>CM070590.1:57775954-67775954 GCA_036346355.1 Rhipidocladum racemiflorum
CGAAAGGAAGGTGATTCGGGCTCCGGGTCTAACGGAGATGACTTTGGCAGACCTCCGTTCGTGCGTGAGAAGCGCATTCGACCGGGAGACTGCCCGAAAGAAGCTCATAATCGAGGCGATGCACGCCAGAGTCGTAGGAGGTTCCAGCAACTACGTGTGGGAGCTATGCAAGATCGTGGGAAGCACAATATGGGGGGAATACATGCAAATTGTGATGAACCCTGAAGCATTGATACACCGTCGGCCGATGGTGTACGTGCGCTTCCTAGATAGAGGCGAAACCTCTAGTCCCCTCAGTGGCGATCGCCCCGAAGCATCCTCCGGGGCCACCGGTGGGGACATTGGTGCGGATGACTGTCGGGCGAATGAAGACATCGGACAGTGGTCGTCCACTCGCATTGACTGCCACGAGCAACTCGAAGGCATGATGGATGAAGCACTATCCGATGAAGACGAGGAAGTCGACACAGAGAGCAACGCCTGGCGGCTGAGCGGGAGGCCGAGCGTGAGAGGAAGCGCGAGAGGGCGGCTAGGGCCAGGGCGGTAGGTACAGATGGGTTGCGCAAGGGGAAATATCCCTGGTGCACTCAGTAGTGTACCAGAAGGGCCCTTGTTGTTTCGTTTACCTAAGTGTCGGTGTTCTAGCCAACAGGCACCTCCGGATCGGGTGCTTATAAGGTTCTAACAGGGGGGCTTTAGAAGTGATCGCCGAAGGAAGGAAGATGGACGGGATGACGGTGGAGCTCAGAGGAATGGGGACGCTAGGGTTTGCCCAGGTTCGGGCCCTCCGAAAATGTGACCCTACTCGCTTTCTTGGTATTGCTTGGATTCCTCGTTGAGAGTATGAAACCTCCCAGAAGCCAACCCCTTCTCCCATGCACCCTGGCCCCTTTTATACTTGGGCTCACGGGGGCGCATGGGAGGCTTACACTGCAAGCCACCATTATTACACTGACAAGGGCGCATTTAATGCGCAAGTCTCTGTTCTTACATCTCATTATCACCCGCCGCAGCCGTCACACCCCTGCCTCGGGCCTTACGCCCGCCAACGCTACCCGTTCTGTCAGGGGGTAAGGTGCTATCGTGGTGTCATACACAATTAATGCACGCCTGGAGAAGACGCGCCGCCATGCTGCATTCTTCACGCTTTATATTTAATGCGCAAGACCCGCATTAAATGCCCTTGACCTAGGCGCTGCAACCTCGGGGGTGGACGCCAGGAGAGTGGCCTGCACGCCACCTGTCTAGTGGGCGACCACCTCGCTGGTCACCCGAGGGCGTGGTCTGCCTTCCACGCGCCCCTTGGGCGACCACCTTCTGGCGCCAGTGTGTGGCCTGGTCGCCACTGCCCACCGTGGCGACCACCTTCGTGGGCGCCGGGTGGTGTGGCCTGGTCGCCACCGCCCACCGGGCGACCACCTTCTTGGGCGCCATGGTGTGGCCCGACGCCACCGCCCACCGGGCGACCACCTTCTGGGCGCCAGTGGTGTGGATCGACGCCACCGCCTGGGCAACCACCTTCTTGGGCCCCGGTGGTGTGGCCTCGTCGCCACTGCCCACCGGCGACCATGCCGGAGCCGCCGCTGGCGGCGGCCGGACGACGCCTCGCCCGGTGGTCTCTTTTACTGCGGGGGAGTGGGGACCCTGGCGTAAAATACGCCGACAGTAGCCCCCGGGCCCACCCAGGAGCGCTTTTTGGCCTACCCTCTTCTTCTTTTCCTTCTCTTAGATGCCCCTCGGGAAACCGCTTAGTCTCCTGGGTGGGGCCATTAACAAACCTGCACGCCCCGCAGTCTTCAAGGGACCTTCTGGCTTCTTCCGGTTCTCAAGGCGGTTTGCGCAGTTATTCCCGCCTGGCAACTGCCGCACGATCCTTGGGGTGTGCCTTTTTAATGGGGCTTTTGAACTTCCGTTTTTAGAACCGCTGCGCCCCTTCGGTTTTCCCGCCGAAGGCTCCTCATGACCTTATAAGAGGTCGACTGAGGGGGAGCGGTTCAGCCTCTTTCTACTTTCCTTTCCGCTTCAGAGCCTGTTTCTTCTTCTTTGCCGACGCGCTCTGATACTTTCCCACGCCTGATGGCTCCCGTTCTCCCATCGTCGTCCGTCGAGGAGGAGGTTGCCACTAGGCTCTCTCGGAACATAACCGCGGGCGCCCTCCGTGTTCGCCCGGATCAGCCGAGCCCCATTGCCGGCCCGGAGAAGTGGTGTTCTTCGGGTGGCAGCTTCTGGCCGGCCTGCTGCCGCCGGTTTCGGACTTCTACCTTTCCGTCCTCAACTTCTACGCCTTTCACAACATCCACCTTCCCCCCAACTCTGTCGTCCTTCTCGCGGCCTTCGCCTACTTCTGTGAAATGTTCGTAGGAGTGCGACCCAACCTCAACTCTTTCGCTTCTTTCGCTTATACCCGCGCCGCGGCGTACTTTGTCGCCATGGGAGTTGCCACAAGCTGCGGCCAGCGGCTGGACAGCGTCAGCGCTTACATCCCGATTGTCGGTCCGGCTTGGAGGAATTGCGAAGGCGGAGGTGTCGTCGAGGATGACAGGCATCGAGTCTTTTGCCGGCCCTGGCGGCGGTGGCAATCCTAGCCCGGGGGCCCATGTGAGCGAGCGCTGAGCTCCGGGCGATGCTAGCCCATGTCGACTACGCGGACGGCGGGTTCAGGCCCTATGGTCATCGGGACCGTCTCGGGAGGATATGCTCTTCGCCGTCGCGTCGCCACTGCCTGGCAAAGACATGGCGTAAAGGAAGCCGGGACGGTATCGTTGGAGGTAAATGTCTCGCGTCTCAGATCGTTTCATCGCTTTTCTTCTTTATTGGTTGAACCCCGGTGTTAGCGGTGCTTCGCTGGGGTTTTTTCCCTTCTTCCTTTTTGTTGTGACAAATGCCGGGAACCTGGCACGGCGTGATCGGACAGGTGGATGGCGCTTGATTAGGCCGTCGATCCGTTCGCCGTTCCGGCGGGCGATTCCGCTCTGCCGGCTATCGCTGGGAGCGCGCGATGTCCGTGCCTGCCGCCGATGGACGCCATGGGCACGCCCATCACAACGCCGCCAGTGCCTTTGACAATCTGGGACCCTCCCTCGGGTGGTCGTGGAGGCGCAGATCGTCCGGACGATATGACGCCAACGAGGCCTCTCAAAACCCCGCCTCGGTCCGGCAGGCGGTCTTCGCCGACGGCCATGGGGACCTCATCCACCGCGGCCAGCTCTCAGCTCAATGGTAACGGGGGTTTGTCGACCGGTGGGACTACGTCCTTTTTCCTCCTTCGCTGTGGCGGCGGCAGCAACGCCACGCCGGTTCCTCTTGCGCTCGCCGGCTAATGGTGGGACAACTGCCAGCCACGGCTTGCGAGGAGCCACCAGGCGCCCCGCTTCGCCAGCCCTCGCGCCGCGATTCTTTCTCTGCGCTAGCGCTTGCTAGCGCTTCTTCTGCCCAGCGCCGCCGGCAGTGGATTCCTCCGCGCCAGCAAGGTCCCTCAGACGCTAGGACGGCTGGCCGCGCGCAGCGGGGATCGGTTCCTCGGCGTGCCCGATTCGGCCGTGCCGCCAGGTATTCCTTCAAAATGCACGTGCGATTAAGTTTTCGAATAACTTCTCACCATCACTCACCTCCTCTTGGGGGTTTCGCCCGGACATTCCCGCCGCCTGGCAAGGGTCGATCTCGACGTCGCGACGCGGCGCCACGGCCGAGATCGCTGACCCTTCTGAGGCGAGCAAGTGGAGGCGACCCTCAGCGATCATTCTGCTGCGGCCCCAGTTCAGGCTTCCAGGCCAGCGCCACCCCGGATCCATACGCCTCGTTCGCCCGGAGGCGCTGGGCGCCTAGCGGCTCTTAGCGAAGCTCTACTCAGACGAGCACACGCGTCTGACGCAATGCCGAGCGACTCACGGAGGCGAGGCTGAAATCAACCGCCTCGCAGGAGAGTGGATGATCTGAACGAGAGCGGTGGCCGAGGCACAACGGCGGAGCGAAACAAAGCGCTTCACCGCGCCAAGAGCTTATGCCATGAGCTGAGACGGAGAGGGTTGAATCAGGTCGCCGGAGGCGGACATGAGGAGAATGTTGCGCCATGCCTTCGGCCAGACGGTGGCGGCCTTGCTCAATTGGGGCTGGTCGTTGCGGGAGCGAGAGGGCGGCGGCATTATGCATTTGCGCTCTGCCGGATCGCGTGACTTCCTCACGCTCCTGCCCGCCAGCCCTTATCGCCGGGTCCTGCTCAGAGGGGCGCGCGATGTGGCGCCACGGCGACGTCGCGTCTTTCTTTGTGGCCGCGCGGCGCTAACCTTTGATCCCATAGCCTACCGCTCAGGGATCGAAAGCGACCCGGCCTTGGCAGCGGAGGAAAGCGAGTCCAGGCGCCATTAAGCGTGTTGCCGCCAGCTACCGGAGATGGGAATCACCGGTGAGACGGTCGCGGAGGGCGTGGCGATGGCGGGCGTCGACCGGTCGAAGAGGGCGTGGCATTCTTGAGGTCGCAAAGACAGCAGTAGGAGGAACCACCCGGGGCTTAGCTCTATTTCTTCTAGCTTTGCTGTAATGACTTCAAATGCAAGACATTTTATATGAAGCGGGGGCACAAGCTCCTACTATATTACTTAAAAATCGCTTTTACCCTAATCTTTCCGATTCCGCGCGAGCCAGCACACGGCCGCTTTAAGACTTAAGGTCTTGTGCCAGGGGATCACTTTCCTCGAACCTCTTGTCCTAGCAAAATTTTGACTCCCAGGTAGCCTCAGGAGCTAACACTTAGTGAGTCGGGCAGGACCTATGAGTTCTTGGCAGTGGTGTCGAGTCAGCCGATCTCACGGAGACACCGAGTGTCATGGCCGTCTTTGAGGATCGTCTTAGAACTCAACCATCCAATCACCTACTCCGTCATGTCTCGCCAGTGATTCCGCCTTTACTTGGGGGCTTTGCGGGGTTGCGGGCACTAGAGGCAAGTGCCTGGCACTACCCGAGGCGAAACAAAAGACCTAAAAGAGGGCAAAGAGAGTATTCAATTTCAAGCAGAAGGCCTTCGACCAGCGATGGAGAGGAAGACACACTCCGGCCGGGAGAGAGCGGAACCCAGGACTTACAAGCCGTCGGGTAGAATTTGGAGGAGCGTCCACAATTTACCCATCGACCCTCGGGGAGGGTCGAAGAGGCTGAGTCTACGCTCTCCACAATCGGAGGAGCCCCCGCTGACAGTCCTCGGGTGGCCTTGGCAGGCAGACTTCATGGCGCCGGGACGTGGGCGGAGGTCGCCGGCCATTGAGCCATCTTTCGCCGAGGCTAGTCCTCAGATCCCGCGGTCTCCTCGGCTTGAGGAGCCGAGGAGAGAGTGGGGCGTATGCATGTCCCCACGTTCGGAGGGTGCCAAGGCCAGAGCTCCTTTCCTTGTCCGGGCCTTGACGCCGGAGAAGCTATCGTGGTAGTGGAACCTGCGCTCGATCGCGCGCATTTTGCCGCCTCGTCTTGGAAGCCTCCGGTGGTCGCGCCCTCAACTCTTTGTTTAGCGGCGCGTCGACTAGGTGGCGATATCCTCGACCACGGAGCGGGGGTATTGATTCCGCCTTTTGCTCTTTGGTCACACCTTCTCGAGCCTACGAGCTGAAACCGAAAAAAGAGGGCAATCCACAACCATCACAGCCCCCTCACAGCGCGCACCTTGTGGCGTTCTAGCCAACAGGCACCTCGGATCAGTGCTTATAAGGTTCTAACGGGGGGGCTTTAGATGTGATCACGAAGGAAGGAAGATGGGCCAGGATGACGGTGGAGCTCAGGAATGGGGACGCTTAGGGTTTGCCCAGTTCGGCCCTCCGAAGAGTAATGACCCTACTCTGCTTTTCTTGGTATTGCTTGGATTCTCGTTGAGAGTATGAAACCTCCAGTGGCCAACCCCTTCTCCCATGCACCCCTGGCCCCTTTTATACTTGGGCTCACGGCGCATGGGAGGCTTACACTTGCAAGCCACCATTATTACACTGACAAGGGCGCATTTAATGCGCAAGTCTCTGTTCTTACATCTCATTATCACCCGCCGCAGCCGTCACACCCCTGCCTCGGGCCTTACGTCCGCCAACGCTACCCGTTCCGTCAGGGGGTAAGGTGCTATCGTGGTGTCATACACCATTAATGCACGCCTAGGGAAGACGCGCCGCCATGCTGCATTCTTCACGCTTTATATTTAATGCGCACGACCCGCATTAAATGCCCTTGACCTAGGCGCTGCAACCTCGGGGGTGGACGCCAGGAGAGTGGCCTGCACGCCACCTGTCTGGTGGGCGACCACCTCGCTGGTCACCCGAGGGCGTGGTCTGCCTGCCACGCGCCCCTTGGGCGACCACCTTCCTGGGCGCCCAGCGGTGTGGCCTGGTCGCCACCTGTCCACTGGGCGACCACCTTCTTGGGCGCCCGGTGGTGTGGCCTGGTCGCCACTGCCCACCGGGCGACCACCTTCTGGGCGCCATGGTGTGGTCCGATCGCCACTGGCCCACTGGCGACCACCTTCTTGGGCGCCCAGTGGTGTGGGCTAATCGCCACCTGTCCACTGGGCGACCACCTTCTTGGGCCCCCGGTGGTGTGGCCTGGTCGCCACCTGTCCACCGGGGCGACCATGCCGAGCTGCCGCCACTGCGGCGTGGCCGACGCACTCGCCGCCCGGTGGTCTCTTTTACTGCGGGGGAGTGGGGACCCTGGCGTAAAATACGCCGACACTAAGGTATGTTAAACTTTAAGCCATTATTGCTGCCCATATGTAACCTCGATGTTTGTTTCCCGCAATCTCTTAACTATCATATTTGCACGACAGGTCCCCCATTATTTCAAAATTTGACCTTCAAACATGATATCTTACGGCCTACCGAAAAAGGCTTAAGCGTTATAGTTTGTTATTGCGCTAGTGCATTTTAGATGCAAAGAACAAAAATAACAAAATTGTGAGTACCCCTTGCAATCTGTAAAAACTCCATTCATGATTATCACACGTGCATTACAATAAAAAATTTCATCATGAGATAAGGAGCGGTACCCCTTGCAGCAAACGATGTCCGAATTTTACAGGGAGAAATATAACCACACCGGTTATAGAGCAAAATCCGATCGTTTGCTGTACAATAATCAAAACTAAAATTCTTTCGTATATTCATAATCCACATGATTTTACACAAATTTAGAAAGTTGTCTTATTAAATTTGAAGTTGTATAGCGAACGCTATTTGCATTTCAATCGGCAATTACCTATTTTCGCTATTTTATGTGGGAAATACAGTGTATTCGCGATTTCATGTGGCAAATACCCGTATTCGCGAAATGGTAGAGGGAATACAGATGATTTTTTCGCAAATACAGCCAACTGTTGTATAGAATTCAAAATACGCATACTGTTTTGTATAGAATTCAAAATTTGCCTAATTCTTAGGGTTATTGCGCTAGTACATTTTACATGCAAAGAAAGGTGTAAATTAAATATTTTTCCGGAATATGGTAGTCCATACATCAAACATCAAATCTGCCACGTTTTTTCAAAAAAATACATTCAAACATGATATTTTACGGGCTGCCGAAAAGGCTTAAGCGTTATCGTTTTTCGTCGACTATAATAGTTAGGGTTATTGCGCTACTAGAATTTAGCTCCAGAGTAAGGTGTAAATAAATTATTTTTTCAAAACATGGTAGTCCATATATCAAAGAGCAAATCTGGCCCATTCTTCTAAATAAATATATTCGAACAAGATATCTTAAGGGCCGCCGAAAAAGCTTCGGCATTTCATGAAAGCGAGGCTTTTTATAGCCATTTGGTTTTGTCAACTGACTTAATTCCTATATATTTTTGCAAAAATAGGACATTTAAGAACCTAAGAACAAGTGATATTTATTTTACGATTTCTGGAGCCATGGTTTATATAGTTTCTTCATAATACATAAAAGGTCTTCACCTAAACTTGATTTCAACTATTTAAATTTGCATGGAACATAGTAATTTTTGTGAGATATTCTGAATCCTTATCCCTTAATGAAAATTTACAATTTTTTTTCTAATTTTTTGGAGCCATGGTTTACATAGTTTTTTCATAATTCAGAAAATCTGAATTTATCGTGACTTGGACATCGTTTATTGCACAATCATCAAAATTATTATTTTTTCCCATATTTATAATCCACATGATTTTACATAAATTTATAAAGTTGTCTTATTGAATTTGAAGTTGTATAGCCAAAATTATTTGCATTACAATCAGTTCCTGTTGAAAAATCAGAAAAAGCAAAAAAAAAAATAATCAGAAATCACAAAAAGGGAAAATCGGCACAGTAAGAGCATCTCCAGCAGAGCCCCTAAACCAGCCCCTAAACCTTAAAATAGGGAGTGTAGTAAAAAAAACAGATCCAGCAGGGCCCCAACTCAAGCCCCTAAAATTAGGGGGCCCCTAAATTTGCCTCCTCAATTTGTGGGGCCCCAACTCAAGCCCCTAAAATTAGGAGGCCTCTAAATTTGCCTCCTCGGCCCAATTCGAGGACACGAGTACAACCCATATTGTTGAAGATAGGGAAATACATGACAGGCTTCGAAAATTTTATAATGTTTTGAAAATTTTAAATTTAAATTTGAAATTTCATATTTTTAAATTGTAAATGTTAATATGCTTATGTTTTATGTATTACAAATATATTTGATTGAATTTTAGTGGTGTCAAATGAAGATTATACATAGCGGATATGTCAAAATAGGAGAAAAAGTAAAATAAAATTTGAGATTTAGAAATTTATTCTTTGACTGTCTTTCTGAAAACAGGACCTCAAAAAATAGGGGGAGTCCCTAAATCCAAAATAGGGACCCCGTTTTAGGGGCCCTCGCTGGAGATGCTCTAACAACTACCTCCAGCGATTGAATCAGATGGAGTTACTGTGCGCGGTTTTTTTTACTCGTTTTTATTCCGGACGGTAAAAAAAACTGAGATCCAGCGGACTGGATCCGCTGGAGGTTAATAAAAAAAAGAAAATTTTTTTTCCAGCGAACTAGATCTGCGGGACCTGACCGGAAAAAATTTAAAAAAATTATGCTGCGGACTGGATCCGCTGAATATTACTGTATAGGGGCTATTTCTGTTATTATATTCGTTGTGCGGCTATTTTTGCAAAAAATTTGATGATCAGGACTAGAACAGTAAAAAATTCGTAGAAATCCAACAACAAATAGGAGAGAATAGTATATTCTACCTAAACCGGCAGCCAATAAGAATATAGAACCCATCTACAAAAAAAGGTGCACAACCATAGTACTAAATTTGCAGCGGCAAATAAGGCATTGCCCCTAGATAATACTCCAGAAAATTAACGATAACAGAATTACGGCAGTAATGTGCAGGTCCAATACTATACATACACCATGTGATCCTTTTCAGTGCAGAGTCAGGGAACTGCCCTGGCTTGGACTGCCGATGTACAACACACATAGGGGAGGTACCCGTACCACCGATTATTTTGAGACGAAATAGGAAGCACATGTTTCAGTGTTCATTGGCATGGTTGCAGGGCAGGAAAGTTACACAAAGGCATTTTGATTGTGAAGACTGGACAGAGTAGCAGAGAAGAAAGGAAATGAACAGGAACAATGGCCGTCTCGAGCTCAGTATCCATCAGGATGGACGTTGATCCTCCAGCTTCAAAACAGGTTCCTTTGGATGCTTGTCAAGTCGGTGCCGCAGGTCTTGCTTGAGTGCTTCGTCATAGGAACCCTTAAGCAGGACTTCCTTGAGCTCAGGTAGATGTTCCAGGCCAGAAAACTGCAATGACGACCCACTGTAGCAGCGAACCTTGAGCAGCTCAAGGGTTTGCATTGTTTGGGATCCAAAAGTTACATGTACACTGGAGCTGCAAGCAATCTCGAGGACCTTGACCTTCTGATAGGAGGGCTCCTCAAGTCCATTCGTCATGACACGAAAATCGAGCTTACCGCCTTGAAGCTGCTTTACACAAAGACGTAGAATACATAGTTTTTTTAGATCACCGAGGACCTTCATGTCATCTTGCGCTAACATGGTCATATCCAAATCCAGCTTTCTGAGATTGTTAAGCATCTTACGGACGGACAAATTGTCAGGCTTATTGATCCATGGCGCCAACTCGTCAACAAGCCCATACAGCTTAAGGCTTTGCAGGTTCTCCAAAGGCTGTGAGATGATGCCATCCAAACAACCTTGATTGTCCTTGTCAAGCCACATGGACAAGGATTCCAAATGGCCGTGACCCGAGATTGCAGAATAAACCTCCTCGTTGTTTTTGCGGTTGATGCCGGACACTCCGAGCTTGCGCAATTGGGTGAGCTTCTTGAGCCCTTTCATGGCCTTCGCCCCTGACGCACTGACATTGACAACACCAAGTGTGTGCAACGCTGTCAGTTTCCCAATTCTTCCAGGCACCTCGACACCAACTAGTTGACGACACCTGCCGAAATCGGGCAACCAGGAAGCTGTACTTTGTGTTGATGGTTCCCTTGCTGGCACAGGGGTGCCGGCACGAACGTACTGCAGCTTCTGTAGCTTGGTGATGGTCTCTGGCAAGGTGACTATTGAGGTGCGTCTGACATCCAGAGTCTGGAGCTGCCTCAGATCACCCAATGAAGTCGGCAGACGGCAGATCTGACTGCATCCTCGCAGGGAGAGGAACTTGAGGCGACACAGCAGCTTCACCATTTGCTCGAGGTCTTTATCCGTCACACCTGACGCATCCTCTAGATCCAGCACCCGAAGCAGCCTCATCCTATCGGAGATGAAGAACTGCCTCCACTCTCCAAACACTGTCAGTGACCTTAGCCGTGAGAAGTCGATGCTCTCGAACACAATCCTGTCCCTGTCCCAGCTTCTCTGTATGACAAGGTGACGCCCTGTGCGTTGCGTCGTTAGGGTGCAGCTGCCCCCCAGTTCGAAGACGAGGTTCTCCTCCATTCGCCGTGAGATGATGTACTCGCGAATGAAGCTGTTGACCTGGCACAGCATCATCCTTGTGTCGTTGGATGCGGCGGTGACCGACTGTGGCGGCTGCTGGATTATGCTCAGATCGAGGAGCTTGGAGAAGAACATCTCCCCGTTCTGCTCCGCAGAGCTGGTGTCGGTGTCCCTGGAGTAGCCCTCGGCGATCCATCGCCTGACTAGACGCCTCCGCCGAATGCTGTGATCTCGAGGAAAAATCGACAGATAGAAGATACATGGCTTGAGGAAATCCGGGCAAGTGCGAAAGTAGGAATGCATCCAGCCAAATAGATCCCGTAGAACAGCAAACTCCGGGTTGGTCTCCAGCTCGTGCATAAATCTGGAATTCATAGAGCTCGCAGTGTCCATCCATGTGACCGTCCTGGGTGCCAAAAAACCAGCTATAGCAACTATTACTTTGGGAAGACCTCCACACTTCAGAATAAGTTCTCGTATCTCTGCTGACCCTGCATCTTTAGGATCCTTTAAAGGGGATGATCGTTTCTTCCTATGTACCTATTGTTCAAACAATGTAAGAACTGATCTTAATTAGTATGGTAAACACCGATTACAACGGATTTTGACGTTTTCAGCTGCAAAATACAAAGAACCTATTGTTCAGAATAAGTTCAGCTGCAAAATACAAATAGCATGATCGATCGACACACTTGATAGCTGATACCTTGAAAGGCATGCATCTATTCAAGAGAATAGTGGGAAAGTAACTGAAACTATTTATTCATAGATGTCTTAAAACATAAATGCTAATAGAAATAAAAAAAAGGCAAAGGAGGAAAAATATCATTACACTTTAGCTAACATAAGCATCCCACTGTAACAAAAGCTAGAAATTTTGATGTCAAATAAAATTATAATATTATAGTAGCATTTTTGTGATAAATCTACACGTCTCACTCCTTATAGCGGATGTAAAAGTTCATAAAGATGTTACTAGTCAAAAGTTAAAATAATTTTCAGAGGCATTTTGTGATGGCTAGATCACTGCTATTGAGAAAGGTGATTCATATATTACTAGGACTAGGAGTGGTGAGGTTAAAGGATTAATATGAGAAGGGTGATTCATATCTTCGTGAGTGAAGGGGAAAAGAACTAACATTTGTCCATGAAATAGGAATGATTGAAATAGAGCAGAGAAAAGTTTATTGCGAGTAAACACACCTCCTTTTTGAAGAGATCAAAGGCTGCATCAGCTTCTAGACCTTTGACATTAATCACGGCCTCTTCGTTATCTGCGCAATGTGCGGCGATGCTTGCTTCTGTTGTGATGACAATGATAAGGCTTTTGGAGGGTCTAGATACCAAGGCAGGTTGTATGGAGTCCCATTCTTCCGTGGACTGCAGATCATCAATGACGACAAGGCACCGGTGTTCTTTCAGAAGCTTACGGCACTCGTGAATGGGGTCTTTGATTCCCATCGCTCCGCGGTGCTCTGTTGTTTCCTTGGCCTGAAGAGACTCCCACAAGCTCCTAGAGAAGTCCCTTAGATTGAACGGAGGGGATACATCCACCCAGCCGTACTTGTCAAATTGGTCACTGTAAAGCATTCTGTCGTAGCACAAATTCCTGACGAGGGTTGATTTACCAACTCCAGCTATGCCCCACACGGACATCACTTGCAGGGACCTGAAATGTGCCTTGGCTGCATATTTACGGAGTTCGTTCATTTGTGGCTCGCGGCCAACAAGGGTAAAATGCTGCATGCGGTCACGGGCTGCATTCCTTTTAGCGCTGAGAATTCTGTCGTAAGAGGAAACGCAACGGCTGCTGCTCCCTTCATCCTCCGTAGATACTATGTCGTCGTCGTTGGCTGTGACCCAATTGGCCTCCTCAGCTTCATCTCCATCGCCTAGAGAACTCTGAAAATAGTAGACAGTTCAGGAGTGTTAGGGGGAGCAAAGTTACCAAGCCAACGCCAAAGTCCTGCATGATGAATTGACATTTTTTAATAATCTGATTCACCCAAATCATCCAAGCACCTCTCTTATTTGTCACATGAAAATTTTATGAGCAGTGCTTCTATGCATCCTACTCTCAATATAAGTTCTATAAATTTTGAAACAACAGAAAGAGTAAGTAATCACCCTCTACTCTTGATTCATAATTTAATGTTTTTGCAATTTTTAAATAGTGATGCATATAGACGCACTATTTTTTTTTTTATCAAAAGGGTAATATAATGCCCTAGTTTCATCGAGAAACCATAGTATCTTACACAGTCCGGTCATTACAAGATCATAACAAACCACAGCAAAACAGGGAAACACTCCCAAAGTCAACATATTAGTATGTTTTACTCCACAGCAAAACAGGGAAACACTCCCAAATTTGATAGACGCACTATCAAATTTTATTAGTATGTTTGTTGTCGAAGTACTTCCATATCATTGTATTTTAAATGATTTCTGCCAACACATGAGAGAAAAAAATGATCAAGGGAGTACAAGGAGACTGATGATGTTGAAGTGGAGTAAAAAAAATTTCCTGCAAGTAACTGATGACGTTCCAGGCTTACCTCGTTGAAGAAGACACACACAGAGTGCTCAGCCGAGTACTGCTTCAGCTCCAATACTTGGTATGGATGTCCGATGCACAAGCCTGCGATTTCGCATTGCTGCGTGGACACGATGACCCAGCTGCCATTCTTCCTGTCGGGTAGGTACGTCCTGATGGCGTCCCACTCTCCCATGGTGGACAAGTTCTCCAGGACGACAAGGTACCTCTTCTCGTTCACTTGCTTCATGAAATCCTCGACGAGTCCGCCTTGCACCGTCGCCGTCGCCTCCATCCTCTTCAGTTCATCTACATCTACGTTGGTTCCCTGTCCTAGACAGGAGTTTGTGTAGAACTGAGCCACCAAGCTCCTGAGGAACTCGTGTGGATTGAATGGATGCGTCAGCTTCACCCAGCCACGGCATCCGAAGTTTCGGCAGACTTCCGGGTCGCCGTAGGCCTTCCTGATGATGGTCGTCGTCCCAAGATCACCACCCGTGCCCCACACCGAGATCACTTGAAGCTCATCGTCTTTTTTGGTGATCAGCTGGGTGAGATCTCGTAAGCCTTGCTGCCTTTTCGCGGCGTCCCTTGCCTCGATGAGCATGTTGAGCGTTGTTGCGCCGACGCCAGCGCTAGACGTCGGCTGCAGTTGGTGCATGACGGGCTTGGAGCCGGAGTCGCTGATGAGGCTGTAGCGCGCGTTCCTCTTGCTCACGTCCTCGACCGTGGCCTTGAGCTGCTCTAGCTCGGCGACCGCCTCGTCCAGGGGCAGCGCCGCCGCCGCAACGCATGACGGGAGCAAGCGGCGCCACCAGTGTGGCTTGCTGTCCAAGTGGACGACGAACTCGATGCAGTCCTCGACGTCGTAGGCGAGCTCGCGGACCTGCCTCACCCAGGTCCTCACGACACTGTTCTTGACGCGCTCCTCGTCGGCGACGCTGAGGAAGGAGTGCATCATCTCGAACTCACCGGTGATGAACACCAGGTTGCGCTGCGCGCTCTGCCGCAGATTCCCCTCCTCCTCGATCGCCGACTGGGCCTTGGTCAACGCCCCCTCCACCACCGATTTGGCCAAGCCGACCACGAGGTCCCCCATTGTTGTCACAGACTCTGCTTGTGTGTTCGGTTTTTTGGTGTAGTAGCTACAAGTGACGATGCTAATGAGCAGCGGTTAATTGTGCATCGATCGACGGAACACCTGGAGATGGGATTCTAAAAGGGAGATTAGGTATGAATTAAACAGCAAATTTGGACACTGTTAAACAAGACTGGCCAGATTTGTGAGATGGGTCGGAGTCTTAGCAAATTTATTTAAGCGGAAGACTTCGCAAACCAGCAGGTCTTCGCAGAATGGGCCCGCAAAGTAATCAATCGTGGAACAGCTGATGCCTCGGATCAATGGACCTGCACCGGCACTATTATTTTACAATAAAGCGAACAACACAGTTACACAAATAAACAACCTGCCGCTTAGACAGACTACAAAGCGCGTACTATACTTCTCCCTGTGAAATATTTCATCGGTCACACAAAGAGAGTGAATTTTTAGATTTTTTAAAATAGATTAGTATACAAGGTAAATGACTAATGTGATCCTCATTACTTCATACATAAGCATGCTGGTACTTTGGTTTCCACAGACACTTAAATGAGCATGCATACACTTACAGTTAGATTCTACGGACTAAAGATGTATTTTTTGTAGGACAAATTTTAAACATTAGAAATGAACTATTTGTGAGACAGAGGAAGTAATTGTCATGCAATCTTTAAAGCATCATATCGCTCAATGTTTAGCTCACCTATAGGGCAAATCTACGCACACATAGGGCACCTAGCTCATGAGTCTCCGTATAAAATACTTCCTCCGTTGATTTCTAGAACATCTGATTGTTATGCAATCTTAGTGAAAATTATAAGGCGCGCGCTTATTAGTTCGCCAATGCGCAATTGTGCGTTCTGAATACTTAACACTCCGAAGCCGAACTGCAATCATTTTTTTTTCATCTTTCCTGGAATCAGGCAACTACACACTTAAAACTTTGGAAATCGCAAGCATTATTTTTCTATAAAACAATTTAACGTCAAAATATAATACCTTTGTTCCCTTAGAGATACAATAAAAGCGTCTATGTAAAATGCCGCAAAGAATACAGAGACGTTTTAATAATACATCTCTTAATTTACAGCCATGATGCATAGGATGGTGGTTATGTGGCGTATAGGGGAAAACGCGTCTACTATATTAGAAAAAGAGACAACATAACTATTGCTCAAAATATTGTATAATATTTATTTAGAACTAGTTAATGACCACAACATAACAAAAAGAGCTTTGCCTCGTGACTCCTCAGTCCTCCTCGGACTCGCCGCTCGGGCCGGCCTCGCCGTGTTTAGGCTGGCCGCCGCCCGGACCTCCTCGACCGCGCTTGGGCCTCCTCGACCGCCGCTTGGGCCACCCCACCGACCGGCACCGCCGCTCGCCGCTTCTGCCGCCGCCCGCAAGGTCTGCTGCTCCTTGCTCGATGCCTCGATTGGATTTGTGATTCTCAGATTTGGGATGAGGATGGGGATTGGGGATTGGATTTGGGGGCAATTCGGTGGTGTGGTGGCTATTGGGGTGGACCGCACGGTGATGTTGACCCAGGTTGACACGCTTTGGCTCGGCCCATGGCCCATGCAACGGAGAACTCTTCTTCACCTTCTACCTGCAGCCTTCTCTTCTCTGGTTCGCCGTGCTTCTATACATTCCATCTCAGTTGCACAAATCTTAAAACAAATAATTATTATTTACCATCTATTTATATTTTAATATTTATACAACTTTTAAAAAGAAAAGTATAGTCTCTCGATTACAAACAAAAGATATCTTCTGTAGCAATTCCAGATGCCGTCATAGCAATAGGATCTTATTTCCAAAAGAAATTTCAAGTCTTCTAGCAATAGTACAGCATGTTTTATTTCATCTTGGACATTTCCTCAGAAAGCGAGTTTCATGCACGCTGAAATCTGGAGATCTGAAATTTCATATAGCATGTTAGCAGTTAGCACTGGCAGAATTGTAGCATGCATAAACTACATGATTATGTAGATGTTGAGTTACTAGAGTAAAAATCAAAGAGAACAAATTAAGACTTCTTGTTGCGAATATTTTAATTCTGACCTTTTGTGTTATAGATATGAGAAGCAAATTTTCTTCTTCTTTCAAACCTATGCAACTCAATGACTTAACAAATTGATAACGCCATGCGGAAGGTTCCTCAATATCATATTTAGATTAATATCACAAGCTGGACCCAAAAAGTTCCAATGTCATTAGGTCACATTAACAAAAAAAAACCTAATTAAGAATGGCGATCATGTTTTTGCTTAATATGTGTAACCTGAAAAGGACACTTCCTTTCCCCAGCTAGGGGAATTTATATTATCACAAGCTTGAATATCATGTACCCTAGGAATCCCGTAGGTATTCATGGGGAACCTACCTTGTAACGCACGTATATATGTAGGCACTGAGGTGCATACCAAATTGCCATTTGTAAAGAATCATAACTAATTTCCTTCACTCGGGGCACAGGAGTGGCGTATACGATGTTTTCGCTTTTTTAGCCCCTTGATATACATTTTTTGGTAAATCGATACCTACCGAATAAATTTGCAAAAATGGTCTTTCCGCGATCGCGGAAGGCGCAAAAGGTGACACATTTCACCTGCTGTGCTCCCATACCGTGAAAACACGATCCATCGCGACAATGGCCTCCGAGCTCAACAGGTCACCTACCCCACAGCATGAGCTCGGCAGCAAGGACCTACCGAGCAAGCCTAGCTCGGTAGGTAGGTGCCAAGCAAGCCTAGCTCGGCAGTGACTTAATTGAGTAATGTCACTTAATTAGTGACTTAATTAAGTGATAAAATAATTAAGGTGACTAACTAAGGGACTAAGCAAGGTGCTTAATTGATGAACATGCTGAGGAAAGGTTGCTTGGTAGGAAAACATGTCGCGCTAAAGTAGCGCGGCAGGTGACACGTGTCACCTGTCAAACCTTCCGCAGTCGAGGAGGGGGCCATTTTTATAAATTTATTTGGAAGTGGGCCAGATTTGCAAAAAAAAAGTATGTTTGAGGGCTAAAAAAGAAGGCTTCGGCATATAGAGGGTAAATTTCGAGTAGTATTGTGTAAGGTTAGAATACGGAGTACCGGGGAAGAGCAAAGGATATGGACATATAGGACCAAAGGCCTATTATGATACGTAGTACTCCTTCCATCCAAGTTTATATGGCGTATTTTCTCTTGGTATATAGACCAAGGTGATACTAGGCTATCCTTAATTATTACCTCTAAGCACTATATTCAATGCATCATATATAGAATATCAAGTAAATCTAGATATTTATTAGGGGTAAAAGGGAAACATCACACTATTTTGCACTGGAACATGAAATGAGTCATATATTTATGGACAAGGCCATTTAGAAAATATGCTCTATAAACTTAGACAGATGGGGTATTTTACAATTTTTCGGAAAAAAGAGCGACTATAGTACATTTGTACGTAAATTATGCACTTTCCTCACCAGCCACTAATTTCCAGTAAGTGGTAGTGGTAAGGAGTGAGAAAATTCTTTAAACATTTTTGTAACCAAAAGTTGTTTGTGCCATAGCCGATCCCCAAAACTAAATCATCTAGATAAAGAGAATCTGTGGCCCGAGTGTTCATACCTCGTACGTCTACCATCTAGCATCTTCCGTTGAACTTGTTAATAATATCCACAATAGAAGGTCTCTTCTTCCGATCGATCTCCACACAGTTTAGCCCTGTTTCAATGCATGTTCTTACTTGCTGGAGGCAATCTGCATCTAATGATGAGTACTTGGATGCTATGTGCTCATCTGTCCAATTTTGACGTACCTGCATAATTGGAATTATGATCCCAAGTGATAATTCACAAACTAGATGTAACGTAAGCTTCCGAAAAAATATGTCCAAACTTTAAATTATTCAGTAACATTGCCTTACATTCTCGATAAAGTTCCTTCCGGACCTGTCTTGGTTGTTGGGACAATTCTTCTCCCCTGTGGTGATCTCGATGATTAGCAGGCCCAAACTATATATATCTGACTGGGTTGAGATTTCACCCCTGTACAGATATTCTGGAGCCATGTATCCACTGAATAGAATTAACATCAAGAGTTTCATAAGGATTACTGAACATATGGAAATGTAATTTACTTTATAATTTATAATGGAACGAAATAATCATATTTCACAACTTATGTTCGACTTACAATGCTCCCACCACATTTTGTGTGTTCATTCGGGTTTGTTCTTGACCAAAGAGTCTCGAGAGACCAAAATCCGCAATTTTTGGCTCCATGTTATCGCCCAACAATATATTGTCAGGCTTAATATCCATATGAACAATAGGTCTATCCAATTCCTTATGTAGGAAATGTAAACCCCGACATATCCCCTTAATTATTTTGAAGCGTGTGTCCCAATCAATTCTATGGGATTTATCTGAAGAAGTAAAACATGGAATTATTATGTAAGTATTGTAAGATAATGACCTCCAAAAGTATGTACTTCGTAATGCACACTAAGGACACGACGAATGTTGAGCATTGACAAACTTTCAATTATAATATTTTGAAAGTGCGTTAAATATGTAAAACCACATTTTTTTCATTTTATCTCAGTAAAAGTTACAGAAATACATATGAGAAGTGATGTCCAAACTCCAACAAGCATAAAAATTAAAAGTAACAAACAAAGAAAGGAAAAATATGTGGTTTAGTGCATTATCATACCGAAAAGATACTTGTCAAGGCTTCCCTTAGGAACATATTCATAGCAAAGCAAGCTTTCGACTGTGTCTGCAAGAATATATCTTCCTTTGTGCTCCACCACTTTCTTTTGTGTTTCGTAACAGAAACCGATTAATTTCACAATATTTTCATGTTGAATCGCCATAAGATTGCCAACCTCATTTTGAAATTGTTTGTCAGGTGTTACTGGCGAATTTTCCCCAAGCTTCTTCACAGCAATCTCTTGCCCATCTTGAAGAATTCCCTGTAACCTCCCATATATTACATATTAGCATGTTTTTAAAACAACTTGGAAAAGGCAGAAAATGTCAAGGCAAAATCATACCTTATAAACCACACCAAATGCACCACTACCAAGTTTTCGCTCTTTGGAGAAACCATCCGTAATTTCACTCAAAAACTGTGACGGTAATTCCTTAGGTAATGTACTTAGAAGGCTGGGTCTGCTGTCTTCGCTTTCACCTCTGCTAGCACCAGTGGCCATCTCTGTTGATCTGAAGTAGTTATGGTTGTCAGCTGCTTCAACTTATTGATTGCTACAACTTCTCAATTACTGAAACGTTGTTTAATAACACAATACTAGACATACAGAAACATCAACTGCATCTGAACAATAACCATCTCCTTAAAATCCGAGCTACTACTACAACTAAAAAATCATTTGAAAATAACCGTCTTTTTGAAAGCACAAACCTGGAGAAGAACAAACACTTCAGGGATACTTTGAAAATAACCGTCTTTTTGAAAGCACTAACCTGGAGAAGAACAAACACTTCAAGGATCCTTTGAAAATAACCGTCTTTTTGAAAGCACTAACCTAGAGAAGAACAAACACCTTCAGGGATCCTAGGTGGGATGAGAGGGCAACCAAAGGGCAGGGGGCTGAGGTTCTGAGATGAATGGTTGCGTTGCTGAAGGTGCATATATAAAGCAACCCAACGAGATCTGGATGGGGACATGGGGTAAACAAAAGTTTGTTGACTTGACTCTAGCCTAAGATGCCCAATGAGTCTTTCTCTAAAAAAAATGAAATGCCCAAAGGGTAAGCACGGCGTTAATACCACTCTTTCCAACCAAAAAGCAATATGATAGCATAATATATTATGCACGTTATGGTCATGCCGTCATTGACTTCAAAGTCGCTACAGGAATATAGTCCCTCTGTTCTTAATAAATGTTATTATCACCCTTCGTTATCTTGGGATGTTGCGTCTTACTTAGTCTATAATAATAAATAATATTGAAAATAGCTAAATGAGAGGGCTATAAAAGGGGAGAACATAAAAATTCACGTCGAAATAGTAGAATGATATTTATTTATGAATAAAATTTAAAATCTAAAATGCCATAAGAGTATTCAGTAAACACACAAAAACATCCAATGTGCCGGTTGTTGATAGCACAGCGAATAGTATACACAACTACTTGGAAAGAATAATTAAGTCGTCCCCGTATAGGTCAATGGTTTCACACGGCGCGCATCTTACAAATATATTATTGTTTTTCCATGGTTATTCGTGTGCTTTGGTGGCAGAAATCAGTTTAATCCATCAAGTCCTTGGCAAACGAGCAATTTGAAAGCTTGAACCTATGTGAGAGCCATTTTGAACACACTCCAACTTGTCCGCCGAATTTTCCATGCAAGAGCAAGGTTTTCATGACCCATTTGGTGTGGCGTACCTACCCTAGATTACACCTTCAGTCGCTCTAGCTGTCAATGTCGGCAAGTCTCCGTGACTTGGGAAATGCAGACCAGACTTGGGACAGCGTTTTAATTCAAGAAAGTTTCATTGCACGGTAGCCACAGCGATGAATAATCTGATTGAGAAAAACATGACTTGGGACTCCAGCCATACATGCGAATATGCGATGCCACGGCAAATTGAGACCAACAAGCTTCTCGTTCATCGCACAGGCATCAAATGTAAAATGTCCGCCAGGACACAACTTTGTTGTTTTGGACATATAAGTAACAGATTTTCTCTAGTTTACTCCCTCCGTCGTACAATATGTGAAATCATGTGCTGAAAAATTGGTTTAATGATGATTTTGGTATTGCAAAGTGGTTGTGCTCATGGCATGTGTGGTGCATGTGCATGTGTTGTTTCAGTTGAGTATTTGATATGCTTATGGTAGCATGGTTGTTGTTTTGCTTGATGCAATGCGCTCGTGTGAGTGGTTGCATAGATTAATCTTGAGTCAAGTCGTGGACTTGTGCTCGTACACGGTTGTGTGTTTGTTCATGTGCAGGTGTTGCTTGAGGTCGAACGTGGTTGGTGACGGGATCGGAACTAGGTTCATGAAGGAACTGAGGTTCGGGACTAGGTTTAGGGAGGAATCGAGGTCTTGGTGGTTGAGGATGTCATGCGGGGCGTTCGGACTAGAGAACGGTGCACGTGGTTGCTAGTGAGTCACGTGAGTACGGCAGGTGGGCCGTACGCGTGCAGTTGTATTCTTTTTGAGGTAGTTTGCATATATTGAGCCATGTTGGGCCAAGTGGATATGCATGCGAACTCTTCTAGGGTTTTCTTATAAATAAGGGGAGGTGTTGTAACACCCCAAAAATTTTGTTTTTCTTAAATTCATGTGTGATTTGGCACTTTGGTGAATTTTTGGAATTTTCTGGAATTTATTTGGATTTATTTGGAATTTATTTGAATTTATTCCATTTTGAAATAATTAAAGAATTAAACTTTGCAAATAAAATTTTGTTGAAAATATTTTATTTGAGTCCAAAATGATCCAAAGTATTTTCAATTTTGAATTTTTAGTCTTTTGATATTTTTAATGAATTAAATGAATTTCTCGGAATTATTTTAAATATTAAATCGCTGGAAAATCAAGTCGGGTCAAATCTTGTTCATCCGACGGACCGAGTCCGAGTCCGACTCGAGCCACGTGACTTGACCGAACCCCATTCGATCCTAACCGTTGGATCGAGATCCAACGGTCAGATTGGATCGCCGGTTAGAGCCGATGAGTCGGATCCGATCGCGCTTCAGCGCGATCGTGGCCGTCGATCGTGCTAATGGGCGGCTGTGCGTCGTCGTCTCCGCCGAGACCGAGCCGGACTCCGCCGCCGCGTAGATCTAGGGTTTCGCCTCGGGCACGAACGCCGAGGCTATTTAAGGCCCGGGTCACACCCCGAGGTCGGCCCTGACCTTGCGCACCCATAGCCCCTACTCACCAAAGCAGAGCCGCCGCCGTTTAGCCGTGATAGCTCGCCGTAGTTGAGCGCCGCTCCGCCACGGTTTTTGCTTCATCCCGCCGTCACCCGCCGTCCCTAGCCACCGTTGAGCCCAGATCCAGAATCCCCAAACCAAGACGCACCCGTGGAGCCAACTCATCTCGCCGGAGGAGCCCCGAAGCGCCACGGGAGAGGTCATCATCTCCGTCTCCGGCTGCTGCAGCTCCGCCGCGTCGCCATCGACCTCGCGAGCTCTGTGCGCCGTCCGATCTTGATCGTGCGGTTGAGGTGAGTTCACGTGTTTCCAAACCCGATTAGATCTGGACCGTTGGATCAAGATCCAACGGCCCACGATCACCATGTGCCGTAGTAGTGTTAATGTATGATTAGATCTGGACCGTCTGATCTAGATCGAACGGCCCACGATCATTGAGTAGTTTTCAACGTGTTAACCTTGGATCTAATCGCGGCCGTTGATTTTCAAATCAACGGACACGATCGCGCCACGTGTCCAGGAAGCCGAACCGCCGCGACACGCGGGCGTGCGCGTGGGTCACTAACACGCCGCCCGCGTGTCGGCGGCAAAGACCGTGGCGTCACCCATTACATCATCGGTGGGTCCCACCTGCCAAGACCGTGGTGAGCCCGCCGACGTCGCCAGCGACGTCACCGAGGGGACCCACATGTCGGCGACACGTGGAGCCGTGGGCCGAGTCCACGGTAGACCCGAGCCGGCGTGGACCAAGTCCATGGGCCGCTGACGTCAGCAGACCAATCGAGGCTGACACGTGTCCAGCCGACGCAATAATTATTTTCCGAAAAAAAAATGATTTATTAATTCGAAATAATGATTTTAGATTTTGTTTCAAACTTCAAACGCTTATAACTTTTGCGTTTCAACTCCGATTTGAGTGATTCAAATTTCTAAATTTGTATAAAATTGAGACCTACCTAAATATGAATTTTATTTAATTTTTGGACTAAAGTTTTTCTCTGTAAAATTATTTAATTGATTATTTAAACTTTAAATAATCATAACTTTTATGCTTTTAACTCCAAATTTGACGATTCCAGTTTCTAAAAATTCATAAAATTATGTTCTCTCTGTTTATGGATTTTATTTGGATGATTGGATACTTTTTGCCTATTGTTTATTCGTGTATTTGCTATTTGCATGCTTTACGAGTAGACGTTGAAGTGCCGGAAGGATTTGAAGGAGAAGTATTGACTCAGGATCCAACTCAAGACCAAGAACAAGTACTTTTTGAAGGCAAGTTGTGCTTTGACCATGTTGATCCTATTTCAAATCTATTTTGATTTAACCTATTGCATGCTAATTCAATTAGAAAATACTTTATTTAAATTTGGGAATTAGATAAATACCAATTTGTTGTATGACACCTTGATTACTTAAATATGTGCCATGGCCCCTTGTCACCCTAGTTGTGGTTTACTAGTTGGACATTATTAACTTGCCAACATGGGTTTTAGACCGTTGTAGTAAACTGCTTAGACCTGCTACGTGCTCATGACATGATTTTGGACAAACAAATGTTAATGTTGACTTAATGATATATTGAACCTGTTTTGGAAAGGTATCATGTGATGTTGATGGCACGTGGTGCATGGTAATCAACTGGGGTTTGATAAATAGTTTTTTGACCGAGGCATGTGGCAAGAATAATCAGGTGGGCCAGTTGTGGCATTGGGGATGTTGATTTGGTTCTTCGGGTAGTCTTGCCCTGGTCACCCTAAGGACTTAACCTTGCAAGCCTTTGAACTGGGTCTAACGTGCAACCACATGTCTGTAATGGGACGGACCTAGTTGACTAAGTTGCTAATAACGCACTGTGGGACCTCGGAGGTCAACTACACCCTTTGTGTAAGTTATGCGGGGAGCGTCATCGGGTGAGGCCAGGTACCCATCTAACGGTTGATTGGCCTAAACTTCGCCTTAGCTAAGGGAAGGGTTAGTGTGCAATAACCGGGAGGACCACTTGTATTGTTAGAGGTTTAGAAAGACTTTGTTACTGAGGAACTCGCCTTTGTGGTGTTTGTTTGTATCTTGTGGGTAAAGTGCATAACCTCTGCAGAGTGTAGAATCTATTCGAATAGCCGTGTCCGCGGTATTGGACATCGCTTCGGGAATTCAGTCAAGGGTTAGATTTTCTCAAAAATAGCTTGGATCCGAAAGGTTGGGTTGGATTAATAATGATGTTGATGGAAATGTGGATTAGGATGGGAAAGATGTGTATTAAACTCCTTGAAAAGTTATCTATGCTTTACTTATTTCTACTGCTTTGAATCTATTTATGATACTTGTTAAATCTTGTTTTCTGCAAATATACCTTGAGCTATTCCTTTGTACCAAGCCATGCATATAGTATATTAGCTTTGCATTACGTGTGCATGACTTGCTCGAGTACCAAGTACTCACCCTTGCCACAATACAACACCAGTTGAAGAGGAGACTACACGGCTTTGGAGGAGGAGCTCCAAGAGGAACCGTCTACTTAGGAAGCGAGCCCGGTCAGGTTGCTGTGGTATCTTTGGATGGCGCCACGAAGTTATTTGATTTTCCGCTGCTACTATTTCTCTCTTAATAAGTTTCGCCCTGCGAGGCGTGCATTTGTAACTTGACCATAAGGTCGAGTAACCAGTTTGACTATTTAAATAAAGTACTTTATTAGTATCGAGTGGTATGATTGTGATATTTACCGATGTTAAGACTGTGTGCACTAGCGTGTTCCTGGACTAGTGCTGAATACACAGAGGGTCCGGATTTGCAAATTCGGAATCCCGACAGAGGTGGTATCAGAGCCAGGTTGACCGTAGGCTCAACCCTAAGCTAGAATGGTCGTAGTGAGGATAAAACCTATTTTCTAAAGCTAAAAATTTGTCGAGATAAGAAATGACATTTCGACTTACCCCCTTCTCTCTTTCCTTGTCTCTTGCTGAATATTCCCTTATCTTGTCACGATTTAAAATTTCGAGTTCTTACGAGAGCACTCTTGTGACAGATGGAGGGAGAGTTCAACTACGTCGATCTAGAGGTTGGTCACGCCGCGGAACTTTGGCATATGCTTCAGACTCTCGGAGATTTTGAGAAGCCGCAATACCAAGTGGAAGTGATTAGACAAGCAGGATTGATCAAGGCTTGTGACGTGAAGATTGAGGTACCTGCTAGGAAGAAGGGCCCAGGCAATCGCCCGATACACTGCACTGCCAGGAGGTCTACAATGCAGATGGGTATCCAAGAAGTATCACGACGAGCAATGCGACACATTACCCGTATCTACGCCAGAGAGTTGGAGAGCACGGTGTTCCGTTATCACCCGCGCAGCAATAACCTTCTTGACCCGAAGGCGATTCAGGATGAGGATGCCATGGTTACACAGTTGGCACGACTTGTTGTCGCCCAGGAGGATGTACTCGATGATACAAGCAAAGAGCTACAGAAGGCCCGCAAGGAGATCACGACAGAGAAGAACAGATGGCGGGAAGCTCAAGAGTATGTGTCACACCTTCTGCGAAGGATTGACGAGTTGGAGATGGCTTTATACGGACCAGAACCAGAGCCAGTACTCGAGCTACACGAGCCAGATCCGGAGGAGTCAGATCTCGATGAGGACACTGCTTCTTCGACTACCACAGATGACACGATTCTTTGGACATGGCAATCGTTTCACGCCTATGCCGCAGCATCCGTACCCAGGCCGTGGAGGTTTTCTCGATGAGTGAGCGTAGGTTCTATAGTGAGACTCCTTCGCCGAGTCGCGTCATAGAATAAAGAGTCACCCTTTAGGCGTTAGACTCCGGTGGTAGTTCGATTTGGATTTTCATTGTTTGCTGAGTGTGCAGTATGTGTTGCAAGGCCCTTAGGCATTGTAAGCAACCATACCAAGTTATTAATATCAATAATAAAGTTGGACCTTAAAGTTACACCTTTTGCCCCGCATAAGTTCCATATTACTTGTCTATTCTTGATTCCCTCATCTCTAAAACTTAGAGCAAATCGACAGATGGTGAACACCATGAAACTTTGGAAGCAATGGAAGTGGTTCTCGCCAAAGAAAACCCCAATGATGGAGCACCAGACCGCTTGATTGATATGCAGAATTTTGGAGCATTTCTTGCTGCTCAGACTCGTTGATGCATGCTATGATGCAACAAATGCAACACGCCACCGCTCAGGCCACGGCTAATCAAGTCAATCGGGGACAACGCCGTAATACAAGACTGCCGTGAGTTCATGAGGACTCACCCACCCACTTTCTCCGGGAATGCCAATCCATTGGAGGCCGATGATTGGTTAAGGTCAATTGAGAGGAAGCTACACATAGCTCAATGCATAGGAAATGAGAAGGTACTCTACACTTCTCATCAGTTGGAAGGAACAGCTGCCGAATGGTGGGAGAACTTCCGTGCCACGCAAGAGAACCCTCAAGATATCACTTGGGAAGAGTTCACAGCTGCATTCCGTCAGTATCACGTGCCAGAAGGGATCATGGACCTTAAGAAGGAGGAGTTCAGAGCACTGAAGCAAGGTAATCAGCCAGTGGCCGACTACCTGAACAAGTTCACACAGCTAGCACGCTACGCACCTGAGGATGTAGCGACAGATAAAGCCAGGCATGCCTCGTTTCATGAAGGGACTTAACTCGGGATTGCAGGTGGGATTGATCACCCACACCTTTCCAGATTTCCAAGAATTGGTGAATAAGGCGCTTATCCTTGAGGACAAGCGCAAGGAAGCTGGATGAGAACGAAGCGCAGGATGCAACAAACAGGATCACGCCAGTGGAACGCAATGGCGTCGAGAGTTGCACCAAATCAGTTTTGATTCCAGCCACGAGAATGCTACAAGGACACCGTCACCAGCACCAAGACCCGTCAATTAGAACTACTGCACCCAGCCCCGCTAGAAACGCCGCTCCAGCGATCGAAGGAACAGTGAGACGCTGCTACAAGCGCAACGAGCCAGGATATTTTGCCAACATTGTCCAAAGAAGACAGCAGGAGTGACGCCTGCTCGCTTTAACTTGGGAACCACCCAGCTAGGACGCCAAAGACCGGGAACCACATCCTGCATCGTGGTGAGAGGTCGAGTCAACCATGTCACCGCATGAGATGCACCTGAGAATGCTACTGACGTCGTCTTGGGTAAGTTCTTTGGTTAACTCAAGACTTACAAATCTAAACTGTCGTACAAGAAAATTTCGACAAAGATCTCTCCTAAAATTAGGACAAAACGGAAGCGACAACAAGATTCATAATAACCATTATAAACAGGAATAACATAAAAGCATCAATACTAGAGATAACAAGTCTAAATCAACCAGAAAACAAACATAAACGTAAAACAGCTCCAAAGAGGACATCAACAGGTCTATGATTAATAAAATTTCAGCAAGCTAATGAATTATTAAATGCTCTAGTCCATGTGATTCGTGATGACCCCGGAGGGTTGATTGTGCTACTAAGCCCACCCTTCAAGCTTACGACTCGCGAGAACTACCTGAAAACAACAAAATAACAAGGGGTGAGATTGGGTAATCTCAGCAAGCGGAACAACTTCTACCGAATACCACATAAACAGTAAAACTAGCATACCAAATTCATCATGTCCAATACCACATTATAGAGTCAACCCAACATCAGTAAAATGCATATGATTGTGCACATGCTTATGCCATGATCCTCCTCACCGTGCCCTTTCTCGGGAACACACGGTGTTGTGCTCTTGATCGCGCACGACAAGGCGTCGACAAACTTCCAATGCATGATTATGCAGTTAATGCTTCATGCATAAATACATTCATAACTTCCCACTCTGAATTCACATGCTTGCATACCATCAAATAACATGGATAGAATGCGAACATCATTGAGATAGAATATCTCCACAATTCATCTTGCAAACAACATCTTTCTTCATTCTTACTCATGATTCAAAAGCCAAACAACCACATCACAATGCAGGATAGGATATTGTAATCTCATAAACAAGTAGTTAAACCATGTAGGTGTGCTGCAATTAAGGTTTATATTGAAGACGAAACAAATAGCGAGTTATAGTTTAGCAAGACCGCTACTTCCACTTGCCTTTACCAACGTGGATGATTTAACCTAGTTGCGTCCAGAAGGGGCACCACCTGTACAAGTATTATTTCAGTACATAGCGACATCACAAATGATCACACAACTCGAACACACGCTTCCTAATCCCCGTTCCCTTCTTAAGCGCCAAAAACCCCAATCTGTCCGGGTCAAACAGCATCACCCTCTCTTCACAATTTCGTATCTTTTTTTATACAGATCATAAAAATACAAAAAAATTACAGTAGCTATATATTGACGAGATCTACAACTTTCATGAAGATCACAAATTTCAATTCCACTGTTAAATATGCCTAAACAAACGTCCAACACAGTGGACAAAATCTGTTTTCAGATTCTGTCTGTCATCTTGAAACAGCGATAACTCTCAGACCGACGCCCCAAAAATTCTGAAAAAATTACATAAGCTATATCTCGACGTTATCTACAACTTTCTAGTTATAGGTTTTTGCAGGAAAAATCGTCTATGCCACGTAAAACGTGAAACAATCCGCGCTGCACAATCTCCCCTTCCAAAAACAGCACCACGTGAACATCTACCCTTCTCCCCCATCAAGATCCATCTAAATCACTCACCACCAGATCTAATACACTCCTAATCCCTAGGTAGAACAGGGGTAAAAGATTGGGAATTTTACCTTGAGTTCTCCCTTGAGAACCCACGAAAAACGCGCGACGATTCCCAAAACGGAAATCTGCTCGTCCTCCACGCCTCCACGGATCCTCTTCTCGCTTGCTCCTTCGCGTTTCGCGGTGGATCTTGAGCCACCACGCAAGGAGGAAGAGGAGGGGTGTGTGGCTGCTAGGGGAGGAAGGGGCGCCCTAGGGCTTTTGGGGGTGACACCCCTTTTATATGGTGGGCCGCCCACTAGGGGAAAAGAGAGAGAGGTGGGGAGGATTCGCAGCCAGTGCCCAGGTTTTCCTCGGCCCACTATTTCTAGCCCGACAACTCCAAATTTAATATTAATACGCGGATAAACTTCAATTATTTCATCCCCGACAAATCCTTCATTCCTCTCCCGAAACAAAACCGGAAAAGAAACCCTAGAATCGCTCGACGCCTAAGGCATCACATTCTCCTCCTTAAAAGGATTAGTCCCGAATCTACTCCTCTTTGCTACGGAACCTTAAAAAAAGGAAGGCAAAATGGTAATCAACACTTTACCTTCAGCATCCTCAAAGAGTGTAAGATACTTCTTCCGCATCTGGTCCTCAAGTTCCCAAGTTGCATCCCGCTCAGACTAATTGGTCCACAAATCTTTCATTAGACACTAACACGAACTATTCCCCTATTAAATAAAGGACACCTATTAGGTGAATCTGGTATCGATCTGGAATCTCAACTCCCACTTCTCTCTTCAACCTGATCGTGAAACTCCGCATTTCAATCTCAACTCCTCTACCACAGTTCGTCGCATTCTGGACGACGCGAACCATGTGAGACACAACGCTCTAGGTAAGTCTCTACATCAACCCAAACACAAACTCCTATCTCCTACAAGTGATTGATCTTTTACAAAAAGAACCAATATCCACCCTTACCAACGACAGAGATAGCCTACTTTACAACCAGGGTCCGTAAATCCGCAGAAACAATAACAACCGAACACAATCACTACGGTTGACACAAACTCGCTCGAACCCAGCGACAAAAGTTTCAAAAAATTAATGTAATTACCTGCAACTTCCAAGTTGTCCACTACTAAATTAAGCAACCCCACCGAGGAACACATCAATGAAAACAATTCTCCAAAAAAGGTTTGAATTGAGTCATACACAACCTTCCTTTACTCTTCACTTTTAAACTACTTACGATCAGCAACCCACACTAGTTTTCCCTTGTAAGAAGGTTTCGCTTTCACATTCTTTCACCCAAGGACCAGGGCAAGGAGTACAATCCTTGAATAAACTCAACCATAACATAAACATTCATTTTCTTACCCCCAAGCTTGAACGTAAAAGAAATCTTAATTCTCACTAACACAACGAACGACAATCACCACCTTTAAACCAAAGGGCTGAAATTCACATACACGGGAACTCAACTCGGAAGAGGAACTCCATAGAACCAAAACCACCAAAAAAATTTTCTTCGGGGAGAAGCTCTGTTCAAAAGAGAAACACCGCGAAAGTCTTCTGCAAATGCATTTCACTTTTACCAAAACAAATCATCTCACTTTTATCCAAGGCCAAGCCATTCAGAAAAAAAAGAAACCGATCAAGGAATTAAATGCTTCCACACAACCACCATCTCTTTTTCCTTAAAAAGGAACCAAACTCACTTCCCAACAGAAAAATTGTTTCAACCACAAATATCATTCATGTCACAACCAGAAGAATCGTCTCTTAAACAAAATCACAAACACCTCACACCACAACACAACTCTAGCCCAAAATAGAAATACAAATATTTCCAGATCATGAAGTTCCAAATCTTACATTGGATTAGCTACTTCTTTTGATCAACAATGCAACCGATAACTCGACCTTGAAAACTACGGACACAGTCAAAGCATACATCCTTGAGCATAAATGTCGCATTCATAACTTAAGCTAGTTTTCTTATCAAAGATGAATGAATGACGATATTTAATAGAATAACATTCCAAAATCTCCACAAATTACTTCAAGGTTAATCATTCTTTTATCCTTGTTTTAAGCCTCAAATTAACCCACATTTGGCGTAATCATTCTAAGTTTAGGGAAACTCAAACACAAAGACAAAGAATACTTTGACCGAAAGTATTCAACCCAAATATCAAACAAACAAACCAATCCATATGAATTTTTAAACATAAGTTCAGCATAACTCCCGCCATCTATAGCATTCCACTACCCTTACCATTTAGATTTCAATATTCCCTATTTACTCATTGAGAAGGCCCATCAGGATTTAACAACAACTACACAACAAATTCTTACTCTTATTACCATTTCCACAATTATAAATAAAGTTCACAGTGCTTATCAAAAACACATCCAACCAATACTAGCTCATCAAGATCACCTCTGAGCAGCCTAACCTATATCATCATACTCTAAATTTGAAAGGCAATGCTTCAACAAGTCTTTCAAAGCATGATGAACCTATAAATTCCATACCACATACTGCGTCAACATCTCGACAATGGAAATTTATTCACCTAAAAGATGACTCAACAAGTAAATATTATCTCAACAAGGCACCAATCGTAAATAGAAGTTTAAAACATACATTTATTAAGGACAAAATCACGCGTCATGCTAACTATCCCTGGTTCACTCCATCACAACATGTTACAATTTCCACCATTTTAACAAAGGTTTTCAACAATTAATCTAATCAGTTACCACCACTACTAAGTCATCAATATCAATAATTGGCATAATTGTAAAACAACAACATTGCTTTTAGTTACCCTATCCATAGGCTATGACAAACTGTCACTACACAACATACTCCAACTATGTAAAATAGATTGAATAATTTAAGCCATCCAAAGCTCTTATAACAACAACGCTAAATTAAATTTAAATTTTTTTTTAATTTTTTTTTAGCTACCCTATACACGGTTATAGCAAAATTGCCACTCCAAGACATACTCCAGCCTTTTTTTTTAAAGTGAACTGAATAGGTGAAATCATCACAAAGCTCTTACGGCAATGGCAAAAACTTATGTCTTCCCAATTGATATCGATACTAGCATTATTGGAACGCAACTGCATACTTCCGAATCTACTAATAGTTTGCAACGTCATAAATATCAACTCTAATCAGTTTCCAAGTTAAAGTCACTAGCCAACACGATTAAATTAGAACATCTTTAAACAACCAAAGATGGTTTCTTTAACAATATCGGTAGTCCACCATTACAATTAAATTGTTCTACCGACCTTATATTAAAATGTCTCTAAATAACCCACTAATTTTCTATTACCTTCACAGTAGTTTACATCATCGTAATGTTCTAACTACGCATCAAGATTTAAAGCTTTAAACATTGTCCATGGTCAAGGGCACATTAAAATAATGCAATAAATCCTAAGCATGCACATTAACACATTCAATCATTATCGCTATAGAGCAATCTACAATACTAGAAGTTTATTTAATCTCAAGCTAAAGATAACAATTACATTTTAATTGATTCAACTCACAAATTAACTTAGAAGTACATCATTCCATAAACCACATTGTTACATACTACGTAACACAGACATAAAATTTCTAAACACCGTCATGGGTCACCTACCCTTGACAAACAGGAGGCAATCCCAAACATAAAAAAAAAAACAAACACAGTTCTAGATCAAGAACAAACACCGATAAAAATTTCTTCTTTTCGTGCAAGGGAGAAAAGCAAAATCCAAACATAAATGCAAGAGAGCTCGACCCTCAAATGTCCAATCATAGTAGCCAAAACTCTTCAAGAAATCCAAAACCTACACTTTCCACAAAGGAAGACGAATGCAAAAGGGAAGACCAAATGTCCAACTAAAATTTTCCGATAAAGATTCAAACTTAGCTCCATCCAGCTTGATGCAACAGAGAAACTCCAACCCCTTCTTTTTTAAAAAAATCGGGAAACAACAACCACGTAAATTTCCTCCCAACAACAGTCCATCACAATAAATAAGGTGCCAAAGCAAAATTGTGACCAAAAGATGCGCTAACGTAGAACTCTTCTTACGTGTCTTCACTCAAAGGAGACAAAACCACAAACCGCCAAAAGGACAAATCAGCGAGTGCTCAAAACTAAGCATTTTCCTCGGTTTCGAACCAACCACATACCCGTAAAACCAACCAAAACCGACCACAAGACGGTAAAGAACATCCGAAGGAATCCATCACCAACCTCTTCTATTTGACTCCAGTCACTACCCGATCTACGCAGACACGGATAAGTACTCTTTCCCTACAGGGGTATAATAGTTCTTCGGTGGTGACTCTACCCGGCCACACCGTCAAACCACAGCCTCACTACAAACAAAAGGTGACCGAAACCCTTCTGCACCACAACCGCACTTTATCACAAATGAAGCAACTCAATCAAATCTATCATAAATATAGCATTATACATCATCAAAAGTAGCATTCAACAACAAAGCTTAAATTCAACCTTTAAGCATAAGGCAACGATACCCATACCCTTTCCTACTGTGCATCCATGTGTGTCAAATTTTAAATTAGTGATTCCACTTACACAAGTTTTAATGTTGCTATCCTATGACAAAATTTTAGTTAAAACCTAGGCCATGTTTCTAAGTTATTCCACATCACATTTTAGTTGTATCCTATAGTATGACACTAAAAATAGACATTCCAAGGACCTACTGACCGCTCGATACCAATCTGTAACACCCTACAAATCTAAACTGTCGTACAAGAAAATTTCGATAGCATCTCTCCTAAAATTAGGACAAAGCAGGCGACAACAAGATTCATAATAACCATTATAAACAGGAATAACATAAAAGCATCAATACTAGAGATAACAAGTCTAAATCAACCAGAAAACAAACATAAATGTAAAACAGCTCCGAAGAGGACATCAACAGGTCTATGATTAATAAAATTTCAGCAAGCTAATGAATTATTAAATCCTCTAGTCCATGTGATTCGTGATGACCCCGGAGGGTTGATTGTGCTACTAAGCCCACCCTTCAAGCTTACGACTCGCGAGAACTACCTGAAAACAACAAAATAACAAGGGGTGAGATTAGGTAATCTCAGCAAGCGGAACAACTTCTAACGAATAACACAGCCACAGTAAAACTAGCATACCAAATTCCTCATGTCCAATACCACATTATAGAGTCCACACAACCTCAGTAAAATGCATATGATTGTGCACATGCTTATGCCATGATCCTCCTCACCGTGCCCTTTCTCAGGAACACACGGTGTTGTATCTGATCGCGCCGCGCTGGCGTCGACAAACTTCCAATGCATGATTATGCAGTTAATGCTTCATGCATAAATACATTCATAACTTCCCACTCTGAATTCACATGCTTGCATACCATCAAATAACATGGATAGAATGCGAACATCATTGAGATAGAATATCTCCACAATTCATCTTGCAAACAACATCTTTCTTCATTCTTACTCATGATTCAAAAGCCAAACAACCACATCACAATGCAGGATAGGATATTGTAATCTCATAAACAAGTAGTTAAACCATGTAGGTGTGCTGCAATTAAGGTTTATATTGAAGACGAAACAAATAGCGAGTTATAGTTTAGCAAGACCGCTACTTCCACTTGCCTTTACCAATGTGGATGACGAACCTAGTTGCGTCCAGAAGGGGCACCACCTGTACAAGTATTATTTCAGTACATAGCGACATCACAAATGATCACACAACTCGAACACACGCTTCCTAATCCCCGTTCCCTTCTTAAGCGCCAAAAACCCCAATCTGTCCGGGTCAAACAGCATCACCCTCTCTTCACAATTTCGTATCTTTTTTTATACAGATCATAAAAATACAAAAAAATTACAGTAGCTAGATATTGACGAGATCTACAACTTTCATGAAGATTACAAATTTCAATTCCACTGTTAAATATGCCTAAACAAACGTCCAACACAGTGGACAAAATCTGTTTCCAGATTCTGTCCGTCATCTTGAAACAGCGATAACTCTCAGACCGACGCCCCAAAAATTCTGAAAAAATTACATAAGCTATATCTCGACGTTATCTACAACTTTCTAGTTATAGGTTTTTGCAGGAAAAATCGTCTATTCCACGTAAAACGCGAAACAATCCGCGCTGCACAATCTCCCCTTCCAAAAACAGCACAACGTGAACATCTACCCTTCTCCCCCATCAAGATCCATCTAAATCACTCACCACCAGATCTAATACACTCCTAATCCCTAGGTAGAACAGGGGTAAAAGATTGGGAATTTTACCTTGAGTTCTCCCTTGAGAACCCACGAAAAACGCGCGACGATTCCCAAAACGGAAATCTGCTCGTCCTCCACGCCTCCACGGATCCTCTTCTCGCTTGCTCCTTCGCGTTTCGCGGTGGATCTTGAGCCACCACGCAAGGGGAGGAAGAGGAGGGGTGGTGTGGCTGCTAGGGGAGGAAGGGGGGCGCCCTAGGGCTTTTGGGGGGGGGTGACACCCCTTTTATATGGTGGGCCGGCCCACTAGGGGAAAAGAGAGAGAGGTGGGGAGGGGATTCGCAGCCCAGGCCCAGGTTTTCCTCGGCCCACTGTTTCTAGCCCGACAACTCCAAATTTAATATTAATACGCCGGATAAACTTCAATTATTTCATCCCCCGACAAATCCTTCATTCCTCTCCCGAAACAAAACCCGGAAAAGGAACCCTAGAATCGCTCTGACGCTCTAAGGCATTACAGCTTTATTATGCTTGCACGTGTCCAATGGGGGGACCTCCTGCCTCATATTTATAACCTACAGCTAGGGTTTCGATAAGAGTCCACATGGACCTTCCTGGGCTTGGTTTCCTAACACTCCCCCTTGGACCCTTTACCGCGAGATGCATATGCCTCATCAAAACTCCAGAAAAATCCAGTGAGAAAAATACTTGGAGAAAAAGTACATAGCATACGCTTGCTGTGTTGCACGAATTGCCTCATCAAAACCTTATGTAAGAAAACTTCAGTGAAAAACTTACTAAGGAAAAAGAGTACAATTCATCCAAACTTCAATGTTAATCTTCTAGATTCACGTTGGGTACTCAAACTTCATGTTCGAGATTTAAGTAGGAGTATGTGAAAATTCTGCCCCTGAAATTTGCAATTCTTTAAATCTCATCATCCCAATTCCTCTAACGCACCTTTCAAAGGAAGATGCCAGGAGTGACTTAGTGAATAAATATACGAGATTTTCACATGATTTAGTATACAGTATCTTAATCTCGTTCATCTTATGTATTTTATGAGCATAAAAGAACTTGGGGTTGATATGCTTCGTGAGGTTGCTTTACACATATCCCATTTACACTTGAGCAACACAAGCTGCATTATCTTCATAGATGATAGTGGGGGTTTGTTCCATGTTCAAACCACATGACTTCTGGATGTGATGAACCATTCTTCGAAGTCATCCACATTCTCGGGAGGCTTCATACAAGGCAATGATTTCCATGTGGTTTGTCGACGTCGAGACAAGTGTCTACTTAGACGACTTTCAAGAAATTGTTGTTCCACCACAAAGGAAAACATACCCGGTTTGTGACTTGTTAGTATGCGGGTCCGATAGGTACCCGGCATCAGCATAGTTGACCGAATTCAATTCATTATTTCTTCTATAGAACAAGCTGAGATCTTTGCTTCCTTGAAGGTAACAGAAGATGTCCTTCACCCCTTTTCAATGCCTTTTAGTGGGTTCTGCATTGTACCTGCAAAAATGATACTTGTACAGAATATGATACTTGTACAAAAATGATCTAATTAATAATTAATTCAATTTACACACATCACAGTACAAAATGATTCAATTAATGCATCCATTCAATGTGGTTCAACTTCATTCAATTAGAACATACAAATTTGTCCATCAATTATTACATCCATCCAACACATTTAAAGTTCAACTAGAATATACAAATTTATCCAAAAACCTAAAATACTTACAGTTAACCATCAATCCTTTACAAAAATATAACCCTGCTGGATCTTCAAAGCTAGGGTCAACTCCCACGTGAGGTGTTAGGCATGGTTATCACAGCGCCCCGGCAAGGCGAGTCGCCTCCGGGGATCCTGGACGCCTAGGCGCCCGTCTAGGTGATCATTGGAATTTGAACTAATTTGCAGATATAGTCTTTAACTAGTTAGTAAAATATTAACAACTAGGATATAATGTAAAAGACAACTAGTAAAACAGAAGTGGATATCTTGGATACATAGAGAAAGATATTCAAACATAGATATAATGTTCCAAGGACAAGGACATTCAAACATCGATATAATCATATAATGTTCCTATGAGAAGGACATTCAAACATCGATATCTAAGTCTAAATCATTTGGACTCTCATCACTTGGTCCACTCTCACGAGGAGGAGTAGGTGGCGCTTGACCATAATCATCTTCGATCTCTAGATCATCAACCACCAAAGGTTCATAGATTTCATCATCTTCTGATCCTTGCTCTTCTCCTTCAGCTGTTGAGCTTAAATTTGCACCACGTCGAGAGTAAGTCCTAGTCATCCTAGGAAGATTGCGACCCCGAAGCGCTAGTGATGCACCGGTGGCTTCATCAACATCAGCCCAAGAAAGATTATCTCCATGGTGGACTTGTTCGATACTCATATCAACCCATTCATTGTCCCATTGGAACGCTTCTAAGATTAAAGGGTTGAAATTTGTCCCTTCCACACGCCTCTTTTGAAAACATTCCGCAATCTTTCGATTGTATTGAATGTAGACCAAATCATTCAATCTTTGGTGCTCCAACCGGTTTCTTTTTTTTGTATGGATCTGAAAAGTAATTACTAGTTAATAATAGAAAATTACATCACCATCTGTAAAATAAAGACAATTTAAATGTTAGTTGCTTACAAATTTGAAGGTGCTCCAATTGCGCTCACAACCGGAGGCCAAACTACAAAGGCCAAGGATGCGTCTTGCAAACTTTTGAAGCTCTCTAGCAAGGCCACCAAAAGCATCCCACCAATCAACTAAAATGTAAAACATTGTATATACATTAGAAACATAGAGTTAGAATGTTTAAAATTGAATCAACTAAGGCTAGAAGTTTAGCACTTACGAGGGCTCTTTGTTTTTTGTTGCATCACAATTGATTGCTTTCCAAAGCTCTTCCTCATTTTCTCATAGTCATCCGCTTGGTCACTTATCTTTGTAAGCAAATTATCATCACAATTAATCATCTTTTCAAGAACATCATTGAATGCAATCTGGAGCCTCGAAGCATAGTCAATGTCTTTTTCTTTGATCTCAAAAAACTTGTTTGGGTTCAAAAACAATGCAGCCCCATGCAACTTTTGCTCCATCTGATACAGCCACCGCCTCTCAATAATGTCCATTACCTTCTTTAGTAGCCTTGGTTTGCTTCCAAAAGACTCCATTATCTTCTTCCTAGCATGATCCATACTTACTGAAACCTCCGGCATGGCAGGCTTCTCATCCCCATCAACAATCCTCAACACAATTAGCAAGGGTTGTGATGCTCTTATGCAATCCTCCATAGCATGCCAAAATCGCAAAGAAAGCAAAATAGCACATACTTTCTTGCTCGCCTCCGTGGGTGCTAATTTGGACCTAGTCCAATCCTCACTAACAAAGAGTAGTCGCAAAGCATCCTTATGCTTATACAAACTCTACAAAGTGAGAAAAGAAGTGGCAAACCAAGTGGCTGCGGGTCTCACCAAATCCCTCCCTCCTGTCTTCTCCCTCATTGCATCAAGGAGCCTCCCGTGCCTATAGATGAAGGTAGTCACATGCTTGGCTTCATAGATGGCTTTCTTGAACTCACTTATCTTTTCGATGTCTTCCAACATAAGGTCCAAGCAATGTGCAGCACAAGGAGTCCAAAAGAGAGTAGGAAACCTCTCCATAAGAATTCTACCTGCAAAAGAACACTTATTTGAGTTTCAAGCAATGTGCATTAATATCATAAGGTAGATTGTTTTTATTTCCAAGCTTACCCGCAGCCTTGAAGTTGGCACCATTATCGGTGACCACTTGAGCGACGTTGTCAGTACCTATCTCCACAATCCTCTTCTCAAGCAAGTCTGCTAACATCCTTACATCACCTGACTGAGATGATGCATCCACAGACTCCAAAAAGAAAGTCCCTTCCGGACAATTGACACGAAAATTAATCAAGTGTCTCCCCCTCCTATCAGTCCATCCATCTGACATTAATGTGCAGCTGTATTGCCTCCAACCAGACTCTTGCTTCTCTCTTAATGCTTTCATTTCATTCTTTGCCTTAGCAAGCAACGACACCCTTACCTCGTGAAAACTAGGAGGCTTGTACCCATGCCCAAGTTGTCCAACGGACTCCATCATAATTTCAAAGCTCCTAGAATTTGCAGCATTAAAAGGTATGCCACACTGATAAAAGAAATTAGCAACATGCATATCTACCCTCTCTTTTTCTTCCTTGGTCCTCATACATTGCTCCATAGAGGTTTGGGACAATTGCTTGGAATGTCTTTCCTCAACCACCTCTTCGGGTGTCTTTTTTATTATGGAAGCAATTGATTAGGTTACTTTGGCCATCGATTTGAACATAATAGCAGCTTGCTTTCTCTTGGCAGCAGTCCCAGAACTTGGATGACAAGACGATTGTCGGCGTACTAGCCAACAGGCACCTCCGAGACGGGTGCTTATGAGGTTCTGACGGGGGGCTTTCGGGGCAATCGCCTGAGAATGGAGGACGGAGGTGACCGGAGTACCGGGAGGCTCAAGCCAACGGGGGGACGCAAGAAGTTTTACCCAGGTTCGGGCCCTCCGGAGAGTAATAGCCCTAGTCCTGCTTTCCTTGGTATTGCTGGTGTTCTTGCTCGGAGAAACGAAAACCTACTGCCAAAGGGTCGAACCCCTTCTCCCATGCACCCCGGCTCCCTTTTATACTCGGGCTGACGGGGGCGCATGGGAGGCTTACACTGCAAGCCATAATCATTACACTGGCATGGGCTCATTTAATGCGCACGTCACTGTTCTTACATCCCATTAATGACTGCCGCAGCCATCACAATCCCGCCTCGGGCCCCATGTCCACCAACGCCGCCCGTTCCGTCATGGGGTGAGGTGTAGTCGTGACGTCTCCCGCAATTAATGCACACCTGGGGAAGGCGCGTCGCCATACCGCAGCCTTCACGCCTTCACGCTTTGCATTTAATGCGCACTACCCGCATTAAATGTCCTTGACCCGGGCGTGGCTGGGGGTGAGCGCCAGGGGAGTGGCCTGCACGCCACGCGTCCACTGGGCGACCACCTGGCTGGGCGTCCAGCGGTGCGGCCCGATCGCCACCTGTCCGCTGGGCGACCACCTTACTGGGCGCCCAGTGGTGCGGCCTGATCGCCACCTGTCCGCTGGGCGACCACCTTACTGGGCGCCCAGTGGTGCGGTCGATCGCCACTCGCCCATCGGGCGCCGGCCGGGGTCCATCGCTGCCGTGGCGGTGGCCCGACGCGCTTCGCCCGCCTGGTGACCGTACTTATTCATTGCGGGGGAGTGGGTACCCTGGCGTAAAATACGCCAACAGTAGCCCCCGGGCCCACCCAGGAGCGCTTTTTGGTCTTCCACTCCTTTTTTAAACGTCCTGAGTAGGACCATAAAAAGCCCACACGCCCCGCAGCCTTCAAGAGGTTTTTTGTCTTCTCCGGTTTCCAAGGAGGTTTGTGCAGTTATTCCCGCTTTTGAAACCGTCGTACGGCCCTCGGGGTGCGCCCTCTTTATGGGGCTCTTGAACTCCCTTCGCTCGAACCGCCGCGCCCGTTCGGTTTTCCCGCCGAGCCTTCCTTTGTTGCCCTATAAGAGGCTGACCGAGGGGGAGCGGTTCTTCCGCCTCCCGATTGCTTCTTCCCGTTTCTTCTTCGACGCGCTTCCAACACACGGCTGTGCTTGATGGCTCCGGTCCTCCCTTCCTCGTCCGTCGAGGAGGAACTTGCCTCCAGTCTCTCCCGGAACATCACTGCAGGTGCCCTCCGCGTCACTTGGACTGCCGAGCCCCATTGCTTGGCGAGGAGGTGATCTTCTTCGGATGGCAGCTTCTCGCCGGCCTGCTGCCGCCAGTTTCTGATTTTTATCTTTCTATTCTTAATTTTTACGCCATTCACCACATCCACCTTCCTCCCAATTCCGTCATCCTTCTTTCTGCCTTCGCTCACTTCTGCGAGATGTTCGTAGGAGTGCTCCCTAATCTCCTTCTGTTCCAGTTTTTCTACACTCTTCGCGCCGCGGGCGGCAACTCGCCCGTCACCGGGAGTTGCCACCTACGGCTCCGAGACGGGACTGTATCGCGCTACATTCCACTGGATTACCGGTCCAGCTGGAGGAATTGGCACGAAGAATGGCTGTATGTTGAGGACGACAGCGGCATTGAGGTGCTGGACCTCCCCTCGGGCCCTGCGATCAGCAACCCCTGGGGGCCCAAGTGGCCAAGGCAGCGGAGCTCTGGCAATGCTGGCCCGCGTCGACCATCTGCGGACGGCGGGCCTGACGGGGCCTATGGTTATCCGGGACTTCATCTCCCGGAGGCTGTGCCCTTTGCGTCGCCGTGTTCGCCCGGCCTGGCAGTACATGGGTCAGGATGATGGGACCCGGAGCATTACTGGAGGTGACCGTCCCCTTCCTTTCCTTCCTTCTTCTCTCTCTTTTTTTTCTTTTTTTTCTTCTTTTTGCTTAACTGGACTTGGTCCTGACCTCGTTCCTGCTTCCCGGGGGGTTTCTTTTCTCTTTGGTGCTGCCAGCCGCTGGGAACTTGGTTGCTGACAGGATAGACAGGTGGATGGCGCAACTGGGTTTCCTTGGTCCCGTCCCCCCGTTCCCGGAGGGAGCGGTCCCATTATCTTAGGTTGTCACCGCGGGATCGCGCGGCAATAATCCGCGCCATGCCGTCGATGGATGCCATGGGCACACCTGATGTGATACGCCGAACGCCCCTGACAATTCGGGACCCTCCGCCTGACGGAGGTCAGGGGAGGCGTAGGCGCCCGGATGACGACGATGGCACCGGCGGACCTTCCCAGAGGCCTCGCCTCCTAGGACCGACTGGGGCGGGATTTTCCATGGCGGCCGGGGGGTCTTCTTCGGTCGCGACGGTAGGCTCCGCAATGGCGGCGGGAGGTTCATCGACCGGCGGGACCTCGTCCTCCCTCTCTCCTGTTGTGACGGTGACAGAGGATCTTCCGGCGCCGACTCTTCCTCCGCCTCCGCCGGCTCCAATGACGGGGCAACGGCCGCCGCCACCGGTTTTGACGACAACGCTGCGGCCGCCGCCTCCGCTTCCTCCGCCACTGCCACTGGCAGCGGCGGTTCTTCTTCCGGCTCCGGTGGTGGGGCAACGGCCGCCACCGCCGGCTCTGGTTCGCAGGCTGCCAGGGCCGGTTCTTGCTCCGAGTGTGCCCCGATTCCCGAGGCCATCACCTAGGTATTCATCTGGAAACGCACATGTGATACAAAAGTTAGTTCCTTCAGGCAGTGTCTTACCATCGTTTTTTTTTACTCCCAGGACTTTCACTTCGGATGCTCCCGTCGCTCAAGCAGGGGGTGACCAGGGCGCTGCGGTCACAGAGGTTGTGGCGACTGGGGTCGCTGATCTCCTGGCCGAGCAAGGGGAGGGAGGCGACCCCCAAGCGGTCGATCTGCGATGCCGTCGTTGAGCCTAGGTCCGCTCGACCCGTGCTCACCCGAGCCCCCACCGCCTCTCGCCCTTCGCCGACGCAGACGCTCTGCTGGCGGCTCTCGGCGAGCTCTACTCCAATGCGAGCAGCCGTCTGGCGACAAGCAGGGAGCGGCTGGCAGAGGCAGCAGTCGAAGTCAACCGCCTCCGCAAGGAGGTGGAGGACTTGCGCGAGCGGGGGGCAGGGCTGGAGCTAGAATTGCGGCGGGAGCGAGAGCAGCGGGAGCAAAGCGCCCGCCGCGCCGACGAGCTCTCCGCGGAGTTGGAGGCGGAGAGGGCGGAGAGGGGCCGGTCGGAGGAGGACACCTTGGGGATGCTGCGACATGCCTTCAGCCGGATGGTGGCCAGCCTCGCTCCGCTGGGGCTGGAGCATCCTGGCCCGCGGGAGGAAAGGCCGCAGCATTACGCCTTCTGTCTCTGCCAAACCGCGGACTTCCTCACGCACCTGCCGGCCGCCCTCAACGCCCGATCCGTCAAAGAGGGGCGATCGCGGCAACAACCACGGCGAATGCGTGCTGGCTCGCTATGCTACCATGACGCTAACCGACCCCACGATGCGCCACTCGGTGAGGGCGACTGGGCGCAGGCGGAGGAGCGGGTGCACGACGCCTCCGAGCAAGTTGCCGCACAGTTGGCGATGCAGAACCCCCAGGTGGAAGCGGCAGCAGAAGATGTGGCGATGCAGCTGGAAGTTGCCCCGGCCGAAGAGGACGTGGCGGCTACGGTGGCGGCAGCGGAAGATGAGGAAGATCCCCCGGCTCCGCCAGTAGTGTAGCTTTTTCTCCTTTTTGGCCTTTGTCTGCAAAACTTTAGACATTTATCATTTCGAATGGAGCAGAAGTGTAAGCTCCCTGCCAAGTTGCTTTTAAAAATTCGCTTTCGCTGTAATCTTTTCTGGTTCCGCATGAACGAGCACATAATCGCTTAAAGACAAAGGCTTGCGCCGCGGGACCTCGGCCCTCAGACCCCTTGCCTTAGCAAAATTTGCCTTCCAGATAGACTCTAAGGAACGAACACTTAGTGAGTCGTGACAGGACCTTGGGCTTTTGGTAACGGTGTTCAGGTCGCCGACCCCCACGGGGACACCCGGAGTGTCATGGCCGTGCTGGGGGTCGTGCCGAACCAGCCGTCCAACCGCCCACTCCTGCACGCCGATCTCACCTAGCGATTCCACCTTTGCTACTGGGCTTTTGCAAGGCAGCAGGGCACCAGGGGCAAGTGTCCTGGCGCTGTCCAGCAGCGGGCAGAAGACCGCAAAGAGGGTAGAAAGAACAACTATTTCAGATAAAGAAAGTGAAGATTTAATTTCAAACAGAGGGCCTCCCCCGACCAGCGGCGGAGGGGAAGACACACTCCGGCCGGTCGGGGAACGGAACCCGGGACTTACAACCGATCAAGGGTAGAACTTGCGCAGATTTTCTATATTCTGGGAGTTCACTAGCTCCTCGCCGTCTTCAGTGGCCAGCCTGACCGCCCCGGGCTGAGAGACTGAGACCACCTTGAAGGGTCCCTCCCACTGGGGAGACAGTTTATGCGACCCGGCATGCGACTGGATTCTTCGCAAGACCAGGTCGCCCACTGCCAGTGTTCTCTCATTGACCCGGGAGGCGTGGTATCGCCTGAGACTTTGCTGGTACTTTGCAAAGACGCAAAGCCGCCGATCCCGCGCCTCTTCCAAGAGGTTGACATCGCCTCTGCGCAGCTCCTCCTGGTCTTCTTCCATAAACGCAGCTTATGCGGGTGACCCAGTTCGATTCGAAGGGAGAACCTGCGCCGTAGACCAGGAAGAAAGGAGTTTCCCCGGTAGCCCGGCTAGGAGTGGTCCAAAGTGACCACAACACAGCCGGGAGCTCTTCGGTCCACCGGGCGCCACGCTTGTGGAGTCGGTCGAACGCCCGGGTCTTGAGGCCCTTCGATGGTAGCGTTGGCCCGCTCGACTGGCCGTTGATCTTGGGGTGGGCGACCGAGGCAAAACATACAATGCTGCCCATCTCTTCACGAAGTCTAAGAAGGCCATTTGGTGAATCAGGCGCCGTTGTCGGTGATGATGCGGTTGGCGACCCCGAAGCGGGCGAAAATCCCTTGCATGAACTTGACCGCAGCGGCGGCAGTGATGGATCTTACTGCCTCGGCCTCTACCCACTTGGTGAATTTGTCGATGGCGACGAACAGGTGGGTGTAGCCCCCTGTGGCCCGCGGGAACGGGCCCAGGATATCCAGCCCCCAGACCGCGAAGGGCCAAGAGAGCGGGATAGTTTGCAGAGCTTGGGCTGGTTGGTGGATCTGCTTGGCGTGGAACTGGCACGCTTCACATCTCCTCACCAGCTCGCAAGCATCCTGGAGGGCGGTTGGCCAATAGAATCCTTGACGGAAAGCTTTTCCCGCCATCGTTCGTCCGGACATATGGCTCCCGCACACGCCTCCATGGATATCCGAGAGCAAACTGCTCCCCTCTTCCCGAGTGATGCACTTCAGAAGAATTCCGCTCTTACCCGGCCAGATAGGTCCCCGCCACCAGGGTATAGCACTTGGCCTTTCGTGCTACCTTCCCTACTGACGCATCATCGTCGGGGCATACTTGATCCCGTAGGTAGGCCAGGATCGGATCCATCCATGTGCCTTCCCGGTCAAGCACAGCGACCACGAGGTGGTCGTCCGGGTACTCCGCCTGGCCGGGCGTTTCTACCGGAGCCACTTTCCCTCCAGAGGCGAGGGCTGAAGCGGCATCACCATCGTCCCCACCAGAAACGGGGGCTACGATGGACGGTCGCGGAAGCCTTTCTTCGAAGACCCCGACCGGTACAGGAGATCTGGTTGAGGCGAGCTGGGCGAGCTCGTCTGCCAGATGGTTATCGCGCCGCGGGATGTGAGTATATCCCAATCCTTCGAAGTGCCGCTCCAATTTCCTGACCTCCGCCAGGTACGCCGCCATGATGGGGTCAGGACAGGAGAAATCCTTCCTCGCTTGATTGACGACCAGTAGGGAATCGCCCTTTACTTGCAGGCGCCGGACACCGATGGCTGCGGCGGCCCGGAGCCCAGCCAGCAAGCCCTCGTATTCGGCAACATTGTTGGTAGCTTTGAAGTCGAGGACGACCACGTACTTGAGGAGATCCCCAGTCGGGGAGACCAGGAGGACCCCAGCCCCCGCGCCTTCCAGCCTGAATGATCCGTCGAAGAAAAGTGTCCAGGGGGAGGGCGCGGGAGCTGCAGCGGCTTCGGACTCGGTCGGGGTCCACTCGACAACGAAGTCCGCCAGCCTTTGACTCTTCACTGCGGTACGAGGAGCGAACTTGACCCCGAACTCCCCCAGCTCGACAGACCATTTTGCGATGCGGCCCTCTGCTTCTCGGTTGTGGAGGATTTCACGCAGGGGATATGAGGAGACCACCGTGATCTCCCTCCCTTGAAAATAGTGCCGCAACTTTCTCGATGCTACCACCACAGCATAGACCATCTTCTGAGCCTGAGGGTACCTTGTTTCTGCGTCGTGGAGCATTTTGCTGATGTAGTAGACCGGCCGTTGGACACCTTCCCGTTCCGCTACCAGCGCCGCGCTCACTACAGAGGGGCTAGCCGCCACATACAGTAGTAACGGCTCGCCTGGCTCAGGGGCGACCAGCACTGGGGGGGAAGAGAGGTACTTCTTCAGATCTTCAAATGCTTGCTGGGCTTCTGGGGTCCATTCAAATGAGTTGGTCTTCTTCAACAGCTTGAACAGCGGCAGACTTTTCTCCCCGAGTCGGGATATGAACCGGCCCAGGGAGGCTAGCCGGCCAGTCAAGCATTGCAGTTGCTTGAGCCGGGTAGGCGGTCGCATTCGCTCGATTGCTTCTATTTTCTCCGGGTTGACTTCGATTCCACGGCTGGAGACCAGGAAACCGAGCAGCTTCCCGGATGAGACACCGAACACGCACTTTTCGGGATTCAACTTCAGGCAGTAGTTTCTGAGGCGAGAGAAGGTCTCTTCAAGGTCCTGCACAAGCTCATCGGCCTTCTTTGTTTTCACAACCAGATCATCAACGTGCACTTCAAGGTTCTTCCCTATTTGGGGCCGAAACACAATGTGCATGGCCCGCTGATAGGTGGCGCCAGCGTTTTTCAGCCCGAAAGGCATCTTGACGTAGCAATATACACCGAGGGGAGTCACAAAGGCGGTCTTCTCTTCATCTTCCTGCGCCATCCTGATCTGGTGATAACCGGAGTAGGCGTCGAGGAAGCACAGAGCTTCACACCCCGCCGTGGAGTCGACGACGATGTCTATCCGCGGCAAGGGGTACGGGTCCTTGGGGCAGGCTTTGTTGAGGTCGGTGAAGTCGATGCACATTCGCCACTTTCCGTTGGACTTCTTTACAAGCACGGGGTTGGCCAGCCACTCCGGGTAGGTGGCCTCCCGCACAATCTTGGCAGACAAAAGTTTCTCCACCTCGTCCCGAATGGCGTCCTGTCGTTCTGGCGCCTGCCGCCGGATTTTCTGCCGAACCGGATGTGCTCCGGGGAGCGTTGCCAATCGGTGCTCGATCACCTCCCTGGGGACCCCGGTCATTTCTGATGGTTCCCAGGCGAACACATCCAGGTTAGACCGGAGGAAGGTGACGAGCGCGTCTTCCTATTTGGCGCTGAGGTCGGTGCCGATCTTGACGGCCTTGCCCGAGCCTTCCTCGCCCACGGGGACCACCTTTGCCTCGCCCAGGGGCCTGGGCGGAGTGCGGGTCTTGGCCGAGGGGGTGCCAGGGTTGTCGTCCTTGTCGCGCGCCGAGCAGGTGGTGCCGGCCAAATCCTGCAGCTGCTTGCTGAGTCGCAGGGCTTCCAATCTATCCACCTTCACCGTAATGGGACCCCCAGGCCCTGGGATTTTCACCAGCATGTAGGCGTAATGGGCCACTGCCATGAACTTGACCAGGGCCGGGCGGCCGAGCAAGGCATTGTAGGGGAGGTCGAAATCAGCGACCTCAAAATCTACCAGCTCCGTTCGGAAGTTCTCCGAACTTTCGAATGTTACCGGCAATCGGACTTGTCCCAGGGGTAAGAGACCCACCCCGGGGGCCACTCCGTAAAAGAGCGGGGCCGGGCGCAGTTCCTCGTACGGGATTTGGAGCGCCTGGTACGCCCCGACAGACAGGAGGTTGATGGCACTGCCTCCATCAACCAGGACCCACCCCAGCTTCGCGTTGCGGACCGTGGGAGACACCACGATCGGGAGATGGCCAGGGCCGGAGGTGTTCTCTGGGTGGTCGGCCCGGCTGAAAGTGATCGGCTGCTCCGACCACTTCAGCGGCCGGCCGCCCCGAGGTCGACGTGGTGGCGCACACCGCCTCGCATCCCGCTTGTATCGCGAGTTCGAGGAGTAGGTGGCGGAGCCACCGTGTATGAACGCACCAAATGCGCTCACTTTCTTTGGAAGGCTAAGCGGAGCGCATCTTCGTCGTCTTCGTCTTCGTGATCTTTCTCGCGGCGCTTCTTGAGCCGCCTGTCGACCAGTTTGGACACAACTTGGCAGTCCTCCAAGTCGTGTCCACTCGTTCGATGGATGGGGCAATAGGGCTTGCCGCCATCGTTTTCACGGCGGGGCGAGCGACGGTCTCTGCGGTCTCCGCGCCTATCCCGGCGCTCGTCCCGCCGGTCCTGATCATCATGACGTCGGGATTTGGGCTCCAGCTCGGTGACCAGGACCTCCCTAGCGACTGTCTCCCTCCGCTTTTTCTTTTTCTTCTTGCGGTCGGAGGGCTTCGAGGTGCCAGCGTCACCGAAGTCAGAAGGTCTCGTCGCGCACTTCCGAGCTTCGGCCGCCCTGGCGCACTTGTGCGCCAGGGAGAACAACTCAGACGTGGTGGAGATGACGCGCGTAGCCATCTTTTCCCGCATCTTCTGGTCCCGGACCCCCCTCCGGAAAGCAATAATCACCGACTGCTCAGAGATCCGGGGGATCGTGTTGCGGCAGTGGCTGAACCGCCGGATGAACTCTCTCAGGGACTCCCCCTCTGCCTGCTCCAGAGCGTGGAGGTCGTCCTCCACGCCTGGTTGAGCGTAGGAGCCCTGAAAGTTGGCGACAAAAATGTCAAGACTCCTCCCACGAGCGCACAGAGCCTCGCGGGAGGTTAAGTAGCCAAGACCGGGCAGAGCCCGTTAGTGACGTCGGGAGGTAGTTGGCCATGATCTTCTCGGACCCACCCGCCGCACGTACCACCGTGGTGTAGATCTGAAGGAACTCCTCCGGGTTGGTGGTACCATCATACTTCTCGATGGAGGCGGGGCGGAATCTCTCCGGCCATGTAGCTTGCCGAAGGCGGAGAGAGAACGCCTGGCATCCAACGTTGTAGGGGGAGCAGCGTCGTTCGCCAGCCCCTCGATCCTGAGGAGAGGATGAGGAGTGCGACCCTGCGCTCTCCCCAGAGTCCGAGGGGGGAGCCCCCCACCTTGCACCTTCGCGACGTTCGCGGAGGACACGACGCAGGTCACCGTCGCGCTGACGCCGCCTCTCGTCAAGGCGCGATCGAAGGTCTTCGCGGTTCCCCCTTGATTCGGGGGGACCGCGGGAAGAAGCGGAGTCGCGTGTCCGTCCCCTCGTTACAGAGGGGGTTGCAACCAGAACTCCCTTCCCCTTGTCCCGACCCTTGACACCGGGAGGGGTCGTCGTGTGGCGGCCGGAACCTGGCACGTCAGGCGCGTGTGTTCCCTGCCGCCACGCGACGGAAGCCCCCGGCTGGGTCGCCGCTTCAACTTGCTGTTGTGCGGCGTCCACCAGGTGGACGATGTCCCGCAGCCACGGAGTGGCTGGGGTGTTTCCCCCCAGCGTTACTGGGGGATGGTCGAGAAGAAGCCGGGCCGCATGAAGGCTTCGCGCGGGAGTGTCATCCCCCAGCGCCAAGCGCCGCTGGACAGGCTGACCCCCAGGCATGGGAGTCACGCGCGCCTCCCCTGCGGCGGAGGGACCCGGGATGGCCGGCTCCCTCCCCGAATGCCTGGACCGGCTACGGGCGCCGCTTTCTTCGGGCAGATTGCTGCGCTTCGAGTGCGAATCCGCCATGAAGACAAACGCCCCTACTTTTGCTAAGCCTCTCACCCGAGATGGAAGAAAAGGGGCGATCTAACCACCAATAGCCCCTACCTGGCGCGCCACTGTCGGCGTACTAGCCAACAGGCACCTCCGAGACGGGTGCTTATGAGGTTCTGACGGGGGGCTTTCGGGGCAATCGCCTGAGAATGGAGGACGGAGGTGACCGGAGTACCGGGAGGCTCAAGCCAACGGGGGGACGCAAGAAGTTTTACCCAGGTTCGGGCCCTCCGGAGAGTAATAGCCCTAGTCCTGCTTTCCTTGGTATTGCTGGTGTTCTTGCTCGGAGAAACGAAAACCTACTGCCAAAGGGTCCAACCCCTTCTCCCATGCACCCCGGCTCCCTTTTATACTCGGGCTGACGGGGGCGCATGGGAGGCTTACACTGCAAGCCATAATCATTACACTGGCATGGGCTCATTTAATGTACACGTCACTGTTCTTACATCCCATTAATGACTGCCGCAGCCATCACAATCCCGCCTCGGGCCCCATGTCCACCAACACCGCCCGTTCCGTCATGGGGTGAGGTGTAGTCGTGACGTCTCCCGCAATTAATGCACACCTGGGGAAGGCGCGTCGCCATACCGCAGCCTTCACGCCTTCACGCTTTGCATTTAATGCGCACTACCCGCATTAAATGTCCTTGACCTGGGCGTGGCTGGGGGTGAGCGCCAGTGGCTCGCATGCCACGCCGCACCATCGGCGACCACCTGGTGGGCGTCGGCGGTGCGGCCGATCGCCACTGTCATTGGCGACCACCTTACTGGGCGCCCAGTGGTGCGGCCTGATCGCCACCTGTCCACTGGGCGCCCGGGCCGGGGGTCCACTGCTCGCCGTGGCGGTGGGCCCGGACGCGCCCTGCCCGCCTGGTGACCGTACTTATTCATTGCGGGGGAGTGGGTACCCTGGCGTAAAATACGCCGACAACGATGCCTTTGAGGATACTTGTTGACTAACCTCAACCTCATGAACATCATCACCTCCACCTTCCTCTTCATCATCATCTAGATTAATAAACTTGTTCCTTGCAGTCTTCTTTATGTAATCTTGCATCTCTGTCATTATTGCCGTGGTGGTTTTCGAACATTTCTGAACATCCCCAAAACCCGCGGCAAGGTGCTGCTTCAACCTCTTAATGCCCGAATGCATTTGCTTTCCACACAGTATACATTGTACCATATCCTTGTTCGTTAAGTCTGGCCAAAATCCATACTTCCACCCAGGATCCTTCGACTTCACCTTCCGCCTTGGATCCTTCGATGGATCATACGCCTCCTCTTGGCTACCATTATCCCCCTTGGCAACGGCGGCACTTGGAGCTTGATCAGCCATGCTCCTATGCAAGTATTAGTCATCAAGCCATCACAACAAGCATCAGTCATTCATATTTCGCGGCATCAAGCAAGTCATGCCTTCACATTTCACAGCATCACAGCAAGCATCTAACAGACAAGCATTCATCAAGCATCAAGCATGCATAGTATTCATCAATCATCATAGTATCACACTATCACAGCAAACATCAAGCATTCAAGCACTCTACTCCATCAAGCATCAATCCGACAAGCACTCTACTGTCTACTCCATCAAGCATTCAAGCATCAACATCAGAGAGCAACAAGCCAACAATGACTCCTTCGATGCGCCATTAGATAAGCATTCAAGTAGACAAGCGCTCTACTTCATCAAGCATTCAAGCACCAACATTCAAGCACTCTACACCTCTACTCCTTCGATGCTCTGCCTCTGCTCCAGCCGAGCCGCCGTCGCCCGCGCCGTGCTCTGCTCCCGCCGTCGCCGCTCTGTCTCGGCTGGAGCGGGTCAGCTAGAGCAGAGGCAGAGCATCGAAGGTCTTCACTTACCGATCTGGCGACTGGCGACGGCGGAGGCTCGTGGGCGACGGAGCTGGCAACTGGCAACTGGTGGATCCTAACCTCGCCGACCGTCGGAGGTGGAGGCACAACAGCGGATCGGCTTCTCCGGTTCTACCTCTCCCTCTCCTGCTCCCTCTCCTGATCTGCTCGGCTTCTCCAGTTCTGCACCGCCCAAACCCTAGCTATTAGACCCCATAGGCCCACAGGCAAACACCCATAGAGCCCATCCAATCGCACCGCCTGGACGACCTCGGCGACGCTTGGGACGTCCAGGCAACCGACTTGCCGCGTCCAGGCGAGGCGAAGCCTCACGGCGGCTCTCCTCCGGCGACCGGACGACTAGGCGGTGCCTAGGCGACGCCTTGATAATCATGGTGTTAGGTATACAAAATGAGCACTTAGCATAAATACGACTACTTGTTCTAAACAAAAGTATCTGTATCGATTGACATGATGGTAACACGAACTTCCTAGGTATTTCCAATTCTGTCTGCGAAAAAAACTTCCAAAGTTAGTGCAAGCACATACACTTACCAGCAATACTCTCGAAGTTTTGAGAAACACAATGTTTTATAACCATATGATGTTACATACAAACAAAGTAATAACTAGGAGTCATAAAGCTTTTAGTGTAGAATGATGCTCTCCTCCTAAAGAACCTACACTAATTTTTTAATAAAGGCCAGTTGCCTTGGGTGAATCTCATTTGGCATACTTACTATCATAACAAATGGTACTTTCACTAGATGGATCTTTAGACTTTTGTTGGGCTTACAAGAAAATTGTTCAAAAAATCAACTGAACTTCGGTAAAAAGTCACGCCATAAACTTCATACATTATATTATACCCTCTTAGTTGCACTAGCACGTGACTTAGGATAACATCTGGCTTTAATTCTTGGCATGTTAAGATGCTATTTCCTGAAATTCACGAAATTATGCAAATATTTCCAACACTTTTGTTACCATATGAGTAAGTGCAATACGAATGCACAACTTAAAAATGGGAGCTTGCACTTAACAAATGGTACTATGCCAAGCATTAACTAGGGAAAAAATAACAAGGCTCAGACATCCATGGAAGGATTAGCAGCATCAACTCTCAATCCTGGCATAAATGTCCAGCATAGTAAATGTAAAGTTTGGAGTAAAATACCTGTAATCTGGGGTGCCGCTGGCTTCTTGCAATCCTTTATCTACCAAATTATCAGTAATTAGCAAATAAAGTTCAACCATTACAATCATCAAAATGGAAATATTGTGTAATCTAGGTTATTACCCTCTTGTATGGCCACGCAATAGATAGCTTGTGAGCATCACCTATATTTTCTATACCATCATATGGATGTGGTAGCAGAACATCTCATTTGAACGGAACATTCATGACAACTTCATAATATTCCCGTCCAAGGCGTTGATCTCCCACTACGGTACTTGGGTCAGTTGAGGTAATTGTAGCCTTAGCAACAGGGACATCTCTCACAAGAGCATACAATATGACATCCCTACCAACCTAATGTAGATATTGCAGTTCAAAAGAGTCAAAAAGAGTAATAGGCATTCAAGTCATAAATTGAAAGTGTAGGAAAGGAGGACAAGATTACAATGCTGTCATCTTCATTGTGAGAGGCTTCACAGTTCCTTGTGGTGGCTACAATGTTCCTTGGAGCTACATTTGGAGACACAATTTGCTTATGGACAATTATGTCCTCCTCTTCACAGTCAAGTATATTTTTCATAGATGCTTGCTCGGCAACACCTTGATGGCCATGTTGTTCCTCATCATCATGTTCTTGTTGAAACATTGTATTCTATAGCAAACCATAGACAAGAAATATTTCAGTAGAACATTATTAGTATAGACTGCAACAAAAATTTAAGCAGATAGCATACTGTAATACTGCGAGTTTTCTCCAAGTCTTGGAATTTCTAATCCAGGTGTTTGGTGGTCCTGTTGATGATCTGTGGCATTCAAAGGGGTAGGTGTGGAGAAATTTTGTATGTTCTTAATAGTTCCCCACGTAACCTTATCCCACCCTCCCTCTTTTCTTTCCTCACTACCCGGTTGGCCCTCTAGTTCTTTTCCTCAGTTCGGCATCGCTTCCCCCCTGGCGTGCCGCTTTCGGCTCGATGCCGCCCGGACCTCGGCTCCCCGTCACCGGCTCCTGGCGCCGCGCCTCCCGGCCCTCAGCTCGGCGTCGCCCTTCTCCCTCCCGTCACCTCGGCGCGTGGTCGCCCCCAGGCCGACCTCCCCGAGCGGGCGTCGACTCCAGCCACCCCCTGCTGCCCTCAAGGCCGGCGAGCCCCCAGCTCCTCCTCTCGGCCGACGCCGTTTTCCCCGGGTTTCTCCTCCCCGAGCCAGCGCAACGCCCTACAGCTATCCTCCCTCCTCCAAGGCCGGCAACTCCCTGCTCCGTTCCCCGGTCGGTGGTGCCCTCCTCTGGCCAGATCTGGCGACGCCCAGCCAGGCCATCGCCCCCAGCCGGCCGGCCAGCTCCTGCTCCGGTGACCCCCCTCATTCCCCTGTAGCAGGAGACCTCCTCCTCCCCGTGGCCAGCGCCTCTCCCTCCTCTTCTTCCTCTTGGGGGTAAGTGGAGGTATATATGTTGCAAATTTATGCGCTTAAGTGATTATCTCCGGTGTGTTTCATAGTGTGATTTCATACTTTGATTGATCTTATATACGTATTGTGTATTGGAAACATCATAAGCTTAATCTTGTATTGGATCCTTTATGAATTTTATATAAGGGAGGTCATCAAATCTACATATAGTTTTCATTCATACTAAATGTTCTAGTTATTCTGGAGGACCAATTAGATATATATATATTATCAATGAGTGATTAGTAACTCCTTTTGTACTGGATCCTATTGAGCTATTGAGGCCACCAAAAATATGTTGAAAATAAAGAAGGGCTAAAGTTACTTACTAGAACGTATGAGATCCCTTCAATCCTGTTATTACCTTAACTGAATATTTAATCACTATGGGCTATGACAATTATTTTAGTCGGATAGCACTTAGCGATATTGTGGCAATACCTACGGTTGCTGTCGCACGCTGGTGAGTGAGATAACACCGTGGGAACGTATGATGCCGCTATTCGCAACCACTAACTGAGACCAAACAATATTTGATTGGGCTGGAGTTGACACAAGATAGAAAAGCTTAATAGATGATGAGTTGATTGATACTGCGCTGTGCTTAAAGGTCTTTGAGTACTTAGGAAAAGCATGATGATGTGGTTTCCTAATGATTTATTTACATAGTAAATGATGAACCGATACTATGTCCTGTAGGTGGGCTATTTCTCTTTGGTCTGTGATGTTTTGCTATCTAGCGGTTCCATCGGTTGGTTGATGTTGTAGCGATAACTTTAGCCTGCAATACGCTGGGGGAGTATTGCGAGTTAAAGGGACATATAACGTAACCCTGATGGATTTCTCTTGTTGAGATCAATCGTGTTTAGGCAAAGAATTGTTTTAGGTTGTTCATCGTCGTATTAAATAAAGTTGTGGTTGATCGTTTGGTCTATAGGTTGTGTTGTTATGATTTCTGTTTTCAGGGGAGTGTCCCCCGCTTCGCGCGTCACTCTGCTTCCCGCGGTTAAGGCAAGTACATCATGTTGTTGAGTATGGTTGTATGTTAATATGTGGTGCTCCCTATTCTATTTATTGCTCTGCAAATTAAATGAATTTTGGGTTGAGAATGGGCTTTTGGCAAGTTCATGTAGAACAATAGAATGATTTGGTGATATTTAATGCTAAACTTAATACCTGTTTTCTTTCTTACTGTTATTGATTGATCATACTTGCTCATATGATGACTATGAAATACTTTTGAGATGAAAGGTATTGATGAATGGCTAAATGAATGAGTAAAGTATAGAATGAGGAACAATGCATCATTCTCATTCATATCCAAGATATTGCATGGGCCAGGTCGGTGAGAAAGTCATAACTAATCCGGTGAGATCGGTGAGATAGTTATGACTAATCCGGAGCACCACAGAGTAAGTCCTACCTTGTAGTCCCATCCATTGAGGTGGATGAGAGCGAGACAGTAAGAGTAGGCACCTCCACGGGATGGGGGTAGAGGGTGAACATCGACGGGTGTTCCCTCAGCCATACCGGTATGAGCAATGAAAGGTGCATGTTAAGCATCGAATCATAGGTGCATTGCATTGCATGGGTAAAGATAAAAGTGAAATGCCTATGTTGTTCCTTTGTGTAGAAAGAAATGCTAAGTAAAGGAAAGGATAAGTGAATGGTTACCAAGATGTTTATACTCTTGCACAAGTATTCTTTAATGTTATCACTTAATTCAATTATTAGTTGTGTGTTATATGTTTTGAGATGGTGCACTTGGCTGAATCTTCGAACTCATGCTTGTTATGATTGCATTGCACTGCATCGCTGATGTTAATTGATGACCATTGAGTTGAGGGATTTGTACAGGTTAAGAATGGATTGAGTCATGGACTCATTCAAAGACGTCTAAAGTGGTAAGTGTAATAATTGAGTATGTATTGAGATATATGCCTGTTGCGTTTCTTAGTTTTGGTGATGATGCGTGATTGGTTACTGTAATGAATTGTGATAAATGGTTGTGTGGACGAGCCGAGAACTCATCCAGGTTGGCTAAAATTATAGATTTAACACCTAATATATTATTGTTTCATAGGTTTTGGTTGGAGCTTTGGGATCCAACCTTGTTGTTTTAGTTATGATAACTAGTTGCGTTATTGTTAATTTGTGTACTTGCTGAGTCTTGGACTCACTCTTGCTGTTTGTGTGGTTTTAGGTCCTCCGAGGACCTCAAGCCGGGATGGGTAATAGCGTCACATCACTCCCTTCATCACATTCAATTAATAGTGTGGGAGACATAAGGACCGGGTGTACGCATGAAGACCTAAGAAGACCGGACGAAGAAGGGGGTGGACAAAGTCCAGCACGCATATCCCGGAGGTCTACCTATTGTCCCGTTATAACTGAAGTAAAAGATTGTAACCGTAGGGGAAATCACCCTGGATAAGGAAAGATATGATTCCTTTACTTGTAACCAACTCGGACTCTTATCCTAGCAACCGAGTTGGACCCCCCCTTGTATATAAGAGGGACGGGAGGACCTCAAAGAGAGGGACCGGATAATCCTAGAACACAGGACTAGGGTATTACCTCCACCGCAGAGGGCCTGAACCTATCTAAACTCTTGTCTTGTGTTACCATCGAGTTCCTGATCCAGCGCCTTGCCCCACAAATTCACACCCCCCTAAGATTATTGTCGACACCAAACGTCGACAGTGGCGCGCCAGGTAGGGGAGCGTGAAGATCAATCCAGGCGATCTCGATGGCTTTCAGAAACAGCACCATCTTTGCTCATGGCATTGTGCTAAATTTCATATAGAGTTGACCAAAGTGAGCAGCATATAGCTTAACCAACTTTTGTTGTAGGTAGATAATTTTTAATTATTTCAATTTTCTAATTATTTCATCCTAAATCAATTAGCAAAATAATTATTTCTAATTATTTAATCCTACATCCTACATCAATTGAGTAAACAAAACATAAGTACACAACCACAACAAGTCCACATAAATGACACGAGATGTGCTCATACTTCCAAAGAGGCACATGCATACTAACTGAGACCATGACACTTACAAAGTATACTAATTGAGAAGACAAATCAACATAGTAGGGTCTTACTTGTGCTTCTGGAGACCTCCAATAATGAATAAGCCACTCCCAGTCGTCTAGATTAACTGTTTTGGGACATTTTGCTAAGAGTTCCTCACCAGTCAATGTTTCATCAAAATACTTCTTCTTTAGGACTGCCTTATATTCTTTCCATTTTGTTGCCGATGTTGCTACAACATAATGGAAAGCAGCTGCATACAGGTTATAGTATTTCTGTTTTAACATAAGAAAAAGAAGTGATTCAGCAAAAAAAAGTAGTGAACAAGACAAAGAACATGACTAATATTCTATTGCTATACCTTTACATTAGTCCACACTAGAAACTTCTTCTCGGGATCAACAAGTCTCCAGTCATCACATGTAACTGGTATATGCTTTCTTACCATTGTTCCAACAAATGCAACAAATTCTTTAGTATTGTCCCCAACAGGCTGACCGTATTCATTGAGGGCAACTTTAATTGGAGGCTCACCTGCCCTTGCATATATATTTTGTTTTAAAGTGATACCCCTTCCTTTCCTCTTCTTTTGCTACCTAAGATTCATATCTGTAGGTATTTCCTATTCATTCTCAATAGTGCTTCTTCTTAACTTGGACCTCAAATTAGGACCTCCAATAGCTTCTTCTTGACGTTGAGTTTTCTGCAAGAAGTTGCATATTATGTTAAGTGGGTGGGAAGAAATTTAGCTCAGATTGTAGCAGTTGTATAACCTTTGTTTTACTAACCAAAAAAGAGGAAATAGATATATAACCTTTGTTTTATTCGTTCGAGATGATGAGCTAGCTCCATGTAACCCTGTTGTGTTAACAGGTTGGATATTAAGAGATTGTAGCAATTGTTTGTTTCTTGCAATGTTTGCATTCCTCTCTAGTTAATACTCATTAAGCTTCCCATCTTTAGCCTTTCCTTGTGCGCTTGCCATTTTTTCTCCTGAAACAAGACACAAAAGAGTTAGCAATTCATACTTAATTGACAGTAGTGCAACAGATGTTGTGAGGCTTACTTTTTTTTGTATCTTTGCATCAATAATAGTTCCATCTACATCTATCCTAACACAATCAATACCTCCATATTCAACATTCATAGTGAAATTGGTGTGTAGGTCAGGCAATGTAACACCTATTTCATAACTATCATCTAAATTTTCATCGTCCGCTCGACCCATATCATAAAAGTCTCATGGTTTTGACTGAACAGCACCAAGCCATTCAATATCAATGGGATCTTGAACATAGTAAATTTGAGTTGCCTGGGAAGCTAAAATGAAAGGCTCATCTGATATCTTCTCACCGGTATTGAATAAATGCTTAAAATTGACAGAGGTGACCTCAAATTGATTAGTTTTTACCCATTTGTCTTGGATGCGATTGTCAACCCAATCACATTTGAAGAGAACCACATTTCCCTTATGGTGATAGTCTAGCTCAATAATTTCCTTTATAATACCATAATATGTCTTCTTTCCTATTATGAGGTTGTCATTGTTTCCCCTTTCAAAACATGAAGTTTGTGCATCTAGAGCTACTCCACTACATTGAACTGGCCTACCCTCATCGTAGGACCGTGTATGGAAACTAAGCCCATTTATTGTGTAGCTACTATACTTGCATGCAACCACGTTTGGCTCCTTTGCTAAAATCCTTATCTCTTCCGATGCTTCCTAATCCATTTCTACAACCTGTAAATATGGAGTACTATTATTAAACTAAAATGGAATTCCATGTGAAATCTCATGTTGGCAAGATCATGTGTCTACTTACATGCAACCTAAACCACTCATGAAAGGTCTCATAATGTGCACGGCTGATTTCTCGTTTATTCCGAAGACCAATTGAGGAAAGATAGTCACAATGCTTGCTGCAAAGGTTAAATGAGCCCTTCAACAATTAAGGATAGGAATCATATAGCACTAAAATAATTTAGATATCTTACTTCAAATAAGGTTCTATCTTGTCGTAGTTGAACAAGACATATTTATGTGCTTGAAGCCAAGTTTTGTGGTCTAATGTCACATTGCATTTGCCAGCTAATCCTTGACCAATATTGTGGAAGAAAGGAGTTGTATTGCTAATTTCCATATGCACACCGTCATCATTTTTAACTTGTCGATTAAACCGAGTCTCACCTTGTAAATAGTGAGAACAAAATGTAAGACTCTCATCAAACAAATAGCTCTCCGCGATCGATCCCTCCGGGTGACTTCTAGTGCGAACATAACCCTTGCACCTCATCAAATACCTATGAAGACATAAGCATATGGTATTTGTACATTTTTTTAATGATACATACTTTTAGAAAATTACCTCTCAATAGGGTACATGTTTCGAAAATGTACTAGACCAGCCGTTCTTTCTTAGGCAGGAAGAAGAACCATCAAGTGTACCATAAGATCAAAAAAATATGGGAGGAATATAGTCTCGAGAATACATAAGGTTCAGCTATTTCAGCTTCTAATTTTTGCATATGACTTATGCGAATAACAGGGGAGTATATTTTATTGAAAAAATTGCTTACACGAATCAATGCAGCACTGATTTTTTCTGGCAATATTCTTCTAACAGCAAGTGGTAGTAAATGTTGTAGAAGAACATGGTTGTCATGGCTCTTTAGCCCTATTATATTTTTCTCATTAACAAGGACATTACGACGTATGTCAGATGCATAACCATGAGGAAACTTAACTCCTTTTAATACTTCACAAAATAACTTCTTATCAATAGAACTCATTGAGTAAGGTGCTGGAGGTAAATAAAATTTATCTTCTACTTCAATAAGATGAAGATCCCTTCTAATATCTAGAGACTGAAGGTCCAAACGAGAATTCAAATTATCCTTAGATTTCCCATCAATTCCCAAAAGTGTATTAATTATATTATCACAGACATTCTTCTCTATGTGCATGACATCTAAATTATGTCGCAACAGTAAGTCTTTCCAATACGGTAACTTGAACAGAATAGACCTCCTTTTCCAAATGATCAATGGCTCACCCTCCTTGTGCTTTTGCCTTTTTGTCTGTTTCTTCCTAGATGGATCCTTCCCAAAAACAGTACGAATATTCTCTATCTGCATCAAAATCTCCTCCCTAGAAAGTGGAGCAGGTGCTAGCTTAAGCTCATTTTTGTCATCAAATTAGTGAGCATCAAACCTAAACCTGTGGTTTCCATGTAAAACCTACGGTGTCCCATATAGCAAGACTTGGCACCATTTTTCAATCGAGGAGAACATGTATATGAGTGGCATTCAAGGCATGCTACTGCACCGGAGTTAGTGCAACCAAACACATAGCCTAGACCAGGGTAATCAGTAATTGTGCATAATATGGCAGCACGCAATTGGAAGTATTCACCCTTGGATGCATCAAATGTTCTAACACCATTAACAAACATATCTATCAGATCATCAACCAAAGGCTCAAGATAAACATCCATATCACTACCAGGAGCTTTAGGACCAGGAATCAACAATGAGAGGATAAAATTTGGTTGCTTCATACACATCCAAGGTGGAAAGTTATAAGGAATTAAAATAATAGGCAAAATGATGTAACCAACATTCATGGACCTAAATGGATTAAAACCATCAGTAGCTAGAGCAAGTCTAATATTGCGGCTGTTTGAAGCAAATTCCGGATGCTTATGGTCAAAATCCTTCCAAATAGGAGAATCTATCGGATGCCTAAGCAAACCATCTTTAGTGCGCTCTTCATCGTGCCATCTTGTGTGAGTTGCAGTTCTAAAGGACACAAACAACCTCTAAAGCCTTTTCTTTATTGGAAAATAGTGAAGAACTTTATTAGGAACCTTGTGTACATGTTTCCCATCTAAACTCTGCTTTTCTGATTTCGAACGTGAGGTTTCACATGTAGGACAGCAATTAGCATTAGCATGGTCCTTCCAAAATAGAATGCAATAATTTTTACATGCATGAATACTTACATACCCAAGCCATAGGCATTTCACCATTTTCTTATCATTGTAGTTTTTAGGTAGTGCTGACCCTTCAGGAAAAGCATCTTTCAGAAGATTTAGTAATCGGTCAAAGCTTTTATCAGACCATCCACCAAGCAATTTAGCATGTAGTAGTCTAACTAGGAAACACAACTTTGAGAATTTCTTACACACTGGATATAGCTCTTTACTATAGTCATTTGCCAACTATTGGAGAAGTTCTAAATCTTCATGGGGTTGCTCTAAACCACCACCATCCTGAAAATCCCGTCCATCATCTAAACCACATGCTAAGTCACGCAGCAAATAAGAAATATCATCATCTTCGTCCGACTTCTCCCCTAACTCAACTCGATCGCAGTAGGATCGAAGTATACGAATATAGCAATCAGAGGGGGGGTGAATGATTGTGCGGAAAATAAAACCAAATTCTTGATCTATTAAAAGTTCACCCCAAAACAGAACCAAATAATTGCCTCGTATTCGACAAAAACAGAATGACAGAGGTTTGGTAAAACGAGAATTTCTGGAGATCCAACCGTTACATTGACCTGAAATTTGGACACGAGAAACTAGATTCCAATACAAATCGAAGCCAAAAAGAATCAGCTCGATTGGACTTACGGATCAAAAGTTATAAACCTCGCAAGATTGCTGTGACAAAAGATGATGAAAATTAATCTAACCAAAACTTCAAGATTAAACAAGAACGACAAAAGTTTAATCAACTAAACTTAGAGAAACCCTAAATCAATTCTCTAGAAAGGTTTTGATGGATCAAATCAAGATAAAACTAAAAGAACAAAAACCAATCTAGAAAAGAACAAGCATGCAAACAAGAACCAAAACAGAAACACCGTGAGCAACGCTGTTATCAGAAAGCACGCAAGGATCTAGAAGAATTGATCTTTATTTCTTTTGTCTAAAGTACTCTCATCAAAAGAGTACAAACCCTAAAACTGAGCTTGAGGCTCTCAATGCGCTCAGCTCTACTTGATGCGATTGATGCCCTTCAACAGGAGACACCCCTCCTATTTAAAGGAGCAAAACACAAGGAGTTCTGAATACAATTCCTAATCTAGAAGGAGTATGTATACAACTCCTCTTGGCCCAACCTGGCCGAGTACAACTCTTGCACGCGTATGGAAACCCTACCATACTCACGTGACTAACACTTTGCACGCGTATGGCCACCTGCCATACTCACGTGACGAACACTTTGCACGCGAATGACCTCCTGCCATTCTCACGTGACTAACCATTCTTCATGTGCACCATTCTCTTAGCCCGAACGTCCCGCATGACATCCTTGACCACCAAGACCTCAGTTCCTCCCTGAACCTAGTCCCGAACCTTAGCTCCTTCATGAACCTAGTTCCGGTCCCGTCATCGACCACGTTCGTCTTCGAGCAATACCTGCACATGAACAAACCACAAAACAATTCCGAGCACAAGTCCACAACTTGACTCACATCAATCCATGCAAATACTCATACGAGCATTGCATAAAGTCCACTTCAAGCATCATGAAATTCTCACAAATTTCATAATCTCAAAAACAAATCAAACACAATTCCAATTTTGCTCAAAACCCTAATCGAGCAAAAACGCATTCACGACGGACCAAAAAATATGGTCCGGCGTACACATGAAAATGTCACTCAAAAAACCATTCACGACGGACCAACAAAATCGGTCCGGTGTACAAGTGAAAGTCTCGGTTTCAAGAAGAAATCATTCCGGCGAAAACACGTTCACGACAGACTAAAGAAATCAGTCCGTCGTACATGCGAAACTTACTGGTTTCTTGGAAAATTGAGTCCGGCTCATGATCTCAAAAGCACGTCCACGACAGACCCAAAAACTTGGTCCGTCGTACATGCGCCGATCGCTATTTTCTTGGAAAATTGAGTTTGGCACAAGAGCTCAAAAACATGTGCACGAGACCCAAAAACTTGGTCCGTCAGACACAAAATCGATTCGACGCAAAAAGGACTCAGATTCATGTTTACAAATGCACCAAAAACTTGGTTTGTCGTGACATGGGAAAATGAGGTTGCCAAAGCATGTTTACGCAGCACCAACAAATTTGGTCCGTCAGATGGGAAACTTACTGCTTTCTTTAAGTTTGGTCCGCGCCAAAGCGAAACTTACTGTTTCTTGTCAAATTGTCAAAACACATGAACAAACACATTTTGCAAAATCAATTCTAAGCCAATTTTTCAGCACATGATTTCACAATCTCCCCCTTGATGAAAACATTGGCAACACCACTTAGAATTGAACATTTGGCATTCACTTTACAAAAGATTTTAAAATCCAAAGGATCAAAGACCAAAGTAAGAAAACACAGAATTCCCCCTTTGACCAAAAAGCAAAACAAAAACTCCCCCTGAGAAGGAAAATGTGTGTGAATGTGCAATGTGCCCAAAAATTTCAAAATTCTCCAAACTTCTCCCAAAATTCTCAAACTCAAACAACTCCCCCTTTTTCTTCTACTTTTCAAAGATTCCCAAATTTCTCCCCCTTTGACAATGGATTCATCAAGAGTACAAAAGAGAGAACAGGTTCAAAATTTTTCCTGTAGCAAAGATTTCACAAGGAGAAACAAGGGAGTGCCAAGATAGGAAAAGATGAGCTCATTCGATCATATAACCTTATATATCACATAATATGCAAAATACATGATCTTGATGTGATTTTAACAAGTTAGGGAATGACATGCATCTCAACCTCAATTCAGTCAACTATAGCCAAGTACTAAGCAAAACCTTTAGTAGAAAAACAAAGGCTCAAAGTTGAAGCAAATAACAAATCAGGTCGAGCAAGTAGTTTCAACTCCAATCTAGTGGACCAATTTAATCTTTAAACAGTAAACTGCATGTGGCATGCTTGAAGCATACTTCTTTTATTTCCTTGGAGTGGCATGCTTGAAGCATACATCTTGTCTTTTGAGGGAATGGCATGCTTGAAGCATACATCTTATCTTTTAGGGAAATCATCCTGAAGCTCATAACTTGAGGCTTTTGCTTTTAACAACCCTTTTTTATTGATTCCCTTTTCTTTTCATTTTTCTTTGATTATAAACATGCAAAAGTGATTAAAAGGTCTTATGAAAGAGTAAAGTTGAAACCACACTTGCTTCATAGCCCAAATTTGTCAAGAGGATTCAATATCAAGCCTAGAAGAGTGAGATATCACAGAGTATTTAGCTATAGGCAATCAGTCCAGGGAATTTCGCAATGTCATTTTTAGTTCAAGTGAGACAATTAGATTATCATATATTAGCTCAATTACATAACATATAAAGAAATATGATAAAGTGAGCTCATCAAGTGAAAGAAATTGGCAAGGAAACTCCCCCTCAAAACAAACCCATTGGATGAACAATCCCAAGTTCTCCCCGAATAAAAGCAAAACGAGAAGAAGACAAAGGTTTTGTGAAAATGTCTGCCAATTGATGTTCAGTATCCACATGATGAAGCACAATATTTTCTTTTTCAACATGATCTCTAAGAAAGTGAAATCCAGTATCAATATGCTCAAGAAAGGGGATTACTCAAGAGGTGGCACGAACCAAATCAATTCAACATCCTCCAAAGTCAACATCAGAATAAGCGCTTAAACTAATGCATAAGGAAGCAGAAAGCCAAATGCCAAAATCTTGAGTACCATGGAGATACCTGAAAGTTCACTTGAACGCTTGTCGATGTGAAGCACGTGGGAAGCTTGAAAACAAGCACACACAAGCATGTGGGAAGAGTCTCTCATGTAAACCTCCAATTATCTCATCCTCAACAAAGATCATCATCATCTTTTATGAACAAAGACACTCTCCCTTTTAGCATGAAATGCACGAGTGAAGAAGAACCAAAACTTATCACCGAACATATGAAGTGAGCATCCGAAATTCACTAGCCACATGTTCTCCTTCCTCGTGAGAAGCCTACATAGAAGCGAGAAAGTGTCGAGGCCTCGATCTGGGGTTAGAAATAAGATGTTTAGGAATCCAGTACTGAGACACACGACGCACAACAGTAGGCACAACACGAGTATTCTTATGTACAAAAACAGATTTGCCTTTTTCCGTGTTTTTAGAAACAAAAGGTGTTTGTTTCACCCTAGGCACATAATGAAAAGTAGAGTGTGCCTTTCTGAAATTAGACCTAGCATTAAACCTTTCTCTCTTTTGTTGTTTAGCTAGTCTAAAGCAAAAGTCTACTAAATGTCCATCTCTACCACAATGAGTGCAAGTGTACTTAACATGATGTTTTGCTTTAACAGTAGAAGCACATTTTGCATTCATCATAGTAGAAGATAAAAGACCAAATAGATTTAAAGACAGTTTTCTTAGGCTCATTGATAATTTCAAATTTTCCACTTTCAAGTGTTTTGACAACAGTGGGAGCATGTGATTTATGATGAGCATAAGAATCAAAACCTAAACCTTTGTTATGAGTGCTGACTTTTGATTGATCCAAGATCAAGTTTAGGTTTTTCTTTCCTTTAGTGAAACGCTTTAATGACTTTTCCAAGCAATCAATTTTTCGAGAAAGAGTTAAACAATTATTACAGGGAACGTCCACTTTTCCTTTTTGCTTGCGACAAGTTGAGCATGAAAGAACCTCATGTGTAAGCAAATCTTCTGTCATTTGAGAAACCCTAGCATTTGCATCATGCAACATCAATTCTAGTATGGAGCATATAGAACATGGAGTTGTATCATGTAAATCAATGGTAGAACAACTAGCATGTTTAACAAGTTTCTCATTTTTCTCATTTTCAGCATTGATTTGCTCTAACAAGGTAACATGTTCTTTCCTAAGCAAAGTAAGCTCATTGTAAATTAAGTCACATGATTTGCAAGCATCATCATCAGGAATCAAGGTTTTAAGTCTAGCAATTTCAGCATTCAATGACTCAACAACAAAATCATGTTTCTTAATTTTCTTGTCACGTTTATCAAGCAATTTACCAAGTCGAGCAACAGCAATAGCTAATTCATCGTAAGAAGGATCTACCTCATTGAAGTCGCTGTCGTGGTCGTCCTCAGTAAAGCTGTTGCTGCTTTTAGCCATGAGACACAACCCCGTCAACTCATGCTTGCTTGGAGTTGCATCATCCTCGCTGCTCTCCGAATCCACATCGCTCAAATTGACTTGTTCAAGAGCGGAAAGAACTCGATGGACAACTTTGCGGTTGATGAAGTTCTTCTTCTTTCTATCACTTGGAGAGAACTTCTTCTCTTTTCTTCTGTCGTTGTCCTTCTCCTCCCTTGATGCTTTACCTGCAAGTTTAGGACAATTTGGACGAATATGGTCGAGATCACCACACTCATAGCATCTTGGAGGATCACCACCACCTCTCTTTCTCTTTCTCACATTTTGCAAAGCTTTGTTAAAGCGAGAAGAGAGTAGTGATAAGTCTTCTTCTGGGAATTGCTCAATCTGTTCATCGGTTAATGAAGACAAGAAGGATAGAGCAAAACTTGAAGCAACACTATTATGAGATATGCTAGATTGAGATGTCAAAGCAATTGATTTATGATCATTCTTTCTAGCAAAAACATCTAATTCATGAGTTTTCAACTTAGAATAAAGAACATCTAAAGTAAGTGTACTCATGACAGTAGATTCTCTAATGGATGTAACTTTCATCTCCCAAATAGACTTGTCTAAAGCACCAAGCAATTGTCTAGCATTAGCAGCATCATCAAAGCTAACTCCAACAGCACGAAGATTACTAAGAATTTTATTGAAACGTGCAAAGAAGTCATCTAGCGACTCACCGGGTTTCATCTCAAATCGCATGTATTCTTTTTTGTAAAGATCTTGATGAACCTCTTTAATAGTGTTAGAACCCTCATGGTAATCAAAAAGAGATTTCCATACCTCATATACGGATCGAAGATGAATCACACGATCGAAGTCGCTACGTCCCAAGCCTTGGATGATCAAGTTGCGCGCCTTGCTGTTTGCTTCAACATGTGTGCGATTGGTGTCGTTGATGTTGTCGTTTGCAGGGACTTCATATGGCTTGTAGACCTTCTCCCAAATTGCGAATCCCTGAGCTTGGATGAACGCCTCCATCTTGGCCTTCCAAAACTGAAAATCAACACCATTGAACACACAAGGTTTTGTCGAATAATGATCCATTGATCTAATCACCGATTAAGATACATTAGAAAAACCTTGCTCTGATACCACTTGTAGGATCGAAGTATACAAATATAGCAATCAGAGGGGGGGGTGAATGATTGTGCGGAAGCTAAAACCAAATTCTTGATCTATTAAAAGTTCACCCCAAAACAGAACCAAATAATTGCCTCGTATTCGACAAAAACAGAATGATAGAGGTTCGGTAAAACGAGAATTCCCAGAGATCCAACAGTTAGATTGATCTAAAATTTGGACACGAGAAACTAGATTCCAATATGAATCGAACCCAAAAAGAATCAGCTCGATCGGACTTACGGATCAAAAGTTATAAACCTCGCAAGCTTGCTGTGACAGAAGATGACGAAAATTAATCTAACCAAAACTTCAAGATTAAACAAGAACGACAAAAGTTTAATCAACTAAACTTAGAGAAACCCTAAATCAATTCTCTAGAAAGGTTTTGATGGATCAAATCAAGATAAAACTAAAAGAACAAAAACCAATCTAGAAAAGATCAAGCATGCAAACAAGAACCAAAACAGGAAACACTGTAGCAACGCGTTATCAGAAAGCACGCAAGGATCTAGAAGAATTGATCTTTATTTCTTTTGTCTAAAGTACTCTCATCAAAAGAGTACAAACCCTAAAACTGAGCTTGAGGCTCTCAATGCGCTCAGCTCTGCTTGATGCGATTGATGCCCTTCAACAGGAGACACCCCTCCTATTTAAAGGAGCAAAACACAAAAAAGTTTTGAATACAATTCCTAATCTAGAAGGAGTATGTATACAACATGGTTGTTAAGGCGTCCATTAAGCGACGCTTAAGCGTCGATTAGTCGCTAAGGCGGTTTGGAGCTGGTCGCCACGCCGTCGCCTTGCCGGAGTAGGTCGCCACGCCGTCGCAAGGAAAACCCAGAGCCAACCATCGCTGTTGCCTCCCCTCCCCTGCTCCTTCCCCAGCGCGGCGTCGCCGCATCCCCTGCTCCTTCCCCAGCGCGGCGTCGCCGCATCCCCTGCTCCTTCCCCGCCGCGGCGTTGCCGTTGCCTCCCCTCCCCTACTCCTTCCCCGGCCCGAGGGGGGTCGTGGCGACCGGATCTAGCCAGGGGAGCTCGGCGGTGGTCGTATCCGGCAGGGGAAGCTCAGCGGAAGGCCGGATCCCGCCGCCCTCGACACCGGCGGAAGGCTCGGCGGAAGCTCAACAAGGGAAGCTCGGCGGAAGGCGACAACGGAAGGCTCAACTGTGCTTTGTTGGTTGCTGCTTAGTAGTAGTGGTGGTGTTTACTGTTTAGTATAGATACACAGTAGCAGTAGACCCTATACAATAGTACTAGCAGTAGTAAGGGGTGTTGGAGTAGGGATATGGGTGCTACATGGGAGAAGAGCAATTGGAAAAAGGATGAATGCTATATCAAGATATGCATGCGCTACTAAATTACCTATTTAAGTTATCGACATACTAGGTTAGGATGTGTGTATGGCGTCGCCTCGCCGCACGCCTTATCGCTTAAAAGTTGTGAAGGTGGTGAGTCACCTCGCCTCGCCTTATCGCCGTAACAACCATGGTATACAACTCCTCTTGGCCCAACCTGGCCGAGTACAACTCTTGCACGCGTATGGCAACCCTACCATACTCACGTGACTAACACTTTGCACGCGTATGGCCACCTGCCATACTCACGTGACTAACTCTTTGCACGCGAATGACCTCCTGCCATTCTCACGTGACTAACCATTCTTCATGTGCACCATTCTCTTAGCCCGAACGTCCCGCATGACATCCTTGACCACCAAGACCTCGCCTCCCTGAACCTAGTCCCGAACCTCAACTCCTCCATGAACCTAGTTCCGGTCCGTCATCGACCACGCTCGTCTTCGAGCAATACCGCACATGAACAAACCACAAACAATTCCGAGCACAAGTCCACGACTTGACTCACATCAATCCATGCAAATACTCACATGAGCATTGCATAAAGTCCACTTCAAGCATCATGAAATTTTCACAAATTTCATAATCTCAAAAACAAATCAAACACAATTCCAATTTTGCTCAAAACCCTAATCGAGCAAAACACATTTACGACGGACCAAAAAATATGGTCCGGCGCATACATGAAAAAGTCACTCAAAAACCATTTCACAACGGACCAACAAAAACAGTCCCGTGTACAATTGAAAGTCTCGCTTTCAAGAAGAAATCATTCCGAAAACATCGCTATTTCTGACTAAAGAAATCAGTTCGTCGTACATGCGAAACTTACTGGTTTCTTGGAAAATTGAGTCCGGCTCTTGATCTCAAAAACACGTCCACGACAGACCCAAAAACTTGGTCCGTCGTACATGCGCTGACTGCTATTTTCTTGGAAAATTGAGTTTGGCACAAGAGCTCAAAACATGTGCACGAGACCCAAAACTTGGTCCGTGCATACGTAATCGGTTCGGCGCAAAAGGACTCAGATTCATGTTTACAACAGACCAAAAAACTTGGTTTGTCGTACATGGGAAAATGAGGTTGCCAAAGCATGTTTACGACAGACAAACAAATTTGGTCCGTTGTAGATGAGAAACTTACTGTTTTCTTTAAGTTTGGTCCGGCGCCAAAGCTAAACTTACTGTTTCTTGTCAAATTGTCAAAACACATGAACAAACACATTTTGCAAATTCAATTCTAAGCCAATTTTTCAGCACATGATTTCACATATCTAAAGGTAATTCCTCCCATAACTGGAGAATAGGTTTCTTCATAATCAGCCCCAGGACATCGAGTGAAATCTTAAGCGACAAGCCTTGCCTTATACCTTACAACTTCATTGTTTTCATTTCTCTTCCGAACAAAAACCCACTTGTGACCTACGGGGTTTATATGGGGAGGAGTGCGACACACAGGCCCAAACACCTCTCTTTTGTTCAGAGAGACTAACTCTACAGTGATTGTCTTCTTCCATTCTTCCCAATCGAGCCTTTTCTTGCACTCTGCGAGAGATGCAGGCTCGGGAACATGATTAATGTTCGTGGCAATCTTCTTTGCAAAGTATGCATCGACATTGGCTGTTGATCTATTCATAGATTCTCCTGTTATTACAAAATTTATGGCCATTTCATCATGGGGTGCTTCTTGCACTTCTACTTGCTCTTCTCTTCTATTTCCCATCGCAGGAGCAAGTTCCTTTAGTTTTTTTATCGCCCATGTGTGCGCACACATTGTTTCCGGCGGCTTCCTGCAATGGAAGGTTCATATTTGAAATTGCCTTTTCCATAGGCTTCTTTCCAATGCCAGGTTTTAACTGGCTCCCCTTCTTGCTTTGGGGCATTTTCGTGATTGGCTGTGGTAAGTCTTCTTGCCCAGTTTTCCACAGATGTCTCCAGGTACATTGGGTTTGAGAAGTCAGATTTCCTGTTCTTTTTCTTTGAGGCCTCTGAATAGGATGAGGAATACCTTCTGCTTTCTTTGGTATTTCTACCCTCTCTGGTGCATTTCTTGCCGATACATGCGACTTAACCATGCTCTTTAGATCACAAAAATTATCAGGCCGTTCATTTGCTAAATTCTACAGATCAATTATCTTCTGGACTTCTTGATTTGCTTCATTAGTGCAAGGGTCATTCGCGGGGATCCCAGTGAAATGCCATATGATTTCTCAGCATTTTTCATCCAATGGTTGATTTCCTCCCCCTAATGACGGGAAATGGTCCTCATCAAAGATGTAATCAGCGAATTGGGCTGTATGCAAGTCTCCAGTCATGGGTTTCAAATACCTGATTATGGATGCACTCATAACCAACGTATATCCCAGACTTGCGGAGAGGGCCCATTGCAGTCCGCTGTGGGGGTGGTATAGGCACATATACCATACAACCAAATTTTCTAAGATGGAAAATCTTTAGGTTGACCCCTTGCACAAATTGCATAGGTGAATGGATGTTGTAGGCCGATGGTCTAAACTTGATGAGTGCTGCTGCATACAGGACTGCGTGTCCCCAACAAGTGTTGGGCAAGTTACAACTCTGCAAGATCAATCTGGCTATGAATTTAATCATCTTTATTAGTGCTTCAGCTAGTCCATTTTGCATATGGATGTGCGGTACAGAGTGCCCAACTGTTATTCCTGTTGCTGTGTAATAATCATCAAACCAACGGGTCACCAATTCCATGCTTTTGAGGCGACTACTTCTCACAGGTTATCAACCAAGATCGGCTGTTCTCGATATGTTCAGGAGCATAGCTGATCATTGGGCCCTGTAGAGCCTCGCGAGCATACTGCCTTCCTAACTATGTGGCTGGACAAGTTCCTTTTCTATGGTGCTACTCTGGGCCCAACCACCAATTTTCAAGCTCTAGCTGAAGCTCTGGTAACAGGCAAGGATGTAGCTATGGGAAAGCTCCTTCTGGGTGCAGTCTACCGAATGATGCACCTCATCATCTCGAGACTGAATGGGGCGGCCAACTCTCATGTCGTCGGGCATCAGGGAGGCCCTCTTTGGTTCATCCAACTGTGGCTAATGTCGCAATTTCAATCATCCTTCAGGTATACTCTTTCCTCAGATCTCAGATTCCCACACGAAGATTTACTGGAAGATGAGACAGCGGACGAGGAGTCATCCTCTAGGCATTGCCGATCATATGGGGAGGCTCTGTCTCAAATCTTGCCGAGGGACCAGAAATTGTACATGCCAACTTTCACCAAGTTCTTTTCTTATTTTTATGGGACTGAAAGCATCCCCTTTTTGGACTTTCTTCCATATCGGCAGATTGATGATCTGGAGTACGAATGCCCCAGCTATTGCCGACCGGATAATCCTGATGTCGAATGTTTCAGACACATCATTTCTCTAGGCGTTTTCTCGGTTGGCCTTAGTCTCTCAAGCCTCACCCAGAAGCCGTCTTATGAATACTATCACCCATCCGTTTGTGCCAAGCAGCTGGGTTTTGGGCTGCTACCTCCCCGACTAGTGCTCTTTGACAGACTTCATGAGCGGGAGGAACTTGCGAGCCCTATTGATGTGAGCATCGCACTGGATTTGGGCGGAGACCTGCTGATCGACTCTATTCCTCGGATCCTCCTGGCCACCCAGACTTCTGCAGCTTCCGCCCGTTGGTGGGAGGAATGGAGTCGTCACCTCTTCCTTGCGTCCTTGGATGAAATGCTTCACCGTTTTGATGAGTCTCTCCCTTTCCTTTCTGTCTCTGAGGTACTCTGAAAAGACCGCTTCCTTTTTCGTATACTTTACTTACCATGTCTTTTCACTGGTTCCTCCGTTGTTTCTTTCACTCAGGACGTCGAAGATCCACGGCCAATTCTTTCGGCCAGCAGCAAGGTCATCAAATTTTATGCCAATACCACTAGTCGCACAAACATCGGCCTCAACTCCCCAACTCTAAAGGACATCAAGAAGAGGGGTCGTGGATGGGCATGGACTGGTCAGAAGAGGAAGTCGGCCGACACCCTTGCGAGCGGTCCTCTCCCAAGGGTCGGCGTGGTCAAATTAGCACCTCCTCCCGCTGGTGCAGGCCCTGCCAGACCTGGTAAGTACTTTGTTTCCTTCATCGTTCTGTAAAGCTGCTTCTTACCCATGGCTTTTACTGTCTGTCTCGCTCCAGTTTCAAAGAAAAGGCTTGACGGACGTAGAAGACTTGCTACTGTCATTCCCGCTACGTCTCCGCTAGTCGCTGTATCTTCTGCACCAGCACTCTAGGTATCTACTCCCCCTATCATGGATCCTCCATTCGGCTTTTCTTTGACAATTATATCTTTTGCTCAGCCAACTACAGGAGATTCAGCACCAGAGGTTCGTCTTGCTGTCGCCCTCTGACACCTTCACGGGTGCGACTACTGATTCCCTGAAGGGAGTCGTCATTGAAGACCCAGTCGATGCCACCGATGCAAAGCTTGCCGGTGATATTGTGGTAGAGACTATGGAGGCCGTTGCCACTGAAGGTACTACAGCCGCTGCTGCAGAGGTTGCCCAGACCGTTGTCATGGAGGGGTCTGACGTCGTTGCTGCGGTGGGAACTGTACCAGCAAAAGTAGCACCACCTCCTTTGGCCGATTCGACAGGATCAGCCGGTATTTCGCCTGTCGGGGAGCCTTCGGACACCACTCTCTCTTTGGGTTCCCCTGTCGGCGTTGAGGTATTTTCCGCTGAATTGCACCCCTATCGCTTTTCTAATAAGAAAACTCTTACCGATCTAGCCAATTTTTGCCTTTTAGTTACTAGCGGGTACCCTTCTTGGGTTTATTCTGGGGGAGCTCGGCTTTTCTCTTGGCGATGCTCCATCGGCCAATGCTATTCCTCGTGCTCCTACCGCTCATCAGCCGTCCCAAACGAGGCTGGATCTCCCATCCATTCCTTCGCCGCAGTGGGACAAATTGAAACGACTTCACCGACTGTTGGTACGATCGGGGCCGGAAGTGTTAGAATCCTTCCAGCTGATAGCTACCCTTCTTGTTGAGATATCACCCCATCTTTCGGCACCGTCCGTGGACAAGTTCCACCACATGCGTTGTCTTTCTTGGAAGAGGGATGATGTCCAACTAGTGCTAGTGCGACTCCACCAGCGTGAGAAAGTGCAAAAGAGCGCGCCGAGCTTGACAGTCTAGTGGCTGCCGTGAAGCAGAACAAGGCCGAGTTTGATGCTGCGGTCTCTTTGGCCCAGACTTTAGTATCGATGAGGGAAGCCTTGATAAGTGAGATCGCTCGCTTAAAATGGGCTCTGATCGAAGCCGAAGCCCGCCTTTTAGAGGTTGATCGTGGTATTGACTTAGCCCAAATAGACCTCCAAACGCGTCAAGCTGACTTGGTGGCGGCCTTCCAATCAGTTGAGATCAAGAATAAAACCATTGCGCCGGTCTCGGGTAGCGAATCGGACGACGAGGCTCTGATCTCGAGTGTGGTCCAGGCTGCAAAGGCTGCTGCTGATAGTATTATTCATCTCATATAAACAATGTAATTGCATGCTTTTGTTTTTTAGAGCATACATCGTCTTTTGTTCGCAATATATTGGTCTTGTTGTTTCAATCAATTGTGTCCAGTTGACTCGGCTTTACTGGTACTCGCTCTCGCCGTACTTTTCCATCAAGACCCGACCCATATACTAGGATGGTACTTCTTGAGGTATTTTCCGTTGATAGCTTTGGTGAACGACTCCCCTTCCAATGTCTCTAGTATGTACGAGTTGCCCTGCACTAGTCGGTTGATTTTGTATGGTCCTTCCCACATTGACGACCATTTTCCATACCTACTGTCTCTTGTCCTGACTGGCAAGACGGTCTTCCATACTAAATCACCTTCTGCAAATGACTTAGGCATGACCTTCTTGTTGTATGCTCTTGCCACCCTGACTTTGTTCTTTTGGATTTGTTCCAATGCCCTTAGCCTTAATTCTGTCAGATCCTCCAAATTGTCGGTCAGCGTGTTCCTGTAATCTGCAGCTGATAGGGTGTCTTGTTTAGCTATTCTAAGCGAACTTATGCCAATTTCTATCGGCAATACCGCTTCCTACCCATACACCAGTTGGTATGGGGTTACTTTGGTGACCCCATGGCCTGATACTCTGTACGCCCATAGCGCATCGGCTAACGTCGTGTCGGCGATTTTCCTCTTGATTAACTTGATCAATGTCTTGTTTGATGACTCGGCCTGCCCATTGGCCTGAGCGTAGTAAGGTGAGGAATTTAGCATCTTGATCCTTAGGCCTCGAGCGAAGCTTTGGAATGCTTCGGACATGAATACAGTGCCTTGATCGGTCGTAATGGTTTGTGGGATTCCGAATCGATGGACAATGTGCTCCCGGACAAATGCTATTACCTCTACACTGGTAACCTTTTTTAGTGGGATGGCTTCAACCCATTTGGAGAAGTAATCCGTAGCGGCCAAAATGAATTTGTGGCCTTTACTTGAGGCTGGATAGATCTGTCTGATTATGTCAATGCCCCATCCGCGGAATGGCCAAGGTTTTACTACTGGGTGTAAGACCGTAGCAGGAGAACTCTGTATATTTCCAAACTTCTGACAATCTTGGCATCCTCTATAATACCGGAAGCAGTCTTCTAGCATTGTCGGCCAATAATAGCCAGTGCGTCTAAGTAACCACTTCATCTTGTGGGCTGACTGATGCGCTCCACAGATCCCCTCGTGAACTTCTCCCATAGCCGTCTTTGCTTCCTCGGTGCTAAGACAACGGAGAAGCAAGCCTTCCAGCGTTCGATAATACAGAATATTATCGATCGTTACATATCTTAGCGCTTGCCTTTTGGTCTTCACGTCTGTCTTGGCTGATGGGTCCATCAGATAGGCTGCAATCTTCGCGCGCCAGTCGGACGTTGTTAGGCACATTACTGTCTTTTCAACTGGCCCACAATCGGTTGACTGTTCAAGAGGTACGTACCCCGATGCCTGCTGGGCTAGTGCATTAGCTTGGTCGTTTTCTTCTCGAGGTAGTGGCCGATTGTGAAAGAGCTGAAGGCTTTTATCAATTCGCGACAGCGCGCTAAGTATCTGGTTAGGACTTCATCGTAGCAGTTGAACTCACCCCGCACTTGCCGAACTACGAGCAGAGAATCCCCATAGGCTTCGATGGAATCCGCTCCGATACTGTGCAGTATGTACAAACCTCTGACCAGAGCTTCATACTCAGCCTAATTGTTTGAGCATCGCCAGTTCAATCTGAAGGCGAACTCATAATAACACCCTTTGGGGGATATCAGAAACACTCTGACGCCATTCACCTCTTTGCACACCGACCCATCAAAACAAAGCCGCCAAGGGGCGATGCTTACTAGTTCACAAGCGGGAGTATGGTCTGTAACGAAATCGGCTATTACTTGCCCTTTCACGGTTTTAGCCGATTCAAACGCCAGGTCGAACTTGGTGAGTCCATAAGCCCATTTCCCGAGTCATCCTTTCATTATGGGGGCGGATAGTATATATTTTATGACGTCGGTCTTACCCACGACCGTGCATGTGGATGCCAATATATAATGTCTCAACTTTGTGCATGCAAAGTAGAGAGATAAACAGAGTTTCTCAACTGGTGGGTACCTAGTTTCTGAGTCCACTAACCATCGGCTCAAGTAAAATATTGGCTGCTCTTTTCCCTCAATTTCCTACATGAGGGCTGCTCCGATCGTTGCTTCTCCTGCCAATACGTATAGCCTGAATGGTACCCCTTTTCGTGGTGCTACCAACACTGGAGGTTTCGACAGATACCTCTTGATATCGTCAAAAGCTTTCTGTTGTTCCCCTCCCCATATGAACGCTTGATTTTTCCTTTATCCTCAGCAATGGGGTGAATGCGTTGATCCGACCGGATAAATTTGAGATAAAGCGCCTTAGGTAATTAATCTTACCGACTAATCTCTACAGATCTTTCTTGTTCTTTGGCGACTGAATATTGGTTATGGTCCTGACTTGTTCTTGGTTCACCTCTACCCCTCTCTCATGCACCATGAACCCAAGGAACTGTCCGGCCGATACTCCAAACGCGCATTTTAGTGGATTCATCTTCAAACCGTGCACCCGCGTTCTTTTGAATACTTCTTCTAGGTCGGCTAGATGCCTCTGATCCCCTGTAGACTTTACCACCATTTCGTCTATGTATATCTCTACAATGCGGCCGATCAACTCATGAAATATCATATTCATGGCCCTTTGGTAAGTGGTTTCAGCATTCTTTAATCTGAATGTCATAACAACCCACTCGAATAATCCTAGCGCCCCAGGGCATCGGAAGGCCGTTTTGTGGATATCGGCTTCAGCCATGAATATCTGGTTGTACCCCGCATTGCCATCAAGAAAGCTGATGACTTTGTGCCCTGATGCAGCGTCGATAAGCATTTCGGCTACGGGCATCGGGTACTCATCTATGGGGTAGCTTTATTTATATCTCTGAAATCGACGCATACCCTAATTTTTCGTTCTTTTTTGTTACCGGAATGATGTTGGAAACCCACTCAGCATACCGACATGGTCTGATGAACTTAGCTTCTAACAATCGTTCTATTTCTTCTTTGACTTTTTCATATATCACCGGATTGAAATGCCTCGGGGGTTGTTTGAACGGCCGATACCCAGGTTTTACTGGTAACCGATGCTCGACGAGTTGTTGGTCTAAACCGGGCATCTCGTTATATTCCCAAGCGAAGCAGTCATTATATTCTTTAATAGTTTCACAAGTTTTTCCTTGTATTTGGCACATAACCTAGCGTTGACAAAGGTTGGCCTTTTCCAATCTCCGTCTCCTATGTCTATTTCCTCTAATGGATCGGCTGAAGTAAATCCTTGCCCGAGCCTTTCATCATCTTCGAAATTTTCGATAGCCTCAGAGCTTTGCGTTCAGACCAGCCTCCATCTTTGTACAATTTCATCCATCTGATCAACCATGCTGGGTCGTACGCTGATCGGCCTTATCACCGCATCATTAATGCAGACGAAGTCATAGTCTTCCAATGCCCTCCCTGGGATACATCTAGCTCCTTCATGCGACCAATTTGCATCAGGGCTAGCCATGGCGATGTGAGCCGATGTATCGGCCCCCACTACTTCTACAGTATCATTGTTCCACTGTATTAGTTTTTGGCGCATGGTGGACGGGATACAACAATTGGCGTGGATCCAATCTCTCCCTAGCAGCACACTGTAGCTGCCCTTGGCATCCACTACAAAGAAGGCGATCGGCAAAGTTTTGCTGCCGATTGTCAATTCGGTGACCATGATGCCCTGGCTTCCGTGGTATCTCCTGTGAAATCATTCAAGACCATATTGGTCTTGATGAGGTCCTCATCGGATTTCCCTAACTTCTTACATGTCGAGTAGGGCATCAAATTGACAGTTGCACCTCCGTCCACAAGCATCCTGGATATCGGCTTGCCGTTGATGTGCCCCTTCAAATACAGCGGCTTCAGGTGTTGATGGTCTTCTTGCGGCATCTCGAAGACCGCTTCCTTGGATCCTAGGCACAGTTGTGCGTAAGATTCCAGAGCTGCAGTGGCCTGAGCTCAAAACTCGGCTGGCAAGGCAAACACCATGTTGATGCTCACCGGAGGGGGTGTTTTCCTCTAGGCTATAGACAACCCCATGCTATCTAACGCAAGTACATCCACATCGTTGGCCGTGGGTGTTTCCGCGTCATCGGCCGTGGGTGTCTCAGCGCTATCGGTTTCCACATATTTCGTCATGGGAGGACCTTTAGGAGTGACTTCTTTCCTGCGCCACTCTTTCTTCGAGGTCCTTACGGGGCATAGCTTATTGAAAGTTTCGTTTATCCGCTTGTCCTCTTCGGCATCTCTTAATTCTTGCGTTCGAGGTCCTTACGGGGCACATCATCTTAATGTTCTAACTATGCGTCAGGGTTTAAAACTTTAAACATTATCGGGGGTCATAAGCACTTTTAAAACAAAGCAACAGATTCTAAGCATGTACATTAACACATTTAATCATTCTCGCTATAGAGTACTCTACAACACTAGTAGCCTATTTATTCTCAAGCTAAAGATAACAACCGCATTGAATTATTTCAACTCACAAATTAACTTAACAATACATCATTCCATAAACCACATTGGTACATACTACATAACATGCTAAACAACAATTCTCACTAGTGACAAACGATTTCAGTCAAAAGACTACTTACTTTGTTTGCAGCATTTTATTTTTAAAACTCAACCCAAATTCACAAGGAAACCTGACTCTCAAAATTGCAATGAGACAGACCCAAACTTGGTCATGCAAAAGGAAATTCTCCAAAACACTTTTCAATCTCAAAGACTCCCATAGAGGAAAATGGTTGAAAGACAATTTTCTTCAAAGGGAACCAAGCGATCAAGTAATCCTTTTCAAATAAAACCTTAACACCAAACCCCAAACTTTCACGAAACAAGAAGGGTTTTCAAAGATGATTTCTTAAACCAGTAAAATGACGAAATCAAACACCACTTCCTCCTACAAAGCCACAGGACTTCAGCCCTGACAACCAGGTCTGGCATAACGCCGCAATAACTCTTTTGACCTCAGAGAAAGACAAACACAGGGATAAATTGAATGCTTCTCCCCCATAAAGCAATCAACAAACTAAGCATCAAAGCTGGAAATGCGACCAAAAGAAGCGCAATACTAGACTCTTCTTCTTCGTCTTCAATCAAGGAAGACAAAACCACACACCGCATACGAAAATCCAATACCAACCACTTTTCTTTTGGTCTCAGTCAACTAAAACAAAGAAAACCAACCAAGACCGACCACAGAACGATAAAGAACATCCAAAGGAATCCACCACCAATCTCTTCTATTTGACTCCAGTCAACTACCCGATCTACGACAGAAAGGGTAAGCACTCTTCTCCTACAGGGGTTAATAATTCTTCGGTGATGGCGTTAACCGGCCACACCGTCAAACCACACCCTCACTATGAACAAAAAGGGGTGACCGAAACCCTTCGGCACGACAACCCCACTTTATCACAATAACAAGAACAATCCAATCAATTCTCTCAATAACGTAGCAACATACATTATCACATAAAGCATTCAACATCAAGGCTTAAATATAACATTTAAGCGTAAAGCAACGATACCCATACCCTTTCCTACTGTGCATCCATGTGTGTAAAATTTTAAATTAGTTATTCCACTTACACAAGTTTTAATTTTGCTATCCTAAGACAAAATTTTAAGTACAACCTAAGCCATGTTTCTAGGTTATTCCACATCAAAATTTTAGTTGACCCTATGGTATTTCATTAGAATACATGTTCCAAGGACCTACAGCCCACTCTGATACCAACTGTAACACCCCGGCATCTAGTATGCCCAAATGCTACCAAACATAGACTAAACAACATCTAAATATCACAAATAAAGATAAATTACAGCAAAGGTGTAAATGCTAAAACCGAAAATTTCGACAGCATCTCCTTTGTTTTGACATGAATTAGAGCAATAGCAATAACATGGCAAGTTATATCATAGCATAAGACATCTAAAACAGCAATATCAATGAATAAAGCATCACTTATGTCTAAAATAAGGAATTCAACCATTCCACCAAATATAACAAACCAAACGATGAACTCAAGCCCATACACCAAGTTTCATGGCACTAATCATTATTATCATGACTCCCAATGATTAAACTGTATAAGAATGTGAAGCTACGTGTAGAAGTGTAGCTAATGCCCTTTTCCCGCATGCCGGTTTCATGGTACCTAAAAACAACATAAACACAAGCGTGAGTTTATCACTCAGCAAGCATATTGCAATCGGTCATAAAGAATAATTCAATGCCAACATCAATACATACCATACTTTAACATCATGTTCAAATCATAATCTCAGCTACAACATCATAGCCATGACAAAGCACATCGTACACAACTCATTATCATCATCATGTATGCAATGCAATGCAATGCACATGTCTCCTGGAAGCATATACTGGTATTGCTGAGTGCACACCCGTCGGCGTGCACCCTCTTCCCCCTTCCATCCCGTAGATGGAGGGTGACTACTCCTCGCTTGCAATCACCACGGTGGATGGAATCACGAGGTAGGACTTACTTAGTGGCTCTCCGGATTAGTCATAACTTTCTCACCGACCTTACCGGACTAGTTATGACTTTCTCACCGACCGGGCCAGATCACATGCCATGTATGCGATTATGCCATAAACATAACAACTTGCATCAAACTGAACTAAACATGGCATAGCATCATAATACTCCAATTTCATCATAACATGGGAAAGCACTAATCATGGCAATATATCACAACATGTAATCATGACAAGATAGCACATCATGAAAGCAATTTGCACCTAGCCACAATTAGCATCATACGATACGCTACCCATTACAATACACTTGCCTTAACCTCGGGTGATGGATTGGCGAGAGGTTAAGGGCACTCCTGGGGTCACACCACCTGCACAAACATACCACACACTCAAAGCATGCCCCCAAAACAGTACGCAAAAGCTCGTCTACCCCGACTTCACAAACTACTCCCAAAACCGAAAAACAGAGAATCTGTCCCTCCGGGACAGCAGGCTTCAATCTAGCATAACTTTAGTTCTAGGACTCCGAATTGATTAAACGAGTACATCATCACGAAGCTTAGGAAATGTTCTAGCTTTTTCTAAGTATAGGGAAAAGCTGATTCGGCTTCTAAAATTGTTTAATCTACAAAACACTACGTTCTGTCCCAATTACGTCACAGATTTGAACATGATCAGTAAAACGACCATAACTTTCAAATGGCTGGGCGAAATCGGACGTTCTTGGTGTCCAATGAAAAGTATTTAAGTTACCTACAACTTTCTCAACAGGCAAATTCCGACTCTAAAATCGCAAAAACTCAAACCCTAGGTCGACTGCACAATCTGCCCGAAACAGAGAACGTGGCAAACTCTAGTTTTCATCCAATCTACCCAATCACAGTACCACCACTTGATCTAAAAACATCACAACGACCTCTAGAACATCACCTAGACCATCCCCAAGGAACACCCATACCATACCTCTGCCCGACGAACAACGAACGCCGAAATCCTTCCTCCCGGGTTCCCCGATCGTCCTCGCGCCGGAACCGCCGAATCTCCTCATCGTGGAGCTTCTCGAGGGGAAGAACAGTGGGGTGGCGAGGTGAGGGGATCCCCAAGGGCAGCAAGGAAGGTGAGGAGGGATGGAGGGGGTGGTGGCGCAAGGGGAGGGGCAAGGTGGGGACGGCGGCTAGGTTAGGGAGAGGGGAGGCGCACCAAGTGGAGAGGGGCATGTGGGGGGCGGCTAGGGCAGGGAGGGGGGCGCACCAAGAGCCCATAACCTGGTCTCCCCTCCCTCATGGGCCCATATCCCATCCACTAAATCCCACGACTCATCCCCCTTAGGCCCAAACTTCCCCGGAAGGGCCCAAACTCCCGAAATCGGCCCGGAAACGCGATTAAACCTCATACCGTATATGTGACACCCCAGATTGTGACATTATAGATTTTTGCAATATGGTACAACTTTATACCAAGTTTTTGGGCTTTTCGGGGTGTTTGGGCCTCTCCGGGGGAGTTTAGGCCTTACGGGAGCTAGTGTGGGCCTTGGGGGATGTATTTGGGCCTTTGGTGGAGGCTCTTGGCCCATGTGGGGGAGTGGGGGGGCTGAAATTTCAGCCCTTGCACCCTAACCCTAGCCCCCATGCGCCCCACCCCCTCTCCTCCCCTCCATGCGCCCCTCCCCTCCCTCCTAGCCGCCACTTCCTCCTCTCCTCTTTCCCCCATGCGCCACCATCCCCTTGCACCTCTCCTTCTCCCCTAGCCGGCCCTAGAGCCTCCACCTCCTTGCGATCTCGCTGTTCGGGTGCTCTCCGTCAAAGAAGATCCGGCGTTCCCAGCGATTTGGAGGAGAGATCGGGTCGCGAGGAGGAGGCGTTCGTCGATCGAATGTCTCATCAAGAAGAGGTAAGCCCCGGGGATCTTGGTTTTAGGGTGTAGGTGCTGGTTAGAGGGTGAATTCTATGGTTAAATTTGATGTTTAGGTGCTGGCCCTAGATGAGATTAGGGAGTTTTCTATGTTTGTCCCACGTCCTGTTTCGGGTAGATTGTGCAGTCGACCTAGGGTTTGAGTTTTCACGATTCTAGAGTCGGAATTTGGTCAGCCGCCTATTGAAGAAGTTGTAGGTAACTTCAATACCTTTCAGTGGATATAAAGAACGTCCAATTCTGCCCATCCATTTGAAAGTTATGCTCGATTTACCGAACGTGTTCAAAACTTTGACGAGATTAGAACAGATCACGGTATTTTGTAGATTAAACAACTTTAGAGTCCGAATCAGCTTTTCCATATACTTAGAAAAAGTTAGGAAATTTCCTAAGCTACGCGAGGATGTACTTGTTTAATCGATTCAGAGTTTTAGAACTCAAGTTATGCTCGTTGGAAATCTGCTGTCCTGACGGGACAAAACCTCTGTTTTTGGGTTTTGCGAGTAGTTTGCGAAGTCGGGGTAGATAAGTGATTGAGTACTGTTTTGTGGGCATGATTTTGAGTGTGTGGTACCTATGTGCAGGTGGTGTGACCCCGGGAGCGCCCTCCTTATCCCGCCAATCCGTCGCCCGAGGTTAAGGCAAGTGTATTGGAATGGGTATTGGCTTGTAGGTTGCTAGTTTTGATGAGTTGCAATTGAATTTATGATGTGTTCACATGCCATGCTTTAATGTTTGCCATTGATATGATGAATACGGGTTATTATGTTGTGATGCCATGTGTTAATGTACAAGTTATTTATGAAGTTGGCATATTGCATACATGGCATGTTACATGGCCGGGTCGGTGAGTAAGACCTACATCGTGATTCCATCCACCGCGGTGAATGAAAGCGAGGAGTAGGCACCCTCCATCTTCGGGATGGAAGGAGGGAGAGGGTGCACACCGACGGGTGTCCACTAAGCAATACCGGTATATGCTTCCAGGAGACATGTGCATATGATGATGTTGTATGATGATGATATATGATGATGTCAATGAGATGCTTACACTGTGAATATGAGATGTTTATGATGTTGTATGTGAAAAGTGGTGATGAATGTATTGGGATGTATTTTCTTGTTCCATTGCAATATTCTTGCTGAGTGATGAACTCACGCTTGTGTTTATGTTGTTTTTCTTAGGTACCATGAAACCGGCATATGGGGAAGGGAGCTAGTCACACGTCATCACTTAGCATCACACATACAAACAATGACATGTTCTCTCCTTTAATTGTGATGGTTAATTCACTGAACTAAATTGTGGTTTTGATGCTTCGTTGGTTGTCATGAGTAAATGATTAGTCCATTTTTTTGATATGTGACGGATAGGCGTATATCCTTAGTTGTATGGTGGCTGAAATTCCTGTTTTGTCATGTTATTTCTATCGTATATTTTGCTATCTTGATATGTTAAGATTGTTGTTGTTTCAATTCATGGAAAAACAAAGGAGATGCTGCCGAAATTTTCGGTTTTAGCACTTGTGCCTTTGCTGTAATTTACTCTATTTTGTGGTATTTAGATGTTGCTTAGTCTATGTTTGGTAACATTCAGTCATACTAAATGCCGGGGTGTTACAGTATAGTTTTAACCTCAAATTTCACATTTTAAAAGATTACGACATTCCGTAGTGTCACACCCAAACGCCGTTGCCGTGGTCGTCGTCCTCAACTCCGGCCACCTCTGCTCCGCCGTGCCATCACCAGAATTGCGAACTCCACCAGCCGTCCGATCAAGATCCGAGGGCCCAGGTTCGTCCACATCACCCGTGCAAAAATTCCACGTTACAGTTTTAGATCTAATAGCAACCGTTGGATCTAAATCCAATGCGCCAGATTAAGCCACGTAGAACCGTATTGTATCGTGATAGATTAGATCTCAGCCGTTAGATCTAGAACATACGGTTAGGTTAGGTGCACGTGGTAGCGTTAGATGCAATCGTGGCCATCCGATCAGAAGCGAACGGTATAGATCACGCCACGTGTCGAGCCCCAGGTCACGCCACGTCACCCCCACGGTGATGCGAAAACCCGATCGGATCTCGACCGTTCAATCTAAATCATACGGTCCAGATCAACCGCGTTGATCACAACGTGTGAGATCCAGATCCAATCCCGACCGTCGGATTTCAAACCGACGGCCCAGATCGCACCATGTGGCAGGGAGCCAAACCGGCGCGGTCAACCGAGCCGTGCTTGGTCGTCGCTGACGTCACACGTGACGTTAGCGTGGGGCCTGCGTGTTAGCGACTTGGTCACCCGCACTATGACATCATGGTGGGGACCGCCCGTTAGCCGTCCCCTCGGCCGAGCCATGCAAATGTCAGCGATGATGTCATCAAGCCGGGCCCACATGTCAGCGAGACATGCACCCGTGGACCGGGTCCACGGTGGACCGAAACCAAACCGTGGACCGAGCCCATGGACCGAATGACGCAATCCTGACATCATAAATCGATTTTCCTTTAGAAAAATAACTCGGTGGAAATCAAAAAATACGTGCTGATGTCAGCTGACGTCATATTCGGATTTTTCAATAGAAAAATAAATGAATTAATTCAATTTATTCTTTTAATTGATTTTTCAAACTTCAAACGGCTATAACTTTTGCGTTTTAACTTCAATTGAGGCAATTCCAGTTTCTAAATTTTTGTAAAACTGAGCTCTATTTAATGGTGAATTTTATTTAATTTTTGGACATGAATTTTTCCTCTATTTTATTTATTTGGTGTTTATTTATCTGATTCGCGTAGACGTTGAACTGTCCGAAGGCTTCGAAGGAGAGGTTTTGACCCAGGAACAAGTTCAAGACCAAGAACCAGTACTTTTTGAAGGCAAGTTGTGCTTTGACCACATTGATCCCATGTAACATCCTCAAAATAAAAGAAAGTAAAAATAAATTAAAAATTTTAATTTAGTATTTTGTGAACTTCTTTGAACTTTGTCGCACAAGAAAAACCTTCTATTCTATTTGCAAATGGAATCTTAACCTTGTTTATCAAAAATAAATTTAGCATAAGGTCAAAAAAAAATGTATTTCCTACATTACCTTTATATCAATTCTATAAATTTTCAAAAAGAATTTAAAATGATTTGTTGCTTAGGAAAAGTCAAAAACAGTTTTGATTAATTTGAGCCTTCTTCAATTTGATTTATTGTATAAAATAAATATAAGTATTTTGGCTCTAAACTTTTATTTTGGAATATATATAATTATGAGAATATGATAAAAGTTTCAATGTCATTTTGGATACTTAGAAAATCCGTCTTTACAAAAAAACTTATTTCCTCATTAAGCATTTCGTCGCTGAACCTGAGCATGATCAATTGCATCGCTAATTGGAGCAAGACAAACAGTAAAGCATTTGAAACTTCATTAGTCTAATGAAGTTGCTCACTTGAGATAATTCCAAGACTAAGCATCCCATCACCAATTTGAGCATGATCTAAAACGTTCGAAATTTTGGTTAAAAGTCTGTCAGCTCAAAAGTTTTCGGAATTACCCAACTTTGTGAATTGGACAGCTCAGTACTTCAACCATCAAGTGACTAATTCAGACATTTCCAAACTTAATTATTTCCTCACCAATTTTAACGAGATCTATTGCAACCAAAATATCATTCAAAGACCTATGAACTCAAGCAGTATTCTAACTAAATGGCTATGTCAGATACTTGAGATGACAAGAGCAGGCAAGCCAAGCATCATTTAAAGACCTGCCAACTTAGTATTATTCAAACCAAAAAGGACCAATGTATTCCCTGAACACGACAACACCTTTGTGCCAATCAAAGCAATGGTTTGACAGAGCTAAGGGCTACTAAACCCAGACATTGTCTAAAGACCTACCAACTAGACAATACTCTAATCATCTTGAGCCACCAAAGGCCTGAAATTGGCGATTCAAAAGCTCACCGATGACCACACTATCACTACGAATGGGATGTGCGAAACTTGTTTAAGCCAATAAAATGCTTGATTCAGTCAATTCCAAGGTCAAGCACTATGTTACCATATTGGGCAGTGAAGGTCTTGATTACAGAACTTCATTACCAAGCCTACCTGCTCAGGATTTCCAAATCCTCTTGGACTAATCAAGTGCTAGAACTTGACATCTCTTTGCTGAAGCGGCAATTCTCTGAACCAACCAAACCTTCTGTTCTTGTCGGGAACGACCTTTGTAGCAGTGTCCCGACGATAGCTTCTCGATGTTATGCGAAACTTTGATAGCTAAGTAAAGAGCCCGTTTCAAGCATTTTCTTGAGCATTTCATAACCTTCTGAAGCAATAAGGAAGTGATTTTAGGACTTCATTTCCAAATTTTCCAACACAAAAGATTTCCATATCCATGTTGACCAATCCAAAGCCTGAACTTGATGTCCTACTAAACCAACCAGAGAGGTGGAGCAAATATCATATTTGCTCACAAGATTCGAGAGGGAGTCTGAACATTTGACTGAACTCCGTCAGAAAACCCCATTGCCGTCATCTCCACCTCTCCTCTCCGCCCGTACGCCGATGCTGCGCTCGGCTCGGCACGCCGCCCCTCCACCTCACGGCGTCGCCCTAGCCTTCTCCCTCTCTCCTTTCCCCTTCCTTCTATCTCTCTCTCCCGCGCGGAGCGCCTCGCCGAATTGCCGTTGCCCCGGCCAATCCTTCGCTTCTGCCACTGCAGCGCTCGCCCCGGCTTTGATCATCGCGTGGCAGCCCACACCATTGGTTCTCCTCGCTCCGGCCGAGATCCTCGCGCCTCGCCTGCCACGCCGCCCAATCCCTCTCTGCCGTGTCAGCTCGCGCCGTTGGGAGGAGATCTTGACTCGATACTCCTCTACAGCTCGCCCAAACCAACGCCTGAGCCGTTGCCTTGCGTGCACAAACCCCACTGACATCCACTCGATTGCACGGGAAAATCGCCGAAAAGGAGCCAGCTCCGTTGTCCTTTCGCCATTGTCGCCGAATTCCCTCTCGCGGGCGAACACCAAATTGGACTCCCCCTCCCACTACTTAAGCTCAATTGGCCTCACCACAGTCCCTTGCTCCTATCCACTTTGTGAAATCATGTGCTGAAAAATTGGCTTTGAACTGAAAAATTAACTTAGATTTGAATTTGCAAAATGTGTTTGTTCATGTGTTTTGACAATTTGACAAGAAACAGTAAGTTACGCATTAGCGCCGAACAAAGTTCTCAAGAAACAGTAAGTTTCCCATCTGCGACGGACAGTGTTTTTGGGTCTGTTGTGAACATGTTTTTGAGCCCATGACCGAAGTCATTTTCACATGTACAACGGACAGTTTTTCTTGGTCCGTTGTGAACAAGCTTCTTCGGTTTGGATAATTTCTTGGAACCAAGATTTTCACATGTACAACGGACTAATTCTTTTTGTCCGTCGTGAATGGACTTTTTCTAGGGTTTTACTTTTGTGAAACCGGCGTGCTGCGTTTGCGGCCGGACAAGCCTCTGGGGTCCGTTGTGAACTTGTTTTGAGCTCATGACCGAAGCCATTCTTGCATGTACAACGGACCAACTTTGTTTGTCCGTTGTGAACGTGTTTTTCCGCGTTTGGTTGGCTTCTTGGAGCGAAACTTTTCCTTATACAGCGGACCAACTTTGTTTGTCCGTCGTGAATCGTTTTCGCTCAATTAGGGTTTTGAAGCGATTTGGATTTGAATTTTGAATGTGAATTTGAAATTTGTAATGATTTCATGATGCTTCTTTTGAAGTGGACTTTATGCAATACTCATGTGAGTAGTTGCATGGATTGACATTGAGTCAAGTCGTGGACTTGTGCTCGGATTTGTTTTGTGGTTTGTTCATGTGCAGGTATTGCTCGAAGACGAATGTGGTCGATGACGGGACCGGAACTAGGTTCATGGAGGAAGCCGAGGTTCGGGACTAGGTTCAGGAGGAACCGAGGTCTTGGTGGTCAAGGATGTCATGCGGGACGTTCGGGCTAAGAGAATGGTGCACATGAAGAATGGTTAGTCACGTGAGAATGGCGGGAGGTCATTCGGCGTGTAAAGTGTTAGTCACGTGAGTATGGCAGGTGGCCATACGGCGTGCAAAGTGTTAGTCACGTGAGTATGGTAGGGTTGCCATGCACGCGTGCAAGAGTTGTACTCGGCCTGGTTGGGCCAAGTAGAGTTGAGTTGGATCACGGATTCCTTCTAGGAATAGGAATCGTATTCGAGAACTCCTTGTGGGTTGGTGCTTTAAATAGGTGGGGGTCTCTGTTGAAAGGCACCAAGTAGAGCTGAGCGCATCAAGCTTTGAGCTTGGTTTTAGGGTTTGTACTCTTTTGATGAGAGTATTTTAGACAAGAAATAAAGATCAATTCTTCCAAGATTTTTGCGTGCTACAGTAACCACGTCGCTACAGTATTTTCTGTTTTGGTTCTTGTTTGCATGCTTGTTCTAGTTCTAGATTGGTTGTTGTTCTTCAAGTTTTATCTTGATTTGATCCATCAAAAACCTCTCTAGGGTATTGATCTAGTGTTTCTCAAAGTCTAGTTGATCAATCTTTTGTCGTTCTTGTTTAATCTTGAAGTTTTGATTAGATTGATTCTCGTCAAGTTCTGGATCAGCAAGCTTGCGAAGCTCATAACTTTTGATCTGTAAGTCCGATCGAGCTGATTCTTTTTGGGTTCGATTCGTATTGGAATCTAGTTTCTTGTGTCCAAATTTCAGATCGTTTCGACGGTTGGATCTCCGGAAATTCTCGTTTTACCAAACCTCTGTCATTCTGTTTTTGTCGAAAACGAGGCAATTATTTGGTTCTGTTTTGGGGTGAACTTTTAATAGGTCAAGAATTTGGTTTTAGCTTCCGCACAATCATTCACCCCCCCTCTGATTGCTATATTCATATACTTCGATCCTACAAGTGGTATCAGAGCAAGGTTTCTCTAATCTATCTTAACCGGTGATTAGATCAATGGATCGTTATTCGACAAAACCATGTGTGTTCGATGGTGTTGATTTTCAGTTTTGGAAGGCCAAGATGGAGGCGTTCATCCAAGCACAGGGCTTCACAATTTGGGAGAAGGTCTACAAGCCATATGAAGTCCCTGCAAACGACAACGTCAACGACACCAATCGCACACATGTTGAAGCAAATAGCAAGGCGCGCAACTTGATCATCCAAGGCTTGGGACGCAGCGACTTTGATCGTGTGGTTCATCTTCGATCCGCATATGAGGTATGGAAATCTCTTTGTGATTACCATGAGGGTTCTAACACTGTCAAAGAGGTTCGCCAAGATATTTACAAAAAGAAATACATGCGTTTTGAGATGAAACCTAGTGAATCTGTAGATGACTTCTTTGCACGTTTCAATAAAATTCTTAGCAATCTTCGTGCTGTTGGAGTTAGCTACACTGATGCTGAAAATGCTCGACAATTGCTTAGTGCTTTGGACATGTCAGTGTGGGAGATGAAAGTAACATCTATACAAGAATCTACTACCATGAGCACACTCACATTAGATGTTCTTTACTCTAAGTTGAAAACTCATGAGTTGGATGTTCTTGCCAGGAAGGGTAACATTAAATCAATTGCTTTGATCTCTAACCCTAACATGTCAAATGCAAATTCTTCTTCTAGCTTTGCCTTGTCTTCCATGTCTTCTTTAACAGATGAGCAACTTGAAGAGTTTCCTGAAGAAGATCTGGCACTACTCTCTTCTCGCTTTAACAAAGCTTTGCGAGAATGTGAGAATGAGAAAGAGAGGTGGTCCTCCAAGATGCTATGAGTGTGGTGACCTCAACCATATTCGCACAAATTGTCCTAAGCTTGCAGGAAAAACATCAAAGGAGGAGAAGGACAACGACAGAAGGAATGAGAAGAAAAGGTTCTCGTCAAATGATAGGAAGAAGAAGAGCTTCATCAACCGCAAGGTGGTTCACTGAGTTCTTTCCGCTCTTGAACAAGTCAATTTGAGCGATGTGGACTCGAGAGCAGCGAAGATGATGCAACTCCAAGCAAGCATGATTTGATAGGACTATGTCTCATGGCAAGCAGCAAGGATAGCCTCACCGAGGACGATCACGACAAATGACTTCAATGAGGTAGATCCCTCTTATGATGAATTAGCTATTGCTGTTGCTCGTCTTGGAAAATTGCTTGACAAGCGTGATAAGAAAATTAAGAAACATGATTTCATTATTGAATCATTGAATGCTGAAATTGCTAGACTTAAGACTTTGATTCCTAGTGATGATACTTGCAAATCATGTGACTTAATTTACAATGAGCTCACCTTGCTTAGGAAAGAACATGCTCTTTTGTTGCATCTAAATGAGAAAAATGAGAAACATGTTGTACATGCTAGCTGTTCCACCGATGATTTGCATAGTTCAACTTCTTGTTCTAAATGCTCAACTCTTGAATTAAAATTGAAAGATGCAAATGCTAGGGTTTCTCAATTAATCGATAATTTGCTTTCACATGAAATTCTCTCATGCTCAACTTGTCGCAAACAAAAGGAAAAGTAGATGTTCCTGCAATAATTGTTTAACTCTTGCTAAGAAAGTTGATTACTTGCAAAATTCTTTGGAACGTTTCACTAATGGCAAGAAGAAGTTGAACATGATTTTGGATCAATCTAAGGTTAGCACAAACAAGAGAGGTTTAGGTTTTGATCCTTATGCCACATATGAAACTAAACCTCGCCTTTGTTGTTCAGGCTCCTTGCAAAATTGAGTTATCTAATGAGCCTAAGAAAATTGCTTTTCAATCTGCTTTGGTTTTATCTTCTACTATGATGAATGCAAAATGTGCTTTTCTTGTTAAAGCTAAACATCATGTCAAGTACACTTGCACTCATTGTGGTAGAGATGGACACTTAGTAGATTTTTGCTTTAGACTAGCCAAACAAAGAAAAGAAGGAAAGAACTAAGGCTAGGTCAAATTTCAGCAAAGCACATTTTTATGCGCCTAGAGTGATGAAAACACCTTCTGTTCCTACAAACATGGGAAAAGGCAAATCTGATTTTGTGCATAAAAATTATCGTGTTGTGCCTATCACAAAGCGTCGTGTGTCTCGATCTTGGATTCCCAAAAATCTCATTCCTAACTTGATCTTGAGACCTCGACATGTTTTGTTGCTATGTAGGCTTCTCGCGAGGAAGGAGAACATATGGCTAGTGGATTCGGATGCTCACGCCACATGTCCGTAATAAGAATTGGTTCTCCTCCTCACTCGTGCATCTCGTCTTTGAAAGTGTTACTTTTGGAGATGCTTCTTCCTCTTCTGTTGTGGCAAAAGGTACAATAAAGGTAAGTGACAAGTTTATGTTCAAAGATGTGGCTCTTGTTGAAAATTTGAAATATAACTTGCTTTCTGTCTCACAAATGCTTGATGAAGATCTTGAGATAAGCTTTAAGAAAAATGAATGCAAAGTGCTAGATGCTTCAGGTGATCTTGTGTTCAAAATTTCGTTTTGGAAGAGTCTTTAAAGCTGATTTTGATGCATCACCTTCTTCTAAGCATAGGTGTCTAATCGCCAATGTTTCTAAAGATTTATTCTTTTGGCATCGTAGACTTGGTCATGTTGGTTTTGATCATCTTACTCGTATAAGTGGTTTAGATCTTATACGTGGCTTGCCTAAGCTTAAGAGTGATAGCAATCTAGTATGTTCTTCTTGTAGACATGGTAAGATGATTGCAGGTTCACATCCACCTCTTACCATGGTGATGACAAACGCTCCAGACAGCTTCTACATCTTGATCTGATTGGACCATCTCGAGTTCAATCCTTTGGAGGCAAATGGTATGTGCTTGTGATTGTTGATGATTTTTCTAGATACTCTTGGGTATACTTTATGGCATCTAAGGATGAGGCTTTTAGTCATTTTAGAAGTCTTGTTCTTAGGCTTTCTATTGATCATCCAGGAGCTCTCAAAGCTATTAGAAGTGATAATGGAACTGAATTCAAAAATGCTTCTTTTAATCACTTTTGTACTGAAAAAGGAATTGATCATCAATTTTCATCACCTAGAGTGCCTCAACAGAATGGTGTAGTTGAAAGGAAAAACAGAACATTGGTTGAGATGGCTAGAACCATGTTAGATGAACATCACACTCCTAGGAACTTTTGGGCTGAAGCTATTTCAATTGCTTGTTATGTTTCAAACCGTGTGTTTTTGAGATCAAAATTGGGTAAGACTCCATATGAGCTTCGGTTTGGACATAGACCTTCTGTTTCTCACTTTCGAGTTTTTGGATGCAAATGCTTTGTCTTGAAATCTGGAAATCTTGATAAATTTGAAGCTAGATCAATGGATGGTTTTTTTCTTGGATATCCTGCTCATACTCGTGGCTATCGTGTGCTTGTTTTGGAGACTAACAAAATTGTGGAAACTTGTGAAGTTACTTTTGATGAGGCTAGTCCAGGCACTAGTCCAAGTGATGCAGTCTGGCGCATACATTCAGGGGGAGAAAATCTTTGAAGATGATGATGATGTTGAAGATGAGGTCTTGACTCTTCCTAATGCACAACAAGATGTAGCACCTTTGGCACCTACTACTACATTACCTACAGCTAACCATCCTCAAGCTACAACATCATCTGTACATGCTGAAAATGAAGAAGGAGAAGGAGAAGTCTCAAAAGCCAATGCTCCCTTGTACATTCAAAAATGCATCCATCTGAACAAATGATTGGAGACCTAAATGAGAGAGTCACTCGATCCAGGTTTATTCATTCGACACTCATGCTCATTCCGCTTTAGTTGCTTCTTTTGAACCCAAAGATATATCTCATGCATTATCGACGAATCTTGGATCAATGCCATGCATGAAGAAATAGAGAATTTTGAGCGAAATAAAGTTTGGAAACTTGTCTCACCTCCTCCAGATTTTAATGTTATTGGAACTAGATGGGTTTTCAAAAATAAACAAAGTGAGGATGGTGTTGTTGTTAGAAACAAGGCTAGATTGGTTGCTCAAGGTTACACTCAAATTGAAGGCTTAGATTTTGATGAAACCTTTGCTCTGTTGCTAGAATTGAAGCCATTAGAATCCTTTTAGCTTTTGCTGCATCCAAAGGTTTCAAATTGTATCAAATGGATGTGAAAAGTGCTTTTCTTAATGGCTACATAAATGAGGAGGTTTATGTCAAGCAACCACCTGGTTTTGAAAATCCAAAGTTTCCAAATCATGTGTTCAAACTATCAAAAGCTTTGTATGGTTTGAAACAAGCACCTAGAGCATGGTATGATAGGCTAAAAACCTTTTTACTTGAAAAGGCTTTTAATGGGAAAGGTTGACAAAACTCTCTTTTTACTCAAGCAAGGCAATGATCAACTATTCGTTGATTTATGTTGATGATATTATCTTTGGTGGTTCATCTCATGTTTTAGTGTCTAAGTTTTGAAACAATGAGGAAGGAGTTTGAGATGAGTATGATGGGTGAGTTGACATACTTTTGGGATTTCAAATCAAGCAAGCGAAGGATGGTACTTTTGTACATCAAAGCAAATACACGAAAGACTTGCTACATCGCTTTGGAATGGAAAACAGCAAGCCGATCATGACACCCATGGAGAGCACTTGCACTTGACCACGATGAAGATGGTGAGCCGGTTGATCAAAAGGAATATAGAAGTATGATAGGTTCACTTTTGTACCTCAATGCATCAAGGCCGGATATACAATTTGCTGTATGCTTGTGTGCTCGTTTTCAAGCTTTCCCACGTGCTTCACATCGACAAGCTGTCAAAAGGATTTTCAGGTATCTTCATGGAACTCAAGATTTTGGCATTTGGCTTTCTGCTTCCTCATGCATTAGTTTGAGATCTTTTTCTGATGCTGATTTTGGAGGATGTAGAATTGATAGGAAGAGCACTTACGGTTCATGTCACTTCTTGGGAAATTCTCTCATTGCATGGTCATCTAGAAAACAATCTTACATTTGCACAATCAAGCTTTGAATCTGAATATGTGGGCTTGCTAGTTGTTGTTCTCAAATTCTTTGGATAGTAGCTACACTAAAAGATTATGGGGTTAATTTGGATAGTGTTCCTCTTTTGTGTGATAACACTAGTGCAATTTGCATTGCTAAGAACCCCGTGCAACACTCTAGAACAAAACACATTGACATCAGATTTCACTTTCTTAGAGATCATGTTGAAAAAGGCAACATTGTGCTTCATCAACATCAATTGGCAGACATTTTCACAAAACCTTTGTCTTCTTCTCGTTTTGCTTTTATTCAGGGAGAACTTGGAATTGTTCATCCAATGGGATTGTTTTGAGGGGGAGTTTCTTTGCCAAGTTCTTTCACTTGATGAGCTCACTTTATCATATTTCTTTATATGTTATGTAATTGAGCTAATATATGATAATCTAATTGTCTCACTTGAACTAAAAATGACATTGTGGAATTCCTGGGTGATTACCTATAGCTAAATACTCTGTGATATCTTACTCTTCTAGGCTTGATATTGAATCCTCTTGACAAATTTGGGCTATGAAGCAAGTGTGGTTTCAACTTTATTCTTTCATAAGACCTCTTAATCACTCTTGCATGTTTTACAATCAAAGAAAAAGAAAAGAAAAGGGAATAAAAGGGCTAAAGCTTCAAGTTATTTGCTTCAAGCATGCTTTCCTTAAAATGGTTAAGATGTATGCTTCAAGCATGCCATTCCCTCAAAGATAAGATGTATGCTTCAAGCATGCCACTCCTAGAAAATAAAAGAAGTATGCTTCAAGCATGCCACATGCGATTTATTGTTTAAAGATTAAATTGGTCCACTAGATTGGAGTTGAAACTACTTGCTCGCTCGATTTGTTATTTGCTTCAACTTTGAGCCTTTGTTTTTCTACTAAAGGTTTTGCTTAGTACTTGGCTATAGTTGGTGAATTGAGGTTGAGATACATGTCATTCCTAACTTGTTAAAATCACATCAAGATCATGTATTTTGCATATTATGTGATATATAAGGTTATATGATCGAATGAGCTCATCTTTTCCTATCTTGGCACTCCCTTGTTTCTCTTGGTGAAATCATTGTTTCAGGAAAAATTTTGAACCTGTTCTCTCTTTTACTCTTGATGAATCCATTGTCAAAGGGGGAGATTTGGAAATCTTTCTTTGAAAAGTTTAAAGAAAAAGGGAGAGTTGTATTTGGAAATTTGAGAATTTTGGGAGAAGTTTGGAGAATTTTTGAAATTTTTGGGTGCATTGCACATTCACACACATTTTCATTCTCAGGGGGAGATTTTGTTTTGCATTTTGGTCAAAGGGGGATTTCTGTGTTTTCTTACTTTGGTCTTTGATCTTTTGGATTTCAAAATCTTTGGTAAAGTGAATGCCAAATGATCAATTCTAAGTGGTGTTGCCAATGTTTTCATCAAGGGGGAGATTGTGAAATCATGTGCTGAAAAATTGGCTTTAAACTGAAAAATTAACTTAGATTTGAATTTGCAAAATGTGTTTGTTCATGTGTTTTGACAATTTGACAAGAAGCGATGAGTTACGCATTAGCGCCCGAACAAAGTTCTCAAGAAGCTTGATAAGTTTCCCATCTGCGACCAGACAGTTGTTTTTAGGTCTGTTGTGAACATGTTTTTGAGCCCATGACCGAAGTCATTTTCACATGTACAACGGACAGCTTTTTCTTGGTCCGTTGTGAACAAGCTTTTTCGGTTTGGATAATTTCTTGGAACCAAGATTTTCACATGTACAACGGACTAATTCTTTTTGTCCGTCGTGAATGGACTTTTTCTAGGGTTTTACTTTTGTGAAACCGGCGTGGCACGCTTTGCGCGGACAAGCCTCCGGGTCCGTTGTGAACTTGTTTTGAGCTCATGACCGAAGCCATTCTTGCATGTACAGCGGACCAACTTTGTTTGTCCGTTGTGAACGTGTTTTTCCGCGTTTGGTTGGCTTCTTGGAGCGAAACTTTTCCTTATACAGCGGACCAACTTTGTTTGTCCGTCGTGAATGCGTTTTCGCTCAATTAGGGTTTTGAGCGATTTGGATTTGAATTTTGAATGTGAATTTGAAATTTGTAATGATTTCATGATGCTTCTTTTGAAGTGGACTTTATGCAATACTCATGTGAGTAGTTGCATGGATTGACATTGAGTCAAGTCGTGGACTTGTGCTCGGATTTGTTTGTGGTTTGTTCATGTGCAGGTATTGCTCGAAGACGAATGTGGTCGATGACGGACCGGAACTAGGTTCATGGAGGAACTGAGGTTCGGGACTAGGTTCAGGAGGAACCGAGGTCTTGGTGGTCAAGGATGTCATGCGGACGTTCGGGCTAAGAGAATGGTGCACATGAAGAATGGTTAGTCACGTGAGAATGGCAGGAGGTCATTCGGCGTGCAAAGTGTTAGTCACGTGAGTATGGCAGGTGGCCATACGGCGTGCAAAGTGTTAGTCACGTGAGTATGGTAGGGTTGCCATACGGCGTGCAAGAGTTGTACTCGGCCTGGTTGGGCCAAGTAGAGTTGAGTTGGATCAGATTCCTTCTAGGAATAGGAATCGTATTCGAACTCCTTGTGGGTTGGTGCTTTAAATAGGTGGGGTCTCTGTTGAAAGGCACCAAGTAGAGCTGAGCGCATCAAGCTTTGAGCTTGGTTTTAGGGTTTGTACTCTTTTGATGAGAGTATTTTAGACAAGAAATAAAGATCAATTCTTCCAAGATATTTGCGTCGCTACAGTATTTTCTGTTTTGGTTCTTGTTTGCATGCTTGTTCTAGTTCTAGATTGGTTTTTGTTCTTCAAGTTTTATCTTGATTTGATCCATCAAAAACCTCTCTAGGGTATTGATCTAGTGTTTCTCAAAGTCTAGTTGATCAATCTTTTGTCGTTCTTGTTTAATCTTGAAGTTTTGATTAGATTGATTCTCGTCAAGTTCTGGATCAGCAAGCTTGCGAAGCTCATAACTTTTGATCTGTAAGTCCGATCGAGCTGATTCTTTTTGGGTTCGATTCGTATTGGAATCTAGTTTCTTGTGTCCAAATTTCAGATCGTTTCGACGGTTGGATCTCCGGAAATTCTCATTTTACCAAACCTCTGTCATTCTGTTTTTGTCGAAAACGAGGCAATTATTTGGTTCTGTTTTGGGGTGAACTTTTAATAGGTCAAGAATTTGGTTTTAGCTTCCGCACAATCATTCACCCCCCCTCTGATTGCTATATTCATATACTTCGATCCTACACACTTCTTCCCCGACCGCAGTGGACAGTGAGCCTCGCCATTGGAGCTCCTGGACCGAAGGTGAGCCGCAAGGGGGCAAACTGGCAATTGCCGTTCTCCACTGCTCCATTATCCGATTTCGCCGAGCTGGAGCATCGCCCTGACCTCCTTGTTCTCCTCCTCGCCTCAATTTGCAGCCTGGACCATCGGATAGCCGCCGCACCGGCCTTCGTCTTCCTCGGCTCCGGCGCACGGTGACAGCTCGCCTCGGCCCCCATCTCTCACGGTGAGCTCCCCAGTCCGAGTCCCCTCGCCTCACTGATGCTCACCAACCCCTCACCCGAGCCACAACGCCACCCTAGAGCCCTCACGGCCGCGCTCCATTAGAGCCACCGCCCCTCACCATCGCCAGCCTCCTCCGGTCATCCCCGGACTCGATGAATCCATGCCCTAGGATCGCCGTGTCATGCTCATGCTCAACTGCGCTCTCGGCGCCCACCTCCCGTGGCCGGCGAGATCGCCACCACCGCTCCCTGTCTCCGGGTCGCTGCATGGTGGGGCGGTTAAATCGGCTTGATCTTGAAAGGCCTGAAGACCTTTTAAATGGGAGAATACGCTACTGTTTTGGAAGACGTATTTTCCATTTTACTCCGATTTTCCAAACCCGAGCCGATTCAAATGCCTGTAACTTTTGTAATACAAATCCAAAATTAGGTCAGACCAATTTCTAAAATTTTGTTAAATCGTGTAGTTTCTGAATTTGTACAAATATTTCATATTCACGTACTAGAAATCATTTAGATTTCAAATTCAAGGATCGGGAAACTTAGTCTAATACAAAATTTGCGCAAATAACCTCCAAAGTTGATGGGATAAATTTTGTTGTATTCCTAATGTTATTAGGAGTTCAAATATGCAAAAACATTTAGTTTTGGACTTAGTTTATGTTAAATACTTGATGAGGTTAGCTTCAATACATTTAAATTTGAAATTACTAGTATCTAGCACAAATGACCTTCAAAAATTATGAAGTTAATTCCTATGCTTACATGGAATGGCATTCTTTCTGTCTATATGAAAATATTTAGGTGTAACCTATGGTTAATTTTGGAACATGCTATATGGTCATTTTGGTGTAGTATGTATATGTTGTAAAAGTGCAACTTCAACCCAAATGAGATTAAAATTGTTCCTAAGACCTTAGGTTACCTTGAACTCATTTGTTATATGAGTTCCATTAAATGTTGCTTTCTGTTTTTACATGCTTAGGACCTTTTTAATCGTTCATGCGATATATGACATTATGGTTAAAAGAAGCCCTATTAAATTGATTAATTGAATGGCATCGCAAATAATGTTTGGAACCTAGTAAAACCAATTTAGGAACACTAATTTGAACATCCCATACCAGTACCTAAAATGCCATTGCATAATTTGTTAAGTTGTAGTCACTTTATAGAAAGGAAAACAACATCATCAACACGTGTAAAATTGTGACTTTTTAGCCTTTTCGGTGTAGTAGATTATCTCGTCTAAATGCAAATTGTAGGAAAAATGTCTCAAAACTATTGTACAAAGTTTATACTACCATTTTATGGAAAAACATTTAATTAATGACTTGCTTTGCATCTGAATCCTATTAGCACAACAGGCCTAATTATTATGAAAGTTAGTAACTTGCTATTTGAATAGTTGGACTTATTAAACCCTAAGGTAAAATGTTTATGTCATTAGAATCATCATATAATCATGTAAATGTAACCTCTAGCCCTATCATCTAAACCCAACTTATATAAATCAACTTTTGTGCAAATTATACTTAAGACTAAGTATTGTTCACATGAACATTTTTAATCTTAATTGTATTAATCCAAACAATCTTAGCTTCTTGGATTTGAAAATGAAAATAATCATATACGTAATTTTGGCCCCTTGAATTCGTAAATGGTAACTTCGTTAAACACGATTTTATGTTCTGCACTAGTTGGACCCAAACCCTAACCTCCGCCAAAGCGCACTATCGCACTTGTTTTCCATGAATGGTTCTATTTGTGAATATATTCGACTTCTTTTTGCCACATGTATTGTATGTTTACTTGTTGTTCTTTCTTTTACGGATTTGGATGTTGCTTCGCTTTTTATGATATGGCGTGTAGACACCGATACTCCGGATACCTTCGTTGACGACTCCGACTTCACTACTGAATTCAACAAGCAAGGCAAGCACCCTCCTTTGACCATAATGAACCCACTATTTTAATTAGTTTACTTTGTTTGTCAAAACTATTATGCATGCGCTATGTTTATTAAACTGTTATATTGTGGGATGTGGTAGAACTAAACCTAGCTTGTGGGATTTCCTCGATTAATTGTTGACATGAGAACATTGAAACCCTAGGTTATGGTTAGACAAAATGTAATGTCAAATGGGTATACTCGATTAATTATTTGCACATGCTTAGTATGCTCTAGAAATGGGATCACGGATGGATGGCTATGCTATTCATGATGATCAATGAAATTTGGACATGTTTTGGAAGAGACGGGTGTTGTCTCATAAATTGTAAAGGTTGGTTATGACAGTAAAGGATACTGGTAATTTGATAAAAATGAAAATAAAACTATGTTTTGACACAGGTGGATTATGGAAATGGCCAGGGTGTGTAAGCTTTAACTTACACGTAGTTTAGGGGGAGTTTCCACCTGAGTTAATTTAAGGACCGAACATAGTGTTGTATAATCCAGGAATTACCGTACAACCACAATTGCTATTTATGGGATAGCCTCAACCTATTAAGTTGTTTAAAACTGGCTTTACACTTTGGAAGGCCGTAGTAGCACGGGTTTTTCTTGCGAGAATTTCCCGTAGGGGTGTCCACACGCGGGTGTGGGTTAGACACATACCAATGCAACGGTGTACGCCTTACTATGGGGAGAAACGGTTGTTGTTTATCTCGCGCAATGAGAATGTTTATGATTCATATGATTGTTGTTTCTACCATAGTAGGGGTTTGTCGGCACCGGGCTAGTGTAAAGTCAGGGTTAAATAATGTAACAGTTGTGTATGATTTTCCTCGCGGCACACCTAAGGAAGTGTGTTAATATGCATTGCAAAAAGGGAAAGTCATTATTTGTGGGTAAAGTTGTACAACTCTGCAGAGTCTAAACTTTTCGAAAAGCCGTTCCCACGGTTATGGGAATCTTGGTGCACTGACACTAGTTAGAGTTTTGGTACTTTTATGAAATGGATGGAACTTAATGGTAGTTGGAAAGAATCATGTGAAAAATGTTGTGGTCAATGGAAGATGTTGTTGATGTCAATGGTATGGGAATGGACGGTACTTTACTCACAATCATGGAGGATTGTGAGATTGTTACTACTCTATTTATACTTGTTATTTACATATCTGTCAATTGCTTTACAAATTTTAAACACAATCTATTATTCTGTATTTACAATTCAATTCGGCTTTATGCAAAATAACTTAGTAGCTTCCCATGACATAGCTTTGCATTTATTATATACTTTTTTGATACACTACAAGTCTTTCTAGTACATTCTTGTACTCAAACTTGCTATTGTTGATATTCGAGAGAATGAAGAGAATGAGTAGCCGGATCAGGCACGAGAATCACGGGGACTTTGCTAACGAGTCTTTCTAAGGTTTACCCTTGTCGATTACTGTGGTATTTTGGGTAGAAGGCATCTTGCCAAGCAATGTATCTTCCGCTGCAAACTTTTAAATTCAGCCAATAGGCCATGATGTAAGACTTTATTTCTATTAATGTAATATGAACTTGTATGGATGTGATGACAATGTTGTAAATGTGCGTGCTAGCCAGCGATCATGGGACTAGTACTGTTTGCACATAGGAATCCCTCTTGGTATTCCATGCCATAAAAGGGAGGGTTAAAACGGCGTTGGTATCGAGCCATCTTATTTGTAGGATAAACCTTAGATAGAATGGACGTTAGTATAGTAGTAGAGAAATTCAAAACCTTACTTTTTAAAAAAGTTACGTGTGTGGACTATGTAGCTAAGTCTATTCTTTTCCCTTCTATATGACATTCTTTCCTCACCTCTAAATATTCTCATCCTTTCTACTAGTTTTCTTTCCTTATCCATGACCTTATAAAACATTACCAACTTATCTTTTTAAAGATAATTTGAGTAGCCTTTGTTAGCCAGCTACGACATATAGTATGTCATTGCTTGACTTTTTGGGAATATCCGTAGGGTACCACTATTATGTTTCCTACTCAACCAAGAAAGACTGCAATATCTACACCAACAACCACAAACCACCTTTTGAGGTTAGTTTAGAAATTTATTCGCATTTCGACTTAATATCTTAAGTACCCTATTCTTGTTCGACCTAATGAAATAGGACTAGACTATGTAGTAGAAAACCTAGAACAATTATATACTAGCTTAAGTACTTGGGTATTTCATTCTTGTTGAACCTTGTTGTTCGCTCTTTTGTACTGCTATTCGGGTTACACTCGTGACTGCTTAACCCTTAGGTTAAAGTTCTCACGACGAGGCAACCCTTGAATTATGAAGAATTCTAAAATTAAGAAAATTTTAGGGAATGAAATGTTGCCTTGCAACCAAGCCAACTCTCCATTTATATCCTTTTATCTTATTCATACATTTGCGATTGGACACCACGTTGCGGATGCACGTGACTAGGTCCATCAATGAACTCATGAGGAGTAAAGGCACCTCCAACTCCTGTGTTCTAAGAGGCAATGTTCTGCTCCATCTCGGCCCAATCCCATTCATCCGGCTACAAGAAGTCCTACTTCTAAACAACACAATAACCCATCACCTTTCCAGGATCTGTATCCAACCATTCTGAAGAAACGACTTTAGGACCTTCGACCATGGCACAAGTGCTGGCCATGATAGAGCAAGGTCGTCAAATCCAAACCTTGTTGCTTCAGCTGATGGTGCAAAACACTGCCAACGTGTATGTGGCTCTCGATAAAGGAAGTTCGAAGCCTAAAAGTTGCTCTTTCAAATGTTGTCAACCAAGTCAAATTGAAGTTCGGGCATGCATTCGTTGTGGAGAGATTGGACATCTGGCGATGAGCATGCCATCAATTGCTCGATTGTGAAGGAAATCATTCTCAGGAAAATGTCCATGAACAATATCACTTGTTACCTTTGTGAAGGTCGAGATCATTGCCCATTTCAATGCCCCCTTGATCCATTAGTCACCACATGATTCAGCTTGGCAAGAAGAGAACCTTGAGTCTTAGTTGCTCAAAAATTAGCACATAGAAGAGGAGCTACACAAGTAATGTCGGTTAAAGAATTGAAAGATCGGCGTTTCCACCTTGTCGATCATCACCAGGGAAGCGATGGTGGCAATCGCCAATAGCATGTTTCTTATGTGATGAACAAGGTCATCGGGCAAGGAATTGCCCTAAGCAACGACAAGTTAAGATTCAAGAAAACAAAAACATAGGACACCCATTTGTACCCGGTAAAGCATCGCAAAAGGCACGCCAAGTGCTACGTGCATCACGAGGAGGATCATATTGCTAAGCAATGCCCCAAAGAGAGCAAACTTTTCCCAATACCATAGTCATGCGAGAAATCACCAGTCAAAATAATAACCGAGGATAGGAAAGACAAAATCTGAAGCAACTTACCCAAAGAGACGAGGAATGAAAAGGCGTTTGGACAAAGATACCTGTCCCAGAAGAAGCCAACACCGCCACATCCTCGGCCTCGACAAATTCTGTTCATCAGTTTGACAATAATGGCAAAAAGTCTCACAGTAACCCGGCGACCAATGTCACTTGCTTGTTTGTGGTGAGCGAGGCCACTATGTCAAAGCTTGTCCAAAGTGGAATCCTATACCACCTCGACCTCAACCTCAAGGAACTCAACAGTGTCTCTCGAGATCAACCCCAAGAACTGTGAGGCCACAAGCTTCTAAACCAGCCCCAAAGACAAAGCCATGGTCATGGTCATCTTCGTCATATGACTACTGGAGAAATACATGATACACCCGATGTGACATTGGGTATGTTCCTCCCACTCAATTTCTACCATGTCTTTGTTTGATCTTAGATCATTTCAATCCTTCTCAAATTGTCAATCAAATCAAAATCAAAATTGACCATACACTTACTTAAATAATGATCTTTTCGCCACTATAGCAAAAGAACCCGATCCCCTTCTCCTATGTCCCGCCAAATCTCGAGGACGAGATTTTGTTTAAGGGGGGTAGGTTTGTAACATCCTCAAAATAAAAGAAAGTAAAAATAAATTAAAAATTTTAATTTAGTATTTTGTGAACTTCTTTGAACTTTGTCGCACAAGAAAAACCTTCTATTCTATTTGCAAATGGAATCTTAACCTTGTTTATCAAAAATAAATTTAGCATAAGGTCAAAAAAAAATGTATTTCCTACATTACCTTTATATCAATTCTATAAATTTTCAAAAAGAATTTAAAATGATTTGTTGCTTAGGAAAAGTCAAAAACAGTTTTGATTAATTTGAGCCTTCTTCAATTTGATTTATTGTATAAAATAAATATAAGTATTTTGGCTCTAAACTTTTATTTTGGAATATATATAATTATGAGAATATGATAAAAGTTTCAATGTCATTTTGGATACTTAGAAAATCCGTCTTTACAAAAAACTTATTTCCTCATTAAGCATTTCGTCATTTGAACTGAGGCATGATCAATTGCATCGCTAATTGGAGCAAGACAAACAGTAAAGCATTTGAAACTTCATTAGTCTAATGAAGTTGCTCACTTGAGATAATTCCAAGACTAAGCATCCCATCACCAATTTGAGCATGATCTAAAACGTTCGAAATTTTGGTTAAAAGTCTGTCAGCTCAAAAGTTTTCGGAATTACCCAACTTGAATGGGAGTTGATAGCAGAGGAGGATGCCACGATCACTTACATGGCAAAGGTTTGTTGTCGCCCAGGAGGACGCTATCGACGAGACAGCTCAGGAACTGCAGAAGGCCCACGATGAGGTCGAGGATGTGAAGAAGCAACTGCAAGAGGCTCGAGAGTACCTAGCTCACTCTTTTTAGAGGGTCCATGAGCTGGAGATAGCGCTGTACGGACCTGAACCAAAGCTAGTGTTGGAGCTGCATGACCCAGATCCGAAGGAGCCGGAGCAGGTACAGGAGCCACCGACATAGGAGCACCAGCTAGCGCTAGAGTTGGAGGAGGACGTTGCTTCGTCGACCACAGCCATGGTTGGTCATGGAGATCGCTTCGCGCTGATGCCATCACACCCGCCAAAGTGTACCCAGGATGTTCCCATGGAGGATGGATCGATGAGTGAGCGTTAGGCTTAGCAGTTGAGACTTCAGTGTTAAGTCGTGTCTTAGAGTAATAAGAGTCGCCCTTTAGGCGTTAGACTCCAGTGTGTTAGTTTAATTTGGATCTTCTTGATTGCTAAGTGTGCAGTATGTGTTGCAAGGCCCTTAGGCATTATAAGCAACCATACCAAGTTATTATTGAATAATTAATAAAGTTGGATTTTGAGTCACACCTTCCACCCTGCATAAGTTTTCTACTACTTGTCTATACTTGTTTCCCCCTCGTCTCTAAACCTTGGGCACCCGACAGATGGTGAACACTCGCGGAAACCTTGGAGGCAATGAAAGTGGTTCTCACCCTGCAAGAAACCCCAATGATGGAGCACCTGCACCCCAACCAGCACCACCAGTGGACATGCAGAATTTTGGAGCTTTCTTGGCTGCACAGACTCAGCTGATGCATGCGATGATGCAGCAAATGCAGCAGGTCACTGCTCAGGACGCTACCAACCAAGCTAATCAGGGACAGCAACAGAACTCAAGGCTGTTAGAATTCATGAGGACTCATCCACCCACGTTCTCTGGAAATGCCAACCCATTGGAGGCAGATGACTAGCTGAGATCAATTGAGAGGAAGCTGCACATTACCCAGTGTGTGGGGAATGAGAGAGTACTCTATGCCTCTCATCAGCTGGAAGGTACCGCAGCTGAATGGTGGGAGAATTTTTGTGCTTCACATGAGAACCCACAGGACATCACTTGGGAGGAGTTCACTATAGCTTTTCGTTAGTACCATGTGCCATAAGGGATCATGGACCTCAAGAAGGAAGAGTTTAGAGCTCTGAAGCAGGGCAGCCAGTCAGTGGCTGATTACTTGAACAAGTTCACTCAGTTGGCTCGCTACGCACCTAAAGATGTAGCGATGGATAAGGCAAGACAGTCTCATTTCATGAAGGGACTGGATTCAGGACTGCAGGTGGGACTGATTACCCACACTTTTCTGGATTTCCTGGAGTTAGTGAACAAGGCTCTCATCTTGGAGGATAAGCGTAAAAAGCTAGATAATAACCGAAAACGAAGATGGCACAGCAGGGAGCACGTCAGGGAGCTCAGCGTTTGAGGGTTGCCCCGAATCAGTTCTTCAGGTTTCAGCCCAAGAATGTGGCAAGGACACCGTCACTAGCACCAAGACCCGGTAGTCAGAACTACCATACACCAGCACCCGCCGGGAATGCAGCTACAGGGAGTCAGCAGAACACAGTGAAGCGTTGCTATAGCTGCAACGAGCCATGGCACTTCTCCAATAATTGCCCTAAGCGAGGAGGTGTGACGCCTCTACGCCTCAATCTTGGGACTCTGCCCACAAGGACACCCGCACCAGGAGGAAACCGTGGAGCTACCCAAGCTGGAGCCACACCCCAAGCTACATTGAGAGGTCGGATCAACCACGTCACCGCTGACATAGTTCAGAACACGTCAGACGTCTTACTGGGTAAGTTACTAGTTAACTCAGTACCTGCAACAGTTTTGTTTGATTTTGGAGCTTCGCATTCTTTTATATCTCAGAATTTTGCTGTTGAAAATGGGTTAAGAATGGTGAACCTTAGACATGTGTTGCTAGTCCAATCCCCTGGATCAGAACTCCGATCTAATGTAGGATGTTCTGGGGTAAAGTTACTAATCAATGGGGTAGAGTTTCTAGCGAACTTAATAGTGTTGGATACCCAGACCCTAGATGTTATACTGGGAATGGATTAGTTGTCTAAGCACAAGGCTGTGCTAGACTGTGGACGAAGGGTAGTATCAGTAGAAAGCCCGGATGGTAGAAAAGTGGAATTTCAAGCAACTGCTGTTCGAGATGGACAACTGATGGTCAACAGTGCTGAGGCAGTCAGCATTGAAGATGTACCAGTGATCAGCGAGTACCCGGATATTTTTCCTGAAGATTTACCTGGTATGCCGCCAAACCGAAACATTGAGTTTGTGATCAAGTTAGTACCCGGTACAGCCCTAATAGCCAAGAGACCCTATCGGATGTCTACCGATGAGTTGGTAGAGATGAAGAAGCACATCGAGGAGCTGCTGGAGAGGTTTTATAAGACCTAGTTCATCGCCATGGGGAGCGCCAGTTTTGTTCGTCAAAAAGAAGGATGGAAGTTTTCAGATGTGTATCGATTATCGTGCACGTAATGATGTGACGATAAAGAATAAGTATCCGTTACCTAGGATTGATGACTTATTCGATCAGTTAAGAGGAGATGGAGTTTTCTCCAAGATCGACCTGTGATCAGGATATAACCAGCTAAAGATTCGATCAGAAGATGTGCCAAAGATTGCATTTTCGTCAAGATATGGACATTATGAGTTTACAGTTATGTCCTTTGGTCTGACAAATGTACCTGCCTATTTCATGAACCTAATGAATAAGGTTTTCATGGAGTATTTGGACAAGTTCATTGTTGTGTTCATAGATGACATTCTAGTCTACTCCAAGACAAGGGAAGAGCATGCCAGGCATTTGAGGCTAGTTCTGGAGAAGCAAAGGGAACAACAACTCTTCGCCAAGTTCAGCAAGTGTGACTTCTGGAAGGACAAGGTAGAGTTTCTCGGACATGTAATGATCGCAGAAGGAGTCGCAGTTGACCCAGGCAAGGAGGAAGCCATGTTACATTGGGAACAGCCGAAGATAGTGACCCAGATCCGTAGTTTTTTGGGGATGGCTGGTTATTACCGCCGCTTTATTCAGGGATTCTCGACGATTACGAGACCTCTCACGCAATTGTTGAAGAAGGAAAAGAAGTTTACCTGGACGCCGGAGTGCAAAAAGGGTTTTCAAGAGCTGAAGAAGCTATTGACATCAGAACCGGTGTTAGTTCTACTGGATGTTAATCAAAGCTTTGATATATATTGTGATGCATCACGCCAAGGACTGGGATGTGTGTTGATGAAGAACCAAAAGATCGTTGCATATGCATCAGGGCAGTTGAGGCCGCACGAAGAGAACTACCAAACGCATGACCTAGAGTTAGCAGCCGTAGTGCATGCCTTGAAGTTGTGGCGTCACTATCTGATCGGAAATAGGTGTGAAGTGTATACGGACCATAAGAATCTTAAATACATATTCACCCAATCGGACCTGAACATGAGGCAGAGGAGATGGTTAGAACTGATTAAGGACTATAATGTTGGAATCCATTACCATCCCGGCAAGGCTAATGTAGTAGCCGATGCTTTGAGTCGGAAGAGCCACACCGTGAATATGCAGATAGAAGAGGGACAAGCTGAGCTATGTAAGGAATTTCAGAAGATGAACCTGGAAATTTTACCAGAAGGATTTCTGGCAGCCTTGGAAGTGAAGCCTATCTTAGAAGGCCAGATCAAGGAAGGTCAGAAGAATGATGATAAGATAAAGAGGATTAAGTCCAATATGGATGAGGGCAAGGCTAAAGACTTCAAGTTGGATGAGCAAGGTACATTATGGATCAAAGACCGTATCTGTGTGCCAAACAATAAAGAGCCAAAATAGTTGATTCTAGAAGAAGCCCATGATTCCAAGTATTTAATTCACCCAGGAAGTGCCAAGATGTACCAAGACTTGAAAGAGAGATTTTGGTGGACGAGCATGAAGCGTGAAGTTGCTGAGCATGTTGCATTGTGCGACATATGCCAGAGAGTAAAGGCAATGCACCAGAGGCCAGCTAGATTGCTGTAGCCATTGAAGATACCTGAGTGGAAGTGGGAGGAAATCGGTATGGATTTCATTACCGGTTTGCCTAAAACTCAGAGTGGATATGATTCTATATGGGTCATAGTGGATCGTTTGACCAAAGTACCTCATTTTATCCCCGTGAAGACCACTTACTCAGGAGATAAACTAGCGGAGTTATATATGTCCAGGATTGTATGTCTGCATGGACTGCCGAAGAAGATCGTATCGGACAAAGGTACCCAGTTTACCTCGGGATTCTGGAATAAGTTGCATGAAGCCATGGGGACCCATTTGAACTTCAGTACAGCATATCATCTGCGGACGGATAGATAGACAGAAAGAGTTAATCAGATTATGGAAGACATGCTGCGAGCTTGTGCTCTCGCATACGCCACTTCATGGGACAAATGCTTGCTGTATGCCGAGTTCAGCTACAATAATAGTTACCAAGCCAGTTTACAGATGTCACCCTTTGAGGCGTTGTACGGTCGACCCTGTCGAAGACCGCTAAATTGGAGTGAGACAGGCGAGCTCCATGTCTTTGGACCATATATTCTCCAGGAAATCGAATAGCAGATTGCCATGATCAGGGAAAGGTTGAAGATAACTCAGTCGAGACAAAAGAGTTACGCCGATAACCGTCACCGATATCTGAGCTTCGAACCGGAAGATTACGTATACCTCAGAGTTACGCCTCTCAAGTCAGTTAAGAGATTCCATGCTAAAGGGAAACTCGCGCCGCGATATATTGGACCATTCAAGATTTTGAGCCGCAGAGGAGAATTCGCTTATCAGTTGGAGTTGCCACAATCCTTAGCAGGAGTGCATTATGTGTTCCATGTGTAACAACTGAAGAAGTGTCTGCAAGTGCCAGACGAGCAAACGCCTTTGGAATTGATCGAGTTACAAGAAGATCTGACATACAAGGAGCACCATGTGAAAATTTTGGACACAATGGATCGGGAGACGAAACAAGTCAACCCATTTCTGCCGAGTCCAGTAGAGCAACTACGCAGAAAGCGAAGCGACTTGGGAGCACGAAGAGGATTTGAAGAAAGAGTTTCCGAACCTATTCCTTAGTTAGCCCCGAATCTCGGGATCGAGATTCCGTTAAGGGGGGAGGTTTGTAACACCCCAAATTTGTGCTTTTACCTAATTCATTGATTTATTTGAATTTTTTAGAATTTATTTGGATTTATTCGGATTTAATTTGAATTAAGTCCTTTATTGAATTATTTAAATAATTAAAAGTTGCAAATAAAGTTTTGTTGGAAATATTTTATTTGAGTCCAAAATGTCTCAAAGTATTTTCAGATTTTTTCTGAGTATATTGCTATTTTTCCCGATTTATTTTAATTTCTAGAATTATTTTAAATAATAAATTGCTGGAAAACCCTAACGGGTTTTATTGTTGCACCGACCCGAATCAGACTCGAGTCCAATTCGAGTCCGACCGAGCCTGAACCGAGCCTGAACCGAACCCCGTTTGACCGAGCCAAACCCCGTCGTGTGCGACCGGTGAATCGAGATCCAATGGCTAGGATCAAGCCACGTGTACGTATGCCTTGCACCGTTGGATCGAGATCCAACGGCTAAGCTTGTGTCCGTGTATGCGTGTGAGAGAGACCGTTGGATCGAGCCACGTGGATGGCTAGGATTGCGCCACGTCGCCTCTCCATGTTCGAGTCGGACTCCGCCGCCCGGTATCGGCCTCGCCGCGGAATCCGCGTGTATCTCGACGTCCGAGCCGGTATTTAATGTGTGGGTGCGTGCCCGAGGATCGCCTTCGCCTTGCACTCCCGTTGCCCTAGCCGCTGACGCCAGTAGAGCCTCACCGTGCCCGCGATTGCTCATCGTAGTTGTTAGGGTTCACTTTGGGGTTCTTGCTTCGTTCCGCCGCCGGACGTCGTCCTCCACCGCGTTGGTGCCCAGATCCGAGACCGTCGCGATGAGGCGCACCAGGGGGTACCATCCACTTCGCTGGAGAACATCCCAAATACCGTTGCCGTGGTCGTCGTCCTCAACTCCAGCCACCTCTGCTCCGCCGTGCCATCACCGGAATCGCGAACTCCACCAGCCATCCGATCAAGATCCGAGGGCCAGGTTCGTCCACGTCACCCATGCAAAAATTCCATGTTATGGTTTTAGATATAATAGAAACCAACGCGCCAGATTATGCCACGTAGAACCGTATTGTATCGTGATAGATTAGATCTCAGCCGTTAGATCTAGATCGAACGGTTAGGTTAGGTGCACGTGGTAGCGTTAGATGCAATCGTGGCCGTCCGATCAGAAGCGAACGGTATAGATCACGCCACATGTCAAGCACCAGGTCACGCCACGTCACCCCTAGGGTGATGCGAAAACCCGATCGGATCTCAACCGCTCGATCTAAATTGTACGGTCCAGATCAACTGCATTGATCACAACGTGCGGGATCCAGATCCAATCTCGACCGTCGGATTTCAAACCGACGGCCCAGATCGTGCCACATGGCCGGGAGCCGAATAGTGGTGGTCAACCGAGCCGTGCCCGGTCATCGCTGACGTCACGCGTGACGTCAGCGTGGGGCTCGCGTATCAGCGGCTTGGTCACCCGCACGATGACATCATCCGTGACATCATGGTGACATCACGGTGGGGCCGCGCATCAACCGTCCCCTCGGCCGAGCCATGCTAACGTCAACGATGACATCATCAAGCCAGGCCCACATGTCAGCGACACATGCGCCCGTGGACCGGGTCCACAGTGGACCGAAACAAAACCGTGGACCGAGCCCATGGACCGGATGACGCAATGCAGACGTCATAAATCGATTTTCCTTTAGAAAAATAATTCGGTGGAAATCCAAAAATGTGTGCTGACATCATATTCATATTTTTCAATAGAAAAATAAATGAATTAATTTGATTTATTCTTTTCATTGATTTTTCAAACTTCAAACGGCTATAACTTGTGCGTTTTAACTCCGATTGAGGTAATTCTAGTTTCTAAATTTTTGTAAAATTGATCTCTATTTAATGGTGAATTTTATTTAATTTTTGGATATGAATTTTTCCTCTATTTTATTTATTTGGTGTTTATTTATCTGATTCGCGTAGACGTTGAACTGCCCGAAGGCTTCGAAGGAGAGGTTTTTGTGACACCACGGAGTGTCGTAACCTTATTTAATGTGCATGATGAGGTCAAAAACTTTATGAAATATGGAATTGGAGGTTGAAACCTTATGCTATGAGGTTTATTTGCGTTTCCGGGCCGTTTCTGGGGATTTGGGCCTTTCCGGGGGAGTTTGGGCCTAAGAGAAGGGGTTGTGGGCTTTGTTGGGATGGAGTATGAGTCCATTTAGGATTGGGAGTCCTGTTTGGGCTGGTAAAAGGGGCTCCCCCTGCCCCTTTTTGCTCCCCCCACCCAGCCCTATGCGCCCCCATCACCCCCCTTGTGCCCTAGCCGCCCCACCTCCCTCTCCCCCTTTGGCCATGCGCCCCCCTTTGCCCCCTTTGCTCCCCACCCCTCCACCACCTCTCCTCCACCCCCTTGCTTCCCTAGGGTAGCCTCCCCACCCCTGCACCTCGAAGATCCATCCGTTGGAGCGAGGAGCAAGGAGCGAGGAGCGATCCGGGAGGAGTTTCGTTGGGTTTTCGGTCGTCGGGCGAAGGTATGGCCATGGGAAACCTTGGGGTTGATCTAGTGTAACACCCCAAAAATTTTGCTTTTCTTAAATTCATGTGTGAATTGGCACTTTGGTGAATTTTTGGAATTTTCTGGAATTTATTTGGATTTATTTGAATTTATTCCATTTTGAAATAATTAAAGAATTTAACTTTGCAAATAAAATTTTGTTGGAAGTATTTTATTTGAGTCCAAAATGTTCCAAAATATTTTCCAGAATTTTTCTGGATTTTTTCTGAGTCTTTTGCTATTTTTAATGAATTAAATGAATTTCTGGAAATTAATTGGATTATTTAATCGCTGGAAAATGCGAGTTGGTTTGCACTGTTCATCCGACCGAGCCCGAGCCGGACTCGAGTTCGAGTCCGACTCGAACCCATACCGCTGGCCCGAGCCGACCGGCCCGCCGAAAGCCTAAGCCGTGGGCCGTTGGATCGTGATCCAACGGCCCACATTGATCTGAAGCCACGCGGCGCCGCACCGCACTAACCCAGAGACCCGCCAATCCCAGCCGTTGGATTTGGATCCAACGGTAAGGATCAACCCGTACCGGTTCGAGCCGTATCCGGTCCGGATCCGGTTCCGTCCGCGCGATCTAGCCGTTGGTTGCGCCACGTGTATGGCCCGGATTGCATCTTCCCCGTCCAAATCGCCGCCGAACTCCGCCGCCGTGTGAGCCTAGGGTTCCGCCTTTTGCGCGAACGCCGAGGGTATTTAATTCCCGGGAAATGCCCCGAGGATCGCCTTGACCTCACGCGCGTTTTGCCCTAGCCGCCGCCGCCCGTAGCGCCCTGTCGTGGCCGTGATTGCTCGCCGTAGTTGCGTGAAGCACCGCCACGGTTTTTGCTTCGCCCCGCTGTCGTCCGCCGTCCTCCGCCGCGTTGGAGCCCAGATCCGGGACCCCCAGGTAGAGCCGCGTCCGTGGAGATATCTCACCTCGCCGGAGAAGCCCTCAAACGCCGTCGCCAGTGTCGCCTTCACCAGCTCCGGTCTGCCAACGCCGCCGCATCACCATCGCCGTCCGCGAGCTCCGTCAGCCGTTCGATCCCGATCGCACGCACGAGGTGAGGCCACGTAACCCTTATCGCTTTCAACGCTTAGATTCATTGCGGTAGTTAGATCTAGATCTAACGGTTTAGATCTCGCCACATAGCCATAGCGGTAACGAACCAGATTAGATCTGGACCATTGGATCAAGATCCAACGGCCCACGTTAGCCCACGTCACCGCAACGAAATCCACGTTGCGGCATCCAGATCCAATCTCAGCCGTTGGATTTAGATTCAACGCACGAGATCGTGCCACGTAGCCCAGCCGCTGCACCGTGCGCGTGTGAGCACGCCACTGACATGCGGGGCCCGCATGTCAGCGACTATGGCGTGTGCCGAGCGCACCGTAGACCCGCCGGGCCCATAGACCGGGTCCATGGACCGGGACACGTGGCAGCACCCGGGTGGTGCCACGTGGCATGATGACGTCATGATGACGTCATCGTGGGGTTCGGCCCGTCTTGGCGTCGGCGATCTTGGCGTCGATCTTGGCGTGGACCAATCAGGAGCTGACACGTGTCACGCTGACGCAATAAAAGAATTTCCGAAAAAGAAAATGATTTATTAATTCGAATTATTGATTTCAGAATTGATTCAAACTTCAAACGCTTATAACTTTTGCATTTTAACTCCGATTTGATTTTATTTAATTTTTAGACTAAAGTTTTTTGTCTACCTAATGTGTATAAAATTGTGATCTACCTAATGTTGAATTTTATTTAATTTTTAGACTAAAGTTTTTTGTCTGTAATATTATTTAATTGATTATTTAAACTTCAAAATACTATAACTTTTGCGTTTCAACTCCGAATTTGACGATTCCAGTTTCTAAAAATTCAAAAAATTATGCTATCTCTGTTTATGAACTTTATTTGGATGTTTGGACACTTTTTGTCTACTGTTCATTTATTTATTGCTATTTGCACGCTTTACGAGTAGACGGTGAAGTGCCCGAAGGCTTCGAAGGAGAAGTGTTGACTCAGGAGCCAGCTCAGGACCAAGAACAAGTACTCTTTGAAGGCAAGTTATGCTTTGACCATGTTGATCCCATTTTGAAACCTATTTTGATTCAATTTATTGCATGCTAGTTTAATTAGAAGATACTTTATTTAATTCTAGGGAAATAGATAAATGCCATTTGCTATATGACACCTTGGTTAATTAAATATGTGCCATGACCCTTGTCACCCTAGTTGAGGATTACTAGTTGGACACTATTAGATCGCCAACATGGGAATTTAGATCGCTGTAGTACATTGCTTAGACCTGCTACGTGCTTTCGACATGATTTTGGACACTCAAAACATTAATATTGACGTAATGATATATTGAACCTATTTTGGAAAAGTATCATATGTTGTGATGTTGATGGCACGTGGTGCATGGTAATCAACTGGGGTTTGATAAATAGTTTTTGACCGGGGCATGTGGCAAGAATGATCGGGTGGGCCAGTTGTGGCACCGGGAATGATGGTTTGGTTCTTCGGGTAGTCTTGCCCTGGTCACCCTAAGGACTTAACCTTACAAGCCTTTGAACTGAGTCAATCTTGCAACCACATGTCTGTAATGGGACGGACCTAGTTGATTAAGTTGCTAATAACGTACCTGTGGGACCTCTGGGTGTCAACTATATCTTTTGTGTAGTTGTACGGGGGAGCGTACCGGGGCTGCGGCCATGTACCCATCTAACGGTGGTTTGACCTAAACTTCGCCTTCGCTAAGGGAAGGGTTAGTGTGCAACACCGGAGAGGACCACTTGTGCTGTTAGAAGTTTCCGAAAGACTTTGTTACGGAAACTCGCCTTTGTGGTGTTTGACTGTATCTTGTGGGTAAAGTGCATAACCTCTGCAGAGTGTAAAATCTATTCGAATAGCCGTGTCCGCGGTATTGGACATCGCTCGGGAATTACAGTCAAGGGTTAGACTTTCTTGAAAATAACTTGGACTTGAAAAGTTGGGTTGGTTTAATAATGATGTTGATGGAAATGTGGATTAGGAATGGGAAAGATGTTTACTAAACTCCTTGAAAAGTTATTGATGATATACTTGTTTCTACTGCTTTCGAATCTACTTGTAATATGTGTTAAATGCTCTTTACTGCAAATATACCTTGAGCTATTCCTTTGTATCAAGCCATGCATATAGTATATTAGCTTGCATTCTGTGCATGACTTGCTGAGTACCAAGTACTCACCCTTGCCGCAATACAACACCAGTTGAAGAGGAGTCTACACCAGCTTTGGAGGAGGAGCTTCCAGAGGAACCGTCTAACTAGGGAGCGAGCCCAGTCAATTGCCTGTGGTATACTGGATGGTGCCACGATGTTATCTTATTTTCCGCTGCTATTATTTCTCTTTTAATAAGTTTCGCCCTGCGAGGCGTATATTTGTAACTTGACCCTAAGGTCAAGCTACCAGTTTGTTTACCTAATTAAAGTACTTTATTAGTATCGAGTGGTATGATTGTGATATTTACCAATGTTGAGACTGTGTGCACTAGCGCGTTCCTGGACTAGTGCTGAATACACAGAGGGTCCGGATTTGCAGATTCGGGGCCCGACAGAGGTGGTATCAGAGCCATACTGACCGTAGGCTCAACCCATAGTTAGAATGGTCGTAGTGAGGATAAAACCTATTTTCTAAAGTTAAAAGTGATCAAGATAATGAATGAATTCTCGACTTACCCCTTTTCTTTCTTGTTCATACCCCTTGCTGAGTTTTTTTCGTCTTCCGCATTGATTTTAAAAAAAGTTGCGTTCTTACGCAAGTATCCTTTGATAGATGGAGGGAGAGATCAACTACGTCGATCTTGAGGTTGGCCATGCCGCAGAACTTTGGCGTATGATGCAGTTTCTCGAAGGATTTGAGAAGCCGCAATACCAAGTGAACGTCATCAGACAAGCGGGACTGATTAATGCTTGTGACGTAAAGATCACTGTGGGGGCTCCTGTCCTGGTACAGTGATACTCCATTACTGTTGCGTGGGCCTGGTTAATCACGCAACCCGTAACGTAACGATCACAGCATCACGACAGACTCAGATTGAAATCACTTGGCTAGCACGATACTCGAATGAGGTCACATGCTACCCAATTGGTTCCAATTTGAGCTTCCCGCAACCATGTGATAACCACTAGTCCCATCAGTAGGCTAGCGTCACATGTTGAGAAGGGAGAGTCTCATCCAAACGAACGCAGTACAAGGGCAGAGGTAATATATTACAACGGTAGATAATAATATTACAACTTGTTCCTGTTTACAAAATGCCGATTGGCTTAAAGTAAACTGAAGAGAAAAACATCAGAGAAACAAAAGTAAAGCGGCCGCGGTGTGCCTCCATTCCCTCAGGCAACCGGCGAGCAACTAGCTCCGCTAGCCGTCAAACGCACCACCCACGCCTGGGTCACTGAACTCCTGGTCACCTTCTTCCTCACCTGCATCTTCTGCTCCTCACGCAAATTTTCAGAGCAAACGGTGAGTACACGTATGTACTCGCAAGACTTTATTGTTTGCAAGTATAATAATAATACAGGTTAAACAATGAAGATGGTTGCTACTCTAGTTCAGTTTTGCATGAAGCTGAAGTTATTTGCAATAGACTAATAGATTGGAATACTGCACTGTTTATAAAACATTTAGTAAATGAGAGTACAACAATACATAATGTAATTGTACATTTCATTCAACATCCAAATTCCTCCAACATATCCAAAAACACCATCACATGGCAACAGGAATCATTTCCTTCAACATAACCAACACCATCATCACATGGCATCAAGAATCACCACCCGCTTGATCAAACCACCAAACCAACCGATCTTTGAGTTCAGCGACTCAACATTTGCATGAAACAGCCCAACGTTTAAAAGATCTACCGATTTCAAATCCTTTTCAGAAACCAAAACCAAAATACTATACTTGACAGCAAATACCCAAGATGCTCGTGACCGTGAGCACGGCTAATCGATTAGTTTGGTTAATCTCTGCAGAGAATGCACACTTTACCCACACGACACATTCTAGCAATCATGTCAACCATGCCACGCGATACATACCATATCCGTTTTGCTAGATTGTGACGAAACTCTTCCAATTGTCGGCATCTAGTCTTGCATCAGCCCCGGCGATGTGCGCTCTTTGCTTTGGGTGGGGGCTCCACACACCCACACAGAGTACCCCCGGGCCAGGCGAGAGTACCCCCTCAATTAAGGTGTTTGGGTACCTTAAACTCCAAACCTGATTCACCCACACGAATCCAACGATGGCTAACAGCCCATCGTGCCTTTTACCCTCAGCAAAGCATCCACCGTTGTTTCACGAAAGTGTCCAACACCTGCGCGTGGTGAGGGAGTATTCTAAGCAACACCAGCACGTCGGTATTGCCCAACTACTTCGACCTACCACGGCGCAAGATCAAATTCCAACTCCTGTACTGGGTTTAGGCTATCCCATACTAGCACATGTGGTTGTATGAAAGGACTTGGTTAAAAACGTCAAGTTCAGTCCTTAAGATTGCACAGACGAGACCTCCCATCATCCATCCAGCATAAATCACCGTACACCTTTTCCTTTTTCATCTTTTACCAACATAGCCTTTGTTTTTCCGAAATCACCATTTCCGAAATCCTAATAACGTATCAAAAATCTTTGATTGACTGAATCCACCGATCATTATTCAATCAGTCTAAAGCTGGGCTAAGCGTATGCAACTATTAAACTTATAACCCCTGACGACACTTATTATAGCGTCTAACCTTAAACTAGGGTTACTCAAGGATTTTAGGGTAACAACAAGATTAAGATAAGCCATCCAACCATTAGGGTATCTATCTATTCCCACCATTTAAATACTTGTAATAATCATATGCATGCGTAATCATTTTGCAAAACATCAAATACTTTTGCAATTATGGGAGCAATATGTTCAAAGGGGGTGCTTGCCTGCTTGCTCTGGGTTTTGCGTGTCCTCTGGGTCGAAGTCCGGATCCTCGCCTACTGCTCTTGAGGCATCGACGTCTAAACGAAAGTGCGACAAAAGAAATAACGAGGAAACGATTAAGATCCAACGAGAACAAAGCAAAAAGCTCAAAGAAGCGGACAACAACCAACAAGCGAACACGAGGGAAAGAAACTTAAACGAAAACCGAATTTTGAACTGGAGACCGGCAGTACCGGTGTACAAACCCCGGTAGTGCTTCTCTGATCGGCGATCACCGGCCTTAAGGGTCGGTAGTACCGGCGACTCTGAAACCTAAGCGGGGACCTCTACGGAAAATAACTACCGGCGTTGGGGAGCGGTAGTGCCGGCTGGCGGCGATCGGACTTACCACGTCAATGAGTGCCCACAGTCGACTGAATTTTCCAGAAAAAGGATTTTCGCACAAACGACTTCGGAATTTCGCGGCGACTGCATGGATGGGTTCTCGGAGATAACAAGGACCCATTTATGCAAACCACACGTGGTTCCGACCTCGTTTGGCCTAATTCCTAATCCGAGAAACTCTAAAGTCCTAATCCATGCTAAATCCCGACTTTCTCCCCGAATCGAATTCTAACTCGATTCTTTTCGCGAAACTCGGACTTTAACAAAGTCGAATACATTCTAGTGTCCTTTTCCTAGCTTTTGGAACCAGGATTCCAAGGTTTAATTCCAAAAGCTACGAAAACGTCATTTAACCAAATATATCCGATAAAAACGTACTTAGGGTTTCTGATTTCAGTTTTTGCGCTAACAAGAACTCTTGCACCTAACATAGGTTTAGAAACTCAGCTAACTAAAAGTTGAGCACTACAACTTGGTTTTCTAGGGTTTTAGCTAAAAGAAAAGTTGATAGAAATGGAGAAAAATACAAGATCAAGCTCAAGTCATCACAAATCTGACTGAAACCTTCTTCACTCACCACAGATTGCTGCTAGGGTTTTGGGAAATGACGTCCTCCTCCGTGGCTTGCTTCACCTCGAGCTCAAGAACACCAGAGAGAGAGTTTTAGCTGGAGGGAAAACTCGAGAGAGAGAGAGAGCTCCATGGGAGAGAGAGCTATGGGAGAGAGAGCTAGAGGGTGAGGGTGAGAGTGAGAGGGAGTGAGGGAGAGTGAGCTGGGGGAGGGAGAGAGTGAGGAGAACCCTCTAGAGAAAAAGGAGGTGGTCAGGGCAACGGTCAGCTCGGGCGCCCTGCCCCCCTGCCCGCACCCCTCGGCCGAAGATCGGGCCAGGCGGGCAGATCGCCAGCAGAAAAACCCCAAAAACCCCCCAAAAACTCCGAAACTCATGAATCCTTCCCGGAAACTTTTAGGATAGACTCTAGGGTAGCTAAAGAAGGTTTGGAAACTACGGTTGCTCGGAAATTCTAATCGCAACACGAAACGAGATTTTAGAGCAAAAACTAAAACAAAACAGATAGAGAGAACAATTCCAAAAACAATTAACTCCAAATTGAAGTCCAAACAACTCCCAAAGGATAATTAACATTAAAAAGGCAAGTTCAAACTCAGGATGTTACAATCACGGTACATGCCAGGAAGAAGGGCAAGGGCAATCGTCCAATATACTGCACCGCCAGGAGGTCGACAATGCAGATGGGAATTCAGGAGGTATCACGACGAGCAATGCGACACGTCGCCCGCATCTACGCCAGCGAGCTGGAGGGAGCAGAGTACCGCCACCATCCACGCAACAACGACCTTCTCGACCCGAAGCTGATTCAGGACGAGAATACCACGGTCACACAGCTGGCATGACTTGTCATCGCTCAGGAGGATGCGCTCGATGATACGAACCGGGAGCTACAGAAAGCTCGAGAGGAGGCCACGGTGGAGAAGAAACGATGGAGGGAGGCTCAAGAGCATGTGTCTCATCTTCTGCGAAGGATTGACGAGTTGGAGATGGCATCGTACGGGCCAGGACCGGAGCCAGTGCTCGAGCTACATGAGCAGGATCCGGAGGAGTTAGATCTTGATGAGGACACCGATTCTTCGACTATCACAGTTGCAGGGCATGGCGATCATTTCGCGCCGATGCCATCGCACCCCCACCCAGGCAGTCGAGGTTTTCTCGACGAGTGAGCGAAGGTTTTTGAAGTTGAGACTCCTTTGTCGAGTCGCGTTATAGAATAAGAGTCACCCTTTAGAGGCGTTGGTTATTCATTGTTTGCTGAGTGTGCAGTATGTGTTGCAGGCCCTTAGGGATTGTAAGCGACCATACCAAGTTATTATAATTAATAATAAAGTTGGATTTTGAGTTACACATCTCCCCGCATAAGTTCCCTACTACTTGTCTATTCTTGTTCCCTCTCATCTCTAAATCTTGGAGCAATCGACAGATGGTGAACACCCGCGGAAACCTTGGAGGCAATGGAAGTGGTTCTCGCCCAGCTGGAAACCCCAATGATGGAGCACCTGCACCCCACCTAGCACCACCAGTTGACATGCAGAACTTTGGAGCTTTTCTTGCTGCTCAGACTCAGTTGATGCATGCTATGATGCAACAGATGCAACACGTCACTGCTCAGGCCACTGCCAATCAAGTCAATCAGGGACAACGCCAGAATACAAGACTGTCAGAGTTCATGAGGACTCACCCACCCACTTTCTCTGGGAATGCCAATCCGTTGGAGGCCGATGATTGGTTAAGGTCAATTGAGAGGAAGCTACACATTGCTCAATGCATGGGAAATGAGAAGGTACTCTACGCTTCTCATCAGTTGGAAGGGACAGCCGCCGAATGGTGGGAGAACTTCTGTGCCACGCAAGAGAACCCTCAAGACATCACTTGGGAGGAGTTTACAGCTGCGTTTCGTCAGTATCATGTGCCGAAAGGAATTATGGACCTCAAGAAGGAGGAATTTAGAGCACTGAAGCAAGGTAATCAGCCTGTGGCCGAATACCTGAACAAGTTCACACAGCTTGCACGCTACGCACCTGAAGACGTAGCGACAGATAAAGCCAGATAGTCTCGCTTTATGAAGGGACTTAACTCAGGACTACAGGTGGGACTGATCACCCACACCTTTCCAGATTTCCAGGAGCTTGTGAATAAAGCGCTTATTCTTGAGGACAAGCGCAAGGAACTGGATGAGAATCGGAAGCGAAGGATGCAACATCTGGGATCGCGTCAGGGAGCACAGCAACATTTGAGAGTTGCGCCAAATCAGTTTTTCAGATTCCAGCCACAGAATGCTACAAGGACACCGTCACCAGCACCAAGACCCGTCAATCAGAACTATCAGACCCCAGCTCCAGCCAGAAACACCGCTTCAGGCGATCAGAGGAGACGGTGAGACAGCTGCTACAACTACAACGAGCCAGGACACTTTGCCAACGGTTGCCCTAAGAAGACAGCGAGAGTGACCCGATTCGCTGTCAACTGGGATCCACACCAACAGACGCCAAAGACGGCCAAGAGCAAAGCACCTGCACCGTGGTGAGAGGCCGAGTCAACCATGTCACCACAGATGCACTGCAGAATGCCACGGACGTCGTACTAGGTAAGTTACTTGTCAACTCAGTACCTGCAACAGTTTTGTTTGATTCTGGAGCTTCGCATTCGTTTGTTTCTCAAGGCTTTGCTGCTAAAAATGATTTGGAGGTTGCAAGACTTAAATGCATGCTTGTAGTTCAAACCCCTGGTTCCGAACTCCGAACTAAAGTAGGATGTTCTGGGGTGAGAATACTAATAGATGGGATAGAGTTCCTAGTGAACCTTATTATTTTGGAAACCCAGACCTTAGATGTTATTTTGGGAATGGATTGGTTATCCAAGCACAAGGCCGTATTGGATTGTGGACGAAGGACTATCTCAGTTGAGAGCCCGTGTGGAAAGAAAGTGGAATTCCAAGCTACCGCCATTAGGGATGGACAGTTGATGGTTAACAGCACCAAGGCAATCAGCATAGAAGATGTCTCAGTGGTGAATGAGTACCCAGATGTTTTCCTGAAGATCTACCCGGTATGCCACCACAGAGACATAGAGTTTGTGATAGAGCTTGTACCTGGTACAGCCCCGATAGCGAAGAGACCTTACCGGATGTCCACCGAGGAATTAGTAGAGATGAAGAAGCAGCTTGAGAAGTTGATGGAGAAAGGATTCATCAGACCGAGTTCGTCGCCGTGGGGAGCGCCAGTTTTGTTTGTCAAGAAGAAGGACGGAAGTTTTAGGATGTGTATCGACTACCGTGCACTCAATGAAGTCACCGTGAATAATAAGTATCCGCTACCCAGGATCGATGATCTGTTTGATCAGCTAAGAGGAGCCGGAGTTTTCTCCAAGATTGATCTGAGATCGGGATACCACCAGTTGAAGATCCGATCAGAAGATATCCCGAAGACCACATTCTCGTCAAGATATGGACATTACGAGTTTACAGTTATGTCCTTTGGTCTGACGAATGCGCCAGCATATTTCATGAATATGATGAATAAGGTGTTCATGGAATATTTGGACAAGTTTGTTGTTGTGTTCATAGATGATATCTTAGTCTACTCCAAGACAGAGGATGAACATGCAGAGCACTTGAGGCGAGTTTTGGAAAAGCTAAGGGAACAGCAACTTTTCGCCAAGTTCAGCAAGTGTGACTTTTGGAAGGGCAAAGTGGAGTTCCTCGGACATGTAATGACCGCAGAAGGAGTCGCCGTTGATCCAAGCAAGGTAGAAGCTGTGTTACATTGGGAACAGCCTAAGACCGTGACCCAGATCCGGAGTTTCCTTGGAATGGCAGGTTACTACCGCCGTTTCATTGAAGGCTTTTCGACAATTGCAAAACCTCTTACGCAATTGCTAAAAAAGGAGAAGAAGTTTGCATGGACACCGGAGTGCGAGAAGGGTTTTCAAGAACTGAAGAAGCGATTGACATCAGCACCGGTGTTGGTTCTACCGGACGTCAATCAAAGTTTTGATATTTATTGTGACGCATCGCGCCAAGGACTTGGGTGTGTGCTGATGCAGAACGGGAAGGTTGTCGCTTATGCATCAAGGCAGTGGAGGCCGCATGAGGAGAATTATCCAACACATGACCTAGAGCTAGCTGCCTTAGTGCATGCTTTGAAGTTGTGGCGACACTACCTGATTGGAAACAGATATGAAGTATACACGGACCATAAGAGTCTTAAGTACATCTTCACCCAATCAGACCTGAACATGAGGCAGAGGAGATAGTTAGAGTTGATCAAGGACTACAATGTTGGAATCCATTACCATCCCGGGAAGGCCAACGTAGTTGCCGATGCTCTGAGTCGGAAGAGCCATACCGTGAACATGTTGATAGCCACAAGTCCGGAGGAACTATGTGAGGATTTCCAGAGAATGCAGATCGAAGTCGTACCAGAATGATTCTTGGCAGCATTGGAAGTGAAGCCTACCCTGGAGGATCAGATCCGAGAAGGACAAGAGGATGATGACAAGATCCGCAAGATTAAGTCCAACATGGATGAAGGCAAGGTAGAGGACTTCAAGTTGGATGAGCAAGGCACGTTATGGATGAAGGGTCGCATTTGTGTGCCGAACAAGAAGGAGCTGAAGCAGTTGATTTTAGAAGAAGCCCATGACTCAAAGTATTCCATTCATCCTGGAAGTGCCAAGATGTATCAGGATTTGAACGAAAGATTCTGGTGGCCGAGCACGAAGCGTGAAGTTGCCGAGTATGTTGCGCTGTGCGACATATGCCAGAGAGTCAAGGCAATGCATCAGAGACCAGCAGGATTGTTACAGCCGTTGAAGATACCCGAGTGGAAATGGGAGGAAATCGGAATGGATTTCATTACCGGTTTACCCAAGACCCAAGGAGGATATGATTCCATATGGGTCATAATAGACCGCTTGACTAAAGTCGCCCATTTTATTCCAGTGAAGACCACTTATTCGGGAGATAAGTTAGCTGAATTGTATATGACCAGGATCGTCTGTTTGCACGAAGTGCCGAAGAAAATTATATCGGACAGAGGTACCCAGTTTACCTCGAGGTTCTGGAATAAATTGCATGAAGCCATGGGAACCCGTTTGAACTTCAGTACAGCATATCATCCGCAGACGGATGGGCAAACCGAAAGAGTTAATCAGATTTTGGAAGATATGTTAAGAGCGTGTGCATTGGCTTATTCTACCTCTTGGGATAAAAGTCTGCCGTACGCTGAGTTCAGCTACAATAATAGTTACCAAGCCAGTTTGCAAATGTCGCCATTTGAAGCACTATACGGTCGACCCTGTCGGACACCGTTGAATTGGAACGAGACAGGTGAACGCCGTGTCTTTGGGCCAGATATTCTCCAAGAAGCCGAAGAACAAATTGCCATGATCAGGGAAAGATTGAAGATAGCCCAATCACGACAGAAGAGTTATGCTGACAACCGTCGCCGAGACCTGAGTTTTGAACCAGAAGATTTCGTGTATCTCAGAGTCACGCCACTCAGAGGAGTTAAGAGATTCCATGCCAAGGGAAAACTCGCGCCGAGATATGTTGGACCATTCAAGGTTCTCAGCCGCAGAGGTGAAGTTGCTTACCAGCTAGAGTTACCGCAATCACTAGCAGGAGTACATGACGTGTTCCACGTGTCCCAGCTGAAGAAGTGTCTTCGAGTACCTGAGGAACAGACACCGCTAGAGTCAATTGAGCTACAAGAAGATCTGACTTACAAGGAGCACCCCGTGGAGATTCTGGACACCATGGATCGAGAGACGAGAAACAAATCAACCCGTTTCTGCAGAGTTCAATGGAGCAACCATGCGGAGAGCGAAGCAACTTGGGACCGCGAAGAGGAATTGAAGAAAGAGTTTCCGAACCTATTTCTTTAGAAAGACCTGAATCTCGGGGACGAGATTCTGTTAAGGGGGGAGGTTTGTAACACCCCAAAAATTTTATTTTTCTTAAATTCATGTGTGAATTGGCACTTTGGTGAATTTTTGGAATTTATTTGGAATTTATTTGAATTTATTCCATTTTGAAATAATTAAAGAATTTAACTTTGCAAATAAAATTTTGTTGGAAATATTTTATTTGAGTCCAAAATGTTCCAAAATATTTTCCAGAATTTTTTTGGATTTTTTCTGAGTCTTTTGCTATTTTTAATGAATTAAATGAATTTCTGGAAATTAATTGGATTATTTAATCGCTGGAAAATGCGAGTTGGTTTGCACTGTTCATCCGACCGAGCCCGAGCCGGACTCGAGTTCGAGTCCGACTCGAACCCATACCGCGCCGCGTCAAAGCCGGACCCGGTCCGCCGAGCCCTAAGCCGTGGACCGTTGGATCAGGATCCAACGGCCCACATTGATCCACGAAGCCACGTGCGCCGCACCGCACTAACCCAGAGACCCGCCAATCCCAGCCGTTGGATTTGGATCCAACGGTAAGGATCAACCCGTACCGGTTCGAGCCGTATCCGGTCCGGATCCGGTTCTGTCCGCGCGATCGTAGCCGTTGGTTGCGCCACGTGTACGGCCCGGATTGCATCTTCCCCGTCCGAATCGCCGCCGGACTCCGCCGCCGTGTGGGCCTAGGGTTCCGTCTTTTGCGCGAACGCCGAGGGTATTTAATGCCCGAGACATGCCCCGAGGATCGCCTTGACCTCACGCACGTTTTGCCCTAGCCGCCGCCGCCCGTAGCGCCCTGCCGTGGCCGTGATTGCTCGCCGTAGTTGCGTGAAGCACCGCCACGGTTTTTGCTTCGCCCCGCCGTCGTCCGCCGTCCTCCGCCGCGTTGGAGCCCAGATCCGGGACCCCCAGGTCGAGCCGCGTCCGTGGAGATATCTCACCTCGCCGGAGAAGCCATCAAACGCCGTCGCCGGTGTCGCCTTCACCAGTTCCGGTCTGCCAACGCCGCCACGTCACTATCACCGTCCGCGAGCTCCGTCAGCCGTTCGATCCTGATCGCACGCACGAGGTGAGGCCACGTAACCCCCTTACTGTTTCAACGCTAGATCTGTTAGCAGCCGTTAGATCTAGATCTAACGGTTTAGATCTCGCCACGTAGCCATAGCAGTAACGAACCAGATTAGATCTGGACCGTTGGATCAAGATCCAATGGCCCATGTTAGCCCACGTCACCGCAACGAAATCCACGTTGCGGCATCCAGATCCAATCTCAGCCGTTGGATTTAGATTCAACGCACGAGATCGTGCCACGTAGCCCAGCCGCCGCACCGTGCGCATGTGAACACGCCACTGACATGCGGGGCCCGCATGTCAGCGACTGTGGCATGCGCCGAGCGCACTGTAGACCCGCCGGGCCCATAGACCGGGTCCATGGACCGGGACACGTGGCAGCACCCGGGTGGTGCCACGTGGCATGATGACGTCATGCTGACGTCATCGTGGGGTTCGGCCGGTGCTGACGTCAGCAGTGCTGACGTGGACCAATCAGGAGCTGACACATGTCACGCTAACGCAATAAAAGAATTTCCGAAAAAGAAAATGATTTATTAATTCGAATTATTGATTTCAGAATTGATTCAAACTTCAAACGCTTATAACTTTTGCATTTTAACTCCGATTTGAGTTATTCAAATTTCTAAATTTGTATAAAATTGTGATTTACCTAATGTTGAATTTTATTTAATTTTTAGACTAAAGTTTTTCTCTGTAATATTATTTAATTTATTATTTAAACTTCAAAATGCTATAACTTTTGCGTTTCAACTCCGAATTTGACGATTCCAGTGTCTAAAAATTCATAAAATTATGCTCTGTCTATTTATGAACTTTATTTGGATGTTTGGACACTTTTTGTCTACTATTCATTTATTTATTGCTATTTGCACGCTTTACGAGTAGACGTTGAAGTGCCCGAAGGCTTCGAAGGAGAAGTGTTGACTCAGGAGCCAGCTCAGGACCAAGAACAAGTACTTTTTGAAGGCAAGTTATGCTTTGACCATGTTGATCCCATTTTGAAACCTATTTTGATTCAATTTATTGCATGCTAGTTTAATTAGAAGATACTTTATTTAATTCCGGGGAAATAGATAAATGCCATTTGCTATATGACACCTTTGTTAATTAAATATGTGCCATGACCCTTGTCACCCTAGTTGAGGATTACTAGTTGGACACTATTAGATCGCCAACATGGGAATTTAGATCGCTGTAGTACATTGCTTAGACCTGCTACGTGCTTTCGACATGATTTTGGACAATCAAAACGTTAATATTGACGTAATGATATATTGAACCTGTTTTGGAAAAGTATCATGTGTTGTGATGTTAATGGCACGTGGTGCATGGTAATCAACTGGGGTTTGATAAATAGTTTTTGACCGGGGCATGTGGCAAGAATGATCGGGTGGGCCAGTTGTGGCGCAGGAGCGATGGTTTGGTTCTTGGGTAGTCTTGCCCTGGACACCCTAAGGACTTAACCTTGCAAGCCTTTGAACTGAGTCAATCTTGCAACCACATGTACGTAATGGGACGGACCTAGTTGATTAAGTTGCTAATAGCATTACTGTGGGACCTCACAGGTGTCAACTATATCTTTTGTGTAGTTATGCGGGGAGCATCTGGGCTGCGGCCAGTACCCATCTAACGGTGGTTTGACCTAAACTTCGCCTTCGCTAAGGGAAGGGTTAGTGTGCAACAGGAGAGGACCACTTGTCTTTGTTAGAAGTTTCCGAAAGACTTTGTTACGGAAACTCGCCTTTGTAGTGTTTGACTGTATCTTGTGGGTAAAGTGCATAACCTCTGCAGAGTGTAAAATCTATTCGAATAGCCGTGTCCGCGGTATTGGACATCGCTCGGGAATTACAGTCAAGGGTTAGACTTTCTTGAAAATAACTTGGACTTGAAAGGTTGGGTTGGTTTAATAATGATGTTGATGGAAATGTGGATTAGGAATGGGAAAGATGTTTACTAAACTCCTTGAAAAGTTATTGATGATATACTTGTTTCTACTGCTTTCTAATCTACTTATAATATCTGTTAAATGCTCTTTACTGCAAATATACCTTGAGCTATTCCTTTGTATCAAGCCATGCATATAGTATATTAGCTTGCATTCTGTGCATGACTTGCTGAGTACCAAGTACTCACCCTTGCCGCAATACAACACCAGTTGAAGAGGAGTCTACACCAGCTTTGGAGGAGGAGCTTCCAGAGGAACCGTCTAACTAGGGAGCGAGCCCAGTCAGTTGCCTGTGGTATATTGGATGGCGCCACGATGTTATCTTATTTTCCGCTGCTATTATTTCTCTTTTAATAAGTTTCGCCCTGCGAGGCGTATATTTGTAACTTGACCCTAAGGTCAAGCAACCAGTTTGTTTACCTAATTAAAGTACTTTATTAGTATCGAGTGGTATGATTGTGATATTTACCAATGTTGAGACTGTGTGCACTAGCGCGTTCCTGGACTAGTGCTGAATACACAAAGGGTCCGGATTTGCAAATTCGGGGCCCGGCATCTAGGTACTGTTCTAAGGGTCATTATCATGTTTTTAGATCAATTGGTGGTGCTGGAATTGAGTAGATTAGATTAGATGTAGAAGTTGCCACGTTCTCTGTTTCGGGCAGCATGAGCAGTCGACCTAGGGTTTGGGTTTTCGTCAATTTAGAGTCGGAATTTGGTCGTACATCTGTTGAAGAAGTTGTAGGTAATTTCAATACCTTTCAGTGGGTATAAAGAACTTTAAATTCCGCCCAGCCATTTGAAAGTTATGCTTGTTTTACCGAACGTATTAAAATCTGTGACGTGATTGGAACAGATCAGTGGGTATATAGAACTTTAAATTCCGACCTAGGGTTTGGGTTTTCTAAAGTAGATTAACCCACTTTAGATTCCGAATCAGTCTTTCCATATACTTAGAAAAAGTTAGGAAATTTCCTAAGCATCGCATCGCATCGCATTGCATACATAATGATGATGATAATGATTTGTGAACATGAATGAGATGATATACACGATGTGAGTTGTTGTAGCCATGTAATTGTTTTTGTTTGTACCATTGCAATGTACTTGCTGAGTGATGAACTCACGCTTGTGTTTATGTTGTTTTTTTTAGGTACCATGACACCGGCATGTGGGAAAGGGCATTAGCTACACATCTTCACGTAGTTCCAGTCACATTTACCAACCTTGAGTCATGATCATAATAATAGTGCCCTGAACTAGGTGTATGGAATAATTTTAATGTGCTGTTGATCCCCATTGCTTAGCTATAGAGGTTTGTGTGGTTGGTTTTGGTTTAATTGCTTATGATGATGTTTTATCCATTATATATTGCTGCTTTAGATGTCTTATGTTATGAAATATTTTGCTATGATACTGCTATCGTTCAAATCATGATAAAACAAAGGAGATGCTGCCGAAATTTCGGTGCTTAGCATTTGTGCTTTTGCTGAAATTTGTCGTCGCTTATGGTTGTTAGCTGATGTTTAGTCTATGTTTGGTAGCATTCGGGCATACTAGATGCCGGGGTGTTACAGTTTTGACCCAGGAACAAGTTCAAGACCAGGAACCAGTACTTTTTGAAGGCAAGTTGTGCTTTGACCATATTGATCCCACTTTTGAATTTATGTTTATTTAAGTTATTGCATGCTAGTTTATTTAAAAATGCTTTTGAATAATTCCGGGAATAGTTGTGTGACCTACCTGATTATGCCATCTTGTCGATAATAATTGTATGCCATGAATCATTTGTCACCTTAAAACATAGATTATTAGTTGGACATTATTAAGTCGCCAACATGGGTTATTTAGACCGTATGTAGTGTGCTTAGCCCTGCAACGTGTTAATAACATCATTTCGGAATATCAAATGTTAATCTTGACTTAATGAGATATGAAACGTGTTTATGAAAGTTGTGACATGTGTTGTTGATGAAGTTGATGGCACGTGGTGCATGGTAATCAACCGGGGTGATAAAATAATTTAGACTAGGGCAAGTGGCAAGATTTTTCTGGTGGGCCAAGGGGTGGCATCGGGAACGTCGTTTTGGTTTTGCTAATTGGGTAGTCTTGCCCTGGTTCACCCTAAGGACTTAACCTTGCAAGAATTTGAACAGAGTCTTTCGTACAGCCACAAGTCTGGAATGGGACAGACCTTGCTGAATAAACTGTGATGTCTAGTCCTTGGTACTATCATGGTGGTGTGAGGCCGAGTTTATGAGTAGGCTCACATGGCCAAGAGGGGCGCCCTGAGAGTGGTAACCAGTCCCATCAGTGTTGAAACCTTAGCGGGCAATACCGGGTCTAGAAGTAGCTTTGAAAAGGCTTTGTTACGATCACTCGCCTTGGTGGTGTTTGATTGTATCTTGTGGGTAAAGTGTATAACCTCTACAGAGTGTACAACCTATTCGAATAGTCGAGTCCGCGGTATTGGACACTGCTCGGGGATTACAGTCAAGGGTTAGACTTTCATAAAATGACTTTGGTTAAATGGTTTGGAATCGACGAACTTGCTTTAGGCTAATAATTGCTTTACTTGTGAAATTGTTTATGAAGTTATTATTGCTTTTACTGTTTTACTGCTTTCAATCTATTATTGTTATTTATGAATGTGCTTTACTACAAAAGAACCATCTTAGCCTATCCCTTGTAATAAGCCATGCATGTAGAATATTAGACTGCATTCTGTGCATGACTTGCTAAGTGCTTTAAAGTACTCACCCTTGCAGCAATAAAACATCAGTTGAAGAAGAATCAACGCCAGCATAGGAGGAGTTCTAGGAGGAGCCAACGAACTAGGGGGAGGGCCCAGTCAGTTGCCTGTGGTATATTGGTTGACGCCACGCGTTTCTTTATTTCCGCTGCAACTTTATTTGAGTAAGACTTAAGCCCTGCAAGGCGTACTTTTGTAACTTGACCATAAGGTCGAGCAACCAGTTCTATTTCCCTTTCAATAAAGTACTTTACTATTTCGTTGAGTATGATTGTGGTATTTACCGATGTTGACACTGTGTGCACTAGCGTGATCCTGGACTAGTGCTGAATACACAGAGAGTCCGGATTTGCGTCTACTTTTTCATCCTTCTGGGTATCCTCAGGGGTTTCTTCTGGATCTGTCCTCCTCGAACTTTTAGACATGGCCGGTTTCGATGGATCGGCCTTGCGCTTTCCTCCGACGATCACCTGATCCCCCCTGGGCCAAGAGATTCTCTCGTGAACTGGTCTTCTGTGACCTTCTTGTTCGGTCGTTCTCGATCCTTTGGCCTTGTATGTCCCCATTGAAGGGTTTCGTAGCATGGAAAACAAAAATTTTTCCTACGATTGCAACCAAACACCAAGATCATATCTAGGAGATGCAAGTAAACGGTTTCAGAAGGACTCACCCTCGAAGACCGAAAGCGGGAATAACGTTCCCGCAAACAAACGTGGTTGATGTAGAGGTACACTCCCGACTTCAAAGTCGCGAAGATGAGCGCCACTAACGGCAGCGCCTCCGTACTTGGTCACACGTACGGATCAACGATGACCTCCAATCCCTCGTTCCAGCGGGGCAGCGGAAGTAGTGGATCCGGAAAACTCCAACAACACTCTGACTTAGTGGTGGTGGTGGTGAAGAAATAATTTCAGCGGCGCTGGCAAGCCACGGCTAAAAACGGGATCGGCGGGAGGGAGAATGGACCAACCAACGGGTCATGGATGAACACCAAAGAGAGGAGCTCCTCCCTCCCTTTTATAGGAGGAGGAGGAGGCATGCCAAGGGGTGGGGTGGCCGGCGCATGGGGGGGCTGCCCCTTGCCCTCCCTCTCTTCATGTGAGTGATCTCTCCACTCACAAATTAACCACTTTGATTTCCATTAAAACCCCACTCAAGAAAATGAAAGGTTTTCTCCATAAACATTTTTTTTTCAGATTTAATTTTTGTTTATTCTTTTAATTAACAAACATTAACATATACCCCTTTAACTATTCCGATATCCGAAACTATTCGATACTCAAAGCGATCCTATCTTGTCCATATTTTTCTCGGTGTTTCGTATCCACTCAAATGCATCGATGAACTTTAAGTGTGTCACCCTACGGTTCGTGAATAAAATGGACATGATTGAGACTCCTCTCGGATCAATAATCATCGGCGGGATACGGAGATCCATAATGACTCCCATTCACTCAACGATGAACTAGTGATCGCGTAAACCGAAAAACGACATAACCAATTCCTTTTGTCTCACGATATTTTACTTGTCAGGGATCCGATCATCGGTATCAACTATACCTAGTTCGATCCGTTACCGACAAGTACTCTTTACTCGTTAGTGATATAACATTCTTGTGACCTAGTCACATGCTTGCAAGCGATGTCAATGTGATATCACCGAGAGGGCCCAGTATATCTCTCCGTCATCACGGATGGACAAATCCCACTCTTGATGCATGAGCCTCAACTAATACTTTCATAGTACCCAAATCCATCTTTATAGTCACCGTGTTACGGAGTGACGTTTGATGTCATCAAAGTACTCTTAGGAATTAGTGATTGACATCATCTCATGGTCTAAGGAAAAAAGCTATTTCGAATGTGTTTGATACAGCAACAAACTAAATGACTTGATCGTATTTGCTATACCAACTTGGGTGTGTGTTCATCACATCATTCTTCTAATGACATGACCCCGTTATTAATAACATCCAATGTTCATGATCAGGAAACCTTGATCATCAGTTAATCAACGAGCTAGTTTAAAAAGAGGCTTTACTAGGAACCTTTTTGTTTATTAAACACACATGTATTAACGTTTCTGATTAATACAATTTTAGCATGAGAAATAAACATCTATTATAAACATGGAATATGATAATAAACAATTTATTATTGCCTCTCGGGCATATTCCCTTCACCCATTGGATGCTTGATCACTCATTCTAGCCTAGTGATCCTTTCGTGAATCGACCTTCTGTACTCTCCAGGGCGCTGGTCGGGATTTTACCTCGATGCTGCCTTTGCTAGAGGATAAAGATGTTCCCGTTTTTGCCCCGGGTAATGCTGCATCGGACAACTGTGGGGAGATGGCAGCGCAATCCCCTCTCCAAGCAAAAGAGCCAAAACGGGCACCGTTCATGGGCCTTTTTAGCAGCAATACCTACATCTTTTTAATTCCTCGACCGATGGTATAACATGCCCCTCTGGGATCCGTACTACCTTCTCTTGTAAGAGCAAGTCAAAGATGCAGTCGCATTTGGTCACATCGAACGAGTATTTGACCTCCGACTTGGCCTTACTCGGCTTTAACCAGAAACATATTAACGATTTCTTGTTCCCTTTAACCCATTCGGCTATATTGATGCTTGCTTCCTCGTCGTCATCTGTAGGATCGAAGTATACGGATATAGCAATCAGAGGGGGGGTGAATGATTGTGCGGAAGCTAAAACCAAATCTTTGATCTATTAAAACTTTACCCCAAAGCTGAACCAAAAAGTTACTTCGTATTCGACAAAAACAGATTGACAGAGGTTCGGTAAAATGCAAATTCTCAGAGATCCAACTGTCGGATTGATCTGAAATTTGGACACAAAAAACTAGATTCCAATATGAATCGAACCCAAAAAGAATCAGCTCGATCTTACTTACGAATCAAAAGTTATGAACCTCGCAAGGTTGCTGTAACAGAAGATGACGAGAATCAATCTAATCAAAACTTGTATATTAATCAAGAACAACAAAAGTTTAATCAATAAAACTTTGAGGAACACTAAATTGATGCCCTAGAAAGATTTTGGATGGATCAAAACAAAGAGAAACTCAAGGAATCAAAGATCCAATCAAGAACCAAAAGATGTGAAAGAGAAGAACCCCAAAATAGAGATTACTATAGCACGTGTGTACTGTAGCTGTGAGGTTACTGTAGCACGCAAAGAATCTGGAAGAATTGATCTTTATTTCTTTTTGTCTAAAGTACTCCAAACAAAAGAGTACAAACCCTAAAGCTATGCTCTATGCTTTCAATGTCTGGGTTGCATAAACAGGAGGCGCCTCCCCCTATTTATACAGAGCAAACACATAGTCCTGAATACAATTCCTACTTCTAATCCTAGAAGGAGTCCCACTCCTAATCCTAGAAGGAGTATGTATTCAACACAATTCCACTTAGCCCATCCTGGCCGAGTACAACTCTTGCACGCGTATGGCAACCCTGCCATACTCACGTGACTAACAACTCTACGAGCGTATGGCCCACCTGCCATACTCACGTGACTAACCATTCTTCATGTGCACCATTCTCTTAGCCCGAACGTCCCGCATGACATCCTTGACCATCAAGACCTTAGATCCTCCTGAACCTAGTCCCGAACCTCAGTTCCTCCATGAACCTAGTTCCGGTCCCGTCATCGACCAAGTTCACCTTCGAGCAATACCTGCACATGAACAAACACAAAATTCTCCAAGCATAAGTCCACGACTTGACTCAAGGTCAATCCATGCAACTACTCACACGAGCATTGCATAAAGTCCAATTCAAAACAAGCATCATGAAATTCTCACGAATTTCATAATCTCAAATTCAAACCAAAATTCAATTCCAAAATAGCTCAAAACCCTAATCGAGCAAAAGACCATTCACGCCAGACCAAACATCAGTCCAGCGCAGCTCACGACGGACCAAACAATTGGTCCGGCGTACACGCAAATGTCTCGGTTTCATGCCAGCGCAAAAACGTTCAAAACAACGTTCACGGCAGACCAAAAAATATTTGGTCTTGCGTATACGTGAAAACAGCCGTCAAAAACCACTTCACGACGGACCAAAAATTTGGTCTGGCGTACATGCGAAACTTACTGGTTTTGGAAAATTGAGTCCGGCACAAAAACGTTTGAAAACACGTTCACGACGGACCAAAGAGGTTTTGGTCCGACGTAGATGAGGAACTTACTGTTATTGGGAAATTTGATCCGACGCACAGCACCTCGAAAACACGTTCACGCCGGACTAAAAGTTTAGTCCAGCGCAAAAGCGAAAACTGGTCCGACGAAGATGGGAAACTTACTGTTTCTGAGAATTCAGTCCGGCGCAAATGCGAAACTTACTGTTTTCAAGAATTTGGTCCGACGCATGAAGAGAAACACTATTTCTTGTCAATTTGTCAAACACATGCACAAACACATTTTGCAAATTCAATTCTTAAGCCAAATTTTCAGCACATGATTTCACATAATCCGATTTTTCCGAATCGTATTCTACGAGGTTGACTTTCGGCTTCTCTTTTTCTTTGTTGCTTTTAAATTTGTCCTTGAACCCCTTATTTTCATAGAATCGGCCTTCCTGGGCCGATACCCTATGCAGGAGATGACTTAGGTCGGTAAATTCCTGACCGCCAAATTTCTCCCGTAAAGGAGGAATCAAACCCTGGAAAGCCAGATCAGCGAGTTAGTTATCATGCAGGGCGACGCTAAAGCATTGGTTCCGTATTTCCCTGAATCTCTTGATGTACTCTACTACCGATTCCCCGAATCTCAGCCACATAGAGCTTAGATCAGATATCTGTAATTCTAAGCTTCCACAAAAGAAGTATTCGTGGAATCGGCTTTCTAAATCGGTCCAAGTATTGACCAAATTTGGGGGTAAGGTGGTGAACCAAGTGAAGGCTACCCCAGATAGAGATAGCAGGAAAAGTTTTACCTAGAGCCCGTCAGAATGCGCTGCTTCCCCGCATTGCACTATGAAGCACCTGACGTGCTCCATAGTGGTGGTTGCGTCATCCCCTGAAAATTTTGCAAAATCTGGCAACCGATACCCATTGGGTTATGGGATTCTATCAATATGATCAGGGTAGGGCTTTCTGTAGCCGAGAGTCCCTCTCAGCTGGGTGCCGAACTGGTCTCGTAAGACGGTAGTGATTGCACCCATCCAGTGGGCTTCTCCGAGCGACGCGGCTTCTGGTAGAAGCACTGGTCGACCTAAACCATGCCGATGCCCCCCGAGTTGGAGCTCAGGCTGATCGCGGCCCTGCCCCCCGAATGCAAACTCGGGTTGGTTTACTGGCCTGAGCAGTCGGTAATTTGGCATGGCCTCTTGGTTGATGACTTGGTGTCTTACGGGTTCCGGCTGTGGTACGAAAGGTTCCGAGTACGTGATCACCCGGTGGGGGTATTGTGTATTCGGGAGTAAATTAGGTGCGACATCCACTTTGGCACCATCTGTGTAAGTAAGGTGATGGTCAGTTGTGGCGCTGTGCGTGTCATGACTGTAGCCGATGGCTTGCTCTCACCCATCGACTTCGCCCCTTGAATACCTAGTCCAATTGAAAAGACTGAATACGTGGGGAGGGCCTATGGTGGCTCGAAAAGAGACCCGACCGTCACGAGTTCCTGCGCTATCTCTTTTGCACTATTTGATATCAATGGCCTAAGCGTGGTGACCAGGGCTGATGATTGGTTTAGTAGCGCATGATTTATAGATTGATTGATCATATTCGACAATTCTGCTTGTGCAGGCAAGTATCGGCTTACCGTGGCTTCATCGCTAGCGCTGGGGGCGACCGCCCTAAGGGGGTTGATCGTTGGCAGCGCCGTCTTCTGAGTAATACCGCGCAGTGTCTTCTGGTAGCAGCTCAACATCATCTACTCAAACGCCGCCTTTTGATCTTCGATTTCCTTGCGCTGTTCTGGCGTTAAATCGGCCAAAGTTGACGGGATTATTACGTCAGTGTTGACTTCGACGGAAGCGACGGTCTTTCCTGATGATGTCATAATGGATTTCTTTGTGTCCCACCGGGCGTGCCAAAAGTGTGTTGGCGTCGAAAAACTTGACAACGGGTCGATCGCCGCTGTAACACCCCAAAATTTTACTTGTCCTAAATTCATGTGTGATTTGGCACTTTGGTGAATTTTTGGAATTTTCTGGAATTTATTTGGATTTATTTGGAATTTATTTGAATTTATTCCATTTTGAAATAATTAAAGAATTTAATTTTGCAAATAAAATTTTGTTGGAAATATTTTATTTGAGTCCAAAATGATCCAAAGTATTTTCGAATTTTTAGAATTTTTCGAGTCATTTGCTATTTTTAATGAATTAAATGAATTACTAGGAATTATTTTAAATATTAAATCATTGGAAAATCAAACTCGGGTCAAATACTGTTCATCCGGCCAGAGTCGAACCGAAGTCGGACTCGAAGTCCGACCGAGCCACGCGACTCGACCAAACCCACTCCTAAACCTAATCAATCCCAACCGTTGGATCAAGATCCAACGGCTGAGATCCAACCGTACCGGTTCGAGCCGTATCCGGCCCGGATCCGATCGCGCCGTGCGATCGTGGCCGTTGATCGCGCCACGTGGGCGGTGAGTCGTCGTCTTCGCGAGACCGAGCCGGACTCCGCCCGCCAGTCTTGTAGTGACCGACTAGGGCTCATGCTGAGCACGCCTCCCGGGGCTATTTAATGCCCGGATCGCACCCCGAGTATCGCCGTGACCTTGCGCTACTTTTTGCCCTAGCTTGCTAAGCCCTAGCGGCCGCCGCTTGCTCGGGATTGCTCGCCGTAGTAGCTAGGGTATCGTGGTGGTTTTTCTCACCTTCCGCCGCCGTCCGCCGTCGCCCGAGGAAAAGGAGGTCGAGCAGGATCCTCGAGGCCAAGGCGACTCGAACGTGACCCCGCACGTCGCCGGAGGAGCCCCGTAGCGCCGTCGGGCTCGTCATCGTTCCCGTCTCCGGTGCCCAAGCCTCGCCGCGCCATCGCCGGACTCCGCGAGCTCTGTGGACCGTCAGATCCAGATCGGACGGTTGAGGTGAGTTCACGTGTTCCAAACCGATTAGATCTGGACCGTTGGATCAAGATCAGCGGTTCACAATCGCCACGTCTTTGTAGCTTGGTACTATTATAGGATTAGATCTGGACCGTCCGATCTAAATCGAGCGGCCACGCGATCATCGAGTAGTTTTAACGTGTTAACCCTGGATCTAATCCGCGCCGTTGATTTTCAAACCAACGGCCGTGATTGCGCCACGTGTCGGGAAGTTGGACCAGCGGTCGGCTGCCGATCCCACGCAGCGTCGCGTGTAGCGCCGACACGCGGGCCCGCGTGTCGAAGAGGCCGCATGTCGGTAATTTGTCTCGGCCGGCGGCGTCGATAATGGCGTCCGCGATGGGTCCCACATGTCGACCGTGAAATTTGAGTCCGCCGACGTCGGCGATGGCGTCACGAGTGGGCCCACATGTCGGCGACCGCGTGGAGTCGTGGGCCGAGTCCACGGTGGACCCAAGCCGGCGTGGACCGAGCCCATGAGCCGGTGACGTCGCCAGCCAATCGAGGAGCGACACGTGTCCATCTTTGGCGCCAATAATTAATTTCGAAAAAGAAAATGATTTATTAATTCGAAATAATGATTTCAGATTTTGTTTCAAACTTCAAACGCTTATAACTTTTGCGTTTCAACTCCGATTTGAGTGATTCAAATTTCTAAATTTGTATAAAATTGAGATCCACCTGAATATGAATTTTATTTAATTTTTGGACTAAAGTTTTTCTCTGTAATATTATTTAATTGATTATTTAAACTTTAATAAATCATAACTTTTGCATTTTAACTCCGATTTGATCGATTCCAGTTTCTAAAAATCCAGAAAAGTATGTTCTCTCTGTTGATGGATTTTATTTGGAGTTTTGGGATCTTTTTGCCTAGTGTTTATTTGTGTATTTGCTATTTGCACGCTTTACGAGTAGACGTTGAAGTGCCGGAAGGATTCGAAGGAGAAGTGTTGACTCAGGATCCAACTCAAGACCAAGAGCAAGTACTTTTTGAAGGCAAGTTGTGCTTTGACCATGTTGATCCTATTTCGAAACCTATTTTGATTTAAACTATTGCATGCTAGTTCAATTAGAAAGATACTTTGGTTAAACATGGGGGTTAGATAAATACCAATTTGCTATATGACACCTTGATTACTTAAGTATGTGCCATGATCCCTTGTCACCCTAGTTGTGGATTACTAGTTGGACATTATTAAATTGCCAACATGGGTTTAGATCGTTGTAGTATACTGCTTAGACACACTCGTGCTCATAACATGATTTTGGACAATCAAATGTTAATATTGACTTAATGATATATTGAACCTGTTTTGGAAAAGTATCATGTGATGTTGATGGCACGTGGTGCATGGTAATCAACTGGGGTTTGATAAACGATTTTCGGCCGGGGCATGTGGCAAGAGTAATCGGTGGGCGATGTGGCATTGGGGATGTTGATTTGGTTTTTCGGGTAGTCTTGCCCTGGTCACTCTAAGGACTTAACCTTGCAAGCCTTTGAACTGGTCATACTTGCAACCACATGGGTGGAATGGGGCGGCCCTAGTTGACTAAGTCGCTAAGGACTCACTTGTGGAGCCTCAGGGTGTCAATTACACCGTTTGTGTGATTGTGCGGGGGGCGTATCGTGGGCGTGGCCGATACCCATCTAACGGTGTGTTGGTCCCATACTTCGCCTTGGCTAAGGGAAGGGATGGTGTAGAGCACCTGAGCAGGAGAGGACCACTGTGTTGTTTGAGGCTTAGAAGGCTTTATTCTGAACTCGCCTTTGTGGTGTTTGACTGTATCTTGTGGGTAAAGTGCATAACCTCTGCAGAGTTGAGAATCTATTTAAATAGCCGAGTCCACGGTACTGGACAATGCTCGGGAATTACAGTCAAGGGTTAGACTTTCTGAAAATAACTTGTATTTGAAAGGTGGGTTGGTTTAGTAATGAAGATGATGGAAATATGGTTTAGGATGGGGAAAAGTGTTTATTAAATTCCTTGAAAAGTTATTTATACTTTACTTGTTTCTACTGCTTTCGAATCTACTTATATTACTTTTCTAATGCTGTTTACTGCAAATACACCTTGAGCTATTCCTTTGTACCAAGCCATGCATATAGTATATTAGCTTGCATTCTGTGCATGACTTGCTGAGTACCAAGTACTCACCCTTGCCTCAACACAATATCAGTTGAAGAGGAGATTACGCCAGCTTTGGAGGAGGAACTCCAAGAGGACCCGTCTACTTAGGGATGCGAGCCCGGTCGGTTACTGTGGTATCTTGGATGGCGCCACGAGTTATTTGATTTTCATTTGCTATTATTTCTCTTTTAATAAGTTTCGCCTTGCAAGGCATACATTTGTATCTTGGCCATAAGGTCAAGTAACCCTTTGATTATTTAAATAAAGTACTTTGATGGTATCGATTGGTATGATTGTGATATATACCGATGTTAAGACTGTGTGCACTAGCGCGTTCCTGGACTAGTGCTGAATACCTGAGAGGGTCCGGATTTGCAAATTCGGGGTCCCGACAGAGGTGGTATCAGAGCCATACTTGACCGTAGGCTCAACCCTAAGCTAGAATGGTCGTAGTGAGGATAAAACCTATTTTCTAAAGCTAAAAATTTGCCAAGACAAGAAATGACATCTCGACTTATCCCCTTCTCTCTTTTCTTGTCTCTTGCTGAAATTTTCCCTTACCTTGTCACAATTTAAAAATTCCGAGTTCTTACGTAAAGCACTCTTGTGACAGATGGAGGAAGAGTTCAACTACGTTGATGCAGGAGTTAGTCACGGCTGAGAACTTTGGCATATGCTCTGAGACTCTCGGAGATTTTGAGAAGCCCCAATACCAAGTGGAAGTGATCGGGCAAGCGGGATTGATCAAAGCTTGTGATGTGAAGATTGAGGTACTGCTAGGAAAAAGGGCCAGGCAATCGCTCGATACAACTGACCTTTGCCAGGAGATCTACAATGCGAGATGGGCATCCAAGAAGTATCACGACGAGCAATGCGGCACATTACGTATCTACGCCAGAGAATTGGAAAGCACGGTGTTAGTTACCATCCGCGCAGCGATACCCGTCTTGACCCGAAGGACATTCGGGATGAGGATGCCACGGTTACACAGTTGGCACGATTTGTCGGCGCTCAGGAGGATGTACTAGATAATACAAGCAGGGAGCTACAGAAGGCCCGCAAGGAGATCACGGCAGAGAAGAACAGATGGCGGGAAGCTCAAGAGTATGTGGCACACCTTCTACGAAGGATTGGCGAGTTGGAGATGACCTTATGCGGACGGACCAGGCCGGTATTTCGAGCTACGAGCGAGATCCAGAGGAGTCGATCTCGATGAGGACATCGCTTCTTCGACCACCACAGAGAGGACACGATTCTTTGGACATGGCGTCGTTTAGCGCCTATGCCACAAAGACCCGCACTCAGGCCGTGGAGGTTTTCTCGATGAGTGAGCATAGGTTCTATAGTGAGACTCCTTATTTGAGTCGAGTCATAGAATAAAGAGTCACCCTTTAGGCGTTAGACTCGAGTTAGTTCGATTTGGATTTGCTTTGTTTCTTGAGTGTGCGGTATGTGTTGCAAGGCCCTTAGGCATTGTAAGCAACCATACCAAGTTATTAATATCAATAATAAAGTTGGACCTTAAGGTTACACCTTTCGCCCGCATAAGTTCCATATTACTTGTCTATTCTTGTTTCCCTCTCATCTCTAAACCTAGAGCAAATCGACAGATGGTGAACACCGTGGAAACTTTAGAGGCAATGGGAGTGGTTCTCGCCACAGAAAACCCCAATGATGGAGCACCAAAGACCGCTTGATTGATATGCAGAATTTTGGAGCATTTCTTGCTGCTTTCGGACTCGATTGATGCATGCTATGATGCAACAAATGCAGCACGTCCTTTGCTCAGGCCACTTTGCTAATCAAGTTAATCGGGGACCACGCCCGAGAATACAAGACTATCAGAGTTCATGAGAACTCACCCACCCACTTTCTCTGGGAATGCCAATCCATTGGAGGCCGATGATTGGTTAAGATCAATTGAGAGGAAGCTACACATAGCTCAATGCATAGGGAATGAGAAGGTACTCTACGCTTCTCATCAATTTGGAAGGAACAGCCAGAATGGTGGGAGAACTACGTACACGCAAGAGAACCCTCAAGATATCACTTGGGAAGAGTTCACAATTGCATTCCGACAAAGATTATCACGTGCTGAAGGAATCATGGACCTTAAGAAGGAGGAGTTGAGCAGCGAAACAAGGTAATCGGCCCGATGGCGACTACTGAACAAGTTCACACAGCTAGCACGCTACGCACTGAGGATGTAGCGACAGATAAATCGAGGCAGTCTCGTTTTATGAAGGACTCAACTCGGGATTGCAAGTAGGATTGATCACCCACACCTTTCCAGATTTCCAAGAGTTGGTGAATAAGGCACTTATTCTTGAGGACAAGCGCAAGGAACTGGATGAGAACAGGAAGCGCAGCGAGCAGCGACGATTTCGGTGCGACCAGCGAGCGCTCGGTGGCTTCGTGCCGGGGGCACGCTGCTAGAGCGGAGCCGAGGCGGCGGCGGCGGCGCTTCATGCGCAGCCGGGTGGCGCGTTGCGTGCGCAAGACCAGGGCAGTGCGCCATTTCGATCAGGGCGCGGCGGCGTTCGAGCCAGTCGGTGGCCTTCCATGCCGCGTCGATGGAGCCAGGCGCTGCGTGTGCGGTGGAATCGATAGCCGACGGGGCTACGACGTGTGGCTTCGTGCCGGGCTGAGCGGCTTCGTGGCGCAACGGTGGCTTTGAGCCGGGCCCGCGCGGTGATGCTTTGGTGCTTCATGGCCGGGTCGGCGCTGCGGGCGCCAGGGGAATTGAGGCACTGCTGGCATCTTTTCTGCATGCAACCCAAACTTTGAGGCAAGGCAAAGTCATGGACCAGAGAAGTGCCATCTGATTGCTTGTGCAAGGCAAAGAAGTGCCATACCTTGATCTACATCAAGTAGTTCAATTTTGCACCAGGCGCAAATCATTCTGCATCACGTATTTTTCCACTGGAAAAAATGAACGGCGCTTGGCTCTTGCGATTTGAAGCCAAGGAAAATGATGTTTGATGGAAGACTTTTCCACTAGAGTAACATGAATGCATATGCTTTTGACGGAGTTGAAGTCCGATCGGCACTTGGCTCTTGCGTGGAGAAACCGGCCAGTGCGAGGTCTTTTCAATCTGTTCGTCGGTAGAGCTTCATGCTGATAACGTGTTAGACAACCCCGCTATCGAATAGTCTAAGCTTGTCGAACAGATCTATGAAATCATGTGCTGAAAAATTAGCTTAAGAATTGAATTTGCAAAATGTGTTTGTGCATGTATGCAGTTTTTTAGCGTTGTTTTTGCATGTACGCCGGACCAAAAATTTGGTCTGTCGTGAACGTGTTTTCTCTAATTTGAACTGAGAGTTTCGCGTGTACGCCGGACCAGGTTTTTGGTCCGTCGTGAGCTGCGCCGGGCCGCTGTTTGGTCCGGCGTGAATGGTGTTTTGCTCGATTAGGGTTTTGAGCAAATTTGGAATAGAATTTTGGTTTGAATTTGAGATTATGAAATACGTGAGAATTTCATGATGCTTGTTTTGAAGTGGACTTTATGTAATGCTCGTGTGAGTAGTTGCATGGATTGAGTTTGGGTCGTCGTGGACTTGTGCTCGGATTCGTTTCTTGTTTGTTCATGTGCAGGTATTGCTTGAAGACGAACGTGGTCGATGATAGGACCGGAACTAGGTTCATGGAGGAACTGAGGATTGAGACTAGGTTCAGGGAGGAACCGAGGTCTTGGTGGTCAAGGATGTCATGCGGAACATTCGGGCTAAGAGAACGGTGCACATGAGGAATGGTTAGTCACGTGAGTATGGCATGGTGGCTGTACGCGTGCAAGAGTTGTTAGTCACGTGAGTATGGCTGGGTTTCCCTACGCGTTCAAGAGCTGTATTTGGCCAGGTTGGGCCAAGTGGAGTTGTGTTGAATGCATACTCCTTCTAGGATTAAGAGTAGGAATTGTATTCAGGACTCCTTGTGGTTGCTCCTTTAAATAGGAGGGGTTGTCTCCTGTTTAGGGCATCAATCAAGCATAGAGCATTGTTTTAGGGTTTGTACTATTTTGATGGGAGTACTTTAGACAAAAGAAATAAAGATCAATTCTTCCAGATCTGTGCGTGCTATAGTAACACCGTTGCTACAGTGTTCCTGTTTTGGTTTTTGTTTGCATGCTTGTTCTAATTCTAGATTGGTTTTTGTTCTTTGAGTTTCATTTTGATTTGATCCATCAAAAACCTTTCTAGGGTATTAATTTAGAGTTCCTCAAAGTCTAGTTGATTAATCTTTTGAAGATCTTGTTTAATCTTGAAGTTTTGGTTAGATCAATTCTCGTCATATTCTGTCATGGCAATCTTGCAAGGTTCATAACTTTTGATCCGTAAGTCTGATTGAGCTAATTCTTTTTGGGTTTGATTCATATTGGAATCTAGTTTCTTGTGTCCAAATTTCAGATCGATCTTACGGTTGGATCTTCAGGAATTCACGTTTTACCGAACCTTTGTCAATCTGTTTTTGTCGAATACGAGGCAATTGTTTGGTTTTAGTTTGGGTGAACTTTTAATAGATCAAAGATTTGGTTTTAGCTTCCGCACAATCATTCACCCCCCTATGATTGCTATTCGTATACTTTGATCCTACAAGTGGTATCAGAGCAAGGTTTTTCTAATACATCTTAACTGGTGATTAGATTAATGGATCGTTATTCAACAAAACCGTGTGTGTTCGATGGTGTTGATTTTCAATTTTGGAAAGCCAAGATGGGGGCATTCATCCAGGCACAGGGCTTCGCAATTTGGGAGATGGTCTACAAGCCATACGAAGTCCCTGCAAACAGTGGCGGAGCCAGCCCAGGCCTAAGCCCCGGGCTGGACCAACTGATCTTAAATTAAGTCTCTGTTTTTAATTATTTTTTAATAATTTTTTAAAAAAAATTAATGGGCTTTCGGTACTAGGCCCCGGACTGCAGCACGGGCAGCCCGGGGCCTATATCCGCCCCTGCCTGCAAACGACAACGTCAACGACGCCAATCGCGCACATGTTGAAGCAAACAGCAAGGCGCGCAACTTGATCATCCAAGGCTTGGGACGCAGCGACTTTGATCGAGTGGTTCATCTTCGATCCGCATATGAGGTATGGAAATCTCTTTGTGATTACCATGAGGGTTCTAACACTGACAAAGAGGTTCGCCAAGATATTTACAAAAAGGATTACATGCGATTTGAGATGAAACCCGGTGAGTCGCTAGATGACTTCTTTGCACGCTTCAATAAAATTCTTAGTAATCTTCGTGCTGTTGGAGTTAGCTTTGATGCTGCTGCTAATGCTAGACAATTGCTTGGTGAATTAGACATGTCTATTTGGGAGATGAAAGTTACATCCATTAGAGAATCAACCGTCATGAGTACACTTACATTAGATGTTCTTTATTCTAAGCTGAAGACTTATGAATTAGATGTTCTTGCCAGGAAGGGTAACTTTAAATCAATTGCTTTGATCTCTAACCCTAACATGTAATTGCAAATTCTTCTTCTAGTTTTGCTTTGCCCTCCTTGTCTTCTTTAACAAATGAGAAAATTGAAGAATTTCCTGAAGAAGATCTGGCGCTACTCTCTTCTCGCTTTAACAAAGCTTTGCAGAATGTGAGAATGAGGAAGAGAGGTGGTGGTCGTCCTCCAAGATGCTATGAGTGTGGTGACCTCAACCATATTCGCACAAATTGTTCTAAACTTGCAGGTAAAGCATCAAGGGAGGAAAAAGACAATGACACAAGAAAGGAGAAGAAGAAGTTCCTTTCATGTGATAGAAAGAAGAAGAGCTTCATCAACCGCAAAGTTGTCCACCGAGTTCTTTCCGCTCTTGAACAAGTCAATTTGAGCGATGTGGATTCAAAGAGCAGCGAGAATGATGCAACTCCAAGCAAGCATGATTTGATGGGGTTGTGTCTCATGGCAAGCAGCAAGGATAGCTTCACAGAGGATGACCATGACAGCGACTTCAATGAGGTAGATCCTTCTTATGATGAATTAGCTATTGCTGTTGCTCGACTTGGTAAATTGCTTGACAAACGTAACAAGAAAATTAAGAAACATGATTTTATTGTTAAATCATTGAATGCTGAAATTGCTAGACTTAAAACTTTGATTCCTGATGATGCTTGCAAATCATGTGACCTAATTTACAATGAGCTCACCTTGCTTAGGAAAAAACATGCTTCCTTGTTACATCAAAATAAGAAAAATGAGAAATCTGTTAAACATGCTAGTTGTTCTACCATTGATTTGCATGATACAACTCCATGTTCTAAATGCTCCATACTAGAATTGAAGTTGAATGATGCAAATGCTAGGATTTCTCAAGTAACAGATGCTTTGCTTACACATGAGGTTCTTTCATGCTCAACTTGTCGCAAGCAAAAAGGAAAAGTGGATGTTCCTTGCAATAATTGTTTAACTCTTGCTAACAAAGTTGATTACTTGCAAAATTCTTTGGAACGTTTCACTAATGGCAAGAAAAACCTAAACATGATTTTGGATCAATCAAAAGTCAGCACTCAAAACAAAGGTTTAGGTTTTGATTCTTATGCTCATCATAAATCACATGCTCCCACTGTTGTTAAAACACTTGAAAGTGGAAAATTTGAAATTGTCCATGAGCCTAAGAAAACTATTTTTAAGTCTGCTGGAGTTTTATCTTCTACTATGATGAATGCAAAATGTGCTTCTACTGTTAAAGCAAAACATCATGTTAAGTACACTTACACTCATTGTGGTAGAGATGGACATATAGTAGATTTTTGCTTTAGACTGGCCAAACAACAAAAGAAAGAAAGAGCTAAGGCTAGGTCTAATTTCATACAGGCACACTTTGTTTCTCATTATGTGCCTAGGGTGATGCAAACACCTTTTGTTGCTAAGAACACGGGAAAAGACAAATATGTTTTTGTGCATAAGAATGCTCGTGTTGTGCCTATCACAAAGCGTCGTGTGTCTCAAGATCTTGGATTCCTAAACATCTTATTTCTAACCCCAGTACCGAGACCTCGACATTTTCTGCTTCTATGTAGGCTTCTCATGCGAGGAAGGAGAACATATGGCTAGTGAATTTCGGATGCTCACGTCACATGTTTGGTGATAAGATTTGGTTCTCTTTCACTCGTGCATCTCGTGCTGAAAGTGTTATTTTTGAAGATGCTTCTTCCACCTCTGTTTTCGCAAAAGGCACTAGTCCAAATGGTGCAGGTACAGGTGCATATGTTCAGGGGGAAAGTATCTTTGTTCTTGAAGACGACGACGATGATGATGTTGAGAATGATGAAGGCCGGATATACAATTTGTTGTGTGCTAGTTTTCAAGAATCCCCACGTGCTTCACATCAACAAACCATCAAACGAATTTTCAGATATCTCCATGGTACTCAAGATTTTGGCATTTGGCTTTCTGCTTCCTCATGCATTAGTTTACGAGCTTTTTCTGATGCTGATTTTGGAAGATGTAGAATTAATAGAAAAAGTACATCTGGTTCATGTCATTTCTTGGGCAATTCTCTTATTGCATGGTCATCTAGAAAACAATCTTCTGTTGCACAATCAACTGCTAGATCTGAATATGTGGCTGCTGCTAGTTGTTGTTCTCAAATTCTTTGGATAGTAGCTACATTTAATGATTATGGGGTTAATTTGGATAGTGTTCCTCTTTTGTGTGATAACACTAGTGCAATCTGCATTGCTAAGAACCCTGTGCAACATTCAAGGACAAAACATATTGACATCAGATTTCACTTTCTTAGAGATCATGTAGAAAAAGGAAATATTGTGCTTCACCATGTGGATACTGAACATCAATTGGCAGACATTTTCACAAAACCTTTGTCTTCTTCTCGTTTTGTTTTTATTCGGGGAGAACTTGGGATTGTTCATCTAATGGGTTTGTTTTGAGGGGGGATTTCCCTGCCAAGTTTTTACTTGATGAGCTTGTTTTATCATATTTCTTTATATATTATGTAATTGAGCAGATATATGATAATCGAAATTGTTTCACTTGAACTAAAAATGACATTGCGGAATTCCTTGGTCTGATTGTCTATAGCTAAATACTCTGTGATATCTTACTCTTCTAGGCTTGATATTGAATCTTATTGACAAATTTGGGCTATGAAGCAAGTGTGCTTTCAGCTTTACTCCTTCAAAATGCCTTTTAATCTCTTTGCATGTTTACAATCAAAGAAAAAGGAAAAGAAAAGGGAATCAATAAAAAAGGGTTGTTAAAAGCAAAGGTCTCAAGTTATGTGCTTCAGGCATGTTTTCCCTTAAAAGATAAGATGTATGCTTCAAGCATGCCATTCCCTCAAGATAAGATGTATGCTTCAAGCATGCCACTCCAAGGAAATAAAAGAAGTATGCTTCAAGCATGCCACATGCAATTTATTGTTTAAAGATTAAATTGGTCTACTAGATTGGAGTTGAAACTACTTGCTCGCCCTGAGTTGTTAGTTGCTTCAGTTTTGAGCCTTGTTTTTTCTGCTAAGGTCTTGCTTAGTACTTGGCTATAGTTGACTGAACTAAGGTTGAGATGCATGTCATTCCCTAACTTGTTAAAATCACATCAAGTTCATGTATTTTGCATATTATGTGATATATAAGGTTATATGATCAAATGAGCTCATCTTTTCCTATCTTGGCACTCCTTTGTTTCTCTTTTGTGAAATCATTGCTACAGGGAAAATTCTGAATTTGTTTTTCTCTCTTTTATACTCTTGATGAATCCATTGTCAAAGGGGAGAAATTTAAGGAAAAAAGGGGAGAAGTTTTTGGATTTTTGAGATTTTTGTGAGAAATTTGGAGAATTGAATTTTTGAGACAAGTTTGGAGTATTTTGGAGTTTTTGGGCACATTGCACATTCACACACATTTTTATTTTTATGAGGAGATTTTTCGTATTCTCACCCATGGAGAGTTTTTTTTTCACTTTGCATATTTGACAAAGGGGGAGATCTTGTGTTTTTCATTTTGGTCTGATCAAAAATCTTTTTGTAAAGAGAATGCCAATGTTCAATTCTAAGTGGTGTTGCCAATGTTTTCATCAAGGGGGAGATTGTGAAATCATGTACTAAAAAATTGGCTTAAGAATTAAATTTGCAAAATGTGTTTGTGCATGTGTTCGACAAATTGATAAGAAACCGTGTTTCTCTTCATGCACCGGACCAAATTTTCAAAAATAGTAAGTTTCGCATTTGCGTCGAACTGAATTTTAGAAAAACAGTAAGTTTCCCATCTGCGCCAGACCAAATTTTAATCCGCCGTGAATGTGCTTTTGAGGCCCGATTTCGCTTTGGCGCCGGACCGGTTTTTGTGGTTGCGCCGGACCAAACTGTTGGTCCGCCGTAAACGTGAAATCTAGGGTTTTACGCTGGACCATTTTCGCATGTACGCTGGACTGATTTTTGCTTAGTCCGTCGTGAACATGTTTTTGTACTAGACCAAGTTTTACAAAAACAGTAAGCTTCTATGTTATGCCGGACCATGCACGCCGGACCAAATTCTTGGTCCGTCGTGAACGCAATTTTTGAGCGTTGTTTTTGCATGTACGACAGACCAAAAATTTGGTCCGTCGTGAACGTGTTTTCTCTGATTTGAACTGAGAGTTTCGTATGTACGCCGGACCAGGTTTTTGGTACGTCGTGAGCTGCGCCAGACCGATGTTTGGTTCGGCGTGAATGGTGTTTTGCTCGATTAGGGTTTTGAGCAATTTTGGAATTGAATTTTGGTTTGAATTTAAGATTATGAAATACGTGAGAATTTCATTATGCTTGTTTTGAAGTGGACTTTATGCAATGCTCGTGTAAGTAGTTGCATGGATTGACTTTGGGTCAAGTCGTGGACTTGTGCTCGGATTCGTTTCTTGTTTGTTCATGTGCAGGTATTGCTCGAAGACGAACGTGGTCGATGACGGGACCGGAACTAGGTTCATGGAGGAACCGAGGTTCGATACTAGGTTCAGGGAGGAACCGAGGTCTTGGTGGTCAAGGATGTTATGCGGAACGTTCGGGCTAAGAGAATGGTGCACATAAGGAATGGTTAGTCACGTGAGTATGGCATGGTGGCTGTATGCGTGCAAGAGTTATTAGTCACGTGAGTATGGCTAGGTTGCCATACGCGTGCAAGAGCTGTATTTGGCCAGGTTGGGTCAAGTGGAGTTGTGTTGAATGCATACTCCTTCTAAGATTATGAGTGGGACTCCTTCTTGGATTAGGAGTAGGAATTGTATCCAGGACTCCTTGTGGTTGCTCATTTAAATAGGAGGGGTTGTCTCCTGTTTAGGGCATCAATCAAGCATAGAGCTTTGTTTTAGGGTTTGTACTCTTTTGATGGGAGTACTTTAGATAAAAGAAATAAAGATCAATTCTTCTAGATCCGTGCGTGCTACAGTAACACCGTTGCTACAGTGTTTCCTGTTTTGGTTCTTGTTTGCATGCTTGTTCTAATTATAGATTGGTTTTTGTTTTTTGAGTTTCATTTTGATTTGATCCATCAAAAACCTTTCTAGGGTATTAATTTAGAGTTCCTCAAAGTCTAGTTGATTAATCTTTTGAAGATCTTGTTTAATCTTGAAGTTTTGGTTAGATCAATTCACGTTATATTCTGTCACAGCAAGCTTGCGAGGTTCATAACTTTTGATCCGTAAGTCCGATCGAGCTGATTCTTTTTGGGTTCGATTCATATTGGAATCTAGTTTCTTGTGTCCAAAATTCAGATCGATTCGACGGTTGGATCTTCGGGAATTCGCGTTTTACCGAACCTCTATCAATCTGTTTTTGTCGAATACGAGGCAATTGTTTGGTTTTAATTTGGGGTGAACTTTTAATAGATTAAAGATTTGGTTTTAACTTCCGCACAATCATTCACCCTCCCTCTGATTGCTATTGGTATACTTCGATCTTACAAGATCTAAAAGTGAAGAAGAGAGAGAGACAGAATATGAGGAAGAACTGATCTGCTTTATTATACTTGCACGTGTCCAATGGGGGGATCCCTGCCTTCTATTTATAACCTACAGCTAAGATTTCGGTAAGAGTCCGTATGGGCTTTCCTGGGCCTGGTTTCCTAACAGCCAGCACCTAGGCATAGGGAGGTAGCCCATACTAATCTCCTTAATTTAGCCCACATTAAAATCCACAAACAGATATACAAAAAGTTTCGGTTCGCTCCAGTCAAACATTCTACTATTATAAGAGGTTCTTATTGTTGTTGGACTTCTATTATTGCGCCCCAAAGGGCCTCATAATAACAATTTGCATTTCATTCTATTTTACGAGACGAATTTCTCTGCAGTACTCCTTTGCCCGCACCTGGGTCTTCACTGCAAATTAATTTCCGTCATTGCTATTCCTTGGTGGCATCCGACAACGATCCTACACAAGTTAGTGTATTGTTTATTACAAATTTTGTGTCGGCGAAAGTAGATAAAATATACGTGAAGAACCAAATACTCCCTTCAGTCTTCAAAAAGATGACGTTTTGGAAATAGTGATAGTCAAACTTCCGAAATTTTAATTATCAATATGTTTTTAAATATTTAAATTAGATACAAAAAAATTATGTATGCAGACTTGTCTCGAGAAGTACTTTTATAATAGTATAATTTTATTAAGTTTTATAAATATATTATAAACAAAATTAGAGGTCAAAGTTGTGTTTTAAAGATCGTGTCGAAGTCCAAAATGTTATCTTTTTAAGACTAGAGGGAGTACGTAAAGAGCAGCAAACTTTAGTGTATCAGAAGATCAGCAAGCATGTTTACATGACGTAAAATTTCACATTTTATAAAAAAGTGGTTATTTCATCCAGATAGCTGCAGAAATAGAAAATGCGAAAAGCACGTATATGGGAAAACAGAGAGCTTTGTACAGACAAATATGCAGCAAGACAAGTTTTAGTCAAGCATAAGTAAACTTTTGAGCAAATTTACATATACCATCTTGCACCAAAATTAAAGTAGTCAAGTTTGGTTTCTCTTTCTTTCCATTTGTACTGTTTGTCAATAAATTACTCCCTCGGTCTTTAAAAAGATGATATTTTAGACATAGTGATGGTCAAACTTTCGAAACTTTGACTATCGATATATTTTTAAATATTTAAATTGGATACATGAAAATTATATGTATAGAATTGTTTCGAGAAGTATTTTTCATAATATTATAATTTTATTGATTTTTATAAATATATTATAATTAGAATTAATAGCCAAAGTTACGTTTTGAAGACCGTGTCAATGTCTAAAATGTCATCTTTTTAAAGACCGAAGGGAGTATCAAAGAAGCAATGTTCTAGTAAGTAAACAATACGAAGAACAGGAAACTTGCCATTACCTTCTTGAGTCCTTTATGTATCCAAAAGCATAAACGGCACCGAGGTTAAAAGTAATTATGTTCTCCAGCCTGTAACATTAGCAAGAGACCACAGTGTCAACTTCTACGCAAATTGATCAATAAGAAGCTCGTAGGTACTTCCAGCACTTGCAGATACGCAAGCCAAAAAAATTAATCCAAAATAACTGTTCCAAGAAAATTATGCGTTCCAAATGTAACCTAAACATACTATAATAATGATGCACTTCCAAGACCACTGGTTGGAGTCTTGAGAGGTCGAGTCTTTTATAGGTCGGAATATTTAGTGGTCAGAGTCTTAAAAGGTCGGAACCTTCTATGGTCGAAGACCACTGGTTGGAGTCTTGAGAGGTCGAGGCTTGATTGGTCGTGACATTAAGTGGTCTGGGACTAGCTTGTGAAGCTGATTACTTATTGCAAATCATTTGGACAATGTTATGTGATATGTTTCCTTGTTTGTGATGGTTGCAGGGTTTCGAAGCTAGGTCATAATGAGGCAAAAGAGAACGGGACTAGGCTAGGAGAGTTGAGGTCTAGATGGTCAAGGTGTTGTTGTAAGATGACTGAGGCTAGTAGTGGCTGCAAGCTGAGAGGACAAGTGGATGGTTGAGATGCTAACTTGAGCCGTATTCAAGAAAAGGAGGATAGTTGGATCAATAGTTCGCGGGTAGAGTAGTGGCTAAGATAGTGTGTGCGTGTGTGGATAAAATCAGTTATATTGTTGAGTTGCGTGTTAACCCATGTATGTGTGAGGGAGTAAATCTGAACCCTTAATGAGATTTCTTGAAGGTCAGGAAGACCAACTAGTTCGGAGCACCGTTCATCCAAACACTGTTCACTGAGTACTGCTCATCCGACCGCAATTGGTCGGTGGTACTGTTCATCCGACCGCAATTGATCGGTGGTACTGTTCATCCGACCTAAAAAGGATTATTTAATAAGAAAAATTATTCCATAAAAGTAAAAAGCAGCACCTATATGTAGTTGAGTTCCAAATACGGACAGTCCCATCATGTGAACATGTAGTTATTATCGGAAGCTCAGGGTGCCGATAGACAGCACTAATACGGTATGTATGCCCTTCTAGCTTTCGAATGCATCTTTCTGTCTCCAAGTCCCAGATCTGGTTCAACAGAAAGGAAAGCGCATCGCAACAATGTTACGTATGGACAACAGCATAAGAGTGTATTCTTCAATCAAAGATTCAATACCTGTGCAGTCCCATCCTCAGAGCCAGTAATCAAATACCGCTGATTACCATCAGTGCCATAATCAACACAGACCAGATCGTCTGAATGCCCATCCAGCGTGTTGTCAGGATCGGGCGAACCAAGAGCCCATATCTGTAAAATTCATGCATGCACACGACATTGCAATCTACTGCTTTGCAGGGAAAATTTTGCATTATCGAGAACAATAGAAAGATTTAGGTAACAAAAATGGAGGATGCAAAAACCTTGGCTTTGCCATCCAAGGAAGCACTGGCGAAAGTGTTGGTGTCATTTGGGTTAAACGTCACTTGCGCCACCCTGTTAGAGTGTCCCTGAAATGTTCGGGTACACTCCCAGCCCTTCTCCCAGTCCCAGAGCTTAATCAGATGGTCATCAGACGACGACAGCACGAACGGCCGAGTTGGATGAACAGCAAAAGACGTGACACCTTTACCGTGTGCTTCGAATGTTTTTTCTTCTTCCTCTGTGTCATAACTGTACACATAGATGTACCCGTTGCCATCACCAGCCACAAACCATTGCTCTCGTGCAATAAATTTAGCCGAATTAACTGCATTAATTTGAAACGTGAAAACATTAGGATGACGGGTGCATGCATGCGGGACCAGTGAAAGGAGTGTAAAATTCAGAATGGCATGCCTGGTTCCTCTGAGACTTCAAAGGATTTCACTGTTGCCTACAGATAAATGAACAAATATAGTTTGATCAGTTTGGAATGTGCAAATTAAGAACATGCTACCGACATGCAGAGTTTAGCCACGCACCATCGTCTCGTAGTTCCAAATGCAAACGCTCCCCCTGTGGTTGCTTGTCATAATCCTGCGTTACAAAGTGGAAATTTGCGGAAATTCAGATGAACGTAAAGATTAGACATTTCCGCAGCATTTTGCATGGTACCCACATCAAATCTGTACTCCCGTAAAAGTTTCAAAAATATGCTTAATCTTATATCGCTGCAATCCCTTTAACTAAGACATAATATTGCCCTTCTCTGTCCATTAAAAATGTTGGATGATTAAGATTTATGTGACCACGAAACAAACTAAACCGTTTGGTCATATCAGATGAATTTTCATCTAGCTTGTCTTCGATCTATTTTCACGCATCTCTTTATTACTCCGTTTGTTAGCACTTATTCACGCATCTCTTTATCACGCATCAAGTTTGATATTTAACAACTTTGATAAGGATTAAAAAAATAAAGAATGTTGATGCATTTTTTTCCCCTTATTCATCAATTTCACATATACACTAACTAGTAACCACATCACCACCGCTCACCATGGATCCGTTGGATGCACATCTATAGACAACATCTGCCGAGAATTCTGCGAGGATATGATCTGATCCAAGTAAGAGAACACCAATCAGCATTATGGATGTTACCGCTCCATGCTTTTTCACTATCGGTAATGGTATCAGGTAGGAACAATGGACTAATGGAGCAAGTGGAAAGAGTGTTACCACGGTTCCCGATTGGTTCGGTTGCTGCATTGCCACCAGGAAAATCCACGATTAATATTACGTGCGTTATATTAATACACAAAATGTAATCTTGTAATAGGTTGGCATGCTTTTGTTTACTCATCTGATCGATCTCACCTGAGCAGAGGTTGCCTCTTCTGCTGCGCGACAAGACACCGACAGCGTCACCTTTTGCACGTCATCGCCGGCCGTCTCTTCAGCTTCCTTGAAGAAATTGTCGTACTCGTCGGCGACTGAGTCTTGGTTAACATGCTCGAGGTCCAGATCACGCACCCCGATAGTCTTCAGTGTGAAGAAATCGTCGCTGTCCGACGGTGGCGGCTGTGGCTGCTTGCGCATTGTCAGAGTGAGAGTGTAGGTGCACCTTGGTGGCACAACGTCGCAGAGCGGCAGCTTCGTGATGTACCTCGTCGAGCTCTTGGCCAGAAGCCTGAACGCGACGTGGTCGTCACCCTTGTTGGTTATCTGCAGCGAGCAAGAGATCAACTTTTTTGGCTCGAAGGGGAAGAAGAGCTCCGTGGGGTGGACGTCGAGCAGCTCGGGATCATCTGTTTCCTTGAGCATACGGATGATGTCCCCCATAGAGGGTCTTTTGAGTCTCTCCATCTCCAGACACTTCAATGCTATTTCGATGCATTTCTTTACTTGGTGGCAATATCTTTCCACGGACGATGTGTCCTTCAATGTTACCTGCAGCCTCTTCCTCCAGTTTCTAACTACCTACAAAATCGAAATTCCAAGCCAGAATGATAGAATGCAAATGTACTTGTTAAAGAATTTGGCTATTGATCTTAGTACAAAGACAAAAGCTATCTTTTTTCTTACAAGCTCTATGATCTCTTTGTGATACATATCACTGTAGTATTCGTACTTCTTCCCGGTCACGATCTCTAAGATTACGATACCCAAGCTGTATATGTCAGACTTGTCTGAGATCACTTGTTTTTCTAGGAATTCTGGGGGCATGTATCCACTGCATGATATCATAAATTTCACAGACACGGTCAGGCAAAGCAAATGCAATTCGACTGCTAGGGGGGAAAAGAGCTTAGTTAGGCTTTAGCTCACATTGTCCCAGTAATGTTTCTTGCGAAGATACTTTCTGCGCCCGAGACTCTTAAAAGACTAAAAATTCCTATTTTGGGCACCATGTTCTCATCCAGCAATATTTTACTAGGTTTTAAGTTCAGATGGTGAACAGGTGTTGGCAATCCCTCGTGAAGGTATCTTAGACCCTCACAAGTTCCCCTAATTATTCCGTAGCGCGTGTGCCATTCGAGTCCAGAACATTCGTCTGTAAAATGAAAGATGGATTGTATATCCAAAATGTAATGTTGAGGGATGCTATTTTCTTCAAATACTCCCAAATAAATAGCATTATGTTGCGGTGTCATACCTGAAATATAGCGGTCAAGGGATCCATTTTGCAAATACTCGAAGCAGAGCACCATATTTAACGCTTCAACATGGACGTATTTCCCACGGAACTCTAAAACTCTACTTTGTGTTTCCCGGCAGTGGCCAATTAACTGCACCATATTTTGATGATGGACTGCCATATGGTTTGTAACCTCATTCTGGAACTCCTCGTCATCAAGTCCTAGAGTGTTATAAAACTTCTTCACAGCAATGGCTTCTCCATTTTCATGTACTCCCTATTGAATATCTCTTATGAGGACAATGGGTTCTTTGCTCAGCGGCAGTGACAATTGAATAGTATGAAAATACAAATGTTGATCATACCTTGTAAACCGCTCCGAACCTACCCCTACCAAGTATTCGTTCTTCAGAGAAACCATCTGTTATGTCACTTAGGAAATGAAACGGTAGATCCCTTGGAAGGTTCACCCTGTTCTCCGTGTAATTAGATCTTCTAACCTAGAGAAAAATAAAGTAAATCTAGGTGAATCCCTACAAATATAAAAATAAATAGAACTAAAATTTGCAGTAAAGCTTTCCTGTAATTTCGTATTACTTGGCAGTTGGCTCTGAAATTTCACGTTTAGAATTGTGCAATTTTGTGTGATTGAAAGAAAAGAAAATATGAGTGGCTAAAATTTAGCAAAACCGTTGTTAGAATTATCGTATATATGTATATGTGTGTGTATGTATAGAAAGCATTTTTCATGCTCCTAGGAGTACGTACTCCCACTTCCAATACACTACTTAAATAAATGTATTATACTCTTTTATCACTTTTTATACTTCCATACTAATTGTAAGATACTTCAATGCGACATGATTGAAAAAATTTCATTGAAACACTTTATTTTTTGTTATATAGCCTTTTCCATATAAAAAATGAGGATGCTCAAAAAATATACTCGAATTCAAAGATTTGAACAAATTAAGATCACATGCCTTGCTGATTTATATATATACTCAGCACATACCTACAATCAAACTATCATACAAAAAAAACTCTAGCTCGAATTTCAGTTCAAACTTATTTAAACTAGTTAAGCTCGACATCCTAAAAAATTCAAAAAAATTTGAATGCAAATAAATAGAAATAAAATACCCGTTTTGGATCATGATGCTCGGGCACCATGATGTCTTATAGGGATGGGCATTTATACACCGAAACTGAAAAATCAAACCGAACTGAATTAACGATTATTTTAGTTTTGTCGGTTTTTGGTTTTTAAATAGATTTTTATTTTGATGTAATTCGGTTGCTTTTATTCGGTTCGGTTCGGTTGCTAGCTTCCATACACCGATCAGCCCAAGCGAGAAGCCGCCAACCCCGACTCCGAGTCTTATCCTCAGCCTCCCCAAATTTTCCCCAAGTCGCCATGACGCAGACTCCATTTGGTCCCCAAATTTCCCCAAATCCCTAGCCGTAGATGCCACACTCCAGTCGCTGGCTTCACTGCGTCGCGCCGCCATGCGCCCATGCCATCTCGGGCGCCATGGCTGCCAACTACGGAGTTACCACCGATCCACCTCCGGTCTCCAGTGGCAACGCCCATGCCAGACACCATCTCGCCAGTCTCCGGCAGGCAGCGGTAGTCTCTAGTCCTGCACCAAGCCAGCGACCATCTCTCTAGTCGCCAGTTTCAGAGGGCATCAGCCCGTCTTCATGCAAGGAAACGGATAGGAAGAATTTTGGATCTGCAATCATGTACTTCTTCCAAACTAGTGAAATACGGACTTTTTATCTTTTTACTGTATTTTCTTGTTGCTACATCTTTTCCTGGTCAGTTACTGTATGGACTGGACTCACTATTTTGCAGAGAAATCTAAGATGTTGGGCTTGCAAGACGATATTTCATTAAGATCCAGAAGGACTCAGTACTAATACAATCTTGTATGAACATTCTTGATCTTCTTATTTTTATAAGAACTTCATAGAATGGAAGTGGTAATCTGATACACTATTGCTGGTTCCCACTATCTTTATAAATATGAAGGTATTCGCGGTTGTCTTTTTCGAAGATGTGCCAGCAATGTTGATCTACTGAACATTCTAAGAGAAGTTGAACCAAAGAAGGTATATTACATTTCTGTCTTCGGTTTGTTACTGGCTTTCCCATTTATATGCACGAGCTACATCTTCCAATTAAACCTGAAGTACCTTTAGTGTTGCTCTTGCCCTGTCTAATACATTAAGAAAATTTTCATTATACTATTTGCATGTAATTAATGAATTCTTAATTTTTTTTCGAGGAGGCAGAGGATGACCAAACTTTGATCAAGGCATCAGTCTTGGCTGAGCTACAAAGGTGAATCTGCAAGAAACTGAGACCAACGACAACGAGACATGTAGGTTGAAGCCACTCCAGGTTCCTTTAGACTTTGTTATTTCGGTTTGCCCGAAAACCGAATTAACCGAACAGAAATATTTCGGTTAATTTGGTTCGGTTTTTTGTTTTGGCCGGACAAATTTGGTGGGTATTTTCCAAAAACCGAATAGACCGAACCGATTAAACCGAATTCCCACCCCGAATATATATATATATAGGAAGCCTTTTTCGTACTCTTGGGAGTACGTACTCCCACCTTCAGTATACCACTTAAACGAACGTGTTATACTCCTTTATCACTTTCAGTATACTCCAACAATAATTCTAAGATACTCCAATACGGTATGAATGAAAAAAAAATTCATATGAGCTATTTATTTTTTGTTATATACCCTTTTCTATGTGTAAAAAGAGTATATAAACAAATTATGTTATAAATGGTGGATTTTGATGAAATTTTTTGTGGAATTCACTTTGAAGTATCTTATAATTAGTATTAGAATATACTCAAATAGCTAAAGAAGTATAACAATATCATTTATGCAGTATATTGAGAGTGGGAGTACATACTCCCAAGAGTATGGAACCATTTTCCTATATATATATATATATATATATATATAGACACACACACACACACACCATAGTGCCTAGGCACCATGATCCAAAAAGGATATTTTTTCTATGTATTTTGCATGTGAAAATTTTTAACATGTTGAGTTTAACTAGTTTACTAACAAGTTCAACAAAGTTTGAACTGAAATTCAAACTAGAGTTTCCTTTTTTATGGTAGTTTGATTATAGGTATGTACTAATTTTATATATAAATTAGCAAAACATGTGATTTAATTTCGTTCAAATCTTCGAATTTGAGTATATTTTTTCAAAGGTATGTGTTTCATTTGTATTGTAATAGATGGATATATATCCTAAAACTGAATTTTTTGGAAAATATACCCGAATTTAGCTGAATTTGTGCATTTAAAATCATGTTGCCCAAGCACCATGATGCCCCATTATATATATATATATATATATATATATATATATATATATATATATATATATATATATATATATATATATATATCCCTCCGAATCATGTAATCGCAATGGTTTGCTCGCTAGTCTGACTAATCACTAGCTAATCGGTCAAGTCAGTCATTTTCCACACCATTGGCGATGACCACAAGTAAATATTATAGTTGAGGACTCATTAATTGCACTACAAATGGTAATAAGGTAATTTCTGATGAAGGGAAATAGCATCTATGCCATAAGTGATCATACCTGTTTAATACGCAACCCGTGATCGGCTATCATTGTTTCAGTCTTGTTTAAATTAGAGACAATTTGCTGTATACTAGGCCTGTCATGTCGATTCGGCATCATGCATTGCAATGCTATCTCAATGCATCTCTTCACCTGTTCACAATGTACTTCTAGTGAGCTGCGCCTCAATATTTCCTGTAGCTTTTTCCTCCAATTATCATGTACCTTCAACATTTGAAAAAAAAAGTTAGAATGACATAGCACACAAATTACGTCAGACATAACATAGTAACTTTCCAAAATGGACGATTCAAATTGATATGAACAAAACATTATTCTTACATGTTTAGCAAATTTTCGGCGCGTCATGTCAGCAATACTGGAGTAGGCTTCACGTCCAGTCATTATCTTTACAATTATGACACCCAAACTAAATACGTCATACCCATTTGAGAGTACTTGACTTTTTACGTATTCTGGCGGCCAGTATCCACTGCATGTCATCATATACGTTACAAGTTGTTGCTTAGTTGAATAAAATTAAAGATAACATAAAATAGCTAGGGAACATGGCGCAATTTGTGCCTTGTGCTAAAGAATACACAAGAGTCTTGACAAACCAAAATCTGCAAAAGGCCCAAAAGGAATGTTTTGGCATGAGGTATTATTAAGCTTACCATGTCCCTACAGAACTGATTGTCTTTTTGGTTTTTTCTTCCCCGAAGAGTCTTGACAAACCAAAATCTGCAATTTTTGGTGCCATATTCTTATCCAGCAATATATTACTAGGTTTTAAGTCCAAATGCCATATAGGTTCCTCCAATCCCTCACGAAGGTATTTTAAACCTTCACATATCCCCTTAATTATTTTGTAACGTAGATGCCAATTAAGTCCTTGGCATTCATCTGTAAATAACAAGAAATAAATGTTAAAAAATGTTATCTAAAGAATATTCTTTCATTACATGCTAAATAAAATGCACGTGCGGCACAGATTGCCAACTTAATTACCAGAAAGATGCTCGCCAAGGCTCCCATTGTCTACATACTCGAGGCAGAGGGCCATATGTAGGATTTCAACAGCACGTTGTTGCCCCTTGTGCTCGACTATTGTTTCCTCTGTTTCATTGCAGTAGCCCACTAGCTCTACAATATTTTGATGCTTGAGTCTCCTAAGGTTCTGGAACTCTTTCTGAAATTCACTATCATCAACCGCCATTTTGTGAAACACTTTCACTGCAATCTCTTCCCCGTTTTCATACACGCCCTGCATGTTCAACATCTCATATTAATACTCAACATTGTCTTTTGTGTTATGGTGATGATATGATTGATGTGGTGAAACTCTTCCTAGCTACCGGTAGCACCACCAGTCATCTTAGTGGAGGGCCCCCTGGATGCAGGAGGAGGGTGGGTGCCGGCAGCCCAGCAGTGGAGCCACTAGCCATGGAGTCAGAGGAGGGCGGTCGGCGGTGACAACGAGCGGCACAGCGATGATGGTGGCAGGCTAATTAGATTGGCCCATGCGGCGACGGGGGTGGGGAAGAAACGGTGTAGCGGCGAGGTGGCAAGGGTAGCATCTTCAATCTGCGGGATGCGACAGTTCCGACGGGAGCACGACACAACTGCGGCCGGTGAGGGCTCGCCGGTGAGGGGTAGTGGCATATGTTTTTGTTTGTTGCCCGATTTTGTAACAACCAAATGTGGCATGTAATAGGAGTACCTTGTATGGCTATTTGTGTAATGGCTCGAAAAAAAAGTGTTTGCAAAAATGTGCAACAGCTTGGCCCCTCATAGGTACATTTGTGGACCTTTGGTTCAGCAACTATGTATGGCATGGCATACCATATTCGGCTACGACACTAAACTTAATTGCAGAGTTTAAATGAAGCATGGTATTGATCATACCTTGTAAACTACCCCAAACGCACCACTGCCAAGTTTTCCATCCTCAGCAAAACAATTTGTAAGCTTTTCTAACAGTTGGTAGGGTAGCTTCATTGGCTGAACACTTCTATGCTGTAAATCCTCCTCCATGCTTCTTTCTGGTGCAAAGATCCTTTTGCGTAAGAGCAAGTAGATGAATTTTCTTTTACATAGAAATAAGAAGACCAAGAACAAGTAGTTAAGAGCGACTTGTAACTCTCGTCCTCTGCCACTCAACCTATGTAGCCTTTTCAACCATGGGCGCATGCACAAAATTAAATAGTTACAAGTATAATTAGAAATAGTACTTTATGAAGACACAACACTAGTTTATGCAGAACATAGTGGGCTGATGTTACAGAGAGTACAAAGGTTGCTAATTAATGAAGATTATGTGGTAAATAAACGTAACTGCAATGGAACTTTTGAGAACCATCTGAAACGTAATCAGGAAGTTGTTAAATCACATATGAGAATAGAGCAGTTGTAAAGGCACTTACGCGGAGAACAGGAGAAGACCTGCAGAGCTGGACGGTTTAAGAATGGGCAGCTTGGCCCGGGGAAGAAGGATGGAGTCCGGATTAAATAGCACGATTAATTAAAAAAAGTTCAGTTACACCGCATACGAGATGGTCCATTTCATTTTAAGAAATCAACTTGACTCTAGGGGTCAAGGCATGTGATTCTCGACAACTTCCGTATCGTTAAAGACAAAATCATGTCCCTTTTAGGAGTCCTTTACTGTACACTAAATTTAGTATAAATTATTTATTTATTTTCAATCTAATAGATTAAATTAGCTAGTTTTTATTTATACTTACTCTTATAGTAGAGTAGTAGGAATACTTTCTCCGTACACGCCAACCTTGCTACTATCATACAGGGCAAAAATAAAATTAAAAGGGCTTGAGGTTGAGGATAAATAGTATCACGTGTGACAGGTGAAACGAATGAAGCTTTTTTCGGCAGCCTTTAAGATATTTTGTTCGAATGTATCAACTCGTTTCATGAAAGCGAGGCTTCTTATAGCCATTTGGTTTGGTCAACTGAGTTAATTCCTATATTTTTTTTTGCAAAAATAGGACATTTAAGACCCTAAGAACAAGTGATATTTATTTCACGATTTCTAAAGCCATGGTTTATATAGTTTTTTCATAATACATAAAATGGTCTTCTCCTAAACTTGATTTCAACTATTTATATTTGCATGAAACATAGTACTATTTGTGAGATATTCTGCATCCTTATACCTTAATAAAAAAATTACAATTTTTTTCATAATTTTCGGAGCCATGGTTTACATAGTTTCTTCATAATCCATAAAATGATCTTTTACTAAACTTGATTTTAACATTTTAAATTTGAATGGAACATGCTACTTTTTGTCATATATTATGAATGCTTAGAGCGTAATAAAAATTTACAAATTTTTTTCATTCCATTTGGAGGTTCCTAGCATCCGATATGAATTATTGCAATTAAATGGAATGAATTATATAGAAAATTAATTGTGCTGCCACATGGCGCGATTGGGCTCAGTCGCGCCATCGTGGCGCGACTGGCACCTCAATCCCTGCCACGTGGTGCGACCGAGCCCAGTCGCTGCCACGTGGCGCGACAGGAGGATACTTTTGAGAGAGAAAAAATTCGTCGGTATATTTTTGAATTTTTCGATTAAAATATGATTATTTTAAAAAAAAATTCTCAAGCTGCACGGGTTATTCCTCTAATAAAACATGGTAATAGAAGGCTGAGTTTGCAACACTGCACTCCTCATGACATAAAAGGCTACCAGAAATTTGGGGCTACCTGGACGGCTGAACCAGAACCCAACAATGTACTATCAATGTATGGATAATACTACATTTAGCTAGAAAAAATGGTCTAGCCAATTGGTCATCAAAATCTTGCCCTTGCGTAGAAAAAACATACGGAAACATCAAATACATCTGAAAAATGACCATCTCCTTAAAATCTGAGCTACTACTACAGCTCAAAAATCATTTGAAAATAACCGTCTTATTGAAAGCACTAATCTGGAGAAGAACGAACACTTTAGGGATCCTAGTTGGGATGTGAGAGCAACCGAAAGGCAGGGGCTGAGGTTCTGAGATGAATGGTTGCGTTTCTGAAGGTGCATATATGAAGCAACCCAATCAGATGGTCCAGGTCTCGATGGGGTACACAAAATTAAGTTGACTTGACTCTAGCCTAAGATGCCGAATGAGTCTCTCTAAAAAAACATGAAACGCCCAAAGGGAGAAGAACGAACACTTCAGGGATCCTAGCTGGGATGTGAGGGCAACCGAAAGGCAGGGGCTGAGGTTCTGAGATGAATGGTTGCGTTTCTGAAGTTGCATATATGAACCAACCCAACCAGATCTCGATGGGTAAACAAAATTAAGTTGACTTGACTCTAGCCTAAGATGCCCAATGAGTCTCTCTAAAAAAAATGAAACGCCCAAACGAAATATGAAATTTACTTAATATGACCCTTTCCAAATTCCATTCAAAAAGCAACATGATAGCAGAATATATTATGCACGGTACGTATGACCACCCTTTACAACCAAAAAGCAGCATGCTCTAGATGTAAATTGTTATATTCTAAACCCAGAATCTGCAAGTCTGAAGCTTGTTGTTTCTCTGTTTCAGAACTCCTGTTGCCGAAACTCTTGTATCACTTCACAACTGAAACCTTCCCTGTTGCTTTTGTGCAAGACTCCAGCCTTCAGGTTGTCCAGAAAAATACTCTTCAAGTTCTGAACTATCGGCAAAACAGCAGAACAGCCAAAAACTGCAAAAGACTCAAAACTTATCTCTAGAAACTAATGCATGCATGCATTTGCAAACTAACAAACACAAACTTAAATACTAATGACAAGATTATTCCAAACAATCACCCCCTTAATCTTGTCTAGCCTAAGATATGCCCAATGAGTTTCTCTAAAAAAATGAAACTCCCAAAGGGAATATGAAATTTATTTAATATGACCCTTTTCAACTCAGGGTGTAAGTGGGACGATTTGTGGTCTGATTGTTTGCCCGCATCGGCCGCGCGTTTTTCTGTGGGATAATGTGGCTACCCGCCAAACAGTTGTGGGACATGTGGCAATGTGGCATCCATCATCCTCAAGAGCTTGCTGTTGGTACGCCTACGGGAGTATGTTATGGAGGAGGTTGACGACGAGAGATGCTCATAGACGAGTGTGCTGTGGGTGCAGCTAGCCATCAACGGACGTGACTGGGTTCCGGGTCTCCTTGGAGTCGCCGACGATAGGCGTCGCTGCTGCAAACTTCACCTGAAGGCGGCACCGTAGATGAAGTAGGATTGACAACGCACACGCATATTCATTACATTGGCTGAACATATACTCAACCAACTGTGCGTAGTCAGAGAGCCTGCTAATCAAGCTTAAAGATCTAGGAGTTAACTAGATTTACATAGACGTACGTATATACCAAAGATATATCCGCGTACAACCCGTGTTCACTTACACCCCTATTTCCATCCAAAAAGCAACATGATAGCAGAATATATTATGGACGGTACGTATGGCCACCCTTTACGACCAAAAAGCAACATGCTCTAGCTGTATATGTCGGCGAGTCTCCGTGACTTGGGAGATGCAGATCAAAGAACCACAGGGAGTCAACTACCGCGTTAATCCAAGAAAGTTTTGTTGCACGGCAGCCGCTACGGTGCATCTGATTGAGAGAAGAAAAAAATGACTTGGGACTCCAGCCCTGCATGTATTGAGACCAACAAGCTTCTCTTCGTCTCTCGCCAATGGCTCCTCACACAGGACAGAGCTTTGTTGTTTCGGACATATAAGTAGCAGATTTGCTCTAGTTTACTCCCTCCGCCATACAATATAAGTGTATAATTCACCACACGTACGAGACTAGAGAGTCATTAAATATACGAAAAAGTTGGGGCTGTTGGACCATCCCTATTAAATGGTATTCTATAACTTTTTCGGCATTAAATGAGAGGTAAATAAATGATGAAAATATTGTAATACCTTCACTTCTGATCTTGCGTGGAACGACGCTTTTCAAGAATAACGACGTATATTACGGGACGGAGGGAGTAGAGATCTAGGGTTATTATTATCTCAACTAACGTCAAGCAGAAAATAATCTGTACCGAACTATGCCATCATGGCTACACAGACACTAGGAATTTTGGATTTTCATTTGCTACGAACGCAATATACACTGAATCTGGGAATTGGGGATATGGTACGTGTTGGCTTGTGTTTACGAAGACAGTGCTACTGAATCTGCTACGAACGCAATATACACTGTTACAAAGATAGCACTAACCCTATTTAGCGTTATTTGTGTGGAGATAGCAAAGACACAAAGATTTACGGAAACCCTATGACACTTTTGTGTCACCGAATATCATGTGCCCTGATACCACTTGTCACAGAATAATAGTCGAAAAAGTAGGAATAGGAGATAAATGTTACGTGAAAAACACTTTTGAAAAAAACCACGGCTGGCCGAAATCAAATATCAAGATGTTTATAGTGATGTTCTTTTTTTTTTCTCTTACCTTACCTTACCTTACGCTGTAGACTATATATGCATACTTTAATGACTATGCGAAAAACTCCATATGAAAATATAACTGAGTTGAATAGAAAATCACGCTCCATCTCAAACAGTTAGTTAGGTCGGTCACAATCGCAAGGTCAAATGCATTCCATTGCATTGCTCCACGAATACACGTACTGCATGCGATGCGATCCGGACAAGCACAGTCAGTCGTCCCACAATCATTGAGCACATCTCTTCACAATAAATTAACAGATGTACTTCTCTAGCCTTTTAATTTACCTTTTTGATAAAACCTGACAGTAACGTCTCCCTTATTCCTTTCGTTGTCTTGCTTCTCTGCAAAACAGGAGACCATTTCTGCCCGTTGACTAAACCTTCGAGACAATTGAGAATAAGAAAAAAATGAGGCTATCCAATTTACACAGGCTTACAGCTAGAACAGGTTCGATTCCTTTGATATTTTCCTTCCGTGTCTTTTGCTGTCCTCTATCTGCAGGGGCGGAGCCAGCCAAGGCGTATGCCTTGGACCGGGCCAGTAAGTTAGCCGCAGACGAGCTTAGGATTTTACTAGTGATCTAGATTTCAACGAAGCTATCACACTATAGTTCAACACATGCTAACTTATAGTATTTGGCGTTTGATAACTGTAGGACTAACTGACAAACCAAGTCATGCTTCAACGGTTTCTTCTTATCTTTTACTCTATTTGCTGCCTTTCATTCATGTTTCAGGTCATGCGTGTTCCTTTGCTTTTGTTCCGGTTAGAGAATCTATTGTTTCTATTCCTAAAGAATATACCTCTTCCTTACAAGGTGTTTGCACCAAAATTCGGCATGTATCAAAATCAGTGCGAATCGGATAAAAGAGTCCGTATGAAGAAGAGATTGGTAGGCGAATCAGAAGGAAACTCCGTCCCTAATAAGGAGACCGGATCAGAGACCGATACGGATTAATAACGTATCCATGTACAACTCGGATCGGCCGGGCGTATTATAAAAGGCGGATGTGCGTCGAAGCATCAGACAATGAATCCAACACAACACATCTACTTTTTACAAGCCCTTTTTACATCGTCTTTTAGTTTCATAGACCTCCTTGCAAGTCGACGGAATCAACATAGCTGCGCATCGCCGATTGTTGGTTTTAGCCGATTTCACCAGGTTCGATCTGCTTTGTTTGTCGCTGCAGACGCCTTCTCAAAGCCGATTTTACCTTGTATCCGGATTAACCGTAGCTGGTTGATCTAGTTATTTCCTAATCGGTCTTCAGCCGACTAGCGAAAAGCCGATAAATCTTTGTTTATCGGCTTTAATCAAATTACAAACTCCACCTTGTCAATTTCAGGTCAAATTGACTGGCACGCTCTGCAAACCCGGCGTTTGTCTTGTGTGTTCGGGGCTAAGGATCATGCTTCACGTTTTTAGCGCGAACATATTTTGGCACGCCCGGTGGGACCAAGAAAGTCAAGATGTCGTCAACCGATAAGCCTACGATCACCTCCGATATCAACACAGATGCCATAATCGCGCCTCAGATGGCCGATTTGACCCCTGAGCAGCGGAAAGAAATCGAAGACCGAAAAGCGGCTTTGGAAGAAATAATGCTGCGGTGTTTCCAGAAAACACACCGTGGCGTTACTCAAAGGACTGCACTCCCAAGCATCAATCCTATCGGAGATCCATCATCCGAAACGGTAAGCCGATACGCACTCGCTCAAGCCGATTTATCAAATATGATTGAGCAATCTGTTCATCACGCGCTAATTAACCAATCATCGGCTCTAGTATCTACTTTAAAGCCGATGATAGAAAATAGTGTGAAAACGATCGCTCAGGAATTAGCTGTGTCTGGAAACCTACTAGATCCGCCACAAACCATCCCTACCTACCCAGCATATTCCATAACCCCTAACACCAGTACAGTAAAAATGTCGGCTCAAACACCTGTCATGATGCCGACTCAACCTACTGTTCTTAAACCAAGCATACATAGAGATGGGTTTACGCACTACCATGGGCACACGGATGGGGCCAAGATAAGCGCATCAAATCCGTCGAACGGACCCTCCAATAGCATCGGTTTATCAGCTCATCAGCCGATCGAGACGGATCAGGTTCCACAATCACGGGGAGCCACAACCGTGAAACAAGCGCCGTATAGGGTGGTGCCGTACGTTGAACCTTTCGCGCCCATACCCGATACATCGAGTTTTAATCATGAATATGACCAAGTACCAAGACCTCCTGTGGCACGATTTGGACAAAGGGCCGAGTTTGCACTCGGGGGGCAGGGCGTGAACAACGAAAATTGGCAGTGTCCGGTTGCACCACAGGCCGACAACATCAATTGGGCAGAACAAATTGCCAACGTGTTGAGAGAACAGTTCGGTATACAACCCAGAGGAAGGGTAATCGGCTACAAGAAGCCGCATCCCGATTACATAGACCGTATGCATTACCCGCACAACTTTAGGATACCAGACTTTGCTAAATTCTCGGGCGATGATTCTGTTACCACAATTGAGCATATCGGACGATTTATGGCTCGATCTTGGGGAAGCGCGATCCGATGGACTAAAAATTAGGTTATTTCCTTTATCGTTGTCAGGTGCTGCGTTCACTTGGTTTACTAATCTGCCCCCAAACTCAGTTCATGTGTGGAACGATTTAGAAAGCCGATTCCATGAATACTTCTTTTCGGGGACTATGGAGCTTAGGATTTCTGATCTCAGTTCGGTCCGACAGAAGTACGGCGAATCGGTTTCCGATTATATCAGAAGATTTAGAGGCGTACGGAATAGATGTTTTAGTGTAACATTACCCGATGATCAATTGGCCGATTTAGCATTCCAAGGGTTAATCCCACCATTAAAAGAAAAGCTATCTGGCCAAGAGTTCCCCGATTTAGGCCACTTACTCCATCGCGTATCGGCACATGAAAGCCGATATGCAGAGAGCAAAGGGTTTAAAGATAGATTTAAATCGAACGGTAATGAAAAGGCCAAAGTAAACATGGTAGAATATAATTTGAGCGACACCTCCGAGGACGAGGCAGAGGTAAACATAGCCGAGTGGACCAAGGGTTCCAAAAGGCCACTCGTATGCTCTCTGCTCAAGCCGACAAAAAATAGGGCGGAAATCAAGTATTCATATGACGTGTCAAAGTGTGACAAGATATTTGATTTATTATTGCAAGAAAAACTCATAAGGTTGCCAGAAGGACACGTCATACCATCGGCCGAGGAAATTAAAAAGCGAAGGTATTGTAAATGGCACCATTCGTTTTCACATAATACTAACGACTGCAATATTTTTCGACAATAGATTCAATCGGCCATCGCCGATGGCAGGTTAAAATTTGCGGAAGAGTCGGCTATGCAGATAGATATGAATCCTTTTCAAGTCAACATTGTTCAGTGCTCACGGAAAGGAAAGGGGCCTGCAGAAGAAGATAAGCCGACTAAAGGAATTGTATCACCAGACGAAACAGTGCAGATTACTATCGGCTCTATACAGATAGAAGCCGATAGGAATGGACAAAACTCAAGAACGGTAAAACCAAGAGGGGACTTGGAGGTCGGCAAATGGTATCGGGCTGAGAGGACTCCGAGAAAGGTTAATTTCAAGCCAAAGCCGACCTTCTCGCAACTTCTGGGAAAATATGAAAGAGTAAGCCAAAAATACAATGCCAGACAAACCCAAAGTTTTCATCGACCGGATCAAAAGAGGGACGAATGTTGGCGGCCAGATATGCCACGTCGGCCAACTACTGAAGAGGAGAAACACCGGCAATGTCCCTTTTGGCAGTTTTGCTGGGAAAAAGGGATGATTTTACCAACAGTCATGTCCTGTCCCATGCAACACTCGTCTGAATATCGGCCAAACCAATCAGTAAAAGATAGGTTGTCTCGACCAATACATGATCGGCTAGAAAGGGGATACAGGAGGCCGATTCGTGAAAGGTTATCAACATCAGAGCAGGGCGAATCCTCCCGAACTCAAGAAATATCGGCTTCGCATAACACAAGTAGAGTGGAATATGACGGCGAAATGAGCAATTTAGCTGGGAAGATAAGGAAGCCGATAGAACCTAAACCTAGGTGGTGTCCCTCGGGTCTTAGCAAGTCTCAGCGCAGGCGGCTTCAGCGATTAAAGACACAGGAAGAAAGGGAAGCCGAGAAAGAGAGCGAAAGGGATCGAATGTTCAATAAGTTAAGGCCAATACCAGTTTTGAAAAAAGAGTGGAGAAAGAAGGAACAGACCGATAGTGATTCAGATCAATCGGTCGAATCCGGGTCTCCAATGATCCGAGATGATACACCGCCAATGGATATAAACATGGTATTCACTTTACCTGCTGAATTCAAGACCGAGAAATCGGCTGAAGAAGTGTTCGCCCAATTATGCCTCGGTGCACCAGACGCTGTGTTTGAGAAACCACAAGATATGCATCGGCAGCTGAAACCTTTATACCTAAAAGGATACATTAATGGCCGACCGATATCTCGTATGCTGGTCGATGGTGGGGCGACAGTTAATCTGATGCCGTCAAGCACTTTCAGAAAATTGGGTAAAGCCGATGAAGACTTGATCAAAACCAATATGGTGCTGAATGACTTCACGGGAGACCCTACTGAAGCTAAAGGGGTAATGATATCGGAACTAACAGTCGGCAATAAAACTTTGCCGACTGCATTTTTCGTGATAGAAGCCAAAGGCAATTATAGTGTACTCCTTGGGCGGGACTAGATCCACGCCAATTGCTGCATACCATCAACTATGCATCAGAGATTGGTACAATGGAACGATGATACAGTAGAAGTTGTACCGACCGACACATCGGCTCATATCGCCATGGCCAGCCCTGATACCAATTGGCCACACGAAGAAGCCGAATGTATATCAGGAAAAATCTTGGACGATTGCGACTTTATCTGCGTCGAGAAGTCAGGATTCAAGCCGATCAGCGTCAAACCCAATACGTTTGATCGGACAGACGAAGTAGTGAGAAGATGGAGTCCAAGACACTAGCAAAGCTACAAGAAAAGGCAAGAAGCTATCGGCAAGAAGAATACGAAGAAGCTGTTGAGGATTTTGAAGAAGAAAGAAAAGGGTTAGGATTTACTTCTGCCGATTTGCTCGAAGAGATCAACATTGGGGAAGGTGATAGTAAAAGACCAACATTTGTAAGTGCTAAATTAGAACCCAGTTATAAAGCAAAGTTGGTCGAAATACTCAAAAAAATATAAAGATTGCTTTGCATGGGAGTATTATGAGATGCCAGGTTTAAGCCGACAGCTAGTTGAACATCGGCTACCTATAAAACCTGGGTATCGGCCATTCAAACAATATCCTAGGCGGTTTAATCCTACGTTGTATGACGCTATAAAAGAGGAAGTAGGACGATTGCTAGAAGCGAAGTTTATCCGGCCTTGCCGATACGCTGAATGGGTCTCGAATATCGTCCCTGTAAAAAAGAAAAATGGCAAACTTAGGGTGTGCGTTGATTTTAGAGGTTTGAATAAGGCCACACCAAAAGATGAGTACCCGATGCCTATAGCCGATATGCTTATCGATGCTGCGTCCGGAAATAAGATCATAAGTTTTTTGGATGGAAACGCCGAATACAACCAGATATTCATGGCCGAAGCCGATATACCCAAAACGGCTTTCAGATGCCCAGGAGCTTTAGGGCTATATGAGTGGAAAGTTATGACCTTTGGTTTAAAAAATGCCGGCGCCACTTATCAGCGTGCTATGAACCATATTTTCCATGACCTGATCGGCAATACTGTGGAAATATACGTTGACAATGTGGTGGTAAAGTCCAAAGAAGACTGGCAACATTTAGCCGATTTGGAAAAGATGTTCGAAAGCACAAGGTTACATGGATTAAAAATGAACCCTCTCAAGTGTGCTTTCGGAGTATCGGCTGGACAGTTCCTTGGGTTTACCGTACATGAAAGGGGAATTGAAGTAAATCAGACCAAAGTAAAAGCTATAGCCGATACTAGGCCGCCGACAAGCAAAAAGGAGTTGCAAGTATTGATAGGGAAAATCAACTACTTGCGACGTTTCATCTCGAACTTGTCAGGACGTATTCGGGCCTTCACACCGCTGCTGAAAATTAAAGACGACCAAGAATTCAAATGGGGAGCCGATCAACAAAAGGCTTTCGATGACATAAAAGGTTATCTGATGAGTCCACCAGTATTGATCGCACCAAAACATGGTATACCTTTTAAACTATATATATCGGCTGAAGGCGATACAGTGGGAGCAGTTTTAACACAGGAGGTCGATAGGAAAGAACGAGCGATATTTTATCTAAGCCGACGCCTGTTAGATGCAGAAACCAGGTATCCCCTATTAGAAAAATTGTGCCTATCTTTGTACTTTGCTTGCACTAAATTAAGGCATTATATGCTGGCATCAAGATGCGTCATAGTCTGCAAAACCGATATAATCAAGTACATACTATCTGCACCGATTTTGCGAGGTCTGCTTGGTAAATGGGCATACGCCTTAACTGAGTTCGATTTGACCTACGAATCGGCTAAATCTGTGAAAGGGCAAGCTGTAGCCGATTTTATCGCAGGAAGTGAAACATTAACAGGAACGACCGATGTAGCTCCTTGGCAGTTGTATTTCGATGGATCCGTTTGCCAAGAAGGTGAGGGCATTGGTGTAATATTAATTTCACCTAGAAGACAGGAATACGAGTTCATGTATCGGCTAACTAGCCGATGTTCAAATAATCAAGCAGAATATGAAGCATTACTAAGAGGGCTACGATTGCTAGACAGCGTCGGAGTAAAAGACGTCGAAGCTTTCGGGGACTCGATGTTAATTGTACAACAAGTCAAAGGGGAATACCGATGCAACGATGGTGCACTAAACCAGTACTTACACCAGTGCCTCCAGATTATTGGAACATTTACTACATTCTCTATAGAACATATCCCCAGAGAAGCCAATGACAAAGCAAACCGGTTGGCACAATGTGCATCAGGGTATAAGATTGAAAGCCGACAGGAACCGATCGAGCTAAATGATTGGCCGATCTTGTGTGTTCATCCTGTCGACTGGAGAAAAGAAATAAAGGATTATTTATCAGATCCATCTAAGCCGACTGAGCAGAAGGTCAGGCGCAAAGAACTCAAATATGTTCTACTGGAGGATGTATTATACTTTCGAACCATGGAAGGTTTATTGCTAAGATGCCTAGGAACTGAAGAAGCTAAAATAGCGATGGGAGAAGTCCATGAAGGAATTTGTGGGTCACATCAATTGGCCCATAAAATGAGATGGGTACTGAGACGAACAGGATATTTTTGGCCGACAATGTTAGAAGATTGCTTCAAATATTATAAAGGATGCCAAACATGCCAAAACCATGGTAACACACAGTCAGCACCAGCATCGGCTTTACACCTGATCATCAAGCCATGGCCGTTTAGAGGATGGGGCATAGACATAATCGGCCAGATATTTCCGTCATCCAGCAAAGGACATAAATTTATTCTCGCGGCCACAGATTATTTCTCAAAATGGGTTGAGGCTGTACCACTCAAGAAAGTTACTAGCAAAGAACTGATCGACTTTGTAAATGAACATATCGTCCATCGGTTTGGAATACCGCAGACAATTACTACTGACCAAGGGACGGTGTTCATGTCTAACGAATTCAAAAGTTTCGCTGGAAGTCTTGGGATAAAATTACTCAACTCTTCTCCTTATTACGCTCAGGCCAATGGGCAGGCCGAGTCGTCAAACAAGACACTGATAAAACTAATAAAGAGGAAAATTGAGGAAGAACCAAGGAAATGGCATTCAAGGCTAATGGAAGCTTTATGGGCTTATCGGCTATCTTACCACGGATCAACCAAATTATCACCTTTTCAGTTGGTATATGGACACGAAGCCGTTTTGCCCGTGGAAATTAACATCGGCTCAGTAAGGCTATTTGAGCAAGATAATTTGCCAGTCGATGAATACAAACAGGCAATGCTAGACAATCTAGATGACTTAGCCGAGCTAAGGCTGATTACATTGGATCGGCTCAGAAAGAATAAAGAAAGGGTTGCCAGATCATATAATAAAAAGGTGGTTTTAAAATTTTTCAATCAAGCCGATCTGGTATGGAAAACAGTGCTCCCAATCGGTTCTAAGGATAGTCGATTCGGCAAGTGGTCTCCAACGTGGGAAGGGCCTTATAAGATAAATCGACCGATTGACGGAAACTCGTATATACTAGAATCCTTAGACGGATTCGTACTACCTAAAGCAATCAATGGAAAATATTTGAAGACATATCACCCAAGCATATGGATTGGATCCTAATTATAGGAGAAAAACATTAGGGATTGATTGCAAAAACAAGTGCATAAAGTCAGTCGGACGGCCGACCAAGTCAATCGTTCACAACCACCACAGATTAAAAATTGTTTATAAAAATCGGCTACACGGCCGGTACTACATATCAGTTCAAGAAACAATGCTGTCTTCAATGAAGCCCGGAACCAGGCAGATGGGCTCCCAAAGCCGATAGTGCTGCTGCCGCCCTACCAATAGTAGCTTGAACGCCATCTATTAGCTGTTCATCGGCTCCTGCATCGCCCGGAACCGGGATCATCTTAGCTGATTGGTTCTTGACTTTGGTAAAAATTTCACCGATTTGCCGCCTCTGAACCGCCAGCGAAGACGTCGCGTCGGAAATACCGATCTGGCAATCTGCAAGTTCTTTTGTAACTAAAGCCAGCTGTTCTTCAAGTTTTTTCTTGGATAACTCCAGCTCTTGGGCCTTATTCTTAGCCGATTTTAGCACAGCGGCACCCTGGTCAAACGTTCCCTTCTGGAGTTTTGTGTCTGCTATAAGCTTGTCCTGGATCTGTTGGTCGGCTTGCTGGGCCTTCCTCTGTTCAACTCTTACTTTGGCCGATTCCACGTCCAGCCGACGAGCATCCAAATGACATACCTCTAGCAAAGCATTCATGGCTGCAGGAGGAAGATCGGCTTGCATGGCCGCCATAGCATTTCTCAAGGGTTGGGTGTTGGCCAGAAGAGCCGCCTCCGGCTGCATCACTTCATCCAGAAGGCGGTTGAGTCGCTCCTGCATGCCCGGCTCAGCGGTAACGGCAGCCGATGCTGGCGCGGAGGCCGCTATTATGCGCTGAATATCGGCTGGATAGTCGTCAGTGGCTAGAACTTCCGGGTCATCCAGCTCATCCAAAGTAAAGCCCAGAAGATCGGCCGGGTCCGTTAATAGCACTTTAGGATCAGGATCAGAAATATCGATCGTCGGAGGCAGTGGCGATGGAGGGATAGACGATGTAACACCTTGGAGATCGGCTACAACCCCCGCTACTTGTACTGACGGAGATTGCTAGAGAACGAAAAAAGGAGCAAGTCAGCAATGCAAAACAAACGCAAGGCAATGTCACTCTAAGAACAAGACTCACATCGGTAGCCGAGTGCTCCGGGGAACCATCGGGTTGGCGCCCCACAGGTCTGGGCGAACGCCTGGTAGATTTCTTCCTCCTCTCTGCGGTAAGTTCAAGTTAATATTGATAAAACAGGAAACACAGTAGCCGATGCAGGAAAAATAACTTACTCGGAGCACGCTGGCGAGCTAAGTCCGACAGGGATGGACTTTGGATACCCAAGGTACCTGAAGTATATCCTGTAGTACCGACGGATTGACCCGGGCGTCTCTGTCGGCCACTACTGACGGAAACATGAGGATCGGCTACTTGCTCACTAGCAGCCGCACCACCCTGAAAGGACACATTTTTTAAATAAAGGGCGATAGCCAGTATAAAAAACAGTATGAAACACCGGTACCTCTATGGCTACTGAGGAGTTGCTATAATCAGAGCTCGCGCTGGACCCCGAAGCTACCGTCGGCTCATGAAAATCGGGAAAAAATAAGAGGATTATGGCCGATGGAGTCCTGTCCATAAGAATAGCTTCCGATATTCTAGCCCACCACTGCGAAAATGCAGCTGACCGACGGGAATTGAGGACGAAGCGCGGTGATGAGAAAGTTTGTAACCCATCGGCCACCTCAAGTACAATCTCCGCAGCAATGTTGTTTGTCACCTTAGAATGGGGTTCGACACAAGATAACAAAGGAAAGGAGGGAATGGTTTGCCCAAAACCCAATTGGCGGGCGTAAACCGAAGGATGGTAGAATTCATACGACGGCTGAAATGTCCGATTGCGCGTATTCAAGCCAACATGAATAATGCAAGGGGAAAGGATAATTTTATACAAGTCTAAAGTAGACCGAGGCATTAAAGAACTATCGGCATCTAGACGAAGAAATGAGGGGTATGGACAATCGGCCACATCAGTATAGCAGAAAAAGTCTTGTTGGCCGAAGGAGGTTCTGTCTAGGGTAAGGAAGAATGTTAGGTATTTGTGTAAGCCGACTGGATCCATTTTTAGTTCACCAGCTGAAGACATGATAAATCTCTCGCCATAAGATCGGCTCACTCTATACTGGGGAACCACGTTTTCCAAGTAGTCTTCCCGGGGGAAAGTTGAACTTCCCGAAGGTTCGGATAAAATTGATCGGCTAAACATGCAATAGAGCCATGTCTGGATAAACCACAAAGGACCTCCTACATTGCCAACGACGTGTTTGGCAAATCCAGAGAAGAGTCGACTACGAATTACATACATCATTTGGTACACCGCCCCAAGAAACGTTTTACCAAGGGCAAGCCGACACCCCTCCACCAAACGCTCCGCTATTAGCTGAAAAGATTGGGTAGGGCCAAGGGAGGCACCGCAGAATAGGTATCGGTCTAGCCAAAGATTAAGAAAAGCGACGTGCTCTTTAGCCGACACTGTACCGATAACCCTATTGTTATTCTGGATATATTTGTGCCAACCCTCGCCTTTCTTGCGGATTAATTTAAAGGAAGGTTTTCCGCTAAAAGCCGATAGTTGGTCCCCATCTGGCCTAAGGCAGCACAATTGGGCCACATCGAGCAAAGTAGGGCCGATTGGGCCAGACGGGAACAAAAAGGCAATAAAAGAATCCGACCAAAAATAACAGGCCGCAGCTACTAAGGATTCGTTGGCTTCAGGATCGGCTAAACTCAAAGACAAAGATTCGGCTGTACCCATTCTCTCCCATTCTACCCTCTTTTGAGCCGATACCCTGATAAACCAAGATCTCCATCCCTTCAGATTTGTGGGCCAAGCCCTAAAACTTTTTCCCCACTCAGAAATATTGTACCCGGCAACCAACAATGGGAGTCTAGGAATTTCTTCATTGATGACTGTATCGGCCGACATAGTACCTATCGGTTCTAGGAAGAATTGATTTGAACTTTGAGGAATCGGAATGAATACCTGCGAAGGGTCCATTTCAGCCGATTTCAAAAGGATAAGAAAAGATGACGAAAGCCGATGATGCGTGAGTCGAGAGCTTGAAAGCGTGCAAATGACCGTGGGGGGACCCCCCATATTTATACCACGGTGAAAAGAAGGCGAACGGGCGGGAGCAGTTGCGCATTTAAAACGCACCGAGATTTTTACGACACGGTTAACGGGGTGGTTCCCGAAAAAGATTCTTCTATAAAGCCGATACGGGCGAAAGCCGATTCTTTTTGGAAAATAACAAGTTATCCTCCCAAAAACAGGGGGCATATGTTTGCACCAAAATTCGGCATGTATCAAAATCAGTGCGAATCGAATAAAAGAGTCCGTATGAAGAAGAGATTGGTAGGCGAATCAGAAGGAAACTCCGTCCCTAATAAGGAGACCGAATCAGAGGCCGATACGGATTAATAACGTATCCATGTACAACTCGGATCGGCCGGGCGTATTATAAAAGGCGGGTGTGCGTCGAAGCATCAGACAATGAATCCAACACAACACATCTACTTTTTACAAGCCCTTTTTACATCGTCTTTTAGTTTCATAGACCTCCTTGCAAGTCAACGGAATCAACATAGCTGCGCATCGCCGATTGTTGGTTTTAGCCGATTTCACCAGGTTCGATCTGCTTTGTTTTGCTACGCATCGCCTTCTCAAAGCCGATTTTACCTTGTATCCGGATTAACCGTAGCTGGTTGATCTAGTTATTTCCTAATCGGTCTTCAGCCGACTAGCGAAAAGCCGATAAATCTTTGTTTATCGGCTTTAATCAAATTACAAACTCCACCTTATCAATTTCAGGTCAAATTGACTAGCACTCTCTGCAAACCCGGCGTTTGTCTTGTGTGTTCGGGGCTAAGGATCATGCTTCACGTTTTTAGCGCGAACACAAGGTTTGGCTATACAATTTTATTTTTATTGTTCTTTCCTCTGCTATTTTTTTGGGCATGTGCCTTGGCATCACGAATTTAATTTACTAGGTAGAATATGCGGCGCACACTGCACCGGGTAAAATTTATTATGTTTTTTTTCCTAAAAAAAGACTGCAGGATGATCTAAACATATTTTTTTCGGAGCGATCTTAACACTCTATAGTTCACTGGTGAATAATACATTTTCTGAAAAATATTAAAGATCGAGTTGCAAAAAAAAAACTATAGTGATACAGTTGTATACATATATTTCTTATTGTAGAAAATATTAGAAATCAAGTTACAAAAAAAATAGAGAGATAGAGTTGTACATAAATTTCTTTTGACGAATTTGGTTAACACTTTATTATTACCCGGTCAACCTTCTTTTGTCGAGTTTAACACTCCATGTGTTAACCGGGTAATAATACATGTTCCGAAAAATATTAGAGATGTCAACCTTTTTTTATCGAGTTTAACAATCTATGCGTTCACCGAGTAATAATACATATTTCGAAAAATATTAGAGATCGAGTTGGGGAAAAAAGTCTAGAGATTAAAGATCGAGCTGGGAAAAAAAAGTCTAGAGATAAAGCTGCACACATATATCTATTGATGAAAATATTTTTTCCAGGAAAAACGGATAAATGACCTGGACACATATTTCTTTTGACGAATTTGGTTAACACTTTATTATTACCCGGCTAACCTCCTTTTGTTGAGTTTAATACTCTATGTGTTAACCAGGTAATAATACATATTCCAAAAAATATTAGAGATGTCAACCTTCGTTTATCGAGTTTAACACTATATGCGTTCATCGAGTAATAATACACGTTTCGAAAAATATTAGAGATTGAGTTGGGGAAAAAAATCTAGAGATTAGAGATTGAATTGAAAAAAAATTTCTAGAGATAGAGCTGTACACATATTTCTGTCGACGAAAATATTTTTTCCGGGAAAAATGGAGAAAAGACCTGGATATAAGAGACGAGACCTGTTTGTTATATTTTTGGACCTAATCGCTTTCCTAAAAAATTAGAAAAGGGCTCATTTGAGATTTGTATTTAGCGGTGGGCTTTTTCGTAAAGTAACAAACCAGAGACCTAAATGTAATTTGGAAACATTTTTCTTACCCTCACAAAAAATTGCAAAGGATCTCTTTGTAATTTACAGGAACCTATTCGTAATTCTAAGAAAAAGGAGGGACTTTTTTGCAAAACGGCGTGGGGTGAGTTGGATGGCCTGAGCTCTCTTCAATTCCTCCCCCACATAATAGAGTTAATATTCTTATCACACATGCTGGGGATTCGATTATCTTAATAATTGACAAAACAAAACTATAAAGGATCTACTTTCGTTTTTTCTTAGACCAGATAATTTAGAAAGACATTTACTTCTTAAAGCCACTAAGCTTTGTTATGTTCAAATTGCTAGATTGGATTTGCAAAACAGTGTTGGATGCAGCTATTTTGGACAGCCATCAGGTGCAATAGCCCAAGCAGATTTTCTTCATCGCTGTGCAAATCCTGATTTCGTTGTGCGGTACTTTCAGCAAACGTCCTGTTATTCTGGGTTACATGGAGATGATAAATGCAAGGAGGCCAAATTTTGTTGCTTTCGCATGTTCACAAGGGAATTGCTCGCCTACTCCTAGCCTCCTACCAGAGCCTGATGCTGCTTACGTTGAGTTATATTTGCGATAGAATTTTACTGATTCACCAATGATTCATTGTTTTCGCGAGTTTTTCCTTTAAAGCTGTTGTAATTTTTTTTAGAAAAAAAGCACTGCGTACGTCTAGATTTGTATATTCTGATGCCCACAAATGGATAAAAACTAAATTTCACCAATTGCTTTCATGAATACACAGGAGTGATTCACTACAGTACTTGCATTCGTACAAGTTACCAAGCTATAGGTCCACTGACTATGATGGATGATTCAATTGTAAAAAATACATTTTGCTTTCGTTGGCCATCCAGCATGTAAATCTTGACTAACAGGTTTTCTAAATTAATGTTATGTTCAACTTTTATTCATAGAGTATAGGTGGTTACCAGAATAGACCCAATATTCAAGAATTTCAGTTTAATCTTAGTACTATACTGTTCACGCTAAAAACGTGAGGCAGGATTCCTAGCCTCGAAAACACAAGACAAACGCCGGGTTTGCAGAGCGTGCCAGTCAATTTGACCTAAAATTGACAAGGGAAAAGTCGTAGGATCAATCAGAGCCGATAAATGGATGATTATCGGCTTAACACCGGCCGGCTAATAGCCGATCAGGAGATAACTAGATCAACCAGTTACGGTTAATCGGAGGGTAAAGGTAGATCGACTTTGAAAGGCGATGCGCAACAAACAAAGCAGATCGAACCTGAAAAACAAGTCGACGAGAGCAACGAATCGGCGATGCGCAACTTTTATTGATCTCGATGACTTACAGAGGAAAGATTGCTACGAGAACTAGAAACAGAATCGTAAGTAGAGTTGTGTTGATTGATTGGTTGATTGTCTTTCGCCTCATAGTCCGTCCCCTTTTATATCACTTCGTCCGATCCGAGTCCTGCATGGACACGACAATTACGTCCGTATCGGCTCTAGATTTCCTTTTCCTTGTCAATGACGGATTCCTTGTTGGTACCGGTTTGTACTTTTGTAAAACCTTCCATATTTGAATTAAGCCACTTTTTCCACGTACGCAGAATTTTGGTGCAAACATATGCCCCCTATTTTTGGAAGATAACTTGTTGTCTTCCAAAACTCACGTCCTGATATCATCGGCTTTGAAATCGGCTTCTAAGGGCTCGATGCCTGCCCCATTAATGGCGCCGTCAAAATCTCGGTGCACTTTCAATGCAAAAACTGTTCCTGCCCGTTCACCTTTTTTACTGCAGTATAAATAGGCGGGTCCCCTTGCGGTCATTTTCACGTTTTCGAGCTCTCGATTCGCCAGTAATCGGCTTTCTCCATCTTTTCGCATCAAGTCGTGTCCCTTCTCTCACATCGGCTGCCATGGACCCATCCCAGGTATTTATACCGATTTCTCAGAGCGTAGATCAATTCTTCCTTGAACCAATAGGAACCATAGAAGCCGATGCTGTGATTAATCAAGAAATCCCTAGGCTTCCCCTATCGGCTGTGGGGTATAATATAAAAGAATGGGGAAAAAGCTTTAGAGCCTGGCCCACAGCCCTTAAAGGATGGAGATCATGGTACATTAGGGTATCGGCCCAGAAATGGGCAGACTGGGAACGGCTAGGGATAGCCGAGTGTCTCCCTCTATGTTTAGCCGATCCAGAAGCTAACGAACCTCTAGTAGCCATGGCTTGTTATTTTTGGTCTGACTCTTTTAATGCCTTCCTTTTTTGAACTGATCCAGTCGGCCCAACCCTCCTCTATGTCGCTCAACTTTGTTGTCTTAGACCAGATGGCAATCAACTATTGGCTTTCAGTGGCAAACCCCGTTATAAGTTGACCCATAAGAAAGGGGAAGGTTGGCGTAAGTATATCCAAAACAATAATAAGGTTAATGGGCTTGTGTCGAATGAAGAGCATGTCGTCTTCCTCAACCTTTGGCTAGATAGATTTCTCTTCTGTGGAGCTTCCCTTGGTCCGACCCAAACTTACCAACTGATAGCCGAGCAACTGGTGGAGGGTCGTCGGCTTGCGTTAGGAAAGTTGTTTCTAGGGGCTGTATTCCAAACAATGCACATCATTCGGAGCCGCCTTTTTTCTGGTTTTGCCAACTTCGTTGTTGGCAACGTAGGGGGTCCTTTATGGTTTGTCCAAATCTAGTTGTACTGCGTCTTCAACCGATCTATTCTTTATGAACCCCTAGGCGCATCGGCTTTCCCCTTGAGGACTACCCAGAAAACGCAAACCCTCAATTCAGAGCCAACCAATCCTACGGGGAAAAGTTCATAATGTGTTCTGCGGGTGACCAAAAAATAACTCCCGCTGGTATGCATAAGTATCTGACCTTCTTCTTGACAATAGATCGATCAACCTTTGGCCAGCAGGACTTTTTCAGTTATCTTGATGCAGCCGATCATCCTTGGCCCTCTTTTCTTCACCTAGACGCTGACAGCTCTCAGATTCCCCAATCGACCCTAGACTTTTACAAAATCTTCCTATCTCCTAGCATCTTTGAAAGACCGATATGGCGATCAGAGGGGGGGTGAATGATCCAAAATAAAATTTTCCCCACTCAAAGTACTCAAAACAATCCCGCAAGGAAACCGGTGCTCCCAAAATTCGCGAAACCCGCAAAAATCAGAACGACTCGACAACTATGTGTATCCCGAGTTTGCATGGATGACGACCATGAATAATGTGAGGGATTTGTATATCACAATCCTGGTTGTTAAGTGTCCAAAATAAAGAGGAATTAATTCAAAGATTTATTTTCTAAAAGAGATCAAGCATAATCACCAAAAAGCCTCTTTTAGAAAAGCAAAAGCAGATTTTTCAGGAGTGGTCCCCACTTGGAGCAGGTGGTTAGTAGATTTATGTTGCTCCAAAATTTTGGGGAATTTTTCACCTTATTAACAGATGAGGCGTGAAGCACTCCACGAAAAAAAACCCTCAAAAAGCCTTGTAGAAAAATCATGAAAAATCATGGACTACAGACAGTCAGGAACTTCGATCAGGAAATTTGGGGCTCAGTTTTCACCTCATAGCTCCCAAACGGTGCGATCAATGGACTCCAAATTTTTTTTCACAAATGGATATATGAGTCACGCACATTCTCCAATAAGAATCAATCAAAAAGGATTTTCAAAGATTTTTCGAAAAATCAAATACCGACTTCTGCGCGAAGAACAATTTCTGGACAGATTCGCGATCTTGATAGAAACTTGACAAATAAACTCTTGCGGCATACAAACTTTGGCAAAGGAACTCGATCTTGAGCGAAGATCCAAATAGAGTATAGAAGGAGGTGAATGTGAATCGCTCAAGTCAAGAACAAAATCCAGCAATCATAAATGTAAATGCGGGAATGTAAATGCTGAATTTAATACATGAAAGTAAATACCGAAAGTAAAGACATAATATAAATTGCAAGAATTAAATTGCGAGAAAATAAATTTGGCTCTTGGAACTTATATTTCATTCAGAGATGTGTGATTACAAAGCCTCACTTCATGTGGGCAAAGCTCAAAGGAGCAACACAACAACTCAAAGAATGAATGGGCATGGAGGCCTCCTTCCACCCCTCTATTTATACTACTCCATCTCCGATCATCTTCCGGCGATCTCCAACCGTCTGGACCTCCGACGCACCTCGCCTAGTCCCGGTCATCATCCACCTCACCATGACCTAGCACCGTCGTCCTGCAACCATCAAAGACAAGGAAAACCATCACATAGCATTGTCCAATAATATACAATAAACATCACAAATGCTCACAATTAATCATATCTCATTCATCAGTCGGTTCTATCGCCAGCCAAAAGCCGGTAGTACCACAAGAGACCAACACAACCCAAATTGCTTCCTTTTGAATTATGATTCAAATCAAACTCAAACATGAGAACACCTTGCTCAAATAAAGTCAAATACTCATCACAAATATGGACGGACCTCCACATGGTCCTTCAATCTTTCACGTCGGCTTGAATACCAGAAACTGCACTTTTCAACCGTCGTATGAGTTTTATCACACTTCAGTTTATGCCCGACAATTGGGCTTCAGACAAGCTATACCTAGTTTTTCTTTACTCGAGCGCATCCAGCCTCGCACTAAGGTAACTAATTCAACTGCTGCTGAACTTGTTCTTGAGTTAGCTGACGACCTTCAAATCTTCCATATGCCGCATTTTTTCCTCAACACTCGTCGGTCAAGCCCATTCTCTCACTGGTGGTCCCTGGTATCTGACGCCCTCCTATTGGATAGGACTCCGTCGGCTATTATTTCCTTATTCCTTCCCGATTTGCGTGAGCCGACGGTAGTACCTACCAGCAGTTCGAGTGAGAGTTCAGGTTATACCAATTCTTCAGTAGCTGTAGAGGTACCGGCACCTATATTTCTTCTCGAAGGTTCCGCCTGTGATCGGTTTTACTGAGTTTTGGGCCTTTACAGGGGAGGAGGGCGACGGATGTTGGTGGGCAAGCAGCCGATCCAAACGCTTCTGTTAGCAGTAGCCGACAAAGACAGCCGGGCCAGACGATCGTTACTACGGGCTACTCATTGGGTACCCTAGGCATTCGGAGCCCATCTTTGTCGGACCTTGCCCGTCAGCAACGCCCCGCAAGTAAGTTGCTCCAATTGCATCGGCTTTTATATTTTTTATTTTTGCCGATGCTAACCCGCATGGTTCAGAGAGGAAGAAGAAGTCCACTAGCTAGGCGATCGCCAAGGCCTGCAAGACGCTCTGCTGACCACTCCCTGGAGCATTCGGCTACTGATGTAAACCTGGTCTTATTCCTTCACCTTGAATGATACTTTATGTGGTGCTGACCATCATCTTTTGATTTCAGCAATCGCCGTCAGTGCAAGTGGCGGGGGTTCTAGCTGACCTCCAGGGTACTTCATCGGCCATTCCGCCTGTGCTATCTACGACGCTCCCTGATGTACCGCTGCCTGCAGACATCGTGCCCGTCTCCCTCGACTCAGCCGATCCTGCCAATCTTCTGGGCTTCACCCTGGATGAACTGAATGATCCCTAGGTGATGGCCACGGATGATTACCCAGCTGATGTTCGGCGGATACTTGATGCCTCCATCACTGCATCAGCTGCTGTAACCTCCGAGCCGGGCATGCAGGACAGACTAAATCGTCTTCTTCATGAAGTCATGCAGCTCGAAGCTAGGCTCTTGGAGAACACTCAACCACTCAGGAATGCCATGGCCACGATTCAAGCCGATCTTCCTCCTGCGGCCATGAATGCTTTATTATACGTCTGCCACTTGGATGACCGGAGGGAGGCGGTGCGAGTGGCTAGGTCCAGAATCGCCCAGAGGGAAGCGCAGCGAGCTGATCAGAAGATTCTGGATGAGCTAGTAGCCGATGCCAAGCTTAAGAAGAAGGAATTCGATCAAGGCGTTGCTGCCCTCAAGCTAGGCAAGGGAAAAGTCTAAGAGTTAGAAACGGCCAAGAAAAAGCTCGAGGAACAACTGGCCTTGGTGACGAAGGAGTTGACCGACTGCCAACTAAAGAATGCCGAATCGACTTCGTCTCTAGTGGACAAGAAAAGGCAGATCGGTGAAGTCTTCGCCAAGGTCAAACTTCAGTCGGCCAAGGTGGTTCCCGTTCCTTGTGATGCAGCGGCCGACGAAAGACTTGTAGACAGCATCCAGACGACCATCGGGAAGGTAGCAACGGCACTGTCGGGCTTGGGAGCTCATTTTCCCGGATCAGGGCTGTAATTTCTTAAAGTTAAATGATGTTTTATGCCGCCGCTCGTGGTTAGATGATGATTGAAACTGGTGGTTAACTGTTTTGAATGTTGGAATGTAACAGTCTTATCGGCTTAGGTAGCCGATTGTTTTAATGCTTTCGTTGTCTTGTTATTTGGTTGGATGTTTACGCTCCGATCCATATGCTAGGATAGTACGGCTTCAAGTATTTTCCATTGATTGCTTTTGGCAACACATACCCTTTGAGAGTTTCGAGTATGTATGAGTTACCATCGGTTAGCCGATTTATTTTGTATGGGCCCTCCCACGTTGGAGACCATTTACCAAATCGACTATCTTTAGAACCGACGGGCAATACAGTTTTCCACACTAGATCGGCTTGATAGAAGGATTTCGGCACCACCTTCTTGTTGTAAGATCTGGCGACTATTTCCTTGTTCATTTTAAGCCGATCCAGTGTGGCCAACCTTAATTCCCCCAAGTCATCTAAATTATCCAGCATCAAGTGTCTGTATTCATCAGCCGATAAATTATCTTGCTCAGATACTGTTGGGACCCGAATTTGCAAATCTGGACCCTTTGTGTATTCAGCACTAGTCCAGGATCACGCTAGTGCACACAGTCTCAACATCGGTAAATATCACAATCATACACATCGATAGTAATAAAGTACTTTAATTAAGATAACCAAAATAGTTGCTCAACCTTATGGTCAAGTTACAACGGCAGTAGTCGAAGAAACAACATCATCCCTAGGTTCAGGCTCCGGCTGTGGTGCTGGCTGGTGCTCCTGCTCAAGTGCTGGTCCCTCCGAGTCTGTGGCGTCCAACTCTAACACTGGCTCCAGGCCCTGCCCATACAGTGTGGTATCCAGCTCTGCGATCCTCTCCGCAGCATAGGTGACGTACTCACGAGCATTCTCCAGATGCTTTTTCCCTTCCTCAACCTGTTCGCGTGCCTTCATCAACTCCTGGACTGTGTCATAGATAAGCTCCTCCTGGGCGACGACGAATCTGGCCAAATGTGTGACGGTAGCACCCTCATCTTCTATTGGCTTCCGCTGAGCTCTGTTGTCTCGGCGTGGGTGGTGACAGAATACTGTGCCTTCTAGCTCTCTGGAGTAAGTGCGAGCAATCTGCTGCATCGCTCGACGTGACACCTCCTGGATTCCCATCTCAAATGTTGACCTCCTAGCGGTGAAGTGAAAAGGGCGACTGAACTTCGTCTTCTCTAGAGCATACACTGTGATCTTGACGTCCCATCCTATGACCAATCCTGCCTGCACGATGGTAGTCCCTCGGTAAAGTGGTCTCTCAAAACCTCCAAGCAACTGCAGCATACGCCACAACTCGGCAGCGTAGCCTCCCACACGCTCGGCGTAGTTTTTCTTCATCAACATCTGCCAAAAGACACTCACGTAAGAACTCAAAAAGTTTTAAAATCCAAGGGGTAGCAAGAGAAATTCAGCAAAAGGGGTGTGAAAGGAGAGAAGGGGATAAGTCGAGATTTCATTCATTGTCTTGTCAAATTTTAACTTTAGAAAATAGGTTTTATCCTCACTACGACCATTCTAACTATGGGTGAGCCTACAGTTAGTATGGCTCTGATACCACCTCTGTCGGGACCCGAATTTGCAAATCCGGACCCTCTATGTATTCAGCACTAGTCCAGGATCACGCTAGTGCACACAGTCTCAACATCGGTAAATATCACAATCATACACATCGATAGTAATAAAGTACTTTAATTAAGATAACCAAACTGGTTGCTCAACTTTATGGTCAAGTTACAAGAGTACGCCACACATGGCGAAAACTTATTAAGGAAATAAATTGCAGCGGAATTAAAAGCATCAACGTGGCGCCATCCAATATACCACAGGCAACTGACTGGGCTCACTCCCTAAGTAGACGGCTCCTCCTGAAGTTCTTCCTCCAAAGCTGGCGTCGCTTCTCCTTCAACTGATGTTGTATTATGGCAACGGTGAGTACTTGCTACTCAGCAAGTCATGCACAGAATGCAAACTAATATTCTATATGCATGGCTTATTACAAAGGATAGGCTAACAGGTACATTTGCAGTAAAACAGCAGTTAACAAGTAGCGTAAGTAGATTCGAAAGCAGTAAAGGTAAAGATTATATCAATAACTTTTCCAGGAATTAAGTAAACACTTTTCCTTTCCCAATCCACATTTCCATCAACCTCATCATTTAACCCAACCAAACTTTCCAAGTCCAAGTTGTTTTCATGAAAGTCTAACCCTTGACTGTAATCCCCGAGCAATGTCCAGTACCGTAGACACGGCTATTCGAATAGATTTTACACTCTGCAGAGGTTATGCACTTTACCCACAAGATACAGTCAAACTCCACAAAGGCGAGTGATCGTAACAAAGCATTTCAGAGACTGCAAACTTTACAAGTGAACCTCTCCGGCTTTTGTCATACACCATCCCTTCCCGTAACGGAGGCGAAGTATGGGACCGACATACCGTTGGACGGGTACCATGCCATAGCGCTGGTACGCTCCCCTTTCAAGCTACACAAAAGGTGTAGTTGACACCCTGAGGTATCACAGGTAAGTTATTAGTAACTTACTCAACTAGGTCCGTCCCATTGCGGACATGTGGTTGCACGCTTGACTCAGATCAAAGGCTTGCAAGGTTAAGTCCTTAGGGTGACCAGGGCAAGACTACCCGAAGAACAAAACGACATCCCCGGTGCCACTCATAGCCTACCATATCATTCTTGCCACTTGCCCTGGTCTAAATCTATTTATTAAACTCAGTTGATTACCATCCACCACGCGCCATCAACAATCACAAAACATGATACTTCTCCAAAACAGGTTCAATATCTCATTAAGTCAATATTAATATTTGATTGTCCAAAATCGTGTCATTCTCACGTAGCAGGTCTAAGCAATATACTACAACGATCTAAATACCCAATGTTGGCAACTTAATAATGTCCAACTACATATTCACAACTAGGGTGACAAGGGTTCATGTCACATAATTAAATAGTCAAGGTGTCATACTGCAATTTGGCATTTATCTAACTCCTAGAAATAATTTAAACAAATTCTAATTAAATTAGCATGCAATAATTTAAATTAAATTAATTTCAAAAATGAGATCAATATGGTCAAAACATAACTTGCCTTCAAAAAGTACTTGTTCTTGATCTTGAGTTGGCTCCGGGGTCAACACTTCACCTTCGAAGCCCTCGGGTACTTCAACATCTACTCGTAACGCGTGCAAATAGCAATAAATAAATAAAACAGTGTATACACCTTGCTCAAAAATTCAAGTAAAGTCCATAAACAAAAGGAGCATAATTTTACAAATTTTTAGAAATTTGAATCGCCCAAATCGGAGTTAAAATACAAAAGTTATAATTGTTTAAAGTTTAAAGAATCTATTAATTAAATAAAAACAGAGAAAATTTCATATTAAAAAATTAATTAAAATTCATATTTAAGTAGATCTCAATTTTTAAAAATTTAGAAATTGGAATCGTTCAAATCGGAGTTGAAACGCAAAAGTTATAAGCGTTTGAAGTTTGAAAATTCAAATAAGTCAATAAACCGAATTAACTCATTTATTTTTCTATTGAAAAATCCAAAAATGACGTCAGCACGGGATTTGAATTTCCACCAAATTATTTTCCTATTGAAAAATCGATTTATTGCGTTAGCATGACGTCAGTGGGTTCATGGACTAGGTCCACGGCTTGGGTTCGGCTCACCGTGGACCCGGCCCACGGGCACGTGTCTCACTAACATGTGGGACCCCTCGGGTGACATCAGCGCTGACGTCACCGCGCCTCGGCCACACAGTACTGACACGCGGACCCCACCGTGACGTCAGCGTGACGTCACAGATGACGTCATGGAGCCGTTGGCCAGCCGCTGACACGCGGGCCCCACGCGTGAAGTCAGCGGCGACCGCGATGACCACGCCGGTTCAGCTCCCGCGCACGTGGCTAGATCCCGGCCGTTGATTTGAAAATCAACGGCCCAGATCGGATCTGGACTGTGCACGTTTGGGGTAATGTGGCGCAATCTGAGACGTACGATTTGAATCAGACGGCTACGATTGGATCGGGTTTCACCGCATCATGGGGGTGACGTGGCATGTCCCAGATGGCGACACGTGGCACGATCTACGCCGTTCGATTTCGATCGAACGGCTGAGATTACATCTAACGCTTCAACGTGGGTTAACCCTAACTGTACGATCTAGATCTAACGGCTGAGATCTAACCAAGCACGGTGCGGTTTCGGGCTACGTGGCTCAATCTCGTGCGTTGGATCTAGATCCAACGGCTGAGATTGGATCTAAATACCGCAATGTGGATTCCGTTACGGTGACGTGGACGAACGTGGGTTGTTGGATCTAGATCTAACGGTCTAGATCTAATCTGGTTTTCTACGGTCAAGGGGTGACGTGGACTCACCATGGCCGTGCGATGAAGATCCGACGGCGGATAGAGCTCGAGGTCGACGATGGTGACGCGGTGGAGCTGGGTTACCGGCACTGGGGACGACGACACGCCCAACGACGTTTGGGCGCGACTCCGACGAGGTGAGTGGTACCCCCAGATGCGGCTCGTCGCGACGGTTCCGGATCTGGGCTCGGTGACGGCGGAGGACGGCGGACGCGGCGGCAATCGCCGAAAAACCGCGGCAGATGGCGAATCCAACTACGACGAGCTCTTGCGGGCTAACGGCGGTGGCTTGACCTCGACGGGTTAGGGCTACGGGTGCGCACGGAAGAGAGCTTCATGGCAGGGGTGGCGGCGCATTAAATAGGGGCCTCGGCTTCCGTGAAATTCGCGGAAACCGAGGTCCACACGCGGGCGGCGGCGAAGTCCGGCGGAGACTCGGACTGGGTGATGTGGACGCACGCGGGCCGTCCACATGGCACGATCAACGGCTCGGATCGCGCTGGCGCGAACGGGTTGGGTCCGCCTCCCACGTGGGTGACGTGGCGCAATCGCGGCCGTTGGATCTCGATCCAACGGTCGCACGGGTTAGGGTTTCGTCGGGCTCGGGTCGGACTCGAACTTGAGTCTGACTCGGGTTCGGTCGGTGGAACAGTACAAACCCACTCGGCATTTTCCAGCGATTTAATATTCAAAATAATTTCTAGAAATTCAAATAATTCGGGAAAAATAGCAAAATAATCAGAAAAATTCTAAAAAATACTTTGAGACATTTTGGACTCAAATAAAATATTTACAACAAAATTTTATTTATAAATTTTAATTCTTTAATTATTTCAAAAGGGAATAAATTCAAATTAAATCCAAATAAATTCCAAAAAATTCCAAAAATTCACCAAAGTGCAAAATTTCATTTAAATTCATGAAAAGCAAAAATTGGGGTGTTACAGATACCCTGACCGAGTCGATGTTGATTTCCACGGGCAAAACAGTTTCTTTTCCATACACTAGTTGAAAGGGTGACAGCTTAGTCGACCCATGGTAAGAAAGCCGATAAGCCCAAAAAAGCTTTCGATAACGTTGAGTGCCAGTTCCTTGGTTTTTCCTTGATTTTTTCTTTTTATCAGCTTTATCAAAGTTTTGTTTGACGACTCAGCCTGTCCATTAGCCTGAGCGTAATAGGGCGAAGAGTTGAGTAATCTGATACCCAAGCTTTTTGCGAAGTCTTGGAATTCTTTTGACATGAATACCGTCCCCTGATCGATCGTGATTGTTTGCGGGATTCCAAATCTATGGACGATATGTTCATTGACAAACTTGATTACTTCTGTACTTGTGACTTTTTTGAGTGGTATGGCCTCCACCCACTTTGAAAAATAATCCGTTGATGCAAGAATAAACTTATGACCCCTACTGGATGTCGGGAATATTTGGCCGATTGCGTCTATACCCCATCCCCTAAACGGCCACGGTTTGACGATCGGATGTAAAGCCGATCTTGCATCGATCAGATATTACCAAACTTTTGGCACGTCTGGCATCCTTTGTAATATTTGAAGCAATCTTCCAACATTGTCTGCCAAAAGTATCCTGTTCGTCTTAGCATCCATTTCATTTTGTGAGCTGATTGATGCGACCCACAAATCCCCTCATGGACTTCCCCCATTGCTATCTTGGCTTCTTCAGTTCCAAGGCACCTTAGTAGTAAGCCTTCCATGGTTCGGAAGTACAATGTATCCTCCAGTACTACATACTTTAATGCTTTGCGCCGGACCTTCCTCTCGGTCGGCTTATTCGGATCTAACAAATAATCTCTTATCTATGTCCTCCAGTTGACAGGTTGAGCACACATAACCGACCCGTCGCTTAACTCGGTCGATTCCTATCGGCTTTTACCTTTATACCCTGATGCCCATTGTGCTAGTAGGTTTGCTTTATCGTTGATCTTTCTGGGGATATGTTTTATGGAGAACGTTGTGAACATCTCGACAACTTGGAGGCATTGATGTAAATACTGAGCCAGCACCTCATCGTTGCATCGGTATTCCCCTTTGACCTGCTGTATGATCAACATCGAATCCCCAAAGGCTTCCACGTCGCTTATCCCCATACCTTCTAGCAGCTGTAACCCCTTGAGCAGCGCTTCATATTCTACTTGATTGTTTGAACATCGGCCCTTAAGCCGATACATGAATTCAAATTCTTGTCCTTTGGGTGAGATTAATACTATGCATACACCCTCCTGGCAAACTGATCCGTCAAAGTACAATCGCCAAGGAGTGGCATCGGCCATTCCAGTTAACGTGGCACTTCCTGTGAGGAAATCGGCTATAACCTATCCTTTGACGGATTTGGCCGATTCGTATGTTAGGTCGAACTCGGTTAAAGCATATGCCCATTTGCCGAGTCGACCTCGTAGAATTAGTGCGGATAGTATGTACTTGATGAGGTCGGTTTTACATACTATAGTGCATCTCGACGCCAGGATGTAGTGCCTCAATTTTGTGCAAGCGAAGTACAAAGACAAGCATAACTTTTCCACAAGGGAGTACCTGATTTCAGCATCTAAAAGTTGTCGGCTTAAGTAAAATATGACTTGTTCTTTGCCATTAGCTTCCTGCGTAAGGACGGCTCCTACTGCTTCTTCTTCAGCCGATATGTACACCCTAAAGGTAAATCACTTTTTGGCGCAACCAAAACTAGAGGTTTCATTAGATAGCTTTTTATATCATCAAAAGCTTTTTGTTGATCGGCTCCCCACACAAACTCTTGGTTCCCCTTTAGTTTCAACAATGGGGTGAAGGCGCGAGTTCGACCGGACAAATTTGAAATGAAGCGCCGCAGGTAATTAATCTTGCCGATTAATATCTGTAACTCTTTTTTATTTGTCGGTGGCTTAGTGTCGGCTATAACTTTGACTTTTGCTTGATTCACCTCTATTCCTTTTTCATGCACCGTGAACCCGAGGAATTGCCCAGCCGATACTCCAAAAGTGCATTTGAGCGGATTCATCTTCAGCCCATGTGCTCTTGTGCTTTCAGACATTTTTTCCAAATCGGCTAAATGTTGCCAGTCTTCTTTTGACTTCACTACAACATCATCGATGTAGATTTCTACAATATGGCCGATTAATTTGTGGAAAATATGGTTCATAGCATGTTGGTATGTGGCCCCAGCGTTTTTTAAACCGAATGTCATGACGGTCCATTCGTAGAGCCCTAAAGCTCCTGGGCATCGAAAGGCTGTTTTGGGTATATCGGCTTCAGCCATAAATATTTGGTTATATCCGGCATTCCCATCAAGGAAGCTTATGATTTTATTTCCGGATGCAGCATCAATAAGCATATCGGCTATTGGCATCGGATACTCGTCTTTTGGCGTGGCTTTATTCAAATCCCTAAAATCTACGCATACCCTTAGCTTACCGTTTTTCTTTTTTATAGGAACGATATTTGAGACCCGCTCAGTGTATCGGCAATGCCTGATAAACTTGGCCTCTAATAATTGTTCTACTCCCTCTTTTATGGCGTCGTGTAGTGTGGGATTAAATCGCCTCGGATATTGTTTAAATGGCCGATACCCAACTTTTATGGGTAGCCGATGTTCGACAAGCTGTCGGCTTAAACCTGACATTTCGTAGTACTCCCATGCAAAACAATCCTTATACTTTCTAAGAATGTCGACCAACTTTGCTTTATATTCTGAATCTAGTTTAGTACGTACATAAGTTGGTCTTTTCCTATCGCCTTGTCCAATGTCAACTTCTTCGAGCGGATCGGCGGAGGTAAATCCTTGCCCTCGTCTTTCTTCTTCGAAGTCTTCGATAGCTTCTTCGTACTCTATTTCTCGCCGATAGCCCCTCATCTTTTCCTGCAACTTTGTCACCGTTTCGGACTCCATCTTCTCACAACTTCATCCGTCCGATCAAACGTATTGGGTTTGACGCTGATCGGCTTTAAACCTGATTTCCCAATGTAGATAAAATCGCAATCGTCCAAAAACTTTCCTGATATGCATTCGGCTTCTTCGTGTTGCCAGTTAGCATCAGGGCTGGCCATGGCGATATGAGCCGATGTATCGGTCGATACGACTTCAACTTCGTCATTATTCTACTGCACAAGCTTTTGATGCATAGTTGACGGACTGCAGCAATTAGCGTGGATCCAATCTCGCCCAAGGAGCACGCTGTAACTGCCTTTAGCCTCAATCACGAAGAACGCAGTCGGCAGTGTCTTATTACCGACAGTTAGTTCTGTCATCATCACCCCTTTTGCTTCGGTGGGATCTCCTGTGAAGTCGTTCAACACCATGTTGGTTTTGATCAGGTCTTCGTCGGCTTTACCCAACTTTCTGAACGTGCTTAAGGGCATTAGGTTCACCGTTGCTCCGCCGTCGACTAACATCCTTGATATTGGTCGGCCATTGATGAACCCTTTGAGATACAACGGCTTCAAATGCCAATGCATGTCCTGAGGTTTTTCGAATACGGCATCCTGTGCACCAAGGCACAACTGGGCGAACACCCCCTCGGCCGATTCCGCCTCAGTTCTGAATTCTGCGGGTAATGTGAATACCATGTTGATGTCAATCGGTGGTGTATCGTCTCTAATCATTGGAGACCCGGAATCAATCGATTGGTCTGAATTGCTATCGGCTTGATCTTTCTTCTTCCATTCCTCTCTTATGGCGGGTATTGGCCGAAGCCTGCTGAAAATCTAATCCCGTTCTCTTTCTGCTCTGGTTTCTCTTTCTTCCTTTGTCTTTAGCCATTGAAGACGTTTGCGCTGTGATTTGCTAAGGCCTGAGGGACACCACCTCAGCTTGGGTTCAATCGGCTTTCGGATCTTTACAGCCAGATTACCCATTTCGCCGATAAATTCTGTCTCGGCAGTAGTGTCGGAAATTGGTGCTTGCAGGGTTTTGGAGGATCCGCCCTTTTCTGGCACTGACAACCTCTCGTGGACTGGCCTTCTATTTTTTGGCCCTAACCGGTCATGTACTGGTTTGGACAACTTGTCCTTGGCCGACTGGTTTGACCGATCCCTGAATGGGTGTTGCATGCGGCATGACTGTACTGTGGGTAGGGTCATCCCCTTCTCCCAGCAAAACTGCCAGAAAGGACATTGCCAGTGAGCTTCTTCTTCACTGCTTGGTCGATAACAGCCATTCGGCCGATAACGCTCGTTTGATCGGCAAATATTTGGCCGATGGAAATAGCTCGGCCGATGGTAACTTTGACGCCGATGGCTTATCTTTTCATATTTTTCCAAGAGTTAGGAAAAGGTTGGTTTTGGTTTGAGATTGGGTCTTCTTAGCGAAGTTCTCTCCACCTTGTATCATTTTCCAATCTCCAACTCTCCCTTCGGCTTCACGGTCCTTGAGCTTCGACCACTACTGTCGGCCTCTATTTGTATTGAGCGGATAGTGATCTGTACTGTTTCGTCCCCATTAGTGTTGGACCGGACTCCAATTTTCTGCGTTGGCTTGATGTCCTCGTCCATAGGTTCTTTTCCCTTTTCTGAGCATTGGACCATGTTGACTTGGAAAGGATTCACATCTATCTGCATAGTTGATTCGTCCGCAAACTTCAATCGTCCATCAGTAATAGCCAATTGAATCTGTTGCCGAAAGATATTACAATCGTTATTATTGTGCGAAAAAGAATGATGCCATTTGCAATATCTTCGTTTTCTGATCTCATCTGCTGATGGAATGACGTGACCTTCTGGTAATTTTATAAGTTTTTCCTGCAACAATAAATCAAATATTCTATCGCACTTGGACACGTCAAAGGAATATTTAACCTCCATTTTGTTCTTCGTCGGTTTAAGCCAAGAGCAAACGAGTGGTTTTTTCGGGCCCTTGGTCCACTCGGCTATATTCATGTCCGCTTCATCGTCTTCGGATGTTTCGTTTGAGCTACACTCGACCATGTTCACTTTACCTTTTTCACCATTATTAGCCCTAAACTTGTCCTTAAACCCTTTGTCTGAATATCGGCTTTCTTGTCCCGATAAACGATGGAGCAAATGGCCGAAGTCAGTGAACTCCTGCCCCGCAAATTTCTCCCTCAGAGGCGGAATTAACCCTTGAAACACCAAATCGGCCAATTGATCGTTGGGTAACATGACACTAAAGCATTTATTTCGCACATCTCTGAACCTCCTAATGTAATCAGAAACGGGCTTGCCGAATTTCTGTCTGACCGAACTTAGATCAGAAATCCTTAGTTCAGTAGTCCCGGAGAAGAAGTATTCGTGAAATCAGCTTTCCAAATCGTTCCAAACATGGACCGAATTTGGTAGTAAATTAGTGAACCATGTAAATGCCATTCCCGACAAAGACAACGGGAACAATCTGGTTTTTAATCCGTCGGACTGGGCTGCTTCGCCGCATTGAGCAATAAATCGTCCGACGTGTTCTAAAGTGATTACGGAATCGTTGCCCAAAAACTTCACGAAATCTGGAATCCTATAGTTATGTGGGTAGGCCATGCGGTCGATGTAATCTGGGTATGGTTTCCTATACCCGATGACCCTACCCCTGGGCTGCAAACCAAACTGCTCCCTCAACACAGCAGTGATCTGCTCTGCCCAGTTGATATTATCGACTTGTGGTGCTACATGACCTGGCCAGTTATCGTAGTTCACGCCCTGCCCCCCGAGTACAAACTCGGGCTGTCAGCCGAACCGCGTCGCCGGACACCTGGGCAATTGGTCATAATCGTTATCTCTTATAGCCGATACTTCAGGTGCGGGTGGATAAGGTTCGTCATACGAGACAACCTTGTATGGGGCCTGATGTCTGGGCATAGTCCTTTGGAGTGGAGGGACCCTGCCTACGTCAATTGGCCTAGAAGTCGATGACCGAACCCGCTGGACGAGGGCACGTTGGGTATGTTCATGTTTAGTTTAGCCCCATCCGTGTGCCCATGGTAATGTGCAATTCCATCTACATGGATGCTAGGTTTTAACACAGTAGGTTGGGTCGGCATCATTAGGGGTATTGGAGCCGATGCATTTACTGTGTCTGTTTTCAATGGTATTGAGTACACTGGGTACGTTGGTAGGGATTGTAACGGGTCTAGCAGACTCCCAGATACGGCCAAATCCTAGGCAATTGTTTTGACGCTATTTTCGATCATCGGCTTTAACGTGGAGACTAGAGCCAATGATTGATTTATTAATGCATGATGTATTGACTGCTCAATCATACTGGATAGTTCAGCTTGACCGGGTATATATCGGCTTACCGGGTCAACAGGGGAATCGCCGATGGAATTGATGGTTGGAAGTGCAACCTTTTGGGTGACTCCCCGCCGTGTTTTCTGGAAGCACTTTAACATCATCTCTTTCATTGCTGCTTTTCGATCCTCAATTTTCTTCTACTGTTTAGGAGTTAAATCGGCCAGTGTAAGCGCGATTATTGCCTCCGTGTTGATGTCGGCGGTAGCTGCGGATTTTCCAGCCGACGACATGATTGACTTCCTTGTGTCCCACTGGGCGTGCCAAAATATGTTCGCACTAAAAACGTGAGGTAGGGTTCTTAGCCTCGAACACACAAGACAAACGACGGGTTTGCAGAGCGTGCTAGTCAATTTGACCTAAAATTGACAAGGGAAAAGTTGTAGGATCAATCAGAGCCGATAAATGGATGATTATCGGCTTAACACCGGTCGGCTAATAGCCGATCAGGAGATAACTAGATCAACCAGTTACGGTTAATCCGAGGGTAAAGGTAGATCGACTTTAAAAGGCGATGCGCAACAAACAAAGCAGATCGAACCTGAAAAACAAGTCGACGAGAGCAACGAATCGGCGATGCGCAACTTTTATTGATCTCGATGACTTACAAAGGAAAGATTGCTACGAGAACTAGAAACAGAATCGTAAGTAGAGTTGTGTTGATTGATTGGTTGATTGTCTTTCGCCTCATAGTCCGTCCCCTTTTATATCACTTCGTCCGATCCGAGTCCTGCATGGACACGGCAATTACATCCGTATCGGCTCTAGATTTCCTTTTCCTTGTCGATGACGGATTCCTTGTTGGTACCGGTTTGTACTTTTGTAAAACCTTCCATATTTGAATTAAGCCGCTTTTTCCACGTACGCCGAATTTTGGTGCAAACATATACACGTGTTTCTATGAACCTATTTTGTGTTGCAGTCTCGGTGACCCGCAGCAACGCGCGGGTTCCGACTAGTTTATAAGCATATCGAGCTAATTTATGTGCTACCCTGCTCATTTCTTTTAATTTGAGTGATCTCGAATAGGTTGTTTCAACGTTTTTGAAATCCTGCAAAATCCGCAAACAGATAGTATACCAAAAGTTTCAGGGTGTTCCAGTCAAACATTCAACTTTTACAAGAGGTTCCTATTGTTGCTGGACTTCTATTATTGATTCATAACAACAATTTGCATCTCAATTTATTTTATCAGACGATTTTCTCTGCAGTACTCCTTTGATCGCACCTGGGTCTTCACTGCAAATTAATTTCCGTCATCGCTATTAGTGTATTGTTTATTATAAATACGTAAAGGGCAGCAAACTTTAGTGGAGTGACAGTATATCAGAACATCAGCAAGCATGCTTGCATGACGTAAAATTTCACAGTATATAAAAAGTGTTTGCTGCATCCAGATAGCTGTAGAAATAGATAATATTGCGAAAAGTACGATATGGGAAAACAGAGAGCTTTGTAGCCGAAGATCAAGTAAAGTCGAAGATCATGGTTTAGAAACCATGGTTTGGATCAGCAAGGATGCATATCTACATTAAGCGAAGTCGAAGATCAAGTGTGCCAAGTTTTGAAGCCCAACTCGGCCTCCCGGTACTAGTCTGAAGTAAAATGAGCATAACTTTTACATACGGCATCCGATTGACGAGTTTTTGCACTTGATGAAAAGCTTACTTCGAGACATTTCCAACGGCTTTGACCATACCTAAAAATTTCTTCGGAGCTTTCCGCAATCACCAAAACAATTCGGATAAACTTTCCAATCTAAGTTAAATTTGGGTCTTGGACCTTGTACAAGTCGTATTCAGCCACCTCTTTATGCTGACTGAATCCCCCTTTTCTCTCACCTATATATAGCTAGCGAGTCCTCCCAAATTTAATCTGGTTTTCTTTAGTCGTGGTTTTCCTTGATGAAACTATTTGGTATTCTCTTGCTCAGCTAGATCAACAGCAATACTGTACTTCGGAACCCTGCATCAATACTTCAATTATATTTTGCAATTTCATATTGCTTTTGTTTATTCTTACTTGTTCTTCGATTGCTTGCAGGAATTGATCTTTGTGATCAGGTCAGTCGAATTTTTGCAATATTGATTCAATTCAGATTTTGGTTCATCAATTGCTTGGTGTTGGTCATGTTTCGATCGGTAGCCTAGATCATGAGGGTTGTCTCCACTAACATCTCATCGAAAGATCGGGCCTCCATTTCCCTCATCATCTGGCTGTCAATGTCAGCAAATCTCGGTGACTAGAGAGATGCAGAACAAGAACCACAGGGACAGCGTTAATCCAGTGATATTATTTCTATATAATAAATCTAAATATTTATATACATATTAACGGTCCAACTTTTAAAAAGATGCATGGTAGCTGTTTAAAAAGCTGGGTGCATGAGCAAGTCAAACCGCATTGTATCTATAAGCATATTGAGCTGATTTATGTGCTACCCTACTCATTCCTTTTAATTCGAGTGATCTCGAATAGGTTGTTTCAGCGTTTTTGTCATCCTGCAAAAGGTGACTGATATGATGGCTGGACGGTCGTCCTCAGACGAAGACGCCAGACTAACGAACTTGCAGACCTGAATAAAGGCATATCTGAATGAAGGTCTGGTTATGGAGTCTTCTTCAGGGTTGAGGTCGGCTCTAAATACTTCACCTTCTTTGCAATACACAGACAAATTGGTACCAAGCTGCCATATTAATCTAAGCGAAGTACAGCTTGCATAGGGAGGCAGCCCATACCATCGATAATCTCCTTAATTTAGCCCACATTTAAATCCGCAAACAGATATACTAAAAGTTTCAGTCAAACATTCAACTGTTATAAGAGGTTCCTATTATTGTTGGAATTCTTATTGCGCCCTAAAGGGCTCATAATAAATTTTTTTCTAGATAATAAAAGATGATTTCTTCCGATCTCTGCATCGTGAGAAGGTGCATTTCATTTATTTTATCAGACGAATTTCTCTGCAGTACTCCTTTGCTCGCACCTGGGTCTTCACTGCAAGTTAATTTCCGTCATTGCTATTCCTCGGTCGCATCCGACAACAATCCTACACAAAGTTAGTGTATTCTTTATAACAAATTTTGTGTCGGTGAAAGTAAATAAAATATACGTAAAGAGCATCAAACTTTAGTGGACTGACAGTATACCAGAAGATCAGCTAGCAAGCATGTTTGCATGTCGTAATTTTTCACACAGTATATAAAAAGTGTTAACTGCATCCAGATAGCTGTAAAAATAGATCATGCGAAAACTACGGATATGGGAAAACAGAGAGCTTTGCACTCACAAACATGCAGCAAGACAAGTTAATTATGTACAATTCTCAAGTGCGCCAGTTTTTAGTCAAGCATAAGTATACTTTTAAGCAAATTTACATATACCATCTTGCACCAAAATTACATTAGTCAAGTTTGGTTTCTCTTTCTTTCCATTTGCACTGCTTGACAATAAATTATCAAAGAAGAGCAATGTTCTAGTAAGTAAACAATACGAAGAACAGGAAACTTGCCATTACCTTCTTGAGCCATTTATGTATCCAAAAGCATAAACGGCACCGAGGTTAAAATTAATTATGTTCTCCAGCCTGTAACATTAGCAAGACCACTCTATCAACTCCTAGGTAAATTGATCAATAAGAAGCTCGTAGGTACAGAGCTGTTGTTTAAACCAATTGGGCAAATGTGAGTACAATATTTATTGACGATAGCCATGTTTATCAAAATCACAAGTTTGAAGCTAAAGTATTGCAAAAAAATTTACTTCATATTAGGACCATTTTAGACAACAATTTGATCTATAAGACAAATGGGGCCAATTATCACATGAATAATTGTTAAGTTTTGCCAATTATCACAGGAAATCAATTAATTGCAAAATAGTACTTGTTCCACAGTTTCTTTAATTTGTTAACGAATAACTCCTCTTGGAAGAAAATATTGTTTAAAAGACGCATGGGTTTATCTATCTACTATGTAATCAAAACTTGTGACATGTGTTTTACAACTGCTAAGAAAAAAAATGAAAATATCTAAAAATTCTCATAAAAGAAAAGAAAAGAAAAGAAAAGAAAAACATTTGGTAAAAGATAACTGTAGGAGCCGTTAAATATTATTACTTAAAGATTCAATACTTTCTAATTTAAAAACTAAAAGAAGAAGATAATAAGGATACAAATCTTACATTTGATGGCCCATGCTTGCCTTGGATATAAACCACCGAGAAACCGACAGCAAAACAAAAGGTGTGATAAAAAAAAAGGAACGTTGCTTCTAATAATTGTGCATGAGCATGACGGAATACAGGTTCATTGCCCTTTGGGTTAGCTATCTCTTTTTCCATTTCTTTTTTGTCCTCTTACTTCCAATTATTTTTGGTTTTTTCCAATAGGGTTTCTATGATTTTTCATATGGCCATATATAAATTGTGGGAGCTATATAGCCACACACCTGTATTTATGCACTATCCCATGCATCTATCTGCAATTGCGTAGAATTTTAGCTAGAGATATAATGTAAGTGCTAGAGAGGTTAGAGAACACAAAAGGATATAGCGTGAAGATGTGCATCGTGCCTCAGCGCATAGCGGTTGTTGGCCCTTAATTTTGTCGTGCAATTAAAGTTGCTGGCCAAACATTCACGTGTGAAAATGAAAGAAATTTGGACACAGTGGAACTATAGCTATGAACTTTCACACCGACGTATCAGATGATGGCCACCCAAACGAGTATCATTAATTGAGCTATTAGGATGACATGTGGGCCAAGGTTAAACAGGATATAAAACAAGTCTCTGGCTTTCTTTCTTCAACTAGCAGTTAGCGAAATAAGAGGCACTAGATTTCAGTTTCATTCATGAACTTTTACAAATTTCCATTTTCCATTCATCTTATTATGGATTGTGCAGGGTTGTTTGCAATGCACGATTTTTTTTATATAGAAAACAATTCAATTTCCACAAAATCCAAAAAAATTATGCGTTCCAAGTGTAACCTAAACATACAATAATAATGAGGCACTTGTAGATACGCAAGCCAAGAAATCATTTCGAGCACATTCCATGAAATGCGTATGATATATGAAAATCATGTTAATCACACTAGAAGGCTTAGATGAATCACCATATGCCTCTAGCTAGAACCTTTTGATAACACACTCCAGATTATCACTACTAGAAAGCGGGGCTTTCCTACCGGCACATCAGTCCAAATTAGATTTGAACCCACTAATAGAAAACTAGGCTTTCCTACTGGCACATCAATACCGATTGAATTTGAACCGGTACTAATAGCGACATCAGTACCGGTTCATTAGCTACAGGGCTCTTGCTGGCATTTAGTACCGGTTCGTGTTAAGAACCGGTACTGATGCCCTCACATTAGTAACGGTTCGTAACACGAACCGGTACTGAAGCCACGGGGTATCAGTACCGGTTCGTGTTACGAACCGGTACTAATGTGAGGGCATCAGTACCGGTTCTTAACACGAACCGGTACTGATGAGGGCATCAGTACCAGTTGGTGTTACGAACCGGTATTGATGCCTCGTTTCAGGAAAGTTCAAAAGGAGTGCATATTCTATGTATATCAGTACGCGATGGTGGGTGGGTTGGTTAGAAGTGTGAGGCTGGAACCACGAGGTTGCGCGTTCGAATCCCACTTCTCTCATATTTTGAAGCATTTTTAGTACCATCAATACCGGTTCTATGAACCGGTACTGATGCCATCGGACATCAGTCCCGGATGGCTTGTACCGGTTCAAAAACCGATACTGAAGGCCCTCACCAACCGGTACTAAAAGCTCTTTCTCTAGTAGTGACCGGTACTGATGAGGGTATCAGTACCGGTTCGTTTTGAACTTTCATGAAATGAGGCATCAGTACCGGTTCGTAACACGAACCGGTATTGATGCCCTCACATTAGTACCGGTTCGTATGTGAGGGCATCAGTACCGGTTCGTAACACCAACCGGTACTGATGAGGGCATCAGTACCGGTTGGTGTTACGAACCGGTACTGATGCCTCGTTTCAGGAAAGTTCAAAAGGAGTGCATATTCTATGTATATCAGTACGCGATGGTGGGTGGGTTGGTTAGAAGTGTGTGGCTGGAGTCACGAGGTTGCGCGTTTGAGTCCCGCTTCTCCCATATTTTGAAACATTTCTAGTGCCAACCGGTACTGATGCTATCGGGCATCAGTCCCGGATGACTTGTATTGGTTTAAAAAACCGGTACTGAAGGCCCTCACCAACCAGTACTGAAGGCTCTTTTTCTAACAGTGTATCACACTTCACACATTTAGATCCTTGCAGTAATTTAGGCAAAACACTGTCATGTACAACATCTAAAGTAAGTTAATACAGCAGCTAACGTACGTTAGGGTAATTTGGCCACCCAAAGTGAACAGCTTTTAATAAATGACACTTTGTTCAATAGTATTTTTAAAGCAATCTCATCAAACTTTGGCAAAGGGGGTTGCCTCCCTCCAAGGATGTCGCGGCAAAGAGATGCCATTTTTAGAATAAATGTGGAGTATTTTTAAGATATTGTTAACAAAAGGGTTATTTAATAAGAAAAATTATTCCATAAAAGTAGAAAGCAGCACCTGTATGTAGTTGAGTTCCAAATACGAACAGTCCCATCATGTGAAGATGTAGTTAGTATCAAAAGCTCCGGGTGCCAATAGACAGCACTAATACGGTCTGTATGCCCTTTTAGCTTTCGAATGCAATTTTCTGTTTCCAAGTCCCAGACCTGATTCAACAAAAAGGAAAGTGAGCGCATTGCAACAATGTTATGCATGGACAACAGCATACGAGTGTATTCTTCAATTAAAAAGTCAATACCTGTGCAGTCCCATCCTCAGAGCCAGTAATCAAATACCGCTGATTACCATCAATGCCATAATCAACACAGACCAGATCGTCTGAATGCCCATCCAGCGTGTTGTCAGGATCGGGCGAACCAAGAGCCCATATCTGTAAAATTCATGCATGCACACGACATTGCAATCTAGTGCTTTGCAGGAAAAGTTTCGCATTATCGAAGAACCATAGAAAGATTTAGGTAACGAAAATGGAGAATGCAAAAACCTTGGCTTTGCCATCCAAGGAAGCACTGGCGAAAGTGTTGGTGTCATTTGAGTTAAACGTCACTTGCGCCACCCTGTCAGTGTGTCCCCGAAATATTCGGGTACAATGCCAGTCATTCTCCCAGTCCCAGAGCTTAATCAGACGGCCATCAGACGACGACACCACGTACGGTTGAGTTGGATGAACAGCAATAGACGTGACACGTGTATTGTGTGCTTTGAATTTTTTTACTTCTTCCTCCATGACATAACTGTACGCATAGATGTACCCTTTGCCATCTCCAGCCACGAACCATTGCTTTCGTGCAATGAATTTAGCCGACTTAACTGCATTAATTTGAAATGTGTGATAACATTAGGATGACGGGTAGGGGTGCAAACGGAGCGGATAATTTCCGACCGATCCGATACCGTATTCGAAAAAAATCCATACCGATGTTATCCGTATTCATATCCGGAAAATCCGATGTAATATGGGTTAGGATATGGGAAGAACAATATCCGATCTGTATCCGAAAAATCTCATGTAATATGGGTTAGGATATGGGAAAAGCAATATCCAACCCGATATCCGGTAAATATCCGACCCAATACCCGGTAAATATCCGACCCGATACCCTTGCAATATTGTGTGTATTTGAATTACAGTGCTTGCTAGCTGTATTTCAGATGTTGCGTGTTGGTTATGTGCTATCTGATTAGGCAAGTTGTAATATAATGTGAAACATAGTGCTGTTGTGAGCCTGTGATATAATGTGAGCAAGTTGTAATATCATTGCACTACTTTCTGGAGCAAGCTCTTATAATTGCACTACAAAACACTTGCAGTTGTATGTGCTACATCATATAAGTGCATATGTTGATTGGAATTGTACTTGGTTGTATATTATTCTTATGTAGGGAATGCAACTATTATTGAATTTGAAACACTTACATGTCTTGAAAGTTATAGTAAAGTTTTGTGTATGGTTGATTGATCCTAATATATGTGTCGGCGTATTCTACACCGGGGTGCCCACTACACTTCAGTAAAAGACGCTAGTGGACACGTGGCATCCAGGCCACGCCGCTAGCGGTTGGAAAGGGGGCCGTCCAGCGGATAGGTGGCGGCCAGGTCACGCCGCTGGTGGTCAGCTTTGCAATCGCCAATGAGCGGTGTGGCGAGCCACGCTACCGGGCGATCGGCTTTGTGATCGCCCGGTAGTGGTGGCGACCAGGCCACGCTGGCGGTCGGCCGTGATCGCCCGGCGGGCAGGTGGCGACCAGGCCACGCCGCTGGCGCGGGCAGGTGGCGACCAGGCCACGCCGCTGATGAACAGCCGTGATCGCCAGCGGGTAGGTGGCGACCAGGCCACGCCGCTGACGATCAGCCATGATCGCTAGCGGGCAGGTGGCGATCGGGCCCTGCCGCTGGCGCCCAGTTCCCGAGGCCACTTAGTGGCCTGCACAGCCATTCAAGAGGTCAAAGACATTTAATGCGTGACGTGCGCATTAAATGGGGGTAATGAAGGCTACAGTCCGGTGGCGTGTGTTCCCAACGCGCGCCATAATGGCGGGTGACGTCATTACGCAATTTCCCACCCCAGTAGAGCGGGCGGAGCCAGCAGGCGCGGGGCCCGAGGCGGGGGAGAGGACGGCTGCGCCAGGGCATTAAATGTGCTGCAAGAACAGTGAAAGGTGCATTTAATGCGACATGGCAGTGTAATGAGTATGCTTTACTGTGTAAGCCCCCATGCGCCCCAGCCAGCCCGAGTATAAAAGGGGGCCGGGGTGCATGGGAGGGGGGTTCGAACATTTAATTCCTCAGACTAGACTCTTCGTTCTGGGTGGCTGGTCTGAGCTCCTTTGGGTTGCTGTTCATCTTCCAGCTCCCCCCAAAGACACTGAAAATACAAGAAGACAGGAGTAGGGCTATTACTCTCAGGAGGGCCCGAACCTGACCATCTCCTTGCATACTTCGCCCCTGATTCTCTTATTCCCGAGCAATCCCCACGAAAGCCCCGGTTAGAACTTAGCATATCCCTCGGCGGAAGGGGTCTGTTGGCTCATACACTGATAGTGGCGCACCAGGTAGGGGGTTCAGTGGCGGGTTCGCTCTAGCTTCTTCCATTCTCTTGCGAAGTTTGCAAGAAGTTTCGACGGTCATCAGCATGGCGACTTCTCGTTCCAAGCACGGCGACCTGCACGAGGGGAGCAGCGCCCATAGCCGGTCCTGGCGCCGCGCCAGGAGCTCAGCCCGTCCAGCAGCGTCTCCTGATGGGAGACGACACCCCGGCACGGAATCTTCACGCGGCCCGGCTGCTCCTCGATCACTCCCCGGTTGCGCTAGGGGGCGAAACCCCAGCCGCTCCATGGCTGCGGGACATCGCCCGCCTAGTGGTTGCCGCCCAGTAGCAGGTGGAAGCGGCAATCCAGCCGGGGGCTTCCGACGTCGGGCGACAAGGCATGCGCGTCACCGACGCGCAAGCCTCCAGTCGCACGGCCACAACTTTCCCTGGTCGCGAAGGCCGGGCTAAATGAAAGGGCGCGTAGGTTGCGGCCCCCTCGGGTACAGGGGGTCACGCGTGCCCCCACTTCTTCCCTTGGTTCCCCTACGCTGGCGGGGGGCCATGGGGATCTGAGGGCCCGCCTGGACGAAAGGGGGTCCCACCGCGGTAGTGACTTGCGCGACATCCTCGCAGGGCGTCGTGCGCACGTGCAGCGCCGCAGGGACCGCCCGATGTCTAGTGCTCGGGGGGAGACCTCGCCCCTGGTTTCGGGGAAAGCGTGGACTCGCACTCCTCGACTCCATCTCGGGGCCGAGGGGCGGGCGAGCAGCGCTGCTCCCCCTACAACGTTGGATGCCAGGCGTTTTCCCTCCGCCTACGCCAAGCTGCGTGGCCGAAGAGATTTCGTCCCGCGTCCATCGAGAAGTATGATGGCACCACCACCCCGGAGGAGTTCCTGCAGATCTACACCACGGTGGTGCACGCTGCGGGAGGGTCCGAGAAGATCATGGCCAACTACCTCCCGACATCGCTGACGGGTTCCGCCCGCTCCTGGCTGTTGAACCTCCCTCGAGGCTCCGTGCACTCGTGGGAGGAATTATGCGCGTCGCTAACTTTCAGGGCTCCTACGCTCAGCCGGGTGTGGAGGATGACCTTCACGCCCTGGAATAGACAAAGGGGGAGTCCCTGAGGGAGTTCATTCGGCGGTTCAGCCACTGCCGAAACACGATCCCCCGGATCTCCGAGCAATCGGTGATTATCGCCTTTCGGAGGGGGGGTCAGGGATCAGAAGATGCGGGAGAAGATGGCCACCTGCACCATTTCGACTATCTCCGAGCTGTTCTCCCTGGCCCATAAGTGCGCCAGGGCAGCGAAGGCCCGAGAGCGCACGGCGGGGCCGTCCGGCCACAGCGAGGCGGGAACCTCAAAGGCTTCCGAGCACAAGAAGAAGAAGAAGCGCAAGGAAGTTGGTGCTGGGGAGGTCCTAGCCGCTGAGCCGGAGGACAAGCCCCAGAAGCGCGACCACCGGGACAGGAGGGGTGATCGCCGAGGCCTGCGAGGTGACCACGGGGATCGCCGGTCCCCCCGCCGAGAAGACGACGGAGGCAGACCGTATTGCCCCATCCACAGGACCAATGGGCATGACCTAGCGGATTGCCAGGTCGTGTCCAAGCTGGTGGAGCAGCGGCTTAAGGAGCGCCGCAAAGATGACCGTGACGACGCGGATGAGGACCCTACTCCGCTGGCCTTCCAGCAAGCGGAGCACACGATGGCGTTCATCCATGGGGGCTCTGCCACTTACTCATCAAACTCGCAATACAAGCGAGAGGTGAGAGAGGTGTGCGCCACCGTACCGACTACTGGGGCAAGGAGGCTACTGAAATGGTCGGAGGAGCCGATCACCTTCAGTCAGGCCGACCACCCGGAGAGCACTTCATGCCCGGGCCATCTCCCGATCGTGGTTTCTCCCACGGTCCGGAATGCGAGACTCGGGCGGGTGCTTGTCGATGGAGGGAGCTCCATCAACCTCATGTCTGTAGGGGCGTTCAAGGCACTCCAAATCCCTTATGAGGAGTTGCGTCCGACCCCTCTTTTCTATGGAGTTGCCCTGGGGTGGGCTTGACGCCCCTGGGGCAGGTCTGGTTGCATGTCATGTTCGGAAGTGTGGACAACTTCCGGACTGAAAAAATCAACTTCGAGATCGTGGATTTCGACCTTCCCTACAATGCTTTGCTGGGCCGACCAGCTCTGGTCAAGTTCATGGTGGCCACGCATTACGCCTACATGATGATGAAGATCCCTGGGCCTGGTGGCCCGATTACCGTGAAGGTGGATCGGCTGGAAGCCCTGCGCCTAAGCAAGCAGGTGCAGGACCTGCCCGGCACCACCTGCTCGGCTCGAGATGAGGACAACTGCCCAGAGCTCCCCCCGGTCAAGGCCCGCGCTTCACTCGGCTCCTTGGGTGAGGTGAAGGTGGTCCCTGTGGGCGAGGACGGCTTTGGGAAGGATGTGAAGATTGGTGCCCGCCTCAGCGCCAAATAGGAAGACGCGCTCGTCACCTTCCTCTGGTCTAACTTAGATGTGTTCGCCTGGGAACCATCTGAAATGACCGGGGTCCCTAGGGAGGTGATTGAGCATCGATTGGCAACGCTCCCCGGAGTGCACCCGGTCCGGCAGAAGGTTCGTAGGCAGGCACCAGAGCGGCAAGATGCCATTCGGGATGAGGTGGAAAAACTGTTGCAGGCAAGAATTGTACGGGAGGCCACCTATCCCGAGTGGCTGGCTAACCCCGTACTCGTCAAGAAGTCGAATGGGGCGTGGAGGATGTGCGTCGACTTCACCGACCTCAACAAAGCCTGCCCCAAGGATCCGTACCCTCTGCCGCGGATAGACCTTGTCATCGATTCCACCGCAGGGTGTGAGGTCTTGTGCTTCCTGGACGCCTACTCCGGCTACCACCAGATCAGCATGGCGCGGGAAGACGAGGAGAAGACTACTTTTGTGATCCCCCCTAGGTGTATACTGCTATATCCGCATGCCTTTTGGGTTGAAGAATGCGTGCTCAACCTACCAGCGCGCCATGCATACTGTATTCCGATCGCAGATTGGGAGAAATCTCGAAGTGTATGTTGTTGACTTGGTGGTGAAGACCAAAAAGTCTGCTGGACTCGTTGAAGATTTAGAAGAGACTTTCTCCCACCTACGGCAGTATTGTCTGAAGTTGAATCCTGAGAAGTGTGTGTTTCGTGTGTCATATGGAAATCTACTCGGATTCCTTGTTTCCAACCGTGGAATCGAGGTTAATCCGGAAAAAATCACGGCCATCGAGCGCATGCAGCCACCCACAAGGCTCAAGCAAGTTCAGTGCCTGGCCAGTCGCCTGGCCTCTCTCGGCCGGTTTATCGCCAGGCTGGGAGAAAAGAGTCTCCCCTTCTTCAAGCTGCTGAAGAAGACTAATTCCTTCGAATGGACTGCGGAAGCGCAACAAGCATTCGAAGAACTAAAGCAATACCTCTCCTCCCCCTCGGTGCTAGTCGCCCCCGAGCCAGGCGAGCCGCTACTGCTGTACGTAGCAGCCAGCCCTGCGGTAGTGAGCGCGGCACTGGTGGCGGAGCGTGAAGGGGTCCAGCGGCTAGTTTACTATGTCAGCAAGGTACTGCATGATGCCGAGATAAGGTACCCGCGGCTCAGAAAATGGTGTATGCCGTGCTGGTGGCGTCCCGGAAGCTGCGGCACTATTTCTAAGGAAGAGAGATCACGGTGGTGTCCACCTATCCCTTGTGCGAGATTCTTCACAACCGCGAAGCTAAAGGCCGCATCGCCAAGTGGTCTGTGGAGCTGGGGGAGTTCGGCCTCAAGTTTGCCCACCGCACGGCGATCAAGAGTCAAAGGCTGGCGGAGTTCATTGTTGAGTGGACTCCTGCCAAGTTTGAGGTCGAAGAAACACCCACGCCCTCCCCCTGGACACTCTACTTCGACGGCTCCTTTAGGATCGAGGGCGCGGGGGCTGGGGTCCTCCTGGTTTCCCCAACTGGGGACCTCCTCAAATATGTGGTCGTCCTGGACTTTAAGGCCACCAACAACGTGGCGGAATACGAAGGCTTGCTGGCGGGACTTCGTGCCGCCGCGGCCATCGGAATCCGGCATCTACAAGTCAAGGGCGACTCGCTGCTAGTCGTGAACCAGGCAATAAAGGAGTTCTCCTGCTCTGATCCCGTCATGGCTGAGTACTTGGCGGAGGTCAAAAAAATGGAACGACACTTCGACGGACTGGGGTATACCCATATCCCCCGGCGCGACAACTACTTGGCAGACGAGCTCACGCAGCTCGCCTCGACAAGATCTCCTGTCCCGGTTGGAGTCTTTGAAGAAAGGCTTCCGCGACTATCCGTCGCAGCCCCCGTTTCTGGTGAGGACGATGGTGATGCCGCTTCAGCCCTTGCTCCAGAAGGGAGAGTGGTACCGGTGGAAACGCCCGGCCAGGCGGAGTGCCCGGGCGGCCATCCTGTGGTCGCCACACTTGACCGGGAAGGCACATGGATGGACCCGATCCTGGCCTACCTGCGGGATCAAGTGTGCCCCGACGATGATGCGTCAGCAGAGAAGATAGCACGAAAGGCCAGGTGCTATACCCTGGTGGGCGGGGACCTTTACCGCCGGGGTAAGAACGGAATTCTTCTGAAGTGCATCACTCGGGAAGAGTGGAGTACTTTACTCTCCGATATCCATGGAGTCGTGTGCGGGAGCCATATGTCAAATCGAACGATGGTCGGGAAAGCTTTCCGTCAAGGGTTCTATTGGCCTACCGCCCTCCAGGATGCTTGCGAGCTGGTGAGGAAGTGTGAGGCGTGCCAGTTCCACGCCAAGCAAATCCACCAACCAGCCCAAGCTTTGCAAACCATCCCGCTCTCATGGCCCTTCGCGGTCTGGGGGCTGGATATCCTGGGCCCATTCCCGCGGGCCACAGGGGGCTACACCCATCTGTTTGTCGCCGTCAACAAGTTTACTAAGTGGGTGGAAGCCGAAACGGTAAGGGCGATCACCGCCGCTGCTGCGATCAAGTTCTTACAAGGCATCTTCGCCCGCTTTGGGGTCGCCAACCGCATCATCACCGACAATGGCACGCAGTTCACCAGCGTTACCTTCTTGGGTTTCTGTGAAGAGATGGGCACCAAGGTTTGTTTTGCTTCGGTGGCCCACCCGAGAAGCAACGGCCAGGTCGAGCGGGCCAATGCGCTGGTGCTAAAGGGCCTCAAGGCCCGGGCGTTCGATCGACTGCACAAGCGTGGAGCTCGGTGGACCGAAGAGCTCCTGGCGGTCCTGTGGTCGCTTCGTACCACTCCCAGCCGGGCCACCGGGGAAACTCCCTTCTTCCTGGTCTACAGCGCAGAGGCGGTTCTACCGTCAGAATTGGCCTTTGGGTCACCGCGCGTAGCGGCGTTCACCGAGGAAGTCCAGGAGGATCTGCGTCGGGAGGACGTCAATCTCCTGGAAGAACTACAAGACCGTGTAGCCGTGCGCGCTGCCCGGTACCAGCAGAGTCTCAGGCGGTACCACGCCGCCCGGGTTAGCGAGAGGACACTGGCAGTGGGCGACCTGGTCTTGCGCAGAATCCAGATGCATACCGGGTCGCATAAACTGTCTCCCCAGTGGGAGGGCCCCTTTAAGGTGGTCTCTGTCTCTCGTCCCGGGGCGGTCAGGTTGGCCACTGAGGACGGAGAGGAGTTGGGGAACTCCCAAAACATCGAACTTCTGCGCAAGTTCTGCCCCTAAAAAGGCTGTAAGTACAGAGTTCTACACCTCGACCAGCTAAGTTGAGTCTTCCTCTCCATAGGCCGGTCGGGGGAAGTCTCTGTTTTACTTGATGTCTAGTCTCTATTAAAAGCGGTTGTCACCTGTGTTCTCTTTTTGGGTTGTGCCCCGGTGGGTCATGTCCGCGTACTCGCTCTCAGTGCATTAGGGCTCTCTGAGTTCTCGACGGTAAATGTTGGCTCGCTGGATGAGCGTGGCGTACAGGGATGAGTGATCGGATGGTTGGTTTGGCACGGTTTTCAATGCGGCCATGGCGCTCAGGGTGTCCCCGTGAAAATCGGCGACTTAAACACCATTTCCGAAGGCCTATTACCCTGTCACACTTCACCAAGTGATCGGCCTTAAGAGACCACGAGGATAACTAATCTCGCAGAGTCCTAATGCCCTGAGCCAGCGTAGTGGAAGCGCCAACAGGCATCCAAACGTAAGACGTGCGAAGGGAAATACGCATGTTTTTAGATAAAGATCCTAACTTGTAGAGGTCAGCTACAAAGGAACGACAGGACAACAGCAAAGAAAAGCTATTCAGTCTTCATCCGCTGCGGCCTCCGCAGCCTCCTGGTCCTCCACCGGGGCGACGTCCAGCTCGAGGGCCACGTCCTCGGCCATCGCTTCCAGCGCCGGGTTCACCATTTCGAGCTGGTCGGCGACCCTCTCGTGGCTGGCGACTGCGCCTCGGCTGGGCCCAATCTCCTTCCACCTCGGATGGCGACCAGTGGGTCGGTTAGCATCCTACCGGCGCGAAGAAAGTAGCACGCATCTGACGTTGCCAGGTCGCCAGAATCGCCCGCCCTTCTTGGCCAGATCGGGTGGCCAGGGCGCCGGGCAGGAAGGTGAGGAAGTCGGCGATCCGGCCCATGCAGAAGGCATAGTGCCGGGTCGTCTGCTCGATCGGGCCCGGCTGCTCCAACCCCAATGGCGCCAAGCTGGCCACCATCCGGTTGAAGGCCGGGTGCAGCATGGAGGTGGCCTCGGCTTTCGCGCGGAGCTGCTCGCCCCGCTCCTCATCGCGCTCTTGGGTGATCGCCTCGACGCGGAGGGCTCCTTGCTCCCTCTCCTGCTGCAGTTCTTGTTCCGACCTCTCCGATCAGCCGCGCCAGTCCTGCACCTCTGCTCGGAGGCGGGCGATCTCCGCGACAGCCTCCCTCAGCCTCTCCCTGCTCGCCGCGAGGTGGCCGCTCACATTGGAGTGTAGCTCGCCAAGGGCGGCCAGCAGGGCGTCTGCGTCTGCCGAGGGGATTGAGGCGCCGGAGACCTCCGGGGTGACCGGCAGGCCCATCCCGCCACCGGGCGGTAAGACGTCCGCCCCGGCGGCGGGCCGTGGGTGGTCGCCAGGGCCGCCTTGGTGTTCGATCACCGCAGCCGGCGCAGCTGCGGCTGCAGCAGTGCCTTGGTCGACCCCTGCGGAAGCCCTCGAAGAAGATGCCCTGAAGAGAAAAGATGAAGAAGGGGGTAAATCTCTCAAGTAACATGAACCTGATAGGTTGCTATGTGTTTTTGTGTGTACCGCCGAAGGCCTCTGAACCGGGTACACTTAACGAGGGTTATCTCCGCAGCCGGTCCCGCTGAGCGACCGCGCGGCTGGCCGAGGAAGGATCGTGCCGGCGGCGGTGGATCACTGCGGCGCCAGCTGGGCGAGGCGACCACCTCGCGCCGGCGCCGGGCGGTGGGGCGGATCATCGGCGCCGGCCGGGCGGTGGGGCGGATCACCCGAGCCGGGCACCGGTGTGGCGGGGCGGATCGACTGCGCGGCGGCGAGGCGGAATCGCTTCGCGCTGGTGGCGGTGGCTGGAGTGGATCGGCCGCGCCGCGAGGCGAATCGAGCCGGGCGGAGCTATGGGCGGCGACACCGCCGAGGCCAAGCGGCGCCGCCGTGGAGCTGCTCGCTCGGCAGGTCGCCGCGCTGGCGCGCGTGGACCTCTCGGGCTGTCGCCGGGCGTCGTCGTCGGCTGGCGCTTTCTCTCGCTGGCCGGAGGAGGGCCCCGGATGGTTAGCGCCGTTTGGCGGGGTGTGATCACCGGCCCCATGACGTCCATGACAGGCATGGCGCGGGTGATCGCCGCACGCTCCCGGGGCTCCACCTGGAAAAGCGGGAGTGCGCCTGATGGAAAAGGCGGGATGGGGCCGAAGACGCCCAGCTGCGCCTGCCACGCTTCAATCTTGGCAGGGGATAAGTTCCCCGCGGCTAAAAGAAAGGAGAAAAGGAAGTGAATGCGTTGTTAGTCTGGCGGCAGCTGAAAGAAAGAAGAAGAAAAGAAAGGGAGCAAAATGAAAAATAACCTACCTCCGGGAGCTGTCCGGGTCATGTCGTCGGGGCCTGTGTACTGCCAGGCGAGGCGAGCACGGCGGCGCAGGGGACTAATTCTCCGGGAGATGTAGTCCCGAAGGACCATGGCCCCCGTCAGGCCCGCTGCTCGCAGCTGGTCTATGCGGGCCAGCATCACCTGGAGCTCAGGCGTCTCGTCGACGTGAGCTCCCCAGGTAGGGGTGCTGACCGCTGGCCCAGTCGGCATCTCCAAGACCTCTAAGCCGCTGTCGTCTTCGACGTAGAGCCACCCATTGCGCCAAGCCCTTCAGTTGGAGCGGAGGTCGAGCGGAATGTAGCGAGAAACTGCGCCGTCACGAAGGCGGAAGTGACAGGAGCCTGTGATGGAGGAAAGATCCTTGGCCGCGCGTAAGGAATAGAAGAAACGGAAGAGGGGGAGATTAGGGGCCACTCCCACGAACATTTCGCAGAAGTGGGCAAAGACAGCGAGAAGGACGACGAAGTTAGGAGGAAGGTGAAGATTGTGGGCGGAGTAGAAGTTGAGGACGGCGAGGTAGAAGTCAGAGATGGGCGGAAGAAGGCCTGCCAACATCACCCATCCAAAGAAAACTATTTCGCCCGGGCGGCAGCCGGGTGATGCAGTCCCGGCGCGAGTACGGATAGTGCCGCCGGCAACGTACTGGGAACATCTCTCGGCGTCGATGTAACACCCCAAAATTTTGCTTTTCTTAAATTCATGTGTGATTTGGCACTTTGGTGAATTTTTGGAATTTTCTGGAATTTATTTGGATTTATTTGGAATTTATTTGAATTTATTCCATGTTGAAATAATTAAAGAGTTTAATTTTGCAAATAAAATTTTGTTGGAAATATTTTATTTGAGTCCAAAATGATCCAAAGTATTTTCCAGAATTTTTCTGGAATTTTTCTGAGTCATTTGCTATTTTTAATGAATTAAATGAATTACTGGGAATTATTTTAAATATTAAATCGCTGGAAAATCAACTCGGGTCAAATCTTGTTCATCCGATCGAGCCCGAGTCGGACTTCGAGTTCGAGTCCGACCGAGCCACGTGACTCGACCGAACCTACTCCTAAACCTAATCAATCCCAACCGTTGGATCAAGATCCAACGGCCGAGATCCGCCTGCACGGTTGAGCCGTGTCCGACCGAACCCGTTCGCGCCCGGTCCGATCGGGGCCGCTGATCTCGACACGTGGACGGTTCTCGTGCCGTCTTCCCCGCCGAAGTCCGAGCCGGACTCCGCCCGCCGAAATCTTGGCCGCCAGAATCGACTAGGGCTCGCCGAGCACGCCTCCGGGGCTATTTAATGCCGGATCGCACCGAGGACCGCTGTGACCTTGCGCTACTTTTTGCCTTAGCTTGCTAAACCCTAGCAGCCGCCGCTGTTTCGGGATTGCTCGCCGTAGTGGCTTAGGGTATTGTGGTGGTTTTTCTCACCTTCCGCCGCCGCCCGCCGCCGCCGAGGAGAAGGAGGCCGTAACAGGATCTCGAGCCAAGGCGACTCGAGCGTGACCACGCGACGTCGCCGGAGGAGCCCGTAGCGCCGCGCTCTTGGTCATCGTCCTCGTCTCCGGTGCCCAAGCCTCGCCGTGCCATCGCCGGACTTCGCGAGCTCGGTGAACCGTCAGATCCAGATCGGACGGTTGAGGTGAGTTCACGTGTTCCAAACCCGATTAGATCTGGACCGTTGGATCAAGATCCAACGGTTCACAATCGCCACGTGCCGTAGCAGTGCTATTATAGGATTAGATCTGGACCGTCCGATCTAGATTGAACGGCCCACGATCATCGAGTAGTTTTAACGTGTTAACCCTGGATCCAATCCGCGCCGTTGAATTTCAAACCGACGGCCGGGATTGCGCCACGTGTCGGGAAGATGGACCGACGCGGTCAGCGCCGTACGCGTGTGAGCGCGTGTCCCTGACACGCGGGCCCCGCATGTCAGAGGGCCCACACGACAGCCGCGTTTGCGTGAGACCCGCGATCGACAGTGGGTGCCACCGCTTGCCTCACGTGGAGCCGTGGACCGGTCCACCGTGGACCGAACCGCCGCCGTGAGCCGAGCCCATGAGCCGCCGACGCCACCAGCCAATCAGAGCCGACACGTGTCCATGCCGACGCAATAATTAATTTCGAAAAGAAAATGATTTAATAAATCGGTTTAATAATTGATTTGAATTCCAAAACTTCAAACGCTTATAACTTTTATGCTTCAACTCCGATTTGAGTGATTCAAATTTCTAAATTTGTATAAAATTGAGATCTACCTAAATATGAATTTTATTTAATTTTTGGACTAAAGTTTTTCTCTGTAATATTATTTAATTGATTATTTAAACTTTAAATAATCATAACTTTTATGCCTTAACTCCAAATTTGATTTATTCCAGTTCCTAAAAATCCAGAAAATTATGTTCTCTTTGTTTATGGATTTTATTTGGAGTTTTGGGATGTTTTTGCCTATTGTTTATTTGTGTATTTGCTATTTGCACGCTTTACGAGTAGACGTTGAAGTGCCGGAAGGATTCGAAGGAGAAGTATTGACTCAGGATCCAACTCAAGACCAAGAGCAAGTACTTTTTGAAGGCAAGTTGTGCTTTGACCATGTTGATCCTATTTCGAAATCTATTTTGATTTAAACTATTGCATGCTAGATCAATTAGAAAGATACTTTGTTTAAACATGGGGGTTAGATAAGTACCAATTTGCTGTATGACACCTTGATTATTTAAGTATGTGCCATGACCCTTGTCACCCTAGTTGTGGTTTACTAGTTGGACATAATCAAATTGCCAACATGGGTTTTAGACCGTTGTAGTATACTGCTTAGACCTGCTACGTGCTCATGACATGATTTTGGACAATCAAATGTTAATATTGACTTAATGATATATTGAACCTGTTTTGGAAAAGTATCATGTGATGTTGATGGCACGTGGTGCATGGTAATCAAGCTGGGTTTGATAAACATGATTTCGGCCAGGGCATGTGGCAAGAGTAATCAGTGGGCGGTTGTGGCATCGGGATGTTGATTTGGTTCTTGGGTAGTCTTGCCCTGGTCACTCTAAGGACTTAACCTTGCAAGCCTTTGAACTGGGTCATACTTGCAACCACATGGCTGGAATGGGACGGCCCTAGTTGACTAAGTCGCTAAGGACTCACTTGTGGAGCCTCAGGGTGTCAATTACACCGCTTGTGTGATTGTGCGGGGAGCGTATCGTGGCTGTGGCCAGATACCCATCTAACGGTGTGTTGGTCCCATACTTCGCCTTGGCTAAGGGAAGGGATGGTGTAGAGCACGAACCGGAGAGGACCACCTGTGTTGTTTGAGGCTTCCGAAAGGCTTTGTTACGGGAACTCGCCTTTGTGGTGTTTGACTGTATCTTGTGGGTAAAGTGCATAACCTCTGCAGAGTTTGGAATCTATTTAAATAGCCGAGTCCACAGATCGACAATGCTCGGGAATTACAGTCAAGGGTTAGACTTTCTGAAAATAACTTGGGTTTGGAAGTTGGTTTGGTTTAGTAATGAAGATGATGGAAATATGGTTTAGGATGGGGAAAATGTTTATTAAACTTCTTAAAAAGTTATTTATGCTTTACTTATTTCTACTGCTTTCGAATCTACTTATATTACTTGTCAAAAGTCACATCGCAAATATACCTTAAGCTATTCCTTTGTACCAAGCCATGCATATAGTATATTAGCTTGCATTCTGTGCATGACTTGCTGAGTACCAAGTACTCACCCTTGCCTCAACACAATATCAGTTGAAGAGGAGATTACGCCAGCTTTGGAGGAGGAACTCCAAGAGGATCCGTCTACTTAGGGATGCGAGCCCAGTCAGTTGCCTGTGGTATACTGGATGGCGCCACGAAGTTATCTTATTTTCCGCTGCTATTATTTTTCTCTGAATAAGTTTCGCCTTACGAGGCATACATTTGTAACTTGACCATAAGGTCGAGTAACCAGTTTGGTTATTTAAATAAAGTACTTTGATAGTATCGATTGGTATGATTGTGATATTTACCGATGTTAAGACTGTGTGCACTAGCGCGTTCCTGGACTAGTGCTGAATACACAGAGGGTCCGGATTTGCAAATTCGGGGTCCCGACAGAGGTGGTATCAGAGCCAGGTTGACTGTAGGCTCAACCCTAGCTAGAATGGTCGTAGTGAGGATAAAACCTATTTTCTAAAGCTAAAAATTTTCAAGATAAGAAATGACATCTCGACTTATCCCCTTCTCTCTTTTCTTGTCTCTTGCTGAAATTTTCCCTTACCTTGTCACAATTAAAAAAAAAATTCCGAGTTCTTACGTAAAGCACTCTTGTGGCAGATGGAGGAAGAGTTCAACTACGTTGATCTGGGAGTTGGTCACGCCGCGGAACTTTGGCATATGCTACAGACTCTCGGAGATTTTGAGAAGCCGCAATACCAAGTGGAAGTGATCAGGCAAGCGGGATTGATCAAGGCTTGTGACGTGAAGATTGAGGTACCTGCTAGGAAAAAGGGCCCAGGCAATCGCCCGATACATCAGACCGCCAGGAGATCTACAATGCAGATGGGTATCCAAGAAGTATCACGACGCCGCAATGCGCACATTACCCGTATTCACGCCAGAGAATTGAGAGCACGGTGTTCCGTTATCACTGCAAGAGCGATAACCTTCTTGACCCGAAGGAGATTCAGGATGAGGATGCCACGTTACACGCTTGGCACGATTTGTCGTCGCCAGGAGGATGTACTAGATAATACAAGCAAGGAGCTACTGAAGGCCCGCAAGGAGATCACGAAAGAGAAGAAACAGATGGCGGGAAGCTCAAGAGTATGTGGCACACCTTCTACGAAGGATTGACGAGTTGGAGATGACCTTATGCGGACTGCACTCCAGAGCCGGTACTCGAGCTACATGAGCCAGATCGGAGGAGTCGATCTCGATGAGGACATCGCTTCTTCGACTACCACAGAGGACACATTTGGACATGGCGATCGCTACGCTTATGCCACAAAGACCCGCAGTGCCGTGGAGGTTTTCTCGATGAGTGAGCGTAGGTTCTATAGTGAGACTCCTTCACCGAGTCGAGTCATAGAATAAAGAGTCACCCTTTAGGCGTTAGACTCCAGAGTTAGTTCGATTTGGATTTGCTTTGTTTGTCGAGTGTGCAAGATGTGTTGCAAGGCCCTTAGGCATTGTAAGCAGCCATACCAAGTTATTAATAATAAAGTTGGACCTTAAAGTTACCCCTTTCGCCCGCATAAGTTCCATATTACTTGTCTATTCTTGTTTCCCTCTCATCTCTAAACCTAGAGCAAATCGACAGATGGTGAACACCCGTGGAAACTTTGGAAGCAATGGGAGCGGTTCTCGCCCAGCAGAAAACCCCAATGATGGAGCACCAAAGACCGCCAATCGGATATGCAGAATTTGGAGCTTTTCTTGCTGCCCAGACTCGCTTGATGCATGCTATGATGCAACAAATGCAGCACGCCATCGCTCAGGCCACTGCTAATCAAGTTAATCAGGGGCCACGCCAGAATACAAGGCTGTCAGAGCTCATGAGGACTCACCCACCCACTTTCTCTGGGAATGCCAATCCATTGGAGGCCGATGATTGGTTAAGGTCAATTGAGAGGAAGCTACACATAGCTCAATGTATAGGAAATGAGAAGGTACTCTACGCTTCTCATCAGTTGGAAGGAACAGCCGCCGAATGGTGGGAGAACTTCGTACACGCAGAGAACCCTCAAGATATCACTTGGGAAGAGTTCACAAACAGCATTCCGACAAGATCACGTGCCTGACGGAAGCCTGGACCTTAAGAAGGAGGAGTTCAGAGCACGGAAGCAACGTAATCAGCCGATGGCCGACTACTGAACAAGGTCACACAGCTAGCACGCTACGCACCTGAGGATGTAGCGACAGATAAATCCAGACAGTCTCGTTTTATGAAGGGACTTAGCTCAGGATTGCAAGTAGGATTGATCACCCACACCTTTCCAGATTTCCAAGAGTTGGTGAATAAGGCGCTTATTCTTGAGGACAAGCGCAAGGAACTGGATGAGAACAGGAAGCGCAGGATGCAACAAAGAAGGATCACGCCAGTGGAACGCAACAGCGCTTGAGGGTTGCACCAAATCAATTCTTCGGGATTCCAACCACGAATGCAACAAGGACACCATCCTCAAAGACCAAGACCTGTCAATCAAAACTACTGCACCCACTTCGCTAGAAACGCTACTCCGTGCGATTAGCAAGGAACAGTGAGACGCTGCTACAAGCGCAATGAGCGAGACACTTTGCCAACAGCTTGTCCAAAGAAGACAGCAGGAGTGACCCTTCGCTTCAACCTAGGAACCACCCGGCTAGGACGCCAAAGATCAGGAGCCACACCCTGCATCAGGTGAGAGGCCGAGTCAACCATGTCACCGCAGATGCACCTGCAGAATGCTACGGATGTCGTCGGGTAAGTTACTTGTTAACTCGCACTGCAGCAGCTTTTGTTTGACTCGAGCTTCAGATTCGTTTGTTTCGCAAGGCTTTGCTACTAGAAATGATTTGAGGATTGCAAGGCTTAAGTGCATGCTTTTAGTTCAAACTCCTGGTTCCGAACTCCGAGCGAAAGTAGGATGTTCCGGGTGAGAATCTTGATAGGTGGAATAGAGTTCCTAGCAAACCTTATAATTTTGGAGACCTGCACCTTAGACGTCATATTGGGAATGGATTGGTTATCCAAGCACAAGGCCGTATTGGATTGTGGACGAAGGACTATCTCAGTTGAGAGCCCGTGTGGGAAGAAAGTGGAATTCCAAGCCACTGCAGTTAGAGATGGACAGTTGATGGTTAACAGTACCAAGGCAATCAGCCTAGAGGATGTCCCAGTAGTGAATGAGTACCCCGACGTTTTTCCCGAAGATCTACCTGGGATGCCGCCAGACAGGGACATAGAGTTTGTGATAGAGCTTGTACTGCACAAAGACCGATAGCAAAGAGACCCTATCGGATGTCTACCGAGGAGTTGGTAGAGATGAAGAAACAGCTAGAAGAGTTAATGGAGAAAGGATTTATCGAGACCAAGTTCGTCGCCGTGGGGAGCACCCGCTTTTGTTTGTCAAGAAGAAGGACGGGAGTTTCAGGATGTGCATTGACTACCGTGCACTCAATGAAGTCACCGTGAAGAATAAGTATCCGCTACCAGGATTGATGATTTGTTTGATCAGTTGAGAGGAGCCGGAGTTTTCTCCAAGATTGATCCGAGATCGGGATACCATCGATTGAAGATCCGATCGTAAGATATTCAAGACTCGCATTCTCGTCAAGATATGGACATTACGAGTTTACTGATTATGTCCTTTGGGCCGATTTAATGCGCCAGCTTATTTCATGAATATGATGAATAAGGTGTTCATGGAATATTTGGACAAGTTTGTCGTCGTGTTCATAGACGATATCCTAATCTACTCCAAGACAGAGGATGAACATGCCGAACACTTAAGGCGAGTTTTGGAAAAGTTGAGGGAACAACAACTTTTCGCCAAGTTCAGCAAGTGTGATTTTTGGAAGGACAAGGTGGAGTTTCTTGGACATGTAATGACCGCAGAAGGAGTCGCCGTAGATCCAAGCAAAGTAGAAGCTGTGTTACATTGGGAGCAGCCGAAGACTGTGACCCAGATTCGGAGTTTCCTTGGAATGGCAGGATACTACCGCCGTTTCATCGAAGGCTTCTCGACAATTGCGAAACCTCTTACGCAACTGCTGAAGAAGGAAAAGAAGTTTGCATGGACGCCAGAATGTGAGAAAGGATTTCAGGAGTGGAAGAAGCGATTGACGCCAAGACGGTGTTAGTTCTACCGGATGTTGCTCAAAGCTTCGATATTTATTGTGACGCATCGCGCCAAGGACTTGGATGTGTGCTGATGCAGAATGGAAAGGTCGTCGCTTATGCATCAAGGCAGTTGAGGCCGCATGAGGAAAATTATCCGACACATGACCTAGAGTTAGCTGCCGTAGTGCATGCTTTGAAGATATGGCGTCACTATCTGATCGGGAACAGATGTGAAGTATATACGGATCATAAGAGCCTTAAGTACATATTCACCCAGTCGGATCTGAATATGAGGCAGAGGAGATGGTTAGAGTTGATCAAGGACTACAATGTTGGAATCCATTACCATCCCGGGAAGGCCAACGTAGTAGCCGACGCTCTGAGTCGGAAAAGCCATACCGTGAGTACGTTGCTAGCCACAAGTCAGGATGAGTTATGTGAGGATTTTCAAAAGATGAAGATTGAGGTTGTACCTAGCGGATTCTTGGCCACATTGGAAGTAAAGCCTACCTTAGAGGATCAGATCCGAGAAGGACAGAAGGATGATGACAAGATCCGCAGGATTAAGTTCATCAAGGAGGAAGGCAAGGCAGAGGACTTCAAGTTGGATGAGCAAGGCACGTTGTGGATGAAGGATCGCATTTGTGTGCCTAACAAAAAGGAGTTAAAGCAACTGATTTTGGAAGAAGCCCATGACTCTAAGTACTCAATTCATCCTGGAAGCGCCAAGATGTATCAGGATCTGAAGGAGAGATTCTGGTGGCCGAGTATGAAACGTGAAGTTGCCGAGCATGTTGCATTGTGCGACATATGCCAGAGAGTCAAGGCAATGCATCAGAGACCAGCAGGATTGCTACAACCGCTGAAAATACCTGAGTGGAAGTGGGAGGAAATCGGAATGGATTTCATTACCGGTTTGCCAAAGACTCAAGGAGGTTATGACTCCATATGGGTTATAGTGGATCGCTTGACTAAAGTAGCCCATTTTATCCCGTGAAGACCACTTACTCGGGAGATAAATTAGCGTAATTGTACATGATCAGATTGTCTGCTTGCACGGAGTGCCAAAGAGGATTGTATCGGACAGAGGTACCCAATTTACCTCAAGGTTACGGAATAAGTTGCATGAAGCCATGGGAACCCGTTTGAACTTCAAGATGACTTATCATCCATGCACGGATGGATGCACCGAAAGAGTCAACCAGATTCTGGAGGATATGTTGAGAGCTTGTGCATTAGCCTATGCTACTTCTTGGGATAAGAGTTTGCCGTATGCCGAGTTCGATTACAACAATAGTTATCAGGCTAGTTTACAGATGTCACCTTTGAGGCCTTTGTATGGTCGACCTGTCGGACGCCATTGAATTGGAATGAGACGGCGAGCCGTGTCTTTGGGCCTGATATTCTTCAAGAGGTCAAGAGCAGATCGCTATGATTTGGGAAAGGTTGAAGATAGCCCAATCTCGACAGAAGAGTTATGGCCGACAATCGTCGCCGAGATTTGAGTTTTGAACCGTAAGACTTTGTTTACCTCGAGTTACGCCTCTCGGGGAGTTAAGAGGTTCCATGCCAAAGGGAAACTTGCACCCCGTTATGTTGGACCATTTAAGATTTTGAGTCGCAGAGGCGAAGTTGCCTACCAGCTGGAGTTGCCGCAGTCGTTGGCAGGAGTGCATGATGTATTCCATGTGTCCCAGTTGAAGAAGTGTCTCCGAGCCATGAGCGCATAATCGATTAGAATCAATTGAGTTGCAAGAGGATTTGACTTATAAGGAGTATCCCGTGAGGATTCTGGACACAATGGATCGAGAAACTAGAAACAAGTCAACCCGTTTCTGTAGAGTTCAGTGGAGCAACCATGAAGAAAGCGGCGACTTGGGAGTCACAAGAGGATTTGAAGAAAGAGTTTCCAAACCTATTCTGTAGTGAGCCCTGAATCTCGGGGACGAGATTCTATTAAGGGGGGGAGGTTTGTAACACCCCAAAATTTTGCTTTTCTTAAATTCATGTGTGATTTGGCACTTTGGTGAATTTTTGGAATTTTCTGGAATTTATTTGGATTTATTTGGAATTTATTTGAATTTATTCCGTGTTGAAATAATTAAAGAGTTTAATTTTGCAAATAAAATTTTGTTGGAAATATTTTATTTGAGTCCAAAATGATCCAAAGTATTTTCCAGAATTTTTCTGGAATTTTTCTGAGTCATTTGCTATTTTTAATGAATTAAATGAATTACTGGGAATTATTTTAAATATTAAATCGCTGGAAAATCAACTCGGGTCAAGTACTGTTCATCCGACCGAGCCCGAGTCAGACTCGAGTTCGAGTCCGACCCGAGCCACGTGACTCGACCGAACCTACTCCTAAACCTAATCAATCCCAACCGTTGGATCAAGATCCAACGGCTGAGATCCGCGTCGGGTTGAGCCGTGGTCCGACCCGAACCCGCTCGCGCCCGGTCCGACGGGGCCGCTGATCTGGACACGTGGGCGGTTCTCGTGCCGTCTTCCTCGCTGAGTCCGAGCCGACTCGCCGCCGAAAGCGCTTGGCCAGAATCGACTAGGGCTCCGCCCTGAGCACGCCTCCCGGGGCTATTTAATGCCCGGATCGCACCCCGAGGACCGCTGTGACCTTGCGCTACTTTTTGCCTTAGCTTGCTAAACCCTAGCAGCCGCCGCTTGCTCGGGATTGCTCGCCGTAGTGGCTTAGGGTATTGTGGTGGTTTTCTCACCTTCCGCCGCCGTCCGCCGTCGCCCGAGGAGAAGGAGGCCAGAACCGGGATCCCCGAGCCAAGGCGACTCGAACGTGACCACGCACGTCGCCGGAGGAGCCCCGTAGCGCCGCGCTCTTGGTCATCGTCCCCGTCTCCGGTGCCCAAGCCTCGCCGTGCCATCGCCGGACTTCGCGAGCTCGGTGAACCGTCAGATCCAGATCGGACGGTTGAGGTGAGTTCACGTGTTCCAAACCCGATTAGATCTGGACCGTTGGATCAAGATCCAACGGTTCACAATCGCCACGTGCCGTAGCAGTGCTATTATAGGATTAGATCTGGACCGTCCGATCTAGATTGAACGGCCCACGATCATCGAGTAGTTTTAACGTGTTAACCCTGGATCCAATCCGCGCCGTTGAATTTCAAACCGACGGCCGGGATTGCGCCACGTGTCGGGAAGATGGACCGACGCGGTCAGCGCCGTACGCTGCGTGTGGCAGCGTGTCTCGACACGCGGGCCCCGCATGTCGAGGGGCCCACACGATACCGCGTTTGCGTGAGACCCGCGACCGACAGTGGGTCCCACCGCTTGCCTCACGTGGAGCCGTGGACCGGTCCACCGTGGACCGAACCGCGCCGTGAGCCGAGCCCATGAGCCGGCCGACGTCACCAGCCAATCAGAGCCGACACGTGTCCATGCCGACGCAATAATTAATTTCGAAAAGAAAATGATTTAATAAATCGGTTTAATAATTGATTTGAATTCCAAAACTTCAAACGCTTATAACTTTTGCGTTTCAACTCCGATTTGAGTGATTCAAATTTCTAAATTTGTATAAAATTGAGATCTACCTAAATATGAATTTTATTTAATTTTTGGACTAAAGTTTTTCTCTGTAATATTATTTAATTGATTATTTAAACTTTAAATAATCATAACTTTTGCGTCTTAACTCCAAATTTGACGATTCCAGTTCCTAAAAATCCAGAAAATTATGTTCTCTTTGTTTATGGATTTTATTTGGAGTTTTGGGATGTTTTTGCCTATTGTTTATTTGTGTATTTGCTATTTGCACGCTTTACGAGTAGACGTTGAAGTGCCGGAAGGATTCGAAGGAGAAGTATTGACTCAGGATCCAACTCAAGACCAAGAGCAAGTACTTTTTGAAGGCAAGTTGTGCTTTGACCATGTTGATCCTATTTCGAAATCTATTTTGATTTAAACTATTGCATGCTAGATCAATTAGAAAGATACTTTGTTTAAACATGGGGGTTAGATAAGTACCAATTTCTTTGTATGACACCTTGATTATTTAAGTATGTGCCATGACCCTTGTCACCCTAGTTGTGGTTTACTAGTTGGACATAATCAAATTGCCAACATGGGTTTTAGACCGTTGTAGTATAACGCTTAGACACGCTACGTGCTCATGACATGATTTTGGACAATCAAATGTTAATATTGACTTAATGATATATTGAACCTGTTTTGGAAAAGTATCATGTGATGTTGATGGCACGTGGTGCATGGTAATCAAGCGGGGTTTGATAAGCGATTTCGGCCAGGGCATGTGGCAAGAGTAATCAGTGGGCCAGTTGTGGCATCGGGGATGTTGATTTGGTTCTTCGGTGGTCTTGCCCTGGTCACTCTAAGGACTTAACCTTGCAAGCCTTTGAACCGGGTCATACTTGCAACCACATGGGTGGAATGGGACGGCCCTAGTTGACTAAGTCGCTAAGGACTCACTTGTGGAGCCTCAGGGTGTCAATTACACCGCTTGTGTGATTGTGCGGGGAGCGTATCGTGGTCGTGGGCCGATACCCATCTAACGGTGTGTTGGTCCCATACTTCGCCTTGGCTAAGGGAAGGGATGGTGTAGAGCACGAACCGGAGAGGACCACCTGTGTTGTTTGAGGCTTCCGAAAGGCTTTGTTACGGGAACTCGCCTTTGTGGTGTTTGACTGTATCTTGTGGGTAAAGTGCATAACCTCTGCAGAGTTTGGAATCTATTTAAATAGCCGAGTCCACGGTACTGGACAATGCTCGGGAATTACAGTCAAGGGTTAGACTTTCTGAAAATAACTTGGGTTTGGAAGTTGGTTTGGTTTAGTAATGAAGATGATGGAAATATGGTTTAGGATGGGGAAAATGTTTATTAAACTTCTTGAAAAGTTATTTATGCTTTACTTATTTCTACTGCTTTCGAATCTATTTATATTATTTGTCAAAAGTCACATCGCAAATATACCTTAAGCTATTCCTTTGTACCAAGCCATGCATATAGTATATTAGCTTGCATTCTGTGCATGACTTCTTTGAGTACCAAGTACTCACCCTTGCCTCAACACAATATCGGTTGAAGAGGAGATTACGCCACTTTGGAGGAGGAACTCCAAGAGGATCCGTCTACTTAGGGATGCGAGCCGGTCGGTTGCCTGTGGTATACTGGATGGCGCCACGAAGTTATCTTATTTTCCGCTGCTATTATTTTTCTCTGAATAAGTTTCGCCTTACGAGGCATACATTTGTAACTTGACCATAAGGTCGAGTAACCAGTTTGGTTATTTAAATAAGGTACTTTGATAGTATCGATTGGTATGATTGTGATATTTACCGATGTTAAGACTGTGTGCACTAGCGCGTTCCTGGACTAGTGCTGAATACACAGAGGGTCCGGATTTGCAAATTCGGGGTCCCGACAGTCGACCTCCTCGACGGTTGAAGGAGGAAGCAGAGGTGCTGGCGGCGCCATGTGAGCAAAGAAGCAGTGTGCAGCAAGCAAAAACTGGGAAAAGAACGAACCGCCTCCCCCCGGAGCTCCTACATTTATGCACGCGAAGGGGCGCCTCGGCGGGGAACCCGAGGAGGCGTGGCAGTTCAAACGGTGGGATACTGAGGGGGCGCGGCGGTTCGCTGGCAGGAAACCCAAAAGAATTGGAAGAGGTCCGGGGCATGCCCCCCAGACCCGCGCCAGTTACGAGGTAGGGGCGGCCGCACGATCCTCCTCGTTGCCCGGAAACGGCGGCGGCATTTAAAAGCCGGCATTTTTTCTGGACCCACCCAGGAGACTGAAGAAGGTAAAAAGAGCGCTCCAAGGTGGGTCCGGGGGCTACTGTCGGCGTATTCTACACCGGGGTGCCCACCACACTTCAGTAAAAGACGCTAGTGGACACGTGGCATCCAGGCCACGCCGCTAGCGGTTGGAAAGGGGGCCGTCCAGCGGACAGGTGGCGGCTAGGCCACGCCGCTGGTGGTCAGCTTTGCGATCGCTAGTGAGCAGGTGGCGACCAGGCCACGCCGCTGGCGGTCAGCTTTGTGATCGCCAGCGAGCAGGTGGCGACTAGGCCACGCCGCTGGCGGTCAGCTTTGTGATCGCCGGGTGTGGCGACCAGCCACGCCACGACGAACACCGTGATCGCTGGTGGCGATTTATCGGCCTGGCTACGGGCGCCAGCTTCGCCGATTCGAGGCCACTTAGTGGCCTGCACAGCCATTCAAGAGGTCAAAGACATTTAATGCGTGACGTGCGCATTAAATGGGGGTAATGAAGAAAACAGTCCGGTGGCGTGTGTTTCCAACGCGCGCCATAATGGCGGGTGACGTCCTTACGCAATTTCCCACCCCGGCAGAGCGGGCGGAGCCAGCAGGCGCGGGGCCCGAGGCGGGGGAGAGGACGGCTGCGCCAGGGCATTAAATGTGCTGCAAGAACAGTGACAGGTGCATTTAATGCGACATGGCAGTGTAATGAGTATGCTTTACTGTGTAAGCCCTCATGCGCCCCAGCCAGCCCGAGTATAAAAGGGGGCCGGGGTGCATGGGAGGGGGGTTCGAACATTTAATTCCTCAGACTAGACTCTCCGTTCTGGGTGGCTGGTCTGAGCTCCTTTGGGTTGCAGTTCATCTTCCAGCTCCCCCTGAAGACACTGAAAATACAAGAAGACAGGAGTAGGGCTATTACTCTCAGGAGAGCCCGAACCTGACCATCTCCTTGCATACTTCGCCCCTGATTCTCTTATTCCCGAGCAATCCCCACGAAAGCCCCGGTTAGAACTTAGCATATCCCTCGGCGGAAGGGGTCTGTTGGCTCATACGCTGACAATATATGACATATATGGTTTCTGCTTTCACGCATTATCCGACTAACTATTCGTGAACGAGACTAATCATATCCGGAACGACCTGTATTCGCTCCGTATTCGTAACCGAAGTAATCCGTATTCGTATTCACATCCGGCACTGTCCGTATCCGATTATGTATCCGAGAAAATTTTTAGAATAGGATATGGGATGAACGAAATCCGTCCGTATCCGCTCCGTTTGCACCCCTAATGACGGGTACGTACATGCATGCGCGAGCGGTGAAAGGAGCGTAAAATTCAGAAAGGCATGCCTGGTTCCTGTGAGACATCAAAGGACTTCACTGTTGCCTGCAGATAAATAAACATATATAGTTTGATCAGTTCGAAATGTGCAATTAAAGAACATGCTACTGACATACATGCAGAGTTTAGCCACGCACCATCGTCTCGTAGTTCCAAATGCAAACGCTCCCCCCGTGATGGCTTGTCATAATCCTGCGTTACAAAGTGGAAATTTGCGGAAATTCAGATGCATGCAAAGATTCACTACTAGAAAACTAGCCTTTCACACCGATCCATCAATACCGGTTACGTATGAACCGGGACTGACAGCTATATCAGTCCCGATTCATTAGCTACAGGGCCGTAGTGAGCTTTCAGTACCGGTTCGTAACACGAACCGATACTGATGCCCTCACATTAGTACCGGTTCGTGACACCAACCGGTACTAATGCTCTACTCTCGACCAGCAGCTGCCTAGCATCAGTACCGGTTGGTGTAACCAACCGGTACTAAGCAGCTTTATTTGAATCTCTAAATTTACCATGACTTGCATGTATATCATTTTGGACTGCCAGATATTATAGAGATTCAAATTTACTATAATTTGGATGTAAGAAATTTAACTAAGCTCTCAAATTTCCGCAGCATTTTGCATGGTACCCACATCAAATCTGTACTCTCGTAAGATTTTTAGAAATATGCTTAATCTTAGCGCTGCAATCCCTTTAACTAAGAGATAATATTGCCCTTCTCTGTCCATTAAATGTTGGACGACTAAGATTTATGTGACTTTCGAACAAACAAAACCGTTTGGTCGTATCATATAGACCTTCATCTAGCTCCTCTTCGATCTATTTTCACGAATCTATTTATTACTTCATTTGTTAGCACTTATTCCGATCCATGTGAATATGTTATGACTTACGTCATGTTGTTAAGTAAAATACTCACTCCAGTCACATATGCTCAGTTGCTACGAGAAGAGGAACTTAAACGGTATCAAAGAGCAAAAGTCAAGCATACATTTAAGGGTGATAATAACACTAAATATTTCCATTTGGTAGCAAATGATAAACATCGAAAACAACAAAATTTTCAGCATAAACAAGAGGAGGGGATGATATATGGTCATGTACAGCTTAAGAAGTACATTACCAAATATTATAAAGATCTTTTTGGACAGCCAGATAGTAATCATTTTTCTATGATTGAGTCTTGCTGAGATTATATCTCTCAAGTTTCTAACATGAAGATGATATTCTTACAGAAGAGTTTACAGAGAAAGAGGTGAGGACGGCAATTTTTCAAATGGAACACAATAAGGCACCGGGTCTAGATGGGTTTCCGGTTGAATTTTACCAAGTATTTTGGGACGTTATTAAGAATGACTTAATGGCTATGTTTCATTATTTGCATAATTGGGTGTCCTTCCACTATCCAGTCTAAATTTTGATATTATTACACTTTTGCCTAAGAACAAAGATGCAAATCGGATACAACAGTATCGACCGATCTGTCTTCTTAATGTCAGTTTTAAAATTTTCACTGAAGTTGGCGTTAGCAGGATCACAAGGGTCTCTCAAAATGTTGTACGTTCGATGCAAACGACATTTATGCCAGGACGAAATATTTTAGAAGGCATAATAATTATGCATGAAACAATTCATAAGATGCACAAGAAAAAAATGGATAGGGTCATTTTTAAAGTGGACTTCGAAAAGACTTATGCTAAAATCAAATGGCTTTTTCTTCAACAGGCCTTAAGGATGAAAGTTTTCTCACCACGATGGTGTTCGTGGATTGAGAAATTTGTGTCCGATGGGAGTGTTGGCATCAAGGTCAATAATGACATTGGCCCATACTTTTAGACCCGAAAAGGTCTAAGACAGGGAGATCCTTTGTTCCCTATTTTATTTAACGTAGTTGTGGATATGCTGGTTGTTTTTTTTTAACGGGCCAAAGCAGATGGACAAATAAAAGGAGTAATACCTCATTTGGTGGATAATAGGTGTAACATCCCAACAATTTAAAAATGGGAGAATAAAATTTTAAAATTTAAAGAATGATAGTGAATGAAAATTTTAATTAGAATTAAGGTTTTAACTTAAAATATAACCTTTTACCCTTTCTCTTGAATTCCAGTATTAAGAAAAGGACAATGCGAAACTAGAATTATTTTGAAATAAGTACTCATTAAACAAATCTAAAATTTCTGCTGGAGATTACTAATATCATTACAATCACTGAATAAATTTATCAAAAACTTATACCTCACTTTATCCCCTCAAATAAATCATTTAACGAATTTGATGAAATTGAGCAAACTACTAAAGATGTTAACCTGAAAATTTTACAGCAGGTAAATAACCCTCTCATAACTTTATATTAATCAAGGTTAGAGTTGAATTGGCATGTCAATTAAATGCACCAGCACTACTATCAGAAGAGAAGAACTGAAATTGCCCCTTTCTCTCTCTTACAACTGGGACCCACATGTCAGCACAGCTAGCCTTCTTCTTCCTGTCAGTATGAGCACAGCAAGCAAACAAACTCCCACCGCCTTGCTTGGTCTCTGGTCGAGCCACGCTACCGCCCACATGCCGCTGTGCATGCTATCCATCATCTCCAACGCTGCCACGACCGCCACTGCATGTGATCGTTCGCCCTCCATGCTGCCACGGCAACGTTCTACACCGACCAGCCACCACCTTGCTGCCTTCAACCGAGCCACCACCCTTCACCCTTATAAATCTGACCGAAGCATCCAATCCATTCACTCCGTCCCATTCTTCATCTCAAGACCTCATCCCCAACCTTCCTAGCCGAGCCACAACCATGATTGCCTCCATTGCTGTACCAAGCATCAAGGGGGAGAACTTGCAATTTGATTTCCTCGGTGCACTATAGTTCAATCAAACTCGTAGGGAGCTTCTCCATTCATCAGTGATCAAAACCCCTAGCTCAATTACTGCTCCCCTTCCCACAGAGCCCTGCTCTCCATTCACCACAGAGCCCTGCTCCCGCCGCCGCCCAACACCGTGGAGCCACCGTTACAAGCTGTCGTAGCCCTAACCGAGCACTTTTTCAGGTTTCTCTCGGTTCCTTCCACCTGTCCAGCTCCAGCTCACATCGGTCGCCGCACTAAGCGCCGCCGCCTCTCCTCGCCGTGCCACCACTACAGGTCATCAGAACTTCGGCCGACACCTCCCATAGCTTCAAAGAAGCCTTCTCCTTCCAGTCCAGTCATCGTTCGCAGTCCTCGAAGCTTGCTTCGCCGCCGGCTGTGCAGCCTAAGGCACCGCTGTGGAGCAGCACTGTACTCTGTTTTCTTCTCTAGCTTATATAAATAACCCAAGAGCTAGCTTCTATGATTTCATTTACCTCTTTGTCCCTATGATAGGTGGGGCCGACTTAAGTTGGCATGAGCTGCAGCTTAGTCTAGGGCCCAATTAGTAAAGGGGAAGTTTAAAACATATTATCTTATTTAGCATTTCAAATCAGAAGATAGTTAAACAAACCTAATTAGCTTGATTAATATTCAAGTATCAATGTCATAAGTTGACTAGGCTAGCAAGTTCTGGTTAAATTTCTCAATTTAAAATTAGGAGTTAACTTAAATAAGCCAGTCTAATTAAAGTAACTAAACATCGAGACCTTGAAAATAATTAAGTTTAAATAATCATCACCTCAAAAATACTATATGCATGTCTAGGGGTGAAAACAGGACAGGAAATATCCGCCCGATCCGATCTCGAATCCGTTTAAAATCCGTATCGATGTTATCCGTATCCGTATCCGGAAAATCTGATGTAATATGGGTTAGGATATGGGAAGAGCAATATCCGATCCGTATCCGAAAAATCTCATGTAATATGGGTTAGGATATGGGAAGAGCAATATCCGACCCGATATCCGGATAAAATCAGTTATTCTTCCATTAATTTGGTTCATTATTGGATAGATAGAGTAGTTGTTTGATACTGGCACTAAAAAACACTACTTTGTTATTAAGCATGAACTTGAACAAATCTATCAACAAACAAATAGAGTGATGACATAATGCTTTTACCTAAATTGATTTGTTCAACTTATTCGATAAACTTCTTTTCTATTCAAATTACTGGAATTAGTTGAGTCACTAAATTGAAGCATAGCAAACAAATCCGAGTTGTCCTCATTATGAGAGTAAGTCTATCTTCAGTTTGTCAGAATGTGACAATTCAACACTATTTAATATCTCCAGGAATTTATTTCGTAAGGTTAAATTTGATGGAAGATCTCCCCTTGTTCTCTGTTTTCTTTATGTCTCGATCTCTCTCCTTGTATTCGACCCATTTGCACCTCTAACTATACTACTATCCTACATTGAAATATTTATGACTTGAAGCTAATGTTGTAAGGTTAATGCTTCATTTTTTCTTTTACGTACACAATTATGTATTATACTACTATCCGATTATGATATCTGATCCCGACCCGAATCCGTCAGGCATCTGCTCCGTATCCGAATCCCGAATAATCCGAATTTGTATCCGTATCCGGGACATCCATATCCGACTCCGAATCCGAAAAAAAAATGGGTTATGATACGGGACGAGCAATATCCACCTGTATCCGACCCGGTTTCACCCCTATGCATGTCATATAAGAATTCTTATTAACTTGGTGTCTTGAAAATAGGAATAGATTATGCATGGCCTACATTGGCATAAAATGATAAAACTATGAATTGAAGAAGATTCTAGTGATTATTAACTTGGTGTCTTGAAAATAGGAATAGATTATGCATGGCCTACATTGGTATAAAATGATAAAACTATGAATTGAAGAAAATTCTAGTGAGTACGACAACCCTTATCTCGATTAAGCCAATTAAGCGCAAAACTATGTTCAACTTAATTAGAATTTGTAGTTAGGAATTAGCTTGATCTGACCAACCATTAAATTTAAATGCCAACACTCTAAAATTTAGAAAAGTCCTAACTGGCTTTATATGACTTAAAGCATACATGCCATATAGAATCCTTACAGTAAGTATACCTTATAAGTGTGTGATCATTGTTTTAGAAACGCTATAGATTTATTCAACCCGAACTAAGTTTCAAGATAGTTTAACTTATCAAGTATAAGAGACTAACATATACATCTTTTTCAAAAAAAAAAAAAAAAAAAACCAACTAGTATATGCTCTATAAGTCCAAACCATCTAGTAAGGTAGAAATCATCATGATTAGTCATAATATGCAATTAGCCCTTTAATTACCATGCTCATGTGTAGTAAATATATGTAAAATGTCCTGAAGAAAGCTAGCATTTCATATAGGACCAGTGTCAAAGTGCTCCTAAGATCAAAACCATGTTAATCTACAAAAAGATCTAAATTGAATCAGATTCATAATAGCTTTCATCTTACATACAAACTAAAATGTTAATAACTTTTACAAATAAAAGCTAAAATAGGTGAAACCAGTTTCAAGATGCTTTTAGGGTTAAGACCTACTAATACTACAAAAATAGTTACCGATCTACATAAATTGCCTGAAGCGAAAACTAAATCGTTATCGCGTAGATTTTAGAAACACTCAAGCATTTTCGGTAGACCATAGATTATCTAGTCTGAATGCAATTTTTAGGAAGAATGGACCAAAAACACTCTTTGGTATATATTTTAGAAAAATATTTAATTTACATCTTGCTTTGCATCTGAATCCTATTAGAGCAATAACCCTAAGTGTTATGAACATCAGCAATGCATGTTATGAATAGATAAGCATAAGAAAGTCCTTATCTAAAGAACTCGTGTCCAATAATCATCCAAAAACCTTGTAGATTTAGCCAGTCACCCTAATCCAGTTAGCGCCCTTTTAATTCTTAAAGGTCGGTACTATCGGAGCTCTAGAGCAGTACTACCGAAGTTCAGTAGTACTGCTGTCTGAGAGTCAGTACTGCCGGGAAAAAGTAGCACCTTAACTAATGTCTTAATTCTTTGAATCCAAATAATCTTAACTTCTTGAATTCATAAAACAAGAATAAACAATTCACAGAAAATAAGTGACCGCATCCCAACTTAACCTAAAACTGCTAAGAACAAGTTAAAGGTCAAAAGATGAACCAACATACGTAAACATAAAATCATAAAACCCTAACCCTAAACCATCATTGCTTTGTGTAATAAGTTTCTATTTGATTTTTCTATCTGTATTCTTTTTGCCCTTACTGGAGTTTGCTTTTTGCTATGTATCACGGTATGATGAGTAGAACCTAACGTAACCGATGCTACTGCTAACGAGTCTAAGTGTGTACTTGACGACAACTCTGACCTCATCGATAACACAAGTTACAACTCCTACTGCTCCAAGCTATGACTTCAAATTCATTGTAAATAATGAATAGCAAGGCAAGACCCTTTGATCATATTGATCCACGTGTTCAAAAATATTTTCATGCATGATGTATATTCATAAAATGCTATATTGTGGGATATGGTAGATATTACCTTCAATATGGGATTTCCTTAATCAATGTTGCCATGTGAACCTTGATAACCCTAGACAATGGATACATGATGAAAGATGGGTATAATCGTTTATTATGCTTAGTTCTGTCTTAGAATGGGAATACGAACAGATGGTGAACATGTTCGTAATTTATCAAAATGTTGGACATGTTGGAACATGAATCTTGGAAATGCTAGATAATGTGATCAATCGTATGTTATTAAAAATGAAAATAAAACTATGATTTTTGATGCGAGCGATTATTGGCAATAGCCGAATGTGCGAGTGTATACTTGCACGTAGACAGGGGGAGATTTATCGCCCGGGTCGATCAAGGACCGAACTATTGTTCTGTTTTCATGCCAAGATAATCATACATCCACGAGGGCTGGTATGGGATGGCCTTAACCTATTAAGTTATCTGAAACTAGCTTTGCACATTGGAAGGCTGAAGTAGCACAAGCGGTACATCTTATCGAGTTTACTTGGAAGGAGCTGCCACATGTGACTTGTGGGTAAATGCATATTGATACAATGGTGTATGCCTGGCTATGGGGAGAAACAATCGTTGTTTATTGAGCTCAAAAAGAATGATGATTTACGTGATTGTTTGTTTCTGCCATAGCAAGGGTTTGATGTCGCTTGGCTCATGCAAATCTAGTTTTGAATAATGTAACGGTTATGTATGATCTCTCTGCGACACACCAAAGGAAGTGTATTAACTATCGATTGCAAGAAGAGATGACCATTCCTTGTGGGTAAAGTTGTACAACTCTGCAGAGTCAAAACTAATGATTAGCCACGCTCGCGATCATGAGCACTTGGTAACGTCATCACATAGTTAGCATTTTGATATTTCTATATAATGAATTGGAACTTTAAAATTTGTATTGGTGAGTTTACCCTACAAATGATTCAATACTTTGCCATGTGTTGGCAAGATTGTTTTAATTGTTGTGCCATATGTTGGTAAGGATTTTTATTACTGATGGTATGCCATGTGTTGGCATTGGGCGATTTGATTCTCACATTCATGGAGGAACTGTGAGTTGTTACTCTTATGTTTACATACTGGTTAATTTATATACTTGTCAAACTGCTTTTATTCAATTTTGCTTTCAATCTATTATTCAGTATTTACAATTCAATTTGGCTCCACGCAAAAATAACTAAAATAGCCATCCTGTTGTTACAGCTTGCATATATTCTAGGTTTGCAAACACTTCAAGTCTTGCTGAGTACTCAATGTACTCACCCTTGCTATCGTTGTTTTTTTTAGGCAATATACCTCGAGAACACGCGTCTTGATGCATGATATAAGAATTTTGATGATACAACTTTCTAGGGATTATACCTTGTCAGTTGTGTGAGGGTTGCATGGGCATACTACAAGACATTTATTTCTTCCACTGTATATTACTCTAAATTATAATATTATCTTGTACAAATAGCTTTCGCAATAATAATGATAATATTGTGTATGGTTGTGATCTCAATTTGTGTATATGCGTGCTAGCTATTGATCACAAGACTAGCACAGAAGGCACATTAGAACTTTTCTTTTATGGTACACTGTATCATAAAAGGGAGCCAGGGAGGGTCTTCACAATGGGCTGTCAATTTTACAGTATGTAGATGACACTGTTATCTTTCTGGATCATAATTTTTAGCAAGCTAAAAATATGAAACTCTTGTTATGTGCTTTCGAACAACCTTCTGGCCTCAAGATAAATTTTCACAAAAGTGAAATTTTTTGTTTCGATGTTGCTAAGGATTTCGAGCTCCAATACTCACAATTATTCGGCTATGAGTTAGGTAGCTTCCCGTTTAGATACCTTGGTATACTGATACATTATAGAAAATTATGAAATAATGAGTGGAAGGGGGTAGAAGAAAGATTTGAAAGGAGGTTGAGTAGTTGAAAAGGCAAATATTTGTCAGCTGGTAGTAGATTAGTCCTTATAAACTCTTTGCTTAGCAGTTTACCCATGTTTATGTCATCCTTTTTTAGGATACCTCTTGGGGTTCTTAAACGAGTTAACTATTTCAGATCTAGATTTTTTTAGCAGAATGACAACCAAAAGGCAAAATATAGGCTTGATAAATGGAGTATTATATGCCAACCAAAAGATCAAGGTGGGCTATTGTAGGACCGAGTAGGCAACTAGAGGGGGGGTGAATAGATGCCGAATAAAATTCCACTATTTCTTTCTGAAAATAAAAGACCCCTAAATAGCGGAAGAATAATAATGAAGAGATCAAAACCCTAGATTAATTAGCGAGACAAGTCGAACAGAAATCAAAAACTAGTTCTATCAAAAATCGAACAAACCTTCTAATCAAGAATCAAAGCAAAAAAAAATAAGAGAATATTGCATAAACTTATTTTTTTTATTCCAAAGCTATCTTCAACAAGATGACACCAAAAAAAAATCTTCTAATCTTCAATGATTAGAAAACCCTAAACAAAATCTCTAATCTCACAAGATTAGAAAACCCTAAACAAACTAAAGAGAGCACAAAAGCTTTTCTTTGTTGTAGGCACTTTTTGCTTCTTGCCCTTTTGCATTGGATGATTCTCTAAGCCCCTAGAACCCCCTATTTAAAGGGCTCCATAGCAGTTGATTCCTTCTTGTATACGGCAAACCGGCTGGCAACCGCACCTGCCAAGCAAACGCCTGCCAAACTCAGATTCGGAAACCACTCGGACACGACGTAGGGCGCTCGTCACGTCCCCAGCGCTCTTGTCTCCTTCTCGGACACGGCAGCATACAGAAACACGGCGGGGTCCCCAGCGCTCTTGTCTCCTTCTCGGACACGGCAGCAATGCCCTCCTGCGTGCACACACGCACATGATGCACACACTACGCACACACACATGCAACTCACGCACACACACACACATGCATGCACACCATGCATAACACACACGATGCTTATGCATGCAAACACACACACACACTCGCATGCAGCACATGCACACACACTTGCATGCTCACACACAAATGCACACACACACTCTAAAAAATGTATACACGCGTACGGCCTCCTGCCACTACGCTGCAACGATCTCGACCTCACGTGCACTGTCCTCTAGTCCAAACATCTCGCATGACATCCTCGACCCTCACGACCTCAGTTCCTCCCTGAACTTAGTCTCAGTCCTGTCACCAACCACGTTCGACCTCAAGCAACACCTGCACGTGAAAAAATACACACAAACAATTTCCGAGCCCAAGTCCACGACTTGACTCAAATTAATCCATACAACCAACTGGTTTCAGATCTTTTTCAAATACTGAGCCAAAATCAAATCAACTCAAATCTTTTCAAATCTCTTCGAATATTCAAATACTCATCATCAAAAACACATGGATTAAAAAACAATGATCCTTCAATCTCCCCCTTGATGAGTAATTTGACAAAACACAATAAGATTTGACAAGAGTAAAGAGAAAAAAAAATTTGAGACCCAAAAGATTCCAAGACCAAGTAAAGACCAAGAAAATCCAAATTCTCAAACAGTTTGAAATTCACCTCTCTTTTTATTTTTCTTCTTCTTGACTTTTGCTCTCCCCCTTTTTGACAAAATAGTCATCAAGATCTCAAAACTCCCCTTTAATGAATGCAGTATCTCAAGCTTTGAAGTATATTCAAGGTATATAATCAAAGTAAAGCATTTGGAGAGTTTTTACGAGAGTTTTCACATTTTGTATCAATTTATCCAATGAGAAAGCAAATTGTGAGAATATGGAGGCTCTAACACATAGAATAGTTGTTGCATAAGCAAATTAGAGCAAACAAGTAAAATGTCATAAACTGATTTTGCCAAAGCTAAAAAGAAATCTATCATGAGCAAAGAGAGACTTTCAAATTCACTAATGTTTATCTCAAGGCTTTTCAAAAATTTGAATTTCCTTTTTCTCTTTTAGCAAGTTTGACAATTTTGCTTTGTGATCAACAGGGATGACAAGTAATCGCACACTAGCCCATACTTGTGTATGAGTAGGTAGTTCTTTCTTGTATCTTTCTCAGTTTAAATTGGCAAGTGGCTTCACATTGTTCTGAACTTTTGTTTAGACAAGTAGCCTATTCTTGCATCTTTTGAATTTAAATACCTGGCAAGGAAGCTGCACATTGTACTAAACTTGTGTTTAGCCAAGTAGCTTTTGCTTGCATCTTTTTAAACTTGCTTTTATCATTTAAAACACTGATTTTGCTTGAGACTCATAATGATCATTTGAAGTCCAACAAAAAGCTCACACATAGTTTCTAATCAGCTCTAGCCTTTCAACAGATGACAAGAAACTTTTAAGCCTATTTCACAAATGCAATACCATAATGAACAAGAGCCAAAATATTCTCAAAAAGCATCTCAAATTGAATTATTTTAGTCTTTTAGTCTTTTAGTGAGAAGTGAAGCAATGTAGCATTAATTTGACTATATACACAAGAATAGTCAACAAATCTTTGTACTACATGATGCAATGAAAACAGGGGAGTTTTCTTTAAGTGTAACGACAAAATAGCTCCTTGTAGTAACCAAATTCAAGTAACACAAAAGAGTTAAAATCAAGACTCCCCCTCAAATCAACCCATGGGGATGAATGATCCCAAGTTCGCCGCGTAAGAAAGCAAAGCGAGAAGAATCAAGCGGCTTAGTGAAAATATCAGCAATTTGAGCATCCGAATCAACAAATTTTAGTTCAATAGCTCCTTTTTCAACATGATCTCTAAGAAAATGATATCGAACATCAATGTGTTTAGTCCTTGAATGTTGAACAGGATTTTTAGCGATGTGAATTGCACTAGTATTATCACAAAGAAGTGGAACACTATTAAAGTTAATGCCGTAATCTTTAAGAGTTGAAGTGATCCAAAGAATTTGTGAACAACAACTAGCGGCCGCAACGTATTCAAATTTTCAAAGATAGATTGAGCAAGCGAGGACTTGTTTCTTAGAAGACCATGAAACAAGTGAAGTGCCAAGAAAATGACATGTGCGAAGTACTCTTTCTATCTAATCTACACCCCGCAAACTCAGCATCAGAATATCCTAGGAGTGTAAGCGAAGAAGAACAAGAATACCAAATGCCAAATTCAGAAGTGGAGCGAAGATACCTGAAAATTCTTTTAATTGCTTGTCGATGTGATTCTCGAGGAGAGGCTTGAAATCGAGCGCACAAACATACCGCAAAATGTATGTCAGCCTCGAAGCGATCAAATCTGAAGTGATCCAATCATGCTTCAGTATTCTTTTGGTGCATCTCGTCTCCATTCTCGTCATGATCGATTATTGTTGTTGTGCTCATTGGATTAGATTCTGTCTTTGATTCTCCCATTTCGTTTTTCTTTAGTAGCTCCTTTGTATACTTGGATTGGTGCAAGAAGATCCCTTCTTTCGCTTGCTTGATTTGAAATCCAAGGAAGTATGTCAACTCTCCCATCATACTCATCTCGAACTCCCTGGACATTAGCTCAGAAAACTGCAACACAAGAGAGTGGGAGGATCCTCCAAAGATAATATCATCCACATAAATTTGCACCACAAGGAATTGATCATTTGAATTTTGAGTAAACAGAGTTTTATCAACTTTTCCCATCTCAAAATTATGTTGAAGCAAGAAGCCTTTTAATCTATCATACCATGCACGAGGAGCTTGTTTTAATCCATAAAGAGCTTTTGATAAACGATACACATGATTAGGAAATTTTTCATTTTCAAAACCAGGGGGTTGTTTCACAAAAACTTCTTCTTCTATAAAACCGTTTAGAAAAGCACTTTTCACATCCATTTGAAATAACTTAAAACCTTTTGAAGCTGCAAAAGCCAAGAGGATGCGAATAGCTTCTAAACGAGCAACAGGAGCAAAAGTTTCATCAAAATCAATTCCTTCAAGTTGAGAATAACCTTGAGCTACAAGTCTAGCTTTGTTTCTAACAATTATTCCATCTTCATTTAACTTGTTCTTAAAAACCCATTTTGTTCCAATAATGTTTTGATTTTTAGGAGGTTCCACTAAAGACCAAACTTTATTCCTTTCAAAGTTTTCTAACTCTTCATGCATCGCATCTACCCAAGAACTATCAGTTAAAGCATGAGTAATGTTCTTAGGTTCAAAATTTGCAACAAAAGCAGAATGCATGCATAAAAGAGTTTGAGATGAATTAGAACGTGTTACCCTTTCATGAAGACTTCCAATAATTTGTTCAGGAGGATGGTTCTTCAAAACGATGAAGGGAGGTCCAGTTGTTTCGATCGTCGTGGGAGGTGTAGGAGAATCAAGTAGTAGTCACATCGGTTTGTTCAGGAACATCTTCCCGCTCTGTAGGTATAAGCTCATCATCATCATTATCTTCATCATTTTCTTGAATCTTTTATCCAAAAGATTGGCTCTAAATCTTCTCGTGAACCTGAAATGCTCGGGTCTAGCTCGAGGCTAGCCTCATCAAAAGTAACATCGCATGTCTCCAACAATTTGTTAGTCGATAAATCAAGTACACGATATCCACGAGAGTGCAACGAATAGCCAAGGAAAATACCATACGTACTACGAGCTTGAATTTATCAAGATTTCCATGTTTAAGAATAAAGCATTTGCAACCAAACACTCGTAAGTGAGAAGCAGATGGTTTACGATCAAATCTCAGTTCATAAGATGTTTTACCAAGTAAAGCTCGAGATAGACCCTATTTGATATATAGCAAGCGTAAGAAATTGCCTCAGCCCAAAATTTTCTTGAAGTGTTGTATTCATCTAGCATAGTTCTAGCCATTTGAATCAAAGTTCTATTTTTCCTTTCTACAACACCATTCTGTGAGGGAGAATATGGCGAAGAAAATTGATGTTCAATCCCATTAGTTTCACAAAAGATTTAAACAATGCATTTTTGAATTCTGTACCATTATCTGTTCTTATGGCTTTCAATGAGTTAGGCAATTCATTTATCAATCTCTTAATGAAGACATGAAAGAGTCCAAAAATCTCATCTTTTGAAGACAGAAAATGCACCCAAGAGTATCTCGAATAATCATCAACTATTACTAGAAAGTACCACTTACCTCCTACGATTGTACTCGAGATGGTCCCTCTGTATCCATGTGAAGAAGTTGACCGGGGCGGTGGTCATTACAAGAGAGACAGGAGCATGAGGGGCTCCAACCATCTTACCATGTCGACAGTGAAGCACAAACAATGTCTTTGCAAGATTTTAATTTTGGCAAGCCACGAATTAAGTCTAGACCACTCAATCTAGATAACAGATCAAAGCCCATGTGACCTAACCGACGATGCCAAAAGTTGAGATTTCTAGATTCTGAAGCAACAAAACAATGTGAACTTGAAGCATTGCTAAAATTTGCTATGAAAATTTTTCCAAGTCTAGATATCTCAAGAGTCAAGTTTCGGAAGCATCGAGTACTCTACATGCATTTGGTTTAAAACTCACTTCAAAGTTTTCATCCAACAATTGAGATACAGATAGAAGGTTGAATTTCAGTTTAGACACCAAAGAGACATTCTTTAAAGTAAAGTGATCATTCACCTTCACAGTACCTTTTGCAATGACGCGTCCAGTAGTAGCATCTCCAAAAGTGATCGTTTCGTTCCCAGATGCTTTTGTTAGGGAGGAGAACCAACTTGGGTTGCCTGTCATGTGTTGACAGCATCCTGAATCAACAACCCAGATGTTCTCCTTCCCTTCTCGTACCACCTACATGTTATGAACAGAAGATGTTGAGGATTCAGCGCTGGGGTTAGAGAAATAAGATTTAGGTATCCAGCACTGAATCACTCGACGAGGAGGTGATCGTACAAAAGCTTGTGAATGCAACGTAGATGATTTTCTAGGAATTTTGTTTGCTTTCACTAGTGGAACATGTTGAGAAATGATACGTGTTTGTCTAAAGTTAGCCTTTGAATTTTCCTTTCTCTGTTGTTTGGCTAGTCTAAAACAAAAATTCACCAAATGACCATCTTTTCCACAATGAGTGCAATTGTACTTAACAAATGGTTTGTCTTTAGGAGCAGAAGCAAAATTTGCATTCATCATTGTAGAAGATAAAATTCCAGCAGATTTGAAGACAGTTTTCTCAGGTTCTTTGACAATTTCAAACTTTCCGCTTTCAAGAGTTTTAACAATAGTAGGAGCATATGATTTGTGATGAGCATAAGGATCAAAACCTAAACCTTTGTGATGAGTGCTGACTTTTGATTGATCTAAAATCATATTTAGATTTTTCTTTCCTTTAGTAAAACGTTCTAAAGACTTTTCCAAGTAATCAATTTTTCGAGAGAGAGTTAAACAATTATTACAGGGAACATCTACTTTTTCTTTTTGCTTGAGACAAGTTGAGCATGAAAGAACTTCATGTGTAAGCAAATCATTAAACAATTGAGTAATCTTAGCATCTGCATCATGCAACTTCAATTCTAGTATGGGACATTTAGAACAAGAAGTTTGACCATGTAAACCATCAAGAGAGCGACCAACATTTTTCACAAGTTTTTCATTTTTCAATTGTTTGGCATAAACTTGTTCTAGTTTAATCATATGTTCCTCTTTTAGAGATTTAATTTCAAATTTGAGATCTAAGCAAGAATCACATGTCTTTTCAGAATTTGAATTTCTAAGATCAAAGTTTTCAGTTTTCAGCATGGATAGATCTTTCTCTAAGTTTTTATTTTTGAGTGAGGATTTTCTTAAAGATTTTCTCAATATGACTAAAACTTCACAAAGCTCATCATACGAAGGTATTACCTCATCACCGTCGCTGGAGGTGCTATCGTTGTCACTAGAATCACTAGTGTTCCCTTTCGCCATGAAGCACAGTCCGGTGAAATCTTTCTCGTTCAGCTTCGTTTGCTTTGCTTCCTTCTCATCGTCAGTTGAATCATCAATGTCGCTTAGGTCTAAGCGACCAATTGCAGCGAAGACTTTGTTGAGCATTTTCTTCGTCCGTTGCTTATTTTTGTCCTTGCTCTCTTTTGGCCGGAAGGTTTTGGAGGAGTTGCTTTGATCCTTCTCGTCTCTAACTTTGTTCTTGAAGCAGTTAGCACGGACGTGTCCTGCCTTGCCGCAGTTGTAGCAGTGGATGGAGGCTCCTCTTCTCTCCCTTGATCTCATGTAAGCTGCATTGACACGCTTGGAAAGAAGAGCAAGTGTATCTTCTGGTATTTGATCTAGTTGTTCATCACTAAGAGCACTCAAGGCAAGAATGGAATATGATGATGAAGCACTAGTAGCATTATCACATGAAGAAGAATTTGCATTAAGAGCCAAAGAGTTATCACTGGATGTTCTGGAAACAATATCTATCTCAAAAGTTTTGAGACTAGAATATAATTTATCCAATGTCATTTCACTCATCTTGTGAGCCTCCTAAATGCGATTACTTTCATTTGCCGATTTTAAGATCAAGAGATGATAAGAAATGTCTAGCATTTTCAGAGTCGAGTGTATTGTACATCAACAGCTCTAAGATTGTTTAAGATTCTATTAAAACGAGCAAAACAATCATCTAATGATTCTCCGAGTTCATTTCAAATCTAGTGTATTCCTTTTAAATTGATCTTGCCTAGCCTCTTTGATGAGTCGATTGCCTTCATGATAATCTTGAAGAGATTTCCAAATTTCATGAGCGATGAGTAAATGACAGACTCTATCGAATTCTTTTCTAGCAAGTCCTTGAAGCAATATGTTTCTAGCTCTATTATTACTTTCAACATCCTTTTCAAACTCGATTTTATCAATATCATCATTAGAAGGAAGCTTGTATGAAATCTTTACCTTGCGCCAAATCGCGTTACCTTGAGCTTGAAGATATGCGGTCATTCGGATCCACCCGATGGGGAAGTCTGTGCCATCGAAGATTGGCGGCTTGTTCGAGTATTTCTCCGTTGCCATAACTTATCGTTTACTAATCACCTGTTAAGATGGATTAGTAGAACACAACTCGATACCACTTGTAGGACCGAGTAGGCAACTAGAGGGGTGAATAGATGCCGAATAAAATTCCACTATTTCTTTACGAAAATAAAAGACCCCTAAATAGCGGAAGAATAATAATGAAGAGATCAAAACCCTAGATTAATTAGCGAGACAAGTCGAACAGAAATCAAAAACTAGTTCTATCAAAAATCGAACAAACCTTCTAATCAAGAATCAAAGCAAAAAAAAATAAGAGAATATTGCATAAACTTATTTTTTTTATTCCAAAGCTATCTTCAACAAGATGACACCAAAAAAAAATCTTCTAATCTTCAATGATTAGAAAACCCTAAACAAAATCTCTAATCTCACAAGATTAGAAAACCCTAAACAAACTAAAGAGAGCACAAAAGCTTTTCTTTGTTGTAGGCACTTTTTGCTTCTTGCCCTTTTGCATTGGATGATTCTCTAAGCCCCTAGAACCCCCTATTTAAAGGGCTCCATAGCAGTTGATTCCTTCTTGTATACGGCAAACCGGCTGGCAACCGCACCTGCCAAGCAAACGCCTGCCAAACTCAGATTCGGAAACCACTCGGACACGACGTAGGGCGCTCGTCACGTCCCCAGCGCTCTTGTCTCCTTCTCGGACACGGCAAAGATACGTAAACACGGCGGGGTCCCCAGCGCTCTTGTCTCCTTCTCGGACACGGCAGCAATGCCCTCCTGCGTGCACACACGCACATGATGCACACACTACGCACACACACATGCAACTCACGCACACACACACACATGCATGCACACCATGCATAACACACACACACGATGCTTATGCATGCAAACACACACACACACACTCGCATGCAGCACATGCACACACACTTGCATGCTCACACACAAATGCACACACACACTCTAAAAAATGTATACACGCGTACGGCCTCCTGCCACTACGCTGCAACGATCTCGACCTCACGTGCACTGTCCTCTAGTCCAAACATCTCGCATGACATCCTCGACCCTCACGACCTCAGTTCCTCCCTGAACTTAGTCTCAGTCCTGTCACCAACCACGTTCGACCTCAAGCAACACCTGCACGTGAAAAAATACACACAAACAATTTCCGAGCCCAAGTCCACGACTTGACTCAAATTAATCCATACAACCAACTGGTTTCAGATCTTTTTCAAATACTGAGCCAAAATCAAATCAACTCAAATCTTTTCAAATCTCTTCGAATATTCAAATACTCATCATCAAAAACACATGGATTAAAAAACAATGATCCTTCAGCTATGCATTCACTATCTTAATATACAAAACATTTGTTTGATTAGTAAATGGTTATTCAAACTTTTAAATGAGGAGGGTGTCTGGTAACGTCTCCTCGTAAGGAAATATTTGGGAAGTAAGACTCTGTCTCAAGTGGAAGGAAGGCCAGGGGACTCTCATTTTTGGATAGGTCTAATGAAGGTCAAACATCACTTTTCTGGTTTGGATCTTTTCACATTCATGATGGATCTCAAATATGATTTTGGCAAGACATTTGGCTTGAAAATAACCCCCTTAGTGAACATACCCTCGACTTTTTAACATTGTTCAACAAAGAAAAATGCTATAGTGGCTGAAGTACTAAGCTCTAATTCTTTTAATGTGTCTTTCCGTAGGGTCATTACAGGACATAATTTAAGAATTTTGCAAGAGCTTATTACTAGGGTTGTTGGTATACAATTAACGTCAGGCTAAGATAAATTTCGATGGAATCTACATCAAAATGGATAGTTTTTTGTCCATTCAATGTATGCAACTTTAATGCATCAACATCTTCTAGTAACAAATGGATATCTGTGGTAGCATAAGGTACCTTTAAAAATAAAAAAGTACCTTTGGTACCTTCATTGAGGGGTGATTTTGAGAAAAGATAATCTTAATAAAAGGAATTAGATTGGTAATAAACAATGTTGTTTTTGTAACAATTAGAAAACCATACAACATCCTTTTTTTTTACTGTCAGTATGCTCGTTTTTCATGGTGCATTATACAAGCGGCTTTTAATTTGCCACCTCCTAGGAGTATAAACAATAAGTCTGGAAACTGCTTATTGGGGTTGGGCAAGGAATTAAAGGCTCAAATTTTGGCCGGGGCTGCCACTTTATGTTGGTCTATCTGGCTATGTCAAAATAATATTGTTTTTTTTATAAGAAAAGAATGTCTAATCCATCAGAGGTTATCAATATGTGTATCAATTGGCTGTGATCATGGTCCGTGTTGCATCGAGAAGAGGATCGCGATGTGGTTTTAGTGGCATGCAGATTTTTGAAGGTGTTGATAAGGGAATTATTCATTGGCCATGGATGGAGATTTAGTAGACAACTGTATGCGGGTTGAAAGTTTTGCACTATCCTTTTCATGGATTGTTAAAACTCTGTTTTCTAACATGTATCTTTTAGACAACATTTCAACTGTAATTTTTAATAATAGTTTGGTTGTGTGCATCTTAGGATGCAGAGGCAGAGAGTTAATATATTCTTATATTATCTAAAAAAAGTCACAAAAGGAGATTTTTTTAAAATAATACTTTTTAAAAATGAATTGCGGTTTTAATACTCGGAAAAGAAAAATTGCAAAATTAATACATCTTCGCCATACCGTACGGCGAGTAACCTATTTTTGCCATACTGTACGGCGATAATGCTATTTTCGCCAAACCGTATGGCGAACACAACCTAAATACGCAGTTAATCTGCTACACGTGGATCAAGGATGTTTTCGCTGTACTATGTGGCGAAAACCCTATTGTCGCTGTACGGTTTGGCGAAAATAGGTTGTCGCCATACGGTGTGGCGAAAATAGCTCAGTGAAAAAAGGGGCCGAAGCCAGATCGATTGATCTCCAGAGCGAGCGCGGAAACCAGAAGAGCAGGAGGGAGCGACACCGCCGGCCGGAGGAAGAGAAGAGGGAAGGAGAGAGGAAGGAGAGGGGGAGGAAGGGAGGAGGAGAAGAAGGAGGAGGAGGAGAGGGAGAAGGAGAATGAGGAGGAGGAGGAGGTAACATCCCAACTTTGCCTAATTTCACGTTCTTCAATTTAGAGTAGCGATAGAGTAGCGATTTAGTTGTTTAATTTAAAGTAGCGATTTAGAGTAGCGATTCTAGTTCTTCGATTTAGAGTAGCGATTATAGTTATGTAATTTAGAGTAGCGATTCTAGTTCTTTAATTTAGAGTAGAGATTTTAGTTATTTAATTTAGAGTAGTGATATTAGTTTGGATATTATAACGTTGTTCAATTTACAGTAATGATTTTAAATATTAGCAATGTTTAGGAATTCATTAATCACTAGCTGATCGGTCGGCCTAGGATTAGAGATTAATCGTCTAGTCGGAGGATTAACTGAACTAATCGGTCAACCATTAACTGGTTGATCAGCAAGGGCAATATATTGATGTAATGACTAAAATACTAAAAAAATCAAGATTAGGCCCGATTAATCCTGATTAATCGGTCTGCCAAGTTTTTTCACCGAAAACACAAAAATCGAATAGTTAGGGCTCCGATCACAAGCTAATCGGCTAGTTAATGGGGGCTAGTTAATGGGCTAATCGGCCGATTTTTTGAACACTGCATATTAGTAGCAAATAGCGATGTTACACGTGCGCTATAATATTATAATATAGAGTATCGATAGCGGGATAATTAATTAGCGTTATTTAATTTATGGTACTGATTTTACATGTTAGTAGTGATGGAAAAATGTATTTTGTCTTTGTCGTCGTAGTGATATCGAAACTAGTGAAATTTAGGGTATATTATGGCGATGGTGAAGTAAAAATTGGGCAGAATGGAGTGGATTTAAGCAGCTTTGCAGTCACCATGGCCGAGCACTTGTTCCCCGATACTATCAGCATTCGTGATATAAAACTTTGGTTGACCCAATTTTTTCCCTGAATCCAAGTGTTTATTCTGTTACCATCCAAATCATATTCACGCGTAGCAAGGGTGACCCGGCTATGTGGGAGTTGAAGAAAGTAGATAGAACACAGTTGTGGCAGAAATGGTTAAGGTGGTGCAAGGGATCTCGCCTTGAATGTGTGATGCTGGTGCAAGCTTGCCCTAGGGAAGAGGTGGGTACTACTGGTATGAGCGAGAGCAGCACATCGACTCTGGTGAACAAGTTCAGCCCAAGAGTGCGGTTGAAGCAGCGGGTGATGATCACATGGATGCAGCAAGCGCAGAAGGTCGGGCTGATGAAGGGGAGGAGATTGATCAACTTGTGGATCATTTGGATTGGGTGGACCGTATGGCGACAGAAGAGGAAGCTGAAATGTTGGAGCTTGATGATACCATCGGCGAAGATGACGAAGGGGAGGAAGATGATGAAATGCATGGTAGTACAGGCTCAGCGGAGGTACCCATCCCCGATGAATGGAACAGGCAGAACAAAGCTGGTATGGAAGCTTTGTGGGGCCATGATTCGCATTGTGAGTATGGTACTAGTGCCATTCGGTTGAATCAAATGTTCTCGAACAATTCTGAATTGAAGTTGGCAGTGAGGCTATGAGCACTATCGCTGCAGAGAGAGTTTCGGGTTGTCTTGTTCAGCCCAGTTAAGTACACAGTGAAGTGCGTAATCGATGGTTGTGAATTTAGAGTTCATGCATACAAGCCGAAGTGTGAGACGCATTGGATTGGATCAAGAGTGGAGGAGTACACATGCAGACTAGAAAATGTTCTTGTCAAACACCGTAACTTGAATACGGCTCTAATAGTGTAACACCCCAAAATTTTGCTTTTCTTAAATTCATGTGTGATTTGGCACTTTGGTGAATTTTTGGAATTTTCTGGAATTTATTTGGAATTTATTTGAATTTATTCCATTTTGAAATAATTAAAGAATTTAATTTTTCAAATAAAATTTTGTTGGAAATATTTTATTTGAGTCCCAAATACCCTAAAATATTTTCCAGAATTTTTCTGGAATTTTTCTGAGTATTTTGCTATTTTTAATGAATTAAATGAATTACTGGAAATTATTTTAAATAATAAATCGCTGGGAAATCAAACCGAGTCGGTTACTGTTCATCCGACCGAGCCCGAGTCAGACTCGAGTTCGAGTCCGACCCGAGCCACGTGACTCGACCGAACCCGCTCGGCCGAGCCCTAACCGCGTGACCGTTGGATTCAGATCCAACGGCCACGATTGAGCCACGTCACCGAGCCCGAGCCCGACCGAGCCAGCCAGTTCGCCCGAGTCTAACCCGGACCCAAACTCGCGCACCGTTGGATCTCGATCCAACGGCTGTGCGCGTGCCACGTCACCCTGCCCGTGTCGCCGGACTCGCCGCGCCAAGAACGGAGAGGACCTCGGATTCCGCGTGTTTCACGGACGCCGAGGACCCTATTTATTGCGCCGCCACCCGTGTCGGGATCGCCGCTTCATTGCGCACCCGTAGCCCTAGACAACGTCGCCTGAGCCGTCGCCGTTGAGCCGCAATCGCTCGCCGGAGTTGTCTCTTCCCTCTGCCGTGGTTCTTTGCCGATTGCGGCCATCTCCGTCGTCCTCCGCCGCCGTTGTGCCCAGATCCGGACTCCTCGCGTCGAGGCGCACCCGGAGCTACCTCTCACTTCGCCGGAGGGGCCCCGCAACGCCGTTGCCGTGGTCGCCGTCCTCGACTCCGGTAAGCCAGCACCGCCGCAAGCCATCGCCGTCGTTCGAGCTCCACCAGCCGTCCGATCGCCATCCAACGGTCCAGATCACGCCACGTCACCCCGGTGAGTTTCCACGTTGAAAATCCTAGATCCAATCTCAGCCGTTAGATCTAGATCCAACGGTCCAGATCAAACGCGTTAACCCAAACGCGTGAGACTCAGATCCAATCTGGACCGTTGATTTTCAAATCAACGGTCGAGATCTAGCCACGTGTCCGGGGAGGCTGACCGTCGCGTCGGCGCTGGCCCACGCGTGCGTGTGTGACGCCGACACGCTGGGCCCGCATGTCGGCCCGCCAAATCGCACCATGATGTCACGCCGACGCGTCATGGCGGGCTCAAGATGTCACGGGCCAGCCGAAAGCGCCGACGCCAAGAATGACGCCCAGCTGGTCCCACTGCTCCATTGTGGCCGAGTCCCGCCGACGCCAAGAAGTGACGCTACCCGAGGGGGACCCACCGCCAATCTCACAAGAAGCCGTGGGACCGAGTCCACGGTAGACCCGAGCCGAGCGTGGACCAAGTCCATGGACCGGCCGACGCCACCAACCAATCAGCGGTTGCCACGTGTCCAAGCTGACGCAATAAATGATTTTCCGAAAAAGAAAATGATTTAATAATTCGGTTTAATAATTGATTTGAATTTCAAAACTTCAGACGCTTATAACTTTTGCGTTTCAACTCCGATTTGAGTGATTCAAATTTCTAAATTTGTATAAAATTGAGACCTACTTAAATATGAATTTTATTTAATTTTTGGACTAAAGTTTTTCTCTGTAAAATTATTTAATTGATTATTTAAACTCTAAATAATCATAACTTTTGCATTTTAACTCCAAATTTGACGATTCCAGTTTCTAAAAATTCATAAAATTATGTTCTCTCTGTTTATGGATTTTATTTGGATGTTTGGACACTTTTTGCTTATTGTTTATTTGTGTATTTCTATTTGCACGCTTTACGAGTAGACGTTGAAGTGCCGGAAGGATTCGAGGGAGAAGTATTGACTCAGGATCCAACTCAAGGCCAAGAACAAGTACTTTTTGAAGGCAAGTTGTGCTTTGACCATGTTGATCCTATTTCGAAATCTATTTTGATTTAACCTATTGCATGCTAGTTCAATTAGAAAATACTTTATTTAAATTTGGGGAATTAGATAAATACCAATTTGCTGTATGACGCCTTGATTATTTAAATATGTGCCATGACCCCTTGTCACCCTAGTTGTGGTTTACTAGTTGGACATTATTAACTTGCCAACATGGGTTTTAGACCGTTGTAGTAAACTGCTTAGACCTGCTACGTGTTCATGACATGATTTTGGACAAACAAATGTCAATATTGACTTAATGATATACTGAACCTGTTTTGGAAAGGTATCATGTGATGTTGATGGCACGTGGTGCATGGTAATCAACTGGGGTTTGATAAATAGTTTTTCGACCGGGGCATGTGGCAAGAGTAATCAGGTGGGCCAGTTGTGGCATTGGGGATGTTGATTTGGTTCTTCGGGTAGTCTTGCCCTGGTCACCCAAACGACTTAACCATGCAAGCCATTGAAATGCCACTAACGTGCAACCACATGTATGTAAACTGACGGACCTAGTTGACTAAGTTGCTAATAACGTACCTGTGGGACCTCAGGAGGTCAACTACACCCTTTGTGTAAGTTGTACGGGGGAGCGTACCGGGGCTGAGGCTAGGTACCCATCTAACGGTTGATTGGCCTAAACTTCGCCTTGGCTAAGGGAAGGGTTAGTGTGAAATAACCGGGGAGGACCACTTGTATTGTTAGAAGTTTCCGAAAGACTTTGTTACGGGAACTCGCCTTTGTGGTGTTTGACTGTATCTTGTGGGTAAAGTGCATAACCTCTGCAGAGTGTAGAATCTATTCGAATAGCCGTGTCAGATGTATTGGACATCGCTCGGGAATTACAGTCAAGGGTTAGATTTTCTCAAAAATAACTTGGATTTGAAAGGTTGGGTTGGAGTAATAATGATGTTGATGGAAATGTGGATTAGGATGGGAAAGATGTTTACTAAACTCCTTGAAAGGTTATCTATGCTTTACTTGTTTCTACTGCTTTCGAATCTACTTATGATATTTGTCAAATGCTGTTTTACTGCAAATATACCTTGAAGCTACTCCTTTGTACCAAGCCATGCATATAGTATATTAGCCTGCATTCTGTGCATGACTTGCTGAGTACCAAGTACTCACCCTTGCCACAATACAACACCAGTTGAAGAGGAGACTACACCAGTTTTGGAGGAGGAACTCCAAGAGGAACCGTCTACTTAGGGAAGCGAGCCCGATCGGTTGCTGTGTGGTATCTTGGATGGCGCCACGGGTTATTTGATTTTTCCGCTGCTACTATTTCTCTCTTAATAAGTTTCGCCCTGCGAGGCGTACATTTGTAACTTGACCATAAGGTCGAGTAACCAGTTTGACTATTTAAACAAAGTACTTTATTAGTACCGAGTGGTATGATTGTGATATTTACCGATGTTAAGACTGTGTGCACTAGTGTGTTCCTGGACTAGTGCTGAATACACAGAGGGTCCGGATTTGCAAATTCGGGGTCCCGACAGAGGTGGTATCAGAGCCATACTGACCGTAGGCTCAACCCTAGCTAGAATGGTCGCAGTGAGGATAAAACCTATTTTCTAAAAGAATAAAATTTGTCAAGATAAGAAATGACATCTCGACTTATCCCTTCTCTCTTTTCTTGTCTCTTGCTGAGTTTTTCCTTACCTTGTCACGATTTAAAAGTTTCGAGTTCTTACGTAAGCACTCTTGTGACAGATGGAGGGAGAGTTCAACTACGTCGATCTGGAGGTTGGTCACGCCGCAGAACTTTGGCATATGCTTCAGACTCTCGGAGATTTTGAGAAGCCGCAATACCAAGTAGAAGTGATCAGACAAGCAGGATTGATCAAGGCTTGTGACGTGAAGATTGAGGTACCTGCTAGGAAGAAGGGCCTGTGCAATCGCCCGATACAACTGCAGACCGCCAGGGAGGTCTACAATGCAGATGGGTATCCAAGAAGTATCACGACGAGCAATGCGGCACATTACCCGTATCTACGCCAGAGAGTTGGAGAGCACGGTGTTCCGTTATCACCCGCGCAGCAATAACCTTCTTGACCCGAAGGCGATTCAGGATGAGGATGCCATGGTTACACAGTTGGCACGACTTGTTGTCGCCCAGGAGGATGTACTCGATGATACAAGCAAGGAGCTACAGAAGGCCCGCAAGGAGATCACGACAGAGAAGAACAGATGGCGGAAAGCTCAAGAGTATGTGTCACACCTTCTGCGAAGGATTGACGAGTTGGAGATGGCATTATACGGACCAGAACCAGAGCCAGTACTCGAGCTACACGAGCCAGATCCGGAGGAGTCAGATCTCGATGAGGACACTACTTCTTCGACTACCACAGATGACACAGTTGCTGGACATGGCAATCGTTTCGCACCTATGCCGCAGCATCCGTACCCAGGCCATGGAGGTTTTCTCGATGAGTGAGCGTAGGTTCTATAGTGAGACTCCTTCGCCGAGTCGCATCTTAGAATAAAGAGTCACCCTTTAGGCGTTAGACTCCAGTGTTAGTTCGATTTGGATTTTCATTGTTTGCTGAGTGTGCAGTATGTGTTGCAAGGCCCTTAGGCATTGTAAGCAACCATACCAAGTTATTAATATCAATAATAAAGTTGGACCTTAAAGTTACACCTTTCGCCCCGCATAAGTTCCATATTACTTGTCTATTCTTGATTCCCCCTCATCTCTAAGACTTAGAGCAAATCGACAGATGGTGAACACCGGAAACTTTGGAAGCAATGGAAGTGGTTCTCGCCCAGAAAACCCCAATGATGGAGCACCAAAGACCGCCATTGATATGCAGAATTTTGGAGCATTTCTTGCTTTGCTCAGACTCGATTGATGCATGCTATGATGCAACAAATGCAACACGTCCTTTGCTCGGACCACGGCTAATCAAGTCAATCGGGGACAACGCCGAATACAAGACTGTCAGAGTTCATGAGGACTCACCCACCTACTTTCTCTGGGAATGCCAATCCATTTGAGGCCGATGATTGGTTAAGGTCAATTGAGAGGAAGCTACACATAGCTCAATGCATAGGAAATGAGAAGGTACTCTACGCTTCTCATCAGTTGGAAGGAACAGCCGCCGAATGGTGGGAGAACTTCGTGCCACGCAAAGAGAACCCTCAAGATATCACTTGGGAAGAGTTCACAATTTGCATTCCGTCGATTATCACGTGCACGAAGGAATCATGGACCTTAAGAAGGAAGAGTTCAGAGCATCGAAGCAAGGTAATCGGCCGGTGGCCGACTACGAACAAGTTCACAAAGCTAGCACGCTACACACCGAGGATGTAGCAACAGATAAAGCCGCAGTCGTTTTATGAAGGGACTTAACTCAGGATTGCAAGTAGGATTGATCACCCACACCTTTCCAGATTTCCAAGAATTGGTGAATAAGGCGCTTATTCTTGAGGACAAGCGCAAGGAACTGGATGAGAACAGGAAGCGCAGAATGCAACAGCAGGGATCACGCCAGGGAACGCAACAGCGTCTGAGAGTTGCACCAAATCAATTTTTCAGATTCCAGCCACAGAATGCTACAAGGACACCGTCACCAGCACCAAGACCCGTCAATCAGAACTACCAGACCCCAGCCCCCGCTAGAAACACTACTCCAGGCAGTCAGCAAGGAACAGTGAGACGCTGCTACAACTGCAACGAGCCAGGACACTTTGCCAACAGTTGTCCGAAGAAGACAGCAGGAGTGACCCCAGTTCGCTTCAATCTAGGAACCACACCAGCTAGGACGCCAGCACCAGGAACCACACCCCAGGCGTGGTTAGAGGCCTAGTCAACCATGTCACCGCATATTCACTGCAGAATGCTACGGACGTCGTCTTGGGTAAGTTACTTGTTAACTCGAGTACACCTGATTTTGTTTGATTACGGAGCTTCGCATTCGTTTGTTTCGCAAGGCTTTGGTACTAGAAATGATTTGAGGATTGCAAGACTTAGATGCATGCTTTTAGTTCAAACCCACGGTTAGAACTCCGAACGAAAGTAGGATGTTCCGGGGTGAGAATACTAATAGATGGAATAGAGTTCCTAGCGAACCTTATTATTTTGGAAACCTAGACCTTAGATGTCATTTTGGGAATGGATTGGTTATCCAAGCACAAGGCCGTATCGGATTGTGGACGAAGGACTATCTCAGTTGAGAACCCATGTGGAAAGAAAGTGGAATTTCAAGCCACTGCCATTAGAGAAGGACAGTTGATGGTTAACAGCACCAAGGCAATCAGCATAGAGGATGTCTCAGTAGTGAATGAGTACCCAGATGTTTTTCCCGAAGATCTACCTGGTATGCCGCCAGACAGGGACATAGAGTTTGTGATAGAGCTTGTACCTGGTACAACGCCGATAGCAAAGAGACCTTATCGGATGTCCACCGAGGAGTTGGTAGAGATGAAGAAACAGCTAGAGGAGTTAATGGAGAAAGGATTTATCAGACCGAGTTCGTCGCCGTGGGGAGCACCAATTTTGTTTGTCAAGAAGAAGGACGGGAGTTTCAGGATGTGCATCGACTACCGTGCACTCAATGAAGTCACCGTGAAGAATAAGTATCCGCTACCCAGGATTGATGATTTGTTTGATCAGCTGAGAGGAGCCGGAGTTTTCTCCAAGATTGATCTGAGATCGGGATACCATCGATTGAAGATCCGATCGGAAGATATTCGAAGGCGCATTCTAGTCAAGATATGGACATTACGAGTTCTGATTATGTCTTTTGGTCTGACGAATGCGCCAAAGATATTTCATGAATATGATGAATAAGGTGTTCATGGAATATTTGGACAAGTTTGTCGTGGTGTTCATAGATGATATCCTAATCTACTCCAAGGCAGGAGGATGAACATGCCGAACACTTGAGGCGAAGTTTTGGAAAAGCCGAGGAACGACAACTCTTCGCCAAGTTCAGCAAGTGTGATTTTTGGAAGGACAAGGTAGAATTCCTCGGACATGTAATGACCATGAAGGAGTCGCCGTAGATCCAAGCAAGGTAGAAGCTGTGTTACATTGGGAGCACCAAGATCGTGACCCAGATCCTGAGTTTCCTTGGAATGGCAGGATACTACCACCGTTTCATTGAAGGCTTTTCGACAATTGCGAAACCTCTTACGCAATTGCTGAAAAAGGAGAAGAAGTTTGCATGGACGCCTTGAGAATGTGAGAAAGGATTCCAGAGTCAAGAAGCGCTTGACAACGGCCGGTGTTAGTTCTCTGGGATGTTAATCAAAGCTTTGATATTTATTATGACGCATCGCGCCAAGGACTTGGATGTGTGCTGATACAGAATGGAAAGGTCGTCGCTTATGCATCAAGGCAGTTGAGGCCGCATGAGGAGAATTATCCGACACATGACCTAGAGTTAGCTGCCGTAGTGCATGCCTTGAAGATATGGCGTCACTATCTGATTGGAAACAGATGTGAAGTATACACGGATCATAAGAGCCTTAAGTACATATTCACCCAGTCGGATCTGAATATGAGGCAAAGGAGATGGCTAGAGTTGATCAAGGACTATAATGTTGGAATCCATTACCATCCCGGGAAGGCCAACGTAGTTGCCGATGCCTTGAGTCGAAAAAGCCATACTGTGAGCATGTTGCTAGCCACAAGTCAGGATGAGCCATGTGAGGATTTCCAGAGAATTCATACCCGACAAGTTTCACGACAGCTTTGCTCAAATTTTTAAAACTTTTTTTGAAAACTTTTTCGCAAAATTTTTGAAAAGTTTTCTCTAATATTTAACTCATTTTATATTTTCTATAAAGCCATTTATATTGCTGATATTATTTTTAATTCGCAAATGAATTTAAATTTCTTCTTTTTCCACATAACATGCAACATTCTTAATTTCCCCAACTATACATGCACCATTCTTAATTTCCCCAACTATACATGCACCATTCTTAATTTCCCCAACTATACATGCACCATTCTTAATCTCGCCGGCAGATCAAATGATCTTGGTCTGGCAGAGAGTGGGAGGTGGAAGACGTGTATATTGCGACATAGTCCCGGTTGAAGGCACAAGCCGGTACTGATAGTCTCACATCGATCTGGTTCGCCACACATACAATTCGAGCTAAATAATAATGCAAGCAAAATATAAACTTACACAAGTTTTTTCAACCTACAAAAAAAATTGGTCAATCATAGTCTAGATTCAAAATTGTGAACAAATTTAACGACATCTTTGCTCAATTTTTGAAAACTTTTGTCAAATGCACTATTCTTAATTTCCCCAACTACGTGCAACCAATTTTATGAAAACTTTTCTCAAATGCACCATTTTTAATTTCCCCAACTACGTGCAACCTAATTTGAGCTAGATCGATGGAACTAAAACATAAAATTGAGCTAGATCCAAACCTTAAATGCGAGCTATATTATAATCCAAGCAAATTATAAGCTTACACAATAAGTTTTTGTATCTTACTTCAATTGATCGAGCTTGATTTATACATTTATAATCCTTCAACGATTAATGGAAAAGATCAAATTTTCTTCATAATTTAAGCAAAGAAGAGGCCCCATTTAACACCAAGTGTAGTGAGGAATGATATTACTAACCTTAGGTATGTTGGTTGCGAGTAAAATGACAAAAAAAATCGAATTTTTGGCAGCACCTCCTCCTTCAAGCTCCTTGGCGATGAACTCCTGTTCATCTCTCGCGATCAAATGACTCGATGCAGCGGAGAGCGGGAGGACGAAGAGTTTAAATTGGTTGGACACTAGTCCGGTTCAAAGCACAAACCGGTACTAATATCCACCTGCGTAGTAGCTACTAGATAGTACCGGTTGAATACAAACCGTCTTGATGTGACTATCGATCGGTTGGTACCTTTAACCTGTCTTTGACCCGAGATAAATGTACACATATGATTTTCATGCATATAATATAAATATTTATAAAGATATTCATCTCGAATCATACTTTCATAAATTTTCTTCCGATTTTCTCCAGATTTTTCACTGTCCAATCGAATGTTTCTCGAAGCCATTGTTTTGAACGACAATGCATTGTGCCGTAATTTTTTTCAACGTTTTTTTATGTTTTATAATTTTTTTTAATATTTCAATTTAACGGTAAAGGCGGCGGAGCTTCAAGAAGGGGGAGGTAAAACATTATATATTATATTAATAATTCATTACATAAAACATTACATATCATATTAATAATTCATAATATAAAACATTACATATTATATTAATTAATTACAATATATATAATATCCATAGCGGCGCCTGGGTGGTGGGTGGCGCGATCACCCATACCACCACTCGTAAACCATTGCCGGAAAAGTCGTCGCCGGAGTCGTCGTCAGGCGGGGGGTGGTCGTCGTCGTCGTCGTGGATGACGTCTTCATCATCGTCATCCTCGTCCGACGATGTCGCGCTCCTCGAGCGAACCCAACCCTCCTCCTCCTCCTCCTCCTCCTCCCGCTCCTCCTCCTCCTCCTCCTCATCCTCCTCCCGCTCCTCCTCGTCCTTCTCCCGAGGTGGTGATGATGGCGCGCCAGAGGGAGAAGAAGGAGAAGCTGCCATAGTTAAAAAATGGGCTTACTCGATCATCGACGTCTCCCTTATCAGCCGACGGTTTTATAGGAGGTGGATCGGAAAACAAGAATCGGATGAACACGAATTAAGAGTTTCATCGTAAAGGCGCGAGGGATTGATCGGTAGCGGGAGATGAAGGGCATTAGTACGGTCAAATACAACAACCGGTCGATGCTCCATATCGATACGGTTGGTTACACCAACGTACTAAGCGACAGAGCCGAGGAGGCTGCTTAATCTTGGTTGGTTTAACCAACCTGCATCGATAACACGAACATCGCACGGTTGGTTACATCAACCGGTGCTAAGAACCATCCACGGCTCTGTCTTTGCTTGGTACGGGTTGGTGTAACCAACCGATCGATGTGAGAGCATCGGCACCGGTTGGTAGTTACAACGATCTTGATGATCCCCCCGGACCTGTAGACCGTTGAACCGGGACTGATGTAAATGTTAGTCCCGGTTCATGCATAACCGGTACTATTGGGCCGGTATGGAAGGCCGGATCTGTAGTAGTGTATCGAAGAAAAACCATATTAATATCACCTTAACATATGGTATTATGTAATCTGTAACGCACTTGTTTGTTTAAAGTGAAGCAGCCACGGTTGCCAAATCCACACTTTCTAATCTGAAGGAGCTGCCAGATACTGTGCAGCGCATACCGAGACAACTTTGGATGATGAACCTCTACGGAAGATGGGTTGCAATGGAGCAGCAGCATGACCCAGAATTCCAGATTCTATGGGGGATTTCTCTCACATTGTCTGATGAATTTGTTGTCCTTAATCAGACTGCAACTCAAGCATGAATCAAATCAACTCCATAGCATATGGATTTAGTTCATAACTCTGCTTCAACAACCGAGGCTATCATCCAGATCACATCAAGATCTATTCTTACACAAGAACTTAATCAGTTTTACACCAAGTGGAGACTGGCAGTTTTCAGTGATGTGTAAACACAACTGATGCAGTAGTAACATTGATTATAAGCTATTATTGAAGGTAGCACTTACTAGATTTCCAGAAATAACTTGAACTTGCATCAGACTTTGGATTACATAAGCTCGGTTTGGAGCACAGAAATTTCACAGAAATTTTGCAGAAAACATTTCCATTCCCACATGAATCAGAAAAAAATTCTGCGTGTTAGACTATCTTTGGTAGTTACGCCATATTTGGTAGTTCCCTCTGTCTCGGCTATCCTTCCATATCCTCCCGATACTATTTCTATAAATCGGTTGAGTGAATATGGTAAGAGCTGGCCTTTATATGTATTTCTCCGTGATCAATACTTCATTGCGTTGAGTCAATCCTTTCCACATGGTATCAGACTGTCTTCGATCTTCCGTTTCCGCACTCTAATCTCCGGCCGGCATGTCGTCCGCTTCCTCTCGTCCTGATGAAGCGGCCCTCGACTCCGTGGTGGACGCCGTCGCCAACGCCGTCCGCGACGCGTTTCGTCCACCCGACGGCCTCGAGACCGACTCCGCGATCGCTTCTCCCGCCGCTGATGATGTGGCTGCCAAGGCGTCCAGTGCTGCCCGCACGGCTCTCTCCTCCCTCGTCGCATGGCTTCTCCCTATGGCGCCCCCCATCAACGACGGCAGCCCAGCCGTGCCTCCTCCGCCTGCGCCGTTCCTTCCGTCACCGCCGCCGACCACCCTCGCAGCGCTCTTCGCCTCCATGCGCTTGCCTCCAGACAGTTCGTCGGTCCCACCCGGCTACACCCTCCACGGCGGCTCTGGTGCTGCCCCTCCTGGCGGCGCATCATGCCTTGTTGCCCCTCCCCTCGACGACGACGCCCTATCCGCCCTCCATGCCCAAGCGGTCGGCATCCTCAACGTCAAAGCCCTCGTACCGGTGACTCTCGACGTCTCGGCCGCCAACTATACAAGGTGGCGCGGCCTCTTTCTCGTGGCCCTCGGCAAGTACGCCCTGACGGACCACGTTCTCTCCGACGGCCTCCACCCCGATCGCGCTGGTTGGGCTCAGATGGACTGCGTCGTCCTCGGCTGGCTCTACAGCACCATCTCCAACGATCTCCTCCAGGAGGTCCTCACGCCATACACCACCACTCGGCATGTGTGGCGATCTCTCGAACACCAGTTTCTCGGCAATCGTGAGCACCGCGCCCTCAACCTCCAGGCGGAATTCCACACCTTCCGTCAAGGCGATCTCACCGTCGCTGATTACTGCCGCAAGCTGAAGACCATGGCCGACATGCTCGGCGACCTCGCTGAACCCGTCGGCGATCGCACCATCGTCCTCACCACTCTCAACGGTCTGTCCGACAAATTCAGTCACTTGAAAACTCTCATCCCCATGCAGTGTCCGTTCCCGACATTTGCCGAGGTGCGGTCCCAGCTCCACCTGGAGGAACTGTACGCCACCAAGCGCCCCTCCGACGCCTCTGTGTTCTTCACCGGCGCGACTGGTGGCGCCAACGGCGGCAAATCTGGCACTGCCAATCCGGCGCACTCCACCGGCTATGGCGCCAAGAACCACAACGGTAGCAGTCAAGGCGGAGGCACCGGCGGCAACTCCAACTCACGCAACCACCGGCGTCGTGGCGGTGGTGGTTCCCGGGATGACACCAAGGCCGGTGCTAGCGCCCCGGTCCAGGCTTGGCCCTCCCTGCAGAACCCTTGGGCCGGCACAATACACATGTGGCCGGGCCCATTGAACCGTGGCCTCCTTGGACCGCGCCCGCCGGCCTCTCTATTTGCTGGCGCCGCCATCGCCGGCTCACCTGGTGGACCACCCGCGCCTCTCCAACAGCAACAACCCGCGTCCTATTTGGGCTACTACACGGCGCCCGGTGGCATGGGCCTCCCGACCCAGCAGGCGCAACCTCAGCCCCCCATGCTGGCCGGGCTGCCGCAGATGGGCTGGTTCGGCGGTGCACCATCCCAGTGGGACCAAGCGTCTCTCGCCGGCTCCTTCAACACCACGACACTACCTCAACCCACTACAAACGAATGGTATATGGACACGGGTGCCACTGCACACATGACCTCTGATGCCGGTATCCTTTCTTTCACCCACCCTCCCAAACCTCATAATCCCTCACACATAGTGGTCGGCAATGGTTCCACAATTCCTATTTCCTCCATAGGACAATCCCATATCCACCACCAAAATCGTTCTTTCACTCTTCGCGATATCCTTTGCTCACCGCACATCATTAAGAATTTAATTTCTGTTCGCCGTTTTGTCGTTGACAACTGGTGTGCGGTTGAATTTGACCCCTTTGGTTTTTCTATGAAGGATCTTCGCACCAGGACCGTGATCACCAGATTCAATAGCTCCGGTCCCCTCTACCCCCTCCATCATGCTCTACCTCCACCTTCGTCAGCCACTGCTCTCACCGCCGGCACACCTGATGTCCTTTGGCACCGTCGTCTTGGTCACATTGGCCACGACGCGCTCGCTCGTCTTGCCACCGTCATTCCTATGACCAAAGGAGGCCTCGCTGGAGTTTGTCACGCTTGCCAGCTCGGTCGTCACGTTCGCCTACCCTTTACTACCTCCTTCAGCAGGGCCTCGGCCAATTTTGAGTTAATTCATTGTGATCTGTGGACTTCTCCTGTCGTTAGCATTTCGGGATTCAAATACTATCTTGTTATTTTAGATGATTGCTCCCACTTTGTTTGGACCTTCTCGCTTCGCTTTAAATCCGACACTTTCTCCACCTTGTCACATTTTTTCGCTTATGTTCAAACTCAATTCGCCACCACCATCCGCAACATCCAATGCGACAATGGCCGCGAGTTCGACAACTCTGTCGCCCACACTTTCTTTCTTACCAATGGTGTTCACTTGCGTATGTCATGCCCTCACACCTCTCCCCAAAATGGCAAGGTAGAGCGTATTCTTCGTTCTCTCAACAACATAGTCCGCTCTCTCCTTTTTCAGGCTAATCTTCCTGGGTCTTTTTGGGTCGAAGCTCTCCACACCGTCACAAACCTCATCAACAGGCACCCCACCAAAACCCTTGCACATCACACGCCTTTCTTCGCATTGCATGGAGTCCACCCCACCTATACACACCTTCGTGTCTTTGGCTGCAAATGCTATCCCAACCTCTCCGCCACCACCCCCCATAAACGCACCCCGCTCCACGATGTGTGTCTTCCTTGGCTATCCTCTACACCACAAAGGGTATCGGTGTTTTGACCCCGTGACTAACAGGGTTATCATTTCCAGGCATGTTGTGTTTGATGAGCACTCGTTTCCATTTGCCGAGACCCCTTCTAACACTGCTGCTGATCTCAGCTTTTTGGAGGATTTTTCTGCCCCTATACAGGAACCCATCGGCGCTTCCAGACGACATGCATCGGCGTCACAGCCGCCCGCAACCCCCGCCCCCTCTGAGTCTTGGGCACGGGCTGTGCCGTCTACCGCCACGCTGGCGTCCACTGGACCGCCTGCCTCCGCTGGGCCGGCCTCTCTTGCTGACCCCATCAAGGGCCACTCAGCGTCCCCCGCCCATTCGCATGGGTGGGCCTCGCTGTTGGCTCGGCCGGACTCGGCTGGAGCAGCCTCCCCTACCGAACTGCCTGGGCAGGCCCCTGTCGCCAGCGCAAGTGGCTCGTCGCCGCCCAAAGCCCCAGCACTGCCTCCACATGTCGCCGTGCCAACACGCCCCCGCTCGGTTCGCCAACCCGGCGGGCCCGCTCTGCCTCACCAGTTCGGCGTCTCCCTGGTCGTCAACGAGCACACCATGACGACCCGCGGCAAGATCGGCGTCCGCAAGGGCGTCACTCGGCTGAACCTTCATGCCACTTCTCTCTCGCCAATTCCACGCACATATCGGGCCGCTTTGGCTGATCCGCACTGGCGGGTGGCCATGGAAGAAGAATTCAATGCTCTCTGCGCCAACCACACATGGGATCTTGTCCCGCGTCCCTCCGGAGCCAACATCGTCACTGGCAAATGGATCTTCAAGCACAAGTTTCACGCCGATGGTACCCTCGATCGTTACAAGGCTCGCTGGGTTCTACGTGGCTTCACGCAGCGCCCGGGCATCGACTATGACGAGACTTTTAGTCCAGTTGTGAAACCCGCTACTGTTCGCACAGTACTCAGCTTGGCGGTGTCTCGCGACTGGCCCGTCCATCAGCTTGATGTGAAGAATGCCTTCCTCCATGGCACCCTTCAGGAGACCGTCTATTGCATCCAGCCGCCAGGGTTTGTTGACTCCTCTCGCCCCGACATGGTGTGCCTCCTCAACAAGTCCCTATATGGTTTGAAGCAGGTGCCCCGAGCTTGGTACAACCGATTCGCCTCTTTTCTATTGACTCTTGGGTTCACAGAGGCCAAGTCCGACAACTCTCTCTTCATCTTTCGCCGAGGTTCTGACACAGTATACTTGCTGCTTTATGTCGATGATATCGTCGTTACTGCGTCCTCCAGCAAGCTTCTTCAGTGGACTATCTCGTCTCTCCAGTCTGAGTTCTCCATGAAGGATCTTGGACCTCTCCACCACTTTCTCGGCATCAGCGTGTCTCGGCGGCCCTCCGGCTTGCTCCTTAGTCAACGGCAGTACTGCATCGAAATCCTGGACCGCGCTGGCATGGCAGATTGCAAGCCTTGCAACACTCCGGTGGATACTTGTGCTAAGCTCTCTGGCAGTGAGGGTGCCCCGGTTGCTGATCCGACCGACTTTCGCAGTCTCACTGGCGCACTCCAGTACCTCACCTTCACTCGCCCGGATATCTCCTATGCTGTTCAACAGATCTGTCTCCACATGCATGATCCCCGTGAGCCTCATCTCAGCGCTCTCAAACGGATCCTTCGCTACATTCGGGGTACTTTGGACCTGGGACTTCACATCCAGCGTTCTACCGCTACCGACCTCGTCGTCTATTCTGACGCCGACTGGGCTGGTTGTCCTGACACTCGGCGCTCCACGTCTGGCTATGCCGTCTTCCTTGGTGACAACCTGGTGTCATGGTCTTCTAAACGCCAGAATACGGTCTCTCGTTCCAGTGCCGAGGCCGAGTACCGCGCCGTCGCCAACGCTGTTGCTGAGATCACATGGCTCCGTCAGCTTCTCCACGAGCTTCATTCACCTCCGCCCAAGGCCATCCTGGTGTATTGCGACAACATCAGTGCTGTCTATCTTTCTTCCAATCCCGTGCAGCATCAACGGACGAAGCACATCGAGATCGATCTCCACTTCGTCCGCGAGAAGGTCGCCGTCGGCACTATCCGTGTCCTACACGTGCCCACGTCGTCTCAATATGCTGACATCTTCACTAAGGGACTGCCTTCGCCGGTCTTCACAGAGTTTCGCTCCAGTCTCAACGTCCGCTAGCTCCGCTAGCTCGCCGCTGTGACTGCGGGGGGTGTTAGACTATCTTTGGTAGTTACGCCATATTTGGTAGTTCCCTCTGTCTCGGCTATCCTTCCATATCCTCCCGATCCTATTTCTATAAATCGGTTGAGTGAATATGGTAAGAGCTGGCCTTTATATGTATTTCTCCGTGATCAATACTTCATTGCGTTGAGTCAATGCGTTCCAAATTAGGCCCTAGCTGAGGTTTAGTGGAAAAAATTTCAACAGCAATTTATTGTCCGAAATATGGACCTAAAAATGAAATAAGAATGGATAATACACGAATTTGAGTTTTCCTCAGCATCCTCAACTGGAAAAAAAAATCATCCGCACGAATGAATCGATGAGGTAAGTTGCACCTGTTCCTAGCAAACTCACTCCAAACAGCATTATCGTCAGTTTGGCGCGCAAATTCCACTGCTCTATCTATGCTCTGGATGTTATCCAAGAGAACCTTGATGGCCTGCACATTTAACCTGAACTTCCTGAATATGGCAAAAACCTCCTCATACATTCCGGCTTCAACTGCAATTTCTCCAACACTTGTTCCATCAAAATTGTCCAGCTTATGGATGAAGTCCATTACCCTGGAATCTGGATTGATTTGCTTTCATGGCCGTCAAGATGAGCAGGTTCTGAAGACTGAAATTCCCTCTGAACGGAGAATTTCGAAGAAGGATGATTTCAAGAAGTTGAATCAGTTCATGAGAAAGATCAGCTTCCATGAAGGCCTTGATAGAAGCAGAAATTTGCTCAGGGCTGTTTCTTTCAGGCATTATGGTAGTAAGTAGTAACAACATGATCAATGAGCTGCCTTCTGTGTTCATGTCCAGGATCAAGAACTTTCTTCCACAGATCACCATCCATCCTTTCTACCACGTGCCTGCCATTGAAGAAGCCATGTGATTTGAGCAGGGCGTTGAACTTTTAAAGAAACATTTAACTTAAGAGAACAACACACTCGGTACTCAACCCCTGGAGACAAGGAGTACAACAGCATACCTAGCCTGTAGTCTGTAGAAACGGAGCATTTCCAGGGCTCATCAATGTAGCCAAGCCATGGGAAAGTGTCAGTGTTATGTTCAGTATTCAAGCCAAATGGACGGTACTAATGTCTCTAAATGATCTTACCTGATCAACCTGTTACATTCTTGGATCTGCAAGAAACTACTGAATTGGCAGTACATCCATTCAGTATTCCAGATGAAAGGCTCGACGACTGTGCTCCATTATGGGTAAATTAAAACACCCAAACTAGATATATCTGACTTGACTGATATTTCTCCTGTATGATAGTATTCAGGAGCGATGTATCCTCTGCATAAAAAGGGCACAATGAGTAATTTACTCTGAAGCATGTGAGACTAATTAAAAATGAAAAATATTTGCACATAAAAAGAAAACCAAACAATTCTGCACATGCATTGAGCTTACATTGACCCAACAACATTCATGGTGTAAATTGTGGTTTGTTCTTCACCAAAGAGCCTTGAAAGACCAAAGGCTGCAATTTTGGGCACCAAATTATCGTCCAACAGTATGTTGCTAGGCTTCAGATCCAAATGAATAATGGGAGTGCTGCCCCATTCCTCATGAAGGTTATGTAAACCACTGCAGTCTGCAGATACCCTTAATTATTCTGAAACGTTTGTGCCAATCAAGTTCACCAGATTCTCCTGTAGAAATAAATTTGGCATCCCAATACGCGAGAAGTCAGTTCCAAACATGTAAGCCTTCATCAAAAAAAGGAAAATGGATAGGAAAATGTATCTGTATTCCATTTTGCATCAGCATTATCCTACCAGAAAGAATCTTTCCAAGGGTTCCTTTAGGCAGGTACTCATAACAAAGCAACTTCTCTTGCATAGTTGTATCCCAGCACCAGTGTGCCCCTTTTCCTGCCTTTCATCACAGTAGCCTAGTAAGGCGACAATGTTTTTGTGCTTGAGCTTCATAAGAACGTTAACCTCAGTCTCAAACTGTTCGTCTTGTATCCCTGGCACTGTATGAAGGCTCTTCACCGCTATCTCATTCCCAAATGGAAGCACTCCCTATTTACTTTCTCTCATTAATTTGTGTAAAGAGTTTTAATATTGTAGTACATGTGTGGTTAACATACAGAAAAGTAAAAGATAACGGCTTCATCGAGCTTACCTTATAAACCACAGCAAAACTACCTCTACCAAGTTCTTGCTCCGTAGACAAATTGCTAGTGATGTCCTTCAGAAACAGAAGTGGCAGCTTCCCTTGCACTGTTCTTGGAAGTTGCAACTGGATCTCTGGCTAATCAATACTTCCTGAGAGTTTTGTCATCCAGGTACAATTAGAAAAAAGCTCAAATAATTGTTGATGAATCATTCTAGGTTGACCAATATTTAAGAAAAAAATGATGAATTGTAGCTCAAAATCTTTTTGCACCAGCACTGACCTGGATGCGTCGTCCTGAAGGATGGGCAACTGAAGGCGAGAGCAAGAAATGTAAGACTAGTTGCATCCGATCAGCCTCTTCAATATATATGAATCTGCTATACTTGATTTTCACTTAAACACTAGAATTAAGCAAGCTAGCTGCTAACAACTTGCTAAGATTTAACGATCACAAGTTGAATTATCTTACAAAAATTTTTTCTTCTCAATTTCATAGAAAGACAAGATTGAGAGGTTTGACATAATATTGTAACCAACAAGCATTCCTACAGTGATACAAATGAGTTGTTTTGTCAATGGTATGCGCGTAAGTTCATTGCCACATGCATGTGCCCACGAGCTACTGCATCCAGGACTTCAACATCTGAACGGATGCAAAACAAATTGTAAGATATACAACTGAACTGATTAACTACATCGATCAAAATCAAACAAGGGAACAAGATTCTTGATACGGCGCTACCTACATTACGACTTTGGTTTGTATTCCTAAAACACAAATCGATTCCTAAAACACAAATCGAGGTAGATTCATCGATCGATTGCCGCTGTTTTGTCACAAGAAAGAATAGAGGAGGAAAAAGGAGTAGCCGAGAGAGTTGAGAGGGAGGCCGTTTGTTAGCGTGCGCAATTTGGGGCGTGTGAGTGCATGGCGTGCATGCAGGCGAGCCAACTCGATGTTTGGCGCAACGAGGCGTGGTGGTGCGTGTGGATCGATGGGCTCGATCGATCAGGACGCGCGAGGTGTTTCTTTGTTTTCCGTTTCTAAAGGGGCACGCATGCAGCCCGCGTTGCAAACGCGTCTAGTCACGTGGTGCATGTGAGTGTGGTTTTGCTGCGTAGAACCGATATTTCTAGCACAAAAGTCGGCTCGGTTTTGTAGGACTTTTTGAGTACGTGAGTTTGAGTCGATTCTCGTTCGGCCAGGAAGTGCGTGCCCATACAAGGGTCAGGGCATTGCATGCCCGTGTAATGGAGATTAGTTTTTTTTTTTTTTTTTTTTTTTTTTTTTTTTTTTTTTTTTGCATCGGAGTGCACCTCTTACTTTGGATGAGTTAGTTTGTGGCTTCTTGGTTGTTTGGATTCTCCATGACAACCCTATGGGTTTATATATCCCCCTTAGTTCTACTTCAAAAATAAGTATGAATCCTACTCCAAAAGAAAGTACAAATTATAATTCTATTAGGATTCATCTAGCTAGGACTCCTTATAGTACACATTTCCAATCCTAAAAGACTATATATGAGTCACCATACTCAACAATCTCTACCTTGACACTTATCCATTGAAGTCATCGTGCTCCTTTAAGAGCCCACTCTAAGTCGGATCCGTATTTTCACTCTTTTTGTTTTTCCTCCCACCTTTGAAAGTGCCCCTGTCGATGCTCAAGACAAGGGGTCACTACACCGAGCTTATGAATAAAAAATGGTAGCAAACCTCTAAGATCACAATAACGCTAAAGATAGGATGAAAGGCTGCTTCTTTATTAGCCTACTAGCTTTGACAAAGTACAAGTATTACAATGTTTCGAATGTGTTTATGATTTTTATCAGATATCTCTAATGGCGCAAAGGCCTTCCTATTTATACAAAATGAAGAGATGGAAGTTGTGCTTCAAAAGATGTCTTTTGGTTGAAGAGTGCCTTTTAGTCAAGAGGTGTCTTTTAGCCAAGAGACGCCTCTTCATAGAAAATAACTTCCTATCAGTTATTTGTACCTATCATAGAAAATTGTATGCATGTTATTCCTATGCAGAAGTAATTGTCTGTCTTGACCAGTTAGAAATGGTCGACGCGGTTGAATCATTGGCCTGGTACGACCAGTGTAAGTTAATAAAGTACACATAAGCAAACTTGTTAGGACCATAACCATGCAATTGATCATGAGCTTAACTGGTTGGAGCTATAACCAGATAATAGATCATAGGTCTTATTCTTCTTTATGGGTCTTTTCTTATAAAGCTATAGGCCCAAAAATGAGTATGACTCCCAATCCTCATTAGCTAGCCCCCAAGGCTTGGGTAGATAAGATATAGATTTTTTTTACCAAAGGCTTCTTGTTTCCTTATGGGGTTACGAGCCAGTCATCTTACCATTTAAATACCAATTAAGAGAAAATCTATGCGCTTCTCTCGGTAATTGAATCAGCGTCGAAACTGACTCAATAAAAAGTACACAAGGTGAAAATGGGTCGGGTAATATCCGATCCGTATCCGTATCCGATTTCTTGATTACCCGAAAATGGAAGCAAATATTATTACCCGTCGGATACAGGTACGGGTTCGGGTAGTACCTGGATAATTTTAAGTCGGGTACGGATCGGATAAAGAATCAAAATTATGCAATAAAAAAGGATCGGATGCAGGTACCCATCGGGTAACGTATATCGGGTAGCCGGATGTGGGTTGAACGTTGTAACATCCTCAAATTTATAAAGGTTCAAAAAATAAAATATTAAAAATGTGAAATCATTTCCTTGCTTTATTTCTTGATTTTATGTGCTTTTGTTGAATTGTTGTTGATTGAAATGGTTATTGAAATCAAATAAAAGAGAAAATGGTAAAATGGTAAGAAATGGAATTACCATGATAAAAATTTTGTATAACCTGGCCAAACCCTAGAATATATCCCTAGATGGTCAAAAGACCATGTGTATGCATTTATTGATAAAGAAAACAATTAAAAATGATGAATCTTATCTCTGGCCAGACCCATGTCAGATTTTTAAAGAGAAATGTGGAGCAATCTAGACCTTGAGATTTTTATCACAATACCTCAGACATATCACCTTCATCCATAAAAATCTGCAAAAATTTATAAGTGGTTTAACTAATTATTACCAATTAAACAACACAGTTTTGAAATGCTGTAGAAACGAGTAAAAGAATTTTGGAAAAATAAATACTGTGAATTTAGTGATGAAATTTTTATGGTAGAACCTTGATGTGCAATCACACCTCCAGTAAAAATTTCAAAATTAAATAGGTTGATTTAGCCCCTTAACCAAGCTGAAAATCGAGTTGGATTTCATGTGCAGAAGCTACTGTCAGATTTTTAGTAAATAAATGGTAGCACATTTTAACCCCAAAATTTTACTGGGAGTAGATATCTTAGCTGTTAGCTTGGTCAAAAAGTTTCGAAAAATCTGGACTTGAAATGACCCCGGTATTAATTTGGTTGCTGTGCTGTCTGGAGGAAGGAACTAGAGCTCTCTCCTTTTCCCTTGCGTGTGGGTCCACGCGTCCAGTGACGCGCGTGCTGGCACCGCTGCCGACAGGGACCCAGAGGGTTCCTAGCCCACGCGTCAGCCTCCTCCTTTCTTTCCTCCCTCCAGTTCCACTGACTTGTGGCCCCTCCCGTGTCAGCTCCATCTTCCACCTCTTTTCATCTCTGTCTTTCTCTCTCTGCTCTCTCTCACTCTCGATGGAGCCAACCCTTACCGCCTCCGTCTTTGTCGTCTACCCGCCGCAATCTCGCGCGTCTCGAGGCCGCCTCAGCCAGCTGCTGCGCCAGCTCCTCCTGACCCTTGGCCAAGCCGAAGGGAGTTCCAGAGAACCCGAGCCGAGACTGCCGCCACTTCTTCTCTGAGCCAACCCACTCGTTACCGCCTTTCCCCGCCTATTTAAAGGAACGGATAGTGCCTCCAAACTCAGTTGAACCCGGAGCAACCAACCATTTTCTATATCACGCTCAAAATCATACAAACCGAGCCTATCTTCTCCGTTGCCGGCGAAGCCGATTTGGGGGAAATTCCAAATTCGCTTGACTCGGTAAGGGCGCGTCCAAATTGTTTGATCCTAGAGCATCCTTGGATACTCACGAACCTTTTGCGCACCTTCTTGCAGCCCAAAGCAGCTCGGAGATATCCCGCACCGTGAGACCTCTTCCGTCATCGCCGCAAGACGTGAGAACGCTACCCGTCTCTTCTTCCTTCGAGTTAAGTGTACCAATAGAGTCCCTAGGACCTCCTAGAGCTTATACGCATAATCATTCGGCTCCGGATGAACCGTAGCACCGCCACACCTTGCGCCGCCGTGGAGCGCCGCCGTCCAGCGCCGAGAGCTCAATTCCTCCGAACACCACCCATGTCCAAGTTGTCCCCTAGGTTCGCCATGATCCTGTGAAGCTAGTGCTACCGACCGAAGTCGATCGACGCCGCCGGGAAGTCGCCGGCGAGCTCGGCTAGAGCCTCCCCTGTTTGGAGCCACTGCTATGCGGGCCATCTTTGTCAGCCGCCCGTAACCGTGCGTGTACACGCACGCAAGTCGCTGATAAACCGGGCCCAATTGTCAATGACAGCAGCTCAATTCAAAAGCCCAGCCGCGCGAAACACTGAAAATGCGTTTTCCTTTAAGGAAAACGTATTTTCCAATTTTTTTGAATTTCAGTGAACCGAATAGGTTAAAATGCATATAACTTTTTATCTGTAAATCCAAATTAAGTGAAACTTGTTTGTAAATTCATCATAAATCATCTAGTTTCATAATATGTAAAAACATTTGAAACTTGTTTAGCAAATTAAATCTGAATTTGAATTTAAAACTTGAAGTTTTGAATATGTGGCATATAGAGATTTTGCAAATAAAGTCCAAATTGAGTGAAACCAACTTTGTTGGAATCCTTAGGTCAAATACTGCTCAAATATATAATTAGATTTGGATTTGGAGTTAGTTTGTAAAAATTTCATGTTAGGACTTTACATAATATATAAATTTAATATAGTTGCTATAACTTGATCAAAAATCATCCAAAATGAATAAAACTTGTTTCTTTGTGCTCATTACACTAATTAGGATCAAATGGTAAGATGAAAGTTAAGATGCACCATGTTCTTTCATTAAATATGATTAGGGTTGCTTTATATACTAATTTGTATTAGTACAATTAGTCATACACCCTACAAATGAACTTTGTTAAATATAATCCTACAATCTTAGCTTCCTGAATTCGTAAATTAAAATAAAATAATACACAAAGAAAGGTAGTCATGATGTGTGTCATTAAGCTTTTGCCCTTAGGCCCAAAATCTTATAACTTGGTTAATGCATGAATTGATTAAGTAATTGCCATCATTGATTGATTTGAATTGATTTCATTTGAATCTTTCAACTGCTATCCTTGTTGTTTATGTATTTGCTTCTTTTATCGATATTGAAGTATTCTTTTTGCCATGTTCTTAATCGACGAATAGACGCTGAGATTACCGACTACGCTATCGACGACACAGATCCAGCTTACACCGCCGAGGAGCAAGGCAAGCACCCCTTTGATCATTCTTGAACCCAGATTTTACAACCAGATAAAATGTGATTAAGAATCTCCCTGCATGCTCATAATTTGATAAATTATTATTTTGGTCACTTGGTAGTTATAACCCAAATTGATGGATTCCCTTAATCACGTTGACATACGATCCATGAAAACCATAGGACTGGTTAAGTTCTTTAAACTGGGTATAATCGTTTATTAACCTGCAAATGCTTAGCACTGCGTTAGGTCAAAGTTGGAAATGTTTACACCCACACATCATTCTTTATGAAATCTTTTATGGTTTATTTAAGCGAAAGGATACCGGTAGTTTGATAAAAATGAAAATAAAACTACTGTTTTGACGTGGGTGATTATTGGCAATAGCCGGTTGTACATGTTTTAACGTGTACGTAGCTAGGGTGGAGTTATCGCCCATGTCACTTTAAGGACCAAACATGGTGTCCCGCGATCCAAGATAACCGTACATCCACAAGTACCGGATCGACAGTCTTAACTTATTAAATTATCTGGGCATTAGCTTTGCACATTGGCAGGCAGTTGTAGCACGGGCATTCCGGGTATTGGTTTGCTCGAGGGAGGTGCCATCACCGAGGTGTTGGCATCTGCCGTTGTAACGGTGTACGCTTGGCTATGAATTGGGGCTGTTGTTATACCATTTGAGCCGCGGGCTCTGAATACTATTGCTTCACCGTTTGTTCGCTTCCATCATAGTCAGGAGTAACGTCACTGGGCTAGTGCAAAGTTAAGGTTCAAGTAATCGAACAGTTTTGTTATGAACTCCTCGCGGACATACCAAAGGAAGTGTGTCTTATAGCTTGCAAAAAGGGAGAACATATCTTGTGGGTAAAGCTGTACAACTCTGCAGAGATTAAACTAATCGATTAGCCGTATCCACGGTCATGGATGACTTGGTGAACCCACACTAAGTTAGTTGTTTTCTATTTTTGAAAACTTTGGTAAAAGACTTTGGAAAATGTTTTAGGACTGATTAATGTCACTTGTCATTATATTTTCTTTTGTAAGACCATGGAGGGTCTTGTTCGTTATTTTACTCACAAGAGAGCCGTGAGTAATTTGTTATTATCTTTTTATTACTTGTTATTTCAATTACTTATCAAACTGTCTTTAAAGTTTTATTTACGCTTTCCACTACTATTCAGTATTACTTCATTCAAAACTTTCGCTTTATGCAAAACAACCGTAGAAACCCACTTTCTATTTCAGCCTGCATATATTCCAGAAATTGCATACACTACAAAGTCTTGCGAGTACCAATGTACTCAACTTGCTTCAACAATGTTTTTAGGTGAAGAGCAAGATTACGATAATGACGGGAATGAATATGAGGAACCTGCAAATTTTAACGACGACTGATCTTTCTAGGTTCATCTCAATTTTGCTGTGGAGTTATGGAATAGTTGGCATACTATGAGACATGGTTTTAGTTTCCTGCTACTTTTGGTATTGTAATAACACTATAAAACTTGTGATGTAATAAAAGTGTGTATCTGTGTGGCTGTAATATCCAAATTGTGTTTGTGCGTGCCAGCCACTGATCATGGAAATGGCACAGGAAGCACTTAAGAGCCTCATATTTGTGTTACTTAGTGACATAAAAATGAGGGTCTCACAAACGTCTAGCACACGCGCATGCGGGTAAGCGCGTAGGCATTGGCTGGGCTGAGCCAGTGTGCGCACAGCGGTGTTGAGTCATTAATCTCGATGGGTGGCCACGGCCCACGACCAGCCGTATAGGCCGTGTACGTGTGCGCGTGGGCGGTGCATCCGCAAGGACCAGTTACGAAGTGCTAGCCGGGCATTTCCAACAGTGACGACAGTGTTGCTCTCTGAATGGGTAGTTAGGCACCTAGAGGATGGTGTGTACTTCTTGTTTATGTGACTTGTCACACGCACTTGCGTCTAGAACGACGAAGTGGGCTGTCTCGGTGTCTGGCCTACAATGAAATTGAACATTTCAATGTTAAAACAGTATAGCAAATTCACAGAATACCTCATAGGCCTACGTATGTCATACAACAATGCTATACAGATCATCATCATCTATATGTTCACGGTAATGGTGCATGAGAATAAAATTCTACAGCACTTAGAGAAGACTATGATACGGATATAGAGAAAAACGTCACTAATGAGAGAATACTCTGTGTTGGAGTACATGAGTTTATTCAACTCTATGTGTTATATTATATCTTAAATTGGCTCTATGTGTTGAATTATGTGTGATAATTGGACCATGTATGTTAGTTAAATTATTTTTATCACATACTTTCCTAGGTAGTTTGCGTACTATTCGACTAAGTACCTGTCATCCGTATTGTACATGTCCGTATAATATCTGGTATCCATTTTTTACCCGTTCGTAATTACCCGATATCAGTATCCGTGTCCTACCCGATTTTCCACTATCCGTACCCATACCCATATCCGAAAAAAATAATTAGGATAAGATACAGGATGACCTACTACCCAACCGTATCCGACCCGTTTTCACCCCTAAAAGTACATATAAGAGGGTGAGGTTTCCCTTATACGCTTCACGCCTTATGCTTTTGAGCGCGAAACACTTCTTGAGCCCTTTCATCTTCAAACTCTTCCCTGCTAACTCTTCCCGATCTCATCTGCTATGGATAAGTCAATTCTTACCAATGGAAGGACCCAAGAGCTTGAGCATCAGGGTCTAATCCCTTCACATGAATTACTGAGGTGGGATCCTAGCAGAGAGGATGCAAAGCCATTGCCTCGAGAGAGGTGCCTCATCCTCTTCGCCGCTTTTGTTAGGTTAGGTTTTCATCTCGCTGAGAGCAAATACCTTGTCGATGTGTTTGATCACTATAAGATCAAGCTACATCATCTTCCTTGTAACTCCATTTTGATGTTGAGTGTTTTCTCTCATCTTTACAAAGCTTTTCTTGGCATTCCCCCGTTGACGACAATTGTCTGAAGGCCATTAAATGATTACAGCTTTTGAGAAGCCACTTACATTCTCATAAATATGGACTATATAACAAAGAGATACATTAAATATATCGGTCAAAAATTACTATTGACTATGAAAATTACTACTCGACCTAGGGTACAGGTCGGACGAAACCTGAGTTTCTACCAGATCAGGAAATGGCCAGGTCAGCGATAAACCGACCTGAAAACTATTATAGGTCAGACGTAGTGTCTTTCATCACACCGACCTAAGCAAGGATCAGGAAAAATCCTAACCCCGACCTAAACCAGGTCAGAAAGAAATCTCCGCATGGGGATTACATGCAGAAGAAGCTTTCTCTGACAGGTGCAAGCAACCGTTTGGAAGTTACTCCTTACAAAGAGGTGCCTCTCTGACGAAAAGACAAATCTTCAGTGAGAAGACACCTTTTTGACCAAAAGATGCCTTTGATGGGAAGACACCTCTACGAAGATGACAATTGCCATCCCTTCGACGCTATAAATAGGTTACTCCCGTAAGGATTCAAAAGGAAGAGCTTTTGCACAATCAGAATAAGTTGTGCAAAGGTGTAGTAGCGTAGAGTTTTTCTGGTGTAAAGAAGTTTGTACTCTGTAAAGAAATACACGTAAACGTAATACAATTTCCACCATTTTACTATCTCTTTCAATAATATTTTATAGACAAAAGGCAACCAGTATTACATTCGTAAGCTTAAGGGACCTCCGGGTCTTCAACATCGGTACCCTCCTCTTCGCCTTTTTTGCTATTTCCACCAATATACTAGGAATAGCAATGTCGAATATCTAAATATGGGATATGCACGTGCATTGGAAAGACGGAAATCATGCCGTATACCCCGGACGCCAAGAGCCCTATCTCTACGAAAGAGGAGGCTAACGGAAGGGATATCTCCACATTAGGAAAGACTCGATCCTGCTCCCATAACGAGGAGACCAAATCGAGTACGCTTAATGAATAAGGAAATCCAGATCCCTTACGAGGATCTCGGAACGTAGATCCCTGATCGGGAACAACTCAGAGTCCTCACCGGGCGACGCCTCTAGAAGATGGTGCACCCAGCTATAAAAACAGAGGGAGGCGCACAGAGGGAGGAGAGAACAATTGGAGCACACCCGAGAAGAAGCCCGAGGAAAGCACTCGCTAGGCCATAGTCGACAGATTAGATCTAGCTATAGTTTTTCGTCTTTATTGTAATCAAAGATTAGACACCCTCCAGATCCGTACTCCACGTTCAGCGATCTGATAGTACAAAACCACAGGAGTAGAGTATTACTCTTCCTAGAGGCCTGAACCTGTCTAAATCTTGCTTCACCTGTGTCTTTTGATCCTGCAACCCCGAAGGTACCCGTTACAAATTTACCATCGATTCCTAACCTTCAACAAGCAAGACTCAAGAAATCAGTATGAATGCTTATTTCAAGATCCAAGATAAAATGGCTTCTCAATACCCGTCTCTCTTGACCAAGGATACATGGTGGGATTATCAGAGGGAGTGTTTTTATTTTGAGATACTGGCCGATAGCCGCCTTCGGTTCACTAGGAATGCTACTCCGGTGTTGTCGCGGGCTAACTAAAAAATAAAAAAGAATCATTGAAGCTGACCAACAAAGAGCGACGTATAGTCAAGACTGTCGCCAAGTTGGTGTCAAGGGGCTTATCTAGGTTGAAAATCGTATACAATTTCTTGTACCATAAGTTGAGCCCCTTTGAGGAAGCAGTTCAGATATGCTTGGAGAATTGAAGGCAACCAGGATCCTAGCAAGGATGAGCCTAGATGTACGAAATTTCAATTTCCCGACCTGTTTCCCCATCTTCTTTCTTATTATTTATTTGCACCTCTTTGTTTTTTGTAGTTCTGACCGCTAAGGAAACCCGACCGAGGGTTGCAAATATGCTGTGAGTCCCTCGGATGGATCTGAGCAGGGTGCTTTGGACAAGCAGCCCTCCAACCTGATTGAGCAGGCTAATGAGTTCATAAATGAATGCATTAAGGTCAGTACCAAGTAATTCCTTTGGCTATTTGTTCATTAACTGTTTGCGCTAATAATTAATTCATCTTCAGATACATGGTCGGAAGTGAGCTGACGATCAATCTAAGGTAGTAGCCTAGGCTCCACCAGCAAAGAGAACAAGGACCTCTGCTAGAGGTACCTTGACTGTGGCAGATCTAGCTCCCATCGCTCAGACCAGTTTGGCCTGACTAGCACTAGTCGGGCTCTAGTGCCGATTAGTGCAGTTCGCGCTATGCGTGTGCATGATCGGCCTCAGGAACAAGAACAGAGGGCGGCAAAACATGCTGTGGGAGTGTAGAAGAAGACTCCTACCTAGGTGCAAAATAAGAAAATATATGGTAATTGGGACATATCATATAGACATTATCCTTTGTTTCCTCATAACTAAGCCGAGGGCGATGAGATTGACGAGGATGACGATGCTCCTCTAATTATCTCAAGGATGAGAAAGACCCTATCCTCGATGTGGGGGTGTCGAGAAAGACCCTGTCCTCGATGTGGGGGTGTCTACAAGCCCCCAGGATGATAGTAGGTGCACCCTGCAATCTAAGGATGCCGTAGAGTCCTGGGTCATTAAATGAAGATTGTATTGCAGGTATTTTTTCTTCTACCATATTTTAGTTTTCAGTATATCTCTTTAGAAACTAAGTATGATTTGTTTTTATTTTATCTTAATCCTTAGGATGCCACTCTTGGTCCTTCTACGAATCAAGGTACAAATGTTAAAGTGGAGCCTGAGGCCAATCCACTGGTCGAACTAACAATGGCCAGTTTGGAACAAGCCTCAATATCAACTGAAGATGCGATCCAAGAAGACCTAACCAGTGGGCAAGTGGTTCCAACCAGTGTAGGGAGTGAAAATCCCTTAGTCACTGTTCGAGATCCACTTGTCGGAGGGGTTCCATCAACTACAGATGCAGTATGTGCTCCTCTTGAGGTGACAACAGAGGTGTTCGAGGCAACCACTAGTATAAAAGAGGTCTCCAATGTTGGGGGGACTTCAATCAAAGACCATCCTATTGCTACAAAGGAGATGCTAGTCATTTCGACAACTGGTGTTAGCACCAAAGTAGTACTGCTTTTTGGTTCTCTCACCAGGAGAAGGACTTCAAGCAAGTTTTCGATAACTTGCTATCAAAGGTAATTATTCTCTCCTCCCCGCTCTCTCTCTCTCTCTCTCTCTTAAAGAGGAATTTTGATTCATTTGCTTTTTATAGTATTCACAAGAAATGTATGACCTATTAGGTCAACAAACCAAGACTTTGGCTAAGGCTAAAGCAGAAAAAACAATAAAAAGGTATATCGATGACAACTTCTTTTTGTTTGGCATAAGAAATTGTCTCTAATAGTTCTGTTTGGAAACATATTAAAAGAGAAAATAAAAGAGCTATAGAAACAACTCTTCATGGCTAAGAATGCCACGAAGGGCTATGGATTCGATATTGTCAAGGCAAAAGAGAAATAACAATTTCTTGAAGACAAGAACTTTAGACTCTACACGACCTTTAAAAAGAATGAAGAAACTATTAAAGGCAAAGAGGTCAAAATAATAGGTATGTCTCTATTCCTGACCAGTTCAGTTTGAATGAAAAGGACTAGATAGTAATAAAAATTTCTTATTGAAAATTTGTAGAGTTACAAAATGAAATAAAGGCCAAAGAAACCCAGCTCTCTGAACATGAGGTTGAGAAGAAAAAAATCCGAAGAGTTAAGGGTAAAAATGCTAGAAGAGATGGTGAAAATGAAAAAACATTTTACTCTCTTCTCGCAAGATATGGTCAAGTTCCAGCCAGCGATCAGTAAATCCACGCTGAATTTTATTTTCAAGCAACTAAATAAAATTGCAAAGGATTTGAAGGGTAAAGTGGTCGAACTTACAAATACCGACCATACTTTCACTACAAGGTTGCACATTTGGCCCGAGTGTTTTGCACACTCGGCATAGGGGCGAAAACACTCGGTCTAGGCTATCCCGAGTGGGCACACTCGGCGTAGTGCACTCGGTGTTATTTTATCGGGAAAAGTAGGCTACTCCGAGTGTACTCTCGGTAAAAAAAAATTCAACCTGAGTGCACTCTCGGGATAGCCCTGGGATTCCGGTTGCCCATCCCTGCCCCCGTGGCGGACAGGGAAGCGCCACGTCGACCTGTATGCGAGTGTGCACTCGGCATAGGGTCGTCTAGTGCGAGTGGGCACTCGGTATAGGATTCGGTGTAGTGCGAGTGGGCACTCGGCATAGGTTTCGGTGTAGTGCGAGTGGGCACTCGGGATAGGTTTCGGTCTAGTGCGAGTGGGCTCTCGTTATATTCCTATACCGAGTGCACAGTCGGCCCAATGTACGCCATACGAAGTGCATTCTGGGTATAACCTATCCCAAGTGCACTCTCGACATAGCTTGGTGCCGTACCAAACAGCGTTTTCAAATTTTCAATAAATTCACATTACCAATTACATCCACAATATCACATTATCAGATCCACAATATCAATTCACATTTCAATAATAAACATCCAACATATCAATTCACATACAAAGCACATATCACAAACATCCACAATTCAATAAATACGCATCCACAACGCCATAACCCATCCACAAAACGTAACTCCATCGCACATTCACATACAATGCGCATATCACAAACATTTTTACATTAATTCAACATGACTTCAACATATTCGTAAGTTCACATATCACAAACGAAGTCCGAAGTTCAACAAGTTCGAAGTTCAACAAATGAAGTCCACATACACAAAACATAATAAGTTTTCATACATATCACATCCATACCAAATCCAAAACCACTCCTCGAGGGCTAGATGAATCCAATTAGTTTCAGTCCCTTGTTTCTTCATCCTCTGCACATTACATTTCAAAAATAAAATATATTATATCATTTCCATTCAATACCATACATGATTACATATTTGTAGAAAAGACATATAAGTTAAACGTATTTACACACATGATATATCCATACATGACATCAAGTAGGGTAATTTTGTTGAATAGCAAGTCATCAACCAAATCAGATATGATTACCCACCTGGAGATGCAAACCAGTTTATTTCATGATTTGGAATCCCAACATTACCTTCACCCAATAAGGCATCCCCTGGACTATTCCTCGATGATTGTCCAATGTTAATAGCATGATGAGAGTTTTGGGTGTCCTAAGCAAAAATTTCAATTTAGTACTTATAATGCATATATAGTTTCATATATCTACCCAACATGGAGTTATATACATACCTCTTGTCTCGGTTGATGTTGAGGCATCGAGAATGCATTGAAGTTAAAGTTCAATACAGGCGGTGGAGGAGGTGGATTTCCTGAAGAGGTTGCTACAAAGATAATCCTCGCCAACAAGAGTGTTACCATTTGACTACTATGAACATCTCAAATTTAACAGAAATGTTAATTATTTCTTACCTGCATCCACTGTGCCATGGCCGTGAATCCCGTATGCATAGCATTCCGCATATCTCGGTTCTCATCCCGCACGCTCGCAAGCTCACATCTCAACTCTTGATCGCTTTGCCTTGTAGACGAAGCATTGCTTGAAGTGCCAAATGGGGCAGAAGTCAAGCGCACATTCCTATCATCAAATGCACCATCAAGAAGCGCATAACGGCCATGCGGCTTTCCACCCGTATTCTGGTACATCAATTGTGCATCAAAATTCCCATGCAACCAATTAAAATCAGGTCCATGTTTTTCATGGTATGCATCTCGATACTTCCCCTGGAAAGGTATGAAAACATTGAGATGCCACAACTAGTCTGAAAAACAAAATTAGGTACGTGTTAGTGCTACGCACCAAGTTCATCTGGACTTGTGGGTTAGTGACAGGTGGAATCTCAGAACCCTCAAAGTTTTGCATGTCCTGCATTGAAACCCCCCATGAACAGCATAAGCCTCTAAAGGCGTCACAGGTCTTTGAAACCTCCTCTCCTGCAACAAAACAAGAAAAATGTATTAAGTTCGAATGTCAGAAATGATGGTTTGAAAATACAGACTTTCTATTACCATTTCCTGTTGGGTTTGACTAATAGAACTAGATCCACCTCGGTTCACCCTTGCCCCTGAAGTGGCACGAATATTCCTCTTCATTTCACTTACACGCTGCCATGCTGGATCACACCATTGTGTAATGAGATGCCCCAAGCCTCGTCATCGATCCATGCAGGTTTGACTTCCTCATACTCAGCAGCAGTGAGAAACAATGGATTCTCTCTTGTGTCAATGTCTTCATCTTCACACACATCCTTGTAATACTTGGTCACAGCTGCTACTCGAGTGTTGTACATTAGCTGCTCAGCATGGTATTGGCAAGCCGCCTCTAAAGTTGCCTCCCATCTCGCCCTAGTGTCACTCGGGTAACCTTCACCTTCAGGATGTGTACCGAGCCTGCATTCCATAGATTTATAAAGAACATAACAAGTTTACCAATGTCATATTTGCAAATAACTTACACGGAAATCTTTCTTGACCCGATCTGCCATTGTATCACCCGCTTCACCAACAGCATACCAATGTCTCCATTTTGTAGCTGCTACGATAGCTGGAGGACTCAATGTCATATCTTGCACAGTTTGTGGATAGTGATAGCGTAACAAAGGCTGCAACACAGTGTTTGGTCCACGTGGCCTCCCGACAAATACACTATGTTTCCATTGCCTAGAACCATATTCAAGATGGGAAGATTATATGGATGTGAGAATTAATTACATCATGACCGACTAGCATTCGTTACTTTAGTTTAATCACGTTCAAATCAGCATACACATTGGTAACCATAATAAAACAAATATACATAATACAAAAGTAAAGCATAAATTAGCATTCATTAACTTAGTTTTATCACATTTAAATCAACATGCGTGATAATAAGCCATAATAAAACAAATATACATCTTGCCAAAAGTAAAGCACAAATTAGTATTCATTAACTTAGTTTCATCATGTTCAAATCAACATACACGATTGCAAAATCATAATCAAACAAATATACATAATGCCAAAAGTAAAGTACAAATTTAGTATTCATTAACTTACATTGTTCTTGAAGGAGAACAAAACAACGACAAGGCTACGCCGAGTGCACTCTCGGGGACAACACTACTGACAAGGCTACGCCGAGTGCACTCTCGAGACTCACCTAGAAAGCACCCAGAGCATGCACGTTCAATAATATATGACGGTATCGATTCGGTGTTCAAAATTTTCATACATACCACCGAGGGCAGCTGCGCTGGCCGCGAAGCGGGGAGGGCATCGGGCGGTCGTGAGCGCCGCCCGGCCAATGACAGTGAAGAGAGGCTACCGGCGCTGGGCGGCCGGGGAGGGCCGCTCGCCATGGCGCTGGGAGGGCGGCGTGCAGCAGCCGGTGGGTCCCTGGACAGGAGAAGGAGAGCGGCGGGCGACGGAGGGATGCAGAAAAGCGGGAAGGGCGGCCGGTGGGGGGCGACAGGCGGCCAGTGGGGAGGCAGAGCAGGGACGCCGGACGACAGAGCGGTGGCGGCCGGAGGAGGTGAGCAGCGCGCCGGCGACTGCAGGCCTGAGGGAGGGCGGACGGGGCGGAGGATCGGGCCGCGGTGGCAGAGGGAGGAGGCCGGGAGCACGACGCAGAGCGAGGAGGCCGACCACGCAGAGGGCGACAATGAAGAGATGGCGGGCGGCCGGCGAGGCGAGGGCAGCCGGGCGGGCGGCGAGGCAGGCCAAGGCGGGAGAGGAGGGAGGCCGGGCAGCGTCGGGCGGAGAGGAGGGAGGCCGGGGCGGGGCGGCGGCGGCGTGGGAGGAGGGAGGCTGGGGCGGGCCGGTGGCGGCATGGGCTGGTCGGAGGCGGCAGCAGCCAGCAGAGGAGCGTGGAGTCGGGTGGATTTGGGGCTGGCGGCGCGTCTGAAATTGGGTGCGATTCCAAATGTGCTAATGTGCCACTTTGCATCGAGTGCACTCTCGGTAAAGGGTTGGGGCGAGTGCCCTCTTGGTATAGTGTTGTTGCCCTAATCGATGGTTCCTGCGAGTGCACTCTCGGTATAGTGTGGGGCCGAGTGCACTCTCGGTACAAAGTGCCGCAAGTACACCGAGGGCACTCTCGGGATAAGTCTACACCGAGTGCCCACCTAGGATAGATAGATCAGTCCTTTGCTGACATGGCACGTCGGTAGTCTATACCGAGTGTACCCTCGAACTATTGTGTCCTACGTGGGCGAAAACATCATGCTACGAGTGCCCTCTCGGAATAGATATGATATATTGCGAGAGCACACTCAGAATAGAGTACACTCGGTATAGGCGGATCTACACCGAGTGTGCACTCGGTTTGTTATTTTCACACTCGCCCCATAACTGGATTCTTGTAGTGTGTTGAGGAACTGGTCGCGGGGGTAAACAGCCAATTGAAGAATACTCGAAACCACATTCCCTCTATGGCACAGACTATGAAAGTAGTGCTTCGAACTTCAATCACTATCCAAGTTGGTGCCATCTTTGTTAAGTTGAGGCACTTTTACAAGGAAGTAGTTTAGTTGATGAAATTGGCGCCCGACCTGTAGCTCACCACTCAAGAAATAAATAGAAAATGTACATAAGTGCAATCTACCGTTGAGCTTTATATGAAAAATGTAAAAATTGCATCGAAGTAAATACATTGAATTGAATGAAAGACATCTCTCGAGGTTGTAGAGATTGAACAAGTCACTGAACTCAAGCCCGAAGAACCTTCTAGATGGCTAGTGGAAGAAATATTCCTCTTTGAACATGACTGGGATACTCGATATCCGTTCTACCATTGGCTTGTTGGCTTGTTCCATGTACCAATTTTGCACTATAATGCAAGCATGTGAGAGCATTTTGAGGCGATCTTCTGGTACGAACGGTTCTCCTAGCTTGAATTTCATGGCCAACAGAAAGTTGGGGGCCTATGTTGTCCACTTCGGTTTGCCCTTGTCGCCACCTCATCATCTATTATAGGTTGTCTTGACGGGAGACGAATGGGCATGAAGTGAAGTATTGGTGTATGGTGTATGGGGCATGGTAGCCGAATTGGTGGCTTGCTTCGGTGTAGCATGTGGCTCTAATAGTGCTAGTAGCTCCGGTGTAGTAGGTGGCTCATGTTGTGCGTGTAGCTCTGGTGTTGGAGGATAGTCGTCGAAGAAGATGTCCCTCTTGAGCCACTGGATGAATGTGCTAATGGCATCCCCTAGTGTCATGATCTCGTCATTTGGGGGTATCTTGTCGGGATCCGAATTTGCAAATCCGGACCCTTTGTGTATTCAGCACTAGTCCAGGATCACGCTAGTGCACACAGTCTCAACATCGGTAAATATCACAATCATACTCAACGAAATAGTAGTGTACTTTACTTAATTAACCAAACTGGTTGCTCGACCTTATGGTCAAGTTACAAAGATACGCCACACAGGGCGAAGACTTATTAAAAGAGAAATAGCTGCAACGGAATAAAATAGATTTCGTGGCGCCATCTAGTATACCACAGGCAACTGACTGGACCCGCTCCCTAGTTGGACGGCTCCTTTAGGTACTCTTCCTCCAAGGCTGGCGTCGACTCTTCTTCAACTGATGTTGTATTATGGCAAGGGTGAGTACTTGGTACTCAGCAAGTCATGCACAGAATGCAAACTAATATTCTACATGCATGGCTTATTACAAAGGATAGGCTAACAGGTTCATTTGCAGCGAAGTATCATGAGTAAATACAATAATAGATTGCAAGCGGTAAAACAATAATGAATAGAGTACTTTTCACAATGAGCTCACAAATACATCATTTTTCGATCCTAGGCCCAATTCATCATTCCAAACCAATCATCCTTCTAGAGTTAAGTCATTTTTGTGAAAGTCTAACCCTTGACTGTTATTCCCGAGCAATGTCTAATGCTGCGGACTCGGCTATTCGAATAGATTTTACACTCTGCAGAGGTTATGCACTTTACCCACAAGATACAGCCAAACACCACAAAGGTGAGTGTCCGTAACAAAGTCTTTCAGAAACTTCTAACAGCACAAGTGGGCCTCCCTGGTTATTGCACACTAGCCCTTCCCTTAGCAAAGGCGAAGTCTAGGCCAATCAACCGTTAGATGGGTACCTGGCCGTAGCCCCGGTACGCTCCCCAGTACAACTACACAAAAGGTATAGTTGACACCCCGAGGTCCCACAGGTACGTTATTAGCAACTTACTCAACTAGGTCCGTCCCATTACAGACATGTGGTTGCACATTTGACTCAGTTCAAAGGCTTGCAAGGTTAAGTCCTTAGGGTGACCAGGGCAAGACTACCCGAAGAACCAATCAACTTCCCCGGTGCCAATCATGGTCCACCGTATCATTCTTGCCACATGCTCCGGTCTAAATCTATTTATCAAACCCCAGTTGATTACCATGCACCACGTGCCATCAATGACAACATCAATGTCAAATGACACTTCTCAAAAACATGTTCCATATGTCATTAAGTCAATGTTAACTTGTAATTATCCAAAATCATGTTGTGACTACGTGGCAGGTCTAAGCAATATACTGCAACGGTCTAATTACCCATGTTGGCAATTTAATAATGTCCAACTAAATAATCCACAACTAGGGTGACAAGGGTTTATAGCACATAAGTAATTAATCAAGGTGTCATACTGCAATTTGGCATTTATCTAATTTCCCCAGAATTATTTAAAGCATTTTCTAATTGAATTAGCATGCAATAATTTAAATCAGATAGATTTCAAAAATGGGATCAATATGGTCAAAGCATAACTTGCCTTCAAAGAGTACTTGTTCTTGATCTTGAGCTGGCTCCTGGGTCAACACTTCCCCTTCGAAGCCCTCGGGTACTTTAACGTCTACTAATAACGTGTGTAAATTGCAATAAATAAATAAAATAGTACATGCACATTGCTCAAAACTCCAAATAAAGTCCATAAACAGAAAGGGCATAATTTTACAAATTTTTAGAAATTGGAATCGCTCAAATCGGAGTTAAAATGCAAAAGTTATAATTGTTTAAAGTTAAAAGAATCTACTATTTAATTATAAACAGAGAAATTTTCATATTCAAAAATTAATTAAAATTCATATTTAAGTAGATCTCAATTTTATAAAAATTTAGAAATTGGAATCGTTCGAATCAGAGTTTAAACGCAAAAGTTATAAGCGTTTGAAGTTTGAAAATTCAAATAAATCAATAAACCGAATTAATTCATTTATTTTTATATTGAAAAATCCGAAAAATGACGTCAGCACGGTATTTGAATTTCCACCAAATTATTTTTCTAAAGAAAAATCGATTTATTGCGCAATCATGACGTCAGCCGGCCCATGGACTTGGTCCACGGTTCGGGCTCGGTCCACCGTGGACCCGGTCCACGGGTTCACGTGTCACTAACACGTGGGACCCACTGGATGACGTCAGCATTGACGTCATCGCCCTTCGGCCGAGCAGACTGACACGCGGGCCCCACCCGTGACGTCAGCATGACGTCACAGATGACGTCATGGAGCCGTTGGCCAGCCGCTGACACGCGGGCCCCACGCTGACGTCAAGCGTGACATCAGCGGCGACCGCGGCTGACCGCGCTGACCGTGCCGGTTCGGCTCCCTCGCACGTGGCGCGATCTGGGCCGTTGATTTGAATATCAACGGTCCAGATTGGATCCAATGCCGCATGTTGGGGTGCAACGTGGCTAATCTGGGTCGTTCGATTTGGATCGGACGGTCCAGGTTCGATCGCGTTTCGCCTCACCGCGGTGTGGCGTGGCTTGACCCGGATGGCGACACGTGGCACATTGTACGCCATTCGATTTCGATCGAACGGCTGGGATTGCATCTAACGCCTCAACATGGGTTAACCCTAACCGTACGATCTAGATCTAACGGCTGAGATCTATCCAAGCACGGTGCAGTTCACGACTACATGGCTTAATCTAAGCCGTTGGATTTAGATCTAACGGTTGGGATTAGATCTACAAACCAAAACGTGAAATCTAACGGGGTGACGTAGACTCACCGTAGCCATCCGATGAAGATCTAACGGCTGACGGAGCTCGCGAGGTCGGCGATGGCACGGCGGGGCTGAGGCTGCCGAAGACGAAGACGACAACACGGGAAACGGCGTTGCGGGCGCGCTCCGGCGAAGTGGATGGGACTCCCAAGTGCGGCTCGTCCTTGCGGTTCCAGATCTAGGCACGTTTACGGCAGAGGACGACGGACGCGGTGGGAAACAGCGAAGAACTGCGGCGGCTTATTCTCCAACTTCGGCGAGCTCCTGCGGGCGAACGGTGGCGGCTCGACCTCAACGGATTGGGGCTACGGGTGCGCACGGAAGAGGGCTCCACGGCAGGGGTGGCGGCGCATTAATAGGGGTCTCGGCTTCCGTGAAAATCGCGAAAACCGAGACCCACACGTGGGTGGCGGCGGAGTCCGGCGGCGACACAGAGAGGGTAATGTGGACGCACGTGGGTCATCCACGTGGAACAATCAACGGCGCAGATTGCACGGGCGCGGATGGTTTCTGCTCGGGTCGCACGTGGGCGACGTGGCACGATGCTAGCCGTTGGATCTTGATCCAACGGCTACGCGATTAGGGTTAGGTCGGGTTCGAGTCGGACTCAGACTCGAGTCCGACTCGGGCTCGGTCGCATGAACAGTAAAACCCACTCAGCGATTAAATAATTAAAATAATTTCTAGAAATTCAATTAATTCAAGAAAAATAGCAAATTAATCAGAAAAATTCCAGAAAATTCTGGAAACTACTTTGAGACATTTTGGACTCAAATAAAATATTTCCAACAAAAATTTATTTATAAATTTAAATTCTTTAATTATTTCAAAAGGGAATAAATTCAAATTAAATCCAAATAAATTTCAGAAAATTCCAAAAATTCACCAAAGTGCAAAATTTTATTTAAATTCATGAAAAGAAAAAATTTGGGGTGTTACATATCTCTAGTGTGACGGCCTTGCAAATTTCATGAACAATCTCCCCTCCACTGGATGGATACAGCGCCCAAGTACTGCATGGGAATGGAGCCATTGGCAAGCCTTACTTGGAGATTACACCGTGTGGTCTCCTACATAACTCTACGCAATTAGCTAAGGTGTCCAATAGATATTACCTTTAAACCATTGATAGGAAATTTTCTTCTATCTTCGTCTGTCTGAGGGGCAGACGTGCAACTTCTTCGATGGTTAGTGGGCTGAATTGCATTGGTGCTTCTACGGCTTGCACAGTCCATCCGTGCCTCTCTACAACCCTTTACTCAAACCTTGTCTCAAGGCTTCTTAGCTGATCATTGAATTACGCTCTCAGCCTTTATTCAACCCTTGCCTCAATGATTTCTACTAGCCGTTCTTCGCGCTCGGCTTTAGCTCTCTTCCTACCCTGGTACGTGTTAGAGTCCTCTAGGAATCCCATTTTCTATGGAACAAAAACACCTTTGCCTCGTGTGCGACTTGGGTGCTCCTTATTTTCCAAGGCCAAGGAAAGTATATCTTTCTCCTTGTCTCCCTAGAAAGAGCCCTGAGAAGATTCTATACTCAATGCTACATGGATATAAGATCCCGACATGCTATTTCACTAATAAAGTTATGTACTAATTACAAACTACATAGTTCAAAATCTTACCAGACGTTGGGACACTTCCTCGTCTACAAGGTTTGTGAAGGACATGACGCCCGAAGACATAGGACGTGACCTCACACTTACCTAGTTTCGAGTGCGCGGGTCTACGATCGAGGAAAATGGCGGGGAGGCCTCCATCTGGATTGCCTCGTCATCCTCTCTCCTCCATTGCATGCGCTACCAGCGTACCCAGCAGTGCCGAGTCTATGAGGTGGGTGTTTTTTTTACCCGGAGGGCCTTTTGCGCTTCACTTTAACACACGAATTCTTTTGTCATCTTTATCTCAATAAATCGTTGCCATACGTCTTCATCAATGAACCTGTACTTTTGGAATGGAACCATTTCCTTATTCACATAATTATTAACAAGCGTGCTCTTGAAGTTCTTCCATGCCTCTTGTGGGCACCCAGAAATATGAATCGAACCTTACTCTCGCGTTGGACTAAGGGTGACACACAGACTCCACTTAAGTGTATGATCATTACCACCAATAGTCTCATGCATGATGTTTTAACTAGATAGCCTGCACTAAAACAAATATGAGCCACCCGATTGCATCGTACACACTTACGTGACTAAGAGATTTTTGATTCTTTTATGAATAACTATACCGAGATTAAAGCCAACCCTTCTGAGCATAGTGCATGCCAGCCGCCATAGAACCTTGGTATCGCTCACACCCACCGAGGCATGTGCACCGCAATAGACAAGGAACAACAGTCGCACGAGTCCACATGTTGGATGGTTGGGAACAATTTCGAGTACCCAGATATGTGACCGGTGCTAGTTCCCAAGATCAATGCCTAGCACCCACAAATCCCGCATTTGAGATGTTCCATCACATGTACACACATTTCTAAGCATTGATATAGCATGAACATAAACTAGAAAGCTATTACATCTACTTAATATTACAAGTATGATGCCGATCGATCAAATAGTACACACATAAGTAGATTGTAGCAGTAATTAAGCATAAAATAAAAGTAGGACAGCGGCATGCCCATCCAAAACCCAGAGGCAACCGACTAGGAAGAGCCCTAGTTCATTCATCCAAGTAGTCGTCAGACCCTGGTGCGAAGTAAGAATCATCAGAGGCATCGTCTATACCTTCATCTGGATGTTATAAATTAAGCAACAGTGAGTACACGTATGTACTTGTAAGACTTTAGTATATGAAAATAACATGCAAAGTTAGTTCAAGAATTTAAGCTTCTACACTAAGTTTTATTTTCAACATAAAGAGGATTTTATTTGCAAGAGAGTAGTACATCAAACTATATCGAAATTTGAAATGAGCACTTGATATGAAACTAATACCAGTGAACAAAGTTTAATTCCATTATTTCATGACCCTCCATGGCCATGAATAGCGAATAAATCATAGCCAACCTTGGCTTACGAATATACCAACTCGTCACAACAAATTTTCCTAAAATATTCGCAAAAATGAAGCTATACTTGACATTACTTTCTCAAGTTGCTCGTGACCATAGGCACGGCTAATTAATTAGATTATATCTCTGCAGAGAGGGCACACTTTACCCACGTGACACATTCTAGCAATTAAATCAACTATGAATCGTGATATCTACAGTACCTGATTTGCTAGATTATGACGAAATCGTCCAACTAGCTAAAGCCTCACCAGCTCAATGATGATAAACTCTTGCTACGATGCCGGAAATCTAGTCCGAGTAGCTTTGAGATGTTTTTGTGTGATTTTGATATCGGATTTGCCATTTCTAAGCGTGATTATCGTTCGGGGTGAGACTTTGAGCAGTCGCCTGTCACTGCATTGACAATTTTGGTCACGTATACGTAATCCAATCTAAGCACGAAAACACTGGACATATGCTGCTGTAACTTTAATATTTCCATGGTACTGTAGTCACTCCAGACATACATTTTGTGTTGTAGCGATCATTGTAGCTACCATTAATCTCGTGCATTTTTTTTACTCCTAATAATAATTTATGATAAGACAACAGCAATCCCGATATCTTCATCTTCGGTTGACAGTGGTTGACAGTTGACACCCGAGTTGCCTATGCTATGTGCCTATCTTGACGTCAGGAACGCCACGTTTTGATAAGTTTCACCCGGCAACCTCCCTAATTTCAGATCGAGGACAAGCACCCCTCGGACGTGTTCGTTCAGAGGCTGCCGCAGTTGGCCGGCTTGAACGACAGCATCGACTCGTCGACGTCGTGCCGTATATGGTAGTTCATCTGCATGATGTTGCCGATGATGGACACACTGGGCGACCTCTGCACGATCCAGCATGCCACGCCGTCGTCGACATTAATTAAGTAGTTCGCCAGCGGCAAAGCCATGTCGGCCCCTCCGTCGAAGTGCAGCACCATCGACGGGAAGCCGTCCGAGCTGCCGTTGCCGGAGGCGATCTGGAAGCACGCCTCAAACCCGTATCTGTCGGCCGCCCGCGGGAGCGCCGTCTGCGACAGGATCGCCACCTTCGCCGCCGTGTAGGTCGGCTCCCCGAGGAACGTCAGCGTCGTGCCGGAGTCGAAGACCACTCCCCCGGTTCCAGGGCCGGGCGTCTCTGCCGACCCAATTGAGATGCTCTGCAGGTTCACGGCGTAGAACGTGTTGTTCGCGAGAAGCGGCGTGGACTGGACGCCGGCGCCCGTTAAGGTGGCGAGGGAGCCGAACAGGAGAGGGCTTGCCTTGGTGGTGTCAGGGGTGAGGCAGTACGAGAAAGCGCCGACGTTGAGCTGCCTGACCAGGGACAGCGGCCCGCGGCCGAGCCCTACCAGGCCGGAGCCCGTGCCGAAGCCGCCCTCCGACCTGTTGGTACAGCCGAAGCCGACGCCCGGCACGGCGACGCCCCCTATTGTAAAGGTCTCGTTGCCGAGATAACCCTGTGTGTAATGGTGGGGATCAGCGGCTAGACCATAACTGTACTTGTAGTCGCACTCCGTGCCACCGTTGCCGCACGTCGCCTTCTTCTCCAGCGCTTGGCAGAGCCGGTCCGAGCACGGCAGCCTGGAGAAAGAGGACGACTTGTCGGGGAAGTAGGAGGGGGAGCCCTGCGGCGTGCAGGACGCGCACGCGCCGCACTTGGTCCAGATGAGGTCGCTCCCGGTGTCGGCGAGGGCCGACAGGCGACAGCTGCAGCGGCGGCGTGCCGATGGAGAACTCCATGTCGTAGGCACCACCGCCGACTTCGTTCCGCAGCGGCGTCTGCGTGCTCACGCGGCCTGCGGCTGCGTCTAGACGAGCGGCCAGCATGGACAGCCGGTCCTGCGACTGCCGTGCGGCCCGCGTGAAGTCGATGATCTTTTCAGCGCGGATCATGGTGGTGCGAAAGCCCCGGTGTTCGCAGTAGACTGGAGGAGCAGCATGAAGGAAGGTGACCATGACCATGAGCATGAGGAGAGCTACTTTGGCCGCCATTTTTTTGTACTTTGAAATTGTGCATGGTATGATGCTGTCTAGGTAGGAGTATATATATAGACGTAACAAGTCCGAGAAGACATGTGGGCGACTCTTGTAATCCATTGAAAATTATCGGTAATGCTAGTGATCGAACGTCTATTTTTCTTCGAAACATTTTTTTCTACGCATGAAATATTTTTTTCTACGTAGTGAAACATTTTTCTTCGACAAACAGTAAAAAAAATATTTCATACATTACAAAAAAATATTTCATTACGTTCAAAAAAATATTACGACGGCGTTCGAAAAAATAAAAAATTCGGACGTCGAGCTTCAAGTTCTTCCCGAAAATTATTCATCGGAACAGGCTAGTGGTCGGGTGATAAGTGTGTTTGTTTAACCTTGTTTTTCAGTGCAGTCCAGAGTTCCTGGTCAATTTTTTTCCAAAAAAAAAAAAAAAACATTTACACATTGAAACAAACGCTGTGAGCATGTTTGAAACACAAGAATTTTTAATGAAATGGGACAAGCCCTACAAAAAGATCTCCTAAAAATGGCCTTGGTTCTTAAATTATCATGAATTGGCACGTATCAAGGATATTTTGAAGGGGAAATATGCGGTTCAACTTAGGGACAATTTGTGTGTGTCGTAACGTACAATGAAAATCTTGTTAGTTATGGTTATCTTTGCTACATGCATGATTTGAGGATGTCAAATGGAGCCTTAACATCTGCACTAGCATGCAGCTACCTCCCTAATTCTTGAGTTCTCTTTTTTATCGCTCATCTAAACAATCAAAGGCTATTTGGAAAACGTAGAAATTTGACAGGAAACAATATAATTCCTGCACTCTGAACAAGACTCAGGCCCCATTTGAAATGCAGAATTTTGCAGAATGCGATGAATTATCAGTTTAATCCCTGTAGGAATTGGAAAAAGATTGACACCTTCCAAATAGGGTCTCATTCTTGTATTTTTCCCCTCATGTTTACCAATTCCACGTAAAAGCCATGCTTTCATGAACTTTCTTATTCCCTTATGTTATTAATTATGTGTTCCAACTTCCAAACAAGTCCTCGATATAAGCCTGATGTAGTATTTAAAGCATTTTTATTCAATTAATGATTAGTAGAAAGTCTAATTAAAGAGACACCTTTTCTCTACCAAGCAATTTCACTAGATTACCAAGATCGAGCGTAGACTAGGGTCACAATCCGGAAGACCAATAGTTATGTATCGACAGACGAATGATGGTGATCCCTGCATGCGATTACGCGGGACGTCGTGGGTGATCTCCGGCCTTATACGGTATGGTATTTTCACAGTAAATTTCGATCGCGACTCCATTGTCTCCATGCATGGAATTTCCCCGCTCTCGAAGAAATGTCTGGCCTTGACTCCAATTGTCCAAGAAGAACATTGTCTTCCAGCCTGTCATAACTAAGGTAGAACTTTGACCGGTAACTTAATTTGCTGTTTCTGTTACAACTTGTACATTTGCACGTGTTGCAACTGTGGCCGCACGTGTGTTGGCAGGCAGGCAGCCATATCCCGGATGTAATGAAGCTTGGTCGAAAGTTATCAACTATTTTTTGTTAGTTTAGGACCGTTTGGCAACTTAGAACCAGACCGTTTCTACTAGATTCTGGAAGAAACCTAACTAAACGGGCTAAAGTTCGGAATATTCTCTTTGGATCGTTTCTTCTTTTTCCACACCGTGGCTGAATCGGTCTCAACTCAGTTCCACCCGATTCACAGAATCCAACCTGAAACGCTTCTACCAAAAATCTGGAACCGTTTCCGTTTCTACTAGAATCTGGAACGTCCGTACCAAACAGGGACTTAATCTTGTAGTTTATTATTGTGAGACCCTCACTTTTATGCTACAGTGCAAACATAAAAGCAAGGTTCTAATGTGCATATTGTACCATTCCCATGATCAGTGGTTGGCACGCACAAAACACAATTTGGAATCACAACCATACAAAAGTTTCATATTTTATTACAGCGGAAGTAATGATACAATATGACCGAGAAGGTCAACTAAACATAGCCAAAAGAATCAGATGTCTTGTAGTTTGCCACATAATCCACAGGCAACTGACAAGGTAAAGCCTTAGAAAGAACTGTCGTTAATAATCCCGCAATCCTGCGTCAAAGTAAAATTCATCGAGATACCTGCATCTTCACCTAAAATTAACAATGATAGCAAGGGTGAGTACATTTCGTACTCAGCAAGACTTGAGTTGTGTGTTTGGAATGCAGGCTGATCCTAGAATAAAGCTTCTACGGTTAACTTTTGCTTGGAGCCAAATTGAATTATAAATACTGAATAGTAGAGTGAAAGCAAAAATTTGTAAAAGTAAATAAATAAGTAGAGTAACAAATATGTACTTAAAGGTAATGCGAAGAGATAGATAACTCACAGCCCTTCGCGAATAAAATGTAACAAAATACCCACAACCCTTCGTGAGTGATAAAACGTCCAGTCCCATCATATGAAATATTATCTGAAGATTAAAGTTTTGTCCACACAGGGCACAACAGCTGAATTCAACCTTGCCAACGTAATGTCAAGTATTGAATCATCTGTAAGGGTAAGCTCACCAAAACATTTTATATAAACAGCTAACTAGTGTCAGTTCGCCAAGTCGTCCATGACCGTGGACACGGCTATTCGAATAGTTTTAGACTCTGCAGAGTTGTACAGCTTTACCCACAAGATATGTTCTCCCTTTGTGGCAAGCGCATTTGACACACTTTCTTTGGTGTGCCGCCAGAGAGTTCATAACGGAACTGTTCGTTACTTGGACCTTAACTTTGCACTAGCCCAATGACGTTACCTTTGACTATGATGGAAGCAAATAAACAGTGAAGTAATAGTATTCAGGAGCCCGCGGCTCAAATGGTACAACAACAGCCCCAAATTCATAGCCAGGCGTACACCGTTACAACGGCAGATGCCAACACCTCGGTGATGACACCTCCCTCGAGCAAACCTATATACGGAATGCCCGTGCTACAACTGCCTACCAATGTGCAAAGCTAATTCCCAAATAATTTAATAAGTTAAGACTGTCGATCCGGTACTCGTGGATGTACGGTATACTTGGATCATGCAACACTACGTTCGGTCCTTAAAGTGACATGGGCGATACTCCCCCTATCTACGTACACATTAAAACATGTACATCCGGCTATTGCCAATAATCACCCACGTCGAAATCATAGTTTTATTTTCAGAAAAAGAATGTGTCAATAACCACATTATTCCAACAGATTCAAGATTAATATTCATTATGTCCAACAATTTTAGTTCATCACGAACAGTATAACCATCCGTTCGTGTTCCCAATCTAAGCAGGACTAAGCATATGCAAGTAATAGTCGAATATACCCATTTGTGTATCCAACAACAATCTAGGGTTTCATCTATCACTACTGATTAAGGAAAACCATCAATGAAGGTTATATCTACCATTTTTCCCATAATATAGCAGTGTATACAAAATATAGCATATGCATGCAAATTTTATTTTGATTCTTCTTGTTAAAGGAAAAATAGGATCTACATGAGTGCTGCCTTGCTATCCATTGCTTTTAGCGACGAAGTCGAAGACGTGATCTTGAAGTCGTCGACGATGAAGTCCGAGACGTCGGATTCTACACGTCGTATAATGGAAAAGATACAAATAACAAATAACACTTTCAATAAGGGCAAAAGGAAATCAGATGGAAAATCAAATAAGCAATCATTACATAAAACAAGTATGGGTTGGTTGTGATTTCGTGCACGTGTCTAATATCTTATGTTGCGACTTTTACTGATATTAATGGTATGGGTTAAACAACACGCAACATTTCTTCTTTATGAATTACTTTATTTCATTTTATGAATTCAGGAAGCTAAGATTGTAAGATTAAATATACTAAAATTCATTTTCGGGGTGTGGAGCTGCTTGTACTAATATTAATTAGTTCATAAAACAACAAGTGTGAGAGTAACTACAATTTACATGATTCAACTTATGCATATGCATCGATATTACAAATCTCAGGATTCACTTCTCGTAGGGTCACATTCTTAATAGGATTCAGATGCAAAGCATGATATATAGGAATATATATAAAATGCTTATGTAAATTAAGTTAGTCATGCCTTAAGGAATATTCCAAGAATGAATCTATAGATATTAGCATCTATGATTTATTCATCAAGTAAAGGCATGGTTTAGTCGAGAGTTAAGTGAATACTATATCTAGGAATTTACTCATAGATTGGAATTTAATTATAGATTAGAGTTGGGTTTAACCCATTCTTTTAATATTAAATGGTTTTATATTTATGGGTTATTCGAAACAAGTTCTACATGTACATTTACCCCTTATGATTATGTAAGCATGTATATCTATTAGCTTAGTTCAACCTTAATTAATCAAACAAAATTCTTATATTTGGAATACCCATTTCATTTCCTTCATATTTTTTTTTATTCTTTCTTTTCTTCTCCCATCTCCCCTTATCCATTCGGGCGAAACCTCCCTTCTAGCATCTTCTATTCGGTCTCTGTTTACCTCTTCTTCCTTGCGCCTCCGAGCTCCACGCCTGGTCCTTCCCGGCGTTGCCGCCGCCGGATTCCTTCTTCTCCGCTGCTTTCACCAGCGCCTCCGGCTGGATCTGCTACGGTCCTTCACACGCCGCCTGGACTCGGCGCCCGGCCCCTATGCGTGTGCGCCCATGGTCCGATTTACACCCGGCTTGATGGCTGCCCCGCCGGTTCAGGTGGGTCCGGCCATCCTTCAAAAAGGTAAGTCTTCTTCCCCCTTGATCGGTGCCGCTCAGTCTTCTTCTTCTACTTCGGCCCTCCTTCACGGCGCTGCCCTATGGATCCCTAGTTTTCACTGGGGTTTGGTACTCCCTGATTTTACCCTTTTCCTAATTAAGACTGGTACCCCTAATCTCTTAATCTTCGATACTCCCCTTCCTCCTCCTTTCTCTGTTGGTCAAACCCCTTTACTAGTCATGATGATCCTGTGATGCTTGATGCTAGAGTTTTGTGATGTTTGATGTTAAGGCACTAACATTGAGATCATGTTTTATTGATCTGTGATTCTTATGATTTGAAATGATTTTAAAGTGGATTGCACCGAGATGGTATGACCCTGATCTGCGGTTTTCTTTGAGATTCAGCTAAAGATCCATTACACTGACTTTGCTGTGATGTAAATGGATTTAGTGTATGATTAACTCTATACTGGGTTACTGGATGATCTTTAAACAGTACATGGTGACAGTAGCCTTATTAAGATTCATTTACATGGGAGAATGATAACATGATGTGATGCTACTGGTTTCTTCTCTGAATATTCAATTGAATATAATGACAATGGCTTAGAATGAATTGGTTGCATGGTAGATGATATTGATTTGATGCCATGCTAGAGGGTGTTGTTGCCTTCACTTGGTCTGTGATGCATGATCTAAAGAATTGATCTATTTGCAAGTTGGAGGGCATCTGTTTTTCCTAAAGTCAGTGCGCCGGGGGAGCATGTTTGGCTGGGGGAAAACTTAATGCAACCCTTGCATGTCTAAGTCTTCGTTACTGAGGCCAAGATCTTTAATTCTTCTATTGTCTGCCCTTACTTCTATCTCGGCTTTATTTCTGCTATTGCTTACTATTTTGATTGCTATTCTCTTTTTGTTCTTGCTGTCTCTATTATGCTATTCTACAAGGAATTGGCTTGTGGAGCTTACTTGGAGGTGCTCTGAGATGAGGGTCAGAGCGAGAGGGTGATAGTTGTGCTGCTCTGCTTGATCCTCCTCCCTTCTAGTTCCTGGTGGCTTCATGGTCCTTGGGTGTGCCTTAATTTTTCCTGAGGCTCTTACTTGTGTGAGTATGTTCCCTTATCTGCTTGATTTGGTTAGCTACTGGGAACGGTTTGCTTTGGGACTCCCTGGATGAAGCTTGGCTGGTTATATATAGCATGGCTATGGCGGTGTGAGCAGGGTTTGAACGGGCCTTTGTTCTTGCGGCTGAAATGATTATTCATTTACTACTCCTTGTCAGTGCATTGATCTGGGTCTTGTGATCTAAGTGGCCGGTTGGCCTTGCCCCTTGCGTACTGGGTTGAGCTAGCTGCTTTGCCTGGGCTCTAGATGTTTTGGCTAAAAGATGGCTTGGAGGTGCAATAGTATTTAGAAGGGGCTAGTCTTTGCGGCTGGACTGCCGTAGCTGGTTCTGGGCTTTCGATTGAGATTATCTTGTCCTAAAATATTTTATTCTTGCGACCATAGTGACCCCTTCGTGGCTGCCGAGTTGGCCTGGGTATGCTCTGGAAATTTCAGTTGCGTCTGGGGGTTTTGGTCGGCACCCTTACCTTGCCCCCATATTTATCTTTTACTATCGTGGCCTTATATGGCCGGCTAGTTCTGGAACACCCGGTTGGGCTTTACCTTATCACCTCAAGGTCCTGGAGGTTTTGGTGGGTTCTGGATTGGGCTGTGCTGTCCCATGGGTGCTGTTGCCTGGCTTTATCTCTACTCACTGAGGTTCTACTGTTTTACTGTGGTAAAATATTTCTACCTTGCGATATTTTCTGAATATTCGCGTCTACGGCTTAACAGGTTCGTAAATTGCCGAATGATGCAAAATTAATCGCGAGAGGAGCCAGATTGGCCCCCGGACAATCTAGGGTACCTCATTGAGCGATCAAACAATTAACTAGCGGACGGCAATTCTTTCTCTTTTCTATTTACTGTTCTTAATTTAATGCATTCATTCTATTATTCTTATACATGTGCAGTTGAATGTGCAGGTTCACAGAATGCAGATCAAGACAGTACAAAGATCATAGCATAGGGTCTTGTAGTTTATTTCCTTATGATGTAATCGGACTTGTAATCTATGTTTTAGGATGCAATCATTTATGTATTTGTGATTGCATATGTAATCGAACAGTTATAAGAGTTGTAATCTATATAGCGGTTGTATGTCTTTATAACAATTCTTGTATTTCCTATTTATTGTAAATGCAAACTACATTATATCAATAAAATTAGTGTTGCAGTTTTATCCCGTGCAATGGTTGTCTCTGATCAGGAACAGTAATGGTTTGTATTATCTATTATCATGTTATTCATAAGCAAATCCTATCATTCAATGTATTCGCAATACACCTAATGATTCTGGATGACTTTGTCAATTTCAATGTTAACTCACTACTACTTATAGTAAAGAAAATATCAACTAAATTCTTTTCATAAAGTCATGGTTACCTTGCTAGCCAACAATGCAATCTTTTTAACTTTCTATCTTATCAATATTATTCTTAAACTAAGGTTTTTCACTTCTACCTTATTATCCCTTTTATCCATTTCTTTTCCCGAAACTCTAAAACTCAAATATTTGTTTAGCAGGATATCTAACAAATGTATTTAAGTTTTTGGAGAAACGATACTAAATCAAATTTATATTTTAATATTTCATTTTATTCTTTTATAAATTTTGAGGATGTTACAGTTATTGTTTCAGAGTGAGTTTCATTTCAGATTTCAGAATCTGAGTTTTCTAGGCCCCGTTTGGCAACTTGGAACCGGACCGTTTCTACTAAGATTCTGGAAGAAACCAAACCAAACGGGCTAAAGATCGGAACGATTCTCCTTGAATTGTTTCTTCTTTTTTCACACCGTGGCTGAATCGGTCTCACCCAGTTCCACTCGATTCACAGAATCCAACCTGAAATATTTCTACAAAGAATCTGGAACCGTTTCCGTTTCTACTAGAATCTGGACCCGTACCAAACAGGGCCTTAGTCATCGTATGCAGTTAAGTTTGTTGCTCTGCGGTTAGTTGTCGGATAGTCCGGGGTTGCCTAATAGATCTAAACTGGAGAACAGAGAGAGAGGGAGAGAGGCACAATATGAGGAGGAACTGCTCTGCTATTCTTTATTGCTTGCTTCTGTGTACACGGGGTGACCCCCTGCCTCCTATTTATAACCTACAACTAGGGTTTCGGGAGAGTCCACATGGGCCACGATGGGCCAGGTTTCCCAACACTCCCCCTTGGACTCTTCACCGCGAGATCCATATGCCTCATTAAAACTCTAGAAAAACCCAGTGGGAAAAATACTTGGAGAAAGAGTACATAGCATACGCTTGCTGTGTTGCACAGATTGCCTCATCAAAAACCTTATGTAAGAAAACTTCAATGAAAAACTTACTTAAGGAAAAGAGTACAATCCACCCAAACTTCAATGTTAATCTTCAAGATTTGGTACTCAAACTTCATGTTCGAGATTTATATAGGAGTATGTGAAAATTCTCCCCCTTAAATCTGCACTTCTCTAAGCCTCATCATCCCGATTCCTCTCACACATCTTTCAAAGGAAGATGCCGGGAGTGACTTAGTGAACATATCTGCGAGATTTTCACACGACTTAGTATGCAGTATCTTTATCTCGTTCATCTTATGCATTTCATGAGCATAAAAGAACTTGGGGTTTATATGCTTTGTAAGGTTACTCTTCACATATCCCATTTGCACTCGAGCAACACAAGCTGCATTATCTTCATAGATAATAGTGGGGGTTTGTTCCATGTTCAAACCACATGATTTCTGAATGTGATGAACCATTCTTCGAAGCCATGCACATTCTCGAGAGGCTTCATACAAGGCAATTATTTCTGAGTGGTTTGTCGACGTCGAGACAAGAGTCTGCTTAGACGACTTCCACGAAATTGTTGTTCCACCGCAAAGGAAAACATACCCGGTTTGTGACTTGCCTGTATGCAGATCCGATAGGTACCCAACATCGGCACAGCCAACCAAATTCAATTCATTGTTTCGTCTATAGAACAAGCCGAGATCTTTGCTTCCTTGGAGGTAACGGAAGATGTCCTTCACCCCTTTCCAATGCCTTTTGGTGGGTTCTGCAATGTACCGTGCTAGCAAATTCACGGCGAACGCAATGTCCGGCCTAGTGCTATTTGCAAGGTACATGAGCGCTCCAATTGCACTCAAATATGGGAATTCCGCTCCCAGGACTTCCTCCCCCTCTTCTCTAGGCCTGTACGGGTCTAGGTCAGCTTGGAGTGACCTTCAGACTATTGGGGTCTTTGTGGGGTATGCCTTCTCGAAACCAAATCTCTCTAACACTTTCTGCGTGTAGGAAGATTGGTGTACCAAGATTCCGCCTTGGACATGTTCAAGCTGCAAGCCTAAACAGAACTTGGTTTTACCCAAGTTTTTCATTTCAAACTCAGACTTCAAGTATGTGCACGCTTCTTCAATTTCTTCATCCGTCCCTATGATATTCAAGTCATCTACATAGACGGAGATTATACAAAATCCATTCGGGGATCGCTGTATAAACACACATGGACAATCTTCGCTGTTCGTGTAGCCTTTCTTGCAAAGAAAGTCACTCAAGCGATTGTACCACATTCTTCCTGACTGCTTCAGCCCATACAGTGATTTCTCCAATTTCACACTGTATAGGTTTCTGTTTGCTCTGTCTTGGTTCGGGATGGGAATACCTTCCGGTACTTTCATGTATATCTCCGAATCCAAGTTTCCATACAAGTATGCTGTAACTACATCCATTAGCTTCATTCTCAACTTCAAGTTGACTGCCATTGAGATCAAGTATGTAAAGGTATTCCACCCATGACCGGATAATAGGTTTCTTTATAATCAACCCCAGGACGTTGAGTGAAACCTTGAGCGACAAGCCTTGCCTTATACCTTACAACTTCGTTGTTTTCATTTCTCTTCCGAACAAAAACCCATTTGTGACCCACGGGGTTTATATGGGGAGGTGTGCGGCACACAGGCCCAAACACCTCTCTTTTGTTCAGAGAGACTAACTCTGTGGTGATTGCCTTCTTCCAATCTTCCCAATCGAGCCTTTTCTTGCACTCTGCGAGAGATGCGGGCTCGGGATCATGATTAATGATCGTGGCAATCTTCTTTGCAAAGTATGCATCGACATTGGCTGTTGCTCTATTCATCGATTCTCCCGTTATTACAAAGTTTATGGTCATTTCATCATGGGGTGCTTCATGCACTTCTACTTGCTCTTCACTGCTATTTCCCATTCCAGGAGCAAGTTCCTTTAGTTTTTCTCCGCCAATGTGCGCGCACACATTATTTCCGGCGGCTTCTTCCAATGGAAGGTTCAGATCTTGAATTGCCTTTTCCACAGGCTTCTTTCCAGTGCCAGGTCTCAACTGGCTCCCCTTCTTGCTTTGGGGCACTTTTGTTATTGGCTGTGGTAAGTCCTCTTGCCCAGTTTTCCCCAGACGTCTCCGGGTACTTTGGGTTTGAGAAGCTAGATTTCCTGTTCTTTTTCTTTGAGGCCTCTGAACAGGATGAGTGATACCTTCTGCTTTCTTTGGTATTTCCACCCTCTCTGGTGCATTTCTTGCTGGTACATGCGACTTAACCACGCTCTTCAGATCACAAAAATGATCAGGCAGTTCATTTGCAAAATTCTGCAAATCAATTATCTTCTGGACTTCTTGATTTGCTTCATTAGTGCGAGGGTCATGCGCGGGGATCCCAGTGGAATGCCATATTATTTCCCGGTATTTTTCATCCAATGGTTGATTCTCTCCCCCTAATGACGTGAAACGGTCCTCGTCAAAGATGCAATCAGCGAATCAGGCTGTATGCAAGTCTCCAGTCATGGGTTCCAAATACCTGATTATGGATGCACTCTCATAACCAACGTATATCCCAGACTTGCAGAGAGGGCCCATTGCAGTTCGCTGTGGGGGTGGTATAGGTACATATACCAAACAACCAAATTTTCTAAGATGGGAAATCTTCGGGATAACCCCTTGCACTAGTTGCATAGGTGAATGGATGTTGTAGGCCTATGGTCTATAATTGATGAGTGCTGCTGCGTGCAGGACTGCGTGTCCCCAACAAGTGTTAGGCAAGTTACAACTCTGCAAGAGCGGTCTGGCAATGAACTTAATCCTCTTTATTAGTGCTTCAGCTAGCCCATTTTGCGTATGGACGTGCGGTACAGAGTGCTCAACAGTTATTCCAGTTGTTGTGCAATAATCATCAAATGCCTTGGAAGTAAATTCGTCAGCATTGTCCATTCGAATGGACTTCACGCGATGATCAGGAAAAGCATTCTTAATTCTGATGATCTGCGAGATCAACTTTGCGAATGCATGATTCCTTGTTGACAGCAAACATGTATGCGACCATTTCGAGGAAGCATCAATGAGCACCATAAAGTATCGAAACGGCCCTGACAAGGGCTGAATCGGGCCGCAAATATCCCCCTGAATGCGTTCCAGGAATGCAGGGATTTCATGTTGCACTTTCATAATGGAGGGTCTAGTTATTAATTTCCCGGTGGCACATGCATGGCACACAAAATCTTCATGATTCGGGAATTTTTAACGTTAATGCCATGACCTTGTGAGTTGTTAACTATGTTTCTCATCAATCTAAGACCAGGATGACCTAATCTACAATGCCATAAAGAAAATAATTCAGAGCTTCTAAAGACAGTCTTCAAAGAAGTATACACTGCGTGTGCATTGATTTTCGTGTAGTACAACCCAGATTCATATGAGGGGCATTTTCACCTTATAGCTATTGGCATTGACTTCTAGTACAATGGCCCTTCCAGGTGGCTGTGAGACAAAGTTCTTACGAAGAACTTCATCTTGTGATTCCGCAACTTGCATAACATCAATCAGTTCGCTATACTCCTTGTATGCGTCCTGACGATAGCTGCGGGCACTCTGGATAGCATTAGGGTGAAAAGTGGAAAGAGTTTTCTCAATCTTCTCCTCATTAGTGATCTTCTTGCCACATAGGGAGATATTGGCACAAATTCTGTGCAAGGCAGAATTGTACTCGGGCACAGTCAGTTTTGTAGTCCGCAAACCTTAGGCGAACCCAATCTTGCTGTGCTTGGGGCAAGATTGTGTATTTGAGCTTCTCGAACCGCTTCTGGAGTGCAGTCTATAGCTCAATTGCACTCTCTTCAGCCATGTATTCATTTTTCAGGGTGGCTGAGAGATGGTGCCTGAGGAAGTGCAATGCTTGATCGTTCTGCTCGGCAGTAGGTGGTGCGTCCTTCGAGGACCCTAAGCCAATGGCAGCTCGGAGCTTCTTGCCGCTGAGTACGATCTTCACATCGGATGCCCAAGTGATGTAGTTTTGACCGTGCTGGGCCAATTCTTCAAACTCACGGTTCACAATGCCAGACATCTGCATTTTTACAAGATTCCAACATTAGATTACTGCATGTAATCTAATAGAATGCGGTTGCATAATTCATAAAATACCGAAAAGTAAATACTCATGAATTTACAGTAATTAAATATAGCAAACAATGCGTAAATACATGCAAATATTCATAAATACAGAAAATAAGGCTAAGGAAAATTAAAACAGAGCCAATAATTTTTATGGATTTTTCTAGATATTTTTCATATTTTTCTGGCAATTTTCAGGATTTTTGGGATTTTTCAATCGTTTTCTGAATTAATAATCAATTCGAGAGAGAAAAGAAGAAAAAACAGAAAACGGATTAAAAAAAACCCGGGGGCAAAGTTGTCCTTTCCTCTTCCCCCCGTGCGCACCCATCGGATTCTAATCCGGTTTTGTAACCGGCTCATGCCCGCTCAGACAAGGACTTCCAAGTACCGAGTTCATAGGACTTCATGTCCTTTTCCTAAGAAGGAAAACGATCAGGCGCCCGCTGCGGAGCAACGGCGCCGGCGCCAGTCGATCGCGAGCTACGGCGGCAGGGACGCGGGCCCGGCGAGGCGCGCGGCCAAGGTGGAATGCCATCGGGCGGCGGAACAGGGCGGAGCGGCATCGGGTGGCTGGCTATGCACAGCTAGGGCTCTGGAGCTTGCAAAGATCGGGCGACGGCGCGTCTTGCCGCTTCGAAGTTGGCGGCGGTCGACAAAGCGACTGTTTCGGCGACGGCAGGTGACTGCGGTCCAATGAGCAGCCGGAGACCGGTCGCAGCGCTTGGCGGGTTGCCGTCGCGCGCTTCATGCGCATGGAGGATGAGCCGGCCGGGCGCGCGCCAGACGCGGTGTCGGGCGGGCGCTGCATCGCGATGCAGTTAGGCCGGCTTCATGCGCTGATAGCGGCGACGCCCGGCGCGGCGGCGTGGCACGCTGACGGGCTCGCTTCGAGTGAGACCAGCTGGCCGAAGGGCGCATCGGCGACGGCGGCAGTGCTTTAGGCGTTGCGCAAGAACCGAGGTTCCCGGCTTCATGCCGGCGCGGCTGGCGTGGCAGTGGCGTGTGCGCTTTGTGCTGTAGGCGGCTTCGTGCCGTCGAGTTTTCTGTAACTTCGTGTTACATGCCGAAGATTCGCCATACAATAGCTTCATGTACTGTAGATACATTGTAGTATGTACTGGAAATCGAAAGAAACAATGCAGATTCGTAGCTTCGTGCCACGTAGATACAAAAACGAACGAGCGATTAGATTCAATCGTCGTATTCTCACCTTTCTCACCTTTCAATCAATTCTCCGGTAGAACGTCGTGCTGATAACGTGTTAGACAACCTCACTATCTAATAGTCCGGGGTTGCCTAATAGATCTAAACTGGAGAACAGAGAGAGAGGGAGAGAGACACAATATGAGGAGGAACTGCTCTGCTATTCTTTATTGCTTGCTTCTGTGTACACGGGGTGACCCCCTGCCTCCTATTTATAACCTACAACTAGGGTTTCGGGAGAGTCCACATGGGCCACGACGGGCCAGGTTTCCCAACAGTTACAACTTGTACATTTGCACGTGTTGCAACTGTGGCCGCACGTGTGTTGGCAGGCAGGCAGCCATATCCCGGATGTAACGAAGCTTGGTCGAAAGTTATCAACTATTTTTTGTTAGTTTAGGACCGTTTGGCAACTTAGAACCGGACCGTTTCTATTAGATTCTGGAAGAAACCCAACTAAACGGGCTAAAGTTCGGAATATTCTCTTTGGATCGTTTCTTCTTTTTCCACACCGTGGCTGAATCGGTCTCAACTCAGTTCCACCCGATTCACAGAATCCAACCTGAAACGCTTCTACCAAAAATCTGGAACCGTTTCCGTTTCTACTAGAATCTGGAACCGTACCAAACAGGGCCTTAATCTTGTAGTTTGTTATTGTTTCAGAGTGAGTTTCATTTCAGATTTCAGAATCTGAGTTTTTTAGGCCCCGTTTGGCAACTTGGAACCGGGCCGTTTCTACTAGATTCTGGAAGAAACCCAACCAAACGGGCTAAAGATCGGAACGATTCTCCTTGAATCGTTTCTTCTTTTTCCACGCCGTGGTTGAATCGGTCTCACCCAGTTCCACCCGATTCATAGAATCCAACCTGAAATATTTCTACAAAGAATCTGGAACCGTTTCCGTTTTACTAGAATCTGGACCAGTACCAAACAGGGCCTTAGTCATCGTATGCAGTTAAGTTTGTTGCTCTGCGGTTAGTTGTCGGACAGGTTACAGTGTCCGTGTCGCTTAAAGTTCAGGTTTAGTTAGTTTTTGATTCGGTTTTGTTTTGCAGCAGTAGCTATTCAAACTCTTGTCATCCTGATTCTATAAAAGTGAAGAAAAACCAGAAAAGACGTGAGCAGTTTTGCGCATCACCAAAAAGCTTCGCCTGCTTTCCTGCATTGTGATAGCTTAGTTCTGCTCCCAGAGTTGTTCTCTGTATTGTCGCACAAAAGTTCAGATACAGCGTTGAACTATTTTGCTCTGGAAACTCTGTTCCGTTGCTTTCAGTTCTGTATTGCAGGAAGAAGTACATTATCTGGGCTACTAGTTACAACATTTTTTATCATGCATCTGAAATAAACACCGTCTGTTCAAAGTACAGAAGAAGCACCACAAGTAGCGTCTACTAATCACGAGCCAGACATACATAAATGCATTACAATTTTGTTGAGGGATCTGGACGTCCAGCCCAGCCTATATAACTTTACTGACAAGAGTCATTACTTGTAGTTTTCTAGAGGATGATAAAGAAGACATATTTTGGCAGCTTTGTGTGAAGGAAACTGAATCCAGAGGTTACCAGATTCAGATGCCTTCGTGGCTTTGTTGCCTTCTGATCATCTACGCAGTCGTCCATGCCGGAAGACAATGCCGAGGCAGCATGCATGATGCATGGTTAAACCATGTTGATCGGGGTTATTACTACCGAAGACTCTACGGTTGATTAAAGTTTGAAAAGTTCAGTATAAGAACTTGGGCTCGATCAGTCACCCAACCACGAATACGTTCACGATGATGACCGTGTAAAACCATCAGGCGCATTGCCACGACCTGGGCTTGCGCAGGAAACAAAATCTAATATACTGTAGCAAAAGGCCGGTGCTACTGCAAGTCTACAACTGTGATCTTACTCAGAAGAGGCAATCCCTTTTTGCTTGAACTTCCTCTCGAATTAGACTTGTATCAAGAAAAATAGGATAACGCCAGGAAAGTGTTCTTCTTGTTGGATTGAATGTTGCCTAGGAAAATTCATCAGGTACATCTCTCGTTCTTGTTATCCTATTCTTCTCGAGTACAAGATTCTATATATGCCCAATTCGCTGCATCACGAACGAAGAGGCAAACATAGGCTTGTCTCAAGTCTCAACGAAGGTCACCTCAGAGGCTAACAGGCAAGAGCAGCCATGCGACGGGGAATTAATCTTCTTGTCGGTCAGCAGGTGGTGTGACATGAACGACCTTCAGCTTCACCTGCTCCACGGCGGCGTTCCAAGACTCGGCATCCCTGAACATGTTGGTGATCTCCGTGGTGGTCAGGCTGCCGCTGCCGTACACTACGGCGCCCTGCACAAGGAACCTGTCGTAACACTGCACGTTCAGCGGTGCCTCCCGCTGCGCCTGCATTTTTAGAACGACATTGCACACCGGCAGAGGCGCCATAACGCCTTTGTTTTGCCGTATACAGTAGCACCTTGGGGTTGTTGTCTTGATCTTAAATGGACGGAGGCATCGGGCCGGGCATTTTAGGATCAGCCTGTGGCACGGCAGGGCACTCGTACGCACGGGCCGGGCTGGAATGGCAACATTGTCGTAGTCATGCCGGCTCTAGCGGTCGGATACGACGGACGGACGGCACGGACCGTAGGGTATGATACACCTCGAAGGGCCATGTTTGGACAGGCACAACATGCTATAGGGCCGATAGGCACGATACAGGCACAACATAGTTTTGGCATTAGTTCTTTTTACAGTTTTTGATAATACATTATGAAAAGTTTGGCGGCGAAAGTGGAGCAAGAATAACTTAATCAACAATACAACAAGTACGAGGTGGCTTCAAGCATTTCAAGCATGTGGAAGAAGCTAAAAGGTAAGACGTCTAGTTCGTCTTTTGAAGTGCTAAGCAGGTCACAATAGAATCTACAATTAGAGATTAACTACTATCTCGACAAGCCTTTTTCAGATAATGAATAAAATTTAGTTCTTTTTCCTCCAATATTTGTGTTCACTCTCAAAATCTGGATCAAGGACCTCTCTGAATTGTCCTAGTTGATCAAGAATTACATTGTAGTTCATAGATGACCTCGAAGAAATGCGGACCCTTTTTGCGACAGAATTCAACTTCAGGGATATAATCAAGAATCACCTTTTAAGGTTACAAAGATCCGAACAGCTTTATTGGGAGGAAAAAATGCATCATTCGCTGGATGAAATTTGGAGATGAGAACACAAAATCCCCTCACTCTGTGGCTACTGAAAGGTATAGGAAAAATACAATCACTAACCAGCAACTGGAGGATGGAAGAATAGTATCTGATCACAATGCGCGTAATGCGATAGTATATGTTGCTAGGGGCAGTAAAGGTGCAGAAGAACTTCAAGAGCACACTTGTCGGCAATTACATGAAGAAGGAAATGAGTCTCTTCAAGAAGTATGGGTTTATTGATGAAGACGTAAGAAATGATTTGTTGAGATGAAGACGACACAAGAATTCATGCATCAAAATGAAGCGCACAAAACCCTCTAGGCAAAAAACACCTACCACACAGATTCGACACCGTTGGGTATGCGGGTAAGAGTGCGCAATGGATGAGGGAGGATGAGGAGGCAACTTTGATGGATGCCTCCCCACCATTTTGCCTCGATCGTACACCCTGCACGCCTAAAATTGACTAAGAGTGAGGTCACATCCCATGTCTTTGAGTGTTGTGTCCTTTACAAACACCCTAGATGAGGAAGTATCTCAACGCCTGGTAAGATATTGTAACATCCGAAAATTAGCTTTTCCTTTTATTTTGTTTAATTTGTTTTTTCTTGTTGCTTTTCTTGAATTTATGGATATTATAGTCTTTTGCATTTTTCTGAAATATTAAAAGAATTTTCGCAGAAAATAAAAAACTCTAAAAATTCCAAAACCAATTTTATTAGGTTCCAAATATTCTATAATATTTTTTAATTTTTTTTCCAGAATTTATAGAACCTTTTTACTATTTTCTTTCTAAACTATTCTCTCTAAAGTACTATTCAAATTCAATTAATACACGGCTGCACTATAGCTTTGTCTTCCACCTGCTTTCATCTTCCACCTCTAGAGCCCTCAATTTTCTCTCTCCTCCATTGTTGCTGATACAAAAAACTTCAAAATTCTCTCAAATACACACCAAAATGTCCCAATTAAATGAGCAATCAAATACTCGTCGCATCTTCAACGTTCCAAAGTTAATTCCTGATTAAATCCTCCACGAATTGTCAAATCCTGCAAAAAATGTTTTTCCATTTCCTCCATGAATACACCCCCTTCGGTCCTCCATTCGCACTATAAAAAGGAGCATCAGGTGCGCAAGCCTACACTCGTTCCATCTTGCCTCCTCTTCAGAGCTCCCTCGCCTTCGTTTCGCCATATTTTGCAAAGGTCCAAAATTTGTTTCTTTTAATAGTTCTTGTCTTTTTTTCGGCCATCGCCGCCACTCGGTTGCCCCGCCCTCCGCCCGTCGGCTCCAGCTCGCCGCATCGCCGCCACCCCACTGGACGGCCCCGCCCATGGCATTTCCCCCTTTTCTCCATGGCCAAAATAAGAGCATGTCTGCTTTGTGCCATGAGCAAGCCGTGAGAAAATGAAAAAAAATATTATTCTTTTTCAAAAAAGAGGAGAGAGAATCTATCCAAGAAAAAATAAAAAAGAGAGAAAATAGAGGGAAAAATTCAAAATTTTGAATTTGAATTTTAACCGTGAAATTTGAAAATTTTACTTATGAAGGAAATTTCCAAATTTCTAAAATCCTTTTCTTTTCTTTTAAAACTTCTGGTGCCCTTTTTCGCCCATTCCAACTCCATTTGGTTTCGTTTTTCTTTCTAAAATTCTAAATTTATTTTTAGGCTAATTTGGTATTTTGTTTGAATTTATTTGGATTTTATTTGAATTTGGTTATTTTTCACGTATAGATTTCGGAGAGTTAGAGCGGTTCACGGATGACGACTTCGAGCAACTACACGTCAACCAAGGCAAGATCCACATCCTTTATCATTTTGATCCTAATTTTAAATTATATTTTAAATTTAAATTATTGCATGCATAATTTTAGCAACATAGTTTCAGTCCCAATTTTAAATGAATAGTTAATCTCCAAATTGATTAAAGCCACCTTGGAAATTGGAAGTACCTTATTCCGTTGGAACCCTAAGATATATATATACAAATATAAAAATGATTAGAAATATGCTTAGACATGCTTAGTACCGAGATTAGTACCTTTTGGGAATTTGAGCCAAATAAAGTTATATTCAAATACTTTATCATTTCATGTGAAATGTATGTTACTTGTGTTGTCAAAATAAAATTAAAAACATGGTGTAGACCAGGCAAGAATGGTTGGTTGTTAGGTGGGTGCGTGATGCATGGGGGTTAGGTTTGTGGAATGCTCGCCTAGTCAATTAAGGACAAGTCTATGAGCTGTTGAATGTAAAGCGCAATAGTGCTTCCATATGTCTGGAATAGGACAGACCTGGCTAGCCGTATTAAAACATATCATGGGCAGTCATGCCAGTAGGTGGGAAGTGGTGTGGTGAAAGCGTAAAGCTACCACTTGGTGCAAGAGGGGGCTTCTGACTAGAGTGATTCTTTTAGCGGTGAAACCGTAGCGGGCATGACTACATGAATGGATTTTTATAGGGGCCTTGTCATGATTTTCTCTGCCACACACCAAAGGAAGTGTGTATTTTGCGCAAGGAGACGATCATGTCTTGTGGGTAAAGTAGCACAACCTCTACAGAGTGTAAAACTAATCGGGCATGGTCATGGGCATGCCGAGCAAGCCTTTCACGGATTAGATTATGAAGTATTCAAAAAAATAACTTTAAATGACTTCGGATGGAGTGATTCCATTGTGGAGTGATTCCACTATTTGGGAGAATGTTAGGTTAACTTCAGGAGGGATTCTTGTGTTAAAATTTGTTAAAAAAAATATCTTTCTTAAATTATGCCTTCAAAAATTACTACTTACATTATTAAAAAAATAAACTTGCCACTTTATGCTAAACTCAACCATATAACCCTCTTATAACATTTACATTATTACTGCATCTCCTATGTAACTTGCAGAGTACTTTTGTACTCATATTTGCTTACTCTGTTGATTCAGAGGAAGAATTCTATGATGGTGAGGACCAGATGGACTAGAATGCTTCCCAGTCGATTGCCTATGGCAAATCTATTGGCTTTATTAATGTTTACCTTCATTTTTGCTGTTTTATTTATTTTTGGCATGCGTGCCACTGGTTCTGTAAACTAGAAAAATTAATTAAGAAAATACGCTGGATATGTTATGATAACATTTCTGCAGTGTGTACTAGCTTTTCCTGGATTAGTACATGATACATAGAGGATTTTGGAAGTGTTTTTCCGAGGTTCGATTGATATCAAAATATCTAGTTTGTAATTACTCTATAACTTCATAATTTAAGTGAAATAGCATGTCAAGATCTTGCAGGAAACTTTGAGTGCAGAATCTTCCCAATGCTCTTTCTAGTCAGACAGGGAGAAAGATATACTCTCTACAACCTTGAGAAATAAGGAGCATTCGGATCGCACGTGAGGCAAAGGTGTTTTTGTTCCCTAGAAAATGGGATTCTCACAGGACTCTGACACATACCGGATTAGGAAGAGAGCCATAGTCGAGCGCAAGGAATGGCTAGTAGCAATCATTGACAGAAGGGTTAAGGAAAGGTTCAGTGTGCAGCTCAATGATCAGCTAAGAAGCCTTGAGGAAAGGTTTGAGGAAAGTGTTTTGGAGAGGCACAGAAAACCCGCACAAGCCCTATAAGCATGGACACAATTCAGCCTGCTAACCATTGGAACAGTTGCGCGTTCGCCCCTCACACAAACGAAGACGACGACAAATTTCTTGTCGATGACATCGAGGTAATATATATATTTAGAATGCTCCAAAGATAGATATGTTGGACACTTTAGCTAATTGTGTACCGTTATGTAGGTGCCATACGGTGCAATCTCCAAGTGAGGCTCTACAATGGCTCTGTTCCCCTACAGGCTGCTGGGGTGTAACACCCCAAATTTTTGCTTTTCATGAAATTAAATATTATTTTGCACTTTGGTGAATTTTTGGAATTTTCTGGAATTTATTTGGATTTATTTGGAATTTATTTGAATTTATTCCATTTTAAAATAATTAAAGAATTAAACTTTGCAAATAAAATTTTGTTGGAAATATTTTATTTGAGTCCAAAATGTTCCAAAATATTTTCCAGAATTTTTCTGAAATTTTTCTGAGTCTTTTACTATTTTTAATGAATTAAATGAATTACTGAAAATTATTTTAAATATTAAATCGCTGGAAAATCCAAGTCGGGTCAAATCGTTTCATCCGATCGAGCCCGAAGTCGACTCGAAGTTCGAAAGTACGACCGAGCTACCGTTCGGCCGAACCCACTGGCGAACCCTAATCCACGCGGACCGCTGGATTCGGATCCAACGGCCACGATTGAGCCACGTCACCGAGCCCAAGCCCGACCGAGCCAGCCAACTCGCCGAGTCCGACCCGGACCCAAACCCACGCACCGTTGGATCTCGATCCAACGGCTGTGCGCGTGCCACGTCACCCTCTCCGTGTCGCCGCCGGACTCCGCCGCCGTAACCGTGCCGACCTCAGTTTCCGTGCGTTTCACGGACGCCGAGGCTGCTATTTAATGCGCCGCCACCACGGTCGTGACCTAGACTTCAGCGCGCACCCGTAGACCTAGACAACGTTGCCGGAGCCGCCGCCGTTCAGCCGTAATCGCTCGCCGGAGTTGCCGTAACGCTCCACCGCGGTTTTCGCCGTTCGTCGCCGTCAAGTCGTCCTCGCCGCCGTTGACCCCGGTCCGGACTCACCGCGACGAGACGCACGAAGGATCTCTCACGCCGCCGGGCGCGCCCGAACGCCGTCGGCGAGGTCGTCGTCCTCCGCGCCCGGTGAGCAGCGCCGCGCATAAGCAGCCGGACGCGAAGCTCTCGGCCGTCCGATCAAGATCCAACGCCGAGATCACGCCACGCCATCGCACGGTGAGATTGCGTTACGATTTCCAGATCTAATCTCGACCATCGGATCTAGATCCAACGGTCCAGATCAAACGCGTTAACCCAAACGATTGTGAGCCAGATCTAATATGGGCCATCGATTTTCAAATCAACGGCCGAGATTGCGCCTCGTGGCGGGAAGTCGACCGCGCCAGCGACTCGCAGGTAGACGCCGACACGCCGCCCGCGTGTCAGCGACGTGACCGAACCGCACCATGATGTCATGCTGACGTCATGGCGGGCTCAAGATGTCACGGCCGTCCCAGCCGAGCGCTGACGTCAGCAATGACGTCACGGTGGGTCCCACTGTCGACCAATGGGCCGAGCTCGCCGACGCCAAGGACGTTATCCGAGGCGGACCCACATGTCAGCGACACGTGGAGTCGTGGACCGAGTCCACGGTAGACCCAAGCCGAGCGTGGACCGAGTCCATGGACCGGCTGACGTCAGCAGACCAATCCGGAGCTGACACGTGTTCAGGCTGACGCAATAATTAATTTCCGAAAAAGAAAATGAATTATTAATTCGAAATAATGATTTCAGATTTTGATTCAAACTTCAAACGCTTATAACTTTTGCGTTTCAACTCCGATTTGAGTGATTCAAATTTCTAAATTTGTAGAAAATTCAGATCTACCTAAATATGAATTTTATTTAAATTTTGGACTAAAGTTTTTCTCTGTAATATTATTTAATTGATTATTTAAGCGTTAATAAATCATAACTTTTGTGTCTTAACTCCGATTTGAACGATTCCAGTTCCTAAAAATCCAGAAAATTATGTTCTCTCTGTTTATGGATTTTATTTGGAGTTTTGGGATGTTTTTGCCTATTGTTTATTTGTGTATTGCTATTTGCACGCTTTACGAGTAGACGTTGAAGTGCCCGAAGGATTCGAAGGAGAAGTATTGACTCAGGATCCAACTCAAGACCAAGAACAAGTACTCTTTGAAGTCAAGTTATGCTTTGACCATGTTGATCCCATTTCGAAATCTATTTTGGTTCAAATTATTGCATGCTAGTTCAATTAGAAAATACTTTATTTAAATATGGGGGATTAGATAAATACCAATTTGCTGTAAGACACCTTGATTAATTAAGTATGTGCCATGACCCCTTGTCACCCTAGTTGTGGTTTACTAGTTGGACATAATCAAATTGCCAACATGGGTTTTAGACCGTTGTAGTATATTGCTTAGACCTGCTACGTGCTCATAACATGATTTTGGTCAATCAAATGTTAACATTGACTTAATGATATATTGAACCTATTTTGGAAAGGTATCATGTGATGTTGATAGCACGTGGTGCATGGTAATCAACTGGGGATTTGATAAATAGTTTTCGACTGGGGCATGTGGCAAGAATAATCAGGTGGGCCAGTGTGGCATTGGGGATGTTGATTTGGTTCTTTGGGTAGTCTTGCCCTGGTCACTCTAAGGACTTAACCTTGCAAGCCTTTGAACCGAGTCATACTTGCAACCACATGGCTGGAATGGGACAGCCCTAGTTGACTAAGTCGCTAAGGACTCACTTGTGGAGCCTCAGGGTGTCAATTACACCGTTTGTGTGATTGTACGGGGGAGCGTATCGTGGCTGTGGCCAGATACCCATCTAACGGTGTGTTGGTCCCATACTTCGCCTTGGTTAAGGGAAGGGATGGTGTAGAGCACGAACCGGAGAGGACCACCTGTGTTGTTTGAGGCTTCCGAAAGGCTTTGTTACGGGAACTCGCCTTTGTGGTGTTTGACTGTATCTTGTGGGTAAAGTGCACAACCTCTGCAGAGTGTAGAATCTATTCGAATAGCCGAGTCCGCGGTATTGGACATCGCTCGGGGATTACAGTCAAGGGATAGATTTTCTGAAAATAACTTGGATTTGAAAGGTTGGATTGGATTAATAAAGATGTTGATGGAAATGTGGATTAGGATGGGAAAGATGTTCTATTAAACTCCTTGGAAAGTTATTTATGTTATACTTGTTTCTCGCTTTCGAATCTACTTATGATACTTGCCAAATCTTTTCATCGCAAATATACCTGGAGCTATTCCTTTGTACCAAGCCATGCATATAGTATATTAGCTTGCATTCTGTGCATGACTTGCTGAGTACCAAGTACTCACCCTTGCCACAATACAACACCAGTTGAAGAGGAGACTACACCAGCTTCGGAGGAGGAAATCCACGAGGAACCGTCTACTTAGGGAGCGAGCCCGATCGATTACTGTGGTATACTGGATGGCGCCACGAAGTTATCTTATTTTCCGCTGCTATTATCTCTCTTTTAATAAGTTTCGCCCGGTGTGGCGTATATTTGTAACTTGACCTTAAGGTCGGGTAACCAGTTTGATTATTTAATTAAAGTACTTTATTAGTATCGAATGGTATGATTGTGATATTTACCGATGTTAAGACTGTGTGCACTAGCGCGTTCCTGGACTAGTGCTGAATACACAGAGGGTCCGGATTTGCAAATTCGGGGTCCCGACAGAGGTGGTATCAGAGCCATACTGACCGTAGGCTCAACCCTAGCTAGAATGGTCGTAGAGAGGTTAAAACCTATTTTCTAAAAGCTAAAAGTTCGTCAAGATAAGAAATGATATCTCGACTTACCCCCTTCTCTCTTTTCTTGTCTCTTGCTGAATTTTTCCTTACCTTGTCACGATTTAAAAATTTCGAGTTCTTACGTAAGCATCTTGTGACAGATGGAGGGAGAGTTCAACTACGTCGATCTGGAGGTTGGTCACGCCGCGGAGCTTTGGCATTTGCTACAGACTCTCGGAGATTTTGAGAAGCCGCAATACCAAGTGGAAGTGATCAGACAAGCAGGATTGATCAAGGCTTGTGACGTGAAGATTGTGGTACCTGCTAGGAAGAAGGGCCCAGGCAGTCACCCGATACACTGCACCGCCAGGAGATCTACAATGCAGATGGGTATCCAAGAAGTGTCACGACGAGCAATGCGGCACATTACCCGCATCTACGCCAGAGAATTGGAGAGCACGGTGTTCCGTTATCATCCGCGCAGCGATAACCATCTTGACCCGAAGACGATTCAGGATGAGAATGCCATGGTCACACAGTTGGCACGACTTGTTGTCGCCCAGGAGGATGTACTCGATGATACAAGCAAGGAGCTACAGAAGGCCCGCAAGGAGATCACGACAGAGAAGAACAGATGGCGGGAAGCTCAAGAGTATGTGTCACACCTTTACGAAGGATTGACGAGTTGGAGATGGCTTTGTACGGACTGAGCGAGCCGATGCTCGAGCTACACGAGCTGACCGAGGAGCGAGCTTGATGAGGACCGCTTATTCGATTACCATAGATGACACGATTCTTTGGACATGGCAATCGTTTCGCGCCTATGCCGCAAAGATCCGTACCCAGGCCGTGGAGGTTTTCTCGATGAGTGATCGTAGGTTCTATAGTGAGACTCCTTCGCCGAGTCGCGTCATAGAATAAAGAGTCACCCTTTAGGCGTTAGACTCCAGTGTTAGTTCGATTTGGATTTTCATTGCTTGCTGAGTGTGCAGTATGTGTTGCAAGGCCCTTAGGCATTGTGGCGACCATACCAAGTTATTGATATCATTAATAAAGTTGGACCTTAAAGCTACACCTTTCGCCCCGCATAAGTTCCACATCACTTGTCTATACTTGTTTCCCTCTCATCTCTAAAACCTAGAGCAAATCGACAGATGGTGAACACCCGCGGAAACCTTGGAGGCAATGGAAGTGGTTCTCGCCCAACGGAAAACCCCAATGATGGAGCACCAGCACCGCCATTGGATATGCAGAGGCCGGAGCTTTCCTCGCTGCTCAGACTCAGTTGATGCATGCTATGATGCAACAGATGCAACACGTCACTGCTCAGGCCACTGCTAATCAAGTTAATCAGGGACCACGCCCGAATACAAGACTGTCAGAATTCATGAGGACTCATCCACCCACTTTCTCTGGGAATGCCAATCCATTAGAGGCTGATGATTGGTTAAGATCAATTGAGAGGAAGCTACACATCGCTCAATGCATGGGAAATGAGAAGGTACTTTACGCTTCTCATCAATTGGAAGGAACAGCCGCCGAATGGTGGGAGAACTTCTGTGCCACGCAAGAGAACCCTCAAGATATCACTTGGGAAGAGTTCACGGCTGCATTCCGTCAGTATCACGTGCCTGAAGGAATCATGGATCTCAAGAAGGAGGAGTTCAGAGCACTGAAGCAAGGTAATCAGCCAGTGGCCGACTACCTAAACAAGTTCACACAGCTTGCACGCTACGCACCTGAGGATGTAGCGACAGATAAAGCCAGACAGTCTCGCTTCATGAAGGGACTTAACTCAGGACTACAGGTGGGATTGATCACCCACACCTTTCCAGATTTCCAGGAATTGGTGAATAAGGCGCTTATTCTTGAGGACAAGCGCAAGGAACTGGATGAAAACAGGAAGCACAGGATGCAACGGCGAGGGATCACGCCAGGAACGCAACAGCGCTTGAGAGTTGGCGCCAAATCAATTTTTCGATTCCAGCCACAGAATGCTACTAGGACACCGTCCACCAAAGACCAAGACCAGTAAATCATAACTACCAGACCCCACTTCGCTAGAAACGCCGCTCGAGCAATCGAAGGAACAGATGAGACGCCGCTACAACCGCAACGAGCCAGGACACTTTGCCAACGATTGCCCAAAGAAGACAGCGAGAGTGACCCCGATTCGCTTCAATCTAGGATCCACACCGGCTAGGACGCCAAAGACCAGGAGTCACACCCTGCATCGTGGTGAGAGGCCGAGTCAATCATGTCACCGCGGATGCACCGCGAATGCTACGGATATAAATCTTGGGTAAGTTACTTGTTAACTCGATACTGCGGACGATTTTGTTTGATTCTGGAGCTTCGCATTCGTTTGTTTCGCAAGGCTTTGCTGCTAAAAATGATTTAGGGATTGCAAGGCTTAAATGCACGCTTATAGTTCAAACCCCTGGTTCCGAACTCCGAACGAAAGTAGGATGTTCCGGGGTGAGAATACTAATAGATGGAATAGAGTTCCTAGCGAACCTTATTATTTTGGAGACCCAGACCTTAGATGTTATTTTGGGAATGGATTGGCTATCCAAGCACAAGGCCATATTGGATTGTGGACGAAGGACTATCTCAGTTGAGAGCCCGTGTGGAAAGAGAGTAGAATTCCAAGCCACAGCCGTTAGGGATGGACAGTTGATGGTTAACAGTACCAAGGCAATCAGCATAGAGGATGTCTCAGTAGTGAAGGAGTACCCAGAAGTTTTTCCGGAAGATCTACCTGGTATGCCGCCGGACAGGGACATAGAGTTTGTGATAGAGCTTGTACCTGGTACAGCGCCGATAGCAAAGAGACCCTATCGGATGTCCACCGAGGAGTTGGTAGAGATGAAGAAACAGCTAGAGGAGTTAATGGAGAAAGGATTTATCAGACCGAGTTCGTCGCCGTGGGGAGCACCAGTTTTGTTCGTCAAGAAGAAGGACGGGAGTTTTAGGATGTGCATTGACTACCGTGCACTCAATGAAGTCACCGTGAAGAATAAGTATCCGCTACCCAGGATTGATGATTTGTTTGATCAGCTGAGAGGAGCCGGAGTTTTCTCCAAGATTGACCTAAGATCGGGATACCATCAGTTGAAGATCCGATCAGAAGATATTCCGAAAACCGCATTTTCGTCAAGATACGGACATTACGAGTTTACAGTTATGTCCTTTGGTCTGACGAATGCGCCAGCATATTTCATGAATATGATGAATAAGGTGTTCATGGAATATTTGGACAAGTTTGTGGTCGTGTTCATAGATGATATCTTAATCTACTCCAAGACAGAGGATGAACATGCCGAACACTTGAGGCGAGTGTTGGAAAAGATGAGGGAACAGCAACTCTTCGCCAAGTTCAGCAAGTGTGATTTTTGGAAGGACAAGGTGGAGTTTCTTGGACATGTAATGACCGCAGAAGGAGTCGCCGTTGATCCAAGCAAGGTAGAAGCTGTGTTACATTGGGAGCAGCCAAAGACCGTGACCCAGATTAGGAGTTTCCTTGGAATGGCAGGATACTACCGCCGTTTCATTGAAGGCTTTTCGACAATTGCGAGACCTCTTACGCAATTGCTGAAAAAGGAGAAGAAGTTTACATGGACGCCAGAATGTGAGGAAGGATTCCAGGAGCTAAAGAAGCGATTGACATCAGCGCCGGTGTTAGTCCTACCGGACGTCAATCAAAGTTTTGATATCTATTGTGATGCATCACGCCAAGGACTTGGATGTGTGTTGATGCAGAACGGAAAGGTTGTTGCTTATGCATCAAGGCAGTTGAGGCCGCATGAGGAGAATTACCCGACACATGACCTAGAGTTAGCTGCCGTAGTGCATGCCTTGAAGATATGGCGTCACTATTTGATCGGGAACAGATGTGAGGTGTACACGGATCATAAGAGCCTTAAGTACATATTCACCCAGTCGGATCTGAATATGAGGCAAAGGAGATGGTTGGAGTTGATCAAGGACTACAATGTTGGAATCCATTATCATCCCGGAAAGGCCAACGTAGTTGCCGATGCCTTGAGTCGGAAAAACCATACCATAAACATGTTGATAGCCACGAATCAGGATGAGCTATGCCAGGAATTTCAGAGAATAAAGATTGAGATGGTACCTAGCGGATTCTTGGCCGCATTGGAAGTAAAGCCTACCCTAGAAGATCAGATCCGAGAAGGACAGAAGGATGATGACAAGATCCGTAGGATTAAGTCCAAAATGGAGGAAGGCAAGGCAAAGGATTTCAGGCTAGATGGGCAGAGCACGTTATGGATGAAGGATCGGATTTGCGTGCCGAACAAGAAGGAATTAAAGCAACTGATTCTGGAGGAAGCCCATGACTCCAAGTATTCAATTCACCCAGGGAGTGCCAAAATGTATCAGGATTTGAAGGAAAGATTCTGGTGGCCAAACATGAAGCGAGAAGTTGCCGAGCATGTTGCATTGTGCGACGTATGCCAGAGAGTCAAGGCAATGCATCAGAGACCAGCAGGATTGTTGCAGCCGCTGAAGATACCTGAGTGGAAGTGGGAGGAAATCGGAATGGATTTCATCACCGGTTTACCCAAGACTCTAGGGGGTTATGACTCCATATGGGTTATAGTAGATCGTTTGACCAAAGTAGCCCATTTTATCCCCGTAAAGACCACTTACTCGGGGGACAAGTTAGCAGAATTGTATATGATCAGGATCGTCTGTTTGCATGGGGTACCAAAAAGGATTGTATCGGACAGAGGTACCCAATTTACCTCAAGGTTCTGGAATAAGTTGCATGAAGCCATGGGAACCCGTTTGAGCTTCAGTACAGCCTATCATCCACAGACGGATGGACAGACCGAAAGAGTTAATCAGATTCTGGAGGATATGCTAAGAGCGTGTGCATTGGCGTATGCTACCTCTTGGGATAAGAGTTTGCCGTATGCCGAGTTCAGTTACAATAATAGCTACCAGGCTAGTTTACAGATGTCACCTTTTGAGGCACTGTATGGTCGACCACGTAAATGACGCCATTGAATTGGAATGAGACCGTGGCGCCGTGTCTTGGGCCTGATATACTTCAAGAAGTGAAGAGCAGATTGCCACGATTAGAGAAAGGTTGAAGATAGCCCAATCACGACAGAAGAGTTACGCTGACAACCGTCGCCGAGACTTGAGTTTTGAACCAGAGGACTATGTATACCTCAGAGTTACGCCTCTCAGAGGAGTTAAGAGGTTCCATGCTAAAGGAAAACTCGCACCCCGTTATGTTGGACCATTTAGGATTTTGAGCCGCAAAGGCGAAGTTGCTTACCAGCTAGAGTTGCCGCAGTCATTAGCAGGAGTGCATGACGTATTCCACGTGTCCCAGTTGAAGAAGTGTCTCCGAGTACCTGAGGAACAGACGCCGCTAGAGTCAGTTGAGTTGCAAGAAGATTTGACTTATAAGGAGCATCCCGTGAAGATTTTGGACACTATGGATCGAGAGACTAGGAATAAGTCAACCCGTTTCTGTAGAGTTCAGTGGAGCAACCATACAGAGAGCGAAGCAACATGGGAACGAGAAGAGGATTTGAGGAAAGAGTTTCCGGACCTATTCTTTAGTTAGCCCTGAATCTCGGGGACGAGATTCTATTAAGGGGGGGAGGTTTGTAACACCCCAAATTTTTGCTTTTCATGAAATTAAATATTATTTTGCACTTTGGTGAATTTTTGGAATTTTCTGGAATTTATTTGGATTTATTTGGAATTTATTTGAATTTATTCCATTTTAAAATAATTAAAGAATTAAACTTTGCAAATAAAATTTTGTTGGAAATATTTTATTTGAGTCCAAAATATTCCAAAATATTTTTCAGAATTTTTCTGAAATTTTTCTCAGTCTTTTACTATTTTTAATGAATTAAATGAATTACTGAAAATTATTTTAAATATTAAATCGCTGGAAAATCCAAGTCGGGTCAAGTACTGTTCATCCGACCGAGCCCGAGTCAGACTCGAGTTCGAGTCCGACCCGAGCCAGTCGTTCCGGCCGAACCCACTCGGCGAACCCTAATCCACGTGACCGTTGGATTCGGATCCAACGGCCACGATTGAGCCACGTCACCGAGCCCAAGCCCGACCGAGCCAGCCAACTCGCCGAGTCCGACCCGGACCCAAACCCACGCACCGTTGGATCTCGATCCAACGGCTGTGCGCGTGCCACGTCACCCTCTCCGTGTCGCCACGGACTCGCGCCAGAATCGCGTGCCGACCTCGGGCCAGGCGTTTACCTGACGCCGAGGCTGCTATTTAATGCGCCGCCACCACGGCCGTGACCTAGACTTCAGCGCACCGTAGACCTGAACAACGTCGCCGAGAGCGCGCCCGTTCGGCGCAATCGCTCGCCGGAGTTGCCGTAACGCTCGCCGCGGTTTTAACCGTTTGCGCCGTCCGTCGTCCTCCGCCGCCGTTGACCCTAGATCCGGACTCACCGCGACGAGACGCACCCGAAGGGATCTCTCACTTCGCCGGAGCGCGCCAGAAACGCCGTCGGCGAGGTCGTCGTCCTCCGCGCCGGTGAGCCAGCGCCGCCACAAGCCATCGCCGGACCGCGAGCTCTCTCAGCCGTCCGATCAAGATCCAACGCTCGAGATCACGCCACGTCATCGCACGGTGAGATTGCGTTACGATTTCCAGATCTAATCTCGACCATCGGATCTAGATCCAACGGTCCAGATCAAACGCGTTAACCCAAACGCGTGAGAGCCAGATCTAATCTGGGCCGTCGATTTTCAAATCAACGGCCGAGATTGCGCCACGTGACGGGAAGTCTAACCGCCGCGGTCAGCGCACCCGTGCGTGTGACGCTGACACGCCGGGCCCGCGTGTCAGCGACGTGACCGAACCGCACCATTATGTCATGCTGACGTCATGGCGGGCCCGCATGTCAGCGGCTGTCCCAGCCGGCCGTCGGCAATGACGTCACGGTGGAGTCCCACTGTCAGCACCAACTAATGGCCGAGCCGACGTCGGCGATGGCGTTATCCGAGGCGGACCCACATGTCGGCGACCGCGTGGAGTCGTGGACCGAGTCCACAGTAGACCCAAGCCGGCGTGGGCCGAGTCCATGGATCACCGACGCCGCCAGAACCAATCCGAGTCGACACGTGTTCAGGCTGACGCAATAATTAATTTCCGAAAAAGAAAATGAATTATTAATTCGAAATAATGATTTCAGATTTTGATTCAAACTTCAAACGCTTATAACTTTTGCGTTTCAACTCCGATTTGAGTGATTCAAATTTCTAAATTTGTAGAAAATTCAGATCTACCTAAATATGAATTTTATTTAAATTTTGGACTAAAGTTTTTCTCTGTAATATTATTTAATTGATTATTTAAGCGTTAATAAATCATAACTTTTGTGTCTTAACTCCGATTTGAACGATTCCAGTTCCTAAAAATCCAGAAAATTATGTTCTCTCTGTTTATGGATTTTATTTGGAGTTTTGGGATGTTTTTGCCTATTGTTTATTTGTGTATTGCTATTTGCACGCTTTACGAGTAGAGCGTTGAAGTGCAGAAGGATTCGAAGGAGAAGTATTGACTCAGGATCCAACTCAAGACCAAGAACAAGTACTCTTTGAAGTCAAGTTATGCTTTGACCATGTTGATCCCATTTCGAAATCTATTTTGGTTCAAATTATTGCATGCTAGTTCAATTAGAAAATACTTTATTTAAATATGGGGGATTAGATAAATACCAATTTGCTGTAAGACACCTTGATTAATTAAGTATGTGCCATGACCCCTTGTCACCCTAGTTGTGGTTTACTAGTTGGACATAATCAAATTGCCAACATGGGTTTTAGACCGTTGTAGTATATTGCTTAGACCTGCTACGTGCTCATAACATGATTTTGGTCAATCAAATGTTAACATTGACTTAATGATATATTGAACCTATTTTGGAAAGGTATCATGTGATGTTGATAGCACGTGGTGCATGGTAATCAACTGGGGATTTGATAAATAGTTTTCGACTGGGGCATGTGGCAAGAATAATCAGGTGGGCCAGTGTGGCATTGGGGATGTTGATTTGGTTCTTTGGGTAGTCTTGCCCTGGTCACTCTAAGGACTTAACCTTGCAAGCCTTTGAACCGAGTCATACTTGCAACCACATGGCTGGAATGGGACAGCCCTAGTTGACTAAGTCGCTAAGGACTCACTTGTGGAGCCTCAGGGTGTCAATTACACCGCTTGTGTGATTGTGCGGGAGCGTATCGTGGTCGTGTGGCCGGATACCCATCTAACGGTGTGTTGGTCCCATACTTCGCCTTGGTTAAGGGAAGGGATGGTGTAGAGCACGAACCGGAGAGGACCACCTGTGTTGTTTGAGGCTTCCGAAAGGCTTTGTTACGGGAACTCGCCTTTGTGGTGTTTGACTGTATCTTGTGGGTAAAGTGCACAACCTCTGCAGAGTGTAGAATCTATTCGAATAGCCGAGTCCGCGGTATTGGACATCGCTCGGGGATTACAATCAAGGGATAGATTTTACGAAAATAACTTGGATTTGAAAGGTTGGATTGGATTAATAAAGATGTTGATGGAAATGTGGATTAGGATGGGAAAGATGTTCTATTAAACTCCTTGGAAAGTTATTTATGTTATACTTGTTTCTCTTGCTTTGAATCTACTTATGATACTTGCCAAATCTTTGTTTCTTGCAAATATACCGAGCTATTCCTTTGTACCAAGCCATGCATATAGTATATTAGCTTGCATTCTGTGCATGACTTGTCGAGTACCAAGTACTCACCCTTGCCACAATACAACACCAGTTGAAGAGGAGACTACACGGCTTGGAGGAGGAAATCCACGAGGAACCGTCTACTTAGGGAGCGAGCCCAGTCAGTTGCCTGTGGTATACTGGATGGCGCCACGAAGTTATCTTATTTTCCGCTGCTATTATTTCTCTCTTATTAGGTTTTGCCCTGCGAGGCGTACATTTGTAACTTGACCTTAAGGTCGAGTAACCAGTTTGATTATTTAATTAAAGTACTTTATTAGTATCGAATGGTATGATTGTGATATTTACCGATGTTAAGACTGTGTGCACTAGCGCGTTCCTGGACTAGTGCTGAATACACAGAGGGTCCGGATTTGCAAATTCGGGGTCCCGACATGGGGGCGCGCGTATTAATCGGGTCGAGGGGCGATGGTGCACAGTTGTCCGGTAACGTTGGGTTTCACGAAGGTGAATGTTGATGGTGTTAATAAATTTTTTAAGGCCATCATGCTGCAGATGCCCCCAAACGATGAGATCGTGACACTAGAGGATACCATTGGCACATTCATCTAGTGGCCTAGGAGGGACATCTTCCTGGACGACCATCCTCCAGCATTAAAGCTACATGCACTACTGGAGCCACCTGCTGCACCAAAGCTACTAGCACTACTAGAGCCACCTGCTGCACCAAAGCAGGCCACCAAATTGGCTATTGTACCCCATACATTAAATGCCAATACTTCACTTCGTGCCCAGTCATCTCCTGTGAAGATGACTTATAGTAGAAAGAGAGGTGGTGACAAGGGCAAACCGAAGCAGAGCACGGAGGCCCCCGACTTTCCATTGGCCGCATTGACCCGAACATACAAGCTAGGAGAGCCATTCGTACAAAAAGAGTGCCTAAAAATGCTTTCCATCACTTGCACTAGATTGCAAAATTGGTACGTAGAACAAGCCAACAAGCTGGTGGCAGAACGGATATCAAGTATCCCCATCAGGTTCTAGGAGGACCATTTGTTCAACTGGTCATCAGGGGGCATCTTCAAGGTTGACTTCAACAACTTGTTCGATCTCTAAAACCTCAATCGACATCATCAGCGCTTCACTTTTGAGGTGATGGACAATATAAGTGTGTGCAATCACATTCTACATTCGTGTAATATTGTGAGACCCCGGATCGGCTATCCGGAATCCCCTGTGTATTTCTGTACTAGTCCCAGATCAGTAGCTAGTACACACAGTCCAACAGTGAAGAATCAACAACCATATCACGATTACATATAACCCATAATAACAACACCAAATAAAACAAAGACCTTATGGTTGAGGTTTACCATTACGGCCTGAACAGGCTGAACAACTTGAATAACTACAGCGGAAGACGGTAACATCAAGAGGTAACCCATCCATATGCCCACAGGCAATCGAGTGGGGTACGCGTCCTAGTACTTGAAATCTCCTTTGATGGCTTTCTTCACTTATGGAACATGTTTAGAGTGTAGCATGTGAGTACATAAAGTACTCAGCAAGTCTAGGAAAAATGCATAATGCAGGCTATCCAAGGATGGCATATTGTGGTTCTTTTGCACAAAGCAACACTTTCAAAAACTTTACATGTAATATTTTCACAAAGCCATTTTTATAATTATTTGTACCATTGAAATTATTAATAACTTCTAGTGAAGGTTCTAGCCACCATTCACTAGTATACAGGCTCTATCCGCCACATCTCAAGAAGATCAGGGTTCAATCCATCCACATGGCTCTGTCTGCCATGGTTCACAAAAACAGGTTCAATCCACCTACCTGGCTCTAGCCGCCGGAAGCACACCCGAGAGTTCTAACCACTCCCGGATCCCAAATCATCAGTTTTTCAAACAAATACAAAAGTCTACCAATATGAAAGCATTCTTCGCTTTGCCTTTGACCATAGGCGCGGCTATTCAAATAGTTTTAACTCTGCAGAGGTGTACAACTTTACCCACAAGACATGATCGTCTCTTGATGCCATGCAATTAACACACTTCCTTTGGTGTGTCGACAGAGAGATCATGACAAGGCCTTTACAATGTATACACCTAACCCGACCCACCCGTTGAGGTTTCACCGCTGTTAGGGTTCTATCAACCCAGTACAGAAGCCCCCTCTTGCGCCGTGTGAGAAAAACAGTCTTGCCTCTATCCAGCACTCACATTCCACCATCTGGTGAGTCTAAGTTAGGTTTCTACAAATTATTCAGCCAGGTCGTGCCATGTTAGACATGTGGTTGTACGGTAATGCTTAGAATGGAGACAGTCATAAGCGTCAGTCCTTAACTGACCTGGGGTGGTACTTGCACAATGAAAACTAGTGCTCTATCCGCACCCACCAGACAAACCATTCCGCTCAAGTCTAAATCATTTTTCATTTTATTTTTATTTTGTAAACCAACGGCAATACTCTTTGCCTATAACTTTCAACACAAGTTTTCAAGAGTTATAAGAAATTCCCACCCATAGGTGCATACCGACCGATTGCGAGTCTAAGCATTTCTACCGAACTGTTCTATTCCACCATTAAATTATTTATAATTTTCAAATCTCAGTGTTAATAAAAATTATTATAATCAATTCTATAATCTCCAAAATTCAGAGATCACCAAGATTCCCCCATTATTATCATGGCACTATATAATCCAGTCCAATTTAGTACTCTAACAAGTAAAGTCTATATCATGTGCCATCATAATTCCAAAATCATGCCAAGCTACTATCATCGTTGTATATGAAACAATCTCCCCAAAATACAAGTCTCATTATCGATTACCCATCATCCATACATCGATTAATTTTGTAATCTACTTGATCCCCCCAAAATAATTCATAATCTCATCCCCAAGCATCTTTTAACAAAGATTCCTTAAACCAAGACTTTATTAATTCATCGACTATAATGATTTTCATACACAGTGACACCAGATCGACTAAACAATTCACACATAATCCACAATATTCATAATTCCACATAAATAGTTATCGCGAGACCATATTTCACGAAATCATCCACTAAACCACAGAGTATGATCCTCAATATTATCCACTTACTCCATCGAGTATATTTAGTAATACCATTGACTAAAGCATCGAGTATCATTCTCAATATCATCTATTGTAACCCTTCGCATTGTCATCTCTAAATCACATAGTATGCTTGTTAAACTCCACCGAGATATAATTCACCACTTATTCTATTTGATCCACAAGTATGACTCTCAATATTATTTATTTAATTTACCGACTATTATTTTTAATATCATACATCTTCCAATACTCCACCAATCCATACTAATTATATTGCGAACTGCTATCACAATCCAACTCCTCAATATTTCAACTATCACCATTCATAGATCAATTTCATAATGACTAATCCCCATCAACACTAGTATTCATGTAATCTCCAATCAAGTTGGGTTCTAGCTCCAATCTACATTCTATACTAATATGTTCCATCCAAACTGTCTTCCAAATAGTCTTTCCCTAATCAAGGAATATTTTATCAAAAGTATTTATTATGGTGGATTACTGTACTAGGGCGACAAAGGATCATGGATAACAATATCAAGGAGGTATGAACAACAGGTATAACTACTATCCTAACGTTAACATCGTCCTTTCATATGAATAGCAATGCAATTTGTAAAACATGGTAAAATATTTATAAAGCATATGATCAACATGCGTCAAGGAGACTTGCCTCGGTCACAGCGAGGATGTCGAACACTTGAAGTCCGACGGCGGAGTCGGCGGAGTCGGCGGGATCGTCGGCTACGCGCAAAACAGTACAAGAAATAAATAACAATAAAATAAATAAAATCCAAAAATTATAAAAGTAATACTGGCAGGTAGATCTTGAATTTAGATGAATTTAGGAATTTGAACGGAGTCAATCGGAGTTCGGACGAAAAAGTTATAAGCGTCCGAAGTTTGGAAAATCATGGAAAATAAGAAACTGAGAATATTCTGGTAATCTTTCTTTTTGGCCAGATTTATTGAATTGCTTGACCCTTTGACATGTGGGGCCCCTTGGTCACAGAGAGAGAAGCTTCTTCTCTAAGCTTTTGCCATGGAGAACAGAGGAGAAGGGGAAGATGGGGGCGCCGTGCGGGCGGCGGCAAGCGGCGACGGCGGTGGTGCTGCGGCGGCGGTGGGAGGCGGCGACGACGCTGAGCGAGCGCCGGCGACAAGCGGCGCGGCGAGGGGAAGGCGGCGCGGCTCGGATGGCCGGAGCGGGCCGAGGCGGCGCCACGCCGCGGCGAAGGGCGGCGATCGGGCGGTCGCGGGAGCAGCCGGAGCGGGCAACGGCGCCGGCGACGGGCGGCGGGCACCGGAGACAACGGCGGTGCCGGCGGGCACACCGGAGAGGGGGCGACGGCAGGGAGCCGGCCGGCCGTCGCGCATGGGCAAGGCCAAACCAGAGGAACTCCAAAATCCCCCAAAATCCAAAATTTGCAACAATTACTACATAGCATTTCAAAACTAGATAATGGATTAGCTTGGGGACATCTAGAGGGACATTGAAGAACAAGGAATTGAATCCAAACTCACCGGAAACGAAGAACCCCGGTTCGGCCGGAGCGACCGAAATGCGAAATTCATCGCCGAAACTTGATGAATCCTAAAATTGATGGATGGATTAGAAACTAGACACCCATACCAACACGAGGAAACAACCGGAATGAAGATTGACCCACCGGAGAGAATGTTACAACGAAGAACACGCAAAAATGTGTCCCGGCGCCGGTTTTCTTGATCTAGCGGGAAAATGAGTGGGAGAGACCAAGGAGGAAGATGTGCACTGGAAAGAGGACTCCCACACGAAGCAAATGGAGGTGGAAGTGCGCGATTTGGTGAAGAAACGGCCGAGTTATGGCTATTAATGTTGATTTTGGTTTTTACGTCGCAGCTCAAACTCCGGCGAGATTTGGGGCTAAAGATCATGGGGGATGGAAAGAGGACGTCGCTACGAATCCAACGGATTCGGCCGTTCGTGATTTGGATCATTGAGTAGGAAGTTATGAGCATTTGAATGGAGAAAGGCAAGTTTGGAAGTCTCTGTTCTTTTCCCTAGCATGAACACCACCGTGATGTCTTCCCAAGGATAGGGATGATGAATAGTAGCGACACGTGTCACCTCCTCATTGGCCGAGAGTTACACGAACGTGTCGCCCTAGGGAAAAATTAGCAAAAATGGTCTAAAAATTCCGAAAAAATTCCTAGAACCATTTTGGAATATTTGGAACCCAATAAAATTGGTTTCGCTGAATTTGGATTAAATTTGGAGATTTAAATATTCTGGAGCGAATAGCGGGCATTAAACAAAAGCCGCGCGAGATAAAATATCAGAGAGCCTCCAAAAATCTTGGAAAAATTCCCAAAATGTTTTTAGAATATTTGGGACCTAATGCAATAGGTTCCATGATTTTTGGAGCATTTTTGGACTCGAGTGAAATTTCGGGTACTAACGGGAACCGGGAAATTCGATTTTTCGAACGGAGGGGAAACAAATTCCGATTTTGGATGGGAACGGATGCCAGGTTAAATTAAACAACAAGGAAAAACCAATTTTTGAATTTAATTAATTTAAATTAGATTTTCTCCAGAAGGCGAAAACGAGGACATTACAAATATTGAGACACACACACACACACATATAACTCCTTAATTTTGTATATATAGATACGGGATCCTTGAAGCCACACTCAAGAAAGAATCGATGGGTTTTCTCGACCCACACATGGTCTCCAAGCAAAGCATGGACGGCAATTTACAAACCGTCGAGGATTACATAGCAAGTGCATTGCTGGCTGAACACAATAAAGCCTACATACCTTTACCCCATAATTTGGGGTAAGTACTGCACTAGTTGCTATACTTGTTGATCTGTACTTTACACGTAACTCAAAGTTAGGTTGAATGACCATGGCAACATACCTGTGTGGTTTCACTAGGTTATTATTGTAATTGTATCAATAAAGAACCTTGTAATCTACCTTTGATTCCATAAAGGGAGGTACCCATGACTTGAGGCCTGTCACACAATTATTCGACAAGGGTGTACATTACTTGTAGAATGGCTGAGGCTAACTTTTTAGAATCACATAGGTCGTTCAAAGTATACAAAGTTTGTGGAGGGCCATCTAAGGGAGGGTCACAACTGAACCATGATTTTAAGTTTCTGGTATCCATTAATACACAATAATCCTATATCACACTCCATAATAATGCCTCTTGAACTAACTATTTCTATTTTTGCAGTGCCACCAGCAACCAAAGGGAACTAACCTATTTGAATTCTACGTTAGCCACAACATACAACTCATCATTGGTACAATGAAGATCAATGCCCTGGAGGTTTGTCAATCTTGCAATAATTGTTTCATACTTACCAATTTATATATGCATAACTTTAATCTTTCCATCAATAGGTTGCGAAATGTGCTACAACGGTGTTGAAACATGTCAATCTAAACAGAATTCGAGGACAACTTTGTTCCTTCTTACCGTCTGAGGTCATAAAACCAAAAGGCGAGTGCCACTCTGCATAATTTGATGAGTTGTGAATTTGTGAATTAGTACTTGGGTTAATTTATAAAATGTGTTGTGAATTTGTGAATTATAGTGGCATATGTGTACTTGTGCATTCAATTGGTTAATGTATCTTAGTTGATTTTTAAAATGGATGTGTTGTGGTGTAATCTGTAATCTGCTTGTGCTATGATGTAATCTGAGTTGATTTCTGAACTAGATGTAATCTATAATTCGCTTGTGATGTAATATATAATATGCTTGTTTTAAAGGGAATGGCTAGCATTTCCTAAGGCTAGCCAATAAACAGAAAAATCTTTGCAGTACAAAATATTATCATAGATGGTTCCTTAGAAAAAACAATCTGTGATGCATACCATATCATGAATAGCTGGTACTATGAACCGTTTGTGATAATAGGATATTACAGACGGTCTGAATCAAGAACCGTCTATGATAGGTGTTTCACAAACGGTTCAAAAACTACCTATGATATGCAGTATTATCATAGACACATACTTACAAACGGTTTAGAAAATAGTCTGTGATGATATTTTTGAACCATCTGTGATGGCCTTTTCTATAGTAGTGAGCTATCCTCTGGCAATCTTTTAAAAACCAAATGGGCTTTACAACAGACCCAAATATGCATTTCTATTTATCAGATTTGATTCAGCAGGCAGATTGTGCTGGTACAATTGTGGGACACCTTCACAAAGTAAGAAATTAACGAAATCGTAAAATCCTTACCAGTGGATAAAGCACCAGGACCATGTGGCTTCAATAGCATGTTTATCAAGAAACGTCTATCATGAGTTCTACTCTCTCAACCTCAACCTGCAAATCATCAATGATTCTTACATCACCTTGATTCCAAAAAAAAAAAAAAATCGCCTGAAATGGTAAATGATTACAGACCAATCTCCTTGCTAAATTCAGACCTCAAATTGGTTACGAATCTCTTGGCGAACAGGCTACAGACTGTGATCTTACAGTTAGTTCATCACAATCAATTAACATGTTGAGAGGTGCTTCATCCGTATAATATTTCCGTATTTCCTTTTGAAAATGTGTAATTGCGACAATGTCCATATAGTGTCCCATTGGACAAGATGGATATATCTTCCAGTTAGTTGTCAATTAAATACATATCACTCAATTAAGATGTTTTATAGGCCAAGTAATTGCTCTATCTGCAAAGATTGTATGGGCCCATAAGTATTGTTGCATATATGCCGGAATAACAAACATCATCCTTAATTCTTTGGTTACCGCCACATACTCTACTTGATATAGCGCTAGGAAAATGTATTGCTCTAGCAGATATGAGCAGTTGGTGTAGGACGCATCTTAGTTGGATATGGACAAAGTATGAATTTATGTTGCAACGCACGGATACCTAACTTGAGTGCACCAAACTTTTCCTCCTCTGATTTGAGCGTAGTTTTTTCTTTCTTTCTTTGCCGCTTGTTCGGATGAATCAGGAAGGAACTCATGTTTTTTTCTGAGAGAATCGATGATTTATTCTGTTTTAGTTGATGCAATTGATCATTTGTTTTATATGAGCAGTTGGTGTAGGACGCATCTTAGTTGGATATGGACAAAGTATGAATTTCTGTTGCAACGCACGGATACCTAACTAGTCTACCAAAATTGCAGTGCACCAAACTTTTCCTCCTCTGATTTGAGGGTAGTTTTTTCTTTCTTTCTTTGCCGCTTGTTCGGATGAATCAGGAAGGAACTCATGTTTTTTTCTGAGAGAATCGATGATTTATTCTGTTTTAGTTGATGCAATTGATCATTTGTTTTATATGTCTTACTGATATATGATCTCAGTGCTGCATATCAATAAAAAATCATAAAATAAATAATCAAGGATACAAATAAATGAGAGTAAATCATCAAAAAAAAATCTCCTTAGGAATGAATGCTAGACGGGCGCCACCTCTGTTTCTCTTGCGTTGCAGGCTTGCAGGCAGCCACCAGAGGTGGTTTCTTTTCTCTTTTTTTTGTTTCTGTTGAAACCGCTGCACTGTCCTTTCCGCGAATACCTTCTGCTTGGTGCGGTACTTTTATTCCTGTGGTTGACTGTAGCACCCTTTTCTAGTTCTTTTTCCTTTTCCTTTTTTAACTTGGACAGCTGCCGGTGGACAACAGTTTCCGTCTCTGATTCTAATACGGCTCAGCAGCTTCGGACTCTGGTTAACCCGCGAGTCGAACACGTGGACTTCGTCTTTTCTCAGAACGATCCTCTTCGGCTGATATGGGGCTCGAATTGCCATTCCTCCGTGACGCAGATTTCTCATATGTGGTAAAGGAAGATGACTCAAGCGGGCCTTTGCTTCTGTCCAATGTACTTCATAAAGCGATTTTGGAGGTTAATGATAGAGGGGTTGAAGAAATTTATGTGGTAATGGGGATAGGCAAGCCTTTACCAACAGAGCACCTCATTGCTGACCAGTGAGGCAGTGACCACCCCCTTCTTCTTTGTCATTCGGGAGGAAGCGTCTGGCTCTTTAATCTTCATGGGGCATGTGCTCGATCCTTCGTCGCAGTTGTAACATCAGGTTCTAAACTTTTATCACCAAACTACACGTATTTGTTCGATGATTTCTAACTTTGCCAGTCCGACTGATTGAAATTTTGGTACCTGAGTAATTCATGTGATGTGTATCAGCTTGTATGCTTCATTTGTAGTCGCATACTGACAAATAGTTGCTCCATCTGTCTTTATGTTTTCTTGTATGTCACATATCTGATTCGTTTTTTTAATATGGTGGTTACTAACTTAATATATATAATTATATTTAAGAATCAATCTGCTTTGCAGAAATCTGTGCTTTTGTCCAATTTATCACGGAGGCTTATGTTTCCACATGTCTACATTTGTTGTTCCCCTAGGTTGGATTGACATATATACTTTCACAGCATGCTAAATTCTACGTTTGCACTGGTATTAGGTTCCTGCAAAACTAGTCTCCTCACATTGATGGAAGGAGAAGAGTTTCTTTGCCAATAGTCAGAGGAAAGGAAAAAGGGTATCATCATCTCACCACTGGCGCTTCTGTTTTGCACCAAAGAATTGTCAGGAACAAGAATCACTGATCCGAGAAACATGAGTGACTCCCTTGACCAAACGGGACATTTAAATTGAGCAGATACAGAGGCTTGAACGTGGGAGGAATGCTCCTAGAATGATGAGGATGGCACTACCTGAAGAAGCAAGCCGTTCTTTCTTCTTCAGCTCTCCTACGCGTGCGTGACGTACAAGCAAAGGGTTGCTTCTCGATCGGTTTCGTCGATCGCAACGCTCTACTGACAAATTCGATCACGCTGCTGCTGCTCATGTTCTTTTTATTGAATGGGAACGTCGTGCAGCTGCGCGAGCATGATGCGTACGACGTATCTTCAGGATCGCTATTTGTCCTGCTCATCTATTATAGCGACGTGGTGTGGTGATGTGAACTTGCTGCGAGGTTGGTGGCCTTTCGGCCTGGATGGAAAAGGATTTCGATCGGCCTTGTACGCTCTCAAATCTGCTTGCCTGTCCCCAACTACTGGGTTGTTCCTTCTTTTTTGTACAATTGTACCTATTTGTTGTTGACACAAACTTGCCAGCGAAAGGATTTGTTTTCTTCTGGAGAGTAAGCAAGCAAAAGGATTTGTCAATCCATTTTTCAACTTCATTTTGCGCTTTATCACAGGCAAATCAACCGTGCCATGTGCATTGATGCAACCTACACACATTGTTACCCCCTCGTCCAAATATATAAGACGTATTTTTTTTAATAATTATGTCTATGAATATATGATACATTTTATATTTCAATATAAAATTAGTGTGATGCTTCTTATATACCCCTAATAAATATACATCTTTACTTTGTCTTTTTTACATGTATGTATTGAATATAGTGCTTAGTGATAATAATTATGGGCAATCTATAGTTATTTTTAATATCTTCTTGGTCTATATGCTAAGAAGAAATATGTCTTGTAAACTTGAACGGAGGGAGTAGATACTTGTGCTTGTACATTAGCATTATTTAGTGATAGGAGTATACAGCAAAACAAATGAAATCATGAAAGCGTTGCACTTGCTGATGCTAGTTTACAGATCAAATGCAGCTCCCTGCACGGGAGTGCGACTTTCAGTCTTAACTCTTGCCTCCGTGGCAGATGTAGTAGAGCCATGCGAATTAGTCCAAACGGAACTGAAAGGTAATATGTATAAAGAAGAAAGGGAAATGTGTGACAACAGCTTTATTAAATTGTCAAGAATTTGTGCAAGATCGTTAAGACAAAGAAGAAAGATATACTAAACTTTTATATAGTGTACATTACCTGCCACCACCAATGTCAGGAGGCCAGTCTGGCCAATTTGGTGAACTGGTAGTACTTCCAAGTTGTGCCAGCAAGACAACCCACATATACGGGCTGTGTGGTGCTAGTATGTTACCCGAATTTTTTTTAAAAATAATACTTTTTTAAAAATGTATTGCAGTATTAATACGCGAAAAATAAAAATTGCAAAAATAATACCTATTCGCCAAACGGTATTGCAAAATAGCTATTTTCGCCGAACGGTATGACGAAATAGCTATTTTCGTCAAACGGTGTGGCGACAAATGCCTAATTACGCAGTTAACCGCTAGGCGATAAATTCCACGGGAATTGAGGGTATTATCGCCGAACCGTTTGGCGAAAATAGAGTTATAGCCGTACGGTACGGCGAAAATAAAGTTATCGCCATACGGTACGACGAAAATAGCTATTGTCGCCATACGGTACAGCGAAAATAGCTTCTTCCTCATAAACTCTGACGGTCGACTGTTAACTGCGTAATAAAGCAATGGTTACCGTATTGTTTGGCGAAAATAGCTATTTCGCCATACCGTTCGGCGAAAATAGCTATTTCGTCATACCGTTTTGCGAATAGGTGTTATTTTTGCAATTTTTGTTTTTCACGTATTAATACCGTAATTTATTTTAAAAAAAGTATTATTTAAAAAAAATTCTATGTTACGCTGTATGATTTTGGTCTTAATGCAGTCGTATCAGCGATTTTTTTTTTTTTTGGCACTAACCACTCATCAGTTCATCCAAAAAACTTAGGATGATAAAAAATAAAACAATTTACTCGTACTTAAACAAGTACTATGGTTTATTAATTACTTCCAAGCAGGGTTCAGAAAATCGTCGATAATCGTCGATTTTCGTGCGATTATCGCTATATCGATGGCGAGCGAAACATGGTACCGAGCGGTAAACCGAAAAAATTCAAAAAATTCAAAAATTCAAAAAAATTTATATGACGCAAATATCGCGATTATCGCCGCATATCGAGCGATTATCTCCACATATCGAGCGATTATCGCTACAAAAGTCGATCGCACAAAAAAACTCAACATGGATGTCGATTTTCCACCGATAATCGTCAATTTTCCACGTTTTTTATTTTTTTTTCCGAAAAAATCTGATTTTTGAATTTATGCGATTTTTTGCGATTTTCGACCGATTTTCGGCTCGATTTTTGCGATTATCGAAAATCACTGTTCATGCGAAAATCGTGAGGTTCGATGATGTGAACCCTGCTTCCAAGAATATGAAAACCTCTGTGCTTAATCTATGCATTGACGATACGATCGAGGGTGTACCAGGCGAGAATCCCTTTAAAATGCCAAATTCTGAACTTGCAACTTGAGTCTTTCAATCAGAAAGGAAGGAGGGCTACCATCCATGCATTAATTAGATGCTAGCAAAGTCAGCTTCGATCGGAGGGAATAGAAGGGCCGAGCAAATGCTGGTTCCAAGCAGCATGGACAGCGGCATCGATCAATATGGCAAGGTCCTTATGGGGCCATGGGGGCATGGCAGGCCATTGGTGTGGTGGCAAATGGAACTGGAAGACCAAAGATCTTTTGAGACCTTCTATTTGTACTAAAGTTGTTAAGTAATGACAAAGGAGGTAGTGTGCTAATGTACCTGGCTACTTTGTTCCAAAACTGTACAAGTGCAACGTGCATTGAGCCTAATGGCCTGGTGTTACACACCTGAGATGCTCAAATGGTTTTGTTTCATTTCTACCGAAGGAAGGGCGACAGCAAGTCCGAATGTGGTAGGAAAGTTTTAACACAGAAGATGCTTTGCGCTTTTGCTTTTGCAATAAATCCAGCGCTTAAATCAGGTATGCTTTACCTGAAAATTCAAAGGTTAACACAAGTTCAGACACACATTAATAGACTGTTTGGTTGTTTTCTCAGCTCAACCAGGTTGCATAAGCTCAGTTAGGCTGGTGGGAGTCAGGCTGAGTGAATGCAAGGAGATGTTGTTTGGTTGGTCGTATGAGGTTGGACAGGCTGCACAAAGATGTTGTTGGTTGGCTGCACTAGAATGGAAGTGTGATAGGCAAATTCAAGAGAGAGATGAAATAAATTTTAAAAATACTAGAAAATCAATAATTTCACAAACGAAAATAATAAGTTTTAAAATATATTTTAGAAAATCAATAAATTGAAAAACTAAAATTTTAATATTTTAAAATTTATATAGCAAGTATGGTCTAGTTTTGTTCGAAAAAATATCAGGAACACATAGGTGAAATAGGTTTGTTGATCGAAGATGCTAATCAAAAGATATAGCAAAGAAAAGAAGAAAACTAGATAGTAAATGCTGATATCAGCATGTATGCATGGCTCGACAGAGCTTGACCTTTGGGAAATGGTGGATTTTCTCGTTTCCCTGGAGTCAGGATGAAAGAGGTGTTTTGCATCTGTAGAGCCAGGCTGAGTTGGATGAGAAGACAACCAAACACCCATCTTTTGCATCTGCAGATGCAAATTTCTTTAGATGCAGTCAACCAAACAGTCTATTAGAAAACCAGCCAAGCTTTGGTAGCTAATGCCTTTTAAATTTCCCAAAAGGAAAAAAAATACAAGAAAGGCAGTGTCTTTATAGCAGCTATGAAATGTGCACGCACGAGTCTCGCAAATAGTGTCTAGTGAGTAGTTGCTAATGCAACGAGCACAATCTCATGGAAATTTGTTTGGGAAATGTTTAAACTATTACAAGCAAACAACCGACATTCTGTTCTCTATGCGGTAGTGACAGTAATTTAATTTCCCTACGATTGAACCATCACCAAAAAGAGTATAAAAACTGAACATTCGTAGCAATGTAGCTAGCTGCGCTGTGATCAACTGAGGAAACGAGACTAGGAGATTATGGGGGCATATTTTCGCATGAAGTATCAAGATCTTATGTTGGCTTCAAACAGTGAAATCGTCGCAGGGGGGAATCTAGGTGCATTGAAATTAAGAAATACTCAAAGTGGAAAAGAAATAACAGAACTATGTTGAAATTGATTTGTAGTACAATTTCCATCTCGTGGGTAGCATTTTGGCAACATTTATATTGTCGGTGGCGATACCTAGTGTATAAGCTTATGTAAATTGTGATGAAGAAAATGAGGATATCTATCCATGGTTTATTTGACCAAACCGAATAGGAGGAGATTAAAACTAGCCTTTTTTTCTGTGGTCACCCTAACATTATTGGAAGCACCACAAGCGCTTAATTAGCAATATGTGAGAAATAAGATGTCCCCAGGTGAAAATTCAAGACCACATAAAATCCATAGGTTTAGTTGGAGCTGAAGGTAGGTTAAAGCTAAAGGCTAGAGTAATATTCCCATGCAGTGGCATAACAATTAATGATTGATCACTTGCATCGCCTTCATCTTATCTCTTCCTCCTGTTGGCTAATGGATGATTTGGCCACGAGAGGCTTGACCTGACATGATGATCACATCCAACTAGGTGTGTGAGTCATATTCTCGTACAAGAAAGAAACCAAGCCGAATCGATCACTCCAAACAGTTGAAACACTATGCGTAGCCAATTGACCCGTCCACCCTACCAAAGCCAAACAGCGCTCATCCGTCTCCCCCTGGCTAGTGCCGCCACACAGCTATGCATCCACCAACATCTTGGGGGAAAAAAGATCAAAATGAAAGTATAATAAGGATCCGTATGGGATGGGGAAATTTTCTCGTATTACTTAAATAGTCATACTTTTCTATAGATAAAAAATATCATATTACTATAGCACGATGAGTTGACGTGTTTGAATCGGCCTGCCTGCTTCACACTCTCAGCTTCGCCTCTGCTAGCATCGTGCCTTTGCCGCTGTGCTTGGGCTATACATCCTTAGTCAAGCTTCGTTTGGTATATGTTACAATTTGCATTGAAGTTTTTTTTAAATCAAATTTATATTGAGGTTAATTTGTTTATTTGGAGATGAATTTTTTTTGTTGAAGGTATTTTATGGAATTAGAATTTGGATTTTAGGACTTGGTTTTTCTGTTTTCTTTTTAAGAGAGAAAAGATTTCTACTGGAATTAAACGGTCACGATCCGTTCCAAAGGATGCAAATACTGTAATCGCTACAAGCACAGGTACCGTAGTTCGTATAATTGCATTACGGAACAAAATTCACGGCCCCACGGTGGTGGACGTATACACTGCTCGTCCGTCTGCCTCAGAGAAAAGTCAATGGTCAATATCATTGTTTTGTAATGTAGCAACTTCATTTGTTTTCAGTGACTGCTGTATCAATTTTGTTATTGATGCAGTAATGCTACTATACCATAGTGATTGATCTGGGCCATCTATTTTTTATTTTCTGCAAGACGATTACAATATGGTACAATTAACACAACGCATGTATGCGTGCATGTTCTTCCTCAATGCTCAACATCCCATGTAGTAGTAATTGATTAAGCCAAGCATGACTTGGATTCCATCTGGTCGATCGCTATCTGATTAATTATTTAGGGTTTTCCTGTAGCTTCTGCAGGAATCAATAGCATTATTTTGCAGTTGCTACTTTGCTAGCGGTGAGGTTGTTCGATTACGTATCCATCGTCGTCCGCCTTGACGGAAAGCGAGCGACCGAGCATGGGCCGAACAGGGACGTTAATTTCTTGCAGGAGCCTCCAACGACTGAACATGTCATCTCTTCTTCTCAACCAGTCAACAAGACAAATCAAGCCCTCATATGATCCTAATTTTGTATTCATTGTGCCTATGATCTCATCGTTTATACATGTAGAGTCCACATGCGCCTAACAGTGAGTGATCAAGCAGCTTTGTTCAAGTGGTCCATGGCCATGCTTTCCTTCGATTAATGTTTGATTTGAATACTGGTTTTGCAGGTTGAGGCCTTGTGCCACTAAAGTACTAACCCCCCAAGCAAAGTTGAACACTATTTGCAAGGAGGAGAAGAACCTAACGTGCTCAATTTTCATTATTGTCACAGAGAACAAGAGGATGTGCTCAACTAATTCACTCCAACGTCAACCTCACTTCTCCGATTCTTCTGTCTTTCCTGTGTAATTACCAAAACTTGCAAGAAATTGGTTTACATTTTTCAGAGAAAAAAGAGAGGAAAAGACTCAAAACTAAACAGCATTGTGGGTAAGTTAAATCATTCGACTTAATAATTGACCCGACATCTCATATGGCGCGAGACGTATGCGCTCAAGCTTTTTCCCAATCCAATTATCCAAAATCCCAACCCTAAAAATGTGATTCTAAGAAATTAAAGGATAAAAAAGGGGAGAAGACTCGTTAGCAAAGGCCTATCCTGACTTGAGTAGCCATGGGCTAATCAGTAATCAGTTGATCACTCACCCTCGGTATTATTTTAGAAAAAATCCGGTAAGTAGGAAGGCACTTTCATCTGCCCAGAATTGTAACAATCTCCATGCACAGAGATCAAAAGGCCAACTATACCTTTGTCCTGTAGACAGAATCAATCTGTTATTGATGGAGTAGATGGTTAAGTAGTTTTCCAAGAAGACACATCCCACAGGAAGCAAGGAAACAAGCCATGATCCTCACATGCATCAACAGTGCTTGGTAATCCTGTCTTGGTAACAGGATAAGATCATTAGAGCCCAGTCATCTCTCATTTCACACATAGCCATCATTGTTAGTAGCTAGGGGAGTGAGTCACTAGATGCAAATTAATTAGTTTGCAGTGAGAGATGCAATGAACACTAGTGGAGGAAGTAGAAGTGTAGTGAAGCATGGAGCCAAGACAGATAGATAGCAAATCCATCGCCACCACCTGACTTAACCAAATTTCTCGACACTTGTTCGGTTGCCTTACCATGTCCATGTGACCATGTCCACCCAGCTCCTCCTCCGCTTCTCCTCCTCCTCCCTCACATGCACACTCCGATGCCACCTCACCCCCATGGGCATGGGTTCTTCCTCCCCTTGCTTGTGCTCCTGGTGCTGCTCCTGGTGCGGCCGGCCTCGGCGTCCACGCTCTCGACCTTCGCTATGGCCAAGGCCGCGTCCACAACGATAGTGTGCGGGCTGCTGCCGTCCGCGGCGTCGCCGCTGCTGCTCGACTTGAACTGCACGGCGGCCGGCGGCGACCACGACCGGCAGGAGACGTACCCGTCCTCGCACCCCTTCTCCGCGCTCGCCGGCGGGGACAACTTCCTCTGCGCCTTGGGGCCGTCCCCCGCGCGCGCCGACGCCGTCGCAATGCGCTGGTGGGACCTGTCCAAGAACCGTACGGACGGGCCTGGCAAGAACGGGACGGGGTCCAAGAGGGTGTACCTCGGCCCGCCGCTCCGGGCGCTGTCCTCCGGCAGTTACCGCGTCTGCGGGGTGCTCGCCAGCGGCGAGCTCCACTGCTGGCGCTGGCGCGGGCTGAACATACCCGCCGGCCTCCGGTTCGTCGCCGTCGCCGTGGGGGACGGGTTCGTGTGCGCAATCGTCGATGGGACGCCGACGCCTATCCGGTGCTTCGACAACGGCACGGAGACGGAGGCCGTCACCGGCGCGCCGCGGGGTGGGAGCTACGACGTGGTCGTTGCGCAATCCAGGCGCGCGTGCGCGCTGTCAACGTCCGGGGGCCTCTCGTGCTGGGGCAGTGGCGCGCCTGCGCTGCACGGCCAGAACGCGACCACCGGGTATGCGGCGCTGGCATTGGGCGAGGCCGGCGTCTGCGGGCTGCGCACAAACGGCACAATCCGCTGCTTCGGCGACGGCGTGGCCGCGCCGCCGGGAAGCCTCGCCGACCTGCAGTACATCGACGTCCAGGCGAACGGCATGGCATTCTGTGGCGTCCTCATGGCGAACTACTCCCTGGTGTGCTGGGGCGGGCGCGAGTTCACCGCCACCAACCGCCTCGTCTTCGATCGCGTCCTGCCGGGCCCGTGCGTGCTCATGTCATCGTGCCAATGCGGCGTCCTGCCGGGCTCGGCCAACCTCTGCGCCGGCGGGCGCTGCATCTGCGTGGACTGCGCGTTCGAGCACAACTTCGCCGTCCCAAAGGCGCCGCTGAGCCCCGGAAAGAACAGCGGCAGCAGGAGTAGGATCATTTGGATCGCCGTCGCCGCGGCTGCATCTTTCCTCGTCTTGCTGGTGGCATTGCAGTTCGCGCTGCTCCTATGGTGTCGCCAACGACGCCGGCTCAAGGACGGCCCGCATAATCAGGGCGTGCAACAGTCGCTGATGCAGCCGCGGCTCGGGTCCAGCAAGGGGCCGGGCAGCGTGGTGGAGCATTTCGCGCTGGACGCGCTCCACGCGGCGACGGACGGGTTCTCCGACGATCGGCGCATCGGGTCCGGGAGCTTCGGATCGGTGTACCGCGGCACGCTCCCCGACGGGCGCGAGGTGGCGATCAAGCGCGCTGAGGACCAGGCAAAGTCGTCGAGCTCGACGGCGCGGCCGGCGCGCCGGCGCGACCGGGAGACGGCGTTCAACTCGGAGCTTACCGCGCTCGCACGCGCCAACCACAAGAACATCGTGTGCCTGCTCGGCTGCTGCGCGGATTCCGGCGAGCGCGTGCTCGTGTACGAGTTCATGGCGAACGGCACCCTCTACGACCAGCTCCACAACCGGAGCCCCATGGCGCCACAGTTGTCTTCGTGGCGCGGCCGCCTAACCATCGCTCTCGACGCCGCGCGGGGCATCGAGTACATGCACGTGTACGCCGTGCCGCCCATCATCCACCGCGACGTCAAGTCGGCCAACATCCTCCTGGACGACTCGTGGACAGCCGAGATCGCCGACTTCGGGCTCTCCTCCGTCCTGGAGCCCGGCGCCAGCGGCGAGTTCGACGACGGCAATCCGCAGCAGCCGCTCTACACTGGCGGCACGGTGGGGTACATGGACCCGGAGTACTACCGACTCCAGCACCTGACCGACAAGAGCGACGTGTACAGCTTCGGCGTGGTGCTCCTGGAGCTCATGTCCGGTTGCCGCGTCGTGCAGCGGTACGCGGAGAGTGTCACGCCCAAGAACGTCGTCGAGTTCGCCGTGCCGCGCATCCTCGCCGATGAGGTCGCCCGCGTGCTCGACCCGCGCCTCCCGGTCCCGACGCCGCACGAGGCCGAGGCGCTCGCCTACGTCGGCTACCTAGCCACCGACTGCGTCGGCTCCACCGGCTGCGACCGCCCGTCCATGACCGAGGTCGTGGACGCCCTCGAGCGCGCCGTCGCCGCGTGCACTGTGGCCCCGCTGTCCCGCTCCGGGACGACCCGCCGCGCGCTGTCCCGCTCCGGGACGGACCAGTTTGACCTCACTGACACTGACTAGCGAGCCCGCCATGGACCATCGCTCGTGCGCACCTCGAGGCCGGCACGCCATTGTCACCCTCACTGCCGCTGCTGCTGATGCAACGTCTTAATCCGCATTGCGTCAGTGGCCATTCGAGGGGACCAAGAATCCACGCGGGTAGCCACTGGAGTCGTCATGCCCCTGGGCCCTCGAGCAAGCACGCAACAATGGGATCCATCAGAAAGGGGAGAAGAAACCAATGCGACGCAGACATCTCTGATGCTGCTGCTGCAAAATTTGTTGTCGATTCCTCGGTGAGATTATCTTCTCTTTATCCTCCATTATCGCTGATCAGATCAGGATGGAATAACAGATAGTTAACAGTAACAGCTTGACAGAGACGTCGCACCGGTTCATCATGCTGATGAAATTGGTCAAATGAAATGAGATGAAAAGACCCGGCACGAACGGGGGGAATCCATTCTTTCTTGCTACCTTTTCTTTCTTTCTTTTATTGAAGTGTGCACTCATTGGTGCTGCATTTGTTACATGTTTTGGTCATTCCTCTTTGGGTGGTTTTTTTGGGCATAAGGATTCTTTATTGGTGTGTATAGATCAGTGATAAAGGGTGAAAAAAATTAGTGTTACAAGTGAGGATTAGCAATGAAGTATTTATTGATGATGATTCTTCCTTTTGCAATGTGGCTTGTTTGTAACATATGAATTCGATAGGAATTTTGGATGAATCATACCTTTTTCTTTTTGCAAAATTCATATGAAATTTCCATGTTCCAAGTACGCCAAAACGAGGGATGTTACTTGTAAGATCCCGGTAAATGGTGCAAAGATAATGTCAAGCGAAGCACTGAGTACATACTTGAGAGCATGTACAATAGTTTGTTTTTAAAGATTATTTCTATGGATTCCAATTCATCTAAAATAGTACTAAATACAACATCTCCAGTAGTTTATCTCTAAAGTTATTTCTCTAATAATTTTATACTATTTTTATCACATTGTTTGCTTCGCACTTATCATTTTTTGTGTTGATTTACGTGATTAGATTGTCTCTTCCAAGGAGATAGCACATTCTCTTATCTTATCTTATCTTTTCTTCACGTAGAATTTTGTTAATATTATATTATTAAAAGACAGTTAAAATAATACAATTGAAGATATCTAAAAGGTTTCCCTACTGATTTAGTAAGAAAAAGAAAAAGCTTTTGTGGAGTGCTCGTCTTGCCTGCTCACTTTCCAATGCTTCACCCTTTCGTCACTTTGGCAGACTACTTTAGAATTCAGATCTAAGGTTGTTGATCTTCTTGTCAGCACACTGCTCAGTTAGAGTCTGTTCTGGCATGAGTAGGAGGCGAGCATCCCATCGGGCTCCTTTTGATACATCACATGAACTGCCTTTTCTTCCACGAGTACATTTCAATATTGCAATGAACTAGTATGTCTAAATGCAATCACTGTTGAATAATAGCCGTGTCTTTTCAATAAGATGTGTTCTAGAAGTGGCCAGCTAATTAATCATCAAGTTGGGCGCTAATCTGCCCCTGCTAGTTAATCATGACCGCAGAAAGGAACAAACTGGTGGTTAAGTAGTAAGTGACCAGCACGCGAATGTAATGGATCCAAGCCATGAAAGGACAGGCAGGGTGATTAGCATGCAGGACACTCGTTTGACCACTCTGATCGATGGTCTAAGACTAAAGCAGAAGTGAACAAAGATACGTGTGTGTGTATATATAAGGGATAGTATGAAAATGCTTCCATACTACCAGGAGTATGTACTCTCTACTACATATGTATTAACTCTTATTACGCAAGCGGAAGCACATTCCATAAATAAAAGTTGTTAACCAGTTCTGCTTAATTATGAAGTTGTTTTAACCAAATAGAGGTAGGGGGTACATACACCTGAGAGTACATAATCTCACCTTACAATATACTCCCTCTATTGATAAATATAATGTGTATTTTGACTTTGCATAAGGATTAAGATTACGTTAAAATTGAGAAAAATATGAGAGTAAATGACATACATACCCTCTTAATTTTTTTGAAATATAAGAGATAATATTTTGTGTGGAGGGTAATGAATAAATACATATCGTTGAGAAAGAATAAATAGGGTATAATAGGAAAGGCTCATTAAATCTACATATAAGCTTTATATTTCTAAATAAAACCATTCAAACTATGAGCCTTATATTTATCAACCACTAAATGAACATGTTATATTTTGAGTTTGCATAAGGATTAAGATTACGTTAAAATTGAGAAAAATATGAGAGTAAATGACATACATACCCTCTTAATTTTTTTGAAATATAAGAGATAATATTTTGTGTGGAGGGTAATGAATAAATACATATCGTTGAGAAAGAATAAATAGGGTATAATAGGAAAGGCTCATTAAATCTACATATAAGCTTTATATTTCTAAATAAAACCATTCAAACTATGAGCCTTATATTTATCAACCACTAAATGAACATGTTATATTTTGATTTTGCATAAGGATTAAGATTACGTTAAAATTGAGAAAAATATGAGAGTAAATGACATACATACCCTCTTATTTTTTTTTGAAATATAAGAGATAATATTTTGTGTGAAGGGTAATGAATAAATACATATCGTTGAGAAAGAATAAATAGGGTATAATAGGAAAGACTCATTAAATCTACATATAAACTTTATATTTCTAAATAAAACCATTCAAACTATGAGCCTTATATTTATCAACCACTAAATGAACATGTTGCATCTCGTTAACACTTTTGATATACTTCAATATTAATTCTAAGATAATTCAATACAATATGGTTGAAAAAGAACATAATCGGAACCCTATATTTTTTTGTATATAACCTTTTTTATACATATATATATAAGTCGTATATACACAAATTATGCTAAAAATAATGTAAATAAAATTTTATGGAATATATTTTAAATTATTTTATAATTAGTATAAAAGTATGGTAAAAAAATAAAGAAATATAACAATATTATTCAGACGTTATATTGAAAATAGCCATAACTAACGCAACAGCTGGCTAGTGGCCGGCGTACATGTGGTAGCCCGGTCCTAGTAGCTAAGCTACCTGCTACACGCATGGGTCAATGATCGGCGCGTGGGGGCATGTAGATTTTGTCGTTTAGTCCTTTGCTTGCTTGCTTCCTTCGCTCGATCACCGCCTGATGCTGCTGGTTGCTGGAGGCCCGTCGTCTTCTTCCTCCGTCCGCATGCGGCGGCTTGGCTCGATGGATCCCCATGCGTTTGTCTCCTTGTCGATCGGGGGTTTTTGTTGAAAGCTCGAGCGGCCGTGCTGCTGCCTTGTCCTGGTTTGTCACCGACATTAGGCTTACCTTACTAAACCGACATAAAGAATCGTCTATACATCGGTACTGATTTTTGTCAAAAATCAATAAAACCCGATTTTTTATCAAGAATCAGCACACTCAGCAAAAGCTGACATAAAATCAAGAAATATATTAGAAATATTTAAAATGTATAGAAAAAAAATTCTAGCATGATATTTCCTATATTTTAAGACAACGTCAACTTGTAAATTACATATTTTGCAATAATAGCACAACTATAGAAAATATGAAAAAAATTCGGCATGACTTTTGGTATATTTTAGACAATCTCAAGTTGTAAATTAGACACTTAGCAATAATATCTCAACAAACAACCTTTCATTTCAATACCATTCACAAATCAATCCAACAAAGTCTACAGCTCAGTGTTCATGGTTATGATACTTGAAATCAATAGTATTCACCGAAAATGAATGTTCGCACTTTGCATAGTTCTGGCGTCCTTCCATTTTCACACATATGCCATATTGGATCTACATGAATGTTATGTTAGTAAAAAATTAAGTTGCAATGTAATGAAACATTACTTATATTCGGTTTTGCTCAAAAACATCTCAAAAATTCAATTTTTTAAAAAACAATTCATGGCAGATGTTAAAAGGCTATTAATACTAATTTTTGGGAATTTTTGGATAAATTTTTTGAAATTTTATGAATTTTTTAATTTAAATTTGAATTGGATCGGTTTCATTTCTCGAGGCGAACCGATACAGTAAAAAATCGTGGAAATCAGTCGATTTTTATCGATATTGTTAACCCTAACCATCATCATATATTTGCGTTGTCTCGGAACCCGGTTCGGATTTGGCCTTGCAGTAATTTGTTTTGGATTTGGCTTTTCATGGTTTGTTTTCTTATATGTGACCGATGATATATGTGTCTTTTGTCATGGGTCCGATAGATTCATGGCAGGGCAGCAACAAGCAACAGCGCGGCAGCTCGGATGGATTTACCATGATAGGATCTCTTGCCATGTTACTGAGGCCCCGTTCGGTACTGTTTCTGTGTAACATCCCCTGGCCGCCGATCGTTCGGGACGTAAGATCAACTAGGAAATTGAGCGCGGCGGCACGCCGCGCATGTGAACGAAAAAAAAATAGTTTTAATACAAAAAAAACCGAGAAAATGTTTTCGTAGAAAAAGCGGACCACGAGAACACTTTAAAACATTTTTTCCATGCTCTGAAGGAAAAACGGACCACAAAAACATTTTTTTCGGGTAAAACGGAGAAACGAAAACATTTTTTCCATGCTCCGAAGGAAAAACGGACAACGAAAACATTTTTCGTTTTTTTAGGAAAAACGGAGAAACGAAGACATTTTTTCCATGCTCCGGAGGAAAAACGGACCACAAAAACATTTTTTCTTGGTAAAACGGAGAAACGAGGACATTTTTTCCATGCTCCGGAGGAAAAACGGACCACAAAAACATTTTTCGTTTTTTTTTAGGAAAAACGGAGAAACGAAAACATTTTTTGCATGCTCCGTAGGAAAAACGGACCACAAAAATATTTTTTTCGGGCAAAACGGAGAAACGAAAACATTTTTTCCATGCTCCGGAGGAAAAACGGACCACAAAAACATTTTTTCGGTTTTTTATAGGAAAAACGGCCAACGAAAATATTTTTTCCATGCTCCGGAGGGAAAACGGACCACAAAAACATTTTTTTGGGGCAAAACGGAGAAAGGACCTGAACGAAAAGTGCACGGACCTATTTGTTATGATTTTGGACCTGTTCGCTATTTTGAAAAACTATAAAAGGGATCGTTTACGATTCGTATTTAACGGGAGGTTCTTTATGTAAAATGGCGAAGGAGGGACCTAAACGCGAACCGGAGAAAAAATCTCCCTCTCACAAAAAATTGCAAAAGGACCTATCCGTAATTTCAAAAACCGGAGGGACTTTTTCGCAAAAAGAGGAGAGAGGGGGGTGGGACGCGTGGGGGGTCTCCCCGGGCGTGCTTTCTCCCGAGTGTAATATAGGTATGATGCAGACAAAGCGAAAGAAGCAAACGAAGAACGAAGAACAGAGAAGGGGAAAGCGAGAAAAAGAGAGAAGCAAAGGTAAATGTTCTTTTCTGAATTGAATCCTGTCTCTTCCGTTACAATCCGATATCCTTTAAGTACTTATCTCCTCTACCTCCCCTTACAGGTGGGTCCATACATCTATGGCACGGGCGTTACATTACCGCCCCTCACGAGAATTTGCTTGTCCCCAAGCAAAAGATTAGCCTGACCTTGAATCCCGGGGTCCCATGGCCATTGTTTGTACTGATGAGAATAGTGGAAAGAATTGGTGGGCAGGGAACTAGAGTTCTGGGCTGCCTTAGTGTCTGGTGGAGTGCAATTCTGGTAATGCTTGGGCAATACCGATTGAGAGCCAGAGGGTATTTAATTCTGTGTCCACTTTAAAATCAACAAGAGTATTTTTGTACTTGTAAACTGAACTGGTGTCAATCACAATAGGAATGTAACCCCTGAGGATCCTTTTGCCTTCTTTTGCAAGAATTTCCAGCTTCTCTGCATTGAGGGGTAATCCTTCCCATGCATCCATACCAGGCTCTTCAATTTTGTCCGCGACATTGTTGTTCAGTGTCTTCCCATCAGGACCAATCAGAACAAGCGTTGGAAGACTGCTAAAATCAAAGTAACGAGCCAGCTTCTCACACATCTTGTCACCCTCAGGAATGGCGAGCCAAGGCATGCTTGCAAAACTCTCATTAAACGATGCCTCGTTACTGTCCAAGAATACAGCTACAACTTCAAACTTCTCCCCCACTTCTTTGAGTTTACCATAAATCTTAGCAAGTACTGTGGTAAATCCATCAACCGGACCATAGCCGTCCACTACAAAGCAAACACCAACATACTTCCCCTCAAGGTCAGAGATGGGTACCTTGTCTCCCTTGTTTGAAATTAAATAGTCACGATCAGGTGTACCAAGCACGCTATGAATAGTTTGATTATCTTTAGCTGCCTTTTCCTGTTCCTTCAATTCATTGATCCTCTGAGGTGTAAAAGGGTAAGCTTCTATACCGTTGTTTTTGACATCAGCAATGGAATCCCCTAGTGACCCAATACTAACACAATGGCTTGAATGAGTTGCAGCCGTGGAAGTAAAGTGGTTCAACACAACTCCAGAAGTTGATGTATTCTTTTTCATGGACGCATTTTCAGCAGTATCTCCCACAGGAGAAGGTACATACCCTTGTGTTTCATTGGAAAAGGGGTCCTGGTGATCAAATATTGGTTTCTGCATCAACTCTGATTGACGATGTCTTCCCTTTTGGACACCATCATTATAGCTCTCATAAACCTTAGTATTCTTCAGCTCTGCAATGCACAGTTGTGCAAGGTTTGTAGTAGCTCGTTCTGCTGTCTCAGCAGTAGTTTGGGCAGCAGACAATATGTCAGCAGGAGGTGCTGGAGTTGGGTTCACTTCACCAATTTCCCTTGTGAAAATTTCTGGCTCCGTTAGCTTCACAGGAGTAGATGTAGGTGAGGGACTTGACTCATTTTTCTCCATTGAATAATCAACGACAGATGGTGGTGGACAGGCAAAAGGAAATGGTGCAGAAACTAGATGTTCTGAACTTTTTAGCTCAACCTTGAAAGCAGCATCAACTATTGGATTCTCTTCCAAATCAGTTGGGTTTGAGAATTCATGAGCAGTCGACTGGGATGTTTGCAGAAGTGGACCAATATCTGGGGTTGGTGGAGTATCAGAGGCTGGGTGAATCACTGCTTTTGGAACTTCAGATAAATCCAGTGACTTTTGGTGACCATAAGCACCAAATTGTTTCTCCACTGCAATCATGAACTGTTCCCAGCTGCCCAGCTCATTCTGAGATTTATAAACTTGCAACCAACGCGATGCTTTTCCTTCCATGTGCATAGTTGAGGCAGTCACCCATAATGCTTCAGGTATGTTGTATAATCTGAAGTAATCTAGACATTTATCTCTCCACCAACGAGGACTTTCTCCTTCAAATTTTGGAAATGACAGCTTCGGCAGCGGTGTTCGCATCGCATTATCATGTTCTCTTGTCAGCCGATTGCTCGATCCTGAAGCTTCGTGGAGAACCCCGTTCGAACACCTGGGATGCAGACTGCTGGAAGGCAGTAGGGGCTCTTTCTCTGCTCGCCCCAATATTCCCTGTGGTGCTGGCATGAACAACGCCTTTCCCAGAGCTAAGGCGGACCCTTCCCCTCCAATATTCTTCTCCATCATCTGCTCCGTGGTCAAGCGCGCCACCACTTGCGCTGTAGCCTCCAATTGTTTTGCCAACAGGTGTTGATCCTTTGAACTCTGCTCCATCGCTTTAGCCGTGATCTCAGTTCTTCCCATCAGCTGATGCTGTGTTGAATCGATTGCTTCAAAGCGCACAAAAAGGAGATCAATACTTTCTTTGATCCGAGACAACTTCTCCTCCGCACGTTTTGCCGTCTCCCCCATCGCCTCAAGGACGATTTGGGTCTGAACGGATGGTTTCAACGGTGCCATTGCGTCTGATTCAACCGAGTTAACCAAGATCTAGGGATTTCACAGGGACCTTTCAAGACCGATCAGAATCAATCTCGGGTTCCCCAACCTTCTCTTGGGATTTTACAACTCAAGGTCGGATCGAATCAAGCTCTGATACCATTTGTAACATCCCCTGTGTCAGGACCCCAACAACTTGACACGGATCCTGAAGGATTGAATCACCAAGATCTCCAAGAAACGTAAAGAAACAGGAAAGAGGATCAAGAGGAAATACGCTACAAGCTAACAAACTAAAGTACTGGAGATATTTTGATATGTGAAATCTTATCCTTCTTAGTCATCGTTAGGCTTTTATAGCCATCAATACAGTAATAAGTTTTTAACTGAATGTAAAACAGCGGTAAAGTAAACAGCAGTAAAGAGTAAACTATTTTCAGGTCTTCTTCCATCAGCTAAATGACAAACACTATTCTCAGTCATCTAGCCGTTGGATACATCAGTCTTCTATTCAGCAAGTTTGCCCACCGTTGATGATGTCTTATGCAAAGTCGACGAAACGGTATAAGTGACACCAGATTCTCCTGTTCTTCGTTCACCTTCAGATAGCCCTGACATTTCCCCGCCGTTAAACCATAGCTTGTCCTCAAGCTCTGAATTCAGGAAAAGTGTTTTGGATAAAAGTGGTATCCTCCCAAGTTGAATCCATGTCTGGCAGATTCAACCACTTGATCAGCCATTGAGTTACGACAACTCCTTTTCAAGGGACAATTCTTCGGTCCAAAATAGCAACCGGTGCTGTCTTCACTCTCCCTTTTGCGCTTCAGCTATTTCTTCTTCCTCCTCTGATATGTTTTCTTCATCTCCTTGCATCAGGAGTGTGTGTAAGGCATTCCGGACTTTACAAACTTGATTATGCCCAGGTTTCCAAGGTTCATTACAGTGCCAACAAGTTTTTCCTCCCCTATCCAACTGATGCTCTTTCTTCACTTCTTTCTTGTCAACTGCAAGGGGTTTGTCATTGAGCTCCTTAGGTGGCACATACTCCTTGGGTTTATAACTTCCTTGGCTGCTTCTTTTTGCATTAGCAGATTTTTCTTCTAGCTTTGCATACCAATATGCTTCTAACAACCCTTTTGGTTGGTGGCTACTCACAGAGTACTTGATTTCCTCCTTGAGTCCTCCAATAAAGCAACTCAACAGATAGTTTTCTTGCAAATATGAATGATCTCTCTTAACTAATTCCACACATTTCTCAAAGTAATCAATGTAATTTCCCACTGTGCTGAGATGTTTGATCCTTTGTAACTTCTCCACTGCTTCATGGGCACTCGCATCTGAAAATCGATCACACAAAACTGCACTGAATTGGCCCCAAGAAAATGATTGCCAAGGAATTCCAATGCCCCTAAACCAAGTCCCCGCTCGTCCTGTTAGATGACCCACCGCCAAATTGACCCATTGTTCAACAGGTGTTCCTGCCATCTCAAAAAATTTCTCACACAAGTCAATCCATCCCAATGGGTCATCTCCTGAGAATAGGGATAATTCCAATTTTGGACCCTTGATGACTGCTTCCGCATATTGATGAGTATTGTAGGTTCCCCCACAGTATACATTCCTTTGAGCATCCCATATTTGCACACCTGGACCATGTATATTCTGATTTTGCCCAGTAACAGCTTGAGAGGTTACCTGAGAAGAATTGGGTGGTAGTGCTGGATGCACATACCGAGATGCTACCTGATTCCCACTCCAATTTCCAAACTGCCTCCAGGACAAATCTGCGGTGGTACTCGTGTATTCAGATTAGAAATATTTCCCAGAACCCCCACGTCACCAGGTATTCTTGCATATTGAGACAAAGAAGTTCTAATAGCAGGAGTAAACACAGGAGATGCACTATTGCCCAAGCCTCGTGGTTCCATCAACCCAGATTCATAAAAGTTAACTCCAGATTCATTCCTGTTGGTCTCTGTTACTATTTGTGTTGGATTCCCCTCACATACTGACAAGGAATTGAAAGATTCAACCTGATTTGAAGGCATACCTGATCTGCTTAACAGCAACTGCTTGATCTCAGCCACATCGGTCTTAAGAACTTCCAGATCATTAAGCCTTACATGGATCTTCTCAATCTCCTCCTGATAATCCATGTCCGCTCTTCAGGTTCAGATTGGGGATTTTTACAGTCTGCACCAACCCTACCAAATCTGCTAGATCCAATCAACTCGCCGAGGATCCGCAGTGCTCTGATACCATTGTCAGGACCCCAACAACTTGACACGGATCCTGAAGGATTGAATCACCAAGATCTCCAAGAAACGTAAAGAAACAGGAAAGAGGATCAAGAGGAAATACGCTACAAGCTAACAAACTAAAGTACTGGAGATATTTTGATATGTGAAATCTTATCCTTCTCAGTCATCGTTAGGCTTTTATAGCCATCAATACAGTAATAAGTTTTTAACTGAATGTAAAACAGCGGTAAAGTAAACAGCAGTAAAGAGTAAACTATTTTCAGGTCTTCTTCCATCAGCTAAACGACAAACACTATTCTCAGTCATCTAGCCGTTGGATACATCAGTCTTCTATTCAGCAAGTTTGCCCACCGTTGATGATGTCTTATGCAAAGTCGACGAAACGGTATAAGTGACACCGGATTCTCCTGTTCTTCGTTCACCTTCAGATAGCCCTGACATTTGGCCGCCGATCGCTCGGGACGTGAGATCAATGCAGACAAAGCGAAAGAAGCAAACGAAGAACGAAGAACAAAGAACAGAGAAGGAGAAAGCGAGAAAAAGAGAGAAGCAAAGGTAAATGTTCTTTTCTGAATTGAATCCTGTCTCTTCCGTTACAATCCGATATCCTTTAAGTACTTCTCTCCTCTACCTCCCCTTACAGTGGGTCCATACATCTATGGCACGGGCGTTACATTCTGCTCCTGGCTTCCCAGTCGGAGCAGCTGGAGCCAGCCGAACGAGCGATACACGGAGTGATGATGGATTCAAGAATCCAGCCAGAGCGAGCGCTCCCCACGAAATGTACTGTACACGAGCGGCACGAGCGGCGATCGGGCGTGGAGGAGCGGCGATCGGGCGTGGAGGAGCGGTGACCCGACGTCCACGAGCGGCGTCCGTGAGCAGCGACCTGGCGTCCACGGCGAGCGACATCGACGGCATCCCGTAGAGGTTAGCCACTCTCCTCCCATCTGATGAACCCCAAATTTCCAGATCTGGGCAAAACCGCCGGCCCTCCCGTGCGCAGGGGACGTGCTGCTGCACTGCGTGGTGGACGCGATTCTCAGCGCGCTTGGGCTGCCGGACGTCGGGAAGATCTTCCCGGACTCAGAACCCCGCTGGAAGGGCGCCGATTCTTCGATGTTCATAAAGGAAGCTGTGAGTTTCTCAAGCTCTCAAGTTGGCTCCAAATTTGGCAATTCGATATTGTTTCTGTGAGCAGTTTAGGATACTGTGTGTAGTTAGGGCGGTTTAGAGTGTGTGGAATGCTTTTATCATAACAAACTTTAGAGTTCGTGCGTGATGCATTTGCTGAATGATTCCCAGTTTCTGATCATGTAACAGTTTATATTGCGAAAATAAGTTTTGTACTTGAATTAGCAGTAGGTAAGTATGAAGTCTTGACTGTTACGTGCTAAACGATCCAACTTGTGCAAGTCTTCTTTGAAAAGGGTAGGGTAATGCTGTTAAAAGTGGAGAATACCCAAGATGCATCTTTGTAGATACCCCAGTTCATTACCTTTGTTTCTAACATTCGACTATTTCATTGTTCCTGCATCTAGGGGTGGGCATTTTAGACCGAAATCGAATTACCAAACTGAACCGAATTAATCAATTATTTCGGTTTTTTCGGTTTACGGTTTTCGGTTCAGTTTTTATTTTGGTATAATTCGGTTTTCGGTGTTCGGTTCGGTTTTTGGTTTTCAAAAACCGAAATAACCGAATAGGCTATGTACAATTCCACTTTTATAATATCCTTCCTAAATCTACTAAACAATTATTATGTTCTAACATCTTTATGCATAGGTGTGGTATGTTCATATATTCTACTATGTTTATATTGTAATGACCTATGATATTGTGTGGGTTTATGCCTACTCTATGTTGCGATGTGAGAAGGATAAAATCTAATCTACCTAGTGTTTATTCATATTTCGGTTAACCGAAAAACCGAATTAATCGAACCGAAATATTTCAGTTAATTCGGTTCGGTTTTTCATTTTAGTCTGAGAAATTCGGTAGTCACTTTTTAAAAACCGAATTATTTTAAAACCGAAAAAACCGAACCGATTAGACCGAAAAAACCGAATGCCCATCCCTACCTGCATCTGAAACACCATAATTCCATGAGCATCGGGTGCTTCAATCCCGATTTTGTCAACACCTGATTGCGTAAGGTGTCTACGTACACATGAATCGCTGACTGCAAATTTAGTCTTGGTCCTGTTGGACTTTTGGACTCTTCCGAGACAAAAAGTATTCCACGTTTTAGAATTTGTACAAGGCATGTACCCATGTGCTTAGAATGCTGACTGCTTATTTGTTGTAGGACTTTTGGATAGAAAGTATCCCCATGAGTTAGTATTCGAGCTCATTATGAGATGTTTTTCAATGACCTCATGAACCGTTGAAATTAGCTTATTTTCTCTTCAATTTGACATTACACAGTATTTGTTGCTCTCATACTCATTTTAAGCAATATTATGTAGAATTTTATCCAATTGGAGCATGATTGTTTCATGTGCTTATACATGAATTTTGCTTGTAAATGATATGGTCCAGAAGATATGACCTGATAAAACAGATGCTTGGTTGATGAAATTTTACTGAGCTTCTATTTGCGTAACACTAACGCCTTTTGATTGTTATGCAATTTCAGGTGAAACTGATGCATGAAGCAGGCTTTGAGCTCGGAAACCTTGGTGCCACCTACTGGGGGCGGATCCATCTGTTGTCAATCTCAAGGCTAAGACGCATGAGAAAGTCGACAGTCTAGGGAGAAATAGGAGCATAGCTGCTCATACTGTAGTTCTCCTGATGCGGAAGTAGAGTATTGGAAGTGTACTACATAACACAGGAATCGAATTGTTTTGTAGTGAACAAGAGGTTATTACACATTTACACTTGCCCTTGTGCAAGTGATCTATTCAATATGCAATCTTCAGGGGGAGAAGTAACAAAGCTGAGTGCAATGAAAATTTTATGAATTCAGCTTGTGTCTCTTTTGAGTTATACATAATTATTATTCTGTTCTTGCAGGATAGAAATTATTCTGGTAGTTCTTGTGATTGTTTTCCAGATTCACGAACCAATTTGACAACTGATTAATGAAGGTATAGTAGTTTCATGTGTGTTGAACATTTGAACTTAATCGGCTTTAGAGATCTGTGCGCATCTCTATGTTGACCTCAATGAAATAGATGTGTGCAGTGCACATTACAATGCTTCTCCGTCAGAGAACAAAATACATGGAATGTACAAATCAATGGTCAGCATAAGACCAACATTGTTGCTTACATGACTGATCAAAGTTGCACGGGGAAAAGGACGGCACATCAAAAGTTATAAACCACAAGGTAACCCATATCTGAACCTTTTTTGTGACATGGATATGGTAAATCTGGAACTACTTTCCACTATTTTGTATTACCAATCCTTGCTGCTTTCAGTAAGTACGTTACCATAAGAGCTCCACAGCAGAGTCAAGTTACAAATACAAGTCAGGTATTACAGACAAGAGTAAACTGGACAATTCCTCTAGAATCTCCTCATTTAAGAATCTAGAGCTAACCAGCTAGCCGAACACTTTCAGAAACTACTGCTGATTCTTCAGAAATCAGAATCAAGGAGTCGGAGTAGAATCAGAAAGGAGCCGGAGCTGGAGCCCTACCAAACGAGCCTGATCTGCGGTAGATCACTTAATGCACTATCCAACCACCATAGGTTGTTCTGCCGCTCTAACAGGCTATCCTCCAACATTCATGTTGTTTAATAATAATACATCTATTATGAGTCGACGTTTTGCAGGCTTCTCAGGCTGGCCACGTCATGCACTTAGCGAATTTGTAAAAAGATCCTTCCACTTTCTTTAAATTATGGATAGGATCCTGTAAATTAAAAAAAGATCTTTTGCAATTATTTGTGATGATAAAAAACCATTCCAAATAACGTTTAGATCCCTCGGTTTGTTGCTTTACAAAAAAAACTCCCGTTAAATACAAATCGCGAATGAACCTTTTTCTAATTTTTCAGGGTAGTGATCAAGTCCAAAAAAATAACAAATAGGTCCCCGTCCCTTACGTCCAGGTCCTTTCTCCATTTTTCCTGGAAAAAATATTTTTGTCAACAGAAATATGTGTACAGCTCTATCTCTAAACTTTTTTTCCCAACTCGATCTCTAATCTCTAGACTTTTTTTTTCCCAACTCGATCTCTAATATTTTTCGAAACATGTACTATTACTCGGTGAACACATAGAGTGTTAGACTCGACAAAAGAAAGTCGGCATCTCTAATATTTTTTGAAACATGTATTATTACCCGGTTAACACATAGTGTTAAGCTCGACAAAAGGAGGTTGACCGGGTAATAGAGTGTTAACCAAATTCGTCAAAAGAACGATGTGTGCAACTCTATCTCTCTATTTTTTTGTAACTCGATTTCTAATATTTTTCGGAATGTTAGAGCTGTATCTCTATAGTTATTTTTGCAACTCGATCTATAGTGTTTTTCAAAACATGTATTATTCACCGGTAAACGTATAGAGTACGACAAAAGAAGGTCAGCATCTCTAATATTTTTCAGAACATGTATTATTACCTGGTTAACACATGTTGAGATCCTCCTGCAGCCTTTTTTTAGAAAAAAAAAACAGAGCAAATTTTACACGGTGCGGCGTGCGCCGCACATTCTACCTAGTTAATCTTGTTGTATAATAAGTTGTGACACGTTTGGCTTGTCACGTGTCATATTAGATATGTTTAGTTATGGGTAATTGGCATGGTAGATGTGTTGCATGTGCCAAAGATCTGGCTTTGCATGTGTACGTATATGAGTGGTGGAGGCATGCATGGAGTAGTAGTGTTGCCGATGGACTCGGTCAGAGTTTGTAGGTGTCAGTTACATGTTTGTATTATATGCATGGCTATTAGTTTGCATGTAGTTAGTAAGTTTATTTATTAGGGTATGTATAATGGTATAGATGGTAGCTGTCTATAATACATCTCCATATCATCTACAGACAGGGTTCAAAATAACTCACACAATAGATCACTATATAGTCATCTGTAATGGTCTCATTCAATTAACACACTGTTTATACAATGGTACACAAAATTTAAAGATGTCTGTAAGACTGTCTATTAAATAGTAGACATCAGATTTCTCTCCCCTTCTTCTTTCTCTTTCACATCACCTAAAATTCTGCGTAGCATGGTCTTACAGACAGTTGATATTACTAGTGCAGGAGAACTCATCACAGACGGTTCACAAACTTCATCACAGACAGTTTTGCGAACCATCCGTAAAAATGAGTCAGTGATGAAAGAAATCATCACAGACGGATTTTCAACCGTCTGTGGAAATATATATCACAGACAGTTCATATCTAGAACTGTCTGTGATATAAGAATTATCACATACGGTTCTAGATATGAACCGTCTGTGATGTTCATATCTAGAACCGTCTGTGATAATTCTTATATCACAGACGGTGAACCATCTCATCACAGACAGTTCATATTTAGAACCGTCTGTGATGTTTTCTCATCACAAACGTTTCCTATTTTAGAACCGTCTGTGATGTGCCTTCACACAGATGGTCATTTTTCTTTTTATTGGCTAGCCTCAGGAAAATGCTAGCCATACCCTCTAAAACAACAAACATATTACAAATCATCACATGCATATATTGATTACATCCATTTCAGCAATTAACTCAATTACATCACATCATGTATATATGTCACATCCATTTCAGAAATGAAGTTTGATATTAGTATATGGAACTCAATGTTATGAACCAATTAATTGAATGGACAATTGCAATTCACATCACAATAAAAAGAAATAAATGAACCCAAGTGGCAGTTCAGATTACAACTCCAGCCTAATTGGCAGCATGGAACTTGCCTTTTTTATTTATGACTTGAGTGAGCAAGAAGAAACAAAGTTTCTCTCGAATGTTGCTCAACTTGGTCTGTTTCAACGCAGTTACAACCTCACTGCTCTTTTTTTTTGTAGTGATGACAAGTTCCATGTTGTGGCAAACGTAAAAGCCACATAGGTTATTTCCCTTTCCCTACTGATGGCACTACAAAATATAGAATAGGTTAGTTCCAGAGTCATTATTACGGAGTTTGATATACAATTATTGTGCATAGCGGATACCAAAAACTTAAAATCATGCTGCAGTTTCGCCCCGTCCTTGCACACTTTGAATGCCTTACGTGATTGCAAAAGGTTAGCCTCAGCCATTCTAGGAGCAAACCTGGAACAACTTACATGATCATGTTATCTTTGGAGGAAACGTGATTACTTGCCGAGTAATTTCGCAATAGGATTCAAGTCGTAGCTACCACTCTGTAAGGAATCAAGGTACATAACCCGGTATATGGCTGGATGAATTATTATTAGAACCCAATGAAACCTACTGAAACCTACACATGAATGTCACAATGGTGAAGGAACAATTCTGAGTTGTGTGCACAGTACAAATCAAAGTTTAGCAAGTAGTGTAGCACTTACCCTGGGTTATAGGGTATAAGTATGAAATCTTTCTTTTTAAGCCAGCAATGCCTGTTTCACATATTCTTGGACCATGTTTATATCTTCATCCATTGTTTGCTTTGAGAATATGTGTGGGTCGAGGAAACCCACCGATTGTTTGTTCGTTCTTGCTTCGAGTATCATGTTTCTATATATACAAAGGCGAATTATATATATATATATATATATATATATATATATATATATATATATATATATTGGCGGACATTTATCGCTATTAGACGAATGTAGACTGTGATAGCACCCACTTACAATGTCCAGCATCTCAAGAGCGCGACGTTGAGGGCATCGAGGTTGTAGAGATGGAACAAGTCCTGAAAATCGACAAGCCCCAGATGTCTCATTCAACAGATGCTTATGCTTGAAGCTGACCATGATATACGTTATACGTCTTGCACTGGCTTCATAGTTTGTCCAATGTACCAAGAATGCAATTTACGACAAGCCAAACAAAGTGAATTTAGGTGATCTGTCGTTAGCCAATCCTCTCCTAGCTTGTATACCCGGGCCAACGGGACAATCAGATAGTCGATGGTCTTCGTGATCTTCGATTTGCCCTTGCCTTTCGTTTTACTATAGGGAGCCTTCACAGGAGACAATTGGGCAGGAAACCCATCAAAGTTACGTAGATGAAGTGCACCATGGTCCACCATGGGTTCCGAGATGATGGTTCGCTGATCAGGTGAAGCAGGCAGATCAGATGGTTTGGGTAGTTCTGTAACAGGATGGGCGATCAGGGAGATGTCGCTGTTGGGCCATTGGATGAATGTGCCAATGGCATGCCCCAGTGTCACGATCTCGTCGCTTGGTGGCTTCTATAGCTTGACGATCTTGAAACTATCATGTACCCCATCCACATTGACCTTCGTGAAACCCGGTGCTACTATGGTACCGTGCACCAACGCCCCTTTAGTGGATGGATACACGATCCCCCAAGCAGTCGTAAGAGCAAAGGAGCCATTGGCAATTCTCACTTGGAGATTGCACTGTGTGGTCTCGTACACAACAATACACAGTTAGCTAATGTGTCCAACAGCTATATCTACGGAGCATTCAAAAGATATATTAGTATATTAATGTAACAGACTGGAAAATCCCCCTCTTTGTTCATCTATGTGAACGACAGATGCACAACTACTCTTACGGGTAGTGAGGCTGACTTGTGGACATACTTCTAGGGCTTGCGCGGTCTGTCCTTCTTGATTATTGAGCCTTTCCTCGAGGCTTCTTATCCTATCATAAAATTCTTCTCTCAACTTGTCCTTCAAATTCTTTATAAGCTTTGGCTCGTGCTCGGCTTTAGTTCTCTTTTTATTTTGGTATTTGTCCGAGTTGTCTGGGAATCCAGTTTTCCATGGAACAAAAACCTCTTTGCCTCATGTACGACCAGGGTGTTCCTTGTTTCCTAAGGCCATGGATAGTGCATCTTTCTCCTTGTCTGGCAAAAAAGAGCCATCGCCCGATTGTGTACTCAACTCTACCTGCAAGATCCTAACAAGTTATTTCACTTATGAAGTCATGGACTAATTACGTACAAAATTGGTAGTTCAATTTATATATTACCAGGCGTTGGAAGACTTCCTCGTCCGTACGGTTTTTAAAGGAGACATTTGCGGAAGACGTGGCACTTGTCCTCGCTCTTATCCAGTCTTTAGCACGCTGGTCTACAATCGATGCAAATGATGAGGAGGCCTCCTCGTCCTCCCTCTCCCATTGCACCCTCTTCCCCCACATAGCCAAAAGTGCCGAGTCTTTGGAGGTGAGTGTTCCTAGCCTGAAGGGCCTTGTGTGCTTCACTTTGACGCACGAATTCATTCGTCGTCTTCATCTCAACAAAACGCCACCATATGTCCTCATCAATGAACCCGTACTTAGAGTAAGGAGTCCTGTCCTTCTTGACATATTCATTGACAAGAGTGCTCTTGAAGGTCTTCCACGCCGTTCCTGCCACTAGCAATGCATACCGTCACACTAGGAGAGCGGATTCTTCTGGGATGTCGAATGATGATAGAATCTCTGTCAGCAGGGCGTTGTGACTCTCATCAGTCAGCGGCTTCCACGGTGATATCGTGATGGGGATCCGTTCCTGTGCGACTATCCCACAGAATGATCGAAATGCATTCGCTGCCTTTCTTGGCTCTGTAGGGGAACCATCCTTTAGATTGATCACCGTGATGGTATATCGGTCCGTTGGCCTTTTGTTTGCTCCTCTTGGACCGCGGGTCGATTTTCCTTTCGTTTGCTGATCATCACATCCTTCAGAAGACGAATTAGGGGGCGCCATCTTCTTTGTAAGTTAAAATAGTTTCAGGCGAACTACGAAAGAACATATAAAGTCCATTTAGTTTGAGGAAATGTGGCATCTAATCGGAATGAAAATAGTTGGTGGGGCAGGAAGGGGTGAGGAAAGAGAAAGATCTTGCCCATGTGGGAGGGCAGTACGATATGTATTGCTGAAGAGAGGTAGGGAAGTGAGTACAGTCGAATAACTGAGCCCCAAATGGCATCCCATGGCAATACATGAACCACATGAACCATGAACCATATGCCATAGTGTATGACACGCTTCCATCTACTAGGAATGGGATTTTGAGTTGAGGAAGGAAAGAATATTTTTAGATGAGAAAGGAAAGAATATTAAACCAAATTTTCTTCAAAAATTACAGATTCGATAAAACTTGTATGAACGACTGTTGATTCTTGCTATCAATCTTATTTATGTTGTTGTGTTTCCTATTTCTTACTAACCCAACAGTATGAACAAGTAATGAAAGAGTATTTAATTTGCTCTCAGGTGTCGGGCTGCTTGAAGATTAAATCTTCAGCCTCCTCGCCACTCGATGTAGGGTTGCTAGAGATAAGCACTAGGAGCTACTAGCTAGACACTTGCCATAAATACTTGAGCTTCAAATGGCATGAAGCAAATCACACATGCTGGTGTTAGGTTCGATAAAACAAGACACGAAGAAACAAGAACACTTATGCAGTAGTTCATGAGAACACTGGTTTATGAGAAGTAATTAAAGAGATGTTTGAGTGATCACTGACAGTTATAAACACAAACCGTCTGGGATGTAAACCAATACACAGACGGTTATAAACACAAACCGTCTGTGATTATATCACAGACGGTTTTATAACCGTATGTGATATTGGTTTACATCACAGACAGGTATAATATAAAACTGTGTATGATATAATCACAAACGGTGATAATATAAAATCGTCTGTAATATTGTTTACATCACAGACGGGTTTTAATTATACCCATCTGTGATAGGTACACTGACGGTTAGACTATAGAACCGTCAGTGATGTTCTATATTATAGATAGTTTTTGAAGACCGTTTGTGATGGTGCGTCTGATATAAGCCTTTGTGTACTAGTGTATATACACCATTGTACATGCTCTTAGGCGAGTGAACCGTGTCTATGGGAACGTGACATGCAAAGCAGAATGTGTATATAATTTCCCATGTAATCAGTTTGTAAAACTTGAAGCAAGGAGAAAAATAACTAAATTAAAGACAAAAAGCTCGGCCAAGCTGTTGTGGCTGAGAACGAAGTCTTTTGTGTGTTATCTACTCTTCTTCTTCTAGGAGCTCTGATGTGTGTTCTTGTGTGAGATGAGTCCAAAGGATAGCGTAGAGTAGTTCCAACATCATATTCTAACTAATTTGAGGTCGCTGAACTACTTAATAGTGGAGACGATTTATAAGAACCTTCCAAAGACTACACAGAGGAATTTTGTCACCACATAGCTCTCCTCCATCTTGTCACCAAGCCCACGGATTTTGTTGACGATTGTCATCAACCGAATAGTGAAATAGTCGATCGACACTGTCTTGTCCCCTCAAACTCATCTTTGAGGGTCTGTACTTTTGCCTCCTTCACACGGTCTACACCAAGATGTATCATCTTCAACGCCTCCCATACAACTTTACCCATCTCCTTTTGGGCTAGTAGGAAGAACATTTCCTCTAGGATGCCTACATAGATGGCCGCCAAGGCCATCTGATCCTTGTGTACATCAATGTTGCCGTCCTCAATCACGTCCCATAGTCTTTGAGGCCTCATATACACATTCATCTTGATTGCCAATGCTGTGTAACTGCTCTTCATGAGCATCAAATAATGCAATGAGACGATAAAACTCTCCTTCGCTATCGCACCTGACGTCGCCTCATCACCGGCGATACCATTTCCTAGAGAGTGCGACATGATCTTGGGCTTACATGGATCAAGAACTCAGGATCTGATACCAAATATTGGAACTACTTTGAGGTCGCGAAACTGCTCAATGGTGGAGACAATTTGCAAGAACCTTCGAGGGACTGCATGGAGGAATTCCTCACTCTTTCCATTAACTCGTTGTGAGACCCTCCCTTTTATGATACAGTATATTATAAGAAGAAATGTTCAAATGTGCATTCAGTGCTAGTTTCGTGATCAGTGGCTAGCACGCACATTCACAAATTGATATCACAACCATACACAATATTACATTATATATTACAGCGGAAGTAGTTCTTACATAATGTTATTACAACCCAAAATTAACACAGTGAAAATAGCTTTAGCTTGTAGTATGCCTACTAATCCCATATTCCCACATGCAACTGACAAGGTGAATCCTAGATAAATTCATCGCCGTTATCCTCGTAACCTGCATCAAAACATGTATCTTCAGGGTATTCTCTCTCATCACCTAAAAAATAATAATAGCATGTTGAGTACAGAATATACTCACAACACTTTTGTAAAACCTAAATTGCATGCAGGCTGTATCCAAGGAAAGCTACTATAGTTATTTTGCATAAAGCTGGCTTGAATTGTAAATACTGAATAATAAAATGGAAGCATAACTTTATAAAGCAATTTAACAGGTACATAAAATAACAAATATGAATAACAACATAATCTTAAGAACTCACAAATCTTCCATGAATATGAGGAACATATCGAATCTACTAACATATGACATAAAACCATTCTTTTGCCAACACATAACACAACAGCTGAATTCAACCTTGTTAACAGATGGCAAGCATTGAATCATCTATAAGGTAAAATTTTCAATTCCTTTCCATTTTTTATAAAAATCCCAAAATTCTAACTATGTGATGACTTTACCAAGTGCCCTTAACAACGAGCATGGCATTTTGAAAAGTTTTAACTCTGCAGAGGTGTATTACTTTACCCACAAGGAATGATCATCTCTTTTTGCAAATGCATTTTTAACACACTTTCTTTGATGTGTCGCAGACGTATCATACATAACTTTTACATTATCTAGCTCTAACTTTGCACCAACCTAGTGACGATAAACCCTTACTATGACGACAGAAGATATTTGTACACTCAGTATGACAAATGGTTTCACATTCCACTGTCCCACTCTTCCCCATAGTAAGACGTACATTGTTGCATTGATATGTTTTTCATCCACACTTTTGTGTGGACACCTTCACGAGCAATTCATAACGGAACAGTTTGTGCTACTACAGCCTTACAATGTGCAAAGCTAGTTCTAAGTATTTATTAACTTAAAGCCGTCCCAAACTAGCCCTTATGTTTGTACGATTATCTTGGCTTAAAACAACACAATAGTTGAGTCCTTAATTTGACCCATGCGAGCCTATCTACATGAAAGTCCCATGCACAACCGATTATTGCCAATATTAGCCTGTCGACGTTTGTTGTCAGCAATAATGAATATGGGGCTATGCGTTGGATCCAAACTCAATGGTAACATGAGATAATGGTTTATATAGGTTCATGCCCACGATAGCGAAGGTAATACCCTAGTCCTGTATTCTGGGATTATGAGTAGTATGTTTTTCACGTATCGCCTCTAGGGACCCCGCGCCCCCCTTATATAGGGAGGGGGCAGAAGAGTCCAAGTCAGTTACAAAGGGGGAAACCCAGTCGATTATGGGATAAGATTCAACCCCTATCCTTTCTTACCGGACACGCTTACGATCATATCTTTCCTAACAAGAATCGGTTGGCATCATCTGACCTCCCTTGCTAGGTACGGTGCTGATGGCCTTTGTTGTGTCCGATCTCATGCAACTGTCTTGGCCCATCCCTTCTTGGTTGGCCCTGGCAGCCTGCCGCGCAGATACCCAGGGCTCATGTATTCCACATCACCCACATTAAAAATCATACTTTATTTTCATTTTTATAAAAATATCATTGAACATATTAATCCAACATGTCCAAGATTTAAATTCATTATGAGCAGTGGAACCATCTGCGCATATTCCCAGTCTAACGCATGACTAAACATGTGTCAACGTATGAGCTAACAGACCCCTTCCGAAATGGGGCATAAAATGTTCGAACGGGGGGCTTTCGTGGGGATTGCTCGAGAGATGACGGAGAGAAAAACAGACGAAACTCACAAGAAGACACTCGGGTTTATCCAGGTTCGGGCCCTCCTCACGAGTAATAGCCCTAGTCCTGCCTGTGTTATTCTTGCTGGTGTTCTTGGAGAAATCGAAAGAACCAGGAACAAGGAACTCCCGGCCTCTAACCCCAAAGGAGGATGAACCAAACTAAAAGGTCCAACCAAGAAGAACCAACCGAAAGAATCGAACCAAAGAGAAGAACCCCCTCTCCCATGCACCCCAGCTACCTTTTATACTCGGGCTGGCTGGGGCGCACGGGGCTTACAATAGCACAGCACAATGAGTACACTGCCACGTCGCATTTAATGCGCCTGTCACTGTTCTTGCAGCACACTTAATGCCCTGGCACAGCCGTCATCTCCCCCGCCTCGGGCCCCGCGCCTGCCGGCTCCGCCCGCTCTGCCGGGGTGGGAAATTGCACCATGACGTCATTTGTAATAATGGCGCGCGTTGGAAACACGCGCCGCCATACTGTGTCCTTCATTACTCCCATTTAATGCGCACGATATGCATTAAATGTCTTTGACCTTCTGTGCGGCTGCACAGGTTACTAGGTGGCCTCGGGAACTGAGCGCCAATGGTGTGGACTGGGCGCCGTGCGTCCGCCAGGCGACCACCTTGCTGACCGCCAGCGGCGTGGTATGGACGCCATGTGTCCGCTGGGCGATCACACAGCTGACCGCCAGCGGCGTGGCCTGGTTGCCACCTGTCCGCTTGGCGGCCACCTTACTGATCGCCAGCGGCGTGGCCTGGACGCCACCTGTCCGCTGGGCGGCCACCTTACTGACCGCCAGCGGTGTGGCCTGGACACCACGTGTCCGCTGGCGGCTCTTACTAAAGTGGAGTGGGCACCCTGGTGTAGAATGCACTGACAGTAGCCCCCGGACTCACCTTGGAGCGCCCTTTATACCTTTTTGGAAACAAAAGCGGCTCAGTCTCTCGGGTGGGTCCATCATAAATGCCCACGTAACGCTGTTGCTTTAAATGCCGCCATTTGTTTAGGGCATCGAGGCGAGCGAGCCGCTTCGCCTCGTAACCAAGATCGGCCTGGGGAACATGCTGCGCGCTTTTTCGATTTTGGGTTTTCCGCCATCGAACCGCCGCGCCCCCTCGGGTCTCCTGCCGAAGCACTCCTCCATGCGCCTATATATATATATAGGTGGCTACCGGGGGGGCTGTTCGTTCTTTCCTTTCAGCTTCGCCCAACTACTGAGCCCTAACCTTTGCTCCTTGCGAACTGCTTTTTGCTGCGCCTCACCTCCTTCTTGCACCTTCTCTTCTTTGCTCATATGGCGCCTCCAGCACCTCTGCTCCCTCCATCGACCGTCCAGGATGTCGACGCCACGAGGTTTTCCCGGTACGTCTCCGGTGGCACCGCCCGCACCCGTGCCGGGACCGCCGCGCCCGGCTGCCGCTCGGGAGAAGTGATCTTCTTCGGCTGGGCGATGTTGGCGGGTCTCCTCCCGCCAATCTCTGACTTCTACCTTGCCGTCCTCAACTTCTACTCCATCCACAACATTCACCTTCCTCCTAACTCCGTCATCCTCCTTGCGGTCTTTGCCCACTTTTGCGAAATGTTCGTGGGAGTGGCCCCCAACCTTCCTCTCTTCCGCTTCTTTTACGCCTTGCACGCGACCAAGGACTCCACCCTGTCGAGCAGCTGCCACCTCCGTCTCCGGGATGGCGCGGCGTCGCGCTACATTCCGCTGGACTCCCGCTCCAACTGGAAGACTTGGCGCAATGAGTGGCTCTACGTCGCAGACGACAGCGACGTAGAAGTCCTAGAGCTACCGACTGGGCCGGCGACCAGTAACCCCAACTGGGGAGCGCACGTCGACGAGACGCCCGAGCTCCGGACGATGCTGGCCTGCGTGGACCATCTACGGACTGCGGGCCTGACGGGAGGCATGGTTCTCTGAGACTACATATCTCGGAGAATTAGTCCCCTGCGCCACCGTGCCCGCCTCGCTTGGCAGTATACGGGCCCCGACGACATGACCCGGATAGCTCCCGGAGGTAGGCCACTTGCTTTCCTTTCTTTTTGGGTGATTTTTGCGACTGCCGCCGAGCTGACGATGGTCTTACTTTTCCTTTCTTTTTAGCCGCAGGGGACTTAACCCCCGCAAAGATTGACTCCTGGATGGGGCTGCTGGGCGTTTCCAGCCCCATCCCGCCTTTTCCGGTGGGCGCACTCCCACTTTGCCAAGTGGAGCCCCGGGAGAGTGTGGCGATCACCCGCGCCATGCCCAACATGGATGCCATGGGACTGGTGAACACGCCCCGCCAAGGGGCGTTGACGATCCGGGGCCCTCCTCCAGCTAGCGACCTGGGAAGGGGCAAGCGCCCTGCTGACGGCGATGCCCCTAGCGCCAACTCTAGGAGGGCTTTCATCCCGGCAGGGGGTGCAACGACCTCAGCCGCACCGCTTGGCCCGACCGGGGCGGGGAGCTCCACGGCGGCTGCGGATGTGACTTCAGCCTCTCCCGTCGAGGTGGTTGACGTCGACGTCGCTCCGATCCTTCCACCGCCACCGCCGGTGCAGGTTGATCCACCGCTGCCTCCATCGCAGGTTGACCCGCTGCCGTCGACGCTGGTCGACCCGCCGGCTCCGGATCCACCAGCCCCAGTTCTTTCGCCGGCGCCAGCTGCGCAGGCCAAAATACTGCCAGCACTGGCGCCGCGAAGGGGACTGACGCTCGCACCAGCCGCGCCTCGCTTCAGGAGGCCTCCTGCTGGGTACTTAGGCTAACACACAACAGATTGTTAAGTTCCTTTTAGTCTGAGAGGCTTACCTCCTTTTTACCTTCTTCAGGGCGGCTACTTCAAGTGCCCCGGGTGACCAGGCATCAACTGCGGCGATCAGCGGCGCCAGCTGCGGTGGTCGAGCGCCAAGGCGACCCAGGCGACCACCAGGTGGCCGCCGCAGGGGCGGCCATCTTACCACCCAAAGGCGGGATGGGCTTGCCGCCCACTCCGGAGGTCCCCAGTGCTCCAATCCCCTCGGCGGATGCGGACGCCCTGCTAGCCGCCCTTGGTGAACTGCACTCCAGCGTGAGTGGCCGCCTCGCGACGAGCAAGGAGAGGCTGAGGGAGGCCACCGTGGAGAACGACCGCCTCCGCAAGGAGGTGCAGGACTGGCGCGGCCGAGCGGAGCGGTTGGAGCGGGACCTGCACTAGGAGAGGGAGCAGGGAGCCCTCCACGTCGAGGCGGTCACTCGAGAATGCGACGAGGAGAAGGGCAAGCGGCTCCGCGCGGAAACCGAGACCACCTCCATGCTGCGCCCTTCCTTCGACCGGATGGTAGCCAGCTTGACGCCGTTGGGGCTGGAGCAACCGGCCCCGATTGATCAGACGGCCCGGCACTATGCCTTCTGCATGAGCCGGATCGCCGACTTCCTCCCCTTCTTGCTCGGTGCGTTAGCCACCCGGTCCAGCCAAGAAGGGTGGGCAGTCGCAGCGGCCACAGCGACGTACGTGCTTGCCTGCTGTGCCAGCCGGGATGCCAACTTCGACCCCCTGGCAGCCATCTAGGGAGTGGAAGGGGGCTAGGCTCGCGCAGAGGCACAGGTCAGCAGCGCCGCCGAGCAGGTCACCGATCAGCTCGAGATGGTCAACCCGGCGCTGGAAGAAGTGGCCGAGGATGTGGCGCTCGGGCTGGACGTTGACCCGGTGGAGGACCAGGAGGCCGCAGAGGCCGCGGCGGACGAGGAGTAAAAAGCTCCAGACTTAGCTGTGCCTGCTTTTTTGTTTTGTCGTCCTTTGTAAAAGACTCCTGCAAGTCAGATTCATGCTTATAAATGTATATACTACCTCCCTTTTCGCGTCTTACATTTGGATGCTTGTCCGTACCTCCACTATGCTGGTTCTGGTTGAACAAAAAGGCAACCGCACGATTTAAGGGTTAGTTGAGGTGCAGGGCCGGGATCCCTCGTGCCGGAATGTCGCTACCTCAGGACCTTAGGACCTTATGAAACTAATTACTCTTGCGGTCTCTTGGGACCAAACACTTGGTGAGGTGTGACAGGGTAGTAGGCTCTTTGTAGTGGTGTTTGAGTCGCTGGTTCTCACGGGGACACCCTGAGCGTCATGACCGTGTTGAAAATCATGCCAAACTAGCCATCCAATCGCCCATCACTGCTCGCCACGCTCACCCAGTGGTCCCACCTTTACCGTCGAGAATTCAGAGAGCCGTAAAGTGCTGAGGGCGACTACACGGACACGGCCCATCGGGGCGCAAACCAGAAAAAAAAGAAAGCAAAGGCTACAACTACTTTGAATGAAAACAAACGCTTAATTAAAACCGAGTCTTCCCCCGACCAGCTAAGGAGAGGAAAGCTTAGTCCGGCTGGTCGGGGCACACAGCCCTGCACTTACAGCCATTTTAGGGATAGAACTTGCGCAGAAGCTCTATGTTTTGGGAGTTCGCCAACTCCCCCCCATCTTCAGTGGCCAACTTGACCGCCCCGGGACAAGAGACTAAGACCACTTTGAAGGGGCCCTCCCACTGAGGAGACAGCTTGTGCAACCCAGTGTGCGTCTGAATTCTGTGCAAGACCAGGTCGCCCACTGCCAATGTTCTCTCGCTGACCCGGGTGGCGTGGTACCGCCTTAGACTTTTTGGTACCGGGCAGCGCGCAAGGCTACGTGATCTCGTACTTCTTCCAGGAGATTGACATCCTCTCGACGCAGATCTTCCTGGGCTTCTTCCGTGAACGCCGCGACGCGTGGTGACCCCAAGGCCAGTTCCAAAGGCAGGACATCTTCCGTGTTGTAGACCAGGAAGAAGGGAGTCTCTCCGGTGGCACGGCTGGGAGTGGTACGAAGTGACCACAATATTGCCGGGAGTTCTTCAGTCCACCGGGCTCCTCGCTTGTGGAGTCGATCAAACGCCCTAGTCTTGAGGCCCTTCAGCACCAGCGCATTGGCCCGCTCAACTTGGTCGTTACTCCTCGGGTGGGCCACTAAGGCAAAACAAACCTTGGTGCCCATTTCTTCACAGAAACACAAGAAGGCAGCGCTGGTGAACTGTGTGCCATTGTCGGTGATGATGCGGTTGGCGACCCCAGAGCAGGCGAAGATTCCTTGCATGAACTTGATCGCAGCAACGGCGGTAATCGCCCTTACTGCTTCGGCTTCCACCCATTTGGTAAACTTGTCGATGGCGACGAACAGATGGGTTTAGCCCCCTGTGGCCCGTGGGAACGGGCCCAGGATATCCAGCCCCCAGACCGCGAAGGGCCATGAGAGCGGGATGGTTTGTAGGGCCTGGGCTGGTCGGTGGATTTGCTTGGCATGGAACTGGCATGCCTCGCACTTTCTCACCAGCTCGCAAGCATCCTGGAGAGCGGTCGGCCAATAGAACCGTTGGCGGAAAGCTTTCCCAACCATCGTTCGACTGGACATATGGCTCCCGCACACGCCTCCATGGATATCAGAGAGCAAATTGCTCCCCTCTTCTCGAGTGATGCACTTCAGAAGAACTCCATTTCTACCCCGGTTGTAAAGGTCCCCGCCCACCAGGGTATAGCACTTGGCCTTTCGTGCTATCTTCTCTGCTGACGCATCATCGTCGGGGCACACTTGATCCCGCAGGTAGGCTAGGATCGGATCCATCCATGTGCCTTCCCGGTCAAGTGTGGCGACCACAAGGTGATCGCCCGGGTACTCCGCCTGGCTGGGCATTTCCACCGGTACTACTTTCCCTTCCGAAATAAGGGCTGAAGCAGCATCACCATCGTCCCCACCAGAAACGGGGGCTGCGATGGACGGTCGCGAAAGCCTTTTTTCAAAGACTCCGACCGGAATAGGGGATCTTGTCGAGGCAAGCTGAGCGAGCTCGTCCGCCAAGTAGTTGTCGCGCCGGGGGACATGAGTATACCCTAGCCCGTCAAAATGTCGCTCCATCTTTCTGACCTCCGCCAAGTATTCTACCATGACCAGATCAGAGCAGAAAAACTCCTTTCTCGCTTGGTTGACGACTAGCAGCGAGTCGCCCTTGACTTGTAGATGCCGAACTCCGATGGCCGCGGCGGCGCGAAGCCCCGCCAGCAAGCCTTCGTACTCGGCAACGTTGTTGGTGGCCTTGAAGTCTAGGATGACCACGTACTTGAGGAGGTCCCCAGTTGGGGAAACCAGGAGGACCCCAGCTCCCGCGCCTTTGAGCCTGAAGGAACCATCGAAGTAGAGTGCCCAGGGGGAGGGCGCGGGGGTTTCCTCAATCTCCGACTCAGCAGGAGTCCACTCGACAACGAACTCTGCTAGCCTTTGACTCTTGATTGCAGTACAGGGGGCGAATTTGAGGCCGAACTCCCCCAGATCCATAGACCACTTGGCAATGCGGCCTTCAACTTCGCGGTTGTGAAGGATCTCGCGCAAGGGGTAGGCCGAAACCACTGTGATCTCCCTTCCTTGGAAATAATGCCGCAACTTCCTGGATGCCACCAGCACGGCGTACACCATCTTCTGGGCTTGCGGATACCTTGTTTCCGCGTCATGTAGCACCTTGCTGACGTAGTAAACCAGCGCAGCGCTCACAACCGCAGGACTGGCCACCACATATAACAGTAACAGCTCGCCTGGCTTGGGAGCGACCAGCACCGGAGGGGAGGAGAGGTACCTCTTTAATTCTTCGAGTGCTTGTTGCACTTCTGTAGTCGACTCGAAGGAGTTGGTCTTCTTCAACAGCTTGAAAAAGGGGAGACTCTTCTCTCCAAGCCGGGCTATGAACCGGCCAAGAGAGGCCATGCGACCAGCCAGGCATTGGACTTGCTTGAGCCATGTGGGCGGTTGCATGCGCTCGATGGCCTCGATCTTTTCCTGGTTGACCTTGATTCCACGACTGGAAATGAGGAACCCAAGCAGCTTTCCAAACGACACACCGAACACACACTTCTCAGGATTTAGCTTCAAACAATACTGCCGGAGGTGGGAGAAAGTCTCCTCTACATCTTCAACAAGCCTTGTGGTCTTTTTGGTCTTCACTACCAAGTCATCAACATATACTTCAAGATTTCTTCCAATTTGCGACCGAAATACAGCGTGCATAGCTCGCTGGTAGGTTGAACCAACGTTCTTCAACCCAAATGGCATTCGGACATAACAGTACACGTCTAGAGGGGTCACAAAAGCAGTCTTCTCCTCGTCTTCCCGCGCCATGCTGATCTGGTGGTAGCCGGAGTAGGCGTCTAGGAAGCACAAGACCTCGCACCCTGCTATGGAATCGACGACAATGTCTATCCGTGGCAGGGGGTACGGGTCCTTGGGGCAGGCTTTGTTGAGGTCGGTGAAGTCGATGCACATCCGCCACTTCCCATTCGACTTCTTGACGAGCACAGGGTTGGCCAGCCACTCGGGGTAGGCGGCCTCCCGTACAATCCTCGCCTGCAGCAGTTTCTCTACCTCATCCCGAATGGCATCCTGCCGCTCTGGTGCCTGCCTCCGGACTTTCTGCCGGACTGGGTGCACTTCAGGGAGCATTGCCAATCGGTGCTCAATTACCTCCCTAGGGACCCCGGTCATCTCAGATTGCTCCCAGCGAACACATCTAAGTTAGACCGGAGGAAGGTGACGAGCGTGTCTTCCTATTTGGTGCTGAGGCTGGCACCAATCTTCACGACCTTCCCAGAACTATCCTCACCCATGGGGACCGCCTTCACCTCACCCGAGGAACTAGGTGAGGCGCGGGCCTTGACCAGGGTAGCTCTAGGCGGTCATCCTCGCCTCGGGCCGAGCAGGTGGTGTCGGCCAGGTCTTGCACCTGCTTGCTGAGGCGCAGGGCTTCTAGCCGATCCACCTTCACAGTAATCGGGCCCCCAGGCCCTAGGATCTTCATCATCATGTAGGCGTAATGCGTGGCCGCCATGAACTTGACCAGAGCTGGTCGGCCAAGCAAAGCGTTGTAGGGGAGGTCGAAGTCTGCAATCTTGAAGTTGATTTTCTCTGTCTGGAAGTTCTCCACACTTTCGAATGTGATGTGCAGCCGGACTTGTCCCAGGGGCATCAAGCCCACCCCAGGGGCAACTCCGTAGAAGAGAGGGGCCGGGCGCAACTCCTCATAAGGGATTTGGAGTGCCTTGAACGCCCCTACAGACATAAGGTTGATGGAGCTCCCTCCATCAACAAGCACTAGCCCGAGTCTCGCATTCCGGACCGTGGGAGAAACCACGATCGGGAGATGGCCCAGGCCTGAGCTGCTCTCCGGGTGGTCGGCTTGACTGAAGGTGATCGGCTCCTCCGACCACTTCAGTAGCCTGCTCGCCCCGGGAGTTGGTACGGTGGCGCACACCTCCCTCAACTCTCGCTTGTACTGCAAGTTTGAAGAGTAGGTGGCGGAGCCACCGTGAATGAACGCCACCGTGTGCTCCACTTGCTGAAAGGCCAGCGGAGTAGGGCCTTCACCCGCGTCATCGCGGTCGTCTTCGCGGCGTTCCTTAAGCCGCTGCTCCACCAGTTTGGTCACAACCTGGCAATCCGTCAGATCGTGCCTGTTGGTCCTGTGGATGGGGCAGTAAGGTCTGCCCCCGTCGTCTTCTCGGCGGTCCCCGCGGTTGCCGCGCGGGTCTCGGCAATCACCCCTCCTGTTCTGGCGGTCGCGCTTCTGGGGCTTGGTCTCCGGCTCAGCGACTAGGATCTCTCCGGCGTCGACCTCTTTGCGCTTCTTCTTCTTCTTGTGATCAGAAGCCTTTGAGGTTCCTGCCTCGTTGTGGCCGGACAGCCCCGCCGTGCGCTCCCGGGCCTCTGCCACCCTGGCGCACTTATGCGCCAGGGAGAACAGCTCGGAGGTGGTCGAAATGGTGCGGGTAGCCATCTTCTCCCGCATCTTTTGATCTCGGACCCCCCTCCGAAAGGCGATAATCACCGACTGCTCGGAAATCCAGGGGATCGTGTTTCGGCAGTGGCTAAACCGCCGAATGAACTCCCTCAGGGACTTCGCCTTCGTCTGTTCCAGGGCGTGGAGGTCGTTCTCCACACCCGGCTGAGTGTAGGAGCCCTGAAAGTTGGTGACAAAGAGGTCGCACAGTCCCTCCCACGAGTGCACGGAGCCTCGCAGGAGGTTCAGCAGCCAGGAGCGGGCAGAGCCCGTCAGCGACATCGGGAGGTAATTGGCCATGATCTTTTCAGACCCTCCCGTAGCGCGCACCACTGTGGTATAGATCTGCAGGAACTCCTTCAGGTTGGTGGTGCCGTCGTACTTCTCGATGGACGTGGGGCGGAACCTCTCCGGCCACGCAGCTTGGCGTAGGCGGAGGGAAAACGCCTAACATCCGATGTTGTAGGGGGAGCAGCGTCGCTCGCCTGCCCCTCGGCCCCGAGATGGGGTCGAGGAGTGCGAGTCTAAGCTCTCCCTGGAGTCAAGGAGCGAGGTCTTCCCCCGACCGCTAGACACCGGGTGTCCAACGCGATGCTGCACGTGCGCACGACGCCCCCTAAGGACAACGCGCAAGTCACCATCGCGCTGGGACCTCCTTTCGTCTAAGCGGGCCCTCAGATCCCCGTGGCCCCCCACCGGCTTGGGGGAACCATGGGAAGAAGTGGAAACATGTGCACGTCCCCTGGTACCTGAGTGGGCTGCAACCTGTGCACCCTTTCCTTTGTCCCGACCCTCGCGGCCAGGAAAAGCTGTGGCCAGGCGGCTAGAGGCTTGCGCGTCGGTCGCGCGCATGTCCTGCTGCCCGACGCCAGAAGCCCCCGGCTGATTTGCCACCTCCACCTGCTGCTGGGCGGCATCCACTAGGCGGGCGATGTCCCACAGCCATGGAGCGGCCGGGGTTTCGCCCCCTAGCGCAACCGGGGGGTGATCGAGGAGCAGCCGGGCCGCATGAAGATTTCGCGCCGGGGTATCGTCTCCCATCAGGAGACGCCGTCAGATGGGCTGTCCTCCTTGCGTGGAAGCGCCACGCGTCCCTCCCTGGACGGAGGGACCCGGGAGGTCCGACGCCCTGGGCGAGCGTCGGGACCAGCTACGAGGGCTGCTCTCCTCGGTAGGTTATCATGCTTGGAGCGTGAAAACACCATGCTGATGACCGTCAAGGCTTCTTGTAAGTTTCGCGAGAAGGTGGAAGAAGAAAGGGCAATCCGGCCACTGAGCCCCCTACCTGGCGCGCCACTATCAGCGTATGAGCTAACAGACCCCTTCCGATATGGGGCGTAAGATGTCCGAACGGGGGGCTTTCGTGGGGATTGCTCGAGAGATGATGGAGAGAAAAATAGATGAAACTCACAAGAAGACACTCGGGTTTATCCAGGTTCGGGCCCTCCTCACGAGTAATAGCCCTAGTCCTGCCTGTGTTATTCTTGCTGGTGTTCTTGGAGAAATCGAAAGAACCAGGAACAAGGAACTCCCGGCCTCTAACCCCAAAGGAGGATGAACCAAACTAAAAGGTCCAACCGAGAAGAACCAACCGAAAGAATCGAACCAAAGAGAAGAACCCCCTCTCCCATGCACCCCAGCTACCTTTTATACTCTGGCTGGCTGGGGCGCACGGGGCTTACAATAGCACAGCACGTTGAGTACACTGCCACGTCGCATTTAATGCAGCTGTCACTGTTCTTGCAGCACGCATAATGCCCTAGCACAGCCGTCATCTCCCCCGCCTCGGGCCCCGCGCCTGCCGGCTCCGCCCGCTCTGCCGGGGTGGGAAATTGCACCGTGACGTCATTTGTAATAATGGCGCGCGTTGGAAACACGCGCCGCCATACTGTGGCCTTCATTACTCCCATTTAATGCGCACGATACGCATTAAATGTCTTTGACCTTCTGTGCGGCTGCACAGGTTACTAGGTGGCCTCGGGAACTGAGCGCCAGTGGTGTGGACTGGGCGCCGTGCGTCCGCCAGGCAACCACCTTGCTGACCGCCAGCGGCGTGGTCTGGACGCCACGTGTCCGCTGGGCGATCAAACTGCTGACCGCCAGCGGTGTGGCCTGGTCGCCACCTGTCCGCTGGGCGGCCACCTTACTGACCGCCGGCGGCGTGGCTTGGACACCACGTGTCGGCTGGTCGATCACACAACTGACCGCCAGCGGCGTAGCCTGGTCGCCACCTGTCCGCTGGGCGGCCACCTTACTGACCGCCGGCGGCGTGGCTTGGACACCACGTGTCGGCTGGTCGATCACACAGCTGACCGCCAGCGGCGTAGCCTGGTCGCCACCTGTCCCCCGGGCGGCCACCTTACTGACCGCCGGCGGCGTGTCCTGGACACCACCTGTCCGCTGGGAGGCCACCTTACTAACCGCCTGCGGCGTGGCCTGGACGCCACCTGTCCGCTGGCGGCTCTTACTAAAGTGGAGTGGGCACCCTGGTGTAGAATACACCAACACATGTGCAGTTATAAACGAGTATACCCAGTTCACATTTTCATGTGTCAATCTGTCGAATATCTAAATATGGGATATGCACGATCATTGGAAAGATGAAAATCGTACCGTGTAACCCGCACACCAAGAGCCCTATCTCTACGGGAGAATAGGCTAACGGGAAGGGTATCCCCCATATTTGGAAGGACTCGATCCTGCTCCTGTAACGAGGGGACCAGATCGAGTACGACGAACAGATAAGGAAAGTTTGTTACCTACGAGGATCTCGGAACAAAGATCCCCGATCAGGAACGATATGGAGTCCTCATCTGGTGATATCTCGAGAAGATGGTGTACCCAGCTATAAATACAGAAGAGATGCACGGAGAAGGAGGACCGAGCCCAGAGAGAACGAAAGCCATTGGAGCACACACGCAGAGGAGCCCGAAGAGAACATCTGTTAGATATTAGTAACTAGATTAGATCTAGCAGTAGTTTTCCCATCTTGTAACCAGAGATTACACCCCCCAGATTTGTACTCCCTTTGAGCGATCCAATAGTGCTAAACAACAGGAGTAGGGTATTACTCTTGTTAGAGGCCCGAACCTGTCTAATCCTTTGCCTCGTCTGTGTCTATTGATCTTGTGAACCCCAAAGGTACCCGATTACAAATTTACCGTCGATTTCTTAACCTTCGATAGTTGGCGCGCCAAGTAGGGACCTTCAACTATTTTTGCAGATCAATCATGGTGATGACGAGCGTTTCCTGTGGAGTCAACGACAGCGTTAGCAGCATCACTAGCTCCAACACCCTCATCGACCAAGTCCCCACCATCGGGTCCTAGATCACATTTGGAACAATGCTTTACCAGTGGGGACCGGGAAGCATGCTCGAGCACCTTGGCTTCATCAAGTCCCGACCTTGGGACCCAAACCGAGAAGTGTCCTTTCTCGATTTCGATCCTATGGGAGATAATATCCTAAAGTGCCTTGAAACGGATAGCGACAGCTCTTGCGACAGTGAGGACAACAGCAGCCACGACAGTAGTAGTCAAGCCGACCGCTACATGTATGTGGCCAGGAACAACAATACCACCTCTGCGGAAAACTCTCAAGGGAAGACTACCTAAGAAGAGGCTGTGGGCAACCTAGGACTCCAAGCTCCTATAGGGGTACCTGTGGACCCAGTAACAGCCTTCACGGCCAACACCACCGCCCCGGGCATGACGGACCATCAGCGGGACACCAACGCCATCACTACAGCCGGGATGACTGCCAATATGACAAAACGCTTTGATCTGGTCAACTTGGCAATGCCTCACCCGGGAGCAATAGCTGCCAACAAGGTGCAAGACCTACAAGGATGCGACCACCCTAACGGGTCCGATCGTATCATAGGGTCAACCTCTCAACGGCATCACGGCAATGATGTCTTTAGCACCCCTAAAGTGAACATCCAGTGTGCCCACATGCTGTTAAAGACACTCCCTCCATCGAGTCCAGAAAACCCGATGACCCCCTGTGCTCGACTAGATGAGAGCACTTCTTGGTGTGGCACAGGCCCAGGCTGCTCGAGTAACCAACTCGAGACCAGGGCGCTCCCATCAGCAGGGTGCATCGAGTCGCATGCCGCGGCCCTCATACCAAAGTCACCCAAACTGAGAGCGATGGCGGCTGCCTCGAGCCATCATACCTCCGGGACGCTCTGGCACAACAACTACCCGAAGCGCACAAAGGATCTTCGAGACAGCATTCCCCATAACCGGCGGGACTTGCGCCTCGTACTACGCGACTGGCGGGAAGAACGAGCCCACAAAGAGCGAGAAAGGGATAGTTTTTCTCCTCAGAGACATCCCAACGAATCCTTTCAACCGACTGGTCGATCACCGATCAGAACCAGAAGTCCTCGACCAGACAGAAGACATCACCAGCGGCAGATGTTGCCCGATGATATTGATGAAGGATGCCAGGCTTTTACTCCTGAGCTCCGAGCCGTCAGATGGCCAGACAAGTTCAAGCCAGGGCTCGTCGAAAAGTACTCTGGTAAGATTAACCTGGTTGAATGGTTGCAGATCTACACTACTGTCATGAGGGCGGCCGGTGGGAACAAGAAGGTAATGGCAAATTACTTGCTCACTACCCTCGATGGTGCGGCAAGATCCTGGCTACTCAACCTTCCTCCTCAATCCATATCCTCAAGGGCGGAGCTACGGGCACAGTTCGTCGCCAACTTTCAGGGAACGTATGAACGCCTCGGAACCCGTAGCGATTTGCATCGGGTAATTCAAGAACCTACTGAGTCATTGCATGACTTCATCAGGTGCTTCAGAAGCAAGCGCAACATGATCCCCGATATCTCCGATGAAGCCGTAATTATGGCCTTCAAGAATGGAGTCAAGGACCGTGAGCTTAAAGGGAAGCTCGCCACTCAAAAGATTCGAACGACTCTTGAATTGTTCGAGTTAGCTGACAAGTACACCACCCATGCCAAGGCTCGCGACTTCCTCAACAACCCCAAGTCTGAGCATGAAAAGCCTGAGTCGTCCAAGCAAGGGGCCAAGAAGAACAAGAACCACAGAGAAAAGCGAAAGAGCGATTCTACCGTGGCCACGATCGACAGGAGCAAAGCACGAAACCTCAGCGACGACAAGGGCCAGAGCTGAGGTGGCAAGAAATATTTCCCCATTCATCGCTCAGATAAGCATGACTTGGACGAATGTCAAGTCATTAGCAAGAAGATCGAAGAGAGACTGAAAGCAGCCTTGGCCGAGCGAGGTCTCGAGCAAACAAAGTAAAGGCCAACAAAGGCGAGCCCGAGTATCACGAAGCTGAGCACAAGGTGGCCCATATCTTTGGAGGATCTGCTACGTACGAGTCTAAACGACATTACAAGGCAGTCGAAAGGGAAGTTAGTCTAATAACTCCACCTTTTCCTCGATTCCTCAAATGGTCAAAGGCACCCGTCACTTTTGACCAGCGAGATCATCCAGCTGTGATCCCCAAGCCTGGTGAAGGACCATGTGGAGGTCCATCCATATTTGTGATGAGTATTTGACTTTATTTGAGCAAGGTGTTCTCATGTTTGAGTTTGATTTGACTCGGTATTGCATGTTTGAATTAATGATAATTGTGGACTAATATGCAGGAAGATAAAGGTATGTGCATTGTGGTATGTGCAAAATGGTTTGTTCCTTGTGGTACAGGTTCCTGAGGCAGCTATGGTCGTTGGTGAGTACCGGGACTAGGTTGGGAGAACCGAGGTCCGGAGCGGTCGAGGATGCCGACGAGATGGTTGGCTCAAACCAGGATCACTTGGATGTCATGGAAATGGACTTGACGTGGCTCAAGGTTTCCGGATCGGGTTGGAGGCTCGAAGAGGAGGAAACTGAGCGGTCAAGTCCGGCGGATGAAGGCTCGTTGCATCGGGTTGACCGGGTTGTGTTTCAAACCCATGTATGGACAATGTGGCCCATGTAAAGCCCATGTGTGGGGTGAAATGAGAGGGTTAATCCTAGTCGTTGGTGGAGTGCCCTAGGGTTTGAGACTCATCTAAGGGTGGTAGGTGGCCCTAGAGTAGTATAAATAAAGGGGGAGGGGTGTCCTCCCTCACTTGAAGGTTTGAGTTGCTCCTTTGAGCTTTGCCCACATGAAGTGAGGCTTTGTAAACCTTCCAACCAGAAAATACAAAGATTTTCTTTACATTCTTGTGAATTTGAATTCCGCATTTACATTATGTCTTTACTTTACGCAATTTAAATTCAGCATTTACTTTCCCGCATGTAAATTCTCGCAATTTACTTTCTCGCAATTTGGATTTGCTCCTCTCCTTCTAAATGATGTTTATCAAGGATGTCTTGAGGGTTCTCATTTGGTTTTACATCTTTCTTGCACCCTAGGATATACTAGAGATCAAGTTTCTATCATGATTGCAAATCTGTCCTGAACTTGTTCTTTGCGCAGCAGTCAGTCTTTGATTTTTAGAAAAATCCTTTTTGATTGATTCTTATTTGAGAAGGTGATTGACTCATATATCCATCTTTGGAAAAATTTTGGAGTCCACTGGGTGCACCATTTGGGAGCTGTGAGGTGAAAACTTATCCCCAAATTTCCTGATTGAAGATCCTGACTGTTCGTAGTTCTTGATATTTCCTGATTTTTGTAGAAGGGTTTTTGTGGTTATTTTTGGTGGAGTGCTTCAAGACTCATATTCTCACAGGGTGAAAAATTTCTAAAATTTTTTGAGCAACATAAGTCCACCATCCACCCGCTCTAAGTGAGGACAATTCCTGAAAATTTTTTTTTTGCTTTTCTAAAAGAGGCTTTTGTGTTTTGGCTTGATCTTTTTTAGAAAAGAAGTATTTGAATTGATCCCTCTTTGCTTTGGACACTTGACAACTAGGATTGTGATTTAAAAATCACTCACATGATTCATGGTTCTCATCCATGTAAGCTAGGGATACACATAGTTGTCTAGTCGTTCCCGATTTTGCGGGTTTTGCGATTTTGAGGAGCACCGGGTTTCTTTGCGGGATTGTTTGGAGTACGTTGAGGAGGGGATAATTTTATTTGGGATCATTCACCCCCCCTCTGATCGCCACCTCGGTCTTTCACCTGGTCAATATCCTGTGGTGGTCAAGCCCACCATACTCAATATCTGGGTGGCGCGAGCCCTGATTGACGGAGGAAGTTCGTTGAACCTCATATTTGCCAAAACTTTAGACAAGGTGGGTGTCTCCCGAACAAAGATCAGAGCCGGAGCAGAGCCTTTCCACAGCATAACTCCACATTCATCATCGGTACCGCTTGGGTAGATCGAGCTACCAGTCATGTACAACGTACCGAAGAGCTCCTCTTCAATGTGGCGGACTTTCAAACCGCGTACAACGTGATCCTGGGTCACCCCATGTTGGCAAAATTCATGGCAGTGGTACATTTACCATCAAAATGCCAGCACCCAAGGGGATCTTAACCATAAAGGGTGATGTGTGCACTGCGGTGAGATGCGACAAGAAGAGCTTAGAGATGGTCGAGGAGGTTCGCCCTAGCGACCCCGTTAGTCCAGACAAGCACCAGAAGCACCAGAGCATCCCCAGTGCTCCATCGGTCAACTGCATCGACGGCAAGCCCGGCAGAAAAGACGGCGGGGAGATCAAGGCCGCTCCCTTGGATGCGTGAGTGCCTTCCAAGACGGTCAAAGTGGGCGCCAATATCAACCCCAAATACGAACTCTAGCTCGTCGCCTTCCTCAAGGCAAACCTCGACGTCTTCGCCTGGCAACCGTCCGACATGCCTGGAGTCCCTAGGGAGGTGATCGAGCATCAATTGGTAGTGGACCCCAACCTCAAGCCGGTGGTCCAGAAGAAGCGCTATTTCGCGGAGAACCGCAAGCAGGCCATACAGGAGGAGATCGACAAGATCCTCAAAGCCGGCTTCATCCGAGAAGTTTGGCATCCTACGTGGCTAGCCAATCCAATCATCGTCAAGAAGCCCAACGGCAAGTGGAGGATGTGCGTCGACTAGACTGATCTCAATAAAGCATGTCCCAAGGATCCTTTTCCTCTCCCCTGCATCGATCAAATCGTAGACTCAACGGCAGGCTGTGAATTGCTAAGTTTCCTAGACGCCTATTCAGGGTATCACCAAATTAGCATGTCCACCGAAGACGAGGAAAAGACCTCCTTTATCACCCTGTTGGGCGTTTTCTGTTATGTAAAGATGCCTTTCGGACTCAAATGTGCCGAGGCCACGTATCAACGATGTATACAAAATTGCCTGAAATCCCAGATCGGGCACAATGTTGAAGCTTACATCAATGACATCGTAGTCAAGTCTAGAACCAAAATCTCGTTAGTGGAGGATCTCCGAGAAACATTTGACAATCTCAGGAAGTATCGAATGATGCTAAATCCTAAGAAGTGCACGTTCGGCGCCCAGGCCGGAAAGCTTCTCGGATTCCTGGTATCTAGTCGAGGCATCGAGGCCAACCCACGCAAGATCGAGGCCATCGACTAGATGTGTTCACCGCGAATGCTAAGAGAGGTACAAAAGCTCACAGGGTGCATCGCAGCTCTCAATCGATTCATCTCTCGGATGGGCGAACGAGGGCTCCCTTTTTTCCAATTGCTCAAAAGACAAGAAAAGTTCAAGTGGAACAAGGAGGCCGAGGAAGCATTCCAAGAGCTACAAAGGTACTTATCTTCTCCCTTTGTTTTGGCATCCCCTAACGAAGGAGAAGATCTTTTTTGTATGTTGGAGCAACTCCACAAATAGTAAGCACTATCTTAGTAGTTGAGCGGGACGACCCCGATAAGAAGATGAAAGGGCAGAGGCCAATCTACTATGTAAGCGAACATCTACACGATGCAAAACTTCAGTACCCCCAGATCAAGAAGATGCTTTACGCAGTCCTAATGACATCCAGAAAGTTGCGACACTACTTCCAAACGCACAAGATCACCGTAATGATGACATTTCCGCTCAAAGAAGTAATCCGAAAACGGGAAGCAATTGGATGTGTAGGCCAGTGGGCCGTCGAGCTCAACGAGTTCAGGGTTGACTTCGCTCCAAGAACCAGCGTCAAATCAGGAATCCTAGTGGACTTCGTGGTAGAATGGACGCATGTCGAGGAAAAAAAAGCCTGAAGCCTCCGACGACTACTGGACAATGTTTTTTGATGGCTCGCTTAGCCTGCAGGGCACGGGCTTCAACATCTTGTTCAAGTCTCCGACAGGTGAGCAACTTAGGTATGTCATCCAACTCGATTTTCAAGCTTTGAATAACGTTGCAGAATACGAGGGACTAGTCAATGGGCTTCGGATAGCCACCTCGCTTGGGATAAAACGACTGCTTGTGAAAGGGGACTCATAGTTAGTTATAAACCAAGTGCAAAAAGATTACCAGTGTGTGGATGACAATATGGCAGCATTCCTAAGTGAAGTTCGCAAGCTAGAGCACAAGTTTGATGGCTTGGAGGTGAAACACATCCGACAGGGTGATAACACCATAGTGAAAAGATGTGATAATCACCTAGAGGGGGGTGAATAGGCTATTTAAAAAATCAAATGAAATTTGTTGCAATGGAAAAGGTATCGGACTTTTTGATCCAATATCGGAACTTTCGATAATATCGAAACTTCCGGTATGGTTTCGGAATATCCGATCAGTACTGAAATTCAACAACAGGAAAGACGTCTAGCAATCCACAAGCTTCTTCTATTCTAGTTGAGTACAAGAAAGCGTGAGCTATCTAGACTAGAGTAGTAATAAGATGAAAAACATATACAAAGGAGACAAGAATTTGTTTCCCGGAGTTCGGATCCTTGAGGGGATCTTACGTCTCCGTTGAGGAGGCTCACAAAGAGCTGGGTCTTTTTTAACCCTTTCCTCCCAAACCTCGGTCATGCTTGAAGTTTGGTTCCACTATTCGTTTCTTCGCTTTCGGAGGCGAAACGGGCCTTCACAAACTTCTCATGGCTTCCCACAACCGTTAGGAGCTCGTGAAAGATGCCTAGCCGTCTAGGAGTCCTTCAACCTCCAAGAGTAATAAATGCATTGTAGTATGATCTTGGAGAAGTTCTCTAGTGCTCAAGATGAATGATTGACTCTTGTTCTAGCTCACGATCACACTTCTAATCCTCACTCTCTTGATGATCACTAAGATCAAGGAGGAGGATTTAAGAATGCTCTAGGATGTGCTCCAGGTGTTCAAGAGTTCAGCAAAAGAAAGTGTGTCTCCCTCTAAAGGAGAGGGTGAGGGGTATTTATAGTTTTAGCTCAAAACTAGCCATTATACCCTGTCTCAGCAACACATCGGACAATCCGGATCCAACATCGGAACTTCCGATGAGTGCAAACTTCCAGAACTCGGAAAGTCTCAACGGTTGAAAACTAGATGCATCGGAACTTCCGAAGCTTACAGAGATAGACCTCGACAAAAAACTTTCTAAGTCAACATCGGAATGTTCGATTCATGTATTCGAAATATCCGAAATGCACAGAGAGTTCCCAAACTGGGATTTAACTAGTTCGGAACATCCGACGTGCGATTTCGGATAGTCCGATCTCGACAGAGAGCACCCTTTTTTCGAAAATAACAGGCATCTGAACTTCCGATATGCCAACATCGGAACTTCTGATCTCAACAGAGAGCCCCCTTTTCAAAAACAACACTTATCGGAACTTCCGATACAAAATATCGGAAAGTCCGATCTATTGTAGGGGCTTCGAACTCAGGTAAAACTATGCATCTGAATGTCTGATAACTTCAGAACATCCGATCCAAAATCGGAATGTCCGACTTAAACTTCGAAACAAAGCATTCCGGAGCAAGTGTAGGAACTACGTGTCTCTCAAACGCAACTAGTTAACATTCATCTGAGCATAGAGGCTAGTTCTAGATCAACTACAATGCATCCCTCTTAATAGTACGGCATTCCTATGACTCAAAATGTAGAATACATTAAAATAAAGCCGTTTTTAACATCAATTTCTTTTTGAGGGTATCCAACCTTCGTAGATGATCTCACGCCGGGACTATTACCTATTCATAAACTCATTGAACGCATTAGTCCCCTTAATCGTTTGTCATTAATAATCCAAAACTTCTTTAGGGGCCTAGATGCACTTTCATATAGCCAATGAACTTGCCAGGCTCGCTTCATCCTGATCACCTGCTCCCGTAGGGGCCTTCGTGGAGAAGCTCCTCAAACCTTCTGCCTCCCCCAAACAGGAGACAGGAGCCACCTAACTCGACCTGCAGCCTAGTCGAGTCAGCGAGGTGGAACATGCAGACACGGAAGCTGCACTACTCGAATGCGAGCCGACTTGGATGACCCCATTCCAAGCCTATCTCGAAGGTCGAGAGATCCCTGACGATGATGCTTCAGTCGAGAAAATTGCTCATAAGTCTAGGCTGTACACTTTGGTAAACAGCAAGCTCTACCGAAAGGGGAGTAACAGAATCTTGATGAAATGCATCACTCAGAAAGAGGGCAATAAAATATTGCTCGATATCCATGGAGGCTTCTGTGGCAATCACGCATCCTATCGCACCTTGGTCGGAAAGGCTTTCTGGCAACGGTTCTATTGGCCAACTGCCCTCCAGGATGCTTGTGAGCTGGTAAAAAAGTGCGAAAGCTGCCAATTTTTCGACAAGCAAACCACCAGACCAGCCCAAGCAATGCAAACTATTCCTCTATCTTGGCCTTTCTCCGCCTGGGGCTTGGATATCTTGGGGCCTTTCCCGAGAGCCCAAGGTGGTTACAAGTTCCTGTTCGTGGCCATCGACACATTCACTAAGTGGATCGAAGCCGAACCCGTCAGGAACATCACCTCAGAAGCGGCCAAGAAATTCATGAGGAGCATAGTTACCCGATTTGGCATCCCAAATCGAGTAATAACAGACAACAGTTCGCAGTTCAAGAGCAATGCCTTCACGGTCTTTTGCGAGGAACTGGGAATTAAACTGTGTTTTGCCTCAGTTGCTCATCCCCAGAGTAATGGCTAGGTCAAACGAGCCAATAGTCTCATCTTACAGGGACTCAAAACTTGCGTGTTCGATAGGCTCAGGGCCTACTCGACTCGGTGGGCGAAGGAGCTACCCTCGGTGCTATGGGCTATTCGAACCTCGGCTAGTCGAGCCATTGGTGAAACGCCGTTTTTCTTGGTCTACAGAGCCGAAGCCGTGCTCCCGATCGAGTTAACTAACGGGTCATCTAGAGTGGAAAATTACTCGGAAGAAGGACAACAGTAAACACGGACAGACGATGTAAATCTACTTGAGGAATATCGAGATCGAGCTGCCCTTCGAGCAGCCAAGTACTAGCAAGCGTTACGAAAGTATCACAGTTAGAGGATCCGCGAAAGAGTTCTCACCCTGGGAGATTTAGTACTACGAAAGGTGCAAAAGCATAATAACCGCAATAAGCTATCACCTAAGAGGGAAGGTCCTTATCGGGTCATCGAAACAACTCAATCTGGATCCGTAAGGCTATCTACGCTCGACGGAACAACGCTGGGAAATTCTTGGAACATCGATCAGCTCAGAAAGTTTCATACGTAAACTGAGAACGAGGCATACTCCAGGTAAACCCTTTCATTTCCATAATTTAATTTACATTAACAAAATATTTTTCTAAATACAGGAAGATGCCCTACGAGCTTTTGCTCCGATTCGGGTCATCGTCTCGCCTACCCTTAGCCCTCAAGGACTCAAATGAGGACGAGATCATCCCCTAGATCTTCCTCCGCTGTTGAGAGGGGCCAACAAAAACTAGGTCATGTGGAAATGACGAGAACAACAGCTCGATCGGCATTGGCCTCGAGGCGTCAGTGGACTCCAAGCTACCGGCGGGGGAAGGAACTCTGTCGCCCTCCTGAGCACCGACCCTTTCCCCCGGTCCATCACCAGCGGCCGCAATGTCCTCCCATTTCGCGAGAGAGAAGGGCCCCGGGCTAGAGGCAGCGTCAAGTCTCCTCCTTTTCTCCGACGGCGGCGAAGGCACCCCCTCCGTGGAAGCTCTCGAGTCACCGGGAGTCTGCGGCCCCCCAGCGGCCTCCTCTTCCGCCCGTGCCCTCCTCTCCTCCTCCTTGGCCTCCTCCTCCACCTCTCACTTGAGAGCGTCCCAGTCAATCTCGTCGTCGTCGTCCGACAAGATAAGGATCAAGGGAGGGGAGCAGGGCGGAGGAGTAGCCATGAGTGCGCTAGTGCTGTAACTACAGAGGGAAGAAAACGAAGTGGCAAAAGGAGATTGATGACCAGGGAGTAACAGGACTCGTCTATTTATAGCCCTGTAACCGTGCCACGTCAAGCCGATTCAGATTCCCAGAAAGAACAGGAATCGGCGTGAGGCGCGAATATCGAAGCGACGCCCAAAACATCATTGATCCAATTTATATACACATAACTTTTGTCCAAAAAACATAGAGGTCCTACAGTTAACCATCAATCCTTACAAAATACAACTGTGTTGGATCTTTAAAGCCATGGTAAACTATCTTCCACCCACATCTGATTTTACGTATACAAAATGATCACTTAGCGTATATGCAACTACTTGTTCTAAACAAAAGTATCTATATCCTTTCTTCATAATGTTAACACCAACTTCCTAGGTCGTTCCAATTTTGCCTGCAAAAAAAGACATTTCCAAATTAAGTGCATGCATGATTCCATCCTTATAGAATCTTGATCAATGTATATCAAATAAGGAATAATTGATTATTTATCACAAAATTGATGTGCATTTGATGATTTATCACGTCATATCTCACTGACATTTGGGTCCAAAGACCACATGTCAATAAGATATGGTGTAGCAAATCATTAAGTACACATCAACTTTGTAGTAAATAATAAAATCTCCCATCGAACAATTACAAGAATATACCCGTTATATTAATTAAAAAAAACTCTGGGGCCAGCATAAAGTTTTTCAGTTTACACCTAGCTTGTTGAGCGTAAAATGTTTGTTTTAATTTCTTGATCATTATGTTTGTCGAAACGGAACATAACAGATGACTTAATTACAAGGCAACTAGGCAAATGATTGAACGGATAAATCCTGAAATATCCATACATTAACCCATCTATTAGATGTAGTAATAGAGAATCGAACCGTAGCCGTAATGAGAGAAAAAATTGGCGGTTAGTGGCCATAGCGGCCGAACGGGTAAAAAACTATCTGCTCAAAAAGTTTAAAGCTCAAAATTTTAGCACAAAATGTTATTACATGCTCCGCTCCCTCCGTTGATAAATATAAAGCCTATAATTTCAATAATCTTGTTTAAAAAAATATAAGGTTTATTTGTAGATTTAATGAGCATTTTCTACTATACCCTTATTTATTCTCTCTCAATCATATGAATTTATTTATTACCGTGTACTATCTCTCATCTTCTAAGACTATTAAGAGGAGTATGTAAGTCATTTTCTCTCATGTAGTCTTTCTCAATTTCACCGTAACCTTAATCCTTGTGCAAAGTCAAAATACGTTTTATATTTATCAACGGAGGGAGTATCTATTAGATTATTAAAATAAAATCAAAAGCAGTATGTTTCCCTAAGTGGTCGTATACGCTGCACAAGCGCTCGGCACTAGCCTACCACCACGATTTTCCCTTGATGGGCAAGTTGGGTGGTGTTAAGGCGGGCTAGATCGACATCGACATGTTTGTTTCCATGTCGGCCTTGTCGATTCCACCATGTTGTCGGCCAAACCATCGTCATTGCCACTTCCCTATCATCGATTCGCTTCTCCATCGCTCGATTTAGCCTCCGCACCTCCACTCTCGTCCATCTTCTACTAGTATCTCGAGGAACGCTAGTAAAAAAAATCTACCACATTCGTTCTCAAGGACCAGAGATTATCACGTTAACCAATAAGAAAAAGAAAAAGGATTACACTATTGTGAAATCATGTGCTGAAAAATTGGCTTAGAATTGAATTTGCAAAATGTGTTTGTTCATGTGTTTTGACAATTTGACAAGAAACAGTAAGTTTCGCTTTGGCGCCGGACCAAACTTAAAGAAAACAGTAAGTTTCCCATCTACGACGAACCAAATTTGTTGGTCTGTCGTAAACATGCTTTGGCAACCTCATTTTCCCATGTACGACAAACCAAGTTTTTGGGTCTGTCGTGCACATGTTTTTGAGCTCTTATACTAAACTCAATTTTCCAAGAAAATAGCAGTCAGCGCATGTACGACGGACCAAGTTTTTGGGTCTGTCGTGGACGTGCTTTTGAGATCATGAGCCGGACTCAATTTTCCAAGAAACCAGTAAGTTTTGCATGTACGTCGGACCAATTTCTTTGATCAGTCGTGAACGGCTTTTTGAGGATTGATTTCGCATGTACGACGGACTGATTTCTTTAGTCTGTCGTGAACGTGTTTTCGCCGGAATGATTTCTTCTTGAAACCGAGACTTTCACTTGTACACCGGACCGATTTTGTTGGTCCGTTATGAATGGTTTTTTGAGTGACTTTTTCATGTGTACGCCGGACCATATTTTTTGGTCCGTCGTAAATGCGTTTTTGCTCGATTAGGGTTTTGAGCAAAATTGGAATTGTGTTTGATTTGTTTTTGAGATTATGAAATTTGTAAGAATTTCATGATGCTTGAAGTGGACTTTATGCAATGCTCGTGTGAGTATTTGCATGGATTGATGTAAGTCAAGTTGTGGACTTGTGCTCGGAATTGTTTTGTGGTTTGTTCATGTGCAGGTATTGCTCGAAGACGAACGTAGTCGATGACGGGACCGGAACTAGGTTTATGGAGGAGCTGAGGTTCGGGACTAGGTTCAGGGGGGAACTGAGGTCTTGGTGGTCAAGGATGTCATGCGGGACGTTCGGGCTAAGAGAATGGTGCACATGAAGAATGGTTAGTCACGTGAGAATGGCAGGAGGTCATTCGCGTGCAAAGTGTTAGTCACGTGAATATGGCAGGTGGCCATACGCGTGCAAAGTGTTAGTCACGTGAGTATGGTAGGGTTGCCATACGCGTGCAAGAGTTGTACTCGGCCAGGTTGTACCAAGAGGAGTTGTATACATACTCCTTCTAGATTAGGAATTGTATTTAGAACTCCTTGTGTTTTGCTCCTTTAAATAGGAGGGGTTGTCTCCTGTTGAAGGGCATCGAATCAATTGGAGCTGAGCGCATTGAGAGCCTCAAGCTCAGTTTTAGGGTTTGTACTCTTTTGATGAGAGTACTTTAGACAAAAGAAATAAAGATCAATTCTTCTAGATCCTTACGTGCTACAGTAACCGCGTTGCTACAGTGTCTCTGTTTTGGTTCTTGTTTGCATGCTTGTTCTAGTTCTAGATTGGTTTTTGTTCTTTGAGTTTTATCTTGATTTGATCCATCAAAACTTTCTAGAGAATTGATTTAGGGTTTCTCTAAGGCAAATCTGTTTTTGTGCATAAGAATACTCGTGTTGTGCCTACTGTTGTGCGTCGTGTGTCTCAGTACTGGATTCCTAAACATCTTATTTCTAACTTGATCATCGAGGCCTCGACAATTTCTGCTTTTATGTAGGCTTCTCACGCGAGGAAGGAGAACATGTGGCTAGTGAATTTCGGATGCTCACTTCATATGTTCAGTGATAAGTTTTGGTTCTTCTTCACTCGTGCATCTCATGCTAAAAGTGTTGCCTTTGGAGATACTTCTTCCACTTCTGTTTTCGCAAAAGGCACTAGTCCGAATGATGCAAGTACAGGTGCATATGTTCAGGGGGAGAGTATCTTTGTTAATGAAGATGATGATGATGCTATTGAGGATGAGATAATTGGAATTTGCTGTGTGCTTGTGTGCTCATTTTCAAGTTTTCCTACGTGCTTCACATCAACAAACCATCAAGCGAATTTTTCAGGTATCTCTATGGTACTCAAGATTTTGGCATTTAGCTTTCTGCTTCCTCATGCATTAGTTTGAGACCTTTTTCTGATGCTGATTTTGGAGGATGTAGAATTGATAGGAAAAGCACATCTGGTTCTTGTCACTTCTTGGGAAACGCCCTTATTGCATGGTCTTCTAGAAAACAATCTTCTGTTGCACAATCAACTGCTGAATCTGAATATGTGGCTGCTGCTAGTTGTTGTTCTCAAATTCTTTGGATAGTAGCTACACTTAAAGATTATGGGGTTAATTTGGATAGTGTTCCTCTTTTGTGTGATAACACTAGTGCAATTTGCATTGCTAAGAACCCCATGCAACACTCTAGAACAAAACACATTGACATCAGATTTCACTTTCTTAGAGATTATGTTGAAAAAGGCAACATTGTGCTTCACCATGTGGATATTGAACATCAATTGGCAGACATTTTCACAAAACATTTGTCTTCTTCTCGTTTTGTTTTTATTCGGGGAGAACTTGGGATTGTTCATCCAATGGGTTTGTTTTGAGGGGGAGTTTCCTTGCCAAGTTATTTCACTTGATGAGCTTACTTTATCATATTTCTTTATATATTATGTAATTGAGCTAATATATGATAATCTAAATTGTTCCACTTGAACTAAAAAATGACTTTGTGGAATTCCTTGGTTAGATTGCCTATAGCTAAATACTTTGTGGTATCTTACTCTTCTAGGCTTGATATTGAATCTCCTTGACAAATTTTGGCTATGAAGCAAGTGTATTTTCAACTTTACTCTTTCATAAGATCTTTTAATCACTTTTGCATGTTTACAATCAAAGAAAAAGAAAAAGAAAAGGGAATCAATAAAAAAAGGGTTGTTAAAAGCAAAAGCCTAAAGTAATGTGCTTCAGGCATGCTTTCCCTAAAAAGACAAGATGTATGCTTCAAGCATGCCATTCCCTCAAAGATAAGATGTATGCTTCAAGCATGCCAATACAAGAAAAAGAAAGAAGTATGCTTCAAGCATGCCACATGCAATTTATTATTTAAAGATTAAAATTGGTCTACTAGATTGGAGTTGAAACTACTTGCTCGCCCTGATTTGTTATTTGCTTCAACTTTGAGCCTTTGTTTTTCTACTAAAGGTTTTGCTTAGTACTTGGCTATAGTTGACTGAATTGAGGTTGAGATGCATGTCATTCTCTAACTTGCTAAAATCACATCAAGATCATGTATTTTGCATGTTATGTGATATATAAGGTTATATGATCGAATGAGCTCATCTTTTCCTATCTTGGCACTCCCTTGTTTCTCCTTGTGAAATCTTTGCTACAGGAAAAATTTTGAACCTGTTCTCTCTTTTGTACTCTTGATGAATCCATTGTCAAAGGGGGAGAAATTTGGGAATCGTTGAAAAGTTTAAAGAAAAAGGGGGAGTTGTTTTTGGAAATTTGAGAATTTTGGGAGAAGTTTGGAGAATTTTGAAATTTTTGGGCACATTGCACATTCACACACATTTTCCTTCTCAGGGGGAGATTTTGCTTTGCATTTTGGTCAAAGGGGGAATTCTGTGTTTTCTCTTTTTGGTCCTTGATCCTTTGGATTTCAAAATCTTTTGTAAAGTGAATGCCAAATGTTCAATTCTAAGTGGTGTTGCCAATGTTTTCATCAAGGGGGAGATTGTGAAATCATGTCCTGAAAAATTGGCTTAGAATTGAATTTGCAAAATGTGTTTGTTCATGTGTTTTGACAATTTGACAAGAAACAGTAAGTTTCGCTTTGGCGCCGGACCAAACTTAAAGAAAACAGTAAGTTTCCCATCTACGACGGACCAAATTTGTTGGTCTGTCGTAAACATGCTTTGGCAAACTCATTTTCCCATGTACGACAAACCAAGTTTTTGGGTCTGTCGTGCATATGTTTTTGAGCTCTTGTGCCAAACTCAATTTTCCAAGAAAATAGCAGTCAGCGCATGTACGACGGACCAAGTTTTGGAGTGCATCGTGGACGTGCTTTTGAGATCATGAGCCGGACTCAATTTTCCAAGAAACCAGTAAGTTTTGCATGTACGTCGGACCAATTTCTTTGGTCAGTCGTGAACGGCTTTTTGAGGATTGATTTCGCATGTACGACGGACTGATTTCTTTAGTCTATCGTGAACGTGTTTTCGCCGGAATGATTTCTTCTTGAAACCGAGACTTTCACTTGTACACCGGACCGATTTTGTTGGTCCGTTATGAATGGTTTTTTGAGTGACTTTTTCATGTGTACGTCGGACCATATTTTTTGGTCCGTCGTGAATGCGTTTTTGCTCGATTAGGGTTTTGACCAAATTGGAATTGTGTTTGATTTGTTTTTAAGATTATGAAATTTGTGAGAATTTCATGATGCTTGAAGTGGACTTTATGCAATGCTCGTGTGAGTATTTGCATGGATTGATGTGAGTCAAGTCGTGGACTTGTGCTCGGAATTGTTTTGTGGTTTGTTCATGTGCAGGTATTGCTCGAAGACGAACGTGGTCGATGACGGGACCGGAACTAGGTTCATGGAGGAGTTGAGGTTCGGGACTAGGTTCAGGGGGGAACTGAGGTCTTGGTGGTCAAGGATGTCATGCGGAACGTTCGGGCTAAGAGAATGGTGCACATGAAGAATGGTTAGTCACGTGAGAATGGCAGGAGGTCATTCGCGTGCAAAGTGTTAGTCACGTGAGTATGGTAGGGTTGCCATACGCGTGCAAGAGTTGTACTCGGCCAGGTTGGGCCAAGAGGAGTTGTATACATACTCCTTCTAGATTAGGAATTGTATTCAGAACTCCTTGTGTTTTGCTCCTTTAAATAGGAGGGGTTGTCTCCTGTTGAAGGGCAGCGAATCATTTGGAGCTGAGCGCATTGAGAGCCTCAAGCTCAGTTTTAGGGTTTGTACTCTTTTGATGAGAGTACTTTAGACAAAAGAAATAAAGATCAATTCTTCTAGATCCTTGCGTGCTTTCTGATGGCAGCGTTGCTCTGGTGTCTCTGTTTTGGTTCTTGTTTGCATGCTTGTTCTGGTTCTAGATTGGTTTTTGGTTTTTGAGTTTTATCTTGATTTGATCCATCAAAACCTTTCTAGAGAATTGATTTAGGGTTTCTCTAAGTTTAGTTGATTAAACTTTTGTCGTTCTTGTTTAATCTTGAAGTTTTGGTTAGATTAATTCTCGTCATCTTCTGTCAAAGCAAGCTTGCGAGGTTCTTAACTTTTGATCCATAAGTCCGATCGAGCTGATTCTTTTTGGGTTTGATTCGTATTGGAATCTAGTTTCTCGTGTCCAAATTTCAGATCAATCTAACGATTGGATCTCCAGGAATTCATGTTTTACCGAACCTCTGTCATTCTGTTTTTGTCGAAAACGAGGCAATTATTTGGTTCTGTTTTGGGGTGAACTTTTAGTAAATCAAGAATTTGGTTTTAGCTTCCGCACAATCATTCACCCCCCCTCTGATTGCTATATTCGTATACTTCGATCCTACAATTTATTGTGGTCAATCCATATTAGAACGGTCAAGATTATGAGAGCTCTTATAGTTACATAAGAATTCCACTATCTTCAATCAAACATATTAGAGATTTCTAACAAATACAACTCTATTTTCAAATTTAGCATATATGTATATAGTACTTAGCCACGTAATTGCTGGGAATTATGCTAGTTAGTACTACTAAGCTAACGAAGTTAAATTGTACTCCCTCCATCCTATTATATAAGGCGTAACTCCTACTAACGCAGAGACCAAGGAAGCAGTTGCGTCGCGCAGGGCTCGAGAGGGTTAATGCATGTATGCATGCGCATAAGAGATGGGAGAGAAGCTAGAACAGCAGCCGAGGAGACGCCGCGCCCTGTGTTCTGGGACTTGAAAAAAAAGAAGTTGTACATTATATTTTGGGATGGAGGGAGTATTAAAAAGTAGAGCAATATGATAACGGCAGTGACATTTAACAATCTTCTCGACACTCGATAGCCATAACGAGTCTTGAACTTGTCGTGTTGAATTGAATATTGTCTATCTAGACACTATCATCATCAAAAAAATATTTGTGTCAAATAGACATGTTATTTCCATGTTCACTGGTAACCATCGGTAGAACATTTAAAATTTTAGCTCACAAATTTTGGCCAATTTTAAACGATAAACGATACCATACAGGATCCGTTATTTTTGTTAACCCAGTTTTTAAATCTACGGTCTATAGGCCATACTCCCTCCGTCCCACAAAGAGTTTATTTCTAGTTTTTTTTAAAGACAAATTAGTGTGCAAGTTAAATAACTAATGTGACCCTCATTACTCCATGCATAAGCGTGTTAGTGCTTTGGTTTCCACCGGCACTTAAATGCGCATGCATACATTTACAACTCTGCATACAGAAGATTAGTGGGATATTACTCTACGTCATGTCACTAAGCATGCAAAAAAACCAAAAAATCAAATCTTAGAGTGAAGTTATGAGAATTAATGGACTTTAGGTGGATCCTACAGACTAAAAATATACTAGATAAATTTTAAAAATTAGAAATACATTGTTTACGAGATAGAGGGAGTAAGAAACAAGTGGCGCGTCGAATTGGGCTATGCCTACCTGTTGGCCACGCACGACACCTTCTCGTGTGGTCAGTGTGAGCGCGATAGAAAAGAGATGACCTCCGGTCTATAGTGTGATGTCGGAGAGTGCGATCGCACCACGGAATTAAAGGCGCCTCGGTACCTGCACAAGCAAACAAAAACTCATGGATTCATGCACGCACGGTCTTGGCTCGCACTTTGGGCTAAAAAAACACGAGAGTTGTGAGTTGCTCCTCGTTTTAGATTTTGAATCTGTGAGTTTTATCGAGTTGAGTTTATATAGTTTATAATCTAGATAAATTTATAAATAATTGATTAAATATTATTATATATTAACTCCTATTCAGCTTACTTGAATCGAGCTTGAATATTTTTATTATTGTGTTGACATCAAAATTTGGTGTTTGTAGCCGATCTGACAGGTTTGATTGATTTGGCAGCTATAGCCGATTTTAGGAAAATAAAGGTGAGCATGGATAAAGATCTTACCTATATCTATTTATAGGTGAAAGATTATTTCTGGGTATTGAAGTCGATATGAATCATAATTTTATAGGAATTAGATAAGGATACGATTGGCCTAGACGCTACAAAAAGCGGCAACACGCAAAACGAGAGAGGCATCCAACGATCAATCGACATGTTGTATTTTTATTTACTTTTCGTCAACTGGAGTAGTTTTTACACTTATAATTTTTCCTCTGTAATTTGTCTTGATCAATAAAGTTACGCATCGCCGATTTACGCCAGTTTAACCAGGTTTGTTTTTTCTCTGATTTTGTTGTCAATCGTCTTTTTCATAAAAAACCTAACTTTATCAACCATCTACTTAGCTCAATCAGATGGTTTAGATTTATCTCACTTGCGATTTAATCAGCTTTAATAGCTATTTAGATCAGATTATCATAGAAAAAACCTAATCAGTTGAGATAGTCGTTTACCGATTACATAATCAAATCGGCTGGCATATCCATATTCAAATTAAATCCGGTGTTTACGTGTGTTGGAAGTCGATCAATTTATTATTATATTTTTCGGCGTCAACATATTAAGAAATAGTGCATATCGAATTGTGTATTATTACTGATCCTATTCAAATTTAGATCGAATTGAGCTCGAGCTCAACTAGAGACCGAGAGACTAGGCTCGCCCCAGTTCGGTTCAGGCCTACTTGCACTTGTCATGCTAACCATGAACCAACCAGCGGCGGTTGCAGCGTACGTACGTACCCCAGAAAAGGATCACGTAAAGATCACCCGTGAGAGTACGCGTAGTTCAGTTAAAAATCCATTTCGTGCTTGTAGAGAATAGTTTGAAAGCTTACTATGGTTCACAATGCATGTTTGCGTGCAAGTAGAGAGCCGGTTTAAAAGTCGCTACTATACAAATATATATTCCAATCGATTCTTTTTCATCGTTACTGCCGGTTTTAGTGCCGACATAAAATCCAACGACAATAATAATTAGTCATCACCGTCGGTTCTAGTTGAGAACCGACACTACACTAATAGGAATATTATCAGCAGTCCTTAACTAGAACCGATTGTGATAATTTATCATTAGTGTCAGTTTTGTTTAAGAACCGACAATGATAAATATATCATCACAGTCGGTTCTAGGTTAGAACCGACTGTGATGGTTTTTTTAATCATTGTACACATTTTAAAAACAATACTGTCGGGGATTGAGTAATTCTCATAACTATCGTAATGCCACGGTAGTCAGGGCTCGCTCCGACCTCGCGTACCTCGAACAGCCATTCACGAGGATGGCCCAGGGAAGGTCGGGCGTCGTTGCCCGACTTGCCCGTTCGGTGTGAGCTTCTTGCTCGTTCGTTACGGGCTCGTTATCCGGCTAAATGCCCGAGCACGCAGCTCGAACGTGCTTGCTCGGGCTAGGGCCAAGTTAGCTCGGCCCTAGCTCGTGCTCGGGCTGCGTGGCCGTGTAGTTGTAGCTAACGGTTGGAACTGAATGATGATGATTGTGCCATCCCAAAGGGCTGTTGCGCCCATGACGGGGACGTGGCTTGAATTTAGGATTCGGTTACGACCACCTCGGACACGGTCAGACGTTCGTGGCTCGGGCCGTAACCAACATTATATCCTTATAAAATATAAATACCTCCCAGATATTGGGGAGAAGCACAAGGCAGAACATACATACACAATACACACCACGCTGGAGTAGGGTTATTATCTCCCTCGTGAGAGGCCCGAACCAGGATAAATCCCTGTGCCGTTCTTTGAGTGTGCTAATTCGGTAAGACCGGGCATCCTTCGGAAGCAGCCCTTCACGCAAGAAGGGGACGGAGTTGATCCCCCAATCAACTAAGTAAGCTCGGTGGGAGCCTGCTCCCCAATCGTCGACAGCTGGCGCCGTCCGTGGGGACCGACAGTTCCTTTCGTGAAGGATCCCTGAAGATACCGAACTCTCAAGACTACCAAGATCTCTGCACTTTCAGCGACGTGGGATATGAAGATCTGTATTATGTCAGCAGTAAAGTCGCTGGCATCACTGACCCTGAAGGTCATACTGAGCCAAGGAGCTTTTCCCTGGTGGCTGCCGCGCCAGAGCAGTTCCATCGCTCTCAGCGCGACGCCCTCTCGGATGACGAATATGATGGGCTCTATGATGGTCTGGACATCCCAGATCGTCTCGAGCACGATCAAGAGACCGCGTCGCGAGGGGACACTGTGATGTCACACTCGCAATCCCTGTAATCCCGCAACGTCAACATGGTAGGAGGGGACGGGGATCCCGAGGGTGAACCCTCGGGCGATGCCCGCCTCCAAAGCTATGAAGCAGCCAAGAGCCACCTGGAAGCGTCCTTGAACCGGATGTTGGCGAGCATAAGCCGGCAGGTCCGTGGCAGCCCGGGCGTGAGGACCAGAGCCAATGCTCATGAGAGTTCCTGCGAGTACGCGACCCCGGAACTCATGTGTCATCGTCCCAGCTCTCCACCCTCTGCTCTCCCTAGCGGGGAGCGTCTTCGAGCTTTAGCCACGGTCGTCCGTAATCTCAGAGAATTTTCTGAGCTGGTGGACTTGGAAGCCATGGCGGATGATCTCGAAAAGATCATCGCCGACATGAAGGTGGCAGAAGCATCCCGCGAAAAGAAAGCCCGGAGCCCTTTCCGGGAACGTTACCGTCACACCCCCGTCCGCTCCCATTTTGGCGACTCTCGTAGCCATCCTTGGGACGACCAGTGGGAGCACGATCGGTACCGTGAGGACGCTCGGAGCGATTCCCGAGCGACCACATGAGGACACGGGGATGCTCGTTGCAATCAAAGCCGAACTGAATACTCTTCTTCAAGCCAATCCCCCTCCCACCGACCTCGAGAAGTTTTCTCTCACCTGGGTCCGTGGATCGGGGGGTCAAGCGATGAAGACCGCTACGACCGTCACGACCGGGCCGAGCGCCTCGATAGCCCCATCTTCGGATGTCGGGCGTTCACGGCGCCCCTTCGACGGGTGGCGTGGCCGAGGAAATTCAAACCCGGCCACATTGAAAGATTAAACGGGACTCAGAACCCCGACGAGTTCCTCTCGATCTACACCACCGCCATCCTAGCCGCAGGCAGGAATGAAGGAGTCATGGCCAACTTCCTGCCTACGGTACTGGACGGACCAGCTCGGACATGGCTCTTCAACTAGAAAGAGGGGTCCATCTGGTCTTGGGGACAGCTGAGCAGTGCCCTCCGGGCGAACTTTCAAAGTTGCTACGTCCGAACGGGCAAGGAACACGACCTAGAACGCCTGATCTAGATGGAAGGCGAAACCCTGCGCCAGTTCGTCCAGCGATTCATGCAAGTGCGAAACTCTATCCCGAGCATCTCGGATGAAGCAGTGGTCCGAGCATTTAAGTTCGGAGTCCGAGACGTTCGTTTCACATAGGATCTCGAAATCCATCCGGACATTACGGCCAACGAGCTTTTCCGTATGGCCGACCGATATGCCAACGCCGATGAGGCAGTCCAGTGGAAAAAGATGCTGGACGAGTGCAAGCTCCCACTTCAACCCGGCTTGGAAGGCTCCACAAGTAGGAAGAGCGTGAGCTCGGTCGAAAAGAAGATCTAGAAGAAGAAGAAGAAGAAGAAGAAGAAGCCCTCCGCGTCAAACATGGTCGCTGCCATCGAGCAGCGTCAACAACAGACCTCGCAGACACAGGCGCGAAAAGGTTTGGGCGCGAAGGGGAAGGGCCGACTGTTGAGGAATGCGGTATGCTACTCTAGCACAAATTAAAAATTTCTACCACAAAACCAGAAAAGCTACTCGCAAGAAGGGGATCATAGTTCAATTACCACTAGACGTGCAGTTGCGGAATCCTTCGCACGTCGTTGTAGTGGATCTTTCTGGCCGCAGTTGTGGATCGTCCTCGCCTCGGTCGTGGATCGTCCTCACTTCGCCGTGGATCATCCTCGCTTGGTTGCGGATCCTCCTCACACGCCGCAGTCACAGCAGCGTCACCACAGCAGTCCACACGTTCGAGGATGGGACGCCGTGCATCGGTGTGCAAGCACCGGGTCACTCGGTAGGGGCAACGAGAGGAGGTGGCTAGGGTTTCTGGCGAAACACCTCTAAAACGCACGAAAGTATGTTCTGCGCCCAGCCTCCTCCCCTCCTTATATAGCCACGAGGTGAAACCCTAGGCAGTTAGGGCCCATCTACGCGCTAAGCCCACGAGGTCCATTGATTATGGATCCAATCCGAATTAATATGTTCCAGCCTATTAAGCGTGTGACCCTGTAGGTTCATGCGCATTTGGACAAGGATTCGGAAAACCCTTTTCTAATCCAATAGTCGGTAGCGGCTCCTTGCAGAGCACGCCAACTCCCAAACGCATATGATTAAAGTACTGATGTAATAATCCATTTGCCAAACTATATGAAGATCGAACTCAAGGCGAGAAGCATGTCATCCTTTGACAGTTGAATCCATCTCTCGTATCCGTGATATATTAATAAGTTGTGATTGACTTCTCAATCATGGCATGGCCATACACTTCCTTAATCATATCACACGAGTGGCCTAGACATATATCTCCGTTACACTGGAGTGGCAAATTCCATATTGACTGCTCACTTCCCTCTGCATGTTTCATAGTAAACATGAAAGCTACCTTTATAACTATCCGGTTAGGAAATAGTCTTTGGTAACTCCAAGGTAAACTATTACATATGTAGGGAATGTGACAATCTCAGGTCTAAGGATCATACATCTACAATGTATAAGATACACTGATGACATATAAGAATGCAACATTCCCGCAGTGTCCCATTGCGGGTACATCTAACACATGTTCTCCAACATGTGTTCACAATGTAATAATGATATCTCCATATCCCATGATCTATGAAACATGATCATCGATTAGTACATGTGCTGATCTATTCAACGTTGCCCACTATGATGATATCCAATCAGAGATACTTACAGAATTATATCAATGAGTAGAGAGTTTCATAAGCAAGTCACATACTTACTGATCAATATAATAATATACATTCATTGGACCAATAATCATATTATTATTCATAAACATAGTCATGTTACAGTCATCTATATGACTGCCTCAAGGGCATAACACTAACACCGACCGGCTCAACGCCACAAGGACCAAGGTTGAGACGACCAGGATCGTGGCGACCAACGCAGTTGGCCAAGCACCCATTTTTGCCTACTCCATCAGGCGCACTGGCATGACCTTCGCAATTGCCGGACATGGACTTTCCGTCTGGAGTATTTCTACAATGGCAAGGGTCCTATGTCCACGCTTCCGGAGTAGGGCGAAGATGGCAAGGGCAAGTAGCTCGCGGACAAAGACAATGACATGGAGTATCAGGAACCCAAAAATCACATTGCTGTGATATTTGGGGGCTCCTCTGCCTACAGGTCCCATCGCGAGCTGAAGGAGGCAGCACGAGAAGTGCATCATGTTACTCAGGGCAAGCCTCCCGTCCAGCAGCTCAAGTGGTCCGAGTTGCCTCTCACATTTTTGAAGGACGACTGTCCCCTAGGGATGACCAAACCCCAGAGGCTCCTGATGGTCGTGAGCCCCACGATCAGCAACTCCATGGTGGGTTGGGTGCTCGTCGACTGTGGGATCTCCTTGGACCTCATATCCGCCAAGGTCTTGGATGAGATGCAAATCCCCAGGTCCAAGATCAAGAGCATTGTGGTCCCGTTTTACGGAATAGTTCCGGGTACCTCGATCAAGCTGCTCGGCCAGATTGTTCTGCCCATAACGTTCAGCGGTCCGAGCAACTTCCGGACCGAACTAATCACGTTCGAAGTGGTCGACATCGAGTCGACTTACAATGCCATTCTCGGCCGACCGACGCTCGCTAAGTTTATGGCCGCCACGCACCACGGTTACCAATGCTTGAAGGTACCTGGACCCGCGGGCGTGATCTCGATGAAGGGAAACCAAAGAGCGATCTTGAACTGCGACGAAAGGGGACTGGACATGGTCGGGTAGCTACCTCAGCGCGGGCCCGAGAAAGATCCAAAGAATTCCTCACCAAAGATTACCCTCCAACCTGGAGGTGAGACCAAAATAGTTCCTCTGTATGATGTAGAGCCAATAAAGGTTGTGCACCTGGGGGCTTCCCTGGACCCCAAATAGGAACTCAAGCTCATGACCTTCCTCTGGAAGAACGCGGACGTGTTCGCTTGGGAACCGTCTGACATGCCCGGAGTCCCAAGGGAGGTCATCGAGCACATGCTAGCGGTTTGGCCTGATAAAAGACCTGTGCGACAGAAGCTCATGCGCTTTTCTCTGGAGAAACAGGCCATCATCCGGGAAGAACTGAACAAACTCCTCAAGGCCTGCTTCATACGAGAAGTCGACCACTCCGAATGGCTGGCCAACCCAGTCCTTGTGAGGAAAAAGGGGGGGAAGTGGCGCATGTGCTTCGATCATACGGGTCTGAATGCTGCATCCCCCAAAGACAATTTCCCGCTACCTCGCATAGACCAGTTGGTCGACGCGACAGCGGAGTCCCAGGTGATGAGCTTCTTAGACGCCTACTCAGCTACCATCAGATCGGCATATCCCCTGAAGATGAAGAGAAGACCTCCTTCATCACGCTGTTCGGCACCTTCTGCTACATGACCATGTCTTTCGGTCTTAGGAATGCCGGAGCAACTTTCCAGCGCCTTATGCAGAAGACCTTCTTGGACCAAATAGGCCGAAACTTGGAGGTCTACGTTGACGACATAGTAGTGAAGAGCAAGCTCGCCTCGGGTCATGTTTCTGACCTAGTGGAGACCTTCTGTAACCTCAATAAGCATCACATAAAGCTCAATCCAGAGAAATGTGTGTTCGGTGTGGGGGTAGGAAAAGTTGTCGGCTACATGATCGGCCCACAAGGCATCGGGGTGAACCCGGAAAAGATCGAAGCCATCGAGAACATGCGACAACCCACTTGCGTGCGGGAGGTCCAGTCTCTAACCGGAAGGATGGCGGCTCTTAGCTCTTTTATTTCCCAGCTGGGCGAGCGTGGGTTACCTTTCTTCAAGGCGCTCCGCAAGCACGATAGGTTCGTTTGGATGGAGGAGGCAAACAAGTCCTTCGAAGAGCTGAAGCAGTATATGTTAAAACCTCCAATCCTAACCACACCAAGACTGGGTGAATTCCTGTTACTGTACCTAGCCGTGACCCCCCAAGCAGTAAGCGTTGTGTTAATGGTGGAGAGGGACGGGGTATGGCAACCGATCTATTACATCAGTGAGGTCTTGCACGGACCAAAAGAACATTACCCGGAGGTCCAAAAACTCCTGTATTCACTAATCTTAGCCTTCAAGAAGTTGCGGCACTACTTTCAGGCACACAGAATTCGGGTTCTGACCAACTTTCCACTAAGGGAGATCCTAGGAAACCAAGATGCTAGCGGCCGAATAGCAAAGTGGGCCATGGAACTCGTCGAGTTCGAGATCGAGTTTTCGGCTCGCACCGTGATCAAGTCTCAGGTCTTGGCGGACTTCCTGGCAGAGTGGACGAACCCTGCTCCACCTCAGACGGATCCCGATCAATCTGGGCAAGGTCGCTGGATCATGTACTTCGACGGATCCCAAGCTTACGAACGCTCAGGGGCTGGAGTAGTCCTGGTATCTCCACAAGGAGAACAGCTCCAGTACGCCCTCCAGCTACATTTTGCTGCGACAAATAACGCGGCAGAATACGAAGGCCTGTTGGCCGGGTTACGAGCATGCAAAGCGCTCGGAGTCCAACGGTTCACCGTCAAGGGTGATTCGCAGTTGGTCGTCAATCAGGTTAACAAGGAGTATCAGTGTTCCGATGACTGAATGGTGCTTTACCTGGCTGAAGTTAGGAAGATGGAGAAGTACTTCAAGAATTTGGAGGTACTCTACATCCCTAGGAAGGAGAATTCCCTGGCCGACCATCTTTCGAAGGTCGGTTCCACTCAACTCCCTGCCCCTACAGGAGTGCTCCTCGAGCATGTAAATAAGCCCTCCATTTCCTCTGCAGAGGAGGCACCCGAGGCACATGGTAATGTCTCCTTCCTCGATCATGGTGCGAGTTGGATGACGCCATTCATCCAATATCTCGCACATGGGACACTACCCGAGGAAGAAGCCAAGCGCTCCTGGCTCATAAGACGATCCTCGCCGTACAAGCTGGTAGAGGGCGTCCTATACCGTAAAGGAGCACTTGGAGTCCTCTCCAGTTGCATCACTCAGGAAGAAGGCAAATACCTTCTCAAGGACATCCATGAAGGAATGTGCGGAGCTCACTCGTCCTTCAGGACATTAGTGAGCAACGCCTTCCGACTGGGTTACTATTGGCCAACCGCCCTGGCCGATGCCCGCTCGATAGTAACCTCCTGTCGAGCATGTCAATTTCATGCCCGCAAGGTCCACCAGCTGGCATACACGCTCCAAACCATTCCCTTGACATGGCCATTTTCAGTCTTGGGGTCGACATACTCAGACCTTTTCCTCGAGGTCGGAAGGGGTGCAAACACTTATTGGTGGCGATCGACACCTTCACCAAATGGATCGAGGTGGAGCCTGTGTCAACCATCTCGGTCCAAGCGGCCAAGAGGTTCTTTCGCAATAATGTGATGACGCGCTTTGGTATACTGAACCGCCTCATCATGGATAACGGCACACAATTCACAAGCGAGCTATTCCAAGTTTACTGTGAGGACATCGGGACCAAGATATGCTTCGCGTCCGTGGCTCACCCACATAGTAACGGAGCGGCCGAGCGGGCGAACAGGAAAATCATCCAAGGAATCAAGAAAAGGGTTTTCAAAAATCTCGACCAGCAAAAGCAGGCTTGGGTGGATGAGCTCCCTTCCGTTCTATGGTCGGTTCGCACCACGACGAGTCAAGCTACGGGGGAAACTCCCTTTCAGCTCGTCTATGGAGCAGAGGCCATCCTGCCCGCTGAAATTGTGCTGGGATCCTCAAGGGTGCACCTGGTCGACGACGTTGACCAGGAAGGCGAGCGCCTCCTCGACCTCGACCTCGCAGAAGCGACACGTGAATGGGCTTTGCTCCGATCCATGGTTTACCTGCAGGCCTTGCGCAGGCACGCGGCGAAATCGGTTCGACCAAGGACCTTAAAAGTCGGCGATCTTGTCCTACATCGAGTACAAGATCTTTCAAAAGCCAACCAGCTAACCCCTAGATGGGAAGGTCCTTACACGGTTGTTTCAACAGCACGCCCAAGGGCTGTCCGCCTCGCGATGGAAGATGGTCGAGAGCTCGCCAACACCTGGAACATCGACCAACTACGTAAGTTCTTTGTCTAATTTTTTGCACCCCTTTTTACTTCTACAACTTTCGCAGCTCTTTTTTTGAATAAAATCGATTCCCTCGCCCGCCCTGTTGCCTCGTTCTTCCCAAGATCTTATGAACGACCAGACGCACAAACGGCCAGCCACAGATCACTCAGCTCGCCCCCGGAGGTCTCAGTCTACATAAGCCGATTATCTTTCGCAGCAGTTCTACGCTGCAAGTCACAATCGCATGGACACCCTCTCGGAAGGGCTAGAGACTCGATGGATCTGTGCATACTCGGCCCTTGCGCATCACAAGGTTTTTCCCGTGTTCGCCGAGTCATGCTCGCGCATCACGAGCATGGGCCAGGACTCCCGGGGGGATAAGGCCGCGCTTGCTATTCTTTTAGTGACCTGACCCATGCTCGCAATTCGGAGAGAGTTATAGGTCGTTAAGCGAAGGCCGCGTGATTTTTTCTAACTCTCCTGTCAACGAGCTCGTGCTCGCAATTTAGGTGCACGGCCTTTGTTGACAGCTGGGGCTTAGTAGAAGTAGAGGGCGAACTACCGTGCTTTCCCTAAAGAAAAATGCGTGTCCATAATTTCGTCCTTTATTTGCTTAGTACTATCTGCTCGGATTGCTTGTTGCTGCCTTTGTTCATTTTTCAGGACGACCATCGACCATGGACATGAGATGAGCGGAACATGGTGATAGAATGTATAAGAGCAAGATGGAAACCTTTAATCTTAGCATTAAGGAAACTATGTCTTACAAAATGCAGAATTCTACAATTCAAGAACGATTGGCGTGCTTCTCGTCTTGGAGCACGGTGAGCTCTTCCTTCAAGGTGTCGAGCTTGACCTCTAAGTCGAGCACCTTCCACTAAGCCACACGCCCCTCGCTCGCCGCCTAGTGAAGCCGCTTCACCTCCTCCTTGAGCTGCTCGGCCGACTCGTTGGCGCTAAGCACAGAGCGGCGCAGCGCCCCCACCTTCTCCAGATTTGCCCTCGCTCACTTGCTCTGCTCGAGGCTTTGCTTGAGGATCAGGACAGACTCCTCGGCCTTGAGCCGGATCTCCGCCTCTGAAGCCTTCAGCCCGCCCAGCACACGCTCGAGGTCGGCGATCTTCGCATCTTGCTCGGTGGTATGCTTTGTGAAAACCTCAGGAGGGATGGTCGCAGCCCTGAAGTCCTTCATGGTGACCTTGAGCACCTGCACAAAGGGGCACGTCAAGTCGTCCCAACAATCAAACAGAAACCAATGCAATTCATACTTACCCAACGAAGGCGCTCCCGTAGGCCTTCTTGGAAGAGCTCGGCTGGGTCCTCCCCGAGAGGATCCGACCGAGCGTCATCCCCCGAGCAGGCGTTGCGCTCGGGGGCTATTGTTCCTCCTCCTCCTGGCCCCGGGCTTCCCCAGTGCCCTGGAGGCCAAGGACCTGCGCCGGAGGGATGACCTCCACAAGGGCAAGCTCGTCTCGAGGATGCCCTCCCTCCGAGATCTTGGGGCTCAGCTCTGGAACCCGCTCCTCGCTCAGGGGCGAATCCTGCTCGCCGGCCGAGCTCGGGCTTGGTACCGCGAGTGGCAGGTCCTCTGGCCAGACTCCCTCGGGATGCTCTTCCCTCGAGGTAGTACGTCCCAAGCCTGGAGACGCTTCCCTGCTCGGGGTTGGCTCCTGCCCGTCGGCCGGACTTTGCTGCGGGACCTCGCGGGGCAGGTCTTCTAGTTCATTAGCCCGTGGATGACCTTCCCCCGGGGAAACGCTACCCACACCCGGGCCCGCACCGACGCTCGGGGACGGGGCCCAATCTTGCGAGGGACCCCCCTCTATTTCTTGGAGAGTCTCGGCGATGATGTCACTGGCCTCAGCCTCATCGAAGCCCTCGGGCTTTTCCTCGGCCTCCTTGGTCTCATCGTCGACCTCGATAATAATGTGGGGGATCCCCGCCCTCGCTGCTCGGGCATCCGCGGCCGCATCCTGCTCGGTCGTGACCTCTTCGGATGCCATGACCTTGGCGGCCGAAGCAAGCTCCCTCTCTATCACATAATTGAGCATGTCGTCAGCCATGGCTTCAAAATCCCAAACCTCTCTACTAGCTATGGCACCCACTACAAACAATGTGGGGTTAGCATGGTGTCCGAAAAGGAAAAGTCTGAAGGGAAGAGGCCGGAGCTTACCTCGCTCGGTCTTCGCTATGGAGGCTTGAGCTCGGGCCAGAAGGTTGGCCATGTCCTCGCGGGCCTTATTGGCCCTCGCCACCGAGGGGTCGACCTCCTCTAGGTCGACCTCCTCCAAGGTCGGTGATGGACGCGCCTACGGCACGCCCGACAATCTCCGGTGCCCCATGGTCAGAGGTGCCGGGTCCTCCTCTTGCTCCTCCTCGAACTCACCCGCGCGAGCTCGGCTTGGAGGGCGAAGATCTTGCCCTCCAGCTCCTCCTTCCGTGCATGTCCTCCTGCCACGGCTGCCGCCTCCTTCTTCGCTCGGTCAGCGAGCTGATGCAAACGAGCCATTAGCTCGGGGTTCTTCCTAGTGTGCTCGATCAACCACAGCTTCAGCTCGCTTACCTCCCTCCGATCGGCGTACTCCAAGTGCTGTTGAGGGGGAGGGCCGCTCGAGCTAGCTCGCCTCCTTGACCGCCTGGGGGGAGACGGTGTGGATGATGGCGACCTGCCGCATCGCTTACGGCTCGCAAGTCTCTTGGTCCTACGACCAAGGGTCACGTCGCCGAGGCCCTCCGAGAGCGGCTTCAACTTCGCCACCGCAACCTCGAGGGTGACTCGCTCCTGCCAAAAGAGAAGTAAACAGATCAAGAGTATGCTCGGAGGTAGTCCCCGAGCATGACTTCCCCAGGAGGGGATACCTCAGGTGCATCCTACCAGAGGCAAAGTACCAGAACAAGATTGGGCGAATCCTTACTGCTTCGCCTCGCTCGAACCCGTTGCTCGGGATTTAGCGAGCGACGCCGAGCTCTTTGCCTCTTGGGGTGTCGAACATCTCGGCCACCCTCAAGTCCACCCAGTCCGCGAGCGGGGCCGCACTTCGACCAATGAAAGCAATGAGAATGGCTGGCGCAGGCTACAAAGAAAAGAGAGCTTGATGAGCGAAACATACCTGAGCGTGACTCCCGAGTGAGGTCCTCCCACCCGGTGATCTCGAAGAAGGGGTGTTCCCTCCTCCTGAGGGGCGACACCCAATTTATAATGAAATCTCGAGCAACGTCCTGACCAGTGAGCCCCGAGCAGGTAAGCTCACTGATCATCATGAGCACACGTTCCTCCTCGGGTTGAACCGGATGTCGGGGTGACTCGACGCGTGGGGCAACTGCCCCAGTGTAATGGAGGGAGCTCCCCTCTAGCTTCCTCAGATAGAAACAAGATTTTGCCCACCCTACCACTGAGTCCTTGAGTGTGAAGCTTAGGTACTCATAGGGGCGGTTGGTCCGGAGGCAGAAATAGAAGCATCCGGCCGGAGAAGCCTTGCCGGTGTAGAACAAGGAGTAGAAATGAAAAAAGAGGCTGGCCGTGGGCAAGACGCCCACGTACCCCTCACAAAGGTGGGCAAAGATGGAAAGGACGAGAATGGAGTTAGGGTTGAGATGGGTGACCTCGCATTCGCAGTAGGCGAGCACCGACTCGACGAACTCACTCTCGGGCGTTCGAAGCCCGTTGACGGAGTACAGTTCGCAGGAGATGATCTCTCCCTCTTGCGGTTGCAGCTCCTCCTCATCGCTCGGGGCTCTCCACAACCCCGCTCGAGGTACTTGAGCTTTTGGAGCAGCTCGAGTTTCTGCTGGTTAAGCTTGTTCACACCGAACTTCGCCATTGGAGTAAGGAAGGGAAGGATCGGAGAGCAAGAGCTGAAACAAGAAGTTGTGAATTTCGGATAGAAGAACGAAGGGGGTCCTGGCGGCTGCTTAAATACCCGATCTTGGGGGGATAGCGAGGAGGTTTCCCGCCGTTGCATTTGAGAAGCCCTAAGGGCGCAAGGGCAGTTGGGGAGTTCACCATTCCCGGCCCGACGTGTGGATGCACGGTATCCAAAACTGTCCTGATATGGATCGGTTCCCAAGAAAACGGCTCATACTATCGCTGCCAGGCTTCTCCAAGAAGGAATTGAAGCAACCGCTCATATTCGTTTGCCCGAGCACCCCATGGTCGTTGGGGCGAGTGATTTGCTCGTCCTCGGTGTGGTCGAGCTCGGATGTTGCGGCAGTGGTTTGCTATAAAATTTCCAATCCCTCCATGCGGGTTAGTAGGCTCAAGGGGAAGGCCCCTTCGAGCGATTCCCTACTTGAGCCTCGGGGGCTAGCTGTCGGGGATTGAGTAATTCTCATAACTACCATAATGCCACGGCAATCAGGGCTCGCTCCGACCTCGCGTACCTCGAACAGCCGTTCCCTAGGATGGCCCAGGGAAGGTCGGGCGTCGTTGCCCGACTTGCCCGTTCAGTGTGAGCTTCTTGCTCGTTCGTTACGGGCTCGTTATCTGGCTAAATGCCCGAGCGCGCAGCTCGGACGTGCTTGCTCGAGCTAGGGCCAAGTTAGCTCGGCCCTAGCTCGTGCTCGGGCTACGTGACCGTGTAGTTGTAGCTAATGGTTGCAACTGAATGGCGATGATTGCGCCACCCCGAAGGTCTGTTGCGCCCACGACGGGGACGTGGCATGAATTTAGGATTCGGTTACGGCCACCTCGGACACGGTCAGACGTTCGTGGCGCAGGCCGTAACCAACACGATATCCTTGTAAAATATAAATACCTCCCAGACATTGGGGAGAAGCACAAGGCTGAACATACATACACAATACACACCACGCTGGAGTAGGGTTATTATCTCCCTCGTGAGAGGCCCGAACTAGGATAAATCCCTGTGTCGTTCTTTGAGTGTGATAATTCGGTAAGATTGGGCATCCTTCGGAAGCAACCCTTCACGCAAGAAGGGGACGGAGTTGATCCCCCAATCAACTAAGTAAGCTCGGCGGGGGCCTGCTCCCCAATCGTTGACAAATACCAATTTCACAGAATCACAATACAAAAATTATAGTACATGACAATATCACAGAACATTCACAGTAAGTCACATTACACATCACATTCACAGCATCATTCATAGAACACATGTCACATTGACATAATATAATATTGTTTACAATATTTGTATGTATTGATATAATATAATATTGTTTACAACATTTTTATGTACTAGTAGGAGGCATTCTTGTCTCTATATCTACCGTCCGGAGCTACAACCTCTGTCCAGTACCACAAGCATATGTGGTCTCGTATTCTGTTGAGTTCTTTGATTTCTAGGCTCTCGCGGGGGAACATGATATTAGGGAACGCGTCTACACAGGGAGAGGGGCACGAGGTATAGACCCTTGAGGTCTTGTTGGCAGAGAAGCAACAGACTGGGTGGTAATGGTTTTCCCCGGGCATGGCCTCGAGCTTCTGGGCCAACCATTTGCGCTTACGGCTTTCTGCAACCGCCTTCATGCTATCTTTGACTCAGATCGCCTTATCGACCAACACTTGTATGTTGGGGATGTCGTGTGTTGCGAGTGAGTGCTTGATCTCTTTGCTGAGATGTTCCCGGAACAAGGCAACTCTCCGGGCCTCACTCGGAACTTCATCCGCAACGTAGCGAGACAAGTAATTAAACTTATGGAGATAATCCATGACTGATATGGATCCTTGTTTGAGGTTATAGAATTCCCTCTTCTTGATCTCCATTAAGCTTGAAGGGATATGGACTGCGCGGAATGCTTACTTGAAACCTTCCCAAGTTGTGACTTGGCCAGGGGGGCAGATCGCATTGTAGCTGTCCCGCTAGGCTGCAGCAGCTCCCTAGAGATAGTATTCAACGTATTGCACCTTCTCCTCATCCGAGCACCTCGCGAGGTTGAGTTTGCACTCGATATCGCGAAGCCAGTCATCAGCGTCCAAAGGGTCCGATGCTGATGTGAAACTCGGTGGGCGAGTTCGCTGGAACTCGGCCAGTCGGGATAGAGGCTGCATCGCCGCCATACCGCCATAGGCTACGACGTTCTCCGTGCTCTGCACCAGTCACTCCAGCAAACGAATCTGCATGACTAGCACTTGGGCCATTGACGGAGGGGGCGACAATTCCTCACTCTGGGCATCATGCCGACTATGCTCTCCACCTAGTCCACCCACCGGTGTATTGGAGTGCTAGGTCCCATGGCCTTGGGATCCCGGTTGTGGTGGATCAGGGAGTACTGGGTTAGGCACAGCTTCAGCTCGGTCACGGTCCTCATTGGCTGCATCACCAGCCATGAGTGCACAGACAATTCATCTCCTTGGCATCCTATTACACATGAAAGTTGAGCAACACGTGCAACATTTGGGATGAAGCCACGAGACGATTACAAAACGAGTATGACACGGCCACACATGCGTTCTCACATTCTCAGCTAACTTTTTAGCACAAACGGGAACACATCATATAATTAGGATTGTAATTGCGATGGACTTTAAGGTGACAACGTAGCATGTCTTTTCATGTAGCAGCGGGGTTAATTACAAGGTCATCACAACCATCGCAGACTACCATCAAGTCCAGTACAGCAAAAGTACATCAGCAACTAGCTCGTATTTACAACAAAAGAGAGCTTCTAGTACTAAATGCCTTCAATAAGACCTAGTTGGTACCACCACTTCCAGCAGCTGCGTCAGGAGCATCTGGAGCTGCAGGGGTGATGATGGCTCAACGGGCATCATCAACTCATACTTGCGGCCACCAAAGACAATGGTGCGGCCACGCTCCATGCCCATGGAAGTGGCAAGGGACGTAGCTGAGACACGACATTCACTGCCTCTCACCAACATCCTGGCGTGACGGATGACTCAGCGATAGGAACCGTATGGGCGTGGAAGCTCTTCTGTTGGCTCGAGGGCGTCATGCTCCCCATACACGATCTCGATCATGAAGAAGCCATGGTTGAGGAAGGGTGCCATGTGACTCTCTAGCTCGGAGATGCAGCGGCGAGCAAGCAGCAACTCGTCACGAAGACGCAGGAGATAACGGTCGAGGAATCTCACAAGCCCAATATGCCAGGTTAGAGCAGGACCCATCGACTCATCTGCCGCCACGTAGATGTTCTCCTGACTATCCGGTTCGCGTGAGGGACAGGTGGGGAACAACAGGGCCAACTCTGGGAGATCAAAGCGGAGACGAAGGATCGTGACGTACGCCCCATCAAGCACTGCCGCAAGAGGACTCGGGGCCATCCCATGATAGAGGTGAGTCAGCTCTCCGCCGGGGCGATCATGGATAGTCACCTTAGCAACATATAAAGAGGAGTCTGGGCTGGTACCGGCGTGTGATATCAGATACTCCAGCTGCTCAGTGAAGCCAGCACGGCGCATCATATCCCATAGGGCCGCCTGCACGGTGCCCTCCAGGATCACGCGGGTATAGTAACACGGCTCCCAGTGTCCAAACATCTAAGGATAAGAAAAGGCACAGGTTAGCAAGACCTTATATGGACAGGAAACAGATAGGTAGGGGGAAAACACAGCAACCAAACTAAACAATTGGCCACAACCTATCTGCCTTATCCCTACCAATACTCTATACATGTCTACTCTTTTGAGTTAGGTAAGTCCTCCAACAATTATATTCCTAACTTTTGAATAGGTGAAGAAGTAGGATGAAATTTATTTTCCACCTTTCATCACTTTCTTAGAAAGCCACTTATGAAGCTCAAGATAAGGGCAATTCTATTTTGAAGATTTCAAACTCAGGAAAGGTTCTATAAAGGGGTAAGAACAGCAATCTAAATTTTCACAATTAGGATTCGATATCAAAATAGCATTTGAGGAAAAGGACTCGTCCTTAGTCTATCGACCATTCTACCTAGGGCCTTCCTGTAGTCGTATGTAGCTCTGATACCACCTCCTGTGGGGGCTCCAGTCTCAGACTAGCAATCCAAATCATTACTGTTGCGTTGGACTGGTAATTAACGCAACCCGCAAGAATTCAGCCGCTTATTCGAACCGTACCCGGATTGAGGCCAATCAATCGATCAGTTTCGCACACATGCGAACTCCCACCAATTGGTTGATACCAATCCGAGCTTCCCGCATATGTGTGTCTAGTGCTAATTCCCTGGATCAGTAGCTTAGCACCCACACATTTACATTTGAGATGCATCACAACCATATTTACATAACTGATCGAAGAGTAGCAATATAGAGTGCTTACAGGTGTTAGACTTTACAACTTATGGCCGACCGGCCGAATACAAAGCAAAAAAAGTTTAACATCAGCGAAAATCCAATAAAAGCAACTAAAAGTTTCGCGGTGTGCCGTCACCACCCATAGGCAACCGACTGGGGGAAAGACCCAATTAACCCTCAATGGAGTCGTCGAACTCTATGCGAACTGGGAATCCTCGAGCGGATCTACATTACCTTCCTCTATCCAAAAATTATGAGAGCAAACGGTGAGTACACTTATGTACTCGCAAGACTTTAGTGTATGGAAACAGTAATAAACATGCAAGGTTACAGCAATGGATGAAGGTTTATACACTAAGTCCATTTTGAGCACAAAGCAAGATTAGTTCATAATAGAATACTAATTTCGAAATCAATGGGATTTTCAATAGAAGTTTGTAAAGAGAACATTTGCACATGAACTTTGTAAAGATCATACTTTGGATTAATTCCAACGAAGATGCAACCACTCGTATTCCACCCCACTGGAATACCACCGAACCGAAACACATTCCAAGTCCACCAACCCATTTTCCATAACTGACCATTTCCAGAACCAACCCACTTTACAAACATTTTTCCCAAATCCAATACCAAGACCAAAACCATAACTAGAACCAAAATCAATACTTGATCATACTTCCCAAGCTACTCTTGACCGTTAGTACGGCTAATCGATTAGGTTTATTCTTTGCAGAGATTGTACACTTTACCCACATGACACCTTTTAGCAATCATGTCAACCATGCCACGCGATACTCATCGTATCCGCTTTGCTAGACTGTGACGAGACTTTCCACAAGGTTAGGATTTACCCCTTGCTCTAGCCCGGTAATGTGTGTTCTTGCTATGGCGGTAAGGGTCACTAGACCGCACCCACTGTACTCACGATGGGCCCGCGCCTCATCGCCCTCGCCCTCTCCATAGCCAGGCATTCACTGTTGTATTGGGTAGACATCCTTCTCGACGCCTCAACGATGGAGTCCCTAGAACACACCGCTACCACAAGTGTGTTCAACTCTTCTGTCTCCTAATGGTGCAAGCTTAAATCCTTTCCAATTTACTAAGTCAAGGCTATCCCATACTAGCGCATGTGGTTGCACTGTTTGACTTAGTGATAGCATCAAGTTCAATCCTTAGGGTGACTCAGGTGAGATCTTCCAAAACCACTTGCTATGGCCCAAAGGCTGGTCACTAGCGGCCCCTCGGAGCTCCCACTAGCCCACGCCCTCCCCATAACAAGGCGAACCAACGTACAAGCTCCTCCTTGTACAACCAACCAAGAATCCAAACCAATGCACAAGCTCCTCGTACGTCCAACCATCCAACACACATCTCGCACGTGTCTAAATCACACATTGTTTTCCATTTTCCCACTACACCATCACAACCATTTTCCACCCATTGAGACCAACCTTTCCAGTTTCAACCTTCTCGACCATAACCAATCCCAAACCAAGGATTACTCCACAAGGTATCATAATTTTGATTGTAGTCGAGACCTCTGGCAATCATTTCTATTGCAAAACTAAGCCTATGCAATTACTACTCAATAATACCCTTTTAACATTATTACAATGTTTAACATATCCTTAGGGTTGAACATGGTTCTCAGACCAATTGTAATTGAGGAAATCCATCAATATTAGGATTATCTACCATTTACAATCAATTTAGTAGTTTTACTGAAATATACACGCATGCATAATAGTTTTGATGAAATGAAATTAACTTTGTAAATATGGGATCAACATGGTAAAACGGGGGTGCTTGCCTGTTTGCTCTTCGATGAATTCTGACTCCGGGACGTATTCGGGGTCGTAAGCGGAACCCGATGCATCAACGTCTACGTGAAAAGCAATAAAACCAACAACATCGGATCAATACAAGGCAATTAAGAACCAAACGTAAAAGCGAATCAAATCCAGGAAGTTAAGATCAAAAGAGTTTAAAAAGATTCAAAATCGATTCAAAATCAACAGCTCACACTGGCAGTACTGACGCACAGTGCCCGGTAGTACCGCTCATCTGGCAGTACCGACCTTCACCGATGGTAGTGCCGATGGCTGATGACCAAAATGGGGTGCTCTCTGGAAAATAACTGTCGACGTGTAGCTCACGGTACTGCCGCTCGAGTGGCAGTACCGGCCCCAAGCACCGGTAGTGCCGGCCTCCCAGAGGCTGCAAGCAGCACTCTCTGGATTTTAACTGCCAATGTTGTAACCCGGTAGTGCCACTCGGGTGGCAGTACCGGCCTTACAATGGCGGTAGTGCCGGTCTAAGTGATTCCAAATTTTGCAAAAAGGGGAAATTAGCGCGAATGAGTTTGGAACTTCACGACCAAAGCATGGTTAGGTTCCTAGCAACGCCAAGGACCCATTCACACAGGTCTCGCCAAGTTTCGACTTTATTTTCTTGAATTCTCCCTTTTTGATCTTACGGACTATGAAAACGACATAAAATCGGATTTTGACTCGAAAGGAGTCTAAACTCGATTTTCTTCACAGCAAGGGAACCTCTACAGCACTAGGGACCAATATGAACTAGTCGCACGATTTTTGAAGCTTCGGAACACGAAATTGTCCCGAAAGTCCAAAAAGGCACTTGTTGCAAATCGAATCGAAATGAGAGATTTGCAACACGCATATTGATTCCTTTTGCACAATAAGATCCCACAAGGTCCAATTAACATCTAGAGACTTCTCGCACAACCATCGGATGCGTCGAACTCGAAAACCCCAATTGCTACCAAATTTGATTCCTAACCCGAATCGAGTTCAAACTCGATTCTTTTGCGAGAATCGAACTTCAACAGTATCAAATATATTCACGGGTTTCTTTCTCAACATTTTTGGAGCTAGGGTTCCAAGGACACTCCAAAAATTCGGGAAATCGACTTTGGACGAACAAATCCAACGAGAAGTCGATCAGGGTAACTAATTTCTTCGGGCCTAATCTAGGTCTAGCAACTTAGTTAAACGACAGTCTACCACTTAAGCTAGGGTTTCTAGAGCAAAATCAAAAGGAATGGAAAAGGGAAAAAGGAGGGAAACTAGGGTTTTGATCCAAACCTAATGGAATGAGCTCCAACTTCGAATCCACCGATTGAGGAGCTTGCTAGGGGCTTAGTGAAGCTTGCCAAGACCTTGCTCTAGCTTCCCCTTGCTCCACTTGAGCTTCACCCGGCTGGAGTTGAGAAGGAAGGAGGGGAGCCCACGGTGGAGGAAGAAGAGGAGGAGAAGCAAGAGAGAGGGAGGGAGGACGGGAATGAAGAGTGAGGAGGAGGCTTGGGGCTCTCCCCTGGCCTTATGGCGTCGGCAGGGCGACGTGGGAGCAATGGAGGAGGGATGGGCGACGACGTGCGTGCATAGGAGCCAGCGACGCGCGCTTTGACCCATCGGCCGGTAGTACCGCCCTAGCTGGCCGGTACTGCCACTCAGCCGGCAATACCGCCCTATTACTTGCGGTACTGCCACTCCAGGGCTGAAAGACTCTGGATCTTTGCGGCTTGACCTTGGTTCTTAACCAATCGTCTTGAGAACTCTTGGAAAAGGTCTAAGGGATCCTAATGAAGGCTTTGGAGCTTAGGTTTTAGGTCTAACTTATCCGATTTAGAGTTTCGATCAGAATCGAAACTTAGGGCTTCGAACGAGCAAATCGATCGAACGAAACGACAACCGAACTCCAAAAATAATTAACTCCAAAATTTAAGATCCAAATACAATTCACAACATAATTAGACACTTAATTAGCTTGATTAAGCTTAATTACAAAAACCGGGATGTTACACTCCACAACGACATCGTCCTCTCCACTAACACCGCTGCTTCATTTCCCTTGTTAGCTAGATCCATGTCGCCCACCTCCGGCTGCTCTAGATTGGTGTGCCACTGACAATACGCTGCCACCATCCATCTCCTCTGTGTCCTCCCTTGCTTCTTCCCTTACTCTGGCGACGACCTCAGTTTCGCTCGCTGCTACTCTATCTTCTATGGACATGGCCGGCCGAAGTCTGGGAGGAGGAAGAGGGGTTGTTCTCGCGTCTGAGGGAGGAAGTGGCGATGCTGGCTGGGATCACGGATCCAATGGGTCAGCCGGGTCAGGCCTTCTTCCTCGTGTCTTTGTTTGCAGATTACTGTATCAACAAGCAGCTGAGCTATTGATCGCTTGGCTGTTATGCTAAGAGTTGTGGCATCTAGACTTAGTTCATGCCCCCTGAGGCCAGGCTAGTTTTTTTTTTTTCTCAGTTCTAGTTTTGACAAAATAAAACCTAAATAAGCACAAGTATGGCATGAGAAGTAAATGTATCTGTGTTGCAACCTTGCAATTGCACACCTGTGTGTGCTGCATACTCAAATATTGGTGATCTGGAGTTCTGATCGGAGAATTGGTTTGGCATGATCAATCGGGTTTTGTTACCTCGAACGCAGGACTAAATGCAGATTAGTAGCATGGTTCAAGCAGCACACATTTTGTGCACGCAGGACTAAATGCACACAATTAAATCAGCATGATTGCAGTGTGGTCAACCCATATTTTGCGGATTCGGCACAAATTTTTTTGTTTGGTTTAGTCCACTTGTAACTTGTAAGTAGTTGTATACTAACTATACTTGTAAGGCCACGCATGAGCAAAAAATGGAACTCGTTATTGCATTTCAACCAAATCTTATGTACTCCCTTTTTTTCATGGACTCGTGTACTGTCAGCGGTCAAAGCTGAGCACACATGTCCTATGCAGGTTCAAGAAAAAGCCATGTAGAAGAAACAAATTGATGCTACTTCAACGTAGGTCTCCATTTTGTTTACCGGCTGGACTATGGGTTGTTGCTTCCGATGGGTTGGCTTTGCTTTGTGTGCCAAGGAGATGAATTTGTTTCACCTTTGTTCCAATGGAGTACAATTAGTAGAAGTTAGAGACTTCAGAGCGCTAAAAAATTGCAAGTTACTTAAATTTACCTTTACAAAAATCTTTTAAAACAAAAAGGATATTTAATTAATATCAATCCATTGAAGAAAATAGAGTGCATACGTAAGTTAATGAATATATAATGCATATACCCGATGTATGTTCTATCCAATAGAAATTTAATAGGAATTGAGTTGTTATTATGGTAACTTAACATGGTTCGTTATTAAATCATGGAATTGATTCACTAAATCCATCATTATTATATACTCTTTGAATAGATTTATGCAACCTAAATCAATCCCTGATTCTTATTTTTAGATTTGGTGTTGCGCCACGCTGCGTTAATGTAACGCAAGAAATAAGAGAGAACCCTCTCACAAACAACAGAACTAAAAATAACCAACAATTTCAACATTTTATTTCTTTGCTTGATGACAGGAGATACAATGCCATGTTTATATAAATGGATGACTCAACCACTAAGGCCATGTTTGTTTAGTCTTAAGCCATTTTTTTTGGAGTTGTTAAAGTCAATTTCAGTTTCCAAAAAGTAATTAAGCCCCTAAAATAGGTTAGCTTTTAAGTGGCTTATAACTAGCAAAACCCAAAAGTAAGGTGAGACGTGTTTTTTCAGCTTATTGCAGAGGAGAATTAACTGTTTGCCAAACAATCTCTTATAAAAAGCTACATCAGTATTTCATCGTAGAAAACCAAGAAGCAGTTTTTCAAAAAATAAAACTACAGCTCTCCTAAACAAACCCTTAGGCTTGTTGACTTATAGCTGTTGTAGGCCCAATGAGCCCACTCTCCTTGGCAGGCGAAGCACGGCCCACATCTCCGTTTGGGTCGAGGGAATATGTCCGATATACCTATCCCCTCTCCTATGAGCAAAGTAAGAACCGCTTGCCCCTGGAGGCGATACTCCGGACGAAGCGGTGAAGGAAGCCTAATACATATAATCAAAAATAATCGGGCCCGGAAGAAATCCGAAGCCACCAGAAGGGCAGCGGAGGGAAGTCGGCGGAGGAAACCCGCCTCCTCCGTCTCCCGTAAGGATTGCCAAGGTGGGGCCCGCTCAGACCTGACACCCTGCCAGAGCCACAAGGGAACTCCTGGCGCTGCCAGGCGAGTCCTGGACCCTAGGGCATGTGAAGTTCCACTAAAACCCTTGGGGTGAGAACAAAACAAAAGGGTAAAAATGTAAAGCAAGAACAAAAAACGCCACGTAGAACCAAACTAGCCTCCGGCTAGGGACAAATGGAAGAGAAGGATTGGAAGACCATGGGCAAAGCCTGTGTCTTGGCGACAGAGTAGGTTAAAAAAGGAGCCGACCAGTGCATGCATGTCCCCTTCCCTCCATATAAAAGAAAGAGAGCAGGTGATCGAAAAGAGGAGAGACCAAAAAAACAACAACCTGGCCGATAGATTCCGCCGCACTGGCGCCGTCCGTTGGGAACCCTAACCACAAGTGAAACCACAGCTCTCCGACCAACAAAAAACTCTCTCCAACCATGCCACCGAAGAAGGGAATGACGTCCAAGGAAGCGGCGGCGACGACGGGAATGACGTCCAAGGGAGCGGCAGCGATGACGGGAGCGGAAGGATCCAGACGATCTCCAACGGGTTGGCATTCCCAGAGAAAGTGGGTGGATGAGTTCTCATGAACTCCGACAACTTTGCTCCCTGTCGTTGTCCCTGATTTGCTTGGTTAGCGGTGGCCTGAGCAGTGACCTGCTGCATCTGTTGCATCATAGCATGCATCAGCTGGGTTTGTGCAGCAAGAAAAGCTCCAAAGTTTTGCATGTCAACTGGCGGTGCTGGGTGAGGTGCAGGTGCTCCATTATTAGGGTTCCCAGCTGGGCGAGATCTACTCCCATTGCCTCTAAGGTTTCCGCGGGTGTTCACCATCTGTTGATTGCTCCAAGGTTTAAAGACAAGAGGGAAACAAGCATAGACAAGTAGTAGAGTAACTTATGCGGGGAGGTGTAATTCAAAATCCAACTTTATTAACTATAACATAATAATATCTTGGTATGGTTGCTTACAATGCCTAAGGGCCTGCAACGCATACTGCACACTCAGCAAGCAAAAAAAAAATCCAACGCCTCTAAGGGTGAATCTTTATTCTATAACGCGACTCGACGAAGGAGTCCCAACTATAAGACCTGGCTCACTCGTCCAGAAAACCTCCTCGGCCTGGGTGCGGGTGCGGTGGCATCGATGCAAAACGATCACCATGCCCTGCAACTGTGGTAGTCGAAGAAGCGGTGTCCTCATCGAGATCTGACTCCTCCGGGTCCGGCTCATGTAGCTCGAGTACTGGCTCTGGTCCTGGTCCGTACAAAGCCATCTCCAACTCATCAATCCTTCGCAGAAGGTGAGACACATACTCTTGAGCCTCCCGCCATCGGTTCTTCTCTACCGTGACCTCATCGCGAGCCTTCTGTAGCTCCCGGTTCGTATCATCGAGCACATCCTCCTGAGCGACGACAAGTCGTGCCAGCTGTGTGACCGTGGCATTCTCATTCTGAATCAGTCTCGGGTCAAGAAGGTTGTTGTTGTGTGGATGGTAGCGGTACACCGTGCCCTCCAATTCACTGGCGTATATGCGGGCGATGTGTCGCATTACTCGTCGTGATACCTCCTTAATTGCCATCTGCATTGTCGACCTCCTGGCGGTGCAGTATATCGGACGGCTGCCCTCGCCCTTCTTCCTGGCATGTATCGTGATCTTCACATCACAAGCCTTAATCAGTCCCGCTTGTCTGATGATATTCACTTGGTATTGCGGCTTCTCAAATCCTTCGAGAAACTGCATCATACGCAAAAGTTCTGCGGCGTGGCCAACCTCAAGATCGATGTAGTTGATCTCTCCCTCCATCTGTCACAAAATGCTCATGTAAGAACAGATTTCAAATTGTGATGAGGTAAGGGAAAAATTCAGCAAGGGATAAGAAAAGAGAGAAGGGGATAAGTCGAGAATTCATTCATTATCTTGACCAACTTTTAACTTTAGAAAATAGGTTTTATCCTCACTACGACCATTCTAACTATGGGTTGAGCCTACAGTCAGTATGGCTCTGATACCACCTCTGTCGGGACCCGAATTTGCAAATCCGGACTCTCTGTGTATTCAGCACTAGTCCAGGATCACGCTAGTGCACACATTATCAACATTGGTAAATATCACAATCATACCACTCAATAATAATAAAGTACTTTAATTAGATAATCAAACTGGTTGCTTGACCTTAAGGTCAAGTTACAAATATACGCCTCGCAGGGCGAAACTTATTAAAAGAGAAATAATAGCAGCGGAAAAAGTAAGATAACATCGTGGCGCCATCCAGTATACCACAGGCAACTGACTGGGCTCGTTCCCTAGTTAGACGGTTCCTCTTGGAGCTCCTCCTCCAAAGCTGGTGTAGACTCTTCCTTAACTGGTGTTGTATTGTGGCAAGGGTGAGTACTTGGTACTCAACAAGTCATGCACAGAATGCAGCTAATATACTACATGCATGGCTTAATACAAAGGAGTGGCTCAAGGTATATTTGCAGTAAGCAACATTTAACAAGTATCATAAGTAGTTTCGAAAGCAGTAAAAATAAGTATAACATCAATAACTTTTCCAGGAGTTAAATAAACATCTTTCCCATTCCTAGTCCACATTTCCATCAACGTCATCTATTAACCAAACCAAACCTTCCAAGTCCAAGTTGTTTTCACGAAAGTCTAACCCTTGACTGTAATCCCCGAGCAATGTCCAATACCGCGGACACAGCTATTCGAATAGATTTTTCACTCTGTAGAGGTTATGCACTTTACCCACAAGATACAGCCAAACACCACAAAGGCGAGTGATCGTAACAAAGCCTTTCGGAAACGGCTAACTACACAAGTGAACCTTTCCGGTTTTTGCCCTACACCATCCCTTCCCTTAACAAAGGCGAAGTATGGGACCGACATACCGTTGGACGGGTACCATGCCATCGCATCGGTACGCTCCCCCTTCAAGCTACACAAAGGGTGTAGTTGACTCCCGAGGTATCACATGCAAGTTATTAGTAACTTACTCAACTAGGACCGTCCCATTCCGGTCATGTGGTTGCACGATTAACTCAGTTCAAAGGCTTGCAAGGTTAAGTCCTTATGTTGACCAGGGCAAGACTACCCGAAGAACCAAACCATCACTCTCGATGCCACAACTGGCCCACCCGATCATTTCTTGCCACATGCCCCGGTCCAAATCTATTTATCAAAACCCCAGTTGATTACCATGCACCACGTGCCATCAACATCACAACACATGATACCTTTTCCAAAACAGGTTCAATATATCATTAAGTCAATATTAACATTTGTTTTGTCCAAAATCATATCATAAGCACGTAGCAGGTCTAAGCAATATACTACAACGATCTAAATTCCCATGTTGGCAATTCAATAATGTCAACTATTTAATCCTCAACTAGGGTGACAAAGGGTTCATGGCATTCAATTATCTATGTCAAGGTGGCATACAGCAATTAGGTAATTAACTAATCTCCCAAAATTAATTAAAGCATTTCATAGTTGAACTAGCATGCAATAATTTAAATCAAATTAATTTCAAAATGGGATCAACATGGTCAAAGCACAACTTGCCTTCAAATAGCACTTGATCTTGGTCCTGAGCTGGCTCCTGGGTCAACACTTCACCTTCGAAGCCTTCGGGCACTTCAACGCCTACTCGTAACGTGTGCAAATAGCAATAAATGAATAAAACAGTGGACAAAAAGTGTCCAAACATCCAAATGAAGTCCATAAACAGAGAGAGCATAATTTTATGAATTTTTAGGAATTTGAATCGGCGAACTCGGAGTTAAAACACAAAAGTTACAAGCATTTAAAGTTTAAATAATCAATTAAATAATATTATAGAGAAAAACTTTTGTCCAAAAATTAAATAAAATTTACCATTGGATAGATCTCAATTTTATACAAATTTAGAAATTTGAATCACTCAAATCGGAGTTAAATTGCAAAAGTTATAAGCATTTGAAGTTTGAAATCATATTTGAATTCATTAAACCGAATTAAATAAATTATTTCTTTTTAGGAAAAAGATTTATTGAGTCAGCAGTGACACGTGTCAGCATCTGATTGGTCGGCTGACGTCAGCCGGTCCACGGACTCGGCCCACGGCTCGGCTCGGTCCACCGTGGACTCGGCCCACGGCTCCACATGTCACTAACATGTGTCCCGTCCTGTCAGCAGCCCGGGCTCACGCCAGCGCGGGAGCGACTGACACGGGGCCCCGCGTGTCAGAGACACGTACCCACACGCGGGCACTGACCGCGCTGATTGCGACGGTCGGCCTCCCGGCCACGTGGCTTGATCTCGGCCGTTGATTTGAAAATCAACGGCCCAGATTGGATCTGGTTTCACGCGTTTGGGGTAAACGCGGTCAATCCGGACCGTTGGATCTCGATCGGACGGTCGAGATCCAATCTAACGCGTATAACGCGGCTAACGCTAACCGTACGATCTAGATCTAACGGCTGAGATTGGATCTGGGGTTAGCACGTGGATCTCACTGTGAGTGACGTGGCGCAATCTGGGCCCTCAGATCATGATCGGACGGCTGGCAGAGCTCGAGGTCCGGCGATGGCGTGCGGCGGAGCGGGGTCACCGGCGCGGGGGACGACGACCACTCGGACGGCGTCTGGGCGTGCTCTAGCGAAGTGAGATATACCCACGGGTGCGGCTCGACGCGGGGAGTCCGGATCTGGGGTCAACGGTGGCGATGGACGACGGACGACGGCGGAATCGGCAAAAGAACGCGGCGGAACGGGCTTCCAACTCCGGCGAGCTAGCGCGGGCGAACGGTGGCGGCTCAGGAAACGCGAGCTAGGGCTTCGGGTGCGCAATGAAGTGGGCTTCACGACATGGGTGACGGCACATTAAATAGGGGCCTCGGCTTCCGTGAATCGCGCGGAGACCGATGTTCACCCGGTTGCGGCGGCGGAATCCAACTCCAACTCGGATTGGGTGACGTGGCTAAACGAGAGCCGTTGGATCAAGATCCAACGGTCGCGTGAGTTGGACTCGGGTCCGACTCGGTGAGCTGGCTGGCTCGGTCGGGCTCGGGTCCTGGTGACGTGGCTCAATCGTGGCCGTTGGATCAAGATCCAACGGTCACGCAGTTAGGGTTCGGCCGAGCGGGTTCGGCTCGATCACGTGGCTCGGGTTGGACTTGAACTCGAGTCTAACTCAGACTCGGTCGGGTGAACAGTAAAACCAACTCGATTTTCCAGCGATTTAATTATTCAATAATTCATAGAAAATCCAAATAAATCTAGAAAATAGCAAAATACTCGGAAAAATTCCAGAAAAATTATGGAAAATATTTTGAAACATTTTGGACCCAAATAAAATATTTCCCACAAAACTTCATTTAAAATTTTTATTTCTTTAATTATTTCAATATAGAATAAATTCAAATTAATTCCAAATAAATCCAAATAAATTCCAGAAAATTCCAAAAATTCACCAGAGTGTAAAATAACATCTAATTTCATGAAAAGCAAAAATTGGGGTGTTACAGTATTAGAATCCTCTTCCCGGTGGTAACACCCATCCTTTGCCTCTTCAACTCATTCGTCCGCTAGATTGAGAAAACCGACGAGGAACATCGTTTTTTTCGTGTTCTTCATCATATCTTCCTCTCCGGTGAGCCATTGGGTATTCCGGTTGTTTCCTCGTATTCGTATGGATGTCTAGATTCTAATCTATCAATCAATTCTAGGTTTAATCAAGATTTGGATACAAATTTTGGGTTTTGGATGCTTCGGCCGAACCGCCGTTCTCCGCCGATTTCTTCGTCTTCGGTGATTTAGGGTTCAATTCCTTGCGGCCTTGAACTCCCTTAGAGGTGGTCTAGATGATCTATCATTTATATGGTATTGTCTTATTCAAATTTCTCGTGAAATTTTGAAATTTTGGACTGTTTGAGCCGTCTCTGTTTTGGCCACACCGTGCGTGTGCTCGCCGGCCGCCGGCCGCCGCCACACCCCCGGTCCAGCGCCACCAGCGAGGCGCCGCACCGCCGTCGCCTCTGTGCGCTCGGCCCGATCGGCCGGGCCGGTCGGGACCATCTGCGTCGTGCCATCGCTCGGCCGACACGTGCCCTGCCCCGCCGCGCACCATACCGCCGCCACGTCGTGAGCCCAGCGCCGCCCGCGCGGCTGGCCGCTGCCGCCACCTTAGTCCGCCTGGCCGAGCGCTCCTCGCGCCATCGCCGCCGACGCCCATGGGGAGCTCAAGCTCCCCTGTTCCTTGGCCATGGGGAAGAACCCCAAGAGTATGATAACATGGTCCCACATGTAATAGACCCAATCTATTCCATAAATCAGAAAAAGAAGATGCTCTGGAATATTCCCCATTTTCCATTTTTCCAGATTTTCCGAGCTTCGGAGGCTCATAACTTTTTCGTCTGAACTCTGATTGACTCCGTTCAAGTTCCTAAATTCATCTAAATTCAATATCTACCTGCCAGTATAAGTTTTATAATTTTTTTGATTTTATTTATTTTTTTGTTATTTATTTGTGTACCGTTTTGCGCGTAGCCGAGGATCCCGCCAAGTCCGCCGACCCCGCCACCGGACTTCAAGAGTACGACATCCTCGCTGCGACTGAAGGCAAGTCCCTTGACGCATTTTGGTCCCATGTTTGCAAAAGATTTACAATGTTTTATGACCATGCATCGCTATCTTTATCATCGTATGTCAAATATAGAAGATTAGTTAATCCAAATTGCCATTACCTCCTTGATTATTGTTATCCATGCTTAATTGTAACCCTAGGACTCTTTGCTATGTCATGTATATTTTACATTGTGACTTTTGTTGGTTAGAACGGTAGATATGCTTAGTACCCGCATTGATGAAAATGACCCATGGGTGGGATTATACAAAAGTTATGATTTAAAGTGTGATTTGGAAATTATTACAAAGTATTTGGTACTGTTTTTCCAAAATAAAAAGAAAAAGAAAAAGTATTTGGACTTGGGCGGATTGGAATGTCGGGTGGGTGCGGATTGAGCACTAGTTTCCAATGTGCGAGTACCGCCCTAAGTCAACTAAGGACCGACGCTTATGACTGTCCATTCTAAGCATAACCGTACTACCACATGTCTATAATGGTACGACCTGGCTAAATAATTTGTAGAAACCTAACTTAGACTCACCAAGCGGTGGAATGTGAGTGCCGGATAGAGGCAAGACTGTTTTTCTCACACGGCGCAAGAGGGGGCTTCTGTACTGGGTGGATTGAACCCTAACAGCGGTGAAACCTCAACGGGTGGGTCGGGTTGGGCCTATACATTGTAAAGGCCTTGTCATGATTTCTCTGCCGGCACACCAAAGGAAGTGTGTTAATAGCTTGGCATCAAGAGAATATCATGTCTTGTGGGTAAAGTTGTACACCTATGCAGAGTTAAAACTATTCGAATAGCCGTGCCTATGGTCAAGGGCAAAGCAAAGAATGCTTTCATACTGGTAGACTTTGTTTTTGGTTTTAAAAATAAACAAGGTTTTGTTTTGGGAATTCGAGAGTGGTTAGAACTCTCGGATGTTTAGTTGGCGGTTTGAGCCAACCAGGTAGATGGAACCTGTTTTTATTTCATGACGGATAGAGTCTTGTGTGGATAATCTTGATCTTTTAAAAGATGGCGGATAGAGCCCTTATACTTGTGTTGGTGGAAAGAACCTTCACTGGACTATTAAATAATTCAATTGTTAAAATAATTGTAAAAAATGTGCTTTGTGAAAACTATTAATAAGTATGATTTGTTGAAACTCAGCTTTATGCAAATAAACCATATTAAGCCTTCCTTGGAAAGCCCCACATGTGCATAATTTCCCAGACTTGCTGAGTACTTTTGGTACTCACGTACTACATAAACTGTTGTTATCAGAAAACTATCAGGACGCCGTTGAAGACAGTGAGTTCTACGCCGAGGAGTTCGAGGAAAATCGCTAGGAGAACTAGTCACGTGTCTTGTCGTCGCATGTGGTGTTATTTGGGTTTCGCTTCTGGGCGTTTTGTTTCCGCTGCTGTGACTCTGGTCGTGTGACCGAGTGATGTAATAAGTAGCCATGTGGCTAATACTTTATATTTATGTTACAATTTCGTTATGTTCGGCAATGATACTTTACTGTTGACTGTATGTACTAGCTACTGATCTGGGACTTGTACAGAAATACACAGGAGATTTCGGATAGCTGATCCGAGGTCTCACAGTAGTGGTATCAGAGCCTAGATGACTGTAGGCTGTGACCTAGTTAGAATGGCAAAGCCTTAAGGACTAGTATATTTATAAAAACCTACTTATAAAATTTTAAGTTCATTTGCTTCTACCTCTCCTATCTTAGTGTCTTGAGCTTTCCTTATCTGTTATTTAAAATTTGTTACTAATCTTGTCTTGTTTCAAAAATTGTAGATGTCGACTTGCACCACCTTTGCGTCGTTGGCTGGAGGCTTTTGTGCGGAGCTGTCCTTGATGCTCAAGGAGCTGGAGTTTCCCCATCGCCCAGAGTACCATTGTACCTCCGTGCCTAGCATTGGCTACAGCACGTGGAAGGTTAGGCTGTTGGTGCACACCAGGAGTCAGAGCCTAGCAGAGGATCGTCCGTTCTACTTCACTTCGGACAGACTGAAGATGGGAGATGCGCTGCAAGATGCGGCGAGACAGGCCCTTATCCATCTGGGCAGCAGCTATAGTGACAGGCTGGAGCATTGGCCGTACCGCCTTTTTTCGTGCCATAAGGAAGGGAGGTACCATAGCAGGTTTTGGAGTTTTGATCAGGAGGCAGATTCGATGATTGTGCATATCGGATCGCTCATCCGAGCCCAGGATGAGGCTTATGTCAGCACCACCCACGAGCTCCAGGACATGTACCAGAGTTTGGCTGCAGCTTGAGAGGAGATATGCCAGCTGAAGGAGACTCAGCAGGCAGCTGCTCTTCCTCCACCAGCCCCTGTGCAGGCGGCACAGCCCGTAGCACCAGCACCAGTCCCGGAGGATCTACCCAGGAGAGGGTTGACTCCCGATGCCCCGCCAGCCAAGCGTCATCGAGGCCCAAAGACTCGGGAGACCGCGCGCAAGTCTGTTCGTCGCCAGTCGCCTTTGGGGGTTTCCCTGAGTTTCTTGGCTGCCCCTAGAGGAGCAGGACCTTCGTCAGCAGCTACCCCATCCCGCAGCAGGAGCGAGGAGGAGGAGGACCCATCCCCGCGTGTCTTTGAGAGTGACGCAAGTACTTAGGTGTTTCAGTTTGGAGGGCCTTAATTTTGTTCGCTAGAACGGTTAATAATTGCTTGTGTTGGTCTAGATAGTGCCTTGGGCAGTTGTGATCCAGCCATCGTTATCAAACTGTTTTGATTTAATAAAGAGAGTGGTTGGTTTTCTTTCTGTTGTGTGCTTTTATCCTTGTGGATGTTGTAGGCCCCGTTTCTTATCTTTGCTTTTCCCTCTTTCCTTGTGCTTTGGCCATCCGTGTTTCAGATGGAGAACCCAGGCAGAGGCCGTGGTCGTGGAAGGGGCAGAGGTAGAGGCCGTGGATGCGGTCGTGGACAAGTGCAATTCCAGAAAGGAGAACCTGTGGAGTAACAACAGCCACATGAATAAGAGAATGTGCAACCACCTGCAGCTCAACAAGAGCCGATACCACCTCCACCCCCGCTTCATCCGCCGAATCTGGAACAAATGATGGCGATGCAGCTTCAGCTCTTGCAAGTGTTAGCACAGAATGCTCTCAACCCGCCTCATGCTGCACCAGTCCAAGCCGCCACTGAGCCGCCCCAGTCCAAGTTCGGAGAGTTCATGAGGACTAGACCTCCAACTTTTGCTGAATCTGTGGATCCCTTGGAAGCCGATGACTGGCTCAAGGAAGTCGAGAGAAAACTCTACTTAGCCCAGTGTGATGAAGTAGAGAGTGTGCTGTTTGCTTCGCACCAACTCAAGGGTACAGTAGCGAGTTGGTGGGAGAATTATTGTGCCGCCCACGAAGATGCTCAGAATATCGCTTGGAATGAGTTTGTGGTAGCTTTTCGGGCTACTCACATCCCTAAAGGCATTATGGAGATGAAGAGGCGTGAGTTTCATAAGCTACTACAAGGAAACTTGTCCGTGTCGGAGTATCTGAATCGCTTCACCCAACTCTCACGCTATGCGGCTGCTGATGTCACAACTGATGAAGCAAAGATCTGGCGATTCATGGAGGGTCTGGACCCTAACCTTAAGGTTCAGCTGGTATCGAATGACTTTCTGACGTTCCAGCATATGGTTAATAAGGCTTTAATCCAGGAAGATGCTCAGCGGCAGCTGTTCGAGTCCCGGAAAAGGAAGATGATGTTCCAGAGCCAGCGAGGTGCTACCAGCTCTAGGCCCCACACTTTTCAGCAGCCCAGCAGGTCAGTAGTTCCCAACCCATCTAGGACTCCAATGTCCACTCCCCGTCCGATAGGTCAAGTTCCTACCGGCAATGCAGGAAGTCAAGCTCAGAAGAGCAATACCGCCACTGCAGGAGTGCAATGCTTCAATTGCCGAGAAATGGGACACCATGCCAGCAATTGTCCGCAGAAGCGTCAGCCGGTCACCCCAGTCCGGTTCAACTTGGGATCTACACCAGCCCGTGCCCCGGCACCAACTCAAGGGAGAGGTACACCGCAGACTCCGCGTACCCCTCAGACCGTTGGAAGAGGATGTGTGAACCACGTCACAGCTGAGGAAGTACAGGACTCACCGGATGTGGTCTATGGTAAGTTCTTCGTCAACTCAGTGCATACTTCAGTTCTGTTTGATTCCGGTGCAATGCATTCTTTCATATCAGAGTTCTTGGTTAAAAAGCATGGCTGGGATACAGTTCAGTTAAGAAACCCTTTATTAGTTCAATCCCCTGGTAAAGAACTAAGAACGACTGCTATTTGCCCAAAAATGGATATAGTAATAAACGGGGTAAAGTTCCTAGCGAACTTAATATTATTGGATACTAAGGGTATAGAAGTAATCCTTGGAATGGATTGGTTAACCAAGTACAAGGGTCAGATAGATTATGCTAGTAGAGCCATCTCGCTTACCAGCCCTGAGGGAATTCGAGTGGACTTCTTGTCCAATCTTTCCTCTAAGGGGGGTAGTACCCTGAATCGTCTGAAAGGGACATCCTTGGAAAGTGTGCCCATAGTGAATGAATACTCAGACGTGTTTCCAGAAGATCTGCCTGGTATGCCACTAGATCGGGATATTGAGTTCGTAATCGAGCTGGTACCTGGTACAGTTCCAATCTCGAAAAGGCCTTACCGGCTACCTGCCAATGAGTTAGTACAAATGAAGAAACAGATTGCTGAATTGCAAGAGAAAGGGTTTAATAGGCCAAGTTCGTCGCCGTGGGGATCACCAATAATCTTTGTCACGAAAAAGGATGGTAGTCTAAGGATGTGCATCGATTATCGCTCCTTAAACAAAGTGACAATCAAAAATAAGTACCCCTTGCCCAGGATAGATGATTTGTTTGACCAGTTGAAAGGAGCCCAAGTTTTCTCAAAAATAGATTTGAGGCTCGAATATCATCAGCTTAAGATAAGGAAAGAAGATATCCCAAAGACAGCCTTCACTACCCGATATGGACTGTATGAGTTTATCGTGATGTCGTTTGGATTAACCAATGCCCCGTCTTATTTCATGAATTTGATGAACAAGGTGTTCATGGAATACTTGGACAAGTTCGTTGTAGTCTTCATTGACGACATTCTTGTCTATTCCAAGAGTAGAAAGGAACATGAAGAGCATTTGAGGATAGTTTTGGAAAGGTTAAGAGAACATCAGCTTTATGCTAAGTTTAGCAAATGTGACTTTTGGTTGAAGGAAGTTTCTTTCCTGGGTCATGTTATTTCTGCTGGAGGAGTAGCAGTGGATCCGGCGAAAGTGAAGGATGTTTTGGATTGGACGCAACCCAAGTCAGTCCCGGACATCAGAAGTTTTCTTGGGTTAGCTGGTTATTATCGGCGATTCATTGAAGGATTCTCAAGAATTGCAAGAAGTCTCACCCAACTTTTGAAGAAAGAGAAGAAGTTTGAATGGACAAAATCTTTTGAACAGAGTTTTCAAGAATTGAAGAAAAGGTTAACTTCGGTCCCAGTTCTGGTCTTGCCGGATATTCATAAGGATTTTGAAGTGTATTGTGATGCTTCAAAACAAGGTTTTGGATATGTTTTGATGCAAGAAGGGAAAGTTATAGCTTACGCTTCAAGACAACTGCGACCCCATGAAGAAAACTACCCAACTCATGATTTGGAATTAGCCGCAGTGGTGCACGCACTCAAGATTTGGAGGCACTATTTAATCGGTAATAGATGTGAGATCTATACTGATCACAAGAGTTTGAAGTATATTTTCACCCAATCCGATCTCAACTTGGGGCAGAGAATATGGTTGGAATTGGTGAAAGATTGAAGGATCGTTATTTTTGATCCATTTGATTTTGATGATGAGTATTTGAAAAAGATTTGAAACCAGTTTGATATTTCGACAAGATTTATTTTTTGGTTTCTTTATTTGAAAAGATCTGAAATCAGTTTGATTATTTGAAAAGCTTTTTGATTTTTGCAAAGGTTTTGGTTCGTGTTTTGAAATCGTGTTCTTAGAATATTTAATGCAATGCACTCCTGTGAGTGGTTGCATGGTTTAATGTGAGTCAAGTCGCGGATTTGTGCTCGGAAATTGTTTTGTGGTTTGTTCATGTGCAGGTATTGCTCGAGGGCGAATGTGGTCGATGACGGGACCGGAACTAGGTTCATGGAGGAACTGAGGTTCGGGGCTAGGTTCAGGGGGAACTGAGGTCTTGGTGGTCAAGGATGTCATGTGGGACGTTCGGGCTAAGAGAATGGTGCACATGAAGAATGGTTAGTCACGTGAGAATGGCAGGAGGTCATTCGCATGCAAAGTGTTAGTCACGTGAGTATGGTAGGGTTGCCATACGCGTGCAAGAGTTGTACTCGGCCAGGTTGGGCCAAGAGGAGTTGTGTTGAATACATACTCTTTCTAGGATTAGGAGTGGGACTCCTTCTAGGATTAGGAGTGGGACTCCTTCTAGGATTAGGAGTAGGAATTGTATTCATGACTCCTTGTGTTTTGCTCCTTTAAATAGGAGGGGTTGTCTCCTGTTGAAGGGCATCAAGCTTTAGGGTTGTACTCTTTTGTTTGGAGTACTTTAGACAAAAGAAAGGAGAAATAAAGATCAAGTTCTTCAAATCTTTCGGCGAGCTACAATTCTAGTTAGATCTATTCTCGCCATCTTCTGTCACAGCAAGCTTGCGAGGTTCATAACTTTTGATCCGTAAGTCCGATCGAGCTGATTCTTTTTGGGTTCGATTCTTATTGGAATCTAGTTTCTTGTGTCCAAATTTTAGATCAATCGAACGGTTGGATCTCCAGGAATTCGTGTTTTACCGAACCTCTATCATTCTGTTTTTGTCGAATACGAGGCAATTATTTGGTTCTGTTTTGGGGTGAATTCTTAGTATATTAAGAATTTGGTTTTAGCTTCCGGACAATCATTCACCCCCCCTCTGATTGCTATATTCGTGTCTTTCGATCCTACAAAGATTATAATATCGGAATCCATTACCACCCTGGAAAGGCTAATGTTGTTGCGGATGCATTGAGCAGGAAGAGCTACTGCAACAATGTTATGGTACAGGAAAGCCAACCAGCACTTCATGAAGAATTCCAACGCCTTAACTTGGAATTGGTGAATGAAGGCTGCATTTTCAATGTTGAAGTACAATCAACTCTAGAAGAGCAGATCCGAGAGGCTCAAAAGAAGGATAAGGATATTGTGGATCTAAAGGAGGAGTTGAAAAAGGAAAACGTCCTGGATTTTCCGAGGATGAGAAAGGTACGGTGCGGTTCGGGAAAAGAATAGTAGTCCCTAACCAAAAAGAGATCAAAGATATAGTGTTGAAGGAGGCTCATGACTCTGTGTATTCCATTCACCCGGGAAGTACAAAGATGTACATGGACCTAAAAGAAAAATATTGGTGGTCTATTATGAAGAAGGAAGTTGCTGACTTCGTGGCTCGTTGTGATGTATGTCAGTTGGTAAAAGCCGAACATCAGAGACCAGCCGGTCTATTGCAGCCTTTGCAAGTACCTGTTTGGAAGTGGGAAGAAATAGGAATGGACTTTATCACTGGACTACCCAAGACCAAATCTAGATATGACTCTATTTGGGTCATTGTGGACAGATTAACAAAAGTAGCACACTTTATTCCTGTGAAGACAACCTACTCTGGTGATAAGCTTGCAGAACTGTATATGGCCAAGATTGTGTGTTTGCATGGTGTGCCAAAAGGAGATTGTGTCTGATCGAGGTTCTCAGTTTACCTCGAGGTTTTGGCAAAAGTTGCATGAGGTTTTGGGCACGAATTTCAAATTCAGTACTGCATACCACCCTCAGACGGATGGTCAAACGGAAAGGATAAATCAAATATTGAAATATATGTTGAGAGCTTGTGCTTTGACTTATAAGGGTTCTTGGGATCAGAATTTGCCTTATGCAGAGTTCTCCTACAACAACAGTTATCAGTCAAGTCTGAAGATGGTACCCTTTGAAGCTCTGTACGGTAGGAAATGCAGAACACCGTTGTATTGGAAAGAGACAGAAGGTGGACAGATCATTGGACCTTATATTCTTAAGGAAGCTGAAGAGCAAGTCAAGGTGATCCGTGAAAATTTGAGGACAGCCCAGTCAAGACAGAAGAGTTATGCTGATAACCGCCGTCGGGAACTAAGTTTTGTACCGGGTGATCATGTATACCTGAAAGTTTTACCTCTCAAGGGAATGCGTCGATTCAGAGTTAGTGGAAAGTTAGCACCTCGCTACATTGGTCCGTTTCCAGTGGTTGCCCGAAGAGGGGAAGTTGCGTACAAGTTGGAATTGCCTTCACAGCTATCGGGTGTACATGATGTCTTTCATGTTTCTCAATTGAAGAAATGTCTCAGGGTACCCGAGCATCAGATGCCGTATGAAGAGATGGAATTAAAAGAAGACTTGTCATATCCCGAGTACCCAATCAAAATTTTGGATGAAGCCGAGCGTCGAACCAAAAGCCGTGTAATCAAGTTCTGTAAGGTTCAGTGGAGTAATAATTCAGAGAAGGAAGCTACCTGGGAACGAGAAGATGATCTTCGATCAGAGTTCCCCGATCTCTTTCTTTCTCCGTCCGAATCTCGGGGACGAGATTCTCTCTAAGGGGGGGTAGGTTTGTAACATCCTCAATTTCAGCCTTCTGGAAAAATCTAATTTAAATTAATTAAATTCAAAAGTTGGAGTTTCCTTGGTGTTTAATTTAACCTGGCATCCTTATCCGTCCAAAATCGGAATTCAATTCTCCTCACTTGAGAAAAATCAAATTTCGATTCGATCTGTGCAGAAATTCATGAGTTCGAAAATGCTCCAAAAATCTCGGAACCTATTGCATTAGGTCCCAAATATTCTAAAAATATTTTGGGAATTTTTCTCTTGTATTTTATCCCACGCGGCTTTCATTTAATTCCCGCTATTCGATCCAGAATATTCTAATCTCCAAATTTCATCCAAGTTCCGCAAAACCAATTTTATTGGGTTCCCAATATTCTCTAATGGTTCTATGAATTGTTCCGGAATTTTTAGACCATTTTTGCTAATTTTTCTCTAGGGCGTTGCATTTGCGTAACTCTCAGCTAATCGGAGGGTGCCACGTGGTGACACTATTCATCATCTTCAACCTCCCGTGGAAGAACCAGAGAGCAAGAGCTTCATCCTTCCATTCTTGGCTCCAAGCATTAAAACCACCTTAACTTCTTCATCAATGCTCCAAATCGCGAACGGCCAGATCCGTTAGATTCATAGCGCCGAAACATTTCCATCCCGCATGATCTTCAGCCCTAATTCGCGCCAGAGACGATTTAATCTACCAAAAACCGAAATCTCTTTAATTGCTCGTAACTCGGTCGTTTCTTCACCAAATAGCGCACCACCACCTCTCAAATCTCCGTATTAGAATCCTCTTCCCGGTGGTAAGACCCATCGTTTGCCTCTCCAAATCATTCATCCGCTAGATTGAGAAAATCGATGAGGAACGTCGTTTTTTTCGTGTTCTTCGTGTTCATCATCATATCTTCCTCTCTGGGGAGCCATTGGGTATTTAGGTTGTTTCCTCATGTTCGTATGGATGTCTAGATTCTAATCTATCAATCAATTTTAGGTTTCATCAAGATTTGGATCCAAATTTTGGGTTTTGGTTGCTTCGGCTGAACCGCTGTTCTCCACCGATTTCTTCATCTCCGGTGAGTTAGGGTTCAATTTCTTGCGGCCTTGAACTTCCTTAGAGGTGGTCTAGATGATCTATCATTTATATGGTATTGTCTTATTCAAATTTCTCGTGAAATTTCGAAATTTTTGAGTGTTTGAGCCATCTCTGTTTTGGCCACACCGTGCACGTGCTCGTCGAACGCCGGCCACGCCACCCCACCCCGGTCGGCCGCCGCCGCGCTGCCGCCGGCGAGCCAGCGCTCCGTCGCCTCCGTGCCGCTCGGCCCGGCCGACCGGCCGTCGGGACCATCGCGCCATGCCGCCGCCACGCACGCCGTCGCCTGCCATTGCAGGCGCCTGCGGTCTGGCCTTGCAGCCGCATGCCGCCCGTCGCCGAGGCCCACGCCGCTGACGCCCATGTGGAGCTCAAGCTCCCCTGTTCCTTGGCCATGGAGAAGAACCCCAACAGTATGACAACATGGTCCCACATGTAATAGACCCAATCTATTCCATAAATCAGAAAAAGAAGATGCTCTGGAATATTCCTCGTTTTCCATTTTTCCAGATTTTCCGAACTTCGGAGGCTCATAACTTTTTCGTCCGAACTCTGATTGACTCCGTTCAAGTTCCTAAATTCATCTAAATTCAATATCTACCTTCCAATATAAGTTTTATAATTTTTTGGATTTTATTTATTTTATTGTTATTTATTTGTGTACCGTTTTGCGCGTAGCCGAGGATCCCGCCAAGTCCGCCGACCCCGCCACCGGATTTCAAGAGTACGACATCCTCGCTGCGACTGAAGGCAAGTCCCTTGACGCATTTTGGTCCCATGTTTGCAAAAGATTTACAATGTTTTATGACCATGCATCGCTATCTTTATCATCGTATGTCAAATATAGAAGATTAGTTAATCCAAATTGCCATTACCTCCTTGATTATTGTTATCCATGCTTAATTGTAACCCTAGGACTTTTTGCTATGTCATATATATTTTACATTGTGACTTTTGTTGGTTAGAACGGTAGATATGCTTAGTACCCGCATTGATGAAAATGACCCATGGGTGGGATTATACAAAAGTTATGATTTAAAGTGTGATTTGGAAATTATTACAAAGTATTTGGTACTGTTTTTCCAAAATAAAAAGAAAAAGAAAAAGGATTTGGACTTGGGCGGATTGGAATGTCGGGTGGGTGCGGATTGAGCACTAGTTTCCAATGTGCGAGTACCGCCCCAAGTCAACTAAGGACCGACGCTTATGACTGTCCATTCTAAGCATACCCGTACTACCACATGTCTATAATGGTACGACCTGGCTAAATAATTTGTAGAAACCTATCTTAGACTCACCAAGCGGTGGAATGTGAGTGCCGGATAGAGGCAAGACTGTTTTTCTCACACGGTGCAAGAGGGGGCTTCTGTACTGGGTGGATTGAACCCTAACAGCGGTGAAACCTTAGCGGGTGGGTCGGGTTGGGCCTATACATTGTAAAGGCCTTGTCATGATTTCTCTGCCGGCACACCAAAGGAAGTGTGTTAATAGCTTGGCATCAAGAGAATATCATGTCTTGTGTGTAAAGTTGTACACCTCTGCATAGTTAAAACTATTCGAATAGACGTGCCTATGGTCAAGGGCAAAGCAAAGAATGCTTTCATACTAGTAGACTTTGGTTTTGGTTTTAAAAATAAACAAGGTTTTGTTTTGGGAATTCGAGAGTGGTTAGAACTCTCGGATGTTCAGTTGGTGGTTTGAGCCAACCAGGTAGATGGAACCTGTTTTTATTTCATGACGGATAGAGTCATGTGTGGATAATCTTGATCTTTTAAAAGATGGCGGATAGAGCCCTTATACTTGTGTTGGTGGAAAGAACCTTCACTGGACTATTAAATAATTCAATTGTTAAAATAATTGTAAAAATGTGCTTTGTGAAAACTATTAATAAGTATGATTTGTTGAAACTCAGCTTTATGCAAATAAACCATATTAAGCCTTCCTTGGAAAGCCCCACATGTGCATAATTTTCCAGACTTGCTGAGTACTTTTGGTACTCACGTACTACATAAACTGTTGTTATCAGAAAACTATCAGGACACCGTTGAAGACGGTGAGTTCTACACCGAGGAGTTCGAGGAAGATCGCTAGGAGAACTAGTCGCGTGTCTTGTCGTCGCCTGTGGTGTTATTTGGGTTTCGCTTCTTGACATTTTGTTTCCGCTGTTGTGACTCTGGTCGTGTGACCGAGTGATGTAATAAGTAGCCATGTGGCTAATACTTTATATTTATGTTACAATTTCGTTATGTTCGGCAATTATACTTCACTGTTGACTGTGTGTACTAGCTACTAATCTGGGACTAGTATAGAAATACACAGGAGATGTCAGATAGCTGATTCGGGGTCTCACACTCAGCCTTCTCTTACGAGCTAAAAAATGGCCTTCTCTAGGAAGCTTCAATTTCCCTACCATTAAACCGAATGACGGCAAGACGGACCCCAAGGTGTTCCTCCGTGTCTACAATACGGTAGTGGAGGCCGCGGGGGAGATGATGATATTAAGGCAAAGGGGCTCCTGCTGGCGCTTGAAGGCATCGCCTTACTCTTCACTGGAGTCCGGTTCGATCACAAGCTGGTCAGGACTCCGCAGCAAGTTGGTAGGCAACTTCCAAGGCAACTTCGACGAGATGAAAGAGGAGAGTGACCTATTCGTGATTAGGCAGCGCGAAGGGGAAACCCTTAAGAGTTATTTTCAGCGCTTTTCCAGAGTTAAATGCCAAATTCGAGGTGTCAGCGATACCACCATCATCAACGTGGTGTGATGCGGCCTACGAAGGGGACCGTTAGCAGAAAGGCTCGCGCGTAAGGAAGTGCACACTGTGGAGGAACTCTTTGCAAAAATGAGAGAATATGCGTGGGCGGAGGAAGACAATCCCCGCAGGGATGGCAGGCCCCGACATGAAGCCGAAGAGCCGGTTCCCCGCAAAAGAGGGCGGGGGACCCCGGCTCAGGACTGGGGCGAAGGGACGACACGCTGAGTCATCCAAAAGAGACGGAGAGAGGAGGATACACTATATTGACGAGCGAAGCAATCGGTGAATTGTCGGCGATTGACAACCGGAGCGGCAAAGGCAAGGTATTGTCTTGGGCCGTGAAAGACAAGGTGACAGAATTCGAGTGATCAAGGGGGAAGGACAGTTGCGAAAGCGGTACCACTGTGAGTATCATGGCGAGAACAACACCCTTGACACCATCCACTGCAAGGTGATTGAGGGATATCGGCGTTTTGAGGCTAAGCGAAAGGAAACTGGGGTATGCCCTCCACCACCTGAAGCAACCCCGGCCGAACGTCGACACCCCCCTCCTCAGGGGGGAGTAAATCATCTCCGCCGCGTCATCGCCGTCAACGCCGGGGGTTCTTCATCGCATCTCTCATCAAAAAGGCAAAGGAAAGCCTATGCGAGGCAAATCAACCACGTTGGGATCAATCCGGTTATTCCCCTTCCATTGAGATTTGAGCCGATCACCTTCACACAAGAAGATGCCGCAGGCGTGCATTTCCCACATCAAGACTCCTTGGTGGTGACAGCAATCATTGGCAATTGCGAGGTATGTCGAGTGCTAATAGATGGAGGAAGCGCGGCGGACATTCTCTCTGCGGAGGCTTTCCGGCAAATGTTGATCCTCCAAGACCGGTTAAAGAAGTCGGAGGTACCTTTGATGGGCTTTGGGAGGAGCACCCCCGCCAGCTTGAGCAACCAGCGAGGACTGGAGAAGTGAGATATACGACTATCTCCTCGAGGGAACTTCACCAGATGATGAAGCGCAAGCTAAGCGCCTCGAGAGGCGATCAAGGAAATACGCCATTATTGACGGGCTCCTATTCCGCAGCGGCCTCTGTGCCCCATGGCTCCGCTGTATATCCCGTGAAGAGGGGATACAGACCCTACGTGAAGTACACCAGGGGTCTTGCGGGGCACACCAGGCCCCCAGGAGTCTCACGGGGAAAGCGTTTCAAATGGGGTTCTACTGGTTGCAAGATGCTGAGCAAATAGTCCGACATTGTCACGCATGTCAATGGATGACGAAACAGACCAAGGCGCCCCCCGGCGAGCTAAGACCGGTGCCCCCAATTTGGCCCTTCGCCAAATGGGGGATGGATATTGTCGGTGCGCTCCCTAAAGCCCGTTCCAATCTTCAGTTCGTGATCGTCACCATCGATTACTTCTCCCGATGGATTGAGGCAGAACCGGTGGCTAGGATAACTGCAAATGCGGCCGTCAGATTTCTATGGAAGACTATTATATGCCGATATGGAGTCCCATTCCAGATTGTGACCGATAATGGATCCCAGTTCGATTCTAAGAAGTTCCACGATTATTGTGAAAGCCTCGGGACAACGATATGTTTCGCTTCGGTGGGCCATCCTTAGTCTAACGGGGCGGTTGAACGAGCGAACGGATTGCTCCTCGACGGCATCAAGAAGAGGCTCTATGATTCGGCAAAGGGATTGTGGCCCGATGAGCTTGCTCATGTCTTGTGGGCAACTCGTACTTATATGTCAAGAGCAATTGGATTCTCTCCATTTCGGCTCATATTCGGCGAAGAGGCCGTCTCCCCTGCGGAAGTCCATGCGAAGTCTCTCCGGGTAATCAAGGCCCCAATCCACGAGGAAATCGACATTATGCATGACTTGACAGAGGAACATAAACTTCAAGCCTTGAAGACCATGAAGGCATACGCCGCGGCCTCCGTACGGAGCTTCGGAAAAAGGGTAAAAAGACGTAAGCTACATCCTGGAGATGTGGTGCTCAAAAAAGCTGCCCCAGCCTTCGCTAAACTGGAGACAACATGGGAAGGACCTTACATCATCCAAGATTCCATAACGAAGGGTGCGCACAAGCTCATCACGCTTGACGACGAAGACATACCAATAACTTGAAACATAGACGCTCTTAAGAAGTTTTATCCGTAGACGATAAAATACGGAGGCGAGGAATGTACAAAGTTCTATCAATAAAATAATAGAAGCCCTCATGAATGAAGACTCATTTGGCATTCCAAGTAATCAAGCATAAGGACTTAACGGGATGCTTGGTCGGGCTAACGTCCCACCCATCCCTTCGCTCCGAAGACCCGTAGCCTCGTGCCGGGTAGGACTTAACGGGATGCTTGGTCGGGCTAACGTCCCACCCATCCCTTCGCTCCGAAGACCCGTAGCCTCGCGCTAGGTAGGACTTAACGGGATGCTTGGTCAGGTTAACGTCCCACCCATCCCTTCGCTCCGAAGACCTGTAGCCTCGCGCCGGGTAGGACTTAACGGGATGCTTGGTCGGGCTAACGTCCCACCCATCCCTTCGCTCCGAAGACCCGTAGCCTTGCGCCGGGTAGGACTTAACGGTATGCTTGGTCGGGCTCCCTTCCCTTCGCTCCGAAGGCCCGTTGCTGCGTACCGGGCAAAAAAGTTTAACACGGACACTTATCTCTCCGCCCTATGCATGAGCGAAAATTCGTGACAATAGCCTAATAACAGAAGCGCCCGACGTACATTACAGCAACAGAATGTGACATGCACCAACCCTACGCAAGATGGGACCTTCATCTCAGGGAAACCCAAGCAAAACCTTATCAGCTGCGCTGCTTTAATAAAAGAGGAAGAGAGAGAAGCTGCCTAACACAGGATCATATATGATAACTTATCATTATAGTCATTACATGAGATAATAATGCTTAAGCATGGCACGCGCGACACACAGCTTGGATGAGAGCGTCCCTCGCTTCGACCAGCTTCGGGACGACCCCGATCAGCACGTCAACATTGGCCACATCGCGAGCCTGGGCTTCTTCCTCTACCACCTCGGCTATCGCCAAGTCAAATTGGGCCCAAAGTTCGGCCTCCTCGTCAATCGGCACAGGCGGAGCCACTTCGAAGACGAAGACAAGAGGATGGGCTTCCCCGGCGGCAGGCGCTGGCTCGACAAGAAGTTCATCTTCGTCGTTGGGAGCTGGGGGGCGGCCATTGCGGGAGTGCTAAAGAACTACCAGAAGGGAGTGGGGCAGGCCGAGACTAAAGAGCTTGAAGAACGATGGTTCACCTTCATAGAAACCACATGCCTGCATATATATGTATAGCCGGATCGGGGAAGCTAAGGAACCCCATGCAAACGTAAAATGGCGAAGTCAAAGCACCCACACATCTACCGAAGACTAACCAATCCAGCGCCATTTATCCAGGGCGAGGAAGCCAAGAAGTCTGAAGTAAATGCCGGCGAAAAGAACCGGGGAAACTCTTCGTTTCCCGAGCACTTAGCCTGACCCCCCGATCTCTACGTATCAAAACAATCGACGAGCCGGTATTCGGGGGCTGCGCAGAGAAAAGAGAAAGATAAGAAGGAAAAAAGAGAGAAAAGGCGGGGTGCACTAGGAGAAGCGAAGGAAAGCTAATGCTTTCATTTCATTTCATTATCACATATTACACAACTACTATATACATAGAACCCTTCAATCTTGCTGCGACGCACTCGGCCAACCGCCTCAATGAAGGCCTCCCTCGCCCTGAAAAGGCGAGAAACGACCTCCAGGAGAGCATCGACGGCGGCGGTGTCGCGCTCCACGGCCGCCCGCTCCATGCCCGCCTCGATCTCCCTCCACATTGCCTCGTGGGGTAGCCCTAAGTACCAAGGATAAGGAGGACGGCCCGCCATCGCGGGTCGCGAGAAAGAAAAAGGAGGTTAGGAAGGAGAAGGGCGCAGAACAACCGTCGGAGGCTCACCCCACCCCTCTTTATACTGAAAAGCGTGGAAGGCGAAGGGCCAAAAGCTAAAAGAAGGGGTGGGAAGCCGAAGCAACTCCACATTCCCGAGGAAGATTCGGGTTGACCACACAAATAGTACATTGCGGCCACATTTATTTCCCCGCATTTAGGCAGTAAGCCAAGGGCTACACTTAATAAGTTGCCCGCAGGCAAACTAAGCGAGGTGGATACAGTCATATGAATGTCGTGTCATTAAAAATCTGCAGACTCAGTGTTAAGGAGACAAGTGAAGCTACGAAACACACAAAAGCAAGTTCACCGCGTCGAGCGAGAACATCCATCCACATATAAAGGGTCAGTTATGCATAAGAGGCGGGACTACGGGGGAACACGTGTTTCTTTGCCTTTCGCTTCGCTTGACTTAGTTGCAGGCTTCAAAGCACTCACCACCGCGCGAGCGCGAAGCACAGACTCCTTCGCAGCCTCTTCTCCGTGCTGCTTCTAGTAATCGGAAATGAAACGAGACGTTAACCGCGTAGCGGCAAGGGAAGGCTTCCCAATCAATGCGAGATCGACAAACCCTGGCTGTGCCGAGGCAGCGGAGACTGTCCCAAAGTGCTCACGGACGTGAGTACAACCCTTCGCCTCCAGAAGCTGTGCGGTTTTGAGGGATCCTAGCTTTGCGCAGTGATCACCGAAAGCTACCGCGGAGGACCCAAGCAACCCGGCGGAGGTTTGAAGCAACTTAACCGCTTCGGAATCAGACGAGGGAACGCGACTTCGGCCCGAGCTGGCTTCGATTCCCAAGCGAGGGAGCTATTGCAGAAAAGTGTCCGTCGTCCCTTGAATCCCCGAAGCCAAAAACTGCCGCGCCTTTTCAATTTGCTCGTACTGTTCCTCCGCCCGCTTGGTATTGTTGAAATGCATCTGCGCTTCCATCTTCGCCGTCGCAAGCTGGCGGGGGTGCTCCTCCGCGGCCTTTCTAAGGATCCTGTTGCTATCCTCCATGGCCTTTAGAAGACTTTTTAGCTCTTCAATACGATCATCCTTTTTCTTCTCGTTCCGCTCAGCCACAACACGAGCCTCTTCTGCAGCATCAAGGTTCCCCTTCATCGAAGATACAGCCTCCTCAAGCTCAGCATTTCGAGCCACCAAGTCACGGCTCTGTGAGAGCTCGCTCTGTGCCTTTGCTAAAGTTTCAGTGGAGCTCTGCAGAGCCCCCGTCAACCGAACGTTCTTGACTTCCAGCTCCTTTACACGATCTTGCGCTGTCCTGCACTGACCAGCAGCTGCATTATGCTGCTTCTGAAGGTCCCGGTTCCGACGAATTATTTTAGATGCCACGACAGCCCCTTTTAGGGAAAGGTCCAAAGAAGTCTCACACAACCGGAGATCATGAAGGCCTTCAAAGAGGGCCACTGAACCCGAATATGGACTTAAGGCTTGCCGCATCTTTCTCAGCGTAGGGCCAGAGGCCACATCGCTCTCGAAATCCCCAGCAGATAAATCTGACAAATCGAACTTGAAAGGGAGCGGTCTGAGTCGAGCCCCAGGATCAAGCATCTCGGGCGATGGATCCCTCTCGCTTGCGAGAGGAGAACCTGCGGAGGTAGGCGCAAGGGGCTCCGGGCCCCCGGGTCCGGCAAGAACCGGAGCAGCGGCGTGTGACCCAGAAGGGGCTGATCCAGTAGCCGCAGCCTTCTTCGCCGTCTCGACGCCATCCGCACCTGCGCGTGCTCCGTCAAGTCCCAATAAATCAGCACAACCAAAAGACCCCCTGGGAGAGGTTTCAGGGGTCAAACCTTTAGCCCCCAAAGGGGTATCCGGAGCAACCGTTTCCAGTCGAAGGCCACGCGCTCCCTCAGGGAGCGGAACAGTGGTCTCACCGGGAACGTCCAGCACCTCCGCAGCAGGAGGAGCAGCTTCTCAAGCAATGGATTTAGATCCGCCCGCCAATGAGCCGAAAATCTCCTCAACTAACAGACCGTCTTGTTCTTTTTCTCCTTCTTCACCCTCAAGATCACTAAAGTTCACATCAGGAATGTCTAAAAATGAGTACCCCGGAGAACGCTCCTCGCTCGGACCAGCATTCAGGCCCGTATCCAAAAGACGCACTGCGGAGGAAAGCTCCGCCATCTCCAAAGCAGGTTGTCCTTCGGGAGGCACCAGATCCGCAGCACAAGGCTGCGTCGATGGGTCTGTTGCCATGTTAATAGATGAGGCTTCGCCAGGAATCGCATCCGGACCGGGCATGGCATCCGTGCCGATGGATGTTGACCCAGAATGGCCCGTCCTGGGAGTAGATGGTAGGACGGGCGGAACGATCACTACAGAAGCCGACGAATCGCCCTCTTCGCTCATTTCCTCATCGCTTGAACTGTCGTCTTCATCTTCACCCAGTTCTTCGCTCTCTCCAGCCGAAACAGCTGTGCGGGGTGGAGCCATTCGGGTCAACTTGGCTCGCTTCAATGGACAGGTGGAGCCAGCTGCTCCCCGAGGGGTAGGAACCGCGCGGGGCCCCCACTTTGCGAACCAAGGATTCCTAGCGGCTCCTACCATCTCCATGGCCGCCTCATACTCAACCTGTTTACAAGGCCCTAGTAACCCCCTCACCAGCTTCTCGGCCGCACCGCGCCTAAGGACCTGGACCCCCTCCGGCATAGCCACGGATACAGAGCCCTCAAACGTCCATTTCAAGGTCACAGCAACATCCCTCGCCAGAGGCTCAACTCGACAGAGACAATACTCTTCCACCAAATCTCGCATCATGCTCTGGGAGCGGAAGGCCTTCAAATAGTCAAGGCACTTGAGCTCATCCGCATTCGCGCTCCAGTTTGGAGATCGGACAGCGCGGACAGAACCCATAGAAGTACAAAGGGGAGAATCCGGACCATCCAATATTTGATAATACCACCGCTGCATCCATCCTGATTCCCAGTTTCCTTTGGCGGCCGCTACAGGAATTTATTTCACTAGAGACCTCTTCGTTTGGAAATTTAAGGAACCAAAACACGACCTGCGACCTTTGCTCCCTGCCTTATGCTGCTTCGGCTGCCAAAACGCATCTTCAATCAGAGAAAACAGACGTCTAGTCAGTCTCATTTTGGCAGGGCGGAACGCCCATTCCAACACCGCCAATCGCACAATGGCATTGGGCGTTAGCTGTGAAAGCTCCGCCTGAAAGGCCCGCAACACAGACGCCAATAAAGGAGCAGAGGGAAATCGAAGGCCCGCCTCCAAGAACGCGGCGAACACCACCGCCTCATTTGGCTGAGGCAGGGGGGTCTCCTCTTCACCAGGAAGCCTCATAGAAGAATGCACCACGCCGAAGTCCCTTGCCAAGATGTCGAGTTCAACAGAATTCAGGAGCGACCATCCCAAAACTAGAGACAGTTCTGCAGCATCCTCCCTGCTCAGGACCGGCTTCATCAGAGGAGCACGTCGAGGACCCATGAAGGAGAGGACCGATGCCAAATAAGGGGGGATGACGCGAGAGGAAAAGAGAAACGAAAAACACAGGACGAAGCAGATCCAAAAGATAGAGGAACCTCGTTCCCATCAACCGCTACATTTAAAACAAAAAAAAAAGAAAGGAAGGGGAGAGAGAAGGCGACGCATGGATGTAATCGGTGCCACAAGAAATTGTGGGCGCTCGGTCCGAGACGTCATAAAGAACCGGGGCGCCCGTCTGACAAAGGTCAAACTGCACATCACACCAACCAACCAGTCCATACCTGACACCCCAACCAAAATAATATAATAGACATATATACCTTATCTACCACCGAGGAGAAACGAAGAAGGAACCTCCCTTCGCATGCCTGATAAGGTGAGCCATGATCTGGACCTTCTTCTGACATTCCAATGGTGAAACAAGATCAACCCTTGATCATGAGGGGCTACTGTTGTAGGCCCAATGAGCCCACTCTCCTTGGCAGGCGAAGCACGGCCCACATCTCCGTCTGGGTCGACGGAATATGTTCGATATACCTATCCCCTCTCCTATGAGCAAAGTAAGAACCACTTGCCCCTGGAGGCGATACTCCGGACGAAGCGGTGAAGGAAGCCTAATACATATAATAAAAAATAATCGGGCTCGGAAGAAATCCGAAGCCACCAAAAGGGCAGCGGAGGGAAGTCGGCGGAGGAAACCCGCCTCCTCTGTCTCCCGTAAGGATTGCCAAGGTGGGGCCCGCTCAGACCTGACACCCTGCCAGAGCTACAAGGGAACTCCTGGCGCTGCCAGGCGAGTCCTGGACCCTAGGGCATGTGAAGTTTCACTAAAACCCTTGGGGTGAGAACAAAATGAAAGGGTAAAAATGTAAAGCAAGAACAAAAAACGCCACGTAGAGCCAAACTAGCCTCCGGCTAGGGACAGATAGAAGAGAAGGATTGAAAGACTATGGGCAAAGCCTGTGGCTTGGCGGCAGAGTAGGTTAAAAAAGGAGCCGACTAGTGCATACATGTCCCCTTCCCTCCATATAAAAGAGAGAGAGCAGGTGATCGAAAAGAGGAGAGACCGAAAAAACAACCTGGCGGATAGATTCCGCCACAATAGCTTATAGTCAGCCTTTTGACTTAGCCATGTTAAAAGTAATCCACTTTTATACATAGTAGAGATGAGTAATTTTACCATAACATCAGTGATATTGATATAAAACCAACTCTTAATAAGCTAAAAAAACATCTCTACAGTGGATTTTGACTTTAGTTATATAAAAACTTATGTCTAACAAGCCTAGATAAAAAAACCACCTATTTGTTTGGACTTTAGCTTTTTAATTTTTAAACTGAAAAAAAACCAAACAAATAGGACCTAAGAAAGTTATCCATAAACAAATCATGAGATATATGTATACAGTAGTAGCTACAGTACTCCCCTACCACTGAATCAACGTCCATGACAGCTTTCCGCAAAAACAGCCACTGATACCAAGCACATGACTCCGTCTCTCAGATCCAAACAGGAAGTCAACACCAAAGCTGCAAACAATACAGCGAGTATAACAAATTCAACGCTATCTATTCCTCATCACAGTTATCAGTTCCTCAGTAGAATATACAAATCGGAGCGGTCATACAATTGATAATATGCGTCAAACAAAAAAAGGGTGAAAACCCTCCCATAACCACCGGAGGGAACATGACTCTACAATACAGTGGAATCTGGGTTATTGCTTCCAGGCGCGACGAGCAGGGTCCTAGCTGGCAAGATGACTGGGAGAGCTCTTGAACATGGTGTGCCACATGTAAGCCCTCGACAGGACCATCTCGAGCTCGTGGTGCGCCCAGTTCCTAGTTGGAAGGTGCTGAAGGAACATGACCATCTCTTGAAAATCCAGTTTCTGCAGCTTGTCTGACCACTGAAGGAAAAGAAGGGAGTAAGCTTCGCTAGCAGATACTTGGGCATAGCATGTATCCCAGATAGACTTCTATTTCTGTAGAAGACACGCGAATACCCTCATGGAATTATTAGGTCAAAGGTTCACTACACAAGTAGGACACTTGTAGAAAATTTTGCAACATGAAGTCCAAGTTTTGTGCCGGTATATGCAGATTTTAAAAAGGCATTGAGCAAACCAGTTAGTAGCGAGGGGTGCTTTAACTTACAGTTAACAAAAAACTAGCTGATATGTACACAAGAAAATCTGGTAGATAGTCTCCTTCAGCAAGGTAGGTATCCCACAGGCGTGTGACAAGATGGAAAGGTATCTACAAGGATATGAGACATGTTAGCAACATTAACGCGTATATCAAATCTAAACTTGTGTATTTTACTAGACAAACCTCGCGTATCACAAGACAATTAAACCAACGGAAAGCAAACTGAAGAAACTCCAACCCTTGCTCCTCCATGTGCTTTGACAAAGGTTCTGTATAGCACCCAAAGATCACAGAGGTCAAAATCAGGTCCCATGTCAAAAACTCTTCCGAATTACAAGCAAATCTCATGTCACACCAAATTCATGAACTAGGTAAATTCAAATGTTGTTCCTACAAGTGTATGTATTTTTATTTCCTATGAAGGGTCCAATAACTCCTTGTTAAATTTCTTCTATTCCTCCACAATTAAGTCTAATTGGAATGGCCATTGTACATGTGTAGGGAAGCAGACAATTGTAGCCAGAAAAGCACAGAAACCAGTGGAACATTACCATCTATGCGACGAACTAGCTCCTTCAACCTAAATACAAGGCGTTGAATTCCTGGTTGGGCAAAGGTATAATGATCCTGCATACCATCAAGAAACTTTGACAGACACCAATAGCAGTCCGCTTCTATGTTAGAAGTGTCCTGCGGAGAAAGATCTTCCATGGACCAAGTGTCCATGTTGCCTTCTAGGTGCTCTGATAAGAATACGATCAAGAATGGTGTAACAAGATCGTTTATTCCTTGAACATAGCCACTTGCTGGGTGACGGATGGCCCTGAAATATAGGCATGAACATATCAGGGGATAATGAAACAAAGTAAATAACAACCATAGCCCTAATTGCATTGCATACAGGTTAGAACAATGACCAAATATATGTGAGTATTAGAAGTCATGTTTGTTGTCTCATAAATAAAGAAGTCATCTTCGTGTGAAAAGGACTGCTCTCTGGGTGGGTAAGAATTGTCAAAGTAATCAGACAATGACACAAACATGTTACTGCTTGAACAAGAACATGCACTTACAATTGAGATGTAACACATGACATGTTAAGCAAAAGGAGAATCAACATACTACAAACCAGCTTGAGTAACTAATACAAGACCATGTTCCATGCAAAAATGCCATCCACTGATCATGCTTTCCCGCAGAACACATGGAGAAGCACAATGATAAAAATGTGTTTCACAACATCTTGCAATTAAAAACACTGGCAATGAGAGAGTTACATTGGAGAGACTACCACAAGGAGGGAATCATGTATCAAAATGGGAAAAGGGCACAATTTTCCATTGATGAATTAATCAAGATGAACCAACCAAATTCACCACCTTACCATGTATACAAAATGCGTTCCAGAGATTTCTGAATTTGAGGGTGCTGAAAAAAGGTAACATCAGGTACAGTCCTTGGACAATCAACAGCAATCTACAGGCAAACACGTGAGTGTAAGATGATTGATCCCATCAAAAGAGGGAGGGGGTTCCTGAGTCCTGAGTAAATTCAAGTTCAAAAATTTACCTGGCGAAGCATATTAATCTCTTCATCTGAGCGTTCACTATCCGGAATGTCGTAGTATTGAGAAACACATTCTACATACTCAAATCTTTTCCTTGTTAGAACACCTTCTCGTCTATCTGCATTAGGTGGTGCATATCCCTGTAGCCAGCCATGTTAAATTCAAACATTGAAACACCACATTCGAAAGTGGACATATTTTTTACACCAAATATATCTACTCACCAAAAGAAGCCTCCAAATGTTAGGTCGCATATAAGGTGGCACACCGCTCCAAGATAAATCACGCAATTTGTCTACATAAGGGAGGCAACACAGAATATGTCAACTAAATGGACAAGCTAATAGTATTTAGAACCAAAAGGCACTAAAATTTTATAACTTATCCAGAAGCTAATCAAAATAAACTCTAAAGTAGAAACGGATGGTGTTTTTTTAACTGTGATTAATTTAAGCATCTTTAAGGCAGATAGTGGGTGGAACTCATACTTATAAGATGAAAAAACATGATGAGCAAAAAAGAACAGCGAGGGCAGATAAAAGCTGAAAAAAGCAGGAATTTTGGCAGTTAGACTTCCAAAAATATACCTCTCCTGCCAAACTAGATACTTATAACACACTTACAAAATAAATCGTGTAGCGTCCAACGAACACATGATCGATATTCTTGCTAGAAAGAAAAGGCAGGAGGGTACATCACAACCTTCTTGGTTTCTTAGTAGACAGTATAAATAATAGATAAAGTTACACTAGTCTCCCCAGTACTTGAAATAATTTGCCATCATCAACAAGGGCAAGTGTAACTGAGAACATAAACAGAAGTGGAAAAAATTGCTGCCATAAAATACAAGGAACAACTGCCATAGGTAGAATTTACACCCTTTTCATGTTTAGCTTGGCAACCAAAATAATGAACAAAGAAACTAAATGGAAAATTACAAATGATTGACCATGCTCAATATTAGAAAATTACTGTCATAATTACTTCTGAACTCAACTCCCTTCACACCCAATTGATGATGCAATCAATTTTATATACTACATAGGATAATCTTTGTGGTCTGTACCTAATATAACTGCTGGCCTAGAGAGTTCATTTGTGAATTTCGCGATTCTAGCAGAATCTGTAGCTCTAGCCCCAGAAACTAATCTTTGGGCATCTGGTAATACACTCGTGCTACTCGTTGATGGCAGATTTGATTTCTTTGCACTCGCATTATCAGTTGTGTTTCCTGATGCTTGGCCTTCTCCCTGCACAGTTATAATTTGATCAGTTACAATCTGTCTTATTTACATGTTGAAAGCAATGCAAACAAATGGAGCGTTACCTCCTGTGAACCTTGCTCATCTTCATCACGATCATTCTCAAAGCGTGGGGAATATTCAGGAGGTGAAAGGGGCTCAGATCGTCGAGTTAGCAAAACCTTTCCAGGAAAACTGCGTCCTTGGAGCATTCTGACAAAGAATTGGGGAAAAAAACAAACTTTCACCTTGTTAGGTTACAAACAGATATGCTTTGAAATGTGTAACAATGAAAAGTAGTATATGTCAAATCAGGGCATAGGAATGAAATTTAGACAGAACCAATACATTTTCAAGTGGTGATTTGACAATGGAAAGTAATATATGTCAAATCATAGAATACGAACAAAATTTAGACAGAACCAATACATTTGCAAGTGGTAATTTGACCACATGTATAACTTCCGTCATACCACCCCCTTTTTTGATTGAATAGTTAAATTTGAATAGCCATGGTGTAATTGGATAAATACATCAAGAACATTTATTTCGGACATCTGACCTAGGAACTTTACTGAGACTAATCAAGGCTGTAACCTGAAGCCCTTAATATATATATATATATATATATATATATATATATATATATATATATATATATATATATATATATGAATTATGTAAACTGACATAATGGCATGGTTAGATTTAACATAATTGGCTCTTCAAATACTATTATTTGCTGATCTTCCCCTTGAGTTCCAGTGAACGCTAACCTAAACAGCCATAAAATGAATCAATTCGAAGCAAGGAACAATCAACATATCACTCCATAAACATTAAATCCTCCCACACCAAATGCTAACATTTGAGCATCCTCTATTTGCATTCTCACCTCCAACACAATTTGACGCCGGATGGTGATCTCCAAAATTCACCAAACCAAAAGAGCCGGATACAAGATCCAGTCCATTAAAAGAAGTAGACTCGATCAAATTTCCCACTCCTAACAACCAACCAGCTTATCTAGACTATGAAGCACTACAGCACCAATCTAATTCGCACCACCAAACGCATCATGAACCGCACACACAAGCTAAATTCCCCAGATCCACCGGACCAAGAACGCAAACGCGCGCCAAGATCCCAACCTTTACCCAATAATTCCCCAAAAGTCGCCGCCTTTAACGCAGTTTCCCCACCAAAGCCACCAGCTTACATCCCATTTTCGCAAGGATCAGATCGAAGGGAGAGAAGGGAGGAGGAGAAGGGACGAACGGACTCACCCTTGCACGTTGCGGAGCGTCTGATTGAAGCGCCACTCCGTGTTGTTGGGGCTCCCGCCGTCGCCTCCCCCGCCGCTTCTCATCGCTGCCGGTCCGCTGGGCTCGCCGGAGATGGGGGTGGTGGTGGCGGCAGGGTAGCAACAGCATGACACTTGCGACTAGAACTGCGCAAGCCATTCGTTCAACAGCACCAAAAGAGTGAGAGTTTTCAGAATTTGACACACTTTAAAATTCGCATTGAATTTGTGTTCACACTCCTACCACCATACTGACTGGCCCCATACATTATCCAAATGTTCAAAGCGCGCGAATTGAAACACAAATTCTGAAATTACACCAAAAGAGTAGAGGCAAAATCCCCAAAACCGGACGTATTGCAAGAATTACGTGACCTGGGCTGGGCCTCGGCCCATGAATCTGTATATTGCACGTACTCGTGGATTAGTTCACCACCATTGCAAATTATAAAGTAGCATACACCATGAGATGGCTGACAAATAGGTTCCAGACCACTTGTCTTTTGCCCACCAGTATTATTTTCCAACTCGCATGATCTCTCTAACGGTACGAACTAGTTTGCCAATAAAAATTAGGCGCAACAAATCAAGAACAGAATAAATAATTAGACGGCACAAGATGACATTACGATATACTGATAATTATATAATGACAACACTTAATTCTCATCAACCGGTGGCATATATATATATGACCCAATGCCATAGCACTAGAAGCTAATTAATATTTGTTTCATAGCTTCATATGTTATGCAGATAGTCAAAGATAGAAGAGACGGGTTCGATTTATTCAGGCCACAAACCAAGCTTGAGATAAAAGACACATTAATTAGGAACTGAAAGGCAAGTAGAGAAACGAGCATGCAGTTGCAACCATGCATGCGAGGGTGCAATCCAAGCTTCAGTTGCATGCGCGTGTCGCTTCTCTTCATATTTCTTGGCTACTCGTCAGCAGCCCCGTCAGCAGCAGCTTCGTCTACATCAGCATCATTAGCAGCAGCATCTTCATCCTCGTCTTCCTCATTATCTGCAAGCATTGATTGGTGTTATAGATGGAAGTAACAAATTAGTATATCCTCCATAAATAAATAAAAAAGGCATACAATCAATTCAGGTTTTTCAAAAATAATGGATATTCGATTCTTAATTTGAAGGTTTTGTTTGTCAATGAATTGGAAGTGCATGTAAGTTAATGTATTGTTGCACGCACCATCCTCTTTTTCTGCAGGGATAATGTAGATCTTCTTGACTGAAATGGTGAAAAGCCTGTAACATTAAATTGTTACTATTTTTCATGATAATCAAAATAATTACAGAATTCAAAGATGGAAAAAAAAATGAAAATATACATAGACTAATTAAGATAAAAGAACTCACTCCCATGGAACTTCACCGAGGAAGAAACGATCACCGTCCACATTATCGTATAAAAGGACGAAATGGTTGTCATCCAATATTGCACCATCTTCTTCATTGTTCACCAATCCATTAAGTTGGAATGGTGACACTAAGCAATCGAAGGACAATTAATATATTAGTATTATCGAATTTAAAATAATGCTTAATTATATATCTTTGAAGGACGATACACTCAAAATAAAAACTAATCATGATTTTCTACACAATTTGGAATGGTCTGACAAAAATACAACCTACAAAACATGAAGTAATTTTAGCACCTCTATTAATGACAAATGAATAACTTAAAAATATTAGTGTTTTGTTCACCATACGACAAATGTAGGTCAATTTTTAACCATATAAACAATTTTCCTTTTTAAATACTAATTTGATTATTTTCAATCAATCAACTATTAATATTGTCTTCTATAACATAACCTTGGCAACTATATATTCTTCTCGTATTTCCCACTTTTAGAGTTGAGTCAGCAAATCATATAATACTAGCCAGAATGTGCGACGCACGCCGCACCGTGTAAAATTTACTCTATTTTTTTCTTTAAAAAACTGCAGGAGAAGCTAAACATATTTTTTTTCGGAACGATCTTAACACTCTATACGTTCACCGGTGAATAATACATTTTCCGAAAAATACTATAGATCGAGTTGCAAAAAAAAAATCTAGAGATAGAGTTGCACACATATTTCTATTGACGAAAACATTTTTTTCGGGAAAAACAGAGAAAGGACCTAGACGTAAAGACCAGGGACTTGTTTGTTATATTTTTTGACCTAATCGCTATTACGAAAAATTAGAAAAGGGCTCGTTTGAGTTCATATTTAGCGGGGGGTTTTCTGTAAAGTAACGAACCAGGGACCTAAACTCAATTTGTAAACATTTTTCTTGTACTCACAAAAAATCGCAAAGGACCTCTTTGTAATTTACAGGGACCTATCCGTAATTTAGAGAAAAGGGGTGGATGCCTTGAGAGGGCTCCAAATCTTCACCGTGTAATAGAGTAGATTTACAGGGATCTATCCGTAATTTAGAGAAAAGGGAGGGACCTTTTTGCAAAATATCATGGGGTGAGGTGGATGTCTTGAGAGGGCTCCAAATCTTCCTTGTGTAATAGAGTAGATATTTAGAGAAAAGGGAGGGATCTTTTTGCAAAATATCATGGGGGTGAGGTGGATGTCTTGAGAGGGCTCCAAATCTTCCCCGTGTAATAGAGTAAATATATGAAGGAGCAGTCATTTAAATAGCTACAAATACACGGCCCGCAGAGAAAACATGGAATTTAGGAGTTATTACTTATGTTATTTCTTGTGTTTAAGAAAAATTATAGCTTACATCATAAGATAAAGATTAGGATTAATTCCTTACATGTCACTAAATATTGTGAAATCCCTCATTATCCCACTGATAAGATGGGTCCGGGCCTACATGCTAGGAAGACAACGAGTATAGATAAGGGATGATACATAGTTTTTGTGGCATATAAGGAAATTATAACTACCCATGATTCTACAAGGCTATACATATTCGTAACTAGTAGGTAATTAAGATCTAGATCGATCCTCTATCTGCGAGCAAAATTTGTGTTTCACCCATAATAAATTAGAAATTATATCATACATCTAGGTGCACTAAAATAACAGGAAACTTCGGTGCAATAGCTATCTTGTAATTTTTATTTTTATTTTCCACGCCCCTTGTTAAGATTTTGTAATTTCTAGCATTAATGATTCAAGTGCTAGCTAGGTTCAACATGTTTCATTTGAATTATATATACAAATGCTGCAGATCCAGCCATGTAAATTCACAAACGACTTTATTGATAGATTTATGCATATGGGAAAGCATAACTTACTAGAGTAGTTGTTGCCCAGTCTTTTTAAGGTGAAGGACAATGAGTCATAATTGTTGTGAACAGCCAAATTTATCTTCCTTCCAATAGGTTCCCCGTGCCTGAAAACCTTCACAAACCTTGATGGTGACAATCTTGGCTTCACCTCAGGCTCAAGAGAAGTATTCCTACTCTTCATCTCATCCATTGGAGATCAATCCTAATATGTTCTCTGATAAGTAATTAAACAAAATAAATTGCTCAAAACAACAAGCTAGTGGTTGCAGCCAACATGCATCTATGGAATTTCAGAGAGAGATAAATGCTAACAGAGGGCCGGGAGAAACAAAATTGCAAAGGAATAAAATGAAAGCTCGTGGGATTGCTACATACATTGTCAGATGCTATTGAAAATATAAGAACATGAATCACAATAGGCACACCTAATGGCTGCCAACTAGGGGTATTTATAATTCGGTGAACCATCCCAGAATTAAAGATAGTTTAATTGGCATATCTATCTTTTCGCAACTTCATCCTTGTATAGTATTTTCAAAAAATGCCATTCAAAGCTAGTTGCTTTAGGCCATATTTGGATGGGCTAAAACTAATTGTTAGCTGACTAATGGCTAGAGCTAATTGTTAGTCAGCTAATAATTAGTCCATCTAAAATTAGCCTAGGGCTGTTTGGATACATGGCTAATGGTTGGGCTAATTTTTTAGAAAAGTCATGTTTGCCCCTCATAACGGACTGGGGAGTGGACGCACGGGTGAGGAAGTGAGGATAAGACCAGCGCGAGGGTATTTCAGACTTTTTTCAACGTGTTACCTACTATTAGCCCAAATTAGCTCCCCTCCACCAGCTAATGGACTAATTGTTAGCTGAGGGGTTGACTAAAAATTAGCCCACCTATTAGTCTTCCTGTTTGGATAGACTAGGACTAATTTTTTACCAGCTAACAATTAGTCCAGGGATCCAAACATGGCCTTACCCTTTAAATATTTTGAATTTGTAAACTGGAGGCTACAGATGAATATATGCTATTTCAAGATGACCACGTTTTAATAATTCATTTCTAGTAGTGCTCTAGTTCCAAATCTATCCTCCAAAAATCACAAAGATAATTTTTTATTTTGATTGTACGCATATCATTCTAATGTTGAAAATTATGTTTACTAACTAGTGGATATATTTGTAAACTACTTTTCAAATAACTTCATATGGGATATGATAAGGTGATCATCAAATGATGTTTTTCATGGTACTGTTTCACACGGAAAATTTGATAAGAACTTGAAGAAAAAGTAAAATGGTAATATTTAAGGGTGTGATCTTTTTTGGATGACCCATTGAATTTAATTAGAGGAAGATGCAAGGGCATGATCGAAAATACAATATTAATAGGCATAGGTATGCAAATCTATCTCCAAAATTAAATGTCCTATGAATAATGCAGCGTATCTTGGTCTGCGATACATATATGTTGCATTAATGGCATGGAGCCATGGATACAATTGACTCTCCTGAATATACTGGCTGCACCCGTTGTCCTTTTCAGAAAACAAATCTTTTGGCTTTTCACAAGTAAAGTCCCTTAAATACTACCTATATTAAAGATGAAGAAATTCGAGCTTTCAAAAAAAAAAATTATTTAGAGCTTTCAAAAAAAAGATGAAGAAATTCCGACTCCCCCGTTCGGACCACGTCGTCCTATAATTCATAGCCATCCGATCTAGCGTCGGTAGATGTCATTTGTCCGACTCAGTCAGCGGGGCCACACAGCGGGGTTCCCATCCGTCTGATCTCATCTCACCCCCCCACCCCCTATATATATAGAAAAATATTTAAGATGACGAAGTTTCGGCTCCCCTGTCTGAGCCATGTCGTCCTATAACCAATGGTTGTCTGATCGAGCGTCTGTTGATGTCATCCGTTCGATTCAGTCAGCGGAGCCACACGGCGGGGTCCCCATCTGTCGGCCCCCGGATCGACAATCCGGAATCCCCTATGTATTTCTGCACTAGTCCCAGATCAGTAGCTAGTACACACAGTCAAACAGTGATGAATCAACAACCATATCACGATTACATATAACCAAGTAATAATAACACCAAATAAAAGCAAAGACCTTATGGTCGAGGTTTACCATTACTGTCTTTACAGGCTGAACAACTTGAATAACTGCAGTGGAAGAAGATAACACCAAGTGGTGACCCATCCATATGCCCACAGGCAATTGAGTGGGGTGCGCGTCCTAGTCCTTGGAATCTCCTTTGACAGCTTCATTTACTTCTGAGATATGTTAAGAATGTAGCATGTGAGTACATAAAGTACTCCGCAAGTCTGGGAAAAATGCATAATGCAGGGCTATCCAAAGATGGTTTATTATGGTTCTTTTGCACAAAGCAATACTTTCAAAAACTTTACATGTAATATTTTTACAAAGCCATTTTAACAATTACTTGTACAGTTGAAATTATTAATAACTTTAGTGAAGGTTCTAGCCACCAATCACTAGTATACAGGCTCTAACTGCCACGTCTCAAAAAGATCAGGGTTCAATATATCCACATGGCTCTGTCTGCCATGGTTCACAAAAATAGGTTCAATCCACATAGCTGGCTCTAGCCGCCAAAAGCACACCCGAGAGTTCCAACCACTCCCGGATCCCAAAAGATTATTTTAAAAACAAAAAACCAAAGTCTACCAATATGAAAGCATTCTTCGCTTTGCCCTTGATCGTAGGCACGGCTATTCGAATAGTTTTAACTCTGTAGAGGTGTACAGCTTTACCCACAAGACATGATATTCTCTTGATGACAAGCTATTAGCACAATTCCTTAGGTGTGCCGGCAGAGATATCATGACAAGACCTTTACAATGTATACGTCTAACCTGACCCACCCGCTGAGGTTTCACTGCTGTTAGGATTCTATCTACCCAGTACAGGAGCCCCCTCTTGCGCCGTGTGAGGAAACAGTCTTGCCTCTATCTGGCACTCACATTCCACCAACTGGTGAGTCTAAGTTAGGTTTCTACAAATTATTTATCCAGATCGTGCCCATTTTGACATGTGGTTGTACAGTTATGCTTGGAATGAACAGTAATAAGCGTCGGTCCTTAACTGACTTGGGGCGGTACTTGCACAATGAAAACTAGTGCTCTATCCGCACCCGTCAGACAAACCATTCCGCCCAAGTATAAATCATTTTTATTTTGAAAACCAACGGCAATACTTTCTGCCTATAATTTCCAACACAAGTTTTCAAGAGTTATAAATAATTCCCACCCATAGGTGCATACTGACCGATTGCGAGTCTAAGCATTTCTACCCAACTATTCTATTCCACCAGCAACTTATTTCATAATCTTCAATTTCCACTGTCGATAAAAATTATTATAATCAATTATGTAACCTCCAAAATTCATGAAGTCTCTAAGATCCCCCATTATTATCATGGCATTATTTAATCCAGCCCAATTTAGTATTCTAACAAGTAGAGTCTATATCACGTGCCATAATGACTCTAAAGTCATGTCAAGCTACTATCATCATTGTATAAGAAACAATCTCCTCAAAATAAGTCTCATTATTGATTATCCGTCATCCATACATCGATTAATCTTGTAATTTACTTGATTCACCAAGAATAATTCATAATCTCATCCTCAATCATCTTTTAACAAAGATTCCTTAAAACCAAGATCTCATTAATTCCTCGACATTAGTGGTTTCCATAAACAATGATAACAACTTGACTAAACAAATCATACAAAATCCACATTATTCATAATCCACATAAATGGTTATCGCGAGACCATATTTCAACATTTACCCATTTCTTAATCAACCCCTGAATAAATTTTCCTAACAAGCACTAATAATCCAATTAACTTTACTCATAATATTTTCTAACTCCAAACCACCTTTGATACTACTTTATCAATCCAATGTATCCAGCGTATACAATTTCCACAAACACTAATGCTCAAAGTAACTCCACTCAAATTTGATTCTATATCAAAATCATCATTCATACGGCGATCAATCTTATCATCTACTAAGAATATTTCACAAAATCATCTACTAAACCACCGAGTATGATTCTTAATATTATTTATTTATCTTACCAAATATTATCTTTATTATCATACATCTTCCAATATTCCCCCAATTCATACTAATTATATTGCGAACTACTATTACTATCGGACTCCTCAATATTTCAATGATCACCATTCATAAATCAATTTCATATTAACAACCCTCACATCATCACAAATATTTATCTAACTCCAATTTACATTCCATACTATTTGTTCCATCCAAAATGTATTTCAAATAGTTATTCCCCTAATCAAAGAATATTTTCCCAAAAGTATTTATTATGGTGGATTACTGTACTAGAGCGACATAGGATCATGGATAACAATATCAAGGAGGCATAAACAACAGGTATAACTAACAGCCTAACGTTAACATCATCCTTTTGTATAAGTAGCGATGCAATTTGTAAAACATTTATAAATCATTGGATCAACATGCGTTAAGGAGACTTGCCTTCGGTCACAGCGAGGGTTTCAACGTCTTGGGGTTCGGCGAAGGCGTCGACGGCTCCGGCGAGTTCTTCGGCTACGCGCAAAACAGAGTGAAAAATAAATAAAATAAAATATAAAAATATAAAAATAATACTGGCAAATAAAGGGTGATTTTATATGAATTTAGGAATTTGAATCACTCAATTTGGAGTTACGACAAAAGAGAACGAGCGTTTCGAACCTCCCGTCAGACTTGGAGAAGAAATGGCTGCCGGCGGAGCTCTGGCAATCAAACTAAAAATCTGATTTTACTAAAGGTAGAGGACACCGATATGGAGCTCCAGTAAAAATGTGAGGCCAAACGGAGGTTGGGAGTGACCGGGAGAGCTCGCCGAAAGTTCAGAAAGAACGGCTTTAACAGGGAGATCCATAGGTTAGATCAGAGAAATTCCAATTGGGTTGTGTGGGGAATGATGATAGTATTTTGGGGTTCAATTTATAGGACGATCGAACTAGCAGATCATTGGGAAATGCTCACCGAAGTTATGACCGGAGGCGCAGCAGGCGCCGTGCCGTACGCGGCGCTACTGCAAGCAGAACGAGCCGAGCCGAGCCCGGCTCGGCTCGATGCGGCTCGGTCTAGTGGCGAGCCGAGCCCGGCTCGGCTCAAGGTCGACTCGCGAGCCGACTCGTTGGCTCGTGGAGCCAGGACATTTTATCAGGAAATTAAACATTTATACAATAATTAATGTATTTGAAGTGAATAATATTAACTTACTAGTTACTACTAAATAATAGTAGTTGCTTAGTTGCTCTCTATCACACTTGTAGGAAATGGAATTGTCTCAACATCATCTTTTTTCTAAAAATATAAGTCATTAGTCATACTAAATTCCCTGCATGGGCTGGGCCGCCGAGCCAATTTGGCTCGCGAGCTGAGCCAAGTCGGTTCAGTTTTTTTGCGAGCCTGAAAAATAGGCTCGGCTCGAGCTCGGTCTGAGCCACGAGCCTATGCGAGCCGAGCCAGGCTCAGGCGAGCCCGAGCCGAGTTATTTTCCAGCCCTAGCGCCGGCGATGGGAGGGGGCTGCGCACGGCCGGGGAAGGGGTGGAGGAGGCGCGGCCAGGCATGGGGGTGGTGGAGGACATGGTGGCCAGCACGTGGGGATGGCTGGAGTTAGCGTGACCACGACCATGTCGGCGGCGAGGACGGTCGAAATAATAATAAAAATTTCGGGGACAAGAACAACGAAAAGGAGGTGAGCACAGTGTAGAGCTCGACGAGACTTCAATGATGTGGTCAGATTCGAGAGAAGCTCACCGGATCGAAAGTAATTGATGAAAAACCGAGCTCCAAACGAAGATTTCAATGGTGAAATTCGTCACCGTCCTGCAATGAAAAGTGAAATTGATTGAGGGCTTTTACTCGTGGCGATGATGCGAACACGGCGACGCGATCGAAATTGAGTTTGGCTCACCGGAACAAAAGTGACGCGGCGGTGTCGATGAGCGGCGCCCGACGTCGATTTTTGCTTGGTTCCGGCGAAATGGAGAGGGATGGCTATGGGAGGAAGTGAGCGCAGGGTAGAGGGCTCCGGGACGACGATTTGAGAGGTGAAAGCACGTCGATTCATGAAGAAACAGCCGAGTTATGGTCATTTAAACCCATTTTGGTTTTCCTTCGATTAAGCCGTTTCAGGTGGGATTTGGAACGATTAATGGTGGGGAATGGAATCTGCTCGTCGAGACCTTTGCAACGCATCCGGGCGTTCGTGATTTGGTGGAGTAATGGTGAAGTTATGAAGGATTGAATATTGTGTGCCATGAACGGTCAAATGAGCTCGCCTTTGGAAACAGATCGATCTCTTGGGGAAGAAGGAGCTATAGTACCATGCCATGTGGTGCATCCTCATTGGCCGGAATTTGAAAAAGCAACAGCGCGTCAGATAAAATAGCAAAAAGGGCCTAAAAATCCTTAAAAAAATTTCTAAAAAGATTAGGGAATATTTGGAACCCAATAAAATTGGTTTCACTAATTTTGGATGAAATTTGGAATTTAGAAATTTTTGGGATGAATAAAGTGCATTTGACGAAAGACCGCGAGAGATAAAATACCAGAGAGATTCTAAAAATCTTGGAAAAATTCCCAAAATCATTTTAGAATATTTGGAACCTAATGCAATAGGTTTCGGGATTTTTAAAGCATTTTGGAACTCAGGTGGAATTTCGAATAGGGACCGGAATTTGGACATTCGACTTTTCGGACGATGAAGGATTGAAATCTAATTTCAGAATGATGAGGATGCCAGGTTAATTAGAACACCAAGGAAAGTCAAAATTTTTAATTTAATTAATTTAAATTAGTTTTTAGCAAAAGACCGAAATTGGGGATGTTACACCATCCGTCTGGTCTCGCTGGCCTCCTCAGTTTCCTACTCCCAAACAGATTCCGCCGCGCCGCCCCCGCAGCCACTGCGGCTCCTCTCTGACCCGGCCGCCCCGCTGGCGTGTTCCGAAAATGCCGGTTCACGAGCTCACAATCACACACACATGCACTGGAATTTTGGTGTGGTTGGAACTGCTTCTGCTCTTCTATTCTACGTACTTAAATAGCAAAGGAAGACAAGAAGCTATTACATGTAGGAAGTAACTGGCAACTAGTAACTGGCTACTATGGCCTTGACGTGAATACGAAATGAAACTACTCTACATAAACAGAATAAAAACTAGTAACTGAAAACTGAACATTAACTCAAAGTAGTAATGCCTGGATTAAATAACAATCTCCCCCTAATACTGGCATTGTTCATGTGTGCTTGGTGACGCCGATCCGCCAGCGGAGTTCCTGGAACTTGACCCTTCCGAGCGGCTTCATCAAAATGTTCGCGAGTTGCTCCTGAGTACCCGCGAACTCCAAGCCAATTGCCCTGCTGTCAACACACTCACGGATGTAGTGAAATTTGGTGTCGATATGCTTACTCTGATCGTGTAGAACAGGGTTCTTGCTGAGAGCGATTGCAGACATGTTGTCCATCTTCAGTTTTCGTGGAGACGACTCGACGCCGATCACGTCGCTGAGTAGCTGCCTGAGCCAAACACCTTGGCAAACCGCCGCTGCACCTGCAATATACTCTGCCCCGCACGATGACAAGGCGACTACCCACTGCTTCTGTGACTGCCAAGTCACCGGCTTGCCGTCGAGGAAGATGATGATGCTAGATGTGCTCTTCCGGTCATCAACGTCTCCTGCCATGTCACTGTCACTGTAGCCCACAAGATCGAGCTCAGCATCGCCTCGCATGTACACCAAGCGTATTCGATCATGCCTGCGACATACTGAAGCAAGTGCTTCATCACCGCCATGTGCTCCTGCTTCGGGTCCTCCATGAATCGGCTTAAGTATCCCACGGTGAACGCGAGATCAGGTCGAGTGTGCATCAAATACCATAGGCTGCCGATGAGACTGCAATACTCTGTTGCGTCGACCGCTGGTGATGAAGACTGCTTGGACAGCTTGAGGCTAGTCTCCATCGGTGTCGCACACGGATTGCATAGGCCCATGCCCCCTTTCTCGAGCAGCTTCTTGACATAGTTCGATTCCACGCCTCCCTTATTTTACCTCGATACTGAGATAATAAGAGAGAGTTCCCAGATGACTCATCTGGAACATCTTCTTCATCTCTACCCTGAAGGAGTTGATTTCGTCGATGAGCTCCCTCGCAATGATGAGATCGTCGACGTAGATGCCCACAACAAGCCGAGACTGCTCGACGCCACGTGTGTATAGCCCATACTCGCACACACTTCTGGAGAACCCGAGCACGTGCAGGCTTTCATCCAGTTTGGCGTTCCACACCCGCGGAGCTTGTCGCAGCCCGTACAAAGCCTTGTGCGGCTTTAGGACCTTCTCCTCATGTCCAGCGGTAGTGAAGCCAGGAGGTTAGGAGACATAGACCTCCTCTTCCAGCTCGCCATTAAGGAACGCTGACTTGATGTCCATGTGGTGCACGAGCTAGCCACGAATTGCAGCCACGGGGAGCACCACGCGCACCGACTCCATCCTTGCAATAGGGGCGAACACCTCCTCGTAATCGATCCCCTGACACTGCACATACCCTTTGGTGATGAGACGTGCCTTGTGCTTCACCACCTCGCCGTGTTCATCGCATTTGAGCTTGAACACCCACTTCAAACCGATGACGTGCTGCCCAGTAGGCAAGCTTACCAATGACCACGTCTCGTTTTGCTCGATTGACGCCATCTCCTCCAACATCGCCTTGTGACATTCACCGCTCTTCTTCGCATCCTCCACGGATGCAGGTTCGTCGCCGATTGCCACCATGAGCTCTTTAGCAAGCTCATGGTTGGCGTATCCTGGAGGCGTTGTCGCACTAAGGACATTGTCCAGAGTGCGAAAATCGAAGTGGTGCATCGTCGTCGTCTAGATCGAGTTCCCCGCTTGGTGGCGACACGAACTCAACCGACGGTGGCTCCAGTGGTGTGTGGGGCTCAGACCCGCACGTGGGCATCGCTGCACTGGCGATGTAGACGTTGCCAGCGTGTCAATGTCGCTCCGTTCCGCAGGAACCGAGAAGAACTTGATGCAGAAAGGTTCAGCTTCGTCGCCTGGCCCGGCTCCTTTGTCCTCCCCCAATCCCAGCTATGCTCTTCCTCAAACACCGCGTCACGTGAAACATGGACACGGCGCGAGAGCGGGTTGTAGAACCGACACACCTTGGTCCCTGGTTCGTAGACCATGAACACCATGGGCGTACTCCTATCGTCGAGCCTGGAGAGGTGCTTGTCGGCCGCCTTCACATGTGCAACACACCTGAATGTGTGAAGGAAATGCACTGGTAGTTAGGAGCCATGCCATACCTTGTACGTCGTCTTCCCATCGACGCTTTGGGTTGGAGCGTGATTCAACACGAACACCGTCGTGGTCACCGCCTCCCCCCAGAACCAGCTCGGCATCGTCATTGCCTTCATCATGCTTCTAGCCATACCCATCACCGTATGATTGCGCCGCTAAAAGGACCGAAGATGTTGCCTAGAGGGGGGTGAATAGGCGGATTAAAAAAATCGCAGCGGAATAAACCTGGCCGAGCAGGTCAATCCGGAGTCTCCGGGTATTTTATCCGGATACTCCGGGTTGTCCGGAGTGTCCGGTATTTTATCCGGATACTCCGGGTTGGCTGGCTCGGGAACGCAACTAAAGTTACTCTAACTAGCACAAGATAAAACAACAAATAGATGGCAAGAGCAATCTAGATCAATAGCTAGTATGGATTTGAATTAAAGCTAAGCAACAAGCTAGATCTAGGCTTTACAAAGACAAAACCACACAAGCCAAGCTAGCAAGTAAAAGAGAAAGTGAGAGACGCGATTTTTCACCGAAGTTCGGATTCTTGAAGGGAATCCTATGTCTCCGTTGAGGTGGCTCGGTCGCACTTGAGCCGGGGTCTCTTTCAACCCGCTTTCCTCCCGGTGATGCACAAATGCACTCGCCGGCTTCACTTCTTGTCTCTTTCCTTTCGGAGGCGAGACTCGCCTTCACAAACGACCAGGGCGTACCACAAGCGTCGGTCGCTCTCGGTGACTCCTAGCCGTCTAGGAGACCTTCAACCTCCAAGAGTAATAACGCCACGGGAACTCGCTTGAAGGATGAACTAGTGCTCAAGGACTAGAATTGAATGCACCTAGCACTTCTCTTCTTCCTCACCACACCAAAAGAGATCAAACAACAAATGAAATGGTGGGAGGAAGTATGAGCTCTATTGAATGCTTGGAAGAGGTTAGAAATGGCTTGAATGCTGCTATGAATGAGCTCAATAGTGATTCTAGCCGTTGGAGGGGAGTGGTGGCTTTAAATACCCTTTTTGAAAACTAGCCGTTTATCCCCTTTTTGAACTGCCCGGAGACTCCGGACAAAATAACCCGGACACTCCGGATTATCCGGACTCTCCGGACCAATTGTCCGGATACTCCGGATTCTCTGGAATTCGTATTTTGGCCGAAGGGGTTAACCCGGAGACTCCGGACAAATTGTTCGGATACTCCGGACTGAGTCTGGATACTCCGGACTAAATGTCTGGACTCTCCGAGTTAGATGGCTTGGTTGGAAACACTAATTTCGGAAAACGCAAGTATATGAGTGCTAGTTTGTATGCAAAGTTTGACCTTGAGCACATGCACGTCCTAAAAACGATTTTCTATTGCATCCTCTTAGTAGTACGGCTATCCTTAAGACTCAAATTAAAATAGAAATTACAAGTCTTCGTCTTGATGCCGTTTTCTTGAATTTTAAAGTACATAGGAGCGTCCAAAGTCATTCCGTGCTTGATGTGATCTCGAGATCCGCAATATTCTTAGTTGAAACATTAGATATCTTTAATTGTGTCATCATTAATCACCAAAATAAAATGAGGGGCCTAGATGCACTTTCAATCTCCCCTTTTTTGGTGAATTGATGACAACACAATTAAAAGCAAATAAAATAAAATATGAAAAAGACTTAGCATATCAAATAAACGGTGGAGCTCCCCCTAAATGTGTGCATTAGAAGAATTGAGTGGAATCAAATGCACATATTTAATGAGAAATATCCAAGAGCTCCCCCTAGAACATTGCATCCTAGAATTTTCAACACAAATAATAGAATGTAGAACATGCATAAGATAAACACAATGTCATAACAAGAATAACATGGATAACAGAGTTCACGACAATAATAAGAAACACATGCAAGTTCACAAACGAGAGATAACAAAAACGAGTCCACCACCACAAGACACGACAAACGAGAGACACGACACAAAAGAACATCACTCCCCCTTTGGCATCAAGACACCAAAAGGAGGAGGAGACGGGAAATCACTCGTCGTTGCCTTCGTCGTCGGACACGGAGTACTGCGAGCCCTCACTGCCAGGGTCATCTCCAGGAGCAGGCGGTGTAGAGGAGGTAAAGTCGAAGAGCTGATCAGCAGAAGTAGTATCACTACTCTCCTCAGAGGATCCGGAGGAGTCACTGGTGGAGAGCGCCTCGCCATTGTAGCGGCGGATGTCACGAATGCCCTTGGTGTTCTTCTTGATCTCTCTGTGCATCTCCTTCTGCCGAGTGGAGATGTCGCGACAAAGGCCGAAGATGTGCTTCAACATCTTCTGAAGTGTGCCGCTCGGGATCTCAGTCTGCCCTGAAGGAACTGCAGGAGGCACAGCAGGATCAGACGAGGAGCTGGAAGGACGGCCTCTGCGAGCTCTGGTGGCAGGGCCAGTGGGTGCTGGAGCAGGAGGAGCAGAAGGTGGTCGAACCTTGTAGGACAGGTGATCCCTGACAAACTTCAGCCCACTGACAGAATCAATAAAGGCCATCACGAAGGGGGCATAGCTGCAACTGCTCATGTTGCTCTGCGCATTCTGTCTCATTGTCTCCCACATGAAGTCGACAATGTCAAAGGAGTAGGTGCGCTCAACAAGATGGTACAGCAGGTTCCTTCCATAGGAACTGATAGCAGAAGCATCTCCCTCCTTGGGCCAAAGAGTGACCCTGAGTATCCTGTAAAGAACTGTAGGCACATCTCTCAGACCCTTGATGGTCCCCACAGTGAAGCGCTGAGAGGTGTCGTACAGTGCCTCAATCTGCTTTGGAGTCATGACCTTCTTCGCATGCAGCTTCGGACTGTCATTGTATCGAAGGCCAAGCACCCTAGCAAACCTCTTCTTGTTGGCCGTGTACCACACCCTGTCAGTCATCCACCAGATAGCTTCCTTGTTCTTGTCAAGGTAGAGGGTGGCAAAGAACTGCATGATCACCTCATTGTTCCAATCATACTTGAACGACTTTATGTTCTTGATCTGGTGCAGCTCACAAATCTGGATGATCTAATCAAAAACAGGACTCTCAGCAGCTGCCATGTAGTCCCAGTCAATGGTCTTCATCCTGACCACTGGATGCTCAAGCGGGTAGAGGACCGTCTCATAGTAATCAGACTGGAATCTGTTCCAGAAGCGTCGGTCCACGTACTCGTCCTGATGGAACTCAAGCGGATCCTTCTTTCTGTACTCAACAATGGCCTTGCCCTTGCCAGAGCCCGTCCTGTAGTCAATCACTCTCATCGGGTTGACTGACATAGGATAGGTCCACACGGGCTTGGCTTTGGCCAAGGGACCAATGAAACGACCTGAAGCTCGGAAGTCTCTCCTCTTCTGATCTCTCATCATAGCATGAGTATCTGCGGGGTGCTCATCTGGATCAGGCTGAGGCAGAGGAGGAGACTGAGCTTGAGCTGAAGGCTGCGGCTGCGGCTGAGACTGAGAGCCTGAAGGGAGACCAATCCTTGGCGAACCTCTTGAGGTAGGCCGCTTCATCACAACTGGTGTCTGCCTCTTGGGTGCCGGAGCTGCAGATGGAGAGCCAGGGGGTGTATCCGGAGGAGGAGAGCCCCGAGGAGGATCACCACCACCCGACGTCCCCTGAGGAGGATCCATCTGACCAGACAAAGTGGGAGAAAAAGATTAGCCGCGAGGCGATGAATTTCAACAAGAAAAGAGTTCTGGCGGAAGCACCCAACCCGGAGAGTCCGGACAAATTGTCCGGATACTCCGGATTGCATCCGGAGACTCCGGACAAATTGTACGGATACTCCGGACCAACCCGGAGACTCCGGACCAAAAGTTCGGATACTCCGGATGCGCCAGAATTTCACACGGTGCGGGTGAGAAAAGAGAGATTCAACCCGCAAAAAGACAAGCAATGAATCTAGATTGCCTCTAGGATGTACAAATGAAGATTATGGCACAATCTAGCAAGAGATTTCGCGAAAATAGGGCACGAAATGGAACTCACCTTAAGGAAATTGAGAATGAAGCACACGGGTGAGGGAAGAGCGAGATTTTCCGATCTTAAGGGCCACGACGAGTCAAGCCGCACCCTAGATGAGATGAAGCATGAGGAGAGGCCCTAAGAACCGCGAGAAAGAATCCAATTCCAGAAGAAAAAAGTTAGGGCATCACGATTCTTACCTAGATCTCCAATCCGAGAAAGAGGAAGGGTCCAAGGTTCCTTGGAGATGAAAATGAGGGTGAGAACACGCCCTAGCCTTGAGAGGAGCACGGGAGAGGGAGAGGCACACGGAGGAATAGGAAAGAAAAGAAACCGCGCGGGATGGAGGACTTAAACCGTCCGCCCCAACCCGGAGACTCCGGACATTTAGTCCGGATACTCCGGCCCAAGCCGGAGAGTCCGGACAATTAGTCCGGATACTCCGAGTGATCCGGAGACTCCGGATTAAATACCGGATACTCCGGGTTACCCAGCTCGGTTAGGAGTGAAGGAGTTCGCACGACGATCCAAGGAAAATGGCGGAGCGAGAGGGAGAAAGAGACCCTAAGATGTCAACTTGATATGTGACCAGCGAACAATAAAGCAAACAAACTATGGTCACATAGCAATGACAAGATCAGAGGATCAAGAGCCAAAAACATTGGATAAATTCAAAGAAAAAGATGAATAAGATTTTGAAATTCATTTTTCATTCAACAAACAATATGTGAGCACATATCAAGCCACGCTACGAGAATCTAAAATATTTAGACCACTTCTCAATTCACAGAACCTTTTCTCGTCAAGGGGCTTGGTAAATATATCGGCTAATTGAACATTTGTGCTCACATGTTGGATATCAATTTCGCCTTTGGTTGCGTGATCTCTTAGGAAATGATGGCGAATATCTATGTGTTTTGTGCGGGAGTGTTGGACGGGATTGTTGGCAATTTTTATGGCACTCTCATTGTCACACAATAGTGGAACACTTTTGTAGGTTAGGCCATAATCACTCAAGGTTTGTCTCATCCAAAGTAATTGGGCGCAACAGCTCCCGGCGGCTATATATTCGGCTTCGGCAGTGGATAGGGCTACAGAATTTTGTTTCTTAGAAGACCACGAAACTAGAGACCTACCCAAGAATTGGCAAGTCCCTGAGGTACTCTTCCTAGCCACTTTACAACCGGCATAATCCGCATCGAAATAGCCAACTAATTCAAAGGAAGATCCTTTCGGATACCAAAGTCCAAAATGAGGAGTGTGCACTAAGTATCTTAAGATTCTCTTAACGGCCACCATGTGGCACTCTTTAGGAGCGGCTTGAAAACGTGCACACATACAAACGCTAAGCATGATATCAGGCCTAGATGCACAAAGATAAAGGAGAGAGCCGATCATCGAGCGATATACCTTTTGGATGACCGGTTTACCTTCTTTGTCGAGGTCTAGATGCCCGTTGGCCTGCATAGGTGTAACACCCCAAAATTTTGCTTTTCCTAAATCTATGTGTGATTTGGCACTTTGGTGAATTTTTGGAATTTTTTGGAATTTATTTGGATTTATTTGGAATTTATTTGAATTTATCCCATTTTGAAATAATTAAAGAATTAAACTTTGCAAATAAAATTTTGTTGGAAATATTTTATTTGAGTCCAAAATGACCCAAAATATTTTCCAGAATTTTTCTGGAATTTTTCTGAGTCTTTTGCTATTTTTAATGAATTAAATGAATTACTGGAAATTATTTTAAATATTAAATCGCTGGAAAATCAAGTCGGGTCAAGTACTGTTCATCCGACCGGACCCGAGTCCGAGTCCGACTCGAGTCCGACCCGAGCCACGTGACTTGACCGAACCCCATTCGATCCTAACCGTTGGATCGAGATCCAACGGTCCAAACTGGACCGCACCGGTTCGAGCTGAGTCTGGGTCGGATCCGATCGCGCCCACGCGATCGTGACTGCCGACAGTGTGGACGGTCCTCCGTCGTCGTCTCCGCCCGAGTCCGAGCCGGACTCCGCCGCCGCGCCCGCCGCCGTGAGGTTCTAGGTTTCCGTTTTCCGCGCGGAAGCCGAGGCTATTTAATGCCCGGATCACACCCCGAGGATCACCTTGACCTTGCGCAGCCGTTGCCCTAGCCGTCGCCGCCGCAGTGCCCCTGACGCGCCCGCAATCGCTCGCCGGAGTTGTAGCACTCCTCCGCCGCGGTTTTTGCTTGCTCACGCCGTCGCCGCCCCCGCCGTTGACCCAGATCCGGACTCACCGCGACGAGACGCACCGAAGGACCTCTCACTCGCCGGAGGAGCCCGCAAACGCCGTTGTTCGTGTCGCTGCCCCGCCTCGGCCGGCCAGCTCCGCCAAGACGCCATCGCTGCCGCCGAAGCTTCTCACCGCCTGATCAAGATCCAACGCCCCAGATTCCGCCACGCCATCTCACGGTGAGATTCCGCCCAAAACCACTAGATCCAATCTTGACCGTCCGATCTAGATTCAACGGTTCAGATCAAACGCGTTAACCCAAACGCGTGAGGGCCGATCGACCGGGCCGTTGATTTTCAAATCAACGGCCGAGATTGGCGCCACGCCGCCTGGCAGCCGACCGCCGCGGCCGGGCTGGCCCACGCTGCGCAGCGTAGGACGCCGACACGCTGGGCCCGCATGTCACGCCACCACAGGCACCATGACGCCACATCGACGCCATGGCGGCTCGGCATGTCGGCCGATCGCCAGCCGAGCGCCGACGCCAAGAATGACGCCACAGTTGGGTCCCACTGCCGCCAAGACTGGTCGAGCTCGCCGACGCCAAGATGGACGCCACCCGAGGCGACCCACATGTCGATCTCACGAGGAGCCGTGGACCGAGTCCACAGAGACCCGAGCCGAGCGTGGACCAAGTCCATGGATCGGTGACGCCGCAGACCAATCAGAGGCTGACACGTGTCCAGGCTGACGCAATAATTAATTTCCGAAAAAGAAAATGATTTATTAATTCGAAATAATGATTTCAGATTTTGATTCAAACTTCAAACGCTTATAACTTTTGCGTTTCAACTCCGATTTGAGTGATTCAAATTTTTAAATTTGTATAAAATTGAGATCTACCTAAATATGAAATTTATTTAATTTTTGGACTAAAGTTTTTCTCTGTAAAATTATTTAATTGATTACTTAGACTTCAAAATGCTATAACTTTTGCATTTTAACTCCGAATTTGACGATTCCAGTTTCTAAAAATTCATAAAATTATGTTCTCTCTGTTTATGGATTTTATTTGGGTGTTTGGACACTTTTTGCCTATTGTTTATTTGTGTATTGCTATTTGCACGCTTTACGAGTAGACGTTGAAGTGCCGGAAGGATTCGAAGGAGAAGTATTGACTCAGGATCCAACTCAAGACCAAGAACAAGTACTTTTTGAAGGCAAGTTGTGCTTTGACCATGTTGATCCTATTTTGAAACCTATTTTGATTTAAACTATTGCATGCTAGTTCAATTAGAAAATACTTTATTTAAATATGGGGAATTAGATAAATACCAATTTGCTGTATGACACCTTGATTACTAAAATATGTGCCATGACCCCTTGTTACCCTAGTCGAGGTTTACTAGTTGGACATTATTAAATTGCCAACATGGGAAATTAGACCGTTGTAGTATGTTGCTTAGACCTGCTACGTGCTCATAACATGATTTTGGACAATCAAATGTTAATATTGACTTAATGATATATTGAACCTGTTTTGGAAAGGTATCATGTGATGTTGATGGCACGTGGTGCATGGTAATCAACTAGGGTTTGATAAATAGTTTTCGACCGGGGCATGTGGCAAGAATAATCAGGTGGGCCAGTTGTGGCACTGGGGATGTTGATTTGGTTCTTCGGGTAGTCTTGCCCTGGTCACCCTAAGGACTTAACCTTGCAAGCCTTTGAACTGAGTCAATCTTGCAACCACATGTCTGTAATGGGACGGACCTAGTTGATTAAGTTGCTAATAACGTACCTGTGGGACCTCAGGAGGTCAACTACACCCTTTGTGTAAGTTGTACGGAGCGCATCTGGGTGAGGCCAGGTACCCATCTAACGGTTGATTGGCCTAAACTTCGCCTTAGCTAAGGGAAGGGTTAGTGTGCAATAACCGGGGAGGACCACTTGTATTGTTAGAAGTTTCCGAAAGACTTTGTTACGGGAACTCGCCTTTGTGGTGTTTGACTATATCTTGTGGGTAAAGTGCATAACCTCTGCAGAGTGTAGAATCTATTCGAATAGCCGTGTCCGCGGTATTGGACATCGCTCGGGAATTACAGTCAAGGGTTAGATTTTCTCAAAAATGACTTGGACTTGAAAGGTTGGGTTTGGTTTAAAAATGACGTTAATGGAAATGTGGATTAGGATGGGAAAGATGTTTATTAAACTCCTTGAAAAGTTAATTATGTTATACTTACTGCTTTTGAATCTACTTATGTTATTTGTTAAATGCTGTTTACTGCAAAAATACCTTGAGCTATTCCTTTGTATTAAGCCATGCATGTAGTATATTAGCTGCATTCTGTGCATGACTTGCTGAGTACCAAGTACTCACCCTTGCCACAATACAACACCAGTTGAAGAGGAGACTACACCAGCTTTGGAGGAGGAGCTCCAAGAGGAACCGTCTACTTAGGGAGCGAGCCGGTCAGTTACTGTGGTATACTTGGATGGCGCCACGGTTATTTGATTTTCCGCCGCTATTATTTCTCTCTTAATAAGTTTCGCCTGTGGAGGCGATATTTGTAACTTGACCATAAGGTCGAGTAACCAGTTTGACTATTTAAATAAAGTACTTTATTAGTATCGAGTGGTATGATTGTGATATTTACCGATGTTAAGACTGTGTGCACTAGCGCGTTCCTGGACTAGTGCTGAATACACAGAGGGTCCGGATTTGCAAATTCGGGGTCCCGACAATAGGCATCTTTATAGGCTTGGCGTCCTCCATTCCGAACTTCTTGAGCATGTCCTTGATGTACTTGGTTTGGCAAATGAAGGTTCCTTCCTTGAGTTGTTTAACTTGAAATCCGAGGAAGAACTTCAACTCTCCCATCATGGACATCTCGAATCTTTTAGTCATTATCTTGCTAAACTCTTTACACAAATGTTCATTAGTAGATCCAAATATAATGTCATCGACATATATTTGGCACACAAATAAATCATTATCAATATGCTTAGTAAAGAGAGTAGGGTCGGCTTTTCCGACTACAAAACCTTGTTCTAGAAGAAAGTCACGTAGACACTCGAACCATGCTCTTGGTGCTTGCTTAAGTCCATAAAGCGCCTTGTGAAGGTAGTAGACATGATCCGGATGTCTTGGATCTTCAAACCCGGGTGGTTGCTCGACGTAGACCATTTCGGAGAGTGGTCCATTTAGGAAGGCGCTTTTCACGTCCATTTGGTACAACTTAAAATCATGGTGAGTAGCAAAGGCAAGTAATATTCTAATAGATTCAAGCCTAGCTACTGGAGCATATGTGTCATCAAAATCCAAACCTTCGATTTGTGTGTACCCTTGAGCAACCAATCGAGCTTTGTTCCTTGTCACGATTCCATTCTCATCTTGCTTGTTCCGGAAGACCCACTTTGTGCCGATCACGTTTTGATTTGGTCTTTCGATAAGCTCCCAGACTTGATTTCTCTTGAAGTTGTTGAGCTCCTCTTGCATAGCCATCACCCAATCCGGATCATCAAGTGCTTCTTCTACCTTAAGAGGCTCAAGAGAAGACACAAACGAGTAAAATTCACAAAAATTTGCAATTCGAAATCTAGTAGATACTCCCTTGTGAATGTCTCCGAGTATATTGTCGACCGGATGGTGTCGTTGAATACTTTGATGAACTCTTGGGTGAGATACATTTGAATTTGAAGCTTGGATAGGTTCTTCATCTTGGGACGCGTTCGAACCATCTTGAGCTTGCTTGGACGAGGAGGGAACATCACCTGAGCCAATCCCATCCGGAGACTCCGGTATTAAACCCGGAGACTCCGGACCAGTCCGGACACTCTGGGTTTCAGTTCGGAGACTCCGGGTTATGGTGCTCGGGTGAGTTTCCAGATTTTGAGGTCTTACCTCCCCAATTGCCGACTTCTTGATAGCTTCACACGGTGGTTCTTCCCTGTCAATCACGGCACGATCAACTTGTTCTACTTGAGAACCGTTAGTCTCATCAAAAGTTACGTCACGCGAGATTTCAACCACACCGGTGGTGTTGTTGAAGACTCGGTACGCATAAGCATTAGTCCCATAACCAAGTAAGAAACCTTCATCTACTTTAGGAGCAAATTTAGAAGACTTAGCTCTTTTATTGAGGATGTAGCATTTACTCCCAAAGACTCGAAAGTAGGATACGTTGGGTTTCTTGCCGGTGAGCAACTCGTACGCCATCTTCTTCAAGATCTTGTGGAGGTAGAGGCGGTTGGTGCTGTGGCATGCGGTGTTGATGGCTTCCGCCCAGAAACTGTCGGAAACCTTGTACTCGTCAAGCATCGTCCACGCCATCTTGATGAGGGTTCGATTCTTCCTCTCGGCCACCCCATTTTGTTGAGGGGAATAGGGAGCCGAGAATTCATGCTTGATTCCTTCCTCATCGAGAAACTCCTCTACACCAATATTCTTGAACTCGGTACCATTGTCGCTTCGAATTCTCTTGATCTTCACTTCAAACTCGTTTTGAGCTCTTCTCATGAACTTCTTCAATGTCACTTGGACTTCTCCCTTGTCATGCAAGAAAAATACCCAAGTGAAACGAGAAAAATCATCTACAATTACTAGACCATACTTACTTCCCCCGATGCTTATGTAGGCGACCGGACCGAAAAGATCCATATGAAGCATCTCCAAAGGTCTTGAGGTCGTCATCACATTCTTGGCGCGGTGAGAGGCACCGACTTGCTTGCCTGCTTGACAAGTGCTACAAACCCTATCTTTCTCAAAGACAACATTGGTTAGTCCAAGGATGTGGTTGCCTTTAATGAGTTTGTGAAGGTTCCTCATACCGACATGGGCTAGTCGGCGATGCCATAGCCAACCCATGCTAGATTTAGCCATTAAACACGTTTCAAGATTAAGTCTATCCGTATTGAAATCTACGAGATAGAGCTTACCCTTCAAACGCCCTTTAAAGGCTATTGAACCATCAAGCCTCTTAATAACTTCCACACCCTTTTCATTAAACAAACAATTGTAGCCCGCTTCACATAATTGTGCAACGGACAACAAATTGTAGCTTAATGATTCGACAAGTAAAACATTACTTAAATGGAAATCATTTGAGATAGAGATTTTACCCAAACCAATTACTTCTCCTTTTCTTTTGTGTCCAAAGACAATGCTTTCACTATTTGATCCATTCACATCCAAATGCGTGAACATTGCCTTTTCTCCGGTCATGTGATGCGTGCATCCGCTATCCAAAATCCAACTTGTTCCACCGGAGATATAGGCCTACAAAACGACATTTAGTTTTTGCTCTTTGGTACCCAAACTTGGTTAGGTCCGCGCACGTTAGTAACAAGCGATTTTGGGACCCAAATAGAACGAACAAAATGAGTATTTCTCAGCTTACGCCCAATATAATAAGCAACTACACGACCAAGGTTAGTCTTTTTAAGCACATAAGAAGCAAAGAACTCGGAGTGAGCTTTGTGCTTGGATGTTCCTTCACTTTTTACAAAGTGGATAGGCTCGCTTAAAGGAGCAACCACAATGTTGCTCTTTTTGCCCTTTGGTGGAACATACCCAAGCCCTTGCCTCTTAGGATTACCTTGGCGCTTACCGAGATACTCCTCTAAACCCTTGCTTGCCTTGTAGGACTTTTGAAGTCCATCTTCAAGCATCACCTTAAGCTTCTCATTTTCATGAGCCAAGACTTTCAAAGTCTCACGGTTAGTAGCACAAGTAGCAATATCAACATTATAGCATCTAGCGCAACCGTTGCTTGTTGAAGGTAATGAAATATTGGAGTTGTTGATTGAGGTAGAAGCGTTACTCGAGAGATCAACAAGCTTCACTTCAAGAGCCTTGCAAGCATCCTTTGCTTGAGCAAGTTGCTCTAAGAGTGAAGCATTGGTGATCTCAAGACTAATCACTTCATTCTTAGTCAAATTTGAGCTTTTGACCAAGTCCTCATTCTTTTTTCTTTCAAAAGTTAAGCTCTTCTCTAGCTCAATGTTCTTCTCCTTTTCAAAAATGAGGAGATCTTCTTGAGCTTCAAGAATTGCTTCCTTTTGCTCAACAACCTCCTCCAATCTTTCAATATCTTTAAGTAGCAAGTCTAATTTCTTAATATCAAAATCATTCATAGACTTAAATGATACTTCCTCATCATCACTAGCATCATCGCAATCATCTAAACCACAATCAACAATGGAATGAATAGGACTTTTAGATGATACCTTGTGCTCCTTTGCCATAAAGCACATTGGAGCATCTTCATCTCCGTCGCTTAAGTTGTCGAAGAGGCTCTTCGACTTTGTCGGTGGAGTGGCAATGGCGACGGTGGCAAGTCCTCCTTCATTATCGGAGTTGGACTCGGACTCGGACTCGGAGTCGGAGTCAGAGTTCCACTCCTTGCCGATGTAAGCGTGACCCTTGCCCTTGTACTTCTTGCTCTTGTCTTTGTCCTTCTTTCGGTACTTGTCCTTCTTTCGGTACTTGTCCTTCTTGTACGGCTTCTCTTCCTTCTTTTCTTTGTGCGGACACTCGGCAATGAAATGACCGGGTTCACCGCACTCATAGCACTTTCTTGTCGAGTGTCTCCCTCTTGACTTGTTGTCGAAGCTCTTGGAATGGCTTCCCGGCTTGTAGCCTTTCTTCTTCAAGAACTTGTTGAATCTTCTCACTAGTAGGGCCATGTCTTCATTTGTGAGCGGCCCATTAGATTCTTCTTCATCACTTGAACTTTCTTCCACTTCTTGAGCTACTTTGACGGCCTTTAAAGCAATGCCCTTCTTGCCGGACTTGAGCTCCTCCACCACCTCTGCTTCTTTGACCATCATCTCATCCATCATCAACCGGCCAATTACGTCATGAGGAGTGAGAGTATCGAAGTTTGGCCGGTCGCGAATGAGTTGAATGAGATTGCGGTTGGTGGGGGTGATCACTCGGAGGATGATCTTGACAATTGTTTTATCGGTGAGATCGGTGCTTCCAAGTCCCTTAGCTTGATTCACCAACACCATTAAGCGGTCAAACATCTTTGTGTAAGATTCTCCTTCTTCAAAGGTGAATCGGCTTAGCTCTCCAATGATAAGCTCGATCTTGGATTCACGGACACTTGACACACCTTCATGAGTTACCATTAACCTTTCCCAAATATCTTTGGCGTTGTCAAGACCATCTACTCGGTTGAACTCCGAATCACTCAAGGCATTAAACAAGGCATTGACGGCCAAGTCGTTGAAGTGTTGAGCTTTGTCTTCTTCGGAGGTGAGATTGTTGGGATTGGCGGGCTTGAAACCTGTTTCAACAATCTTCCAAATACAAGGATGAAGTGATCTCAAATGCATCTTCATCTTATATTTCCATGCCGCATAGCGAGTGCCATCGAAATGAGGCGCTCGGCCGGACGAGACGGAGACATAAGATGAGGAGTTTGAGACTCCAAAAGAGGAATAATCTAAAGGAATTGCAACCCCTATACCGGAACCCGTGGCCTTTTCTTGGGCATGGGTTTCGGTAACCTTCTCTATTTTTGACATCTTTGATTCTCCAAGCGGTTAAGCCAAAGTAAAGGAGATTTAGCTCTGATACCAATTGAAAGGACCGAAGATGTTGCCTAGAGGGGGGGTGAATAGGCGGATTAAAAAAATCGCAGCGGAATAAACCTGGCCGAGCAGGTCAATCCGGAGTCTCCGGGTATTTTATCCGGATACTCCGGGTTGTCCGGAGTGTCCGGTATTTTATTCGGATACTCCGGCTTGGCTGGCTCGGGAACGCAACTAAAGTTACTCTAACTAGCACAAGATAAAACAATAAATAGATGGCAAGAGCAATCTAGATCAATAGCTAGTATGGATTTGAATTAAAGCTAAGCAACAAGCTAGATCTAGGCTTTACAAAGACAAAACCACACAAGCCAAGCTAGCAAGTAAAAGAGAAAGTGAGAGACGCGATTTTTCACCGAAGTTCGGATTCTTGAAGGGAATCCTACGTCTCCGTTGAGGTGGCTCGGTCGCACTTGAGCCGGGGTCTCTTTCAACCCGCTTTCCTCCCGGTGTTGCACAAATGCACTCGCCGGCTTCACTTCTTATCTCTTTCCTTTCGGAGGCGAGACTCGCCTTCACAAACGACCGGGGCGCACCACAAGCGTCGGTCGCTCCCGGTGACTCCTAGCCGTCTAGGAGACCTTCAACCTTCAAGAGTAATAACGCCACGGGAACTCCCTTGAAGGATGAACTAGTGCTTAAGGACTAGAATTGAATGCACCTAGCACTTCTCTTCTTCCTCACCACACCAAAAGAGATCAAACAACAAATCAAATGGTGGGAGGAAGTATGAGCTCTATTGAATGCTTGGAAGAGGTTAGAAATGGCTTGAATGCTGCTATGAATGAGCTCAATAGTGATTCTAGCCGTTGGAGGGGAGTGGTGGCTTTAAATACCCTTTTTGAAAACTAGCCGTTTATCCCCTTTTTGAACTGTCCGGAGACTCCGGACAAAATAAATCGGACACTCCGGATTATCCGGACTCTTCGGACCAATTGTCCGGATACTCCGGACTCTCTGGAATTCGTATTTTGGCCGAAGGGGTTAACCCGGAGACTCCGAACAAATTGTCCGGATACTCCGGACTAAATGTCCGGACTCTCCGAGTTAGATGGCTCGGTTGGAAACACTGATTTTGGAAAACGCAAGTATATGAGTGCTAGTTTGTATGCAAAGTTTGACCTTGAGCACATGCACGTCCTAAAAATGATTTTCCGTCGCATCCTCTTAGTAGTACGGCTATCCTTAAGACTCAAATTAAAATAGAAATTACAAGTCTTCGTCTTGATGCCGTTTTCTTGAATTTTAAAGTACGTAGGAGCGTCCAAAGTCATTCCGAGCTTGATGTGATCTCGAGATCTGCAATATTCTTAGTTGAAACATTAGATCTTTTTAATTGTGTCATCATTAATCACCAAAATAAAATGAGGGGCCTAGATGCACTTTCAGCCGCTCCACTACTTCATTCTGCTGCGGTGTGTACAGCGTGGTGAAGTGCCTGTTGATAACCTAATCAGCGCAATAGTCGATGAACGCATGCACCGTGAACTCGCCACCGCTGTCAGTGCACAGTGTTCCCACCTTCCTCCCTGCTTCCGCTTCAGCTCCCGCCTGGAATCGAACGAACGCCGACGATGCTTGATCTTTCAAGTCCAGCAGCACGAGCCACATGTAGCAGCTCAGGTCATCGACGAGGAGGAAGAAACGGTTGTCGCTAGGTGTCGCTGGCATCATCGGCCCATAGAGGTCACCGTGCACTAGCTCTAGCTTCTGCATTGCCTGGTACGAAGCTTCGCCCGGGAACGCTAGGCGCCGCTGCTTCCCCGCGAGGCAACTATCGCATACCTGGTCGACGTGGTCGGTTCGCGGCAGTCCTTGCACCATCTCCTTCTGTGCCAGCTCACGGAGGCCGCGGAAATTGAGGTGGCCGAACCGCGCATGCCACCGCCACGCCGCGCTGGTTCCCTTCGCCGCCAGGCACTCCGGCTGGGCGATATCCACCTTGAGCACATAAAGGTGACAGGGTGATCGGTGCACCTTCGCCAGTAGACGACGGCGTTCGTCTCGAATCCGAAGCACGCTGCCGCCGATCTGGATGTCGAAGCCGTCCTCGTCGAGCTATCCCAAGCTGACGATGTTCACAGTGAGGCGCGGGATGTGGTACACCCCGGTGAGAGCTTGGTGCTCCTCGTTCTTGCACGTGAAGAGCACGGTGCCGCGCCCTTCGATGCTGACCACCGTCCCGTTGCCAAACTTGACGGTGTCGTGCACGCCGGTGTCGAGCTCGGAGAAGGTAGACTTGGCGCCGATCATGTGGTTGGTGGTGCCCATGTCGAGGACCCACCTGGTGCAGTCGCCATCGCCCTTCTCCCCCAGCTGGACGAAGAGATGATCCTCCTCGAGCTCCACCGATTCCTTTGTTGCAGTGGCCATCAGTAAAGTGGGCTCCGAGTCCTCTTTCGCCTGGGTCACATAGGCCTGCTCATCGCGCTTCTTCTTGCGGCACTCGCGGGCCTAGTGGCCCCTCTTGCTGCAATACCAGCATTGGTCATTCGCAACTGTGCCGCCCTCGCCATTGCCGCTGGTCTTGGACGGCTTGGAGTTATCCTTGTCACGGCTGCGCCCACGGCCCCTCTGTTGGCCCGAGCTCGAGCTCTTGCCTTGATCCGACGAACCCTCGCCGAAGAGTTTCAGCCGCGAGGTGATACGTGCGAGCAACTCTTCCTCCATGAGGTTCAGCCTAGCGACGGAGCCGCCGCTGGAATTGCTGCCTCCGCCCAGGTCATGACGCTCCTCCGCCGCCTTGAGACGCCCGATGAGATCCTCAACGGAAAGCCCGTCGAGGTCCATTAGCGTCTCAATTGCCATGGCGATCTGCGCATATTTCGGCGGCATTGCTTGCAAAAATTTTCTTACAATTTCTTCCTCGTTGCAGTAGTCTCCAAGCACCGCAAGCTGACTCGCGATCCCAGTGATGCGGACGCCGAACTCGTCCACTGTCTCACTGTTGCGAAACTTGAGCACGTCGAACTCCCGACGGAGCAAGCTCGCCTTTGCCTTGCGAACTCGCTCGACGCCAATGTTCATCGTCTTGATCGCGTCCCATGCGCTCTTAGCCGTCTCCTTGCTTGCGATGGTGCCCACCATCTCCGCCGGCACGGCTCTCGCGATGGCCTCAAGAGCCATCCGATCCTCGACGTAGTCGTCGTTGCCGTCGCTCACCGCCACCCATAGGCCCCGTGCCTGCAGCATGACACGCATGAGCGCCGTCCAGTCGGAGTAGTTGGTCTTTGTCAACGTCGGGTACGATCCGCCGCCGCTAATCTCCATCACGACGCGCTGCACAACGATCTCGCGGCCACCGGCATTGCGGTGCCGCGGTCGGCGCGAAGGAGGTGATGGCGAGCACAACTGGCGCCTCCTCTAAGGAGTCCTTGAACCATGGGCCACAGAAGTAGACATCGCGAGTCTCCGTTTTGCGTTCGCCTCCCCATCGTCTCGCGTCGCCGACCCATTCGTCCACGCATACGCTTCGCTCGTCCGGTCGACAGAGCCAGCCATATCCTTTCTCCGTCTCCTGCTTTTCTTCTCGATCCTTCCGTTTCCTCGGCCGCGGCGCAAGGACGGGAGGCGGAGGACGATGCTGTTGGCGTGGGCGCGGGCGCTCCTCGTCGAGGCGGACGCGGGAGGGAGGGGGAGGAGAAGCTGTTGCTGCGGATACGGGCGGGGGAGGTGACGGGCCAGGCCCGACATGCTGGTGCCGTCGTGGAAGCTGGAGGCGTCGCCGTGGCCACCGGAGGAGGAGGGAGAGGGGGACGCGGACGAGGGGCTGCTCCAGTGCCCCCGGCGGTGGCGGCCGCAAGGAGAAGCTCAACGTCCTCGTCGGCGCGGCAGCTGAGCGCTAGTCTGTCGGAGATCCACGATGTCATGCGGAAGGGCCGGCGGGATGGGGCGTGGAGGCGGCGGAGCAGCAGGGGGCGGCGAGGTCGATCAGGTGAGTAGATTTTAGACATGAGGGAATGGAGTGGCAACTGGCAAGGCCCTTCCAACCACAGCCATACAAGCCCTCCACAACAAACAGCATTCTCCCACGATTGCTAGATCGATCGTAGCGATTCAGATCATGATCCAACGGTTGTAACGGATATCCTCTCCCCTGGAAATTTCAGGAGTTGTGAGCCAAGGCAATGCTGGTTGACACATGGTTTCCAAATTCACCGCACCCAGCACTCGTTACACCATTTCTCGATTCACAGATACAGGAGCAAGGATTTTGCATTCATGCATTTGTTGTAAGATCTTCTTAAGTTATTCTATTCAAACCAAAAAGAACACTGAAGAGAAAAGGTAATAAGGTTTGCTTCAGTATATATGCAAGGATCGTGGTTGGCAACATTCAGAAGTAAGCATGAGTCCTGCTTCCATTGAAAGCACTTATGAACCCTCACAAGTCAATGATTGAAAATCCTGGGCCTAGCTAGACACCGGAAGAAAAGGAATGGTGAATTGATTCTCGTATATATGGTGCATGACAGAATAGAACCGAAAATTATGTTCTGATTTTTCTCCTCTTAAGAAAGAAAGAGGGCAATTACTCTCGTCTATACGGAGCTAAATTGAAGTTAGCAACAAACCTCAGTGGCTCCTTAGCAAGCAAAGATAAACTCTTAACACCATGACTACCTTATCATGTCGAAAACAGACGTCGGTTTGCGCAAAAAAAAAACACAGAAAGCAATTAAGGTGGCGGGTAATGAGAAATGACAAACTTGCGGCGAGTAATAACAATAGCAGTTGATCAGAGAACTGAACAGTGCAGTACATGACAGCCAGTAATTAATTTACATAAGGGGAATATATTCCGCCAAACCATAATATACCGTTCAAACACCACACGACATGACACACATTAACGCTATTTCTTATGGTTTTCATTATTGTTGTGCCTTATTTTCAATGATTACAGTGCTTGAAATCGTGTATTACAAGTACTAGAATCACTCAAATGGTTAAAAACCAAGAAAGGAAATGAAAACCATGAGAAATAGGATTAACATGCGGCCTGGAGGGGAATACAAACGAAAATACGGTCCCAGAGGTAACTTATGATGAGGGTTGTTGACTTTGCGCCTTTGTTACATAAACTTGGACTGATTTAGCCAGCATCAGCGCTCCGATGCTGAAGGAGTACTGTACAAATCTTAAAGATACGAGGGCTGGATTTACAAATTATCCTCACCAGACAAAATTGGGAAGCTCCAGCAGTACTCTTCACAATAAAACATGTGCTGTACAAATCTGTCCTGTAGTAGGGGTGAAAACGGAGCGGATAATATCCGGACCGTATCCGTATCCGCTATCCGTTTTTTAGGGAAATGGCAAAAGAATCTAATATCCGTCGGATACGGATACGGATACGGATACGGATAATTATCCGGGATCGGGCAGGCGGATACGGAGCGGATATGGGGAAGGAGATATCCGGCGGATACGGAGCGGATACGGATATCCGAAAACCGGGTATCCGTATAAGGTGTGGGACGCCACACGGCCCACACGCCAGTTGAAAGCCCAATGCCCCAGCCTCAGCTGGCCCGGCCCGGCCCACAGTGCCACAACCCATCGTCCGGCCTCCGACTCCTAGTCTCTGTGTCTCTGGCCAGGCGTGGCTTCACCAATCACCGCCTCGGTCTTGGTCTGCTCGAGCGCCTGATCCCAGCAATCCCCAAATCGCCCAACCTTAGTCGTAGCCGCCGCCACGCCTCCAAGCCTCACGCCTCACGGCATCGACGACGCCACAGGCCGCCTCACCGCCACCGGACGGTATCGGCGCTCCGCCACCTTGTTTGTGGTAAAAAAAAGAAACAAGTAGAAGTGGATTTACAGGCTTGAGTTTGTTTGCACAATTTTACTTGATAATTGATATTCTGATTCAACTCACAAGTGGTGAATGTTTTGCTTTGCTTCTGGTTGATCTTGAAAGGGAGCCATGATGAACAACTCACAAGTGGTGAATGTTTTGCTTTGCTTCTGGTTGATCTTGAAAGGGAGCCATGATGAACAACTCACAAGTGGTGAATGTTATTGTTGTGAATACAAGGCTAAATTGAATTGCCAATGCACTTGAAATACTTGTGTTCTAATTTCTAATCAAATGCGTACATGTATATTTACGTGCTCTTAATAGTTAGCACATGAAGCACAAGTAAAATCAAAGTTGAATTCGCAATGCACTTGTATGTCTATTTTTGCTTGCTTTGCCAGGTTACAACAAGGAGATTCTGTGTTGAAACTTGTGTTTTGGTGTTTACATATTATCCGACTAAATATTCGGTTTCATTTCCGTTTTTGATCCGACTCCGATTACTATCCGTTTTATTATTATCCGATACCGATTCAATATCCGATCCATTTTTAAATTATCCGTATCCGTATCCAGGTGAAAAAAATGTGAGCGGATATGAAAATGTCACTATCCGACCGAATCCGCTCCGTTTTCATCCCTACCTGGTAGTAACCATTGTCACTATAATACGAGACACGGCAGTGACTGCCTCTGCATTCAGATCGAGTTCTCTCACCACCGAAGAGTCAGAAACACCAATGCAAACTAGTCACGTGTAGACCATAAACCTACCAAACAAGACGCCACTGCTGGAAAGCAATGCAAAACAGAAAATAGTCACTGTGCTGGAAAGCAGACCATTCCTCAACGTTAAAACCAAATCACAGCAAAACTGACGGTCATAAATTTATCAGTAAGGGAAACATGAACCCAATATTTGCTTCCATCACAAAAGGCAAGCTACAATTTAATCAATATTAGGAAAAGAACACAGACGATCAACCAAAACTTATTCGATGATCTGAGACAACAGTATCATAATCTAGCAGCACAGCAAACGCACATAAAAAATCATTCATGAATGTTTGAAGCATGATAGTTCATACGAGATGTAGCTCTGTAGATAACGATCTGTCCAAAGGGTTCAAACAAGGTACTGTATATATGCAAACCTCCACATCAAACAAGACTACAGAAGGAACTACTACATAAATAGATCATGCTGCAGCCGACAACCATTACTTTAACACTTCTAGCACACCAAAATAAGACTAGCTAAAGCAAAATCTTTCTAGTTCCATTTAGCAGAGGAGATGGCCTAGACGGTAGCGCCAACTGTCTCAGCAAGGATCGCCTGCCCAGGGGCACGCTTAGTGAGGGGACCGTGGACACCGAGCAGCTGCACAAGAACCAAAAGAAGAAACAGTATCAGAATGTGTACTACTTACAACCAAAAGAAGAAACAGTATCAGAATGTGTGCTGCTTACAGACATCAACAAGCAGATAAAATGGAATTATAAAGACATAGAAGAATATTCAAAATGAACTTATTGTATGTTAAGCACAGAACAATAAAACAGAAACACCCGAACTAAATATAACAAGCAGTAAGATGGATTAACCCACCAACAAACATAGGAAGATTATTCAAGTTTGACATTTTAAATTTTACGCAGTCCAGTACGTAAAATATAACTGTTGAACTAAACATAAGCAGTTAAAATGGAAGTATGTAACAAAATTTATCACCTTAGCATTGACACCATCAGGCACGATTCTGCCCTCGCTCTTGTACTTGAGATAATCATCATGGGTGAACTTGGTGAAGCCCCTGAAAAAATCAAATGCAAAATTTGCTCCAAACAAGTCATATTCCAGCATTTCAGCAATACAATGACATAAAAAGCGAGTTGAAAAGCAAACAACTTATTTCAAACGTACCACTTCCTGCTGCGGATGATCTTTTGCCGGCCAGGGAACTTGAACTTGGCACGACGAAGGGCTTCTTCAGCGTGATTAGCATTGCTCTCCTTGCAGCGCACAGAAAGGAGGACCTGACCAATGTCCACACGAGCACAGGTGCCCTGGGGCTTCCCAAAAGCACCCCTCATTCCAGTCTGGAGCCTATCAGCCCCGGCACATGAGAGCATCTTGTTGATACGAAGGACATGGAATGGGTGGACTCTGACCCTCAGGTGGAAGGTGTCCTTCCCAGCGTTCTTGGTCATGTACTTGTTGCAAGCAATGCGGGCAGCCTCAAGAGCCTCACTGGAGACATTCTCCTTCTCCCAGCTCACCAGGTGGATACAGAAGGGGAATTCATCCACTCCCTTCTTCTTCATCCCAACATCGTAGATCCTGATCTTGGGATCAGGGACACCACGGCAGTACCTCGACTTGGGGTACGGCTTGTTCTTGATCTGGCGATAGCACCTAGCAGGTCCTGATCAGAGAAACAACACAGCACCCAAATTATAACAAATCCAACACTATACATACAGGACACAATTCTCAGCATTCAATCGAGAAAACCATTATAATCAAACAATAATGCTCTTCAATCTGCGAACCAAATTACTCAGGTAAAATCAAAGAGAGATGCCAATCTTTGATGCACAAATGAGAACATTGTTAAATAGTTACAAATCAGCCATCATAAGTTACGCATCAAACAGAAATGCTTACTGTAATCAAAACTCCTAGAAAACATGATGAATCTAACCCCTTATATACAGTCTATAAAAGTGTTGATGTTCCGTGTACGAAAGCTAACACAAAAATAAAATAATTAACAAGATAATCATGTCATGGCATAGAGAACAGCATAACCAAAAATCAACTTCAAACATATCACAATTTCTACAAATCACAGGGAGTGTATAGACCTAACAAATGAAATGTCTACAAAAATTAATACTAAAGCTAACACACTTAATAAAGATAATCATGGCATGACATGATATAGACAACAGCATAATAAGAAACCCACCAACATACCCATACATCATGCAAAATTTCATGTTCTAAACAAATTCTCTAAAAGTCATGGGGTCATGGGGATATTACTACAGTACTACCCCTTTAGATGGTATACACTAGCATCACATTTTTTACATACTTCACAGAATAATTATAGCATACATCACATTTCACACCTAACTATATAGATAAATCCATCTACAGAAAAAGCATCATCAATAAGCAAAACAAAACCCCACTTTGCTAGTGACTAATCAGAGTTTGCACCAAGATGGTCCGCGTAATACTATCGGGTATTGACGATACTCAAGCATGGAAAAAATCACAGATAGAAAACAGTCTATACAGCATGCAGGATAACAGTGTCACAAATTGATGACCATCATAGTATACACACCAATCAGAAATGCTTGCTATAAACAAAATTGCTAGCAACCACGCTGAACCCAATCCCCTTTTTACAGGTATCAAAGTCTCTACAAAGGCTGACACCAAAATTAACACAATTAACGAGATAAACATGACACAACAGGGTATAGACACAGCATAACAATAAAACCCAGCATAATACATACAACACGCAAAAAGAAATTTTTTGCAAGGAAATTATGCACAAAAAATATACCCAAAGACTTGGTGCGTAGTGGAATTTTAAGCCATCTCGAAAATATAAGAGAAGGCAGAGTGGATCGAGACTGCCATGGGAAGAGACAGTTAAAAGAGAATTGAGAAGGGACTTAAGGGATTTTAAGGTACCCAAAGAGTTGGCATTAGAAGTTACCGATTCTCGTACCGGAACCATGACCTAGGATGGAAGGTTTAGTGGTCTTTTGACTTTGATGTGTTTCATACCTAGACTACACAACTTGTTTGGGAAAAAGGCTTGGTTGTTGTTGTCGTCGTTGAAATTTTCTACAAACCATGGGGATCCTAGTAGCCTACAAGACGTTCCGTTCTACCGATGAGGTGTCCAGAATTTTTTTAAAAAAAACATACTTGACATGTTTGGCGAAACAATCACGGCATCCGTCTTATTTTTACACCTAATCACATAAGCGCAGAGAAGCTAGACACCAGAACCTCGTCACCAATAGCCAAAAATCGAAACCCTAGCTTACTCGCAACCCATCAGATCGCGCGTCGACATGGGGCGCACAACCAGATCTAGCAACACCTAGACACCGAAACAAAACCCTACCCCAGAGCGCACCCAATGACACATCGCACGGACCAAAGACAGAGCAGCGTTGCAGGAGCAAGAGAGGGGAGGTGGGCGTGGAAAGGGATGCGGGCAAGCGAGCGAGCTTACTTCTCCCCATGGCGAAGGCGGTGGCTTGGCGGCGAGGAGGGCAAACACCTGAGAGGAGCAGTGGGCGCTAGGGATGAAGGGGGGCGGTTTATATACGCCGAGGGAGAGGAGTGTCGTGGCGTGTGCGCATGCGTCTGCATCTGCGTGTCTGGTGTGGACCGGGCTTGGGACCCGAGTTTGTGGGCTGCGGTCAAACTGGACAAAGCCCATCAAAGGCCCATGTGAACGCTAAAAAGCAATACTGCGTTTGACTTGACTTTTTCAAGTATATGAATTTCAGTCGATTGTAGGTAAGAAGACAACACAGGAATCACTTCCTAGTTGGCTTCCTCCCCTATTTCTGCGTGTTTTAGTTTAGTGTTTTAGAGGCTGCGAAATTGCCATCGTACTTGTAACTTGGCAACTGCCCATCTTGAATTCGTGATTTAATTTTGTTTCCTCGCTGGTTCCAGCTCCCATCAACAAACGATACTATTTGACCCGAGAACTTGCAAAAAAAAAGGATATTAAAAAATTGGCCATGTGTTGGGATATTCAGTTGATCAAATAATGCTACTCTTCTCTGTACTGCGGCGTTGGCGCAACCGCTCCTTTCATTCGTGCGACCGCAAGGACTGTCCTCCCCATCCTCATCTCCTCACGTGCACACCAGCTGCGGCGGTGCATCCTCTGGCTCTCGCTCTCTCGGTAGGAGGGCATCATAAGGGTAATCGCGGTAGCAAAAGCAACAAATACCACCACCTCCACTCGCTTTCCCTCCCCCGATCCTGTCCCAAGCTCCAGCCCCAATTCACCGTTTCTCCCCTCCCCCAAGAAGCCCAGTTCCGCAGCAGCAACTCAACAGTCAACGACATGTAAGTGATCTCTTCTCCTCTTAGTGCTACTCAAAGCAAGCTTGCTTATTGTTGGAACTAGGTTCTTGGTATGATCTTCGCGTGGTCGGTATATCCCGCCACCACAAGATCCAGCCCCTTCTTGGCGCCTCCTATGGTCATCTCTTCAAATCTGAGAGGGGTTCTTGTTGAATTGCAGTGCCGTGCATCCTCCAACACCAGTGCCATGCATCCCCCCATTGGTGCATCCCAAGTCGAGCCAGCGACCTCTCCGTCCACCTGAATCAGCCGCACTCTTTGGCAAGGAAGGTAAGGCAACTCCCCCCTCCCCACTCCGTAGATCTATATGGGAATGTTAGATCTACTATAACATCCCAAAATTTTTAAAATAATATTTATTTATTTATTTCTAATTTTCTAAGAATTTATAAAATTGTTTTTCTATTTTTCTATTTTACAAAAATATATCACTGTAGCTAAAATATAACTTTAAAAATTTTGAAATTTTTACAGCAAGTTGGAAATATTCCAAAGTATTTTTGTGAATTTTTTCAGAATTGTGGGACTTGATTTACTATGGTTTTAAAGCCTTTTTTATTTTCAACATTAATTAAATTCAAAAATAATTTAAAAAAGGTGGGACCCACATGTCATATCATCTTCAACCTCTAACCAAACAGCATCACGTGTTCTCTCTCATGGCCTCCATAGCCAATATTTGGGAGCTTCAATCCTTCAAGGTTTTCTTCCAAATTCTTGTCCAACACGTGAGCCACCTTATTCTCAACTAAACCTCGTAATGCTTTCATCCTCTATTTTGGAATATTTCCACTCTATTTTAGGAAAAAAATTGAGTTTTATTTAGTTCATACTTTTCTTTAAAACCTACCATATCTATCTCTAAGAGGCCTCTCGAGAGCATCGGGATGCCCTCTCATTGCTCTACCCGTTCTTCAACTCGTCCCAACCTCTTGTGCCTCCGTTTGCATGGAACGCTGTGACATTCGGAGCATGAACCGAACATCGCCGCTGTGCTCTTGCAAGATTCTTGGAGCTCCGGAGTGTCCCTTCCAAAACTGTTCGCATCACTTTGTGCCATTAATCGTCGCGAAGGTAACCCCTCAAACGATTTCAAGTTTGATACACCGTACGTGATGAATTTTATATTTTACCAAAGTATGTTCGTCCTTGTTCATCACATTGTTACATCACCATCCATGCCTCTCCGCTATAATCATGATCACCATTGTGTTCATCGCGTTGCGGGCTTTCCGATGCTTCCTTCGGTTTGGATAGAGTCCTTGCTTCCTTTGCTTTTTGCCCTAGTTTTGTCCTAGTGAAAGATCGGAATGGCGATCAGAGGGGGGTTGAATGATCCCAAAATAAATTTTCCTGCCTTTTGGACAAGTATCAACTCTGCTTGCAAAGAACAGAGATATCAAGACACAAAAATCAGCAAGACAGAGTATAGAAACAGTTCGATCTCCAAAAGTAAAATAGATGAAAATTTGATCTAGTGATTATGCAACTTGATAGATATCCTCTTAAGGATGTCAGGAACTTGTTTTAGCAATCAATAACAAAGATTGATGCCAAAGTTCCGACCTTTAACCATTTGAGGAGAAAATCCACCAAGAACAAGCAACAAGGCAAATCTGTGATCTAGGCTCGCTCGTGGGATTTTCAAGATCAAGATGACCTTGGATACCTTCCCACAAGTCACAGCAAGCTAGAGGTCACAACGAAACTCATCAAAACACGATCAAACAAGGATTCATCAATGAAGGCATAAAATATCGGTTTCTCGCAAAACTCGAAACAAGGATTGCCTAGAGGATTGGGATATGATCTAAGTGAAGACTCACCCAATCAATCTCTCATCCTTGGCAATAAAAACCAAAAGCAAGTAGAAGGAGGGGAGGCAAATCCAACTTGCAGAAATTGCGAGAATGTAAAGACTAAATTTAAATTGCGTAATGTAAAGACTGGATTTAAATTGCATAATGTAAATACATAATGTAAATGCGGAATTTAAATTCAGAGTGGAGAAAATATTTTTGTATTTCTTTTCTTTGGAAGTTTTTACAAAGCGTCACTTCATATGGGCAAAGCTCAAAGGAGCACCAAAAACTTCTCTCAAAACTGCACCAGGAGAGGCTACCCCTACCCCTCTATTTATAGTGTTCTAGGATCAATTCCCACCCTTGGATGTCTTGCTTCAATCCACGGCTACCCCTACTTCTCTCAAAGCTTCGAGGCCACGGCGATGTCCACGGCGGAGCTCGTTGGCCGGACATGGAGACGACGACGATGGCAACGGCGTTGCGGGCGTGCTCCGGTGAAGTGGAAGGTCCCCTTCGACGCGGCTGGTCCTTGCGGTTCCGGATCTGGGCACAACGGCGGCGGAGGACGGCGGACGGCGACGGAAACGGCGAATAACCGCGGCGGAGCGCAAGACCAACTACGGCGAGCGATTGCGGCGCAACCACGGCGACTCAGGCGACGTGGTCTAGGGCTACGGGTGAACATGGAAGTCAGCAACACGATGGTGGCGGTGGCGCATTAAATAGGCCTCTCGGCGTCCGTGAAAACCGCGGAAACCGAGGCCCACACAGCTGCGGCGGCGGAATCCGAATTGGATTCGGATTGGGTGACGTGGCTCAACGCGAGCCGTTGGATCAAGATCCAACGGTGCGGGGGTTTGGGCTCGGGTCCGGCTCGGGCGACTTGGCTGGCTCGGTCGGGCTTGGGTTCGGGCAACGTGGCGCAATTGTGGCTGTTGGATCTCGATCCAACGGTCACGCGGGTTAGGGTTTGGCGACTGGGTTCAACCGGAACGGCTGGCTCGGGTCGGACTCGAGTCTGACTCGGACTCGGGTCCGGTCGGATGAACAGTAAAACCAACTCGATTTTCAGCGATTAAATAATCCAATTAATTTCCCAGAAATTCATTTAATTCATTAAAAATAGCAAAATACTCAGAAAAATTCTAGAAAATATTTTGGAACATTTTGGACTCAAATAAAATATTTCCAACAAAATTTTATCTGCAAAGTTAAATTCCTTAATTATTTGAAAAGGGAATAAATTCAAATAAATCCAAATAAATTCCAGAAAATTCCAAAAATTCACCAAAGAGCCAAATCTTATTTAAATTCATGAAAAGCAAAAATTTGGGGTGTTACAAACCTCCCCCCTTAATAGAATCTCGTCCCCGAGATTTAGGGCTTACTAAAGAATAGGTTCGGGAACTCTTTCTTCAAATCCTCCTCGCGCTCCCAAGTTGCTTCACTCTCCGCATGGTTGCTTCATTGAACTCTGCAGAAACGGGTTGACTTGTTTCTCGTCTCTCGATCCATGGTGTACAAGATCTTGACGGGGTGTTCCTTGTAAGTCAGATCCTCTTGTAGCTCGATTGACTCTAGCGGTGTCTGCTCATCAGGTACTCGGAGACACTTCTTCAGCTGGGACACGTGAAACACGTCATGTACTCCTGCTAGTGATTGCGGTAACTCCAGCTGGTACGCAACTTCACCTCTACGGCTGAGAACCTTAAATGGTCCAACATATCGCGGCGCGAGTTTTCCTTTGGCATGGAATCTCTTAACTCCCTTGAGTGGTGATACTCTGAGATACACGAAATCTTATGGCTCAAAACTCAGGTCTCGGCGACGGTTATCGGCGTAGCTCTTCTGTCTTGACTGCACTATCTTCAGTCTTTCTCGGATCATGGCAATCTGCTCTTCAGCTTCTTGAAGAATGTCCGGCCCGAAGACACGGCGTTCACCTGTCTCATTCCAGTTCAACGGTGTCCGACAAGGTCGACCGTATAGTGCTTCAAATGGTGACATTTGCAAACTTGCTTGATAGCTGTTGTTGTAACTGAACTCAGCGTACGACAGACTTTTATCCCAAGAGGTAGCATAAGCCAATGCACAAGCTCGTAGCACGTCCTCTAGAATCTGATTAACTCTTTCGGTTTGCCCATCCGTCTGCGGATGATATGCTGTACTGAAGTTCAAACGGGTTCCCAAGGCTTCATGCAGTTTATTCAAGAATCTCGAGGTAAACTGGGTACCTCTGTCCGATACAATCTTCTTCGGCACTCCGTGCAAACAAACGATCCTGGTCATGTATAACTCGGCTAACTTATCTCCCGAATAGGTTTATGTGATTTAAACATTCCAAAAATTCATTCCCCCTCATACGAACTCCGATTGAGGTGATTATAATTCCTAAAAATGTGTAAAATCATGCTATATTTAATGGTAATTTTTATTTTATTTTTGGAGTTGATTTGCTCTCTGTTATTTGTATTTATTTGCATTTATTCTCATTACACGTAGACGTTGAAGTGTCGGGAGTGTTCAGGAGTAAGGACTCAACGCAAACTCAAAGTCCAGAGCAAGAGCAAGGGTGATTCTATGGCAAGTTGTGCTTTGATCATGTTGAACACACTTTCAAAAGTTACATTGTTTTAAACTATTGCATGCTAGTTCAAATTAAAATGATTTCAATTAATTTAGAAATAGTTAATCAACCCATTTGATTTCTGTTCACCTTGTCATTATTATTGGTATGCCATGATTCATTTGTCACCCTAGAATGGTTCATTACTAGTTGTTAACTATTAATCGCCAACGTGGGTTAGTTAGACCATGTTAGTCTACTTAGCCATGCCACGTTAACTCATGTCTTTTGGAATATCAAAATTAATCTTGATTAATGGAATATGGAACATGTTTATGGAGAAGATGTGTCAAGTGTTGTCACACAATGAAATGATGTTGACTTGTTGATGACACGTGGTGCATGGTAATCAACTAGGGTGGTACAATGATTTAGACTGGGGCAAGTGGCAAGAGTTGTGAGCTGTAGTGGGCCAGTGTGGCATTTGGTTGACATGGTAACATGATATATGAGTGATGGTGAAGTAGTTTTCTATGATAGATGTGATGGAAGTCTTGCATCGGTCAATTAAGGACTTAACCTTGCAATCATTTGAACTAGGCTAAACATACAACCACATGTCTAGAACGGGACATACCTAGCTGACTAATTTGTGATGTCTAGATTTTGGTATTGTCGTGGTGGTGTGGGTTCTGAGGGTACGGGTAGACTCACATGGCGCAAGAGGGGGGCCCTGATGGTGGTATCCAGTCCCCTTAGTGTTGAAACCTTAACAAGCAGTACTGAGTTTAGACGGAGCATTTTAAAGGCTTTGTTATGATTACTCATTCGCATACTCTTGTATGGCAATCCACGGCTAACGTGATGAGTTGATTATATCTTGTGGGTAAAGTGTATAATCTCTGCAGAGTGTCAAACATATTCAAATAGCTGCGTCCGTAGTATTGGACGATGCTCGGGGATTACAGTCAAGGGTTAGATTTTTTTTGATAAAAATGAATATGGGAATGGAGGCAAAGTGCATATGAAAATATGAAAATTGAGTCAAGGATTTAAGATGGTTTGTTTATGAAACAACTGTGAAATTTATTACTGTTATTATTTGTTTTACTACTTTTCAATCTATTTATGTTAGTCATTTGTAAATGTTGCTTTACTGCAAAATACCAATTCAGCCATTCCTTTGGAATAAGCCTTGCATATGGTTAATAGATTTGCATTCTATGCACAACTTGTTGAGTGCTTTATGTACTCACCCCCTTGTAACAAATAAATCACCAGTTGAGGAGAAGTCTACACCTTTGAAGGAGAAGTTCTACGAGGAGGCGAATATCTAAGAGTTGAACCTTGTCAAATGCCTATGGCATATTGATGGGATTCACCAATGTTCTTCATTCCGCTGCTATTTATTTATTTATTTTGAGATGAAGCCATTGAGGCCTTACAAGTGTAAGGTTGACCTTAAAGTCATTCAATAGTTTTTATATTCAATAAATGAGTTTTTTTTTATATTTTCGCTGTGTATGATTGTAATATTCGTCTATGTTGAGATTATGTGCGCCAGCGTGATCCTGGACTAGTGCAGAATGCACAGAGGGTCTGGAGTTGCACATTCTGGTCCCAACATCTACTAAATATGTGAATGGATTGCGGCTTGGAACAGTCTAGCATGCCCTTCTTCTCTATTGTGATGAACAACTTGATGGCCAAGAGTAGAACTGCCATGGCATGGAGTATTCATAACCTGATCTTCCATGTGTGTTAGGTATCCTGTTGTAAGAAGAAATACGTACTCATTATTTTTCTCAAACTCTTTATCTTCTAAGAGACATTATATGACTAAGTTGCAATGACTCATTGGGATATTATAGGTAGTGAACAACAAGAAACGTGCAAGACTTCGAACAACAAATGGGTATGTGTGTGTGTGTGTATATACTAAAAATATAGCCGTTAAGATGATCATTAGAATATAGCTATTAAGATGACCATTAGAATATGACTCAATCAGTACAATGTTTTTTTTTTTAAAATGACTGTTATATAAATTTCAAATTTCAAATTCTCGCATTGAAATATAGCCATTCGAATTTCCCCGTTCAAAAATAACCATTACAACGTGGTTGTTACAATAAATTTTAATATTTTAAATTCCTACATTAAAATGTAGCCGTTCAAATTTACTCATCCAAAAATAACCGTTACAACGTGGTTGTTACAATAAATTTCAATTTTTAAATTCTTGCATTCAAATATAGCCATTTGAATTTACCCGGCCAAAAAATTATCATTACTGTTATGATAGTTATGGAATATGATTAGAATATAGGAGAGAGAAAATGAAGAGTGTGATATAGAGAGTGGGTTTTGGAGAGCCCTTTTGAGTTGCTCTAAGGTAGCATCAAACACAAGCTCAAAAGTAAACCCAGTTGAACGCATGCGCTCACCACTAATAAAAATGGGTACTTACACGCGCGCAATTTCAGTGGGATAGTGTGTACCCATGCACCGGGGGCCCTGAAGCCTCCAAAAAAATTTCTTTAACATGTGTAGAGGACGCACGTATGTGTGTGGTGTGCATGGGTTGTGTACATCCTTGTACCCCTTAAAAAAGGAAACCACATATATATATATATATATATATATATATATATATATATATATATATATGATTAATTTAACAACAACATTTTATGAGTGTGTGATGGTTAATTTGAAAACAATATTTGTGATATAATACAATATTTATTTATGGAAGGTTAAATAATATTTGTGATGGATTACAACATTTATGATGGAGTAATTTAATTATGGAAGATCAAGATATTGTGTTGGGTTTGTTTTATTTGTATCAGGAGATGCAGCGCAGGTATGTGTGATGCACACTATATGTCGAGGAGAATCCGCACAAGAGGCGCGTAGCCTAGGTGCAGCACGCGAGGTTCGCAGGTGCAGTGAGACAAATTATTCACTTATTTGCCCCCTACTCTTTTTTTTGCAAAATAGCTTCATCCCAATAAAATTGCAAAAATGGCCCCCTACCTCACCGCGGAAGGACCAGGGAACGACACTTGACCCTTCTACAGAAGCAGGACAACGAAAAATGGAGGTTTCACGCTACAGTATTTGGCAGTACCCCAGATATTGTAGCACCTTCCACGGTACTGTAGTGCGAAAGGTGGTTTCCATGGTATCGTGCCGCGGAAGGTACTTTTCTGCGGGACTGTAGCGAGTAGGGGGGCATTTTTACAAAAAAATTTCAAAAGGGTGCTATTTTTGCAAAAACAAAAGGGTTGAGGGGCCAAATAAGTGAAGAATTCCAATGAGACGGGACATAAAGAAGTCTACACGGATGAATGACGCAGTGTAGCAGCTAACAAGCCGTGCATGCGAGTGAGTCACGCGAGAGCGGAAGGTGGGCCGTGTGCATGCATTTGTGAGTTTTGGGTTGTATGTGCATGTATTGGACCATGTGTAATTGAACCAGGTGGATATGCATGCATGTATTTGATTAGAGATAAGAAGTTAGGGTTAAGCAAAGTATAAAAAGGGTTGCGGTCGGAGACCTACCTGTGGCGCAACAAACAAAAGAAAAGGCCTGAACCAGAGGCAGCCAGTGGTGTAAGGAAAAAAACAAGCCAGAGAGTAGCGACTACCCAAGAAAAGCAAAGAAGAAAAGGCGAGCATGAACGTGGCGCAGGCGCAAGCAACATGCAATAGCAGCAGCAGTAGTAGTCTCCAGCGGCTGTATCTAAGATCCTGTTTGGGGGGCTGTGCTTCATCCTTGAGCCAAAAAACCCCCAAAACAGGCTGGCTTCCAAGCTGCTTCATAACGCAGCCCCCCCCCCCCCCAAAGCTAGCACAAAGCCAAAGTCGGAGGAGAGGTGCTTTGTCTCGGTTTCGAGCGCTCCTCCCCATAGAGGCCTTGTCCTCTCCGACGCGCCGCTGCTTCCCTGGTTGCTTCGCCTCCTCCCCACTCACCACGGTCACCACCACCTCCTCGAGCTCGGCCTCCTCCCCGCTCGCCCTGGTCGCTCCACCTCCTCCCTGCCACTCAGCTTCCTCCCGACCGTCGCGTTTCCTCCTGGCGATCGCCTCCCTACCATTCGGTCTCCTCCTGATTGTCGCCTCCCGCCGCTCCTCCCCACAGGTCGCCTCCTCCCGGCCGTCGAGCCTCCTCCACGCTGCCTCCCAACAATCGTGCTCCGACGCCCTTGCTCGCCTTTGCCCCAGCTGGCCTCCTCTCTAGCTCAATCTCCTCCCCTCTGAGTATCTCAAGAAAATCTAGCAAAAAGCTTGTTTTCCTAATGGCATCTCAAAAAAGCCACAGCCATCAATTACAGCTGTTTTCTAGCCTAGTGATTATGGTCACCAAAATTTTTCCAAAATTTTTTATTCTAAATTTATCATAGGGCTACATGCATAAATTTTTTAACTCATCTAAAGCTCAGAAAAGATAGATGCAAGAAGCCAAGCTGAATTAAATGAAATTGAAATTTGGCATAGCTACAGTGCGCATGTTAGGTTTTTGGTAGAATGCCATTTAGTTCCACCATCACAACTATCACACCATGGAGCTCTCCACCCATGCTTGAGATGCCGCACCATCGCTTGCCACTCACGTTGTCGGCCCTCCCTCCTTTCCTTCCTCTCTCTGCCCACGCCGCACCGCCTCACGCCACACGCACAAGTAGAGTCCATGTGCCACGCGGCCATGACTGCCTCCCCTCGCCGGCTCCGCCATGCCCATCCCACGCCAGCACCTTAAAGCCGCCTCAGGAGCCCACCTACTGCCCTTGCTCGCCCCTACCTCATCCCCATCGCCAAAGAGAGCTCTAAGCTTGGGGGCGAGCCTTGTGAGCACATCTCGCACAATCCGCCATCGAGTTAGCTCAATAATCAATTCCTCCCACTATGGGGTTCCATTCGGTCCTCTGATTCATCTTCTCATCATGATTGTAGCTCCCAATGATCGAGTCGCGCCATCGCAAAGTCTTCTTCTCCGTGTTTGGCCGCACGCTTCTAGCTCAGCCCATAGCTCCACCACCACTCTGAGGTAGTTCATCCAACTCCTTTCCACCTCCTGGTGCTTATTTGGTGCTTATTCCCCAACTCCCTGAGACTAAGCATTCTTCTTCTTCCCTCCCGGCAGCACCTCAGTCGAGCTCCGCACCTCACCCCCGCTGGCCCTCCTACCACCGTTCAACCTCAATCAACTCGTCCCCTCGGTTCGCTGACATCCCATCCTGCCCTCTCTGCAGCCAATTGACCGCCTCCAGCCGCCCTTCGCCACCGGCGAGCTCCTCTGGCCTCGCCCTGTCTCGTGCCACTGACAGGAGGACCTAAGCCGTCAGTGGCTCACACTCACACATCCATTGATGGGTGGGCTGCCATGTCAGTTGACATGGTGGATGTTCAAATCGTGCTAAAGGCATAATACGCTTTTCGAGTTAGAAAGCGTATTTTCTATTTTCTAGGATTTTTCAAAACCAACGAGATTCAAACTTGAATACTTTTGCTAGAAAACTCCAAATTCAGTGAGACAAGTTTCTAAATTTGTGTAAATTCATGTGTATTCTGAATATGCAAAAATATTTTAGTTTTGGTAAATGTACAACAAATGATCTCAAAGTTAAGCTATAGGCCAAAAATATGCTCTATGTAAAATTTTCACAAATCAACTCGAAAAGTGATGAAATAGTTTTTTTTCATGTTCCTGAGGTCATAAGATCTCCAAATATGTAAAAATATTTGAATTTTAACTTAGTTTGTAACAAATGCTTAAATAGCCTAAATTCAATGTATTCAAAAATTTAAATGTGTATAACTTGTGCTAAAATTATTCAATGAAAGCAAGTCCCTATGATCTTTACAAATGATGCTCTTCCTATTCATGCAAAAATATTTTGGTTTCATACTCTAGTTACACACGTTTATGACTTAGGAAGATTCAAATACTGCTGAAAATGTGAAATAGTAGCAAATAATTCAAGTAGTCCCAAAAACCTTTGAAATAAAACTCTACACATTGAAAAGTCATAAGATGTAGCCCTAAAATAGTAGCAAAATCCTACGTTAAAATGTCTTAATACATTCTTTTAGGTTTAAAACCTCGAAATATGTTTTATACATACACCACTACATAATAACTTGGTATTACTGTAATACCCCGGCACCCCGTGTGCCCTGATGTTACACCCTCAACAACAAGTAGCACAAGGCACTAGATTAATTTGGCAAAACAAGCTAAATTCCTAGCAACTTACCGAAATTATTAGAAATTTCGGCATCACCTCCCCTAAAACTAGGACATCCACTCAACAGACAAAAGATAGCATTTAATATGACAATAACAAATTCAATAACAACAAGGAATCAACTAACTATCATGACCCGCTAAGCACATACAAAGGGTCATGGTCTTCGCTAACAATTTCCAATAATCATCTAGAAGTTCAATCAAAATCTCATGGAGATTACACTAACCACAACCATAAATTATACAATTTTCTACCAAACTATTAATTGAAGGTGATGAAGGGAGTGATGTGATACTATTTTCCCATCCCGGCATGACGGCTTCATTGTACCTACAAACATTAAACATCAAGCGTGAGTTTTAAACTCAGCAAAGTGCATCAAAAGGTAAAATCATAATCTTTTATCCATCAAGAATAATATTAGAACAACTTTCTTCCTAATTGAACTCAACAAGTACAAGGAGCAATAATACCATCTTCGATCATCGCGTTCACTTCGTTAATACAAGATTCTAACATCGTCGATCAACAGATATTCATTTAACCAGCTATATATATACACTAGTAAGTTGCCCGTGCGTTGCAACGCATTAAAAATACTGTCAACGAAGTAATAGAAACGCTCTCTCAAAATTCAATGCTCCATATGCAATGTCACTTTGAATAGCATGCCTAGGACCATACCCATATGTAAAACTATAACACTTTTCCACAATATGATCCACTTAGCGTCTGACCATAGCAATTGAGTGAATAGAAGACTACTGGATCTAATCAAAATTGAAGAATTGCTGAGAATTAGGAAAAGAAATTGAGGATTCATCAAAATTCTAATCTATAAAATTATCAACACTTTAATTCCCCAATCTCATTCACTTATCATCTAGGCATCTAGTAGTGTAAAGATTAGTAATTTGACGGACAGAAGAACACCAGTGTGATCAAACAAAAACTTTTATAGGTTGTGCATTTGTTCTCCAACCAGTTTCTAGACACTTAGCATGTTAAAGATGATTTGAGCCAAATGTCAACAATATTTAAACTAAAAGGTACCAACAACAATGCAGATAACATCCATAGTTTCCAAGAAAGTTATCTTACAGCACAAATGATCTTTCATCATGAAATAAATCACATGTTTTAGGAGATAAAATAAACCAACGGGTGGAATAGCAGCATCACTTGGTGTAAGCTTGAACCATATTGTAGTATAGAACCCTTAATTGACAAAATAATAAAAGACGGCATTGGTTGAGTTAAGCTATTGTTTTCAGTTGAATCAGACAATGCTGACAACAGATGTCAGCCTACTTGAAAGACCCACAAAACATGATACAATCATTCATTGATTCATAACCATACAATAAAACTGATAACTTCAGGTGTAAACTCTCTTCAGTTGATCATTCCAGCACATCATAGATCAAATTAGTGTAAATACATGCATAGCTAAAACTTAAATCTTTTGAGGCATTTCATCAAACACATGGACTACACTCAAATCCTAGCTCACACCATGGACAAAACGTTCACCTAGACATCAATAGCTCATCCAAAGCAACCAACTTGAGTTCACACGATCATTTCCTCAAACACCTTTACTACAACCCTCTCCGGCATTTCCTCAAACACCTTGTTCTCATCCCTCTCCACACAAATCAAAACCGAAGTAAACCCAACGTACGCTAGCCATGACAACGATTAAATCTAGATCTTCATACACATATAGATGAACCATAACTAATCATAGTGTGACACCATCATACCTTCTAGGCATTTCATCATACACTTGGCATGCACCAATCAAAAGTTCATCTACCACTTACCACAAGAGGGGAGAGGAAGGAGAGGCGTCGGCTGGGAGGAGAGGGGTGACGCCGGAGCAGGCCAGGGCAGCGCCGGAGCTGGCCGGAGGGGAGGAGCCGTCGGCCGGGGAAGGGAAGGAGCTCGGCCAGGGCGGCGCCAGAGCTCGGCCAGGGGAGTGGAGGAACCGCGTCGGGCTGGGGGGAGACCGGGGGTGCGACGCCGAGCCGGAGGAGGATGACCACCGGCTGAGGGAGGCGCCGCCGGCCGAAGGCGTTGCCGGCCAAAGCAGTAGAGGGTGGCACGGCAACAGGGAGTAGGGGGTTGCGGCTCGCCGGCCAGGGGGAGGAGGGGACTCGCCGGCCCCAGATTTGCCGCCGCTGGAGGGCGCCAGCCTAGGTGAAGGGAGCCTGGGGGTGGCCGGCTGGGTTGAGTGGGGCTAGGGTTAGTAGACAAAGCCCACATCAGCCCAACAAACAAGTCCTATTGATATTACAATTACATTATCATAAATCCAAATAATTTTCTCTACTATTATAAAGCAGCAGTTGGTGGCAGTGGTGAATTCTACCCACGTCATTAATTGCCCTGCTTAATTGCCCTACTTAATTGCCCTGCTTAATTGCCCTACATAAAAAAAACGAAGCGTTGCTTTAATTAGCCAGCTTTCGCAAGAAACGAAGCATTAAAGATAGATGTTTGATCTTGTGAAATATTTTTTTTATTTTTTAATCTTTATTTTTCGTTATCAATTTTGTTTTTCGTAGCAACGCACGGGCATGTAACTAGTATCCTCTTGAATTCGTGATTAATCATATACATAATTATAATCTTAGCTTCTTAACTTCGAGAAATAAAAACAACATGCATGTAAAAGTCAAGAAATTATGCCCTAGAATGAAACTAGGGTTGTCTGTTGGTCGAATAATGAGAAAACTACTAAATCACAAATTAAGGACTAATGGAACCAACATGCCACAGATGAAAACCCCAAAATCCTAGAACCAATCATATCTCTTTTAGTAAGTTTCAATTTGGCTTTACATTTGACTTCTTTTTTCCTTATTTTAAAGCCTATTATTTATTGTTGTCGTGCTTCTTCTCGAACGACGTGTAACCGCCGATGAATAGAAATTCATTGACGACGATCTCACCATCGATCCCAATTACATACCAAACGATGAGCAATAAGGCAAGCACCCTTCTTTGATTATTTTGATCCCATATTTTTATGGTGTCTATTTTATTTTCGTCAAACTAAATTGCATGCATGCAATTTCTGTAAAGTAGCTATATTGTGGGAATCGGTAGTTGTATTCCTAATTGGTGGGATTACCTTAATAACTTTGACATGAGAACCTTGTTAACCCTAAGATTAGGTGTAAACATTACATGAAATGTTAAATGGGTATAATCGAGTATTTACTGTATTTGCTTAGCTCTACCGTAGAAGTTGAAAGAATAAATAGATGGGTATGCCATTTGATCAATTTGAAATAAGTTGGACATTACTAAAGGCTATTGATATTCTGGTAAAAATAAAAGTAAAACTTGTGATTTAAACATAGACGAGATATGTTTATAACTAGTTATGCGAGGGATAGACTTGCACATAGATAGGGGGGAGATTCTCGCTTGAGTTAACCTAAGGACCAAACTTGATGCTACCACCTCGATCAAATTGTGCAACCACATGTGCTAGTATGGGATAGCCTTAGCTTAGTAAATTAATTGGGGTTTAGCCTTGCATTTTGGTAGGCCAAAGTAGTAAGGGCAAACCAGGGGTACGGTTTCGCTCGTAGGTGCTCACTTCAACGAGGCGTCGGGACTAAAGCATTCCAATACAATGGTATATGTCTTTCTATGGGGAAAGGACATGATGGGGTGTAAACCGTCATTAGTACTGAGTGTACGGGTCTGGATTTCTGGTGCCATAGCAAGGGTTAGACATTACCAAAGTTGGTGCAAGGCTAGGCTTTAGCTAGTTGAATGGTTTCATCATAATCTAGCAAAATGGGTAATATGGGTATCATGTGGCATGGTTGACATGATTGCTAGAATGTGTCATGTGGATAAAGTGTACTCTCTATAAATATTTAAATCTAATTAATATGCCGTGCTCACGGTCAAGAGCAACCTGGGAAAGTTATGTCAAGTATAGCTTTGATTTTGCGAAGATTTTGGAAAATGTGTTGTATTGGGATGGTATGTTCTTAAGTCATAGTTCGCTATGATTTTCTCGCTATTCGTAGCCATGGAGGGTCATGAAATGTTGTAAATATGCTTTACATACTGTCTTTAGTTTCATATTAAATACTCTTTACAAATTCGTTAACGTTTGATAAACTATTCACTTGCAAATTAAATTTTGCCTTATGCTAAAAATTAACCTTAGGGTAGAAGCTTATTCCTTTGGACTAATTATGCATCTATATTTATTTTCATACACTAAAATCTTGCAAGTACATATGTGTACTCACCGTTTTCTCAATTTAAAATGTATAGATGGATGTAATGAAGAGATCCCTGATGATACTTCGCACTAGGGTCAGACGACTACTTGGATGGATGAACTAGGGATTTTCCCTAGTCGGTTGCCTCTGGATTATGGATGGGCATACCGTTGTCCACTTTTGGTTTATGATTAATTTTTGCTGCAATTTACTTCTATGTGTTATATTTGGCCGATCAATCATGAACTTGTAATAGTTAAGTAGATGTAATAGCTTTTTAATCTGCTTTTATGCTATGTCAAGTACTTGTGTATATGTGTAATGATTCATTTCATATGCGGGAAATGTGGGCGCTAGTCTTTGATCTTGAGAACTAGTGCCGGCCATATATCCAGGTACCCGGAATTGTTCTCAACCGTCTGATGCGTGAACATAAGCGGTCGTCGTTTCTTGCCTATTGAGACGCACACCCTCGATGGGTGCGGGCGATACCAAGGTTCTAAGGCGTCGGCGTGTGCTACGCTTGAAAGGGTTGGTTTCAATCCTGATATGGTTTGCCCGAAAATAATTTGGAAGCTCTCTTGGATGCATAAGTGTGTACGGTGCAATCGGGTGGCTCATATTTATTTGAGTGAGGGTGTAGGATCGAAGTATACGAATATAACAATCAGAGGGGGGTGAATGATTGTGAGGAAGCTAAAACCAAAATTGTGATCTATTAAAAATTCACCCTAAAACGGAACCAAATAATTGTCTCGTATTCGACAAAAACAGATTGATATAGGTTCGGTAAAATGCAAATTTCCAGATATCCAACCATCGGATCGATCTGAAATTTGGACACAAAAAACTAGATTCCAGTACGAATCGAAGCCAAAAAGAATCAGCTCGATTGGACTTACGGATCAAAAGTTATGAACCTCACAAGCTTGCTGTGGCAGAATATGACGAGAATTGATCTAATCAAAACTTGTAGCATAATCAAGAACGACAAAAGATTAATCAACTAAACTTTGAGGAACTCTAAATCAATACCTTAGAACGGTTTTTGATGGATCAAATCAAGAATAACTCAAAGAACAAAAACCAATCTAGAGTTAGAACAAGCATGCAAACAAGAACCAAAACAGGAAACACTGTAGCAACGTGGTTACTGTAGCACGCACGGATCTGGAAGAATTGATCTTTATTTCTTTTGTCTAAAGTACTCCCATCAAAAGAGTACAAACCCTAAAACAAAGCTCTATGCTTGATTGATGCCCTTCAACAGGAGACAACCTCTCCTATTTAAAGGAGCAAAACACAGGAGTCCTGAATACAATTCCTACTCCTAATCCTAGAAGGAGTATGTATTGAACACAACTCCACTTGGCCCAACCTGGCCAAATACAGCTCTTGCACGCGTATGGCAACCCAGCCATACTCACGTGACTAACAACTCTTGCACGCGTATGGCCACCATGCCATACTCACGTGACTAACCATTCTTCATGTGCACCATTCTCTTAGCCCGAACGTCCTGCATGACATCCTTGACCACCAAGACCTCAGTTCCTCCCAGAACCTAGTCCCGAACCTCAGTTCCTCCAAGAACCTAGTTCCGGTCCCGTCATCGACCACGTTCGCCTTCGAGCAATACCTACACATGAACAAACACAAAATTCTCCGAGCACAAGTCCGCGACTTGACTCAACATTAGTCCATGCAAATACTCACACGAGCATTGCATAAGTTCAAAATATGCATTATGAAATTCAAACAAATTTCATAACCACAGATCAATCACCAAACAACTTTCAAAATCACAAAAATCAACCTCGAGCAAAAAACCATTCACGCCGGACCAAACATCAGTCCGGTGCAGCTCACGACGGACCAAAAACCTGGTCCGGCGTACACGCGAAACTCTCAGTTCAAATCAGAGAAAACATGTTCAAAAAACACGTTCACGATTTTTGGTCCGTCGTACATGCAAAAACAACGCTAAAAAATTGCGTTCACGACAGACCAAGAATTTGGTCTAGCGTGCATGGTCCGGCGTAACATAGAAGCTTACTGTTTTTCAAAAACTTAGTCCGGCACAAAAATCATTTAAACCACGTTCACGGCGGACCAAAGAAAAGTCGGTCCGGCGTACATATAAAATGGTCCAGCGTAAAACCCTAGATTTCACGTTCACGGCGGACCAACAGTTTGGTCCGGCGCAAACACACAAACCGGTCCGGCGCCAAAGCGAAATCGGGTATCAAAAACACATTCACGGCGGACTAAAATTTGGTCCGGCGCAGATGGGAAACTTAATGTTTTTTTTTAAATTCAGTCCGCGCGCAAATGCGAAACTTACTGTTTTCGAGAATTTGGTCCGGCGCATGAAGAGAAACACTGTTTCTTATCACTTTGTCAAACACATGCACAAACACATTTTGCAAATTCAATTCTTAAGCCAATTTTTCAGCACATGATTTCACAGAGGGCCATCTGGTTAACATTCCATGCACGGGACTATTGGTGGCAGTGAGCATACACCTAGATGGAGTATGGGTATGACTTCTAGTCCAACGCACGAGTGAGGTTCGATTTATATTTTCGGGTGCCCACAGGTGTCATACTCCCTATATTAAATATAGAGGAGTTTCAGCTTCCCCACCATGCCCATGTGGCGCCCTAGGTGAAAAAGCCTTAAAAAATTCTAGATTTACGTTTATGTCCTTCTACCAGTTTTTCTTTGCAAGAAGAACCTCCTGGTTCCGCAAATTCACATGCCTTTTGAAAAGACCCCCAAATTATGGTCAAGTCCTTCCACCGGTTTTTTTTGCGACAAGAACCTCATGGTTCCGCAAATTCGCACTGAGTCTGGACCGAGCCTTTTTCCAAACGGATCCTCGTGGTTTCCAAAAATTGCGTCCGATCATGGTCATACTCCTTTTGTAAAAAGAATCCCAAGATATTGATTGTCGTGGCGCATTTGCGCGGCGTGTCATCGCGCGTACGCAGCTAGTTTTATTAACACAACTACTATGACGACAATTCTAAGGGCACTCTCAATGCAAAGTTTCTCTAGTCATATCTAAAACTATCCACATCATTAATAAATAATACTAGACACAACCCCTTCAACCTTTTGTATCTTAATACAGATACATAGAGAACATCAAATAAATAGTATACAACACATAGATACAACAATCCTCTTTTTAACGCATGTTTTTATTGTATCTTCCCTTAGTTTGTGTGTCTATGCTGTTTTTCATATAAAAAGGATGTCTATCTCTCTCTCTTCTTTAATCCTCTCTCCACATAAACGTTAATCTTATATGATATAGCTAAAAAAAACTGTTAATATAGAAGTACTGAGAGTGCCCTAAGTACATTACCAAAAGAGTACTCCTTCCACTTATCAGTTGCTACTGACCACGTAGTCCCACCTCAGACCTGCTAGAATCTGCTTAATCCACAGCACTCGACGTGATTCAGGCGTCGCCATGAATGCAGTTCCACAGCTTTGTTCTCAACAAGGCAGGTCAAGGCAACCACGAAGTGCTCGGTGATGCCAGGGACGGCCATCACAGAACCGTACAGGTCGGGGTGCACCTCGACAGGAGCAGCAGGGGCCAGCGTCGTTCCTGTCATTTTTGGCGCGAACAAAAGTGAAGGCTCTTTATTCTAATATAAATATATAGCAATACCTTTTATTTCAAATTTCATTAGACTTATAGGACACCACAAAAACACAAAGTACTCATTAACGATAATCTACTAGCACATTAATATTATGAATAAGTGTTGAGTAATTAGACAATTTCCAGATTAAATTCCGAATATAAATCATGAACAGCATCATAGAAACTAGCATGTATTTCTCTACCATACTAGACAGCAAGAACAACATGACCATCTTATTAAACATGATTAACCACGAGATTAGGACAGATCGAACGTACTGAGCAGAAGAAGATGCAGATGTCGCGGCTGGTGCAGTCGCGACGTTGACGTGGACGACGTTATTGACGGCACATCGCAGGAGCCGCTCACTGCGACGCCTAGCAGCAGGAACAGGAAGGCGACCCGTGGTGAAGATCTTGAACAGTCGCTCGAAGCGCTTCCCAAAAACCTTATTCACCCTCTCCTGGTGCAGGATCTCGAAGGCAAAGGGTTAAGGAGGATTACTCTCCCGATCGCAGGTGCACACCGGCGCTCCGAATGGAGAAGGCTACGGTGGTAGCGCAACAGCGAGAGGTGGCAAAACTCTAACCCCTCTCAAGCCTCAAGCACATTCCTAGTGGCGGCCGATAGGTAGTTTATATAGAGAGCCACAGGTGTTCCTCCCCTTTCACGAGCAAGGTGAGACTAAAGGATTTCACCATCCTCTAGCTCCCACATGGGCCTTTGAGATTTTCTCTAGGAATTAGTTGATCTGGGCCAAACCCACTTTATTCCAACAATAAGTCTCAAAAACTATAGCATGCTATTAAGGACAAAACAATTTATGAGATAATTACATTAGCCAAAACACGTTAAAGGAGAGCCATGAATCATCATCTATCATCTACCAAACAAGCAAGCGAGTTGTGAATATAATGATCATAGAAAACAACTTCTTCTAATATTTCTAGATGCAAAGTTCTTGATAATAGTATCAACATCAATTTGATCCAACATATCATTCTCAATGCATAAAGAGGTCAGACTATTCGACTTTTCATGTGACATTGATGACCTCAAATAGTTTTAACTTTGAAAAGCTTCTTTCAGCTGATGCTCAACCACAGGAACATTAAACAAGATTTGATAAGCAATTGAAACATTTGCAGCATTTTTAATTTAGAAAAAAGTCCATCTAACTAAACATCAAATGAATCATTTTAAGAAAAAGTATTTGCAAAATTAGTGCAACACTTTTTTAGTTTGACATCATCCAACGGCTTCATATTTTTTAAGCTAAGTAAAAACCCAAATATACTTTTGAACACTTTAAGTTTCTCAAATCTATTCTTTCTTTTCTTATATATTTTAGCAATTCAGCTGGCCCAACTAATCAACTATGTTTAGTCTAGAGACGGTATACTACATACATACGTGGTATAGAGCCCCTAACTTCCGTGGGCCCTAGGCAACCACACTTGCTGCCTAGGCCCAAGGCCGGCACTGGCAGGGGCACATATGGCGAATGCAAGACTGCCAGAAGGAAACATACAAATGCTGCTGCAGCAGCTAGGCCAACAGTAGCTTGCACTTGATTAGGCGCCGTCGATGGAGCGGCCTGTCCTTCTACAAAAGGGAGAGCCCAAAATTAGAATGAGAATTTTTCACTGTTGTACACTCAAATTTTTTTTTAGAAATAGCTCCCGTTAATTTTTTTTTTACAAATTTAGCCTCCAATGTAGTGGACAGGGAGCGCTGCATATTCCACCACGCGGCGCGTGTGCATACACTCTCCCACAGAGTTGCATTGAATAAAAAAAGAAAATAGTGCATGCAGCACGCCCACAGCGCTGCACCGAATTAAAAATAAACAGTAGATGCAGTGGTTTGGAGCCACTACAATCTACTGTAGCATACTATAGAATTTTTTCTGAGTGGAGGCTAGTTCTAGAAAAAAATATATTATAACTTTATTAGGTTTTATAAATACATTATGACAGAAAAAAATCGTACGTTGGATAGTTCTGAAAAATCAAATTTTTGGAGCTACAACAGCGAAGAGTCGTATCCTATATAGAAATACATGAAATGACCTTATAAAATATGATCCAGAAAACAGCTTTGACAATTAATTTCTATTATAATGTATTTATAGAACCTAATAAAAAATATTACCCACAAAAAAAATATTATTGACGGCCCGTAGAATTTTTGATGGTAATTGGACCCGTAGAATTATTGACGGGAATTGGAATCGCAAAATATGGGTCCTCAAATATATTGTGTTGTATTCTGCCCCCACAGAATATATGTCCTCAGATATATTCTGCGGGCCCAATTGTATTACATTTTTTTTACCACAAATAGTGTATTTATATTTTTACCACAATATGGGCCCTGGTAAAACTATAATACAATTGGGCGTGCAAAATATATTTGAGGACCCATATTCTGTGGGTCCAATTCTCGTCAATAATTCTGCGGATCCAATTACCATAAAAAAATTTTGGGCTATCAATAATTTTTTTTGCAGGCAGTATTTTTTGTTAGGTGTATTAGGTTTTATAAATACATTATAATAGAAATTAATGGTCAAAACTATTTTTTAGATCATATTTTATAAGAACATTTCATGTCTTTCTATATAAGGCACTACTCTACTGAAAAATTGTAGAGTTTGAATCAATAGTAGAAAACAGGAACACAAGGCAAGAAGCAAACGGCTAAACCTAAAACCCTAAAACATGATATCATATTGTAATGGACCAGATGCAGCAACACAAGAACCGACAAAAGGAATAGTCTCCAACAATCCGATAATCACCAAAACTCAGTATTCAGAACATAGCGATACAGAGTAAAAGTTTAGATTGGAGGTTTAGGGGAAGAATAGGGGAAGGATAGTTAGAACTTGAGGAAGAAGGAAGAAGAATCACGGCATCATTTCTTGTCCTCCAATACAGCTCATTCCCTGCTTTATACTAACACACTCACACACCCCACTTGTCAGACCCGTCTTCAATTGCCGACAACGCCTTGTGTCATCCCGCCTTGTGCTCCTTGCGTGACAGCACCCTCCCCAACAAATCTGGCTTGTCCCCAAGCCGGTGACTCTGGAAAGCTCTGCCGAACAACATGAAAGTCTTCCCATGTCGCCATCTCTGCAGGAATACGAGACCACTTGATCAGCACCTGTGGCACCGCAGAACTACCTTTCTTCACTAAACACCGCTCCAATATCGCTTCAGGCATAATTGCTTCCATATTCAAATCAGCCACTGATGGGGGAGAGTGAAACACTGGTGTAAAACCTGGAATAAAAGATTTAAGCTGTGACACATGAAACACTGGATGAATTTGACTCCCTTGTGGTAATTCCAATTTGTAGGCTGCAGCACCAATTTTCTCAATCACCCGGTAAGGTCCAAAATATCTGAAAGCAAGTTTGGGAAAAGGCCTGTTAACGACGGAAGACTGAGCGTAAGGTTGTAATTTGAGATACACCTGCTCCCCAACTTGAAAATGTCTATCAATCCTCTTTTTGTCAGCTTGAACTTTCATCCGGTTTTGGGCGGTCTCCAGGTGTCGTTTAAGCAAGACTACCTGATCTTGTCTCTCTTGCAACCATTCCTCCACCGACTGGTTCGAGACTTTACCCAAATTTGGCAGTACTCCATACCTTGGGTCCGAACCATACAACGCCTTGAACGGAGAACAACCCAAAGAAGTATGGTAGCATGTGTTATACCAAAACTCTGCCATTGCCAGCCATTTACGCCACTTTGCTGGTGTGGACTGAGCAGCACATCTCAAATACATTTCAAGGCATTGATTGACTCGTTCGCTTTGCCCGTCCGTCTGGGGATGATAGGAAGTGCTATATAACAGCTTAGTATCCATAGCAGCAAATAATTCTCTCCAAAAGAGACTAGTAAAAACCTTGTCACGATCTGACACAATGGAACGGGGCATACCATGAAGTTTCACCACATTATCAAGAAAATACTTAGCCACTTGAGGTGCTGTAAATGGATGCTTTAACGCTATGAAATGAGAGTATTTAGAAAAACAATCTACCACAACCAGTATTGAGTCACAACCTTCCGAATGTGGAAGCCCTTCAATAAAATCCATGGTGACATCCAACCAAGCTCCTTCCGGCACTGGTAAAGGCTGAAGCAATCCTGGTGTACCTGAGCGCTCGTGTTTAGCCTGTTGGCAAACACTGCACTGCTTCACCACATCTGCGATATCACTCTTCAACCCGGTCTAGGCAAAGAGTTTATTGACTCTGTGGTATGTCGCCGTGATTCCGGAATGTCCTCCCACTGCACTAGCATGAAAAGCATGGATAATTTTAGTGCGTAATGCTGAATTCTCCCCCACCCAAATGCGTCCATTGTGTTTAATTACTCCTTGACAAAGGTCAAACCCTTGTTCGTCCAGGCTATGAACAGCTAAAGATGCCAATAGGCGTTGGGCTCTTGTGTCTGTCACATACGAATTTAAGACTTCTTGAATCCATAAAGGTTGAACACCAGACACCGCTTGTAAGGACATCAAATGGCCAACACGCGACAGTGCGTCCGCTGCGAGGTTCGCTGATCCTTTCTTGTACTGAATGCGAAACTGCAATCCCATCAATTTTGTCATAGCTTTTCTTTGCAAGTCTGACATCAATTGTTGGTGTTCATTCTGATAGGCTTGAAGCCACATGGCCGCATTTCCTTCCATGTGCATGGTTGCCGCTGTCACCCAAAGCGATTCATCGATGTTATACAGATTAAAGTATCTCATACAACGATCCTTCCAAATGCGCGGCTCTATGCCATCGAATTTAGGAAAAGACATTTTAGGGATCGGTAATCGTCGCTCGGGCACTGCTGTATCAACTCCCTGAGAAGATGATGGCCGACTAAATTTGAAGGTGGAAGAATTGTTCACCAATGGTGGAATAGTACATTTACCCAACAATCCGGCCGATGTCGCCGTCATAGCTCCAAACGGAGTGGCAGCTGTTGGCTCCTTTGGTTTCGGCGTGAGAAATCCCGCCTCATCCCCCTGACGCTCGATCGACTGAGTTCCAATGATCTTGTTCATAACATGTGTTGTTTGTTGAAACTGCTCCATGAGTCCAGAAATAACCGTACGATGCTCCTCTACCTGAGCTTGAATCGCTGGAATGGATTCGACGGGTTTGATTTTCTCCACAATGATCTCCAGGCTAGTCTTCAAATATTCCCATCTCTCATCCATCTGTGCCCAGCGCATTTCCTCATACTCGGCGGCTTCCCCCATTGCTTCCAATAGCAACTTCGTCTGCACGGATGGTTTCGTCGGCGCCGTGATGCCAAATCGATCAAACCAACCAAATAGAGTTCGATCTACTCGGAGGATAGGCCGAGAACACCGAACAACTATCCGGGATTTTACGGTCTGATCTGAAAAAAAAAAATTCCCCACTCGACGCGGCTCTGATACCAAATGTAATGGACCAGATGCAGCAACACAAGAACCGACAAAAGGAATAGTCTCCGACAATCCGATAATCACCAAAACTCAGTATTCAGAACATAGCGATACAGAGTAAAAGTTTAGATTGGAGGTTTAGGGGAAGAATAGGGGAAGGATAGTTAGAACTTGAGGAAGAAGGAAGAAGAATCACGACATCATTTCTTGTCCTCCAATACAGCTCATTCCCTGCTTTATACTAACACACTCACACGCCCCACTTGTCAGACCTGTCTTCAATTGCCGACAACGCCTTGTGTCATCCCGCCTTGTGCTCCTTGCGTGACACATATCAAGTGGCATAGAATATACTCCCCTTGGTCACAAATAGTTATCGTTTTAAACATAGGTGTAGTCACAAAACTTTGATTACCAATATCTTTTAAATATTTAAATTAGATACATAAAAATCATATATATATATATATATATATATATATATATATATATATATATATATATATATATATATATATATAGCTTTTGTCTTGAAAAGTACCTTCATGATATTATAGTTTTATTAGGTTTTGACATTAGAATAGAAATTAATGGTCAAAACCGTTTTTCTTGGTCATATTTTATGAGGTCATTCTATGCCTTTCTATAATACCTAATAAAAGTATAATGTAATGTTTGCAGAACTAACCTCCGCTAGAAAAAAAAATTGTTATAGTAGACTGCGCATGGCTCCCAGCAGCTGCATCTACTAATTTTTTTTTAATTCGGTGTAGGCACCGTGGAAGCACTGCATGTACTGTTTTCTTTTCTTTTTATTCAATGCAACTCTGTGAGAGCGCTACATGCACACGTCGTGTGGTGGCATATGCAGCGCACCTATCCACCGTATTAAGAGCTAAATTTGTAAAAAAAAATTCTAAATTTTTTTTGGAGTCTACAACAGTGAAAATTCAAAGATTGAGATACACAATACGACTTCAGTCAAGCAATTCATAAACCTCCCCTTTTTTTGTGTGAAACGAACTATAAATTTGGTACAAGAGCAGAGATCAGAGCACCCCACAGGTAAATATGCATTCAGCAGATTGGCAAGAAATAACAAAACGGTTCTATTTTTTTTGGTTTTTTTCAGTAAGTCACACGATTGTACAGATGCCTCTCTTGGAGTTGCAAAAGTAACCTCCAACAGAAAAAAAGCTTCCTGCTACAGAAAGTGCTGGAGGAGAACGTAAAAACGCATCACAAGCACCCGACAACCTATGGAAAATAGTAATCAGATACAGCAATCAAAACAAGAGAACACTGAGGAATCTAATAGTTCTGCTTGCTTACAGGCCCCATCTAATAGTTGGTACAATATGCACCGTACCAACAGCATCCTTGCTGTGAAACACTGAGGAATCTACTCTTGCGCCGATTGTTCTTCGGATACTGGTCAATAAAAAGCAAACACCCCATGTTAGCAATAAAGCCATGATGGTGATGGACAAAATGAGGATAAGGAATCACTTACAAGTTACAACAAACTTCTCTATTTACACATAAGATAAGAATCTTCTGGGCTACAAAAAGGCTAGTCCAATATGTTCCCCAACGTTATTGCTTTCTCCCTGATGCATCATCAACAAATCTGCGAAATCGCACCGCAAGTTCTTGGTAGAACTTTACATCTGATGGTTTTATTCTGTTAATTGCAGACCTGAAATGTCTAATTTCTACTTCTGGAATATCAAAGTTCTCCTGTGAAAATAGAGAGTTTATCAGTGAACTTCTACAATCGCTTTGTGAAAATACAGCCATGTACCATAATCAGGAGAGAACAGATGGCGTACATCAAGCGCAGCAATAGCAGCTTCCCTGCAGACAAGCTTTATGTCCGCGCCAGTGTAGCCTTCTGTAAGTCTAGCAAGTTCGTTTAGGTCGACATCAGGACTGCACGGCATGCTGCGTGTGTGAATACGGAAAATATCTTCACGATCAGCTTCATCTGGTGGCTGCACATCAAGCAGCCTATCAAAACGACCTAGTGCACACATCATTAATAAAGTCAAACCAACAGACTGTAGGAAGCATTACAATTGTAGTTCAAACAATGTAAGCCATAAAATGAAAGTTCATAATCCATATAATTGGATAAGTAACCTGGTCTCAGAAGTGCAAGATCGATTTTGTCAGGACGATTTGTAGCTGCAATTACAGTAACACCAATTCTTTGGTCCAAACCTGTTGCAACCATAGTACATTAGACATGATCGAAACCTAAACATCAATAGGAGTTTCAGAGCTTGTAAATAGCAAAAGGAGTCTAGATAGCAGGTCATCAGCACAGTCCATCTGTGATTGAGAAGAGAAGAAAATGGCAGAGACCCAAGCAACTAATGCCCAATAAGAGGCCCCTGCCTCAATTTTGATTAGCAACTACTGTTAGTTGCTTATTTTATACTATGCAAACATTCTGTGCAGACATGATATTCATTTAATAAAACATTGCCCAGAATCACAACCTAAATGTTATTACTATTTAGGCATCAAGTTACTTCTATCAAGAATCAACCGCATAAGAAATCAAATAGTAGAACCCAAAGAAGTTTCAGATGCAGCTAGTGATTAACTAACCATTGACTAGAAACATCATATCCAATACTTTGCTGCTTGGTTTGTATGGACAAACCTAATTGGCTTCTAGCATTAATGAAGAAATAATTCCATTAAATTGTTCCCTGAGTAATTACTCGCCAGTCGCTAGGGTGACATCATGGATCAAGATTAAAACTTACCATCCATTTCAAAAAGCAACTGACTGAGGACCCTATCAGCAACTGATGTGCCATCATTTTCATGCCCACGAGTTACTGCAAGCCCATCTATTTCATCAAAAAACAATATTGCCGGTGCATTAGCTCTCGCCTTTGCAAATAGTGATCTCACTGCCTTTTCAGAGTCACCAACCCATTTGCTGAACAGTTCAGGACCCTTAACTGCAAGGAAGTTCAGCTTTGCTTCAGAAGCAACAGCACGGGCCATCAATGTCTTACTGCAACCTGGTGGTCCGATCATCAGCAATCCTCTAGGTGGCCGGATCCCTATACGTTCAAATGCTTCTGGGCATTTCTGTGGCCATTGGATGGCTTCAATTAACTGCTTCTTGACTCTGGCTTGGCCACCAACATCTTCCCATCGTACCTTCGGAAGCTCGAGCATTACCTGTACAGGAAATGATTGCGCCGTTAACATTGTTTTATCCGCTACAGATCACATGTCTACTGACAATGTGTTTATTTCCCAGAAGATAACAACAGTACAATACATCCATGAAGCACATTAACAAACCAAATAAAAAGCGCCTTGCATTCAACTGAACTGTTATGACAAAAAATTATATCGATTTGCATCAACTTTGCAACTTCTCTAGTATTAATCGCTCATCAGTTGGGGTTCATGAATGGTAAGGTTGACATAAACACATAAAAGAGCAAAAGAGATGAGAAATGTTGCTTAACAAACAAGGTATTACGACAGAAGCCAACAGCAAGTTTCTTAGAGCAGAGATCACAACAAAGCACTACATGGACAGGTCAGGTGGATAGAAATGATACCTCACGCATTGCACTTGGTCTCACTTTCATTTTAGCCTTATCAAAGTCCTCGGTGGTCACTGACAATAACATTCCATCTTTCTTATTGCCAGGTCCACTACTTTCTGTATTGTCACCCATACTGGTGCATGGAACATCCTCCATTGACATGGTTAACTTTGAGATAGATGATGACAATGAGCTTATATCCTCTTTTAGGCTGATATAACGGCGAAGAGCACTCAATGCAGCCTCATTGCAGAGTGCAGCTAGATCAGCACCTACAAATCCATGAGTGCCCAACGCAAGGGACTCAAGTCCCTCAGGAGAGAGAGAGTGGCGAACTCCAGTTAGAAGGTTGTCAAGTATGTCCAGCCTCTGTCCTGGAGATGGTACTCCTGCATGCGAACAACTTTATTTTAGATTCAACAATTTATCAACTGGACAACCGTGTTATATGCAACAATCGAATTGATGATGTTCATATTGAGTTTGACATCATATATAAGCACATGACCAACCTTGGGTAGCAGAGGTTACAGAAAATAAGTACTGAAGCCATACAAAGTAACCACATCAGGGGATGACAACTATAAGTATGTAAAGTTCTTTCAGAAAGAACGTATGATGCAAACCAATCTATTCCTTAGCAACATTTGTTTAGGCCAACCCTAAATGCATGATATTACTACACTGTCATGTATTCTGCGCATCAATAACTGATAGAACAAGATATATATGTAGAGTAGATTACATCCACATCTCTAACTTTGTAAGTAGTAAGTACATCAGCAATATCAGAGCTTTGTACCTATTTCAATTTGTTCATCAAATCGACGTCGCAATGCAAGATCAATACTATCAGGCCGATTCGTAGCAGCAATCAAGAGAACACGATCACTAGGGTGTATATCATCCATCAGTTTTAATAAAGTGGCAACCATTCTAAGAGATAACTCCTCGCTCCCATCCTTCCGTGCTGGAGCAATTGCATCCAATTCATCAATAAATATCTAAAACAAAATAAGATACATGTGATTAATCAATGGCACTGTGACAATGGTAACATGCTGTGCTAAAAAAAAAACTAATTAGGATACTAAATACTTCCTCTGTAGTAAAGAAACAGTTGCTAACTAAATACTTTGATCCATAACCTTGCTACTTAGTACAATAAATACTTATATGTTTGTCCTGATTTAAACACAATTGTTAATAGAGGATGAAGGGAAACACCTTGATTAAAAAAAAGGAACTGATCTGTAATTGGAAAAGAGGTTTGTGTCCATTTTTTAGATTTGATTATGTAAAAAACGTTAGAGATTAATTTCACTTCAAATATAATAAAGTAAATAAAATAAAGATGGAGGTGAGCACTGCAACAGAATACTTCATAGGGAAATACTCACTCCAGTCACTCATAAGTGATGTTTTGGACATGTTTATGCATACCAAGGCTAAATATTTTCTATCAAAATGCCCCTCCTGAGTTCTTCTATCCCAAATTAAATAATGAGAATTGATTGCTTAAGAACAACACTCATTGGCCTCGAGGAACCACCAGCTCACCATGACATGCGTTGTTAGCTTTGGGAATACAAGAACCCTTCACGAGGAGTTGTCATTATTATCATTCACGGTGTCGCCTAGGCATCCCGGCGGCCGGAGGGGGATGCCAGGACCGGCCGCCTCAACTGGAGGCATACTTGAGGCGGCGGCAGAGGCGCAGAGGTAGTCCGCCGCCGCTCCTTTGCTCTGCTTCGTCGCCGACGCCGCTCCTTTGCGCCAGGGGAGGGGGGAGCTCGATGGGGGAGGGGTAAGCTCGATTGGGGGCAGGCAATGGAGGAGGGGGAGCTCGGGCGAAGGCGTCGGGGTTAGGGTAGAAGAATCCCAGTCGGGCTCGGGTGGATGCGTCGGCGTCTGGGGTGGAGGCGAGGAGCCTTAGTAGTAATATTGCAGTAGTAGTAGTACATGTAGTAGTACTGCGAAAGTAGTAGTACTGCAGAAGTAGTAGTAGTAGTACAGGTAGTTGTACTGCAGTAGTACTTAGTAGTACACTACTTAATAGTAGTACAGTAGTAGTAGAAGTAAAATCAAGATTTCGGATCTCTCTACTGCTGCTAGTTGTATCTTTCGTTATCCTATTTGGAACTTATTTGCTTGCTTGTCATCTCTAATTTCCTTCCATATGAGGTATATTTAGTTAATTCCATGTCATATGAGATATTATTTATTATTTTTATCGTCTAATCATCGCCTAAGCGGCTGCCTAGGCGTTCAGGCACTCTGCGCTCGCCGTGCCTAGCCGGACCGCCGTGACTACTATGATCATGATTAATATAGGGAGTAAGTGGTGGTCACTATAGGGGTAATGCAGACCAGATTTGCAAAAAGCATGCACAACAACACTCTTTGTTGAACCAAAGAAATAAGGCTAGAACAACTGTCTTTAACGACTGGAGGGAGTACATTCCTTCAGTTAAACACTTTGTCTGCTTAAGGGAAGAAACTCCCTTTTATGCATCATAGGACAAAGACATACAATAAAACTTTCATAATCTGTAATCGTAAGCCATAAGGGACATTTTGCTTTATAAGAAGAGGGAAAGATGGCACACTATTATAGTCAAATACAGTGGTTTGGTTTCCAGTCTAGATGACCACAAGAAATAATGAGAAGAGTGACAAGTTTGGGTGCATCAATTTAGGAAAAAAAAAGAAAGAAAATCTTAAGAACAGCATAGCACATCAAGATAATCAGGCACCTAGGATTCCAACAATGTCATAATATTCACCAAAAATCTCACTACGTGGTAAAGAACCTTTGGCTTTCATGACCAAATAACTATCTGAGGTTGTCTATCATTTATTCATTATGTAGACAGAGGTTCCAACAGTCATCAAAAGATTGCTCCTTTTCCACTCCATGCAATACAAAAGGGAAAACAATGTTGTGAATTATGATATCTAGACTCCTAAAGAGCTAACTGCACCAGGTTTTCAAGAATAGTTTACATGACAGTAAAAGGAAGTAGCTGAGCATTACAAGAAAAATCTAACCAAAGCAGGTGCAGCTTGCTTAGCTGAACTGAAAACATCATACAGCATCTGCTCACTTTCACCATAATACTGACTTATGATCTCTGGTCCATTGATTGTAAAAAGGTTGGCCCCTGCATCATAGGCACAGGAAGAAGCAAGCGAGGTTTTCCCTGTTCCAGGTGGACCGTGAAGAAGAACACCTTTGTACCTAAATTTGACATGTGTACTAGCGTACATGACAAAAATGAATCAACATATTACTAATTGAAATAATAAATTATAGATCTAAGGGGGGAAACAAATGAGTTCACTATACCTTGTCAAACAAATTTGATCAGTCAGTGAAATTGAAATGATTTCTTTTATCTGTGCTGACTCTTTAGATAACCCACCAAGTCTTGGAGCGCAGGTGGAATCTTCATTTCTTGTATCAGCGTGCATGGAATGTTCGGCTGGCAAGCCTGACTTATCTGACCCAGGCTCCACTGAGCAGGATGAATCAGAAAGATAAACTTTCGTGGTTCTGTCGACAAGGAACGAAACTGGAGCTTCCTGCAATTTAGCAGAAACCTCCGCATTGGACAATGAAATGTCTTTCTCCTGCACTACATCTAGAGCAGAACCATCTAATTCTGCTCCCATAACCACAAACATAGACAATTTCCCACACATCGAAAGAGGAACATAGTTCCCTTTCAATAAGTGCCTACCAGTGAGCCACCGTGATGCACAAGTCTGCAGCAATGCATTAACCTTCTCATCTGCTAATGCAGATCTCGCAGTTGCTGGTTCTAAACACAATGAAGAGCCAAAGTTTGATGCAACATCATGGGCTTCATTCCTGTGTGGTGGAGTTGAGAGAATCTTCTTAGGTGACTCCTCCATAACCATTCCATTTCTTACAGGATGGAAATCGGACTCTGATTCAATGTGGCCGGAAGGTCCAACCTTAGGTGGAACTAGACTAAGGTAAAGATTGTTACATTTTATCACCCGTAAAATATCAATACCACCAGTTTGTGTTTGGGCTTGAGATGTATATAGGGGACTAATAAACAAAGAACGACCTACTGAAGGATATCCGAGGATGCAAGCAAGATCCCAAGAGAGTTTGATGCCATTCTTTTGAACCTGGTAAGACAACCCAACCAAAAACTTTTCACAGTTTGGCATTTTCAGCATTTAGACATCAAGAGTCAAGAGAGGAAACATAGAAAAAGCACATACCTCACGTGAGGGGAAAACTGTGGCAACTACAAAGTTCCTCCCAGCTTCATTATACATTAGATCATTGTCCACATCAAGATTAAAGAATCTGTTGCACTCCTCAAATAAACTATCAAACGGGAAGCCATCTAGTTGGCCACTGCTTGAAGAAATAAGTGATACCTACAAACAAGGCAAAGACAACAGCTTATTTATGCAAAACAACACGCAGATGCTAGTAAGCTAGTGTGTTAGTACTTCACTGGAACTCATGGGAACCCTGAAAATCAATGTTATTATTTTACAATCAGGTTACCGCAATCCCGCATGTATTTAAATTCAGCACAGTAGCACTGCACAAGTTGGTGGACACATACTGGGATCACCACTATTGCTAAAAGAAGCCAAATTTTGGCTCATAAGAGCATCTCCAGCAAGGGCCCCTAAAACAGGGTCTCTATTTTGGATTTAGGGACTCCCTCTATTTTTTGAGACTCTATTTTCATAGCACAAGTCCAGCAACAGCTCCTAAATCTCAGCCCCTATTTTACTTTTTCTCCTATTTTAACATATCTGCTATGTATAATCTTCATTTGACACCACTAAAATTCAATCAAAAATATTTGTAATACATAAAACATAAGCATATTAACATTTACAATTTAAAAACATGATATTTCAAATTTAAATTTAAAATTTTCAAAACATGATAAAATTTTCGAAGCCTCTCATGTATTTTCCTATCTTCAATAATAGAGGTTGTACTTGTGTCGCAGGAATTGAAATTGAGAATGCAAATATAAGGGCTTCATAATTTTAGGGGCTGGAGTTGGGGCCCCCTGGGAATTGGGGCTGAGGAGGCAAATTTAGGGGCCTCCTAATTTTAGGGGCTTGAGTTGGGGCCCTGCTGGATCTGTTTTTTTTACTACACCCCCTATTTTAAAGTTTAGGGGCTGGTTTAGGAGCTCTGCTGAAGATGCTCTAAGACAACAATTATTTTCGGTGCCATGTGATGAATTCAACTTCTCAACCACAACACAAATCTAAATTCCACAAACAAGTTGTTACATCATCACAGGCACAGAGCAAATATATCACCAACGGGCCATCAAGATATAGATATACACAATCAATGGCGGCAACCTAATAGCAAGAACTGATAATAAATGGAGCCATGGTGGTTCGCATTTACAAAACAAGTGTAGTGCTTAGTCAAAAAAAAATGGCACACAACGCGCTCCTAAAATCTTGAGGACGGCGACGAGCTTACGGAAACGAGGCACCCAGGCCGCAGCCCGGCACCGACCATGGCGGTCTCGGAAAGCCAGAGCCTCCCTTCGCCGGCGCGTCTCCCGCCCCTGGGGCCCACATCAGCGACGGTACCGGCGAAGCAGCCGGCGCCGCCGCGGGGTACGAGCGCCGGGTACCGCGCCGCCGCCGCAGCCGCCGCGGATGGGAGGTCAAGGGTGCCGCCGCCGCCATCACGGCCGCGGGTGGCTGGGGTGCGGGGGGACGGCTGTGGGGACGCCGCCGGCTGCTTCTTCTTGCCCTTTGGAGGCATGGCGGCGGCTTCTGGGAGCTCGTGAGGTTTCTTAGGGTTTAAGAATTTTTTATGTTTTAAATCTTTCCTAATACTGCCCTTCTTCGGCTCTCTGCTTTTCCGGTTCCAGACGCACACCTCACTCATACTCAGGGTTAGAGGTGGGCACTTGCCGGGCTATTTTGGGCCGACCCAAAGCACGATGGTATGGCACGGTGCAAAACACGGCACGGTACGGTTTCGGATCGGGTTGGGCCGGCACGCAACTGTAGCATGGGCCGTGCTGGGTCTGGGAACCAGGCACGACGGACGGCACGGCACGGCACGAATGGGCACGAAATCACGGATTAAGGCTTAAAAGTTGGCAGATATTGTTGATTCAGGGCATCTTCAAGCATTGCATTTATGTTTAACATTTTGTTGATGTGATTAGTCTCTTATGTAATTAAAATAGGTTGTTTAGTAGTAGTGATTTGTTTTATTTCTTTGTTCGTCACAATAGTAAAAATGGGTCGGGCTTGGGTCGGCACGGCATGAAGCAGGCACGAAGCGCAAATGGGCCGGGCTTGGGCTCACCAAAAGTGAGTCGGCCAAGACGGCCAAAGACGGTGGCACGATGGGCGTCGTGGCACGATGTCTGATTTCGGCCGAAAGCACGATGGGCGGCACGGCGGCCGCACGGCACGACGCCCACCTCTACTCAGGGTTCAAATTTTCGCCGAAATCCCGCGAAATCTCGGCGAAATTTCGGTTTTCGGACCCCCCCGAGTTCCATAATCCCGGCGAAATTAAAGAAACCCTAAAAAAATTAAAAGTGCTACAATACCCTATAATTTCGGCGAAATTTCGGTGAAATGGACCGAAACCTCGGTTTTTTGACCGAAATTTGACCAAAATTTGACCGGATTTGACCGGAGTTTGACCGGATTGGATTCTTCAAGGCATTTTCCATGTCTGACCAAAATTTCAAAAAAATTTGACGTCGTTTGAACCATTTTCCGTTTAGTTGAATTTTACCGAAATTTCGGTTTTTGAAACGAAATCTCGGTAATTTCGGTTAAAAAAAACGGATTCAAATTTTGCTTTTTGAATTTTGTTCGGATTTCGTCCGAAATAACGAGATCTCGGCGAAAAATCGGATTTTGGTCGTTGACGAGATTTGCCCTAAAACGAAATTTTTAACCCTGCTCATACTACACCACACATATGTGTGTATATCTACTATACGCTAAATTTTTTTACAAAGACTCCACAATCTTATACGGGACAGGCATATACTTTTCTACTAATTATATATATGTATACTCTAAATAAATATGACGCACCACATGATCAATCTTGGGTTGATAGAAATGAACAACCCGCTCCCATCGCCAGGGCCGGCCCTGAGGGGGGCAGGGTGGGCGGCCGCCCCGGGCCCCCAAAGTCAAGGGGCCCCCAGGTGTACAAACCTAAACGTGTAAATTAAGAAAAACAAAGTATGTATAATGTATAAAGAAAAACTTACATGCAATTAGCAAATAGCAATTTGGGCTCAAAGTGCCGGCCCATATATGCACACATATATATATATGCTTGGCTGCCTTGGCATTGAACTAGTTGTGTAGCCATGCACGACGTGAGCGAGTTAGCGACTAGTAGAGGATTAGACGAAAGAGGGTTTCCACCAAAGCAAACTGCGTTGCTTCCTGGCGCCTAGCGGCTAGGGCCTTCATCTTGGAAAAAACAGGAGGGGCGACCGGATTCTGATCGTCGATCACCGTGATCGTCCCTAATCCGAGGTATATAATATTAATCTTCCCTAATCTTTTTCCCCTATTAGTCTTACACTATTTAATCTTTGATACATTTATTATTATTTTCAGCGCGCGTTATCAACTTATCATGTCATCTAGAAGGTATCCATTCGGTAGCAAAAAAAAAAAAAAAAAAAAAAAACGTACGGATGACTTCATAAAAACGCAGAGAGGAGCTATGGAAAAAATTTTAAGGAGTAATACAAGTGCTTCGCCGAACCCAAATGATAAGTTGGTGATAGTTGCCGTAGAGGAAGAGGAACCAGCTATGATTACAATTTACATTTTTCATTTCATAAACTTTAAAGTGTTCTATAGAAGTAATTTTTGTGCATAGAATATTAATTTCTTCAATGTGTGCTTATAGGAATATATATATATATATATATATATATATATATATATATATATATATTCATATATATATATATATATGAGGAGGTCGATAGGGCCTCCATATAAGTTTTCGTCCCGGGCCCCCAAAATGCCAGGACCGGCCCTGCCCATCGCTAGGCCACATGCCCATCCGTCTCTGGTTCTCTATTTTATGGTAGATGGGTACCACTTTTATACTATCCCTGCTAGGAATGCATGATTTTTTACAGGAAATGGTTAAATTTTCATAGAAATTATTAATAGGATATGTACAAAGATGTAATGTTAGCCGTCTCTTTATATAAGAGATTTTTTTGTTAACGTTGGAGAGAGAGAGAGAGAGAGAGAGAGAGAGAGTAGTTGTTACTTGGTGAGGAGATGATCCAAACTTTTGAAACAAAGAAATATATACTAGACAAAATATCATTGTATGAGTTATTGTCTCTAATAAATACTTTTCTTCATGCAATAATTAAAAGATTTGTGGGATCCTACAGACACAGTTTAAAAGACAACCTATAAAAGTTCTCTTTGTTAATCATAAATTTATCGTTGTAAATCAATTCAATGCCAATCAAGAATACCCAAAGAACAATCTCAATAGATAAACATAGAATTTAGATTATCTCAACTCTTTTCTCTTTATTGAATGTAGATTGATTCTCTTGTACAACGATATGCTATATTTATACCCAAAATCCCTTAGAAGTAGTTCGGAATTCACCTACCAAAACCAAGATTCTAATTATATCTCAACACTTCCCCTTGGGTGAATACCACATAATGCATATGCCTCATCAAAAACTCCTCCCAAAAAATCCAACGGGAAAAATGGGATGGAGAAAATAGTATATTGCATCAGCATATTGTGTGACACTTTATTGCCTCATTAAAAACCTTCATATGAGAAAACTTCAGGCAAACTCACTAAGGGAAAAAGAGTGCAACTTGTAATATTCTATATTAGGCTAGTATCTTCAGGATCATACATAAGGCTTCTAGTTTAGGGATTTACTCTGTTTGAACTTTGTATCTCTCTAAATTGTCTCGTTCCAATACCATGAACACATCATTGGAAACAAGATGTTGGCAAAGACTTAGCAAATAAATCAACTAGATTTTCACATGACTTAGTTATAGTATCTTCACCTTATCGTTCTTCTAAAGTTCATGATGATAGAAAAGTTTAGGGGCAATATACTTCTTAATATTGCTCTTTACATAATCCATTTAAATTTGTGCAATACAAGCATCATTATATTCATAGATAATTATGGAGTATTGATGGTGTTAATACCACATGACTTCTGAATATGGCTAATCACACATCTTAGCCAAACACATTCACATGAGGCTTTATATAATACTATTATCTCTAAGTGGTTTTTAGAGGTAGCAACCAAGGTCTATTTAAAAGACCGCCAAAAAAATAGTTGTACCATCACAAAAAAGCACAAAACCACTCTGAGATTTGGCACTATAGGGATTAGACAGATAGCCATCATCCATATATCCCACCATAGTTGAGTCTTGGCTCTTGCGGTAAAATAAGCCAATATCTTGTGTTTCTTAGAGGTATCAGAGTAAAGTCTTGACACTAGACCAATACCTTCTAGTAGGAACTACACTATATCTAGCTAGCAAATTTACTGCAAATGCAATATCAAGCCTAGTGCAAGTCGCAAGGTACATAAGTGCTCCTATAGCACTTAAGTATGAAACTTCAGGTTCTAAGACTTCCTCATTTTCCACACTTAGTTTGAATGGGTCTTTATCCACATCAAAGGATCTTACTAACATGATGGTCTTTAAAGGATGAGATTTATCCATATTAAAAAATTTCAATACCTTCTTTGTATATGTAGACTGGTGTACAAAGGTTCCTTCTGAGAAATGCTCTAGCTGTAGGCCCAAGCAATATTTAGTTTTACCCGAATCTTTCATCTCAAACTCCGTCATAAGGTAAGAACTTGCTTCCTTTATGTTCTCCATGGTTCTGATGTGTGAAATCATGTGCTGAAAAATTGGCTAAGATTTGAACTTGAAAAATGTGTTTTGTGCATGAGTTCGACAATTTGACAATAAACAGTGAAGTTCTCCTTTGTGCCGGACCAAATTCTCAAGAAACAGTAAGTTTCTCTTGAGCGCCGGACCGGTTTTCACTAATGCGCCGGACTAAACCTTTAGTCTGGCGTGAACGTGTTTTTGAAGTTTCAAGCTCTCTTCAGAAATCGCGTTTTTGGTATGTACGCCGGACCAAATTTTTGGTCCGCCGTAAACGTGCTTTTGACGTTCGAAAACCTCATTTTTCCCATACACGCCGGACCAAATATTTGGTCCATCGTGGACATGCGTTTGATGCTTTTGAGCCGGTCTCGATCTTCCAAAAAAAAACAGTAAGTTTTCTATGTACGCCGGACCAAATCCTCTTTGGTCCGCCGTGAATGAGGTTTTAAACGTTTCTGCGCTAACTTGAAACCGAGTGTGGCGCGTGTTCGCCAGACTAAATTTTTGGTCCGGTGTGAACTGTTTTTCTAGGGTTTTGAGACCTGTGTGCGCCAGACCGAATTTTTGGTCCGGCGTGAATGTTTTTTTGCTCAGTTAGGGTTTTGAGCAAATTTGGAATTGAGTTGTTGGTTTGACTTTGAGATTATGAAATTCGTGTGAAATTTCATGATGCATGTTTTGAAGTGGACTTTATGCAATGCTCGTGTGAGTATTTGCACGGACTAATGTTGAGTCAAGTCGTGGACTTGTGCTCGGATCATTTTTGTGGTTGATCATGTGCAGGTGTTGCTCGAGGACGAACGTGGTCGATGATGGGACCGGAACTAGGTTCATGGAGGAACTAAGGTTCGGGACTAGGTTCTGGGAGGAACTGAGGTCTTGGTGGTCAAGGATGTCATGCGGGACGTTCGGGCTAAGAGAATGGTGCACATGAAGAATGGTTAGTCACGTGAGTATGGCAGGTGGCCATACGCGTGCAAAAGTGTTAGTCACGTGAGTATGGTGGGGTTGCCATACACGTGCAAGAGTTGTACTTGGCCAGATTGGGCCAAGTAGAGTTGTGTTGAATACATACTCTTTCTAAATTAGGAGTGCGACTCCTACTAGGATTAGGAATTGTATTCAGGACTCCTTGTATCTTGCTCCTTTAAATAGGAGGGGTGTCTCCTGTTGAAGGGCAATCAAGCAAAGCTGAGGCGCATAGAGCTCAGTTTTAGGATTTGTACTCTTTTGATGGGAGTATTTTAGACAAAAGAAATAAAGATCAATTCTTCCAAGATTCTTGCGTGCTACAGTAACCACGTTGCTACAGTGTCTTTTGTTTTGGTTCTTGTTTGCATGCTTGTTCTAATTCTAGATTGGTTTTTGATCTTTGAGTTTCATCTTGATTTGATCCATCAAAAACCTTTCTAGGGTATTGATTTAGAGTTCCTCAAAGTCTAGTTGATTAATCCTTTGGAGATCTTGTTTAATCTTGAAGTTTTTATTAGATTGATTTTCGTCAAGTTCTGGAACAGCAAGCTTGCGAAGCTCATAACTTTTGATCCGTAAGTCCGATCGAGCTGATTCTTTTTGGGTTCGATTTGTATTGGAATCTAGTTTCTTGTGTACAAATTTTAGATCGATCTAACACTTGGATCTCTGGGAATTCGCATTTTACCAAACCTCTGTCATTCTGTTTTTGTCGAATACGAAGCAATTATTTGGTTCCGTTTTGGGGTGAACTTTTAGTAGATCAAGAATTTGGTTTTAGCTTCCGCACAATCATTCACCCCCCCTCTGATTGCTATATTAGTATACTTCGATCCTACAAGTGGTATCAGAGCGAGGTTTTTCTAATCTATCTTAACCGGTGATTAGATCAATAGATCGTTATTCGACAAAACCATGTGTGTTCGATGGTGTTGATTTTCAGTTTTGGAAGGCCAAGATGGAGGTGTTCATCCAAGCACAAGGCTTCACAATTTGGGAGAAGGTCTACAAGCCATATGAAGTCCCTGCAAACGACAACGTCAACGACACCAATCGCACACATGTTGAAGCAAACAGCAAGGCGCGCAACTTGATCATCCAAGGTTTGGGACGCAGCGACTTTGACCGTGTGATCCATCTCAAATCCGCATATGAGGTATGGAAATCTCTTTGTGATTACCATGAGGGTTCTAACACTATCAAAGAGGTTCGTCAAGATCTTTACAAAAAAGAATACATGCGATTTGAGATGAAGCCTGGTGAGTCACTAGATGATTTCTTTGCACGCTTCAATAAAATTCTTAGTAATCTTCGTGCTGTTGGAGTTAGCTTTGATGCTGCTGCTAATGCTAGACAATTGCACTTGCTCTAAAAATCAAATTTAAGGTTTGAAAATAGAAAACTTCAATGAATTTTAATTTTCAAAACATAAAAGCAAACTAAGTGAGACTAAAGGCATTAGAAGCTTGACTGGTTGGGATACCTACTTGAATTTTTCCAAAATCCTTCTAATCACTTAGATGAGTTTTTGGACAGCTCCAAATACCTAACATAATCAGCCTTGAATGCTGGTACAGCTCGCATTCAAGATACTCAACGGAATGCTGCAGACGCCATCACCACCATCGCATCCATGCCGTCACCCCACCAGTGCCTGAATCGCCATGTCATTGATCAAGACCCTCATGACGTTGCCATCTACCCCTCTTACCTCCTCTATGTGCCCATGCTCACACCGAGTCTACCACACCCATACCGTGCTTAGCCAGCTCTGCCACTCGGTGCATTTAAGCCATGCCTCGAACCACATCTCTCCTCTGCTTGCCCTTGCCTCGCCCCATCGTCGTGTGCTTGAATTTCATTGAAGCACAGGGAGAGGCCGGCGAGCACATCTCACGTAATCTACCACCGGGTGAGCTCAATGCTCAATTCCTTCCACCATAGCATTCCATTCGGTCCTCTTACTCATCTTCTCACTTTGGTTGTAGCTCAAGGCGACCGCACGGCCGCTGGAGCCTCTCTTCTTCTCCACCTCCAGTTGCACGCCACCAGCTCAACCTGCAGCTTCTCTGCCACACCAGTTATCACCTTTGTGACACTACGGAGTGTCGTATCTTATAAAATGTGAATGTTGAGGTCAAAAACTTTATAAAATGTGAAAATGGAGGTTAAAACTTTACGTTATGCCGTTTATAGCGTGTTTTTGGGCCGTTTTCAGGTGTTTGGGCCTCTCCGGGGGACTTTGGGCCTTGGGGGTTGAGTTGGGCCTCCGGTGGAAGGGTTTGGGCCCAAGGGGGGACTTTTGGGTAGCCAAATCTGGCCCCCACCCCTTGGTGCGCCCCCCACTCCCTCTCCCAACCCTAGCCGCCACCCCCTAGCCCCCCATGCGCCTCCACCCTTCCCCTTCCTCCCCATCTTCCCCCATGGCGCCACCACACCTCTCCACCACCTCTCCACCTCCCTTGCTGCCCTAGGGGAGTTCTCCACCTCAACACCTCGAAGATCCACCCGTTGGAGCGCTCCGCGATGAGGAGATCCGGCGGAATTGGAGCGAGGAAGGAGATCGCGCGAACCGGGAGGAGATCCATTTGGTTTTCGGTCGTCGGGCGAAGGTATGGCCACGGGGATCCTCGGGGTTGGTCTAGGATCTGTTCTAAGGGGTATTATCATGTTTTTAGATCAATTGGTGGTGCTGGAATTGAGTAGATTAGACGGAATCTTGAGTTTGCCACGTTCTCTGTTTCGGGCAGCATGAGCAGTCGACTTAGGGTTTGGGTTTTCGTCAATTTAGATTCGGAATTTGGTCATACGGCTGTTGAAGAAGTTGTAGGTAATTTCAATATCTTTCCGTGGGTATAAAGAACGCCCAATTCAGCCCAGCCGTTTGAAAGTTATGATCGTTTTACTGAACGTATTAAAATCTGTGACGTGATTGGAACAGATCACAGTTTTCTGTAGATTAAACCAATTTAGAATCCGAATCAGTCTTTTCATATACTTAGAAAAAGTTAGAAAATTTCCTAAGCTACACAAGGATGTACTCGTTTAATTGATTCGGAGTCTTAGAACCCGAGTTATGCCTTTTGGAAGGCTGCTGTCTCGACGGGACAGAACCTCTGTTTTTGGGTTTAGCGAGTAGTTTGCGATGTCGGGGTAGAAGAGGGGGTGCTTACTGTTTTGTGGACTTGATTGTGAGTGTGTGGTACCTATGTGCAGGTGGTGTGACCCCGGGAGTGCCTTCTACTTCTCGCCAATCTGTCGCCCGTGGTTGAGGCAAGTGTATTGGAATGGGTAGCTGGTTGTAGTTGCTAGATAGATTGAGATTGAATTTGAATACATGATATGCTCACATGCCATGCCTTAATGATTGCCAATGATATGATGAATATGTTTATTATGTTATGATGCCATGTGATAGTGTACAAGTTATTTATGATGTTGGCATATTTGCATACATGGCATGTTACATGGCCCGGGCGGTGAGAAAGTCATAACTAGTCTGGGGAAGATCGGTGAGAAAGTTATGACTATTCCGGAGAGCCAATGAGTAAGCCTACATCGTGATTCCATTCACCGCGGTGAACGGAAGCGAGGAGTAGGCACACTCCATCTTCGGGATGGAAGGGGGGAGAGGGTGCACACCGACGGGTGTGTACTCAACCATACCGGTATGAGTTTCCAAGGAGACATGAGCATCGAATCGCATTGCTTACATAATGGTGATGATATTGATATGTGATCATGAATGAGATGAAAGACATGATATGAGTTGTGGTAGCCATGTAATTGTTTTGGGATAATTGGATATATGCCACTGCAGGAACCGCTTATTCGAGATTTGCCATCGTTTCTTTGCTTTTTCGAACGATGCCATTATGAAACCGTGCTTATTCGAAATATGCCACCGCTCGCGTCCGGTCACAACACGTGTCCCGTATTAATTGGATATATGCCACTATAGGAACCGCTTATTCGAGATTTGCCATCGCGGACGGGACACGTGTCGTGACCGGACGCGAGCAGTGGCATATTTCGAATAAGCACGGTTTCATAATGGCATCGTTCGAAAAAGCAAAGGAACGATGGCAAATCTCGAATAAGCGGTTCCTGCAGTGGCATATATCCAATTATCCCAATTGTTTTTGTGTACCATTGCAATATGCTTGTTGAGTGTTGAATTCACGCTTGTGCTTTCTTGTTGTTTTAGGTACCATGAGATCGGCATGCGGGGAAGGGAATTAGTCACACTTCTACACGTAGCGTCACTCAATTGTTCCCACAGTCACTCAATTGGGTCTTGATAATAAATTAAGTGTGATGCCTATTATTTTTGGTTTAGCTTTGCGATATGAGAGTCTTATTGTTTGTTTGGCTCATGGAGACATTAAATGTTTAGAATTAGACTTTTAAGGTCGTCATACCTTTAATCATTGCTATTTTAGGTGTCTCTCATATTGCCTTATATTGCTATGTTATTGTGTTTCCTTCAATTCATGTTAAAACAAAGGAGATGCTGCCGAAATTTTGGTTTTTTTAGCATTTACTCCTTTGCTGTAATTTATCTTTATTTATGGTATTTAGATGTTGTTTAGTCTATCTTTGGTAGCATTCGGGCATACTAGATGCCGGGGTGTTACAACCTTTGACTTCCCTTGGTCCACTGATGCTTTCCCCTCCCTTACCTGAGACTAAGCACCTTTCTCTTTCTTCTCCGACAGTCACCACCGTTGTGTTTCGCCCTTGTTTGTCGCTAGGCCTCCTCGCTGTCATTCAATCCCAATCAACTGGTTCCCTAGGTTAGTGATGTTCCCCTCTTGCTCTCTGGGTCACCGACTGGCCACCATCTCCACTGCTACTCCACCACTGGCGAGTCTCCCTGCTCCCTTCTCTGCCACGTGCCGCCGACGTGAGGGCCCAGCCTATCAGTGGCCACGATCATGCTCCCACTGATGGGTGGGGCCACTTGTCAGTCAGCGTGGGGAGTATTCAAATCGCGTGAGTAGCAAAACATGCTTTCCGATGGAGAAAACGTATTTCGCTATTTTTTTTGGATTTTTCAAACCGAGCAAATTAAAATGCATGCAACTTTTGCTAGAAAACTCTAAATTCAATGAGATAAGTTACTAAATTTGTGTAAAATCATGGTGAATCCGAATATGCAAAAATATTTTAATCTTGATCAATGTTTAGCAAATGGGAGCAAATTTAAACTATAGGCCGAATATGTGCTATATGTAAAATTTTCACGAATCAACTCCAAAAGGGATGAGATAAATTTTATCACAATCATAAGGTCATAAGCTCTCCAAATATGTAAAAATATTTGAATTTGGACTTAGTTTGTAGCGAATGCTAAAGTAGTCAAATTACAATACATGCAAAAAAATCCAAATAGTTATAACTTGTGTAACTTGAATCCAAATTTAGTGAGATCAATTTCTAGGACTTTTAAAAGTGATGCTCTTACTTTTGTACAAAAAATAACTAGGGTTGTTACTCTATTTGTTCATGTTTAGGCCTTAGGAGTACTCAAGTAAAGTTGAAAATGTAAAATATAAGCAAATAATGCTTTTAAACTTTAAAGCCTTCAAAAATGAAATCTAACCTAATAGAAAATCATGAAATGAAACCCTATCCCAGTAGCATGAACCTTAGGTTTAAATACTTAACACTTTCCTTAGGCATGAACCCATAAATTATGCTTTATATATATACACCTCTATATAACGCTTTGGTTAAGCATTATAATGGATCCAAATAATCTTAGCCACTTGAATTCACAACTATTTACGTATACCATCTTAATCTTAGCTTCTTGAATTTGATGAATGAAAATGACTTATACATAAAATTCAAATTGCCATGCCCTAGAATGAACCCCAGATTGTCTTTTAGCTTAATAAGGTGAAAATGACCTAATTGTGAATAAAGAAGTTATCAGAATCAGCATGCACGATGTGATAACCCTAAAATCCTAAGAACCACACACACACATCACTTTTGGTAAGTGTTAACTTGGATGTTTACATCTGATTTATTTTTGACCTATTTTGAAGCCTATTATTTTAGCTGTTTTGTTACACTTCTTCCGAACGACGTGGAGACACCGACAAATCTAAATACATTGACAACGATACCACTAGAGATGGCAACGGGTATATACCCAGCGGATATCACCACCCCATACCCATACCCGTGTTAGTAAAATTTACCCGTTATAATACCCATACCAGCATGCGGGTACAAAATTTACCCGTACCCGTACCCATGCGGGTAACGGGGACTTAGCGGGTAACCCACACCCGCATTATGTACAGATGCCCTACAGGCTGCAGCAGCATATCTTATAAGGCAATTCAATGAAAATGCAATAGATATCCGTATTAAAAATTAAATATTATACTAGACTACACAGTTGGCCCTTGGACAACATATCTTATAAGGCAGTTAAGGTTTAGAGATTTTGATCGGCTGACCGGCTGGGCTGCATAGTTGAGCCTTGGGTAGTTGGGCCAGATCGCTAGTGGACCAGACCCACAGGTGAACGGGTACGGGTAATAGCAGAACGAACCTGTACCCGCTCTACCCGTTGGTTAGTAACTTTTGCCCGTTAATAGACCCATAGGTATGAAAAATGGTTCATACCCGTCCCCTAATAGAGTAAATACCCATCGAGTTTCGGGGTTTCGGGTCCCCATTGCCATCTCTAGATACCACAACTGATCCAGATTACGTACCGAACGTTGAGCAACAAGGCAAGCACCCTCCTTTGATCATTTTGTGTTTATCAAACTATTATGCATGTGTGTAGTTTCTGTAAAGATGCTATATTGTGGGAATTGGTAGTTGTATTCCTAAAATTATGGTCTTTCCTTATCATATTGACATAAGAACCTTGTTGAACCCTAGGATTGGTTTAAACATTCTATGAAATGTTACATGGTTATAAACACGTAATAACTGCATTGCTTAGCCATGCTATAGAAGTGAAATGGGTGGGTAAGCTAGTTGATCAGATTTCAAAATATGTTGGACCTGATTAAAAGTTGTTGATATTCCGGTAAAAATGAAAATAAAACTTATGATTTAGACACGGGTGAAATAAATTAATAACTGGTTATGCAAGGGAAGGACTTGTACTGTGCGAGGGATGGACTTGCGCTAGATAGTCTTACCTGCGTCAACCTAAGGACCGAACTTGATGATATCAACCGAGTCAAATTGTGCAACCACATGTGCTAGTATGGGATAGTCTTAACTTAGTAAAGCAGCGGGGGTTTACCCTTGCATTTTGGTAGGCTAAAGTATTAAGGGCAAACTGGGGTACGGTTTCGCTCATAGGTGTTCCCTTCACCAAGAAGTTGGGACTAAAACATTCCAATATAATGGTGTATACCTTGCTATGGGTAAAGGATGTGATGGGGCATAAACCATCATTAGTATTGTGTGTACGGGTCTGAATTTCTATAGGGCGCGATTAAGGGTGGGCATTCAATTTTTTCGGTTTAATCGGTTCGGTGTTTTTGGTTTTAAAATAATTTGGTTTTTAGAAACTGGCTACCAAATTTCTCGGATCAAAATAAAAAACCGAACCGAATTAATCGAAATATTTTGGTTTGGTTAATTCATTTTTTCGGATAACCGAAATATGAATAAAAACTATGTATATTAGATTTTATTCTTCCCATGTTGCAACACAGAGTAGAGATAAACCCACACAATATTTATAGATTATTATAGTATAAGCATAGTAGAACATATGAACATACCACACATATGCATAATACGTTAGAACATGAGAATTGTTTGGTAGATTTAGGAAAAATGTTATAAAAGTAGTATTGTATATAGGCTATTCGGTTATTCAGTTATTTTAGTTTCTAGAATCAAAAAACCAAACCAAATACCAAAAACCGAACAATTCATTTGAAAATAAAATCTGCCTTATGATGAAATTGATACCTAGTGTAAGAGCTTATTCCTTTGAACTAACCTCTTGCATTGTATATTTATTTCCATATACTAAAGTCTTGCCATTAGATACGTGTACTCACTGTTTCTCTAATTAAAATGTTTAGACGAAGGTAATGAAGAGGTTCCCGATGACTCTTACTTCGCTCTGGGGACATGCAACTTCTTGGATGGATGAACTGGGCCTTTCCCCAGTTGGTTGCCTCTGGGTTTAGATGGGCATACCGCTGTCCTACTTTTTCTTATACTTCATTTTCCACTGCAATTTACTCTTATGTGTTATATTTGGTCGGTCGGCCATGAAGTTGTAATATTAAGTAGATGTAATAGCTTCTAATCTACTTTTATGACAAATTACTTGTATGTATGTGCAATGAATCATCTCGAATGCAGGATATGTGGGCGCTAGGCTTTGACCTTGGGAACTAGCACTAGACACATATTTGGGTACTCAGAATTGTTCTCAACCGGTTGACACGTGGAAACCAAGGTTTTGGGGTGGTTGGTTTGCGATACGCCTGAAAGGGTTGGTCTCAATCCCAGTGCGACACTTCAGGTTGTCGAGACACCGTAAAAGGTGAAAATAGAGGATGTGACATTATAGTATGTGAATTGAGAGCATGGCGTTACGTTTCGACTTTATATTATGTTTTGGGCCGTATTTTAGGTTTCTGGGCCTTTCCGGGAGGGTTTGGGCCTCTCCGGGGAAGTTTGGGCCTAAGGGGATGAGTCGTGGGCCTTAGTGGGACGGGATTTGGGCCCATGAGGGAGGGGGAACTGATTTTTCCTACCCTAGGCGCCTCCCCCTGCCTCTTGTGCGCCCCCACCCCTTTTCCCCTCCTAGCCGCCGCCTCCCCTCACCTCCCCTTGCCGTGCGCCCCTCCCCTCACCTCCCCTTGCGCCACCACTCCTCTCCTCTCCACCACCCTTGCTGCCCCTAGGGGAGTTCTCCACCTCACCACCCCGCAGATTCGTCCATTGGAGCGCTCCGCGACGAGGAGATCCGGTGGATTTGGAGCGAGGAAGGAGATCGCGCGAACCGGGAGGAGATCCGTTGGGTTTTCGTTCGTCAGGCGAAGGTATGGCCACGGGGATCCTTGGGGTTGGTCTAGGATATGTTCTAAGGGTTAATATCATGTTTTTAGATCAATTGGTGGTGCTGTAATTGGGTAGATTAGATGGAATCTAGAGTTTGCCACGTTCTCTGTTTCGGGCAGCATGAGCAGTCGACCTAGGGTTTGGGTTTTCGCCAATTTAGAGTCAGAATTTGGTCGGCCGCCTGTTGAAGAAGTTGTAGGTAATTTCAATACCTTTCAGTGGGTATAAAGAACGTCCAATTCCGCCCATCCGTTTGAAAGTTATGCTCGTTTTACCGAACGTGTTAAAAACTGTGACGTGATTGGAACGGATCACGGTATTCTGTAGATTAAACCACTTTAGAATCCGAATCAGTTTTTCCGTATACTTAGAAAAAGTTAGGAAATTCCTAATCTACGCGAGGATGTACTCGTTTAATCGATTCGGAGTCTTAGAACCCGAGTTATGCTCGTTGCAAGTCTGTTGTCCCGACGGGACAGAACCTCTGTTTTGGGTTGTGCGAGTAGTTTGCGAAGTCGGGGTAGAAGAGTGTTTACGTATTGTTTTGTGGGCATGATTTTGAGTGTGTGGTGCCTATGTGCAGGTGGTGTGACCCCGGGGGTGCCCTCTACTTCTCGCCAATCCGTCGCCCGTGGTTGAGGCAAGTGTATTGGAGTGGGTAGCGAGTTGTAGTTTGCTAGTTTTTGTTGAGTTGAAATTGAATATATGATATGTTCACATGCCATGCTTTAATGTTTGCCATTGATATGATGAATATGGTTTATTATGTTGTGATGCCATGTGTTAATGTACGAGTTATTTATGATGTTGGCATGTTTGCATACATGGCATGATACATGGCCCAGGCGGTGAGAAAGTCATAACTAGTCCGGGGAAGGTCGGTGAGAAAGTTATGACTATTCTGGAGAGCCAATGAGTAAGTCCTACATCGTGATTCCATCCACCGCGGTGTATGGAAGCGAGGAGTAGGCACCCTCCATCTTCGGGATGGAAGGGGGGAGAGGGTGCACACCGACGGGTGTGTACTCAACCATACCGGTATGAGTTTCCAGGAGATATGTGCATCGCATTGCATTGCATTGCATTGCATTATATGAGGATGTTATATGATGATGATATATGATGATGTCAATGATATGCTTACGCTATTAATATGAGATGTGTATGATGTCGTATGTGAAAAGTGGTGATGAAGGTATTAGAATGTATTTTCTTGTTCCATTGCAATATACTTGCTGAGTGAAGAACTCACGCTTGTGTTTATGTTGTTTTTCTTAGGTACCATGAAACCAGCATGCGGGAAAGGGAGCTAGTCACACGTCATCACTTAGCATCACACATATAAACGATGACATGTTCCTTCCTATAAATTGTGATGGTTAATTTGTGTGCTTGGTTTCCTCATTTACTTCGTTTGGCTCATGAGATGGTTGGAATCTTTATTCTAGTCTTATACTGCTGCTAGAACCTTTATTATTGATGATTTAGATGTCATTATTTATACTATATCCTGTGATCATATTGTTGTTGCTTCAATTCATGGAAAAACAAAGGAGATGCTGCCAAAATTTTCGGTTATAACATTTACTCCTTTGCTGTAATTTATCTTAATTTATGGTATTTAGATGTTGTTTAGCCTATGTTTGGTAGCATTCGGGCATATTAAATGCCGGGGTGTTACACCCAGTATGTTTCTTTAGAAAGGATTTGGAACTCTCTTATGCGTAAGTGTGTACAGTGCTATTCAGGTGGCTCATATTTGTTTGAGTGAGGGCTATCTGGATGACATTCTGTGCACGGGACTAGTTGAGGACAGTAAGCATACACATAAGTAGAGTATGGGTGTCACTTCTAGTTCAATGCACGAGTGAGGACCGATTCACGCTTTCGGGTCCCCACATGTATAATGGGACGCTATATTTATACCCAAAACCCCTCTGGGGTAGTTTCAGAGTTCATCCAATAAAACCAAGAGTCCGAGTATATCTCAACAGTCTTTAGTCTTATCTCTAAATGACATGGAGAGGTACATAGATAGCATTGGTCTCTACTGCTGTTCATGCCCTTATTAAAAAAAACTATGGAAGAATTAAATACCATATTCATGTTGAAGTTGAAAACATAGGAATAATCCAAATAAAGTGTATGGCTTCTTCACACAAAAATACATGTATTATTGAAGGCTATATCCTCCGTATATTAAACTTGGAAGGTTGCCGTGTGCTCAACCCGTGCCACTCGTCGCGCGCGTGGAGCTGGGGCGACATGGCTGCGGTGGGCTAGGCACGTGTAAAGCTCAGAATACTATTATACATATATATATATATATGTTATACCAAATATATCACAACATGACCTTAGCTCAGATGGTAAGACACTTGCTTACCACATGAGAGGTTATCAGTTCGAGTCCTTGAGAGGCATTTTTAGCTTTTTTTTATAGATTTAATTGAGCTACTAAATCATCTTGGAAAATTTTGAAACTTTTTTAGAAGGGCCATGAGATCATTTTTAAGCTACCAAAAAATTTTAAACCATGATCAAACTTGTTAAATTTTTAAAAATTCTAACAATGCTACTAATGTATTTATATTTCGCAGTGTTTTATTTCTGAGCTATTAAATCATCTTGGAGTTTTTTGAAAAAAATTTAGAAGGACTCTGGGAGCATGCGTAGGCTACCATAGAAACTTAAGATCATGATCAAACATGTTCAATGTTTAAAAATTCCAACAGTGCTACTAATACATTTAGATTTTACTGTTTTAGATTTCCCAGCTATTAAATCATCTTTGAAATATTTTGAACTTTTTGAGAAGGGTACTGAAGGAATGGCTAAGCTGCCATAAATATTTCAGGTCATTATAATACTTTTTCAATTTTGAAAAATTCTATCAATGCTACTAATGCATTTAGATTTTGATGTGTTTTATTTCCCAGCTATTAAATCATCTTGGAAATACTTGAAACTTTTTTAGAAGGTCCTGAGGGCATGTGTAAGCTACCATAAATATGTTAGATCATGATCAAACTTGTTAAATGTTAAAAATTCTAATAATGCTCCTAATGCATTTAGATTCACTACTACACAATGGGACGACACTATCGCTTAATCTATGTCGGTTCCTAACTTTTGAGAAAATGTCAATTGTGATATGTGTATGTAATCTGTAAATTTTGGAAATGGAGTCACAACAATTGGTTCTATGATGAGCGAATATCGAGCATCGATGCTCGGCCTGCCCGGCCGACACGAGTTCCTTGCTCGGCTGGTGCCCGTGCATGGGACCCGAGCATACCTGCTCGGGCCAAGATCAAACTAGCTCAGCCCTAGCTCGTGCGCGGGGCGCATGGTCGGACGGTCGTGATCGACGGTTATACCAGAGTAACGATGATCATGCCACCACGAGGGGCCATTGCGCCCAAGATGAAGACGTGGCTTAGATTTAGGATTCGGTTACAACCACATTGGCTGTAACCGAACGCTCGTGGCTTGGGCTGTAATCCACATAATACCCCCTGTAAACTATAAGTACCCCTAAGCATGTACGAGGAGGGGTAATTGATCTCGGCACTTAGAGATCTCTAGGAATACATACGAAATACATCCTACACTGGAGTAGGGCTATTATCTCATCGGCGAGAGGCTCGAACTAGGATAAATCACTGTGTCATTCCTTGACCGTTCTTGGTCCCGGGTCGTACGGGCATCCTTTGGAAGCAACCCTTCTCGCAAGAAGGGGACAGGGTTGATCCCCTAATCAACTAAGTAAGCTCGACGGGGGCCCGTTCCCCAATCGTCGACAACTGGCGTAGTCCGTGGGGCTCGACAGTTCCTTTCGTGAAGAATCCCTGAAGATGCCTAACTCTCAAGACTCGAGAGATCTCTGCACCTTCAACGATGCTAGAGACGAAGATTTGTATTACGCCAACGGTGACATCGCTGGTGTTACCGATCCCAAGGGTCACACCGAGCCCGGGAGCTTTTCCCCGGTGCTACCACGCGAGAGTAGTTCCTTCTCTCTCAGCGCGATGCCATCTCGGATTATGAGTATAACGGGCTCTATGACGGTTTGGATATCCCAGACCATCTCGAGCCTGATCAAGAGAACGTGTCATGAGGGGATACTGTGATGTCGCCCTCACGATCTTCGCAATCCCGCAACGTCAACATGACGGGGGGATGGGGATCCCGAGGATGAACCCTCAGGAGACGCCCGTCTCCAACGTTATGAAGCAGCCAAGAACCACCTGGAAGCTTCCTTGAACTGGACGTTGGCAAGTGTACGCCGACAGGTCCTTGGCAATCCGGACGTGAGGACTGGAACCAATGCTCGTGAGAGTTCCCGCGAGTACGGGACCCTAGAACTCATGCGCGATCATCCCAACTCGTCTCCCCCTCGCTCTCCCGAGCGGAGAGCGTTTTTGAGCTTTGGCCACGGTCGTGCGTAACCTCAGAGAATTCCCTGAGCAGGTGGATTTGGAAGTCATGGGAGCCGTTGTGGCGGATGATCCCGAAAAGATTGTCACCGATATGAAAGCGATGGAGGCATCCCACGAAAAGAGAACCCGGAGTTCTTCCCGGAAGCATTGCCACCACGCCCCCATTCGTTCCCACCTTGGTGACTCTCGTAGCCATGCTCGAGATGACCGGAGGGAACGCGATCGGTACCGTGAAGACGCTCGGAGCGATTCCCGAGCAGGCTCCCGGGACCACGGGGATGCTCAGCGCAATCAGAGCCCAACTGAGTACTCTTCTTCAGGTTGCTCTCCCTCGCGCCGACCTTGAGAAGTTTTCTCTTGAATAGGTCTGCGGATCGGGGGGTCAAGTGGTGACGATCATTATGATCGTCACGACCGAAGAGATCGCCATGATAGTCCCATCTTCGGATGTCAAGCCTTCTCGGCGCCCCTCCCGCGAGTGGCGTGGCCGAGCAAACTCAAACCCGGCCACATTGAAAGGTTCAATGGGACCCAGAACCCCGATGAATTTCTTTCGATCTACACCACTGCCATCCTAGCCGCCGGCGAGAACGAAGGAGTCATGGCAAATTTTCTGCCCACGGTGCTGGATGGTTCGGCCTGGACATGGCTCTTCAATCAAAAGGAGGGTTCCATCCGGTCTTGGGGACAGCTGAGCAGCGCCCTCCGGGCAAACTTCCAAAGTTGCTATGTCCGTCCGGGTAAGGAGCGCGACCTCGAGCGCCTGATCCAGATGAAAGGCGAAACCCTACGTCAGTTCGTCCAACGGTTCATGCAAGTACGAAATTCCATCCCGAGCATTTCGGACGAAGCAGTGGTCCGAGCGTTCAAGTTTGGAGTCCGAGATGTCCGTTTCACACAGGATCTCGAGATCCATCCGGACATTACGGCCAACGAGTTGTTTCGTATGGCCGATCAGTATGCCAATGCCGATGAGGCGGTCCAGTGAAAGAAGATGCTGGACGAGGGCAAGCTCCCGCCTTAGCCTGGTTTGGAGGCCTCCGCGACTAGGAAAAGCACGAGCTCGGTCGAAAAGAAGATCAAGAAGAAGAAGAAAAAGCCCTCTATGCCCAACATGGTCACGGCTGTCGAGCAGCGTCAGCAACCGGCCTCGCAGGAAGGGCCGACCGCCTCAACATCGAAATGACCAAGGTCGAGGCAACCAGGATCGTGGCAATCAACGTGTCCGGCTGAGCAATCACTTCTGCCCGCTCCATCAAGCGTACGGGCACGACCTCCACAACTGCCGGACTTGGACTTTCCGTCTAGAACAGTTCTACAACGGCAAAGGTCCTATGCCCATGCTCCTGGAGCATGGAGAAAGCAGTAAGGGCAAGGAGCCCATCGATCAAGCCACTTGGCCAGATCGTTCTACATCGGCAACACCATAGTGGGATGGGTGCTCGTTGACTGCGGGAGTTCCTTGGATCTCATATCTGCTAGGGTCTTGGATGAGATGCAAATCCCCAGGTCCAAGATCAAGAGCATAGTGTTCCTGTTTTACGGGATAGTTTTGGGTACCTCGATCAAGCCACTTGGCCAGATCGTTCTACCTGTAATGTTCGGGAGTCCGAGCAACTTCCGAACATAGCTGATCACGTTCGAAGTGGTCGATTTCGAGTCGGCTTACAATGCCATCCTCGGCCGACCGTCACTCGCCAAGTTCATGGCCGCCACGCACCATGAATACCAATGCCTGAAGGTGCCTGGACCCGGCGGTGTGATCTCTGTGAAAGGAAATCAGAAAGCGGCGTTGAACAGTGACGAAAGGGTGCTAGACATGGTCGGGCAACTGCCTCAGCGCAGGCCTGAGCAAGAGCCGAAGAATTCCTAGCCAAAGACTACCCTCCAACCCAGGGGAGATACCAAAGCGGTTCCGTTGTGCGGCACAAAACCAGCGAAGGTCGTACACTTGGGGTCTTCACTAGACCCTAAATAGGAACTCGAGCTCGTGACCTTCCTCCAGAGGAATGCGGATGTGTTCACTTGGGAACCATCCGACATGCCCGAAGTCCCAAGGGAGATCATCGAGCATAGGCTAGTGGTTCAGCTTGATAAGAAGCCTATGCGGCAGAAGCTCAGGCATTTTCCCCAGATAAACATGCCATTGTCCGGGAAGAACTTGACAAGCTCCTCAAAGCCGGCTTTATATGTGAAGTCGATCACTCTGAATGGCTAGCGAATCCAGTCATCATGAGGAAGAAGGGGGGCAAGTGGCGCATGTGCGTCGACCATATGGGCTTAAACGTTGCCTGCCCTAAGGATAATTTCCCGCTGCCTCGTATAGACCAGTTGGTCGACACAACAGCGGAGTCCTAGGTGATGAGCTTCTTGGACGCCTACTCGGGTTATCACCAAATTGACATATCACCTAAAGACGAGGAGAAGACCTCCTTCATCATGCCTTTTGGTACCTTCTGCTATACGACCATGTTTTTCGGTCTTCGGAATGCTGGAGCAACTTTCCAGCGTCTTATGCAGAAGACCTTCTCGGACCAAATAGGTCGGAACTTAGAGGTCTATGTAGACGATATTGTGGTTAAAAGCAAGCTCGCCTGAGGTCATGTCTTCGACCTAGAGGAGACCTTCTGTAACCTCAATAAACATCGAATAAATCTCAACCCAAAAAAAATTGTGTTCGGTGTTAGGGCGGGAAAGGTGCTCTGCTGCATGATCAGGCCATAAGGAATCGGGGCAAACCCGGAGAAAATCAAAGCCATCAAGAGCATGCAACCACCCACTTGCATGCGAGAGGTCCAAGCACTAACTGGGAGAATGGCAACACTTAGCCGTTTTATTTCCCGGCTCGGCGAGCGAGGATTGCCTTTCTTTAAAGCGCTTCGCAAGCACGATGGATTCATCTGGACCAAAGAAGCGAACAAGTCCTTTGAGGAATTAAAGCAATACCTATCCAAACCACTGATCCTGACCACACCGAAACCAGGGGAAGTCTTGTTGTTGTACTTAGGTGCAACACCGCAGGCAGTAAGCAACGTGCTGATAGTGGAAAGAGACGGGATACAACGACCAATCTACTACATCAGTGAGGTCCTGCACGGACCAAAAGAGCGCTACCCGGAGGTTCAAAAACTCCTATACTCGTTGCTCGTAGCTTCCAAGAAGCTGCGACATTATTTTCAGGCCCATAGGATCCGAGTCCCGACCAACTTTCCGCTTGGGGAAATCCTAAGAAATCAAGATGCTAGTGGCCGAATAGCAAAGTGGGCTATGGATATCGCCGGGTTTGAGATCAAATTCTTGGCTCGTACCGCGATAAAATCACAGGTCTTGGTGGATTTCCTGGTAGAGTGGACGAATCCCGCTCCACCTGAAACGGAGCTTGGCCAACCCGTGGAAGGTCGTTGGATAATGTACTTCGATGGGTCCCGAGCTTACGAACGCTCGGGGGCTAGAGTCGTCCTGATCTCTCCACAAGGAGAACAGCTTCAGTATGCCCTCTAGTTGCATTTCGCCGTGACAAACAACACGGTAGAGTACGAAGGCCTTTTGGCCGGGCTGCGAGCGTGCAAAGCGCTCGGGGTCCAACGGCTAACTGTGAAGGGCGACTCATAGTTGGTCGTTAACTAGGTTAACAAGGAGTATCAGCGTTCTGATGACTCAATGGTGCTTTATCTGGTTGAAGTCAGGAAGATGGAAAAGTACTTCAAGAATTTCGAGGTACTCTACGTCCCCAAGAAGGAGAATTCCCTAGCCGACCATCTCTCAAAGGTCGATTCCTCTCAATTCCCTGCCCCGGCAGGGGTGCTCGTCGAGCACCTACACAAGCCCTCCATTCCCTCTACAGAGGAGGCACCTAAGGCACGCGGTAACGTCTCTCTCCTCGAGCAAGGTGCAAGTTGGATGATGCCATTCGTCCAATATCTTGCACATGGGACACTGCCCGAGGAAGAAGCCGAGCGCTCCCGGCTCATAAGACAGTGTCGGGACCCGAATTTGCAAATCCGGACCCTCTGTGTATTCAGCACTAGTCCAGGAACGCGCTAGTGCACACAGTCTTAACATCGGTAAATATCACAATCATACCACTCGATACTAAATAAGTACTTTAATTAAATAGTCAAACTGGTTGCTCGACCTTATGGTCAAGTTACAAATATACGCCACGCAGGGCGAAACTTATTAAGAGAGAAATAATAGCAGCGGAAAAATAAGGTAACTTCGTGGCGCCATCCAGTATACCACAGGCAACTGACTGGGCTCGCTCCCTAAGTAGACGGTTCCTCTAGAAGCTCCTCCTCCAAAGCTGGTGTAGATTCTTCTTCAACTGGTGTTGTATTGTGGCAAGGGTGAGTACTTGGTACTCAAAGAAGTCATGCATGTAATGCAGCTAATATACTACATGCATGGCTTGGTACAAAGGAATAGCTCAGGGTATATTTGCAAGAAATGACATTTGACAAATAGTATAAGTAGATTCGAAAGCAGTAGAAACAAGTAAAACATAACTAACTTTTCAAGGAGTTTAATAAACATCTTTCCCATCCTAATCCACATTTCTATCAACATCATTATTAATCCAACCCAACCTTTCAAGTCCAAGTTATTTTTGAGAAAATCTAACCCTTGACTGTAATTCGGCGATGTCCAATACCGCGGACACGGCTATTCGAATAGATTTTATACTCTGCAGAGGTTATGCACTTTACCCACAAGATACAGTCAAACACCACAAAGGCGAGTTCCCGTAACAAAGTCTTTCGAAAACTTCTAACAATACAAGTGGTCCTCCCCGGTTGTTGCACACTAACCCTTCCCTTAGCTAAGGCGAAGTTTAGGCCAACCAACCGTTAGATGGGTACCTGGCCTCAGCCCCGGTACGCTCCCCCGTACAACTTACACAAAGGGTGTAGTTGACCTCCTGAGGTTCCACAGGTACGTTATTAGCAACTTAGTCAACTAGGTCCGTCCCATTACAGACATGTGGTTGCACGTTAGACCCAGTTCAAAGGCTTGCAAGGTGAAGTCCTTAGGGTGACCAGGGCAAGACTACCCGAAGAACCAAAACAACATTCCCGGTGCCACAACTGGCCCACCCGATCATTCTTGCCACATGCCCCGGTCAAAAGCTATTTATCAAACCCCAGTTGATTACCATGCACCACGTGCCATCAACATCACATGATACCTTTCCAAAACAGGTTCAATATATCATTAAGTCAATATTAACATTTAATTGTCCAAAATCATGTCATGAGTACGTAGCAGGTCTAAGCCATATACTACAGCGATCTACAAACCCATGTTGGCAATTTAGTAATGTCCAACTAGTAATCCACAACTAGGGTGACAAGGGGTCATGGCACATATTTAAGTAATCAAGGTGTCATACAGCAATTAGGCATTTATCTAATTTCCCATATTTAAATAAAGTATTTTCTAATTGAACTAGCATGCAGTAATTTGAACCAAAATAGGTTTCAAAATAGGATCAACATGGTCAAAGCATAACTTGCCTTCAAAAAGTACTTGTTCTTGGTCTTGAGTTGGATCCTGAGTCAATACTTCTCCTTCGAATCCCTCCGGCACTTTAACGTCTACTCGTAAAGCGTGCAAATAGCAATACATAAATAAACAATAGGCAAAAGCATCCCAAAACTCCAAGTAAAATCCATAAACAGAGAGAACATAATTTTATGAATTTTTAGGAACTGGAATCGTTCAAATCGGAGTTAAAATGCAAAAGTTATAATTATTTAATGTTTAAATAATTAATTAAATAATATTACAGAGAAAAACTTTGGTCCAAAAATTAAATAAAATTCATAATTAGGTAGATCTCAATTTTATACAAATTTAGAAATTTGAATCACTCAAATCGGAGTTGAAACGCAAAAGTTATAAGCGTTTGAAGTTTGAATCAAAATCTGAAATCATTATTTCGAATTAATAAATCATTTTCTTTTTCGGAAATTAATTATTGCGTCAGCGAGGACATGTGGCAGCCTCTGATTGGTCTACTGACGTCAGCCGGTTCATGGACGTGGTCCATGGTTTGGCTCGGGTCTACCGTGGACCCGGTCCACGGCTCACGTGAGACCAGCGGTGGGACCACTCGGGTAGCGTCATTCTTGGCGTCGTGAGGCTCGGCCACGGTCGACAGTGGGACTCCGGTGACGTCATGGGTGACGCCACCGCATGGTGAGGTGGCCGGCGGCCGAGGTGGGCCGTCTTGGCGTCCGCAGTGCGGTTGCGGCTAAGCGTGACCGACACTGAGCGGCGTGTCGATGACCACACGCCAGCGTGGCGCGCGGCGGCTCGGCTCCCCGGACACGTGGCACGATCGTGTCCGTTGATTTGAAAATCAACGGCCGCGATTAGATCCAGGGGTTAACACGTTGAAAACTACACGGTGATCGTGGGCCGTTCGATCTAGATCGGACAGTCCAGATCTAACCCTTCGTAAATACTGCTACGGCACGTGGTGATCGTGGGCCGTTGGATCTTAATCCAACGGTCCAGATCTAATCGGGTTTGGAAGCACGTGAACTCACCTCAATCGCACGATCAAGATCGGACGGTGCGTAGAGCTCACGAGGGCTGATGGCGGTGCGGTGGTCAGGGACGAACGGAGCTGGGGAAGGCGACCTTCGAAGCGGCGTTGCGGTGCTCCTCCGGCGAGATGGGTTCACGGCTCGGGCGCGTCTCGGCGAGGGGTTTTCGGATCCGGGCTCGGTGTCGACGGAGCGGCTCTGGACACGGCGGAAGGCAGCGAAACCACCGTGGAGACCCAACCAACTCCGGCGAGCAATCGGGCCTAACGAGCAGCGGCTAGGGTTTCGGGAGGTGGGGCAAAAGGTGCGCACGGTTGAAGCGAACCTCGGAGGTGGCGCGGGGCTTTAAATAGCCTCGGCATGCGCGCGTAGGGCGGAGCCCTATGCCCACACGGCGGAGCAGTCCGAGCCGGATCCGGCCGGGGAAGACGACGCCTCCACCGTCCACGTGGTGCGATCCACGGCCACGATGGCCTGGCGCAAGACGGATCCGGATCGGATCCGATCGAGCGATCTTGGGCGGATCCTGACCGTTGGATCTTGATCCAACGGTCCACAATGGTTAGGGTTTGGACGCGGTTCGACCGAATCACGTGGCTCGGGTCGGACTCGAGTCTGACTCGGACTCGAGTCTGGTCGGATGAATAGTACTTGACCCGACTCGATTTTCCAGCGATTTAATAATTAAAATAATTTCCAGTAATTTATTTAATTCATTAAAAAATAGCAAAATACTCAGAAAAATTCCAGAAAAATTCTGAAAAATATCTTGGCACATTTTGGACTCAAATAAAATATTTCCAACAAAATTTTATTTGCAAAGTTTAATTCTTTAATTATTTTAAAATGGAATAAATTCAAATAAATTCCAAATAAATCCAAATAAATTCCAGAAAACTCCAAAAATTCACCAAAGTGCCAAATCACACATAAATTTAAGAGAAGCAAAATTTTGGGGTGTTACAGACAGTCCTCTCCGTACAAGCTGATCGAGGGCATCTTATACCACAAAGGAGCACTAGGAGTCCTCTCCAAGTGCATCACCCAAAAAGAAGGACAATACCTTCTCAAGGACATCCATGAAGGGATCTGTGGGGCTCACTCGTCTTTCAGAACGTTAGTGAGCAAGGCCTTCCGATTGGGTTATTACTGGCCGACGGCCTTAGCCAACGCTCGTTTGATAGTAACCTCCTGCCGAGCATGTCAGTTTCATGCCCGCAACGTTCATCAGCCGGCGTACGTGCTCCAGACTATCCCCTTAACATGGCCATTCTCGGTCTGGGGGGTCGATATACTCGGACCTTGTGAAATCATGTGCTGAAAAATTGGCTTAGAATTGGATTTGCAAATGTCTTTGTGCTTGTGCATGAGCTAGATCAAATTCCAAAAATAGTAAGTTTCCCATCTGCGCCGGACCATTTTTTGTGTTTACGCCAGACCAAATTTGTGGTCCGCCGTGAACGTGCGTTTGGACCTTTTTGCGTCGGACCAATTCTTTGGTCCGTTGGTAACGTAACTTTGAAGCCTGTTTTTTACATGCACACCGGACCAAATTCTTGGTCCATCGTGAATGGGATTTTGAGCGTTGTTTTCATATTTGCGCCAGACTAAATTTTACGAAAAACAGTAAGATTCCCATGTACGCCGGACCAAATTTTTTGGTCTGTCGTGAACAGCTTTTTGAAGGCTGTTTTCACGTGTGCGCCAGACCAAATCCTTTTTGGTCTGCCGTGAACGTGAATTTGACATTTTTGCGCTAACATGAAATCGAGAGATTTGCGTGTACGCCGGACCGGAGTTTGGTCCGGCTTGAATGTTTTTTTTTCTAGGGTTTAAGTCTGCTTGTGCGCCAGACCAATGTTTGGTCTGTCGTGAACGTGTTTTGCACAGTTAGGGTTTTGAGTTGAGAATTTGGGTTGATTGTATGCAATGCTCGTGTGAGTGATTGCATGGATTGACTTTGAGTCAAGTCGTGGACTTGTGCTCGGATTCGTTTCTTTTTATTCATGTGCAGGTGTTGCTCGAGGGCGAGCGTAGTCGATGACGGGACCCGAACTAGGTTCATGGAGGAACTGAGGTTCGAGACTAGGTTTAGGGAGGAACCGAGGTCTTGGTGGTCAAGGATGTCATGCGAGACGTTCGAGCTAAGAGAATGGTGCACATAAGGGTCTGTTAGTCACGTGAGTATGGCAGGTGGGCCATACACATGCAGAGTTGTAGTCATTTGGGGTAGCTTACATGTATTGGGCTAGGTTGGGCCAAGTGGACATGTATGCGTACTCCTTGTGTTTGCTCCTTTAAATAGGAGGGGTTGTCTCCTGTTTAGGGCATTGAGTAGAGCTTTAGGGTTTGTACTCTTTTGATTGGAGTATTTTAGACAAAAAGAAATAAAGATCAATTTCTTCCAGATCATCTGCGTGCTACAGTAATCGTGAAGCTACAGTGCATGCATTGCTACAGTGTTTTCTGTTTTGGCTCTTGTTTGCATGCTTGTTCTGGTTCTAGATTGGTTTTTGTTCCTTGAGTTTCATCTCGATTTGATCTATCAAAAACTTTTCTAGGGTGTTGATTTAGGGTTCCTCAAAGTTTAGTTGATTAATCTTTTGTCATTCTTGTTTAATCTTGAAGTTTTGATTAGAACAATTCTCGTCATCTTCTATCATAGCAAGCTTGTGAGATTCATAATTTTTTATCTGTAAGTCCGATTGATCTGATTCTTTTTGGGTTCGATTAGTATTGGAATCTATTTTGTTGTGTAGAAATTTTAGATCGATCGGACGGTTGGATCTCTAGAAATTCGCATTTTACCACATGTCTATCAATCTGTTTTTGTCGGATACGAAGTAACTTTTTGGTTCAGATTTGGGGTGAACTTTTAGTATATTGAAAATTTAGTTTTAGCTTTTGCACAATCATTCACCCCCCTCTGATTGCTATATCCGTGTATATCGATCCTACAGACCTTTTCCCCGAGGCCGGAAGGGCTGCATGTACTTGCTCGTGGCTATCGACACTTTCACTAAGTGGATCGAGGCAGATACCGTGTCGACCATCTCGGCCCAAGTGGCTAAGAGGTTTTTTCGCAATAACGTGGTGACACGTTTCGGTATACCGAATTGTCTCATCACGGATAATGGCACCCAGTTCACAAGCGAACTATTCCAAGCCTATTGCGAAGACATGGGGACCAAGGTATGCTTCGCCTCTGTGGCTCACCCACAGAGTAATGGAGTGGCCGAGCGAGCAAACGAACAAATCATCTAAGGGATCAAGAAGAGGGTTTTCAAAAACCTCGACCAACGTGGGTAGAATCGAGTATGTCATCAGCGACAGCTTCGATATCCAAAATCTCCCTACTAGCTACTGTGTCCACAACAACAACATGGGGATTAGCACAACGCTATCAAAAAGAGGAATGGGAGAGAAAAAGGCAGGTGGCTTACCTTGCTCGGGTTCTTTGTTCGCGGGGCCCTGAGATCCCGCCACGGTAGCTTAGGCCGCGACAAGGAGCTTGGCCATGTCCTCGCGAGCCTTGTTGGCCCTCGCCATCGCAGGGTCGACCTCGTCCAGGTTGACCTCCTCCAGAGTGGGGATCGAGTGCAACGTGCCAACGACCTTCGGCGCTGGGTCTTCCTCCTCCTTCTCCTCGAGCTCGGGCACTGAGCTCAAGGCCACCCGCGCGAGCTCGGCTTGGAGAGCGGCAATCTTGCTCTCTAGCTCCTCCTTCCGCGCGGGTCCCCTTGCCGCAGCTGCCGCCTCCTTCTTCGCCCGCTCGGCGAGCTGATGCAAATGAGCCATCAACTCTGGGTTCTTTCTAGTGTGTTCGATCATCCACAGCCTTAGCTCGCTTACCTCCCTTCGGTTGGCGTACTCCATGTGAGGATGAGGGGGAGGTCCGCTCGAGCTAGCCCGCCTCCTTGGGCGTCTGGGGGGAGACGGTGTTGACGACGGCGACCTGCCATGTCACTTACGGCCCGCTAACCTCTTGGTCCTAGGACCTAGGGTTGCGGTGCTAAGATCCTCTGACAGTGGCTTCATCGCTGCCACTGCGATCTCGAGGGCGATTTTCTCCTGTCGAATAAGAGCAAGCAAGTCAGAAGAGTGCTTGGATGTCGTTCCCCGAGCACGGTACTCCTAGGGCGGGTTCCCTCGAGCATGTCCCGCTCGGGACAAGGTACCCCAAGCTTGGTAAAGGGATTACTTACCGCCTCTCCCCGATCGAACACGTTCTTCGGGACCTGACGGCTGACCTTGAGCTCCTTGCCCTTGTGGGTGCCGAACATCTCAGTGACCCTCGAGTCCACCCAGCTCACGGGTGGGGCTGTATTTAGACCAAGGAAAACAGTACGCACGAGGAGACACCAGTTGGGAAAAAGGAAGCTCGGTTTCACAGCATACCTGAGCTCGATTCTCGGGTGAAGTCTTGCCACCCGGTCATCTCGAAGAAGGGGTGGTCCCTCCTCCTGAGGGGTACACCTGGTTCTAGACGTAGTCCCGGGCAATGTCGCGACCAGTGAGCCCCATGGTGGTGAGCTCACTGATTGTCATAAGCACCCATTCCTCCTCGGCTTGAACCGGAGGTTGGGGCATCTCAACACGCGGAGCACTTGCTCCGGTGTAGCAGAGGGAGCTCCCCTTTGTCTTCTTGAGGTAGAACCAAGAGTCGGCCCACCCTGACACCGAGTCTTTGAGCGTGAAGCTCGGGAACTCGTACAGCCGGTTGGACCGAAGGTGGAAATAGACGCAGCCGGCCGGAGAAGCCGTGCCGGTGCAGAACAAGGAATAGAAGTGGAAGAAGAGGCTGGCCGTGGGCAGGACGCCCACGAACCCCTTGCAGAGGTGCGCAAAAATAGAAAGAACGAGAATGGAGTTGGGGTTGAGATTGGTGACCTCACATTCGCAGTGAGCGAGCACCGATTCGAAGAACTCACTTTCAGGCATTTGAAGCCCGTTGACGAAGTAAAGCTCGCAAGAGACGATCTCTCCCTCCTGCGGCTGCGGCTCATCGCCAGCGGCCCTCCATGATCCAGCGTCAAGGAACTTGAGCTTCTAGATTAACTCGAGCCTTTCTTGGCTGAGCTTGCTAACGTCGAACTTGGCCATCGGAGCGAGAGGCGAAGGCAAGGTCGGGGGGAGAGGCGAAGGCAAGAACGGAGAATTTCGCAAGAAGGTGAATGAAGAAGGTCCTGGCGGCTGCTTAAATACCCAATTTCGGGGGGGGGGGGATGAAAAGATTTTCCCACCGTTACGTTCAGGAAGCCGTAAGTGCACATGTGCAGTTGGGGAGTCCAGCATTCCTGGGCTGACGCGTGGGCGCACAGTTTTCAAAGCTGTCCCATTGTGGAGCGGTTCCCAAAGAACAACCCGCACTAACGCCGCCAGGCTTCTCCGAGAAGGAACCGCAGCAATTGCTCACATTCTCTTGCCCGATCACAACTTGGTCGCAGGACCGAGCTGTATGCCCATCCTCGGAAGGACTTTGGTCGAATGCCGCAACAGTGGTTCGCTGCGAGATACCAATCCCTCCAATGAGTCAGTAGGCTCAAGGGGAAGGCACCTTCGAGCAGTTCCCTACTTGAGCCTCGGGGGCTAGCTGTCGGGATTGGATAATTTTCATAATTACCATAATGCCTTGGTGGCTGGGCTCGTCCCGACCATGTGTGCCCTCGGAGGTCGTTCCCGAGGATGACGAGCGAATATCGAGCATCGATGCTCGGCCTTCCCGGCCGACACGAGTTCCTTGCTTGGCTGGTGCCCGAGCATGAGACCTGAGCTTGACAGTTATACTAGAGTAGCGATGATCGCGCCCCCACGAGGGGCCGTTGCGCCCATGACGAAGACGTGGCGTAGATTTAGGATTCGGTTACAACTACGTTGGCTGTAACCGAACGCTCGTGGCTTGGGCTGTAATCCACAGAATACCCCCTGTAAACTATAAGTACCCCTAAGCATGTACGAGGAGGGGTAATTGATCTCGGCACTTAGATATCTCCTCTAGGAATACATACGCAATACATCCCACACTGGAGTAGGGCTATTATCTCATCGGCGAGAGGCCCGGACAAGGATAAATCACTGTGTCATTCCTTGACCGTTCTTGGTCCCGGGTCGTATGGGCATCCTTTGGAAGCAACCCTTCATGCAAGAAGGGCACAGGGTTGATCCCATAATCAACTAAGTAAGCTCGGCGGGGGCCCGTTCCCCAATCGTCGACACATTTCTTCCTGGTTTCTACAAAATTGTTGTATCAAAAATAAAAAATCATATATATATATAGTTTTGTATTGAAAAGTACTTTCATAATATTATAATTTTATTAGGTTTTATAAATACATTATAATATAAATTACAAGAAGTATTCTTTACTGTTGCAGTCCCAAAAATATTTTTTTTTCTAGAACTAACCGTCGTGCGAATTTTTCTATTGTAATGTATTTATAAAACCTAATAAAATTATAATATATTTTTTTCAGAACTAATCTCTGCTCAGTATAAAAAAAATTGCCACATGGTGCTACAGTACCATACGTGGTACTATTGCACTGTTATTTTTTATTTTCACTGAGTGGGGGCGCTGCATTGCCACGTGTTGTGTCATGGCAAATGTAGCACCCCTCGTCCGCAGCATTGGGGGCCATATTTGCTAAAAACATTTTGACGTGGGCTAGCTCTAATTTTTTTTGGAGGGGGAGCTAGAACAATGAAAAATTCTCAAACCTACTAGAAAGCTTTTCTCCAGGATTCAGTCTTATGAAATTCTCAAAACATTTATCTCCGTGGAAATTCTTTATCTTTGCTTTCAACAAATTTATTTAAAATTCTTGTTTCCATACATGACTCAAATCCATAAGCGATTTATTTTTGAAGCAATATTTTTGTAGGTTGGTTATGGTACATACACTTTTAGTTACAGAACGTTTTAAAAATATTCGTAAATTGCACAAAAATACACTTCTAGTTACAAAATTCTGAAACATTTTCCTCCCCAACACTTCTTCTCCATTTCTGCCGCTACTTCTTGTAATATGGATAGCGAATGATAGGACATCCGAATTAAACATGTTTGCGATTGCAGTCAACTTGCGCGAAGCTGCTGTTGCTAGAAAAATCTGACCTTTTTCCTGCGCTACAGGGAAATTGAGAGTTCTTGGGCACCAGAGATCAGCCGAGATAGCCCCAGCCAATTGGCTCGTTACACGTGCATCTTCATCTTGTCAACTGCCGTACAACAGATAAGGAGTCTGTGCCCAGGATCGAAGCCATGACTCGCATGATCGAGTAGTAGGTCTCCGTCCTGTGTTCGTCTCCTCACTCGAGAAAGCTATCAGCGAGCATGGCGTTCATGGCGAGCGGCAGGGCGATGGCTCCGACCAGGCCAAGCTTCGTCACTCCCCCCCGCAGCCTCTTCAACTGGGGCAGAAGAGCGAAAGAAGCTGAGGCGCCGACCCCGCCGCAGCAGTTCAAGTACCACGACGTCGAGCCGCCGTTCCCCGCGTCCCTCGTGGCCAACACGCACCTCAGAGGCCGCGAGCTCAGGTGCTGCTACAAGGCCACCGTGGACGGCTTCAGCGCGACGGACTTCCACCGCCGCTGCGACTTCAAGGGCCCCTGCGTCGTCGTCGGCTACGCGGTCGTCGGCGGGTTCAGGTTCGGCGGGTTCAGCCCGGAGGGGTACCGCAGCACGGACGACTACTACGACACGCTCGACGCCTTCCTCTTCTACTGGCCGGCGCAGGAAGGAGGGGCGGACGCCGGCGCCGAGCCCGTGGTGCTGCCCAAGGTAGGCGGGAGCGGCGCGGCGCTGTTCGACTACGCGCGGGGCGGGCCGCAGTTCGGCGCCGACGGGCTGCTCATCGGCCCGCCGCTCACCGCCGTCATGGGGGTGTTCACGGGGCCCGACTCCAGCGCCGGCGTCGGCGACCTCCGCCGCGCGCGGTCGCGGCTCGGGCTGTCGTACGCGAGGAGAGAGGATGGCAAGGAGAGCCTGTTCGGCGACGAGCCCAAGGCCGACCTCGACGAGGTGCTCGTCTTCTGTAGCCCGCAGATTGCGGCCTTGTACTAATTAGCTTAGGGATAGATTGGGTAAATTAATTAGCTGCTAGCTACGTTGCACGCTTAAGCCATACCGGTATGGCGGTATGGGTATGCCGGTACGGCGATGCGGTATTTCCTAATAATCACCGGTAGTATATATAATAAAATAAAAAAAATGTAGGAGCTTTTTTCTACTCTTGATGTAGTTAGAGTTTTTTTTAAATACTGCATTTTTAAATAATTTTATAAAAATAATACATCAAAAAAATTACAAAATATATTTCTATAGCCAGAAGTTTTTTTTTTTTTTGTCATGGATTGAATTGGTCGACGGATTTATTTTGTCGTGAATTCATTTAACTGACAAGGCAGAGGTTTCTATGACTATTTGAATTGGCAACATAATATTGTTACTAATTCAAATGGCGACAAAGGTGCATTTTTGTAAAAAAAAAAATTTTGGCATATTATTTTTGCAAAATTATTTAAAAATGTATTATTTAAAAAATTGGTAGTTACTCCTAATATTGAATCTCACATGGAAGAAGTATGGAGGGTATATACATGTAATATATGAGTACATAAGATCATCTAGGTGATATGTATATTTTTTCATAAGTGATTGTACACTATTTTGGGTATACACCTTTTCATGTGCGAATATACAAGTATTTACAAAATACGGTGAAGACTATACTCCTTTGTAATTTTTTTATGTGGTTCACATTGGAGTATTTTAGAATTAGTATATAGGTATACCCAAAGTGATAAAAGATTATCCTAGTGGGTCAGGCTACCCAAAGTATACATGGTATACTCAAAGGGATAAATGTAATATCCTAGTGGGTCAGGCTAGCCGAGTCGGCCTCAACGTGCGTACCGACCTTAGCATTGGAGAATTTTTCCAGAGAGAATCGCATTTGCGTCGAACTGAAAAACTTGGTCCGACGTACAGTTGAATTGACGCCGGACTAAAATTGGAACTGAGTCCATCGTAAATGGCACACGCTCTGTTTGATTCTTGAGTGTGTGGCTTTCAGCGTCGGACCAAAACACAAGGTCCGACGTAAACACAGTTTGCATCGAACTAAGGAGAAAAACCAGAATTTCAATAAACTCTTTTTCTCCAAAAATTTTAACAACTATTCTATGAGCCAAATGATGATCAACTCATGATCATGCTAAGTTGCAAAAATACATTGCAATACTTCAAAACTATGCTCAAAGAATTTTAATCTTTTTGCAAAAACACATTTCGCAAACCAACTCAAAGAATATATTTGTAAAAATGTATTAAGCAAATAAATCCCGGAGTCTATGAGGTTTATCCTCTTAGCCATATGATGGTCAACACGAGACCAAACGAACTTGCAAACACCACGGTGCAAGTATCATATTCTCTCAGGATTCGGACTCATAGCCCTCCTGTTTATAGGCACAACAAACTTGCAAATAAACAATTAATCATTTTTACGCTTGAACATCCTCGCTTTGCAACACATGCCAAAGCCTAGCTTCAAGCCACAAAATCAAACTCAATTTGCTTGAGCATCCTTGTTTTGAAACACACGTAAAACCTAGCTCGAAGCAACCAAATCAAAACAAGTGCATGAGCTCTCTAATTGCGATACATGCAATTCTCTAACTCCATGCAATCACTTAAACACCAAATTGCTTGAGCTCTCTCCTTTTGCAAAACACGCAAACTTAGCTCCAAACAATACAAACTCAAATAAGGAATTTTGTTTTTAAGAACAAATATGGAGTTCAACAATTTGCAACACATGCAAAAATGAACTTCACTCAAAAGCCAACACTTTAGCTCATCCCATTTGCAACACATGCAAATCAAAGCTTTTATGCGAAAAACCAAAGCATATGCTCATCGTATTTGCAACATATGCAAATCAAGGCAATATGCTAACATCCAAGCACTAACTTCACCTATTCGCAATACATGTCAAATGGTTAGCTCCATGCTAAAACCAAATAAGAAGAACGGCTTTGAGCTCAAGTGACTGGATTGAGTTCATTACCAATGATGAAGTTCAAACTAAATATTCAACCTCTCTTAATAGTACAGCGCTAAATACTAGACACAAAGCTAGGAAAATTCTTAGCCTATCTAGTTGTACCTTTGCGTCGCCGCATGCTAGTGATCCCCTTTGGGGCTTTAAATGATCTTTGATCATTTTGCTTCTCCCCGGGATCATCACCTAGCTCTCTTGAAGTCTTTATGATTTGCGATCATCTTCTCTTCGAGAGTGTCACCCAGCTCCACTTCTCTTTTCTAGGATCATCACCCAACTCTCTCATCGTCTTGTTCATCGCCTCTTGATGAACCTTCTCATCTTGTCAACCTTTGGACCTAACCATATTTCATCACAACTCATAGAAAATGGTTAGTCCAAAAAACATGGTTGTGTCAATCATCTTTGCACTCCTTTAACACATAATGGATGCCACTTATATCGATTGAGCACAACCTAAATCAATTCTATGAATTTAGATGTGCCTTGAGTATGCTGATGCAACAAATGCTTCGTCATACTCAAGAACTATCCATTTATCCTTTATTAATCAAAAACACTAGCAACACATGATGAAATATCTTCTAATGATTAATAAGGCAAAAAAACTAAATTTAAATTTTCATTTAAATTGATGTGAATATATACTAACTACACAAGTTTTCATATACTCAAGTTGATGAAAAGTAATGAAACTTCAAGTTAAAACTTGAATTCCCCCTGAAGATGTGAATCCATGTAATATATGGATTAGGAAACATAATGCACATTATGTGGATGAGGCAATGGAGAATTCATACTTTAACTTGAATTCAAAGTATGCAATGAATAATAGAATGAATACGCATACATACCTTGGGTTTTCCATTTTCATCCAAATATGAGACTACTAACAATAAGCTCAATAAACATGTTAGTCTCATTAAAGATTAGGTTTGTCATTAAACAAGATTAAGCATTAATCTAACACCAATCACCAAAACCAATAGAGCTTGAACTTACATATGTACAGGTTTGTTGACAAAGGACCACAAATTTCTAGTGTTTTCTTAGCTTATTATGATAGCTAAGAAAATGTTTATGTTTTTATTCTTCCCATTTGTAACACTCGAGAAAATGTTAAAATAGTGTAAAGTGTTTAAGCATGCTTTTAACGCATTTTGGATTTTTCTACTAGATTTATTTGTTTTAAAGTTTAATTTGCTATATTTAATTTCTTTTTCCTTCAATCTAGGGCACTTCAAAAGAAATTTATAAAAACTTCAAATAACATAATCTTAGAAATAATTTTGTAAAATACTACAATGTTTGATATGAATAAATATAAATTTTTCAAAAAATTTGCATAGCATCAAAGTACCATAAAAATTCAAATAAAGCTAAAAAACAACAATATTGCAAGAATTTTAATTCGAAAACTACAATAGAAAATTGAGTGAAACCAATGACATTAGAAACTGCATTCATTGGCCTACCTCCATGAATTTTACCAGAATTTTTCCTTTTGACTAAAGACACTTTTGGGCAGCCAAAAAGCGCCAAACCGAAATATAGAAAATTGGAATGTGCTATAGTGTACACGTGGATTGCTCAACGGAATGTCATTGGATGCTGTCACCACCGTCGTGACATGCCACAGTTCCTCCCGTGCACGAGCCGCTGCACCGTCACCTGCGACCAAACGCCATCGCTTTTCCCCCTCTCTCTGCCCATGCCACGACGCCACGCCACGCGGCCGTTGCCAGCTGCGCCTCGCCATCTCTGTTAGCCATCCCATGCATCAACTACTCCACTACGCCCTGCTTTAAGTCGACCATAAGCCTCACCTGCCACCCCAGCTCGCCATCGTCTCATCCCCTTGCTGTGAGCTTGCTCTGCACCCAAAACGCGAAGAGCATGAGGACTTGGCCAGCAAGCACACCTTCATGCGATTCGTCACCGGGTGAGCTCGCCAACATAATTTCGCTCGCATGCGACTAACTTACTGTCCTCTAAGTTTGTTTTGTGCATGGATTGTAGCTCCGTTGACCGAGCCACCGTCAGGGCCTCCCCTTCTTCTCCGCCTTCGGCCACGCGCCGCCAGCCCAACCCGCAACTCCACCACCATGACCAAGAGGTATAAAAGACTCCACCTAGCCCTCATGATTTCCCCCCACTTGGCCGAGCTCGAGCTACCATCTTCTTCACTCATAGCCATAGCCTCCGCCATGCACCGCCCCTCTCCATCGCCAGCACGCGTCGCTACTGCGTGGTTGCCACCGGCCAGTGCCCTAGGACTACCTTGGCTCCCAGGTTCTCACCTCGCTGCCGGCCAGGCCGATTGCCCCTACCTCGCCGCCGGTGGCCACTTTAGCGTGCGCCCTTGTCCTGTGCCACTAACAGTTGGGCCCAGGCTGTTAGTGGATCGGCCACCATGTCAATCAGTGTGGTGGATTTGAAATTCCATAAAAATAAGAAATGCGCTTTCCAAGTTAGAAAGCGTATTTTGCTATTTTTACCGATTTTGGAAGCCGACAAGATTCAAATGCTCATAACTTTAGCTATAAAACTCCAAATCCAGTGATATAAGTCTCTAAATTCATGTAAATTCACGTACAATTTTAATATACAAAAATATTTTAAATTTGACCATTGTACAATGAATGAGCTCAAATTTATGCTATAGGCCTAGAATGTGTACTATGTCAAGTTTCCACAAATCAACTCCAAAAATGATAAAAAAAAATTGTATCATGATTTTTAGATCATAATATCTCCAAATATATAAAAATATTTAAATTTAGGCTTAGTTTGTATCAAATTCTTAAATAGACTAATTTCAATACATTCAAAAATTCAAATGTTTATAACTAGTGCAAATAAACTCCAAATGTGGTGAAATCAATTCCTTTGTTCTTTAAAAATGATACTCGTTCTATTTATACAAAAATATTTAGGTTTTGTGCTCTATTTATACATGTTTATGACTTAGGAAGAATCAAAGCAATATTTGAAATGTAAAATGATAATGAATTTTGCAAATATTCTCTGAAACCTTAGAAACAGAACCTAATCATTAAAAATCATGAAATTGGGCTCTGTAATAGTAGTTTAAGCCTAGGTTTAATGTGCCTTAGTAATGTTTTTTTAATGCCTAAGCCCTTGAGAAATGCTTTTGCACACACCACATCATGCTAACTCAATACTGTATTTTAATAAACCCAAATAATTTTAGCCTCTTGAATTTGTAATTATTCACATTCATAAATATAATTTTAGCTTCTTGAATTCAAAAAATAAAATTAACTTTCCTATATGAATTCAGGAGTTATGCCATAGAATGAACCCAAAGTTTGTCTTTTGCCTTAACAATATAAAAAAACCAAGTCATGAACAAAGGACTAAAGGAACCAAAATACACAAAACGATAACTCTAGAATCCTAAAACCACCCTTATCTCATTTAGTAGAATTCAATTTGGTTTTGCATCTGATTTCTTTTTACCATTAATAAAAAACTTGTTATTTGTGGTTTTGCTGTGCTTCTTTTTGAACGTCGAGTAGACGCCGATGTATTTGGAATCATTGATGACGACCTATCCAATGATCCAGACTACGTTCCAGACAACGAACAACAAGGCAAGCACCCTACTTTGATCATTTTAATCCCATTATTTTACAGTGTCTATGTTGTTTTATCAAACTATTATGTATGCGTGTAATTTCTGTAAAGTTGCTATATTGTGGGAACCGGTAGTTGTATTCTTAAATTATGGGATTGCCTTAATAACATTGACATGAAAACCTTGTTAACCCTAATATAGGTGTAAGCATTATACAAAATATTAAATGGGTATAATCGAGTATTTATAGCATATGCTTAGTCATGCCGTAGAAATTTAGAGGACAAATAGATGGGTATTGTCGATGATTGGGGAACGGGGCCCCGCCGAGCTTACTTGTTAATTGAGGGATCAATACAGTCCCCTTTTTCGATGAAAGGATTGCGCCCGGAGAATGCTCGATCAATTTAGGATGTGTTTAATACTCGGGAGATGGACACAAGGGTTTTGTGAGCACCCCCTCTTCCTATACCGTACTGTACGCCGTCTACTGTAGCGTATAGCACCGTATAGCAACAGGAAGCCTCGACACCGAAAATCCGAATCTAAAAATTCGATCGACGGGATCGAACACTTAACCGGACCGGTGCACGCATCGATACTAGATCCTGGATCAAGAGCTCCAAGATCGTAACCACAACCCAGTATCAATGCGAAAAGATAAACTAATTTAATTTACATAACTAGGTATAAATCTTGTACAAGTGTATTACGTAATCCAAAAGAAGTACAATGGCAGTGAAACAAAAGAAAGACAACCAGCAGTGGCCCGACCACCCCACAAAGCATCTGGAGGGAAGACCTACGGCCGCAACACTCGCGAGAGTGGGGCTCGCCATCATCCGGACATCATCAATACCTTCCTCGAGGAAAAAGGGTTAGCGACAACGGTGAGTACACGTATGTACTCGCAAGACTTTAGTGTATGCAATTATAATTAATATGCGGTCGATACGATTGAAATGGCTACTACACTAAGTCTATTATAAAAGGTGATTTGAAGCGATTCATCGAAATGTAATACATAATTTGAAAGACATAGCTTTGAATAAAACATATTTCTGATATAAATAACAACTGAGCTCCACAGCTGCCACCATCCATGGTCGCAGCTGGGATACGAATCGACATCCATACATATTCATAAATCCTCCAAGTATCATATCCACATATCCACAAATCCATCAAGTACTGTACTCAACCACATACTTTATATCGACTCGAGATAATTTTTCATTTTCAAAACCAAACCAAATTTCTATACTTGATATGATTAAAGAAGATTTGCTCATAACAGTGAGCACGGCTAATCGATTAGAATTATTTGATACTCTGCAGAGTTTGCGCACTTTACCCAAACACAACTCGGACTTGCATCCTGTCATCCAGGGTACACGCGATACACGAGGTATCCGATATACAAGAATGATCTATTCTTTCCCATCGTTGAGGTTATAGCCACACCTCAAAGACCGGCGATATAAACCCACTACTATGGCGATAAGAGGCCAACCACCACTCAAAGTGCCACGGAATATCCATCGTGACGACGGCGAAGTTTTTGCCGCGGCATTATCCCATAGCAAGGCGTACACCGTTGTATCAATCAAACATGAATCGGAGCGATTCCTCGCTGCATAAGTACAAGCGCACTCACGAAGGTGCATACGGCGGTCGTGAGGACACACACCGCGCTTTGATCGCTCAACACGGAAAAGGTCCACACTTCGCCTACCAACAGGCATGGCTATCCCTCACACTTCAGGTACTAAAACAGGCTGCCCCATCCCGCATTGCGGCGGTTGCACGGTGTTCATTCAAAACCGTCACAAGTTCGGTCCTTATATTTTTGCCTAGTGACTCAAGCGGGAACTCCACTTAACTCGCCAACCAATCGCCACCATGTTTAACTAGCACATATTATACCTCCCGCCAAGTCTAATTACCAACTAGACACTGCACATTTTTATCAAATTACCTTTACAAGTCACATTTCCAAAACATTTCCAAAACCAGTTACAATTATCATAAGTTTTGAGCATTTGGTAAATAGTGACTTTGCTCATCTCTATTGCAGTGTCTAAGCATATGCATTTACTAAGTCGTTTATACCCAAGTGACATTTTATTAATTGTCCAACCCTACTAAGGCTATCAATGAACTCTGGGAATTTAATTGAGGAAAAACCACCAAATCAGGGTATATCTACCATTCCCACAAACTAGCACTTTACTGAATATAAAAAATGCATATAGTTTGAGAAATCAAAGTAAACATCGTGAAATATAGGTTTCAAGATGGTCAAAGGAGGTGCTTGCCTGTCTGCTGCTGCTCTGATGGATCTGGGACGAACTCAGGATTGTTCGATGCAACTCCGGACTCACTCGCCTCTAATCGAATAAAAACATCAAAAGCAAATAACAGAGAAATAATTTAGCAAAGAGTGACTTTAGAAGCATAAACACCAACTTAACATCAAATAGAACTCATCTAGATACTAAGAAAGAAAAGAAACGATCAAAACGCGAAAAACGGCGTAATCGCGACCCGATGAGGCGATTTCGGTGAAATTCTCGCCAAAGTGAATAAAATGCGTAAAATAAAGAAAATTTCAAATAAATTTAGTTAAACACCTAGAATTAGGTATAACACACCTAACGGGACTTGTCGCAACTCGTTTGGGATTACAATGATCGACCGGGAGCCAAAACAAAGAAACCAAATCGGAAAAGTGAAAAATTCAGAAAAGGAAAAATGGCACTATTCACCGTAGGGCAAAAGCCATTTTGTTCGTAACATACGTAATCGATTTGCGATTTCTCTAGGCTGTTCCACCAGGTAGTCTAGGGTATTTAGGACCTATCTGGACCTTACCCCACCGAAATTCACTTAACCTATAACGAATTTCGATCGAAAGCGCATTTTGGGTCGCTAAATACGCTCCCGATCGCACAAGGTCCGAAAACGGCTCAAACTCGATTCCGCTTGCGCGAGGAGCACGTTTTCGACTTCACTAGGCTTATATGACCCTAAATGACTCATTCCGATAGCTAACTGGTAAATAAACCCTAAATTGTGGAATATGGCCAAAATGGCTATTTTGCTCGAAAACGAGCAATCTCGCCCAAAAGGGCCGTTTTGAGCTGGAATGCCGCGAGACTTGTTTTAAGCCCTCGGCTAGTTGCTTAGGGATACGTACGACCTAGCGGAGCTATTCCCCCGCATAGATGACTTAATCTACTCGGACTTTTGATCGAACGATCGCGTAACTCCCAGATTTACGAATTACAACAAAAGTCGAAAAGTGACTTGAATGCGATCCAAAACACGCGGGAAGCATGCTATCGACCTTAGTGACCTTAAACGAAGCTAAACAAAGCTAAATGCCTTAAACGGCTTGTGAGGCCTATAATTACTAAAATAAAATGCAAAGTGCTAAAATGCAAATCTAGCGATTCTAACTGCTTTTCTAGCCTCTAAGGGGACTAATGGTAAAGTCAATACATGCCTCGGAGCTCTAGGACTTTACAAAAATAAATGAGACCTATAGCTGCAAAGTACATTGAAAAATGGTCAAAACTAAAATCCGACTTTTCTAATCGGGGTTTCAACTAGCAAGGAAGCTATCGGGACTATCCATTCGCTCATCGGACCTCTAGGATTTTTCACAAATAGAGTGACCTAGAGCTAACAACTTGCCGCAGAATTCATCAAAATGGAATTCTGACTCTTCTGATCTCGACTGCGGCTACTAGAAGAGCTAATAGAACTGTCGATACAAGCTACAGACTCTTGGTATTTTGTAAAAACAAGCAATACCTAAAGAAATAAAATAAAATCCGGCTTAACAGAATTGAATTCCGATTCTTCTGATAGCGGCTCCAGCTACCAGAAGTGCTAACAAAAAATACTACCCATGCTTTGTTCCACTAAAACTCCGACAAATCGAAAACCTAGCGATAGTTTGCTAGATTTCGAAGATGGCCAAAAGCTAGGTCAACAGTAGAGTTAAATGGACCTAACGATGACCTGAGTCTAGATTTTAAAGCAGAATTGCTATGCGATGTGTCTAACACATGGAACCTAGTTTTGACATAGGCTAGGGTTTGAGGGACATGATGAAATGCGGAGCTACAGGAGGGGAAACTCGTAGCTACGCGACGAGGGACGTCCCGGGAGCCGAGAAATCAAGTCAGATCGCAAAAGCACCACGGGAACTCCAAGAGACATCGATGAATCTCGATGGAATACTCACTTGAAGGGGTTGAGAAGATGGGGAACGCGATGAGGACGCCGATTCATGCCTCCGGATCAGTTTCCGTCAGTCGGATCGCCTCCAATCCGCGGATTTGGGTGTCTTCTTCTTCTCTTTCTCCTTCTCCTTGCTCAAGACGTGTGGGAGGTGGGGAAATGAGGAAGTGGCTGGTTGGAGGCTTGGAGATGGCTTAAAACACATGTGGGCACTATGCACTTATGGAGGGCATTTTGGTCCAATGTCAAAACTTGAAGATTCAAACATCTAAAGCTGATTTTGAATACTTCTAAGATATTTTGGATAGTTTTTGAGGACTTTTAGACATTTAATTTCCTAAATTTCCAATTTGTCCAAAAGGACAATTACGAACCGCAATTGAACTCGATTTGATTTTGAGTGAGTTTAATTAAGTTAAAGGGTTCTTTTGGATCCCAGTCGAGTCTACTCAGCTCAAAATACAGAAACACACAAGAACAGTGTATTATTGAACAGTGTTTGAGTACAAATGTACAGTGACTCGAGTATAGAAATACTCGGGATATTACAGTCTACCCCCCTTACAAAAATCTCGTCCTCGAGATTGCTAACGCTCTCGAAGGAAGTCGGGGTACTCTGACTGGATATGATCTTGACGTTCCCACGTGGCTTCATCTTCTGAATGGTTGCTCCACTGGACCCTAAGCATCTTGATAACCTGACTGCGAGTGTGACGCTCAGCTGTCTCGAGAATACGGACTGGATACTCTCGATACGAAAGATCAGGTTGCAGATCAAGATGATCCAATTAAGTAAACTCTGATGAAACCCGAAGACTCTTCTTCAGCTGGGACACGTGGAATACATCGTGAACGTCCGAAAGATGTGGTGGTAGCTCAAGCCGATAAGCCACAACACCAATCTTCTCCAGAATCTGGAACGGACCGATGTATCGCGGAGCTAGCTTCCCGCGGACTTGAAATCTGCGAGTGCCGCGGAGTGGTGAGACCTTGAGGTAGACAAAGTCACCCACCTCAAAGCTCAACTCGCGGCGACGGCGATCAGCGTAGCTCTTCTGACGAGACTGAGCTTCTTTCAGCCGGTCTCGAATCAAGCTAACTTGCCTTTCAGCCTCTTCAATCATAGCTGGTCCGAAGAATTGCCTCTCACCAACCTCGGACCAAAACAAGGGCGTTCTGCACTTCTTGCCATAAAGAGCCTCGAATGGCGACATCTGAAGGCTGATTTGGTGATTGTTGTTGTAGGAGAACTCGGCGAAGGGCAAGCATTTCTCCCACGACTTGTCAGAGTACAAGACACAAGCCCTCAACATGTCTTCTAGGATTTGATTTGCCCTTTCCGTCTGTCCATCGATCCTGGGATGGTAAGCGATCTTTGAAAGATAGCCTGGTGCTAAGAATAGACTGCAAACTTTCCCAAAATCTGGAAGTGAACTGCGAACCACGGTCAGAGACTATGACTTTTGGAACTCCATGGAGCCGAACAATATTCTGCAAATAGAGTTCCGCTAGCTTGGCTCCAGAATAGGTGGTATGAACTGGAATGAAATGTGCCACCTTGGTCAAGCGGTCAATGATCACCCAAATGGAGTCGTGACCGGCGGAGGACCTCGGTAGACCGGTAATGAACGCACATGCGAAGAGTGCCGTCCTTCTTCTTCACAAACAAGACTGGACTGCCCCAGGGAGAAGAACTGGGGCGAATGAACCCCTTCTCTAACTGCTCCTTGAGCTGAGTCTTCAACTCAATCAGCTCATCAGCAGGCATCCTATACGGACACTTAGAAATTGGAGAAGTGCCAGGCAAGAGATCGATGATGAACTCCAAATCACGATCAGGTGGCAAACCTGGCAACTCATCAGGGAACACATCGGGGTACTCACATATCACCGGTACTGATGGTCCCGAATGTAAAGAGCACCGAGCAAAGGTGCTTTGCCTTCTGGAGCGAGAAGAAAAGGTAACAGCAATGCCATCAGGGTTGACTAATGAAATGGATCTCCTGGCACAATCAATATGCCCTCGATGCTTGGACAGCCAGTCCATACCAGAATCACATCAAGACACGATGTCTCAATGTTGATAAGATCACCCCAAATTCTACCCGTTGATCTCAATTCTAACCCTGGACTCATGAGCTCGGCGGTCAAAAGCAGATCCACGCGAACGGATCAACAAGTACTTCTCGAGGTACAAAGAATGCACCTCATCTTTGAGCAACAAAGCGTGAAGAAATAAAGGAATGCGACGCTCGAGTCAAATAGAACCAAAGTGGGCACGGAATGAGCAGACAACGTACCCAACACAAACATACTAAAAGCATTCATTCAAAGAAGCATAAGAACCAATTCAAAAACCAACTCAGGAAACGACAAAATAATCCCTAATTACAATCACGGACATCTAACCTTAACCCATTACGAGCTAAACCCGTGTTCCTTCTAATTCTTTTGAACAAGATAGAAGAAAGAAACAAATTTTGAAATTTGGATTAAGATCAGATTCATTTTGAAAAGTAGATAAGAGAAAAGCTATAGAATGGACAAGAATAGCATTCTACATTTTCCAATTAAGATTTGTAGCTTCAAAATAACTTTTGAGAAGAAAAAAAATCTGCTCCTAAGTCTAACGACCGGGCTAACTAAGTCTTCCTGCAGTCAATTGGCTCTGATACCAACGCTGTGAGCACGCCCTCTTCATATACCGCATCAGACGCCGTCTCAGTAGCGTATAGCACCGTATAGCAACAGGAAGCCTCGACATCAAAATCCGAATCTAAAAATTCGATCGACGGGATCGAACACTTAACCGGACCGGTGCTCAGACGCATCACGATCTGGATCCCTGGATCAAGAGCCCAAGATCGCGTAACCACAACCCGAGTATCAATGCACGAAAAGATAAACTAATTTAATATACATAACTAGGTATAAATCTTGTACAAGTGTATTACGAGAATCCAAAAGAAGTACAGCGGCAGTGAAACAAAAGAAAGACAACCGGTAGCTGGCCCGACCACTCCACAGGCTCTTGATTGGAGGGAAGACCTCTGGCCGCAACACTCGCAGACTGGGGCTCGCCATCATCCGGACATCATCAATACCTTCCTCTCGAGGAAAAGGGTTAGCGACAGCGGTGAGTACACGTATGTACTCGCAAGACTTTAGTGTATGCAATTATAATTAATATGCAGGCTGATACGATTGAAATGGCTACTACACTAAGTCTATTGCAGCGAGGATTTGAAGCGATTCATCGAAATGTAATACATAATTTGAAAGACAGCAGTTTGAAATAAAACATATTTACAGTATAAATAACAACTGAGCTCCACAGCTGCCACCATCCATGGTCGCAGCTGGGATACGAATCGACATCCATACATATTCATAAATCCTCCAAGTATCATATCCACATATCCACAAATCCATCAAGTACCGCATTCAACCACATACTTTATATCGACTCCGAGATAATTTTTCATTTTCAAAACCAAACCAAATTTCTATACTTGATATGATTAAAGAAGATTTGCTCATAGCAGTGAGCACGGCTAATCGATTAGAATTATTTGATACTCTGCGAGTTTGCGACTTTACCCAAACACAACTCAGACTTGCATCCTCGCTATCCAGGGTACACGCGATACACGAGGTATCCGATATACAAGAATGATCTATTCTTTCCCATCGTTGAGGTTATAGCCACACCTCAAAGACCGGCGACGATAAACCCACTACTATGGCGATAAGAGGCCAACCACCACTCAGGCGACCACGGAATATCCATCGTGACGACGGCGAGTTTTTGCCGGCATTATCCCATAGCAAGGCGTACACCGTTGTATCAATCAAACATGAATCGGAGCGATTCCCCGTGCATAAGTACAAGCGCACTCACGAAGGTGCATACGGCGGTCGTGAGGACACACACACCGCGCTTGATCGCTCAACACGGGAAAAGGTCCACACTTCGGCCTACCAACAGGCATGGCTATCCCCTCACACTTCAGGTACTAAAACAGGCTGCCCCATCCCGGCATTGCGCGGTTGCACGGTGTTCATTCAAAAACCGTCACAAGTTCGGTCCTTATATTTTTGCCTAGTGACTCAAGCGGGAACTCCACTTAACTCGCCAACCAATCGCCACCATGTTTAACTAGCACATATTATACCTCCCGCCAAGTCTAATTACCAACTAGACACCGCACATTTTTATCAAATTACCTTTACAAGTCACATTTCCAAAACATTTCCAAAACCAAGTTACAATTATCATAAGTTTTGAGCATTTGGTAAATGGTGACTTTGCTCATCTCTATTGCAGTGTCTAAGCATATGCATTTACTAAGTCGTTTATACCCAAGTGACATTTTATTAATTGTCCAACCCTACTAAGGCTATCAATGAACTCGGGAATTTAATTGAGGAAAAACCACCAAATCAGGGTATATCTACCATTCCCACAAACTAGCACTTTCTTGAATATAAAAATGCATATAGTTTGAGAAATCAAAGTAAACATCGTGAAATATAGGTTTCAAGATGGTCAAAGGAGGTGCTTGCTGTCTGCTGCTGCTCTGATGGATCTGGGACGAACTCAGGATTGTTCGATGCGACTCCGGACTCACTCGCCTCTAATCGAATAAAAACATCAAAAACAGCGAACAGAGAAATAATTTAGCAAAGAGTGACTTTAGAAGCATAAACACCAACTTAACATCAAATAGAACTCATCTAGATACTAAGAAATAAAAGCGATCAAAACGCGAAAAACGGCGTAATCGCGACCCGATGAGGCGATTTCGGTGAAATTCTCGCCAAAGTGAATAAAATGCGTAAAATAAAGAAAATTTCAAATAAATTTAGTTAAACACCTAGAATTAGGTATAACACACCTAACGGGACTTGTCGCAACTCGTTTGGGATTACAATGATCGATCGAGCCAAAACAAAGAAACCAAATCGTAAAAGTGAAAAATTCAGAAAAAGGAAAAATGGCACTATTCACCGTAGGGCAAAAGCCATTTTTGTTCGTAACGCATGAATCGATTTGCGATTTCTCCAGGCTGTTCCACCAGGTAGTCTAGGGTATTTAGGACCTATCTGGACCTTACCCCACCGAAATTCACTTAACCTATAACGAATTCCGATCGAAAGCGCATTTTGGGTCGCTAAATACGCTCCCGATCGCACAAGGTCCGAAAACGGCTCAAACTCGATTCCGCTTGCGCGAGGAGCACGTTTTCGACTTCACTAGGCTTATATGACCCTAAATGACTCATTCCGATAGCTAACTGGTGAATAAACCCTAAATTGTGGAATATGGCCAAAATGGCTTTTTTGCTAGCAAACGAGCAATCTCGCCCAAAAGGGCCGTTTTGAGCTGGAATGCCGCGAGACTTGTTTTAAGCCCTCGGCTAGTTGCTTAGGGATACGTACGACCTATCGGAGCTATTCCCCCGCATAGATGACTTAATCTACTCGGACTTTTGATCGAACGATCGCGTAACTCCGGTATTTACCCGAATTACAACAAAAGTCCGAAAAGTGACTTGAATGCGATCCAAAACACGCGGGAAGCATGCTATCGACCTTAGTGACCTTAAACGAAGCTAAACAAAGCTAAATGCCTTAAACGGCTTGTGAGGCCTATAATTACTAAAATAAAATGCAAAGTGCTAAAATGCAAATCTAGCGATTCTAACTGCTTTTCTAGCCTCTAAGGGGACTAATGGTAAAGTCAATACATGCCTCGGAGCTCTAGGACTTTACAAAAATAAATGAGACCTAGAGCTGCAAAGTACATTGAAAAATGGTCAAAACTAAAATCCGACTTTTCTAATCGGGTTTCAACTAGCAAGGAAGCTATCGGGACTATCCATTCGCTCATCGGACCTCTAGGATTTTTCACAAATAGAGTGACCTAGAGCTAACAACTTGCCGCAGAATTCATCAAAATGGAATTCGACTCTTCCGATCTCATTGCGGCTACTAGAAGAGCTAATAGAACTGTCGATACAAGCTACTGAGACTCTTGGTATTTTGTAAAAACAAGCAATACCTAAAGAAATAAAATAAAATCCGGCCAATGTAATTGAATTCCGATTCTTCCGATAGCGGCTCGACTACGAAGTGCTAACAAAAAATACTACCCATGCTTTGTTCCACTAAAACTCCGACAAATCGAAAACCTAGCGATAGTTTGCTAGATTTCGAAGATGGCCAAAAGCTAGGTCAACAGTAGAGTTAAATGGACCTAACGATGACCTGAGTCTAGATTTTAAAGCAGAATTGCTATGCGATGTGTCTAACACATGGAACCTAGTTTTGACATAGGCTAGGGTTTGAGGGACATGATGAAATGCGGAGCTACAGGAGGGGAAACTCGTAGCTACGCGACGAGGGACGTCCCGGGAGCCGAGAAATCAAGTCAGATCGCAAAAGCACCACGGGAACTCCAAGAGACATCGATGAATCTCGATGGAATACTCACTTGAAGGGGTTGAGAAGATGGGGAACGCGATGAGGACGCCGATTCCTGCCTCCGGATCAGTTTCCGTCAGTCGGATCGCCTCCAATCCGCGGATTTGGGTGTCTTCTTCTTCTCTTTCTCCTTCTCCTTGCTCAAGACGTGTGGGAGGTGGGGAAATGAGGAAGTGGCTGGTTGGAGGCTTGGAGATGGCTTAAAACACATGTGGGCACTATGCACTTATGGAGGGCATTTTGGTCCAATGTCAAAACTTGAAGATTCAAACATCTAAAGCTGATTTTGAATACTTCTAAGATATTTTGGATAGTTTTTGAGGACTTTTAGACATTTAATTTCCTAAATTTCCAATTTGTCCAAAAGGACAATTACGAACCGCAATTGAACTCGATTTGATTTTGAGTGAGTTTAATTAAGTTAAAGGGTTCTTTTGGATCCCAGTCGAGTCTACTCAGCTCAAAATACGTAAAACACACAAGAACAAAGTGTATTATTGAGCAGTGTTTGAGTACAAATGTCTGATGACTCGAGTATAGAAATACTCGGGATATTCTGATCTACCCCCTTACAAAAATCTCGTCCTCGAGATTGCTAACGCTCTCGAAGGAAGTTGGGGTACTCATTTGGATATGATCTTGGCGTTCCCACGTGGCTTCATCTTACGAATGGTTGCTCCATCGACCCTAAGCATCTTGATAACATTTGCGAGTGTGACGCTTTCGGTGTCTCGAGAATCTGGTGGATACTCTCGATACGAAAGATCGGGTTGCGAGATCAAGATGATCCAATTAAGTAAACTCGATGAAACCGAAGACTCTTCTTCACTGGGACACGTGGAATACATCGTGAGCGTCAGAAAGATGTAGTGGTAGCTCAAGCCGATAAGCCACAACACCAATCTTCTCGAGAATCTGGAGCGGACCGATGTATCGCGGAGCTAGCTTCCCGGACTTGAAATCTGCGAGTGCCGCGGAGTGGTGAGACCTTGAGGTAGACAAAGTCACCCACCTCAAAGCTCAACTCGCGGCGGCGGCGATCGGCGTAGCTCTTCGACGAGGCGAGCTTCTTTCGGTAGGTCTCGAATCAAGCTAACTTGCCTTCGGCCTCTTCAATCATAGCTGGTCCGAAGAATTGCCTCTCACCAACCTCGGACCAAAACAAGGGCGTTCTGCACTTCTTGCCATAAAGAGCCTCGAATGGCGACATCTGAAGGCTGATTTGGTGATTGTTGTTGTAGGAGAACTCGGCGAAGGGCAAGCATTTCTCCCACGACTTGCTGTAGCACAGTACACAAGCCCTCAACATGTCTTCTAGGATTTGATTTGCCCTTTCCGTCTGTCCATCAGTCTGGGGATGGTAAGCAGTGCTGAAAGATAGCCTGGTGCTAAGAATAGACTGCAAACTTTCCCAAAATCTGGAAGTGAGCTGAACCACGGTCGAGAGACTATGACTTTTGGAACTCCATGGAGCCGAACAATATTACGCAAATAGAGTTCCGCTAGCTTGGCTCGAGAATAGGTGGTATGATTGGAATGAAATGTGCCACCTTGGTCAAGCGGTCAATGATCACCCAAATGGAGTCGTGACCGGCGGAGGACCTCGGTAGACCGGTAATGAACGCACATGCGAAGAGTGCCGTCCTTCTTCTTCACAAACAAGACTGGACTGCCCCAGGGAGAAGAACTGGGGCGAATGAACCCCTTCTCTAACTGCTCCTTGAGCTGAGTCTTCAACTCAATCAGCTCATCAGCAGGCATCCTATACGGACACTTAGAAATTGGAGAAGTGCCAGGCAAGAGATCGATGATGAACTCCAAATCACGATCAGGTGGCAAACCTGGCAACTCATCAGGGAACACATCGGGGTACTCACATATCACCGGTACTGATCGGTCCCGAACAGAAGAGCACCGAGCAAAGGTCGCCTTCCTGGAACAGAAGAAAAGGTAACAGCAATGCCATCAGGGTTGACTAATGAAATGGATCTCCTGGCACAATCAATATGCCCCTGATGCTTGGACAGCCAGTCCATACCCAGAATCACATCAAGACCTGATGTCTCAATGTTGATAAGATCACCCCGAAATTCTACCCCGTTGATCTCAATTCTAACCCCTGGACTCATGAGCTCGGCAGTCAAAACAGATCCACGCGAACGGATCAACAAGTACTTCTCGAGGTACAAAGAACAGACCTCATCTTTGAGCAACAAGCGTGAAGAAATAAAGGAATGCGACGCTCCAGAGTCAAATAGAACCAAAGTGGGCACGGAATGAACAGACAACGTACCCAACCCAAACCTACTAAAAGCATTCATTCAAAGAAGCATAAGAACCAATTCAAAAACCAACTCAGTGGAAACGACAAAATAATCCCTAATTACAATCACGGACATCTAACCTTAACCCATTACAGGCTAAACCCGTGTTCCTTCTAATTCTTTTGAACAAGATAGAAGAAAGAAACAAATTTTGAAATTTGGATTAAGATCGATTCATTTTGAAAAAGTAGATAAGAGAAAAGCTATAGAATGGACAAGAATAGCATTCTACATTTTCCAATTAAGATTTGTAGCTTCAAAATAACTTTTGAGAAGAAAAAAAAATCTGCTCCTAAGTCTAACGACCAGGGCTAACTAAGTCTTCCTGCGAGTCAATTGGCTCGATACCAACGGCGTGAGCACGCCCTCTTCCTATACCGTCTTATCGCCGTCTCTTTGTAGCGTATAGCACCGTATAACAACAGGAAGCCTCGACAGAAAATCCGAATCTAAAAATTCGATCGGCGGGATCGAACACTTAACCGGACCGGTGCTCATGCGCATCGATCTGGATCCCTGGATCGGTAGCCCGATATCAGCGTAACCACAACCCGAGTATCAATGCACGAAAAGATAAACTAATTTAATTTACATAACTAGGTATAAATCTTGTACAAGTGTATTACAGAATCCAAAAGAAGTACAGCGGCAGCGAAACAAAAGAAAGACAACCAGCGGTGGCTGACCACTCCACGAGGCTAGATGGAGGGAAGACCTCTGGCCGCAACACTCGCAGTGGGGCTCGCCATCATCGAGGACATCATCAATACCTTCCTCACGAGGAAAAAGGGTTAGCGACAGCGGTGAGTACACGTATGTACTCGCAAGACTTTAGTGTATGCAATTATAATTAATATGCGGCTGATACGATTGAAATGGCTACTACACTAAGTCTATTGCAGCGAGGATTTGAAGCGATTCATCGAAATGTAATACATAATTTGAAAGACAAAGTAGCTTGAATAAAACATATTTACTGATATAAATAACAATCGAGCTCCACAATTTGCCACCATCCATGGTCGCGGTGGGATACGAATCGACATCCATACATATTCATAAATCCTCCAAGTATCATATCCACATATCCACAAATCCATCAAGTACCGCATTCAACCACATACTTTATATCGACTCGAGATAATTTTTCATTTTCAAAACCAAACCAAATTTCTATACTTGATATGATTAAAGAAGATTTGCTCATAGCAGTGAGCACGGCTAATCGATTAGAATTATTTGATACTCTGCAGAGTTTGCGCACTTTACCCAAACACAACTCGGACTTGCATCCCTGTCATCCAGGTACACGCGATACACGAGGTATCCGATATACAAGAATGATCTATTCTTTCCCATCGTTGAGGTTATAGCCACACCTCAAAGACCGGCGACGATAAACCCACTACTATGGCGATAAGAGGCCAACCACCACTCAGGCGACCACGGAATATCCATCGTGACGACGGCGAGTTTTTGCCGCGGCATTATCCCATAGCAAGGCGTACACCGTTGTATCAATCAAACATGAATCGAGCGATTCCTCGCTGCATAAGTACAAGCGCACTCACGAAGGTGCATACGGCGGTCGTGAGGACACACACACCGCGCTTGATCGCTCAACACGGGAAAAGGTCCACACTCGACCTACCAACAGGCATGGCTATCCCCTCACACTTCAGGTACTAAAACAGGCTGCCTCATCCCAGCATTGCGGTTGCACGGTGTTCATTCAAAACCGTCACAAGTTCGGTCCTTATATTTTTGCCTAGTGACTCAAGCGGGAACTCCACTTAACTCGCCAACCAATCGCCACCATGTTTAACTAGCACATATTATACCTCCCGCCAAGTCTAATTACCAACTAGACACTGCACATTTTTATCAAATTACCTTTACAAGTCACATTTCCAAAACATTTCCAAAACCAGTTACAATTATCATAAGTTTTGAGCATTTGGTAAATGACTGACTTTGCTCATCTCTATTGCAGTGTCTAAGCATATGCATTTACTAAGTCGTTTATACCCAAGTGACATTTTATTAATTGTCCAACCCTACTAAGGCTATCAATGAACTCTGGGAATTTAATTGAGGAAAAACCACCAAATCAGGGTATATCTACCATTCCCACAAACTAGCACTTTACTGAATATAAAAAATGCATATAGTTTGAGAAATCAAAGTAAACATCGTGAAATATAGGTTTCAAGATGGTCAAAGGAGGTGCTTGCCTGTCTGCTGCTGCTCTGATGGATCTGGGACGAACTTCGGGATTGTTCGATGCGACTCAGGACTCACTCGCCTCTAATCGAATAAAAACATCAAAAGCAATAACAGAGAAATAATTTAGCAAAGAGTGACTTTAGAAGCATAAACACCAACTTAACATCAAATAGAACTCATCTAGATACTAAGAAAGAAAAGAAACGATCAAAACGCGAAAAGCAGCGTGTCGCGACCCGATGAGGCGATTTGGTGAAATTCTCGCCAAAGTGAATAAAATGCGTAAAATAAAGAAAATTTCAAATAAATTTAGTTAAACACCTAGAATTAGGTATAACACACCTAACGGGACTTGTCGCAACTCGTTTGGGATTACAATGATCGACCGGGAGCCAAAGCAAAAAACCAAATCGGAAAAATTTGAAAAATTCAGAAAAGGAAAAATGGCACTATTCACCGTAGGGCAAAAGCCATTTTTGTTCGAAACATACGTAATCGATTTGCGATTTCTCCAGGCTGTTCCACCAGGTAGTCTAGGTATTTAGGACCTATCTGGACCTTACCCCACGAAATTCACTTAACCTATAACAATTCGATCGAAAGCGCATTTTGGGTCGCTAAATACGCTCCCGATCGCACAAGGTCCGAAAACGGCTCAAACTCGATTCCGCTTGCGCGAGGAGCACGTTTTCGACTTCACTAGGCTTATATGACCCTAAATGACTCATTCCGATAGCTAACTGGTGAATAAACCCTAAATTGTGGAATATGGCCAAAATGGCTATTTTGCTCTAAAACGAGCAATCTCGCCCAAAAGGGCCGTTTGAGTGGAATGCCGCGAGACTTGTTTTAAGCCCTCGGCTAGTTGCTTAGGGATACGTACGACCTATCGGAGCTATTCCCCCGCATAGATGACTTAATCTACTCGGACTTTTGATCGAACGATCGCGTAACTCCGGTATTTACCCGAATTACAACAAAAGTCGAAAAGTGACTTGAATGCGATCCAAAACACTGGAAGCATGCTATCGACCTTAGTGACCTTAAACGAAGCTAAACAAAGCTAAATGCCTTAAACGGCTTATGAGGCCTATAATTACTAAAATAAAATGCAAAGTGCTAAAATGCAAATCTAGCGATTCTAACTGCTTTTCTAGCCTCTAAGGGGACTAATGGTAAAGTCAATACATGCCTCGGAGCTCTAGGACTTTACAAAAATAAATGAGACCTAGAGCTGCAAAGTACATTGAAAAATGGTCAAAACTAAAATCCGACTTTTCTAATCGGGGTTTCAACTAGCAAGGAAGCTATCGGGACTATCCATTCGCTCATCGGACCTCTAGGATTTTTCACAAATAGAGTGACCTAGAGCTAACAACTTCTTGTGAGAATTCATCAAAATGGAATCGACTCTTCCGATCTCGATTGCGGCTACTAGAAGAGCTAATAGAGCTATCGATACAAGCTCTGAGACTCTTGGTATTTTGTAAAAACAAGCAATACCTAAAGAAATAAAATAAAATCCGGCTTAACAGAATTGAATTCCGATTCTTCTGATAGCGGCTCCAGCTACCAGAAGTGCTAACAAAAAATACTACCCATGCTTTGTTCCACTAAAACTCCGACAAATCGAAAACCTAGCGATAGTTTGCTAGATTTCGAAGATGGCCAAAAAGCTAGGTCAACAGAGAGTTAAATGGACCTAACGATGACCTGAGTCTAGATTTTAAAGCAGAATTGCTATGCGATGTGTCTAACACATGGAACCTAGTTTTGACATAGGCTAGGGTTTGAGGGACATGATGAAATGCGGAGCTACAGGAGGGGAAACTCGTAGCTACGCGACGAGGGACGTCCCGGGAGCCAGAAATCAAGTCGGATCGCCAAAAGCACCACGGGAACTCCAAGAGACATCGATGAATCTCGATGGAATACTCACTTGAAGGGGTTGAGAAGATGGGGAGCGATGAGGACGCCGATTCACGCCTCGGATCGGTTCCGTCAGTCGGATCGCCTCCAATCCGCGGATTTGGGTGTCTTCTTCTTCTCTTTCTCCTTCTCCTTGCTCAAGACGTGTGGGAGGTGGGGAAATGAGGAAGTGGCTGGTTGGAGGCTTGGAGATGGCTTAAAACACATGTGGGCACTATGCACTTATGGAGGGCATTTTGGTCCAATGTCAAAACTTGAAGATTCAAACATCTAAAGCTGATTTTGAATACTTCTAAGATATTTTGGATAGTTTTTGAGGACTTTTAGACATTTAATTTCCTAAATTTCCAATTTGTCCAAAAGGACAATTACGAACCGCAATTGAACTCGATTTGATTTTGAGTGAGTTTAATTAAGTTAAAGGGTTCTTTTGGATCCCAGTCGAGTCTACTCAGCTCAAAATACAGAAACACACAAGAACAGTGTATTATTGAACAGTGTTTGAGTACAAATGTCTGATGACTCGAGTATAGAAATACTCGGGATATTCTGATCTACCCCCTTACAAAAATCTCGTCCTCGAGATTGCTAACGCTCTCGAAGGAAGTTGGGGTACTCTGACTGGATATGATCTTGACGTTCCCACGTGGCTTCATCTTCTGAATGGTTGCTCCACTGGACCCTAAGCATCTTGATAACATTTGCGAGTGTGGCTCAATTTGTCTCGAGAATCTGGATGGATACTCTCGATCTGAAAGATCGGGTTGCAGATCAAGATGATCCAATTAAGTAAACTCGATGAAACCGAAGACTCTTCTTGGTGGGACACGTGGAATACATCGTGAACGTCCGAAAGATGTGGTGGTAGCTCAAGCCGATAAGCCACAACACCAATCTTCTCCAGAATCTGGAACGGACCGATGTATCGCGGAGCTAGCTTCCCGCGGACTTGAAATCTGCGAGTGCCGCGGAGTGGTGAGACCTTGAGGTAAACAAAGTCACCCACCTCAAAGCTCAACTCGCGGCGACGGCGATCAACGTAGCTCTTCCGGCGAGGCGAGCTTCTTTCAGCCGGTCTCGAATCAAGCTAACTTGCCTTTCAGCCTCTTCAATCATAGCTGGTCCGAAGAATTGCCTCTCACCAACCTCGGACCAAAACAAGGGCGTTCTGCACTTCTTGCCATAAAGAGCATCGAATGGCGACATCTGAAGGCTGATTTGGTGATTGTTGTTGTAGGAGAACTCGGCGAAGGGCAAGCATTTCTCCCACGACTTCTTTGTAGCACAGTACACAAGCCCTCAACATGTCTTCTAGGATTTGATTTGCCCTTTCCGTCTGTCCATCAGTCTGGGGATGGTAAGCAGTGCTGAAAGATAGCCTGGTGCTAAGAATAGACTGCAAACTTTCCCAAAATCTGGAAGTGAACTGCGAACCACGGTCAGAGACTATGACTTTTGGAACTCCATGGAGCCGAACAATATTCTGCAAATAGAGTTCCGCTAGCTTGGCTCCAGAATAGGTGGTATGAACTGGAATGAAATGTGCCACCTTGGTCAAGCGGTCAATGATCACCCAAATGGAGTCGTGACCGGCGGAGGACCTCGGTAGACCGGTAATGAACGCACATGCGAAGAGTGCCGTCCTTCTTCTTCACAAACAAGACTGGACTGCCCCAGGGAGAAGAACTGGGGCGAATGAACCCCTTCTCTAACTGCTCCTTGAGCTGAGTCTTCAACTCAATCAGCTCATCAGCAGGCATCCTATACGGACACTTAGAAATTGGAGAAGTGCCAGGCAAGAGATCGATGATGAACTCCAAATCACGATCGGTGGCAAACACGGCAACTCATCGAGGAACACATCGGGTACTCACATATCACCAGACTGATGGTCCCGGAATGTAAAGAGCAGCGAGCAAAGGTCTTTGCCTTGGAGCGAGAAGAAAAGGTAACGACAATGCCATCGGGGTTGACTAATGAAATGGATCTCTGGCACAATCAATATGCCCTGATGCTTGGACAGCCGGTCCATACCGAGAATCACATCAAGACACGATGTTTCAATGTTGATAAGATCACCCCAAATTCTACCCCGTTGATCTCAATTCTAACCCCTGGACTCATGAGCTCGGCGGTCAAAAGCAGATCCACGCGAGCGGATCAACAAGTACTTCTCGAGGTACAAAGAATGCAGACCTCATCTTTGAGCAACAAAGCGTGAAGAAATAAAGGAATGCGACGCTCCAGAGTCAAATAGAACCAAAGTGGGCACGGAATGAACAGACAACGTACCCAACACAAACATACTAAAAGCATTCATTCAAAGAAGCATAAGAACCAATTCAAAAACCAACTCAGGGAAACGACAAAATAATCCCTAATTACAATCACAGACATCTAACCTTAACCCATTCTGAGCTAAACCCGTGTTCCTTCTAATTCTTTTGAACAAGATAGAAGAAAGAAACAAATTTTGAAATTTGGATTAAGATCAGATTCATTTTGAAAAGTAGATAAGAGAAAAGCTATAGAATGGACAAGAATAGCATTCTACATTTTCCAATTAAGATTTGTAGCTCCAAAAGGACAATTACGAACCGCAATTGAACTCGATTTGATTTTGAGTGAGTTTAATTAAGTTAAAGGGTTCTTTTGGATCCCAGTCGAGTCTACTCAGCTCAAAATACAGAAACACACAAGAACAGTGTATTATTGAACAGTGTTTGAGTACAAATGTACAGTGACTCGAGTATAGAAATACTCGGGATATTACAGGTTTATACTGGTTCGGGCCTCTCACGGGGGAGATAATAACCCTACTCCAGCAACAGTGGTATTGCTTGACAATTCAAACAGTGTTTCGCGTGTCTAGCTTCTCTAATTATCTTTTTCCCTTTTTTTCATTCCTTCCTCCCTTACAAGAGGTATTTATAGCTTACAAGAATATTCAACCTAATTACAGCCGAATAATGGGCATTTGACTGCATCGATCATGGCTGTAACCGAAGCCTTGATTTACGCCACGTTCCCATCGTGGGCGTAACGGCGCCACATCGTGGCATGATTAACACTATTCGGGTGTAACCGTCGAACACGATCTTCCGACCATACGTCTCACGAATGAGCTTGGGCCGAGCGTGTTGGTCTTGGCCGAGCATATATGCTCAGGCCTTGAGCACAGATGCTCTAGGCCGAGCGTCAAGCCTGGGCTGATCGGACGAACCGACCCGTCACATGATGCTCGTGGGTCATCCTCGGGGATATCATCTGGGGGTACGCATGGTCGGCTGAAATCGACTGCCGAGGTACTATGGTAATTATGGAAATTATCTAGTCCTCGACAGTTGGCCCTCGAGGCTCAAGTGGAAAACTACTTGGCGGGGCCTTCACCTTGAGTCTACTGACTCAACGGAGGGATTGGAATCTTGCAGCGAAGCACTGCTACAGCATCCGAGCATATCTCGCTAGCAGACGAGCATGGTTGGAAAAGACCGGGCATACAACTAGACCCCCAACCAAAGGAAGCTCAAGTAAGACAATGTGAAAGGCTGTTGTAACACCCCAATTTTTGCTTTTCATGAAATTAGATGTTATTGTACACTCTGGTGAATTTTTGGAATTTTCTGGAATTTATTTGGATTTATTTGGAATTAATTTGAATTTATTCTATATTGAAATAATTAAAGAAATAAAAATTTCAAATAAAGTTTTGTGGGAAATGTTTTATTTGGGTCCAAAATGTTTTCAAATATTTTCCATAATTTTTTTGGAATTTTTCTGAGTATTTTGCTATTTTTCTGGATTTATTTGAGTTTTCTATGAATTATTGAATAATTAAATCGCTGGAAAATGTCGAATCGGTTTGTACTATTCACCCGACCGAGCCGGAACCGAACCAGACTCGAGTCTGACTCGGACCAGACCGCACCCGAGCCCGAGCCGGACCAAACCCTATTCCGCGCGAACCGTTGGATCGAGATCCAACGGTCAGGATCAGCCGTACCGATTCGGCTGGATCCGGCCTGGATCCGATCTCGCCCGCGCCATCGTGGCCGTTGATCGTGCCACATGGACGGCTGTCCGCCTTCGTCTCCGCCCTAGTCCGGGTCGGATTCCTCCGCCGCATCGCCGCCGCGTTCCGTTAGGGTTCCGATTTTAGCGCGCCTCCCGGGGTTATTTAAGGCTTGGGTCATCGCTCGAGGTTGCCCTTTTTCGTGCGCACGTATTGCCCTAGCCCACCGAGGTCTAGCCGCCATAGATTCGCCGGGATTGCTCGCCGTAGTTGCGTGAAGCACCGCCACGGTTTTTGCTTCGCCCCGCCGTCGTCCGCCGTCCTCCGCCGCGTCGGAGCCCAGATCCGGAACCCCCAGGTCGAGCCGCGTCCGTGGAGATATCTCACCTCGCCGGAAAAGGCCACAAACGCCATCGCCCGTGTCGCCTTTACCAGCTCCGGTCTGCCAACGCCGTCGCGTCACCATCACCACTCGCGAGCTCCCTCAGCCGTCCGATCGCCATCCAACGCGCCTGATCCATCCACGTCGCCCGGAGGTATTTTTCCCACGTTTGATTTCCTAGATCTAATCTTCGCCGTTAGATCTAGATCTAACGGTTTAGATCTCGCCACGTAGCCATGGCAGTAACGAACCATATTAGATCTGGACCGTTGGATCAAGATCCAACAGCCCACGTTAGCCCACGTCACCTCAACGAAATCCACGTTGCGGCATCCAGATCCAATCTCAGCCGTTGGATTTAGATCCAACGCACGAGATCGTGCCACATAGCCCTGCCGCCGCACCGTGCGCATGTGAGCGCGCCACTGACATGCGGGGCCCGCATGTCAGCGACTGTGGCGTGCGCCGAGTGCACCGTAGACCCGCCGGGTGCAACATCCCAAAAATTTCTTTTAATATATATAGTGTGCTTCGAGGATTATTTGTAATTTTCCGGAGTCTACTGGAAAGCCTCGCGAGTAAATCGGATTCACGTTGAGTGAATTAATCGTATTAAATAAAGATCAGGCCTTTTCGAATAAGCGTAAAATTTAAAATTTTGGTGGATAATTAAGATAATTGGTAGACGAGAGTGTTCGCTTCAAAGATTTTCGAAAAACATGCTTTATAATGCAAGTCGTTGATTTTACCAAACCCTGTACAGGTGTCTGATTCACTAAAAGATTTATTACGGAAAATCTATGCATCGAAAAATCGCGAAACCAACTTTGTTAAGTTCTAAATAATTCCTAGTATTTTAGAGGGTTTTTTTTCAAAATATTTAGAAACTTTTTACTATTTTAATTTAAATCCGTTTGGCGAGTGCACGTGTGTGTTTATATACTTGTGTATACGTAACGTATATGTATATTTGGAGGAGTCATCGACGCAAGGTTAGTGGGGCCGTTTCCACGCAACATTATTAGCAAGTAGAAGTGGTAGCCGATTGCTAGCTTTATGCCTTGACCATGCTTGGACTTAATTAGCGATGCTCAAATTTGGTTTCCAATTCTTTAGTGTGGCCGTTTCCCATGCATGTGCTTCTACCGGAGTTGGTGGTGCAAGGGAGTAGTGAGTAATTAAGTTCAGCCGTTTGCATTTTTGCATGGCGTCTCCTCAATCTCGGTAGTTCCCATAGGATTGCATGATTGCCCTCTCGTTACTAAGCGATTGAACTCCACACGCACGCATTTGAATTAATTCCTTGGTAGTTACTACTTTCCACTCGTGTGCATGCATATGAGTCCTGCTAACCTCTGTCCATTCGCCTTCCTCCGGTAGCTATTAGCTATATATATACCTCTCTCCATTGCTCCAGTCCATTTTTCCCCATAGCTCATACCAATTGCCTCCTCGCCATTTCACGATTTGACGTCGCCACCGTGCACCGCCGTGCCGACTCGGTGACCGCCTAGCCGCTGCCGTCCGGCCCGGCGTCTTGCTGCCCTCATCGCCGCCGCCACCGTCTACGTCACGAGCGCATCTTCCGGCCACGCCGCCTTCTTCTCGCGCCCAACGGTTTGTGCCGCTGATTAGCGCCTAGTTTTTGTGTATTTGTGCATTAATATGTCATATTAGATTGTTTCGGTGCTTGTATATATATATACTTGATCGATTCGCGTGTAGATATAGTTGCGGCGTAGATATATTCGGTTATTAGGCATGTATACGTATATTAATCGGATGACCAGCGTATATAAATTAGGAAGCTTGTGTGCGGCGCATAGTTTATGATGAGGTTATATATATTTTTTGATTCGATCTTCCTCGCTCGTAGCTAGCGTATTCAAGCATATACGTATCTGACAGGAGCAATACTTGCATGGAGAACTAAAGACTAGTTATGCGTAAAAATGGTATACGTTAGACGTGTATGCGTTGGTAGTAAATTTATGTTGTGGTGCTCTGTTCGGTACCCTCTGTTACTAAGCATTCAGACTAACGAACACATTTACACGCCAAACCAGTTTGTGCACGAGTCCAATCCACGCCGAGCAGTACCACTGCATGCATGCGAAAGCTAGAAAGATTAGTTGTACATGATCATTTTCAGAAATTGCGAATTTTCTCTTTTTCGCTACAAATTCATTTTAAGTCCGAATCGCTTGCAACAAAATTTGTAAATTAGTAAATATTAATACCTTTCTACAGTAATTTTTGTGAAATTTTATAATTAAATTTATACTTGTTAAATTATTTGCAGAAAGTCCAAACTTGCGAATTTTGTAACTACTAAACTATACGTGTCAAAATGTCGAAATAAATTTTATAAATCTTAGAATATGCTAAACTAATTTTCTAGAAGTTTTCGCGAAATTACGCATTAATTTGATTTGCGGCATTTTTCGATTGTGTGTTTACCTGGTTGTTTGCTCTGGCGTGAGACGTTGATCGGCGGGAGTGTGGAAGTCGAAGACCAAGCTCAAGACTTAGATCAGGAGTATCAGCTATTTGAAGGCAAGTCGTGCTTTGACCATTTTGATCCTAGCATTTTAAATATATATTTCGATTTAAAGTATGCATGTTATGTTGAATAAAATAAATAATTTAATTTGGGTAATTAGTTAATCAACCTAATTGTTAACTCACCCTTGTTAATATTATTTGTATGTCATATGTTTCCTTGTTACCTTAAGTTGGGATTAAAATGTTGGATAATATGATTGTGCCAACACGGGAGGCTAGACCGTGACTAGATGCTTAGTTGTGCTTACGTGAACCTTGTTTCAAAATAAGCAAAATAATATTGACTAATGACGAGTGAGATGATTTTGAAATGTTAAGTGTGAACTTGTCACGGGAAGATGTGAAGTGTAGGTACCTTTGTGGTTCTACATGGTAGCAAATTCTTGTTGGCATGTGTTGCACAATAGTTGAACAAGGGTGGGGAAAAGATTTAGTCTGGGGCAAGTGGTATGAGGCTTTATGCAGGTGGGCCTTTATGGCACAGATATTGAGAAACGACCTTTGCGGCCTTGGGATGAGCGATGTGAGATGTCTTGGGTGAGGGATGAGTGATGAATGTCTTGCCCTGGACGATTAAGGACTTAACCTTGCAAGCCTTTGAACTGAGTATTCCGTACAACCACATGGTGGTGTGGGGCAGTCTTAGGTTAGTAGGATTACAAGTCTTACCTTTGATACCTAAGGGTGACAGCTACTGGGAGTAGCTGTGCGGGGAGCGTCTGGAGCTACGGCTTGGTACCCTATCCAACGGTGTTGTCGGTCCCATACTTCGCCTTGCTAAGGGAAGGGATGGTGTATGGCACAAACCGGAGAGGGTCATTGGTGTAGACGGAAGTTTCTGAAAAGCTTCGTTACGGTTAATCGCCTTTGTGGTGTGCGACTGTATCATGTGGGTAAAGTGTACAACCTCTGCAGAGTGTGTCAAAACTATTCGAATAGCCGAGTCCACGGTACTGGACAAAGCTCGGGGATTACTGATCAAGGGATAGATCTTCTAAAAATAAAATGTGGAATTGGGTGGCTTCGTGCCGATGAAGAATTTGACTAGGGCTTTGTGCCAAACCACTGATGAAAAACTTTGAAATTCATATTATAGTATGGTTTTATCAATTTGAATCTAGTATGAGTATTTGAAAGTAAAATGCTGTTTTATGCAAAAGAACCAAATGAGCCTATCCTTTGGAATAAACCTGCATATAGTTATTAGACATGCGCTTCTGTGCATGACTTGTTGAGTATGTTGTATACTCACCCTTGCAAACCAAAAACAAATCAGAAGAAGAGTCAATGCCTGCGTGGGAAGAGGAGTACAACGACGGCCAGGACAATTAAGGGACCATCCGCACTCAAGTTGCCTTTGGGAAGATGGAACCACAAGACTATCTTTTATATCCGCTGTTTTGCTTCTGAACTGTTATTTATGTCTTATTTAAGTAAGCCCTGCGTGGCTGAATAATGTAAGGTGACCTTAAGGTCTTGCAACAGTTTATTTTAATTATCGAAGTACTTATTTATAGTTTCGCTGTGTATGGATGTGATATTCAAAACCTGTTTACCTGTGTGTACTAGCGTGATCCTGGACTAGTACGGAATGCACAGAGGGTCCGGATTTGCAGATTCGGGTCCCGACAGAGTTGGTATCAGAGCCATGCTTGACTGTAGGATTGCCCTAGTTAGAATGGTCGTTAGAAGGACAAAATTATTTTCTAAAGTTAAAACTTGCCAAGAGAATAAATGGATTCTTGACTTATTCCCTCTCTTCTGATCCTTGTCTTACTCTGAAAAATTTCGTTGCTCATCAGGTTTATAAAATGTTGTGTTCTTACGAGTTGTTTTGGCAGATGAGGAGGCACAACACCACCGCGGAGCAGCTGGGAGGATACGCCGCCGAGATGTGGCGCATGATGCAGGTGCTCGGAGGCTACGATCATCCCATCTACACAGGGACCACCGTGGTAGAGGCAGGACAGGTTCGCGAGTGGAAGACCAGGTTGATGGTTTACGCTAGGAATGGGGCAAGAGCCACCGCCCCATGTACTTTCATGTCGAGGGCCACATTTGAGGCCGGGATCCAGAGGCGTCACGGTTGGCCATGAGGAAGATTGCCCGCATGTATTCCAGGGAGCTGCGAGGCCTGATTTTCCGTCATCATCCGCGTCGGGACACTCGCGCCAATCGGGAGCCGATCGAGGACGAGGACGTCACTATTACTCATATGGCCAGGTTTGTGATTGCTCAGGAGGAGGCCATGGATGCAACGGTTGAGGAACTTCAGGGGACCCAGGAAGAAGTCAAGATTTTAAAGGCTCATTTGCAGGAGGCCCGGGAGCTCGCTATTCACGCTGTGACTAGGGTGCGGGAGCTAGAGGAGGCTCTATATGGTCAGGGACCGGATCCGGAAGAAGAGCCGGAGGAGGATCCCGAGGAGGTCCAGGAGGTGCCAGCCCAGGAGGAGGCACCAGTGCAGGAGGCACCAGTGCAGGAGGCGCCCGATCTGACAGAGCGGTGTCTCTGGACTCGACGAGTCGATTGGGTCTCAGGCCGATGGAGGTTGGGCATGGGGATCGGTTTGCCCCAATGCCAGCTCACCCGCCGGTTTACCCACCAGGAGGGCCGCATCCAGGATTTCTGGACGAGTGAGAGAGTTAAGTGTTTGGTGTGGGACTCAACTGTTCGAGTCGCGTCTTTAATTTCCAGAGTTGGCCTAGGTGTGAGTCGTTGTGAGTTGTTTTGTTTGTGACTGTCTGTCTTGTGTTATGACTGTGTGCGTCCGTATGTGTTGCATTGGCCCTTAGGCACTTATAAGCGACCATACTTATTTCAATAAAAAGTGGCTGGTTCTTGTTACAATATATTCCCCCTGCATAAGTTTCCTCTACTTGGCTATTCTTTTCTTCCACTTTCCTCTAAACTATTGGAGTATCGTGAGATGGTGAACACTCGCGGAAGTCTTTGGAGCTGGGGAAGTGGATCTCGCCAGGAGGCAACCAAGATGAAACTCCCACTCCTCGGGTGCACCGCTTGATTGACACACGTAACACAGGAGCTTTCCTCGCTGCCAGACACAATTGATGCATACAATGATGCAGACTATGCAGCAGATAGCCACCAGCCGCCGCCAACAACGTCAACCCAGCAGTCAACCAGGGGCCTCAGCATCAGACCAGGCTATCCGAGTTCATGAGAACCCGTCCACCAACTTTCTCAGGCAATGCTAACCCACTGGAGGCTGACGATTGGCTTAGGTCAATCGAGAGGAAATTGCACATTACTCAGTGCAATGGGAATGAGAGGGTACTCTATGCCTCTCACCAACTTGAGGGCACAGCAGCTGAGTGGTGGGAGAATTACTGTGCGACACAGGAGAATCCCCAGGACATAACCTGGGAAGAATTTACTACTTCATTCCGGCAGTACCATGTGCCGGAGGGCATCATGGATCTGAAGAAAGAGGAGTTCAGATCTCTGAAGCAAGGAGGCCAATCTGTGGCCGACTATCTGAACAAATTTACTCAGCTGGCACGTTATGCTCCGGAAGACGTGACCACTGACAAAGCAAGACAATCCCGTTTCTTGAAGGGATTGAACACCGGACTGCAGGTGGGACTGATAACCCACACATTTCCGGACTTCCAGGAGCTGGTCAACAAGGCCCTGATACTGGAGAATAAGCGCCAGGAGTTGGATGACTTTCGCAAACGCAGAATGGCACAACAGAGTGGTCGCCCAGCACCGCAGAGAGCTAGGGTGGTACCGCAGCAGCCAGCGAGGTTTCTGCCCAGGAGCAACAACCGTCCACCGGTACCAGTACCCCGGCCTACAGCGCAGACTTTCCAGACCCCCGCACCAGCAGTAAACCAAGCAGGAAGCAGTTCACCAATGGCCGGGAGACGCTGCTACAGTTGTCAGGAGCTAGGGCATTTTGCTAACAACTGTCCTAAAAAGGGGGGAGTGACACCAGTGCGCCTCAACCTTGGAAACACCCCCACCAAGACGCCAGCACCGAACCAGAACCGTGGAAATGCACCAGCTGGAAATCAGACTCAATCCATTGCAAGGGGCAGGGTCAATCATGTCACTACAGAAGAAGTGCAAGAAGCTGCAGATGTTGTGCTAGGTACGTTTCTGGTTAACTCCGTACCTGCTACAGTATTATTTGACTCTGGAGCATCGCATTCATTCGTTTCTCGAGAATTTGTTATTCAGAATGAATTGCCTGTCGTGAATCTTAAGTGTACACTCTTGGTTCAATCCCCTGGATCAGAACTCCGATCCAAGGTAGGGTGTTCTGGAGTGAAACTAATAATAAATGGAGTAGAGTTCCTAGCGAACTTGGTTATATTGGATAACCAGACCCTAGATGTGATATTGGGGATGGATTGGCTAACCAAACACAAAGTGGTACTAGACTGTGGTCGAAGGATAGTTTCAGTTGAAAGTCCAGACGGCAAAAAGGTGGAATTCCAAGCAACTGCTACCCGAGAAGGACAACTGATGGTTAACAGTTTGAAGGCAACTAACCTAGAAGATGTGCCAGTGGTGCGCGACTACCCGGATGTGTTTCCAGAAGATTTACCTGGAATGCCACCGGATAGGGATATTGAGTTCGTGATTGAACTAGTACCTGGAACCGCACCGATAGCTAAGAGACCCTATCGGATGTCTACGGATGAGCTGATTGAAATGAAGAAGCAGATCGAGGAGCTGATGGAAAAAGGTTTTATAAGACCAAGTTCTTCGCCATGGGGAGCACGATCTTGCTTTGTCAAGAAGAAGGATGGAAGTTTTCGGATGTGTATCGATTATCGTGCACTCAATGATGTGACGATAAAGAACAAATATCCGCTACCCAGGATAGATGATTTATTTGATTAGCTAAGAGGAGCAGGAGTGTTCTCCAAGATCGATCTTCGATCGGGTTACCATCAACTGAAGATCAGATCCGAAGACGTACCGAAGACTGCATTTTCATCAAGATATGGACACTATGAATTCACAGTGATGTCTTTTGGGTTGACAAATGCACCCGCATACTTCATGAATTTGATGAACAAGGTTTTTATGGAGTATCTCGGTAAGTTTGTAGTGGTGTTCATAGATGATATACTAGTATATTCCAAAACCAGAGAAGAACATGCTGAACATCTCAGACTGGTATTGGAGAAGTTAAGAGAACAACAGTTATTTGCAAAATTTAGCAAATGTGACTTCTGGAAAAGTAAAGTGGAGTTTCTTGGACATATCATGACCGCTGAAGGAGTGGCTGTAGATCCAAGTAAGGTTGAAGCAGTGTTACACTGGGAACAGCCGAAGACGGTAACTCAAGTTCGGAGTTTTCTCGGAATGGCGGGGTATTACCGTCGATTCATAGAAGGTTTCTCTACAATTGCCAAACCCCTCACGCAATTGTTGAAGAAAGAAAATAAGTTTACATGGACACCTGAATGTGAGAAGAGTTTCCAAGAGCTGAAGAAGAGATTGACAACGGCACCAGTATTGGTTCTACCCGATGTACATCAGAGTTTTGATATTTCTTGTGATGCGTCCACGACAAGGACTAGGATGTGTACTGATGCAGAATAGAAAAGTAATAGCTTATGCATCAAGACAGTTAAGGCCTCATGAGGAAAATTATCCGACGCATGACTTGGAGTTAGCATCTGTCGTGCATGCTCTAAAGTTGTGGCGCCATTACCTCATTGGAAACAGGTGTGAGATATACACCGACCATAAGAGTCTTAAGTATATATTCACCCAGTCAGACTTGAATATGAGACAAAGGAGGTGGTTGGAATTAATCAAGGATTATAATGTAGAAATACATTATCATCCAGGCAAGGCCAATGTGGTGGCAGATGCCTTGAGCCGAAAGAGCTATAGCGCAAATATGTTACTAGAAATCAGTCAAGCAGAGTTGTGCAAGGATTTTCAGAAATTGAGACTGGAAATTGTTCCAAAAGGGTTCTTAGCTGCTCTCGAAATAAAGCCTACTTTAGAGGATCAGATCAAGGAAGGTCAAAAGGGTGACGAGAAGATCGGGCAGATCAAATCCAAGATGGAGGAAGGCCTAGCCAAAGACTTCAGATTGGATGATCAAGGTATACTGTGGATGAAGGAACGTATTTGTGTACCTGACAAGAAAGAGCTGAAGCAGTTAATACTGGAAGAAGCTCATGATTCCAAGTATTCAATTCACCCGGGAAGTACAAAGATGTACCAGGATCTGAAGGAAAGGTTTTGGTGGCCGAGTATGAAGAGAGAAGTCGCAGGATATGTTGCATTATGTGATGTATGTCAGCGAGTCAAAGCTATGCATCAGAGGCCAGCAGGGCTGTTGCAACCCCTGAAGATTCCGGAATGGAAGTGGGAGGAGATCGGCATGGATTTCATTACTGGTTTGCCTAGAACACAAGCCGGTTATGATTCAATATGGGTTATAGTGGACCGACTAACCAAAGTTGCACACTTCATACCGGTAAAGACAACTTATTCAGGAGACCGATTGGCGAATCGTATATGTCCGTAATTGTTTGTTTACACGGTGTGCGAAGAAGATAGTGTCGCATGAGGTACCCAATTCACCTCGAGGTTACGGGGTAAGCTACATGAAGCTTTGGGGACACGATTGAACTTGATACCGCATATCACCCGCATAAGCAGATGGTCGATCGAAAGGGTCAATCAGATACTTGAAGATATGCTCGAGCACGTGCATTGGCATATGCGACATCATGGGATAAATGTTTGCCCTATGCGGAATTCAGTTATAATAACAGCTATCAAGCTAGTCTGCAGATGTCACCTTTTGAAGCTTTATACGGAAGGCCTTGCCGAACACCATTACATTGGAATGAAATTGGTGAACATCAAGTGGTTGGACCGGACATTCCGCAAGAAGCCGAAGAAAAGATAGCAATAATCGAGGAAAGATCGAAGATTGCTTAGTCTAGACAGAAGAGCTATGCGGACAATGCAGGCGAAGGGATTTAAGCTTTAAACACGAAGACTATGTATATCTCAGGGTAACACCACTTAAGGGAGTCCGAAGGTTTCACGCAAAAGGGAAACTTGCACCGAGATATGTGGGACCCTTCAAAATCCTAAGCCGAAGAGGCGAAGTAGCCTATCAGTTGGAGTTGCCACAGTCTTTGGCTGGAGTGCATGACGTCTTTCACGTCTCCCGGTGAAGAAGTGTTTGCAGTACCGAGGAACAAGCACCGTTGGAGGACATTGATCTACAAGAAGACACGACCTACAAGGAACATCAGGTGAAGGTTCTCGACACCAAGGATCGCGAGACGAGGAACAAGTCAACGCGGTTTTGCAGAGTGCGATGGAGTAACCACTCAAAGCGAAGCGACACAGGGAGCGAGGAGGACTTGAAGAAGGAGTTCCCGAACCTTTTCTCTAGCTAGCTCGAATCTCGGGGACGAGATTCTGTTAAGGGGGGGAGGTTTGTAACATCCCAAAAATTTCTTTTAATATATATAGTGTGCTTCGAGGATTATTTGTAATTTTCCGGAGTCTACTGGAAAGCCTCGCGAGTAAATCGGATTCACGTTGAGTGAATTAATCGTATTAAATAAAGATCAGGCCTTTTCGAATAAGCGTAAAATTTAAAATTTTGGTGGATAATTAAGATAATTGGTAGACGAGAGTGTTCGCTTCAAAGATTTTCGAAAAACATGCTTTATAATGCAAGTCGTTGATTTTACCCAACCCTGTACAGGTGTCTGATTCACTAAAAGATTTATTACGGAAAATCTATGCATCGAAAAATCGCGAAACCAACTTTGTTAAGTTCTAAATAATTCCTAGTATTTTAGAGGGTTTTTTTTTTCAAAATATTTAGAAACTTTTTACTATTTTAATTTAAATCCGTTTCGGCGACGGGTACGTGTGTGTTTATATACTTGTGTATACGTAACGTATATGTATATTTGGAGGAGCTGTCGCACGCAAGGTTAGTGGGGCCGTTTCCACGCAACATTATTAGCAAGTAGAAGTGGTAGCCGATTGCTAGCTTTATGCCTTGACCATGCTTGGACTTAATTAGCGATGGATCGCTCAATTGGTTTCCAATTCTTTAGTGTGGCCGTTTCCCATGCATGTGCTTCTACCGGAGTTGGTGGTGCAAGGGAGTAGTGAGTAATTAAGTTCACCGTTTGCATTTTTGCATGGCGTCTCCTCAATCTCCAAATTGCTCCCATAGGATTGCATGATTGCCCTCTCGTTACTAAGCGATTGAACTCCACACGCACGCATTTGAATTAATTCCTTGGTAGTTACTACTTTCCACTCGTGTGCATGCATATGAGTCCTGCTAACCTCTGTCCATTCGCCTTCCTCCAGTAGCTATTAGCTATATATATACCTCTCTCCATTGCTCCAGTCCATTTTTTTCCCCATAGCTCATACCAATTGCCTCCCTGCCATTTCCCTGATTTGACGTCGCCACCGTGCACCGCTGCCGTGCCGACTCAGCTGACCGCCTAGCCGCGGCTGCCCGTCCGGCCGACCGCGTGCTGCCCTCATCGCCGCCGCCACCGTCTACGTCACGAGCGCATCTTCCGGCCACGCCGCCTTCTTCTCGCGCCCAACGGTTTGTGCCGCTGATTAGCGCCTAGTTTTTGTGTATTTGTGCATTAATATGTCATATTAGATTGTTTGGTGCTTGTATATATATATATACTTGATCGATTCGTGTAGATATAGTTGCGGCGTAGATATATTCGGTTATTAGGCATGTATACGTATATTAATCAGATGACCAGCGTATATAAATTAGGAAGCTTGTGTGCGCGCATAGTTCTGATGAGGTTATATATTTTTTTTTGATTCGATCTTCCTCGCTCGTAGCTAGCGTATTGAAGCATATGCATTATCTGACAGGAGCAATACTTGCATGGAGAACTAAAGACTAGTTATGCGTAAAAATGGTATACGTTAGGCGTGTATGCGTTGGTAGTAAATTTATGTTGTGGTGCTCTGTTCGGTACCCTCTGTTACTAAGCATTCAGACTAACGAACACATTTACACGCCAAACCAGTTTGTGCACGAGTCCAATCCCACGAACAGTACCACTGCATGCATGCGAAAGCTAGAAAGATTAGTTGTACATGATCATTTTCAGAAATTGCGAATTTTCTCTTTTCGCTACAAATTCGCTTTTAAGTCGAATCGCTTGCAACAAAATTTGTAAATTAGTAAATATTAATACCTTTCTACAGTAATTTTTGTGAAATTTTATAATTAAATTTATACCGTTAAATTATTTGCGTAAAGTCCAAACTTGCTTGAATTTTGTAACTACTAAACTATACGTGTCAAAATGTCGAAATAAATTTTATAAATCTTAGAATATGCTAAACTAATTTTCTAGAAGTTTTCATAAATTACGCATTAATTTGATTTGCGGCATTTTTCGATTGTGTGTTTACCTGGTTGTTTGCTACGCGTGACGCGTTGATCTGAGCGGGAGTGTGGAAGTCGAAGACCAAGCTCAAGACTTAGATCAGGAGTATCAGCTATTTGAAGGCAAGTCGTGCTTTGACCATTTTGATCCTAGCATTTTAAATATATATTTCGATTTAAAGTATGCATGTTATGTTGAATAAAATAAATAATTTAATTTGGGTAATTAGTTAATCAACCTAATTGTTAACTCACCCTTGTTAATATTATTTGTATGTCATATGTTTCCTTGTTACCTTAAGTTGGGATTAAAATGTTGGATAATATGATTGTGCCAACACGGGAGGCTAGACCGTGACTAGATGCTTAGTTGTGCTTACGTGAACCTTGTTTCAAAATAAGCAAAATAATATTGACTAATGACGAGTGAGATGATTTTGAAATGTTAAGTGTGAACTTGTCACGGGAAGATGTGAAGTGTAGGTACCTTTGTGGTTCTACATGGTAGCGAAATTCTTGTTGGCATGTGTTGCACAATAGTTGAACAAGGGTGGGGAAAAGATTTAGTCTGGGGCAAGTGGTATGAGGCTTTATGCAGGTGGGCCTTTATGGCACAGATATTGAGAAACTTGACCTTTGCGGCCTTGGGATGAGCGATGTGAGATGTCTTGGGTCGGGGATGAGTGATGAATGTCTTGCCCTGGACAGTTAAGGACTTAACCTTGCAAGCCTTTGAACTGAGTATTCCGTACAACCACATGGCTGGTGTGGGACAGTCTTAGGTTAGTAGGATTCTGAAGTCTTACCTTTGATACCTAAGGGTGACAGCTACACTGGGGTAACTGTACGGGGGAGCGTACCGGAGCTACGGCTTGGTACCCTATCCAACGGTGTTGTCGGTCCCATACTTCGCCTTGCTAAGGGAAGGGATGGTGTATGGCACAAACCGGAGAGGGTCATTGGTGTAGACGGAAGTTTCTGAAAAGCTTCGTTACGGTTAATCGCCTTTGTGGTGTGCGACTGTATCATGTGGGTAAAGTGTACAACCTCTGCAGAGTGTGTCAAAACTATTCGAATAGCCGAGTCCACGGTACTGGACAAAGCTCGGGGATTACAGTCAAGGGATAGATCTTCTAAAAATAAAATGTGGAATTGGGTGGCTTCGTGCCGATGAAGAATTTGACTAGGGCTTTGTGCCAAACCACTGATGAAAAACTTTGAAATTCATATTATAGTATGGTTTTATCAATTTGAATCTAGTATGAGTATTTGAAAGTAAAATGCTGTTTTATGCAAAAGAACCAAATGAGCCTATCCTTTGGAATAAACCTGCATATAGTTATTAGACATGCGCTTCTGTGCATGACTTGTTGAGTATGTTGTATACTCACCCTTGCAAACCAAAAACAAATCAGAAGAAGAGTCAATGCCTGCGTGGGAAGAGGAGTACAACGACGGCCAGGACAATTAAGGGACCATCCGCACTCAAGTTGCCTTTGGGAAGATGGAACCACAAGACTATCTTTTATATCCGCTGTTTTGCTTCTGAACTGTTATTTATGTCTTATTTAAGTAAGCCCTGCGTGGCTGAATAATGTAAGGTGACCTTAAGGTCTTGCAACAGTTTATTTTAATTATCGAAGTACTTATTTATAGTTTCGCTGTGTATGGATGTGATATTCAAAACCTGTTTACCTGTGTGTACTAGCGTGATCCTGGACTAGTACGGAATGCACAGAGGGTCCGGATTTGCAGATTCGGGTCCCGACACCGGGCCCGTAGACCGGGTCCATGGACCGGGACACGTGGCAGCACCCGGATGGTGCCACGTGGCGTGGTGACGTCATCATGGGGTTCGGCCGGTGCTGACATCAGTAGGTCCACGTGGACCAATGGGGTGCTGACACGTGTCACCCATGACGCAATAATTATTTTCCGAAAAAGAAAATAATTTATTAATTCGGTTTATTGATTTCAAAAATGGATTCAAACTTCAAATGCTCATAACTTTTGCAATTTAACTCCGATTTGAGTGATTCAAATTTCTAAATTTGTATAAAATTGAGATCTACCTAATGGTGAATTTTATTTAATTTTTAAGACCAAAGTTTCTCTCTGTAACATTATTTAATTGATTATTTAAACTTTAAACGCTTGTAACTTTTGCGTTTTAACTCCGATTTCGCCGATTCAAATTCCTAAAAATTCATAAAATTACGCTCTCTCTGTTTATGGACTTCATTTGGATGTTTGGACACTTTTTGTCCACTGTTTTATTCATTTATTACTATTTGCACGCGTTACGAGTAGACGTTGAAGTGCCCGAAGGCTTCGAAGGTGAAGTGTTGACCCAGGAGCCAGCTCAGGACCAAGATCAAGTGCTTTTTGAAGGCAAGTTGTGCTTTGACCATGTTGATCCCATTTTGAAATTAATTTGATTTAAATTATTGCATGCTAGTTCAATTAGAAAATGCTTTGATTAATTTTGGGAGATTAGTTAATTGCCTAGTTGCCGTATGCCACCTTGACATAAAGAATTGTTTGCCATGGACCCCTTGTCACCCTAGTTGAGGATTAAATGGTTAGACATTATTAAATTGCCAACATGGGAATTTAGATCGTTGTAGTATATTGCTTAGACCTGCTACGTGCTCATGACATGATTTTGAATAATCAAATATTAATATTGACTTAACGATATATTGAACCTATTTTGGAAAGGTATCATGTGTTGTGATGTTGATGGCATGTGGTGCATGGTAATCAACTGGGGGTTTGATAAATAGTTTTTCGACCGGGGCATGTAGCAAGAAATGATCGGGTGGGCCAGTTGTGGCATCGGGAGTGATGATTTGGTTCTTCGGGTAGACTTGCCCTGGTCAACATAAGGACTTAACCTTGCAAGCCTTTGAACTGAGTTAATCGTGCAACCACATGACCGGAATGGGACGGTCCTAGTTGAATAAGTTACTAATAACTTGCATGTGATACCTCGGCTGTCAACTACACCCTTTGTGTAGCTTGAAAGGGGAGCGTACCGATGCGATGGCATGGTACCCGTCCAACGGTATGTCGGTCCCATACTTCGCCTTTGTTAAGGGAAGGGATGGTGTAGGGCAAAAACCGAAAAGGTTCACTTGCGTAGTTAGCCGTTTCCGAAATTATGTCTGTTGGTAATAACTATGTCTGACGGCAAAATTATGTCTGTCGGCAATAAGGCTATATGTGGAGTCAGCTAGTCTGTCGGTAATACCTAGTCGGTCGGCAAAAGTCTTTGCTGACAGGACTTTAACCTACAGAGGGATGTCTGTCGGCAAATGTATTGCTGACAGACTATGTGACACTGTATGTACCTTTTGCCAACAGACCATCTGTTGCAACAAAGGTGCTGTGGTGTAGTGGTTACGACCACTCGCCTTTGTGGTGATTGGTTGTATCTTGTGGGTAAAGTGCATAACCTCTGCAGAGTGAAAAATCTATTCGAATAGCCGTGTCCGCGGTATTGGACATTGCTCGGGGATTACAGTCAAGGGTTAGACTTTCGTGAAAACAACTTGGACTTGGAAGGTTTGGTTTGGTTAATAGATGATGTTGATGGAAATGTGGACTAGGAATGGGGAAGATGTTTATTTAACTCCTGGAAAAGTTATTGATGTTATACTTGTTTTTACTGCTGTCGAAACTACTTATGATACTTGTTAAATGCTGTTTACTGCAAATATACCTTGAGCCACTCCTTTGTATTAAGCCATGCATGTAGTATATTAGCTGCATTCTGTGCATGACTTGCTGTGTACCAAGTACTCACCCTTGCCACAATACAACACCAGTTGAGGAAGAGTCTACACCAGCTTTGGAGGAGGAGCTCCAAGAGGAACCGTCTAACTAGGGAGCGAGCCCAGTCAGTTGCTTGTGGTATACTGGATGGCGCCACGATGTTATCTTACTTTTTCCGCTGCTATTATTTCTCTTTTAATAAGTTTCGCCCTGCGAGGCGTATATTTGTAACTTGACCTTAAGGTCAAGCAACCAGTTTGATTATCTAATTAAAGTACTTTATTATTATCGAATGGTATGATTGTGATATTTACCAATGTTGAGACTGTGTGCACTAGCGTGATCCTGGACTAGTGCTGAATACACAGAGGGTCCGGATTTGCAAATTCGGGTCCTGACAGCTGTTGTGGTTCCTTCTTGGAGAAGCCTGGCAGTCGCAGTGCGGACCATTTTTTCAAGAACCCCTCCATTATTGGATAGTTTTGGAAATTGTACATCCACATGTTGACTTGGGAGTGGTGGGAAGCTCTTCATCTGCCCTCATGCCCTTAGGGCTTCTCGAGTCTGGTGGTTGGAAACTCTTCATTCGCATTTTGCATTTAAGGCTCTAGAGGTCCTAAGCCATGTATTTAAGCGACGACAGAGGAACCCTTCGCCCACCATTCGCACCTCAAACTCAAGAAATCCTTCAAGTCTCGTGCTTTTGCGTTCATCTTCATTCTTCTTTAAATCAATGGCAAAGTTTGGCGTGAGCAAGACGAACGAGCAAAGGCTCCAGATGCTCGTGAGGTTCGGATAGCTCAACGAGAACTCATGGAGGGTGGCCAGCGATGAGCAGGCACCGGAGCCGCAGGAGGGAGAGATCATCTCCTACGAGCTGTACTCCATCAACAGGCTTCGAATGTCCGAGAGTGAGTTTCTCGAATCGGTGCTTGTTCACTACGAATGTGAGATCTCTAGCCACAACCCCAACTCCATCCTTGTCCTGGCAATCTTCTCGCATATTTGCAAGGGATTCGTGGGTGTTTTGCCCACAACTAGTCTCTTTTTTCGCTTTTACTCTTTGTTCTGCATCGGCACGGCCTCTCCTACCGGGTGCGTCTATTTCCACCTTTGGTCCAACTGACCATACGAGTTCCCGAGCTTTTCGCTTAAGGACTCGATGGTGGGTTGGGCCAACGGCTGGTTTTATCTGAAGAAGGTAGAGGGAGCACCCTTTGCTATATCGGAGTGGTCGTTCCGAGCACTGAGACACCCCACCCTCCGTTGCAACCCGAGGAGGAAGGGTGCTCATGACGATCAGTGAGCTCACCAACTTGGGGCTCACTGGTCAGGACATCATCCGGGACTTCCTCAGGAACTCAGTGGCGCCCCTCAAGAGAAGGGAGCACCCCTTCTTCGAGATCACCGGGTGGCAGGACTTCACCTGGGAATCCGACTCAGTTAAGTCCAAAACCGAGCTATTTTACTTTGTGTTCTTGAATTGTCTTGCTCGTATTCACAGCTCTCCTTGGTCGCAACGCAGCTCTGGCTAAGAGCTGGGTCGACTAGAGGGTTGCCGAAATGTTCGGCACCCCTAAGGGCAAGGAGCTCGAGGTTGGCCGCTAGGTCCTGAGCAACGTGCTCGAACGGGGCGAAGCGGTAAGTAGATAAACAAACCATGCTCGGAGAATACCGTTCCGAGCGGACCATGCTCGGGGAAAATCGTCCTGAGCATTTTCTGATTCTTTTCTTTGTTTTTTTCAATAGAAGAAGGTCTCCCTTGAGGCTGCAGTGGCTGCGATCAAGCCGCTATCGAGTAACCTCGAGGACCTCGTTCTTGGTGTCAGGACCAAGAGGGTGGCGGGACACAAGCGACATGGACCGCCACCGCCGCCATCCCCTCCCAAGCACCCCAAGAGGCGGGTTGGCTGGAGCAAGAGCCCCCCTCCCCCCTACAGCACTTGGAGTACGCCGACAAAAGGGAGGTAAGCGAATTAAGAAAGTGGATGACCGAGCACACCAGAAAAAATCCAGATCTGATGGCCTGTTTGCACCAGCTCATCGAGAAGGCAAAAAGGGAGGCGATGGCCACTACGAAGGGCCCCGCGAGGAAGGATTAGCTGGAGGGCAAGATCGCTACTCTCTAGGCCAAGCTCGCGCGGGTGACCTAGAGCTCGGCCACTGAGCTCGAGGAGGTGGAGGAGGAAGACTTGGCGCCCCTGATCCCAAGGCGCCAGAGGTCGCCGGGCGCATCATCAAGGCGCTCGGTGACCCTGTTGGAGGCTGACCTAGAGGAGGTCAACCCCAAGGTGGCGAAGGCCAGCCAGGCGGCCGCAGAGATGGCCAAGCTCCTGGCTGCGGCCCGAGCTACCGTGACAAATTCTAACAACTCCGCGAGCGAGGAGCCCGAGCAAGGTAAACTTCTGCTTTTATTTTTTTGCTTTCTTTCATTTTGAATATTGTGCTAACCCCACACTGCCCTTGTGGGCATAATAGCTAGTAGGAAAACTTTGGATATTGAGGGCATGGCTCACGAAATTCTTGACTCTATAATAGAAAAGGAGCTTGCTTGTGCCGCCAAAATCATGGCGTCCGAGGAAACCGTTGTCAAGGTCAGCACAGTCGAGGATGTCATGGCCGATGACACGATGGTCGTAGGTACCATGGTCGAGGCTTCCAAAGCTGAGGACATGATGGTCACATGCGCCATGGTCAAGGCTGCCATGGTCGAAGGCGTCGTGGCTGAGGGCGCGAAGGTCGATGTCGCGGCGGCTGAGGAGCTCGAAGCCCTGGAGGAACTTCCTCCCTAGGAGGGCCAGCCGTTCGTGGTCCTAGACCCGAGCATGAATGAAGACCAGGCCCACTCCCCGAGTAAGGAGATTGCTTTGGAGTTGGGACCTGATGCCCCGGTGGAAGAGCATCCCTGGGAGGATGTTGCTCTGGTGGAAGCTGCCCTGCCGGAGCAAACTCTTGCACTACCAGGCATAGAGGATGCTCGATGCCAAGAGGAAGAAATGGAGCCCTCGAGGAGAACACCTGTTCGGGGGGTAAAGCACGGAGGTCAGCCCCTAGCCGGAAGACCCTTCCGAGCTTTTTCGGGAAGGCCTACAGGATCGCCTTCACTAGTAAGATCTCATTTTCCTTATTGTCTTTTTCTTTTGCAACGAGCAAGAACTTGACATGCTTCTACATGCAGGTGCTCGAGGCAATCATGGTCGACTTCAAGGCTACGACCGTACCCCCCGAGATTTTGGCCAAGCACAGCGTCGAGCAAACCGCCAAGATAGCGGAGCTCAAGCAGAAGCTGGCCTAGCTAAAATCTTCAGATGAGGAAATGCGACACAAGATCGAAGAAGTCACCATGGACTACAAGGAGAGCCTTTCCCAGAGCGAGCAAGCAAGGGCAGCCCTGGAGGAAACAGTGAAGGAGCTGAGCCAATCCATACTAGAGGCCACCAAGTCGGCCGAGCAGCACAAGGAAGAGGTCAAGCGACTTCGCCAAGGGGCGAGTGAGGGGCGCGAAGCTCAGAGGTGGATCCTTGACCTTGAGGCTGAGCTTGACGCCATAAGGGAAGAGCTCACCGAACTCCAGGACACCCAACGCGCTGGGAAATAACTTGTAGATCATGTAACTTTCTTTCATGTGATAAAGAAAATCTTCAATATGGAAAGACTTGTCTCTTCATTTTCTTGTACTTTTGCTTTCCTTTTGCTCTAGCCACTCCATGCCCATTGTCGATGAACGTCCTGGATAAAAACGAACAAAGCAAGAAAGAGCAGACCGAACAAAGAAAACAAACACTTAAGCCGTAAGGGACGATACGAGTGCGAGCGTGCATTTTTCTTTTTTCTTTTAGAAAAAACACGGTAGTTCATCGTCCCTACTAAGCCCCTGCTGTTATCGAAGGTCATGCACCTAAGTTGCGAGCACGAGCTCGTTTACAGGAGAGTTGGAAAAATCGCATGCCCTTCTCCGGATTGCGAGCATGAGTCACGTCAATAAAAATAGATAAAGCAAGCGCGACCTTATCCCCCTGAGCGTCATGACCCATGCTCATAATTTGTGAGTATGATTTTGACGAAGGCTGGGAATTCATGCGGTTGCTTGACACTTTGCACAATGACCGAGCGCAGGTAGACCGAACTAAGGCTCTGGACCAACCGAGAGGGTGTTTGTATGCGATTTTGACTTGCAGCGGAGTACTACTACGAACAATAATTAGCTTATGTAGACTGAAACCTCTGGAGGTGAGCTTAGTGACTCGGCACTGGTCATTGTGCTCTTGGTTGTTCTTGCGCACGCTAGTCGATCCTTAGGAAAATGTGGTTGGAGCGAATGTTCTTGCCCATGTGTGCTCATCCTGTCATCAAGATCGTGAGGACGAATGTGTGCCATTGAGCAAGACTGAGTCAGTTTACCGATGGGCAGGGACTTCGGAGTCATTCACAAAATCTTGGGAAGAATGGGAATCATGGGGGCAAAAGAACCGAATTTCATTGAGAAAAACCATTGGAGGTCGCGTAAAATGTGCGGTAATAAAAACAAACTAGACAAAGAACTTACATAACTGGTCGATGTTCCAGGTGCTGACGAGTTATCGACTGTAGGATCGAAAGACACGAATATAGCAATCAAAGAGGGGGATGAATGATTGTGCGGAAGCTAAAACCAAATTCTTGATCTACTAAAAGTTCACCCCAAAACAGAACCAAATAATTGCCTCGTATTCGACAAAAACAGAATGAAAGAGGTTCGGTAAAACACGAATTCCCGGAGATCCAACCATCGGAACGATCTGAAATTTGGACACAAGAAACTATATTCCAATACGAATCGAACCAAAAAAGAATCAGCTCGATCGGACTTACGGATCAAAAGTTATGAACCTCGCAAGCTTGCTGTGACAGAAGATGACGAGAATAGATCTAACTAGAATTGTAGCTCGCCGAAAGATTTGAAGAACTTGATCTTTATTTCTACTTTCTTTTGTCTAAAGTACTCCAAACAAAAGAGTACAACCCTAAAGCTTGCTCAAAGCTTGATGCCCTTCAACAGGAGACAACCCCTCCTATTTAAAGGAACAAAACACAAGGAGTCATGAATACAATTCCTATTCCTAATCCTAGAAGGAGTCCCACTCCTAATCCTAGAAGGAGTCCCACTCCTAATCCTAGAAAGAGTATGTATTCAACACAACTCCTCTTGGCCCAACCTGACCGAGTACAACTCTTGCACGCATATGGCAACCCTACCATACTCACGTGACTAACACTTTGCACGCGAATGACCTCCTGTCATTCTCACGTGACTAACCATTCTTCATGTGCACCATTCTCTTAGCTCGAACGTCCCGCATGACATCATTGACCACCAAGACCTCAGTTCCCCCTGAACCTAGTCCCGAACCTCAGTTCCTTCATGAACCTAGTTCCGGTCCCGTCATCGACCACATTAGCCCTCGAGCAATACCTGCACATGAACAAACCACAAAACGATTCCGAGCACAAATCCGCGACTTGACTCACATTAAACCATGCAACCACTCACAGGAGTGCATTGCATTAAATATTCTAAGAACACGATTTCAAAACACGAACCAAAACCTTTGCAAAAATCAAAAAGCTTTTCAGATAATCAAACTGATTTCAGATCTTTTCAAATAAAGAAACCAAAAAATAAATCTTATCGAAATATCAAACTGGTTTCAAATCTTTTTCAAATACTCATCATCAAAATCAAATGGATCAAAAATAACGATCCTTCAATCTCCCCCTTGATGAGTAATTTGACAAAATACAATATAAGATTTGACAAGAGATTGAGCAAGAACCAAAAGACCAAAAAATCCCAATTCAAAAACCTCCTTGACTTGTTCTCCCCCTTTTTGACAAAATAGTCATCAAGATCTCAAAACTCCCCCTTAATGAATGCAGTATCTCAAGCTTTGAAGTATATTCAAGGTATATAATCAAAGTAAAACATTTGGAGAGTTTTTAGGAGAACTTTCTCATTTTGTATCAATTTATCCAATGAGAAAGCAAATTGTGAGAATATGGAGGCTCTAACACATAGAATAGTTATTGCATAAGCAAATTAGAGCAAATAAGTAAAATGTCATAAACTGATTTTGCCAAAGCGAAAAAGAAATCTATCATGAGCATAGAGAGACTTTCAAATTCACTAATATTTGTCTCAAGCCTTTTTCAACCATTTGAATTTCCTTTTTCTCTTTTAGCAAGTTTGACAATTTTGCTTTGTGATCAACAGGGATGACAAGTAACTGCACACTAGCCCATACTTGTGTATGAGTAGGTAGTTCTTTCTTGTATCTTTCTCAGTTTAAATTAGCAAGTGGCTTCACATTGTTCTGAACTTTTGTTTAGACAAGTAGCCTTTTCTTGCATCTTTTGCATTTAAATCCCTAGCAAGGAAGCTGCACATTGTACTAAACTTGTGTTTAGCCAAGTAGCTTTTGCTTGCATCTTTTTCAACTTGCTTTTAACATTAAAATACTGATTTTGCTTGAGACTCATAATGATCATTTGAAGTCCAACAAAAAGCTCACACATAGTTTCTAATCAGCTCTAGCCTTTCAACAGATGACAAGAAACTTTTAAGCCTATTTCACAAATGCAATACCATAATGAGCAAGAGCCAAAATATTCTCGAAAAGCATCTCAAATTGAATTATTTTAGCCTTTTAGTGATAAGTAAAGCATTGAGCATTAGCTTGGCTATATACACAAGAATAATCACCAAAGCTTTGTACTACATGATGCAATGTAAACAGGGGATTTTACTTGAGGTGTAAAGTCAAAATACCACTTATAAAAAAAATCACTTGTAGGAACCAAATTCAAGTAACCCAAAAAGAGATAAACTCAAGACTCCCCCTCAAATCAACCTATGGGGATGAAAGATCCCAAGTTCACCGCGTAAGAAAGCAAAACGAGAAGAATCAAACGGTTTAGTGAAAATATCAGCAAGTTGAGCACCCGAATCAACAAATTTCAGTTCAATAGCTCCTTTTTCAACATGATCTCTAAGAAAATGATATCGAACATCAATGTGTCCAAGAAAGAGAATTACTCAAGAAGTGGCATGAACCAGATGTACTTTTTCTATCAATTCTACATCCTCCAAATTCAGCATCAGAGAAATCTCTTAAACTAATGCATGAGGAAGCAGAAAGCCAAATGCCAAAATCTTGAGTACCACGGAGATACCTTAAAATCCTCTTGATAGCTTGTCGATGTGAAGCACGCGGGGAAGCTTGAAAACGAGCACACAAGCACACAAAGAAACTCCAATTATCTCATCCTCAACAAAGATCATCATCATCTTCATCAACAAAGATACTCTCCCCTGAACATATGCACTGCACTGCACTATTTGGACTAGTGCCTTTAAGTAAACAGAGGTGGAAGAAGCATATTGAAAAATAACACTTTTAGCACGAGATGCACGAGTGAAGGAGGAGAACCAATTCTTATCATCGGACATGTGGCGTGAGCATCCGGAATCCACTAGCCATATGTTCTCCTTCCTCGCATGAGAAGCCTACATAGAAGCAGAAAGTGTCGAGGTCTCGGTACTGGGGTTAGAAATAAGATGTTTAGAAATCCAGTACTGAGACACACGACGCACAACAGTAGGCACAACATGAGCATTCTTATGCATAAAAGCAGATTTGTCTTTTCTCGTGTTCTTAGCAACAAGAGGTGTTTGCATCACCCTAGGCACATAATGAGAAATAAAACGTGCCTGTCTGAAATTAGACCTAGCATTAAACCTTTCTCTCTTTTGTTGTTTAGCTAGTCTAAAGCAAAAGTGTACTAAATGTTCATCTCTACCACAATGAGTGCAAGTGTACTTAACATGATGTTTTGGCACATTTTGCATTCATCATAGTAGAAGATAAAAGACCAGCAGATTTAAAGACAATTTTCTTAGGCTCATTGACAATTTCAAATTTTCCACTTTCAAGTGTTTTGACAATAGTGGGAGCATGTGATTTATGATGAGCATAAGAATCAAAACCTAAACCTTTGTTCTGAGTGCTGACTTTTGATTGAACCAAAATCATGTTTAGGTTTTTCTTGCCATTAGTGAAACGTTACAAAGAATTTTGCAAGTAATCAACTTTTTTAGCAAGATTTAAACAATTATCACAAGGAGTGTCAATTTTAGCTTTCATTTACGGCAATTTGAACACGAGTTAATTTCATGAGTGAACATGTCATTTGTTAATTGGGTAACTCTACAATTTGCATCTTTTAATTTCAACTCAAGAATTGAACATTTAGAGCAAGCAATTTGATCATGTAAACTATCAGTAGAGCAACCAATATTTTTCATAAGTTTTTCATTTTTCAATTGTTCGGCATAAACTTGTTCTAGTTTAATCACATGTTCCTCTTTTAGAGACTTAATTTCAAATTTGAGATCTAAGCAAGTATCACAAATATTTTCAGAATTTGAATTTCTAAGATCAAAGTTTTCAGATTTTAGCATAGATAGATCTTTTTCTAAGTTTTTATTTTTGAGAGAAGATTTTCTTAAAGATTTTCTCAATATGACTAAAACTTCACAAAGCTCATCATACGAAGGCATTACCTCATCACCGTCGCTGGAGGTGCTATCGTTGTCACTAGAATCACTAGTGTTCCCTTTTGCCATGAAGCACAGTCCGGTGAAATCCTTCTCATTCAGCTTCGTTTGCTTCGCTTCCTTCTCATCTTCAGTTGAGTCATCAATGTCGCTTAAGTCTAAGCGACCAATTGCCGCGAAGACTTTGTTGAGCATCTTTTTCGTCCGTTGCTTATTTTTATCCTTGCTCTCTCTTGGCCAGAAAGACTTGGAGGAGTTGCTTTGCTCCTTCTCCTCTCTATCTTTGTTCTTGAAACAGTTAGCACAGATGTGCCCTGCCTTGCCGCAGTGTTAGCAGTGGATGGAGGCTCCTCTTCTCTCCCTTGATCTCATGTAAGATGCATTGACACGCTTGGAAAGAAGAGCAAGTGTATCTTCTGGTATTTGATCTAGCTGTTCATCACTAAGAGCACTCAAAGCAGTAATGGAATATGATGATGAAGAACTAGTAGCATTATCATATGAAGAGGAATTAGCATTAAAAGCCATAGAGTTATCATTGGATGTTCTTGAAACAATGTCTATCTCAAAAGTCTTGAGACTAGAATATAGTTTATCCAAAGTCATTTCACTCATCTTGTGAGCTTCCCTAAAAGCAGTCACTTTCATTTGCCAGATTTTAAGATCAAGAGATGATAGGAAATGTCTAACATTTTCAGAGTCAGTGTACTTTACATCTACAGCTCTAAGATTGTTTAAGATTATGTTAAAGCGAGCAAAACAATCATCTAGAGATTCTCCAGAGTTCATTTCAAATCTAGTGTATTCCTTTTTAAATTGATCTTGCCTAGCTTCTTTTACAGAGTCAGTGCCCTCATGATAATCTTGAAGAGATTTCCAAATTTCATGAGCAGTGAGTAAATGACAGACTCTATCGAATTCTTTTCTAGCAAGTCCTTGAAGCAATATGTTTCTAGCTCTATTATTGTTTTCAACATCTTTTTCAAACTCGATTTTATCAATATTATCATTTGAAGGAAGCTCGTATGGAATCTTTACCTTGCGCCAAATAGCGTTACCTTGAGCTTGAAGGTATGCAGTCATCCGAATCTGCCAGTGGGGAAAGTATGTGCCATTGAAGATTGGCGGCTTGTTCGAGTATTTCTCTGTTGCCATAACTTACCGTTTACTAATCACCTGTTAAGATGGATTAGTAGAGTCAACCTCTGATACCACTTGTACGATCGAAAGACACGAATATAGCAATCAGAGGGGGGTGAATGATTGTGCGGAAGCTAAAACCAAATTCTTGATCTACTAAAAGTTCACCCAAAAACAGAACCAAATAATTGCCTCGTATTCGACAAAAACAGAATGATAGAGGTTCGGTAAAACGCGAATTCCCGGAGATCCAACCGTCGGAACGATCTGAAATTTGGACACAAGAAACTAGATTCCAATACGAATCGAACCCAAAAAGAATCAACTCGATCGAACTTACGGATCAAAAGTTATGAACCTAGCAAGCTTGCTATGACAGAAGATGATGAGAATAGATCTAACTAGAATTGTAGCTCGCCGAAAGATTTGAAGAACTTGATCTTTATGTCTCCTTTCTTTTGTCTAAAGTACTCCAAACAAAAGAGTACAACCCTAAAGCTTGCTCAAAGCTTGATGCCCTTCAACAGGAGACAACCCCTCCTATTTAAGGGAGCAAAACACAAGGAGTCATGAATACAATTCCTACTCCTAATCCTAGAAGGAGTCCCACTCCTAATCCTAGAAAGAGTATGTATTCAACACAACTCCTCTTGGCCCAACTAGGCTGAGTACAACTCTTGCACGCGTATGGCAACCCTACCATACTCACGTGACTAATACTTTGCACGCGAATGACCTCCTGCCATTCTCACGTGACTAACCATTCTTCATGTGCACCATTCTCTTAGCCCGAACGTCCCGCATGACATCCTTGACCACCAAGACCTCAATTCTCCCTGAACCTAGTCCCGAACCTCAGTTCCTCCATGAACCTAGTTCCGGTCCCGTCATCGACCACATTCGCCCTCGAGCAATACCTGCACATGAACAAACCACAAAACGATTCCGAGCACAAATCCGCGACTTGACTCACATTAAACCATGCAACCACTCACAGGAGTGCATTGTATTAAATATTCTAAGAACACGATTTCAAAACACGAACCAAAACCTTTGCAAAAATCAAAAAGCTTTTCAGATAATCAAACTGATTTCAGATCTTTTCAAATAAAGAAACCAAAAAATAAATCTTATCGAAATATCAAACTGGTTTCAAATCTTTTTCAAATACTCATCATCAAAATCAAATGGATCAAAAATAATGATCCTTCATCGACAATCCTCCATCGCTAGGCGAACAACCACCGGGCGTGTTGCTAAAACGATTGTGTAAGGGCCCTCCCACCTGGGGGTTAGCTTGTTAGCCTTCGACAAATCTTGGACTCACCGTGGAACGAGATCGCCGACTTGTAGGGTCCTTGGTCGAACCGATTTAGCCGCATGCCTATGAAGAGCTTACAGATAAACCGTGGATCAGAGCAAAGCCCATTCGCGTGTTGCCTCCACGAGGTCTAGGTCTAGGAGGTGTTCGCCCTCCTGGTCGACATCGTCGACCAGGTGCACCCTTGGGGAACCCAACACAATTTCAGCGGGCAAGATGGCCTCCGCACCATAGATTAGATGAAAAGGAGTTTCTCCCATAGCTCGACTAGTCGTCGTGAGAACCGACCATAGGACAGAAGGAAGCTCATCCACCTAGGCCTGCCCGTGATAGTGAGGTGTTTGAAAACCCTTTTCTTAATTCCTTAGATGATTTGCCCATTTGCTCGCTCGGCGCCCCATTGCTCTGCGGATGTGCCACAAATGCGAAGCAAACCTTGGTCCCGGTGTCTCATAGTAGGCTTGAAATAGTTCACTGGTGAACTGGGTGCCATTATCCGTAATGAGGCGGTTGGGGATGCTAAAACGCGTCACCACATTATTGCAAAAAAACCTCTTGGCCGCCTGGACCGAAATGGTTGACACGGGTTCAGCTTCGATCCACTTAGTGAAAGTGTCGATAGCCACGAGCAAGTACTTGCAGCCCTTCTGGCCTCGAGGAAAAGGTTCAAGTATGTAGAACCTCCAGACTGAGAATGGTCACGATAAGGGAATGGTTTGAAGCGCATATGCCGGCTGATGAACTTTGCGAGCGTGAAATAAGCATGCTCGGCAAGAGGTCACAATCGAGCGGGCATCGACTAAGGCTATTGGCCAATAGTAGCCCAATCGGAAGGCCTTGCTCACTAACGTCCTAAAGGACGAGTGAGCTCTGCACATTCCTTCATGGACATCTCTAAGAAGGTATTTACCTTCTTCTTGAGAGATGCACTTGGCGAGGACTCCCAGTACTCCTTTGCGGTATAAGATGCCCTCAATCAGTTTGTACAGAGAGGATCGCCTTATAAGGCGGGAACACTTGGTTTCTTCCTCGGGCAGTGTCCCATGTGCAAGGTATTGAATGAATGGCGTCATCCAATTTGCACCATGCTCGAGAAGAGAGATGTTACCGCATGCTTCTGGTGCCTCCTCTATAGAGGGAATGGAGGGCTTGTGTAAGTGCTCAACGAGCACTCCTGCTGGCACAGGAATTTGGGAGGAACCGACCTTTCAAAGTTGATCGGCCAGAGAATTGTCCTTGGGATGTATGTAACATCCCAAATTTATGCTTTTATTTAATTTATTGAATTATTTGAATTTTTAGAATTTTTCTGGAATTTATTTTGATTTAATTTGAATTTATTCCTTTTCGAGTTATTTAAATATTTAAAAGTTTCATATAAAATTTTATTGGAAATATTTTATCTAAGTCCAAAATGTCTCAAATTATTTTTCAGAATTTTTCTGAGCATTTTGCTATTTTTCTTGATTTAATTGAATTTCTAGGAATTATTTTAAAAATTAAATCGCTGGAAAAACCCTAATTGGTTTTACTATAGCACTGACCCGAGCCAGACTCGAGTCTGACTCAAGTCCGACTGAGCCACGTCCGAACTGGACCGAAGCCAGACCCGAGCCGGACCAAACCCTAATCATGCAAACCATTGGATCAAGATCAAATAGTCGAGATTGCGCCACGTCGCCTAGTCCGAACCATCGTCGGATTCCTCCGCCGTAACCGAGCCGATCTCGTTTCGCGCGAGATTCACAAACGTCGAGACGGCTATTTAATGCGCCGCCACCCGTCCCGTGTTGCCCTCTTCCGTGCGCACGCTTTGCCCTAACCCACGCCACCCGAGCCACCGCTAGTGCGCCGCAATTGCTCGCCGAAGTTGCTCTAGGGTTCCGCCGTGGTTCTTGCCATTTTTCGCTGTTGTCGAGCAATCTCCGCCGTCGCCGAGGCCAGATCCGGAATCCCCATGACGAGATGCGTCGGAGAGGACCACTCACTTCGCCGGACTCGCGCTCAAACGCCGTCGCGTAGGTCGTCGTCCCCGTCTCCGACCAAGCCAGCTCCGCCGTCGACATCACTGACCTCGCGAGCTCTATCAACCATCCGATCAAGATCTGAGGGCCCAGGTTCGCCCACGTGCAGTGCTCAAACCCCAGATTAGATCTAGGCCGTTAGGTCTAGATCCTAGCGTCCAGATCAGTCCATGTCACCCCGAACAAATCCCTTATTACAATTTAGATTTATTAGCCACTGTTGGATCTAGATCCAACGCACCAGATTGAGCCACGTAGATCCATATTGCACTGTGCTAGATTAGAACCCTAGCCGTAGGATTTAGATCGAACGGTGTAGATTGGGCCACGTTACGATAGCACATCAACCGAGCGTAGCACGTGTACGCCGGACCAACTTTTCGGTCCATCGTGAGTGACGCCGGACCAACTTTTCGGTCCGTCGTGAACAATGCCAGACCAAAGTTACTGGTTCGTAGTGAACGTGTAGTTGATGTTTGCGCCAGACCAAAGTTACTGGTCCGTATTGAACGTGTAGTTTGATGTTGCACCGGACTAAATTTCCCAAGTAACCGAGAGATCGACGTGTACGCCAGACCAACTTTTCGGTCCATCATGAGTGACGTCGGACCAACTGTTTGGTTTGTCGTGAATGATGCCGGACCAAGTTCCCGGTCCGGTGTGAACAGATTATTTAAGCCGTTAGATTTAGTTCGTACGGCCCAGATTGCGCCATGTGGCCGGAAGCTGAACCGGCGCGGTCAGCACGGGCGTCGCTGACGTCAGCGTCGGGCACACGTGTTAGTGACCGTAGAGCCGTGGACCGAGCCCACGATGGACTGAGCCGGGCCGGTGCACCGAGTCCACAGCACAGTGCCGGGACATGTGTCACCCCGTGATTTGTCCATGTGTCGGCTGACAACATGCTGATGTCACAGGGGAGCCAGCCGTGGGTGACGACAGCAAGTGCTACGTGTCGGCCTGTGATTGGTCCACGTGTCATGTTGACGTCATAAAACGAGTTTCCTTTAGAAAAATAATTCGGCGGGAATTCAAAATCCACGCTGACGTCAGCTGATGTCATATTTCGGATTTTTCAATAGAAAAATAAATGAATTAATTCTATTTATTCTTTTAATTGATTTTTTCAAACTTCAAACGGCTATAACTTTTGCGTTTTAACTCCGATTGAGGTGATTCCTATTTATAAATTTTTATAAAATTGAGCTCTATTTAATGGTGAATTTTATTTAATTTTTGGACATGAGTTTTTCTCTATTTTTATTTATTTGGTGTTTATTTATCCGATTCGCGTAGACGTTGAACTGCCCGAAGGCTTCGAAAGAGAAGTTTTGACCCAGGAGCAAGCTCAAGACCAAGAACAAGTACCTTTTGAAGGCAAGTTATGCTTTGACCATGTTGATCGCACTTTTGAAACTATGTTTATTTAAATTATTGCATGCTAGTTTATTTAAAATGCTTTTGAATAATTCCGGGAATAGTTATGTGACCTACTTGATTGTGCCACCTTGTCTATGATAATTGTATGCCATGAATCATTTGTCACCCTAGGATGTGGAATAATAGTTGGACATTAATACTTTGCCAACATGGGTTAATTAGACCGTAAGTAGCCAGCTTAGCCATGCAATCATGTTATTGATATAATTTTGAATGTTGGAAATTAATCTTGACTTAATGAGAGATGGAACATGATTTTGGAAATGGCTACATGTGTCGTTGATGATGTTGATGGCACGTGGTGCATGGTAATCAACTGGGTGATAAGATGATTTAGACTAGGGCAAGTGGCAAGATTGCTCTGGTGGGCCAAGGTGTGGCATCAGGAATGTTGATTTGGTTTTGATAATTGGGTAGTCTTGCCTTGGTTAACCTAAGGACTTAACCTTGCAAGCCTTTGATCTGAGTTCATCATGCAACCACATGTCTGGAATGGGACAGACCTAGTTGAGTAGGTTGCTGATATCTTGCATGTGGTACCTCGGGGTGTCAGCTACACTTCTGTGTAGTTGTATGGGGGAGCGTATCAGGGCTGCGGCCAGGTACCCGTCTAACGGTTCGTTATCCTAAACTTCGCCTTTGCTAAGGGAAGGGTTAGTGTTCGACAACCGGGGAGGTTCACTTGTGGAGTTAGAAGCTTCCAAAAGACTTTGTTACGGACACTCGCTTTTGTGGTGTTTGACTGTATCTTGTGGGTAAAGTGTATAGCCTCTGCAAAGTGAAAAATCTATTCGAATAGCCAAGTCCGTGGTATTGGACACTGCTCGGGGATTACAGTCAAGGGTTAGACTTTATGAAAATGAACTTGGTTTATGGATACTTGGTGTTGGAAATGATGAACTTGCTTAGGCTGATAAATGCTTTACTTGTGAAATTGATTATGAAGTTATTATTGCTATTACGGTTTTACTGCTTTCAATCTATTATTGTTATTTATGAATGTGATTTACTGCAAAAGAACCATCTTATCCTATCCTTTGTAATAAGCCATGCATGTAGTCTTTGCGATGCTTTGCTTGTGGAGTTGGATAACCTAAGGACCCTAAATGATAGTGTGGTTCCTGATCTTGAGGCTCTTAGGTCGAAGGATTTTCTCGTGCTAGCATCCTTCGACCTAAGAGCCTCAAGATCAGAAACCACACTATCATGTAGGGTCCTTAGGTTGTCCAACTCCACAAGCAAAGCATCACAAAGAGTATAGCTATTTATGGCGTATGCTACAGGTACTTGGAGGCTTTGAGAGACTGCTCTACCGAGGAACCACCATCATAAAGGCAGGACTGGTCATTGGATGGGACGTTAAGATCAAGGTGTATGCTCGAGAGAAGACAAAGTTAAGTCATGTTTTTCACTTCATCGCCAGAAGGTCTACATTCCAGATTGGGATCCAGGAGGTGTCACATCGAGCGATGCGGCAGATCGCTCGCACCTACTCCGCGGAGCTAGAGGGCACAGTATTTTGACACCATCCACGCAGAGAACCGCATTGATCGAGAGCCAATAGAAGACGAGGATGCCATGATCACCCATCTGGCGAGGTTTGTCGTCGCTTAGGAGGATGTGATCGACGATACCGTTCAGGAGTTACAGAAGGCTCGCGATGAAGTCAAGGATGTCAGGAAGCAACTGCAAGAAGCTCGAGAATACCTAGCTCACTCTATCCAGAGGGTCCATGAGCTGCGTTGTACGGAGCTGATCCAGAGCCGGTGTTGGAGCTACATGACCCAGACCCAAAGGAGGCACCACCTGCACGCCAGCCAGAGCCAGAGACAGAGGAGGACGTCGCGTCGTCGACCACAACAGTTGTTGGTCATGGAGATTGCTTCGCGTTGATGCCGCCACACCCACCAAAAGGAGGCTATGGAGGTTTGGATTGACGAGTAAGCGTTCAGGATTAGAAGTTGAGACTCCTTCGTCGAGTCGCGTCTAAAAATAAAGAGTCACCCCTAGCGGCATCATACTTCAGAGTGTTAGTTTAATTTGGATTTTCATTGATTGCTGAGTGTGCAGTATGTGTTGCAAGGCCCTTAGGCATTGTAAGCAACCATACCAAGTTATTATTGAATAAATAATAAAGTTGGGTTTTGAGTTATACCTTCCACCCCGCATAAGGTTATCTACTACTTGTCTATTCTTGTTCCCCCTCATCTCTAAACCTTGGAGCGTTCGACAGATGGTGAACACCCGCGGAAACCTTGAAGGCAACGGAAGTGGCTCTCGCCCCGCCGGAAACCCCAATGATGGAGCCCCTGCACCCCAGCCAGCACCGCCAGTTGACATGCAGAACTTTGGAGCTTTCCTTGCTGCATAGACCAAGCTGATGCATGCGATGATGCAGCAAATGCAGCAAGTCACTGCTCAGGCCACTGCCAACCAGGCTAATCAGGGACAGCGACAGAATTCCAGGCTTTCAGAATTCATGAGGACTCATCTACCCACATTCTCTGGAAATGCCAACCCATTGGAGGCAGATGATTGGCTAAGGTCAATTGAGAGGAAGCTGCACATCACCCAGTGTGTGGGGAATGAGAGAGTGCTTTACGCCTCTCATCAGTTGGAAGGGACCGCAGCAGAGTGGTGGGAGAACTTCTGTGCCATGCGGGAGAACCCATAGGAGATCACCTGGGAGGAGTTTACAGCTGCATTTCACCAGTATCACATCCCAGAAGGAATCATGGACCTCAAGAAGGAAGAATTTAGAGCTTTAAAGCAAGGCAGCCAATCAGTGGCTGATTATCTCAATAAGTTCACCCAGCTCGCTCGTTACGCACCTAAAGATGTGGCGACAGATAAGGCTAGACAGTCTCGCTTCATGAAGGGACTGAACTCAGGACTGCAGGTGAGGTTGATTACCCACACATTTCCTGATTTCCAAGAATTGATGAACAAGACACTTATCCTGGAGGACAAGCGCAAGGAACTGGAAGAGAACCGGAAACGCAGAATGCAACAGCAGGGATCACGCCAGGGAGCGCAGCAGCATCTGAGGGTTGCGCCGAATCAGTTTTTCAGATTCCAACCACAGAATGCAGCCAGGACACCGTGACCAACACCGAGGCCCGTCAATCAGAATTATCAGACACCAGTTCCAGCCAGAAACGCCGCTTCGAGCAGTCAACAGGGAGCAGTGAGGCGCTGCTATACATGTAACGAGCCAGGGCACTTCTCCAACAACTGCCCCAAGAAGACAGCAGGAGTGACCCCAGTTCGTTTCAACCTGGGCTCCACACCCGCCAGAACACCTGCACCAGGAGCAAACCGCGGAACAGCACAGCCAGGAGTCACGCCACAGACCGTGGTGAGAGGCCAAGTCAATCATGTGACCACAGCTGCACTTCAGAATGCCATGGATGTCGTACTAGGTAAGTTACTTGTTAACTCAGTACCTGCAACAGTTTTGTTTGACTCTGGAGCTTCGTATTCTTTTGTTTCTCGAGATTTTGTTGCTAGAAATGATTTGGAGATTGTGGATCTTAAATGCATGCTTATAGTTCAAACCCCTGGGTCAGAACTCCGATCTCAAGTAGGATGTTCTAGGGTAAGAGTACTAATAGATGGGGTAGAGTTCCTAGCGATCCTTATTATATTGAGTACCCAAACCTTAGATGTCATTTTGGGAATGGATTGGTTGTCCAAGCACAAGGCCGTGCTCGACTGTGGAAGAAGGATCATCTCTGTTGAGAGCCCATGTGGAAGAAAAGTGGAATTCCAAGCGACTGCCGTTCGTGAAGGAAAGTTGATGGTCAACAGTGCGAAGGCAATCAACATAGAGGATGTCTCAGTGGTGAATGAGTATCCTGATGTTTTTCCTGAAGATTTACCTGGTATGTCGCCAGACAAAGACATAGAATTTGTGATTGAGTTAGTACCTGGAACAGCACCGATAGCAAAGAGACACTATCGAATGTCAACCGAAGAATTAGTAGAGATGAAGAAGCAGCTCGAGGAGCTAATGGAAAAAGGATTCATCAGACCTAGTTTGTCGCCATGGGGAGCGCCAGTTCTGTTTGTCAAGAAGAAGGATGGGAGTTTCCGGATGTGCATATACTACCAGGCACTCAATGAAGTCACCGTGAAGAACAAGTACCCGCTACCCAGGATCGATGATCTGTTTGACCAGTTGAGAGGAGCTGGAGTTTTCACCCAATCGGATCTGAACATGAGGCAGAGGAGATGGCTAGAGTTGATCAAGGATTACAATGTCAGAATCCATTACCATCCCGGAAAGGCCAATGTGGTGGTCGATACTCTGAGTCGGAAAAGCTATACCATGAATATGATGATAGTAGGAAGTCAGGACGAGCTATGCAAGGAATTTTAGAAGATGAAGCTGGAGATTGTACCGGAAGGATTCTTAGCTGCATTAGAAGTAAAGCCTACTCTGGAAGATCAGATCCGAGGAGGACAGAGGGATGATTGTAAGGTTCAGAGAATCAAGTCCAAGATGGAGTAAGGCAAGGCAAAGACTTCAGACTGGATGAGCAAGGCACGTTGTGGATTAAGGATCACATCTGTGTGCCGAACAAGAAGGAACTGAAACAGTTGATTCTGGAAGAAGCCCACAACTCCAAGCATTCCATTCATCCAAGAAGTGCCAAGATGTATCAAGACCTGAAGGAAAGATTCTAGTGGCCGAGCATGAAACGCGAGGTTGCCGAACATGTTGCGTTGTGTGATATATGTCATAGGGTCAAGGCAATGCATCAGAGGCCAGCAGGATTGCTGCAACCGTTAAAAAATACCTGAGTGGAAGTGGGAGGAAATCGGAATGAATTTCATTACCGGTTTACCTAAAACTCAAGGAGGGTATGACTCCATATAGGTTATAGTGGATCACCTGACTAAGGTCGCTCATTTTATCCCTGTAAAGACTACTTACTCGGGAGATAAGTTAGCAGAATTGTACATGACCAGGATCGTCTATTTGCACGGAGTGCCGAAGAAGATTGTATCGGACAGAGGTACCCAATTTACCTCTTGGTTCTGGAATAAGCTGCATGAAGCCATGGGGACCCGTTTGAACTTCAGTACGGCATATCATCCGCAGACGGATGGACAGACCGAAGGGTTAATCAGATCCTAGAGGATATGCTAAGAGCTTGTGCATTGGCTTATGCTACCTCTTGGGATAAGAGTCTGCCGTATGTTGAGTTCAACTACAATAATAATTATCAGGCCAGTCTACAGATGTCACCTTTTAGGCACTGTATGGTCGACCATGTTGAACACCGTTGAACTGGAATGAGACAGGTGAATGTCATGTTTTTGGGCCAGACATTCTTCAGGAAGCCGAAGTGCAGGTTGCCATGATCCGGGAAAGGCTGAAGATAGCTCAGTCGAGACAAAAGAGCTACGCCGATAACCGTAGCCGAGATCTAAGTTTTGAACCAGAAGATTTTATATATCTTCGAGTTACACCTCTTAAGGGAGTCAAGAGATTCCACGCAAAAGGGAAACTTGCACCGCATTATGTGTCGGGACCCGGATTTGCAAATCCAAACCCTCTGTGTATTTGTGAGACCCCGGATCGGCTATCCGAAATCTCTTCTGTATTTCCGTACTAGTCCCAGATCAGTAGCTAGTACACACAGTCACAGTGATACTTCATTGCCGAACATAACGAAAAGTTGCAATATAAATATTCAAGTATGGGCCACATGGCCACTTATTACAATACTCGGTCCAACGACCGGACACAAAGCAGCGGAAACAACAGCAAAACGAGCGAACGCCACAACTCCACAGGCGACGACTAGCGACGCAACTAGTTCTCCTGGCAATCCTCCTCGTAGAACTCTTCCTCTTCCTCGGCGTCTGGGAAATTCTCTGATGATGACAATGTTGATGTAGCACGTGAGTACAAAGGTACTCAGCAAGTCGGGAAAGTATGATCATGTGGGGCTTTCCAAAGGAAGCTTAATAGGGTTTATTTGCATAAAGCCACATTTGATTAAATCATACTTAAATTAATAATATTTCACAAAGCATCTTTTACAATTCTGTTTAATAATTGAATTATTTAATATTGCAGTGAGGTTCTATCCACCATCACTAGCATAAAGGCTCTATCTGCCAATTTTAAAAGATCAAAGTTAATCAAGTGACTCCATCCGTCAAGTATAAAACAGGTTCTATCCACCTGGTTGGCTCTGTCCGCCAAACAACATCCGAGAGTTCTAACCACTCCCGAACCCCAAAACAAAACACTTTCCAGTTTTAAAAACAATATCAAAGTCTACCAATATGAAAGCATTCTTCGCTTTGCCTTTAACCGTAGGCACGGCTATTCGAATAGTTTTACTCTGCAGAGGCGTACAACTTTACCCACACGACACGATCATCTCTTATTGCCTCCGGATTAACACACTTCCTTTGGTGTGTCGGCAGAGAGATCGTGACAAGGCTGTTACAATGTATCTACCTAGCTAGACCCACCCGTTGAGGTTTCACCGCTGTTAGGGTTCCAACCGCCCAGTACAGAAGCCCCCTCTTGCGCCGTGTGAGAAAAACAACATTGCCTCCGTCCGGCATTCACATCCAACCGAATGGTGAGTCTAAACTAGGCTTCTACAAATTAGTAGGCCAGGTCGTACCATTATAGACATGTGGTAGTACGGTATTACTTAGAATGGACAATCACAAGCGTCGGTCCTTATATGACTTGGGGCGGTACTTGCACAAGATAGCTAGTGCTCCATCCGCACCCACCTGACAAACCAATCCGTCCAAGTCGAAATCATTTTTCCGTTTCTTTTTATTTTAGAAAACAGGACCAAAACCATAATAAGAACTTTCAAATCACATTTGAAAACATTCTTTTTGAGTAATCCCACCCCTGGGTTGTTTTCATCGGAAAAGGCCCTAAGCAATTCTACTGTACTACGTGGCAACGGATACCATATAAGCATAAGCATGGTATAAACAATGTCCTAGGGTTGCAATGGGTATGATTAACAATGTCAAGGAGGAATCAGCAAATTCGGATTAACTATTACTTATATTTGACATATTTCATTAAAAATAGCCATGCAACTTTATAAATAGATTAAAAGCATTTCATAAACATGGGATTAAAATGCGTCAAGGGACTTGTCTTCTGTCGTAGCGGAGGTGTCGAACTCTGAAAACTCGGCGGCGGAATCGGCGGTCGCGGCGGGATCGTCGACTACACGCAAAACGAGGCAAATAAATAAATAACGGAAAATAAATAAAATCTAAAAATTACCAAAAATAATACTGGCGGGTAGATCTTGATTTTAGATGAATTTACAAATTTGAATGGAGTCAATCGGAGTTCGGACGGAAAAGTTATGAGCGGTCAAAGTTCGGAAATTCCTGGAAAAAGAGATCTTGAATATTCTCGGAATCTTTATTTTGGACTGGTTTTTGGATTAATAGAGCCTATTACATGTGGGGTCCCCTTGTCATGCACTAGGGGCTTCTTCTCCATTGCCATGGCAAGAACAGAGCAGAGGAGAGGCGTGCACGGCAGCAGCCGGCGACGGGTGGTCGGCGGGCTGCCGCGGCAGCGATTCGGGCGGCGCGGCAGCGGCGGAAGCCTGCCGCGGCAGCGATTCGGCAGCGTGGCGGCAGCGCGTGACAGAGCACGGCGAGGAGCGGCGGCAGGGGCCTGCCGTGGCAGCGATTCGGGCGGCGCGGCAGCGGCGGAAGCCTGCCGTGGCAGCGATTCGGCAGCGGCCAAAAACAGAGGCCCCGGTTTTTGCCCAAAGTTAATAAATTGGTCAAAAACTTGAACATGACAACACAAACTAATTGATGAAACATCTAATGAACGTCCTAAGGACCTTGTAGATGGAAGGAATTGAATCAAAACTCACCGAAAAAGATGAAATCGACGAAGAACACGAGTTCGGCCGAAGCGACAAATCTCCAAATTCGTCGCCCACGGTTGAGAAATCCTAAAATTGATGGATGAATTAGACTCTACACTCATCCACGGTCTCAAAGAACCAAGTGGCATGAAGAATAGCTCACCGGAGAAGGATCTATGAGCATGAACTTGAAGAACACTGAAAAAGTGTGACACACTGTCGGTTTTGCCGATCTCACGGGCACACGAGTGGAGTAGAGGGAAAGGGGAGCACACTCCTGGGAAGGGGACTCTTATACGGAGTGAATGGAGGTGGTGGTGCGACGTTTGGACGAGAAACGGACGAGTTAATAGCATTTTAGTGCAACTCGGTTTTCCTTGAATGAGGCCGTTTCCGGCAAGCTTGACGGCTCCTCAAGGTGGGGAATGGCAAGAGATCGTCGCCGCGGATCCAACGCAACCGACCGTTCGCGTTTTGGAGTTGAAACGATGGAGTTATGGGGGTTTGAAGCTTGCCCTAGCCATGAACACGTTTTGGAGCTCCACTGTAACGTGAGTTGGCTGGAGGTTGGGGACGACACTGTTCACGTGCCACGTGTCACTCTCCCATTGGTCCTCCTTTACATAAACGATTCGTCTTAGAGAAAAATAAGGAAAAATGGCCTAAAATTTCCGGAAAAATTCCTAGAGCCATTTTAGAATATTTGGGACCCAATAAAATTGGTTCCGTGGAGTTTGGACGATTTTTGTGGAATTGAATATTCGGGCGCGGATCGCAGGCATTAAACAAAAGCCGCGCGAGATAAAATAGGAACGGATGTCCAAAAATCCGGGGAATGATTCCTAAAATCATTTTGGAATATTTGGAACATAATAGAAGTGGTTTGGGGATTTTTGGAGCATTTTTGGACTCGGGTGAATTTTCGGGTACCGGCGGGAACTGGAAAAGTCGATTTTTCGACCTGAGGGAAATTGAATCTCGATTTTGGAGGGGAACGGATGCCAGGTTAAAATAAACACAAGAGAAACTCCAACTTTTGAATTTACTTTATTTAAATTAGGTTTTTCTCCAGAAAGCGAAAATGAGGATGTTACAAACCTACCCCCCTTAGAGAGAATCTCGTCCCCGAGATTCAGACGAAGAAAGAAAAAGGTCAGGAAACTCTGCTCGAAGATCTTCTTCACGTTCCCAAGTAGCTTCCTTCTCAGAATGATTGCTCCACTGAACCTTGCAGAACTTGATCACTCGACTTCGGGTTCGACGCTCGGCTTCATCCAAAATCTTGATCGGGTACTCCGAATACGACAGGTCTTCTTTGAGCTCCATTTCTTCCAACGGCATCTGATGCTCGGGTACTCTGAGACACATGAAAGACATCATGGACTCCTGACAGCTGTGGCGGCAATTTCAACTTATAAGCAACTTCCCCTTTTCTGGCAACCACTGGGAATGGTCCGATATAGCAGGGCGCTAACTTCCCACTGACTCGAAACCGCTTCATTCCTTTCAGCGGGGAAACCTTCAGGTATACATGATCTTCAGGTACAAAGGTTAATTCCCGTCGACGATTATCCGCATAGCTTTTCTGCCTTGACTGGGCTGTCTTCAAATTTGCACGGATTTGCCTGACTTGCTCTTCGGCTTCTTTCAGAATATCCGGTCCGATTATCTGTCCTCCTTCGGTTTCCTTCCAGTATAGAGGTGTTTGGCACTTTCTTCCGTACAGAGCTTCAAATGGCGCCATCTTCAGACTGGCTTGATAACTGTTGTTAGACGAGAACTCTGCATAGGGCAAATTCTGATCCCACGAACCTTTATATGTTAGAGCACAAGCTCTCAACATATCCTCTAAGATTTGATTGACCCTTTCTGTCTGACCATCTGTCTGGGGATGATACGCAGTACTGAAATTCAAGTTGGTGCCCAATACTTCATGCAACTGCCGCCAAAACCTCGAGGTAAACTGGGAACCTCGATCGGACACAATCTTCTTTGGCACACCGTGCAAACACACAATTTTGGCCATATACAACTCAGCAAGTTTATCTCCAGAATAAGTCGTCTTTACCGGGATAAAGTGGGCTACTTTGGTTAATCGGTCCACAATAACCCAGATGGAATCATAACCGGATTTAGTTTTGGGTAATCCAGTTATAAAATCCATTCCAATTTCTTCCCATTTCCATACAAGCACTTGCAACGGCTGCAACAGACCGGCTGGTCTCTGATGCTCTGCTTTTACCAACTGGCACACGTCACAACGTGCCACAAAATCAGCAACTTCCTTCTTCATATTGGACTACCAATACTTCTCTTTCAATTCAGCATACATTTTGGTGCCTCCTGGGTGAATAGAATACACTGAATCGTGAGCCTCCTTCAAGATCACATTCTTGATTTCCTCCTGGTTAGGGACTACTATTCTTTTCCCGAACCAGACCGTGCCTTGGTCATCTTCTGAAAATCCGGGGTGTTTTCCTTTCTTTAGACCTTCCTTTAGGTCCGCCATACCTTTATCGTTCTTCTGAGCCTCCCTAATCTGATCTTCCAAGGTTGACTTTACTTCCAAATTGCAAATGCAACCTTCCTTTACTAATTCCAGGTTAAGACGCCGAAACTCCTCATGAAGCGCTGGTTGGCGTTGTTGTACTATCACATTGTTGCAGTGAACTTTCCTGCTCAATGCATCCGCAACAACGTTCGCTTTTCCAGGGTGATAATGAATTCCCACATTATAATCTTTTACCAACTCCAACCATCTTCTCTGCCTCAGGTTAAGATCAGGCTGAGTGAAGATATACTTTAAACTTTTGTGATCCGTATAGATCTCACATTTATTGCCGATCAAGTAATGCCTCCATATTTTGAGCGCATGCACAACTGCGGCTAACTCCAAGTCATGAATAGGATAGTTCTCTTCATGAGGTCGCAGCTGTCTTGAAGCATAGGCTATTACCTTTCCCTCTTGCATCAAAACACATCCAAGTCCTTGTTTTGAAGCATCACAATAAACTTCGAAATCCTTATGAATATCTGGCAACACTAGTACCGGGGCTGAGGTTAACCTCTTCTTCAACTCCTGAAAGCTTTGCTCACACGCTTTAGTCCATTCAAACTTCTTTTCTTTCTTTAGAAGCTGAGTAAGGGGCCTGGCTATCTTCGAGAAACCTTCAATGAATCTCCGATAATAACCAGCTAATCCAAGAAAACTTCTGATGTCCGGGACGAACTTGGGCTGCGTCCAATCCAAAACATCTCTTACTTTTGCGGGATCCACTGCTACACCGGCGGCAGAAATGATATGACCCAGGAAAGAAACTTCTTTCAACCAGAAGTCGCACTTACTGAACTTGGCATACAGCTGATGCTCTCTTAACGTATCCAGGACTGTCCGCAGATGGTCTTCATGCTCTTTTCTGCTCTTGGAGTAGACAAGAATGTCGTCGATGAAGACTACGACAAACTTGTCTAAATACTCCATAAACACCTTGTTCATCAAATTCATGAAATAAGAAGGAGCATTTGTCAATCCGAAAGACATGACTGTGAACTCGTACAGTCCATATCTGGTGGTAAAGGCTGTTTTCGGAATATCTTCTTTCCTTATTTTCAACTGATGATATCCCGACCTCAAATCTATCTTGGAGAAGACTTGAGCTCCCTTCAGCTGATCAAACAAGTCGTCAATCCGAGGCAACGGATACTTGTTCTTGATTATGACCTCATTCAAAGACCTGTAGTCTATGCACATCCTCAGACTACCATCCTTCTTTGACACAAAGATCACTGGCGATCCCCAAGGCGATGAACTGGGTCTGATGAATCCTTTCGTTTGCAGTTCCTCAATTTGCTTCTTCATCTCAACCAACTCATTTGAAGGCAACCGGTACGGTCTCTTCGAGATTGGAGCGATACCCGGTACCAACTCAATCACAAACTCCACATCTCGATCTGGTGGCATACCAGGCAACTCGTCCGGGAACACATCCGGGTACTCATTAACTATCGGGACCTTCTCCAACGAAGTCCCTTTCAACCGGTTTAGGGTGCTACCCCCCTTAGAGGAAAGATTAGATAAGAACTCCACTCTAATCCCTCGTAGTCGGTCAATGAGATAGTTCTACTAGCACAGTCTATCTGACCCTTGTACTTGGTTAACCAATCCATTCCAAGGATTACTTCTATACCCTTAGTATCCAATAATATTAAGTTCGCTAGGAACTTTACCCCTTTTATTATTATATCCATTTTCGGACAGACAGTAGTTGTTCTTAATTCTTTTCCAGGGGATTGCACTAACAAAGGGTTTCTTAACTGTATTGTATTCCAGTTATGCTTTTTAACCAAGTACTCCGATATAAAAGAATGGGTTGCACCAGAATCGAACAGAACTGAAGCAGGTACTGAGTTCACATGGAACTTACCATAAACCACATCTGGCGCCTCTTGAGCCTCTTCTGCGGTGATATGGTTCACGCGTCCTCTTCCAGCAGTCCTTGGCGTGCGCGGAGTCTGTGGGGTTCCTCTTCCTTGAGCCGGCGCAGGTGCGCGGGCTGGCGTCGATCCCAGGTTGAACCTCACTGGGGTGACGGGCTGACGCTTGTGAGGGCAGTTGTTGGCGTAGTGCCCCATCTCCCTACAGTTGAAGCACTGCACTCCTGCCATAGCGGTCCCACTCTTCTGCGCTTGAGCGCCTGCATTGCCGGCAGGGGCTTGTCCAGTGGGACGCGGAGTGGACATTGGGGTCCTTGGGGCATTGGCGGCTGCTGGCCTGCTAGGCTGCTGCTGCTGAAAAGTGCGGGGCCTAGAGCTGCTGGCGCCACGCTTATTCTGGAACAGCATCTTCCTCTTCCTGGACTCAAACAGTTGACGCTGGGCATCCTCTTGAACCAGCGCCTTGTTGATCATGTGCTGGAATGACGGGTAGTCACTCGACACCAGCTGTACCTTCAAATTAGGGTCAAGACCCTCCATAAATCGCCAAATCTTGGCTTCATCAGTGGCGACATCTGAGGTCGCATAGCGAGACAGCTGAGTGAAGCGGTTCAGGTATTCCGATACGGACAAATTTCCTTGCTGAAGCCTGTGAAACTCCCGGCGCTTCATTTCCATAATCCCCCTTGGGATATGGGTAGCCCTGAAGGCTTCCACGAACTCATTCCATGGAATATTCTGCGGGTCGGCATGAGCAGTACAATAATTTTCCCACCAGTTGGCTGCCGTACCCTTAAGCTGATAAGACGCAAAGTGCACACTCTCAGTGTCATCGCACTGAGCCAAGTGGAGTTTGCGCTCAACTTCCTTGAGCCAGTCATCCGCATCCAGCGGGTCTCCGGATCCAGCAAAGGTCGGGGGTCGAGTCCTCATGAACTCCCCAAACTTGGATTGGGGCTGTTGAATCGAGCCGGTGTCGCGGCTTGAGGTTGGTTCAGGACGTTTTGAGCTAACGCCTGAAGAATTTGAAGCTGCATCGCCATCATTTGCTCCATATTCGGCGGCTGAGCTGGAGGTGGGGGCGGCGGCGGATCATACTGAGCTGCCGGGTGCTGCACCTGCTCTTGTCCTTGCGGCTGCGGTGGCTCCACGTACTCTGCTTCCTGAAAATGCACCGGTCCACGGGCACGTCCACGGCCTCTGCCACGGCCTCTGCCACGGCCATGACCACGACCAACGTTCTCCATCTGCACAAGGCGGTCAAGTACAAGGAAAGAGGGAGAAGCATAGGTAAGCAACTGTAACACCCCAAAATTTTGCTTTTCTTAAATTCATGTGTGATTTGGCACTTTGGTGAATTTTCTGGAATTTATTTGGATTTATTTGGAATTTATTTGAATTTATTCCATTTTGAAATAATTAAAGAATTAAACTTTGCAAATAAAATTTTGTTGGAAATATTTTATTTGAGTCCAAAATGATCCAAAATATTTTCCAGAATTTTTCTGGAATTTTTCTGAGTCTTTTGCTATTTTTAATGAATTAAATGAATTACTGGGAATTATTTTAATTATTAAATCGCTGGAAAATGCGAATGGGTTTGTACTGTTCATCCGATCGAGGCTCGAGTCAGACTCGAGTTCGAGTCCGACCAACCCGAAGAGCCGCTTGACTCAACCAAACCCGTTCTTAACTTGATCGATCCGGCCGTTGGATCGGGATCCAACGGTCGGATTGGATCGCCCGACCGAGACGTGTTTGGACCGGACCCGATCGCGCCTGCGGCGATCGTGGCCGCTGATCGCGCCACGTGGGCGGCCATCCATCGTCGTCTCCGCCGAGTCGAGCCGACTCCTCCGCTGCCGCCGTGTCCCGCTAGGGTTCCGGTTTGTCGCGCGCATCCCGAGGGTATTTAATGCGTGAGACATCGCCGAGGTTGCCTCGCCTGCGGCGCACTGCGTGCCCCAAGCCATCTCGCTGAAGTCGCCGCCGTTTGCCGTCTGAGCTCGCCGGAGTTGGAATCCTGTTGCGCAGCGGTTTAACGCCGATTCCGCCGCCGTCCGTCGTCTTCCGCCGAGAAGGAGCCCAGATCCGGAATCCCCGCGACGAGACGCACCCGAAGGGAGGACTCATCTCGCCGGAGAGGTCCCGCAGCGCCGTCGGCTTGGTCACCGCCCTCAAGATCCGGTGAGCTCGCGCCGCCAGCGTTGCCATCGCCACCGAGCTCGAGACGACCGTTGGATCAAGATCCGACCATCACGGTGAGCCCACGTTCTCCCCCAAACCCTAGAATCCAGATTAGATCTGGACCGTTGGATCAAGATCGAACGGCCCACGATCGGCCACGTCGCCCGTACTATGGATAACGTTACGGGTTAGGATCGTTTCCAACCGTTGGATCAAGATCCAACGGCTCAGATTGACTGCGTTCACCCCAAACGCGTGAAGCATAGATCCAATCTGGGCCGTTGATTTTCAAATCAACGGCCGAGATTGTGCCGCGTGTACCCAAGCCACGCCACGAGCGCGTGAGCGCGTGTCTCTGACACGCGGGGCCCGCGTGTCAGCGGGACAACCGAACCACACCATGACGTCACCGCTGACGTCACGGTGGGGCCCGCATGTCAGCGAGTTGGACCGCGCGGGTTAATTGCGTGCGTGACACTGACATGTGGGGCCCACATGTCAGCGACACGTGGAGTCGTGGACCGAGTCCACGGTGGACCCGAGCCGAGCGTGGACTACGTCTATGGACCGGCTGACGTCAGCAGCCCAATCAGAGGCTGACACGTGTCCTTGCTGACGCAATAATTAATTTCCGAAAAAGAAAATGATTTATTAATTCGAAATAATGATTTCAGATTTTGATTCAAACTTCAAACGCTTATAACTTTTGCGTTTCAACTCCGATTTGAGTGATTCAAATTTCTAAATTTGTATAAAATTGAGACCTACCTAAATATGAATTTTATTTAATTTTTGGACTAAAGTTTTTCTCTGTAAAATTATTTAATTGATTATTTAAAACTTAAATAATCATAACTTTTGCATCTTAACTCCAAATTTGACGATTCCAGTTTCTAAAAACTCATAAAAATATGTTCTCTCTGTTTATGGATTTTATTTGGATGTTTGGGCACTTTTTGCCTATTGTTTATTCGTGTATTGGCTATTTGCACGCTTTACGAGTAGACGTTGAAGTGCCGGAAGGATTCGAAGGAGAAGTATTGACTCAGGATCCAACTCAAGACCAAGAACAAGTACTTTTTGAAGGCAAGTTGTGCTTTGACCATATTGATCCTATTTTGAAATCTATTTTGATTTAACCTATTGCATGCTAAGTTCAAATAGAAAAATACTTTATTTAAATATGGGAATTAGATAAGTACCAATTTGCTGTATGACACCTTGATTATCTAAGTATGTGCCATGACCCCTTGTCACCCTAGTTGTGGTTTACTAGTTGGACATTATTAAGTTGCCAACATGGGTTTTAGACCGTTGTAGTATATTGCTTAGACCTGCTACGTGCTCATGACATGATTTTGGACAATCAAATGCTAATATTGACTTAATGATATATCGAACCTGTTTTGGAAAGGTATCATGTGATGTTGATGGCACGTGGTGCATGGTAATCAAGCGGGGTTTGATAAACGATTTTCGGCCAGGGGCATGTGGCAAGAATGATCAGGTGGGCCAGTTGTGGCATTGGGGATGTTGATTTGGTTCTTCGGGTAGTCTTGCCCTGGTCACCCTAAGGACTTAACCTTGCAAGCCTTTGAACTGGGTCTAACGTGCAACCACATGTCTGTAATGGGACGGACCTAGTTGACTAAGTTGCTAATAACGTACCTGTGGGACCTCCGGAGGTCAACTACACCCTTTGTGTAAGTTGTACGGGGGAGCGTACCGGGGCTGAGGCCAGGTACCCATCTAACGGTTGATTGGCCTAGACTTCGCCTTAGCGAAGGGAAGGGTTAGTGCGCAATAACCGGGGAGGACCACTTGTATTGTTAGAGGTTTACGAAAGACTTTGTTACGGGAACTCGCCTTTGTGGTGTTTGACTGTATCTTGTGGGTAAAGTGCATAACCTCTGCAGAGTTTAGAATCTATTCGAATAGCCGTGTCCGCGGTATTGGACATCGCTCGGGAATTACAGTCAAGGGTTAGATTTTCTCAAAAATAACTTTGGTTTGAAAGGTTGGGCTGGATTAATAATGAAGTTGATGGAAATGTGGTTTAGGATGGGAAAAATGTTCATTAAACTTCTTGAAAAGTTATCTATGCTATACTTGTTTCTACTGCTTTCGAATCTACTTATGCTACTTGTCAAATGTCTTTCATCGCAAATATACCTTGAGCTATTCCTTTGTACCAAGCCATGCATATAGTATATTAGCTTGCATTCTGTGCATGACTTGCTGAGTACCAAGTACTCACCCTTGCCACCCTACAACACCAGTTGAAGAGGAGATTACACCAGCTTTGGAGGAGGAGCTCCAAGAGGATCCGTCTACTTAGGGAGTGAGCCCAGTCAGTTGCCTGTGGTATACTGGATGGCGCCACGAAGTTATTTGATTTTCCGCTGCTACTATTTCTCTCTTAATAAGTTTCGCCCTACGAGGCATACATTTGTAACTTGACCATAAGGTCGAGTAACCAGTTTGACTATTTAAATAAAGTACTTTATTAGTATCGAGTGGTATGATTGTGATATTTACCGATGTTAAGACTGTGTGCACTAGCGTGTTCCTGGACTAGTGCTGAATACACAGAGGGTCCGGATTTGCAAATTCGGGGTCCCGACAGCAACAAGGGACTAAACCACATCCTCAACAACAAGAGCACAACCACAAAAGCACACAACAGAAGGGAAAACCAACTGAACTTCCATTAAAACAAAGTAGTTTTGGGGATGGCTGTATCACAAATGCTTAAGGGCACGATACAATCCAACACTCACTTATTCAACGCTCTAACGCGACAAAATTAAGATCCTACAGACTGAAAACATCTAAGAACTCGCGTCGATTTAAGACGCTACGGACGGGTCCTCCTCCTCCTCGCTCCTACTGCGGGAAGGTGTAGCTGCTGAAGACGGTCCTGCTCCTCCAGGGGCAGCCAAAGCACTCAGAGAAAACCCTGGCGGCGAATGGCGACGAACGGACTTGCACGCGGTCGTCCGAAGCTTCAGGCCTTGATGACGCTTGGCTGGCGGCGCATCTGGCGTCAACCCTCTCCTGGGCAGACCCTCGGGAACGGCCGTTGGTGGTGGGGGTGCTATGGGCTGTGCCGCCTGCACAGGGGCCGGTGGAAGAAGTGAACGCAAGGTCCTCAGCTCATCCATGAGCCGACGGTTCTCCTCCCGAGATGCAGCCATCCTCTCACACAGATCTCGGAGCTCATGGGTAGTGCTGACGTATGCCTCATCCTGGGCTCGGACGAGCGATCCCAAATGCACCATCGCTGGGTCCTGCTCCTGCTCCGTACTCCGGAACCTGCTGTGGTACCTTCCTTCATCAAAGCACGGAAACAGGCGGTACGACGAGTCCTCCAGTCGGTCATTGTAGCTGCTGCCGAGGTGAAGAATGGCCTGTCTCGCCGCATCTTGGAGCGCATCACCCATCTTCACCCTCTCCGAAGTGAAGTAGAACGGACTGTCATCCACCAGGCTGCGACTCAGGGCCTGCACCATCAGCCTAACCTTCCACGTGGTATAGCCTAAGCTAGACACGGAGGTACAGCGGTACTCAGGCCGGTGGGGAAACTTGTCGGGACCCCGAATTTGCAAATCCGGACCCTCTGTGTATTCAGCACTAGTCCAGGAACGCGCTAGTGCACACAGTCTTAACATCGGTAAATATCACAATCATACCATTCGATATTATCAAAGTACTTTATTTAAATAACCAAACTGGTTACTCGACCTTATGGTCAAGTTACAGATGTATGCCTCGCAAGGCGAAACTTATTAAAAGAGAAATAATAGCAGCGGAAAATCAAATAACTTCGTGGCGCCATTCAGTATACCACAGGCAACTGACTGGGCTCGCATCCCTAAGTAGACGGGTCCTCTTGGAAATCCTCCTCCGAAGCTGGCGTAGTCTCCTCTTCAACTGGTGTTGTGTTGAGGCAAGGGTGAGTACTTGGTACTCAGCAAGTCATGCCTGTAATGCAAGCTAATATACTATATGCATGGCTTGGTACAAAGGAATAGCTCAAGGTATATTTGCAAAGAAATGACTTTTGACAAGTAGTAGAAGTAGATTCGAAAGCAGTAGAAATAAGTAAAGCATAAATAACTTTTCAAGAAGTTTAACAAACATTCTTCCCCATCCTAAACCACATTTTCATCATCTTCGTTGTTAAACCAAACCAACCTTTCAAACCAAAGTTATTTTTGAGAAAGTCTAACCCTTGACTGTAATTCCCGAGCATTGTCCAATACCGTGGACTCGGCTATTTAAATAGATTCCAAACTCTGCAGAGGTTATGCACTTTACCCACAAGATACAGTCAAACACCACAAAGGCGAGTTCCCGTAACAAAGCCTTTCGGAAGCCTCAAACAACACAGGTGGTCCTCTCCGGTTCGTGCTCTACACCATCCCTTCCCTTAGCCAAGGCGAAGTATGGGACCAACACACCGTTAGATGGGTATCTCGGCCACAGCCACGATACGCCTCCCTGCATAATCACACAAACGGTGTAATCGACACCCGAGGCTCCACAAGTGAGTCCTTAGCGACTTAGTCAACTAGGGCCGTCCCATTCCAGCCATGTGGTTGCAAGTATGACCCAGTTCAAAGGCTTGCAAGGTTAAGTCCTTAGAGTGACCAGGGCAAGACTACCCGAAGAACCAAATCAACATCCCCAATGCCACAACTGGCCCACCAGATTACTCTTGCCACATGCCCCGGTCGAAAACTGTTTATCAAACCCCAGTTGATTACCATGCACCACGTGCCATCAACATCACATGATACTTTTCCAAAACAGGTTCAATATCTCATTAAGTCAATATTAACATTTGATTGTCCAAAATCATGTCATGAGCACGTAGTGTGTCTAAGCAAAGATACTACAACGGTCTAAACCCATGTTGGCAATTTAATAATGTCCAACTAGTAATCCACAACTAGGGTGACAAAGGGTCATGGCACATACTTATATAATCATGGTGTCATACAAAGCAAATTGGTACTTATCTAACCCCCATGTTTAAACCAAGTATTTTTCTAATTGAACTAGCATGCAATAGTTTAAATCAAAATAGATTTCGAAATAGGATCAACATGGTCAAAGCACAACTTGCCTTCAAAAAGTACTTGCTCTTGGTCTTGAGTTGGATCCTGAGTCAATACTTCTCCTTCGAATCCTTCCGGCACTTCAACGTCTACTCGTAAAGCGTGCAAATAGCAAATACACAAATAAACAATAGGCAAAAACATCCCAAAACTCCAAATAAAATCCATAAACAGAGAGAACATAATTTTCTGGATTTTTAGAAACTGGAATAAATCAAATTTGGAGTTAAAGCATAAAGTTATGATTATTCAAAGTTCAAATAATCAATTAAATAATATTACAGAGAAAAACTTTAGTCTAAAAATTAAATAAAATTCATATTTAGGTAGATCTCAATTTTATACAAATTTAGAAATTTGAATCACTCAAATCGGAGTTGAAACGCATAAAAGTTATAAGCGTTTGAAGTTTGAATCTAAATTTGAAATCATTATTCGAATTAATAAATCATTTTCTTTTGGAAATTAATTATTGCGTCGGCATGGACACGTGGCAGCCTCGATTGGTTGGTCGACGCCACCGATCCATGGACTTGGTCCACGCTTCGGCTTGGGTCCACCGTGGACTCGGTCCCACGACTTCACGTGAGGCCCGACATGTGGGACCCACTCGGGTGACGTCATTGTCGACGTCGGGCCCGGGACGGCGTGACATCTTGAGCCCTCGACACGCGGGCGGCGTGTCGGCGTCCTGCCACACGGCGTGGACGGCGCTGATCGCGTCGGTCCAACTTCCCGACACGTGGCGCAATTACGACCGTTGGTTTGAAAATCAACGGCGCGGATTAAATCTAGCGTAGTGCTTTAGAAAAACAACTCGCCGATCCAGCACTGCTCGATCTTGATCGGACGGTCAAGATCCAATCTAACCTGGTGCGCTTCTAGCTACGTGGCACAATCTAAGCCGTTGGATCTAGATCCGGCGGTTGAAAATAGATCCGAGAGGTTGCACGTGAGATCTCAGCGGTGTGGCGTGGCGCGATCTCGAGCCCTTGGATTACGATCGGACGGCTAGCGTAGCTTCGCGGACGGCGATGGCGACGCAGCGGAGCAGAGGCCACCGGAGATGAAGACGACGACGAGTCCAACGGCGCCAGGGCTTCTCGGCGAAGTGAAGGGTCTCTTCGGTGCGTCCTCGTCGCGGTGGTTCCAGATCTGGGCTCCTTCGGCGGAAGACGGCGGCCAGCGGCGGAATCGAGCAAAGACATGGCGGTCACTTCCTCCAACTACGGCGAAGCTCGCACGGGCTCTTGGCGGCGGCTCAGCGAGATGGCTCGGGAAACGGTGCGCAAAGATGAGGGCAACCTCGGGGACGTCTCACGCTTTAAATAGCCTCGGCGTGCGTTCGAGACGGAAACCTAGTTTTACACGGCGGGCGCGGGCGGGCGGAGTCCGGCTCGGTCTCGGCGAAGACGACGACGCCACCGGCCCACGTGGCACGATCAACGGCCACGATCGCACGGGCGCGATCGGATCCGGGCCGGATACGGCTCGAACCGGTACGGGCGGATCTCAGCCGTTGGATCTTGATCCAACGGTTGGGATTGATTAGGTTTAGGAGTGGGTTCGGTCGAGTCAACTAGCTCGGGTCGGACTCGAACTCGAGTCTGACTCGGGCTCGGTCGGATGAACAGTAACCGACTCGGTTTGGATTTCCAGCGATTTAATATTTAAAATAATTCCCAGTAATTCATTTAATTCATTAAAAATAGCAAATGACTCAGAAAAATTCGGAAAAATTCTGGAAAATACTTTGATCATTTTGGACTCAAATAAAATATTTCCAACAAAATTTTATTTGCAAAATTAAATTCTTTAATTATTTCAAAATGGGATAAATTCAAATAAATTCCAAATAAATCCAAATAAATTCCAGAAAATTCCAAAAATTCACCAAAGTGCCAAATCACACATGAATTTAGGAAAAGTAAAATTTTGGGGTGTTACAAAACTCCAGCTCTTGGAGCATCAAGGACAGCTCCGCACAAAAGCCTCCAGCCAACGAAGCGAAAGTGGTGTAAGTCGACATCTACAAATTTTGAAAGAAGATAGGATTAGTAACCAAAATTTAAATAAAAGAGAGGACGAGCACACGATACTAAGATAGAGGAGATAGGAGCAAAGGAACTTAAACTTTTGTAAGTACATTTTTATAAAATATAAGTCCTTAAGGCTTTGCCATGCTAACTAGGTCACGTCCTACGATCGTCTGTGCTCGATACCACCCATTGTGAGACCCCGGATCGGCTATCCGAAATCTCTTGTGTATTTCCGTACTAGTCCCAGATCAGTAGCTAGTACACACAGTCACAGTGATACTTCATTGCCGAACAAAACGAAAAGTTGCAATATAAATATTCAAGTATGGGCCACATGGCCACTTATTACAATACTCGGTCCAACGACAGGACACAAAGCAGCGGAAACAACAGCAAAACGAGCGAACGCCACAACTCCACAGGCGACGACTAGCGACGCAACTAGTTCTCCTGGCAATCCTCCTCGTAGAACTCTTCCTCTTCCTCGGCGTCTGGGAAATTCTCTAATGATGACAATGTTGATGTAGCACGTGAGTACAAAGGTACTCAGCAAGTCGGGAAAGTATGATCATGTGGGGCTTTCCAAAGGAAGCTTAATAGGGTTTATTTGCATAAAGCCACATTTGATTAAATCATACTTAAATTAATAATATTTCACAAAGCATCTTTTACAATTCTGTTTAATAATTGAATTATTTAATATTGCAGTGAGGTTCTATCCACCATCACTAGCATAAAGGCTCTATCCGCCAATTTTAAAAGATCAAAGTTAATCAAGTGACTCCATCCGTCAAGTATAAAACAGGTTCTATCCACCTGGTTGGCTCTGTCCGCCAAACAACATCCGAGAGTTCTAACCACTCCCGAACCCCAAAACAAAACACTTTCCAGTTTTAAAAACAATATCAAAGTCTACCAATATGAAAGCATTCTTCGCTTCGCCTTTAACCGTAGGCACGGCTATTCGAATAGTTTTACTCTGCAGAGGTGTACAACTTTACCCACACGACACGATCATCTCTTATTGCCTCCGGATTAACACACTTCCTTTGGTGTGTTGGCAGAGAGATCGTGACAAGGCTGTTACAATGTATCTACCTAGCTAGACCCACCCGTTGAGGTTTCACCGCTGTTAGGGTTCCAACCGCCCAGTACAGAAGCCCCCTCTTGCGCCGTGTGAGAAAAACAACATTGCCTCCTTCCGGCATTCACATCCAACCGAATGGTGAGTCTAAACTAGGCTTCTACAAATTAGTAGGCCAGGTCGTACCATTATAGACATGTGGTAGTACGGTATTGCTTAGAATGGACAATCACAAGCGTCGGTCCTTATATGATTTGGGGCGGTACTTGCACAAGACAGCTAGTGCTCCATCCGCACCCACCCGACAAACCAATCCGCCCAAGTCCAAATCATTTTTCCGTTTCTTTTTATTTTAGAAAACAGGACCAAAACCATAATAAGAACTTTCAAATCACATTTGAAAACATTCTTTTTGAGTAATCCCACCTCTGGGTTGTTTTCATCGGAAAAGGCCCTAAGCAATTCTACCGTACTACGTGGCAACGGATACCATATAAGCATAAGCATGGTATAAACAATGTCCTAGGGTTGCAATGGGTATGATTAACAATGTCAAGGAGGAATCAGCAAATTCGGATTAACTATTACTTATATTTGACATATTTCATTAAAAATAGCCATGCAACTTTATAAACAGATTAAAAGCATTTCATAAACATGGGATCAAAATGCGTCAAGGGACTTGCCTTCTGTCGCGGCGGAGGTGTCGAACTCTGAAAACTCGGCGGCGGAATCGGCGGTCGCGGCGGGATCGTCGACTACACGCAAAACGAGGCAAATAAATAAATAACGGAAAATAAATAAAATCTAAAAATTACCAAAAATAATACTGGCGGGTAGATCTTGATTTTAGATGAATTTACAAATTTGAATGGAGTCAATCGGAGTTCGGACGGAAAAGTTATGAGCGGTCAAAGTTCGGAAATTCCTGGAAAAAGAGATGCCGCGGAATATTCTTGGAATCTTTATTTTGGACTGGTTTTTGGATTAATAGAGCCTATTACATGTGGGGTCCCCTTGTCATGCACTAGGGGCTTCTTCTCCATTGCCATGGCAAGAACAGAGCAGAGGAGAGGCGTGCAGGGCAGCAGCGGCAAGGCGACTGGTCGTCGAGCTGCCGGCACAAGCGGCGGCCGGCAAATGAAGCGGCAGCGATTCAGCATGATGGCGGCAGCGTGAGCAGAGCGGCAGCGAGCGGCAGGGTGACAACGGTTTATGGCACATAAGTAATTAATCAAGGTGTCATATTGCAATTTGGCATTTATCTAATTTCCCAGAATTATTTAAAGCATTTTCTAATCGAATTAGCATGCAATAATTTAAATCAGATAGATTTCAAAAATGGGATCAATATGGTAAAAGCATAACTTGCCTTCAAAGAGTACTTGTTCATGGTCTTGAGCTGGCTCCTGGGTCAACACTTCTCCTTCGAAGCCTTTGGGTACATCAACGTCTACTCGTAATGCGTGCAAATAGCAATGAATAAATAAAATAGTACATGCACAATGCTCAAAACATCAAATAAAATCCACTAACATAAAGGGCATAATTTTAAAAATTTTTAGAAATTTGAATCACTCAAATCAGAGTTAAAATGCAAAAGTTATAATTGTTTAAAGTTTAAAGAATCTATTAATTAAATATAAACAGAGAAAAATTCATTTCCAAAAATTAATTAAAATTCATATTTGAGTAGATCTCAATTTTATAAAAATTTAGAAATTGGAATCGTTCAAATCGGAGTTGAAACGCAAAAGTTATAAGCGTTTGAAGTTTGCAAATTCAAATAAATCAATAAACCGAATTAATTCATTTATTTTTCTATTGAAAAATCCGAAAAATGACGTCAGCATGACGTCAGCACGGTATTTGAATTTCCACCGAATTATTTTTCTGAAGAAAAATCGATTTATTGCGTAATCATGATGTTAGCCGGTCCATGGATTCGGTCCACGGCTCGGGCTCGGTCCACCGTGGACCCGGTCCACAGGTTCACGTGTCACTGACACGTGGGACCCACTGGATGACGTCAGCACTGACATCATCGCTCTTCGGCCGAGCGGACTGACACGCGGGCCCCACCCGTGTCGTCAGCATGACGTCACAGATGATGTCATGGAGCCGTTGGCCAGCCGCTGACACGCGGGCCCCACGCTGACGTCACGCGTGACGTCAGCGGCGACCGCGACTGACTGCGCTGACCGCGACGGTTCGGCTCCCGTGCACGTGGCACGATCTGGGCCGTTGATTTGAAAATCAACGGTCCAGATTGGATCCAATGCCGCACGTTGCGGTGCAACGCGGCTAATCTGGGTCGTTCAATTTGGATCGGACGGTCCAGATTCGACCGGGTTTCGCCTCACCGTGGGGTGGCGTGGCATGACCTGAGTGACGACACGTGGAACAACTACGCCGTTCGATCGAGATCGAACGGCTGGGGTTGCATCTAACGCTTCAACGTGGGTTAACCCTAACCGTACGATCTAGATCTAACGGCTGAGATCTATCCAAGCACGGTGCAGTTCACAACCACGTGGCTTAATCTAAGCCGTTGGATTTAGATCCAACGGTTGGGATTAAATCTAAAAACCGAAACGTGAAATCTAACGGGGTGATGTGGACTCACCGTAGCCGTCCGATGAAGATCTAACGGCTGACGGAGCTCGCGAGGTCGGTGATGGCACGGCGGGGCTGAGGCTGCCGGAGATGAAGACGATGACGCCGGGAACGGCGTTGCGGGCGCGCTCTGGCAAAGTGGATGGGACTCCCAGGTGCGGCTCATCCTTGCGGTTCCAGATCTGGGCACGTTCACGGCGGAGGAAGACGGACGCGGCGGGAAACGGCGAAGAATCGTGGCGGGCTTCTTCTCCAACTTCGGCGAGCTCCTGCGGGCGAACGGCGGTGGCTCGACCTCGACGGATTGGGGCTACGGGTGTGCACGGAAGAGGGCTTCATGGCAGGGGTGGCGGCGCATTAAATAGGGGTATCGGCTTCCGTGAAAATCGCAGAAACCGAGGCCCACACGCGGGCAGCGTTAGAGTCCGGCGGCGACACGGAGAGGGTGACGTGGACGCACGCGGGCCGTTCACATGGCACAATCAATGGCGCAAATCGCACGGGCGCGAATGGTTTCGGCTCGGGTCGCACGTGGGTGACTTGGCGCAATCGCGTCCGTTGGATCTCGATCCAACAGTCGCACGAGTTAGGGTTGCATCGGGCTCTGGTCGGACTCGAGTTGGACTCGGACTAGAGTCTGACTCGGGCTCAGTCGGTGGAACAGTACAAATCCACTCGGCATTTTCCAGCGATTTAATATTCAAATTAATTTCTAGAAATTCATATAATTCAGGAAAAATAGCAAAATAATCAGAAAAATTCCAGAAAAATTCTGAAAAATACTTTGAGACATTTTGGACTCAAGTAAAATATTTCCAACAAAATTTTATTTATAAATTTAAATTCTTTAATTATTTCAAAAGGGAATAATTTCAAATTAAATCCAAATAAATTCCAGAAATTCCAAAAATTTACCAAAGTGCAAAATTCCATTTAAATTCATGAAAAACAGAAATTGGGGTGTTACATTATGTCAGTCCGTGCAAAATCCTAAGTTGAAGAGGAGAAGTTGTATATCAGTTGGAGTTGCTGCAGTCATTGGCAGGAGTACATGATGTGTTCCATGTGTCACAACTGAAGAAGTGTCTTCGAGTGCCAGATGAACAGACACCGCTAGAGTCAATAGAGTTGCAGGAATATCTGACTTATAGAGAGCACCCCGTGAAGATTCTGAACACCATGGATCGAGAGACCTGAAACAAGTCGACCCGCTTCTGTAGAGTCCAGTGGAGTAACCATGCAGAAACTGAAGCAACTTGGGAGCGCGAGGAGGATTTGAGAAAAGAATTTCCAAACCTATTCCTTAGTCAGCCCTGAATCTTGGGGTCGAGATTCTGTTAAGGGGGGAGGTTTGTAACACCCCAATTTTTTCTTTTCCTGAATTTAAATAAAATTTTACACTTTTGAGAATTTTTGGAAATTTCTGGGATTTATTTGGATTTAATTTGAATTTATTCCCTTTTGAGATAATTAAATAATTTAAAGTTTTAAATAAAATTTTGTTGGAAATATTTTATTTGAGTCCAAAATGTCTCAAAGTATTTTCATTTTGCTATTTTTCTTGAATTATTTGAATTTCTAGAATTTTTTAAATATTAAATCGTTGGAAAAACCCAATCGGTTTCACTATTCCTCCGACCCGAGCTAGACTCGAGTCCGACCCGAGCCAGCCCGCGCCATACGGCTCGACCCAACCGCGTCGCGCCCGAGCCAACACTAACCCTAGTAGCGCGACCGTTGGATCTCGATCCAACGGCCACGCTTCGTCCGCGTGTACGCGTGAGGTGGATCGTTGGATCCAAGCCGGTTGGACGCACGCAATGCGGCCACATCACCCTCTCCGAGCTTCCGTCGGATTCTGCGGGCGCAGCCGAGTCGGTCTCGTTTTTCGCGAGATTCATGGACGCCGAGACCCCTATTTAATGCTCCGACCCCGCCACCACCTTCTCCGTTTCTGTGCGCGTCAATTGACCTAGCTACTTGCGCCCAAGCCGCCACCGCCAGCCCGCAATCGCTCGCCGTAGTTGGATTTGCGCTCCTCCACGGTTTTCACCATTTTGCGCCGATGCCCGTCCCCAGATCCGAAGTCCCCGAGCCGAGACGCATTGAACGCGACCACGCATTTTGTCGAAATAGCCCCGAAGCGCCTTTGGCTATGTCGTCATCCTCAGCTCCCGACGTCCTCTGCTCCACCGCGCCATCGCTTGAACCGCGAGCTCCCTCTGCCGTTGGATCTTCATCGCACGGCCCAAATTCGTCCACGTCACCCGTGAGTAATTTTCACATTGAAGTTTTAGATCTAATCTTAACCGTTGGATCTAGATCCAACGCTTTAGATTGAGCCACGTAGCCCGTAGACTGCACTGTGTTAGATCCAATCACATCCGTTAGATCTAGATCGTACGGTTAGACTCGTTTCGCATTGTAGCGTTAGGCACGATCCTGACCGTCCGATCGAGATCGAACGGCGTAGATCGTGCCGTGTGTCGCATGCCGCGTCATGCCATGTCGCCCCGCGATGCGGTGAAATCTGATCGGATCTCGACCGTCTGATCTAAATCGTACGATCCGGATCGACCACGTTAACCCAAACGTGCGAGATCCAGATTCAATCTGGACCGTTGATTTTCAAATCAACTATCCGGATTAAGCCACGTGTCTAGTAACCGAATCGACGTGGTCCACGCGGGCTCGCCCGGTCATCGTTGACGTCACGCGTGACGTCTGCACGGGCTCACATGTTAGCATCGGGCCAAACCGTTCCATGACGTCACGGTGGGGCTTGCGTGTCAGTCCGTTCGGCCGAGCGTGCTGACGTCAGCAGCTGATGTCATCCGAGGGGGTCCCACCTGTTAGTGAGACATGTACTCGTGGACCAGGTCCACGGTGGACCAAGCCTGAGCCGTGGACCGGGTCCATAAACCGGATGACACAATGCTAACGTCATAATTCAATTTTTCAATAGAAAAGTAATTCGGTGGAAATTCAATTCCCATGCTGACATCATAATTCGGTTTTTTCAATAGAAAAATAAATGAATTAATTCAGTTTATTCTTTTATTTGAATTTTCAAACTTCAAACGCTTATATCTTTTGCGTTTTAACTCCGATTTGGGTTATTCCAATTTCTAAATTTTTATAAAATTTAGCTCTACTTAATGGTGAATTTTATTTAATTTTTGGACTTGAGTTTTTCTCTGTTTATATTTATTTAATTGATTTTTTAAACTTTAAACGGTTATAACTTTTGAGTTTTAACTCCGATTTGGACGATTCAAATTCCTAAAAATTTATAAAATTGTGAACTTTCTATTTATGAATTTTATTTGAATTTTTGAATACTTTTTATATACTTTTTATTTATGTTATTGCTATTTTTACACGATACGAAGGTGAAGTTTCCGAAGTTCCCGAAGGCTTCGAAGGTGAAGTTTTGACCCAAGAGCCAGCTCAAGACCAGGAACAAATACTTTTTGAAGGCAAGTTATGCTTTGGCCATATTGCTCCTATTTTTGAAAATTAGTTATGCTAATTTAATTAGAAATTGTTTAAATTGTTTCTGGGAATTAGATAAATGCCAAATTGCAGTATGACACCTTAATTAATTAATTATGTGCCATGAACCCTTGTCATCCTAGTCATGGATATTTAGTTGGACACTATTGAATTGCCAACATGGGTAATTAGATCGTGTAGTTTATTGCTTAGACCTGCTACGCACACTTGACATGGTTTTGTACAAACAAAAGTTAATATTGACTTAATGAGATATGGAACCTGCTTTTGAGAATTATCATGTGTTGTGATGTTGATGAGGGCACGTGGTGCATGGTAAACAACTGGGTTTGATAAATAGATTTAGACCGGGGCATGTGGCAAGAATGATCGGGTGGGCCAGGTGTGGCACCGGGAAAGTGGATTTGGTTCTTCGGGTAGTCTTGCCCTGGTCACCCTAAGGACTTAACCTTGCAAGCCTTTGAACTGAGTCAATCATGCAGCCACATGACTGGAGTGGGACGGTCCTAGTTGAGTAAGTTACTAATAACTTGCATGTGATACCTCGGGGTGTCAACTACATCTTTTGTGTAGCTTGAAGGGGGAGCGTACCAGGGCTACGACATGGTACCCATCCAACGGTATGTCGGTCCCATACTTCGCCTTTGCTAAGGGAAGGGATGGTGTATGGCAAAAATCAGAGAGGTTCACTTGTATAGTTGGCGGTTTCCGAAAGACTTTGTTACGGTCACTCGCCCTTGCGGTGTTTGACTGTATCTTGTGGGTAAAGTGCATAACCTCTGCAGAGTGTAAAAATCTATTCGGATAGCTGAGTCCGCGGTATTGGACATTGCTCAGAAATTACAGTCAAGGGTTAGACTTTCATAACTTGGTTTGGAAAATGCTTGGGTTTGGAATGGCAAATTGGACTTAGGACTGGAAATTGCCTTACTTGTGAAATCATTGTGAAAGTACTCTACTTATTACTGTTTTACTGCTTTGCAATCTATTACTGTATTTACACCTATTGCTTTATTGCAAATAAGCATGTTAGCCTATCCTTTGTAATAAGCCATGCATGTAGAATATTAGTTTTGCATTCTGTGCATGACTTGCTGAGTACCAAGTACTCACCCCTTGCAAATACACAACATCAGTTGAAGAAGAGTCTACGCCAGCCTTGGAGGAGGATTTCCAGGAGGAGCCGACGAACTAGGGGCGAGCCTAGTCAATTGCCTGTGGCATATTGGTTGGCGCCACGCATTTTCTTTACTTTCCACTGCAATTGATTATTTTAATAAGTTTCCGCCCTGTGAGGCGTACTTTTGTAACTCCACCGTAAGGTCATGCAACCAGTTATATTCTCTTTTTAATAAAGTACTTTACTATTTCTATGAGTATGATTGTGATATTTACCGATATTGAGACTGTGTGCACTAGCGTGATCTTGGACTAGTGCTAAATACACAGGGGGTCCATATTTGCAAATTCGGGTCCCGACAAGTGGGTGTTCAAAAATAAGTAGAGTGAGGATGGGGTTGTAGTTCGAAACAAGGCTAGACTAGTCGCTCAGGGTTTCACTTAGGTCGAGGGCCTCGACTTCGAGGAGACTTTTGCCCCTGTAGCCAGACTAGAGGCCATCAGGATCCTGCTCACATTCGTGGCATCCAAAGGCTTCAAGCTTTATAAAATGGATGTCACGAGTGCATTTCTTAATGGGTTCATTGAGGAAGAGGTGTATGTCAAACAACCTTCAGAATTTGAGAACCCCAAGTACCCAAACCATGTCTTCAAGCTTTCCAAAGCTTTGTATGGACTTAAGCAAGCCCCACGAGCTTGGTATGAGAGGCTTAAGTCCTACCTCTTAAGTCATGGTTTTCGTATGGGTCATGTGGACAAGACGCTGTTTGTCAGACATTCTGATTCGGACTTTCTCCTAGTCTAGATCTATGTCGACGACATCATTTTTTGTGGTTCCTCGCATTCGCTCGTTACTCAGTTCTCAGATGTGACGAGTACTGAGTTTAAGTTGAGCATGATGGGCTAGTTGTGCTACTTCCTTGGCTTCCAGATTAAGCAGACTCGGGAGGGTACATTCTTGCATCAAGGCAAGTACACTCGAGACGTCCTGAAGCGCTTTGATATGTCTGATGGGAAGCCAGTCATGACTCCTATGGCCACCACTGCTGTCCTCAAGCCTGACGAGGATGGTGAGCCAGTTGATCAGAAGGAGTTTCGGAGCATGATCGGCTCCCTCTTGTACCTCACTGCCTCTAGACCTGGCATACATTTCTTTTTATGTCTTTGTGCTTGGTTTTAGGCTTCTCCCTGTGTCTCTCACCGTCAGGCAGTGAAGCGCATCTTCAGGTATCTTCGAGCCACCACTGTCTATGGTATCTGGTACTCTTCTTCATCTTGTCTATCCCTTAGAGCCTTTTCTGATGTGGACTTTGCTGGCTATAGGATAGATTGGAAGAGCACATTTGGCACTTCTCTTGTATCATGGTCTTCTAGGAAGCAGTTTGGAGTTGCTTAGTCCATCGCAGAGGCCGAGTATGTTGCTGCAGCCAGGTACTCTAGATGAGATCGACTCTGCGGGACTATGGGTTAGCCGCAGAGTGCAGCATTCTCGGACCAAGCACATTGATATCAGATATCACTTCCTTAGAGACCATGTGGAGAAGGGTGATGTAGTGCTTCAATTTGTGGAGAGTGACCACCAATTGGCTGACATTTTCACCAAACCTTTGGATAGCTCCAGGTTTGTTGCCCTGAGAGGAGAGCTTGGGATTATGAACCCATATGGCATATATTGAGGGGGAGCTGGTGTGTATTATATGTATATATTCAGCATTGCCTTCTTCTTATGGGTATCTATGGGATAGTTTTCACCTTGTTGAGCCCACTTCACCTAGACTTCTGGCATGTCTCGGCATGGACCTCTCACCTTATGCTTTAGGGTGCTATTCTTCTCTTCTTCTCGGTTGAGCTCACTCACACTGTTGGGCCCCATGGGTAGACATGGTTTGTGTTTGCTCCTAGTTTGGAGTTGGAGGTGTAGCTTTCCTGTATAAGTCATATGGGGAAGATGAGAGCGATTCTGAGTGTTAGTGTTTCTCTTCATCTTATCTATGCTCATAGATTATCCATTTGTCAGTTTCATATAGACTTGTTTTTCATTTCCGAGCTTTGTCTATTATGCAAATGATAAAATTGTGATAGGTTGCACCTAGCTACTTTTCTGAGGATAATTGTTAGTCTAGGTCATATCCAATTTGGTATATCATGTAAAGCTAGCCGATATTTAAAGTTGAACATTCCTGAAAACTTGATGAAACTTAGCTTTTACTTGCAAGATTTCTTTACTAGATGCTTATGCCATGATTAAGTGAAATAATGGGTTTCTACTAGAGTCCCTAGAGCAACTTGGGCTAGCTACATTGTTTCATTCTAGAATCCTCAATGATGCTCATAAATCTAAGTGCGAAAAATACAAATTGTCTCATTTATGCAAAAATTGAACTCAACACACTTCATTCACTAGACTGCTTCCCATTACACTTGGGATGAACTTGGAATGAAGAGTATATGACCAAAACCACTCTTTTAAGCTTCTTGCTTGAGATGGTTGCTAATGGCTTGAGTCAATACACTGAAAAATGCAAAATGAACTAGAGGTTTGCGGAGGAGAGTGAACCTTAGGAAGCCTTTGTCGATGGCGCCTAGCCGAGGATGTGCTTTACTAGGCCTAACTCTCTATACCGCCTCATAAGCTTTAATAAAAAATTTGCATTTAAAAGAGATGTTTGAGCATGCGGGTTCTCTAATGGTCTTGTGGCTTCCCAAAGTGTTGACTAGGTTGAACTCTAGTATATCCATATGATCCTTTGGATTGGCTTTGTTTCTAGTCTAGAAATTGCGCTAAGTGTTGCTATTGTTGAAATCATGCAAAAAAGAAGTAATATAACTTCTTTTGAGCTAGTTAACAAAAAATTGAAATATGCCCTTGGATATGACTTAGAATGACATATTCTGAACTTTAGTAGTTTGGTGTCATACTTTGTCTAAATGGTCACTTGCATAATCCTCAAAGCTCTTCTAAGTTGCATTTCATCCAAAAATTGCTCTCTTGATGCCTATATTGCCAAAAGGGGGAGAAAACGTAGAAAAGGCATCTTAGAGGGAGGAAAATTAAAAAAAATGCTTTCTAATGATCATGTTGAACAATTGTCCTCACATTTGGATCATGAGCAATTTTGAGCTTTTTGAGATATTTCTTTTTTCTTAAAGCTTTTGTCGAAAAACTGTTCTATCTTGTGTTGAGCTCTGAAAATCATTTCATCTACTTGGTCATGAACTTGCTTTCTCTTTCTAATGGACCAAGTATGATTTTTGGCAATCAAATTATTTTCTTTCTTTAATTTCAAACTCAAACTATGCCTTTCGTGTGATTTGTCAATATACTCATCAAGGGGGAGATTGAAGGACCATGTGAGGTCCATCCTTGTTTGTGATGAGTATTTGACTTGTTTTGAGCTCGAGTTGCTCAGGTTTGAGTTTGATTTGATTTGGATTTGAAATGGATTTTAAATTGAAGGCATTTTGTTTTGCACCGGACGAAGGGGACCAAGAAATAGTAAGTTTCTCATTTGCGCCGGACCAAGGTTAGATATGACATGTTTGCTCCGGACCACATTTCGCATCTGCGCCGGACCATTTATTCTGTCCGTCGTGAACGTGATTTTGAGTGCCGGACCAAGGGACCGATTGTCTGTTGAAACCAAGCATGGCTCATTTGCGCCGGACCAATTTTATTTGGTCCACCATGAACGTGAATTTGAGGTATTTGCATCGGACCAAAGGAATCTAGAAACAAAGAGTCATTTGCGACAGACCAAAGTTAGAAATGACTTGTTTCATTTGCGCTAGACCAATTGTTTGGTCCGTCGTAAGTGACGCCGGACCAATTATTCGGTCCGTCGTGAATGGCGATTTCTAGGGTTTGGTCTCTATGTACGCCGGACCGATTTTATTTGGTCCGCCGTGAATGTGAATTTGAGTTTTTTTGCGCCGGATTGTGTTTTTCAATTATCCGAGAGTTCGACGTGTACACCGGACCAAATGTTTGGTCTGTCGTGAGTGATGCCGGACCAAAGTTTCGGTCCGGCGTGAACGGCAAATTCCAAGGTTCTATTCCTGTGTATGCCAGACTAAATGTTTGGTCCGTCGTGAGTGACACCGGACCAAAAAGTTGGACCGCCGTAGAAGCTGTGTGCTCTGTTGAGTTCTGAGGAAAAATTGCAAATTATTCTTGACGAACTTTAACGAAAAATTTCATATTATTCTTGAGCAATGCTATGTGACGTGTTTTCCTTGTCTGTGATGGATGCAGGGCTCTATTTGGTGGTCATGGTGAGGCGAAGGGAGGTCGGAACTAGGCAAGGGTTGTCGGAGGTTCAAGATGGCCGGAGATCGCCGGAAGATGGCCGGAGATGGAACCAGTGCAGTCCAAGGAAACAAGGAGACAATGTGTCTGCTAATCTTGAGGCTTTTTAGGTCTAGAAGACCAGAGAGTTGTTGGTCTTTAGAGCTAAAGTAGTGGTCAAGTTAGCATGTGAGAGGGTTGTTGGACTGATCACTTAAAGGTACTTTGGGAAGGCATGTGTAAGACAAGATCAGTGCAACCCATGTGTGTAGAAGTGTGGGATTAAATCTTGACCCTTGGAAGTTAGCCTAGGTCCTAGAACACTATAAATAGAGGGGTAGGGGTAGCCTCCCCTGGTGCGGTTTTGAGAGAAGTTTTTGGTGCTCCTTTGAGCTTTGCCCACATGAAATGAGGCTTTGTAAAAACTTCCAAAGAAAAGAAATACAAAAACATTTTCTCCACTATGAATTTAAATTCCGCATTTACATTGTGTATTCACATTACGCAATTTAAATTCATTCTTTACATTCTTGCAATTTAAATTCCGCAAGTTGGATTTGCCTCCCCTCCTTCTACTTGCTTCTGGTTTTTATTGCCAAGGATGAGAGATTGATTGGATGAGTTTTCACTTAGATCATATCCCAATCCTCTAGGCAATCCTTATTTCGAGTTTTGCGAGAAACCGATCTTTTATACCTTCATTGATGAATCCTTGTTTGATCATGTTCTGATGAGTCTCTTTGTGACCTCTAGCTTGCTGTGACTTATGGGAAGGTGTAACACCCCAAAATTTTTCTTTTCTTAAATTCATGTGTGATTTGGCACTTTGGTGAATTTTTGGAATTTTCTGGAATTTATTTGGATTTATTTGGAATTTATTTGAATTTATTCCATTTTGAAACAATTAAAGAATTAAACTTTGCAAATAAAATTTTGTTGGAAATATTTTATTTGAGTCCAAAATGTTCCAAAATATTTTCCAGAATTTTTCTGGAATTTTTCTGAGTCTTTTGCTATTTTTAATGAATTAAATGAATTTCTGGAAATTATTTTAATTATTAAATCGCTGGAAAATCAATCGGGTCGAGTACTGTTCATCTGACCGAGTCGGAACCCGAGTCGGACTTGAGTCCGACCCGAGCCAGTTGACTCGATCGAACCAACCCTGACCCAGATGGATCCGAACCGTTGGATCAAGATCCAACGGTCAGGATCAATCCGCGCTAAACGCGGCGCGCCGAGCCAATCTCGGCCGTCGATCGCGCCACGTGGGCGGCCAGCGTCGTCCACGTCGTCTCGCCAGATCCGGACGGACTCGCGCCCGTCTGGCTCGCCATGAAACCGAGCGAATCTCAACGTCCGCGCCAGATTTAAGGCGTGGATCGCGTTCGAGGTTCGCCGACCTGCGGCGCATCGCTTGCCCCAACTCCGAGCCCTATCCGCCGCCGTCACCTTGCAATTGCTCGCCGAGTCCTCTCTCTCCCGCGCGGTTGTTGCCTCGTCGCCGCCGTCCGCCGTCTTCCGCCGAGTTGGAGCCCGATTCAGAGACCCTCGAGCCAAGGCGCACCGAAGGAGGACTCATCTCGCCGGAGAGGCCCCGCAGCCGTCGGCTTGGTCACCGCCTCGCGTCCGGTGAGCCAGCGCCGCCAGCGTTGCCATCGCCCCAGAGCTCGCACAACCGTTGGATCAAGATCCAACCGCCACGGTGAGCCCACGTTCTTCCCCAAACCCTAGAATTCAGTTAGATGCGGGCCGTTGGATCAAGATCCAACGGCCCACGATCGGCCACGTCGCCCGTACTGTGGATAACGTTACGGGTTAGGATCGTTTCCAACCGTTGGATCAAGATCCAACGGCTCAGATTGACTGCGTTCACCCCAAACGCGTGAAGCATAGATCCAATCTGGGCCGTTGATTTTCAAATCAACGGCCGAGATTGTGCCACGTGTACCCAAGCCACGCCACGCGCGCGTGAGCGCGTCTCTGACACGCGGGGCCCGCGTGTCAGCGGGACAACCGAACCGCACCATGACGTCACCGCTGACGTCACGGTGGGGCCCGCATGTCAGCGAGTTGGACCGCACGGGTTAATTGCGTGCGTGACACTGACATGTGGGGCCCACATGTCAGCGACATGTGGAGTCGTGGACCGAGTCCACGGTAGACCCGAGCCGAGCGTGGACCAAGTCCATGGACCGACTGACGTCAGCAGACCAATCAGAGGCTGCCACGTGTCCTCGCTGACGCAATAATTAATTTTCGAAAAAGAAAATGATTTATTAATTCGAAATAATGATTTCAGATTTTGTTTCGAACTTCAAACGCTTATAACTTTTGCGTTTCAACTCCGATTTGAGTGATTCAAATTTCTAAATTTGTATAAAATTGAGATCTACCTAAATATGAATTTTATTTAATTTTTGGACTAAATTTTTTCTCTGTAAAATTATTTAATTGATTATTTAAACTTCAAAATGCCATAACTTTTGCATTTTAACTCCGAATTTGACGATTCCAGTTTCTAAAAATTCATAAAATTATGCTCTCTCTGTTTATGGATTTTATTTGGATGTTTGGACACTTTTTGCCTATTGTTTATTCGTGTATTGCTATTTGCACGCTTTACGAGTAGACGTTGAAGTGCCGGAGGGATTCGAAGGAGAAGTATTGACTCAGGATCCAACTCAAGACCAAGAACAAGTACTTTTTGAAGGCAAGTTGTGCTTTGACCATGTTGATCCTATTTTGAAATCTATTTTGATTTAACTTATTGCATGCTAGTTCAGTTAGAAAATACTTTATTTAAATATGGGGAATTAGATAAATGCCAAATTGCTGTACGACACCTTGATTACTTAAGTATGTGCCATGACCCCTTGTCACCCTAGTTGTGGTTTACTAGTTGGACATTATTAAATTGCCAACATGGGTTTTAGACCGTTATAGTATACTGCTTAGACCTGCTACGTGCTCATGACATGATTTTGGACAATCAAATATCAATATTGACTTAATGATATATTGAACCTGTTTTGGAAAGGTATCATGTGATGTTGATGGCACGTGGTGCATGGTAATCAACTGGGGTTTGATAAATAGTTTTCGACCGGGGCATGTGGCAAGAATGATCAGGTGGGCCAGTTGTGGCACTGGGGATGTTGATTTGGTTCTTCGGGTAGTCTTGCCCTGGTCACCCTAAGGACTTAACCTTGCAAGCCTTTGAACTGGGTCTAACGTGCAACCACATGTCTGTAATGGGACGGACCTAGTTGACTAAGTTGCTAATAACGTACCTGTGGGACCTCAGGAGGTCAACTACACCCTTTGTGTAAGTTGTATGGGGGAGCGTACCGGGGTTGAGGCCAGGTACCCATCTAACGGTTGATTGGCCTAAACTTCGCCTTAGCTAAGGGAAGGGTTAGTGTGCAATAACCGGGGAGGACCACTTGTATTGTTAGAAGTTTCCGAAAGACTTTGTTACGGGAACTCGCCTTTGTGGTGTTTGACTGTATCTTGTGGGTAAAGTGCATAACCTCTGCAGAGTGTAGAATCTATTCGAATAGCCGTGTCCGCGGTATTGGACATCGCTCGGGAATTACAGTCAAGGGTTAGATTTTCACAAAATAACTTGGACTTGAAAGGTTGGGTTTGGTTTACAAATGACGTTAATGGAAATGTGGATTAGGATGGGAAAGATGTTTGTTAAACTCCTTGAAAAGTTATCTATGCTTTACTTGTTACTACTGCTTTCGAATCTACTTATGATATTCACAAATGTCAAGCATCGCAAAAATACCTTGAGCCACTCCTTTGTATTAAGCCATGCATGTAGTATATTAGCTGCATTCTGTGCATGACTTGCTGAGTACCTAGTACTCACCCTTGCCACAATACAACACCAGTTGAAGAGGAGGCTACACCAGCTTTGGAGGAGGAGCTCCAAGAGGAACCGTCTACTTAGGGAGTGAGCCCAGTCAGCTGCCTGTGGTATACTGGATGGCGCCACGATGTTACCTTATTTTTCCATTGCTATTATTTCTCTCTTAATAAGTTTCGCCCTGTGAGGCGCATATTTGTAACTTGACCATAAGGTCGAGTAACGCGTTCCTGGACTAGTGCTGAATACACAGAGGGTCCGGATTTGCAAATTCGGGTCCCGACAGAAGGTATCCAAGTTCATCTTGATCTTCAAAATCCCACGAGCAAGCCTAGATCACATATTTGCCTTGTTGCTTGTTCATGGTGGATTTCCTCCTCAAATGGTTAAAGGTCGGAACCTTAGCATCAATCTTTGTTATTGATTACTGGAACAAGTTCCTGACATCCTTAAGAGGATATCTATCAAGTTGCATAATCACTAGATCAAATTTCCATCTATTTTACTTTTGGAGATCGAACTGTTTCTATACTCTGTCTTGTTGATTTTTGTGTCTTGATATCTCTGTTCTTTGCAAGCAGAGTTGATACTTGTCCAAGCACTACAAGAAAAGTGATTTTTAATGACGGTCCAAACTCGTCATCATTAGTCCCGAAATCATCATTGTAGGTTTTTTATGACGAATTTATGACAAAATTCAACTTGTCATAGAAAGTGCGTCATAGAAAGTTTTCAATGACGAATTGCTTATTTTCATCATAAAAAATCAACTGTTCTATGACGAATTACATTTCCATCAGCGAAGAGGTCAATTCTATGACGAATATAACCGTCATTAATTATACCCAAAACATCATCATTTTCATCATGGAACACCCCAATGCCACGTCATCAGCCAGGATGTGAGGTGACGTGGCACGTCATGTGACGCAAATGTTTTGTCATAAATGAGTGCCACGTGGACATGTTTTCATCATTGAACAGTCCAGTGCCATGTCAGCAGCCAGGGTGAGGTGATGTGGCACTTGTTGTGACGCAAATGTTTTGTCACTGATGATTGTCACGTGGACATGAATTTTTGTCATGAAAGTATGATCTATCTTATTCTGTAATGAATAAGTTCATCATAGATAGATGTACCATTGCCATGAAGTTTTATCATTTAACACTTTTGTCAACCCACATATGATCCATTTTTACAGCCACAGCGCACAATAGTTTCAAGAGACCAATCAATACATTGCATAGAGCAGCACGAGTTATCTAGAGATACATTGAGTCACAAACTATGTAATCCTCAAGCTGTTCCTCAAGAGCTTGTTCTTTGTAGCCCTTTGCAGAGTTCGGAGTGGTTGAATGTAATCCAACATTCTTCAGGAATTGTTTGTCACGCTTCTTTGAGACAGAACCTTGTCAACAATCTCGATAGTAGACATTGTTGGCTGACCCTCTGCATCAGGATCCATCATAGCTTCTATCTCAGCCTAAGATATAGAACATAACAGAATCAATAATGATAAGGGGAATAAAAGGTTTATACAAATAAAAATTTCATCCAAAAGTTGGAAAATTACTGTACACAATTAGCAATTAGCCTTTGGACTTTAGTGTAACCTGGCTACTCACGATGTCACAACCAACAGATTTATATATGCTTTTTAATCATAACACAACATAGATAATTGGCTAACTGCATTTCCTTCAAATTCCTCTAGCACAGCACTAATCTGCGATTGTGATAGGGAGTATATAAACATGTGAAATTTCAGTCTTTGCTACTTATTTACTAATATTGTATATTTAAAGATAGCAATCTAAACACTTTGGATGTCCAATGATACCATGTTTTTTACGAAAACAAAAAGGAGGGTTCAATGCTCCAAAGATAAGGACAGATAATATGAGTATGCTAATCTTCCAAGCTAGCTCGCCAAACTGCAATAATCATGGATCAGAGAAAAGCGGTACTTTCTAGCATGTGAAACTCACACTTTGTTATGCATACTTTCCTCAGTTGTAACTTTTCATTCAACTGCAATGCTAGGTGGCTCAACAGAATACTTGACTAAACGATGGATAGAGGGAGTAGCAAGAACGGTATACTACCACTTCTTGGTGCATGCAGAGCTGCACATCCTCACACTTGATCATCCCTTGCTACTTTTGATGGTTTGTTCTCCTCTCCATCAAACGAATTAATCACGGTGATGGCAACATTATTATTCTAATTGTGGATCAGCACAATAAACACTGCAATCTAGAATAAAGACAATTAATGTAGAGAGTGAAGCAAAATTGTATGCAAGAATTAGGATTTTTCCACCTTTGATGTGCAAGTAATTTCAGAACATCATATTGCAACACAACACAAGTCGAAATTTTTGTTATGAAATACATATGAACATAAACCTATATTACAGATCGATTCATAAAATAGACATGCAATACGAAACAGGATGAATAAAGAAACCTTCTTATGTATTCGAAGTATGCCTTCTGCTGCTAATAGTGACAAAGCTCCGAGTATACCCTAAATAATTAAATATTCAGCGTGACATTGCAAGCTCCCAACAAAGAATATAAGAAAAAAAGCCTTAAACTAATGGGGAAGCATGAATGAAAACAACCTGAATAAGCTCCAATAACTACATCCTAACAGGGCACGTACCAAATTTACCTCAATAACCTAACCAATGGGTATTAAGCCACAAAATCAGATGCAAAATCAAAGCAATCTAATGTGATGTACAAAATTTACCTGAGTTCTCTTGCTTCCATAACAAAAATGGTCCTTATTGAAAGAGACCAAACCGCCAATTGCTCAGCAAAAGAAGTAGATCAACAAATAAAATGAATGGAGTGGCCGGATAAAGATTAACCCAAAGGGGGACAAACGATAATAACACACAACGAAATCCAACAAGGAGATGGAGGCAAAATCGAGAGAATACCTGATACCCTTGAGGGAAAGAGAAAATTCAAGTTTCTGCTGGTGGAATTCCATCAACATGCATAGAGCCTGTACATAAAAAATCAAGGTGAAACCAAATCAAATTATATGGCAAACAACAACACAGTAGCAAATTTGAAACAAAATAAACAAAACCATAGAGAGAGAGGGGGTGAGATTTAGAGGAAAAGGGGGATGGGGAGTAAGGGAGGAGGGAGATCGGGATGGAGGATCAGGAGGAAGAGGGAAACTGGATGAAACTGGCAGCACGAGTGAGGCAGCCATGAGGGCTAGCGGAGGCGCCGAGGAGGGAGAACTTTAGTACGACGTCGACCGATTGGATCTGAGGGCGACAAGGCAAAGGCGCAAGGAAAGCACCATCGGGTGGTAGGGCGAGCGATTCCGGCGGCTACACGGTGGAGGTGGCGTGCCATGGGCAAAACCGGCAGCATGGATCGTCGTGGCAGGCGAGGAGGGGAGTGGGATCTGGAAGGGGGAACGGTGTGGGGAGCAGCAGGCGAGGAGAGCCGGATCGAGAAGGGGAACGGCGTGGGGAGTGACAAGCGAGGAGGAGAGCCGGATCTGAAAGGGGGAGCGGCGTGGGGAGGGCAGCGGTGTGTGGCGATGGGGGTATGGCCAGGGGCGACGGAGAGGAAGGAGGTGGGGCGTGGCGACGTGGGCGTGGGCGACGGGGCGTGCGGGGAGGCACGGGGCGCGTGGGAAATCGGCAGGAATTGGGCCTTATCAGGTTGGACGACCCACTAAAAGAAACGGTAAACTCCTTTCATCCAAATAGATCAAATCAAAATTATTATAGTAAAAAAATAAATCAATCTAAAAATAAAATAGGCATGCAAACGAAGAACGAGATTACCAACACATCAACTTGCAAGCGCTAGGAACTCTCTGGCCGTGAGGGACTTCCAGCCACAGGAGATGCAAGCACCAAAAGATCACCGAGCAACAAGAAAAAAACACACCTGGAGCAACGATCGCTTCCCAACGAGAAAAAACACCATTCATTTTCTATGACGATTTGTATTATGGTTTCATGACAAAATTTTATGTTTCATCACAAAAGTACATGGGGTGGTGGTGCTTGATACAATTAATGACGAATATAAAAAAGTCGTCACAAAAAATAAATTTTCCATGACAAAAGTTGACAACGTCACGATGTTTTCGTCACAGATAATCACTTTTCTTGTAGTGAAGAGGTGGGAAAATTTATTTTGGGATCATTCACCCCCCTCTGATCGCCATTCCGATCTTTCACATGTCAGTGACTGTGCCCGCGTGCGCATGGTGTCAGCGATGATGTCATCGGTGGGGCCCACCTATCAGCCGAGTCGGACCGTGCCGTGCTGACACCAGCGATGACGTCATCTCGAGCGGGCCCACATGTTAGCGACACGTGGTCCGGTGGACCGAGTCCACCATGGACCGAAGCCGAGCATGGATCGAGTCTAAGGACCGGATGACGCAAGCGTGACGCAATAAATCGATTTTCCTTTAGAAAAATAATTCTACCGAAATAGAAATTCGGTGCTGACGTTAGCTGAAGTCATATTTCCTATTTGTTTCGATTGAAAAATAAATGAAATAATTCGGTTTATTCTTTTTAATTGATTTTCAAACGTCAAACGGCTATAACTTTTGCATTTTAACTCTGATTTAGGTGATTCTAGTTTCTAATTTTTTGTAAAATTGAGCTCTATTTAATGGTAAATTTTATTTGATTTTGCTACTTGAGTTTCTCTCTATTTTTATTTATTTATCCGTTTCGCGTAGACATTGAATTGCCCGAAGGCTTCGAAGGAGAGGTTTTGACCCAGGAACAAGTCCAAGACCAGGAACAGAACCTTTTCCAAGGCAAGTTATGCTTTGACCATATTGACCCCCCTTTTGAAATTATGTTGATTTAAATTATTGCATGCTAGTTTAATTAAAATAATTTCAGTTAATTCTGGAAATAGCTATGCGACCTATTTGTTGTATGTCACCTTGTCTATAATAAATTATATGCCATGAATCATTTGTCACCCTAGATTATAAAAAATTAGTTGGACATTAATAATTTGCCAACATGGGTTAATAGATCGGATATAGTATGCTCAGCCCTGCAACGTGTCGATGACACCGTTTTGGATTATTAAATGTTAAACTTGACTTAATGAGATATGGAACATGTTTATTAAAGATGTGACATGTGTTATTGATGATGTTGATGGCATATGGTGCATGGTAATCAACGGGGTGATAAAATGATTTAGACTGAGGCAAATGGCAAGACTGTTTATGGTGGGCCAGGTGTGGCACATGGGAGGTCGTATTTGGTTTTTGCTGATTTTGGATACTTGTGAATTCTTTGGGTAATCTTGCCTTGGTCACATTAAGGACTCAACCTTGCAAGAATTTGGACTAAGTCTAACATACAACCACAAGTCTAGAATGGGACAGACCTAGCTGATTAATTTGTGATGTCTAGATTTCGGTACTGTCGTGGTGGTGTGAGACCCAGGTGTATGAATGGACTCACATGGCGCAAGAGGGGGGTCCTGAGTGTGGTAACCAGTCCCTTCAGTGTTGAAACCTTAGTGGGCAGTACTGGGCCTAGAAGGAGCATTGTAAAGGCTTTGTTACGGTCACTCGCCTTGATGGTGTTTGATTGTATCTTCTGGGTAAAGTGTATAACCTCTGTAGAGTGTACAACCTATTCGAATAGCCGAGTCCACAATATTGGATATTGCTCGGGGATTACAGTCCAGGTTTAGATTTTCATAAAAATGAACTTAGGTTTATGGATACTTGGTATGGAAATGATAAACGGGTTTAGGATGTGAAATGCTTTACTTAAGAAAGTAATTGTGAAAGTTATTATCATTGTTATTACCGTTTTACTGCTTTCCAATCTACTACTGTTATTTATGAATGTTGCTTATTGCAAAAGAACCATTTAGCCTGTTGTTGGAATAAGCCATGCATGTAGTTATTAGAATTGCATTCTGTGCATGACTTGTTGAGTGTTTTAAGTAATCACCATTGCCACAGCACAACCATTAGTTGAGGTGTAATCAATGCCAGCATTGGAGGAGGAGTTCCAGGAGGAGCCGACGAACTAGGGGCGAGCCCAATCAGTTGCCTGTGGTATATTGGTTGGCGCCATGAGTTATTCATTTCCGCTGCATTTTATTTAATTAAGACTTTGCTCTGCGAGGCGTACTTTTGTAAGTTAACTATAATGTTAACTCAACCACCTTCGTTATAATAAAGACTTATTTACTATTCCGTTGTGTATGATTGTGATATTCATCGATGTTGAGACTGTGTGCACTAGCATGATCTTGGACTAGTGCTCAAAACACAGAGGGTCCGGATTTGCACATTTGGGTCCCGACACAAAACCCTAGCGAATATGAGATCCAAGGAACTCCCGCAGTCAATGAGTACCCAACCCACTGTAGTGTTGTTGATGGTCGGATTTACGACCATCGGGAGCCTTTGAGGCTTTGTCATTCTAAAGGGACAATCATCCTTGGAGAAAGTGAGGGGTAGCTCGGACCACTTGAGCTGCTATACGGGAGGCTTGCCTTGGGTGACATGGTGCACCTCTTGTGCTGCCTCCTTCAAACCCCGACGAGACTTGTAAGCCAAGGAGCCCTCGAATATTACCGTAATGTGATTGTGAGGTTCCTGGTAATCCATGTCTTCGTCGTCATCAGCGGGCTGCTTGCCCTTACCGTTATAGAACTGTTCCAGACGGAAGGCCCAAGTCTGGCAATTATGAAGGTCGTGCCTATACGCATGATGGAGTGGGCAGAAATGATTGCTTGGCTGAGCACCTTGATCGTTGCTATCCAGGTTGTTGCGACCTTGATCGTTGTGATGTTGAGTTGATCGGCCCCTGCCTCTTGCCCCAAAAATTTTACGCGTCTGCGGCTGTGGAGCTTGTTGTTAATGCTGCTCGACGGCTGTGACCACATTTGGCGCAGATGGCTTCTTTTTCTTTTTCTTGATCTTCTTTTCCACTGAGCTTATGTTCCTTCTGCTCGTAGAGCCTTCTAAACCAGGTTGAGGTGGGAGCTTACCCTTGTCTAGCATCTTCTTCCACTAGACTGCCTCATCGGCATTGGCATACCGATCGGCTGCAGAACAACTCGCTGGCCGTTAGATCAGGATGAATCTCTAGATCCTGTGTAAAATGAATATCTCGAACCCCAAACTTGAAAGCTCGAAGAACTGCTTCGTTCAAAATGTTCGGGATCGAGTTTCGCACTTGGATGAACCGTTGGACGAACTGTCGTAGAGTCTCACCCTCCGTCTGCATCAAACGCCCAAGATCATGCTCTTTGCCCGAACGAATGTAGCAACTCTGAAAGTTCGCCATGAGAGCGTTGCTCAGCTGCCTCCAAGACCAAATTGACCCATCCTTTTGATTGAAGAGCCAAGTTCGAGCAGCTCCATCTAGCACTGTAGGTAGGAAGTTCGCCATGACTCCCTCATTACCTCCAGCGGCTAGGATGGCAGTGGTGTAGATAGAAAGAAATTCGTCCGGGTTTGCGTTCTGTTGAAACTTTCGATGTGGCCGGGTTTGAACTTGCTCAGCCACGAGACGTGTCGAAGAGGTACCGCAAAGGCTCAACACCTGAAAACTGAGGCATCGCAACGGTATCTTTGATCACAATGATCGTAACAATCATCATTGTACTGACCTCCAACTCGTGGGCCGATGTGAGAAAAAACTTCTCGAGGTCGGCACGATGGAGATCGATCCGAGGTAGAATACTCGGTACGCACATGGCCATGCCGGGCATACCTTTGATCCCGCAAGCTTGCTTGCGAATCGCTCCAAGTACCCTCACAGTACCGATCGTGCACCCTCCGGTCTTCTCGAACATGGTTCCAAGAATCGTCGTGATGGGAGCAAACAGGGGTGTAACAGTGATGTTCCTGGGAAACACTCCAGGTCTTCCTACCGCGAGATGCTTACGATGCTTTCATATCGGCAGCAATCTTTTCAAGATCATCAGCCACTACCTGTCGGGACCCGAATTTGCAAATCCGGACCCTCCGTGTATTCAGCACTAGTCCATGATCACGCTAGTGTGCACAGTCTCAACATCCGTAAATATCACAATCATACACATCGATAGTAATAAAGTACTTTAATTAAGATAACCAAACTGGTTGCTCGACCATATGGTCAAGTTACAAGAGTACGCCACACAGGGTGAAAACTTAATAAGGAAATAAATTGCAGCGGAATAAAAGCATCAACGTGGCGCCATCCAGTATACCACAGGCAACTGACTGGGCTCGCTCCCTAGGTAGACGGCTCCTCCTGAAGTTCTTCCTCCAAAGCTGGCGTCGCTTCTCCTTCAACTGATGTTTTATTGAGGCAAGGGTGAGTACTTGGTACTCAGCAAGTCATGCACATAATGCAGCTAATATTCTATATGCATGGCTTATGACAAAGGATAGGCTAACATGTACATTTGTAGTAAAACAACAATTAACAAGTAGCATAAGTAGATTCGAAAGCAGTAAAAGTAACGATAATATCAATAACTTTTCCAGGAGTTAAGTAAACACTTTTCCTTTCCTAATCCACATTTCCATCAACGTCATTATTTAACCCAACCAAACTTTCCAAGTCCAAGTTGTTTTCATGAAAGTCTAACCCTTGACTGTAATCCCCGAGCAATGTCCAGTGCCGCGGACACGGCTATTCGAATAGATTTTACACTCTGCAGAGGTTATGCACTTTACCCACAAGATATAGTCAAACACCACAAAGGCGAGTGATCGTAACAAAGCATTTCAGAGACCGCAAACTATACAAGTGAACCTCTCCGGCTTTTGTCATACACCATGCCTTCCCTTAATAGAGGCGAAGTATGGGACCGACATACCGTTGGACGGGTACCATGCCATAGCACTGGTACGCTCCCCTTTCAAGCAACACAAAAGGTGTAGTTGACACCCCGAGGTACCACATGCAAATTTTTAGTAACTTACTCAACTAGGTTCATCCCATTATAGACATGTGGTTGCACGTTTGACTCAGATCAAAGGCTTGCAGGTTAAGTCCTTAGGATGACACAGGGCAAGACTACCTGAAGAACCAAAACGACATCCCCGGTGCCACGCATGGCTCACCATATCATTCTTGCCACTTGCCCCGGTCCAAATCTATTTATCAAACCCAGTTGATTACCATGCACAACGTGCCATTATCATCATCACAACACATGATACTTCTCCAAAACAGGTTCAATATCTCATTAAGTCAAGATTAACATTTGATTGTCCAAAATCATGTCATGTGCACGTAGCAGGTCTAAGCAATATACTACAACGATCTAAATACCCAATGTTGGCAATTCACTAATGTCCAACTATATACACTCCACAACTAGGGTGGCAAGGGTTCGTGGCACATAATTAATAGTCAAGGTGTCATACTGCAATTTGGCATTTATCTAATTCCCAGAAATAATTTAAACAATTTCTAATTAAATTAGCATGCTATAATTTAAATTAAATTAATTTCAAAAATGGGATCAATATGGTCAAAGCACAACTTGCCTTCAAAAAGTACTTGTTCTTGGTCTTGAGCTGGCTCTTGGGTCAACACTTCACCATCGAAGCCCTCGGGTACTTCAATGTCTACTCGTAACGCATGCAAATAGCAATAAATAAATAAAATAGTACATGCACATTGCTCAAAAATTCAAGTAAAATCCATAAATAGAAAGAGCATAATTTTACAAATTTTTATAAATTTGAATCGCCCAAATCGGAGTTAAAATGCAAAAGTTATAACTGTTTAAAGTTTAAAGAATCTATTAATTAAATATAAACAGAGAAAATTTCATATTCAAAAATTAATTAAAATTCATATTTAAGTAGATCTCAATTTTATAAAAATTTAGAAATTGGAATCGTTCAAATCGAAGTTAAAACGCAAAAGTTATAAGCGTTTGAAGGTTGAAAATTCAAATAAATCAATAAACCGAATTAACCCATTTATTTTTCTATTGAAAATCCGGATTTATGACGTCAGCACGGTAATTGAATTTCCACCGAATTATTTTTCTATTGAAAAATCGAATTATGACGTCATCATTGCGTCAGCCGGCCCATGGACTTGGTCCACGGCACGGGGACGGTCCACCGTGGACCCGGTCCACGGGTTCACGTGTCACTGACACGTGGGACCCACTGCTGACATCATCGCTGATGTCAGGACGGCTCGGCCGAAGGACGGCTGACACGCAGGCCCACCGTGATGTCACGCTGACGTCACGGATGAGTCACGGTGCCGTTGGGCCTGCCGCTGACACGCGGGCCCCTCGGCCGACGCCACGCTGGACGCCGGGCCGACGCATCGGGCGCTGGCCCGCGTGGACCGCGCTCGTCTGGCTTCTGTGCACGTGGCACGATCTGGGCCTTTTATTTGAAATTCAACGGTCCAGATCAGATCTGGATCTCGCGCGCTGCGACAACGTGGTTAATCTGGGCCGTACGATTTAGATCGGACGGTCCAGATCCGATCTGGTTTCACCTCACCGTGGGGTGACGTGGCATGACCCGGGTGACGACACGTGATTCAATCTACACCGTTCGATCTTGATTGAACGGAGAGATTGCATCTAACGCCACAACGCGGTTAACGCTAACCGTACGATCTAGATCTAACGGCTGGGATCTAATCTAGGCACGGTGCAGTCTACGGCTACGTGGCTTAATCTAAGCCATTGGATCTAGATCCAAAAGTTGAGATTAGATCTAAAAACCGAGACGTGAAATCGAACGGGGTGACGTGGACTCACCGTGGCCGTTTGATGAAGATCCAACGGCTGACGAAGCTCGCGAGGTCGGCGATGGCACGGCGGAGCAGAGGCTGCCGGAGGCGAAGACGACGACACGGGGAACGTCGTTGCGGGCGTGTTCCGGCGAAGTGGATGGGACTCCCAGGTGCGGCTCGTCGCGACGGTTCCGGATCTGGGCTCAATCACGGCGGAGGACAGCGAAAACGACGAAAAATCGCGGCGGGCTTCACCTTCAACTTCGGTGAGCTCTTGCGGGTGAACGGTGGCGACTTGACCTCGACTGCCTAGGGCTACGGGTGCGCACGGAAAAGGAGAGCACGATGGCGGCAGCGGCGCAGTAAATAGGGCCCTCAACGTCCATGAAAATCGCGGAAACCGAGGCCCACACGCGGGCGGGGCCGGAGTCCGGCGGCGACACGGAGAGGGTGACATGGCGCAATCCTAGCCATCGACGCGGCACGATCAACGGCCAAGATTGCACAGGCGCGAACGGGATCGGCCCGATCCCCACGTGGGCGACGTGGCTTGATGTTGGCCGTTGGATCTTGATCCAACAGCCACGCGATTAGGGTTTGGTTTGGTTCGGGTCAAACTCAAGTCTGACTCGGGCTCGGTCGCTTGAACAGTAAAACCCACTCGGCATTTTCCAGCGATTAAATAATTAAAAATAATTTCTAGAAATTCAAATAATTTAAGAAAAATAGCAAATTAATCAGAAAAATTCTAGAAAAATTCTGGAAAATACTTTGAGACATCTTGGACTCAAATAAATGATTTCCAACAAATTTTTATTTAAAACTTTTAATTCTTTAATTATTTCAAAAGGGAATAAATTCAAATTAAATTCAAATAAATCCAAATAAATTCCAGAAAATTCCAAAAATTCTCAAAAATGCATAATAACATTTAAATTCATGAAAAGCAAAAAATTTGGGGTGTTACAAACCTCCCCCCTTAACAGAATCTCGTCCCCTAGATTTAGGACTAACTAAGGAATAGGTTTGGAAATTCTTTCTTCAAATCCTCCTCGCGCTCCCAAGTCGCTTCGCTCTCTGCATGGTTGCTCCACTGGACTCTGCAGAAATGGGTTGACTTATTTCTCGTCTCTTGATCCATGGTGTTCAGAATCTTCACAGGGTGCTCCTTGTAAGTCAGATCCTCCTGTAGTTCTATTGATTCTAACGGTGTCTGCTCATCTGGTACCCGAAGACATTTCTTCAGTTGCGACACATGGAACACATCATGCACTCCTGCCAATGACTGCGGCAACTCCAACTGGTAATCAACTTCACCTCTGCGGCTTAGGATTTTGAACGGACCGACATAGCGCGGCGCGAGTTTTCCTTTGGCATGAAACCTCTTAACTCCCTTGAGAGGTGTAACCCTAAGGTACACAAAATCCTCCGGTTCAAAGCTCAAGTCTCGGCGACGGTTGTCCGCGTAACTTTTCTGTCTTGACTGAGCTATCTTCAGTCTTTCCCGAATCATGGCAATCTGCTCTTCGGCTTCTTGAAGAATGTCCAGCCCAAAGACACGGCATTCACCTGTCTCATTCCAGTTCAATGGCGTCCAACAAGGTCGACCATACAGTGCCTCAAAAGGTGACATCTATAGACTGGCCTAATAACTATTGTTGTAGCTGAACTCAGCATACGACAGACTCTTATCCCAAGAGGTAGCATAAGCTAATGCACAAGCTCGTAGCATATCCTCCAGAATCTGATTAACTCTTTCAGTTTGCCCACCCGTGTGCGGGTGATATGCAGTACTGAAGTGTAAACGGGTTCCCATGGCTTCATGCAACTTATTCCAAAACCTTGAGGTAAATTGGGTACCTCTGTCTGATACAATCTTCTTCGGCACTCCGTGTAAACAGACGATCCTAGTCATGTACAATTCTGCTAGTTTATCTCCTGAGTAAGTGGTCTTTACAGGGATAAAATGGGCGACCTTGGTCAAGCGGTCCACTATAACCCATATGGAGTCATATCCTCCTTGAGTCTTCGGCAATCGGGTAATGAAGTAAATGCCGATTTCCTCCCACTTCCACTCAGGTACTCTTAGCGGCTGTAGTAATCCTGTTGGTCTCTGATGCATTGCCTTGACTCTCTGGCATATGTCGCACAACGCAACATGTTCGGCAACTTCACGTTTCATACTCGGCCACCAGAATCTTTCCTTCAGGTCTTGATACATCTTGGCACTTCCTGGATGAATGGAATACTTGGAGTCATGGGCTTCTTCCAGAATCAACTGCTTTAGCTCCTTCTTGTTTGGCACACAGATGCAATCCTTAATCCACAACGTGCCTTGATCATCCAGTTTGAAGCCTTTTGCCTTGCCTTCCTCCATCTTGGACTTGATTCGCTGGACCTTATCATTGTCCTTCTGTCCTTCTTGGATCTGGACTTCTAAGGTAGGCTTCACCTCCAATGCGGCCAAGAATCCTTCCGGTATCACTTCAATCTGCATCCTCTAAAACTCCTTGCATAGCTCATTCGGACTTGTGGCTATCATCATATTCACGGTATGGCTTTTCCGACTCAAGGCATCAGCCACCACATTGGCCTTTCCGGGATGGTAATGGATTCCAACATTGTAGTCCTTGATCAATTCTAGCCATCTCCTCTGCCTCATGTTCAGATCCGATTGGGTGAAGATGTATTTAAAACTCTTATGGTCCGTATACACTTCGCATCTATTCCTAATCAGGTAGTATCGCCACAACTTCAAGGCATGCACTACAGCTGCTAGCTCTAGGTCATGCGTCGGGTAATTCTCTTCATGCGGCTTCAGCTGCCTTGATGCATATGCAACAACCTTCCGGTTTTGCATCAACACGCATCCAAGTCCTTGGCGCGATGCATCACAGTATATATCAAAGCTTTGATTAACATCTGGTAGGACTAACACCGGTACCGATGTCAATCGTTTTTTCAGCTCCTGGAAACCTTTCTCACATTCTGGCTTCCAGTTAAACTTTTTTTCTTTCTTCAACAGTTGCGTAAGAGGTCTCGCAATTGTCGAAAAGCCTTCAATAAAACGGCAGTAGTAGCCGGCCATCCCAAGGAAACTCCGAATCTGGGTCACTGTCTTTCGTTGTTCCCAATGTAGCACCGCTTCAACTTTGCTTGGATCAACAGCGACTCCTTCTGCGGTCATCACATGTCCAAGAAACTCCACCTTGTCTTTCCAAAAATCACACTTGCTGAATTTGACGAAGAGCTGCTGTTCTCTCAGCTTCTCCAAAACTAGCCTCAAGTGTTCTGCATGTTTATCCCTCATCTTGGAGTAGACTAAAATATCGTCTATGAACACAACAACGAACTTGTCCAAATACTCCATGAATACCTTATTCATCATATTCATGAAATAAGCTGGCGCATTCGTCAGACCAAAAGACATAACTCGTAGTGTCCGTATCTCGACGAGAATGTGGTCTTCGGGATATCTTCTGATCGGATATTCAACTGGTGATATCCTGATCTCAGATCAATCTTGGAGAAAACTCCGGCTCCTCTCAACTGGTCAAATAGATCGTCGATCCTGGGTAGCGGGTACTTATTCTTCATGGTGACTTCATTGAGTGCACGGTAGTCAATGCACATCCTGAAACTCCCGTCCTTCTTATTGACAAACAGAACTGGCGCTCCCCATGGCGATGAACTCGGTCTGATGAATCCTTTTTCCATCAGCTCCTCAAGCTACTTCTTCATCTCTACTAACTCCTCGGTTGACATCTGATAAGGTCTCTTTGCTATCTGTGCTGTTCCGGGTACTAGCTCTATTACAAACTCTATGTCTCTGTCTGGTGGCATACTAGGTAAATCTTCAGGAAAAACATCAGGGTATTCATTAACCACTGAGACATCCTCTATGCTGGTTGCCTTCGCACTGTTGATCATCAACTGTCCATCACGAACGGCAGTCGCCTGGAATTCCACTTTCCTTCCACATGGGCTCTCAACTGATATGACTCTTCGTCCACAGTCCAACATGGCCTTGTGCTTGGATAACCAGTCCATCCCCAAGATAACATGTAGGGTCGGGGTTCCCAAAATAATAAGGTTCGCTAAGAACTCTACCCCATCTATTAGTATTCTCACCCCAGAACATCCTACTTGAGATCGGAGTTCTGACCCAGGGGTTTGAACTAGAAGCATGCATTTAAGATTCACAATCTCCAAATCATTCTTAGAAATAAAATCTCGGGAAACAAACGAATGCAAAGCTCCAGAGTCAAACAAAACTGTTGTAGGTACTGAGTCGACAAGTATCTTACCCAGTATGACGTCTGTGGCATTCTGAAGTGCATCTGCGGTCACGTGATTGACTCTTCCTCTCACCACGGTCTAGGGCGCGGCTCCTGGCTGTGCTGCTCCATGATTCGCTCCTGGTGCGGGTGTACTAGCTGGTGTGGAGCCCAAGTTGAAGCGAACTGGGGTCACTCCTGCTGTCTTCTTGGGGCAATTGTTAGAGAAGTGCCCTGGCTCGTTACATGTATAGCAGCGCCTCACTGTACCCTGCTGGCTGCCCGTAGCGGCGTTTCTGGCTGGAGCTAGGGTCTGAAAATTCTGATTGACGGGTCTCAGTGCTGGCGATGGTGTTTTTGCTGCATTCTGCAGCTGGAACCTAAAAAACTGATTCGGTGCAACCCTCAGACATTGCTGTGCTCCCTGACGTGATCCCTGCTTTTGCATCCTACGCTTCCGGTTTTCATCCAGCTCCTTGCGCTTGTCCTCAAGGATGAGTGCTTTGTTTACCAGCTCTTGAAAGTCGGGGAAGGTGTGGGTGATTAGTCCCACCTACAGTCCTGAGTTCAGTCCCTTCATGAAGTGAGACTGTCTGGCCTTTTCTATCGCTACATCTTCAGGTGCGTAGCGTGCAAGCTGTGTGAACTTGTTCAGATACTCAGACACCGGTTGATTACCTTTCTTCAGCGCCCTGAATTCTTCCTTCTTTAATTCCATTATTCCTTTTGGTACGTGGTACTGACGAAATGCAGCAGTAAATTCCTCCCAGGTGATATCATGTGGGTTCTCCTGCGTGGCACAGAAGTTCTCCCACCACTCTGCTGTGGTCCCTTCCAACTGATGAGAGGCGTAGAGCAACCTCTCATTTCCTACACATTGGGTAATATGCAGCTTCCTCTCAATTGACCTTAGCCAATCATCCGCCTCCAGTGGATTGGCGTTCCTAGAGAATGTGGGTGGATGAGTCCTCATGAACTCTGACAACCTTGAGCCCTGACGCTGTCCTTGATTGACTTGATTAGCAGCGGCCTGAGTAGTGACCTACTGCATCTGCTGCATCATGGCAAGCATCAGCTGGGTTTGAGTAGCAAGGAAAGCTCCAAAGTTCTGCAGGTCAACCAACGGGGTTGGCTGGGGTGCTGGTGCTCCATCATTAGGATTCCCAGCTGGGCGAGAACCACTTCTGTTGCCTCCAAGGTTTCCGCGGGTGTTCACCATCTGTCGATTGCTCCAAGTTTTAGAGACAAGAGGGAACAAGAATAGACAAGTAGTAGAGAAACTTATGCGGGGGAAAGTGTAACTCAAAATTCAACTTTATTATTTATTCAATAATAACTTGGTATGGTTGCTTACAATGCCTAAGGGCCTTGCAACACATACTGCACACTCAGCAAGCAATGAAAATCCAAATCGACTAACACACTGGAGTCTAACGCCTCTAAGGGTGACTCTTTATTCTATAATGCGACTCGACGAAGGAGTCCCAACTACGAAACCTATGCTCACTCGTCGAGAAAACCTCCACTGCCTCCTTGCGGTGGGTGCGGCGGCATAGGCGCGAAGCGATCGCCATGCCCCACAACGGCAGTAGTCGAAGAAGCGGCATCATCCTCAGGTTCAGTCTTTGGCTGTGGTGCTGGCTCCTCCGGGTCTGGGGCGTCCAACTCCAACACTGGCTCTGGGCCCTGCTCGTACAATGCGGTCTCCAGCTCTACGATCCTTTCCGCAGCATGGGCGATGTACTCACGAGCATTCTCCAGGTGCTTTTTCCCTTCCTCGACCTGCTCGCGAGCCTTCATCAACTCCTGGACTGTGTCGTCAATAAGCTCCTCCTGGGCGACGACGAATCTGGCCAAGTGTGTGACGGTAGCATCCTCATCTTCTATTGGCTTCCGCTGAGCTCTGCTGTCTCGGCATGGGTGGTGATGGAATACTGTGCCCTCTAGCTCTCTAGAGTAAGTGCGAGCAATCTGCTGCATCGCTCGACGTGACACCTCCTGGATTCCCATCTCAAATGTTGACCTCCTAGTGGTGAAGTGAAATGGACGACTGAACTTCATCTTCACTCGAGCATACACTATGATCTTAACGTCCCATCCTATGACCAGTCCTGCCTGCACGATGGTGGTCCCTCGGTAGAGCGGTCTCTCAAAACCTCCAAGCAACTGCAACATACGCCATAACTCGGCAGCGTAGCCTCCCTCACGCTCGGCGTAGTTGTTCTTCATCAACATCTGCCAAAAGACACGTAAGAACTCAAAAGTTTGAAACCAAGGGATAGCAAGAGAAATTCAGCAAAAGGGGTATGAAGGGGAGAGAAGGGGATAAGTCGAGATTTCATTCATTGTCTTGTCAAATTTTAACTTTAGAAAATAGGTTTTATCCTCGCTACGACCATTCTAACTATGGCTGAGCCTACAGTCAGTATGGCTCTGATACCACCTCTGTCGGGACATGAATTTGCAAATCCGGACCCTCCGTGTATTCAGCACAAGTCCAGGATCACGCTAGTGCACACAGTCTCAACATCGGTAAATATCACAATCATACACATCGATAGTAATAAAGTACTTTAATTAAGATAACCAAGCTGGTTGCTCGACCTTATGGTCGAGTTATAAGAGTACGCCACACCGGGCGGAAACTTAATAAGGAAATAAATTGCAGCGGAATAAAAGCATCAACGTGGCGCCATCCAGTATACCACAAGCAACTGACTGGGCTCGCTCCCTAGGTAGACGGCTCCTCCTGAAGTTCTTCCTCCAAAGCTGGCGTCGCTTCTCCTTCAACTGATGTTTTATTGTGGCAAGGGTGAGTACTTGGTACTCAGCAAGTCATGCACAGAATGCAGCTAATATTCTATATGCATGGCTTGTTACAAAGAATAGGCTGACAGGTACATTTGTAGTAAGACAGCAGTTAACAAGTAGCATAAGTAGATTCAAAAGCAGTAGAAGTAAAGATTATATCAATAACTTTTCCAGGAGTTAAGTAAACACTTTTCCTTTCCAAATCCACATTTCCATCAACGTCATTATTTAACCCAACCAATCTTTCGAAGACCAAGTTGTTTTCATGAAAGTCTAACCCTTGACTGTAATCCCCGAGCAATGTCCTGTGCCGCGGACACGGCTATTCGAATAGATTTTACACTCTACAGAGGTTATGCACTTTACCCACAAGATACAATCAAATACCACAAAGGCGAGTGATCGTAACAAAGCATTTCAGAGACCGCAAACTATACAAGTGAACCTCTCCGGCTTTTGTCATACACCATCCCTTCCCTTAACAGAGGCGAAGTATGGGACCGACATACCGTTGGACGGGTACCATGCCATAGCACTGGTACGCTCCCCTTTCAAGCTACACAAAAGGTGTAGTTGACACCCCGAGGTATCACATGCAAGTTTTTAGCAACTTACTAAACTAGGTCTGTCCCATTACAGACATGTGGTTGCACGTTTGACTTAGATCAAAGGCTTGCAAGGTGAAGTCCTTGGGATGACCAGGGCAAGACTACCCGAAGAACCAAAATGACTTCCCCGGTGCCACTCATGGCCCACCATATCATTCTTGCCACTTGCCCCGGTCCAAATCTATTTATCAAACCCAGTTGATTACCATGCACCACGTGCCATTATCACCATCACAACACATGATACTTCTCCAAAACAGGTTCAATATCTCATTAAGTCAAGATTAACATTTGATTGTCCAAAATCATGTCATGTGCACGTAGCAGGTCTAAGCAATATACTACAACGATCTAAATACCCAATGTTGGCAATTCACTAATGTCCAACTATATATACTCCACAACTAGGATGGCAAGGGTTCATGGCACATAATTAAATAGTCAAGGTGTCATACTGCAATTTGGCATTTATCTAATTTCCAGAAATAATTTAAACAATTTTTAATTAAATTAGCATGCAATAATTTAAATTAAATTAATTTTAAAAATGGGATCAATATGGTCAAAGCATAACTTGCCTTCAAAAAGTACTTGTTCTTGGTCTTGAGCTGGCTCCTGGGTCAACACTTCACCTTCGAAGCCCTCGGGTACTTCAACGTCTACTCGTAACGCGTGCAAAAATAAATAAAACAATACATGCACATTGCTCAAAAATTCATGTAAAGTTCATAAACAGAAATAGCATAATTTTACAAATTTTAAGAAATTTGAATCGCCCAAATCGGAGTTAAAATGCAAAAGTTATAATTGTTTAAAGAATCTATTAATTAAATATAAACAGAGAAAATTTCATTTTCAAAAATTAATTAAAATTCATATTTAAGTATACCTCAATTTTATAAAAATTTAGAAATTGGAATAGTTCAAATCGGAGTTAAAACGCAAAAGTTATAAGCGTTTGATTTTGAAAATTCAAATAAATCAATAAACCGAATTAACCCATTTATTTTTCTATTGAAAATCCGGATTTATGACGTCAGCACGGTAATTGAATTTCCACTGAATTATTTTTCTATTGAAAAATCGAATTATGACGCCATCGTTGCGTCAGCCGGCCCATGGACTTGGTCCACGGCACGGGCACGGTCCATCGTGGACCCAGTCCACGGGTTTACGTGTCACTGACACGTGGGACCCACTGCTGACGTCATCGCTGATGTCAGCACGGCTCGGCCAAAGGACGGCTGACACGCGGGCCCCTCGCGACGACCGGGCGCGTCCGCGTGGACTGTGCCGTTCCGGCTTCTATGCACGTGGCACGATCTGGGCCGTTGATTTGAAATTCAACGGTTCAGATCAGATCTGGATCTCACGCGCTGTGGCAACGTGGTTAATCTGGGCCGTACGATTTAGATCGGACGGTCCAGATCCGATCGGGTTTCACCTCACCGTGGGGTGGTGTGGCATGACCTGGGTGATGACACGTGGCTCAATCTACGCCGTTCGATCTTGATCGAACGGCAGAGATTGCATCTAACGCCACAACGCGGTTAACGCTAACTGTACGATCTAGATCTAACGGCTGGGATCTAATCTAGGCACGGTGCAGTCTACAGCTACGTGGCTTAATCTAGGCCATTGGATCTAGATCCAACGGTTGAGATTAGATCTAAAAACCGAAACGTGAAATCGAACGGGGTGACATGGACTCACCGTGGCCGTTTGATGAAGATCCAACGGCTGACGGAGCTCGCGAGGTCGGCGATGGCATGTCGGAGCAGAGGCTGCCGGAGACGAAGACGACGACACAGGGAACAGTTTTTCAGGTGTGTTCCGGCGAAGTGGATGGGACTCCCAGGTGCGGTTCGTCGCGACAGTTCCGGATCTGGGCTCTATCACGGCGGAGGACGGCGGAAAACCGCGGCGGGCTTCACCTCCAACTTCGGCGAGCTCTTGCAGGCGAACGGCGGTGACTTGACCTCGGCTGCCTAGGGCTACTGGTGCGCACGGAAAAGGAGAGCACGATGGCGGCGGCGGTGCATTAAATAGGGCCCTCGACGTTCGTGAAAATCGCTGAAACTGAGGCCCAGGCGGCGACACGGAAAGGGTGACGTGGCGCAATCCTAGCCGTCCATGAGGCACGATCAACGACCGAGATCGCACGGGCGTGAACGGGTTCGGCTCGATCCCCACGTGGGCGACATGGCTTGATGTTGGCCATTGGATCTTGATCCAACGGCCACGCGATTAGGGTTCGGTCGGGTTCGGGTCGGACTCGGACTCGAGTCTGACTCGGGCTCGGTCGCTGAACAGTAAAACCCACTCGGCATTTTCCAGCGATTAAATAATTAAAAATAATTTCTAGAAATTCAAATAATTTAAGAAAAATAGCAAATTAATCAAAAAATTTCCAGGAAAATTCTGGAAAATACTTTGAGACATTTTGGACTCAAATAAATTATTTCCAACAAATTTTGTTTTAAAACTTTTAATTCTTTAATTATTTCAAAATGGAATAAATTCAAATAAATCCAAATAAATTCCAGAAAATTCCAAAAATTCTCAAAAATGCAATATAACATTTAAAGTCATGAAAAGCAAAAATTTGGGGTGTTACACTACCGCACCCATAGCTTCTAGATCCACTTGCTCGAGGAACTCCCTAAGGTTGTGCACGACCGTGGCCAAAGATTGTAGTCGTTCCCCGCTTAGGGGAACGAGAGGTGACGAGCTTGGCCAGCGACCACGCACGTGCTCTGACGTACCACACTTGCAGGAACTCTCACGAGCATCGGTTTCAGCCCTAGTGCTAGGATTTCCACGAGCTTGACGATGTATACTCGCCAAGGTCCTGTTCAAGGACATTTCCATGTGGTTCCTGGCCGCTTCATAGCGGTGATGACCGGCAGCCCTCGAGGATTCAGCTTCGGGGTTTTCCTCTTCTCCCGCCATGTTGACGTCCCGAGAGCGTGAGGACCGTGAAGGTGACATCATGGTGTCCCCACGTGATGCAGTCTCGTGATCGGGCTCAAAATGATCCGGGAAATCCAGACCGTCGTAGAGCCCATCGTACTCCTCATCATCCGTGAGGGTATCGCGCTGAGAGCGAAGGCACTACTCTCGCGCTGCAGCCACTGGGGAAAGGCTCCCGGGTTCGATGTGATCCTCTGGGTCAGTGATGCCGGCCACGCCTCTGTTGACATAGTACAAGTCCTCATCCTCAGCATCACTGAAAACGCAGAGGTCCTGAGTATCTTGAGAATTAAGCATCTGTAGGGATTCTTCATGAAAGGAACTGTCTAATCCCCACGGACGGCGCCAGCTGTCGACGATTGGGGAACAGGCCCCCGCCGAGCTTACTTATTGATTGAGGGATCAACACGGTCCCCTTTTTCGATGAAGGGATTACGTCCAGAGAATGCTCAATCAATTTAGGATGTGTTTAATACTCGGGAGATGGACACAGGGGTTTAAACCGGTTCGGGCCTCTCACAGTGGAGATAATAACCCTACTCCAGTGATAGTGGTATTGCTTGATGATTCAAACGGTGTTTCGCGTGTCTAGCTTCTCTAATTGTCTTTTTTCCTTTTTTTCGTTCCTTCCTCCCTTACATGCACAGAAGGTATTTATAGCTTACAAGAATATTCAACCTAATTACAGTCGAATAATAGGCATTTCACTGTATCGATCGTGCGCTATAACCGAAGCCTTGATTTACGCCATTTACGCCAAGTTCCCATCGTGGGAGTAACGACGACACGTCGTGGCGTGATTAGCGCTATTCAGGTGTAACCGCTGAACACAATCTTTCGACCATATGTCTCGCAAACGAGCTTGGGCCAAGTGTGTTGGTCTTGGCTGAGCATGTATGCTCGGGCCTTGAGCACATATGCTCTAGGCCAAGCGTCGAGCTTGGGCTAATCGGACGGACTGACCCGTCACATGATGCTCGTGGGTCATCCTTGGGGACATCATCCGAGGGTACGTATGGTCGGTCAAAACCGGCTATCGAGGTACTATGGTAATTATGGAAATTATCCAATCCCCGACAGGTATGCTATTTGATCGAACTTAGAATATGTTGGACATGATTAAAGGTTGTTGATATTTTGGTAAAAATGAAAATAAAGCTTACGATTTGGACGCGAACAAGATATGGCAATAGCCGGTTGTGTGAGGGATGAACTTGTATGGAAATAGGGGAGATTCTCGCCCAGGTCAAACTAAGGACCGAACTTGATGCTATCACCTAAGTAAAATTGTGCAACCACATATGCTAGTATGGGATAGCCTTAACTTAGTAAATTAGTTAGGGTTTAGCCTTATATTTTGGTAGGCCGAAGTATTAAGGGAGAACTGGGGGTACGGTGTCGCTCGTAGGTGCTCGCTTCACAAAGGCATTGGGACTAAAGTATTCAAATATAATAGTGTATGTCTTGATATGAGGGAAAGGATGCAATGGAGCGTAAACCATCGTTAGTACTGTGTATACGTGTTTGGATTTATGGTGCCATAGCAAGGGTTTGACATCATCAGGCTGATGCAAGGCTAGGCTCTAGCTAGTCAAATGGTTTCGCCACAATCTAGCAAATCGGATACCGTAGGTATCAGAAGGCATGGTTAACATGATTGCTATGATGTGTCATGTGGGTAAAGTATACACTCTCTACAGAGATTTAATCTAATTAATTATCCATGCTCATGGTGATGAGCATCTTGGGAAAGTAATGTCAATTATAGCTTTGTCTTTGTGTAGATTTTTGGAAAACATGTTGCGACGGGTTGGTATATTCTTAAGCCAAGGTTGGCTGTGATTTATTCGCTGTTTATGGCTATGGACGGTCATAAAATGATGGAATTAAACTTTGCATACTGTTATTAGTTTCATATCAAGTGTTCATTTCAAATTTTGATACTGTTTGATGTATGACTCTCTTGCAAATAAAATCTACTTTATGCTAAAAATGAAACTTAGTGTAGAAGCTTAATCCCTTGGACTAACCTTGTATTTAAATTTATTTTCATACACTAAAGTCTTACGAGTACATACGTGTACTCTTCTTTGCTTAAATTATAATATTTAGACAAAAGTACAGACGATGCCCCCGATGATTCTTACTTCGCACCAGAATCCGATGACTATTTGGACAAATGAACTAGGGCTCTTCCTAGTTAGTTGCCTCTGGGTTTTAGATGGGCATACCGCTATCCTACTTTCAGTTTTATGCTTAATTTTGTTGCAATTTACTTCTGTGTGTAATATTTGGCTCGTCGGCCATAGACTTGTAATATTAAGTAGATATAGTGGTTTTCTAGTCTATGTTTATGCTACGTCAATGTTTAGACAGGTGTGTATGTGTAATGGTACATCTTGAATGTAGGATATGTGGGTGCTAGTTTTGATCATGAGCGCCCAGATATTCGGGTACCCGGAATTATTCTCAACAGTCGAACGCGTGGACACGTGTGGCCGTCATTCCTTGTTTATTGTGACGCGCACCCCTCGGTGGACGATATCAAGGTTCTAAGGCAGCCTGTGTGCGCTATGCCCGGAAGGGTTGGTTTCAATCACGGTATGGTTATTCGAAAAATAATAGGAACTCTCTTGGATGCATAAGTGTGTACGGTGCAATCGAATGGCTCATATTTGTTTGAGTGAGGGCTATCTGGTTAATATTCCGTGGATGGGACTATTGGTGACAATGAGCATATACTTAAATGAATTATAGGTGTCACTTCTGATCCAATACACAAATAAAATTCAATCCATATTTCCGAATGCCCACACCATTAATGCAATTCTTTTGTAAAACATTAACCTCACCGACTACGCGTCCACTAATTTAGATATCACTACACTATATATCCACACCACCATAAATACTTGCTACTCGCTCATGGCAGACCCCAAACAACAACCAAAAGGGTTAAACTCACTAAAGTCTTGCGAGTACATAGATGTACTCTTCTTTGCTTAAATTATAATATTTAGATGAAAGTACAGACGATGCTCCCGATGACTCTTACTTCGCACCAGAATCCGATGACTATTTGGATAGATTTACTAGAGTTTTTTCTAGTTGGTTGCCTCTGGGTTTTGGATGGGCATACCGTTGTCCTACTTTTGGTTTTATGCTTAATTCCGCTGCAATTTACTTCTGTGTGTAATATTTGGCTTGTCGGTCATGGACTTGTAATTAGGGATGAAAACAAAACGGAAAGTTTCTAATCGTTCCGGAGAAAAACGAAAACGAAAGACTTTTTTCAGAAACATAAATGGAAAATACTGATACGGAAATGGAAACGAAATTTTTTTGTTGGAAACGGAAACGAAAACGGGAGAGTCCATTCCGACAAAAACAGAAACAGAAATTCTTTATAAGTGAAACCGGAAATTAAAAACAGAAATGGGCCAGAAAGGGAAATGGGCTTGGCCCAAAAAGGAGAAGGGAGAATTTATATTTATTTTTCAATTAAAATAATTTTAGAAATACAAATGCCTTTACAAAAATATCAAATAAAGTTCAAAAATTCAGAAAACATTCTCAAAAATACTTTGGAATATTTTGAACCTAGGAAAATTATTTTCAACATAATTTTTTTATTTTTTATGAATAAATTAATTTTATAAATCTAAAAATAGCAAAATGGCATTTATAAACACCAAAAAATCCAGGATAAATATCAGAAAATCATAAATGAACATCGAACAATAATATGCAAATATTAGGGCGTTACAATTTTGTAGTTAGCGTAGCAAGAGGATATCGATGATAATGATATGGAGGAGGACATGATGGTCTGATATCAGGGACAAATAATGAGCCTTCAACTGACAAACTTGGGAAAGAACTTTCTAATGATACCGGTGAACAAAATATTATTCTTGTGTCCACCTTGGAGGTGGAATGAGTTACATTATTCTTGTGGTCATGTATATTGTAATCCTGTACTATGTTCTTATGGAATTTTTCCTTTTGTTTCTATATCCGCTCCGTTTTGTTCCGTATCTGTTTCCGTCACTATCCGTTTCCATATTCATTTTCGAAGTTTTCGATTTCGTTTTCGTTACCGGTAAAAAATGTGGAAACGGAAATGAAACAACCATTTTCGACCGTTACCGTACCGTTTTCACCCCTACTTGTAATATTAAGTAGATATAATAGCTTTCTAGTCTATGTTTATGCTACGTCAATGTTTAGGTGTGTGTATGTGTAATGGTACATCTCGAATGCGAGATATGTGGGCGCTAGGTTTTAATCTTGGGAACTAGTGCCGGCCATATGTCGCGCCCGGAATTGGAATTCCGAACATTCTGCGTGATACACCAGTCCAGGATCATGCTGGTGCTCACAGATACAACAGATATGAATACCATCACACATACACAACGGAAAAAATAATAACAAGGTATTCAACTCATATAACAATTGTTAAGACCTTATGGTCAGCCTTACAATTATAAGCCACGCAGGGCTAAGTTCAGAGTAACATTAAAATAGCAGCGGAATAAAAATTATTTGTGGCGCCTCAATTTGCCACAGGCAACTGACTTGGCTTGCCCCTAGTTGTTCGCCTCATTGTTCTGCTCCTCTTCATTGGCTTGCAGATCCTCTTCTTCTGGTGTTGTGAATTTGGAGGGGTGAGTACATTGGTACTCAACAAGCTATGCACAGAATGCAACCTATTGTACTACATGCCAGGCTTATTTCAATGGAATGGCTTAACAGGTTTATTTTGAAGTAAAGCCGCATTTAACAAGTAGAATAAATAGATTCGAAAGCGGTAAAAACAAATAATGTAACAATAACTTTTCCAGAAGTTAAGTAAAAGTATTCCCACATCCTAATCCATACTTCCACCAACTTCATCTTTTATCCCAACCATATTTTTAATAAAGTCTAAACCTTAACTGTAATCCCCGAGCAATGTCCAATACCGTGGACTCGGCTATTCGAATAGTTTGTGCACTCTGCAGAGGTTATACACTTTACCCACACGCTATAGTTAAACACCACACAGGCGAGTAACCATAACAAAGTCTTTCCGAAACCTCTATCCTCGCATGCGTACCTTCCAATATAGTCCCCACTGTCCCTTCCCTTTTTCAGAGTAGAAGTACAGGGCCAATGTATACTGTTGAAGAGATGTAAGACCAATCGGTAAAAACTACACCCTTCTTTCCACATTTATAGCTACAAAAACCACATGAGGTCTCACATGCTAAGACTTCGGAATCATACTCAACTAGGTATGTCCCACTCCAGACATGTGGTTGTATGTTAGGCCCAGTTCAAAGGCTTGCAAGGTTAAGTCCTTAAGTTGACCGTGGCAAGACTACCCAAAGTTCACAAAACCAAATTCAATAACATCTCTCCCATGTGCCACATCGGGCCCCCCATTGATCACTTGTCACTTGCCACAGCCTAAACCATTTTTCCAACCAGTTGATTACCATGCACCATGTGCCAACAACTTATCAACAACACATGTCTCATTCTTTCAAAACAGGTTCCATAGTTCAATAGTCAGTATTCAGCTTACTTCCAAATTTGTGTCATTAGCTCGAATGGCATGGCTAAGCAGAACTACCACGTTCTAACTACCCCATTCTGGTGATCAGTATTAACCAGTATGTATAATCCAACCTAGGGTGACAAATGGTTTATTGGCACAAAAGTATTATGGACAGGGTGACAATACCAAGTAGTAATTATCTAATCCCAAATTACTTGAACACATTATAATTAAATTAGCATGCATAATTTAAAACAAACTAATATTTAAAAACATGGGAACAAAATGGTCAAAGCATAACTTGCCTTCAAAGATGAGCTGGTTTTGGTCTAGATCCTGATCTTGAGCTTGTTCCTCGAAATCAACTCCCTTACACAGTTCGACGTCTACGCACAACAGTTAAAGAACCAAATAAACACGCAAATCAACATACAACACACATTCAGAAAATGCTACAAACCAAACTAGTTTGTAATTTCATGAAAACTTCCATATAATTAGTTTAGCATTTTCTAATATTTATAAAATTTATTTTGACATTTTTGGACGTGTAGTTTACGAGCTAAAAAATTCATAATTTTGGACTTTCCGCGAATAATTTAACAGTATAAATCTAATTATAAAATTTCATAAAAATTACTGTAGAAATGTATTAATTTTTAATAATTAAAAAAATTTGTTGCAAGTGATTTGGACTTAAAACGAATTTGTAGCAAAAAAGACAAAATTCACAATTCCTGAAAATCAACACGTACAACTAACTTTCCATTTTCCTTGCATGGCACTATTCACTGTATATATATGTATTCTCTTGTTCGGCTAGCTACGTGAGGTTGAGAGGTGACACCAACCGGCAGGCCAGGAGGCGCAGGTCGGCCGGATCGGAGGCAGCGCTAGTAGTGGCGGCGGCTGTGGCGGCATGTGAGACCCTCATTTTTATGTCACTAAGTAACATAAATATGAGGCTCTTTAAGTGCATCCTGTGCCATTCCCATGATCAGTGGCTGGCACGCACAAACACAATTTGGATATTACTGACCACCTGAGATACACACTTTTATTACATCACAAGTTTTATAGTGTTATTACAATACCAAAAGTAGCAGGAAATTAAAACCATGTCTCATAGTATGCCAACTATTCCATAACTCCACAGGCAACTGCTGAGATGAACTTAGAAAGATCAGTCGTCGCTAAAACTCGCAGGTTCCTCATATTCATTCCCGTCATTATCGTAATCTTGCTCTTCACCTAAAAACATTGTTGAAGCAAGTTGAGTACATTGGTACTCGCAAGACTTTGTAGTGTATGCAATTCCTGGAATATATGCAGGCTGAAATAGAAAGTGGGTTTCTACGGTTGTTTTGCATAAAGCGAAAGTTTTGAATGAAGTAATACTGAATAGTAGTGAAAAGCGTAAATAAAACTTTAAAGACAGTTTGATAAGTAATTGAAATAACAAGTAGTAAAAAGATAATAACAAATTACTCACGGCCCTCTTGTGAGTAAAATAACGAACAAGACCCTCCATGGTCTTACAAAAGAAAATACAATGACCAGTGACATTAATCAGTCGTAGAACATTTTCCAAAGTCTTTTACCAAAGTTTTCAAAAATAGAAAACAACTAACTTAGTGTGGGTTCACCAAGTCATCCATGACCGTGGATACGGCTAATCGATTAGTTTAATCTCTACAGAGTTGTACAGCTTTACCCACAAGATATGTTCTCCCTTTTTGCAAGCTATAAGACACACTTCCTTTGGTATGTCCGCGGGGAGTTCATAACGAAACTGTTCGATTACTTGAACATTAACTTTGCACTAGCCCAATGACGTTACCCCTGACTATGATGGAAGCTAAAAAAAGGTAAAAGTGATTCCGGAGTCAGTAACCCACCAGGAATAGAAATTCCGGAGTTAGTGACCCACCAGGAATAATAACAGCCCCAAATTCATAGCCAGGCGTACACGTTACAACGGCAGATGCCAACACCTCGGTGATGACACCTCCTCGAGCAAACCTATATTCGGAATGCCCGTGCTACAGCGCCTACCAATGTGCAAAGCTAATTCCCAAATAATTTAATAAGTTAAGACTGTCCCGATCCGGTACTTGTGGATGTACTGCGGTTATCTTGGATCGCGGGACACCATGTTCGGTCCTTAAAATGACATGGGCGATAACTCCACCTAGCTACGTACCGCGTTAAAACATGTACAACCGGCTATTGCCAATAATCACCCACGTCGAAATCAATAGTTTTATTTTCATTTTTATCAAACTACCAGTATCCTTTACTGCTTAAATAAACCATAAAAAGATTTGTAAAGAAAGGTGTGTGGGTGTAAACATTTCCAACTTTGACCTAAAACAGTGCTAAGCATATGCAGGTTAATAAGCGATTATACCCAGTTCAATGAACTTAACCATTCCTATGGTTTTTCATGGATCGTATGTCAACATGATTAGGAGAATCCATCAATTTGGGTTATAACTACCAAGGGTGTGAAATAAATAGTTTAGAATATAAGCATGCAGGAAGATTCTTAATCACATTTTATCTGATTGTAAAATCTGGGTTCAAAAATGATCAAAGGGGTGCTTGCCTTGCTCCTTGACGGTGTAAGCTGGATCTGTGTCGTCGATAGCGTAGTCGGTAATCTCAGCGTCTATACGTCGATTAGGAACATGGTAAAAAGAATACTTCAATATCGATAAAAGATGCAAATACATAAACAACAAGGATAGCAGTTGAAAGATTCAAATGAAATCAACTCAAATCAACCAATGATGGTATTCACTTAATCAATTCATGCATTAAGCAAGTTATAAGATTTTGGGCCTAAGGGCAAAAGCTTAATGACATTCAACATGACTACCTTTCTTTATGTATTATTTCATTTTAATTTACGGATTCAGGAAGCTAAGATTGTAAGATTATATTTAACAAAGTTCATTTGCAGGTATATGATTAGTTGTACTAATACGAATTAGCATATAAAGTAACCCTAATTATATTTAATGAAAGAACATGGTAAATCCTAACTTTTATCTTACTAACTGGTCCTAATCAGTGTAATGAGCTCAAAGAATCAAATTTTATTCATTTTGGATCATTTTTGAGTAAGTTATTGCAATTATATCAAATATATGCATTAAACAAAGTCCTAATATGAAATTTCCACAAACTAGCTCCAAATCCAAATCTAATTACATATTTGAGTAGTGTTTGACCTAAGGATTCCAACAAAGTTGGTTTCATTCAATTTGGACTTTATTTGCAAAAATCCTATATGGAACATATTTAAATTTCAAGATTCAAATTTAAATTCAAAGTTAATTTGCTAAACAAGTATCAAATATTTTTGCATATTATGAAACTAAATGATTTATGATGAATTTAGAAATTGGTTTCACTCAATTTGGAGCTATGGTTCAAAAGATATAACAGTTTGAATCAATTCGGTTTCATTAAAATACAAGAAATTGGAAAATACGTTTTCCTTAAAGGAAAGCGTATTTCCAACGCTTTGCGCGGCTGGGCTTTTGAATGCGGGTTGCAGTCGCTGACGATGGGTCCCACTCGGCAGCGTCCCATGGGCGCACACGCGCGGCTGCGTGAGGCTGAGTGGCCGGGCCCGCATGGCAGCGACTCGGCGCAGGGGAAAATGGTCGACGGCCTCGCCGGCGGCAACCGGCGACGTCGATCGGGTTTGGTCAGCTCCTACGGCATCACTGGATCATGATGAACCTAGGGAACTACTCGGATATGGGTGGTGTTCGGAAGAATTGGGCTCTCGGCGTTGGACGGCGGCGCTTCACGGTGGCGCAAAGTGCGACGGCGCTACGGGGCTTTTTGAGCTTGAAGGTCATGCGCGTAAGCTTCAAGGGGTCCTAGCGACTCTACTCGAGCTCTTGGATTAAAGGATGGGTGGCCGAGTGGTGTTCTCACCGTGCGGCGTCAATGGCGGAAGAGCAGGCACGGCGTGAAAGCAACTCGGAGCACTCCAGGCTGAAACAAGACGCGCATAAGGTTCGTTAGCTCCCAAAGATGCTCCAAGACCAAACAATTTGGACGTGCCCTTACCGAGACGTAGCAATTTGGAGTTTCCCCCAAATCGGGTTGCGCCGGAGTTGAGGAAGATGAGTTCGGTTTATGTAGTTTAGGGCGCGAGAGGATGAGTGAGTGATTTCTCCGGGTTCAGCTGGGTTTGAACGTGCTTCTCGTCCCCTTAAATAAGCACGGGAGACGGCAAGGTGTGGGATTGATCTGGAAAGGGAAGATGGCGATCTCTGGAAGTCCTCTCTTCAGCTCGGCCAAGGGTCAAAGGAACACAGTGTGGGTGAAGTTGAGAGCTGGCAGGGAGCCTCGAGGCGCACCCAATTGCGGCTGGAAACGACAAGGGTTGAGGCGGTTTGAGGAGATTTTCCTCGGCTGCTAAACGAGAGAGAGAGAAAGACAGAGAAATAGAGAAGAGGGGAGGAAGAAGGAAGAGCTGACAAGTGGGGCCTGGGGCCACTTGCAGTGAGACGAGAAGGGAAAGAAAGAAGAAGAGAGGAAACGGACGCGGGTGAGGTGGAGTCCCACCTGGCAGTGACGGGAAGCTACGGGACCCGTCGGCAGCGTCCTTGCACACGTGGGTCCACACGTAAGTGAGAGAGGGAGAGGAAACTAGATCTTTCCCCCGACAGCGCAGCAAACTCTTTTAATTCCCGGGTCACTTCGTCGCCAGATTTTTCGAAACTTTTTGACTAAGCTAACAGCTAAGATATATACCTCCAGTAAAATTTTGGGGTTAAAATGATCTACGGTGATTTAATTAAAAATCTGACATTGCCGACTGCACAGGAAAACCAACTCGGTTTTTAGCTTGATTAAGGGACTAAATAAACATATTTATTTTTGAAATTTTTACTGAAGGTGTGGACTTATAATATGGATCTACCATAAAAATTTCAACATTAAATTCGCATTATTTATTTTTCTAAAATTCTTTTACTGTTTTCTGCAGAATTTCAAATCTGCTTTAATTAAATGCTAACTTATAGCAAAATTGCTTATTAATTTTTGAAACTTTTTGTGGAAGAAGGTGATATGTCCTAGATCTTATGGTAAAAATTCCAAGGTCTAGATTGCTCCACAACTCTCTCTAAAAATCTGACATGGTTCAGGACAGAAATAAAATTTACCATTTTAAATTGTTTTCTTGACTAACAATTGCATGCACATGGTCTTTTGACCAGCTAGAAGCATTTTCCAGAGCTTGGCAAGATTATCCAAAGCTTTTTACCATGGTAATTTCTTTTCTTACCATCTTACCATTTTATATTTCATATTCTTCTTCTTTTCTCTATTCCAATAATCATTTCAGTCAACAATCAATTCAACAAATGCACATGAAAACAAGAAATTCAACAATGAAAAGATTTCACATTTTTAATATTGGATTTTAAACTTTTATAAATTTGAGGATGTTACAGATCTACCCCCCTTACAAAAATCTCGTCCTCGAGATTTGCGAGGGCTAAGGAAAACTTAAAAGAAATCTGGAAACTTTTTCATCAGATGATCTTCACGCTCCCACGTGGCTTCTTCTTCAGTATGATTACTCCACTGAACCTTCAACATTCTGTGGATCTTGTTTCTTGTGTGTCGCTCGGCTTCTTCAAGAATGCGAACAGGACGCTCTCGATAAGATAGATCAGGTTGTAGATCGAGATCATCGAGATTAGCGAGATCAGTCGGCACACGAAGACACTTCTTGAGCTGTGATACATGAAAGACATTATGAACTTCAGACAAACGGGATGGCAGCTCCAACTTATATGCCATCTCTCCCATCTTTGCGATAATTGGAAACGGTCCAATATATCGAGGGGCTAGTTTCCCGCGGACTTGGAAACGACGAACTCCGCGAAGAGGAGAAACTTTTAAGTAGACATGATCTCCGACTTCAAAGCTTAATTCACGTCGACGATTGTCGGCGTAACTCTTCTGACGAGATTGGGCTTCTTTGAGTCGACTCCTAATCATGTCAACTTGCTCTTGAGCTTCTTGGATAATGTCTGGGCCAAAGAAATTTCTTTCTCCAGTTTCAGACCAAAAGAGAGGGGTTCGGCACTTTCTTCCGTAAAGTGCTTCAAAAGGAGACATCTGGAGACTGGCTTGAAAGCTATTATTATAGGAGAATTCAGCAAAAGGTAAGCTTTTCTCCCAATCCATGCCATAAGATAGCACACAAGCTCTCAACATGTCCTCCAGGGTCTGATTGGTCCGTTCAGTCTGTCCATCTGTTTGGGGATGATAAGCCGTACTGAAATTCAGCTTTGTCCCTAACAGAGTATGCAAACTTTCCCAGAAACGAGACGTGAACTGGGATCCACGATCGGACACAATAGTCTTAGGAATTCCATGAAGACGAACAATATTTTCTAGATATAGTTCAGCGAGCTTGGGACTTGAATATCTGGTTTTAACTGGAATAAAATGAGCAACTTTGGATAATCGATCGACGATAACCCATATGGAATCATGTCCTTTTCTGGTTCTTGGTAATCCAACAATGAAATCCATACAGATATGGTCCCACTTCCATTCAGGAATTTCAAGGGGCCGAAGTAAACCAGCTGGGCGTTGATGCTCGGCTTTTACTCGCTGACATACGTCACATTTAGCGACATATTCGGCGATTTCCTTTTTCATGCCAGGCCACCAATACTCCATTTTGAGATCTTGATACATCTTCGTGCTTCCAGGATGGATAGAAAGAGGTGATTCATGAGCTTCATTCAAGATCAACTTCTTGATTTCTAGATCACTGGGGATATAGATTCGATTCTTGAATTGGAGTATACCATCCGAGTTTTCCGAATATCCTGATTCAACCTCGAGTGGCATATCTTCACGGATTTTGGATATGGCCTCATCTTTAGATTGGGCCATTTTAATTTGGGTTTTTAGATTTGGTTGCATGTGGAGATTAGCAACAAATCCTTTTTCAACAATTCCCAAATTAAGCTTTTGAAACTCCTTTACTAATTCAGATTGATCAGTGTATGCTGACACCGTCATACAATGAAGTTTACGGCTTAGAGCATCTGCTACGACATTAGCTTTACCAGGATGGTAATGAATACTAAGGTCGTAATCCTTTATTAACTCTAGCCATCTCCTTTGCCGCAGATTAAGATCTGGCTGAGTAAAGAAGTATTTTAAGCTCTTATGATCTGTGTAGATGTCACACTTGTTTCCAATAAGATAGTGATGCCAGATTTTGAGGGCATGCACTCACCGCAGCCTAACTCCGGATCATGAGTTGGATAATTAAGTTCATGAGGTCGAAGCTGACGAGAAGCATAAGCTACGACTTTCATTTCTTGCATCAACACGCAACCAAGACCATTGCGTGAAGCATCGCAATAGACATCGAAGCTCTTATGGATGTCGGGTAACACCAAAGATCGGGCCGTGGTTAACTGCTTTCTTCAATTCCAGAAAACTTGCTTCGCATTCTGGAGTCCATTCATATTTCTTTTCTTTCTTCAAGAGCTGAGTCAAAGGTTTGGCGAGTTTGGAGAAGTTTTCGATGAAACGGTGATAATATCCCGCTAAACCGAGGAAACTTCGAATTTGAGGAACAGATTTTGGTTGCTCCCAGTTTTGGACTGCTTGAACTTTGCTGGGATCAACAGAAATTCCACCTTTGGAAAGGATATGCCCGAGGAATGCAACTTCCTTCAACCAAAATTCACATTTCTCGAACTTGGCATATAATTTATGTTCTCGGAGTTTCTCGTAACCAAGTGTAGATGTTGGGTATGATCTTCTTCATTTTTGGAATAGATGAGGATATCATCTATGAATACCACTACGAACTTATCGAGATACTCCATAAAGACTTTATTCATTAAGCTCATAAAGCTAATTTGGAGCATTTGTAAGTCCGAAGGACATTACGACATATTCATATAAGCCGTAACGAGTGGTAAAAGCTGTTTTAGGAATATCCTCCGGTCGGATTTTTAATTGATAATAGCCATGTCTAAGATCAATTTTGGAGAAGATTTGGGCGCCGGTTAATTGATCGAACAGATCATCGATACGGGGTAGAGGATATTTGTTTTTGATGGTAACATCATTGAGAGCACGATAATCTACACACATGCGTAGACTACCATCCTTTTTACTGACAAAGAGGACAGGACTACCCCATGGAGAAGTACTAGGTCGAATGAACTTTTTATCTAATTGTTCTTGAATTTGCTTTTTGAGTTCTACTAACTCATTTGGTGGCATACGATAAGGTCTTTTGGAAATTGGGGCTGTACCAGGTATAAGATCAATGACGAACTCTAAGTCACGATCTGGTGGCAAACCTGGCAATTCTTCTGGAAATACATCGGGAAAGTTGGAAACTACAGGAACCGATTTAATCTTTTCCATTGCCAATGAATTTAAGTATGATCTTGATTCGGAAAGATTCTGGGTGGAACTAAAGTTTACTTCAATTCCATCAGGACTGATAAGAGATATGGATCTATTAGCACAATCTATCCGTCCTTTATTCTTAGCTAACCAATCCATACCAAGAATGATGTCTAATCCTGGGGTTTCTATAAGAATAAGATCAGCATAAAATAAAACTTCATTTATTTCAATGCTAACCTTATGACACATTTTAGTAGTTCTCATTTTTGCTCCAGGAGAATAGATTATCATGGACATAGGTAAAGATTTAGTTTGGATTTGATGTGATTCTACGAACTTCTTGGATATAAAGGAATGAGATGCATCGGAATCAAATAACACCAAAGTGGGAATAGATTGGACGGGGAACATACCCAGAACCACATCTGGTGCTTCCGTTGCTTCTTCTGCCGTTACATGATGTAAACGTCCTTGATTGGCGGCTTGAGCAGGTGCAGGCCTTCTGGCTTGTTGTCCTCCAGCTCCTTGAGGATGACCAGGAGGTCGCTGAGGAACTCCCTTGCTTGGGCAATTATTGGCATAATGTCCAAGCTGCTTGCACTTAAAACATGTGACATTTGAAGTCTGAGTTGATGCTCCGGTAGAACGTGCTCCAGTAGAGTTTGCCGGACGTGCCAAAGGCTGTCGAGGTCGAGGGGCTAGACCTTGACGCCTCTGCTGCTGTGGCGGAGCAGGTGGTCGCGTATTACCCTGAGGTGCAGGGCGAGGCCTGGATGGGCTTGCACTGGCATTCTTCTGTGCCATCCATTTCCTTTTACGCGACTCCATGGCAGCTCGAGTGCTATGCTCCACTCGAATAGACTTGTCCACCAGAGTTTGGAAGTCATTGATATCAATGGCAGCTAATGCACACTTGATTTCCTCATTAAGGTTATCCCGAAAGCGTTCCAACTTACGCGCTTCAGGAATAACTTCAGATGGTGCATAACGGGAAAGGTAATTGAAGCGATTAAGATACTCCATTACCGTCTGATTCCCTTGACGAAGATCAAGGAATTCCCGTCTTTTGATGTCCATCAGACTGGAAGGAATATGGGTTCGGCGAAAAGTATCCTTGAAGGCCTCCCATGAAATCTGATCCACTGGAAGAATAGCTTGGTAGTTCTCCCACCATAATGCAGCAGCTCCTCCCAACTGATAAGATGCATAAAGAACTTTCTCTCGATCATTGCACTGTGCAATGTTCAACTTGCTCTCCATTGTTCGCAGCCAGTCATCTGCGTCCAATGGGTCAGCAGCAGTAGAGAATGTAGGAGGCCGAGTCTTCAAAAACTCAGACAACCTTGATGGTGGAGCACCACCACCACTTCCTCCAACAGGGACTCCTTGATGGGAAGTATTCTGAACTAAGCATTGCGAGAAGAAGTGTATGGGTTTGACGGTTTTGCTCGATCATTGCCAGAACTTGCGCCATTGTGGGCGGACCTGGCAATTGCTCCTCCAGAATTCCACCTTGCCGATTAGGATTTGAATCTGGATTGGGTGGATCTCGCACTTGATGAGAAGATGAAGCCCTTGCGAAGGGTGAATCGGATTAGGTTCTTATTTGGAGTGGGCAACGCGTTCGCGAGGAGGAAAGGGTTCTGCGAAGCCTCACTCTCAAGATCCCGCGAAGAGATGCAGTTACTGAGCATCCTGAAATTTCAATTCAGATGAGAAAATAATGTATTGTAATTAAATGATTTAAGCTGGTAGACTGAAAATTTAAACTCAATCTCATTGGTTAATAGGCAACATTTCATTCCCTAAAATTTTATTATTATTAAAGAAATTCATTAACAAGGGAGGTGTGTTGTTATGTTATGTCATATTGTGAATGATAAACACAAAGGATCACATCATCGTGAAATTGTAATAAAACATTAGAAAGTCACGAGAAGGAACCAAAACAAGCAGAAATAAACAGTAACAGCACTTTATTCAACTGCATATTAACAACATGTACAACAAAAGTATGACAACCTCACAACTCAACACTACATGACCACATGTGCTGCTACAACTCAAGGTAAACCTACTCCAAACCTGGCACTACAACGTCCTCGCCAGTAGACTCAACAGGATCCGCAGGGGTAGAGTCAGTCACCGTGGCGGGAAAGGTACCACGACGCCTGTAAACTCTGGCCACACGGACGCAGATACACTGCGGCGACTGTCCCAAGTCTAACCCGCGACAGACGTGGACGACTAACTCCTGTGGACATCCTAGCCCGTCGGGAACGTCTAGTGGCCCTAGCAGACCTAGGTGTAGGGGTACCAGGCACCTCCTGGACTGGCAACAAAGTAGCATCGTCGCCAAGTGCTGACCTAGAGAACAAACCCATAGCCACGAAAGGAGCTATGGCGTTCTCTAAAAAGGCTACTCTCCCACGTGCTACGTAGTACTCTAATACTGCCTGACGGTGGTAACGGTCAGCAGCATGAAGGAACTCAACTATGATCCTATAGTGCTCATTAGGCACTGTACTAGGATCTATGTAACTAGTGTCTCCCCTCGGCAACAAAGCAGGTATCTCTCGGTAACAGATCGCCATCTCGGAAGAGCGTGGCGCGAATAACGATGGCCATATAAGCAACATCGCTCAACGCGGAAGACACCGAAGCTCCACGACCATCAAAAGTACGATCTGCCTCTCCGAACTGTGTCCTAGCTGGGATCTCAATCCTAGCTATGTACTCTATCGAAACTGGACTCGCCATCCTCTGGTAGACGGTGTACTGAGGTGTCTCAAACTGTGCAAAGTCTAACATCTGTGCTAAGACTCCCATCAATCCCGTTCCCAGACGCTCGGAGGTGTGGAAACATGGCGAATACCCTTCCATCTGCACATTTAATAAGGAATTAGTATTCCAGATTAAATGCAAGATGCAACGATAACGCACAAAAGTAAAGAGTAGAAGACAAAACAGTAAAGAATTTATAACAGATATAACAAGTTTTATTTTCCTAAGTGTAATGTGTCTATTCAAAATTTTAATTTCCCTCTTAACGACCATTCTAACTAAGGTTCTCCTCTGCAAGCGTGGCTCGATGCAAACTGTGAGACCCTCATTTTTATGTCACTAAGTAACATAAATATGAGGCTCTTTAAGTGCATCTGTGCCATTCCCATGATCGATGGTCGGCACGCACAAACACAATTTGGATATTACAGCCACACAGATACACACTTTTATTACATCACAAGTTTTATAGTGTTATTACAATACCAAAAGTAGCAGGAAATTAAAACCATGTCTCATAGTATGCCAACTATTCCATAACTCCACAGGCAACTGCTGAGATGAACTTAGAAAGATCAGTCGTCGCTAAAACTCGCAGGTTCCTCATATTCATTCCCGTCATTATCGTAATCTTGCTCTTCACCTAAAAACATTGTTGAAGCAAGTTGAGTACATTGGTACTCGCAAGACTTTGTAGTGTATGCAATTCCTGGAATATATGCAGGCTGAAATAGAAAGTGGGTTTCTACGGTTGTTTTGCATAAAGCGAAAGTTTTGAATGAAGTAATACTGAATAGTAGTGAAAAGCGTAAATAAAACTTTAAAGACAGTTTGATAAGTAATTGAAATAACAAGTAGTAAAAAGATAATAACAAATTACTCACGGCCCTCTTGTGAGTAAAATAACGAACAAGACCCTCCATGGTCTTACAAAAGAAAATACAATGACCAGTGACATTAATCAGTCGTAGAACATTTTCCAAAGTCTTTTACCAAAGTTTTCAAAAATAGAAAACAACTAACTTAGTGTGGGTTCACCAAGTCATCCATGACCGTGGATACGGCTAATCGATTAGTTTAATCTCTACAGAGTTGTACAGCTTTACCCACAAGATATGTTCTCCCTTTTTGCAAGCTATAAGACACACTTCCTTTGGTATGTCCGCGGGGAGTTCATAACGAAACTGTTCGATTACTTGAACATTAACTTTGCACTAGCCCAATGACGTTACCCCTGACTATGATGGAAGCTAAAAAAAGGTAAAAGTGATTCCGGAGTCAGTAACCCACCAGGAATAGAAATTCCGGAGTTAGTGACCCACCAGGAATAATAACAGCCCCAAATTCATAGCCAGGCGTACACCGTTACAACGGCAGATGCCAACACCTCGGTGATGACACCTCCCTCGAGCAAACCTATATTCGGAATGCCCGTGCTACAACTGCCTACCAATGTGCAAAGCTAATTCCCAAATAATTTAATAAGTTAAGACTGTCCCAGTCCAGTACTTGTGGATGTACGGTTATCTTGGATCGCGGGACACCATGTTCGGTCCTTAAAATGACATGGGCGATAACTCCACCCTAGCTACGTACACGTTAAAACATGTACAACCGGCTATTGCCAATAATCACCCACGTCGAAATCAATAGTTTTATTTTCATTTTTATCAAACTACCAGTATCCTTTACTGCTTAAATAAACCATAAAAAGATTTGTAAAGAAAGGTGTGTGGGTGTAAACATTTCCAACTTTGACCTAAAACAGTGCTAAGCATATGCAGGTTAATAAGCGATTATACCCAGTTCAATGAACTTAACCATTCCTATGGTTTTTCATGGATCGTATGTCAACATGATTAGGAGAATCCATCAATTTGGGTTATAACTACCAAGGGTGTGAAATAAATAGTTTAGAATATAAGCATGCAGGAAGATTCTTAATCACATTTTATCTGATTGTAAAATCTGGGTTCAAAAATGATCAAAGGGGTGCTTGCCTTGCTCCTTGACGGTGTAAGCTGGATCTGTGTCGTCGATAGCGTAGTCGGTAATCTCAGCGTCTATACGTCGATTAGGAACATGGTAAAAAGAATACTTCAATATCGATAAAAGATGCAAATACATAAACAACAAGGATAGCAGTTGAAAGATTCAAATGAAATCAACTCAAATCAACCAATGATGGTATTCACTTAATCAATTCATGCATTAAGCAAGTTATAAGATTTTGGGCCTAAGGGCAAAAGCTTAATGACATTCAACATGACTACCTTTCTTTATGTATTATTTCATTTTAATTTACGGATTCAGGAAGCTAAGATTGTAAGATTATATTTAACAAAGTTCATTTGCAGGGTATATGATTAGTTGTACTAATACGAATTAGCATATAAAGTAACCCTAATTATATTTAATGAAAGAACATGGTAAATCCTAACTTTTATCTTACTAACTGGTCCTAATCAGTGTAATGAGCTCAAAGAATCAAATTTTATTCATTTTGGATCATTTTTGAGTAAGTTATTGCAATTATATCAAATATATGCATTAAACAAAGTCCTAATATGAAATTTCCACAAACTAGCTCCAAATCCAAATCTAATTACATATTTGAGTAGTGTTTGACCTAAGGATTCCAACAAAGTTGGTTTCATTCAATTTGGACTTTATTTGCAAAAATCCTATATGGAACATATTTAAATTTCAAGATTCAAATTTAAATTCAAAGTTAATTTGCTAAACAAGTATCAAATATTTTTGCATATTATGAAACTAAATGATTTATGATGAATTTAGAAATTGGTTTCACTCAATTTGGAGCTATGGTTCAAAAGATATAACAGTTTGAATCAATTCGGTTTCATTAAAATACAAGAAATTGGAAAATACGTTTTCCTTAAAGGAAAGCGTATTTCCAACGCTTTGCGCTGCTGGGCTTTTGAATGCGGGTTGCAGTCGCTGACGATGGGTCCCACTCGGCGTCCATCAAGCGACACGCGGCTGCGTGGTGAGTGGCCGGGCCCGCATGGCAGCGACTCGGCGCAGGGGAAAATGGTCGACGGCCTCGCCGGCGGCAACCGGCGACGTCGATCGGGTTTGGTCAGCTCCTACGGCATCACTGGATCATGATGAACCTAGGGAACTACTCGGATATGGGTGGTGTTCGGAAGAATTGGGCTCTCGGCGTTGGACGGCGGCGCTTCACGGTGGCGCAAAGTGCGACGGCGCTACGGGGCTTTTTGAGCTTGAAGGTCATGCGCGTAAGCTTCAAGGGGTCCTAGCGACTCTACTCGAGCTCTTGGATTAAAGGATGGGTGGCCGAGTGGTGTTCTCACCGTGCGGCGTCAATGGCGGAAGAGCAGGCACGGCGTGAAAGCAACTCGGAGCACTCCAGGCTGAAACAAGACGCGCATAAGGTTCGTTAGCTCCCAAAGATGCTCCAAGACCAAACAATTTGGACGTGCCCTTACCGAGACGTAGCAATTTGGAGTTTCCCCCAAATCGGGTTGCGCCGGAGTTGAGGAAGATGAGTTCGGTTTATGTAGTTTAGGGCGCAAGAGGATGAGTGAGTGATTTCTCCGGGTTCAGCTGGGTTTGAACGTGCTTCTCGTCCCCTTAAATAAGCACGGGAGACGGCAAGGTGTGGGATTGATCTGGAAAGGGAAGATGGCGATCTCTGGAAGTCCTCTCTTCAGCTCGGCCAAGGGTCAAAGGAACACAGTGTGGGTGAAGTTGAGAGCTGGCAGGGAGCCTCGAGGCGCACCCAATTGCGGCTGGAAACGACAAGGGTTGAGGCGGTTTGAGGAGATTTTCCTCGGCTGCTAAACGAGAGAGAGAGAAAGACAGAGAAATAGAGAAGAGGGGAGGAAGAAGGAAGAGCTGACAAGTGGGGCCTGGGGCCACTTGCAGTGAGACGAGAAGGGAAAGAAAGAAGAAGAGAGGAAACGGACGCGGGTGAGGTGGAGTCCCACCTGGCAGTGACGGGAAGCTACGGACCCGTCGGCAGCGTCCTTGCACACGTGGAGTCCACACGTAAGTGAGAGAGGGAGAGGAAACTAGATCTTTCCCCCGACAGCGCAGCAAACTCATTTAATTCCTGGGTCACTTCGTCGCCAGATTTTTCGAAACTTTTTGACTAAGCTAACAGCTAAGATATCTACCTCCAGTAAAATTTTGGGGTTAAAATGATCTACGGTGATTTAATTAAAAATCTGACATTGCCGACTGCACAGGAAAACCAACTCGGTTTTTAGCTTGATTAAGGGACTAAATAAACATATTTATTTTTGAAATTTTTACTGAAGGTGTGGACTTATAATATGGATCTACCATAAAAATTTCAACATTAAATTCGCATTATTTATTTTTCTAAAATTCTTTTACTGTTTTCTGCAGAATTTCAAATCTGCTTTAATTAAATGCTAACTTATAGCAAAATTGCTTATTAATTTTTGAAACTTTTTGTGGAAGAAGGTGATATGTCCTAGATCTTATGGTAAAAATTCCAAGGTCTAGATTGCTCCACAACTCTCTCTAACAATCTGACATGGTTCAGGACAGAAATAAAATTTACCATTTTAAATTGTTTTCTTGACTAACAATTGCATGCACATGGTCTTTTGACCAGCTAGAAGCATTTTCCAGAGCTTGGCAAGATTATCCAAAGCTTTTTACCATGGTAATTTCTTTTCTTACCATCTTACCATTTTATATTTCATATTCTTCTTCTTTTCTCTATTCCAATAATCATTTCAGTCAACAATCAATTCAACAAATGCACATGAAAACAAGAAATTCAACAATGAAAAGATTTCACATTTTTAATATTGGATTTTAAACTTTTATAAATTTGAGGATGTTACACGGCACCGACAACGGCAGCCAGACTACGCGAGAGATGGAAAGGGTTGACGCATGGCCAAGCTGGTGACCAGGTGCACAGTCGGCCGGAGCGAGGTCGGTTGGTCACGACCAGCGGCAACGCTACTGGCGGTGGCGGACGGCAAGGAAGGAGACGTTGGGCTGGAGATCCGTTAAAATTTTACCATGGATCAATACGGCAACCACGATCTTGCTACCTACACAATAAATCTAACCACTACAACCACACCCTCATGCACGCAAGCAACATGCGTACGAATTCCTCACGCACGCACGAAAACTCTCGACGACTTGCTCTGCGAGACGTACCCGAAGAATTAACAGATTAGAATTTTTTTGTGCTACTAACACACACACACACACAGATATATATATATATATATATATATATATATATATATATATATATATATATATATATATATATATATACACACACACGTACATGCATTTGGGGGCTAATATTTATCTACACGCATATAGAAGATTATATATCCTACGTGCTAACAAATATACATGACTAACATATATATACATGCACAAATACAGATGATAAGATCAACTGATTAACAGAGACAGAGCGTGCGCGAGAGAAAAGAGGGGATACCGGTCGGCGGTAGCAGCGCAGGAGGATGAACACGGAAGAAGGTGACCAAGTGGCGTTCGTCCAAGCAGCACCAAAACCAGGAGAAATGGCAGCGTGGACGAAAGGAAAGACAGCCAAAGTGTTGAGGAGAGGAAGCAACAATGTATAGAGGAAATGTAGGTTGATTAGCAGTACAAATCGCCATTAAAGATTTGTAACGGCAGCATTAGGTAGGACTAGTAACCCATGAAACCCCCACTAAGGCAGGGAATGGGCGGAGCCCCTAATTGGTGCGCACAAGCATGCAAACGGTGCAATCCAAGAATGGAAATGACATTACGTCTTCAATTTCGGATTTAAATAGTGTTGAGAATGGCAGCTATTGGAATAAAACAATAGAATGGCTCCAAAAATGAAAAAAAAATATCTAAAATATTAGTGAATACTTGGAACCTAACGAAGTTGGTTTCGTGATTTTTTTTCGATATAGAGATTTTCCACCAAAAATTCTTTTAGTAAATTAGACACTTGTACGGATTTTTATAGAATCTACAAACTTAATTTATAAACAAGTTTTTGAGAATATTTGAAAGGGACATTCTTATTTTTCAAATGTTTTTATTTTAAACCGAATTTTAAATTTTATGCGCATGCAAAATGCATGATCTTTATTTTATATAGTAATTCAGTACGGCTTAAATTCATATTAACTCCAAAAATCCCGAATAAATTCCAGACAATTCCAAGTAATAAAAAAAAAACCATAGATACAATTAAAGCAAATTTTAGGTCATTACACCATATATCCAGGTACCCAGAATTGTTCTCAACAGTCTAACGTGTGGACACATACGACCGTCGTTCCTTGTTTATTGTGACGCACACCCCTCAGTGGGCGATATCAAGGTTTTGAGGCAGCCTGTGTGCACTACGCCCGAAGGGTTGGTTTTAATCCTGGTTTGGTTATTCAGAAAAGAATCAGAACTCTCTTGGATGCGTAAGTGTGTACGGTGCAATCGGATAACACATATTTATTTGAGTGAAGGCTATTTGGTTAATATTTCATACACGGGACTATTAGTGACAATGAGCATATACTTAAGTAAACTATGGATGTCCCTTCTAGTCCTATGCATGAATAAAATTCAATCCATATTTTCGAATGCCCACACCATTAATACAATGCTTTTGTAAAACATTAACCTCACCGACTACGCGTTCGCTAATTTAGATATCACTACACTACATATCCACACCACCATATATACTTGCTACTCGCTCATGGCAGATCCCAAACAACAACCAAAAGGGTTAAACTCACCCGGCCCGTTACATCTTATTCAATTGGTTGCCACATATCACACACTAGAGGATTACTGATTCGTGTAAAACACTCCTAAATCTTGTTTGCTTAGAGTCATGGGCGGGTGCTACGTACCTTCACCCACATCAATCTTGTTGGCATGGAGTTCCCAGGCTTCTAGGTATGCTCAGAAATCAGAATTCCTCCAGAAACAAGGAAAAAGAAGGCAAAAGGAAAGGAAAAAAAACTGCTGATCAGCATTATCTCCCTGGCTCCCGCCATTCCCAACCGCTAAAACCACCCCACTCTTCGCTCCCACCGCGGCCATCCATGGCCGCCTCCACTCTGCTCCACCACCTCTCTCGCTCAGCAACGAGCCCCCAAGATCCCAGCCCTAGGCCCTTCACTTCCCTCCTCGCGTGCCCGACGCGCCGGCGCCAGCTCCGCGCCGCCCGCTGCTCGTCCTCGCCGCCGCCGTCGCTCGACCTCCCGCTCCTCCCGTTCCAACCCGCAGAGGTAAGTAAGGTTTCTGAACAACAAAAAAGGAGACGCCTTTGCAGTGATTTTGCTGGTATAGTTAGATGATACTCTGGCTTCCCACTGTTGGATGAGATCCGATGGTACAGCATAGCGAGACCAGAGTTCATAATCGGCCAAATGCTCGATTGAATAGAGTGGAGTTGGTTTGGTTCTTGACAAAATTTCTATGTTGGTGAGTTGGGGTGGATTCGAATTATAAAATTAAGAACTCCGATGTTTGTTTTCATTAGATAGGATAATTTAGATCAGGTGTTCGATAATCTCTTGTTGGGTTTATAGACAGTTGAATCAACCAAAGTATTAACGCTAGTGGAGATGGAAAAAGTTGCTTGTGAAACTTTGTCTTGAAGAAACATTGTAGATGTAGCCCTTTATTGTTGTGAACGTCTGTTAGTTTTTTCCATATGAATGTGCAGTGTCTTATTGAAGGTTAAATGCAGACAAATTTGCATTATACTGGTAGTATATGATGCGTAGTAGAAATCAGATCTTGTCATTGATTTATTATCCTACTACCGGAGAAAGTATAAATAAATACTAGCTAATTTGATCCATTGGATTGAAAAGAATTTACGGTCTACGTTGAATTTATTGTACGGTAAAAGAGCTCGAAATGCAATAGCATATACACACAGTCCAAATCAAAAGTACTGCATATCAGTCACCACCGCTAGGTTTGTATGGTAATAGCAGTGTGCTAGATGGGCTTGGTTTACGATAATTGTTTTGTTGTAGGAGCCTATTAATGGTGCTACTGACAACATGATATGATTGTCGTGGCAATCATCATTTGCAAATTGCAATGGCATGAATCTTTTTTTCTTTTTTGGCCTATAGGAATTATTGGTAACTTTACCACAGTGGTATGATTTGATTTGCCTCTAGCTGCTTGCTTCCTTTGCAACAACTGAATAGTTTGCCTTGTATCATCTTTCCTCGGATACCCCTTTGCTCAGTAATGCTAGAACTTTATTTGCCCTCGTTGGCAAGCTCTCCTTTCAGTTTTAGAAGCTTTTGAAAATCTGATGCAAGGATTGCCGCAGCCATTCTATATGGAAATCATCATTCTGGACAGCTATAGCGTTCAGTAACCGAAACGTGTTTAATAAAATTGATCCTACAACTGACAGTTAGAAAAGGAACTTCAAACATGAATTTGCCATGGTTATCCATGGAACAAAAGGAATATATTTCCTAGCAATTCAAAATTGTCTATCTAGTCTTCTTTAAGATTTGATGCAAGGATTACAGCAGCCATTCTCTATGGAAATCATCATTGTGGCCAACTAGAGCATTTGGTAACCGAAACGTGTTTGATAACATTGATCCAACAAATGACAGTTGGAAAAGGAACTTCAAACATGAATTTTCTATAGAGTTAAAGGAAAATATTTCCTAGCAATTCAAAATTGGCTTTGGCTAGCTAGTCCTCTTTAAGATCTCCTTTTTGTTTTTCCTTTTTCCACCTCATAATTATGAATATTATTAATATATATATATATATATTATTAATATATATATATATATATATATATTCAGTAGTATCCTTTCCTACTGTTACAATTGAATGTTATTAATGTTCTGAACATATGTTTGTTTTTCGTATGACTGTGCAGTGTCTTGTTGAAGGTAAAATGCAATAGCATATGCACACGTCTAAAGCAAAAATAATGCATATCACTCACCACCGCGAGGTTTGTACAGTAATAGCAGTGTGCTAGAAGGGCTTGTTTAAGTGAGAATTTTTTTCCTTGAAGGAGCTTAATAACAGCGCTACTTACATCAAGATATGATTATTATAGCAATCAGCATTTGCAGATTGCAACAGTGCCATGAATCATGATTTTTGCCTAAAGGAGTTATTGATGACTTAATCACAGTGCTATGATGTGATTGTCTCGAGCTGCACTGTCTTTGTATCATCTCTCCTTGGATTCCCCTTTGCTCAATAATGCCAGAACATCATTTGCCCTCGTTGGCAAGCTAACCTTCAGTTTTAGAAGCTTTTGAAAATCTGATTCAAGGATTACAGCAGCCGTTCTATATGGAAATCATCATTATGGCCAGCTGGAGCATTTGGGTAGTGTGAAACGAAAACGTGTTTGATAACATTGATCCAACAAATGACAGTTGGAAAAGACCATGGTTATCCACAGAGCAAAAGGAAAATATTTCTTAGCAATTGAAAATTGGCCAGCTAGTCTTTTTAAAGATCTCCTTTTTTTTTCCTTAGTTTCGCCTCATAATTATGAACTTCTTTATTATTATTATTATTATTAACATATATATTCAGTAGTATCCTTTTCTACTGTTACAACAAAAACAAGTTAATAGTTTTCCTTTTCTTGTTAACCAACATAGTGAATTAATTGTGAATTACATATTCAAATCTGCACTATTTCTAGTCCATGAGTTTGCCTCTGTATTTTTGCTCTGCAAAGTTTACTGAATTGTTATCAGCTCATGTGAAAATAATTACTTGGATCAATTTATTCAGCATTATGCTTCCATTATGCATTTTGAATTATCAATGAACTCACTTGGACGGTGCTAAGATAGTGAAAATTGTGTAGGTGTTGATTCCATCCGAATGCAAGACTTTACACTTGTATGAAGCAAAGTATATAGCATTGCTAGAAGAGGTGATTACATTTGGCTCAATCACTTGTTTCATACTATTTTGCTGCTGCAGTATATTTTGATTTTTGTTGACATGACCTAATCCAACTTTTCTGCCACACAAAAAAATATTGTTCAAATATACATTTTGTAGATTTATGATGTAATGAAAACAGATTGAATAAGTCTTGGCATGATATCCTTCGTTAAAGTTGCTGTGAAGGAGTGCTTTGATCAGTAGAATGGGATTGTGGCACACCATTGTTGAAACACAAGAACTACATATTGCTGTCATTGAATATTTATAACACAAACCTTGAGTAGAGTGGCATGCAACATTATTTTTTTGTTGCAGTTGTGTGATAATAGGATTTCTGATCTGTTTCTAATTTTTCACTCAACAGGCCTTGTATAGGAGGAAAAATTCTTTTGTACACTTTGTGCTCGATCCAGTTGTATCAAGCTCTCCTAAAGCTTCCTTTTCTGTACGATATGGTTGTTTGGTCCAAATAGAAAGTGTAAGTTCTTATCCTTCATTTTAAATGTTTTGATAAATTCGATGACAGGGTTCTGGTTAGGGTTATTCACCTTTTCTATTCAATGATTTATCTTTAGTATAGGTTGAAAAGCTGGAGGTTGGAGCATTGGTGTCAATTCGAGGTGTATGCCGTGTGACCATTATGAACCTTTTGCAGGTAAGCTCATTCTGGTTCTTGAGTATATAATGTTCTTTCAATGTTGATATACACATCATATCATACTTAATTTCTGGCAATGTTAATTAACAATTTTGTATGTACTTTGTAACTTATATGAATTGTGCTTATAATGCCTTGGAAGGTCTTTTTCTCATGTTTTATTAAACTATCACATTCCCATTTTTACTACAATACCCATAGAGTGGGTTCTATAAGTTTATTTATCCAAGTTTATAGATGTGTCGATTTTTGTGTTAGTTCTGAATTATTTTGTCACTGATAAAAAAATTACAGAAATAATGGAATGCCCAGGCAGATGCTCTTGTAAAACCCTGAATTGGATTACTGTTTTATGTAGCTAGCATTCACAACACCTCTTTCCTTTCACTTTTATTTTAGATGGTTCACTCTTCATTGATCCAGATGGAGCCCTACTTGTGCGGTGCCGTTTCTCCCATAATGGACAAGTCTTGTGAGGGTATTGAATTGGGCATGAGAATTTCCAAGTTAAGAGAGTCCATGTGCAATTTACACAGCCTACAAATGAAGCTGAAGGTTTAGTCACTATCTTAGTTCCTTTCAGCGATTTGCAAATGCTGAATAATGGTTTTATCCTAGTCTTCCGGCATCACAACTTTGCCATTTAATTAGGTGCCTGAGGATGAACCGCTGCAAACTAACATCAAGGGCTCTCTACTGTGGTCTGAGAAAGAAATTTTCGAAGAGTATAATGAATCTTTTATCCCTGGGCTCCCAGAACGTCTCTCCTTTGCCGCGTACCAAACAGTTTCAGGTGATAACAGATCCTTCTCGTTTCACCTCCGTACCTCACATATTGACCATAGCTTCCATTTCAAATCTTAATCTTAATGAGACATGTCGATCTCACGTGGAATGACCAATCAAAGAGATGCTGCCACAGGGTGTAAATCAACTTCATGCAGTGTAATCTAACATCAAAACCGTACACCACAGGTATGTCAGATGCAGAGCTTCTTACCCTGCAAAAATACAAGATAGAAGCAATGGATTCAACAGACACTGTGGAAAGACTAACCAGTGGAATCAAGTACGTTCAACATAACATCGGTATGATTTCTGCAAGACTGGCAATTCAGAATATATGATCCTCGTTGCCGCTCACTCAATCACTCGTATACAATTATCATCAGGGAAGTGAATACCTAATACTTCCACGATCTAACTGATGCTCTAATGCAAAGCTCAGTTACATCCTCTGACATCAGAACTTCTCCAGTTTGCATGTGCACTGTATATAAGAGGAGGTTTGATACAGGCTCATTGTTTTTGACACAATATTGATGTACATTGAGAGAGTAATATGAGTACAATGCAAAGTCTCGTATTATTATCGTTTGGTAGCAAACAAACACCATATGTTATTCAAATAACTCGTAAAACTTTGTTCCATCAGATAACTAGCTCATACAACTATTTGATTTGGAAAGCCTACAGGCTACAGCTCTTGTATGGGCCGGCTAAACCAGCAGCAGAAAAGCAGCTACGAAGTAACGGACTAACAATACCTAAAAGCATCCTATCTGTCTAAATTGCTAGCTCCTGAAACACTGGCAGAAGGATCAGCTACTCCTTTCACCTGACCTACTCCATTGGTTCTTCCTTTGGACCTTCAGCAATGTCGACGCCAAAGAGGCGGAAGCCGCCGCGTGCGCCATTGCGAGGAGCCCTCGCCATCACTTCCGGTGTCTTCTCCTCCTCCTCCTCCTTCGGTGTGGCGAACGTGTGCGGGAAGCTGCTGGTGGTGGCAGCAGGGAGTGACAAATCGAAGGCAGTGGCAGCTGGGACATAGACGGGCACAACATTGCCGGCCATCGCCATCTCTTCCGGTGGCTCCTCATCATGCTTCAGCCGGGTGAACACGAACGAAGAGCTGCCAGCAGAGGCAGGGCCACGGAGCGACAAGCCGCTGGCAGTGGAAGGCGCTGCACAGACCGTGGTTTTGCCTGCGCCGAGCAGCTGACCGGCGTAGTGAAGCCGCATGTGCCCGCCGAGCGCCTGCCCGGTCGGGAACGTCTTGCTGCACTTGGCACACACGTGAAGAGCTCTCCTGTCCTTCAGCTCCTTGGCCCCCTTCTCGCTGACCTTGTGGTTGGCCATGTGGCCCCCCAGCGCCTGGTAGCTGCGGAAGGTCTTAGAACACTTTGGGCAATGGTACACCTTGATCTCACCTGCACCGGCGATGGCAGCAACGCCGCCATTGCCATTGCTGAAAGCAATCTCCATTCCCTTTGCTGCGTCAGGCGCAGCCGCAATGGTCACAGCCGTCGCCGTGGTAGCCGGAGCTGTTGCAATGGCCACAGCCGACGGTTTGGCAGGAGCTGCCGTGATTGTCACGGCTGCCGCAGCATCAGCGGCTGGTGCAATCGTCACAGTTTCCGCCGTATCAGGAGCTGAAATTGCAATAGTCACGGCAGAGGCGTTGATCTCTGCGACGGCGCTGTTAGGTTCAACATCCTCCTCCTCGCCGTTGTCGTCATTGATGACGATCACGTCTGTGTCTGGGACGACAGGTGAGTTGCGTATAGTAGTAGATGGGAACTCCGGAACCTTTGCCTTGGGGATCTTGGCCGGCTGGACGGCGACAGTGACGACGCTCTGCTCGCTGTGGCCGTCGGCGATCGGGCCGAAGCCCGCCTCGCCGGCGCTCAAGAGCACGAGATATTGCGCGGCGCGCACCATCTCGGAGGCCCAGGGCTGGTCCCGGTCGTCCACCACCTGCAGCCCGGTCACCTCGCGCTGCATCGCCGCGACTGGAGCCCTGTCCTGGGCCACCACACACGCCCTCTTCGCCGGCGGCGCCCGCGACTCTCCCCCGCCATGGCTAGGGATCCAACCGCGCCGGCGCCGCCCGGTCACCTCGCGAAGGATCGCGGCGACCAGAGCCCTGTCCTGGGCCGTCACACACGTCTTTTTCGCCGGTGGCGCCAGAGACTCTCCCCAGCCATGGCTAGGGATCCGGCAGTGCCGGCGCCGCTCGGTTACCGCCCAACTTCGTTTCAACGCCCTGGCGAGCAGGCCCTTATCGTCCGCCTTTTTCTTCTCGACCATCTGCTTATTTGCCCTCTCCTGCCGCGGCGCTGACGGCGGCAGCTCATCGGCGCCAGCGCGGCAGCTCCTCATGTGCCCGTGCAGCGCCTTGGCCCGATCGAAGGTCTTGGAGCACACGTGGCACGTGTGCACCACCCAGCTCCCCCGCTCTGTCGCGTCGCCACCGGCAGACGCCGACCCAGCTGACAGGTCCCCGTAGCCACCGCGACCAGCACCGCCACCGTCACGGCGGCGGCCGTCACCGCCACCCTGACGCGGTGGAGGCGGCGAACCGGACCACAGCTCCCCGTCGCCAACGCGACTAGCACCTTCAGCACCCTCACGACGCCGGCCGTCGTCACCCCAACCCCGACGCGGCGGCTGCTGCGAATGCGACGACATCTCTCTGTCGCCGCCGCGACCGGCACCTCCAGCACCCTCACGACGCCGGCCGTTGTCTCCCCCACCCCGACGCGGCGGCGAGCCGCGGCGGGGGAGGGCATCAGCTTGCTGTCGTCGTCCTCCCATGGCGCCACGCTTCCCTCCCTTGGCGTGGTCGCGCGGTGGGGGACGGCGGAGGCGGATGCGGAAGCGAAGGTTCAGGAAGCCTGGGCGTTGAGGTTGCGGCAGCGCCGGCGAGGGATTCTTGTGGGCGTCCATGGGGGATGACAGGAGATGATTTCCCACGAGAGCTAGGGTTTTTTCAGGGGTTTAGCAGCGGTGTTCTGATGTGTGAGGACGCGCCGCGGGGGATATAAAGAGCCTTGAGGGGCTACGCGCCATGTAAGGCAAGTACGTGTTACCACTCTAGACTCCATGCCACGAGTCCACGACTGCCATATATACATGGATGGCATGTGCTACTGTACCAATCAATGCAGAGATTTTCTGAAGATTTATACACAGGGAGTTTTTGCTAATTCGCGAGCGCCCGCACACAGGTGTGGAAAAATTTTTTAAAAGTTCGAGAGCTGGGGTTAGGCAATAGGGTTTTGATAAGTTTCATCCGGATGTTTTCTTTAGCAACTATCATCCAAATTCCTGGTCATTGGATTTGCTTTCAGATCCATACACGCCCCCCTGAATTCGAGGTGGGTTGATCCTACGGATGTGTGTTTTGATCGTACGATCCAAAGTTTGGGACAAAAACATCCGGATGATATGCCTATATCATGTAACTGGTTAAAAGTCCTAACAGGACGAGGAGGTGGAGTAGGACAAGGAAATGAAAGATTGATTAGGATAGGGAAAGTAGAGTTCTAGTCTGTTACTTGGTTATAGTTTTAGTATAAATATAGTGGTAGGGTTGAGTTTTGTAAGCAAGAAGTAAGCAAGAAAAATAAGAGAGAAATAAAGAAAAAATTATCTCAAAGATTTTGAGTCTCGCAACATTTGGTATCAGAGCGAGGTTTTAATTTTGGTGTCGTGTTTATTCCGGGAGAGGTCACCACTGCTGCGCCTCGAGGCAGGTTATCGTCGTCGAGCGGGCTGACGCGAAGGCATGCTGGAGACCTACCGTGCTGGAAAAAAACAATGAAGAAAAAAAGCGCGTGCGGCTAGCGGTTGGACACGCGAAGCAGAGCTCCCATTGAGAGGTTGGAGCATAGACTGGGCTTTTCACGGGGCGGCCCAAGGCCTGGCCAGCGCGGCCTGGCCCAAACACGGCACGGCCCAAGTGGATTCGAGCCGGGCTGGGCCTAAGAATGGAGCCCGTCGGGCAGCCCAGCCCGGCCTGATGACATGGGTCGGGTTCGGACCGGCCCGGCCCGACGACATGTTTGTTATGCTTGCTTAAATATCTTATGTGGTAAAGAGCCAAAATTAACGGATACAATGCCAGTTCAACTAATATCGTCAATTTGGTAAGCTAAATGTTGTGTTATAAAGTTGCCGTACTCTTTTACGGGTTTTGATAAGTTTCATCCGGATGTTTTCTTTAGCAACCATCATCCAAATTCTGGGCCATTGGATTTGCTTTCAGATCGATGCACACCCCCCCTGAATTCGAGGTGGGTTAATCCTACGGATGTGTGTTTTGATCGTACGGTCCAAAGTTTGGATGATTTTTAGGACAAAAACATCCGGATGAAACTTTGCTTATGTACTATAAAAAGCCAAGTCCAGACGCTTGCTGGTTGTGGGGTCGGGTCCAGGCCGACCCCGCCCGACTCCGGCCCGCCGTGCTTCCAAGCCGAGCTGGGCCCTGTAAAATCTCTCCCAGGCCGGGCCGGCCCAGCCCATTGGCCTTTTCCATGCCGGGCCGGTCCGACTCTCCATGGCCCGGAGCCCATAACGCCCAGCTCAGGAGCAGATAAACAGTTCATGCAGCGACTGCACGCGAAGTAGAGGAGGTCTTGCTGTTGCTCTCCAACGGCAGAAGAAAAGAAAGCAAGTCACGTTGTGTGCTGACGGCACTACGCGACTTGTACGGGAGGCAGGCAGCAGCGAAGATTCTTCCCGGTGCTAGCAACGCAAGAACAAATCAGAGCACTTGTTACGTGATTGTGGCGGCACAAGGTAAGGTACAGGAAGTGCACTAGTATTGTGCAAGCAATGCAATAAAGCAGCAAGAAACGTCCCATGCGGCTGTGAAAGAGCAAGCAAAGGAAACAGAGCGTTGCAAGCAAAAGATAAGACGTGAAGACAGAGCAAAGAAACAAAGGTAGAGCTACAAGGTACTGTAGCATCGCTAAAGGAAAAAAGAAGAGATATCGTATGGAGATGGTTCATCGATCAGTGCTACTGCGAGTAGCGACACCGATGACATCATCGAGGCTAGCGATGAGAGGTCATATGATGGTGCACACGTGATGGAGGCTACGAATCATGGTGTGAGGCTGTGTTTGACGAGGTGGCGATGTGAGATCACTATGGAGCAGAGTCGGTGCGATGCTGACAGCAATGGCGGTGTGATACCTTACAAGAAGAAGTTGGTGTGAGGCCGTAACACCCCAAATTTTGCTTTTCATAAATTTAATTGATATTTTGCACTTTTGAGAATTTTTGAAATTTTTTAGGATTTATTTGGGTTTATTTGGATTTAATTTGAATTTATTCTCTTTTGAGATAATTAAATAATTAAAAGTTTCAAATAAATTTTTATTGGAAATATTTTATTTGAGTCCAAAACGTCTCAAAGTATTTTTCAAGAATTTTTCTGGAATTTTTTGATTATTTTACTATTTTTCTTGAATTATTTGAATTTCTAGAATTATTTCAAATATTAAATCGCTGGAAAAACCTAACGGGTTTCACTGTTCATCCGACAGAGCCAGACTCGAATCTGGCTCGAGCCCGACCCAAACCGGACCGAGCCGGACCCAAACCCTAAACCCCGCGACCGTTGGATCTCGACCGGATCCAACGGTCGAGATTGGGCCACATCGGCCGCCTGCATACGGTTCAGATCCAGTCACGCCCGGATCGATCCTGGCCATCGATTGGGACACGTGGACGGCCACCCGTCTTCGTCTCCGCCCGAACTTGAGTCGGGTTGCGCCGCCGAGCTCCGTTAGGGTTCGAGATTTTCACGCATGCCGAGGCCCATTTAAGGAACCAGCCTCGCCACCGAGCTGCTCTTCTCCGTGCGCATCCGAAACCCTAGATCTCTACGCCCGAGCCGCCATCGTTTGCTGCCAATTGCTTGCCGGAGTCGGGTGGAGCTTCACTTCGGTTTTGGTCGTGTTTCGCCGTCACTAAAGCCGCCCCGACGTCATCAAGCCCGGATCCGGAGCCCTCGCGTCAAGGCGCACCCGTTGGACACACTCACCTCTCCGGAGCACGCCCGCAGCGCCGTCGGCCAGGTTGTCGTCTTCGTCTCTGGCAGGCCAGCTCCACCGTGCCATCGTCGACCCCGCGAAGCTTCTCCACCGTCCGATCGAGATCCAACTGTCCTGGTGAGTCCACGTTGCCCTCAACCCCGTAGAGCCCAGATGCATTGGAGACCGTTAGATCTAGATCTAACGGTTTAGATCACGCCACGTAGCTTTAACCGCATCGTGCTAGGGTTGGATCTCAGCCGTTAGATCTAGATTGGACGATTGAAATTAGGCCACGTAGCTCTAGTGTTGTGCGTTGGGATTGATCTGGACCGTTAGATCTAAAAGCAACAGCTCGGATTGTTTCACGTTAGATCGGTTAGATGCGTTAACAGCCATCCGATTTAGAACTGAGGGTTGTGATGCACCCACGTGTCACCGTCCGGGTCATGCCCCATCAGTGCCCAATGCCGCGCGGCTCAGATCGAATCGGAGTCATCCGATCCGGTTCGAACAGACCGGATCGATCACGTTTAATCTAAAACACGTGAAGCTAGATCCAATCTGGACCGTTGATTTTCAAATCAACGACCCAAATCAAGCAACATGTCTGGTAACCGAATCGGCGTGGTCAGCGCGGGCGATGCCGGTCGTCACTAACATCAGCAATGACGTCAGCACGGGCCCGCCTGTCAGCGGCCCAACCCACAGCACCATGATGTCATCCGTGACGTCATGATGACATCACGGTGGGGCCCGCGTGTCAGTACCGTTCGACCGAGCTCAATGACATCAGCGAGGACGTCATCCTAGGGGGTCCCACGTGTCAGTGACACGTGTGCCCGTGGACCGGGTCCATGGTGGACCGAGCCCGAGCCGTGGACTGAGTCCGTGGACCGGATGACGCAAGCATGACGTCATAATTCAATTTTTCAATAGAAAAATAATTCGGTGGAAATTCAAAATCCACGCTGACGTCATGCCGACGTCATAATTCGAATTTTTCAATAGAAAAAAAATGAATTAATTCGGTTTATTCTTTTATTTGATTTTTCAAACTTCAAATGCTTATAACTTTTGTGTTTTAACTTCGATTTTAGTGATTCCAATTTCTAAATTTTTATAAAATTGAGCTCTACTTAATGGTGAATTTTATTTAATTTTTGGACATGATTTTCCTCTATTTTTATTTATTTAATTGATTTCTCAAACTTTAAATGGCTATAACTTTTACATTTTAACTCCGATTGAGGCGACTCCAGTTTCTAAATTTTTATAAAATTTAGCTCTATTTAATGGTGGATTTTATTTAATTCTTGGACATGAGTTTTTCTATGTTTTTATTTATTTGGTGTTTATTTATCCATTACGAGTAGACGTTGAAGTGCCCGAAGGCTTCGAAGGTGAAGTTTTGACCCATGAGCAAGCTTAAGACCAAGAACAAGTACTTTTTGAAGGCAAGTTATGCTTTGATCATATTGTTCCCACTTTCGAAAATTATTTTGATTCAATTTATTGCATGCTAATTTAATTAGAAATTATTTTAATTATTTTTGGGAATTAGTTAAAAGCCAAATTTGCTGTATGCCACCTTGACATAAATCATTGTATGCCATGACCCTTTGTCACCCTAGTTGTGGATTATTTAGTTGGACATTATTAAACTGCCAATATGGGTAATTAGAACGTTGTAGTACAATGCTTAGACCTGCCACGTAGTCATGACATGATTTGGATAATCAAATATTAATGTTGACTTAATGAGATATGGAACATGATTTGGAAAGTGTTATGTGTTATTGATGATGATGTTGATGGCACGTGGTGCATGGTAATCAACTGGGGTTTGATAAAATGCTTTAGACTGGGGCAAGTGGCAAGTTTGATCAGGTGGGCCAGGATTGGTATCGGGAAAGTCGTTTTGGTTCTTCGGTAGTCTTGCCCTAGTCAACTAAGGACTTAACCTTGCAAGCCTTTGAACTGAGTCATTCATACAACCACAAGTTTGGAATAGGACAGACCGCTGATTAATTTGTTGATTCGAAACTTTAGTACTATTGTGGTGGTGTGAGGCCCGGGTAGTGGTAACCAGTCCTCGCACGGGTGGCTCACATGGCGCAAGAGGGGGGCCCTGGATGTGGTAACCAGTCCCACCAGTGTTGAAACCTTAGCGAGTAGTACTGGGTTTAGATAGGCATTGGAAAGGCTTTGTTATGGACACTCGCCTTTGTGGTGTTTAGCTGTATCTTGTGGGTAAAGTGTATAACCTCTGCAGAGTGAAAAATCTATTCTAATAGCCGTGTCCGAGGCATTAGACATTGCTCTGGAATTACAATCAAGGGTTAGACTTTCCTGAAAATAAATGCGGAGTTTGGAAACATTTGTGTTTGGAATGGTGAACTGGACTTCGGATTGGAAAATACTCTATTTGTGCAATCATTGTGAAAGTTATTACCTGTATTATTGTCTTACTTCTTGCAATCTATTACTGTATTTCGGAATGTTGTTTTACTACAAATGAACATGTTAGCCTATCCTTTGTACTAAGCCATGCATGTAGAATATTAGCTTTACATTCTGTGCATGACTTGCTGAGTACCAAGTACTCACCTCTTGCAACAATACAACACCAGTTGAAGAAGAGGCTACACCAGCTTTGGAGGAGGAACTACAGGAGGAGCCGTCTACTTAGGGGGAAGCCCAGTCAGTTGCCTGTGGCATATTGGTTGGTGCCATGCGTTTCTTTATTTTTTTTCCACTGCAGTTATTTCTTTGAATAAGTTTTCGCCCTGCGAGGCGTACTTTTGTAACTTGACCTTAAGGTCGAGCAACCAGTTGGGTTATTCTAAGTAAAGTACATTACTATTTCATTGAGTATGATTGTGATACTTACCAATGTTGAGACTGTGTGCACTAGTGTGATCCTAGACTAGTGCGGAATATACAGAGGGTCCGGATTTGCAAATTTGGGTCCCGACAGATGCCGACAATGATGACGGTGCGAGGCTGCTACGACAACGATGGTGGTGTGATGCCGCTGCAAGGTGAAATCGGTGTGAGACCGACGATAAAAGCGGTGAGAGGTCGCTAGCTACGAGAAGATTGCGGTGTGAAGCTGCTGAGGAACATGCACAAACGGTGGTGTGAAACTACTAAGAGATGATTCTGTGTGAAGCCAATGGCGATGGTGTGAAGCCATTGTCATAAGAAAAATTAGCGTGAATAATTATGAGTAAGACTTAATATTACAAGATTAAGGGGGTGATTGTTAGGAAATAATCTTGTAATTGGTTAAGAGTCCTAATAGGATGAGGAGGTAGAGTAGGACAAGGAAATAGGAGATTGATTAGGACAGGGAAAGTAGAGTTTTAGTCTATTACTTGGGTTATAGTTTTAGTATAAATATAGAGGAAGGGTTGAGTTTTGTAAGTAAGAAGCAAGCAAGAAAAATAAGAAAGAAATAAAGAGAAAATTGTCTTAAAGATTTTGAGTCTCTTGCAACTATGAGACCCCGGATCGGCTATCCGGAATCCCCTGTGTATTTCTGTACTAGTCCCAGATCAGTAGCTAGTACACACAGTCCAACAGTGATGAATCAACAACCATATCACGATTACATATAACCCAATAATAATAACACCAAATAAAAGTAAAGACCTTATGGTCGAGGTTTACCATTACGGCCTTAACAGGCTGAACAATTTGAACAATCGCAGCGGAAGACGATAACACCAAGCGGTGACCCATTCATATGCCTATAGGCAATCGAATGGGGAGCGCGTCCTAGTCCTCGGAATCTCCTTTGACAGCTTTAATCACTTCTGAGATATGTTTAGAGTGTAGCATGTGAGTACATAAAGTACTCAGCAAGTCTGGGAAAAATGCATAATGCAGGGCTATCCAAGGATGGCTTAATATGGTTCTTTTGCGCAAGGCAACACTTTCAAAAAACTTTACATGTAATATTTTTCGCAAAGCCATTTTCACAATTATTAGTACATTTGCAATTATTTATAACTTCTAGTGAAGGTTCATCCACCATTCACTAGTATATAGGCTCTATCCGCCACATCTCAAAAACAATCAGGGTTCAATCCATCCTCATGGCTCTGTCTGCCATGGTTCACAAAAATAGGTTCAATCCACCTACCTGGCTCTAACTGCCAGAAGCACACCCGAGAGTTCTAACCACTCCCGGATTGGAGAAATTCCAATTGGGTTGTGTGGGGAATAAGGAGAGTATTCTGGGGTTCAATTTGTAGGACGATCGGACTAGCGGATCGTCGGGAAAAGCTCACCGAAGTTATGACCGGAAGTGCGTGCGGCGGCGCTCGGGGCGACATGCGGCGCCGGCGACGCATGGGTGCGTCTTGAGCTGGCCGACCGGGGCGGCGCGAGGCCGAGTGGTGGGCGCGGCGCTGGGAGCGGTCGGCCGAGCCGGGGAGGCTGGCGGTGGCGCGGCAAGGAGCTCGGCCGATCGGCCATGGCGCACGGCGCCGGCTCGGCTCGGGCACGGGCGCGGGCGGGCGAGGACCGAGAAAGGAGCGGCACGACACGAGGAACATGATGCTCACTCCGGTTCGGCCGGAGGATCGCCGGATCGGCGGCGGTCATGGACGAGTTCGGCCGGCGGCCATGAATAGTGATCCCAAATAATAATAAAAATTTCAAAACACGCAACGACAAAAAGGAAGTGAGCACCGCGTAGGTCTCGACGAGACAAATTCAACGGTGTGGTCGGATTCATGAGGAACTCACCGGATTGAGAGTAATCGACAAAAAACCGAGCTCCCAACGAAGATTTCAACGGCGAAATTCGTCGTCGTCCTACAACGAAAAGTGAAATTAGTTGAGGGCTTTTGCTCGGGACGTCGACGCGAACACAACGACGTGATCGGATTCGATTTTGGCTCACCGGAAACGAAGATATGACGAAGAAAGCGAAGAACACGAAAAACGTTTCCCGGCGCCGGTTTTCTCGAGATCCCAGCCGAATGGAGAGGAGTGGCAGTGGGAGGGTGTGAGCACGGGAAGGAGGACTCCAAGATGAAGGTTTGAGAGGTGGAAGCGCTCCAATCCATGAAGAAACGACCGAGTAATTGCGGATTGATTGCATTTTGATTTTTGGAAGACTGCGTCGATTCCGGTGGGATTTGGGATGAATGGAGGTGGGGAACGGGTTCTCCTCGGCGATATCTTTCCAATGCAACCGGCGAATCGTGATTTGAAGCTTTAATGATGAAGTTATGGAGGTTTGAATATTGAAAGCCATTATTGGGAACAAACAATCATGCTTCTCTGGAAACCGACAGGGGAAGATGATGCTACAGTACGTAACGGTACTGTAGCTGGCGCTACAGTACCACAATGATACAGTAAACTACACGTGGCGCCTCCCGGTTGGCCGAAAATTACGTAAAAGCAACGCCCTAGAGAAAAAAATAGTAAAAAGGGTCTAAAAATTACGGAAAAATTCCTAAAAATATTAGGGAATATTTGGAACCCAATAAAATTGGTTTCGCCGAATTTGGATGAAATTTGGAAATTTGAATATTCTGGAGCGAATAGCGGGCATTAAACAAAAGTCGCGCGAGATAAAATACCAACAGGCTTCCAAAAATGTTGGAAAAATTCCCAAAATGTTTTTAGAATATTTGGGACCTAATGTAATAGGTTCCGGGATTTTTGGAGCATTTTTGAACTCGGGCAGAATTTCGGGTACTGACGGGAATCTGGAAATTGGAATTTTCGAACGGAGGGGAATTGAATTCCGATTTTGGACGGATAAGGATGCCAGGTTAAATTAAACACCAAGGAAAATCCAAATTTTGAATTTAACTAATTTAAATTAGATTTTTCCAGAAAGCCGAAATTGGGGATGTTACAGCAACAGCTGGCTCGGCTCCACTTGGCTCGTACTCGTGTCATAAGCAAACTAAGTAGGCGGTGAAAAAAAAAAGTTTGAAGCGAGAAGCTCGCGAGCTAGCTCTGCTGAACTTGGTTCTTACTCTTGTCATAAAAAAAACCTAGCACTAGTATTTCTTACTCTTGTCCTAAGTTGCTCGTTAAGCTTGATCGATAAACATACAACATCACTGGCTAGCCCAGCAAAAAAACTCAGCACATAACTGGTAAGAATTCCATCCCACTATGCAATAGCCCACTTTAGCCCCTAGCCTAGCATCGCACAAACCTAGCAACAACACATCGCAGACACACAAGCACAACTGCTGCCTTCGGCATAGCTTTAGTTGCACGTGGCAACCGATGATGGCGACGCCGCCTTCCGCATCAGCTGCCCCCTCCTCTTTAGCCCTCCGCATCTAGCCTCCTCCCAGCTCCTCTGCCTTCGGCCTCCACCCTCATGATCGTCCTCTTCCCCTTCAGCATCCTCTGTACCCTTCGATTCTGGCCTTTGCCAGCAAAGAGGTCATCCCCTCCATCTCCACTTGGCTTTTAACTAGCCTAATGAGCCAAGTAGAGCTTTTAATTTGAGCCAAGTCAAGCATCCATTTCTGCTTGTTTGCTTAATGAGTCGAGCGAAGTCATGTTTGCTAACGAGTTTGGCCAAGTCGACTCATTATCAACCCCTACCCATTAGACCAGTGGCGGAGCCAGAAAGATTCAACGAGGGGGGCTAAAAAAAGAGACATCCAAAATCAACGAGGTGCGCACGAGGCTGAGCCGCCGAGGCACTAGGCCAAGACAGAGCGGCAAGTCACCGGGAAGACGTGCGTGTGCTGAGCGAGGCCGAGGCACTAGGCAGAGCGGCGCCTCGCCTTGCCGTTGTTGCCATGAAGATGAACTGACGCGATGCGAGTCATGGAGATGCTACGCGGTTTGCTAATTTGCTACTAATGCAATGCATTCAGAATTTCAGATGGCTAATTGCATGACTAATTGCTAATACCGATGGGCAGGGAGGGTTTTGGGGGCTGGCGTGGGGTGGGCTTCAGCCCCACCCAGCCCCACGAGCAGCTCCGCCTATGCATTAGACCAATTCGGGGGTGGTTTTAGCTTCAACTATTCTCTTGGAGACACCAAAAGCTACCCAAATAGCTAATTTCTCTACAAACTTATTACGAAGCCAAAGCCCTAAAAGCCAAGTTTGTACATGAAAGCGGAAGATATCTAGCTAGGGGCACATTCTTGAGTTTTTGCAAGATGAAAATAGGACATTGCCACTAAGTTCAAAGTATTTACCCACCTCGTGTTCATACGTTAAATGGTTGAAAACAATTCTGAGTATGCGGATATGTGTCTAGTGTTAGTTCCCAAGATCAATGTCTAGCACCCACATATCTTGCAATCGAGATGAATCATTACACATGCACACAAGTACTTAACATAAAAGTAGTTTAAAAACTATTACAACCACTTAATATTACAAGTCCATGGCCGATCGGCCAAATATACCACGTAAAAAAATAAAGTTCGGCGAAAATAAATATAAGTCCAAAAGTGGACAGCGGTATGCCCATCCGAAACCCAAAGGCAACCGACTGGGGAAAGACCCAGTTCCCCGGTTCGTAGTAAGTATCATCGGGAATACCTTCATTACCTTCGTCCAAACATTTTTAGATTGAGCAAACGGTGAGTACACGTATTTACTCGTAAGACTTTAGTGTATAGAAGTAAATATACATGCATGGCTATCTCAATGGAAGAAAGCTCCTATACTAAGTTCAATTTCAGCATGAGCAAAATTTCTTTTGTAAGCATGTAGTTTAACAAATAACAACGGTATTGTAAAGAGCATTTAATGAGAAAATAATAACAATATCTAAAGTATGTATACAACATTTCATGACCCTCCTTGGTCATGAAAAACAAGTAAATCACAGCCAAGCCTTTGTACTAATAAACCAACCCATATTATACCAAATATTTTCCAAAGTGTTTGCAAAACCAAAAACAAAAGCTATACTTGACATTATGTCTCAAGCCGCTCTTGACCGTGAGAATGGCTAATTAATTAGATTTAAATCTCTACAAAGAGTGTACACTTTACCTACATGACACATTCTAGGAATCATGTCCAACCATGCCACGCAATACTCACCGTATCCGTTTAGCTAGATTGTGACGAAACTATTCAATTAGCTAAAGCCTACCCTTGCATCAACCTGGTGAATGTTGAACCCTCGCTATGGCAGCAGAAGTCAATAGCCATACTACCTATACTCATGATGATTTCGCATCCCATCGCCCTCGTTCTCCCCATAGCAAGGCATTCACCATTGTATTGGAATGCTTTAGTCCTAATGCCTCGGTGAAGGGAGCACCTACGAACGCAACTGTAACTCAGTTCGTCCTTACTACTTCGGCCTACCAAAATGCAAAGTTAAACGTCAACTAATTTACTAAGTTAAGGCTATCCCATACTAGCACATATGGTTGCACAAATTGACTCAGTTGATAGCATTAAGTTCAGTCCATAGGTTGACTCAAGCGAGATCTCCCCCTAACTACATGCAAGTCCATCCCTGCACTGTATAAGTCCATCTCTTGTACATCCAGTTATAACATATCTCGCCTGTGTCTAAATCATAATTTTATTTTTATTTTTACCAAAATATTCACAACCTTTAATCATGTCCAACATTTCTCAAATTTGATCAACTTGCATTCCCATCCTAACAACTTCTATAGCATGGCTAAGCATATGCAATTATTTTTCATTTTATACCCATTCAACATTTCATATAATACTTAAACCTAGCTTAGAGTTCATCAAGGTCCTCATGTCATCATAATTAAGGAAATCTCACAATTCTTAGGGTTACAACTACCGATTCCCACAACGTAGCATCTGTACCGATTCCCACAACATAGCATCTTTACAGAATTACACGCATGCATAATAATTTGACAAAAAAACAAAATAGATAATGTAAAATATAGGATCAATAAGATCAAAGGAGGGTGCTTGCCTTGTTACTCATTATCGGGTGTGAGATTGGGGTCGTAGGCGGGATTGTTTTCCACTGACTCCGAAACATCGTCGTCTACGCATTTGATCAACAAGAACAGCGACAAAAGTAAATAACAACATATCAAATAGGGCAAAAAGAAATCAAATGAAAACATCAAATTAAACTTACCAAGAAGAACAAGGTGGTTTTGGCGTTTTCAAATTATTATTTGCATAACAATTTCATTCGCACTTAGCTTATGTGAGGCTCTTTTACGTTTATACTACTTTCATTCCTCGATTTCAAGAAGCTAAATTTGTGTATTTTAGTATCTATAATTTTTAATTCAAGAAGCTAAGATTATTTAGATTAATAAAATTAAGACATTAGTAAATGTGTTTGCGTGAATAGTACTTAGTCTTAAGTACGTTTTGCACAAAAGAGGATTTATATAAGTTGGGTTTACAGAATGAGGCTACTGGCTGCTTCTACATGGTTTCATGATGATTCTTGTGGCAAGAGCACTCTAGCTAAGGATTTTCTTAAGCTTAACTATTCATAATATGTATTGTTGGCAACCATAATACTTATGGCTATTGCACTAGCAGGATTCAGATGCAAAGCAAGATTTAAATTAAATATTTTTTAGAATATGGTAATTCATAAATCATAGAGCAATTATGGGCCATTCATCCCAAAAAATTATATTTATAAATGATATTTTACGGGTGCCGAAATGGCTTAACTGTTTCTGAAATCTGCGCGATAACAGTTCGGTTTTCGTTCTACGATTGTAGTTGCACCTTAAAATATTATTTAATCATTCTTTAGGCACTGGCAGGGAATGTCTCTAAGATTAAGTTAGGTTCGCAACATTTTATTTTTATGCGCGACATTTTTCATATAAAAGATCATTAAGGCCTTATACAGATTTAATTCTACATTGCATGCACATGAGTTATTTTTGCAAAACCAGAAAGGGTATCACTTCTCAAGGTCCTAGGATTTGGTTTCATCAATTTTTGAGTTTGTTTACGAAAGTTACGACTATTTGAACTATTCTAGTATTGAAACTTCGACTATCGAACAAATAATGCATACCATGGCAAAAATTAAATATTTTTGTATATCTGGGATCCTTGTGACCTCAAGAACACAACCAAACTAGCTTTGCCTAAATTTGTGTTCATTTTATCTATAATTTAACTATTTGATTTTGCATGCAAGAGAGGCTTCCTATATTCATTTTCTTGATTCAAACCGAGTTCATTCCTAAGTACTTTTGCAAAAATGGAACATCCATGACCCCATGGACATGCTAGATTTTGTAACACCCCGGCACCTAGTATGTCGCGAATGTAACACGGCATCTAGTATGCCCTGAATGTCACCAAACATGATAGAAGAATCATCTAAATACCATAAATAAAGATAAATTACAGCAAAGGAGTAAATGCTAAAACCAAAAATTTCGGCAGCATCTCCTTTGCTTTTCCATGAATTGAAGCAACAACAATATTAACATATCAAGATAGCATAATGAACGATAGCAATAACATGACAATCAGGAACTTCAACCACCATACAACTAAGGATATAAGCCTATCCGCCACATGTCAAATATGGACTAATCATTTACTCATGACGACCAACGAAGCATCAAAACCACAATTTAGTTAAATGAATTAACCATCACAATTAAAGGAAGGAACATGTCATTGTTTAAATGTGTGATGCTAAGTGATGACGTGTGACTAGGTCCCTTTCCCGCATGCCGGTTTCATGGTACCTAAAAACATCATAAAAACACAAGCGTGAGTTCATCACTCAACGAAGTGTATTGCAATGGTACAAAAACAATAACAATTCACATACATACTTAATGCCATTCACATATCCTGAGAATCAACTCATGAACTTCATTTATGCTCTCATATAACATCATCATAGACATCTCAAATAACATCTTCATATGCATCTCATAGAACATCATAATCATCTCATAAACCACTTCATTCATGAAATGCAATGCAATGCAATGCACATATCTCTTTGAAGCACATACCGGTATTGCCGAGTGCACACCTGTTGGCGTGCACCCCCTTTCCCCTTCCATCCCGTAGATGGAGGGTGCCTACTCTTACTGACTCGCTCCCATGCACAACTGTGGATGGGACTACGAGGTAGGTCTTTCGTGTTCACTACGTGTGAACACAGAGGCCCGCATCAGCAAGGGTCGCCTCTTCCATTATGAATGCACATATGACATAAACATGTAAAGATTGGCATAAACATTTAATACAACGAATTCATGATCAATATGAAATCATGTTCATCATGTCATAGGCAAACATCAATCATGGCAAGTTAGTATATCATGTAATCATATTGTACCTAAGCAAGTCTAGCAATTCATACAACACCAAACCCATTCCAATACACTTGCCTTCAACCGCGGCGACGGATTGGCGAGAGGTTGAGGGCACTCCCGTGGTCACACCACCTGCACATAGATACCACACACTCAAATCGTGCCCACAAAACAGTACACACTCGCTCATCTACCCCGACTTCGCAAACTACTCCCAAAGCTGAAAAACAGAAAATCTGTCCCCCGGGACAGCAGGCTTCAAACTAGCATAACTTGAGTTCTAGTTCTTCAAATTAAGTAAACGAGTACATCATTGCTAATCTTAGGAAATTTCCTAGCTCTCTAAGTATTGGAAAAAGCTGATTCGGCTTCTAAAATTGCCTAATCTACAGATCAACCCGATCTGTCCCAATCACGTCACAGATTTGAACATGTTCGGTAAAACGATCATAACTTTCAAACGGCTGATCAGAACTTTGCGTTCTTGGTTTACACTGAAAGGTAATGAAATTACCTACAACTTTCTCAACAGACGAACGACCAAATTCCGAATATAAAATTGCGAAAACTCAAGCCCTAGGTAGGACGTCCAATCTGCCCGAAACAAAACGTGGGACAGCAAATGCAATCTCCCTAATCTCAGCTAGGAACAGCACCTAAACACCAAATTTAACCATGAAATTACCCATCTAACAACACCTAAACCATCCCGAACAAGTCTCCAAATCCGTACCTCTTCTTGACGGATCACCCGGTCGACGAACGCCTCCTCCTTGCGACCCGATCTCTCCTCCAATCACCGGGAACACCGAAATCGCCGGGAACGCCGGATCTTCTTGGACGGAGAGCTCCCGGATAGCGAGATCGCACGGAGGGAGAGGCTCTAGGGCCGGCTAGGGGAGGTGAGGGAGGAAGGGGAAAGGTGGAGGCGCAAGTGGGGGAGAGGGGGGCGCATGGGATGGAGGGGGGCGGCGGCTAGGGTTGCCTATGGGGGGGCGCATGGGGGGCAGCAGAGTTGCTGCCCTTACCTCCTCCTCACGGGCCTAAAACTTCCCCACCTTCGGCCCAAGTTAGATCCCCCAAGGCCCAAACTCCCCCAGAAGCCCAAATTCTCCCCAGAAGGCCCATTCCCCCCCCGAAAAGCCCAAACTCACGAAAAAGGCCCAAAAACATGACACCAAAGTCGTTCCTTAATGCCGACATCGAAAATGACTCATACCGTCATTCCTTAGCGTCATAGCGAATGTCACCACAAAGGATACTAGCAGCAACCAAATCAGATATTTAACATTAAATTACAGCAACTACGCTAATCACTTAAACAAAATTTCGGCAGCATGTATTTTCTTTTTCCATGGTTTTCAGCATCAATAATAGAGGCATAGCAAGATAGCATAATTAAAAACAATTCTAACATGGCAACTAAGGATTTCAGCAATAACTCAAGTCCAATACATAGTTTAACTATCACATAAACTAATAAGGAATAAACATTTATTCATGACAACCAACGAGGCAATTAAACCATAATATAATTCAATATTGTGACCATCACAACTAAGGGAAAGGTTTGAAGTTGTTTATTTGAGTGATACTAAGTGAAGATGTGAATCTAGCTCCCTTTCCCACATGCCAAATTCATGGTACCTAAAAAAACATTAAACAACAATCGTGAGTTCATCACTCAGCAAAGTGTATTGCAACAAGGCAGGAAAATGACATTAACATACAAGTAATTAGCCTTCATGATGTAAACCATGCGGGAAACAACCCATGCAATTCCTTTGATCACAATCTCATTTAGACATTCTCATCTACATTCATGTAATGCATCATGCAATGCTCATGCCATGCTCCTTTCATTAGCACATACCGGTATTGCCGAGTGCACACCCGTCGGTGTGCACCCTCTTTCCCTTCCATCCCGTGGAGGGTGCCTACTCTTACTGACTCGCTTCCGTACAACCACGTGTATGGGACTACGAGGTAGGACTTTCGTGTTCACTACGTGTGAACATAGAGGCCTGCATCAGAATGGGACGCCTCTTCCATTATGAATGCGCAAATCCAATATTCTTCACAAGATGAAATTTACAATCATCACTACCATTTGCATAACCTCAAACATAAACATATATCCATTCTTTATTTCAATTCTTAGGATATCATTCATGCCAATCTAATCCAATTCAAAATTTATTCACATGGTAAAGCAAACATCATTCCTACCATGCTAGCATAACATGACAACAACAATTTCATAACGCTACCAACAATTCACATTGCAATACACTTGCCTTCAACATCTCGAGACGGTGTGATGGGACGTTGATGCCACTCCTGGGGTCACACCACCTGCACATAGATATAATCCACTCAAAAACATGCCCACGAAACATCACAAGACCAACAACTACATCGGCTTCGCAACCCACTCCCAAAACCGAAAAAACAGAACCCTGTCCAAACGGGACAGCAGACTTCTAACGGCCATAACTTGAGTTTAACAACTCCAAATAAAGTAAACAAGTAAATTTTCTCAAACTATAGGAAATTTCCCATCTTTTTCTAAGTATTCAAAAATTCTTATTCGACCTCTAAGTCACTCTAATCTGCAATTGAACACAGACTGTACCAATCGCGACACAGATTGGACAACATTTGGTAAAATGGCCATAACTTTTAAACGGATGAACGAAACTTGTGATTTTGGTGCCCAATTAAAGGTAATTCGATTAGCTACAACTTTTGCAACAGCCGGTCCCCAAGGAAACAAATATAAAATTCTCAAAATCGCACCCGAAGACAGGACTCTAATCTGCCCGAGAGCAGAATACCAAAACAGATCTAAATTTCCTCAAATCTAACTAGTTGCAGCACACCTTTAGAGGATAATATCACCAAGATTCTCCACTAGAATAGTACCTAATTCACCCCCAAAAACTCCCAATAACCATACCTCTCCTTGACGAACCGACGAAACCTCCTTCTCCCGCCTTCAGTCCTCCTCCAAATCACAGGAAAACGCCAGCTTCCGCTCGGTTGAATGAGCTCCACAACAGGGACAGCAGGGAGAGGTGAAGTAGAGGAGAGAGGGTCGGCTATGGGGGAGAAACCCTAGATAGGGAGCGCAAGGGGGAAGGGGGAGGGCCGGCCAAAGGGGGGCGCAAGGGGAGGGGTGGCGACTTGGGGGGAGGAAAGGGGAGAGGGGGCACACAAGGGGGGGTGGGGCTAGGGTTGGCTACCAAACCCCCCCACTTGGGCCTAAACCTCCCACTGGAAGCCCAATATTAATCCCCTTAGTGCCCAATCTCCCCAGAAATAGCCCACAAACCCAGAAAAGCCCAAAAACGCGACATAACCTCTTACCGAATGTCACATTCTCTCCCCCTTAACAGGATTCGACCCCGAATCCTAGACACGCAACAGCCAAACCGAAGGGCGTTAAGTTTCACTTTTCAAACCTGAAAAGAATAACTCTGGGTATTGCTCGCACACGCGAGACTTCAATCTCCCATGTCGCTTCTCTCTCTGACTAAAGCCACTGGAACTACACTAATCGAGACTCAATGGCAAGATGCTCAGATTAGAAGACCAACGGCTCTACCTATAGCTCGCAATTGAAAACCCGTAGAACTTTTCTCTTCTAGCAATCACCTCGCACCCAAGGCAACGACCCAGAAAGATCCGAGAGAGAGGCCAACAAAAACCAAAACACACCACTATCGCGACCGGTATGACGTAAATCAGACTCAACTTTCGTTGGGCACTAATACGAACAATCCCCTTTTAAACCAAAGACCCCCTTTTTAGGTGAGTCTGATATCAATCTAAAATCTCAACTCCCACTTCTCTCTTCACCCCGATCGCAAAAACTCTACATTCCAGTCTCAACCTCTCTACCACAGTTCGTCGTATTCAGGATGATGCGAACCAAGCGAGACACATCACTCTAAGAAAGTCTCTAAATCATTTCTCTCCAAAAACACCAATACCATCTGCTTGAACAATCGGGGTTAATACCTTGCACCCCTAGGACCCAAAACACAGACTCTTATCCCTTGCAAAAGATTGATCTTTTACAAAAGGACCAATACCCACCATTTCCATCGAAAGGAATAGCCTACTTTATAACCAGGGTCCTTAAACCCGCAAAAACAATAACAACCAAACAATTCACTTTGGTTGACACAAACTCGCTCATAACCAAGCGACAGAAAGATTCGATGCACTTCGAAAACTAATGCAATTACCAGCAACTTCTTAGTGGTCCACTACTAAATTAATCAACCCTACCAAGGAACACATCAACGAAACAATTCTCCAAGAAGGTTTGGATTGAGTCAAGCACTATCCTCCTTTATCCTTTACTCTTATCCAATCATGATCAACACTTGGCCCCAACGAGGACCTCCGGTTGTTACCAACCCACACTCGATTTCTCTTCCTAAAATGGTCTCGCCCTCACATGCTTCCACTCAAAGGACCAGGACAAAGAGGACAATCCTTGAGTAAACTCAACCGTAAAACATAAACATTCATTTTCTTATCCCAGGCTTGATCGCAAAAGAAATCTCAAATCTCATTAACACAATGAACGACAATCACCACCTTTATACCAAGGCACTAAAATTCACATACATGAGAGCTCAACTTGAAAGAGGAACTCCATAAAACAAAAGAAAATTTACCTCGGGGTGAAACTCCATTTTAAAAGAGAAACACCACATAAGTCTTCTACAAATGCATTTCACCTATTCCAAAGCAAATCATCTCATTGTTATCCAAAGCCAAACATTTCTAAAAGAAGAAACCGATCAAGAAATCAAACACCTCCACACAACAACTTTTTATTTGTAAGGGAAAGGGAAAACTCATTTCCCGATAGAAAACTGCTTTACCAGTAGAAGTTACTTATGAAACAATCATAGGAATCATCTTTAAGAAGCATCCACAAAACCTCACCCATTTTAATGAAATCTATCTCTAGACAAACTAGTGATGTGTAAATCTCCAAATCAAGAACTTCTAAAATATTACATTAGATTTAGGTACTTCTTTTAACCAACAATGCAACTGATAACTCATCCTTCAAAGCTAACGGATGTAATCCAATCATACATCCTTGAGCTTAAATTTTGCATTCATAACTTAAGCAAAATTTTCTTAGCAAAGCCGAATGAATGACGCTATTTAATGGAATAAAACATTCCAAAACCTCCACAAGTTACTTCAAGGTTAATAATTCTTTTATCCTCATTTTCAAACGTCGAAATTAACCCATATTTGGCAAAAAATCACTATAAGTTTAGGGAAGCTCTGAAACACAACATAAAGAATACCTTGACCGAAAGCATTCAACCAAAATAGCAAACAACCAAACTGTAACACCCCGGTACCTAATGTGCCTAGAATGTCACCACAAAGGATATTAGCAACAGCCAAATCACATATTTAACATTAAATTACAGCAACTACGCTATTAACTTAAACAAAATTTCGGCACATGTACTTTGTTTTTCCATGGTTTTCAGCATCAATAATAGAAGCATAGCAAGATAGCATAATTGAAAACAATCCTAACATGGCAACTAAGGAGTTCAGCAACAATTCAAGTCCAGTACATAATTTAACCATCACATAAACCAATAAGGAATAAACATTTATTCCTGACAACCAACGAGACAATTAAACCATAATATAATTCAATATGGTAAACATCACAACTAAGGGAAAGGTTTCAAGTTGTTTATTTGAGTGATGCTAAGTGACGATGTGAATCTAGCTCCCTTTCCCACATGCCGGATTCAAGGTACCTAAAAGAAATAGTAAACAACAAGCGTGAGTTCATCACTCAGCAAAGTGTATTGCAACATGACAAGAAAACGACATTAGCATCCAAGTAAATAGCCTTCATGATTGGAACAATGCGGGTAAACAATTGTAACATCCTCAATTTTGGCTTTCTGAAAAATATAATTTAAATAAATAAAATTCAAAATTTGGAGTTTCCTCGGTGTTTAATTTAACCTGGTATCCTTTCCCATCCAAAATCAGAATTCAATTCCCCTCCGTTCGGAAAATCAAATTTCTAGATTCCCGCCGGTACCCGAAATTTCGCCCGAGTCCAAAAATGCTCCAAAAATCATGGAACCTATTGCATTAGGTCCCAAATATTCTAAAAACATTTTGGGAATTTTTTCAAGATTTTTGGAGGCTCTCTGGTATTTTATGTCGCGCGGCTTTTGTTTAATGCCCGCTATTCGCTCCAGAATATTCAAATCTCCAAATTTCATCCAAATTCCGCGAAACAAATTTTATTGAGTTCCAAATATTCCAAAATGGTTCTACGAATTTTTCTGGAATTTTTAGACCATTTTTGCTAATTTTTCTTTAGGGCGTCACTTTCGCGTAACTCTCGGCCAATCTCGGAGTGACACGTGGCAGCACTGTACATCCTTCTTCTACCTCACGAAGGAAACTTCCCAGGCAAGAACAACAAGCCTTCATTCATGGCTTCATTTCATTCAATCCCTCATATCTCTCTCATTATTGATCTAAATCATGAACGGCTGGATCCGTTGGATTCGCAGCGACGAACTCTTTCCATCCCCCATGATCTTCAGCCCGAAATCACGCTGGAATTTGAACAATCTTTCCATAACCGAAATCGGCATAAATGGCAATAACTCGGCCGTTTCTAATCCGTTTCGCACGATTCCACCTCTCAAGTCTCCGTATTAGAACCCTCTTCCCGGTGGTAGCACCCATCCCCTGCATCTCCAACTCAATCGTCCAGGAGATCGAGAAAACCGACGGGGCAATGACGTTTTTAGTGTTCTTCGCGTTCATCCTCATATCTTCCTCTCCGGTGGGTTAATCTCCACTCCGGTTGTTTCATTGTGTTCGTATGGATGTCTAGATTCTAATCCTTTAATCAATTTTAGGATTCATCAAGTTTTGGCGACAAATTTTGAGGTTTTGTCGCTCCGGCCGAACCGTCAATTTTCATCGATTTCAGCTTCTTCGGTGAGTTTGGGTTCAATTCCTTGCAATCCAAAGCCCCTCTAGATGTGCTCTAGAGAATCCATCATTCGTTTGGGCATAGTCATGTTCAAATTTTGATGAAATTTTGGATTTTTGGGCACTTTTGGGGTGCCTCTGTTCTTGGTGACTCGTGTGCATGCTCGCCGGCGACCCGTCGCCGTCATGGCCGGCCCACCGGCGCCGCCGCCATCCTAGTCGGCTGTGACACCACGGAGTGTCGAAACCTTATATAATGTGAATGTTGAGGTAAAAAACATTATGAAATGTGAAATTAAGGTTAAAACCATAAGGTATAGAGGTTAATAGCGTTTTCGGGCCGTTTCCGGGAGTTTGGGCCTTTACGGGGAGTTTTCGGCCTAAGGGGAAGGGTCGTGGGCCTTGGTGGGGAGGACTTTGAGTCCATTTAGGAGTGGGAGTCCTATTTGGGGGCCTCTTCCTGCCCTTTTGTGCGCCCCCACCCCTGCCCTTGCGCCCCCAAAGCCCTAGCCGCCACCCCCACACCTCCCTACCTCCTTGTTGCGCCTCCACCTCCCCCTTGCTCCCCATTGCACCACCACCCCTCCACCACCTCTCCACCACCCTTTCTGCCCCTAGGAGAGTTCTCCACCTCAACACCTCAAAGATCCGTCCATTGGAGCGCTCCGCGACGAGGAGATCCGGTGGATTTGGAGCGAGGTAGGAGATCGCGCGAACCGGGAGGAGATCCATTGGGTTTTCGTTCGTCGGGCGAAGGTATGGCCATGGGAATCCTTGGGGTTGGTCTAGGATATGTTCTAAGGGTTAATAACATGTTTTTAGATCAATTGGTGCTGCTGTAGTTGGGTAGATTAGATGGAATCTTGAATTTGCCACGTTCTCTGTTTCGGGCAGCATGAGCAGTCGACCTAGGGTTTGGATTTTCGCCAATTTAGAATCGGAATTTGGTCATACGGCTGTTGAAGAAGTTGTAGGTAATTTCAATACCTTTCAGTGGGTATAAAGAACATCCAATTCCGCACAGCCGTTTGAAAGTTATGCTTGTTTTACCGAACGTATTAAAATCTGTGACGTGATTGGAACAGATCACAGTATTTTGTAGATTAAACAACTTTAGAGTCCGAATCAGTCTTTCCGTATACTTAGAAAAAGTTAGAAAATTTCCTAAGATACGCGAGGATGTACTCGTTTATTTGATTCGGAGTCTTAGAACCCGAGTTATACCTTTTGGAAGGCTGCTGTCCCGACGGGACAGAACCTCTGTTTTTGGGTTTTGCGAGTAGTTTGCGAAGTCGGGGTAGAAGAGGGTTTGCGTACTGTTTTGTGGTCATGATTGTGAGTGTGTGGTACCTATGAGCAGGTGGTGTGACCCCGGGAGTGCCTTCTACTTCTCGCCAATCCGTCGCCCGTGGTTGAGGCAAGTGTATTGGAATGGGTAGCGGGTTGTAGTCGCTAGATTGGTTGAGATTGAATTTGAATACATGATATGTTCACATGCCATGCCTTAATGATTGCCAATGATATGATGATTATATTTATTATGTTATGATGCCATGTGTTAGTGTACAAGTTATTTATGATGTTGGCATGTTTGCATACATGGCATGTTACATGGCCCGGGCGGTGAGAAAGTCATAACTAGTCCGGGGAACGTCGGTGAGAAAGTTATGACTATTCCAGAGAGCCAATTAGTAAGTCCTACATCGTGATTCCATCCACTGCGGTGTATGGAAGCGAGGAGTATGCACCCTCCATCTTCGGGATGGAAGGGGGGAGAGGGTGCACACCGACGGGTGTGTACTCAACCATACCGGTATGAATTTCCAAGGAGACATGAGCATCGCATCGCATTGCATACATAATAGTGATGATATTGATATGTGATCATGAATGAGATGAAAGACATGATATGAGTTGTTGTAGCCATGTAATTGTTTTTGTGTACCATTGCAATATGCTTGCTGAGTGTTGAACTCACGCTTGTGCTTTCTTGTTGTTTTAGGTACCATGAGATCGGCATGCAGGGAAGGGAATTAGTCACACTTCTACACGTAGCGTCACTCAATTGTTCCCACAGTCACTCAATTGGGTCTTGATAATAAATTAAGTGTTATGCTTATTGATTTATGGTTTAGTTTTGCGATATGAGAGTCTTATTGTTCGTTTGGCTCATGGAGACATTGAATGCTTGGGATTAGACTTATATTGCTGTCATGCCTATAATTATTGATGTTTTAGATGCCACTTATATTGTCATATATTGCTATGCTGTTGATGTTCCTTCAATTCATGTTAAAACAAAGGAGATGCTGCCGAAATTTCGATTTTTAGCATTTGCTCCTTTGCTGTAATTTACCTTAATTTATGGTATTTAGATGTTGTTTAGCCTATGTTTGGTAGCATTAAGGCATGCTAGATGCCAGGGTGTTACATCGGCCCACCGGCGCCGCCGCCGGCCGGCCGCCCGCCCAGCCGCCGTCTGGCTCAGCGCGCCGCCATGCGCGCGCTGAAGCCGCCTCCTCCGCCGGCCCCCTGCGCCCGCCAGCGCCTTCCCGCCCATGGCCGACGCCACCGTGGCCGGGCCGTCGGGTGCCACGCGCGCGCGCCGCTGGCCTGCCTTGCGCCTCCCGCCGCCCTCGCGCCAGCCACTCACCAGACCGTGGCCGTGCCCCATCCCGCCGGCGCCCCATGACCCTTAGCCTCCTCTGTTTCCTTGCAATGGAGAAGATCTCCTTTCAATGACAATAGGGTCCCACATGTAATAGAGTCAAGGAAATCCAAAATCAGGAAAAGGAATATTCCGGGAATATTCCTCAATTTTCTATTTCCAGGATTTTCGAACTTCGAAAGCTCATAACTTTTCCGTCCGAACTCCGATTGACTCTGTTCAAATTCCTAAATTCATCTAAATTCAATATCTACAGGCTAGTACTACTTTTGTAATTTTTGGATTTTATTTTATTTATTGTTATTTATTTCTTGTACCGTTTTGCGCGTAGCCGAGGACCCCGCCGAGTCCGCCGACCCCACCGCCGGACTTCAAGAGATCGACCTCCTCGCTGCGACCAAAGGCAAGTCCCTTGACGCATCTTGATCCTATGTTTGCAAATGATTTACAATGTTTTATAAACCTGCATGGCTATGTTTATCATCGTATGTCAAATATAGATGATTAGTTAATCCAAATTGCGATTACCTCCTTGATTATTGTTATCCATGCTTAATTGTACCCCTAGGACCCTTTGTTATGTCATGCCTATCTTATAATGTGACATTTGTTGATTAGAACGGTAGATATGCTTAGTGCCCAAATTGATGAAAATGACCCATGGGTGGGATTATACAATAGTGGTGATTTAAATTGTGAATTGGAAATTATTACCAAGTATTTGGTACTGTTTCTCTAAAATAAAAAGAAAAAGAAAAATGATTTGGACTTGGGCGGATTGGAATGTCGGGTGGGTGCAGATTGAGCACTAGTTTACATTGTGCAAGTACCGCCCCAAGTCAATTAAGGACCAACGCTTATGATTGTCCATTCTAAGCATAACCGTACTACCACATGTCTAACATGGTACGACCTGGCTAAATAATTTGTAGAAACCTAATTTAGACTACTTGGTTGGTGGAATGTGGAGTGCCGGATAGAGGCAGTTGTACTCCCCACACGGCGCAAGAGGGGCTTACATCTTGGGTAGATAGAACCCTAACAGCAGTGAAACCTCAGCGGGTGAGTCGGGTTAGACGTATACATTGTAAAGGCCTTGTCATGATATCCCTGCCGGCACACCTAAGGAAGTGTGTTAATTGTACATGGCACTAAGGGTATATCATGTCTTGTGGGTAAAGCTGTACACCTCTGCAGAGTTAAAACTATTCGAATAGCCATGCCTATGGTCAAGGGCAAAGCAAAGAATGCTTTCATACTGGTAGACTTTGGTTTTGGTTTTGAAAATAAAATGTTTTTTTGGGATTCGGGAGTGGTTAGACCTCTCGGATGATTAATTGGTGGATTGAGCCAACCAGGTAGATGGAACCTGTTTTTATGTCATGACGGATAGAGTCATGTGTGGATAATCTTGACCTTTCAAACTTGTGGCGGATAGAGCCCTTATACTAGTGATGGTGGATAGAACCTTCACTGAAATATTACATAATTCAATTGTTAAAAAGAATTGCTAAAATATGCTTTATGAAACTTATTACTTATTATCCAGTATGGTTTGATGAAACTTGGCTTTACGCAAAAGAACCATAATAAGCCTTTCCTTGGGAAGCCCCACATGTGCATAATTTCCCAGACTTGCTGAGTACTTTTGTACTCACGTACTGCATAAACTGTTGTCATTAGAGAACTACCAGGACGCCGTTCAAGACGGTGAGTTCTACGCTAAGGAGTTTGAGGAAGATCGCTAGGAGAGCTAGTCGCGTGTCTTGTCGTCGCCTGTGGTGTTTTCGGGTTTTTGCTTTTTTGTCATTTTGTTTCCGCTACCATGTTTCCGGTCTTGTGACCGAGTATTGTAATAAGTAGCCATGTGGCTAATACTTTATAGTTATGTTACAATTCCGTTTTGTTCGGCAATGACGTATCACTGTTGACTGTGTGTACTAGCTACTGACCTGGGACTAGTACAGAAATACACAGGAGATTTCGGATAGCCGATCCGGGGTCTCACAACAATCCATACAATTCCTTTGATCACATTCTCATTTACATCCATGTAATGCATCATGCAATGCTCTTTTCATTAGCACATACCGGTATTGCTGAGTGCACACCCGTCGGTGTGCACCCTCTTTCCCGTCCATCCCATGGAGGGTGCCTACTCTTACTGACTCGCTCCCGTACAACCGCGTGTAGGGGACTACGAGGTAGGATTTTCGTGTTCACTACATGTGAACACAGAGGCCTGCATCAGAATGAGACGCCTCTTCCATTATGAATGCGCAAATGCAATATTCATGACAAGATGCAATTTACAATCGTTACCAGCATTTGCATAACCACAACCATGAACATACATCCATTACTTATTTCAATTATTAAGATATCATTCATGCCAATCTAATCAAATTCAAGATTATTCACATGGTAAAGCAAACATCATTCTTACCATGCTAGTATAACATGACAACAACCATTTCATAACACTACTGTGACACCACGGAGTGTCGTAACCTTATATAATGTGAATGTTGAGGTCAAACACAGTATGAAATATGGAATTAGAGGTTGAAACCATACAGTAGGGGGTTTATTCGCGTTTTCGGGCCGTTTTCGGGTGTTTTTGGCCTTTCCGGGGAAACTTGGGCCTTGGGGGGTCTTTCGGGCCTTAAGTGGAGTCTTCTGGGCCCATGAGGGGAGGAGGGGGCAGCCAACTAGCCCTAGGGTGCCCCAAACCCTCCCCCCATGCGCCCCACCTCCTCCTCTCCCTCCCATAGCCGCCACCCTCCCCCTTGTGCGCCATCCTCCTCGTCCCTCCTCCCCATTGCACCACCACCCCTCTCCTTTCCTCTCCACCACCCTTGCTGCCCCTAGGGGAGTTCTCCACCTCACCAACCCGAAGATCCATCCGTTGGAGCGCTCCGCGATGAGGAGATCCGGTGGATTTGAAGCGAGGAAGGAGGTCGCGCGAACCGAGAGGAGATCCGTTGGGTTTTCGGTCGTCGGGCGAAGGTATGGCCACGGGGATCCTTGGGGTTGGTCTAGGATCTGTTCTAAGGGTCAATATCATGTTTTTAGATCAATTGGTGGTGCTGGAATTGAGTAGATTAGATGAAATCTAGAAGTTGCCACGTTCTCTGTTTCGGACAGCATGAGCAGTCGACCAAGGGTTTGGGTTTTCGCCAATTTAGATTCGGAATTTGGTCGTACGGCTGTTGAAGAAGTTGTAGGTAATTTCAATACCTTTCAGTGGGTATAAAGAACGTCCAATTCCGCCCAGCCGTTTGAAAGTTATGGTCATTTTACCGAACGTCTTAAAATCTGTGACGTGATTGGAGCAGATCATGGTATTTTATAGATTAAACAAGTTTAGAGTCCGAATCAGCTTTTCCATATACTTAGAAAAAGTTAGGAAATTTCCTAAGCTACGCGAGGATGTACTCGTTTAATTGATTCGGAGTTTTAGAACCCGAGTTATGCCTTTTGGAAGGCTGCTGTCCCGACGGGACAGAACCTCTGTTTTTGGGTTTTGCGAGTTGTTTGCGATGTCGTGGTAGAAGAGTGTTTGCGTACTGTTTTGTGGACATGATTGTGAGTGTATGGTACCTATATGCAGGTGGTGTGACCCCAGGAGTGCCTCCTACTTCTCGCCAATCCGTCGTCCGTGGTTGAGGCAAGTGTATTGGAATGGGTAGTGGGTTGTAGTTGCTAGATTGGTTGAGATTGAATTTGAATACATGATATGTTCACATGCCATGCCTTAACGATTGCCAATGATATGATGAGTATGTTTATTATGTTATGATGCCATGTGTTAGTGTACAAATTATTTATGATGTTGGCATGTTTGCATATATGGCATGTTACATGGCCCGGGCGGTGAGAAAGTCATAACTAGTCCGGGGAAGGTCGGTGAGAAAGTTATGACTATTCCGGAGAGCCAATGAGTAAGTCCTACATCGTGATTGCATTCACCGCGGTGAACAGAAGCGAGGAGTAGGCACCCTCCATCTTCGGGATGGAAGGGGGGAGAGGGTGCACACCGACGGGTGTGTACTCAACCATACCAGTATGAGTTTCCAGAAGATATGAGCATCGCATTGCATTGCATCATATGAGGATGTTATATGATGATGATTTATGATGATGTCAATGATATGCTTACACTATGAATATGAGATGTATATGATGTCGTATGTGAAAAGTAGTGATGAAGGTATTAGAATGTATTTTCTTGTTCCATTGCAATATACTTGATGAGTGATGAACTCACGCTTGTGTTTATGTTGTTTTTCTTAGGTACCATGAAACCGACATGCGGGAAAGGGAGCTAGTCACACGTCATCACTTAACATCACACATATAAACAATGACATGTTCCTTCCTTTAATCGTGATGGTTAATTCACTGAACTGAACTGTGGTGTTGATGCTTTGCTGGTTGCCATGAGTAAATGATTAGTCCATATTTGACATGAGACGAATAGGCTTATATCCTTAACTGTATGATGGCTGAAATTCCTATTTTCTCAAGTTATTACTATCGTTCTTTATGCTATCTTGATATGTGAAGATTGTTGTTGCTCAATCCATGGAAAAACAAAGGAGATGCTGCCGAAATTTTCGGTTTTAGCATTTACTCCTTTGCTGTAATTTATCTTAGTTTATGGTATTTAGATGTTGTTTAGCCTATGTTTGGTAGCATTCATGCATGCTAGATGCCGGGGTGTTCTGATTGGTATCGAGGCGAGTTTGTAGGTCCCTGGAATGTGTATTTTTTTAGTGTCATGCTATAGGGTACAACTAAAATGTGATGTGGAATATCTTAGAAACATGGCTTAGGTTTTAACTAAAATTTGGTCATAGGATAGCAACATTAAAACTTGCAAAAGTGGTATAACTAATCTAAAATTTGACACACATGGATGCACAGTAGGAAGGGTATGGGTATCGTTGTTTACGCTTAAATGTTGTATTTAAGCTTTGTTGCTAAATGCTAATATTTGATAGAGTATGCTGCTATGTGTATGAGAGAATTGAATTGAATTGTTCGTGTTATTGTGTTAAATTGGGGTGGTGGTGCCGAAGGGTTTCGGCCACCTCTCTTTATTCATAGTAAGGGTGAGGTTTGACGGTGTGGCCGGTTACCGCCATCACCGAAGAACTATTAACCCCTGTAGGAGAAGAGTGCCTACCCTTTCTGTCGTAGATCGGGTAGTTGACTGGAGTCAAATAGAAGAGTTTGGTGGTGGATTCCTTCGGAGCTTCCTTATCGTTCTGTGGTCAATCTTGGTTGGTTTTCTTGGTTTTAGTTGATTGAAACCAAAAGAAAAGTGTTTGGTATTGGATTTTCGTGGATCATTCCGTATGCGGTGTGTGGTTTTGTCTTCCTTGTTTGAAGACGAAGAAGAAGAGTCTAGTGTTGCGCTTCTTTTGGTCGCCTTTCCAGCTTTGATGCTTAGTTTGTTGATTGCTTTATGGGGGAGAAGCATTCAATATATTCCTGTGTTTTTCTTTCTCCGAGGTCAAAAGAGTTATTGCGGCATTATGCCAGACCTGGTTGTCAGGGCTGAAGTTCTGTGGCTTTGTAGGAGTAAGTGGTGTTTGATTTCGTCATTTTACTGGTTTGAGAAATCATATTTGAAAACCCCTCTCGTTTCGTGAAAGTTTGGGGTTTGGTGTTAAGGTTTTATTTGCAAAGAATTACTGGATCGCTTGGTTCCCTTTTAAGAAAATTGTCTTTCAACCATTTTCCTCCATGGGAGTCTTGAGATTGAAAGGTGTTTTAGAGAATTTCCTTTTCCATGACCAAGTTTGGGTTTGTCTCATTGCAAATTTGAGAGTCAAGTTTCTTTGTGAATTTTTGGTTGAGTGATAAAAAGAAAATGCTGCAAATAAAGTAAGTAGTCATTTGACTGAAAGTAGTTGTCAAAAGTGAAAACTGTTGTTTAGCATATTATGAAGTATGTAACAGTGTGATTTATGGAAATGTTGTACTCCTAAAGCTAATTTGCGAGTTGAATCAATGTAAATTTTTATCTTTAGCTTAAGATTAAATGAACTCCTAGTGCCATAGATTTATTTCTATAGCGAGTAATGATCAAATGTGTTAATGAACATGCTTAGAGTTTGTTGCTTTATTTTGAAGTGAGGTAGTACGCCCTATTTATTAAATGTGTAGCTGAACATTGTTAATGTTTAAAATTTTAAACTACTGATATTGTTAAGGAAACCTTGTTGGTTAATTAAAGACGTTTTAATTTAACGTGTTAGTAGAGAAATTTAATCATGTCGGTTTGTGACCTTAATTTGGAAGTTGATTAGAGTCGTTATTGTTATGTTGCAAACTATTAGTATATTTGGAAGTATGCAATGGTGTTCCTATATTGCTAGTATCGATGTCAATTGGAAAGATATAGGTTTTATTGTTGCTTTAAGAGCATCCTGATGGTCTAACTTATTAAATTCATTTTAATAGTTGGAGTATGTTGAGTAGCAGCAACTTGTTATAACCTATGTATGGGGTAGCTTAAAGCAATGTTGTTGTTTATAATTATGTCGTTTATTGATATTGATGACTTAGTAGTGGTGGTAATTGTGTAGATTACTTGTTGGAAACCATTGTTAAAATGGAGATTATTGTAACATGTTGTGATGGAGTGAACCATGGATAATTAACATGATGTAGAATTTTATCCTTAATGAATGTATGTCTTAGAATCATAGTTATGAACTCTGTCTTGTAGAGATAATATTTACATGTTGAAAGTCAATGATTAATTGAATCAGTTCTGATTGTCAAAAAGTTGATGAATGGATGGTATAAAAAATATAGGTTGATCATGCTGAAAGATTTGTTGAAATACTATGTTTCAAACTTGGAATAAGATGTATTATGAGTTGGTGATCCGTGGGGATCATGTCAATGTTGTAACACCCCGGCATTTAATATGCCCGAATGCTACCAAACATAAGCTAAACAACATCTAAATACCACAATTAAACATAAATTCCAGCAAAGGCGCACATGCTAAAAACCGAGATTTCGGCAGCATCTCCTTTGTTTTAACATGAATTAACACAATATCAATATCATGGCAAGATATGTCATAGCACACGGCAAATAAAACATCAACATAAATGGATATATCATCAAATTACGCCAATAAAAGCATGCTCAACCACTTCATAAGCTATAACCAAGCAAATAAGGAATCACAAGCATGCTAAATTAAACCCTACATTAAGTTTATGGCACAACTCTTAATATCATGTCTCCAAGTGATTAATTATGGACTATGATGGTGGAGCTACGTGTAGAAGTGTAGCTAGACCCCTTTTTCCCGCATGCCGATCTCAAAGTACCTAAAAACAACATAAAACACAAGCATGAGTTCGAAAACTCAGCAAGCATATTGTAATGGACAACAAGATCATTTACAAGACAATAATACCTTACATCACATATAACATCTCATACTTGAGCACATAACAACATCATCATCATTAAATATGTAATGCAATGCAATGCAATGTTATGCTCATATCTCCTTGGAAACTCATACCGGTATGGTTGAGTACACACCCGTCGGTGTGCACCCTCTCCCACCTTCCATCCCGAAGATGGAGGGTGCCTACTCCTCGCTTCCATTCACCACGTGAATGGAATCACGATGTAGGTCTTACTCAATGGCGTTCCGGACTAGTCATAACTTTCTCACCGGCCTTTCCCGGATTAGTTAATGACTTTCTCACCGCCCTCGCCCCATCTCATGTCATGCATGCAACTATGCCAATTATCATATTTCACATGTACATAAACATATGGCATCTCATCATGACAAATATTACACATGGCATCGAATCATGATAAGTATAGACACATAGCATCATATCATGATAATCATACTCAATATATCATTGGAAAACAGCAAGCAAGGCAAGTGATCATAGCAAGTATTCAATCTTTCATCCAATATCAACAAGCAACCTACAATCCGCTATACATTACAACACACTTGCCTCAACCGCGGGCGACGGATTTGTGGGAAGTCGAGGGCACTCCCGGTGTCACACCACCTACACATAGGCATCACACACTCACAATCATGCCCACAAAACAGTACGCAAAACCCCATCTATCCCGACATTGCCCACTACTCGCAAAACCTAAAAACAGAGGTTCTGTCCCGACGGGACAGCAGCCTTGCAAAAAGCATAACTTGAGTTCTGGAACTCCGAATCAATTAAACGAGTACATCCTCGCGTAGCTTAGGAAATTTTCCAACTTTATCTAGGTATAGGGAAAGACTGATTCGGACTCTAATGTCGTCTAATCTACAGATTACCGTGATCTGTTCCAATTACGTCACAGATTTTAACACGCTCGGTAAAACAGCCATAACTTTTAAATGGCTGGGCAGAATTTAACTTTCTTTATATCCACGGAAATATAATTAAATTATCTACAACTTATTCAACATCCGTACGACAAGATTCGGAATCTAAATTGGCGAAAACGCGAACCCTAGCTCGACTGCTCAATCTGCCCGAAAACAGAAACGTGGCAACATCTAGATCTAACCCAAATTACTCAAATCCAGCGCCTCCAATTGATCAAAAAAACTTGATAAACTCCCTAATAACAGTACCTAGCTCATCCCCGAGGATCCCCATGATCATACCTTTGCCCGACGCACGAAAACTCCAATCGATCTCCTCGCTCCTCGCTCCTCGCACCTCGCACCTCGCTCCTCGCTCCTCGCTCCTCGCTCCTCGGATGGATCCATGAGGATGCAGGGGTGGGGAGGTCACCCTAGGGCAGCAAGGGGGGTGGAGGAGAGGTGGTGTGCAATGGGGAGCAATGGGGGCGCCATGGGGGCAAGAGATGGGGCGGCTAGGAGGTGGAGGGAGGAGGAAGGGTGGCGGCTAGGGTTAGGGGCGCATGGGGCAGGGGTGGACGTCCCAAGGGCTGGTGGGGAGCCCTTTTACCAGCCCCCACACCCAAACCTAGTCCGTTACGGAGACCTACTCCATCCCACCAAAGCCCACCAAGGCCCAAACTCCCCCAGGAAGGCCCACAACCCGGAACGGCCGGAAAAGCTATTAACCTCCATATCCTATAGTTTTAACCTTAATTCCACATCTCATAATGTTATTAACCTTATCATGCACGTTAAATAAGGTTACGACACTCCGTGGTGTCACAACGCTTCAAAAGGCCCAAAAACGCGAGTAAACCTCAAGCCGTAAGATTTTCTTCTCTAATTTCGCAATTTGTAATGTCACACCAAAACGTAGTGTCACATTCTTCCCCCCTTCAACTGGATTCGACCTCGAATCCGAAGGACACCAAAAACAACTACCAAGTCCCCAAGGGACAAAAGGCTTCTCAGCCGCAAAGGCTCCATCAAACTCAATCTTGACACATAATCCCATCTCTTCCAATTATTTGACCCTTTTCACAAAGAATCAAAATTAACTAATGTCAGCTACGTACATAGCCTTCAACGAAAAAACTTTTCTTTTCTTCCACAAACCACGCTACAGTTTCATTCTACCCCCCTCCCAGGCATAACACACACCCAGGGACAACTAGCTACGGCAAAGTTCACGACAGATCACTATATTTCAAATTATCATCACTTTTTAACAATCCAACCATATTCTCAACAAGGTTTGGACCGACATCACCAACTTCCAACATGATCACCATTCGAACCACAACTAAAGTTCTACGCCTAGCCCAAGGTAGAGCTGTAAATTATTACCAAACCTCAACTGGTTCTTTTCCTATGAGGGTCTCGCCCTCACACTTTCTCACTCAAAAACTACCAAACCCATGAGTATAATCCTCCATTATGCTCAACAATTCCATAGACATTTCTATTCACATCTCAAACGAGAATGCCAACAAAGAGCAACTCCCTTAGTCGGATGAACCACATTCATCAACTCGAACCCAAAACACAACAAATCACTTGGAACAAAGGTTTGACAACCTCGAAAGATCACTCGATCTTTTTTCCTAAGTCAAGTCGCAAAGGAAAAACTCCAATCTCAAATCAATGCGATACATCTCGCATCGGGACCACTCCAACAAAAAGAGACTCCACACAATTCTTTGTCGAATTCTCAACAATCAATGACAACTCGACTCACTTTCACCACAGCCAAGCATATCATAAAAACAACATTGTGGAAGAGAAAACCGATTCTCAAATCAATCGAAAGAATCCACAACCGCCATAATAACTCTCAAGGAAACAAGGAAACCCAATCCTCTTACAACAAAGCCAAATGCCAGGAACTCTTCACTCTTTCTTTTCATGCTAAAGAGCAAATGGAAATCTAGATTCATGACATGAATCCAAGCTTTCGAGCACACCGGATTAGTCATATTTCCCTATATGACTTACTCACCGACCTGGCTCAACGACTCTTTTATCAATAGACATCTATAAATGATGTCATGTTTCCTTTTCACCATTCATTCATCATGTACAACGCTACCAAATAGTCATTCACAAGACAACTTCTTCCTCTGCATCACATGATTAAAACTTGGATAGCATCGATGATTGCGCCAAATCATAAAACTATGAGGGGAACACCATTAACAGGAAAAACACCACGTCATACATAACCCGTCGACAATTGAAAGCCAAATTTGTAAAGCATCGCGTTTTAACCAAAATCAACATTTTGAAAGAGAACATCAATTCTCAAAGAGAAATGGGAGACTCATTTTCCCAAAATGAGAACACTTCACCAACCCTAATCACTTATAAACATTCATAAAATCCACCCTTTTGAAACACTCGCAAACACCACATGACCTTTTCCAAATAAATCCAGTTCCAATCAAATAGACTTACAAATTAAATCTCAAGAATTTTCAACACAGCCCACTATGTCCATCGGCTTCCTTTTTTTTTAAGATTTACTCCAAGTATGCTGTCAGAACGCGAAGGAGCGCGATCCACTCAAAGGCTTTTGGGTGCAAAATCAAACTCATAGCATAAAGTGAACAACTTAGCCAAAACCAAAGATGGGCACCAACCTCTACGAGTTTTAGGAAACTCGAAAATGCAACATAAAGAACACCTTGACCAAAAAACATTTAACCAAGATAGCAAACCACCAACCTGCACCAAAAGGTTTTATACACAAGCTCGGCATGAGACTCACCATAACCAGTGTCCCACTATCCTTAACATTTAAGCATTCCATAATCACTATTTACTTATCAAGAAAACCCATCTTAAATCAATCCATACTACCTCCTCAAGAACCCCACAAACCAACACATCATAAAACAACGTATTCTATATTTCAAACGTAGTACTTCAATAGATACTTAAGCATGATCATCCTATCAATTTTTATACCATAAATACGTCAACATCTTGACAATCAAAACTTATTCCATTAACAAATGACTTCAACATACAAATAGTATCTCCATAAGACAAAGTCGAAAATTATGATTCTAAGATATACCTTCTTTAGGATACAATTCTATATCATGCTAAAATATCCATGGTTCACTTCATCGCCACATGTTATAATAACCTCTATTTTACAATGGCTTCCAAAAAGTAATCCAAACAATTACCACCACTACTAAATCATCAATATCCATAAATAGGCATAATCATAAAAACAACTACATTGTTTTTAGTTACACTATCCATATACCATAACAAATTGTCACTACACAACATACTCCAACTATAAAAACAAATTTAATAGGTTAGACCATCCCAATGCTTTAGCAATAACATAAACAGCAAAACCTATGTCTTCACAATTGACATCGATACTAGCATCGTAGGAACACAACTGCTTACTTCCAATTATACTAATGGTTTGCGACAATATAAAAAGCAACTCTAATCAACTTCCAAATTAAAGTCACTAGTAAACACGATTAAATCTCTCTATTAATCCATTAGATTAGAACATCTTTAGACAACCAGCAAAGTTTCTTTAATAATATCAGCAGTCTATATCATCTTAATGTTTTAACTATGCATTAGGGTTTAAAACTTTAAACATATTCGAGGGTCATAAGCACTTTCAAAGCAAGGCAACAGATTCTAAGCATGTACATTAACATATTTATTCATTCTCATTATAGGGTAATCTGCAACACTAGAAGTTCATTTAATCTTAAGCTAAGCACAAATATTACTTTTAACTGATTCAGCTCACCAATTAACTTAAGAACAAATCATTTCCAATAACCACATTGTTACATACTACATGACATGCTAAACAACCATTTTCACTTTTGACAAACAGGATGCAACTCCACTTTTAAGGACAACCACAACTCAAGAACCAGAACGAACACCGATAGACAATTTCTCCTTTTCCAGGCAAGGAAGAAAACAAAACTCTAACAGAAATGCAGGAGAGTTCCACTCTCAAGTTCCCAAATTTGCCCACAAAACTCTTCAAGAAATCTCAAGATCCATACTTCCAAGAAGGAAGAAGGATGCACTAGGGAAAACAAAATGTTCAACCAAACCTTTTCCGATAAAGTTACAAAACTTAGCTCCACCCAACCTAAGGTCGGCACTAGGATAACTTCAACTCTTTTCTCAGATAGGGAGGACAACAACCACAAATCGCATACGGAATGATCCGCGAAAAAACCAATACCAAACATTTTTCTTTTAGTTTCCATCAACTAAAACCAAGAAAACCAACCAAAACCAACCGTCAGAACGGTGAAGAACATACGAAGGAACCCACCACCAAACTCTTCTATTTGACTCCCGTCAACTACCCGATCTACGACAGAAAGGGTAAGCACTCTTCTCCTACAGGGGTTAATAGTTCTTCGGTGATGGTGCTAACCGGCCACACCGTCACACTCACCCTTACAATGAATAAAGAGAGGTGACCGAAACCCTTCGGCACCACAATCCCACTTTAACATAATAACATGAACAATTCAATTCAATTCTTTCATAAACATAGCAACATACATAAACAAATGTAGTATTCAACATCAAGGCTCAAATACAACATTTAAGCGTAACGCAACGATTCCCATACCCTTTCCTACTGTGCATCCATGTGTGTCAAATTTTAAATTACTTATACCACTTTTGCAAGTTTTAATGTTGCTATCCTATAACAAAGTTTTAGTTAAGACCTAAGCCATGTTTCTAAGTTATTCCACATCACATTTTAGTTGTACCCTATAGCATGATACTAAAAATTCACATTCCAAGGACCTACAGCCCGCTCTGATACCAACTGTAACACCCCGGCATTTAATATGCCCGAATGCTACCAAACATAAGCTAAACAACATCTAAATACCACAATTAAACATAAATTCCAGCAAAGGCGCACATGCTAAAAACCGAGATTTCGGCAGCATCTCCTTTGTTTTAACATGAATTAACACAATATCAATATCATGGCAAGATATGTCATAGCACACGACAAATAAAACATCAACATAAATGGATATATCATCAAATTACGCCAATAAAAGCATGCTCAAGCACTTCATAAGCTATAACCAAGCAAATAAGGAATCACAAGCATGCTAAATTAAACCCTACATTAAGTTTATGGCACAACTCTTAATATCATGTCTCCAAGTGATTAATTATGGACTATGATGGTGGAGCTACGTGTAGAAGTGTAGCTAGACCCCTTTTTCCCGCATGCCGATCTCAAAGTACCTAAAAACAACATAAAACACAAGCGTGAGTTCGAAAACACAGCAAGCATATTGTAATGGACAACAAGATCATTTACAAGATAATAATACCTTACATCACATATAACATCTCATACTTGAGCACATAACAACATCATCATCATTAAATATGTATTGCAATGCAATGCAATGCAATGCAATGTTATGCTCATATCTCCTTGGAAACTCATACCGGTATGGTTGAGTACACACCCGTCGGTGTGCATCCTCTCCCCCCTTCCATCCCGAAGATGGAGGGTGCCTACTCCTCGCTTCCATTCACCACGTGAATGGAATCACGATGTAGGTCTTACTCAATGGCGTTCCGGACTAGTCATAACTTTCTCACCGGCCTTTCCCGGATTAGTTAATGACTTTCTCACCGCCTCGCCCCATCTCATGTCATGCATGCAACTATGCCAATTATCATATTTCACATGTACATAAACATATGGCATCTCATCATGACAAATATTACACATGGCATCGAATCATGATAAGTATAGACACATAGCATCATATCATGATAATCATACTCAATATATCATTGGAAAACAGCAAGCAAGGCAAGTGATAATAGCAAGTATTCAATCTTTCATCCAATATCAACAAGCAACCTACAATCCGCTATACATTACAACACACTTGCCTCAACCGCGGGCGACGGATTTGTGGGAAGTCGAGGGCACTCCCGGTGTCACACCACCTGCACATAGGCATCACACACTCACAATCATGCCCACAAAACAGTACGCAAAACCCCATCTATCCCGACATTGCCCACTACTCGCAAAACCTAAAAACAGAGGTTCTGTCCCGACGGGACAGCAGCCTTGCAAAAAGCATAACTTGAGTTCTGGAACTCCGAATCAATTAAACGAGTACATCCTCGCGTAGCTTAGGAAATTTTCCAACTTTATCTAGGTATATGGAAAGACTGATTCGGACTCTAATGTCGTCTAATCTACAGATTACCGTGATCTGTTCCAATTACGTCACAGATTTTAACACGCTCGGTAAAACAGCCATAACTTTTAAACGGCTGGGCGGAATTTAACTTTCTTTATATCCACGGAAAGATAATTAAATTATCTACAACTTCTTCAACATCCGTACGACAAGATTCGGAATCTAAATTGGCGAAAACGCGAACCCTAGCTCGACTGCTCAATCTGCCCGAAAACAGAAACGTGGCAACATCTAGATCTAACCCAAATTACTCAAATCCAGCGCCTCCAATTGATCAAAAAAACTTGATAAACTCCCTAATAACAGTACCTAGCTCATCCCCGAGGATCCCCATGATCATACCTTTGCCCGACGCACGAAAACTCCAATCGATCTCCTCGCTCCTCGCTCCTCGCTCCTCGCACCTCGCACCTTGCTTCTCGCTCCTCGCTCCTCGGATGGATCCATGAGGATGCAGGGGTGGGGAGGTCACCCTAGGGCGGCAAGGGGGTGGAGGAGAGGTGGTGTGCAATGGGGAGCAATGGGGGCGCCATGGGGGCAAGAGATGGGGCGGCTAGGAGGTGGAGGGAGGAGGAAGGGTGGCGGCTAGGGTTAGGGGCGCATGGGGCAGGGGTGGACGTCCCAAGGGCTGGTGGGGAGCCCTTTTACCAGCCCCCACACCCAAACCTAGTCCGTTACGGAGACCTACTCCATCCCACCAAAGCCCACCAAGGCCCAAACTCCCAGGAAGGCCCAAAACCCTGAAACGGCCGGAAAAGCTATTAACCTCCATATCCTATAGTTTTAACCTTAATTCCACATCTCATAATGTTATTAACCTTATCATGCACGTTAAATAAGGTTACGACACTCCGTGGTGTCACAACGCTTCAAAAGGCCCAAAAACGCGAGTAAACCTCAAGCCGTAAGATTTTCTTCTCTAATTTCGCAATTTGTAATGTCACACCAAAACGTAGTGTCACAAATGTAGTCTTGGTTGGGTGCCTTTTTAATAAGCATCATAAACCTTAATTAAAGGTGTTGGGAACGGTAACTAGAGAAAGAAATGGTTATGTAAATTTTGTTAAATCTGGTTGGACTTTCTCAATGAGTAAGTAGTGAATTTTGAAGTCTTTAATGGAAAGCGTAGTGGAATACTAGAGATGATTGCATTTATGCTAAGCTGGTGTTTAAAAACCTTCTGGGCTGGTTTGGTTGTTTGCTATCTTGGTTGAATGCTTTTGGTCAAAGTGTTCCATATGTTGAGTTTCAGAGTTTTCCCTAAAACTCGTAGAAATTGGTGCCAATCTCTGGTTTTGGCAAATTTGTTTAGTTTGTGCTATGAATATGGATTTTTACACCCAAAAGTTGTTGAGTGGATCGCGCTTCTTCGCGTTTGCAATGAATTATCTTTGAATCATTATTTTAAAGGAAGCAGATGGATATAGTGGGTTGCATTGGAAACTCTTGAGATTTAATTTGTAACTCTTTTTTACTAGAGTTGGATTTATTTGCATAATGTGTGTGATGTTTGCGAGTGCTTCAAAAAGGAGGATCTTATAAATGTTTTATAAAGTGATTTTGTTAGTGAGGTGTTCCCTTTTTGAAATGAATTTCCCTCTCTTTGAGAAAATTTGTGACGGTTGTGGGAGCAGATGCTTGACTTGAAATTTTGATGTTCTCTTCCAAAATATTGAATTTGGTTGAAATGCAATATTTTGCAAGTTCAGTTTTCAATTGATGTGGGATGTGATGCGACGTGGTGTTTTACTGTTAACTATGCTGCTGTCATAGTCTATATGAGTTACCGCAACCTTCGATGTTAATTGTGTTTCAATTATGTGATACCAAGGAAGAAGTCATTTGGTGAATGACTATTCGGTACTGTTGTTACATGATGAATGAATGGTGAAAAAGGAAAACGAGACATTGTTTATGCATAATTAATCATAAAGGAGTCGTTGAGCCAGGTCGGTGAGAAAACCATATATGGATATATGACTGATCTGGAGTGCTCTTGAAAAGTTTGCATTCATGTCATGAATTGAGATGTCCATTTCTTTCTAGTATGAAAAGAAAGAATGAAGAATTTCTGGTATTTTGGTTGTGGTGTAGGGGATTTGTGCTTCCTTTGCGATTTGGCTTGAAAAAAAAAAGATGAATGCTCCTTGGATGTTGCCGATTTCTTTCCAAAGTGGTTGTTAACACTTTGGGTTTGAGATGTCGTGTGTGGTCCACTTGGGTTCAAAAGAATTGTACTTCTCTTGCTCTATAGATGGGAGGGAGGATATAATTGTTATTGGTTTATGGTTGAGTATGCGAAATATGTGACACTTGGTCTTGATAACTAAGTGTTATTGTGTGAGGGCGAGACTTTCTTAAGAAAGGAGCCAATTGTGGTTTGGTAAGGTTTTACGATCCTAGCTTGGGGCTAGGTGTCGAACCTTAGTGGTATAAGGGTGGTTTGTGATGGAGGTTGATGATGTATGGGTTTAACCTTTATTAAGAGTAGCGATGGGCGGAAGTGAAGTTGACGGTAGATCGGTGATAATTGTCCTGCCGTGAGCAATTGTCTTAACTAGTTGTTTTTGGGTTTGAGTCTTGCTTGGGAGAGGATGGAATGAAATGTTAGCATGATCGTGTATCGGAAGGGCAAGTGTGCCTTAATGAGTTATTCCCCTCGATGGAAATTTTCGAGATTTTAGAGAGGTCGTTAAAGGAATTGTGACTCGCTTTGATTGTGTCATGTTGAGTTTAATGAAGTGTGGTAGTGAGGTTGGTTGTGATAGTAGTGTGAAGTGTTTGTCATGAGCTTTCAGGCGTTTTGGGTTGATGGAGCCCTTTGTGGTTGAAACGCAGTTTCTGTTTGGGAATTGAAGTGAAGATGGAACCGTGAGAGGTCGCGCTCTGTTGAGCTAAACCAACATTTTCTCGCTAGTGTTTGTTTTGAGAACTCGCTTGTCGTTTGTTCTGGTTTTAGTCTCTGTGTGAATGTTTTGGTGCTGCAAAGAAGTCTTCTGTCCCTTGGGAACTTTGTTGTTGATTTTGGCGTTCTTCGGATTCGAGGTCGAATCCTGTTTAACGGGGGGAGAATGTGACACCACGGTGTGTCGTAACCTTATATAATGTGAATGTTGAGGTCAAACACATTATGAAATATGGAATTAGAGGTTGAAACCATACGGTATGGGGTTTATTCGCATTTTTGGGCCGTTTTCGGGTGTTTTGGGCCTTTCCGGGGAAACTTGGGCCTTGGGGGGGTCTTTTCGGGCCTTAAGTGGAGTCTTCTTGGCCCATGAGGGGAGGAGGGGGCAGCCAACCATCCCTAGGGCGCCCCAAACCCTCCCCCCATACGCCCCACCTCCTCCTCTCCCTCCCATAGCCGCCATCCTCCCCCTTGTGCGCCATCCTCCTCCTCCCTCCTCCACATTGCACCACCACCCCTCTCCTTTCCTCTCCACCACCCTTGCTGCCCCTAGGGGAGTTCTCCACCTCACCAACCCGAAGATCCATCCGTTGGAGCGCTCCGCGACGAGGAGATCCGGTGGATTTGGAGCGAGGAAGGAGATCGCGGGAACCGGGAGGAGATCCATTGGGTTTTCGGTCGTCGGGCAAAGGTATGGCCACGGGGATCCTTGGGGTTGGTCCAGGATCTGTTCTAAAGGTCAATATCATGTTTTTAGATCAATTGGTGGTGCTGGAATTGACTACATAGATGAAATCTAGAAGTTGCCACGTTCTCTGTTTCAGGCAGCATGAGTAGTCGACCTAGGGTTTGGGTTTCCACCAATTAAGATTCGGAATTTGGTTGTACGGCTGTTGAAGAAGTTGTAGGTAATTTCAATACCTTTCAGTGGATATAAAGAACGTCCAATTCCGCCCAGCCGTTTGAAAGTTATGCTCGTTTTACCGAATGTATTAAAATCTATGACGTGATTGGAGCAGATCACGGTATTTTGTAGATTAAACAACTTTAGAATCCGAATCAGCTTTTCCATATACTTAGAAAAAGTTAGGAAATTTCCTAAGCTACACGAGGATGTACTCGTTTAATTGATTCGGAGTTTTAGAACCCGAGTTATGCCTTTTGGAAGGCTGCTGTCCCGACGGGACAGAACCTCTGTTTTTGGGTTTTGCGAGTAGTTTGCGATGTCGGGGTAGAAGAGTGTTTGCGTACTGTTTTATGGACATGATTGTGAGTGTGTGGTACCTATATGCAGGTGGTGTGACCCCGGGAGTGCCTCCTACTTCTCGCCAATCCGTCGCCCGTGGTTGAGGCAAGTGTATTGGAATGGGTAGTGGGTTGTAGTTGCTAGATTGGTTGAGATTGAATTTGAATACATGATATGTTCACATGCCATGCCTTAATGATTGCCAATGATATGATGAGTATGTTTATTATGTTATGATGCCATGTGTTAGTGTACAAGTTATTTATGATGTTGGCATGTTTGCATACATGGCATTTTACATGGCCCGGGCGGTGAGAAAGTCATAACTAGTCCGGGGAAGGTCGGTGAGAAAGTTATGACTATTCCGGAGAGCCAATGAGTAAGTCCTACATCGTGATTCTATTCACCGCGGTGAACGGAAGCGAGGAGTAGGCACCCTCCATCTTCGGGATGGAAGGGGGGAGAGGGTGCACACCGACGTGTGTACTCAACCATACCGGTATGAGTTTCCAGGAGATATGAGCATGGCATTGCATTGCATTGCATTGCATCATATGAGGATGTTGTATGATGATGATTTATGATGATGTCAATGATATGCTTACACTATGAATATGAGATGTGTATGATGTTGTATGTGAAAAGTAGTGATGAAGGTATTGGAATGTATTTTCTTGTTCCATTGCAATATACTTGCTGAGTGATGAACTCACGCTTGTGTTTATGTTGTTTTTCTTAGGTACCATGAAACCAACATGCGGGAAAGGGAGCTAGTCACACGTCATCACTTAGCATCACACATATAAACAATGACATGTTCCTTCCTTTAATCGTGATGGTTAATTCACTGAACTGAACTGTGGTGTTGATGCTTTGCTGGTTGCCATGAGTAAATGATTAGTCCATATTTGACATGAGACAAGTAGGCTTATATCCTTAACTGTATGATGGCTAAAATTCCTGTTTTCTCAAGTTATTACTATCGTTCTTTATGCTATCTTGATATGTGAAAATTGTTGTTGCTCAATCCATGGAAAAACAAAGGAGATGCTGCCGAAATTTCCGGTTTTAGCATTTACTCATTTGCTGTAATTTATCCTAGTTTATGGTATTTAGATGTTGTTTAGCCTATGTTTGGTAGCATTCAGGCATGCTAGATGCCGGGGTGTTACAACTACCAACAATTAACATCACAATGCACTTGCCTTTAACCTCTTGAACCTGAGTGGCAAGCAGTTGACGCCGCTCCTGGGATCACACCACCTGCATAAGGATGCATTCCACTCAAAAACTCACCAACAAAGCAATTGCAAGGCTCACAACTCCAACGGTATCATGACCCACTCCTGAAACCCGAAAACAACACTCTGTCCAACCGGGACAACAGCGCTCCAATGACCATAACTTGAGTTCTACAACTCCAAATTAAGTAAAAGAATACATTTTATCAAATATTAGGAAATTTCCTAACTTTTTCTAAGTACTTGCGAAAACTGATTCGGCCTCTAAAATCCTCTAATCTACAGTTGAACACAAACTGTCCCAATTACGTCACAGATTGGACAACGTTCGGTAAAACAGCTATAACTTTTAAACGGCTGGACGGAATTTAACGTTTTGGTGTCCAATTAAAGGTAATTCAATTACCTACAACTTTCTCAACAGTCGGCCGACCATAAAACGCATCTAAAATTCCCAAAACTCAAGCCCTAAGTCGGGGTTCAAATCTGCCCGAGGACAGAACGTGGGACAGAATTGCAATCACCCTAAATCCTTCTAATCACAGCACCTAAATACCAAATTTAACCCTAATCTCCCCCATCTAACCAGCACCAAAACTCTACAACCAAGATCCCCAAGGCGTACCTTTTCTTGGCGAATCACCCGATCGACGAACGTGTCCTCGCGGCCTGATCTCTCCTCCAATCGCCGGGAATGCCAGATCTTCGTGGACGGAGAGCTCCTGAACAGCGAGATGGAGGGCTACGAGGGGTGGAGCTAGGTCCAGCTAGAGGTGGGAAGGGGTGGGAGGGGAGGCGCCATGGGGGGGCGCATGGCATGGACAGGAGGAGGGGGTGACGGCTGGGGGGAAGCCTAGGAGGGGCGCATGGCATGGGGTGCAAGGGAGGTGGGTAAAACCCACCTCCTCCCCCACATGGGCTGGGGACCCCCACCTACGGCCCAATTAGGTACCCTAAGGCTCAAAACTCCCCTAGAAAAGCCCAAAAACATAGAAACGGCCCGAAAACATGATATAAAGTCGTACCGAAAGCCGTATTCTATATTGTCACATTCCATAATGTCACATTCTCTCCCCCCTTAATAGGATTCGACCTCGAATCCAAAGAACGCCAAGAACCAAAAACAAAGTCCCTACGGGACAAAAGACTTCTTTGCAACACAAGACAATCACACAAAAACTCAAAACGAACCAAACGACAATCAAACTCCCAAAACCAACACTTAGCGAGAAAGAGTTAACTTAGCTCAACTAAGTGCAGCCTCTCACATTTCCACCTTTCCTTCCAATTTCCCCAACCGAAATCCTCGATTTCACCCACTAAAGGGCTCAATCAAAAAAAAAAAAAAACTAAATACGCCCAAAACCTCACATCAATCATTTCATACAACTATCGCAAACAACCTGGCTACCACACTTCATTAAACTCAATAAGACACAATCAAAACGAGTCACATCTCTTTTAACAACCTCTACCACCAAATCACCAATGGTAACTTGTTTCTATCTGGGGTTCTAAACGTGACCCCCCAAGAACCAAGAAAACACTGGTTCCTAACTCTTGCAATTGAGCGCCCTTTTAAATCGAACGGACCATTACCGAGAAATGCCATTGAAAGAAAATAACTCACTAGGGCATAATTGCCTTTCCAATTCGAAATATGTTAACATTTCATTCTATCCACTCCCAGGCAAGTCTCATACCCAGAGACAACTAGCTAAGACAAGCGCTCACGACAAGACGTTTATCAATAGAATTATTGTCATCTTCACTACCACCCATCGATACTCTTAATAAAAGTTAACCCAGACATCATCAACCTCCATCATAATCCACCCTTATATCACTAATGTCCAGCACCTAGCCCCTATCTAGGACCGTAAAACCTTACCAAACCACAATTGGTTCCTTTCTTAAGCGGGTCTCGCCCTCACATATTAACACTTAGAAACCAAGCCCAAGAGTATACATATCTCGCATACTCAACCATAAACCATGAACCCAATTGATCCAAGTACATCAATTTGAATCAAATGTGCTAGCATTCACTTTGGAAAGAATTCGACAACATCCAAAGAACATTCATTTTTATTTTCCTAAGCCAAAATGAAAAGGAAACACAAATCTCCTATACCACAGCCAAAATACCAGAAATTCTTCATTCTCTCTTTTCATACTAGAAAGCAATGGGAACCTCGATTCATGACATGAATGCAAACTTTTCAAGAGCACTCCGGATTAGTCATATATCCCTATATGACTTTCTCACCGACCTGGCTCATCGACTCTTTTATGATTGAATACATAAACGATGTCATGTTTCCTTTTCACCATTCATTCACCAAGTAACCACAATACCGAATAATCATTCATAAAGAGACTTCGTTCTCTTTATCACATGATTGAAACACAAATAACATCGATGATTGCGCTAATTCATATAAACTATGACGGCAGCATAGTTAACAGTAAAACACCACATCGCATCACAACCCAACATCAATCGAAAGCTAAACTTGCAAAACATCACATTTCAACCAAAATCAATAGTTTGGAAGAGAACATCAATTCTCAAGTCAAACATCTGCACCTACAACCGCCACAAATTATCTCAAAGAGAAAGGGAAACTCATTCCCAAAAGAGAACACTTCACTAACCAAAATCACTTTTGAAACATTCATGAAATCCACATTTTGAAAGTACACACAAACACCAGACACATTTTCCAAATAAATCCAACTCTATCCAAATAGAGTTACAAATTAAATGCTTAACTCAAGAGTTTCAAACACAACCCACTATGTCCATTTGCTTCCTTTAAATATTGATTCCAAAGATAATTCAGTGTGAACGCGAAAGAGCGCGACCCACTCAAAAACTTTTGGGTGTAAATCCATACTCATAGCATAAACTGAACAAATTAGCCAAAACCAAAGATTGGCACCAATCACTACTAGTTTAGGGAAACTCTGAAACACCACATAAGGAATACCTTGACCGAAAGCATTCAACCAAACTAGCAAACAACCAAACTAGTCCAAAAAGGTTTTAAACACCAGCTCAACATAGATACATCCATCTCTAGTGTTCCACTATGCTTTCCATTAATGACTTCAATATTCACTATTTACTCCTTGAGAAGCCCTATCATAATTCAACAAAAAACTACATAACAAATAAAGTTTATGATGCTTATCAAAAAGACATCCAACCAAGACTACCTCAACATGATCCCCACGGACCATCATATCATAATACATCATATTCTAAATTTGAAACATAGTACTTCAACAAATCTTTCAGCATGATCAACCTATAAATTTCATACCACCTATACGTCAACATCTCAACAATCGAAACTTATTCAATTAACATATGACTTCAACATGTAAATATTATCTCCACAGTGTAGAATTCGTAAGTGAGACTCTAAGTTATACATTCATTAAGGATAAAATCCTACATCATATTAATTGTCCAAGGTTCACTCCATCAAAACATGTTACAATTTGCTACATTTTAACCATGGTTTTCCAACAAGTAATCTAAACAATTACCACCACTATTAAGTCATCAATATAAATAAACGGGCATAATCATAAAACAACAACATTGCTTTTAGTTACCCTATACACAGGTTATAACAAAACTACCGCTACACAACATACTCCAACCATTAAAATAAATTTAATAAGTTAGACAATCACGATGCTCTTAAAACAACAACAAAACCTATATCTTCCCAATTAACATCGATACTAGCATTATAGGAACACAACTGCATACTTCCAAATAAACTAATGGTTTGCAACAACATAAATAGCAACTCTAATTGACTTCCAAGTTAAGGTCACAAACCAACACGATTAAATTTCTGTACTAACACGTTAAGTTAGAACATCTTTAAACAACCAACAAAGTTTTCTTTAACAATATCAGTAGTTTAAATCATCTCGATATTCTAATTGCGCATCAAGATTTAGAGCTTTAGACATTGTCAATGGTCATGTGCATTTATGTAACACCTCGGCATTTAATATGCCTGAATGCTGCCAAACATAAGCTAAACAACATCTAAATACCAAGAATTAAGGTAAATTACAGCAAAGGGGTAAATGCTAAAACCCGAGATTTCGGCAGCATCTCCTTTGTTTTAACATGATTTGAAGGAGCAACAACAGCATAGCAATATAAGGCAATATGAGAGACCATTAAAACAGCAATAAATAACGACTTAACAACCATGTAAGTCTAGTTTCAAGCATTTAATGTCTCCAAGAGTCAAACGAACAATAAGACTCTCAAATAGCAAAGCTAAACCTTAAAGCAATAATCATCACACGCAATTTATTATCAAGAACTAGTTGAATGACTTGTGGAATCAAATGATTGAAGCTATGTGCGGAAGTGTGACTATTTCCCTTCCCCGCATGCCGGTCTCATGGTACCTAACAACAGGAAAACACAAGCGTGAGTTCGAAACTCAGCAAGCATATTGCAATGGTACAACAAGAGCAATTATATGGCAATAATATCTCACATCATGTAAACCATCTCATTCATGATCACATATCATTATCATCATCATTATGTATGCAATGCAATGCAATGCTATGCTCATGTCTCCTTGGAAACTCATACCGGTATGGTTGAGTACACACCCGTCGGTGTGCACCCTCTCCCCCCTTCCATCCCGAAGATGGAGGGTGCCTACTCCTCGCTTTCGTTCACCGCGGTGAATGGAATCACGATGTAGGACTTACTCATTGGCTCTCTGGAATAGTCATAACTTTCTCACCGACCTTCCCCGGACTAGTTATGACTTTCTCACCGCACGGGCCATGTAACATGCCATGTATGCAATTATGCCAACATCATATTTAATTTGTACATTAACACATGGCATCATAACATAATAAACATGCTCATCATATCATTGGCAATCATTAAAGCATGGCATGTGATCATATCATATAGTCAATTTCATCTATTCTCAACAAGCAACCTACAAATCGCTATCCATTACAATACACTTGCCTCAACCACGGGCAACGGATTTGCGGGAAGTAGAAGGCACTCCTGGGGTCACACCACCTGCACATAAGTACCACACACTCACAATCATGTCCACAAAACAGTACGCAAACCCTCATCTACCCCGACATTGCCAACTACTCGCAATACCCAAAAACAGAGGTTCTGCCCCGCCGGGACAGCAGCCTTCCAAAAGGCATAACTCGAGTTCTAAAACTCCGAATCAATTAAACGAGTACATCCTCGCGTAGCTTAAAAAATTTCCTTTTTCTAAGTATAAGGAAAGACTGATTCGGACTCTAAAGTTGTTTAATCTACAAAATACCGAGATCTGTTCCAATCACGTCACAGATTTTAACACGCTCGGTGAAACAGCCATAACTTTCAAACGGATGAGCGAAATTTAACGTTCTTTATACCCACTGAAAGGTATTGAAATTACCTACAACTTCTTCAAAATCCGTACGACCAAATTCCGAATCTAAATTGGCGAAAAACCAAACCCTAGGTCGACTGCTCATGCTGCCCGAAACAGAGAACGTGACCAACTCAAGAATCCATCTAATCTAATCAAATCCAGCACCACCAATTGATCTAAAAACTTGATAATAATCCTTAGAACAGTACCTAGCCCAACCCCAAGGAGTCCCATGGCCATACCTTCGCCCGACGCACGAAAACCCAATAGATCTCCTCGCTCCTCGCTCCTCGCTCCTCGCTCCAACGGATGGATCTTCGAGGTGCAGGGGTGGGGAGGCTACCCTAGGGCAGCAAGGGGTGGAGAGGTGGTGGAGAGGTGGGGAGGCAAGGGGGCAAAGGGGAGGGGCGCACGGCCAAAGGGGGAGGGGGTGCGGCTAGGGCAAGGGGGGCTTGTGGGCGCCCAAGGGGAGAGGTGGGGCGCACAAGGGGCAGGGGGAGCCCCTTTTACCAGCCCCAACTAGGTTTCCTAGTCCTAAATGGACTCATACTCCTTCCCACCAAAGCCCACAACCCCTTCTCTTGGGCCCAAACTCCCCCGGAAAGGCCCAAAACCCCGGAAACACGATTAAACCTCATAGCGTATGGTTTTAACCTTAATTCCACATTTTATAATGTTTTTGACCTTAACATCCACATTATATAAGGTTACGACACTCCGTGGTGTCACATTCTCCAATTTCACCTTTTACGATGTCTCGACATCCCGTAGTGTCACAATTTATGACAAAACAATAGATTCTAAGCATGTACATTAACATTTTTAATCATTCTCGCTAAAGAGTAATCTGCAACACTAGAAGTTTGTTTAATCTCAAGCTAAAAATAACAATTACATTTAATTGATTCAACTCGCAAATTAACTTAGGAGTACATCATTTCCATAAACCACATTGTTACATACTACATAACATGCTAAACAACAATTCTCACTATTGACAAATAATTTCAGTCAAAAGACTACATACAGAAAAGGCATAAATTGCTTTAAACAAAAATTCGGCAGCATCTCCTTTGTTTTTTTCCATGATTTGAAGCAACAGTAATATTATCACAAGCAATAACATAGTGAATGACATCTAAAACATCACTAACAGGAGGTATAGCAACAATTTAAGTCCAAGATAATGACTTCAAACGCTTCAGGAACCAAAACAAAATGAACAATAAATCCAAGCACATGTTATAGCATGAACCACATTTAGCACACTAAAATAAACAACGCAACTACGTATGAGAGGGTATAGTTTTCTAAGTGAATGAATCTAAGTGTAGATGTGGCGCTAACTCCTTTTCCCGCATGCCGAGTTCTTAGTACCTAAAAACAACATAAAACATAAGTGTTAGTTCATCACTCAGCAAAGTGTACTGCAATGGAATAGAGCATCAACATTAATCAATAGCATCATTATTACATATCATAGCACATCATCATAAGCATCTCATAGTACAACTTCATAAACATCTCATAATCATCTTCATTCATGCAATGCAATGAAATGCAATGCACATGTCTCTTTTCTTAGCACATACAGGTATTGCTGAGTGCACACCTGTCGATGTGCACCCTCTTTCCCTTCCATCCCATGGAAGGTGCCTACTCTTACTGACTCGCTCCCATTCATGACTGTGGATGGAACTACAAGGTAGGGCTTTCTAAGTGGCTCTCCGGATTAGTCATAACTTTCTCACCGACCTTACCGGATTAGTTATGAATTTCTCACCGTCCTGGCCAGTCCTCATGCTATGAATGCAAGGAATACACTGTTTACCTTTCATCGTTCAGGTGTCAAGCGCAATATCCTTTTACTCACCATCATCACTTTAACATTCTCATCATCACTACATACTCACCAATATACCATAAGCATGAATAAACTTTGCAACCGTTCGTAATTCAGCAAATGAATAACCATCTAAGAATTCATATTCACTTACCTCATTCAAGAATCAAACATGGCAAGCAAATATATCAACGGTTAACTCACATCATAACGAAAACATAACATCATAATAAATTCTTTCTCTAATTACCTTTGCCAATACTTATAAATAAAGTTTATGATGCTTATCATAAGATATCCAACCAAGACTACCTCAACATGATCCCCACGGACCAACATATCATATAACATCATATTCTAAATTTAAAACAGCATAATCAACCTATAAATTTCATACCACCCCTATGTCAACATCTTGACAATCGGAACTTATTCAATTAATAAATGACTTAAACAAGTAAATATTATCTCCACAAGACCAAATTCGTAAATAGGATTCTAAGATATACATTCATTAAGGATAAAATCTTACATCATGATAATTATCTATTGTTCATCCCATCACAACATGTGCTCGACAAAATGCCACATTTTACAATTTTCTCTATTTTAACAATGGTTTCCAACAATTAACAACACTCCTATGTCATCAATATCAATAACTTGCATAATCGTAAAAACAACCGCATTGTTTTTAGTTACCCTATCCATATATTATAACAAATTGCCACTACACAACATACTCCAACTATTTAAGATAACTTAATAAGTTAGACCATCCCAATGCTCTTAACAACGTCATCCCACAACAAAACCTATACCTTCTCAATTGACATATGTATTAGCATTTCAAGAACACAATTACATCCTTCAAATTATTTCAATAGTTTGTAATAGCAAACATAATAATTCTATTCAACTATCATGCGCTAGGGTCGATCACCATCATAATTAAATTGTTCTACCGACCTTATATTAACATGTCTTTAAATAACCAACCAATTTACTATTACACTAACAATAGCTTATATCATCTTAATGTTCTAACTACTCATCAAGGTTTAAAGCTTTAAACATTATCAATGGTCATGGGCACTTTAAAGTAAAGCAACAGATTCTAAGCAAGTACACTAACACATTTAATCATTCTCGCTATAGAGTAATCTACGACACTAGAAGTTTATTTAATCTTAAGCTAAAAATAACAATTATATTTAACTGATTCAACTCACAAATTAATTTAGAAGTATATCATTCTATAAGCCACATTATTACATACTAAATAACATGATAAACAACAATTCTCACTATTGACAAATAATTTCAGTCAAAAGACTACTTACTTTGTTTGCAGCTTTTTTTTCCAGAAAACTCAACCAAAATTCACAAAGAAACTTGACTCTCAAAGTTGCAATAGGACATGACTCAAACTTGGTCAGTAAAAGATCTCCAAAACACATTTCAATCTTAAAGACTCCCACAGAGGAAAATGGTTGAAAGACAATTTTTCACAAGAGGGAACCAAGCGATCAAGTAATCCTTTTTCTGACAAACTCACAAAACATAAATCAACACATCTTTAGTTTTGCACAAAACTTTCATAACTTCTTTTAAACTCAGAGTAAGACACACACAAGAATAAACAATAGTTTTCTTTGCAAAGAAACCAATGAAGACGCAACACTAAACTCTCTTCTTTGACTCAAATCATCGATTATACAACCAAGACAACATTCTCCACAACTCTCTGCGCTATACCGTATTAACCAATAACTCTCCCCTACGAGAGATTCTTAAACCTCCTGTGGTGGCTCTACGAAGCCACACCCATGACCAAGGCTCTTACCACGGCCAAAAGAACATAACTGAACCCCTTTGGCACATCTATTTTACATAGACGCCTTTAATCAATTAGCTCTTTCTTAATCTTAACCATAAGCATCATCATAACATCAAGCATCATCCAAACATAACATTCTTCATCAAAACTCAAATAACATTAAAGCACAATGCAATGATGAACCATTACCCATCCTACTGTGCTCCAAGTGTGGCAAAATTTAAATTAATTAACCCTATTATATCCAATTTTAAGTATATTGTCCTATGGCAAAATTTTGAAGTATGGACCTAAGACATATTTCTAGATTATCCCAAATCAAAATTTTAGTTGACCCTATGGTATTTCACTAAGTTCATGCACCATGGACCTAAAGCCCGCTCTGATACCAACGGTAACACCCCAGCACCTAGTATGCTGCGAATGTCACCACAAAGGATACTAGCAACAACCAAATCACATATTTAACATTAAATTACAGCAACTACGCTAATCACTTAAGCAAAATTTCGGCAGCATGTACTTTGTTTTTTCATGGTTTTCAGCATCAATAATAGAGGCATAGCAAGATAGCATAATTGAAGATAATTCTAACATGACAATTAAGGATTTCAGCAACAACTTAAGTCCAATACATAATTTAACCATCACATAAAGAAATAAGGAATAAACAGTTATTCATGACAACCAACGAGGCAATTAAACCATAATATAATTCAATATGGTAACCATCACAACTAAGGGAAAGGTTTGAAGTTGTTTATTTGAGTGATACTAAGTGAAGATGTGAATCTAGCTGCCTTTTCCACATGCCAAATTCATGGTACCTAAAAAAACATTAAACAACAAGCGTGAGTTCATCACTCAGCAAAGAGTATTGCAACAAGGCAAGAAAATGACATTAACATACAAGTAATTAGCCTTCATGATGTAAACCATGCGGGCAACAATCCATGCAATTCCTTTGATCATAATGTCATTTAGACATTCTCATCTACATTCATTTAATGCACCATGCAATGCTCCTTTCATTAGCACATACCGGTATTGCCGAGTGCACACCCGTCGGTGTGCACCCTCTTTCCCTTCCATCCCGTGGAGGGTGCCTACTCTTACTGATTCGCTCCCGTACAACCACGTGTATGGGACTACGAGGTAGGACTTTCGTGTTCACTACGTGTGAACACAGAGGCCCGCATCAGAATGGGACGCCTCATCCATTATGAATGCGCAAATGCAATATTCATGACAAGATGAAATTTACAATCATCACTAGCAATTGCATAACCTCAAGCATAAACATATATCCATTCCTTATTTCAATTCTTAGGATATCATTCATGCCAATCTAATCCAATTCAAAATTATTCACATGGTAAAGCAAACATCATTCCTACCATGCTAGCATAACATGACAACAACAATTTCATAACGCTACCAACAATTCACATCGCAATACACTTGCCTTCAAACTCTCAAGACGGTGTGACGGGACGTTGATACCACTCCTGGGTTCACCACCTGCACATAGATATAATCCACTCAAAAACATGCCCATAAAACCGAAAAACAGAACTCTGTCGAAACAGGACAGTAGACTTCTAATGGCCATAACTTGAGTTTAACAACTCCAAATCAAGTAAACGAGTACATTTTATCTAACTACAGGAAATTTCCCATCTTTTTCTAAGTATTCAAAAATTCTCATTCGACCTCTAAGTCCCTCTAATCGGCAATTGAACATAGACTGTACCAATCGCGACACAGATTGGATAGTGTTTGGTAAAATGGCCATAACTTTTAAACGGATGAACAAAACTTAGTGATTTTAGTGTCCAATTAAATTTAATTCTATTATCTACAACTTTTGCAATAGTCGGTCCCCCAGGAAACGATTCTAAAATTCTCAAAATCGCACCCAAAGACAGGACTCTAATCTGCCTGAGAGCAGAACGCCAAAACAGATCTAAATTTCCTCAAATCTAACTAGTTATAGCACACCATTAGAGGCTAATAGCACCAAGATTATCCACTAGAATAGTAACTAATCCACCCCAAAAACTCCCAATGACCATACCTCTCCTTGACGAACCGACGAAACCTCCTTCTCCCACCTTCAATCCTCCTCCAAATCGCAGGAAAACGCCAGCTTCCCCTCGATTGAATGAGCTCCACAACAGGGACAACATGGAGAGGTGAAGTGGAGGAGGTAGGGGTGACTATGGGGGAGAAACCATAGATAGGCAGCGCAAGGGGGAAGGGGGAGGCTCGGCCAATGGGGGGCGCAAGGCGAGGGGTGTCGACAATAATCTTAGGGGGTGTGAATTTGTGGGGCAATGCGCTGGATCAGGGACTCGATGGTAACACAAGACAAGAGTTTAGACAGGTTCGGGCCCTCTGCGGTGGAGGTAAAACCCTGGTCCTGTGTTCTGGGATTATCTAGTCTATGTCTTTAAGATCCTCCCACCCTTCTTATATACAGAGTCCGAGTTGGTTACAAATAGAGGAATCGTATCTTTCCTTATCCAGGGTGGTTTCCCCTGCAATTACAATCTTCCCGTTATAACGGGGAAATAGGTAGGTCTCCAAGGTTTGCACGCTTGACTTCCTTCGGTCTTCTTAGGTCTTTATGCGTATACCCGGTCCTTATGTCCTCCACAAGGGGTGGCAACTTGGGGGGAGGAAAGGGGAGAGGGGGGCACACAAGGGGGGGGGGGCTAGGGTTGGCTGCCAAACCCCCCCCCACTTGGGCCTAAACCTCCCACCAGAAGCCCAATATTAATCCCCTTAGGGCCCAATCTCCCCGGGAACAGCCCACAAACCCGAAAAAGCCCCAAAACGCGACATAACCTCTTACCGAATGTCACAGATTTATTTCAAATATTCGAACTATTCTAGTATTGAAACTTCGACTATCGAACAAATAATGCATACTATGGCAAAAATTAATTATTTTTGTATATCTGGGATCCTTGTGACCTCAAGAACACAACCAAACTAGTTTTGCCTAAATTCGTGTTCATTTGATCCATAATTTAACTATTTGATTTTGCATGCAAGAGAGGCTTCCATATTCATTTTCTTGATTCAAACCACGTTCATTCCTAAATATTTTTACAAAAATGGAACATCCATGAACCCATGGACATGCGAGATTTATTTCATGATTTTTTGAGTCATGGTTTGCATAGTTGCTTATAGTACATAAAAAAGACCTTAAGTAAACTTGATACAAATGTTTTAATCTACATGGAACATATAAGTTTTTACTGCATAATCTAAATCCTTCAGACTTAACACAAATTTATAAATTTAGTTTACTTTATTTGGACCTTCCTAGCAAAAGATATAAATAGATGAACTAAAATAGGGCAAAAAATAAATAAATAAAGGCCGATATGGGGCTTGAACCCAAGACCTACTAATTCCACGCACAGAGCTCATACCACTAGGTGATGTTGTTGCATGTGATTTGGGAGCATGCCATAATACTTGAGGTGTCATGCATGGGGCAACCATGAAAAAGGAAAAAGATCTACAAAAACGATTGAAATGAGATTCGAACATGGGACTTAAGGATTCAAGCACAGAGCTCACACCACTGCGCTAGGTTGCTGCTTGTGACTTGAGTGCATGCCAAATTACTTGAAGCTACTTCACTCACCTTCCTCTTGGAGCACAGCTTGCAACCGATCGAAGGAGGAGGAAGAGCAACTGTGCAGCTGGAGCAGCAGAGGAACTCTGTAGCCGATGAGAGGGGAAGGGTTAGTGAGCTAGGAAGGACTTCGTGGCCAAGGAAGAATGGAGATGGAGCTAACCCGAGTGGCTTTTGGCAGTGCAGCGCTGCTCGCTGGCTCCTCCGTGCTCTAGGTGACGGCGAGCTGGGCGGGGTGCAAGAGCAAGCGACGAGAGGATGGCTGGTAATTGCCGGCTTTAAAGTGGTAGCTACAGAGAGGACGAGGTGACCAGAATGGCTAGTAGAGCGGGCAAGACGGCTGGAATGCAGCCGTGTGGCGCAAAGCTTCTGCGCGCGCGTGACGCGATGCTGTTCCAGAGCGGCATGTGCAGAGGAGGGCAGTGTGGGCAGGGAGGTGATGACAGGGCATGGCTCAAGCGTGGGCAGAGGCAGCGAGGGCAACAGCGACGTACGGCGTGAGCAACGATAGCCAAGGCAAGCTACCGAACACCGATGTGCTCTGCTATAGTGCATTCAATGGAATAAATTGGGTTGGTAAGTTTGAGTTGTCATTTCATGCTCTTAAATGGCTTGAAATTTTCTAGAAATTTTTATGTTGGTAGACCAATGAACAAATTTCATTGCCTCTAGTTTCACTCGGTTTGTTTTGTAGTTTGAAAGTTAAAATTCATTGAAGTTTATTGTTTTTATGCTGGATTTGAATTTCTAAAGTGTTTTAGAGCTCTTGCATGCTGCTAAAAATCAATAAAAATCATATTTATTCATCATCTCTTGAATTCTAGTATTTTATATAATTATTTCCTATATTAGGTTATTTGGAATTTTTATAAGTTCCCTTTGCATCGTCCATTCTGGGTGAATTGGTGATTTTAAAGAATTTTGGTCTTTCTTCGAATCAATTCGTAAAGAAAATCAAAATGGCACTGAAAAACTTATATGACGACTTTATTCTACTTCTGGGATTCTGAGGTTTTTGTAACATCCTCGTTTTGGCTTTCTGGAGAAAAACCTAATTAAAATAAAGTAAATTCAAAAGTTGGAGTTTCTTTGGTGTTTATATTAACCTGGCATCCATTCCCCTTCGAAATCGGGAATTAATTCCCTCCCGGGCGAAAAATCGGATTTTCCAGTACCGCCGGTACCCGAAAATCCACCCGAGTCCAAAAGTGCTCCAAAAATCTCCAAACCACTTCTAAAATGTTCCAAATATTCCGAAATGATTTTAGGAATCATTTCCCGGATTTTTGGACCTCCGTTCCTATTTTATCTCGCGCGGCTTTTGTTTAATGCCTGCGATCCGCGCCCGATTATTCAATTCCACAAAAATCATCCAAATTCAACCAAACCACTTCCATTGAGTTCCAAATAATCCAAAATGGCTCTAGGAATTTTTCCGGAATTTTTAGGCCATTTTTCCTTATTTTTCTCTAGGGCGAATCTTTTGCGTAAAAGAGGGCCAATGAGGAGCTGCCACGTGGCACATGAATAGTGTCATCTTCAACCTCTAGCCATGCATGGGGGATGAAGCTTCATGCAAACAAAAATGGTGGGAGCTATCTTTAATTCCTTGTAACTCCCTCCACGCAACTCCAAATCAATCACCGTCGGATCCGTTGGAATCCTAACGGCCTCCTCTCTCTATCCATGGGCTTAATGTACCCGAAATCTCGTTGGTTTTTGAGCGGTTGCTAGAAACCCGAAATCCACTCTTTTGGAGATTGCGCGGCCGTTCCTAGCCCGTTCCGCGTGATTCCACCTCTCTTCTCTCCGTATAAGAGTCCTCTTTCCGTTGGTGTAACCCTTCGTTAGCCTCTCAAACCCAATCGGCCGCAAGATCAAGAAACCGAAGCGAACTTGGTTGTTCTTCGTGTTCTTCGTGTTCTTGCTCATATCTTCCTCCTCGGTGGTTCATTCTTCTCACCGTTTGTTTCTTTGGGTTCGTGGGGAGGTCTAGCTTCTAATTCATCCGTTAATTTCAGGATTCCTCGACCGTGGGCGACGAATTTCGCGTTTTCATCACTTCGGCCGACCTCGGGTTTTTCATCAAATTCATCTTGCTCGGTGAGTTTTGGTTCAATTCCTTCCGGTTCTAGGTTCCTAAGGATGTTATCTAGAGGTCCTAGCTTTTTGTTTGGATCAAATCCATGCAAAATTGGGAGAAAAATCAAGTTTTGGAAAAGCTTGTGTTCTTTTTCTTTTTGGCCTTCTCTGTTCTTGTGGTGGAGCTCTCTGTTGTTGGCCATGGCTTGTGGGTGCGTGTGGGCCCCTGCCCACGCTGCCGGCCGCCCGGCCAACCCGCTGCCGCCGCCCGCCTTGCCGCCTTGGCCGCCGCCAGCTTCGCCGCCGCCGCCATGCTTCGCCGCCGGGCCCGCCCGCCTTGCCCGCGCCAGCGCCCGCGCCCGCCCGGCCCGGCCGCCCGCCGGCGACCCCACGCCGCCGCCAGCGGCCCCTCACCGCCGGCCACCTCTCCTTCTCCCTCTCTCTCCCTTTCTCTATCCCTCTCTCTCTCCTCCATGGATGGCTAGCCAAGCTTCATGGAGAAGCTACTCCCTCCCAATGACATGTGGGGCCCACTGTCATAGACCCCTAGCCCAGTCAAAGCCAGTCAACGCAGTCAAAGCTCGGTCAAAGCCCCTTTGACCCAGTCAAACCCGAGAGGGAATATTCCCGGTTTTCGATTTATTCGAAATTCAAACTTCGGAAGCTCATAACTTTCTCATCCGAACTCCGTTTGACCTCATTCAAATTTCTAAATTCATCTAAAATCAAGACCTTCCTGCCAGTACTAATTTTATAATTTTTGGATTTTATTTATTTTCTGTTATTTATTTGTTGCCTCGTTTTGCGTGTAGTCGACGATCCCGCCGCGACCGCCGATTTCGCCGTCGAGCCTTCCGAGTTCGACACCGCCGCCGCAACTGAAGGCAAGTCTCCTTGATGCACTTTGCTCCTATGTTTGCGAAATGATTTAAAACTGTTTATAAAGTTGCATGGCTATGTTTAATAAAATATGTCAAATATAAGTGATAGTTAATCCGAATTTGATAATTCCTCCTTGACATTGATAATCATATCCGTTGTAACTCTAGAACATTGTTTATACCATGCTTATGTTTATATGGTATCCGTTGCTATGTAGTACGGTAGAATTGCTTAGGACCTTTTCCGACAAAAACAACCCATGGGTGGGATTATTCAAAAAGAATGTTATTAAATGTGTATTTGAAGGTCATTATTATGATTTTGGTCCTGTTTTCTAAAATAAAAGAAAAGGAAAATGATTTTGACTTGGGCGGCATGGAATGTCGGGTGGAAGCGGATCAAGCCTTGATCCTTTTGTGCAAGTACCGCCCCAAGTCATATAAGGACCGACGCTTATGATTGCCATTTTAAGCATAACCGTACTACCACATGTCTATAATGGTACGACCTGGCTCACTAATTTGTAGAAGCCTAGTTTAGACTCACCACTCGGTTGTTGTGTGAGAGCCGGACGGAGGCATTGTTGTGGATGTTGTTTTGCTCACACGGCGCTAGAGGGGCTTACATCTTGGGTGGAGGGAACCCTAACGGCGGTGAAACCTCAGCGGGTGGGTCTAGCTAGGTAGATACATTGTAACGGCCTTGTCAAGATATCCCTGCAGGCACACCTAAGGAAGTGTGTTAATTGCATGGCAACAAGGGTCTATCTTGTCTTGTGGGTAAAGTTGTACACCTCTGCAGAGTATAAACTATTCGAATAGCCGTGTTTACGGTCAAAGGCAAAGCAAGGAATGCTTTCATATTGGTAGACTTTGATTTTGATTTTAAAACCGGAAAGTGTTTTGTTTTGGGGTTCGGGAGTGGTTAGAACTCTCGAATGTTGTTTGGCGGAAAGAGCCAACCAGGTGAATAGAACCTGTTTACCTTTGACGGATGGAGTCACATGATTAACCTTGTTCCTTTAAACTGTTGGCGGATAGAGCCTTTATGTTAGTGATGGTGGATAGAACCTCACTACAATATAAATAATTCAATTAAAAAAGAGTTGTGAAATATGCTTTATGAAATTTATTACTTAAGTATGATTTAATCAAATGTGGCTTTATGCAAATAAACCCTTTTAAGCTTCCTTTGGAAAGCCCCTCATGATCATAATTTCCCGACTTGCTGAGTACTTTTGTACTCACGTGCTACACCAACATTGTAATCATCAGAAATTTATCAAGATGCTGAGGAAGAAGAGGAGTTCTTCGAGGAGGATTGCCAGGAGGACTAGTTGCGTTCCTAGTAAATGCTTTGTGGCGTTGTGGCGTTCGCTCGTTGCTTTCTTTTGCTTCATTGTTTTGAGTGTCCGGTCGTTGGACCGAGTATTGTAATAAGTGGCCATGTGGCCCATATTTGAATATTTACATTACAAGTTTCGTTTTGTTCGGCAATGACGTATCCTTTGGATCGTGTGTACTAGCTACTGATCTGGGACTAGTACGGAAATACACAGGAGATTCTGGATAGCTGATCCGGGGTCTCACAGCGGTGGTATCAGAGCCTGGACGACTGTAGGACGTGACCTAGTTAGCATGGCAAAGCCTTAAGGACCTATATTTCATAAAAATGTAATTGCAAAAGTTTAAGTTTCTTTGCTTCTATCTCTTCTATCTTAGTATCTTGTGCTCATCCTCTCTTTTATTTAAAATTTTGGTTACTAATTCTGTCTTCTTTCAAAAATTTGTAGATGTCGGTTTTCACCACCTTTGCCGGCGAGGCTGGAGGCTTTTGCGAGGAGCTGTCACTGATGCTCCAGGAGCTGGGATTTCCCCATCGCCCGGAGTATCGCTACCAGTCAATGCCTGGTCTTGTCCAGGACATGTGGCAGGTCCGCTTGCTAGTCTTCGCGAGGAGCCGCCTTCGCGTTGAGGACCGGCCGTTCTACTTCACGGCCGAGAGACCGATTCTGGCGTACGCGCTTCAGGACGCGGCCAGAAAGGCTATCCTCATGTTGGGACAGAGCTACCGCGACATGCTGGAGAACTCTCCATACCGGCTGTTTCCCCGCTTCCAGGTTGGGCGGGTGTACTGGCGATTTAGGAAGTTTGGCCCAGGAGAGGGACCCGACCGTGGTGCACTTGGGGTCACTCGTCCAGGCGCAGGATGAGGCCTATGTCCGGATGTCTGATGAGCTGCTGGGTTTGCGTCGGGACTTGACGGCAGCGAGAGAGAGGATCTCTCGGTTTGAGGAGGAGAGGAGGAGCCTCCCATCGCCTCCACCGCCAGCGCCTGTGCAGGAGGCACAGCCCGTGGTGCCGCCGCCACCAGCCCCGGTTCGGGAGGAACCGCCGGCCCGCGACATCCCAGAGGACGCGCCGCCAGCCAAGCGTCATCAAGGCCTGAGGCTTCGGACTACTGCGCGCAAGTCCGTTCGTCTCCCTTCGCCGCCAGAGTTTACTCTGATTGCTTTGGCTGCCGCTGAAGGAGCAGGATCTTCGGCAGCCGCTTCACCTTCCCGCAGCAGGAGCGAGGAGGAGGAGGAAGAGGAGGACCCGTCCCCGCGCGTCTTCGCCAGTGACGCTAGTTCTTAGATAGTTTCAGTCTAGTCTGCAGGATCTTAAATTTGTCGCGTTAGAGCGTTGAATAAGTGATTGCTGGATTGTATCGTGCCTTTAGGCATTTGTGATACAGCCACCTCCAAAACTATTTGATTTTAATTGAAGTTTAGTTGGTTTTTCCCTGCTGTTGTGTGCCTTTGTGGTTGTGCTCTTGTGTTGAGGATGTGGTTTAGTTCCCCGTTGCTTACCTATGCTTCTCCCTCTTTCCTTGTGCTTGACCGCCTTGTGCAGATGGAGAACGTTGGTCGTGGTCGTGGTCGTGGAAGGCCCGCAGGCCGTGGTAGAGGCCGTGGACGAGCCCGTGGACCGGTGCACTTTCAAGAGGAAGCAGAGTATGTGGAGCCACCGCGGCCGCAAGGACAAGAGCAAGTGCAACACCACGCTCGGCATGATCCGCCGCCGCCCCACCCCCACCACCGCCAAACATGGAGCAAATGATGGCGATGCGGCCAGATTCTTCAGCGTTAGCTCGTAACGTCTGAACCAACCTCAAGCCGCGGCGGCTTCGGCTCAAGCTCAACCGCCCCAATCTAAGTTTGGGGAGTTCATGAGACTCGACCCGACTTTTCTTTGGATCCGCAGATCCGCTGGATGCGGATGACTGGCTCAAGGAAGTTGAGCGTAAACTGCACTTGGCTCAGTGCGATGACATAGAGAGTGTGCAGTACGCATCTCACCAGCTCAAAGGAACTGCAGCCAACTGGTGGGAAAACTACTGCGCCGCCCATGCCGACCCGCAGAACATCCCATGGAATGAGTTTGTGGAAGCCTTCAGGGCTACACATATCCCAAGGGGGATTATGGAAATGAAGCGTCGTGAGTTTCACAAGCTTGACAAGGAAACTTATGCGTCTCGGAGTACCTTAACCGCTTCACTCATTTGTCCCAGACGCGACCGCAGATGTCGCGACTGACGAGGCCAAGATTTGGCGATTCATGGAGGGCCTTGACCCCAACTTGAAGGTACAGCTGGTTTCAAGCGACTACCCGTCGTTCCAGCACATGATCAACAAGGCGCTGATTCAAGAGGATGCTCAGCGTCAGCTTTTTGAGTCGCGCAAGAGAAAAATGATGTTTCAGACTCAGCGCGGTGCCAGCAGTTCCAGGCCCCGCACTTTTCAGCAGTCTAGCAGGCCAGCAGTAGCCAGTGGCCCCAGGACCCCAATGTCTACCCCGCGCCCCACTGGACAAGCCCCTGCGAGCAGTGCAGGAGCTCAAGCTCAGAAGAGTGGGACAGCAATGGCAGGAGTGCAGTGCTTTAACTGCAGGGAGATGGGGCACTACGCCAACAACTGCCCCCAGAAACGTCAGGCTGTCACCCCGGTGAGGTTCAACCTGGGATCGACGCCAGCCCGCGCCCCTGCGCCGGCTCAAGGAAGAGGAACCCCTCAGACTCCGCGCACGCCAAGGACTGCAGGAAGAGGGCGTGTGAACCACATCACCGCGGAAGAGGCTCAGGATGCGCCAGACGTGGTCTGATGCGTTCGTTGTGAACTCGATTACTGCTTGATTCTGTTTGATTCTGGTGCAACTCATTCATTTATTTCGGAGTACTTGGTTAAAAAGCATAACTGGGACACCTTACAGTTAAGAAACCCTTTGTTAGTACAATCCCCTGGAAAAGAATTAAGAACAACTTCTGTCTGTCCGAAAATGGATATAGTAATAAAAGGGGTAAAGTTCCTAGCGAACTTAATACTGTTGGATACTAAGGGTATAGAAGTAATCCTTGGAATGGACTGGCTAACCAAGTATAAGGGTCAGATAGACTGTGCTAGTAGAGCTATCTCTCTTACCAGCCCTGAGGGGATTAGAGTGAAGTTCTTATCTAATCTTGCCTCTAAGGGGTAGCACCTAAACCGTTTGAAAGGTACTTCGTTGGAGAAGGTACCGATCGTCAATGAGTACCGGATGTGTTCCGGATGAGTTGCCTGGTATGCCACCAGATCGAGATGTGGAATTTGTGATTGAGCTAGTACCTGGTACCGCTCCAATCTCGAAGAGACCGTACCGACTGCCTTCTAACGAGTTGGTCGAGATGAAGAAGCAGATTGAAGAACTGCAAAAAGGATTCATCGGACCAGTTCGTCACCTTGGGGATCGCTTTGTGATCTTTGTGTCCAAGAAGGATGGTAGTCTGAGAATGTGCATAGACTACAGGTCGTTGAATGAGGTCACGATCAAGAACAAGTATCCGTTGCCTCGGATAGATGATCTGTTTGACCAGTTGAAGGGAGCTCAAGTCTTCTCCAAAATAGATTTGAGATCGGGATATCATCAGCTGAAGATAAGAAAGGAAGATATCCCGAAAACAGCCTTTACCACTCGATATGGACTGTACGAGTTCACAGTCATGTCTTTTGGTTTAACCAATGCTCCTTCTTATTTCATGAATCTGATGAATAAGGTGTTTATGGAATATTTAGACAAGTTCGTCGTAGTATTCATCGACGACATTCTTGTCTATTCCAAGAGCAGAAAAGAGCATGAAGACCATCTGCGGATAGTCTTGGAAACGCTAAGAGAGCACCAGCTGTATGCTAAGTTTAGCAAATGTGACTTCTGGCTGAAGGAAGTGTCTTTCCTGGGTCATGTCATTTCTGCTGCAGGAGTAGCAGTAGATCCAGCGAAAGTGAGAGATGTTTTGGATTGGACACAACCCAAGTCAGTCCCGGAGATCCGAAGTTTTCTTGGATTGGCTGGTTATTATCGGAGATTCATTGAAGGTTTCTCGAAGATAGCCAGACCTCTTACTCAGCTTCTGAAAAAGGAAAAGAAGTTTGAATGGACTAAAGCCTGTGAGCAAAGTTTTCAGGAGTTGAAAAAGAGATTAACCTCGGCCCCAGTGCTTATTTTACCAGACATCCATAAGGGCTTTGAAGTGTATTGTGATGCTTCGAAGCAAGGACTTGGATGTGTTATGATGCAAGAAGGAAAGGTAATAGCCTATGCTTCTAGACAATTGCGACCTCATGAAGAAAACTATCCTGTTCATGACTTGGAGTTAGCCGCAGTTGTGCACGCGCTCAAGATATGGAGACATTACTTGATCGGCAATAGATGTGAAATCTATACGGATCATAAAAGTCTGAAGTATATCTTCACTCAGCCTGATCTTAACCTGAGGCAGAGAAGATGGTTGGAGTTGGTGAAGGACTATAATCTGGGAATTCATTATCACCCTGGAAAAGCAAACGTTGTTGCAGATGCTTTGAGCAGGAAAGCTCACTGCAACAATACGAGAGTGCAACCAAGCCAACCGACGCTTCACGATGAATTTCGGCGCCTTAACCTGGGATTAGTAAATGAAGGGTGCATTTATTCTTTGGAGGTCAAATCAACCCTTGAAGATCAGATCCGAGAAGCTCAAAAGGACGATAAAGGTATTGCCAACCTGAAGGAAGGCCTAAAGAAAGGAAAGCACCCCGGATTTTCAGAAGATGACCAGGGAACTGTTTGGTTCGGGAAAAGAATAGTGGTCCCTAACCAAGAAGAAATCAAGAACGTGATCTTGAAAGAGGCTCACGATTCAGTTTACTCCATTCACCCAGGAGGCACCAAAATGTATGCTGATCTGAAAGAGAAGTATTGGTGGTCCAATTTGAAAAAGAAAGTTTCTGACTTCGTAGCACGGTGTGATGTGTGTCAGCTGGTAAAAGCAGAGCATCAGAGACCTGCTGGTCTATTGCAGCCTTTGCAAGTGCCTGTATGGAAATGGGAAGAAATTGGAATGGATTTTATAACTGGCTTACCCAAAACCAAGTCCGGTTATGATTCCATCTGGGTTATTGTGGATCGATTGACCAAAGTGGCCCACTTTATCCCGGTAAGGACAACCTATTCTGGAGATAAGCTTGCCGAGTTGTATATGGCTAAGATTGTGTGTTTACACGGTGTGCCAAAGAAGATTGTGTCTGATCGAGGTTCCCAGTTCACCTCGAGATTCTCGGCAAAGAATTGCATGAGGTATTGGGTGCGAATCTTAATTTGATCTGCGTATCATCCCCAGACGGATGGCCAGACCGAAAGGGTCAATCAAATTTTAGAGGATATGTTGAGAGCTTGTGCTCTAACATATAAAGGCTCGTGGGATCAGAATTTGCCCTATGCAGAGTTTTCCTATAACAACAGTTATCAAGCCAGTCTGAAGATGGCACCTTTTGAAGCTTTGTATGGAAGAAAGTGCCGAACACCATTATATTGGAAAGAAACCGAAGGAGGACAAATCATCGGACCCGATGTTCTGAAAGAAGCCGAAGAGCAAGTCAGACAGATCCGGGCAAATCTGAAGACAGCTCAGTCCAGACAAAAGAGTTATGCGGACAATCGTCGAAGGGAATTAAGCTTTGTACCTGGAGACCATGTGTATTTGAAGGTATCCCCGATGAAAGGAATGAAACGATTCCGCGTCAGTGGAAAATTAGCACCCCGCTATATCGGACCATTCAAGGTGATCGCCCGGAAAGGCGAAGTTGCTTATAAATTGGAATTACCGCCACAGTTGTCAGGGGTACATGATGTTTTTCATGTGTCTCAGTTAAAGAAGTGTCTTCGAGTGCCCGAGCAGCAGATGCCGTTGGAAGACATGGAACTCGAAGAAGACTTGTCTTACCCGGAGTATCCCATCAAGATTTTGGATGAAGCCGAGCGTCGGACGCGGTAGAGTAATCAAGTTACGCAAGGTTCGGTGGAGCAACCATTCGGAAAAGGAAGCTACTTGGGAGCGTGAAGAAGATCTTCGAGCAGAGTTCCCAGACCTCTTTCTTTCTCCGTCCGAATCTCGGGGACGAGATTCTCTCTAAGGGGGGTAGGTTTGTAACATCCTCGTTTTGGCTTTCTGGAGAAAAACCTAATTAAAATAAAGTAAATTCAAAAGTTGGAGTTTCTTTGGTGTTTATATTAACCTGGCATCCATTCCCCTTCGAAATCGGGAATTAATTCCCTCCCGGGCGGAAAATCGGATTTTCGATCTGCCAGTGCAGAAAATCCACCCGAGTCCAAAAGTGCTCCAAAAATCTCCAAACCACTTCTAAAATGTTCCAAATATTCCGAAATGATTTTAGGAATCATTTCCCGGATTTTTGGACCTCCGTTCCTATTTTATCTCGCGCGGCTTTTGTTTAATGCCTGCGATCCGCGCCCGATTATTCAATTCCACAAAAATCATCCAAATTCAACCAAACCACTTCCATTGAGTTCCAAATAATCCAAAATGGCTCTAGGAATTTTTCCGGAATTTTTAGGCCATTTTTCCTTATTTTTCTCTAGGGCGAATCTTTTGCGTAAAGAGGGCCAATGAGGAGCTGCCACGTGGCACATGAATAGTGTCATCTTCAACCTCTAGCCATGCATGGGGGATGAAGCTTCATGCAAACAAAAATGGTGGGAGCTATCTTTAATTCCTTGTAACTCCCTCCACGCAACTCCAAATCAATCACCGTCGGATCCGTTGGAATCCTAACGGCCTCCTCTCTCTATCCATGGGCTTAATGTACCCGAAATCTCGTTGGTTTTTGAGCGGTTGCTAGAAACCGAAATCCACTCTTTTGGAGATTGCGGCCGTTCCTAGCCCGTTCAGCGTGATTCCACCTCTCTTCTCTCCGTATAAGAGTCCTCTTTCCGTTGGTGTAACCCTTCGTTAGCCTCTCAAACCCAATCGGCCGCAAGATCAAGAAAGCGAAGCGAACTTGGTTGTTCTTCGTGTTCTTCGTGTTCTTGCTCATATCTTCCTCCTCGGTGGTTCATTCTTCTCACCGTTTGTTTCTTTGGGTTCGTAGGGGAGGTCTAGCTTCTAATTCATCCGTTAATTTCAGGATTCCTCGGCCAGTGGGCGGCAATTTAGCGTTTTCATCACTTCGGCCGACCTCGGGTTTTCATCAAATTCATCTTGCTCGGTGAGTTTTGGTTCAATTCCTTCGGTTCTAGGTTCCTAAGGATGTTATCTAGAGGTCCTAGCTTTTTGTTTGGATCAAATCCATGCAAAATTGGGAGAAAAATCAAGTTTTGGAAAAGCTTGTGTTCTTTTTCTTTTGGCCTTCTCTGTTCTTGTGGTGGAGCTCTCTGTTGTTGGCCATGGCTTGTGGGTGCGTGTGGGCCCCTGCCCACGCCGGCCGACCAGCCGCCCGCGCCATGTGCCGCCGCCCTTCGCCGCCCGCCCGTGCCGCTTCGCTTCGCCGCCATGCGTGCCGCCGCTGCCGCCAGCCATGCGCCGCCGCCGCGCCGCCGATCCGCGCGCCAGCGCCAGCGCCGCCGCCCGGCCGGCGCCAGCCCACGCCCGGCGACCCCACGCCGCCGCCCGCCGGCGACCCCTCACCGGGCCACCTCCCTTCTCCCTCTCTCTCCCTTTCTCTATCCTCTCTCTCCTCCATGGATGGCTAGCCAAGCTTCATGGAGAAGCTACTCCTCCCAATGACATGTGGGGCCTTTGTCATAGACCCTAGCCCAGTCAAAGCCAGTCAACGCAGTCAAAGCTCGGTCAAAGCCCCTTTGACCCAGTCAAACCGAGAGGGAATATTCGGAATATTCAGGTTTTATTATTGAAATTCAAACTTCGGAAGCTCATAACTTTCTCATCCGAACTCCGTTTGACCTCATTCAAATTTCTAAATTCATCTAAAATCAAGACCTTCCTGCCAGTACTAATTTTATAATTTTTGGATTTTATTTATTTTCTGTTATTTATTTGTTGCCTCGTTTTGCGTGTAGTCGACGATCCCGCCGCCATGATCGCGATTTCGCTGGCCGAGCCTTCCGAGTTCGACACCGCCGCCGCAACTGAAGGCAAGTCTCCTTGATGCACTTTGCTCCTATGTTTGCGAAATGATTTAAAACTGTTTATAAAGTTGCATGGCTATGTTTAATAAAATATGTCAAATATAAGTGATAGTTAATCCGAATTTGATAATTCCTCCTTGACATTGATAATCATATCCGTTGTAACTCTAGAACATTGTTTATACCATGCTTATGTTTATATGGTATCCGTTGCTATGTAGTGCGGTAGAATTGCTTAGGACCTTTTCCGACAAAAACAACCCATGGGTGGGATTATTCAAAAAGAATGTTATTAAATGTGTATTTGAAGGTCATTATTATGATTTTGGTCCTGTTTTCTAAAATAAAAGAAAAGGAAAATGATTTTGACTTGGGCGGCATGGAATGTCGGGTGGAAGCGGATCAAGCCTTGATCCTTTTGTGCAAGTACCGCCCCAAGTCATATAAGGACCGACGCTTATGATTGCCATTTTAAGCATAACCGCAGTACTACCACATGTCTATAATGGTACGACCTGGCTCACTAATTTGTAGAAGCCTAGTTTAGACTCACCACTCGGTTGTTGTGTGAGAGCCGGACGGAGGCATTGTTGTGGATGTTGTTTTGCTCACACGGCGCAAGAGGGGGCGTCTGTACTGGGTGGAGGGAACCCTAACAGCGGTGAAACCTCAGCGGGGGGGTCTAGCTAGGTAGATACCTTGTAACGGCCTTGTCAAGATATCCTGTAGGCACACCTAAGGAAGTGTGTTAATTGCATGGCAACAAGGGTCTATCTTGTCTTGTGGGTAAAGTTGTACACCTCTGCAGAGTATAAACTATTCGAATAGCCGTGCCTACGGTCAAAGGCAAAGCAAGGAATGCTTTCATATTGGTAGACTTTGATTTTGATTTTAAAACCGGAAAGTGTTTTGTTTTGGGGTTCGGGAGTGGTTAGAACTCTCGAATGTTGTTTGGCGGAAAGAGCCAACCAGGTGAATAGAACCTGTTTACCTTTGACGGATGGAGTCACATGATTAACCTTGTTCCTTTAAACTGTTGGCGGATAGAGCCTTTATGTTAGTGATGGTGGATAGAACCTCACTACAATATAAATAATTCAATTATTAAAAAGAGTTGTGAAATATGCTTTATGAAATTTATTACTTAAGTATGATTTAATCAAATGTGGCTTTATGCAAATAAACCCTTTTAAGCTTCCTTTGGAAAGCCCCTCATGATCATAATTTCCCGACTTGCTGAGTACTTTTGTACTCACGTGCTACACCAACATTGTAATCATCGAGAAATTTATCAAGATCTTTGAGGAAGAAGAGGAGTTCTTCGAGGAGGATTGCCAGGAGGACTAGTTGCGTTCCTAGTCGTACTTTGTGGCGTTGTGGCGTTAAGCTCGTTGCTTTCTTTTGCTTCATTGTTTTGAGTGTCCGGTCGTTGGACCGAGTATTGTAATAAGTGGCCATGTGGCCCATATTTGAATATTTACATTACAAGTTTCGTTTTGTTCGGCAATGACGTATCACTGTGACTGTGTGTACTAGCTACTGATCTGGGACTAGTACGGAAATACACAGGAGATTCTGGATAGCTGATCCGGGGTCTCACAGTTTTACACCCTTATTTCTGCATCCCATCTCCCGACTCCTCTCCTCTCTCTCTTCCTACACTACTACAAAACAGTACATAGATGACGCCCTATTTGTGGTGGGTTTTTTGGAACTGTCACAAATAGAAGTATCAGTGGCAATTTTTTAATTCCAAACGGGGGAAGACCATCAGTGGCGGGTTTTTTTTTAGAACCGCCACAAATAGTTCATTATCTGTGGCGGTTTTTGGTTAGAACCGCCACAAATACTTTTTGGACTATTTGTGGCGATTCTAACCAAAAACCGCCACCACAAATAATTCAGTATCTGTGGCGGTTCTAAACAAAAACCGCCACTGATACCTCGCAATTATTTGTGGCGGTTCTAGGCACAAACCGCCACTGTTAACACGAGTATTTGTGGTGGGTTTTTTTAGAACCGTAGTATATAGTATTATCTGTGGCGGTTTTAATTTAAAACCGCCACAAATAATACTCCCTACAAATACCCCCTACAACAGCTCCTTCAGGTCATCTTCCTCCCCGAGAACAAAGCAAAGTTTCTAGATTTCAGATTTTGTTTGCAAAGAATCTTGAGCTTTTACTTCCTAGAGTTGTTCCAAGGTGAGTAATTTGTTCTCCTCTCTTCATTTGTGGTGATGTAATTGCAATTTAATATTTATATCTAGTTTATTTAAGATTCTCCTCTCTTCAAATGCAAAGTTTAGATTTAATTTTTTTTAATTTACCTAGCATTTTGTAGATTAATTTATATCTAGATGATGAATTTATTACCTTGCTCCATTAGATTAAGTTGTCTACCTTTTTTACACGATAAATTATGATCAAGCATATATTAAATTTATTTAATTAAGATTATTGGATATTTATAAACATTAAATTTTAGTTAATATGGTAGATGGGTGATCATGAAGTTGCCTTGAATTTTGAGATGATGAATTTATTATCTAGCTCCTTGAGAGGATAAATTTAATTTTGGCTATGTATGGTACTTAAGATTTGTTTTTTAATTACCATTAATTTTTTACCGTTAGTGTGTGCATATACATCTTGCTCCATTAGTGGCTATTGTTAGCTCATTTTTATCAATGATAGTTTTTATTAGTGGCTATTGTTAGATTTGTTTTTTAATTACCATTTTTATCAGTGACAGTTCAATTAAGGTTCTCCTCTCTTCAAATACAAAATTAATATTTAATTTTTTTTTATTTACCTAGCATTTTGTAGATTAATTTATATGTAGATGATGAAGTTATTACCTTGCTCTATTAGATTAAGTTGTCTACATTTTTTAGATGATAAATTATGATCGAGCATATATTAAATTTATTTAATTAAGGCTATTGGATAGTAATAAATATAAAATTTTAGTTAATATGTTAGATGGGTAATCATGATGGTTTTATTAGTGGATATTGGATTAATGATTTATTTAATTAAGATTATTGCATTTTAATAATTGTTACATTAATTAATTGTAGATGGACCAGAGATGGATGTACTGTAACACCCCGGCATCTAGCATGCCTGAATGCTCCCAAACATAGGCTAAACAACATCTAAATACCATAAACTAAGATAAATTACAGCAAAGGAGTAAATGCTAAAACCAAAAATTTCGGCAACATCTCCTATGTTTTTCCATGGATTGAGCAACAACAATCTTCACATATCAAGATAGCATAAAGAACGATAGTAATAACTTGAGAAAACAAGAATTTCAGCCATCATACAGTTAAGGATATAAGCCTATTCGTCTCATGTCAAATATGGACTAATCATTTACTCATGGCAACCAGCAAAGCATCAACACCACAGTTCAGCTCAGTGAATTAACCATCACGATTAAAGGAAGGAACATGTCATTGTTTATATGTGTGATGCTAAGTGATGACGTGTAACTAGCTCCCTTTCCCGCATGTCGGTTTCATGGTACCTAAGAAGAACAACATAAACACAAGCGTGAGTTCATCACTCAGCAAGTATATTGCAATGGAACAAGAAAATACATTCCAATACCTTCATCACTACTTTTCACATACAACATCATACACATCTCATATTCATAGTGTAAGCATATCATTGACATCATCATAAATCATCATCATATAACATCCTCATATGATGCAATGCAATGCGATGCTCATATCTCCTAGAAACTCATACCGGTATGGTTGAGTACACACCCGTCGGTGTGCACCCTCTCCCCCCTTCCATCCCGAAGATGGAGGGTGCCTACTCCTCGCTTCCGTTCACCGCGGTGAATGGAATCACGATGTAGGACTTACTCATTGGCTCTCCGAAATAGTCATAACTTTCTCACCGACCTTCCCCGAACTAGTTATGACTTTCTCACCGCCTGGGCCATGTAACATGCCATGTATGCAAAAATGCCAACATCATAAATAACTTGTACACTAACACATGGCATCATAACATAATAAACATACTCATCATATCATTGGCAATCATTAAGGCATGGCATGTGAACATATCATGTATTCAAATTCAATCTCAACCAATCTAGCAACTACACCCCGCTACCCATTCCAATACACTTGCCTCAACCACGGGCGACGGATTGGCGAGAAGTAGGAGGCACTCCCAGGGTCATACCACCTGCACATAGGTACCACACACTCACAATCATGTCCACAAAACAGTACGCAAACACTCTTCTACCCCGACATCGCAAACTACTCGCAAAACCCAAAAACAGAGGTTCTGTCCCGTCGGGACAGCAGCCTTCCAAAAGGCATAACTCGGGTTCTAAACTCGGAATCAATTAAACGAGCACATCCTCGCGTAGCTTAGGAAATTTCCTAACTTTTTCTAAGTATATGGAAAAGCTTATTCGGAATCTAAAGTTATTTAATCTACAAAATACTGTGATCTGCTCCAATCACGTCACAGATTTTAATACGTTCGGTAAAACGAGCATAACTTTCAAACGGTTGGGTGGAATTGGACGTTCTTTATACCCACTGAAAGGTATTTAAATTACCTACAACTTATTCAACAGCCGTATGACAAAATTCCGACTCTAAGTTGGTGAAAACCCAAACCCTAGGTCGACTGCTCATGTTGCCCGAAACAGAGAACGTGGCAACTTCTAGATTTCATCTAATCTACTCAATTCCAGCACCACCAATTGATCTAAAAGCATGATATTGACCCTTAGAACAGATCCTAGACCAACCCCAAGGATCCCCGTGGCCATACCTTCGCCCGACGACCGAAAACCCAACGGATCTCCTCCCGGTTCGCGCGATCTCCTTCCTCGCTCCAAATCCACCGGATCTCCTCGTCGCGAAGCGCTCCAACGGATGGATCTTCGGGTTGGTGAGGTGGAGAAATCCCCTAGGGGCAGCAAGGGTGGTGGAGAGGAGAGGAGAGGGGTGGTGGTGCAATGGGGAGGAGGGAGGTGGAGGGTGGCGCACAAGGGGGAGGGTGGCGGCTATGGGAGGGAGAGGAGGAGGTGGGGCGCATGGGGGGTGGGTTTGGGGCGCCCTAGGGCTGGTTGGCTGCCCCCTCCTCCCCTCATGGGCCCAGAAGACTCCACTTAAGGTCCGAAAAGGCCCCCCCAAGGCCCAAGTTTCCCCGGAAAGGCCCAAAACACCCGAAAACGGCCCGAAAACGCGAATAAACCCCATACCGTATGGTTTCAACCTCTAATTCCATATTTCATAATGTGTTTGACCTCAACATTCACATTATATAAGGTTACGACACTCCGTGGTGTCACATGTACAATGCGAACCGTTATAGCTGAGAATACATCAACGGCGTATCTGCTTTTCTAAGAGCAGCCGAGGAGAACAGATTGCAAAAGAAGATGGAGTACATACATTGTCCATGCATTGATTTCAAGAATAAGAAGATGTTTTTGGACAAAGACCATATCCACTTGCACTTGATTCGGAGGGGCTTTGTACCTAGCTATAGATGTTGGACAAGGCACAGTGAAGAGGAGATCATAATTCAACGTGATAATGTTGACGATGATGGAGCCGACAATATGGCAGCTGACATCGGTTATGGATTCGATGAGGATAGGTTGGTCGTTGATGCTGACAATAATCTGGCTCAAATGTTGCGCGATGTAGAAGGAAACTACACTAGTCAAAGAGAGTTTAATCAATTCAAGGGTTTGGTGGAGGACTCGGAGAAACCTTTGTTCCCGTGTTGCAAGGAGGAATACACAAAGTTGCACACCATGCTTTCACTACTGAAATTGAAGGCAAACAATGGTTGGTTCGACAAGAGTTTCATGGTGTTGCTACATCTCTTAGCGGACATGCTTCCAGACGGAAACATGTTGCCTAAAACCACGTATTTTGCCAAGAAGGTTGTATATCCCTTGGGATTGGAAGTAGAAAGAATACATGCGTGTCCAAACGACTGTATACTCTATCGAAAAGACTATGCAGACACGCATGTATGTCCGGTGTGCAAAGCATCGCGATACAAGCGTAAGGGCGAGGACAGCGAAGGCATAGTGGTGAAGAAAGGAGCTCCCGCTAAAGTGGTGTGGTATTTGCCAGTAATACCTCATCTGAAGCATTTATTTGCAAATAAAAAGCATGCCAAGCTGATGCGATGGCACATTAGACAAACAGTATCAGCTAGATCAAGCGAAGCTAGAACAGAGTATGATGTTGTCCTAGGAAAAAGTAAGGGCAAGGCGAAGTCTAAGTACAAGATAATCAAAAAGGCTGAAATTCGAGATGGGGAAGCCGTTAGTCACCGAATCAAAGTTAAATAGCCTAACACTCATGATGCAGTGATTACATATCTGGTACATGGAGCGATCCAACCAAGCGATACTCCCGATGGTGATCACTGCCATTTTCCAAGAGGAACATTTTCACCATGAGGGGGTTGGCTACTTCCTGATAAAATTCGAGAACTTGCCCAGCTTGTACTATCACAACGCCCTCGACGTGTCTTTTTTGAGATGTTGGTCACTGTAAGTGTCTAATATATAAATCATGGTTTACATTCATGTAATACCGATAAATATCATGTCTAACTTTTTCCTTATCTAGATATGAGATGATTGAATTGAGAAGAACCATCGGGCCAGTGGGATTCCTCAACACGGGACCGGTTTGCCAAACCGAAATCATAAGAGCACCAAAGGAGGTCGAGTAATACGTATATAGGGCATTGCTAAAACTACAAGACAAGGAGTTCATACTTCTTCCATACAATTTTAAGTAAGTTTCTCACTGGCTAGTGTCGGGACCCGAATGTGCAAATCCGGACCCTCTGTGTATTCAGCACTAGTCCAGGATCACGCTAGTGCACACAGTCTCAACATAGATGAATATCACAATCATACACAGCGGAAAAGAGAAATAACACAAATATAGAATATAAACTATTGAACGACCTTAAGGTCAACCTTACATTTGTGAGGCCTTGACGGCTTCAACTCCAAATAAGCAGCAGCGGAACGAAGAACATCGGTGAATCCCATCAATACGCCACAGTAAGCGACAGGTGGTTCGACTCCTAGATAATCGCCTTCTCACGGAACTTCTTCTTCTTCGATGATGTAGACTTTTGCTCACTGGTGATTGTTTGTTTGCAAGGGGTGAGTACATAAAGCACTCAGCAAGTCATACATAGAATGCAAGTCTAATAACTATATGCATAGCTTATTCCAAATGACAGGCTGAAGGGGTTATTTTGCAATAAACAGCATTCACAAATATTCATAATAGATTGTAAAGCGGTAAAACAGATAACAATAGTAATAAATTTCATAGTTATTTCACAACTAAACCATTCCACATCCTTAAACAGTTATCACTTTTCCACAGGCAAACTGCCTCCAAACCCAAGTTCATTTTCATGAAAAGCTAACCCTTGACTGTAATCCCCGAGCAATGTCCAGTACCGCGGACACGGCTATTCGAATAGATTTTACACTCTGCAGAGGTTATACACTTTACCCACAAGATACAATCAACTCACCACGTCAGCCGTGAATCACCATACAAGGGTATGCCAATGAGTGATCATAACAAAGTCTTTCGGAAGCCTCTAACTACACAAGTGAACCTCTCCAATTTTTGCCATACACCATCCCTTCCCTTAGCAAAGGTGAAGTATGGAACCGACATACCATTGGATGGGTACCATGCTGCAGCCCTGGTATGCTCCCCCTTCAAGCTACACAAACGGTGTAGTTGACACCCGAGGTACCACATGCAAGTTATTAGTAACTTACTCAACTAGGACCGTCCCACTCCAGTCATGTGGTTGTATGGTTGACTCAGTTCAAAGGCTTGCAAGGTTAAGTCCTTAGGGCGACCAAGGCAAGACTACCCGAAGAACCAAATCAACCTTCCCGGTGCCACACTTGGCCCACCTGATCATAATCTTGCCACTTGCCCCGGTCTAAATCATTTTATCACCCAGTTGATTATTGCGCAACACAATGTCAACAACAACTCAACATCATTGAAGAAGTACGAATACCTCCACATATCAACTTCATCGTGTCGGCAACACATCGCACCGTTCCAAAATACATTGCATATTCCATTAGTCAATATTGAGCTTTTGTATTTCCAAAACGATGTCAATGGTACGTTGCAAGACTAAGCAGCTACTGACGGTCTAACTAACCCATGTCGGCAAAGTATTTATCTACCAACTATTAATCAACAAACCTAGGGTGACAAATGAATCATGGCGTACAACTATTATAGACAAGGTGGCAATAACAAGTAGGTTAAATATCTAATCCCAAATTAATTGAAGTCAGTTATATCCAACTAGCATGCAATAATTTAAAACAACATAATTTTCGAAAAGGGGATCAACATGGTCAAAGCACAACTTGCCTGGCCCTTGCAACTTTTACTGTTGTTTACTCTTTATCCTTGATCCTTGATCCTCCACCTTCGATCTTCACTTCCTTGATCTTCAGCCCGTAGAACGATTTCCGGACGACGCGTCTAACGATAAAGAAACACAAATACAACAAAACTCAGAAGACAATTCAAATAAACTCCAAATTAAGAATGAACAGCATTGGCACAACGGCTTGGATGAATTTAGGAACTTGATTGGATTAGATCGAAGGTTAGACAAAAGAGAACGAGCTTTCGGAAAAACACCGAAAAGGGAAAGATTAATAACTGGGAAAGAAAGAATATTATTCCGAAGAATATTTCTTCTGAAGTTATTGTCTTGATTGGACAAATGATGACATATGAGCTCTCGATCTATAGATCGGGTCCATAAGAATATGTTAGTTCACAATGAACTAAACTGATTCTCGAAGTTGACTTTTGTTGACCGAACGGACACAGTCAAACAAAAGAGAAGAAGACTGATAGACTAGATCGGGCACAAGGTTATGGCACATGGCCAATGGTCTATCGACCAAGTCCACGAATGATTCCAGATCGATGGTAGATTAGGTTTTCAGGGATAAGACAAGACAAGTGTCTTACCACGATTGAAACAACGGAAAAGATTGCAAAGATAACAACGCGGCTCACGATGAACTTAGTTCATCGAACCGGTCTTAGGTTAGGGTTTTGATTCGGCTTTGAAGATGATATGACGATGAGACTAGGCTCACGTCATGATGATAGAGAAGATGAGGACATCGCACTAGGGCTCTTGCATGAATGCACGCATGCGATGACAATGAAGCGAAGAGAGCCAAGCGTTAACGATGAAGCGTTAACGATGGAACGTTAACGGCGAAATGTTAACGACGAAACGTTAACAGAGGAGCGTTAACGACAAAGCGTTAATGGTGGGACGTTAACGGAGGAACGTTAACGACGAAACGTTAACGGAGGAGCGTTAACGGTGAAACATTAACAGAGGAACGTTAACGGCGAAACGTTAACGGTGAATCGTTAACGGCGAACGTTAACGGTAAAACGTTAACGATGGATCGTTAACGGCGAACATTAACGGCAGAGGTTAAACAATGATAGGATACTTATGAAACAAGGTAGCGACCGTCGGTGCAACGACATGGCCGCGATAAAACGCTACCAAGGATGGCTAACCGATACGCGAACCGGCGGCAACGGCTAGATCAAAGACGACGGTTTTAGGCCGGAATCGGGCTCCGACGGCAAACGGAGACAACCAGAATTCTAAGGATGATCCAAAACAGTACATGATGATCCATCGGACGCGACAACACGACCGGAGCGAACTAAAATAGCCGGCGTCAAAAGGCGGCGCTCGGCGACGGCTAAACGGTGGCCTAAATATATAAAAAAAATTTCGGAGGATGGGATGGCAAAGGGAGAATGTCTACCACGTACAACGCGGTGAGACGAACTCAACGGTATAGGCGGATTTTGCGGGGCCCTTCCGGATTAATCACAAACTGCCGATTAACGGGTTTTGGATCAAAACTTTGGACGGCCATAACTTCTACAATAATGATCCGAACTTAACGAAATTTGACCGAGAGCTAGATGGGACCAGGAGGCACACCGTGACGTATGTGGCTCAAAGAAATACCTTCTGGAACAGCGGGGAACGAGCGAGGAAGTTTGCCGCTGTTTGAAACGCAGTCTGATCGTAGTCTTATCGGGGAAAATATTTTTCTGCGCCAAATCCAGAGGGCAAAACCATGAGACAAGATGTGCATCACATAGAGAACATCCGCAGGAGTCTACACAAAAAAATTCACCATCAAACTAGAAAAATTGAGAGAGTTATGGCCTCGGCAAGATTCAAGATTGAAACTGCGATAACTTTTGATTCCGTGGGCCAAATTGGCTGAATTTTGGAAAGAAAACAGATGATACCTTGTGGCACACCATGGCGAAGACAGATCTCGAAAATAGTTGACGAGCTGCCCGGGATGTGGCTCCAAAATTCGGCCGTCGTCGGGCGACATCCGGGCTTCTCGCGGAGGTTTTGGAATTTTAGAAAATTGATCTGAGGTCTAGGGGATGTGTGGGAGGTCTACAAAGGTTAGGGGTGGCGGCTAGGTCAAGCAAAAAAAATTTGGACGCGTTTGGAGTAAAAACGAGCCTTGTAGGCATTTAAACGAACACCTTCCGTGCATGAATCGGATTAGGGCTGACGTGGCGCGCTCGTGGGGCGACACGTGGCAGCGGGGTGGCTTGGCCCAAGTGGGGCGCCGGCCTGGTGCACGGGATGGGCCGGCCCACTTCCAAAAACCGGATTTTCCAATCTTTTTCGAATAAAAACAATTCCACAAATTCCAATAAATCATTTAGGGCAATAAAAATACCCGAAAAATTCTAGAAAATATTTTGAGATATTTTGAACTCAAATAAAACATTTTCAGCAAAAATTTATATAAAATTTTCCAAATAATTAATTAATTTCAATAAAAGGGCTTAATACAAATCGATCCCGAATAAATCATTTAAGGCAATAAAAATACCCAAAAAATTGTAGAAAAATTCTAGAAAATATTTTGAGATATTCCAAACTCAAATAAAATATTTGCAGAAAAAATTTATATAAACTTTTTAAAATAATTAATTAATTTCAATAAAAGGGCTTAATACAAATCGATCCCGAATAAATCATTTGAGGCAATAAAAATACCGAAAAATTCTAGAACAATTCTAGAAAATATTTTGAGATATTTTAAACTCAAATAAAATATTTTCAACAAAATTTTATATAAACTTTTCCAAATAATTAATTAATTTCAATAAAAGGGCTTAATACAAATCGAATTCGAATAGATCCAATAAATAGCAAACGAGCTCCGAAAAATCTGAAAAATTACAGAAGAACTTCTTGAAACACAAGGAATCCAAATAAAATTAAATTTATTTTATTTGTGGTTTAGAATAATCAAATTAAATTGTTTTAGCTTTTAGAAAATTCAAATCAAGTTTTATAAACGCGAGAAAATCAACGAAAATTTTTGGGAAGCTAAACTAAACCAAAAATTTTTGAAAACCCAAATTTTGGGATGTTACAGCTAGTTAAATTACCCGTTGAATTCGTTCATTACTCTTATCCTAGGTCTAATGACTATAGCATCACTAGTATATTGCCCGTGCTAATGCTACGGCGATATTTGGTAGTGCAATTCAAGTTGTGATTGAATATAACAATGATATCACACCAAGATGGCAAAGGATCATTTTTGTTACAGTTGTCGTGCTCAACTCTCAACAATGTAAGAAGATAGAGAATCAACATAACTTACTGGCTTGGCCTTTTGATTTCCTTTCTTATTGGGATATTATTGAACATGGACTTCAACTTTTACAATTCATGACCAGAACTTTCTTGGAAGTTTAGTTAGAAAATGATACATGCAATACTGAAGCAATAAAGCTGTAACCATTAGATCCCTTTCAAAAAATTTGAGGCAAAAGAGGATGTACTTCCTGCTGCTTCAGTTTAGCTAGAAAAAATCGCCACACTTTTTATGATTACGACTTCCTTCCTGTTTCTTGATGTTGTCGTGCAGCCAATCGTTCTTGCCACATATGATTCAAATGTTAGGTGTGCAAAGGTTCAATTATCTGCACGTAGAAGAATAGAAGTTTTCTTTTCCCCACATTACGCCTCATATTGTGAATATACCTTATGCAGGTTCCCAAGTACCTTATGGCCTCTTTCGATATAATCAATTCAACTGATAATCAAGGGAACACTGCATTACATGTAGCGCCTATCGAGGGCATCTGCCTGTTGTAGACATTGGTTGCTGCATCTCCATCAACCTTGTCAGTTGTCAACAATGCTGGTGATACTTTTCTTCATTCAGCCAATCGTTCTTGCCACACTTTTTTTTTAGATCCAGAGGACATCAACATGACCAAATGGAGCTCATGAGACACCTCATAGGTGAAAGAACGGCAGATATCCAGAAGATCGTCAACTTAAGAAACGATGCAGGCCTTACTGTCCTTCACATGGCTGTGGTTGGCTGCGTGCATCCAGACCTCGTTGAACTCTTGATGACCACACCGTCAATCAACCTCAATGTCGAGGATGCTAACGGCATGACCCCTCTGGCATTGCTAACACAGCAGCTGCGCTCAACCACATCTGAAAGGCTCATCAAGCAAATAGTATCTGCTGGAGGGGTCTTGAGTTTGAGCGTTTTGAGAACCCGGTCAGCCATTGTGTCACAGATAAAGATGCAAGGAGGGATTGCAAGCAGACCTGGTACTGTTTTCAAGATATCAGATGCAGAGATATTTCTGTACTCGGGGATTGGAACAACAGAGTCTGGACTGGAGAGAACATGCCAACCAACATACATTAGTTGATCTCACCTTCCTCTGCATCTTTAATGCTGGGCAAGCTGCTTGGCTCTTCTTCCTCTTCATCATCATCTGCTTTCATAAATAGTCCAAGTTGTTCCAACGGGTTGCCAGAACCAGGAAGAAAATTGGGCATGCCATCTTGAGAGTGCTCAGGACTTGTCTCATCAACAGAGCTCACAATATGTTCTGCAGTGGCTGTTCCAAGTATTTCCAGGTCCTTGGGATGGAGGTTATCATTGATTTCTACAGTTCTTTTCATCTGCAGCAGGTTTAAACAAATTTTTAGCAACAAGACAACAAAAGGTAACTTTCGCACTGCCGGTAGATGAGTTTTTCACTTGCCTCCTGCAGGGCCTGACGAGCCTTCTCCCTCTCAAGGTCCCGTTTACGCTTAGCTTCAGCTTCAGCTCTGCGAGCTTCCATAGCTGCATTACCTTCAGCCAACAGTCGTGCTTTCCCTGTATCCGTAGATAAGACAATATTAAGAAAAACAAGAGCTTAGCAGAAAACTAAAACAGGAATTCTTAGAAAAACATGAGGACTTGCAGCAGAAAACTAAATCAGGAGAATATGTCTTTCACCTTCCTTCTGGAGCTTTTCCAGCTCCTCCTGTTTATCTCCACCCTGAGCTCACCAGGTCATTATATGTTAGGAAAAGACACAGAAAATAGTCAACAAGAAAAATTCCTAGATGAACAAGCTCCCGAACCTGACTGAGAATCCCACGACCTTTGACAATCACATCCGCATAACGACTCCTCAAAAGGGCAGCCCGTAAGAGCTTATCTGGGGAGACTTGCCTGTCGGGTTTTGAATTCTCCCCGAAATTTTTCATAGGGAAAGGATCAGATGATCCGACCAGGTTAATGCACTGAGACCCCTTTGTGGCCTCATATGTACCTGCTTACAAACTCGTGCTTACCCTCTGGTGCGGGCTTGGACTCACTATCCTGCTCACGGAGTTCCACATCATCAGCCAGGCCTGTGATTTAACAAATTTTAAGTCTAAATGTAAAGAAAGTTCCTAACTACCATATGCAGTTAGAAAGCATTGGATAATAAACGGGGCACAGAGAGCAAGCTTACAGTTAGCATCAATTGAGCTAATAACATCACTCTTTTCTTGTTCTACAGGTTGCTCAGATCTCTTATTGCCCTAAAATTAAAAAGAAGTCAATTTATTTCAGTGCAATAGGATAGCATAAGAGAGGTTGGTCAGCTTCATTCATCTAAATTGGAAATAAAACCACAAATTCTAGCCACAAGAAAATCACAACATAATATGGTGGTCATAGTTCACCCAAAATCCCAAACTATAACATCCTCTGAACCGCCGCTGCCACCGCGATCACCACGCCCCCCGCCATGGCGTTCGCTATCGTCGCCGCGGCCCAGAAGATCCAAAGCGCGCTTCACGGCGTCTTGTGGAGATAACTTTGGCTGACCGCTGGATTTTGATTCATCTTTGTCCTGTTAAATAACACAACCATATAATCCAGTTAGAAAAACCAAACAAAATTGCAGCACTATAGTTTGTTAATTGCAAAGCGGAGGAATTAAGGACATTATATTAGAAATGCCCACAATACACGAAACTCTAGTAAGGAAAGCACCACAACTAAAGCTGCTTTGACCTTGTCTACCAATGTCCCTCCGAAAAAAGAACAATTGTTGAATTGGTTTATTACGGCTCGATTCATTAATAGATTGGTATCAGCAATATGCGAAGTAATAATACTGACATATAAAATATATCATTGGAGACTGGTTCTTTTGTACCTGATGAAGACCTAGCCTCCCGCTAGTGCTGTAGAAGTTAACAAGACAGATATCTGGTGACATTGGAGGAAGTTCTTCCACAGCATTGCAAGCTCCCATATTTTGTTTCAAGAATTCATGGGATGCTTGAATGGCATTTTTCACAAACATCGTGAATTCTTCTTGTGAAATCATGTGCTGAAAAATTGGCTTTGAACTGAAAAATTAACTTAGATTTGAATTTGCAAAATGTGTTTGTTCATGTGTTTTGACAATTTGACAAGAAACAGTAAGTTACGCATTAGCGCCGGACAAAGTTCTCAAGAAACAGTAAGTTTCCCATCTGCGACGGACAGTGTTTTTGGGTCTGTTGTGAACATGTTTTTGAGCCCATGACCGAAGTCATTTTCACATGTACAACGGACAGTTTTTCTTGGTCCGTTGTGAACAAGCTTTTTCGGTTTGGATAATTCCTTGGAACCAAGATTTTCACATGTACAACGGACTAATTCTTTTTGTCCGTCGTGAATGGACTTTTTCTAGGGTTTTACTTTTGTGAAACCGAGCGTGGCACGTTTGCGCCGGACAAGCTTCTGGGTCCGTTGTGAACTTGTTTTGAGCTCATGACCGAAGCCATTTTTGCATGTACAACGGACCAACTTTGTTTGTCCGTTGTGAACGTGTTTTTCCGCGTTTGGTTGGCTTCTTGGAACAGAAACTTTTCCTTATACAACGGACCAACTTTGTTTGTCCGTCGTGAATCGTTTTCGCTCAATTAGGGTTTTGAGCGATTTGGATTTGAATTTTGAATGTGAATTTGAAATTTGTAATGATTTCATGATGCTTCTTTTGAAGTGGACTTTATGCAATACTCATGTGAGTAGTTGCATGGATTGACATTGAGTCAAGTCGTGGACTTGTGCTCGGATTTGTTTTGTGGTTTGTTCATGTGCGGTATTGCTCGAAGACGAATGTGGTCGATGGCGGGACCGGAACTAGGTTCATGGAGGAATCGAGGTTCGGGACTAGGTTCAGGAGGAACCGAGGTCTTGGTGGTCAAGGATGTCATGCGGGACGTTCGGGCTAAGAGAATGGTGCACATGAAGAATGGTTAGTCACGTGAGAATGGCAGGAGGTCATTCGCGTGCAAAGTGTTAGTCACGTGAGTATGGCAGGTGGCCATACGCGTGCAAAGTGTTAGTCATGTGAGTATGGTAGGGTTGCCATACGCGTGCAAGAGTTGTACTCGGCCTGGTTGGGCCAAGTAGAGTTGAGTTGGATACGGATTCCATCTAGGGAATAGGAATCGTATTCAGAACTCCTTGTGGGTTGGTGCTTTAAATAGGTGGGGGGTCTCCTGTTGAAAGGCATTAAGTAGAGCTGAGCGCATCAAGCTTTGAGCTTGGTTTTAGGTTTTGTACTCTTTTGATGAGAGTATTTTAGACAAGAAATAAAGATCAATTCTTCCAAGATTTTTGCGTGCTACAGTAACCACGTCGCTATAGTGTTTTCTGTTTTGGTTCTTGTTTGCATGCATGTTCTAATTCTAGATTGGTTTTTGATCATTGAGTTTCATCTTGATTTGATCCATCAAAAACCGTTCTAGGGTATTGATTTAGAGTTTCTCAAAGTCTAGTTGATTAATCTTTTGAAGATCTTGTTTAATCTTGAAGTTTTGATTAGATTGATTCTCGTCAAGTTCTGGATCAGCAAGCTTGCGAAGCTCATAACTTTTGATCTGTAAGTCCGATCGAGCTGATTCTTTTTGGGTTCGATTCGTATTGGCATCTAGTTTCTTGTGTCCAAATTTCAGATCGTTTCGACGGTTGGATCTCAAGGAATTCTCGTTTTACCAAACCTCTGTCATTCTGTTTTTGTCGAAAACGAGGCAATTATTTGGTTCTGTTTTGGGGTGAACTTTTAATAGGTCAAGAATTTGGTTTTAGCTTCCGCACAATCATTCACCCCCCCCTCTGATTGCTATATTCGTATACTTCGATCCTACAAGTGGTATCAGAGCAAGGTTTCTCTAATCTATCTTAACCGGTGTTTAGATCAATGGATCGTTATTCGACAAAACCATGTGTGTTCGATGGTGTTGATTTTCAGTTTTGGAAGGCCAAGATGGAGGCGTTCATCCAAGCACAGGGCTTCACAATTTGGGAGAAAGTCTACAAGCCATATGAAGTCCCTGCAAACGACAACGTCAACGACACCAATCGCACACATGTTGAAGCAAATAGCAAGGCGCGCAACTTGATCATCCAAGGCTTGGGACGCAGCGACTTTGATCGTGTGGTTCATCTTCGATCCAAGATATGAGGTATGGAAATCTCTTTGTGATTACCATGAGGGTTCTAACTTGTCAAAGAGGTTCGCCAAGATATTTACAAAAAGAATACATGCGTTTTGAGATGAAACCTAGTGAATCAGTAGATGACTTCTTTGCACGTTTCAATAAAATTCTTAGCAATCTACGTCTTTGTTGGAGTTAGCTACACTGATGCTGAAAATGCTCGACAATTGCTTAGTGTTTTGGACATGTCAGTGTGGGAGATGAAAGTAACATCTATACAAGAATCTACTACCATGAGCACACTCACATTAGATGTTCTTTACTCTAAGTTGAAAACTCATGAGTTGGATGTTCTTGCCAGGAAGGGTAACATTAAATCAATTGCTTTGATCTCTAACCCTAACATGTCAAATGCAAATTCTTCTTCTAGCTTTGCCTTGTCTTCCATGTCTTCTTTAACAGATGAGCAACTTGAAGAGTTTCTTGAAGAAGATCTGGCACTACTCTCTTCTCGCTTTAACAAAGCTTTGCAGAATGTGAGAATGAGAAAGAGAGGTGGTCCTCCAAGATGCTATGAGTGTGGTGACCTCAACCATATTCGCACAAATTGTCCTAAGCTTGCAGAAAAAACATCAAAGGAGGAGAAGGACAACGACAGAAGGAATGAGAAGAAAAGGTTCTCGTCAAATGATAGGAAGAAGAAGAGCTTCATCAACCGCAAGGTGGTTCACCGAGTTCTTTCCGCTCTTGAACAAGTCAATTTGAGCGATGTGGACTCGGAAAGCAGCGAAGATGATGCAACTCCAAGCAAGCATGATTTGATAGGATTATGTCTCATGGCAAGCAGCAAGGATAGCTTCACCGAGGACGACCACGACAGCGACTTCAATGAGGTAGATCCCTCTTATGATGAATTAGCTATTGATGTTGCTCGTCTTGGAAAATTGCTTGACAAACGTGATAAGAAAATTAAGAAACATGATTTCATTATTGAATCATTGAATGCTGAAATTGCTAGACTTAAGACTTTGATTCCTAGTGATGATACTTGCAAATCATGTGACTTAATTTACAATGAGCTCACCTTGCTTAGGAAAGAACATGTTCTTTTGTTGCATCTAAATGAGAAAAATGAGAAACATGTTGTACATGCTAGCTGTTCCAATCGATGATTTGCATAGTTCAACTTCTTGTTCTAAATGCTCAACTCTTGAATTAAAATTGAAAGATGCAAATGCTAGGGTTTCTCAATTAATCGATAATTTGCTTTCACATGAAATTCTCTCATGCTCAACTTGTCGCAAGCAAAAGGAAAAGTAGATGTTCCTGCAATAATTGTTTAACTCTTGCTAAGAAAGTTGATTACTTGCAAAATTCTTTGGAACGTTTCACTAATGGCAAGAAGAAGTTGAACATGATTTTGGATCAATCTAAGGTTAGCACAAACAAAAGAGGTTTAGGTTTTGATCCTTATGCCACATATGAAACTAAACCTCGCCTTTATTGTTCAGGCTCCTTGCAAAATTGAGTTATCTAATGAGCCTAAGAAAATTGCTTTTCAATCTGCTTTGGTTTTTTATCTTCTACTATGATGAATGCAAAATGTGCTTTTCTTGTTAAAGCTAAACATCATGTCAAGTACACTTGCACTCATTGTGGTAGAGATGGACACTTAGTAGATTTTTGCTTTAGACTAGCCAAACAAAGAAAAAGAAGGAAAGAACTAAGGCTAGGTCAAATTTCAGCAAAGCACATTTTTATGCGCCTAGAGTGATGAAAACACCTTGTTCCTAGAAACATGGGAAAAGGCAAATCTGATTTTGTGCATAAAAATTATCGTGGTTGTACCTCTTGTTGTGCGTCGTGGTGTCTCGATCTTGGATTCCCAAAAATCTCATTCCTAACCCGATCGAGACCTCGACATGTTTTGCTATGTAGGCTTCTCGCGAGGAAGGAGAACATATGGCTAGTGGATTCCGGATGCTCACGCCACATGTCCATAATAAGAATTGGTTCTCCTCCTCACTCGTGCATCTCGTCTTTGAAAGTGTTACTTTTGGAGATGCTTCTTCCTCTTCTGTTGTGGCAAAAGGTACAATAAAGGTAAGTGACAAGTTTATGTTCAAAGATGTGGCTCTTGTTGAAAATTTGAAATATAACTTGCTTTCTGTCTCACAAATGCTTGATGAAGATCTTGAGATAAGCTTTAAGAAAAATGAATGCAAAGTGCTAGATGCTTGGTGATCTTGTGTTCAAAATTTCTCGTTTTGGAAGAGTCTTTAAAGCTGATTTTGATGCATCACCTTCTTCTAAGCATAGGTGTCTAATCGCCAATGTTTCTAAAGATTTATTCTTTTGGCATCGTAGACTTGGTCATGTTGGTTTTGATCATCTTACTCGTGTAAGTGGTTTAGATCTTATACGTGGCTTGCCTAAGCTTAAGAGTGATAGCAATCTAGTATGTTCTTCTTGTAGACATGGTAAGATGATTGCAGGTTCACATCCACCTCTTACCATGGTGATGACAAACGCTCCAGGACAGCTTCTACATCTTGATACAGTTGGACCATCTCGAGTTCAATCCTTTGGAGGCAAATGGTATGTGCTTGTGATTGTTGATGATTTTTCTAGATACTCTTGGGTATACTTCATGGCATCTAAGGATGAGGCTTTTAGTCATTTTAGAAGTCTTGTTCTTAGGCTTTCTATTGATCATCCAGGAGCTCTCAAAGCTATTAGAAGTGATAATGGAACTGAATTAAAAAATGCTTCTTTTAATCACTTTTGTACTGAAAAAGGAATTGATCATCAATTTTTATCACCTAGAGTGCCTCAACAGAATGGTGTAGTTGAAAGGAAAAACAGAACATTGGTTGAGATGGCTAGAACCATGTTAGATGAACATCACACTCCTAGGAACTTCTGGGCTGAAGCTATTTCAACTGCTTGTTATGTTTCAAACCGTGTGTTTTTGAGATCAAAATTGGGTAAGACTCCATATGAGCTTCGGTTTGGACATAGACCTTATGTTTCTCACTTTCGAGTTTTTGGATGCAAATGCTTTGTCTTGAAATCTGGAAATCTTGATAAATTTGAAGCTAGATCAATGGATGGCTTTTTCCTTGGATATCCTGCTCATACTCGTGGCTATCGTGTGCTTGTTTTGGAGACTAACAAAATTGTGGAAACTTGTGAAGTTACTTTTGATGAGGCTAGTCCAGGCACTAGTCCAAGTAATGCAGTCTGACGCATACATTCAGGGGGAGAAAATCTTTGAAGATAATGATGATGTTGAAGATGAGGTCTTGACTATTTCTAATGCACAACAAGCTGTAGCACCTTTGGCACCTACTACTACATCACCTACAGCTAACCATCCTCAAGCTACAACATCATCTGTACATGCTGAAAATGAAGAAGGAGAAGGAGAAGTCTCAAAAGCCAATGCTCCCTTGCACATTCAGAAAATGCATCCATCTGAACAAATGATTGGAGACCTAAATGAGAGAGTCACTCGATCCAGGTTTACTCATTCTGACACTCATGCTCATTCTGCTTTAGTTGCTTCTTTTGAACCCAAAGATATATCTCATGCATTATCTGACGAATCTTGGATCAATGCCATGTATGAAGAATTAGAGAATTTTGAACGAAATAAAGTTTGGAAACTTGTCTCACCACCTCCTGATTTTAATGTTATTGGAACTAGATGGGTTTTCAAAAATAAACAAAGTGAGGATGGTGTTGTTGTTAGAAACAAGGCTAGATTGGTTGCTCAAGGTTACACTCAAATTGAAGGCTTAGATTTTGATGAAACCTTTGCTCCTGTTGCTAGAATTGAAGCCATTAGAATCCTTTTAGCTTTTGCTACATCCAAAGGTTTCAAATTGTATCAAATGGATGTGAAAAGTGCTTTTCTAAATGGCTACATAAATGAGGAGGTTTATGTCAAGCAACCACCTGGTTTTGAAAATCCAAAGTTTCCAAATCATGTGTTCAAACTAACAAAAGCTTTGTATGGTTTGAAACAAGCCCCTAGAGCATGGTATGATAGGCTAAAAACCTTTTACTTGAAAAGGGCTTTTAATGGGAAAGGTTGACAAAACTCTCTTTTACTCAAGCAAGGCAATGATCAACTATTTGTTCAGATTTATGTTGATGATATTATCTTTGGTGGTTCATCTCATGTTTTAGTGTCTGAGTTTTGAAAACAATGAGGAAGGAGTTTGAGATGAGTATGATGGGTGAGTTGACATACTTTTGGGATTTCAAATCAAGCAAACGAAGGATGGTACTTTTGTACATCAAAGCAAATACACGAAAGACTTGCTACATCGCTTTGGAATGGAAAACAACAAGCCGATCATGACACCCATGGAGAGCACTTGTGCACTTGACCACGATGAAGATGGTGAGCGGTTGATCAAAAGGAATATAGAAGCATGATAGGTTCACTTTTGTACCTCAACGCATCAAGGCCGGATATACAATTTGCTGTATGCTTGTGTGCTCGTTTTCAAGCTTCCCCACGTGCTTCACATCGACAAAATTTGTCAAAAGGATTTTCAGGTATCTTCATGGAACTCAAGATTTTGGCATTTGGCTTTCGCTTCCTCATGCATTAGTTTGAGATCTTTTTCGATGCTGATTTTGGAGGATGGAGAGTTGATAGGAAAAGCACTTACGGTTCATGTCACTTCTTGGGAAATTCTCTCATTGCATGGTCATCTAGAAAGCAATCTTCATTTGCACAATCAAGCTGCTGAATCTGAATATGTGGTCAGCTGCAAGTTGTTGTTCTCAAATTCTTTGGATAGTAGCTACACTTAAAGATTATGGGGTTATTTTGGATAGTGTTCCTCTTACGTGTGATAACACTAGTGCAATTTGCATTGCTAAGAACCTGTGCAACATTCAAGAACAAAACATATTGACATCGATTTCACTTTCTTAGAGATCATGTTGAAAAAGGCAACATTGTGCTTCATCATGTGGATACTGAACATCAATTGGCAGACATTTTCACAAAACCTTTGTCTTCTTCGCTTTGCTTTTATTCGGGAGAACTTGGAATTGTTCATCCAATGGGATTGTTTTGAGGGGGAGTTTCTTTGCCAAGTTCTTTCACTTGATGAGCTCACTTTATCATATTTCTTTATATGTTATGTAATTGAGCTAATATATGATAATCTAATTGTTTCACTTGAACTAAAAATGACATTGCGGAATTCCTGGACTAATTGCCTATAGCTAAATACTCTGTGATATCTTACTCTTCTAGGCTTGATATTGAATCTTCTTGACAAATTTGGGCTATGAAGCAAGTGTGGTTTCAACTTTACTCTTTCATAAGACCTTTTAATCACTTTTGCATGTTTATAATCAAAGAAAAATGAAAAGAAAAGGGAATCAATAAAAAAGGGTTGTTAAAAGCAAAAGCCTCAAGTTATGAGCTTCAGGATGCTTTCCCTAAAAGATAAGATGTATGCTTCAAGCATGCCATTCCCTCAAAAGACAAGATGTATGCTTCAAGCATGCCACTCCAAGGAAATAAAAGAAGTATGCTTCAAGCATGCCACATGCGATTCTTGTTTAAAGATTAAATTGGTCCACTAGATTGGAGTTGAAACTACTTGCTCGCCCTGATTTGTTATTTGCTTCAACTTTGAGCCTTTGTTCTTCTACTAAGGTCTTGCTTAGTACTTGGCTATAGTTGACTGAATTGAGGTTGAGATGCATGTCATTGAATAACTTGTTAAAATCACTTCAAGATCATGTATTTTGCATATTATGTGATATATAAGGTTATATGATCGAATGAGCTCATTTTCTCCTATCTTGGCACTCCCTTGTTTCTCTTTGTGAAATCATTGTTTCAGGAAAAATTTTGAACCTGTTCTCTCTTTTACTCTTGATGAATCCATTGTCAAAGGGGGAGAAAATTGGGAATTGTTGAAAAGTTTAAAGAAAAAGGGAGAGTTGTTAAATTTGAGAATTTTGGGAGAAGTTTGGAGAATTTTTGAAATTTTTGGGCGCATTGCACATTCACACACATTTTCATTCTCAGGGGGAGATTTTGTTTTGCATTTTGGTCAAAGGGGGAATTCTGTGTTTTCTTTTTGGTCCTTGATCCTTTGGATTTTAAAATCTTTTGTAAAGTGAATGCCAAATGTTCAATTCTAAGTGGTGTTGCCAATGTTTTCATCAAGGGGGAGATTGTGAAATCATGTGCTGAAAAATTGGCTTTGAACTGAAAAATTAACTTAGATTTGAATTTGCAAAATGTGTTTGTTCATGTGTTTTGACAATTTGACAAGAAACGAAGGTTACGCATTAGCGCGGACAAAGTTCTCAAGAAACAAGAAGTTTCCCATCTGCGACAGACAGTGTTTTTGGGTGCATTGTGAACATGTTTTTGAGCCCATGACCAAAGTCATTTTTCACATGTACAACGGATGCTTTTTCTTGGTCCGTTGTGAACAAGCTTTTTCGGTTTGGATAATTCCTTGGAACCAAGATTTTCACATGTACAACGGACTAATTCTTTTTGTCCGTCGTGAATGGACTTTTTCTAGGGTTTTACTTTTGTGAAACCGAGCGTGGCACGTTTGCGCCGGACAAGCTTCTGGGGTCCGTTGTGAACTTGTTTTGAGCTCATGACCGAAGCCATTTTGCATGTACAACGGACCAACTTTGTTTGTCCGTTGTGAACGTGTTTTTCCGCGTTTGGTTGGCTTCTTGGAACAGAAACTTTTCCTTATACAACGGACCAACTTTGTTTGTCCGTCGTGAATGCGTTTTCGCTCAATTAGGGTTTTGAGCGATTTGGATTTGAATTTTGAATGTGAATTTGAAATTTGTAATGATTTCATGATGCTTCTTTTGAAGTGGACTTTATGCAATACTCATGTGAGTAGTTGCATGGATTGACATTGAGTCAAGTCGTGGACTTGTGCTCGGATTTGTTTTGTGGTTTGTTCATGTGCAGGTATTGCTCGAAGACTAATGTGGTCGATGACGGGACCGGAACTAGGTTCATGGAGGAACTGAGGTTCGGGACTAGGTTCAGGAGGAACCGAGGTCTTGGTGGTCAAGGATGTCATGCGGGACGTTCGGGCTAAGAGAATGGTGCACATGAAGAATGGTTAGTCACGTGAGAATGGCAGGAGGTCATTCGCGTGCAAAGTGTTAGTCACGTGAGTATGGCAGGTGGCCATACGCGTGCAAAGTGTTAGTCATGTGAGTATGGTAGGGTTGCCATACGCGTGCAAGAGTTGTACTCGGCCTGGTTGGGCCAAGTAGAGTTGAGTTGGATACGGATTCCATCTAGGGAATAGGAATCGTATTCAGAACTCCTTGTGGGTTGGTGCTTTAAATAGGTGGGGGGTCTCCTGTTGAAAGGCATTAAGTAGAGCTGAGCGCATCAAGCTTTGAGCTTGGTTTTAGGTTTTGTACTCTTTTGATGAGAGTATTTTAGACAAGAAATAAAGATCAATTCTTCCAAGATTTTTATGCTACAAGAACCACGTCGCTATGTTGTTTTCTCTGTTTTGGTTCTTGTTTGCATGCATGTTCTAATTCTAGATTGGTTTTTGATCATTGAGTTTCATCTTGATTTGATCCATCAAAAACCGTTCTAGGGTATTGATTTAGAGTTTCTCAAAGTCTAGTTGATTAATCTTTTGAAGATCTTGTTTAATCTTGAAGTTTTGATTAGATTGATTCTCGTCAAGTTCTGGATCAGCAAGCTTGCGAAGTTCATAACTTTTGATCCGTAAGTCCGATCGAGCTGATTCTTTTTGGGTTCGATTCGTATTGGAATCTAGTTTCTTGTGTCCAAATTTCAGATCGTTTCGACGGTTGGATCTCAAGGAATTCTCGTTTTACCAAACCTCTGTCATTCTATTTTTGTCGAAAACGAGGCAATTATTTGGTTCTGTTTTGGGGTGAACTTTTAATAGGTCAAGAATTTGGTTTTAGCTTCCGCACAATCATTCACCCCCCCTCTGATTGCTATATTCGTATACTTCGATCCTACACTTCTGGTATGTTTGGTGGTTGCGCACCATCAAATGAACGTATATCTCCATATGAGCGTGAATCTGGATCCCAGTTCTTCCCTAAGCACATCATCCGCAGGCTTAACTTAGCCCCATCTCTGTAGCCAGGGGTGTAAAATCCTCCTACACCAACACCAAGTTGCTGGCACAGTTTGATGATTTTAACCTGATATGTGCAATAAAAGAAACATTAGATATATACTGTCTGCATTAAATATGCATTGGATGTATTCAAACACATCCTATAGAGAAGCACAATAATCGAATCAGTTGATAAAATGTATGTTTATGGCATATAGGAATTCTGGATAATGCCATGCAAGTTGCCCAAAAGTGTGCAGTTAAGACATTGGAAATATAAGACTTCAAAATCATGAGTGTGCACATTTTAAAAAGAAGAAAAGAAAAGGCTGTGGAAACAATTTTTTATACTTCTTCTAAAACAAATGTTGATGCTGGGATAAAAATGAAGTAATTGACCTGAGACAATAAGCAAAGTAACATGAGTAAATATGGGCATACCTGATCGTTAGGCTTTAAGAATTTTTTCAACAGAACCATCCCAGGTCTCAAATATTGCAATGGAGCTACATCCTTGGAAAGCTCCCTCTCTCGTCTTTTTCTCTGTTGAGCTCAAGTAAAGAACGATTTAACTTGATGGAACATTTGTTATCACTCATGCATATATCAAATGGGGCAGCTCCTGAATCAGATACCATAGATCCAAAACTACATGAACTGCTCCTGGAGTCCAGAGATTTCGACGGTTGAACCGGTGTAACCATTTGGAGCGGTGAATCTTGAGATTTGGGCGCTTGAATCGGTGTAGCCATTTGGAGAGGTGATTTGTTACTGCTAACTGAAGGAGAGGATTGACAGGTCCCCTCCTTTTGGCGTTTCAAGGACCGTTCATGAACCTAAAAATATAATTGATATTTATGAGTGTTTATAACATGAGTGCATGAAACAAGGGAAAAAACGAATTATCAGGAAGTCCAGCTAAAATGCACCTACCATATGAAACATATCGTGTACTCAAGTAAAGAAATAATCATGCATGGCAGACAAATTTAAACATCACCCTATATACATGTTCGTAGCCTTTTTATTCATATATATAAGAATAGGTAGAAGTCTAGAAGTAGTCATTGAAACAAGGCGGCAAAATAAATTAGCGGGCAAATACACAATTCTACACAGATTATAGTAGTAATTGAACCTCACATTCAGGCAGTATCAGTTCATCCAAGGTAGGATCAACAACCGTATCTATAGGCATATGTATAAACTTCGAAGATATGCTATTGTGCATAGTCTTGTACGTCATGAGCATTAAGAACTCAAGAAAAAGGCACTTATCAATGTCCGCTTTGTTAGCCTGAGAGTCATCCTCCATCTCCCTATATGCCCAGTCAAGTATATTCCTTGTAGCATCATCAAAAGCAATGGAATCTTCTTTAAGCTTCTCAGCCCACACAACAGCCCGCTTTCCAAAACCTTGATTGCAGAAATGAGAAAGGAAAACGTTAACCGTGACAGTGTTGGGTTGAAAAGCCATCTTAATCAGTCTGCGATCGTAATCATAGCTCGATCAAGAACATCACTGCAAATGCCATCCATCAATGTGTTGTATGTAACTGAATTAGGAGTATAACCCATAGCAGCAAGCTCATCCAACACCTTCACTGCTCGATTCAATAAATGGTTGTTACAAAGACTGTGCATCCAGATATTATATGTGAAAATATCTGGTTCACAGCCATCTGCAAGCATCTTATTATGAACGCCTGGTGTTATCCTTCCACTAAATTATGAACGCATTATAGATCTAATTCCGAATTAAATCCGCAAGCCCGCGGAGTCTTTCCAGCAGATTCCAAACCATCCCAACCAATAGAGATCAATTTACGACTAAAATTAACCCAGTAAATAAAGCACAGAAAATGCGCTTTTGTGTTTACAAGCATCTCACCTGAACTCCTGGAGCAAGCCCTAAGAAAATCGCCCAAAAAATCCTCAAAAATCTCGAAATCAATCTACGCAGCAAACAAACTCGCAGCTAACTGGATGGAGAGGATTTGGATTTGATCTCGAACTATTGGAAGAATCAAATCCATGAAAGCATAGGTCTTCTCACCAAAACAAGAAGAGATCATCCGAGTTCCCTCGCCACTCCAGTAGAGGGAAGGTTGTGACGATCCGCCTCCAAGTGCCAGCGAGGTGCTGGGAGGGCGGAATAGCACATTGGGGACCTTCACCCCAATGTCCCTCCGTTGTCACCTTCGCCGGCGGTGCCTCCTCCCCCGCGCGCCCCCATCTCACATGCCAAATTCCCTGGGGAGAGTTCCCCGGATAGGGGGACGGGAACGCAAGCGGGATGTGGGAGGGCGCCGGCGGCGAGGGGAGAGGGGAGGAGGCGGAGGCGAAGCGAGCGCCAAGGTGGCGTTGGGGGCGGCGCACACGGGCGGGCGAGCGATTGGGGGCGGCGCGGGGATCGGGGACTCACGGGCGCGCGATTGGGGCCACCATGGAGATTGAGATGAACCGAATGATTTGATCCATTAGATTTGATGAAGTGACGTGAGAAAACATCTTAGCGCTTGATTATGAGGAAGGGGAATTTCTGGGTGCACATGTTAGGGTGAACAAATAAAAGGTATCCTCTGTGGGGGATGAATAGTGTGTGCATATAGAAAAGAATTAACTGGTGAATTATATAGGGGTAAAGATACATATGTATGTAGGTTCCACCGGATTCTCGTAGTAATTACTCTAGAAAAGAGCAAAATGCTGATCATGGACCCACTGGACAAAGATAAAGAAGACTACGCAGAGCTGATAAGTCTAATGAATGAGGCGTTCAAAAGATATTGTACAAAGAGTTAAGATACCGCCCATTCCAAAATTCCCTTTCAATCCGTACTAAATTTTCGGTATGCAAGCAAGCAATATTCTTATATCGCATTTCATAGTAAATAACTCTTTCCATGACATTTTAGTTTATTTAATTTTTGCAGTGTCACAAGCAGCCGCGAGGCATAAATTTATGTGGGTACTTCGTGTGCCAATACATGTGCGAAATCTTATGTTCTACAATAATAGACAATGAAGTAGAGGTTTGTCATGCTAACATTACATATTTATTCGCACCACTCAATTTCTATATATATACTCTGAGATTTATTTTTTCTATTTGTAGGGCCTCAAATTGCCTACGGCAGGACTGCTTCCTGTTGAAATCCAAGCCATTCAGGGACAACTCGCCTACTTCATCATGAAGGAAGTTATCAACAAAAAGGGCAAGTTTTATGATGAAGACAACAACGATCCAGTGATCCATACTCTTCTTACACGTCATTCATCTCCAACCAACTCTGAAGGCTCGTAGGCTTGTAGTTTAGAAACGAGTTTATGCTTTATTATTTAAATTTTGTTTAATTACAAAGTGTAAATTGATGCTTCATTATGACTAATCTTACACATTATTTGTGTATACATTTGTTACAATGTGTGTGATATAATTGTTCCTTGTGTATGCTGTTTCAGAGGGAATGGCTAGCACTTCCTGAGGCTAGCCAGAAATGCTGATTTTTTATTTTGTGGGTGGGAATTATCAGTGGCGGTTTGTGGATAAAACCACCACTGATAATGTTAATATCAATGGCGGTTTGAGGCAAAAACCGCCAGTGATAATGGCAATATCAGTGGCGGTTTTATCCACATTAAACCGCCACTGATATTAGCATTATCAGTGATGGTTTTATCCACAAACCGCCACTAATAATATTATCTGTGATGGTTTTAAAACCAAGATTATCAGTGGCACTTAATCAGTGGCGGTTTAAAAACCGCCGCTGGTGTGAGTTAAAAACCGCCACTGATGTGAGTTAAAAACCGCCACTGATGTGCTTCTCCATAGTAGTGCTACGAGTTCCCACCCGAGATAGGGTTTCCGCGCCACTCCTCTTGGCTGGCCACATGGAGACTATCGCTAGAGAACACGCCAGATTACGCAACCTCCCTTCATCCCCCAAAATTATCTAGGCCTGTGTGGTCCCTATCCGTCACCGTTCATCGTCTCTGCCCCTGGCCTGGCACCATCATCGCTCTCCTCTCCTCGCTCGGCCAGCGCTGCAGCAACGCCTCTGTACGTACCAAGGTAATCCATCTCCACCCCTAATTCCATTAGATCTGCAAGATTGGGTGTTGGTTAGCCTCCCTCCCTGCATGTGCACGTTTAACACTAGATATGCGTCCAATTTAATACCCGCAAGTGTAGGAGTCGCCTATAGCTTTTCACCTTGTAGTATTCTAAGGTATCAAAATAGATATAAAAAAATAGATATACTACTTCTAGAATAAAATAGTACTAACTAAAGCAATGGTTACGAGGCGATGAAAGTAAACTAAGCTAGAACTAGAGAAATCAGGTTTAACCAAGATGTGAAAGATCCTCCCCCTATACTAGGCTCACTTACTGCAATTTAAAACTAGATTGGTCTAAAACTAATCAGCACAAAATTCATACTATGTTGGTTGTCACCCTACAACATCCCTATACCGGTCTTTCCACACTTTGTTAGTTAAATTATCTAAGCGCTAAGACTTATCTCATTCTCTAACCTATGTCATGATCACAATCAAGTAATGTGGAATATAGTCATTAGATGCACTAACCCGGTGAGGTAGATGACGCCATTAGTTGTTCTTGATGTCGGTGAGGAAGAATGGCTCGGTGAGGACAAACGCCCGGTGATCTTCACGGTGAGGAAACAGTCTTAGTTAGCCTCAACGCCAGAAATCCAAATCGGATGGAGTTTTGGGAGTAGTCACTCGTGAGCTGCTAGTGCATACACAAGAGCCAGCATCTCCCTTCTTGATATAGCGTTGGCTAACGGGACCGAACCAAAAGGAGTGGTTGATGCGTTCCCGATTAAAACGCAACTAATTTTGGTGTTAGTTAGATCCATAACTTTCGGATCTTGAGATCACCACTAACATTCTCCCACTTGATCGAAAGGCTAATAACATAAGTCCACATTTAATAGAATAGCACACCAAAATAAAGTATTATAGCGATTAATAAAGTCACCGCTGAAACCCCAGTATCTATAGCGTACAACTCTATCTTAATGGAATAATCACTTATTCTTAATGGGAGTTCGGTTTATTTCTTACAGTCCTTATTTCCAGAATCAGGGGCTTCCCAATAAACCCATGCCGGCAACATGCTCTCGAAAGAGATTGGGTGGTAAGCCTTTAGTAAGTGGATCTGCAAGCATAGACTTAGTACTTATATGCTTGACATCAATTGTCTGATCCTGAATTCTATCTTTCACAACATGATACTTAATGTCAATGTGTTTGGCAGCACCACTTGACTTGTTGTTACTTGAATAGAAAACTGCGGCCTTATTATCGCAGTATAATGTCAGTGGTTTAGATATACTGTCAACCACTCTTAGTCCGGGAATAAAATTCTTAAGCCATACAAATTCGCCCAAAGAGCCTCATAACATGCCACAAACTCAGCCTGCATCGTTGATGATGCAGTAAAAGATTGTTTGGAGCTTTTCCACGAAACAGCTCCTCCCGCAAGTGTGAAGATATAACCTGATGTGGATTTCTTAGTATCTACACAACCCGCAAAGTCAGCGTCCGAATAACCCACAACCTCAAGGTCATCAGACTTCTTATATGTGAGCATGTAGTGCTTAGTGCCTTGCAAATAACGCAAGACTTTCTTAACGGCTTTCCAGTGGTCCAACCCTGGATTTCATTGATATCTGCCAAGCATCCCGGTTACGAATGCTAAATCAGGGCGAGTACAAACTTGAGCGTACATAATGCTTCCGACAGCTGAAGCGTAAGGAATCCCCTTCATCTGATCAGTTTCTAATTGATTCCTTGGACATTGGAATGTTCCAAATTTATCACCCTTTACAATAGGAGCAGGCGTGGCAGAGCAGTTATGCATATTATATCTCTTAAGCACTCTGTCAATGTATGCCTTTTGGGATAGGCCTAATATCCCTTTGGACCTATCTCGGTGAATCTCAATGCCCAGAACGTAAGAGGCATCACCAAGATCCTTCATGTCAAAGTTAGCGGAAAGAAATCTTTTGGTCTCATACAGCATATCCATATCGCTGCTAGCCAACAAGATATCATCCACATAAAGCACTAAGATAGTGAATTTGCTCCCCTTAATCTTAATATATATGCAATTGTCCACATCATTTTCTTTGAAACCGAAATTTCTTATGGTCTCATCGAACTTAAGATACCATTGTCTACACGCCTGCTTTAGTCCATAGATGGATTTCTTAAGTCTGCATCCCATATGTTCCTTGCCTTCCACGACAAAACCTTCCGGTTGAGCCATGAAAACATCCTCATGCAAGTCACCATTAAGAAATGTAGTTTTAACATCCATCTGATTTAGCTCTAAATCATAATGAGCAACAAGCGCCATGACAATTCTTAGCGAATCCTTCTTCGAGACGGGAGAGAAGGTATCAACATAATATATCCCTTCTCTTTGTGTAAACCCTTTTGCTACAAGCCTTGCCTTGAACCTTTCGATATTTCCTTTAGAGTCATGCTTAGTTTTGTAGACCCATCTACAGCCTACTGTTTTGACTCCATCAGGAATTTCTACTAGATCCCAGACGTCATTAATGCCCATAGACTTTATTTCATCCTGCATGGCCTCAAGCCACTTGGATAAATCTTTAGTCGTCATAGCCTCCTTAAATGGTGTAGGATCATCTACCTTCCCTATGTCACATACATCTTCATTCATGTATACAACATAATCATTAGGGATGGCTGATCTTCTTTCCTGCTGTGATCTCCTTAGTAGTTCATTAGTTATCACAGGAGGCTGTTGAGGCTCATCATTAGGTGCTACATTGTTGAGATCTGAATTCTCAGATGGGGGCTCAACTCCAGGATTCTCAGCTGGAGGAATAACTGTATGAGGTACAGGAACAATAGTCTCTAAAATTATCAGCAAAGGTACATAAGTCCGAACCTCCTCAAGATCTATTTTCCTAGCCTCTGAGCTCCCACTGATTTCATCATTCTCTAAGAATACAGCATGGCGGGTTTCCACAAACTTAGTGATATGATTTGGACAATAAAATCGATACCCCTTAGACCTTTCAGGATATCCAATAAAATGGCAACTTACTGTCTTAGGATCCAATTTTCCAAGATGTGGATTAAAGACTTTAGCTTCAGCAGGACAACCCCACACACGTAAATACTTTAAACTCGGTTTCCTTCCAGTCCACAATTCATAAGGGGTTTTAGGGACTGATTTACTGGGAACCCGGTTTAATATGTGTGCGGCTGTCTTTAATGCTTCCATCCACAGACTAACTGGTAAACTGCAGTAACTCATCATTCTACGCACCATATCCATAAGGGTGCGATTGCGCCTTTCTGCTACTCCATTTTGCTGGGGTTCACCAGGTGTGGAATATTGTGCTACTATGCCATTTTCTGAAAGGAACTTAGCGAATGGACCAGGAATCTGTCCATAAGGAGCATGTCTCCCATAATATTCTCCTCCACGATCTGATCTCACTACCTTAATCTTTAAGTTAAGCTGATTCTCTACTTCAGCCTTAAAGATTTTGAATTTATCGAGTGATTCAGATCGATCGCGAATGGGGAAAATATAGCCATAACGGGAGAAATCGTCAGTAAACGTGATAAAGGAGTTATACCCATCAACTGAAGTCACAGGAAAAGGTCCACATATGTCAGTGTGGATTAATTCTAAAACTCCTGTGCTTCGTGTGGCTCCTTTCTTAATCTGTTTTACATATTTCCCTTTAATGCAATCAATACAATGATCTGAGTCAGAGAAGTCTAGAGGTTGGAGTATCTCTTCCTTAATGAGACGTTCCATTCTCCCCTTCGAAATGTGGCCTAAACGACAATGCCACAATTTCGATGAAGTCTCATCACCTAGACTTCTCTTTCGCTTATTGGTGGCATCACACACATTCATTGATACAGGAAATTCAGAGAGATGAAGCATATAGAGTTTGTCTCGTCGAGTTGCGAGACCAACATTATTAGAATTAAAGTTTACAATGCATTTATTGTTCCCAAAGATACAAGTGTATCCATCATCATCTAATAGAGAAACTGAAATGAGGTTTCTCCTTATACTAGGAACATAAACGACATTATTCAAAAGAAGGGTGAAGCCACTATCTAATACTAATGATAGTGTGCCAACGGCTTCAACTTCAACCTCCTTTCCATCAGCAACTCTAAGGCTTCGCTCCCCCTTTCTTACCGTCTTCACGGTAAGGAATCCCTGCAATGAATTGGAACGCACTGGGCACCCGAGTCAATCCACCAGGTATTAGGGGACAAATCAGCATAAAGGGTTTCATCAATAAAGGAAATTTCATCATTACCCTTTTAGCAAGCCATTTCATAAAGCTCAAGACAATCTTTCTGAACGTGCCCACTGGTTTTGCAAAAACGACAGATGGGCCCATCAGAAGTAGATGTAGCAGTGACTTTCTCCTTTTGCTTTGGCTTGCTTGACTCAGCCTTAGGGGAGAAATGCAGCTTCTTTTTGGACTTAGTCTCCCCTTGGAATTTCTTTTTTCCATGGCCAACATGGAAAACTTGGTCCTTTCTTTCAGCTTTAACCCTCTCTTCTTCTTGGACACACATAGCGATCAACTCGCTCATGGTCCACTGCTCCTTCTGAGTATTATAATTAATTTTGAATGCATTATACTCAGGAGGGAGAGAGGTCATAATAAAATGGACCAAGAACCCATCAGAAATGGCCATATCCATGCCCTTGAGTTTTGCAGCCATATCATTCATCATCATGATGTGCTCACGAACGCTGCTAGAGCCATCATACTTACTCGTGAGCATCTTCATGATCAAAGTACTAGCATAAACTTTTGAGGAGCCCTTAAATTGCTCCTCGACTGAGGCCAAGTACTTCTTAACATTGTCAGAATCAGGGATTGCTCCCCTTATCGCGACAGATATGGTGCTCTTTATAATCATCAAAGACATGCGGTTGGACCGCTCCCACTTTTCCGCTGTTAAATCATAGAGTTTCTTTTTCTCAGCGAAACTCTCATCTTCAGCGGAAGGAGGTACGGGAGCCTCCTCACGTAATGCATAGTCTATGTCCATAATACCAAGGACAATCTGAACTCTTTCCTTCCAAGAAGGAAAGTTCGTCCCTGTCAGCTGCTCAATGCTGTTCAAATAAGCGGCAACATTAGCGTTGTTCATGGCTGAATCAAGAAAATAGAATATAATCAGTAAACATTGGAGAAAATAAATGTCTTGCATGAAATTAACCCTACGTTGGTCTGATTAATAACATGCTAATGACTGAAAAGAACTGAATTAACTTATGGGTAACACATGGTCATAACCAACGTTGGTCAGAATATGATCATGGTTATAACATAATCCCGATTTTAATTAAATAGGTATGATACATAGTTATAATCAACTTTGGTCAGAATATAACACGCGCACACACGCAGGCAAGGCGTCGACGACATGGGCGAGAAGGAGCCGCCTGAGGAGAGCGGCGTCGCCGACGGCACACACGGCCGGATTGAAGCCACAGCGAGGACGCGCGTACGCGAATGGGCGAGGAGGTGAGGCGGCGCGAAGTAGCGCAAGCGAGGATGCGCAACTGCACTGGCGAAGGCGAGCGCGTGGGCGACGGCACACAGACGCATGACGCGCGACGCGACGAAGATGATGCCGCTGTGAGGCGCGGTGCGCGAGCACGCTGTGACACCCAGGAAACACTCCCGTCAACAGGTAAAACCCCAATCCCCTTATTAGTTCTTGATTTAGGGTTCAGAATACTGGGGATTTCTATTGGGTTTTGCGGATTTGGGAAACTTTTGGGGCTATAGGGTTCGGATTTGAGGTATCTAGGGTTCGAATTGATCCCATCCTCTCCTTCTAATTGCTATCCGACCCAAGAACAACACCGGATCGACCTTAACCGACATGAACAAGGTCCAATCCAGGACTAATAAGCCCTAAACCTAACAATCAAGAACTAAATCGATGCATAAGAATTAAACCGGGCTCTAATTGGATCAAGCTAAGGCTAGGTGGCTCTGATACCAAATGTTAGTTAAATTATCTAAGCGCTAAGACTTATCTCATTCTCTAGCCTATGTCATGATCACAATCAAGTAATGCGGAATACAGTCATTAGATGCACTAACCCGGTGAGGTAGATGACGCCATTAGTTGTTCTTGATGTCGGTGAGGAAGAATGGCTCGGTGAGGACAAACGCCCGGTGATCTTCACGGTGAGGAAACAGTCTTCGTTAGCCTCAACGCCAGAAATCCAAATCGGATGGAGTTTTGGGAGTAGTCACTCGTGAGCTGCTAGTGCATACACAAGAGCCATCATCTCCCTTCTTGATATAGCGTTGGCTAACGGGACCGAACCAAAAGGAGTGGTTGATGCGTTCCCGATTAAAACGCAACTAATTTTGGTGTTAGTTAGATCCATAACTTTCGGATCTTGAGATCACCACTAACACACTTCACCCCTGTCACGAGTCCATCGCTTTATTCACCACCAGCAAATCGTGCACTACTTGATATAGATCAGCCTACACTACTATAGGAATGTACCTTAGAATCAGTTCTTTTTCATCATCACAATCGGTTTTGGTGATGATAGAAAGTTCAAAAATAGTAATAAGGGCTATCACAGTCGGTTTTCTCCCTGATTGTGATAAACGGTAATCACAATCGGTTATAGCAGAGAACCAATTGTGATAAGCCCCTCATCACAATTGATTTTTTGCTAGAACCGATTGTAATGAACCCATTTCAATATTGTTGATTGGTTTACGGTATGCATATCATTCACAATATATATAGAACACAAACACTTTATAATACACATATCACATTTGTCTACATGAATATAAAACACAAACATACTTAACAGTCAATACACATGCAACATCTACCCATTCATCCAATTAAAAGACGGTGATACACTTGATAAAATATTGTGCACGTGTTTATGGAATATACTTGACAACATTTTATAGAGCTAGTGATACTTCATATCTGCATTGTACTTGGTCTACACCACCTCCTCAGCTTTGTAGCCATGCCCATTTGCTATTACCATGAATCTGAAAATGACTGAAAAATTAGTACATGATATAATAGGCAAATAAAGAAATAAAGTTAATTTGGACAAGAAAAAATCACAATAAATCAAAATTTAGTTCCTTACCAGTACCGAAGTGCTCCATGCAGTGATTTCTTCTAAAACTAAGAAATGCAAAACAAAGATCCACATCCCAGTGCATGACTGCCTTTCACCTTGGCTCCTATCTCTCTCACTCTCTCTCTATCTATCTATCCGTCTATGAATCTATCTATAGTGCAAGTGAGAGGGAGAGCAGGAGATGGAGAGGAGCAAGTGGAGGAGATGAGTGGTGAGCACAAGGGTGTGTATAAATTGTAATACTGCGAAACTTTGCCCTACATTTTGGGACTTCAGAGGATGTGGATCCATCGGCGCGTGTTAGGGTTAAATTGGGTTGTGTGGGGAGGGGTTTTTCTGAAACTTTCCCTCCCCCACCTAATTTTCCCCAACCTAACCCTACTTTTCTCTCTCCTTCCATTTTTCTTCCTAACTGGCTTCACTTTCCTTTTTTCTCTCCTGGTGGGGCGCCCCTGGCTCCTTCCTTTTTCCTGGCTGACTCCCCCAGCGCCTCCCTCCTCCTGGCCAAGTCACCCCTTCCTGCCATGGGCTGAGCCACCCACCCCCTCCCCCCAAGCAGCTAGCGCCCTGCTGCCTCCTCCCCCAGCCAGGCCGACTCCCTCTGCTGCCGTTCTCCCTGGTGGTCGTCCTCTCCAAAGTAGCAGTAGGATGTGGCCTCTTCTCCTTCCCCAACCGTGGCTCCCCCTCCGGCTTGCCGCCGGCTGAGGGCAGCGGCGGCACCCTCCCCAAATCCGGCGCGTCTCCCACTTGTTCAGCCGGTTCCCCCATCTCCTCCTCCCTCTCCATGGTAAGTGAAGGTAATCCATGAAATTTTGCTTGTGTGTGTTCAGATCTGGGAGCTCTAGCTGGTTGTTTGTGGTACTAGGGTCCTTAGATCTGAATTTTGTGGAGGGAGCTAGCCCTAGGATGGAGAGGACGTGTGCTATTTTGTGGGCTGTTCCAACAGCCGGCTTTGGAGCTCGGTTTGGGCAAGTTAGACTCGTCTTCTGTTAGTTGGCTGTGGATAAATTTGTAGATCATGTCCTTAAGTTTCGTTAGAGCACAAGAAGTTGTGATTTGGCCCAGCCGTTTGGAAGTTATGGCAGTTTCCGTGAGGTCAATCCAAAGTGGGTCGTGTGGTCGGTAGTCTCTATTCTTCTTCGATCTGGGAACAGTAGGTGTGTTGGCAAGGTGAGTGGCTGTGATATATGCATATTTTATATCCTCACGGTCGTTTTGAGTACAAGAACACGAAAATCCGATAAGCCAATCAAAAGTTATGCTACTTAGAAGTCGCCGTGTTGAAATTGGAAAACTGCGGCACGCTCCGTTTTTCGGTTGGAGTTTAGTGCTCGATTTGGAGGCCCTCGGGGTATCTCCTGCATGATTGACTTTGAGATAGCTATAGGGAATCCTCTTATGATTAATTAGGAGCTGAGTTCACTACATTTGGTTAAGCAAATCAAAAGATTTGCTCGTTGGAAGGCTATCGTCCCTGTTGGACAGATTTCGGTTTTCTAGGGTCCCTCGTCGCGTGGTAAAGAGGCAAGTGCATGGTAGAATATTAATATGAATCGACGGTATTGATTACTGAAAGTATCCCATATTTTTACTTACTACTTTTAAGTGATAGTTCTTGCTTAAGATATGCTGAACTACTATCATCGATTAAAAGTTATCCTGTTATGAGCACGTTAGTGCATGTGTTATTCTTATGCATACGATTGTTCTTAATGCACGTGGTTGTGATGAGGAGAATGGGTCCATAGTGGAATGCTTGTTGACAGTGTTGTCGCAAGATAGATGAGCAATGACAAATGAATGTTGCATCATTTGCATTCATAGCATTTAATGGGCCAGGTCAGTGAGTAAGTCATAACTAATCCGGAGAGGTCAGTGAGAAAGTTATGACTAATCCGGAGTGCCCTTTTGTGCAACCTATTTTGGGTAGGTACCTCCGCGGGATGGAGGTTGAGGGGAAACATCGACGGGTGTTCCCTCAGCTATACCGGTATAGGCTTTCGAGTTGCATTCATGAGAAATGTAATGTGCATGGTGAGCATGGGTTATAAGTGCATTGCATAGCATTTGAAATGAGGAATAATGATGCTTGAGTTTGTGATTTTTGTATGTGTCATGAGATGTGTAATGAGAGTATGAGGTTGTTTCTTATGTTTTATTCGAGTTATGGAAATCTTTTCTTCTCCCTGCTATTTAGTTGTGATATTGATTATGTTATTGTTCTATTATGTACTTGCTGAGTCGTGGACCCACCCTTGTTTTCTTTGTTGTTTTATTTTCGTGGAAGCTCTCATGCCGGGTTGGGAGATAGCACCACAGACACTCACCTTCATGACAAGATTAAAGAATGATAGTTCAAATAGAAAATTTAGTGTTAGACTTTTGTGGCGTTGAGATTGTGGATGCGAATATAGCTTATGTTGGTTTCCAGTTGGTTAATTCATGTGGCTGTTTTTGTGTTGATGCATTACAATTGTAATTATGGCAAGCCTCGCAGTGTAGTTAAGGCGATTAGTTGTTAATTTCGGATATTATTGTTCTTGTTGATTTAGTTGCTCATGAATTACTTATATCATTGTTATGTTGTACCTTGTCTTTTGTCTGCTGAGTGGATGTCCTAGATTTAAGGGAGGTGCTGTTGAAATTTTTTAGTAGGTTCGGCAACCTCCTAGTTGTTCGCTTGTTTTGCTAAAATTGCCCTAGTTTCGTTATTGTTGGTGCTGGAGAGTGTAACATTCGGGGCACTGGGTGCCAGGGTGTTACAGTTGGTATCAGAGCGGGCTTCAGGTCCGCGGTGGTTGGAGTTAGCAAATTACTCTAGAGTAAACCAAAATTTTGCTGTGTGAAATTAGAAACATGGCCTAGGTTTATACTCTTTAAAAATTTGGCCTTAGGGCAATAACTTTAAAATTTGATTTAGATTGTTTAAATAATTTAAAATTTGACACACAGATGCACAGTAAGAAGGGTATGGGTATCGTCGCATTACGCTTCAATGTTGTATTTAAGCTTTGGTGTTGAATGCTAAGTTTAATATGCCTATTGCTTTGATTATGCACGATCTATTGTTACTATTTTGTAAGAGTTAAATGAGTAGTTGTGATTGAGTGAGTTGTGGTACCGAAGGGCTTCGGTCACCTTCTTCTATTGTGGTGTGGCCAAGGTAGAAGCCGTTGTGATGGTTGTGGTTGGGTAAAGCCACAACCGGAAGTTTGGGGTTTTTCATAGGTTTGAGTAGTCGCTTTTTTGCGACAAAGTTTAGAGAATGGATGAATGTTGTGGCTTCTTTTGGCTTCGTTGGTTGGCTTCTTTGGTTTTTGTTGGATGGAAACCCAAGGAAAGTGTTTGGTGATGAGTCTTCACCGGTTGTTCTTCCGGCGACTTTCTTGGCAACAGGTTTTGTTGTTTGACATGGGCTGTATTGGGGGGAAAACTATTGTGTTTGTTGTTCTCTCCATTTAAGAAAAGTATTGAAGTTTTCTTGGTGTAAAACCCAAATCGTGTGGAGTTTGGTGTTATGGTTTTATCAGAAAGATGTGGTTGTTCGCTTGGTTTTTCCTTTTTGTGGAAAAAAATATCCTGAAGTTTGGTTGAGGAGTTGTTGCGTGTTAGAGTTTGGGAAATTCGAGCGTCGAATTCTCTTGTGATTTCTGATTGGTATTCTCGGGAAGGGAAGATGATTCCTGGGGTTGTTTGCGTTTAAGGAACGATGGCTTCCTTAAGGGTCGGGTACGTGACCCATAGAGATGTTCAAGACGTTAAGTCTGTGATGGATAGTTGGAATATTGAGAGGATGTAAATCCTGGATTTAGTTAAAGTGAATTGTTGATTGTGTAAATACAACCTAAATGATTGGGTGATAGGGAAGGATTAATCGAGGTGATAATTGATCTAAAGTGAAGGTTGATTAGTGTTGTATGTAAAGTGTTGTGAGTCATGGAATTAATTGGAAGTTCGAGATTTGTAAGTACTGATCCCGAGTGAGAGGATCTAGAGTCGTCTGCTTGATGAGTCAATATAGTAAGATGAGGGAGTAAAGTACTGGAATATGACAGGGTAAAGACACGAGGATTGTTGGTTTTGTTGCTTAGGGGTTGCTTAAATTGTGAACCGACAAAATGACTTAATTGAGGTGTAATCAAAGAGTGGGAATTTTATGGAGTGATTGTATGAAGGATTGAAGTCATCCTTGACAATTGTCTGTCTGGGATCTGTAATTATGAAATATGACTGGTGGAGTTCGTATCGAATGATTATAAGTGATTATTGATGGAACAAACTGGGGATATTGAATCTGTGATTTAGAGTTTGTGTGAAAAGTAATTGGGGTTGATGTCGAACTGAGTGTTGAAAAGCTATGTTTGAGATTAGAATAGACAATTGTATGGATGATGGCTTGTATTATGTTGAGTAAATAGATAAGTTATTTGTGTTGAAAAAGTGAGAATGTGGTCCTCCTTGTTGATCGTCATAGGTTAGACATGATGTATGGTTGATGATAATATGACTAGTGGTGGTATTATATGAATAAGAGGAGAGAATTAAAAGATTGGGGTTTTGAAATCCCTGTTCAAACCTGTTGGACTTTTCAAGATTTGGTGGATATAAGATCCTGAACGGCTAAGAGTATTCGAATATTAGAAATGGCGAGGTTTGAATTGAACCTTCTTTTAAAAAGGTTTACGGATTCAATTGATTGTATGGTCTTTTGGGAATACATGCCTTTGGCTCAAGCGTTCCGATTTGGGTGCAATTGAAGTTCTCTAGTTGGATTGGTATTTTGATAAGTTGCGGAGTTGGCTTTAATGATCGAAAAGGAAACGTTTCTAAGCTAAATCAAACTATTTCATGATAGTAGTATGATATGATGGAAATGAGAATGAAAGGGTAGTTTTGGGAAGTACTCAATTGATGGGGTCCAAAATAGTGAATTTCATTGGATCGTGCCAATATTTGGCTTTGGCTAAGCTGGATAGCTTATGTTATGAATAGTAGAGTTGCACTCAAGAGTATATGAGAGCATTGCGCTTTTTAGCATGCAAATTGGAGTATCTTTGGAATCGGTGTTTGGAAGGAAACAAACAGCCATAATGGAAGATGTTGGAAGCTCTCGAGTTAAAAATATTTGTAACTCTAGTTCAACTAGAGTTGGATTGAATCGAAAATGTGTGTGGTGTTTGCGAGTGTTTCAAATGTGAGACTTATGATTGCTTCATAAGAGATCTGTGATTGTTTAAGTGATGTTTGCTTTTGTGAAAGTGAGCTCTGCTGGGAATGAGTTTCCCCTTTCTCTTTGAGAGAATCTGCGGCTGTTGTGGATACAAATGTTTGACTTGAGAATTGGGTTTTCTCTCCCAAATGTTGATTTTGGTTAAAATGAAGTGTTTTGCCTTGGTAAAGGCTTGAGTTTTCCTTTTGTGGAAGTAGGTTGCCCCAACTAAGCTTTATACAATGTTTCAATTCTATTGGAGTTTTTCTTCCGAGGTATAGCTTGATGCCTTGGTTTTAATGTGTTGGATTTGGATCGAGTGGTTAAAAAGAATCGAGGCTCCTTTTGCCTTCTAGCACTAGAAGAAAGAATGCATGATTTTTGGTGTCTCGGTTGTGCTATGTAAAAGACTTGAGTTTCTTTTGCGATTTGACTGAAGAAAAGAGAGAAATGAGTGATCACTGGATTTGTGTCGATTGCTCCCCAAGGTGGTGTATGTGGTTCATTTGGTCCAAAGAAGATTTTATTCCTTTTGCTTCCTAGGCTGAGTTAAGAATATGAATGCTATGGTATATTGTTGAGTGTAATAAAGAATTATACTCTTGGGATTTGATTATTTGAGTAAAAGGTTTTTTTTTAGGGCGAGATCCTCTTAGGAGAAGAACTGCTTATGGTTTGGTAATGATCTGCGGTCCTAGCTTGGGCTAGGTGTAGAATTTTCATTGTGGTTTGAAAGGTGGTTCATGTGGGAGGCCTGTGATGTCGGTTTCAAAAACCTTTTGGTAGTAACGTTATTGTAATGAGGGTGATGGCAACTTGAAGTTTCGTGTACTATTGTGAACATTCATATTAGCTAGATGTCCCTGGGAGTGAGATATGCCTGATAGAGGATAGAGTAAAAATATAACATGGTTTGTGAATGGAAAGGATAGGATTATTTGCAATTGAGTCCTTGGGGTTCAAGTTTGAAACTCAAGATGATTAAACAGGTGGTATGGGTGATTGGTGGAGATATGGTTAGAGATGTATTAGGATAAGGGTTTGTGCTCTACTTGGTGTCATGAATAAGTTGAATTGGTGTCATGAATAAGTTGAATGGTGGTGAAAAGATCGAGAAAAGAATTTTTTTTTTAGAGTTGAGTTTAGAGTTTGCAACCGTGATTCTATTGGTTATATAGAGGTTTTATCCAGTAATGCCAAGAGGAGTTTTTCAGAGCTACATTAAATAATTTTGTGATAGCGGTAGGATATGGGAGTTGGCAAAGCAATGAATATGATTGAGTCCTTGAGTGAGTGCATTTGAGGATGACGACTAAGAAAGTTTTTGGTGAAATTTCTTGTTCAGGATGTCCTTTTGAATTTAATTTGTGAGGGACTTGTGTTAGGATTTGGCCTTGTGGAAGGCAATGCTTTTGAGTTCCGTCCTTTGCAAATTTAAAGCAGAAAATTCAAGAAAATTAGTACGAGTTAAGTCAAATCCCTTTTCATAATCTTTGCATTTGGAAATTTGGTTTATCACTTGGACCCATTTGAGTCCTTGCGTGGGTGTTGTTTTGTCTCTTGTTTTGTGCAGTTGTTGTTCTTCGAATTCGAGGTCGAATTCCTTTAAGGGGGGAGAGTGTAATACTGCAAAACTTTGCCCTACGTTTTGGGATTTCAGGGGGTGTGGATCCATCGGCGCGTGTTAGGGTTAAATTGGGTTGTGTGGGGAGGGGTTTTTCTAAAATTTTCCCTCCCTCACCTAATTTTCCCCCCACCTAAACCTACTTTTCTCTCTCCTTCCATTTTTCTTCCAAACCGGCTTCACTTTCCTTTTTTTCTCCTAGTGGGGCGCCCCCTGGCTCCTTCCTTTTTCCTGGCCGACTCCCCCAGCGCCTCCCTCCTCCTGGCCAACTCGCCCCTTCCTGCCATGGGCGACGCCCATTGCAGCACCTGGCCGAGCCGCCCCCCCAAGCAGCTAGCGCCCTGCTGCCTCCTCCCCTAGCCGGGCCGACTCCCTCTGCTGCCATTCTCCCTGGTGGTCGCCCTCTCCAAAGCAGTAGTAGGCTGTGGCTTCTTCTCCTTCCCCAACCGCGGCTCCCCCTCCGGCTTGCCGCCGGTTGAGGGCAGCGGCGGCACCCTCTACAAATCCGGCGCCTCTCCCTCTTGTTCAGCCGGTTCCCCCATCTTCTCCTCCCTCTCCATGGTAAGTGAAGGTAATCCATGAAATTTTGCTTGTGTGTGTTCAGATCTGGGAGCTCTAGCTGGTTGTTTGTGGTACTAGGGTCCTTAGATCTGAATTTTGTGGAGGGAGCTAGCCCTAGGATGGAGAGGACGTGTGCTGTTCCAACAGCAGGCTTCGGAGCTCGATTTGGGCAAGTTAGACTCGTCTTCTGGTTAGTTGGCTGTGGAGAAATTCGTAGATCATGTTCTTAAGTTGCGTTAGAGCACAAGAAGTCGCGATTTGGCCCAGCTGCTTGGAAGTTATGGCAGTTTCCGTGAGGTCTGTCCAAAGTGGGTCGTGTGGTCAGTAGTCTCTGTTATTCTTCGATCTGGGAACAGTAGGTGTGTTGGCAGAGTGAGTGGCTATGGCATATGCGTAGTTTATCTCCTCACGGTCATTTTGAGTACAAGAACGCGAAAATACGATAAGCCAATCAAAAGTTATGCTATTTAGAAGTTGCGGTGTTGAAATTGGAAAACTGCGGCAAGCTCTGTTTTTCGGTTGGAGTTTAGTGCTTGACTTGTAGGCCCTCGGGGTATCTCCCACATGATTGACTTTGAGATAGCTATAGGGCATCCTCTTATGATTAATTAGGAGCTGAGTTCACTTCATTTGGTTAAGCGAATCAAAAAAATTGCTTGTTGGAAGGCTATCGTCCTTGTTGGAAAGATTTCGGTTTCCTGGGGTTTCGGAGTGGGTTGTAGAGTCGATCTCGCGCTAAACCTTGCAGTTGTTTGGTTGGCATGTTTTTGAGTGGGTTGCATCTATTTGCAGGTGGTGTGCCTTCAAGTGAGGGCTCGCGCTCGCATCTCACCTCGTCGCGTGGTAAAGAGGCAAGTGCATGGTAGAATATTAATATGAATCGACGGTATTGATTACTGAAAGTATCCCATATTTTTACTTATTACTTTTAAGTGATAGTTCTTGCTTAAGATATGCTGAACTACTATCATCGATTAAAAGTTATCCTGTTATGAGCACGTTGGTGCATGTGTTATTCTTATGCATACGATTGTTCTTAATGCACGTGGTTGTGATGAGGAGAATTGGTCCATAGTGGAATGCTTGTTGACAGTGTTGTCGCAAGATAGATGTGCAATGACAAATGAATGTTGCATCATTTGCATTCATAGCATTTAATGGTCCAGGTCGGTGAGTAAGTCATAACTAATCCGGTGAGGTCGGTGAGAAAGTTATGACTAATCCGGAGTGCCCTTTTGTGCAACCTATTTTGGGTAGGTACCTCCGCGGGATGGAGGTTGAGGGGGAACATCGACGGGTGTTCCCTCAGCTATACCGGTATAGGCTTTCGAGCTGCATTCATGAGAAATGTAATGTGCATGGTGAGCATGGGTTATAAGTGCATTGCATAGCATTTGAAATGAGGAATAATGATGCTTGAGTTTATGATTTTTGTATGTGTCATGAGATGTGTAATGTGAGTATGAGGTTGTTTCTTACGTTTTATTCGAGTTATGGAAATCTTTTCTTCTCCCTGCTATTTAGTTGTAATATTGATTATGTTATTGTTCTATTATGTACTTGCTGAGTCGTGGACCCACCCTTGTTTTCTTTGTTGTTTTAGGTTCGTGGAAGCTCTCATGCCGGGTTGGGAGATAGCACCACAGACACTCACCTTCATGACAAGATTAAAGAATGATAGTTCACATAGAAAATTTAGTGTTAGACTTTTGTGGCATTGAGATTGTGGATGCGGATATAGCTTATGTTGGTTTCCAGTTGGTTTATTCCTGTGGCTGTTTTTGTGTTGATGCATTGCAATTGTAATTATGGCAAGCCTCGCAGTGTAGTTAAGGCGATTAGTTGTTAATTTCGGATATTATTGTTCTTGTTGATTTAGTTGCTCATGAATTACTTATATCATTGTTATGTTGTACCTTGTCTTTTGTCTGCTGAGTGGATGTCCTAGATTTAGGGGAGGTGCTGCCGAAATTTTTTAGTAGGTTCGGCAACCTCCTAGTTGTTCGCTTGTTTTGCTAAAATTGCCCTATTTTCATTATTGTTGGTGCTGGAGAGTGTAACATTTGGGGCACGGGGTGCCAGGGTGTTACATAAATATATAGGGCAGTGGCTTTCTCAGCAAAATTATTTTGAAATTGGAACCCACTAGGCACCCAAATTTTACTTTGGCGGGACTATTCTGAGCACATCACAATCAGTTCTGAGCTAGAACCGATTGTGATGAGGGATGTCATCATAATCGGTCCTGAGTCAGAACTGATTATGATGAGCTCAATCATCACAATCGGTTTTGAGCTAGAACCGACTGTGATGAGGGCCCCCTTAGCACAATCGGTTCTGAGTAAGAACCGATTGCGATGACCATCCTCATCACAATCAGTTCTGAGCTAGAACCGATTGTGATGTGGTGTCCATCACATCTTTAATTCTATTTGACACCTAATTTAAGTTCAAATCGAGTCGGTCTTCACTTTGCTGAACTTTTTGTATATCTACTATTGAAATGTATTCCTTTCATTGCCTTCTTGCAACAAGGATATTTCGGGCGCTTTGTAGATAGTGTGAGAGTGGTATGCAATCATTCCAGTGCCGACATTCATCTCTTAGGAAACTTCCCTATGTCACCAGTTGGACTCGAGTTCTTGATACATATGGAATTACTCGTCAAGTGCAATCAGAAAACATAAGAAAACAAAGGACAAGAGAACCATCGGTTAAGAACCCATGAAAAAGGAAAAGATTGTTGTGGTGGGCCGGCCAGGCTCAGCCCTCCCCTCGGCCAACTAAGCGAAAACACCCCGCATCTAGTGACCCATATGAACGGTTTTATGAACGCCAACCTCTCCCTTCGACAAAGCCATGAGTCCATACACTAGGGGGTCAACCCCCGGTAAGAGGAGGAGATGGATAAGGATCACCCCCTCTCCCCCCGCAATGAGGGGAAGTACCCTTCCGTGGCGAAGGAGGAAATCGGAGGGAATCACTCCCAGTCGTGCCTTCCTCCGACGTGAACCTAAAGCTAAATCACCAATGTCTGACACCCTCCAACAACTCCTCCCAAATACATGGTGACGTGTCCAGGCAATCTGAGACCCCTACACAAGTGAAATTCCCGTCGAACCCCTATAAAAGGTGTACGAACATAGGGTAAAAAACCCAACGTATTAGAGACGTGAGTCAATAAAAAAAATTCAGATTAGCCCCTGGCAAGAATTAATAAAGAAAAAGAAAGCCAATCAATACGGGCATATCCAAGCCCGCCCTATAAAGCGGAAAAGAAGACAGAGTAGAAGCAGGTTCCCCGAAAAACAAGAAGCAGTTTGACGAGTAAGAAGAGAGAGAGACCCGGTGGTTCCACACCACCACACTGGCGCCGTCCGTGGGGAACCCAACCGCAAGGTGAAACCACCACCTGCCGATCAAGCCCAAGGGTAAGTTTCTGCAACCATGCCACCAAAGAAAGGAAAGGAGGCAGATATCAAGGGGCGGCAACGACGGCAGGAATGAAGAACCAAGGCGGCGACGAGAAGCCAACTGAGATCCCCTCGACTTCTCGTGATGACGAGACGCGGATACCACCGCAATGAAGCCCAAACATGGCGGGAACTTTACATCCACAGACTCCGGTGGCCGTGCGCAAGCGAGCCCCAAACGGCGGCCTCCGACGACAGATCTAACGGTTTCGACACCAGGAGGAGATGTGGCGGAAGCGTCGACACATCCGACTCATCGCCGAGAGACCCACGGAAATGAAGAAACCCACGGAGGAGGAACCGGAGCTCGGGAGGAGATTGACCCCAACGTGCGGGCGCTGATGGAAGCCAACGAGCAACTCATGGCAGAGTTGAGGCGTCTACAAGGACAATCTGACGGGGGTCAATACGAATCACAAGATGAAAGCCCGAGCCGCGAGGTGTTATCTCCAGCGGTTGCGATGGCGCACAGGGAAGATCACGATCCAAACCCCCTCAGCACCCGTCTACGGGCCAAAAAATGGCCCTCCCCGGGAAGCTTCAAATTTCCCACTGTTAAGCCATATGACGGTCGGACGGACCCAAGGGAGTTCCTCCGCGTTTATGATACGGCGATTGAAGCAGCGGGAGGAGATGATGACATCAAGGCGAAGGGGCTCCTTCTAGCCCTTGAAGGCATAGCCCTGTCCTGGTACTCTTCGCTGGAGCCCCGATCGATCACCTGTTGGCCACAACTCCGCTCCAAGCTTGAAGGCAACTTTCAGGGTAACTTCGACGGAATGAAAGAGGAAAGTGACCTATTTGCAGTCAGACAACGCGAAGGGGAAACCCTTAAAAGTTACTTCCAGCGTTTCTCCCGGATTAAGTGCCAGGTACGAGGAGTAAGCGACACTACTATCATCAATGCGGCACGTTGCGGCCTGCGTAGGGGACCGTTGGCGGAAAGGCTCGCTCGTAAAGAGGTGCGCACGGTGGAAGAACTCTTTGCGAAAATGAGGGAGTACGCGCGGGCGGAGGAAGACAACTCCCGAAGGGAAGACGGGCCCCAACAGGAGAAGCAAGAATTCGCTCCACGCAAGAGAGGGCGAGGGAAGGACCTCCCGCCCAACCCAAAAATGAGGGAACGATACCCAGAGCCAGGAAGAAGAGACGAGAGGAGGAGAATCCACCACATTGAAAAGCCAAGAGATCGGCAAGCCACGGGCGACAGGCCCGCGGAGCAGCAAAGACGAGGACCACCCCCGGGCCGAGGAAAACAAGACGAGGGAAGCCGAGTTAACAAGAAAGAAGGGACAGAGCCCCGGCAGTACTTCTGTGAATATCACGGGGAAAATATCACTCACGACACCATCCAATGCAAAGTGATCAACGGATATAGGCGGTTCGAGGCGAAACAAAGGGAAGTCAAGATGCATCCTGCGCCGCCGGAAGCGCCTCCTGTTGGGCGACAACACCCCCCTCGTGTAGGAATGAATCATCTTCGTCGCATTATCAACGTCATTGCGGGGGGCTCCTCATCACATCTCTCGTCAAAAAGACAGAGGAAGGCGTACGCCCGGCAAATTAACCACGTTGCAATTACCCCCACCACCCTTCCTCCGGTAAAATGCGAACCAATCACATTCACACAGGAGGATGCCACGGGGGTACACTTCCCGCACCAAGATTCCTTGGTAGTAACCGCCATTATCGCCGACTGCGAAGTACGCCGAATATTGGTAGATGGAGGGAGCGCCGCGGACATATTATCCATGGAGGCTTTCCGACAAATGATGATTCCACAAGATCGGTTGAAAAAATCGGAGGTGCCGCTGATGGGCTTTGGAGGAAGCACGGTCAGCACCCTGGGGCAATTGGAGCTTGAAGTCACATTCGCGACGCCTCAAACCAGCGTCACAAGTCGCGTCACATTCGATGTGGTAGACATGCCATTCCAATACAATGCGATCCTAGGCAGGGGCTCGTTGACAACCATGGGGGCCATAATTCATCACGGTTTCCTATGCATGAAAATCCCTACCGCAGATGGTGTCATCACGGTGCGAGGAGACCAAGCCTTGGCAAGGAAGATAGATATGGAGAACCCACCTCAAGTCAAACACGTCCGCGTTACTGAGCTAGATCCCGTCGTACCTGCGAATCGCAGCCGGTGGCTCCCTAAACCACAACCCCAGGGAGAAACCCAACGGATACCGCTCGGGCCAGGAAGCGACAAGGCGGTAAGTATCGGCGCCATGTTGTCTCCAGAGGAGGAAAAACACTTGCCGCTGCTCCTCCAGAATATGAAACCGTGTTCGCTGGGGCTCAAGACCTTCTGGCGCCCCGAGAGAAACTATTGAACATGCTCTGTTAATCCAAACGTGAAGCCTAGGAAGCAAAAATTGAGAAAACTTGCAGCAGAAAGACAAGAAGCTGCGAAGGTGGAAGTGGCTAAACTGCTCCAGGCGGGAATCATCCGCGAAACTCGATACCCGGATTGGCTGGCCAACGTCGTCTTAGTCAAGAAGGCTAGCGGGGCATGGAGGATGTGCATCGACTTCACCGATTTAAACAAAGCATGCCCGAAAGATGACTTCCCCCTGCCCCGCATCGACCAGCTGGTTGATTCAACCTCCGGTCGAAGGATGAGCTTCCTTGATGCGTACTCTGGTTATCACCAAATCTATATGCAAGAAGGAGACGAAGACAAGACAAAGATTCGTTACTCCCTTCGGTACCTATTGCTTCGTACGGATGCCTTTCGGGCTCAAAAACGCAGGTGCTACCTTCGCTCGACTCATCACGAAGATCTTCGCCGATCAGTTGGGAAGAAATGTGGAAGCCTACGTTGACGATATCATTGTCAAAAGTGAGAAGAAAGAAGATCACATCGGGGACCTCCGGGAAACTTTCAGAAATTTGATAAAAGGAAAGGTGAAGCTTAACCCGTCAAAATGCGTTTTCGGCGTGGACGCGGGAAAGCTGCTAGGCTTCCTGGTCTCCCAACGGGGCATAGAAGCGAATCCAGAAAAGATAAGAGCTGTCCAAGACATGGCCCCACCAAGAAACCTGAAAGAAGTACAACGGTTGGCAGGGCGGATAGCAGCGCTCAGTCGGTTCTTGCCAAAATCCGCAGAGCGAAGTCTGCCGGTCTTTAAAGCCTTGCGCACAAACGATAGTTTCGTCTGGACAGGGGAATGCCAACGCGCCTTCGATAACTTGAAGCAGAGCCTCGTGGAAATCCCTGTCCTACAAAGCCCGAAGCAAGGTGAAGAGCTTCTGTTATATCTAGCAGCTAGCCCCTCGGCCGTAAGCGCCGTGTTAGTGCGGCCTCAAGGCGCCAAACAACAGCCGGTCTACTTTGTCTCTGAAGCCCTCCAAGGAGCGAAGCTACGATACTCGGAAATGGAAAAACTGGCATATGCTCTGTTAATGGCATCTCGGAAGCTCCGGCATTATTTTCAAGCCAACCGCATCAAGGTGCCAACTACATATCCCCTAGGGTCTATGCTCTTCAGCAGGGAAAGCACGGGGCGCATCAGCAAAGAAGTGGGTCAGCCGAGCTAGCTCCCTTTGAATTAACCATAATTCCAGACGGCGATCAAAAGCCAAGCCCTTGTCGATTTCATGGTAGAATGGACCTCCCCAACCCCGGAGAACAACCAAACTCCAACAATGTGGTCCATCCACTCTGACGGGTCTTGGGGGACGAGTGGGGCGGGAATAGCGGCGGTGATACACACACCCAGCGGAGAAAAAGTGGAGTTTGCAAGAAGGCTGGAATTTCCTTCAACTAACAATATAGCTGAGTATGAAGCGCTATTATTGGGTATCGTAAAAGCAAAGATCATGGGAGCAAGAAAGGCGATAATATACACCGACTAAAACTCATTCAGGGCACATCACCAAAGAATATCAAGTGAGGGATGAGCAGCTCCGTATACGCCGAGATGGTCCTGACAATGGAGAAGGGCTTCACCGGGTTCACCGTTAATGCAATTCCTGTGTCTCAAAACGAACGCTACCGACGAGCTAGCCAAGATCGCAGCCACCGGAGGAAGCCTACCTTCGACAATCTTCTTCGAGATACTTCGCACCCCCTCCATTCCTTCCCAGATAAACCTCATCGTTCGGGCAGCCGGTGAAGACTGGAGGGATGAGATATACAACTACCTCCTGGAGGGAGTTTTGCCAGACGAGGATACACGGCGCAGGCGTGGCCGAAAGACGAGCAAAGAAGTACGCCATCATCAACGGCCTCTTGTTCCGTAGCGGCCTCTCAAGGCCCCGTGGCTACGCTGCATCTCGCGAGAAGAAGGAGTTCAAGCCTTACTTGAAGCACACGAGGGAGATTGCGGAGCGCACTGTGCCCCTAGGAATCTCGTGGAGAAAGCTATTCGGATGGGGCTCTCATGGCCTTCAGCGTTGCAAGATGCGGAGCACATGGTCCGACACTTGTCATGCGTGCCAATGGATGACCAAGCAAACGAGGGCCCCGCCAACGAATCGCATGCGGTACCCCTGGCCGGCCCTTCGCCAAATGGGAATAGACATTGTTGGGGCGCTTCCTAAAGCTCGAGCAAACCTTCGCTTTTAATCGCCGCCATCGATTACTTCTCCCGCCGGATCGAGGCGAGCTGGGCCATAAGATAACCGCAGAGGCCGCCAAATTCCTATGGAAAACAATTATCCGCCGACACGGGTCCCTTACCAGATCAGAATCGACAATGGGACTCAATTCGACTCGAAATTCCGCGACATCGTGGATAATCTCGGGATAAAGATCTGCTTCGCCTCAGAGGGTCATCCTCAGTCGAACGGGGCGGTGGAACGGGCGACCGGGTTACTTCTAGATGGCATAAAAAAAAGGCTTTAAGGCTCTAAGAAGGGGCTTTGGCCCGACGAGCCGGATCACGCCTTATGGGCAACACGCACCGGACTCAAGAGCGACCGGTTCTCCCCTTCCGCCTCCTTTCGGGAAGAAGCCGCTTTCCCGCGGAGATCTCAGGCAAAATCCTTACGAGTAATCAAAACCCGACCCATGAGTCAATTGACGTCACGTGTGATCTAAAGGAAGAACACAAGCTTCAAGCCTTAAAGACCATGAAAGCCTACGCGGAGGCGTCCACCCGAAGCTTCAACAAGAAGGTGAAGAAACGTGAACTACACCCTGGAGACATGGTGCTCAAGCGGGCCGCTCCGGCCTTCGCGAAGCTGGAAACGACCTGGGAAGGACCATACATCATCCAAGAGTCAACAGCGAAGGGTGCCCACAAGCTCATTACCCCCTGCGGAGAAGAGATACCACGGACCTGGAACACCGACGCGCTCAAAAAAATTTTTCCGTAGGTGGTCGAATCCGAAGGAAAGAAATGTACCGATCCTTATCAATAAAATAATGGAAAGGCATCGCGAGTTTGAGCCATCGTCATGTTCTCCAAGATTCAAATCAAGAAACCTATTCGCGGATGCTTGGTCGGGCATAAGTCCCACCCATCCCTCGCTCCGGAGACCCGTTGCCTCGTGCCGGGTAGGATTTCGCGGATGCTTGGTCGGGCATAAGTCCCACCCATCCCTCGCTCCGGAGACCCGTTGCCTCGTGCCGGGTAGGATTTCGCGGATGCTTGGTCGGGCATAAGTCCCACCCATCCCTCACTCCGGAGACCCGTTGCCTCGTGGCGGGTAGGATTTCGCGGATGCTTGGTCGGGCATAAGTCCCACCCATCCCTCGCTCCGGAGACCCGTTGCCTCGTGCCGGGTAGGATTTCGCGGATGCTTGGTCGGGCATAAGTCCCACCCATCCTCGGCCCGAGACCCGTTGCCTCGTGCCGGGTAGGATTTGTGGATGCTTGGTCGGGCATAAGTCCCACCCATCCCTCGCTCCGGAGACCCGTTGCCTCGTGCCGGGTAGGATTTCGCGGATGCTTGGTCGGGCATAAGTCCCACCCATCCCTCGCTCCGGAGGCCCGTTGCCTCGTGCCGGGTAGGATTTCGCGGATGCTTGGTCGGGCATAAGTCCCACCCATCCCTCGCTCCGGAGACCCGTTGCCTCGTGCCGGGTAGGATTTCGCGGATGCTTGGTCGGGCATAAGTCCCACCCATCCCTCGCTCCGGAGACCCGTTGCCTCGTGCCGGGTAGGATTTCGCGGATGCTTGGTCGGGCATAAGTCCCACCCATCCCTCGCTCCGGAGGCCCGTTGCCTCGTGCCGGGTAGGACTTCGCGGATGCTTGGTCGGGCCTAAGTCCCACCCATCCCTCGCTACAGACTCCCGTTGCCTCGCGCGGGGTAAGAATTCGTGGGTAGTTAGTCGCACCGACACTACAATTCGTTCGCTGTCCCCGTTCATCTATTCACGAAATAACCGTCCGGGTTAAGGTACCAACCTCACCTTCGCTCCGAAGGACCGGAGAACACGTCGTACTACCCTCGCCAAGTCATTGAGAAAATACACCCAAGCCGGTATCCCGTCTTTCCCTCGGCAAGGAAGGAGGGGGTGCTTACGCATTATGCAACCATACGAGACCATTTCACGACTACTACTCAAGGCACGATAGGAAGCTAAGAATGTAAGATCAGAAGGAATTCCAAACAGAGAAGACAAAGAACAGATATAAGTACCAATCCCTGACTGGGAATTACATAACATCGTCCCAAGCATACATAGAACAGTAATCCAACAAAAGCTTTTATACGAAACGAAGCGGACTTAGATGCGATTAGCACGCGCCACGGCTTCCGCGAGGGCGTCCTTGGCTTCTAGCAGCCGCGGCACCATCCCGATCAATATGTCGAGGTTGGCGAGGTCTCGGGCGAGGGCTTCCTCTGCGGCCATTATCATGTCGAAATCTGCCCATAGACCTTCAATGAAGGCCTCGAAATCGTCGGCGGCTGGAAGACCCCCGGGAGCGAGAGCGTCACCCAGAGGATCAGGAACCATGATAGGGGCTCCCTCCTCCTCCAACAGTGGCGGGATCTCTGCCACAGGCGGCCCCTCATCCAGGTTGGCAAAAATGGGGTCTTCTTCCATAATTTCCCCGGGGAGGTCAGCCATTGAAAAAGCAAAGGAAGGCAGGGGAAGAGAGCGATCGCCTACTCTGATACTAACAAGGTGGGCGAGGAAGGTGAAAAGGGCCAGAGTTAAATAATAACGCGAGAAGCCCAAGCGTCTACACGTCCCCCGAGAAGTTCGCCGGACCATTAAGTCCCGCTAATACTCGTCACTGACGTTTGGTCTCCATTGGGAGAAGCTAAACGCTTTTTCGGACGAAGGGACCCGTAGAGCGAACGAACATACATGGTCATTTGATAAAATGAGTGATTTAACCCAAGTGTCTACAAAAATCCCCTCACACGAAGATACACCAACTAAGAAGGAGGCGGCTTCTCTTTGCCTTTCCCCGAGTCACGCATCACAGCACGAGCTCGACGAACTGACTCCCTTGCAGTGGGCTCCCCGTGCTGCTTCCAGAAATCTGACATAAAACTTGACGATAATCTAGATGCGGCGGAGGAAGGCTTCACCGACGAAGGGATATCTCCGAACCCCAGAATTTAAGCCGCAGAAGAAAACCGAAATGCTCGCAGATATGAGTACATCCTTTTGCCTCCAATAGTCGAGCCGCTTTTACGAGCCCAATCTCGCAGAATCGCCGAAGGTCGATGCTTGAATCCCCAAAAATCTTAGTAGATTTCTCAAGGAAGGAGACAGCTTTCCAGCCGGAGGAAGGAATACGACTCGAGCCGCATCAATACCGAACCGAGGAGCTGCCGAAGGAAGGCCTCTGAGCCCCGTGAATCCCGAGACAACGGATTCCAATTCCGTCTGAACCATGTCGTGACGCCTCCTCCGCTCGTGAGCTGCTACGAAGATGCATTTGAACTTCGCTCCGCGCCGTTGCGAGTTGAGAGGGGAATTCCTCCACTTGCTTCTTCAACATGTTCTTGCCTTCTTCAGCAACCACCAATAGGTTTTTCAACTCCTCTATTCGATCATCCTTCTTCTTTTCGTTTCGCTCCGCCGCCATGCGGGCTCGCTCCTCCTCGGTGAGACGGTCCCTCATCAGAGAAATTACCCCCTCCAGTTCTGCATTTTTCGCAGCCAAGTCCCGACTCTGGGACGCTTCAGCCTGCACCTTGGCCAACGAGTCCTCAGAGTCCTGAAGTGCCCTTGAAAGATTAGCCTTCTCCGCCTCTAGTTCCGCTACTCGTACCTTCGCGGCCTCACAATCCTGGGCCCCCTTGTTGAACCGACCCAAGTACGTCCGAAATCGACGTGATATCTCTGAAGCGAGTACAGCCCCCTAAAAATGGAGAAGATATGAAGCAGGATATTGAAAGACATTGATACCAGTAGGATAAGCTCAAAAGGAAGGGTACCTTTAAATGATGGTCCATCGAGATCTCGCAGAGAGAAAGGTCATTGACTTCCTCAAATAAAGCCACAGATTTATTGTAAGGAGAAAAGGCCGCGCGCATCTTTCTTAAGGACGGAGAAACAGCCGCCCCCCTTTCAAAATCTGAGGCTGAAAAATCCGACAAATCAAAGCGGACAAAGGAAGAGCCCACACCACCCGCAGGGGCTGGCGGGCCCGAAGGTAAAATCCCCTCATCCGGGGGGGGGACGCCTTGAGTACTTGGAATCGGAGGTTCTCGACCCTCCTCCTCCGCGGCAGGCAAAGGACTGGCAAGCGCCCCAGTTTGGACCTGTTTCAACGGTGTTAAATCCTCCGCCTCCTCCGCATTATTACCTCCTGCATTAACCTCATCAAGACCTGAAAGAATATCGCACCCTAACGAGCTGGCGGGAAAAGTATCAGGAGTAAGACCTTCTCCCCCAGTGGGGGTGTCAGGAGTGGAAATGTTCAACCGCAAACCCCGAGTCTCCCCTGTCGCGGGGGCAGTCCCATCTTCAAGTTGCCCTTGTGCGCACTCCGCAGCCGGAGAATCACCATCATCCTCGTCATATATGTCGATAGTCTCCACTCCGGGAATCCCCAGAAATGAATACCCGGGATCGACTCCGTCAACAGGCACATTAACAGAAGGGTCAAGTGGGAGGGCCGAGGGAACCTCCCCCACAGCAGCCGGACTTGATGTTGCCTCAGGAAAGCTCGTATCTGGGGCAGATGGCACATGCGAGGGTTCGCCCACAACAGCCAAGGGAATCGTTTCGGAGGGACCCCCCGCATCCACAGAATCCGGAAGGGGCGGAGGCAGGAGAGACGTAGCCGCCACGTAACCGAGGAATCACCTCGCCGCCGATTCCTCCGAATCCCAATCCGCCTCCTTGTCGTCATCATCCCCCGAATCCTCGCTCCCACCCGAAGTAGCAACGGCTTGGGGCAGCGCAACACGAGCTAACCTTGCTCGTTTAGCAGGGCGGGGAGAGCCAACTGACCCTCGGGGATGAGGGGGCGCGCGGCGACCCCAGTCAGTAAAACGAGAACATCGGGTGGCCCCCACGGCGCCCATAGCAGCCTCATACTCCGTTGCCTGGCAAGGGCCCAGGAGCTTGCGAGCCAATCTCTCGGCCGCCCCACGCCCCCGGTCTTGTACCCCTTCAGGACGAATCACGGACACCGTACCTCCAAGCGATCGCTCCAGAGTAACGGGGGAACTCCTGGCCAAAGGGTCGATACGACATAGGCAGTATTCTTCCACCAAATCTCGCATTGTACTCTGGGCACGAAGGGCCTTCAGATAGTCAAGATGTCTAATTTCTTCCGCGGTCGCGCTCCAATTAGGGGATCGAATCGCGCGGACTGGACCCATTGAAGTATGAAGAGGAGAGTCCGTGCCCACAAGAATTTGATAATACCACCGGGACATCCATCCTGAGTCCCATTTCCCCTTGGCGGCCGCTACTGGGATTTCCTTTATAAGAGATCTCTTCGTCTGGAAATTCAGAGAACCGAAACATGACTTACGGCCTTCGTTCCTCGCTTGTTGCTTCGGTTGCCAAAACGCGTCTTCTATGAGAGAAAACAAGCGCCTGTCAGGTGGATTCCAGCCGGGCGGAAAGCCCATTCCAACACCGCCAATCGCACGATGGCATTAGGGGTAAGCTGTGACAGCTCCGCATGGAAAACCCGGAGTACTGATGATAGTAGAGGGGCAGACGGGAAACGAAGTCCTGCCTCGAGAAATGCCGCGAACACCACTGCCTCATTTGCCTGAGGCTGAGGGGTTTCTTCACCACCCGGGAGGCGCATGGAAGGGCGTATTACCCCAAAATCAGCCGCTAGTGCATCGAGGTCGGCAGAGCTCAACGCCGACCGCCCCAAAATGGGGGATAATCCCGCGGCATCCTCTTCGCTCAGAACTGGTTTTATCTTAGGGGGGCGCCTAGGACCCATGGAGATCTAGGTGGGAGGAGATTAGGGAGACAGGCACCAGAGGAGAATGCGAACGAGAAAAGAAAACGGACGAAATGCGGAGCCAAAGAAGATGAACTCCGCCACCATCGGAAAACCCTATCTCTATAAAAAAAAAAAAAAATTCCCGGACGTTTAATGTTGCATCCCAGCGAGCAGAACGACTTCTACCCGCTGACATGAGGGGCTAGTGTGGTGGGCCGGCCAGGCTCAGCCCTCCCCTCGGCCAACTAAGCGAAAACACCCCGCATCTAGTGACCCATATGAACGGTTTTATGAACGCCAACCTCTCCCTTCGACAAAGCCATGAGTCCATACACTAGGGGGTCAACCCCCGGTAAGAGGAGGAGATGGATAAGGATCACCCCCTCTCCCCCCGCAATGAGGGGAAGTACCCTTCCGTGGCGAAGGAGGAAATCGGAGGGAATCACTCCCAGTCGTGCCTTCCTCCGACGTGAACCTAAAGCTAAATCACCAATGTCTGACACCCTCCAACAACTCCTCCCAAATACATGGTGACGTGTCCAGGCAATCTGAGACCCCTACACAAGTGAAATTCCCGTCGAACCCCTATAAAAGGTGTACGAACATAGGGTAAAAAACCCAACGTATTAGAGACGTGAGTCAATAAAAAAAATTCAGATTAGCCCCTGGCAAGAATTAATAAAGAAAAAGAAAGCCAATCAATACGGGCATATCCAAGCCCGCCCTATAAAGCGGAAAAGAAGACAGAGTAGAAGCAGGTTCCCCGAAAAACAAGAAGCAGTTTGACGAGTAAGAAGAGAGAGAGACCCGGTGGTTCCACACCACCACAATTGTGTTTTGTGACAGAATCATAATGTTGTAATACATGTTTAAGTAAGATATGGACCATACAGCCAAGTTTGGAATATGCTAGAGGTGCTCAACGACAATTTGCTACAGAAACACACTAGTGTTGTTCATGTTTAAAACGGTATGGATCATACTGCCCAATTTGGGGCATGCTAGATGAGCTCAAAGAAATTTCCATCACCACTACTGTATATATTAGCTCAAAAAATTTTCACCACCACTGCTACTAGCATATCTAATGGCGAATAGAGGCATTAATTCCCGCATACAATAGAACCAACGTCTCTACCACATTTCCATCACCACTATTGTATATATTAGCTCAAAAACTTTGAATTTTTGGGTATCCTCTAACTTGATTTTCGGCTCATCACACAAATGGTTAGCTCCACTTCTACTGATTCAAGTGGCAAATCGGCACGCAAAGCTTGTTTAGCTACCTTACCCTCCTGCTGCGTTGGAGGAGCTACCCAGGATATGTGGCTCACTGAAGCGAAACACCACATGAGATCAGAAAAAATGGTGCATGGCTAAATGCAATAAATTTGATATGCTATAGAGCTAGCCTTCTGCAAATACACATACAACAACAAATGAAGAGCCACTCGACAGCATAGATATCTTACTAAAGAGTGAATAGAAAATTGTTGCATAAGGTGCCCCTCATCACAATCGGTTCTAGCTTAGAACCGATTGTGATAACCCATTGCCAAAATTTACAGATTACATACACGTATCACAATCGATTTTTTAGTAAAAAGTTTGGAACCGACACAGATGAAGCGATAGTGATGTACCATTCTGTAGTAGTGCTAATAGATCTAAACACCATGTTCACATCTATGACTAAACAATCTATATTTATTTTAAGCTAAATATCAATTGAGAATGAGCATGATATCAAATAGACACAACTATAGCATAAGTGTATTAACACAATAGGTAAATCAATGTCTTAAATAACAGCAATATTGTCGGGACCCGAATGTGCAAATCCGGACCCTCGGTGTATTCCACACTAGTCCAGGATCACGCTAGTGACACCATCTCAACACAGATGAATATCATAATCATACACAAGGGAATATTAAATAAAGTCTTTACTTAATATAAAACATGTTGAGTTAACCTTATGGTCAACTTACACGAGTACGCCTCGCAGGGCAAAGTCTCAAATAAAACTGCAGCGGAATAATAAAGAAAACTTGTGGTGTCCAATCAATGTGCCATAGGCAATCAATTGGGCTCGCTCCTCAGTTCGTAGGATCCTCTTGGTACTCCTCCAAAGCTGGCATTGATTCCCCTTCAACTGATGTTGGTGTTGTTGCAAGGGGGTGAGTACATAAAGCACTCAACAAGTTGTGCATAGAATGCAATCTATTACTACATGCATGGCTTATTACAAAGACAGGCTATATGCTTGTTTTGCATTAACAACATTCACAAATAATCGTAATAGATTGAAAAGTAGTAAAGCAATAATAATAATAATAATAATAATAATAATAATAATAATAATAATAACTTTCTCAATTACTTCTCAAGTAAAGCATTTCTCATCCCTAAACAAGTTCATCATTCCCATACCATAATATCCACCATTCCAAGTTTTTTTTTATGAAAGTCTAACCCTGGATTGTAATCCCCGAGCAATGTCCAATGCTTTGGACACGGCTATTCGAATAGATTATACACTCTGCAGAGGTTATACACTTTACCCACAAGATACATTCACTCACCACACAGGCGATTGACCGCAACAAAGCCTTTCAGAAACTGTTAACTTAAAAAGTGAACCTCCCTGGTATTGCCTCCACTATCACTCCCCTCACATAGAGCCGAAATATAGTGCTAACACATACCGTTGGATGGGTACCAAGCCGTAGCACAGGTACGCTCTCCCGTACAGCTACATCCCTATGTAGCTATCACCCTGAGGTACCACGAGTAAGATATCAGTAACTTACTCAACTAAGTCTGTCCCATTCCAAACATGTGGTTGTATGTTGGACTCAGTTCAAATTCTTGCAAGGTTAAGTCCTTAAATGACCGAGACAAGACTTCCAACACTCAAATGGCACACAGCCCTCATAACCACTCATCACCCATTGCCACACAGGCCCACTATTTCCATGCCACTTGCCCCGTCTAAATTATTTCCCACCCCCAGTTGATTATTGTGTAACACATACCAGCAATAACTCAACATCCATGTAGACCCACACAGGCTTCTACATGTCAACATCATCATGTGGCATCATCACACTAACTAAAAACACATTCTATAGTCCAATAATCAATATTAAGTTTGCATCCAAAAATTATGTCAATAGCACGATGCATAGCTAAGCAGCTACTGACAGTCTAATTAACCCATGTTGGCAATTTATTAATGTCCAATTATTAATTCACAATCTAGGGTGATAAAATGAATTAGGGCATACCATAATTTAACAAGGTGGAATAATTCAAATGGGCGTGTAGCTAATCCCAAAGTGAAATGAAAGCAGTTTTAATTTAAACTAGCATGCAGTAATTTAAAACAACATACAATATTCAAAAATATGATCAATATGGTCAAAGCACAACTTGCCTTGGAAAAGGTCTTGATTAGGTTCTGGACCTTCTTCTTGAGTCAACACCTCTCCCTCGAAGCCTTTGGGCAATTCAACGTCTATGCGAAACAGATAAATAGACAATAAATATCCAAAATAGAGAGCAACTCAACTCCAAAAATCCAATAAAATTCATAATCAAATAGAGCACAAGTTTACAAATTTTTAGAAAATAGAATCACCTCAATTGGAGTTCAAACGCAAAAGTCATAATGATTCAAAGTTTGAAAACACAAATAAAAGAAAAACATAATTAATTGAATTATCTTTCTACTGGAAATTCAGAATAATGGCATCAGCATGACGTCACCACTATTTTCTTTTTCAGCCAAATTATTTTTCCATGGAAAATCTATTTTATGACGTCAACATGATGCCATCAATAAAATAATAAAAGTAACAATATATTTTTCAGAAAATAACGTGTCACTGACATGTGGGACCCACCGATGACGTCATCATGACGTCATCGCTGACGTCACACATGCACGGCTGGCCAACGACCTTCGGTTCTCATGTGGACACGTGGCACGATCTGCACCGCATGATTCAGATCGAACGGCCAAGGACAATTTAGGCACCATTGCTTTATTTAATATGAACCACTAAATCTAGATCTAAAGGTCATGATCTAACCAAGAACGGAGCGGTCCGAATTAAACAAAGCATACGTGGCATAATTCGAACCATTCAAACTAAATCCAACGGTTATGATTTCACCGAGATCGGAGTGGTCCGAACTCAACGCTAAATCCTAGCCATTCAAACTAAATCCAACGGTTACGATTTCACCGAGATCGGAGCGGTTCGAACTGTACTCTAGATCCTAGCCGTTCAAACTAAATCCAACAGTTACGATTTTAGCGAGATCGGAGCGGTCCGAACTCAACGCTAAATCCTAGCCGTTCAAACTAAATCCAACGGTTGGTACTAGATCTAACCTGGAACTACTTGATCCCATCTAGACCTTACGATCTAAATCCTACGGTTCAAGCTTGTTCCAATCTACGACACTGGTTTGCATCTATGTGGCAACATCTATATAATCGATCCTAGATCCAACGACCTAGGCCTAATCTAAAGAAGTCAACGGGATGGTTATGTGGACGAACCTGGGCCGTTCGATGAAGATCCGACGGCTGATGGAGTTCGCGAATCCGGTGATGGCGCGGCGGGGTTGGCTGGCCAGAGACGAGGATGAAGACCTAGGGCATGGCATTTCGGTGCAGTTTCGGCGAAGTGAAGTATCGCTCCAAACGCGCCTCGATGTGCTCTCTTCGGAACTGGGCCCCACACGGCGGAAGGAAGCTCGACAGTGGCGGAACTCGCGGAAGATCGAAGCGGCGGCTCGCGAACTACAGTGAGCAATTGGCACTAAAAGGCGGCGGCTCGGGCACGGCGGGCTAGGGTTTCAGAATCAGCATGTCGCGGCGAACTCGGCCACGGTATTGTTTGCGCCTGGGTGTCCGTGTACAGCGCGAATCCCGCGAACGGTTGGCGGCGCGGCAAAATCCGGCAAGGTCTCGGACTGGGCGACGTGGCACAACCCCGAGCGTACACGCGTCCATAATTGGGCGGTTCACAACGTGCTGCGACACAGCAAGATCCCAGCTGTCCGATTCGGATCGGACGGTGCGGAGGTTAAGGGTTAGGGTTTTTCCCGAGTTTTCTTTTGATTTTATTATTTGAAATAAATCCCAGCAACTCAAATAAAGCAAGAGAAATACCAAAAATGTCAGAAAAATTCTGGAAAATATCTTGACATATTTTGGACTTAAATAAAATATTTTCAACAAAACTTTATATGAAACTTTTAAATATTTAACTAATCCAATAAAGGACTTAATTCGAATTAAATCCAAATAAATTTCAGAAAATTCCAAAAATTCAATTAACCCAAATAATTCACTAAAAGCAAAAATTTGGGATTGTACAAAGATCCCCTCATCCCCACACCGTAGGACAGAGAGAGAGTCCATGTGCAATTTACACAGCCTACAAATGAAGCTGAAGGTTTAGTCACTATCTTAGTTCCTTTCAGCGATTTGCAAATGCTGAATAATGGTTTTATCCTAGTCTTCCCGCATCACAACTTTGCCATTTAATTAGGTGCCAGAGGATGAACTGCTGCAAACTAACATCAAGGGCTCTCTACTGTGGTCTGAGAGAAATTTTCGAAGAGTATAATGAATCTTTTATCCCTGGGCTCCCAGAACGTCTCTCCTTTGCCGCGTACCAAACAGTTTCAGTTGATAACACGTCCTTCTCGTTTCACCTCCGTACCTCACATATTGACCATAGCTTCCATTTCAAATCTTAATCTTCCACTACTACGGAAAGGGCCTTTAGTGCCGGTTTAAAAGAGCCTTTAGTACCGGTTTTTGAACCGGTACAGGCCATCCGGGACTGATGCTCAAGGGCATCAGTCCCGGTTCTCTCACCCGGTACTGATAGCGTATCAGTACCGGTTGGTAGTCACACGTGGTAGCGCATCGTGAGACCCTGTGGACCTTATTAGTACCGGTTGGTGTCTCCAACCGGTTCTGATGATTCCCTCATCAGTACCGGTTGTTTTATCTAACCGGTACTGATGGGTTGTATATAATATATATGTAAATATGTGTGTGTCCAATACTGGCTATTATATATAATATACTACAATATATATAATCAAATCACGGTGACTTCATGTGTGTGTTAAATCACAACGAATTAAAACACATATAATTTAATCATGCACATTTGCCTGATAATAAAATCACTGTACATTCATTAACAAATTTAATTACATATAATGTACTACAATATGTACACAACTTTAATTACAACTCCAGTATTTCTTTTCCTTCTGTTCATTGGGATTTTTTACGTGCATCGCTCTTGCTAGCCGTAGATGTCGAGAATGATAGTTCACCGGTCCTTATCGAAGGGCCCCACCTGTTAAAATTTGGTTCGTGGAACTCGCTTTTGCATTTACAACCTCATCGTAAATGAAGCCAACGAGTTGTTCTTGAATTGCTCGCACTCGGCCGTAGAGTTCAACCTTGTTCCGCCAAATATTGAGGCACTGCCGTTAAGTCAATAACAAATCAATCCTTGAATTTGTACAAGATGTAAGGAGTAATATACATCGTTAAAGGTAGTAATTATATTTACTCACCCCCTTATCGCCTTTTAGCATGCGGTCAGCGGCTCCGGTTTGGGTGTGCAAAAATTCACATACATAGTAACCACATAAATTGTTGCCCGCCGATCGACTCAAGATCTGCGGTTGAAAAAGTTGAAAGCGTGAAATGAATGCAAGGAAATTAACTTAACTAACCAAAAAGCTAGCATTATGATATACGCATTTGAGAGGCTGTTGTAATTTCAAATTTCTCCTTGAATGCGCCTATTTTTAGCACTAAACTGCGAATGCACTACACATGTGATTACCAATTGTACATGATTAGAATTTATTTCAAATGGAAGGAAATAGAAGTAATACAATAATGAAAGGAACAATAATTAATACCGGTCGAGCAAATCGATGAAGGTTTGATACGATTGAACTGGTTTCCTTCTCGAGTCCATAATTGTGATCCGAATATGATCTAGCTCGATCATAATAAGAATCGATGAAAACTGTACATATGTCAACATAGATAACTAATTAGTTCTAACATAGTGTTATGAAAAAGGAGTAGAACAAGGCGATTTAAAACACATACTCATGTGCGTAGGGTAGATATATCCTTGACTTATATTGATGTCCCATTAGCGCATTGTATACGTTAGTCTGTGTTTCGCTTGGGCTGTATCTAACGGTTGTCTCGTTGATAACTAATGGGTCCATGAATCCTATGTCAAAAATTTGATCCCTTCGGCATCTTTGTATCTCCATGCTACACAAGAAGAAATTAGTTAGGCTTACAAGGTCCATACTCTACAAGGGCACGCACGATGGTTTTTTGTAAATAAGACACTTACAGAGTCCAAAGAACCCACCAAGGACGCTACCGAGGGCGCCATGTCTGGTATAGATCATACATGACGTGCCATTCGATAAAAATTCACCGTCACCGTGATAAAAATCTTGATCCTTGTACTTGACAAAGAAACAATCAGAGACCATGCTTGGTCGCTTCCAAGTACCATTCATGGAATTGCCGCATCTTTGTCGTTAGCTGGAGCAGCTCCTCACGCCTGACCAATGATCCACCCAATGTAAATGGCCATCTTACTTGGGCATACTCAATCTCTGCTGAGCCTAATATTTGATTTGGGTCAAGGCCAGTTTCATCAAAGAATTGTAGCATCGCCTTAGCCTTCTCCTTCTCCTCAGCTGCCCACTCCTTGTGGCATTCCTTTCGCAATGTGCGCTCGTAGTTTGATTGGCGAGGCATTTCTTTTTTATCCTTCAAATTTGTAATAGTCCTCAAGCCTTTGTGAAATTCTTTCGTGCCAGGTTGAACCTTCTTCTTTGGTGACTTGGGTCTAAAAAATTCAGTTACCTCACCTTGTACAATCTTATTGGTCTCCTCGTCGGTCATATCAGACGCCAGCCGGAAAGTGGACGCAACTTCTTGGATTGGGTGGAGGACGTCTTCTTGGGAGCTGCTGGCTGAGCTGGCTTGTTTCCTTTGGTCGGCGCCTTCTTGGGAGGAGACGGTCTTCTTGTGGGTCTTAAGTGCACGGGAGGTGGTGTAGAAGTTGGCGCATTCTTGGGAGGAGACGGGCTTCTCGTAGGGCATATGTGCGCGGGAGGTGGTGTAGGAGTCGGCGCCTTCTTGGGAGGAGATGGGCTTCTCGTAGGGCTTATGTGCGCGGCAGGTGGTGTAGGAGTCGGGCTTCTTCTTGGGCTTGGGTGTGCGGGAAGTGGTGTAGGAGTCGGGCTTCTTCGCAGAGAGGACACATCCATGTTATCTCGAAAAATTATGTGCCGTTTGCGCCATAGGATGAAAGTGTGTACCGCCTCTCCTAGCTGGGTGAACCATGCCATGCGTCGCCTTCAAGGAGAGGTTTCGCGCCCCGACATGCAGCTCACAAGGTGTCTGCTGCCTGATGTCATCTACGGGGTACCTGTCCAAGTCCGCTTCGGGCAGCCCACCGGAAGCGCACTGCCCATTGCCGGTGGGTGATGATGTTAGGATTCTGGGAGGTTCTGGCACGCCTCCCGTTGTTGGCTCTGGGCTAATTGTTCCTCTATTTGAGTCATGCGTTCTTCAAGCGCACTAAGTTGTTCTCGCATGTCGAGCCTTGCTTCTCATTCGACTCCTATAGGTCTCGGCCCCGAGCGAAAACCAACCTTCCAAGGGACGACGCCAACGCCTCGTGGTACGCCCAGGGTGCTCTGGGTTTTGTAGAGCCCTTGTTAGCTCGTCATTCTCCCTGTTTGGCACGAAGCTACCTTGGGAAGTCTCCTCGATGGACTGCACAAGCCTTCCGCCACATCTCTCAAAGACCTCCCCAAACACCGCATTGCCGTTATCATCGAGGCCACCGCCGTGAGCATAGAACCAATGCTTTGCTCTGTCAGGCCATTCCATTGTTGCGAGTGTGACACCCTTTGCTAGCAGGTCATGCTCCCTCTTCTCCCATTTGGGTATTGCTTGGCGGTAACCACCAGGGCCGAGTCGGTGGTGGTAATTCTTCTTCTGTGCATTCAGCTTGTTCTTCTCACTCAAACTTTGACCTTCCTCCGAAGTCTTGTAGTTCACTTAACGCTTCCAGTGATCTTGCAACCGGGAACTTGTTGAAGTCGGGCGTTCGATTCTCCTTGATATACTCTATGTTCAACTTCTTTTATAAGTTTGGAATGCGATGGCCATCTTCTTGAGAGTGTAACTCTTCACCTTCTCTTCGGTCCCTTGGGGGAAGGTGAATGTCTCTCTGACATCGTTCCAAAGCATGTTTTTCGTATCTTCAGGAACCTGATCCCATTTTGCTATGCTAATGGGCACGTGGTCCCTAACGTGGACGCCGCATGCCGAATTGAACGGCCCAATCACCGTCAAGGGTTTCTGAGGTTGGCCGTTCTCGTTGACTTCGGTGACAACATATCTTGCCTTCGGCTTCTTGGTTGGACCTCATTTGTTGTGATTGCACGCTTGGTTGATCGGTCTGAAAGCATGGTACAATCATGAACGGGTCAAAATGTTGGCTTAGCATGATAGTGAAATCGACAATCATTAACGTGATTGATTGTTACCTCCGTGGCCTCATCGTGCTCTGCGGCCTCATAACCACCATCTCCCGCAATCAAATTTGTCATAAATTCTTCTGATCAAATCCTTCGGCCCATCGTTGTTTCTTAGGCTAGAAGAAGGTACTGAAAAGTAACGGCGTGGAAGCCGGCGAGGAACAAATGTTGATTAGACCAACTCCATACTCATGTGCGTAGGGTAGATATATCCTTGACTTATATGTCAATGTACTCCAAATGACAACTAGCTAGGGCTTGTTTTTCTTTGTACGTATTGCTAGTTGTATGATGAAGTATGTGATCCATATAAGAGCAAGCGGCACGAGTTGAGTGGTTCCCTCTTTAGATATTTTTGTTTTACTCTATGTTAACTCTTGTTTTACAAAATATGAGTTAGGGATTACAGGTAAATGAACAATTAAGTAGTATCAAACCAAGCGTATGTGTAACATGAATACCCCACTATAAAAGACAAGTTTGCTTGGATTAGCCATGACATTATGTAGTTTGTGTTCCATTTATAAAGGAGAACACGTAACAGATGCACCATGCAAAATTGATAGCATCTCTCAATAAACTCAATATCATGTACAATAGAAAACGGAATTGTAGCTTGTGCTTCATTTATAAAATTGATAGCATCCAATCCGTGCTCTATCTCAACAAGCTCTATCTCAACAACTATCAAGTAGCAGAAATGAAAGAACTACCTTATTTGTTTATGCGACATTACTATACTATCAACATAGAATTATTTTTGACTCCACATAACCTATCACAGAGACACAAAGATTCATTCAATATTCGTGAACAAGATCACAACCTCCACGGACGGCGCGGCGCGGTCGGGCGAGCTACGGACGGCGGCGGGCTCGGGCGAAGCCGAGGGCGGCGCCGCTTGGCGCGGATCGGGCGAGCTCCGGACGGCGGCGCGTGATCGGGCGAAGCCGAGGGCGGCGCTGTCGTCGGAGGGGGCACGAGCTTCCGGACGGCGCATGGCGGGCGAAACTCCGGAGGGTGGCGTCGTCGAGGGGGGGCGAGCTCCGGGACGGCGGCGTGGTCGGGCGAGCTCGGAGGGCGGCGTCGTCGGAGGGGGCACGAGCTCCGGACGGGCGGCGAGGTCGGCGAAGCTCGGAGGGCGGCGCTGCCGGAGGGGGCACGAGCCCGGACGGCGGGCGCGTTGGGCGAGCTCCGGAGGGCGGCGTCGTCGGAGGGCACGAGCTCGGACGGCGGCGCGGTCGGGCGAAGCTCCGGAGGGCGGCGTCGTCGGAGGGGGGGGCACGAGCTCCGGGACGGCGGCGCGGTCGGGCGAGCTCCGGGACGACGGCGTCGTCGGAGGGGGGGCGGTGCGGTCGGAAATGGGAGTAAATCGGGCGGGAGGAGCACCAAAGTGGGGAAGAAATGGCGGCAGCGAGGTTTATAGGGGCCAGTCCCGGTTGGTTTAACCAACCGGGATTGATATACATATCAAGACGGTTAGATACACCAACCGGACCGATCGCTCCACATATGACTCACGAAGGAAAACCTAGGTTGGCTATCGATGCTGGGTGTATCCAACCAGCATCGATTATATCACATCAAGATCGGTTAAATACACCAACCGCATCGATTAGAATTAAATTCAAAATCTCTTTAGAATAAAATGAAAGAAAAATCAATTATTGCTTCTTTGCTTAATAAAAAGTAATAAATTATACTTATTCGGTTATTCCACACTAAAATGATTTTTTTAAAAAAGATTAATAGTCATTTATAAATTCCTTTTATAGTTTCTACAATTCAACAATAATATTGAAAATCTATATTTTCTTTAGAATATTAGTTTATGAATTATAAATATAAAAATAAAATGAAGTAATTTTTTCACTCTTATAATTCCAATTCAAATTTTCACCTTGTTACATGCATATCACAAAGCATGGGAACACTGAGACTAGATTTAACATGAAAAAAGAAAACTAAGCATCCATCGTTGATAGACTATAACTTGTAACAACGGACTATACAACAAGGTTGGACTTATTTGCTAACATACTTTGTTTTTACAAGCGATCCTTCATTATGATCGCGCGCACGTAAGGAGATTGCTCTGTATCATTTAGGGCACTAATGTCTACGCCCACTTTGTGAAAGGAGGCAGCTCGTCGAACTGATTATACTCTTCTTCGTCCGTGACGCCCTCAACTCCGACAATCCTTCTTTTACCTGAAAGAACCACGTGGCGCCTTGGTTGATCGCCACTGCTAGTATTCTCATTCTGATTTATGTTTTCGGTAGATTTGTCATGCTGCCTCTTCCTTTTAGTAGGCTTGTCCTTCTGCTTTTTCGGTTTGCTGTCCATGTCCATCACATAGAATACCTGTGTCACATCATTAGCAAGCACGAACGGTTCGTCCCTATAGGCCACTTGCTTGAGGTCCACAGTTGTCATACCGTACTCATCGATCTGCACGGCTGCTAGTTTGACCCATTGGCACCGAAACAGAGGGACTTTTAAATGATACGATTGTCGTGGACGGTCCCCGAGCCAAGAGTTTCAACTGTTCATCATCTGTCTGGTTGCCCAGCAGTTGCTTTTGTAACCAACCGCCGAAATGATCCATTTGCTCGACTGCGATCCACTTATCTGACTTCTCTGGGTATTGGGCACGTAGACTCATCTCGTGAGCATACATATACGGAGCCACTACAGTTGCTTGTTTCAATACTGTGAAATGTGCTTGTTTAAATGAAAGTAGATCGCCGCTATAGGATTCTTTTCTCCCTAAAGTCCCTTTTCCTCGAGCCTCCTCATGGCGTGATACAGGAACGCCGATCGGATTCAGATCATCAATGTAATTAACACAAAACTCAATGACCTCCTCTGTGCCAACACCCTGCGCAATGCAGCCTTCTGGGCGAGACCGGTTACGAACATACTTCTTTAGGATGCCCATGTACCTCTCGAAAGGGAACATATTGTGGAGGAACACGGGTCCGAGAATTTCTATCTCTTTAACAATGTGGACCATGAGATGGACCATAATATCTAAAATGATGGAGGAAAGATCATCTCAAGGCTAACTGCACTATTGACCATGTCATCATGCAGATTAGATAACTTATTTGGCTCGATGACCTTCTCGCGACACCGCTGAAGAACGAGCACAACTTTATGATTGTCCTCGCACAACCGCAGAATACCTCGCACCGCCACCGGGAGCAACTGTGTCATCAACACGTGACAATCATGGGATTTTGTGTGTACAATTTTATTCTCTTTTATGTTTATGAGTCTCCTTATGTTCGAGGAGTATCCAGAAGGGACCTTCACACTGCTTCAAGAACTTAATCATATTTTTTTCTCTTCCTTGCTCAGAGTGTAGCTAGCGGGGTGGAGGTAATCTTGTCCTTCTCGCTCTCATTTACGGATGTAGGTCGTTCACGATTCCCAAGAAATTGTAGGTCCTTTCGTGCTTGAAGTGTATCTTTTGATTTGCCATACATATCTAGGAAGCCTAGCAGGTTCACGCAGACATTCTTTGTGATATGCATGAAGTCTAGTGAGTGACGGACCTCTAAGTCTTTCCAGTAAGGTAAGTCCCAAAATATTGACTTCTTCTTCCAAATGGCCTTCGTGTGACCTTGTTCTCTCGGGACAGGTTTGCTACCTGCACCTTTTCCAAATACTACTTTCAGATCCTTCACCAAAGAAAATACAAGAGCCCCACTGCGATGCAGGGGTTTCTTACGTTTCTCTTCTGTCCCATCAAAATTCTCACCCTTCCTCCTTAACGGGTCCTTCGGATGGAGGAATCTGCGGTGGCCCATGTACACAACCTTTCGAGAGTTTTTTAGGTACTTGCTGTCCGTTTCCTCTAAGCAGTGGATGCAGGCTTTATATCCTTTGATAGACAGGCCCGAAAGGTTGCCAAGTGCAGGCCAGTCGTTGATGGTTACGAATAGCAATGCACGCAAAATGAAGTGCTCTCTCTTGTACTCATCCCATACACGTGCACCATCGTTCCACAATGTTAGCAGATCTTCAACCAACGGTTTGAGGTACACATCGATGTCGTTTCCAGGTTGCTTCGGGCCTTCGATAAGCAACGGCATCATAATGTATTTCCGCTTCATACACAACCAAGGAGGAAGGTTGTAGATACATAGGGTCACAGGCCAAGTACTGTGACTGCTGCTCATCTCGCCATACGGGTTCATCCCATCTGTACTCAACCCAAACCTTATGTTCCTTGCATCCTCAACAAAGTCCGGGTATGTTCTATTGACTTTCCTCCACTGGGAGCCATCAGCAGGGTGTCTTAGCCTTCCGTCGTCCTTACGGTCTTCTTTGTGCCAGCGCATCATCTGGGCATGCACTTTGTTCGCAAATAAACGCTTCAACCGGGGTATTATAGGGAAATACCACATCGCCTTAGCAGGGGGCCTCTTCTTCTTACACGCCCCTCTACCTCACAGGTCATCATGCCTGGTCTTATACCGAGAAGTTTTGCACACCGGACAAGCATCCAAATCCTCGTACTCATTGCGATAAAGGATACAATCGTTACGACATGCATGTATCTTCTGTACCTCCAACCCCAAAGGGCGATAACTTGTTTGGCATCGCACGTAGTTTCGGCAAAGGTGTTCCTCTGGAAGTAACTTTTTCATGAGGCATAACAACTCGTCGAATCCCTTATCGGACAATCCATTGGTCGCCTTCCATTGCATCAGTTCTAGTGTAGTACGCAACTTTGTATGGCCCTGTTGGCGCTTTGGATACAACAATGTTTTGTGGTCCTCCCATAGGCGCTGAAATTTTCCGTAATGTCTTTCATCGATGTATTCTCCTCTCCATCAAGCAAAGATCTGGTCTAGGTCATCATTGCCAAACTCCCCAAATGTATCTTCGTTAGAGCCGGGTTGGCTGGCGTCTAAGATATTGTTCTCCGCCTCTTCTTGTTCACCTTCTTCTTGTATAATCTCTTCTTCACCGTGCTCGGTCCAATGTATAATTTGACATGAAACCTCTTATGAGCAAATGGAAGTGAATGTGACTGGAGTTGACCACTCCTTCTCATTCTTGCAGTCTATGCATGGACAACATATGTAGCCTGACGTCGTGTATTCATCGGCTGCACGAAGAAAATCTTGCAAACCCTGCAAGAACTCCGGGGAGCGTCGGTCCATGTACATCCATCGCCGGTCCATCTACATTATATTCGATCAAGGTAACTTTTAACTCATTTTTCGATAATGAATTATTGAACATTTCCCAAAATCCAAATCAAGACAACTATATTTTTAAAATGGCTTTATTTCATTAAATATTTTTAAAGGCACTATATTTCATTACATATTTTCCCATAAAATGATTATTTACTCCGGTATTCATACCCGACAAGTTTCACGACAGCTTTGCTCAAATTTTTAAAACTTTTTTTGAAAACTTTTTCGCAAAATTTTTGAAAAGTTTTCTCTAATATTTAACTCATTTTATATTTTCTATAAAGCCATTTATATTGCTGATATTATTTTTAATTCGCAAATGAATTTAAATTTCTTCTTTTCCACATAACATGCAACATTCTTAATTTCCCCAACTATACATGCACCATTCTTAATTTCCCCAACTATACATGCACCATTCTTAATCTCACTACAGATCAAATGATCTTGGTCTGGCAGAGAGTGGGAGGTGGAAGACGTGTATATTGCGACATAGTCCCGGTTGAAGGCACAAGCCGGTACTGATAGTCTCACATCAGTACCGGTTCGCCACACATACAATTCGAGCTAAATAATAATGCAAGCAAAATATAAACTTACACAAGTTTTTTCAACCTACAAAAAAAATTGGTCAATCATAGTCTAGATTCAAAATTGTGAACAAATTTAACGACATCTTTGCTCAAATTTTGAAAACTTTTGTCAAATGCACTATTCTTAATTTCCCCAACTACGTGCAACCAATTTTATGAAAACTTTTCTCAAATGCACCATTTTTAATTTCCCCAACTACGTGCAACCTAATTTGAGCTAGATCGATGGAACTAAAACATAAAATTGAGCTAGATCCAAACCTTAAATGCGAGCTATATTATAATCCAAGCAAATTATAAGCTTACACAATAAGTTTTTGTATCTTACTTCAATTGATCGAGCTTGATTTATACATTTATAATCCTTCAACGATTAATGGAAAAGATCAAATTTTCTTCATAATTTAAGCAAAGAAGAGGCCCCATTTAACACCAAGTGTAGTGAGGAATGATATTACTAACCTTAGGTATGTTGGTTGCGAGTAAAATGACAAAAAAAATCGAATTTTTGGCAGCACCTCCCCTCCTTCGAGCTCCTTGGCGATGAACTCCTGTTCATCTCTCGCGATCAAATGACTCGGTCTGGCAGAGAGCGGGAGGACGAAGAGTTTAAATTGGTTGGACACTAGTCCCGGTTCAAAGCACAAACCGGTACTAATATCCACCTGCAACCGTAGCTACTAGATAGTACCGGTTCAGAATACAAACCGGTACTGATGTGACTATCGCATGCGGTTGGTACCTTTAATCTGCATCGACCCGAGATAAATGTACACATATGATTTTCATGCATATAATATAAATATTTATAAAGATATTCATCTCGAATCATACTTTCATAATTTTTCTTCCGATTTTCTCCTGATTTTCACTGTCCAATCGAATGTTTCTCAAGCCATTGTTTTGAACGACAATGCATTGTGCCGTAATTTTTTCAACGTTTTTATGTTTTATAATTTTTTTAATATTTCAATTTAACGGTAAAGGCGGCGGAGCTTCAAGAAGGGGGAAGTAAAACATTATATATTATATTAATAATTCATTACATAAAACATTACATATCATATTAATAATTCATAATATAAAACATTACATATTATATTAATTAATTACAATATATATAATATCCATAGCGGCGCACGGGTGGTGGGTGGCGCGATCACCCATACCACCACTCGTCGTCGCTGCCGGGGCCGCCGCCGAGTCGCCGTCAGCGGGGGCGGTCGCCGCCGTCGTCGTCGTGGATGACGTCTTCATCATCGTCATCCTCGTCCGACGACGTCGCGCTCCTCGAGCGAACCCAACCCTCCTCCTCCTCCTCCTCCTCCTCCTCCTCCCGCTCCTCCTCCTCCTCCTCCTCCTCATGGTCCTCCTCCTCCTCCTCATCCTCCTCCTCCTCCCGCTCCTCCTCGTCCTTCTCCCGAGGTGGTGATGATGGCGCGCCAGAGGGAGAAGAAGGAGAAGCTGCCATAGTTAAAAAATGGGCTTACTACTGATCATCAGTACGTCTCCCTTTACAGTCGCTGACGGTTTTATAGGAGGCTGGATCGGAAAACAAGAATCCGGATGAACACGAATTAAGAGTTTCATCGTAAAGGCGCGCGGGGGATTGATCGGCGCGGGAGATGAAGCGCATTAGTACCGGTCAAATACAACAACCGGTGCTGATGCTCCATATCAGTACCGGTTGGTTACACCAACCCGTACTAAGCAGTTGGTTACATCAACCGGTGCTAAGAACCATCCACGGCTCCTGTGCTGCTTAGTACGGGTTGGTGTAACCAACCGGTACTGATGTGAGAGCATCAGCACCGGTTGGTAGTTACAACCGGTACTGATGATCCCCCCGGACCTGTAGACCGTTGAACCGGGACTGATGTAAATGTTAGTCCCGGTTCATGCATAACCGGTACTATTGGGCCGGTATGGAAGGCCGGATCTGTAGTAGTGTTCAATGAGACATGTCGATATCACGTGGAATGACCAACCAAAGAGATGCTGCCACAGGGTGTAAATCAACTTCATGCAGTGTAATCTAACATCAAAACCGTACACCACAGGTATGTCAGATGCAGAGCTTCTTACCCTGCAAAAATACAAGATAAAAGCAAATGGATTCAACAGACACTCTGGAAAGACTAACCAGTGGAATCAAGTACGTTAAACATAACATCGGTATGATTGCTGCAAGACTGGCAATTCAGAATATATGATCCTCGTTGCCGCTCACTCAATCACTCGTATACAATTATCATCTGGGAAGTGAATACCTAATACTTCCACGATCTAACTGATGCTCTAAAGCAAAGCTCAGTTACATCCTCTGACCTCAGAACTTCTCCAGTTTGCATGTGCACTGTATACAAGAGGAGGTTTGACACAGGCTCATTGTTTTTGACACAATAGTGATGTACATTGAGAGAGTAATATGAGTACAATGCAAAAAGCCTCATATTATTATCGTTTGGTAGCAAACAAACACCATATGTTATTCAAATAACTCGTAAAACTTTGTTCCATCAGATAACTAGCTCATACAACATACTACAATGATTTGGAAAGCCTACAGGCTACAGCTCTTGTATGGGCCGGCTAAACCAGCAGCAGAAAAGCAGCTACGAAGTAACGCACCAACAATACCTAAAAGCATCCTATCTGTCTAAATTGCTAGCTCCTGAAACACTGGCAGAAGGATCAGCTACTCCTTTCACCTGACCTACTCCATCGGTTCTTCCTTTGGACCTTCAGCAATGTCGACGCCAAAGAGGCGGAAGCCGCAGCGTGCGCCATTGCGAGGAGCCCTCGCCATCACTTCCGGTGTCTTCTCCTCCTCCTCCTCCTTCGGTGTGGCGAACGTGTGCGGGAAGCTGCTGGTGGTGGCAGCAGGGAGTGACAAATCGAAGGCAGTGGCAGCTGGGACATAGACGGGCACAACATTGCCGGCCATCGCCATCTCTTCCGGTGGCTCCTCATCATGCTTCAACCGGGTGAACACGAACGAAGAGCTGCCAGCAGAGGCAGGGCCACGGAGCGACAAGCCGCTGGAAGTGGAAGGCGCTGCACAGACCGTGGTTTTGCCTGCACCGAGCAGCTGACCGGCGTAGTGAAGCCGCATGTGCCCGCCGAGCGCCTGCCCGGTCGGGAACGTCTTGCTGCACTTGGCGCACACGTGCAGCGCTCTCCCGTCCTTCCGCACCTTGGCCCTCTTCTGGCTGATCTTGTGGTTGGCCATGTGGCCCCCCAGCGCCTGGTAGCTGCGGAAGGTCTTGGAACACTTTGGGCAACGGTACACCTTGATCTCACCTGCACCGGCGATGGCAGCAACGCCGCCATTGCCATTGCTGAAAGCAATCTCCATTCCCTTTGCTGCATCAGGCGCAGCTGCAATGGTCACAGCCGTCGCCGCGGTAGCCAGAGCTGTTGCAATGGCCACAGCCGACGGTGTGGCAGGAGCTGCCGTGATGGTCACGGCTGCCGCAGCATCAGCGGCTGGTGCAATCGTCACAGTTTCCGCCGTATCAGGAGCTGAAATTGCAATAGTCACGGCAGAGGCGTTGATCTCTGCGACGGCGCTGTTAGGTTCAACATTCTCCTCCTCGCCGTTGTTGTCATTGATGACGATCACGTCTGTGTCTGGGACGACAGGTGAGTTGCGTGTAGTGGACGGGAACTCCGGACCCTTTACCTTGGGGATCTTGGCCGGCGGGACGGCGACAGTGATTTGGCCGTCGGCGATTGGGCCGAAGCCCGCCTCGCCGGCGCTCAAGAGCATGAGATATTGCGCGGCGCGCACCATCTCGGCGGCCCAGGGCTGGTCCAGGTCGTCCACCACCTGCAGCCCGGTCACCTCGCGCAGCATCGCCGCGACTGGAGCCCTGTACGTCCTGGGCCGCCACACACGCCCTCTTCGCCGGCGGCGCCCACGACTCTGTTGGAACTATGCCAGGAATACACCTGTGATCAAAAACGGCAAACACAAAAAACACAGCGACTACCGCATCTGGATTTCCGGCAACAAACGAGCGTCCCGGACGATGAACAGCGAGTCGCTGTAAACGCTCTGATTACAGAGCAAAACAGAGACTCGATTGCTTTTCCTGGCAATACTCTCGCCCGTCTGATTGCACTTTATTTATAATCTTCTATCCAATTCTCATACGGACTCACTCTATTACAACGTGTTCGTTTAGAACTCCTTTCTCCTGACACTAACAGAGTTATCGGAGTCCGAAACAGACACGGACTGCTACTGGACTCGACTGGAGAGAAACACACTGAACCTGAAGCAGACTGAAACTGAAACAAACTCGGGCAAATACAAGCTTAGTACTAACAATTCACCTCCCTAATAAGCTTGTTTTGCTGCAGCTGTCACACCTATCCTGTCCCTTATCTCCACGAACTTCTCTCTTCCAAGTGGTTTGGTCAGAATATCAGCAAGTTGATCATGAGTAGTTACATACTCCATCTGGACCTTGCCTTCTTCAACATTTTCTCTTATGAAGTGATACCTGGTGTCGATATGCTTGCTTCTATCGTGATACACCGGGTTCTTGCAAAGAGAAATTGCGGATTTGTTGTCGACATTGATAATCACCTGCTTCGACTTCCTGTCCAACAAGTTTTCGAGTAGTCGCTCAAGCCAGATGCCCTGGCACACGCCTGTTACCGCAGCTATGTATTCGGCTTCACAGGAGGATAATGCCACAAACGATTGTTTTTGAGATAACGAAGTTACCAAATTTTGTCCTAGAAAGAACATTGCGCCGGTTGTGCTCTTCCGATCATCAAGATCTCCTGCCATGTCGCTGTCAGTGAACCCAATCAAATTGGTTTCTACTTCCTTGTCTCTTCTCTTGTAACAACAACCGAAGTTCAGTGTTCCTTGAACATATCTCAGTATCCTCTTTACAGCCACCAAATGCTCAGTAGTAGGAGTCTCCATGAAGCGACATACAAATCCTACTGAGTAGGCCAAATCTGGTCGGGTATTCACTAAATATCTTAGGCTTCCCACCAAGCTTCGATACTCAGTTTGGTCTACAGGAGATGCTGTACTCGTTTTTCTTAGTTTCAACTGAGCTTCCATAGGAGTCACTGCAGGCTTGCAATCCTCATGCCTGCATGTTCCAAGATCTTCTTCGCATATGCCTGTTGACAAAGCGTGATCCCTTCTGGTTTTTGAGTTATTTCAATGCCTAAATAGTAACTCAATAATCCCAGATCACTCATGTTGAATACATTCTTCATCTGAATCTTGAAATTCTCAATCTCCTAAATACTTGAACCTGTGATCACTAGATTGTCAACATATACTCAAATCAAGAGACAATTTATGTTGCACTTTTCTTATAAACAGCATGTTCAAGCGAACTTCTCTGAAATCCCAGACCGATCAGAGTTTTGTCCAATTTTGCGTTCCATGCTCTTGGTGCTTGTTTAAGGCCATACAATGCCTTATGACACCTCTGTTTGACCGTCCGTCTGTGGATGGTAAGCAGTGGAGAAAAGGAGAGCAGTGCCGCTTCTTTTGAATAAGTCCTGCCAGAATGCAGTGAGGAAAATAGGATCACGATCCGATACTATGGATTCCGGGATACCATGTAATCGAACCACTTGATCAAAGAAAAGTGATGCCACTGCTGCCGCTGTAGTTGGCTTGTGTAGTGCGATGAAATGAGAATACTTAGAGAGCCTGTCCACAACTACTAATATTGCTGTCTTGCCAAACAACCTTGGAAGGGCTGTGATAAAATCCATTGAAATGTCAGCCACACTTGATGTGGACTAGAGAGTGGCTGCAAGAGGCCGGCGGGAGATAGAGAACTTGTTTTATGGCATTGACACACCTTGCATTTGGCAACATAGGACTCCACCGTTTTCCGTTGTTTGTCCCAGAAAAACTCAGCCTAGACACAATGTAATGTTTTTTGCACACCTTCATGAGTGAGATCATGAACCGAGGCTATAATCGTGTCCACCAATGGCGATGCAGCTGGCACAAAGAGGCGAGTCCCGCGATAGACCAAGTTGTCTTCAACGCGCCATTGTTTCTTCTGTGCACTATTCTGAGTGGAACTTAAACCTGTTGAGACAACGCCATGCTGCCCTTCCTGCGCCTCAACTGGAGTAGCCAATTGCGCACATAGGCGCTGAACCTTGGGATGTTGTCGCAGCTCCTGAATCCATTGATCTTGTGTGACCCCCATCGGAAGAGAAATCAATGCACAAATAGGATCTGTCGTATGGACATGTGATAATGCATCCACCACCACATTCATTTTCCCTGGCTTGTATTCTACTCGAAAATCAAACCCCATGAGCTTGCTCAACCAATGCTGTTGCGGTGGGGTCACAAGAGCCTGCTCCAATAAATATTTGAGGCTGCCATGATCGGTTCTGACAACAAATGATTGTCCTCATAAATAGGGTCGCCAATGCCGGACTGCTTTGGACAATCCAATGAGCTCACGCTCATAAGCTGCTAACTTGACATGCCGAGCGGCTAATTGGCGACTGAAATAGGCGATTGGATGACCATGTTGTTGTAGCACCACACTGATTCCTGTACCCGAAGCATCACACTCCACCACAAAAGGGTGTAGAAAAATCTGCCATCTGTAAGACTGGGGCCGACATCAGGACCTTCTTCAAATGATCAAAAGCATCCTCAGCTGTTGGAGTTCAATAGAAATTGTTGCATCGCAACAAGGCTGTTAATAGTTCTGCAATGGAAGCATAACCTTGAATAAATCTCCTGTAATAACATGTGAGTCCTAGGAACCCACGTAATGCAGTCACGGAAGTAGGCCGCAGCCAGGAAGCAATAGCCTGAAGTTTAGATGGGTCTGCTGCCACTCCATTATATGAGATTATGTGACCCAAATACCCAATGCAGTTTTGAGCAAACGCACATTTGGTTCTTTTCAAATATAATTGATGGAGTCGAAGATGGTCTAGCACCAAACTCAAATGCGCTCGGTGATCCTCCCCCGTACGACTATAGATCAGGATATCATCGAAGAATACTAGAACAAATTTACAAAGGAAGTCATGTAAAATCCCATTCATTAGTGCCTGAAATGTCGACGGCGCATTGGCTAGTCTGAAAGGCATTACAAGAAATTTATAATGGCCATGGTGAGTTCGAAATGTTGTTTTGGCAATATCGTCCTCTTTCATCCGCACTTGATGATAACCCGAATGAAGTTCAAGCTTGGAAAAGAAGCAAGCATGCCGTAGTTCATCAAATAATTCTTCAACCATTGGAATTGGGAACTTGTCTTTGATTGTATGAGCATTGAGTTCATGATAGTCCACACAAAAACGCCATGACCCATCAGCCTTTTTGACCAGCAACACTGGGGAGGAAAAGGGGGATCGGCTGGCCCGAATGATTCCCTACTGTAGCATTACCTCGCATTGGCGCTCAATCTCGTCCTTCTGATGATATGGGTAGCGATAGGGCCGAACCACCACTGGATTAGTACCCTAGGCCAAACAAATGCGGTGGTCGCACTACCTAGATGGTGGCAGCCCTTGCGGTTCAGCAAAGACGTCCTCATACATGTGTAAGATATCCTGGACTATTGTTGAATCATGCATGGCAGCCTGAAGCAGACGAGGGTGACGCTTTCTTTGCATACCTTGAAGCCGCACATGTTGTCCTTGATATGTGAATGCCATGGTGAGTGTTTCAAAGTTCCACTGGATAGCCCCAAGTGTGCACAACCATTGAACACCCAACACCACATCAAAGCCGTCCAGAGGGATGATCAGAAAGGGGGATTGAAATGTGTGCGACTGGATGCTAAAATCTGTCGCCGGAACCACACCTAAACATGGGAGGTGGCTTCCACCAGCCACCATAACTTGTTGTGGCTTGCCGGACATATGCTTCCATGATCCTGGAACAGCTGCAACCCCACTGATGAAGTTGTGAGTACTGCCACTATCGATGAGAGCATGAAAGCAGTGCCCTTATAGATGAAGTTGCACTTGCATCGTGTTGCCATGCTTGGATCCTCAGACAACCATTAGGGACAAGGAAGGTTCTTCCGTTTCCAACTCGATGGCCACCTCGTCCCCTTCTTCCTCATCTTCCAGAAGTTCCAGATGAAAGAGACGCTTGCATCGATGACCCCGCGTATAGACCTCGTCACAATTATAACAGAGGCCTTTGGCACGACGATCAGCCAATTGATCGACACTGAGGCACAGGCGAGATGACACAGGTGCTGAACGATGATGAGTGCTATTTGCTTGAGAGTCCTGTGTCCTGGAGCGGTTTAAGGACCCCTGCTGGTGCCCCTGACTGGGCTAGGGCGGTGTGTTTGAGCTCACCCAATCATCCGTCGCTCGTCGTCATGAGTATGTTAGACGGCGTTGATAGCAGTGGAGGTTGCGCCCTTGCTGAAAGGTGGTCGTGAGCGGCTTGCCGATGCTATGCCCACCTGAGCTGCTTCTGCAAGCCATGCATCCTTTCTTTCTTTGGCATCCCTGGCGAAACCAATAGCTTCTGCCAAATCCCACGGTCGATCGCGACGGACATCATCAGCCAAAGTGACTGATAGCCCTGCAGTAAATGTTTCGATCTGATCAGTACGTCACATGTGCGGGGTGCGCGCGAGCAGACGCTGAAATTCTCTAGCATACTCTTCCACCCTCATGCTACCCTGTTTCATATTAACCAGGTTGCCAAGAGGACCCATGCTTAAGTGGCGGGTGAATCGTTTGGAGAAAATCTCAGAAAAATCTTTCCACATGATCCAGCACTCCTCCCGTTGCCAATTATCGAGGACCTCCAATGCTTCGCCGCGAAGATGTATGCCTGCAACTTCCACCCACTCCTTAGGGATGCGATGGAAACGAAAAAATCTTTCGTACTGGCGCAACCATCCGAGAGGGTCATCTGCTCCATCATACTCTGAAAGATCAAATCGAGGCGGACGAGGAACCCAACGGCGGTCAGAATCCTCTTCTCGTCCTTTCCCTAGTGGCCGTCGGCGAACGTCTTCCTGCTTGAAGCGGGATATGGGTCACTGGCGCTCCATGGCTGGCTGGCGCTCCCCATGCTTCGAGAGCCGCTGGTGCTCGGAGGTCTCCTGGTCCGGAAGGGTGTTGTTGCCAGCCAGGCCTGAGCTTGCCGCCTGTCCACTTGCCTGGACGTTTCTGAGGATCTCCTCCAGTAATCGGTGAGTCTCCTTCCCAGCAAGTTTCAGCGCCGCAACTCTCTCCTCCATCATCTGCGTGGTAGCCATCTTGCCCGGATCACTTGAATCTAATACCAACTTGTTACGAGTTGACCTGGGATGAGTTAGCTCGTAAGCTTGAGTGCCCGGCTGGAGGCCGGAACAAACGCTGTCCACCGACTTGGTAGCCAGCGCAGCGCACGATTAGATAGGTTGGCTATTATCGAAGCCACCGCCTGAAGCTTCGAAATTTGCGACATAATCAACGTGTCTTTTTTCTCTCGTCTTACCTTTATATATATAGTCGCCAAAAATCCGTAACAAACTCTGATAAAGATAAAAATCTGAAAGAGGAATTCCTAATTTAAACTTGCTATCTATAAGGCATGTTAAATTATTACTTTCCTATTTCTGTTTCTTCCTATAATAAGCCTGATCACATGATTGACGCATAACATTCTTCATCTGAATCTTTAAATTCTCAATCTCCTGAATACTTGAACCTGTGATCACTAGATTGTCAACATATACTCCAATCAAGAGACAATTTCCGTTGCACCTTTTCTTATAAACAACATGTTCAAGCGAACTTCTCTGAAATCCCAGACTGATCAGAGTTTTGTCCAATTTTGCGTTCCATGCTCTTGGTGCTTGTTTAAGGCCATACAATGCCTTATGAAGTCTGAGGACCTTCTGCTCATCTCCTTCAGTGACAAATCCTGGTGGTTGAGTCACATACACCTCCTCTTCTAGGTCCCCATTTAAGAAAGCTGATTTGACATCCATGTGATGCAATTTCCAACCTTCTAGAGCAGCAAGAGCCACAAGTACATCATACTGTCTCTTGTCTGGCGACAGGTGCAAATACTTCTTCGTAGTCTATACCATGTTTTTTATGTAGCCTTTTGCTACGAGACGTGCTTCATACTTTGTGATCCTTCCTTGTGAGTCTTTCTTTACTTTGTAGACCCACTTTAGACCAATTGCTCGTTGCCTTGCTGGAAGTTCAACTAGACTCCAAGTATTATTGTTTTGGATCGACTCCAATTCTTCCAGCATGGCTAACTTCCACTCAGTTTCCTTCATCGCAGCTTCTACAAAACTTGGTTCTTCAGTGGTCAAGAAACAACACCCTAAATATTCCAGATGAATTGGCTACGTGTCTCGTTACATGTCTGAGATCCGTCGTTGCTTTGCCAGTACTTCCCACAAGGAACCTCCACTAGAGCTAGTTGATGGAGTTTCCGATGATTCTTCATGATGATTCATTCCGGCTTCTGCTTCGTGCATTGATGACGCCTCATCTCTGTTAGTTTCGTCATCAGGGCCTAGGGTATCCGGATTAGCCTAATCGGCATGAGAAGTATCAGTCGCACCCTGTTCTGAAGGTGCATTCACCGTGACCTGCTCTCCTGCATATGTCACGTGAAAGGTCTTGGTACCTATATTGCTTTACAGTACTGAGCTCCACTCCCAGCCTTTTTCTTCTTCAAATGTGACATCTCTCATCACAATTACCTTCCCAGTGGCCGCATTATAAATTTTGTATGCCTTTAACCGGGCTCATAGCCTATGAACACAGCCTTTTCACTTTAGTTAGCAAGTTTTGATTGATGGCCGCCTACCTTTGTCACATGAGCTAGACACCCAAATGTACGTAAGTGATGTACAGACGGCTTTCTTCCATGCCAAGCTTCGTATGGCGTCTTCCCAACTATGCTTTTTGTCGGAGATCTGTTCAAGATGTACACGCCGCGCTGACAGCCTTGCCCCAGAATTCACCTAGGACACCTTTGCTCTTCATCATGCTACATTGCTACGAGACATTGAGATGACTGTCTAGTTGCGCCTCTCAATCACCCTATTTTGTTGTGGGGAGTAAGGTGCAGTCAAGTACCTTTTTATCCCCTTTTCTTCACAATAAGTGGCAAATTCTTCTGATTTTGAATTCACCACCTCGATCTGACCTGAATGCCATCAGATTCATTTTGGCTTCAACTTCCGCAGCCACCTTGATTCTTCTGAAAGCCTGGAAAGCTTCATCTTTGCTTTTTAGAAGCGGAATCCACATATATCTGCTGTAGTCATCAACCATCAACAGAAAATATTTTTTCCCACCTGGTGTAGCCAGTGTAATTGGCCTACAGAGATCTCCATGTACAAGTTCCAGCACATGGCTTGCTCTGAACTATGATTGATGAGGAAACGGAGTTCGCTGCTATTTTCCCACCATACATCCATCACAGAGTTATTCTATGTGTTCTATGATCGGAATTCCTTCCACTAGGCCCTCCCGGCCCAATTTGTGGATTGTTTGGAAATTCAGGTGTCCGAAACGAGCATGCCACTTCCACGAATCAGTGATGAAGCTGGCCATAAGGCACACGGGTTGAGCAAGGTTGAGGTCAGTCACATATAACCTGTTCCTACTCCTCTGCACCCGAAATAGAAGCTGATTTTGGCGATCGAACACACAAAGAAATCCATCTTTCATGACGATCTTGAAACCCCGCTCTTCTAGTTGTCCTAGACTTATTATATTTCCAGTTAACTTCGGAATATAATATACATTTTGTAGAGCTCGGTGTTCGCCATTTCTTCCTTGGAGCAGCACTATTACTTGTCCAGCTATGGTGACTTTTGAGTCATCACCGAACTGGACTGATCCTGAAACGATCATGTCCAGGTCCAAAAATTGATGCTTGCACCCGGTCATGTGGTTGCTAGCACCTAAATCAAGATACCAAGCCTTCTTGATATCTGACTCTGTTTTACAGGGACGTAGGGTTCTTCCAGCACTCCGCAGTTTGTTTCTTCACTTACGACCAGATTTTTAGCTTCGATTTCACAAACTTTCATCATCATCAGTGCTGGATTGCCATCTTCTCCTTTCTCGGCGACCAATGCTTTTTCCTTTATTGGTTTTCGGCACTACGACGCGAAGTGTCTAAAAATACTGCAATTAAAGCATTTAATCTTCTTCTTGTCAAATCTTGGTTTTGGCTCGCCTTCCTTCCTGGGGTTTCGGTTTGGACCTTGGTTCCCCTGTTGATTTTGTGGCACAAATTTCTTCTTGTATCCCGCAACACCTGACGAGCCCGACGAGCCTTCCTCCCTTTTCTGACTTTGAGAGAGAGCTTCCCACTGTGCCCGCGTGAACATCAGTTGCTCCACCTCCTTTGTGTCACCTAAGGTGCTTTTCATCCTCTCGTCGTAAGCTTTATAGCATCCAACGAGATCATCAAGTGTCAAGGTGCTTAGATCTACGCACTGTTCAATCGAGATAACAAGCTGCATATTATCTCATGATCTGTTTTCATCGTCTTGTTCAGTCTTGTCTCCATGTCCACCTTTGCCTCCTTGGCCACCGAAACCACCGCACCCACGCCCGCGGTAACTTGATGAGCCATGACCATCCTTGGTCCATGGTTCCTTGTGGAACTGCTTTCCACTACTTCTTGAATCTCCTTTTAACAACAACATTTGCTTGTTGCTGGACTGATACTCCTTGTTACGGGATTAACACCCCTTCAGTATTTCCTCATGCGCCATGAGCGAACTAGTGATCTCCTCAATTTTCATGTTCCCTAGATTCAGGGAGTACATGAGAGTGGTGACGATATGCACGAACTTTTCTGGTAGCACCCATAGGTACTTCTTTATTGCCACGGATTCCTCCATCTTATCGCCAAGAGAAGTAATCTGGTTGTACAACGAAGTAAACTTGCCGGTGAACTCACCGACTAATTTTCTCCAATCTGAAGATTCTCAAACTCGTTCCGTAAATTCTGTAGTCGTACCTCCTTCACGCGGTCAACTCCCACGTGCATCTTCTGAAGTGTTAGCCATGCATCACGTGCTATTTCCATCCCGATGAGCTGGTGCATCATTGTATCTGGTATCGACTGATAGATCGCTGCTAGTGCTGCCTGATCTATCCTGTCATCTTCCACAGCCTTTCCCTTTGGATCAACTGCACCCCAGACGCCCTGGCGCGCAAGTTTGCCTTCATCTTCATTGCCAAGACTCTTAACAATTACAAGATTATTTTCTAACAATCACCCCCTTAATCTTGTAACACCGTCTTTGATCATGTCGATCTTCTCTCTCATCTTCTTCAAATACCAAAAAAATCCCACTATTGATTCAAATTTTGCTTCTTTTTCTTGTGTTGTGGTCTCAGCTTGCTGAACCTAGAGGTCCTTCATGGCATTGAGCAGAGAACTCCTCTTCTGCCTTCCCCCTTTTTTCTTTGACCAAGACGCACGCCACCCTTAGCCCAAGCTGGATCCCAGCAGCAGGCCGCCGCAGTGATTGTTAGAAAATAATCTTGTAATTGGTTAAGAGTATGAATAGGAAGAGGAGGTGGAGTAGGATAAGGAAATAGGAGATAAATTAGGATAGGGAAGTAGAGTTCTAGTCTGTTACTTGGGTTATAGTTTAGTATAACTATAGAGGTAGGGTTGAGTTTTGTAAGCAAGAAGCAAGCATGAAAAATAAGATAGAAATAAAGAGAAGATTGTTTCAAAGATTTTGAGTCTCTATTACAACATCCCCCGCCACGACATGGTGGCTGCTATGAATGCGACGACATCTCTCTATCGCCGCCGCGACCAACACCTCCAGTACCCTCATGACGTCGGTCGTTGTCTCCTCCACCCCAACGCGGCGGCGAGCCGTGGTGAGGGAGGGCATCAACTTGCTGTCGTCGTCTTCCCATGGCGCCACGCTCCCCTCCCTTAGCATGGTTGCGCGGTGGGGCGCGGTGGAGACGGATGCGGAAGCGAAGGTTCATGAAGCCTGGACGTTCAGGTTGTGGCAGCGCCGGCGAGGGATTCTTGTGGGCGTCGATGGGGGAGGATAGGAGATGATTTCCCACAAGAGCTAGGGTTTTTTTAGGGGTTTAGCAGTGGGGTTTGTGATGTGTGTGGAGGCGCTTGAGTCATGGGGGATATAAAGAGCCGTGTGCAAGAGGGGCTACGCACCATGTAAGGCAAGTATTACCACTCTGGACTCGAAATTTTTTTTAAATAATACTTTTTTATTAAAATTGCAAAAATATACCTTGATTAATTTTTTTTTTCAAAAATATACCTTTGTCGCCATATGGTCGGGCTACAATGAGTCAAACCACAGGATTAGATGACTCAGCGCTGAGGTGGCCTCTCTATCAAAAAAAAATGAAAATAGGTCTCTATCGCCCAATCATGTGGCGACAGAGATATGTCGCGAACTGAAATTGCGACATATATCTGTCGCCAACTGGTGGGGCGACAGAGACCCCCCGCTAAAAATGATTAAATTTTTGTTGGAGGAAAAATGGATGACTAACATTTTTCCAGTGATTTCATAATACTAGGATACAACATAGGTACATACAAGCTTAAGGGAATTCATAATACTAGAATAGAACATAGGTACATACATGCCTTAGGGAATTCATAAAACTGAGATACAACATATGGAATGTATAGAACCATGCATTCTATGGCCATATTTATCGGAATATGTCACTACTATAGGAATTTTTTGAAATAATCTCTTTTATATGTTAATTATAGAAATATACCACATATTTTTTTTTACAAAAATAGGCACCTGTCACTGTGTGGAGCCGCGACAGACGGTTATAGTGCCGCGCTGCCGCGACGGGCCTGCAGTCGTGCCGTGGCACCACGACAAACTGCCAGTCGCGCCGCGGTAGAGCGACTGGTAGCTAGTCGCATCGCAAAAAAGAAAGAAAAGAGAAGCTACAGAGGCCATGACAGCACAACAGCTACAAAACAGTGCCGCGGCAGCAAAAGAAAGAAAGAAAAGAGAAGAAAAGAAAAAAAGGGAAGAGGAGAAGAAGAAAAAAGAAAGAAAAGAGAAGGAAAGGAAAGAAAAGAGAGAAGAAAAGAGAAAATAGAACGGATCCAGTTTTGTTGTGTTCCTGGGTCAGAAGGATCCCAAATATACAAAAATATTTAAGTTTAGCCATCGTATGCATTATTTTTTCTGTAGTCAAAGTTTCAATACTAGAAATGCTTAAACCTTTTTGGTAGCCCGTAAAATATCATGTTTAAATGTATTTTTTAGGAAGAGGATGGTCTGTGTAACCCATCAAGAATTTGTTGTGTAGTGCGGACCTGAGCCGGCTGCATCCCCTTGTCCCTTCCTCTTCGAGAGGCGGTACCCTCTTGCACTTTTGGTGTGTTGGCCGTTGGTGGAGAGTTGCTGAGATGCTTGCTCTATTTCGGCTTGCACTCCATCTTATGGTGCAAGAGGTGTGAGTTGGGCTTGTCTTTGTACAACGGGAAGTGTGCCCTGCAGTAAATGCAATGTGCCCACTATGGTCGTTGAATAGCACTGTAGGCGTACTTAGGGTCAGGCTTTTCTAGGCAATAGTAGCACCACGGAGAGGGTTGCTCCCCCAGTTATCCCATGCGGGAAAGGTGAGATGTGGGTGGTATGTCTCAGGGTCCACCCAGTTGAAGTAGCCGCACCATTCTTCCTTGGCCAAGGGGCACCGGTAGTGTCGGCGTATTATACAACAGAGCTCCCGCTCCCCCGCACTAAACACGGTCGACGGGCGGACAGGGCGCGTCCGGGCCCACCGCCACGGCAAGCGGTAGGGCCACAGGGTGGTCACCCAGTGGACACGTGGCGACCAGGCCACGCCACTGGGCGCCCAGCAAGGTGTTCGCCCAGTGGGCACGTGGCGACCAGGCCACGCCACTGGGCGCCCAGCAAAGTGGTCGCCCAGTGGACACGTGGCGGCCAGGCCACGCCACTAGGCGCCCAGCAAGGTGGTCGCCCAGTGGACACGTGGCGACCAGGCCACGCCATTGGGCGCCCAGCAAGGTGGTCGCCCAGTGGACACGTGGCGATCGGGCCAGGCCACTGGGCGCCAAGCACGGTGGTCGCCCAGTGGACACGTGGCGACCAGGCCACACCACCGGACGCCCAGGAAGGTGGTCGCCCAGTGGACACGTGGCGCACGGGCCACTCCCCTGGTGCACCACTCGCGAGGCTGCAGTACCAGGATCAAGGACATTTAATGCAAATTGTGCGCATTAAATGCAAAGCGTGGAAGCTATAGTATGGCGGCACGCCTTCCCCAGGCGCGTAATAATTACGGGTGACGTCACGGCAGCACTTCACCCCCTGACGGAACTAGCGGCGTTGGCGGGCGTGGGGCCCAAGGCAGGGGTGTGACGGCTGCGGCAGGCATTAAATGAGGTGTAAGGACAGTGACGGGCGCATTTAATGTGCCTGTGGCAGTGTAATGAGTATGGCTTGCGGTGTAAGCCTCCCATGCGCCCCCCGCCAGCCCAAGTATAAAAGGGAGCCGGGGTGCATGGGAGAGGGGGTTCGATCCATTGACAATAAGTCCCATTCTCTCAAGCTAGGATTCCAGTTCATATCCCACAAGACAAGCAATAGCAAGAGAAGCAGGACTGGGGCAGTTACTCTTCGAAGGGCCCGAACCTGGGTAAACCCTAGCGTCCCTGTTCTTCTGAGCTTCCCCGATACTCCGATCTTCTTTCTTCCTTCGGCGATTGCCCCGAAAGCCCCCCTGTCTGAACCTCATAAGCACCCGATTCGGAGGTGCCTGTTGGCTAGTAAGCCGACAGTGGCGCGCCAGGTAGGGGCTCTTGGTGGTTAGATTGCCCTCTTTCTTTCGTTTCCCGCTTAAAGCTCCGAAGAAGTAGGGGCGATTGTTTGCATGGCGGAGTCGCACTCCAAGCGCAGCAATCTACCTGAGGAGAGCAGCGCCCGTAGCCGGTCCCGGCGCCTGGGAAAGGCGCCGGGTCAGCCGGGTCCCTCGGTCGCAGGAGGGACGCTCATGGCCCCCATGCCTGGGGGCCAGCCCGTTCAACGGCGTTTGATGCTGGGGGATGATACCCCCGCGCGTAGCCTTCATGTTGCTCGGCTACTCCTCGATCATCCTCCGGTTCCGCTAGGGGGCGACACCCCAGCCACCCCGTGGCTGCGGGATATCGCCCGTCTAGTCGATGCTGCCCAACAGCAGGTTGAGGCGGCAACCCAGCCGGGGGCTTCCGGCACGTGGCGGCAAGGAGCACGCGCGACCGAAGCGCAGGGTTCCAGCCGCCACACGACAACTTCTCCCGGCGTCAAGGTCCGGGACAAGGGGAAGGGAGCCCTGGTTGCAGCCCCCTCTGATACAGGGGGACATGCACGCGCTTCCACTTTTTCCCACGGTTCCCCCGAGTCAAGGGGAGATCGCGAAGATCTGAGAGCTAGCCTGTACGAGAGGCGGTTCCAGCGCGACGGCGACCTACGCCACGTCCTCAGGGGACGCCGCGAGCGCTCGCAGCGGCGCGCCAACCCCCGGGGACCTACTGATCAACAGGGGGCTTCCCCCTCTGATTCCCAGGAGAGCGTAGACTCGCACTCCTCGACCCCGTCTCAGGGTCGAGGGGCTGGCGAGCGACGCTCCTCCCCCTACAACGTTTGATGCTAGGCGTTCTCCCTCCATCTACGGCAAGCTGCGTGGCCGGAGAGATTCCGCCCCACCTCCATCGAAAAATACGACGGCACCACCAACCCAGAGGAGTTCCTGCAAATCTACACCACGGTGGTGCGCGCTGCGGGAGGGTCCGAGAAGATTATGGCCAACTACCTCCCGACATCGCTGACGGGCTCCGCCCGGTCTTGGCTACTCAACCTCCCGTGGGGCTCTGTGCATTCGTTGGAGGAGCTGTGCGACATCTTTGTCGCCAATTTCCAGGGCTCCTATGCTCAACCAGGCGTGGAAGATAACCTCCACGCTCTAGAACAGACGGAGGGGGAGTCCCTGAGAGAGTTCATCCGGTGGTTCAGCCACTGCCACAACACGATCCCCCGGATCTCTGAGCAGTCAGTAGTCATCGCGTTCCGGAGGGGGGTCCGGGACCAGAAGATGCGGGAGAAGATGGCTACCCGCACCATCGCAACCACCTCCGAGCTGTTCTCCCTGGTGCACAAGTGCGCTAGGGCGGCGGAGGCCCGGGAGTGCACGACAAGGCCTTCCGGCCCCAGTGACGTCAGCACCTCGAAGTCCTCCGACCGCAAGAAGAAGAAGAAGCGGAAGGAGGCTGCCACCAGGGAAGTTCTGGTTGCCGAGCCCAGGGGTGAGTGCCGGGACCAGCGCGGTGATCGCAGGGACCGCCGTTCACCCCGCCGCGAAGACGACGGGGGCAAACCTAATTGCCCCATCCACCGAACGAGTGGGCACGACTTGGAGGACTGCCAAGTTGTGTCCAAACTGGTAGAGAGGCGGCTCAAGAAATGCCGCGAGAAAGACCATGGCGACGACGACGACGAAGACCCAACTCCGTTGGCTTTCCAGCAGGCGGAGCATACGGTGGCGTTCATTCATGGTGGCTCGGCTACCTACTCATCGAACTCGCAGTACAAGCGAGATCTGAGGCAGGTTTGCGCCACCATGCCGGCTCCTGGGGCGAGCAGGCCGCTGAAGTGGTCGGAACAGCCGATCACTTTCAGCCGGGCCGACCACCCGGAGAATACTTCCGGCCCGGGCCATCTCCCAATCGTGGTCTCCCCCACGGTTCGCAATGCGAAGCTCGAGCGGGTCCTTGTTGATGGAGGCAGCGCCATCAACCTACTGTCCGTTGGGGCGTACCAGGCGCTTCAGATACCGTATGAGGAGCTGCGCCCGGCCCCACTTTTCTACGGAGTTGCCCCTGGGGTGGGCCTCTTGCCCCTGGGGCAGGTCCAGCTGCCTGTTACATTCAATAGTGCGGAGAACTTCCGAACAAAGCTGGTCAACTTCGAGGTCGCCGACTTCGACCTCCCCTACAATGCTCTGCTTGGCCGTCCAGCTCTGGTCAAATTTATGGCGGTCGCTCACTACGCCTACATGCTGGTGAAGATCCCTGGGCCTGGGGGCCCAATCACGGTGAGGGTGGATAGACTGGAAGCTCTGCGCCTCAGCAAACAGCTGCAGGACCTGGCCGGCACCACCTGCACGGCGCGCGATAAGGACGACAGCTCGGGCGTCCCCTCGGTCAGGGCCCGCGCTTCGCCCGGACCTTCGGGCGAGGTGAAGGCGGTCCCCGTGGGCGAGGACGGCTCGGGCAAGGTCATGAAGATCGGCACCGACCTCAGCGCCAAATAGGAAGGCGCGCTCGTCACCTTCCTCCGGTCTAACCTGGATGTGTTCGCCTGTGAACCATCAGAAATGACCGGGGTCCCTAGGGAGATGATCGAGCACCGATTGGCAATGCTCCCTGGAGCGCACCCGGCTCGGCAGAAGATCCGACGGCAGGCGCCAGAGCGGTAGGATGCCATTCGAGACGAAGTGGAGAAGCTTTTGTGTGCCAAGATTGTGCGGGAGGCCACCTACCCGGAGTGGCTGGCCAATCCCGTGCTCGTAAGGAAGTCCAACGGGAAGTGGCGAATGTGCATCGACTTCACTAACCTCAACAAAGCCTGCCCCAAGGACCCGTACCCTCTGCCGCGGATAGACATTGTCGTCGACTCCACGGCAGGGTGCGAAGCTTTGTGCTTCCTGGACGCCTACTCCGGCTATCATCAGATCAGCATGGCGCGGGAAGATGAAGAGAAGACTGCTTTTGTGACTCCTCTCGGTGTATATTTGTAACACCCCAAAATTTTGCTTTCTTAAATTTCATGTGTGATTTGGCACTTTGGTGAATTTTTGGAATTTTCTGGGATTTATTTGGATTTATTTGGAATTTATTTGAATTTATTCCATTTTGAAATAATTAAAGAATTAAACTTTGCAAATAAAAATTTGTTGGAAATATTTTATTTGAGTCCAAAATGTTTCAAAATATTTTCCAGAATTTTTCTGGAATTTTTCTGAGTCTTTTTCTATTTTTAAAGATTTAATTGAATTTCTGAGAATTTAATTGGATTAATTAAATCAAGTCAGGTCGAAATCTTGTTCATCCGTGGACCGAGTCCGAGTCGGACTCGAGTCCGACCGAGCCACGTGACTCGGCCAAGACCCAATCGTAGAGCCCTAACCGCGTGGCCGTTGGATTGAGATCCAACGGCCACGATTGAGCCACGATCACCGAGCCCGAGTCCGACCAAGGCGGCCCATTTCGCGAGCGGACCGAGTCCAACTCACGCGGCCGTTGGATCGAGATCCAACGGCTCACGCTGCGCCACGCGTCGCCTCTCGTGCGCCGTCGGAATCGCCGCCCGGCCGTGTCGACCTCGGTCTCCGCGTGATTCACGGGCCGAGGCCGCTATTTAATCGCGCCGCCGCCATCTGGTAGCCCGTTGCGGCGCACTGCAGTAGCCCTAACCCACGCTGCCGGAGCCGCCGTCGTCACCCTGCTAGAGCTCGCCGTAGTTGATCTAAGGAGCCGCCGCGGTTTTTGCTTCGTTCCGCCACCGTCCGCCGTCCCCCGCCGCCGTTTACCCCAGATCCGGACTCACCGCGACGAGACGCACCCGAAGGGAGAACTCACCTCGCCGGAGAAGCCTCGGAGCGCCGTAGCCTGTGTCGCCGTCCCCAACTCCGGTGACCTCGAGCCGCCGCGCCGCCATCGACGTCCTCGAAGCTTCTCAGCCGTCCGATCAAGATCCAACGTCCCAGATCACGCCACGTCACCGCCGGTGAGATCCCAATCCAAAACCCCCATATCCAATCTCGACCGTCCGATCTAGATCCAACGGTTCAGATCAAACGCGTTAACCCAAACGCGTGAGAGCCAGATCTAATCTGGGCCGTTGATTTTCAAATCAACGGCCGAGATTGCCACGCCAGCGTCGGGAAAGTGACCGCCGCGGTCAGCGACAGCGCCAGCGGCGATGTCGCCGACACGCCGGCCCGCATGTCGATGGTGAACCGCACCATGGCGTCGGCCACGGGCCCACACGTCGGCGCCACCCGGCCGTCTGCGTGGCGTCGGCAATGACGTCACCGGTGGGTCCCACCGCCGACCGTGGTTTGAGCCCGCCGACGTCGACAATGGCGTCACCCGAGGGGACCCACTGTCGACACATGGAGCCGTGGGCCGAGTTCACCGTGGACCGAGCCAAGCCGTGGTGAGCCCATGGACCGGTGACGTCGGCCGCCCAATCGAAGCTGCCACGTGTCTCATTGACGCAATAATTAATTTCCGAAAAAGAAAATGATTTATTAATTCGAAATAATGATTTCAGATTTGGATTCAAACTTCAAACGCTTATAACTTTTGCGTTTCAACTCCGATTTGAGTGATTCAAATTTCTAAATTTGTATAAAATTGAGATCTACCTAATTATGAATTTTATTTAATTTTTGGACTAAAATTTTCCTCTGTAATATTATTTAATTGATTATTTAAACTTCAAAATATTATAACTTTTGCATTTAAACTCCAAATTTGACGATTCCAGTTTCTAAAAATTCATAAAATTATGTTCTCTCTGTTTATGGATTTTATTTGGATGTTTGGACACTTTTTTCCTATTGTTTATTCGTGTATTGCTATTTGCACGCGTTACGAGTAGACGTTGAAGTGCTGGAAGGATTCGAAGGAGAAGTATTGACTCAGGATCCAACTCAAGACCAAGAACAAGTACTTTTTGAAGGCAAGTTGTGCTTTGACCATATTGATCCCATTTTGAAACCTATTTTGATTTAATGTATTGCATGCTAGTTCAAATAGAAAATGCTTTACTTAATTATGGGGAATTAGATAAATGCCAAATTGCTGTATGACACCTTGACTATTTAAATATGTGCCATGACCCCTTGTCACCCTAGTTGTGGATTACTAGTTGGACATTACTAAATTGCCAACATGGGTTTGTAGATCGTTGTAGTATATGGCTTAGACCTGCTACGTACTCATGACATGATTTTGGACAATCAAATGTTAATATTGACTTAATGATATATTGAACCTGTTTTGGGAAGGTATCATGTGATGTTGATGGCACGTGGTGCATGGTAATCAACTGGGGTTTGATAAATAGCTTTTGACCGGGGCATGTGGCAAGAATGATCAGGTGGGCCAGTTGTGGCATTGGGAATGATGTTTTGGTTCTTCGGGTAGTCTTGCCCTGGTCACCCTAAGGACTTAACCTTGCAAGCCTTTGAACTGAGTCAAGCGTGCAACCACATGTCTGTAATGGGACGGACCTAGTTGACTAAGTTGCTAATAACGTACCTGTGGGACCTCAGGGTGTCAACTACACCCTTTGTGTAAGTTGTACGGGGGAGCGTACCGGGGCTGCGGCCAGGTACCCATCTAACGGTTGATTGACCTAAACTTCGCCTTCGCTAAGGGAAGGGTTAGTGTGCAATAACCGGGGAGGACCACTTGTATTGTTAGAAGTTTCCGAAAGACTTTGTTACGGGAACTCGCCTTTGTGGTGTTTGACTGTATCTTATGGGTAAAGTGCATAACCTCTGCAGAGTGTATAATCTATTCGAATAGCCGTGTCCGCGGTATTGGACATCGCTCGGGAATTACAATCAAGGGTTAGACTTTCATGAAAATATCTTGGACTTGAAAGGTTGGGTTTGGTTTAATAGTGATGTTGATGGAAATGTGGATTAGGATGGGAAAGATGTTTATTAAACTCCTTGAAAAGTTAGTTATGCTTTACTTGCTTCTACTGCTTTCGAATCTACTTATGCTACTTGTCAAATGTCATTTCTGCAAATATACCTTGAGCTATTCCTTTGTATCAAGCCATGCATATAGTATATTAGCTTGCATTCTGTGCATGACTTGCTGAGTACCAAGTACTCACCCTTGCCACAATACAACACCAGTTGAAGAGGAGACTACACCAGCTTTGGAGGAGGAGCTCCAAGAGGAACCGTCTACTTAGGGAGCGAGCCCAGTCAGTTGCCTGTGGTATACTGGATGGCGCCACGAAGTTATCTTATTTTCCGCTGCTACTATTTCTCTCTTAATAAGTTTCGCCCTGCGAGGCGTATATTTGTAACTTGACCATAAGGTCGAGCAACCAGTTTGACTATTTAGTTAAAGTACTTTATTAAGCATCGAGTGGTATGATTGTGATATTTACCGATGTTAAGACTGTGTGCACTAGCGCGTTCCTGGACTAGTGCTGAATACACAGAGGGTCCGGATTTGCAAATTCGGGTCCCGACAATATTGCTATGTCCGGATGCCCTTCGGGCTGAAGAATGCTGGCTCTACTTACCAGCGGGCCATGCACATTGTGTTCGGGCCTCAAATCGGGAAGAACCTTGAAGTGTATGTTGACGACCTGGTAGTAAAGACAAAGAAGGCCGATGAGCTTGTCCAGGACCTGGAAGAGACATTCTCCCGCCTCAGAAATTACTGTCTAAAGTTGAATCCTGAGAAGTGCGTGTTTGGCGTCTCGTCCGGGAATTTACTCGGATTTCTGGTCTCCAGCCGCGGAATCGAGGTCAACCCGGAGAAGATAGAAGCGATTGAGCGGATGCAGCCACCTACTCGGCTCAAGTAAGCGCAATGCCCGATAGTCGCTGGCCTCCCTTGGTCGGTTCATAGCCCGACTTGGGAGAAAAGCCTACCCTTCTTCAAGTTGTTGAAGAAGACCAACTCATTCAAGTGGACCGGAAGCCCGGGCGTTCAAGACTGAAGAGGTACCTCTCCTCCCCTCGGTCTTGGTCGCCCCAGGCCAGGTGAGCCGCTTCTGCATGCGTGGCGGCAGTCCCTCTGTAGTGAGCGGCGGTGGCGAACGAGAGAAGGTGTCCAGCGGCCGGTCTACTACATCAGCAAGGTGTTGCACGACGTGGAAACAAGGTACCCGCAGGCTCAGAAGATGGTGTATGCCGTCCTGGTGGCGTCAAGGAAGTTGCGACACTATTTCCAAGGAAGGGAAATCACGGTGGTCTCCTCCTACCCCCTGCGTGAGATTCTCCACAATCGTGAAGCTGAGGGCCGCATTGCAAAGTGGTCCGTCGAGCTGGGGGAGTTCGGAGTCAAGTTCGCTCCTCGCACCACCATAAAAAGTCAGAGGCTGGCGGACTTCGTCGTCGAGTGGACTCCAGCTGAGGCCGGACCAGAAGAGGCCCCCGCACCCTCCCCTTGGACACTTTTCTTCGATGGATCCTTCAGGCTCGAGGGCGCGGGGGCTGGGGTCCTCTTGGTCTCTCCGACCGGGGACCTCCTCAAGTACGTGGTCACCCTTGACTTCAAGGCCACTAACAATGTCGCCGAGTACGAGGGCTTGCTGGCAGGGCTTCGGGCTGCCGCAGCCATCGGTGTTCGGTGCCTACAAGTAAAAGGCGACTCCCTGCTGGTCGTCAATCAAGCAAGAAAGGGCTTCTCCTGTCCTGACCCTGTCATGGCAGCGTACCTGGCGGAGGTCAGGAAATTGGAGCGACACTTTGAAGGGTTGGGGTATACCCACATCCCCCAGCGCGACAACTACCTAGCGGATGAGCTCGCTCAGCTCGCTTCAACGAGGTCTCCTGTCCTGGTTGGGGTCTTTGAAGAAAGGCTTCCGCGACCGTCCATCGCAGCCCCTGTCTCTGGTGGGGACGATGGTGATACCGCTCCAGCCCTCGCTCCTGGAGGGAAAGTGGATCCGGTGGAAACGCCCGGCCAGGCGAAGTACCCGGGCGACCATCTTGTGGTCGCCGCACTTGACCGAGAAGGCACCTGGATGGATCCGATCCTGGCCTACCTGCGGGATCAAGTGTGCCCCGACAATGATGCGTCAGCAGAGAAGGTAGCACGAAAGGCCAAGTGCTATACCCTGGTGGGCGGGGACCTGTACCGCCGGGGTAGAAACGGAATTCTTCTGAAGTGCATCACTCGGGAAGAGGGGAGCACTTTGCTCTCCGATATCCATGGAGGCGTGTGCGGGAGCCATATGTCCGGGCGAACGATGGCGGGAAAGGCTTTCCGCCAAGGGTTCTATTGGCCAACCGCCCTCCAGGATGCTTGCGAGCTGGTGAGGAGGTGCGAGGCATGCCAGTTCCACGCCAAGCAAATCCACCAACCAGCCCAGGCCCTGCAAACTATCCCGCTCTCATGGCCCTTCGCGGTCTGGGGGCTGGATATCCTGGGCCCGTTCCCGCGGGCCACAGGAGGCTACACCCATCTGTTCGTCGCCATCGACAAATTCACGAAGTGGGTGGAAGCCGAGGCGGTAAGAACCATTACCGCCGCAGCTGCAGTAAAGTTTATGCAAGGGATCTTCACTCGCTTTGGGGTCGCCAACCGCATCATCACCGACAACGGGGCGCAGTTCACCAGTGCGGCCTTTCTGGATTTCTGCGAAGAGATGGGCACCGAGGTCTATTTCGCCTCGGTGGCCCATCCAAGGAGCAACGGCCAGGTCGAGCGGGCCAATGCGCTGGTACTGAAGGGCCTCAAGACCCGGGCGTTTGATCGGCTCCACAAGCGTGGGACCCGGTGGACCGAAGAACTCCCGGCGGTGCTGTGGTCGCTTCGCACCACCCCTAGCCGGGCCACCGGGGAGACCCCCTTCTTCCTGGTCTACGGCGCGGAGGCTGTTCTCCCTTCGGAGCTAGGGCTGGGATCACCACGCGTCGCAGCATTCGCGGAAGAAGATCAAGAGGATCTGCGTCGGGACGACGTCAACTTCCTGGAGGAGGCGCGGGACCGGGCGGCCCTGCGCGCCGCGCGGTACCAGCAGAGTCTCAGGCGGTACCACGCCTCCCGGGTCAGTAAGAGAACACTGGCGGTGGGCGACCTGGTCTTGCGAAGAATCCAGTCGCATGCCGGGTCGCACAAACTGTCTCCCCAGTGGGAGGGCCCCTTCAAGGTGGTCTCAGTCTCTCGTCCCGGGGCGGTCAGGCTGGCCACTGAGGACGGCGAAGAACTGGCGAACTCACAGAACATAGAGAACCTGCACAAGTTCTATCCTTGATCGGTTGTAAGTCTCAAGCTCTGCTCCCCGACCAGCCGGAGTGAGTTTTCCTCTCCACCGCTGGTCGGAAAAGGCCTCTTATTTGAAATCAAGTATTAACTTTCTTTAATAATTGTCCTCCCTGCTCTCTTTCTGGTCTCTTGCCCACCGTTGGGCAGTGTCAAGGCACTTGCCCTTGGTACCCTATGGCCTCACAAGAGCCCGGTGACAAAGGCGGAACCGCTAAGTGAGGTTGGCGTGCAGGGGTGGACGATCGGACGGCTAGTTCGGCACGCTCCCCAGCACGGTCATGGCACTCCGGGTGCCCCCGTGGGGATCGGCGACTTGAACACCGTTGTCGAGAACCTAAGGACCTGCCACGACTCACTAAGCGTTCGTTCCTTGAAGGCTACCTGGGTGGCAAGATCTCTACTAGGTCAAAGGGTTCAAGGGGGGGACTCCCTGGCACAAGACCTTAAGTCGTGCCCCCCTCCTGAGCCCTTAAACAGTCTTGTGCTTGTTTGTGCGGAACCAGTGGAATAGGAGTAAAAACGGACACTGGGTGATATAATGGGAAGTTTGCACTTCCATTTCATCTAAGTTTGATTTGCGTTGAGTATCTTACAGGTGGAAGCAAAAAAAAAGGGGGGGAACTACTCTAGTGGGGGGTCCTCCTCTTCTTCCGCCACCGCCTCTGCAGCCGCCACGCCTTGGCAGCGGGCAAGGTCCACCTCGGCGCCACGTCTTCGCTGCCTCCGGTGAGGTTCTCCATCTCCAGCTGTGCGGCAACTTGCTCGGCGGCGTCTTGGACCCGCTCCTCCGCCTGCGCCCAGTCGCCCTCGATCCCTTGGACGGTGGCCGTGGGATCGAAGTTGGCGTCACGACTAGCGCAGCAGGCCAGCACGTACTTCACCATGGCCGCTGCAACCGCGCGCCCCTCCTGGGTAGACCGGGCGGTCAGGGCGGCGGGCAGGTGTGTGAGGAAGTCCGCGATCCGGCCGAGGCAGAATGCATAGTCTTCGCGGCTTTCGCTCGCGAGACGGCTCCCGATGGGCCCCAGAGGCAAGGCTGGCCACCATTCGGTCGAAGGCGTGACGCAGCATCTCCAGGGTGTCCGCCTCCGACTGAACCCGATCAACCTTCTCCGCATCCAACTCCGCGGAGAGCTCCTCGGTGCGGCGGGCGCTCTACTCCCGCTGCTCTCGCTCCCTCAGCAGCTGCAACTCTAGCCCCGCCTCCCGCTCGCGGGAGTCCTCCACCTCCTTGCGAAGGCGATTGATCTGGACTCCCGCCTCCGTCAGCCGCTCCTTGCTTGTCGCCAGACGGCTGCTCGTGCTGGAGTAGAGCTCGCTAAGAGCCGCCAGCAGAGCATCCGCGTCTGCCGAAGGGATGGAGGCGGTGGGGGGCTCCGGACTGGACAAAGGTCCCAGTGGGCCCGGGACCTGAGCCGCGGCAGCTGGCGGGATGACCACTTGGGGGTCGCCCCCCCAACCTGCCAGCCGTGGGGCTCGGCTACCCCGAGTGGCGCGTCCCCTGCAGCTGCGGCGCCCTGATCGCTCACGGCCTGGGCGGCGAGGACGTCCGGAGCAGGCACCCTGAGGAAGAGAAAAAATGGTGGTAAGACGCATTTTGGGTGGACTTAACTGTATTTTGTGTGTGCGTGTTTGAGTAAGTACCTAGGTGGCGGCCTCGGGAAGCGGGGCACACCCGGGGAAAGGACCAGCCCCCCGTGCGCTGCTGGCGGCGCCGGTCCCGGCGGCCTAAGGACCGGCGCCAGCGGTGGAGGAGGAAGAAACGCCTCCGGTGGCGACGGTGGCGGCGGTAGCGTCGTCGTTGGAGCCGGTGGCGGCGGCGATAGCATCGTTCCTAGAATCGGCGCCGGGGGGTCCAATATCACAACCTCGGTGGGGGGGGGAGGGAGGACGAGGCCGCGCCGACCGACAAGCCCCCCGCTGCCGTTGAGGAGCCCACCGCGACAGCAGAAGAGCTCCCCGCGGTGGCGGTGGAGGACCCCGCCCCGGCCAAGCCTAGCAGCGTACTGCCCGCCGAGAGGCGGGGTCTTTGGGAAGGCCCGCCGACGGCGTCATCGTCGGAAGGGCGTCTACGCCTACCCTGGTCACCCCTCCCCTGATGGCCGGCGGGAGGGGGGTCTCGGATCATCAGGGGCACCTGGTGTGCTGCTATATCAGGAGTCCCCATGGCATCCATCTTCGGCATTGCCCAGACAATCGCCGCGCGCTCCCTGGGCTCTATCCGGCATAGTGGGAGCGCGCCCTCCGGGAACGACGGGACGGAGCTGGGCACGCCCAGCTGCCCCATCCACGCATCGATCAGGGCGGAAGACAAGTTCCTAGCGGCTGGCAAAAACAAAAGAAGGAAAGTGCCGTCAGAACCTATGAAGGCAAAAAGCAAAAAAGGCGGAGGGCAGGGCGATCCGGGAGTGGCAGCCTACCTCCAGGGATCGTCCGGATCCCATCATCCTGGCCCATGTACTGCCAGGCCAGGCGGACGCGGCGGCACAGGGGGCTAATCCTCCGGGAAATGAAATCCCGGATAACCATGCTCCACGTTAGACCTGCCGTCCACAGCTGGTCGACGCGGGCTAGCATCGTCCGAAGCTCGGGCGTCTCGCTGACGTGAGCTCCCCAGTTGGGGTTGCTGACAGCGGGCCCGGTAGGAAGCTCTAGCACTTCAATGCCGCTGTCGTCCTCAACGTACACCCACTCATCACGCCACGCCCTCCAGTTGGACCGGCAGTCCAGCGGGATGTAGCGTGACACAGTCCCATCTCGGAGCTGCAGGTGGCAGCTCCAGGAGACAGGAGTGTTGGCGCTGGCGGGGCGAAGAGAGTAAAAGAGGCGGAAAAGGAGGAGGTTTGGAAGTACCCCTACGAACATTTCGCAGAAGTGGGCAAAGACAGCCAGAAGAATGACGGAGTTGGGAGGAAGATGGATGTGATGAATGGCGTAAAAGTTGAGGACGGAGAGGTAGAAGTCAGACACCGGCGGCAGCAGGCCGGCTACTAGCTACCACCTAAAGAATACTACCTCCCCTGGGTGGCAGCGGGGCACGACGGTCCCAGGACGAACGCGGAGGGTGCCCGCTGAAATGTGCCTGGAGAGCTGAGCGGCGCCTTCCTCCTCGACAATCGAAGGGGGCAGAACCGGGGTGGAGGGAGTCGGAGGAGCCATTGAGTGCAGACAGCGCAGAAGCACGTCGGGGAGGAAGGAGCGAGAAAAGAACAGGGCAAAGGAAGTTTGAAAGGAAAAGAATCGCTCCCCCTCATGACTGGCCCTTTTATAGGGTTGCGAGGGAAGACTTGGTGGGAAAACCGAAAAGACGCGGCGGCTCGCGAGTGGGAAGTTCAAAAGACCCCATAAAGGGAGCGCATCCCAAGAGTCGTGCGACGGTTTCAAGGCGGGAATGACTGCGCAAACCGCCTTGGGAACTGGAGAAGCCAGAAGAACTTTTAAGTCGCAGGGCACGTGGGCATTTAAGGGGCCCTACCCGGGAGACTGAGCGGTTCCCCGAAGGTCATTTAAAGAGGAGAGAGAAAAATAAAAAAGGAAGGTGGAAGACCAGGAGGCGCTCCAGGGTGGGCCCGGGGGCTACTGTCGGCGTATTATACACCAGGGCTCCCGCTCCCCCGCACTAAACACGGTCGACGGGCGGGCAGAGCACGTCCGGGCCCACCGCCACGGCAAGCGGTAGGGCCACAGGGTGGCGACCAGGCCACGCCACTGGGCGCCCAGCAAGGTGTTCGCCCAGTGGACACGTGGCGACCAGGCCACGCCACTGGGCGCCCAGCAAGGTGGTCGCCCAGTGGACACGTGGCGACCAGGCCACGCCACTGGGCGCCCAGCAAGGTGGTCGCCCAGTGGACACGTGGCGACCAGGCCACGCCACTGGGCGCCCAGCAAGGTGGTCGCCCAGTGGACACGTGGCGATCGGGCCAGGCCACTGGGCGCCCAGCACGGTGGTCGCCCAGTGGACACGTGGCGACCAGGCCACGCCACCGGACGCCCAGGAAGGTGGTCGCCCAGTGGACAGGTGGCGCACGGGCCACTCCCCTGGTGCACCACTCCCGAGGCTGCAGTACCAGGATCAAGAACATTTAATTCAAATCGTGCGCATTAAATGCAAAGCGTGGAAGCTACAGTATGGCGGCGCGCCTTCCCCAGGCGCGTAATAATTACAGGTGATGTCACGGCAGCACTTCACCCCCTGACGGAACGAGCAGCGTTGGCGGGCGTGGGGCCCAAGGCAGGGGTGTGACGGCTACGGCAGGCATTAAATGAGGTGTAAGGACAGTGACGGGCGCATTTAATGCGCCCGTGGCAGTGTAATGAGTATGGCTTGCGGTGTAAGCCTCCCATGCGCCCCCCGCCAGCCCAAGTATAAAAGGGAGCCGGGGTGCATGGGAGAGGTGGTTCGATCCATTGACAATAAGTCCCATTCTCTCAAGCTAGGATTCCAGTTCATATCCCACAAGACAAGCAATAGCAAGAGAAGCAGGACTAGGGCTGTTACTCTTCGGAGGGCCCGAACCTGGGTAAACCCTAGCGTCCCCGTTCTTCTGAGCTTCCCCGATACTCCGATCTTCTTTCTTCCTCCGGCGATTGCCCCGAATGCCCCCCCGTCTGAACCTCATAAGCACCCGATTCGAAGGTGCATGTTGGCTAGTACGCCGACAGGTAGAATCTCTAGTCGGCTAGATCATCGTGGCAGGTATCAATCACTGCCTGCATGCCATGTTCGCAAACTTCAAGGCTTTCGGGTGGCCCTTGAGAATATTTCTCCTTTGATTTGAACAATTTTGCAAGTTTTTTTTTTGAAGTCCTGTATGCGACAAAGTGGTTTAGAATTATTACTTTGTTAGTGAAGCATGAGCATGTCACATGAAACTCACTGATTGGTTGGTCCCTTGCCCACCGGCCCTGAACTCTGGTCGATCTAGAACGGGGACATATCCCGGCGGCCTCTCCCATCGGGTGAAGTTCTCTGGCGAAGTGGGGTGACAGTTGTGGCATTTGTAGACAAATTCGTAGCAACGTCGTTCTGGCCCGTCTATCCAACACTTGTCCTTATGCTAAAAAAACAAAGAAGGATGCATGAAATGGTAGTGTTACCCTGTATTGTATGGACACCATTAGGTTTACCTCATAGCGGCGAGCACAGCAGTAGTGAGCGCGGGCGGCCGTATCTCCGCGCGTAGATTGCATCATTTTTGCCGGAAGTTTGCAGTCGCATTTTTGCCAGGGCAACTCTGGCAGAACTGGGGCATCAACGCTAATAGCATCCGGGTATTCGGGGGGGGTTCCATTTGTTGAAGAGCCGACGGTAGAACAACATCGTGCCCTAATTTGTGTAGATTAGGCTGACGTTTATTGCTGGTTTGGCAGTAGTGGATGTCTATCCCTCGGCCTTTATAGTGGTGGTGAGGGGCCACGTGTAGCTCCTGGCGCCATGTCGAGTCAATGTCCTGGGTGACCATAGGGTCCCCAACAATCGGGAGTTCGAGGAGGTATGAGACATCCTCCAAAGTGATCGCCATCTCCCCAACAGGTATATGGAAGGTATGCATCTCTGGCCTCCACCAATCCACCAAAGCGGTGAGCAGGGACTTGTCGAATAGGAACTGGTGACCCACATCTCGTCCATGCACATAATCTTGCGCCGCCTCCACCATCTGAGTGAGTGGCAACAATCCTGATGCTCGAAGCCTACGAAACAAAAATATGAAATTAATATCTGCATCACAACAATTAATAAAAATAAATTATGATACTACAGCAGCCATATTTAGAAATTTAAAGAATAATATGTTACCAGGGGATCCAACGAGGATCGAGCATCTAGAGCTTATACGGTGTCCTCAGTCGTAGTACTCTGAGCTCGACAGGATCATGTCCCTCCTTTGGAAAAGCAGTGGCGAAGTGGGCACGGTGATGACGATCAATGACCAGATCTAGCAACTCAAATGGCCAGTCGTCATCTCCATTCTAGTGAGCCATACCTGCAAATTACAATAATGAAAGTTATAATAAAAATGCATATATAATCAAATGCGTATGAAAAACTATACAAGCATCATAACAATATGTTGAAACAAATGCGTACGAAAAACTAAACAATAATCATAACAATATATTGAAACAAATTTGAATAATTTATCAAGCCACAACACTCAACTACGTGCAACTTGCTTACAACTAGGTAAAAAACATAGTTCATACGACACACATTACATCAATAATAAATGAATTTGACATATAGCATATGATAATTCATATAGCTTCTGTGGTAGTTTGATGATGTCGTCCACCACATCTTGTAGACGATGCTCACTCCCCCACCGTTGGGTTGCCATCTCCTCCTTCATTTGCTTCAATTTGTGGCTGGCAGTTCTTCAACGTATGTCCTCTTCGGCCGCATAATGAACATTTCTTCACACGCTTACCAGCTTCAGACTCATCCATGTCATTTCTGATATGCCTTGTTTTTCGACGTCCTACTTTGCATCTTCTTGCATTAAAATCAAGAACCCATAACCTGTCATGAAGTCTAGGAGTTGTCGTGAAAGAACCGACAACACCATAACCTAAATCTCCTCGCTCCAAGTTGCCATCACATTTTCCTTCATAAAATATTCTGATAGATATGTACCTAGTCGCATTCCAAATAACGCACATGCGGCTATCACATGAGAACATGGCCTATGCAAAAGTTGAGGTTTGTTACACGAGCATTTGCAGTCAGTCAGCAAGATGCACTCTTGGGTGATGACCTTCTGGTTGGTTCCACGACGTCCTTTATCCCTGCATATCTCCTCGAAGCACAGTGTTCTTGCACCTACTTTGATAGCTCTGTGCTTGGCTGCCTTCTTACACTTGTCATCCATGTATTTAGTTATCATGGTTGAGTACAACAGATTCTCATCTCTCAATACTACATCAGCAGTGCCATGCCTATCCACAAAGTATTTGGTTGTGCCCCGCAGCACTCCCTCAACAATTCCTACCAATGGGAGACACCTCATCCCTCTCATTACCCAGTTTTACACCTCCGCCAAGTTAGTTGTCATGACACCATATCTGGCACCATGTGTGTCATGTAATAGTGACCACTTCTCTTTCAGCTCGTGCTTTATCCAGTTCGAGAAACATTTGATTGGCCTTTGCCTTCGACGACTATTCGTCACCTCATCTTCTGTTGGTAGAGGGAATAGAGGCTCCGCCTCCTCCTGTGTCACATTGCTACCATTATTGTTTGTCTGATCCTCTTTGTGTTTTCTTGTTAGGTCATCAAGATTCTTCCATAGAGTACAAAACTTATTCGTTTGGTTCTACTTACATAGTCTCTTAAACATGTTCATTAGTTCCTTGTTCTTCAATTGCTTAAGAAGTCCGCACCCAAATGCCTCATGCAGCATCGGATCTGCAAGTCAAGCTAGGGAAATTGCTCATCTTCCCCTATTTGCAAGTAGACCAGCATGCTTGTCATGCAGAATGCACACATCTTGACAAGTTTTCACCACCTCGATCTTCAAGTTCCGTCGGAACCATAACCAACTCTCGTAGTTCTCGCTTTCTACAAAGGCAAAAGCAACAGGCAGAATTTGGATGTTTCCATCAACGCACACATCTGTCATTATTTGCCCCTTGTATTTCCCGGTCAAGAATGTGCTGTCCACGCACAACAATGGACGACAGTGATAAAACATCTTAATGCAAGCTCCGAATGCGAAGAAAACTCTGTTCAGATGCTTCTTGTTCGACCACTTTCTAGACGGACAATCTTGATAATCATAATAAGTACCAGGATTTCTTCCCTGAATGCAACTGAGCAGTGCCTGCAGATTGTGGTGTGAGTCTTCAAATTTTGCAAACCTCATTTCTAAGGCCTTCTGCTTCGCCCTCTATGCCTTCCCGTAGCTAATTGTGTGCTGATATCTATTCTCGATTGCTCGGATAATAGCACGTGGCTCAAAAATAAGTTTCTCCACTATCTTTGGGTATATGATATTCGCAATATACCAGATGACTGGTTCCTATGAGCCATAAGGGTTTCCTCAATCATACAGCTATGCTGCTCAACCTTCCAACATAGCTAGTGGGTGCCCCATTTGGGCTTGTACGCATGCACTCTCCAGGGGCACCCATGGATCTCGCAAACCACGTTGTAGCAGGTTGGGGTGAACTTCTTAAACTTGAAAGTTCTTCTTAATGATAATGCCCAATCTTTCACAGCATCCTGCACTGCCTCTTTGGTTGGGTACATACTGTTAGTCCTAACCTCATTCTCACTATACTGCCAAGGTGTATCGTTGCTTTTGTTCACAACCATATTATTAAATTGATGCGTGCTGCAATCTTTTGGCACTAGCGGCTCCATACCTTCATCTTCCTCATCCTATTCATCGTCGACTTCCACTTCTTCTCTAGTGTATTCTCGGTCCTCCTCTTCCATCCATACTATTATTTCCTCGATTTCCTCACCTTCGTCTACTTGTCCCCTCGCTTCTTGTCCATTGTTGCCATCATCCTCCCCGCCTTCAACTTGTTCACCACTCTGCCAAATGCTGTCCTCGTTGCATTCCTAAACATGTTGCTCATGGTTTCATTCCCTAATTTTGGTGTCAACGTAACTGAACTCATTTTGACCTCCACTACACTCACTGGCATCCAAGTGTTGATGCGGGGCAACACCCCTTTCATATGCTTCTACTAAAAGCACCCGATGCCATCCACGTTGCTCCGCCACCCTCACATATGACCTCCACGATGTAGTAAACAGGATCATTCCGCATACTACAAAGGCAAAATAACTTCAACTGCCACTGATCTAGTGCCATCCGAAAAGTATAATACAACTGTAACATCCTGGCACCTAGTATGCCGCGAATGTCACCACAACCGGTACTAGCAACACACAAAGCACATATTTTACATTAAATTACAGCAACTACGCTAAGTGCTTAACCGAAATTTCGGCAGCATATCCTTTGTTTTTTCCATGGTTAGAAGCAATAATAATATTATCACATCATAATAGCATAATAGATGATATCTAAATAGCACTAACAGGAGATGAATCATCATTTCAAGCCCATAACATAAACTCCAACGTTTCATGAACGAATACGAAGGGAATAAGGGAACCAAAGCACCATAAAGCATAAACCAGGGTAAACATCACAACTATGAATGGGAGTGTATAGTTGTCTAGTTGGGTGCCACTAAGTGAAGACATGTCGCTAGTTCCCTTTCCCATATGCCGATCTCGAGGTACCTAAAGGAAACATCAAACAACAAGTGTGAGTTCATCACTCAGCAAAGTGTATTGCAATGGATTAGACATCTACAACATTTATAACATTTTCGTTAACCTTTCATACAACATCATCATAATCATCTCATAATCATCTTCATAAACATCTCATGGAACATTATGAGCATCTCATTAAACATCATCATACATGCAATGCAATGCACATGTCTCTTTGAAGCACATACCGGTATTGCCGAGTGCACACCCGTCGGTGTGCACCCTCTTTCCCCTTCCATCCCATAGATGGAGGGTGCCTACTCTTACTGACCCGCTCCCGTACAACAACGTGTAAGGGATTGGAGGTAGGACTTTTGTGTTCACTATGTGTGAACACAGAGGCCCGCATCAGAATGGGACGCCTCTTCCTTTTATGAATGCAATGATGCAAATTCCATGATAATGTACCACATTCAATCATTAATAGCATTTGCATAATGTCATTCATAGCATTAATCCATTCATCAAACAACTACTCATATGGCAAAGCAAAATATCACTCCTACCATGCTACTGTAACCTGTCAATCACAATACCATAAAACAACCAATCACAATCCATCACAACACACTTGCCTTCACCCTCGTGAAACGGCGTGGTGAGACAACGACGGCACTCCCGGGGTCACACCACCTGCACAAAGGTTCAATACACTCAACCACATGCACACAAGACCACACATGAACACTTAGTTATACCGACTTCGCGATCTACTCCCAATACCCAAAAACAGAGAATCTGTCCAACGGGACAGCAGCCTTCGGAAGACCATAACTAGAGCTTAACGACTCCAAATCAGACAAACGAGTGCATTTTCTCAAAGCTTAGGAAATTTCCTAACTTTTTCTAAGAAAAAGCGAAAACTGAATTAGTCTCTAAAATCCGCTAATCTACAGTTGATTACAGACTGCACCATTCGCGTCACAGATTTGACAGCGTTCGGTAAAACAGCCATAACGTTTAAACGGCTAGACGGAATTAAGCATTCTTAGTCTTCATTGGAAGGATTTTCGATTATCTACAACTTTCTCAACAGGAGGCCGACCAAATTCCGAATCTAAAAACCCCAAAACCGCGACCGAAGTCGACTGTCCGGAATTGGACGAGGCTACTGCGCAAAACAGATCTACTAAACAAATCTATCCCTCTAATTACAGCACCTAAACATGAATTCTAGGCATGAATTTACCCATCTAACTGTACCTAGACCACCCCGAACAAGACCCCAAATCCTTACCTCTTCTTGACGGATCACCCGATCGACGAACGTCTCCTCCTCGCGACCCGATCTCTCCTCCAATCGCCGGGATCGCCGGATCCTCTTGGACGGAGAGTTCCCAGATAGCGAGATCGCACGGAGGGAGAGGCTCTAGGGCTGGCTAGGGGTGGGAAGGAGGGGAAGGGGTAGCGCATGGGAGGGGGGAAGAGGTGGGCGGCTAGGGCAATGTGGGGTGGCGGCTATGGGGAGGAGGAGGAGGGAGGGAGGCGCAAGGACTAGGGTTGGGGCGCATGGGCAATGTGCTGCCCCCCCAACCCTCCAACATGGGCCAAGAGCACCCACCTACGGCCCAACTAGGTCCCCCAAGGCCCAACTGACTCCCCCAAGGCCTAAAACTCCCCCGGAAGGGCCCAAACACCCAGAAACGGCCCAAAAACTGGGTATAAAGTCATACCGTAATGCCGAAATCTATAATGTCACATTCTCTATTGTCACATCCTATAAAGTCGTTCCGGATTTTATGCTTGTTTGCTTAACGACTTGAGGCCAAGCTAGCGCCTAAGTTGCTCGTTAAACTTGATAAACATACAACAGCACCGGCTTGCCCAGCAAAAAAAATCAACACATAGCTAGTAAGAATTCCATTCCATTATGCAATAGCCCACTTTAGCCCGTAGCCTAGCACAACACAAACCTAGCAATAACACAGCACAGACACACAAGCACAGCCGCTACCTTCGGCAGAGCTTGAGTCGCACGTGGTGACCGATGACGGCCACCTTCTGCATCAGCCCGCCCGTCCTCTTTAGCCCTCCGCGTCTAACCTCCTCCCAGCTCCTTTGCCTTCAGCCTCAACCCGCACAGTCATCCTCTGCACCCTTCGACTCTGGCCTTTACCAGCAAAGAGGTCATCCCCTCCGTCTCCACTTGGCTTTTAACTAGCCTAATGAGCCAAGTAGAGCTTTTAATTATAGCCAAATCGAGCAGCCATTTCTGCTTGTTTTCTTAATGATTCAAGCGAAGCCATGTTTGCTAACAAGTTTGGCCAAGTTGACTCATTATCAACCCCTACCCACTAGACCAGTTTGGGGTGGTTTGGCTTCAACTATTCTCTTGGAGATGCCAAAAGCTACCCCCAAATAGCTAATTTCTCAACAAACTTATTGCGAAGCCAAAGCCCTAAAGCCAAGTTTGTACATGAAAGCGAAAGATATCTAGCTAAGGGCATGTTCTTGAGTTTTTGCAAGACAAAAATAGGACATTGACACTAAGTTCAAAGTATTTACCCACCTCGTGTTCATGTGTTAAACGGTTGAAAACAATTCTGAGTACCCAGATATGTGTCTAGTGCTAGTTTCCAAGATCAACGTCTAGCACCCACATATCTCACATTCGAGATGAATCATTGCACATGCACACAAGTACTTAACATAAAAGTAGTTCAAAAACTATTACAACCACTTAATATTACAAGTCCATGGCCGATCGGCCAAGTATATCGCATAAAAAAATAAAGTGCAGCGGCCTTTCCATCATGGCCAATACCTGTGCTAGGCCAACTGGGTTACTTGAGGATTCGGCATCGCTGCCATCCTGAGTGTGATGCGATCCTTCTCCGAACTCCATGGTTGTTATCCCGATTCTTTTTGGTCTGCAGCAGGTTTTGGAGAAACAGAAGGTGAGCAAGGATTAGAGTATGGGATGAGAGTAGAAGAAATAGATGAGAAATAGACGAAGAGAAGGAACTTTCTTTGAGTCAGATGGGGGATATAAGGATATTAATGCAGCCACAAATAGCCATAGGTGCAAATTGAAATCCTCCTCCTTTCGCTAACTCTTGAGCAATGGTGGCTCGCAGATCCTCTCGCTGATGCTGAGTCACGGCGGTTACTAATGGATCCAGAGGACATTGAGATGGGCAATGATCACGGCCTTCGCAGAGATAGCAGGTGATATTGTGCATAGGGCATTCTCCAGGTGGATGGCTCCCTTCACAGTTAGAGCAATTAATTGCATGCTCATCAGTAGTGTGTCCTATCTCTCCACATCGGATGCATGCATGATCTTCTTACTTGTCTGAATGACAACACTTCAAAGAACAACATCCTTGTATGGTATTGGGTGCAGGGGTTGTATAATTCTTTGAACTTTTGGTAGTCATGCTTTCATCTGACAAAGCAACAAACTAACGAAGGGCAGTGGCAAACTCCAACCAAGTGATTTCTTGTGGTGTCTTGTGGGTAGCACGATGGTCCTTCTACCACTCCAAGGAAACTCCTACAAACTGGCAGCTAGCATACAGAACCGTCTCATCTCCTTTACACTGAGCGAGGAGTAGCTTTTTCTCAATCACACGCAGCCAATCCTCTGCCTCCATAGGTGAAACATTCCCAGCGAAGATAACGGGTGAGTCATCATAAACTCTGAAAGTCTTGAATACGGATGAGGATCTTGAATAGATGCAGACATCCCATTGTCATGAGATTGAAAATCGACCAAGTTCTGCATCCGTTGCATCATCATCTGCATGAGCTGAGTTTGGGCGGTTACAAACTAATCCAAGTGCTAAATTGTCACGGTTGGTGCAGTGGACAGCTGCTGGTCACAATCTGCTTTGTCACTAGCACTAGTAGAAGCAACTGTACTAACTTGAACTGCCTCGAAATTACTGCTGCAGTCGGTCCTTCCCATCTGTTGATCACTCCAAGGTTTAGGTAAGAGGGAAAAGTATAGATGAGGTTCAAGAATCCTATTGCAGGGGAATAGGTTTAACCTAAAAACTTAAACAAACATTATTAATATCTCGGTATGGTTGCTTATAAAATCCTAAAAGCTATGCAACGCATACTGCACACCCAGCAATCTAGGAAGAACCAAATTTCCTAAGCACACAATAATCTAGCGTCTAAAAGGGTAACACTTCTATCTTAGACTAACGTGACTCTCACACATGAGTCTCAACTGGCTACTAAAGCACTGGTTCATTTAGCATCTAGAACACTTCATCGATCCACTTCTCTTCGAGCTCGATGATTCCTTACTTCACGATATTCAGGGTTGGCAGCGAGTGTGAAACATTGTTAACTATTCGAAACGAGTTAGGTAAGATTTAGATTTAAACCAGTGGGAAGGATAGAAATTTCAGCAAAGGGGAAAGAATAGAAGAATAAGACAAGTCAAGAACTTATTATTCTTTCAAGTTAAATTTTCTCTTTAGAAAATAATTTTGAAGCTCCTAAGGATGGCCAATCTATCTAGGGTCAAGACCTACAGCCAGTATGGCTCTGATACCACCTCTGTCGGGACTCGAACATGCAAATCTAGACACTTTGTGTATTCAGCACTAGTCCAGGATCACGCTAGTGCATACAGTCTCAACATAGATGAAATATCACAATCATACACAGCGGAATAATAAATAAAGACTTCATCTATTAATATGGAACTATTGGACGACCTTAATTAAGGTCAAATTTACACTTGTGAGGCCTTGATGGTTTCAACTCAATATATATATAAACAGCAGCGAAATGAAGAACGTCGGTGATTCCCATCAATATGCCACAGGCATCTGACGATGTTTGACTCCTAGATATTCGCCTCTTCACGGAACTCCTCCCTCTTCAAAGATGTAGACTTCTCTTCAACTGGTGATTGTTTGTTGCAAGGGGTGAGTACATAAAGCACTCACCAAGTTATGCACAGAATGCAAGTCTAATAACTACATGCATGGCTTCTTCCAAATGAATGGCTAAGTGGTTATTTTGCAATAAACAACATTCACAAATATTTGTAATAGATTGTAAAGTAGTAAAACACACAATAACAGTAATAAGTTTCACAGTTATTTCACAAGTAAATCATTCCACATCCTTAACCAGTTCTCACTTTTCCATAGGCAACCTGCGTCCAAGCCCAAGTTCAATTTTATGAAAATCAAACCCTTGACTGTAATCCCCGAGCATTGTCTAATATCGTGCACACTACTATTTGAATAGTTTTGACACTATGCTGAGGTTATACACTTTACCCACAAGATATAATCAACTCACCACGTCAGTCGTGAATTGCCATACAAGAGTATGCAAATAAGCGATCATAACAAAACCTTTACAATGTTCCTTCTAGGCCCAATACTGACCACTGTGGTTTCAAGACTGAAGGGTTACACCACCACAATAGGGCCCCCCTCTTGCGCCATGTGAGTCTACTCGTACACCCAGAACCTACACCAACCATGACAGTACCGAAATCTAGAAATCACAAATTAGTCAGCTAGGTCTGTCCCATTCCAGACATGTGGTTATATGTTTGGCTCAGTTAAAATTCTTGTAAGGTTAAGTCCTTAATTGACCAAGGCAAGACTTCTAGAAAAACCGCAAATACAATTAATCCATACCACCACTTTCCTTTATCCAAAACAAAAATGCGACCGCCCAAGTGCCACACTGGCCCACCATTAAATTTTCTTGCCACTTGCCTCAGTCTAAATCATTTTATTACCAAGTTGATTAACCATGCACCACATCCCATTCCAGACATGTGGTTGTATGTTTGGCTCAATTAAAATTCTTGTAAGGTTAAGTCCTTAATTGACCAAGGCAAGACTTCTAGAAAAACCGCAAATACAATTAATCCATACCACCACTTTCCTTTATCCAAAACAAAAATGCGACCGCCCAAGTGCCACACTGGCCCACCATTAAACTTTCTTACCACTTGCCTCAGTCTAAATCATTTTATTACCAAGTTGATTAACCATGCACCACGTGCCATCAACTTCATCAATAACACATGTCACAACCTTTACAACACGTTCCATATCTCATTAAGTCAAAGTTAACATTTAATAACCCAAAATAATGTCATTGGCACGTTGCATGGCTAAGCATACTACATTTGATCTATCATCCCATGTTGGCAATTAATATAATGTCCAACTATTAGTCCATAACCTAGGGTGACAAATGATTCATGGCATACAATTATTAAAGACAAAGTGGCATACATCAATTAGGTCGCATAACTATTCCCATAATTAATTGAAAGCATTTTAATTAAACTAGCATGCAATAATTTGAATCAACATAGTTTTAAAAGTGGGATCAATATGGTCAAAGCATAACTTGCCATGGAAAAGGTCATATTCCTATTCTTGGACTTGTTCTTGAGTCAATACCTCTCCATCGAAGCCTTCGGGCAATTCAACGTCTACGCGAAACACATAAATAGACAATAAATATCCAAAGTAGAGAGCAATTCAAGTCCAAAAATCAAATAAAATTCACCATTAAATATATCTCAATTTTACAAATTTTTAAAAACTGGAATCACCTCAATCGGACTTCAAACGCAAAAGTTATAGCGATTCAAAGTTTGAAATAATATTAAAAAGAATAAATCGAATTACTTCCTTTATTTTTCTATTGGAAATTCGGAGATATGACATCATCATGACATCAGTAGCTAATTTGAATTTTGTTAGATTTATTTTTCTAAAGGAAAATTGAATTATTGCGTCAGCTTGACATCTGCTGATGTATGGACTCAGTCCACGGGTCGGTTTGGGTCTACGGTGGACTCGGTCCACCAGACCATGTGACGCTGACACGTGGGCCCCACAGAGATGACGTCATTGCTGACGTCAGCGCGACACGGCTAGGTCAACTGACATGCGGGCCCACCGATGACATAATCGCTGATGTCACACACGTGCGCGAACAGAGGCTGACATGCGGGCCCGACTTTGATGTCATGGGTGATGTCAGCTGTGACCGACCATTCAGCTCTAGTGCTTCAGATTCCGCTCGCACGTGGCACGATCTCATCCATGGATTCAAAATCCAACGGTCCGGATTCAATCTTATCCCGCGCATAAGGAACTACATGGCTCGATCTGGTCCGTTCGATTCAAATCAGATGGCTGAGATTAAATCCAAACAGTTGGGTTTTGAAGGCGACGTGGATAGTCCTAGTGGATGCCATGTGCACGCATCTAGACCGAACACTACGGATCGAACGGCTACTACTAACGCTAGGCTGGTTAACTCTGAACTGATCTGAGCCGCACGATTCGAATCAGACGGTCCTAAATGAATCCAATCTCTGGCTAAACAGTTACGTGGTTCAATCTACACCCTTCAATACAAATCTAACGAGTACGATTGCACTAGGATCGGACCAGTCTGAACTCTTTACGGATCGGTCCGAACTTGACGCTAAATCCAAACCGTTCAAACTAAATCTGACAGCTGGGATCTTGTGGGGGCTCCAGAATCTGATTAGCGAACCGGGTCATTACTGTTGCATTGGACTGGTAAATAATACAACCCATAATAACTTCTGACCGCTAAGCTAAATCCATACTCGGATTGAGGTCAATTGATTGGCAACACTCAACACGAGTGCACGTGCCAACCGATTGAACACGACCCGAGCTTCCCGCAACCATGTGTCTAATACTGGTTCCCTGGATCAGTAGCCCAGTACCCACACGTTGTCAATTGAGACAGATCATATCCATGCAAGATTAAATAATTTACATCTGAAAGGTAAAGTTATTACAACTATTTAATCTTGTAGTTTATGGCCTCATGGCCTACACAAGTCCAAAAGACAGAATAAATACAGCGGAAGTTCAAAAGAGAGACGCGCAGTGTGCCATCCACCCATAGGCAACTGACTGGAGAGAAATCTAGTTAACCCTCGGCAAACTCGTCGAACTCCGACGCGAATTGCGACTCGTCGGGATTGTCCTCATTACCTTCTTCTCCTTCTAGCCAAAATTCGTTAGAGCAAACGGTGAGTACACGTATGTACTCGCAAGACTTTAGTGTATGGAAATAGCTACATAGATGCAGGCTACAACAATGAAAGCATGTTTCTACACTAAGTCTATTTGAGCACAAAGTAGGATTTATTTGCAATACGATAATAGATCCAAATGTGCGCAATTTACAAAGAGGTTTCCAAAGGACATTTTTAAAGTAACAACAATAATAAGAAATATTGGAACCATAACCAAAATCCAGCCATTTCGATTCCAACCCTTAGCCAAACCTTTCCATTTCCACAACCCATAAACCATTCACCGAACCAACCCTTTTCCTGACCAACCAAACTCAAGCCAAACCAAAACCAACCCAAACCTTTAGTTTTCCAAACTTTTCCAAAACTAAAACCGAATCAAAAGCTATACTTGAGAATACTTCCCAAGCTACTCGTGACCATGAGCACGGCTAATCAATTAGTTTATTTATCTCTGCAGAGACTATACACTGTACCCACATGACACGTTCTAGCAATCATGTCATCCATGCCACGCGATACTTATCGTACCCGTTTTGCTAGACAGTGACGAAACCTTTCGAGAGATCGGGGTTTAAATCTTGCACCGGCCCGGTAATGTGCATTCCTTGCTACAGCCATAGAGGATGGCCACTAGTGGTCCCAACGTGCTCCCACTAGCCCATGACCTCTCCGTAGTTCACGCTTTGCCCTCCTTGAGTGCAAAACCAGACCCTTCCCAATGTACTAGGTCAAGGCCATCCCATACTAGCACATGTGGTTGCATGTTTTGACTTAGTGATAACATCAAGTTCAGTCCTTAGGGTGACTCAGGCGAGATCTTCCAAACTCACTTGCTACGGCCATAGAGGATTAGCACTAGTGGCCCTATAGAGCTCCCACTAGTCCGCAACCTCCCCATAGCAAGGAACCAACCCAAAACAAGCCCTTGGCTTGAAATCCAATCTAGTAACCATTCCATCCAACCAATCCAAACCAACCAGACAAAACCAAACCATTTTCGAACCACCAACTCCACACATCTCGCCCGGGTCTAAACTCTCCGTATTTTCCTTTTTACTCACGCAACCATTCCTTTTTCAACCAAACCAAAATACCGCTCAGGTTTTCCAAGCCAAAACCCAAATTCCAACCATAACCCAAACCAACCACCAATGTAGCTCCAGGAGGATCGTAATTGAGTGAGTCACGATCTCCTATAGCAATTACTACTGCAGGGCTAAGCGTATCCAAATACTACACTTTATTACCCTCTTGACATTTATTGTTATGTCTAATACTAGTCTACAGTTTGACAAGGTACTCTGTTCAATTCAGATTAAGGAAATCCATCAATTCTGGAATTAACTACCAATTCCCATAAACTAGCATTATAATGAACATACACGCATGCATAATAGTTTTGAAAAGTGGAAAATATGATTTGCAATTATGGGCGCAAAATGGTCAAAGGAGGTGCTTGCCTATTTGCTCTTCAACAAAATTGGACTCCGGAACAAAGTTGGGGTCATCTGCGGTGTTCGACACGTCAACGTCTACACGGAGAACAAATAAAACCAACAACATGATCAACCATAGGGGAACAAGAGATCAAACACCAATAAGAACCAAAAACAGAAAACGAGAACTCAATTGGAAAAAGGAAGTCAGGGTTTTTCCCTGAGCCCGGCAGTACCGGCAAATGTTGAGTGGTAGTGCTGCCCTAGGCCGGCAGTACTGTCCACAAAACCCGGTAATGCCACTGGACGGGAACCCAAAATGGATGCTCTCTGGAAAAAGGGTACTCGGGTTACCTCCGGTACTACCATGAGGGCGGTAGTATCGGCCTCACGGCCCGGTAGTGCCGGCTGCTAGAGATCAAAATGGGGACCTCTCTGGAAATTAACTGCCGATGTTGTGGCTGCGGTAGTGCTGCTTGGGCGGCAGTACCGACCCCACAACGGCGGTAGTGCCGACCTACGGAAAAATCCAAAACTGCAAAAAAAAAAAGAAAAATTGCACGGTTGAGTTCGAAACTTCACGGTAAGGGCGCGGATAGGTTCCTAGCGATGCTTGGGACCCATTCACGTTGACCACAGTGAGTTTCAAGCTCATTTGCCCGAATTTCCCCTTTTTGACCTAACGGAGGACGAAAACGACGGAAAATCGAGTTTCGACCCAAAATGAGTCCAAATTCGATTTCCTTCATTGCAATAGGACATCTATGGCACCAAGGACCCATACGCACCGAACTCGTGGATTTTGGAACTTCGAAACACGAAATTGCTTCGAATGCCCAAAATGCAACTTTTTGCAACTCGGTCAACTCCACAGATTTGCAACTCGCGTATTGGTTTCATTAGAGCAATAGGGTCCCATGCGACGAGAGATTGACTACAATCTTCGATGCACGACTGTCGAACTCCCAGAACTCGAAAACCCTAATTAATCCCGAATTCGATTCTAGGCCCGAATCGAGTCCAAACTCGATTCTTCAGCAAGAATTGACCTTCACGATGTTGGACATATTCATAGGCCGCTTTCTCGACTTCCCCAGGGCTAGGGTTTCAAAGGAAGGTCTCCAAAAATTCGAGGAACGACTTTTGGGGCGAATAAATCTAACGAGAAGTAGATCAGGGTTTTCAGAACGAACCGATTGCACAAAATAATTCTTCTAACCCTAACCTAGGTCTAGCAACTCGAAGAATCAACGATCTACTACTAGAACTAGGGTTTTCTAGAGCTAGAACAAAGGGGAAATGAAAGAAAGAAGGAGGGGAAGACCTAGGGTTTGAGATTAAACCTAGGGATTGAGCTCAAACCTTGAATCCACCAAGCAAGATGCTTCTTGGGGACTTGAGGATGCTTCATCACACCTTGTTCTTGGGTCTCCTTGCTCCTCTTGGACTCCAACCGGCTGGCAATGGCGAGGAGGAGGGGGAACTCGGTTTGAGAGGAAGGAATGAGAGAGGGAGAGCAAGAGAGAGGGGGATATGGAGGAAATGGGGAGAGGAGGAGAGAGGGGCTCTCCCCTGGGGTGTAATGGCGACGTGGGAGGCACGGGAAATGAGAAAGGGAGGAGTGGCCGGCGACGTGCAGGAACAGGGGCTTGTCCCCTGTTCTCAATGCTTCGGCCGGCAGTACCGCCCAGGTAGGTCGATACTGCCGCTCTAGCCGGCAGTACCGGGCTTGCACCTGCAGTATTGCCGCTCCAAGGCTGAGAGCTCTTGATCTTCGCAGCTTTCGCAATAGCGCTCAACCAAAAGCGATGGGGTCTTTTGGAATGGCTCGGGAGGATCCTAATGAAGGATTTGGATCCTAGGTTTAGACTCTAACTACAATGATTTGGTGTTTCGCCCGAATTCGAACCCGAAGGCTCCGATCGGGAAAAACGACCGAATGAAACGAAAAAAGGGAATCCGAAAGCGAATAACTCCAAATTAAGATTCGAAAACAAGTCAGAGCACTAATGACCACTTAATTAGCTTCATTTAAGCTTAATTACAAAACACAGGTGTTACAGATCTAATCTAGTTCTTCAAGATTACGCGCTACGTTACTCAATCTAGACCTTACATCTACAGATCTAATGGCCTAGATTAGATCATATCTACGGCACTGAAATAAAACCACGCGGCAAGATCCTGAACGTTCATCTCTGGATCTATGGTCTAGATTTAATCTGATTGAAGCACTGAGATGGCTACGTGGACACACCTTAGCGGTTGGATGGAGATCGGACGGTGGACATGCTTCGCGAGTCCCGGTGATGGCGCGGTGAGATGAACTAGCGGGAGTTGGGGATGACAACCATGGTACCAGCATTTCTGTGCGATTTCGATGAAGTGAGATAGCAGGTCAGGTGTGCCTCATTGCGGTAAGTCCAGATCTGCTCGCCCTCCCTGGGAACGGTCCTCTGGTGGCGGAAAACAACAAAGACCGCGGTGGAACTCCTCTACTCTGATGAGGAATTGCGGCACAACAGCAGTGGTCCTGGCGATGCAAGGTTGGGCAAACAATGCAGCACAAAACGGCGATCCTTGGAGACCGATTCGTGCATTAAATAGGTGAGGTTTCCGAGTCCGAGACGGTGGAGAAAATGAACAGCCGCGGTGGCTTCGCGGCGGAGAAATTGGAATGAACACGACGCACGCGAATCGTACACGTGGATGATGGATGGATGAGATTTGATCAAACACGACATGATCCAATGCTTCACCACTTCGGTGACATGGCCTGTTCTCAGCCGTTGGATCTGCATCCGACGGTTGCGCGCTTAGGCGTAGGGTTAAGGTAGCGATGCGAGTTAACGGGTTAACGAGTCGGGTCAACGGTCTCAACCCGTTTAGGGTTTTTCGATTTTTCCTTATTGTTTTTATTAATTAAAAATACCTCTAGTAATTCAAATAAAGCGAGAAAAATACCAAAAAATCAGAAAAATTCCAGAACAATTCTCAAAAATACTTTGAGACATTTTGAACTCAAACAAAATTTTGTCAACAAAACTTTATACAAAACTTTCAAATATTTAAATAATTCAAGAAAGGACTTAATTCAAATTAAATCCAAATAAATCCAAATAATTTCCAAAAAATTCTAAAAATTCAAATAACTCAATAAATTCAATAAAAGCAGAAATTTGGGATGTTACACACTTCGACCTGTCTAGGATGTTCCCCCTCTTGGGGAATCATCTGGAAGAGGCTAGTGTTGAACTGTGCCTCGTAGCGACGACGAAGGTACCTCACTGCCCTCCTGGCAGCTAGAGCAAATGGATCGTTTCGGCGGTTGGTTACAAAATCAACTGATAGGCAACTAGACAGACAATGAACAGTTGAAACTCTTGGCTCGAGGACCATCAACTACAATCGTATCATTCCATGGGTATGAGATAAATGGGTACACATTTTACACGACTGCCTAGGATAGCAAGAGCACCAACCAAAACAGTGGCATCCGTATAGATGCCTTGGACAAAAACGGAAAGATGGACACCTTCTATGGTTACATAGAGGAGATCTGGGAGCTCGAGTATGGACCTTTAAAAGTCCCTCTGTTTCGGTGCCAATGGGTCAAACTAACAGCCGTTGAGATCGACGAGTACGGTATGACAACCGTGGACCTCAAGCAAGTGGCCTATAGGGATGAACCGTTTGTGCTCGCCAATGATGTGACACAGGTATTCTATGTGATGGACATGAACAGCAAACCAAAAAAGCAGAAAGACAAGCCTACTAAAAGCAAGAACCAGAAGGACAAGCCTATCGGAGATAAAATGCAGAAGCAGGAGACTATCAGTAGCGAACAGCCAAGGCGCCACGTCGTTCTTCCAGGTAAAAGAAGGATTGTTGGAGTTGAGGGCATCACAGATGAAGAAGAGTACAATCAGTTTGACGAGCTACCTCCTTTTATGGTGGACGTAGACATTAGTGTCCTAAATGATATAGAAGAATCACCCTACGTACGACGCGATCATAACGAAGGATCACTTGTAAAAACAAAGTATGTTAGCAAATAAGTCCAACCGTGTTGTACAAACCCGGGTATGAATTATAAATATGGTTATTTTACTAATCTCCCTCTCTCTCTTTCTCTTGTGAACAAGTGTGTCAACAGATAGTAGAGAGATAACAAGTAATAATGTAAAAGTAAAATAGTAATAAAAAATTAAACTAAAATAATTTTGGTCTGTAATAACTAAAGTCAAAAATGAAAGTGGAAGTATAATATATTGTGAAAATATGTACCAAGTGTAAAAATATTATAAAATAATACTTAGTTTTACTTGCTGTAAAATTTAATTAAAAACAAAGTAAAATCTGCAAAAAAGAAGTAAAAGAATTATTAAGAATTAAATACTCATCCAATAAATCTTTTAAAAAATCCCACTTGTCAGAATTTTAAAGAATACAATACCGGTTAATTTCTTTTTGGCGGGTCATTAGTACCAATTAGTACCGGTTGGTTTTACTAACCGGGACAGATGTTGCGGCTGGGGGCATCAGTACCAATTAGTACCAGTTGGTTTTACTAACTGGGACTGATGTTGCAGCTGGGGGCATCAGTATCGGGTCTTAACACCAACCGGTACTGATGCCCCCTAGGGCAACCAACATTTTTGGCGGGCATTTTGGCGGGCTAGGCGAGGGCTTCAGTACCAGTTGAATCCGCCAACCGGTATTGATGGCTCCTATCAGTACCGGTTGGTATTAGGACTCGGTACTAATGCCCCTTCATAAAAATAGTAGAGGTGTCTCTCTCGCCACTACCGCCTCCAACCCACACGCGCCTCCGACGACCCCGCCGTCCGTGCCATCCTCACCACCGCCATCTGCGCCGTCTTCACCCCACCGTTCGCGCCTCTGAAGACCCCCTGCGCGCTGTCGTCCTCCTCGCCTAGAACGAGCCGCCGTTCGGCTTCACCTCCGACGACCCCACCGTTCGCGCCTCTGAAGACCCCCCATGAGCCGTCATCCTCCTCTCCTCCGACTTTGCACGCGCACGCCGCTATCCGGCTTCGCCTCCGATGACCCCGCCGTCCTCCTCCTCGCCTCCGACTCTACCCGCGTGCGCCGCTGTTCGGCTTCGCCGCCGACGACCCTGCCGTCCTCCTCGCCTGCACCCACCACGCTGGCTCCCCTTCTATCTCCCACGGTGAGCTAGAACGTGATGTTGATTACAACGTGAATGCGAATTAGAATGTGAATGTGAGTTAGAATGTTAATTGATTGTGTGCCATACATTATTGAGCTGATACACACAATGTTGATTGATTGTCATACACAGAGAATATCTTACCTGTGACATACACACAATGTTGATTGATTATCAAAATAAAAATGTTAGAATGTAGATGCTGATTATGTGGATGTTTAATTGTGTGCCATACATTATTCATGTCGATGTTGATTATGTGAATGTTATTCATCAGCTGTGAGAATTGTTTAGAGAAGTTGTAGACCATGTGTAGTTATATCGTAACTATAGAGAATATGCTAGAAAGTATTGATTGATACTTCATTGTATATGGTTCTGTTGTATAGCATCTGCTTGAACTATTTTAAATATTATTGCTTGAACTGTTTTAAATTAATACTCTTTCATATTAGTTGTCTATTTAGTCAATGAAGCATGTCTTTAATCTCTTGTACAAATGTGTGTATATGGTTATATATTTATATATTTAGCTGATTATATAAATCAGAAGAAGAGCTAAGGATTATAAAAGGTTCCCGGACACCTAGTACGTGGCATGCTTGGACGCATGGATCCATTAATTAAAACTTTCAATCTTTATCTTCTATACACAATATGGCCTCTTACCTAATAATTAAATTCTAATAATGACAATTGTACACAATAATGTTCATACTTTTGGAAAAGTGCAGAAATAGTGCTATCTTACAATATTCTAAGCATATATGAATTTAAATTATCTCTATGTAATGCTAGAGAAGGGAGAATCACTAGCTAGACACTTGCCATGAACACTTGAGCTTCAAATGGCATGAAGCAAATGACACACTCTAGTGTCTCAGGTTCGATAAAATAAGACACGAAGAAATAAGAACACTTATGCGATTTCATGAGAACACTGGTTCATGAGAAGTAATTAAAGAGATGTTTGACAGTACTCACTTTCCTACCTCTCTTTTTCTATATATCTTACTAACCCTCCCACATGGGAGACACTGTCAAACATCTCTTTAATTACTTCTCATGAACCAGTGTTCTCATGAACTAGTGCATAAGTGTTCTTGTTTCTTCGTGTCTTGTTTTATCAAACCTGACACACTAGCGTGCGTGATTTGCTTCGTGTCATTTGAAGCTCAAGTGTTCATGGCAAGTATCTAGCTAGCGATTTCCTCCCTCTACCTCTCTTCCCCACCGCCCTCCTCATCGTTGCTGCCCATCCTCCTCTACCCCCTCTTCCCCATCACCTAAGAATTTATTGCAAATTTGAATTCTGAAATGTGTAAGTATATCTTACCTATGTAAAGTCAAAAGCTCGATCAAGTACATGTTGCCTGAAATGTGTAGGTATATGTCACCAGAAGAAGACGTCATTAGCTGAGCAGAAGGCCAAAGAGTTGCTAAAATTCTTTGAAGAAACTGGTCTTGATCCAGATCAAATATTAAGCAACCAGAAGATTGAATCTGCACAAATCAGATGGCCATTTACACCGGGCGCATCATTGGTCAGGTGTGAGGAGGTTGGCTAACTACCAACTAGGATGCGCCAATTCCATGAATGGTACCTGGATGCGTTCCGGCATGGCATAGAGCTATTCGCCATCAAGTATAAGGAACAAGATTTTTTTCACAGTGATAGTGAATTTTATGTCGAATGGCGCGTAATGTACGATTTATACCAGACAAATGCCCTCAATGTGAGTATGTTGAGTTGCTGGACTCTGTAAGTTCTTATTTAATTGCAAAAATCTACTGTGCGGGCCCTTTCACTATACTAACTTGCAAGCCTAACTAATTTCTTCTTATGTAGAATGGAGATACAAAGAGGCAGAAAGGAGGCCATTTTTGACATAGCCTTCTTTGACCCTTTGGTTATCAACGAGACGACTGTTACTAGTTGCCCTGTCGATATAGAGAACACCATATACAATGGGCTAATGGGTCAAGGATATAAGTCAAGGATACTTCTACCCTACACCTTTGAGTACATGTTTTCGTACCGCCTTGTTCTAATCCTTTTCCATAACACGATGTTAGAACTAATCAGTTACAAACTTTGACATATATATGTACAACTTTCACTGGATTCTTCTCGTTATCGAGCTAAATGGTAGCATGATCACAATTATGGACTCGAGGAGTAAACCAGTTGAAAGTTTTTAAAACTTGATTGACATCCTCAACCGGTATTCTTGTTCCTTTCATTATTGTGCTAGTTCTACCCCATTTAAAACAAATTCTAATCATGTTCAATTCGCAATCATATGTGTAGTGCATTCGCACGGTTCCGTGGTAAAACCGTTGGTGAATTTAAACAGGAATTCGATATTACACTTGCCTCTCGAGTACGTATGCCATCGTGCTAGCTTTTTAGTTAGTTAACTTAATTTCCATGCATCCATTTCACACTTAGCTTTTTCCAACACAGATCTTGATTCAGCAGCCAGGAAACAATTTATGCGGCTACTATGTGTGCCAGTTTATGGACATCCAGACCTTAGGCGTTTGCCGCTTGCAAGATTCTAAGGATTTCACGCCGGCGCATGTGACAGCAATCAAAGAACAACTCGTCGACTGGATTTACGATGAGGTCATAAATCCAAATGGTGAGTTCCATATTTCAGCGATAATAGGTGGGGCCCTTCGATAAAGACTGGTGAACTGTCGGAGTCGACGTCTACGGCTACCAAGAACGATGCACGTAAAAGAAGGGTCCCATGAAGTCAGAAAATAAAGTTCTAATGAATGTTATGTGAACTATATATGTGTAGTTATATATGGGCATGATTGATTAATTATGATACTTATTGATTCTAATTAGAGTTGTTAATAAAAGTGTTGTGATTTAATTATCATTTAATTGTGAATGATTGATTATATGTGCTTTAATTAATAGATATATGTAATATTAGACTTAACACACACAGACATATATAATATATATTATATTGCCTCACATGAATATATATATTAAATATTAAACAAGCGTGTTGTAACCAATCAGTACCGGTTGGAGCCTCCAAATGGTACTGATAATAGCTCATCAGTATCGGTTGGAGGTTCCAAACGATGCTGACAATAGCTCATTAGTACCGGTTGGAGCCTCCAACCGGTACTGAAAATAGCTCATCAGTACCGGTTTGAGCCTCCAAACGGTACTAACAATAGATTATCAGTACTGGTTGGAGCCTCCAATCTGTACATATCAATACCGGTTGGTAGAACCGGTACTGATGCTCAATGGGCATCAGTCCCGGATGGCTTGTACCGGTTCAAAAACTGGTATTGATGGCGCTTATAAACCGGTACTGATGGCGAGATCCGTAGTAGTGGCTAGACGGAGAGGAATACAGAAATAGAAAATAAAAAAGCACTTTCAGATGAAAATGGAAGAATATTATGCCATATATCTCACTTAGACAAAACAAATTAGAAGCAATTTTCTCTTATCCTCATTTGTTCCTTCCTTTAGATAAATACTCGAAAATCCCCTTACAATAAGGAATCCAATTTCAAAGGGACCTTGTCAGCGTATGAGCTAACAGACCCCTTCCGAAATGGGGTGTGAGAAGTCCGAAAGAGGGGCTTTCGTGGTGGATTGCTCGAGACACCGTGGAAAGAGAACGAACGAAGCTCGCAAGAGGAAGATACTTGGTTTATCCAGGTTCGGGCCCTCACGAGTAATAGCCCTAGTCCTGTTTGTGTTGTTCTTAATTGTGTTCTTGGAGAAGATCGTGAGGACAATGGGCGTGGGACTCAAAGATCCTCACCCTATGGGGGGACGATCCGATCTCAGAGGTGGACCAGCAGAGAAGAGGAAGAAGAAACAACCGACTTGCCCTCCCCCGCACCCCAGCTCCCTTTTATACTCGGGTTCGCTGGGACGTGTGGGGCTTACAAGAGTGTAGTACATTGAATATACTTGACATACTGCATTTAATGCGCCTGTCACTGTTCTTGCAGCATACTTAATGCCCTGGCACAGCAGTCCTCTCCCCCGTCTTGGGCCCCGCGCCTGCCGGCTGCGCCCGTTCGGGCGGAGTTGGAAACTGCACCCTGACATCATCCGCAATAATGGCGCGCGTTGGAAACACACGCCGCTGTGCTGCGGCCTTTATTACTCCCATTTATTGCGCACGATACGCAATAAATGTCCTTGACCTTCTGTGCGGCCGCGTAGGTTACTAGGTGGCCTCGAGAACTGAGCGCCAGTGGTGTGGACTGGGCGTTGTACGTTCGCCAAGCGACCACCTTGCTGACCGCCAGCGGCGTGGTCCGGTCGCCACTTATCCGCTGGGCGATCACACAGCTGACCGCCAGCGTCGTGGCCTGGTCGCCATCTGACCGCTGGGCGATCACGCAGCTGACCGCCAGCGACGTGGTCTGGTCGCCACCTGACTGCTGGGCGATCACGCAGCTGACGGCCAGCGGCATGGCCTGGTCACCACCTGACCGCTGGGCGATCGCACAGCTGACCGCCAGTGGTGTGGCCTGGTCGCCACCTGTTCGCTGGACGGCCACCTTCACTGACAGCTAGCGGCATGTTCTGGATGCCACGTGTCCGCTAGCGGTTACTACTGAAGTGTAGTGGGCACCCTGGTGTAGAATACGCTGACAGTAGCCCCCGGACCCACCCTGGACCGCCTCTTTTTACCTTTCTGAAAATGAAAGCGGCTCAGTCTCCCGGGTGGGTCCATCATAAATGCCCACGTAACGCTGCGGCTTTTAAATGCCGTCGCCGTTTCTGGGCATCGAGGCGAAACGTGCGGCCGCCCCCGCCTCGTAACCGGCGCGGGCCTGGGGGGCATGCCCGCACCCTTTTGGATTCTTTTGGGTTTCCCGCCAGCGAACTGCCGCGTCTCCTCGGGTCTCCCGCCATTCGAACCGCCGTGCCCCCTCGGGTCCCCCTCCGAAGCGCCCCTCCACGCGCACATATAAAAGGGGGCTCGGGGGGAGGCGGTTCGTTCTTTCCTTAGCCCTTGTTTCCTGCGAACTGCTCCCTTGCCTTTGCTCCTTGCGCACTGCTCCTTCGCCTTTGCCTCTTGCTAACTGCTCCTTCGCTCACATGGCCCCGCCAGCACCTCTGCTTCCCCCATCGACCGTCGAGGAGGTCGACGCCGAGAGGTTTGCCTTGTACGTCGCAGGCGGCACCGTCCGTACTCGCGCCGGGACCGCCGCGCCCGGCTGCCGTCTGGGAGAAGTAATCTTCTTCGGATGGGGGATGCTGGCGGGCCTCCTTCCGCCGATCTCTGACTTCAACCTCGCCGTCCTCAACTTCTACTCCATCCACAACATTCACCTTCCTCCCAACTCCATCGTTCTTCTTGCTGTCTTTGCCCACTTCTGCGAGATGTTCGTGGGAGTGGCCCCCAATCTTCCTCTCTTCCGCTTCTTCTACTCCTTGCGCGCGGCCATGTACCTTTCCACCACGGCGGGCTCCTGCCACCTCCGCCTTCTCGGGACGGTGTGGCTTCCCGCTACATTCCGCTGGACCTCCGTTCCAACTAGAGGGCTTGGCGCAATGAGTGGCTCTACGCCGAGGACGACAGCGACGTAGAGGTCTTGGAGTTGCCGACTGGGCCAGCGGTCAGCACCCCTACCTGGGGAGCTCACGTCGACGAGACGCCCGAGCTCCAGGTGATGCTGGCCCGTGTGGACTAGCTGCGAACAGCGGGCCTGACGGGGGCCATGGTTCTCCAGGATTACGTCTCCCGGAGAGTGTTTGCGTACTATTTTGTGGACATGATTGTGAGTGTGTGGTACCTATGTGCAGGTGGTGTGACCTCAGGAGTGCCTTCTACTTCTCGCCAATCCGTCGCCCGTGGTTGAGGCAAGTGTATTGGAATGGGTAGCGGATTGTGGTTTGCTAGATTGGTTGAGATTGAGATTGAATATATGATATGTTCACATGCCATGCTTTAATGTTTGCCATTGATATGATGAATATGCTTATTATGTTATGATGCCATGTGTTAATGTACAAGTTATTTATGATGTTGGCATGATTGCAGACATGGCATGATACATGGCCCGGGCGGTGAGAAAGTCATAACTAGTCCGGGGAAGGTCGGTGAGAAAGTTGTGACTATTCCGGAGAGCCAATGAGTAAGTCCTACATCGTGATTCCATCCACCGCGGTGTATGGAAGCGAGGAGTAGGCACCCTCCATCTTCGGGATGGAAGGGGGGAGAGGGTGCACACCGACGGGTGTGTACTCAACCATACCGGTATGAGTTTCCAGGAGACATGTGCATCGCATCGCATTGCATACATGATGATGATGATAATGATATGTGATCATGAATGAGATGATAGACATGATGTGAGTTGTTGTAGCCATGTAATTGTTCTTTTGTACCATTGCAATATACTTGCTGAGTGTTGAACTCACGCTTGTGCTTTCTTGTTGTTTTAGGTACCATGAAACCGGATTACGGGGAAGGGCATTACCTACACATCTACACGTAGCTCCACACTTATAGACAATTTAGTCATCTTGGTCATGATAATAAGAGTAGTGCCATGCAACTTGGTGCAATGGTTAATTTGTGTGCTTGGTTTCCTCATTTACTTCGTTTGGCACATGAGATGGTTGGAATCTTTACTCTAGGCTTATAATGCTGCTAGAACCCTTGTTATTGATGATTTAGATGTCATTCTTTATACTATATCCTGTGATCATATTGTTGTTGCTTCAATTCATGAAAAAACAAAGGAGATGCTGCCGAAATTTTCGGTATTAGCATTTGCTCCTTTGCTGTAATTTATCTTTATTTGTGGTATTTAGAGGTTGTTTAGTCTATGTTTGGTAGCATTCAGGCATATTAAATGCCAGGGTGTTACAACTCCGTTCTAGAGGGAGGGATGCTCTGCTTCCCGGAGGGACAATTCCAGAAAAAAAAACCACATCTGAGTAGGCAGGGAATACTGAGTGCTTGGAATATGAATGCTATGAGGCTTGGGCGAGAGAGCAGGTCTAGGAGGCCCAACCCAGATATTGCATCATGTGAAAGCAGTGCTCAAAGCCCATCAGAGCTGTAAACAAGTGAGATAGGCACGAAAAGGGGGCCTTCTGGGGATGTAGTTGTGTTTCTTTCCTTCCCGAAACCTTGCTCAAGTGAAGTACCTAGGTAGGAGCGACAGGTCTTTCAAAGCTGTTTTTTCATAAGGTCATCGGTTTACTCTTTTGGTCCTTCGACATTTTTTGGATCTGATGTTTTATTCCCCTATTTTGATATTCTAAAGTTTCATCGTACTTCTTCTAAAGAGCCTAGCAAGAATCCATTTTGATTCAATTGTTCGAGGAAGAGGGATATTAGAAAACTAGTTGCCTTTCGACAGTCCCTTCTCTGCTCGCACCATTATAAGAGGCCTAATTTCCTTCCTGCTGAACGACCACTTGAAAATCTTTGTGCCAATCTTCTCTCCCTCCCTTGGGAAGCTTCATCACAAACCCAACTCTTGTTCCCGAAAGGCAAAGGGCTGAAACTGCAATCCGAACTCTTGTTTCAGGTCATCCAAGATAAAATCCCTCCCTCAATAAAATGAATTATATCCCGTAGCTCTAGCTGCATATAGTGTTCGTTGGCTCGCCGCTTGGGCTTTAGCCTTCGAGTCTTGCCTCCCTCGAGTCCGAGTCTCGGGAGGTGCTTCGACAAGGTCCTGTTCCCTAAACCGAAAGCAAGTCGAGTTTGCTCGCACCATAATAGAGGCCTAATTTCCTTCCTGCTGAACGACCACTTGAAACTCTTTGTGCCAATCTTCTCTCCCTCCCTCGAGAAGCTTCATCAGGGCTTACTGGACATATGAAATCTTTCTTCCCGCATATTCGTACACTAGCTTTGAAGGAACTTGCCTTCATTACTAACTACTTTTGGTGGACAACCACAATTTAAAATGCTTACTTAGGTGCAAACTCTTACTTTTGATTGGAACGAGCTCTCCTGCATGGTTTCCTGTTGCACATTGACCCTAGGATTGGCAACTTGGCTTAAAGAATATGGGATTCTCTTTTCGATGGAAAATTTCATCTAAAATGAGACTAAGACCTACTTTTCAAATTGTCTGAGGCTATGAGATCCACTTTATTTTGGAAAGGAGAAGGGAGAAGATGCATTTCAACTGTGTGAGGATGGACTCTAGACCCACTCATTCAGATTCTGTGATTGCAATTTCTAAAAATGGATCATCAAGTTGATCCTATTTACTAACTCACTCTCGAAGTAGAAGTACCGAACCAGGTAACCAGAAGATAAGGCCACTCGGCAACATTGGACTAGTTTAACACGGCTATCTAGTGGAACACAGCAGATTTAGTAGCATCAGCTACAATAAGAGTTCATTGTCATTATGTTAATAAAAAGTGGTTCAATGGTATGTTAACAAATTGGGCGATTACGAAAACTAGACTTTCTCAATTTTGATCCTATGTGCCCAGAGAACACAATGTGTTCTCCACTTTCGGATCTCGCAAAGAGAAAACGTCACTCTGCTTCCCGAAGGGACAATTCCAAAAAAAAACATGATCTATACCCTCCGGGCAGTAGAGCAGAGAGAACGAAGCCTATCTTATTAATGATAGTATAACAGTTGTTGCCTATCTTATTACATGTGTTTCCTATCTCTTGAGATGATGGTATATAACAGGCGGTGCCTCCACTCGTACCTTGTTCCGGGTATCTTATCTTCCTCGAGTCCAATCTCATAAGGCGCTTAGGCCAGCCCCTAAATAATATTTATTAATGATCAACTTCCTTTTATGGAAGGTCGACTTAGATCTAAGGAAGGCCCACTAGCCTATATTTTAGAATCCCTCCCAAGGTCGGAAACTTTAATCTACTTGTTTTAGATTTTTCTAAGGGTAAAATCTAAATAACTCGATTGCTAGATCTATAAATAAAATCCAAGGGAAAATCCTTGAACCCAAGTGTTGTTTTAGAGCTAATCTCACTAAGAAATCCAGGCTATTTGGATTTAAGATATAAACACACGGGGCCTATCCCCAGAATGATGAATGATGTGTTGTTGAACAAATGGATTTGGAGACGAAGCTGTAAAGAAAGCACCAGTAATTCGATTGATTGCCCAAACCTCTTTCTTCAACTTCATTGGATATTGGTAACACGATGCCCTCTAACGGACAGAAAATCAGAGCTAGGAAGCACCTCTCATTGGATTTGATTCTACGCTTTGAACCTGCAGCACGCACTGGAGTGGAGACGAAAGGCTAGCTAATCGAAAGGTTTTTGTTGCACAGTAAGTACTCAATATGTAGCAAGATGCAGATTGGGAAACATGATATCTGTTGTGGACCAAACAGACTCACCTTCCTTCGACTAGCAAAGCGAGGCTTCCATTACCCGGCGGCTCGCACGAATGGGTCTGTGATTATCAATCCCACCCACAGGCGAAGCAATGGGTTCAAACCCTGGGGGTCCATCCCTCGGGGAGGGGTAAAAAGGAATAAAGACCATTCCCCTCCGCGACGAAGGGAAGTCTCCCTCCGTAGCGAGAGAGGAAAACGGAGGAAGCTCCCCTCGGCTGCTTCTCTTTCCAGCGCAAACATCGCACGAACTGCCAGGGTCTAACATCCCCCAACAACCCCTCCTGAACACACGAGGACGTGTCAGGCTAATATGGGACCCCAACATAAGTAAAATCCCCGTCCGGCCCCTATAAAAGGTGAGCGAGTAGAGAAGAAAAACGGCCACAAGGTGAAATGACTCAATGAAAAGTCAAGTTAGCCCTTGACAGAAGACAGGGAGGGAAAAGAGGGCCGACCCATACATGCATGTTCCCAAGCCTGTCCTATAAAAGGGAGAAAAAGGAAGAACAGGCAGAGTTCCCCGAAAAATAAGAAAAGATCCCACAAAGAAAAGAAAGAGAGACCCGGTGGTTCAAAGCCACCACACTGGCCCCGTCCGTGGGGAACCTGTCAGGACCCCGAATTTGCAAATCCGGACCCTCTGTGTATTCAGCACTAGTCCAGGAACGCGCTAGTGCACACAGTCTTAACATCGGTAAATATCACAATCATACCATTCGATACTAATAAAGTACTTTTATTTAAATAACCAAACTGGTTACTCGACCTTATGGTCAAGTCACAAATGTACGCCTCGCAGGGCGAAACTTATTAAGAGAGAAATAGTAGCAGCGGAAAATAAGATAACCGTGGCGCCATCCAGATACCACAGTGCAATCGATCGGCTCGCTCCCTAAGTAGACGGATCCTCTTGGAGCTCCTCCTCCAAAGCTGGTGTAGTCTCCTCTTCAACTGGTGTTGTAGGGTGGCAAGGGTGAGTACTTGGTACTCAGCAAGTCATGCACAGAATGCAGGCTAATATACTATATGCATGGCTTGGTACAAAGGAATAGCTCAAGGTATATTTGCGAAACAAAGATTTGACAAGTAATATAAGTAGATTCGAAAGCAGTAGAAACAAGTAAAGCGTAGATAACTTTTCAAGAAGTTTAGTAAACATCTTTCCCATCCTAATCCACATTTCCAACATCATTGTCAATCCAACCCAACCTTTCAAACCCAAGTTATTTTTGAGAAAATCTAACCCTTGACTGTAATTCCCGAGTGATGTCCAATACCGCGGACACGGCTATTCGAATAGATTCTACACTCTGCAGAGGTTATGCACTTTACCCACAAGATACAGTCAAACACCACAAAGGCGAGTTCCCGTAACAAAGTCTTTCGGAAACTTCTAACAATACAAGTGGTCCTCCCTGGTTATTGCACACTAACCCTTCCCTTAGCTAAGGCGAAGTCTAGGCCAATCAACCGTTAGATGGGTACCTGGCCTCAGCCCAGACGCTCCCCGCACAACTTACACAAAGGGTGTAGTTGACCTCACGAGGTCCCACAGTGCGTTATTAGCAACTTAGTCAACTAGGTCCGTCCCATTACAGACATGTGGTTGCACGTTAGACCCAGTTCAAAGGCTTGCAAGGTTAAGTCCTTAGGGTGACCAGGGCAAGACTACCCGAAGAACCAAATCAACATCCCCAATGCCACAACTGGCCCACCTGATTACTCTTGCCACATGCCCCGGTCGAAAACTATTTATCAAACCCCGCTTGATTACCATGCACCACGTGCCATCAACATCACATGATACCTTTCCAAAACAGGTTCAATATATCATTAAGTCAATATTAGCATTTGATTGTCCAAAATCATGTCATGAGCACGTGGCAGGTCTAAGCAGTATACTACAACGGTCTAAACCCATGTTGGCAACTTAATAATGTCCAACTAGTAAACCACAACTAGGGTGACAAGGGGTCATGGCACATACTTAGATAATCAAGGTGTCATACAGCAAATTGGTACTTATCTAATCCCTCATTTTTAAATAAAGTATTTTTCTATTTGAACTTAGCATGCAGTAGGTTAAATCAAAATAGATTTCAAAATAGGATCAACATGGTCAAAGCACAACTTGCCTTCAAAAAGTACTTGTTCTTGGTCTTGAGTTGGATCCTGAGTTAGTACTTCTCCTTCGAATCCTTCCGGCACTTCAACGTCTACTCGTAAAGCGTGCAAATAGCAAATACACGAATAAACAATAGGCAAAAAGTGTCCAAACATCCAAATAAAATCCATAAACAGAGAGAACATAATTTTATGAATTTTTAGAAACTGGAATCGTCAAATTTGGAGTTAAAATGCAAAAGTTATGATTATTTAAAGTTTAAATAATCAATTAAATAATTTTACAGAGAAAAACTTTAGTCCAAAAATTAAATAAAATTCATATTTAGGTAGATCTCAATTTTATACGAATTTAGAAATTTGAATCACTCAAATCGGAGTTGAAACGCAAAAGTTATAAGCGTTTGAAGTTTTGAAATTCAAATCAATTATTAAACCAAATTATTAAATCATTTTCTTTTTCGGAAAATCATTTATTGCGTCAGCAGGGACACGTGGACCAATCGGGTGACGGCCAGCGTGGCCTCGGGTCCACGGACGGCGCCGCGATCTCGGCTCGGTCCACGGCTCACGGCCGCCGACGGCGGAGCCCTCGACACGCGGGCCCGCGTGTCGGCGTCACACGCACGCTGCAGCGTGGGCCGGCGCGACCGCGACGGTCAGCCTTCCGGACACGCGTGGCTCAATCTCGGCCGTTGATTTGGAAATCAACGCCCAGATTAGATCTGGCTAACGCGCTTGGAAAACAACTCCATTGATCTGGACCGTTCGATCTTGATCGGACGGTCAAGATCCAATCTACCGCTATGAACGTGGTTCAATCTAAGCCGTTGGATCTAGATCTAACGGTTGAGATTAAACCTGGAGATCAACACGTGATTCTTTACCGTGGGTGACGTGGACGAATCTGGACCGTGCGATGAAGATCCGACGGTGGAAAAGCTTCGCGGGTCTGCGATGTCCACGGCGGAGCTCCGGCGGCCGGCGTTGAGAACGAAGACCACACCGACGGCGTTTCGCACGCCCGGCGAAGTGGGTGGTCTCTTCGGTGCGTCTCAAGCGGGATTCGGATCTGGGCTCCTTCTCGGCGGAAGACGACGGACGGCGGCGAAACGGCAAGAAACCGCGGCGGACACCTCCTCCAACTACTGGCGAAGCTCGCTGGCCGACGGCGGCTTGAGCGGCGTGGGTTGGAGCTACGGGTGCGCAATGAAACGGCGATCCCGACACGGGTGGCGGCGCAATAAATAGGGCCCTCGGCGTCCGTGAAACGCGCGGAATCCGAGGTCCTCTCCGTTGCGGCGGCGGAGTCCGGCGGCGACACGGTTAGGGTGACGTGGCACGCGCACAGCCGTTGGATCGAGATCCAACGGTGCGCGAATTTGGGTCCGGGTCGGACTCGGGCGAGCTGGCTGGCTCGGTCGGGCTCGGCCTCGGTGACGTGGCTCAATCGTGACCGTTGGATCTGGATCCAACCCGCCACGCTGATTAGGGTTCCAGCGAGCGGGTTCGGCTTGACCACGGGCGCGGTCGGGCTCGGGTCGGACTCGAACTCGAGTCTGACTCGGGCTCGGTCGGATGAACAGTACTTGACCCAACTCGAATTTCCAGCGATTTAATATTTAAAATAATTTCCAGTAATTCATTTAATTCATTTAAAATAGCAAAATTCTCAGAAAAATTCCAGAAAAATTCTAGAAAATATTTTAGGGTATTTGGGACTCAAATAAAATATTTCCAACAAAATTTTATTTGCAAAATTAAATTATTTAATTATTTCAAAATGGAATAAATTCAAATAAATTCCAAATAAATCCAAATAAATTCCAGAAAATTCCAAAAATTCACCAAAGTGCCAAATCACACATGAATTTAAGAAAAGCAAAATTTTGGGGTGTTACAGAACCCTAACCGCGAGGTGAAACCATCGCCCGCCGATCAAGACTAAGGGTAAGTTTTCTGTAGCCATGCCACCAAAGAAGGGAAAGGAGGCAGTATCCAAGGGGGCAGCAACGACGGCAGGAGCAGAAGAATCAAGACGGCGTGCGAGGAGCCAATCTGGAGACCCACCTCTACTTCTGGATGACGAGACGCGGCTGCCAGCCACAACAGAAGCCCGAAACATGGTGGGAACTTTACCTCCTCAGACTCCGGTAGCCGTGCGCAAGCGAGCCCCCAAACGACGGCCTCCGGCAATAGGCCGAACGGTTTCGACGCCAGGAGGAGATATGGCAGGAGCGTCGACACATCCGACCCGTCGCCAAGAGACCTATGGGAATGAAGAGGCCCTTGGGGAAGGGACCGGGACTCAGGGGGAGCTTGACCCCAACGTGCGGGCGCTGATGGAAGCTAACGAGCAACTCATGGCGGAGTTGAAGCGCCTGCAAGGACGATCAGACGGGGAGCAATACGAATCACAAGACGAAAGCCCGAGCCGCGAGGTGCTATCCCCAGCGATTGCGACGGCACACAGGGAAGACCACGATCCAAACCCCTCAAGACTGTCTACGGGCCAAAAAATGGCCCTCCCCGGGAAGCTTCAAATTTCCCACCATTAAGCCGTATGACGGTCGGACAGACCCAAGGGAGTTCCTCCGCGTTTACGACACGGTGATTGAAGCCGCGGGAGGAGATGATGGTATTAAGTCGAAGGGGCTCCTTCTAGCGCTTGAAAGCATAGCCCTATCCTGGTACTCTTCGTTGGAGCCCCGGTCGATCACCTATTGGTCGCAACTCCGCCGCAAGCTTGAAGGCAACTTCCAGGGCAACTTCGACGGAATGAAAGAGGAAAGTGACCTATTTGCGGTCAGACAACGCGAAGAAGAAACCCTTAAGAGTTACTTCCAGCGCTTCTCCCGGGTTAAGTGCCAAATACGAGGGGTAAGCGACATCACAATCATCAACGCGGCACGTTGTTGCCTGCGCAGGGGACCGTTGGCGGAAAGGCTCGCTCGCAAAGAGCTACGTACGGTGGAAGAACTCTTTGCGAAGATGAGGGAGTACGCGCGAGTGGAGGAAGACAACCTCCGAAGAGAAGACAGGCCCCAGCAAGAGAATCAAAAATTCGTCCCACGTAAGAGAGGGCGAGGGAAAGACCCCCCAACCAACGCTAAAATGAAGGAACGATACCCAGAGCCCGGAAGAAGAGACGAAAGGAGGAGAATTCACCACATTGATGAACCAAGAAATCGGCAAGTCATGGGCGACAGGCAAGCGGAGCAACAGAGATGAGGGCCACCCCCAAGCCGAGGAAGGCAAGATGAAGGAAGCCGAGTTAACAAGAGGGAAGGGACAGAGCCCCGGCGGTACTTTTGTGAATATCATGGAGAAAATATCACCCATGGCACCACCCAGTGCAAAGTGATTAACGGATATCGGCGGTTCGAGGCCAAACAAAGAGAAGTCGAGACGCACCCTACACCGCCGGAAGCACCCTCAGTCGGACGACAACACCCCCCTCCTCAAGTAGGAATAAATCATCTCCGTCGCATTATCAACGTCATTGCGGGGGGCTCCTCGTCACATCTCTCGTCGAAAAGGCAGAGGAAGGCTTATGCCCGGCAAATTAACCACATTGCAATTACCCCCGCTACCCCCCCTCCGGTAAAGTTTGAGCCAATCACCTTTACACAGGAGGATGCCACGGGGGTGCACTTCCCGCATCAAGATTCCTTAGTAGTAACCGCCATAATCGCCGATTGCGAAGTACGTCACATATTGATAGATGGGGGAAGTGCGGCGGACATTCTGTCCATGAAAGCTTTCCGGCAAATGATGATTCCACAAGACCGATTGAAAAAATCGGAGGTGCCACTGATGGGTTTTGGAGGAAGCATGGTCAACACCCTGGGGCAATTGGAGCTAGAAGTCACATTCGCAATGCCACAAGCCAGCGTCATGAGTCGTGTCACATTCGACGTGGTAGACATGCCGTTTCAATACAATGCGATCCTGGGCAGGGGCTCGTTGACGACCATGGGGGCCATAATTCATCACGGGTTCTTATGTATGAAGATTCCCTCCGCAGATGGTGTCATCACGGTGCGAGGAGATCAAGCCCTGGCAAGGAAGATAGACATGGAAAACCCACCCCAAGTCAAGCATGTCTGCACCACGGAACTGGACCCCGTTGTACCCATGAATCGTACTCGGTGGATCCCTAAACCACAGCCTCAGGGAGAAACCCAACGAGTATCACTCAGGCCAGGAAGCAGTAAGGCAGTGATCCTTGGCACCATGTTGCCCCCCGAGGAGGAAAAACGCATGATGCTGCTCCTCCAGGAATATGAAACCGTGTTCGCATGGGGGCCTGAAGACCTTCCTGGAGTCCCGAGAGAAACTATCGAACATGTACTCGCCATTAACCCAAATGCGAAGCCTAAAAAGCAAAAACTGAGAAAACTCGCGGTAGAAAGACAAGAAGCCGCGAAGGCGGAGGTGACCAAGCTACTCCAGGCGGGGATCATCCGCGAAGCCCGATACCCGGAGTGGTTGGCCAACATCGTCCTAGTCAGGAAGGCCAGCGGGGCGTGGAGGATGTGCATCGACTTCATTGACTTAAACAAAGCATGCCCAAAAGATGACTTCCCCCTGCCCCGCATTGACCAACTAGTCGACTCAACCTCCGGGTCAGAAAGGATGAGCTTCCTTGACGCATACTCTGGCTATCACCAGGTGTACATGCAAAAAGAAGACGAAGACAAGACGGCGTTTGTTACTTCCTTCGGTACCTACTGCTTCGTGCGGATGCCCTTCGGGCTCAAAAACGCGGGCGCTACATTCGCGCGGCTCATCACAAACATCTTCGCCGACCAATTAGGAAGAAACGTGGAAGCCTATGTGTGAAATCATGTGCTAAAAAATTGGCTTTGAACTGAAAAATTAACTTAGAATTGGTTTTGCAAAATGTGCTTGTGCATGTGTTTGACAATTTGACAAGAAACAGTAAGTTTCGTTTTTACGCGCGGGACCAAGTTCTTAAAAGACAGTAAGTTTTACATGTACGCCAGACCAAATTTTTTGGTCCGTCGTGAATGGCTTTTTGCTCGATTAGGGTTTGTGCAAATTTGGACTTTGAATTTTGATTTGTTTTTGAGATTATGAAATTTGCGAGAATTTCATGATGCTTGAAGTGGACTTTATGCAATGCTCATGTGAGTAGTTGCATGGATTGATATTGAGTCAAGTCGTGGACTTGTGCTCGAATTTGTTTTGTGGTTTGTTCATGTGCAGGTATTGCTCGAAGACGAATGTGGTCGATGACGGGACCGGAACTAGGTTCATGGAGGAACTGAGGTTCGGGACTAGGTTCAGGAGGAACTGAGGTCTTGGTGGTCAAGGATGTCATGCGGGACGTTCGGGCTAAGAGAATGGTGCACATGAAGAATGGTTAGTCACGTGAGAATGGCAGGAGGTCATTCGCGTGCAAAGTGTTAGTCCCGTGAGTATGGCAGGTGGCCATACGCGTGCAAAGTGTTAGTCACGTGAGTATGGTAGGGTTGCCATACGCGTGCAAGAGTTGTACTCGGCCAGGTTGGGCCAAGTAGAGTTGTGTTGGATACTGATTCCTTCTAGGGAATAGGAATCGTATTCGAGAACTCCTTGTGGGTTGGTCCTTTAAATAGGAGGGTGTCTCTGTTAAAGGGCATCAATCGAACCAAGTAGCGTAACAGCGCAAGGGAGCTTGAGCTTGGTTTTAGGGTTTGTACTCTTTTGATGGGAGTACTTTAGACAAAAGAAATAAAGATCAATTCTTCTAGTTCCTTGTGTGCTACAATATTCTCTTTTGGTTCTTGTTTGCATACTTGTTCTAGTTCTAGATTGGTTTTTGTTTTTTGAGTTTCATCTTGATTTGATCCATCAAAAACCTCTCTAGGGTATTGATCTAGTGTTCCTCAAAGTCTTGTTGATAAATCTTTTGTTATTCTTGATCAATCTACAAGTTTCGATTAGATTGATTTTCGTCAAGTTCTAGAACAGCAAGCTTGCGAAGCTTATAACTTTTGATCCGTAAGTCCGATCGAGCTGATTATTTTTAGGTTCGTTTCTTACTGGAGTCTAGTTTTTGTGTCCAAATTTCAGATCGATCCAACGGTTGGATCTCCGGGAATTCACGTTTTATCAAGCCTCTGTCAATCTGTTTTTGTCAAATCCGAGGCAATCTTTTGGTTTCTTTTGGGGTGAAGTTTTTAATAGATCAAAAATTTGGTTTTAGCTTCCGCTCAATCATTCACCCCCCTCTGATTGCTATATTCGTATACTTTGATCCTACAAGTGGTATCAGAGCAAGGTTTCTCTAATCTATCTTAACCGGTGATTAGATCAATGGATCGTTATTCGACAAAACCGTGTGTGTTCGATGGTGTTGATTTTCAGTTTTGGAAGGCCAAGATGGAGGCGTTCATCCAAGCACAAGGCTTTACAATTTGGGAGAAGGTCTACAAGCCATATGAAGTCCCTGTAAACGACAACGTCAACGACACCAATCGCACACATGTTGAAGCAAACAGCAAGGCACGCAACTTGATCTTCCAAGGTTTGGGACGCAGCGACTTTGACCGTGTGATCCATCTCAAATCCGCATATGAGGTATGGAAATCTCTTTGTGATTACCATGAGGGTTCTAACACTATCAAAGAGGTTCGTCAAGATCTTTACAAAAAAGAATACATGCGATTTGAGATGAAGCCCGGTGAGTCACTAGATGACTTCTTTGCACGTTTCAATAAAATTCTTAGTAATCTTCGTGCTGTTGGAGTTAGCTTTGATGATGCTGCTAATGCTAGACAATTGCTTGGTGCATTAGACATGTCAATTTGGGAGATGAAAGTTACATCCATTAGAGAATCTACTGTCATGAGTACACTTACTTTAGATGTTCTTTATTCTAAGTTGAAAACTCATGAATTAGATGTTTTTGCTAGAAAGAATGATTATAAATCAATTGCTTTGACATCTCAATCGAGCATATCTCATAATGGTGCTGCTTCAAGTTTTGCTCTATCTTTCTTGTCTTCATTAACCGATGAACAGATTGAGCAATTCCCAGAAGAAGACTTGTCACTACTCTCTTCTCGCTTTAACAAAGCTTTACAAAATGTGAGAATGAGAAAGAGAGGTGGTGGTGGCCCTCCAAGATGCTATGAGTATGGTGATCTCGACCATATTCGTCCAAACTGTCCTAAACTTGCAGGTAAAGCATCAAGGGAGGAGAAGGACAACGACAGAAGAAAAGAGAAGAAGTTCTCTTCAAGTAATAGAAAGAAGAAGAGCTTCATCAACAGCAAAGTTGTCCACCGAGTTCTTTCCGCTCTTGAACAAGTCAATTTGAGCGATGTGGATTCAGGGAGCAGTGAGGACGATGCAACTCCAAGCAAGCATGAGTTGACGGGGTTGTGTCTCATGGTAAAAGCAGCGACAGCTTCACCGAGGGCGATCATGACAGCGACTTCAATGAGGTAGATCCTTCTTACGATGAATTAGCTATTGCTGTTGCTCGACTTGGTAAATTGCTTGATAAACGTGACAAGAAAATTAAGAAATATGATTTTGTTGTGGAGTCATTGAATGCTGAAATTGCTAGATTTAAAACCTTGATTCCTGATGATAATGTTTGCAAATCATGTGACTTAATTTACAATGAGCTTACTTTGCTTAGGAAAGAACATGTTTCCTTGTTAGAGCAAATCAATGCTAAAAATGAGAAAAATGAGAAATTTGTTAAACATGCTAGTTGTTCTACCATTGATTTGCATGATACAACTCCATGTTCTAAATGCTCCGTACTAGAATTGAAGTTGCATGATGCAAATGCTAGGGCTTCTCAAATGACAGAAGATTTGCTTACACATGAGGTTCTTTCATGCTCAACTTGTTGCAAGCAAAAAGGAAAAGTGAACGTTCCCTGTAATAATTGTTTAACTCTTTATCGAAAAATTGATTACTTGGAAAAGTCATTAGAACGTTTCACTAAAGGAAAGAAAAACCTAAACATGATCTTGGATCAATCAAAAGTCAGCACTCATAACAAAGGTTTAGGTTTTGATTCTTATGCTCATAATAAATCACATGCTCTCACTGTTGTTAAATCACTTGAAGGAGGAAAATTTGAAATCATCAATGAGCCTAAGAAAATTGTCTTTAAGTCTGCTGGAGTGTTATCTTCTACTATGATGAATGCAAATGATGCTTCTACTTCTAAAGCCAAACATCCTGTTAAGTACGCTTGCACTCATTGTGGTAGAGATGGACATTTAGTAGATTTTTGCTTTAGACTAGCCAAACAACAAAAGAAAGAAAGAACTAAGGCTAGGTCTAATTTCAGACAGGCACGCTTTGTTTCTCATTATGTGCCTAGGGTGATGCAAACACCTTTTGTTGGTAAGAACACGGGAAAAGACAAATCTATCTTTGTGCATAAGAATGCTCGTGTTGTGCCTACTGTTGTGCGTCGTGTGTCTCAAGATCTTGGATTCTTAAACATCTTATTTCTAACCCCAGTACCGAGACCTCGACACTTTCTGCTTCTATGTAGGCTTCTCACGCGAGGAAGGAGAACATATGGCTAGTGGATTCCGGATGCTCACGCCACATGTCCGATGATAAGAATTGGTTCTCCTCCTTCACTCGTGCATCTCGTGCTAAAAGTGTTATTTTTCAAGATGCTTCTTCCACCTCTATTTTTGCAAAAGGCACTAGTCCAAATAGTGCAGGTACAGGTGCATATGTTCAGGGGGAGAGTATCTTTGTTGATGAAGATGATGATGATGCTGTTGAGGATGAGATAATTGGAGTTTGCTGTGTGCTTGTGTGCTCGTTTTCAAGCCTCCCCGCGTGCTTCACATCGACAAGCTATCAAGAGGATTTTAAGGTATCTCCTTGGTACTCAAGATTTTGGCATTTGGTTTTCTGCTTCCTCATGCATTAGTTTAAGAGCTTTCTCTGATGTTGAATTTGGAGGATGTAGAATTGATAGAAAAAGTACATCTGGTTCATGCCACTTCTAGAGTAATTCTCTTTCTTGGGCATATTGACATTAGATTTCACTTTCTTAGAGATCATGTTGAAAAAGGAAATATTGTGCTTCACCATGTGGATACTGAACATCAATTGGCAGACATTTTTACAAAACCTTTGTCTTCTTCTCGTTTTGCTTTTATTCGGGGAGAACTTGGGATTTTCATCCAATGGGTTTTTTTGAGGGGGAGTTTCTTTGCCAAGTTCTTTCACTTAATGAGCTCACTTTATCATATTTCTTTATATATTATGTAATTGTGCTATTATATGATAATCTAAATTGTTCCACTTGAACTAAAAATGATATTGCGGAATTCCTTGGTTTGATTGCCTATAGCTAAATACTCTGTGATATCTTACTCTTCTAGGCTTGATATTGAATCTTCTTGACAAATTTGGGCTATGAAGCAAGTGTGTTTTAGCTTTACTCTTTCATAAGACCTTTTAATCACTTTTGCATGTTTATAATCAAAGAAAAATGAAAAGAAAAGGGAATCAATAAAAAAGGGTTGTTAAAAGCAAAAGCCTCAAGTTATGAGCTTCAGGATGCTTTCCCTAAAAGATAAGATGTATGCTTCAAGCATGCCATTCCCTCAAAAGACAAGATGTATGCTTCAAGCATGCCACTCCAAGGAAATAAAAGAAGTATGCTTCAAGCATGCCACATGCGCTTTCTTGTTTAAAGATTAAATTGGTCCACTAGATTGGAGTTGAAACTACTTGCTCGCCCTGATTTGTTATTTGCTTCAACTTTGAGCCTTTGTTTTTCTACTAAAGGTTTTGCTTAGTACTTGGCTATAGTTGACTGAATTGAGGTTGAGATGCATGTCATTCCCTAACTTGTTAAAATTACATCAAGATCATGTCTTTTGCATATTATGTGATATATAAGGTTATATGATCGAATGAGCTCATCTTTTCCTATCTTGGCACTCCCTTGTTTCTCCTTGTGAAATCTTTGCTACAGGAAAAATTTTGAACCTGTTCTGTACTCTTGATGAATCCATTGTCAAAGGGGGAGAAATTTGGGAATCGTTGAAAAGTTTAAGGAAAAAGGGGGAGAAGAAAATGGGGGAGTTGTTTGAGAATTTGGGGAGAAGTTTGGAGAATTTTGAAATTCTTGGACACATTGCACATTCACACACATTTTCCTTCTCAGGGGGAGATTTTGTTTTGCATTTTGGTCAAAGGGGGAATTCTGTGTTTTCTCTTTTTGGTCCTTGATCCTTTCGATTTCAAAATCTTTTGTAAAGTGAAAGCCAAATGTTCAATTCTAAGTGGTGTTGCCAATGTTTTCATCAAGGGGGAGATTGTGAAATCATGTGCTGAAAAATTGGCTTTGAACTGAAAATTAACTTAGAATTGGTTTTGCAAAATGTGCTTGTGCATGTGTTTGACAATTTGACAAGAAACAGTAAGTTTCGTTTTTACGCGCGGGACCAAGTTCTTAAAAGACAGTAAGTTTTACATGTACGCCAGACCAAATTTTTTGGTCCGTCGTGAATGGCATTTTGCTCGATTAGGGTTTGTGCAAATTTGGACTTTGAATTTTGATTTGTTTTTGAGATTATGAAATTTGTGAGAATTTCATGATGCTTGAAGTGGACTTTATGCAATGCTCATGTGAGTAGTTGCATGGATTGACATTGAGTCAAGTCGTGGACTTGTGCTTTCGGATTTGTTTGTGGTTTGTTCATGTGCGGTATTGCTCGAAGACGAATGTGGTCGATGACGGGACCGGAACTAGGTTCATGGAGGAACCGAGGTTCGGGACTAGGTTCAGGAGGAACCGAGGTCTTGGTGGTCAAGGATGTCATGCGGGACGTTCGGGCTAAGAGAATGGTGCACATGAAGAATGGTTAGTCACGTGAAAATGGCAGGAGGTCATTCGGCGTGCAAAGTGTTAGTCACGTGAGTATGGCGGTGGCCATACGGCGTGCAAAGTGTTAGTCACGTGAGTATGGTAGGGTTGCCATACGCAGCGTGCAAGAGTTGTACTCGGCCAGGTTGGGCCAAGTAGAGTTGTGTTGGATCTGATTCCTTCTAGGAATAGGAATCGTATTCGTAACTCCTTGTGGGTTGGTCCTTTAAATAGGAGGGGTGTCTCCTGTTAAAGGGCATCAATCGAACCAAGTAGCGAGCAGCGCAAGGGAGCTTGAGCTTGGTTTTAGGGTTTGTACTCTTTTGATGGGAGTACTTTAGACAAAAGAAATAAAGATCAATTCTTCTAGTTCCTTGTGTGCTACAATATTCTCTTTTGGTTCTTGTTTGCATACTTGTTCTAGTTCTAGATTGGTTTTTGTTTTTTGAGTTTCATCTTGATTTGATCCATCAAAAACCTCTCTAGGGTATTGATCTAGTGTTCCTTAAAGTCTTGTTGATAAATCTTTTGTTATTCTTGATCAATCTACAAGTTTCGATTAGATTGATTTTCGTCAAGTTCTAGAACAGCAAGCTTGCGAAGCTTATAACTTTTGATCCGTAAGTCCGATCGAGATGATTCTTTTTGGGTTCGTTTCTTACTGGAGTCTAGTTTCTTGTGTCCAAATTTCAGATCGATCCAACGGTTGGATCTCCAGGAATTCGCGTTTTATCAAGCCTCTATCAATCTGTTTTTGTCAAATCCAAGGCAATCTTTTGGTTTCTTTTGGGGTGAAGTTTTTAATAGATCAAAAATTTAGTTTTAGCTTCCGCTCAATCATTCACCCCCCCTCTGATTGCTATATTCATGTCTTTCGATCCTACAATATGTCGAAGATATCATTGTCAAAAGCGAAAAGAAAGAAGACCATGTCGGGGACCTCCGGGAAACCTTCGAAAACTTGATAAAGGGAAAGCTGAAACTCAACCCTTCCAAATGTGTTTTTGACGTAGACGCAGGAAAGCTGCTAGGCTTCCTGGTCTCTCAACGAGGCATAGAGGCGAATCCGGAAAAGATAAGAGCTATCCAAGACATGGCTCCACCAAGAAATCTAAAAGAAGTACAACTACCGGTGTATGATAGCGACTTAGTCGATTCTTGCCAAAATCTGCAGAGCAAAGTTTGCCGGTCTTTAAAGCCTTACGCTCAAATGATATTTTCGTCTGGACAAAGGAGTGCCAATGCGCCTTCGATGACCTGAAGCAAAGCCTTATGGAGATCCCTGTCCTGCAAAGTCCGAAGCAAGGTGAGGATCTTCTGCTATACCTAGCAGCTAGCCCCTCGGCCGTCAGTGCTATGCTAGTGCGACCCGAAGGCGTTAAACAACAGCCATTTTACTTCGTCTCTAAAGCCCTCCAAGGAGCGAAGCTACGATACTCGGAAGTGGAAAAGTTGGCATACGCTCTGTTAATGGCCTCTCGAAAGCTCCGGCATTATTTTTAGGCCAACCACATCAAAGTGCCAACTACATATCCTCTTGGATCTATGCTTTCCAACAAGGAAAGCACTGGACGCATCAGCAAGTGGGCGGTCGAGTTAGCCCCCTTCGAACTAACTATAATGCCTCGCACTGCTATCAAGAGCCAAGCCCTCGCCGATTTTATGGTGGAATGGACTTCTCCAGTCCCTGAGGATAACGAAACTTCAGCGATATGGTTCATCAATTCCGACGGGTCATGGGGAGCGAGCGGAGCGGGAATAGCTGATGGTACAAACGCCAATGGAGAAAAAGTTGAGTTCGCAGCAAGGCTGGGATTTCCCTCAACCAACAATATAGCCGAATATGAAGCGCTCTTGTTGGGGCTCAGGAAAGCGAAGATCATGGGAGCGAGGAGGGCAATCTTGTACACCGACTCGAAACTTATTCAGGGGCATATCACCAAAGAATATCAGGTGAAGGATGAACAGCTCCAGAAGTATGTCGAGGTGGTCCGAGCCATGGAGAAGGGCTTCATCGGGTTCACCATTAATGCAATACCCAGATCCCAGAACGAACGAGCCGACGATCTAGCTAAGATCGCCGCCACCGGAGGAAGTCTACCTTCGACAATATTCTTTGAGATATTTCGCACTGCCTCCATTCCTTCCCAGATAAACCTCATTGCTCGAGCAACCAGTGAGGACTGGAGGAGTGAGATATACAACTATCTCCTAGAGGGAATTTTGCCAGATGTTGAGGCACAAGCGAGACGCCTCGAAAGGCGAGCGAAGAAGTATGCCATCATTGACGGTTTTCTATTCCACAGCGGCCTCTCCGCTCCATGGCTCCGCTGCATTTGGCGAGAAGAGGGGACGCAGGCTTTGAGTGAAGCACACCAGGGAGATTGCGGAGCACACCAGGCCCCCAGGAATCTTGTAAAAAAAGTATTCCGAATGGGGCTCTACTGGCCTTCGACGTTGCAAGATGCTAAGCAAATGGTCCGTCACTGTCACGCATGCCAATGGATGACCAAGCAAAAAAGGGCCCCGCCCAACGAACTGCATGCGGTGCCTCCAGTCTGGCCCTTCGCCAAGTGGGGAATGGATATTGTTGGAGCGCTTCCTAAAGCCAGGGCAAACCTTTAGTTCGTAATTGTCGCCATCGACTACTTCTCCCGCTGGCTCGAGGCAGAGCCGGTCGCAAAGATAACCGCAGACGCTGCCGTCAAATTTCTATGGAAAACGATCATTTGTAGATATGGGGTCCCTTTCCAGATCGTGACCGACAATGGGTCCCAATTTGACTCTAGGAAATTTCGCGATTACTGTGACAATATCGAGAGAAACATTTGCTTCGCCTCAGTAGGTCACCCTCAGTCAAACGGGGCGGTGGAACGAGCGAACGGGTTGCTCCTTGATGGCATCAAAAAAAGGCTTTACGACTCTAAAAAGGGGCTCTGGCCCGACGAGCTTGACCACGTTTTATGGGCAACCCGCACCTCAGCCTCAAGAGCAACCGGGTTCTCCCCCTTCCGGCTCCTCTTCGGGGAAGAGGCCGTCTCACCTGCAGAAATCCGCGCAAAATCCTTGCGAGTGATCAAAACTCCGACCCACGAGGAAGTCGACATCACGTGTGACCTAGAGGAAGAACAAAAGCTTCAAGCCTTGAAGACCATGAAAGCCTACGCGAAGGCATCAACTCAAAGCTTCAGCAAGAAGGTGAAGAAACGTGAGATATATCCCGGGGACATGGTGCTCAAGAGGGCTGCTCCGGCCTTCGTGAAGCTGGAAACGACATGGGAAGGGCCATACATTATCCAAGAGTCAACAGCGAAGGGCGCGCACAAGCTCATTACTCCAGATGGCGAGGAGATACCAAGAACATGGAATACCGACGCACTCAAGAAATTTTACCCGTAGATGACGAGATACGAAGGTAAAAAATGTACCAGTCTTTATCAATAAAATAATGAGAAGACATTGTGAACAAAGGTCATCTCCATATTCTCCAGAATTTAAACCAGAGACCTGTTGCCTCGTGCCGGGTAGGAGTTCGCAGGTGCTTGGTCGGGCTAACGTCCCACCCATCCTTCGCTCCGGAGACCTGTTGCCTTGTGCCGGGTAGGAGTTCGCGGGTGCTTGGTCGGGCTAACGTCCCACCCATCCATCGCTTCGGAGACCTGTTGCCTCGTGCCGGGTAAGAGTTCGCGGGTGCTTGGTCAGGCTAACGTCCCACCCATCCTTCGCTCCGGACACCTGTTGCCTCATGCCGGGTAGGAGTTCGCGGGTGCTTGGTCGGGCTAACGTCCCACCCATCCTTCGCTCCGGAGACCTGTTGCCTCGTGCCGGGTAGGAGTTCGCGGGTGCTTGGTCGGGCTAACGTCCCACCCATCCTTCGCTCTGGACACCTGTTGCCTCGTGCCGGGTAGGAGTTCGCGGGTGCTTGGTCGGGCTAACGTCCCACCCATCCTTCGCTCCGGACACCTGTTGCCTCGTGCCGGGTAGGAGTTCGCGGGTGCTTGGTCGGGCTAACGTCCCACCCATCCTTCGCTCCAGAGACCTGTTGCCTCGTGCCGGGTAGGAGTTCGCGGGTGCTTGGTCGGGCTAACGTCCCACCCATCCTTCGCTCCGGAGACCTGTTGACTCGTGCCGGGTAGGAGTTCGCGGGTGCTTGGTCGAGCTAACGTCCCACCCATCCTTCTCTCCGGAGACCTGTTGCCTCGTGCCGGGTAGGAGTTCGCGGGTGCTTGGTCGGGCCAACGTCGCCGCTCACCCTTTGCCCCGGGTACCAATTAGTAAGATAATTGGACGGGCTAACGCCCCACCCTCTCCTCCGTTCCGACGAATAGGGGCTCCGCTCCGTGTAGGATCTAGCAAGGAGCCTATGGAAGCTAAAAAACCTCGATTACCCCCCAACCCCGGGAACACACCGCGTTGCGTCATCTGGACAGTTGAGAATGCACAACCGGGCCAATATCCTAGGCTTCCTTCGGCCGTGAAGGGGAAGGTGCTCGCACGTTACGTGAACACACCTGCCCTCATACTCTAGCCCTGCACCGGCCGAGTAAAGGGTCAAGACTGCTTTCAGCCGATTGAAATTCAGTAGGGGGCAAAGAGGGCATGGCTAATCAGGGTTTAAGAAAATAAGGTGAAAAACAAATGTCGATAGAAACCCACATCAGAGGGCCTCATAACGCCATCCCAGACATACATGATATAATAATCTAACAAAAGTCCTTATACGTACTAAAATGGATTTAAATACGATGTGCACGCGCCACAGCTTCCGCAAGAGCTTCCTTGCCCTCCAGCAGCCTCGGCACCATCCCGATCAACACGTCAAGGTTGGCGAGATCACGGGCAAGCGCCTCTTCCTCGGCCACGATCATGTCCAAGTCCGCCCACAGCCCCTCGATAAAAGCCTCATGATTGCCAGGGGCTGGAGGGTCTCCGAGAGCGAGGGCTTCCTCCTCTCCCAGCAGTGGCACGACCTACGCCATTGGCGGCTCCTCACCGAGGTCGGCGAAGGGGAGGTCTTCTTCTAGGAGGTCCCAGGGGATGTCGGCCATCGAAAAAGTAAGAGAAAGCCGAGGTGGAGAGTAATCGTTTACTCTAAAACCAGCGATGTCGGCCAGAGCAAGGAAGGCGAAGGGCCCGGGTTAAAAACGGACGCGGGAAGCCAAGTCGTCCCCGCGTCCCCCGAGAAGTTAATTGAATCCTTAATCCCCCCTAATACCCGTCACTGACAATCTGGTCCCCGTCGGGAGCATCGGAACGTTATTCAGGCGAAAAAACACGCAGAGTGAACAAATGTACATACGCATTCGGCAAGATGGACAATTTAATTCAGGTGCCCATAAGGATCCCATTACACAAAGAAATACGAGCTAAGAAGGAGGCGGCTTCTCCTTGCCCTTCGCTGGGTCCCGCATTACGGCACGAGCTCGACGTACTGACTCCCTCCCAGTAGAATCACCGTGTTGCTTCCAGAAATCCGACATGAAGCTTGATGATAGTCGGGATGCGGCGGAGGAAGGCTTCCCAGACGGAGGGATATCTCCGAACCCTGGTGGCGACAGAGCAGCAGAAGAAAAACCGAACTGTTCGCGAATGTGCGTACACCCCTTCGCTTCCAATAGTTGAGCGGTTTTGACGGAGCCCAGTCTCGCGCAGTAGTCACCGAAAGTCAGCGCCGAATCCCCAAATATCTTAGTCGATTTCTCAAGAAAGGAGACAGCTTCCAAGCTGGACAAAGGAATACAACTCGGGGCTGCATCAATGCCAAATCGGGGGAGCTGCCGCAGAAAAGCCTCCGTAGCTCCGTGGACCCAGAGACAATGGATTCTAATTCCTTCCAGACCGTTTCGTAATGCTCCTCCGCTCGTTGAGTATTACGAAGATGCGTTTGAACCTCGCTTCGCGCCACCGCAATTTGAGAAGGGAATTCCTCCGCTCTCTTCTTCAATATATTCTTACCCTCCTCGGCAACCGCCAACAGGTCTTTCAATTCCTCTATCCGGTCATCTTTCTTCTTCTCATTTCGTTCCGCTGCTATGCGAGCCCGCTCCTCTTCGGCAAGACGGTTCCACATCAAGGAAACTACTCCCTCAAGCTCTGCATTTTTGGCTGCTAAATCTTGACTCTAAGACGCTTCAGCCTGTACCTTAGCCAATGATTCTTTGGAGTCTCGGAGCGCCTCTGAAAGATTAGTTTTCTCCACTTCTAATTCTGCCACCCGTTCCTTCGCCGCATCGCAATCCTGGACCCCCTTGTTAAACTTGTCAAGATACGCCCAAAATCGGCGCGATACTTCCGAAGCAATGACAGCCCCCAAGAAATGAAGAAGAAAAATGTTGAAAGACAAAGAGGTCAGTGATACGAGCTCGAAAGGGAAAATACCTTCAGATGATGATCCATGGAGATTTCACAAAGAGAAAGGTCATTAACTTCCTCGAATAGAGCCACAGACTTGCTTTAGGGAGAAAAGGCTGCGCGCATCTTCCTTAAAGTCGGGGCTGTAGCGGCCCCCCTCTCAAAATTAGAAGTTGAAAAATCTGACAAATCAAACCGGACAAAAGAAGAACCAGCACCACCCGCGGGGGCCTGCCGGTCCGAAGGCAGAACTCCCCCGCCCGAGAGGGAATCATCTTGAGGAGTAAGAATTGGAGGCCCGCGATTCTCCTCCTCCGCGACAGGCGGAGGGGCAGCAGATGTTCCGGTTTGGACCTGCTCCAATGGTTTTAATGCTTCCGCCGCCTCCGCATTATCACCTCCTGCATCGACTTCGTCAAAACCTGAAAGGACATCGCACCCTAACGAGCTGGCAGGAAAGGTGTCAGGAGTCCGACCTTCTGCCCCGACGGGGGTATCAGGAGTGGAAACGTCTAGTCGAAGGCCACGAGTCTCCCCTATCACAGGGCCGACCATACCTTCAGTCGCCTCCAGCGCACTTCGAGGCCAGAGAATCATTATCATCTTCATTGCCCAAATCAATAGTTTCTACTCCGGGAATCGCTAAAAACGAATATTCGGGGGATTGCCCCCCGCCAACACGCTTATCCACGGAGGAATCAGGTAAAAGGGCCGAGGGAACCACATCCGAGACAATTGGGACTGAAGTAGCCTCGGGTAGACCCGCCTCGGGAACAATAGGCATACCTGAGGGCTCGTCCGCGATAGCTGAGGGTAGCGCTTCAGAGGACCCCACAACATCAGCTGGATCAGAAAGGGGCGGTGGCAGGAGAGACGTAGCCGCAATGGAGCCGGAAGAGTCACCTTCGTCGCTGGACCCCTCTTCATCCCAATCCCCATCCTCATCGTCGTCATCTTCCTAATCTTCGCTCCCGCCAGAAGTAGCAGCAACCTGGGGCAGAGCCACGCGAGCCAACCATGCCTGTTTGGTAGGACGAGGGGAACCGATTGACCCTCTTGAAGGGAATATGCCCTAGATCAATCATGGTGATGATTGTAATACGTCTTTGTTCATGTAATAATGATAACTTTGTTTATCGGTTCCCTGAATATATGTTACGACTTTGTTCATTGGATACGATCTGATTGTGAAACACATTGTCAAGTGACATTATTCTAAACGGGTCCCTGATCCATATCATTACGAGGAGCGGTGATAATTTGATCAGCACATGTATTGGTTGATGGTAATGTTTCGCATACCATAGATATGGAGATATCAAACCAATAATGTGGACACATGTTAGAGAACATGGGTAGTCGGACAAGACCCACTCCGAGACGCTGTGAGTTGTTATCTCTTATAGTGCCATCAGCGTATAGTCTCGAGTGGTACGCCTATATGGTCCTTAGACCTGAGATTGTCATGGATGCCTAGCATGTAGACTTGTATGCTTTGGTATCATCAAACGCTACACCGTAACGAGGTAGTCATAAAGATGAAATCTGGTATGCCACGATACATTGCCAAGGGTGTGATGATCAAGATGGGATTTGCCCCTCCTAGATAACGGGAGAGATACCTCTGGGCCCCTCGAGTGGATGGATAAGGAAAACGCATACGGCCGTGCTAATATGACTAAAGAGTTGGTCATGGTTTGTATCCATCACCTTGCCGAGTGAAGTGGTCGAGCTATCAACAAGGGTGGCACGCATCTCGCCTTGAGCTTGACGGTATCGTGTGGCGAAGGGATCGGTATGTGAGTGTATCAAGGTTCACCGAATATTGATTCTCGTGCATCCGGGTCAATACGCATCGCTAGGTGCCATTGTTGATCAATGAATTGGAAACGGGTTCGAATTCATAACCGACTTGCAATCGAACCTAACGGGTCACACACTTAACGAGTTGGAATAGTTTACGGGTTTATGCATGGATAGGATCCGCATTGGAGATGGAAACCTAGCGGGCTTCGGCCCACTAGCGTGTCTATAAAAGGGGAGGCCAGAACAGTTGCATGGCACGGATTAGAACCCTCACCACGCTCACCGCCGTGCATCCTCCCCGCTCCCGTAAACCCAGCCGTGCGGCGAGGTGCTAGCACACCCGCACGGCGTTCCTCGCCATGACGTGTGGATCTTGTTAGAGGCGCCGCCATCCGTGGACGCGCACCGGTTGGATCTCCGACGACTTTCATCGGCGACCACGCCGACGCAGGTCGGCGACCACGCGACGCAGGTCGGCGACCACGCGACGAGATCGGCGACCACTCGGACGAGGTCGGCGACCACTCGGACGAGATCGGGCGACCACTTTCGGACGAGGACGGCAACAACTTCGGTGGAGATCGGTGCCGATCGGAGGTGATCAACTACTTCCTCAACGCGTGAATGCGCTTCACGCATCTGCGCGACAAGGGTAACGATCTGTGATCCTTTACTTTCATGTGATCTTGGGTGTTCGTGGTAGAAATTTTGATTTTATGCTCGCATAGCCTACCCTTAACCCCAACACCTCTATGATGAGGGATCGCTCGACGCCCCCAATCCGTAAAGCGAGAACATCGTGTGGCCCCAATAGCATTCATAGCGGCCTTGTACTCAGCGGCCTGGCACGGACCAAGAAGCCTGCGAGCCAATCTTTCAGCTGCTCTGTGCCCCAGGTCGTGTATCCCCTCGGGTCGAACCACGGATACTGTGCCTCCCGACGATCGCTCCAGAGTAACGGCGGAGCTCCTGGCTAAAGGGTCTATTCGACACAAACAATATTCTTCAACCAAGTCCCGCATCGTACTCTGACCATGAAGAGCCTTCAAATAATCAAGACACCTGATTTCTTCCGCGGTTGCGCTCCAATTAGGGGACCGAATTGCGCGAACGGGACCCATCGAAGTATGAAGGGGAGAATCTGGACCCTCGAGGACTTGGTAATACCATCGTAACATCCACCCTGAATCCCATTTTCCCTTGGCAGCCGCTACTGGGATTTCCTTTACAAGGGATCTCTTCGTCTGAAAATTCAGAGAACCAAAACATGATCTGCGGCCTTCACTCCCAGTTTTCTGCTGTTTCGGTTGCCAGAATGCATCTTCTATAAGAGAAAACAAGCGCCCCGTCAATTTGATCCCGGCCAGACAAAAAGCCCATTCCAGTACCGCCAATCGCACAATAGCATTGGGGGTAAGTTGCGAAAGCTCTGCTTGGAAAGCCCGGAGTACTGACGCCAATAGAGGGACGGACGAAAAACAAAGACCCGCTTCAAGGAACGCCGCAAATACCACGGCCTCATTTGATTGGGGCTGAGGGGTCTCCTCATCACCAGGAAGACGCATGGAAGGGCGCATCACCCCAAAATCCCCCGCCAATATATCAAGGTCGGCAGAACTCAAGGTCGACCGCCCTAAAATGGGGGATAATCCCGCAGCATCCTCCACACTTAGAACCGGCTTTATCTTTGGAGCGCGCCGAGGCCCCATGGAGATCTAGGTCAGTGGCGAATCAGGAAGACGATGCCAGAGGAGCACACGAACGAGTAGAAAAAAGGGGGGGGCGAAGGAACACGAAGGAAATAGGGCCACCAAAAGTTGAAAAACCTTGTCCCCACCGCATATACACGAAAGGAAGGAAAACTTGGACCTTTGCTGTAACATCTCAGCAGGCAGAACGACGTCTGCCCGCTGACATGCGGGGCTAGTGTTGTGGACCAAACAGACTCACCTTCCTTCGACTAGCAAAGCGAGGCTTCCATTACCCGGCGGCTCGCACGAATGGGTCTGTGATTATCAATCCCACCCACAGGCGAAGCAATGGGTTCAAACCCTGGGGGTCCATCCCTCGGGGAGGGGTAAAAAGGAATAAAGACCACTCCCCTCCGCAACGAAGGGAAGTCTCCCTCCGTAGCGAGAGAGGAAAACGGAGGAAGCTCCCTACCGCTTCTCTTTCCAGCGCAAACATCGCACGAACTGCCAGGGTCTGACATCCCCCAACAACCCCTCCTGAACATGCGAGGACGTGTTAGGCTAATCTGGGACCCCAACATAAGTAAAATCCCCGTCGGGCCCCTATAAAAGGTGAGCGAGTAGAGAAGAAAAACGGCCACAAGGTGAAATGACTCAATGAAAAGTCAAGTTAGCCCTTGACAGAAGACAGGGAGGGAAAAGAGGGCCGACCCATACATGCATGTTCCCAAGCCTGCCCTATAAAAGGGAGAAAAAGGAAGAACAGGCAGAGTTCCCCGAAAAATAAGAAAAGATCCCACAAAAAAAAGAAAGAGAGACCCGGTGGTTCAAAGCCACCACAATATCGAATCAAAAGCTAAAATGGGCCAGTAGCTTAAGCATTTTAGCTGGCGGCCAAGGCACAAGAATTAGCACTTATGTTAATCCAATCATTTCACTAGATTTCACAAGCTACAAGAATTTGGAATCAAAGAATACAACTTCTATCCAGCGTAGCTCTAACCAATCAAAAAAAAGGTTTTATTAGGCTCGTAGAGTTTGAATATTCCTAAATTAGGATCACGAATTCAATATCCCGTGGGTTTCTTTTTCAAAATAGCGTTAGAGGTGCGGATTTACTAACATAAGAGAAGGGACCCCTCATAAACGTAAGGATGTCACTCACATGCCTATGAAATGAATGAAATCTATTGAAGTAAGTCTTCGAGAAGGAAAATGACATGCCAATAGAGAATATGAGGGATGGATAGAGTCCCCTATGTGAGCTAAAGCCCTGCTTTACAGATCAAGCTTCTTCTCTTTCTTTCGCAGATATATGCATGCCGGGGGCTGAAAGAGAAAGCTATGGAGCTGGATGCGAACTTTGCCGGGTTATAGATTGATGGAAAGTTAGAAATGTCTTTCCCAAAAGAAATGCCTTGCCCTTTCCTTGACTCCTTCTTTCTGTTCTTTGAAATAAGTCTGCTTTTAGGAAGTGCAGCAACGGAGGGCTAAACTGCATTCATTTAACAGGCTATAACGTAGGAGTGAACACCCAGATAAAGATAGATACAATCCAAACCTTTTCTTGAGAGATGCCTGTTACGCCTATGAGAAGTAAGCCTCACCATCAACCCGTCAAAAGTTAGTACGCACCGCTAGATCCTGGAAATAGCTCATTATCTGGTAAGCAGACGAGGATGCATCACATATATATGTGACACCCGCAACCTCATATTTGGGTTTAGCATTTACCTGTTTCCTTCCATCCAACCTGGGGGCCCTCTGGCTCTAAGCGAGCCCATAAGGTGGTCAGCTCATTCATTTGCCCCGGAGGGGGGAGTGGAGTAGTTATAACAGTTGTTGCCTATCTTATTACATGTGTGTCCTATCTCTTGAGATGAAGGTATATAACAGGCGGTGCCTCTACTCGTACCACGTTCTGGGTATCTTACCTTCCTCGAGTCCAATCTCGGAAGGCGCTTAGGCCAGCCCCTAAATAATATTTATTACTGGTCGACTTCCTTTTATGGAATGTCGACTTAGATCTAAGGAAGGCCTACTAGCCTACAACTCTTGGGAAGAAGGCCCGCCACTCCGTGATACCATTCTTTACTCTTCGCTACACTTTGAGAGATGCTTCCTTCGTTTGTGGCTGTGGGGATTACGGACTTTACAACTTCTATCACTTTGTTGATTAGAATCGTAAGTCATCCCCTCGAACTAGCCATATTGCATTAGCTATTTTAAGGGGACCTAGCCATTACGCTAGCGCTAGATGTCTAGGTTGCGGGCAACCCCGTATTTCATCTGGTCTGCCCTTGTCCCTGGGGTGGTGACTTCCTTCGGAAGCATCTCTCTCCGCTCCGCTCTTAGTAAAGCTTGGTATCACTCCATTCTAGAGGGAGGGATGCTCTGCTTCCCGGAGGAACAATTCAAAAAAAAAACCTGATCTATACCCTCCGGGCAGCAGAGCAGAGAGAACGGAGCCCTCGCCCTAGAGGGGGGAGTGGAGTACTTATAACAGTTGTTGCCTATCTTATTACATGTGTTTCCTATCTCTTGAGATGAAGGTATATAATAGGTGGTGCCTCCACTCGTACCTCGTTCCGGGTATCTTACCTTCCTCGAGTCCAAATCTCGGAAGGCGCTTAGGCCAGCCCCTAAATAATATTTATTACTGGTCGACTTCCTTTTATGGAAGGTCGACTTAGATCTAAGGAACGCCCACTAGCCTATATTTTAGAATTCCTCCCAAGGTCGAAAACTTTACTCTACTTGTTTTAGATTTTCCTAATGGTTAAATCTAAATAACTCGATTGCTAGATCTATAAATAAAATCCAAGGGAAAGAACGTATCGCCAAGGCCCCGACCGGCTGGCCCGCCCCCTTTCTTTGCCCTTAGGCCACCTAGCTCGTTATTCTTTGAGATCTGGATAGAGTCTCGCTTCGGGGCGGGGGAAGCATGGAAAAGATAGATGCATATGACTACAAAGGTGAAAAGGCAGGATGTATTCCGACGAAATGCCTTGGATTCTAGGAGGACTATAATGAGGAGGACGACAGACCAAATCATGATCTACTAAAAGGATAGGTCTCGGTCTTGGTACCTTGACCGTCGACTGTATCGGTTCCGGTTCTTTGGTTGGCTTTTGGTTTAATGAAAATCTCTACTTTCCTCCTTTATTAGAGGAAGTCTTCCCCTTTCCTTTGTCCTAGAGCTAGAGCAGAATTAGGACAGTAGGAATTGAGGGAAGGTCTTGGGCAATAGGTTTACTTTGGATTGGACAAATAGGGGTTGCTCTTAGGTAGCTAGAGACTAGACTGTTCCGGTCCCTTTGGGCTCAACAAAAGAAAATGTTGTTCTCATTCCTCTTGCTATCGAATCAGCTATTGGTAATATCATAAGTAAGAATGAAGCCAATGCAATGCTGGCGGAAGGTGTCAAAGGAATCGAATCAATAGTAGGAGCCTGATGCAGCCTTTGATTGAAAGGCAACTATAGAAACTAGTTCTAGGGTTGTCTCACTTGACCTTGCTTTAGGTCGGCTCTCTCGCTATATCCACTCGGACATCGCTTCGTTCACCTACTCTGACCTGGGTATTTCAACTCTGGGATTTCCCCCATTCCGACCAATTCACTCACATCTGTTTGCCAAACAAGGGGGGTCTACCCAGGGTCAAAGCCTCAAGTTGTCAGTAGAAAACAAGGGCTAAGGCCAATTCCACTACCACTGATGTCTTCCCCTACCTAGGACCAATTTCAACAGCTCGAGCTCTAGTGACCTTGTATTCCAAATGTGAATCTCAACCAGGAAAGCAGGCTTCGACATCCGGTCATCGTGGTTCTTTCTCCTCCTTTTCGATCGCTTTCTCTCGTGGTTGACCTGCACTAGCCTCTGACCTCTACTCCAAAAAGGGAAGTTGAGGGGCTTACTTAGAGACGGATAGATTGACTATATTAACATTTTCTCCATCTCGATTCTCTAGAATTTTTTGGAATTGCCCCTTCTATGCCTCCTCATCTGTCTTGCCTGCGAATCCTGCTAACAGCCTAGTCTATTAGGAAACAGCTTACCGCGGAGTCCTAGGCTTATCAGAAGGGTGTTTATCTCGCTCGCATGCTACGCTTGAACAAGCAATTTAGTTTGGGACCGGGCCTGGGAGTTCTAGGACCCGTTCAAATGAGAACCAAGGTGAAAATACCAGTGGTGCTCGTAGCCACGCTGAAACCATGATTTAATCTATAGAGGATTCAGATGGCGAAGAAGAATCCAGTTGAGACTCCGCCCCTATCTCTTAAACCTGCGGCATCCCATTGATCCTCGCATCAGCTCTGCTAGTTGGCTTTGATATCAAGGCATAGCATTCTATGGACTCTTTCATCATGTCCAGACATGGTATGCCAACACATTTTCTCCTTAGCCAACCAAGTCCACCGAGAAACTAAAAGGCACCACTTGATACCTCAAAAACTTTGAATAGGAACGAACCGCATTCTACATTCTCGGCTTGCTAACAACAATAGGAGGTCTAATAGATAGCCCTAATCCGGTCTGCTCATCGAGCTTTCATCCTAATCCTAAAAAAGGGAATCGGTTAAGTAGCAACCTTGGGAACTGGAGATCGAGAGAAAGGGTTGTTACAAGCTCCCTGTCCCATGCCATATTGCATTGGCTATTTTACGGGGACCTAGTCATTACGCTAGCGCTAGATGTCTAGGCTGCAGGCAACCCTGTATTTCATCGGGTCTGCCCTTGTCCCTGGATGGCGACTTCCTTCGGAAGCATATTGTTAAGGTTATTGAAAACTACAAGGAATTGTTTGTTTATGTTATTAAATTGGATATTGAAAATAATCAGGATTTGTTTGTTTGCCCCATTTCGTTGGGTCTTTCATAAAACCAGGAATCTATTATTTTCAATGCGTAGGATCTTTCGTAATAGGATAATGGTTATATTTGTTTTATTTAAATTCCTAGGCAGCAGATGCATACCCTAATTCTTCTTCTTTCACTTCAGGTTTTGATCACCAGAAACAACAAAGATAAGAAATGTTAGGCAGTAATAGTGCAGATGACCATCTTGGTATGTTGATATAGTTCCTGTATTTAGAGTATCAACTTATAGTCATGATCTTCAGAGGATACGTTGTATCGATAAAGTCAGCTACTCATTCAGTTTAGCTTTTTACCCCCCTCGTGAATCACCATTATGGAACTAACCTTTCTGTTACTGGATGGTTTTGGAATATGCATGAACTTTCAGTTAGCATTACACTGAGTAGATGACACTATTCGACTTTCCAAGTCAATGTTAAGGGGACAATGGTGTAATTTACTGCTTAAGAAATATAATACATATATAACTTCCAAGTGAACTCTTGAGATGCATAATACAAGGCATATTGTTTTGCTCATAGTTACTGGATTCGTTGTAAACCTCTACGAATTGCGAATTGGATTTATCGAACCCGAACTGATTTAGGGTATAGGGTTCATGTTCGCAGTGGAAATTGGAAGAAAAAGTAACAAACCACGAATTCAGATCCCATAGCACAACTCGGACGAACCACATTTCTGGTACCATTTTGGTTACATTAGAGTTAACTCTGCCTATGTAATTTTCTAAGTAGCCTGTCCCAAGCCAGAAAAAGGAGGGTTGTGATAGGCTTGACGAGCCAACATAAAAAGAGGCCTCCATTTTAGCCTATCCTAACTTGTTTGGGAAAAAAGGATTGGTTGTTGTTGTTGTGTGGTTGCATTAGAGTTCAGAAAAGTGTGAAAGGACTTTTACCGCAAGCTAGCCTACAAATTCCATTTGATGTCTACAAACTAGAAACGAATGCGAATATCTGAGTTCAAGCTTGTCATTTCTCTCTTTGTAGTTTCTTTCTATCCTCACAGCCCAAGGGTAGCATTTTGTGGTTATAGCATCCCTCATGCTGCTGACAACAAATTCAACATAGGAGTTTAGACTACAGGTAAAGTGGAATATGATCCTGATATTTCATTTCTAATCGTCGTGGACTGAAATTGTTGTTTTGAAGCATACTTTATTTTGAACGCTTATTGAATGTATTTCCAAGGATCACATTCATTGTGTTACTTCCTACAATTGTATCTGAGTACATAGTTGATTTCTAACATAGTTACACCCAGTATTCAGTAAATCTATCTTCATGTAGGATACTGCGACGTGTTTCGAGAACCTGTAAAATTTTCTTTCCTCTAGAAACCATAGATATAAATGTAAAATGGTAGTGTTTCTTTCATGGTGTTGACAGATTACTTTAATATAAAACAGTTAAACTGATGTTTATGTGCAAAGCAGACTTACCGGATTCATTGTAAACCCCTATGAGTCGTGAACCAGATTTGTCGAACCTGAACTGGTTTATGGTACAAGGTTCATGTTCGCAGTGGAAATTGGAAGAAAAAGTAGCGAACCATGAAACTGAATCACGTACCGCGACTCAAACGAACCACGTTTCTAGTAACTTTGGTTCAAAGTAAAGATAACTCAAATACCAAAATTATTGATGCAATCCCACTGCCCACTAACCACTTAGCAGTTTCATTATTCTTCTAATCCCCTGAATAAAGTGATCACTCTTCTAATGTGCCTTGCTTATGTTGGCAGGAGATACAGCAAAGGATGTACTGAAAGATGCCTTTCAGGACTTTATGGTGATGTGTCAGCATGTTAGAGGGACTTTTGACAATGCAGTGGCTAGTTTTAGATCAAAGAAACCTGCAGAACAAATGAACATTGATTCGAACTAGTAATGCAGTCTTTTGGGAGCCCCCCTATTCATTGGGATGGACACGATGTGTGTGTAACCAGTTGAAGAGAGATCTTTCTCAATTGATTTTTTTCTCAACAGCAACAAATACATATAAGTACTCATAAGCCCAATGGGCTGGATATATAGTAAACAAAGGCCCACAAATACATATATACCCAACACTCCCCCTCAAGATGGGCGATAGATATTTATCATCCCCATCTTGTCACATGCAGACAAACACTTTTTAACACTCAAACCTTTTGTTAGACAGTCGCTTACTTGCTCTCCTAATGTTACAAAGCTCAACTTTAGAATTCCTTCATCTAATCTCTCTTTGGTAAAGAAACGATCTATCTCCACATGTTTCATCCGATCATGTTGGACTGGATTGTTAGCAATATTTATAGCTGACTTGTTATCACACCATAGCTTCATGGGAATATCTCCCAGCAGCTTCAACTCAGATAGGAGACTCCTTATCCATAACATCTCGCTCATACTTACCGACATTGCCCTATATTCTGCTTCAGCAGTAGAGCGAGATACCACCAGTTGCTAATTATTCCTCCAGGATGCCAAATTACCACCTACAAATACACAGTAACCTGAAGTTGATCTCCTGTCATCAGGGCAAATAGCCCAGTCTGCATCACAATAACCTTCCACATTTAGTTGTTCATTCCTTTTGAACCATAATCCCTTTCCTGGGTTTCCTTTCAAGTATCTCAAGATTCTAAGTGCAGATTCTAAGTGACCACTTCTAGGATCATGCATGTAATGACTTATCACACTCACAGCATAAGTTATATCTAGCCTTGTGTGACACAGATAAATCAACCGTCCTACAAGCCTCTAATATCTCTCTTTATCCACTGGGTCTCCTGATTGAGCACATAACTTGTGGTTCAGTTCAATAGGAGTTGAAGATGGGCGACATCCAAGCATACCTGTGTCATTAAGTAGATCCAATACATATTTTCACTGTGAAAGAACTATCCCCCTAGGGGATTTTGCAATTTCAATTCCTAGAAAATATTTGAGTTGGCCCAGATCCTTAACTTCGAACTCCTTGCTCAGATTCTCCTTCAGTCGAGCTATCTCTCGAGCATCATCTCCTGTAATAATCACATCATCCACATACATGGCAAGAATGGTGATATGTTTTTCTAAATGGCGATAAAACACTGCATGATCTCCATTACATTGTCTATATCTGAAGCCACACATTGCACATTTGAATCGATCAAACCATGCCCTTGGTGATTGCTTGAGACCATACAAAGATTTTTTTTAACCTCAGTACTTTTCCCTTAGTTTGTAAGGTGGTAAACCCATATGGAATTTCCATATATACTTCTTCCTGGAGATCTCCATGTAAAAAGGCATTCTTGACATCTAATTGATATAATGGCCAATCTAAGTTAGCTGCACAAGAGACTAGTGTTCTCACCGTACTCATTTTTGCTACTGGTGCGAAGGTCTCATCATAGTCAATTCCATATGTTTGGTTATACCCCTTTGCCACAAGTCTCGCCTTGTACCTCTCTATCATCCCTTCGGGATTTTGCTTCACTACGTACACCCACTTGTAGCTAACAACCTTCTTTCCTGGTGGGAAAGGTACAAGATTCCATGTCTTGTTTTTCTCAAGAGCTACCAACTCCTCCAACATGGCCTCATACCACTTTTGATCCTGTTTTGCTTCCATCCATTCTTTTGGAATCACTGCTGATTGTAACGATGCAATAAAGGCCTTATAGCTAGGAGATAAAGACAAATATGAGAAATAGTTAGCTATGTCATTCTCATTAACATCCTTGTTGGTGATATCTTCAAAGCCATATCTTGATGGAGGTTTTCCTGCAGTGCTTCTTTTTCCTCCTGTATCAGAGGGTAGCTGTACTGTGACACCACGAAGTGTCGTAACCTTATAAAATGTGAATGTTGAGGTCAAAACATTATAAAATGTGAAATTGGAAGTTGAAACCATACGGTATGGAGTTTTATTGCTTTTCCGGGCCGTTTCCGGGAGTTTGGGCCTTTCCGGGGAGGTTTGGGCCTAAGGGAAAGGACCGTGGGCTTTGGTGGAAAGGTATTTGAGTCCATGTGGGAGGAGACCTGTTTGGGATGGTGGAAGTGCCTCCCCCTGCCCTTGCTTGCGCCCCACCCCTCCATTGTGCGCCCCCCACCCCCTTGTGTGCCCTAGCCGCCCCCCCCCAATCCTCCTCCGAGCCGCCCCCACCACCTCTCCCCATTGCGCCACCACCCCTCCACCACCTCTCTACCTCCCTTGCTGCCCCTAGGGGAGTTCTCCACCTCACCACCCAGAAGATCCGTCCATTGGAGCGCTCCGCGACGAGGAGATCCGGTGGATTTGGAGCGAGGGAGGAGATCGCGCGAACCGGGAGGAGATCCGTTGTTTTTTCCTTCGTCGGGCGAAGGTATGGCCACGGGAATCAATGGGGTTGGTCTAGGTACTGTTCTAAGGGTTGATATCATATTTTTAGATCAATTGGAGGTGCTGTAATTGGGTAGATTAGATGAAATTTAGAGGTTGCCACGTTCTCTGTTTCGGGCAGCATGAGCAGTCGACCTAGGGTTTGAGATTTCGCCAATTTAGAGTCGGAATTTGGTCGTCCGCCTGTTGAAGAAGTTGTAGGTAACTTCAATAAATTTCAGTGGGTATAAAGAACGTCCAATTCCGCCCAGCCGTTTGAAAGTTATGCTCGTTTTAACGAACGTGTTAAAAACTGTGACGTGATTGGAACAGATCACGGTATTCTGTAGATTAAACCACTTTAGAGTCCGAATCAGTTTTTCCATATAAATAGAAAAAGTTAGGAAATTTCCTAAACTACGCGAGGATGTACTCGTTTAATCGATTCGGAGTCTTAGAACCCGAGTTATGCTTGTTGGAAGTCTGCTGTCCCGACGGGACAGAACCTCTGTTTTTGGGTTTTCCGAGTAGTTTGCGAAGTCGGGGTAGAAGAGTGTTTGCGTATTGTTTTGTGGGCATGATTTTGAGTGTGTGGTGCCTATGTGTAGGTGGTGTGACCCCGGGAGTGCCCTCTACTTCTCGCCAATCCGTCACCCGTGGTTGAGGCAAGTGTATTGGAATGGGTAACGGGTTGTAGATTGCTAGTTTTGTTGAGTTGAAATTGAATATATGATATGTTCACATGCCATGCTTTAATGTTTGCCATTGATATGATGAATATGGTTTATTATGTTGTGATGCCATGTGTTAATGTACAAGTTATCTATGATGTTGGCATGTTTGCATACATGGCATGATACATGGCCGGGTCGGTGAGAAAGTCATAACTAGTCCGGTAAGGTCGGTGAGAAAGTAATGACTAGTCCGGAGCGCCATTGAGTAAGTCCTACATCGTGATTCCATCCACCGCGGTGAATGGAAGCGAGAAGTAGGCACCCTCCATCTTCGGGATGAAAGGGAGGAGAGGGTGCACACCGACGGGTGTGTACTCAACCATACCGGTATGAGTTTCCAAGAGACATGTGCATCGCATCGCATTGCATATATGACGATGATGATATGTGAAAAATGATATGTGAGTATGAATAAGATGATAGGCATGGTTGAGGTGTTGAATCCATGTAATTGTTCTTTTGTACCATTGCAATATACTTGCTGAGTGTTGAACTCACGCTTGTGATTTCTTGTTGTTTTAGGTACCATGAGACCGGCATGCGGGGAAGGGAACTAGTCACACTCCTACACGTAGCTTCACACATTTGTTCCCACATTTATTCATTTGGAGTCTTGATAATAAATTTAGTGTGATGCATATTGGTTTATGATCTAGCTTTGCGTTATGAGAGCCTTATTGTTCGTTTGGCTCATGAAGACTTTGAATGCTTGAGATTTGACTTATATTGCCGTCATGCCATTATTTATTGCTATTTTATATGTCTCCTATATTTCCATATATTGCTATGCTATTGTTGTTGCTTCAATTCATGGAAAAACAAAGGAGATGCTGCCGAAATTTTCGGTATTAGCATTTGCTCCTTTGCTGAAATTTACTTGTAATTGTGGTATTTAGATGTTGCTTAGTCTATGTTTGGTAGCATTCAGGCATATTAAATGCCGGTGTGTTACATGTACATGATTTAAATACTCAGATGGTTGATCTTCCACCTCAATTATATTTTGAAACTGTTGCTACTCCACTGGTTGCACCACTAAAGATTTTGACTTCCTCCTCGTATAAACTTGCAGATTTTCTTCTTCGTTCGGTCTTCTCCATTTTTGTGTATACATGGGTTCACTTACATGACATGGGGTTGAGTCAATGATCATCTTCCTCGATTGCTTATCCTCTTCAGTGTTTAGCATCCCATCCTCCTCTTGCCAATCATCACACATATCACAGAGATCCATGTCAGCAAAGAGAGTACTCAGATCTGTCTTCTCTCCATAAAATGGAATTTATTCTCTAAAGGTTACATCCATGCTCACAAATGTACGCCGTTCAGATGGATTCCAGGTGAATAGCCTATAAAGATGCACTTGATAGCTTGGGGATCCAGCTTTCCCACAGAAGGTCTATGGTCTTGAACAAAACAAGTGCATCCAAACTCTTTTGGAGGGACAATGAATTCATTCTTCCCAAAAACCATTTCATCAGGAGTTTTCATCTCAAGGACACGTGATGGCATATGATTAATAAGATATACAATAGTCATAACTGCTTCACTCCATAAAAATTTAGGCACATTCATTGTATACATAAGAGACCGAGCTACCTCCAAGAGATTACGATTCTTCCTTTCAGCCACTTCATTCTGAGGTGTATCAGGGCAAGATGTTCAATGTATTATTCCTTCTGCTGAGAGAAAACTACCAAATTCATTATTCACATACTCTGTCCCATTGTCAGTCCTAATAACTTGGACACGAGTGTTGAACCGATTTCTCACATAAGCATAGAAATCTTGAAAGCATTTAAGTACCTCATGCTTATGTTTCATCAAATATATACAAGTCATATGAGAATAGCAGTCAATAAAAGTAACAACATATTTCATTCCACTGATAGAAATAGCAGGGGATTTCCATACATCAAAGTGTATCAATGAAAACAATGACACACTTCACAGTCCCCTACTCACATATGATGCTCTCGTATGTTTCCCAAACTCACATGCATCACATACTAATTTACATTTATCCACCTTATTCATCTCATTAGGAAATAACTTAGCCATGGTTGCAAAAGATATATGTCCCAACCGACAATGCAAAAGTATTATTTTAGCATCCTCCTCACTTGCAACAGCTGTCAACACAAGACACATTGCTTCATTTGTTCCCTTGCGATCTAAGTACCAGAGTCCACCAGCCTGATTCCAATCCCAAGCTTCTTCCCTGTTTGTCTCTTCTGAATTGAACAATTGTCACGATCAAGAGAAACCCGACAATCCATATTATCAACTAAAGCACTTACTGAAATAAAATTAACTGGAAATGAGGGAACATGTAAAATTGATGACAATGTGATAGAAGGAGTGCATTGTACTGTACAAACACCTCTGATGTGGCATGATGTTCCATCAGCAGTTTGAATTGTTTCATTGTGTGTATAGGGGTATGGTGTATATGATTTAAATTCACTATATCAAGGACCATGTGGAGGTCCATCCATGATTGTGATGAGCATTTGACTTTATTTGAGCAAGGTGTGCTCATGATTGAGTTTGTTTGACTTGGAATTGCATGTTTGAATTTATGATAAATTTGGACTAACATGCAGGAAGAAAAGGTAAGAGTGTATTTTGGAATGTGCAAAATGGTCTGGTCCTGTGGTACAGGTTATTGAGGCAACTATGGTCGTTGGTAAGTACCGGGACTAGGTTGGGAGAACCGAGGTCCGGAACGGTCGAGGATGCCGGCGAGATGGTTAGGCTCAAACTGGGATCACTTGGACGTCATGGGACTAGGGCTGTGCATTCGGTTTGTACGGTATATTCGGTAAATATAGTATTGTTAGTTCGATAAATACGGTATTTTTTAAAATACGGTTTGGTATCGGTAAATATCAATTTATTTCGGTTCGGTATTGTTAAATACCATATTTACCAAAGTTGACGCGAATCTACGAATTGTGAACTATATAACGAGTCTGTAAAATTGCTTAGCTTCAAAAATTATAGCAAATTTGGTATAATTCCGGACATGCATCAATGCATGCATGCAATGCACTTTGCACTAGTGGTCTAGACGTTAGTGCAGGTGCAGTGTGTAGCCCACATTCATCCACACAAGCATGCAGGAATGCCGCATGCAGCCTTTGCACTTCGGGTCTTCGGCAATTGGCAACTAATGCGGCCAGCAGAAGAAGGCGTGGCTCAAACAGATAGCGCAGAAGAAGGCGCCACGCCAAGCGGCCAGCAACCATGTGACACCACAGAGTGTCATAATCTTATAAAATGTGAGATCTGAGGTTTATTCGCGTTTTCGGGCCAAATTCGGGAGTTTGGGCCTTTCCGGGGCGAGGTGGGCTTTAGGGGGAATCCCACCTGGGCCAAAAGGGGGACCCTTTAGCCCATGAAGGAGAGAAAGGGCAGCAAGGGGGGCTGCTTGCGCCAGCCCTTGGCCTCTTGCCCCCCCCCCGTTGCAACCCTAGCCGCCGCCCCCCAACTCTCCCCTCCACCCCTTGCCTCCACCTCTCCTAGCCGCCACCTCCCAAGCCCCTTGTGCCCCTCTCCTCACCTCTCCACCACCCCTTGCTTCCCTAAGGGAGTTCTCCACCTCACCATCCCGCAGATCCATCCATTGGAGCACTCCGCGATGAGGAGATTCGGTGGATTTGGAGCGAGGAAGGAGATCGCGCGAACCGGGAGGAGATCCATTGGGTTTTCGTTCGTCGGGCGAAGGTATGGCCACGGGGATCCTTGGGGTTGGTCTAGGATCTGTTCTAAGGGTTAATATCATGTTTTTAGATCAATTGGTGGTGCTGTAATTGGGTAGATTAGATGGAATCTAGAGTTTGCCACGTTCTCTGTTTCGGGCAGCATGAGCAGTCGACCTAGGGTTTGGGTTTTTACCAATTTAGATTCGGAATTTGGTCGGCCGCCTGTTGAAGAAGTTGTAGATAATTTCAATACCTTTCAGTGGGTATAAAGAACGTCCTATTCCACCCAGCCGTTTGAAAGTTATGCTCATTTTACCGAACGTGTTAAAAACTGTGACGTGATTGGAACAGATCACGGTATTCTGTAGATTAAACCACTTTAGACTCCGAATCAGTTTTTCCATATACTTAGAAAAAGTTAGGAAATTTCCTAAGCTACGCGAGTATGTACTCGTTTAATCGATTCGGAGTCTTAGATCCATAGTTATGCTCGTTGCAAGTCTGCTGTCCCGACGGGACAGAACCTCTGTTTTTGGATTGTGCGAGTAGTTTGCGAAGTCGGGGTAGAAGAGTGTTTGCGTATTGTTTTCTGGGCATGATTTTGAGTGTGTGGTGCCTATGTTCAGGTGGTGTGACCCCGGGGGTGCCCTCTACTTCTCGCCAATCCGTCGCCCGTAGTTGAGGCAAGTGTATTGGAATGGGTAGCGGGTTGTAGTTTGCTAGATTGGTTGAGATTGAAGTTGAATATATGATATGTTCACATGACATGCTTTAATGTTTGCCATTGATATGATGAATATGTTTATTATGTTATGATGCCAAGTGTTAATGTGCAAGTTATCTATGATGTTGGCATGTGTTAATGTACAAGTTATCTATGATGTTGGCATGTTTGCATACATGGCATGATGCATGGCCGGGTCGGTGAGAAAGTCATAACTAGTCCGGGAAGGTCGGTGAAAAAGTTATGACTAGTCTGGGGTGCCATTGAGTAAGACCTACATCGTGATTCCATCCACCGCGGTGAATGGAAGCGAGGAATAGGCACCCTTCATCTTCGGGATGGACGGGGGGAGAGGGTGCACACCGACGGGTGTGTACTCAACCATACCGGTATGAGTTTCCAAGAGACATGTGCATCGCATCGCATTGCATACGTGATGATGATGATAATGATATGTGATCATGAATAAGATGATAGACATGATGTGAGGTGTTGTAGCCATGTAATTGTTCTTTTGTACCATTGCAATATACTTGTTGAGTGTTGAACTCACGCTTATGCTTTCTTGTTGTTTTAGGTACCATGAAACCGGCGTACGGGGAAGGGCATTAGCTACACATCTACACGTAGCTCCACACTTATAGACAATTTATTCATCTTGGTCATGATAATAAGAGTAGTGACATGCAACTTGGTGTAATGGTTAATTTGTGTGCTTGGTTTCCTCATTTACTTCGTTTGGCTCATGAGATGGTTGGAATCTTTATTCTAGGCTTATACTGCTGCTAGAACCCTTGTTATTGATGATTTAGATGTCATTCTTTATACTATATCCTGTGATCTTTTTGTTGTTGCTTCAATTCATGGAAAAAAACAAAGGAGATGCTGCCGAAATTTTCGGTTTTAGCATTTACTCCTTTGCTGTAATTTATCTTAATTTATGGTATTTAGATGCTGTTTAGCCTATGTTTGGTATCAGAGCGGACTGTAGGTCACTGGAATGTGTATTTTTAGTGTCATGCTATAGGGTACAACTAAAATGTGATGTGGAATAACTTAGAAACATGGGTTAGGTTTTAACTAAAATTTTGTCATAGGATAGCAACATTAAAACTTGCAAAAGTGGTATAACTAATCTAAAATTTGACACACATGGATGCACAGTAGAAAAAGGGTATGGGTATCGTTTCTTTACGCTTAAATGTTGTATTTAAGCTTTGATGTTGAATGCTTCATTTGATAATGCATGTTGCTATGTCAATGAGATAAATGATTGAATTGTTCTTGTTGTTGTGATAGAGTGGGGCTGCGGTGCCGAAGGGTTTCGGTCACCTCTTTTTGTTCATAGTAAGGGTGTGGTTTGACGGTGTGGCCGGTTAGCGCCATCACCGAAGAACTATTAACCCCTGTGGGAGAAGAGTGCTTATCCTTTCTGTCGAAGACTCGGTAGTTGGCTGGAGTCGAATAGAAGAGTTTGTGCTGGATTCTTTCAATTGCTCTTTACCGTTCTAATGGTCGATCTTGGTTGGTTTTCTTGGTTTTAGTTGATCGAAACCAAAAGAAAAAAAAAGTGTTTGGTATTGGATTTTCGCGGATTGTTCCGTATACGGTGTGTGGTTTTGTCTTCCTTGGTTGAAGACGAAGAAGAAGAGTCTAGTGTTGCGCTTCTTTTGGTCGCCTTTCCAGCTTTGATGCTCAGTTTGTTGATTGCTTTATGGGGAGAAGCATTCAATTTATTCCTGTGTTTGTCTTTCTCCAAGGTCAAAAGAGTTATTGCGGCGTTATGCGGACACAGTTGTCGTGGGCTGAAGTTCTGTGGCTTTGTAGGAGTAAGTGGTGTGTGATTTCGTCATTTTACTGGTTTGAGAAATCATCTTTGAAAACCCTTCTTGTTTCGTGAAAGGTTGGGGTTTGGTGTTAAGGTTTTATTTGAAAAGGATTACTTGATCGCTTGGTTCCCTTTCGAGAAAATTGTCTTTCAACCATTTTCCTCTATGGGAGTCCTTGAGATTGAAAAGTGTTTTGGAGAATTCCTTTTGCATGACCAAGTTTGGGTTTGTCTCATTGCAAATTTGAGAGTCTTAATGTTCGTTTGGCTCATGGAGACATTGAATGCTTGGAATTAGACTTATAATGCTGTCATGCCTTTAATTATTGCTATTTTAGATGCCTCTTATATTGCCATATATTGCTATGCTATTGTTGTTCCTTCAACTCATGTTAAAACAAAGGAGATGCTACCGAAATTTCGGTCTTTAGCATTCGTGCCTTTGCTGTAATTTACTTGTATTTGTGGTATTTAGAGGTTGCTTGGTCTATGTTTGGTAGCATTCGGGCACATTAAATGCCGGGGTGTTACAAGCCAGCCCAATGAGAGTTCGGTTTTCGGTTTTTTTTGGGTTTTTACAGGTTTCTACCGAACAAACCGAAAACCAAAAATAGCTAATTTTCAAAAACCGAATCGAAGACCGAAAACTGGTCAAACCGAGTTGACCAGTTCAGTTCGGTTTATTCGGTATAGTTTGCTCAGTTCGGTTATATTTTGCACAGTCCTACATGGGAATGGACTTGAGGTGGCTCAAGGTTTCCAATTCGGGTTGGAGGCTCGAAGAGGCGGAAACGGAGTGGTCAAGTCCGGCGGATGAAGGCCCGTTGCATCGGGTTGACCGGGTTTTGTTTAAACCCATGTATGGCCTATGTGGCCCATGTAAAGCCCATGTGTGGGGGTGGAGTGAGTGGGTTAATCCTAGCCCTTGGTGCAGTGCTCTAAGGTTTGGGACTCATCCAAGGGTGGTAGGTGGCCCAAGAGTAGTATAAATAGAGGGGGAGGGGTGCCCTCCCTCACTTGAGGGTTTGAGTTGCTCCTTTGAGCTTTGCCCACATGAAGTGAAGCTTTGTAAACCCTCTATCCATAAAATAAAAAGATTATCTTTACTATTCTTGTGAATTTAAATTGCGCATTTACATTATGTCTTTACTTTATGCAATTTAAATTCAGCATTTACCTTTCCGCAATTTACTTTCTCGCGATTTGGATTTGCCTCTTCTCCTTCTAAATGCGGTTGATCAAGGATGTCTTGAGGGTGCTCATTTGGTTTTACATCTCTCTTGCACCCTAGGTGTAACATCACAGTTTCTGTAATTAAGCTTAATTAAGCTAATGAATTGTTAATTAGTGCTTTGATTTGTTTTCAAATCTTAATTTGGAGTTATTCGCTTTCGATTTCCCTTTTTGCCGTTTCGTTCGGTCATTTTCCTCGATCGAAGCCCCTGGATTCGATTTCGGGTGAAATTTTGATTCGTGTAGGTTAGAGCCTAAACTTAAGTCTCTAAACCCTCAATAGGATCCCCCGAACCTATCCCAAAAGACTCCATTGCTTTTGGTCATGTGCCGTTGCAAAAGTCGCAAAATTCCAAAGTTTTAGCTGCTGCAGCGGCAGTACCGCCAGCTTAAGGACGGTACTACCAGCCGAGCGGCAGTACCGGCTGTCTCGGGCGGTACTGCCGGAGTCCGCTTTTCAGCCCGCAGCTCAGGTGCACGTCGTGCGCACGTCGCTGAAGGGTTTCGTAGCATGGAAAACAAAAATTTTTCCTACGATTGCAACCAAACACCAAGATCATATCTAGGAGATGCAAGTAAACGGTTTCAGAAGGACTCACCCTCGTAGACCGAAAGCGGGAATAACGTTCCCGCAAACAAACGTGGTTGATGTAGAGGTACACTCCCGACTTCAAAGTCGCGAAGATGAGCGCCACAAACGGCAGCGCCTCCGTACTTGGTCACACGTACGGATCAACGATGACCTCCAATCCCTCGTTCCAGCGGGGCAGCGGAAGTAGTGGATCCCCGGGAAACTCCAGCAACACTACGACTTAGTGGTGGTGGTGGAGAAACTATTTCAGCAGCGCTTCGCTTAAGCTACTGCTTGAAAAAGGATCAACAGGAGGAGGGAGAAAGGACCAACCAAAGGGTCAAATGGATGAACACCAAAGAGAGGAGCTCCTCCCTCCCTTTTATAGGAGGAGGAGGAGGCTAGGCCAAGGGGTGGCCGGCGCATGGGGCTGCCCCTTGCCCTCCCTCTCTTCATGTGAGTGATCTCTCCACTCACTTTAAAACATCCCACTTTGGTTTCCATTAAAACCCCACTCAAGAAATGAAAGGTTTTCTCCCATAAATAAATAAAACATTTTTATTTCAGATATTTTAATATTTGTTAATTCTTTTAATTAACAAACATTAACATATACCCCCTTTAACTATTCCGATATCCGAAACTATTCCGCGATACTCGAAATAGTCCATGTCTTATCCATACTTTTCTCCTGTGTTTCGTATCCACTCAAATGCATCGATGAACTTTAAGTGTGTCACCCTACGGTTCGTGAATAAAATGGACATGATTGAGACACCTCTCGGATCAATAATCATCGGCGGATCCGGAGATCCATAATGACTCCCATTCACTCAACGATGAACTAGTGATCGCGTAAACCGTAAACGACATAACCAATTCCTTTTGTCTCACGATATTTTACTTGTCCGGATCCGATCATCAGTATCAACTATACCTAGTTCGATCCCGCATCGACAAGTACTCTTTACTCGTTCCGTGATATAACATTCTTGTGACCTAGTCACATGCTTGCAAGCGATGTCAATGTGATATCACCGAGAGGGCCCAGAGTATATCTCTCCGTCATCTGGATGGACAAATCCCACTCTTGATGCATGAGCCTCAACTAATACTTTCATAGTACCCAAATCCATCTTTATAGTCACCGTGTTACGGAGTGACGTTTGACATCATCTCATGGTCTAAGGAAAAAGGGCTATTTCGTATGTGTTTGATACAGCAACAAACTAAATGACTTGATCGTATTTGCTATACCAACTTGGGTGTTTGTTCATCATATCATTCTTCTAATGACATGACCCCGTTATTAACAACATCCAATGTTCATGATCAGGAAACCTTGATCATCAGTTAATCAACGAGCTAGTTTAAAAAGAGGCTTTACTAGGAACCCTTTTGTTTATTAAACACACATGTATTAACGTTTCCGATTAATACAATTTTAGCATGAGAAATAAACATCTATTATAAACATGGAATATGATAATAAACAATTTATTATTGCCTCTCGGGCATATTCCCTTGATCTCCCACTTGCACTAGAGTCAATAATCTAGATTACATTGTGATGATTCTAACACCCATTGAGTTAGTGTCGATCATGTTTTGCCCTTGGGAGAGCTTTAGTCAACGAGTCTGCCACATTCAGATCCGTGTGTACTTTGCAAATCTTTATATCGCCATCCTTGACATGTTCACGGATGGAGTGAAACCGGCGCTTAATATGCTTGGAATTCTTGTGTGACCTTGGTTCTTTAGCATTGGCTATGGCACCATTGTTGTCACAATAGATAACCATCGGGTCCAACGCACTCGGAACCACACCTAGTTCGGATATGAACATCTTCATCCAAAACGCTTCGCTACCGCTTCAAGCAGCAATATATTCCGCCTCTGTTGAAGATCCCGCCACCACAGATTGCTTGGAACTTCTCGACTCACCGCTCCTCCATTCATTTCAAAAATGTACCTGATTGAGACTTAGAGTCATCCGGATCAGTGTCAAAGCTAGCGTCGACGTAACATTTTGCGACGAGCTCTTCTTCACCACCAAATATGAGAAACATATCTTTAGTACTTCTTAAGTACTTAAAGATATTCTAGACCGCCCACCAGTGTTCAAAACCTGGATCAGACCGTACCGCTAGTCAAACTAATAGCATGTGCCACATCTGGTCTTGTACACAACATAGCATACATGATAGAGCCTATGGCTGAAGCATAGGGAATCTTATTCATTACTTCTCTATCTTCTGCTGTAGCTGGACTCTGAGTCTTACTCAACGTCTTGCCTTGCAACATAGGTAAGAACCCTTTCTTACTTTCGTCCATTCTAAACTTCTTTAGAATCTTGTCAAGATATGTACTTTGTGATAGCCCAATCAAGCGTCTCGATCTATCTCTATAGATTTTGATGCCTAAAATATATGCCGCTTCACCAAGGTCCTTCATTGAAAACTTACTGTTTAAGTAATCTTTTACACTTTTCAAAAGTTCTATATCATTTCCAATCAACAATATGTCATCCACATATAATATCAGAAATGCTATAGAGCTCCCACTCACTTTCTTGTAAACACAAGATTCTCCGTAGGTTTGGACAAATCCAAAACCTTTGATTACCTCATCAAAACGGAGATTCCAACTTCGTGATGCTTGCTTCAGTCCATAAATGGATCGCTGAAGTTTGCATACCTTATCAGCATCCTTAGGATCAACAAAACCTTTGGGTTGTATCATATACAACTCTTCCTCAATATTTCCATTAAGGAACGCGGTTTTTACATCCATCTGCCAAATTTCATAATCGAAAAATGCAGCAATTGCTAACATAATCCTAACAGACTTTAGCATCGCTACGGGTGAGAAAGTCTCATCGTAGTCAACTCCTTGAATTTGTCGAAAACCCTTTGCGACAAGTCGAGCTTTATAGACGGTCACATTACCATCAGCGTCTAAATTCTGTATGAAAATCCATATGTTCTCAACGGCCTTACGGTCAGTGGGTAGGTCCACCAAAGTCCATACTTGGTTTTCATACATGGATCCCATTTCGGATTTCATGGCTTCTAGCCATTTGTCGAAATCTGGGCTCATCATCGCTTCATCATACGTCGCAGGGTCATCATTCTCAACTACCATGACATTCATAGTAGGAACATTTAAGTCAGGAGCATTTTGCGCTCTTGTTGACCTGCGAGGTGCGGTAGTGTTCTCTTTCGGAGTTTCATGATCCTTATCATTAGTTCCCTCTTCATTTGGTGAAGTCAACTCCGAAACAACTTCCGCGCTGCAAGACTTGCCATTCCATGAAGAGAAGGTTCAACAACCTCGCCGAGTTCTACCTTCCTACTACTCACACCTTTTGAGAGAAACTCTTTCTCCAAAAAGGATCCATTCTTGGCAACGAAAACCTTGCCCTCAGATCTGTGATAGAAGGTGTACCCAATTGTTTCTTTAGGGTATCCTATGAAGACGCATTTTTCCGCTTTGGGTTCGAGTTTATCAGGTTGAAGTTTCTTCACATAAACATCGCATCCCCAAACTTTTAGAAATGATGACTTAGGTTTGTTGCCAAACCATAATTCATACGGTGTCATTTCAACGGATTTAGATGGTGCCCTATTTAAAGTGAATGCAAATTGTTTCTAGTGCATGACCCCAAAATGAAAGTGGCAAATCTGTAAGGGACATCATAGATCGAACCATATCCAATAAAGTACGATTACGACGCTCGGATACACCATTACGCTGTGGTGTTCCAGCAGGAGTGAGTTGTGAAACTATTCCACATTGTCTCATGTGTGTGCCAAATTCGTAACTAAGATACTCTCCTCCACGATCAGATCGTAGAAATTTGATCTTTCTGTTACGATGATTTTCTACTTCACTCTGAAATTCTTTGAACTTTTCAAATGTTTCAGACTTGTGTTTCATTAAGTAAATATATCCATATCTACTCAAATCATCCGTGAAAGTAACTAAATAACGATATCCACCACGTGCTGACACACTCATTGGACCACACACATCGGTATGTATGATTTCCAATAAGTCGGTTGCCCGCTCCATTGTACCGGAAAACGGGGTTCTAGTCATCTTGCCCATGAGGCATGGTTCACATGTCTCAAATGATTCATAATCAAGTGATTCTAATAGTCCATCAGAATGGAGCTTCTTCATGCGTTTAACACCAATATGACATAAGCGGCAATGCCACATATATGCAGCAATATCATCATTCAACTTAATTCTTTTGGCATTCACATTATGAACATGTGTACTATTATCAAGATTCAAAATAAATAAACCATTCTTTTCAGGTGCATGACCATAAAAGATATTATTCATATAAATTGAACAACCATTGTTCTCAGACTTGAATGAATAACCGTCTCGCATTAAACAAGATCCAGATATGATGTTCATGCTCAACGCAGGCACCAAATAACAATTATTTAGGTTCATAACTAATCCTCGATGGTAATTGGATAGGTAGCGCCCCGACGGCGATCACATCAACCTTTGATCCATTGCCGACGCCGCATTATCACCTCATCCCTTGCTAGTTGTCGCTTTGTTCCTTAGCTCCTGCTTCGAGTTACATATGTTAGCAACCGAACCGGTATCAAATACCTGTAGCCATCTGAGTACTAGTAAGGTACACATCAATAACATGTATATCATATATACCTTTGTTCACATTCCGTCCTTCTTATCGACCAGATATTTTGGGCGATTGCGCTTCCAAAGTGCCCAAAGGTGCCCTTGCAAGAAAAACATTCAAGATTCGACTTAGGCCAGCCTTGGTTTTCTTCTCAGATGTGGCAACAGACTTGCCCTTCTTCTTGAAGTTACCCTTTGCCTTGCCTTTCTTCTTGAAATCGATAGTCTTTTGGACCATCAACACTTGATGTTCCTTCTTGATCTCCACTTCAGATTTTCAGATTGTGAAGCTCGGGAGAGACTTCTTCATGCCCTCGCATGTTGTAGTTCATCACAAAGCTCTTATAGCTTGGTGGCAGTAGACTGAGAACACGATGAATTCCTAGCTCATTGGGGATCGTTATTCCCAAAGCTATGAGTTTATCGGCGTGCCAGACATTTTGAGTACATGCTCACTAACGGAGCTGTTTTCCTCCATCATGCAGCTAAAGAACTTTTCTCAAGCTTCATAACTCTCATCTGCAGCATGGGTGTCAAAAATCAATTTTAACTCTCCCATTGTATCAAAAGCATTGCTTTGTTCTCGAAAGCGTTTTGCGGCTCAGGCTCAAGGCCATACAAAATGCCGCAGATGAACTAAACTGTGGTCCTCCTTGCGAGTCAAGAAAACATTTTTCTCCTCCTGGGGCATCATCGTGGCGGGTCACCTAGCGGTGCTTCTAGCACATAGCTCCTTTGAGCAGCAATGAGGAGAATCCTCGAGTTAAGGGCCCAGTTGGTAAAGTTGCTACCATTGGTGGCTAGTTTCTCTTTCTCCATGAACAGATTGAAATTGAAAATAGGGGTGCCATCTACAACATATTTGCAAAGTTATTTAGACTAAGTTCATAATAGATTAAGTTCAATGTTAATTCAAAATTACTACGAGAACTCCCACTCAAAAACAACATCCCTCTAGTCATCTTTAGTGATTACATGAACCAAATTCACTATACCGAAACCGATCATCACGTGAGACGGCATAGTTTCAAAGGCGAACATCAATATGTTCATCATATCATCCATATGACTCATGCTTTACCTTTCGGTTCGTGTTCCGAGGCCATGTACGTACATGCTAGGCTCGCCAAGTAGAACCAAAGTATTTGCATGTGTAAATCTGGCTTACACCCGTTGTATGCGAACGTAGAGTCTATCACACCCGATCATCACGTGGTGCTTCAAACGCATTTAACTTTCTTAACGGTGCATACTATGGAAGAACACATTATTATCTTGATATTAATTTGGAGGATCATCTTATAGTGCTATCGACGTGATCATAATCAAGCAAAATAAGATGCATAAAAGGATTAACATCACATGCATGAATAAAGTGATATGATATGGTCCTTTCAAAGACTTGATCTCCATCTTGTGCGACATGGTATGATCTTCATCATTCCACCGGCATGGCACCAAGGTCCATGATGCTGCCATCTTGATTGTCTTCCTCCATTACAATATATCACATGGACATATATATTTAGCACGCAGCCATGAAAGAAATAAGAACAACCAAATGGCTCGCCGGTTGTTTAAATTTACAATAAATTTCATTTCATACAACAATCTTTGTATCAATGACCATATCACATCACAAGCCCTGCAAAAACAAGTTAGACGCCTCTAATTTATTTTTGCATATTTTACGTGGTTTTGGGCTTTCTAGGAAAAACTGTTCTTACCTACGAACAAGAACCACAACGGTGATAAAAACATTATTAGCAAACCGTTGTAAATTAGATCATGACTATAGTAGGAGAAATCGACACCCGCAAAGCCACTTATGCAATACTAGTTGCATGTCGAGCGTGGAACAAGTCTCATGTGCGAGGACATGTAAGGTTAGTCCGGGCCGCTTCAAATCCCACTATGCCACCATGATCCAAAATACACGAAAGTATGCAATAACATGATTATCAACGCCCACATCCACATGTGTTTTAAACCGTACAAAACATCTACGCATAGACACGGCTCGATACCATCAAGGGTTTCGTAGCATGGAAAACAAAAATTTTTCCTACGATTGCAACCAAACACCAAGATCATATCTAGGAGATGCAAGTAAACGGTTTCAGAAGGACTCACCTCGTAGACCGAAAGCGGGAATAACGTTCCCGCAAACAAACGTGGTTGATGTAGAGGTACACTCCCGACTTCAAAGTCGCGAAGATGAGCGCCACAAACGGCAGCGCCCGCATTTGGTCACACGCACGGATCAACGATGACCTCAATCCCTCGTTCCAGCGGGCAGCGGAAGTAGTGGATCCTCGAAACTCCAGCAACACTACGACTTAGTGGTGGTGGTGGAGAAACTATTTCAGGCGCCGCTTAAGCCATCGCTTGAAAAAGGATCAACAGGAGGAGGGAGAAAGGACCAACCAAAGGGTCAAATGGATGAACACCAAAGAGAGGAGCTCCTCCTCCCTTTTATAGGAGGAGGAGGAGGCTAGGCCAAGGGGTGGCCGGCGCATGGGGCTGCCCCTTGCCCTCCTCTCTTCATGTGAGTGATCTCTCCACTCACTTTAAAACATCCCACTTTGGTTTCCATTAAAACCCCACTCAAGAAATGAAAGGTTTTCTCCCATAAATAAATAAAACATTTTTATTTCAGATATTTTAATATTTGTTAATTCTTTTAATTAACAAACATTAACATATACCCCCTTTAACTATTCCGATATCCCGAAACTATTCCGGCGATACTCGAAATAGTCCATGTACTGTCCATATTTTTCTCCTGTGTTTCGTATCCACTCAAATGCATCGATTAAATTTAATTGTGTCACCCTACGGTTCGTGAATAAAATGGACATGATTGAGACACCTCTCGATCAATAATCATCGGCGGATCCGGAGATCCATAATGACTCCCATTCACTCAACGATGAACTTGTGATCGCGTAAACCAGAAACGACATAACCAATTCCTTTTGTCTCACGATATTTTACTTGTCCGGGATCCGATCATCAGTATCAACTATACCTAGTTCGATCCCGTTACCGACAAGTACTCTTTACTCGTTCCGTGATATAACATTCTTGTGACCTAGTCACATGCTTGCAAGCGATGTCAATGTGATATCACCGAGAGGGCCTGAGTATATCTCTCCGTCATCCGGATGGACAAATCCCACTCTTGATGCATGAGCCTCAACTAATACTTTCATAGTACCCAAATCCATCTTTATAGTCACCGTGTTACGGAGTGACGTTTGATGTCATCAAAGTACTATTCCGGAGTTAGTGATTGACATCATCTCATGGTCTAAGGAAAAAGGGCTATTTCGTATGTGTTTGATACAGCAACAAACTAAATGACTTGATCGTATTTGCTATACCAACTTGGGTGTTTGTTCATCATATCATTCTTCTAATGACATGACCCCGTTATTAACAACATCCAATGTTCATGATCAGGAAACCTTGATCATCAGTTAATCAACGAGCTAGTTTAAAAAGAGGCTTTACTAGGAACCCTTTTGTTTATTAAACACACATGTATTAACGTTTCCGATTAATACAATTTTAGCATGAGAAATAAACATCTATTATAAACATGGAATATGATAATAAACAATTTATTATTGCCTCTCGGGCATATTCCCTTCAGTCGCCACCCCTTCCTCCTCCTGTAGCCACGCCGGCTTGCCTCCTCCTCCAAAAGCTAGGGGAGAGCCCCCCTAGCCTCCCCCACTACCTCATTAGCTCCCTCCCTCACTCCCTCAAGCTCCTCCTCTCCATTCCCTCTATTCTCCCGAGCTCCCTCCTTCCCTCCTCTTTGCCGGCCGGTGTGAGCTCGTGTGGAGTGAGGAGAAGCAAGAGCAAGCCCCTAGGAAGCTTCACCAAGTCCTCAAGGAGCTCCTCAAGTCGTGGATTCAAAGTTTGAGCTCAATCCTCAAGGTTTGGGTCAAAACCCTAGATCCTTCTCTATTCTTCCTTTTCATTCCTTTTGTTTTAGTCCTACAAACCCTAGTTCTAGTGGTAGATTTTTGTGTAGCGAAGTTGCTAGACCTAGGCTTAGTTCGTAGGAACTAGTTAGCACGATCGATTCGATTCGAAAACCCTAATTGCCTTCTTGACGGATTTAATCGCCACAAAGTCATTTTCTTGTGTTCTTGGAGATTTCTTTGGAACCTTAACTTCAAAAACCATGAAAATAACATTCGATGATATCCAAAGTCACCCAAGTTCGATTCTCGCAAAAAGAATCGAGTTTGAACTCGATTCGAGTCAAAAATCGAAGTTTGGAGCTAATTAGGATTTTCAAGGTCGAGGAAGTGAAAACTAGTTTTGCCAAGCTTAGAACCCCGATTAGATAGCGTAGATAAGACCTTAGTGCCGTAGAGCTCCTTCTGCCGTGAATAAAATCGAGTTTGGACACCTTTTGAGTCGAAATCGGATTTTATGTTATTTTCGTGTTTCGCAAGGTCAAAAGCGTGAATTCGAGCAAGCGAGCTCAAACTTGTCGTGGCCAGCGTGAATGGGTCCCTAGCACCGCTAGGAACCTAGCCACACAATTGCCGCGAAGTTTCGGAACCGATTGCGCGAAATCCCCATTTTCAAAACCTTATCTCCCTGGGAAAACCGGGACAACCGCCGTTGTAAATCCGGTAGTACCGCTCAAGCGGCAGTACTGGGAATACAACACTGGTAGTTAAATTATAGAGCGAGCTATTCTGACCTTTCGAAATATGGCACTACCGATGTGGTAGAGCCGGTACTGCCGCCCGAGGGGTAGTACCGCGGCTAATAGCCCGGTAGCTATTTTCCAAAGAGTGCTATTTTGGCCTCTACGAGTCCGGCACTACCGGTGCTTGGGGCCGGTACTGCCACCCGAGTGGTAGTACCGTGAGCTACACGTCGGTAGTTATTTTCCAGAGAGCACCCCATTTTGGTACCCCGCCGTCGGCACTACTGGGCTTTTGGAGAGGTACTGCCGGCCTACGGGCGGTACTACCGCACTATAGCCGCCGGTACTGCCGGCGTGAGCTGAGAACTAAAATGAAAGTTGTCTCTTTTTGAGCTTTCGGTCTTAGTCTTCTCCAATTAGTCTGTCGTTACATTTGGATCTTATTGCCTTGTTTTGATTCGTTGTTCCTCGTTCTTATCGTTTTCACCAGACATTGACGATTCCGTAGACGCTGATCCCGACTACGTTCCTAAGTCGGACTTCGTTGAAGAGCAAACAGGCAAGCACCTCCTTTGACCATTTTGATCCTATATTTGCAAAGTTCTATTTTCAATTATCAAAACTATTATGCATGCGTGTATGTTGAATAAAGATGCTAATTGTGGGAAAACTTGGTAGTTAGACCCGAATTGGTGAATTTCCATAATCTTAATTGATCTGTGAACCTTGTTGAACCTTAGGCTAATCCTAGGCATTAAAGTAAATGTCAGATGGGTATTAATGAATAGTATCTGCACATGCTTAGTCACGCTGTAGAATGTATTGTATGTCGTTGCGACTCAATCAAATGATTCTCTCTTGGAAATGGTTGGTTTGGATTGGTTCAAGGTTTGGTGTCGAGTATCGGATTAGGAAATGGTCGCGTTGGTGTTTATGGAAAATGGAAAAGGAATGTTTAGACACGGGCGAGATGAATGGTGATTGGTGGTTCAATTTGATTTGGTTTGGTTTGGCTGGAATTGGTGAAGACTACAAGCAGGAGCTTGTATGTCAGTCTGGCTTGGTTGAAGACTACAAGCAGGAGCTTGTACATCGATTGGACTCGGTTATCTTGCAAGTAGGAGCTTGCTATGGTTTGTTCCTTGCTATGGGGAGGTTGCGGTTAGTGGGAGCTCCGAGGGGCCGCTAACGCCGGTCCTCTAGGGCCATAGCAAGAGATATGGAAGATCTCACCCGAGTCACCCTAAGGACTGAACTTGATGCTATTACTGGGTCAAACAGTGCAGCCACATGTGCCAGTATGGGATGGCCTTGGCCTAGTAAATTGGAAAGGATTCGGGTCTTGCATCATTAGGAGGCGGGAGAGTATGGACACACCTGTCGTGTCGGTGTGTTCTAGGGACTCCCTTGTCGAGGCATCAAGGGGGAGTTTGCCCAATACAACGGTAATGCCTTCTATGGGGAGGTTATGGGCTAGTGGGAGCCCGTAGGGACCACTAGTGGCCATCCTCTGGGGACCGTAGCAAGGGATGCACATTACCGGGCTGGTGCAGGGCTTCGATCCTAACCTATTGAAAGGTCTTGTCACAGTCTAGCAAAACGGATACGATGAGTATTATTTGGCATGGATGACATGATTGCTAAAACGTGTCATGTGGGTAAAGTGTACAAACTCTGCAGAGATATAACTAAACTAATCGATTAGCCGTGCTCACGGTCATGAGCAGCTTGGGAAGTACTATCAAGTATAGAATTTCTGGTGTTGGTTCCGGTTTGGATATGGTTCAGTTTCAGAATTGGTTTGGCGTTGAGACTTGGTTGGGTGATAGGTTGGTTATCGAAAATGGTTGGAATCTTGGTTCAGGGAAAGGCTGGAATGGTTATTGGTTCTTGGATTGGGATATTTGGTTAATGGGTAATGGTTCAATGATTACAAGTTATTGATTGCTTTGAAATGTCCTCTTTTCAATTGCTTTGCAAACCACGGCGATTTGGAATCTATATTGTTATTGCAAATAAATCTAGCTTTGTGCTCAAAAAGATTTAGTGTAGAAACATACACCCTTTGTTGCAGCTTGCATTTGTATTATTACTTCCATACACTAAAATATTGCGAGTACATACGTGTGCTCACCGTTTGCTCTAACAAATTTTGGCTAGTCAAAAGAAGACAATGGAGAAGACCTTGAAGAATCGCAGTTTGCGTTCGAGTTCGACGATTCAGCTTAGGTTTAACTGGGCTTCCTTCCCAGTCAGTTGCTTTTGGGTTGTAAAGGCACACTGCGTGGTTTTATTTTGAACTTCTACTGTAACTTGCTATCTTTTGGAATTGTAGTCGGCCACGAGGCCGCAACCATGTAATATTAAGCAGTTGTAACTGCATTACCTTTCAGATGTAAATTAATTACTTATGCTTGGTTGTGATGCATCTCAAATGAACAACGTGTGTGTGCTGGGCTACTGATCCAAGGAACCAGTACTAGACGCACGGTTGCGGGAAGATCGAATTGGCTTCAATCGGTTGGCACGAGCACTCATGTCGAGCGACTGCCGATCAATTGGTCCCAATTCGAGTACGGTCTTAGTTAAGCATACGGAATTCTTGTGGGTTGCGCTAATTGCCAGTCTGGCGCAACAGTAAGAACCCGGATTGCTAATCTAATTCCGGAGCCCCCACAAGAGGTGGTATCAGAGCTATGCATGACTGGAAGGAAACCTTAGCTAGTTAGGCGATAGGGATAAGGATGAGTCTCCTTCTCAGAGTTTAATTTGATATAAAAATTCCTATTTGAGAAATGGTAGAATGTTGTTCTTTCCCCTTCTATGGTGTCTTCTCTAATCTCAAAATTTCAAAATGGATTTTCCTTACCCCGAACTTCAAATCTGATTTTCTTGGGAAAATAGGGTTGCTCTATCTTCTTGCCTTTTCAAAAAATTTCATTAGAACTAGAATTTGGGAGGGCTTGTCTAATTCAAGGGATTGGTTAGATGTTGAGTTTTGGGCAAGGTTGAGGTAGATAGGTCTTGATTCCCTGTCTGCTTGCTTGTTGTGTTTTCCCCGCCTATTCTGGTTCTTATCGAGTTAAGGTCCTGCTAACCTGTGTCTTTCCTTATTCTTAGATGTCTGGATGCTGGGAGCCGTGTTATTACACCCGTGCCATCCTGGAGGGCACTGTGCAAGCTGCCCTATGGGACATGATGTACCATGCTGGTTTCACTGAGCACTCAGAGTATCTGATTTCGCGCACCGGTACCAGCCCAGCCTCCTCTCTCTTCGTCGCGGAGGTGACTATCCATGGTCGCCATGGTGGTGAGCCGACTTGCCTCTATCATGGGATGGCCCTGAGTCCTCTCGCAGCAGTACTTGATGAGGCGTACATCGCGATCCTCCGTCTTCATTTCGACCTCCCGGAGATGGCCCTGCTGTTCCCCACCTATCCCTCACGTGAGCCGGACAGTCAGGAGAACATCTATGTGGCGACAGATGAGTCGACGGGTCCTGAACTGACCTGGCACATTGGGCTGGTGCAATCCCTCAACCACTATCTTCTGCGCCTTCGTGATGAGCTATTGCTCGCTCGTCGCCGCATCTCCGAGCTAGAGAGTCATATGGCACCTTTTGTCAACCATGGTTTCTTCACCACAGAGATAGTGTACGGGGAGCACGACGCTCTCTAGACGGCGAAAGAACTTCCCCACCCGTATGGCTCCTACCGCTGGGTCGTCAGCCGTGCCAGGATGTCCGTGAGAGGCGGTAGACGCCGCGTCTCAGCTTTTCGCCCGAGTCCGTCCTCGAGCACACAGCCAGGACAAAACATCGTCTTTGGCGGGTGTGAGTATGAGCTGATGATGCCCGTTGAGCCGTCTATGCCCCCTGCAGCTCCGGATGCTTCTGAAGCCCCCGCCAAGAATGGTGGTGATGTCTAGGTCCCGGTGAAGGCTATTAGTACCAAGAGCTTGACTTTTGTTGTAAATACGAGCTAGTCGCTGATGTACTTTTGTTGCAATGGACCTGGTGGTAGTTTGTGATAGTCGTGATAACTTGTAATTAACCCTGCCGCTGCATGGAAGCACATGCTAAGTTGTCACCATAAAGTCTATCGCAATTGCAATCTCAACTACCTAATGCATTCCCGTTGTGCTGAGATTTAACGATGAATGTGTGAATGCATGCGTGGTCGTGTCACATTCATTCTGGTTTTGTCTCAAAGGCTCCATTTCAATTTGGCGCATGTCACTCAACTGTCATGTGTAACAGGATACCGAGGAAACGAGCCATCCGTGCCGCTCGTGTGGGTCGTGACCAAGCCGAAGCCGTGCCTGACCCAGCATTCCCTGATCCGCCGTAGCCGGGATCCCAAGGCCATGGCACCCAGCACTCCAATGCGCCAGTGGGTGGACCAGGTGGAGAGCACAATCGGCATGATGCACAAAGTGAGGAATTGCCACCTCCACCATCGATGGCCCAAGTACTAGTCATGCAGACTCGCCTGCTGGAGCGACTAGTGCAGAGCATAGAGAATGCCGCTGCCTATGGAGGTATGGCAGCGATACAGCCTCAGTCTCGTCTGGCCGAGTTCCAGCGAACGAGTCCATCGAGTTTCTCATCAGCTACAGACCCCTTGGACGCTGATGATTAGCTGCGCGACGTTGAGTGCAAGCTCGACCTTGCGAGGTGCACTGACGAGGAGAAGGTGCAGTATGCTGCATACTATCTCCAGGGAGCGGCTGCAGCCTGGTGGGACAGCTACAAGGCAATTTGTCCCCCTGACCAAGTCACAACCTGGGAAGGCTTTAAGGCAGCGTTTTGCGCAGTCCATATCCCTTCGAGCTTGATGGAAATCAAGAAGAGGGAATTCTACAACCTCAAGCAGGGATCCATGTCAGTTATGGATTACCTTCATAAATTCAACTACTTGGCTCGCTATGTCGCCGATGAGGTTCCGAGAGAGGCCCGGAGAGCTACCCTGTTCCGGGAACATCTCAACGAGGAGATCAAGCACTCACTTGCAGCCCTCGACGTTCCCAACATGCAAGTGTTGGTTGACAAGGCGATCCGAGTCGAGGATAGCGCCAAGGCAGTCTCCGAGAGCCGGAAGAAGAAATGGTTGGCTCAGAAGTCAGCTGGCGCCGGTTCCTCGAGACCGCGCTCTGGGAAGGCTGTTAGCACCCAGTCAGTTGCTTCACCACTGCTGAGACCCCAAGGATCAGTTCCTCGTGCCCCTCAGCCCACGGTTCAGTCTTATAGCCGTGGTGGGCAACCGCAAGGAGGACATAACCGAGCAACTCCACTCAAGTGCAATGCGTGTGGTGAGGTGGGACACTTCGCAAATGTCTGTTTTTTTTCACTCGGCGACAGGAAACAGAGCCAAGGGGGCGCGTTTCAGTACATGAACTGATTTTTTTTTCTTTTTTGCTGCTTCCCGGACTGAAAAAAAACAGTAGGAACAGTGCAAAACAGTATAAGCCGATTACTGCTTCGATTTTACTATGCAGCCGTACGGATCCTGATGCTGTCACTAGAATCCGATCGAGCTTTTTTTTTTTTGCACAACCCTGCTGCCACACGGTGGAGCCAATCTCTTTTGTTTAGAGATGTGTATGGAAGTAGGACTCTTAAAAGTTTGCTAACAGAAGAGAATAGATCTCACGTATGGCTTTAGGAGTGCACTTAATGATGTGAGGCTGCAGTACAAGAACTCTTGATGCGATGCAACAAAGGGCCAAAGGCACGTACGCATAGAGGAAGGACTTCGCTACTGCTGCTGTCTACAGGACGCCAATCGCTACTGTTGTTGCTAAACTGGAAGGCGCCCTACAGCTCCCTTTGCGAATACTAGCGGCAACAATGATACCAACGTTGTACAGCTGACGCACGACACGTACAGACGCTCGTGTGCCTATTTTTTTGTTTAATAGATCTAATGACAGCAATTAAGAACAATCTAACATATGGATTAAAACTTGATAATGCAAAACTAAGAACAAATCTAAGCACAAAGGTCTAGGTATATGTGATGGTATTTTTGTGAGGTAATTTTCTGGGTTATGGGACTGAAAATAAATATGATGGTAGCTACGGATAAAAATCCTACCGTGTCAACCTAACGCTCTGATACCAAGATGATATGGGGTTTGCCCGATCTTCACGGCGTAGGATTTGGATACTCACATGCACTATCGATGAACCCTAGTTGATCCCCCGCTGCCAGATGCAATGGGCTTGCAACTCTTCGATTCGCTAAGATCACACGCGTTGAACTTTATGAACTCCGAGTGAAGTATATCAATCTCCTAATTCCCAGTGGAAAGGCATAACGATCTTTGGTAGAAGTCTCCCAATTCCCCCTCTCAATGTGTATGCAATGAGGAAGAACAAGCGAAGAATACTTAACAGATGCAAAATAGCTATCCTATTAATCTTAAGTTTGAAGTCCCCTTACAAAAGAATATACGACTGTATATATAGATAGTTGGACCCAAAGAACAGCAACCGAACGCACTACTATCAGCCGAACTCAAAAAGGATTCGGTCCCTGGTGCAAACAGGAATCGGAAAAGTCCACGCGCCTGTAGCTTCGACGTCTACTGTAGCACTGGGCCGTGGTACTGTAGCATTAGGCCGCGACGCTGTAGCAACTGGGTTGAGTACTGTTCATGGGTCGGTATTGTAGCAACCGAATGCATTAGCTTTCTTTTGGCCGTTCGTACTCCGGATGTTCTTGATCTACATTGAAAAATTCTTCAACACCTTCATACCTAACAACAAGCTAACACCCGCTATTAGGTAGCATACAACTCTGAAATTTTTTTTTAAATATATTATATTTTATTCCGAATTGCAGAAATAAATGTCTTTCGCAAGAAATTACAGTTTTATACGTCTGTCGCCTGTCCATCGGGCGATATAAGCCTGTCGCCCGATGGACGGGCGACAGGAGGCTCAGTGTTTTACGTCGCCCGTTAGGCGAGCGACAGGCTTCTGTCGCCCGATCAACAGCGACTTAAAAATCCTCGATGGACGGCGATGATAGCATGCGGGGTTCTGCCGCCCGATGGACGGCGGCAGTATATTTTATAATCGCCACATGCTCGGCCGGCCTACAGAGGCATCGAAGGAGGAAAACAAACAGAAGAGAGAAAAGAGGAGAAGAAGAGAGGAAAAAAGAGAGAGGGAAGAAAATTTCTGCGCGATTTTTGAGCCCGTCACTTCATACTCAGGTAATTTCTCGTTCTTTAGTTTTTGTATTTGTAGATCTAGAAAATCTAGTTAAGAAATGTAGTTAGATGTAGAAAGATTTAGTAAACCTAGTTTGTAGTTATATGTAGTACAGACATAGCAAATCTAGTTAGGTGTAGGTAGATTTAGCAAACCTAGTTTGTAGGTATGCGATGAGTCGTACTAATTTTTCTAGCAGAAGGTTATGATTTAGTAGAAATGATTTTAGATCTTGGTTTGTGTGCGTTGATATATCGAATGTAGATACTTTGAACGGATAGAAGTATTCATTTCTTAGGAATGCAGTTGGGTACATATAGCGAAAGTAGTTTGATGTATGTCGAGTAGAAATTAATCGCATGTAATGTAGTTCTGATAGTTGTTCAATTCTTTAGTAGTAGATCTATTGAATGTAGATATTGTATACCGATACGAATACATCCATATACATATTCAATTCTTACGAATGTAGTACGGCAGAGATAGCGATTGTTACGATCGTAGATATGTATTGTTAGAAATGTTGCAAATTCTTGTACGATTAAATAAGTAATTTTGTAGCATATAGATATACCAACGCAAAGTTGGGGGTCGTAATATTTTTTACGGAAAGTATTTAATTCGTGGGTGAATGAATGGATTTGCAGATATGGCAGAACGAGTTCAATTTAGAATATATTATGGCGAAGGGGTTGTAATGTATGGTTCGGAGGGTGCAGATCTAAGTAACTTCCAGTATGTAGACAGAAGTTTGAGTAGGGTCGAAGAGCGCACATTTTCTTCAGTGATGAAGTGGTTGTATTATACTTTTCGGATGAAAGAAGAGAAGTGGCAGCTGAAGGTATTTTGCCTCTGTAGTATGCAGAACAATCCATTTTGATGGGAGCTAGTTGAGTTGAAAGGAACCGCATCGTGGAGATCATATGTGAGGGGGACAGAGCAACGGGGATGGAACCGGGTGCTTTTAGTGCAAGCCTATGCCCGGGATGTAGCCCCCCAGCAGCAGCCGGACGGTGGGGAGTGTAGTCAGGCTCAAAATGAGTTAAGTTTTGGTGACACCGAAATTGGGGGATCTAGCCGTGGGCAGTACATCCAGACAGCGAACGAGGACATTATTTGCGAAAGTGGCGAACAATCTGAATTTGGGGAGGACGAAGCAAATGTTGGACAAGTAGCGCTGGGAGTAGCAGACGAAGGTGAGCAAATTGATGAAATAACAGTTAGGATGGAAGAGGAAGACCTTGAGTACGGCATAGCAGAAGTGGAAGACGACGATGAGTCCGACGAGGAAGATGGAGGTACGGAGCCGCCTGTGCCAGCCGAGTGGAGCACACATCAATTTGATAGGTTGGTTGTTAATGAAACCAACGACATACGTTAGCGATCTGACCCCAACGAGGTTAGGCTCGACGGTATGTACGCGCCAAAGGAGGTCAGGCAGGATCTTTGTGAAAGATTGGGCCTTATCATTAAGAAGGACTTTCAGGGTTAAGAAATCCACGCCGACCTGCTACGACGTGGTGTGTGAGATCCATGGCTGTCCGTGGAGAGTGCACACGTACAAGCCGAAGTGGGGCACCCATTGGTTATGCTCGAAGGTTGAGCAGCATAGCTGTATGATTGAGGAAACAATGATGGCTCACAGGAACCTGTCATCTGGGTTTGTCGCGAATCTCATGTACTCAGAGATAGTGGAGAACCTGGCTTATGAGCCCCGTGCTATTATCCGAGCTCTCGAGAATAGATATCAGTACACAATTAGCTATGGGAAGGCTTGGAGGGCGAAACAGAAGGCCTTAGAAACGAGGTTTGGAAAGTTTGAATACTAGTACCACTATCTTCCCTCACTACTCAGTTGCTTTCAGGTAAGAATTCCCGGCAATTACTATGATTATCAAGATTGTCCGTCAATCAAGTGGCCAACTAAAAGGCATCTGAGGAGAGTGTTCTTCGCATTCGGAGCTTGAATTAAGGCGTTCTACCACTGTCGTCCATTGCTGTGCGTGGACGGCACATTCTTGACCGGAAATACAAAGGGCAAATTTTGATACCGTGGGTGTTGACGGAAACAACCAGATTCGCTGTTGCATTCGCCTTCGTAGAAAGTGAGAACTATGAGAGTTGGCTATGGTTCCTGCGAACTTGAAGATTGGGGTGGTCAAAACTCGTCAGGATGTGTGCGTGCTGCACGACGAGCATGCCGGGTTCCGCTTAGTGCGATCAACGATTGCAAGCGAGGCGAGGAGCCATTTCCATGGCCTGACTTGCAGAGCCGATGGTGCATGAGGCATTTGGGCGCAAATTTCTACAAGCAATTCAGGAACAAGGAACTCATGAACATGTTCAAAAGACTATGTAAGCAGAACCAGGAGAGCAAGTTCGGACTCGTGGAAAAATATCGATGGCTGACAAGAAAACACAAAGAGGAGACGGCGAACAAGAGTATCGCCAATGAAGGGCACGATGAGGCGGAGCCTCTTCCCCACCGCCAACAGAAGATGACGCGACTAATCGCCGCCGAAGGCAAAGGCCAATCAAATGTTTCTCGGATTTGGATCAAGCACGAACCGATGGAAAAGTGGGCCTTTGTTACATGACACACATGGTGCCAGATACGGTGTGATGACCAAGTAACTGCGTAAGTTTACAATCGGGTAATGAGAGGGATGAGGTGTCTCCCATTGGTGGGAATTGTTGAGGGAGTCTTTGCGGGGCACAACCAAGTACTTCGCCGACAGACATCAAGCTGCATGAGATAGTCTTTGAGAGATGAGAAGCTCTGTACTCCTCCATGATCAGTAAATACATGGAAGAGAAGAGTCAGAAGGCGGCCAAGCATAGAGCTATAAAAGTTGGTGCACGAACACTGCGCTTCGAGGTGATATGTAAGGATAAAGGACGGCGTGGAACCAACCAGCGGGTTGTCATTCAGGAGTGCGTATTACAGGACATCTGCAAATGCTCGTGTAACAAGCCCGACCTTTTGCACATGCCGTGTTCTCATATGATAGCCGCATGTGCTTTATTTGGAATGCAACCTGGTACCTATCTATCTGAATATTTCAGGAAGGAAAGGGTGATGGCAACTTGGAGCGAGGAGCTGTATGGTTACGGTGTTGTGGGTTCTTTCACGGCAACTCCTAGTGCTGATGAAAGGTTCTGGGTCCCAGATTTTAATGCAGGTAGATGGAAAGCAGGGCGTCGGAAGACAAGGCGTATCGAAATGACATGGATGAGTCGGTCGCAAGCGCGTGAAGAAATGTTCATTGTGCAAGCAAACAGGACATACGTTCAAGAATTGCCACGCACAAAACGAAGGAGATGAAGGAGGAGATGGCAATCCGACGGTGGCGGGTGGATCGCCCTGCGGCGACGAGTCTTTGCACGACGCCAACGTACCACATGAGAAGCAATTTAATCGCAATGTAATCGATGTGATGTGTGTTGTGTGAACCCTGTGTGGACCTTGTGTGTAAGCATGTGGCTGTGAGTGTTGTGCACTGAAAAATTATTGTAACTGTTTCTGAATATTTATGATGCTTGAACAATTTTACGTGAATGTTTGTTTGAACACATTGTTGTGAGAAACCTATAGTATTCGGACGATTTTCTTTTGATATGGTTTTGAAATGTAACTCACAATTTGTTATTTACAGGTATGGCTGACCAGCCAGGAGATGACGAGTGGCCATTCGAGTTCTTTGGATCCGGTGGTCGGCGGTAGTCACCGTGCCCGCTTCGCCACCGGTTTTCCAATGAGGGAGGCCAGGCGCACACGTTGGGCGTCCTTCGTCCGAGGACACCGCAGTACGCCTGGGATATCGATCCTCGTTGGGTCCCCAGGTAACATATTACAATTCAGATTTCTTTATATGTTTGAGGTACTGTTCTTACTGGTGTTGTACTGGAAAAAATTACATGTTTTTCCTTTCGTAGGCTTCGAGCTTCAGGGTTGCTCCCTTCGGCCGGATGGTGCGGGATGTGGGTCGGCGGTTTCCGTTCGACAGTCCACGATCACCGCTCTGGTGGATCGGTGGAGGCGAGAGACCCACACCTTCCACCTACCCGTCGGGAGATGGCGATCCTTGCCAGGGCGTGTCGCACCGCCGGCCTCCCGATCGCCGGCGACATTTGTGGTGCCACACGGCGTCGACCACTGCGTGGCGCCCGCGGCTACTTCGCCGGTTATTTGGTGTGCTTCGACACAGACTCACGGGCCTTCAGGACACACGGTCCTACTGCGGTGGCCGGCGATTCGTGGTACGCAACTACACTATGAAAAAACAAGTACTCTTCAATTACAACTTACAACAACATGTAATATGTGATCTATCTTGCAGCCTTCGCAGCTCGTCGAGGGGGCGGACGACTACAGGGTCAGCCGCCACTTGGAGGCGTACCTGCTGTGGCTATTCAGCTGGTGCTTGTTCACGAGCTCCCATGGGGATAGCGTGGACAGGCACCTCGTCCAGTTCGCGAGGGAGATAGCGGACGCCCCCCTCGACGACGTGCCGCAGTACTCCTGGGGGTCCGCTGTCCTCTGCAGCACGTACCGGGCCCTCTGCGACGGGTGTACCCGGACCGACGCCGAGTCGACCTTCACTGGATGCCCGTTGCTGGTACAGCTGTGGGCATACGAGAGGTTCCAGATCGGGCGCCCCGCCATCAGCCTGGAGTCGGTTGACCCTACAGGCGATGGCGACGTCGACGGTCCGACCATGGGCACCATCTGGTGCCACCGACGGGTAAGATATTTGAACTGAAAGTTTGGTACTATTGCTTGTACATTTTTTAATACTAACGGTAACGTTTTGTTTCACTGCAGCCTAGGTGGGCACACCAGACGGTGCGCCAGGGCTACCCGCAGTTCGTCGCGGCGTTCGACCACCTCACGGACGACCCACGCGGCGCTGACGCCGACACTCAGCGCAGTATGCCGTGTGACCGGGCGGCGCTGCGGTCGACTTGCGGCACGCGAGACGCTGGCGCATCGCTCACACGGGCGGTTCCTGGTGTTCGACGTCTGTGTCGAGACCTACGCTGTCCATCGAGTGATGAGGCGATTCGGCCTACGACAGAGTTCCCGATCTTACCGGGCCGTCTGCTCCCACACGCCGCCCACACGTAAGTTCCCTCAATCGATGTTCCATAATTACTATCGTGTGTTGCCATCTAATATTTATACATTCATTTCTCATCCACAGCCAGACTAGGAAGGGGGTGCATGGGGCCACCCAGCACGCACGGATGGCGCCATGGATCGAGGAGTGGCCGGAGCCCTCGAGGACGTCCATGCCGACGATGCGCCATACGACCGAGACTTACCAGCGCATCGATAGTGGTTCACCTCTCGCACACGCAGCGCTGGTACGCGTCGACCGGATCCTCCAGGCACGCCCTCGGCCCAAGAGACACGTATCCCGCCCATACGGACGCGGCTCAGACGCCGCGATACGTTGTATCCGATATACGTTTAACCATTTCAAATCGGTGCTATCTAATTTGCGATGTATTTTCCAGATCGACATGCTAGGCCGCTTCTACGAGGAGTCGCCGAGGATGCTCGCGATTGACCGGCCGGGCGGGTGACCAGAGCGACGTTGCCACCTGCTCGGTAGGTTCCGAGACGACTCTGACGCTACCGGAGTTGGCTGGATCACCTGCCTCGTGGTGTGGTCCCCGACGCGCCGCGCCACGGAGGGACTGCGGTGGTGCGAGGCCGACACCGAGTCGCTTCTTCTTCACAAAGACGGTGGAGGTGCAGGCTTCCACACCGGAGGTGCCGCAGTGTGTGTTTTTTCATGTTTTGCATTCACTTTTCATGCTTTGCACTCACCAAGTCACCGGGTCTTAACATTTCTTCCCTTTCGCGGTACCGGAGGTCCTGCAGTGTCGCCAAGACCGTGGTTGCCGATCGCCGATGACTACGACGGGCGGGTGATGATCTTGGCGACTACGAGGACGACACCGTGTGGAGGTACCTCGTTGATCCACCCGATTCAGCTTGGTACCGCGGCAGCGATGGGCGCCACGACCGACGCAGCCTGGGTAAATCGTCGCGATGGTGCCGCCACCTCCACCGACCTAGGCCGGGTCGCGATGGGTGCCGCCACCTCCACCGACCCACCGCGATGGGTGTCGCCACCTCCGCGACCAGCCGATGGGTGTCGCCACTGCAGCGACCCGGCCTCGGTCGTCACGGTGGGTGTCGCCACCTCCGGCGACCCGGCTGGTCGTTGGTGCCGCCACCTCCACCGACGCAGTTGGACCGACGCAAAGACCAGACACCCCCACCACCACCGGTGACAGCCGACCCGCTGGCACGCCACACCTCCGAGACCACAGAGGGCCCACTGCCACGACGCACCTGACGTACTCCCGAGGTCAGATCCGGAGGAGGACTACACACCAGCGAGGAGGCGCCACGAAGAGGGGCCGGCACTAGTTTCTTTTATGTTTCAGTGTTTGTAATTTTTTTGTTTATTTTGGTTGGCAGTTTCGATTAGGGCGGTGATTGTTGGTACTATGTTGGTAGAGTGTGCCGTACATGCCATTGTTGTTTAGCATTTCAAAGCCGTATGCAATTCAGTACATTCTTATTGCTCCCCATCTATCAGTCTGATTATGCAGTACATATATTTCACATCTTTGAAGATAACTACACGAAGTCTTCAAAAAATAATTACGAGTTGACTGGGAGTGAAGAAGGGCCACCTAAAAACCATAATACTGTATTTTCTCATGCTCGCATCGAAATTTCTAGCGACACACGTATAAAACTGAAATTTGTTGCGACATTTATTTCTGCAATTTGGAATAAAATATAATATATTTTTAAAAAAAAATTCTCATAAAAACTAACAAAAATATCAAAAATGGTATATGTCGCCCGTCCATCGGGGGATTTTTAAGCTGTCGCCTGTTGATCGGGCGACAGAAGCCTGTCGCTAAATCTAGCAGGCGAAAAACACTGAAGGTCTCCTGTCGCCCGTTCATCGGGCGACAGGCTTATATCGCCCGATGGACAGGCGACAGACGTACAAAACTGTAATTTCTTGCGAAAGACATTTATTTCTGCAATTCGGAATAAAATATAGTATATTTAAAAAAAAATTCTACAACTCTCATGTGAAAAATTAAACTAACGAAGGAGAAGATTCACCTGTTGTTGTATAATTAGTGCCCTAGGTTTAGGGATGTCCTCATCACCTATGTCGATGGCTCCTACTCGAGGTTGTGTTTCACTAAGATAAACTCTCTACACCTCAAAGGTTTGCGGAGGAAATAAGCTTAGGAAGCCTTTGTCGATGGCTCCTAGTCGAGGATGTGCTTCACTAGGCCTAACTCTTTGAACCGCTTTGTGAGCATTAATCTAAAATTTTGCATTTAAAGAGATGTTTGAGCATGAGGGTTCTGTAATGGTCTTGTAGCTTCCCAAAGCGTTGACTAGGTTGAACTCTAGTATATCCATTTGCTCATTAGATTGGCTTTGCTTCTATTCTTGAAATTATGCTAAGTGTTTTTATTATTGAAATCATGCAAAATTAGTATAACTTCTTTTGAGCTAGTTTAGCAAAAATTGAAATATGACATTGGATATGACTTAGGATGACATAATCTGAACTTGAGTAGCTTTGTGTCATACTTTGTCTAAGTGATCACTTGCATAATCCTCAAAGCTCTTATAGGTTGTATTTCATCCAAAAATTGCTCTCTTGATGTCTATATTGCCAAAAGGGGGAGAAAACATAGAAAAGGCATCTTAGAGAGAAGAAAATTAAAAAAAAATAATTTCTCATTATCATGTTGAACAATTGCCCTTGCATTTGGATCTTGACTAATTTTGAGCTTTTTGGAGGATTTCTTAGTTTTTGGAGCATTTATAGAAAAATTGTTCTTTCTTGTGTTGAGCTCTAAAAATCTTCTCATCTATTTGGTCATGAGCTTTCTTTCTCTTTCAATTGGACCAAATATGATTTTTGCAATCAAATCGCTTTTCTTCCTTTGTTTTCAAACTCAAATTTATGTCTTTTGTATGGTTTGTCAATATACTCATCAAGGGGGAGATTGAAGGACCATGTGGAGGTCCATCCATGATTGTGATGAGTATTTGACTTTATTTGAGCAAGGTGTGCTCAGGTTTGAATTTTATTCGACTTGGAATTGCATGTTTGAATTTATGATAAATGTGGACTAACATGCAGGAAGAAAAAGGTAAGATTGTATTTTGGAATATGCAAAATGGTTTGGTCCTTGTGGTACAGGTTATTGAGGCAGCTGTGGTCGTTGGTGAGTACCAGGACTAGGTTGGGAGAACCGAGGTTCGGAACGGTTGAGGATGCCGACGAGATGGTTGGGCTCAAACCGGGATCACTTGACGTCATGGGAATGGACTTGAGGTGGCTCAAGGTTTCCGGTTCGGGTTGGAGGCTCGAAGAGGCGGAAACAGAGCGGTCAAGCCCGGCGAATGAAGGCCCGTTGCATCGGGTTGATCGGGTTTTGTTTAAACCCATGTATGGCCTATGTGGTCCATGTAAAGCCCATGTGTGGGGGTGGAGTGAGTGGGTTAATCCTAGCCCTTGGTGCAGTGCTCTAAGGTTTGGGACTCATTCAAGGGTGGTAGGTGGCCCAAGAGTAGTATAAATAGAGTGGGAGGAGTGCCCTCCCTCACTTGAGGGTTTGAGTTGCTCCTATTAGCTTTGCCCACATGAAGTGAGGCTTTGTAAACCCTCCATCCATAAAATACAAATATTATCTTTACTATTGTTGTGAATTTAAATTGCGCATTTACATTATGTCTTTACTTTACGCAATTTAAATTCAGCATTTACCTTCCCGCATTTATATTCCCACAATTTACTTTCTCGCGATTTGGATTTGCCTCTTCTCCTTCTAAATGCGATTGATCAAGGATGTCTTAAGGGTGATCATTTGATTTTACATCTCTCTTGCACCCTAGGATAGACTAGAGATTAAGTTTATATTAAGATTGCAAATATGTCCTGAACTTGTTCTTCGTGCAGCAGTCATTGTTAAATTTTTAGCAAAATATAGAAAAAATCATTTTTTGAGTGATTCTTATTGGAAAAGGTTAATGACTTATATATCCATCTGTGAAAAAATTTTGGAGTCCACTGGTTGCACCGTTTGGGAGCTATGATGTGAAAACCGAGCCCCAAACTTCCTGATCGAAGTTCCTGACTGGCTGTAGTTCTTGATTTTTTCTGATTTTTCTGCGAGGCTTTTTTAGGTGATTTTTGGTGGAGTGTTTGAAGACTCATTTGCTCACAGGGATAAAAATTCCCAAAAATTGTAGAGCAATAACATAAGTCCACCAACCACCTGCTCCAATTGAGGATAATTCCCGAAAAATCTGCTTTTGCTTTTCTAAAAGAGACTTTTGTGATTTGGCTTGATGTCTTTTAGAAAAGAAGTATTTGAATTGATTCCTCTTTGTTTGGACACTTGACAACCAGGATTGTGATTGAAAAAATCCCTCACATGTTTCATGGCTCTCATCCATGCAAGTTAGGGGCACACATAGTTGTCGAGTCGTTCTGGTTTTTGCGGGTTTTGCGAATTTGAGGAGCACCGATTTCCTTGCGAGATTGCTTGGAGTACTTTGAGTGGGAGGAAATTTTATTTGGGATCATTCAACCCCCCCTCTGATCGCCATCTTGATCCTTCACTATACATACCCGTCACATGCCGAGATGCACCTGAATCTACTATCCAGTTTGAATGAGAATCTGAATGGGCAAGATTAGCAACGCTGCCAACAATAGTTGTCGCATCTTGGTCTTTACCTCTTGAATCTTCTAACTCAGTCACTGCCATATTAACTTTATGATCACTCCTATATCCATAGCCTCTACCTCCCTTTTGTCCACCTCTGTTACTGCCCCTTCCTCTTTCCGCAGTTGAAACACTCCCTAGTCTCAAATACTGTAAAAGCAGGGCGGATTGGTGGCTCTAACGCTTTAGAACTGGACAACACCTTTAATCTAGTCTCCTCTTGTGCAATTGCTGTAGTAGCTTCCTCCAAAGAGCGAAGAGAAGGCTGGTGAAACATAGTAGCTCACCTTCCATCAAATTCAGAGTTCAACCCTTTCAAGAGTTCTATCACCCTCCTGTGTGCAATCCACTTCTTAACCGTGGATATACAGTCTGAATGAGTCAGCTCAAGAGGATCATAATGATCCAAATCAACCCATAGTCGCTGCAATTCAGCCACATATTCCATCACAGATCTCACCCCCTGTTTCAGACTAGCTATCCTTTCTTGTGTTTCTACCATCAACATCACATTACCCTTTCCTGAGTATAGCTTTGACAAGGTTTTCCATACTTTGTCTACGCTTGAGATAGTCTCGACTATTGCAAAGATGGTTGGAGATAAAGAACTCAACAACCATGCCATCACCAGTGAGTTGGTAGCACCCCATGTCCTCCATTCTATACTTGTCTTGTCGATAGGCTCAATTAACTCCCCTTGTACAAAGCCTTCCAATCCCTTAGTCTTCAAGATCAACATTTGTTAGTGTTATGCCCTTGAGGCAATCATATAGATGATTGTAACATGACTATGTTTATGAATAATAATATAATTATTGGTCCAATGAATGTATATCATTATATTGACCAGTAAGTATGTGACTTGCTTATGAAACTCTCTACTCATTGATATAATTCTGTAAGTATCTCTGATCGGATATCATCGTAGTGGACAACGATGAATTGATCAGCACATGTACTGATCGATGATCATGTTTCATAGATCATGGGATATGGAGATATCATCAATACATTGTGAATGCATGTTGGAGAACATGTGTTAGATGGACCTGCAAAGGGACACTGCGAGAATGTTGCATTCTTATACGTTATCAGTGTATCTCATACATAGTAGATGTATGAACCTTAGACCTGAGATTGTCACATTCCCTACATATGTAATAGTTTACCTTGGGGTTACCAAACACTATTTTCTAACCGGATAGTTATAAAGGTAGCTTTCATGTTTACTATGAAACATGCAGAGGGAAGTGAACAGTCAAGATAGAATTTGCCACTCCAATGTAACGGAGATATATGTCTAGGCCACTCGTGTGATATGATTAAGGAAGTGCATGGCCATGCCGTGATTGAGAAGTCAATCACAACTTATTAATATATCACGGATACGAGAGATGGATTGAATCACAAAGGATGACATGCTTCGCCTTGAGTTCGATCTTCATATAGTTTGGCAAAGGGATTATTACATCGATTACTTTAATCATATGCGTTTGGGACTTGGCATGCTCTGCGAAGGAGCTGCTATCGACTATTGGATTAGAAAAGGGTTTTACGAATCCATGTCTAAATGCGCATGAACCTACAGTGGTCACACACTTAATCTGGCCGACGCATTAATTCGGATTGGATCAAGAATTAATGGACCTCGTGGGCTTAGCGCGTAGATGGGCCACGACTACCTAGGGTTTCACCTCGTGGCTATATAAGGAGGAGGAGGCTAGACGCAGAACACACTTTCGTGCGGTTTAGAAGTGTTTCACGAAACCCTAGCCACCTCCTCTCGTTGCTCGCCGAGCGACCGGTGCTTGCACACCGACGCACGGCGTTCCATCCCCGGACGTGTGGACTGCTGTGGTGACGCTGCTGCTACTACGGCGTGGAGAGGACGATCCGCGGCGAGGACGATCCACGCCGAGAACGATCCACTACAACGACGTGCGAAGGATTCCGCAACTGCGCGTCTAGTGGTAATAGATCTATGATCCCCTTCTTGCGAGTAGCTTTTCTGGTTTGCGGTAAAAAATTTAATTTGTGCTAGAGTAGCATACCGCGTTCTCCAACAACATTGCCCTCCTGGACCAGCTCAAAATATTCTTGACACCCTCAGCTTGATGTCATTTTGCATCAACTCCACTTCTGTACCGGCTCTACATGCGAGACGATTGCACTGCTTGAGGTTGGAGCCTCATTCCTTTTTTCTATCAGCAATTGAACCAATTTATCGAGTTAGTCTAGACAAAAAAGTGGTACCAAAGAAGGAAATTTTTGGATATTTGGAATCGATAATATAGAGTAGTGATCAGATTGATGAAGATGTGAACCACAGGATATGAGCGAGGTGGGTGAAATGGCGCTAAGCATCTAGTGTCCTATGTGATAGAAAAGTCCCTCAAAAATTAAAATGGTACATTCTATAGGACAACGTTTGGATCTGCAATGTTGTATGGAGTAGATATTGAACAACAAAAAAGACAATATATGCAAAAGATGAGCATAATAGAGATGCGAATGTTGTGGTTGATTTGTGATCAGATAAGACGGGATCGAATTCACAATGATGATATACGTGATAAGGCTAGGGTAGCTCCAATTGAAGAAAAGTTTGTCCAACATCATTTGAGATGGTTTGGATATCTCCAATGGAGACCTCCTCAAGCACTGATACACAGCGGAGTTTTAAGGCTCTGTTTGTTTCGGGTTTTTTATCGGCTTAAAAGCCAAAAAGCCTAAGCCGAAACAAACGACCGACTTTTAAACCGGGCTTAAAAAAAGCCAAAAGCCCCTGTATAACTATAAGCCAAAAGCCAGACAAGAGGAGCTTTTTTGGGCTTTTTTGAATGAAATAACCCTTTGCCACTAAAAGTCTCCAAAATTACCCACCATATGCCATCATATATAAATTGAGAATTCCTCCACCATTTCATTTAGGGTATTTTAGACATTTCATCTATAAGTTATACCATTTAACCCATTAATAAGCCAGGATACCAAACAACATGTCTTGGCTGAAAAGCAGACAACTTAAAAGCTCATTAAGCCAAAAAACTAGCTTTAAGCCAAAAAACTAGCTTTAAGCTAAAAGCCAAAAAGCCTAAGCCGAAACAAACAGGGCCTAAGTCGTGTTGAAAACATAAGAAAAGACAGGTCGACCGAAACTAACGTGGAAAGCAGCAGCTAAAAGAGACTAAGGATTATAATATATCCAAAGAGTTAGCGTTGGATAGAAATGCATCTAAGTTAACGATCTATATATCGGAATCATAAGCTAAGATTTAAGTTAACGATCTATATATCGGAATCATAAGCTAATATTTAAGTTAACGATCTATATATCGGAATCATAAGCTAAGATTGAAGGTTAGATTGAAGGTTCGGTGGTTTTATTGACTTTGATTGGGCTACATTCCTGACCTACCTCAACTTTCTTTCCATGAGGGAAACCTCTGCTTTCTTTCCATTTTACCGTGATGCGCCTGAAAACAATCTTCACATACAACCACTGACAACAGCATGAATTATGTTTGTCACTGTATGCATTTTGCAAAGTTTAATTCATAACCGTATCAATGCTCGCATCCTGGAAGTCTACTGTGAAGAAGCGCACAGCACACAAAATGAGCATATGCCATAGCACTTGTCAGAATTACACAGGGACCTTGCAGCATATCAACATCATGGTCTGAACTCTGAAGAACGCTAATACTTCATCTGCACTAGCTTATTGAACACCAATAATACAACATACAGTTCTCAAGGATGTGGCACAATTTCAAAGCATCTGTATCAGATACTGACTAGTGCTCCACATTCCATTGATAAGGCAGTCTAATCCAAACATGGCTAAGATGCATGAAGAAGACAGCACAAAGAAAACAAGACCACAGGAACAAATTAGAACCCTAGAATCCGAAATGGTACAACGATGCAAGAAAAGCATCTAGCTACAAAGAAAACCCTAAACACCTCCGACTGGTCTAGCATCAACAATGGAAGTGTGCTGAGGGTGACCGCCAGGTGCATATTCCGAAAGAATAAAGATCAGATCCATAGTTATTAGCCCTTCCAGTGTTATTCACCATGGGATGGGGGCGCAATTCCAAGTGTGCTGCTCCTTTCTTGATGCAGGCTGACAGCCACAAACAGTGGTCTAGGAGTGATGGCAACTAATGTGGAACTCGCAAGAACAAAAGCTGAAAAGAACTAAGTACGAAGAGGCCCAGAGACAGTGTCACGCCCTGAATTGGGGTACTTGTGTTTCAGAGATAGGTTTGCAAACTGTGAATCAAGGTCTCTACTATTAGTACGACCATGAGCAGAAGGCTGCAGTGGTTGCTGCTGCTGCTGCTGATACATCGATCTGAGACGACCAATTTCCCGCTCAAACATCTCCTGTTGAACTGCAACATTGGAGGGAAAATGCTCGGATTATTTTATTATTTCTTATCAGCACAACAATTTACAAGCTGGTATTCAGCATTTCAGTATAGCAATTCATGACCCCCACTGAACTGAATCATTGTACAGAAAATGTTGGTATCATATCATATTTTCTCACCACAGCAGCAATCTCTGCTTTTAAGAAATGTAAGCTCCTTAGATTGCCAGTTTCTTAGCTAGCATTCACTATTTGTAAGCAGCTACAACAAGTAAACAACATAAACAAACAGTAGCATCTTGATTATGTCTTTAAATGGCCACATACTGCTATACAAGCCGTATATATGGATATAGAAATTTTCGCTCTGATTGTCATAAAATATACACCAAATAGGACTTATGCATGGAGAACTTCAGCTGTTATTGGTTCCACCAGTCTTCTCCATATTGTATGTTATGGGTTACTCTGCACATCTTGGCTAAGGTCCACATACCAGCCTACTTAGGCCAAGCATAGGTTAGATAGGCAGTACGTAGTTTGGGTTTTTATCTCTAGAATCAAGGTTACTTAGGTCTTAGAATTAATTAAACAAATAGTGGATTGTCAATTGATTGAGTTCACTTAAAAGTTAGATACCAAACTTTTCTCAGAATAGCTCGGCCTAAAGCTCAACCAGACATCTTACTGAGAAAATTCTTTATGCTTGTGATTAGCAGATCCTCAAACTTACTTAACAAATTCATTTTACAGTTCCACAGAACGTACAGTGCCAAAAAATATATTATGAAGAGAACATGAAAATGGTGTCTCTACAGTTAACTGAAGAATTGTACTTGAATTAATGCCTGAAGCAAACATGTACATGCTGTAGTAGTTTGCTGGAGAGCAGAACTCCAAAACAAGAAAAATCAAAACACAAGGGAGCATACTTACAGTGTTTAATTAGTTGCTCCTGAGTTAGACTCTCCAGCCTTTGCTTCAAGGCTTTATTTTCCAAGTCCAGCATTATATTCTGCTGTGTAAGAAACTCCATTTCAGCAGACACTTCTATCCCTTCTGACTGCATTATTCAGACATGAACATTTTCTGTGTCAAATATAACACTAAATTGTGGAACAGAAGTCAAAAACCATTTGTTGCTGTGAGCTAACCTGTAATGCTTGGACTTTTCTCTCAAGCTCTGAAATATACTGGAGCTTTCGAACACGAGATCTCTGAGCATATTGCCTGCAAGTGACATGGAAAAAGAAACAACTTATGCATTAAAACACAAAGATGTTTAGGCATGGCTATAACAACATACAGATTGGCAAGATTTAAATGCATGATGTCCTAATTTACGTAAAACATCTGATAAAGCATAGTTGCTTACTTTTTGACCAATATAACTACGCAATGTAAGCACTTATGCACCCATTGTCCATTAAGAAGTTTTGCTAGTTTTATAGATGGCATCTGATTTAAGACTCATCAAGTTGCAAATTTAAAAAATCATTCAAATCATGTTTTACATTTATGTTGCCACAGGCCACATCTAATATTCAATCCATTGTCGATGCACATGTATAGTCATAGATATTACACTATTACAGCATATGCACAATTGAAACCTGTAGGCCCTGTTCAATACCACCTGTTTATTAAGTAACAAACATAGACAGTCAATCTAACGTATGAAATGAATACATTCTTGCACTATCCTATCCGGTGCCCACCATGATCAAATGCGCGATGCATCTATACAGAAGAAATATTCAATGACTACACTGTTTGCTTTCTCGTGATGTAATTCAATATAGCAACGCCTGAACAACCATATTCTCATAGTAAAATCTAAGCAAACCTACAGTGAAGGGCTGACCCTTTCTGTATGTGCTTAAAATTACAGTGAATGGATTGCTCTTCTCAGGTTATCGCCATTAATGGTTTGCAAGTGTGAAATTCTAGAATACGAACACAAGTCTTGAAAGTGATAGCATGAATGCAACAGAAATCAAACTCACTGTTTAGCGCGCTTGGTGTCGGCCTCCGATTGTGCATGCTTTGGCAGCACACCCTCCTTCCTCTCTGCCCCAGCCTTTTGATCATGCACTGCCTCATCATGAGCTCTCATGTCCATGCCATGCTCATGATCCCTCAACGCACTCAGTGGCCCATTATGCCCACCAATCTTCTCCTTCACAGGCATCGGTGGGCCCCCACCTTGCCTGTAACCCACCGAATTCGGAATGCCTTGCTCCCACGGCAGGCCCTGCGGCCTCCCAAATGAGATTGGCTTGGCATAGTACTCCGGCACACCACTCCATGGCGCAGTCTGCCCTCCTCCCCCCATCTCCTCAAAACCATTGGCATACGCGCCGGCGGCGGCGCCTCCATCGAACAGCGCAAACGAGTCACTCGACGACCTGCGGTGACCGGCACGGCCATGTTGCCCCATGGGTGTCTCAGGCTCGTTGAGCAGGTCATCAAGCCACGATGGCTGCTCCTCAATGAAACTCTCCGACGATGTGCGCTGGTGGTGCCCGTGCCCGTGGCCATGCCCATGCCCATGCCGGTGGGGCGTGGCACCCTGAAGCCGGGAGATCAGGCCGTGGTCGGTGTACAGCGACGGTGCCGCCACCGTCGGGAATGGGCTGCGCGGCGGCAGGAGCGCCTGCTTCTGGAGCCTCGCGTTCGCCATCATCATTTGCTCCACCAAACTGCAAACAACAAACAGCTCATCTGTAACACACCTCAAGATTTGAGCTAACACTAAACTACCACGAGCTTGCACCGAATCGAGGCGGGCTAATTCACAGCTCAGATCTCAGCAAATGTGTATGAAAAAAAAAAAAATTACGGCGAATTCTCGTCAAAGATTCGGTTTTTCTTAGCGCAAGCATCGAATTGTACCAGGAAATGGTCAACAGGGGCGGACCTAACGTGGGACATGGGGGTTCAGTTGAACCCCCAAAAATTTTGGAAAATAAACTGCTAGTAGTACTCCACCACGCAACAAACTGCATGGATTGGAGTATCCATCTCAGAAAGAAAGATTTGGATGAGGTTGCTCAGAGGAAAGAAATGATCCCCCACAAGGATGTTGACGGGGGACCTCCGGCAGGAGCTCAACGCGCCGGCCGCCAGAGAAGGGGGAGGGGAGATCTGGAGAACGGTGGAAACGAAGGAAGGGGAGGAGAGGAGCTCACCGCGCCGGCCGCTAGAGATTGGATGAGGTTGCACAGAGTAGAGAAATGATCCCCCACGAGGATGTTGACGGGGGATCTCCGGCTGGAGCTCACCGCGCCGGCCGCCGGAGAAGGGGGAGGGGGAGATCTGGAGAACGGGTGGAAACGAAGGAAGGGGAGGAGAAGGGCTCACCGCAGGGGCCGCCGGAGAAGGGGAACGCGAACGGTGGCAACGAAGAGAAAGCCGGAGAACGCGTCGGTCGCTCCTCTTGTGAGGGCGCAGCGACGTCCAGAAGGTTATCGTCTTTGGACGGGAAGCAGGAGGGGAGACCGGGAGAGAGCACTCGCCAACGCCAACCACGGACGGGAAGAAGGGGGAAGGAATGAAATGCTGATCGTCACTTGCCTATAAATCTAACCACTTTAGTAACGGACAGAGTAAAGGTAAAATTTAGTTCGTAATATCTAAGTTTCAACGTGAGAAAATTGAGATTAGAAACACAAGAGAGATATAATTAAAAAATAACCAAATTTACAAAAAAAAATAGTTACACAAGGCTAAAAAACGACTAACAAGCGAGCACAAAATCAAACCTCCCCTCCATGCTCTTTTGTGGATCGGATGGAAAATTCTGCATTACATACCAACAAGTGGTGGAGTAAAACATCGGCGATGACATGCTCCCTTGTAGTAAGCAGAGCCCCTTTTCTTCAAATTAATGGCTCACCGTATGCGCAAGCTTCCACCACACATCGCAATCCTACCAAACAATTTCTTAAAATGCTAGATCTGCATTTACATTGGATTCAGAATGTAGCCCTTTTTTTTTTTGCCGAATCAAACTATATACCCGAATAACAGCGTCCCGAACAAATAGAAATGTATACACTGTGGTGAAGCCAGGCTTTCTGTCCTAGAATAACATCGTCTCCACTTATTCCTCACTTGAGTACAATAGCCCAACGCGAATGTTTGCTTTGGTATCGAGCTTTCACGCTTATTAGATGGAATGAGCATTATTACAATGAAGCCTTACGAGTTATGCCTAGTGCCTTCAGGATAAATGCATAAGTAAACGTATCTTCTCGTAATTTCTCGAATATGCAGACCAACAATTAAAAGAAAACAAAATTTCGTGTTATTCCTATGGTGCGCCATAGAATCAAAACCCAAAAGGAAGTAAATATTAACCAAGTCAAAACCCGTTCTTTCGCTCAAAGAGATCAACCCACCCTCCCCGCCCGCCTCCACCTCCAAGGAAATTTCCCCCATGGGGCCCTGCGCCACGGAAGAAATCATCATCCCTATTCTCCGCCACTAGATCCCTCATCTTATACATCCGCTGCCTTCCTAAAACCTAACGTGTCACTCACAATTGCTCACATTCCTTACCGCCCTTCCCCCTCTATTTTGGAGATTCTAATGAACCAAAACCCTGAATCAGGTGAACATGAACTCTAGCTCTATCAATCCGCCGGATAAGGCGAAGGCCTTGTCGGCCGAAGCACAAATTGAATAATTCTCCTCACTACTCTATAGAGACAAACAAACATCCTATAGTTAATTTAGCCAGATAATTAGGTTTATAATCTTGCTTCACTATATATTAGGGTCTAGCACATAGATTTTATGGAAATACATGATATAGCAATATCAAAATTTTATACTATCATATTAAGAGCTTCAGAAAGGAATACACATCTTATATATCTTTTACATGTATTCTTTTCAAGATTACATAAATAAGATTTTGACCATTAGTTAAGATAAACGATATTTCTCAAATTGTTATGTACATAACGTGCGCTAATTTCTCTTCTTAACTCTATTTGTGTTATTGCAATATTTTCACTTCGTACCATGCTTTAATGATGAAAATTGAATAACTAGTTATAGTACACCACTCAATAAGGGTATGCATGGTTTAGTAACATTTTTTTAGATTTAGTTTCTCCTTGGTTTTGTGTTTATGGTGAGCTTAGACTTATACTCACTCTAATCACAAATAGTTATCGTTTTGGACATAGGTGCAGTTAAATTTTTAAAATTTTGACTGTCAATATCTTTTTAAATATTTAAATTGGATACATGAAAACCATATGTGTAGTTTGTCTTGAAAAGTACTTTCATAATATTATAATTTTATTGGATTTTATAAATATATTATAATAGAAAATAGTGGTCAAAGCTGTATTGTTGATACCATGTCGATGTCCAAAACAATAACTATTTGTGAATGGAGGGAGTATTGTAGAACAAAAAAAGTAGCGATATTCCCTGCAAGGTGTATGCACCCAATTAGTTTCTCAATAATCAAAAGAGGTAACTTCGTATGAAGGTTCTAGATTATCAAATTTTAATATTTATAAATACTTACAAATATCTAAGTGTTTTAGATATTTTTTTCCTTTAAACAAATGATATTATGTTTATGGTGATAAATCGAGCCTATATATACAAGCCAAATACCTTATTTCTCATATGCGGATACGCTAAGATAGGACATAAGAAAAGAGAAGAATGTAATTGCTATATATCAGTTTTTAAAAAGAGTGACTTGTAATAGAGTTATGCTAAAATAAAGTGTTTTATTTTTTAAACATAGGATGCTAGTTGAGTCATCTAAATACTTAGCATGTTAATCCCTCTATGTTCTATTTTAAATGACATAAAGTATTTTCATAGTAAAAATAATAATTTTATAAAAAATATTTTTTGATAAAAAATTTCAATTTAAATAATTGAAAATACACTACTGATTGAATGTTAGAAATGTTGATTGCATGTCTTCTGAAATGACACTTAAAAAGAATGAAAAGAGTATTTAGCTATATTCAAAAGATATTATAATGTTTTATTTCGAACCCCAATTGGTAAAGTTCTGCGTCCACCACTGATGATTAAGATCCACCCAATAGCGAGCTGGAAGATGTAAAATTAGGGATGGAACTGGTACGGATATTTTCCGACCGACCGACCGACCGAATTGATTTGGATGATGATTTGGATAGTTTCATAGATATCCAGTTGATTTCTCGGATAAGGATATGGATACAGATAATTTACATGGATACGGATACGGATATGGAACACTGATTATCCGAAGGATACGGAATATCCGAGTTTTTGTTCGGATAATATCCGAATATGACATACGGATATTATCCGAATAACACGTTTCAGAATAACACATTAACAATTTAACATGTTTCACTGTTTCAAAGACTGGGGTCTGCATTTGATGACAAGATACAATGTGTTCATGTGTGCTAGATGCTAATTTGGAGATATTTGGGTAAAGGTGGTACAGAAATTGGCAAGTGGCGTTTCAGAGGGCTACTTAGGATTCAAAGAAGATATGCCACCGCAAATCATTTAGTTCAATTATTGCAATGGGGTACATTGTTACTCACAGAGTCACATGTATGACAAGCTAGGGATAAAAGGCAAAAAGACATACAAATATATTTCTTTTGGAATTTTGAATTTAAATTTGGACCGATTTTGGAAAAAAACTGAAATTGGATTTTAAAATATCCGACTAATATTATTCGTATCCATGTTGATTCCGATCCGTATTCGGTCTGTATTCGTAACCGATATTATCCTGTATAATTCGTATTCGATTCTGTATTCGACACTATTCGTATTCGATTTTGTATTCGATAAAAAATACGGATACGGATATGAATAGAACGATATTCGACCGTATCCGATCCGATCACATCCCTATGTAAAATGGATAAGAAAACGCAGCAAGAAAATCAAATCGAAACATAATGGTACAAATTGAGGCGGATAAAGAATAGACGCAAACTTGACCAAGCAGGGGCAGACCTAATGTGGGCCATGGGTTCAGTTGAACCCCAAAAATTTTGGGAAAATAAACTGTTATTAGTACTCACCACACAACAAACTGTATGGATTGGGGTATCCACCCTAGAAAGAAGACTTGGATAATGTTGCTCAGAGCAAAGAAATGATCCTCACGAGGATGTTGACGTGGGATCTCTGGCTGGAGCTCACCGCGCCGGACGCCTGAGAAGGGGGACGGGGGAGACCTGTAGAACGGTTCAAACAAAGGAGGGGGAGGAGAAGAGCTCACCGTGCCGGCAGCCGGAGAAGGGGGACGCGAACGATGGAAACGATGAGAAGAAGCGCAGAACATCTCGGTCGCTCATTTTGGGAGGGCGAAGGATGTCCGGATTTCGAAAACGTCTGACCGTGTTAAACTTCGTGTTATAAAGGGAAACATGCTCTTTACTTAAGCTTATAGCCTTACACCGTCCATTTCAAATAAGTGGCCAGATAATTGCAACTGAATAGCGGTCAAATAATCCATTGTAACTTGTATTCTTTCTGGCCATAGCCATCCACCGCTTCTCCCCATCGTAGGCTGGCATCGGAGCTCAATAAAACAAGAGAGCATATGCCACGAGTAGAAAACCCACAAACTTTATTTGTTGTCCTTTAAATATTTCCTTCTCAAGATGTAAGATAATCTATTAAAATAATTATGATTGAAGCATGGAACAAACATGATCACATCTTGAACCAAAAAAATTATGGAGAATCAGTCTTAAAAAAAAAGCAAAACATACAATTAGTGAGTATTGTATCTCTTTTCTAGAAGCGAATGCAACTAAAGGAACCAAAAGAAATAAATCAGAACTAGAAACTATATGCTCAAGCTACTGGTGGGCTGGAATCAATTACAAGAACATGTTGTCCCGGAAGCTTCAACAGTGAATTTCAGATCTGATGAAGCAATCTGGCTTTCCCTCACTTTGAACCTTTTCAAGACAGCGACTATAAAGTGGCCCGTGGTTAAGTGTGCAGACAAAAACAAAGCGAAAGATCAATAACGAGATGGTCAAGTTGGGAATATAGGGCGCTTGATGATTGACGCCAAGTAGGAGGGGAGAGAGCTCTTGTCAACCATGGACGAGAAGAATAGAAGGGCAAGGAATGAAGGATGGAGAATCATTTACTTGGCTGTTGGCCATCACTCATCAGTTGGCCTACAAATTTAACCGCTCGTTTGGAAAGGATGGCGTGGATAGAGTAAAGGCAATGCTTGCCTTTAGACCACAAAAGGAGAATATGCACTTCCACAATGTCCAGGCAGGCTTGGCGAAAGGAAACTGAGATATCATACCTATGTTGCAATTGTGTATAGTAGCATGATCCTGAACTAGTGCATAATACACAGAGGGTCCGAATTCGCAAATGCAAGGTCCCGAAAATGAATAGCTTGAGAAAAGAATACACATCTTATATATCTTTTATACACATTCTTTCAAAATTTGCAGAAATGAGGCTTTAACAATTAATTAAGATGAACAATATTTCTTAAATTGTTATGTACATAGTGTGCTCTAATTTATCTTCTTAACTCTATTTGTGTTTAATTAATTCCATTACATAAATTCTTTTAACAATATAAAAAGTGTATTCTTATTTTTGTGTTATTCCCTCTGTTGATAAATATAAGACGTGTTTTGACTTCGTATAATGATTAAGGTTGCGGTGAAATTTAAAAAGATATAAGAGAAAATGATTTACATACCCCTCTTAATTGTCTTAGAAGATTTGAGAATATACTTTGTGTGGGTGGTAATGAATAAATGCATATGGTTGAGAGAGAATAAATACTTAGCATATTAATCCCAATAAGTTCTATTTTAAATGATACCATTGACTTTTCATGGTAAGATATTATAACACTATATTAGAATAAATAAAAAATAGTAATTTAATAAAAAATATTTTTGATAAGGATTGCCAATGTAGATCATTGTAAATACACTAGTTATCAAAATTTAGTAAATTTTGATTACACAAATTCGAAAATATCACTTAAAAAGAACAAAAGAGTATTTAGCTATATTCAAAAGATATTCCAATGTTTTATTTTGAACCCGTAGGTAAATTTTTGTGTTCGCCACTGCGACCAAGAATTGGAGCGAGAAACTAAACCAAAAACCCAATAAATATTTACCAATTCGGCCACAACTCTTCCAATCACCGCACCCTAGTTGCCGTAGCCAAGCCTTGTGTTGACACCAAAAAACATGACGAAGGGTTGATCGACAGTTAGCACACGCAAACACTGGGTTTGATTTTGAGTATGAGTGTGCCAGCTGATTTGATCCTGCAACCGGCAAGAGGATAATATGTTATTCAATCGACTATAAAACTGATCTAATATTTCAACAGCGATTTAGTCCGATCAGCTTGCTCGAGCTAATTTAGACAAAAGTAACTGATAGATCTAATTAACCTGATTGAGTTGATTAGATTAAAATAAAAGTTTTTCTCGAAGAAGGCGGTGTGCAACAAAATCGGAGAGAAAAAACTTGGATTGGCTTAAGTCGACAAAATCATTAATCGACGATGTGCAGCTTTATTAATTTAGTGAATTACAAAGGAAAGATTACAATGCTAACAACTACTCCTAGTAAAGTAAAAGTAGAACAAATTGTTTGGTTGATTGGTTGTTGATTGATGTCTTCCAATGTTGACCATTGCCTCCTTTTATAGTATCAGATCCGATCGTGTTCTCCTTGTCCTCTTCACAAAATTATCCATATCGGTCTCAACTTTCCCGACGATATTTTCCTTAAGATTAACATTGACCAATCATTACGTATCGGCTTATGACTTTCTTAACCCGATACTTTCCACAATAAACCAACTATAATAAACTGATTCTTACCAGATCGGCCACACGCCAAATTCTGGTGTCAACATTGATGCATACTCAATCCAATTGTTAACTCCATTCATTTTTCCAAATCGACCAGAATTTACCAATTCAGTCATACCCATCCAATCGGTTAAAACTCCCAGATCTTGGTGTAAACATATGCCCCCTATTTTTTTGAATGATAATAATCTTTCAGAAAAATATCTTTTACTGATACTTAGGTTATCGACTTTAACACACATTTATGTTAGTAACCGTTGCTTTTTGTCGCCATAAAATCCTGACACACGTATCTTTTTTCACGATCCGTTCACATTCTGCCAAAAAAATTCCCGCCTTTTCACCCTTCATTACCTGGCTATAAATACGGGACCCATTCATCCGTCACTTTCACGCCCTCAAGCTCTCATCTCATTCACAATCGTCTTCAAGCACTCCTCTTCATCCTGTCAGCTTCTCCTACCATCGGCTTGCCCTCAATGGACCCTAACTAGGTACGTGTTCCTGAACTCAATAGGGATAACCAGTACTGCTTAGGCTCAATCGGTAGTCTAGAGTTGCTGATCGTTATAAACGAAGAGATCCCTAGGCTCCCTTTGTTAGCTCCCGAGTACAATATGGAAGGATGGAGCAAAAGTTTTCGATATTGGCTAACATCACTTGAAGGATGGAGACTGGTAAAGAAATATGATAAAGTAAGCTCATCAAGAAAAAAAAACTTGGCAAGGAAACTCCCCCTCAAAACAAACCCATTAGATGAACAATCCCAAGTTCTCCCTGAATAAAAGCAAAACGAGAAGAAGACAAAGGTTTTGTGAAAATGTCTGCCAATTGATGTTCAATATCGACATGATGAAGCATAATATTTCCTTTTTCTACATGATCTCTAAGAAAGTGAAATCTGATATCAATGTGTTTTGTTCTAGAATGCTGCACAGGGTTCTTAGCAATGCAAATCGCACTAGTGTTATCACACAAAAGAGGAACACTATCCAAATTAACCCCATAATCTTTAAGTGTAGCTACTATCCAAAAAATTTGAGAGCAACAACTAGCAGCAGCCACATATTCAGATTCAACAGTTGATTGTGCAACAGAAGATTGTTTTCTATATGATGCAATAAGAGAATTACACAAGAAATTACATGTACCAGATGTACTTTTTTTATCAATTCTACATCCTCCAAAATCAGCATCAGAGAAAGCTCTTAAACTAATGCATGAGGAAGCAGAAAGCCAAATGCCAAAATCTTGAGTACCATGGAGATACCTGAAAATTCGCTTGACAACTTGTCGATGTGAAGCATGTGGGGAAACTTGAAAACGAGCACACAAGCACACAGCAAATTGTATATCCGGCCTTGATGCAGAGAGGTACAGAAGTGAACCAATCATGCTTCTATATTCCTTTTAATCAACCGGCTCACCATCTTCATCCGGATCAAGTGTGCAAGTGCTCTCCATGGGTGTCATGATTGGCTTGCTATTTTTCATCACAAAACGAAGTAGCAAGTCTTTTGTGTACTTACTTTGATGAACAAAAGTACCTTCCTTTGATTGTTTGATTTGAAATCCCAAGAAGTATATCAACTCACCCATCAAGCTCATTTCAAATTCGTCCATCATGGTTTCTGAAAACTTAGACACTAAAATATGAGAGGAACCACCAAAGATAATATCATCAACATAAATCTGAACGAACAGTTGATCATTACCTTGCTTGAGTAAAAAGACAGTTTTGTCAGCTTTTGTCGGGACCTGAATTCGCAAATCCGGACCCTCTATGTATTCAGCACTAGTCCAGGATCACGCTAGTGCACACAGTCTCAACATCGGTAATTATCACAATCATACACATCGATAGTAATAAAGTACTTTAAATAATTAACCAAACTGGTTGCTCGACCTTATGGTCAAGTTACAAGATAGGCCTCGCAAGGCGAAGACTTATTTAAAAGAGAAATAACCGCAGCGGAATAAAATAGATTTCGTGGCGCCATCCAGTATACCACAGGCAACTGACTGGGCTCGCTCCCTAGTTAGACGGCTCCTCCTGGTACTCTTCCTCCAAAGCTGGCGTCGGCTCTTCTTCAACTGATGTTGTATTGTGGCAAGGGTGAGTACTTGGTACTCAACAAGTCATGCACAGAATGCAAGCTAATATTTTACATGCAAGGCTTGATACAAAGGATAGGCTAACAGGTTCATTTGCAGTAAACAGCATTTAACAAGTAGCATTAATAGATTCGAAAGCAGTAAAAGTAAAGATAATATCAATAACTTTTCCAGGAGTTAAGTAAACACTTTCCCTTTCCTAATCCATATTTCCATCAAAGTCATCAACAAACCCAACCAAACTTTTCAAGTCCAAGTTGTTTTCATGAAAGTCAAAACCTTGACTGTAATTCGCGAGCAGTGTCCAGTGCCGTGGACTCGGCTATTCGAATAGGTTATTACACTCTGCAGAGGTTATGCACTTTACCCACAAGATACAGTCAAACACCACAAAGGCGAGTGATCGTAACAAAGCCTTGCAGAGACCGCAAACTAAACAAATGAACCTCTCCGGCTTTTGTCAGACACCATCCCTTCCCTTAACAGAGGCGAAGTATGGGACCGATATACCGTTGGACGGGTACCATGCCATAGCACTGGTACGCTCCCCTTTCAAGCTACACAAAAGGTGTAGTTGACACCCCGAGGTACCACATGCAAGTTATTAGTAACTTACTCAACTAGGTCCGTCCCATTACAGACATGTGGTTGCACATTTGACTCTGATCAAAGGCTTGCAAGGTTAAGTCCTTAGGGTGACCAGGGCAAGACTACCCGAAGAACCAAAACGACATCCCCGGTGCCACTCATGGCCCACCACATCATTCTTGCCACTTGCCCCGGTCTAAATCTATTTATCAAACCCAGTTGAATACCAAGCACCACGTGCCATCTTCATCATCACAACACATGATACTTCTCCAAAACAGGTTCAATATCTCATTAAGTCAATATTAACATTTGATAGTCCAAAATCATGTCATGTGCACGTAGCAGGTCTAAGCAATATACTACGACGGTCTAAGTACCCAATGTTGGCAATTTACTAATGTCCAACTAAATATTCCATAACTAGGGTGACAAGGGTTCATGGCACATAATTTAATTAAACAAGGTGTTATACTACAATTTGGCATTTATCTACTTCCCAAAAATAATTTAAACAATTTCTAATTAAATTAGCATGCAAAAATTTAAATTAAATTGATTTCAGCGGGTCCATGGCTCGGGTTCGGTCCACCGTGGACCCGGTCCACGGGTACATGCCTCGCTTACATGTGGGACCCCTCGGATGACGCCAGCGCTGATGTCATCACGCTCGGCCACACGGTACTGACACGTGGGCCCCACCGTGACGTCAGCGTGACGTCACGGGTGACGCCACCGCACGGTGGGAAGAGCCACTGACATGCGGGCCCCTTGCTGACGTCAAGCGCTGACCGCGTCGGTTCGGCTACCGGACACGTGGCGCAATCTGGGCCGTTGGTTTGAAATCCAACGGTCCAGATCAGATCTAATCCTGCACGTTGTGGTGCAACGCGGTTGATCTGGACCGTACGATTTAGATCGGACGGTCGAGATCCGATCGGGTTTAACCGCGTCGTTGGGTGTGACGTGGCATGACCCGGCGCTCGACGCGTGGATCCAATCTAGTGCTACAACGTGCGTGAACCCTAACCGTACGATCTAGATCTAATGGCTGAGATCTACCCCTAGCACGGTGCGGTTCAAGGCTACGTGGTTCAACCCGTGCATTGGATCTAGATCCAATTGTTGCGATTAGATCTAAAAGCCGCAACGTGGATTTCGTTACGGTGACATGGACAAACCTGGGCGGTCGAATCTTGATCAGACGGCTGGTAGAGCTCGCGGGTTCCGGCGATGTCGCGGCGGAGCTGGCTTGCTGGAGGCGGGGACGACGACCTGGCCAACGGCGTTTCTGTGCGTCTCCGATGAGGTGAGTGGTACCCCTCGACGCGCCTCAACATGGGGAGTCCGGATCTGGGTAGCACAACGGCGGAGGACGGTGGTGACGGCAGGAAACGGAGAAAAACCGCGGCGGCGAGCACTTCCAACTTCGGTGAGCGATTGCGGGCGGTCGGCGGTGGCTGGAGCTCAGAGAGTTAGGGCTACGTGTGCGCACGGAAAAGGAGAACACGAAATAGGTGGCGGCACAATAAATAGCGGCCTCGGCGTCCGTGAAATCCATGAAAACCGAGGCCCTCTCGACGGTGGCGGCGGAATCCGACGGGGATTCGGATTGGGCGACGTGGCGCAATCGTGATCATTGGATCAAGATCTGACGGTCGCGAGGTTAGGGTTCGGTTGGGCTCGGGTCGGGCTTGAGTTCGGTTCGAGTCAAACTCGAGTCTGACTCAGGTCGGACCCGGTCGGATGAACAGTAAAACCGGTTCACTATTTTCCAGCGATTTAATATTTGAAAATCATTCTAGTAATTCAAATAATTCGAGAAAAATAGCAAAATAATCAGAAAAATTCTGGAAAAATTCTGGAAAATACTTTGAGACGTTTTGGACTCAAATAAAATATTTCCAACAAAATTTTATTTACAACTTTTAATTAATTATTTATTTATTTTCAAAAGGGAATAAATTCAAATTAAATCCAAATAAATCCCAGAAAATTCCAAAAATTCTCAAAAGTGTGAAATAGCATTTAAATACATGAAAAGCAAAAATTCGGGTGTTACAAACCTCCCCCCTAATAGAATCTCGTCCCCGAGATTCAGGGCTGACTAAGGAATAGGTTTGGGAACTCCCTCTTCAAGTCCTCTTCGCGCTCCCAAGTCGCTTCACTCTCTGCATGGTTGCTCCACTGGACTCTACAGAAACGAGTTGACTTATTTCTCGTCTCTCGATCCATGTTGTCCAGAATCTTCACGGGGTCTGCTCATCTGGTACTCGAAGACACTTCTTTAGTTGCGACACATGGAACACATCATGCACACCTGCCAACGACTGCGGCAACTCCAATTGGTAAGCAACTTCTCCTCGGTGACTCAGAATCTTGAACGAGCCCACATATCTTGGCGCAAGCTTCCATTTGGCATGGAATCTCTTAACTCCCTTGAGGGGTGTAACTCTAAGGTACCTGAAATCCTTCGGCTCAAAACTTATGTCTCGGCGACGGTTATCGGCATAACTCTTTTGTCTTGACTGGGCTATCTTCTGTCTTTCCCGGATCATGGCGATCTGCTCTTCGACCTCTTGAAGAATATCCGGTCCAAAGACATGTCGTTCACCCGTCTCATTCCAATTCAATGGTGTTCAACATGGCCGGCCATACAGCACCTCAAAAGGTGACATATGTAGACTGGCCTGATAGCTGTTATTGTAGCTGAACTCAGCATATGGCAGACTCTTATCCCAAGAGGTAGCATAAGCCAATGCACAAGCTCTTAGCATATCCTCCAGAATCTGATTTACTCTTTCCGTCTGTCCATCCGTCTGCGGATGATATGCAGTACTGAAGTTCAAACGGGTCCCCATGGCTTCGTGCAACTTATTCCAAAACCTTGAGGTAAATTGGGTACCTCTGTCCGATACAATCTTTTTTGGCACTCCGTGCAAGCAGACGATCCTGGTCATGTACAATTCCGCTAATTTATCTCCTGAGTAAGTGGTCTTTACAGGGATAAAATGAGCGACCTTAGTCAAGCGGTCCACTATAACCCATATGGAGTCATATCCTCGCTGAGTCTTCGGCAACCCGGTGATGAAGTCCATTCCGATTTCCTCTCACTTCCACTCAGGAATCTTGAACGGCTGCAGCAACCCTGCTGGCCTTTGGTGCATTGCTTTAACTCTTTGGCACACATCATACAACACAACATGCTCAGCAACCTCACCTTTCATGCTTGGCCACCAGAGCCTCCAAGCAACTGCAGCATACACCACAACTCCGCAGCGTAGCCTCCCTCACGCTCGGCATAGTTGTTCTTCATCAACATCTGCCAAAAGACACTCACGTAAGAACTCAAAAAGTTTTTAAAACCAAGGGATAGTAAGAGAAATTCAGCAAAAGGGGTATGAGAAGAGACAAGGGGATGAGTCGAGATCTCATTCATTGTCTTGTCAAATTTTAACTTTAGAAAATAGGTTTTATCCTCACTACGACCATTCTAACTACGGGTGAGTCTACAGTCAGTATGGCTCTGATACCACCTCTGTCGGGACCCGAATTCGCAAATCCGGACCCTCTGTGTATTCAGCACTAGTCCAGGATCACGCTAGTGCACACAGTCTCAACATCGGTAATTATCACAATCATACACATCGATAGTAATAAAGTACTTTAAATAATTAACCAAACTGGTTGCTCGACCTTATGGTCAAGTTACAAGATAGGCCTCGCAGGGCGAAGACTTATTTAAAAGAGAAATAACCGCAGCGGAATAAAATAGATTTCGTGGCGCCATCCAGTATACCACAGGCAACTGACTGGGCTCGCTCCCTAGTTAGACGGCTCCTCCTGGTACTCTTCCTCCAAAGCTAGCGTCGACTCTTCTTCAACTGATGTTGTATTGTGGCAAGGGTGAGTACTTAGTACTCAGCAAGTCATACATAGAATGCAAGCTAATATTTTACATGCAAGGCTTGATACAAAGGATAGGCTAACAGGTTCATTTGCAGTAAACAGCATTTAACAATAGCATAAATAGATTCGAAAGCAGTAAAAGTAAAGATAATATCAATAACTTTTCCAGGAGTTAAGTAAACACTTTCCCTTTCCTAATCCATATTTCCATCAAAGTCATCAACAAACCCAACCAAACTTTTCAAGTCCAAGTTGTTTTCATGAAAGTCTAACCCTTGACTGTAATCCCCGAGCAGTGTCCAGTGCCGTGGACTCGGCTATTCGAATAGGTTATTACACTCTGCAGAGGTTATGCACTTTACCCACAAGATACAGTCAAACACCACAAAGGCGAGTGATCGTAACAAAGCCTTTCAAAGACCGCAAACTAAACAAATGAACCTCTCCGGCTTTTTTCAGACACCATCCCTTCCCTTAACAGAAGCGAAGTATGGACCGACATACCGTTGGACGGGTACCATGCCATACCACTGGTACGCTCCCCTTTCAAGCTACACAAAAGTTGTAGTTGACATCCCGAGGTACCACATGCAAGTTATTAGTAACTTACTCAACTAGGTTCGTCCCATTACAGACATGTGGTTGCACATTTGACTCAGATCAAAGGCTTTCAAGGTTAAGTCCTTAGGGTGACCAGGGCAAGACTACCCGAAGAACCAAAACGACATCCCCGGTGCCACTCATGGCCCACCACATCATTCTTGCCACTTGCCCCGGTCTAAATGTATTTATCAAACCCAGTTGATTACCATGCACCACGTGCCATCTTCATCATCACAGCACATGATACTTCTCCAAAACAGGTTCAATATCTCATTAAGTCAGTATTAAGATTTGATAGTCCAAAATCATGTCATGTGCACGTAGCAGGTCTAAGCAATATACTACGACGGTCTAAGTACCCAATGTTGGCAATTTACTAATGTCCAACTAAATAATCCATAACTAGGGTGACAAGGGTTCATGGCATATAATTTAATTAAACAAGGAGTCATACTGCAATTTGGCATTTATCTACTTCCCAGAAATAATTTAAATAATTTCTAATTAAATTAGCATGCAATAATTTAAATTAAATTGATTTCAAAAATGGGATCAATACGGTCAAAGCATAACTTGCCTACAAAAAGTACTTGTTCTTGGTCTCGAGCTGGCTCCTGGGTCAAAACTTCACCTTCGAAGCCTTCGGGCACTTCAACGTCTACTCGTAACGCGTGCAAATAGCAATAACATAAATAAACAGTAGCCAAGAATTGTCAAAAAATTCAAATAAACTTCATAAACAGAGAGAGCACATTTTTATATATTTTTAGAAATTTGAATCACCCAAATCGGAGTTAAAATGCAAAAGTTACACTCGTTTAAAGTTTGAAAAATCATTTAAATCAATATAAATAGAGAAAACTCTTGTCACAAAATTAAATAAAATTCACCATTATGTAGAGCTCAATTTTATAAAAATTTAGAAATTGGAATCACCCAAATCGGAGTTAAAATGCAAAAGTTATAAGCGTTTGAAGTTTGAAAATTCAAATAAAAGAATAAACCGAATTAACTCATTTATTTTTCTATTGAAAAACCTTATTTATGACGTCAGCATGACGTCAGCGGATCCATGGACTAGGTCCATGGCTCGGGTTTGGTCCACCGTGGACCCGGTCCACGGGTACATGCCTCACTGATATGTGGGACCCCTCCGATGACGCCAGCGCTGACGTCATCGCGCTCGGCCACATGGTACTGACATGCGGGCCCCACCGTGACGTCAATGTGACGTCACGGGTGACGCCACCGCATGGTGTGCAGAGCCATTAACATGCGGGCCCCTTGCTGACGTCACGCGTGACGTCAGCATCGACTTGGCGACGCCCGCGCTGACTGCCGGTTCGGCTACCGGACACATGGCGCAATCTGGGCTGTTGGTTTGAAATCCAACGGTCCAGATCAGATCTAATCCCGCACATTGCGGTGCAACGCGATTGATCTGGACCGTACGATTTAGATCGGACGGTCGAGATCCGATCGGGTTTAACCGCGTCGCTGGGGTGACGTGGCATGACCCAGCGCTCGACGCGTGGCTCAATCTACACCGTCCGATTTAGATCGGACGGTCGAGATCCAATCTAGTGCTACAACGTGCGTGAACCCTAACCGTACGATCTAGATATAACAGCTGAGATCTACCCTAGCACGGTGCGGTTCAAGGCTACGTGGCTCAACCCCATGTGTTGAATCTAGATCCAACGGTTGAGATTAGATCTAAAAGCCGCAATGTGGATTTCGTTACGGTGACGTGGACGAACCTGGGCGGTCGGATCTTGATCGAACGGCTGGTAGAGCATGCGGGTTCCAGCGATATCGCGGCGGAGCTGGCTTGCCGGAGGCGGGGACGACGACCTGGCCAACGGCGTTTCCGTGCGTCTCCGACGAGGTGAGTGGTACCCCTCGACGCGCCTCAACACGGGGAGTCCAGATCTGGGTAGCATGACGGCGGAGGACGGCGGAGACGACGGGAAAAGGAGAAAAACCGCGGCGGCAAGCACTTCCAACTTCGGTGAGCGATTGCGGGCGATCGGCGGCAGCTGGAGCTCAGAGAGTTAGGGCTACGGGTGCGCACGGAAGAGGAGAACACGACACGGGTGGCGGCGCAATAAATAGCGACCTCGGCGTCCGTGAAATCCGCGGAAACTGTGGCCCACTCGGCGGCGGCGGCGGCGGAATCCGACGGGGATTCGGATTGGGCGACGTGGCGCAATCGTGACCGTTGGATCAAGATCCGACGGTCGCGAGGTTAGGGTTCGATTGGGCTCGGGTCGGGCTTGAGTACGGTTCAAGTCTGACTCGGGTCGGACCCGGTCAGTTGAACAGTAAAACCGGATCACTATTTTCCAGCGATTTAATATTTGAAAATAATTCTAGTAATTCAAATAATTCGAGAAAAATAGTAAAATAATCAGACAAATTCGAAAAAAAAAATCTGGAAAATACTTTGAGACATTTTGGACTCAAATAAAATATTTCCAACAAAATTTTATTTATAACTTTTAATTATTTATTTATTTCAAACGGAAATAAATTCAAAATAAATCGAAATAAATCCCAGAAAATTCATAAAATTCTCAAAAGTGTGAAATAGCATTTAAATACATGAAAAGAAAAAATTTGGGTGTTACAACTTTTCCAATTGAAAACCCCTTTTCAAGTAAAAAGGTTTTTAGTCTATCATACCATGCTCTAGGAGCTTGTTTCAAACCATACAAAGCTTTTGATAATTTGTACACATGATCTGAAAACTTTGGATTTTCAAAACCTGGAGGTTGCTTAACATAGACCTCCTTATTTACATAGCTATTAAAGCACTTTTCACATCCATTTGATACAATCTAAAACCTTTAGATGCAGCAAATGCTAAAAGAATTCTAATAGCTTCAATTCTAGCAACAGGAGCAAATGTTTCATCAAAGTCTAAGCCTTCAACTTGAGTAAAACCTTGAGCAACCAATCTAGCCTTGTTTCTAACAACAACACCATCCTCACTTTGTTTATTTTTGAAAACCCATCTAGTTCCAATAACATTAAAATCAGGAGGAGGTGAAACTAGTTTCCAAATTGTATTTCGTTCAGAATTCTGTAATTCTTCATGCATGGCATTGATCCAAGATTCGTCAGATAATGCATGAGATATATCTTTGGGTTCAAAAGAAGCAACTAAAGCAGAATGAGCATGAGTATCAGAATGAATAAACCTGGATCAGGTGATTCTCTCATTCAAGTCTCCAATTATTTGTTCAGGTTGATGCATTTTCTGAATGTGCAATGGAGCTGTCGTTCCAGAAACTTCTTCTTCTCATTGTTCATTTTCGGCATGAACTGATGATGTTGTAGCTTGAGAATGCTCAGCTGTAGGTAGGATAGAAGTAGGTGCAGAAGGTGCTACAACTGGTTGTGCATTAGGAAGAGTTAACACCTTATCCTCAATATCATCATCATTGTCTTCAAATATTTTCTCGCCCTGAACATATGCACCTGTACCTGCATCACTTAGACTAGTACCTGGACTAGCCTCATCAAAAGTAACTTCACAGGTTTCTAGAATTTTGTTAGTTTCCAAAACAAGCACACGGTAGCCACGAGTATGAGTAGGATATCTAAGAGAAATGCCATCGTTTGATCTAGCTTCAAATTTATCAAGATTTCCAGATTTCAAGATAAAGCATATGCATCCAAAAACTCTAAAGTGAGAAACAGTAGGCCTATGTCTAAACCGAAGTTCATAAGGAGTTTTACCCAATTTTGATCTAAAAAACACACGGTTTGAAACATAACATGTAGTTGAAATCGCTTCAGCCCAAAATTTCCTAAGAGTGTGATGTTCATCTAGCATAGTTCTAGCCATCTCAACCAACATTCTGTTTTTCCTTTCAACTACACCATTCTGTTGAGGCACTCAAGGTGATAAAATTGATGATCAATTCCTTTTTCAGCACAAAAGTGATCAAAAGAAGAATTTTTAAACTCAGTTCCATTATCACTTCGAATAGCTCTAAGAGCTCCTGGATGATCAATAGAAAGCCTAAGAGCAAGACTTCTAAAATGACTAAAAGCCTCATCCTTATATGCCATAAAGTACACCCAAGAATATCTAGAGAAATCATCAACAATAACAAGCACATACCATTTGCCTCCAAAAGAGAAACGGGAAAGCTAGAGGAATCGCGAAGGCGCGAGCGGGTTGTGCAAATTTCAGCAAGCAGCAGTTCGCAACCCCCGCGCGTTATACACCCTCAACCTTCGAATTTCCAATCTCCAACACCTCCAAGACCTCCAGTGTTCATTGCTCGTCCACCGCATCCAAACTTACTAGCAAACTCCAGTGAAAATCAGCAAAGAGGCAGCAATCAAGTCCGCTCAACTCTTGTTTGCTACCGATGCGATCAGTCGGGCCACTTTTAGTGCCAATGCCCACAAAGGAACCAAGTGACATTGCGAGTTCGACCCCCAAATGCACCTAGAGCTATAGCACCACCACGACCAGCACCTCCACCAACTCCTGCGCAACAACATGGTCTTACCAACCACGTTACCACCGAAGAAGCTCAGACTGCATCGGATGTAGTGATGGGTACGCTTCTTGACAACTCCTACCCGATTACCGTATTATTTGATTCCGGAGCATCGCACTCATTCTTCGAAGAGGGGTTTGCTGCATATAATGGGTTTCTTATCCAACCAATGCATCCACCTCTTCTCATTAGAGCACCAGGATCGGAGTTGAGAACCGATCGAATCTGCCGGGGAGTAGGAATTGGAATCAAATAAAATTTTGGTGGTCATGGACAGTGATATGTATGATGGTTTGATGAATCATAAGAGATCTGGTGTAATTTAAGTGTAATTACATGTCATCCCTTTTGGATACAGAAGTAGGGAGATATGGTGATTCATGTATGAATTGGTTATCAAATACGAGGTATTTGGAGGAACTAGTGCTAGATAAAACGGTCAATAGGTACCTGATAATTGAACTATTAAAGTAGTTAGTATAAGATGGAGTAAGATTGTGAGGGTAGGTACTAGGAGGATCAGATAACTAGGATTTTGGTTATAAGCGGTAATAGTGGGATGTTTGAAACATATATGTGCACTTGGATTCAGTATCTCAATTATTAGTCGGGTGCACATGTCAGACAAATTATTGGGAACTTAGGAATCAATTTCTTACCCTCATAGGAAAATTTTTAGAGTCATACCTTAGGTGTGAATCATGTGTTTGCAACTTGGGGAGTGATGTACCCTAAAGTAGTTGATTAGTAGAAGTATGATCAATGAGGAGACATGTACATGAGTGTAAACAAACAATGAACTATAAATGGGAAGTACATGAAATCTTAGATTGCAACTTTGCCATAAACAATACCCTTGTGGTTATGGGGATATGGAAATTTGGTTGTCCATATATACTTATCGATTGGAGAAGTTATTGGTGGCCAAGTGGTTAATTGATAACAAGGGTAATTCACCAGAGTTCATTGGTGCGATTTGATGATGGTGGAAATCGATATACACTTGGTGGATATGATATTGCAGTAGGACAAATGACAAAATTGAAGATCATTATCGAAATTAGAATTTGACACCCTCTTCTGTTCCTAGTTATCCCAATCTCGAGGACGAGATTCTTTTAAGGGGGGTAGGTTTTGTAACAGCCCAAAAATGGTAGTTGTGATAAAATTATATTTAAATAAATAAAATGAGTTTTTTCTAGAGTTTCGATGGATTTTAAAACTTTTGAAATTCAAAAAAAATATTATATGATTGGTTACTAGCTGCTGTTAAATTAACTCTTGGATTTTATTTCAATATTAACAGTAGCCAAAAGTATTTTAATGTAGTCTCAAATATTTAAAAATGTCTTAAGTTGGTAAGTCACGCATATCATATTCATGTCATTCATATTTGCAATAAAACCTTCACTTGCTTAAAATTTTACAAGTAATGGGTCATTAATTTGAAGGGAGATTAATTTCATGAAACCTTAAAATCATTTCCAATTACACCAACACTTCTTTACCCATACTCAATGACATGTGGGTCATGCTTGCATAAGAGAGAGAAGTGGGCTGCACCTGACCACTTTGCCTTTTCTCACTTCTTTCACTTCTACCCACTAAATTACATATGGACCCACTAGTAAGAGAGGGAGAGAAATCTGCACACACCTACTATATCATTTCCCACTTTACTCAATTTTTACCCACTTACCTAACCAGTCTATGACATGTGGGTCCTACCTTGCCTAGGAACTTGTGGACTGCACATACCTAATCTGCATTATCTTACTCTATCCACTCATACCCACCTTTCTTACCTTTCTATGCCATGTGGGGCCTCGGCCCACATGTAAGTGATGAAGTGGGCAAGTATATAAGCACCTCACACCTCTTTTTCCCTCCCTACCCACTCATTTCTTCCTCCCCAACCAGAATTTTCAGCACAAGGGAGAGAGAGCAAGAGCACCTCTCCATCCTCTCCTTCCTCTCCTCAAATCCATCCACATTTTGAGTTTGAGCTTGTGCATGTTATGCCATTGGATTCTTCTCATCAAGAGCTTCAAATCCATCCAAATGGATTTTTGATGCACCAAGTTTTGGGTGAGTTCTAATCACTCCTTTGCTTCCCTTTTTCTGAAATTTTGTCTCCTTGAACTCGTTCCTCTCCTTTCCCTTGAAAATCATGTTCCCGTCGACGATCGAGCCGTGCATGTTAGTTTGCTAGCTTGAGGAGGAGGAGTTGAAGCTGCACAAGGAGTGAAGGCATTGTTCTCGGGAGCGAGGAGGAGGAGTTAATACCGGGGGGAAAGCACAACGAACAATTCCGCGAAGCCATTCCTCATCCCGTCGACGAACTAGCCTCCCACCAAGTACAAGAACACCCTAGAAGTGGTAAGGTTTCACCCTAAGTCATCTTTTTGGAATGTAGAAGCCTCTTGTGCAATAGCCATTTTCAGACAGAATAGCCAATCCGGATAGTCCGGACTTCCATCCGGACACTCCGGGTGTGTCAGTGCAAACTAGTAAACTGGAACCGAAAAACCCAGCCCGAAAAGTCTGGGATTTTATTCGGACACTCCGAATGGGTTGAAAAATTGTAACCGAGAATGCCAACCTGAACACTCCGAGTCATGTCCGGACACTCCGGATATGTCAAGCGAAGAGTAAAATTGAAACAGAGAGACCCAACCTGGATACTCCGGAGTTTCATCTGGATTGTTCGTGGTACCCGGATACTCCGGGGTTTCAACCCGGATACTCCGGATTGGTCAGCATTTGAGTAACCGAGAGGCTCAACCCGGACATTCCAGACCCTAACTAGGATACTCCGGACCTGAGTTGATAAAATGCTTCTCAGATGCATGCTAGGATTAGGAGTATAATCATGGTGCATTTCATGCATGATTGTGCATGCTATCGTGTTGTTTCTTATTTGGTTCTTAATTGGTATTATTTTGGAATTGGATTTTCTCGTTAGGTGTTGACGCTTCAGAGGCTACTCCCGAGTACGACTACGCCTACGACGTCAAGAGCGAGCAACAAGGCACTACTTTACTCCTTGAACATGATTGCTCCTACTAATTGCAACTACACTTTCAAGTTATTTTACGAATTGCATGCCTACTTTCAATTATATCTATGTTGGGGGTAGAGTGCATAGTGCTTAGTTATTACCTTGTTGACAGGTTTTCCTCTTACCATGTTCCTTTCGTACACCATTGTCGCCCTAGGTGGTTGGTTTATTATTACGTATGTGTTCGTACGATTTGCTTAGCCTTGCTTAGAACCTCGTTCGAAACCGCGATAGATGGATTTATTTCATTGGTCGCAAAGATCAAATGATTATGATGATGATGGTTCAATTGTGGTTATTGTGTAGCAATGTTGGTTAAGGATCTTAAGGATTGAATATTGGTGACGTCTCTTTGAGTAACTATCGTGCGAACCACACGCCGTTTATGGGGCCGGTTTAGCCAAGTACTTGTGTATGACCAGGGGTGTTTAAACCACATGCACTCGGAGTTCCTTGAGCGTTGTGAGCGTCAAGGAAGGTCTGCGGGAATTCCCCGAACTTTGCGGAGTGTCGTGGAATGTCCTTCAAAATCCCTCGACGTTGTGGCGTCAGGGATGTTCAGTAACGGGTGTACTCCTTGATCCACACACACAGGTCACTGAGCACGCGGGATCAAGGGTCACAGTCACCCGGGTGGTTTAAATGCACTACCATGTATACTGGAAAATGGTTTTGTCACGTTTACCTCGGCCGGCACATCAAAGGAATTGTGCTCATAGCTTGGCTTACGAGTGTGGCATGTCATGTGGGTAAAGTCGTACCTCTGCAGAGTTTAAACTATTCGAATAGCCGCGTCCATGGTTAAGGACGATCGCTTAATTTGTCAGTCACTGGGCGAGTATTAAGGACCGGGTAAGAATGGGATGAGTGTGGAAAATGACATGAGTATTGAAGTACTCGTGTGTGTATATGAACACGAGCGTTGGACTCGTGGTTCGAAGAATGCTTGAAGGCATGAAATGATTATGTGATGGTTCTATTTATGATGATGTTACACTATGTATTTGATTTTGCAAATGTTTACCAAATGGCAAATTTCAATCTATACATGCCTATGTTTTCATTCCAAATATTGCTTTATCCTAAAGATACCCTTTTGCCTTCCTTTGTTGTAGCAACCACATGTAGCTAGAATGCAGCATTTCGTATATATTATTGTGCGAGTACACCTTTGTTACTCATTTGGATTGTCCACTTGCTGCAGGTGAGGATGAGGTGCTGCCCGTAGATTTTTACCGGGCAGACTTCGGCGACACTAACATCTAGATGCGTGTTCTTGCCTCCAGTTGGTTGCCTGAGGGTTTGGGGCATACAACGCTGGACATTACCTTTTGTCATTTTGTTATATTTCCGCTGCCTGATAATGTAATACTTTATGTATGTCGTCGTGAACCATGGTATCACTTTTGGTATGTATATAAACATTTATGTTTCCGTTATTGTGTATGCGCTATGATACAAACTGTTGTGCATTGTCGCGCGTGTTGGTGAACTGTCCTAGGACCAACACGAGCATATATGCAGGACGCCCGAGGTTCCCTTGATTTACTTGATTTGTAAGGTGCAATTGAGTGAATCAATGGAGTCCCGGGGACGGGTCCCCACAATGGTCCAACCGTGTCAAGATGTAGTAGCTGTCCTGGAGCGTTTGTCATCACCATGGTAAGAGGTGGATGTGAACCTGCAATCATCTTACCATGTCTACAAGAAGAGCATACTAGATCGCTATCACATTTAAGCTTAGGCAAACCACATATGAGATTTAATCCACTTACACAAGTAAGATGATCAAAACCAACATGACCAAGTCTACGATGCCAAAAGAATAAATCTTTAGAAATATTGGCAACTAGACACATATGCTTAGAAGAAGGTGATACATCAAAGTCATCTTTAAATACTCTTCCAAAGCGTGAAATCCTGAAAACAAGGTCACCTGAAGCATCTAACACTTTGCATTAATTTTTTTAAAGCTTATTTCAAGATCTTCATCAATCATTTGTGAGACAGAGAGCAAGTTATATTTCAAGTTTTCAACAAGAACCACATCCTTGAACATAAATTTGTTACTTACCTTCAATGTACCTTTTGCCACAACAGAAGAGGTAGAAGCATCTCCAAAGGTAACACTTTCATCACGAGATGCACGAGTGAGGAAGGAAAACCAATTCTTATCACCGGACATGTGGCATGAGCATCCAGAATCCACTAGCCATATGTTCTTCCTCGCGCGAGAAGCCTACATAGCAAAACATGTCGTGGTCTCAGTACTAGGGTTAGAAATCAGATTTTTGGGAATCCAGTACTGAGACACACGACGCAACAAAGTAGGCACAACACGAGTATTCTTATGCACAAAATCAGATTTGCCCTTTCTCGTGTTTCTAGCAACAAAAGGTGTTTGCTTCACCCTAGGCACATAATGAGAAATGAAACATGCATGTTTGAAATTAGACCTAGCCTTGTTCCTTTCTGTCTTCTGTTGTTTGGCTAGCCTAAAGCAAAAATCTACTAGATGTCCATCGCTACCACAATGAGTGCAAGTATACTTAACATGATGTTTGGCTTTAACAGTAGAAGCACATTTTGCATTCATCATAGTAGAAGAAAGAAAACCAGCAGATTTAAAAGCAATCTTTTTAGGCTCATTAAGAATATCAATTTTGTCATTGCAAGGAGCATGAACAACAATGCAAGGTTTAGTTTCAAATGAAGCATGAAGATCAAAACCTAAACCTTTTTTATTTGAGCTAACCTTTGATTTATCCAAAATCATGTTCAAAATTTTCTTGCCATTAGTGAACCGTTCCAAAGAATTTTGCAAGTAATCAACTTTTTTAGCAAGAGTTAAACAATTATTGCAAGGACCATCCACTTTTCCTTTTTGCTTGCGACAAATTGAGCATGAAAGAACCTCATGTGTAAGCAAAGCATCTGTTACTTGAGAAACCCTAGCATTTGCATCATTCAACTTCAATTCTAGTATGGAGCATTTAGAACATGGAGTACGGATGCATGTCCACTTGGCCCAACCTAGCCCAATACATGCAAACTACCCCAAACGATTATAAACTCTTGCACGCGTATGGCCCACCCGCCATACTCACGTGACTGACAACTCCTTATGTGCACTATTCTCTAGCCCGAACTTCCCGCATGACATCCTTGACCACCAAGATCTCGATTCCTCCAGAACCTAGTCCCAAACCTCAGTTCCTCCATGAACCTAGTTCCGGTCCCGTCATCGACCACGTTCGCCCTCGAGCAACACCTACACATGAATAAACACAAAACGATTCCGAGCACAAGTCCACGACTTGACTCAAAGTCAAACCATGCAATCACTCACACGAGCATTGCATACAAACAATCCAAACTCAATTGCAAAATCCTAATCGAGTTCACATTCACGACGAACCAAAGTTTGGTCCGGCGCACACAGCGAAAAAGCCCCTCATTTTTCCATTCACGCCGGACTAAATATTTGGTCCGACGTCACTCACGACGGACCAAAAAACCGGTCCGACGTACATGCAAAACTTACTGGTTTGAACAGATTTGGTCCGGCGCAAAAACATTCAAGTTCACGTTCACAGTGGACCAACGAAAATTGGTCCGGCGTACATGCAAATTTCAGACCACAAAATCTTGTTCACCACGGACCAAAAAACATTGGTCCGGCATAAAAGTAAAGCCATATGTTTCTTGTCAAATTGGTCAAGCACATGCACAAGCACATTTTTGCAAATTAAATTGTAAGCCAATTTTTCAGCACATCATTTCACATATTCTTTAATCTATATTTAAACCTTTTATTTTTTAGAAGTCGGCTTTCTTGAGCCGATACCCTATGCAATAAGTGGCTTAAAGAAGTGAATTCTTGGCCACCAAACTTCTCCTTCAAAGGAGGGATTAAACCTTGAAAAGCTAAATCGGTAATTGATTGTCAGGCAACGTGACACTAAAACACCGATTTCTAACTTCCCTACACCTTTTAATATAATATATTACCAATTCCCTGAACTTATGTCGAACAGTGCTTAGATCTAATATCCTCAATTCTAAGTTTCCACAGAAAAAGTACTCGTGGAATCGGTTTTCCAATTCGGTTCAAGTATTGATCGAATTTGGGGGAAGTGTTGTGAACCAGGTGAAAGTTGCCCCAAACAAAGATAATGAAAATAACTTTACGTTCAATCCATCGGACTGTGTGGCCTCTCCACATTGTGCCACAAAATGTCCGATGTGCTCTGATGTTGTCGTGGAGTCATTTCCCAAAAAATTAGCAAAATCAGGAATCCTATAGCCATTACGATATGGGATTCGATCAATGTAATCAAGATACGGCTTTCTATAGCCGATGGTGCGTCCCTTCGATTGAATGCTGTCGGGACCGGAATATGCAAATCCAGACCTTCTGTGTATTCAGCACTAGTCTAGGATCATGCTAGTGCACACGGTCTCAACATAGATGAAATATCACAATCATACACATCGGAATAATAAATAAAGACTTCATCTATTAATATGAACGACCTTAAGGTCAAACTTACTCTTGTGAGCCCTTGATGGATTCAATTCAATATATATGTAAATAGCAGCGGAACGAAGAACGTCGGTGATTCCCATCAATATGTCACATGCAACGAACAAGGTTCAACTCCTAGATATTCGCCTCCTCGCGGAACTCCTCCTTTGAAGATGTAGACTTCTCCTCAACTGGTGATTGTTTGTTGCAAGGGGTGAGTACATAAAGCACTCAACAAGTCATGCACTGAATACAAGTCTAATAACTATATGCATGGCTTATTCCAAATGAATGGCTGAATTGGTTGTTTGCAATAAAGCAGCATTCACAAATAAACATAATAGATTGTAAAGCAGTAAAACAAGTAACAATAGTAATAAATTTCACAGTTACTTCACAAGTAAACCCTACAACCATAGGCAACCTGCCCCAAGCCCAAGTTCAATTTTATGAAAATCTAACCCTTGACTGTAATCCCCGAGCATTATCCAATACCGCGGACATGACTATTCGAATAGTTTTGACACTCTACAGAGGTTATACACTTTACCCACAAGATACAATCAACTCACCACGTCAGCCGTGAATCGCCATACAAGAGTATGCGAATAAGCGATCATAACAAAGCCTTTACAATGGTCTGTCTAAACCCAGTACCGCCCACTAAGGTTTCAACACTGAAGGGTTACACCACCACAACAGGGCCCCCCTCTTGCGCCATGTGAGTCTACCCGTACACCCGGAACCCACACCAACCACGACAGTATCAAAATCTAAACATCACAAATTAGTCAGCTAAGTCTATTCCATTCCAGACATGTGGTTGTATGTTTGGCTCAGTTCAAATTCTTGCAAGGTTAAGTCCTTAATTGACCAAGGCAAGATTTTCAGAAAAATCCACATATACCATTAATCCATACCACCACTTTCCTTTATCCACTACAAAAATGTGACCGCCCAAATGCCACACTGGCCCACCAATACACAACTCTCGCCAATTGCCTAGTCTAAATCATTTTATCACCCCAGTTGATTACCATGCACCACATTCCATCAACATCATCAACAACACATGTCACATCTTTCATAAACATGTTCCATATCTCATTAAGTCAAGATTAACATTTAATATTCCAAGATGAGGTCATTGACACGTTGCAGGGCTAAGCTTACTACATACGATCTATTTAACCCATGTTGGCAAATTATTAATATCCAACTAATATTCTATAATCTAGGGTGACAAATGATTCATGACATACAATTATTATAGACAAGGTGGCATATAACAAACAGGTCGGATAGCTATTCCCAGAATTAATTGAAAGCATTTTAATTAAACTAGCATGCAATAATTTAAATCAACATAGTTTTAAAAGTGGGATCAATATGGTCAAAGCATAACTTGCCTTGGAAAAGGTCCTATTCCTATTCTTGGACTTGTTCTTGAGTCAACACCTCTCCCTCGAAGCCTTCGGGCAATTCAACGTCTACGCGAAACGGATAAATAAATAATAAATATCCAAAACAGAGAGCAGCTTAAGTCCAAAAATCAAATAAAATTCACCATTCAATAGATCTCGATTTAACAAATTTTTAAAAACTGGAATCACCTCAATCGGAGTTCAAACGCAAAAGTTATAGCGATTTGAAGTTTGAAAATACAATAAAAAGAAAATTACAATTTAAATGAATTATTTTTCTATTGAAAATTTTGAAATATGACATCAGCGGCTATTTTCTTTTTCGGTCGAATTATTTTTCTAAAAGAAAATCGGATTATTGCGTCAGCTTTCCGTCACCCAGTGCATGGATTGGGTCCACGCCCAACTCGGGTCCATCATGGACCCGGTCCACGAGGCCATGTGTCACCAGCATGTGGGCTCGGCTCAGGATGACATCATGCTGATGTCATCGCATGGTGCGATGGGTTGAGTTGGCATGCGGGTCCCACCGTGACATCATCACATGGGCGCACAACGGCTGACTAGTGGGTCCCGCTGCTGACGTCACGCTGACGTCAGCAGCGACCGACGCGACTCGGCGGCGACACCTCAGATTCCGCGCACATGTGGCACGCTCGGGTTGGCTCGTGCACGGCGCGATCTCAACCGTCGATTCAAAATCCAACAGCCCGGATTAGATCTAATCGGCTGGGTTTTAAGGGCGATGTGGACAGTCTCAGTGACTTCCGACCGGAGACGAAGATAATGACACGTGAGACGGTGCTCCGAGGGTCTTCCCGTGAAGTGAACTATGCTCCCAGGTGCGCCTCGTCACGGGGGTTCCGGATCGAGGCTCAAACACGTCGGGGAACGGCGGACGGCGACGCAAAGTGGCAAAACACGCAGTGGCCCTCCTTCCTAACTACAATGAGCAATTGTAGTCAAATGGCGGTGGCTTGGGCTCGGAAAGTTAGGGCAACCGACGCACACGGGAAAGGAGAAGGCGGCAGCAGGGTCGGGGCATTAAATAGGGGCCTCGGCGTTCGTGAATCCCGCGAAAACTGAGGTTGGTTGCAAGGCGGCGGCGGAGTCTGACGAGGACACGAAGATGGCGACATGGAGCTATTCCGGCCGTCCACACGATGAAGATCCGACTGTCCACAACTTGCGCACAACGTGACTCCACGCTAGCCGTGGGATCCCGATCCAACGGCGGCTGGATTAGGGTTAGGGTTTAGCGGATCAGATTACGGTCAATGGGTTAACGGGTTTCCGGTCGGCGGCGCGGGTTGGACCCGTTAGGGTTTTTCTCTGATTTTTCCAGCGTTTTAATAAATAAACAATTTCATGAAAATTCAAACAAAGCGAGAAAAATACCAAAAATATCAGAAAAATTCTGGAAAATACTTGAGACATTTTGGACTCAAATAAAATATTTCCAACAAACTTTATATGAAACTTTTAAATATTTAAATAATCCAATACTAGACTTAATTCAAATTAAATCCAAATAAATCAAAATAAATTCTAGAAAATTCCAAAAATTCAAATAACTTAATAAATTAAATAAAAGCAAAAATTGGGATGTTACAAACGCCAAATTGATCCCTCAGAATGATACTAATAGCTTCAGCCCAATCGATTTCTCTAACTAATGCTAGTTGCGCTTGAGGTGCTTGCTGACTTGTTGCGAATTCACCATGCTGCCCCTTGAGTGCAAACTCAGGCTGGCATTGTACCAAGGGTCATATCGGTGCACATGGTCACTCATAGTCGACATTTTGTTGAGCAAATGTTAGTTCATGTAGTGGAACAAATGGCTCCGAGTACGATATAACCCTATACGGGGTTGGATCCCCTAGAGGAATTGGCTCAACGTAATGAGGACATACACATGTCTCAATCAACTGAGCAGTCGATCTGGGATAGACATAAAACGGAGCTAACGGTGGTAAACTAGGCTGACTGCCTAATTTGGGGGCAATCTATGTAAGTCTAGTAATGAGTAACCCCGCTTGTTCCAGGATCCCATGACAAGACAATGGTTGGTTGCGCTGGTGCCATAGTAGGGATAGTAGCCGACGGCTTTGGGTCAACCGCTGGCTTAACGTTTTGAGCGCTTTGGGCTACAGAGTAGACTGGATATGTCGACAAAGCTTGCAGAGGGTCAAGCAGAGTGCCAGTCGACACATGTTCTTGTGCAACTTTCTTGATGCTGTTAGCTATCATTGGCCTAAGGATGGTTACTAGAGCTAATGACTGGTTAATCAGAGCATAATGTATAGACTGATTAATCATGTTCGATAACTCCGCCTAAACGGGCATATATCGGCCTTGTGCTCTTTCAGCAGCAACTGAAGTCTCCTTACTGCCGAAGTTGACTGTAGGCAATGCGAATTTTTGTGTAACGCCGCATCAGGTCTTCTGATAATAGTTGAGCATCATCTGCTCAAACGCAGCCTTCTGATCTTCAATTTCCTTCAGCTATTCCGGCGTCAAATCGTCCAATGTTGGGACAATTATTGCCTCGGGGTTGGCATCACACGGAGAGATTGATTTTTTTAGTAGAAGACATTGTGATCCGATCAGGTCCCATCGGGCGTGCCAAAAGTGTATTGACGCCAAAAAACGTGATGAAGGGTTGATCGGCAATTAGCATACGCAAACACCGGGTTTGATTTTGAGTGCGAGCATGCTAGCCGATTTGATCCTGCAATCGGCCAGTGGATAATATGTGATTCAATCGGCTATAAAACAGATCTAATATTTCAACAGCAGTTTAGTCCGATCAGCTTGTTCGAGCTGATTTAGAAAAAGTAACTGATAGATCTAATCAACCTGATTGAGTTGATTAGATGAATATAAAGGTTGTTTTTCCCGAAGAAGGCGATGCGCAAAAAAGTCAGAGAAAAAAACAAACCTGGATTGGTGTAAGTCAACAAAATCAATAATCGGCGATGCACAACTTTATTGATTTAGTGAATTACATACAAAAAATTACAATGCTAATATTCTGGTTAGAAAATTCTCGTTGTCAAGTTAGAAAATTCTCTAAAATGGTTAATGTCGAATAAAACAACACCTAATATTCTGCTCAGAAAATTCCTATTGTCAAGCTAGTTATCTTGTACAAGACTTTTCTAGAAGGGCTGTAATTTTTTTTTTTTTTGGCATTTATATGAATTTGTTCATAAATTACCTAGGATTATTTTTCTCCTTACACTGTTCCTACCACAAGTCCAGCTATCCTTCTTTCGGACAGGCTTTATATTTGAAATTAGTCCAGAAGCCCTTGAAAGTTTCTTGCTTACTTCACATAGCGATTATATATAAATAAGTTTTGAGTGCCTCTGAGCTCTGAAAAAATCATATGTAATAAGTATATACACATTGGAAGAATGATATGTAGAACATTTTACCCTTTATTACAGCTAAAAAAATCCACATGGAACAAGAGGCAAGAAGAAAATATCCATGAGCTAGCAAATGCAGGCAGTTGGTACATGTGACAAAACAACATGAATGGCATTCTTTATGCATGCAGCCGAGTAGCCAACATTGGGTTGTGGGGGCGAACAGAAAAGAGAGAACAAAAACAACTAATGCCACCAGCAGGACAGCTCAGGATACAGCCGCGACCACACCACGACTTGGTGGTGTCGTACGTGCTGTTTTTATTTACTTAGCTCCATCCTTATTCTCTCTCCCTGTCGTGTTTTCTTCTCTCGTCTTTGTTCTCTTGGCTTCCTGTGTTAATTCTCTCTCTTGTGGTCTTCTCGATTGGCCTTATTGGGTGAAGACCCAAAAGAGCTCATGTTGGCAACAAAAGGAGGCGGCATGCATAGCACTACAAAATACTGCCACTTAACAGGAGTACATAATTGATGATGCATGATGAATACCACAATCTGTTTTTGCGTCTCACAACGAGCTCACAAACATAACATAATATAGTTATAAAACAAACAAGAACTATGAAACAGATAGAACTTGGCAGTACAGAAATTGCTATAAATCAGGGCCTGTTGTGCATTGTTCTGTTGCACCATGCTGAGATACGGAATTAAGCTTACTTGATTCTGGTAACATTTCTGGTACAGCTCAGAAAAATAACTACTTGATTCTGGTAACATTTCTGGTACAGCTCAGAAAAATAACTAGCTGGTGCTTTTCAAAAGTGAAAAACACAAAATCTCTCTTATCGAAAAACGTGTATTTTCAGTGGAAAACCCATGCCCGCGTTCCGTGTGACTATGGAGCTTCTGTAATTAAAAATTTTATAACATGTGTAGTCGATGCATACATGTATATGCACATAAGTAGGGTGTGCTTATGGTGTGCATCATTCTTGTAAGATTACGAGAGTTTGAAGAAAAGGACTTATCTATCTATTTCCCAGTAGAAGGCAAGCACAATATTGGCTGACCAATGATTCACAGAGAAGTGTTGGAAACATTAGCACCTTTTCCTGGCCCCAACACCTACCTGCCTTTTGGGGTGAGCTTAGCTGTGGACAACTGAGGCGGCAACCGGCAGATCGATCAATGGCTGTTTCGGTTGCTAATTTAGGTCCCAAACAGCCACACGTGATACGTCCAAGTACGAACTACGAGTTTATTAGTAGTTGAAGTCGATAGCTTCATTATATATCATACCTTCCGAGCTCTGCCTACTGGCTTCTGCCAATGAAACCTCGATTTTTCTAGTACTTGCTGAGCTCTCCTAATGCTCGAAAAGGCTATTTTGTACCAGATCTTATAAAGCACGTTACTCTAGTGGTGATAATCTTGGTCGTGTACTCATGTAGTAGATTGCCGGCCGTCACCAGAAACCTGCTATATTCCTCATTCCTCGATAAAAAAAGGCCTATCTGTATGTTTGAAACATGCTGATGTGTATATAAATACTTTGTGTCCTACGCCTATTTTGCATAGAACGGGACCGTCGACTACAGGAATCTACTTTTCAACAAACAGCCAACCATTTGATCTCATAGGACAGTGGTCGTCGGTAGGATGGCATTGTCATAGTTTCTTATCGGGAATACAGAATACTTAACTCTAGTTGGGACATATCAAGGCTACTCAAACTATCACTGTATACAGCTTGTCAATTATTTCATTTTTTCTCTCTGTTGGTGCTAGCCACAGTGCTAACAGAATAACTGAGTTGATTCAGCTCTGTGCATCCACATGTCATGTTATTTTACATGATTACATCACTAATCAATTCATAACCCAATAATTCCAGTTCAGTTTATGTGATAATTATATATCTGATTTCATGAGACTTATAAGTCATCACAGCTTTATTAGCTTCATTTCTTTTAAGCCAGGATTAAGTCTTAAGTTTTAACTATTATTTGGCTATAATTTAATCATGATTGGCATCGGAACTGCTGGGTACACAGCACCACCTCGTGTTCAACCAGATGAGACCACCATCGATATCAGGCAAGCTATTTCTCGATATTTATTTCTGTTTAACTTAGCAGTTTGGCCATTTCATTGTATTATATATATTCAAGTGCATTAGAAGTTCAGGACATATCTAAGTCAAGACTTATCAATTTGCAGTGGTGATTGAACCATTACTGGAAATCCTATGGATTTGCGTGACCCAAGAATTCTTGCTGTAGCAGCTGCACAGCGTCTTCTTCTTGAAACAGAGTACGATGAATATGCTGGTACCGATGCTAGTGGTGCTGCATTCTGCCGTTCTGCTGCACTTATTGTAAGCAGTTCCTTTTCTTAATGTCCTTAATAAGATGAACTAATCGATGGATAGCTACTTTAGGACAATTAGTCCAGCCTCAAGCACTTCCTGCAGTGCTGTTTCTGAATTGAAGAACAGTGCTTTTAGAAAAGGATATTTAATCTTTGGTTGGACTAGCAACGGGTTGCGAACTTATTGATGTTTTATTGACAGCTCAGTTGAGAAAAGGATATTTAATCTTTGTCAAAGTTATGTTTTCCTTCTTTTCTGTTCTTCTGTTCAGTGTGCAGATAGTTACTCCTTAATTACCATGAATTCACATTATTACTCCTTAATTACCTTTGGAACTTGAAGCTACATTCATTTTTATTCTGTGATTGAAGCTAATTTGATTTTATGTTTGGTACGAATTTCTGTTACTTTCAGGGATTTTTATATTTTCTCGTATTTTTTTTTAAAATTTAAAATCGTATTTTCGTCGGCCTAGACCGATGAAAATAATAGATTATGGCCGACGAAAATAACCTAGGCCACGTCAGCTCTTATTTTCGTCGGCTCGCTTAGCCGACGAAGCTAAATGTATTTTCGTCGGCCCAGGCCGACGAAAATGCGGATTCCACGTCAGGCAGCGGGTTACGGCCATTATTTTCGTCGACAAGGGTGACCGATTTAAAATAAATGTATTGTTAAGGCAACCGATTTAAAATAATTGTATTTTCGTCAATAGAATTTCGTCGGTGTATTTTCGTCGGCAAACCGACGAAAATAGCTATTTTCGACGGGTTTTCCCTTATTTTCGGCAGTTCTTGGCCGACGAAAATAATGCGGATTCCTGTAGTGGTCGTCTCATAGAAGAAAAAAAAGATAAAGTTTGTTTGCAATTAAAGTATATTTCGAGAAAGAATGCTACGCGCCTCAGTTCCCATTTCATATAAACTGGTAAACTAGATTCTTTAAGCCGCCTGGAATTGAAAGCCGGAGGGCACCTCCACGTCAGCTCCTTCGCGGTGAGGTTCTTCCGAAAATAAAAAAAATTATGGATAGATTTTTTTCACCATTTTTTCTAAAAAAAGGAATCCGTGGTTACGTAAAATTAGTCAATTTTTAAAAAATCACGAACAAGTCATCCATTGGATTTTTTAAAATAAAAAACCCCGTGGTTATGCAAATTCGCCGACGGCTCATAGCCACTCAATTTTTACGAAAAACACCATCGACAAAACCAAAATTACTTTTTTGCAGAAAAAATCAGACCGAATTTTTTCGCATGGTGCGGCAACAAAAAATATGGATAAGTCCTTCCACCATTTTTCCCGAAAAAGAATCCGTGGTTACGCAAAATTAACCGATTTTTTTTTTTAAAAAAAAACCAACAAGTCCTCCATCGAATTTTTTAAACAAAGAACTCCGTTGTTACACAAATTCGCCGATGGTTAATAGCCAACCAATTTTTAAAAAAATGCCACTGAGAAAACCGAGATTATGTTTTTTTAATAAGAATCTAGAACCAAATTTCACACTACAAGACATCGCGCGCGATCCAACCTAGTAGATAGACCTTATCATGCTTTAGTCCAGTCAGTACCAACACAAGGACAAGCTGTACGGTCGGAGGTCACAGTTGGAGCATGTTGGCTTATCAGTGTCACAGTGCCATCTCCCAATCCTGGCTCGCATCTTCTTGGAACCAATCCAATACAATCCAAGTCCAAAGCTAGGGTCTCAAATTAAGCTATCATCCGAAAAATTTTCAGACTTGGCTCATGGTGCTTCTAATCAACCGTGCAAGATTTGGATGGGATGTGTGGAAATTGCTGGCTGGTCAGCTCTCACTTAACACGTGGAAAAGCGTGGTGGATTCGGTTAACACCAACTCATGATTTCGAGTGTCTTCTCAGGCCAAGGAGCAACGAGACACGCGTCTAAACCCCTGGTAGTATTTATCATTCATTGGCTCATAGACCCATTCCACGATAGACCATACACGCGATTCAGATATCAACTATATGTTATTTTTCTCGGAGGATAGAATCACACTACACACGTCTAATATATAGGTAAAAGAAAAAAAAATTCAAAATTCGAGGTTACACAAAGCATCGAACACTAATGCAGAAAACGTCATTACAGACAGTTCACAAACGTTATTACAGACGGTTTTGTGAACCGTCAGTAACAATGTGTCTGTGATGAAAGATATCATCAGAGACGTTTTTTACCCGCCTGTGAAAATTAATATCACAGACGGTTCGAATTATACACCGTCTGTGAAATGGAAGTATTACAACCGTCTATGATACTTCCATTTCACAGACGGTGTATAATTCGAACCGTCTGTGATATTAGAGTATCACACACGGTTTGTAATCAGAACCGTCTATGGTATTGAAGTGTCACACACGGTTTCTAATTAGAACCGTATGTGATAATGAAGTGTCACACACGGTTTCTAATCAGAACCGTTTGTGCGTTAGTACCACACACGGTTTCTAATCAGAACCGTATGTGATATGTCTACAGCAAGCAATATCAGTTGACAATACAATGAATCGTATCAGGTGACAATACAGTTGTATTCAATATGAGCAAAATTGTAATAAAGATAATATCAGGTGACAACACAATGAATTGTATCAAATATCAGAATGATGGAAGAACATTTAGTTCCAACAAGCAAGACAGTTACATTCAATATGAGCAAAATTGTAATAAGGATAATAACAAGTGAATGGTATCAAACACAGAAAAATGAGAAGTGTACAAACAAGAATAACCGCAATTATACAACTCTAGTTGTTACACGTTAGCGTGGTACTCTCCATTTTCATGTAGAACTTCAGAGACAAGGAAATAACAAAGTTGTCCTCGAATGTTGATCAAATCATTCTTGCTCAACGCAGTTACAACCTTAGCGCTCTTTCTGGTGTCGAGGATGAGTTGCATATTGTGGCAAACATAAAATTCATATAAGTTATTTCCTTGACCCCACTGGTGGCAGTGCAAATAAGAAATAAGTTAGTTCTAGATATATTATTACGTAGTTAATCAATAGGATTATTGTGTATAGTAGATACCGGAAATTTCAAATCATGTTGCAGTTTCGCCCCATCCTTGTACGCTTTGTACGCCCTACGTGATTACAAAAGTTTAGCCTCAGCCTTTCCAAGAGCAACATAAACCTGGAACAACTTAAATGACTAATGTTATCTACGGAGGAAATGTGATTACCTGCTTAGTAATTTTGCAAAAGGTGTCAAATTGTGGTTGCCACCATGTAATGAGTCAAGGTACATAGCCTGGTTTTGGGCTTGTTCAAGAACAATTAGAACCCAGTGATGCCTACACAAGTATATCACAATGGCCAATGAACGAAACTTAGTTTTGTGCATAGTACAAACCAAAGTATAGCAAGTAGTGTAGCACTTACACTGGGTTATGTGGTATAAGTATGAAATCTTTATCTTTTTGTGCCAACAATGCCCGTTTGATGTATTCTTCGACCGCATTTATATCTTCATTCATTGTTTGCATTGAGACCATATGTGGGTCGAGGAAACCCACCGATTGTTTCCTCCTTTTCGATTGGAGTATCATGTTTCTATATATACAAAGCAAATATAATATATATATATATTAACGAACATTTATCGCTATTAATTAGACGAATGTAGACTGTGATAGCCACACCTACTGTTGTGGACCAAATAGACTCATCTTCCCCCGATCAGCGAAGCGAGGCTTCCATTACCTGGCGGCTCATACGAATGGGTCTGTGATGGTCAATCCCTCCCACTGGCGAAGCAATGAGTTCAAACCCTGGGAGTCCATTCCTCGGAAAAAGGTAAAAAAGAATAAAGACCGCTCCCCTCCGCGACGAGGGGAAGCTTCCCTCCGTAGTGAGGGAGAAAAACGGAGGAAACTCCCCTCGGCTACGTCTCCTTCCAGCGCAAACACAGCACAAACTACCAAGGTCTGACACCCCCCAACAACTCCTCCTGAACACGCGAGGATGTGTCAGGCTAATCTGGGGCCCCAACATAAGTAAAATCCCCGTCGAGCCCCTATAAAAGGTGAGCGAATAGAGGATAAAAACCGAAGATACGGATGAAATGACTCAATGAAGAGTCTAGTTAGCCCTCGGCAGAGGACAGAGAGGAAAAAGGGCCGACCCATATGTGCATGTTCCCAAGCCTGCCCTATAAAGGGGAGGAAAAGAAGAAAAGAGAGAGTTCCCCAAGAAAACAAGAAAAAATCCCACAAAGAAAAGAAAGAGAGACCCGGTGGTTCAACACCGCACACTGGCGCCGTCCGTGGGGAACCCTAACCGCGAGGTGAAACCGCCGCCTGCCGATCAAGACTAAGGGTAAGTTTTCTGTAGCCATGCCACCAAAGAAGGGAAAGGAGACAGTATCCAAGGGGGCGGCAACGACGGTAGGAGCAGAAGAATCAAGACGGCGTGCGAGGAGCCAATCTGGAGACCCACCTCGACTTCTGGATGACGAGACGCGGCTGCCAGCCACAACAGAAGCCCGAAACGTGGTGGGAACTTTACCTCCACAGACCCCGGTAGCCGTGCGCAAGCGAGCCCCCAAACGACGGCCTCCGGCGACAGGCCGAACAGTTTCGACACCAGGAGATGTGGCAGAAGCGTCGACACATCCGACCCGTCGCCAAGAGACCTATGGGAACGAGGAGGCCCTTGGAGAAGGGACCAGGACTCAGGGGGAGCTTGACCCCAACGTGCGGGCGCTGATGGAAGCTAACGAGCAACTCATGACGGAGTTGAAGCGCCTGCAAGGATGATCAGATGGGGAGCAATACGAGTCACAAGAAGAAAGCCCGAGCCACGAGGTGCTATCCCCAGCGATTGCGACGGTACACAAGGAAGACCATGATCCAAACCCCCTCAGCACCCGTCTACGGGCCAAAAAATGGCCCTCCCCGGGAAGCTTCAAATTTTCCACCATTAAGCCGTATGATGGTCGGACAGACCCAAGGGAGTTCCTCCGCGTTTACGACACGGCGATTGAAGCCGCAGGAGGAGATGATGATATCAAGGCGAAGGGGCTCCTTCTGGCACTTGAAGGTATAGCCCTGTCCTGGTACTCTTCGCTAGAGCCCCGGTCGATCACCTGTTGGTCGCAACTCCGCCGCAAGCTTGAAGGCAATTTCCAGGGCAACTTCGACGGAATGAAAGAGGAAAGTGACCTATTTGCGGTCAGACAACACGAAGGAGAAACCCTTAAGAGTTACTTCCAGCACTTCTCCCGGGTTAAGTGCCAAATACGAGGCGTAAGCGACACCACTATCATCAATGCGGCACGCTGTGGCCTGCGCAGGGGACCGTTGGCAGAAAGGCTCGCTCGCAAAGAGGTGCGTACGGTGGAAGAACTCTTTGCAAAGATGAGGGAGTATGCGCGAGCGGAGGAAGACAACCTCCGAAGAGAAGACAGGCCCCAGCAAGAGAACCAAGAATTCATCCCACGCAAGAGAGGGCGAGGGAAAGACCCCCCACCCAACACTAAAACGAAAGAACGATACCCAAAGCCCGGAAGAAGAGACGAAAGGAGGAGAATTCACCACATTGACGAACCAAGAAATCGGCAAGTCATGGGCGACAGACGAGCGGAGCAATAGAGACGAGGGCCACCCCCAAGCCGAGGAAGGCAAGATGAAGGAAGTCGAGTTAACAAAAGGGAAGGGACAGAGCCCCAGCGGTACTTTTGTGAATATCATGGAGAAAATATCACCCACGGCACCACCCAATGCAAAGTGATTAATGGATATCGGCGGTTTGAGGCCAAACAAAGAGAAGTTGAGACGCACCCTACACCGCCGGAAGCACCCTCAGTCGGACGACAACACCCCCCCTCGGGTAGGAATAAATCATCTCCGTCGCATTATCAACATCATTGCGGGGGGCTCCTCATCACATCTCTCGTCGAAAAGGCAGAGGAAGGCTTATGCCCGGCAAATTAACCACATTGCGATTACCCCCGCTACCCCTCCTCTGGTAAAATTTGAGCCAATCACCTTTACGCAGGAGGATGCCACGGGGGTGCACTTCCCGCATCAAGATTCCTTAGTAGTAACAGCTATAATCGCCGATTGCGAAGTACGTCGCATATTGATAGATGGGGGAAGTGCGGCGGACATTCTGTCCATGAAGGCTTTCCGGCAAATGATGATTCCACCAGACCGATTGAAAAAATCAGAGGTGCCACTGATGGGTTTTGGAGGAAGCATGAAGATTCCCTCCGTAGATGGTGTCATCACGGTGCGAGGAGATCAAGCCCTGGCAAGGAAGATAGACATGGAAAACCCAACCCAGGTCAAGCATGTCTGCACCACGGAGTTGGACCCCGTTGTACCCATGAATCGTAGTCGGTGGCTCCCTAAACCACAGCCTCAGGGAGAAACCCAACGAGTATTGCTCAGGCCAGGAGGTAGTAAGGCAGTGATCCTCAGCACCATGCTGCCCCCCGAGGAAGAGAAACGCATGATGTTGCTCCTCCAAGAATATGAAACCGTGTTCGCCTGGGGGCCTGAAGACCTTCCTGGAGTCCCAAGAGAAACTATCAAACACGTCCTCGCCATTAGCCCAAATGCGAAGCCTAAAAAGCAAAAACTAAGAAAACTCGCGGTAGAAAGACAAGAAGCCGCGAAGACGGAGGTGACCAAATTGCTTCATGCGGGGATCATTTGCGAAGCCCGATACACGGAGTGGTTGGCCAACATCGTCCTAGTCAAGAAGGCCAGCGGGGCGTGGAGGATGTGCATCGACTTTACTGACTTAAACAAAACATGCCCAAAAGATGACTTCCCCCTGCCCCGCATTGACCAACTTGTCGACTCAACCTCCGGGTCAGAAAGGATGAGCTTCCTCGACGCATACTCTGGCTATCACCAGGTATACATGCAAAAAGAAGACGAAGATAAGACGGCGTTTGTTACTCCCTTCGGTACCTATTGCTTCGTGTGGATGCCCTTCGTGCTCAAAAACGCGGGCGCTACATTCGCGCGGCTCATCACGAAGATCTTCGCCGGCCAATTAGGAAGAAACGTGGAAGCCTATGTCGATGATATCATTGTCAAAAGCGAAAAGAAAGAAGACCACGTCGGGGACCTCCGGGAAACCTTCGAGAACTTGATAAAGGGGAAGGTGAAACTCAACCCATCCAAATGCATTTTCGGTGTAAACGCGGGAAAGCTGCTAGGCTTCCTAGTCTCTCAACGAGGCATAGAGGCGAATCCGGAAAAAATATATAAGAGCTATCCAAGACATGGCTCCACCAAGAAATCTAAAAGAAGTACAACGGCTGGCAGGGCGGATAGCAGCACTCAGTCGATTCTTGCCAAAATCCGCAGAGCGAAGTTTGCCGGTCTTTAAAGCCTTACGCTCAAATGATGTTTTAAATGCGGACAAAGGAATGCCAACGCCTTCGATGATCTCAAGCAAAGCCTTATGGAGATCCTATTACGCAAAGTCGAAGCAAGGTGAGGAGCTTACGCTATACCTAGCAGCTAGCCCCTCGCCGTCGATCTTTGTGCTAGTGCGACCCCAAGGCGTTAAACAACAGCCGATTTACTTCGTCTCTGAAGCCCTCCAAGGAGCGAAGCTACGATACTCGGAAGTGGAAAAGTTGGCATACGCTCTGTTAATAGCATCCCGAAAGCTCCGACATTATTTCCAGGCCAACCACATCAAAGTACCAACTACGTACCCTCTTGGATCTATGCTATCCAACAAGGAAAGCACTGGCCGCATCAGCAAGTGGGCAGTCAAGCTAGCCCCCTTCGAGCTAACTATAATGCCTCGCATTGCTATCAAGAGCCAAGCCCTCACCGATTTTATGGTGGAATGGACTTCTCCAGTCTCTGAGGATAACGAAACTTCAGCGATATGGTTCATCAATTCCGACGGATCATGGGGAGCGAGCGGAGCGGGAATAGCTGCAGTGATACAAGCGCCTAGCGGCGAAAAGGTTGAGTTCGCAGCAAGGTTGGAGTTTTCCTCAACTAACAATATAGCTGAATATGAAGCACTCCTGTTGGGGCTCAGGAAAGCGAAGACCATGGGAGCGAGAAGGGCAATCTTGTACACCGACTCGAAGCTTATTCAGGGGCATATCACCAAAGAATATCAGGTGAAGGACGAACAGCTCCAGAAGTACGTCGAGGTGGTCCGAACAATGGAGAAGGGCTTCATCGGGTTCACCATTAATGCAATACCCAGATCCCAGAACGAACGAGCCGACAAGCTGGCGAAGACCGCCGCCACCGGAGGAGGTCTACCTTCGACAGTATTCTTTGAGATACTTCGCACCGCCTCCATTCCCTCCCAGATAAATCTCATTGCTCGAGCAACCAGCGAGGACTGGAGGAGTGAGATATACAACTATCTCCTAGAGGGAATTTTACCAGATGATGAGGCACAAGCGAGACGCCTCGAAAGGCGAGCGAACAAATATGCCATCATTGCTGGGTTTCTATTCCGCAGCGGCCTCTGCGCTCCATGGCTCCGCTGCATTTCACGAGAGGAGGGGACGCAGGCTCTGCGTGAAGCCCACCAGGGAGATTGCAGAGCACACCAGGCCCCCAGGAATCTTATAAGAAAAGTATTCCGAATGGGATTTTACTGGCCCACGACATTACAAGACGCCGAACAGTTGGTTCAACACTGTCACGCGTGCCAATGGATGACCAAGCAAAAAAGGGCCCCGCCCAACGAACTGCATGTGGTGCCCCCGGTCTGGCCCTTCGCCAAGTGGGGGATGGATATTGTTGGAGCGCTTCCTAAAGCCCGGGCAAATCTTCAGTTCGTAATTGTCGCCATCGATTACTTCTCCCGCTGGATCGAAGCAGAGCCGGTAGCAAAGATAATCACGACGCCGACATCAAGTTTCTATGGAAAACAATCATTTGTAGATATGGAGTCCCTTTCGGGATCGTGGATCGACAATGGGTCCCAATTTGACTCGAGAAATTTCGCGACATCGTGACAATATTGGGACGAACATTTGCTTCGCCACAGTAGGTCACCCTCAGTCAAACGGGGCGGTGGAACGAGCGAACGGGTTGCTCCTTGATGGCATCAAAAAAAGGCTGTACGACTCTAAAAAGGGACTCTGGCCTGACGAGCTTGACCACGTTTTATGGGCAACCCGCACCTCAGCCTCAAGAGCAACCGGATTCTCTCCGTTCCGGCTCCTCTTCGGGGAAGAGGCCGTCTCACCTATAGAAATCCGTGCAAAATCCTTGCGAGTGATCAAAACTCCGACCTACGAGGAAGTCGACATCACGCGTGATCTAGAGGAAGAACAAAAAATTCAAGCCTTGAAGACCATGAAAGCCTATGCAAAGGCCTCAACTCGAAGCTTCAGCAAGAAGGTGAAGAAACATGAGCTATATCCTGGGGACATGGTTGCTCAAGAGAGCTGCTCCGGCCTTCGCGAAGCTGGAAACAACATGGGAAGGGCCCTACATCATCAGAGAGTCAACCGCGAAGGGAGCGCACAAACTCATCGCTCCGGATGGCGAGGAGATACCAAGAACATGGAACACCGACGCACTCAAGAAATTTTACCCATAGATGATGGGATACGAAGGCAAAAAAAAATGTGTACCGGTCTTTATCAATGAAATAATAAGATGTTGTGAACGAAGGTCATCTCTATATTCCCCGATATTCAAAACCGAAGGCCCGTTGCCTCGTGCCGGGTAGGAGTTCGCGGATGCTTGGTCGGGCAAACGTCCCACCCATCCTTTGCTCCGGAGACCCGTTGCCTCGTGCCGGGTAGGAGTTCGCGGATGCTTGGTCGGGCAAACGTCCCACCCATCCTTCGCTCCGGAGACCCGTTGCCCCGTGCCGGGTAGGAGTTCGCGGATGCTTGGTCGGGCAAACGTCCCACCCATTCCTCGCTCCGGAGACCCGTTGCCTCGTGCCGGGCAGGAGTTCGCAGATGCTTGGTCGGGCAAACATCCCACCCATCCTTCACTCCGGAGACCCGTTGCCTCGTGCCGGGTAGGAATTCGCGGATGCTTGGTCGGGCAAACGTCCCACCCATCCTTCGCTCCAGAGACCCGTTGCCTCGGGCCAGGTAGGAGTTCGCGGATGCTTGGTCGGGCAAACGTCCCACCCATCCTTCGCTCCGGAGACCCGTTGCCTCGTGCCGGGTAGGAGTTCGCGGATGCTTGGTCGGGCAAACGTCCCACCCATCCTTCGCTCCGAAGACCCGTTGCCTCGGGCCGGGTAGGAGTTCGTGGATGCTTGGTCGGGCTAACGTCCCACCCATCCTTCGCTCCAGAGACCCGTTGCCTCGGGCCGGGTAGGAGTTTGTGGATGCTTGGTGTGAATCATGTGATGAAAAATTGGCTTGATCTTGTGCTGAAAAATTGGTTAGGATTAACCTTGCAAAATTGCTTGCATGAAGGACCAAACATTCAAACATCCAAAAACAGAAACTTTGCATTTGCGCCGAACCAAATAACTAAAAATCGCGTTTTTCGCATGTATGACGGACCAAACTTTTTGGTCTGTCATAAACGTGATTTTGATGCTTTTACGCTTGTACAAGAAATCGCGTTTTTTCCATGTATGACGGACCAAATTTTCTGGTCTGTCATACACAGGCTTTTGGTGACTTCGTTTTTTCAATGTATGACAGACCAAAGATTTTGGTCTGTCATACACATGCTTTGGGCGATCTCATTTTTCCCATGTATGACAGACCAAACTCTTTGGTCTGTCATACACATGTTGATAGCAAACTCATACTTCCCATGTATGACAGACCAAATGTTTTGGTCTGTCATACACATGCTTTTGGCGGTTTTTGAGCAAAATTGAAATGGTTTGAATTTGAAATTATAAAATTTGTGATGATTTCATGATGCGTGTTTTGAAGTGGACTTTATGCAATGCTCATGTGAGTAGTTGCATGGATTGACCTTGAGTCAAGTCGTGGACTTGTGCTCGGATTTGTTTTGTGGTTTGTTCATGTGCAGGTATTGCTCGAAGACGAATGTGGTCGATGACGGGACCGGAACTAGGTTCATGGAGGAACCGAGGTTCGGGACTAGGTTCAGGAGGAACTGAGGTCTTGGTGGTCAAGGATGTCATGCGGGACGTTCGGGCTAAGGGAATGGTGCACATGAAGAATGGTTAGTCACGTGAGAATGGCAGGAGGTCATTCGCGTGCAAAGTGTTAGTCACGTGAGTATGGCAGGTGGCCATACGCGTGCAAAGTGTTAGTCACGTGAGTATGGTAGGGTTGCCATATGCGCAGTAAGAGTTGTACTCGGCCAGGTTGGGCCAAGTAGAGTTGTGTTGGATACGGATTCCTTCTAGGGAATAGGAATCGTATTCAGAACTCCTTGTGGGTTGGTGCTTTAAATAGGTGGGGGGTCTCCTGTTGAAAGGCACCAAGCAGAGCTAAGCGCATCAAGCCTTGAGCTTGGTTTTAGGGTTTGTACTCTTTTGATGAGAGTACTTTAGACAAAAGAAATAAAGATCAATTCTTCTAGTTCCCGCATTGCTTCAACGTTCTCTTTTTGGTTCTTGTTTGCATGCTTGTTCTAGTTCTAGATTGGTTTTTGTTCTTTAAGTTTTATCTTGATTTGATCTATCAAAAACCTCTCTAGGGTATTGATCTAGTGTTTCTCAAAGTCTAGTTGGTCAATCTTTTGTCGTTCTTGTTTAATCTTGAAGTTTTGATTAGATTGATTCTCGTCAAGTTCTAGATCAGCAAGCTTGCGAAGCTCATAACTTTTGATCCGTAAGTCCGATCGAGCTGATTCTTTTTGGGTTCGATTCGATTGGAATCTAGTTTCTTGTGTCCAAATTTCAGATCAATCTAACGGTTGGATCTCTGAGAATTCGCGTTTTACCGAACCTCTGTCATTCTGTTTTTGTCGAAAACGTGGCAATTATTTGGTTCTGTTTTAGGGGTGAACTTTTAATAGGTCAAGAATTTGGTTTTAGCTTCCGCACAATCATTCACCCCCCTCTGATTGCTATATTCGTATACTTCGATCCTACAAGTGGTATCAGAGCAAGGTTTCTCTAATCTATCTTAACCGGTGATTAGATCAATGGATCGTTATTCGACAAAACCATGTGTGTTCGATGGTGTTGATTTTCAGTTTTGGAAGGCCAAGATGGAGGCGTTCATCCAAGCACAGGGCTTCACAATTTGGGAGAAGGTCTACAAGCCATATGAAGTACCTGCAAACGACAACGTCAACGACACCAATCGCACACATGTTGAAGCAAATAGCAAGGCGCGCAACTTGATCATCCAAGGCTTGGAACGCAGCGACTTTGATCGTGTGGTTCATCTTCGATCCGCATATGAGGTATGGAAATCTCTTTGTGATTACCATGAGGGTTCTAACACTGTCAAAGAGGTTCGCCAAGATATTTACAAAAAAGAATACATGCGTTTTGAGATGAAACCTAGTGAATCTGTAGATGACTTCTTTGCACGTTTCAATAAAATTCTTAGCAATCTACGTCTTTGTTGGAGTTAGCTACACCGATGCTGAAAATGCTCGACAATTGCTTAGTGCTTTGGACATGTCGGTGTGGGAGATGAAAGTAACATCTATACAAGAATCTACTACCATGAGCACACTCACATTAGATGTTCTTTACTCTAAGTTGAAAACTCATGAGTTGGATGTTCTTGCCAGGAAGGGTAACATTAAATCAATTGCTTTGATCTCTAACCCTAACATGTCAAATGCAAATTCTTCTTCTAGCTTTGCCTTGTCTTCCATGTCTTCTTTAACAGATGAGCAACTTGAAGAGTTTCTGAAGAAGATCTGGCACTACTCTCTTCTCGCTTTAACAAAGCTTTGCGAGAATGTGAGAATGAGAAAGAGAGGTGGTCCTCCAAGATGCTATGAGTGTGGTGACCTCAACCATATTCGCACAAATTGTCCTAAGCTTGCAGGAAAAACATCAAAGGAGGAGAAGGACAACGATAGAAGGAATGAGAAGAAAAGGTTCTCGTCAAATGATAGGAAGAAGAAGAGCTTCATCAACCGCAAGGTGGTTCACCGAGTTCTTTCCGCTCTTGAACAAGTCAATTTGAGCGATGTGGACTCGGAGAGCAGCGAAGATGATGCAACTCCAAGCAAGCATGATTTGATAGGATTATGTCTCATGGCAAGCAGCAAGGATAGCTTCACCGAGGGGCGACCACGACAGCGACTTCAATGAGGTAGATCCCTCTTATGATGAATTAGCTATTCTTGTTGCTCGTCTTGGAAAATTGCTTGACAAACGTGATAAGAAAATTAAGAAACATGATTTCATTATTGAATCATTGAATGCTGAAATTGCTAGACTTAAGACTTTGATTCCTAGTGATGATACTTGCAAATCATGTGACTTAATTTACAATGAGCTCACCTTGCTTAGGAAAGAACATGCTCTTTTGTTGCATCTAAATGAGAAAATGAGAAACATGTTGTACATGCTAGCTGTTCCAATCGATGATTTGCATAGTTCAACTTCTTGTTCTAAATGCTCAACTCTTGAATTAAAATTGAAAGATGCAAATGCTAGGGTTTCTCAATTAATCGATAATTTGCTTTCACATGAAATTCTCTCATGCTCAACTTGTCGCAAGCAAAAAGGAAAAGTAGATGTTCCCTGCAATAATTGTTTAACTCTTGCTAAGAAAGTTGATTACTTGCAAAATTCTTTGGAACGTTTCACTAATGGCAAGAAGAAGTTGAACATGATTTTGGATCAATCTAAGGTTAGCACAAACAAGAGAGGTTTAGGTTTTGATCCTTATGCCACATATGAAACTAAACCTCAGACCGTTGTTCGTGCTCCTTGCAAAATTGAGTTATCTAATGAGCCTAAGAAAATTGCTTTTCAATCTGCTGGTTTATTATCTTCTACTATGATGAATCCAAAATTTGCTTATAATGTTAAAGCTAAACATCATGTCAAGTACACTTGCACTCATTGTGGTAGAGATGGACACTTAGTAGATTTTTGCTTTAGACTAGCCAAACAGCAAAAGAAGGAAAGAACTAAGGCTAGGTCAAATTTCAGCAAAGCACATTTTTATGCGCCTAGAGTGATGAAAACACCTTCTGTTCCTAGAAACATGGGAAAAGACAAATCTGATTTTGTGCATAAAAATTATCGTGTTGTACCTCTTTTGTTGTGCGTCGTGTGTCTCGATCTTTGGATTCCCAAAAATCTCATTCCTAACCCCAAGATCGAGACCTTGACATGTTTTGCTATGTAGGCTTCTCGCGAGGAAGGAGAACATATGGCTAGTGGATTCCGGATGCTCACGCCACATGTCCGGTGATAAGAATTGGTTCTCCTCCCTCACTCGTGCATCTCGTGCTGAAAGTGTTACTTTTGGAGATGTTTCTTCCTCTTCTGTTGTGGCAAAAGGTACAATAAAGGTAAGTGACAAGTTTATGTTCAAAGATGTAGCTCTTGTTGAAAATTTGAAATATAACTTGCTTTCTGTCTCTCAAATGCTTGATGAAGATCTTGAGATAAGCTTTAAGAAAAATGAATGCAAAGTGCTAGATGCTTGGTGATCTTGTGTTCAAAATTTCTCGTTTTGGAAGAGTCTTTAAAGCTGATTTTGATGCATCACCTTCTTTTAAGCATAGGTGTCTAATTGCCAATGTTTCTAAAGATTTATTCTTTTGGCATCGTAGACTTGGTCATGTTGGTTTTAATCATCTTACTCGTGTAAGTGGTTTAGATCTTATACGTGGCTTGCCTAAGCTTAAGGGTGATAGCAATCTAGTATGTTCTTCTTGTAGACATGGTAAGATGATTGCAGGTTCACATCCACCTCTTACCATGGTGATGATAAACGCCCAGACAGCTTCTACATCTTGATCTGATTGGACCATCTCGAGTTCAATCCTTTGGAGGCAAACGGTATGTGCTTGTGATTGTTGATGATTTTTCTAGATACTCTTGGGTGTATTTTATGGCATCTAAGGATGAGGCTTTTAGTCATTTTAGAAGTCTTGTTCTTAGGCTTTTTGTTGACCATCCAGGAGCTCTCAAAGCTATTAGAAGTGATAATGGAACTGAATTCAAAAATGCTTCCTTTGATCTCTTTTGTGCTGAAAAAAGGAATTGATCATCAATTTTCATCTCCTAGAGTGCCTCAACAAAATGGTGTAGTTGAAAGGAAAAATAGAACGTTAGTTGAAATGGCTAGAACTATGCTAGATGAGCATCACTCTCCTCGAAATTTTTGGGCTGAAGCGATTTCAATTGCTTGTTATGTTTCAAACCGTGTGTTTACGAGATCAAAATTGGGTAAGACTCCATATGAGCTTCGGTTTGGACATAGACCTTCATTTCTCACTTTCGAGTTTTTGGATGCAAATGTTTTGTCTTGAAATCTGGAAATCTTGATAAATTTGAAGCTAGATCAACTGATGGCATTTTTCTTGGATATCCTGCTCATACTCGTGGCTATCGTGTGCTTGTTTTGGAGACTAACAAAATTGTGGAAACTTGTGAAGTTACTTTTGATGAGGCTAGTCCAGGCACTAGTCCAAGCAATGCAGTGTACAAAGCATATGTTCAGGGGGAGAAAATCTTTGAAGATAATGATGATGTTGAAGATGAGGTCTTGACTCTTTCTAATGCACAACAAGCTGTAGCACCTTTGGCACCTACTACTACATCACCTACAGCTAACCATCCTCAAGCTACAACATCATCTCAGTACATGCTGAAAATGAAGAAGGAGAAGGAGAAGTCTCAAAAGCCAATGCTCCCTTGCACATTCGTAAAATGCATCCATCTGAACAAATGATTGGAGACCTAAATGAGAGAGTCACTCGATCCAGGTTTATTCATTCGACACTCATACTCATTCTCGCTTTAGTTGCTTCTTTTGAACCCAAAGATATATCTCATGCATTATCTCGATTTAATCTTGGATCAATGCCATGCATGAAGAATTAGAGAATTTTGAACGAAATAAAGTTTGGAAACTTGTCTCACCACCTCCAGATTTTAATGTTATTGGAACTAGATGGGTTTTCAAAAATAAACAAAGTGAGGATGGTGTTGTTGTTAGAAACAAGGCTAGATTGGTTGCTCAAGGTTACACTCAAATTGAAGGCTTAGATTTTGATGAAACCTTTGCTCCTGTTGCTAGAATTGAAGCCATTAGAATCCTTTTATCTTTTGCTGCATCCAAAGGTTTCAAATTGTATCAAATGGATGTGAAAAGTGCTTTTCTGAATGGCTACATAAATGAGGAGGTTTATGTCAAGCAACCACTTGGTTTTGAAAATCCAAAGTTTCCAAATCATGTGTTCAAACTAACAAAAGCTTTGTATGGTTTGAAACAAGCCCCTAGAGCATGGTATGATAGGCTAAAAACCTTTTTACTTGAAAAGGGCTTTTTAATGGGAAAGGTTGACAAAACTCTCTTTTTACTCAAGCAAGGCAATGATCAACTATTCGTTCAGATTTATGTTGATGATATTATCTTTGGTGGTTCATCTCATGTTTTAGTGTCCGAGTTTTGAAACAATGAGGAAGGAGTTTGAGATGAGTATGATGGGTGAGTTGACATACTTTTTGGGATTTCAAATCAAGCAAGCGAAGGATGGTACTTTTGTGCATCAAAGCAAATATACAAGAGACTTGCTACATCGTTTTGGGATGGAAAACGACAAGCCGATCATGACACCTATGGAGAGCACTTGCGCACTTGACCACGATGAAGATGGTGAGCCGGTTGATCAAAAGGAATATAGAAGCATGATAGGTTCACTTTTGTACCTCAACGCATCAAGGCCGGATATACAATTTCTTTGTGTGCTTGTGTGCTCGTTTTCAAGCTTCCCCACGTGCTTCACATCGACAAGTCAAAAGGATTTTCAGGTATCTTCATGGAACTCAAGATTTTGGCATTTGGCTTTCTGCTTCCTCATGCATTAGTTTGAGATCTTTTTCTGATGCTGATTTTGGAGGATGTAGAATTGATAGGAAGAGCACTTCTGGTTCATGTCACTTCTTGGGAAATTCTCTCATTGCATGGTCATCTAGAAAGCAATCTTACATTTGCACAATCAAGCTTGAATCTGAATATGTGGCTGCTTTGCTAGTTGTTGTTCTCAAATTCTTTGGATAGTAGCTACACTTAAAGATTATGGGGTTATTTTGGATAGTGTTCCTCTTACGTGTGATAACACTAGTGCAATTTGCATTGCTAAGAACCCTGTGCAACATTCAAGAACAAAACATATTGACATCGATTTCACTTTCTTAGAGATCATGTTGAAAAAGGCAACATTGTGCTTCATCATGTGGATACTGAACATCAATTGGCAGACATTTTCACAAAACCTTTGTCTTCTTCTCGTTTTGCTTTTATTCGGGGAGAACTTGGAATTGTTCATCCAATGGGATTGTTTTGAGGAGTTTCTTTGCCAAGTTCTTTCACTTGATGAGCTCACTTTATCATATTTCTTTATATACTATATAATTGAGCTAATATATGATAATCTAAATTGTCTCACTTGAACTAAGAATGACATTGCGAAATTCCCGATCGATTGCCTATAGCTAAATACTCTGTGATATCTTACTCTTCTAGGCTTGATATTGAATCCTCTTGACAAATTTGGGCTATGAAGCAAGTGTGGTTTCAACTTTACTCTTTCATAAGACCATTTAATCATTTTTGCATGTTTATAATCAAAGAAAAAGAAAAAAAAAAGGGAATATAAAAAAGGGGTGTTAAAAGCAAAAGCTTCAAGTTGTATGCTTCAGGCATGCTTTCCTTTAAAAATAAGATGTATGCTTCAAGCATGCCATTCCCTCAAAGATAAGATGTATGCTTCAAGCATGCCACTCCTAGAAAATAAAAGAAGTATGCTTCAAGCATGCCACATGCGATTTATTGTTTAAAGATTAAATTGGTCTACTAGATTGGAGTTGAAACTACTTGCTCGCCCTAAGTTGTTAGTTGCTTCAATTTTTTTAAAGCCTTGCTTTTTCTGCTAAGATCTTGCTTAGTACTTGGCTATAGTTGACTAAATTGAGGTTGAGATGCATGTCATTCCCTAACTTGTTAAAATCACTTCAAGATCATGTATTTTGCATATTATGTGATATATAAGGTTATATGATCGAATGAGCTCATCTTTTCCTATCTTGGCACTCCCTTGTTTCTCCTTGTGAAATCTTTGCTACAGGAAAAATTTTGAACAAATTCTCTCTTTTGTACTCTTGATGAATCCATTGTCAAAGGGGGAGATATTTTGGGAATATTTGAGAAGTTCAAAGAAAAAGGGAAAAAGTTTTTTTTTTGGAAATTTGAGCTTTTTGGGAAAAGTTTGGAGAATTTTGGAATTCCTGGACACATTGCACATTCACACACATTTTCATTCTCGGGAGATTTTGTTTTGCCTTTTTGTCAAGGGGAGGTTACGTGTTTTGGTGTTAATCCTTTGGATCTCAAAATCTTTTAAAAAAAGAGAATGCCAATGTTCAAATCTAAAGTGGTGTTGCCAATGTTTTCATCAAGGGGGAGATTGTGAATCATGTGATGAAAAATTGGCTTGATCTTGTGCTGAAAAATTGGTTAGGATTAACCTTGCAAAATTGCTTGCATGAAGGACCAAACATTCAAACATCCAAAAGCAGAAACTTTGCATTTGCGCCAACCAAATAACTAAAAATCGCGTTTTTAGCATGTATGACGGACCAAACTTTTGGTCTGTCATAAACGTGATTTTGATGCTTTTACGCTTGTACAAGAAATCGCGTTTTTCCATGTATGACGGACCAAATTTTCTCGTCTGTCATACATGTGCTTTGGTGACCGTTTTTCAATGTATGACAGACCAAAGATTTTGGTCTGTCATACACATGCTTTGGGCGATCTCATTTTTCCCATGTATGATAGACCAAACTCAGAGTTTGGTCTGTCATACACATGTTGATAGCAAACTCATACTTCCCATGTATGACAGACCAAATGTTTTGGTCTGTCATACACATGCTTTTGGCGGTTTTTGAGCAAAATTGAAATGGTTTGAATTTGAAATTATAAAATTTGTGATGATTTCATGATGCGTGTTTTGAAGTGGACTTTATGCAATGCTCATGTGAGTAGTTGCATGGATTGACCTTGAGTCAAGTCGTGGACTTGTGCTCGGATTTGTTTTGTGGTTTGTTCATGTGCAGGTATTGCTCGAAGACGAATGTGGTCGATGACGGGACCGGAACTAGGTTCATGGAGGAACTGAGGTTCGGGACTAGGTTCAGGAGGAACTGAGGTCTTGGTGGTCAAGGATGTCATGCGGGACGTTCGGGCTAAGGGAATGGTGCACATGAAGAATGGTTAGTCACGTGAGAATGGCAGGAGGTCATTCGCGTGCAAAGTGTTAGTCACGTGAGTATGGCAGGTGGCCATACACGTGCAAAGTGTTAGTCACGTGAGTATGGTAGGGTTGCCATATGCGTGCAAGAGTTGTACTCGGCCAGGTTGGGCCAAGTAGAGTTGTGTTGGATACGGATTCCTTCTAGGGAATAGGAATCGTATTCAGAACTCCTTGTGGGTTGGTGCTTTAAATAGGTTGGGGGTCTACTGTTGAAAGGCACCAAGCAGAGCTAAGCGCATCAAGCCTTGAGCTTGGTTTTAGGGTTTGTACTCTTTTGATGAGAGTACTTTAGACAAAAGAAATAAAGATCAATTCTTCTAGTTCCCGCATTGCTTCAACGTTCTCTTTTTGGTTCTTGTTTGCATGCTTGTTCTAGTTCTAGATTGGTTTTTGTTCTTTAAGTTTTATCTTGATTTGATCCATCAAAAACCTCTCCAGGGTATTGATCTAGTGTTTCTCAAAGTCTAGTTGATCAATCTTTTGTCGTTCTTGTTTAATCTTGAAGTTTTGATTAGATTGATTCTCGTCAAGTTCTGGATCAGCAAGCTTGCGAAGCTCATAACTTTTGATCCGTAAGTCCGATCGAGCTGATTCTTTTTGGGTTCGATTCGATTGGAATCTAGTTTCTTGTGTCCAAATTTCAGATCAATCTAACGGTTGGATCTCTGAGAATTCGCGTTTTACCGAACCTCTGTCATTCTGTTTTTGTCGAAAACGAGGCAATTATTTGGTTCTGTTTTAGGGGTGAACTTTTAATAGGTCAAGAATTTGGTTTTAGCTTCCGCACAATCATTCACCCCCCCTCTGATTGCTATATTCGTATACTTCGATCCTACACTTGGTCGGGCTAACATCCCACCCATCCTTCACTCCGGAGACCCGTGGCCTCGTAGGAGTTCACGGCTATTTGGTCGGGCCAACGCCGCCACTCATCCTTTGCCCCGGCTACAACTTAGCGAGACGATTAGTCGGGCTAACGCCCCACCCTCTCCTTCGCTCCGAAGAATAGGGGCACCACTCCGTGTAGGATTTAGCAAGGAGCCTATGGAAGCCAAAAAAACCTCAGTTACCCCCCAGCCCCAAGAACACACCGCGTTGCGTCATCTGGACAGTTGAGAACACACAACCGAGCCAATATCCTATGCTCCCTTCGGCTGTGAAGGAGAAGGTGCTCGCGCGTTACACGGCCACACCTGTCCTCATACTCTAACCCGGTACCAGGCTGAGTGAAGGATCAGGACTGTTTCACGCTGCTGAACGAAATTCAATAGAGGGCTAAGAATGCATGACCAAACAGAATTTAAGAAAATATGATGAAAAATAAACGTCGGTAGAAACCCACAACAGAGGGCTACATAATGTCATCCCGTTCATACATGACATAATAATCTAACAAAAGCTTCTATACATACTAAAATGGATTTAAACACGATGTGCACACGCCACAGCTTCCGCAAGAGCCTCCTTGGCCTCCAGCAACCTCGGCACCATTCCGATCAACACGTCGAGGTTGGCGAGATCACGGGCAAGCGCTTCTTCCTCGGCCATGATCATGTCGAAGTCCGCCCACAGCCCCTCTATAAAGGCCTCATGATCGCCGGGGGCTGGAAGGTCTTCGAGAGCGGGGGCGTCATCGGGAAGTCAAGGACCAAGATAGGGGCTTCCTCCTCTCCCAGCAGCGGCGGGACCTCCGCCACTGGTGGCTCCTCACCGAGGTCGGCGAAGATGAGGTCTTCCTCCAGGAAGTCCCAGGGGATGTCGGCCATCGAAAAAATAAGAGAAAATAGAGTTGGAGAGTACCCGTTTACTCTGAAACCAGCAATGTCGGCCAGAGCAAGGAAGGCGAAGGGCCTGGGTTAAATACGGACACGGGAAGCCAATGCGTCCCCGCGTCCCCCGAGAAGTTAATTGAATCCTTAATCCCCCCAAATACTCGTCACTGACAATCTGGTCCCCGTCGGGAGCACCTGAACATTCTTCAGGCGAAAAGACACGCAAAGTGAACGAATGTACATACGCATTCAGCAGGATGGATAATCCAATTCAGGTGTTCATAAGGATTCCATTATACAAAAATATACGAGCTAAGAAGGAGGCGGCTTCTCTTTCCCCTTCACTGAGTCACGCATTACGGCACGAGCTCGACGTACTGACTCCCTCGCAGTAGATTCACCGTGTTGCTTCCAGAAATCTGACATGAAGCTTGATGATAGTCGGGATGCGGCGGAGGAAGGCTTCCCAGACGGAGGAATATCTCTGAACCCTGGTAGCGACGGAGCAGCAGAAGAAAAACCGAAGTGCTCGCGAATGTGTGTACATCCCTTCGCTTCCAACAATTGAGCAGTTTTGACGGAGCCCAGTCTCGCGCAGTAATCACCGAAAGTCAGCACCGAATCCCCAAAAATCTTGGTCGATTTCTTAAGAAAGGAGACAGCTTCCAAGCTGGATGAAGGAATACGGCTCGGGGCTGCATCAATGCCAAACCGGGGGAGCTGCTGCAGAAAGGCCTCCGTAGCTCCGTGAACCCCAGAGACAATGGATTCTAATTCCTTCCGGACCGTTTCGTAACGCTCCTCCGCTCGTTGAGTGTTACGAAGATGCGTTTGAACCTCGCTCCGCGCCGCTGCAATTTGAGAAGGAAATTCTTCCGCTTGCTTCTTCAGTATGTTCTTACCCTCCTCTGCAACCGCCAACAGGTTCTTCAATTCCTCTATCTGGTCATCTTTCTTCTTCTCATTTCGCTCTGCTGCCATACGAGCCTGCTCCTCTTCGGCAAGACGGTTCCGCATCAAGGAAACTACTCCCTCAAGCTCTGCATTTTTTGCTGCTAAGTCTTGACTCTGAGATGCTTTGGCCTGTACCTTAGCCAATGATTCCTTGGAGTCTCGGAGCGCCTCTGAAAGATTAGTTTTCTCTGCTTCTAATTCCGCCACCCGTTCCTTCGCCGCATCACAATCCTGGACCCCCTTGTTAAACTTGTCAAAATACGCCCAAAATCGGCGCAATACTACCGAAGCGACGACAGCCCCCTAGAAATGAAGAAGAAAAATGTTGAAAGACAAAGAGATCAGTAATATAAGCTCAAAAGGGAAAATACCTTCAAATGATGATCCATGGAGATTTCACAAAGAGAAAGGTCATTAACCCCCTCGAAAAGAGCCACAGATTTGCTATAGGGAGAAAAGGCTGCGCGCATTTTCCTTAAAGTCGGGGCTGTAACGGCCCCCCTCTCAAAATCCGAAGTTGAAAAATCTGACAAATCAAACCGGACAAAAGAGGAACCAGCACCACCCGCGGGGGTCTGCTGGTCCGAAGGCAAAACTCCTCCGCCCAAAAGGGAATCATCTTGAGGAGTGAGAATCGAAGGCCCCCGATTCTCCTCCTCCGCGACAGGCGGAGGAGCGGAAGACATTCCAGTTTGGACCTGCTCCAATGGTTTTAATGCTTCCGTCGCCTCCGCATTATCACCTCCTGCATCGACTTCGTCAAAACCTGAAAGGACATCACACCCTAACGAGCTGGCAGGAAAGGTGTCAGGAGTACGACCTTCTGCCCCGATGGGGGTATCAGGAGTGGAAACGTTTAGTCGAAGACCACGAGTCTCCCCTATCACAGGGCCGGCCATACCTTCAGGCTGCTCCCGCGCGCCCTCCGAGGCCAGAGAATCATCGTCATCTCCATCGCCCAAATCAATAGTCTCCACTCCGGGAATCGCTAAAAACGAATACCCGGGGGATTGCCCCCCGCCAACACGCATATCCACGGAGGAATCAAGTATACGGGCCGAGGGAACCACCTCCGTGACAATTGGGACTGAAGTAGCCTCGGGTAGACCCGCCTCGGGAATAATAGGCATACCTGAGGGCTCGTCCGCGATAGCTGAGGGTAGCGCTTCAGAGGACCCCACAGCGTCAGCAGGATCAGAAAGGGGCGGCGGCAGGAGAGACGTAGCCGCAATGGAGCCGAAAGAATCACCTTCGTTGCTGGACTCCTCCTCATCCCAATCCCCATCCTCGTCGTCGTCATCTTCCAAATCCTCGCTCCCGCCAGAAGTAGCTGCAACCTGGGGCAGAGCCACACGAGCCAACCTCGCCCGTTTAGTAGGACGAGGAGAACCGATTGATCCTCTAGGATGAGGGATCGCTCGGCGCCCCCAATCAGTGAAACGAAAACATCGGGTGGCCCCAATAGCACTCATAGCGGCCTCGTACTCAACTGCCTGGCAAGGACCAAGAAGCCTGCGAGCCAATTTTTCAGCTGCCCCGCGCCCCAGATCTTGTATCCCCTCAGGTCGAACCACAGATACCGTGCCTCCCGACGACCGCTCCAGAATAACGGCGGAGCTCCTGGCTAAGGGGTCAATACGACACAAACAATATTCTTCAACCAAGTCCCGCATCGTACTCTGACCGCGAAGAGCCTTCAAATAATCAAGACACCTAATTTCTTCCGCAGTTGCGCTCCAATTAGGGGACCGAATTGCACGAACTGGACCCATCGAAGTATGAAGGGGAGAGTCTGGACCATCGAAGACTTGGTAATACCATCGTGACATCCACCCAGAATCCCATTTCCCCTTGGCAGCCGCTACTGGGATTTCTTTTACAAGGGACCTCTTCGTCTGAAAATTCAGAGAACCAAAACATGACCTACGACCTTCTCTCCCTGTTTTCTGTTGTTTTGGTTGCCAGAATGCATCTTCTATAAGAGTAAACAGGCGCCCCGTCAATTTGATCCCGGCTGGACGGAATGCCCATTCCAGTACCGCCAATCGCACAATAGCATTGGGGGTAAGTTGCGAAAGCTCCGCTTGGAAAGCCCGGAGTACTCATGCCAATAGAGGGGCGGATGGAAAACGAAGACCCGCTTCAAGAAACGCCGCAAATACCACGGCTTCATTTGCTTGGGGCCGAGGGGTCTCCTCATCACTAGGAAGACGCATGGAAGGGCGCATCACCCCGAAGTCCCCCGCTAATATGTCGAGGTCGGCAGAGCTCAAGGTCGACCGCCGTAAAGCGGGGGATAATCCCGCAGCATCCTCCTCACTCAAAACCAACTTTATCTTAGGAGCGCGTCGAGGCCCCATGGAGATCTAGATCAGTGGTGAATCAGGGAGACGATGCCAGAGAAGAACACGAACGAGTAGAAGAGGCGAAGGAACGCGAAGCAAATAGGGCCTCCCAAAAGTCGGAAAACCTTGTCCCCCACAGAATATGCACAAAAGGAGGAAAAACATGGATATTTGCTATAACATCTCAGCAGGCAGAACGACGTCTACCCGCTGACATGCGGGGCTAGTGTTGTGGACCAAATAGACTCATCTTCCCCCGATCAGCGAAGCGAGGCTTCCATTACCTGGCGGCTCATACGAATGGGTCTGTGATGGTTAATCCCTCCCACTAGCGAAGCAATGAGTTCAAACCCTGGGAGTCCATTCCTCGGAAAAAGGTAAAAAAAGAATAAAGACCGCTCCCCTCCGCGACGAGGGGAAGCTTCCCTCCGTAGCGAGGGAGAAAAATGGAGGAAACTCCCCTCGGCTACGTCTCCTTCTAGCGCAAACACAGCACGAACTACCAAGGTCTGACACCCCCCAACAACTCCTCCTGAACACGCGAGGATGTGTCAGGCTAATCTGGGGCCCCAACATAAGTAAAATCCCCGTCGAGCCCCTATAAAAGGTGAGCGAATAGAGGATAAAAACCGAAGATACGGGTGAAATGACTCAATGAAGAGTCTAGTTAGCCCTCGGCAGAGGACAGAGAGGAAAAAGGGCCGACCCATATGTGCATGTTCCCAAGCCTGCCCTATAAAGGGGAGGAAAAAGAAGAAAAGAGAGAGTTCCCCAAGAAAACAAGAAAAAATCCCACAAAGAAAAGAAAGAGAGACCCGGTGGTTCAACACCGCCACACCTACCATGTCCAGGCTCTCAAGAGTGCAGCGTCAAGGGCGTCGAGGTTGTAGAGATGGAACAAGTCCAGGAAATCGACCGTGAAGAAACCCCCCCTGAATCGTTGAATAGATGCTCATACTTGAAGCTAATCGTGATACTTGTTGTACGTTCTTTCACTGGCTTTTTACACTCTTTCATGTACCAAGAATGCAGATGTTGGCAAGATAGACCAAGTGAATTTATGCGGTCCTTCGGCACTAAAGGCTCTCCTAGCATGTATTGTCGGGCCAACGGGGCAATCGGATAGTCCAGAGTCTTCGTGATCTTCAATTTGCCCGTGCCTTTCTTTCTATTGTACGGAGTCGTCACGGGAGACGAATGGGTAGGAAAGTAGTCAAAGTTATCTAGATCAAGTGGAGTACGGGGTAGGACTGATGATTTGGTAACCAACTGATCAGATGCAACAGGCGAATGAGATTGTTGTGTTAGTTGTGTGGCTGGAGGGCCGACCAGGGAGATGTCGCTGCTGGGCCATTGGATGAATGTGCTAATGGCATCCCCTAGTTTCACGATCTCATCGCTTGGCGGCTTCTGAAGGTCGACGATCTTGAAACTATCATGTACCCCGTCCACATTGACCTTCGTGAAACCGGCTCTATCATGGTACCGTGCACCATCGCCCCCTCAGTGGATGGATACGCGATCCCTCAAGCAGCCGTAAGAGGAATGGAGCCATTGTTAATTCTCACTTGGAGATTGCACTGCGTGGCCTCCTACACAATGGTACACAATTAGCTAATGTGTCCAACAACTATATATATGGAGCATTGAAGAGATATATATTAGTACCTTAATGGCACAGATAGGAAAATTCCCAATTTGTTCATCTATGTTAGGGGCAGATGCACAGCTGCTCTTATGGGTAGTGGGGCTGACTTGCGGAAATACTTCTGGGGCTTGCGCAGCCTGTCTTTCTTGATTATTGAGCCTTTCCTCTAGGCTTCTTAACCTATCATGAAATTCTTCTCTCAACTCTTCTCTCAACTTGACCTCCAAATTCTTTATAAGCATTGACTCGCGCTCAGCTTTAGTTCTCTTCTTATTTCGGTATTTGTCCGAGTCATCTGGGAATCCAGTTTTCCATGGAACAAAAACCCCTTTGCCTCGCATACGACTAGGGTGTTCCTTGTTTCCCAAGGCCATAGACAGTGCAACTTTCTCCCTGTCTGGCAAAAAGGAGCATTCGCCTGATTGTGTACTCAACATTACCTGCAAGATCCCGACAAGTTATTTCACTCATGAAGTCATGGACTTATTACGTACAAAATTGGTAGTTCAATTTATATATTACCAGGCGTTGGTAGACTTCCTCATCTGCGGGGTTTCTAAAGGAGAAGGTTGTGGAAGACGTGGCAACTCGCTCTTAGCCAGTCTCTGGTGCGCTGGTCTACGATCGATGCAAACGGCGAGGAAGCCTCCTCGTCCTCCCTGTCCCATTGCGCCCTCTTCCCCGCGTAGCCAACAGTGCCGAGTCTATGGGGGTGAGTGTTCCTTGCCTGCAAGGCCTTGTGTGCTTCACTTTGACGCACAAATTCGTTTGTCGTCTTCATCTCGACAAAACTCCGCCACATGTCCTCATCAATGAACCCATACTTAGAGTATGGACTCACATCCTTCTTAACGTATTCATTGACAAGTGTGCTCTTAAAGGTCTTCCATGCCTTTCCTGCCACTAGTAGTACAAACCGTTGCACTAGGCGAGCGGATTCTTCTGGAATGTTGAACGATGAAAGAATTTCTGTCAGCAGGGCGTTGTGAGTCTCATCAGTCAGCGACTTCCAAGATGAGATCATGATGGGGACCCGTTCCCGTGCGACTATTCTGCACATTGTTCGAAATGCATTCGCTGCCTTTCTTGGCTTTGTAGGGGAGCCATCCTTTGGATCGATCGCCGTGATGGTTAATCGGTCTGTTGGCCTTTTGTTTGCTCCTCTTGGACTGCGAATCGATTTTCCTTTGGCGACTCATCACAGCCTTGAGACGATGAATTAGAGGACGCCATCTTCTTTGCAAGGAGAGAATAAGTTTGTGAGCAGCATTTCATTTTGGAGTGAATATTAAGTTTGTGAGCAACATTTCATAGCAAGGAGAGAAGTGTTATTGTCAGTAGAGGCCATTATGGTCTTGCTTATGCAAGCTCTAGGCCTCGCAAACTGCATTGTTTTCAAACAAAGTTTAATCATAAATTTCAAACTCATCTTCCTCTCTTTAAGCAAGCATTTGAAGAAATTAGAAATGCAACGGAGAGAGAAGGAGATCGTTTCTTCTTTGTGAAACGGTTTCTATGCTGCTCCCGAAGAACTAGAAATGCAAATTAAACCAACTTGCAATATTAATTAATGTTAGAAACAATAGATAGAAACTATGCATCTAAACCTACATTTAATACACTCTCTCCTCTAAGAAACCATCTAAGAAACTATGCATTGGAAATGCCCTTAATCAAGTAAAATGCGGTTGGCAACAGAACTAAGGCAGTGCAGAGAACGTTATCAGTATTTCGCTTGGTTATCAGTATTTCGCTCAATTGTAAATCAATTAGTCACAAGAAACAAACGAGATTTCGCTCAACTGTAAGAATTAAAAAATTTGGCAGCACTTACCCTAAAACTTGGACATCCACTCAGCTGACAAACGAGATTTTGTCATAACAGATGAGTTGTGTGTAGTATTCACAGCAACAACAACATGAATACCTCATTCACAACAAGAACAAGAACAAGAACAAAAACAAGAACAAGGCGGGCACCGGGCGGGGGCGGGACGAGCACCGAGAGGGCCGAGGCGGCGACGGGCACCGAGCGCAGGGAGGGCACCGGGAGGGTGGGGGTGGGACGAGCACCGGGAGGGGGCGTGACGGGCACCGGGCGCGGGAGGGCACCGGGAGGGCGGGGGCGGGACGAGCACCGGGAGCGCAAGAGGGGTTAAGTAGAATAAGGCTAGGGTTTTCGGGGAGTTGTGTTATATAGAGGAGACATTACAGACAGTTCTATAATAGAATCGTCTGTGATATGTAGTTTTCACAGACAGTTCTATTATAGAACCGTCTATGATATTTAGTTTTCACAGACAGTTCTATTATAGAACCGTTTGTGATATTTAGTTTTCACAGACAGTTCTATTATAGAACAGTTCATTACAAGTTTAGCATTTTAATAGTACACACGAAAAATAATAAACATGATGAAACTTCTCATAACTATACTTGCTTATTCCTTTGTATGAAAATTAGCCCTTCACGATGATCGACGCGTGTGTAGCTTGCATCCTCAGTTTGTTCTTCTGGGACCATGATGGCATTTTTGATAGGAGGCAACTCATCAAATTGATTGTACTCTTCCTCATCTACTACATTCTCAACTCTGACAATTCTTCTTTTTCCCTCAAGAACTACGTGGCGCTTCTTGTTGGATGGGTCGGTTACATAGAAGACTTGAACAACTTGGTTAGCGAGTACGAATGGTTCATCTTGGTATCCTACATGTTCGAGGTCCACAGTAGTGACGCTATACTTGTCGACCTTCACGTGCTGGAGATGGACCCAACGGCACCGAAATAGGGGAATCTTGAAAAGTACGTAATTGATCTCCCAAATCTCCTCTAAGAACCCATAGTAGGAGCTCCTTGTCAACCCAGTGGTATTGAACGCATCTATGAGGACACCGCTGTTCTGGTTTGTGCTCTTCATATCCTGATCTCTCGTATAAAATGTGTACCCATTTAAGTCATATACTTTCCATGTAACAACTGTAAAAGTTGGTCCTTTTGCCAACCATGCTAGCGCGTCATCTGACGAGCTCCCAGTGATGGGTTGCTCCTTCAACCAGTTGTTGAACTGAAGGTTATGCTGTCTCGTGATCCAAGACTCCTGCCATGTCGGATTCTCTTGCCTTAGCCATTGCTTGTGCTCAGCAATATAGGCAGACACTACATCCATGTGTTGCAAAACTGTGAAATAGGCTCGAGCATACGCAAATGAATCAGGCGTGATTGCTTTCCTTCTGATGGTCCCAATACCTTGGAGGCTCCCCTCATGGCAAGATCGAGGCACACCAATCGGTTCAACCTTAGCCATATAATCAACGCAGAACTCGACGACCTCTTCGATTGCATAAGCTTCGACAATGCTACCATCCGACCGAGATCGATTTCGTACATAAGACTTGAGAATTCCCATGTACCTCTCGAACGGGTACATGCTACGTAGGAATACTGGCCCACACATCTTTATCTCTGTCACAAGGTGAACAATGAGATGGACCATGATATCAAAAAATGATGAAGGGAAATACATCTCAAGATTACATAGAGTCATCACCACCTCAACCTGTAGAGCATCTAGTCCTTCGGGATCGATGACCTTCTGAGCGATTGTGTTAAAGAAATAACACAACCTCATGATTGTCTCCCGGACCTTGACCGGCAAAATGCTTCTAATTGCGACAGAGAACATCTGTGTCATTAGCACATGACAATCATGAGACTTCATACTGTTTAATTTCAAATCTTTCATTGAAACAAGTCTTCATATTGGAGGAGTAGCCGGACGGAACTTTCACACCATGTAAGCATTGGCACAATTCAGTTCTTTCGGCCTTTGACAGAGTATAACAAGCAGGTTCCAAGTACGTACGGCCTTTATCAGTCTCTTTCGGTGCTAACTCAGGTCTTATGCCTATATCGACCAAGTCAAGTCGTGCATTGATACCATCCTTCGTTTTACCCTTAATGTTGAGTAAGAGACCAATCACGCTGTCACAGACATTCTTCTCGACGTGCATGACGTTGATGCAGTGGCGAACTTCTAATTGCTCCCAGTAAGGTAGGTCCCAGAATATTGATCTCTTCTTCCACATGCTCTTCTCACGAGTACTTGATTTACGTCTCTTTACATGGGCACCATCCAAGTCCTTAACAATGTCATAAACATCTCTCCCGCTAAAAGGCCTTGGAGTTCAACCGTTTTCGTTCCTTCCGTTGAAAAGTTGCTTCAACTTGCGATATGGGTGATTCCTCCGAAGGAACCTACGGTGATGCATGTACACGGTTTTGCGGGAGTGATTCAGCCATACACTCTCAGTATCATCTAAGCAGTGAGTGCAGGCTTTGGATCCTTTTGTACTTTGGCCTGACAGGTTACCAAGGGCAGGGTAATCATTTATGGTGCAGAACAACAGGCAGTGCAAAGTGAAGTTCTCCCGTTTGTACGCATCCATACCCTGGTAACCCACAATGTTTTTAGATCTTCCACGAATGGAGCTAGGTACACATCAATATCGTTCACAGGTTGTTTCGATCCTTGGATAAGTACAGACAACAAAATGTACTCCCGCTTCATCGACAACCAAGGAGGAAGTTTGTAGATACAAAGATTTACGGGCCAAGTGCTATGCCGGCTGCTCATGTTACCGAAAGGATTCATTCCATCTGTACTCAATCCAAACCTTATATTCCTCGGATCCGGACCGAAGTCTTGAAAGTTCCTATCGATGTTTCTCCATTGGATGGAATCAGCAGGGTGCCTTAGCATTCCATCATTCTTACGCTCTTCGGAGTGCCAATGCAACAGTTTTGCCTCCTTTGGGTTCGCAAACAAACGCTTCAAACGGGGAATCACAGGCAGATACCATGCCACCTTAGTAGGAGGTCCCTTGATCCTCTCGCCATCATCATCTGAATGACTCTTACGCTTGTACCAAGATGCGTTGCACACCGGACATACATGCAAGTTTGCGTACTGTTTGCGGTACATGATACAGTCGTTCGGACATGCATGTATTCTTTCTACTTCCATTCCAAAGGGACAAAGAACCTTCTTGGCTTTGTAGGTGGTTGTTGGCAACTCGTTTCTCTCTGGAAGCATGTCCGTCAATAGACGTAACAACGCTGTGAAACTCTTGTCGAACCAACCATTGCTTGCCTTCAATTTCAGTAGTTCAAGCACGGATGACAACCTTGTGTATTTCAACTTGCACCCTGCAAACAAAGGTTTCTCCGAGTCCTCCATCAAGCCCTGAAACTTTTGATATTCCCTATCATCAAGGTTTCCTTCTACGTCGCACAACATCTGATCCATATTGTCATCCTGCAACCTATCCTCATCAGAAGCACAATCAATATGATCATCCGACATATCATTGACTTCATCGATCATATTAACAGTACTAGTTGCTTCCTGTATATTCTGCTTTTCGCCATGACTGGTCCAACATGTATAGTCCCCTTTGAAACCCCTTCAAATCAAATGTGTTTTGATATGTGCTGAGTTTCAAAATATCTTTAGATTTTCGCAATCAATGCACGGACAAGACATAATTGCTCCCCCTTATTGAACATATCCTCCTCTGCAGCTCTTTTAAAGGTGGAGACGCCATTAATGTACTCAACACTCATACGGTTCGCAACGTACATCCAGCTTTGGTCCATCTACACTACACATGTAACACCTAGTGTTAAATATTAAGTACGTCAGGTGTTTATATGCATACATTCTTAAATTAATTATGCAATTACTACCTTACATCACAACAATCTTAGATCTATAAGATAGATCGCCAAATGACTTGAATTGATCTATAAGTTAGATCTAAACAATCTTTAAATTCTATCCATACAAATTAATTCAGCTATACATCATGAATATAATGCAAATAAAACCATTAGATCAAACAACATGGCTGTATAAGCTAGATCTAAAAAAATCATCAAATTCCTTCTTTATGGTCAAGCTATAGCTAGATGTTGAATAAATTGTAATTAAAACACATTACTAACCTTAGATCACCAAAATCAAATGAATCTACTATCACCCTTCAAAAACAAAGGTCGCCTTTCAGAAAATCGCCTCACAGCCGCAGCCAGTCACAAGAAGTGGCTCGAGGATCCCGAAACCCTAAAATGCACAAAGCGGCTAGAGGATAAGTTTTATATAGGAGATCTCACAGACGGTTATTAACACCAAACGTCTATGATAATTCTTTACAGATGGTTTGTAAAATCCAAACGTCTGTGATGACTAACTTTTATAGACGGTTTTCATATACAACCCATTTGTGATAACTAAATATCACAGATGGTTCGTAAATTCCAGCCATCTGTGGTAATGAAACATCACAGACGGTTCGTAACTTAGAGCCGTTTGTGATGATAACTTTACAGATGGTTTCTAAATAGAACCGTCTGTGATGGTAAGAAGAAAACGACTGGGATCACCGTAAGGAAACAACCAAGACAAACACGCAGCAGGAGGAACAAGAGTAGCACCGCCTACTTCATCGATCCTGACACACTCCAATGTGTCAGGATCGATGAAGTAGGCGGTGCTTCTCTTCTTCTTCGTGCTGTTTTTTTTTTGTCTTGGTTGCTTCCTTAAGGTGTCACCGCCGTCTTCTTTGGCGTGGGATGGAGGACTTGTTCGCACTCCTTTTCTTCATCTATCCCTGTAACACGTACCACAGTAATGATTAATGAATGAAAGGAAATTCATTGGTGACAACTTTACAACAAAAGAGGAGATGTGGAAGGATGCGGTGTTGGGGAGGGAGCCTGGGAGGCGGGGGTGGCATCAAGCTTGCGGCGTCGGGGAGGGAGCCACGGGGGGGAGGGGGAAGGGAGGGACCGTCGGCATCGGCGCTCACGAATGAAGGCTAGGGTTTGAGGGGGGGACACCGGGAGGACGGCTATGAATGAATGAATGCTAGGGTTTGGGGCTTGCTTTCATAGCAATATATAGAGACAACCGTCTGTGACAATATCAACGACAGCGTTTATATAAAACCGTCTGTGATTTTTTGTTTATCACAGACTGGTATAATTGACAACCGTGTGGGATAATGTACGCTGACGGTTGGATTTTAGAACCGTCTGTGATATTGAATATTACAAACGGTTTTCAAAAACCGTCTGTGATGACAAGTTTACAGATGGTTTCTAAACAGAACCGTCTGTGATGTTGTTAGCAGCAAACCGAAGAAAACGGCGAGTACGCCTATAGTCAATTATATCACAGACGGTTTTTAATTAAAACTGTCTGTCATAGTCACTATATCACAGACGGTTTTCAATTAAAACTGTCTGTGATATGTACACTAACGATTGTATATAAATCAACCGTCTGTGATACTATCTTCGTCTCTTCGTTTCCCGCGCGACTTTAAATGAGAACTCTTCATTTCTCGCTTGTCTTCAATCCCCGTACTCTGTCTTCAATGGCATCTCCTCCTTCTCCCACAAGCTCTGCCTCTTCCGGCGCCGCTCAATCACCGCCCCTGGCGCCACCGCGGGAGGAGGAGGAGGAGGAGCGCGAGGAGACGGAGGAGGAGGCAGAGGAGAAGGACGAGGAGGAGGAGGAGGAGGAGGTCACCACCGTCATCTGCTGGGGGAGCTCATCGGAGGACGACGACGATGACAAAGAATTCGCCATCGATGATGACGATGACAGCCCCCCATGCAGCGACGACGAGTTGTGGTACCCCTGATCAGGCTCCTCCTCGTCATATGTTGATTAATATATATATTATAACTAATATAATGTTTTATGTTAATTATTAACTATTGTACTTTTGGTTATGCCATTATGGACATAATATAGTGTTTTAATGAAGCTATTGCATTGTTTTAATTAGTGTACTTTGTTATGCCATCGTTTGTTGATCACATAAAAATATCAAAAAAGGAATGTGAGAATGCAGTTACATATGTTAAAAAAAAAATTAAAAATCACTCGATCACGGTTATAAAAATATCAACACGAATCGGCTACTGTACCTGAACCGAAAACACAAAACTGCAACAGACGTCTCTGCTTACAAGCTAGATGACCAACCTAAATACGGACGATTAGAAACACAAACCGTTTGTGATAATAACAAATATCACAGACGGTTTGTGTTTATAACAGTCTGTGATATAGTCACATACGGATTTAATGTAAACCCATCTGTGATATTATTTCACATCACAGAGGTTTTAATATCCAACTGTCTGTGATAATATCAAAGACGACGTTAATATAAAACCGTCTGTGATTTTGAGTTTATCACAGACCGGTATATTTAACAACCGTTTGTGATAGATACGCTGACGGTTCGATTATAGAACCGTCTATGATATTGCATATTACAAACGGGTTTTTAGGACCGTTTGTGGTAGTGTGTCTTGTGGTAGTGTGTCTAGTATAAGCTTTTCTGTAGTAGTGGAATCTCCATCGAAGGTCCCGATCGTACCGCAAGCTAGCTCTACACGACAGTGTTGAGATGTTGGCCCTAATTAAACCCCAGAGCAGCCATATCCATAAAAGTCTACGGTGGTCCAAGTCCACATGCATGCAGCCATGCATGTGTGATTAAGCGAGAGGAGGGACCCTTTCGTAATAGTTGTTTTGGAGCACTCATGTTTGGCGTCAAGTCCCACTCCAATGAGATTGCGATGCTGCTTTCATTACACGTCACCCAGTTTGTACGTCTTTTTCTTGGACTTGGATATCCATTCCACCCTAGGAGCTCCACACATCTGGGCCAGTGATGTTCTAACGGCTGTGCTCGTCTGATCAACAGTATTGACTCCTAATCCTAGGTGCTCTATTCTTTCTTGGTTGGAAATTAAAAGTGTGCTCAGTTATTTGTATCAAATGGTACATGTATGAGATAATTTTTTTAAAAAATTATTCACATATTTAGTTGCTTGAATGGAACCATCCTATTCTGGATCAAGTGATACAAATTTAAGGAATATTCTCTATAGATGCTAAATCATTCTATTCACTCAAAATAATAGAATCAAATAGTACAAGACAATCCCACACCATTCAACAACATCCTATCAACCGTGACACCTTGACTGTGTGAATTGTTGGCTGTTGCCCTGTACCTGTCAATATATTTCCCTACGGAGGCTACACGTGGATGGAAATTTGTGAAGTGCACTTTCGAAAGACGACTGCTATTCATCGCCAAGATGTACAGACCACATACTTGCGCAATTCATCCCTTTTCAGATGTACAAATTGCGCGACATATATATATTGTTTTTTTTTTTTTTTGAGATTTTTTTAGAAAGTTTCATATGTCAGCACATAATCCTTATGTAAAATAAAGGAGAGAAAGAGAGACAGATTGACAAACCACTGGTAGATTTTTAAAATGTAGCAAAGATAATCAGCATAAACAACATTTTTTTTGCTTTTGAAAATATATGCATAGGCTACATTGGAGTTGTCATACAAAAAAACGCCTGATTTTTTAAGGATAAGAATAATTTTTCTTTTGTGAACCATAAGTAGTCATATTTTAATTAACCTATTCGATCAACATCCAAATCATACACACAGGCATCTCAAAATCAAATCTAAGGTAGTTTAGTGACACTTTCTCGGAGACACCCGGACGAAGATGTCGTTTTGAGACCCTTCTTATGACTCTTCAACAGAGTGTCACCATATTTTACTATACTTCGTAACACTTTGAATGACTCTTCGCACACTTAAGAAAAATATCAGGCGCCTTATATTTAGCGAAAGAATTACGATTTACCACTAATCAGGATATCTAAATAGATTTACACTTAACTACTAATACTAACTAGTTACATGCCCCTGCATTGCTACGAAAAACAAAATTGATAACGAAAAATAAAGATTAAAAAATAAAAAAATTATTTCACAAGATCAAACATCTATCTTTAACGCTTCGTTTCTTGCGAAAGCTGGCTAATTAAAGCAACGCTTCGTTTTTTGCGTAGGGCAATTAAGCAGGACAATTAAGCAGGGCAATTAATGACGTGGGTAGAACTCACCACTGCCACCAATTGTTGCTTTATAATAGTAGAGATAAATACATAGGGTATTTTAGAAAAACTCCATGCGGAATTGCGGATACATGCCACTACATCATCTTCTCATCGTGTGGCTGAAAATGCTCACCGCGTTGCTATCATCAGTCTCCGTAACAAATTGCAGCGCAGAACAACCATAAAACTGGATATATAAGAGCATGTATAATGGAGTGATGTCAGCTAGCTGTCTATATACTGTGCCACGTAAAATTTTTATTGATATGGAAAGGAGATAAGAAGAAAAGAGTACAGCTGTCTTCATGAAGAGACAATTATATAGACAACATAAAATACCATTACGTGAGTTATTGTATATAATAAATATTTTTTATGTTATCATTAAAATATTATAGAATCTCGTACAAATTACCAAAAGGTGATATCTATTATATAAACTACCTTTAGTTTTGTTTTTAGATGATACGTAAGAATATATTAATAACAGCTGTCTCCATTATTGCACACGCTCAAACAGATGAAAGTACATAACGGATTGAATGTCGACCGTGCGTGGCTCCAAATGAAGCTATCGCGTGCTATAGGTCGGTTGGATTATTTAATTAATTAATTAAGTTCTAGTTTTTGTTAGTAAAATATAGTTTTGCCTGTCAATTGGAGCTTATTGGATGGACTCGAGACTTGATTAAGACATGTCCAATCAATAACCATCGTGTGGATGTAATGTAATGCCTAGCGAAGTGGGTATAAACAGAGAAGTCGATGACAACAAAGTACCTCGCACTACTATTCCTCTGCTTTTTTCAAACATGCGGTTGACAGTGACGCCTAGGATTTGCTTGATGCGAATGGCTTAGGTCCGTTTATTTTAGCTTCTATAGTTCCTATTTTTAAAAACTAAATTATTTACCTGAAAGATTCTAGACAATTTTTTTGAGAATTTGAATCTGCCCTTTACATAGAATCAGAATTCGGCTAGAACTTGATGTTGAAATTGGCCCATGAGTATGGCCCACTTCCTTTAATTCTAAAGATTGCATGGTTAATACCATATAGGCAAGTGGAAGGAAGGCAATTTATAAGGTGGAGTCCTTGCCACTCCTTGAGTTATGAGGAGCATGACATAGGGATGGTACGAGAAGGACTTTGGAGAAACATACACGCGCGCACGTACGCACGCACGCGCGCGTATTCGCGTATTTTCGTGTGAAAATCCGCGTGGCTTGTGACTTGCGACGAGCGACCGCGCCGCGTCGTAGTGTGTCTCCTGGCACTACGAATTCACCTTTTATTTTGCTTAATCATGCAATTGATTAACTTTCTGTACTGGTCAGGAGACTGCATAATGACCATTATTTGTGTTTGAATTGCCAGTTACCAGTGCATTAAGTCTGTTTAATTCAATCGATTACGATTGCTTAACTTATCGATTACCGATGAGTAATTGAGGCAGTTACTGGTGAGAGGCTATATAAGACCTGGAGACGTCCAGGCTAAGAGACTGAGTTTTTTCAATTCCACACTTTCTTCTTCATCCTGCGAAAGCTGTACTGAGGTGTTGAGCAGTTGGACCACGCCAGCCTTCCTACTCGGCGTGCACCGTGAAGGAGGGTGAGCGGTATCTCCGAGCCGTTGCCGTAGAGTTCACCTGCACGGGACGGCAATAAGGTTTCTGGGCAGCGCATCTACGCGACCGCTTCTGCGTTACTTCCTCGACTTCGATTTCTTCCACAATCTCTTCAGCGCATCGTTCTGTTCGTTATCAAGCCTAACTGTAAGTTGTTAAGTGATTGTTCAACTATGTTTCTTGAAGTATATATGTTTGAAAGTGCAATGTGTAGCCTGCTGTTATATCTATTGTGTGCATCACTATTTATTTGTGATATTTGTCTTCTATTAAAATCTGGAATTAAAATATTGCACACATTTCCAACAATCCAGAAACCTTATCTGCGATATTTTTGTGATTCAGCAATGGCTAATCCATCGGATGCTATGAAACCTGAGAGGTTTTTTGGTGCAAATTTCTGTAGATGGCAGACAAGGGCCAAGTTTTGGCTCATGTCATTGGGGCTGTGGTGGGTGATCCACCCGCAGTATCCATTTACGGTTGAGCAGTACATGCAGTTTGATAGTGCAAACAACTCTGCACTAGGCTGCCTTCTGACCATTTTGGCAGATCAGCTCTACGATGTGTATATGAACTACACATCTGCCACTGAGTTGTGGGATGCACTTGACCAGAAGTATGCAGAGGCTGAGGCCGGTCACTGGCTGTATTTGTGCGAGCAATTCTTCGATTTTATCATGGATGGCGCTAAATCGATTGTTGCACAAGCACACGACCTCCAGCTACTGGTTGGCGAGATTGCGCACTTGGGTTGTGCATTTCCTCCTAAGTTTGTGGCAGCAGGCATTGTTGCCAAACTTCCCCCATCTTGGCGGGATTTTGCCACTAGCTTAAAGCACAAGAGGGAAGAGATTTCTGTTGAGAATCTCATTGCAGCCCTTGATGTGGAAGAAAAGGCAAGAGCAAAAGATGCACCAAGCATAACTAATCAGAATAATGCCAATATCGTTGAGAAGAAATCATATGGCAAAAACTTCAAAGTTCCTAAACCAAACAAGACAACTAGCTTTAAAAAGAAGAAAATTGAGAAAAATGACATGAAGAACATCACCTGTTTCGTGTGCGGAAAGGACGGTCATATGGCAAAAGACTGTCGCTATCACAAAAACAGGACAAATGAACAAGGCGAGAAAAATGCCAACGTGACCATAGGCGAGGCCTCGACTTCAGGAGGGTATGGTAATTCTCCTGTTGTTTTTTCAGCATGTCAAACCACTAATTGGTGGGTTGATACTGGGGCTAATGTTCACGTGTGTTCTGATGTTTTCTTGTTTTCTTCTTACCAGGCAGCCGGGGCTTCCTCCGTCCTAATGGGGAACGGGTCGCATGCTTCTGTTCTTGGTGTTGGCACGGTAGATCTGAAGCTTACTTCAGGGAAGATTGTCCACTTGAAGAACGTGCAGCATGCGCCAACAATAAAAAAGAACCTTGTTAGTGGTTTTCTTTTATGCAGGGATGGTTATAAGCTAGTATTTGAGTCAAATAAAGTTGTATTGTCTAAGTTTGGGAACTTTGTTGGTAAAGGCTATGAGAGCAGAGGCTTGTTCCGCTTAAGTACTCTAGAGTCTTGCTATAATATGAATATTGCAACTGGTTTGAATAAATGTGATGCCGATATTTGGCATTCTCGATTCTGTCATATTGGTTTTGATAGCATTGCTCGAATGTTCAGATTAGAGTTAATTCCAAAATGTGATATTGTCAAAGGATCAAAGTGTCAATCTTGTGTGCAAGCAAAACAACCTAGAAAACCCTTTAAAGGATTAGAGGAAGAAAAGAACTTAACACCATTAGATCTTGTCCATTCTGACCTATGTGAAATGAATGGATTGTTGACAAAAGGAGGCAAAAGATACTTTCTAACTCTTATAGATGATGCAACACGTTATTGTTATGTGTATTTGGTGAAAACAAAGGATGAAGTTTTAAACTACTTCAAAATCTATAAGGCCGAGGTTGAGAACCAACTAGAAAAGAAAATTAAAAAACTAAGGTCTGATCGTGGAGGATAGTATATCTCTCATGAATTCTCCCAGTTTTGTTCTGAGCATGGTATAATCCATGAAGTTACACCACCATATTCTCCCCAATCAAATGGGGGTAGCTGAGAGGAAAAACCGATCACTCACAGACTTGGTGAATGCCATGTTAGAGAGTGTCGGTATGCCTAAGATGTGGTGGGGGGAAGCTATATTGACAGCAACTTTTGTCTTAAATAGAGTAATCACTAAAAAGCGTGAGATTACTCCATATGAGGGATGGAAGGGGAGAAAGCCCAATGTCAATTTTCTGCGACCATGGGGGTGTTTGGCAAAAGTCAATATACCATTGCAGAAAAAGAGAAAGCTTGGACCTAAAACAGTCGATTGCATTTTTCTGGGATATGCACATAACAGTACGGCCTATAGATTTTTAGTAGTAAAATCAGAAACTCCTGAGATTGTTGCTAACACAATAATGGAGTCCAGAGATGTTTCATTCTTTGAGGATGTTTATCCTATGAGACCAGCAGGTAGTACCTCACAAACTGAAAATATTAATGTTGAACCTACTACTATTTTTGAACCAATGAGTGATACACTACCAGTAGAAGGTATTACTGAGGAGGATAACAATTTAATCGCAGAGGCTCCTCGTAGGAGCAAGAGACAAAGGGTTGAGAAAACCTTTGGCGACGACTTCATTGTATACCTCGTAGATGATGTGCCAAAAACTCTTTCAGAGGCTTATGCATTACACGATCTTTGAGTATTGGAAAGAGGCGATCAGTAGCGAGATGGATTCCATCATGGCTAATGGGACTTGGGAGATCACTGATCGTCCTACTGGGTGCAAACCTGTTGGATGCAAGTGGGTTTTCAAAAAGAAAATGAGGCCTGATGGTACTGTTGATAAGTACAAGGCAAGACTTGTAGCCAAGGGTTATACCCAGAAAGAAGGAGAGGATTATTTTGATACTTATTCTCCTGTTGCCAGATTAACCACCATTAGAGTGCTCATTGCTTTAACTGCTTCACATGGTCTACACGTCCATCAAATGGATGTAAAGACAGCTTTCCTTAATGGAGAGTTGGAGGAAGAAATCTATATGGAGCAACCAGATGGTTATGTGATTACTGGACAGGAAAATAAAGTGTGCAAATTATTAAAATCCTTATATGGACTAAAGCAAGCACCTAAGCAATGGCACGAAAAGTTTGATAAAACTTTAACATCTGCTGGTTTTGCTGTTAATGAGGCAGATAAGTGTGTATATTATCGTTATGGTGGGGATCAAGGTGCGATTTTGTGTTTGTATGTTGATGACATACTTATATTTGGGACTAACACTGCTGTAATTGACGAGGTCAAAACTTTCTTGTCTCGATGCTTTGATATGAAAGACTTGGGTGAGGCAGATGTTATTCTGAATATTAAATTGATCAAGAATGAGGATGGAATCATTTTGCATCAATCCCATTATGCTGAGAAAATTTTGAGCCTTTACGGCTTTGCGAATTGCAAAATTTTCCCAACACCATATGATCTGAGTGTTAAACTTCGAAAAAATCAAGGGTTAGGGAAAGATCAATTGAGATATTCACAAATTATTGGGTCTCTTATGTATCTATCTGGTGCCACAAGACCTGATATCTCATTTGCTGTGAGCAAATTAAGCCGGTTTACATCTAACCCAGGAGATGATCATTGGGAGGCACTTGAAAGAGTGTTGCGCTACTTGAGATGCACAACATCTTACGGAATTCACTATACTGGATATTCATCTGTATTAGAAGGATATAGTGATTCCAATTGGATCTCTGATGCGGATGAGATCAAAGCTACAAGTGGTTATGTTTTTACCTTAGCTGGTGCTGCAGTTTCATGGAGGTCTTGCAAATAGACCATATTAACGAGGTCAAGCATGGAAGGTGAACTTGTAGCACTTGATACAGCCACTGTTGAGGCTGAATGGCTTAGGGAGCTTTTGTTGGACTTGCCATTGGTTGAGAAACCAGTACCGCCGATCCTAATGTACTGCGATAACCAAACAGTGTTGATTAAGGTTATGAGTACTAAGGATAACATGAAGTCCTCCAGACATGTGAAGCGCAGGCTTAAATCTGTCAGAAAATTGAGAAACTCTGGAGTAATTGCTGTGAATTATATTCGCACTGAGAAAAATCTGGCAGATCCTTTTACAAAAGGACTTGCAAGGAAAATGATTTCCGTTGCGTCTATGGACATGGGTATGAGGCCCATTTGAGTTACAACACAATGGTGGCAGGCGAGCTAACGGACGACTTTTAAGGCACGTCATTGCAAAGAGGGCGTGACTATGGCATGGGTGATGGAGTAGGCGAGGTCGAGTAGTTCGCGCAGCTTCTGCGCACGGCCGTGTGTGGCGCAAGCCATGCCGTCTAGGGATGTGATCGGATCGGATACGGTCGAATAACGTTCTATTCGTATTCGTATCCATATTTTTTATCGAATCTGTAATCGAATCTGAGCGATCTTTGAATCTGAGAATCGAATACGAATTATACAGGATAATATCGGTTACGAATACAGATCAAAAACGGATCGGAATCAACATGGATACGAATAATATTAGTCGGATATTTTAAAATCCAATTTCAGGTTTTTTTCAAAATCGGTCCAAATTTAAATTCAAAATTATGAATTTTTAAAAATAAGAAAATGTCAAAAATTAAAAAATTTGTGCACAAATATTATTAAATTAGTACAAATTCGAAATATCCAAATTTAAATTGAAAATTAGGAGAAAGATCAATCAAAAATTTGAGAATTTCATTTAAATTCCAACTGGTATTTAAAAATAAATTATAATTAAATTTTATTTTTAGTGCACCATCAAATTTATTTAATCTGCTATGAAAACTACTCAAATTTATAAGTAGTGGTCTCTAGCACTAGCAGTCTAGTGGATAGTGATAGTCAAATAGACCTTCAGTGTCAAGTTCGTCATTGATAAATGATGAATGATGATGTCTGAACTCAACAATTGGCAAACATCAAACATAATCATTCTTTAGAAGAAAACATAGCCAGTTAGCCACATAAACATAACTACATAGCATAAGTACATATGAGTATATGACATCCACGTCTGGTCATCCATATTCCACAAACCACAATTCCACATGTGTGTAACCTTGCAGCAGTTACATGTTGTATTCGGATAATATCCGTATATCATATTCGGATAATATCCGTATATCATATTCGGATATTATCCGAACAAAAACTCGGATATTCCGTATCTGTCGGATAATCAGTGTTCCATATCCGTATCCGTATCCATATAAATTATATGTATCCATATCCTTATTCGAGAAACCAACCGGATATCTGTGAAATTATCCAAATCATCATCCAAATCAATTCGGTCGGTCGATCAGTCGAAAAATATCCGTACCAGTTCCATCCCTAATGCCGTCGCGAGCATGGGCGGATAGAGGAGGGAAAGGGGGAAACGGCGATGGCGTGAGAGCCGTGGACGGTAGGGCAGTGACTTGAGCATGGGTGAGCTGACGGCGTGGGCGTGACGGCAATGACAGCATCTGACGCATTTCATGGAACGTCTTACTTGTGCACTGTAGCTTGCCAGGGTTCACTCCAACACAATTCAGTCTGCCACTTCGCAATTGTTATTCCATGGCTTTAGGTGCTCCATAATCTTTTAAAATTTTTTGTGCAGGTAGATCATTGAATGAAGCTTCGAATGCCCCTAGTTTCACTTTGTTTGGAGCTGTGGTTTTCAAATGAAAATTAATGGAATTTGGCTGTTTTAATCTTTAATTGAATTTCCAGGCTATCAAATTCTTGTGCAAAAATTTAATAAAATTCATATTTATTCATTTTAGTTTATGTAGTATTTTATTCATTGGGCCGCGCCTGGGCTCGCCAATTGCGAGTCGGGCTGGCACGGTGGGCACGATAGACCGTCGTGGCACAGCACGGTTCCGGCCTGAAGCACGATGAGCCCGGACCGGACCGGACCGGCACAGCACGGCACGATGCCCACTGTTGAACATCTAGGTATTATTTTGATTTCAGATTTGAATATAAAACATAATTCAAAAATAATCAAACACAACAAGCTAGACAGAAGATACCTCATATTTCTAAAAAGTAGATCTAGAAAATACCACATATTTTCTGAAAAGTGATGAACAGAGGGAAGAATTCTTACGATGGGCTTGATGACGAAATGGAAGCAGCGTGAGTGACCGTAGAGAGGAAGTAGTCGACGCAGAGGAAGCTCGGCGGTCGCAGATTGCGCTTGCCGAAACCTTATTGCCACCCCCGTGCTGGTTCTCGCGGCGACAACGATTCGGAGATCCCGCTCTCCCTGCCTCGCGGTGCACGCCGAGAAGAAGGTCGGTGAAGAACGAGCGCAGCACGAAGACGCAACACAGATCACAATGGATGAATGTGAGTACCAGAGCAAAAATTTACTTTAGTCTGGACGTCTCCAGATTTTATAGACTTGCACCAGTAACGATCATTTAAACGCTAATAAACAAGATTTAATCCAAATGATTGTTTTTATTAGAAACTGACGCCATTATCATGGCTGTTTCTATTAGAAACTGAAAAATAAAAGGGTTTAAACGTGCCAGGATTTAATCCACTGCGGGAAAAATACACGGAAATACGCGGTAATTCTCGAAATACGCGCGCAAAAAATACACGGAAATACGCGGTAATTCTCGAAATACGCGCGCGCGTGCGTGTGACTTTAGCCATGCTCCTCACCCTCCATCTGCCTTATTACAAGGCATGGTGGGAGCTCTCCCTTTTAAATTGGTATTGTCCTCTCTCAACTAGCAATATGGTACTATTCTTTGTAGCTTTTTTTTTTGATCAAAAGGGCATCGAATGCCCCAGTTCCATTAAATGAAACCAAGAAACAGTTCAACATAAAACTAGTTTTTGTGAAATCCTCCGCTCACACCATTCCCCTTCAGGGAACCAAAACAAACTCTATCACCGACAATCCACACAAAAACTGCAGCATACGCAGAGTACAAAACATCATCTCATGAGTGGAAATCATCAACACAAAGCAAAACTAACAGTGACACAACTCAGCTCCAGAATTATTCTCTTCCATCTTTGGCAAAGTTTCTCCAAATCTTCACTGTGTCCATTCACTCCTCACGTCCAGCAGGAAAGGTCTTTGGATTTTGGCATCTAACCAATCGCAAAACTGCATCATACACACCATCATCACTTCTTTGAAGATCGGTTTCCAATTCCTTAGATTGACAAGAATCTTTCTCCAAATCGTTTTCATGCTCATCCATTTCTGAGAATAGAAAATCAAGTTATTTCTAGTATACCACAAGCTCCAAAGAGTGGCTGAACAAACAGTATTCAAAACCATATTTTTTTTATTACTCAACCAAAAACGAGCTATTGATTCAAAATCATAACCAATTGTAATATCAAAAAACTCTCCAATTAATATTCAAGTATTTCTAGCCACAATACATTCAAAGAAAATATGGTTAACAGTTTCGCAATCATTACAAAAGCTACAATCCATCCCTTTGTCCAAACCTCGATTCCGCAGATTATCTTTTGTCATGATTTTGTTGTGAGCAATAAGCCAAAGGAAAAAATGAATTCTAGGTGGAAACAATAATACTCCAAACTGCAGGAACAAAGATCGGGCAAACCCCCCTAAAGTTTATAACGGCATAAAGAGATTTAACAGAATAAGCACCATTACTATTGTATTGCCATATTAAAGCATCGTCATCATCAACAAGGTTTATGCTCTTAGCAACTTCTAGCAACTCAAGCCATCTTATCATCATTTCTTCTGAGAAAGTCCTTCTAAACGTACATTTGAGAATATTACCATCCCATATTTCCGCAATAGTAGCTACCTTCTCATTGACTAATTTATATAAGTCCCAAAATTGAGTAGCTAAACAGGAGTTACCGAACCAAATATCCTCCCAAAATCTGATTTTCTTACCATTACCCACATTCCATTTATACCCAAACTTGGTGGCTTGCATAGCCCATAAAATGCCTTTCCAAAAAACCGAAGCATGCTTATTATCACAAAGAAAGATATTCGGATTATTAATTTTATACTTAAACTTTATCAAGTCTTTCCATTGATTGTTCTCTTTGTTACATAACCTTTTTAACCAGGAGGCCAACAAGCACATATTTAAATCTCTCATATTCGGCAATCCAAGCCCACCATAACGCTTCTCCATACAAACTAGATTCCAATTAGCCAAATGAATCCTATTATGACCTTCAAAATCATTCCATAAGCAATTAGCCATATGAAAATTAATCAGGTTTAAAGCCCATTTTGGGAACTTAAAAAAGGAAAGCAGGTAGAGAGGGATACTGGCTAAACAAGATTTAATCAGGATTAAACGGCCACTATAAGAGAGAAGTTTACCCCTCCACCCCGCAATTCTTTTCAACATCTTATCAACAAGAGGTTGGAAATCATTTCTTTTAATCTTATCCCAATGAAGAGGAATGCCCAGATATTTAATAGGGAAAGAACCGATTTTACAACAAAGGGTATTAGCATAACTAACTATCTCATCTCTTTCGCAGTTAATAGAAATCAATTCACTTTTATGAAAATTAATCCTCATACCAGACATTTGCTCAAAACAAGTAAGATACCACTTAAGATGAAAAATATAGCTCTTATTATTCTTAATAAAAAGAAGTGTATCATCCGCATATTGAAGACTAACAATCCCCCCAAGACAAAAATCATCACATAAGCCATAAATCAATCCAACTTTAGCAGCTTTGTACAAAATTCTGGTAAAGACATCTGCTACTAGATTAAAAAGGAGCGGGGACAGAGGATCACCCTGTCGCAAACCTTTACCAGTGTGGAAGAAATCACTTTCAACATCATTGATTTTAACTCCAACCGAACCTCTATCTAAAACCGAGAAAATCCAAGATTGCCATTTATCTCCAAAACCTCTTTTCCTCATAATGTCCATTAGAAAATTCCAATTTACCTTATCATAGGCTTTTTCATAATCAAGCTTAAGCACTAAACCTTTGCTATTCTCACGGTGAACTTTATGAATAACTTCATGAGCAATAACCACACTCTCCAAAATAAAACGATTCTTAATGAAAGCGGTTTGATTTAAAAGAATGATTCTATTGCAAACCGTACTAAATCTATTGGTTAGGACTTTAGTAATGATTTTGTAACTACAATTTAACAGACTAATAGGTCTAAACTGTTTTATATTGCTAGCATTGTTTTCTTTCGGGATCAACGAGATCATAGCAAAATTCAACCTAAACATATCTAAATCACCACTTTCTAAATCTTTAAACAAATCCATAAGATCATCTTTAATAATATTCCAAAATTTCTGATAGAAAATAAAAGAGAGTCCATCCGGGCCCGGAGCCCCATCAGAATAAGAATCAAACACAGCTTTTTTAACCTCATCTTCAGTAAACGAAGCTTCTAAATTTTTATTTTCCTCAACCGAGATCATGTCATCAATATTAAAGAAATCATCATCTACATTGATATTGGGTTTAGCCTCAAAACCGAATAAGGATTTATAATAATCGCAAGCAATGTCAAGAATACTTTTTGTATCATAGACAGGCCCTTCAGGTTCTTCCAACATATCAATATATTTTTTCCTCCTTTGATTCGCCACCATATGAAAATATTTAGTATTCTTATCCCCTTCTTTAATATCCCTATCTCTAGCTCTTTGTCTGGCCTTAATCTCTTCAACTGCCCAAATTTTTTCTAATTCTTTTTTATTAGAGATTAATCTAGCCTTTTCATCACAACTAAGCATTCTAGATTCAGAAAGAATATCTAATTTATCAAATTCATCCAGAAGCAACTTCTTTCTTTTTTTGATATGAGATTCAACGTTAGCACTCCACCCTTTGGTAATTTTTCTAACATTTCTAACCTTGATTTGCCATTTATCAATGGCCTTCACCCCCTCCACAGGGATGTTCCAAGCTTTGTAAATAATGTTAGCAAAATCCTCTTGTAATAACCACCATTTTTCAAACTTATAATACTTTTTAACCTGAAACATCCTATCCCCTGAATTCCAAAGGATAGGAGTGTGATCACTTCCTACTCTAGCGAGAGAAGACACTCTAGCCAAAGGAAATTCCTCTTCAAAGTAAGTATTACAAAAGACTCTATCAATTACAGACATAATTGGATTATCTTGATTGTTTGTCCAAGTAAATTGCCTTCTCGTTAAGTGCAACCCCATAAGACCCCACATATTGATCCATTCATTAAACTTATCACACCATTTATGATTCACTTTGCCATTATTCTTATCTACACAAGATCTAACCAAATTAAAATCACCTCCCAACAAGATAGGAGTGCGATCATCTGTAATGAAAATCTCATGAAGCTCTGAAATAAACTTCTGTTTACCTTCCGCATACGGAGAACCATACACCGTCACAAGTCTCCAGGTGAACTCATTTTCTTTGGTCTTAATCAAAACTTGAATATAAAACTCCCTAATCTCCACACGCACAATTTCCATAATATCCAAATTAATTCCAACCAAAATACCACCTGCAGTGGCTTTGGAAGGAAGCTTGATTATAGCAAAATTCCTAGAAACACTAATAGAACTAAGGAAAGAAGAGCTAAAATTCTCCCTTTTTGTCTCTTGAAGCCCAATAAAATCTACTCTATTATTCCTAACAACATCCATTATACATTGAGTTTTTCCATTTTGGCCAAGACCTCTAATATTCCAAAAGCTTCCTCTCATTTTCCTCTTTTTTCCATGGGGTGCTTGCCCCGTTTATGTTTACCAACCATAGTCCACCCAATTAAGTTATCACTTTCATCATCACCCTCCTTCAGAGGGGTAAATGGTATATCTTTCTGACCATCATCATTCACTATCACAATGTCATTATTTTCAGCATCTTGACTACTACCAACAGTGCAATCTCCAACAGAGATCTCCTGTTCGAACATAGAAATTCTCATGGCATCCATTTCCTTGCAAATATTGATGTTATCTATTTTTTCTAATTCTGAAGAACCCATCTCAATATTAACTTTTTTGGCTAAATCAATTAATTCATGAAAAGTAAAAGAATCAAAAGAGCTTTTGGATGATATACCAGAAGGTTTGGGGCGATCCTCCAAATTTTTTTCTGTTGTAGTTCCTGTGCTTTCTGCAAGATGCTTTTGCCTTGATCATCAACCCTTCTACTCCTTCTCACATTTGGCACAGGACCCCACTGGTGTTGTCTTTTAAGTTTCAATCTAGTTTGAATGGAACCACTATTGTCATCTTTTTGGCCGCTATCCACCATGTTAATCATATAGCTCTCTACATCCCCAACAGCCCTCTCTTGTTCATTCTGGACAGGCAGTTGTTGTTCAGGAAAGACCTCTTCCTTATAATCTTTGGATATCTCTGAGACACAAATATCTAATGGCTTCTGAGAGTCTATCTCTGTTTGAAGTTCATCAATTTCATCATCCGAGCCAAACAACTCTAATTCTCTTAGAATCCTGTAACAGTTTTCTCTACCTACATCATTATCATTGTAAGCTTTTTTAGTATTCTCTTGGAACATCTGAAACCAAGATTTCTTTTCATTATCGACCAGAGTAATAATAGGCTCTTCAATGCAGCTCAAGTCATCCCCCTGAATGTTTTTCCCTTTAGAATCCTCATTCCTATGAACCTCTTTATTAACAGAACCTGACCATTTCTGACCAGCAGCAGAATGATATTGTTCAGTGTCCATTTTATCTCCCTTAACCCCAGATTTTTTATCCCCATCACTCAAATCATCAAGATCCTCATCATCATCATCATCTGGGTCAATATCACCAACAACTTTAGTTTCCTCATTCTTCTCCACCACTATGTTTATCAAAAACAAAATCCTCTCAGCCCCCATCAATCTTTGTTGAGGTATCTTCGTGGGATCTCTACAAGCAATCCGAATCCTAATCACCTCATAAAAGCTTTTAAACATGCCAGTCCAATCAATATTAACTAAAATTCCAAAACATGAAGCAATCTATTCAAAGACCTTCCAAGAACACCACTTAGGTGGAATCCCCCTCACCTGAATCCAAACCTCTTTGAGTTCCTCAAAAACATCCATCTCCCCTTTCCAAGCTTCAACATACATCGTAACACCCGGTTTGTTTAGGTTAAAACTGGGGAGAAGAGCAAGATCCGAGACTTTCTTCTGCGGGGGAAAGCGAACCAAAAATCTAAAACTCTCCAATTGCCTAATCTGCCAAGGCCATTTAGAATCAAAGTTGTTTGCCAAATTTCTTTCTAATTCATCAAGAGAGATTTCCCCTTGATCAATAGTAATCAACCCGCAGTTTTTGAATCTAAAAGAAGAGCTCCTGCTAGATTCAGGCACCTCTAGATGAAAGAACCCAAGCCCATTAGCAGCACTTCCTAAGAACTTAGCCATGTGTTGAGGTTTCAGACGCAACGGGCAAACTTCTACCTGGTGGCCAGCTTCTTCACATATGAAACAGAGTTTAGGGTTCTTACAATTCCCCACTAAATGGCCCGGTTCCCCGCAATTATAGCAGATGGACTTCACATACGAAGGGTTTACTTCAACAACATCAGAACAAGGGTTACCTTCCACCTGATTCAATTGATTCACAGAAGATGATGGCGCAGGATGGATCCCAGGAGTATGTTGCACTTGATGATGTTGAGGTTGAAGTTGTGGAGGTCGGTTTTGCACTTGACCTGGGGGAAACCAATGATTCTGGCTTCGTTGGGGGAGACGACCTCGGAAGCTTCTCTGACCTCGGAACGGAGGTGGGGGGCGCCAACCGCGCCAGAAACCTCCTCCGCCGCCTCTTCCCCAATGATTCCAGTTCTGGTCCGCCATTTTTGCCACCGAAGCGAACGACGGATTGCCCTTCCCTTTTCCACAAAAATCTCTCACAAAGTTTAGAGAAAGGGGATTAGGGAGTAACGAATCTCTCGAAGAAATAGGATAGCAATCCGAAATCGAGAACTTCCCCGACGAAATCAGATCTCGACGAACCCACACAAGCGCCTCACGCGCCGTTGGGGCCCTAGATCGGGATGGACGAGGGCTGGGAATACTCCAGAGTTGTCCGAAAAAATCCTCTATGGCTTCGTCACCTCCTTCAACTGTCCCTGGGCCATGGCGGATGCAATTCCGAGAATGCCCTTCCTCGACCGGATCCCCCAATCAACGACTCACATCGAGCTCCGCAGATAAGCCTACAGGTGGCGACGATCGATCGGGTGTAGCATGTACCTTGGAACAAGGAACCGACGAGGGGTCGGTGGCGAGGACGCTCGCCACTACCGTCGCCGTGGCAGCCTTGGGGCCGGATTCTTTGTAGCTTTGGCATTAGAGATAAATGGACCAGTTGGACCTTATTTCTAACACCCACCTCTACCGGTGACTGCGGCATTGTCCACCTCACCGTCTCCGCCCAAGCGTCCACCTTTGACGCCTCCATTACTCGGCCCACTCCCACCACCTTGCCACCGCGGTCACCTCGCCAGACGGCGACCATAAAGGCCCGTGTTCATGGATTTGGAAGATTATGTCTCATACATGACCATGAAGCCCCAGGTGGCTATGGATCTAGAGGTGGAGTTCTCCTCCATGGCCGCCTAGGATTCCACCGGCCACCGCCATATTGTCCATCCCTACTCGCCACCTCTGTATCTGCCTCCCCTCTGCATCTGTCTCCCTGTGCCACCGCTGGACTTGCCGGCGGCGGAGTATGACTGGGCATAAGCCAGTATGGCATGGTGACAACATGTAGTGCTCATGGCCGTGCCAGCCGGCATGGCACGGCAGGGTCCTGATCCACGGCCCACCTGTGCCCAGGTGAATCCCTATCTGATACCCCCCCCCCCCCCCCCCGTGGCCCATGTAACAGATCTATAGCATTGTTTGTTGATCCAAAGGCCGGGATTCAGAATGACATGGAGCATGGATGCACAGATCCTATATCGCCTGAACTCGGGGACTTGTTAAGTGAGGCCATTACAAGTAGCAGTGTTGTTACCTGTTACCACATCATGCATGCGCACCTTTGGCTTACACATGAAACGTTCAATGGGGTGTCCTAATTTAGAAAGTCAGCGCACGACATTTCAGAGAAGAAAATAGCTGCATGTTCTGACCAACGTACGTACGCTACAAGAAAGAAAAAGAGCACGTTTCTCATTACAATTAATTCTTTTACAATATATCATCAATGAACAAGGGGGTTATCTTTTACAAGAAAGATAAGGAGCATGTTTCAGGGGACAGTGTTGGGCTACCCATGAGGTGGATGTTAGTCCGACCCCCAGCCGATGACGGAAGCTATGGTTGATTTGGTAGTTAGTACAGTTGGTACTAGGCTTGTGGTTGTAATTGACTTAGTCTTTGGCAATTAAAGATAACCCCTTGAGCAAAGTAAATAATTTAGTTCCCGGTCATCCATAAGTTGGGGCCGGTCAATTCAGTTGAACTGTCTCCCAACATAGCTCAGCACATTGTTCATCCCCTAGGAATACCTACAGGTGGTAGCTTATACCATTCTCAAAGGTAGAATGAATTGCGTAGCGCCCGGGGTGGAACAGAAATGGGTAGCATCGAGTAGGATGCTGTCATTTGTCAGTTCTCACAACGGTAGGTACACACACAATAATAGATCACGTCTCCCGCCTTGGTCAGTGGGTCCTGTGAACTGTGGGTCCTCGAACCTATCGGGTAGCGGCTATCTTGGGGAAGTTCAACAAAAGGCTATGATCATCTCGACCCAGCCGCATGCATTTAAATTGCATGTAATCCGGTGGCATTAACGGTCGCAGATATCTTGTGCGTAAAGCTGAGCAGCTCTACAAAGTGATCTTTAAATGGTATTCGGATACGCCGTGCTTCTGGTTAATGAGGCTAAGTTTGAATTGGGCTGACTCTCGAAACCTCGCTCAAGTAGTCTTTGGAATTGGTTAATTTGGCGTGTTGTTAACAACTTTGTGGAACCCCCCCACCCCAGCTACCTTATTTTATGGGTTGTGTTTCAAATGTAACTAAGTTGTGAATAAAACTGCATCCACAAATACTTATAAACCTTGTACCCTCCTTGAGATTACCCCTGCATTTCGTATTCAATTTTCTGGTGCGACTTGTTGAGTATTGTTGTGTACTCAAACCCAGCAGAGATTCAAGAAGTCGGAGTCTACCAGGAGTTCGTAGATGGTGATTTCGTTTGGTTTTAGGTCTTAGTTTGTGGTCAAGCCTTGCTTGTGGTGTTTTCTTTAGTATTGTAAACTCTATTTGGTGTTTCTGCACCCCTTGTAAAAACTCGGCCGTTAGGCCTTATATTCGATAAAAGAGTTGGTTTCGCTCTTTTGTCTGGCAATGTGCAATTAGTTCCTGATAGCTAATCTTCCTGAGTAGCTGTTGTAGCATTTAGACATGCCCCTGAAAAGGCGGTCCATCACAGGTGGTATCAGAGCCTAGCTTGGCCATAGACCTAGGTGGATTTAGGACAATCTTTTCAAAAACTAAGTTAACCTATAAACAAAATGAATTACGAAAATATAAGTATTATTGCTATCTTCTTATGTCCCTTCTACCTTATCTCTCTTTAGAGCTCCTTTTCTTCTTCCTATTTTGTTTTGATATTTCCCTGCTTAACAAACTTCAAAATTTTCACTATTCGCAGATGGCGTAGGAGAGTTGTACTGCCCAGTTTTCCACTCCGAGGAGCAGCTCCACGGCGCCGTTAGGTGCCAGTGGAAGGCATGAGTGGTCTTGCACCCTTTGCCTCTCCGCCCCGACGTCTCGCACCGGTTTGAGGCAAACTGGGTGTACGAGCGGGATGCACTTCAGGACGCTGGCAAGAAGGCAGTGAGGTGCCTACGCCATCACTATGAGGAGGAGTTCGACGCCAGTCCCTTCCAGCTGATTCCCCAGGTGGGGGATGAGCCCGGTCAGGTCGTGGTCTCCATCCCTGATGGAGAGCCAGACCGCTGCGTCGAGGAGATCACCGACCATGTGTTGTATCAAGAGTACCTGTACAGCAGACTGGTCAGGGAGTGCGATGAGCTCCATCAGCAGCTACACAACACCTGGGACGAGATCCAGGACTTGAGGGATGAGTTGGAGCAGTTCCAGCCACAGTATGAGCCCATGGAGGAGTCCTCTGTGGGTGGAGGCCAGTCCGAGATCATTGACCTGACGCAGCAGGAGGACGATGAGGAGGTGGAGCCCATGGAGCGAGTCTTCTAGCTCTTCGACGACGAGTTACGCTTCAATAGCTAGCTCGCTAGTCCTAGAATTGTCCCTTTTGTATTAGGCTTTTGTAATGTACAGAGAAAAAACGAGTGCTATATGCTTCTCACCAACTGCAAGGCCCAGCAGCGGCTTGGTGGATGAACTTTCAGGCTGTGAAAAATGGACAAGAAATATTGTGGCAAGAATTTGAGGAAGCCTTCGGGAAAACCCACATCCCTACAGGGCTGATGGCCTCAAAGAGAAGGGAATTTCTAGCCCTCCGCTAGGGAGGAAAAACTGTAATGGAGTATCTACAGCAATTTAATTACTTGTCTCATTACGCGCCTAGAGAGGTAAACACTGAGTCTAAAAAGATGGAGTGATTCTTCGAAGGGCTACAGAAGAACATGAAGTTCCATATATCTGCCATAGACTTCAAAGACTTATCGTCCATGGTAGACAAGTTGATAATCTCAGAAGAAACTCGGAATAACTTAGAGGACACCCAAAAGAGAAAGGCTCAGTAGCAACGGATGTTGACTCCCACCCCATACAGAGGGAGAACTCTGGCCCCTATTCCCGGGTTTCCCGTTAAGAGATGGGCCATAAGTGGGCAATGGTGAAATCCCACAACAAACCAACCTAGGACAGTGAGGTGCTATGCTTGTAATGGAAACTATTACGCCAACAACTGCCCCAAGAAGTAATCAAGTTGTTACCAATGTGGACAAATGAGACATTTCCGACAACACTGCTCGAAAAAGGAATTGCCAATAGAAGTGGCTAGGGCCCAGGTGTCAGCCGCCGCCTCGATGAACAGACAATTAATGATCTGCCAGCCACAACAGCAACCACAAGGATATCTAAAAGGAAGAGCGCCGATCAAGACTGAAGGAAACCCCAGCAATAGAGGTCAAAATGCTTCAAGAAACTTCTAAGGGAGGATTAACCATTTTTTAGCCATGGAAGCAATAGAAGCCTCAGACGTTATCATCGGTAAGTTTCAAGTCCAATCCCAGTTGGCTTCAGTTTTATTTGACCCAGGTGCAAAGCATTCGTTTGTTTCTTTGGCTTTTGCTTGCAAAAATGGTTTGCCGTATCTTCCATTGCCTGCTCCTTGCGTATTTCAAACACCTGGGAGTCAATTAATGGCACAGTTTAAGTGTGAGAATTTGGAGTTGGAAATTAAAGAAGTTAAGTTCAAAGCCAATCTATTGATGTTGGAAATGGATAGTCTAGATGTCATTCTAGGAATGAATTGGTTATCTAGACACAAGGCCATGTTAGACTATGAGCAGAAATTGGTAACACTGGTTAATGACAAAGGATAACAAGTGATAGTTCAGACACACACTAGATTGGTAAAGAGTAACAGAAGTAGCGTCAACGCCATCACCTTAGAAGTAAGCAGAATAGTAGTGGTTTAGGAGTACCTAGATGTTTTTTCCAGAGGAATTGCCCGAAAGACCACCGAACAGAGGCATAGAACTGGCAATAGAATTGGTTACAGGAACCACACCCATTACCAAACATCAGTACCCAATGTCATAGACGGAATTGAAGGAACTTAGAAGACAGTTGGATGAGTTACTAGAAAAGGGATTTATCCAACCCAGTATCTCACCATGGGCTTCCTAGTATTATTTGCCAAGAAAAAGGATGGAAGCTACAGACTCTGTGTGGACTACTGGGCATTGAATACCGTGACGATCAATAATAAATATCATTTACCCAGATTCATGACCTGTTTGACCAGTACAAGGGAGCCAAGGTCTTTCCAAAGATAGATCTAAAGACAGGATACCACCAGTTGAAAGTAAGGGAACAAGACCGAGAAAAGACCTTGTTTACCACAAGATGTGGGCTGTTTGAGTTCACAGTGGTACCTTTCGAACTCACTAATTCCCCGGCCTACTTCATGAACCTAATGAACCAATTTTGCATGGAGTACTTGTATCGGTTCATCGTGGTGTTCATAGACGACATTCTGATATACTCAGGAAGTGAAGAGGATCACCAGGAACACCTGCATCTGATCTTGAGAAAGCTTAGGGAGCACCAGCTTTATGCCAAGTTCTCTAAGTGTGACCTCTGGTTGGATGAGATCCCCTTTCTGGGACACATCATCACAAAGCACAGAGTGAAAGTGGATCCCAAGAAGGTGAAAGCAGTTATGAATTGGAAACGACCAACATCTGTGACAAAAATCCAGAGTTGCCTGGGATTAGCAGGATACTACCGATGGTTCATAGAAGGGTTTTCCAAGATATCAAAACCCATGACGCAGCTTCTCAAAAAGGACAACCCTTACAAATGGTTTGCGTAGTGCGAAGAAAACTTTCAGGAATTAAAGACAAGATTGACCTCAACCCCAATCCTTGTACTTCCCGATCCAGGAAAAGAATTTCAGATCTATTGTGATGCATCAAAAATATGATTAGGTTATGTGCTGATGCAAGGTGCAAAAGTAGTTGCTTACGCATCCCGGCAGCTGAGGCAACACGAAGATAATTACCCGACACACGACTTGGAGTTAGCCTCGGTGGTTCATGCTTTGAAAATCTGGAGGCACTACCTATTGGGTAATCACTGTGAAGTGTTCTATGACCATAAGAGTCTAAAATATGTGTTCACCTAGCCAAACTTGAATATCCGACAGAGAAGATGATTCGAACTAATCAAAGATTATGATCTGAATATCCAATACCATCCAGGAAAGGCCAATGTGGTAGCAGATGCCTTGAGCAGAAAGGCATGTCATCACTTAGCCTTGACGATAGACATTCCACCACAGCTGCAGTCAGAGATGCAACGGCTGAACCTGCAACTAGTAGAAGGATTGGTACACTCTATCGGAATTCAAAGATTAGACCACCAAAAGACTTTTAGTTTACTGCAGCCACTTCAGATACCAGATTGGAAGTGGGATGAAATTGGGATGGACTTCATTACAGGATTTCCCAAGACACAGCAAGGATTGGACGTCATTTGGGTAATATTCGACAGATTGACTAAAGTTACCCATTTCATACCTATCAAGTAGACCTTTGGCAAAGATAAGCTAACAGAATTGTACCTGACTTAGATTGTGAGGCTGCACGGAATCCCCAAAAGGATTTTGTTAGACCGAGGAGTCCAGTTCACCTCAAAGTTCTAGGAAAGTCTGCATGAAGCTATGGGGACTGACTTAGCGTTCAGTACAACATATCATTCGCAGACCGATGGGTAAGGGTGGGCGTTCGGTTTAACCGAAAATTTTATTTTTGGTTTTCGGTTTATTTGGAAATTCGGTTATTTCAAAATCGAAACCGAATTATGTATGAAAATTCCGGTAACCGATACTTCGGTTAACCGATAGTTCGGTTTCGGTTTCGGTTTTAACCGAATTAGCCTCAGTGCAAAGGCTTCGACGTCCGCTTCGGCTCCAAGGCCTTCGTGGAGGAGATCATGCTCGAGTTGTCGCTCACCAACGCCCTCGGCTAAGCATTCGTTCATGCCTGCATGCTTTGATCATATGCAAATAAATAACTGAAGTGCTCTCGTATTCGTCGCTCTGATATATTCATATATCTTTAGGTTTCCGGAATAACAGCTAGCTAGCTTGCACGGATAAGTACTACTGTTGTATGGTGTGTGCTTATGCATGCATGCATGGTGAGTGTTGTATCTCTACTATTCTAAAGCAGCACTTGGTGGCAGTGGTCCATTCTTCCCACGTCATTAATTGCCGCTTAATTGCCCTGCTTAATTGCCCTACGCAAGAAACGAAGCGTTGCTTTAATTAGCCAGCGTTCGCAAGAAACGAAGCGTTAAAGATAGATGTTTGATCTTGTGAAATAATTTTTTTATTTTTTAATCTTTATTTTTCGTTATCAATTTTGTTTTTCGTAGCAACGCACGGGCATGTAACTAGTATATGTATAATAATGAGTACGTATGCTATATATGTACACTCTGCTGTACATGTGTTTGGATGTACGTGATCTATGGTCATCTTAAATTCTTAACAAGTAAATTAATGTTTCATGTTTTCCATGTGAATTGACCGGATGGCTCTATCGGTTAATTCGGTTAGTTCGGCTAATCGAGAGTTAAAACCGAATTAACCGAAAAAAAAGTTCGGTTATTTCGTAAAGCTAACCGAATCAATAACCGAATAATTCGGTGTCGATTTTTTCGGTTCCGGTTTTAACGGTTTCGGTTTTTGGTTTCCGATTTATTTGCCCAGCCCTACCGATGGGCAGACAGAAAGAATTAATCAAATACTGGAGGATATGTTAAGAGCATGTGCAATAACTTATGGGGCCTCATGGGCCAGGCTATTCACGCTATTTGGACCGCTGCGGATATATCATGTGGCAATGCGTAGCTCAGAAATCTGTGGGGGCTTTGGCTACATGGTCTTTGAGCACCGTGAGCATGCAATGCAAGGAAGGCCATCGAAAAGCTCAACTGTTATGATGTCGACGGCCGTAAATTGCGTGTCGACTGGGTTTATCCTAGTGTCTAACTGAATCAAGCTTTTTTGTTTTAACTGGCACTGGTTTATTTTGGAACAACTCTGTCATGCAAATGAAGCTTAGACTGCTTTGTTTGGATCCGTCAACCCTACTTATGTGAACTCGTGAATACAAAACTCATGTGAACTCCTAAATACATGTCATTTTTTCTTTTATATCCCCTTCAATTATTTTCAGTATCATTTACTAAGATGGACTACAATATTTTGTAGATCTACCCTGGTAGAAGTGCAAGAACCTAGAATTATCCCTTTATTACAATCCGGAGGTTCCCTGGCCTCGATTGTGTCCATGTCACCGCGCGTTTCCGGCCGTCCGATCGTGCGCGCGAACGGATGAGATCGCCCTACGTTGCCTTCCGTTGAAGTTAGGCATAAAAGGAATTCGCCTGTCCTCCTCTCGCCCAAGCGGGCCTCGTGGCGCGGTGGGAGAGTGCTTCGCTCCCACGCTCGCGAGCCGGCTTCGAGCCCCCACGCCCTCTCGCACGCGCATTATTCCGCCCGTTTTTCCCGCTTGACGCGTGTCACGCGCGGGAGCACCGATTGTTTTACAAAAAAAATTGAAAATACCCAAAATTACATAGAGGTCCTATCTTTTATGAAAAGCCCCTTTTTTACCGTGAAGCCCCTCCGCTTTTACGAAAAAAACCCTTAAAATACCAAAAATACATAAATGTTCTATCTTTTGCAGATCTTTTATAAAAAAGCCCTTTTCATATGGAGGCCCTCCGTTTTCTCGGAAAAAACCTTAAAATACCCAAAATTACATAAGGTTCTATCTTTTACGGAAAAAACTTTTTCAGGGTAAGCCCTCCGAGGATTTGTAAAATACGTTCCGATCAATTTTTCGGTTTTCGCTTTACCGTAATTAAATCAGACCGTTTGACGAAAAAGTTCTAAGGAAAAAATCGTTCAGCTTTTTTCGTCGGTGAAACATTGATTAGCACGGCGTACGCCGCTCTAATCTTTCTAGTAATATCTATTCGATGGAGTATATATTGCTCTGCTCCTGAAGCATGTAATCTGTTGTATGTGTTGTGCTGTCTTGACTGCTGACCTCTGTGTCCTCGGCAGTCAGCGCTTTTTAGTTCTAAAGGAAAATCCATGCGCCACTCAACTGGAGCGAAATCCAAAAGGCCAAGAATTTTTTCATGCATATCTACATTGAGTCGTGTGCCATCTTGTCAAATTTCAAGTCTAAATTCAATTGGTACAATGAGGAAAGAAAAAGAAATTTATTCTTAATATAATCTTGTAGAGCTACAAGATTTGCAAAAACTATTCTTAATATAATATGTATTTCCACTCTTCATAATCTGTATTTTCACTCTTTGTAATCCAGGTTCCTTCTTAATATAATATATATTTTCACTCTTCATAATCTGTGTTTCCACTCTTCGTAATCAGGGTTCCTTCTTAATATAATCTGTATTACCACTCTTCATAATCTGTGTTTCCACTCTTCGTAATCCGGTTCCTTCTTAATATAATCTGTGTTTTCACTCTTCATAATCTGTATACCTACTGTCTCATGAGCCAACCCAAAAAAAATCAACCCAGTACCCAAATCTAATTATACCGGACGACAGATGCTCATGTGTTGTGCACATGACCTCACACTCACCTCGTCCTCTCAGTCTACTGCCGCCACCGGTCACCACAAACCCGAAAGCCCCAAGACCATAACCATAACGAAGAGGCCGTTTGGTAGTTCAGAACCGGACTGTTTCTCTTAGGATCCGAGAGAAACCCGGCCAAACAATATAATTTTCGGAACGATTCTCCTGGAAACATTTTTCCTTTTTCCCACGCCGAGCCAAATCGCCCTTAAAGCCGTTCCTCCTGATTCACGGAATCGTTTTCCGTCTGTACCCTTCGCTCCTCTCTCGTCGCCCCCTTCGCTCTTCGTTCGATCTCGTCACAAAATTCGAGCGCCGCCGACCGGAGGACTCATCCGGCGCTGCAAGCCCTCCCGGGAAACCCCTTCGCCCCACCTCCGACGACACCGCCCTCCCGGAACTCCCCCCGGCCGCATCTTGCTCCCCGCCGCCGCCCTCCCGGGAAACCCCCCCTCCGACGACGACGCCCTCCCAGAACTCCCCCAGGCCGCCTCCTACCACCCGCCGCCACTGCCGACTTTTGAACCGGCGGCTCGCCGCTCACCAGACGTCGATTTGATTGTACCGCCCGCCGGTCAAGGACTAAAGGTATTTCTCTTCAGCTTGTTGCAAAATAGCTATATGAATCAATGGTCAGAGTGCTTGATGTGCTTAGTAGATTATTTTGGTTGTGATCTGCGATATTATATGAGTCAATGGTCAGAGTGCTTGATGCCAGTTATGAAATCTCTTTCTGAAATACAAGCTGCCGGTAGCCAATTTATCAATTACGGCTACTCCCTGGGTGAAGCACTGAACCAATGGGATGGGATTTTGGTCCTGTTGAGCCAATCCTACGTTTTGCCTTTGTATGAAATAATTTCGATTATTTATATTGACTACAAGGATGATCATTATTGCATTGAATTGAGAAATATCATCCTATATGGTGTTTCAGAACCAGATGATTCGTACTTGAAATATTACTTGTCTAGCATTAGTGAATAATAAGGTAATGTATGAAATAAGCCTAATCAGTTGGCTGAGCTAGCTTGTTAGAAATACTAGTATTCTTGCACTGGGAGCCTAGGCTAGGTAAGTGCATGCAAGTTCACCTTGCATTCGTCCAAATCTGATAGAACACATGGAATACAGCTCATCAACAAAATGGTAAATCAAAGCTATGTTCCTTTTATCTTGTTTCCGACCCAATAAATCACTAATCTTGTTCTTGCTCCTTGTGTCATATCTAGAAATCTATAATGAGGTATACAACCTGAGACCATTTCATTTTTGTATCTCTCTCAAGGCATTGCTTATTTACTTTTGGTCTCACTTTCTTGTTTTGTTGACAACAACTTTCCTTAAGTTGTATCTTGACAAGGGTATCACTTTATAGTTGATCTCAGGGGCGGATTCAAACCCCGGGCAGAGTAGGCTGTAGCCCGGGGCCTGGTACCGAAAGCCCACTAAAATTCTACAAAAAAACTATTGAAAAATAATTGAAAACAGATATTTAATCTAAGATCAGCTGGCCCAGCCTGGGGCTTAGGTCTGGGCAAGCTCCGCCCCTGGTTGATCTTGACAAAAGGGTCTTAGTCGATAACCCTACCCAGAATGCACACCCATTGATTGACCTCATATATTCCTTTTTTTTTGCGCTTGTTGCTGTCGTCACTGCTGTTACTGGCCTTGTGTCAATTAGTTCTGCTCTCTCTCTCTCTCTCTCTCTCTCTCTCTCTATATATATATATATAGATATATATATATATATATATATATATATATATATATATCTGGTTCCAGCTTTGCAGTTTTTGACTGTCGAAGTCTCATCCTTCCAATCTAATGCTTTACCAATACTGGACAAGTGGTACTATGATTTGTGGGTATTCTGATTATTGAATCTCCTTTTATTTAGAGGCATAGTTAAAATTTTGAGCTCATATTCTTTTGTAAGATTACCTGTATTGTGTATTCTATCTGCGCTTGCAGCTTGTACTATCAGCGTTGAAACTTGCTTATATTCTTTTGTAAGATGGTATCTGTGTGCAAGCTTTTCCCTGCTTTTTTTTTTTTGGAGTAGTTTGTGCTTATCAACTGACTTGGGAGTCTTGGACATGCACTTGGTAGTTGGTACTGGGACCTGATGGATAGATTCAATCTCTATCTAATTGCAGGTGATAAATATTATACTTGATTCTACTGGCAATCAAAAGCAATCTAATCGGATAGCAACATTTTACTCCCATTCCATAGAAAGAACTTGATACGTCCCCATCTTCTGTTCGTGTACTATTTGAAATCACACATGCAATAGTTTCACGATAAAATGTTGAAAAGTTTACTCTATATTTCAATATTTGCAATGTGAGATTTGTCTGTTCCTGCGGCCACTTCAAAAAAAGATTTGTTTGTTTAATTAGTACCACATCTCTCTCTCTCTCTCTCTCTCTCTATATATATATATATATATATATATATATATATACACACTATTCTAAAGCAGCACTTGGTGGCAGTGGTCCGTTCTTCCCACGTCATTAATTGCCGCTTAATTGCCCTGCTTAATTGCCCTACGCAAGAAACGAAGCGTTGCTTTAATTAACCAGCTTTCGCAAGAAACAAAGCGTTAAAGATAGATGTTTGATCTTGTGAAATAATTTTTTTTATTTTTTAATCTTTATTTTTCGTTATCAATTTTGTTTTTCGTAGTAACGCACGGGCATGTAACTAGTATATATATATATATATGGATGTATGTGTGTATGTATGTACTTCTTACTGTGCAACTATTGCTCCGGATGAAAATCCGATTGCCATTAGTTAGTTGTATTCTCAGCTATTCCATAAAGCCATGATATGAGGGAGTAGTTTACTAAAACAACTCTTTTGTAGCAGTTTACTACAATAATATTGGTTTGCTTATGTAGATGGTTGAGACTGAATGGTCTGAAGAACACACTACGATTCTTTGTAAATTATTTGCCGAACAAGTGAGATACAGAAATCGTTCTAGTACCCATTTGAACAATGTTGGGTATAGAAATGTTATTGAAAAGTTCAATGAGAATACAGAGATTTTGTACACTAGGGGGAAATTTAAGAATAAATAGTTCAAACTGAAGCTAGAATACAATGCTTGGAAGGAGTTGTTGAAACAAACAGGTATAGATTGGGATGAGAGGAAGGGAACGGTTGACATGAACAATGATTGGTGGAAGATGATGAGAAAAGTAAGTGCGCAAACCGTAATATATTTGATCTTGTTTTGTTTGCATCAATATTACTTTTTTTGACATATGTATTCATGTTTGCAGAAAATTCCAGGATGTGAAAAGTTTAAAGACAAGGGAATTCAAAATGAGGATGAGTTGAAGGTTATGTTTGAAGACCTTAGAAATACCGATGACGATCATTTTGGTGCTTCGTCTAATCTCATTCCTCAAAGTGCTATTCATTGTTGTGAGTCCGTGGATTCAGAGCCTGAAAGTGATCCAGAAGAAATAACTCTAACTAGCAAGGGCAAAGGCAAGAGATTATACTGTAATGACAAAGAGAAGACAAAGAGAGCCAAGACAAGCAGAGGCAAGTGGATCGAAGTAGTAAAATGGTGACTTTGAGTGAGAGGTCCACTGCTTCTGCTGGGTCGCTTGCAAACAAGGATGAGTGTTCCATGAAGGCAGTAATGACCATTGTGAAGGCGTGTGGTGCGATTTCTGCGACAAAACAACACTTCATCGATACTGAATTATTCACAAAACGTACTGAGGGAGAGAGATGTTTACGAGATTGGACACTCCAGAAGACCGGTTTGCATGGCTCATAATGAAGCATTTTGTCAAATATGGACCATGATGTTCTACTATATAGGGCAATTCATTTCAAGGGTATAGAATAAGAATAGATTAATAAAAGGGATTGTAGATTCCATTTCTATTTTTTTCGATTTTATTCATTTAAAGGTTATAGAATAAGAATATTCGATTGATCTAACAGGAAAAAGAGTCTAATTTTATTTCTTTTTTGCAATTTACACTTTGTGCTTCGTTTATTGTTCAGACCAAAAGTATTGGTTAATGTTTATTTGTGTAGCGACATATATGTTGTTTAATGTTGAATCATGTAATATTTATGTTGTTTAATGTTGATTTCTTCTATGCTAAGAATGTCTTCAAGTGAAAGTGATAGTGATAGCGAGCTGGATGCCGAGGTTATACGTCAACATCAAATATTACAGACCAACTTACTTGCTACTGCGACTGTTTTACATCAATATTACATGAAGCATTATGACAAGAATCCACCAAGAACTTCACAACTCAGTGGTTATGGATGGATTATGGAGACATTGAACACACCTGGAGAAAGTCACAGAATGTTCAGGATGAATGAAACTCTTTTTTTCAGTTTGCATGACTTATTAGTAAGCAATTACGGTGTAAAGTCATCCATCAATATTACCTCATTAGAATCGCTTGTAATCTTTATGTGCATCTGCGGCCAAAATAGATCCAATAGTTTGATTCAAAATACATTCAAGCATTCAGGGGAAACAATCAGTAGAAAATTTGATGATGGGTTACAATGCTTAGTTCGAATGGCTAAAGATTGCATAAGACCTAAGGACCGTAACTTTATCGATGTGCATAGTAGGATTAGTGGTGATCAAAGGATGTGGCCGCATTTTAAGGATTGCATTGGAGCAATTGACGGGACACACATCTTAGCGACACCACAGCCCAGAGATTATGTTCGATATATTGGCAGATCAGGGACTCCAACTCAAAATGTGATGGTGGTAATTGACTTTGATATGCGTTTCACGTATGCTTCTATTGGACAATCTGGATCTATGCATGACACCAGTGTGCTCTATCATGCTATAGAACATGATACACAAGTCTTCCCACATCCTCCGCAAGTTAAAAATTGTTGTTACATTATACAAATATATTGTCATGTTACTGTCACATTACTTATGCTACTTCGTGTTTCATTAGGCAAATATTATGTTGTTGATGACGGTCACCCAAATAGATCGGGGTATTTAGCACCATACAAAGGATAAAGGTATCATGTACCTGACTGGAGAAGAGGTGTGGCGCCGTCTAGGCAACAAGAGATATTCAACTATTTGCACTCTAGCCTTCGTAATGTTGTTGAGCGTACTTTTGGTGTATGGAAGATGAAGTGGAGGATACTTCTAAAGATGCCTACGTACCCGATGAACAAACAGAAGATGATTGTTGCAGCAACCATGTGTCTCCATAACTACATTCATGAAAATCATGCGCTTGACACAAATTTTCGAATGTGTGATGAGAATCCGGATTACATGCCAACGATACCACAAAGTTATGCGAGACATTAGCCATCTCAAAATTCATCAATTACGGCTACATCTGATGCAAATGACATAAATATGGATAGATTTCATGATGATCTTGCAAAGGCAATTATGGAATCTAGATCGTAGTTCACTTTATCATTTTTATAATATTATTACAATGGTGTATTTTGCTACTTCTTGTATTTAAATGGCCGAACATTGATACAAAAATTCTATAATGAGATTATTATGGATGCATGTATTTTATCGTCATTTCTTACATTAAAATGTACTACAAATCCATAACAAATACAAAGGGCACTTCGGTCATTTTCAATAATTCATCCTCTTTCCAGAATCTGAATCCAGACAGTTAGTCAAATGGTTTCCAGACAGTGATTCTGATTCTACCTGAAACGTTTCTACGAAAAATCTGGAACCGTTTCCGTTTCTACTAGAATCTGGATCCGTACCAAACGGAAACCTGGGGCTCACTCTGTTTCGTTTCCCCCGCCAACGTCGCTTACCATCAATTTCTTTTTGCAAAAATATTCTCCATCGATTGTAGCTCCATTGACAGAAAACTATTTATATAATCGACATGGCAACGGAACAATCAACATTAACAAGGAAATTTGGTCAAGATTGCTTTGCTAATCATATTGTGATGTAATGATGTATGGATATGTGCCGCCTTAAATTATCAGTGTTTTATGGTCTACCAGCAGTCTACTCCATGTTTGAAATCCGGTTCAACTTTCATGATTTGTTTTAGAAGTCAACCTTCACAATCGTTTTTAACGGATAGAACAGAACATGGCCTCTATTTCATTTTGCATGGTTTTAAAAGGGACCCCTTAAAAAGAACAATGTAAGAAGTTAAAATATGTCTACCAACATTGAGTTGGAGCTTTCCCCTGAAGAAATATTTGAGAAAATAGACTTGGCAAGTTGTAAGAATTTCTGGTGACATTTTTGTTTTAAAACATGCACATTTTCTCTTGGCAATGCATGAAGAGCTCTGCGCATAGCAGCGTCGGCGTGGCAACTCGCACGGAGGAGTGAGGGGTTGAGCTTTGGCTTTTCTAGCTGTATTGTGATGTTTTTTTTTTTTAATCTAGTTCTGTCTAAATATTTTTGTAAAAATAGTTGTCTCTCCAACGGTGGAAGGTATGGTATGCGATACTTATCGTCTACCATACTCGTGTATTGTGAAAGATGCCTAAGGATAAAAAAAAAAACCATGCCGCCATGCACCTTCGGTTAGGCAGGAGCTTTTGCGGCCGCAGTGCTTGGTAATCTCGTGTCAAGCCACACCACTGTGGCAAGTCATTTAATTAAGTGACTTATTAATTAGTGATTAATTAAGTGCCTAGTAGTGATAATTAGGGATTTAGTTTGTTACTAATTCACGGTTTATTAATTAAATCACTAATTAAACATCAACATCAACCACCTGCCGCGGTAGTGTGGCTCGGCGGGGGCTTGCTATGCGTTTTGGCGCGAAAACTCCTACTGAGCTGGGGGTGTGCGGCAGCATAGCTTTCTTCGTCGTTAGGCATCTTCCGTGGTGCATGAGAACAACAGTTGATACGTGTTGCATGTCACTCATTCTAAAGTTAGGGATGGAGCTATTTTATAAAAAACATTTAGGCGAGAGCTAGATTTGCAAAAAAAATATGTGTAATAGGACCGAAAAGTCAAATATTGGAGGGGTCTGACTCTATCCTTTGGAGCTTAGGGGTCCGATTGGGGGGATTGTTCGAGCCGAACGTCCGGCTCATTGAGCCTCTAGGCTCCCTCCCACTCCCATACTTACTAGTGAACCCTAATTCCGCACCCATTTTGGTTGTATCCCACTGAAATAATGTTGATCTTTTCTCAAATCTGCAGTTACGAATACGTCCTGTTCTTCGTGGCGACTAGGGGTGAAAATAGATTAGATAGTTTCTGACCGATCTAGACAATTTTCGGATACGGATTCTATGGAATCAGATATTTATCAGATAATATCAGATCAAATATAAATATAAATATTTTTTATTGAATATGGATTAAGTATCTCACTGACCGGTGTATACATTATCAGGTCATGAACGGTTTGGGAATCTATTAGCATGCGGGTTGGAGAAGTGGAGTTAGCTTTTGCTGGTTGGCGAGAAATGGGTTGGTTGCTGACCCATTAGCAGGTGTAATTGCTTCATGGCCTTCTCTGGTTAAATTAACTCTGGTATGTGCTCTTGATGTGTTTTTCAGTTTGATTGCTTGTCCATCGTTTCTTTGTATTGATGCATGCTTGTACGTGGTGGGGGCCGCATCAATACGGCCGACTGCAGAGGTGTGTTACCATTTTTTTTGAAAGTGAAAGCTGAGGCCAGCAAATCAGTCTCCAAGAGACCAAGACCTTTCCTTGACTTGTAGCTCTGCATTCACATCCACCATGACTTGTACATTATTGCAATTAGGTAATTTAGTAAAATTCAGAATATCACGCCTAAGCTGTTAAATTCTAGGTAACTGGAAAAATCGCATGAAGGATTATTTTACAAGTTCAAATCACTTACCTTTGAATGTATTAACTGCGAATGTACCATCATTATGCATTTCCATTGAAAGAGAAGGGGAAAAAAATATCCACATGTTGCAGTCTCTGGGTATTCTTTGTTAGAAGGTGTTGCAAAACGACTCGAAAATCGCGAAGTGGTGGTACCGATTTTCTCGTTAATTTCCTACGAACTCCCTTTCTCGTACCATTTTGATCAATGACGGGTTCAAATTGTGCTCAGTTTCTAGCTTTGCATCGGATTTTGGTCGAGCACATATATCTTGTGTCAAAAATTCCCACTGACCTTAACGGTAAAATTGAGATTTTTTAAAATAATATTAATTTCATGAAAAATTATTGTCACCATTTGGACAGACGATAGAGTGTCTATCGCCAGTCCAAATGGTGACAAAGTCTTTGCAGCCATTTCAAATGGCGATAGAGGAGTAAATGCCAACGGTCACATCTCTGTCCCATTTGGACTGGCAACAGATACTCTGTCGTCTGTTCAAATGGCGATAGAGAAGTTTTTTTTATTTTTTAATGAAAAATTACATAAATAATATGCTGGTTAAAAAAGCAAAAATACCCATCTATCACCGTTTGAAAATACGGCAGAGTGTTTGTCTCCATTTGAAGCGTAGAAACAAGTAAAGGAAACGTGCGTAAATATATAAGGGTACGTAGCATAACATATAAATAATATGATACATAGGCCCTGTTTGGGGGTTGGGTTTCAGCTTTGTACTTAAAGCTGCTCCAAAAAACCCAACTGCAAAGTAGCTGCACAGCTAAGTCACAGCTAAAGCACCCCTAAAAGCCACAGTTGGTCGGGATGTGCTTTTCAGTTGTGGCTTCGCTCGACCGCCTCATCGCTCGCTCTGCCTCCCTTCTCACCCCGTCGTCTACCAGCCCAGTCGCCTCCTCAACTTCGTCCGGCTCAGGCGCCGCTCCTCGACTCCCTCCTCACTCGGGTCCACTCGGTTGTCTCCCAAAAGTTACAGCTGCAGCAGCCAGTTTGCCAAACGACATATCAAGAAAAGCCACAGCCACCAGCTACAGCTATTTTACAGCCCAGCAAGCCAAAAACAGCTTTTCAGCCCAGCCGTAGCACCCCAAACAAGCCCATAGCATGACATCGTGGACATAGCATGACATGGTGGGACAACACGGACGAACCATGAACGAACCTACAGCTAAGATACATGCGCACCTTTTGGAATCATAAAGAAGTCATGCTGCCTATCGTAGACCCTATTGTAAAGGTTCGAATGAGTAACCACACAGCACCCACATAGAGTGCTGATTGTTAGGACGACGTGGATAGTGGCAAACACAACTACAGCTGGCATTGCCGCAGCAACAGTAAGTGTGGTAGTCGCTGCCGAGGTGGATGACCTCCTCATTGTTCCTCTCTCTGAGTATTTGACGGCATAGGTCGACATTCTGCGTCTGGAGTTCAAAAATCTGTATGCGGAGCTAGTCATTCTCGTTCTTAAGCTTAGTGAGTTAATATTAGACGTCTAAGGGATACGGATTGTCCACCCATTCAGTGAATTTGCAATCATCGGTCTGCAAGTAAGAGTAAATGTCATATAGCAGACATGTTGTATTATGGTATGTAAGAGTGTTCTGGTTACCATGAATATAGGGCATTGGAAGAAATGACATCCTAGGCTAGAATTGAACTCGTCACAAACATGTACAACGGTGTCGAGGTCATGCTTACATGTCAGCCATGAGTGGATTTTTGAGGGTGTAGTAGTCCCTTGTTTGAATGGGAAGATCTGGGATAGGGGATCGGGGTCTTGGGGACCGTAGATTTCGACGGACTCGAGATCAAGGTCATGGCCTCAAAACCATAAAGAGTCGGGGACTTGAGGTGCGGCCTGACCCCATCTTCCCCGTCTACCCCTCCCACGACTTGAGGTGTCTTCTCTATCTATCATTGCAATTGAGTGGAGGTTGGGCTAGTGAAGAAATGTCACTTCGGTAGCTGTTGGTTTTATAGGCAGTGCATATTAGGGCGATGATGTTATGTTGAATCAGTCTGACAAAGTACATGGATGCATTATCAATTTGATCTGAAAAAGCAACTGTCAGTGTGTTGTCAAATCAGGCTGACAAAGCTGCCGGCCGTGTGGTGTCAAATCGGGGCATTATGTTGTCAATTCAGGGCAGTGTGTTGTCAATTTGGTCTGTAAAGGCAAGTACCAGTGTGTTGTCGAATCGGGGCACTGTGTTGTCAAATCGGGACAATGAAAAAGCTGGTGTCGTAGTTAAGAAAGCAAAAGATCATATTGTCTAGTAGTACATAAGTTAATTAAGGAAAATAGCACATAATGTAAAGATCATACCCAATTAATACATCAGGAATGAAAGCAAAAAAAAACCTAGCTGGCTCCCCTACGCAGTGCGACTCCTCGTGTGGTCCCAGTCCTCCTGCGACGTTGAACATGTCCGGATGGATACGTCAGGTAGTCAGGGGCATGTCCACGAGTACTCTTAGTAGGCCGTACTGGTGCTGTCGGAGTAGCGAAGGTGGACGATGACGGTTGACTCGGTCCGGGCGTATCAAGTAGCTGCGACGAACCAAGGATGACACCCAATGACTATTGGTGGGGGTCTGCTAACCAATCTTCGAGAATAACATCATCGAAGTGGAATGAGTCGCCAAAGTGGTTTGCACTTTAGTTATCGACGGCTCCTGACAAACATTCCATGTTAGAACACCATATAATTTAAATAACGTAATAGATGAAAGAATACCACGAAGGTGTACATGCAGTCATGGTGACGAATGGTGGAGGAGGGGCGGTCTGCGTGTGCACTGTCCCAGCTACGGTGTGTGGTGTTTGTCGACTACGTATAGCTGACGAACGCTTATGGACCTGTAGCACGTTGTCATCCCTAGGCCTCATGCAGGACGTAAGGTGGACGATGCGAGAGACCTTCTCCACAACACGCAGCAATGGCCCCCGCAGGTGGTCCATGGTGACCTCTAACCTGTCCCCCCTACCGACTACGGCCATTAGTGCGGTACAATCTTGGTTGATGGTTGATTTCTAAATCACAGCATTCTTGTTTTGCAATAGATGAATGACTGAATACATAGATAAATGACTGAATAAATTACAATACATAGAATTACACCCCTCCATAACGTTGCCATAAGTGCTCCACTAGATCGTTTTGAAGCTGGTGGTGAGTTTCCCTATTCCGAATGGAATGATGAGTTTGAATAAACTCAAAGAGTTCAGGCGTATGCTCGTGTGACATCAAATCAAGCTTTCTCCCATTCCTTCGTAATTATAATCAAGTGGTCCTCCGTCTCGCTCATCTTCAACTATCATGTTATGCATGATGACACAAGCTGTCATGATATCTCTTAGTGTTTGTTGATCCCAGAAACGTGCTGGACCTCAAACAATTGCAAACCGAGATTGCAGAACTCCAAAGGCTCGTTCCACGTCCTTCCTAGCTGCCTCTTGAGCTTGGGAGAAATATTTCTTCTTATTCCCGTGAGGAGCTGGTATTGTCTTCACAAATGTTGCCCATGCAGGATATACCCATCTGCAAGGTAGTACCCCATTGTGTAATTGTGACCGTTGATAGTGCAATTCACTTCCGGCGCTTGTCCTTCAGCTAGCTTTGCGAAGAGAGGGGAACGGTGAAGAACATTAATATCATTGTGAGATCCTGCTAAACCAAAAAAGGCATGCCAAATCCATAGATCTTGTGAAGCAACGGCTTCTAGAATTATTGTTGGCTTGTGTACATGCCCAGTATACAAGCCTTGCCATGCTGTAGGACAATTTTTCCACCTCCAATGCATGCAATCTATGCTTCCTAGCATCCAGGAAAACCTCTTTCCTCACCGATTGCAAGTAATCTAGCAGTATCATTCTTATTTGGAGATCTCAAATACTCATCTCCAAAGAGGACAATAATAGCTCGCACAAACCTTTTAAGACTCTCTATGGCAGTACTTTCTGCAATCCGTAGACAATCATCAATAGCATCTGCCAGTACTCCATAAGCTATCATCCGGAATGCTGCAGTTACCTTCTGTAAAGAAGATAACCCGCTAGTTCCAGCACAAGTCCTTTTCTGAACAAAATAATCATCATGGGTTTCTATAGCATGCAATATGCGAAGAAATAGATAACGACTCATTCTAAACCTGCGCCGAAAAGAAGAATGAGCTATAGAAAAGATGATCAATCAAAAATACAAACAAATGAAATATTTCTCATCATAAACCTCCGCCGAAAGAAAGCTGGGCCGTAGACCGGAGGATCAGCAAAATAGTCTCGGTATAGCCTGGCATGCCCTTCCTCTCTATTGCGATGTATGTATTGATGGCCAACAATAGAACCCCCATAGCGTCGAGCACTCACACACTTATCTTGCTGCTGTGCTAGATATGCTACTGTAAGAAGAGATTCATCGTCGTTATCCGACGATGAATCTTCGGAGAGGAAATGCTGAACTAAGTTCTGACGACTCATTGAGATATACTAGATAATGAACATTCAGATATGGGCAATGTTTGGAAGTGTAAATGGCTATGTATATATAGCTTAAAAATATAGCCGTTACAATATAGCCGTTAGTTGACCGTTAGAATAAAATTTTTAAATTCATGCAATTAAAAATAGCCGGTCAAATTTTTTCCGCTAAAAATTAAACGTGGCTCATATGGCGGTTATGAAATATCATTATAATATAGGAGTGACAAAATAGAGAATGAGATTTGGGGAATGCGGTTGGAGAGGAAAGAAATATAGAGAAGAAATTTTTTAAGGAATTCTGTATATGAGGATATAGGGAATGAAATTTGGAAATTCCGTTAGAGATGGCCTAATCGAATCGCCCCAGATCCCGTTCCCCTTCCTCCCGACGCCGCCGCCTCCCCCGACTCCTCCTCCCTCGGCGCCGCTCCTCCCCTGATTCTGTAAGGTTCTCATGTACCGATGCAAGATCGGTGTGAGATCGGTAACGGATCGCTATTCTTCAGCAAGAAAAGGGACAGAAGAAGCAGAGCAAGAAGAACAGGAAGAACACGAGAGAAAGTTTGCAGGAGAAGAAAGGAGGCAAATGAGACTTTACTTTTTCCATAACCATCCCGATCTGACGCCAAGATATAGAGTATTTTTCTCCCCCTTCCCGCATGTCATTACAGAGCAGTGGGGTCCCCTTGTAACTAACATGATATACTTCAAATGACAGCTATGTATTACAACTTTTGAAATGCAAACTTTAGTTCTGAATTTTGGCACTATTCCTCGTCTCGCATTGTCGCTGCCTCCAGTCTTCAGAATTAGCGCCTTCAGTCCTGTCTTCAGGAGTAGCGTCTCTGACAATACCCCGCCCAGCAAAACTTGCTTGTCCCCAAGCAAGGAACTGAGGAAAACGTTGACATAAGACATTCAAATCCTCCCACGTAGTAGCGTCGGTGGGGAGGTGACGCCATTTAATCAACCCCTGTGGTATAGCGACATTTCCCTTCTTAACCAACCTTCGATCCAACACATCCTCTGGTTCTGTGTCGACAATATCCAACTCGACAGCCGGTGGAAGAGTGCTAAACACTGGAGTGTAGTTTGAATGGAATGGCTTCAATTGAGAAATGTGGAACACAGGGTGAATCTGAGCGTCTGGAGGTAATTGCAATCTATAAGCGACTGAACCAATCCTCTCCACGATGGTATAAGGGCCATAAAACTTAAACGCCAGCTTCGGATATGGACGATTCACCACAGAATGTTGCGCATACGGTTGCAGTTTCAAAAGGACTTGCTCACCCACTTGAAAAACCCTCTCCACTCGAGTTTTATCTGCATACATCTTCATACGGTTTTGGGCCTGAAGCAGAGTTTGCCGAACCAATGACAACTGCACTTGCCGCTCCTGTAAGAAGGCGTCCACGGACTGATGTTCAGACTGACTTGCGGTGAGCATTGCCCCATAATTAGGTTCATGACCATAAAGAACCTTGAATGGAGACTATCCCAAAGCAGAATGAAAGGAGGTGTTGTACCAAAGTTCAGCTAAGGGTAACCAACATTTCCACTTGGTAGGAGAGTGGTGAACAGCGCATCTCAAGTACATCTCCATGCATTGGTTAACACGTTCACTCTAACCATCCGACTGTGGGTGGTACGCCGTGCTAAAGTGTAATTTGGTACCCAATAGCTTGAAAAGTTCTTTCCACAGATGACTGGTGAAAATCTTATCTCGGTCAGAGATGATAGAAGATGGCACACCATGAAGCTTGACCACCGAATCTAAAATTGCCTGCGCTACCTTTAATGCTGTAAAGGGGTGTTGTAGAGGAATGAAATGTGCATATTTGGAGAACCGATCAACCACAACCAAAATGGTATTGTATTTTTCAGAGTGTGGTAATCCCTCAATGAAGTCCATTGTAAGTTCTTGCCAAGCTCCCGCAGGCAGCGGAATTGGTTGAAGGAGTCCAGCGGGATGTAAATGTTCACCTTTGGCCTGTTGACAGATGGTGCATTGTTTCACAAAACTATCAACCGATTGCTTCATTTTCTCCCAACAAAAAAGCTTCTTCAGTCTTTGAAAAGTGACATGTATCCCTGAGTGTCCACCCACGGCGCTTGCATGAAACACTGAGATCAATTTGGTCTGCAGGGCAGAATTGGCCCGACCCAAATTCTGCCGTTGTACCGAATGATCCCCTGATTGAGTGCGTAGCCCTGCACATCTGGACTGCAAATGGCCAATTGAGTGAGCAATTCCTGCGCCTTTGGGTCAGTGACATAGGAATTAACCACCTCCTGAACCCACTCTGGTCGGGTTTCAGATTTTACTTGCAGACTCATTACTTGAGGCAGTCGTGACAGGGCATCGGCTACAACATTATCTTTGCCCTTGCGGTATACCACTTTGAACTGAAGCCCCATGAGTCTGGTCATGGCCTTTCGCTGCATAGGGGATTGGAGCTGTTGCTCATCCAAATAGCTCAAGCTTCTATGATCAGTCCTGATAATGAATTCTCCGCGCTGCAAATAGGTCCTCCAACGTTCCACTGCCATAATAACAGCTAAGAATTCCTTCTCATAAATGGAAAGATTTTGATGGACGACACCCAAAGCTTTGCTAAGGAATGCCAATGGATGATTATCTTGCATCAATACTACTCCGATCCCAATAGCACAAGCATCAGTTTCAATAATAAACTGTTTGTTGAAGTTCGGCAAGGCTAAGACAGGTGTAGTAGCCATGGCTTCTTTGAGTTTAAGAAAAGCATCCTGGGCTGCAGCATTCCACTAAAAGCCTTTCTTCTTCAACAGAGATGTTAGTGGTTTAGCAATTACCCCATAGTGACACACAAATTTACGGTAATAACCCGTCAATCCAAGGAAAGCACGTAGCTCAGTAACCGTGGTGGGAACCGACCATGCTAGCATTGCTTCCGTCTTCCTGGGGTCCGTCATCACTCCACAATCAGAGATAATGTGACCGAGATATTCCAACTGTGGCTGTGCAAAAGAACATTTGGAACGTTTAACCAAGAATTTATGCTCTTGCAGCCGACTCAACACCAATTGAAGATGCTCGACATGCTGCTGGAGAGATGAACTGTACACAAGGATATCGTCTATGAACACAAGAGCAAACTTGCGGAGATAAGGAGAGAGCACTGAGTTCATGATACACTGAAATGTAGCAGGAGCATTTGTGAGTCCAAAGGGCATCACACGGAATTAGTAATGGCCATGGTGCGTTTTAAACGCTGTCTTCTCCTCATCTTCTTCCTTCATGCGCACCTGATGATATCCCGCTCGAAGATCGAGCTTGGAGAAGTATTTAGTGCCGGCCAATTCATCAAGCAAATCATCGATAACGGGCATTGGAAAACGATTCTTGATAGTAATCTCATTGAGTCTTCTATAATCTACGCAAAATCTCCAGGTACCATCCTTCTTTTGTACAAGTAGCATCGGTGAGGCGAAAGGGCTAGTGCTGCAACGAATCTGCCCAGAGTCTAACATGTCTGTGATCTGCCTTTCTATCTCATCTTTATGCATTGGAGAGTACCGGTATGGACGAGAATTGACTGGCGTGGCATTAGGGATAAGAGGAATAGCATGGTCATACTCCCGGGTGGGTGGTAAGCCTGTAGGTTCTCCAAAGACTTGTGCAAACTGCTTGAGGACTTGATCCACTTCAACTGGTATCGGTGCCTCCACATCCGAAGGTTGCTCTTCCAACACTGCCAGAGCCCAAATTTCATTCCCCTTTCGCCATTTCAGAAACTGATCCACCGGTAGCTCAGAGATTTCCTCTTGTACCGGCATGCAAACCCCTTTCAAAATAATGGATTGATTTTTGTACATGAACTCCAATGTCTTGTCCTTCCAATGACATTACATTGGGCTATATTGTTGTAGCCAATCCATCCCTAAAATGGCATCATAAGCCCCCAAGTCTAACACCCTCATATCAAATTTGAAGGTATGCCCTTGAATCCACCATTCAAAATTCTTCACTTGTTGATTGCATTGCAACAGTGTACCGTTAGCAATTCGAAGCTGTACTGGTTGAGCACCACAAGGTTCATAATTGAGTCGTTGCAAAAATGACGCTCCAACAAAGCTATGAGAACTGCCTGAATCCACAAGTATCAGCATCACTTGGTTCCGTACCAAAGCTCGCAGCCGGACTGTATCAACCTCCTCTGTTCCCGCTATAGCATTGAGCGACAATTGATAAAAGTCATTTTTATCCAGCTCTGCTCGTTCAATACTATCAAGTACTTCATCAGAGAGCCACTCCTTGGCCTCTTCCACCTCCATTGTGTGCAATTGGGTCGGCGTGTTCTGCTTACAACGCAGATGATGTCCAGCTTCATAGCGATCACCACATTGGAAACAAAGACCGTTGGCTTTAAGATACTCCCGCAACTGTCTAGCTTTCCACAGGTCACCTTGAGCTATTTTACCAGGGACTTTAGTCTGATCGGGTTTACCGACACCAATGCCTTCCCGGTTTGAAAACCACTTTGCTTTGCTAGACTTAGTCTTGTCCTGTATATCTTGTTGAACATGTGCCAAAAGAGTTGCATGCTCGATTGTGTCGGGAATTTGACTTAGCACAGGCACTCGTATCTCATCTTTCAAACCCTTAATGAACTGGGAAACAAAGAACTCTTCATCATAGTATGGATTGTAAAGGGAAACCTGATACATGACTTCTGCAAAACGCTTCTGATAATCCACCACTGTGTCAGTTTGCTTCAACTCCTGAAGTGCAATCAAGGACTTCCGGTGATCATAAATGCCAAACTGCCTTTCTACTACTGCCATAAACTGGTTCCAATTGCCCAACTCATTCCTTAGCTTGTATGCCTATAGCCAATTTGCAGCATTGCCCTCCATGTGTAATGTTGCTGCCATCACCCACAAATTCTCCGGAATATTATACATCCGGAAATAATCAATGCATTTATCTTTCCAAATCCTCGGGTGATCCCCTTCAAATCTGGGAAAGGACATCTTCGGCAGCACATTCCGAGCTGTACCACTGTGTTCCCCAGATCCTCTTGGTGGCGGCATGGACCAGCTTGCAGGGCCATCCGCCAAACACTCCGTGTGCACACTGGAAGGTGTGGGGAGAAGTGGTGGTGCACGATCATGCATCCATACTCCTTTCTCCGGGGCTGGTGTCAAGAGACCTTTGTTTTTACTGCCCAACTGACCAACCTCACCATCTCCTTCGCGAGTGATCCCCGTCGCACGATCGACAGAGATCCGCGCGACAAAGAAGAACCGTAGCCTCCAAGCTGTTTGTTCATTGTCTGCCGTTTCTTTGGCCTGATTCTCCGCCATCTTGGTCGCCAAATCCATGCGAACAGCCGTCTGTTGCTGATTGACCTCCAACGCCTCAAGCCGCTGGACAATCAAATCCAGACTCTCCTTTACCCGATTCCAATTTTCCTCCGATTGCATTTGGCTTCCCATCGCATCCAAAGACGAATCAGTGCGAGCAGGAAGGTTTAGGTGGTGCCGTCGCGAACTTGTTTCTTGATCGAGCCAACCGGGTCCTTGGATTTTTACAGGGATCGATTGAAGTACACTTGCGTGTTCTTCAAGTTCCCCAACCCTTCACCGTGATTCTCTGACTCTAGATCACAGAACCCCCAACGATCAGGCCCGAATCGATACCAAATGTAATGTTCTCATGTACCGATGCAAGATCGGTGTGAGATCGGTAACGGATCGCTATTCTTCAGCAAGAAAAGGGACAGAAGAAGCAGAGCAAGAAGAACAGGAAGAACACGAGAGAAAGTTTGCAGGAGAAGAAAGGAGGCAAATGAGACTTTACTTTTTCCATAACCATCCCAAGTCTGACGCTTCAAGATATAGAGTATTTTTCTCCCCCTTCACTTTGTCATTACAAAGCAGTGGGGTCCCCTTGTAACTAACATGATATACTTCAAATGACAGCTATGTATTACAACTTTTGAAATGCAAACTTTAGTTCTGAATTTTGGCACTATTCCTTGTCTCGCATTGTCGCTGCCTCCAGTCTTCAGAATTAGCGCCTTCAGTCCTGTCTTCAGGAGTAGCGTCTTTGACAGATTCCTCCTCCCTAGGCACCGCCTCCTACCCCGACGCCTCCTCTCCTCCCTCGGCGCATCCTCCTCCGCCGACTCCTCCCTCGGCGCCGCCTCCTCTCCTCCCTCGGCGCCACCTCCTCCCCTGACTCCTCCCTCGGCGCCACCTCCTCCCCCGACGCCTCCTCCCTCGGTGCCGCCTCGCCGTCTCCTCCCTCGGCCAAGCACGCCCACGCCGTCCCCACGCGAGGTAGAACTGCACCTCCTCTATCCTCATAAAATTTTAGATCTGAGTTGTATTTGGTTGGTGCCTTGATTCGGTATAGCTGTTCGTAGCGAAGCGAAGACCTAACTAGATCTGTTGCCGCGGTTGGTGTTCTGGCGGGTGAAATTTGTGCGGTTTGGGTTTTTTTTTCTTGGTGGCTGACCAGGATCAGAGCAGAGAGGAGCTAGTAATGGATTTTGACATGTTTAGGCGACATTGCTCTTTGGAACTAGCTATGGTGGAGATTAATTGTATGTGTGGGGTTTGGCCTATAATCCATTGAGGAAATTCCTCCTACTGACGCGTATTGAAATATGGTTTATCGAAAAACGGAATAAACCGAACTGAATTTGTTCAGTTTATTCGGTTAGGTTTTTGAATGTTTTCTGTTCGGTTTGTTTTACTGTTCCCAAAAACCGAAATTTTTTAAACCAAAAAAACTGAATTAACCGAATGCCCACCCCTTTGCTCCACACGCACACACTCGCATGTGCGTCCTACACAGGCAGGAAATTTTGGTAGAGGCCCCAGGGCCTCTAAGAGCATCTCAAGCAAAGGCCCCTAAAACAGGGTCCCTATTTTGGATTTAGGGACTCCCCCTATTTTTTGAGGTCCTGTTTTCAGAGCACAAGTCCAGCAACAGCCCCTAAATCTCGGCCCCTATTTTACTTTTTCTCCTATCTTGACATATCCGCTATGTATAATCTTCATTTGACACCACTAAAATTCAATCAAATATATTTGTAATACATAAAACATAAGCATATTAACATTTACAATTTAAAAACATGAAATTTCAAATTTAAATTTAAAATTTTCAAAACATTATAAAATTTTCGAAACCTCTCATGTATTTCCCTATCTTCAACAATATGGGTTGTACTCGTGTCCCTGGGAATTGGGGCTGAGGAGGCAAATTTAGAGGCCTCCTAATTTTAGAGGCTTGAGTTGGGGCCCCCCTGGGAATTGGGGCTGAGGAGGCAAATTTAGGGGCCCCTTAATTTTAGGGGCTTGAATTAGGGCCCTGCTAGATCTTTTTTTTTTACTACACTTCCTATTTTAAAGTTTAGGGGGTGGTTTAGGGGCTCTGCTGGAGATGCTCTAACTAACTATCTTACTGAACGCACAGGCGTATATATACCCATCCTAATTTTATTTTTGGGTGACGCCCGTGAGTCGATCCGGAGGATCCAACTCGCGACCGGCCAGGAGCTCTCTGGCTCCCGAACCAACTGGGCAACTGCCCGTCCTCACTTCATAGGATGTTAATTCGTTAAATTTCCCTTCTTTCAAAGTAGCCAACGTAGTCAGTCCTATAATCGCTTAGGCTTGCTTGCTCAGTCCTGTGTTAAACAAATATATATTAGCTTATCTTGGATGCACTCCACTTTTACTGTGTTTTAATCTCCTTGTTATGCTGTTGCCATTTTTTCACCTTTACGGCAGTAACAACAAAGCAGCCAGGGTCTGGCTGGTAACAACTAGTTCCCTGATTTGTCTTGCAAGTGGCATGGCCAGGGATTTGGATTAAGTGAATCTGACACCTCGTCTTTTTACATTGGTTCACACTTAGTTGTGGCCTGTTTACACTGATTTTTTGGGTGCATTTATTTGTTCTTCATGGCAATGCATGTTCGGTAAGATTATTTCAGAGTGAGAAAATAACAATTAACATATTAGTGAATTGGGCATTTGGTCCTTTTATTTTGCCCAAACCCGGTTGGTTTCTGGTTTAGCTTTATCCAGGTTGATGCGACAGCTTGGCTTATATGAGGTCTAGATATTGGCCCCGTGGGAGTTGATTGTGTAATTGTTTTTTTTTTAAGAAAACCATACTCAACTGTTTATAATGACTCAATATTTTGATTTTGTTCCTTTCAGCTTCAGTGTTGGAAAGATGCGGAAAATTAAGCGAAGAGATGGTCTCACAACAAGCTCAAATCAAAGGCAGAGAACATGGAAACAAGGAAGAAAGACAAATGAGTCATTGATTTCAATTTTTGCACTATTTCCTTTTTGCACGTATTATACAGTTTTTTAAACACTCACAATTGTGCTGTCTAATGCTTCCGTAACTAGGAATATTGCATTTGGATTATACTTTTCACGAGGAACCCAACAGCTTAAGTGATTCTGGTGAAGTTGTATGGCGCGAGCTTGGTAGAAAACTTGGTTCAAACTTGTCGGAGAGTGTTGTCTCGCTTGCTTCATTTGATGGTGATTATACAATTATATGCATATTAGTATTCCATGTTTGTATTTAAGCATCATTAGTGAATGACTGAAATTATGATCTTGTGTAGGAAACTCGATGCATTTTGCATGCACAGGCATAGTATTCAAAAGCAGTTTAAACTCTGCAGAATTTCTGACTTCAGCAAGTTTGATTAGATCGTTGGATGATGAAAGCAGGATCATTACTAGTTTGACGGTTCGTGCTGCCATTTATTTTGTACTTCGTTGCTTGCTTATTTAAGATAGTGATAATCATTCTGCTAATCATTTGGTGACCTGTTGTCTCATTTTATCATTACAGATTAAAGTGCGCCTTCCACATAACCAAGTTGTCGATGGGTGGGTGCAACGTTATGAGTCAGATTACAATATTGTTGTTATCACCATCAAGGCCATCCCTGATCTTTGTGCAGCACGTCTCAATCATCACGCGCAAGTTGAGTCGCCTTGTGATGTATTTGCTGTAAGTCGTAGCTTCAACTCAAGCAAATTATTGGCCACAAGAGGGGTACTGATTGACAGTCCAAGTGGAGTCCATCGGGAAGAGCTTATGTTGTCCACTTGCCAAATCACTGAGGTGCGCTGTTGATTTCTCTCCTCACTTTTCTACATGGTCGAAATAAATAATTGTATCATGAATTCATGATATGAGTGGCTAATTATTAATCATTATATGCATTGAAGTATGTCTTTTGAGGCATCAAAATTTATAATTTTCCTATGTACAGTGGTGCTTTATTTTTGTGCTAGGCTGAGTGTCATGTTATTTTTGTGCTAGGCTTGGACGGGGGGACCTCTTGTTGATTTTGATGGGAACATTGTTGGCATGAACTTCTTTGCTAGGGAAAAAATGACTCCATTCGTACCAACTTATCGAATTCTTGAATGCTTTGGGCCTCAACGGATACTCAGGTATGTCTTTGAGACTTGCAGCATTTATGAGCCACAATTTCTCCAGTTGGCTTATCCATGCTTCTCCTACCCACTCTACTATACCATTTTACCCTCTCCTACTTTAGCTTACTAGCTAGTATGCATGTGGCGCACATGTACTAAGAAAATATTTAATGATGGAAAGTTTAATTAAGACTGCACTTAACACTATGATGCACCTTGTTCTCCTTTGTTGTTTTGACTCTTTAGCACAGTAGACAATAAGAAAATTGGTTGAGAAAACATCATGTCAGCATCTTGTTAACTCTCTCAAAGAAAGTGCAGGTCATTTCCATGAAAAATTAAATCATACTGATGAAAATACAGTATGCATTATGCCAGACAAAGAAGTTCATGAAAATACTTTATGCATTATGCAAGACCAAGAATTATTAAAGCATGACCTATACATGGCTATTCAAGGAGGCGGGGGAGGAGGTGGAGGCGTGCGGAGTGGAGTGAGTGAGGGCGTGAGAGGAAGGAGTGGGCGATGCGGGGTGGGCGAGCTGGGGAGGTGCTCCGTTGGGAACGTTCCCAACGGTATAGCGTTACGTAATTGCTCTCAAATAGTTTCTGGATGACTACATAGCCGCTTGTTTTAAACTTATTTTTTCAAGCTGGAACTTCCAGGCAGCTGACCGCAGATCAGTAAACATATGGAATGAATTGAGGAAAAATAATTAAATGGCCCGTACTAGATTAGGTCAACCATTTCCATGTTGAAGCTAATACTTATGTTTAAATGAAAAGTTAATCAAAATTCTCGTTCAGACTACAACTTTGACAATGGGATTCAAGTTTAACTGTTTAAGTCATACTTGGGGTTTGGTGTAATATCTTCGCAATTTTTTCTTTTGTTGTGAACTCCAATTCCTCCGTTTCCTGTCATGCCCCTGTTTTACAATTCAGTTCATCTAGTTGTTTGACATCCATGCCTAAGGCCCTGTTTGTTTCGGCTTAGGCTTTTTGGCTTTTGGCTTAATGAGCTTTTAAGCCGTCTGCTTTTAAGCCAAGACATGTTGTTTGGTATCCTGGCTTATTAATGGGTTAGATGGTACATCTTATAGATGAAAAGTCTAAAATACCCTAAATGAGATGCTGGATGAATTCTCAATTTATATATGATGGTATTTGGTGGGTAATTTTGGAGACTTTTAGTGGCAAAGGGTTATTTCATTCAAAAAAGTCCAAAAAAAGCTCCTCTTGTCTGGCTTTTAGCTTATAGTTATACAGGGGCTTTTGGCTTTTTTAAAGCCCAGCTTAAAAGCTAGTTGTTTGTTTCGGCTTAGGCTTTTTGGCTTTTAAGTCGATGAAAAAGCCGAAACAAACAGGGCCTAAATATGATCCGTTTCACTTTTGGATCAAGAGCTCTATGGATTTATTGCGATGAGTTTACTACATTCTGCTGCAGGGTTGGAAGTAATCAAGAAGGTTATAGTACAAGAGAAAGAACCGCAAACAAGATACAAAAATCTCCCATACCGTATAAGTATAACTTCTTTTCAGAAGGTAAGCTAAGCACAATGAATCTAGCTGGGTCACTTGTAATGTGATTTTTCATGCAAGTTGTCATCATATTCTAATGTTACCTTTTGATCATTACTAACACATGGTCAATAATCGCTTCTTATTGCACCAGAACTCACTGATGATCAATCTAATAATCTGCCTTCCCCTTGGCCATATGATGGTTAGTCAATGCTTTTGATTTTGCTGATCTTTACTAATACATGATCATGAATCGCTTCTAATACATGGTCATGAAAAATCGCTTCACCTTGTTGCACCAGCATTCACGGATAGTGTAAATCTGAGACTAAGGTCCAAAGGATATCCATTGCCAACTTTTTTTGACGGTGAGTAATTGCTTTCCATTGTGCTGACTATTCCCTTTTGTTGCACGTTTTGACAGCTTTAGTCTAGCATCTCAACTGTTGTACCATGTTTATTTAACCAGATGGCATGTACTTGAAAAATACTTTTGAAGATGAATTTGGCGAAGATATCTGGAGCGAACCTGCCAAGAAAGTTTCTTTAAAGATGTCTCGAAGTGTTGTCTCGCTTGCTTCATTCAACGGTGATTGTACTGTTATAAGATCATTACTTTTTCAAGTTTGTTTTTTGCTTCGATTTGATCAATAGTAAACGATTGAAATTACGATCTGTGCAGGCGATGCAAGGTTTTTTGCTTGCACTGGTGTATTTATAGACTGCAGTGGATCCACCACAAATGTTCTGACTTCAGCAAGTTTGGTTAGAACTTCTGGTGATAGAGACAGGATTGATCATAACTTGAGGGTTGGTGCTGCTAATCATTATTTGCTCCTTTTACTTGTTCATTTAAGACACTGGTTAAGTTTCACTTCATCGTTGCAGATTGAAGTGTGCCTTCCAAGTAAACGACGTGCCAAAGGGACATTGCAACATTATAACTTATGCTATAATGTTGCTGTTGTCAGCATCATGGGTTTCCGTAGTCATCGTGCAGCAAAACTCGATGAAGCACCTCAAAGAGAGGTAGTAGCTCTAGGGCGTGCCTTTCTATCAGGCAAATTAATGACCACAAGTGGGGTAGTGACCGACAAACCAAGCAGGTTCGATTGCAAAGAGCTTAAGATCTCCACTTGTAAAATCACTAAGGTGCGTTGTGTTGATTTCTCCTATATTTTCCGCATGGTGGAAATAAGTAGTTGCATCAGAATATGAGTAACTATCCATCACTACACCTCTAAGAGCATTTCCAAGAGAGCCCTAAAAATGAGCTTTAAACTTTAATTTAGGACCCCAACTAATTAGATTTAGGGCTCCAACGAAATATTCACTCTAGCAATTATGCCCTAAAACCCAATGAAGATAGGGCTCAATCACAGAGTTGCTAAATATAGCTACTCTCCTAGAGGCCCTAAAACAATTTGCTAAATTTTAACAATTTAGGGTCTTTGCTGGAGTTAATCTTTTCTCCAAAAAACCATATAATTTAAATTAGGGTCATATTTAAGGGCCCCTCTTGGAGATGCTCTAAGGTATTACAAATATAATCTTTTCCTTTGTAACTCTTGTTCAGTGTCATTTTATTTTTGTGCCAGTGTGGGATCGGAGGGCCCCTTGTTGATTTTGATGGGAACTTTGTTGGCTTGAACTTCTATGATACAGAAGAAACTCCGTACCTACCAAGGAATATAATTCTGAAACTCTTGAGGCATTTTGATGCACAACGGTATGTCTTCTATATTCATGTAGTTTTTTTTGGGCTACATATCCTGTGCACATGGATAGGTTGTGCACATGTGCAATAATTAAATCTGAGCCATTTTAATTCCATCCAACGGTAGCTTCATCGGGGTGGTAATTGCAAAATGTGCACAGATTTGCGATTACCACCCCGATGAAGCTACTGTTGGATGTATTTTGGATGGCTCAGATTTAATTATTGCACATGTGCACAACCCATCCATGTGCACAGGATATGCTCCTTTTTTTGTATGGGTATGCGGGTGTTCGAGTGCTTTTCATGCACACAATGTTCTGGTTTTAGGGAAGTACACTTACGCAATCATTTTGATCTTTTCTAGCTGAATTTTGGGTCATACAACATGGAATTGACAATTGCAGAATTTTGCTTGTTGGTCTATCTTTGTTCTTATATCAGTTTCAGTTTTAATTCAAAACTCACGTGTAAGCACTTGCTTTTGTACTTTCTTGTATCATTTCAACATTGTATAGATCTCGTCTTGTTTGACATATCACAATATTTATGCACTGATGTTGCATGGTTTCGATCATCTTCTCAAGGGGGTGTTTGGCCTAGTTCTAGCTTAAGACTTGTTAGAGCATCTTTAGCCCCTTAGAGCATCTCCAAGAGAGAGCCTTTAAAATGAGCCTTAAACTTTAATTTAGGACCCCAACTAATTAGATTTAGGGCTCCAACAAAATATTCACTCCAGCAATTAGGCCTTAAAACCCAACGAAGATAGGGCTCAATCACAGAGTTGCTAAATATAGCTACTCTCCTAGGGGCCCTAAAACAATTTGCTAAATTTTAACAATTTAGGGTCCTTGCTGGAATTAATCTTTTCCCCAAAGCCCTATAATTCAAGTTAGGGCCCCTCTTGGAGATGCTCTTAGCATCTCAAGTACTAAGGTGGTCACATCATCTCTCCCGTCTCCACAATTCCACAATACCATTGTTAGCTATTTTTACTCCACATCCCTTAGCATCATCATCTAAATAAATATTCACATAAAAAGATGCAGTTGCTTCTTGTTGTTATGTACGGCCAAGCCCCAGCTTCCAAGGTGCCATGAAACCCGGCCTTAGCAGCTACTCCCCCATCCATTGACAACGTACAACCTAGCCCCAGCTTCCAAGGTGCCATGCAACCTGGCCTTAGCTACCACTCCCCAGTCCGTTGGCATCGGTGCTAAAAAATCTATCTACCCTATGGCTTTGGCTTACCATTAGACGATGCACATGCTCTTAGTTGCTAGCTAAATAAGCTAAATCTGAGGCCAAACATAGAGTTTTTTCAAGTGGCTCCAAACCTCAAATTATGTGCTGCAGCTTACTGAGGGTTAGGCGCAGCTGCTCTCGGGGTGGCTTATCTTCTCTCCCACTTCCCTTCTACCTCAGCTAAGATGCTAATCCATTTCACACGGCTGACCCCATTGAGCTACCATACCTCATTAGGTTTGGTTAAGCTAATTCAATTATTTTTGGATGTTAAAACTACCTTTTGGTCTATTTGTAGGGCTGTTACTGCTGGGATCATGGACAGGTGTAATTATAGGTATTCTTTGTAACACATCTCTATACTATTTGGTTACTTTGTTTCATATAAATTATTGAACATTACTTTTTTTTTGAAAAAAAAAATCAATGACAGATGGCCTGTGCCCGAGGCATTTTGGCATTATCCAAGTCTTCATGATCTGCACCAAGTTGAACTGGGGCCAGAGGTATTAGAGTGAATTGTTATCTCCCTGTCTATCTAGTATTGAACCTGCGAGTTGGTTGCCTCGCTCCTGTCTAGGAAGAGCAAGAAAGGACCATCGAACTGCTTGGTAAATTTGAACCCACACGTTGGTGTTATTTATGTAAATTGTGATTTGTGGCAAGGGCACTTGCCTTTTCCTGCGATGAGTGCCAGTTGAGTAGCTTGTTTTGCATTATGACAGGGTTCTTATACAGAATTGTGCCCGACTAAAAGTGACGTTAATGCTTGGTTGTACACCTCTGGAATCATTTGCTCTCATAGAATGTTTGAAGTGCAAAGGTTTCATAAGCGGGCTTGACTGCATCTGCATGCGCACAAGGTTAACTATACCCGTAAAATATCTAACTTGTGGTGATGTTCGCCTCGTGCTTTTGCACAGGTTGCTTGATTGCATAGGATTCCAACCGCACAAACAATTATTCTTGTAGTTCTTTAGCTGCTTGACTGTTCATCCCCCTTGCTCAGGATAAAAATGCGGGCGGTAATATTGGCCATGCTGGCCCGGATAGGTAAATTATCAGTCTGATAAGTTTTAAATTTAAATTTTGAATTGATGAATGGTAATTTCGGGCGGTTATCGCTGGGCGGTCAAACGGGCGGTAATGGGCTAAATTTATATGTTTGAGTTTAAATGTAATAATCGAAACTGTTTGGTTTTCTTCTGGTTATCGGTTTTAACTGGTCGGATGGGAATTGTTATCTGTCGTTGTCCGGTATTTTTTTCTAGCAGCTTTTTGAATCCTCCCTCTCTCGCACGCATGCAAGTCCAGCCCAAGGATCCAAATTCTGGTGAGATTACAAAAATCATGGCCGAGATTTTGGATTTCAGACCCGAGATCGTAAATCTCGGTTGGATAATTTTTTTAAAAAACGTTCAAAATACTACAGGAACTATTCAAATCTTGGACTTCTTTTTTACTAGATTTTGATTTCCGTTGACCGTATTTTTAATTGGACATTTTTACCTGCGAGTTGGTGGCCGTGCTTGACCGAGGGTGGATGTGATGAGGCGGTCCTGAGAGGGAGTCGAGGGAGGAGGTTGCATCGAGGAAGGAGTTGGGGGGGGATGTGCCGAGGGAGGAGGTGGCACTGTGAGAGGAGGATGTGTCGGGAGGAAGGGGAATGGGGATTGGGGCGATTTGATTAGGGTTGGGGAATTTGGGGATGCGTCGGGCTGTCGGTGGGATGATGAAGTGGGGAACCACTGTCCATTGGGATCGGATCAGGAATACTCTGCATGAGTGCGTTGGGAAATCGGTGTTCGGTGAAATCGATTTCCAAACTTACAAAATTGAACCGCAAATTGAAAAACGAATAGTGCTAAAATAAAAATCGAACCTTAAACTGAAACCCGAAAAAAACCAAAATAATCGGTTAATTTGGTTCGGTTTTCCGGTTTTGGTTTAAAAATGCCCACCTCTACTTTTTGTACTGCGGGTAAGTCTGGCCTAACATGTTGCGATCTCATAGCATCTAGGCGATGTTCATACAGAGAAGAATTGATCATTTGCCTCATTTTAGTTGATGCAATTGATCATTTACCAAGTATGTATCACTGACATGTGGCCTCAAGGCCCACATCAGTGAGACATCACATGATAAATAATCAATGGTGTATCTAAATAAGAGTGAATCATGGTTATTCCTTCGTACAGCGTCCCAGATTCCTATCGCACTTTTTTGATGTGGTCTATTTACATTGTCTACCAAATTGACACGATGCTTCTAATACCGGGCTTGTACAAGAATCTACGTAGAGCCATATCTCATTTAGGAGTCCCAAGGTCTCAAACTTTCAAATCTCGAGCCGAAACCCGCCGTGCAAACGCTGCATGGCAGATCGGAAGATCTCATTACCTCGCTCTTCTCTATGCTCGACCTCAAGTCCAAGCATATCTCCCATCCACTTCACAAGTCCACAATTCACACCAACCAATGATACCAACGGTGGTGCTGTTGCCTATGGCATTCACCACTATCTCTTCTATTTATAAATAAGTTGGTGATGGTCGTCTGTCTGTTTCCAGAACACACAATCCATCGGATCTAGCACAAACAGCTGAGATTGAAGCAGATTCTCACCCTCTCGTCCTTCGCTGCTATGCCCGAGACGCAACGCAATTGCCTCCCAACTTCTAGCTTCAACCTCTTGATCCCTCAGTGAGTGCAATTGATTGCCATAAAGAAAGCATTCTACCAGACCCTTGTCATAAGTCAACCAAAACCCTTTATTTCCCATTCTGGATCCTTAGACTTGGCCTTCCTCTTCGGGTAATTTCTTAGATCATATGCATTAGCAGCATCACCACCCTCGGCCATGGCGGCACTTGGGAGCTTGATCAGCCATGTATCTGTAGAAAGCCATATACATTGAAGTATTTAATAGTTCTTGTAGTAGCACTATTAGTCTAGCACAATAGTAGGAGCAGAGAGGGGGAACAATAGTAGCAGAGAGGGAGAGCAGCAGCAGATGAGGTGGATCGGGAACCGGGATCTTAGCGTGGCGAGGGTGGAGAGGGCGGTAGTCCGGCACTCCTTCGACGGCGGACCTCGAATCGACCGACGGAGGTGGATTCTTGCATCCTAGCGGTGGAGGCAACGAAGGTGGCGGCGGAAGCTCTTGACGCGCTAGGGTTCCCTTTCCTTCACTTTACCATGCCTGCTTTGCATTTGATCTCCTCCTTTCCTTTTGTCGCCTGCTGTTCCGACGTCGTCGTGACACTTAGTCGTTCAGAGCGACGACTAGACGTTTAAGCGGTCGTTAACCCTCTCCAGTCGAGGTGAGCTGGCCTGCCTTCCTATATCGTCCCAATTTTTAAATATTTGAAAAGCTTTAATGAAATTTTATCAAAAATATTTTATTGCAAGATACCTGGTCATGATATCTCTCGGTGTTTCAAGTTGAAAAACATGATATAAGGAGACAATAAGACACAATCTCAAAAACCTGTTGAGGCTAGTATAGTTGAAAATGAATTCGATGGTGAGGCTCTAATCATTACTTCTAATTTGAAGAATCAAACTGCATGGTTATTGATTCAGTTGCACTTTTCATATCTATCCATATAAAGAGGGGTTCTCTACTTATGGTTATGTTAGCAGTGGTGAAGTTGTTATTGGTGACGAGTCTCCACTTGAAATTATTGGCATCGGTTCTGTTCAAATTAAAACTCATGATGGTTTTGTTAGGACCTTTACAAATGTTTGCCATATTCTCAAAATGAAAAGAAATCTTATTCCTTTAGGCACCATGCAATCTTTGGGTTAGTATACTAGTGAAAATGGTGTTCTTAAGATTTCAAAAGGCAATCTTGTTGTAATGGAAGCAAATAGAATCAATAATCCTTATTATTTGCAAGGATCTATAGAGAAAGGTTTGCCTCACTTATGCCAAAAAAAAGGACTTTTAACTGACATTGGCGAAATTGATTTATGTGAACATTGTCTTTTTTGGCAAACAAAAGAGATTGAAAATCAGAATAACAACTAGGTTATATGCTTTTCCAATGACATAGTTGTTGTTCTGATTTTCAAGCTTTGAATTCAAAATATTTACAAGCTTATAAATATTTTATTTAAGTTTCAAATAATCCAAGGAAACCCTCTAAAATTTTTCAATTTATTTAATGCTTTTGAAAAATCAAAATCTAGATTCTTTCATTAAGTAGCTCTGCATTCACATCCACCATGACTTGTACATTATTGCAGTTAGGCAATTTAGTAAAATTCAGAATATCACGCTTAAGCTATTAAATTCTAGGTAATGGGAAAAATCGCATGCAGGATTCTTTTACAAGTTCAAATCACTTACCTTTGAATGTATTAACAGCGAGTGTACCATCATTATGCATTTCCATTGAACGAGAAGGGGAATAATATCCACATGTTGCAGTCTCTGGGTATTCTTTGTTGGAAGGTGTTGCCAAACGACTCGAAAATCACAATGTGGTGGTGTTGATTTTCTCCTTTATTTCCTACGAACTCCCTTTCTCGCACCATTTTGATCAATGATGGGTTCAAATTGTACTCAGTTTCCAGCTTTGCATCGGATTTTGGTCGAGCACATATATCTTGTGCCAAAAATTCCCACTGACCTTAACGGTAAAATTGAGAATTTTTTAAATAATATTAATTTAATGAAAAATTACTGTTGCCATTTGGACAGACGATAGAGTGTCTATCGCTAGTCCAAATGGTGACAAAGCCTTTGCCGCCATTTCAAATGCCAACAGAGGAGTAAATGCCAACGGTCACATTTCTGTCCCATTTGGACTGACGACAGACACTATGTCGTCTGTTCAAATAGCGACAAAAAGGTTTTTTATGTTTTTCTAAATATTATATAAATAATATTATGGTTAAAAAATAAAAATACCCCTCTAACACCGTTTGAAAATACGGTAGAGTGTCTGTCTCCACTTGAAGCGTAGAAAACAAATAAAGGAAACGTGCGTAAATATATAAAGGTATGTAGCATAACATATAAATAATATGATACATAGGCCTTGTTTGGGGGGCTGTGGTTCAGCTTTGGGCTTAAAGCTCCTCCAAACAATCCAGCTCCAAAGCAGCTGCACAGCTAAGCCACAGCTGAAGCACCCCTAAATGCCACAGCTGGTAGGGAGGTGCTTTTCAGCTGTGCCGACCGCCTCTCCGCTCGCTTCGCCTCCCTGCTCACCCCGTCGTCTCCCAGCCCAGTCACCTCCTCGAATTCATCCGGCTCGGGCGCCGCGTCCCCGCCTCCCTCCTCACTCGGGCCCACTCGGTTGTCTCCCAAAAGCTACACCTGCAACAGCCAGTTTGCCAAACGACATATCAAGAAAAGCTACAGCCGCCAGTTACAGCTACTTTACAGCCCAGCAAGCCAAAAATAACTTTTCAGCCCAGTTGTAGCGCCCCCAAATAGGCCCATGGATTGACATTGTGGACATAGCATGACATGGAGGGACAACACGGACGGACCATGAATGAAAGTACAGCTATGATACATGCGCGTCTTTTGGAATCGTAAAGAAGTCATGCTATGTCCTGTTACAAGAAAAACGGGATAAAAGTTGAGATCTGATGGCAATGAGGGAAGAGTAGTTTGAACTTTCAGTGGTAAATAAGGATTTTTCTTCTTTTTTAATGCACGGCCAAAACTCTTAACCCTAATCACATACATGCATACATACACACCAGGGTGAATTACACATAGCCCATTTCAATACATTCATACACACCACCCAAAACTCACACATGCATGCGCTCGGCCCACTTGCCGCTCTAGCGTGGCTTCCTTGTCTCCATGGCCCATTCGCCGCTACACTGCGTCATTCGTTCGCGTATACCTCTTCGCATCCTGTCTCGCTGTACTCCTGGCCCTCCCTTGCTGCGCTTGGGTTACACGCCACCTGTGCGGATTCTCTTCGACCTATAGTGTGCGTCACATATGCCTGTGCTGCATCTTGATCTACACCTACACTATATCTACTGTTACATCGCATGCCTACGCTACATCTCCTGATACAAGAAAAGCAACCAAACATAATACTTTGATCTTTCACACATAAACTATTCCATCATAAATATTGTATTCCATCGCGAATATTATTGCCAAAAATATTGTTATCAAATCAATCATCGCACACAAAAACCGTAAATAGAATTAACAAAGTGACATAAGTAGTATACACACGCAAAAAGAGTTAGTAGATGAATTTTGTTTGATCGATATGTTCAGTTGCGTGCTAAGGAAACCAGGCGTGGAGGAGATTAGGGAGAAGGTAGGATTATGGTCACTCTGACCTATTAGTAGGGGTGCAATCGGATCGGATAATTTCAGACCGACCGACCGATCGGATGTGTTCGAATCGGATTCGTTTTTTTTTATATATTTTTCGGATTCGGTATCGATTTTGGATAATTTTTTTCGGATTCGAATTCGGATTCAAAAGAATACTATCTGTCGTATCGGAATATTTCTTTTATCTGATATATCCGGTTTCTCTTAATCGGAGATTTTTTCAAAAATGTACCGCTGTAAGTTCAACTTCCATTGGTTTTGGTGATTGGATTAGATTAATGCTTAATTTGTGTTTAATGGCAAATCTAATCTTATTGAGACTAACATGCTTTATTGAGTTATATTCAATAGTCTCATATTTGGATGGAAAATGGAAAACCCAAAGTATGTATGCATATTCATTCTAGTATTAATTGCACACTTTGGATTCAAGGTTAAGTATGAATTCTCCATTGCATTAACCACAAAATGTGCATTATATTTTCAAATCCATATGTTACATGGATGCACATATCTAGGGGGAGTTCACACTTGAACTTGATGTATCAATGTATTGATCTATTCTTCACTCCATATATAAAGGATCAATACATTGAAACATATCAATTTAAATGAATGTTTAAATTGAATTCATTTGTCTTCTAATCATCAAAGAATATTTCATCATGTGTTGATGGTGTTCTTGTGATTGATTAAGGACAAATGGAGAGTTATTGAGTAGCATGAAGCATTAGTTGCATCATGTGCTCAAGACACATCTAAATTCATTAAATTGATTTAGGTTGTGCTCAATTGATTTAAGTGGCATCCATTATATGTTAATGGAGTGCATAAATGATTGAGACAACCATGCATCTTGGACTAACCATTTTCATAAGTGATGAATGAGCCAGGTTAGGTCCAAAGATGATTGAGATAATAAAAATGGGACAAGAACGACATCATGAGGTGATGGACGTTAAGAGGAGATCCCGAAAAAGAAGAAGAAGAGCTAGGGTGTCAATCCCAGGGGAGAAAATGATTGAAGTTCAAAAGACCCCAAAGGGGATTGCTTGCGGTGGCTAAAGGTATAACTAGATAGGCTAAGGACATTCCTAATTTTTGTGTCTAGTTTTTAGCGCCGTACTATTCAGAGGGGTTGAGTATTTGCTTTGAGCTTTATCATGTGTTGGTGATCTCAATCACGTATTCACTCGAGCTCAAATCTTCTTGATTTGTTTTTTGCATGGAGCTAACCATTTGGCATGTGTTGCGAATGGGTGAAGCTCGTGCTTGGTTTTTGCATAAAGCTCTATTTGGCATGTGTTGCAAATAGGACAAGCTTATGCTTCGGGTTTTCGCATTGAGGTTTGATTTGCATGAGTTGCAAATAGGATAAGCTAATGCGTTGGCTTTTGCATGAAGTTCATGTTTTGCATGTGTTGCAATAAATGAAGCTTCATGCCTTGTTTGGTTTTAAAACCAAAATCTTATTGCGTTTATTTGGTATTCCTTGGAGCTATGTTTGAATGGGTTACAAAAGGAGAAGAGCTCAAGCAAGTGTTTGGTTTAGTAGTTGCATGGAGCTAGAGAATTGAAGCAGTTGCAATTAGAGAGCTCATGCACTCTGATTTGGATTTATTGCTTGCTTGGAGCTAGATTTAGCATGAGATGCAAAACGAGGATACTCAAGCAAATTAAGTTGATTTGGAGTTAGGATGAGGTTATGGATTTGCAAGTGTTGCAAAAGAGAGATGGCTCATTCCTTGAGGTTTAATTATTATTTGTGTCGGTGTTTCGTGCACCGGCAATACGAATTTTGCTCTAGGGGGTCGCGCGTTCCCTTCCCTTGAATGGCCTGACTCAGGGAGCCCAAGGTGTATACTGGTTCTGGCCGAAAGTCCATACTCTAGTTCGTGAGGTAAGTGTATATTGCCTTCGAGGGCAAATGGTGACGGAGTGTTACAAGCGAGGACCAGGAGCCGATCCCGAGTGCCTCGTGTGAATGAGAATATTGTCTGAGAAAAAAGATTGATCGGTCCGTCCGTCTCCCTGGGGTCCTGCCTCTCCTTATATAGACGAAGGTGACATGTTACATGGGAGTTTGGAAAGAAAAAGGTGGGGTGTCCTACGCCTCGGAGTCTAGCCTTCGGTCTTGTCGTTCGACCGGCCTTCGCTCGCCCCACGCTGGGTTGTTAGACTCGTTGAGGAAGTCGGTTCTCGGCTCAGTTGGGGAAGTGACGCACTGCTCCGTTTGCTTGTCAGGTGCTGACGCCACGGCGTTTGACCCTAGTGTTCCCTTGGGAGGGAGCGTGCCCTTCTGTAGTGTGTAGGATGATGGGACTGGTGCTTGACTTTGGGCGCCCCCTGTGACACCTCGTGAAGGAGCCACCTACCCTGGTATGGACGTTTCAAGATGTCACGCCCGTAGGGCAGGCGGCCAACTGCCAGTGTGTGCCCAGCGACGCGACCACTGGCGAAGATAGCCCCAGCTGGGTCGGAGCCATCGGGTGCTCTGACCCAGGGGGTTCGAGCCTGCCGGGTCGTCCGACCCAAGGGGTCGGAGTGCCTCCAGGCTAGTCTTGGTCGGGGACAGGTTCCCTTCGTGGCCCATGGGGCCTTCGGTCAGGACCGGGCCTCAAAGGCAACCCGTTCGTTGTTCCGGGCTGCTGGGGGTACCCATGTTATGTGTATTCGTCAGTTTGCATATTCGTTGTGCAAATAAACGGGAGGTCTATGAGTCCGGGATCCTAAGAGCATGTGACGACTTGCACCGTGGTTTTTGCAAGTTGACTTGGTCATGGTTTGACCATCACATGACTAAGACAATCAATCTTATAGACTCCGGGATTTATTTGCATAATACGCTTGTGCAAATACATCTTGAGTTGTTTGCGAAATGTGTTTTCGCAAATTTGTTGGAGTTTGAATGAAATTCTTTGGAGAATGTGAATAGAATTTACAAATGTATTTTGTAAATTATTTTGATCATGAGTTGATCATCACATGGCTCAAGACTTAATCTTGTTGACTCTTGCTAGCTTGTGGTCACGCTTTTAATCAAGTCTATGTGAGGATTTCGAGAAAATCAATTTTAGACTTGAGTGGCCATTTTGGAGTTTTTGTGATTATGAAAAATATCTATGATTGCTTAAATCTTGAAAAGGGGTGGAAAATGTAGCCCTCTTGATAAGCTTTTCATAGAGTCCAAGACAACCTAAATCGGACTTCGGAGTAAAAAGTTGTGGCCGTTTTGAATCTAAAAAGTGTGGCACTACCGCCCCTGAAGAGAGGTAGTGCCGCCCTGTAGGCCGGCACTACCGCCCATAAAGAGCGGTAGTGCCGCTCGAGGCCAGCACTACCGCCATTTTAACGTCGGTAATTATTTTCCAAAGGGGGTGTTTTCTGGAGTTTGCACTGAGGTCGGCACTACCGCCTGTGGGGCCGCAATTTTGTCTGCGGTAGTACCGGATTTATAGCCGTTAGCCAACCGTTGGGACTGAGGGCGGCACTACCGGCCCTATGAGTGCAGTAGTGCCGGATTTGCCGATTTTTCTGTGATTTTGACCCTAATTGCTAGTTTTGGCTTGGGAGGCTATATAAGACCCCGTAGGGGGGGCAAGGGTATGTTGTTGCTGGTGTTTTGAGTCCTCTTGAGCTTTGTGTGAGTTTGTGGGAGTGGTTTGCATGGTTTTGCTTCTTCCTATTTGGTTTTGAGCTCAAGAGTGATCCTAGTTGCATGAGTTGCATCTAGTGAGGATTGAGAGGACCCTAGTTGCATGAGTTGCACTAGGTGATCACCGGAGACGCGGAGGTGCGATCGGTGAAGCTTAAGTGGAGTGCTCAACCTATTGCTCTTGGAGGCCGGTGCCTCCTAGACGGTGTGAGTGCGTCGTGCGCGGGAGCTCTCAAGGTTTGTGAGAAGACCCCGCGAAGTTTGTGAAGGTTGGAGCTAAGCCTACCCGTCGGGGTAAAAAGCTACCACGAGTGGATTTGAGGTGATGGCTCAAGTGAGTGAGCCGGTCCAAAGTGAGTTGGACTTCCTCAACGTGGAGTAGGAGAGAAGTCTCCGAACCACGGTAAAAAGTATTGTGTCTCTTGCCTATTTTACTTTCAAGCATTTACTTTATCGCATTTATATTCATTGCTTGATTGTGCATAGAATTGCTTAGTACAATTTGCTTGATCAACATAGAAATTCTAGTTAGAGACATAATTAGTTAGTGCACTAGTGAGCCTAGTTGATTTAAGCTTTAATTGTCAAAACATTAGTCTTCCACTTGCGCATAATCTTTGTGTAGGTTTTGACATATGGTTGATTAGAGGCGATCCTCGATTAGTAGTAGAATAATTTTTAAATCGCCTATTCACCCTCCCCCCTCTAGGTGCATCCTCGACCCTACAAGCTGAGTAGGAAATTTGTAAAAATAGGTGTCCGTTGCCCGGATATGGGGCGGTCACCCCAGCTGACGGCGTGTAACGGCTAAAAACCAACGGTTAGTGGGGAGGGGACTGATCGCCCCTATTTCGGGCGATCGCCCATGAACAGGGCGATGGGTACCTTTTTTAATCCGACCTGTGCCTCTGCTCCCTCATTCGGCCGAGCGAAGGAGGAAAAGGAGGAGAGGGGCAGCGAGCAAAGGAGGAGAAGGAGGAGCCAGAGAAGAGAAGAGGAAAGGAAAAGAGAGGAGAGGAAAAAAAGAGAGGAAAAAAGAGAGAAAAGTTTGATCCATCGTTTTTGTGAGGTATGTTTGAAAATTTTATATTTTGAAATGTAGTATAAAAATTTAAATTAGTATATTGTTTAGTATTTAGAAATATTAGGATTGTGTAGTATTTAGTTTTTAGAAATCTAATGTAGGATTGTGTAGTATTGGTTAGTCTTAGATGTAAAAATCTAATGTAGGATGGTGTAGAAATCTAATGTAGGATTGTGTAGTATTGGTTAGTCTTAGATGTAAAAATCTAATGTAGGATGGTGTAGAAATCTAATGTAGGATTGTTTAGTCTTTAGAAATCTAATGTAGGATTGGTTGGAAATCTAATGTAGTAGAAATATTAGGCAATATTTAGATATATACTGTAGTAGAAATATTTCATGTACACCTTTCTTTGCGTGTAAATTCTACTTGCGCAATAACCCTAAGTTGTATGGTCAGGCGCAAACCTTTTGGGCCTTTTCTGGTATTTCCTTTCGCGTTTTCGACCACCGTGCTATATATAGTCTCCGTAGATTAATCCTAAGAACAATCGAGAATATCTGAATAACAATTACCATAGATGAACGGCTAATAACCCTAGAAGTTTTGGTTATACCTGTTGTCTGGTTTTTCGCGAACCAAATACGGCTTCTCCGGTTTTTGCACAACCGAATACACGTGAAACGAAATTTGAAATTTCGGGAAAGAATAAACGAAATTTCAATTTCGGGTATGATGGAGATTTCTGTAAATACGCAAATATGTTGTTTAGAGTTTTACTGTATTCAAAATTTACCTGGGCAAGCAAAATATTTAAAATAAATATTAAATAAAAAATTTTCATTGCTCAGTAAATATTAAATAAAAAAATTGGCTGAGCCCCTATCGCCCCAAAGATGGGCGATCGTCTTGATCGCCCGAAACTAGGGCGATCAGTGGAACGATGTTAACCATCGCCGTTGCATCTAGCCGTCGTTGCACCTGGCCGTTAGTGGGACCCACTAATCGCCCGTATATGGGGCGATCGCCCCATATACGGGCGACGGGCGCCTACTTTTGTAATTTTCCTACTCCGTCGATCATTTTCAAAAAAATGATTAAAATAAATATTAAATAAAAAATTCCTTAATCGGATAACCGAAGCATCCGAGCCGATCGACCCATATACCTAGACGGCCCAGCCCACCGGCCCATACGCCCAGATCGAATATCCTAACCCTAGCCGCCTAGCGTCTCCAGCCTGAGCAGCCTTCGCCCTACACTCGTCTCCCCAGGCGGCCATCCTTCCCGACCCCAAGTCCTCTGGCCGCCATGCTCCACGAGTCCGCCGCCCGTCCGGGCACCTTCCGCCCTCGCCGGTCTGGCGCTGAAGCTCCGCCCGCTTCGCCCGCCTCCGCCCGCGCTGTCCCGGGCCGAGCCTCGCCGCTGGCCCCGGTGCCGAGCCCCGAGTCCACCCATCCCAGCACCCTCGCTCGTCCCGGCGCCCTTCACCCGCCCGGCGTGCTTCGCTCCACAACGTCGACCTCTGCTCGATCTGGATCTGAGGTAGGAACTAGACATGTGAGCTATTACAAATTTACTAGCAATATCAAGTGTTGAACAAATTTACTTGCTTTTCTGTTGCATTCCATATGAATTCTTTAGTCCGATAAGTATATTTCTCTGTCCAATGTGTACAAATACTCTTCTATATGGCAATATTCATTAGTGTTTGTTATATACGTACATAAACAGCTACAAGCTTACCATTTGGATAACAAAATTTCATTGATAGTCATGCTATTGCAGGTTTTGCTTTGTTGGTTTTGTTGAATCTAAATAGGTGTGGCATATATGATGAATGCTGTGAGAACTTGGAAGGCAAATATTATGCTGATTGCTGACTTTTTGGTGAACCCAATTCTCTGTTATTTGCAGAGATAATTTGTTTGTGATGACATACAAATAGGCAAGTGTGTCCTTGTTTTCTTTACTATAGATGGCTAGCTCAGTAGTTAAGTTGGTAGATTCTCAATGTATCTCGGTTTAGTTCACCTGCTATTTTTCAAACATACATGTTTGTACCATTCTTTGTGTGAGATGACCCCATGCTGGTGATGCCTTGCAGGTCTTGTCAAATTGAAGGTTCTTAACTTAGGGTTCCAACTTCCAGCCTTAGCTGGTCAGCCCTTAGTCTCGTCGGTCGGCAGTAGGGGTGAAAACAGGACAGGAAATATCCGCCTGATCCGATCCTGAATCCGTTTAAAATCCGTACCGATGTTATCTGTATCCGTATCCGGAAAATCCGATGTAATATGGGTTAGGATATGGGAAGAGCAATATCCGATCTGTATCCGAAAAATCTCATGTAATATGGGTTAAGATATGGGAAGAGCAATATCCGACCCGATATCCGGTAAATATCTGACCCGATATCCGGATAAAATCAGTTATTCTTCCATTAATTTGGTTCATTATTGGATAGATAGAGTAGTTGTTTGATACTGGCACTAAAAAACAATACTTTGTTATTGAGCGTGAACTTCAACAAATCTACCAACAAACAAATAGAGTGATGACATAATGCTTTTACCTAAATTGATTTGTTCAACTAATTTGATAAACTTCTTTTCTATTCAAATTACTGGAATTAGTTGAGTCACTAAATTGAAGCATAGCAAACAAATCTGAGTAGTCCTCATTATGAGAGAAGTCTATCTTCAGTTTGTCAGAATGTGACAATTCAACACTATTTAATATCTCCAGGAATTTATTCTGTAAGGTTAAGTTTGATGGAAGAGCTCCCCTTGTTCTCTGTTTTCTTTATGTCTCGATCTCTCTCCTTGTATCCGACCCATTTGCACCTCTAACTATACTACTATCCTACGTTGAAATAATTATGACTTGAAGCTAATGTTGTAAGGTTAATACTTCATTCTTTCTTTTACGTACACAATTGTGTATTATACTACTATCCGATTATGATATCCGATCCCGACCCGAATCCGTCAGGTATCCGCTCCGTATCCGAATCCCGAATAATCCAAATTCGTATCCGTATCCGACTCTGAATCCGAAAAAAAATATGGGTTAGGATATGGGACAAGCAATATCCGCCCGTATCCGACCCGGTTTCACCCCTAGTCAGCAGGCCTCTCCATCCAACTGATTCAAGTCTCCACTTCTCCAGTCTCCCTCCCAGATCCGCGCCGCCCTCGTCCGCCCCGCGGCACCGCCCTCGTCTTTCCCCTGGCGCTGCCCTGGTCTCCCCTTTGGCGCCGCCCTCGTCTGCCCCTCTGGTGCCATCCATCCTTCTCATCCCGTCGCCGCTCTCGTCCGCCCCTTGGTGCGCTCAATTCATATAAGTTGATGCTAATTGGATAGTCTCATATGCTATGTATTTGTATGATGTGTGGTTTTCTTGGGACGATGCTAGATCTGTTGATTGGTTGGGAGGGATCCTTACCCTAGGTATTGATCATCGTCTTGTACAGTACATCTTGCTGCGGTGAATGATTCTTGGAAATTTGAGTCTAAAAAACTAGGAGAAATTACAGTGCTTTGTAAGGATCTGAATGGGGGGCACCTCACCTTCTCTTGTAGCCTTGTAGGACATGGAACCTACAGACTGCAGCCTGTTTTCAACCAGAATTTTCTTTACCTGTGCCAAAACTTGCTTTAATTCGATGATTAAGGCCATCGTTTCCTGTTTCCTCTGCCTGCTGATAAGCACTAAAATTGATCGGGGATGTTTTGACTGTATTCAACATGTAGGAGCATGAGGACTACATTCTTCTTTATATTATTTTGCATGTCATACTCCAAATGTTCCGTTTTCTTTGATGTTTGGTAAAATTGCCTTTTTGTCTATTTATTATCTGGTGTCTAGGATCCAACTGATTCAAATTTACATTGGGGTTTATTTTATAACTTGCAGTAATTTGGCCACAGCCGCACTTATGCTAAATGCACTCGCAGTTGCAGGCCTAGCTGGTTGGAATTTACATTCTTCTTTATATTATTTTGCATGTCATACTCCAAATGTTCCCTTTTTCTTTGATGTTTGGTAAAATTGCCTTTTTGTCTAATTATTATCTGGTGTCTAGGATGCAGTTGATTCAAATTTACATTAGGGTTTATTATATAACTTGCAGTAATTTGGCCACAGCCACACTTATGTTAAATGCGCTCGCAGGCCTTGCTAGTTGGAATTTACATTCTTAGTGCTTGCAGCATTTGTTGATTTTGAATTATATTTTTAGATATAGGAGCTTGATGAAATTTCTGTGTACTAAAACGTAATTCCTGGACAAGTGCTCCCATGCAGAATTTCTTTTGCTTTGTCAATACAGTGTACTTTATGCGACGATTCAGTTGTGCTTATGGCATTATCACACAAATATCTTCCTTTTTAAGATAATCATTAGGACATATATGATGCCAGATTGTGTGACAAATCTAAACAATCTGTTTTCATCTAGGTAAAAAGTTCACAAAGGGTAAAGGGGAATCATCAGAAGCAGGTCTTCCCAGCAATGATGTGCTGAGGATGACCATTATTGAAATCCTTAAAAGAGTTCACTTCAACACAGTGGGTTACACCTTGTTTTATGTAGTGTACTGAGAATATTACTATCTTAGTTTGTTAGTGACGTTGTTTTGACTATTTGCCATCAATTTATTTTTAGCTTTGATGATTAATATACTGAAAAGTATGAATGATTGCATGAAAATGGTACCGTTATATTTGTTGTCGAGTATTTTTGTAATGCCTTATTCCCTTTCGTGGTTGTTCTGGATAATGTTGTATTTAAAGAGTTTGATAGCGAAAAGTCAACCTATGACAGATATTTTGAAACAGAGGCAACTAATGGAAAATACTAGTACTTCTGTTGGTTAACATAATCAGTAAAACGGTTGTCTATGTCTCTATGGGGTGAAAACGAATCGAATAGTTTTAAAAAAATAATGGTTGTCTATCCTTGTTTTTCTTTTCTTTTTTTTGGTAGGAGTAAAATGCATGGTGTTAATCAGCATTCAGCAATAGCTAAATCTCAAGGTACTTGCACATTTGCTAGACTATGTACAAGAAGGAATCATTAGACAGGCTGCGCAAGCGCGTGTCTTCATCAATGGTTATAGTCTGATCTAATAGGGCTGTTTCAGAACATACTCACAAGGCTGTTGGTTTCTTGATTTACACTGATAGGGAGCGGAGTTTAGTAGCAGTACATCATTCTTTAGTTGAGAATGCGGATATTAAAGTTAAATTTAGTGGTGGTGAGAGCAGCAAGGCCAAAATTCTTTTGAAGAGGACAAAGTCAGATCATACAATTCTGTTGGTGAAAAACAATGGACGTTGCCTTCCCGCTTTGTCGTTTAGTATGGATAAGGTGGTTCAGAGAACCGATGTCTTCGCATTGATTGATTTGAAAGGGCAAAGGATATGATGTTTTGGCCAGTACAGTGATGTATGTTTTCTTTACCTGTATTACTATTCTTAAATAGATTTGTCATTTAAGGTTTTGTTATCAGTAGTGCTATTTTTTTCGGTGTGTTTACTACTTTTTTGGTTGTTGTAGTACTCCAACCTGTCTAGGCTTTAATCTAGACTGGGAATGCGCAAGCGAGAGTGGGAAATTTTCTCATTTGGATGCCCATTCGAGCTTGAGCGCGTTATCGGGGGTATTCTATTTGATTTTAGAGGTGGCGTTGTTGGAATATTAGAAGCGGAAGATCGTTTTCGTCTTATCTGAAATATGTGAAACAAGCCTATGCTTATGTGAATGAACTGGAAGATTTATTACAGGTAAAATTTTCCAATATAATGTAAAAAAACAAATTGCCTTATGTAATTTCAATTATTTTTTGTCATTATCAGGTCAATCTCACAAAGATGTAGAATGATCGCATGCAAAAAGGGAATGCAATGACAGGAAAGGGTGAGGGGCTTGCAACGACATTAAAGAGAAGCAGCATTTCACATACAAGCGACAGTTCAATCAAAAGGAGGAGGGGCGGGCAGGGACACTGAGAAGCAATTTGTTTGCATATGTAAAACCATCAAATTCTTTGGGTTGTTATTCTTGTCCTTTCACTACTGATCTCAACAACATCTATTCTTTGTGGTGGTTTCAGGGGGTGTGAATAAGCGGTTAGTTGGTCACAAGTATGACCGAATGGATATGGTTGACAAGGAGGCACCGCTTATGGAGCTGGACAAAGGTATGCAAATTTAACAATTAATTACTTGCTCGTACACAGTATTATTTTTATTTTTCTTTCATAGATCGTATTAGTTTTGCTGTTGAGAGAATTTTTGAGTGCATTTGGTCGTACTTATTACATAGTGTTATCCACATATAAACTGGTCATTTTGCGTGAATTGATCGATCCTTACATGTTAATGTGCATAGTGTTGCCTATAAAGAGTTGTCCTTCACCTGGGACCGCCTTATGGCAGCATGGACTGGGGCGTTAGCAGGGTAAACCCCTTGTCAAAGACTCATAATCTGCATTACACTGTTGGATCCTCTTCCCCCTTTGGTCTCCATTTTTAGGGAAGATGCTCTCTGATCTCCATTCCCCATGGGTATCCCAGTGAGGATTCTCATGGAATTTGTTTACCTAGATATTTTAGCTGAACCAAATCGGAATAAGCTAAAGTTCCTTGACATTTACAGGAACTCATACAGTTGTATTTGGTTACTGTTATCACCACAGGTGTGTTCAAAATTGCATTACAAGCCACTATTAAATTAGTTAGTACTGTCAAATTTACCATAATTAATTAGATGTTTTTCTAATGACTTTCCTTTGATAACATGCAAACATAAATTGTTCGTATATAGTTTGGCAAACCAGAAAGGTATTGAGATGCATTTTGTTAGGAATATATTAAAGGCATAAGCAATCTGCAAAGATCAGATGTAAGTCTTGTGCTACGCACTGTCTTCAATCAAAAGTTGAATCCTTTGTGACCCTGCCATTACAGTGCTACTTCCCATGGCCATGACCCTTTTGTTTCTACAATCATCACTGCCAGTCTATTGCCACTTCAAAAGTTATCCATCTTCTCCTTCTATTTCAAATGCTTTGTCTATTACTACCCTGTTCTACATTGTTGCTATTCAAGAACCAGGCTCAATATGTTAAGGATTAAAATATATGGTTCCACAAGTGCTTAGTAGTTGAAAGAAATACGAGTTTGGCAATTGGGATCGGTAAAATGACTCATTAGGCAAAGTTTGTTTAATTTTATGTCAGATAAACTGTAATTTGGTCCCTGTATTTTAAAATGTCCTGATTGGCTCCTTTACCATTAAAATTGGTGCACGGTTGATCCTTCTGTTGAAAAGGATGGATTAAGATTCGAGTTACAAAAAGGTGAAATAGGAGACCTAGTACCTATCATGACTAGACATTGTCTTACACTCTTGCTGCTAAAGCTTCGATGAGACAGATGAGAAGAGTTGGCCGTACAGATTCGGTACCCTGAGGGTGGTGAACCTGATCTGGCTGAACCAGGTTGAAGGGTGGGATTATTGGGAATATGGTGCACCATGGCCCATAAGGGAACTTTGGTCACTTACCATATTTTTTCTCCTAAAATTCAAAATGATATAATTTTATTCCGTTATATTAAAATGATATGCAGATCCAAATATTGGCAGTGTTAATTGGCAAATGCCACGAATTTCACACTGCCACCTGTTTGGTTTGCTGTTAATTGTTATTAGCCTTTCTTGACATTATTTTGTTCAACATGTGCAACATGGAATATTTAGACAATGAAATGAAGTGAAGAGGCAATTAAACATGGTCATGTAATTTGCTCTTTATGCTTATTTCAGGCATATCACATGGGCCCAAAAGCTGTCAATCAGCACAAGAAGAGATTAAGAAGCAACAACCACTTCATGGTACGTACATGACTTGCATCTTGATAGATTAGCACATGCATCAGTGTGGGGTGAAATATAAAGCTTGTGTGGACTTTAAGGATTGTTGTTACTTGTTACACAACCAAGTGCTCTTTGCACAATAAAAGTTTGTGTGGAATATCAAAGGCTTGACTACAGGACCGCAAAATTCACTAAATGAGCCAGAGATAACATCACTCTCAAGCTAAGACATAAATCCTCGTCTTGTGAACATTTTCTAAATTTCTGCAAGCTGGCTAGTTTCTAACAACCGGAGGAACTGGGTTTCAAACTCCCACACTTTGAAACTCTCCCCCTGACATTTGTTGATCTCAAATAGCATCTTGCCTGTTTATTCAGGTAATTATAATTTTTCTGTGTGTAAATCATCCTGGACCATCATGGAAACGTCTTCACCACCCGAGCAAGGCTCGACTCTTAGTTTTGTATTCTTTTATACCTAAGGTTAGGACTATTGACACTGGAGTTGCTCTAAACTCTAAAGAGAAACAAAGAACCATGCGGTTCAGAACGCGTGAGTTAGTCTGTTTCGCCAGAGTGGATTAGAGTTGCATGTTGTTCACCTGAATATAGTGTGGCGATCTGTATAATTAGCCCAGGGTAATTAACAACTACTCGGTCGTTACCCTAAGTTAATTACACGAATCTCCGAATAGTGGCTAATAAAATATCGGACGACCCGGTACTTTATCAACTAATACACCGTATTCAGAGTGTTGCAACAGAACAATAATTAGAGACTGAATGAGCATATATCACATTCCAAAAGCCACACCAGGCTATATGTTCAGTACAATACTTATACGTTGGATCCAAGTACAACAAAAATATAATACAACTCTAATTACCCTGAAGATCGCCTAACATCAGGTGACGGTCTCCTAGGTCTCCTACTGCTCCTGATAGTAGTCGTAGTCGTCCGCCGAAAGACTCTGGTCCTGCGAATCATCCTCGCCCTAGGCCTCGGCGGCAGATCCATATTGCTCACCTTCTAAGCTACGGGAGATATAAGCAAGAGTGAGTACAGAGTAATCAGCAAGCATTAATAATGAATACAATACATGAATTTTTCTCTTCTTTCCCCAGTCTAGCTCAGTTTTCTCAAATTCAAATTTTTATTAAAATAGGTTTTGATTTTCTTTAAGAGTTGCACTTTTTAATTAAAAAGACTACTAACACCCGTATATGAGGCAGACTTAGCTTCCGTAGCCTCCAATCCAGGAGATAGACATGAATTCATGATTTTAAACCATGCGCAGGTTTGTACCACTTTACCCATAGCGACCTCCACGAGTGAGGCTCCAGAATGTTTATCACTAATCCAGTAATTGTGATCTTCACCCTGTTACTCGAGTGGGGGATCCTCTCAAGGCCATCCCACCAGACTCATAGCTAACAGTTGTACTTCACCATATGGTGGCAGTACTTCCCTGGCTTTACATATCGCGCCATTATGGGCAACTACAGTCCACGACTTAGTTGATTAACCTTATATTATAACTTATGTAGAGGACCCCCCAGCCTTTACACCTTCTCATCGGCGTCCTCTACCCACCATATTAACACAACACAATAGTAATAATAATAAGCACAAGCCAGCTGCTCCATCAGCTGGACTTGCCAACACACCCACCACACAATTTAATTTATCAACTTTCTTTACAACACAAAATCCAACATCCATTTCCATCCATTTTCAACTAAAGTTTTAATTAGCAAAATAACTTTCTTATGCATGGAATGATATCATAATTGTATCTGAAAGCATTAAAAAGGGAATTTTTGCAATGATGATCAAAGAAGCTTGCCTGGAGTAAAACTTGTAGGTACGTCCTCGCTCGAAAATAGGAGTGGGTGCTTTGACAGGTTCGACTCTGGACCTGGCAAGTAAGAAGTATTAACTCTACAGAATTGCCCAAACTCTACGGGTAGAACCTTTTTTAAGTAAACCCGTATTTTAATATTTTAGCAGCAATTAATGTAACAGTTCAATCGATACCAGATTTATCACTTTACACAGTTATTAACTAATAAAACGTGGCTTTTAGAAATTAAATGAAATGTCTCCAACGATCTGAATACGGTCATTTAACCTTCGCGAATTGCACGGAACACAGAAGTTTCCCAATTTGGCTTGAACTAGGTTTTGGCGTGTGGGGGTCTGATGGGGCTGAGCCACCGCTCAGTGGCCGGCTCGGCTGAAGCAGCCCGACTGATGAGTGTGGCCCAGTCGTTAGCCGCACCGAACATAAGGAGGTGGCGGCGCTTTTGCTGATGGTGAACGGAGGCCGGAGGTGGCCAGGTGCGTATGGAAGGAGTAATAGCTCAGTCGGGAGATTCTAGGGAAGTGCTCAGCTGGGCTTGGGGTGGCTAGAATGTGTGCTCGCGGCGGTGAGGGGCGGCGACGTTAATGGCGGGATGGTGAGGGGGAGTTAGAAGCTTAGCCTTGCAGGAGAAGGAGGGGAATGAGCATCCTTGAACCAAGGGGAGTCCTATTCCATACCTTATAGGGCCCGGAGGTTGGCCGAGCAAGTGTAGCACCGAGCGACTGGACTTGGAGAAGGAGGCAGCGCGGTGGAGCTATAGACTTCAAGAGTTGAAATTGAAGGTGGGAGAAGGTTTAGGGGTTGCTGAGGGTGCTCTATATCGAAGCAATTTCATTTTGGCTCACCTGAGAGGCTCGATTGGGAATCCTTCGCGCTCTCTGCTGGCAAAGCTCCTCGGAGCTTTAGTGGCGCAAGGCCAAGTACGGGGGAAGAAACAGAGAGTGCAGGTGCTTTGGGCGGCTTGGCATGGAATTTATAGCCATGAAGAGAAGGAGCTCATGGCCACGGTCCCGTGAGCTCGACGACAATAACGCTAAGAAAACAGCAGTAGTGGCACTCGACGGGGTTTGCGCGCACACGAGCTGAGCTTTTGGTGTGGCAGAAGCACCCGAGGGTTGACGGCTCAGATGATTCCAGGCACAAGTTCCAAGGTTGGCGTTGGGCTGAGCCACGGGAGAGGATGGGTGATGGAATTTGGCCAAGGGAGAAATGGACAATGTGGCGACTTTCTTGGCGAGATAAGCGGGCATGCGAGCGTGAGCAGAGAGAGGGGAGGTTGGCAGAGCGTGGGTTGGGTGGTCACGGGGGAAGCTTCGTGCCAGGGCGAAAGTCCCAGGGGTGGCAACTCGGTCATGCCGTGGCAGGGAGAAGGAGCACGGAGGCCGCCACGGCAAGTATTCGGCCGCAACGTGGCGAAGAACACCCGCGTGGAAGAGCATGGGATGTAGGAGTACTGCGACTGTGGTGAGCATGGTTGACTGGAAATCGTTGCCGTGGTATGGAAAATCAAACAGAATCGCTGCCGCGCAGAGAAACAGGAGCGCTCACGTGTGAGAAGGAGAAGGGGGACAGGAGGAGAAGGGGGCCGGCTGACGTGCGGGTCATGGGGTCCACTAGCAGTGAGAGTGGAGAAATGTGTTGGCAGGAACTTTCCCAGAGTCGAACGCTCCTGATGTACTGAACCTTGCAGCTTCCCTGAAGTTCAGAATACAGAGGAAGACAGACACAATTCGACAAAAAGTAATTTCAGGAAAACAACTAGTATTGGCGCTGCTTAACGATCATCGCAGCTTTTCTGTAGTATTTTATTGCTTAAATAGAGGCTTGTTTACAAGTAGAAACTAAAACGACTTCTGAGTTCGAAACTGACTCTGCTACTAACTAGTTTACGACACGGTCTCTGTTCACAATCTAGGATGACTTTCTTAGCGAATTGTGAACTGAATTCTTATCTGAATCTAACGCTATTCAAGTTAGGATTACAGATAACATTCTCCCCCTTAAGCCTGACTTGAATTTGAGAGGTCCCTGACACCTATTAGATCTCTCATCTCGGCAAACTTCATCCTGGCGAGCGCTTTGGTCAGGATATCAGCTCTCTGTTCTTCACTGCTAACATGCTCTACTAAGATCAAGCCATTATCAATGCATTCTCTTATGACATGATACCTAGTATCAATATGCTTGCTTCTCCCATGGAAGACAGGGTTCCTCATGAGTGCTATAGCAGATTTGTTATCAACACGCAGTTGAACTTTCTTTGGTGCTTGATCAGTCAAATCACTGAGTAGGCTTCTTAACCATACGGCCTGGCATGTCAGTATTCTGTCGCCATAAACTCAGCTTCACAAGAGGATAATGCGACCATTTTTTGCTTCTGAGAGCACCAAGTGATCGGGCTCCCTGAGAAATAAAACACCGTCCCGGTTGTGCTTTTCCGATCATCAAGATCACTAGCAAGGTTACTGTCATTGTATCCTATTAACTCATTATCTCCTCCTCGTTTGTAAGCAATACCAAAGGATATTGTACCCTTAACATACCTTAGTATGTGTTTTACTGCTTGTAAATGATTTCTCTTTGGAGATTCCATATATCTACTGACCATTCCAACAGCATGGCACAAATCTGGCCTGGTGTGCGTTAGATACCGTAAGCACTCGATCAATTGCCGATATTCAGTAGGATTTACAGGATCTCCTTCACCTTCTTTTGTCAGATGGAGCTTTACCTCCATTGGATATTTTGATGGATTACATTCCGACATTCCTGCCTGTGTCAGAATCTTCTTGGCATATCCCGATTGCTTCAGTATGATCTCTTCACCTGTTTGCTGCACCTCTATCCCAAGGTAGTATGAGAGTGTACCCAGGTCACTCATGTCAAATTGCCTCTGCATTTGATCTTTGAAAAACTGGATCTCCTTTTTGCTGGTTCCTGTGACGATCAGATCGTCTACATAAACTCTGACAATCAAAAGTGCGTCTTTAGTGCTACGCTTGTACACAGCCGGCTCATGAGGACACTTCTGGAAATTGAGTTCCTTTAACGCTTGGTCTAGTTTGGTGTTCCAAGCTCTAGGGGCTTGCTTTAAGCCATATAGGGCTTTGGATAGCTTGTAGACCATGTTTTCCTTGCCAGGAACAACGAATCCCTCCGATTGTGATACGTAGACTTCTTCTTGTAATTCTCCATTCAAGAAGGCTGACTTGACATCAAGGTGATGGACTCTCCATCCTTCTTGGGCTGACAGTGCAAGAAGAAGTTTCATTGTTTCCATTCTGGCAACCGGTGCATATACTTCTTCAAAGTCCACTCCTTTTTGTTGAACATATCCTTTAGCCACTAGTCTGGCTTTGTGCTTGACCACCTCTCCGGCTGCATTCTTCTTCAGTTTAAACACCCACTTGAGACCTATTGGATTGGCATCTTCTGGGAGTTTTGTCAATGTCCAGGTCTTGTTTTTCTCTATTGACTCAAACTCCTTCTCCATTGCTTCGGTCCATTCTTGCTTTCCAGCCGCTTCACTGAACTTTGTTGGTTCTTCCAAAGCTGTCAGGTACAGGTTCCCATAGGAGTAAGATCCTTCGGTTTCTTCGTAGATCTCGGCGAGTGACCTGAATCTTTGAGGTGTTTCTCCAGAGGTAGTTGAAGTTGGTGTGGCCGGACTGGCTGGACTTGGGACTGGAGTAGGTGACAATTCTCCATCAGAGTTAGTCTGCTCTGGGGTTTGCACTAGTGATTCTACCGAATCAGTTTCTTCTGAGTTAGGATTATATTGAGGTGGCTCGGCTGCACTTTCTGTGGGAAATTCTTCCGACAATCCGGAGCCGCTTTGTATTGTTGGATTCTGAACAGTGAAGATTGACGCCTCTATTCTGCCTTCATCCAACTGATCCCACTCCCACCTTCTATTTTCATTAAATACCACGTCGCGGCTCACACAAATTCTCTTTGCTGCTGGATCAAGGAGTCTATAAGCCTTACTTCCCTCCTCAATTCCCAGATGTACCATCTGTTTGCTTCTATCATCCAGCTTTTTCGTGTGTACTGCCGGTATTTTGACATGTGCAACACAACTAAACACCCTGAGGTGCTCTAGGTTCGGTTTTCTTCCCTTCCAAATTTCGTATGGAGTGGCTCCCTGTAGGGCTTTAGTTGGTACTCGATTTAATAGGTAGACTGCATGTCTGACCGCTTCGCCCCATAATTCTCCGGGAACTCCCATGGTTTTCAGTAAGCTTCTTGCGGTTTTAAGTATTGTCCAGTTACGGCGTTCCACTACACCATTATGTTGTGGTGTGTAAGGAGCTGTAAGGTGCCGTTGTACTCCTTCAGCGCAGAAGTCCGAAAAGGATCGAGAGGTGAATTCTCCTCCCCGATCTGTCCTCAGGACTTTCAGTTTGCGGTTGCTCATGTTCTCAGCTTGTGTTTTGAAATCCTTGAATGCTCCCAATGCTTGATCTTTGGTCTTTAGCATGTATATCCACATGAAACGACTACAATCATCAACCAATAGAAGGAAATATTGATTGCCTGCTGCGGTTTGTGGTGAGATTGGGCCACACAAATCTGCATGTACAAGTTCTAATGGAACTTTTGCTCGGTACTGAGACTGGAAAGGGAAGGGTTGTCGGCACTGCTTTGCCACTAGACATCCTTCGCAGATTTGTGTGTGGTGATCAATTTTTGGTACCCCTCTATGAAATCATGTGCTGAAAAATTGGCTTTGAACTGAAAAATTAACTTAGAATTGGATTTGCAAAATGTGCTTGTGCATGTGTTTGACAATTTGACAAAAAACAGTAAGTTTCGCTTTTGCGCCGGACCAAGCTCTCAAGAAACAGTAAGTTCCCCATCTGCGCTAGATCGTTTTTCGTATGTACGACGGACCAATTTTGTTGGTCTGTTGTAAACATGTTTTTGGCAACCTCTTTTCCCATGTAGTCGGACCAAGTTTTTGGGTCTGTCGTGGACGTGCTTTTGAGCTCATGAGCCGAACTCAATTTTCCAAGAAACCAGTAAGTTTTGCATGTACGTCGGACCAATTTCTTTGGTCAGTCGTGAATGGCCTTTTTGAGGATTGATTTCGCATGTACGACGGACTGATTTCTTTTAGTCCGTCGTGAACGTGTTTTCGCCGAAATGTTTTCTTCTTGGAACAGAGACTTTCACGTGTACAACGGACCGATTTTGTTGGTGCATCGTGAATGTTTTTTGAGTGACTTTTTCATGTGTCTGTAGGACCATATTTTTGGTCCGTCGTGAATGCGTTTTTGCTCGATTAGGGTTTTGAGCAAAATTGGAATTGTGTTTGATTTGTTTTTGAGATTATGAAATTTGTGAGAATTTCATGATGCTTGAAGTGGACTTTATGCAATGCTCGTGTGAGTATGTGCATGGATTGATGTGAGTCAAGTCGTGGACTTGTGCTCGGAATTGTTTTGTGGTTTGTTCATGTGCAGGTATTGCTCGAAGACGAACGTGGTCGATGACGGGACCGGAACTAGGTTCATGGTGGAGCTGAGGTTCGAGACTAGGTTCAGGGAGGAACTAAGGTCTTGGTGGTCAAGGATGTCATGCGGGACGTTCGGGCTAAGAGAATGGTGCACATGAAGAATGGTTAGTCACGTGAGAATGACAGGAGATCATTCGCGTGCAAAGTGTTAGTCACGTGAGTATGGCAGGTGGCCATACGCGTGCAAAGTGTTAGTCACGTGAGTATGGTAGGGTTGCCATACGCGTGCAAGAGTTGTACTCGGCCAGGTTGGGCCAAGAGGAGTTGTGTTGAATACATACTCCTTCTAGATTAGGAATTGTATTCAGAACTCCTTGTGTTTTGCTCCTTTAAATAGGAGGGGTGTCTCCTGTTGAAGGGCATCAATTGGAGCTGAGCGCATTGAGAGCCTCAAGCTCAATTTTAGGGTTTGTACTCTTTTGATGAGAGTACTTTAGACAAAAGAAATAAAGATCAATTCTTCTAGATCCTTGCGTGCTACAAGATGCTTAGCGTTGCTACAATGTTTCCTGTTTTGGTTCTTGTTTGCATGCTTGTTCTTTTCTAGATTGGTTTTTGTTCTTTGAGTTTTATCTTGATTTGATCCATCAAAATCTTTCTAGAGAATTGATTTAGGGTTTCTCTAAGTTTAGTTGATTAAACTTTTGTCGTTTCTGTTAAACCTTCAAGTTTACGTTAGATCAATTCTCGTCATCTTCTGTTACAGCAAGCTTGCGAGGTTCATAACTTTTGATCCGTAAGTCCGATCAAGCTGATTCTTTTTGATTTAGATTCGTATTGGAATCTAGTTTCTTGTGTCCAAATTTTAGATCGTTCTGACGGTTGGATCTCCGGGAATTCGCGTTTTACCGAACCTCTGTCATTCTGTTTTTGTCGAAAACGAGGCAATTATTTGGTTCTGTTTTGGGGTGAACTTTTAATAGATCAAGAATTTGGTTTTAGCTTCCGCACAATCATTCACCCCCCCTCTGATTGCTATATTCGTATACTTCGATCCTACACCCTCGTACCATATCTTTTGTCACCATATCTTTCATTGCTTGAAAGTTTAAATGCCCCAATCTTGCATGCCATAACCAAGCCGGTTCATCCATACTAATTGCAAGACATATGGGTGTGGCAATGTGTAACTGAATCTTGTACAATCTATTACTTGATCTCTGCACTTTCATAAGGAGTTTACCTTCACTGTCATGAATCCAAAGTAAGTCTCCATTGAGTTCCACTTTGTGACCAGCTTTTGTAATCTGTCAAAGACTCAATATATTGCTCTGTAGGCTTGGAATGTAATATACTCCTGTGAATAGACGCTGCTCGCCATTCTTGCATTCGAACAGTATGGACCCTTTTCCGAGTATTTGAACCGTAGAACCATCTCCAAACCGAACACGTCCTTGTATGCTTTCATCCAATTCAACAAAATAAGAACGACGCCCTGTCATGTGGTTACTAGCTCCATTGTCAAGGTACCGCATACCTTCTTCTTCTGAGGTATACTGTCCCGGTACAATCTTGTCTTAATTGAGCATAACCATGCCCGTAACATGTTGCTCACATACGGACAGCATGAGGGCCTTTCCTTCCTCCTGAGTCTTGGTTAGATGTACCTCTTCTTCCTTGCGCTTGGGACAGCGACACTCTGACGCATAATGTCCATATCTGTTACAATTAAAACATTTGATATGGCTCTTGTCTTTACCTGTATTGTTGCTGCTGCTGTTCATCTCTTGGCACGATGTATGGAGCTGCTTCGCTCCCCTCTGCCATGACCACGGCTGCGCCCACGCCAACTGCCTCGGCTCTGTCCTTCTGACCTACCGAATCTTGAGTTCCTGTTTGCTGGTGTCGATGAAAACTCCTTGTTGCTGCTGTTCCTTTGCCGTGCCTGCCACTCGGCATGGGTGAGCAAGAGTTGCCCATCGTTGCCAGTATTGATAGCGCGAAGGCGCATTCATTCCTCGAATGCTTTGAATCTTTCAATTGCTTCTTCGAATGACATTGTGTCCAAGTCCGAATATTTCTCAATATATGCCACAAGTTGGAAGAACTTCTCGGGTACTGAATTGAGAAGCTTCTTGACCAATGTTGCATCTTCTAGGGTGGTGCCAAGGTTGCTGTATCTTGCAGCCATCCCACTCAATTTCCCTGCAAAATCATCTACTAACTCACCTTCTTTCATGCGCATCGTTTCAAAATCACTCCTTAGAGTTTGAAGACGTGCCTTCTGTACTCGATCTGCACCTAAGTATCGAGTCTTCAATGCCTCCTAGATTTCCTTGGATGTTTTCTTCTTTGCAACCTGCAACAAAACATCCTCCAGGATTGCTTGGAATATGAACGCCTTTGCCGACTTGTCCTTCTTCTCATCTGCAGCCACTCCGGCCTTTGGTTGAACAGCCTCCCAGATCCCTTGCGCATCCATGATGGCCTCCATCTTGATCACCCAAGTTGTATAGTTGGACGTCGTCAGCATTGGAGCCTGGAACGACACCCCGCCGTTCTCCTTTGCCCCTTGCTGTGATGTACCCGCCATGGTTTTGCTGTTCTGGAGTTTTGAGCGTTGATCCTAGAAGCTCTGATACCAAGTGTTGGCAGGAACTTTCCCAGAGTCGAACGCTCCTGATGTACTGAACCTTGCAGCTTCCCTGAAGTTCAGAATACAGAGGAAGATATACACAATTCGACAAAAAGTAATTTCAGGAAAATAACTAGTATTGGCGCTGCTTAACGATCATCGCAGCTTTTCTGTAGTATTTCATTGCTTAAATAGAGGCTTGTTTACATGTAGAAACTAAAACGACTTCTGAGTCTGAAACTGACTCTGCTACTAACTAGTTTACGACACGGTCTCTGTTCACAATCCAGGATGACTTTCTTAGCGAATTGTGAACTGAATTCTTATCTGAATCTAACGCTATTCAAGTTAGGATTACAGATAACAAAATGGACGCTGTCAGGTGGGCCTGAGTGATCAGCGGGCCCATAGGGCAGTGAAGGGAAGACAGGGACTTAAGTTTTAGTTTTCCTGATTTTCGGATAGCAGCACACTCGGATTTATTTGAGCTAGGAAAACATGTTGAAAAATTTTGGGAATTCTTGTGAAGGATTCTGAAGACACAATTGAATTACCATAAAAATCCCAAGCAAATCTAATGTTGCGACAATTCTACAAATATCTGCCAATGTCTATGTTAGAAATTTGCTTTTTTCAAAAAATGAATTTTCTAATGGTTCAAACTAAGGCAAATAATTTTGAAACTTTTACTGTACTATGTAAGAATTGTCTATATTCTAAAATAAAAATTTCATAGCAATAATATTTATTTTTATTTTTATAAAATTCTTGTATTGAAAAAGGCCGAAATTAATTAATACTATTTTTGATTTTTCCTGAGCAGAAAATAATTTTTAAATCTTTTGAAAATTTTAGGAAATGATACGAAGGTCATTTGGGATTTAAATACATTTTCCTAGATTTTAAGTTTACCTTGTTTTTGAAAATTAAGGTTAAGACCTCGTTTCCAAATAAAATAGATCGAATTATTGGATTAATTGTCGTACTATAAAGAGGGAAAGTTGACTAGTATCTTGATGTTTTGAAGGTTTAAAAATTATGAATGGTTAAACTCTTAATAAGCTATAAGGTACTTGCCAAATAATGAACTAGCATATATATAGTCTTAAGTGTACGCGACTAGTTAGGGATCATGAATTCATAATTTCAGCTTCGATCTTCATGAAATATTATCCTTTATAAAGGTAAAGCTTTAATTAATAATTTAAGTCTAAATTAGGTCTTATCTGTACAAAAACCTTTTATCTCTCGGTGTATAATATCTTAATGGTTGGTTCTAAATATTAGAATAGCATAATAGATATGTATATATTCTTGTAGCCGAAGAGATCTCCGGCCTGCCAGGCCTCCGCGTCCGTTGTTTTGCATTTAGCCCCCGCCCTCTCAGAAATAGCGCCGCGACGCCGCGAGCTACCCAGCGCGTGAGCCAACGATGCCCGTACATTCGGAAGTTTTGCGTAAAGCCCATTGGAGTTTCATGAATTTGGTTGTGTCCTGCAGGCCTCGGTCCGTCCGATCACGAAGGCTTCACGATCCAACCGTCCGAGCGCACGCTCCAGTGCCCTAGCTCCTCTCGTCTTGCCGCCTCGCCTTACCGCGCTGCCTCGCCCTCGCCCGGTCCCTTCTTCTCCCTTCCTCCCCTCCATTTCCCCCCATCGCTGTCGCCCTCTCCTCCCGCACCGCGCAGCCACGTCGCCTTTTAGTGACTACGCGTATTTTGGGGAGCCATCGCCGCCTGGCCAGATCCGCCCGATCAGCCATCCCTGGCGGTCGCCGCTGTGCTCTAGCCGGAGTACTAGCCCACCGCATTCGGACTCAAGCAATGGAGAGGAAGAAGATGAGCTCATACTTGATGATCTTGATGTGGATGACGATGACAACTCAAGCAATCACGAAAACGGCGATGATCAAGATGTGAATGCTACTAATAGTTTTGATGATTTGAATGATGGATATTGAGAGATGAGAGTTGGACCTATGCTATTATGTGGATTTATGCTTTTGTGTGGACCTATTTAGTTAATTTACTAACCATCGTTTATGTTATTGTATGAACTTATGTTATTGTCTGGATGTGAACTCATGTCGTAATGTATCTTGTCTTTAATTTTAGTTTTCAATTCATTCATTTCATTGATGTCCAATTTTCTTGTAGTTTGTGGATTGGAAGGAGAGAAGAGGTGGATCATCAAAAGGGTATGTGATACAAAGTTACAAACCATATTTACTTATTAAATTGAATTATAATTTCTTGTTATAGTAATTCATATGTTGCAATGTGCAAGGAAATGGATACATCATACATGGGAGAAAGATGCATGGCATATGGCCTCAAATTATATGGAAAAAGACTACAAAATCAAGGTACATATGTGATATATCTTTGCTCTCATATTCGTTTTACAATAGTGCCTAAAACTACGTTTCAACGTTCGTTTAAACGTTTAAAAGTTAAAAAGGGGGTGGGTCGTTTCGTTCTCGTTTTACGTTTTAATAACCTTGGTTCGTATATAGTTTGGCAAACCAGAAAGAAAGGTATTGAGATGCATTTTGTAAGGAATATAGTACAGGCATAAGCAAACTACAAAGGTCAGATGTAAGTCTTGCGCTAGGCACTGTCTTCAATGAAAAGTTGAAACCTTTGTGACCTTGCCATTATAGTGCTACTTCCCTTGGCCATGACCCTTTTGTTTCTACAATCGTCATTGCTAGTCTATTGACACTTCAAAAGTTATCCACCTTCTCCTTCTGTTTCAAATGCTTTGTCTATTGCTGCTCCGTTCTACAGTGTTGCTATTCAAGAACTAGGCTCAATATATTAAGGATTAAAATATATGGTTCTGCAAGTGCTTAGTAGTTGGAAGAAATATGAGTTTGGCAATTGGGATCGGTAAAATGACTCTTTAGGCAAAGTTTGTTCAATTTTATGTCCGATAAACTGTAATTTTGGTCCCTGTATTTTAAAATGTCCTAATTGGATCCTTTACCTATAAAATTGGTGCATGGTTGATCCTTCTGTTCGAAAGGATGGATTAAGATTCGAGTTACAAAAAGGTCGTACAGATTCGGAGAAGAGTTGGTCGTACAGATTCGGTACCCTGGGGGTGGTGAACCTAATCTGGCTGAACCAGGTTGAAGGGTGGGATTATTGGGAATATGGTTTACCAAAGCCCATAAGGGTACTTTGGTCACTTACCATATTTTTTTCTCCTAAAATTCAGAATGATATAATTTTGTTCCGTTATATTAAAATGATATACAGGTCCAAATATTGGCAGTGTCAATTGGCAAATGCCACGAATTTCACACCGCCACCTGCTTGGTTTGCTATTAATTGTTATTAACCTTTCTTGACACTATTTTTTTCAACATGTGCAACATGGAATATTTAGACAATGAAATGAAGTGAAGAGGCAATTAAACATGGTCATGTAATTTACTCTTTATGCTTATTTCAGGCATATCACATGGGCCCAAAAAATGTCAATCAGCACAAGAAGAGACTAAGAAGCAACAACCACTTCATGGTATGTACATGACTTGCATCTTTATAGATTAGCACATGCATCAGTGTGGGGTGACGATTGACCGATGATTGGACTTGACTGTAATTGTGAAATATAAAGCATGTGTGGACTTTAAGGATTTTTGTTACTTGTTACACAACCAAGTGTTCTTTGCATCTCTTGTGTTGTATCTGCAATCAATAAAAGTTTGTGTGGAATATAAAAGTCTTAAGTACAGGACCACAAAATTCACTAAATGAGCCAGAGATAACATCACTCTCAAACTAACACTGAAATCCTCATCCTGTGAACATTTTCTAAATTTCTGCAAGCGAAAGGATAAAGTGTCTGGAATGATAGCTGGACTAAATATTAATTTTCAAAAATATGAAGGCAACTTTAATCTTTCTTTGTAAATATGTTACTGTCTTAATTTGGCGAGACTATTACTCATAGCTTTTCTAGTTTGTACAGTTGTACTTGTTCCTTGGGTAAAAAGGGTTCTTTCTCTTGATCCAAAAGAAAATAACATTCTATAAAGGTAAAAGATACAGAGTTCATAGCATAGACAGTAAACCTTACAATTTGCTATAGAAGACATCATTTGTATTTAGTTCTTAAAACACTAGATCCAATAGTTTGGACACTTTCGATAGACTAGGAGTCATATGGGATTTTTACTCTTTACTCATGCCGAATTGATAAGTCCCTTGCAATTTGCACTGAGTGTACTGATGTAAGTTTTTGTTTGCTCTGTTTTGGTTCAGGATAGAGATACCTTCCGGTACTTTCATGTATATGTTCAAATCCAAGTTTCCATAAACATATGCCGTGACAACATCCATTAGCTTCATTTTCAACTTCAAGTTAACTGCCATTAAGATCAGATATCTAAAGGTAATTCTTTCCATGACCGGAGAATAGGTTTCTTCATAATCAATCCCACGACGTTGAGTGAAACCTTGTGCAACAAGCCTTGCCATGTACCTTCCCACTTCATTATTCTCATTTCTCTTCCGAACAAAAATCCATTTGTGACCTACGAGGTTTTTATGGGTAGGCGTGCGGCATACGGGCCCAAACACCTCTCTTTTATTTAGAGAGACTAACTATGCGGTGATTGCCTTCTTTCATTCTTTCCACTTAAGCCTTTTCTTGCACTTTGCGATATATGCAGGCTCGGGATCATGATCAATGATCGTGGTAATTTTCTTTGCAAAGTATGCATCGATATTGCATGTTGTTCTATTCATAGATTTTCTTGTTGTTATAAAATTTATGGCCATTTCATCATGAGGTGCTTTATGCACTTCTACTTGCACTTCTCTGCTATTTCCTATCGTAGGAGCAAGTTCCTTTAGTTTTTCATCGCCTATGTGTGCGCACACATTATTTCCAGCGTCTTCTTCTAATGGAAGGTTCAGATTTAGAATTGCCTTTTCCACAGACTTCTTTCTAGTGCCGGGTATCAACTGGCTCCCCTTCTTGCTTTGGAGCATTTTCGTGATTGGCTGTGGTAAGTCCTCTTGCCTAGTTTTCCCTAGACGTCTCTGGGTACTTTGGATTTGAGAAGCCAGATTTTCTGTTCTTTTTCTTTGAGGCCTCTGAACAGAATGAGGAATACCTTCTGCTTTTTTTGGTATTTCAACCCTCTCTAGTGCATTTCTTGTAGGTACATGCGACTTAACCACGCTCTTCAGATCACAAAAATGATCAGACAGTTCATTTGCTAAGTTCTGCAAATAAATTATCTTCTAGACTTCTTGATTTCCTTCACTAGTGCGAGGGTCATGCGCGGGAATCCCAGGGGAATGCCATATGATTTTTTGGCATTTTTCATCCAATGGTTGATTTCCTTCCCCTAATGACGGGAAATGGTCCTCGTCAAAGATGCAATCAGCGAATCGGGTTGTATACAAGTCTCTAGTCATGGGTTCCAAATACCTGATTCTGGATGCACTCTCATAACCAACGTATATCCCAGACTTGCAGAGAGGGCCCATTGCAGTCCACTGTGAGGGTGGTATAGGCACATATACCATACAACCAAATTTTCGAAGATGGAAAATCTTCGGGATGACCCTTTGCACTAATTGCATAGGTAAATGGATGTTGTAGGCCGGTAGTCTAAAATTGATGAGTGCTGCTGTGTGCAAGACTGCGTGTCCCCAACAAGTGTTGGGCAAGTTACAACTCTGCAAGAGCGGTCGAGCTATGAATTTAATTCTCCTTATTAATGCTTCAGCTAGTCCATTTTGCGTATGGACGTATGGTACAATGCTCAACTGTTATTCTTGTTGTTGTACAATAATCATCAAATGCCTTGAAAGTAAATTCCCTGGCATTGTCCATTCGAATGGACTTCATACGATGATAAGGAAATGCATTGTTAATTCTGATGATCTACGAGATCAGCTTTGCAAATGCATGATTTCTTGTTGATAGCAAACATACATCCGACCATTTTGATGAAGCATCAATGAGCACCATGGAGTACCGAAATGACCCTGATAAGGGCTGAATCAGATCGCAAATACCCCTGGATACGTTCCAGTAATGCAAGGATTTCATTTTGCACTTTCATAACAGAGGGTCTAGTTATTAATTTTCCGGTGGCACATGCAGGGCACACAAAATCTTTATGATTCAGAAAATTTAACATTAATGTCATGACCTTGTGAGTTGTTAACTATATTTCTCATCATTCTAAGACCATGATGACATAATCTACAATGCCATAAAAAAAAATAATTCAGATCTTATAAAGACAATTTTTAAAGAAATATATACTTCGGGTGCATGAATTTTCGTGTAGTACAACCCAGATTCATATGAGGGATATTTTTCTAATACCATTTTCCACATTTCGCGTGCTTCACAATGCACAAATATTATTTACCATTTTCTTCATTTGTTTCTACTGAAACCTATTGGCGTGAATGTTTTTGAAACTTAAGAGAGTGCATGTTGATTCAGGGTACAAAAGGGCTTCTTCAATTACCAAAGTAGTATCCATTGGCAATATAATTGTGGCTCTTCTAGAATCTATTATATATGAATCGCTTCCTACGATCGTAGTAATCCTTCCAGCGTTCTTCGTGATCGACTAGAAGTATTTAGACTCTCTTAAGATTGTATTTGTTGTGCTACTATCAACAATGCATATCTCCTCCATTTGGGCGCTACACTATTTCTAAATGAAAGAAATATAATTCTAATCAGACAGTGGCAAAATAATTCAAACATTTCTTGTAAATATAGAATACTGGAATAAAGAATAAACTACATATTCATTCATGAGAAAAAAATGCTCTTATGATCATTCGGTGCCAGTTCTTCAAACCCACGTTTGACAATGACAGACATTTGCATATTCACAAGATTCTTTCATTAGATTACTGCGTGCAATCTAATAGAAAGTGGTTACTAGATTCATAAAAATGCATAAATTAAATTCTTATGAATTTTCAGCAAACTAAAAGAAAGCAATAATTGCAAGATTTATAAATTATTCATAAAAGTAGTACAAGAAAGCTTCGTGCGTGCGGCTTCGTGCATACGAGCATTTTTGTCTTGGCGGCCGTCTTGGCGCATCGCGATCGTCGCATGCGATCGCGACGTCTTGGCGATGCGATCGATCGGCTTCGTGCGCACATGCGATCGGCTTTGTGCACGCATGCAATCGGCTTCATGCATGTGGCGTGGCGCGGCTTCAAGCGCACGACATGGTCAGTTCCATGCGCGGCGACCTTCCTGGCGCGACGGTGGCCGCTTCGTGCGGCGTGCTTCATGTGTATATTAGAGAAAGAAAATGAAAAACTCAAATACACATTAAGCAATAATTGTAAAATGTATGAAAATATTCATAAATGCTGCAAGGGAATGCTAGGAAAATTAAAACTAGATCCAAATAATTTTATGGAATTTTCTAGCATTTTTCATAATTTCTGGCAATTTTCAGAATTTTTTTGTTATTTTGATCAATTTTTTTACTATTTTATTCAATTTTTCTAATTACTATGCAATTTTTGGATTATTTTATTCAATTTTCCGAGTTCTTAATCAATTTTTGGAAAGAAAAATAATAAATGGGGATAAAAACCCGGGGGCAAAGTGGTAAATTCCCCTTCCCTGTGTGCCAGCCGGATTTAAATCTGATTTAGAGCTCAGTTCGGGCTCGATTCGGTTTCAAAGTCGGATTTGAATGAGGACTTCGAGTCCAAGTCCATTATCTCTTTATCGACTCCGGCCGGATAGAGGCGCTTCGTGCGCGTCGAGGTTCGGCGGCCGACGGGCTGCGACGTGGAGGGGGTTCGTGTGCGCGCAGCGGCGGTCGAGCGCGCCTTCGACGGTCGGGTTTCGGGCATAGTGGGCCAGCTCGTACGATGGTTTGAGCACTGAGGCGATGGTCGGATTCAGTCCGGCAGCCGGTAGCTTCGGGTTGCTCAGGCACGGGCGTGGCTTCAATCCGGGTCTAGCACGGGAGGTGAAGCGCCTTGGGCCTTGGGCGGCACTGCGGCACGGGAGGCGAAGCGCCTCGGGCGTGCAGCGAGAGGCCGATGCTTCGTGCTGATAACGTGTTAAGGAACCATGCTATCGAATAGTCCAAGGTTTCCAAACAGATCTAACACTACTACAGAACCGGCCTTCACAACCGGTCTATCACAAGCGGTTAGGTGCGCACCGCTTGTGCTCTACGTGGCACAAGCGGTTCATGGGCAACGGGCGGGAGGGGGTCTCTACAAGCGGTTCTTAACACGAACCCCTTCTGGCGCCCATACTCTAGAAGCGGTTCGAGTTTAGAACCGCTTGTAGAGGTCTAGTGGGGCTCTACAAGCGGTTCGTGTGTAGAACCGCTTGTAGAGACCCCCTTCCCGCCCAGCGCATTTAAACCCCGTCTTCCTCCCCGAGCTCGCACAGGACAACACAGGGGTGGGCCGAGAGTTGTTCATGGGGAGGTGCTGCCAAAATTTTCAATTGAGACTAGTAGCTCCGAATTAATTATTCCTAAAGTGAGTAATATGTTGCTGACATCCTTCTCAACTAGATATTGATGTTTTTTGTGCATTGGATGTTGAGAAATCATGTTTTGTTGTTGTGGGAATTAGTGTTTATTTTGTTGGCTTATTTTTGTGTTTTTAAGGTGATATATATTGTTTGGTGTATGAAATGAAATGCAATAAATGTGAAACGATGCGAAATTACAAAGGTGGGGAAGGGGTAAAAAATAATTATTATTTAGTAAAATTAAAATGCGGAATGATAGAAAAAATTTGCATGAAAATGTAACAATTAGTTAGTTGTATTTTAAAAAAATGCAGGAGGATTAGAAATAATTAGTTGGCTTTAGTTAAAAGAATACAGAATGATTATAAAAATACAAAACTATTAGACATAGTTAGCTTTAATTAAATATTGTGATAGATGTTGTTATTATTTTTATTTGTGTAGATGAACCGGCAATGGATGTACAATGCAGACCGTCGGTCAAGAGAGTTCAGAGATGGCATGAAGGAGTTTCTCGACGCGGCTGTTGCATTCTTGCCTCCAGGAAGCTTCATACGTTGTCCGTGCGTAGACTGCAAGAATGAGAAGGAGCACTCCGAAAGATGGATGGTTACGAGGCATGTGATCACGAGAGGTTTCATGGCAAACTATACCTGCTGGACCCACCATGGCGAAACAGAGGCGATTCGACGGGAAGATGATGAAGAAGACGAAGAAGAGGACGATAGAGCCACAGTATGCCAGACACTACTCAATACGGGTCCATGGAAGATACACTTGACGAGTTTGGCGATGATGAGCTAGATCAGATGCTCCGTGACGGAGAGGGAGAGTTCACAGAGGAAAGACAATACAAGAAGTTTCAGAGCATGGTAGTGGACCATAGAACTGCTTTGTACCCAAACTGTGGACACGACCACAAAAAGCTGCGTACTACACTAGAACTCATGCAAAGGAAGGCCACAAACGGTGTGTCAGACAAGGGATTCAATGGTTTGTTATCACTCGTAAAGAAGTTGCTTCCGGAAGGTAACACTCTACCCGAATCTACGTATGAAGCGAAGCGAGTCCTCTGCCCTTTAGGATTGCAAGTACGGAAGATACACGCATGTCCTCACGATTGTATCATGTATCGCAATGATTATGCCGATTTGGAGGTTTGTCCAGTGTGCGAAGAATCCCGGTATAAGGTGCAGCGTGACGATTCAGGTGAATTAGATGGGAATCGTACGAAGAAGAGAACTCCAGCCAAAGTATTATGGTATTTCCCTGTGATCCCCCGGTTGAAGCGTCTGTTTGCTAACGAAGGTCATGCGAAGATGATGTGTTGGCATGAAGAAGAGCGTGAGGAAGACGGGATGCTTAGACACCCCGCAGATGGGTCGCAGTGGAGGAAAGTCGATCGGGCTTACCTGAACTTTGCAAATGAGGTCAGAAACATAAGGTTTGGGTTGAGCACCGATGGGATGAATCCTTTCGGTCAATTGAGCAGCATCGATAGCACCTGGCCTGTGACGCTTTGCATCTATAACATTCCTCTATGGCTGTGCATGAAGCGAAAGTACATCATGATGCCATTGTTGATCGAAGGCCCGAAGCAACCTGGAAACGACATCGATGTCTACCTGAAACCATTGGTTGAAGACCTTGTGAAGTTGTGGGAGGATGGTGTACGGGTTTGGGATGAGTACAAAAGGGAGTATTTCAACCTGCGTGCATTGTTGTTTGTAACAATCAACGATTGGCCTGCTCTCGGTAACCTGTCCGGCCAAACTGTCAAAGGGTTTAAAGCCTGCACCCAGTGCATAGATGAAACGGACTGCATGTACCTGAAAAACTCTCGGAAGTGTGTGTACATGGGCCACCGCAGGTTTCTTCCTAGCAGTCATGCTTTGAGGTGGAAAGGTAGTAAATTTAACGGGGGAACAGAAATTCGTGTTAAGCCTGAGCATCGTAATGGGCGACTTGTGTTTGCTATGGTAAAGGATCTGAAAGTTGTATTTGGGAAGGGTGTTGGAAGCATACCTGTGCCGAACGAGGATGGTCATGCACCCACATGGAAGAAGAAATCAATATTTTGGGACCTGCCGTATTGGGAAGTTTTGGAGGTTCGTCACTCGCTTGACTTCATGCACATCAAGAAGAATGTTTGCTTGAACCTGCTAGGATACATAGATATGTACGGCAAATCAAAAGATACACTGCAAGCTCAGAAGGACCTTGAAGATATGGAGGTGAGGAGTGACCTACATCCGAAAAACAAAGAAGGGACAAAACAACTTTATCTACATCCTGCGAGCTACACTCCAAGCAAAGAAGAGAAAAAAAGCATGATTGAGTGTTTGAACAGTGTGAAGGTCCCTTCTGGATACTCCTCAAATGTAAAGAGACTCATAAACACGAAAGAGAACAAACTCCAAGGCCTAAAATCCCATGACTGCATTGTGTTGATGACACTGATTGCTCCCGAAAGAGCTATCGAGGTATCTTGCCTGAGTGGGTGCGGGGGACAATCACAAAGCTATGTTCCTTCCTGAACGCCATTTCGCAGAAGGTCGTCGAACCAGCTAAACTGCCTAAGTTGGAGGCTGATGTGGTACAAAGTTTGGTTAGCCTTGAGATGATCTTTCCTCCTGCATTTTTTGATATCATGGTTCATCTCACCGTCCACCTTGTCAAGGAGATAGGTATCCTCGGACCAATGTATCTGCACAACATGTTCCCTTTCGAGAGTTACATGAGTGTCCTGAAGAAGTACGTCCGTAACCGTTCGAGTCCGGAAGGCCTCATTGCCGAGGGCTACGTGACAGAGGAGGTGATAGAGTTTTGTGTTGATTACATGAATGATCTAAATCCTATCGGTGTCCCCACATCACGACACGAGGGGAGGCTACGGGGCAAAGGGACAATAGGAAGGCAAGCAGTTGCATGCAATGATCTTGTTGCATTCAAGCAAGCACATTTCACTGTTATGAAGCAATCATCTATAGTTGCCCCCTATGTCCTTCAGCACAAGAGTGTCCTACGCCACGAGTTCACAGGGAAGACAGAGAGTTGGAAAACCCTGAAGCACATGGATTCTTTCGGCAGCTGGCTACAGAAGTACATCCTTGAGGAAGGGTCAAACGATGAACTATTGCAACGCTTGGCCCGGGGACCATCACAAGAAATCGTGACATTCAAGGGGTATGAGATCAATGGTTACACATTCTACACCAGACCCAGGAGGACAGGCACCAACCTAAATAGCAGTGTCCGTATAGACGCCGAAGACAACAGCGGGAGGTTGGACACATATTATGGTTTTATAGAAGAAATATGGGAGCTCGACTATGGACCTCTCAAGGTCCCTCTATTTAAGTGCCAATGGGTCAAGCTGACTCCAAACGGTGTGAAGGTCGACAAATACGGCATGACAACTGTGGATCTCACAGAAGTCGGCTATAGGTGCGAACCGTTTGTTCTCGCGAACGATGTGATCCAGGTATTCTATGTAATGGACATGTCAAGCAAACCTAAAAATCGAAAGGACAAGCAAAAGGTAATGCCAAAGCGACATGTGGTTCTCCAAGGCAAACGAAGGATTGTAGGAGTTGAGAACGTCACCGACGAGGAAGAATATGGTTAGTTCGACGAGCTCCCTCCTTTTACAGTTGATGTCGACATAAACGTCCTGCGTGACAGTGATGTCGATGCTCCTTACATACGTCACGATCATAACGAAGGAACAATTGTAAAGACAAAGACTTAAGATGTACTACTTGTATACAAATTATTCCATATGATCATGTTGATATATATGTTGATGTTTAACATTGCTTGTACATAATTTCTACAAATTGCATATGATCATGTTGATATGTTGATGTTTCACATTGCTTGTACATAATTTCTACAAATTCTTCAATGAAACAATAGAATACAAACACTTTAAAATAAAACAATACAATACAAACACTTTAAAAAAAACAATAGAATACAAACACTTTTAAATAAAACAATACAATACAAACACTTTTAAATAAAATAATAGAATACAAACACTTTTAAATAAAACAATACAATACAAACACTTTTAAAAAAACAATAGAATACAAACACTTTTAAAAAAAACAATAGAATACAAGCGCCCGCGCTAGCCAAGGGGGAGAGGAGAATTCTTGTTAATGAGCATGGTAGCCAACTCCTTTTAAGTATTAATTGTCGGTACTTCTACAAGCGGTTCTTAGTACAAACCGCTTGTAGAGGGGTCCACACTTTTTTTAAAAAAAAGAAAGGCCCGCGGGGCGCGAGTGGGGCTCAAACACACAACCTCAAGCCCACACTCAAGCGCCCGCGCTAGCCAAGGGGGAGAGGAGAATTCTTGTTAATGAGCATGGTAGCCAACTCCTTTTAAGTATTAATTGTCGATACTTCAACAAGCGGTTCTTAGTACAAACTGCTTGTAGAGGGGTCCTCTACAAGCGGTTCGTACTACCAACCGCTTGTAGACGGGGTCCTCCCCAAGCGGTCAAGCCAGCCTACAGGTCCTCTACAAGCGGTTAGTATTACCAACCGCTTGTAGAGTCCATTCTACAAGCGGTTTGTACTACCAACCGCTTGTAGAGTACCTTGTACAAGCGGTTCGGACTACCAACCGCTTGTAGAAGTGGGTAGAGCTTTAAATTATCAAGTCCCTGCCACCTCTCTCTGTCCCACACCTTAAAATTTTCTAAGTCCCCGCCACCTCTCTCTGTCGCGCGTGCCACAGCCAGCTCCGTCGACCGCCACCACGCCACCGCCCCCCAGCCACCGCGGCGACGCCCCCCAGCCAATCCACCCCGGAGGACCTAGGTAGCCGGCGAAATGCCCCCTCCTGCTCTCTCTGTTTTCATGCAGACAAGGTGTTCGGTGTGATACTACGGAATGACGGTATGAGTCATTTTCGATCTCGGCCATAAGGTACGACTCTTGTAACATGTTTTTGCGCCGTTTCTGCAAGTGTCGGCCTTTCCGGGGGATTTTGGGCCTTTCCGGAGGGGAATTGGGCCTCCCGGGGAGTTCGGGCCTTGGGGGGTCCATGTGGGCCGAAGGTGGGACATATTTGGGCCTTTTGGAGGTGGTCTAGGACAGCAAAACTGCTGCCCTAGCCCTACCTGCGCCCCAAACAAGTCCCCTCCCTAGCCCTAGCCCCCACTTGTTTCCCCTCCACCCCATTGCCTCCTCCTCCCTAGCCGCCACCCCCCTTAGCCTCTTGCGCCCTCCCCCATCCCTCTCCACCTCGCCTTGCTGCCCTAGAGGGGCTCCCCACATCTTCCCCCTGCTGTTTCCTCCATCGGGAAGCCACACGACGAGGAGATCCGGCGGTTCCGGCGCGAGGAGGACGATCGGGAAGCCGGGAGGAGCGTTTTCGGTGTTCGTTGTTCGCCGGGAAGAGGTATGTCATGGGGGATCTGAGGGATTGGGTCTAGGTACTGATCTAGGGATGGATTTCATGTTTTTAGATCAAGGGAGGTGCTGCCATGGGGTAGATTTGATGAAAACTAGAGTTGTATTCACGTTCTGTTCGGGCAGATTGGGAACCCGAACTAGGGCAGGCATTTTCGCCAATTTAGAGTTGGAATCTAGTCGTACGGACGTTGAGGAAGTTGTAGGTAATTTAATTATATTTCCGTGGACATAAAGAACGTTAAATTCCGATCATCCGTTTGAAAGTTATGACTGTTTTACCGAGCGTGTTAAAATCTGTGACGTGATTGGAACAGATCACGGTATTTTGTAGATTAAACAACATTAGAGTCCGAATCAGTCTTTCCCTATAACTAGAAAAAGTTGGGAAATTTCCTAAGCTACGCGAGAATGTACTTGTTTATTCAATTTGGAGTCCTAGAACAGAAGTTATGCCCATTGGAAGGCTGCTGTCCCGAAGGGACAGATTTGCTGTTTTCTGATTTTAGGAGTTGTGTTAAGTCGGGGTAGTGGGATATATGTGTGCTGTTTTGTGGACTTGATTTGAGTGTGTGGCACGTGTTTGCAGGTGGTGTGCCTCGGGAGTGCCCTCAACCTCTCGTCACTCCGTTGCAGTGGTTGAAGGCAAGTGTGTTGCGTGGATTGTATGCTATACGTGTTGCTAGAATTGCTTGATAGTATTTGGAATAGATAACATGTTGTCTTGCCATGAATTACATGTTATGTTTGAAAGGATGTCCTTAGGCCATGATTTAAATGTTGTCGATGATATGGTGTCCTCATGCCATGATTAAAAATGCTTGTTGTTGATAAATGATTCACATGCCATGTTTTGAGCAGTTATCGTCGATTGTTGAATACGGTCCTACATGTTGAGATGCCATGTGTTGATATGCAATATTTCTATTTATGTATACGTTGCTGTCCATTTTGCATTCATGGCATATTTTCATGGCCGGCCGGTGAGATAAGTCATAACTATTCCGGTAGGGTCGGTGAGAACAGTTATGACTAGTCCGGGGCTATTCTTTCAAGTAAGTCCTACATTGTGATTCCATCACCGTGGTGAATGGAAGCGAGTGATAGGCACCCTCCATCTTCGGGATGGAAGGGGAAAAAGGGTGCATGCCGACGGGTGTGCACTCAACCATATCGGTATGAGTTTCCAGGAGACATGTGCATTGCATTGCATGAATGAAACTATGATTGAGAATTCTTTTGAGATGTTAATGAGAATGTTGTTGAGTTGTTCATGAGACGAATGCCATATTGACTAAGAGATGATTATGATGTTTTACATGTCGTGTACATGAGGTTGGTAATGTTGTGGTATGTAATGCTTATGAAGATTGAAGTTAATGGTTTGTTGTCTTGCACTGCTTTTCATTACATTACACTTTGCTTTGAGTGATGAACTCACGCTTGTGTTTTATGTTGTTTGTTTATTTAGGTACAATGAAATCTACTGGGAAGGGAATTTAGCTACACTTCTTCACGTAGCACTCATAATCTAGATAATTCACCTATTTCTATGGAAATATGGCAATAAGTTATGTTGATTTTGGTGTATGGATATTATGTGTGTTGGTTTCCCTCATGTGTGTCATGTGGGTCTTTGGAGCGATTTGTTTTATCATCCTAGTCTTAGTTGATGCTTATTCCATGATTATCATTGCTTATTGTTATTCTAGTTGATGCTCATCTATTGTTGTCGATGCATATTGATATCTTGATTGATCTATATATTGATATGATATTGTGATGTTCAAATTTATGCTAAAACAAAGGAGATCTTTAAATTTTCCATTTAGTCATGGTATTAATTGTTGTATGGTCTATGTTGGTGACATTCAGGCTTAGTAGAAGCCGGGTGTTACTGATTGGTATCGAACCAGGCTTGAGTCCGTGGTGTATGAATTTAGTGAAATACCATAGGGTTAACTAAAACTTTGATGTGGGATAACCTAGAAACATGGCGAGGTTATAACTAAAATTTTGCTATAGGATAGCAACCTTAAAACTTGTGTAAGTGGAATAACTAATTTAAAATTTGACACACATCGATGCATGATAGGAATGGGTATGGGTATCGTTTGTTTACGCTTAAATGTTGTATTTAAGCTTTGATGTTGAATGCTCCAGTTGATGGTGCATGTTGCTATGTTGTGCGATAATGGATTGAATTGTTCTTATTGTGGTGAAAAATGGGGTTGTGGTGCCGAAGGGTTTCGGTCACCTTTTTGTTTTTAGTAAGGTTGTGGTTTGACGGTATGGCTGGTTAAAGCCATCACTGAAGAACTATTAACCCTTATGGGGAAAGAGTGCTTACCTTTTCGTCATGATTTGGGTAGTTGATTGGAGTCAAAAAGAAGAGCCAGTGGTGGATTCCTTCGTATGTTATTTACCGTTCTGACGGTCGGTTTTTGTTGTTTTTCTTGGCTTTAGTTGTTTGAAATCAAATGAAAAGTGTTGGGTTTACGTGAATTGTTCCGTAGGCTGTTCGTGGTTTTGTCTTCCTTGGTTGAAGACGAAGAAAAAGAGTTTTGTGTTGCGCGTCTTTTGGTCGCAATTTTTTTGCTTTGACACCCGGTTTGCGCGTTATTGTGGATTGTCTTGCGGAGGAAACATGTGCGATTGTTGTCTCCCTATCTCAGAAAAGAGTTGAAGTTTCCCCTAGTGCCGACCTTAGGTTGGGTGGAGCTAAGTTTTGAATCTTTATCGGAAAAGATTTGGTTGAACATTTGGTTTTCCCTGGTGCATCCTTCTTCCTTCTTAGAAGTATGAATCTTGAGATTGCTTAAAGAGTTTTTGGGCTATCAAAGTCGGGAATTTGCACTTTACGTAGTATGTAATAATGTGGTGTATGGAATTGGTGTACTCCTAAATTAATTGGTGTACTCCTAAGTTAATTGGTGAGTTGAATCAATTAAATGTAATTGTTTATCTTTAGCTTAAGATTAAATGAATTCCTCGTGTTGTAGATTACACTATAGCAAGAATGATTAAATGTGTGACTGTTCATGCTTATAATTTGTAGCTTTATGTTAAATATGAGGTAGCATGCTGCTTTTACTTAATGAGAAGATGACCATTGATAGTGTTTAAAGTTTTAAACCTTGACGTGTAGTGAGAACATTAAGATGATGTATACTACTGAAATTGTTAAAGAAACTTTACCGGTTGTTTAAAGATGTTCTAATGTAAAGTGTTAATAGAGAAATTTAATCGTGTTGGCTAGTGACTTTAACTTGGAAGTTGATTAAAGTTGTTATTTATTATGTTGCAAACTATTAGTATACTTGGAAGTGCAGTTGTGTTCCTATAATGCTAGTATCGATGTCAATTGTGAAGACATAGGATTTGTTGTTTATAATATTGCTAAAGCATTGGGATGGTCTAACCTATTAAATTTATTTTAATAGTTGGAGTATGTTGTGTAGCGACAATTTGTTATGATATATATATAGTGTAACTAAAAACAATGTAGTTGTTTTTATGATTATGCCCATTTATTGATATTGATGACTTAGTAGTGGTGGTAATTGTTTAGATTACTTCTTGGAAGCCATTGTTAAAATGGAGGTTATTATAACATGTTGTGATGGAGTGAACCATGGATAATTAACATGATGTAGAATTTAATCCTTAATGGGTGTATACCTTAGAATCATGTTTACGAATTTTTGTCTTGTGGAGATGATATTCACTTGTTGAAATCATTGATTAATTGATTAAGTTTCGAATGCTGAGAAATTGATGTATGCATGGTATAAAAAAAATTGATAGGTTGATCAAAGCTAAAGTATTTGTTCAAGTAGTATGCTTTAAATTGAGAACATGATGTTAATTGTTAAGTGTGTGTCTGTGGAGATTAGGATGAGGTAGTGTTGGTTCGATGTCTTGTTGATAAGCATCATAAACTTTATTTATAAGTGTTGGGAAAGGTAATTAGAGAAAGAACACATTGTGTAGTTTTGGTTGAATCATGATGGGGCTCCTCAAGGAGTAAATAGTGATTATTGAAGTCTTTAATGGAAAGCGTAGTGGAATACCAGAGATGGTTCTTTTTATGCTAAGCTTGTGTTTAAAAGCTTTTAAACTGGTTTGGTTGTTTGCCATTTTTGGTTGAATGCGTTCGGTCAAGGTATTCCCTGTGTTGTGTTGCCGAGTTTTCCCTAAAACTCGTAGTGATGGGTGCCAACCTTTGGATTTGGCTAACTTGTTTAGTTTGTGCTATGAGTATGGATTTACACTCAAAAGTTTTTGAGTGGGTCGCGCTCTTTCGCGCTCACACTAAATTACCTTTGGAATAAATATTTAAAAGGAAGCAGTTGGTCATAACGGGTTGTGTTGGAAACTTTTGAGTTAAGCCCTTGATGTGTAACTCTATTTGGCTATAGTTGGAGTTATTTGGAAAATACGTCTAGTGTTTGCGTGTGCTTCAAAAGGTGGATTTCAGGGATATTTCATCAATGCTTTTTTGTTGGTAAAGTATTCTTTTTGGAAATGAGTTTCCCTTTCTCTTTGAGAAAATTTGTGGTGGTTGTCTGTGCAGATGCTTGACTTTGGATTCGATGTTCTTTTCCAAAATGCTGATTTTGGTTAAAATGCGAGGTTTTGCAAGTTTAGCTTTCAAGTAATGGAGGGTTCTGTTATGACATGGTGTTTTCCTGCTAACGGTGTTGCAGTCATGGTCTATATGAATTTCCGCAACCTTCGATGTTAATGGTGTTTCAATTCTTTGATACCGAAGAAGTCGTTTGGTGAATGACTATTCGGTACTGGTTGTTACATGATGAATGAATGGTGAAAAGGGAAACATGACATCGTTTATCGATGTTTAATGATAAAGGAGTCGTTGAGCCAGGTCGGTGAGAAAGTCATATATGGATACATGACTAATCCGGAGTGCTCTTGAAAGGTGTGCATTCATGTCATGAATCGAGATGTCCGATTCTTTCCAGTATGAAAGAATGAAGAATTTCTGGTATGTTGGTTTGTGGTTGCTAGTAACTGCTTTTCCTTTTCGAAGCGTATTGGATCTTTTGTCGCTGATCTATGAGCGATTTGAGTCAACCGTAGCGTTTTTCTTCGGTTGTTAATATTCTTGCGGGTTTTAAGAACCTTGGTTTTAAAGAAAGCTTTCCCCTTTTGATGTTAGTGGTGGGTATTGGTCTTTTCTAAAAGATCAATCTTTTGCATGGTTTTAACCCTGTTTGTTCAAACAGTGGGTTGTCTTGGAGTGTAGTGTCTCGCCTGGTTCGTCGTCGTCTTGAATACGGCAAACCACAGTAGAGAGGGTTCCAGAGGCTAGTACCGTGTTCTTTTGGAGAGTAGTTTCGATTAAAGGGATTGGGCACGTTAGTGCAAAGTAATGTATCGAATGAGGAGTATGAGACCGTTTTCTTTCGTGGTCTTTTTGGCAATTGAAGTGAAGGTGGAACTGTGAGAGGTTGCACTTTGTTGAGCTAAATCGACATTTTCTCGCCAAGTGTTGGTTTTGAGAACTCGTTGGTCGTTTGTTTCGGTTTAAATCTTTGTGTGAATGTTTTGGTGTTGCAAGGAAGTCTTTTGTCCCTTGGGGACTTTGTTGTTGATTTTGGCGTTCTTCGGATTCGAGGTCGAATCCTGTTTAAGGGGGGGGGGAGAATGTGATACTACGTAATGACGGTATGAGTCATTTTCGATCTCGGCCATAAGGTATGACTCTTGTAACATGTTTTTGAGCCGTTTCTGCAAGTGTGGGCCTTTCCGGGGGATTTTGGGCCTTTCCGGAGGGGAATTGGGCCTCCCGGGGGAGTTCGGGCCTTGGGGGGTCCATGTGGGCCGAAGGTGGGACATATTTGGGCCTTTTGGAGGTGGTCTAGGACAGCAAAACTGCTGCCCTAGCCCTACCTGTGCCCCAAACAAGTCCCCTCCCTAGCCCTAGCCCCCACTTGTTTCCCCTCCACCCCATTGCCTCCTCCTCCCTAGCCGCCACCCCCCTTAGCCTCTTGCGCCCTCCCCCATCCCTCTCCACCTCCCCTTGCTGCCCTAGAGGGGCTCCCCACATCTTCCCCCTGATGTTTCCTCCATCGGGAAGCCACACGACGAGGAGATCCGGCGGTTCCGGCGCGAGGAGGACGATCGGGAAGCCGGGAGGAGCGTTTTCGGTGTTTGTTGTTCGCCAGGAAGAGGTATGTCATGGGGGATCTGAGGGATTGGGTCTAGGTACTGATCTAAGGATGGATTTCATGTTTTTAGATCAAGGGAGGTGCTTCCATGGGGTAGATTTGATGAAAACTAGAGTTGTATTCACGTTCTGTTCGGTCAGATTGGGAACCCGAATTAGGGCAGGCGTTTTCGCCAATTTAGAGTTGGAATCTGGTCGTACGGACGTTGAGGAAGTTGTAGGTAATTTAATTATCTTTCCGTGGACATAACGAACGTTAAATTCCAATCATCCGTTTGAAAGTTATGACTGTTTTACCGAGCGTGTTAAAATCTGTGACGTGATTGGAACAGATCACGGTATTTTGTAGATTAAACAACATTAGAGTCCGAATCAGTCTTTCCCTATAACTAGAAAAAGTTGGGAAATTTCCTAAGCTATGCGAGGATGTACTTGTTTATTCAATTTGGAGTCCTAGAACAGAAGTTATGCCCATTGGAAGGCTGCTGTCCCGAAGGGACAGATTTGCTGTTTTCTGATTTTAGGAGTTGTAAGCGAAGTCGGGGTAGTGGGATATGTGTGTGCTGTTTTGTGGACTTGATTTGAGTGTGTGGCATGTGTTTGCAGGTGGTGTGCCTCCGGGAGTGCCCTCAACCTCTCGTCACTCCGTTGCCCGTGGTTGAAGGCAAGTGTGTTGCGTGGATTGTATGCTATACGTGTTGCTAGAATTGCTTGATAGTATTTGGAATAGATAACATGTTGTCTTGCCATGAATTACATGTTATGTTTGAAAGGATGTCCTTAGGCCATGATTTAAATGTTGTCGATGATATGGTGTCCTCATGCCATGATTAAAAATGCTTGTTGTTGATAAATGATTCACATGCCATGTTTTGAACGGTTACTGTCGATTGTTGAATACGGTCCTACATGTTGAGATGCCATGTGTTGATACGCAATATTTCTATTTATGTATACGTTGCTGTCCATTTTGCATTCATGGCATATTTTCATGGCCGGCCGGTGAGATAAGTCATAACTATTCCGGTAGGGTCGGTGAGAACAGTTATGACTAGTCCGTGGCTATTCTTTCAAGTAAGTCCTACATCGTGATTCCATCACCGAGGTGAATGGAAGCGAGTGATAGGCACCCTCCATCTTCGGGATGGAAGGGGAAAAAGGGTGCATGCCGACGGGTGTGCACTCAACCATACCGGTATGAGTTTCCAGGAGACATGTGCATTGCATTGCATGAATGAAACTATGATTGAGAATTCTTTTGAGATGTTAATGAGAATGTTGTTGAGTTGTTCATGAGACGAATGCCATATTGACTAAGAGATGATTATGATGTTTTACATGTCGTGTACATGAGGTTGGTAATGTTGTGGTATGTAATGCTTATGAAGATTGAAGTTGATGGTTTGTTGTCTTGCACTCTGTTTTTCATTACATTACACTTTGCTGAGTGATGAACTCACGCTTGTGTTTTATGTTGTTTGTTTATTTAGGTACAATGAAATCGGCGCGTGGGAAGGGAATTTAGCTACACTTCTTCACGTAGCACTCATAATCTAGATAATTCACCTATTTCTATGGAAATATGGCAATAAGTTATGTTGATTTTGGTGTATGGATATTATGTGTGTTGGTTTCCCTCATGTGTGTCATGTGGGTCTTTGGAGCGATTTGTTTTATCATCCTAGTCTTAGTTGATGCTTATTCCATGATTATCATTGCTTATTGTTATTCTAGTTGATGCTCATCTATTGTTGTCGATGCATATTGATATCTTGATTGATCTATATATTGATATGATATTGTGATGTTCAAATTTATGCTAAAACAAAGGAGATGCTGCCGAAATTTTCCATTTAGTCATGGTATTAATTGTTGTATGGTCTATGTTGGTGACATTCTGGGCTTAGTAGAAGCTGGGGTGTTACAGTTCGGTGAAATGCCCACAAGGAATTTTGTTGATTTATTGATGTTTGCGAATGAAAATATATTGTATATATGTTTTCATGCCCACATTTATGTTGTATGTATGTTTGCAAATGAAAAAATAGTGTATATATGTTTTCATGCCCAAATTTATGTTATATGTATGTTTGCGAATGAAAAAATAGTGTATATATCTTTTCATGCCCACTATAGATGGCGGCACCAAGACGTGGTGACCCGGATTTCGATGAGGTGGAAAATATGCTGTTCGAGACCATTGCGTTGGGTAGCATCTTAGGCGTTTACACTGCTAACCCTGGTGCTGGTAACGCTGTCGATGAGGCTGTTAACACTGGTACCGGCGAGGATACTGCCGGCTACACTGAGGTATACTCTTAACCATTATGAAATCACCGTAAACATGTTCATTATTCTAAAATCACCGTTATTATATGTGTTTGTGTATCCAGCCCGGTACATCATCGGCCCACCCAGTCCGGAATTAACCGAGGACCTAACAAGAAGCCTTCGACAAAGTATGTGATAACCGAAGTCGGCAACGACGGGAGTCTGCTAGCCCCAGAATCAGCAATTGGCCCTTTCAACAACGCTTGCGGCTACCACGTGAGGGATCATGTCCCAATCAGCATCCAGAAATGGGCCGAAGTCCCTGCAGCTACCAAGGAACTGCTCTGGAATGATATGCACGAAAATTTCACTTTTTCAGAAGGGTACGAACAGAAGGCCAAGGGATGGGCTTTGAAGAAGATGGAAACTTGCTTTCAGCAGTGGAAGTCGTCCCTCACCTGCAAGTACATCGACAAAGGAGAAAGGCCAGACTTCAATCAGTTTCCTAAGCTAGCGGGTCATTGGGAGGCTTTCGAGGAGTACAATCCGATGCAGGACAGGCCGCGAGAGAGAAAAACAAGGTGAATGCCCAGAAGAAGAAATACCACCACCATCTCGGCACCGGTGGTTACATCAAGGCTTCAAAGAAATGGGACAAGCGGGAAGAGGAACTTCGGCAACAGGATATTGTACCTGAAACTAACAATTGACAACCCCGCCTGCGCAATTGGTTCTTGGGTCACGGGGGCAAACTTGCAGATGATGGCAGCTTGGTGATGGCACCGACAGTCGAAGAAGTTGGTGAAAGGATTGTAGAAGCCATCGAACAATCTCAGTCAGGATCCTTCGTGACGGATAGGGAGAATGACGAGCTAACATATGCCCTTCAAAACCCTGAGCACCCAGGACAGACACGAGGTTTCGGGAAGATGTCGTGGAGGCACGGCTTTGCTAAAGACTCAAGCAGTTACAGGAGCCGGGACAGAAGCAAGAGGAGAGATCAGGGTAGAGTGTGCCGATTGGAGGAAGAGCTTAGAGCTACGAAGGCTTCCATCGGAGATATTGTCGCGCAAAAAGTGTCCGAAGCAATAAGCCAGCTTCAGGGAGCACTGCATTCGATCGATGTTCAGGCGGCGCCGAAACCCGTGATCAGCCCAACCGCACAAAAGAGCAGCGATTCTGGCCCGCTGCGGGCCTCAGAAAGGCATTTACCCGCAGTTCGCCATCCCGTGGACAAAGATCAAGGTTCGTCCAGCGGCGAGCTACACATTGATATGCGTAACCTCTCCTACAAGGTGGCTTACGGCATGGCTTATCCAGTGGAGGCGGGCCAGACGTTCCACTTCAACTAGATACCCTCCGGATACTCGAAGGTCAAGGTGGAAGAGGTCGTGAGGGGCTTCGAAGATCTCATGCTCGAGATTGCTAGGGGCGACGACGTGACCAAGCTTGGACAGGCCCTCCATGGCACATTCATCCTCTGGCGCAAAAAGTACATCATATTTCCAGATGGTGTGGAGGTCACATCTCCATCAATAGAGGCCCCGCAGTTTGAGCCAGCTGCAGAAGCAAGCACGCCTCCTCCACATCGACAACCCACGACTCCTCCAGCGTCGCCTCCACGCAATGCTTCGCCGGTGGTCCAGGCCACGCCTCCTCCACCTCCCGCTCCATACCGAAGACCGACTCCACCTCCAGCATCTCCCCCAAGGAAGAAGCTCGATGTCAGAAGGAGGCATCCCGCACCAGCACCTCCTCCCACCAAGTCGGCATCCGACAGGCAGAGAATGTCAAAGGAACCGCCAAAGAGGCCATATGATCTGACCGCGGAGGAGCTAGTTGCATCCGTAAAGACGGATGTGGCCAGGCAGCTTGCGCCAAAGAAGCCAGAGCCCAAGGTTAAAATATCTAAAAAAATTGTGAAGCACTTTCAGTCATGCGGAACGGCGCCACCGCCTGTGACGACCGACTACAAAAGGACAATAAGAAAGGCTACAGTGAAAATAAACGGGCTATGTTGGCGGGAAAGAAGAAGATAGTGGAAGATGAGCAGAGTGCTGAACAGTTGAGGGTCCTGACATTCCTGAAGGAGGCGGGACTCGAATCAATAGACTAGGATCTTCCAATGGCACCAACCAGATGGAAGTATGAGTTGGGCAAACCGCTAATTGATCCAAAAGATATAAATGATCTTCCAACCAAGATGCGTCAATTGCATGAATGTTACATGAAAAGGGCATCTAAAGGAGAGAAAATGTTCCTCCTCATGTCTCAAGATGAGCCTTTCTTCCGCGGGAACAACACAGAAAAATGGCTGGAATTCGAGGACTTGTACCATGTGTACCAAACAGATGCCGTCGATGTGTCCTTCATGTGCTGCTGGTGTCTGTAAGTGTCGATCTACTAAGTTTACCATTTGCTTCCTCTCGTACCACAAAATTGAAAATCTAATTAACTTAGTTATCCCTTTTTATGTAGAATGGAGATACAACGATGTAGAAGACTGGGCAAACAGAACGTTGGCTTCATCGACCCACAGGCTGTCAACGAGAAAATCTGAGCATTCGACCAGCAAAGACCGCAAGTTGAGGCATACATTTTGCATGCATTATTGAAACATCACTACAAACCGTACATACTTCTGCCCTTCAACTTCAAGTACGTGTTATCACAAACCTCTTCTTGTATTACTTAAGACATTGATAGTACGACTAGCTACTTACGCATATGTTGGAATATACGAATAGGTTTCACTGGATCCTTCTAGTCATCGAGCTTGACAACAGCAGGATTATAGTTTATGACTCAAGAAGGAATCCACTCGACAAATACCAATGGTTCATTGACGTCCTGAACAGGACATTTGCAAAGTTCAAGAAGAAGCAGAAAGGAGAATTCAAGAAAGAATTCGAAGTCGTAATAAACACTCAGGTACGTACTACAAAAACAATTATGAAATCAAATGCGCCATATCAGTTCTTCATCTGATGTTCTGAAATTTCTCCCTGTGAAGGTTAAACGCCAGACGGCTGGAAACAACATATGTGGCTACTACGTGTTCCATTATATTCAAAGTTTTATCCATGGCGATGAGCTGGAACATTATGCCGAGGTTCGTATATGCATGTCAATTTGTTAGCTACAACTTACATTTTAATTAATTGCATGTGATCGCATATTTATATACTTCCCGCTTAATCAATTGTCAACCCAACATCAATGAGCACGTTAACGTGCTCCCGCCTCACCGAGTGCGCGCACTCCAAGAGCAACTCATGGGCTTCATTGTCGACGAGGTTCTATCTCCAAATGGCGAGTTCCACGTAAGGCTTGGCCCTTCGTTGAACACCGCCGAACTGATGACGACATCCACGTCGACCAAGGACTTAAAGACTGACGCATGCAAGAACTGAGTTCGATAATCATTTTTTTAATCATTCAAACTTGTAAACGTCGGTTGCGTGTATGTACTTGTCCATTTTTTACACTATTAAGTTCGTTTTTTGTGTAGTGAGCTACCTTGTGAACATGTGTATGAGTAAGCATATGTAATATATATTTAATTGCGCAAAAAACTCCTCCACTCATATTCAATTTTATGGTAAAAAACGATATACAAAAACACCCTAAGAACATATTCTATAATACATATAATTGAAAACTCTCTCCACAAGCGGTTGGTGACTCCAACCGCTTCTGGAGTCCTGCTCTCCACAAGCGGTTTGTAACACGAACCGCTTGTGGAGTCCCCCATGTGGCGGCTACACGAACCGCTTGTGGAGTCCACGAATTAACGAGGGCATCGTGCTCGCCAGCTGCATCGCCGAGCTAGCCAAAGACGCCAAAGCCCAGGAATGGCTGGTGGATGAGGTGCGCAGGTACGGCGACTACGTGGGCGAGCAGAGGCGGAGGAGAGACTTGGCGGCCGCTTCCAGTTCGGCCGCGACAGCAGATGGCTCCGACCGCCACGGGGGTATGAGCGGCTCCACAACGAGTCGGTGCGACTGCTATTGTGATACAGTGAGACTGCACCATGTACGATGCGACTCCATGTGGACACCGGTGTAGCTAGCGGTTGGCACGGTTGGGCCATGGCCCAACCAATGCCCTGCGGTCCATTATAATCCCTGTTCCACTGTATGATTTGAAATGCAACTTGATAACTATATTGATGACATGAGAAAAGAGAACACCTTCAAAGACTTAAAAAGTATAGTTGAACTCTTAGTTAAGCTTGTTGAAACAAAGAGAAATAATGTTTATGATTTGGTGTACTTGCTTATCAAATTGGTATTGCTTCTATCGGTGGCGGCGGCAAATGTTGAAAGAGCATTTTCTACAATGAAGTTTGTCAAGAATAAGTTGAGAAATAGGATGGGTGATAGTATTTTGGATGATTGTCTAGCCATCTTCATTGAGCGAGATATTTTCTCCAAAGTGGATGAAGATGATATAATCGAGACTTTTGGCTATTAGAAGGCGTAAGCCCGACAAGAAGAAGAAGTATGGTAATATTATCTGAACTGTTGCAAAACCTTATTATTATATTTGTAATGTGCTTTTGATATATTATGTATTTATCTGTTGCCCTATTAGATAATTTTAAAAAAAAATTGGACCAATCTTAGCTAAAATCCTAGCTACGCCACTGCATGTGGATGATGAGTTGATGACACTCCTTAGTGTTACGTTCCGGCATGCATGATCCGTTGGTTCCTTTGGCGTATATCATGGAACACAAAGCTCAAAAGGCCATGTTAATTCGTGTATTCCCTCGCGGTGTATATACATGGTGTTGTGAATGCTGAACTCTTTATTCTCTCTTTCATAAATAGACGGAACTCTTTGATGTTATTATAGGTTCTTTTGCTTCTACTGACGTCTATAGAATATTGTATTATTCTTTTTTGTTATATTTTTACATAATATATTGTTGGAATAAAGTGGGTTTTGCCCAGATCAACTAATTTCTAGAGAAAACCTCAAAGACCCATGTGGGAGCAAGAGGATGGTGAAATCTTTTAGTCCCACCTTGCTAGTGAAAGGGGAGGAATACCTGTGGCTTTCTATATAAACTACCTATCGGCCGCCATCAGGAGTGGGCTTAAGGCTTGAGAGGGGTTAGAGTTTTGCTACCTCTCGCTGTTGCACTACCACCGTAGCCTTCTCCATTCCGAGCGCCGGCGTGCACCTGCGATCAGGAGAGCAGGTCTCTGGGACCCTTCGCCTTCGACATCCTACACCCGGAGAGGGCGAATAAGGTTTTTGGGAAGCACTTCGCGCGACTGCTCAAGATCTTCACCATGGGTCGCCTTCCTGTTCTTGTTGCTAAGCGTCGCAGTGAGCAGCTCCTGCGACGTGCGTCGCGGCTGCACCAGCCGCGGCATCTACATCTTCTTCTGCTCAGTACGTTCGATCTGTCCTAATCTCGTGGTTAATCATGTTTAACAAGATGGTCATGTTATTCGTGCTGTCTAGTATGGTAGAGAAATACATGCTAGTTTCTATGATGTTGTTCATGATTTATATTCGGAATTTAATCTGGAAATTGTCTAATTGCTCAACAATCCAAAAACCTTACTGTAGACAACTTCCTGGATTAACAATGGCTGGTTTTGCCGACGCACTGAGGCCGGAGATTAAATTCTCTAGTGTGCACTTTAAGAGGTGGCAAATCAAGGTCACGCTCTGGCTTACGGCTATGAATGTATTATGGGTTAGTAAAAGCAAGCTTGAAGGTGATCTCTTTGCTGAGCAGCAGAAAAGTTTCACGGATGCCAATACTATCTTCGTGGGATGCATTCTTAGTGTTCTTGCCGACCGTCTGTGTGATGTGTACATGCACATAACAGATGCGAAGGTGCTGTGGGATACACTGAACGCCAAGTTCAGTGCATCGGATCTTGGCGATGAAGCGTATGTCATGGAAAACTTTCATGACTATAAGATGGCTGATAATCGCTCTGTTATAGAGCAAGCCCATGAGATACAGTGCATTGTCAAGGAACTCGAACTCCTGGAATGTGTCTTACCTGATCTTTTTGTGGCCGGTTGCATCATTGCAAAACTGCCTCCCTCGTGGAGGAGTTTCGGCACTACTCTAAAACATAATAGGACAAAGATCTCAGTCGAAAATCTGATAGCGTCCCTTGATGTTGAAGATAGGGCTCGGGCTAAGGACTTCAGCGCCAATATGGTTCAGAAGAACTACGGCAAGAACAAAGGGAAGAACAAGCCTAATAAGACTACCAACTTCAAGAAGAAGAAGATGAACAAGGCTGAGATGCCCTTCTTCGCATGTGGTGAAGTCGGGCATTTTTCCAATGAATGCCCAGATCGGGCAGACCGTCGAGGGAAAAAGGTCAACAATGGACAGGCGTCCAAGGGTGTCAACACGGTGACCGCTAGCAACACTGGAGACACAGGGTATGGTAATTTACCTTCTGTGTTCACAGTATTTCAGTCTTCCAGTTGGTGGATTGATACGGGTGCTAATGTTCATGTGTGTTCTGACATTAATATGTTCTCTTCTTATCGGGTCGCTCAGGATTCCTCCGCCCTAATGGGGAATGGGTCACATGCTTCTGTTCATGGCTCTGGCACAATGGATCTGAAGTTTACTTCAGGAAAGATCGTGCAGCTAAAGAACATGCAGCATGTCCCTTCTATAAGCAAGAATCTCGTTAGTGGCTCCCTTCTATGCAGAGATGGGTTTAAGGTAGTGTCACAGTCCAATAAAGTAGTTGTGTCGAGGCATGGACTATTTATTCGTAAATGCTATGAGTGTGGAGGCTTATTCCGCTTTTCCCTTTCAGATTTCAGTAATAAGTCTGTGAACCACATTTGTGGTAGTGTTAATGATGGTGCAAGTATTTGGCACTCTCGTTTATGCCACATTAACTTTGGTCTTATGAATCGGCTTTCTAGCATGAGTTTAATTCCGAATTTCACTGTTGCCAAAGGTTCTAAGTGCCATAGTTGTATGCAATCAAAGCAACCTCGAAAGCCTCACAAGGCGGCTGAGGAGAGGAACTTGGCACCTCTAGAACTCATACATTCTGATCTGTGCGAGATGAATGGTGTGTTGACAAAGGGTGGAAAGAGATACTTCATGACATTGATTGATGATGCGACTAGATTTTGCTATGTTTACTTGTTGAAAGCTAAAGATGAGACGCTTCACTACTTTAAAATCTATAAAGCTGAAGTTGAAAATCAACTAGAGAGAAAGATCAAACGCCTTAGGTCGGATCGTGGTGGCGAATATTTTCCCAAAATCTTTGATGATTTCTGTGTGGAACATGGTATTATTCATGAGAGGACACCTCCCTACTCACCCAAATCAAATGGGATTACCAAGAGGAAAAACCGCACGCTGACTAACTTGGTGAACGCCATGTTAGACACGGCTGGTTTATTTAAGGCATGGTGGGGGGAAGCTGTGTTGACTTCATGTCATGTTCTGAATAGAGTTCATAACAGAAACATGGAGAAGACTCCTTACGAGAAGTGGGTTGGGAGAAAACTGTCGCTTTCTTGCTTGCGCACGTGGGGATGCTTGGCGAAAGTCAATGTACCGATTAACAAAAAGCGTAAGCTCGGGCCTAAGACAGTGGATTGTGGCTTTCTGGGATATGCTCAGCGGAGCATCGCTTATAGATTTTTAGTAGTTAAATCTAATGTGCCTGATATGTATGTTGATACTATTATGGAGTCTCGCGATGCAACATTTTTTGAGAATATGTTTCCGATGAAAGATATGCATAGCACTTCTAGATTTTCTTCTGAGATAATTCCTGAAACTATTATACCTATTGAGTCTTCTGAGCAACCACCTGAGAAAGTCCCAGAGGAGGATGACAATGAAACTCTTAGAAAGAGCAAGAGGCAGAGGATTGAAAAATCATTTGGCAATGATTTCATTGTGTACCTCGTGGATGATACTCCCACGTCCATTGCAGAGGCATATGCATCTCCAGATGCAGACAATTGGAAAGAAGCTGTCCAGAATGAGATGGACTCAATTCTCACCAATGGGACTTGGGAGGTAACTGAACGGCCCTATGGTTGTAAACCTGTGGGTTGTAAGTGGGTGTTCAAGAAGAAACTTAGGCCTGATGGTACTATTGAGAAGTACAAGGCTCGGCTTGTGGCTAAGGGTTACACCCAAAAGGAAGGCGAAGATTTCTTTGATACTTATTCACATGTTGCTAGAATGACCACCATTCGAGTATTACTTTCCCTGGCTGCTTCGTATGGTCTTCTCGTTCATCAGATGGACGTGAAGACAGCTTTCCTTAATGGAGAGTTAGATGAGGAAATTTACATGGAACAGCCTGATGGGTTTGTAGTAAAGGGTCAAGAGAGCAAGGTGTGCAAATTATTGAAATCATTGTATGACCTGAAACAAGCACCTAAGCAATGGCATGAGAAGTTTGACACCACTTTGACTTTTGCGAGCTTTGCCATTAATGAGGCTGATAGATATATATACTATTGCTATGGTGGGGGTGAAGGAGTTATATTGTGCCTTTATGTGGACGATATACTGATCTTTGGCACAAATATTGATGTGATCAATGAGGTCAAGTCTTTCCTATCAGAGAAATTTGATATGAAAGATCTGGGAGAAGCTGATGTAATTCTGAACATCAAGCTTATTAAGGATGAGAGTGGGATTACTCTTTCGCAATCCCACTATGTGGAGAAGGTCTTGAGCCGGTTTGGCTTTATGGACAACAAGCCCTCTCCCACTCCTTATGATCCCGGTATGACACTGAGAAAGAATAAGAAAATTGGCTTAAACCAATTAAGATATTCTCACATTATCGGTTCGCTCATGTATCTTGCTGGTGCAACAAGACCTGATATATCATTTGCTGTGAGCAAATTGAGTAGGTTCATGTCAAACCCAGGTTTTGATCATTGGCATGCACTTGAAAGGTTAATGCGCTATTTGAAAGGTACTATGAGTTATGGGATTCACTATTCATGGTACCCTGCAGTGCTTGAGGGATATAGTGACTCGAACTGGATTTCTGATGTTGATGAGCTCTATGCTACCAGTGGATATGTGTTTACCATTGGTGGTGGCGCAGTGTCATGGAGGTCTTGCAAATAGACCATTTTGACAAGGTCAACCATGGAGGCAGAGCTCACTGCTTTAGATACAGCCACTGTAGAGGCAGATTGGCTGCGTGAGCTCTTTATGGACTTGCTGTTGGTTGAAAAACCAATACCGGCTATCCTTATGAACTGTGATAATCAATCTGTGATTGCTAAAGTGAACAGTGCTAAGGATAATGCGAAGTCATCAAGACACGTTAAAAGACGATTGAAGTCTGTTGGGAAATTGAGAAACTGTCGGGACCCGAATGTGCAAATCCGGACCCTCTGTGTATTCAGCACTAGTCCAGGATCACGCTAGTGCACACAGTCTCAACATAGATGAATATCACAATCATACACAGCGGAATAGTAAAAATAACTCAATAATAGAATATAAACTATTGAACGACCTTAAGGTCAACCTTACGTTTGTGAGGCCTTGACGGCTTCAACTCCAAATAAGCAGCAGCGGAACGAGGAACATCGGTGAATCCCATCAATACGCCACAGGCAACTGACAGGGTTCGACTCCTAGATAATCGCCTTCTCACGGAACTTCTTCTTCTTCGACGATGTAGACTTTTGCTCACTGGTGATTGTTTGTTTGCAAGGGGTGAGTACATAAAACACTCAAAGAAGTCATGCACGTAATGCAAGTCTAATAACTATATGCATGGCTTATTCCAAATGACAGTAGAAGGGGTTATTTTGCAATAAACAGCATTCACAAATATTCATAATAGATTGTAAAGCGGTAAAACAGATAACAATAGTAATAATTTCACAGTTGTTTCACAAGTAAACCATTCCACATCCTTAAACAATTATCACTTTTCCACAGGCAAACTGCCTCCAAGCCCAAGTTTACTTTTAAGAAAATCTAACCCTTGACTGTAATCCCCGAGCATTGTCCAGTACCGTGGACTCGGCTATTCGAATAGGTTTTACACTCTGCAGAGGTTATACACTTTACCCACAAGATACAATCCGCTCACCACGTCAGCCGTGAATCGCCATACAAGAGTATGCGAATGAGTGATCATAACAAAGTCTTTCGGAAACCTCTAATAGCACAAGTGGTCCTCTCCGGTGATTGCACACTAACCCTTCCCTTAGCGAAGGCGAAGTTTAGGCCAATCCACTGTTAGATGGGCACCTGGCCGCAGCCCCGGTACGCTCCCCCGTACAACTACACAAAAGGTATAGTTGACACCCAAAGGTCCCACAGGTACGTTATTAGCAACTTAATCAACTAGGTCCGCCCCATTACAGACATGTGGTTGTATGATTGACTTAGTTCAAAGGCTTGCAAGGTTAAGTCCTTAAGGTGACCAGGGCAAGACTACCCGAAGAACCAAACCAACGTTCCCGGTGCCACAACTGGCCCACCTGATCATTCTTGCCACATGCCCCGGTCAAAAGCTATTTATCAAAGCCCAGTTGATTACCATGCACCACGTGCCATCAACATCACATGATACCTTTCCAAAACAGGTTCAATATATCATTAGGTCAATATTAACATTTGATTGTCCAAAATCATGTCATGAGCACGTAGCAGGTCTAAGCAATATACTACAACAGTCTAAAACCCATGTTGGCAATTTTAGTAGTGTCCAACTAGTAAACCCCAACTAGGGTGACAAGGGGTCATGGCACATATTTAAGTAATCAAGGTGTCATACAGCAAATTGGCATTTATCTAATTTCTCATATTTAAATAAAGTATTTTCTAATTGAACTAGCATGCAATAAATTAAATCAAAATAGGTTTCAAACTAGGATCAATATGGTCAAAGCATAACTTGCCTGGCCCTTGCAAACTTTACTGTTCTTTACTCTTTATCCTTGATTCTTGATCCTCGACCTTCGATCTTCACTTCCTTGATCTTCAGCACGTAGAACGATTTCCAGACGATGCGTCTAACGATAAAGAAACACAAGTACAACAAAACTCAAAAGACAATTCAAATAAACTCCAAATTAAGAACAAACAGCATTGGGCACAACGGCTGGGATAAAATTAGGAACTTGAAAGGATTAGATCGAAGGTTGGACAAGAGAGGACGGGCTTTCGGAAGAGCACCGAAAAGGGAAAGATTAAAGCTGGGGAAGAAAGAATAATATTCCGAAGAATATTTCTTCCGAAGTCATTATCTTGATTGGACAAACAAGGACATATGGGCTCTCGATCTATAGATCGGGTTCATAAGGATATGTTAGTTCTCAGTGAACTAAACTGATTCTCGAAGTTGACTTTTGTTGACCGAACGGACACAGTCAAACAAAAGAGAGACGGATAGATCGGGCACAGGGGTATGACAGATGGCCAATGGTCTATCGACCAAGTCTACGAAGGAATTCTCGATTAATGGCAGATTAGGTTTTCAGGGATAAGACAAGACAAGTGTCTTACCACGATTGAAACAACGGAAAAGATTGCAAAGATAACAACACGGCTCACGATGAACTTAGTTCATCGAACCGGTCTTAGGTTAGGGTTTTGATTCGGCTTTGAAGATGATATGACGACGAGACTAGGCTCACGTCATGATGATAGAGCAGGTGAAGGCATCGCACTAGGGTTTGTGCAAGAATGCACGCATGCGATGACAACGAGGCGAAGAGAGCCAAGCGTTAACGATGAAGCGTTAACGGCGAAATGTTAACGGTGGAACGTTAACGACGGAGCGTTAACGACGGAGCGTTAACGGTGGAACATCAACGGAACGTTAACGGCGAAACGTTAACGGCGAAGCGTTAACGACGGAGCGTTAACGACAGAGCGCTAACGGTAACAGGTAACGGAGGAACGTTAACGACGAAACGTTAACGGCGGAGGTCAAACAATGATAGGATACTCATGAAACAAGGTAGCGACCGTCGGTGCAACGACACGGCCGCGACAAAACGCTACCAAGGACGGCTAACCGGTGCGCGAACCGGCGGCACGGGCTAGGTTGAAAAATAACGATTTAAGGCCGGCACCGGGCTTCTCGGCAAACGGAGACCAAAAGAACCTTAATGATGGACCAAAACAGTACAAGATGATCCTCCGGACGCGACAACATGGCCGGAGCGAATCAAAATAGCCGGCGTCAAAAGGCGACGCGCGGCGACGGCAAACGGTGGCCTAAATATATAAAAAAAAATTCCGGAGGATGAGATGGCAAAGGGGGAATGTCTACTGCGTAGAACGCGGCGAGACGAGCTCAACGGTATAGGCGGATTTTGCGGCGCCCTTCCGGATTAATCACAAACTGCCGATTAACGGGTTTCGGATCAAAACTTTGGACGGTCATAACTTCTAGAATAATGATCTGAACTTAACGAAATTTGACCGAGAGCTATATGGGACCAAGAGGCACACCGTGACGTAGGTGGCTCAAAGAAATACCTTCTGGAACAGCGGGGAACGCGTGAGGAAGTTTGCCGCTGTTTGGAACGCAGTCTAAATGGAGAATTTATTTTTCTGCGCCAAATCCAGAGGGAAAAACTTTGAGGCAAGATGTGCATCCTGTAGAGGACATCCCCAGGAGTCTACACAAAAAATTTCACGGTCAAACTCGAAAAATTGAGGGAGTTATGGCCTTGGCAAGATTCGAGATTGAAACGTCCGTAACTTTTGATCCCTTGGGCCAAATTGGTTGAATTTTGGACAGCAAGCAGATGGTACCTTGTGGCACACCACGGAGAAGACGAATCTCGAAAAGAGTTGACGAACTGCCCGGGACGCGGCTCCAAAGTTCGGCCGGTGTTGGGCGACGTTCGGGCGACATTGGATGGATCTCGGAGTTTTGGAGAAGATCCGGAGGTTGAAGATCCGTGGGAGAGGTCATGGGAGGTCTACATGAGGTTAGGGTAGCGGCTAGGTCAAGAAAAATCAAGTTTGGACACGTTTGGAGCAAAAACGGGTCTTATAGGCATTTTACCGAGCACTTGGTGTGCGGATCGGATCCGGAGGCGACGTGGCGCGCTGTGGGCGCTTGGATCGCGATCGCACGGCCCAGGGCGAGGCGGAGACGTGGCCCGTCTTGGGCGCGACGCGCCGGCGCTGCCTACCGGCGCCAGCGTCGTCGCTGAGGCGGAGAAGCGAGGCGGCGGTGAAGCGGTCTTTGGCGCTGGCGAAGCGGCGGCTGGCACAACCCAGCCCACGCGGCCGCGGGCGCGCACGGAGGCGAGGCGAGCGGCGGGGTGGGCAGCAGTGTCGTCGCGGGGAGGCGGGATGGGCGCGGGCCCAGGTGGCAGGGTGGGCTACGGGAGAGAGAAAAAGGAAATGCAGCCCAAAGCCAATTCCGATTTTCCAACATTTCCAAATAAAAACAATTCCTCAAATTCGAATAAATCATTAGAGGCATCAAAAATACAATAAAAATTCTAGAAAAATTCTAGAAAATATTTTTGAGATATTTCCAACTAAAATAAAATATTTTCAACAAAAATTTATATAAACTTTTCCAAATAATTAATTAATTTCAATAAAAGGGCTTAATACAAATCGATCCCGAATAAATCCAATAAATAGCAAACGAGCTCCGAAAAATCTCAAAAATTACAGAAGAACTTCTTGAAGCGCAAGGAATCCAAATAAAATTAAATTTATTTTATTTGAGGTTTAGAATAATCAAATTAAATTATTTTAGCTTTCAGAAAATTCAAACCAAGCTTTATAAACGCGAGAAAATCGACGGAAATTTTTGGGAAGCTAAACAAAACCAAATTTTTTGAAAACCCAAATTTTGGGATGTTACAGAAACTCTGGAGTAATAAGTGTGACTTATATTCAAACAGACAAAAACCTGGCAGATCCCTTTACAAAGAGACTATCATGGAATGTGATAGAAGGTGCATCTAGGGAGATGGGTATGAAACCCATATAAGTTGCCATTGTGGTAACCCAGCCTTTGTGATCGGAGATCCCGTGAATTAGGTCCTGGGTAAAACAAGCAATTGGCGAACTGAGGAGAGTAATCTGTTGCCCTCTCCAAGTGAAGATGCAATACTCTCAAAAGGCTATAAGGCAGGATGATGATATGCCTTAATGTGTTTCTGTTGGCTTTAATTAGAGAAGATGCTATCCTACAGAGCATTCTTGAAAGAACACACCTATATGAGCCCGACTGTCTAATGTCGCAGTCTATGAGACCTGGGTGATCTCTAGTAAGCTCATGAAGAGACCATGGAGTACGACGCATATGCTCCACCCGCGGAGGGGGCTACTGGCATCCAGGTATCAGTTATGACTTTGAGTAAAACCTGTTCACACAAAACTTGCAATTCAAGGCATAGTCCATTGTTCAAGTTGTGGATGGATGTAGATTCGAGCTCTAGGCAGAAGTTCAACTTAGCAGTCTCTGCTGAAACGCTGGTATATCAAACAGCAATGAGTAGTGGCAAATCTGTAAATGGGCATTTGAGATCTGGTGGGGGATTGTTGGAATAAAGTGGGCTTGGCCCAGATCAACTAATTCCTAGAGAAAATCTCAAAGGCTCATGTGGGAGCAAGAGGATGGTGAAATCTTTTAGTCCCACCTTGCTAGTGAAAGGGGAGGAACACATGTGGCTCTCTATATAAACTACCTATCGGTCGCCACCAGGAGTGGGCTTAAGGCTTGAGAGGGGTTAGAGTTTTGCCACCTCTCGCTGTTGCGCTACGACCGTAGCCTTCTCTATTCCGAGCGCCGGCGTGCACCTGCGATCGGGAGAGCAGGTCTCCGGAACCCTTCACCTTCGAGATCCTGCATCGGGAGAGGACGAATAAGGTTTTTGGGAAGCGCTTCGCGCGACTACTCAAGATCTTCACCACGGGTCGCCTTCCTGTTCTTGCTGCTAAGCGTCGCAATGAGCGGCTCCTGCGACGTGCCGTCAATAACGTCGTCCACGTCAACGTCGCGACTACACCAGCTGCGGCATCTACATCTTCTTCTTCTCAGTACGTTCGATCTGTCCTAATCTCGTGGTTAATCATGTTTAACAAGATGGTCATATTGTTCGTGCTGTCTAGTATGGTAGAGAAATACATGCTAGTTTCTATGGTGATGTTCATGATTTATATTCGAAATTTAATCTGAAAATTGTCTAATTGCTCAACATATATCATACTCTAGTCCATAATAGTAAATAATATTATAAACATAAAAAACTAAACAACGCATATACTATTTTACTAAAAAATAACAGTATAGCTTCCTACTATCTAATTCTTTCACGGAATTACTATTCTTATCTAAAACCAAACCTTTCTTATCCACTCATTCATCTATTTTTTCCTTACACATAACACCTCATCTACTCCATCTCTCTCACACACAGCCGTAGCCCATAAGTAATTGGTTAGCATCTTAATTATCCTCTCCATCTCTCTCATCATTGAGGAGCTAGTTGGGCGGAGGCCACTATGCTGCGCGGCAAGCGGCTGGAGATAGGTGTGTAGCTGGCGACATATCGTAAGCAAAAGCTATCAAGCACGACAACAAGTGGCCGCCAGCAAGTGCACGCAGTGGCTACGGCATGGTGGAGAAGGCGGAGGAGAGCAGCGACTGTAACACCCCACCACTAAACAGGCTTAGAATATTACTACCATAAGCTCAAACCCTAACAGATGCTCTAATTATACAAAAATTTCAGCAAGCAATTTAAGTATCATTTCACCTCTAATAATAAACTGAGTCACAAACATGACCATAATTAACTAACATGACCATAATTAACCAACCAAGAGATCATTATTCTCATGCATAAAAACAACCAGAAAAGGATTCAAGTAAATAATTTCAGCAACATCATCATCTCAATCTAGACCACAGATTATGCTCAACGCATAAAATTGTAATTCCCTGACACTCCATGTGCCCAGGATGTCACTAACTCATGTAATTCTAACAATTAACTAAACATTTTCAACAATAAATTCAGCATCAATTTAAAACCTCCATCAAATTTCAACAACATTATAACCCTACTATTGAACATTAAACATCATCTAAAGGATACTTCCAAGCAAATATAGTGGAAGTAATAATGACAAATCTAACTGGTTGTCACAGGACAAAACATAAACCACAAGCATAATTTAACAAGACATAACCCAAGGCCACCATGGTAATTAACAATAACGTAACCAATTAACTTCTCACAAGATTAGTTTCACTAAAAAATATCCCAAGATAGAATCTGTCTAAATTATTCCACAAACTAATTAAGATCAAAAGCTATAGATCAACAAGAGGATAATGTGGTGACAAATGTCGTGAACGTGCTACAACTCCCTTCCATGCATGCTAACTTCATTGTACCTAAAACAACAAAGCAAACAAGCGTGAGTCCACGACTCAGCAAGTGCATCATAAACAATACATAATCATTTATTTTCTTTAAAATTCAGCAAGATCATAATATAATAATACCACCGTCAACTAGCACATTCACCTCATTCCTTACTTTTGATTGAGTCTATAACTCAATAGCATACTCAATTTTTACATTTACCTCCTTAGACATCCTTGGATGAGTCCTTGACTCTATCCCAAACATATTCATCACCATCATCTCATTAATCATTGTTTATCATTAGCGATGCAATGCAATGCACTTATGTTTTCATGCTCAAAATGCATCATTCATAGCCTATAACGGTATAGCTTGAGTGCACACCCGTCGGTGTCACACCCTTTCATTCCCTACCATCCCTGTGGAGGGGCCTCCAAGTAGTTCTTGCTCCCATCCATCCCCGTGGATGGGACTACTTGGTAGGACTTCACAAAAGAGCACTCCGAATTAGCCATATGACCTTATATGACTTTCTCACCGACCTGGCTCGAATTCTTTTCATATCATGAATGCTTGTGATGCAACATAATATTTCAAAATGATAATCCCGATTATAATACGACAACAACAACCTTTCTCATGCATGAATAAAGGAAGATAGTCACATAGTAAATTTTAAATCGAGTATCCTCTCAATCCTATTCCTTCGTGCGATACACTTGCCTCTTTACCACAAGAAGCGAAGTGACGTGAGGTCGAAGCCACTCCAAAAGTCACACCTCCTGCAGTTAATATATAAAAAAACCATCCCATAAAAACCATGAAACAACAATTTAAACACAAACCAAGCGACCTCACAACTACGTGCCCCTTGCTGTCCCGATGGTCCAAACACCACAATTTTGTCCTCTAGTGCCCAAACATAAGAAACCATAAGATTTTAAGCAATCTACAGGTAATCACCTACAATTTCTTAGTTTTTTTCTTCTCTTTATTAGGTCATCTCATCTTTCGAACTCAACCCCAAAGACTGCTCTGTCCACTCTCAGGACAGCAGGTTTCAAAACCACATAACAATTTTTATAAAGCTCCAAATTAAACAAATGATGACATTTTTAGAATTTATAGAAAATTTCCCAACTTTTTTTTAGGTATTGAGAAATTTTGATTTGGCCTCTAATTAACCCTAAAAAGCAAGTTAACACAACAGATGCCAATTGAAACAGATTTAGAACATCATGCAATAAAAATAGTCAAAACTTTTAAACGGTTGAACCAAAATTTGTATTCTTGGTCTCTACTTAAAGTTAAGACAATAATCTACAACTTTCACAACATCCAACTGCTCGAGAAATGACTAGAGATGCCCCAAAACCTGACCTAAACATCACTCCCATATCTGCCTGAAAACTAAGTTCAACCCAAATCAATCCAGTGATCCATCCAGTCATTCTATTAGTTTGATAATAAATTGCGTGTGATGATTATTGCTTTAAGGTTTAGCTTTGCTATATGAGAGTTTTATTGTTCATTTGACCCTTGGAGACATTATGTGTTTGAAACTAGACTTATATTGTTGCTAAGTCGTTAATTATTGCTGTTTTTAGTTGTCTCTCATAATCCATATATTGCTATACTGTTGTTGCTCCTTCGAATCATGTTAAAACAAAGGAGATGCTGCCGAAATCTCGGTTTTTAGCATGTGCGCCTTTGCTGGAATTTTATGTTAAATGTGGTATTTAGATGTTGTTTAGCTTATGTTTGGTAGCATTCAGGCATATTAAATGCCGGGGTGTTACAGTTGGTATCAGAGCGGGCTGTAGGTCCTTGGAATGTGTATTTTTAGTGTCATGCTATAGGGTACAACTAAAATATGATGTGGAATAACTTAGAAACATGGCCTAGGTCTTAACTAAAATTTTGTCATAGGATAGCAACATTAAAACTTGCAAAAGTGGTATGACTAATCTAAAATTTGACACACACTGGATGCACAGTAGGAAAGGGTATGGATATCGTTCCTTTATGCTTAAATGTTGTATTTAAGTTATGATGTTGAATGCTTCATTTGATAAAGCATGTTGCTATGTCTATGAGATAAATGATTGAATTGTTCCTGTTGTGGTGATAAAAGTGGGGTTGTGGTACCGAAGGATTTCGGTCACCTCTCTTTTCGTTCATAGTAAGGGTGAGGTTTGACGGTGTGGCCGGTTAGCGCCATCACCGAAGAACTATTAACCCCTGTAGGAGAAGAGTGCTCACCTTTTCTATCGTAGATCGGGTAGTTGACTGGAGACAAATAGAAGAGTTGATGGTGGTTTCCTTCGGATGTTCTTTATCGTTCTGTGGTCGGTCTTGGTTGGTTTTCTTGGTTTTAGTTGATGGAAACCAAAAGAAAAGTGTTTGGTATTGGTTTTTCGCGGTTTGATCCACAGGCGGTTTGTGGTTTTGTCTTCCTTGGGTGAAGACGAAGAAGAAGAGTCTAGTGTTGCGCTTCCTTTGGTTGCCTTTCCAGTTTTGATGCCTACTTTGTTGATTGCTTTATGGGGAAGAAGCATTCAATTTATTCCTGGGTTTGCCTTTCTCCGAGCTTAAAGGAGTTATTGCGGAGTTGTGCCGCACTGGCCGCTGGCTGAAGTTCGGTGGCTTTGTAGGAGTAAGTGGTGTTTGATTTTGTTATTTTACTGGTTTAAGAAATCATCCTTGAAAAACCCTTCTTGTTTCGTGAAAGATTGGGGTTTGGTGTTAAGGTTTTATTTGCAAAGGTTTATTTGATCGGTTGGTTCCCTCCTGTGGGAGTCTTTGAGATTGAAAAGTGTTTTGGAGAATTCCTTTGCATGACCAAGTTTGGGTTTGCCTCATTGCAATTTTGAGAGTCAAGTTTCCTTATGAATTTGGGATGAGTTTTAAAGCTAAAATGCTGCAAACAAAGTAAGTAGTCTTTTGACTGAAATCGTTTGTCCCTAGTAAGAATTGTTGTTTAGCATGTTTTGTAGCATGTACCAATATGGTTTTTGGGATGACGAATTGTTAAGTTAATTTGTGAGTTGAAACAATTCAATGTGATTAATATCTCTAGCTTGAGAATAAATAGACTACTAGTGTTGTAGTTTACTCTTAGCGAGAATGATTAAATGTGTTAATGTACATGCTTAGAATCTGTTGCTTTGTTATAAAAGTGCTTATGACCCCTGATAATGTTTAAAAGTTTTAAACCACGATGCCTAGTTAAAAACATTAAGATGATGTAGATCATTGTTACCGTTAAAGAAACTTTGCTGGTTGTTTAAAGATGTTCTAATCTAATGGAGTAAAAGAGGAATTTAATCGTGTTGCCTAGTGACTTTAATTTGGAAGTTGATTAGAGTTGCTATTTACGTTGTTGCAAACTATTAGTATATTTGGAAGTATGCAGTCGTGTCCCTTCAATGCTAGTATTGATATAAATTGAGAAGACATAAGACATGATGTTAATGATGTTGTTAAGGGCTGTGTTAATGCTAGTATTCAATCTATTTTAAATAATGGGAGTATGTTGTGTGGTGGTAATTTGTTATCACTTATGTATAGGGTAGCTAAAAGTAACGTTGTTGGTTGATGATTATGCCCATTTGTTGTTATTAATGACTAAGTAGTGGTGGTAACTGTTTAGATTACTCGTTGGAAAACCATGGTTAAAATAGAGGAAAATTTTAACATGTTGCGATGGAGTGAGCTTTGGATAATTAATACGATAAATCATCTTATCCTTAATGAAAGTATAACTTGGAGTCTCACTTATGAATTCTTCCCTGTAGAAATAATATTTAACATGTTGAAGTCGTTGTTTAACTGAATAAGGTTCGGTTGTCGAGATGTGGATATATAGATGGTATGAAATTTATATGTTGATCTTGCTGAAAGATTTGTTGAAGTACTATGTTTCAAATTTAGAATAAGAAGTATTATGATTCGGCGATCCGTGGGGATCATGTCAATATAGTCTTGGTTGGGTGCCTTTTTGATAAGCAACATAAACCCTAATTAAAAGTGTTGGGAATGGTAACTAGAGGAAGAATTTGTTGTGAAGCTTTTGGTTTAATTGTGTTGGGGCTTCTCAGGGAGTAAATAGTGATTATTGAAGTCTTTAATGGAAAGCGTAGTGGAGTACTAGAGATGGTTCTTTTTGCTGAGCTTGTGTTCAAAAGCTTTTGGATTGGTTTGGTTGTTTGCCATTTTGGTTGAAGGATTTTCGGTCAAGGTGTTCCATATGTTGTGTTTCAGAGTTTCCCTAAAACTCGTAGAAATTGGTGCAAATATTTGGTTTTGGCTAATTTGTTTAGTTGGTGCTATGAGTATGGATTTACCCCCAAAAGTTTTTGAGTCGATCGCGCCCTTTCGCGTCAGACCGAATTATCTTTGGAATTAATTTTAAAAGGAAGCAGATGGTCATAAAGGGTTGTGTTGGAAACTTTTGAGTTAAGCCCTTGATGTGTAACTCTGTTTGGCTAGAGTTGGAGTCATTTGGAAAATGTGTCTGGTGTGTGGATGTTTCACAAGTCTGGTCTTTATGAATGTTTTATAAGTGAATTTGGTTAGTAAAGAGTTTTCTTTTGGGATTGAGTTTCCCTCTCTTTTGATAAAATTTATGGCGGTTGTGTGTGCAGATGTTTGACTTTGGAGTCGATGTTCTGTTCCAAAGGGTTGAGTTTGATTTTGCGAGGTTTTGCAAGGTTAGTTTTAAATGGATGTTGGGTTTTCACACGATGTGGTGTTTTGTTGATTAACGATGTTGCTGTCATAGTCTATATGATTTAGCGCAACCGTCAGTGTTATGTGTATTTCAATCATGTGATACCGAGGAAGAAGTCTTTTGGTGAATGACTTTTCGGTATTGTTGTTCCATGATGAATGAATGATGAAAAGTAAACAGGACATCGTTTTTAGATGTTAAATGATAAAAGAGTCGTTGAGCCGGGTCGGTGAGAAAGTCATATATGGAGATATGACTATTCCGGAATGCTCTTGAAGAATGTGCATTCATGTCATGAAACGAGATTTCCCTTGCTTTCTAGTATGAAAAGAAACAATGAAGAATTTCTGGTGTTGGTTGTGGTGAAGGGATTTGTGTTTCCTTTGCGTTTTGGCTTAGGAAATTAAAATGAATACTCTCTGGTTGTTGTCGAATCCTTTCCAAAGTGGTTTTAACGCTTTGGGGTTTGAGTGTTGGATGAGGGCCACTTGGGTTCATGTTATGGTTGAGCTCACTCAATGATTGTGCTCTTTATCGTGGTCCTTTGAGTGGAAGGTTGTGTATGACTCAATGCAAACCTTCATGGAGAATTGTGTCGTTGAGGTGTTCCTCGGTAGGGTTGATTACATTATTAGTGGACCACTTGGTGGTTGCTAGTGATCGCTTTTCCTTTTGAAGTGTATTGGTGCTTTTGTCGTTGGGCAAGAAGCGAGTTGTGTCAACTAGCAGAGGAACGTTCGGTCGCTTACATACGCGAGTCTTACGGATCCTGGTTAAAGTAGGTTGTTCGTTATGGTGGTAATCTTAGAGCGTTGTGTCTCTCCTGCTTCGCGTCGTCTTGAGTACAAGGAAACACAGAAGGGAGGTTGGTACCGTGTTTTTCTGGAGAGTAGCCTGAGTTAAAGGGATCGGGCACTTCAGTGCCAAGGAATGCTTAGAACGAGGAGTATCAGACCGTTTTCCTGCGTGGTCTGTTTGGGATTTTATCCTATCACTTGGGTCATGCCGAGGCCTTGTTTGAGTGCTTTGTGTTTCAATGTTGAGTAAAGTTCTCGCAAGTTTTTTTTTATTGTGAGTTATCATTAGAGCTGTCAGTCTTTGATCCTTAGCTCCTTGCCTCTGAGTGCTGGCTGGTGCAAAGCGTAGGGGCTTCCAAGCAGGTTCTGAGGCGTGAACCATAACTCCCTTTGATTTGGTTGTTTGCAAAGTGGCGTATCTCGGATTCGGGGTCGAATCCTGTTGAAGGGGGGAAGAATGTGACACTACGGAATGGTGTGACATTATTTAATGTGAATGATAAGGTCAAAAACTTTATGAAATATAGTATTGGAGGTTAAAACCATATGATATGAGGCTTAATAGCGTTTCCGGGCCATTTTCGGGCCGTTTCCAGGGTTTTGGGCCTTTCCGGGGGAGTCTGGGCCTAAAGGAAAGGGTCGTGGGCTTTGGTGGGATGGAGTTTGAGTCCTAATAGGAGTAGGAGACCTGGTTGGGGGTCTCCCCCAGCCCCTTTAGGCGTCCACCCCCCTGCCCTTGCGCCCCCACAAGTCCTAGCCGCCCCCCCCCCCACACCTCCCCACCTCCTCCTTGTGGCGCCTCCACCTCCCCCATTGCTCCCCATTGCTCCACCACCTCTCCACCACCTCTCCTCCTCCCTTGCTACCCCTAGGGTAGTTCTCCACCTCCACACCTCAAAGATCAATCCGTTGGAGCGCTCCGCGACGAGGAGATCCGGGAGGAAATCTATTGGGTTTTCGTGCGTTGGGCAAAGGTATGGCCATGGGAATCCTTGGGGTTGGTCTAGGTACTTTTCTAAGGGTGTTTATCAAGTTTTTAGATCAATTGGTGGTGCTGGATTTGAGTAGATTGGATTAGATCTAGAAGTTGCCACGTTCTCTGTTTCGGGCAGCATGAGCAGTCAAACTAGGGTTCGATTTTTCGCCAATTTAGAATCCAAATCTTGTAGTATGGATGTTGAAGAAGTTGTAGATAATTTCATTATCTTTCCGTGGATATAAAGAATTTTAAATTCCGCCCAGCCGTTTGAAAGTTATGGCTGTTTTACCGAGCGTGTTAAAATCTGTGACGTGATTGGAACAAATTACGGTATTTTGTAGATTAAACAACTTTAGAGTCCGAATCAGTCTTTCCCTATAACTAGAAAAAGTTGGAAAATTTCCTAAGCTATGCGAGGATGTACTCATTTAATTGATTCGGAGTCCCAGAACTCAAGTTATGCCTTTTGCAAGGCTGCTGTCCCGACGGGACAGAACCTCTATTTTTAGGTTTTGCAAGTAGTTGGCAATGTCGGGGTAGATGAGGGTTTGCGTACTGTTTTGTGGACATGATTGTGAGTGTGTGGTACCTATGTGCAGGTGGTGCGACCCCGGGAGTGCCTTCTACTTCCCGTCAATCCGTTGCACGTGGTTGAGGCAAGTGTGTTGTGATGGATAGCGAGTTGTAGGTTGCTTGTTGAGAATAGATGGAATTGACTACATGATATATGTCCGCTTACCATGCTTTAATGATTGCCCATGATATGATGAGCATGTTTATTATGTTATGATGCCATGTGTTAATATGTGAGTTAAATATGATGTTGGCATAATTGCATACATGACATGTTACATGGCCCGGGCGGTGAGAAAGTCATATCTAATCCGGGAAGGTCGGTGAGAAAGATATGACTAATCCGGAGAGCCAATGAGTAAGTCCTACACCGTGATTCCATTCACCGCGGTGAATGGAAGCGAGGAGTAGGCACCCTCCATCTTCGGGATGGAAGGGGGGAGAGGGTGCACACCGACGGGTGTGTACTTGTGAGGAGCCGTCCAGACTGTCCTCGAGCTATTGGAACACCCCGTTAACCTCATTGGATTTGGAGGCTAGCAACGATTCGCCGATGGCGCTCGCGATGCTAGCATCCAAGCCCAAGTGAGATAACAGTGGGACCCTTCGAATAACTCGACAACAGCCCCGGTATTCCCCCGGTATGCGACCCGAACTCGCCCAGGATCGCCCCGCATACCGGTTTCCACCGTTATCACAACTCAATTTGCATAAAGGGGGCAACGAACTCAAATCCCACAACCGGACACGCAACGCGGAAGCACAACAGAAGACCAAACCAAGCACAAGACGAACCCGACAACCACACAACTAAAAACACTCAACTAACCTGCTAGATAACTAAGATGATGCAACCTAAACCAAGATAGCACAAAAATTCGAAAATCCGGCATGACCTCCCTAGATTCTAGGACATCCACTCAGCAGACAAGAAAAGCAGTTGATATAGCATGATAATATGAAAAGGATAAAAGCAACAACCAAGCATGACGAGGACATCACCACACAACCACGATCAACAAGAGGAATACCAAGTCTTCAAGCCACACAGGACATGGTATTAAAAGCTAGCTATACAACAAAAGGGAGTTTAACCAACACATTAGCAAAATATGACATCTCCGGAAGTGTTCTGCCCCTGAACACTTCCGGGCGTGAGTGACATCGCAGTAACCTCTACTCGGTGTCCCGCCCGGGCACCGAGAGGCAGTAGGGACAGAACTCGCAGCCCTCCTGATCCTCACCTGAAAACCACAAAGCAGAAGCATGAGTACGAAGGTACTCGCAAGACTTACCCGTGGTCCATATATGACCGACTCCAAAGGGTTATGCATTTGGGTACAGAAAGGAATAAAGCTGAAGGTAATAGTGCGGAAAAGCATTAACATTTGTAGTATAAGTATAACAGCTAAACCGATTACAAATTTAAAGCAGTTATTGACCGCACCTACTTCTAACATGGAGTTGAAAGGTAACAACACTAAAGTAAAGCATTTACAACCATTTTAAAGCTCAAGTACAACGACGAGCCAGGAATTTAAGTTATTACTACGTTGAGTGTCGGATGACGCGAGCGTGCTCATATCCGAGAGCGCGGCCATTCGACTCGCTTGATTAACCTGCAGGAAGCATTGATCGCACGACATGTGCCACAAAGTACCTCATGTCAACCCCTCCCATCCATACCCATTCGTTGAACCATCTTCATGCGGTCCGAGCACCTAGCACCCTCGAGCGCCCAAGCCCGGCTTGGCCCTCGAGGGCTCGGCTAAGCCTCGCACTCAACCACGTCCAACCGCATGAGGGCATGATCCATCGAACGGCATGCGATGAAAGAGTGGCTTACCCTCCATAATCAGGCATGCGATCAACCTGATGGTGCTCGATCAACATGGCACACAAACGGATCGGTCCTTAATTGACACAGGCGGGACTACGCCAATTGAGTCTCCATACCCAATTGACCCTACTCTCCCGCCCGGTCGCCATTTATTAATATTTACCTCCAAGTAGCATGACTGAACCCATTTCCAAAATAGTTCACATGTGTAGCATTGAGTACTCTCAAGTGATGGAACCGTCCACCACTTGGCCCAAACCCGACCTCTAAGCAAACTAAGCATGGACACATTGTATTTACCCATAAGCTAGCTCCAAAGGAAAAGTTCAACAAGTGTCAAGGAGTGAGTGTGCAGCAATTAGGTTCTACTACCCTTACCACCATTTGACTCCTAATGCAAAACCTAATCATTCAATAAGCATTTTATTCACCAAAATAAAACATATATAGAGGGTTGAACATGCTTAGGTGCTTGCCTGATGCTTCTGTCGGATCCTCAGTAACCACCGGCTCACCGTGATCACCCTCGACCACAGCCGCGTCACCCTCCGAGCGATCGTTCTCTACACGATGACAATGCAAGATGAAATGAGATGCATGTGATGCGTATGAGGGGAATGACAATTAAAGAAAAATGAGAGCATTCATCAAGTCAAAATGGAAACAATGCGAAATCCCACAAAAACAGTCAAACATCAATACGATTAGCTCACACTACTACGATCCAAACCTTCATAGCTAGTGATTTATTTGACATCAACCCCCAAAGAAGTTATTAAGGTACACCACGAACCAGAGCATAAAGACCCTAATGAATTCATTTATCATGGACTAGGGGCTTCGGCCATATGAAAGAAATCCAGGACACCGGCCTAGCATAACCCTCACAGATTACATCCGAAGCATCGCGCTCCAACCATCCCAGTTAACCATTACAGACACAACAGTAGGAAATGAGCTAGAACATAGCATAAGCTGTAAGGGTTGAACGAAAGGAATGGGGAATGGGTCTCCGAATTTGAAATGTAAGGGTTGCGCCATGTACTCCGTTAGCCGTAAATACTCCTAAAGCATTAAACTGGGAACACATAACACTACCTAGCTTGCACGCCAGTTCAATAAAACCCTCGCATCACAACCAAAGGACAAAGAGCTTGCCTTAAGAATATAGCATCAAGCTTCCACAATTTTTATGCAAAGAGCTTACCAACTATAGCTAGAAGCATCGCATACTAGTGCACAATTATTTCGAAGCATCAACCACAACCATCTACATGTATTGAATCTTTAAAAGGCCATTGTCAACATGCTCAACCCAAGCATTCACAGGTTACCCAACAAAGCCTAATAGCAACCCATGCATCAGTTACCACGTCATCCACATCAACGATTCAGCGCGAATTCATCTAACAAAATCTCACAGCACCTACATCAGGCACAAACTCAGAACACACAACCCCAAAGCACCAACATCATGCACAGCCCCAAGCCTCCCTCTAGTTTGCCCACAAGACTAAGTACTGACAATAGCCACACCCATACTAGCACTCATGCACATTCAACGAACACAATCCTCCATTTGGGGCAAAATCCCCAAACACATCTCAAACCCTAGCCATGGCTAATCCTAAACCCACATTCAATCAGAGAGAGAGAGGGAGGGAGAAAGAGAGTCTTGGAGGGGGTTCACTGAGCAACAGAGGCAATGAGCTGGCCGGGGCGACGGCGACCGGAGGGGAGGCCGGCGACGAGGGGGGCAGGCGCGAGCGGCGAGGAGGCAGAGGGACGGCGCCGGGAGGGGCGTCAGGCGGAGGCGGCGCCGAGGTGCAGGGCCGGCTGGCCGGGCCGGCGCGGGAGCAGAGGCCGGCGGCGTCGCCCAGGCAAAAGGGGTGGTCGGGCGGTTGGAGAAAAAGAAACAGAAGGTGGTGGGGAGAGAGATGGGTGGAGAAAAAGAGGAAGAAAAGGCTGGGAAAAAGAGAAAAAAATGACTGGGATATTACCTTTCTACCCCCAAGCCCACTCACAAGAACATACCGGGACCATGACAAATCCCTCCCCCTTAGGGGAATCTCGCCCCGAGATTCAAAATGAGTACATAGTTGGAAGGGAATTTTTACATGGACAAAAACCGCGAAGGGACAGGGTTGAAGTGCTTACATAGTTTGGAAGAATTCGGGATACTCGCCCTTTAAATGATCCTCCCGCTCCCAGGTGGCTTCATCCTCAGTGTGATTGCTCCACTGAATCTTATAGAACTTGAGAGCCCTCCTACGAGTCTTGCGTTCAGCTTCATCTAAAACCCGAATAGGATGCTCTTGGTAGGATAGATCAGGTTCAGGCTGAACTCCGAGTTCATCCACTTCCAGAGATTCAAAGGGAGTACGGAGGCACTTCTTCAATTGCGAAACATGGAAGACATTGTGGACCATCTCGAGTGAGGGAGGGAGTTCCAACTGATATGCCACCTGACCACGCCTTCCAAGGATCCGGAATGGACCTATGTAGCGAGGTGCCAATTTTCCTTTAACTCCAAAACGACGGGTGCCCCGGAGAGGAGATACCTTCAAATAGACAAAGTCGCCAATGTCAAAGAAGAGAGGTCTCCTACGGTGATCAACATAGCTCTTCTGTCGCGATTGTGCTACCCTCAGATTCTCTTGGATGGTTCTCACCTTATCTTCTGCCTCCATGACTAGTTCAGGCCCAAGGAATGAACGTTCCCCACTCTCAGACCAGTTCAGAGGTGCTCGGCAACTACGACCATAAAGTGCTTCGAAGGGAGACATTTTGATGCTGGTTTGGTAGCTGTTGTTGTAGGCAAACTCAGCATACGGAAGACACTCATCCCACTTCTTCCCATAAGATAAAACACAAGACCTCAACATATCCTCAAGTATCTGATTGACCCTCTCAGTTTGGCCGTCAGTTTGTGGGTGATATGCTGAGCTGTGAAGTAACTTAGTGCCCAACGCTTCATGCAAGCTTTTCAACCGAGAAACAAGCGAGAGCCTCGATGCGAAACTATCCGCTTTGGTACTCCATGAAGACATACAATCCGAGAGATGTACAACTCCGCATACCTCTTGAATTGATAAGCTGTGCGAACGGCTAGAAAATGTGCTGACTTGGTCAACCGGTCGACAATAACCCAAATGGAATCATGACCCGAAGAAGTCAGGGGTAGGCCGGTAATGAAATCCATGCTAATATCCTCCCATTTCCAGTTTGGGACGGGCAATGGCTGAAGAGTGCCAGCTGGCTTGAGATGTTCCGCTTTCACCCTTTTGCAAACATCGCATTCGGACACATAACGAGCAATCTCGTGCTTCATGCGGGTCCACCAAAACTGCCGTTTCAAGTCTTGGTACATCTTATTGCTACCCGGATGGATTGTGAGCAACGAGTTATGGGCTTCATCAAGGATCGCCCGCTTCAACTCTTGGATATCCGGGACAACTATGCGCTGGCCGAACCACAAGGTTCCTTGCTCATCCAGGCGAAAACCAGGAGCCTGACCAGAACCCAAGTTATTGCGAATGCAGGTAACACCCGCATCTCCGCCTTGTGCCTCCCGAATCTGATCAAGCAATGTGGACTTCAATTCCACGTTAGACAAGGTCCCTTCTTCTATCATTTCCAGGTTGAGCTTCTGGAACTCAGCACAAAGGGTGGCACTCCGTGGTGGAAGAGCAAGGCAATGGCATTGTACCTTGCGGCTCAATGCGTCAGCCACCACATTGGCCTTCCCAGGGTGGTAATGGACTTCCAAATTGTAGTCCTTTATCAATTCAAGCCACCGTGTTTGCCTCATATTCAGGTCTGCCTGCGTGAAGATGTACTTGAGGCTTTTGTGATCGGTGTAGACATTGCACTTGTTCCCCAAGAGATAATGGCGCCAAATCTTCAATGCATGGACCACTGCTGCAAGCTCCAAATCATGGGTGGGGTAGTGCTCTTCATGACATTTTAGCTGCCGAGACGCATAAGCGACAACTCGGCTGTCCTGCATAAGCACACAGCCGAGTCCGATGCCAGATGCATCGCAGTAGACGTCGAACGGCTCGTGAATATTGGGCTGGGTGAGGACCGGAGCTGTAGTGAGGCGCTGCTTCAGAGTCTGGAATGCCTGCTCACAGCCCACGGACCACTTGAACTCGATGCCCTTCTTCAGTAACTCCGTCATAGGCTTGGCTATCTTGGAGAAGTCCTGAATGAAACGGCGATAATAGCCAGCCAGCCCAAGGAAACTGCGGATCTCGGTGACAGACTTGGGCTGTTCCCATTTGAGCACGTCCTGTACTTTGCTTGGGTCGACAGCGACACCTTGCTCGGAGAGGACGTGCCCCAAGAACGATACCTCCTTCAGCCAAAATTCGCACTTGCTGAACTTGGCATAAAGGCGATGTTCTCGAAGCCTCCTGAGAACAATGTGAAGATGCTTGGCATGGTCTTCTTCATTCGCCGAATAGATAAGGATGTCATCAATGAAGATGACCACAAAGGAATCAAGCTCTTCCATGAAGATGGAATTCATCATGTACATGAAGTATGCCGGTGCATTCGTCAACCCGAACGACATGACGGTGTACTGCATACCCCATACCGAGTGGAGAAGGTGTCTTGAATATCCTCGGCCGGATCTTAACTGATGGTACCCGAGCCTCGAGGTCAATCTTGGAGAATACCCGCGGCACCAAAGAAGTCGATCGAACAGGATATCAATCCGCGGCAGAGGGTATTTGTTCTTGATAGTAACTGCATTCAAAGGACGATAATCAACACATAGACGAAGAGAACCGTCCTTCTTAGTCACGAAGAGAGCTGAGCAGCCCCAAGGTGAGGAGCTTGGGCGAATGAACCCCTTGTCCATCAGTTCCTTTAACTGCTTCTTCAATTCCGCCAATTCATTTGGCGGCATCCTATATGGCCGCTTGGACACGGGAGCAGTCCCGGGTTGGAGTTCAACCACGAACTCAATGTCGCGATCAGGCGGCATCCCCGGCAGTTCCGTGGGGAACACATCCGGGTACTCCGAAACCACGGGAATGGACTCTAACTCCTCAATTTCAGCACCATTCAAGGAGCAAAGAGTGGCATTGCCACCATCGAGAAGTAGAGTCAACTGGTCGCCCTTCGGCCCCTTGAGCGAGATGGAGCGACGAGAACAATACAGAATGGCCTGCTGTCGGGTTAGCCAATTCATGCCCAAGATAACATCTATCCCACGAAGGTCAAGGAGTAACAAGTTGACAAGGAATGGAACCCCTTGGATCAGAACAGTTGCTTCTTGGACTACTTGATTAGCCACAATCTTTGAACCCGGTGCTTCAATGAGGAAGGGGGTGTTGCTGCAACTCACTCTCATTTGATGATGCATAGCAAAATCCTTGCGAATAAACGAATGAGAAGCCCCTGAATCGAACAGAACTCTAGTAGCATGCCCATCAATGCACAACATACCAGTCAACACATGGTCGCCCTCTAGAATCGCCTCGGCGTCGGTGTAGTGGACCCGGCCATGCTTCGGCGCTTGAGGTGCCTTCCCGTAGGGACGTGGAGGCGGTGCGCCCTGAGGCCTTGGAGCATCAGAGTTGTTGCCCCGCTTGGGAAAAGGGCAATCTCTGATGAAGTGTCCCGCGCGCCCACAGTTGTAGCACGGGCCGGAACCTGAACTTGCCCCCGCTCTCACTCCCGGCGGTGGCGGTGGAGGCCGGGGAGCAGCAACAGTAGCAGGACGGGGCATCCCAGCTGGTAGTGGAAGTGTAGGAGCAGGTGCCCTCGGTAGAGGAAAGACAGTCCGAGCACGCTGCGAACTGCCGCCAGCTGGAAAAGGTGTCGTCCTCTTCCGTTTCTTCTCTTCTTGGTGATTCTTCATCTTATGCTCAACAGTGATCGCCCGACTCACCAAGTTATTGAAGTCCGGGAAATCACACACAGAGAGCTTGTCTTGCATCTTTGCTGACAGCCCACCCATGAAGCGGTCCTGCTTCTTCTGATCATTGTTCACTTCTTCTGGCGCATATTGGGCCAAATAGTTGAACTCTCGGGAATAGTCCATCACAGACTTGTTCCACTGCTTGAGAGAGAGGAACTCCTGCCTCTTAATGTCCATGAGCCCCTTCGGGATGTGATACGCCCGAAAGGCCTCACGGAACTCCGCCCAAGTCACCTGGTGACCGGCGGGCTGCATGACCAGGAAATTAGCCCACCAAGCACCAGCAGGGCCCTGGAGCTGTTGAGCAGCAAAGAGTGCCTTTTCATGATCTTCGCATCGAATGAGAGCAAACCGCTCAATTGTGCGCAACCAATCATCAGCCTCAAGTGGCTCATTGGCGCGAGAAGGTGGGTGGTGTGTATGCAAGAAATCCAGATAGCCATTGGGGCGGTCTCGCCCATCGCGCCACCTCGAGGAGCTTGATTACGGACAAGCATCTCGAGTCGGTTGGTTGTCTGCTGATTTTGTTCCGACCTCAAGAAAGACATCCAAAAGGTTGGGAGGAGGAGGCGGATCGCCATCGTGAGGCTGCGACGCCCGCACCCTCATCACCTCCCATATCCCCGTGGGTCCTCATTCTGTCGTCAACCAAAAGTAGACGACACGAGTTAGACACCACAAGGAAGGAATAAGCTCTTACACTCGGCCAAAATTCTAATTTAAACATGAGCTAGACAGTAGCACAATCTAACATACATAAAAGCATAGATCAAGATGCAAAATGACATGGCAAGGCATATGCATGCATGGTATGACATGAAATGCACGATTCCAACGTGATCGCTTCTCCCACACTCATTATTCAACCCACGCAACCGAATTATAAACATAGGGCGGGTAATATAGCGTTAATTTCTACTAGAAGGCTAGTAAACCACAATCAATCACCTAAGTGGTTGTCAAGTTTAGAGTTCGTCTTTATGCACCTTGCTCTGATACCAGCCTTGTGAGGAGCCGTCCAGACTGTCCTCGAGCTATTGGAACACCCCGTTAACCTCATTGGATTTGGAGGCTAGCAACGATTCGCCGATGGCGCTCGCGATGCTAGCATCCAAGCCCAAGTGAGATAACAGTGGGACCCTTCGAATAACTCGACAACAGCCCCGGTATTCCCCCGGTATGCGACCCGAACTCGCCCAGGATCGCCCCGCATACCGGTTTCCACCGTTATCACAACTCAATTTGCATAAAGGGGGCAACGAACTCAAATCCCACAACCGGACACGCAACGCGGAAGCACAACAGAAGACCAAACCAAGCACAAGACGAACCCGACAACCACACAACTAAAAACACTCAACTAACCTGCTAGATAACTAAGATGATGCAACCTAAACCAAGATAGCACAAAAATTGAAAATCGGCATGACCTCCCTAGATTCTAGGACATCCACTCAGCAGACAAGAAAAGCAGTTGATATAGCATGATAATATGAAAAGGATAAAAGCAACAACCAAGCATGACGAGGACATCACCACACAACCACGATCAACAAGAGGAATACCAAGTCTTCAAGCCACACAGGACATGGTATTAAAAGCTAGCTATACAACAAAAGGGAGTTTAACCAACACATTAGCAAAATATGACATCTCAGGAAGTGTTACGCTTTGAACACTTCCGCGTGAGTGACATCGCGATAACCTCTACTCGGTGTCCCGCTTGCACCGAGAGGCGATAGGGGACAGAACTCGCAGACCCTCCTGATCCTCACCTGAAAACCACAAAGCAGAAGCATGAGTACGAAGGTACTCGCAAGACTTACCCGTGGTCCATATATGACCGACTCCAAAGGGTTATGCATTTGGGTACAGAAAGGAATAAAGCTGAAGGTAATAGTGCGGAAAAGCATTAACATTTGTAGTATAAGTATAACAGCTAAACCGATTACAAATTTAAAGCAGTTATTGACCGCACCTACTTCTAACATGGAGTTGAAAGGTAACAACACTAAAGTAAAGCATTTACAACCATTTTAAAGCTCAAGTACAACGACGAGCCAGGAATTTAAGTTATTACTACGTTGAGTGTCGGATGACGCGAGCGTGCTCATATCCGAGCGCGGCAATTCGAATCGCTTGATTAACCCTGCAGGGAAGCATTGATCGCACGACATGTGCCACAAAGTACCTCATGTCAACCCCCCTCCCATCCATACCCATTCGTTGAACCATCTTCATGCGGTCCGAGCACCTAGCACCCCCTCGAGCGGCCCAAGCCCGGCTTGGCCCTCGAGGGTCGGCCTAAGCCTCGCCCTCAACCACGTCCAACCGCATGAGGGCATGATCCATCGAACGGCATGCGATGAAAGAGTGGCTTACCCTCCATAATCAGGCATGCGATCAACCTGATGGTGCTCGATCAACATGGCACACAAACGGATCGGTCCTTAATTGACACAGGCGGGACTACGCCAATTGAGTCTCCATACCCAATTGACCCTACTCTCCCGCCCGGTCGCCATTTATTAATATTTACCTCCAAGTAGCATGACTGAACCCATTTCCAAAATAGTTCACATGTGTAGCATTGAGTACTCTCAAGTGATGGAACCGTCCCACCACTTGGCCCAAACCCGACCTCTAAGCAAACTAAGCATGGACACATTGTATTTACCCATAAGCTAGCTCCAAAGGAAAAGTTCAACAAGTGTCAAGGAGTGAGTGTGCAGCAATTAGGTTCTACTACCCTTACCACCATTTGACTCCTAATGCAAAACCTAATCATTCAATAAGCATTTTATTCACCAAAATAAAACATATATAGAGGGTTGAACATGCTTAGGTGCTTGCACGATGCTTCATCGGATCCTCGGTAACCACCTGGCTCACCGTGATCACCCTCGACCACGGTAGCGTCACCCTCCGAGCGATCGTTCTCTACACGATGACAATGCAAGATGAAATGAGATGCATGTGATGCGTATGAGGGGAATGACAATTAAAGAAAAATGAGAGCATTCATCAAGTCAAAATGGAAACAATGCGAAATCCCACAAAAGCAGTCAAACATCAATACGATTAGCTCACACTACTACGATCCAAACCTTCATAGCTAGTGATTTATTTGACATCAACCCCAAAGAAGTTATTAAGGTACACCACGAACGAGCATAAAGACCCTAATGAATTCATTTATCATGGACTAGGGGCTTCGGCCATATGAAAGAAATCCAGGACAGGCCTAGCATAACCCTCACAGATTACATCCGAAGCATCGCGCTCCAACCATCCCAGTTAACCATTACAGACACAACAGTAGGAAATGAGCTAGAACATAGCATAAGCTGTAAGGGTTGAACGAAAGGAATGGGGAATGGGTCTCCGAATTTGAAATGTAAGGGTTGCGCCATGTACTCCGTTAGCCGTAAATACTCCTAAAGCATTAAACTGGGAACACATAACACTACCTAGCTTGCACGCCAGTTCAATAAAACCCTCGCATCACAACCAAAGGACAGCAGCTTGCCTTAAGAATATAGCATCAAGCTTCCACAATTTTTATGCAAAGAGCTTACCAACTATAGCTAGAAGCATCGCATACTAGTGCACAATTATTTCGAAGCATCAACCACAACCATCTACATGTATTGAATCTTTAAAAGGCCATTGTCAACATGCTCAACCCAAGCATTCACAGGTTACCCAACAAAGCCTAATAGCAACCCATGCATCAGTTACCACGTCATCCACATCAACGATTCAGCGCGAATTCATCTAACAAAATCTCACAAAGACCTACATCGTGCACAAACTCAGAACACACAACCCCAAAGCACCAACATCATGCACAGCCCCAAGCCTCCCTCTAGTTTGCCCACAAGACTAAGTACTGACAATAGCCACACCCATACTAGCACTCATGCACATTCAACGAACACAATCCTCCATTTGGGGCAAAATCCCCAAACACATCTCAAACCCTAGCCATGGCTAATCCTAAACCCACATTCAATCAGAGAGAGAGAGGGAGGGAGAAAGAGAGTACTGGAGGGGGGGTTCACCGAGCAGCAGGAGGCAATGAGTCGGCCGGGCGACGGCGACCGGAGGGGAGGCCGGCGACGAGGGGGCAGGCGGCGGCGCGAAAGGGCGAGGAGGCAAGCAGGGGACGGCGCCTGGGGAGGGGCGCTGGCCATGGAGGCGCGCCGAGGTGCAGGGCCGGGCTGGCCGGGGCCGCGGAGCAGAGGCCGCCAAGGCCGCCTGTGCAAAAGGGGTGGTCGGGCGGTTGGAGAAAAAGAAACAGAAGGTGGTGGGGAGAGAGATGGGTGGAGAAAAAGAGGAAGAAAAGGCTGGGAAAAAGAAAAAAAAAATGACTGGGATATTACCTTTCTACCCCCAAGCCCGCTCACAAGAACATACCGGGACCATGACAGTACTCAACCATACCGGTATGAGTTTCCAAGGAGACATGAGCATTGCATTACATTGCATACATAATGATGATGATATTGTTAAGTGTTCATGTATGAGATGATATATATGATGGGAGATGTTATTGCCATGATATTGTTCTTGTTGTCCATTGCAATATGCTTGCTGAGTTTCGAACTCACGCTTGTGTTTTCTTGTTGTTTTAGGTACCATGAGAACAGCATGCGGGGAAGGGAAATAGTCACACGCCCACACGTAGCTTCACCATATTGATTCCACAAGTCATTCTATTAGTTTGATAATAAATTGTGTGTGATGATTATTGCTTTAAGGTTTAGCTTTGCTATATGAGAGTTTTATTGTTCGTTTGACCCTTGGAGACATTATGTGTTTGAAACTAGACTTATATTGTTGCTAAGTCGTTAATTATTGCTGTTTTTAGTTGTCTCTCATAATCCATATATTGCTATACTGTTGTTGCTCCTTCGAATCAGTTAAAACAAAGGAGATGCTGCCGAAATCTCGGTTTTTAGCATGTGCGCCTTTGCTGGAATTTTATGTTAAATGTGGTATTTAGATGTTGTTTAGCTTATGTTTGGTAGCATTCAGGCATATTAAATGCCGGGGTGTTACATCTCCAAGGGGCTGCTCAGGAAGGAACCTCCAGGGGGCTGCGCTAGGAGGAGGAGCACCAAGGGGTGTGGCTGCCAGGGGAGAAGTGGAAGGGGTGTGGCTGCTGTTGGGGAGAAGTGGAAGGGGTGGGCTAGTGTTTCACTAAGGATCTCCCCCTACATAGGCCAAAAAAACCAAACTCTGTCGATCCAAAAATAGCCCACAAAACCCCATATTGCAAGACAAGATGGCAAAAACCATTTGGAATGTTACAGTGACTAGCATAGGGGAGGCCGTGTGGCTGGTGGAGTACGGCGCAGGCAACAGATCCACCAGTTCTAGTCGTCTTCCTTCTCCTTCAACTTTGGCGTAGCCCTCTTCCTTCTTCACCTCTTGCGTCGCCCCTCCACCTCCTCCAACTCCGACACCGCCCTCCCCTCCTCCTTCACCTCCAGCTCTGGATCTGACGCGGGGTGGTGGCGTGGTGCTTCAATGCTCCGGATCTAGCAATGGTGTGACTTGGGCAAGGATTCATCAGCGGTGCGACTTTGGACGACTGGATAGAGCGATGACGTGGCACGAAGCTCGGGCCGAAGCCGAGGAAGAGAGAAAGATGGAGGCTCATTATGGAGACTCAAGCACGAATTGATCTGATAACAGGCATAATCGCTCGGCTTCGTGGCCAAGTGAGCTCGCCAAAACTTTTTGAAACTTTGGTTGAAATTGATGGAAACTTATTCAAACTTGATGAAACTCTTCGGTTGAAACTTGAGTTCAAAAATCTAAAACTTAGTGAAATTTGGACTTGGAATCTTCTAAAAGCTTCCAAAAATATGCGAAATTATCTAAAACATGAAACTTTTCAAACACATTTGTGAAACTAGCTGAAACTACATGAATCATGTTGCTATACCGTTGTCCAGTCGCCCTCTATTAGAAATAGCTAAACGAGAGAGGCATAGAAGGAAAAAAATAGTAAAAATCATCTTAAAATTATAGAATGACAAATATTTAGAAACAAAATTTGAAAGATTAAATAAAATGTATTCGAGAATGGATGGGTATTTCTTTTCTCTAAACAAAAGAAAATGCTAAACCATATATATGCACCATTGTCTACCACGCGACGCTTGTTTCTCACACGCATGAGCTGCATGATTAGCAAAACAAATACCACAATTCTATGAAACCCTCACTCAACTCTTGTATCTCTGGCAAGATCGGTAAGATTTCTGCTCTGATGTTTTTACACTTCTGCCAAAGACTAAGCGGAGAGAATCCGTTTCAATCACAACTTGGTCAATTCCCTATTCAGACTCTCAAGTCTCCACCTGAAAGCTTGTTGTGATGTTTATCTTGGAGCCGAGCGCATGATAGAGCAAATTAATCTCGTCAAGATCATAGTACCCAAATTCAAAGCTTGGAAGTGTTCAGTACATTAACAATTCTCCTTCAACAAAAACTCCTATGTGCTTCTTTCATGATAGTGCTTATCTCTATCCCTACTAATATAAAAGAGGAGTTCGTCGGTGTTCCCCACCCTCCTTCGTCATTCCTCCCTCTTCCTTCACGATAGCAGTTCAATCAGCAGTCGGCAGCATCCCCAGCCGTCGCCTCCCCTTAGTCCTAAACTGCTTTCCTTAACTTCTCACCATCCTCCCATTTTCTGTGGGAGTTCACCGCGGAACTCGCCGCCGGCAAACTCAGGAATGCACACACAAGAACAGAGGTCAACTCAGATGTTTTGGTGCTGCTTAATAAGGAAAACAAGTAACTAAACTTGGCAGGCAATTTGCCCACCATTACAGGAGCTAAACTAGGCAACTTAATCATCCATCATGCACGCCATTTCCGGACGTGCTTGGCCAGGTGATAATCGGATCATGGGTTATGTTCAACATTTGGAAGTTCTTGATCGCGGACGCCGCCTGGTCCTTGCTGGGAAGGAGAGTGAGCCACATGTAGCGGCTCAGGTCGTCGATCAGCAGCAAGAAGTACTGGTTGCCGCTGGGAGTCGTAGGCGAGATCAGCCCGCAGAGATCCCCGTGGACAAGATCGAGGATGTGAGCCGCACGTCGCCATGCTTGGTCGGGGAAGGATGCGCGCCGCTGCTTGCTGACGAGACAGGCATCGCACACCTAGTCAACTTGATCGAGTGGTGGCAGTCTGCGTACCATGCCGTGGTGCACGAGTTTGCGCAGGGACTAAAAACTGAGGTGCCCGAATCGAGCGTGCCAGCCATAGGCCATTTCAGAATTCCGAGCAGACAGGCAAATAGGGCGCCCGATGTTGAGCTCCAGGAGGTAGAGGCGTGTCGACGAGCACTTCATGCGAGCGAGCAGTTTTTGTCCCTGCTCGTAGATCCTTAGGACGTCGTCGTTGATGTCGATTCTGTAGCCCGCCTCGTCCAATTGGGCGAGGTTGATGATGTTCACTGTCAGACGGGGAATGAAATACACCCCCATCAATGCGCGGTGTTCGCTACTCTTGCAGCTGAAGACGATGGTGCCGCACCCCTCTATCTCCACCACAGACCCGTCCCCGAAACGGACGGTCCCGCAGATGCTGGCGTCGAGCTCCGAAAAAACACTCTTTGCACTGGTCATGTGGTTCGTTGCTCCAGTATAGAGAACCCATAGGTGGGGATCCCGATCCTTTCGCGGTCCGAGCTGGGTGAAGACGCTCTCCTCCCGGATCTCGACGCGACGGGGCGGCAGTGAAGTCGTGGTGCAACTGGATCTGGCTGGCGGTGGCAGAGTGGTGACGGAGATTGCAGCCTGCGCCATGAGTAGTGTTGGCTCGTCCTCCTCATCTTGGGCCACGTGGGCCTGGGCCTTCCTGGGCTTGCTGCGGCGGTCCTTGGCCCAATGGCTGGACCTGCCGCAGTTTCGGCAATTGTTGTCGTTGGGCCGCTCATTGCTCGTGTGTGCTGACAAGCTACCCTTAGCGTCGCGGCTTCCAACTCCTCACCCACGCCGCGTCTTGCCGCGCCACTTACCGCTGCCAGAACCACTGCTCTCGCCATCATTGTCGCGCAGCTTCAAGCGAGCGAGCCACTCCTCTTCGCTAAGAAGAAGCCGGCCTTGCTTGTCGACGACGGCCGTCGATGGCGGTGCAGGCTTCTTTAACCGCTCCTCGACTTGCTAGAGTCTCCCGACAACCTCCTCGATTGTGAGAGTGTCACAGTCGAGGAACGTCTCGATGGCGATGGCGATTTGTGTCAGGTGATCTGGGACGACCTACAGCATCTTCTTGACGATCTCCACGTCCGTCACAGCACTGCCTAGGACGCGGATGTTGTTGGCAAGGCCGATGATGTGGAGAGCGAAATCGTTGACAGACTCCCCCTCCTTGAAGGTGATGTCGCCAAACTCCTTGTGCAGTTGTCATGCGTTGGCCTCGCGCACACGTTGGACGCCGACTCGGATGGTCTTCACCGCCTCCCAGGCTGAGCGCGCCGTGCGCTTACGCGCCAACGACCCGAGCATCTCGGGCGGGACAACATGCAAGATTGCCGCCAACGCGAGATGATCCTCGCGGTACTCGACGATTTCTTCTTCCCCTGGCCCGACGGCTTGCCAGAGGCTTTGCGCCTGCATGTTCACGCGCATCATCAATGAACATTCTTGGTAATTGGTGCACGTGAGCATAGGGTACTGGACTGCACCGCTAGTCTCCTTCACGACACGCTCGACGATGACTTCTCCACCACGGCGCACTTGACGCGACACGGGAGAGTGCGAGACGCGGCACCATCGTGGTGGTGGTGGCGAGTGCAGACCCTGACGTGATGCAGACGGTATAGACATGGCCCTTGGTACCGAAAAACGCTCTGATACCAACTGTGGGAGTTCACCGCGGAACTCGCCGCCGGCAAACTCAGGAATGCGCACACAAGAACACAAGTCAACTCAGATGTTTTGGTGCTGCTTCACTAGACAGCTTTTCCGTTTGTATTCAACGACTTTAAGTAAGGCAAATGAACAAGCTTAATAAGGAAAACAAGCAACTAAACTTGACAAGCAATTTACCCACCATTACAGGAGCTAAACTAGGCAACATAATCATCCAGCACGCACGCCATTTCCGGACGCACTTGGCCAGGTGACAATCGGATCATGGGTTATGTTCAACATTTTCAACCGCAAGCCACAACCCTCTTCCTTCAGTCCCAATCTCCCCGACCACTCACATGCATGCCCCTCCTGAGATTCGACGCCGCCCCCCAACCAGCTGTGCACTACCACCAATATCGACTTCCCGATGCTTACCACCATGCTTACACAACCAATATTGACCAGCATGGCCTTCACTCATTGCTGCCCAATCAATCTCCCTTCCAACGTAGACAAATCCCCCCTCCAGTTTCCTTCCACCGCTGCCTCCATTCCCCTTCTGCTCCCTACAGTTGGCAGCCATGGTGGCATCTGCCTTGACACCCATGACCTCCGAGATGTGACGACGGATGGCTGCCATGTCCATATCAGGCCCATTGTTGTCGTCCTAGCCGTGCTTCCTACATCCGGACGCAAGACAGTGAGAAATGAGAATACAGTGTGGTAGAGCATGGCAATGGCGACCATAGATGGTGGACGATAGAGGTGGACAGTTCAATAACAGATGATGATGAATACACTATGTAACACTCCAACACTTCATGTACTTAAGATATCACCACCATTTGCATTTCTTGTCACTTTACCATTATTTTAACCATAATTTTAGGAAACATCCTAAAATAATTATCGCTTCTACTAAACAATATTGAGAAGAATTTGTATAACAACAATAACAAGAACAACAACGAATTAAACATTGGAACCACGCGCCCAAGCACGCCCGAGTCCACGCGCTCGGGAATGCCAAAATATTCGCCCTTGGGTATGCACGGATCATGTCGGGACCGAATTTCTGAATCCAAGCCCTCTGTGTATAACTCCACTATTCCCGGATCAAGCTAGTGCACACAGTGGAAACAATGATGATAACACATCCATATCACAAATCAAATAGTATTGAAACTCAAATTAAAGTTATCGATCTTATGGTCAACAATTACAAATAAATAGCCACATAGCTTAAGTTCAATAAAGTAGCAGCGGAAACCAAATAAATAGTAGCGTGATAAACCCATCCATATGCCCAACAGGCAATCGACTGGAGTGCGCATCCTAGAATTCCGAATATCCTTTATCAAAACCACAAGCGTAGTACTCGTAGTCACCTTTTGCTGCTGCACACTCCTATGTGGAAAGAGGGGATATTTTGCAAGGGTGAGTACACAACCGTACTCGCAAGCCTTAGAAACTTAATGCATGATACTTATATGCAACGCTGAACAAATGAAGGCATAATATGTTTCATTTAGCATAAAGCAATGTTTAACTTTAAATACCGCTAGTAATTTCATAAAGCATCATTTGACAAATATATTTGTAAACATTAAATTTAATATGACAATTAAACAAGTTCCAATCACCCGACAGGCTCCATCCGCCAAACCACAACCCGAGAGTTCCATCCACTCACGGATTCCCAAAACATCATTTTCATTTCAAAAGCAAAACCATAAAATCTACAATGTGAAAGCGTACCTTGCCTGCCCTTGACCGTGGGCATAGCTACTTAGGTAGTTTTAACTTTACAGAGTGTGTACAGCTTTACCCACAAGACATGATCGTCTCTTGTTGCCAAGCTATTAACACACTTCCTTTGGTGTGTCGGCACAGAGGTCATGACAAGGCCTTTACAATGCACAACTCCACTATTGACTACGCCAGCTAAGGTTTCACCATTGTTAGGGTTCTAGCCACCCAGTACAGAAGCCCCCTCTTGCGCCTTGCGCGTGTCTCCATCTGACACCGCATTCCACCCAATAGCGAAGTCAAATAATGAGACGCACAAATTACTTAGCCAGGTCGTACTCATATAGACTTGTGGTTGTACGGTAGTGCTCGATCCAAAGTAACGCATGCTTCGGTCCTTAATTGACTAGGGCGGAACATTCACTTTACTGACACATTCTCGTGCATCCAGCACCCACCAAACATCCGTTCGCCCTAGTCTAAACCATTTTTCCACTTTATTTCATTTAAATAACAACAGCAACACCAATTGCCGCACTTCACAAAAGAGTTTAAACAATATTTGAAATGATTCCCATAATGGCACCATACCGAAACATTTAAGCCGGACTAAGCAATTCTACCGTCCCATGCTACACTACTGGTTATCACCAACTAAAATAGCTAGTGTCATCCAGGGTGACAAAGGTTCACAATTATCAATGTCAAAGAGTCTTAACAAGTTCAGGAATTTAACTAAACCTTAAGACTATATTTGACATACGTTGCATAAAAGTAAGCATGCATAATTTAAAATAACATATGAATTTTATAAACATGGGCTCAATATGTGTCGGGACCAGGGTTACAAATCTCGTTTTTAACAAAATTTCGGAGGTGCCCGAAATCCAAAATCTCGGTGACATTTTGGAAATTCAAATCAAATCCGGACGGAATCTAAAATTCAAATTTGAAATCCGGTTTTCTTTCTACCGGGAAATCCGAGATTTCGGCCGAAATCACTGAGATTTCGGTCCGGTTTGAGCCGATCAAAAAATAGTCAAAAAAATCTGAAATTTTTTGTGGATGATCTTCAACCTAAATCCAATCATATTTGGTGAAAAAAAAATTAAAAATCCGGTCAAAAATATACAAATCTCGGCCGAAATCGCCGAGATCTCGGCGAAATTTGAATGTGCACTGTAGCATTTTGAATTTTTTTTAATTTTTTTTACATAACTGGTATTTTGAATCTCGGAGGGGTCCGAAATCCGAAATCTCGGCCGAGATTTCGGATTCGGTCCGAAATTTGAATCCATGGTCGTGACCCGAATTTGCAAATACAGACCCTCTGTGTATTCAGCACTAGTCCAGGATCACGTTAGTGCACACAGTCTCAACATCGGTATATATCACATTCATACTCAGCGAAATAGTAAAGTACTTTATTGAAAGGGAATATAACTGGTAACCCGACCTTATGGTCAAGTTACAAAAGTACGCCTCGCAGGGCTTGTCTTACTCAAATAAACTTGCAGCGGAAAAATAAACGTGTGGCGCCAACCAATATGCCACAGGCAACTGACTAGGCTCTCCCCCTAGTTCGTCGGCTCCTCAGCAAGTCATGCACAGAATGCAATCTAATATTCTACATGCATGGCTTATTACAAAGGATAGGCTAAGAGGGTTCTTTTGCAGTAGAGCATGTTCACAATAACAGTAATAGATTGAAAGCAGTAAAATGGTAATAATAAATATAACTTTCATCAACAGTTCACAAGTATAGCATTTCTCATCCTAAAGCAATTCTCAGTTCCAACCCAACCATTTTCCAAAGTCATTTTCATGAAAGTCTAACCCTTGACTGTAATTCCCGAGTAGTGTCCAATACCGTGGACTCGGCTATTCGAATAGGTTGTACACTCTGCAGAGGTTATGGACTTTACCCACAAGATACAGCCAAACACCACAAAGGCGAGTGTCCGTAACAAAGTCTTTCGGAAGCCTCTAACTACACAAGTGGACATCCCCGGTTATTGCGCACTAACCCTTCCCTTAGCAAAGGCGAAGTCTAGGCCAATCAACCATTAGATGGGTACCTAGCCGCAGCCCCAGTACACTCCCCCATACAACTACACAAAAGGTATAGTTGACACCCCGAGGTTCCACAAGCAAGTTATTAGCAACTTATTCAACTAGGTCCGTCCTATTCCAGACATGGGGTTGCATGTTTGACCCAGTTCTAAGGCTTGCAAGGTTAAGTCCTTAGGGTGACCAAAGCAAGACTCCCGAAGAATCAAAACGACATCCTCGGTGCCATTCACGGCCCACCAAATCATTCTTGCCACTTGCATCGGTCTAAATCTATTTATCAATCCCCCAGTTGATTACCATGCACCACGTGCCATCAACATCATCATCAATAACACATGTCACTTTCCAAAATATGTTCCATATCTCATTAAGTCAATGTTAATAGGTAATTATCGAAAAATCATGTCATGTATACGTGGCAGGTCTAAGAATTATACTACAACGGTCTAAAAACCCATGTTGGCAACTTAATAATATCCAACTAAATAATCCACAACTAAGGTGACAAGGAGTTCATGACATATAATTAAATAATCAAGGTATCATACAGCAACTAGGCATTTTTCTAACTCCCAGAAATAATGAAAGCATTTTCTAATTAATTAAGCATGCATTAATTTGAATCAAACTAACTTTCAAAAATAGGGGCAACATGATCAAAGGATAACTTGCCTTCAAAAAGTACTTGGTCAGGCTCTTGAGCTGGCTCCTGGGTCAAAACTTCACCTTCGAAGCCTTCGGGCACTTCAACGTCTATCTGTAACATGCGCAAATAGCAATAAATAATTAAATAGTGGACAAAAAGTGTTCAAAAATTCAAATAAAATTCATAAACATAAATAGCACAATTTTATAAATTTTTAGAAATTTGAATCGCCCAAATCGGAGTTAAAACGCAAAAGTTATAGCCGTTTGAAGTTTGAAAAATCAAATAAAAGAATAAACCGAATTAATTCATTTATTTTTCTATTGAAAAATCCAATTATGACATCAGTATGACGTCAACGGCGAAGTTGAATTTCCACCGAATTATTTTTCTAAAGAAAAAAATCGAATTATGATGTCAGCATGACGTCAGCTGGTCTATGGACTTGGTCCATGGCTCGGGCTCGGTCCACTGGAACAGTGTCACCGACACGTGGGACCCACTTGAATGATGTCATTGCTGATGTCATCGTGCTAGGCCGAACGGCTCTAACATGCGGGCCCCACCGTGACGTCAACATGACGTCACAGGTGACGTCATCGCACGGTCGGGCCAGACGCTAACACGCGAGCCCACGCTGACGTCACGCGTGACGTCAGCGACGACCGGGCGCGGCTCGGCTGACCGCGCCGGTTCAGCTTCCGGCCACGTGGCGCAATCTGGGCCATCGGTTTGAAATTCGATGGTCCGGATTAGATCTAATCCCGCTACTGTGGAATCACGCGGTTCAATCTGGATCGTACGATTTGGATCGGACGGTCGAGATCCGATCGGGTTTTACCGCATCGTGGGCGACGTGGCATGTCCCGGTGCTTGGCACGTGGCTCAATCTACACCGTTCGATTTAGATCGAACGGCTGAGAACGCATCTAACGCTACAACGCGGGTCAATCTTAACCGTACGATCTAGATATAACGGCTGAGATCTAATTTGGTACAGTGCGGTCAAAGGCTACCTATCTTAATCTAAGCCGTTGGATTTAGATCCAACGGTTGAGATTAGATCTAAAAACTGCAACGTGGATTTTTTGCTCGGGTGACATGGACGAACCTGAGCGGTCAGATCTTGATCGAACGGCTGTGGAGCTTCGCGATGTCGACGATGGCGCGGCGGAGCAGAGGTGGCCGGAGATGAAGACGATGACCAACCGAACGGCGTTTCTGTGGCTCTCTGGCGAAGTGAGTGGTCCTCTCCGAAGCGTCTCGTCATGGGGATCATGGATCTGGGCACCACCACGGCGGAGAACGGCGGACGACAGCGGAAAACGGCAAAAACCGCGGTGGACCGTACTTCTAACTTCGGCGAGCGATTGCGGGCGGGTGGTGGCGGCTCGAGCTTGGTGACCTAGGGCTACGGGTGCGCACGGAAACGGAGGTCATGACATGGGTGGCGGCGCATTAAATAGCGCCCTCGGCGTCCGTGAAAACCGCGGAAACCGAGGCCCACACGGGCGCGGCGACGGAATCCGCGACAACTCGGAGAGATGACGTGGCCGCATCCTAGCCGTCCACGTGCCCACGATCGACGGCCACGATCGCGTCGGGCGCGAACGAGTTCGCACGGGCACGGGCTCAGGTGACGTGGCGCAATCGCGGCCGTTGGATCTCGATCCAACGGTCGCGAGGGTTAGGGTTTGGTTGGGCTCGGGTCTGACTCGAACGCGGCTCGGTCAGATCGGTCGGACTCGAGTCTGACCTGGGTCGGAGGAATAGTGAAACCCGATGGATTTTCCAGCGATTTAATAATTAAAATAATTTCTAGAAATTCAAATAATTCAAGAAAAATAGCAAAATGATCAGAAAAATTCTGGAGAATACTTTGAGACATTTGGTGACGAGTACACATACCATGGGTACCCCCATCAGCCCGGAACCACGAACGGGCTGCCCTCTTTAGAAGCCCAGCTCTGGCGAAGGGCCCGTGGGCCATAAAGAGGACTGGCCCGATGGTCGGACCAGCTCTGGGCGTTAAAGACTCGACCCCTTAGGTCGAACGCCGACCGACTTCGTACCCACCCGGTCGGCTCCGCCAGCAGTCGGGGGGTCAAGCCCCGCGCTAACGTCTGGCCAACTGCCCTGTGCGCGCGACGTCCCATGACGTCCGTACCACGGTACGCGGTCCCTTCCCGAGGATGTCAGAGGACTCGCCAAGAAGTCAAGCCCCGGTCCCGTCATCCTGACACGTCACGGAGGAGAACGCCCCCTCCCGAGGCCACGCTGAGGTCAGATACAATTAATTGCCGGGGCTGACGGTCGTACGAAGTAGTGCGTCACCTCGCCAGCCCGGCCGAGGACCCCCCGCCGCAGGACTACCAACCCGGCATGGGGGCGGACGGAGCCCGGTCAGACGACAAGACAGAAGACCAGACTCCAAGGCATATAGTATCCCTTCTTTTTTTCTCTCGAAACTCCCATGTAACCTGCCACCTCCGAGTCTATAAGGAGAGGCAGGACGCCAGTGGCTGGGGGAGATAGATAAAAAAAACAGAAACCGATCGAACGCAAGAGGGAACCCTCCCTCATCTGTAACACCCTGGCGATCGTTCGCCTCGAGAAACAATACACACCAACAGCACGAACTGGAGTAGGGACATTCAGCCCGAATCAGTATAAACCCCTGGCTTCTTGAGTCGACCATTCGAGGAGAGGGAGCGCGCGACCCCCACTAACCAAAAAATTTGTATTGCCGGTGCACAAAACACCGACATTTGGACTTAAATAAAATATTTTCAACAAAAATTATTTGTAACTTTTTAAATATTTAAATAGATCAAGTAAAGGGTCAATTCAAATTAAATCCAAATAATTCCAAATAAATTCCAAAAAATTCCAAAAATTCACAATTACACTTTATATATAAGAGAAGCGAAAATTGGGGTGTTACAATATGGTCAAGGAAGACTTGCTTTCGCTGCCTCCCACTAGTTCTACCTCTAACTGTTGAATTTCTCGAACTTCGACGACGTAGTCTACACGCAAAACGAGAACAAATAAATAAACTAAATACAAATAAAATTGAAAAATTGAAAATAATGGTACTGGAAGGCAGAGCTTGAATTTAGATGAACTTAGAAATTTGAATCACTAGAATTGGAGCTCGAACGGAGGAGAAGGGGCTCTCGGAAGTTTGAAAATACAGAAAAAGAAAAAGGGAGAGAAGGTGACACGTGGCACCCCTCGGATTGGATGGCTTTTTCGGGATTTTTGGAAAAAGAAAAAGAAACCGGCTGACACATGGGGACCACAAGTTAGAGACTCCATTCACCGTGGACCAAGAGCACCAAGAAAGACTGTGGCTTAGGGCTGAGGTGGCATGAGGTGGCGGCTGACTGGGCGGGCATGTGGCTGAGGGCGCTGACACAGCGAGTGGTGTGGCTGCCACCAAGGATCAAAATCTCGCCGAAATTCGGCTCGGGCCACCCTGAGTTTCATAATCCCAGCGAAAATAAAAAAACTCTAAAAAAATTTTAAAGTGCTATAGTAACCTATAATCTCGCCATGATCTCAGTAAATTTGACTGAAATCTCAGTAAACTTGATCGAGATTTGAATAAAAGTTGACTAAGTTTAACCGGATTTGAACGGATTTTGACCGGAATGGATTCGTCGCGTCGTTTCCCATATAGGACAGTCAGTATATCATAAATACCGCGAAATTGAAAAAACCCTAAAAAATTCAAAGTGTGACGATGCGTAAAATATCGTCGAGATCACGTCATTTTGGTCCAAAATTTCGCCTATATGAGCCGAAATCTCGGAAATCTTGTTTCAAAAATTACCGGATTCAAACTTTGCTTTTTGATTTTCATTCGGATTTTATCCAAAATACCGAGATTTTGCCGAAATTTTGTCTTTCGGAGGGTACCGACATGAAATCCGAAAACAAAAATTCAAAGCCTGGCTGCCACGCGGCACGGGTGATGTAACATCCTCGTTTTCGCTTTCTGGGAAAAATCTAATTTAAATTAAGTAAATTCAAAAGTTGGAGTTTCCTTGGTGTTTAACTTCACCTGACATCCATTTCCATCCCAAAATCTGAATTCAATTCCCCTCCGTTCGAAAATCGAATTTCCATATTCTCGCCGGTACCCGAAATTTCACCCGAGTTCGAAAATGCTCCAAAAATCTCGAAATCGCTTCAATTAAGTCTTAAATATTCCAAAATGATTTTTTGAATGATTCCCAAGATTTTTGGAAGCTCTCTGGTATTTTATCTCGCGCGGCTTTTATTTAATGCCCGCTATTCGCTCCAGAATATTCAAATCCACAAATTTCATCCAAATTCCGTGAAACCAATTTTATTGGGTTCCAAATATTCCAAAATGATTCTAGGAATTTTTCCAGAATTTTTAGACCATTTTTGCTAATTTTACTTTAGGGCGTCACTTTTGCGTAAACCTCGGCCAATCGCACGGCGCCTCGTGGCGGTACTGTTCATCTTCTACCTTGGACTCGTGCAAGCAAGCAGGCAAGCAACAGAGGAGGTTCTTTTCTCTTTCCATACAAGCCTCCACCCATTCAAACCTTCATAACTCCTTCCACACACCTCCAAATCACGAACGGTCGAGTCCGTTGAATCCGTGACGACGGATCCCTTCCATCCCCCACCATTATTAACCCCAAATCCCGCCGGAAACCGTCGCATTAAGCAAAAATCGAAATCGACTTCATGGGCAATAACTCGGTCGATTCAACTCCAAACGGCGTGCTTCCACCTCCTATATCTTCGTGTTAGTGTCCTCTTCCCGATGGTAGAACTCCCCTTTAGCCTCTCTAATCCAATCGGCCGGAAGATCGAGAAAACCGCGAGGAACGCTGGGTTTTTATGTTCTTCGTGTTCATCCTTGTTTCTCCCTCTCCGGTGGGTCAATCCTCATTCCGTTTGTTTCCTTGTGATCGTGTGGGAGTCTAGTTTCTAATTCATCCATCAATTTTAGGTTCCATCAAGAATTGAAGACGAATTTCGCATTTTTATTGCTTCGGCCGAACTCGAGTTTTTCGCCAAATTCGTCGTCTTCGTTGAGAATTGGTTCAATTCCTTGCTCCTATAGGTTCCTTAGGATGTCCTCTAGATGATCCATCTTTTTGTTTTGCATTGTTTCATAAAACTTTGGTGCAAAAATTCGGGTTTTTGGAAAAAACGGGAGCTCTCTGTTTTGGGCTTCATCGTGCTCGCGCCGCCGCCGCCATGCGCGCCACGCCCGCTCACCGGCCTCAAGACTGCAGCCGGCTGGCGCCGGCCACCGGTCCCCTCGCCGCCCCCCCCTTCAAGCTCTCGTCTACTCTCCTCCCCCATGGCTATGGCCCAAGCTTGAAGAAGCCCCTCTCCACTCTATGACAGCATGGCCCCACATGGCATAGACCCAAACCATCCAAAATTCAAGAAAAATCAGAAAAGGAATATTCCAGGAATATTCCCTCGTTTTCGATTTTCCAGGGTTTTCAAACTTCGGGAGCTCATATCTTTTCCGTCCGGACTCCGATTGACTCCGTTCAAATTCCTAAATTCATCTAAAATCAATACCTTCCTGACAGTACTACTTTTGTAATTTTTTCATTTTATTTATTTTCTTGTATTTATTTGTTATCTCGTATTGCGCGTAGCCGAGGAGCCGTCCGAGTCCGCCGACCCCGCCGCCGGACTTCAAGCGTTCGATGACCTCACTGCGACCGAAGGCAAGTCCCTTGACGCATATTGATCCCATGATTGTAAATGATTTACAATTGTTTTAACATGCATTGCTATGTTTTATCATCATATGTCCAATATAGCTCCTTAGCCATTCCGAATTGTGATCAACTCCTTGAATATTGATGTCCATATCCATTTGTAACCCTAGGACTTTTGCTATGCCATGATTATCGTATATGGTGACCTTTGTTGAATAGTACGGTAGAATTGCTTAGGACCAATATTGATGAAAATGACCCATGGGTGGGATTAGACAAAAATGATGATTTAAAGTATGATTTGGAAGTTATTAAAAAGATTTTGGTGCTGTTTTTATAAAATAAAAAGAAAAGGAAAAATGGTTTGGACTTGGGCGGAATGGAATGTCGGGCGGGTGCGGATTGAGCACTAGTTTGCATGGTGCAAGTGCCGCCCCAAGTCAATTAAGGACCGACGCTTATGAGTGCCCATTCTAAGCATAACCATACTACCACATGACTATAATGGTACGACCTGGCTAAATAATTTGTAAAAAACTAACTTAGACTCACCAAATGGTGGAATGTGAGTGCCGGATAGAGGCAAAATTGTTTTTCTCACACGGTGCAAGAGGGGGCTTCTGTACTGGGTGGCTAGAACCCTAACAACGGTGAAACCTCAGCGGGTGGGTCGGGTTAGGCATATACATTGTAAAGGCCTTGACATGATCTCTCTGCCGACACACCAAAGGAAGTGTGTTAATTGCATGGCATCAAGAGATGATCATGTCTTGTGGGTAAAGTTGTACACCTCTGCAGAGTTAAAACTATTCGAATAGCCATGCCTACAGTCAAGGGCAAAGCAAAGAATGCTTTCATATTGGTAGACTTTGGTTTTGGTTTTAAAATTTAAATGGTGCTTTGTTTTGGGATTCGGGAGTGGTTAGAACTCTCGGATGTTTAATGGCGGATTGAGCCAACAAGGTGGAAAGAACCTGTTTTATACCTTGACGGGAAGAGTCGTATGTGATTAAACTTAATCTTTTAATCGTGACGGTTAGAGCCTTATACTAGTGATGGTGGATAGAACCTTCACTGAAATATTAAATAATTCAATTGTTAAAAAGAATTGCTAAAACATGCTTTATGAAACTTATTAGCAAGTATGGTTTAATGAAATCTGGCTTTATGCAAATGAACCGTATTAAGCTTTCCTTTGGAAAGCCCTACATTTACATACTTTCCCCGACTTGCTGAGTACCTTTGTACTCACGTGCTACACATCTTGTCATCATCAGAGAACTACCAGGACACAGCTGAGGACGGTGAGTTCTACACCGAAGAATTCGAGGAAGATTGCCAAGATAGCTAGTCGCGTGTCTTGTCATCGCCTGTGGTGTTTTTGGTGTTCGCTTTTTGTCGCTTTTGCTTCCCCTGCCGTGTCTCCGGTCTCGTGATCGAGTATTGTAATAAGTGGCCATGTGGCCCATACTTTATTATTTATGTTACAATTTCGTTATTTTCGGCAATGACATATCACTGTTGACTGTGTATACTAGCTACTGATCTGGGACTAGTACAGAAATACACAGGAGATTTCGGATAGCTGATCCGGGGTCTCATAGCGGTGGTATCAAAGCCAGGTTGACTGTAGGACGTGACCTAGTTAGAATGGCAAAGCCTTAAGGACTAGTATTTTCATAAGAACCTACTTACAAAAGTTTAAGTTCCTTTGCTTCTATCTCCCCTATCTTAGTGTCTTGTGCTTATCCTATCCTTTAGTAAAAATTTGTTTACTAATCTCAACCAGTTTCAAAATTTGTAGATGCCTGCTGTCACCACTTTTGCGTCACAGGCTGGAGGTTTCTGTGAGGAGTTGTCGCTGATGCTTCAGGAGTTGGGGTTTCCCCATCATCCTGAGTATCACTACTCGTTCGTACCCGGCCTTGGCCAGGACTTGTTGCAGGTCCAGTTGCTGGTCTTTGCGAGGAGTCGAGTCCTAGCTGAGGATCGGCCGCTTTACTTCACGGCGGAGAGGATGGTGCTGGCACATGCACTGCAGGATGCTGCCAGGAAGGCCATTCTCCAATTGGGGGAAACCTGTCGTGCTCGGCTAGAGGACTCCCCGTACCGCCTTTTTCCCCGCTTCCAGATCGGGAGGAGCTTCAGCCAGTTTGAGAGTCTGGAGCAGGAGGCCGACCCGACAGTTGTGCACATGGGGTCCCTCATCCAGGCTCAGGATGAGGCCTATGTGAGCGGATCACCGGCGAGCTGCAGGATGTATGCCGGGCGTTGACTGCAGTGAGAGGAGAACCGTCAGCTCCTGGAGGAGAGGAGGGACGCCCGTTCACTTCCACCATCAGCTCCTGTGCAGGTGGCACAGCCAGTAGCACCACCGCCACCAATTCCAGTCCCGGAGGACCCACCTACCCGCGATTTGACGATCACCGCTCCGCCAGCCAAGCGTCATCAAGGCCTGAAGCTTCGTACCACCGCGCGCAAGTCAGTTCAGCGCCAGTCACCTTTGGGGGTGTCTCTGAGCTTCTTGGCCGCCCCTGGAGGTGCAGGACCTTCTTCTTCAGCTACACCTTCCCGCAGCAGGAGCGAGGAGGAGGAGGAGGAGGACCCGTCCCCGCGTGTCTACGAGAGTGATGCGAGCGTCTAGATGTTCTAGTCTGGAGGGTCTTAGTTTTGCTTCGAGTAGAACGATTAATAATTGCTTGTGTTGGTCTGGATCGTGCCTTGGGCGTTGTGATCCAACCATCCCTAAAACTATTTTGTTTTAATTGGAGTTCAGTTGGTTCTTCCCTTCTGTCGTGTGCTTTTGTCGTTGTGGATGTTGCTAGTCCCCTGTTTCTTACCTTTGCTCTTCCTTTCTTCCTTGTGTTTTCCCCGTCAGTAGTTTTAGATGGAGAACCCAGCCAGAGGCCGTGGTCGTGGAAGAGGCCGCGGTAGAGGCTGTGGACGCGATCGTGGACAGGTACACTTTCAGGAGGAGGAATTTGTGGAGCCACAGCAGCAACAGGGACAAGAGCATGTCCAACACCCGGCAGCCCAGCAAGAGCCGATACCACCTCCACCCCCCAGCTCATCCACCCAATATGGAGCAGATGATGGCGATGCATCTGCAACTTCTTCAGGCGTTAGCCCAGAATGTTCTGAACCCGCCCCAAGCTGCACCAGCTCAGGCCGCAGTAGAGCCGCCCCAATCCAAGTTTGGGGAGTTTATGAGGACGAGACCTCCCACTTTTGCGGGAGCAGTGGATCCGCTAGAAGCGGATGACTAGCTGAAGGAGGTGGAAAGGAAGCTCCACCTGGCTCAATGTGATGACCTTGAGAGTGTCAGGTTTGCTTCGCACCAGCTAAAGGGTACCGCCGCTAACTGGTGGGAGAATTACTCCGCCGCCCATGCTGATCCTCAGAATATCGCTTAGGATGAATTCGTTGAAGCTTTTCGGGCTACCCATATTCCGAAAGGAATCATGGAGATGAAGGGCATGAGTTCCACAAGCTGCAACAAGGGAACTTATCTGTGTCAGAGTACCTGAATCGCTTCACCCAACTCTCTCGCTATGCGGCTGCTGATGTCGCAACTGATGAAGCCAAGATCTGGAGCTTCATGGAGGGTCTTGACCCTAATCTGAAGGTTCAGCTGGTATCGAACGACTTCCCTTCATTCCAGCACATGGTGAATAAAGCTTTGATTCAGGAGGATGCTCAACGTCAGCTGTTTGAATCGTGAAAGCGGAAGATGATGTTCTAGAGCCAGCGAGGTGCCAGCAGCTCCAGGCCCCGCACATTCTAGCAGCAGCCTAGTAGGCCAGCAGTCTCCAACGCACCAAGGACCCCAATGTCCACCCCTCGCCCCGTCGGTCAAGCCCCTGCAAGCAATGCAGGAGCCCAAGCTCAGAAGAGTGGAACTGCGATGGCAGGAGTTCAGTGCTTCAACTGCAGAGAGATGGGACACTATGCCAACAATTGCCCACAGAAGCGTCAGCCGGTGACCCCAGTGAGGTTTAACCTGGGATCTACACCCGCCCGTGCTCCAGCACCAGTGCAAGGGAGAGGTACGCCACAGACCCCGCGCACGCCTAGGACTGCCGGAAGAGGGCGTGTGAACCATATCACTGCTGAGGAGGCTCAAGATGTGCCAGATGTGGTCTATGGTAAGTTCTTCGTCAACTCAGTACCTGCTTCAGTTCTGTTCGATTCTGGTGCAACACATTCCTTCATATCAGAATACTTGGTTAAAAAGCATGATTGGGACACAGTTCAGTTAATAAACCCTTTATTGGTTCAATCCCCTGGTAAAGAATTAAGAACAACTGTTGTTTGCCTGAAAATGGATATAGTAATAAGAGGGGTAAAGTTCCTAGCGAACTTAATACTATTGGATACTAAGGGTATAGAAGTAATCCTTGGAATGGATTGGTTAACCAAGTATAAGGGTCAGATAGACTATGCTAGTAGAGCTATCTCTCTTACCAGCCCGGAGGGGATTAGAGTGGAGTTCTTGTCTAATCTTTCCTCTAAGGGGGGTAGTACCCTGAACCGTCTGAAAGGTACATCGTTGGAGATTGTGCCGATAGTCAATGAGTACCCGGATGTATTCCCAGAGGAGTTGCTCGGTATGCCACCAGATCGGGATGTTGAGTTTGTGATTGAGCTTGTACCTGGTACCGCTCCGATCTCGAAGAGACCTTACTGGCTACCTTCCAACGAGTTAGTCGAGATAAAGAAACAGATTGAGGAACTACAGGAAAAAGGATTCATCAGACCCAGTTCGTCGCCTTGGGGATCGCCCGTAATCTTCGTCACAAAGAAGGATGGTAGTCTAAGGATGTGCATAGACTACAGATCTTTGAACGAGGTGACCATAAAGAACAAGTATCCGCTGTCTCGGATAGATGATCTGTTTGATCAGTTGAAAGGAGCCCAAGTTTTCTCCAAAATAGATTTGAGATCCGGATATCATCAGTTGAAGATAAGGAAAGAAGATATTCCGAAGACAACTTTCACTACCAGATATGGACTGTACGAGTTTACAGTAATGTCCTTCGGATTAACAAATGCCCCTTCTTATTTCATGAATTTGATGAATAAGGTGTTCATGGAGTATTTGGACAAGTTTGTTGTAGTCTTCATTGACGACATTCTTGTTTATTCCAAGAGTCAAAAAGAACATGAAGACCATCTGAGGATTGTTTTGGAAAAATTAAGAGAACACCAGCTTTATGCTAAGTTTAGCAAATGTGACTTTTGGTTGAAGGAAATTTCTTTCCTGGGTCATATCATTTCTGCTGGAGGAGTAGCAGTGGATCCTACGAAAATGAAGGATGTTTTGGATTGGACCCAACCCAAGTCAGTCCCGGACATTAGGAGTTTTCTGGGATTAGCATGCTACTATCGACGATTCATCGAAGGATTCTCGAGGATAGCAAGACCGCTCACTCAGCTTTTAAAGAAAGAGAAGAAGTTTGAATGGACTAAGTCTTGTGAGCAAAGTTTTCAGGAATTGAAGAAGAGGTTAACTTCAGCACCAGTACTCGTCCTGCCGGATATTCATAAGGACTTTGAAGTTTATTGTGATGCCTCAAAACAAGGACTTGGTTGTGTTTTGATGCAAGAAGGAAAAGTTATAGCTTACGCGTCAAGGCAACTGCGACCTCATGAAGAAAACTATCCAACTCATGACTTGGAGTTAGCCGCAGTTGTGCATGCGCTCAAGATTTGGAGGCATTATCTGATTGGGAATAGATGTGAGATTTATATGGATCACAAGAGTTTGAAGTATATCTTCACCCAGTCCGATCTCAGCCTGAGGCAGAGAAGATGGTTGGAATTGGTGAAAGATTATAATGTGGGAATTCACTATCACCCTGGAAAAGCTAATGTTGTTGCGGATGCATTAAGCCGGAAGGGTTGCTGCAACAACGTTATGGTACAGGAAAGCCAGCCAGCGCTTCATGAAGAAGTCCGGCGTCTTAACTTGGAATTGGTGAATGAAGGTGGCATCTTCAATGTTGAAGTGAAATTGACACTAGAAGATCAGATCAGAGAGGCTCAGAAGAATGATAAGGGTATTGCAGACCTAAAAGATGGCTTGAAGAAAGGGAAACACCCAGGATTTTCAGAAGATGAGAAAGGTACGGTGTGGTTCGGGAAAAGAACAGTAGTCCCCAACCATGAAGAAATCAAGGATGTGGTCTTGAAAGAAGCTCATGATTCAGTATATTCCATTCATCCGGGAGGTACCAAGATGTATGCGGATTTGAAAGAAAAGTATTGGTGGTCCAATATGAAGAAAGAAGTGGCTGACTTCGTGGCACGTTGTGATGTTTGCCAGTTGGTCAAAGCCGAACATCAGAAACCAGCCGGTCTATTGCAGCCTTTGCAAGTTCCTGTTTGGAAATGGGAAGAAATTGGAATGGATTTTATAACTGGATTACCTAAAACCAAGTCTGGTTATGATTCGATTTGGGTCATTGTGGACCGATTAACCAAAGTGGCGCATTTCATTCCGGTGAAGACAACCTACTCTGGTGATAAACTTGCAGAACTTTACATTGCCAAGATTGTATGTTTGCATGGTGTGCCGAAAAAGAACGTGTCCGATCGAGGATCTCAGTTTACCTCGAGGTTTTGGCAGAAGTTACATGAGGTTTTGGGCACGAATTTGAACTTCAGTACTGCTTACCATCCCCAGACCGATGGTCAGACGGAAAGGTTGAATCAAATCCTAGAAGATATGTTGAGAGCCTGTGCTTTGACTTATAAAGGGTCTTGGGATCAGAATTTGCCCTATGCCGAGTTCTCGTACAACAATAGCTATCAGTCAAGTCTAAAGATGGCGCCTTTTGAAACTCTGTACGGAAGGAAATGCAGAACCCCCTTGTATTGGAAAGAAACCGATGGTGGACAAATTATCAGACCTGATATTCTGAAAGAAGCCAAAGAGCAGGTCAGACAGATCCGCACAAATCTGAAGACCGCCCAGTCAAGACAGAAAAGTTATGCTGATAACCGTCGCCGCGAATTAAGCTTCGCACCTGGTGACCATGTGTATCTGAAAGTTTCACCTCTGAAGGGTATGCGCTGATTTAGAGTTAGTGGGAAGTTAGCACCCCGCTACATTGGTACATTCCCAGTGGTTGCTAGAAGAGGGGAAGTGGCTTATAAGTTGGAATTACCTCCACAGCTGTCAGGGGTACATGACGTCTTCCATGTGTCTCAGTTGAAGAAATGTCTCAGAGTACCCGAGCATCAGATGCCTTTTGAAGAGATGGAATTGAAAGAAGACCTATCGTATCCGGAGTATCCAGTCAAGGTTTTGGATGAAGCCGAACGTCGAACCCGAAGTCGTGTGACCAAATTCTGCAAGGTTCAGTGGAGTAATCATTCTGAGAAGGAAGCTACCTGGGAGCGAGAAGAAGATCTTCGAGCAGAGTTTCCCGATCTCTTTCTTTCTCCGTCCGAATCTCGGGGACAAGATTCTCTCTAACGGGGGTAGGTTTGTAACATCCTCGTTTTCGCTTTCTGGGAAAATCTAATTTAAATTAAGTAAATTCAAAATTTGGAGTTTCCTTGGTGTTTAACTTAACCTGGTAGCCATTTCCGTCCCAAAATCCGAATTCAATTCCCCTCCGTTCGAAAATCGAATTTCCAGATTCCCGCCGGTACCCGAAATTTCACCTGAGTTCGAAAATGCTCCAAAAATCCCGAAATCACTTCAATTAAGTCTTAAATATTCCAAAATTATTTTTGGAATGATTCCCAAGATTTTTGGAAGCTCTCTGGTATTTTATCTCGCGCGGCTTTTATTTAATGCCCGCTATTCGCTCTAGAATATTCAAATCCACAAATTTCATTCAAATTCCGCGAAACCAATTTTATTGGGTTCCAAATATTCCAAAATGGTTCTAGGAATTTTTCCAGAATTTTTAGACCATTTTTGCTAATTTTACTTTAGGGCGTCACTTTTGCGTAAACCTTGGCCAATCGCACGGCGCCACGTGGCAGTACTGTTCATCTTCTACCTTGGACTCGTGCAAGCAAGCAGGCAAGCAACAGAGGAGGTTCTTTTCTCTTTCCATACAAGCCTCCACTCATTCAAACCTTCATAACTCCTTCCACACACCTCCAAATCACGAACGGTCGAGTCCGTTGAATCCGTGACGACGGATCCCTTCCATCCCCCACCATTATTAACCCCAAATCCCGCTGGAAACCGTCGCATTAAGCAAAAACCGAAATCGACTTCATGGGCAATAACTCGGCCGATTCAACTCCAAACGGCGTGCTTCCACCTCCCATATCTTCGTGTTAGTGTCCTCTTCCCGATGGTAGAACTCCCTTTTAGCCTCTCTAATCCAATCGGCCGGAAGATCAAGAAAACAATATGAGCTATCTCATGCTTGTCACCATGGACTCTGAGCTGCAAAAGCAATATGAGGACCAGGATGCTTACAATATGATTGTGGGCTTGAAGGGCATGTTTGGGAATCAAGCAAGGGCTGAGAGGTATGGTATCTCAAAGCTTACATTTGCTTGTAAGTGGTGAAGGCGATCCGGTCGACCCACATGTAATCAAGATGATTGGCTACATTGGGAGATTGGAAAAGCTTGAGTTTCCCTTAGCAATGGTGCAAGCTCTGAGGCGTAATTCTCTAGTCTCTGCCTTAGAGCTTTGAGCCATTCATTATGAATTTTCATATGAATAGCATGGAGAAGAGCCTGACCGAGCTACATGGGATGCTCAAGGCTGCCGAGGAAAGCATTAAGATGAAACCCAATCATGTGATGATGGTTCAGAAGACAACTGCCTTCAAAAAGAAGAAAGCAAAGGCTTGGGGAAAGGGAAAGAGCAAGGGCAAGGCTCAAGATGAGATCACGAGCCTCAAAACTAAGCTTCAGAAGCTCAAAGTCGGCCCTCAACCCGAAACCCAGTGCTTCTATTGCAAGAAGTCAGGACATTGGAAATGGAACTGCGAGAAGTACCTGGCAGATAAAAGGAATGGGAGTGTGACTTCCACTTCAGGTATTAATGTTATAGAAATTAATCTTGCTACTTCTTATTCCAGCTCTTGGGTATATGATATCGGATCGGTTGCTCACATTTGCAATTCGATGCAGGGGCTGACAAAGAGTAGAGACTTGGCAAAGGGAGAAGTTGATATTCGCGTGGGGAATAAAGCAAGAGTTGTTGGTCTTGCCGTTGGCACCTAGCCATTGCATTTGCCTTCAGGATTAGTTTTAGAACTTAATAATTGTTATTTTGTTCCATCTATGAGTAGAAACATTATTTCATCTTCCTGTTTGGAACATGAAGGTTATGAATTCAGAATAAAGAACTTTGTTTGTTCAATATTTTTTAATGATATGTATTATGGTCGTTGTCCCATGGTGGATGGGTTATACGTCCTTGAACTCAAAGAAAAACATGTCTATAACATTAATGTCAAAAGGCCTCGACCAAATGATTTGAACCCTACCTTTTTATGGCATTGTCGCTTGGGTCACATAAATGAGAAACGCATGAAGAAGCTCCATGGTGATGAACTTCTCACCTCATTTGATTTTGAATCATTTGAAACATGTGAGTCTTGTTTACTTGGCAAGATGACAAAAACCCCTTTCACAGGTTTTAGTGAGAGGGCGAGTGAATTGTTGGCCCTAGTACATACAGATGTATGTGGACCAATGAGCTCGATTGCTAGAGGTGGGTTTCAATACTTTGTAACTTTTACTGATGACTTTAGTAGATATGGATATATCTATTTAATGAGGCATAAGTCTGAAACCTTTGAAAGGTTTAAAGAGTTTCAGAACGAAGTACAAAATCAACTTGGCAAATCAATAAAACACTTACGATCAGATCGTGGTGGCGAATACTTGAGCCAAGAGTTTGGTGATCATCTAAAGCAATGTGGAATCGTTCCACAACTTACTCCGCCAGGAACGCCTTAATGGAATGGCATATCCGAACGACGGAATCGAACTTTATTGGATATGGTTCGGTCAATGATGAGCCAAACAGACCGCCATTATCATACGGGGTTCGCTCTAGAGGCAATTTGCGTTCACATTAAATAGGGTCCCATCAAAATCCATTGAGAAGACACCATATGAGATATGGACCGGAGAAGTCCCATATTGTCATTTACGATATGGGGATGCGAGGCTTATGTAAAACGCTTTGCAATCGATAAACTCGCACCTAAATCGAGAAAAATACTTCTTTGTGGGGTATCCTAAAGAAACAAAAGGATATTACTTTTATAAAAGAAACGAGAACAAAGTTTTTGTTGCTCGAAATGGTGTCTTTTTGGAGAAAGAGTTTCTTTCCAAAGAAATCAGTGGGAGTGATGTGCATCTCGATGAAATTCGAGAATCGCATGAATATGTTCAAGCTACCACTGAACCTTCACAAGATGTACAAAGTGTTGTACAACCTGTGGAAGAGACACCGGCCCTACGTAGGTCGGGGAGGCCGCATCATGAACCCATAAGATATGGACATGACATATTATTATTGGACAAAGATGAGCCCACGACTTACAAAGAAGCGATGATGGACCCAAACTCCGAAAAATGGCTTGGAGCCATGAGATCCGAAATTCAATCCATGCATGACAATCAAGTTTGGAACTTGGTCGATCCTCCTGATGGTGTAAAAACCATAGAATGCAAATGGATTTTCAAGAAGAAGACAGACGTAGATGGAAATGTTCAGATCTATAAGGCACGGTTGGTGGCAAAGGGTTTCAAACAAGTTCAAGGAATTGACTATGATGAAACTTTTTCACCGGTAGCCATGCTCAAGTCTGTCCGGATCATTTTAGCAATTGCTGCATATTTCGATTATGAAATATGGCAGATGGACGTCAAGATAGCTTTCCTTAATGGGAATCTATCTGAGGATGTATACATGATACAACCTGAGGATGTAAAAGGTTACACCGATGCAAGCTTCCAAACTGACAAAGATGATTTTCGATCACAATCTGGTTTTGTGTTTACACTAAATGGAGGAGCAGTAAGCTGGAAGAGTTCCAAGCAAAGCACGGTGGCTGACTCTACGACAGAAGCGGAGTACATTGCGGCTTCAGATGCCGTAAAAGAAGCTGTATGGATAAAGAAGTTTATCTCAGAGCTTGGTGTGGTCGCTAGTGCCTCTAGTCCAATGGACATCTATTGCGATAATAGTGGTGCCATTGCACAATCAAAAGAGCCTAGATCACATCAGAAGTCCAAACATATACTCCGACGCTTTCACCTTAGTCGCGAAATTGTGGATAGAGGTGACGTGAAGATATGCAAAGTACATACGGAAGCCAATGTGGCTGATCCGTTGACAAAGCCACTACCACAGCCTAAGCATGAGGCGCACACGAGGTCTATTGGTATTAGATACTTAATTGATTGACTCAAGTGCAAGTGGGAGATTGTTAGTGTTATGCCCTTGAGGCAATCATATAGATGATTGTAACATGACTATGTTTATGAATAATAATATGATTATTGGTCCAATGAATGTATATCATTGTTTTGATCAACAAGTGTGTGACTTGTTTATGAAGCTCTTTATTTATTGATATAATTGGATAAATATCTCTGATCGGATATCATCGTATAGGACAACGATGAATAGATTAGCACATGTATTGTTCGATGATCATGTTTCATAGATCATGGGATATGGAGATATCATCAATACATTGTGGACGCATGTTGAAGAACATGTGTTAGATAGACCCACAATGGGACACTGCGAGAATGTAACATTCTTATGTGTCATCAGTGTATCTCATACATGGTAGATGTATGATCCTTAGACCTGAGATTGTCATATTCCCTACGTGTGTAATAGTTTACCTTGGGGTTACCAAACACTATTTCCTAACCGGATAGTTATAAAGGTAGCTTTCATGTTTACTATGAAACATGCAGAGGGAAGTGAGCAGTCAAGATGGAATTTGCCACTCCAATGTAACGGAGATATATGTCTAGGCCACTCGTGTGATATGATTAAGGAAGTGCATGGCCATGCCGTGATTGAGAAGTCAATCACAACTTATTAATATATCACGGATACGAGAGATGGATTGAACTGTCAAAGGATGACATGCTTCTCGCCTTGAGTTCGATCTTCATATAGTTTGGGAAAGGGATTATTACATCAGTACTTTAATCATATGCGTTTGGGAGTTGGCATGCTCTGCAAGGAGCCGCTACCGACTATTGGATTAGAAAAAGGGTTTTCCGAATCCATGTCCAAATGCGCATGAACCTACAGGGTCACACACTTAACGGGATGAGACGAATTAATTCGGATTGGATCCGCAATTAATGGACCTCGTGGGCTTAGCGCGTAGATGGGCCCTAACTGCCTAGGGTTTCACCTCGTGGCTATATAAGGAGGGGAGGAGGCTAGACGCAGGATACACTTTTGTGCGGTTTAGAGGTGTTTCACCAGAAACCCTAGCCACCTCCTCTCATTGCCCCTGCCGAGCGACCCGGTGCTTGCACACCGACGCACGGTGTTCCATCCCCGGATGTGTGGACTGCTGTGGTGACGCTACTGCTACTGCGGCGTGGAGAGGGCGATTCGCAGCGAGGACGATCCGTGGCGAGGATGATCCGCGGCGAGGACGATCCGCGGCGAGGACGATCCACGCCGAGAACAATCCACTACAACGATGTGCGAAGGATTCCGCAACTGCGCGTCTCGTTGTAATAGATCTATGATCCCCTTCTTGCGAGTAGCTTTTCTGGTTTGCGGTAGAAATTTTAATTTGTGCTAGTGTAGCATACCGCGTTCCCCAACATATTGATCCCATGATTGCAAATGATTTACAATTGTTTTAACATGCATTGCTCTGTTTTATCATCGTATGTCCAATATAGCTCCTTACCTATTTCGAATTGTGATCAACTCCTTGAATATTGATGTCCATGTCCATTTGTAACCCTAGGACTTTTGCTATACCATGTTTATCATATATGGTGACCTTTGTTGAATAGTACGGTAGAATTGCTTAGGACCAATATTGATGAAAATGACCCATGGGTGGGATTATACAAAAATGATGATTTAAAGTATGATTTGGAAGTTATTAAAAAGATTTTGGTGCTGTTTTTATAAAATAAAAAGAAAAGGAAAAATGGTTTGGACTTGGGCGGAATGGAATGTCGGGCGGGTGCGGATTGAGCACTAGTTTGCATGGTGCAAGTGCCGCCCCAAGTCAATTAAGGACCAACGCTTATGATTGCCCATTCTAAGCATAACCGTACTACCACATGTTTATAATGGTACGACCTGGCTAAATAATTTGTAGAAACCTAACTTAGACTCACCAAATGGTGGAATGTGAGTGCCGGATAGAGGCAAGACTGTTTTTCTCACACGGCGCAAGAGGGGGCTTCATCTTGGGTGGCTAGAACCCTAACAGCGGTGAAACCTCAGCGGGTGGGTCGGGTTAGGCGTATACATTGTAAAGGCCTTGTCATGATCTCTCTGCCGACACACCAAAGGAAGTGTGTTAATTGCATGGCATCAAGAGACGATCATGTCTTGTGGGTAAAGTTGTACACCTCTGCATAGTTAAAACTATTTGAATAGCCGTGCCTACGGTCAAGGGCAAAGCAAAGAATGCTTTCATATTGGTAGACTTTGGTTTTGGTTTTAAAATTTAAACGGTGCTTTGTTTTGGGATTCGGGAGTGGTTAGAACTCTCGGATGTTTAATGGCGGATTGAGCCAACAAGGTGGAAAGAACCTGTTTTATACCTTGACGGGAAGAGTCGTATGTGATTAAACTTAATCTTTTAATCGTGGCGGTTAGAGCCTTATACTAGTGATGGTGGATAGAACCTTCACTGAAATATTAAATAATTCAATTGTTAAAAAGAATTGCTAAAACATGCTTTATGAAACTTATTAGCAAGTATGGTTTAATGAAATTTGGCTTTATGCAAATGAACCGTATTAAGCCTTCCTTTGGAAAGCCCTACATTTACATACTTTCCCCGACTTGCTGAGTACCTTTGTACTCACGTGCTACACATCTTGTCATCATCAGAGAACTACCAGGACGCAGCTGAGGACGGTGAGTTCTACACCGAAGAATTCGAGGAAGATTGCCAAGATAGCTAGTCGCGTGTCTTGTCGTCACCTGTGGTGTTTTTGGTGTTCGCTTTTTGTCGATTTTGCTTCCGTTGTCGTGTCTCCGGTCTCGTGACCGAGTATTGTAATAAGTGGCCATGTAGCCCATACTTTATTATTTAAGTAACAATTTCGTTATGTTCGGCAATAACGTATCACTGTTGACTGTGTGTACTAGCTACTGATCTGGGACTAGTACAGAAATACACAGGAGATTTCGGATAGCTGATCCGGGGTCTCACAGGTGACACGGCCGCCACGCGGGCTTGGGCGTAGCGATGGCGCTAGCATGTCGCCGAGGTGGCGGTGACGCGGGAGACACGCGGTGACGCGTCAGCACAGAGGCGAAGCGGCTTGGCGGCGATGCAGACACGCCGGAGCTGGAGAAGACGACGTGGGAAATGATGAAACTAGGCCAGATTGGGTGCGGGTTGGTGTGGATCTGGAAGAGGAAGACGAGGCGCACACGTAGGTGGCCTCAACTTCGGTGGAAACCCACCGAAGAGAACGATTGGGCTCGGGAAAGACCGCAATGGAGGCGGCGCACTCCGACGAGCTTGCGCGAGGTGACGGTGGGGTCTCAGGTTATGCGAAGCGGGGCATTGGAGGCGGCGTGGAGAGGCCAACCTCGGGCTGGGTGCGGCTTGGCTTTAAATAGCCTCGAAGGACGCGTACGAGGCCCAGAAACCGAGGGCAGCGCGGAGCTGGGCCGGCTGGGCTGCGGCATGGAGCAGCATTGGGCCGAGCAAAAGAAGCGTTGGGCCGAGCGGAGTGGGCCGCGAAGAGGAGCTGGGTCAGCTGGTGCTAAGGAAACGGCCCGAGGGCAAATTCAAAATAGAGTTTGATTTTTCCCATTTAATAAATCAACAGGAATTCAAACCATTCTAAATAAATTTAGAAAAATCTCAAAAATCACAGAAAAATTCAGTGAAACACAAGAAACCCAACTACGACTAAAATTCTTTTGTTTGATGCACAAATAAATTAAATAAAAATCTTTTAATTAATTAAGAATTCAAATTAAGCTTTTTTTAATTCGAGAAAATCCAAATGGTTCTTTTTTATTTTTTATTTTTTTTTCAAAAACTCAAAATTTGGAATGTTACAGATCACGTACATCCGGGAGAAAAATCTTTACCTTTTAGCGATGATAATAATCAATAACATAGAGACAATTAAATAAACTACTAAACTCTCCAATAATATTAAATGCCAAATAAATTCACATGACCTTTATTATGAATATGAGAGTCCATCAACTAAATTGGCTAAGAACTACATTATTCATGAGTGAACACTAAAACTAGGTATTTGTGGAAGATGATGTGGCAAGTGACACAATAAAGCTACTATCATCATATGCATGTCGCCTTCAATGATCACCTAAAAAATTAAAATAAGCGAGGATGGGTCTACGACTCAGCAAATACATAGTAAAACAACAACATAACTATTTATCACATTCATCTCATTAGTCATCATTCATCATTTGCAATGTAATACAAATATGTCTACATGCTTATATACTCATCACATAGCGTAAATCGGTATCGCTGAGTGCACATCCGTCGATGTTGCACCCTCCATACGCTCCATCCCATGGAGGTGTCTACCGAAGTAGGTCTTTCGTGCCTACACCAAGTTGGTCATAGAGACCCACATATATCGTATCTTTCAATCATTAATGCAAATGCCATGAGTTATTAACATATTTCATCATCTCCATCATTCTCATCATCATAGCATATTATATTTCATAATAAATGAAAAGAACCATGTAAAGCATCAATAAGAATTAATCATCCATGTCATTATTCTACCACACTTGTCTTTTACCCATGAGAAATGGAATGGCATGCAGTTGAAACCAAACCTGTACTCACACCACCTACAATAGGTAAATCCATATCAAAATCACGCCATAACAATATATACATCAAACATAATTTCATCGCTCCTACGCACATCCCTGGACTTAAGTTTCTCCCTCGCTGAACAGTTTACCTTTTGCTATCTAGGCGGTCAGAAGGCCATAACTCCTAGCTCAAGATCCCAAACATAGTAAACCATATGCTTTATGAAAACTACACAAGATTGCCCACAATTTTGTAGTTATCCATATTTTCCAATTCATTCATTTAATCCCTCGTTTTCAGCCCCAAAGATCGATCTATTGTGTTACTGGACAACAGATTTCATAATTTCGTAACTATTTTTATATAACTACAAATATTTCAAAATATAGCATCTATAGGATCTAACTAAAATTATCTAGCTTTCTCTAGTTATATACATAATTTAATTTGGCATTATCTAGCCCTAAACAGCATATTAACATAACTGCTCTCAGTGGCTATCGTTTTCTGGATAGCAAGATTCTACAAGCCATAACTTTCAAACCGCTTAATCAAATTTTATGTTCTTATGCTCTAATTAAACTTTAGATAATAATCTATATTTTGCATAACCTGTACAAGCCATGAGACTGACCATAGTTACCCAAAATCTACCTGAAAAACATAGACCACTATTAAACGAATACTGATATCTCCCAAATTCCATCTTACTCTCGAAATACCAAATCTATCTACCAAATAGCTATAACATCGCTCCACTATAACGTCAATGACTAACAACAATCTAGAGTTTATACTGCGTTCCAAAAATTTGAAGGAACTCTCAGAAACGACAATGTCTTAATCCGCTCCATAGATATGAACAGCTTTTCCTCTTCTCCCATTTCCCTCTTTCCTTCCTTTTTTTTATGTTTTCTCTTATCTCTCTCCTTCGGCCACCCTCCCTTGCCTCCTCTCTTGCCTGCCCATGGCACCGGCTCGGTAAAGCAACCGTGCAAGGGCAGCGGCACGAGCGGCTGGGACATCGGCGCGGCTAGGGCTTGTGGTTCGCGGCAGCGGGTTCGGGTAGCGGCGCGACGCGCGGCTGGTGGCGGCGTAGTGTAATAGGAGGCGGTGCGGCGATGGCGCGACGCGATGGCGGCAACGGCAGCGCGACAAGGCGCAATGACGGCAGAGCTACAAGACTGCTGGCAAGGCATGGCTCGGGTTGCGGCGGCGCGCATGCAGGGTGGCAGCTCTAGGGCCTGTTTGGTTTATAGCCAAACATTGCCACAATTTGCCACACATTGAGTTAGGCAAGTTTGACCAAATTAGGCATGTGTTTGGTTCAAAGCCACACTTCTGGCAAGATTCTTTCTTGCCATTTAGGTTCCACATGTCATTGGCTCAAAAAAGTGTGGCAAACTTCTTTTTTCTAGCCAAAGTGTGGCTTCAATTTTGATGACCTAACTTTAGGCAAGTTTGCCAAAAAAAACTATGGCAAAATATGGTAAACTTAGTATATGAACCAAACGGGCCCTAGTGTTTGAGGTGCTTCCCTCTCCTGTCTTGCTTAAAGAGCACTACCCACGAAATCTGGCTCTGGCAAGGCACGATGGCGCCCGGCCCGATTTCTTTTTTTTTTTCTAATTTTTTTTCTTCAGAATATTAGACAACATGTCTGAGTGGCTACGACATTGGCATCCGAATCCTATTGGATCTGGAGGCCAACGGCCATCTATAGGCTTCCTGACGATGCACGTACGTACACTGTGGTACCTCGGCGGCGAATGGCAGCTGATGGCATTACTTCCCGTGCGGCACCAACATATTGGCATGGAGGACCTGACAACGACAGCTCTGCAATTTTCGCAGCTCTTCATCACCTCTCTGCAACTTTGCAGGAGTATGTCTTGCAAAAGTTCCCATTTGGACGTCTGCAGTTGTGTCATTGGTCAAATTCGCATATCTTGAACTCTCAGTCTTCTTCGTTGTTTCTAGCTGATTGTATACTTTCTGGTTGCAATCAATTGGTCATTTTATTAGGATTTTTTCCTGGTTAGCAATAAGATAGTTTATGGGTTGACTATTATTTGTCATTTTCAAATAAATTATTGCACTTTAAACAATCTTTTTGTCTTAAGTGGAATTAGGCTCAGACGTTTTCATATATGAACCGATAAATAGTAGTTTCAATTGTGTAATATTTGTGATATTGAGCTTGAGCGATGTCAGGTCAAAGTGAAGTAGTTTCTGAATGTTTGGTATACGGTCAAGATTACGTTAAAGGAGGTGTAAATGGATAGTAATGCTGATCATTCTTGTCAATTAGGTGTCCTTTCAGAAACTTTGAGGCTTTTCTTTTATATCAGTTCATTATTGATTTTCCATGATACGAGTGGATTTCTTCTTATTTCAAGTTTCGCATCAAAACATTTCAATAATTATTCCCTACTAATTTCTCGGATCTCTCAGCAAAAAATTGCCTGTAATAAGAGATGGACGACCAGCGGCAATAGAAGGTCCCAAGAACATAGTAGTTATTTGCTTGGGTACTTGCCCGAGTCTCTTCTATGGCCATCAACGTTTTCATTTGCTCTGACCATACAGCTGAGCATTGAGAACTCTCATCGAGAAGCATGGAGGAGGTTGTTTGTCTTGCGTGCAAACTATACTGCTGCTCTTCTGGTTTTTATCCCCATGCCAATTTTGTCCGTAAGTCAAAATAGTAATTCTTCGTTTCATGTCTTTTGTCTACTGACTTCACCCAGGTGTATGCCTTGGTACGCATGTATTTTTGTTGCTGTTTTGGGGCATTTAAATTAGGAAATTTCTAAGCATGAATCATGTTTTTCTTTGCAGATTTTATGTCTTCGCATGGCAAAATATTCTAGCATTGGGTACCACAAACGTTGTCATTTGCTAGATTTAATGATTGGTAGATTCTAGGGTTAAGGACCTGGAAGTAGGGGTGAAAACGGGACAGGAAATATCCGCCCGATCCGATACCGAATCCGTTTAAAATCCGTACCGATGTTATCCGTATTCGTATCCGGAAAATCCGGTATAATATGGGTTAGGATATGGGAAGAGCAATATCCGATCCGTATTCGAAAAATGTCATGTAATATGGGTTTGGATATGGGAAGAGCAATATCCGACCCGATATCCGGTAAATATCCGACCCGAATATCCGGATAAAATTAGTTATTCTTCCATTAATTTGGTTTATTATTGGATAGATAGAGTAGTTGTTTGATATTGGCACTAAAAAACACTACTTTGTTATTAAGAGTGAACTTCAACAAATCTATCAACAAACAAATAGAGTGATGACATAATGCTTTTACCTAAATTGATTTGTTCAACTTATTTGATAAACTTCTTTTCTATTCAAATTACTGGAATTAGTTGAGTCGCTAAATTGAAGCATAGCAAACAAATCCGAGTGGTCCTCATTATGAGAGAAGTCTATCTTCAGTTTGTCAGAATGTGACAATTCAACACTATTTAATATCTCCAAGAATTTATTCCGTAAGGTTAAGTTTGATGGAAGAGCTCCCCTTGTTCTCTGTTTTCTTTATGTCTCGATCTCTCTCCTTGTATCCGACCCATTTGTACCTCTAACTATACTACTATCCTATGTTGAAATAATTATGACTTGAAGCTAATATTGTAAGGTTAATGCTTCATTCTTTCTTTTACGTACACAATTATGTATTATACTACTATCCGATTATGATATCCGATCCCGACCCGAATCCGTCAGGTATCCGCTCCGTATCCAAATCCTGAATAATCCGAATTCGTATCCGTATCCGGGACATCCGTATCCGACTCCGAATCCGGAAAAAAAAATATGGGTTAGGATATGGGACGAGCAATATCCGCCCGTATCCGATCCGGTTTCACCCCTACCTGGAAGGATGTTGTGGCTAGCTACATGTTGCCAGGCTCTGATATAGTGACCCTGCCCTTATTTCAAGATGATTCACTAGTACAAAACAGCACATAGGTGGCACCCTTTTTGTGACGATTTTTTTAAAACCACCACAAATAGAATTATCAGTGGTGATTTTTTAATTCAAAATGACGAAACCATCGTGCATAATGCATGTATGCTTCTCACATTGTCACGTACAAAGCGGCCAACATGTCCTCCTTGTCATTTTTGCCACGACCATCATGCATAATGCATGTATGCTTCTCACATTGTCACTTACAAAGCGGCCACCATGTCCTCCTTGAGTCAGGCACATGTGCTCATGTCATTAATTGGTGTACTTTTGGTTGGCATTTAGTCAGACCAATTGGAGCAAAGAGTGTACTAATGTTGTTAAATTATTCGGTCCTTGATGGTGCAGGACTGTATAGGATTTTAGAATTACATTGCATTTCGTAGTAAATAAACTCCTACTTCATTGATTTGCACCATGATATTTTAGTTTATTCATTTTTTGCAGTATCACAAGAAGTCGAGAGGCACAAATTTATATGGATAGTTCGTGTGCCAATACATGCGAGAAATCTTATGTTCTACAGTAATAGAAAATGATGAAGAGGTTTGTCATGCTAACATCACACATTGATTCGCACCACTTAATTTCTATATATACTCTGAGATTTATTTTCCCTACTTATAGCGCCTCAAGTTTCCTACAGGAGGACCGCTTCATGTTGAAATCCAAGTCATTCAGGGACTACTTCATCATAAAGGAAGTCATCAACAAAAACGGCAAGTTTTATGACAAAGACAACAATGATTCAGTTATCTATACTCATCTTACACGTTATTCGTCTCCAACCAACACCGAAGGCTCGTAGGCTTGTAGTTTAGAAAACTAGTTTAAGCTTTTATTATTTAAATTTTGTTCCATTACAAAGTGTAAATTGATATTTCATTCTGGCTAATCTTATGCTACTTTGTGTATACATCTGTTACAATGTGTATGATATATCTGTTTTTTGTGTATGTTATTTCAGAAGGCATGGCTAACGCTTTCTGAGGCTAGCACGAAATGCAAGTTTTTTACTTTTTGTATTTAGAATTATCAGTGGCGGTTTGTGGCTAAAACCGCCATTGACAATATGAATATCAGTGACGGTTTTAGTCACAAACCACCACACATAATATGGACATCAGTGGCGGTTTGTGGCTACAACGGCCACTGATAATATGAGTATCAGTGGCGGTTTTAAAACCGCCACTGATAATATTATCTGTGGCGGTTTTAAAACTGCTACTGATAATCCCCGATTATCAGTGTCATTTAATCTGTGACGGTTTGAAAACCGTTACTGATGTCAGTTAAAAACCGCTACTGATAATGATTTCTCTACTAAGGGCATCTACAGTGGTATAGACGGTAGCTGTCTATAATATACCTCTATGTCATCTACAGACAGTACTAAAGACAACTTATACAATAGATTGTCTATATAGCTGTCTGTAATGATCTCTCATATAATTAATAGACTGTCTGTACAATGGTATACACACTATAAAGCTGTCTATAAGGCCAACACCGAAGGCATGGCTAACGCTTTCTACATTGGTATAGACGGTAGCTGTCCATAATATACCTCCATGTCATCTACTGACAGTACTAAAGATAACTTATACAATAGACTGTCTATATAGCTGTCTGTAATGATCTTTCATATAATTAATAGACTGCATGTACAATGGTATACACACTATAAATCTGTCTATAAGGCCAACACCGAAGGCATGGCTAAAACCGCCATTGATAATATGAATATTAGTGACGGTTTTAGTCACAAACCACCACAAATAATATGGACATCAGTGGTGGTTTGTGGCTACAACGGCTCTCTAGAGGTTGTTTTGGTCAGGTATGTAACTGCGTAGAACTCAGTTAAATTTCGATGCTTCCAGACATATGCAGGGCGGTCTGTTTAAATTCAAGAATAGAAAAATGTTGTTTGCTTCACAGGATGAGTGGACACTGGCTTAGAAGTTTGAATTTCAGTTGCAGAGCACATCCACCTTTGAAAGATAAAATTGATGCTCATTTTCTGGTTTTTGGGATAAAGACCATCTCCAACCCATTCCCGTCCCCTCCCTCATTCCCTTCGCGAAGGGATTCCCATTCCCTTCAGCGCTTCAACGGGTTCCCTTCAGCATTCCCTTCAGCCTGGGATTCTCTCTCCCATTCCCTCCAGGAAGGGATTCTCTCTCCTTTCCCTATACAATTCCCTTTAAAGGGAATCTGTTGGAGATGGGTGGAAATAAAAGGAATGGGAATGGGGAAGGGAATAGGGAAGGGAATGAAATGAAGGGAATATGGTTGGAGATGGTCTTATATATGCTCATCCTCTTTTATTACTCTGTTGTAACTCACAACAACTTACTATTTCGTAAGAAATACCACCTCTCAAACCATATTTTATATCCCATATTTTATATCCGGTTGCAAATGGGTGAGCTGAATGTGATTTTGTTAGGTGCCCACCCACGCCGGCCCACGGCCTATTTAGTTTGCTTGGCGCGTTGTCCGGCCGCAGGTTGCCGTGCAGTTCGAGTACTTGATTGCTTCCTCGGTTCTGAATAAGGTTTTAAATTTTGTTTTAAGGTTTTATCTTAGCATCCTTTGGAATTCAAATTTTGATAAAATCTCGTTATTTTAAACGAAATCTAAAAAAAATACAAAAAAGAAAATTTAAATCCGATAATATTTTAACCTAAATTTCTAATATTTCGGTTCAAAATACCGAAATTTTGGTCTAAAATGCCGAGATCTCGGCAAAATTTTAGGTACAACCGCACTTGAATTTTTTAGGGTTTTTTAATTTCGTCGGAATTATGATCTATCGACTGTTCCACATGGAAAACGACATGAAGAATATAATCCGGTCAAGTTTTTCTCAAATCTCGATCAAATTTACCGAGATCTCACCGAGATTTTAGGTAACTGTAGCATTTTGAATTTTTTTTTTGAGTTTTCTTAATTTCGTCGGGATTATGAAACTCGGAGGGGTTCGAGATCCCAGATTTCGCGAAATCTCGGCGAGATTTCATTCGCTGTTCTGAATAAATATTATTTTAACTTTCTAGATTTTCTATAATTTTGAAATAATTTTTAATTGTTTATTCCCTTGCAAATTTTTACCATTTATTATTCTCAATGTTATTTATTACTGTGGAATCGAATAACATACCATGCAAAAACTAACTATACGTGAGCTAATAAATAATGGCGATTTGGCTATTTCTACACGCATTTTAATTGAAATGCAAGATCCTAAAATATTCTCTATTCACGAACAGACGTAGTATAGCCGTAGTATCACTGCTGAATGCTAACCTAGCTTGCGAATTCACCTAGCTTGTTCAGTAATTTAGTCGTAGTTTTTTCTTTCCTTATTTTTCTTCTTTTCGTTTAGTTGCATTTTTTTTGCCAAATATTGCGGTACGGACTTGTTTTTTTCCTCATGTCATTTTTTCTGCCCTTTGTTCCATTAATATTTTATATTTTGTTAACTAATTGTCTTGATTTGTCCATTAATATTTTTTATTTATTTCACTAATAGTTTTCAAATGTTTCACAAATAGTATTAATTGCGAAAATATTTTTAAGGTAAATTGCAATACATGTACACGAGTGCATCTAGGTTACTGAAATATAAAACTGTACATTTAGGTAAGCCGTGTAAAGGAGGTGCAAAAGAGGTTTTTCAAGGCTAACAACGGCATCCACGTGGTGCTAATCCACTTGCTCCTCCTCCCGCGCGCAGAGCAACTCCTCTCTTTTACTCATTTGCACCCACGTTTCCACATAGAAATGGCTCTAAAAAAACCATAAAAATATTGTAAAACGTAGTCGTTCTTTCACACCAATTAACAGTAAGACAACAGATCTTACGAACAAGAATAGATAGCACACACAGAAATAGGGAGGCAAAGTTCTTTCTATTTTATTAGATTAATTTTTCTGTACAAGATAATACCTAATATATAGGAGAAAAACTCTTGTAGATCAATTCAGATTTGCTCACCAATAGATAGTCCTTTTATACAGGAACAGGGATTCTATCCATATCATAACACTGCCCCTTAGGCGAATTCCGCGTAATGCGCATGTCTCATTAAAGACTCCTCTCAAAAATCCAATAGGAAAAATAGGATGGAGAAAAGAGTACATTACAATTGCACTCCGTGTTACATTAGTTGCCTTATTAAAAACCTTCATTTGAGAAACTTAAGAAAAACTCACTAAAAAAAAGAACACAACTTATAATCTACAGGATATAACATAAGATCTTTAGGATCATATAAAAGGGTCATGATTCAGGATGTTACTCCCCTGGACTCTACATATCTCTAAGTCAACCAATACAATGCCTACCACATCTTTGAAAATAAATTTTGGCAAGAACCTAGTGAATAAATCTGCTAGATTTTCACATGACTTAATTTGTAATATCTTTAGCTTATCATTCTTCTCGAGTTCATGGGAATAGAAAAATTTAGGGACAATATGCTTCGTGGTATTGCTCTTTACATAACACATTTGCATTGTGTAACACAAGTAATGTTATCTTCATAGATAATAATAGGGGTATTGATGGTATTAAGACTATATGGCTTCTGGATATGGTTAATTACACGTAAGAGGGGGGCCCTGATGGTGGTAACCAATCCCCTCAGTGTTGAAAACTAAGCAAGCAGTACTAGATTTAGACAGAGCATTGTAAAGGCTTTGTTATGGTCATTCGTCTTTGTGGTGAGTTGATTTTATCTTATTGATAAAGTGTATAACCTATATAGAGTGTTATACCTATTCAAATAGCCGTGTCCGCGGTATTAGACAACGCTCGGGAATTACAATCAAGGGTTATATTTTGATAAGATGAACTTGAGAATGGGGGCGGTGTGTCTACTGAAATATGGAACTTGGTATAAGGTTGTGGAAGGTTTATTGTGAAATAATTGGGAAATTTACTGATGTTAATATTTGTTTACTACTTTTCAATCTAAATATGCTATTTATTTGTAAATACTGCTTTATTGCAAAATAACCAATTCATCCATTAATTTGAAAAGAGCCATGCATGTAGTTATTAGATTTGCATTCTGTGCACAACTTGTTGAATGCTTTTTGTACTCACCCCCTTGCAACAATCCAAACACCAGTTGAAGGGGAGTCTATGCCAGCTTTTAAGGAGTAGTACCAAGAGGAGTCGATTAATTAGGGAGCGAACATTGTCAGTTACCTGTAGTATATTGAAGGGTTACTACGAACATTTTATTTTCGCTGCAGTTTTATTTATTCTTTAGTATAAGCCCTGCTAGACATATTATTGTAAGGTTGACTATAAGGTCGTTCAATAGAATACATTTATAGATGAAGTACTTTATATTATTTTCGTTGTGTATGATTGTGATATTTCATCCATATTGAAACTATGTGCACTAGCGTGATCCTAGACTAGTGCAGAATTTGGGTCCCGACATGATGCCACCCTTATCCCCATTTTTCCTTCTACAGCTGTCATATTATTTTTGTCATGTGATGTTGTATGATTTAGCATGTTGGGTTTTGTGATTTGGTTGATGATGAATAATGGGTTGATTGCCTAGGTTTGGCGGTGCATGTTGAGGTTTAGGATAGGGATGGTAATATAATGTTGGTTTGGGGTTAAGGTCGAGGTGGTCGGCTCCTTGATCCTCCTAGCTCCCTTGCCCTAGGTTTGCTCCTACCTCCTTCTTGCTGGCTTCGGTTGGCCTTGTTCTCCTCTTAGACTTGGGTGGCTTGGTGTGTGTGTTGAGAGGGGGGGGCTGGAGGTTGGCTCTGGCTTGGTTGGTTGCTATGGCCTTAGTTATTTTCTAAGTTGGTCCTAGCTTTGGGGTGGTTTCAGTTGTGCTTATGGTGAATGGATGGACTAGGGGAGTGCGGGACCGAGGGATGGTTTTGTCTTGGCTGGCTTCTCCCTTTCTTTTGACCTCACTTGGTATTATCTCTTTGCTGTGCAAGATATTTTGGTACTATACATGTATGGCTATGGTTACTCGTGGTTCTACCAGGTTTGTATACGCCAGATGATGAAACCTAACAAATGAGAGGTGCCGACTGGCCTCGGATGGTCTCGTATCTCGATGAGCGTTCACTATGGGTCTGACGGTAATTAATTTAGATTTAAATTTCTTGTTGTTTATTTATCATTTATATCTATGATGACTAACGATTTCAGGTGATCGCTGATAAAGGTCTTTGGAAGATTAACATAGTATAAATTTATTGTAAAGTTTTGGTGTAATTTATTTGTTGTACCTAACAGATTGTATATAACCACGGTGTATACTTTGCATGTGTATCGTTGTTGCATTGCAATTCAACTTCATGTAATTAATGCTTTGGTCAATAAAATTGATTGATTTTCTTTATCTGTGATTTCCTATTTTATTATTATTAGATTTTTAATTCCCGAGCACTAGATCTATTTATGTTCATGCGAAGATTCGATGCATGCATGTATATTTGTTTATATTTATTTGAGGAATTGATGAGGTTTACTTTTGAATAACTTTGATCGCTAATTCTTGCAATCCAGATCATCTTATCTTAATTCCTCATTTGCAAAGTTTTTAGATAAGCGGGCCCTTTCAAGACATTCTTCCGGTACGTTCGGCTCTTCTAACTTATATTTTCAGGCCAATAGAGCCAACGAAAAGTCGGAGGTCTCTGTGCTCTCTGCTTCGATTTGACTCTGTTGCCACTTCGCTTTCTAATATAGATCATCTTCGTGGATGATGATTGTACAGACTAGGGGATACTGATGCCCTACGACTAGGGGCATGTTTGGATCCATTAGCTCTAATAGTTAGCTGCTAAAATTAGCTAAAGGGAATCCAAACAGGCAGCTAATAACCCAACTAACAATTAGCCACTAACCCAGCTAATTGTTATCTCATTAGCTGCCTCCCCCCTGCTAATAGGCGGTGAAATGACCAAATAGCCCTCGGCACATCTCCTTTGCCCTTTCTCCGCTGCCTGGGGAAACCACCCGAGCCTCCAATTTTATCCTCAGGCGTCGCTCCTGCTAGGTCCTCCGCCGCCGCCCCCAATTTCTTCTCCGCCGCTGCCCCCAATTTCTTCTCCGCCGCAGACCTTTCGCCGCCGCCACCCGTCTCTCTTCCGCCGCCCATCTCTCCACATCCGATGGATTTTTTTGGGGAGAACCAGGACAACGATGCGGTCGTCGATCTCACTTCGCCGCCCATGAATCCCGCCGCCCGGGCTTCCTTCTCAGAGCTGGCCCACTCTCGTGGCCGTGGCGGTCCTTCTCGGCGGTCTTGGGTGGAGTGGAGGCGCTCGATCTCAACTCCCAGGCCGCCGACATCCCCGACTTCATGTCCTACCAGGAGATGCTTCAGGAGCCGTGGACCGGATCCGGTGGAGACCCTGCTGGCACGACGGCGAGGCCGTTCCGAGCTCCTCGGCCGGTCGGATTGGCTACCAGAGGTGCACGGGGAGCTCTCCGGGTCGCCGACGCCCTACCTGGGTCTGCGGGTACTCGTCGGGTCGCAGCAGCCGCAAGTCGAAGTGGTGGAACGCCTCAGCCAAGGGGGACCTTTGCGACCGCTGGTGGGAGTGGTGGCAATCCTTCGCCGGACTATGCAGCTGCCGGACTGGAGGAAGAGTATGAAGGTTTCGGTCATGGATCGTCAGTAAGCATTTTTCTCCCTTCTGTAAGAATCTTTGATCATTTGTATGCTTGTATGATGCTTTTTCCGTCTGCATGCCTTTTTCCTTCTGTACGAATATGGTGTTTGTATGCTTGTTGTGCTGGTATCCTATTCTGTAAGCCAGATCTTTGATTATGTGAATGCTTGTATGTTGTACTGTCCCAAATTCAACGACAAAATTATCTATTCATATTTTAGTTTCACAGAAAGCATAAGTATTCATTCATCAAAAGTTACGATTCGATTGCTTTTCTATGGAATCACTGATTTCACAATTTATCCTTAAGAGTAGATCAAAGCAATTTATCCTTAAGCATGCCTTCACTGTGCATTAGTGCAAGTTCCTTCATTTCAGAATCAAGTTTGAGAACCTCACTGACATTGCTTGCATAGTAAAATGATATACACGTCCTTTGAAAACGACAGTGAGAAACAACACTTTGCTTGACTACATGATACATTGTTAACCCAATAAAGCACACTTCAAAGACTAGAAAGACCATTGATGATAGCTTCTCTTCTAGCTTGAGTGGATATTTGATCAGATACAATAGCCAAGCACATAGCACAGAACTTACACAAAAAATTATTTCCCAGGTCAGATGGTTTAACTTTGGAACACTCCCTATTCTGTACGAATATGCTTGTTGTGCTTGTATGCTTGTACTGTCCCAAATTGAATGACAAAATTATATATGCTACTATCTAGTGAGTTGCCATATACACTAATGCAGACAAGTAAAAATTGTTGGGTAGCAAATACAATACCAGATTAATATGACAAGGCTGACAAGTGCTTATATTTTTTTTGCCAAATGGGCAATAGAGGGAGGACCAATATGACAAGGCTAATTGGAATTCGGCCAATAATGTTGTGTTCTGTGACGTTTGTATTGAAGAAATAAGGGCTGGTAATAGAAATAATGGATTAATGACCAATCTGACCTATAAGAACATAGTGAGAAGTACCATATAAGCACAGGGTTGCGGCACTCAAAACTTCAGTTGAAAAATAGATGGGATCAGCTTAAGTTGCTATATAGCTTTTGGTTGTGGGTGAACAAACAAACCGGACTTGGCCAGGCGAATGGAGCAGTGGTGGTCGATTTAAAAGTTTTGGAGAGACCACACAAAGGTACTTGTGCACTCTTTTTTCGAATAATACTTGTTCACTATGTATTTGTTTCTGTACTTGTTGATTCATGTCAATGTTATATGTTCAGGGCAAATCCGAATGGAAGAAGCTCAGGTATGGCCCCCCTGAGTGTCTTGATCAACTTGAAATGATGTTTGAGCATACTGCTGTGGATGGATCATCGTCAGCTATTCTTGGTGAGCACATTGGTGACAAAGGTGACGAATGTGATGAAGGTAATCATGGGAGTCCTATGAGTACCACTAGTATGAAAAGAGCAAGTACCAGTAGTGCATGTGTTACTAGTCCGAGAAAGAAAACAAAGAGCCATATGGCCAGGATCATGAAGGGAATATGGGACACTATGCAGTCCAATAGTGCTGTGGCCCAAAAGGTGATGCAGGGGGAGTTCAGGTCAGAATCCATCAAGCAAGCAATGCGTTTGGCTGTGGAAAGTGGAGCAGCGGAAGGAAGTGTGGAGCATTTTATGGCTAGCAAACTATTTGTCAAAGCTGACAATCGCGATATTTTCTTCACTTTTACCACCAATGAAGGAAGGCTTACTTGGTTAAAGAGGTGATGCCAGGAGAGGAACATGTACTAGTTTCTTAGTGATATGCAGTCATGAAGTACTGTGCTTATGTTATCAACAATCTTTCTTAAGAACCCGTTATCTTTGTTATGAACCTGCTACCTTTGTTATCTTGACATATTATTTGTTGCACCATATTGTTGCTTGATGGGCTGTAAGCTTCATAATTTGAACCATTTATGTTGAATTGTTTGTAGATTAGCTTTTCTTCAAGTGATGACGAGGATGAAACACTTGAAGTTGCACGGAATCAACTTGATATGATGCAAGAATATGGTGCCTTTACATGCATATTTGGTATGTATTATGATGATACTTTCATGAACAAATCCAAGATGAGGGAACCCGAACTGTCCGGATATGATTGGGTTATGATAACCCTTAACAATCCAACATCATGCTTCAACATGTTTAGGATGAGCAAAGAAATTTTTGATAAGCTACATGATTTGCTAGTGTCATCATATGGCTTAAAGTCAACAGCGAAGATGTTGTCCGTAGAGGCTTTAGCTATGTTTTTATGGATCATTGGTGCCCCCCAATCTATTAGGCAAGCTGAAAATCGTTTCGAGAGGTCAACTGAGACGATTAGTCGGAAATTTGAAAAGGTGTTGCACAGTGTCTATTTGCTCTCAGCAGATATTATCAAACCAAGAGATCCAGAATTTAGAACGGTGCATCCTAGATTACAAGGTCCTCGGTTTTCCCCACATTTCGATAATTGCATTGGAGCAATAGATGGGACGCATGTACGTGTTGTCGTGCCAGCATCAAAGGTCCTTCAACATGTCGGTCGTCATGGATATTCCACTCAAAATGTGTTGGCTATATGTGACTTTGACATGAGATTCACCTTTGTTGTGGCGGGATGGCCAGGATCGGTACATGACATGAGAGTGTTCAATGATGCTATACGCAAATATGGTGACAAGTTCCCACATCCTCCACCAGGTAAACTCACTTGTTGCCATCTTATCTTACTTGTTATATATTCAAAATTCAGTTGTTCTATTTTTTTAATAATTACCAATGTTCTATTTTGTAGGGAAATTTTATCTAGTAGACTCGGGCTATCCTAACCGAGTGGGTTATCTTGCACCGTACAAGGGGACGAAGTATCATTTACCGGAGTTTCGACAAGGCCCAAGACCAACAGGGAAAAAGAAGGTATTCAATTATTTACATTCATCTCTTCGAAACGTCATCAAGCGTTCATTTGGAGTTTTGAAGATGAAGTGGCGTATTTTGTTGGATTTACCAAGATATCCAATGATAAAGCAAACCAAAATTATTCTTGCATGCATGGCCCTCCATAACTTCGTTCGAGAAAGTGCAATGGCAGATGCAGACTTTGACATGTGTGATTGCGATGAAAACTACATGCCAATCCCGGCGGCATCTTCATCTCAACGAAGTGGTGCTAATAGTCATTTAGGTGATGAAGATCAAAACATGAATGTATTCCGTGAAAATCTTGCCAATGCTTTGTTTGCAATAAGATAGTGATCGAGAGAGGCTATTTGAATGGACAAATATTTTAATTTGTTTGCACGATAGACAACTTAATTTTTATTCATGTACAGTAATGTTATTTGAATCTCTTATTGTATTTTCAATGTGTTGGAAGATGCACATTAGTACTAGATAAGTACTAGCAGGTTAATGTTTGACGCTAGTATTCATATTGAGCAAATGCACAGCCGCACGTCATTTTCAACCACATGTGGGCGAAAGTGCAGTGTAAACAGCTAATTACTACAGGGGTAAAATAGACATTTCCATCCACAACTAAATTTCTAACCACCTATTAGCTAGTACATCCAAACAGCCTCTGCTAATAATTAGTCCCCAGCTAAAATTAGCCAGCTAACTATTAGTGCTAATGGATCCAAACATGCCCTAGAAGGAGGTCTGGTGCTACTTGAAAGCATTCAGAAAATCTGGTACAAATCGAAAAATATGTCAACTTACCCCGGTGCAAAGAGCATATTTTACTTGCGAAAAATAAGTTGTTGTATTCAGGCGAGAGGAGAGTAAAAAAAGAAGAAAAAAACAGCTGAATTTGTTCCGGTGTTAACCTCACGGGAACTGGAGCGGGCGGCGCGGCAGTGTACACGGAACGAACGGAGCTGGCTGCGGGGCGCACGTGGCGTGGTTGCGCCGGCTCATGCAGCAGGGTAAAACAAGCAAGCCCCGTGCGTGCAGTGCTCACCTCGGCAGCGATTCCACCTACTCAGCTTCTTCCCCTTCCCTTCCCCTCGACTCGAATCGGTTCGACCTCTCCTCGCCCTGTCGCATGGCGGCTCCCAAACCCTAACCAGTAGATCCCTCCCCCGCCAAAACCCCCTCTCCTCTCGTACCCCTCCCCGTCCTCCTCCGCCGCCCGTGCTCGCCGGTGCGGGCCCGGCCCTTCCGCTGCTCCGCCGGGAGGAGCGCCTCGCAGCCTCCACCGCCGCCGCGTGTGAGGTACGCCCACCGAATTCGCTCTCGTCCTGGGCTCGCGTTCGCTCGGCTTGGCGTGGTGCGCCTCGACGGTTTGGTCGCCGCGCGGGCGGTCCCGTGTGCGGGTAATTTTGCGCGGGCCCGCGAACCCTAGGTGGGTTCCGGGCCGGCGGTTTCGCGGCTAACGGGCGCCGCGCCGGTCTCGGGTTTGTTCTTGTGTTTCTCCATGCGTGGCTGCGACCTGTAGCCGTGGAACTTAGTTAGCTTGACAAGTTTGAATATTAGATTGCCTGGAAGAATAAATGTTGTTGGAAACCCTCGAGTGTGACAATCCTTTTTCTTGTTTGTATTTTTGGTTATTAATTGTGTCCTTGGAGATATGCGGGAGGGTTGTTTTGGCTTGTATTAGACGATCGATTGCGTTGATTCTTGAACCTAGCCCCGTTTCAGCGCTACTAATGCCAGAAATCACAGGCTTGCCTTCCAATGTATATCACTTGCTCCTGCATGAATTATGAGTCCTTTGTGTACTGCTATTGTATTTGAAAAATTCAGTGGCCCCTGGAGGAACATTTGAGATAACTTTGTTGTTTTCCATGCTGTTTGTGGTTTTCTGTATCCAAAAATGTGCTGTCAGTGTCATGCACTTAAATATTCAAACTTCTCTTCAGTTGACATGCACTTAAATATTCAAACTGTTCTTCAGTTGACATCATATACTCAAGATGGGCAAGGGAGACTGCATTGTACTAAATAAATGTGTGATGCAACGGTTACCTGACATTTATCTTTTTTACCAGACAAATGATTAATTTGTTGCCATTTCTAATGATGAGTGCCACTCCTGAAAATGTTATGCTTGATCTTTTCTCGTCTACCTTTTTTTGTCTCAAGATAACAGGTGGACAAGGCCCCTTCATTTCTCAGTCTGATATTACAATTTGCTGTAGAACTGAAATTGTACAGAGGAGTTATTGCTCCGGTAATGGGCTTGTCAAAATCATATAGGGTGCGTTTGGTCGACTGTACCAAGTGGTACATGTATGAGATAGTTTAAGAAAAAAATCATCCATGTGTTTGGTTGCTTGAATGGAACCATCCCATCCTGGATCAAGATAGAAATTTGAGGAATATTCTATATAGATGCTGAACCATTCCATTCATCCAAAATAATGGAACCAAATGGTATATGATCATCCCAACCCATTCAACCCCATCTTATCAACCAAACACACCTATAATGAATGCAGCATTGACTTACTCCCTCCATCTCATTATATAAGGCGTAACTCCTACCAACACAGAGACCGAGGAAGCAGTTGTGTCGCGCGGGGCTCGAGGGGGTTAATGCATGCATGCATGTGCATGAGAGATGAGAGAGAAGGTTAATGCATGCATGCGCTTGAGAGATGAGAGAGAAGGTTAATGTATGCATGCATGTGCATGAGAGATGGGAGAGAAGCCAGAACAGGAGCCGTACCGCCATGAGAGTTAATACTGCGCGCGTGAATAGAAGCCGAGGAGGCGCCGCGCCCTGTATTCTGGGACATGGGAAAAAAGCAGTTGTGCCTTATATTTTGGGGTGGAGGGAGTATTTATTTAGTGGTGGCATATCTAATGCAACCAACCAAATATGTGCTAACATGCAAACCATGCTACATTTACCATCAAATTCATATTAAGAAAATTTCCCAAAGTTGCGAAGCTAGTCCTCAAGTAATCTACCACCATAAAAAAAATCTCAGTTTCAAACTCAGTATTATGAAATATAAAATAAATGGAAATATACAGTGGTTTATGAATTCAAAGAATATGATGGAAAATATGAAGGTTACTATTCACAACAGGCTTCTTATTTTTTGATTCTCTTAACATTGACCGAGTTACATGGGAGTGAGGTACTAGGGTAAAATGTACTGTGTACTACTGTGATGAGCAGCCGAGCATTGTTGGGTAATAGGCTAATGGCTAAGGGATGTGTACTTTTTATTTGCAGTTTGAATAAGAAAGGATGCAGTGCATGTTTCTAAAGTGCATGAAATGCTTGCTAATGAAGCTTTCCTAAGTCCTAACCGTTAGTCTTTCAGCTGTGCAGTTGAAATTTATCTGATTATTTGCTTGGTTTCCTTTCTCTCTTTTTTTTTGATCTGCTATGCTGTTGATATCTCTACTGCCTTCTTCAAAGTTGCGCTGTCTTTGTACTAATTTTTTGATGGCTTTTTACTGCTTTTTTACTTTTAATGGCTTGAGAAATTTGAAAATTTCACAATGCTTGTTTGTCCTTAGACAATTTATCTAAATGCATGTACTTGTTGTTAGGTGCAAATCTCAAAAAGTGATTGAGGAATATATGAAGTAGTGAATGTTGAATGATCTTCTCCATGGATTTGAACGCATCGCCATTGCCTGAAGAAGATGAACAGCCTTTTGAAGAACCTGTCGAGGTCGATTATGCACAGGAAGAACATGTTGAGTCTGCTGTTGCAACTATGCGAAGGGTACTTCACACCATTCCTGATATAGTTTTTCATTTGCTGTAGAATGCTGCTCACTGCATATCTGTACATGGAGCCAGCTAATGATGTCTGGTTAGTTATAATTGAAAGATAAACCTTGAACTATGTTATTTTGTATGAGTTCTAGGCTAATATTGTTAACTGAAGGAATGGATATCCACAGAGAGATGGTTAAGATTGCTATGCATGTGTACATTGAGATTATGTAGGTACAAATACTAATAGTCTGCATTAAAGGCATAATGAGATACATTAAGGGGCTGTTTGGTTGAAAGCCCGGATGTGCCAAACCAAAATTTGGTAATGCCCCTCAATATTTGGCTACTGTTTGGTTCAACTCCAAAATTCGGTAAGCCCTAAAAAATTTGGTAACGCCTTAGTCATTCTAGCCAAATTCTAGGGTGTTTTGAGGGTGGCCAAATCCTCTGCCAAAGAATTGGTAGGGCTGCTGCTGTTTTCACCCATGACTAGGCGAAGGATGATTGGCTTCATTAAATGTGTTTTTTTGTTTGATTATAAAACTTCAAATGATTATATCTCCTAAAGTTGGTATTCAATTTGCAGTCCGTTTAAACCATCATATTTCTTGTCACGAGATCAACAAAACAAGACCCATGTAGATTATATTTTGATGTTGTTAAATACTAGATGACATGTTGTTAAATACCACCTGTCATAGTCACGAATAGAAGCATTTTGGCTATTTATTTGGCTTCAAGTCAAACTTTGGCATGGTTCGCAAGGGTTGCAAACCAAACAGGCCCATTTTTTTTAAATTTCAATGGTCTTCTCTGAAGTTCAACCTGTCTTGCATGTTCTACAGTAAATTGCTTTGGCCAACTTTCTTTTGCATAGATGCTATGTATTCTAATTTTTCTTTTTAAATTTATGCCAACCTCTTGTTATTAAACTAATTAGTTTGAGGTTTTGAACAATAGTAACCACCCTATTTGAGTTTTCTTAATATCAAGCATGCAAAATGGTGTTATTTGAACTTGTTAGCTAAACCTTTTTATGCAAATCTTGCTGTTGTTACTAGGAGCGTGAAGAGAGACGCAGGAAATTAAAGAGAGAGCAACAAGATGAATGCTCAAGGCTACATTCTCAGCAGATTAGAAATGATTATGTACCTCAAAGCAAATCTGTTAGAGGTCGGATTAAAGAGGCACCGCAGGGTATGAACTATTAAGTATTGGAAAAAGTTTCTAATGATTTTTTTTGTTGTTACCATTATTTTTTCCACCTTTCTTCTCTCTTTTCATTTGGTAATTTCTTGATATGCCATTGCTGTTCCCTAAGTAGATTTTTAATATATGTATTTTCTTGGTGTGATTTCAGGCTGGTTGCATTGCCCTGCATTTGGTGAGCCAATAGACAAAATCATACCTTCCAAAGTTCCTCTTGATGAAACTTTTAATGACTCGGTGCCTCCTGGGAAAAGATATTCGTCCAAACAAGTAGTTAATAAACAAAGAAAAGCTGGCCGCGAAGTAAGTATTGCTTGGTGATGCTATCTGTAGCTTTACTATACTCATGCATGTTGTACTCATTTATGTGTGTATTTGCTTCATTTTCTCTTGTTTGTGATTGTACCAAAGGGTTGATATTATCGGAACCCCTTTCTCCTGTATGAATGTATTCCTAGTTAGTCACTTATTGTGAACAGATAATTCTATTTCAGTCTTAATTTGTATTTTTTTCAGATAGGTTTGGTGATTGATTTGACAAATACTACTCGGTATTACTCACCAGTGGAATGGACAAGGCAAGGTACTAAGCATGTCAAGGTGAGAGAACTAAACTTAAATGCATCCTGCAATTTTGAATAGCATTTCATTACTGACACATTTGCATTTTAGATTCCTTGCAAGGGAAGAGATGCTGTACCTGATAATGAATCTGTAAACATATTTATCTATGAGGTAATGGCAATATTTGGATTCAGATATATGCATCTGCAGTATATTTGACTCTTGGTGGAGTATTTATTTGTCCAAGCAGGATTCTGATGCTGAATTCTTAATATTATTTGGTTTCTTTTTTCCCAAAATATTTGCACTGTTTGTTCCGCACCGTTTTTGTGCTGCAAGCGGTTCTCTATGGCACCTTATTATTTAATAATGGGCTACTGTTTTTGAAGGGTGATAATTATCAAGTTGTGTGTTGTATGGACATATAACTAATTAACTATTTTTCTATGTGCTACTTTATGGCCATTATGTTTCTAACTTCAAGGATCTTTGGACTATACCAAATTTTCATATTCTTATATCCTTTACCAATTTCTTTGGACTATGTTCATGGGAATGGTACATAGTGGTTGCATGCTCATTTATGTTTTCCTAGAACAACATGCTGGGGCACAAATTTGATAATATATCTGTTGGGAAATGTAGAAACATTACTAAGAATCTTTTTGTTGGTTTCTTAATGAGATATTCCTCAACGGCAGTCAATGTTTGTGATTAGTCTTTCTCACTGTGGAATATAGTGATACATATGTAGGCCATTTATGACCATCTTTGCAGAAAGAGCTCCCCATATGTTATTTATGTAACAACTTTTCTGTTTCAGGCGATGATGTTTCTTGACCGACAAAAGCAGTCAAAGAATCCTAAATATATTCTAGTTCACTGTACCCATGGTCACAATCGTACTGGCTTCATGATTATTCATTACCTTATGCGCACACACATCTCTTGCGTTGCTGAGGTAGGGCAACTAGATTCTGAATGTTGTTTGCTTGATTTGTTCAATTTAATTCAACTTTTTTTACGTCAGTTTTTTTTTTTTTTTGCTAGGCTATAAATATATTTGCTCAAAAGCGACCACCTGGTATATATAAGAGGGACTACATTGAAGCGTTGTATTCATTTTATCACGAGGTTCCTGAGAATATGATGATAACATGCCCTTCAACACCAGAATGGAAGAGGCCTTCTGATCTTGATTTAAATGGTGAAGCTAAGCAGGATGATGACGATGACAATGGTGATCTTGCACCAGCACATGTATGTATTTTTCCTTTTTAGAAAATAAATATTCCAAGTAATTTGGTGTTGAATCAAGTGGCTTCTTCCTTATAGCACATTTTTTTTCATTCTAGACACAAATTACCATTGGTACAGAATTTTCAATTATTCTCACTACCCACTTCGCTATTTGAATTGAATTTTACAACATTACAGATGTGGTTTACCCATGGTTGTTAAGGCGTCCTTGAAGCGTCGCTTCAAGGACGCCTAATCGGTAAGGAGGTTTTCTGCCGACGCCACGGCCGAGCGATCATGACGCGGTGTCTATGGCGCCCTCGGCGGCCTAAGGCGTCTGTGGCACCGCTGTGGCGTCGCTAGGTCGTATGGCGGTGCAGGCGAGTAGTGAAGGTGGTGAGCTCGGCCCAGATCTAGAAGCGAGGGCGTTGGCGGGTAACATCTCGATCCGAGGCGGGGATGTCGGTGGCGGGGCGCCTCCGGATGGCGGAGGTAAGCCAGGCGGCGCAGCCAGCCATCGAGGGCGGCATGAGGCAAGCATGGGCGGTGCGGTTAGCCCCTCGCGGCGTGGAAAAGGAATGAAACGCCAAGGCGAAGCGGCGGCGGCGGTGCCGAATCCTGACGGCGGTGCGAGGATGGGCGGGGTAGACTGAAGGAGCACTGGCTTGCCTTTCTTCCCCGTGAAGGAGCGTCGCCGCCTAGGTGGAAGCGTAAGAGGGGCGACAAGTAGAGGAAGAAGACTTAGAAGAGGACATTACGATCCGAGCACGGAAGGGGAAGATGAGATGGAGGTCGATGATGAGGGGGATGAGGAGATAGTGGTCGATGATGACGATGTTGATGACTATGGTGAAGATCCCACGGATCTTGAAGAGGGTGGAGAAGGAGGAGAAGATGACACTACTAATACTGATAACGATTTGATGGATGATTATTGATTATGCGGTTATGCCTAGATGAGAGAGGGTTTGAGATGCAAAACTATGTTATTTTGTTAACTATATTATGTCATTGTGGTCATGTGGCGCAAAACTACATTATTTTGTGAACTATGTTATGTATTAGGACTTGGTGGTGTCAACTTGTCAACTATTTTAATGTCTTATTATGTTGCAATTTGGTTGTTTTTATTCGCCTTACATACATGTCTAAAAAGTCGCCTCGCCTCGCGCCTTAACCTTTTAAAAGGTAAAAAGGTCCTGGCACGCCGCGGACACCTTACCGCCGTGACAACCATGGGTTTACCATATCTTGGCTTAATGTTATTTGTTCATTATTAAACATTGTTTGCATTATTAACAATAGATCTGGTGTTTTCTGTCTCCTGAGACATTGCTTTGTTTCTTGCAGAATGAAGTAGAGGATAAAGTGATCACTAATGATGATGTGTTAGGCGATGCCGTACCATATGATCAGCAAGATGCTCTGCGCATTGTATGCTATCGGTTGCTTGAAATGGCCCCTGTAAGTAAATTATTTTAGTCGTACCCAACCTACACTTTTTTTTGTAGATTAGTGTGAGGGTATGAGAATAACTTGAGTGGAACATGCTATCAGGATTCATGAAATGCCCCCGAAGTATTTGCTTTGCAGTATGATGTGAGTGGAAATGCTATAATGGGCTGATGAATCATGTTTTCCGTGTCTTTAACCTGTTTCATAGCTATTATTTTGCGCATTACTTTTAGTTGGTACTTTCCTCTTAAGGCTCTTAACATATTTTGTAACTTCTATTGTTTCTGCAAGTTTACGCATGTGTAGTTCCCAAACAAGTTATGCTTCTTACCATAGTTAACGGGTTCGCTGTAAACCCCTGCGAATCACGAACCGGATTCCTCGAACCCGAAGTGGTTTAGGGTATGGGGTTCGTGTTCGCAGTGAAAATTGGAAGAAAAAGTGGCTAACCGCGATCCCAAATCCCGTACCGTGACTCGGACAAACCGCGTTTCTAATAACTGTGCTTCTTACATAGGGTGATATAATGTCCTTTGTTTGGTTAATAGGTAAGAGGGCATGCACAATTTCCAGGATCACATCCAGTCTCTCTTAACAGGTGACTAATTGTAAACCTGGCGCCATGTATTGTTTACAATATTACATAAATTATCACTGCCAACTTTCTATAGTCAATCGAATTTCTTAATACTTTATGTGCATCCTTATTCCTGATATTCTATGTGTATTATATACTGATATTCATGTTATGTACTAGGCTTACCGGAAATAGAAGATTTTTTTTATGAGGCCTTATTAAAACATGCCAATCTGCGCCTCCTTAGTGAAAAACAACATAGGGTAGGTAAATGCGTGCATTTTATGAGCTGTAAGTTTGTACCATACCCTTTTTCGAATCTCACATGTCTGTGTGTCCTTATTTTCTTAAGGCTTGGGACACTTTCTTCTTTTATATCATCAATTTTCTTATGTCTGCTCATAAAATCTGTTCCAAATTTATTATTTTTTTTAAAAAAAGTGACACAGTTCTTGATTATAAGTCATAAAACTAAGATCAGTGAGTGCTGGTTGTGCCTGCTAATTTGAAGAAAACAACTATTCTTTGAAGGAGGGAAAAAAGTAAGGCCCTGTAAAATTCTTGTTTTCCAAATGGGCCCTAATCGATATTGGCCTAGTCCATACTGGCATATGCAGGGATTCAAATTTCGGTCCGAAATGCGAAATCTCGGCCTCCGAGATTCAAAATCCCGTCCGGATAAAAAAATTCAAATTTTTTTTTAAAAAAATAAATTTCGGATTTCTCGGCGATTTCGGCCGAAATCACCAATCTCGGTGATTTTGGCCGAAATTTCGTGATTTTTTGCCTGATTTTAAATTTTGTGCATTGGATTTGATTGGATTTAAGGTTAAGATCATCCACAAAAAAATTCAAAATTTTTTTACATGTTTTTGACCATTTTTTGGTCGGTTCAATTTGTCGGTTAGGACTGTCCGAATTTTTTAAAATTTTTCAAGATTGATCATCATCTGAAAATTTTATGGGAATATTATGGATGTATTAGGACCATTCACAAAAATTTTCAAAATTTTCTAAAGTGATTTGTACTATTTTTCATTCAGGTGAATTTTGTCAGTTCGTCTTTAGTAGCACTATTTGAATTTTTTAAAATTCCTAAAGCTTGATCATCATTTGAAAATTTTATGAGAACATTATGAATATGTTAGGACCATTCACAAAATTTTTCAGAAGTTTCTAACGTGGTTTGCACCATTTTTCATTCGGTTGGAATTTGGTGGTCAACCCTTTTATCAAGACAATGGTACTGTTAGATTTTTAAAAAATTCCTCATGCTTGATTATCATCTGAAAATTTTATGGAAACATTAGTGATGTGTCAAGACCACCCAAAAAAATTTCAAAAATTTTTGACGTGTTTTGGACCATTTTTGGGTCGGTTCAATGTGGACCGATATCTCGGATTTCCCGGTTGAAAAAAAACCGGTTTTGAAATTTGGTTTTTGTAATTCGTCTGGATTTTGTCCGAAATTTCCGAATCTCGCCGAAATTTCCGATTTCGGGCACCTCCGAGAATTCACTCAAAACGAGATTTGGAACCTTGGGCATATGTTTCCTTTTGGACCTAATGACCTAACATTTTTTCTTCTTCTTTTGCTGCATGCAGTGACAATCTGCAACTACTTAGACAGCGATACTATTATGCTACATGGAAAGCTGATGGAACCCGATATATGATGCTTATAATGAGGGATGGTTGTTTCTTGATTGATCGGAATTTCTGCTTTAGAAGAGTTCATATGCGCTTTCCCCATAGGAACCTTAATGAAGTAAGATTCTCATTCTTGTGCTGGAGAAAATCTTAGTGCTTTTTTTTCCGCCAAAGTTAAACTTATTTCTTTGCCAATTAAAGGGTCCACATGAGATGACCTTGATTGATGGAGAAATGATTATAGACACAGTACCAGATTCAGGATTGAAGAGGAGATACTTGGCTTATGATCTGATGGCACTTGATTCAGTGTCAAAAACCAAGGTATCTACCAAACTTTTAGTGTCCCTTTATTCAAGGCGTATAGTAGCAAAAGGAGAAAAGAACCGAATGAGCATCGTTTATGTAGTTACCTGGGAGTCAATCTCTCCATCCATTGACGATTTGCTTTGATCTCTGCTGTGATTGCCATTTCCTTGGCATTTTTTCATGCTAGTTTGTGGCCTTAGTATTGTTTTTAATTTGGGAAATATTTTTGTATACAGTTGCCCTTTTCTGAAAGGTGGAGACTACTTGAAGATGAAATAATTCGGCCACGTTATTATGAGAAAAAGCAATTTGAGAGTGGTGCTAAGAGCAATCCAGTGTACAAATATGATATGGAACTATTTTCGGTATTTGGAACCAAAACAGCTCAGTTTTCTTGTTCCATTTTGATGTTTTTTGCGAAGTACATTTTCTTATTCTTGGACACTTTACCAGGTTAGGAGAAAAGATTTTTGGCTCCTCTCCACAGTAAAAAAGTTACTTAAGGAGTTTATTCCATCACTTTCACATGATGCCGATGGCCTTATATTTCAGGTAGGTTTGTCTTCTAACAATGGTTGTATAGGAAAAGATGGAAGTGAGTAATAGTATTTTCCGTTCATGTTGTTGCAATGCATAAATGCTTAAAGAAGAAAGCAAGCTATATTGAACTATACTATAATATTTTATTTGGATACATCCTCTTGTGAAAGCTAGCAATGGTAACATAAATTTGAATTGCTACTGGTGAAAGACAAGAATATTGGTATTTCAGTCTCACCGATTTTGCAAGCTACTGAGATTTGCTGAAGTATGTGGACTTGTGGCCTATTGCTTTGGCTTGGGATAGATCCATTTGACGTGTCAAATCCATTTGATCATGGTCTGTTTTTTTTTCGAGTTCTGCTAATCCTTTACAAATATGCGGTGCTCTGATAGGTAAACACTGCATATGTATAGCTTAGCAGGCTGACATTTCATCTTGTTGGCTGCATTCCAGCTTAACATTATTTGAGTTATTGGCCATGATTGCCTTGTTGAGATTACATGCCTTTTGAGTTCGAAGCATAAAGTGCATGTTGGTTTTGTACATATAAGCCAGAATGTTCTTTTGAGAACAATTTAAACTTTTAGCAGTATGTTGCAAACTTGTCATTTGGCCTCTTTACTTCAATTTTCTGCTCACTATATGAATCACTGAGAGCAGAAGTAATCTGATTGTTGAGTTACTCAGAAAAGGGTGGTGATCAATATACAGATTAAAGTCTTTTGTGATGGCACTGTAAACTTACTTTTAGCAGTTGGGGTGTAGGCTGCAATTTGTCTTGGGATTTGTTTCTCCATTTACTTTGATGGAATAAGTCTGGTCTTTGTCTTTGTGGGCAGCTTTGTCCTTGTGGTCTGGTCTTTGTCCTTGTGGTCTTTGTGGGCAGCTTTAGGGCATCTTGGACTAGCTTTTAGACTAAGACTAGCAGCCTTAGGACAGCATCTCTAGCAGCTTTTAGACTAGCTTTAGGACAGCACTTCTAGCAGTTTTTAGACTAGCTTTAGGACTAGCTTGACTGCCCTACCGGCTATAAATATGTAACCCCAACCCCTCAGGTTGGCATGGCATTATGTGAGAAATAAACCAGAAAAATTGCCCCAACTCCTATTGTCATCCTATCTCAATGATAGTAAGAATTGTGCTACTAACAAGTGGTATCAGGGCCGTTCTTTCCTGCAGCCTAAATATTTCTTGTTCATCTCCTTCCCACGCTCCCCCTGGCTCTCAGCTAGCGGGCAAAGAATAACAAGCTTTCTGCTCAACCTTCATCTTACGACGATCGAGCAAATTGCTCGAGGCGACTTCTTCCTCGCAGCAGCTTCACTAGCGCCATGTCCGGCGATCTCGGGCCACGGTCGCTGAAAGGCTGCACCGGCAGAGGCCGAGGTTGCCGGCAGAGGATCATGAGCGAGCAGCAGAAGCAGAGATCGCAGCCGACGGCGCAAGGGCGGCAAGGTCAAGGCGGCGCGAATCGGGCGCCAAGAAGGGCCGGCGTAGAAGAAGAAGCAGAGGATGCAACAGGCGGCAAAGAAGAAAGCTCGAGGCTCACAAGAAGAAGAGCTCCAGCCGCCACCGACGGCAAAGATCGACGTGGGGCTCAAGCGGCGAGGAGACAAGGCGAAGCGGGCAAATAAGAAGGGGTCGCGCAAGATCCCCATGTGCGCGGTGATGGCACCAGACAGCGTGACGCGCCAATGGCGCGCTGGCAGCGGTCGACGGAGATCGCGGCCCTTACAGCGGCGGCTCTCCTTCCGGATCGGTGACGATGGTCACCACGGGATCCAGGCCATTGTCGGGGATGTCGGTCCGGCGATGGATGGCCTACCCTCACCAAGACCAACTACGCCGAGTGGTCTGCGGTGATGCGGTACGGCCAGCGCGCACATGTGAGAAGCGATTCGACGGCGACGCCGACATTACGAGGATCGACGCGCTGGATGCACTCATAGCCGATCCGCCGAGATGCGCTTCGCTTTCAAAAGCGAATCGCCAAGGAGGCACTGGATGCCATCGCCGCACAAGACGACGGCAGTGACCGCGCGCAAGACCACCTCGCAGCACTTCGCAAGGAGTGGAAAACTCGCCTTCAAGCCAGGTGAGGATGTTGATTACTTAGCTCTCCGTCTCAACACTCATGCAAAAGATGGTGCAGTTCGGCGACGACACCTACGACGCGGAGAGAGACGTCCACAAGCTTTTCCGTTGAATCCAAAAGAAGTACAAGCAGATCGCTCGTTCGATCGAGTCTCTGCTGGATCTCTCCACGATGTCGATCGAGGAGGCGATAGGTCGCCTCAAGGTCGTCGACAGCGACGAACCACAATCCCCCTCGGGGCCTATCACCATCGGCGGAAGTCAGATCTCACTCAGAACAGTGGGAGGCCCGCCAGGTGTCGGGAAGAAGGGGAGTTCTCTTCCACAACAAAGGCCGCAAGCGCCAAGCCGCGAAAGAGCGCTGACGCTGGCCCAGTCGGGCGGCGTGGTCGTGCCGCTGGTGTTCTCATGGAGGCGCCAGGCGGCGCCACCAAAGAACCAAAAGCAAGACGAGGCGACTCTTGCCGCAATCAGGGCAAGATTGGCCCTTGGGCCAAGGAGTGTCTCCAGCCACGATGTGGCCAGGTCCACATCGCGCAGTGGAGGAAGAAGAGCGGCTCGCTTCCTGGCACACGCAAACATCGAGCTATCTCCAAAGATCGGCGCCGCAAAGAAATCTCCTCCACCTGGATGAGCCGCGAGCACACGCCCTTCTTGGCGAAAGCTCAATCAGCGACAAGATTGACGGGTGGTGCCTCGACACTGGCGCTACCCCATCACATGACCTGGCCGACGAGAGTTCTTCACCGAGCTTGACTCCAACGTCCGAGGCTCGTTAAGTTTGGGGGCGCCTCGGCGTGGAGATCAAGGCGTCGGCTCTGTCCTCTTCACCGCCAAGTGTGGAGAGCACAGTCGCCACCGAGTCTACTACATCCGCGTTAAGGAACTCTATCATCGCCTTGGGACGGTGGATGAGAACGGATCGCACATGGCGATCAAGAGCGGAGTCATGAAGATTTGGGATCACCGTCGTCGCCTTCTTGCCAAAGTGACCAGAGGCATCAATCGACTTTACGTCCTCAACGTGCAGATGGCACAACCTCTTCGCTTCTTTGCTCGTCGGGGACGACGAGGCGTGATGGCATGTGCGCCGGGCACCTTTCGCTGAGGCCCTGAAGAGGCTCGGTACCACCGAGATGGTGCGCGGCCTCCGTGCCTCGACCACGTGGAAGCGATTCTGCGACGTCTGCGTTCGACAAAGCGGCGGCTCCTCTTTCCCAGCCGGTCGAGCTTAGAGCCAAGGAGCGGCTCGAGCTCGTGCAGAGGACTTGTGTGGCAGTGACACCGGCCACACCAGGAGGACGACGCTACTTTACGCTACTCGTCGACGACCTCTCCCGCTACATGTGGGTGATGGTTCTCAGCGGCAAGGAGAAGGCTGCGGATGCCATCAGCGCCTGACAGCGGCTGCGGAGGCGGAATCGGCCGCAAGGTATGCGTCTTCTTGCAAACGGCGGCGAATTCACGGCAGTGAAGTTCGCGTCATCACGCGGATGAAGGCATTCAGCGCCACTACTCGCCGTCTGGCCGCAGCGAGCAGCGTCGTCGAGCGGCGCAACCAGGCGGTTGTAGGAATGGCTCGGGCCCTCAGCGAGAGGATGCGTTGTCTTACGGGAAAGCGGTGGTGACGGCCGTCTACATCCTCAACCGCCGCCCACCAAGGCCCTCAATGGCGGGGCCGCACGAGGCTTGGCATGGGCGCAAGCCGGCGGTCTCTCACCTCACGGTCTTGGTGCCTCGCGTTCACCAAAGAGCTTAGCCACATCGGCAAGATCGACGACAGAAGCACTCCAGGGGTGTTCCTCGGCTACGCGGAGGGCTCGAAGGCCTACCGCATTCTTGACCCAGGGACACAGCGTGTGCACACGGCGCGCGACGTAGTGTTCGATGAAGGGCGAGGTTGGGCATGGGACAAGGCGGTGGACGACGGCTCGACTCCGACGTACAACGACTTCACTGTCGAGTACGTCCATTTCAAGGGAGTTGGGGGAGTAGGCAGCTTCTCTTCATCAAGCATGCCTACCCCAGTTCCCGAGCTTCCACCGACTCCAGCATCATGTTCTCCTGCCACAACCTCGGCTGCAGCAAGTTCCTCGTCAACACCACCACAGCCGGCAACTCCACGCACTCCAGCACCAACGTCCACTCCGACATCAGCTAGTGTCGACCACGGCCCGGTGGAGTTCGCTACTCCGCTCTCCCACGATGAGCGCATCGACGCATGCCATGACGGCGAGCCGTTGCGGTATCGTACGATGGGGAATCTTCTCGGCGACCAGCCGGTGCCAGGACTAGTGCCTCGCGATCTGGAGGCGCAGTTGCATCTTACGTGTGACGACGGCGAGCCTCGTTCTTTCGCAGAGGCCGCGAGACACGCGGCATGGCATGCCGCTATGCAATCGGAGATGGATGCGTTTGAGAAGAACCGCACCTGAGAGCTTGCTGATCTCCCTTGTGGTCACCGCGCAATCACTCTTAAGTGGGTGTTCAAGTTAAAGAGGGATGAAGCCGGCGCCATCGTCAGGCACAAGGCTCGCTTGGTGGCACGCGGTTTCGTGCAACAGGAGCGGATCGACTTCGACGATGCCTTCGCCCCCGTGGCACGGATGGAATCCGTGCGACTTCTCCTTGCGCTGGCTGCCCAGGAAGGTTGGCATGTTCATCACATAGACGTTAAATCGGCATTCCTTAACGGCGATTTGAAGGAGGTCTACGTGCACCAGCCGCCGGGCTTTGAGATTCCCGGCAAGGAGGGTAAGGTGCTACGCTTGCGCAAGGCCCTCTATGGCTTGCGACAGGCACCAAGGGCGTGGAATGCCAAGTTGGATTCCACGCTCAAAAGGATGGGTTTCGAGCAAAGCCAGCACGAGGCGGCCATCTACCGGCGGGGCAATGGTGGAAACGCCCTACTGGTGGGTGTCTACGTCGATGACTTGGTGATCACTGGCACCAAGGACGTGGAGGTGGCAATATTCAAGGAGGAGTTGAAGGCCACCTTCCAAATGAGTGACCTGGGGCCTCTCTCCTTCTACCTGGGATCGAGGTGCACCAGGGGCGACTCGGAATCACGCTCGACTGCACCGCCTACGCCAAGCGTGTCGTTGAACTGGCTGGGCTCACCGACTGCAACCCAGCACTCACTCCGATGGAGGAGCGGCTGAAGCTGAGCCGCGACGACACGACGGAAGAGGTGGGCGCTACACAGTATCGGCGTCTTGTGGGGAGCCTCCGTTACCTCGTCCACACACGGCCGGATTTGGCTTTCTCCGTCGGCTACGTTAGTCGGTTCATGCAGCGACCGACGACGGAGCACCAACAGGCTGTGAAGAGGATCATCCGCTATGTTGCGGGGACTCTCGACCACGGCCTCCACTACCCGAGGTGCCCTGGAGAGGCACACCTTGTCGGCGACATCGACACCAGCAAGAGCACGAGCGAGACTCTTCTTCCTCGGCAAGTGCCTCGTTAGCTGGCAGTCGGTTAAGCAGCAAGTGGTGGCCCTGTCCAGCTGCGAGGCCGAGTACATAGCAGCTTCCACCGCTTCGACTCAGGCACTTTGGCTTGCTTGACTGCTTGGTGATCTCCTCGGTAGAGATACTGAGGCGGTGGAACTCAGGATGGACAGCAAGTCCGCTCTGGCCCTGGCAAAGCACATCCGGGTGAGGTACCATTTCATCCGGGATTGCTTGGACGAAGGAAGCATCAAGGCGCGTTACATCAACACGAAGGACCAGCTGGCGGACCTGCTCACCAAGCCCCTTGGGAGGATCAAGTTTCTTGAGCTACGCTCCAGGATCGGGATGGTCCAACTTTCCCACAAGACGACGGACAAGACTTAGGGGGAGAATGATGGAATAAGTCTGGTCTTTGTCTTTGTGGTCAGCTTTGTCCTTGTGGGCAGCTTTATCCTTGTGGTCTTTGTCCTTGTGGTCTGGTCTTTGTCCTTGTGGTCTTTGTGGGCAGTTTTAGGGCATCTTGGACTAGCTTTTAGACTAAGACTAGCAGCCTTAGGATAGCATCTCTAGCAGCTTTTAGACTAGCTTTAGGACTAGCTTGACTGCCCTATCGGCTATAAATATGTAACCCCAACCCCTCAGGTTGGCATGGCATTGTGTGAGAAATAAACATGGTTGTTAAGGCGTCCTTGAAAGGACGCCTAATCGTCGCTTTAGCGTCGTGGCGGTCCCGAGCGGACGCCACGGCGGACGCCTTGCCGATGTCGCGTATGGCGTCCGAGGCGTCGCCGAGGCGGCCGTGGCGTCGCCGAGGCGGCCGCCATAGATGCAACCTAGCGACCATGCCTGCGCGCCGCTCGTCGTCGTGGCGCTCCACTCAGCCGCCGCCTCGGCCTCCTCGGCCAAGCAGATCCGGGAGAGGAGAGGGAGAGGCGAACCGGAGAGGAGAGGGAGAGGGAGAGGAGAGGCGGAACCGGAGAGGGAGAGGAGGCAGATCCAGAGAGGAGAGGCGGAACCGAGAGGGAGAGGGAGAGGGAGAGGGAGAGGAAACAGATCCGTAGAGGGAGAGGGAGAAGTCGATCTGTCTCGAAACAGAGCACGTAATGGGAAGGAAGGAAGGAAAGGGAAAAAAAAGGGAAGAAGAAAAAGGGAAAGAAAAAGGAAAGAGAGGAGAAACAGATCTGTCTCCAGGAAAAAAGGAAAGAAGAAAAGGAAGGGAAAAGAAAGAAAAAGGGAAAGAAAAAGGAAAAAAAGGGAGAAAAGAAAAGGAAAGGAAAGAAAAGGAAAGAGGAAAAGAGAGAATAGGTGGAGTCAGATACTTTTGGAGATACACTAATATAAATTTGCCGACTCAATCTCGATCTCTAGATTTCTTTCTCCCACTCGATCCAAGCACAGAAGGGGAAGATGAGATGGAGGTCGATGATGAGGGGGGATGAGGAGATAGTGGTCGATGATGACGATGTTGATGACTATTTTAATGTCTTATTATGTTGCAATTTGGTTGTTTTTATTCGCCATACATATATGTCTAAAAAGGCGCCTCGCCTCGCGCCTTAACCTTTTAAAAGGTAAAAAGGTCCTGGCACGCCGCGGACGCCTTACCGCCGTGACAACCATGGAAATAAACCAGAAAAATTGCCCCAACTTCTATTGTCATCCTATCTCAATGATAGTAAGAATTGTGCTACTAACATACTTTGCAGTTCACACCAATAATCATTATTGTGGACCTATTTCATGTTTTGTGCTTAGTCATAGCATGGGTGTCGTTATTTCTGAGGTGTAGGTGAATGCATCTGTTATTTAACTGGAAGTTTGTTGAAGAGGTGTAGAATGGAGGGCCAAATTTCTTGGTACAGTATTATTACATATATGAATCTGTATCATGACATTCTTTCACCTCCTACCTGTACCTCGAAATCCTGTTGGCTTTTTATGAATAATTTATGCACTTTCTCCTGTTATCAGCCATTTTTGTTCTGGTTGGGAACAATTTATTTCTGTCAATTGAATAAGTACAATTTGTTTTGTCTTGGCTGGCTCACTTCCTTTGTTATTATTTAGGGCTGGGATGATCCATATGTCACTCGTACCCATGAAGGTCTTCTTAAGTGGAAATACCCTGAAATGAATTCAGTTGACTTTTTGTTTGAGGTGTGCATTACTTTTTTTTCCCATCATTGTTGCTTTAAATGGTTTAGTCATGGTGATGATAATTTTTTTTGATGGTGGGGCTTATTTTGTCATATCTAACTATTGCAGGTTGGGAATGACAATCGTCAGCTAGTTTTCCTTTACGAGAGGGGCAAAAAGAAACTTTTGGACGGTTCTCGGATAGTATTTCCCAGTAAGCATGTCCTGCAGCTTTAATGTTCATTTCTTCTTGTGCACACTGCACAGCATATTCTCATCATTCACATAAATTTGTATTCTCATGACATCGAGCATTTTACCTTTTTTTTTTTGTAATTCAAAGTATGGTAATTTAAGATTAGGATCCTTTTTTGGATGGAGCCTGCAATCTATGTTATACTCTTTTCTGCAAATTTAAAATTGTTAAATATATTATCCTTCATCTATGTGCCTATGTCTAGTTGATGACACAACATTCTTAGCTGAATGACCTGCAGACTTCTCAGTAACTCAAGCCAATCTCGACAATTCTGAATTCTCCGAGGGTTGCATATTCGCTTTTCTGCTCTGTTTGCATGGGGGTTGCATCACCCTCTGTATTCAAGCCCTAGGCATAGAATTTCTGGCAAACTCATGAGTTTTATTTTCTACTATTTTTTGTAATACACCTGATTTCTCAATAGAGCTTTTCTGTTGAAGTTGTATTTGTTGCATATTTATGCTAATGTTCTGAAACTTATGCAGATGAAGAAGATCCATCCTCCATCTCAGGGAGGATTGTCGAGTGTTCTTGGAATAAGGAAGAGGAGTGTTGGGTCTGCATGCGCGTTAGATCCGATAAATCAACTCCAAATGATATCAACACATACCGCAAGGCTGATTCTCCTATACCCTTTTCTATATTATTGTCTTTGCTAATTTACCTTTGCATATATGGTTGCATGCGAATATGGTCATGATCCTTTCATTACGAAAACTGCCTATCTAATCATTAGAAATGGTTTTGCTATTACTGGAAAATTGATGGCTGCATTTCAGAATCAGTTTTGACTTGTTCATTTACATTGTAATATTGTATACATAGCTAACCTCCAATAAAAGGTGACCCTTCAAAGCCGTATTTTGAGTGATTTATATCTGTGCTCTTTGTGGTGGCAATATAGCATACTTTCGAATTTGTCTTCATCTTGTTAGCATTATTGCTTTCTAATGTATTCAATTAGGCAATTTGATTAAAGCGACTGTGAGGACATCTTTGGCTTGCTTTCCTTGAATAAACTGTTCTTCAATGAAACCCAAATCTTCAGTTCTGCAGATTTTTTCAATATTGCAAGACATGCTTAGCTTTGGAATGAGAAGGCAGAATTGCTGCACTATTCTGACAATTTGTTTGCGTCATCTGCAGGTAATGAGGAGCATCACAGATAATATCACCGAAGACAAGCTTCTGGAAGAGATCAACGAGATCAGGTGCCTCCCCATGTATGCCGATAGGATAGCGCAGGCTCATGCAAAGATGGCCCAACATCGGCGGAGATGAAGATGCCACCACACTAGTGCGTCTCGTTGCCGCAGTGCTAGAGCGCTGCTACCGTCTCTGGCCAGCGGCGTCTGGTTCCCGTAGCTTGTGTAATTATTAGAGGTTGTTTTAGGGCCGTATGATGATGGCTGGCCACCCAACTAATTCTTTGCACCTCTTGCCCCCCCCCCCCCCCCCACCCCCACCCTGTATAGATGTTACAGAGCAGCCCTGTAAATCGTGTATCTTAGTTTCTAGTCTCCTATGGTTTTATTTTCATGGGTGTAGAATAGCTTTTAACAAGAGGGAGCGTGTGTTCTAGGTTATTATGTCTAGGATAATGTTACACGCTACGCGTCCGCCGTGTAGCTTTTTTTTTTATAACTCCATGTATCTCCTTTAGCTGTCCCTTTTCTTGCCCACACATTCGTCTTTGCCTCTGCAGCTTGCCAGAAGCCTCATACATACTTTTCGCTTGGCTGTATACCCATGGAAGTGCCCTGCCGAGCTTGCCATCGAGCCCCCTCTAGCTTCATCTGGCTGCGCATGGAGCCGTCGATTCCTCCCTGCTGCTTTGTGCTCAGAATCCATGTCTTACTCTCTACCAAGCTCCACCTCCTCTCCGTTTCTTCTTTTTGCACCTTGTGTTTTGTTGGGCTACTGTTGCATCAGATCTTTTGGATTGTTGCAATGGATATGTATTTTTGTTGCGCCATAAAATTATTGTTGCACAAAGGGGGAGACGCTTTTTTTTTTTTTTTTTTTTGTTGCGGGTGAATGATTTGAAGGTGTGTATCCTTGATTCCTTGAATCAAGTGATTTGAAGGTGTGGATCTTGGATTCCTTGAATCAAGTGAACCGTCGAAGAGAAGAAATTGAGGTGGTGGTGATGCTATGTGCGTCGTTGAAGACTAGCTTTATAGGTGTGCATAAAGAGGAAGAAACGCAAATTCTTTGAAACGTAACAGAATATTGATTTTTTTTTTGCTGCAGTCACAATAGCAATTGAATCGTACATACGGGTGCTGGTAATTCCATTGTATCTATATATATTTAGGGATGCAATTGGCTCGGATTCGGTCGGATATCACTCTTTCCATATCCTAAATCATATTTTTGGTTGGATTCGGATAATGTCGGATACGAATATGGCACGAATAATATCGGTCACTACGGATCGAAATCGATACGGTACCGGATAATTTTTATCGGATAAAGCGCGAAAACAAATACCACGTAAAGCACACATATAACACTGATTAACCAATTGTATGAGTTTAACATGCAACAAAGTTAAGGTAAGTAGCTTAGTTCGACGTTGCAGCATTGTTCTATAAATACTCTTATCTTCTATGTTGTTAGAGCATCTCCAGCAGAGCCCTTAAACCAGCCCCTAAACCTTAAAATAGGGAGTGTAATAAAAAAAAAACAGATCCAGTAGAGTCCCAATTCAAACCCCTAAAATTAGAAGGCCCCTAAATTTGCCTCCTCAGCCCCAATTCCCAGGGAGCCACAACTCAAGCCCCTAAAATTAGGAGCTCCTAAATTTGCCTCCTCAGCTCCAATTCCCAGGGACACAAGTACATCCCCCTATTATTGAAGAACGAGAAATACATGAGGCTTCGAGATGATCTTATTGAGCATTTGTGGGCAATTCACAGCGCTTCGTAGTATGATTCATTGTTCGGAGTTTCTATTTATCTATTTATCATGTTTTGAAAATTTTAAATTTAAATTTGAAATATCATATTTTTAAATTGTAAATGTTAATATGCTTATGTTTTATGTATTACAAATATTTTTGATTGAATTTTAGTGGTGTCAAATGAAGAATATACATAGCGGATATGTCAAAATATGAGAAAAAGTAAAATAGGGGCAGAGATTTAGGGGCTGTTGCTGAACTTGTGCTCTGAAAACAGCCCCAAAAAATAGGGGGAGTCTCTAAATCCAAAATAAGGACCTTGTTTTAGGGGCCCTTGCTGGAGATGCTCTTAGCCATTAAACATTGAAATATGCCCTTATGTATGTTAGCTGTGGGATATATCTTCAGTAGACATCAAACCCATTTTTACAATTATTGAGCATGTATCTGAAACCAGGTAAAAGAAGCAATAAAAGGGGAACAGATTATACGCATACCCCAAAGAGCGGCACTTTTAATAAGTGGTGGAACAGGAATATCTTCATCTGATTTTGTGACACTTGAGCAATGAATAGAAGCAACAACACACAGGTTGTAACACCCCAAAATTTTGCTTTCCTTGAATTCATGTGTGATTTGGCACTTTGGTGAATTTTTGGAATTTTCTGGAATTTATTTGGATTTATTTGGAATTTATTTGAATTTATTCCATTTTGAAATAATTAAAGAATTTAATCTTACAAATAAAATTTTGTTGGAAATATTTTATTTGAGTCCAAAATGATCCAAAATATTTTCCAGAATGTTTCTGGAATTTTTCTGAGTCTTTTGCTATTTTTAATGAATTAAATGAATTACTGGGAATTATTTTAAATATTAAATCGCTGGAAAATCAACCGAGCCGTTATCGTTCATGCATCAAGCCCGAGTCGACTCGAGTTCAGTCCGATCAGCCACGTGACTCGACCGAACCCACTCCTAAACCTAATCAATCCTGCAACCGCTGGATCAAGATCCAACTACCGAGATCCGCCCATACCGGCTCGGAGCCGTATCCGCCGATTCGATCGCGCGGCGATCGTGGGCCGCGGATCGCGCCACGTGGGGCCGAAAGGCCGTCGTCGTCTTCGAGACCGAGCCGTGACTCGCCGCCGCACTCCGCCGCCAGAAGAACTAGGTCTCCGAGTCTTCCAGACGGACGCCGAGCTATTTAATGCCCGGATCGCACTTCGAGGATCAGTGACCGCTGCAGACTTCTTAGCTTAACCCGCCGAGCTCTAGCCAGCCGAGGGTTCGCCTGACCGCCAGAGCTGCGCGGAAGCGCCGCCACTGCCTTGCTCGCTTCGCCTTACCGCCCGCCCCCTCCGCCGCCATTGACTGTGATTGAAACCCCCGAGGCCGCGCACTCGAAGACACCCATCCATCTCGCCGAGCACGCCTCAACCGCCGCTTGGGTGGTCGCTGCCTCCACGCCGGCAAATGCGAACTCCGTGCGAAGCTATCGCCGACCCCGAGCCTCCACCAACCGTCCGATCAAGATCCAAAGGCCCAGATCGTACACGCCACCTCGGTGAGTTTCCCGTTGAAAATCCTAGATCTAATCCCAACCGCTGATCTAGATCCAATCGGCTTAGGTTGCACTGCGTATCAAGAATCGCACTGTGTTAGATTGGATCGGGACCGCTGGATCAAGATCCAACGGCCCACGATCGATCCACGTGCGCCCAAGCACATGAGGCCAACTCAATCCTGGCAGCGGATTTCAAACCAACGGCCACGATTGTGCCACGGCCCAGGAAGCCGAAGCCTGCCGCTACCACGCTACTGGCGTGGTCATCCGACACGCGGGCCCGCGTGTCGGGCCGATAGCATCGCGTGACGCCACCCATGACGCGTCATCGGTGGACCCAATCCGCCGACCGCGGCCGAGCCTCGCCGATGTCGGGCCGATGACGCTACCCGAGTGGTCCCACATGTCGGCCACCTGAAGCCGCGGGACCGGGTCCACTGTGGGACCGAATCACGCGCCGAGTCGAGCCCATGAGCGTTTCGGCCGACGCCACCACCAATCGGGAGTCATCACGTGTCCATGCCGACGCAGAATTAATTTCCAAAAAGAAAATGATTTATTAATTCGAAATATTGATTCAAATTTAGATTCAAACTTCAAACGCTTTATAACTTTTATGCTTCAACTCGATTTGAGTGATTCAAATTTCTAAATTTGTATAAAATTGAGATCTACCTAAATATGAATTTTATTTAATTTTTGACTAAAGTTTTTCTCTGTAAAATTATTTAATTGATTATTTAAACTTTAAATAATCATAACTTTATGCTTTTAACTCCGAATTTGACGATTCCAGTTTCTAAAAATCCACAAAATTATGTTCTTTCTGTTTATGGATTTTATTTGGAGTTTTGGGATGTTTTGCCTATTGTTTATTCGTGTATTTGCTATTTGCACGCTTTTACGAGTAGACGTTGAAGTGCCTAAGGATTCAAGGAGAGTATTGACTCGTGATCCAACTCAAGACCAAGAACAAGTACTTTTTGAAGGCAAGTTGTGCTTTGACCATGTTGATCCTATTTCAAATCTATTTTGATTTAAACTATTGCATGCCAGTTCAATTAGAAAAATACTTTGTTTAAACACAGGGTTAGATAAATACCAATTTGCCGTATGACACCTTGATTATTTAAGTATGTGCCATGACCCTTGTCACCCTAGTTGTGGTTTACTAGTTGGACATTATTAAATTGCCAACATGGGTTTAGACCGTTGTAGTATACTGCTTAGACACCACGTGCTCATGACATGATTTTGGACAATCAAATGTTAATATTGACTTAATGATATATTGAACCTGTTTTGGAAAAGTATCATGTGATGTTGATAGCACGTGGTGCATGGTAATCAACCGGGTTTGATAAACGCTAACCGGGCATGTGGCAAGAGTAATCGTGGGCCGAGGCATTGGGACGTTGATTTGGTTCTTCGTAGTCTTGCCTGGTCACTCTAAGGACTTAACCTTGCAAGCCTTTGAACCTGGTCATACTTGCAACCACATGGCTGGAATGGGACCCGGCCTAGTTGACTAAGTCGCTATGACTCGCTTGTGGAGCCTCAGGGTGTCAATTACACCGCTTGTGTGTGATTACGGGGAGCGTATCGTGGTCGTGGCCGATACCCATCTAACGGTGTGTTGGTCCCATTCGCCAGCTAAGGGAAGGGATGGTGTGATAACCTAACCCAGAGGACCACCCGTGTTGTTTGAGGCTTCAAAGGCTTTGTTACGGAACTCGCCTTGTGTGTTTGTTGTATCTTGTGGGTAAAGTGCATAACCTCTGGCAGAGTTTAGAATCTATTTAAAATAGCCGTGTCCAGTCTTGATCGACAATGCTTTCGGAATTACAATGAGGGTTAGATTTTCTCAAAAATAACTTGGATTTGGAAAAGTTGGGATGGTTTAATAATGAAGATGATGGAAATGTGGTTTAGGATGGGGAAAATGTTTATTAAACTTCTTGAAAAGTTATTTACGCTTTACTTATTTCTACTGCTTTCGAATCTACTTATATTACTTGTCAAAAGTCACATCGCAAATATACCTTGAGCTATTCCTTTGTACCAAGCCATGCATATAGTATATTAGCTTGCATTCATGGCATGACTTGTCGAAAGTACCAAGTACTCACCTTGCCTCAACACAATACCGATTGAAGAGGAGACTACACGGCTTTGGAGGAGGAACTCCAAGAGGATCCGCCTACTTAGGGAAGCGAGCCCACGCTGCCTGGTATACTGGATGGCGCCACGGTTTATTTGATTTTCCGCTGCATTACTTTTCTCTCGAATAAGTTTTGCCTTGCAAGGCATATATTTGTAACTTGGCCATAAGGTCGAGTAACCACTTTGGTTATTTAAATAAAGTACTTTGTTAATATCGATTGGTATGATTGTGATATTTACGATGTTAAGACTGTGTGCACTAGCTGCCTCGACTAGTGCTCGAATACACAGAGGGTCCGGGTTTAAAATTCGGGGTCCCGACAGAGGTGGTATCAGAGCCATACTTGACCAGAGGCTCAACCTAGCTAGAATGGTCGAGCGAGGATAAAACCTATTTTCTAAAGCTAAAAATTTGTCAAGATAAGAAATGACATCTCACTTATCCCCTTCTCTCTTTTTCTTGTCTCTTGCTGAAATTTTCCTTACCTTGTCACAATTTAAAAATTCCGAGTTCTTACGTAAAGCACTCTTGTGACAAATGGCGGAAGCTCAAGGCAGTAAGGTGGCACACCTTCTAAGGATGATCGAGTTGGAGATGACCTTGTATGGACCTGCACTGCAGCCAAGATTGAAGCTACGAGCCAGATCCAGGAGGAGTCGATCTCGATGAGGACACCGCTTTCGACTACCCATGATGACACAATGGTCGGACATGGCGATCGCTTTCGCGCCTATGCCGCAGCACCGCATTCCCAGGCCGTGGAGGTTTTCTCGATGAGTGAGAATAGGTTCTATAGTGAGACTCCTTCACGAGTCAAGTCACGTATCAAAGAGTCACCCTTTAGGCGTTAGGACTCAAAATTAGTCTGATTTGGATTTGCTTTGTTTGTCGAAAGTGTGCAAGATGTGTTGCAAGGCCCTTAGTCATTGTAAGCAGCCATACCAAGTTATTAATAATAAAGTTGGACCTTAAGGCTACACCTTTCGCCCCGCATAAGTTCCATATTACTTGCCTATTCTTGTTTCCCTCTCATCTCTAAACCTAGAGCAAATCGACAGATGGTGAACACCCGTGGAAACTTTGGAAGCAATGGGAGTGGTTCACTTGCCAGAAAACCCCAGTGATGGAGCACCAAAGCACCGCCTGGCTGATATGCAGAATTTCGGAGCTTTTCTTGCTTGCCTCGGACTCGATTGATGCATGCTATGATGCAACAAATGCAAAGACGTCATTGCTCAGCCACGCTTAGTCAAGGGTTAACTGCGGACAACGCCAGAATACAAGACTATCAGAGTTCATGAGAACTCACCACCCACTTTCTTCGGGAATGCCAATCCATTGAGGCCGATGATTGGTTAAGGTCAATTGAGAGGAAGCTACACATAGCTCAATGCATAGGGAATGAGAAGGTACTCTACGCTTCTCATCACCAAAGGAACAAAATACCGAATGGTGGGAGAACTTTTGTGCCACGCAAGAGAACCCTCAAGATATCACTTGGGAAGAGTTCACGCTGCATTCCGACAGATCACGTGGCCTGGGGATCATGGACCTTAAGAAGGAGGAGTTCAGAGCACGAAACAAGGTGTCACCAGAGTAGCCGACTACTGAACAAGTTCACACAAATAGCACGCTTACGCACCGAGGATGTAGGGATGTATAAATCCAGCATACCTCGTTTTATGAAGGGACTTAACTCAGATTGCAAGTAGGATTGATCACCCACACCTTTCCAGATTTCCAAGAGTTGGTGAATAAGGCGCTTATTCTTGAGGACAAGCGCAAGGGAACTGGATGAGAACAGAAGGCGCAGGATGCAACAAAGAAGGATCACGCCAGGTGAACGCAACAAATGGCCGAGAGTTGCGCCAAATCAATTTTCTTATTTTCAACCACGAATGCAAATAAGGACACCATCCTCAAAGACCAAGACCTGTCAATCGAACTACCGGATCACCCCGCTAGAAACGCTTACTCCGTGCATCAAGGAATGTTGAGGAGCCAAGTACAATCCGAACGAGCCAGACACTTTGTCAGCTTGTCCTAAGAAGACAGTGAGGAGTGATTCGCTTCAACCTAGGAACAACTTAGCTAGGACGCCAAAGATCAGGAGCCACACCTGCCGTGGTGAGAGGCCGAGTCAACTATGTCACCGCAGATGCACCGCAGAATGCTACTGACGTCGACTGGGTAAGTTACTTGTTAACTCGATACACTGCAATAGCTTTTGTTTGACTGAGCTTCGCATTCGTTTGTTTCGCAAGGCTTTGCTACTAGAAATGATTTGAGGATTGCAAGACTTAAGTGCATGCTTTTAGTTCAAACCCCTGGTTCCGAACTCCGAACGAAAGTAGGATGTTCCGGGGTGAGAATACTAATAGGTGGAATAGAATTCCTAGCAAACCTTATAATTTTGGAGACCCAGACCCTAGACGTTATATTGGGAATGGATTGGTTATCCCAAAGACAAGGTCATGTTGGATTGTGGACGAAGGACTATCTCTGAGAGCCCGTGTGGGAAGAAAGTGGAATTTCAAGCCACCGCAGCTTAGAGATGGGCAGTTGATGGTTAATGCATCAAGGCAATCAAGATAGAGGATGTCCCAAAGAGGAATGAGTACCCTGATGTTTTTCCCCGAAGATCTACCTGCATGCCGCCAGACATGGACATAGAGTTTGTGATAGAGCTTGTACCTGCACAAAGACCGATAGCAAAAGACTCCTATCGGATGTCTACCGAGGAGTTGGTAGAGATGAAGAAACAGCTAGAAGAGTTAATGGAGAAAGGATTTATCGTACCAAGTTCGCCGTGGGGAGCACCAGCTTTTGTTTGTCAAGAAGAAGGACGGGAGTTTCGGTGGATGTGCATTGACTACAGTGCACTCAATGAAGTCACCGTGAAGAATAAGTATCCGCTACCCGGATCGATGATTTGTTTGATCGCTTAAGAGGAGCCGAGTTTTCCAAGATTGATCTCGAGATCGGGATACCATCGCTTGAAGATCCGATCGTAAGATATTCAAGATCGCATTCTCGCCAAGATATGGACATTACGAGTTTACGTTATGTCCTTTGGCCGATTTAACGCGCCACTATTTCATGAATATGATGAATAAGGTGTTCATGGAATATTTGGACAAGTTTGTCGTCGTGTTCAGACGATATCCTAATCTACTCCAAGACGAGGATGAACATGCCGAACACTTAAGGCGTAGTTTTGGAAAAGTCGAGGAACAAAGCAACTTTTCGCCAAGTTCATGGCAAGTGTGATTTTTGGAAGGACAAGGTGGAGTTTCTGGACATGTAATGACCGCAAGAGTCGCCAGAGATCCAAGTAAAGTAGAGCTGTGTTACATTGGGAGTTCTCAAGAGCGTGACTTTATCTGAGTTTCCTTGGAATGGCAGGATACTACCCGCTTTCATGAAGGCTTTTCGACAATTGCGAAACTCTCTTACGCGAATCAAGAAGGAAAAGAAGTTTGCATGGACGCTTTAATGTGAGAAAGGATTCGGGAGTCAAGAAGCTATTGACATCAAAGACCGGTGTTAGTTCTACCTGGGATGTTGCTCAAAGCTTCGATATTTTACATGACGACGCGCTAAGGACTTGGATGTGGCCGATGCGTAATGGAAAGGTCGCCGCTTATGCATCAAGGCGCTTGAGGCCGCATGAGGAAAATTATCCGACACATGACTTAGAGTTAGCCGTAGTGCATGCTTTGAAGATATGGCGTCACTATCTGATCTGGAAACAGATGTGAAGTGTATACGGATCATAAGAGCCTTTTAAGTACATATTCACCCAAATGGATCTGAATATGAGGCAAAGGAGATGGCTAGAGTTGATCAAGGACTACAATGTTGGAATCCATTACCATCCCGGGAAGGCCAACGTAGTTGCCGATGCTCTGAGTCGGAAGAGCCATACCGTGAGTATGTTGCTAGCCACAAATCAAGATGAGTTATGTGAGGACTTTCAGAAAATGAAGATTGAGGTTGTACCTAGCGGATTCCTGGCCGCATTGGAAGTAAAGCCTACCCTGGAGGAGCAGATCCGAGAAGGACAGAAGGATGATGACAAGATCCGCAGGATTAAGTCCATCAAGGAGGAAGGCAAGGCAGAGGACTTCAAGTTGGATGAGCAAGGCACGTTGTGGATGAAGGATCGTATTTGTGTGCCTAACAAAAAGGAGTTAAAGCAACTGATTCTGGAGGAAGCCCATGACTCCAAGTACTCGATTCATCCTGGAAGCGCCAAGATGTATCAGGATCTGAAGGAGAGATTCCGTGGCGAGTATGAACGTGGAAGTTGCCGAGCATGTTGCATTGTGCGATGTATGCCGAGAGTCAAGGCAATGCATCGAGGCCAGCAGGATTGCAACCGCCGAAAATACCTGAGTGGAAGTGGAGGAAATCTAATGGATTTCTATTGGCTATTATTTAAAACTCAAGGAGGTTATGACTCCATATGGGTTATAGGATCGCTTGACTAAAGTAGCCCATTTTATCCCCGTGAAGACCACTTACTCGGGAGATAAATTAGCGCACTATACATGATCAGATTGTTCTGTTTGCACGAGTGCCGAAAAGGATTGTATCGGACAGGTACCCAATTTACCTCAAGGTGCTCCGGAATAAGTTGCATGAAGCCATGGGAACCCGCTTTGAACTTCAAGATGTACCTTATCATCCACGCATGGACAGACCGAAAGAGTCAACCATTCTCGGAGGATATGTTAAGAGCTTGTGCATTAGCTTATGCTACCTCTTGGGATAAGAGTTTGCCGTATGCTGAGTTCGGCTACAACAATAGTTATCGTGCTAGTTTGTGATGTCACCTTTTGAGGCACTCAGATGGTCACTCGGTTTGACGCCATTGAATTGGAATGAGACCGCGAGCAGTGTGTCTTCGACTCCGATATTCTTCAAGAGGTCAAGAACGTATCGCTATGATTAGGGAAAGGTTGAAGATAGCCCAATCTCAAATGAAGAGTTAGGCCGACAATCGTCGCCAGATTTGAGTTTTGGAACCGAAGACTTTGTATACCTCGTAGTTACGCCTCTCAGTGAGCAGAGGTTCCATGCCAAAGGAAACTTGCACCCGTTATGTTGGACCATTTAAGATTTTGAGTCGCAGAGGCGAAGTTGCTTACCATTTGGAGTTGCCGCATGCGTTGGCGAGGAGTGCATGATGTATTCCATGTGTCCCGGGGCTTAAAGAAGTGTCTCCGAAGTTCTGAAGAACAGCATACACTGGAGTCAATTGAGTTGCAAGAGGATTTGACTTATAAGGAGCATCCCGTGAGGATTCTAGACACAATGGATCGAGAAACTAGAAACAAGTCAACCTGCTTCTGTAGAGTTCAAAGGAGCAACCATGCAGAGCGGCGACTTGGGAGCGACAAGAGGATTTGAAGAAAGAGTTTCCAAACCTATTCCAGTGAGCCACGAATCTCGTGACGAGATTCTATTAAGGGGAGGTTTGTAACACCTCAAAATTTTGCTTTCCGTGAATTCATGTGTGCTTTGGCACTTTGATGAATTTTTGGAATTTTCTGGAATTTATTTGGATTTATTTGGAATTTATTTGAATTTATTCCATTTTAAAATAATTAAAGAATTTAATCTTGCAAATAAAATTTTGTTGGAAATATTTTATTTGAGTCCAAAATGATCCAAAATATTTTCCAGAATTTTTCCGAATTTTTCTCAGTCTTTTGCTATTTTTAATGAATTAAATGAATTACTGGGAATTATTTTAAATATTAAATCGCTGGAAAATCAACTGAGCAGTTACTGTTCATGCTGCATCGAGCCCGAGTCACTCGAAGTTCGAGTCCGACGCCACGTGATTCGACCGAACCCACTCCTAAACCTAATCAATCCCAACCGTTGGATCAAGATCCAACTACCGATCCGCCCACTCTGGCTCAGCCGTATCCGCCGGATCCATCGCGCTGCGGCGACGCTGGGCGCTGATCGCGCCACGTGACGGCCGAGCGCCGTCGTCTTCGGCCGAGACCGAGCCGGACTCGCCAAGACCGCCGCCGTGAAGAATCCAGGTTCCGCTCTTCGCACGGACGCCGAGGCTATTTAATGCCCGGATCGCACCGAGGACCGGCCGTGACTTCGCTGCACTTCTTGCCTCTAACTCGCCGAGCTCTAGCCGTGAGGGTTCGCTGAATCGCCGTAGTTGCGTGAAGCGCCGCGTCCTCTGCCTCGCCGCCCGCCGCCCTCGCCGCTATTGACCCGTGATTCAAACCCCCGAGGCCAGGCGACCCGAAGACACCATCCATCTCGCCGAGCACGCCCCAACCGCCGCTTTGGGTGGTCGCGCCTCGCCGGCCCGCACTCCGCCGTGAAGCTATCGCCATGACTCGAGTTCCACTCAACCGTCCGATCAAGATCCAAAGGCCCAGATCGCCTACGCCACCTCGGTGAGTTTCCGTTGAAAATCCTAGATCTAATCCCAACCGTTGGATCTAGATCCAACGGCTTAGGTTGCGCCGCAGATCAAGAATCGCACTGTTAGATTGGATCTGGACCGTTGGATCAAGATCCAACCGCCCACGATCGCCACGCCGCCAAGCACATGAGGCCAAACTCAATCCTAGCCGCTTGATTTCAAAACCAACGGCCACGATGTGCCATGGCCCAGGAAGCCGAGCGCCGCGCTTCACGCTGGCAGTCGTATCACCGACACGCCGGCCCGCGTGTCGGCAAGATCGCGTGACGCCACCCATGACGCCATCGGTGGACCACCGTCAAGACTGCGGTACGAGCCCCGGCCGATGTCGCCGATGACGCTACCCGAGTGGTCCACATGTCACCACCTCGAAGCCGTGGACCGGGTCCACCGTGACCGAATCGCCTGCGAGTCGAGCCCATGAGCTACGACGCCACCAGCCAATCAGTGAGCGACGCGTCCATGCTGACAGTGAATTAATTTCCAAAAGAAAATGATTTATTAATTCGAAATATTGATTCAAATTTAGATTCAAACTTCAAACGCTTATAACTTTTATGCTTTCAACTCCGATTTGAGTGATTCAAATTTCTAAATTTGTATAAAATTGAGATCTACCTAAATATGAATTTTATTTAATTTTTGGACTAAAGTTTTTCTGTAAAATTATTTAATTGATTATTTAAACTTTAAATAATCATAACTTTATGCTTTTAACTAATTTGACGATTCCAGTTTCTAAAATCCACAAAATTATGTTCTTTCTGTTTATGGATTTTATTTGGAGTTTTGGGATGTTTTTGCCTATTGTTTATTCGTGTATTTGCTATTTGCACGCTTTACGAGTAGACGTTGAAGTGCCGGAAGGATTCGAAGGAGAGGTATTGACTGTGATCCAACTCAAGACCAAGAACAAGTACTTTTGAAGGCAAGTTGTGCTTTGACCATGTTGATCCTATTTGAAATCTATTTTGATTTAAACTATTGCATGCTAGTTCAATTAGAAAATACTTTGTTTAAACACAGAGTTAGATAAATACCAATTTGCCGTATGACACCTTGATTATTTAAGCATGTGCCATGACCCTTGTCACCCTAGTTGTGGTTTACTAGTTGGACATTATTAAATTAAGCAACATGGGTTTAGACCCGTTGTAGTATCGCTTAGACTCAAGTACGTGCTCATGACATGATTTTGACAATCAAATGTTAATATTGACTTAATGATATATTGAACCTGTTTTGGAAAAGTATCATGTGATGTTGATAGCACGTGGTGCATGGTAATCAATCGGGTTTGATAAACAAGCGGTTTTAATGGGCATGTGGCAAGAGTAATCAGTGGGCCATTGTGGCATTGGGAATGTTGATTTGGTTCTTCGTAGTCTTGCCCTGGTCACTCTAAGGACTTAACCTTGCAAGCCTTTGAATCGGGTCATACTTGCAACCACATGGTCGGAATGGGACGGCCCTAGTTGACTAAGTCGCCATGACTCGCTTGTGGAGCCTCAGGTGTCAATTACACCGTTTGTGTGATTGTGACGGGGAGCGTATCGTGGTGGCCGATATACCCATCTAACGGTGTGTTGGTCCCATACTTCGCCTTGGCTAAGGGAAGGGATGGTGTAGAGCACGGACCAGGAGGACCACCTGTGTTGTTTGAGGCTTCCAAAGGCTTTGTCACGGAACTCGCCTTTGTGGTGTTTGACTGTATCTTGTGGGTAAAGTGCATAACCTCTGCAGAGTTTAGAATCTATTTAAATAGCCGTGTCCACGGTACTGGACAATGCTCGGGAATTACAGTCATGGGTTAGATTTTCTGAAAATAACTTGGATTTGGAAAGTTGGGTTGGTTTAATAATGAAGATGATGGAAATGTGGTTTAGGATGGGGAAAATGTTTATTAAACTTCTTGAAAAGTTATTTATGCTTTACTTATTTCTACTGCTTTCGAATCTACTTTTATTACTTGTCAAAAGCTGTTTACTGCAAATATACCTTGAGCTATTCCTTTGTACCAAGCCATGCATATAGTATATTAGCTTGCATTGCATGACTTGGTCGAGTACCAAGTACTCACCCTTGCCTCAACACAATACCGCTTGAAGAGGAGACTACACTACTTTGGAGGAGGAACTCCAAGAGGATCCGCTCACTTAGGGAAGCTGAGCCCAATGGTCCGTTGCCTGTGGTATAATGGATGGCGCACGGTTATTTGATTTTCCTTTGCCATACTACTTTTCTCAATAAGTTTTGCCTTGCAAGGCATATATTTGTAACTTGGCCATAAGGTCGAGTAACCACTTTGGTTATTTAAATAAAGTACTTTGTTAATATCGATTGGTATGATTGTGATATTTACCGATGTTAAGACTGTGTGCACTAGCGCGTTCCTGGACTAGTGCTGAATACACAGAGGGTCCGGATTTGCAAATTCGGGGTCCCGACACAGGTCAACATAGCAGACAAAATAATCTGAGAATAACGTTAGCATTATTGAGGTAGAGAACAACCTGAAAGCAAAACCCATAGAATCTGAACAAAAGGATAGTATAATAGGAGAGAACCAAAACAAAAACTGAGGAACAACTGATTGTGAAATTAGTGTTTGATTGAACAACGGTACACTAGAATCTAGATTTTGGTTGTGACAAAAACACAAAGAAGTAAGCATTACCGCTTAGCAGTCATTATCATATTAGCAATTCCTTGACCAATAATACCACACACAAATCCAACTGAACCATACAAGACACCCTGCAATGAAAACAGGCCAGTCCAAACAACATGATGATGCTCCAGCAATTAGAAACTAAACTTCAGATACAGGCCAGTCCAAACAACGTGAAGTCACATTACTTGATTAGGAACATCTCCATCTATCTCGTTTCATTTTTCAGATGATGATCATACATACATATATCACACAGCACTGCCACTAATCAATAACCATATTGTCATCACAAGCTCATATTGTTCATATTTCACATGATGATCATACATACATATATCACACAGCACTAATCAATAACCATGGAATCATATTGTTCATATTGCTTGCCATCTTGTATGTAACTCAAGAACACCTACGCAGTTCGGCAAACAACAATTCCTACCTCCTCAGATCCTAGTTCCACATCCTACCTCAAATCCGAGACAGGCGGAGGTGGAGGGCGCCGGGACGGGCGGGGCGGAGGTCGGTGCCGGGACGGCCGGGGTCGGAAGGCGCCGGGACGGCCGGGGGAGGAGCTCCGCGCTGGGACGGGAGGGGCGAAGGGAGCGACGGGACGGGAGGGGCAGCGGGAGGGGCAGAGGGCGCGGGGGCGACGAGAGGGGCGGAGGGCACGGCGGCGGGAGGCGACGGCGGAGGGGAGCCGCTAGGAGCTCGGACCGAAGAGATTGCGACGGCTAAGGCTAGGACGCGTTGAGTAGTTGAGGTGAGGCTAACTGGCTAAGGGGAGGGGAGTTGCTGTCTATGCTAGCTAAGAACATATGGTGGCCATATGGGCCATCGCCCGAACCCTAAGGCCCGCATGTTTCCCAGATAATCCGAGCAGACTAGTTTGGATATATCAGAATTTTTTTTCGAAATATACCGATCCAACGGATAGTAGTCTACCGAATCTGAATCCAAATCCGATACAAAATATCCAAATCCGAATCCGAATCCAAAGACTATCCAAAAAAATTATCCGAATCCGAACCGAAACTATCCGGTTGGTTAGTCGGTCGGAAATTATCCGATCCGATTGCACCCCTATATATATTACCTCATGTTGTCTTGTGCTAGAATAAACCCAGTGACTTAACTCCCTTCTAACCCGCCTAAACCGAACCATCCCACAAAAGATTATGCGGTTAAAGAACAGCCTAACCTAAACCGAACCATCCCACAAAAGATATAAAAATCTAAATTTAGGAAACACTATGGTAGGTAAACTTATTCCATTCCCTTCCAACAAACATTCCCACCCCTTTATATAAACACTCAGTTCCCTTCACTATTCTCCCAACGAAGCCACCCACCCAGTGAGAGATCCGAACGTGTTGTGCTCCCACCACCACCACCTCCTCCTTGACCACCCTGCTGCGGTCATCTTGGGTGATCAGTCAATGAAAAAAGAAAACCAGTCTGCTCTTCTATAATACTCAGCATAATATGTTTTCAAAATATTGCCATCATTTATATTTTCTATTTTTATCATAATTTTAACTATAATTTAATCAAACACCTTAAAAAAATTATCACATTTTTTAAACAATATCATCAATAATTTGCATACTAACATGAACAAGAAGAATAACAAATAAAACCTTGAAACCACGTGCCCAAACATATCCGAATTCACGGGCTCACAAATGCCCTAGTCTTCCCACTTAGGTACATTTGAATCACATGTGTCTGAGAGCAATCTTTACCTTTTGGTGATGACGATGATCAATAATATTGAGACAATTTAATAAACAATTAAACTTCTTCATTAACAATTAAACACCAACTAAGTTTACATGGCTATTCTCTACTATATAAAGTGAGAGTTTCTTCCCACGTCACATTAATTGCCCTGCTTAATTGCCTTACTTAATTGCCCTGCTTAATTGCCCTACGCAAGAAACGAAGCGTTGCTTTAATTAGCCAGCTTTTGCAAGAAACGAAGCGTTAAAGATAGATGTTTGATCTTATGAAATAGTATTTTTTTTTTAATCTTTATTTTTCGTTATCAATTTTGTTTTTCGTAGCAACGCACGGGCATATAACTAGTATTAAGAATACGAGAGTCTATCAACTAAATTGACTAAACCCTATATTATCCGTGAGTGAACACCAAAACTAGATGTTTGTGGAAGTTGCTATTCCTATTCGATGCATGTTGTCTTTAATGATCACATAAAACATTAAAATAAGTAAGGATAAATCTACGACTCAGCAAGTACATAATAAAAATAATAAACTAACCATTTATCATATTTAACTCATTCATTACATTTATCACTTGAGATGCCATGCAAATCTCAAATGATACGTTTTGCTTCCACGTGAAGCTCTAGAGAAACTATACGTCCATACCTATTCAAAATATTCTGGGAATATTCTTGTCGACGATCGGAATCGCCTGACCGCAGAGATGAAACCGAGGGGGTGTGTAAACAGGGACCCGAAGGCGAGCTTCGTTCCTCGGGAGGTCGCTGTCTGCTGTTGTCACGATCTGGAGAAGAAGAGGACAAAAGACGCAAGGAATTATACTGGTTCGAGCCCCCAAGCTGGGTAATAGCTCTACTCTAGTCTTGCCCTGAGGCGGAGAAATTGATTATGCGTGAGTACAAGTGGATGTCTATTGCTCTGTGTTCGTGTTCTGCGGTTCCCCTACGCACTCATATAGAGATTACAAAGCCCCTTCAGCCCGTTATGGGTGACCGGTCAGAAGTAGTTTCCGGAGAGAGTGGCCCCACGAACACCTTAGCCGGATCACAACTGCCTTCGGGTCCTACGCCCACGTCCGCTTCATGTCCTACCTTTACGGATCTTGGTAACCGCCAACTCAAGCCTCTGATCGGGTCTCCCTGAGCTTTAGGTCCTGGTTGTGAGACGGCCTTCGGTTCCCTTGCTCAAGGTCGCGCGGGCGCCTCCTGGTCAGATCGGGATGGTAGGGGGGCCGAGCTTGGGTTACCAGCTCGAACTCGGGCTGGGGCCCGTTGACTATGCTGAGGACCGACCAAGACTTCTCAGTCCCCGACATCTAGCCCCCGAGGCTCAAGTCTCTCCTAGTTGCCGAAGAGGACCTTGAGCCTTAAGATCTTAGGAGGGGAACGTTCCTCTGGTCTCTGCTAGCCCCCGAGGTGGTGTCTTAACCTCGGGTTTACCCTCAGCTCAGCGCCGTATCAGGTGCCTTGGTCTCAACCAAGAACTCCCAGGCCTCGTTGCTTAGGTCTGAACGATGGGGACGGTCATAGTCCTTCCGTACCGTTGCCACTCCCCTGGCGCGATTTCCCAAGCGCACCCGGTGCGCCTTTTGAGGTACAGTAACTCCCAGCTGTCAGAAATCGGGACCCTTTGTTTACCAGGCCACTTCGTCTTCCCAGAAAAAAGGCCCCAAATCTTCTCCAACCCCACAACCTACGGCGAAATCGCTCCCTTTCTTGCCCAAACCTTCCTTCTCTCCCCTAGCCAAGACCTCGCAAGCTCCCATGGCCAAGTTCGGAAAGAGCTCACTGTCTTTGTCGAGGATGAAGGAGCTCGAGGGAGCGGGGCTGTTGGACCCAACGACGTGGCGACTGCCTGACGGGGAGACCGAGCCACAGCCCCGAGAGGACGAGCTTGTCTGCACCGAGCAGTACACTCTCTTCGGTCTGCGGATGCCGGAGAGCGACTTCCTGGGCTCGGTCCTTGCCCAATGTGGGATCAAGCTCATCAATTTGGTACCTAACTCCGTTCTTCTCCTTTCCATCTTCTCCCACTTGTGTGAGGGGTTCCTGGAGATCGTCCCCACTCCTTCTCTCTTCTTTCGATTCTTCGCCATGTTTCGCACCGAGAAGGACCCCGTAGTCGGGTGCCTTTACTTCCGGCTGCGGACAGGCCTTCCTTGGTCCTTCCCCCAACTCCACGCTCGGGACTCCCTCGGCCCTTGGTCTGAGAGGTGGTTTTACTTGAAGAGAGGCGAGGACGGTGCGCTCATGTTCGACGGGACCCCTATCAACAGCAAGCGCCAGATTCCCGAGCTGGGTGCCCTGGAGATTGACTAGGAGGCCATCGCCATGATCCACACCTGCGCTGCGCGTGGCCTGACCGGGCAAGCCATTGCCAGCGACTTTCTGCGGAACCGAGTGTGTGTAACATCCCAAAATTTGGGTTTTCAAAATTTTTGGTTTAGTTTAGCTTCCCAAAAATTTTCGTTGTTTTTCTCGCGTTTATAAAGCTTGGTTTGAATTTTCTAAAAGTTAAAACAATTTAATTTAATTATTCTAAATCTCAAATAAAATAAATTTTATTTTATTTAGATTCCTTATGTTCCAAGAAGTTCTTCTGTAATTTTTGAGATTTTTCGGAGCTCGTTTGCTATTTATTGGATTTATTCGGAATCGATTTGTATTATGACCTTTTGTTGAATTTAATTAATTATTTGGAAAAGTTTATATAAAGTTTTGTTGCAAATATTTTATTTGAGTTCAAAATGTCTCAAAATATTTTCTGGAATTTTTCTAGAATTTTTCGGGTATTTTTATTGCCTCAAATGATTTAATTGGAATTTGTGGAATTGTTTTTAATTGGAAAATGAGTGGAAATTCCGAAATGGCCTTGGGCCTTCTCTCTCCTGCGCCTGGCCCACGCTGCCATCCGGCCCACCCCGACCAGCCCATCCCGCGCGTGGGCCACGCCCCACCAGGCCGCCCCAGCCTCTCTCCCGCCCGCCCTGCTCGCCTCCTCCACGCTGGCCGCTTGGGTCGCATTGGCCGTGCGCCAGCAGCCGAGCTGGGCCAGGCCAGCGCCTCCACGCGCTGCCACGCGCCCGCACGCGCCCAGACCACGTCGCCCAGCCCGCCAGTGCACGTGAAGTGTTTGATTAAATGCCAAACCGATTCAAACACCTCCAAAACTTGATTTTTCTCGACCTGGACTCTTACCCAAACATATATAAGTGCTCCTAGACCCTCCCACGCGGCCCTAGCCACATATCAATCATCCAAATAGACCGAGCCGCCGCGAGAAGCTCCGGACGTCGCCCAACGATGGCCGAACTTTGGAGCCGCGTCCCGGGCAGCTCGTCGACTCTTTTCGAGATCCGTCTTCTCCGTGGTGTGCCACAAGGTACCATCTGTTTGCTGTCCAAAATTCAGCCAATTTGGCCCAAGGGATCAAAAGTTACGGCCGTTTCAATCTCGAATCTTGCCGAGGCCATAACTCCCTCAATTTTTCGAGTTTGACGGTGAAATTTTTTGTGTAGACTCCTGGGGATGTCCTCTACGTGATGCACATCTTGAATCACGGTTTTGACCTCTGGATTTGGCGCAGCAAAATCTTTTCTCCGATCAGACTGCGAACAGACTGCGTTCCAGGCAGCGGCAAACTTCCTCGCGCGTCCCCCGCTGTTCCAGAAGGTATTTCTTCGAGCCACCTGCGTCACGGTGTGCCTCTTGGTCCCATCTAGCTTTCGGTCAAATTTCGTTAAGTTCCGATCATTATTCTAGAAGTTATGGCCGTCCAAAATTTTGATCCGAAACCCGTTAATCGCCAGTTTGTGATTAATCCGGAAGGGCGCCGCAAAATCTGCCTTTACGGTTGAGCTCGTCTCGCCGCGTTCTACGCAGTAGACATTCTCCCTTTGCCATCCCATCCTCCGGAATTTTTTTTATATATTTAGGCCACCGTTTGCCGTCTCCGCTCGTCGCCTTTTGACGCCGGCTATTTTGGTTCGCTCCGGCCATGTTGTCGCGTCCGGACGATCATCTTGTACTGTTTTGGTCCATCATTAAGGTTCTTTTGGTCTCCATTTGCCGAGAAGCCCGATTCCGGCCTAAACCTGTCGTCTTTCAACCTAGCCCGTGCCGCCGGTTCGCGCACCGGTTAGCCGTCCTTGGTAGCGTTTTGTCGCGTCCATGGCGTTGTACCGACGGTCGCTACTTCGCTTCATGAAGTCTCCTATCATTGTTTGACCTCCGTCGTTAACGTTCGCCGTTAACGATCCGCCGTTAACGATTTGCCGTTAACGCTCCGTCGTTAACGCTCCGCCGTTAACGTTTTGTCGTTAACGTTCCTTCGTTAACGTTCCTCCGTTAACGTTTCGTCGTTAACGTTCCTCCATTAACGTCTTGCCGTTAACATTCCGTCGTTAGCCTTCCACCGTTAATGTTTTCCCGTTAACGCTCCGCCGTTAACGCTTCATCGTTAACGATTGGCTCTCATCGCTTCGTTGTCATCGCATGCGTGCATTCATGCACAAACCTTAGTACGATGCCTTCATTTGTTCTATCATCACGACTTGAGCCTAGTCTCATCGTCATATCATCTTCAAAGCCGAATCAAAACCTAACCTAAGACCGGTTCGATGGACTAAGTTCATCGTGAGCCGCGTTGTTATCTTTGCAATCTTTTCCGTTGTTTCAATCGTGGTAAGACACTTGTCTTGTCTTATCCCTGAAAACCTAATCTGCCATTAATCGAGAATTCCTTCGTGGACTTGGTCGATAGACCATTGGCCATGTGTCTTACCCTTGTGCCCGATCTAATCTAACCGTGTCTCTTTTGTTTGACTGTGTCCGTTCGGTCAACAAAAGTCAACTTCGAGAATCAGTTTAGTTCACTGTGAACTAACATATCCTTATGGACCCGATCTATAGATCGAGAGCCCATATGTCGCTATCTGTTCAATCAAGATAATAACTTCGGAAGAAATATTCTTCGGAATATTATTCTTTCTTTCCCAGTTATTAATCTTTCCCTTTTCGGTGTTTTTCCGAAAGCCGTTCTCTTTTGTCAACTCTTTGATCTAATCCGTTCAAGTTCCTAATTTTATCCCAGTCGTTGTGCCCAATGTTGTTCGTTCTTAATTTGGAGTTTACTTGATTTGTCTTTTGAATTGGTTTGTATTTGCTTCTTCTTTAATCGCTAGACGTGTCGTCCGGAAGTCGTTCGAACGAGCTGAGGATCGAGAAAGTGGAAGTTGAAGCTCGAGGATCAAGGATCAAGGATAAAGAGTAAAAGACAGTAAAGTTTGCAAGGGCCAGGCAAGTTGTGCTTTGACCATGTTGATCCTATTTTGAAACCTATTTTGATTTAACCTATTGCATGCTAGTTCAATTAGAAAATACTTTATTTAAATATGGGAAATTAGATAAATGCCAAATTGCTGTATGACACCTTGATTACTTAAGTATGTGCCATGACCCCTTGTCACCCTAGTTGTGGTTTACTAGTTGGACATTACTAAATTGCCAACATGGGTTTAGACCGTTGTAGTATATTGCTTAGCCCTGCTACGTGCTCATGACATGATTTTGGACAATCAAATGTTAATATTGACTTAATGATATATTGAACCTGTTTTGGAAAGGTATCATGTGATGTTGATGGCACGTGGTGCATGGTAATCAACTGGGGTTTGATAAATAGTTTTTCGACCGGGGCATGTGGCAAGAATGATCAGTGGGCGGTTGTGGTAATCGGGGATGATGTTTTGGTTCTTCGGGTAGTCTTGCCCTGGTCACCCTAAGGACTTAACCTTGCAAGCCTTTGAACTGAGTCAATCGTACAACCACATGTCTGTAATGGGACGGACCTAGTTGATTAAGTTGCTAATAACGTACCTGTGGGACCTCAGGAGGTCAACTACACCCTTTGTGTAAGTTGTACGGGGGAGCGTACCGGGGCTGCGGCCAGGTACCCATCTAACGGTTGGTTGGCCTAAACTTCGCCTTAGCTAAGGGAAGGGTTAGTGTGCAACAACCGGGGAGGACCACTTGTGCTGTTAGAAGTCTCCGAAAGACTTTGTTATGATCGCTCATTCGCATACTTTTGTATGGCGATTCACGGCTGACGTGGTGAGTGGATTGTATCTTGTGGGTAAAGTGTATAACCTCTGCAGAGTGTAAAACCTATTCGAATAGCCGAGTCCACGGTACTGGACAATGCTCGGGGATTACAGTCAAGGGTTAGCTTTTCTCAAAATTGAACTTGGGTTTGGAGGCAGTTTGCCTGTGGAAAAGTGATAATTGTTTAAGGATGTGGAATGGTTTACTTGTGAAACAACTGTGAAATTATTACTATTGTTATCTGTTTTACCGCTTTACAATCTATTATGAATATTTGTGAATGCTGTTTATTGCAAAATAACCCCTTCAGCCTGTCATTTGGAATAAGCCATGCATATAGTTATTAGACTTGCATTCTGTGCATGACTTGCTGAGTGCTTTATGTACTCACCCCTTGCAAACAAACAATCACCAGTGAGCAAAAGTCTACATCGTCGAAGAAGAAGAAGTTCCGTGAGAAGGCGATTATCTAGGAGTCGAACCCTGTCAGTTGCCTGTGGCGTATTGATGGGATTCACCGATGTTCTTTGTTCCGCTGCTGCTTATTTGAAGTTGAAGCCGTCATGGTTTCGTAAATGTAAGGTTGACCTTAAGGTCGTTCAATAGTTTATATTCTATTATTGGGTTACTTTTATTATTCCGCTGTGTATGATTGTGATATTCATCTATGTTGAGACTGTGTGCACTAGCGTGATCCTGGACTAGTGCTGAATACACAGAGGGTCCGGATTTGCAAATTCGGGGTCCCGACAGTGTGCCCTCTGAGGAAGAGGCTTCACCCATTCTTCGAGATCATGGGGCGAGATGACCCCACCAGCGAAGCTCCAACTGGTGAGTCTCTTCTGGTTTCAAAATCGCCGGACTCGAGCTTAAACCTCATCTGACTTTTGATTTATTCCCAGTCAGGATGACAGAGATGTTCGGGAAGGCCGCCCTTGATTACACCTTGGATGACCCCGTTCCCAAGAACATGCTGAGCTGAAGCACTGAGGTAATGTATGCTGATCCGAGACAATCGATCTTGGTCTATACGAGTCAACTCTGACCTCCCTGGAGCGGGAAAAGGCAAAAAGGCGGGCAAGCGACCGCCCCCAGATGCCCCGAGCGGAGCTACCCCAAAGAAGCAGCACGTTGAATGGGGGGACCGAGTGGTGGTAAGTTCCCTTCTTCCTTTTTGTTTTGGTCGTTCCCCAGGTTGCTTGTTCTTGCACTTCTTCTTCCCTCTTTTTTTTTATTCTCCCTTACTCGCGCAGCAGCAGCTACAGCGAGGACCTCGAGCCCTTAAGGTGCTCCAGGTCCCCAGACTTGAGATTCAGGACCCATCCCTTCTGTAGCCCCGAGACCTTCCCAAGCTACAACACCTTTGGCTCAAGGCGCCCAGAGGGGAAGCTCTCCGGACCCTCCGAGGCGCCATGACCCTAAAAGTGCATCTAGGCCCCTCAAATTATTTTGGTGATTAATGATGACACAATTAAAGAGATTTAATGTTTTAACTAAGATTGATGCAGATATCGAGAACATATCAAGCTTGGAATGAGATTGGACGCCCCTACAGACATTAAAATTTGAAAAGACAGCATCAAGACAAGAATTGTAATTTCCTTTTTATTTGAGTCTTAAGGATAGCCGTACTATTAAGAGGATACGACGGAAAATCGCCTTTAGGATGTGCATGTGCTCAAAGTCAAGTTTTGCATTTAAACTAGCACTCAAATACTTGCATTTCCCAAAAACAGCATTTTCCAACCGAGCTATCCAACCCGGAGAGTCCGGACATTTGGTCTGGAGTATCCGGACAAATAGTCCGGAGTGTCCGGGTTGAACCCCTCAGCCAAAAAGTTGCATTTCAGCCTATCCGGAGTGTCCGGGTCAATTGTCCGGAGTGTCCGGACTGTTCGAATTTGAGGGTAACGGCTAGTTTTCCAAAAGAGTATTTAAAGCCAACTCCCTCTCCCAACGGCTAGTATCTCTATTGAGCTCATTCATAGCACATTCAAGTCATTCCTAACACACTCCAAGCATTCAATAGAGCCCTCACTTCTTCCCACCTCTTGATTTGGTTGTTGATCCATATTTGGTGAGAAGAGGAAGAAGAAAAGTGCTAGGTGAATTCATTCCAAGTTCTTGAGCACTAGTTCATCCTCCAAGCGATTCTCCGTGGTGTTGTTACTCTTGGAGGTTGAAGGTCTCCTAGACGGCTAGGAGTCATCGGGAGCACCCGAAGCGTGTGGTGTGCCCCGGTCGTTTGTGAAGGCGAGTCTCGCCTCCGAAAGGGAAGAGACAAGAAGTGAAGCCGGCGAGTGCATTTGTGCAACACCAGGAGGAAAGCGGGTTGAAAGAGACCCCGGCTCAAGAGCGACCGAGCCACCTCAACGGAGATGTAGGATTCCCTTCAAGAATCCGAACTTCGGTGAAAAATCAAGTCTCCAACTTCTTTTCTCTTCTGTAACTTAACTTGTGTGGATTTGCTCTTGTGGAGCTTCGATCTAGCTTGTTTTACTACCTTGCTCTAGATTCGCACTTGCTTAAAGTACTAGGTTGCTTTTGCTATCTTTTATTCGAGTATCTAGTTGCTAGATAGAATAGCTTCAGTTTCGTTCCCGAGCTACTTAACCCGGAGTATCCGGATAATATACCGGATAGTCCGAACAACCCGGAGTATCCGGACAAAATACCAGGAGACTCCCAGTTGACCTGCTCGGGTAATTTTAATTCCGCTGCGTAATTTTAATTCCGGTTCGTTTAATTGGTATGAGAGCCAAATCTCCGTAGTTTTGGCTTAACCGCTTGGAGAATCTGAGATGTCGGAAATAGAAAAGATTACCGAAACCCATGACCAAGAGAAGGCCACGGGTTCCGGTAAAGGGGTTGCAATTCCGTATGATTATTCCTCTTTTGGAGTCTCAAGCTCCTCATCTTATGTCTCCGTTTCCTCCGGCCGAGCGCCACATTTCGATGGCACTCGCTATGCGGCATGGAAACATAAGATGAAGATGCATTTGAGATCACTTCACCCTTGCATTTGGAAGATTGTTGAAACAGGTTTCAAGCTCGCCGACCCAAACAATCTTACATCCGAAGAAGACAAAGCTCAACACTTCAACGACTTGGCCGTCAATGCCTTGTTTAATGCTTTGAGTGATTCGGAGTTCAACCGAGTTGATGGTCTTGACAACGCCAAGGCAATTTGGGAAAGGCTCATGGTAACACATGAAGGCGTGTCAAGTGTCCGTGAATCAAAAATAGAGCTCATCATTGGTGAACTAAGCCGATTCACATTGGAAGAAGGAGAATCCTACACGAAGATGTTTGATCGCTTGATGGTGTTGGTAAATCAAGCTAGGGGACTTGCACCGAGCTCACCGACAAAGCCATTATCAAGATCATCCTTCGAGTGATCACCCCCACCAACCGCAATCTTGTTCAACTCATTCGCAACCGGCCAAACTTTGACACACTTACTCCTCATGATGTGATTGGCCGGTTGATGATGGATGAGATGATGGTAAAAGAAGCGGAAGTGGTAGAGGAGCTCAAGTCCGGCAAGAAGAAGGGCATTGCTTTGAAGGCCGTCAAAATAGCACAAGAAGTAGAAGAAAGCTCAAGTGATGAAGAAGAGTCAAGTGGGCCGCTCACAAATGAAGACATGGCCCTACTAGTAAGAAGATTCAACAAATTCTTGAAGAAGAAAGGCTACAAGCCGGGAAGTCATTACAAGAGCTACAGTAACAAATCAAGAGGAAGACACTCGACAAGAAAGTGCTATGATTGTGGAGAACCCGGCCACTTCATTGCCAAGTGTCCGCACAAAGAGAAGAAGGAAGACAAGCCCTATAAGAAGGACAAGTTCCGGAAGAAGGACAAAGACAAGAGCAAGAAGTACAAGGGCAAGGGTCACGCTTACATCGGTAAATAGTGGAACTCCGACTTCGAGTCCGAGTCCAACTCCGACAATGAAGAAGGACTTGCCACCGTCGCCATTGCTACTCCACCGACGAAGTCGAAGAGCCTCTTCGACAACTTAAGCGACGGAGATGAAGATGCTCCAATGTACCTTATGTCACAGGGGCACAAGGTATCATCCAAAAGTCCTATCCCTTCCATTGTTGATTATAGCTTGGATGATTGCGATGATGCTAGTGATGATGATGAGGAAGTAGCATTTAAGTCGATGAATGACTTTGATATTAAGAAATTAGACTTGCTACTTAAAGATATTGAAAAATTGGAGGAGGTAGTCGAACAAAAGGAGGCTATTCTCGAAGCTCAAGAGGATCTCCTCATTTTTGAAAAGGAGAAAAACCTTGAGCTAGAGAAGAGCCTAGCTTTTGAAAGAAAAAAATGAGGACTTGGACAAAAGCTCAAATTTGACCAAGAATGAAGTTGAAGGATCATTGTTTTTGATCCATGTGATTTTGATGATGAGTATTTGAAAAGATTCTAAATCAATTTGGTTAGTTGAAAAGATTTGAAAGTGGTTTGAATATTTGAAAAGATTTGAATTTGCAAAGAGTTTGGTTTGAGATTTGAAAATGTGTTATTTCAGTTGATTATTTGATATGCTTGTGATAGCATGGTAGTGGTTTTGCTTGATGCAATGCGCTCGTGTGAGTGGTTGCATGGATTGATCTTGAGTCAAGCCATGGACTTGTGCTTTCAGACGGTCTGTGTGTTTGTTCATGTGCGTGTGTTGCTTGAGGTCGAACGTGGGTGGGATGTGACCGAACTAGGTTCATGGAGAATCTGAGGTTCGGGACTAGGTTCAGGGAGGAATCGAGGTCTTGGTGGTCGAGGATGTCAAGCGGGGCGTTCGGACTAGAGAACGGTGCACGTGGTTGCTAGTGAGTCACGTGAGTACGGCAGGTGGGCCGACAAGGCATTATGTAATCGTTTGAGGTAGTTTGCATGTATTGGGCCATGTTGGGCCAAGTGGACATGCATGCGAACTCTTCTAGGGTTTTCTTATAAATAAGGGGAGGTGTCCCCTGTTTATGGTGTGCAAGGGATTTAGGGTTTGTACTCTTTTGTTGGGAGTATTGTAACCAATCTAGACAAATAGAAATAAATTTAATTTCTTCAGTCGGCTACACAAAACGAGAAACAGGAGAGCAGGCTCCGGCGGCGGCGAAGAAATATCGAGGCGGCAGGAGCTTAGCCAAGTCGCAACGCCGTGGCAAACCACCAGACCAGTGCACGCGTTTGTTGGCGACCGGCCGACGAAAGGAAAAAGTAGAGCACGGCGCCGTTGTGTCACACGCCCAAGTGCACGTCGTGTCCAAGGATCTCAAGGAGGCGAGCAAGAGGAAACAAAGCACATCACGTGCTGGACTTCGGTTTGGGCAAGCTTGCAGCCTTGCATGCATGCACTCATGACCTGATGACTTGGGCAGCTAGCTTCACCATCTAGTTCTTCCTCCTGATCTTGCATGCAAGCACAGAACTAAGGAGACGTGTAGGAGCAGGTTTCACGTGGAGCCAAAATTGGAAAGAAGTCGTTGCCAACTCTATGCATGCATGCAGCAATCACCGTGATGCATGCGTGAAGAAGCAGCTACGTTCTGGACCTCCCGGCGACCCGGTAATTAGCGAGTTACTGTAGCTACACAGTGAAGGTACGTGCGTTTTCCAGAAAGAAACGTAGGTGATTTACTTATTGCCCTTTTTGATTTATAGATTGATTTATTATTGCTTCGTGATAATTTTGATTTCATCTATTCCAAACCTTTCTAGGGTATCAAATGATAGATCTAAAAAGTTTAATTGATTAATTCTTTGTAGATTTTGTTTATTCATGAAATTAGGGTTTAATCAATTCGCGTCATTATTGATACAGTCAACTTGCGAAGCTTATAACTTTTGATCCGTAGATCCGATTGAGTGGATTCTTCTTGGGTTAGTTTCTAAATTGAATCTAGTTTCTACAGTAAAAATTTCACGTCAATTGGACGGTTGGATTTCCGGGAATTTGCGATTTACCGAATGACTGTCAATCTGTTTTTCGTGTAAAATCAAAGCAAACTTTTATATATTGTTTAGGGGTGTTTTGATAATCACTAAAAAATTGAATTTATCTTCCGCGCAATCATTCACCCTCCTCTGATTGCTATATTAGTCTATATCGATCCTACAAGTGGTATCAGAGCGAGGTTGAGATATGGCGTCAGACAGGTATGTTAATCGTCCTCCTATGCTTAATGATTCAAATTTTTCTTATTGGAAGAGTCGCATGCAATCCTATATTGAAGCTCAAGGTAATGATGTTTGGTGCAAAGTTTCTACTGTTTTTGATGTTCCTAATATAGTCACCGATGATAATAAAGTAGATGTTGATCTAAATGCTAAAGCTAGAAACTTGATTTTTCAAGGAATTTCTGAAAAAGAATTTGATCGAGTTTCTCATCTATGTTCTGCTTATTCTGTTTGGAAGATATTATGTGACTATCATGAAGGTTCTACTAAAATTAAGAAAGTGCGCAAAAATATTTACCAAAAGGACTTTTCTGATTTTGCTATGAGACCAGGTGAATCAATTGATGATCTTTTCTCTCGATTTGAGAAAATCTTGTGTAATTTGCGTGGTGTTGGAGTTACTAATTCAGTTGAGGATAACGCTAGTAAAATTTTGAGATCTCTTAGTCCTGAATGGCGCATGGTTGTTACTGCAATTAATCAAACTGTTGATTTGGATACTTTGACCATGGATGATCTTTATTCTAGATCGAAACTTATGAGATGGATTCTTTGTCACATAGTGATAATAAATCCTCTACACATGCACTTGTTACTAACCCCAAGATCGCGTCTGGATTACCATCTTTTGGTTCCTTTGTCCGTATTGGCTTCTTTTCAGATGAACATTTGAGATGCTTCTGAAGAAGATCTTGTGCTCATCTCCTCACGTGCTTTTAAAGCACTCAACAATGTGAGGATGAGGAGGCGTGGAGGCACAACCTGGGTCCTTCAACTGCTTTTGAGTGTGGCATTCCTGGCATGTTAAAGCAAACTGTCCCAAGTTGGAAGAAGAAAGAAGAACTGAATCACAACACACCAAGACGCATTTCTAGCGCCTAATTTTCAAAAAGTTGCTAAGAAAGTCTTAGCCGCCATAGAGGAGTGTGATCTTAGCGATGTGGACTTTGAGAGTGATGATGAGCCACATGACAGAAGAAGGACAAGAAGGGAGATCCTGATGATGACTTCACCGGATGTCTTTCATGGCTAGAAGGGATAGCGACAACGACTCCGATCTTGAAGAGGTGAGACCTTCTTATGATGAGCTTGAGTATGCCATGGTTAAATTAGCTTGAACTTAAAAATCTAAGAAGACTCTTAAAGAAAAAGATCTAGAAATTGATAGTTCCAATTCTGAAATTGCAAGGCTTAGATCTTTAATTTCGATGATGATTCTTGCAAATCTTGTGATATGCTACAATCTGAAGTTATTGCTTTAAGGAATGTTCATACTTCCTGTTGCATCAAAATGAGAAACATATTAAACATGCTAGTCCAATCGATGATTTGCATGGTTTAATCTCTTGTCCTAAATGCTCAATTCTTGAATTGAAATTGAAAGATGCAAATGCTAGAGTTTCTCAGATGACTAATGATATGCTCACTCATAAGGTTCTTTCATGCTCTACTTGTCGCAAACAGAAAGAGAAAGTTGATATTTCTTGCAATAATTGTCTTGTGCTCTCTCGAAAAGTTGATTACTTGGAAAAGTCTTTAGAGCGTTTTACTAAAGGAAAGAAAAACCTAAATATGATTTTGGATCAATCAAAAGTCAGCACTCATCACAAAGGTTTAGGTTTTGATCCTTATTGTCGGGACCCCGAATTTGCAAATCCGGACCCTCTGTGTATTCAGCACTAGTCCAGGAACGCGCTAGTGCACACAGTCTTTAACATCGGTAAATATCACAATCATACCAATCGATACCATAAAAGTACTTTATTAAAGTAATAAAACTGGTTACTCGACCTTATGGCCAAGTTACAAATATATGCCTCGTAGGGGCTTAAACTTATTCAGAGAGAAACAATAGCGTGAAAATCAAATAAACTTGATGGCGCCATCCAAGATACCACAGCAACTGACCGGGCTCGATCCCTAAGTAGTCGGGTCCTCTTGGAGTTCCTCCTCCAAAGCCGGCGTAATCTCTCTTCAAGCGATATTGTGTTGGGGCAAGGGTGAGTACTTGGTACTCAAAGAAGTCATGCACACAATGCAAGCTAATATACTATATGCATGGCTTGGTACAAAGGAATAGCTCAAGGTATATTTAAGCGTGAAATGACATTTGACAAGTAATATAAGTAGATTAGCGAAGTAAGAAAAACAAGTAAAGCATAAATAACTTTGCAAGAAGTTTAAATAACATTTTTCCCATCCTAAACCATATTTCCATCATCTTCTTTGTTAAACTAACCCAACTTTTCAAATCCAAGTTATTTTCGTAAAGTCTACCCTTGACTGTAATTCCCGAGCATTGTCCTGCACTGGACTCGGCTATTCAAATAGATTCTACACTCGCAGAGGTTATGCACTTTACCCACAAGATACAATCCACTCACCACGTCGGCCGTGAATCGCCATACAAGAGTATGCGAATGAGCTTATCATAACAAAGCCTTCTAAGCCTCAAACAACACGGGTGGTCCTCTCAGACGTGCTTTCTACACCATCCCTTCCTTAGCCAAGGCGAAGTATGGGACCAACACAGCTTAGATGGGTACCTGGCCACAGCCACGATACGCCTCCTCGCACAATCACACAAACGGTGTAATCGACACCCGAGGCTCCACAAGTGAGTCCTTAGCGACTTAGTCAACTAGGGCCGCCCCATTCCCGACCCATGTGGTTGCAAGTATGACCCGTTCAAAGGCTTGCAAGGTTAAGTCCTTAGGAGTGACCAGGCAAGACTACTCAAAACCAAATCAACACTCCCAATGCCACAAGCCCACTGGACATTACTCTTGCCATATGCTCCTGGCCGAAATGCTTATCAAACTCCGCTTGATTACCATGCACCACGTGCCATCAACATCACATGATACTTTTCCAAAACAGTTCAATATATCATTAAGTCCATATTAGCATTTGATTATCCAAAATCATGTCATGAGCACGTAGGTGTCTAAGCAAAGATACTACAACTAGCGGTCTAAACCCATGTTGGCAATTTAATAATGTCCAACTAGTAAACCACAACTAGGGTGACAAAGGGTCATGGCACATACTTAAGTAGTCAAGGTGTCATATAGCAAATTGGTATTTATCTAACCCTCATGTTTAAACAAAGTATCTTTCTAATTGAACTAGCATGCAATAGTTTAAATCAAAATAGATTTGAAATAGGATCAATATGGTCAAGCAATAACTTGCCTTCAAAAAGTACTTGCTCTTGGTCTTGAGTTGGATCCTGAGTCAACACTTCTCCCCTCGAATCCTTCCCAAGACTTCCAACGCCTACTACTGCGTGCAAATAGCAAATACACAAATGAACACTATGCAAAAAAGATCCCAAAACTCCAAATAAAATCCATAAACAGAGAGAACATAATTTTCTGGATTTTTAGAAACTGGAATCACAAATTTGGAGTTAAAACGCGAAAAAGTTATGATTATTTAAAGTTTAAATAATCAATTAAATAATATTTCAGAGAAAAACTTTAGTCCAAAATTAAATAAAATTCATATTTAGGTAGATCTCAATTTTATACAAATTTAGAAATTTGAACCACTCAAATCGTGAGTTGAAACGCAAAAAGTTATAAGCGTTTGAAGTTTGAATCTAAATTTGAATCAATATTTCGAATTAATAAATCATTTTCTTTTTCTAAATTAATTATTGGCGTCAAAGATGGACACGTGACGCTCCTGATTGGCCTGGCCGACGCCACCGGTCCATGGGCTTGGCCCACACTCGGCTAGTCCACCGTGGACTCCTGGTCCCACGGCTCCACATGACCGACATGTGGGCTCACTCAGTGACGCCATTGTCGACGTCAATGGAGGCTCACTTACTGCCGACAGGTGGAGTCCCACCGATGACGCCATGGGTGACGCCACGATCGCCGACACGCGGGCCCCGCTGCGGTCGGTGACTACGACGCCGCGGGCGCGACTGCCTCGGCCTCGGACGCTGGCACAATCGCGTGGCCGTTGGTTTGAAATCCGACTACCGGATTGAGTTTGGCCTCATGTGCTAAGCACGCGTGATCGATCGTGGTCGCTGGATCTAGATCCAGCGGTTGGGATTAGATCTAGGATTTTCAACGGGAAACTCACCGAAGGACGCGGGCACGATCTGGGCCTTTTCGATCTTGATCGGACGGTTGAGCGGAGCTCGGCTCGATGGCTTCACAGCCGAGTTGCCGGCTGGGGCCGAGATCGACCACCCAAATCAGCGGTTGGGGCGTGTTCGGCCGAGATGGAGGGTGTCTTCGGCGCGCTTCGGGGGTTTGAATCTGGGTCAATGGCGGCGTGAGGACGGCGCGACGGCGGCGAGGCAAGGACCGTGGTGGCGCTTTCACGCAACTACGGGGCGAGCGATTCGCGAACCTCACCGGCTAGAGCTCATGTTAGGGCAAGAAGTGCGCGGGTCACTACGGTCTTCGGTGCGATCCGGCATTAAATAGCCCTTCGAGGGCGTGTTGACGGAGTCTTAATCGGCCTGGCGCACTTTGGCGGCGAGTCCGGCTCGATTCTGGAAGACGACGAATCGTGGCCGGCCCACGCAGTCGCGATCCCGCCACGATCGCCTGACGGGCGCGATCGGGTCCGGGTCCGAATACCACGGCCGGTCGGGCGGATCGGCTGGATCTTGATCCAACGGCGGTTGATCGATTAAGGTTAGAGTGGGTTCGGCCGAAAGTCAAGGCTCGGACTCGGATCGAGTCCCACTTCGGTCGGATGAATGCGATACTTGACCCGAGTTGATTTTCCAGCGATTTAATATTTAAAATAATTCCCGAATTCATTTAATTCATTAAAATAGCAAATGACTCGTAAAAATTCCGAGAAAAATTCTCGAAAATATTTTGGATTATTTTGGACTCAAATAAAATATTTCAACAAAATTTATTTGCAAAATTAAATTCTTTAATTATTTCAAAATGGAATAAATTCAAATAAATTCCAAATAAATCCAAATAAATTCCAGAAAATTCCAAAAATTCACCAAAGTGCCAAATCACACATGATTTTAAGAAAAGCAAAATTTTGGGATGTTACACTTATGCTCATCACAAATCACATGCTCCCACTGTTGTTAAAGCACTTAAAAGTGGAAATTTTGAAATTGTCAATGAGCCTAAGAAAATTGTTTTTAAATCTGCTGGAATCTTATCTTCTACTATGATGAGTGCAAATGTTGCTTCTACTTCTAAAGCTAAACATCATGTTAAATACACTTGCACTCACTGTGGTAAAGATAGCCATTTAGTTCAGTTCTGCTTTAGGCTAGCCAAACAACAGAAGAAAGAAAAGGACAAGGCTAGGTCTAATTTCGTATTGTGCACGCTTTGCTTCTCATTATGTGCCTAGGATGAAACAAACACCTTTGTTGCTAGAAACACGGAAAGGGCAAATTTGATTTTGTGTATGAGAATGCTCGTACAGTTGTGCCCTCTTGTTGTGCGTCGTGTGTCTCAAGATCTGGATTCCTAAACATCTTATTTCTAACCCCAAGATCGAGACCTCGACACTTTCTCGCTTCTATGTAGGCTTCTCACGCAAGGAAGGAGAACATATGGCTAGTGGATTCGGATGCTCACGCCACATGTCCGATGATAAGAATTGGTTCTCCTCCTTCACTCGTGCATCTCGTGCTAAAAGTGTTATTTTTCAAGATGTTTCTTCCACTCTGTTGCAAAAAGGCACTAGTCCAAATAGGTGCGTACATGTGCATATGTTCGTGGGGAGAGTATCTTTGTTGATGAAGATGATGATGATGTCAGTTGAGGATGAGATAATTGGAGTTCTTTGTGGTGTTTGTGTGCTCCTTTTCAAGCTTCCCGGTGCTTCACATCGACAAGCTATCAAGAGGATTTTAAGGTATCTCCGTGATACTCAAGATTTTGGCATTTGGCTTTCGCTTCCTCATGCATTAGTTTAAGAGCTTTCTCGATGCTTGAATTTGGAGGATGTAGAATTGATAGAAAAAGTACATCTGGTTCATGCCACTTCTTGAGTAATTCTCTTTCTTGGACACATTGACATCAGATTTCACTTTCTTAGAGATCATGTTGAAAAAGGAGCTATTGAACTGAAATTTGTTGATTCGGGTGCTCAACTTGCTGATATTTTCACTAAACCGCTTGACTCTTCTCGTTTTGCTTTCTTACGCGGTGAACTTGGGATCATTCATCCCCATGGGTTGATTTGAGGGGGAATCTTGAGTTTATCTCTTTCATTTGGGTTACTTGACTTCGGTTCCTACAAGTGATTTTTTTTATAAGTGGTATTTTGACTTTACACCTCAAGTAAAATCCCCTGTTTACATTGCATCATGTAGTACAAAGCTTTGGTGATTATTCTTGTGTATATAGCCAGGTTAATGCTCAATGCTTTACTTATCACTAAAAGGCTAAAATAATTCAATTTGAGATGCTTTTCGAGAATATTTTGGCTCTTGCTCATTATGGTATTGCATTTGTGAAATAGGCTCAAAAGTTTCTTGTCATCTGTTGAAAGGCTAGAGCTGATTAGAAACTATGTGTGAGCTTTTTGTTGGACTTCAAATGATCATTATGAGTCTCAAGCAAAATCAGTGTTTTAATGTTAAAAGCAAGTTGAAAAAGATGCAAGCAAAAGCTACTTGGCTAAACACAAGTTTAGTACAATGTGCACTTCCTGCCAGTGGATTTAAATGCAAAAGATGCAAGAAAAGGCTACTTGTCTAAACAAAAGTTCAGCACAGTGTGAAGCCACTTGCCAATTTAAAATGAAAAAGATACAAGAAAGAACTACCTACTCATACACAAGTATGGGCTAGTGTGCAGTTACTTGCCATCCCTATTGACCTCAAAGAAAAATTGTCAAACTTGCTAAAAGAGAAAATAGAAATTCAAATGTTTTGAAAATGCTTGAGACAAACATTAGTAAATTTGAAAGTTTCTCTATGCTCATGATAGCTTTCTTTTTAGCTTTGGCAAATTCAGTTTTTGACATTTTACTTGTTTGCTCTAATTTGCTTGTGCAACAACTATTCTATGTGTTAGAGCCTCCATATTCTCACAATTTGCTTTCTCATTGGATAAATTGACATAAAATGTGATAGTTACCCTAAAAACTCTCCAAATGCTTTACCTTGATTATATACCTTGATTATATACCTTGAATATACTTCAAAGCTTACGTTACTGCATTCTTTAAGGGGGAGTTTTGATATCTTGATGACTATTTTGTCAAAAAGGGGGAGAACAAGTCAAGGATAATATTATATTTTAAAATTGTTGAAAGTTGAAAAAAAAAATTGGAATCTTTTGGTCTTTTGGTTCTTGCTCAATCTATTGTCAAATCTTATATTGTGTTTTGTCAAATTACTCATCAAGGGGGAGATTGAAGGATCATTGTTTTTGATCCATGTGATTTTGATGATGAGTATTTGAAAAGATTCTAAATCAATTTGGTTAGTTGAAAAGATTTGAAAGTGGTTTGAATATTTGAAAAGATTTGAATTTGCAAAGAGTTTGGTTTGAGATTTGAAAATGTGTTATTTCAGTTGATTATTTGATATGCTTGTGATAGCATGGTAGTGGTTTTGCTTGATGCAATGCGCTCGTGTGAGTGGTTGCATGGATTGATCTTGAGTCAAGCCATGGACTTGTGCTCGTACACGGTTGTGTGTTTGTTCATGTGCAGGTGTTGCTTGAGGTCGAACGTGGTCGGTGACAGGACCGGAACTAGGTTCATGGAGAAACTGAGGTTCGGGACTAGGTTCAGGGAGGAATCGAGGTCTTGGTGGTCGAGGATGTCAAGCGGGGCGTTCGGACTAGAGAACGGTGCACGTGGTTGCTAGTGAGTCACGTGAGTACGGCAGGTGGGCCGTACGCGTGCAGTTGTAATCGTTTTGAGGTAGTTTGCATGTATTGGGCCATGTTGGGCCAAGTGGACATGCATGCGAACTCTTCTAGGGTTTTCTTATAAATAAGGGGAGGTGTCCCCTGTTTATGGTGTGCAAGGGATTTAGGGTTTGTACTCTTTTGTTGGGAGTATTGTAACCAATCTAGACAAATAGAAATAAATTTAATTTCTTCAGTCGGCTACACAAAACGAGAAACAGGAGAGCAGGCTCCGGCGGCGGCGAAGAAATATCGAGGCGGCAGGAGCTTAGCCAAGTCGCAACGCCGTGGCAAACCACCAGACCAGTGCACGCGTTTGTTGGCGACCGGCCGACGAAAGGAAAAAGTAGAGCACGGCGCCGTTGTGTCACACGCCCAAGTGCACGTCGTGTCCAAGGATCTCAAGGAGGCGAGCAAGAGGAAACAAAGCACATCACGTGCTGGACTTCGGTTTGGGCAAGCTTGCAGCCTTGCATGCATGCACTCATGACCTGATGACTTGGGCAGCTAGCTTCACCATCTAGTTCTTCCTCCTGATCTTGCATGCAAGCACAGAACTAAGGAGACGTGTAGGAGCAGGTTTCACGTGGAGCCAAAATTGGAAAGAAGTCGTTGCCAACTCTATGCATGCATGCAGCAATCACCGTGATGCATGCGTGAAGAAGCAGCTACGTTCTGGACCTCCCGGCGACCCGGTAATTAGCGAGTTACTGTAGCTACACAGTGAAGGTACGTGCGTTTTCCAGAAAGAAACGTAGGTGATTTACTTATTGCCCTTTTTGATTTATAGATTGATTTATTATTGCTTCGTGATAATTTTGATTTCATCTATTCCAAACCTTTCTAGGGTATCAAATGATAGATCTAAAAAGTTTAATTGATTAATTCTTTGTAGATTTTGTTTATTCATGAAATTAGGGTTTAATCAATTCGCGTCATTATTGATACAGTCAACTTGCGAAGCTTATAACTTTTGATCCGTAGATCCGATTGAGTGGATTCTTCTTGGGTTAGTTTCTAAATTGAATCTAGTTTCTACAGTAAAAATTTCACGTCAATTGGACGGTTGGATTTCCGGGAATTTGCGATTTACCGAATGACTGTCAATCTGTTTTTCGTGTAAAATCAAAGCAAACTTTTATATATTGTTTAGGGGTGTTTTGATAATCACTAAAAAATTGAATTTATCTTCCGCGCAATCATTCACCCTCCTCTGATTGCTATATTAGTCTATATCGATCCTACAGAAGTGATTAGTCTTGAGATCACCAATGCTTCACTCTTAGAGCAACTTGCTCAAGCGAAGGATGCTTGCAAGGCTCTTGAAGTAAAGCTTGTTGATCTCTCGAATAATGCTTCTACCTCAAATGACAACTCCAATATTTCAATACCTTCAACAAGCAACGGATGCGCTAGATGCTATAATATTGATGTTGCTACTTGTGCTACTAACTGTGAGACTTTGAAAGTCTTGGCCCATGAGAATGAGAAGCTTAAGGAGATGCTTGAAGATGGACTTCAAAAGTCCTACAAGGCTAGCAAGGGTTTAGAGGAGTTTCTTGGTAAGCTCCAAGGTAATCCTAAGAGGCAAGGGCTTGGGTATGTTTCGCCGAAGGGCAAAAAGAGCAACATCGTGGTTGCTCCTTTAAGTGAGCCTATCCACTTTGTAAGATGTGAAGGAACATCCAAGTACAAGGCTCATTCCGAGTTCTTTGCTTCTTATGTACTTAAAAAGACTAACCTTGGTCGTGTAGTTGATTATCATATTGGGCGTAAGCCAAGAAATGCTTCTTTTGTTCGCTCCATTTGGGTCCCGAAGTCGCTTGTTGCTAACGTGCGTGGACCTAACCAAGTTTGGGTACCAAAGAGCAAAAACTAAATGTCTTTTTGTAGGCCTATATCTCCGGTGGAACAAGTTGGATCTTGGATAGCGGATGCACGCATCATATGACCGGAGAAAAGGCAATGTTCGCACATTTGGACGTGAATGGAGCAAATAGCGAAAGCATTGTCTTTGGAGACAATGGAAAAGGAGAAGTAATTGGATTGGGTAAAATTTCTATCTCAAATGATTTCCATTTAAATAATGTTTTGCTTGTTGAATCATTAAGCTACAATTTGTTGTCCGTTGCACAATTGTGTGAAACGGGCTACAATTGTTTGTTTAATGAAAAGGGTGTGGATGTCATTAAGAGGGTTGATGACTCAATAGCCTTTAAAGGGCGTTTGAAGGGTAAGCTCTATCTCGTAGACTTCAATACGGATAGGCTTAATCTTGAAACGTGCTTAATGGCTAAATCTAGCATGGGTTGGCTATGGCATCGACGACTAGCCCATGTTGGTATGAGGAATCTTCACAAACTCGTCAAAGGCAATCACATTCTTGGACTAACCAATATTGTTCTTGAGAAAGATAGAGTTTGTAGCGCTTGTCAAGCGGGAAAGCAAGTCGGTGCCCCTCATCCCGCCAAGAACGTGATGACGACCTCAAGACCGTTGGAGATGCTTCATATGGATCTTTTCGGTCCGGTCGCCTACATAAGCATCGGGGGAAGTAAGTATGGTTTAGTTATTGTCGATGACTTCTCTCGCTTCACTTGGGTATTTTTCTTGCATGATAAAGGAGAAGTCCAAGTGACTCTAAAGAAGTTCATGAGAAGAGCTCAAAATGAGTATGAAGTGAAGATCAAGAGAATCCGAAGCAACAACGGCACTGAATTCAAGAATATTGGTGTTGAGGAGTATCTCGATGAAGAAGGAATCAAGCACGAATTCTCGGCCCCCTATTCCCCTCAACAAAACGGGGTGGCCGAAAGGAAGAATCGAACCCTCATCGAGATGGCACGGACAATGCTTGATGAATACAAGGTTTCCGACAACTTTTGGGCGGAAGCCATCAACACCACATGCCACAGCACCAACAGTCTCTACCTCCACAAGATCTTAAAGAAGACGGCATACGAGTTGCTCACCGGCAAGAAACCCAATGTATCCTACTTTCGAGTCTTTGGGAGTAAATGCTATATCCTCAACAAAAGAGCTAAGTCTTCTAAATTTGCTCCCAAAGTAGATGAAGGTTTCTTACTTGGTTATAGAACTAATGCTTATGCGTACCAGGTTTTCAACAACACCACCGGTGTGGTTGAAATCTCGCGTGACGTAACTTTTGATGAGACTAACGATTCTAAAGTAGAACAAGTTGATCGTGCCGTTATTGACAGGGAAGAACCACCGTGTGAAGCTATCAAGAAATTGGAGATTGGGGAGGTGAAACCTCAAAATTTGGAACCCCACCCGAGCACTCCAACCCGGAGTCTCCGGACTGAAACCCGGAGTATCCGGGTCCAATACCGGACACTCCGGATGGGGATGGCTCAGGTGATGTTCCCTCTTCATCCAAGCAAGCTCAAGATGGTTCTAATGCTTCTCAAGATGAGGAACCCATTCAAGCTTCAAATTCAACTGTACCTCACCCAAGAGTTCATCAAAGTATACAACGAGATCATCCAGTCGACAACATTCTTGGAGACAATCACAAGAGAGTATCTACTAGATCTCGAATTGCAAACTTTTGTGAATTTTACTCGTTTGTGTCTTCTCTTGAGCCTCTTAAGGTAGATGAAGCACTTGAAGATCCGGATTGGGTGATGGCTATGCAAGAGGAGCTCAACAACTTTAAGCGAAATCAAGTCTGGGAGCTTATCGAAAGACCCAAGCAAAACGTGATCGCTACAAAATGGGTCTTCCGGAACAAGCAAGACGAAAATGGGATCGTGACAAGGAACAAAGCTCGATTGGTTGCTCAAGGGTACACACAAATTGAAGGTTTGGATTTCGATGAAACATATGCTCCAGTAGCTAGGCTTGAACCTATTAGAATATTACTTGCCTTTGCTACTCACCATGATTTTAAGTTGTATCAAATGGACGTGAAAAGCACTTTCCTAAATGGACCACTCTCCGAGATGGTCTATGTCGAGCAACCACCTGGCTTTGAAGATCCAAGACATCCAGACCATGTCTACTACCTTCACAAAGCCCTCTATGGACTTAAGCAAGCACCAAGGGTATGGTTCGAGTGTCTACGAGATTTTCTTCTAGAACAAGGTTTTGTAGTCGGAAAGGCCGACCCTACTCTCTTTACTAAGCATATTGATAATGATTTATTTGTGTGCCAAATATATGTCGATGACATTATATTTGGATCTACTAATGAACATTTGTGTAAAGAGTTTAGCAAAATAATGACTAAAATATTCGAGATGTACATGATGGGAGAGTTGAAGTTCTTCCTCGGTTTTCAAGTCAAACAACTCAAGGAAGGAACTTTCATTTGCCAAACCAAGTACATCAAGGACATGCTCAAGAAGTTCGGAATGGAGGACGCCAAGCCTATAAAGACGCCTATGCAAGCCAACGGGCATCTAGACTTCGACAAAGAAGGTAAACCGGTCATCCAAAAGGTATATCGTTCGATGATCGGTTCTCTTCTTTATCTTTGTGCATCTAGGCCCGATATCATGCTTAGCGTTTGTATGTGTGCACGTTTTCAAGCCGCTCCTAAAGAGTGCCACATGGTGGCCGTTAAGAGAATCTTAAGATACTTAGTGTACACTCCTCATTTTGGACTTTGGTATCCGAAAGGATCATCCTTTGAATTAGTTGGCTATTCCGATGCGGATTATGCCGGTTGTAAAGTGGATAGGAAGAGTACCTCGGGGACTTGCCAATTCTTGGGTAGGTCTCTAGTCTCGTGGTCCTCCAAGAAACAAAATTACGTAGCCCTATCCACTGCCGAAGCCGAATATATAGCCGCCGGGAGTTGTTGTGCCCAATTACTTTGAATGAGACAAACCTTGAGTGATTATGGCCTAACCTACAAGAGTGTCCCACTGTTGTGTAACAATGAGAGTGCCATAAAAATTGCCAACAATCCTGTCCAACACTCCCGTACAAAACATATCGATATTCGCCATCATTTTCCAAGAGACCACGCAACCAAAGGCGAGATTGATATCCAACATGTGAGCACAAATGATCAATTAGTCGATATATTTACCAAGCCCCTTGACGAGAAAAGGTTCTGTGAATTGAGAAGTGGTCTAAATATTTTAGATTCTCGTAACGTGGCTTGATGAGTGCTCGTAAATTGTTTGTTGAATGGAAAATGAATTTCGAAATCTTATTTATCTCTTTCTTTGATTTTATCCTGTGTTCTTGGTTCTTGATCCTCGGATCGCGTCATTGCTATGCGACTATAGCCTGATTGTTTGATTGTTCGCTGGTCACATAGTGTTTGCACCAAAAGTCGGCATATATGGAAAGATCGACCCAAATTTGATACGGAGACGTGTTACGCAAAAAACAAACCGACATCAACAAGGAATCCGTCGCCAAGTAAGGAAAGGGAATCGGATCAAGAGCCGATACGGATATGATTGCCATGTCCATGCGGGACTCGGATTGGCCAAGAGCAGTATAAAAGAGATGGGTCATGGTGCGATCGGGGACAATCAATCCAACACAACACATATCTACTTTTTACAGTTCCTTTTTACATCGTTTTAGATTTACAAACATCCCTCTGTAAGTCGACGAAATCAACAGAGATGCGCATCGCCGATTGTTGGTTTTAGCCGATTTCGCCCAGGTTCGATCTGCTTTGTTTTGTTGCGCATCGCCTTCTCAAAACCGATTTCGCCTTGTATTCGGATTAACCGTAAGGTTGGTCTAGTTATCTCCTGATCGGCTTTTAGCCGACTAGCGTTAAGCTGATAATCGTTGTTTTTATTCGCTTTGATTGCTTATAAATTCTACCTTGTCAATTACAGGTCAAATTGATTAGCACGCCTTGCAAACTCGGTGTTTGTCTTGTATGTTCGAGGCTAGAAACCCTGCTTCACGTTTTTAGCGTGAACATATTTTGGCACGCCCAGTTGGACCCGAAAAAAAAATCAACTATGTCGTCGACTGATAAACCCACAGTCGCCGACATCAACACGGATGCTATAATCGCGCCTAAGTTGACCGATTTAACCCCCGAGCAGCGGAAGGAAGTCGAAGACCGGAAGGCAGCATTAGAAGAAATGATGTTGCAATGTTTTCAGAAAACACGCCGAGGTGTTACTCAAAAGGCTGCACTTCCAACAATCAACCCTATCGGCGATTCACCATCTGACCCGGTAAGCCGATATGCGCCTGCTCAAGCTGATCTGTCAAATATGATTGAGCAATCTGTGCATCATGCACTCATTAATCAGTCATCGGCTCTAGTGTCTACGTTAAAGCCGATGATAGAAAATAGTGTCAAAACAATTGCTCAGGAATTGGTTGTGTCTGGGAGCCTGCTAGATCCATTACAAACCCTCCCTACATACCCAGTATACTCCATAACGCCCAACACCAACACAGTAAACGTATCGGCCCCAACACCTATCTTGATGCCGATTCAGCCTACTGTATTAAAGCCTAGTTCGCATAAAGGTGGAGTGGCGCACTACCATGGGCATACGAATGGAGCAAAAATGAGTATACCAAGCCCATCGAATGGGCCCTCTGCTAGTTGCACCGGTCTATCGGCTTCACGGCCGATCGAAATAGATCAGGTTCCACAATCGCAAGGAATTGCGGCCAGAAACCAAGCACCATATAGGGTAGTGCCATACGTTGAACCTTTTGCACCTATACCCGATACGTTGGTTTTTAGAAACCACGATTATGATCAAGTACCAAGACCCCCTGCGACGCGGTTTGGACAACAAACCGAGTTTGCACTCGGGGGGCAGGGTGTAAACAATGAAAATTGGCAATGTCAGGCTGTACCACAAGCCGACAATATTAATTGGGCGGAACAAATTGCTAACGTGTTAAGGGAACAGTTTGGCTTGCAGCCTAAAGGGAGGGTAATCGGCTATAGGAAGCCGTATCCCGATTAAACAGATCGTATGCCATATCCGCACAACTATGGGATACCGGACTTCGCCAAATTTTCAGGTGATGACTCCGTTACCACTATCGAACATGTCGGACGATTTATGGCTCAGTGCGGGGAAGCTGCACAATCTGACGGATTAAAAATTAGGCTATTTCCTTTATCACTGTCCGGTGCAGCATTCACTTGGTTTACCAATTTACCTCCAAATTCGGTTCACATCTGGAGCGATTTGGAAAGCCGATTTCATGAATACTTCTTTTCGGAAACTATGGAGCTTAGAATCTCTGATCTTAGCTCTGTCCGACAGAAGTACGGTGAATCGGTCTCTGACTACATTAGGAGATTTAGAGCCGTGCGGAATAAATGCTTTAGCGTAATGCTGCCTGATGATCAATTAGCCGATCTAGCATTTCAAGGGCTAATCCCGCCTTTGAAGGAGAAACTGGCAGGACAAGAATTCCCTGACCTAGGCCACCTACTCCATCGCGTATCGACACATGAAAGCTGATATGCAGAAAACAAGGGATTCAAGGATAAATTTAGATCGAATGGCAATGAAAAGGCTAAGGTAAACATGGTGGAGTATAATTCAAGCGACACTTCTGAGGACGAAGAAGTAGAGATAAATATAGCCGAGTGGACTAAGGGTTCCAAAAAGTCGCTCGTGTGCTCTTTACTCAAGCCGATGAAAAATAAAACAGAAGTCAAGTATTCATACGACGTGTCGAAATGTGACAAGATATTCGATTTATTGCTGCAAGAAAAACTCATAAAACTACCAGAAGGACTCGTTATCCCATCGGTCGAAGAGATTAAAAAGAGAAGGTATTGTAAATGGCACCATTCATTTTCACATAACACTAACGATTGTAATATTTTTCGACAACAGATTCAATCGGCTATCGCCGATGGACAATTGAAGTTTGCAGAAGAATCGGCTATGCAGATAGGCGCGAATCCCTTCCAGATCAACATGGTCCAGTGTTCACAGAAATGAAAGGAACCAATGGAAGAGGATATCAAGCCGACTAAGAAGGTTGAAGTACGGTCAAAAGGGGATGAAACAGTTCAAATCACTATCGGCTCAATACAGATCGAGGCCGATAAAAATGGGCAAAACTCGAGGACAGTAAGACCAAAGGGAAATTTGGAAGTCTCAAGAAAGACCAGCTTCAAACCAAAGCCAACTTTCCCACAACTGCTGGAAAAGTATGAAAGGATAAGCCACAGACAAAACTCCCGTCAACTAAGCCACTCCAACAGGCCAAGTACTCATCCAGCAGACAGATACTGTCGGCCAAACGCACCCTATTGGCCAAGAACTGAAGAAGAAGAACATCGGTAGTGCCCCTTTTGGCAGTTTTGCTGGGATAAAGGAATGGCCTTACCTACATGCTATCGTGCCCCATGCAGCACTCAACGAGACATCGGCCGAACCAATCGGCTAAAGATAGATTATCAAGGCCAATATATGATCGGCTAGGTACAGAGAACAGGAGGCCGGTCCACGAAAGATTGTCGATACCAGAACAGGGCGAGACCTCCCGAGCTCAAGAAATATCGGCTCCCAATGACACGATCAGGATAGAATCCGACAGTGAAGTGAGCAATCTGGTCGGAAAAATTAGAAAGCCGATAGAACCTAAACCAAGGTGGTGCCCTTCGGGTCTGAGCAAATCACAGCGCAGAAGGCTTCAACGGCTGAAGACACAAGAAGAGAGGGAAACCAAAAGGGAGAGAGAACGAGATCGGGTGTTTAATAAGTTGAGGCCTGCACCAATTGGGAGACAAGAATGGAGTAGAAAGGAGCAAGCCGATAGTGATTCAGATCAATCGGTTGAATCCGGGTCTCCGATGATCCGAGACGATACACCACCAATGGATATAAATATGGTGTTTACTTTGCCCGCAGAATTCAAAACAGGGGAAGAATCAGCTGAGGAAGTATTCGCCCAGTTGTGCCTTGGTGCACCAAATGCCGTATTCGAAAAACCACAAGATATGCATCGACATCTAAAGCCATTATATCTCAAAGGGCATATCAATGGCCGACCAATATCACGGATGTTGGTTGATGGTGGAGCAACAGTAAATCTTATGCATTTAAGCACTTTTAAGAAATTGGGCAAAGCCGATGAAGGTTTGATTAAGACGAACATGGTGTTAAACGACTTCACGGGGGATCCCACCGAAGCAAAAGGGGTAATGATGTCAGAATTAACAGTCGGTAGTAAAACTTTGCCGACTGTATTTTTTGTGATTGAAGCAAAGGGCAATTACAGTGTGCTCCTCGGACGGGACTGGATCCATGCCAATTGTTGCATACCATCGACTATGCATCAGAAACTAGTACAATGGAACGGTGATACGGTTGAAGTTATACCCGCCGATACATCGTCTCATATTGCTATGGCCAGCCCTGATACTAACTGGCCACACGAAGAGGCCGAGTGCATATCAGGAAAGGTGTTACACGATTGTGATTTCATCTGCATCGAGAAATCAGGATTCAAGCCGATCAGTGTCAAACCTAACACGTTTGATCGGACAAGCGAAGTAGTAAGAAGATGGAGTCCAAAACAATAGTAAAGTTACAGGAAAAGGCAAAGAACTATCGGCAAGGGGAGTACGAGGAGGCTATTGAAGATTTCGAAGAAGAGAGACGAGGGCAAGGTTTTACCTCTGCCGACTTGCTCGAGGAAGTCGACATCGGAGAAGGTGATAGGAAAAGACCAACGTTTGTAAGTGCTAGATTAGAGCCTAACTACAAAGCAAAGTTGGTCGAGATACTAAGAAAATATAAAGATTGCTTTGCATGGGAATACTATGAAATGCCAGGTTTAAGCTGACAACTAGTCGAACATCGTCTACCTATAAAAACCGGGTATCGACCATTCAAACAGTACCCGAGGCGATTTAACCCTACACTATACGATGCTATAAAAGAAGAGGTAGGACGATTACTTGAGGCCAAGTTTATCAGGCCTTGCCGATACGCTGAGTGGGTCTCAAATATCGTCCCTGTAAGAAAGAAAAATGGCAAGCTTCAAGTGTGTGTCGATTTTAGAGATTTAAATAAAGCCACACCGAAAGACGAATATCCGATGCCCATAGCCGATATGCTCATCGATGCCGCATCTAGAAACAAAATCATAAGTTTTTTGGATGGAAATGCCGGATATAATCAAATATTCATGGCAGAAGCCGATATACTCAAAACAACCTTCAGATGCCCAGGAGCTTTAGGGCTCTACGAATGGAATGTTATGACGTTTGATTTAAAAAATGCTGGCGCCACTTATCAACGCGCTATGAACCATATTTTCCATAACCTAATCGGCAATACTGTGGAAATCTACATTGACGACGTGGTAGTGAAATCCAAAGAAGATTGGCAACACTTAGCCGATTTGGAAAAGATGTTCGAAAACACACAGGCACACGGGTTAAAAATGAACCCGCTCAAATGCGCTTTTGGAGTATCGGCTGGGCAATTCCTTGAGTTTACAGTGCATGAAAAAGGGATTGAAGTAAACTAAGCAAAGGTGAAAGCTATAGCCGATACTAAGCCGCCAACAAATAAAAAGGAGTTACAAGTATTGATAGGCAAAATCAATTACTTGCGACGCTTCATTTCAAACCTGTCTGGGCGAATTCGTGCCTTTACACCACTATTGAAGATAAAAGACGACCAAGAGTTCGAATGGGGAGCCGATCAACAGAGGGCCTTTGATGATGTGAAAAGTTATCTGATGAACCCACCAGTATTAGTCGCCCCGAAGAATGACATACCTTTCAAATTATATATATCGGCTGAAGGAGATACGATAGGGGCAGTTCTGACACAGGAAGCCGATGGAAAGGAATGAGCCATATTCTACTTAAGCTAACGTCTTTTGGACACAGAAATCAGGTACCCCCTAGTGGAAAAATTATGTTTATCTTTATACTTTGCTTGCACCAAGTTAAGGCATTATATTTTGACATCAAAATGCATTATAGCCTGCAAGACCGACGTAATTAAATACATATTATACGCACCAATTTTGCGAGGTCGACTTGGTAAATGGGCGTATGCTTTAACCGAGTTCGACTTGATATACGAATCGGCTAAGTCTATGAAAGGACAGGCCATAGCCGATTTCATTACAGGGAATGCTACATTAACTGGGGCAGCCGATGTGACTCCTTGGCAATTGTACTTTGACGGATCCGTTTGCCAAGAGGGTGAAGGCATCGGTATAGTTCTAGTCTCACCAAAAAAACAAGACTTTGAGTTCATGTATCGGCTAAATAGTCGATGTTCTAACAATCAAGCAGAGTATGAAGCACTGCTAAGAGGGCTGCAGTTGCTGGACATCATCGGGGTAAAAGACGCCGAAGCCTTCGGGGATTCAATGTTAATTGTGCAGCAGGTCAAAGGGGAATACCGATGCAATGACAATACGTTGGCTCAATACTTGCATCAATGCCTCCGAATTATTGAGACATTCACGTTCTCCATAAAACACATCCCCAGAGAAGTCAATGACAAGGCAAACTTATTGGCACAATGTGCGTCAGGTTATAGAGGAAAAAGCCGACAGGAATCAATTGAGCTAAACAATTGGCCGATCATGTGTGTCCATCTTGTCGACTGGAGAACAGAAATAAGGGATTATTTATTAGATCCATCTAAGCCGACTGAGCAGAAAGTCAGGCGTAAAGCACTCAAATACGTTCTATTGGAAGACGTATTATACTTTCGAACCATGGAAGGCTTGTTGCTAAGATGCTTGGGGACAGTGGAAGCCAAAATAGCAATGGGAGAAGTCCATGAGGGGATTTGTGGATCGCATCAATCGGACCATAAAATGAAATGGATGCTAAGACGAACAGGATATTTTTGGCCGACAATGTTAAAAGACTGCTTCAAGTATTACAAAGGATGCCAAACATGTTAAAAGTTTGGCAACATACAGTCAGCACCAGCATCGGCTTTATACCCGATCATCAAACAATGACCGTTCAGAGGATGGGGTATAGACATAATAGGCCAGATATTTCCATCATCCAGCAAAGGACATAAGTTTATTCTAGCAGCAACCGATTACTTCTCAAAATGGGTAGAAGCCATACCACTCAAAAAGGTCACTAGTACAGAATTAATCGGCTTTGTCAACGAACACATCGTCCATAGGTTTGGGATTCCCCAGACAATCACGACCGATCAAGGGACGGTGTTCATGTCTAAGGAGTTCAGAGACTTTGCAGAAAGTCTTGGGATAAAACTACTTAACTCCTCCCCTTATTATGCTAAGGCCAATGGACAAGCCGAGTCGTCAAACAAGACGCTAATAAAGTTGATAAAAAGAAAAATCGAGGAAAAACCAAGAAAATGGCACTCAACATTATCAGAAGCTTTATGGGATTATCGGCTATCTTACCATGGATCGACTAAACTGTCACCCTTTCAGCTAGTGTATGGACAAGAAGCCGTTTTGCCCGTAGAAATCAACATCGACTCGGTCAGGGTAGCTGAGCAAGATAAATTACCGACCGATGAATACAAGCAAGCGATGCTAGACAATCTGGACGACTTAGCCGAACTAAGGCTGATTACATTGGATCGGCTTAGAAGGAACAAGGAAAGGGTTGCCAGGTCATACAATAAGAAAGTGGTGCTGAAATCTTTTAATCAAGCCGATTTAGTATGGAAAACTGTGTTGCCGATCGGCTTTAAAGATAATCGATTTGGCAAGTGGTCTCCAACGTGGGAGGGGCCTTATACAATCGACGGAAATTCGTAAATTCTAGAGACCTTAGAAGGATTCGTTCTGCCTAAAGCAATCAATGGAAAGTATCTGAAAACATATTATCCTAGCGTTTGGATCGGGTCCTAATAAATGAAACCAATATGAAAGTCGACCGCATACACATGCATACAAATTGCCTAAAAATAGAGAGGCCGGTCAACAACCGATCAGGCCATAACATATCGTTTACATCAGTTGACAATTCACATCACAAAAGATCGGCTACATAGCCGATGGCATCAGCAATTCCAACAAGTCGTCAGCGATATCAAGTTTAACAGCAAGAAGTTTACAGCCCTGATTCAGGCAGATGGGCTCCCAAGCCCGACAATGCCGCTGCCGCCTTCCCGATGGTTGTTTGAACACTATCAACAAGTTTATCATCGGCCGCTGCGTCACCAGGAACTGGAGCCACTTTGGCCGATTGAAGTTTAACTTTGGCGAAGACTTCACCAATCTATTTTTTCTTGTCAGACAGAGATGAAGCCGATTCAGTGTTCTTCAACTGGCAGTCCGTCAGTTCTTTTGTCACCAAGGCCAATTGTTCCTCGAGCTTTTTCTTGGCCATCTCTAGCTCCTGAGCCCTGCCCTTGCCTAGTTTAAGGGCAGCAACGCCTTGATCAAATTCTTTTTTCTTAAGCTTGGCATCGGCTACCAAGTCGTCTAGAATTTTTTGATCAGCTCGCTGCGCTTCCCTCTGGGCAATCCTGGACCTGGCCGCTCGCACTGCCTCCCTCCGATCATCTAAATGATAGACGTCCAATAAAGCGGTCATAACTGCAGGAGGGAGATCGGCTTGAACCACAGCCATGGCATTCCTGAGCGGCTGAGTGTTTTCCAAAAGCCTAGCCTCAGGTTGCATCACTTCATGGAGGAGGCGATTGAGCTTGTCTTGCATGCCCGGCTCGGAAGTCACAGCAGCCGACGCGGTGATGGAGGCGTCGAGGATCCGCTGAATGTCGGCTGGGTAGTCGTCCGTAGCCACCACCTCAGGGTCACTCAGTTCGTCCAGGGTGAAGCCCAGAAGGTTGGCAGGGTCGGCCAAGTCAGGAGAAATCGGCACGACTTCTGCTGGCGGCGGCACAACGGGAAGCGACGGAGATAGCACGAGAAGAGCCGATGAAGTCCCCTGGAGATCGGCTAGAATACCGCCATTTGCACTGACGGTGATTGCTGAACACAATGGAAAATGAGCGAGACCACGAAAAATTCCATTCAAAAGAAGGAAACAAGACTAGACTTACATCGGTAGCCGATTGCTCCAGGGAGTGATCGGCCGAGCACCTCGCAGGCCTCAGTGATCGCCTGGCGGACTTCTTCTTCCTCTCTGAAAAACGCGAGTTAGCATCAATAAAAGGGGCTATAAAAGTCAAAAGCGACAAAGGCAACTCACTTGCAAGGCGTTGTTGACGAGCAGGTCCGACAAAGACGGACCCCGGATACCGAGAGTACCTGATGAATAGCCCGTTGTACCAACAGCCTGACCCGGTCGCCTCTGTCGGCTACTGGCAGCCGAAATGTTCGGATCGGCTGCTGCTCCTCTGACGTCCGTCACAGTCCTTTCCTGCAAAAGAAAAGAATTCAATAAAGCCGATCACAAACGAGACCACTAAGAGAAATATAAGCACCGGTACCTCTACGTCTACTGAAGAATTGGTATAGCCTGAACTCTCGTTCGGACTGCTGGTGGCTGCCACCGTCGGCTCGCGAAAATCGGGCAAAAATAAAGAGATAATAGTCGATGGAGTCCTATCCAGCAGGAGTGCGTCAGATATCCGAGCCCACCATTGAGTAAAAGGGCTCGACCGACGAGTATTAAGGAAAAAATGTGGCATTTGAAGGATTTGCAGATCGTCGGCTAAATCAAGGACGAGTTCGGCCGCAGTTGAGTTGGTCACTCTGGTACGAGGCTGAATGCGCTCGAGCAAAGAGAAGCCGGGTATGGCTTGTCCAAAGCCCAACTGTCGAGCATAAACGGATGGATGGTAGAATTCATAAGACGGCTGGAACGTGCGGTTCCAGGTATTCATGCCGACATGGATCACAGTAGAAGAAATAAAGAGTTTGTACAAGTCTAAGGTGGAATGAGGCATCAAGGAACTATCGGCATCTAGCCGAAGGAAGGAATGCCATGGGAAATCGGCCACATCGATGTAACTAAAAAAGTCTTGCTGACCAAAAGAAGACTTATCTAGATGCAAGAAGAAATTCAGATATTTGTGGAATCCGGCCGGGGTCATCTTTAATTCACCAGCAGAGCACATAATAAATTTTCCCCCGAAAGATCGGCTAGCTCTATATTGACGTTGAGCGGTTTCAGGATAATCTTCCCTCGGAAAGGCTGAGCTCCCTAACGGTTCAGGAAAAATGGATCGGCTAAATAGGAATATAGCCAGATTTGAATAAACCACAGGGCCCCCCCTACATTGCCGACCACAAACTTGGCAAAACCTGAGAATAGTCGGCTACGGATGATGTGCATCATTTGGTAAACAGCTCCTAGGAAAATTTTGCCAAGTGCAAGCCGATGGCCCTCCACTAGCTGTTCGGCTATCAATTGGAAGGATTGGGTAGGACCAAGGGACGCGCCGCAAAACAAAAACCTATCTAACCACAGGTTAAGAAAAGCGACATGCTCTTCAGCCGACACTGGGCCGTTAACCTGGTTATTATTCTGGATATACTTATGCCAACCCTCACCTTTCTTCCGGATCAGTTTGTAACGAGGCTTACCACTAAAGGCCAATATCTGATCACCGTCCGGCCTAAGGCAACAAAGTTGGGTTATATCAAGCAGGGTAAGGCCAATTGGGCCAGTCGGGAAAAGAAAAGCATTAAAGGAATCCGACCAAAAGTAACAAGCCGTGGTCACTAACGGTTCATTAGCTTCCGGATCAGCTAAACACAAGGGAAGACATTCAGCTATCCCCATTCTTTCCCACTCTAACCTTTTTTGAGCCGATACCCTGATGTACCAAGATCGCCATCCTTTCAGTGATGTGGGCCAAGCCCTAAAACTTTTACCTCATTCTTGGATATTATAGCCAGAAGCCGATAATGGAATCCTAGGGATTTCTTGGTTTATTATGGCGTCGGCTTCTACGGTTCCTATCGGACCAAGGAAAAATTGATTATTGCTCTGAGGAATTGGGATGAATACCTGGGACGGATCCATCTTAGCCGATTGAGAGAGGAGCATGACTTGAACAAACGAGAGTGCAAGAGGCCGATAGTCAGCGATGCGAGAGCTCGAGAGCGTGCAAATGAACGTGGGGGGACCCGCATATTTATACCGCAGTAAAAAAGGTGAAAAGGCGGGAACAGTTTTCAACATTTAAAGCGCACCGAGATTATTACGGCACCATCAATGGGGGAGTTATCGAGGAGAATTTCGATTTGAAGCCAACTATGAAGAAAAGCCGATGAAGATTTTTGAAAGACAACGAGTTATCTTTCAAAAATGGGGGGCATATGTTTGCACCAAAATTCAGGATATATGGAAAGATCGACCCAAATTTGATACGGAGACGTGTTACGCAAAAAACAAACCGACATCAACAAGGAATCCGTCGCCAAGTAAGGAAAGGGAATCGGATCAAGAGCCGATACGGATATGATTGCCCTGTCCATGCGGGACTCGGATTGGCCAAGAGCAGTATAAAAGAGATGGGTCATGGTGCGATCGGGGACAATCAATCCAACACAACACACATCTACTTTTTATAGTTCCTTTTTACATCGTTTTAGATTTACAAACATCCCTTTGTAAGTCGACGAAATCAACAGAGTTGCGCATCGCCGATTGTTGGTTTTAGCCGATTTCGCCCAGGTTCAATCTGCTTTGTTTTGCTGCGCATCGCCTTCTCAAAGCCGATTTCGCCTTGTATTCGGATTAACTGTAAGGTTGGTCTAGTTATCTCCTGATCGGCTTTTAGCCGACTAGCGTTAAGCCGATAATCGTTGTTTTTATCGGCTTTGATTGCTTATAAATTCTACCTTGTCAATTACAGGTCAAATTGACTGGCACGCCTTGCAAACGCGGTGTTTGTCTTGTATGTTCGAGGCTAGAAACCCTGCTTCACGTTTTTAGCGCGAACACATAGCAAGTGGACACCCTAGGGTCCCTTTCATCCTCTCGTTCCGCTAAAATCCAAGGTTCTTCATGCAAATCCTAATTCCTTACCGAGCTGGGGAACCCGGAGTATCCGGGGTTTTGATCCGGAGTTTTCGGATCACCCGGAGTATCCGGACTAATTGTCCAGACTCTCCGGGTTGGGGAGTTCGGTTTAACCCCAAACCTCCCGCGCGGTTCCTTTTCTTTCCTCATTCCCACCGCGTCTCTTCCTCTTCCGTGCCCATCTCGTGGCTAGGGTGGTTCCTCCTCCTTCCTCTTCAGCTCCAAAGCGCTTGGAACTCCTCCTCTTCCTCGGAGTTGAAGATCAAGGTAAGGATCCTTTTGCCCTAACCCTTCCGTTTTCGGGATTGGCTCCGTTCTTCCTCACCCTAGGGCATATCTTGTTGACTTGTCTCATCTAGGGTGCGACTCCTAAGTTCTTTGGACCTTAAGATTGGAGGATCGTTCTCCTCTCACCCATGTTCTTCACGTTAAATCTCTTGTGGTGAGTTCTATTTCTTGCCCTAATCCCGCAAAATCTCTTGCTAGATTGTGCCCTATTCTTCACTCTTTCATCCTTGAGGCAATCTAGATACAATGCATGTTGGTTTTTTGGTTGTAAACCTTGATCTCTCTCGCGCGCCGTGCGCGATTCTGGCACGTCCGGAGTATCCGGACATTTGGTCCGGAGTCTTCGGGTTTGGTCCGGAGTATCCGGATAATTTATCCGGAGTCTCCGGATGCAATCCGGAGTATCCGGGTAATCTACCCGGACTCTCCGGGTTGTGTGTCTTGGCTAGATTTCAATTCTTGTTGAAGATCAAGTCGCCTCGCGGCTAATTTGTTTCTCTCATTTTGTCTGGTCAGATGGATCCCTCTCAGGGGACGTTGGGTGGTGGTGATCCTCCTCCGGGCTCACCTCCTCCGGACACTCCTCCCGGCTCTCCGTCTGCTCCTCCGGTGCACAAGAGGCCAAGACGTGCTGTGATGAAGCAGCCCACTTCAAAGGGTCCGTGGCGTGTTGGTCTTTCTTCAACTTCTCAGCCGCAGCCGTAGCCGCAGTCTCAGTATCCTCCTCAGCCTTAGCCGCAGCCTCAGCCCGATCCAGATGAGCATCCTGCGAATACCCATGCTACTCCGCGTGATCAGAAGAGGAGAGAGTTTCGTGACTCAGGATGCTTCATTGGTCCCTTGGCCAAAGCCAAGCCTGTTTGGAACTATCCCGGGTCAGTAAACCCGATGCATGTCTCGAGGTAGTCATAAATCGATTTGGTTCAGGTCGGGCCCCCTTCGAGAAAGGCTGCCAAGGCCTCTGATTCTGAGATCGAAGGGGCCGCTAGGGTCTCAAGGATGATGTCTGGCGGTATCTCGTCATCGGAGGATCCAAGCTTGGCTAGGAGATCAGCACTGGTGTTGTCCTTTCGGGGCACGTGCCTGACCTCCAGTTTCTGGAACCACTTCTCCGCTTTACGCACCTCCGCGAGGTACTTGGCCATCGAATCTTCCGTGCACTGGTAGTCCTTGTTGTACTGATTGACAACGAGCTGCGAGTCTCCTTTTACGACCAAACGGTGTACACCCAACGCCTTGCAGGCTAGGAGCCCAGTGAGCAGGGCTTCATACTCTGCCCCATTGTTAGTGGCCGTGAAGCCAAAGTGAATCACATACCTCAGTTTATCTCCCTTTGGTGTGATGATGAGGACGCCGTCCCTTGAGCGCTCGAAGGATCTTGAGCCGTCGAAGTGCATGATCCAGGGCTCCTCCTTGTCAACCTCGAGCTTGGGGGCTGGCTGTGGGGTATGCTCGACCACAAAGTCCGCTAGCGCTTGTGATTTAATGGTCGTGCGCACCATGAACTTGACATTGAACTCGGCCAACTCCATGGCCCTTTTGGCGATCCGACCCCCAGCCTCCGGGTTCCTTAAGATATCACCGACCGGGAATCCGCTTGGGACGATCACTGAGTGCACCTGGAAGTAGTGCCAGAGCTTGCACGAAGCCATGAGAAGGGCGTATAGCAGCTTTTGGACCTGGGGTTAGCGCTCCTTGGGCCCGTGAAGCACCTCGCTGACATAGTAGATCGGTTGCTACCGACCATCTCGCTCGGCGGCCAGGATGACGCTCATGGCCTGAGCCATAGCCGCAAGGTAAAGCAGCAGGTCCTCGTTTGGCCGCGGGGTTGTAAGCAAAGGTGGGCTTGAGAGGTAAGTCTTCAGCTCGTCGAAGGACCGTTGCGCCTCGGGCGTCCACTCGAAGCCCCCATGCTTGCGCAGTGTCTTGAAGAACGGCAACCCGCATTCGCTGAGTCTTGAGATGAACCGGCTGAGCACGGCCATGCGGCCGATGAGGCTCTGCACCTACTTCACCGAGGTCGGGGGAGCCATCCTTTCTATTACCTCGATTTTTTCTGGGTTTGGGCCGACTCCCGACCCCCCGATCATGAAGCCAAGCACCTTCCCCGAAGCGGCTCCAAACACACACTTTTCAGGGTTGAGTTTGATCTCGTGCCTGTTCAGATTGGCGAAGGTCTCAGCAAGGTCTCGGGCGTGGTCGTGTTCGGAGGAACTCTTCACGATGATATCATCCACGTAGACCTCGAGGTTGCGGCCGATCTGAGGGTCGAAGGTTTTGGCCATGAGGCGTTGGAATGTCGCACCTGCATTGGGAAAACCGAATGCATGGTCATGTAACAATACGTCCCGAACAGCGTGATGAAGGTCGTTTTACTCTCATCATCGACCGCCAACTTGATCTGGTGATAACCAGAGTAGGCGTCCAGGAAGCTCAGCATCTTGGCGTTTGCCGTGGAGTCGACGATCTGGTCTATCTGTGGGAGGGGAAAGTTGTCCTTCGGGCATGCCGAGTTTACGCCCATGTGGTCGACACTCGACACACATCCTCCACTTCCCTCCTTTCTTCTGGACGATCACAGGGTTGGCCAGCCATTCGGAATAGTCAATTTCCCGAATGAAGCTGGCTTTCAGGAGTTTATCCAGGTTCTCCCTTATTACGCCCACTTTCTCGTTCGAGAAGCGGCGCAACTTTTGTCGTATGGGCCGCGAGCCGGGCCGCACTTGCAGTTTGTGCTCGATCACCTCCCTCAGGACGCTCGGCATGTCTGCCGGCTCCCAGGCGAATATGTCTTTGTTAGCTCGGAGGAAGGTGACAAGCTTGAGTTTCTATTTGGGATCCAGCTCGGCCGCGACGTGGGTGCACCTGCTCGGATTGTTCTCCTTGAGCTGCACGGCCTTCGTTACGCCGCTGGGCTGGATTGCCACCTTCTGGCGAGCGTTCTTCACGGTCGTCTCCGGGCCCGGCTGGGGCAGTAAGCTAGAGAGAGCTAGGGCTTCACTCTCGCAACCATGCGCCTACTTGAGGTTGCCCCGTACCGTGATGACGCCGTTGGGTCCCGGAAGTTTCATGCAGCGGTGGCCGTAATGGTTAGCTGCCATGAACTTGATCAGGGCTGGGCGCCCGAGATTGGCGTTGTAGGGGAGGTCTACGTCAACCACTTCGAAGGCGATCAGCTCAGTGTGAAAGTTGTCCGAGTCGTCGAAAGTGACGGGCAGGACCACTTTCCCGAGGGGAGTGGTCGAGCTGCCACGGATGATCCCGAAGAAAGGAACCACGATGTTCTTGATTTTTGACCAGGGGATTTGCATCCGGTTGAGCGCGCTTGCCAGGAGCAGGTTGAGAGAGCTGCCTCCATCGAGCATGACCCAGCCGACCATGGTGTTGCTTATGGTCGGGGTCATGACCAGGGCGGTCTTGAGATCCTTCGACATGCCCTGGGGGGCATCCTCCCCAATGAAAGCGATCGTTGTGCCAGCCCATTTGCAGGGCTGGTCGATGGGCTTTCCGACAGCAGCGTGGTATACTGTCCGGGCGACGCTTTTTAGCTCGCGCCGGGACTGGTAGGCAGATGAGCCATCGAAGATGACGTCTATCCGCCACTTGCCCTATTGAAATTCCAGGTCGAGGCTGTCTAGGTCCTCACCTGCATTAACCCTATTGGGCTGCTCGCCCTCCTACGAGAGCGTGGGCATTTCACCACGCCCGTCATAAAAGGCGTCCAGCTTACTTAGCCAAGCCCTGCAACTGTGTAGATCATGGCCATAGGCCCTGTGAAAGGGGCAATACATGTTGTCGTCGTACTTTGGTTGCTCCTCAACCCCCTGCGGCTGGCGTTGCCGCGCTGGGACCCAAGTCAGCGGTTTCCTCGTTGGGCAGGCGCGGTGTTTGCTGTGTTCGGGCCGGTCCTTGCTGAGGTTGAGGTTCTCCCTGGGCCGGCCCTCATGCTTCCATCACCTCATGTTCGCTGTTCGACGCCGTGAGCACCCGCAGCCGGCCAGCTTTTTTGTGATCCCTCTTCCGCTTGTTAGAGATTGTTGCAGGATCGTTACCTTTGGCGTCGGACGGACCGGTTTCCCAGGGGCTGGGGGCGAGCTTGCCTTGGTCGTAGTCACGTTTCCAGCGCACCGCGTTGTCCGCATCCATATCGCTCCGCCATGCGAAATAGCTTGTTGACGCTGAGCCTTGGTGTGATCTCCAGATCTTCAGTGAGGCCCCGATCGCGGATGCCAAACTTGAAGGCCTTGATCACGGTCTCATCGGAGACGCTGGAAATCAAGTTCTGGGTGCAGATAAACCATCGCACGAAGTCACGAAGGGGCTCGTTCCTGCCCTGGATAACTCGATCCAGGTCCTTCTCCCTCCCGGGCTGCTCGTAGCAGCTCTAGAAGTTGGAGTGCAGGGCGTTCCGGACTTGGCGCCGTGATCGGAACGAGGTGGGATTCTGATTTAACAGCTAGGTACGAGCAGCGCCATCCAACACGGTCGGGAGGTAGTTGGCCATTACCGCCTCATCTCCCCCAGCGGCCAAGACTGCCGTCGAGTAGATCGACAGGAACTCATCGGGGTTTTGAGTCCCATCGAACCGCTCGATTGGAGCGGGCTTGAACCGGACTGGCCAGCGCACCCGACGAAGGTCGTCTGTGTACACCGAGCACCCATAAGCCGGTGCAATGTCTCGCCGGGAGTAGCCACCGTCGCTAGACCCAGAACTTCGGCCGTCATGGCAGCTGGGCGTGCGACTGCGCTGGTCGTGACGAACACTATGGGAAATGATCTTATCCCATTCCCTTCCAACAAACATTCCCACCCCTCGTTTTCCATTGTCTAAGCTCCAAATGCCACCTGGTTGTACAGCCTGCCTTTTATATAAACACTCAGTTCCCTTCACTATTCTCCCAACGAAGCCACCCACCCAGTGAGAGATCCAAATGTGTTGTGCTCCCACCACCACCTCCTCCTCCTTGACCTCCTAGCCACCACCGTGCTACGTTCATCTTGGGTGAGCAGTCAATGAAAAAAGAAAACCAGAGGAGCACGAGTGTTTTAACTGCCGGAGGCCACGATGGCGCTGCCATACGAGCCCACCACCCTCGCCGCCACCTGATCTGTATCAGTCTGCTCTTCTGTAACACTCAGCATAATATGTTTTCAAAATATTGCCATCATTTATGTTTTCTATTTTTATCATGATTTTAACTATAATTTAATCAAAAACCTTAAAACAATTATCACATTTTTTAAACAATATCATCAATAATTTGCATACTAACATGAACAAGAAGAATAACAAATAAAACCTTGAAACCACGCGTCCAAGCACATCCGAATTCACACGCTCAGGAATGCCCTAGTCTTCCCACTTAGGTACATTTGAATCACTTTTGTCTGAGAGCAATCTTTACTTTTGGCGACGACGATGATCAATAATATTGAGACAATTAAATAAACCAGTAAACTTCTTCATTAACATTAAACACCAACTAAGTTCACATGACCATTACTAAGAATACGAGAGTCCATCAACTAAACTGGCTAGACCCTATATTATCCATGAGTGAATACTAAAACTAGATATTTTTGGAAGGCGCTATTCCTATTCCAAGCATGTCGTCTTTAATGATCACATAAAACGTTAAAATAAGTAAGGGTAAATCCACGACTCAACAAGTAAAAAATAAAAACAATAACCTAACCATTTATCGTATTTAACTCATTCATTACAATTATCATTTGAGATGCCATGAAAATATGTCTACATGGTCATATGCTCATCACATAATATATACTGGTATCGTTGTGTGCACACTTATCGATATTGACTCTCTCATTCCCTTCATCCTGTGGAGGTGTCTCCAAGTAGGTCTTTTATGTCAACATCAAGTAGATCATAGAGGCTTACACATTCCATCTTGAATGCAACATGTGCAATGACATGATTTATCAACATTAACGTATTACATCATTTTCATTAATCTCATCATCATATCATTATCATAATAAACGAAAGGAATAATGTAAAGCATAATGATAATAAGTTTCAAATAAGAACAATAAGAATTAACGATCCATGTCATCATTTTAATATGCACTTGCCAATTTACCTACGTGGAACGAAATGATGTGTGGTTGAAACCAAACCCATAGTCACACCTCCCACAGTTGGTAAATTCATGTAAAAAAATATGTTATAATAGTACATACATCAAACATAGATATATAGCTCTGACGCACATCCTAAGACTTAACTTTCTCCCTCGCAAGACAATTTACCCTTTACTAATCATAACTCCTAACTCAGGGGCACAACCAAAGTAAATCATATATATCCGAAAAACTACACAAGATCATCTACAATTTTCTAGTCATCCATATTTCCTAATTAATCCATTCAACTTCTCATTTTCAGCCCAAAAGACCAATCTGTTGTTTTACTAGACAACATACTACGTAATTTCATAAATAATTTTTTATACAACTACAAATATAGCAAATCATAGCATATGTGGAGTCTAGAAAAAATATCTATTTTTCTCTAGTTATGGATATAACTTAACTTGGCCATTATCTAGTCCTAAACAGCAGATTTACATAACTACTCTCAGCAACGACGATTTCTAGATAGTAAGCTTCTACAAGTCATAAATTTTAAGCTGCTTAACCAAATTTTATGTTCTTATACTCCAATAAAACTCCAGACAATAATCTATATTTTTTGTAACTTACACATGTCATGAAACTGACCGTAAGTACCCTAAAACTTAACCTGGAAACAAAGACCACTATTAAACGAATACTGATCTCTCCCAAATTCCATCTCAGTGTTCTCCAACTACCGCATCTATCAACCAAATGATCATATATTGCATCCACTACAGCGCCAACATGACTAATGACGATATAGGGTTTATATCCGTGTCCCGAAGATCCGTTAGAAAATTCAAAGCTGGTGATCGATCCCCTCATGTTCCACTCCTTCACGCTCCTCGAAACTCCTGCATCACATCCTACGAGATCCTTGACACCTCATGCACATAGTGACACGAATGGATCTCAGATCGGATGCACAGTTTGTCGAGAAACGCAGAAAGAAGTTAGATGTGCCGTGGCATGCCCAGAGCATGGCCGGTGCTGTGCGGCAAGTTCCGCGCGGCCCAGGCTGCACAGTGGTGGTGGAACAACAAGGCACAACGTGGTTGCCCCTCGGTGGTAACTGGTAACTAGATAATGGCGACGACAAGGCACGATGGTGGCAGCCAGCGTGGCAACTGCTCAGGGCGGCGATTGACGGCGCAGCTGCATTGGCTTGGCTGGGGAAGGGGCTAAAGGTTAGGGTTAGCCGCCCCTGCCCTTATACGCCGAGCATAGGGATGGCAACGGGTCGGGTCGGGTGCGGGTGCGGGTTTTACAAAACCCGATCTGAATCTGAACCCGATTCTGAATACCCGACCCGAACCCGAACCCGAATAACCTTTCGGGTAGAAACTTATACCCGAGTCCAAACCCGACGGGTACCCGAAACCCGACGGATACCAAACATAGTACTGTTGGCTACAATTTCCCCGCCATCCATATGACGTATTGACGTTTACCAAACATAGTACTGTTGGGTTTCAGTTTCACAGACCCTCTTTGGCGTTGCAAAACAAGCAAATTGACAGATAGATAGTAAGTTCAATTGAGCAAATTGCAAATCAGACGATCAGTCAATCAGTCACTCAATATGAGCAAATAAGCAAATTGATAGACAGTTCAATTGAGCAAACAATCAATATGAGCAAATAAGCAAACATGAAACATTATCTACTAGGGTAGAATATTACATTATTACTGCAAACATTAGCTACTAAGCAAACATTAGCTACTAGGGTAGAACATCAGCAATGTGACTAAGCCAATGTTAATTACATAACGTGTTAGACTTCATGCATCACAGGAAAGCTGCCTTACTTTCTTTTACTAATATTTATTATCACAATTCACAACTGACCATTAGGAACGGCAATTGCTTGCTGTCAGCCTATGCCATGCTAGTGTGCTACATATAAAATGGCTAGATAGACACAAAATAATACAGCAATGTCTCGTTCCATGCATCCCGATTTAAGTCGTACATTACGTCTGAAATTCTGGATATACAAGGTAGGATTTAAAATCAAATTGGGCTAAGGCCACTACATACCTGGAGGGAGAGACTACTTCAGCTTGCTGACTGTAAGAGAATAATTTCTCGTTGGCCAGTCCACCACGCGCACCACCTTGCCCACCTGTATCTCCTTCCACTGCTTCAGCTTGCTGACGCCGTGCGGTTGTTCTCGTTCTTGTCCGACCGGTGCCGCCTCCAGTCCTCGTACGCGTACTTAACCGCCGTCACACCGAGCACGAACGCCAGCGGCAGGATGGACGCGATCGGCGAGAACACGCCGAGCTGCGGCACCTGGTTCAGCTAGGGATGGCAAAAATACCCGTGGGTCCGGGTCCAAATTTAGACCCACCGGTATTTTAGTTCGGGTTCGGGTTCGGGTTCGGGTCCGGGTCTCATGTTGGACCCGTGGGTACCCAGACCCGGACCTGACTCTAAGGTAGAAGGTGAGGTGAACTCAAAATAGATTAGTATGCACCCTTGTCACAAGCCACAACATAGCTCAATGGAGGGAACCATGTTATTGAATCAAGAGGTTTTGTGTTCAAACCCCATTCTAGCCAACTTTTTTCTATTTTATTTGAATACCTCATGCATGCACACTCAAACCGGTTCGGGTCCGGGTACCCGTTCGGGTCCGGGTACCCGTCGGGTCCGGGTCCGGAATTCGGGTCTCGGGTCCGGGTCCACGGAGGTTGGACCCGGATGGACCCGGACCCGTTGCCATCCCTAGGTTCAGCGCCGCCATGATGAGGAAGTAGATGTAGGCCACCCGGTGGAACTGCTCGTAGAGGTTGCGCCGGATGAAGGTGAAGATGGCGTACTTGGTCGTCCGGATCGAGTTGTCCGGGAATCTGATCGGCACGCTCGGATGCGGACCGCCTCGTCGGCACCCGTGCGATGCCAGGCCTCGACTGGCGCTACTGAAGTTCTCGAGCCACGACCCAAATGACTCGAAGAGATGGGGAGTGGGCGGGGCCGAGTCCGGAGATGGGAGTGGGGCGGCGGCGGGCGGAGAGCAAGACCGCCGAGGCGCCGTCGCCGATCCGGTCGAGGGGGAATGGGGGATTAGGGATTGGGGATCCGGTCGCTGCCTCGCAGGGAGGTGGGATGGCACTAGGGATTGGGGATCCGGCCCAGTTGGGAGCAGTCACCGAGTCACGGGCATATATGATATATCTAATTTCGGATACCAGTCGGGTACCCGCGGGTGAATTTTTAAATCCGAAACCGATCCGATTCATCTCAGGTACCCGACCCGAAAAACCCACGAGTAAAAAATGGGACCCGAATCCGAACCCACGAGTGCAGAACTCGCAGGTACCCGAACCCGTGGGTATGACTGCCACCCCTAGCCGAGCACGGACACCGAGTCCAGTCCATCTACGGCATGCATGCCAAGACCGACTCGTCTCCGCCCAATCCAGCCCGGCCCAGCCCAACCCACCTTTATCTTTTTATTCGGAATGTTACATCTTCCGTCTTTCTCCATCTCAAAACCCTACATGCAATGCTATAACACACATGCTTGGTTTGTTTATGCAGCCAGCGCGCCTCCATCACCCACCGGCAGCCCATCTCCGCCGCTTCCTCATCTTGCCCACACCTCGAGATGTGTAGTCCTCCGGAACCGATTAACTAAGGATTATTTGTGGTTGCTTTTGCGCTGTCGATTTTGTTCCTTTGTGGACATGATCCATCGGTGCCTAGGTTGGTTTGTCCGTTGTGTTGTCTCTGGAGTTGCACAGACTGCACAGTACCTTGAAAAAGTTAGATGCATGTACTTTTGCATCGTAGCGTACTCTGGTTTTGCAATGTTTACTCTACTGAACCCGTCAGATCATACAGGACAGATTATAGCCGATTCATTCTTTTGCCCAGTTTTTTCTATTGCTTAATTGTTGTGACATCAAGTAGCGGTATGCATCAAGTAAAAATCAGCCGAAAATCGCCAGAAAACGAAGTATTACGAAATAAAAAATTCAAAAAAAATAAAAAATTGATTGGTTTTCACCGAAAATCGGTCGATTTTGACCGAAAATTGGCCGGCCAATTGAATATTTCTCAGAGCCGATTTTTTGAGCGATTTTCACCGATTATTGCGATATTTACGTTGCATAAATTTTTTTGATTTTTTTTGAATTTAGCCGGTTTACCGACCGGTTTTAGATGCCATATTGCCTCGATAGCGTGATAATCACGCACGATAATCACCAATATTTGAATCCTGGCTCTAAACCACATTTCCATGTCCAGAACAAACTGTTAACAGATGGGCTAATTAAGGTACACGATGATTTAAGGCATCATGGCGTAATTTATTTAGTCCTCAGCAGAAAATAATTTGATTAATTCAATGTTGGTATAATTTTTTTTCCTAGTGTTTCGGAAGGGCTAACTGAAGCAATATGTTACCAAAGCAGCATCTATTGTGTAGGTTAATTTTATTTATAACATCTAGAGAAAGCCTTTTGTGTATGCAATTCATGCGTTTATTGATTGGCCCAAAGGAAAGTCAATATTTGGACCAATTGCATATACAACTGTGATGATAAATATGTAACAATTATCAAGTTACCGTGTGAACAATACATGGGTCCAAACAAAGGCTTATTGTTTGACAGGATTTACAATTAAGGGCGAATAAACCATTAATGAGTTCAACTATCACTGTGTGCAAGAGGAGGAAAGGTTGAAGCACGAATTAACAGATTGTGCTCATTTGTCGATGACCTCTAAGGCAAACAAAGAAAAGGAAGAGCAAATAGGCTGCAGTCCAACTTCCTATAAAGAAAAGGCCAAATGAACAGGGTGAGGAGTTCTGTTATTTTTGCAAGGAGGGACATGTGAAGAGGAATTGCACCAAATATCATATGCTTGGCGTGCAAACAATGGTACATTCTTGATATGGTTCGTTTTGAGGTTAACTTCTGTTCCCAAACACACTTCGTGTTTAGATTCTGATGCAACTGCTAACATCAGTGTGTCAATGAAGGGTTGTCTGAATTGCTAAAAGCCAAGTGATGCTAAAAGATTCATCTATGTGGGCGATGGCAAAATGGCGGAAGTTGAGGCTATAGGCACTTTTAGGTTATTATTAAAGATTGGTAATTATCTGTATTTGAAGGCGACTTATATTATACCGTTGTTTAGACGGAATTTGGTTACAATTTCTGTATTGGACCAATCTGGTTATAATTGTTCCTTCGAAAGTGGTTTATTAGTCTTTTTTAAAGTTTTAATATGGTTGGTAGTGGTTCATTAATTTGGCGTGATAACCTATATTTTTCCTGATATTATTGCCATATTTAATGAAGTTATGCACATGTGTTCTCGTGGTGTAAAGAGAAAATTGACCAATGAGAACTCTGCTTCATCTAACATACTAAGCAATTAGGTCATACTAGTATATTGCCCATGCTAACGCTACGGCGATATTTGGTAATATAATTCAAATAAGCAAATGGTGTTATATGTTTTTGGTAATAAACTGTAGTAAGATGTGCACAAAAGAAAGATACAGAGAGTTATTATATCGTTGATGTAGCAACACCATTGTCATTATTATGATAGGAACAGTTTTCACCAGTAACACATTTGGACTGAGGACTGAGCATGACAGATACCAACTGCTTTGTTGTCACAAACTAAATGATCGAAATTTAGTTAGCTTCTTCATATTCTTTTCTTTAGTGTTTTGCCGTCTTCTTTCTCGTGCTACTCAAAAATGGGCAGATCAAGAGGCTTATTCTTCGACTCATCTGCGGCATCTGTTGAAGTTGTCATCAGCGATAGCGCAGAGAAGGCCTTTGCATGAGATTCTTTATCCATGTCCAAGAAGAGGCGATGCCTATCGAGGAGCAGAACACAAGCATGGGCTTCAAAGTCAACATCAAGAGCACCAATCCACTAACCAGATGCATGACATGGTATGAGAGAACAACGCTTACCATCTCGAGTCTGAAGTTAATTCTGGGTGAAAAGCGGTGGCAAGGATGTTCCCCTGACGTACTGCAACAATTACCCGATCTTTGGAATACACTTCTTCCTGCCAGAGTATTGCATTGCACGTAAGTGCACAGAAGAGATACAGAACTAACTCTAAATATGTCATGCAAGTATGGCATAGGCAATTCAAGTATGTTTTCAACAAGGAATTCATCACGGTAGTTGCTACTCATGTGGTATTTTTCAACACATTTTGTCAGTAAAAATACCTTAAAACTCGACGATACAAAAGGAATCATATCATTGCATACTTCTATTATAGTCAAAATGAAAAGGTACAATCAGATACAAACATCTGATGCAGCAAGTAAATAGGATACATATCACAGCAAGTGAATATATAAATTCTTCAGCAAAGTAAGGAAGCTTCAGAATTAGTCCAAATAGAAGCCACTCATACGATTCCAAGAATTTCAAGACCTACTTACTTATTTGCTCTGTACCTGTGACTATGATTTGCAACGACCAAGAATTAGCATGTCAGATATCTAAACCAACCCACATGTTCAGAATGACAATACCGGAAGGTAGAGGCCATTTCAGGACAATAGATGTAAATATGTTCACATGGAATGACAGACTTTATCTTGGGAAATCAGAAATTGTAGCTTCTCACTATTTTTCACCCAGAGGCTTCTTTGGCTGCAGTAGTAGTATCAATTTCTCCTTGCCCATCCAGCAACCTCCTTTCTCCAGATGTAGCTTCCGCCCTCCTGTTTGCCTTGGCGTGCTGTGGAAGAGCTTCAGATTGCATTGCTTCTGCTCCAGCAATGATCTCCTCCTTCATGGCAACTGAGTAGAGGCCTGCCCAGTATTTCAAGAAGTTGCACAAGTAACAAATGGTCTCAGCAGGAGATCCAATCAACCTCTTTTCAAAACAAGCTTGATTTCAAAATTTCCAGATTGCCCAACAAACAGCTGACAATCCCATGATATGATTCCCCCCCGGCCCCGCAGGAAAATAATGGTTAATCTTCTAGAGTAGCTGCTTAATTGGTTTGGTTTAGAACCCCGAAGGAAAGAAACCCCAAAATAGCACCTAACAGTAATGTTTCCCTACCAATAATCACCTTCCTTTTACTTTTGCATAACTAACTTTGCGAATTCCATAATCAGAGTTTAAAAAATTAGTATACTTTGTCTATACATATATGCTATTGAGATTCTCAGACCTACATGTCCAAGAAAGTTCATTACATACTGCAAAAGATATATTTTAGTCTTTGGACCTCAACTCAATTAAAAATATGAAGTACAGATGACTCATGAATCACTACAATAATTTGAAACTATAGCTTTCAACCAACTCATTTTGTAATTCATGTAAAGTCTCTCGAACGACAATCAATAATAAATAATCTAGTATAAGCATATTCAAACATATACAAACATATGTCATGGGTAGAAACATACATTTCAAGGAAATTTTCTCCACTTGCCACACATGCTACTTTGAGACCTCCAAAGCACTCTCAATCTGTTGGATTAGCTGATTAGCAGGCAACGCTCCCTCCTAAATGCCGGCCAGCAGAACAGCATAGACCACAAAAAGGAAACAAACCTTATTATCATCAACCCTAGTCGAAAAATTATTCATGAAAACGAAGAAAAGATGGTTCAAAACTTACGAAGCGATAACAAGGTTTCCCATTCTTGAAGATGATGAAAGTTGGTAATGCTTCAATTTGGTAGCGATTTGCAATGCTTGTGTATTTCTCTGTATCAATTTTCACAACTTGAATCTTGTCACTCAACTTTTCACTTACTTCTTGAAGTATGGGAACCATGTATTGGCAAGGACCACACCTAACAAAATGAATAAAAATATATACAGAGATACACCATCAAAGTATAAATTTATCAACCTTCTTAAAACAAAGATATTAGAAGGCAAGACAACTATGCTGTTGACAGGACTGGTCATCATATTGAATGATGTCAACCATCTACCATTTGTGCATGGTGTAATGAAGCCTACAGGCTACCAATGGGCATTATATCTGCCAGCTTGGAGTTGGGACTGTGGTGGATGAGTACACTACGAGACTATGATTGTTTTTTTGTCAGAAGGGAAAAAAATGCACATCATCATAAGTATATGAGCAAATTGACCATGTAACCCAAAAGCATCCAAATTAGTAAGGTTCACTTCAGATATTCACATGTCAATCATTTTTAGATTATTAAAAGTAAAAACAACACAATAGCACTTTAAAAGTCCACATGATGAACACCAAAGACAAGAAGTGCAAAAACCAGTATAGAGCACTAATATGTTGAATGAAATTTATTTAAAAGATGAACACAAGGCCAGTCCGTTGTTAGCACTTTCAGGATAGAAACAGGACATACCTCCACTGAACTTGGCTCCATAAGGTTTAGCCCAGTGGTAATGGAGAGAACATACATCTAGTCTAGAGAACTGATAAAACCTAGTAAAGCATTTGAGATCACAAGCTTCAATACTTCTAGTCACTTACCAAGTTGCATAGAAGTCAACAAGTAAAGGCTTTTCAGACTTCTCCAGTAACTCATCAAATGAAGAAAATGTTTGCTTCTTCGCTTCAACCTATCCAAAAGAGGTATAAATAATATAGAAAATAAGTAACAGAAAAAAACAAATATTAAAACAAAAAAAATAGCATTAAACGCTGTTAACATAAAAAAATACATTTATGTCAATGACAGCACGAGACTATCTACAAACATAAAGACACTAAAAAATTGAACATAAGAGCTTGACCATATTCTGTAGTTAATTGATATATGACAAAACAGCTACAAATACATATAGTGACATTCAGGAAAGAATCCTAACCCTTTCATCAGTCAAACAAATTCAGGGTTTAAGGGTAGATACCATCTAATAGAGTTGCAACAAGCATGTTGGGTGATTAGCCAAAAACTTCCTAGCTACTGACGTTTATGGCATACATCAAGTAGTTAACAACCTTCAAAACAAAGAGTTGGATACTACACGGTGATAAGTGGCAAATGAGCTAGATATTATTATCTGCGGGGCCTAGAAGAACAAAATATGTGTCGGTAGATACAATTTGCTCTCAGTAAGACTGAATTGGAACTTTAATACAGTAACGAAATGCAACGGTGTAAGGCATAGCTCCAGGTTTACATCTCAAAGGAACTATTCTACCATCTAGACCAATTTATTAAGCAAAATTTGTGCACGGTGCGTCCCATTCCATGAGCTATTTCGAAGTAGCCAAAATGCTGCATTGAGTAAGGGGAATCCATGAGTAAACGATGGAGTTCGCGACGGACTCACCAGGAGCGTGCTTCCCCAACGAGGAGGCGCGGCTGCTCGCTGGGACACCACGGCCAGCGATGAGGAGCAGAGCGGCGTCCACTGACAAATATATCTGCAAACATCAATTTGAAAACCACGTAGTTATTAGTACTACTGCTAGAAGATTAGAGGGATAATCACCAAAAACTAAAACAAAAGCCTTACTCAAGAATTTACTGATAGGCACATCTTCACCAAGCGAGCAATGAGTGCAGTACAATAGATAGGACCATGGCACCACTTCTTGGTTAACCCACCGTAATGATCATGATGAAAATGGCTGAGCAAAAAGGCAGAGCACCCCTCAACTGCTCCATACCAGAATGCGTCAACGGTGAATGGCGTGCCTAGGTCCATTGCAGACACATGAAAAGATGGAATCAGTGAAATCAAACATGAGTATACCAATTATTCAAGATGTACCATTCTCAGTTGCTCCAGAAACGAATCATCTTCTCAATTAGCGCAGAAGCCACATACACGTAGGAAAAAACTACCTCCATCACTATAACAATTTGATCAATGGATTCCAGTGGCACACGCAGCCATAGTCCCAATTTATCAATGCATTCGTGAGGGTAGGAGCGGTGCTTACAGGGAATCTTCTTGTAGAAAGGGCAAGCAAGGGGATTCCTGACCACTCCTGCCTCCTCCGCGCCTCGCCGCTGCCGCTTCCTGCCGGACCAGGAACCGGAAGGAGAGGGAGAGGAGGACGAGGCCCCAGCCCTAGTCCGTCCCACCTGCGTCGCCTCCTCCCGCGGCGGCTTCTCGATCCCCCACATCTGGAAGAGGCTCCTTTGCACGAGGAAGCCCCCTCCCTTGGCCTTCATCCCAGAGGCCGCCCCCGGCTTGTGTGGAGGAGCGGCGCGCAGGGAGGACCAGTCGGTGCCGCTGCGGTAGAAGTCATCGGCGAAGCTGCTGCTGGTGGTGGCGGCGGCGTCGGTAGAGTAGAAAACGGGGAAGCCGTTGTCGTCGGGCAATATATACGGGGGAAAACCTGGATGAAGTCGACGGAGACGCGGACGGCGGCGGTCTTGTCGATGGAGGATAGCGGGAGGGAGCCGCTCGGTGTAGGGGCTGTCGGCGGGATCAGGGCCGCCGGAGACTTGGTGATGGTGGGGGCCGCGGCGGCCATGGCGAGGCAGTGGCGGTGGTTTGGGATGGATCGCTGGAGGCGGGGAGGAGGGAGAGAGGAGTGTGTCGTGGGTGCGGCGCGGAGGGTTGGCCTGCGGCGGCGCGGGATTAGGGGAGGACGCACGGGAGTAGGCTGAAGCGGCGGCGATTGGGGCGCGGGATTAGGCGGGATTGGATTGCGGCTCAGAAAGTTTGATGGGATGAAGGGATGAACCGGGTGATTTGGTTCATTAGATTTGATGAAGTGACGTGATAAAACATCTTAGCCCTTGATTATGAGGAAGTAGGATTTCTGGGTGCACGTTTTAGGGTGAGCAAAGAAACAATATCCTCTGTGGGGGCAGAATAGTGTGTGCATGTAGAAAAGAATTAACTGGTAAATTATAAATTAGGTCATATATCTAAATAGAGAATTCAGAGGCATGCATCGGATGGAGTTTTGGATCCCCTCGATTTCACAAATTTTGATGATTGTGTTAATCGCATAAAGGGGAAACACACAAATATAATGAAGCCAAGTGCCCATAGAGCTTAGACGCACTACTACAGAACTGGGCATCACAACCGGTATATTAGAAACGGTTTCATGCGAACCGGTTGTAATGTGCGCACCAGAAGCGGTTCGTGGCAACGGGCAGGAGAGGGCTTCTAGAAGCGGTTTGAGACGCTTCTAAAGTCTGAGTTTTAGAAGCGGTTCGTGTCCCAAGTCCCGCCCAGCGCATTTTAAACCATTCTTCCTCCCTGAGCCAACAGTCTTGAAGAAAGAAGGGCCGAGCACTGTTCTTCCGGGGAGGTACTGGCCAAATTTGTAGTTTTTAAATTGCTGGTGATTTAACTTCAAATTAAGTGTTTCAAGGTCAGTAAGAGAATGTTAGCATCTTTCTCACCTACATATTGCTGTTTTTTATGCATTGGATGTGGAGAAATCATGATTTATTCATGTTGAAATGTGTTGCTTTGCTAGGTCACTCTAGAACATGTTGAAATGTGTATGGTATGAAGTTGTTCCCCAAAATTTATTTTGTATGCTTGTTTTTGTTATGGTATGAACATGTATGGTGGAGATCTAATTCAAAATATGGCATTGCAATGAAGTAATTAGTGGTGTATAAAATAAAATAGGAAAACATGTGAAGGATAAAAAAATAATTACAAAGGTAGGAATGGATAAAAAATAATTAGAAAGGTAGATCTTTAATTGCATAAAGGTGTAGGTGGGGTTGTTTTTCTTGGAGAAGAAAAAATTATATGAAATTATAACTTGGTGTAGATGAACCGGCAATGGATGTACAATGCGGACCGTCGCTCGAGAGAGTTCATTGATGGCGTGCAGGCTTTTCTCGATGCGTCCATTGCATTCCTGCCTCCAGGCAGCTTCATATGTTGTCCGTGCGTAGATTGCAAGAACGAGAAGGAGCACTCACAGCGATGGCAGGTTTTGAACCATTTGATGATGAGAGGTTTCATGCCAAACTATACCTGTTGGACCAACCATGGCGAAGACGAGGAAGACGATAAAGAAGACGAGGAAGAAGAAGAGGGATTCAACAATATCCCGCACGCCACGCAATGCTATTCCGTGGGAGATACACTCAGTGACTTTGGTGATGATGAGCTGGACCAGATGCTGCGTGACGGAGAGGGAGACTACACAGATGAAAGACAGTTCGAGAAGTTCCAGCGCATGTTAGAGGACCACAGAACTCCTTTGTACCCAAACTGTGGGCAGGACCACAAAAAGTTGCGTACCACACTTGAACTTATGCAATGGAAGGCCACAAATAGTGTGTCAGACAAGGGATTCGATGAGTTGTTATCACTCATAAAGAAGTTGCTTCCAGAAGATAACACTCTGCCCGAATCTACATATGAAGCAAAGGAAGTCGTCTGTCCTTTGGGATTGAAAGTACAGAAGATACACGCATGTCCTAGCGATTGCATCCTGTATCGCAATGTGTATGCCAATTTGGATGTTTGTCCAGTGTGCAAAGAATCACGGTATAAGGTGAAGAGAGATGATCCAGGTGAAATAGATGGGGAGCGTAAGAAGAAGAGACCTCCAGCTAAAGTGTTGTGGTATTTCCCTGTGATTCCCCGATTGAAGCGTATGTTTGCTAACAAAGCGCATGCCCAGATGATGCGTTGGCACAAAGAAGAGCGTAAGGATGACGGTATGCTTAGACACCCTGCAGATGGCTCACAGTGGAGGAAAGTCGATCGGACGTACCCAGACTTCGCACAAGAGGTGAGAAACATAAGGTTTGGGTTAAGTACCGATGGGATGAATCCTTTCGGAGAGTTGAGCAGCAACCATAGCACCTGGCCTGTTACAGTATGTATGTATAACATTCCTCCATGGTTGTGCATGAAGCAAAAGTACATCATGATGCCGTTGTTGATCCAAAGCCCCAAGCAACCTGGAAATGACATCGATGTCTACCTGAAACCAGTGGTTGAAGATCTTGTGACATTGTGGGAGGATGGTGCTTGGGTATGGGATGAGTACAAAAGGGAGTATTTCACCCTACGTGCATTGTTATTTGTAACAATCAACGACTGGCCTGCTCTCGGTAACCTGTCCGGCCAAACTATCAAAGGATATAGAGCTTGCGTCCAATGCTTAGATGAAATGGACAGCATGTACCTGAAAAACTCTCGAAAGGTTGTGTACATGGGTCACCGCAGGTTTCTTCCTACGAGTCACCCATGGCGGAAGAAGTGCAGGAAATTTAACGGGCAACTAGACCTTCGTGCTAGGCCTCAGCATCGTAGTGGGCCGCATGTGCTTGCTATGGTAAATAATCTGAAAGTAGTATTCGGAAAGGGTTCAGGAAGCAAACCTGTGCAAAATGAGGATGGTCAGGCACCAATGTGGAAGAAGAAGTCAATATTCTGGGACTTGCCTTATTGGGAAGTCTTGGAGGTTCGTCACTCACTTGACTTCATGCACATCACGAAGAATGTTTGCTTGAACCTGCTAGGCTACATAGATATGTACGGCCAATCAAAAGATACACTGCAAGCTCGAAAGGACCTTAAACTCTTGGAACTGAGGAACGACCTACATCCGGAAAAGAGAGAAAAAGAACAACATTACCTACATCCTGCGAGCTACACTCTAAGCAAAGAAGAGAAAAAAAGCATGATAGAGTGCCTGAATAGTGTGAAGGTCCCTTCCGGATACTCATCGAATGTAAAGAGACTCATAAACACGAAAGAGAATAAAATTGTACACCTGAAATACCATGACTGTCTTGTGTTGATGACACAGTTGCTCCTAGTGGCTACGAGAGGTATACTTCCCGGGTGGGTACGGGGGACAATCACAAAGCTGTGTTCTTTTTTCAACGCGATTTCGCAGAAGGTCATCGACCCAGATAAACTAAGTAAGCTGCAGGGTGACGTGGTACAAAGTGTGGTTTGTCTTGAGATGATATTTCCTCCTGCGTTCTTTGATATTATGGTTCATCTCACTGTTCACCTTGTCAAACAGATAGGTATTCTCGGACCCGTGTATCTGCACAACATGTTCCCTTTCGAGAGGTACATGAGTGTGCTAAAGAAGTATGTTCGTAACCGTTCTCGTCCGGAAGGATGCATTGCCGAGGGTTATGGGACAGAGGAGGTGATTGAGTTTTGTGTGGATTACATTAATGATCTAAATCCGATCGGCGTCCCTATATCACGCCATGAGGGGAGGCTACGGGGAAAAGGGACACTAGGAAGGAAAGCAATTGCATGCAATGATCTTCTTACATTTAAGCAAGCACATTTCACGGTTTTGAAACAATCAACTGTGGTGGCCCCGTATGTTGTTGAGCACAAGAGTATTATACGCCGTGAATTCCCTGCGAGGTCTGAGGATTGGATAACACTGAAGCACATGGATTCTTTCGGTGCTTGGTTACAAAACTACATCTTTTTCAAAGGGTCAGACAATGAACAGTTGCAACGATTGGCACGGGGACCTTCTAGTGAAATCGTGACATTCAAGGGGTACGAGATAAATGGTTACAAATTTTACACCAGATCCCAGGATAACAAGAGCACCAATCAGAACAGCGGTGTCCGTATAGATGCCGAAGACAACAAAGGCAAGGTGGACACATATTATGGTTTCATGGAAGAGATATGTGAGCTTGACTATGGACCTTTAAAGGTCCCTCTATTTAAGTGCCAATGGGTCAAACTGACTTCAGGCGGCGTAAAGGTCGACAAATACGGCATGACAACCGTAGACCTCACGCAAGTCGGCTATAGGCGCGAACCGTTCATTCTTGCAAATGATGTGAGACATGTATTCTATGTAATAGACATGTCAAGCAAAACCTAGGAAGCAGAAAGATAATAATAGTAAGCCAAAGCGACACGTGGTTCTCCAAGGCAAACGAAGGATTGTCGGAGTTGAGGATGTCACAGATGAGGAAGAGTACAGTCAGTTCAACGAGCTCCCTCCTTTTGCGGTGGATGTTGACATAAGCCTCCTGAATGACACAGACGTGGATGCTCCTTACATACGTCACGATCATAACGAAGGAAGACTTGTAAAGACATAGTATGGTACTACTTTAAATGTAGTACTACTGTATAAACTTATTTATTTGAACTTGTGTGATCATTTTTAGACGCCTCTTCTAATGCATTACGTGTTTATTTGAACTTGTGTGATCATTTATTTGAACTTTAAATAAAGAAATAAACCTTATGGAATAAACAACAAACAAATAAACCTCATGAAATAAACAACAAACAATAAACAATAAACAACGAACAATAAATAAACAATAAAGAAATAAACCTTATGGAATAAACAACAAACAAATAAACCTCATGAAATAAACAACAAACAATAAATAAACAATAAACCTTATGGAATAAACAACAAACAATAAATAAACAATAAACCTTATGGAATAAAAACAAAAAAAAGCGGGGCACAAGCAGGGCTCGAACCCGCGACTACGCGAGTGAGCCCACGCTCGAACGCCACACGCTAACCAGAGGATACGTATAATTCTCAACGTACCAACTGGGCAACTTCTTTATTTGAATAGAACCGCCCACAGCAATCTACAAGCGGTTCTAATTACGAACCGCTTGTAGAATCCTTTCTACAGGCGGTTCTAATTACGAACCGCTTGTAGAGATATCTCTACAAGCGGTTCGAATTAATAACCGCTTGTAGAGATCTCTCTCTACAAGCGGTTCCAATTAATAACCGCTTGTAGAATATTTTACAAGCGGTTCTAATTACGAACCGCTTGTACAGGTCACGTTTACAAGCGGTTCGTAATACAAATCGCTTCTAAAGGTGGCTTCCCCTATATATTGCTTGCGCTCTCTCACTTGGTCACACCTCTAAATTTTTCCAAGTCCCGCGCCGACGCCTCACGCCGTGTGCGCCTTGCTCGCCTCCTTTGCGCACCGCGCCGCCGCCGCCTCCGCCACCACGCCGGACTCTTCCGCGACCACGCCGACGTCGCCCTGCGCCACCCCACCCCAGAGGAGCTAGGTATTGTTGTCTCTACACCCCCAGCTCGCTCTCTCACTGTTGCCCATAAGGTGTTCGACGAAATGCCCACAAGGCATTTTCATGTTGGTGATGGTATATGTATGTTGGTAATGGTATATGTATGTTGGTATGTATGTTGGTGATGGTATATGTATGTTGGTATGATGGTATATGTATGTTGGTGATGGTATATATATGTCTGTTGGTGATGGTATATGTATGTTGGTATGATGTTATATGTATGTTGGTATGATGTTGGTGATGGTATATGTATGTTGGTGTTGGTATATGTATGTTGGTGTTGGTATATGTATGTTGGTATGATGGTATATGCATGTTGGAGTCGGCTATACATATGTTGGTATGATGGTATATGTATGTATATATATATGATGGTATATGCATGTTGGTATGATGGTATATGTATGTATATATATATATATGTTGGAGTCGGCTATACGTATGTTGGTATGATGGTATATGTATGTTGGTATGATGATATATATATGTATGTATGTTATATATATGTTATATATGTATATATATATATATGTATGTATGTTATATATATGTATGTTATATATATTGAGAGACATTGAGAGACATTGTATATATACATATATGTATGTTGGTATGTATATTGGTATATGTTGTTATTAAGAGACATTGTACATATATGTTGTTATAGATGTTTTCGCATTTAAGGTTACATATCAACATTTTTTTGGAATTAGGATAGATGGCACAATCAACACGTGGTGACCCTAATTTCGACGAGGAAGAACAGTTCCTGTTAGACTCCATCTGCGGCTACGAAGGTGATGCTGCAGCCGATGAGGCTATTAGCGATGCAGCCGCTGTGGCCGGAAACACTGGTTCCGGCAAGAACGTGGACACCATTGACACCGAGGTATAGTGAGAAGAATATAATTCCCGTGGGCATGTTAATTAATCACAATTCATTATTAGAATAAACTCTGACATGTTATATATATATATATGTATGTTTGTGTATTTAAAGCTTGGTACATCGAGCAACCAATCCAAGAATCGGAAACCTAAGAGGAAGCCGTCCACAAAGCATGTGTTTAGCGACCTTGACAATGATGGGAAGCCAATTGCCACTCTTTCAGCAGTTGGGCCGTTCAACAATGCTTGCGGTTACCATGTAAGGGATCACGTCCCAATTAGCATCAAGAAATGGGCCGAAGTTCCTCAAGCTACAAGGACCTCCACTGGCAAGATATTATGGAAAATTTCACATTTCCTCAAGGGTCCGGAGACAAGACCAAGAATTATACTTTGAAGAAGATGGCACTCTCATTTCAGTCATGGAAGACGGCTCTCAGCAAAAAGTACGTGCAGAAGAGAGAAAGACCTGACTTCAACCAATTTCCTAATCTAGCCGATCACTGGGAAGCATTCGAGGAGTACAAGCTGTCAGCTGAAGGGTAGGCTGCAAGTCAGAAGAATAAGACCAATGCACAGATGAAGAAATACCACCACCATCTCGGCACCGGTGGTTACCTCAAGGCTGTACCGAAATGGGAGAAGAAAGAAGAAGAATTAATGGCCAAGGACGTCACACCGGCTACTGCTTTGTGGGAAGAGCGCCTACGCAATTGGTTCATGGGTCACGGGGGGAGCCTTGCAGATGATGGCAGTTTGGTGATGCTACCAACTGTGCAAGATGTTGGTCAGAGAATTGTACAAGCCGTCGAGCAGTCCGCGTCAGATTCTTTTGTGGTAGACAGGGAGAATGATGAGCTAACACATGCCCTCCAAAACCCTGAGCACCCGGGACGAACACGAGGTTGGGGCAAGACGCCATGGAGGTACGGTTTCGCCAAGGATGCGCATTCGTACAGGAGCCGCCAGAGAAGCAAAACAAAAGAAGCAACTAAAATGCGCCAGTTGGAACGAGAGCTTAGAGCAACGCAGGCTAGCATTGGCGACCTAGTTGCGCAACAAGTGCAAATAGCCATCAGTAACCTTCAGGGAGCAAGTCCGAGCAATCAACCGGATGCCGCGATCAGCCCCTCAGCGCGGCGGAGCAGCTGCGCGTCCACCGGGGCCCCTCAAGCGAATGAAGACTTGCAAGCCCATTACCCCGTGGATGACATAAGGGTTCGCCACTAGTGTGAGCTACACGTTGATGCGCGCAACCTCTCCATCAAGGTGGCCTACGGCATGGCATTGCCGGTGTCACCGGGCCAGACCTTCCACTGCAGCACAATACCCATGGGTTACTCGAAGGTCGCAGTGGAGGAGGTGCTGAGCGGATTTGAAGAACTACTACTCGATATTGCTGGAGGCGACGACGTTACCAAGCTTGGACAGGCCCTCCACAATATCATCCTCTAGCGAAAAAGACTCATCATATTTCCAGATGGCGTGGAGGTGTCATCTCCGGCAAGAGATGTATCGCAATCGGAGCCGACTGGAGGAAGCTCATCTCCTCCACAACGACAACCGACTCCTCCTCCACAACGACAACCGACGCCTCCTCCACAACGACAATCGACGCCTCCTCCATAACGACAACCCACGCCTCCTCGACAACCGGCGCCTCCTTCAGCGTCGCCTCCTCCACAACGACAGACCACGCCTGCACCATCTCCTCCGAGGAAGAAGCCCAGGAGCCATACTCCTCCACCTGCTCCCATGAAGGCACAGTCTAGCCGGTCGAAAAATATAAAGGAACCTCCAAAGAGGGCATATGATAGGACCGACAAGGAGAATTACGCGATCATCACCAAAGAAGTGGCTGCACACTTCGCACCAAAGAAGTCAGACCCAAACGTACAAGTTCATCCAAAAGTGATGGAACACTTCTTGACCTGCCATGCAAAGCCACTCCCTGTGCCGTCCAATTATGAACGTACAATAAGAAAGGCTACATGGAAGAGTAAACGGGGTCAGGTGGCGGCGGCAAAGCAGAAGAGAGATCAAGATCAGCTGCGGCAAGATCAGGAGAACCTCGAGAGATTCATGAAGGAGGCAGGACTCAGTAGCGTAGCTGCTGCTCTAGGATCAGATGATCTCCCAATGGCAGAAGTCAAATGGCAATATAAGCTTGGCCGGCAACCAAGATGCGACAATTTCATGAATGGTACATGACAGAGTCTGCTCAACAAAGAAAACTGTTCCCCCTCCGTGTCACACAAGAAGATTTCTATCGCGGGGACAACACCATATGGCTCGAATTCGAAGACATACAATTTTCACCATAGCGACTCCATGAATGTGTCTCTCATGAGCTGCTGGTGCCTGTAAGTATCGATCTCATAACTTTATCATTTACTTCCTTGTACCATAGAAGTGCAACTCTAATAACTTATCCATTTCTACGTAGAATGGAGATACAACGATGTAGAAAACAGAACATATTCAACGTGGGCTTCATCGATCCAGAGATTGTCAATGAGCTCATCTTTCGATACAACGCTAAGGCTCTTGAGGATTACGTTCTAGATGCATTCTTGGCACAGCACTACAAACCATACATACTTCTGCCCTTCAACTTCATGTACGTATATTTACGTGTTCTCAGAACGCATTGATAAACTTATCTTTCCCAAGGCATTGATAATACTGCTAGCTAGTTATATATATGTCGCAATATATGAACATGTTTCACTGGATCCTTTTGGTCATCAAGCTTGATAGTAGCAAGATCATTGTTCAAGACTCAAAAAGGGGACCGGTGGAACAATATCAATATATCATTGACGTCCTAAACAGGTATATAGCAAATATATATACAATAGTTTCCTTATTATATTGAAATACCTTGCTAATTTGAACTCTGATAATTGCCATTCTTAATAACGCGTCACACAGGGCATTCGCAAGGTTTCGCAAGAAGCTAAAAGGAGCTTTCGAGAATGGGTTCAATGTCCAAATAAGCACTCGAGTATTAAAACAGACAGCTGGAAACAACTTATGTGGCTATTATGTGTGCCACTACATGCAAAATATTACCCACGGTGATGTGCCCATAAGTGACACCGAGGTGAGTGCACATGTCAATTAATACTTACACTTTAATTATATGCTCAGAGATTTATTAATTTCGCGCTTTGTCAGCCCAACATCGATGTGCAAGATGTGATCCCGCCGCACCGGGTTGAAGCACTCCAAGAACAACTCATTGGCTTCATTGTCGACGAGATTGTATCCCCTAATGGCGAGTTCCACACAGCCGGTTGGAGAGATTGCCCTTCTATAAGGACAGGTGAACTGACATCAACGTCGACCAAGGACGTAAAGAGCGATGCACGCAAGAATTAAATGAGCTCGAGATTCACCCTTTTATTCTTTGAAACTTGTAAAGTTGCTTATGTGTAAATCAAACTTGTAAAAGTGCTCATTATTTCATGTGTCCATCAAACTTGTCCATCTTTTAGTCTATTAAGTTCGTACTTTTGTGTAAATGATCTGTGATTATTTGAATGAGTACGCATGACTAATATATATTTAATTGTATACAAAAACCATATATTTCTATTTATTTTTAATGTCAAAATCCATATTGATACTCTTCTCAAAAACATATTATATATTGAATATAAGTAAACAATGCCTCTCCACAAGCGGTTATTGTCTCCAACCGCTTGTGGAGAGAGCACCTCCACACGCGGTTTTTAACACGAACCGCTTGTGGAGAGATCGTCTTCACAAGCGGTTTATAACACGAACCGCTTGTGGAGATAGCGTTTTCACAAGCGGTTTATAACACAAACCGCTTGTGAAGATCTCCCACGTGGCGGCCCCCCGAGCCTTCCTGGACACCTTTCGAACCACTTGTGGTGTCTCACCACAAGCGGTTGGCCGAACCGCTTGTGAGACCCCGAAGGGTATCACTCCCGATTGCTTACAAGCGGTTCTAAAACCGTTTCTGAAAGCGGTTTCGAACCGCTTGTGATGCCCGGTTCTGTAGTAGTGACATCTTAGAACTGATTCGCATATATATTTGTGGACCATTTTCCATGGCTTCTTGGAATGGTTAACAACATTTTATCATGTTCATAGATGATTTCTCAAGATATGGTTACATATATCTTACTCATGAAAAGTCTCAAGAACTGGATGTGTTCAAAAGTTTCAAGGCCAAGGTAGAAAACCAACTCGGCAAAAGGATTAAATCTGTTAGCTTTGATCGTAATGGTGAGTACTATGGTAGATATGACGGATCAGGTGAACAATGTCCAGAACCTTTTGCCAAATTTCTTGATGAATGTGGTATAGTCTCTCAGTATACTATGCTAGGTTCTCCTAACATGAATGATGTTGATGAGTGGCGAAACATAACACTTATGGACATGGTGAGGAGTTTGATTAGTCATTCTCCTTTACCAAAATCCTTGTGGAGATAAAGCACTAAAGATTGCAGCTTACTTGCTCATTAGAGTTCCAAATAAAGCAACTAACAAAACCCAGTATGAGCATTGGGCAGGCAAAAAGCCTAGCTTAAAACATGTTCGCGCATGGGTTTGTGCAGTTGAGGCTAGGCCTTATAGGCCTAATGAGAAAAAATTGGACTTAAGAACTGTTAATAGATATTTTGTTGAATATTCTAAAAGATCCAATGGTTACAAATTTTATGATCCCACTACTAAGGCAATTTTAAAATGGGAAATTCTCGGTTCTTTGAGGATGTTGAGTTTGCAGCAGAGGGGGGGTATAAAGTTAGGGACATTAATTTTGAAGAAATTCTCGAGGAGGAATTTATTTCTATTTCTATGGCTATTGTTACCAATGATTGGGATCGAATAATTTTCCATCATATTGTTGAAAAAATTCAGATAAAAAATGTCCAAGAAAATCTCTCTCGAAATAAATAAATTGCTCCAGATGAACAAGCTCAACAATCTCAAGAACTAGTGTCATTACAGAGATCCACTACAGAAAGAAATGCAATTTCATATGATTATATTAGCTTTCTTCAAGAGCATGAGGTTGATGCTGGAATAGTAGAAGAAGATCCTATCAACAAACTCACAAAGTTGGATTGATGCCATGAACGAGGAGTTTAAGTCCATGAAAGGCAGTGATGTTTGGGATCTTGTTACATTGCCAGAAGGTGCAAAACCAATTGGTTGCCCCTAATTTCAGTCAATTAAAGTGTTTTGATGATTAATAACATTTGTTTGTCAAGTCTATCTTTGTTTCAAGATTTTAAGATGAGTATGTGCTTGAGATTGGCATATTAGGAATTCTTGGTATTCATAGATCCCCAAAAGGTATAACTGATGGAAAAGCATGAAGATTAAGGACCTTGTGACTAGAAATGATCCAGCGAGTCGAGTTTGGATCATTTTAGTTATATGTTTTTTTTATTTTGGCCATACAATAAAGGAGAGTTCAAGGCTAGTAGCTTGAGCTGGTGAGATTGGGTAGCTAGCTACGATACACACTAGGTCAGAGGAAGCTAAGAAGCCAAGTAAAGATGCTAAATTTGGAATGTGTGTGAAATTTTATACTTGGTGGAAAAATTCAAAGTTGGATAATTCGATTAGATCAGATAAATTAAACAGAGAGCATGTCTGGGTGGTTTCAATGGAAGCCAGATGATTCGAGTGACCCGAAGCATGGGTCAAATCAATTTTATAGAGACCATGTTTTGAACTTTTGATGGGAGTTATATGATCCAAGTGGTCTGGACTATAGGTCAGATCAATTACACAGAGAAGTGCTCAAAGGAACCTGGATAATCTGAGTGGTCAGACAATGGATCGGATCAATTTAATAGTGTAACATCCCAAATTTCCTACAAATTATTTACTGAGTTGCCAAAATATTCTTCTGCATTTACCATGATTTTTCAAAAAAAAATTCACATGAAACAAATTGCTTTTTGCATTTTTTTATCTATTGTTTTTGAATTTTGAAAACTATTTTCAAACTATCCTAAATAATCTAAATTGCCTCTTCAAAACTTTTTGTGAATTTTGGAGTTGGGATTTTTTTTTATAAAAACAAACAGTGCATCTTGTATTAAAAACAATGGCGATAAAAGAATTTCTGAGAAAAATCTAGGACTGCTAAAATCTGGATAAATTATACCACCATCAATGCTACATCAGGTACTTCTACAAAAATGTTCATAATTTTTGGGGCCCTACAACTATGCTTAAAAATTTGGTCAAGAATTATGATCAAAACAAAATTTCAAAATAATCTCTTCTCTCTCGCTAACAGCTTCGGCCCGCGCATCAGCCCTTCGAGTAGAGACGCCTCATACAAAGCTGTCTTCTCTCTGCGCTCTTCTTCTTTCGCCCTCTGACAGTCAGTCCCACCGGCTGGTCTTCTCCACAGGGCTTGTAACCATGGCTAAAGCTGAAGCTTTCCCCTACTTTGCTTGGTCATGTCACTCGATTACAGGCTGACCCATCCCATCACCTCGAGATCCCTTCCCGATGCCACTGTCATGCCGCTGCGAGCTGTTGGTGTGTGCAAGAAAACTGGGAATTGCAAGCACGGCCTAGAGGAACACGATGAAAAGAATTGCCATTCCCCTTCTATTTGAGCTCCCCCACCCTGCCATTCCTACTTAGCACACAACGGCGAACTCATTTTGCCTTGTCACATCTTTGCTCCACCGAGTCGACAAGAACATGAGCACCATTTGCAGGCTCCAGAGCATGCTTCGTGAGCCCCACCGTGGCCAACAACCCTATAGTGTGTTCCACCTCTTGAATCTTGCGTCAAAATGTGCCAAACAATCCTAAGGTACTGGAACACTGCTTGATCTCTTCTTTCTTGTAGTGAGACACTAACTCATGTCATCTTCCCCAAATCCGGCCACCGTTGTTGCTCATGCAATTCTTCTCTCTCTGGTGAGTCAAACTTCAATCCCTTACACTTTATCCATCTCTGTAATATGCTAAAGCCAAGGGTGCCCTCCATTCTTACTAGCGTTCACTAAGGTGCGCTGCCGCCACGAAGCTTGCTACCACTGCCGTCGTCCATCATCATTCGGCTAACTCTGACCACCTTCGATGCTGCCAACCTTGCCCTTGAGGTCTTGGTGAGTTGCTGAACAACGTGCACTATTCACCTCAGCATCTAGTCACCCCCTTGTCGTCGCCACCGTGTCCTTGTTCTGCAGCGCCGCTTTTCATGTCACCGAAGCTACTCCGATGACCATAAGTCCTTGTGCCCATCACCTTAGCTTTACCAAGATCGCAGCTAGCTAATGTGATGGCCCGGTCAGCTCAATTCAGTCTCTTTCACGTGGCCCGTCACGGATCCAAGAGCCTTCACCGCCTCTCGCCGTCGTGCTGTCGCCTCCGACCACCACTAGAGCCGTTGTCACCTCCCAGGGCTTTGCCATCAATGTCACCCCTCCCCCCCCCTCTTTTTTTCTTTTAGGATTTTCCAAACAAGTTAAATTCGAATGCTCATAACTTTTGCATACAAACTTTAAATTGAGTGAAACAAATTTCTAAATTTTTTATAAAATGATGCTCATTCTTAATTTGCAAAAAAATTTAAATTTGGTCTATGTTTATATTTATTTGGTTCTTATTGGTGTTTTTCAATGCGATACCCCTAGACACCGACGTTCCAAAAAATTTCACCATCGAACCAAACCAAAACCAAGCATTCCACGAGAAAGTCAAGCACCTCCTTTGATCAACATAATCCTATTGTTTCAATTAATTTATGTAGCTTTACAAATTTATGTGTTCATGCGTGTACTTTCAGTATAATAGCTATATTGTGGATATCGATAGATAGTCCTACTTGTTGCATGGAACTTTCTTAATAAATAGACAACCTTACTATTAAAATATATAAGATTAGGGTTAGACAATAACTGATGTTAACATTGAGTATACTCAATTATACATGCATATTCTTTGCCATGCTTTTAGAATTGAGAAGAACAAATGAATGGTTGAAGCATTTGTTCGAAAATAGGGATTTCGACATGATGGACCAGAGGTGTTACATCTATTATTTTGGTATGTAAAATCAAAGCTAATACTAAATTTTACATTTTAGTGCAGGCAAGTTATTGGTATAATCTGTGAAGTGTGAACACTTATATTTGTGATACACTACAAGTCTTGCTAAGTATAAATATACTCACCCTTGCTTATCTATACTCGAAATATGAAGGAATCGCTGCCCCTGATGATTCATATTTTGCCATAGGTTTTGGGAAATTTGAAGATGGTCTTTACTAAGGCATAATCTAGTCGATTGCATGTGGTTTTGAGTCAAGGCATACCGTTGGACCCAAGTGTTCTATTTTACTACTTTCCACTGCACCCTACTCATGTTCAATTGGCCAACGGCCCCTTTTCTTGTAAACACTGTGAATCATTTGTATGTAAGGCTGCTATTTTTAATATCCATGCCATGTTATATATGATGTGATAGTGATGTTGTGAATATGTGTACTAGTCACAAGTTTTGGCTCTAGTATGGTATACATATGAGGTTCTCGGGTATTCCACACCTGGGTGGGGTCTCGACTTTCACAACATCGCTATCACATCCATGTATAACATGGCATCATCTAATTTGATCTTCATATGTGATTCGGATGATCCGAGTGGGTTAGAGCTTGACCAGGATCAATTTCCCAAAGAAAGTGTTTCTGAGAAGTTACACTAGCCCGAATAATCTGAGATAGGTGGATTATCCAGGTTGAGTCAGACGATTCAAGTATGTGTAATGGCTATATCTTTTACCGTTAGAAGCGTTTAAGCTGGATAATCTGAGTGGGTCGGATGATCCAACTGAAATAGATATCGAAATATCTATATCTATCAAGTAGTTTATGAGGAGTGGAGCTATAAATAGACCATATGGCAATTCAAGTTAAATGGCTTGTGAATCTTATCTTTATATTCATTCTTTTGAGGAAATTAAGGGTACTTGAAGCTTACATTGAAGATCTTTGAGTGCTTAAAGGAGGAGATAAGCCTAGATTGTGCATTACTCCTAGTTTCTTGACCCTGCTAGTTTCAATTGACTGTTTTGGGCTTATTACCCTTGGAGGTCGGAGACTAGACGGTTTGGAGGCGTTTGGCTCGGTGACCTTTCCCATAGACGCTTGTGGAAAGTATTGAGAGTCTTGTGAAGTTTTGGAGTCCACCTATCTGGAGTGGAGAAGGACTACCATGATTCGACTTATTGATTCCTTATGCGGTTTCAAGTCGAAGCTAGAATCTTGTGGTTCCCTAACATGGAGTGGGGGAGAGATCACTAGATCTCCAAGACCTCAGTAAAAATCAATTATATTCCTTGTCTCGTTTATGTTTCCACATTTAAATTATCGTATTTCTTTTATTAGCTTACTAGAATTGTGTAGGGTTAGAACTAGGTTGCAAAACTCCATTAGAAACCCTAAAAACTTAGGTTGGGCAAGTAAAGATTAAATTTTAAATTAATCCATTGTTGCCAAAAAGAATCCCAATTCACCCCCTCTTGGGCATTTGATCAACTTCAATTGGTATCAGAGAAAGGTTGCTCAAGAAGGCCTTTACCGCCTTAAGTAAAGATGTTAGGAGACAGTGTGAATGTTGGTATGGCACCTCTATTTGATGGTACAAATTATCTTTATTGGAAGGTCTACATGGGATGTTAACTCGAGGCCTTGAGTCTAAATGTCTAGCGCATTGGTATGGTTTTACCACTTTAAGTGATCCACTTGCACACATGGTTGTGGAGGTCAAAAATTTGCAATTCAACACCCAAGCTAAGTGCACCGTTTTTAGGTCTTAGTCTTGATGTCATCAATCGAGTGAACAATCTCAACATTGTTTATAACATTTGTACTACCTTTCGTGAGATTCATGAAGTCTGTCTAATGTGTGAGAGGCTAAGATGTTCATTCTCACAGATCAATTTAACTCTTTCAAAATGCAACCTCATGAAAAGGCTAATGATATGTTCCCTTGAATGAATAGATTTGTAAATGAGTTAAAGGGCATCGGGTCAACATTATCTAACCTTGAAACTATGATCGAAGAATGCTTATAGTGTTGCCTAAGGAGTAAAAGATCTTCCTGGTGTTACAAATTAAGAATTGAATGAGTTGGTGGCAAATCTGTAACCCTACTTCCCGGGTTTGGAGGGGTGTGTGTAGCGGGTGTTCATGGGGTGGACCGAGCATGAGAGGGGAGGGGATGTCATGGTGTTTGTGAGGAGGAAATGTGGTGACGTTGGGATGGGGAGGGGAGAGGTCAGGGGCGGATTCAGCTTGTAAAGAGTGGGGTCCTTGGCCCCCACTCAATTTTTACTTCTAGTTATACCCCTCAAGCCTATTATGACATGTGGGCCCCCAGTCAAATCTGAAGATGGCCCCCACTCCCTGTTTTCTCCTCTCCCTTCCTGCCTTCCAGGCTTCCAGAGCAAGCCTCCCGGCTCTCGCGTTTTTCCCCAACCCGATCGTTGATTGGCCGGTCCCTCCTCCACCCGGCGCTGGCCTGCTCCTCCCTCCGGCCCGACTGTCCTCCCCGAAAGCGGCCAGCAGGCTGCAATGCTCCCGATCTTTTCCTGCCTCGGCTGGCGGTTCCTCCTCCTGGCCGAGCGCCCCCTCTGGCCTCTGCTCCCACTCAACGCCGCCCAGCCGGCCGGCCGTCGCCTCAAGCCCTCAACGCCGCCTGGCCTTAGCGCTTGGCGCCGCCCCCAGCGCCTGACGCCCCTGAGACGGTGAACCCCTACGGTATGTACGAGAAGGATGCAACGACAAGATGCTCGCTAATTAGACATAGTAGGTAGTACTTAGTACTGGATCCAATTATATATTTATAGAAACCAATCATACGTAGGATTAGCACACACCTAATATGCTAATGCTGCTCCGAATGGCGTTGCTTTTTCGCAACTAGATAGATAGATACTTAGATATGTAACCATCAATACTCTGAAGTCTGAAGAACTCAAGTCATTTGTTCTGTAGGTACATTTAGTCATTTAGTCATTTAATCATTTGCTAACTTGGAAAATATAGGTGATCTAGCTAAACTGATGGTAGATACAAGGAAGCATCTATCATATCCTTTGGTTTATCGTCTTTTGAAATTAGCAGCCACTCTTCTTGTTGCTACTGCAACTGTTGAGAGATGTTTCTCGGCCATGAAAATTGTGAAGAATGCTTTAAGGAACAAGATTGGGGACAAGTTTTTGAGCTATAGCCTCATTTGCTTCGTAGAAAAGGATATGCTAGATACGATCACTAATGAGGTGATCGTTGATCGTTTCCATAAGACAAAAATCGTCGTGGGAAAAATGCAGTGTATGTACTAAAAACTTATTCCTTTTCTACGTTTAAAATTTGTCTTCATTAACTTTGTTTATATGGCTTGCACTAACTTTTCTTCTTTATAAGTAATATCGTTATTTAGAAGACATATATTTGTATATTACATTATGATATTGTGGTATCTCGATCGTCTCAAAGTCATTTTGTTTAAAAATTGCAAAGGTTAGTTCACTCAGCCTCTATTTTGTTTTACTCAATGGCAAAGTTATTATGAAATTTGTAAGTTGCGATAGTTAGTACTTATTACAATAATATAGATGCCCCCACTCAATTTTTGTTCTGCGTCCGCCCCTGGGAGAGGTGACAAGGATTGATCATTCACGGGTCCATTTTCAAATGAAAAAAATTAGATCGTGCTTTTTTTCTTTTTGCAAAAGTGAATAACTGGGTTGCTCTTGCTCCGCCTACTAGCTTTAGGAGCTAGCTCTTTTTTTTTTTTTTTTTGAAGGGTACAAAGATACACATAACACACGCACACCCCATGCACACCTCACACACAAATTTTTTTCTTTTTTTCACTCACATGCACACCTCACGCTACAAATGTTCTAGGTCTACCTCACTATTAATTGATAAAATTGGCTGAAGTCTACCTAACTTTTGTGGTATTTGCTTCAAAACTATGGCATTTTGTGTTTTTACTGTAAGACACACTTGCTCATAAAATTCAGTTGAGGGAGAAGAGAGTAATTGGACAGAGAGTCTATTTTGCCCCTAAGAGCATCTCCAGCAGAGCCCTTAAACCAGCCCCTAAACCTTAAAATAGGGAGTGTAGTAAAAAAAACAGATCCAGCAGGGCCCCAACTCAAGCCCCTAAAATTAGGGGGCCCCTAAATTTGCCTCCTCAGCCCCAATTCCCAGGGGGCTCCAACTCAAGCCCCTAAAATTAGGATGCCCCTAAATTTGCCTTCTCAGCCCCAATTCCCAGGGACACAAGTACAACCCCTATTATTGAAGATAGGGAAATACATGAGAGGCTTCGAAAATTTTATTATGTTTTGAAAATTTTAAATTTAAATTTGAAATATCATGTTTTTAAATTGTAAATGTTAATATGCTTATGTTTTATGTATTATAAATATTTTTTATTGAATTTTAGTGGTGTCAAATGAAGATTATATATAGCGGATATGTCAAAATAGGAGAAAAAGTAAAATAGGAAATTTGAGATTTAGAAATTTATTCTTTGGACTTGTGCTCTGAAAACAGGACCTCAAAAAATAGGGGGAGTCCCTAAATCCAAAATAGGGACCCTGTTTTAGGGACCCTTGCTGGAGATGCTCTAACATCTTAACATTTTTTGGGTTGGCACAGGAGCTCACCAGCAACAGCCATGGTGTGAGATAAGGGTGCGTTTGGTTACCTGTACCAAGTGGTACATGCATGAGATGGTTCAAGAAAAAAGTCATCCATACGTTTGGTTGCTTGAATGAAACCATCCTATCCTGGATCAAGTGATACAAATTTGAGAAATATTCTTTCTAGATGCTTAATCATCTTATTCACCCAAAATAATGGAACCAAATGGTACAGGATCATCCCATCCCATTCAACCTCATCCTATAAACCAAACACACCCTAAGAGGAGAAATAAGAGGTTTGAGACAAAACAGACTTTTCACCTACCTTCTCTCCTCTCTCAACTAGATATTATATTTTAATGGATAAAATGTCCAACAGCAAAAAGCCATCAAAGTTTAAAATCTTCCAGCAAAGATACAAAAAAAAGGTTAGTATCCTAGAGCAAATACTAATAAAGTTGGGTATTATATAGCCAATTTTGCACTATTAATATTAATAATGTGATATATAACACCAGTCGACATACATAGTTTAATATGATTAAGTATGATCCAATCCTATTAACAACTTTAGATCTATTTTGAATGTAGTTGCAGGAATTTTACTCGAAATAATTCAATTCCCAAAGGAATCTAAGAAAATTCTCATTTCAAATAGGGATTGATTCCTTGGTTTGTGCAGGATAGTTGGATAAGTATCGTGAAAGGGGGAGTACTACCTTTAGTAAAAAAGATGTAGATTTTTTAGTAGATTACAACAATCTGCACCACCAAATTTGAACCCGTTGCGCAAAACACTTATGTTTAAGATTTCTTTGCACATAACAGATAACAGTTTACCAAACTCCCGAGAGGCATGGTCATCCTCGCAGTACAACACGTGTTTGTTGCCACCAAGACTTTATTTTTCAATTTCACTCTGAGCAATCGTATTGTCTAGAGTACAACATGGGCCTTCTATAATCACGGATGCACCTATGCATTCATGTCATACGAAGGTGGGACTCGCTGGAGAGCATTATTTTGCAGATTGAATAAAACCTTTGATGTCGAAAGTTCCATCAGCATCAGACTTTGTGATAACACCCTGCAAATCCATGGAGAAACTCTGGTCAATACAAGTGTCTATCAGCCAATGTTCTGCACGTATAGACCCATAGAAAAAGTGCAAAAAAAAACAATGAAACATTTAAAAAGGGTGGAGAGATAGAAACCTTTTCTGTTATGATTGCAGTAATTAGATTTGCTGGAGTAACATCAAAGGCAGGGTTCCAGACTGATATTCCTGACGCAGCAACTTGCTTTCCTAGACCGCCTTCAGAGTTCAACAACTCCTTGGGCGACCTTTCTTCTATCACAATTTGTTCCCCAGATGGGAGGGAGAGGTCGATTGAAGTCACTGGTGCAGCCACATAAAATTGTACACCATGATGCTTTGCTGAGATAGAAAGGTTGTATGTGCCAATCTTATTGGCCGTATCACCTTGACATTCCACAACGGAACACAGTCAGCAACAGGAATCTTTAGTTTTCAATTGATTCAAGAATTGTAGTGGGTGTTTTACCATTTGCGGCTATACGATCGGCACCAACGATTACAGCTTTAACTTGCCCAGTTTTCATTAGTGCAGCTGCAGCAGAATCTGCTATCAGTGTTGCAGGTATTTTATCATGAACTAGCTCAAAAGCTGTAAGCCTGGAACCCTGCAAATTAGCAGCAAATTGTTATGAGCTCTGTACGTCTGTAAACACACTGCAAGACTTATCTTTGTTAGACAGTATCCTTGTGTAGAGATTACTAGTATAGTAACCGCTAAAGAAAAGGTAGTAACCAGTTCATTTGTATATATTTGAACATGAGTGACTGAGAGACAGATACATGACATGGACAGTTAGTTAAAAAGGTTAATTGACTAAATTGATTCTCAGTGGTTTAGCCACTTATATGTCAGAGATTTAAGAGCTTGTGCTCTACTTTAATGTCTTGGAAGAAAACACGACAAGCTACATCATTCAGAGAAGAGAAGTTCTATAATAATGCAAATGATGGAATGTCTACCTGGTTAAATGGGCGAGTTTCAGTGCAAAAGGCCTTTTCCAAAACTCCTCCAGAGTGAAGAGCACGAATAACCCCAAGGGCAGTTCCATAACCAGCAGTTGCAAGGCTGGATTAGAAAGGAAATAATTAAGTATCATATCATCACATATAGAAGAAACAATTCATTTCTATGTACATGTTTACCTGCCAGTATTACAATGGGTTAAAACAGATATATTTTTTGAATTTCCGAGCTGTTGTCGAAGAAATTCAGCTCCATGCGAGCCAATTGCCTTATTATCCGCCACATCATCAACTAGCATAGCCTCTGCAGCCTCAATAAAAACCTGGTTGGAGAAAGGATAATAAAACAGGTTAGCAAATATAGGTCCAACCTGTTCACCTGACACTTTCATCTAACAACGAAGCAACCTAATTTCATCATGTCTGTGGATAAAATGTATCGCACTAGACAATATATGACGGTGCAAAAATTCAACAACGAACAATAGTTTCCAAATGGAGCAGTAACTAAGAGGCAGAGCCAGGGGTTGGTAACCTGCTATCACCTGGTAAGTTCTGAAAATCAGTATTTTTGCTTGTTACCAGTTGTAACCGGTGTGCTAGTAATTGAGAAAATTGTGCTCAAAAGGTGATCACTGCTAGTCTCTTGCTGGTTACCAGTTGTAACCAGTCTGATAGTAGTTGCGACATTTTAGAACAAATTGTCGGACACAAACAACTCTGCTGGGAACCAGCCAAAAGCACAACCAACTGGCAAGTTGTAGGAAATTTCAGGTAAAACTCAACCAAAATGGAAAACTTTGGGGGCTTCACCGCTTTTTTAAGGACATGTATGAAGCACTCACATGCAAGAGTAACATGATTCAGCCTGAACTGAATTCGCATAAAACCATCACCAACTGGCACAATAAGGCCCAGTTTGGGTAAAATACTTAGACAACTGATTCTTCTTGTTTCTACTAAACTGTACTGAACAATTAGATAATTTTGACTCCACAATACAGTAATTTTCTGACAGTAGATGCAAGCCTGAAGGAGAACTTAAGGTGCACGCTAACTAATTTTTTTCCCTAAAGAATATAATCAGCTACAAAAGGAGTTGGTTCGACACTATAAATTTTTGGATTCAGCCGCATGCCATCTCCTGTCATCAGGTTGGTTACTTCTAGATTAGAATAAAAATAAGGAAGAAAACACAAGCTGCAGAACACATTGACTATATACCGCTAGAAATTCAGTAGATAGACACAATTCTTCACCAAGAGTTTGTTTATGTAAGTACTGAGCTGCTAGTGAGCGGGAAGATATACCAAATTATTTATCTAGGTTAGCACCTGAAAGATAGATTTGGCATCTTTTGCAGTTTCAGCTGTCTGTGACACTAAATTCTGAAGCTTCGTTGCAGCATCTGATAGATTCACTGCAGTTGGGCGGCTGATATGGAAATTCAGAAAAACATCCATTAGCTATGCACGAATAGAAGTAGAAATGCTGTGTCAAAAGGAGAACATGAACAACGTGACCAAACTTGTCACATGCAAAAATTCAATAGTTGAACTATGTTTACCTGGATACAAGGTACTCCAATTTCCGGGAAACGAAAGAAGCTGCTTCTGCAGGTGTACCTGTGAAATCCATATCAAAAATTTCCACAGCTAACGATAATGCTGCTGCTATGGCTATTGCAGGAGCACCACGCACAACCATGTCTCTGATCGCATTCCTGAATAGTGAGTTCAATCAGTGGTGGCACTGGGAAATCGGAAGACCCAGGGCAAACTTTTAACATAAACATAAGGGCACGCCACAACATTCGACATAATCAAACTTCAAACATGAAGTCTTGTGTTAAATGCATCATCCAAAATGGGGGAAATTTGCCTGTGACATGGTTAATTCTTCTAAAGGCTGTCTGGAACTCCGATTATGAGCTACATTCTTGTTTCACTACTTCCACCTATAGTTTTATTTCAGTGAGATCATCTGACCATAGAACTAAACAGTGGGAAATCATCAAAAATCACTAAATTATTTAGACAAATATCAAGATCTTAATAGGAGAGGCCCGACAAAAGAATAATGAAAAAGTCAACAATACTTTGAATGATACTTGCAAAAAACAAGAAATGACCAGATTTGCATAACATTTGAGTCTTGAGAGGTGCTTCTATGCTCTTCCTTTTTAAAGTTGCACAAATATTAAAGCATGAATGAAAGGTAGATGAAGATTACTTACCTCTTCGTTTGCTTCAAGATTTGTGCAACTTGTATTAGAAGGAAAAGCATGAAAGCACCTCTCGTCTTGAGTCTTATCTGGTCACATGGGCTGTTGTGCTGGCTGCTAGAGCAGTGGTTTTACTTGGCCACCCAGGTGGATTATCCCGTTGGCTAGTAATTTTTTCTCCTGGGCCTCAACACCGAGCCACAAGCTAGAGAGCCATACCGCTTCTCACAACAGATTAGCGCATTTTCTTCCTCCTGCCAGCACGTCCTCCTTCCTAACCTCACACCATCGACGAGAAAAACACCCGAGGTAGGTGTATCCCTAGTTCACCCCCACGGACCTGGGGCAGCTGCCCCGGCATGCCCACAAGCGCAATTAAAAACAACAAAGATCCACCTGAGACGGTATTGGTATCTCTAACTCTCTTGTTTAACCAGTGCTCCGAGTCCTAAGCACCACTAGATAGACACACTTGAACAGGCATATTGCTAGTTGAGCAGACAACAAAGTTGTTGAAATTTTAATATATATACTCTCTTCAATTGTTTCTAAAATATTTTCGTATTTTACTCTGATTGATTTATCCAGTATCAGTTCAGAATGCCAGAACTTTTCAGATAACAGATTCAGTATGATATTACATCATTATCCTTCTGCTAATGACTTAACTAAGACGCCGAGAAACCATCACGTAGCACCCCAGGACCGATTGCTAGACGCGGATTAAGGGATTTCGGTGCTCCAAACTATCCGAAGCAGACGAGTTCAATTTCCCTAGTTCCCAGAGCACCCCACAAGAACTCAGAAGAAATGGGAAGATTGACGAGGAGGAAAGGAAAGCTCACCATCCATCCGTGGAATCCTTCACGTCGACGTAGACTTCTCCGAGAGGCAGCTTCCTCTGCATCGCGTCAGACCAAAAGCCCAATCAAGAACTCATCCCGACTGATTCGCTCGGAACAGGAAGAAAGAGGCAGAGGAAAGGAAAGAACCTGATCGAGGAGGCGAAGCGAACCACGATGGTAGACGATAGACTGAAGCGCGCCTGATTCGCCCATTCTGGTAAGGGAAAACTGGGCCAACGATTCAGATAATTCGGATGCCTCGGCAGGAGGGAGGAAGAACAGGGGAGCAGGGCGTGGAGCTCAGTCCTGTCTCGTTCCTACGCATCAGGAATCGAATAAATGCCACGCAGGATGTCTCTCCCCTTTTGCATATAAGCCCCCTTCAGTTGTCAAGACAGAGGCAACAATGCAAGCTTATGTGCATATGTATCATCAGATCTTTGTGCGTATCTGAAACATTAAATACATTGTTCAGATTCCATATAACGGTGGTTTAGAAACCACCGTTATATGGAATCTGAACAGCCCAGATTTAATGTTTGCATATGTGCACAGCACTGTGATGTGCACAGGATATACTCCCACTAAAAAAAGCGTTCTTACGAATAGAAAGATTTTATGATCCTATTCTTTCAAGCGCAGAGAAAAGGCCATATAATCTTATTGGGAAGTTTGATCAGTTAAAAAAAAATAGTAATATGAATTGGCTTGGGATGGTGCGGACAAAACCATGCCGGTGCAGCCGGACAGCTGGAGGCAGCGGCAAGAGTCACGCACTCACGCCATGCATTGTCTGCAAACTTGGCAATATTAGGAGGATGTGAAGGGTAAATACGCAAAAAGAACAACAAACAAAGGCAGGGAGCAGGAGGAATCGTTCTTTACTTTGGCCACTTGATGCTACTTGCTTTTTATTTTTATTTTGGAGTCTTGTTGGTTACTTCTTGAAATTCTCAGCGACTCAGTAAAAACTGCCGCATCATGATTTTTTTTCTTTTTTTAAGGAAAATTAGTAATATGTTAGTTCAAAAAAAAAGGAAATTAGTAATGTAAAATAAATTATAAACATAGTGTGTAATGAATCGAGGGCCTCTTTGATTCGCTTGATTCTAAAAAGGAATAAGTCCAAATTACAACCTTGAATTCTGCCTCAGTTTGATTTTAACTCTGAACTTGAAAACCTTCAAATTGGGACCTCAAACTAGCGAAACCGTTTGGTTTACGCCCTCGATCCAAATCGACTCACCTAGCAGAGAGCCTAACAGGGAGCTGCGACGTAGCTCTAGGCGGCAATGGTAGCGGCGAGTGATGGCATGGGAGGCGCAGCCAACGAGAAAAGCGGGTCATCATGGTATTGGGGGAGGGATGGTGTAACAGCCTAAAATTTGTTGATAGCTAATTTGTGCATGGCATGCTCATACCATTCATGTTAGTGGCATAATCAACACTTAATTAAGATTTTATAAATGCTAGCATCATTTTAGTTAGATGGGTATAAATTTATAATGTTCATGACACTTAAAAACTGCTACTTATTTATACCATGCTTCATTTCCCCTTAGTCAATGACAAGTGGACCCAATTGTAAATGAGAGAGAATAAAATTCTGCACACACCTACTCCACTTTTCTCACTTTACCTACTCCTTACCCACTTTCTTACCTCTCTATGTCATGTGGGACCAAGCCCCACATGTAAGTAAGGAAGGGGCAGCCCTATATAAGTTTTTCTCCACCTTGGAGTCTCCTCTATACCCCCATTTTGGCTGCTCATTCCACCCAAGTTTGAAAATTCTGCTCAAAGGGGAGAGGAGCACTCATCCACCCTCTCCATTCCTCTCCACAAAACCCCTACAAATCTTGAGATTTGGCTTGTGCATGTTACACCATCTCAAAGCCAAGGTCAAGAGCTTCAAATCCATCCAATTGGATTTTTGAGACACCAAGTATTGGGTGAGTTCTAATCCATTCTTCCTCATCCATTTTCTGAAATTTTGGTAGTATTGAGCTCATTCCATTTCTTTCCTTTGAAATGATCTCCAAGTTGAGAATCGGGGTGTGCATGTCATGTTTGAAGCTTGAAGGGGAGGGGTAGAAGCTGCTACAAGCACAAGGAGTGAAGGCACTGCTTCCTCAAGCAAGGGGGAGGAGTTGATACCGGGAGAACCAACGAAGATCACCACCTCGACACCATTCTTCATCCTTTCGACGAACCGACCTTCCACCGAGTGCAAGAATAACCCTGTAGTGGTAAGGTTTCAGTGCATTCCTTTAAAGTGTAGGAGCCCATTGCACAATAGCTATTTTCGGACAGAAAAGCCAACCCGGATAGTCTGGACTTTCATTCGGACACTCCTGGTTTGTTAATGCGAAGTGGAGAGCTGAAACAGAGAAACCCAGCCCGGATAGTCTGGATAACCCGGATACTCCGGGGTTTCAACCCAGATAGTTCGGATAACCCGGATACTCCGGGATTCAACCCGGATAGTTCGGATAACTCGGATACTCCAGGGTTTCATTAGGATACTCCGGGTTAGACAGCACTAGAGGACCGAGAAGGTCAGCTCGGATACTCCGGACACAATTAGACAAAATGCTTCTCATATGCATGCTAGGATTAGGAGTATAATCATAATTCATCTCATGCATGATTGAGCATATTCTCATGTTGTTTATTGTTTGGTTCTTAATTGGTGTTCTTTTGGAATTGAATTTTCTCGTTAGGTGTCGACGTTTCGGAGGACGACCCGGAGTACGATATCATCTTCGACACCCCAGACGAGCAACAAGGTACTAAATCCGCTATCTTAACTCCTTGAGCATGTTGGTTCCGTATTTGAAACTATGGTTTGAAGATAGGTTTACAAATTGCATGCTTACTTTCAAATTATGCCTATGTTGGGTAGAATGACTAGTTAATGCCATGTGTATGTGATATCCCTTTGGCCATGATTCCTTGTGATCCATTGTCGCCCTAGGTGGTTGGTTTATTATTATGTATGGGTTCGCACAGATTGCTTAGCCATGCTTAGAACCTCGTTAGAAACCACGATAGATGGACTTAGTCCATCGGTCGCAATGATTAAATAATTATAATGATGATAATGGTTTGAATTGTGGTCTATGAGTAGAAAAATTGGCTAAGGACCTTAAGGATTAAATCCTGGTGCCGTCTCGCAAGTAACTATCGTGCGAACCACACGCCGTTTATGGGATCGTCTTAGCCAAGTACTTATGCCTGACTAGGGGTGTTTAAACCACGTGCACTCGGGATTCCTTGAGCTTTGTGGAGCGTCATGGAATGTCCGCGGGAATTCCTCGAACTTTATGGAGTGTCGGGAATATCCTTCGAAATCCCTCGAACTTTGTGGAGTTAGGGATGTTCAATAACGGGTGTACTCCTTGATACACATACACAGAGCACTGAGCATGCGGGATCAAGGGTCACAGTCACCCGGGTGGTTTAAATACACTACATGCATACTAAAAAATGGTTTTGTCACGTTTACCTCGGCCGGCACATCAAAGGAATTGTGCTCATAGCTTGGTTTACGAGTGTGGCGTGTCATGTGGGTAAAATCGTACCTCTGCAGAGTTAAACTATTCGAATAGCCGCGTCCATGGTCAAGGACGATTGCTTGTTGTTGTCAGCCACCAGGCGAGTATTAAGGACTTGGTAAGATGGATGGTGTGGGAAAAGTCTCATGAGTATTGGAGTACTCATGGGAGGTACTTCGCGAGTATTGGAGTACTCATGGAAGGAACCTCGCGGATATTGGAGTATCCGTGAGTGTTGGTGAACACGAGCGTTGGACTCGTGGTTCAGAAAAATGCTTGAAGGCATGCAAATGATATGGTTATGATGACACTACATTATGTATTAGATTTTACAAATGTTTACCAAATGGCAAATTTCAATCAATACATGTCTATGTTTTATTTCAAATTTTGCTTTATGCTGAAATTGCCTATTGCCTCCCTTGATGTATCAACCTCATGTAAGTAAGATTCAATGCATAACTTATACTATTGTGCGAGTACACCTTTGTACTCAATCGAATTGTCCATTGCTGCAGGTGTGGTTGCGACGTCGCCTGTGGATCCTTATCGGGCCGACGTCACCGATGCTAACGCTTAGAGGGCCGTTCTTAACCTCCAGCCGGTTGCCTGAGGGTTGGGGCATACTACGCTGGACACTAATTTTGTCGTTTATGTTTTATTCCGCTGCCTGTTAACCTAAACTCTATGTATATGTATGTCGTTGTAAACTATGGTATCACTTTTGGGTATGTATGCATTAATGCTTAAGTTCCCATTATCGTGTATGAGTTGTGATATAAACTGTTGTGCATTCTCGCGCGTGTTGGTGAACATTTCTGGGACCAACACGGGCATATATGCGGGACGCCCGAGGTTCCCTTGATTTACTTGAGTTGTATCGTGCAATTGAGTGAATCAATGGAGTCCTGGGGGCGGGTCCCCACAGATGGGAGGCAACATCCCAGGGTGGGGGAGCATTAAGGCACTGGTAGAAAGCTAGAAAGCTACAAATTGCAGCGATGACGTGTACAAAGCATGCACAATAAGGACTCAAGCTTGGTCTAGAAAGCCGATAGTGTGGATGGGTAAGGGGAGGGCCAGGCATGGCCAACGGCAGCAGTAGGTGAGAAGGAGGAGGACTAGTGTGGAGATCGGGAGTGGAAGGAGCAACCATATGAGGAGTGGAGTGGCATGACATGAGGAGAGAGAGAGAGAGAGAGAGAGAGAGAGAGAGAGGAAGATGAAGTGGAAAAGGATGGATAATGTGACCAACTTGTTGGATGGGTTTTCAAGTTTGACCATGGCCACGTCAACGTCCACACGTGAAAACCACATATTTGTAACATCAAAACCAAACTGAATTGTGGGAAGGGGGTGAAGTTAACGGTTTTAATACTTTAAGGTTGTGTCTCAAACGGTTTCCGAGTTTAGGTTTGAAAATCAAACCGATTTCAAAGTTCAAGTTGTAAATTGGACTTATTCCTTCTAAAAAATGTAGGATTACAATATCATAGCCTCTTGAATATAATAGAACTGAAACCCACAGGAATTTTGCAACAAAGTGTGTTTGATTAAACAATAGGGAAACATACGAATTTTTTCGAGAATTACGAGTCAATGTTTAGATTCTTATGGAATTGAATGCATAGGAAAATATTCCATAAGAATTGTACCACTTCAATCGTACAAATCAAACAGATTACATAGGAAAAATTCCTTAGGATTAGAATCCTCCAAAAATCATTTAAAAATCCTTGAAATCAAAGAGGCCTTGAAACTTGAAACCACTAGGAATTCTCTATGTTATTGCTTCATATGTTGTTTTTTTTGTGGGGCGTGAATATTGCGGAGATGAATATTAGGCTTAAAAAACCAACTAACTAATTGGAGGTAAAAATTTCGGTTTACCAAACATCTTATTACCCTGCCACGATTGGCCTCACATGGCCTGCCACTCGCCCCCGCTACAAACACACAGTACGTGATGGAGCCGTGGCCAGATATGAGCATTCAAAGCGAGGAACATCGATGGTATTGTTCTCAGTTGCTAAAGGTTTGGATGTAATTTCCATTCCTTTGTGGTCTTTTTTTCTAATACACTAGGGACCGATTTGTAAGATGTTACCAACTCAGGATCCCTTATGTAATCTTCAGGGTGGTAGTATCTACGCTTGGAGGTGCAATTGGATCGGATAGTTGGCAACCGACTGACCAAATCTCTTCAGATCAAATTCAGCTAGTCATATCAGATAATTATCGGATTCAGCATCGGTTTCAAATTCGGCATCGAATTTGAGAGATCACCATCCATCGGCTCAGGATATTTCAAGAGCATTCTCAGAATTTTTCGAAAATATGTAATCGGATATCTAAAATTAATTGGCCATATAATACAGTCAAATAGTAGATTGGGCCCAATATCACCAAGACCGGAGTCTCCAACTGTCCAACACTCCAACCCTAAGTCCCTAAGGGTCTGTATGTTTTTGTTTTGGATTCTCTAAAAACTGATTTTGGATTGTGGTTATAGAGAAGCTAATTCTCCAAAAGCTAAAATCGAAAAGCACATATGAAGTGAATTGTGAATTCTAGTGTATATGGATGGGTTGGATTGTGAAAATCGGATTCTAGAATCGGACTGTTTGTTTTTTATTCAATTTTGAAGTTAGAATCCAAAATCAAAATAAAAAACAAACAAACCTTAACTCCCGGTCGTCTCCCACTCAGAGTCTCACTCCTAGACTCCCTCCACAGAATCGTTTACTCACCACTGCTGCCGTCGCCGTTGTCTACTTGTCTAATCATCACCCTCCAGCAGTCCTGCCAGATCGTTGCCCTCCTGCTGGCTGCCATCCTATGGGTGGCCACCCTCCCGCAGGCAACCGCCCTTCCTCAGCCTCCCACCACTCTCCTTCCGCCATCTTGCCACCTTCGCTCTGTCCTCCTATCGGCGGTAGCCTTCCTTTGGCTCTCTCTTTTCATAGCTCTACCCCCCTGTCGCCCTCCCTCCCACCGCTTTCCCTCCGGCCTTAGGAGCTGATAAGTTTAGTGTGGCACTTTTATATCATCCTTTTTTTTGGCGTCATGCAGTAAAATTTCTGAGGAGTTTGTTCTGCAGTACCCTTCAAATGGAGAATTTTTTTAATAATATTTTTATACGGGAAATACAAAAATATACCTTGTTTTTTTTTTGCAAAAGTAGCCACCAGTTGCGCCACGGTGGCGCGATAAAATTCACGTGGCTGTCTGTCGCGGCGAGGTGGCGCGATAGATTGTTTGTTGTGGTGACGTGGCGACAGAGCGGTTTGTCGCAGCGACATGGCGCGACAGCTCTTTTTTCTAATTTTTCCTCCAATCACGTAACCTTGCTGTGACTGAGGCATCATTCAATTTATTATTATTTTTTTCACTCCAATCGCACTAGAATCATGCAACTGAACATTGATTTTTTTTTTGCCATTTTTTGCCATTCAATTTGATTTTTTAATTCAATATTTTATATCTTTTGTTAGGAAGCTCCAAATCCAACGAAATACATTTCTAAATTTTGCATTAAGCTATAAGGATTCATATTATATAATAAAAACTGCTATATTCTATGCAGATATAAATTGTTTGAATCAAGTTTACTTGAAAATCCTTTTATGAATTATGAAGAAACTATACTAACCATTGCTCCAAAAATTATAAAATAAATATCACTTATTCCTGGGGTCTTAGATATCCTATTTTGTAAAAATATTTAGGAATGAACTCAGTTGAATAAACCAAATGACTATAAGAAGCCTCTTTTGCATGCAAATTGAAGTAGTTAAAATATGGATAAAATGAAGATGAAATTTGGTAAAACCAGTTTTGTTGTATTCCTGGGGTCACAAGGTCCCAAATACAGAAAACATTTAATTTTAGCCATGGTATACATTATTTTTTCTATAGTCAAATTTTCAATACTAGAATAGCTTGAATAGTCGTAAATTTCGCAAACAAACTCAAAGTTTGATGGAACCAAATCGTAGAATATTTAAAAGTGGTACCCTTCCTACCCGTGCCTAAAAAATGATTCAATGATCTTTTAAGGTGAAGCCGCAAGCATAGAAAGAAAACGAAGCCGTTTTCTTGTAAATTTCCGAAACGCTTAAGCCTTTTCGGCGACCCGTAAAATATCATGTTTGAATGTAATTTTTAGGAAGAAAAGACCAAATTTTCTCTTTTATACATGGACTATCATATTCTCGAAAAATATTTAATTTACACCTTGCTTTACATTTAAATTCTAGTAGTCCTAAGTACGATTTGCATAAGAAATGATTTACACAGGTTGGGTTTGCTTACTAAGTTTACTTGCTGCATCTACGTGCTTTTCACAATGATCCTGATGACTTAAACACTTTACCTAAAGTTTTTTGGGCTTAACTATTCATAACATGAGTTTTTTTCGACTATAATACTTAGGGTTATTGCACTATTAGAATTTAGATGCAAAGCAAGGTGTAAATTAAATATTTTTCGAGAATATGGTAGTCCATATATCAAAGAGCAAATCTGGCCTTTTCTTCCTAAAAATTACATTTAAACATGATATTTTACGGGATGCCGAAAAGGCTTAAGCGTTTCGGAAATTTACGAGAAAATGGCTCCGTTTTCTTTCTATGCTTGCGGCTTCACCTTAAAAGATTATTGAATCATTCTTTAGGCACTGGTAGAAAGGGTACCACTTTTAAATATCCTAGGATTTGGTTCCATCAAACTTTGAGTTTGTTTGCGAAATTTACGACTATTCAAGCTATTCTAGTATTGAAAATTTGACTATAGAAAAAATAATGTATACCATGCCTAAAATTAAATGTTTTTGTATATTTGGGATCCTTGTGACCCCAGGAATACAACAAAACTGGTTTTTACCAAATTTCATCTTCATTTTATCCATATTTTAACTACTTCAATTTGCATACAAAAGAGGCTTCTTATAGTCATTTGGTTTATTCAACTGAGTTTATTCCTAAATATTTTTGCAAAATAGGACATCTAAGACCCCAGGAATAAGTGGTATTTATTTTATAATTTTTGGAGATTAGGTTAGCATAGTTTCTTCATAATTCATAAAAGGGTCTTCAAGTAAACTTGATTCAAACAATTTTTATCTGCATAGAATATAGCAGTTTTTATTATATAATCTAAATCCTTATAGCTTAATGCAAATTTAAAAATTTATTTCGTTGGATTTGGAGCTTCCTAACAAAAAGATATGAAATATTGAATTAAAAAATCAAATTGAATGGTAAAAAATGGCAAAAAAAAATCAATGTTCATTCGCATGATGCTAGTGCGATTGGAGTGAAAAAAATAATAAAAAATTAAATGATGCCTCAGTCGCAGTAAGGTTACGTGATTAGAGAAAAAAATTAAAAAAAAGAGCTATCGCGCCATGTCGCCGCGATAGACCGCTCTTAAAAAAAAAATCTCAAATGGAAGCCCCCAACCATATTTCTTGCATGATGTGTTGATTGCAGTAGTGTTGAAAATCGAATCTGTAAACTCTTTAGCTTTCTTGGACATATGGTTTAATTTTGCACCTATTTCAAGCTTTAAAATGGCAGCGGTTGAAGTAGAAGTCAAAAAAAAAAAAAAAAATCAAGCTAGACATTAATGTTCTCCGTATCTATCCCTCTTCAATATCCAACAAGTGTAAGTAAAAGGGAATAGAAAATAACACTCACACAACAAAAACCTGTCTTTGAAGTATTACAAATTATGCTAGTTTGCATTGTCTTGGTGCATGTGTATTAAATTATCAAAATAAGCGATGGGAGGAAATTGTTCACATTGGCCAAGTATCAAAAGTTTGTTAATGTATGGAAGTGTGTGATCAAGTGCTTGCAACCTCTTGAGTTTATTTATCTCCTCATTTTTTTGGCTCAGACTTGGCAAGTGGAATAGATGCAAACCTGTGTTCAGATGAGTGTGGCGACCCGCATAATTAATCCAAGGTAACGATAGTAACGAGTACACGTACCATGGGTACCCCCAGCAGCCCGGAACAACGAGCGTGCTGCCTCCTCCAAGCCCAACTCCGACGAAGGGCCCATGGGCCCCGAAAGACGCCTGGCCCCGACTTGGGCCTGACCTAGGGCGTTCCGACCCCCGGGTCCGAACGCTCGGGTGGCCCCAACCCCCTGGGTCGGGGCACTCGGCGTGAGCCGACCCCGCTTGGTCCGAATGCCCGTGGCTCCGACCCAACCGAGGTCGCCTTCTCCAGCAGTCGGGACACCGAGCCCCTCCGCCTGCATTCGGCCAACTGCCCAACAGACATGACGACCTCTGACACCGTGCAGGCGAGCGGCGGTCCCTTCCCGAGGATGTCAGAAGACCCGCCAAAAAGTCAAGCACAGGTCCCGTCACCCTGGCTTACGGCAGGGTGGGACGCTCCCTCCCGAGGCAACACCAAGAGTCAAATGCATTAACACAGACATCTGAAAGTGCATCTAGGCCCCCTAAAAGTGTTTTGGGTGATTAATGACAAACGATTCCAGAATCTAATGTGTTCAACTAGTTTATGAACAGGCGAATGCTTCAAGAAGAGATCATCTTGGTACGTGAAGTGTCCCCTAGTGGTGTTGAGTAAGAAAAACGATTTTCAAAGCTTGTTATTTTTAATCCTTTGAGTCGTAGGAATGCCGTACTATTAAGAGGGATGCATTGAAATTGACTTAGAGATGTTCTCTTCACTCAAGATGAATTTAGTCGAGTCTCTCAAGAGTTAGAAGTGTTTTCTCTAGCTTCGGAATGAGCTTGTGTTAAATTTCTAGTCGGATGTTCCGATGTTGTATCGGACATTCCGATGTTGAAGTTCCGAAGTGTAGTTGTGCTTTAGTCCGTTGTGTTCTGTTAGGGTCGGACATTCCGATGTACTGTTTCGGATGTTCCGATACCTGCTGTGTTTTAGTTTGGGAGCTCTCTGTTTGGTTCGGTTGTCAAGTCACCACTTCGAAGTTCCGATGTGTTCATCCTGTTTTAGAGTGCTCTGTTTGGTTCGATTGTCCAAGTCGCCACTTCGGAAGTTCCGATGAGGTCGTTTTCGCCTGGGGAACTTCTGTTTATTTCGGATATTCCGATATTTTATATCGGATATTCCGATGTGGACTTAGCTTGTTTAGTTGGGTTCCCTCTGCGGGTGTCATCGGATGTTCAAGTTGCTATCGGACATTCCGATGCTTGTTGTTTTCGACCGCTGGAAGCCTTCCAATTCTGGTAGTTTGCATCGGATGTTCAAGTTCGTTCGGACATTCCGATGTGGGCCGAAATCTTGAGGGGGTAACGGCTAGTTTTGATCCAAAACTATAAATACCTCTCTCCCACTCCTTTTGGTGACACACCTGCTTTGGCTATTCACTTGAGCTTCTTGAGTATTCTCTAGAGCATCCTTTGAGCTTTCTCTCCTCCTTGATCTTAGGGATCATTTAGTGAGTGAGAGTTTGTCGTGTGTGATTGAAAGTCAAGGGTTAAGTTGGTATTCATCTTGAGAAAGTAGAGAACCTCTCCAAGATCGAGATTCGAGTGCATTCATTACTCTTGGAGGTTGAAGGACTCCTAGACGGCTAGGCGTCGCTCACGAGCCCCCAACGATTGTGGGAAGCCGTGAGAAGTTTGTGAAGGCCGGCTCCGCCTCGAAAGGAAAGGAACCAATAGTGGAACCAATCCTCAAGTGTGACCTAGGTGTGGTAGGAAATGGTTGGAAAAGACCCGGTCTCTCTGGAGCTTCCTCAACGGAGACGTACGATCCCCTCAATTATCAGAACTCCGGGAATCAAACTTTTGTGTTCTATCTTGTCTCTAGTTGCTTGTTTAATTTTATTGATCTTTGTTAGTGCCCTTTTGGTTGTCTAGAGCTAGTGGTCGTCTAGCTCATTCTACTTGACCCTTTAAGTCAAGTGCTGTTCGGATAGTCCGAAGTAATTACGGAAGTTCCGAAGTTTTCGGAAGTTCCGATATTAATTCGGAATATCCGACCCTTTTCCGCTGCAACAAATTGTTTTAATTTAAAATTAGCCTATTCACCCCCCCCCCTCTAGGCAATCTTCTAACCTTTTCAACATCAGACAGATGAACCGAGCGCTATGTCATCCCTCCGACTGAGGCAGCCACCGACCCTCTCGGGCGAGTCTACTGACCCGGCTCGTGAGGGGGGACGAAGGCTTGGCAAGCGACAAGACAGAAGACCAGACTTCAAGGCGACAAGACAGGAGGACAGACTCCAAGGCGTATAGTACCCCTTTCTTTTTCTTTCCACACTCCCCTGTAACCTACCGTTTCCGCCTATATAAGGAAAGGCAGGACCCCGAAAGCAGATATAGCAACACACCGCGACAAACAGAACGAGGAGGGACGCCCGATCGATCAGGCAAAAAGTCGGTCGGACGAACTCGAGAAACATTCCCTCGCTTGTAACACCCCACATCTACTCGCTCCCAGAAGCAATACATATCCATTATACGAACTGGAGTAGGGACATTCGGCCCGAACCAGTATACATACTTGGCTCCTTGAGTCGACCATTCGGGGAGAGGGAGCGCGCGACCCCCACTGACCAAAAATTCGTATTGCCGGTGCACAAAACACCGACAGATAGTAATACTGTTATTACTTTGAGATAATTATACTGATCTCGGTATATTAGCTAATCAAAACATCGGGTGCACTCGATATTTTATTAGATAATACACTGTGTTCAGATTGTTGCATTAGAACAATAATTAGAGACTGAGTTAGAAACTTTATTACAATCCATTGCCACACAAGGCTACCAGTTTTGTATATTACGTTATACAAAGATCCAAGTACAATAAAAATATAACACAAAAATACTAATTACTCCAAAGACTGATGAAGCCGATGTATAGTCTACCCAACACCCTAACCCTCCTGGTAGTCCTCCTTGTAGATCTGATCCTACAGGTGACCCTCACCCCATACCTCGTAGGCAGTCCATTGGGATCCATGTCCCAACCAGAAACTTGACCACCAAAGCAATTCTCTAAGAAAAAGGGGATTTAAGCAAGAGTAAGTACAAAAGTATTCAGCAATCATTAATAACAAAATGCATCATATGAGTTTTTCCCACATCCATCTCATGTAACCCTTCCTATCCTTTTTCCGAAAATAGGGTTTTGTTAATAAAAGTTGTGTTTCCAATTTTAATTACTGAAAATGCTAATAGCATTCGTATATGAGACAGACATAGCTTCTGTAACCTCCAATTCAGGACATATATATGAATTCATGATTTGACACTATGCAGCTTTGTATCACTTTAGCTATCGTGAACCCAACCTTAGTTGAGAACCCAGAACATTTATCGCTATTCAGATATTAGATCTCCAACCCTGGTAACCAATGAGTAGTCTCGACTATTCTCCACCTACCCTCAGCGTACCAGTTGTACCAGGCCCACATCAATGGTACTCATCTCATGGCGTTTAGATATAACACCCCAAAACCCTCAACCCATAGTTGAGTTCCAACAATTTCAACCCATAGTTGAATTATAAATCTTAGCCCATAACTGAGTTCTAAAATCTCAACCCATAGCTGAGTCCTAAAATATGTGGTCTCATCGGACCTTCTGGCTTACCCGTCTTTCACCCTAGTTATCTACTCATACCCAATGTGGAGATTATAACATCCTCATAGGACAATATTTTATGGTTGTTTCCACACGCTATGGTTGATACTAATTATACGGCTTATTGTCCAAGCGTAGTGGTTTATCCTTATATCATAGCCTATGTAGAGGGCCCCGCTGGCAATACCCATCTCAAAGGCACCCTATACCCACCTCATATATACATACATCACCGGTTCCTTTCGTTAGATGAGCCATTCCCAATCACAGCAATAATCAATTACTATCTCAGCAGTTTATCATCATCCACATTTTCCAACAGCATCCGATTTAGAGTTATCTATAAAAGAGTTTTTCAATGTATCGGTGATAGCATATATAACCAAATATATTTTATTGAAATTATATGATCAAGGAAACTTGCCTTAATTAAAGTGAAAATAGGCGTCCTCATACGGGTTCTGAAAGTGACCTCTTATCGAATTTAATTCAATTTCTAAAATTATGGAATATTATATTTCAAATAATTATCAAATTAGTACATATTTTATGGTGTCCAACCTTTCTCTGATTGTTGTTGACATTTATACATGTATATGGTGTGATTTACATTGTGTTTCATATTAAATGTGATCAGGTTTTTACTCAATTAGATGTATTCTCTTCTTATTTAGTCGTTATGGTGGCTATTAATATTAGTCATCCTTTTATTTCTTTATACAATCGTGTTCATCCCACTTCTGGTTTTTATTTAAATTTTCCAAGGTTAGTATTATGTCTTATTTGCATTATTATCATTCCACTATTATTATTATTATTATTATTATTATTATTATTATTATTATTATTATCAGTGTCACTTTATTATTTCTCTCTCTTCTTTTCTTTCCCTATCTTCTTTTCTTTCCCCCTTTCTTTTCCCTTTTCTTTTATGTTCCCTTTCGTTTTTTCCCTTTCTTTTCTTCCCCACCAACCGAGCCTTATCTCTTCACTACCTTCTCTTCTCTACTCTCTCCCTCTGTCCATTCACACTGCCCGCTCCTCCACCGGCCCGTGCTGTCGTCCTCCAGTCTGGCCTCTCCTCCCTGCGCCTAGCGCCTTGTGCTACCGCCCGGCCCAGACTCCTCCACGTGTCACCTCTCCGCGCTACTTGGGCTCCACCAGTGCCGATCCAGCTCCCCGCCTACACCGTCTAAGTCCTCTGTTGGGGAACAAGTAGGCTACTTTAGCGTAAATTCAAAATTTCTACCGCATATCCCGGGAACCACTTCAAGTAATAGATTATGAAATTACCACTAGAAGCATAAACTCGTAGTTGAATTAGAGTCGATGTAGCACGTCCTTCTCCGACCAGTCCCGACCAATTTCGATCAGCTCACCGACCTGGTCCGATCAACCCTAACCAGCTTGCCAACCTGATCCGATCAACTCCGACCAGCTTGCCGACCTTATCTGATTAGCTCCGACCAGCTCGCCGACCTGACGTAGTAGCCTTGCAGATCTTTTTGTCTGTCTGTGGATCATCCTAATGTTGAAGCCTCAAAGCAACGCCTCCATGGTATCCACACGTACGGGGCAAGAACACGTGTCGACCGCGCGACTCTGAATAAAGGAGGGGTGGCCACTAGGGCTTCGGGAGTTCTGAATTCTTAATGTGTTTCTCTGTGTCCCTAAAGCCAGCACCCCTTCCCTTTATATAGGGACCCCTTAATGGACTCTACATTAGAGGCTCATTAGGGACTCTAAACTCAGATGAACTCTTATCATTATCCGAATTCGGTTCCAACTCCTTAAGTGTGTGACCCCATAGGTTCACGTATAATTGGACATGGCCTGAGTACTCCTACTAGATCAATAATCAGTAGCGATCCCTAGCAAAACGTGCCGACTCCAAATTATACATAAAGATCACATCGGACAAACTTTAACAATGTTCAGTTATATGCATTTCCCTTTGCATCACGATATCGGTCACGCTCAAGGTGAGTACATGTCATCCTTGTTTGGTTAGCTTCGACCACACTTTCTCGATCTGTGACTCGGAATCCCCGACCACAGTTAACTCTTAACCACAAGTAGCATGGCCATGCATTTCCGGAATTCGATCACTCGATAGGCCTAGAGATATCTCTCCCATTCTATGGAGGGGCAAATCCCATTTTGACCTACCACGTCTTGCAGCATGCTTCATAACAAACTCGAAAGCTACCTTTATAACTACCCAGTTACGGAGTAGCATTTGGCAACCCCTAAGTAAGTCATTACACATCTAAAGAACATGCGTCAATCTCGGGTCTAAGGATATCGCATACACATTGTTTTTGAGACCAACTGATGATAAGAAGAATACAACGTTCTCGTAGTATCTCAAAGTGGGTTGATCCAACTCCATGTTCTCTAACATGAGATGATCATTAACCAATACATATGCTAGTCTATACATATGTGTCCTCATATGATTATCAACTAGGGATCACTTTAGAATAATCACCATGTGGTCATTATAGAGTTTCACTAACAAGTTACATACTTGCTAAATCAATAATGATGAGATTATTCAAGGAACAAGATGATAAATCATGAACATTAGAAAATATAATCATCTCTATGATTGTCTCAGGGCATATTTCCAAGATTCTCCCCGTGCCTTTTCCTCCCCAGGCCGCCTCCTCCTAGGCCTCCTTCGCGCAGTCCTCCCTGGGCCACCGCCACACCGGCCCTCGCCGCGCTGGCCCTCGCCATGGCCTTATCCACCTCCCACCCACCAACTTGGGCCTCCTGCTCCCACCACCTCAGTCCTCCTTGGCTCCGGCCCTATGGTGATGCCGATTCCCCCTCCTCTGGTCATGGTAGTTTACCCCTATATTCTCCCTTTTACCTTATGGATGATTTACGAATTTCATACTACCTTGTTGTTATGTGATGATTATATGATTTACACATCATGAATGATAGTGGGTTAATGATGATTACTTGGCTCGATCGAGATGCTAGTGCTGCGACGACACCCATGATTCTTGTACGCCCGGGAGTATAAGGGTCTATCGGGCACGCTCTATGTTGTCCCTAATGTAGCCATTTCTTTTTCTTTTTGAGACCTTGGTGGACTCTAGTTCGAATTACTGGTTATTTATTCATGTCTAGGACTATGCTATGTTCTTAAGCTATTGCTATACAAATGATGTTTACCTGATGGAATGGATACTTACGAGGGGTGATGGGGTTGTGCTTAGTTGTGATGGATGATGATATGTGTTGTTTCCCTTGGTTGGAATGCTTGGCTTGGTGCGGTTGGTGGTGGCAAACCTAGGTCCCTCAATCTGGCTTTGGTTGGTTGATGAGGCTTCTCGCTCCTCCTTGGTGGAATGGGTGGAGTTCTTCCTCCTGGCTGCTCCTAGAACCTGGCAGCTCCTTGCTTGCTCGACTTGCTTTGCTTATTTGATTTTCTTACTGGTAGCTTGCTTGTGGCTTGTTGTTTTTTGGGTGTGTTCTGCGAGAGCTTTGGTTTGCTAAGCACTCTCAAGCCAGAGCCAAGCAAATAATCAAATCCCCCCAAGAAATAAGGCCGAGCGTGGCGCTTGAGAGTGCTTGGCTTGAGGTTATGTTGGCTTGAGAGTGCTTGGCTCTGGCTGCTTCCTTCCTTTTGACCACGCTCGGCCTTATTTCTTGACCGTGCAAGATATTTTGGTAATATTCACTCTTGGCTATGGTTACCTTATTACAAATAGGTCGTAGACACTGAATGATGAAATCCTATTCTAACGAGAGATGCTGACTGGCCCCAAACTGTCAAATATCTTAATGAGTGATACCATTCACTTATGGGTCTAACGGCACTTATTTTCTAACTTCTTACATGCATGTATTTGCTTGCAATTGTTGTTACTAAACATTTCAAGTGATTGACGCTGAATATTACAAAAGCTTAGATTTTAGGGCAAAAGAACATGCTTGAAATTTTCCTTTTTGATCAATTTGACACCTATGTACATTGTAATGTATACAATTTGTATGACACTATTATTGATGAATAAGAATGATGATCACTCTTTGTTGAGTGTTTTAATTATATGCGGTATTAATTTTATTGATGATCTCTTTTGCACCATTAAACTTCTGGGTTGTTTCAAGGAGGCTGAAAAGATATCCACTTTCCTTAAAAGAGCTTATGTATGTCTAAATTCTTGGTTTTAGTGGTTCAACAATACACAATGAGGTGAGCTTTGTTGTTCTATTTTTCATGTTCTATACTATATGCTAACAATTAGTAACTGAGTAACCATTGGTGCATATGAAGATGGAAATAGTCGGCTTTTATCTAGCAAGTACGAAAATATATGTGTGGATTGGTTCTTCTCTTTATTCTAGGCTATTATCATAATAGAGTTTAGAAAGCACGCAAACATGCTGTGCCTACAAACTGTTATATGATTATCGACATATTGTTAAAGATGAGGGTTACAATGATCAATTGACTTCAATCTTCAAAGTCTTCTACAAGATTATGCCACTGTTGAGTCCTGTGTATGTATGTCTATATGATGTAATCATAATACTCCTCCCGTCTAAGTTTATAAGGCTAATTTTTTGAATGGTCTTGTCCATAAATATAAAGCTTGCATGTAGATTTAATGAGGCTTTTCCTTCTATACCCCTATTTATTCTCTCTTAACCATATGTATTTATTCATTGATACCCACATAAAGTATATCTTTTATCTTCCAAAACAATTAAGTGGGGGGCATCTAAGTCATTTTCTGTCATACCTTCCTCAATTTTAATGCAGCCTTATATCGTTGTGCAAAGTCAAAATACGCCTTATATTTTTGGACGAAGGGATTATTATCCATTTGTCTTATTGTCTATTTCATGGAGACATGGAGTCATTATCATATTATCATGATATCATTTACGTATCATTCTGTGTTTCGTTACTTTCAACTGTGTATACCATTGAAATTGAATGTACTTTTGCAATTTTGTTGGACTGCCTAGTAAAATGACTTGTTAAATTGCGATAATCTTGTTGCATGTTGAACTCATGTGGTTGATTAATCGTTGTTATATATGGTATTTGGTGTGATATTCGACAAAATTTAATTAGTGCCGTATCAATTCCGCTCCATATTCGCTTTGAATTCATGATCAATATTATCCACATCGTATTCGTATCCAATATTAGCCGTATTCGTATCCCATATTAACCATGTCTGGCTCCAAGTCTAAGAGAAAAATATGGTTTTAACTATAGAAAGCGATATATCTGACCTAATATTGCACCCCCTACCTAGGGATGAAAACAGAATGAAAATGGTCGGTAAATGGCTGTTCCATTTCTGTTTCCATATTTTTTTTACCAGTAATAGAAAAGAAATCGAAAACGGATAGTGATAGAAACAAATATGAAACGGAGCAGATACGGAAATGAAAGCAGAAAATTCTACAAGAACATAGTACATACATGATCACAAGAACAATGCAACTCATTCCACCTCTAAGGTGAACAAAAAAACAATGTTATGTTCACCGGTATCACTAGAAAATTTTTTTTCTTAAGTTTGTCAGTTGAATGATCACTATTTGTCCCCTAGATTAGACTATCATATCGTCCTCTATATCATTATTAACGACATCCTCTTGCTCCTCCAACTACAAAGGTGTAACGCCCTAAAATTTTGCATATTATTGTTTAATGTTCATTTATATTTTTTTTGTGTTTATAAATACCGTTTTGCTATTTTCAAATTCATAAAAATATTTTATTCATGAAAATAAAACCAAAGTTATGCTGGAAATAATTTTCCTAGGTTCAAAATGTTTTGAAGTATTTTTGAGAATTTTTTCAAAAATTTTGAACTCTATTTGGTATTTTCTATAAAACTATTTATATTTATGAAATTATTTAAATTTTAAAATAAATATAAATTCTCTATTCTTCTTGCTGGGCCAACGCCCATTTCCCTTCCTGGTCCTCTTCATCATAATTTTTGGTTTGTTATACGAGATTTTCCTTTTTGTTCTGTCGAAACTGATTCTCTCAGTTTCGTTTTCACCAAAAATTTTTTTCGTTTTTGTTTGTTTGCTGGTATTTTCTATTTTCGTTTTTTCTCAGAAACATGGGTAACTTTTGTTCTGATTTTCAATCCCACCCCTACCAACGCTCATTGTTAATCAAGAGTTCATGCCCCATATTTGCATTAACAAAAATGGGAAAAAAATTCTATGCAACGATACTGCATACCACGGTCTGTGCAGCACCGTACGGATTGGCGTCACGTGTCCTGCTGCGTTAATCTCCAAACAAAAAACAATTAAGTGATAAGGATTAAAATGCATTAAAGTACTTGGAGATTGATGGATTTGCATAGAAATTGAAGCAGCGAGACGTGTCGCGCCAATCCGCATGGTGTTTCACAGACCACGAAATGCAGCACGGTTGCATAGAATTTGTTTCCAAAAATGGGAGTCTCATCAGACAAACTGACCCCACCTGTAAGCCACCAAGTCCCAACCCTCCGGAGACCCCACCCGTAACAGCCTACACCCAACGCTCACTCTTGACTGACAACCATGCCCTACTTGCCTCTTGGCCCCACCTGTAAGCAACTCTCACGTAAACCCCTTTATTACCGCTCCGCACCCTCACGTAAACCCCTAAACCCCAGAAGCTTCTCCCCTTCCCACACAAAACCCTAGCCTGCCATGGTCCCCGCGCTTCGCCTCCGCCGAGCCCTAGCCGCCGTCTCCACCTCCGCCTCCCTTCTCCGCCCAGGAGCCTCCGCCGCTGTCGCCACCTCATCCCGGTCCCTCCCCCTCGCCCCCCTTGTCCCGCCGCTCCCGTGGCCGCATCTCCCGGGTGCCGCTGCCGGGTTCCGGTCGACGGCGGCGGCGGCTGCGCGGGGAGGGGACTATGGGGGTGGAGGGGACGACGGAAAGATCTCTCCCGACGAGATCCTCTTCGAGGGGTGCGATTACAATCACTGGCTCATCACCATGGAGTTCCCCGACCCCAAGCCCTCCCGCGAGGAGATGATCGAGACCTACCTCCAGACCCTCGCCAAGGTCGTCGGAAGGTATAATCGAATCTCTCAAATTTTGTTTCGCATCGGATACTTGTGAATTTGTTAGAAATTGGGCTCCGTGTCGCGTGGAATTGGTTTCCGAAGGGTGAAATGTGATGTCATGGGGGCATGAATCGGGTTTTCGATGTGAGTTTGTTGTATGGGTGGCACCGGTATTGTTGCAGTTCTGATATGAATTGTGCTGTTTTATTTGGTTAGTCGTTTGTTACGAATCTGTACTTTTTGTACACTGGGTGAAGTGAAGAACGACAGTGAGGAAGAGGGCACCATGATCTAAATGGTGATGGCGGCGGTCTTCGGTAGCCCCGCGATAGTTCTTAGATTGGGTAGTTTTTTTTTGTTTGGGAGAGGTCGAACTCACGATCGATTAATTCGAAAATGAGAGCCGGCCTCTCCCCTTTTATCTGGCGCTAGATATGGGGACTGAAACCAATTAGTTTTGGTGTGCTCTCGATCAGAGCGCAGAGTGGATTCGTGGTGGCCCAACTCCTAAAAATTCGGAGTTTGTTAACTCCAAGCCGAGATCACCACTAACATTCCCATTTGATTGAAAAGCTAATATCATATCCATACTCAACAGAACAACACACCAAGATAAAATATTACATCGGTCAGGGGCGGAGCTGGGCCTCGGGCCACTAGGGCCTGGGCCCGAGGCCTAGCCCAAATAACAGTAGGAAATTAGTGTTTATATTTATTTGGGCCCGAGACCTGGTATCGCACGAGTGAACTCCCTTCGGCCCAATCGCACGCTTGCTTGACCTAACATCCCTGTGAGGAACACGCCCTAGCCTCCAGTCCTCGCACACGCCCACGCTCGAGCTGAGGTCAGCGTCGTCGCCGCCGGCCATCGCTCACTTGTCGGCTGAATCGAGCCGAGGTCACACCGCGTCGCCGCTCACTTTGGCCGAGGTCACGCCGCCATCAAGCCGTCGCTCCCACGTGGCCGGCCAGTATCTGTTGGAAGATTGGAGGCAGACTGCCCCGCCGTGGGCCACGCATCATCTTCAACAGGTTCCTGCTTCTTTGGCAAACTAAGAACTAGTAAGCTTTTTTCTTGCTCTGTTCTCTCGTTTTGTTCCATTATGCCCTTATGACTTCCAAGCCTTCTCTTCTAAAATTGGTCTTCTAAAAAGGCAAAATGTCAGAGGTAGTTAGTTGAGAGATTACTGATCAGCACGGCCAAAGGTATCTGCAGTCGGATTGTATTAACAGATTTCAGGCTGCTTTCCACACATTCTTTTTGCTGAGAAAAGGCCTTCCACACATTTCAGATTGATAAGATCCAATCCAACTAATATTTTTTTTACATAAGTCAATATTGGAAACTTTTACATTTCAAACTGAGACCATGTGAGCCTTCGCCTTGCTCCTTTGACCATTTTGTTTACCAAACTGGATGGCTGAAAGTTTACAGAGCGCCAACCTAAATTTGTTGAGCTGAACTGACAAAAGGCAATTGATCCAGTCATTTCGACAAGTATTTATCTACCAGATTGCTAAGTCTGTAATCATCAACAGTAGCGGACCCAAACTTAATTTAGACCCTTCTCCATACCTTGAAAGACTTTGCAGCTCTGTTGTTAAGAAGGTAACACCGTTTTGTCTGTTTCGAGATACGTATTTAAATATATTGTTTAGGCTTGGGAAGTATCGTAGTTTGGCTTGCTCTTTTGTACCAAACTGTATGCAAAATAGATTGATTTAGATTTGAATTTCATGCTTAACATTTCAACAATTGAAGTTTATTTTTAATTGTGTATTTGTGCTAGACTTTTGTTATACCTCAATGGTAGTCTTTGACATTAGTAATAATCATTTTTTTGGCCCGAGGCTTACATAAATTCTGTCTCCGCCACTGACAGCGGTTGATAAAGACACCGTTGAAACCTCTGTATCTGTAGTACATTGGGGGATTAAAATAATCACTTACCTGGTGATGAAGAGGAAGCATTTGGTCGGTCAATCTGAATGTCGGTGAAGAACGACAGTGAGGAAGAGGGCACCCTGATATCAAAAATGATGGCGGTGGTCTTTGGTAACCTTGCGCCAGTACTTAGGTTGAGTAGGTTTTTTTTGTTCAGGAGAGGTTGAACTCGCGATTGATTAATTCGAAAACGATAGCTGGCCTCTCCCCTTTTATCTGGCGCTAGATACCGGGACCGAAACCAATTAGATTTGGTGTGCTCCCGATAAGAGCGCAGGCGTGGATTCGGCACGGCCAAAGACAAAATGTTAGAGGTAGTTAGTTGAGAGATTACTGATCAGCACGACCAAAGGTATCTGCAGTCGGATTGTATTAACATATTTCAGGCTGCTTTCCACACATTCTTTTTGCTGAGAAAAGGCCTTCCACACATTTCAAATTGATAAGATCCAATCCAACTAATATTTTTTTTTACATAAGTCAATATTGAAAACCTTTACATTTCAAACTGAGACCATGTGAGCCTTCGCCTTGCTCCTTTGACCATTTTGTTTACCAAACTGGATGGCTGAAAGTTTACAGAGCACCAACCTAAATTTGTTGAGCTGAACTGACAAAAGGCAATTGATCCAGTCATTTCGACAAGTATTTATCAACCAGATTGCTAAGTCTGTAATCATCAACAGTAGCGGACCCAAACTTAATTTAGACCCTTCTCCATACCTTGAAAGTCTTTGCAGCTCTGTTGTTAAGAAGGTAACACCGTTCTTTCTGTTTCGAGATACGTATTTAAATATATTGTTTAGGCTTGGGAAGTATCGTAGTTTGGCTTGCGCTTTTGTACCAAACTGTATGCAAAATAGATTGATTTAGATTTAGATTTGAATTTCATGCTTAACATTTCAACAATTGAAGTTTATTTTTAATTGTGTATTTGTGCTAGACTTTTGTTATACCTCAATGGTAATCTTTGACGTTAGTAATAATCATTTTTTTTGGCCCGAGGCTTACATAAATTCTAGCTCCGCCACTGACAGCGGTTGATAAGGACACAGTTGAAACCTCTGTATCTGTAGTACATTGGGGGATTAAAATAATCACTTACCTGGTGATGAAGAGGAAGCATTTGGTCGGTTGATCTGAATGTCGGTGAAGAACGACAGTGAGGAAGAGGGCACACCATGATCTCAAAAGCATGGTTATCATGGTGTCGCCTAGGCGCCGCTTAGGCGTCCGGTCGCCGGAGGAGAGTCGCCGTGGAGCTTCGCCTCGCCTAGCTGCGGAAAGTCGGTCGCCCAGGTGTCCCAGGCGTCGCCCAGGTCGTCCAGGCGGCGCGACTTGGACTGGAGTCGGGGTGTGGGCGGTGGGCCTGTGGGGGTCTAGTACTGGATTATGGTTTGGGCGTTTGGCGGCGCCCGAACTGAAGCCGAGTAGATCTGGAGAGGGAGAGGGGGAACCAGAGAAGCGGATCTGCTGCCGCGCGGCCGCGCCTCCACCTCCGACGGTCGGCGAGGTCAAGATCGAGCGGCAGCGAAGAGGGGAAGAGGGGAAGTCGATCTGTTGCCGCGCCTTCACCTTCGACGTTCGGCCAGCTCCACCGAGGGGGGCGACGGGGGAGGAGGCGTGGGGGCGACGAAGGCAGAGGCACGGAGGCGCTGGGCGCGGGGGAGACAGGAGTCAAACTCGCCTGGAAGAAACGGATCTGTCTCCCTCGCCAGGAAGAAACAGAGCACGTAATGGGAAGGAAGGAAGGAAAGGGAAAAAAAGGAAAGAAGAAAAAGGGAAGGAAAAGAAAGAAAAAGGGAAAGAAAAAGGAAAAAGGGGAGAAACAGATCTGTCTCCCTCGCGAAAAAAAGGAAAGAAGAAAAAAGAAAGAAGAAAAAGGAAAGGAAAAGAAAGAAAAAGGGAAAGAAAAAGGAAAAAGGGAGAGAAAAGAAAGAATGGGTGGAGTCAGATCCTTTTTGGAGATATACTAATATTAGTGATATACTAATATTACTTATATGCTAATATTGCTATATTATTTTTGGTCACCTAGGCGTCCAGGCGCTCGGCTAGCGCCTCGCCTCGCCTCGCCTTGTAGCCGTGATAACCATGCTCAAAAGTGATGGCGGTGGTCTTTGGTAACCTTGCACCAGTACTTAGGTTGAGTAGGTTTTTTTTGTTCGGGAGAGGTTGAACTCGCGATTGATTAATTGGAAAACGAGAGCCGGCCTCTCCCCTTTTATCTGGCGCTAGATACCGGGACCGAAACCAATTAGTTTTGGTGTGCTCCCGATCAGAGCGCAGGCGTGGATTCGTGGTGGCCCAACTCCTAAAAATTCGGAGTTTGTTAACTCCAAGCCGAGATCACCAATAACATTGTCCCATTTGATTGAAAGGCTAATATCATGTCCATACTCAACAGAATAGCACACCAAGATAAAATATTACAGCGGTTGATAAAGGCACCGTTGAAACCTCTGTATCTATAGTACACCATTCCATCTTGATGGAATAATTACTTATTCTTACGGGAGTTGGTTTTGTTCTCATGGTCCTTATTTTCAGAATTAAAGGCTTTCTAATAAACCCATGTCGGCAACATGCTCTCGAAAGAGACTGGGTGGTAATATTTTTTTTACATAAGTCGCCTTTAGTAAGTGGATCTGCAAGCATAGACTTAGTACTTGTATACTTGACATCAATTGTTTGATCCTAGATTCTTTCACAACATGATACTTAATGTTAATGTGTTTGGCATCACCACTTGACTTGTTACTCGAATAGAAAACTGTGGCCATGTTATCGCAATATATAGGAAGTGGTTTAGAAAGCTGTCCACCACTCTTAATCCCGATATAAAATTCTTAAGCCATACAACCTGCCCAGTAGCCTCATAACATGTCAGAAACTCAGCCTGCATTGTTGATGATGCGGTAAGCGATTGTTTGGAGCTTTTCCACGAAATGGCTCCTTCCGCAAGTGTGAAGATATAAACTTATGTGGATTTCTTAGTATCAACACAATATGCAAAATCAGTGTTCGAATAACCCACAACCTCAAGGATATCAGACTTATATGTGAGCATGAAATGCTTAGTGCCCTGCATGTAATGCAAAGCTTTCTTAACGGCTTTTTAGTGGTCCAGCCCTAGATTTGACTGATATCTGCCAAGCATCCCGGTTACGAATTCTAAAGCATGATGAGTACAAACTTGAGCCTATATAATGCTTCCGACAGCTGAAGCGTAAGGAATCCCCTTCATTTGATCAATTTCTAATTGATTCCTTTAACATTGGAATGTTCCGAACTTATCGCCTTTAACAATAGGAGTAGGTGTGGCAGAGCAGTTATGTATATTATATCTCTTAAGCACTGTGTCAATGTATATCCTTTGGGATAGGCCTAATGCTCCTTTGAACCTATCTTTGAATCTCAATGCCCAAAAAACATAGATGCATCACTAAGATCTTTCATATCAAAGTTAGCGGAAAGAAATCTCTTGGTCTCATACAGCTTATCCTTATCGCTGCTGGCCAATAAAATATCATCAATATAAAGTACTAAGATAATGAATTTGCTCCCCTTAGTCTTAATATATATGCAATTGTACATTTCATTTTCTTTGAAACCAAAGTTTCTTATGGTCTCATTGAACTTAGGGTACCACTGTTTAGACGCTTGTTTTAGTCCATAGATGGATTTCTGAAGTTGACATCACATATGTTCCTTGCCTTTCACAACAAAACCTTCTGGTTGAGCCATGTAAACATTCTCATGCAAGTCACCATTAAGGAATGTAGTTTTAACATCCGTTTGATGTAGTTCTAAAACATAATGAGCATCAAGCGCCATGATAATTCTAGTGAATCTTTCTTTGAAATGAGAGAGAAACTATCAATATAATCAATCCCCTCTCTTTGTGTAAACTCTTTTGCTACAAGCCTTGCCTTAACCTTTCAATATTTCCCTTAGAGTTATGTTTAGTTTTTAGACCCATTACAGCCTACTGTTTTGACTCCAACATGAATTTCTACTAGATCCTAGATGTCATTAATGCTCATAGACTTTATTTCATACTGCATGGTCTCAAGCCACTTGGGTGAATCCTTAGTCATCATGGCCTCCTTAAATGAGGTGAGATCGTCTACCTTCCCTATGTCATTTACAACTCCATTCATGTATACGACATAGTCATTTGGGATGACATATCTTCTGTCTCGCTGTGATCTTCTCAGCGGTTCATTAGTTATCAAGGGGGTTGTTGAGTCTCATCATTAGGTACTGTACTATTGATCCCTGAATCGTCAGGTGTGGGCTCAACTCTAGGATTCTCAGGTGGAGGTATAACTGTATGAGGCACATGAAGTCTAGTCTTGGATTATCGGTCATGGTACATAAGTCTGACTCTCCTCAAGATCTATTTTCCTAGACTCTGAGCTCCTACTGATTTTATCATTCTCTAAGAATACAGCATGTCGGGTTTTTACAAACTTAGTAATACAATCTGGACAATAAAATCAATATCTCTTAAATCTTTCAGGATATCCAATAAAATGACAACTTACTGTCTTAGGATGTAATTTCCCAATATGTGAATTAAAAACATTAGCTTCAGCAGGACAACCCCACACACGTAAGTATCTTAAGCTCGGTTTCCTTCAAGTCTATAATTCATAAGGTGTCTTAGACACTGATTTACTGGGAACCCGATTAAGAATATATGCGGCTGTCTTTAATGCTTCAATTCACAAACCAATTCGTAAACTGAAGTAACTCATCGTGCTACGCACCATATCCATAAGAGTGTGGTTGCGTCTTTAAGCTACTCCATCTTACTGAGGTTTAACAGGTGTTGAATATTGGGCTATTATGCCTTTTCTAAAAGAAACTTAGCAAATGGACCATAATATTCTCCTTCACGATCTGATCTTACTACCTTAATGTTTTAAGTCATGCTGATTTTCTACTTCAGTTTTAAATATTTTAAACTTATCAAGTGATTTGAGATTGATTACGAATGGGAAAAATATAACCATAACGGGAGTAGTCATCAGTGAATGTGATATAGGAGTCGTACTCATCCACTGATACTCATCCACTGATGTTACAGGAAAGGGTTCATATATGTCAGTGTGGATTAATTCTAAGACTTTTGTGCTTTGTATGGCTCCTTTCTTAATTTGTTTTACATATTTCCCATTAATACAATCAATACAGTGGTCTAAGTAAGAGAAGTCTAATGGGTGGAGTATCTCTTCCTTAATGAGACGTTCTATTCTCCTCTTCGAAATGTGATCTAAACGATAGTGCCACAATTTTGATAAAGCCTTATCACCTATACTTTTCTTTCGCTTATTGGTGGCATTACACACATTCATTGACGCAGGAAATTCAGAGAGAGCATATAGAGTTTGTTTTGTTGAGTTGCGAGACCAACATTATTAGAATTAAAACTTATAATGCATTTAGTGTTCCCAAAGATACAAATGAATCCATCATCTAATAGAGACTGAAATAAGGTTCCTCATGGTAGGAATATAAACATTATTCAAATGAAGAGTGAAACCACTATCTAATGCTAATAGTAGTGTGCCAACAGCTTCAACTTCAGCCTCCTTTCCATTTGCAACTCTAAGACTGTGCTCCCTCTCTTAGTGTCTTCACGGTAAGGAATCTCTGTAATGAATTAGAAACGTGCACAGTGGCACTATAATCAATTCACTAGGTATTAGGGAAAAAATCAGCATAAAGAGTTTCATCAACAGTAGAAATTATGTTGTTACTTTTTTTTAGTGAGCCACTTCATGAAGCCTACACAATCCTTTTTAATGTGCCCACTATTTTTACAGAAGGGCAGATGGGACCATTAGAAGAAGCAGAGTTAGGTGCAGCAGGAGCCTTCTCTTTTGGCTTTGATTTGCTTGATTCAGCCTTGGGAGAGGTGTAGCTTTTTCTTAGACTTATAACCCCTTTGTAACTTTCTTTGGTCATGACCAACATGGTAAACATGGTTCTTCCTCTCGGCCTTAATCCTCTCCTCCTCTTGGATACACATGGCGATCAACTTGCTCATAGTCTATTTTTCTTTTTGAGTGTTGTAGTTAATCTTAAATGCATTATACTTAGAAGGAAGGGATGTCATAATGAAGTGGACCAAGAAGCCATCAGAAATAGCCATATCCATGCCTTTAAACTTAGCAATTATATCTGTCGTCATCATAATATGTTCACGAATGCCGCTGGAGCCACCATACCTAGTTGTGAGCATTTTCATAATTAAAGTACTATCCTATACTTTTGAGGAGCTCGTAACTCGCTCCTCGACTGAGATTAAGTACTGCTTAGCATTGTCAGATTCAGGGATTGCTCCCCTTATCCCAACAGATATAGTGCTCGTTATGATCATTAGGGATATGCGGTTGGATCGCTCTCACTTCTCACTGTTAAGTCATAGAGTTTCATTTTCTCAATGAAACTCTCGTCATCAGCGGCAGGAGCTACGGGAGAGTTCTCACATAATGGATAGTCCAAATCCATGGCTCCAAGGATAATCAAAATTCTCTCTTTTCAAGAGGGAAAATTTGTCCCAGTTAGCTGCTCAATGACGTTCAATAAGCAGCAACATTAGTGTTGTTCATGGCTGAATCAAAACAAAATGTAATCAGTAAACATTAGAGGAAATAAATGTCTTGCATGAAAATTAACCCTACGTTGGTCTGATTAATAATATGCTAATGACAGAAATAATAGTTCTAACTCGCATCACCGTTGGGCAGAAATGAAAAAGAACTAAAATTATCTTTGGGTGACACATGTTTATAAACAACGTTGGTCAGTATGTGACCATGGTCATGACATAATCTCAATTTTAACATCAAATAATAACTTGTAACCAAAACTTTTCGTTGGTTCCATTTTAATTAGAGATAATGTTTAGAATAATCATCATATAAAATTAATTACCACATTAATTAATTTGTCCAGAAGATTAATCATAAAATTAAACACAATAACATTGCCAATGAAATTATGATTAAACAATACTTATTAATGAAATTAAATGAAATAGAAGGTAAACAAAAATTAAATGGGCTAAAAACTAATCATCTCCAATACTAGGAAAAAGAAAAACAACCCAAAATCCAAATAGGGTCCTGCCTAAGGCGCACGCGGCCCAGCCGCAAGCTCGGCCCATCAGCGCGCTCGACCCCCGTGAGGCGGAACGCCAGCCGTCGATCAAGATGGACGACTGAGATCACTCCAGGACGGAACAAAATGGCCCGCGGGAGAAATCCTAACCCTAAACACCATTCAACTCTTCCCCTCCCGAAAGAAGCAGGCCAGACGGCAAAGCGGTGGCGAGGGCCAGCGCCGCAGCGGTTGGAGAGCATAGGTAGGGCGCTCCGTGAGGAGGAAAAACCTATGACTTAACAGTGGATAAGTGGGAGTGATCCAACCATATATCCCTAATGATCATAAAGAGCATTATATCTGTTGGGGTAAGGGGAGCAATCCCTGACTCTAACAATGCTAACAGTACTTGGTCTCAATCGATGAGCAATTTAAGGTCTCAAAAGTATAGGCTAGTACTTTGATTATGAAAATAATCACAACTAAGTATGATGGCTCTAGTAGCGTTCGTGAACACATCATGACGATGATAGATATGGTTGCTAAGCTTAAAGGCATGGATATGACTAATTTCTGATGGCTTCTTGGTTCACTTTATTATAACATTCATTCCTTCTAAGTATAATGCATTAACACTCAAAAAGAACAGTGGATTATGAGCAAGTTGATCGTCATATGTGTCCAAGATGAGGAGAGGATTAAGGCTGAGAGGAAGGACCATGTGTACCATGTTGATCATGGCAAAAGGAAGTTTCAAGGGGATTAAAAGTGTAAGAAGAACTATACTTCTTTCCCAAGGCTGAATCAAGCAAATCAAAGCCAAATGAGAAGGCTCCTGCTGCACCTAATTTTGCTTTCTCTGATGGGCCCATCTGTCGCTTCTAAAAAAATAGTGGGCACATTAAGAAGGATTGTGTAGGCTTCATAAAGTGGCTCACTAAGAAGGGTAACGACATAATTTCTACTGTTGATGAAACCCTTTATGTTGATTTTTTTCCTAATACATGGTGGATTGATTCTGGTGCCACTGTACACGTTTCTAATTCATTACAGGGATTCCTTACCGTGAGTACACTAAGAAAGGGGGAGCGAAGCCTTAGAGTTGCAAATGGAAAGGAGGCTGAAGTTGAAGCCGTTGGCACACTACTATTAGCAATAAATAGTGGCTTCACCCTTCATCTGAATAATGGTGTTTATGTTTCTATCATGAGAAACCTTATTTCAATTTCTCTATTAGATGATGGATTCATTTGTATCTTTGGGATACATGCATTATATGTTTTAATTCTAATAATGTTGGTCTCGCCACTCGACGAGACAAACTCTATATGCTCTCTCTGAATTTCCCGTGTCAATGAATGTGTGCGATGTCACCAATAAGCGAAAGAGAAGTTTAGGTGATGAGACTTCATCAAAATTGTGGTACTGTCGTTTAGGTTACATTTCGAATTTCGAAGGGGAGAATAGAACGTCTCATTAAGGAAGAGATACTCCACCCATTAAACTTCTCTTACTTGGACCCCTGTATTGATTGTATTAAGGGGAAATATGTAAAACAAATTAAAAAAAGAGTCACACGAAGCACAAAAATCTTAGAATTAATCCACACTCAGTGTTATTACGGCGTCGCCTAGGCGTCCAGTCGGCCGCTGGAGCTCGTCGCCGGCTCGCCTCGCCTGAACCGGAGATGCCCCGCCGTCGGCTTCCTCAGCTCCCCCGCCGCCACCTTCCTCTGCTTTGAGTCGCCTCGGGTTGCGCCTCCACCGTCGCGCGGGTCGCGCAGGGGCGATGGGGAGTCGGGGAGGGGCGGCGGGGGAGACGGCGCGGGGGAGATGGGGAGTCGGGGAGGGGCGGCGGTTGCATGGGGACATGAGGGAGTCGAGCGGCGAGGTAGGGTTAGGGGTTTGGAGGAGAAGCGACTAGGAAATTTGAGGCTGGCCAAGTGGGCGAAACTTGGGCCAAAAAGGATTTCGAGGAGATAGAAAAGAAGAATATACACTAGTTTTTTGGTCGCTTAGGCGCCGGACGGCCCGTCGAGCGCTCGCGCCCAGCGCCTCGCGTCCAGGCGCCTCGGTCCAGGCGCCTCGCCTCGCCGGGGCGCCGCGATAACCATGTCCACCCTGACATATATGTACCGTTTCCTGTAACATCAGTGGATGGGTATGACTCCTTTATCACATTCACTGATAACTTCTCCCGTTATGGTTATGTTTTTCCCATTCGTGATCGATCTCAATCACTTGATAAGTTTAAAATATTTAAGGTTGAAATAAAAAATCAGCATGACTTAAACACTAAGGTAGTAAGATCAGATCCTGGAGGAGAATATTATGGGAGACACGATCCTTGTGGACATATTCCTGGTCCATTTGATAAATTTCTTTCAGAAAATGGCATAATAGTCCAATATTCAACACATGGTAAATCTCAGTAAGATGGAGTAGCTGAAAGACGCAACCGCACCCTTATCGATATGGCGCGTAGCATGATGAGTTACTCCAATTTACCAATTGGTTTGTGGATTGAAGCATTAATGACAGCCGCACATGTTCTTAATTGGGTTCCCAGTAAATTAATGCCCAAGAGAACTTATCCCGGGATTAAGAGTGATAGACAGTATTTCTAAACCACTTCCTATATACCGCGATAATATGGCTGCAGTTTTCTATTCGAGTAACAAGTTAAGTTGTGCTGCCAAATACATTGACATTAAGTATCATGTTGTGAAAGATAGTATCCGGAATCAAACAATTAATGTGAAGTATATAAGTACCAAGTCTATGCTTGCGGATCCACTTACTAAAGGCTTACAACCTAGTCTCTTTCGAGAGCATGTTGCTGACATGGGTTTATTGGAAAGCCTCTGATTCTGGAAATAAGGACCATGTGAACAATACCAACTCCCGTAAGAATAAGTAATTATTCTATTGAGATGGAATGATGTACTATAGATACTGAGATTTCAGCGGTGCCTTTATCAATTACTGTAATACTTTATCTTGTTGTGCTGTTCTGTTGAGTATGGACTTATGATATTGGACTTTCGATCAAGTGGGAGAATGTTAGTGGTGATCTCGACTTGGAGTTAACAAAGTCTGAATTTTTAGGAGCTAGGCCACCACGAATCCACACCTGCACTCTGATCAGGAGTGCACCAAAACTAATTGGTTTCGGTCCCAGTATCTAGCCTTAGATAAAAGGGGAGAGGCCGGCTCTCGTTTTCGAATTAATCGATCGCGACTTCAACCTCACCCGAACAAAAAAAAAACAACAACCCGATCTAAGAACTGGCACGAGGCTACCGAAGACCGCCGCCATCACCGTGAACATAACAATGCCCTCTTCCACACTGTCATTCTTCACCAACATTCAGATCGACAGACCAAATTGCTAATGGCTTCCTCTTCCTCACTGGGTCGGTGATTATTTTAATTTCTGCATCTTGTGATCATGCTTTAGGCTAGCTAATGATATTCATGTTTTAGTTTACCCTTAGATCTAACACGCATCGGATACATATGAATTTGTTAGGAATTGGGTTCCGTGTTGCGTGGAATTGGTTTCCGATGGGTGAAATATGATGTGATGGGGCATGAATCGGGTTTTCGGTGTGAGTTTGTTGTATGTGTGGCACTGGTATTGTTGCACTTCTGATATGAATTGTGCTGTTTTATTTGGTTAGTCGTTTGATACGAATCTATAGTTTTTTTACACTTGGGGGGGGGGGGGGCAACATTCCCCCAGCATTTATTAACAAATCTGTAGTTGCAATGGAGATGCATATTTGGTGGCCCTGGATGTAAATTATGTCACCAGTGTTTGATTGATGTGATAAAAGTTAGGAACTTCTTTCTACTTCTGTTGTCTGATAATGGTTGGTTGAAAATTCTGTTGTGCTTGAGCTCCGTGTTTTAGTTGCAGATGATGTCAAAATGTGTCTTTGTTGCTTATGAATTTCCTGAACTTAATTATTAAAGAAAGGCACTGATATGTTACAATTCTGTCATTTACTTCTGATATGATTGTGATGCTGAGGCGGAGCAGGGTTTTCACATTTCGTTTTCGGATTATATCTCGGAGGGGACCGAAATCCAAAATTTCGGCGAAATCTCGGTATTTCAAACGAAATCCAGACGAAATTCAAAAAGCAAAATTCAACTCCGGTTTTTTTACACCGAGAAAAACGATATTTTGGATGAAATAACCGAAATCTCGGACCTTTTCAAACCTCTGGAAATAATCTCCTAAGCCTAGAAAAGGAACTGAACTCTTCTCACAACAAGGAATGAAGCCTGCCCCAGTGGTTAAGGTGCTGTCTCACCTGTGAAAGGTCGTGGGATCGAATCCCGGTCTCCGCAACATATTTGTAGATTTAATGTCTCAGCCTTTTTTGCCAAAAAAATGGTGCTTCGGCTGGGATTCGATCCCTACACCTCTTGTATGGTGAGCAAACACACTACCGCTGCGCTATGTGAGCTTCGATATCATTTTGTGTGTGCACAAATATACAAATATTAGAACCATACCATCCCCTGCTATATAAAAATTCCAATTGCCTTGATTTGAACCCGGGTCTCCGGCGTGAGGGCCAACGCTACTAACCAATTGAGTCGCTTGCAGGCCGGTTCAAATCCATTCTAAAATTTAAATTTACCAAATATGGTCCATTACATAGCTATTTTGGTCCAGAAGGGCAAAATATCGGCGAAAAGGGATGAAATTTGGCCAAAATGCATTGGTTACTGTAGCATTTTCAATATTTTTTTTATTCCACCAGGATTTGGAATCTGGGGGGAGCCTGAAATCCGAGATTTCGCCGAAATTTCGTGAAAGTTTGCCGGGATTTTGATCCTTGATATGGAAGAGTTTCCTCTTGCATTTAGCGATGGGTGATTTTGAGGGAGGGTATATAAGTTTTTGCTGTTATGGTAATGGAAAATTGGACGTCAGAGGTGGTTTGATGTATTACATACTACTAGGATAGCTTGATGAGGGATTAGAAAGCTTCCCTACAGTGTCAAAATATTTTGGCTCCACTCCAGTTTGTAATTTCTTGAATTGAATAGCATAAATCTTTCCAATTGAATCATCCAGCCTTTTTAGTCAGGGTCCTCCAAACATAAACTAGACATGGTCCACCTGAGAACAAATCTTGAAAGTAGTACCTCAAAATCGATCTCAAACTACGATGTGTATGCTTAGAGTTGTTAGTATAATGTTTTTTTAAGTAATATAAAACTTTAATTATTAGGAGACATACCATCAGTTGTTGTTTAATCAAGTTTCCAGTTCAATGACTGCATCATCTCTTATGGTTTATACAGTAATTGAGCAGTTCATAAAGCTTTTGTTCTGAATTGAAGTATTCAGAAAGAGTTTGTGTTGTAGCTGGAATGATTACACCAGTGATCTCTGTTTGGTGAATGGTGCCCCGGGCCATTAATGTATATATTTGATGGATCTGCTCTTAACTATTCAAGTCATTGCTCTTACTTAAAGTTCTTGAAGCCATCATTGTACATATCTGATGGCTCTGGTCTTAACTAATCAAATCATTGCTCTTACCAATAATGCTTGAAACCATTGTTGTGTATATATTTGATGGCTCTTCTCTGAACTAGTTGAGTTGTTGCTCTTAGTTATGATGCTTGATCTTTGTTTTGACTGATATAAGAAATTAAATTCAAGCAATTGCAGCATATAATTTTCCTCATTTTTCTTAGCTCTGAGCTTCTTGTAGTTATGAGGAGGCTAAGAAGAGGATGTATGCTTTAAGTACAACAACATATATTGGTTTTCAAGCTGTAATGACTGAGGAAATGTCGGAAAAATTCCGTGGTGAGTGGACAGGATACTTAACTTTATGATTTACTTGCAATGATTTAGGATTCTATACTTTAAAAGTGCTTACTTGCCTGTTTTGGTATTTTGATCAGGATTGCCTGGAGTTGTTTTCATTTTGCCTGATTCATATCTATATCCAGAGACAAAGGAATATGGAGGTTTGTTTTATTCTTGTTCTCTGTTCCCTGAATTTACTATTACAACCTTAATGTACCCATGATGTTATCTGGATGTATGAATTGGTGTCATCAGGAGACAAATATGACAATGGTGTCATCACTGAAAGACCACCACCTGTTCATTATAGCAAACCGTCGAGGACTGACAGGAACCGTAACTTTCGTGGAAACTACCAGAACAGTCCCCCACCGCAAGGAAATTACCAGAACCGTCCTCCACTGCAAGGAAATTACCAGAACAGCCCACCACAGCAAGGGAACTTCCAACCACACCGCCCGCATCAAGATGGAAGAGTCGATGCTCCACAGCAGAATTTTGTGCAGGCTGGACAGGGTGGTAGAGGTCATGAGAGGAATGACTATGCAGATCGTTCAGGTTACAATGGACCGCCTGGTGGATACCATGGTCCGCCGCCTCAGTACCAAGGACATGTAAATCAAGCTGGTCAAGGTCAAGGTTACTACAACCCACAAGAGCGGTGGAACCTGTCACAAGGACAGGCAGGAAATTTCAGGCCTGGGGGTCCATCATCTGGACCATATGGTCAATCATCGGCACCTGGAAATTATGGGCAACCACCTTCACCAACATATCATGGAGGTAACCAAGGGGGTCCTGGTGTGAATCCTGGTTATGGTGGAGAAAACTGGCAAGGGGTTTCTGGTCAATATCCTATCCCAGGTGAAGGACAGCAAGGGAACTGGCAGGTATTATTTTTCCCGGTACAATTAATTGAAATACTTCAATTTAGAACTTTGGATTGCTTCTGTCCATAGATCTGCGATATGCATCAATTAGTGTGCTGCCTAGTCAAGATGTTTCTATCTTGCCTGTAATGCTTGTCTAGTGATGGATTGAAGTTGGTATGGTGACCATGCATAGGTCCGATGTTTAGCTACAAAATTTCTGCCTATGAAATGGAACTTTAGACAAGTGAACTTATTTGTTCGTCTTCAATTCCCATCCCCGTCCTTTCTTAATCCTTAGGTAAAATTGTTAAAGTAGAGAAATCAACCCACTGAGGTACAATTAATAATTATAAGTGCAATCGTTCAGATGCTATTTCAATCATTACAAGGAAAGCAAATATGAAAAATGACAGTATGTCTTGGAACATACATCAACAACCTATGTTAAAACGAGATATAAGGCCTAGGCTGCTTCCATTCTCTCTTTGGACCTTAATTCTGCAGCAGCCCTTCCCTAGAGGAATATGCCTATGGCACATTACGTTTGTATCTACAGTTTTGCTCTTGCTGTTATGCATTGCTGATCATTGACGCTTCTTTCTTGTGCTGTTGTGCAGGGTAGCAAGTAAGGGCTTGATGCAAGTTTTCAGGGAAGAACAAGGTATTAGTTGCTCCGCTGTTATGTAATATGTAGAAATTCCCACCTGTAAAAATAAACAACTGCGTTGCTTTACTCTCACTCGTTGCTTGCATTCAAATTCCAGACTTATTGTGGACGTGTTATTATCAACAGTCTGAATGGACGCGGACTTGATTTTTGTTTTTGAGCCGTATGTTGACATTTAAGCATTGCGGAATCTGGAACGTACTTTGCTTTTCATGGATGTTACGTGTGCCTATCTATCATTGAATTCGTGCTGTCTGCCTATATTTGATGATTCCAATAGTTGAATTTTTTGTATATTTCATATTACTGTGACGACCTGCGCAATTAGCCCAGAGCAACGATAGTAAACTGCCATTGCATGAAGATAATCACACGAATTTTGGCATACTAACTAATTAAAATATCGAGCGCACTGATATTTTATCAATTAGCACACCATGTTCAAAGTATTGTAGCATAACAATAATTAGAGACATGCAGGTTTACATGTCCAGTACTTTAATTATATATTAGATCCAAGTATAACAAAAAGGATATTACATAGATACTAATTACACCAAAAGACTACCGAAGTCGATGCATGGCTACTCATCCTTTCTAATCCTCATGGTAGAATTCAACCGTCTCGTCGAACCAACCAGACGTTTGAGCATCGGAGTCAAACTCTAGAAAAATGTAAAATATGAATTTCTCTCAATCCAATCAAGTCCATCTGATGTCACCTTTTCTCAAAATACAGTTTTACAGGAAGTAGTTTTTCTTTAGGGTTGTTTATTTTAATTTCGAAAATAGCTATAAGCACCTGTATAAGAGGCAAACTTAGCTTTCGTAGCCGGTATGAATTCATGATTTTTACCTTGCGCTGGTTCGTACCACTTTATCTATAGTGATCCCATCCGGGAGGCCCTAGAATGTTTATCACTATTCCAGTATTTGATTTCCAACCCTGGTAGCCAACGAGTAGTGGTGTCCTCGACTGTTCCTCACTACCTTCATTGTACTAGTTTTATCATGCTACTGCAACAATATTGATACTCCCTTAGGCTTTAAATATAGCGTTTGATCAACTGCAGCTAATTTTTGTGTCTTCACTGGGACTCCCGGCATACCCAGCTTCACACTTCTTATTAACTACCTAACCACCAATGTGGAGATCATAATACCTTCACAGGACAACCTTTTTTTGACCGATTTCACACACTATGGTTGGTACTGTAATACAACACATTACTTGAGTGTTAGTTGTTCATACTTATATCATAACATGTGTAGATGACCCCGACAACTACTTCCATCTCATTGGCGCCCTCTACCAACCATATTAAACATACAACAACTAATCCATTCACTATATGAACCAGTCCAATACCAAATCCAATTATCAATCTATCCATTCATTTCTCAATCCATACTATCCATCCGCATCCGATTTAAGGTTTTTATTCACAATATAAATTTTTCCATGCAGTATTGTAATTAATGAAAGCGTTGGAAACATAATAAACATGATCAAGGAACTTGCCTTGTATAATATCTGAAGGTTCAACCTCGCTCGAAAGCTAGAGATGGTGGTCCGGTTGATTAATTCTTCTCCTAAAAATTACAAAGTATTAATTTTATGGCAATTAATTTTCAACATGATTCATGGCGTCCAACCATTTCAACAGTTGCAATCCTAATTAGAGGAAATGTCTTAATTCTTATTTTTAGCGGTTCAAACATTAGCAAGTTTTATGTAGCTGTTTATTTAATTAAATGAGGCTATTTACTATCAGTTTAATTTTCTTAACATTAAGCTAGAGGTTTAGCTAAACTAAACACGGTTCGCGACGATCAACCCATTTTCTAATTTCCCCCTTCTCTTTTCTTTTTCTTTCCCCTCTCTTTTATCCTCCCTCTTCTCTCCAGACCGAAGCCTGGCTCCCTCGGTCTCTCTCCTTATCGACTCCTGGACCGAATCCTCCTTTCTCTCCCTTCTCTCGGTCGACTCCCTCTCGGTTCCTCTCTCTTAGGCTAACTCCTTCCCTTGCTTCCTCTGGCTAACTCTCCGCCGACCCTCCCCTGGCTTGGCTCAACGTCGGCCTCGCCAGCCGCCGCTCCTCCTCGCCTCTCCTCTTCCTCTCTCTACTCCTCCCTCTTCTTCTACCTCCAGATCTGACTCTCCTCCCTCTAATCATCTCACGCCGGCCTCTGGCCCCGTCGTTGGCTCGGTCTCCCGCAGCCGAGCTCGGCTTGGCTAAGCCTGGGCTCTACCCGATTGGTTTATAGGGTTTTTGCTATTTTGCTATTTGGAGTTGGGCTTTTGTTTTACAGTGGCTTGATCCTTCGATTGAACATGGGGAAATGAGTTCTTGAGTGTGGGGTTGGTGCTGTGATCCAAAGGTAATAAGGTTAATGATGATCTTAGGGTGAGAAATCCTAGGTTTTGGGGGCGAGGTGTCGAAACCGACTAGCCTGCACTGCAGTGAGGGCAAGGGAATGGTTGGGATGCTCCTTGCGAGCCATTAAAGAGACTCCTCTATGTTAGTTATGCTAAGGACTAAAACTTCTACTAGCCTAGGTTATGATCACATATATGCGAAAATGAGTAATAAGAAGTAACCCAGAGATGATGTAGCCATTAGAGTTTTGCCGGAGATGTCCATAGTGTTGGTGAAGGAGAAGTGAGACATCGAGATCAACTCGGTGAGGGCGCCTGTCTTCGGTTGCCTTGCGCTGGTTCCTCGATCGGATGGGTTTTGGGAGAAGTTGAACTTGATGGCAAGAACGTTAATCCCACAAGCTATAACTTCTTCCTTCTAATGTCCACGCTGGCAACCGGGACCGAAACCAGTTTTTTTATATGGGGTGCTCCCGATCAGAGCGCGTAGCTAGAACGTGGTAATTAGATCCAAATTTTTTGGAAGGTAGTTAGCTGACTTGAGATCACCACTAACATTCTCCCACTTGATCGAAAGGCTAATATCATAAGTTCATACTCAACAGAACAGCACACCAAGATAAAGTATTACAACGGTTAATAAAGTCACCGGTGAAACCCCAGTATCTATAGTGTACAATTCTATCTCAATGGATTAATTACTTATTCTTAACGGGAGTTGGTTTTATTCTTATGGTCCTTATTTCCAGAATTAGAGGTTTTCTAATAAACCCATGCCGGCAACATGCTCTCGAAAGAGACTGGGTGGTAAGCCTTTAGTAAGCGGATCCGCAAGCATAGACTTAGTACTTATATGCTTGACGTCAATTGTATGATCCTGGATTCTATCTTTCACAACATGATACTTAATCTCAATGCTATTTGATCCTGGCCCGAGCAAGTATGCTCCGATCAAGGAACTCGTGTCAGCCGAGCTCTCTGAGCAATGACACTCGATCTTCTTGGATCATTCTCCGGAACGACCTCCGAGGGCACACATGGTCGGGACGGGCCTGGCCGCTGGGGTATTATGGTAATTTGGGAATTATCCAATCCCCAACAATTTTCTTTGAAACCGAAATTTCTTATGGTCTTATCGAACTTAGGGTACCACTGTCTAGACGCCTGCTTTAGTCCATAGATGGATTTCTTAAGTCTGCATCCCATATATTCCTTGCCTTCCACGACAAAACCTTCCGGTTGAGCCAAGAAAACATCCTCATGCAAGTCACTATTAAGGAACGCAGTTTTAACATCCATCTGATGTAGCTCTAAATCATAATGAGCAATAAGCGCCATGACAATTCTTAGCGAATCTTTCTTTGAGATGAGAGAGAAAGTATCAATATAATCAATCCCTTCTCTTTGTGTAAACCCTTTTGCTACAATCCTCGCCTTGAATCTTTTGACATTTCCTTTAGAGTCATGCTTAGTTTTGTAGACCCATCTACAACCTACTGTTTTGACTCCATCAGGAACTTCTACTAGATCCCAGATGTCATTAATGCTCATAGACTTTATTTCATCCTGCATGGCCTCAAGCCACTTGGATGAATCTTTAGTCATCATGGCTTCCTTAAATGATGTAGGATCATCTACCATCCCTATGTCACATACATCTTCATTCATGTATACAACATAATCATTAGGGATGGCTGATCTTCTTTCCCGCTGTGATCTCCTTAGTGGTTCATTAGTTATCATAGAAGGTGTAACACCCCAATTTTTGTTTTTCATAAATTTAAATAAAATTTTGCACTTTGGTGAATTTTTGGAATTTTCTGGAATTTATTTGGATTTAATTTGAATTTATTCCCTTCTGAAATAATTAAAGAATTAAAATTTGTTAATAAAATTTTGTTGTAAATATTTTATTTGAGTCCAAAATGTCTCAAAGTATTTTCCAGAATTTTTCTGGAATTTTTCTGAGTATTTTGCTATTTTTCTTGATTTATTTGAATTTCTAGGAATTAATTTGAATATTAAATAGCTGGAAATTAGCCGAGTGGGTTTGTAATGTTCATTCGAGCGAGTCCGACCGAGTCCGACCCGAGTCAGACTCGAGTCCAAGTCCGACTCGAACCGGACTCAAGCCCGACCCAGCCCTAACCGCTCCACCGTTGGATCTCGATCCAACGGCCGAGATTGCGCCATGTCACCCTCTCCGTCTCCTCGTCGGACTTCGCCGCCGCAGCCGAGTGGGCCTCGTTTCGCGCGAGTTTCACGGAAGCCGAGGCCCCTATTTAATGCGCCACCGCCGCCATCGTGAAGCCATCTTCCTTGCGCACCCGTAGCCCTAACCCACCGAGCCCGAGCCGCCGCCGTTCGCCCGCTAGAGCTCACCGAAGTTGGATTCGTGCTCCGCCGCTGTTTTCCGTTGATTCCGCCGCCGTCCGCCGTCACCGAGCCCAGATCCGGAATCCTCGCGTCGAGACGCACCCGTGGAGACCACTCACCCCGCCGGAACCGCACCGCAACGCCGTCGGGCTCGTCATCGTCTTCGTCTCTGGCAACCTCTGCTCCAACGCGCCATCGCCGGAACCGCGAGCTTTCTCCACCGTTGGATCTTCATCACACGGCTCAGGTTCGTTCACATCACCCCGTGCGATTTCACGTTTAGGTTTTTAGATCTAATCCCAACCGTTGGATCTAGATCCAACGACTTAGATTAAGCCACGTAGCCGTGAACTACACCGTGCCTAGATTGGATCTCAACCGTTAGATCTACATCGTACAGTTAGGGTTAGCCGCGTTGTAGCGTTTAGATGCGATCCCTGCCGTTCGATCGAAATCGAACGGCGTAGATTGAGCCATGTGTCGCCACCCGGGTCATGCCACGCCACCCCACGGTGAGGCGATACCCGATCGGATCTGGACCGTCCGATCTAAATCGTACTGTCTAGATTAACCGCGTTGCACCGTAACATGTGGAATTAGATCCGATCTAAATCGTTTCGCGCGAGTTTCACGGAAGCCGAGGCCCCTATTTAATGCGCCGCCGCCGCCATCGTGAAGCCATCTTCCGTGCGCACCCGTAGCCCTAACCCACCGAGCCCGAGCCGCCGCCGTTCGCCCGCTAGAGCTCACCGAAGTTGGATTCGTGCTTCGCCGCTGTTTTCCGTTGATTCCGCCGCCGTCCGCCGTCACCGAGCCCAGATCCGGAATCCTCACGTCAAGACGCACCCGTGGAGACCACTCACCCCGCCGGAACAGCACCGCAACGCCGTCGGGCTCGTCATCATCTTCGTCTCTGACAACCTCTGCTCCGCCGCGCCATCGCCGGAACCGCGAGCTTTCTCCACCGTTGGATCTTCATCACACGGCTCAGGTTCGTCCACATCACCCCGTGCGATTTCACGTTTAGGTTTTTAGATCTAATCCCAACCGTTGGATCTAGATCCAACGGCTTAGATTAAGCCACGTAGCCGTGAACTGCACTGTGCCTAGATTGGATCTCAACCGTTAGATCTACATCGTACAGTTAGGGTTAGCCGCGTTGTAGCGTTTAGATGCGATCCCTGCCGTTCGATCGAAATCGAACGGCGTAGATTGAGCCACGTGTCGCCACCCGGGTCATGCCACGCCACCCCACGGTGAGGCGATACCCGATCGGATCTGGACCGTCCGATCTAAATCGTACTGTCCAGATTAACCGCGTTGCACCGCAACGTGTGGAATTAGATCCGATCTAGGCCATTGGATTTCAAATCAACGGCCAAGATCTAGCCACGTGTCCAGGAGTTGGACCGGCGCAGTCAGCGGTCAGCCGCGGTCGCCACTGACGTCACGCGTGACATCAGCGTGGGGCCCGCGAGTCAACGGCTGGCCCAACGGCTCCATGACGTCATCCGTGACTTCACACTGACGTCACGGTGGGGCCCGTGTGTCAGTACTGTGTGGCCAAGGCGCGGTGACGTCAGCGCTGACGTCACCCGAGGGGTCCCACATGTCAGTGAGTCCACGGTGGACCAAAACCGAACCGTGGACCTAGTCCATGGACCCACTGACGTCATAATTCGATTTTTCAATAGAAAAATAATTCGGTGGAAAAATCAAATCCCGTGCTGATGTCATAAATCCGGATTTTTTAATAGAAAAATAAATGAATTAATTCGGTTTATTGATTTATTTGAATTTTCAAATATCAAATGCTTATAACTTTTGCGTTTCAACTTCGATTTGAACGATTCCAATTTCTAAATTTTTATAAAATAGAGATCTACCTAAATATGAATTTTAATTAATTTTTGAATATGAAATTTTCTCTGTTTATATTTAATTAATAGATTCTTTAAACTTTAAACGATTATAACTTTTGCATTTTAACTCCGATTTGGGTGATTCAAATTTCGAAAAATTTGTAAAATCATGCTCTCTCTGTTTATGGACTTTACTTGAATTTTTGAACAATGTGTATGTACTGTTTTATTTATTTATTGCTATTTGCACGCGTTATGAGTAGACGTTGAAGTACCCGAGGGCTTCGAAGGTGAAGTGTTGACCCAGGAGCCAGCTCAAGACTAAGATCAAGTACTTTTTGAAGGCAAGTTATGCTTTGACCATATTGATCCCATTTTTGAAATTAATTTGGTTTAAATTATTGCATGCTAATTTAATTAGAACTTGTTGAAGTTATTTCTGGGAATTAGATAAATGCCAAATTGGAGTATGACACCTTGACTATCTAATTATGTGCCATGAGCCCTTGCCACCCTAGTTGTGGAATTTATATAGTTGGACATTTTTAAATTGCTAACATTGGGTATTTAGACCGTTGTAGTATATTGCTTAGACCTGCTACGTGCACATGACATGATTTTGGACAATCAAATGTTAATGTTGTCTTAATGAGATATTGAACTTGTTTTGGAGAAGTATCACGTGTTGTGATTGTTGATGGCACGTGGTGCATGGTAATAACTAGGTTTAATAAATAGATTTTGACCAGGGCAAGTGGCAAGAATGATATGGTGGGCCATGAGTGGCACCGGGAATGTCGTTTTGGTTCTTCGGGTAGTCTTGCCCTGGTCACCCTAAGGACTTAACCTTGCAAGCCTTTGATCTGTGTCAAGCGTGCAACCACATGTCCGCAATGGGATGGACCTAGTTGAGTAAGTTACTAATAACTTGCATGTGATACCTCGGGGTGTCAACTACACCTTTTGTGTAGCTTGAAAGGGGAGCGTACCAGTGCTATGGCATGGTACCCATCCAACGGTATGTCGGTCCCATACTTCACCTCCGTTAAGGGAAGGGATGGTGTATGACAAGCCGGAAAGGTTCACTTGTTTTGTTTGTGGTCTCTGAAACGCTTTGTTACGATCACTCGCCTTTGTGGCGTTTGACTGTATCTTGTGGGTAAAGTGCATAACATCTGCAGAGTGTAAAATCTATTCGAATAGCCGTGTCCACGGCATTGGACATTGCTCCGGGATTACAGTCAAGGGTTAGACTTTCATGAAAACAACTTGGACTTGGAAAGTTTGGTTGGGTTAAATGATGACGTTGTTGGAAATGTGGATTAGGAAAGGAAAAGTGTTTAATTAACCCTTGGAAAAGTTATTGATATAATCTTTATATTTACTGCTTTCGAATCTACTTATGCTACTTGTTCACTGCCATTTTACTGCAAATGTACCTGTTGGCCTATCCTTGAACTAAGCCATGCATGTAGAATATTAGTTTGCATTCTGTGCATGACTTGCTGAGTACCAAGTACTCACCCTTGCCACAACACATCATCAGTTGAAGGAGAAGCGACGCTAGCTTTGGAAGAAGAACTTCAGGAGGAGTCGTCTACTTAGGGAGCGAGCCCAGTCAGTTGCCTGTGGTATACTGGATGGCGCCACGTTGATGTTTTTATTCCGCTGCAATTTATTTTTCTTAATAAGTTTTCGCCCTGTGTGGCGTACTCTTGTAACTTGACCATAAGGTCGAGCAACCGGTTTTGTTATTTTAATTGAAGTACTTTATTACTATCATTGTGTATGATTCTGATATTTAGCAATGTTGAGACTGTGTGCACTAGCGTGATCCTGGACTAGTGCTGAATACACAAAGGGTCCGGATTTGCATATTCGGGTCCCGACAGAAGGCAATTAAGGCTCATCATTAAGTGCTGTACTGTTGAAACCTGAATTCTCATATGAGGGCTCAACTCTAGGATTCTTAGCTGGAGGTATAACCATATGAGGTAAAGGAACGATAGTCTCTTGGATTATCAGCAAAGGAACATAAGTGCGAACCTTCTCAAGATCTATTTTCCTAGCCTCTGAGCTCCCTCTGATTTCATCATTCTCTAAGAATACAGCATGGTGGGTTTCCACAAACTTAGTGATATGATTTGGACAATAAAATCGATATCCCTTAGACCTTTCAGGATATCCAATAAAATGGCAACTTATTGTCTTAGGATCCAATTTTCCAATATGTGGATTAAAGACTTTAGCTTCAGCAGGACAACCCCACACACGCAAATACTTTAAACTTGGTTTTCTTCCAGTCCATAATTCATAAGGGGTTTTAGGGACTGATTTACTGGGAACCCGATTTAATATGCGTGCAACTGTCTTTAGTGCTTCCATCCACAGTGTGACACCACGGAGTGTCGTAACCTTATATAATGTGAATGTTGAGGTCAAAAACATTATGAAATATGGAATTGGAGGTTGAAACCATACGGTATGAGGTTTATTTGCATTTCCGGGCCGTTTCTGGGAGTTTGGGCCTTCCCGGGGGAGTTTGGGCCTAAGGGAAAGGGTCGTGGGCCTTGGTGGGGAGGAGTTTGAGTCCTTTTGGGAGTAGGAGACCTGGTTGGAGGCCTCCCCCAGCCCCTTGTGCGCCTCCCCCTGCTGTTGTGCGCCCCCCTTGCAACCTAGCCTCCCCCCCACTCTCCCCTCCACCCCTTGCCTCCACCTCTCCTAGCTGCCACCTCTCAAGCCCTTGTGCCCCTCTCCTCACCTCTCCACCACCCCTTGCTGCCCTAGGGGAGTTCTCCACCTCACCATCCCGCAGATCCATTCATTGGAGCGCTCCGCGACGAGGAGATCCGGTGGATTCGAAGTGAGGAAGGAGATCGCGCGAACCGGGAGGAGATCCATTGGGTTTTTGTTCGTCGGGCGAAGGTATGGCCATGGGAATCCTTGGGGTTGGTCTAGGATATGTTCTAAGGGTTAATATCATGTTTTTAGATCAATTGGTGGTTCTGTAGTTGGGTAGATTAGATGGAATCTTGAGTTTGCCACGTTCTCTGTTTCGGGCAGCATGAGCAGTCGACCTAGGGTTTGGGTTTTCGCCAATTTAGATTCGGAATTTGGTCGTCCGGCTGTTGAAGAAGATGTAGGTAACTTCAATAACTTTCAGTGGGTATAAAGAACGTCCACTTCCGCCCAGCCGTTTGAAAGGTATGCTCGTTTTACCGAACGTATTAAAAACTGTGACGTGATTGGAACAGATCACGGTATTTTGTAGATTAAACCACCTTAGAGTCCGAATCAGTTTTTCCATATACTTAGAAAAAGTTAGGAAATTTCCTAAGCTACGCGAGTATGTACTCGTTTATTCGATTCGGAGTCTTAGAACCCGAGTTATGCCTTTTGGAAGGCTGCTGTCCCGACGGGACAGAACCTCTGTTTTTGGGTTTTGCGAGTAGTTTGCGATGTCGGGGTAGAAGAGGGTTTGCGTATTGTTTTGTGGACATGATTGTGAGTGTGTGGTACCTATGTGCAGGTGGTGTGACCCCGGGAGTGCCCTCTACGTCTCGCCAATCCGTCGCCGTGGTTGAGGCAAGTGTATTGGAATGGGTAGCGAGTTGATGTTTGCTTGATTGGTTGAGATTAAAATTGAATATATGATATGTTCACATGCCATGTTTTAATGATTGCCATTGACATGATGAATATGCTTATTATGCTATGATGCCATGTGTTAATGTACAAGTTATTTATGATGTTGGCATGTTTGCATACATGGCATGATACATGGCCCGGGCGGTGAGAAAGTCATAACTAGTCCGGGGAAGGTCGGTGAGAAAGTTATGACTATTCCGGAGAGCCAATGAGTAAGTCCTATATCGTGATTCCATCCACCGCGGTGTATGGAAGCGAGGAGTAGGCACCCTCCATCTTCGGGATGGAAGGGGGGAGAGGGTGCACACTGACGGGTGTGTACTCAACCATACCAGTATGAGTTTCCAGGAGATATGTGCATCGCATTGCATTGCATTGCATTGCATTCTATGAGGATGTTATATGATGATGATTTATGATGATGTCAATGATATGCTTACACTATGAATATGAGATGTGTATGATGTCATATGTGAAAAGTGGTGATGAAGGTATTGGAATGTATTTTCTTGTTCCATTGCAATATACTTGCTGAGTGATGAACTCACGCTTGTGTTTATGTTGTTTTTTTCTTAGGTACCATGAAACCGGCATGCGGGAAAGGGAGCTAGTCACACGTCATCACTTAGCTTCACACATATAAACAATGACATGTTCATTCCTTTAATTGTGATGGTTAATTCACTGAACTAAACTGGGGTGTTGATGCTTTGTTGGTTGCCATGAGTAAATGATTAGTCCATATTTGACATGAGACGAATAGTCTTATATCCTTAACTGTATGATGGCTGAAATTCCTGTTTTCTCAAGTTATTACTATCGTTCTTTATGCTATCTTGATATGTGAAGATTGTTGTTGCTCAATCCATGGAAAAACAAAGGAGATGCTGCCGAAATTTTCGGTATTAGCATTTGCTCCTTTGCTGTAATTTACTTGTAATTGTGGTATTTAGAGGTTGCTTAGTCTATGTTTGGTAGCATTCGGGCATATTAAATGCCGGGGTGTTACACACAGACTAACTGGTAAACTGGAGTAACTCATAATGCTACGCACCATATCCATAAGGGGACGATTGCGCCTTTCAGCTACTCTATTTTGCTAAGTTTCACCAGATGTGAAATATTGAGCTACTATGCCATTTTCTGAAAAAAATTTAGCGAATGGACCGAGAATTTGTCCATAAGGAGCATGTCTCCCATAATATTCTCCTCCACGATCTGATCTCACTACCTTAATTTTCAAGTTATGCTGGTTTTTGACTTCAGCCTTGAATATTTTGAACTTATCGAGTGATTCAAATCGATTACGAATGGGGAAAATATAGCCATAATGGGAGAAGTCATCAGTAAATGTGATAAAAGAGTTATACCCATCAATTGAAGTTACAGGAAAAGGTACACATATGTCAGTGTGGATTAATTCTAAGATTTCTGTGCTTCGTGTGGCTCCTTTTTTAATCTGTTTTACATATTTCCCTTTAATGCAATCAATACAATGATCTGAGTCAGAGAAGTCTAGAGGATGGAGTATCTATTCCTTAATGAGACGTTCCATTCTCCCCTTCGAAATGTGGCCTAAATGATAGTGCCACAATTTCGATGAAGTCTCATCACCTAGACTTCTCTTTCGCTTATTGGTGGCATCATACACATTCATCGATACATGAGATTCAGAGAGGTGAAGCATACAGAGTTTGTCTCGTCGAATTGCGAGACAAACATTATTAGATTTAAAGCTTACAATAAATTTATTGTTCCCAAAGATACAAGTGTATCCATCATCTAATAAAGAAACTGAAATGAGGTTTCTCCTCACACTAGGAACATAAACGACATTATATTCTCCTTAGAATATTTTTTTTGTTATGGCCTACAAGGTTGACATAATTCTTCTTTTGCTTTGGCTTGCTTGACTCAACCTTAGGGGAGAAAGGCAGCTTCTTTTGGACTTAGCTTCCCCTTGGAATTTTCTTTTTCCATGGCCAACATGGAAAACTTGGTCCTTCTTTTCAGTCTTAAGCCTCTCCTCCTCTTGGACACACATAGCGATCAACTCGCGCATGGTCCACTGCTCCTTCGGAGTATTATAATTAATTTTGAATGCATTGTACTCAGAAGGGAGAGAGGTCATAATAAACTGGACCAGGAACCCATCGGAAATGGCCATGTCGATGCCCTTGAGTTTTGCAGCCATATCATTCATCATCATGATATGCTCACGAACGCTGCTAGAGCCATCATACTTACTTGTGAGCATTGTCATGATTAAAGTACTGGCATATACTTTTGAGGAGACTTTAAACTGCTACTCCACTCAGGCCAAGTACGTCTTAGCATCTTCGGATCGGGGATTGCTCCCCTAATCCTAATAGAGATAGTGCTCTTTATGATCATGAGCGACATGTGGTTTGATCGCTCCCACTTCTTCGCTGCAACATCATAGAACTTCTTTTTCTCAATGAAGTCCTCAACAAAAGCAGCTGGAGGAACATGAGCAATCTCACGTAATGCAAGATCGAGATCTATAATTCCAAGGACGATTTGCAATTTTTCTTCCCAAGATGAGAAGTTAGTTCCAGAGAGTTGTTTAATGCCATTTAAAGTACTGGTAATGTTGGACGTGTTCATTACTGAATAAATATATACATGAATTAGTAAACAATAAAGTAATGTCTGGCATGAAATTAACCCTACATTGGTCCGATTAATAACATGCTAATGATGGAAAATTTAATAGTTCTAATTCGTATCACCGTTGGGCAGAAACGAAAAGAACTAAATTATCTTATGGATGACACATGTTCATAAACAACATTGGTCAGAATATGATCATGGCCATGACATAATCCCAGATAAATAATGATATGAATTAAAACTTCCCGTTGGTTCCATTTTAATTAGACATAATGCTCAGAATAATCATGATATGAAATAATCATCATATTAATTAATTGCCACATTAATTAACTTACTTAGAAAATTAATCATTAAACATAATAGATAATGCCCATGAATTTATCATAAAATTAAGCACATTAATAATACTTAGGAATAATCATGAAATTAATCAAATATCATGCCCAAAAAATAAACAATGATTATTGCTAAGTTTTAAAAGAGACATAATAGAAAATTAAAAGAGCTAATAAATTACTAAACAACAAAATGGCCCAAAACAGTAAAGGCCTTTGCAGCCTAGCCACGAAAAAGGCCCAGAACGCACGCGGCCCAGCCGAAACTACCAACCCACACAGCGAAGCGGCCCAAATTGCTTCTCAACTCAGAAACCGAAAGGCCAGCAAATCTCAGTCGTCAAACCGAACGGATGGCCGCGATTTCCCTGGGATGGAACAAAAGGGTGACAGAAGAAACCCTAATCTCCAAATGCCTCTTCTGATCCGAAAAACACGGCACGAGCGAACATCCGGCGAGAAAACGGCGACGACGCGCGCTTGTGGTGCCGCAGAGACGGCGCGACGGCTCGCGAGGGCTGCAGAGGCAAGCGCGACGGAGCTAGCGCGGGGGCGCTGTGCAGCGGAGCGAGCGAGACGGCGTGATCGAGTAGGATGGGCGACCGCGACTATGCTAGCGGCGGCGGGGAAGCATCGTCGAGGTAAGTCCCCAAATCCTCTTTTAGATCATTAGATTTCTTCGATTGATTTGGGGTTTGGGTTCAATCATTTTGGATTTGGGGATTTAGGGTTTTGGCATGGGAATTAAGGGTTGGATCCGACTTATCCCCTTCTAATTTGATCCATTCATCTCCTTCTAGAGCTCTAACCGGTGCTAATTAACCCCAAATCAACCTTTAATCCGACCAATCAAGTGCCAAAACAGACAAACAAGAATCGGTCCGGGCTAAAAATAGGAACATGAATAGGCTAGATCGGCTTTGATACCAAATGTTAGTTATGCTAAGGGCTAAAACTTCAACTAGCCTAGGTCGTGATCACATATATGCGGAAATGAGTAATAAGAACCAACCCGGAGATGATGATGTAGCCATTAGAGTTTTGCCGAATGTGTCCATAGTGTTGGTGAAGGAGAAGTGAGACACCGAGATCAACTCGGTGAGGGCGCCGGTCTTCGGTTGCCTTGCGTTGGTTCCCCGGTCGGATGGGTTTTGGGAGAAGTTGAACTTGATGGCAAGAACGTTAATCGCACAAGCTGTAACTTCTTCCTTCTAATGTCCACGCTGGCAACCAGGACCGAAACCAGTTTATTTTATATGGGGTGTGTGACACCACGGAGTGTTGTAACCTTATAAAATGTGAATGTTGAGGGAAAAAACATTATGGAATGTGGAATTGGAGGTTGAAACCATACGTTATGCAGTTTAATCGCAGTTCCGGGCCGATTTTGGGAGTTTGGGCCTCTCCGGGGGAGTTTGGGCCTAAGGGGATGAGTCGGGGGCCTTGGTGGGAAGGAGTTTGGGCCAATGAGGGAGGGAGGAACCAGGTTGGGATGCCTTGTGCGCCCCCCTAGCCCTCTTGGGCGCCACCCCCCTAGCCTTAGGGTTTCCCCTCGCTTCCACCTCCTAGCCGCCACCCCCATGCGCCTCTCCTCTCCCCATTGCGCCACCACCCCCTCCACCACCTCTCCACCTCCCTTGCTGCCCCTAGGGGAGTTCTCCACCTCACCAACCCGAAGATCCATCCATTGGAGCGCTCCGCGACGAGGAGATCCGGTGGATTTGGAGCGAGGAAGGAGATCGCGCGAACCGGGAGGAGATCTGTTGGGTTTTCGTTCGTCGGGCGAAGGTATGGCCACGGGGATCCTTGGGGTTGGTCTAGGATCTGTTCTAAGGGTTAATATCATGTTTTTAGATCAATTGGCGGTTCTGTAATTAGGTAGATTAGATGAAATCTAGAGTTTGCCACGTTCTCTGTTTCGGGCAGCATGAGCAGTCGACCTAGGGTTTGGGTTTTCGCCAATTTAGAGTCGGAATTTGGTCGTCCTCCTGTTGAATAAGTTGTAGGTAACTTCAATACCTTTCAGTGGGTATAAAGAACGTCCAATTCCGCCCAGCCGTTTGAAAGTTATGCTCTTTTTACCAAAAGTATTAAAAACTGTGACGTGATTGGAACAGATCACGGCATTATGTAGATTAAACCACTTTAGAGTCCGAATCAGTCTTTCCATATACTTAGAAAAAGTTAATAAATTTCCTAAGCTATGCGAGGATGTACTCGTTTAATCGATTCGGGGTCTTAGAACCTGAGTTATGCTCTTTGCAAGTCTGCTGTCCCGGCGGGACAGAACCTTTGTTTTTGGATTGTGCGAGTAGTTTGCGAAGTCGGGGTAGAAGAGTGTTTGCGTATTGTTTTGTGGGCATGATTTTGAGTGTGTGGTGCCTATGTGCATGTGGTGTGACCCCGGGGGTGCCCTCTACTTCTCGCCAATCCGTCGCCCGTGGTTGAGGCAAGTGCTTTGGAATGGGTAGCGGGTTGTAGTTTGCTAGATTGGTTGACATTGAAATTGAATATATGATATGTTCACATGCCATGCTTTAATGTTTGCCATTGATATGATGAACATGCTTATTATGTTATGATGTCATGTGTTAATGTACAAGTTATTTATGATGTTGGCATGTTTGCATACATGGCATGATATATGGCCCGGGCGGTGAGAAAGTCATAACTAGTCCGGGGAAGGTCGGTGAGAAAGTTATGACTATTCCGGAGAGCCAATGAGTAAGTCCTACATCGTGATTCCATCCACCGCGGTGTATGGAAGCGAGGAGTAGGCACCCTACATCTTCGGGATGGAAGGGGGGAGAGGGTGCACACCGACGGGTGTGTACTCAACCATAACGGTATGAGTTTCCAGGAGACATGTGCATCGCGTCGCATTGCATACATGATGATGATGATAATGATATGTGATCATGAATGAGATGATAGACATGATGTGAGTTGTTGTAGCCATGTAATTGTTCTTTTGTACCATTGCAATATACTTGCTGAGTGTTGAACTCACGCTTGTGCTTTCTTGTTGTTTTAGGTACCATGAAACCGGCATACGGGGAAGGGCATTAGCTACACATCTACACGTAGCTCCACACTTATAGACAATTTATTCATCTTGGTCATGATAATAAGAGTAGTGCCATGCAACTTGGTGCAATGGTTAATTTGTGTGCTTGGTTTCCTCATTTACTTCGTTTGGCTCATGAGATGGTTGGAATCTTTATTCTAGGCTTATACTGCTGCTAGAACCCTTGTTATTGATGATTTAGATGTCATTCTTTATACTATATCCTGTGATCACATTGTTGTTGCTTCAATTCATCGAAAAACAAAGGAGATGCTGCCGAATTTTTTTCGGTTTTAGCATTTACTCCTTGGCTGTAATTTATCTTAGTTTATGGTTTTTAGATGTTATTTAGCCTATGTTTGGTAGCATTCGGGCATATTAAATGCCAGGGTGTTACAGGGTGCTCCCGATCAGAGCACGTAGCTAGAACATGGTAATTAGATCCAAAATTTTCGGAAGGTAGTTAGCTGACTTGAGATCACCACTAACACTCTACTGAGACCTCAATGGATTTTCCCGATCTATTTGCTACTCCACCCAATCTACTTGCTAGTCTACCTGATCTACTCTTTTTCATACTATATTCTATACTACTACTCTACTGCTTTACTTGTGCTCTAGGGATTGGTTCGGTTCCGGGGTTGATGGAGATGCTGATGAGGGAGGGCAGTGAAGGGGGTGGCCGAAGTCCTCTGGCTCCTTTTGCTTAGTTCGGCTGTGCTCTTTTGGTGCTTGCTCTTTATTAATAAACTATTTTTAATTGTGAAATTTAAAAATATACCGTGGAATTTTTTTTTGCAAAACTATACGTCTGTCGTGAATAGGTGGTGCGATTGGAGGCTAGTCGTGCCACCGTGGCGCGAGGGGTGGCGTGGCAGCCATTTTTGCTGCCACGGCAGCTGTTTCCGCTGCCACGGCAGCCAATCGTGCTGCCCTGGCGTGACTGGACGGCAGCGCGATTGGCTGCCCTAGCAACGAAAACGGCTCATGTTAAATCATCTGGTATCACAACATACAAAAAAAAATTGAAGTTTGATCTTTGGTTTAAAATAGAATTCAAATTTAAAGTGTAGGTTTAAAACTAGCTCAATACAAATTTTGTGCAACTAAAATTCAAAAAGAATGATACAGAATTCTTTAGAATCCTTATGTCATAAGCTCTCTGAATATGCAAAGAGATTTAAATTTAAATTTAGTTTGTACCATTTCCTGATTAGGTTTGATTTCAATGCGTTAAATAATAAAACTGTCATAACTTGATCATATGATATCCAAATGATGTAGAATAAGTTTGTTTGTGTTAATTAGACAGTATATAACCTGGTTGCTTTATGTACTAAATGTATGTAGTACGGTGGACAAGTGGTAGGACACAATTTAAATTATTTTCTTTCACGCAGACTGTATTAACGTAGGTATGGATCATTTATGTATGTACGCAAATAATGTCATTATGTTAGATCTTATTTTCCCCGAAAAAATAATTAGTTCTTAGTTGTAAGAAATAAACAAGGTGGCAAGTTCGGTTCAAAAAAACTACATGTAGGCATAATTTCTCAGATTTACACGATAGCCTGTCGCCCTCATTCAAAGCTGCATGACCTGTCAGTGCTTAATGTAATATACATGACGGCACAAAATTTGCTTAATGTAGTATATAACCTGTTAGTTCTTTTTGAATTTTAGTTGCACAAAATTTGTATTGAGCTAGTTTCAAACCTACACTTTAAATTTGAATTCTATTTTAAACCAGAGATCAAACTTTAATTATTATTTTTTGCATATTGTGATACGAGATGATTTAACATGAATTTACAAACTTGTTTCATTTAATTTGGACTTATGATTCAAAAGTTATAACCATTTAAATATGTTTGGTTTAAATAATTAAAAAAAAATGCGAAAATCGCTGCCACGGCAACCGTTTTTGCTGCCACGGCAGCTGTTTCCGCTGCTACGGCAGCAAAAACGGCTGCCACGCCACCCCTCGCGCCACGGTGGCGCGACTAGTCTCCAATCGCGCCACCTACTCGCGACAGACGTATAGTTTTGCAAAAAAAAAATCTGCGGTATATTTTTAAATTTCACAATTAAAAATAGTTTATTAATAAAAAAATTCCTCTTTAGCTTGGTTGTGGAAGGAGGCAAGGGGATGACCGGATGAATGCAAATGCTTGGCTGGGGAGATGAATGGCTGGCTGTGTTGCTTCGACTGAGAAATGAGAAAAGGGAGAGGGGAATATAGTATGAAAATGAGCAGAAGGGAAGTGAAACACGGCTTGCTCTTATCCTCTCTTTTTACTGCTCTATTTACCCTTCTACCCTTATCCTTTTACTAGGTTACCATGTGATATTTTGGTCTTTATGCACAACACTGGTTTTTGGAGATTAATTGCCCACTGTGTTCCTAATAAGATGCCTAAGGCTAAACCCAAGGATGACCTGTAAAACCAGGCCTCTATGAGCCTTGAATAGTGCGACCTGCATTTAATTTAGGCCTTTATATTGGGTCGATTTCCAACCATGGCCTGAATTCCCTGCCTGTATATCAACCATCACACAAGTCTCTCCTTTGCACATAGCACACATGAGGACGGCATCTCTATATAGAGATGAATCCCTTCGGCCTCTTGGATAGAGACACACATAGCACGCCCCTTTGGGATGGTTACAGGCCTGAATAGGCCTCCAAATATCCAAACAGGCCGTTTTAGAGGCCATCGTTGGAGAGAGTCTAATGGCTTGATTTACTTAAGGGTTCTTACAATTACCCTCACAGGTGCACTGAATAAAACACTCTAACCTGGGGATACTTTTCTTTTCAGTTTTAATGAACCCATTCATTATCGTTGATATATACTTATCATTTCACACAGTATTGTGAAAGGACCATAGAATCTAGTATATACTTATCATTTCACACACTGTTGCGAAAGGACCATAGAATCTAGTTGTTACTCTTTGCTAGTTGGATGCCCATTGACATTCGCTACAGATTTTCCCTTTTTGAGGGGATATCATTCAGATGCTTAGATCGACCTTAGCATTGGGCATCTCGATCCGTTCAGGCACAAGTTGCATGCATGAGCACGAGATTTCAATAGATTTTGAGGCAAGTCAACTATCGAGCTGCACTGTAGGGAATAAAATCCAGCTTTTAGTTTATGGTGACTAGCAGATGTATTCAATTTATTTGCTGAATGTAGCATTTATCCCATTTGAATCGAATAATGTTGCCGTAAAGAACGGAAAAGGAGCAACAAAATACATGGGCGAATATAAAATACTTTGTAGCTACCGGTTTTCGTTCACTAAACTTGGTACTTGGTAGATCAATCTTGGGCAAATATACTTGCAATATAAAATTGAACTTGCAAGAAATCCGTAGTAGCACTCGCGAGAAGTGCTCTTTTACGATGGATTAAATTAAATATGAACCGTTCATTTTTTTCGATCTAATGGATCAGATTAACTAGAGTTTACTTATACTACACCTGGTAGTAGAGTAGTAGAAACACCCTTAACAAATCAACGGTTGGATGTGATTTTTACTACACATTTTATACTACAAGTATAATCCACCGTAAAATTTCTCTTAAACTGTGGGATTGAGAATTATACCATTTCGGCGTCTGTTGGGTAATAACAAGTTTGTCATATCCTTCGCCTTTGTAACGACACTGTATGTCCAGCAAGTGTCTCACAATAAGATCTAAAGGTCTAAAATTTTCACCCAAATCCATCCCCACCGTCGATTTCCAACCGGCTGCGGATACACTTATCCCATTTTTGTGTTATTGGAAGTTTGGAAGCGAACAATAGAAGATTCCATTCACTGAAATGTGGCATTCAATCACCACCTGTTCTGACCCCTCTCATTGTCCACATTATAAATACCTGGTGTAAGCTATCAGTGATGCCAAACACCAAGCCAAAGAGAAGCCATAACTGAAGGAGCAGGCGAAAAGAAGAGGGGAAGCCTTGCATGGAGATGGAGAGCCTCCTCCCTTTGGTAGCTAAGAATGACTTGCCTATGCTTGCCATCTGTTAGCTCATCCATCCATCAGCAGCCATGGCGACGGCATGGGTTAGTTTGCGGAGAAATCCTTGTGATGGATGCAGTTAATGTGGCTGCACGGGCAGGTCTTCTTGGCTAACCAGAGTGGCTCTCATCCGCCATGCCAGGTCACCCTCTTCATTGTTATTTCACAGCTTTTTTTAGCTTTTCTTTGCACATGAAAATTTGGTTATATATATATATATATATATATATATATATATATATATATATATATATATATATATACATCCTGATGATCTCAACCTTGGGATTCTGGTCGCTTTATGTAAAAGATCTTATTGCTTCCACTGCTATAAAAAAAAAATATTAAACCTCTCATCACTGATGGTAGTCAAAAACCGTCTGTGATAACCCCTCATCACTGACCCTTCTAGATAAAAACTATTTTAGTTGCCATCGCCTTTCTTATTATAATATTGATGGATTCTAAGGTAAAATCCATTTTATTCCATAGTTCGATCTAAAAGGTGTCATGCGTTGATTTATCGCTATTACTTTATCCTCATCCCTGAATAAGAATACCATAAGCAACCTTGCTTCTTGAATTATAGAGTTTATTAACTTATCGTAAGGAGTTGATTAATTCATCGTATATAGTTGATTAATTTATAAAATAGACTCTATATGATCACCTAATCAACTCTATATGATGAGTTAATCAACTCTACAATTCAAGAAGCTAAGTTGCCTATGGTATTCTCGTTCGGGGATGAGAATGAAGTGAAAGCGATAAATTAGAACATGGCAATGTTCAGGACGAGCTATGAAATGAAATGGATTTTGTCTTAGAAACCATCAACATTATAAAAGAAGAAGATGAAAGCGCTACAAATGTTTATATTTTAAGACGATCCTGATCAAACAAGCTGTTGTCTCGATGCATCTATGATGTTTAGATATTCAATTACAAAATCTATAATCGGTTGTGCCTCGTAAATGTCGTTGCAGAAATATCTAAGCAGATGAAAATTTCAAATAACAAATACTAATGATGGAAGTGCTGCTAGGGGTGTAAGAAAAAAGGGGATCACAAACGGTTTTAGTTAGAAACCGTCTGTGATACTGTAGCATCACAGACGGTTTCTAACTAGAACCGTCTGTGATGTTTATATCACAGACGGTGACCAAACCGTTTGTGGTATGCTGTTATATCACTGATACATGATCACAGATGATTCGAAAAACCGTCTATGATGATGATTTCGAACCGTCTATGATGTTATTATTTGTAATAGTGTTCTTGAGTGCAATTTTTGGATTCAGATCACTCTGTGATGATTGGAGAGCATGGTTTTCAGTACAGGGATCAAGAAAAGGAAGACATGCAGTGCCAAATAACCAACTGAAATCTCTGAATCATCCTCTCTCCCTTCTTCCCTCTCTCTTACCGAGAGGTGCTTCTATGTTTTTCCTTCTAGTACAAGTTGCATAAATCTTGAAGTAATCACTATCTACCTTTCATTTATGCTTTAATAGTTGTGCAACTTTTAAAAGGAAGAGCATAGAAGCACCTCTCCAGGTGCAGGTTTGTCAGGTGCAGAACAACAGTCGCCATATCCAAGAATTGCTTCTGCATGCCAACTGCACGGACACGAGGAGTCTGTGACTGTGTGTGTGGCAGTGTAGAATGTCACACGTGTTGTGCACACAGCTAAGCTAAGCTCTCACGTACGGTCGTATGCCTCTGCCGTTTGCACGATGTGATAAGAGGGTAATTTCGTCGTCGTATGCAAAGAGGTAATGAGTCCGTATCGTAGAAGGCAAGGACTCCAAGATTTGGTAAGATTAGATATTGAGTCATATCCTAACAAACCTCCCCTTGACTCAAAATCCATAATGAAAATTTGTCTCCAAGAAACCCCGAAGGGCAATTAAGCACCATGAATACCAACCAAGTCAAGACAATGCTTGAACTTGGTATTAGAGAGAGACTTGGTGAGCATGTCTGCAGGATTATCATCAGTGTGTATCTTTCCCACAACAATATGTCCTTCAGCAACAATGTCGCGAATAAAGTGGTACTTGATATCAATGTGCTTGGTCTTGGCATGATACATATCATTCTTGGTCAAACAAATAGCACTCTGGCTATCACAATAAACAGTAAGAACATCCTGTTTAATACCAAGTTCAGAAACCAGACCTCGAAACCAAATAGCTTCCTTAACGCCTTCAGTAGCTGAAATATATTCCTCTTCAGTAGTAGAAAGAGCGGCAATAGGCTGTAAGGATGCTTTCCAACTGACTGCAGAACCACACAAAGAGAAGATATATCCAGAAATTGATCCTCGTTTATCCAGATCACCAGCATAATCAGAATCAACAAACCCAAGAACATCATTTGTCTTCACTTTATTCTTATCAAACATCAAGCCAAAATTAGAAGTGCCTTTCAAATAACGAAGAATCCACTTAACTGCATTCCAATGCTCTTTGCCAGGATTATGCATAAATCTGCTAACAACACTAACAGAATGAGCCAAATCTGGTCTGGTGCAAATCATAGCATACATGAGATTACCAACTGCGCTAGAGTAAGGAATACGAGACATATAGTCTTTGTCTTCTTCATTAGTAGGACACTGACTTGAAGATAATTTAAAGTGAGAGGCAAAAGGTGTAGAAACAGGTTTGCAATCACTGAGATTAAATCTGCCAAGTACCTTCTCAATGTAACTTTTCTAAGATAGAAATAATGTACCGGCTTTGCGATCGCGCTGAATTTCCATCCCAAGAATTTTCTTTGCTGGACCAAGATCTTTCATCTCAAATTCATGACTAAAGTTGAGCCTTCAATTGTTTAATCAATGACTTGTCATGAGACACAATGAGCATATCATCAACATAGAGCAGCAAATAAACAAATGAACCACTTGGGAACTGTTTGAAGTAAACACAGTTACCATAATTGCTGCGAGAGTATTGTTGTGCAATCATAAAGGAATCAAACCTTTTATACCACTGCCTTGGAGCTTGCTTTAAGCCATAGAGAGACTTTTTCAAATGACAAACTAAATTCTCCTTTCCAAGAGTAGCAAAACCCTCAGGTTGTATCATAAAAATCTCTTCTTCTAAATCTCCATGTAAGAAAGCAGTTTTAACATCAAGTTGCTCTAATTCCAAGTCAAATAAAGCAACAAATGCAACCATAACCCGAATTGAAGAGTGACGAACAACAGGAGAGAAAACTTCATTGAAGTCAATACCTTCCCTTTGGTCAAAACCTTTTACCACTAAGCGGGCTTTCCATCTTGCAGGTTCAATTCCAGCAATACCATCCTTCTTCTTAAAAATCCATTTGCACTTTAAAGGTTTCTTACCTTTTGGAAGCTCAACCAAATCCCATGTTTTGTTCTTATGAAGGCTCAAAATTTCTTCATCCATAGCTGTCAACCACTTAGAAGAATTTTCACATGAGATAGCTTCAGAATAAGAAGAAGGTTCAAAGGTATCACAAATATCTTGAGCAGCAAGAAGAGCATAACAGGCCATATCATCAGTGTCACGATATCTAGCAGGCAATTGAATATTTCTTCGTGTTCTATCTCTAGCAATACAAGGATCATTAGTACTAGGAGATGCTGAGACTGGCTGTGAAGTAGAACCACTGGGTGCTGAAATTGGTTGTAAATTAGAACCACTAGATGAATCATTATCAATGGTAGGTAAATCTACCTCAAATTCTGCATTTCTTGCAGCAACTTCAGAAATTTCAGATTCAGTTGTAGATGAAATTTCAGATTCATTTGTGGATGAACAACCATTACTATCACTACCAGATGAAAGTAAAGCATCTTCATGAAAAGTAACATCACGACTAATGAATAATTTGCGAGCATCAGAACACCATAAACGATATCCTTTAACACCTGAACCATATCCAACAAATATGCATTTTTTTGCTCTAGGCTCTAATTTTCCATCACTCACATGAGCATAAGCAGGACAACCAAATATTTTCAAGTTTGAATAATCAACTGGTTTACCTGACCAAACCTCTTCTGGAATCTTAAAATCAATGGCTGAATTTGGAGAGCGATTTACCAAGTAAGAGGCTGTGGAAACAGTCTCAGCCCACAAAGCACGCTTGTCCCATAAACCTGCATTTGAAAGCATGCAACGGGCTCTTTCGGAAGAGTGCGATTCATACGCTCTGCCACACCATTTCTTGAGGTTTACAGAGCAGTCAAATGTCTTGCAATACCATGATTAGCACAAAACTGATTAAACTCACCACTGCAAAATTCTAATCCATTGTCAGTTCTAAATTTCTTGATTTTTCTGCCTGTTTGATTTTCAACCAAAGCTTTCCAATTCTTGAACACTGAAAAAGCTTCATTCTTATGTTTCAAGAAATAAACCCAAACTTTGCGAGAAAAATCATCAATGAAGGTAATCATGTAGCTACATCCTCCAATAGAAAGAAATTTAGAAGGACCCCAAAGATCAGAATGAATATAATCAAGAATTCCTTTGGACTGATGAGTTGAAACAGAAAAACTGACTCTCTTTTGTTTGCCAAAAACACAATGTTCGCAGAAATCAAGTTTGCCAATATCATCTAAATGTCCTTTCTTGCATAAAAGATGCATACCTGTAAGTACAACCTCCATTAGGTTGATCCATTAAGTTGGTTTTGGTGATTAATGACAAATCCTAATATGAGACTAATATTTAGGTAATTACTATTTTCGTCTCATCAAGGATGATTGATGATCATTGACAAATCTAATCTATAATGAGACTAACATATTTATTGAGCTTATGTTTAGTAGCCTCACATTTGGATAGAAAATGGAAAACCCAAGGTATGCATTTTATCAATGTTCATTATTTTATTTGCATACTTAGGATTTAAGTTGAAGTATGAATTTCTCCACTGCTTTAACCAAAAATTGTGTATCATGTTTCCCAATCCTTATATTACATGGATGCACACATTTAGGGGAAGTTCACACTCTAACTTAATGTTTCATTGCATTGATCTATTCCTCATTACCACATATAAAGGATCAAGACATTGAAACTTGATCTTTGAGTATACATTTAACATGCATAGTTGTAGTATACTCATGGTATCATAGGATATGCTCCAAAGAAATAAAATTGGATACGTGCATATTGATTCAAGATCAATTATATGTATGCACATATTTTTGTGGAGTTTATCTTATAGTTGATGGCTTAGAGTAACGATCATTTCCATATATTCCACATATTATGGATCATTACTTTCTATCAAAATGAGTATATGAAAACCTGTGTAGTTATTGTATACTCATATCAATTTAAATGAAGATTTAAATTGAGGTCGTTTATCTCTTAATAATCAAAGAACATTGCATCATGAGTTGATGGTGTTCTTGTGATCGATTAAGGATAATCGATAGTTCTTGAGTATAACGAAGCACTAGTTGCATCAATATACTTAAGACACAAATACAATTATTCATTTAAATTGATTTAGGTTGTGCTCAATCATTATGAAGGCATTCATTATGTGTTAATTGAGTGCAAGGATGATTGAGACAACTATGCATCTTGGACTAACTATTTTCATAAGTGATGATTGAGCCAGGTTAGGTCCAATGATGGTTATGATAAAGAAACGGGATAAGGACAACATCATGAGGTGATGAACGTCAAGAGGAGATCCCGTTGAGAAGGAAAGAAAAGAATGTTCATCAAGAGGAGATGAACAAGATGTTGTGAGAGCCGGGTGATGATCCGGTGAAAGAGAAGTAGAGCTGTGTGACGATCTTGAAGAGAAGATGATCGTAAATCATGAGGACTTCAAGAGAGAGCGATGTGACAATCCCGGGGAAATGAGGTATGATTGAAGATCATAAAGGCCCCAAAGGGGATTGATCACGTGCGGCATCAAAGGTAACTAGATAGAGTGTCTTGTTATAGGCGTGCCGTACTATTAAGAGGGATGCAACGTGGATGATTTAGAAGTGTCTCTGTGCTCAAGTGTTATCTATCCTTAAATAGATGAGAGACACAATACACATCACGTACACCGGGGTTGTTTGTCTTTTTGAAGGGCTAAACAAGAGGTTGAGCTAGTAAAATAGAGAGAATACCTTGTGATGCATTTGTTGCTCCTTGGTCATCTCATGAGCTAGAGAGAGCTCTAAAACATGTGTTGTGATTAGGAGTGGATTGAGTGTTCATCTTGTCTCCCTCCCTTTCGATCTTTGTGATCCCTCTTTGAGTGAGGTGTGGGAAGTGAGAGTTAGTGCTAAGAGTGTTAGATTGAGATACATCTTGAGCACTAGAGGTCATTTCCAAGATCATCCATTTGTTGGATTTGTTACTCTTGGAGTTTGAAGACTCTTAGACGGCTAGGCGTCGCTCACGAGCAACCAAAGTGTGTGGTGTGCCGTGAGAAGTTTGTTGAAGGTCCGATTTCACCTCCGAAAGGGAAGAAATCAAGAAGTGAAGCCACATCTCAAGTGTGACCGAGATTGGCGAGGAATAGGGTTGGAAAAGACCCGGCTCAAGTGTGACCGAGCCTCCTCAACGAAGACGTAGGAACCTCCTTGGAGGAAGTCCGAACTTCGGTAAACAAATCATCGTGTCAATTCTTTACATGTGCTTATTGCTTTACTTTGCTATCTTGTATTGAATTGATCTATCTAGTGTTGATTATCTCGCTAGCTAGCTTTACTACTAGTTGTTGATATTTGCTTGTGCTAGCTTCGAGTAGAAATCATTTTGTGTATAGGCGTAATTCGTTTTGCAATTCACTAGACTCTATTCTAATCGGATATTCCGACCTCGTATCGGATATTCCGATTAGACACCGGAACCTCCGACTCCATATCGGAAGTTCCGATCTCTTTTCCGCTGCGTAGTTTTAGAAAATTGTAAATCGCCTATTCACCCCCCCTCTAGGCGTCCATCCTCGATCCTTTCAATACCTTTCTCACTCATGTGACCCAAGCGCATATGCCAAAGCTTGGTGATGTGAGGATTTGATGCAATTGTTGAAACAGCTGCAGAACCTGTAACTGTGGAACCTTGCAAGTAATAAAGACTATTGATTCGATTGGCTTTCATGACAACAAGATTGCCTTTAGAAATCTTAAGAACACCATTTTCACCGGTATACTTATAACCCAAAGATTCAATAGTGCCTAAAGAAATAAAATTTCTTTTCATTCTGGGAACATGACGAACATTTGTGAGGGTTCTAATAGTGCCATCATGAGTTTTGATTTGAATAGAACCGATGCCAACAATTTCAAGTGGAGACTCATCAGCAGTCACAACATCACCACTACCAACAGAATCATAAGTAGAGAACCACTCTTTAAATGGACAAATATGAAACGTGCAAGCTGAATCAATAATCCAAGCAGTTCGATTACTCAAGTTGGAAGTGCTAATTAGAGCCTCACCATCAGATTCATTTTGAACGAGACTAGCCTCAGCAGGTTTATCAGATTGTGGCCTTTTATCTTTATCTGTCTTATTTTTCAACTTGTAACAATTGGAAACATCATGACCATAATTCTTGCAATAACGGCAAAAATTGTTGGGTTTACGTCCTCTTGACTTAGATCTAGACTTTGATCTATCAGAATTGCCTTTATGATGTGATCTACCTCTAACAATTAAACCCTCAGCCTTAACTTCAGAACGAGAATCAATATCAAATTTCTCCTTAGACAACAAATTTGATTTAACATTCTCGAAACTAAGGGTGTCATGATTACCATAAAGCATAATCTCCTTGAAATGTTTAAAGGTAGCAGGCAAAGAGACGACCAACAGAATAGCCTTATCTTCATCATCAATTTTTACCTCTAATTTCTCAAGATCAATGATGAGAGAATTAAACTCATTAAGATGAGACTGAATAGAGGTACCTTCCGCCATGCGAATTGTGTACAGACGTTCTTTGAGACGCAATTTGTTGGCAAGACTTTTTTTCATGTACAAATCTTCCAACTTTTTCCACAACTGTGCGGCAGTGGTCTCACTAATAACTTCACGCAAAACATCTGTAGACAAACTGAGCTGAATGGCGGAAAGGGCTTTCTGGTCAAGTTCTTCCCATTGTTCATCTGTTATTGTCGCCGGTTTAGCTGTCAATGCTTTTACGGCACTCCACGTGTAAGAACGGCTTTCATCTGAACCTGCCATATTGCAAAACTGATCTTGCCATCAAACTTCTCGATGTCAAATTTAGTGGACGACATGATGAGAATAAATTGCAGATCAAAGAATAATATAGTAGATTCTGAAAAATAAACTCCCTGGAGCGCTCTGAATGCGCGAAGGAATCGATCTGTAAAAGCCCGGTACACCTCGGGTGTAATAGCGAAAAAACCAACCGATTTTTTTTTTATTCTGTTCTGCGGCGGTGCGGACTTGAATCTCTCGGACGGAAGCACACGGACTTGAGCCAAGATTAATGGCACTTCTTCAGAAACGTGAGTCAAGCCAACTTTAATGGCACTTCTTCCCAGACGTGAGTCAAGCCAAGTTTGATGGCACTTCTTGTCAAACCAGAACTTGAGTCCTCTGCTCACGGACGTGAAGCTCTTCTTGAATGGAGTCTTCACGTATCTGAGAACTTGAGTCCGATCAGGACTTTAGATTCGATTAAGTGCTTCGAAGTTCTTCACGCAAGAGCCAACAGGCTCCTTCTTCACGCCGCTTCTTCACGCGTGAGCATCGGCCGAGCGGCGTAAGATGGCGCGCGGGGCCGGATGGGCGGCTTCTGTCGGGGTCGACGGAGTCGCCGCGGCGAGGCGCACGTCCGGCTCGGGCGTAGGGCGGCGAGACCGAGGCGACGCGGTCCGGAGACGGCCGCGCAACGTGGAGGGCTGAGACGGGGCGGCGCCGGCGGTGCGGATCCGGGAGGGCGACGCGTTCGGCACCTGAAGCCGAACAGGCTGACGGTCTCGTTCGGTGTCGACGGCGCGTGGTGACGACGCGGAAGCCGAGGCGACGTGGAGCAACGGCGGCGTGATCCCAAAACCTAGATAAGAGCTCTGATACCACTTGTTAGGGTTAAGGTTGCACACGCACACAATAGATTGGAACGGTGGACACGTGATTTTACGTGGAAACCCTTGCGGGAAAAAACTACGGGAGACGAGAAATTCACTATGATGGTTCAAGGATTACAAGTACATGGGGGTGGTTTATATAGCCAATGAGTCCGTATCGTAGAAGGCAAGGACTCTAAGATTTGGTAAGATTAGATATTGAGTCATATCCTAACAAGATACATTATTATCACAGTTTTGCTACCTATATGTCGTATGATTTTTTTCTTTAAGATCACTTAGTCCAGTTTTATGAGCATTGATTAATTTGTGTAGAGATTTATGTGCCATATCCATATGATTGGATGTTGATCCAATTGATAACTAGAGAGTCCAAAGTCAAAGCTTCAATTCGGGATCTGAAGCTCTCGTCTCGGGATTTAGTTTTCTTTCAATCGTGAGCAATGGCGCGAGGCTGTGCTTGAAGGTCTACGCTGGTACAGAGAGACAAGGTGGTAGCTGGACGTAGCGCCGGCAAGGTAGTAGCGGTAGGGATGCAACCTCTGTTAAGAGTTTCGATGTCGTGCATTGGCCGGAGGGTAGTGGAGGCCAAGGAGGGTCAAGGCACACCCTTTCTAGTGAAATGTTCGAACATACTAATGATCGGTCATGCTAGAGATCCATTGGCTAGATGATGGTATGATGCCAATATACCATTCAATGCAGCTAATTCTCCTTACTACCTGCCGATCAAGGGCTGAGCCAGCTTAGGCCGATGCCTCGGACCGGACTACACTTTTTTAGGCTAAACTACAATTTTACTAATTTTTAACATATTTTTAAATGAATTTGTCGTGGCAGGCCTCGGCCCAGGCCAGGGTGGCTCGAGACCTATCTCCGCCCCTGCTGCCGATGATAGATGACATTACATCTATTGGATCTGGCTTTATAGCACCTTCTTACCATGATTATAGAGGAAGCTTGTTAAAAAAAATGCTGTTCAAATTACTTAAATTTATGTTCTTGATCTTAAGAAGGGGTGGACAGTCTATGGTTGCTCTATAATGCATGTATGACGAATTTCCTTGTTTATTGTCCAAGAGGCATCATGTTTCTGAAATCTATTAATACATCGATCTTAATAGTCTCCTTGTGCTAGTGATCTTAATAGTCTTAATACATCGATTTTAATAGTCTCGCAAAACCGTCTATGATGAAGTTTATGAACCGTCTGTGATGAGTACTCCTGTACTAGTGATCACGACTTTGTAAGGACAAAGATCATATGTTGCTTGAGCTCTTTGATGAGGTCGTGAAATAAGTTGGCTAGGGAATATTGTTCAATTTATCGGCGACAAGGATGCTAGCTACAAAGCTACTGGACAAGCTGTATGATCGATATACAATAATATAGAAATCATAGGAGGGTGAATGATTGCGCGGAAGCTAAATTTTTTTTTAGTAATTATCAAAACACCCCTAAACAAATTTTGAAAATTGCTACGGTTCAAGCAAAAATAGATTGATAGAGGCTCACTAAAACATGAATTCCTGAAGATCCAACCGTCGGATTGACATAAAATGTTAAATGTAGAAACTAACCCAATAAGAATCATCTCAATCGGATCTATGGATCAAAAGTTCTAAACTTCGCAAGTTGATTGTATCAATAATGACAAGAATTGATTAAACCCTAATTTCGTGATTAAACAAAATCTACAAGGAATTAACCAATCGAACTTTTTAGATCACTAATTTGATGCCCTCGAAAGGTTTGCAATAGATCAAATCGAAATTATCATAGTGAAAAAATAAATCAATCTAGAAGCAAAACAAGCATGTAAACGAAAACGGGAAAGATTGAATTAGATGCTTCACGGTCTTCAATGCTTCTTTGTATTTTATCATTCACTTGTTCAATGCTTGGCTGCATGGGAACTTTGAAAGAAAAGGAGATTTGTAGCTTAACTTGAAGTCAAGATTCTTCTCGTCCTGCTGTCCTGGATGCTCGATCTCAGCTCCTACCCGCAGCACGCCCGCCGCAACACAACTCGCCCTCGACAATAATGCTGGGACACCGCCGCCGCCAGCCCCTAACTTTTCTTTTGTGCGCTCCCGTGTTCCCTTCCTTCGGCGTGTATACGAACAGCACCGAGAGCCGCTCGCAGTTGCTCGGCGTCCGGACACGGTGGAGGCAGGGCGGCTCTGATTTTTCTGCCATGTAATAATCAATCTTAAAGAGTTTGTATACAGATATATGCATGCATATCCACCTGGCCCAATTACATATGGCCCAATATATGAACACAACCCAAAACTCACGCATGCACATGTACGGCCCATCTGTCGTTACCGTGTGACTCACTCGTCTTCACGTGCACCGTTCTCTAGTCTGAACATCCCACATGACATCCTCGACCACTAGGACATCGGTTCCTTCCTGAACATCAGTTCCTCCATGAACCTAGTTCCGGTTCCGTTACCGACCACGTTTGACCTCAAACAACACCTGCACATGAACAAACCACGAAACAATATTCCGAACAAAAGTATACGACTTGACTCAAATCAATCCATGCAACCACTCACACGAGCGCATTGCATCAAACAAAACAATTACCATACTATCACAAACATATCAAATAATGAATTTTTTACTGTTCTGGCCTTGTTCATCACTTTTTTTGCGAAAGTAGCCGCGAGACGAATGAAATAACAGGAATAGCCCCTCTACAGTAGCATCCAGCGGATCCATTCCGCGGAATATTTTTTTTTTAATTTTCCCCGCCAGGTCCCGTGGATCCAGTCTGCTGGAATTTTTTTTTCCTTTTTTTATTAACCTCCAGCGGATCCAGTCCGCTGGATGTAATTTTTGTTTTTTTTCTTTACGACCGGCAATAAACAACAATTTAAAAAAAAATGGAATAGTAACCTCCAGCGATTTGAATCAGCTGGAGGTCGTACGCACAGTACCTCTAGTTGATTGAATCAGCTGGATGTTGCTTTTTCGTTTTTTTTTTCGATTTTGCTTTTTCTGATTTTTGAACGGATTGAAATGCAAATAACTTTCGCTATATAACTTCAAATTCAACGAGACAACTTTCTAAATTTATGTAAAATCGTATGGATTATAAATATGCAAAAAAAATTAATTTTGATAACTTTGCAGTAAACGATGTTCAAGTCACGATAATTTCGGATTTTCTGAATTATAAAGAAACTATGTAAACCATGGCTCTAAAAATTAAGAAAAAAATTATAATTTTTTATTAAGGGAAAATGATTCAGAATATCTCACGAAAAGACTATGTTCCATGCAAATTTAAATAGTTGAAATCTAAATATTTATAGCTTTGACGACCACAAACAATACCTCCGGGGATCAACAAAAGCGACCAACTTGTCGGAAAAAATGCTCAAATATACAACATGACTTGTTTAAAATTTGTGTAAGATATATGCACATATGGATTATGAATATGCGAAATAGATATATGCGCAGCTTGCGTATTCAGTTTCATAAGTTTGCATGCCAGCAAATTCAAAGGGATAGATATATACATGCATGGTAGTATGGATGGATAATTCCAATCTAATTCAAAAGGATAGACATGTACTTGCAATCTAGGCTGGTATTCATGGCTCAACAGGAAAGAAAAGGACTCAAGCAAAGAAGGGTACCAATTGATGACTGCTTTGACGATCATGGTGAAAAGCATGTACATGCAGGCATAACCTTAGCAACAAAACCCAACCTTAGTAGGGCACATGCAACGAAAGTTTAGATGATGAAATAAGCAACAGATAATATTACAAGGGAATTACAACAGTGATAATATGCTAGCTGAAGTGACGATAACACTGATTGTCATGGTGGAACAAGTGATTGTTCCACCTATGTTCGTAGAGTGGGAATGATGCCATACATTTTCTACATATTACATCACCCGTCAATCTTGTGCGATTTGTTCTCGGACACCGCTCAATCTCTCTTATGAAAGAGCTCCATGGCCATGCGCAGTGCTCCCAGCTGCTGACGCTTGGGTAGCCTATGCCATACGTCTCTGGGGTATAAAAAGTAACTTGTTTGTGTGCATTCTGTGGAGTTCTGCCCTCCCATATGGGCATGCCATCCCGATTTCCGGCGTCCTCTATGTTAATACCGCCCGGGTTCCCTGATGGTCTCTGTAACCAGGCTAGGATTTCTTCCGTTGTGCGGACCTCGGCTGGCTGCTTCCCCTTGTCCCTTCTTAGAGTGGAGGAACCCTCTTCCACTTCTGGTTCCTTGCGGAGACGTCTTCTCTGTTTCGGCTCGCACTCCACTATATGGTGCAGGAGGTGCGTGTTGGGCTTGTTGTTGTACAACCGGAAGCGTGCCCTGTAGTCCATACAGTATGCCCGCTGTGGTCGTTGCATAATTGTTGGGAACGCGGTATGCTACTCTAGCACAAATTAAAATTTCTACCGCAAACCAGAAAAGCTACTCGCAAGAAGGGGGTCATAGATCTATTACCACTAGACGCGCAGTTGCGGAATCCTTCGCACGTCGTTGTAGTGGATCGTTCTCGCTGCGGATCGTCCTCGCCGCGGATCGTCGCCGCCACGGATCATCCTCGCTGCGGATCGTCCTCTCCACGCCGCAGTAGCAGCAGCGTCACCACAGTAGTCCACACATCCAAGGATGGAACGCCGTGCGTCGGTGTGCAAGCACCGGGTCGCTCGGCAGGGGCAACGAGAGGAGGTGGCTAGGGTTTCTGGCGAAACACCTCTAAACCGCACGAAAGTCTGTTCTGCGTCCAGCCTCCTCCCCTCCTTATATAGCCACGAGGTGAAACCCTAGGCAGTCAGGGCCCATCTACGCGCTAAGCCCACGAGGTCCATTAATTATGGATCCAATCCGAATTGATGCGTCCCAACCCGTTAAGTGTGTGACCCTGTAGGTTCATGCGCATTTGGACATGGATTCGGAAAACCCTTTTCTAATCCAATAGTCGGTAGCGGCTCCTTGCAGAGCATGCCAACTCCCAAACGCATATGATTAAAGTACTGATGTAATAATCCCTTTGCCAAACTATATGAAGATCGAACTCAAGGCGAGAAGCATGTCATCCTTTGACAGTTCAATCCATCTCTCGTATCCGTGATATATTAATAAGTTGTGATTGACTTCTCAATCACGGCATGTCCATGCACTTCCTTAATCATATCACACGAGTGGCCTAGACATATATCTCCGTTATATTGGAGTGGCAAATTCCATCTCGACTGCTCACTTCCCTCTGCATGTTTCATGGTAAACATGAAAGCTACCTTTATAACTATCCAGTTAGGAAATAGTGTTTGGTAACCCCAAGGTAAACTATTACACATGTAGGGAACATGACAATCTCAGGTCTAAGGATCATACATCTACTATGTATGAGATACATTGATGACACATAAGAACGTAACATTCTCGCAGTGTCCCATTGTGGGTCTATCTAACCCATGTTCTTCAACATGCGTCCATAATGTATTAATGATATCTCCATATCATCCCATGATCTATGAAACATGATCATCGAACAATACATATGCTGATCTATTAATCGTTGTCCTATACGATGATATCCGATCAGAGATATTTATCGAATTATATCAATAAGTAAAGAGCTTCATAAACAAGTCACACACTTGTTGATCAAAACAATGATATACATTCATTGGACCAATAATCATATTATTATTCATAAACATAGTCATGTTACAATCATCCATATGATTGCCTCAAGGGCATAACACTAACAATAATACCATAGGCGTACTCGGGGTCTGGCTTTTCGGGGCGGAAGTAGCACCACGGAGAGGGTTGCTCCCCCCAGTTATCCCATATGGGAAGTTTGAGATGTGGGTGGTACTTCTCCGAATCCACCCAGTTCAAGTAGGCGCACCATTCATCCTCGGCCAAAGGGCACCGGTAGAATCTCCGGTCCGCTAGATCCCATTGGCAGGTATCAACCACTGCTTGCAGGTCGTGATCGCAAAATTCGGGGCTTTCTGGTGCGGGCACTTGGGGAGGTTTCTCCCTTGACTTTATCCATTTTGCAAGTTTCTTCTTGAAGTCCTGTATGCGATGAAGCGGTTTAGAATTACTACTTTGTGATTGTGTAACATTAGCATGTCGCATGGAACTCACCGATTGCTTGCTACCTTGCCCACCGGCCCTAAACTCCGGTCGATCTAGAAGGGGGACATATCCCGGCGGCCTCTCCCACCGGGTGAAGTTCTCGGGCGAAGTGGGGTAAGCATCGTGGCAGTTGTTGAGAAATTCGTAGTCACGTCATTCCGGCCCGTCGATCCATTGGAAGAAGCAACACCGGTCCATGCGCTAGAAAACAAAGAACGACGCATGAAATGGTAGTGGTACCCTGTACTATACGGAGACCAGTAGGTTTACCTCGTAGCCGTGTGCACAACAGTAATGAGCGCGGGCGGGCGTAGCTCCGTGCTTAGACTGTGTGATCTTCGCCAGAAGGTTGCAGGCGCAATTAGGTCGGGCAACTCCGGCAGAACTGGAGCGTCAACACAACTCGCATCCGGGTATTCGGGGGGGTTAAGTTTCGCTTGCTGAAGAGGTGACAGTAGAACGACATCGTGGCCTAATTTGTGTAAAGTGTGTTGAAGTTCAGTGCCGGTCTGTTGGTAATGGATGTGTATCCCTCCATCGGTTTTTATAGTGGTGGCGAGCTAGATGGCCTGTCATCCACTCGGCAAAGCTTCATGACCTGTCTCCCCTCTCAGAAAGTTGCATGACCTGTCACGCCTATGGCAAAGCTGCACGTCCTGTCACGCCTTTGGCAAAGCTGCACGACTTAGCACGCTTTGTGAAAGCTGCACGACAGTGTGGTCCAATCAGTCTGACAAAGCTGTCAGCAGCGTGTTGTCAAATCGCATTGAGCGTGACAGGTCGTGCAGCTTTCATTTAGGGAGCAATGTATGAGTTTGGATAGCTTTAGATAGCTTTGTTTCAGCACGCCAGCCATGCAGCTTTGTTTGAGGTTGACACATCGTGCAGCTTTAAATGACACTGACAATGTATGAGTTAGAACCTAACATTACAACGCAGAAAAAACAATGTAGGAATATAGTGCTGAATCGACACCATCCAACGCCTTCCCTCTCGTGTTTGGTGTTTTGTTCTGATTATTGGCCTTGCCTGTGTATTGTAGTATTGGGTTGCTCCCTGGATGTACTCAGGAGGTCTGCCCACTGAATATATTGGCATCCATCTCCAAATCATATTGAAGTCAGAAAATACAGCGTTGAAATGTATAAGTTACAACATAACATTACAGCGCAGAAAAAACAACGTTGGAATACAAACCCTTATCAACGTACTTGACGGGTACATCACTAAGACATGTTATTTTAACAACTCTAGCGATACAGGATTAGAACGATCCAGAATCATCACTATCTATATCGATACCCTCATCCTCGAAATACTGCCAGCGATCACGTTTGCCCTCCTCATCGCTCTGGTAGTCACATGGAATACACAAGTCGGGGTCTACAACTTCGATGTCCTCTTCTGTGGCAACCTGCTCACGGTTGCGAGCTACAGCTTGAAGGTCCTCTTGTTCTGGCTGTGGGGGTCTGACTGCAGTAATTCATTAGACTGTATGGCAACCTGTTCGAGGCTACTAGCTATAGCGTCGATGTCAGTCACGAAGCTGTTGAATTCGTTGGCACATGAACATGTGGCAGGACTAAAGTTTTCTTTTACAATTTTATTAAGGTCTGATGCGATTCCATCTATTTCTTTGATTGTCCAGGCCAAGCCTTTGCTGAGGCGCTCCGGATCCTTGTCCATCTACACATTGGAAGCAATTATATTTCTGCCTAAAGAGTAGGATTAAAGCTTAACTGAAACAAACTTCGAACAAAATCCTAAAGAAGAAATAGGTGACCTTAAAGCCCCCAAGAACCCATCAATATCCATGAGTACTGACCCAACAACACGACAATGTGACTCACCGTACAAAATAACTTTTGTAAATAATACCTGTGAAACACGGAGCCGGAATGAAATACTGGAAAAAAGGAAAGCTAAACTACCAGTTCTCCTCTTCGCGCTCTGGGGTTTCTGAACTCACTCCAAACTTTCTGGACTCTGAGCAATTTATAGCCAGGGAGCGAGGGAGAAACGAGGCAGCTGGCGGCACATCAGCGTGCGGGGCGAGGGGCCAAGACAGGAAATCAGCACGTGGCAGCGTTTGCAGTGCGCTGTGGGGGGCTTGGATGCAGCTTCACTGTAGCTGGCAGTGGCCACCAGGTCGCGTAACATTAGCGCGCGAGGTGAGGGGCTGGGACATGAAAGCGGCACGTGGCAGTGTTTGCTGTGCGCGATGGGGGCCTGGCTGAAGCGAAGCTGCAGCTGGTAGTGTCCTGGCAGTGGTAAGCGTGTGTGGCGAGGGGCCGAGATCAGAAAGCAGCACATGGCGGTTTGTTGTTTGTTTTTGTTGTCGTTGTTTGCTCATAATAATCAATGCTATTTTTAAAAATTGAAAATTCAATCTTCTTGTATAATAGTCGCCTACAAAGATGACAACTTAAGCCTATTCGGCATGCCGTAAAATATCACGGTTGAGTCTATTTTTTTGGAATAATGCAGCTGATTTGCTCTTTAGTATACGGACTATCATAATATGGAAAAATATTGTTATTGCACCTTCCGTTGTATGCAAATTCGGCTAGTGCAAAAGCCCTAAGTATAAGTCGCCTACAAAGATGACAACTTAAGCCTATTCGGCAGACCGTAAAATATCACGGTTGAGTCTATTTTTTTGGAATAATGCAGCTGATTTGCTCTTTAGTATACAGACTACCATAATATGGAAAAATATTGTTATTGCACCTTCCGTTGTATGCAAATTCGGCTAGTGCAAAAGTCCTAAGTATAATAGTCGCCTACAAAGATGACAACTTAAGCCTATTCGGCAGGCCGTAAAATATCACGGTTGAGTCTATTTTTTTGGAATAATGCAGCTGATTTGCTCCTCAGTATACGGACTACCATATTATGGAAAAATATTGTAATTACACCTTCCGTTGTATGTAAATTCGGCTAGTGCAAAAGCGCTAAGTATAATAGTCGCGTACAAAGATGAGAACTTAAGCATATTCGGCAGGCCGTAAAATATCACGGTCGATTCTATTTTTTTGGAATAATGCAGCTGATTTGCTCCTCAGTACACGGACTACCATATTATGGAAAAATATTTGAATTACACCTCCCGTTATATGTAAATTCGGCTAGTGCAAAAGCGCTAAGTATAATAGTCGCCCACAAAGATTACAATTTAAGCCTATTGAGCAGGCCGTAAAATCTGTCGCTTTTGAGTCTATTATGGAAAACTTAGTGCCATAATACATTACATTCGGAGCACAATCTGGCATACATTAAAACATTAGATTGAAACATTAGATTTAAATATTAGATTGAAAGTACAATAATGCAATTGAACGGGCTGATAATGCAACTAAAGTTTGTTTTGTTCAACGGCCTGCTGGGAAAGTGTTCCCCTGTGCTCATCCCCTGCGCTGAAACTCTGATCAGATCACCGCTTTCACTGACGGCGGAGTTGGTCTTCTGAGAACGTGAACCGGTCAGGCTCGTAAGTTGTGGTACGCAAGTCATACCGTGTGTCTTGTGTTTCCAACATGTTGTCCACCCACCCTGGAGGATGCATTGGAATGCATTGTTAGTGCCACAGTGAAACGCGGGTGCACTTAAATTACGTGAAACACTTACTGATGACGGTTGCGGCGTCGTATGCTGTGGTGCCCATTGGGAGAACTCTTCCCTATGTACCTGCACACATGTATTGTTAGCACGGCTTCACGTTGGAAATAACTTGAGGTGCAGAAACATACCTGCCCTGAAGCCAAACTAGTCTGCTGAGGTGGGCGTTGCGGTAATCGTGCTAGCGCAAACGCACCCCAAACATAACTTGTTGGTGGCAACTGATGATCGGGGGTGTCCATGTCAGTCGGTGTACTAGGACTTTGATCCCTGCGTGTGTCCTGCGATAAACCGTGATATGACTATAAATGTTAGGTACCGAGAAAGCTTTGTTCAATATGAACAAAAGGTAATGTACCAGCATCGACGATGTGCCGGCATCGAAACTGTGGAAGGCGTGCGGAGTATAGTCCTGGCCGAAGCCGAAATCTTGTGGTAAAGGTACCCGCGACGACTCAGGCAAGTCTCGATCGGGCCTAGGTGCCGAAGGACCAGACGATGAAGGTGTGAGAGATTGATCGCCCCGTTCGCACTGTACAAGGATATGACATTACCAAATAAGAAACATTGGGTCAGTAGTTTAATGTATGACAACTAAATGTACATGTCGTACCTGCAAATCTTGAAGACCATGCCGAGAAGAAGACGATCGTGCAAAACTCGATCGTCTTCCGGCCATGCTCGGGCGTGCCGACCTAGGAGATGGAGGACGAGCGTCTTGCTCAACACCCCGTGCAGCAACATCATTGTGATGCCCGCATGTCAATGTCTTCTTGATAGCCTTGGCATCGTCCCTAATAGAACGCATAACCCCTACTAAGCCAGAATAAGTGTTGGGCCTGCCATAGTCTATTGCAGTAGTAGTCTCCTGGAAGATACGGTGGGCACGATCGTACTGCACGAAAACATGATTAGTGAAGGGAATTTGAATTGAAATATAATGTATTTTCGTACCACGTCATCATGCTATGCTGCGCGGTGTACTGGTTGGCCAAGGGCCATCCGCGCGACATCCGTGACCTCCTCGGGCCTTGCGGTAGGTGCCCCAGTAAGTCGTGCTCGTGTGCGAGGCACGTACCACTTCAAGTACGCGACGTACGACTCAAGATCATATGAGCGACCCTCCGCTACGACCTGTACTGTGGCGGACTACTCCCACGCAGTCGTCCATGGTAACTGTGTATCACGCCACTCATCGCTCCTTTGGCCCTTTCGAGATTGCCTGCAAGAATGAAAGTTGGAAGTTAAAAATTATAATTACAAATTACAGTTCATATTTAGAAATGAAACTTACATATGCACTTTTCATGGTAAAGTCGGGTCAACTGGAGGCGGGATTTCCTGATGCAGTCCAAATTGGCGCATGACCCTAGCAGGGCAATACGACTCCACCATATGATAGAAGACGAGGTGGCACGTCGTCAACCAGTAGGCACCATCCTGAAAACACTGCTGTGACAATCCATGTGGTGCCGTAGCGTACAACAACTGAGTTGTCCAGGGTTGCCATATTATGTCATCCTCATGTAGAGTCTCAAATTGGTTGTGAAACTCAGGGTACGCTCTCCTAGGCCTATCCCTAGCCCATCCCAAGTTGCCAGATGTCCACCGTGTACCCATTGTGGGACCATCAACCTGGTGTCCACCGTAGAACTCAACCTCCATCGGATATGGGTGAACAGTCCCTCGAAAGTACGGATGCCCCACAGGAAAGTGCTCCCAAGACCAGATTTGCAGCAACGAGTAGCACACTGCAAGGATGGGATCCTCCCCCGTTGTCTTGACGGAAGCCGCACACAATTCCCTATATGTGGAGCAGAGCACCGCTGATCCAAAACTAAACTGAGGGACGTCGTCGAGGTGGGTGTCAGCCAAAGCCTCGGCGATGTGGATGTAGCTAGGGTATACATAATCTCCTTGTGCTGTAGGGAACAACACCCAGCCAAAGAGGAAAAGCAGGTAAGGAACCAAGTGAGTCCTCACCATGTTCTCAGGTGCATCATCGGGGCATCGAATGTAGCGGTGAAGCCATGACAGTGGAACCCCCGGACTGCGCTCAGGGATTTCATCACCAAACCTTTCTTGTAACCTTATCTTCCAGTAGGGGCTCCTCGGTGGAGGGACTATTGGCCTACCCCTGATAGGCAAGCCGGTAATGTACGAAACGTCTTGGAGTGTGATAGTCATCTCCCCCAGTGGAAGTGGAAGGTATGAGTCTCTGGCCTCCAACGATCAACTAGTGCGGAGAAGAGACCTCAGTCAAAAGTGAAGGATTGCACATTGTCTATCATCCGGGCCAGCGGCAGTAGCCCAGACTCTCGTAGAGTGGGCACGTACCTCTCGTCCAAGGGCCAGTGCTCCTTCGGGGCCCTGAGGACGAAAGACGGCGGTACGACACCTGTAAGCCAGAGCCTTCTACGATGTTTCTCATCGTAGTACGGGTCAAGCAAAGTCTGCGGGTGTGCGGCCATGTCCTGTCAAAAGAAAAACGAATCAAAAATTAATATAACAAACATAAAGACTAACATGACATAAGATAACAATAAATAAAATGGGTCGACGAGGCGGCCCTATTAGGGCAGTTCTTCATTGTATGTCCCACTGTCCTTCATACATGGCACTTTCGTGTAGCTCGCCCGTCTCCTCGCTGACTTGCGTCCATATCGTTACGGATTCACCGTGACTGCCACCATCCACGGCCAGTCCGCTTCAAAGCGTCATTCTGAGACCAAGTCACTTCCCCCGACCACAGCTCCCTGTAATGCATGTCCAACCCGTACGAGTTGAACTCCGAACTCCATGTACCAAACAAATGGGCGGCACTGAAGTACTCCGAGATGTACGCCACGGAGGATTGACGTAGAACCACGCAAGATGCATACACATGCGAGCATGGCTTGTGCAACAGTTGTGGCTTGTTGCATGTGCATGTCGCCACATCACGTATTATGCACACTTGCTTACGGTAGCCTCTGCAATGGCCATCCACGAACTTCTCCCGTAGACGCACTTCAAACTTCCGCCTAACTCCATCCATGGTGTGGGCATCGTGGGAGCGAGCCTTCTGGATTTTTTCTCAATGTATGCATGCATACGTTCGGAGAACTGCTTTCCCTCATCTAGATGCCTCCTTGCATTCATCCCCCTGTTCACGAAATATCCAACGGTCCTGTTCCAGGTCTCCTCCACGATGGCACTGATTGGGAGAGATCGAACACCTTTCAGAACACCGTTGTAAACCTCCGACATGTTAGTTGTCATTATGCCCCACCTTGCACCGTCGGTGTCATGCAACAGGGACCACTTCTCTAGCTCTGGAGCGTGCAACTGCACCCACTGAGAGAAGTTGTTCACCTGCCCCTCTACAGACTGCGTTGTATGTTTTTCAGTCTCGTCATCGAGCACTCTCCATATGGCCTCGAACTTCTGCCTCTGGTTTTGCATGCAGAGCCTCTTGAATGTCTTCATGACTTCTTTGCTGCGGAACCTCCTATGTAGGTTCGCGGCAAGATGTCTCATGCACCAACGATTGATGACGTCATTCCACTGGTACGGTGGCTGTGTCCCTCCCTGCATGGTGCTTATGGCGGACATTAACCCAGTATGCCTGTTCGTGATGAGGCATATGTTCTGGCGGTCTTGGACAACAGCTTGCTTCACATTTGCTAGGAACTACAACCAGCTCTCCGTGTTCTCGCTTTCCACAATTGCATAGGCCACCGGGAGTAGTTGGTCGTTGGCGTCGGCCGCGACCGCCATCAGTATGGTGCCTCTGTACTTGCCGGATAAGAAAGTTCCATCCATGGTCAGCACATGCCGGCAATACTTGAAGCCCTGAATGGCTGGGCCGAATGCCCAGAACACACGGTCAAGGATGAAATAGTTGGGACCCTTCGTGGGGTGTGCCCTATCCATCTTGTTGATGTAGGTCCCAGGATTGGCTTCAGCAATCTGGTGAAACATGCGAGGAACAAGATTGTACCCCTCTTCGTACGTCCCGTACATCATCTCTATCACTTTCTTCTTCGCTCGCCACACCTTCCCGTAGCTAACACGTTATCCCACTATGTTAACCACATCAACCATCAGTATCTTAGGTGAAACAGTCACGTCTGTCGTGACCAAGTGAGAAATCAGGCTGACCACATATGAGGATGTAATATTTCTGTGCTTTTGTAGTGGCTCAGCAAGCACACAAGAGTGGTCTGTCAGGACCGTTATCCTGAAGCTCGAACTCGTGCACTTCAACTTCTGGGCACGGATCTTGCCGGGACACTCAGGATCCATGCACTTCACAATGTAGGTGTCCTGGTTCAACCTGTACACCCAGTATGTGCGGCTTATGTTTGCCGCATATCTAGCGATTGCTTGCTGGGCGGCAGCCTTCGTAGGGAAGCGTTGCCCTACCAGCAAAGTGTCTTGATCGAAGGCCCACTCAGTGCCGACTTCGTCTGGCAGCACGAGAGAGGTCATCGCCAGATCGTCCAACCGAGAGGACACATACTCCACATCAGTCGACACAAAGCCACCGACTGGAGCTACATCATCATCGCCGCTGCTCTCCATGTCGACTTCCTCGTCTTCATCGGATATTGCTTCATCCGCCATGACTTCCAGCTGCTCGTGGCAGTCAATGTGAGCGGACGACCACTGTCCGATGTCTTCATTCGCCCGATAGTCATCCGCACCAATGTCCCCACCGGTGGCCCCGGAGGATGCTTCGAGGCGACCGCCACCGAGGGGACTAGAGGTTTCGTCTCTGTCCAGGAAGCGCACGTACACCATCGGCCGACGGTGTATCAGCGCTTCAGGGTTCATCACAATTTGCATGTATTCCCCCCACATTGTGCTTCCCACTATCTTGCATAGCTCCCACACGTAGTTGCTGGAACCTCCTACGACTCTGGCGTGCACTGCATCGATTACGAGCTTCTTTCGGGCAGTCTTCTGGTCGAATGCGCTTCTCACGCACGAACGGAGATATGCCAAAGGCATCTCCATTAGACCCAGAGCTTGGATCACGTGCCTTTCGCAGTTCGAAAGGTCCACCCCATATGGACCCTCTCGAACAACGCCATCCCCATAAAACACGAACAAATCTTGAATTTCTGCCATTTACTACCTACCATGTGAAAGACGCAAGCCCATGCATTAAACACCAACGTATGATTTATTGTAATTTTATACTGACATTACCCAATTAATGCACAGCAATATTACATGAATATTTAAATAATTCCACTTATCCCAAGAATGTTGTCGTAAATTACGGTAACATTACTTTAGTTATCCATATATCACAATATTATTAACCCAATGTTGGCTGTCAGCTCATGACGCAATATGGGTGACTAGGTTACTTTTTTGTATAGTGCTTCGAACTTAGGATTGGCAAAAATGGCTTCGCACGCAGCATTGGACATATAGAAGGGCACTACAGTCTACATAACCATGGTGATCAATTATTGGTTGCTCTTTGTATGGTTATTTTATTGTGCTACAATTGTACCAATTCCTTCTACTAAACTAGTCTAAAATGTGAACAATAAATAACATCCTCCAACTGCATGCCGAATAACATTGCAATAATTAACAAACCACTAAAACAGTACCATCAGCGCATGCACTTCACAACAGTACCACTACAACACTATCTTTCATATGTCGATATTTCATTTACGACTAATTATACTCAAGTGTTCATTGTATTCACTTTTACCATTATACTACTAATCACAGTACCATCAGTACGAAATTACATTATTTTATGTTCATTTATTGTAGTAATACCATCATTTTGCGCACTAAGAATGACACTAATGTTGTGCTAATTACACTAGTAACATAATTAAAAAAAATACTAAGCTTCAAAAACATTCCAAACTAACCTTTATGAAGCTCTCCCAAATATCAATTCTCCCGATGGATGTACGAGCTAACCGTTCCGAATAATACCTGCAAAACACATTTCCCTTGTCAAATCATTGCAACTACAAACTCCAACCAAATTTCAACAAAATATGAATATCGCAAAAAACTTCTCCGGAAATACACTTCTGAATTTCCTTCTCCACCTTGTTTTCCTTTGCCTCTCTGTTTTTCCCTCCTCTCCTCTCTTCTGCCTCTCGGTTACCACCTCTCCTCTTCTTCGTTTGTCACGTTGAATGCTCAGCGCAGAACAGAGGAGTGATATATATCGTGCGCAAATGCATCGAATGTAGCCTATCCTCGCTTTCGGTGGATGGACTTGACAGAACGAAGAGACATAAATCAAGCATGCATGGCATCTCTCCATGCTGCATGCATACCGGCCCTCCCATCCGGAATTCCTCCCTGCGTGACACGCAAACGTTTTGTCTTCTTTCATCATAATTCTCATAATGTGGTGGGTCCTTTTAGCATGTGCCTTGTTCTTCACCAGAGAAGTAAGTGACTTTCCCCAAAGAAAAAAAAAGGAAAGAGAATGCAGCCAGCCACCAGAAGAAAAAAAGGAAGAAATAAAGAAAAGAAAAAAAAAACAGACTACAGTCGACTGGAAGAAAAAAGGAAGAAAAAAGAAAATAAAAAAAAACTGCAGCCGACCGGAAGAAAAAAAGAAAAGGAAAACAAATAAGAGGGAAAAAAAGAAAACGAAGAAAAACAGAAAAAAAAAAAGCGAACCAGTGACCTCCAGCGGCACCAAATCGCTGGAGGTACTGTTCCTGCGCAAAAACAGTGAGCGCTCCAGCTGATTCAAATCGCTGGAGGTGACTATTCCATTTTTTTTATTGTTGTTTATTGCCGGCCGTAAAAAAAACAAAAATTACATCCAGCGGACTGGATCCGCTGGAGGTTAATAAAAAAGGAAAAAATTTCTAGCGGACTGGATCCGCCGGACCTGGCCGGAAAAATTAAAAAAAAAATATTTCGCGGAATGGATCCGCTGGATGCTACTGTAGAGGGTCTTGCGGTTACTTTCGAAAAAAAAGTGATGAACAGGGTCAGAATAGTAAAAAATTCTCAAATAATTATCTGAAACAGCACATGCACATACACCACATATGCCATGAGTACAACCACTTTGCAATACCAAATTCATCACTAAGCCAATTTTTCAACACAGTTTCACACAAGCATTGCAACATAGCTACGTCACTTTCTTATAGTCTCCTTGTGCTGCACATTGCATTGATCTAATGCTGGAAAATTTATCTGATCCAAGACATTTTCCTATTTTGATGAAACCATAAAGAAAGCAAAAAGATCACTAAGTTCATTTATAGTCATTCGTGGGTGCTATCGTTGGTGTGGCAAGAATTACTAATAAACTGTAGAGAATTTTCTACACATTTCTTGAGTCTTCAATATGTTTACTTAAATTTAAGGAGTTGAGCCAAATGTTTACTAGTAACAAATGGGCAGCGTCAAATCGTATCAAAAGTAATGCTGGTAAGGAAATTGCTTCTATTGATTTGGAAGATGGTGAGTTTTGGGATCAGTGCCAACATATAGTCATGGTTACTGAACCGTTGTTGTGTGTCCTCTGGTTGGTTGAAAGTGATGAAAAACCTTCTATGGGATATTTGTATGAGGCAATTAACAAAGCAAAATAATGTATTAAGAAAAAATTGAGGAACAAGGTATCATTGTAAGGAAAATATATTAGAGTAATTGATGCTATGTGGGACAAGCAACTTCATATATAGTCCATTGCATGCAACTGGATGTTTCCTCAATCTAGGAATTTGCTTTAGTCCTGTCTTTACCAAGCAAAAGGAGGTTGGTAAAAGCCTCACTACCACCGTCATGAGGTTTGTGGCATATCCTGATGTTCGAGATAATGTATTCTCTCAACTAGAGTAGTGTAAGAAAGAAATCAATTGATTACTTTGGTGAGTCTGGTGCTGTTTGCCAATGTGAAAATTAAACTTAATCCAGGTAACAGTACTATTGTTTGAAATTCACATTCTGTTGCAGACTCAAATGTTTTTCTTATCATTTTTTTGCGTGTCTTCTTGATAGTTGCATGGTGGGAAAATTTCGATCACGATACTACTGAACTTGAAGCTTCTGCTATTCGTGTTCTTAGCCAATGTTGCAGTGCCACAGGCTGTGAATGCAGTTGGAGTATTTTTTTAGTATATCTACTCCAAGAAAAGAAGTAGACGAACACTCAAGGCTAAATGATTTAGTTTTTGTTCGTTACAACCTTAAGCTTCGAGAACGGTATGAACTAAATCATAATATGTGCAATGCTGAGTTTTTTTATTGCTGCCATAATTGATTAGCTGTTTCTCCATTACACAGGATCTTTAGGAAATCTAAAGCTGCATTGGATCCCATTAGCCTTGATACCATTGATTTACTAGGAGAATGGGTTAGTGAAGAACCTACTTTTCTTAATGAAGATGACTTCAACTGGAAGAGCATCGATGCGCCATTTGCTACCATGCCAATTTTAGAATAGGAATTGGCTAAATGTAGCTGACGCTCCACCGCCACTGGCAGTCACAACTGAAGAAACAACAGATGCCCACACGTCTGAGCCTCCGGCAGACCAAGATCCATTTTTGTATGTCAATGGTGTGGAGTAGTAGTAATCTGGATATCCAAATTGTATCAACTATGAAGTTATGAACTGTATTGTATTTAACTATTTTTGAGCTTACGAAGTTATTGAACTATATATCATATTTCATCCTACTGCTATGTATTTAGAATTTTAGAGTAAGATTACAAGTAAAATTTGTTGTGTACATAACTAAACACACACACACACACACACACACATATATATATATATATATATATATATATATATATATATATATATATATATATATATATATATATATATAGGAAGAGTTTTCTGTACTCTTGGGAGTAATGCATCCCACATCCAAGATACCACTTAAACGAATGTGTTATACTCTTTTATCACTTTCAAGATACTCTAATAATAATTCTAAGATACTAAAATGCGACATTGTTGAAAAAAATTCATCGGAACCATTTATTTCTTGCTATATACCGTTTTTCATGTATAAAAAGAGTATATAAACAAATTATGCTATAAAGTGTGGGTTTTAATGAAATTTTTCGTGAAACTCACTTTGGAGTATCTTATAATTAGTATTAGAGTATATTCAAAAGGATAAAGAGTATAATAACATTATTTATGCAGTATATTGAGAGTGGGAGTACGTACTCCCAAGAGTATACAACCATTTTCCTATATATATATATATATATATATACACACACACACACTTATACTTAAGAATATATTATTATATTAAAATAATAATATATTCTTAAGTAACATTCTAAGAATCAAACCAGAAAGTGGCCTCTGGTACGGTATTGATAACTTTGGGTAGAAGCGGCAGAGAGGAGTTGCTCTCCATCTGGCACGTTGCTGTTGGCCTGGAAATGATTCGCCAAACTAGAAAGTGTTCCGATGAGTGTTCATGTTTTAGTGAAGGTATTATGCTTAGTTATTAAAAAAACTGGACTGCACTGGTGCATATCTAAACTAATAAAAAAAATTATCCTGTTCGTCCCACGCTCGCACGGGGCAAACCCCACGTTTTCCTGACAACGCACACGTCGCCCCCACGACGAGCACCCCGAGCATTCCACCCTCTTGCCCGCCCCTCAACGCCCCGCGCTCATCCCACCGTCACCTGGACCGGCACAGACTCACCACCGTCCACGGCCCAGCCTCGCTGGCCGCGCCGGCAAATGCTGCCGGCCTCGCCGCCAGATCTCTCGGCCCCGCCAGATCTCTCGGCTCCGCCACACATACCGCGGCCTCGCCGCCTCAGCTCCTGGCTCCCTGTCAGGACCGGATGGAGTGAGGACTTCAAATCCAGTCACAAATCGAAATAGAAGTGGAGAAAAGGGTAAAATCTGATGGAAATCGCAACAAATAGGAAGGGGAAAGGAAGAACTTGGAGAACAAGAACGAAACAGAGCAGCAAATCTTTTCTCATATCATAATCGTAACAAACTCCCAACAGCTCCAGGTCTTTTATCCTCCACTTTTACCCTGTTTTGCGGTTTAGACTGAAGAAGTAAAACTTAAGTTTAACAATTACATTATCAGTAACAGTAAATACTAGTTATCTCCTTAGCCACTCGATTACACTTAACTAAGAGGTACCGGTTGATTATTGCCGTTCGATTACTGAGAACAACTCTTCCAGCTTTTAATTCGCCACTCCAATGCTGCTTCCTGACAATACTCCCCCGTGAGATCCTTGTCCTCAAGGATTAAACTGAGGAAAAACTTTTGCAATAAAATCTGCATCTTCCCATGTCGCAGCGTCAGGAGACAAGTTAGCCCATTGAATCTTCCATTGTACAATCGGCATATTGTTCCTTGGAATCATCCTTCTTTCCAGGATAGCTATTGGCTCTGTCAGTATATTGCCTTCTTTGTCAACTAACGGAAGATCATTGCTGGGAACCACCTTTGGTCCAACGTGTCGCTTCAATTGACTCACATGAAAAATGGGATGAATCTGACATCCTTCCGGCAGAAGAAGCTTATAAGCAACCTTTCCTATTTTTTCAAGAACTCTGAAGGGTCCATAGAATTTAGTATGCAGTTTCAGAATATGATGTAATCCCAAAGCATTATGTCGATATGGTTGCATTTTGAGATACACCATGTCTCCTTCTTCGAATTGTCTCTCCGTTCTCTTTTTATCAGCAAAGAATTTCATTCTTGATTTGGCCTTCTCCAGATTGACTTTAATTGTTTCAAAGGCAAGTTGTCTATTCTGCAGCTGGTTTCTGGCTTCTTCTGAAGTTGGATCAAACAGCAACCCTTCAGTAACCATCGGGGGTTTGATTCCATACAAGGCTTGAAAAGGAGACATTTGTAAAGATGTGTGGAAGGAGGTATTATACCACCATTCTGCCTGGGACAGCCAAGAATGCCATTTCCGGGGACTAGAGAAAGCCATACATCGCAAATAATTCTCCAAACATTGATTTACTCGTTCCGTTTGGCCGTCGGTTTGAGGATGGTATGCACTACTCATTCTCAACTGAACCCCCATTGCCTTGAATAGCTCTCTCCAGAAAGTGCTTGTAAAGATTCTATCCCTGTCAGAAATTATCATCATAGGCAGACCGTGTAATTTATACACATTGTCCAAGTATAGGTCTGCTACCTGTTGAACTGTATAGGGGTGGCTGAGCGAAATAAAATGTGCATATTTGGTAAATCGATCCACTACCACCATCACCACATCCTTTCCCTCTGATTTCAGCAATCCTTCAACGAAGTCCAGCGACACATGTGTCCAAGCCATTTCAGGAACAGGGAGTGGTTGCAACAATCCTGGATAAGGAACATTCTCTGATTTACTCTTTTGACACACTGCACAAGCTTTGACAAAATTAATGACTGTGGTCTTCATTCCCGGCCAATAAAACAGTGGTTTGATTCTTTTATATGTGGCCCTTTCTCCAGAATGCCCTCATAATGCTGAATTGTGGAAAGAGGTCAACAATTGTGTTCTCAGTTCTGTTGTTTCACCCACATAAATTCTCCCTTTATATCTAATAATTCCATTAGTTAAGGTGAATGGAGGAGAACCATCTGTATCAATCCTCAGTTTGACTTCCAATTCTTTGCACTTGTCATCACCTTGATAGCTCTGAATCACTTCGTTGACCCACTCTGGAACAGACGCAGAAATTGCCATTATATGCTTCATTCTAGATAAAGCATCTGCTGCCCTATTCTCTTTTCCTCGTTTATATTCCACCTTATAATTGAAACCCAACAATTTAATAAGTAGCTTATGATGCACCCCATCAATCAACCTCTGATCGGCTATAAATCGTAAACTTTGTTGATCTGTTCTTATTATCAAGGTGGAACCAATTAGGTAATGTTTCCATTTCTTCAATGCTTCAATTATGGCCAAAGCTTCCTTATCATATACTGACATGGCCATTGCTTTAGGCCCAATAGCTTTGCTCATAAACGCAAGTGGTCTGCCTCCTTGCATGAGTACTGCACCCAATCCTCCTCCACTGGCGTCAGTCTCCAAAATAAAGGGTTGATTGAAATCAGGTAGCGCCAAGACTGGAGCTTGAGTAAGAGCTTTCTTAATCTCTTCAAATGACTGTTGTTGTCTATCCTCCCACACAAACCCATTCTTCTTCAAGGAATCAAACAAAGGTCGACAAATCATACCGAAGTCTTTAACAAATCTTCTGTAATAGCCTGCTAAACCCAGAAATCCTCTCAGTTGAGTTATGTTATTGGGTATTGGCCACTGTTGGACGGCTACAATCTTTTCTGAATTGGTCACCACCCCATTTTCACTGATTGTGTGACCCAAGTATTCAACTTGGTATTGTCCAAATACGCATTTACTTCTCTTTGCAAACAGCTTGTTCTCCCTTAATACCTCTAAGACTTGTTTCACATGCATTTGGTGATCCAACATGGTAGGACTGTAAATCAAGATGTCGTCAAAAAATACCAATACAAATCTTCTCAGAAACTTTGCTAAAATTTTATTCATTAATGCCTGAAAGGTGGCCGGAGCATTGGTTAACCCAAATGGCATAACCACATATTCATAATGTCCCATATGGGTGCTGAAGGCAGTTTTGAAGATGTCCTCTGTCTTCATTCTAATTTGATGATACCCCGATTTCAAATCGATCTTTGAAAACAGTTTAGCTCCGTGTAATTCATCCAATAAATCCTCTATGACTGGAATAGGGTACTTGTTTTTTATTGTATTGATATTGAGTTGTCGATAATCAATGCATAACCTCCAGGACCCATCCTTCTTTCTAACCAGAATTGCCGGAGATGAGTAAGGGCTCACACTGGGCCTGATCACTTGACTTTGCAATAATTCTTCTATCAATTCCTCCATGGCGTCCTTCTTGTGATGTGGCAATCGATAAGGTCTTATATTCACTGGTTGGGCACTTGGCACAAGAGGTATAGTATGATCGCAGTCCCTCACAGGAGGTAATTCCTGAGGTTCCTCAAACACATCTCAGAATTGATCCAAAATTGCTGTCATTTCGGCTGGTATCAAGTTCTTCATTTGTTGATCTATGACAATAGTCTTGGAATAGATGACAGCACCAACCACACCTTTCTCCATCAGTTTTCGTAGCTTCTGTTCATCTATTAGACAATTTTTTCTTGGAGCAGTTTCGTCTTCAAACGTAACTCGCCTTTGTCCATTCTTGTTAATCCAAAAACGCCTCGATTTCAAATCAAGACTGACAGGACTGTGCTGATAGAGCCAATCGGCGCCCAATATAATATCATACCCCGTAAGTTGTAATATTCTAAAGTCTGATTGAAACTCTTCACCTTGAATGACATATGGACAGTTTCTGCATCTTGCATTACACTGAATCTTTGAGCCATTTGCTACTGCGACTTGTTCATGATTATGATTACTAATCTCACAGTCCAATTTAATAGCTAGTTCCGGTGAAATGAAAGTGGCGGAGCTACCACTATCCATCAAGGCGACTGCCAACAATTTCCCAATGTTTAACTTTAAGGTAAATGTGGAGATACAAGAACTGGTGCCTGTTACAGCGTGAGCTGACAAGTGAAGCTCTTCCTCCTTTTCCTTATGTATGGGGCTGCCAGGGGGAGTAATAAACTCCCCTTCTATATTTTGATCCTTTTGATCCTCTTCCTCCTCAATGGCAATTAAATGGATTTGCTTCTGCAATTTACAGACCTTGCTGTGTCCTGGCACCCAGGGCTCCTGGCACTTGAAGCATTTGCCACTATTCCACTTGGTGTTACTGGTTTGATCATTTTTGTCGGCAATGTCTTTTCTTGCTGATGCCTCACTCTTCAAGTTTGACCCTATTGATTGGGTTACTCTTGACTGATGCCCAGAAGACCAACTGTTGAACTTCTTATAAGACTGAATATTCTCATAATTTCTAGCATGAGCATATACTTCCACTAATGTTTTTGAGTTAAGGGACTTCAATGGTATCTTGATGTAGTTCTTAAGGCCAGAAATGAAATAATCAATGAAGTATTCTTCATACAATCCTGGCGTACTCCTTTTAACCATACACATGAGTTCTTCAAACTTGTCAACATAATTCTCTACTGTGCCCACTTGTGTCAATCCCCTGAAGGTTTCTGTGATTTCCACCCTTGTTTCTGCAGCGAATCTTTGACAAATCATGTCATAGAATTGAGGCCAATGAATGGTGCTTGTATCAATACGATTGCTACTGATCCACTGATCTGCCCTGCTGGTCAAATAAACTTCAGCAATAGCTACCTTTTGGTGTTCAGGTGTCTTCCCCAGCTCAAAGCATCTCTCTGCCTTTCTTATCCAAGCTTCCGGATTACTTCCATCGAATCTGGGAAAATCCAACTTGGGCCCCTTACTGAAATTATTGGAATAGTAATTTCTGTCTTCATTTGGTTGGTTGACTCTATCTGGAGGTCTTGGTGCTGAATACCCATATGGAATTTCAGGACGAACATGAAGAGGATATGATGTGGGTTGATATGGATGACCTCGTTGTAGGGACACATAAGGTGAACTGGATGTGATATACTATGGACTGAAAGTTCCAGTGGCCATGACTGAAGGATACACGCTAACTCCATAAGTTCCCTCATTTCCTCCTGAAAACATGGGTGGGACAGATTGACAATTGATGATATTCGGTGGAATAGTAAAAGGTAAAGGAGAAATGTTGACGCTGCTTAGATTCCCCATTGAAGGATTAGGAGCATATGAATTAACACTCCCAGGAGTAATATATCTATTGGCTCCATGTGCAGATGACTTCCCTTCAACTTGTCCATCAAGACTCAGACTATCCCTCACTGCCAAAGTACTGGTTACTTCCTTGTTTTCCAATTTGCCCATCAAGGTAGTCAACATATCCATCATTTGATCTGTTTTTGCAGAGTTTTCTGTTGCTTGTCTGTGGAACCCCTCGATCTGCTCCTTGGTTGAGGCTGAACTTTCTTCAAACCTCTGGTGTAAGAGCAGCATCTCTGTTTTCAGCCTTTCTATCTCTTCAACCACTCCTTCTGATATTTTTCCTACTTTAGGCATGATTAATATTCCAACCAGCCTTTGTCGATCAGATCACTGTTCGTGGTATAGCTCAGGGATTTTACTAAGGAAACAAGTTCCTTAACCTGTGCTTCCCAAGAAAACTTCCGAAGAACTCCCTTCAGCCGAGGATCAATAGCTCTGATACCATTTTGTCAGGACCGGATGGAGTGAGGACTTCAAATCCAATCACAAATCGAAATAGAAGTGGAGAAAAGGGTAAAATCTGATGGAAATCGCAACAAATAGGAAGGGGAAAGGAAGAACTTGGAGAACAAGAACGAAACAGAGCAGCAAATCTTTTCTCATATCATAATCGTAACAAACTCCCAACAACTCCAGGTCTTTTATCCTCCACTTTTACCCTGTTTTGCGGTTTAGACTGAAGAAGTAAAACTTAAGTTTGACAATTACATTATCAGTAACAGTAAATACTAGTTATCTCCTTAGCCACTCGATTACACTTAACTAAGAGGTACCGGTTGATTACTGCCGTTCGATTACTGAGAACAACTCTTCCAGCTTTTAATTCGCCACTCCAATGCTGCTTCCTGACACTCCCGCCGCCACAGCTGCCGGCTCCTGCCGCCCGCCGCAGCCCTCGTTGTCCCCCGGCCGCAGCTCGGCTCCCGCCGCGGCCGTCGTTGTCCCCGGCCGCAGCCCCGCCGCCACCATCGCGCCTGCCGCCTGCCGCAGATCTCGCCGCCGCCACCCTCGCAGCTTCCGTCGGCCGTCGCCGCCACCCACACATTCAGGGGTCAGTTTGTTGGCCTTCTCAGTCCATTTGCTTTATGCCAAGCTTTTTTTGAGCTCAGTTCGTTCATATGCATTCTGAGTGCTTTCTTGATCTTAATCTTGAATAAGTTTGTAAACTCAACTAGATGTGGTAATATTTAGCTGAGTAGATCTCTGAGAAGCTCAGCTCAAAGGGGTTTGTTTGTTAGTACCAGCAATTAAACATGGTCTGGATGTGCATGTAGGAGTGAATAAATATGTGCCAATTTGTAAGGACTCAATTGCTGAATGCAGGATGTAGCAATGGTGAATTGCTGAGCAATCTTAGTTTGTCTAAGTTTTGTTGTGCCAGAACAAGGGTGAATTGCTGAATGCAGGATGTAGCAATGGTGCAATCTTGGTTTGTCTAAGTTTTGTTGGAATTTGCTCCACATGGGATGATATATTTGTCTTGATGCTTTGTTGAACTGCTGTTTGAATTGTTTCTGCTTCATATGGACATATGGACAGGTGGTATATCACACCTATTGACTTTCAGAAGCTGTGGAAGATAGGCTCATGTGCCTATTTAGTTATTATTCGTTGTATGAAATTGTTAGAGACTATCACTGAAAGGGTTATCCTCATCCACTGATGCTATTCCCCCAGGCCTGCTGGTTGCCTGGTCGCTGGCAGTTCATAACAATTTTGCGAAAACAAAAAGTTCAATGCCATGGCCGACTGGATATCTGAAAGTCTGGCATAGGCATCAAGAAGCGCGCTACCGATGACAACGCCATTCTGAAGCCCTCTCAAGTTAAGTTGTGCATGAATTTGCCTGATGGTCTCTAGCTCATCTGTTCTGAGCAAGCTCAGGTTGGTGAACTCATCTGGTGCCTCACCTTCTCTCTGCATCTCCACAAACAACTCGATGCCCTCATCGATGTATCCACCCTTAAATTTCACTGCAATAAGCGAGTTCCACGATATGAGATCCTTCCCCATCATGCTATCAAACAGTGTCTCGGATTCCCCTGGCTGTCCAAGTTCGGAGTACGTATTGATCAGAGCATTCCCTACCTCAGCTCGACCAAAGCAACCAGATTTGATGGCATGGGAGTGGATCTACTTTCCAAGACTAAGGCTCCTCAACCCAACCGAAGCTCGCAGGGCGCTTAGGTACGTCACACTGTTCGGCACCTCACCGGAGTCCATCATGGTGCAAAAGAGCTCGACTGCATCAAGAAAGCAGCCATTTGAGCAAAGAGCGCCAAGGAGTACGTTCCAAGAGAAAACATTTCTCTGAGCCATGCTGTCAAACACCCCCCTCGCCATGGCAATCTCCCCACACTTACCATACAGGTTGATGAACTGGTTATCCAAGAATGTGTCCCTCTTGTAGCCGGATTCACGCATCACAGAGCGCAAGCGCTGCCCCTCATGGAGGTCCTTGTTGGATATGCAACGCGAGATGATCTCCTTGAAGTTGGCCAGCTGATCGGTCCGGCCTCCTGAGGCACAATTTTCTGACAACGCTACCGCATTTTCACAGCGAGCAACTCTTCTACCGTGCACCTCTTGCTTATTTGTCGGGTTAATGGAGTTGTGTGCATTTGTGGCAGACGATACGGCAGTAGGACATGGCCGGAACTGTGCAAATGCTGGAGAAGCCATCATCAGAGCAATGAATTGAGTACTTTTCCCCTTCTTTTTGGTGGCTTAGCCTGGGTTGCACGTGATGGTGCTTGAGCTGTGAGAGATAAGAGGTTAGTTCTGGCCACAAAAAATAATTTTGAAATAGCCAAATTGAATATACACACACACACGACCAACACGTGTGGTGGTGGGTCCCTTTGCTCACTTACAATTCTCACTTCTTCTCACCGCTATATACGTTAGTTGGATGTTGTATCGGTGTTTGACACAAATACGATATCGATACGTCACTCGATACGTATGGATCGTGTATTGGACAATTAGATAGCTAAATAAATAATTTTAATGTTTAGCTTGACTTGATACTTCATCGACACGTATTCGACACATATGATGGCATAGCTCGACTCAGCTGAGCACCTAAAGGACAACCCTAGCTACCTGAGAGGAGTAAAACATCAACATCTCGGCTTCATTGTGGAGCTATGTTGACGATTTAGATAAGGGTGGTCCGTCTAGAGGAAACGTGAAATAGAAATGCAAGTATTGCAAATATGTTGACATTAGCAGCACTCTAGATTTAAAGTGTACTTGTTAAAAATTACTAATGATGATTGGAAGATATATACTAAGGTGATGATACTTATTTTTGCTGAATTTATTTGTTAAATTGCAAAAGCTGAGATACATATTTCTAGTTTACGTTTTATATTATTTCAATTTGACAAGAATGTAGAAAAATATATAATAATACATAGTATATTATTATTATTATTATTTAAATATATATAGCCGTGTGTCAATGTACGGCTGTGTCCATATTTTTTTTAAAAAAATAACAAATTCCGTATTGGTGTGGTATGCGTCAACTATCTATCCGTATTATACCTTTATTACAATCCGGAGCTTCCCAGAGCTCCGGCTGCATCCGCGTGTCGCTCCGTGCGGCGAGCTCTCGGCAGGTCTCCATTTTACGTTCGCCTCCCACCGTCTCACGTCGCAGGCCCATTGGTCCACGCATCTTCGAGCCTAGAACCTTCGAGGCCGCTCCATGCTACCACCTCGGCCTCCTCCTCGCGTCCGCCGCTCGTCACTTCTCCCCTCCCCCACCCCGCGTGCTCCGGCATCGCCAATTCCCCATCGCTTCCTCCGCTCGCCCTCTCGGATCAATCGGCGAGGGTGTCGTCCACAACGAGATCGCCCGGTCGGCGAGCTTCTCCCCCCTTTCCGACCGCACACCGGCTTCGCTACTCCTCTCCGCGCTGCCTCCTCGCTTTTCCCCTCCCATCCCTTGTCATATTTCGAGGAACCGCTTCCCTTCTCGCTCCCTCCCGCTTGCATTACCCCAGCTGCGCCGCCGCCGGCTCGGTTACTCCTCCCCGTGCCCCCCCCCTCACTCTTCCCCTCCCATCCCCTGCCATCTCCCACCGCCCTCCATCCGTTCCCCTCGCCTCGACCTCGACGAGCCGTGCGCCGTTTCTACGCTGCTCCGCGATCGACATCGACTGCACCCTCTTCCCAGGTACGCTGCGCGCGCCGCCCACGGCAGCCTTCTTCATCGACATCAGCTGCGTCTTCTTCCCGAATCTGCCGCAACACGATTCGTCGGCTGGGGATGTCCTCTGCGCCACCGAATGGGCTGGTGCCCAGCCTCAGCTGTTTGCTCATTCCGGATCTACTGTGTGCATCCGTTGCTGCGATTTGCTTCATCGTGGGGATTCGGGCGAACATACCAGTCCGGCTCTCCGTCGCCAACACGCCGCAGTATGGCGCCACAGTATGGTCTCCCTTCTTCCACATACAGTAATCGTGTGCGCTGCCATCCACTGGTTGGAGTTCACCGTCCTCTTGCGTCGCATCGCCCGGACCCAATGCCACGCGTTCCAGTTGTGCAACCCAGTGCTTGCGCTCTCTTGCCCTTGCTTTTGTGCCTTTCGTTTAGCCCCTTTAGGCGTACTGTTCATCTCCCCTTCCTTCTTTCTTTCCATGGATTCTGATTCTGCTCTGCCGGCTCAGCATTGGGAGATTTGATATAGCAAACAACCCATCGCACCAATGTTACCGGCTGCATCGTTCAACATACCGCCATCATTATCGCTTTCATCATCGACTGACTAGTCCCCATTTCTACCGGCATCATCGATTGCTTCTGTTTTGCCTCCCCGGTCCCGGCCTGATGCTCTTTCGGCTTCGTCACCGGGTATACAATCGCTTTGAGCAATACTTACTTTTTGTTATGCATTACACCATATATACCTTGCCCCTCATCACTATGTGCCTGCTCTGTGTTTTTCAGTGTGATCTCACTTGGCTACATCATCAGCTGCTCCTGCTTCGTCTGCTCACTCTGTACCTCCTGCCATTTCGTCTTCATCACCGGGTATACGAACGCCTTTTTGAGTCCTCATGCTTTGTTTTCGTGTCCTCCGAGCACTGTGTGACTTCTATTTCTTTTTCCCTTATGTCCTCACCGTATAATACGGTTCATATTCTAGATCTTGATAGCCTGCTTCCGCAAAGACGTCGCTACGGTAATTCCCTTTCTTTGGTCTTTCCCTCGCCATTTATCTTTGCTTCTTCAGCATGTATCTTACCGTTGGATTTGTCTTTCGTGTATACAGGAGATGCCTTCTATCCATTATTACTTCGGCTGATGTAGGCTACATCATGTAGCCGATATAGAAAGAGGAGGAGATTATTTTACTCATACCGTTTTTATGCTAGTAATAGTCTATGTAATGGAGGTTTCGGCGCCGTTCCGCTCGTTCCTCCTGAGGGTCCACCCTTGGTTGCGCCTGCATCCGCTTCCGTCTCCAGTCTTCGCCGCGCCTCCATCCAGCCCCTCGCTGCGTCGCTGTCCTTTGCCGAGCCGCATGACACTCCGCGCCGCCTCACTCGGCTCGCCTGTTCCTTGCGCCTACCGGATCTGATGCCTGGTTGTATCGCTACCCCTAGCTTCATCGTGTGCGCCTCCATCCAAACTAGTGGTGGGCATCTAGGCCGTGCCTAGGTGGGCCGGCCCGAGGCACAGCGGCCCAGCCCGACTCAAAACCCAGCATGGGCCAGGGTGGGCCGTGTCGTGCCAGCTCGACACTGTTTCACTTGGCCGTGCCAGGCCGAGAAAATGGGCAAAGTGGGCGGCACGGCCTAGCACAACTATTTGGGCAGTGCTGGCACGGCCGGGCAGAGCGACACGGTGAGCCCATCCTCGACGCGGCACGTGGCACGCGGCCGAGCACGGCACGCAGCCGAGCGCACGGAAGGGAAGGTGGAGGGGCAGGAGAGCAGACCTGGCCATTGTTGTGCTGCCGTGGTCATTGCTCGTTGACTCGTTGCCGTAGTCGCCCGCCCGCCCGCATGGCCGTGCCACCTCACTAGCATTACTATGGCCGCCTCGCCTCGCCCGTCACGGCCGAAGGGCAAAGCGAGTGATCGAGTATTTAGTTTCTTTCCCCAATATTTGTGTCTATTGTCTCAGCTCCGTGCGTCTTTGAGTCCTTTTGTCTCGTTGTAATAGTGCATATGGCCGGGCCTAGGCCGACACGGCACAAAACAGGCACGAAAAGCAAATGAGCCGTGCTTAGGCTTGCCGAATGTGAGTCGGACCGACACGGTACAGCACGGCAAGCACGACAGACCGTCGCGGCCCGGCATAGCTCAGGCCTGAAGCACAATAAACCTGTTCAAGCCCCCGCTGCATCGCTGCCCTTTGCTGCTACGCCGGCCGCCCGGCGCCGTGTTGTTGGGTTCGCTTACTGCTGCCGCTCATCGGATCTGATGCTCGTATCATAGAAACTCCTAGCACCTTTAGCCAAGCCGCCTCTTCCTCCGTGCGCACTGCGACCCATCGACCTCACACCTTCAACCGGACCCACCTCATCCTCCTCGGCCGTTGCCCTTGAGAGCCGCCACCTCCTTTGCTGTCTCGCGCCGCGGAAACCACCTCCTCATCAGCCGGAGCAACCACGGTGAGCTGCCGGGAGACAGTTTGCTCCGTCAGCGGCGGAGCCGTTGGTTCATTGCCCTTGCTGTTGATAACTTGATATGTTTCAAATCGTAGCTGAGATTTTCCTTCTCAACTGAAAGTTTTCGACTCACTTTTTGAATTCTCCTCAATTGAAAGCTTCCGATTTTTCCTGGTGAAATCTCCTCAATTGAAAGTTTTTGATTTTATAGTTGAAGTTTCATCGATCGAAAGTAACCAAAAAAAAAATTACGGTGCATTATACTGATAGTATATAATATGTAGTAGAAATTACATCTAACTGTTGATTTGTTAATGTTGTCCCTACTACTTTATTAACAGATAAAATATAAGTAAGCTCTAGTTAATTTGATTCATTGGATCGAAAATAATAAACGATTCATTTTTTATTTAGTGTACTGTAAAATAGCTCAACAAAAATAAAAGTTTCAGTTTTTGGGAAGCTTTAGGTAAGTGCGGTAACGGTGCGAGGGACTAACAGAGTAACAGGGCATTATCGATCCCCAAACCTTTTTTTTTCCCATTTTGGCAAATTTCCATGGATGAATTGATCCCATATGATCAGACTCCGTACTTGTGGATAACAAAATTTCCCAGTGACGTGGCCATGCTAGAACTAGCATTGGATGGCCACCGTTAGCTCCCTGCTTCTCTCTCTTGCTCCATGGCTACGTGTACTCGTCTGTTTCGCACCACAAAAATACACTTCTTCGCTTTTCCCCCGCCCAAATCAGGGAGGCGGCGCAGAGCACTTCGGCTCAGCTCGCAGGAGGAGTCACTACCCCCTATGCCCTGAATCCCACCACGAATTCGTCGGAAAGGTGAGGTTTTTTGCACCCCTCGCGTCGTGGACTTGCTGGTATCGTCTTCTCTGAGTCGTTCCCCGTTTGGATGATGCACGGATTTTGCGGTTCTTGGGGTCATCTTGGCGATTCTTTGTAGAATCGTTTATAGATGGGAGTTTCGCCATTGAGTCTAGTGAAAGGTAGCATGAAATTGAACCGAAAATCGGAAATTGAACACAGTCAAAATAAAAACCGAACAAGAAATCAAAAACAAAAAAACCCGAAATATTTAATTAAGTCAATTCAGTTTGGTTCAGTTTCGGTCTAAAAACGCCCGCCCCTAATTGTACTACCAATTGTCCAAATCAGGTGGTAGCGGTGTAATTGGATTTTTGGTTTTTTTATTGAATAGCCAAAAATCCAAAGAATGTTAAAGTATTGTTTACCTCTATAGTTATTTTTTGAGCGAAAAGAAATACCTGACAAAAATACCCGCGGGGTCCGGGTCCGGGTCCAAATTCGGACCCACGGGTATGTTAGTTCGGGTTTGGGTCTCATGTTGGACCCGTGAGTACCCAGACTCGAACCCGACTCTAGGTAGAAAGTGAGGTGAAATTAAAATAGATTAGTATGCACCCTTGTCACAAGTCACATCATAGCTTAATGAAGGGAACCATATTATTGAATCAAGAGGTCTTGTCTTCAAACTCCATTCTAGCTAATTTTTTTTTTCATTTTATTTGAATATCTCAATGACCTCATGCATGCAAACCTCAAATAGCGGGTTCGGGTTCGGGTCCGGGTACCCGTCGGGTCCGGGTCCAGGTCCGAGATTGAACCCGTGACTGATTTCGGGTCCAGGTCCAAAATTCAGGTCTCGGGTCCGGGTCCACGGAGATTGGACCCGGAGGAACCCGGGCCTGTTGCCATCCACACAGAGGGCAAGAATGGGAAAGCCGAGGACACCATCACACCACTCAACTCAGCACGCTCTATCCCGCCAGCCTCACTATCATCCACTCGTGGGAGCTTGTGCCAACCTGTAGCCATGCATTTCCAAACCAAAGATATCTATCCGTCCAGGAGGTTCGAGCTCGCCGGGCGGAGGACGGGTGGTCGTGCTCGGCGGCGCCCCCCGGTAATGGCCCGCTTCCTGCAACTCGCAGGCGTATCTTGCGCAAATTTCCGATTTTTTTTTTTGGTTCGGATCGCCTGGTTAGAAATCTTGGTGATTGGTAGCTTCCAAAGAAATCATTCAACGTGTTGAAATCTTGGGTAGTGAAACTTACGAGGACTTGTGTTGATTTGTGTGTTGAAACTATTTGCAAGAATGAATTCTTGAAATTGGGAGAAATAGCAGACAGTGAGGGCAGGGATCCATGCTGCTGTTTCTCCACATTAGCACATACTGGGTGAATTCGTGAATGAGAGATCAGTCTGATTGCACTTCTGTTGGTGAATCATCGTTTCTAATTTCAAGAATTTCTTTTGCTTGAAAGAAGCTCGATAGGCCAAAATGTCAGGCTGATTAGTTGGAATTTGGAAGGTCCAGTAATTCTTTTTTAGTTTAGTTTAACCAAAATCTTTCCAGTTTTGACTTTTGAATCCGATTTCTTTAAGGACATGAACTAAAATTTGTTCGCCATTCCCATGCAATGACATGTGGACTCACAGTCACACTCTGTGTGTGTATACAGAGAGAGAGAGTATAATTACCTAGGACACCATGGTGTCTGGATACGATGATCTAAAATAGGTATTTTTTTTTCTATTTATTTGCATTCGAAATTTTTTGAAAATTTTAAGATGTTGAGTTTAACCAGTTTATTAACTAGTTCAAACAAATTTGGACTGAAATTCGAATTAGAGTTTTTTTTACGATAGTTTGAATATAGGTATGTGATGAGTATATATATAAATCATCAAATCATGTAATCTAAATTCATTCAAATATTTCAATTCGAGTATATTTTTTCAAAGTCATGTGTTTCATTTAAATTGTTATAGATGGTTATATACCCTAAAACTGAAAATTTCAAAAAATATACTAAAATTTGACTTGAATTCGTGTATTTAAAATCATGGTGCTTGAGCACCATGGTGCCCCATTACGGTCATATATATATATATATATATATATATATATATATATATATATATATATATATATATATATATATATATATAAATACCACCTAAATTGTCTTATATACTTGTATACTCCACATACATACCCTCCTGTTACGCGAGATACTCCCTACGTTGTGAGATACGGCATAAGGAGTAATTACTCTCTGGAATAGAAAAGAGGCTATATATATATATATATATATATATATATATATATATATATAGACAACATAACCAGTGAAAACCCTCCTTACCGTGAAAACTTCGTGAAACCCACGTATAAAAGTTTTGAAAAATTCTCAAAAAATTACCATACGTAGAGGAGATGAGGTTCTACAACCCTGTGAAATTTGAAGACCAAACTCAATTGCATTTGAAAGATATGAAAAAGACAAATTCAATATGAATAGTAACTTTTCACTATTTAGCACTATTCATTTTGCAATTTGTCTTTTTCATATCTTTCAAATGCAATTGAGTTTGGTCTTCAAATTTTACAGGGTTGTAGAACCTCATCTCCCCTACGTATGATAATTTTTTGAGAATTTTTCAAAACTTTTACACGTGGGTTTCACGGAGTTTTCACGGTAAAGGGGGTTTGCACTAGATATCTCCCCATATATATATATATATATATATATATATATATATATATATATATATATATATATAGAGAGAGAGAGAGAGAGAGAGAGGATGGCTAGAGTGCTATCGATAGCACAGATCCTCCGTGCTATAGCGTTGTGTTTGTAAAAATCGAAGACGAAACTATTGATCCAAACCGTGCATTCTGTTTATCTCATTGAAATCTTACTACCCACCAAATTTTATATTTTTTGGATTTTTTCTCCTATTTATTTTGTATTTTTAAAAACCAGCTTCATTGGACACCCCACAACTAATTAGATCGTGGATTTTGAAAAATACAAAATAAATAGGAGAAAATTTTCAAAAAATATAAAATTTGGTGGGTAGTGAGATTTCAATGAGATGAACAGAATGCATGGTTTGGATCAACAGTTTCGTTTTCGAATTTTGCAAACACAACGCTATAGCACGGAAGATTTGTGCTATCGATAGCACACTAGCAATCCTATATATATATATATATATATATATTCAATTTGGCTATTCCAAAATTATTTTTTGTGGCCAGAACTAACCTCTTATCTCTCACAGCTCAAGCACCATCAAGTGCAACCGAGGCTAAGCCACCAAAAAGAAGGGGAAAAGTACTCAATTCATTGCTCCGATGATGGCTTCTCCAGCAATTGCACAGTTCCGGCCATGTCCTACTGCCGTATCGTCTGCTACAAATGCACACAACTCCATTAACCCGACAAATAAGCAAGAGGTGCACGGTAGAAGAGTTGCTCGATGTGAAAATGCGGTAGCGTTGTCAGAAAATTGTGCCTCCGGAGGGCGGACCGATCAGCTGGCCAACTTCAAGGAGATCATCTCGCGTTGCATATCCAACAAGGACCTCCATGAGGGGCAGCGCTTGCGCTCTGTGATGCATGACTCCGGCTACAAGAGGGACACATTCTTGGATAACCAGTTCATCAACCTGTATGGAAAGTGTGGGGAGATTGCCATGGCGAGGGCGGTGTTTGACAGCATGGCTCAGAGAAATGTTTTCTCTTGGAACGTACTCCTTGCTGGCTACTGCTCAAATGGCTGCTTTCTTGATGCAGCCGAGCTCTTTTGCACCATGATGGACTCCGGTGAGGTGCCGAACAGCGTGACGTACCTAAGCGCCCTGCGAGCTTCGGTTGGGTTGAGGTGTCTTAGTCTTGGAAAGCAGATCCACTCCCAGGCCATCAAATCAGGTTGCTTTGGTCGAGCTGAGGTAGGGAATGCTCTGATCAATACGTACTCTGAACTTGGACAGCCAGCGGAATCCGAGACACTGTTTGATAGCATGATGGGGAAGGATCTCATATCGTGGAACTCGCTTATTGCAGTGAAATTTAAGGGTGGATACATCGATGAGGGCATCGAGTTGTTTGTGGAGATGCAGAGAGAAGGTGAGGCACCAGATGAGTTCACCTACCTGAGCTTGCTCAGAACAGATGAGCTAGAGACCATCAGGCAAATTCATGCACAACTTAACTTGAGAGGGCTTCAGAATGGCGTTGTCATCGGTAGCGCACTTCTTGATGCCTATGCCAGACTTTCAGATATCCAGTCGGCCATGGCAGTTTTCGACTCTATGGCAAGTAGGAACATCATCACCTGGAATTCCATCTTGGATGCCTGTGTTGAAAGTGACAAGCTGGATGAAGGCCTCAATCTATTTCTAGAAATGCAAAAGCATGGGCTTGCTCCAGATGAATATACTGTATCGATAATACTGAAAGCAGCAACCAATTCCTCACAAAGAGCCTTAGGAATGCAGATTCATGGGTTTGCAGAAAAAATGGGCTTGAACGGGAGTACGATGATCGGGAATGGCCTAATCAGTATGTATGCAAAACAAGGTGAGCTTCATGATTCTCAGCGTGCTTTTAATACCATCAGAAAACCAGATCCTGTATCTTGGAACTCCATGGCTCGGTCCTACATTCAGAATGAGGAATTTGAGAAGGCTTTGAGTATCTTTGTTGGAATGAAACATGCTGGGATCAGGCAGGATGAGTTCAGTTTTGTAAGTGCTGTGGCTGCTTGCACTTCCCTAGGGTGGCATGGAACCGGGAAAACAATACATGGTGAGCTGATCAAGAGAGGAATGTCATCAAATGCCTTTGTAGGATGTAGACTTATAGACATGTATGCAGATTCTGTTACAATAAATGATGCTCGAAAGGTATTTGATGGCATCAAGTACAAGGACATAATCACCTGGAATTCTGTCATTTCTGCATTTGCTCAATGGGGTGATCTGCATCAAGTACTGAACTTGCTCAGTTTGATGACGGAAGAAATGGACCCGGATGACTTCACCTTTGCTACTGTTCTTGCAGCTTCTGCAAATTCTGCAGCAGTGCAACTTGGTATGCAGATCCATGCAATGATTCTGAAGTCCAAGCTCCGGACAGACACAGCTGTAGCCAATGCCTTGATAAGCATGTACAGTAAAGCTGGTTTTGTAAAGGAAGCAGAGAAGGTTTTCTCTGGGCTTACCAGCAAGAATGTAATCTCATGGACAGCAATGATTGGAGGATTTGCACAAAATGGTTGCTTCCAAGGGGCCTTCGATATGTTTGATGTCCATTTGCAGGACAGTGAAGTCATGCCAAACGAAGAAACATTCGTTGCGTTGTTAACAGCTTGTAGCCATGCCAACAAGACCAGCAAAGCTGCGGAGTACTTCGAGATGATGCAGATGAAGTACGGAATACAGCCTACTCCTGATCACTATGCGTGCATGGTCGACATGCTAGGACGGGCAGGGAGGTTGCGAGAAGTAGAAGACCTGATCAAAGGGATGCCTTTCAAAGCAGATGCACTTATATGGAAGATGTTACTGAGTTCCTGCAGAATCTATGGGGATCTTGAGAGGGGTAAGAGGTGCTTGGACATGATACTGGCCCTGGAACCTGCTGATTCTGGTGCTTATGTGCTGCTCTCAAACTTATATGCTACATCGGGGAATCGGGACAGCATGTCAGAAATTAGGCATACAATGAGGATAAACGGAGTCAGGAAAGAACCTGGGAAAAGTTGGATTGAGATGCAAAACAAGACACATGAGTTTGTCGCAGGCGATCGCTCCCATCCGGAAACGCAAGAAATATATTCTGTGTTAGTTGGACTGTCCAAACAAATGAGATCAGCAGAAGGTACACCGTTATGGAATGGCATCATGGACTAAGAATATACTGAAAGTAATGAACCTGTGACTTAACTACTTGGGAGAGGACATATGTCTGTTATGAAATAGGAAGCTAACTGCTGTAGGAGATAAGTACAGATAGGTATACGTGGTACTCCTTTCTGCTAACTCAATTTTATCTCTTACCGAAAAAACTAACATCTGATTGTAGGGATGTATTGTACAGCTAGGTATGTGGTATAGAAACTAACATCTGATTGTAGGGATGTATTGAGTATTGTAGCATATCCGGCAAGGACTTGACCTCCGTGATCCCCTCTCTCTCTCTCTCCCTTGATTCTCTCATTGATTGTAACTATGTAATAGTTGTTGTCTATATAATAGAAGCCAGCTTGAGGAGATTATCCATTGAGGCCAAAACCTGAGCTCTGTCCATTTATCTTATACATATATACATCTTCTTCGCATATGGGTTTTATTAAAAAAAACACGAAAAAAATCTAGAAGAAGGCCATAGAAACCATCGTGAGGCGGTGACACCAGCCGAACGAGCGTACAAGCTCCAGCCCTGAACTTTTTCAGAAAAGCTTTTTTAATGTTTAGCTTGACTTGATACTTTATCGACACGTATTTGACACATATGATGGCACGCAGCCAAGCGCAAGGAGGGGGAAGGTGGAGGGGCAAGGGAGCAGACCTGGCCGTTGTTGTGCCGCTGTGGTCATCGCTTGTTGCCGTGGTCGCCCGCCCGCCCACATGGCCGTGCCACCTCACTAGCGTCGCTATGGCCGCCTCGCCTCGCCCGTCACAGCTGAAAGGCAAAGCGAGTGACCAAGTATTTAGTTTCTTTCCCTCAATATTTGTGTCTATTGTCTCTGCTCCGTGCGTCTTTGGTTCCTTTTGTCTCGTTGTAATAGTGCATATTGGACGCTCGTGTGCTTTCCTAATCACAATTTTTGAGGAAAAAAATAGAAACTATTGGAGAATAGCCTTTTTTTTAAGGCCAAAAACTTTATAAAGCTCACAATCTAGGTTATTGGAAGTTAAATTATAGAAAACTGTTGGAGATGCTCTAACGGGGCATTATCGATCCCCCAAACCTTTTTTTTCCCATTTTGGCAAATTTCCATGGATGAATTGATCCCATATGATCAGACTCCGTACTTGTGGATAACAAAATTTCCCAGTGACGTGGCCATGCTAGAACTAGCATTGGATGGCCACCGTTAGCTCCCTGCTTCTCTCTCTTGCTCCATGGCTGCGTGTACTCGTCTGTTTCGCACCACAAAAATACACTTGTTTTCTTTTTCCCCGCCCAAATCAAGGAGGCGGCGCAGAGCACTTCGGCTCAGCTCGCAGGAGGAGGAGTCACTACTCCCTATGTCCTGAATCCCACCACGAATTCGTCGGAAAGGTGAGGTTTTTCCCAGCCCCGCGTCGTGGACTTGCTGGTATCGTCTTCTTTGAGTCGTTCCCCGTTTGGATGCTGCACGGATTTTGCGGTTCTTGGGGTTCTTGACGATTCTTTGTAGAATCGTTTAGGGATGGGAGTTTCGCCATTGAGTCTAGTGAAAGTTAGCTCACTAGTATTAGTAGCTTCCTCTGTTCGGTTTAGGTGCTTGTTAGATATTGATTTGGTGACCTTGCCTTGGAAATTTTGATCAAGAATCGTTTTCCCCCTTTTAATTGCTGCCCCGGATTATTGGCTTCCGTAATTTGTGAGATGCTATGGGCGAAATTTTCTTGTGATTATACGTGAGACGGAGGAATTGGGTGTTGCACATCTAGGTTGGAAACATAGGTTTTTTGCATTTTAAAGATGCCTCCTACCAAGAACCCAAATTTTGGTTTATTAGAGTTGCTTTCTCTCAAAATAAAAGGGGGTTTCTGGGGGATGTATACAGGAAGCGATCTTCGGATCTCTGGTTCTCAGTTTTTAGCAAGTAGGGCTGTAATGGTGTCCCATAGTTAGGAACTGAAGCGTGCTCACGCAGCTTGCTATCTTGTCCAGATACCAGCACACACAGCTCCTTGGGGATGGAGTTATGCACAGCTCCTATATCGAGCTCAGCAGCTCAACGCTCTCATATACCAACGCTTGACCGTCGAGCGCCGTGCCATGGATACGCGAGTTCAAGCTCCTGGGTTTCCCAAAGGAGGAGGCAGCCATCACTTCATGTCATGAATGCTGCGTCGACTAGCGCCGCGCCCTCTTCTCAGAGCGTAAGCCAACTTGCACGAACAAACGGCGCGGTTGTCAAAACCGTATCTAGCAACCAGCCGAGCAGCGCGCTGGAGCAACTTGACATCGAGCGAGGCGTCTGTATCCCCTTCAGGAAGTACACTCCAGAACTGGTACGGAACACTTCGCCGGGTGTTTATGCTCGCGGGATTGGTTTGCTTGGAAGCCATTGTAATTGTGCTCATTTCGGCAATTGCTAGGTCAGGAATAAAGTCTTGGAATCAAGAGGCTCCATACTGTCCCTTGCTAGCCGGGGGGTGGAGATAATCTGGAAGCTAGGCTTTTACTGGTCGGCTCTGATGTATGACTGCTTGGTCGGACGGGATGAAGAGATTGTTCCATTCCGTGCCCGCCAGCTTCGCAATCTTTTGTGTGATCTGGGGCCATCGTTCATAAAAGCAGGACAGGTTGTGTTCTTTTCTCTCTCTCGTAAATCTCATTGGAAAATATGACTTCGCTGGTGCTATATTTTCTATATTGCTGTCCTAACTTTGTTTGGTTCCGTTCTTTTTTTAGGTTCTTGCTAACAGGCCTGATATAATTCGTGAGGATTATATGAATGAACTGTGCATCTTGCAAGATGATGTTCCTCCATTTCCTAACCAGGTACGTGGTCACAACAGAGGTTTCTTGCAAATAGTTCTGAAATATTATGCATATTAAGGTAGTGCAGATGAAATCAGGATGATTAACTAATCTTTTGCTTATTGTGGGATACTTGGTAGGTGGCTTTTGCCATAATTGAGGAGGAACTTGGACAACCTCTAGAGAATTTGTTCAGCAGAATTTCATCAGGGACAATAGCAGCTGCGAGTTTGGGCCAAGTTTACCGTGCCACGCTTAGAGAAACTGGCGAGGATGTTGCTATTAAGGTTCCCATCCATTTCATTTTCTCTTATTACTTTACTTCTTTTCTTAATTGAAATACTCTGAAGTCCTACGACTCGATGCATCATTTTTCTGAGTACAGTCCTTTATCAAGGATGAGTATAAACGTACTCTCTCACGCTGATGAAATTCATGTCCTTTTTACACCTCATGACTCATGAGCCAAATGCTTATATATATGCTTTATCAAGGATGAGTATAAACGTACTCTCTCACGCTGATGAAATTCATGTCCTTTTTACACCTCATGACTCATGAGCCAAATGCTTATATATATGCTCCTGTAGAATGTCCAGTTGCTGACACTGCCAGGATTGTTTTGTACTCTTAGAGTATCATCTGTTTCATTTCCTTACAGAATGAAATACTTTTTTGTATGCTTGTCTCTTTAATTTCTGTGATTCAAAATCGCAGGTTCAGAGGCCAGGAATTGAGCCAATAATATACCGAGATCTGTTTCTGTTCCGCACTCTGGCTTCGTTTTTGAATGGGATTAGCCTTCAAAAATTAGGCTGCAATGCAGAGCTTATTGTTGATGAATTCGGTGAAAAACTTTTGGAAGAACTTGATTACACTCTTGTAAGTATTTATTTTGTGCCTTTCTACTGTCGTTGTCTAGTTACCGAAATGATGAATAACCTATCACAACCTTTTTTTCTTTGCATCGCAACCTTTTATGTGTTCTTAACATACTAGAGGTGTTTTTGTTTCAGCAACAAAGTTTTATGTTTAATGGTTTATTTTGATGATGGACGGAAGGTTAACAGCTTTCCTTTTCTCTGCAACACATTAGGAAGCTAGAAACATCGAGGACTTCTTGGAAAATTTTAAGGATGATCCAACTGTCAAGATCCCTCAAGTATATAAACAGTTTTCAGGTTCTCGTGTTTTGGTGATGGAATGGATAGATGGAATCAGATGCACTGATCCACAGGTTTGTAACATTCATCATATCATTTTTTGCTTATTTCTAATGTGGAATAGTTCAGTGTAAATTTGTAGGATCATTGAGTACACAAGTTCATTCACACAGGCTATAAAAGAAGCTGGGATTGATGTGGAAGGTTTTCTCACAGTTGGAGTGAGTGCAGCACTACGTCAGTTGCTTGAATTTGGCCTTTTCCATGGAGATCCGCATCCTGGAAATATTTTTGCGATGCGTGATGGTCGTATTGCTTATGTTGACTTTGGCAATGTGGCCGTCCTTAGCCAGGTCTGCAAATTTAACTGTGGTAGAATTCATCTTTTCACTTACAATTAGTCAGATTCTTTTTTTCCCTGTCAATATGATTAATAGTATATCTTGCATGGCCTTCTACCAATAATTCTTTAGTACGAAAAACTGTTCATTTAGGTGGTAAGAAGGTACATTGGCTTCTTGTAGTTCTGCAAGCTATTAACACTGCTTAAAAATGTCTTAGCAAGAAGCAATAAATCATATCTCTATGTGTAGTGAATGCATTCTTAGAGTGTGTTGCATTGGCAGATAAAAAATTGGTTAACATGTTTCTCTGTCATTGTTTGTCCTATATGCAGCAAAACAAACAAATCTTGATTGATGCCGTTGTTCATGCTGTAAACGAAGACTATGCTGAAATGGCAAATGACTTCACAAGGCTTGGTTTTCTTGCTAGTGGAACAGATGTATCCCCAATTATCCCAGCTCTGGAAGCCATTTGGCAAAACTCAGCTGGAAAAGGCTTGGCAGACTTCAATTTCCGGAGTGTGACTGGTAATGTTTATTTTCTCAACATTTTGTGTATTATTAAATGGATGTTTGCTTGCTTTGTTCTTCATGCTCTATATCAGCATATTTCTCGACGTGTAGTTACTGGTCAGATTACATGTTTGTTGGAGTGGAAGTTCTTGTTCACGATTCATGAATATATTTTTTGAAGGCATTCATTCCTGATTTTTTTATTTCCATTAATGATGAAGGCTTAGTGTAACATTGCACTTTATGTTTAGATATTCTTCATTTGTTAATGTCTAATGAAAATCAAAATCACAGGGAAGTTTAATCAGCTTGTGTACAATTACCCCATCCGCATTCCAGAAAGGTTTTCTTTGGTTATTCGTTCTTTGTTGACACAAGAAGGAATTTGCTTTACTCTACAGCCTGATTTTAAGTTTCTTGAGGTATGACATGTGCTACCCTTTTCAGCTCTCAAGAAACAATAACGTACATTAGTTTATTTACTTACACTCTTCACTGCATGTTTCTTCATATTAGGTTGCATACCCATATGTAGCAAAACGTCTTTTGACAGATCCAAACCCTGCTCTGCGTGAACGCCTGATACAGGTAACTTGTGAGGACCCTCTTAACACAACTGCAAGTACTATGGTCCATTGGTACTTTCTGCCGTATGATCCACCACTCTGAGTCAGAGTGTGAAATGAAGCATCAGTAGAGAGAAAAAACAGCAAGTTTATTCTGTCAAAAATGGGATAGCAGCAAGTTCTTTTCTTTGGATAGTTATACCAATTAGTTAACACCTAACAGCTAATAATTTGGAAGGCACGATCCAACGCACTTTGAATACAATTTGTTGACCATACCTTATGGCATTTTTGAGATATACCACCATTTCCTTATATTTTTATTTTTCTATGCAGGTATTATTCAAAGATGGGTTGTTTCAGTGGAAACGACTAGAAAACCTTATAGTTCTTGCCAAGGAAAACGTGTCCAGGATGAGCAGCAATCCTGCACTAAAAAGGAATAGCTTGTGAGTATTGGAACCACTGGTTGTGTCATGTTATATATCTCTCCTAGAAGTGTTCTGAACTTACTGATCTTCCGAACTTCCAGGCAAACTGTGAGAAGTCGACAAATGGAGCAGAAATTAGATCTCACTGAAACAATAAAAGATGGAGCTCGGCTGTTCCTTATTGATGCTGGGATCAGGAGACAACTTGTAATGGCTTTCACTGAGGACTCTAAGTTGCATGTAGAAGAGGTACTCTGCATAGATTGTTCGATGTTCATGCAAGTTGGGAATGTACCTATGGAAGATACAAGGTAGATCGATCGATGGATGGATTACTGTAACTCATTTTTTCTCGTTTTGCAGCTTTTTGATGTATACAGGCTGGTCGAGGATCAAATAGATATACCTTCAGTTGCTTTTGAGGTTATCCAAGGTAGGTCAATCAAACACTGTTTACTTGATCTTGTCATTTGTTGCAAACATTTCTTCTTCGTGTGTATACCTTACTCTCTGCAGATTTACCATCCGTCGCACGTGATTTTATGCTTTCGTGGAGTGACTACGTCCTGTCAGATCGCCAATACTGACCCACCCTAACAGATAGAACAGCAAGCAGAGTGAAGTTAAGACTTGCAAGATCACGCCTCGAATTAATCCGCATAAAAATAGATAGACAAGCTTTCGTCTTTGTTGTATACGATTTCCTCTTCTTTTTTCGATGTACTACTGTATAGCAAAACCTGCGATATGCAGTTTTTGATCTTTTCGACAGCTCTGCATACGCCATTTGTATAGCGGAAAAGGAACTTGTGTAGTACAAATTGAGCCTGTAGAAATTTGAAAAGGTGTGCTAGATGAATTCTAACATAATTAGGATTTAGATTCGTACTTTTTTTCGGAATGGGATTCTTACTTGCTTTGGAAATCCTAAAAGTGTGCTAGATGAATTCTAACATAATTAGGATTTAGATTCGTACTTTCTTTCGGAATGGGATTCTTACTTGCTTTGGATAAGGATTAAGGGGTTATATAAATCTATGGGATGGTCATGGAGAACCTAAGCAATCAAGAAGCTACAAACTAACTCATCCAAAAAAAGAGGTGTGCGAGAGGATTAGAGACTAGGTTATTTTGTAGCACTAGATTCTTTTATAGGGTAAGGATTCTAAAAGGGTTGCGAGAGAGCAACAATCTCTTGAACTCTTTTGAGGTTGTGCTTAAGAATTTGTAGTCGGTTTTGCTAAATATTTTCTCTTTTGTTGTGGTTACTTCAACTGTGTTATATTGGTTCTCCCTTCGAGATTTATCTTCTCTGTTTTATAGACCATGCACGCTTGTACTATATGTCACAAAACTCAGATCCAATCCGGAGGCTACCGCACATAAGAAATGGTATCAAAGTATAACAAGTGGTATAAGAGCCAAGGCTGGATTAATTATATTAGTGAGAAGGTTAGTAAAGCGTTAGGTGGCACAATATCAAGATCGACGTCAATGTTGTGGAATCAAGTGGAGAAATTTGATGTGGAGGAAATTTTAGTGTGTGGTAATGTGTGGTGAAGGACATCCTTATCCGTGAAGAGTTAATTATTGTTCTTGAAGGAGATATACCGAAAACGACATTCGTTGAAGACTGGAAGGTGGTGGGGTGGAAGGCTATCATGAGGTAAAGTACTTGGTGATTAAGGATAATTTATCGAAGAAATTATGTAAGGATTTATAAGAATTGTATATGGCAAAGTTGCTGACAAACTGGTGGGTGCTGAAGCGACAACTATATAGGTTGTGTATGAAGGAAGGTAAACGGTTTGTTGACCATCTCAACGTCTTCAATAAGTTTATCACACAATTGATTAGTGTGAATGAGAAATTTGAGAAGTACGATAAAGTCGTCATACTTCATCATCTCTACCATTATCATAGGAGCAATTGGTGATGAATATTCTCGTCAAAAAAAGTACTCTAAACTTCAATGAGGCGATTACATATTTATTAGAGGTAGAGTCCTTGAAAAGGCCATCGAAATCTTCATCCTTGGGTGATCAAGCATTGACTGCCGTAGGTGCTGCAGGCAAAAGCAAGAGTTTTGAAGCAAAATGAAGGGTATATGATAAAGGATTGTTCGAGTTTTAAGCAAATAAAAGGTGCATGCTCAATGGCGGTAGCAAAAGATGATTTAGACCTACTTATCATCAATCAATCCGTTACTTCTCGTGAATGGATATTAGATTCATGTTGTTGCTTCCACATATATTCGGTGAGGGAGGTATTTGACGAAGGATCTCTACACCTAGCGCATGGAACTGTTCATTTGACTGATTGCAAGAACTGTTCATTGGAGATATATGATGGAGCATACCGCACATTGACGGGAATTCGGTATGTTCCTGGCATAAATAAAAATATAATATCTGTGAGGTCAATTGAAGTACTTGCAAAGGGCAAGTGATCATGAAAAGTATCTGGAGCAACGAAGAACACCGATTGATGGATAAACCTAAAGGAAGGGCAACTAATGGGAAGTCTAAATCATGTCGTCAAGTGTAGGTAATCATATCTCAATTGTACTTATGTGCGGAACTACAAACATGGTGACGCAAAGGCTAATGTGTGAGCTGTTGAAAGAATAAAAACGTGGCAGAACAAACCATGTGGTACTGCAAGCAAGTGGAGCTTGAAGGTGGTACAAATCTATGGCTTAGAGCATCTCCAAGAGGGGCCCTAAATATGGCCCTAACTTGAATTATAGGGCTTTCAGGGGAAAAGATCAACTCCAACAAGGACCCTAAATTGTTAAAATTTATCAAATTGTTTTAGGGCCCATGGGAGAGTAGCTATATTTAGCAACTCTGTGATTGAGCCCTATCTTCATTGAGTTTTAGGGCCTAATTGCTGGAGTGAATATTTCATTGGAGCCCTAAATCCAATTAGTTGGGGTCCTAAATTAAAATTTAAAGCTCATTTTTAGGGCCCTCTCTTGGAGATGCTCTTAGAGGGCTATATATAAACACGAGGTGTGGTTACACAAAGAAAGGTATCTTAGATGGAGGGTTCAGGTGGCCAAGCCCAAACACCAACATGCATATTGATGTGATGTGCATAAGCTCCTGTGGTGGGGGCATTCCCAAAGGTGGAAAGAAAAAAATATAGAACCGACTTGGAGTGAGTTCTTAGAGGAGCACGATGACTCCAACAAATAAAAGTTAAGGTGGAGATTATTAAATATGGTGACTCATATATACCCTTTTAGAATTTGGAAATCCTAATAGGATTAGGATTTAGGATTTCCACTTTCTTTTGGAATAGGATTCCTACTTGCTTTAAAGGAGGACTAAAGGGGTATAAACTCATGTGGTGGTTGTGGAGAATCCAAGCAATTAAGAAGACACAACCAACTCATTTAAAAGAAGAGGTGCACGAAAAGATTAGAAGTTAGATTATTGTTTACCACTAGATTCTTATATAGGGCAATGATACCAAGATCCTAAAAGGTTCGAGAGGATCTCTTGTACTTTTTTGAGGTTGTGCTCAAAGAATTTGCGGTCAGCTTCGCTAAATCTTTGAACACAGTAGTTGACTAGGTGTACACATCAAGCATACAAATATACAATAGGATCAGTAATTTGCTGTTTTATACTCCGTATGGGTCTTTGGTGTTGATGAAGTGTATTGGTCAATGACATTTGTTTTTTTTTTCCCTTTTCGTTACCTTGGTCCGTACTCCATACTAGTTTCATATATGCAGAGAATCTATGTCTAATAGCAATCTGTATGTAGCGTTTACAGAGATTACATGGTCCATTGCGGTGTAGGGGGGTATTTGTTTATCTTTCTCTTACGGGGCAACCATCCTGAGCATTCGATACAGGAACGTCGCTTGGCTGGCTAAAAACACCATTATTTATAGAAACAAATAGAGCAAAGCTAGCGAAAGGGGATGTAGCTCAAATGGTAGAGCGCTCGCTTTGCATGCGAGAGGCACGGGGTTCGATCCCCCGCATCTCCATTTTATCATTTTTTTTTCGCTCCCTGTTGTCTCCTATGGCTTCATACAGTTCTTTTATAAAAAGCGGAGGTTACATACAAATATTTTGATGCTGAATTTGATGGGTTCCATGTTGTTTAGAAGGAAACACAACTACGGAAAGAAGAATAATCACCAAGGAAATCATTTGTCTGACTTCCCCAGTGACAACAAGCCAAGGGAAAACGGAAGGAAGTGTGTGGCTGAGCCGTCTGCGAGGTCGCGCGCAAAGCTCACCGATGCAGGCGTTTTTTTGTGGCACCGAAGAAACATGACTTTTTTCCCCCAGAGGGTAGCCAGATAGAATCAGAGAAAGAACTACCCTATCCACCCGTGCTACCATGTCTTTTGAGCGGCTAAGGCAGCTTGCTTTCTAGCAAGGGTGTTCTTCTCTGTCCCCAGGTAAATCGGTGATGGAAACGAGTAACGTTTGTTCGGAACTTTGGATTAACCGCAAAGAATGGTAAGCACGTGCTGATATTTTCACCTACGCTGCATCGAACCGAAGCAAACTAACATCCGCACAAGGCCAAGGTGTAATGCTCCATTGATTCACCGTACCAAACATATATAGGATTGATCAGCACAATTTTCTTTCCCTGAATGTTCTTCTATGCCAAGCATGTTTCTGGATGTTTTTTTTTTCCTCTGTTATGCACTTATGCAACGTTTTCTTGAGATCATTGGCAGTATGGCGCCGTATAAATTCTACGGTGTCGTCTTTGCAAGATAGACTACAGAAGACCATTCGGATGGACGCCTTGCGTTACGCCAGACCGCACCGCCTGGCATGCAATTAATCGTCGATTAATTATTGAAATTAATCCCCTTAATTAATGCAAGGGTGTATATTCACTGGCGTAACACGCCAAGGCCCATCCGACCGCCGCATGCGCCCCTTTACGCAAAGACGACACCGTATAATTTATTTCCGCCGTGAGGCCGTGTCAGAATCTTTCTTACTCCAACCGCGATAGGCTGGCAGGTGGGGCCCACACGCGGGCCCACCTCATCACCTACCCTACCCGCCACACACCTCCACAACCTCGGAGCGTTCCCCGGCACTCTTGCGTTTCTCCTCCTCATGGCAGCATCCACGGCTTCGCGCCCATTCGCGCCCTTCCTCCACGGGCACCGTGAGCGCAGCCGGCGCCGCGCGAGGGTCGGCGTCGTCGCAGCGAGCGCTCCGGACGCTGAGCCCACCCCCGCGGCGGCGGCGGGGCAGGGGAAGAAGAAGACGGTGGACACGAGGATACACTGGTCCGACCCGGAAGAGGGGTGGATTGGCGGGAAGGCCAAGAAGGAAGGCGGCAGCGGCGGCGGCGGCAGAAAGGAGCCGCTGGGCGGGAGGTTCGCCGACCTCATCAACAACCCGTCCGAGTCGCACTACCAGTTGAGTTTCCAATCCCAATGCACCACTGCATTTTCCTTCCATCCTAACTGAACTTTTAGACGTGTGTCTGCTTTACTGCCTCGAGTAGGTAGAAAAGGATTGCAAACGGGAACCAAATTCACCGTGCAGCAGTTTGTTGGTATCCATCTATCTTTCTGAATCACAGCTGAGAATCGAGATATTCAATCTTTGTTGTCCTCATATTGGATTAATTCAGCTGAAATGAAATCGGCTCAGCATGCATGTTCCTATTGGCTATGAATAAACTGCAAAACCAGGTGTCTAATTAAGCATAGAACACGGAGCTCTTATGGTATAGACGGTAGTTGTCTATAATATACCTCTATGTCATCTACAGACAGTACTAAAGATAACTTATACAATAGATTGTCTATATAGTTGTCTATAATTAATGATATCTCATATGATTTATAGGCTGTCTGTACAATGGTATACATACTATAAAGCTGTCTGTAAGACCATATGTTAAATAGTAGACAGCGTATTTCTCTCTCTTTCCTCCACATCATCCAAAATTTGATATGGTATACCCCTATAGACAGCTGACATGTACCATTGTACATACCGTAAGAGTAGGCAAATCGAGACCGTCGATTGCTTTTGGCAAAGTGGGGGCTGGTGTAGCCTAAACCGGCTTAGCAGGTTGTGACGACATGCTTACAAAATGGAAAGTGCAATTAACTTCCCCTAATCGTAACTCCCATGTCTCACGACACAAGGAAATGAAATGAATCACCGATTGCTAGGGATTCAAAAATCATCAAAAATCAACTGTATCGTTAGGGTTCGACATCAAAAACCGGTTGATAAATCGGTCCGATTAAAAAAAAAATTCAAAAAAATTTATGTGTCAAAAAAGGTCAAAAATCGGTGGAAATCGGTCGATCGCTACAAAAAGTCGACAGCACAAAAAGTTCAACATGGTTGTCGATTTTCCACCGATAAATCGTCGATTTTCCGTCGAAATTGTCGATTTTCCACCGATAATCGTCGATTTTCCACGATTTTTGAATTTTTTTCAAAAAAAAATCTAGTTTTTAAATTTATGCGATTTTTACGATTTTCGACTCGATTTTAACAATTATCAAATTTCACTGTTCATTCGAAAATCATAACGAAAAGGTGAACCCGCCGATTGCCCACTAGCACCAAAACCCGGTCCTATCTATCCATCTCTATACCAGCAGCACGCCGTCGACTTGGTGCATGCATGATCGTCCCTGGCACGTTGCTGGAAGCCTGTGCCTGAGAGGTGATTCGAGCCGCAGATCGCCTTCAACTTATCATAGTATCCGCTCGAAACCATTTGAAAGCATAGCAAGCCTTCGAAAGCAGAAGGCAACAAAATGCTCCTAAATACTATCTTTTAATGTTCTTGGCTGCATTCCAAACTAGTCTTTTGGCCTAACGAGATCATTACGAATCACCATATTCCATGTCTTGGTAAACCACAGCAGTGTATGCGCATGTAACGAATCGCCATACTCCATGTCTTGGTAAACTACATCAATGTACGCGCATGAAATTGTACATCAGTGCCTAGCTTGCTATTAATCTAAAGTAATGTGTTTTTTTATATAAATCATTGGTGCATTCCAAATATAAAAGGCATTAATACCCATGAAATAGCCATGGGCGACCTATTAGAGCATCTCCAGCAGAGCCTCTAAACCAGCCCCTAAACTTTAAAATAGGGAGTGCAGTAAAAAAACAGATCCAGTAAGGCCCCAACTCAAGCCCCTAAAATTACGAGGCCCCTAAATTTGCCTCCTCAGCCCCAATTCCCAAAGACACGAGTACATCCCCTATTATTGAAGACAAAGAAATACATAAGAGGCTTCGAGATGATCCTATTGAGCATTTGTGGGCAATTCACAACGCTTCGTAGTTTGATTCATTGTTCGGAGTTTCTATTTATCTATTTATCATGTTTTGAAAATTTTAAATTTAAATTTGAAATATCATATTTTTAAATTGTAAATGTTAATATGCTTATGTTTTTTGTATTACAAATATTTTTGATTGAATTTTAGTAGTGTCAAATGAAGATTATACATAGCGGATATGTCAAAATAGGAGAAAAAATAAAATAGAAGCTGAGATTTATGGGCTGTTGCTGAACTTGTGCTCTGAAAACATGGTCCCAAAAAATAAGGGGAATCCCTAAGTCCAAAATAGAGACCCTGTTTTAGATGTCCTTGCTGGAGATGCTTTTACCCCTACTGCTCGAGGTAATAGTTCACCATTTTCAATCTAAGCCCTTGGATCAAAAAGATGAACCATCCAAAATAGTTGAGATGTAACTTTAAAAATATCCTAGAACACAACCTACCTTACCTTCTTGTAAACCAGGTTTCTGGGAATAGCACCTGACGCCGATATCGAGGAGATCAAGGCGGCGTACCGGCGGCTGTCCAAGGAGTACCACCCGGACACGACGACGCTGCCGCTCAAGTCGGCGTCGGAGAAGTTCATCCGGCTGCGGGAGGCGTACAACGTGCTGAGCCAGGAGGAGAGCCGGCGGTTCTACGACTGGACGCTGGCGCAGGAGGCCGAGAGCCGCCGGCTGCAGCAGCTGCGGTCCCGGCTCGAGGACCCCTACGAGCTCGACCTCCAGAACTACCAATCCGTGCCGGACTTGGTCGACCGCCTCGGCGGCAAGAACATAGCGCTCAGCGACCAGGCCATGACCGCACTCACCATCGACATCGGCATCATCATCTTCTGCGTCTTCTGCATCATCTACGTCGTCGTCTTCAAGGAGCAGTACTGACGGCAGCAGCATGTGGAGAGCAAGCATGCAGGCAGGACTGTGCGTAGGTATAGTATAGGTATGGTAATAATAGCTGGTGATAACTCGGTTCATGATAAGATGCCTTTTCAGATGTTATTTATACAGTGTATCATGTAACGCGAAATACAAGCTAGGAATCACTCGGTCATAGGTATTGTCTCAACAATCCTACACTTTTGTTCACAAAATTTGATTGTTGCATGCAGTGTCTATAAGAAGTTCCTGAATTTATCAGAACAGCAAGGCGAATCTAAAAAGGCCAAAGTGCCAAACAAGACAACCGGGTCATGCTGTCCTCTGTAGTTATATCTCTGGTTAAAGTGAGAGAAAGAAAAAGAGAAGTAATCCCATGGATATGCTTGAAAATGTGGCGCGGGATGTGGGGTGTCTCATCTTTAAGAATCGTCACACTCGATGATCTTGACAACAGAAGAATCACCAATCTTTTCAAAAATTATCACCCTGTCGAAAGGCTTCACTATACCGGCTGACCGACCATAGTTCAGTGCAAGTTTTATTCCGTACTCTTCCTTGGTGAGCCCACCGGTTTCTGCCTGTTACAGAGTTCCAAGATTTAAGTGTCAGCTTGAATTAAAGTTCTATACAGTAATAAGAGGGTTCAACAAATCTCTCATTTGGTCATTTTGTACAGCGTCAAACGAAATTTGCATCCTGAGCTAGCGAAAGTTTAACATTCCAAAACAAAAAAGAATTTAAAGGTGCCTCTAATATTGCCATGTAAGAACTGGAACATACCTTGTCAGTACTCCCCATCAAAGGGTAGACACCTCTTACAGCAAAACATTGCCTTGCCTGAAAGTAATTCAACAGTTGTCAAAAATAAGTTTATAGATCCTGATTCAGGGTGAACAAAAGAATAAAGATCATGAAACTCAAATGGATCTGATAGATATGCATGCTATTTACCTGTGTTGTGCCATAAGAACGCCACTTTGATGGATCAGAGCCCTCACGTGGGAACACAACTACTAAAACAGGCATTGGGGGCCTGTACTTAGCAATTAACCTGCAGGCAGAGAATGCAAAAGTGAATTAATAGCGTTTGCGTGATGGGAATTTGTCTAGTGAAGTGCTAATCTTGTGGTAGTATAGAGCACCTAGCAGCATTCCCCGAGAAAGTGAAAACAACAATAGCAGCAGCTTTTACTTTCATTGCAGAACGAACCTACATGTGAAGAATGCAAGTCAATAATATTCCAGATTAGAAATATGTATCTGTTCCTACTTCCTAATGATTTAACAGTATTTACCGCTGATGATGCCACAGATTCTTCATGGGACATTGGTTCACCAACATGTCTCACTATTTTCTTGAAATGAAGTGATTGGTCATACACAGTCTCAGCCTAGAAGAATAATTTAACATTGATCAGCCAAGCAATTCAGATGGCACTATAACAATTTATTCGTAAAACAGGTAGAAACATACTTCTGCACATATTCTGCCCACAGTACTCACTGCATCAACAGGATACAGCCCTCGAAGTGTCTCCGCGCCAAGCAAAATACCATCGGTTCCTGCAATTTGAGCAGCATAGGAAATAAGTAACAAATTAGTGAAGTGGTCGGAATACAGTACAGGTTTACAGACCATCTAGGACAGCATTTGCAACATCAGTCGCCTCTGCACGTGTAGGACGTAGATTGTCAATCATGCTGTCCACAACTCTAGTGATGATCACAGGTTTGCCAGCCAGGTTGCATTTCTGAATAGATGTTTTTTGGGACATGAATACCTGAAGAGTCAAAGGTGACAGGTTATGGCATGAAGCAAGAAAGACATGCAGTCATCACATTTGTGCACCGATATTTCCAGAAGTATCTGCAGCCTAGCCGAGCTAAATGAGACTTTTAACTGTAAATTGATAAGCATATAACGGGTGTTCTTTCAGAAGTATCTGCAGCCTATCAGGGATAAATGAATCACTTTTAACAGTAAACTGATAAAAACCATAACAATGTAGATATTCTTGTCACCATGTTGTTGTATTAATTAACTATTATCATGTCAAGGCGAAAAGGCATCATGAATAGAAATGAATATACAAATATCTGATAGCATACTAGGGATGAACAGTGACACTTTGGGTTTTGGAAAAGATCAAAATTTACCCTTTCTGGTGGAAGGTCAATTCCCAGGTCACCTCGGGAGATAATGATACCATCTGCCTCTTGGAGAATTTCATCAAAATGTTCCAAACCCTAGAAAGAAATGAACAATGCATTTAATCATAATATAAAAGTGAAACAAAAAGACAACAGTATCTTCATAAAAGCATGATAATTACCTCGTTATTTTCAACCTTGGCATATATCTGTGTGTCCTGAAGATTATGAGATTGTAAAAAGGCTCTAAGCTGCACACCACAAATATCTAAGGATCAGCAGTGTCCTCACAACTATCATTAACTACTTAAAAGTCCTCAGTTGCTACAGATCAAGAGTGCAAACAGCCTATCATCGTACATAGAATGTGTGGCCTCAAATAACAGGAGAAACAGTAACTCTATGTCAATGAAATAACATGCAAAGATGTGACAATGAAACAGATCAATAGCAACATATTCTTCTTTATGTACAATTATGCTTTGTTCATCAGCTTTTATCATTGGTATAACCACTATTGTTTGACAATATATGCCCCTTATAATTAACTGAGATATTGGTCTGTCCCATTAATTATCTTTCAAACTTCAAACTGTAGGTACATACAGATGCTCCTTCATTAAACCCCATCGGTTCAATTGGCTGTAAATTTGCACCAAAATGCTTCTTGCAATTTGATTTTTGAGAGTGGAAACAACCAACTCACCTCCTTGACATCCTCAGCAGAGCGGGTATGGGAAAGCGATATAATGTCAACACTGTTATGCAACCCCCAAGTTGAAATGACCTATTGCAAGGAAACTGTACTTAGGACGGTTTCGGAAAGATATGAATTAATAATTAATACAATATCATCAATATGAAATTATGCATCATGCATGTATATTCACATGCAACTTGGGAAAAAGGGCACAGTAATCTTGAAAGAAATTACTCCCTCCGTTCTCTTTTACTTGTTTTGGACTCGGACATGGTCTCCAATACACACCTTTGACCCTTGTTATAATTATATGTTAGCCAAAATTATTAAAAATATAATGACATGTACTTTTGATGACAAATCTTCTAATATCATTTCCATATGACAAATATAAATATTTTTGTGTACATTAGTGGTCAAAACTTTAAAAGGTTGCCTACACACATTCTAGGAAGACAAGTAAAAGAGAACAGAGGTAGCAAGTTTAACTTTTGAAGAAAGTGATTCAACAAATCTCATCTAAAATTTTAACAATAGAGTGAACATCAGAAAGAAATGAGGGATATCATGTTCACATGTGGCATGTCAGTTGTATTTTTGGATGCAACATGACAGTAGTACAAATTCTTTGATACTGCGTTTTAACTTGGAATAGCCTAATCAGCAAATGGGTTCTCTTTCACTGAACAAGTCATATAGCTTTCTCTGGTTGAATGGTAAACCAAAAACTTCAAAAGAAAAAACGAATGAAAAAAAATGTACTCAAGACCTGAAACAGAACTGCCGTTGCTATTTTACAAAAAATTGCTAGCCAAAATCTACTGTACAGGCAAAAGACCTGAAACAGAAATGCCCTTGCTATTTTACAAAAAGTTGCTAGCCAAAATCTTCTGTACAGGCAAAACGACAAGTTACTGACAATATATAGCTCAGTAATGTAAAGAAACTTAGAGGTAATCCACATTACCTGTTTATCATATTCACTCAAAGTGGGCAAACTGATATGGACTTGTGAAACATGCAGAGTAAATATGGGACCTGCAAGTGTAGCCGTGTTCTTCACAAGACAATTGACATTTTCACCAGAAGTCTCCAGAACCTGCAGATTATTTACAGCATATAACAAAATGTAAATATTGCGACAAGGTATGTATTTGGGGAGAATTTACAAATTCGCACACCTCAAGCCACAAAGACGTTGTTTCACTTCCTGTGAAGAGATATTGACCAATGAAAAGAGTATCACCCTTCTTCACAACCTAAATTCACCGAAAGGGCAATACAGTCAAATATGTGATATTTTAGAATTTGACTTTCAGAAGTAGCCAAAAATTCATACCAAGTATTTTCACTGGCACAATAAAAAAGTCAAATGGTTTTTATATATTGCACAAATATCCATGAACTTTACTTTCATGCCAGCATGTTAGATGCAGTCGCACAAAAGCAAAAGAAACCCATAGACAGAAATGCATAGAGATAAATATATTGCAATATTTCAAGTATAAATAATACATTAATACTTCCTATCTTAAATTTTTCGTATTATCCACTTACTTTTGCAAGATCACCAAATTTAATTGGTAGGATCTCAGGTGAGGGAGCTTTAGAAAGATCTGGTGTTATCGTGACATGATTTCCAGCTTTCAACTGAATTGATCCACCAGTTGAATTGTGAACCTGAATTTCTGGACCCAGTGTATCAAGCATTATCTATACATAATAAGATCGAGTTAGTTGTTAAAAGGATATGCCTCTTAGCACCAATCTCAAAAGTAGAAAACAAAAGCATCGCATATAGTACAACTGCATTAGATAATGCACAAAAGCCAACCAAAATACGATAATGAAGAGGCATGAACATTTGAAAATATGAATTTGTAAATTTGTAACTGTTTTAAAATTAGCACATGATGGCAATATGAGAGCAGACAGTCACTACCTCAAATCACCAGGCATTAAAGAATTTTACAGTATATAAACTTCAGTATTTAGTACGCTAACTCAAGTAATACTTTTTAAAAATCCAACAAGGAAAGTAGCACGGACCAAAGTAAATCTAAACAGTCATTTCCAAATACAAAATATATCTCAAATGAACAAAGTTGGCTAGATTTAGCATTTCACTAACAAAACATTTTTCAGAAAATCAAGGCATTCATTTGTCAAGGTATATGCACATGGAACTAAAAAATGGAAACTTGGACAGAGACAGATTTGAAAGGAATAAAGCTCACATGTGAGGAAGAGGTTAGCAAAATATTTGTACTTAAGAGTGTAAAGTAATTAAATATGACAAAAATAAAGTAAATAAGAACAGGGTAAAAAAATTTACCAAAAAAGCAAATGATACTGTACACCTGTAGTACTAGTCATACTAATGTGATGTGTATGTATCCAAGCATTTACATATGCCCATTAGAAGACCAAAATGGGTTCAGAGATGCCATTACAAAAATATTCCAAATGTTCAATGCTTACTGCTGAAACTGAATTTAAAGAATTAAAAACATATCACTTTGAAAGTGATTCTAAACAAGTAAACCATAACTGATCCCACCGAATCAATGGAAGTGGCAAAACATGATTCATAAAGTAACATGAAGGATCACGCATACACATGCACATGTTCTTTCTTTCCTTGGTAGGAAGCTATTAACTAAAGTAATGTAGGGGAATTTTTTATATCCCAGTTCTCAATCTCCCAAGAATAGCTATGTTTATACATCAAAAGATACATCACACTATCAACATTTCCAGAGAAGTTACTACTTGAAGTTGTCAACTTACAGGGCACAGCTTCTTGAGATTATGTGCTGCTTTCCTCAGATTATCAAGGGTCTCCTGATGATACGTAGCATCCATCCATGAGAAATCAAACCGTGCAACTGCGAAAAAAAAGGAAACATACACAGATCATTGTTATCATCATTATCATAACATAAGCAACAAAATCATGTCTCGATCGGTTGCGCTAAATCGAGTTACTACAAAGGAAGTTGTGGCCAAACCTGACATCCCAGCAGTGAGGCATTCTTCAATAACCTCAACCGACTGTGAGTTGGGCCCAAGCGTCCCAACAATCTTGGTGAGGGATGGGAAAACTTTCTGCACAAGAGCACACGCAGGGGGCAAGGATCACAATCAAGCATCCCCATAACCAAACCAAAACAATGTTCCATTTCAGTTATCATCCTACACACTAAATCCTCCCAATTGCAAATAATACGAATCGTTTCGCACCTAAAAAATGCACGCAATCTTCACAAATTCGTGCCATCACAGGTCGCCGCACGCAACACTAAACCCCAAATCCCCAACCCCGAGCGACCTCTCTCGTCCGCGACGCAAATCACTCGCATTCCGAAGAAATGGATCGGCCGCCTCTCGGCGACCCCCACCCGCCCCCGCCTCTCCGCACACCAAATCGGATCGAACCAACCAAAACAACAAACGACCAGCTACGCCCAGATGAACAAATCCGAATCTAGTACACGCACCCGCACAGATACGAGCACATAGAGTTCGAGATCGATCTAGAGAGAGAGAGAGAGAGAGAGAGAGAGAGGATGCGCTTACGGGCTTGGAGGGGGTGAGGACGGAGGCGAGGCGGACGGGCTCCTCGAGAAGCATGTGGTTGCCACCCTGCATCTCCTCCTGCTCCGGAAGCTTCTGGAAGGGTGGGAGGGATCTCTCTGCCTCCTAGGGTTTTCGCCTCGCGATGCGATCCCCTCGACCCGAGCTGCCAAAACGAAAGGAAGACGACTAGGAGCGAGCAAGGCGTGAGGAGAAAGAAAGAAAAGCACGCGTGGCTTCTCGTCCGGTCCTGTTTAGTTTAAACTTCTCGCGTGACGGTTTGAAGCGACAAAGCCTAAGGTCTCTGACGCGTGGGCCCCATGCGGTAGGCCTAGCGCACCCTCACGCAGTCTACGCTTGCGCCGTCCGACTGGTTGCTGGGACCCAGTAATGGTATGGCCTACTGTCAGGTTATCAGCGCGTAATGCGGTCGAATTATTCGTACGAGATGTTTATGCGTTGGAATTTCGGGAGAGGGCAGTGGGATGCGCGGATCGTTGATCGATCGGACGGTGACGAACCGTTCCGGGGCGTGGAAAGGCGAGCGGTGGAAGCGCGGATCACCATTGGTGTTGGCCATAGCATCCAGAGGTGGGCATCGTGCTGAGCCGGTCCGGCACGGATCTATCGTGCTTCGTGCTTGAACAGTGCTGGGCTGTAACGGCCTGGCTGGTCTTGGGCGAGCCTATGCACGACCCATTTGCGCTTCGTGCCATACATTGCGATGAGAGGAAAGGAGACGAAGACATACATTACTCAATCTCTTTCAATTATCTCTCGCCCGTTGCTCCATCTCGCAGCCCTCTCTCTCTCTCTCTATCTATCTCTCTCTCATCTATCTCTCTCAATCTCTCTTGACCGTCCCTCTCAATATCTCTCTTGCATGTTGACTCTCTCTTTCTCGCTCATTGGCCAATGAGAGAACGAGAGATGGTTATCTGTACAAAACCTAACATTACTTTTTCTCTCGAAAAAATCATCACTCATAACCTCGACAATATTAAAAATCTAGTGAAATAAAACCATTGTAGATAAGTGACATAATATAGCTATCAACAACAATAATATTGTGACAGTAGATTTGTGCCCATGCCTCCGCCGTGCCGGCACGGGCCCAGCCCAAACGGTCGTACCGGGCCGTGCCGCCCATCGTGCCCTGATCTCAGGCCTAGCACGGCCCATACTACAGTGTCATACCGACACGGCACGACCCACCCCGTACCGTGTCGGATTTTGGACTGAGCTGGATCACCGGACCGGTCCAAAATGGCCCAACCAAAGTGGTAGCATCAACCGCGGCCCACCACCCCGTTACACTCTTCTCCCGTTGGGCTGCGCCACGTGGCGTCTCGTGCGAGACCGTCAAGTGTGATGCGTTGCGCGTGCACCTTGGTCGCTGTGCTATCTTCATTAACAGTAATAATTCAATAAAGCTCGAAATCATACAAAACCCAAAACAATTAAGCAGGGCAAAAGTTCGGTTTTAATAATTTGGCAGCCCCCCCCCCCCCCCCCAAAAAAATGAAATAGTACTAGATTCCTACGAGGTACAAGTAAAATTTTCCTTGAACAAATTTGTTGGGTTCCAGTTGGGATGCAGATTTTTTCTGGGTATAATATCTAGCAAAACTTGGGGAGGCCCGTATGGCTCTAGCGGTAAAGCACAATGTTATTGTGGTTGAGGTTATGTTGAAGTCCTCGCTCTCCTTTAAATCAATGATTATATATTTATATCCCCCGATATCCCTTTGTAATAGCTGTTTCAGTCCCCACATGTTGTCATCCTCCATTTAATCACCGGTCTAAGTTTTATATATGAAAATGAAAACACATTAATATGTCGTAGGGGAAATGTTTGCTCAACATTTCAGCACACGGACAACATAAAACAAGACAAATTAGTGTAGTATACCATCCAGAGCTTTTATGGGCCGGCCTCCTGGGCCTCACAAGAATTTTGCACGAATTTTATAGAAAACAATGCAATTAACTAACCAGAGGAGATTATAATATCACAGTTACTAACGTTCTTTTCTTTTATGAACACACACCAAAATTAAGCATGGGAAGACAACCAATATTACAGGAGGCACTTAATGTACGTTATTAATCACCACCAAAATACATACTACTCCCTCCGGTTTTAAAAAGCTGACATTTTGAACATTGACACGGTCTTCAAAACACAACTTTGATCACTAATTTTTATTATAATATATTTATAAAACTCAATAAAATTATAATATTATGAAAGTACTTCTCGAGACAAATCCACACATATAATTTTCATATATCCAATTAAATATTTAAAAATATATTGATAGTCAAAGTTTTAAAAGTTGAGCAACTCTAAACCTGTTGCTTACATTGGTTCCAATAAATAAACCAGCCATGACAGATAGTTAGTAAGCCAAAGTTGAAACCAAAATGCCAACGACATGAACAATAAAAAAATAATAGCATAAAGGAATAATGAAGGATAATAATAACGACTCTAAACCAGGGATTTAAAATCCTCTCATGATAAAAAAATAAGTCTTAGCCACACATGAACATTCACGAGATAAACCTTTAACCAGACATAACCAACGAGACAACCATAAACTTTTCTAAAAAATTAACTAGTCAACAACAAAGCTGTTATGAATATGACTTGTATTAAATATGAGGGCCAATGGCCACAATATATAGTGTACATGAGGAAGAGGAATAGGAATAGGACTCTATCTATAACAGAGACTTATCTATAACTATAAGAGATAATATATCCTTAACACCCCCCCACAAATGCAAGGCGTATGCAATAGCATTGCATTTGGAAGAGATGAACTAAAAAGGGAAAATCCAAAGTCATAGTCTTGAAGTACCCGTCGTAGTATGTAACTCCTGAAGAATTGAGCTGACGAAGATAGCCAACGAAGAACCGAGTCGGTGAAGAAAAGTCGACGAAGAAGCCAAATCGACGAAGAAAAGTCGAATGTATGGCAGAGTCGACGAAGAAGAGCCGACGGGACGAGTCGACGAAGAAGAACCGGGTCAATGGAGAAAAGTCGACGAAGAAGCCAAATCGACGAAGAAAAGTCGAATGTATGGCAGAGTCGACGAAGAAGAGCCGACGAAGAAGAACCGGGTCAATGGAGAAAAGTCGACGAAGAAGCCAAATCGACGAAGAAAAGTCGAATGTATGGCAGAGTCGACGAAGAAGAGCCGACGGGACGAGTCGACGAAGAAGAACCGACGAGGCTGACAAAATAAGCCGAGCCGAGGTATAAGAGTTGACAGAATAAGTCGAGCTGATAAAAGAGTAGAGCCGAGCGACGACAGGATCAAGATGCTAGAGATTTGGATGGACGCAACGGAAGACTAAAGGAAAAATTAGGAATAATAACCGCAACGAAATGAATCTGGATGCGGACTTGATGGAGAGCTGAAGAGCTGAAGCCGAGCCGAAAAGCCGAAGCCAAAGTGTGGACCTAAGACTGGAAGCCAGAGCCAAGCCGGAAACTGAAGCCGAACCAATAACCAATAACCAAGTCGCCCAATCAAAGTGGCTTCACGGGAGGAGAAAAAAAAATGGCTTCACGTCCGTAGTTTCCTCTGAATGAAAACTGAATGAAGTCCGTGGCTTCAAGGACTGGAAACTGAATGAAGTCCGATTTTTCACGGGCGTTCGACCAAGACAGGAGGACCTGCGCGATGAAGGCCGAAGGCAGGGCAGTCGGACCTGAGGACTGGGCGGAGCGTGGCAGTGAAGGTGGTGGCCAAGGAGAAGGTTGTGCGCGTAGGGATGGTGGAGCAGATCAAGCGGGAAATCGCCATCATGAAGCGGATCTCCCACCCAAACATCGTCGAGCTCCACGAGGTGATGGCCACACGCTCCAAGATCTACCCGGCTCCGGCGGCCAAGAAGCCCACCCAGCGGCGGCAGGAGAGACGGCGGCCGGATCTGGAGTCGCAAGGACCTGAAGTGAAGATGTTCCGCCGGCGACCGGATCCGGAAGCGAGGCGGCGGCGTGGAGCGGCAGGCTCGGCGGGCGCGGCAGACGAGCTCGGCGGACGGGTGTTGTCGGCGGCGCCAAGATCGGACGGCAGGGGCGCTGGCGCGCGTCGTCGGCGGCAGGGACAGACGGTCGTCGCCGAGCGAACAGTGCTCGGCGAGATTCGCTGGCAGCCGCCGCGAAGATCGTGCAAGGAAACTCCTCGGCGCCAAGACCTGGTCCATGGCGGCCGCGATCGTGAAGGCGGCATTTAGCCGTGGCGGTAACTGCCGAGCAAAGAAGAACGCTGAGCGCTGGGCGAGCGTCTGAGCGCTGGCCTGGCGATGGAGGAGACGAGCGCCGGCCGAGCGCATTGACGACGGGCAGAGGCCCGACGACGACGGATGCACGGGAAAGTCCGAGGAGTTCAACAGCGGGCACCGGGATGACAGCGGCGGCGACGAGGGTGATGACGTCGACGATGGTGGTGCGGCAGACGTCCTCCTCGAAGACGAAGAACTCGCCGGCGGTGGCGTTGTCGAGAGATCTGGAGGGAAGGCAGCGGCGACGGCGGGCCGGTGGCCGGCCAGACGCTGCGGCGGGAGGCGAAGCGACGGCACTTCTGCAAGGGCACAACAGCGCGCGATGAGATAGCCGCCCTCGGGAGTAGAGATTGTTCCTCCCGAGGGCAGCAGCAGCGGAAGAATATTGGAGCTAGGGTTTGAACCGTGGCTCTGATACCATGTTATGAATATGACTTGTATTAAATATGAGGGCCAATGGCCACAATATATAGTGTACATGAGGAAGAGGAATAGGAATAGGACTCTATCTATAACAGAGACTTATCTATAACTATAAGAGATAATATATCCTTAACAAAAGCAACCGATAAGAGGAGAGGAAAGGACAGTGCTTGCAGTGTTAGCAACTGATTAGTTGATATAAGGTGAGATCCAGATCAGGTTTGTGTATTTGTTAGTTGGGAATTAAAAGTACCTTTTGTTTTCTGTAGTGGATGCTCTACTGATAATTCTTCTCATGTTTTATTTGTTTGATCTGATCTTTAGTTTCTGGTACTTCCGTTTCAGGTTTGCTGTTAAGTTGCATGTGTTTTTTTTTTTTTAAAAAAAATTCAAGTTGATTTTCCTGTCGTTTCAATTAGCTTTGAGATGTGTGTGTTTGACTCTATATTGATCTGTAGTGATTGAAAAATGACTTATAGTTCAGAAAGCATAAGTTTCTTTAGAAATGACAATGTGGGTGTATGTGTGTGGGTGTATATGTGCGTGTTTGTAGTCTAACTGTTATTTTTTTTACAGTGAATGTCAGATCTCCAGGTCAAAATTCAAAAAAAAAAAAAGAAAGAAAAAACCTCTAGTGATCGGTGATCCAAATGCTTAATGGTAATGTACAGTGTACGCAAAGTAGCTTACCATTACAATGCCCTCTTTCCGGCTATAGTTATCAGAGATGTGATTTGTCCGAACTGCTATATGATATTTGGGTTCGTGATTCGCTATTTTTTTTTTCAATTTTCACTGTAAAAATGAGCTTCGCACTTTAAATCGATTCGAATTCAACGAATTCAATTCGTTATTCACAAAAATTTACAGCGAATCCGATAACTATATCACGGCACCCATGCCCCGTTCTGCAATTGTGCGCTAGAGATGTTGTTAACAAATTAAGGTACTGGAAACTAAATTATATGCATGGATCATGTCGATCAGGTCACTGTTGTTAGAACGGATCCAGGCATCTGCGCATATTCTCCAAACAATAGTCAGGTTTTTTGAGTTTTTCTCGTGCAGAATCTGAGCATGTGGTTTAGCTTGGCAGCCGTATGAGTCATGACAGCCTCCGATGTTTCTGTTAGACAACCTCGCTATCGAATAGTCCGGGGTTGCCTAATAGATCTAAACTGGAGAACAGAAAGAGAGGACGAGAGACACAATATGAGGAGGAACGGGTCTGCTTTATTATTCTGTATGCTTCTGTACAATGGGGTGACCCCCTGCCTCCTATATATAGCGGTTCTGCTTAGAGATAAGGAAGAGTCCATATAGGATACGAATCCGGTTTCCTAAAACTCCCCCTTGGACTCTTCACCGCGAGATGCATATGCCTCATTAAAACTCCATAAAAACCCAGTGGGAAAAATAATTGGAGAAAGAGTACATAGCACACGCTTGCTGTGTTGCACGGATTGCCTCATCAAAAACCTTATGTAAGAAAACTTCAATGAAAAACTTACTTAAGGAAAAGAGTACAATCCACCCAAACTTCAATGTTAATCTTCAAGATTCACGTTGGGTACTCAAACTTCATGTTTGAGATTTATGTAGGAGTATGTGAAAATTCTCCCCCTGAAATCTGCACTTCCCTAAGCCTCATCATCCCGATTCCTCTAGCACATCTTTCAAAAGAAGATGCCGGGAGTGACTTAGTAAATAAATCTGCGAGATTTTCACACGACTTAGTATGCAGTATCTTTATCTCGTTCATCTTATGCATTTCATGGGCATAAAAGAACTTGGGGTTGATGTGCTTCGTAAGATTGCTTTTCACATATCCCATTTGCACTTGAGCAACACAAGTCGCATTATCTTCATAGATAATGGTGGGGTTTGTTCCATGTTCAAACCACATGACTTTCGGATGTGATGAACCATTCTTCAAGCCATGCACATTCTCGAGATGCTTCATACAAGGCAATTATTTACGAGTGGTTTGTCGACGTTGAGACAAGAGTCCGCTTAGATGACTTCCACGAAATTGCCGTTTCCACCGCAAAGGAAAACATACCTGGCTTGTGACTTGCCAAGATGCGGTCCGATAGGTACTCAAAGATCGGCATAGCCAACCAAATTCAATTCATTGTTTCTTCAGAAACAAGCCAAGGTCTTTGCTTCCTTGAAGGTAACGGAAGATGTCCTTCACCCTTTCCAATGCCTTTTGGTGGGTTACGCAGATCAGATCGCGCTAGCAAATTCACGGCGAACGCAATGTCCGGCCTAGTGCTATTCGCAAGGTACATGAGCGCTCCAATTGCACTCAAGTATGGGAATTCCGCCTCGTGACTTCCTCCCCTCTTCTTTAGGCCTGCACGGATCTAGGTCTCGCTTGGAGTGACCTTCCGACCATTGGGGTCTTTGCGGGGTATGCCTTTTCAAAAGCAAATTTCTCCAACACTTTCTGCGTGTAGGAAGATTGGTGTACCAAGATTCCGCCTTGGACATGTTCAAGCTGCAAGCCTAAACAAAACTTGGTTTTACCCAAGTCTTTCATTTCAAATTCAGACTTCAAGTATGTGCATGCTTCTTCAATTTCTTCATCCGTCCCAATGATGTTCAAGTCATCTACATAGACGGAGATTATACAAAATCCATTCGGGGATCGTTGTATAAACATACATGGACAATCTTCGCTGTTCGTGTAGCCTTTCTTGCAAAGAAAGTCACTTAAGCGATTGTACCACATTCTTCCTCGATCGTTTCAAATTTACACAGTGATTTCTCCAATTTCACACTGTATAGGTTTCTGTTTGCTCTGTCTTGGTTCGGGATAGGGATACCTTCTGGTACTTTCATGTATATCTACGAATCCAAGTTTCCATACAAGTATGCTGTGACAACATCCATTAGCTTCATTTTCAACTTCAAGTTGACTGTCATTGAGATCAAGTATCTAAAGGTAATTCCACCCATGACCGGAGAATAGATTTCTTCATAATCAACCCCAGGACGTTGAGTGAAACCTTGAACAACAAGCCTTGCAATGGTTGTTGCTCTTTTCGTAGATTCTCCTATTATTACAAAATTTATGGCCATTTCATCATGGTGTGCTTCATGCACTTCTACTTGCTCTTCATTGCTATTTCCCATTCCAGGAGCAAGTTCCTTCAGTTTTTCTCCGCCAATGTGTGCGCACACATTATTTCCGGCGGCTTCTTCCAATTGAAGATTCAAATCTGGAATTGCCTTTTCCACAGGCTTCTTTCCAGTGCCAGGTCTCAACTGGCTCCCCTTCTTGCTTTGGGGCATTTTTGTGATTGGCTATGGTAAGTCCTCTTGCCCATTTTTCCCCAGACGTCTCCGGGTACTTTGGGTTTGAGAAGCCAGATTTCCTGTTCTTTTTCTTTGAGGCCTCTGAACAGGATGAGGGATACCTTCTGCTTTCTTTGGTATTTCCACCCTCTCTGGTGCATTTCTTGCTGGTATATGCGACTTAACCACGCTCTTCAGATCACAAAAATGATCAGGCAGTTCATTTGCTAAATTCTGCAAATCGATTGTCTTCTTGACTTCATGATTTGCTTCATTAGTGTGAGGGTCATGCACGGGGATCCAATGGAATGCCATATGATTTCCCGGCATTTTTCATCCAATGGTTCATTTCCTCCCCCTAATGACGGGAAAATGATCATCGTCAAAGATGCAATCAGCGAATCGGGCTGTATTCAAATCCCCAGTCATGGGTTCCAAATACCTGGTTATGGATGCACTTTCATAACCAATGTATATCCCAGACTTGCGGAGAGGACCCTTTCGCTTTCTTTGTGGGGGTGGTATAGGTACATATACCATACATTCAATTCTTCAGTTGACCCAATGCACTAGTTTGCATGGTTGAATGGATGTTGTAGGCCGATTGTCTATAATTGATGAGTCTTCTGCATACAGATCGCGTGTCCCCAACAATTGTTGGGCAAGTTACAACTCTGCAAGAGCGGTCCGGCAATAAACTTAATCCTCTTTATTAGTGCTTCGCTAGTCCATTTTGGCGTATGGACATGCGTACAGAGTGCTCAATAGTTATTCCAGCTTTGTGGCAATAATCATCAAATGCCTTGGAAGTAAATTACCGGCATTGTCCATTCGAATGGACTTCACGCGATGATCGGAAAAACATTCTTAATTACGATGATCTGCGAGATCAGCTTTGCGAATGCATGATTCCTTGTTGACAAAGAAACATGTATGCGACCATTTCCAAGAAGCATCAATGAGCACCATAAAGGATCGAAACGGCCCGACAAGGGCTGAATCGGTCGCAAATATCCCTCTCAATGCTTTCAGAATACAGGATTTCTTTTTGCACTTTCATAACAGAGGGTCTAGTTATTAATTTCCCGGTGGCACATGCATGGCACACAAAATCTTCATGATTCGGAAAATTTTTAACATTAATGCCATGACCTTATGAGTTGTTAACTATATTTCTCATCATTCTAAGACCAAGATGACCTAAATATACAATGCCATAAAGGAAAATAATTCAGAGCTTCTAAAGAAGTATACACTGCGTGTGCATTGATTCTCGTGTAGTACAACCAAGATTCATATGAGGGATGTTTTTCTAATACCATTTTTTTCATATTCCGCGTGCTTCACAATGCACAAATGCTCTTTGTCATTTTCTTCATTGGTTTCTTCGTGAAACCTATTGGCGCAGATATCATTGAAAACTTAAGAGAGTGCGTGTTGATTCAGGGCACAAAAGGGCTTCTTCAATTACCAAAGTTGTACCCATTGGCAATATAATTGTGGCTTTTCCAGAGCCTATTATATGCGTATCGCTTCCTGCGATTTTCGTAATCCTTCCAGCGTTATTCGAGATCGTCTGGAAGTATTTCGACTCTCTTAAAATGGTATTAGCTTTGCCTACTATCAACAATGCATATCTCCTCTATTTGGGCGCTACACAATTTCTCAATGAAAAGCAATATAATTCTAATCATACAAATGCAAAAAGTAATTCAAAACATTACTTGCAAATATAGAATACTTGGAATAAAGAATAAATTGCAATTCTATTCATAAGAAAAGAAAATGTATGCTCTTCGAGAGCTTACAAGTCATTATTCAAAATTCCTTAACAACCACTGCTTGTAGTCCGCAAAATTTCGTAATTCAATCTTGCTGTGCTTAGAGCAAGATGGTGGACTTGAGCTTCTCGAACCGCTTCTGAAGTGCAGTTTATAACTCAAGTACACTCACCTCAGTCATGTATTCATTCTTCAGAGTGGCTGAAAGGTGATGCCTGAGAAAGGGCAAAGTTTGATCGTTTTGCTCGGCAATAGGTTGCGTGTCCTTCGAGGACCCTAAGCCGGTGGTAGCTTGGAGCTTCTTGCTCGCAAGTATGATCTTCAAACCTGATGCCCATGTGAGATAGTTCTGACCATTCGGGGTCAGTTCTTCAAACTCACATTTGATAATGCCAGGTATTTGCATATTCAAAAGATTCTTTCATTAGATTACTTCGTGTAATCTAATAGAGAGTGGTTGCAAAAATTCATAAATGCATAAATCAAATTCTCATGAATTTCCAGCAAACTAAAAGAAAGCAATAATTTCAAGATTCATAAATACAAGATTCATAGATGCAAGATTCATAAATACATGATTCATAACTGCAAGATTCATATATACACAGATTCATAAATATTCATAAAAATTCATAAATACAGCTTCGTGCATGTATGTGATCGGCTTCGTGCATGCGATCAGATTTATGCGCGCGATCGACTTCATGTATGCCATCGGATTCATGTGCATGATCGACTTCGTGCGATCTGTTTCATGTGAACGATCGGCTTCGTGCATGCGATCAGATTCATATGCATGATTGACTTCATGCGATCTGTTTCATGTGCGTGATCGGCTTCGTGCAGGCGATCGGATTCATACGTGCGATCGGCTTTGTGTGCATGATCGGCTTCGTGCGATCGGCATAGCGCGGCTTCATGCGTGCGGCGCTGTCAGTTCCATGCACGTCGGCCTTCTTGGCGCGACAGTGGCCGCTTCGTGCGGCATGCTTTGAATTTCCAATAAACTATATTAAAGCAATAAATACAATGCATGGAACAGAACAATAATTGCACAATTAGAAATTCAGGATAAACGATAATTGCATAATTCATAAATTCATAAATTCAGAAATGCGGAAAATAAATTCTCAGGGATTTTCGATATTCTAAACAGGCAATTATTGCAAAAATTCATAAATGCAGAAAATAAGGCTAAGAAAAATTAAAAACAGAGCCATGAAATTTTCTGGATTTTTCTAGATATTTCTCACATTTTTCTGCAAATTTTAGGAGTTTTCTGAATTTCTTATTCAGTTTCCAGAAAAAGAAAACAATAAAAACGGAATAAATAATGGGGAGGGGCAAAGGGGTAAAATCCCCATACCCCTCCACCGTGCGCCAACAAATGAGTAAAACCGGATTTGAGTCCTGCTTTGAATGGACTTCAAGTCCACCTTGTCTTTGAAGATTTTTTTTTTATTTTTTTTTTTGGATGGACTTCATGTCCATTAAAAAATGGACTTCATGTAAAACCGGTTATCGTATTTGCCTACACGAATAGCAAGGTGATTTTTTGGATGGACTTCATGTCCATTAAAAAATGGACTTCATGTCCTGATGTTTACGGACTTCATGTCCGATTTATTTGCCTTCGTTTCCAACCGGCTGGGGCAACGCACGGCAGTGCTTGCAGCGCGCGATGGTGGCTCGCGACAGCGTGCAGCGTCGGCATCGGCTGGGGACGGGACGCGGCAGCTCTGGCGACGCAGGACAGCGGTAGCGCCTGCGATGCGCAGCAACACCAGGTGCGCGGCAGTCGCCCGGCAGATGCGCAGGAGCCAGGCGTGCGGTAAGGCTGCAGACCGGGCTAGGCAGCGTCGGTGGCTTCGTGCCGCAAGCGTTGGCGCGACGGAAGGCCAAGCGGGCGGTCCCGATCTTGGACTTCATGTCCATTCTTGTATCTGGAATTCATGTCCATTGTCAAAGGATTCCAACTGAGACTTCATGTCTTGCGGGTCGGTTGACCGGTGCGATCTTGGGAGCACGATGCGGCGGCGTCTTCATGCGAATCGGGCGCAGGAGTCGCTGCGGCGAAGCCGCGCAACGGCAGCCCGACAGCGACCATGTCCTCGTGCACGGCCGAGGGAAGTGAGCGCGGGCCGAGCAGCGGTGACCGCGCTTTTCGCAGCGCTGCGGGCTGGCGGGAGGTATGCGAGGGCCGAGCGACGCGCGCCGGGCGCAACGCGGGAGGCCAGATCGGACGTCTTCAAAGGAGGCGCATTGGCGACCGCGCGACTTCGGCGCGCGTCGGCGACTTCGTGCCAGGCCGGCGGCGCGTCAGCCTAAGCTTCGTGCTAGGGCACAGGCGGCCGGGAACACGCGATGAGGCCGGTGGACGTCCGACTTCGAGCCGGTGGATGCTTCATGCGTACGCCTTCGGACCGGGCCAGGTGGGTGCGGGGCTACGGCGGCGCCACTTTTGGTGGTTTCAATGGCCAGCTGCCGGGCTGCCGGATTCGAGCCGGGTGTCGTCGGCTTCATGGTCGGGCGCTCCATGGCCGGGCCGTCGGCTTGCGGTGGTCTAGGGCGCTGCGTGCGCGAGTGGCCAGTGCCTTCGCCGTCGGCTTCGGGCCGATCTGCTGATTCTGCACTGTAGTGATTTGTAGCTTCGTGCTACTATCTATAAAATCATTGTATACTGGTAGCTTTGCGTGCCATATTCTGTAAAATCATGGCGTGTAGCTTCATGCCACGATCTGTGAAATTACTGCGAATTCGTAGCTTCGTGCCACATAGGTTAGATGCATACAAATATTTAGCGAGTGATTATATTCAATCCTCGTATTCTCACCTTTCTCACCTTTCAATCTGTTCGTCGGGCAGAGCTTCGTGCTGATAACGTGTTAGACAACCTCGCTATCGAATAGTCCGGGGTTGCCTAATAGATCTAAACTGGAGAACAGAAAGAGAGGACGAGAGACACAATATGAGGAGGAACGGGTCTGCTTTATTATTCTGTATGCTTCTGTACAATGGGGTGACCCCCTGCCTCCTATATATAGCGGTTCTGCTTAGAGATAAGGAAGAGTCCATATAGGATACGAATCCGGTTTCCTAACAGTTTCGTCCGATCCGAGAAAGGTCAGCGCAACGGATGTGATAGACAATTAATTGGTTTGTATCGGCGTAGGATCTTTCACTGTAGAAGATGTGGTCCCTTGGTGTACGCAGGGTTTCAAACGCCAATAAAAATCGAGCGATTTTCGCGAGCTATCGAGTCAGTTAGCTTTTGAAATAGATTGGTAAAGCGGTTCAATATAAATTCAAATTAAAAAAATTAAAAATTTTTATCAAAATGTGTTAAATTTTTTGAAAAATTTTATGTGAGGTTTTGAGGAAGTGCTAATGATGTTATAAAATTTTCAGATGATTCTGAGACGTGTGTAATTTTTTAAAATTCTAACAGTGTTACTGTCTTTATATATGCTCTTCTGTTTTTTATTTTCAAGGGGCAATAAATGAAGTCCAATATTTGTGAATATTTTTGTGTGAGATTTTGATACAATAATTCTATAAAATTTTAGATAATGATCAGACCTATGCATTTTTAAAAATTCTGACAGTGCTACTGTGTTTATATATACTCTTCTATTTTTTATTTTTCAGGGGCAATAAATGAAGTCTAATATTTCTAAAAGTTTAATTACATGATCCTTAGATACTCTTTTATGATGCCATTAAAATTTTAGATCATGATCGAGCTTGTAAATGTTTATAAAAATTTGGCAATTTCTCTGTTCCTTTTCATTAATTGCTATTTTTGATTTTCCAAAAGCACTAAATGAATTAAATTTTTTTGAAATTTCTATGAGGTGTTTTATAGATTAATTGGGATTTAGTATGATTTTTTTTATTTTTCTCACTTTCCTTGAATTGTTTTCAATTTTTCTGTGTGCCAAAAATCGAATAAATCAGCCAAAAATTGATGAAAATGGTCAAAAATTGGTGAGGAAATTCATGTTGCTTAGTTTGCCAATTTTCGAAGAAAACAGATCGAAAATCGTTGAAAATTGCTCTAAAATCGACAAAACGATCGATTTTTGAATTTTTTCGGTTTCTTTGACCGCTGAGCTCAAAGAGTTTGACTTCGGCATTCCTTTGGTTTCTACTAATTTTTGAGTGATTTTTGACGAAAATCTGTGCCAAACGCCTAGGGATTTTCCACTCCAAATCGGTTTTTGTAAACCCTAGGTGTATGTCCGTTATTGTCTTGATTTGAAAATATATTAGGAAGAGACTAACGTCAAGACGTACGATCCAGATACTACTTCCATACATTGTGTCTATCGCTGGATTCTGCACGCGACAAACTTTCACCATCGATTCCCTCCACAGCGAAACACGCACATCCACCCTATTTCTTCATTGTCTTGCAAGAAATTTAAGAGATATCTACAACGAAAGCACACACGAAGGAGGGAGGTGTGCGAGAATCATGAGTAACCTATTGCATCATTCTGAAAATGCAGATGCAACAATTAAAAAAATTCAACAAATCGGAATAGCACACACAAAAAGTTCATAAATCATCGCTGCAACATTGCCATAAAATAGTTACAACAACTCCCCAATGGCCCGTTACAACATCCAGAGTAAATCCCATCAATCTCTTACTTTAGCTTCCTGACCTCACAACAGGGCATGCATAGTGGACACCACTAAAGAGGAGGTTATTGCGGGCCACCTTAGAAAGCTTCGCCTCTAGTAAGTGCTCTTTGAAAGGGATATGAGCTTGGACTAGTGGTGTCAGGGCCTGGATGTGCAAATTTAGATCCTCTGTGTATTCTGCACTAGTCTAAGATCACGCTAGTGCACACAATCTCAACATAGATGGAATATACAATCATACACAACGAAAATATAAAAGTAATTCAATTATTGAATATAAAATGTTGAATAACCTTAAGGTCAACCTTACGCTTGTGAGGTCTTGATGGCTTCAACTCCAAATAAATAAACAGCAGCTGAACGAAGAATGTCGGTGAATGCCATCAATATGCCACAGACATCTGACAATGTTCAACTCCTAGATATTTGCATTCTCACGGAACTCCTCCTTGTTCGAAGGTGTAGTCTTCTTCTCAACTGATGATATGTTTATTGCAAGGGGGTGCGTACATAAAGCACTCAACAAGTTGTGCACAGAATGCAAGCCTGATAACTACATGCATGGCTTATTCCAAATGAATGGCTAAGTTGGCTATTTTGCAATAAAGCAACATTTACAAATAATTATAATAGATTGCAAAGCAGTAAAACAAATAATAATAATAATAATAATAATAACTTTCTCAGTAAATTTTCAAGTAAACCATTACTCCTCCTAAAACAAATTTCCATTTCCAAAGACAACCTTTCTCCAAACCCAAATTCATTTTATGAAAATTTAACCTTTGATTGTAATTCCCGAGCATTGTCTAATACTGCGGGTATAGTTATTCGAATAGGTTTGACTCTCTGCAGAGGTTATACAGTTTACCTACAAGACATGATCGTCTCTTGGTGCCAAGCTATTAACACACTTCCTTTGGTGTGTCAGCAGAGAGATCACAACAAAACCTTCCAGAAACTTTTATCACAACATGTGAACCTCCTCGGTTGCCATACACTACCCTTTCCCTCAGCAGAGGCGAAATATAGGACCGACATACTGTTGGATGGGCACCAAGCCACAGCACAGGTCGCTCCCCCATACAGTTACACCCCTGTATAACTGTCACCCTAAGGTATTACATGCAAGATATCAGTAACTTACTAAGCTAGATCTATCCAGGGCTAGTCCTGAGTTTTTTGGGGGCCGAGGCAAAATTATAAATAGAGGCCCCCTAACATAAGCATCAAAATATTTTTATACTACCATGTATCAACTGAAAAGATAATATTCAGTGTATTATAGATAAATAATTACCTCAAACATTTTATAGAGACTATCTTAGAAAATATCATCTAACATTTTGCAAAATCATCAATTATGGACTTAACATTAATGTCATCCAATAACTTCTTCTCAATACATAAAGTTGCCAGACCATTTAGCCTTTCTTGAGACATTGTAGACCTCAAATAGTTCTTCAATAATTTCAACTTTGAAAAACTTCTTTCAGCTGATGCCATAGTTACCGGCATAGTAAATAAGATTCGATAAATAACATAAATATTAACATAACAACCCACTTCCCTAACAAACTCAAAAATCTCCATAGCAGACATTGATCTATCTGGCAAAGTCAATTGCAGTATTCTTAACTCGGAAATCAGATTATTTAACTCAAAATCGGATGAATCATCAACAGAGAAAGTTTTTGCCAACTTAGTACAATAATCTTGAAGTTCAATATGATCTAATGATTTCAAAGTTGTTGAACTCAAAAGAGGCCCAAATATACCATTGAATACTTGGAGTTCTTCAAATCTATTTTTCAATGAACTGTTTGCCATATCAACCATAACCAAAAAGTAATTAACTTCAAAATCTTTCTCACCTTGTAGAATTGCTTCATTGCTGCAATCATTTTCATCAAAATGTTTCTTTCTAAGAGCATGACGCTTTACTGAAAATGATGCCTCCACACCCATTTCAGACGCAATACCCTTGGCAATGGTCATACTAGAAGCAAACCCTTCATTTCTGTACTTGTCAAAGTTACTCATTATACATTTTATTTGCTCCAAGGTAGAGTCGAGGCACATGGATGGTGATTGCATCTTCTGGCTCACAACATTGACGGCAAATAAAATGTCATGCCAAATAACTATACCAAGTATAAACTCAAAGGTACCAAGCAAGTCATACAAATTCTTTGCATCACTCTTTGCCATGGGATCGGTATCAGGAGCTTGATGTAACTCAAACAAAGCTGACCTTAGCTAAGGAGCTTGATATCTAATTGCTGTAACACTTTTGATACGACTCACCCAACGAGTATTGCACAATGATTTCATAGTTAAACTTGGCATATGGTCAAGTAAAACTTTCCATCTTTTGGTAGAACTCGGAAATAATTTATATATTTGTTGCACAATTCCAAAAAATGAAATAGCTTTACTACAAGATTTTGCTATATCTCAAAGAGTAAGATTAAGACTATGACAAGCACATGGCATATACAAAGCTCTTGGATTCTTATCAAGCAACCGTTTTTGTACCCCCTAGTGTTTTCCTTTCATATTAGAACCGTATAACCTTGACCTCTTATATCATCAATATTAAGACCAAATGACTTTATGTAATCAAACAATACATTGAAAAGCCACAAACTAGATGTGTCATCCACCTTTAAGAAACCCAGAAAGTACTCCTCAATCTTTATTTTGCTACTAGACATATTGACACATCGAAGTATTAAAGACATTTGTTCTTCTTGACTAACATCTGGGGTACAATCAAGGATAATGGGAAAAAATTTGGCCTCCTTAATAATCTTTATGATAGTATTGGTAATATCAGAAGCCAAAAGGGAAATCAACTCATTCTGAATTTTATGACTGAGATAATAGTAATGGATCTCCTTGTTTTTAATACGTCTAAGGTGATCTTGCATTACCGAGTCAAATTCTGCAGTCATCTCAACACAAGCTAAGAAATTACCATTCTGCTCATTGTAAAGCTGCTCGCTGGATCATCTAAAAGCCAAATTGTGTTTACCAAGATATCTCACAACAACAACTATTCTGAATAAAACTTTTCTCAAGCGTTCTTTCTCCTTTGTGATTTGTCGTTGCAAATCTTTATCAATTGTTTGGGAAAAAATGCTTGAATATACAACTTTGAAATAGAAATTTCAAAATTATACAATAAAATTTTTTTTTCAAATTTGACGTGGCGGCCGCCACGCCGCACGGTTCCTGCCCTGGCTGCCGCCATGCCCTACGGCGGCAGCCAGGTGGCGTCGCCTGACACTCGCCCGCCCGCCACTGGCCGCCAGAGGGCATGGCGGCGGCCAGTGCCCACGCCCACCTCTCCTCCCCAGGATCCCCACGAGAAATTGGCTTCAATCATGCCTGCACTTTGACTTCGGCTCGTGCATGTGGATGAACAAAGAATGGTTGGTGATGAGTCGCGTCAAGTCATTCGTGTCTGAATCCAATGCCGCAGAAATTTTAAATTACGACTAATAATAATGCTAAATAGCGTTATTATAAATAAATAATAACGTTTTGCATAAGATAATCGCGATTATTCTAAATGCCACAGTAATGACGTCCCCTTCTATATAAGGCAGGGCGTCCGTCGCTCTACTCACGCTGTAATGTGAAGGCTCTCTTCACGCCATTGCTTGTGGCTTTGTAGTGCTCTCCCTTCCTTCGCTACGCTTCGCTTGCTTCGCTATTAGGCTTTATGGGTTCTTGCCTGACAAATTGTATTGAAAGGTTTTGGTACTCCATTTGTTTTTGGTATGGGCGGTAAGGTTATATTACGGTGAGGAGTATTTATGTGTGTATCTTTTTGTTGCAGACCATTTGTACGGGATAAGGAGCGTCGACATTTAATCGAGGTTTCTGTATAAGTAGAAGACGCTGGTTTTTGTACTGGTGTTCGGTGTTATTCTGACGTGCAGTAGTGCTTTTGTTGAAAAGGTACGTTGGAGAGGTGTTATTTCATGTGCCGCAAAAGAAGATAGATAAATGAAATGACCATTCATTTGTTGGCTATGTATAAATTTTTTACTTTGTTACAATGAACATGAAATGTAAAGTATGTGATGGCTTTGTGTGTAGTAGTAATATATGTGCTATTAAGTGCAGAAAACGTGAATTTACCGTGACAACTCTAAATGTGTACGTAAGTAGGAAGATTCTAATTGAATAAAAAGTTGAAGTAGCTAGTACTACATAAAATAACAACATCTTTTTGGGACCATGAGTGTATGCAGAAGTCTGGACCCTCTGCCGAGGTAATGTTGAACTGTCTCGGGGGGGCAGGAGCCTCCGATGATCATCGGACCGTCTTTTTTTTGCACGATTATTCGCCCAAAGAAAGAACTGTTTTTATTTTTGGACGTAATCTCTACTTGGACCCGAAAGGAGTTGACCTCCTTTCTGAACTTAATAACTCGAACCAAAGTGGCTGATAAATCAGCATTAAATATTGGTGGCACAAAGGTCTGGACCGTGGTAAGCTTTTTTTTGCCTTATTACTTAAGTGACTTTGTATTGTTGTCTTTTTCTCGTGTAGGTAGCGACACTGCAGAGACCGCATACGTCGACCTCGACGCCATTCAAGAAAACTAAGAGCAAGGCAAGCACTTCCCCTTCTTTTCATGTGAATACCACGCTTTGACCTAGCTTATGTTCTTTTGATGAAATGCATGTATGGATGGGTTACTTTCAGTAAACACCATATATTTCGAAATGGTCGATAAATCCCCACATTCCATAAAAATTACCAAATAATCGTATCACCTAAAAATACATGCGCACAAAAAGATAGAAAAAGGATGACTATTACTTTCTTAGCATAGTATGTACTGGATTTGTGTGTAGCAGTAATCTATATGATATTATATGCACGAAACGTGAATTTACCGTGACAGTGATGATGTTTGGTTCTATATAACGAGGGCGTGCGTGGCCTCTGGCTGCCGCAACATGCATATTGACTCAGTGTATTATTATGTGCATAAAAATATACCCGCATTCCTTGAAAATTACGAATTAATCGTAGCACGTAATCTCATATTCGAAAGGGAATAAAAGTTCCATAAATTTCTGTTGCATAAAATAACAACCTTTTAGGGACAATGAGTCTATCCAAAGGTCAGGACCCTCCACCGAGCTTCCACTTGAACGTAGAGCTGTCTCGGGGGGCTGGACCCTCCGATGAGCATCCGCTTGTATGCATTTCGCACCATTTTTCGCTTGAGCGAAGGACTGTTATTATTTTTGGACGTAAACACTACTTGGACCCGAAAGGAGTTAAGCTCCTTTCTGAACTTTACAACTCGAACCAAAGTAGCTGCTTAATCCGACTTAAATATGGGTGTCGCGGGCTTTCGGACATTGGTAAGTTATTTTGCCTTATTACATATTTCGCTTCTTATTGTGGTTTTTGCTTTCATGTAGGTACCGACCGTGCAGATAGCAAGACGCTGACCTCTACGCCGGACGAGAAAATTGAGCAAGGCAAGCACCCTCTTCAATCATGTTCATACCACTACCTTAGCGGATTAAGTTGTTATGAAGAAATGTACGTGACGCATGCGTTACATTCAATTAACACCCTATGTTGCGAACATGGTAGATATATCCCCGTATTAAGAAAAAATACCAATTAATCGTAGCACCTACAAATATGTATGTCGGTCAGAATATTCGAATGGAATAGAAAGGTAGATTAAAAATTCTTGCATACTCGAGTCTCTCCAGAGGTCAGGACCCCTCTGCCGAGCTTCGACTCGAACGTTGCATAACTCGAACCAAAGTTGCTGCTTAATCTGACTTAATAACTCGAACCAAAGTAGCTGCTTATTCGAATTCGTATTGTTGTACTTATTTTTGGACGTAATCATTACTTGGACCCGGAAGGAGTTGACCTCCTTTCTGAACCTAATAACTCGAACCAAAGTAGCTGCTTAATCTGACTTAAATACTGTTTGCACGAAGTTGTGGACTGTGTTAATTCATTTTGCCTTATTACTTATTCGACTTCGTATTGTTGTACTTATTTTTGGACGTAATCTTTACTTGGACCCGAAAGGAGTTGAGCTCCTTTCTGAACCTAATAACTTGAACCAAAGTAGCTGCTTAACCTGACATAATTAGTTTGACCCAAAAGGAGTCTCTGTAGAGGTCAGGACCCTATGCCGAGCTTCTGCTCGAACGTTGCACTGTATTTATTTCGCACGATGATTTGCTGCAGCGAAGGACTGTTTTTTCGGATGTAATATGTACTTGGACCCGAAAGGAGTTGACCTCCTTTCTGAACTTTACAACTCGAACCAAAGTAGCCACTTAATCCGACTTAAATATTGGTGGGCCGAAGTTCCGCACCATTGTAAGCTATTTTCCCTTATTACTTATTGGACTTCGTATTGTTGTTTTTGCTTCGTGTAGGTACCCACACTGCAGAGACCGCACACGTTGACCTCAACGCTGCCGTAAAAACTTCGAGCAAGGCAAGCATCTCCTTATATCATCTTTGCTAGCACACTTTTACCAAACTTATGTTGTTACGATGAAATGTATGTATGCATGCGTTTCTCCGAGTGAACACCATATATTGCGAACCTGGTAGATAAATCCCCGCATTCCATAAAAATTGCGAATTAATCGTATCACTTACAAATACATGCGCACAAAAAGATCGAAAAAACAGCCAATTAATTTGTTAGCTACGTATATTTGTTTTACTTAGTTAAATACGAGCCTTAAATGTAAAGTATACAATGCCTTTACGTGTAGTAGTATTTTACATGATATTAAGAGTGTGGAATGCGGTTTTAGGATTTCATAAACTGTATATGTCTTGTGATAGTATATTATATAACATATATATAATTATATGTTGGCATACATTTGAATCAGACGTAACCATAACATTAATTCTTTCGTAATTAAAATTTCAGTAATGCCAATATGTTTAAATATGTTAGCGGTGCGTGTGTGCAATTATTGATGACTACAATTATGTAATGCTACAGTCCTCGATGGCGATTCCGCTTCATATATGGCATGGGGGGGAGCTCGCAAATTTGCAGGGCCCATTTGTCAGCATGCATAATTGCGCACACATAGAGACAACTCTAAATCCACCGATAGAGTTGCGTACAGTAGCAAGAGCGGCTGCACGCGCTCTTAGTGTTGACCGTACATTGTACAAGCTCGTGGTAGATGGGGTTAGGCCACATGTAGTGCCAAATAGCTTGCTTAACGTGTACAGCCTATTCGAGCTCCGTAGAACGAGTGCCTGGCAGTTCTACATGGAGAAGGCCGCACAGGAAGGGTTCGCACTAGGTGTTTACGTGAAGCTGGTCCCTCGCACCCCCACTGGGGAGGCAGGGACGAGCCGAGCCCAGGAGGAGGACATGGGGGTCAATGCGGATGAACAACCCGAGCCCGAAGAGGAAATTGCCATGAGCTCGCAGCAAGTCCCCGGTCAAGGGGGCTTGGCAGGATCAAGAGACGGATGCGCCCGTCCCTGAGGTTGATGCGGATGCCCTAGGGAATGACCCTCACCCTACTTATGGTGATGGTCCTGACGAAGATGAGGACCCGGGGCCAACAATCGCTTTTTTGCACTCGCTGGACCCGGCCAACTGTGTTCTAGGCCGCTTGGAGGATATTTCTAAGCGTGGGCAAGACCATAGCGACATAGAACTCGAGCAGGAGTTTGCCACAAAGGACGAAGCGATGCACTTCTGCAATAATTACGCCGTGCTGACCCGGCGTGACCACCGTGTGCATCGCTCGGACCCGACCTGCTTCGAGCTTAAATGTAAGAAAGGGCAAGGCGGATTCTATGTTCGTGCTCGGCGCCTAAACATCGTAACCATTTCATTATATGCCGCTACACACCGTGACGCATGCACGCAGGCGCTTGTTCGAACACAAGCGGCGTGGTGAAATCAAGATTCATTGCGCAAATCTCGTTAGAGCGTCTTTGAAGGCCGACCTTAGTCTCAGGCTCGCAACCATAATTCTTTGAGATGCGAGAATAGGGCGAGGATGTCCATAACCTACCTACAAGCTTGGCGAGCAAAGCAGATGGCTTTGAAAATGATGTTTGGTAGTTTCATGGAGTCATTCAATTGGGCTCCACGCCCTCGAGGCGGATAGCTGCAACAAACCCGGCTCCGAATATGCTATTCTTTGTTGAACCCGTGCGGCTTCCCGATGGAGCATCGCTCCGAACACTACTACCTCCTCAGGGTGTTAGGGCGTTCGGTCCATGCATCACGGCATTCAAAGAATCGCCGTCCTGTTATATGCGTGGATGGAACATTTCTATCCGGCCAGTACAATGGCACCCTTCTTACCGCCATAGCTGCCGATGCAAACAACCAGCTACTACCGTTGGCGTTCGCCGTGGTCGAGAGCGAAAGCAACGATACCGGTATCGGTTCTGTCCTGGAAGACCCGTGTGGTGCGGGATAGGGCCGGGGTGTGCGTCGTATCGGACCGTAATGCAGGGCTGCTGAACGCCCTCGATAGAATGGCGGAAGATGAAGATTGCCCTTGCCTGTGGAGAGACGTCCAGCGTAGATGGTGCATGCGTCACCTGGGGGCGAACCTGTACACCATGTGCAGGAACAAGAACATGGTGAAGCTATTCAAAACCCTATGCATGCAAAACCAACTGCGCAAGTTCGATACGATATTTAACCAGCTGAACGAGCGCTCAAAGGAACTGGTGGCGGAAGAGACCAGATAGGGCACAGGTAATTGGTGGCTCGGAGGTCTCCGTACGGCGCAAGATGACATTCGCTCAATGGATAGCTCGTAAACCCGCTGAGAGATGGGCCTGGGCGCACGATACAAACGGTGCTCGGTAAGATAATGCCCTCTCTAATACGGTACCACATCATTTGACTGCACTATTTTGCACCTAAGCGGTATGCTTCTCTTCTGCAGATACTCCATCATGACGACGAACTTTGCCGAGTCGTACAACAATGTGCTGCGGGGGGCTCGTTGCCTACCCATTTGCCCAATCATTGAGCTCACATTTTTTAGGACCGCGAAATACTTTGTTGATCGCCAAAGGGCGGCGTACAACTGCGGCTCAACCTTCGCTCCCCGTGTCGAGGCTTTGTTGCAGCGTCGTAGGCAGAAAGCTCAATTCCACCGCACGCGCATGATGGACCCTACGCAGAACATTTTTCTCGTCGAGTGCAAGCGCAAGCACCGTTCGATACTCCGCGGGGACACAAACCAGAGATGCCAGCTCGGCTGTATGAGGCGACCTGCTCATGCAACAAGCCTCGCCTAGAGCACATCCGCTCGCCGACGTGCTAGCAGCATGCCGTGATATAGAGGATAACGACGGGACACAATATGTCACACCGTACTACCGTATGGATGCCGTTAGAGCAATATGGATGGGGCATTTCGAACCGTTCAACATCGGCACAAACTACAAGACATTCGAACCCCTGAGGTGGCTCCCGTACCCCACACTAAGGCGCGATCGCCGGGTAGACTGCGTTCCGCGCGGTTTGAAGGTGACATGGATGCATCTCGTGAGACGATGGCCTTCGGCGTTGTCGCATCTGGCAGTGACAGGGCATGACCGTGAGAGGCTGCCAAACAGAGGGTGATGTTGTCCAACGTAATATTTCAATCAGACGCATTAGACATGCAACATCTTCTTACTACCTTCATTTTGCATTCTCTTCGTGAAATTTCAGTTATGTAATTTATGAACCTAAATTTCTTTGGGTATGTACAAGTGGTTTTCTAATTTCTTGAAGTTATTTTTTGTATTTCATTGTTTCATTCCATGGAGATTATGCAGGCTTGTGATGGAGTTGCCGTGAGCTATTGCGATCGAAGTATGATGGCGACCACAGGGCGAAGTGGGCCTCGGCCAGACGGTAACGTCATTACTACATCGTCGTAACGTATCGCAAGCGTCACGTACCTTCGTTATGCTCAAGACGTTTACTTGCTTTGTCCTTGCAGCTTAACACTCTCCGCATGCGTGGCTCCGTAACATTAAGACATTGGACCCTCGGTTCATATACGGCTGGGACGGACGGGCTGTTAGCTTTCGCATTTATGGTGCGTGGAGCCTCTGAAGGAAGGGCAGTGGACCCCGATGCCTAAACCGGACGGGCCCTTATCACCGCGTTGGTCGACAGATGGCGTCCGGAGACGCATACTTTCCACCTCCTTCGGCGAGATGGCGGTGACCCTCAAAGATGTCGCCATGTTATTTGGCCTTCCACTTTCCTAGTAAACCCTCAGAGTGCGCAAGCCCTCCAAAGAGGCATGGAAGAACTATGTAGAGGAAAGGTAATAAATGTGAAAGCACACGGACCACACTTATCTGGGAGCTAACGTGATTTCCTAACATGTGATTTTCTTCGATGCAGGTTTGGCACAACGTACACGGGAATCGTGATCGTGGAGTCTCTTTCACATGGCTCGACAATCTCCTGAGGCTGGACCATGTCTCAAAACGCTGACCCTGGTCAGATAAATAGGCATTTCGAGGTGTACCTCTATTTCCTCCTGGCAGGAATTTTATTTACAAACGGAAAGGGTGAGTCCGATGCCCCCCACCGTGTTTGGGTCGCTCGGGCAGTAGCCGAGCAGGTGCGAAGATGTGCACCGGACTTCTACTGGTGGGGCTCGGCGGTTCGCATGAGACACATATCGCGAGATGTGTGCGGCCCGCCACGGCCACACCAACTTCAATAATGGGAGGTTGCCCCTGCTTCTCTGATTGTGGTCCCGGTCGTACCTACCCATAGCGCGACCAACGATGTCAAAGCGGTACTACCCAGTGCCCATCGATGAAGCTAACGTGCATCCACTCGCAAGGCCAACCTTGGGTTACAAATGGATGCATGCCAGACTCCGATGTGCCCAGGAATCAGACCGTGGCTCCTACCCTCGTCTCGTGGGGATCTAGACTTCACGACATCGGTAGCAGTCACGTGGGATCCCTTTTCCACCAGTGCCGCGGAGGAGGTTGCGTCGGGAGGCCATATCTCCAATCTGTGCACGGGGGAGCCTAATTATTGGATGACGAAATGCTTCCTCCTGTGCATGAGTGCCGTTGAGCCATACTCTCCGGAGCGCGTTCAGCGCCAATTTGGGTACCGGCAGTCTTTCCCTCCACCGCCTCCGACAGACTCCGAAAGCTCCCATGGGTATGTCGCTACATGTCACATTACTTTCATGCTTCTTGTGGAAACCATTAATAACGTGTTGGATTGATCCGCAGGAGGAGTACATCGGGCCACAACTACAACTGGGTGGCACGGAATAGCCGGCATATTGAGAGGTGGAACTCGATGGCCACTGAGGACGTCTGGAACCCATCAGGCGCAGCCCACGAGACGGACACACTTGGGTACCTTGGTGATCTGAGACCTCGCACACGGGCGGTGCTCCTAGACAGGGGTGTGGCGATGCCAGTGCAACATGGCTATGCTGAGGAGTACGCAAAGCGCATGCACACACTGGTACGGATCGCACCTATCACATATTAAAAACGGGGGATATACCCAATTAAACATTCGATACGTGTTAATTTGCAGAGGCGTGAGGCGGAGTACATGCATGACCAGGCGGACGAGATCCTCACGCAGTCACAGGCGCAGCAACGTCAATCAAGCAATCCTTTACGGAACCTTCTTCGCCGCATGGGCCACCGCATAAGAAATGCGGTCAGAGATGTTGGTGGCCATAGACCGTCTACACAACGTGATTACGAGGATGTACCGTACGAGGCGCCGCCCGCACCGAGCCCCCTGATGAGGAGCATGTCCATGGATAGACGTGCAACGCCTGTGCCTCCTCGGCGCCAAGACCAACCCAGAGCATCGACTTCGTCCCAGGTCCCGAGCCATGAGAGCGGCCGGGGCCATGGAGGCGGCTACGTTGAAATAGGTGCTGGGGCGAACGTTGAAGGAGGAGTACACATCAACATGTCACCGTCCCCATCATTGCCGCAGGAGTCTTTTAGTACCCCGCCCAAAGATCAACAAACATGGGAGGGCGTGTCGAGGGCGACGATGACCTTATGGGATCGGGGACTACATTCACAGATTTACTCGCCACGATGTCTTTGCAATCCCTAGGGTTGCATTCGGCCCCAAGAACCCCCGAGGAGGCCGGTGGATCGAATCGGCAGGAGCACCACCTCCGGACGTACTCGCGCATCGTGGTACCATGCACTGGGCCGATGGCTGGATGGGGCATCCACAATGCTCGTCAGACGCGGTCCCCAAGGCGATTCGACGCTGCAACGCGAGGTGCAGTTAGGTCCAGTAGCAGCGGCCGACTACGTATCCCCAACGGCCCCAAAATTTCACACCGTCCGACTACGATAACCGAGAACGTCATGGTAGGGGGACGCGCAGGGAAGAGGAAGGGGAACACTAACCTGAAGGCCGTTGAACGGTTATTGATCAACCCGTTAAATGCATTATTTTTCATTCAATGTAATGTTTTAATATGTGCAAGATTGTGCTCGGAATGAAATGTATTATGGCACTAAGTTGTCTTTGCCACTTAGTTGTACTGCGTAATTTGCATGCATCGTGTGAAAACAATATTTGCTACGTGCTGACTAATATTCCTATTTCTTGCAATAAATTATGCGATGCTGGTATTTTGAGCCCATTTGCAGTATTGAAGACAAAAACCGAAATTGGGGATTTTGAGCTTCTATTGTTTTTTTTAAATCTGGGCACTCCTTCAAACCGGCATAACTTACTCCAGATTCATCCAAAATAAGCATACAAATACATTTTTGAAATCTACTCGAAATTCCCTACAAGTTCTCAGGCAAAATTTTTTCCAAATTCGGCCTTCAATTAATTCAAATTCGCAGCTCAATATCCAATTAACCAATTTCGTCCATTTCGGACAGTCGAAACTAAACACGACATAACTTTCTAATGGAATGTCCAAATGGATTGATTCCAGTTGGAGATGCTAGATAATTTCACCCTCTACAACTTCGTAAGCAAATGTAAACTCCAATTCGGCCTCTAAGTAGCTCGAATTCGCAGAAAACTGAGAGAAAAAAATCTGCCCGACCAAGCAAACTTTCATCTCGCGGTTGTGTGGTGGAGGGAGGAAGAAGAGGGAACAGCTCACGGTTTGGGAATGAAGTGGCTGCCACCCACACCACATAACCCACACTTTCATCTCCCCAAAATACCCCCCAAGCAAACCAACCGAATTGGCTAAGTCCTCCAACAGAAAACAGCGCTAGATTCACTTTTTGAGCCAAGTTTAAAATAAGTGTTTGACACCCGATTGGCGAGATGACTCCACCACTATATAGAGAAATATTTTTACTGCTGGTTGGAGAAAACTCCGAGTAAGGCAAGCACCCGTCGATTCCAATGTTTTACCTTGATTATGTTTTTTCATGAAATCATGTATGCATGTATAGCTCCCAAGAAACATCATATATTCGAACGTCATGGTAGGTTATTTTGACTTATTGTGATTCTTCTTGATGTATGCGCTTCATGTAGATACCGACTTGATTTCTCGCTCTGTCAAAGCCATGTCTCACGGGTCGAGCTCAGCGGTTGCCAATGCAGTAGCGTAATGTGCCCTAACTGTCATGTGGAAGCCCAAACCTGGTACTCCACCACTACAGAAAATAACGAACGGGCGTATTATAGATGCCCTAATTTCTCTGTACGTCTCTACGATTTTTCGAAATCTTCATGTTTTCATGAGTACTCTCCTGCTCGAGTTTGATATAAGCATGTTAATACTATCGTGTAGCCTACGGGATGCCAATATTCTCAGTGGGCAGACCTACTGAATACATCGACAGTACCAGACAGGACGCTGCCCAGGGTAGAGAAGAGGATGGACGTCGGGCAGGAACTTCAGAGGTTAACTGTACGTGAATTACCGCAAAGACACGGAGTCTGTGATCAACAACTAGAGGACCCTCAAGCTTACGATCGCTTCCTTCACCGCGCCATAGAAGATAACCACGAGGCTGTAAGCCCTAATTTGGTTCTTCCGACTGACTACCATAGTGATGATGACGGCAAACGTGATCGTTGGCAGTTTTTCGAAGAGGAGGGTGGTGACATCGATAGTGACGATTCGGGAAAGTTCTAATGCTATTATGTGTTTACATTTGTATCGTAATGCGCTTTGTACTATGATGAAGCTTTTGTTATGTTCACCAAGTTATTCGAAGTTATTTTTTCGGTTGAATGGAGCATATTTTTTATTACATGTATGTAAGATCATATTCACCGACAACAGTCATTCAACCATGCGTTCTTTCGTATATTACCTGATATGCGACAAAGCTAAATAGGGCGATATGACAAATGAACGTATTAAAAATAAACAACAATGGCAAATAGTCTAAATGATGATATGACAAATGGCTGACAATGGTGACATGCTAAAAGGCTGAGAAGGGCGATATGACAACACGCTGAAAACACTCATATGCCAATGTTTTTTTCATTAAATCATGTTCTGCAAAAATATTTCATATACACCTTTCTTTCCATGTAAATTATAATTGCGCAATAACACTAAGTATCGTAAGCTGCACGACCTGTCACCCGCAATGAAAGCTGTATAAAGCATTCTGGCTGACTATGGGAGGGATTCCCTGCCCAAAGCTGTGGACATAGCCAGCCTCATGTCCCATCACATGCAAAGCTCCCAGCAGACGTTTGGATACGGGCAGAGCGCTCCCCCCAAACTGAAGGAAACTGGCAGGCCTTCGACAATGCGTTCACTGAGACATTTGGTGCCGACTTTGGATTATCTAGCTTGCTGCAAACGCCTTTTGCTGGAGGGTCTAACTGCTTATCTTCGACAGGTGGTTCACAGTTGGTGCCACGTGCCGCTTTCATGTCCCGTCCCCTAAACCGCGTGCGCTAACGTTACGCCACCTGGTCGCCACTCCCAAGCCATCGCCACCGGTGCGGCGATTCTACCAGGCCCCGCAAAGACACTGCACACGCTGCCACCTGCTGATTGCCTGTCTTGGCCCCTCGCCCTGCAGGCTGATGTGCCGCCAGCTGCGTCGTTCCTCCCTCGCTCCCTGCCTATAAATATCCCAGAGTGCATAAAGGTTTGAGTGAGTTTACAAACCCCATAGCGCGTAGAGGAGAACTGGTACATTAGCTTTCTTTTTTTCCAGTATTTCATTCCGGCTACGTGTTTTAGAGGTATTATTTACAAAATAAATTTTGTACGGTGAGTCACATTGTACATTACCTTGCTGATATCCTATTCTTCCTAATTACACTTGTGCGTTCTTCAATTGTGTGAAGGCCATGTCTCAAATGTCGAGCTCAGCGAATCGGAGAGCCATTGCACTTGCCAATGCTAGGCGGGTCGATTGCCCTAATTGCCATGTTGAAGCTAATGTGTTGTACTCCACCACTTCGTCAAATTACGGCCGGGTGTTTTATAAATGCCCTAATTACTCTGTAAGTGGGAATGTACTACGATTTCTCCAGCCTATGATGATTGTTCTATTCTTCGAGTAGTCTCTTATGAGTTCACATCTCTTTACACGGTCTGAAAATAAGTTGACATCGTTATGCAGTCTGCAGGATGTCAATATTTTCAGTGGGCAGACACCCTGAATACATCGATGGAGCGTCGTAGTACCGCAGCACCAGCGGGGATGCTCCCCGGCGTTGAGCAACGGATGGACCCAACACTCGAGCAGAGGATGAACCCAACGCTAGAGGAGAGGCTTAACATGCTGACATTAAAGGTGGAGCGCATTTTAGATCATATCAAGTGGGTAGAGAAGATGTTGTATGTAGTTATCCTTGTGATAATTTTATGCGCAATTGCGAACTAGATCATGCAATATGCGTCAATTATGTTAACTTTATTAATCTATGTCGTGCAATGCAATCGTTCCATTTGTGTTATCTATTCTCTCTCATGTTTATGCATCAATATTATAGTATATTAAATATATCTCATATTTTGTATGCGTCACATATGTTTACTATTGTTTTTTTTTAGAATGGATGAGATTTGATATATGATATACGGACTACCGTTCTGTACACATAAATTTCGTTTACACCTTTCTTTACAAGTAAATTGTACTACCGCAATATCCCCAAGTATCGTAGCCGATAACCACTTTTCGCGACTATTATAATTAGCACTGTTCAACTATCCGAAAATTCATACAACAGAAGGTGTAATTAAAATATTTTTGCAAAATATGGTACTTCGTATAGTGAAGAGCAATCCAGCTGCATTCTTCCAAAAAAACGGACTCAAACGGGACATTTTACCGCCTCCCGATTATGCTCAAGTTGTCATATTTGTACGCGACTATTATAATTAGCCCTTTTCAAGTTGCCTGAAATACATACAACGGAAGATGTAATTACATTTTTTTTCCATAATACGGTAGTCCGTATAGTGAAGAGCAAATCAGCTGCATTCTTCCGAAAAAATGGACTCACACGTGATATTTTACGGCCGGCCGAATATGCTTAAGTTGTCATATTTGTTCACGACCCTTATAATTAGCCCTTTTCAACTATACGAAAATACATACAACGGAAGGTGTAATTACAATATTTTTCCATAATATCGTAGTCGATTATCTGAGAAGAGCAAATCAGCTGCATTCTTCCGAAAAAATGGACTCACACGTGATATTTTACGGCCGGCCGAATATGCTTAAGTTGTCATATTTGTTCGCGACCCTTATAATTAGCCCTTTTCAACTATACGAAAATACATACAACGGAAGGTGTAATTACAATATTTTTCCATAATATCGTAGTCAGTATACAGAAGAGCAAATCAGCTGCATTCTTCCGAAAAAATGGACTCACACGTGATATTTTACGGCCGGCCGAATATGCTTAAGTTGTCATATTTGTTCGCGACCCTTATAATTAGCCCTTTTCAACTATACGAAAATACATACAACGAAAGGTGTAATTACAATATTTTTCCATAATATCGTAGTCAGTATACAGAATAGCAAATCAGCTGCATTCTTCCGAAAAAATGGACTCACACGTGATATTTTACTACGGCGAATATGCTTAAGTTGTCATATTTTATCGCGACCGTTATAATGAGCCCTTTTCAACTATACGAAAATACATTCAACGGAAGGTGTAATTACAATATTTTTCCATAATATCGTAGTCATTATACTGAAGAGCAAATCAGCTGCATTCTTCCGAAAAAATGGACTCAAACGTGATATTTCACGGCCGGCCGAATATGCCTAAGTTGTCATATTTTTCAGCGACTATTATAATTAGCCCTTACGTTGTCATCATCCAAACTTTCATTGCATTGGCCTGAGACGTCATGTCAAAGCACTGCTGCCAAAGCCGGCAGGACATATCATGTCATCAAATGCATGCGTGGCAGAGAATGCCTTAGTCGTCCTGTCAAAGCATAGCTGCCAAAGCCTGACTGGCACCTCCCTACCGACTACAAAGCTGCATGCATTTGTCGCTTCCAAGCACAGGCAGAGCTGCAAAGGAATCCGATGCTCGCGGATTCGTTCTTGCTTCAAGTCTGTCGCTTTATCAATTCAGGCTATTTAACCCCCTTCCTGGCTTCCCAGCATTGCATCAACCGAACGACTGCGCCAATACAACAAACCATCCCCCGCAATCCAAACGAGCAGCACCAATGGAGTTTCCCTCGCCCCCAAGGCACAGCGTTGTCCAAACCATCCCCGACGGCACGGAGGTCCCCATGTGCCTATGCGGGGATCCTTGCCGCTTCCGGCAGTCCATAGACAACTCATACACATACGGTATGAGGTACTGGAGTTGCCGCAACCACGACTCTGATCCAACGCTGGGGATGCGGCTGCGGCGGAGAAGCCCGGTATGTTCATACTCGCATTTAGTGTTGCATCGAACCTGCATGTGTCTAACACCATGTGATGTGACCAATTGCAGCCTCCACTGTGCGAGTTCATCCGATTCTACGACGCGGAACAAACTCTCGAGATGGAAAGGATGCGGAATTGGGAGTACTCGCATCGGAGGGCTATGGTGGAGCAGCAGTGGTGTGAGCAGGATCAGGAGGAGAAGCGCAAGCAGCGTCTGGAACAGATGCTTGCACAGAGGGAGGCCGAAAGGCAGCGCCATGCAGCGGAGAGGGAGGCTGAGTGCGAGAGAAAGCGTGAGAGGGCAGCTAGGGCCAGGGCGGCAGGAGCTGAAGGATTGCGTAAGGGAAAATATCCTCGCTGCTCTCAGTAAAATGTACGACAAGGGTCCTTCTTGTTATTCCCTTTCCCTAAGGCATGTTAGGTTTACTCCGGTATATGCCATTGTTGTTTACCATTCGTAAGCCGTACGTAATTTAGTGCCTTCTTATTTCTGCCCATCTTTCCCAAAACTACACGAAGTCTCAAAAAATTTATTACACAATTATCGATACAATGTACAATAAAAACAATTATAACTACAACTCGAAAGCATATTCTTAATTCATATGCTTTTACGAAAAATTATAAAGTTTTTTTATTAAATTTTGAGTTCTATAGCGAAAGGTATTTGCATTTCAATCGGATCCGGTCGAATAACCAGAGAAAACTAAAAAAATTCAGCGAAATAATGAGATAAAAATTAAAAAACGCCGTGGCAGGAACCGTCGGTATTTTTGCTATTTTTATTTCTTGTTGTATATTTCTACAGTTTTTTTACATGTTGTATATTTCACCGTTTTTCCCACCTCCTAACATAACCAACCGCTCGAATATGGACGCAAATGACAGACGGTAATGTCCTATACAGTGGTAAAGTCTAACATTCCACTAAATTTTAAGTGATACGGAAGAAACCAAAGAAGGATAAAGGAGAATGAGACGGTATTATAGATAATCTATTGTATGAGTTATTTTTACATAATATAATGATATACTATAAATAACTGCCATCTATACTATTGTAAGATGTAGTGTGTCATCCGTCAATTAGCTGATGAATCTAACCGCTCATATGAGACGGTATTCGAAAATATCTGTTCCAATGATTATCCGAACCTATTTTATCCGTATTCGTTCTTATATTTTCCATATTAGAACGAGGTACTATCCGTGTCCAAATCCGGTTCGATAAAATTATATGGATCAAATACAATATGAGTGATTTTCGGTCCATATCCGATCCGTTTCACCCATGAATTGCACGTCAAAACGAGGGTCTCGACGACAGCAAGCTGCATGCAAATTTGAATATTTCGTGGAATCTATCACAACGTCGAACAAACAAATCTTTTGTGATTGAAGCAAAGACCAGTGTTGGACTACCTGCATTACCTCTAGCCGCTCAAACTTCGATCTGAATGCTAATAAAAAAACTAATCGCAATCTTATTCCAAAAACAAGCTCTAATCCTAACCTGATTATGAGATTCATCAGATAAAAATAATCATAGAAAAAATTACTCTCGCAGATACATATAATCCGGAAGAATAGGTGAGTGATTCATACTGTAAATATGCCAAAATGTTGTATCGCTTTGGAATTATGAGTAGACACTTGTATAAAATACGAATTTTAATCAAAAAAAAAAAACGAAAGTAACAAAATATTCAACATGGACACGTGGCAGCGTGGGGCACTGGCTGCCGTAGTGGGGGTGGCGGCAGGGGGCTACCGCCAGTGTGTGGCCATTGTGTGGCGTGGCGGCCGCCACATGGCACGGCGGCTGAGGTGGTATTTTTGATATTTTCCTTATTTCATGTATATTTTTGCAATTTATCATTTACATGTTGTATATTTTAGGTTTTTTTCCCAATTGTTTGCTGTTTACTTAGCCTAGCTCTCAATTCATTCCAAATGTTCATTCTAGTAATATGCTCGACACTATTTTCATGTTCTTTCAACCTCTCATTAATATGTCTCCCATCTCTATATCCATCATGCGCTAAAGCACTACTGCAATTATCAGATTTGAAAAATCTTACAATAGAAGCAAAACACTTTGTCAACATGCTTTGAGTAAACTAACCACTTTCTGTCATGTACCTCACCATTGCTCAATTTTCTAGAATAATAAGAATAAGAAAAATGTCTAGAGTTACCATCCAAAGGGAACACAATATTTTCTTCTCCAATAGGTCCCTTCTCGACTAATATATCCTTGCTTTGTTATCAAGATTATTCCAATTTCTTGGATCATAAATATCTGTGGTCACTACCGGTGGTTCATCAACATTAGCAGATTCTGTAGCAGATGAATGAAATATGTTCTCATGATCACTTACATTGTCTTCTGCAGGGCCTTGTTCTTCTGAATTCCCATCAACTTGTTCCTTCACTGGCTCCACAGCCACTATTGCCAATTCATATGTGTTTCTCGAATCTCCTGTATTGCCCTTAAAAAATTTATCAATGGCTCCTTTCTGTGATCATATCAAATCCTCTGTTTGTTTCTTTTTTTCCCCTTTTTTCACTACCAGATGCATATTTCTGAGGTGGCATGATATCTACAGTCAACATGCTACAAATAACAAATTTGGACATAGAATACATTAACAGATGTATCTAAGTGTGAAGGTATTAGATATAAAAAATAAAGTACATATAATATTAGAATACATCAACAGATCAAGTCATGGGCATCAATATATCACCTAGAATCCGTTCGACCATCCCGATGACCGCGATCGCCCGAGTACAATATCACCGATACCCGATGAACACGTCGTCGCCGCCTCCGATTTTGGTCTTTGGATTTTTGGATTTGTTCTCTTGTGTCCTGACTAATAGAGACAAAAGATTTTACATAGGATCGAGGAATGGCAAATACGTGTGATACTGCGATCAACATGAATACATGATTATATACCTGTCCGGCCAATCGGCCCATCGGTCGTCGGCGCCTGATGATGGAGACGAGAGTCACGAGAATACAAGATGAAAAGATCAAATGCCAGCATGGAAGCGCCCCAGTAACGAGAGTCACGAGATCAAAACTCAAAAGATCAAACGCAGAAACGGGAAACGCCAGCGACCCCAACGAGATCAAAAGATCAAACGCCAGTTGCCAGCGCCCCCGTCGCATGAAGACATAATGCCAGCGCCCTGACGTTCCACATTCGTCGCTTCATTGGCTAGATGACTAGATGAGGCATTGAGGCCCAGGTTCGAGAGATGATAAACTCATAAAGACTTCGTTGCTTCGTTGCATGCATGGCAGCATTGCATATTTGCATGTATTGCCGGAAGCCTAGCATTGCATGCATTGCAGCATTGCAGGTTTGGAGAATTTGAGGCCCCGGTTATTTGGGGGCCTGGGTTGGCCGCCCCGCCCCAGGGTCGGCCCTGGGTCTGTCCCATTCCAGACATGTGGTTGTATGTTTGGCCCAATTTAAATTCTTGCAAGGTTAAGTCCTTAATTGATCGAGGCAAGACTTCCAAACACTCATCATAGAAACCATCTATGATGAGTGTTAAGTCCTTAATCGATCCGATGGTTGTCAGAACTCCGCAAAGAATGGCGAGGCACAGATACTAGCTCCGGCAGGAGTTGAAGGAGCTGACCCTCTGCGCAACGTTTCTGTGGTCTTTCGGCGAAGTGGTATATCAACACTGATGTGGCTTGTCGCGGGGACTCCGGATCTGAGGTTGATTTGGTTTGGGGAGGCTTGATGGCGACGAAGAAGGCGAAGATCTACGGCGGCACTCACGAACTTTGGTAGAGATTAATGACAGACAGTGGTGGCTTCGATCTCTAGGCTAAGGTTCTCGTGTTCTACACGAAGCGGCGGACCTTGCTACGTATTTAAAGCACTCGGCTTCTGTGCCCACCTCGGAGTCCTAACCCTACACGACGGTGATATGGAGGCGCTCTCCTGTTTGGATTCGGGAAGACAAAGGCGATGTGGCACAATTGTGTCCCTCCATGATGCGTGGATCCGATAGTCTCCGTTGCGCGCACACGTGGATGAGTACCGACTGATTGATCCAGATCCGACGGTCACCAAATCGCGTGGCTAGGGCTTCAATGCTAGGTGGGCCAGTTTGACTGCGGTCCGATACTTCTCCAGGGCTTTTTCCGGGTTTTCAATTTAAAATAAATCTAGATATTTAATTAATTCATTTAAGGCAATAAAAAATACCAGAAAAAATTCTGGAAAAATTCTGAAAAAATATTTTGAGACATTTTGAACCAAAATAAAATATTTCCAACCAACTTTATTGAAACTTTGCAAATATTTAGATAATTCCACAAAGAACTTAATTCAAATAAATTCCAAATAAATTCTAGAAAATTCTAAAAATTCAAATAACTCAATAAATGTGATAAAAACAAAAAAAATGGGATTTTACAAGTGGCCGATGGTGTAGCTTGGGAAGCCGAGCAGGAGAAGTGGGGCAAAAAGTTGAAGCCCATTGGCCATAGAGGTGGGTCACCATAGCTTGTTGTTCTGATGTGTGTAAGAGAGAGGAACCAAGGAAGGTATTTGACGAGGGGCAAAAAAGTGTTGTTGAGACGTGAAGTAATATGGATAATGTATGGTGGAAAGATGAGTCATATCTGAGGGAACCATCCGGGCAAAACATATCATGTCAGATGCCAGAGCCGTATCATTATTGAATATATTATGGATGATCTATTTAAAAAGTAAACTATTCTTTTTTAAAAATATATACTATGGACTTTATTTCAATAAGATGATAGATAGATAGACAGATAGATAGATAGACAGATAGATAGATAGATGTTGAATTTAGGCAAATAAGATGCTTATTTTACATAGGCTACTTTAAATGAAAATTAGTATGGCTAAATATACCTTAACTAAAAGATGGGCAAAGGGGGTATACGTGAGCGTGTACCTGTTCCTATGTAGCATTTACCTATTCGAGAGGTACATAGAAATTCTCAAGTCTTACGTATGGAATCGATCTCGACCGGAGGGTAGCATTGTCGAAGGTTATGCAACTGAAGAGCTCATCGAATTCTGCATGGATTACATGGCACAGGTTGAGCTGATAGGTGTGCCTTGATCCCGCCATGAAGGGAGGCTCTAGGGTATCAGGACCATCGGAAGAAAATCAATCATGCTTGATCCAACTGCGTGTGCTAAAGTCCATTTCATAGTTTTGCAACACATGGCTATTGTGGGCATGTATATCGACGAGTACAAGAACTATCTATGATAAGAGAATCCGTCACGTTAGGAGTCCTTGATCATCAGACACCATAACCTTCAATTCAACAAATGGTTGAAGGAGCGACAACCCATCACTGGAAGCTCGGTCGGAGATACGCTGACATGGTTGGCAAAATGTCCAGTATTTACAGTTGTAACATGGAAAGGATACGACTTAGATGGGTACACATTTTACAGGAGAGATTAGGACATGAAGAGAACAAATCAGAACAACGGTGTTTGCATAGATGTGCTGAATATCGCTGGGTTGACGAGGAGATCGTACTATGGGTTCGTTGAGGAAATTTGAGAGCTCGACTACATACTATTCAAGACCCCTTTATTTTGGTGTCGTTGGGTTGACCTGTAGCATGTGAAGGTTAACAAGTACGGTGTCACTACTGTGGACTTTGAACGTGTCGGATACTAAGATGAACCATTTGTTCTCGCTAACCAAGTTATTGAAGTCTTCTATGTAACCGACCCGTCCAACAAGAAGCGCCACATGGTTCTTCAGGGAAAAATGAGGATTGTCGGAGTCGAGAATGCCGTAGATGTGGAAGAGTACAATCAATTTGATGAGTTGCCTCCTATTGGTACTGGCATCACGGTCCAGAAAGAACAACCTGAGGAAGCTAGCTACACACGCGTTGATCATTGTGAAGGGCTAATTTTTATATAAAATAATAAGCAAGTGGAGTTACGATGAGGTCCTCATGTTTATTTCAAGCAGTGTACCTGTATTGTAATTAATGAGATCTGTATATGTGGTATAATTAATGAGATGTATGTCTATATTACAATTATTGAAGTGTATGTCCGTATCTATAATTAATGAAGTGTATGTCCGTATTATAATTAATGAGATGTATTAATTAATTATAATTAATGAGATGTATGAAGTAAATATATATTATAAAAATAAACTACTTAAAAAATCTACTTACAGAAACTACTTAAAAATCTACTTAAAAATCTACTTAGAAAAACTATTTAAAAACAAAAAAAATCATCACAGACGGTTCATGAATTGAACCGTCTATGATGGACCCTTTCCAGACGGTTGAACCCATGAACCGTTTGCAATGAGCCACACATCCACTCCACTCCCCAGCCGTACTTCATCCCCCTCCACTCCATTCCCTAGCTGCACTTCATCCCCTCCACTCCACTCAATCCCCAGCCACCTCGATTACCTCCCTGCGCCTCAGGCCGCCTCCACCCCCTAGCCCCCCGTGCCTCTGGCTACCTCCACTACCTCCCCGCTCCTTAGGCCGCCTCCATCTCCTGGACCCCCGTGCCTCCGACCGCCTCCACCCCCACGATCCGCCACGCCTCCATTGCCACTCCCTCTGTAAAGCTCGTTCCCCTCCTCTCAACCCTATCCATTTGAGCAAACATAGAGGAGGTGGCGGTGGTAGCCACGCGAGGGGGGCAAGCAAGAGTTTACCAGGTCGGTGTTAATGCCCAGGGGCCTCCCCAACATCGGTCCCATCAACCCCATCAAGCACTGACACCGGCTCTCCTTGCTCCCCCGTGGACCCAGCAAGCCTCGACGTCGGCGCCCCCGCTTCCCCATTGACCCTAGCAAGCCCCACCATCGACGTCCTTGTACCAATCCCATTTGATTCCTTCGCTCGAGAAGCAAGGTCAGTTAGTTTAGGAATGACGAGTAGTTAGTTTAGCAAGGTCCTTGTATTGACCCCAGCAGATGGCCGAGTGGAATGATGACTAGTTTGTTTAGGATGAGGAGTAATTAATGATAGTTGATGGTACCCAAGTATGCCATTGAAGCGATCTGCTTGAAGGTTCTTTTGAATACAAGTCCTTGCTTTGTGAGTTGTGAAGAAATTATCTGAGTTGTGTCTACTTCTCTTGTGTGGTGGTATGTTAAGGCCTTCTGTTAGATTTTGGTATGGTACTTTGGTTCAATTATCATGATCCTCTTCGATGACATAATCTTCACTAGTTTGTGGGTTTTGAATTTTAGCTTCATGTATACTACTTTTAAGTTGCATGTCTATTTCATTAGTCTAGTAGAGGACTATATCTATCAATCAATTATACATTCTCTTAACTTTGCTTCTCTTAACCTTGAGAGCATCCTCATCACTAATTATGTGAATAAGGAAATGACCCTATTTGAAATGACCGGGATGTCGGCCTAGAGGGGGGGGGGTGAATAGGCGATTACAAAATTATACCCAATTTAAAATAATCTATCAGAGATAATGCGGAAGCAATTGGGATAATTAAGTTTTGCAATTTAAACAATTCAGCCCGAGACAGTCAACTCGGAGACTCCGGATATTTAGTCCGGATACTCCGGTATGTCCGGATACTCCGGATCAATATACCGGATACTCCGGGTTGCCTGTTTCGGTCAGAATAGAGAGAGACAATAAATTGAAGCGCTTCTTTGATTCTAGTGATACAAATTACTCTACTGCAATGAATCAAGTATATAAGCAAGAATAGATGCAGTAGATACAATCTAATTGATCTAATCACAAGAATCGAAAGCAAGTTAAGCGGATGAGCAAAAGAGGAAACCGAAGTAAGGAAGGAGACACGAAGATTTTATCCCGAAGTTCGGATCCTTGAGGGGATCCTACGTCTCCGTTGAGGCGGCTCGGTCACACTTGAGCCAGGGTCTCTTTCAACCCTCTTCCTCCCGGTGTTGCACAATGCACTCGCCGGTCTTCACTTCTTTGATTCCTTTCCTTGCGGAGGCGGAATCGGACCTTCACAAACCTTCGGTGGCCTTCCACACAAAGCTTGGAAGCTCACCGGCAACTCCTAGACGTCTAGGAGACCTCAACCTCCAAGAGCAACAAATGCTCCCGAAGAACTCACTTAGAGTCCACCTCAAGTGCTCAACACACTAATCAACTCAATCCGATCACTACCCACTCTCACACCCAAACCTTCACTCAAAAGGGATCACTAAGATCTAGGGTTAGAGGGGCTTTTGGAAGCTCAAGATCACTAAGAAGAACACCTCAAAGCACCAAGGAACTAGCTCCACTCCTCAAATCAATCCTCAATCCAAACACCTCTCTCCACTACCCAACCCTTCACAAAAGGGGATCACTAAGATCTAAGGAGTAGGGAGGAGTATTGGGGGCTCAAACACTCACAAAGAACACCTCTAATACCCAGCAAAACATCCCCCAACCACTCTTTTGAAGTGGGCAAGAAGGGGGCTTTAAATAGAGGAACCCCAAAAACTAGCCGTTTGGACCGAACTGGTCAACCCGGAGACTCCGGATAATTAACCCGGACACTCCGGATCATCCGGACACTCCGGATTGTCCGGATACTCCGGATAACCCGGAGACTCCGGGTTAAATGTCCGGATACTCCGGATCTCCCAGGCAGCACTCAGCAGCCCGACGAAAACGGGCATAACTTTTGACTCCGGACTCCGATTTCGACGAATTCGGACTTTTCGGAAAGCTAAGAACGAGGGCTACACAACTAACAAGGTCTCACTACCCAAATCCCAAAGGGTCAAATCAGATATCACAAAGAATCCACAAGGAGACCTCAAATTCTCATTTTCCGAAACTAACAACACTTCTAACCCTCACACCAACCCACCTACACCTAGGTGAACAAAGTGTGACTAGGGTTTCTTAACCTTAGACAAGGATAGACCACTTTTGAGCACTTGAGACTTGTCTAAGTGATTTCAACGATTGCATCCCTCTTAATAGTACGGCAATCCTTAGACTCAAATTTAACACAAAATCTAAGTCTTACACTAAGCTTACATGCCGACTTCTTCCGGATGCACGGTGCATGATGACGCTTCCACAAAGATTGATGACGCCCTTCGTCTTGTCAACCTCGACGCGATTCACCTCATGAGACTCTCGTCTTCTCCGACCTTGACCTCGATCATCACCAAGACGATCCTCACGCCAAGTCGTTCTTGACTTAGTCCTCAGCTCTTGGTGACACCGCCGTCTTATTTGACTTTGACTCGATTGTCATCCTTCAAACCATCTTGGTCATCATACACACAGCTTTGGGACCTAACTCTTATCAAAGCACTCAGCAAACATATTAGTCCCACAAGCTTAAAAGATATATTGAATAGATTGATAATAACAAGTGTTTCATATCAAGAAGCACAATATGAATGGAAACACTTGACAATAGAAATATTCTCTGCTAAGTGCATTATGATGAATATATGATTGATCTAACTGCACTAGAGAGATAATTGCCAATATGAAGAATCAATTAAATCATGGCAAGGACCACAGACTTTGCTTAAAAGAAGCACATGATAGAATATACACGAATTACACATGTGCAAATAATATTTGGAATGAAAGTAAATAATGTGATCCAATTCTAGATTAAACTTCACTAAGAGAGGTGCATTAGAAGATACACAACTAAGACATGAATGCACCAAGTCAATATGAAGCAATGAAGTTTAACTCTAGTTAACACAAGCATATTAAAAACAAAGCACATAATGAACTCAAATGAATATATATATGCACAAGCAATTATGACATGAATCAATTTGCACATATGAAATCAACAAGTTACTTAGAGTTCAATATGCATTTGCTAAAGAGGAATGCAATGACAAATATGGAAGGAATACCGAGATTGCATACCTCATTTTTGCTTAACCATCCCAATTGATTTTCCTCTAAAATAGATGAGACTAATATTCAACTAGGCAACAAACATGTTAGTCTCATAACAGTATAAACATATTAGAGGTTTGTCTTTTGTTAAGCATTAAGTTAAGCATTTGTACAATTACATTGATTGACATTACATGCGTTTGTCATTAATCGTTTATCATTAATCACCAAAACAACATAAGTGCCTAGATGCACTTTCAATCTCCCTCTTTTTGGTGATTTATGACAAACGATTTAACAAATGCACCAAAGGACAATATAAAGATATTCAGCATTGAAATGAATCCGGAAAATGAGTAAGAGATCATACTTACAAATATTGTCCCTCTTTTTCATTGTCCCTTTTTGTCAATCGATTATTGGGCATTTGATAAGTCCATAAATTCTCCCCAAATATTCTCCCTCGTTTTGTCGATCGATTAGGGGGCAATTGATAAATCCATAAATTCTCCCCCTTTGTCATTAATCCCAAAAAGAATAACCTTTTCTCCCTCTAGATTGAACACTCAATAAAAAGATTAGGAAGAACAAAATAAAACCGAGGAGCTAGTAATAAGACAATGATATCAATGATATTAAGCTCCCCCTAAATCTAGGCAAGATATGATATCAATTATATCCAAGATTTAGGTGATTGATAGTTCCAATTGAATAAGATACCAATCGATGATACCAATTCAAATGAAATCATGATTCACAAGAATGTAAGAGATGCTTAAATCATGACAAAGGTCATATAGCAAATATGTGTGTCAGAGCATAATAACTATCAATATCATATAGCCACTGTATGGAAGTGAATTACATGCTTATGATCAATTTAAAGAGTAAGGTATACCTCTTACTAATGTGTTCTTCAACTTACATTTCCTCCTCCTTAAGCATGGTGTCATCCATACCAATCATACTAATATGGCAAAAAGTTAGATGACACTTAAATAGAGAGAAAATTCAATTACAATGAGAGGATACCAATTGATAAGCAATTGAAGTAGTATCAAAGCAATCTAATTACCAATTGAAATACATAATGATTGAAAGAATTGATATCAATTGGAAGACTTAGCATGATAAACATTACACCATTTAAAATTTAAGACAATTAGCATAATGGTGTACAAAGACATTATTAAATATGGTCAGAAAGAAATATGTCCCTTCTGTCGGTTCTTATCTATTGCATGTTCGAATCGGTCATGGTCAAGTCGCACGGCCTCGGATCCATCGGACTTTGGAGCTACACTCATTTCCTTCATCTCACCGTCGAAGTTGACACCTTTTTCTGAAACCTTGAACATCAACAGACAAGACAAGCACACGATTTCCGGGAACAAGTATCTTTCAACTTGACCCAAGTTAGTTTGATAATGTCTAGGTACAATATGCAAGATATAGATGATAAGCATGATAGTACCTTTTGCATGCAATTTTTCAAATTTAAAAACCCAAAGGAAGATCTTGTAAGATTAACTTACAAGAAGGATTGAAACACATTCAATTTTGAAATCCTCTTTTAGCAATAAAACTTCAATTCATTCAAAAGAGGAATCACTTTGATGCTAAGATACAAATAAGTCCAGTTTCTAAAAGAACTTAGCCAAAGGATGCACTTTCAATGGAATGAAAACTTAAATAGATAAGCTCCACTTAGAAGCTTGGAGCAATGAAAAAGCTCGCTTAGTTTTCATCCTTGAAAGGCTTGCCAAGATACCAAATGAAAGAACTAAAGCTCAAAGCAAAGGAAGGTATCTCAAGGTTATTTGAAACTAATTCAAATAACTCACTTCATTTTATTAGGCTTTACGATAAACATCATGATTCTCTTGCAGAATCCAAACTCTTGCCTAATAGGGTTAAGCGAGAAACCCAACGCAAATACCACTTGAGAAATTAGATACCAATTGAAAAACTATCTCAAGGGAGATGCTTGAAGAGCTTCTTTCGAGAAAGAGCATAAAGAAATTTTCATTAACGAACAATGCTCAAATGGAATTTCTCCTCTTTATGCATTTCAATTCATAAAGAACCTCACATAGAGAGTTCTTAAGCGATTGAACTTACAATTTAAGCTTATGGAGAATCCAACTCAAAAGACTTTGGGTATCAAAACAATGCTACAAAGAGGCAACATATACCACTTGTAGGAAACTTGAAGTTCATTGATACCAATTGGATAACTCAAATAAAATGAAACCCCTTGGAAACACGATAAATGAATAACGCTCTCTTGATACTTCTTATTGGATCAAATCACAAAGATATTGATACCAAAAGAAAAAAGATATTCGATTGAATCGATGAGTATCAGAGCAATTAACCATTTAAGGGTATCAAAGAGCAACTTGAAAGCTTTAGAGTCAAACAAATGAGGATACCACTTGAAAACATGTAAATGCCCAAAACTTGACATAAATACGCTCCACAAGATATTCAATAAAAGAATCATGGAGCTATTTTGCATTTGAATTGCTCAAGTTTTGTCTAGCCAATGATACCACTTAAAAGAAAATCGATAAGCTTGAAGGGTATCAGAGCAATAAATACTGACAGGTAACAGGGCAAATGCAAACACAAGAAAATCTAAATCACAAAGATTTAGAAAGGTATCAGAGCTGAAAAATTTTGAGAACAAGCAAAGGGGTACAAGGAAACCACTTGAAAAGAACAAATCCCCTTGCAACCAAATAACTCCTCAAAACTGATACCACTAGTAAACTCCTTCAAATATTTTCAAAAAACATTTGAATTTGTGCAAAAAGATGCTTTGGGATTGCAAGAATCTTTTTCCAAAAAGAATTCTTGAAAAAGGAAGCACCAAATTAAAGATATCCCAAAACCAATTTCGAAAAACCGAAATTTTCAATCTTGTCTGCCAGACCGGCACTACCACGCACACAACGCCGGTAGTGCCAGGGGATCCGGTACTACCGCCATTCAGGTGCGGTAGTGCCGACTCCCAGATACTACCGCTTTGTCAGTGCGGTAGTGCCGACTTTGGCACGATCGAATCGAAACTTTTTGCAAATTGTCAAATTTGATTCAAATGAAGTCCAAATGATTTGAAATTTTTAGGGAACTAACTTTGGACATTTTGAAGGTTTTGAAACAAGTTTTGCTTTAAAAGAATTTTCTTTTAACTCAATTTTGGCGAAATGCGCTTTGAGGCATAAAAATGAAATCGAAACTCGAAAAGTCCTCAAAATGCAATTTCAACTCGGATTTCATCCACAATGGAACCCTCATGGCTTGAAAGATTTGAAATACATTTTTGAAGCCATGACCACTTATAAAAACAATAGAATCCGATTTGAAAGCCAAAATCCTATATTAGGTATGTTTGAGTTAAAGCACAAATTGTTTTAGGCCAAAATATTTTCTAGAATAGGAATTTTTATTTTCAAAGCTTGTAAAACCTTTCAAATACAAAGTAGGATAGTTTTACAAACCTTTTTGCAAATTTAGGCCTTTTAAACAAGATTTTGACTTTTGTTCAAAGAAGGTCCTTATGAAGAACCAAATGAAAACCAACAAAGTCAAATTCAATTAACACAAAGAATAAAATCCATCTTAAGAGAATGGGATAAGAGTTAAGAGATTTGAAACTTTATGTATGAGTTTGAAATACCATTTTGGACTTAGATATAGCAAAGGATCCGGTCCAAATGGCAATACTCATTAAGTGCAATATTTTGACCGATATAGGTCAAACTAAGATTTTCGGGGAATTTCGAAAGCAAATAGCTTTTGTTTGGTTGGTCTTTTGAAAAACTTTTGAACACAAAAGATATTAAGAATGACCAACTCTAGGAGTTTTTCTTTAAGATTATTTTCAAAATCCTTTTACTTTTAATTCTATGAAAATTATAAGTTTAAATCCAAAACAGGATAATACTATCTAGATTTTGGGCTTAAAACTCATTTTCTTTTCAAGATAGAATTTGAGAAGCCAAAACCTTTGGAAAACATTTTTAAAGACATTTGTATATCAATTTCAACTAGTTTTTTAAAAGATTACTAGTAAGTACACAAGTTTTGAGTTTTGGCTAAAAGGTTGATTTTGAAAATATATATTATGCACTTATATACATATGGGCACATGTAGGGATGTGATACACATGAATATGAATTAGCACTCCCCCTAAATGTGCCACTTTTAACTTGCTCAAGATTACAATTAAAGCACAACTATGAAGCAAGAGCAAGTACACACAACAAGCAATTAAATTGAATTTGCATGATACTAAAGCGTCTAAACCTACACAAGGCTAGAAGCAATAATGTAATCAATTTAAATACTTGTTACCGAGATGGCATTGGCTTATGATTGACTTGATTATCTTCATGCTTGGCTCCAATTGCAATTGATAGTTCATTTTTCTTCTTGTGGAGATCAAGCATCCAATCCATCTCTTAGTACCTAATAATTCTTTTAGGCACTCTTTGGTACCCAATCTTTGTTGGGTCCAACAATGTTAGTCACAATAGGCTTAGGAACCCAAATGGTCCTAATATTTGTATTATTGACTTGACTAACATAACTAGCAATAGGTTTGCGATAATTGTTCCTCCTAAGCAATTGATTGGCATTTTTATAACAAGGCATAGGAGGACAATGATACTTTGCAAAACTATTTCTAGTTTGCTCCCTTCTAAGCACATGATGATCATCATAATAGAAAAGCTTAGAGGATCTAGCAAGTCTAGCAAATTGATTGCTATTGTTATTTCTCCTAAGCAATTTGTTGGAATTGCTTTGAGTGGGCTTAGGAGTCCTAACAATTTTAGCAAATCCATTTCTAGACTTACTCTTCCTATGCAAATGAATATTATCATTTTTAGCAGGCATAGGGGACTTGGCAAGCTTGGCAATTACATTGCCATTCTTGTCCTTCCTAAGCGAATAATCATTGAATTGAATAATAGGCTTAGGAATTGTACCTTTAGGGCAATCCTTACCGATGTGCCCTTTTTGCCGACAATTGAAGCAAGTAGGCTTTGAACGTCTCTTCCTCTTGTCTTGCTTCTTGCCAGCTTGCCTCAAGGTTGGAGTTGTGGCCTTGTTATCCACTTTATTGGGGCACACGGAGGCGAAGTGGCCCTTCTTATTGCATCCAAGCACACAATCGTCTTCATTCTTGCATTGTGCTTCTTCTTGCTCTTCTCCCTCTTGGAGATGTAGCCAAGTCCTCTTCTATCTTGAGGTGCCCGAGGCTCGCCAAGATCTTGTCGAGGACGGCTTTGCCCTTGTAGCACTTCTCCAAGTCATTTTCCAACCTAATGACTTGGGCCTTGAGCTCATTGTTTTCCTCTACAAGATTAGCATCTAAACAACTAGAGGAACTAGAAGCAATGTTAGAGCAACAAGGCAAAGCAATGCTAGAGGTAAACATATCAATTAAATCACATTGAGTACTAATGTCTACTCTAGGCTTAATGAATTCCTTGAGAAGGATACTTTCATGATTTTCCTTAAGAACATCATAATTCTTTTGAAGTGAGTCATACTCAACCTTCAAAATCTCATATCTAGTTTTCTCCTTCTCAAGAGATTGATTTTTCGCCTTTTCTTTAGCAAAGAGCACTCTCGAGTTTAAGATTTCTTTCTTTTTCAAAGATTAGCAAATCCTCTTGCTTCTCGAGAGTGTCTTCTTGCTTTTCTACCGCTTTCAAGCAATGCTAGCATATTAGGTAGTGATATATCTCTAATATCACCAAACCTACCATCATAGTCGGTATCACTATCATCATCACTCTTACCTAAATCATCTATAATTTTAGATTTGGATGAGTGTGATACCTTCTTCTCCTTTACCATGAGGCAAATAGGAGTGTCATCATTGCTTGAGGCGGAAGAGGAGGTAGATGGTGATGTCGGTTCATCATCACTTGATGTAGAGGTTGAAGAATCATCAACCGACATCCATTGCTCAATGCAATCCTCACTTGATGATGTGGACACATCATATTTGTCTTGAAGCATTGTCCACATATCATGAGCGCTCTTGAGATTGCATATTTCATCAAATATATCTTCGCTCACAACATTAAATAAGGCATTAGTAGCTTGAGCGTCGAGATGTAGGCATTTCATCTCTCCGTTAGTTGGATCAACTTCATTCAATGGAGATGAAAAGCCAACATCTACGATCCACCAAATTTGGACTCAGCAGTATTCAATGGAGATGTAGGCACTCAGCAGCCCGACGAAAACGGGCATAACTTTTGACTCCGGACTCCGATTTCGACGAATTCGGACTTTTCGGAAAGCTAAGAACGAGGGCTACACAACTAACAAGGTCTCACTACCCAAATCCCAAAGGGTAAAATCAGATATCACAAAGAATCCACAAGGAGACCTCAAATTCTCATTTTCCGAAACTAACAACACTTCTAACCCTCACACCAACCCACCTACACCTAGGTGAACAAAGTGTGACTAGGGTTTCTTAACCTTAGACAAGGATAGACCACTTTTGAGCACTTGAGACTTGTCTAAGTGATTTCAACGATTGCATCCCTCTTAATAGTACGGCAATCCTTAGACTCAAATTTAACACAAAATCTAAGTCTTACACTAAGCTTACATGCCGACTTCTTCCGGATGCACGGTGCATGATGACGTTTCCACAAAGATTGATGACGCCCTTCGTCTTGTCAACCTCGACGCGATTCACCTCATGAGACTCTCGTCTTCTCCGACCTTGACCTCGATCATCACCAAGACGATCCTCACGCCAAGTCGTTCTTGACTTAGTCCTCAGCTCTTGGTGACACCGCCGTCTTATTTGACTTTGTAACACCCCGGCATTTAATATGCCCGACTGCTACCAAACACAAGCTAAACAACAACTAAATACCACATTTAACATAAAATTCCAGCAAAGGTGCATAGGCTAAAAACCGAGATTTCGGCAGCACCTCCTTTGTTTTATCATGAATTTAAGGAACAGCAACAATATAGCATTATATGGCAATAAGAGAACCATCTAAAACAGCAATAAATAAAGTCTTAACGACAATAAGAGACTAACATTAAGCTCTTAAGGTTCCAAGTGTCAAACAAACAATAGAACTCTCATTAACCAAGCTAAGACTTAATTTAAAGGCCATCACACGCAATTTATTATCCAACTAAATGAATTGACTTGGGGAAACATTAAGGTGAAGCAACGTGTGAGCGTGCAGGACTATTCCCTTTCCTCAGATGCCGTTCTCATGGTACCTAAAACAACAAGAAACACAAGGGTGAGTTCAAAACTTCGGCAAGCATTGAATGGACAACAAGCATAACAACAAGTCAATAACATCTTTCATCATGTATAACATCTCATTCACTTGAATACTTATCAATATCATCATCAATTTGTATGCGATGTAATGCATTGCTCTGACCCTCCGGAACCTCATACCGGTATGGGAAGTACACACCCGTCGGTGTGCACCCTTTCCCTTCCATCCCGAAGATGGAGGGTGCCTACTCGCTTCCAAACACCACGTGGATGGAATCACGACATAGGACTTACTCGATGGCGTTCCGGACTAGTCATAACTTTCAATCGACCTTGCCGGACTAGCTATGACTTTCACCGCCTCGCCCTATCTCATGACATGCATGCAACCATGCCAAATATCATATTCAATTCACATATTAACACATGGCATCATAATATGTTAAACATGCTCATCATATCATATCAATCATTAAAACATGGCAAGTGGACATATATCATGTAGGCAATTCCATCTAATTTCAACATGCAACCTACAACTTGCTATCCATCACAACACACTTGCCTCAACCACGTGCAACGGATTGGCGGGAAGAAGAGGGAACTCCGGGGTCACACCACCTGCACATAGGCATCACACACTCACAATCATAGCCTCCAAACAGTACACAAACCCCCCATCTAACCCGACATTGCCAACTACTCGCAAAAACCTAAAAACAGAGGTTCTGTCCCGCGGGACAGCAGCCTTGCAAAAAGCATAACTTGAGTTCTGGGACTCCAAATCGAATAAACGAGTACACCGTCATGAAGCTTAGGAAATTTCCCAACTTTTTCTAGTTATAGGGAAAGACTGATTCGGACTCTAAAATTGTTTAATCTACAGATTACCACAATCTGTTCCAGTTACGTCACAGATTTTTAGGCGCTCGGTAAAACAGCCATAACTTTCAAACGGCTGATCGGAAATTAACGTGCTTTACGTCCACGGAAAGATAATTAAATTATCTACAACTTCCTAGAAGTCCGTACGGTCTGATTCGGATTCTAAATCGACGGAAACTCGAACCCTAGTTCGACTGCTCAATCTAACCGAAAACAGAAACGTGGACAAGTTTAGATCTAACCCAAATTACTTCAAACCAGCGCCTCCAATTGATCTAAAAACTTGATAAACACCCTAATAACAGTACCTAGATCATCCCCAAGGATCCCCAAGATCATACCTTTGCCCGGCCAAGCAAAGCTCAATCAATCTCCGCGAATCTCCCTCGCGAATCGCTCCCTCGCTCCACGTTCCTCGCTCCTCGCTCCTTGCTCCTCGCTCCCGCCCACGGGATGACTCGCGAGGTGCAGGGGGGGAGACCACCTAGGGCAGCAAGGGGTGGAGGAGGTGGTGTGGAGGAGTGGAGGAAAGGGAGGGGATGCGCAGTTAAGGGGGCTAGGCAGGGGAGGGGGAGGGAGGAGAGGCGCAAGAGGGGGAGGTGGGGCGCAAGGGGCTGAGGTGGGGCGCAAGGGGCAGGGGAGCCTTTAACAGCCCTCAACCCAATCCTAGTCCGTTACGGAGTCCTAATCCATCCCACCAAAGCCCACCAAGGCCCAAACTCCCGGGAAGGCCCAAAACCTAAAAGCGGCCGGAAACGGCCCGGAAACGTTATTAACCCCGATCCTTATGATCTTAACCTTATTTCCACATCTCATACTGTATTTAACCTTATCATGCTCAAAAATTAAGGATACGACACTGAGGTGTCACATTCTTCCATTCAACAGGATCGACCTCGAATCTAAACGCACCAACAAGAAACCCAGCAAAACCAAAAGGTCGAATTTTCACATCACATACCGAGGCGAACAGCTCGGGATACCTCGCGCATGCGAGATTCAACTCCCAAGTCGCTTCTCTCTCGATGCCTGATGTGACCACAGGGACCTTGACAAACTTAAGCGTGCCTGTTCATCACTCGCTCAAGTCCCGGAATTTCCACGGGGCGGGACTCGAAGGTGAGGTCTGCTGACACTAATGGTTCCAATGGAACCACCAACTCCGGATCATGCAAGTATTTCCTCAACATCGAGACATGGAACACATCATGCACACCTTGCATGGATTCCGTCAGCTCTGGCGATAGGCCAACCTCGCCAACTCAAGGGCGAGGATAGGAAAAGGCCCAACATACCTTGGGTGAGCTTTCCTTTGGTGCCAAAACGCACCACACCCTTGGTGGGAGATACTCGCAAAGAGTACGCTATCACCCACCTCAAACTCCAAGTCTCGCCGCCTCACATCGACATAGCTCTTCTGCTCTGTGCTGCGAGAAGGTTTTACCGAACCTCCGACACGCGATCAGGTCTGCTGAACCCAATCCGGTCCAAGAATAGCTCTCGCCCACAAAGATCCCAACAAAGTGGCGATCTGCACTCCACCATACAAGATACCTCATAAGGAGCAGGATCTTGGAATGGTAGCCGTTATTGTAAGCAAACTCTGCAAGGGGCAAATGGTCTTCCAGCTACCCTTCCAAGCCATCACACAGGCCCCGAGCATGTCCTCCAAAGTTTGGATGGTACGCCAGACGCCCTATCCGTCTGCGAGGGTGAAAGCGGTACTAAAGGCAAAGCCGCTGCACTCCAAAGCACTCTGCAAACTCTCCTGCACTTGGAGAGCGAACTGCATCCCGATCGAGAGATAATGGTCTTGGGTACACCATGCAATCTCACAATCTCGCTTTATAGATGGGAGCCAACTCGCACGAATTGGTCGTGCGGATGGGAATGAAATGCGCAGACTTGCTTCTGAGACGGTCCACCACAACCCAAACAAGATCCTTCCTCGTGGAGAACGAGGTAGACCAATACTAAATCCATGGAGATGTCATCCCATGGCCACACAGAACCTCCAAGGGCATTTGCAACAGGCGGACGGCTATGCTCGCCTTTGATCTTCGGCAAATCCTACAAGACGCCACATACTTGGCAATATCCACTCTCATCCTTTTCCACGAGAAATTCTTCTTCAAGTCCTCGCATCTTGGTCTCTCAGGATGGACCGTGGACGAGGTGCGATGAGCTTCTCTCGAATGTCTTCTTTCACTTGAGATTTGGGAGCACGCCTGACGGCCACGAAACCTCAAAACTCCCGCATCATCAACGGTAAAGTCTCGACTTGCCATCCTCGAGCGCTTTCCTCACTGGAGCAAACGATCATCTTCTTTGTGCCTCCGCTGCAGCACGGGAATCGGCCCGACTCAAGAATCAATTGAGTTTCACTTGCACGGTCCCCGCAGCGATGAGAGACTCCCAAACGCTCAAAATCAGCAACAAGACAATCAACAACAGGGGCATTGTCTTGCGGCCCGAGCGTCGGCCACCACATTTGCCTTCTTGGATGATCTTGGATAGTGAGGTCATAATCCTTTATCAATTCTAGCCACCTCCTCTGCCTCAAGTTCAAATCTTTCGAGTAAAGATGTACTTGAGGCTCTTGTGATCGATAAAAATATCACAAGATTCGCCATACAAATAATGCCTCCATATCTTCAATGCAAACACCACGGCGCTAGCTCAAGATCATGGGTGGGATAGTTACTGCTCATGCTTTTTCGGTGCCTCAAGCATAAGCAATCACCTTGCCATTTTGCATGAGCACACAGCCAAGTCCCAAACCGAGAAGCATCGGAGAATAAGCAGGTAAGCGCTTCCTGATTCGGGAAGGGTAAGAGTGTGAGCGACCACTAACTTCTCCTTCAAAGGTCGAAGCCGTGCTCACACTCTGCAGCTCCACTGAACTTCATCCCTTACGAGTCGGTTGTAAAGTGGCTTGGCAATGATAGAGAAATCTGCACAAAGCGCCGATAGTAGCCACCAACCCAAGGAAGCTCGCACCTCTTTGACATTGGAAGGCCTCTTCCAATCCGTAATCTGGGCTTTGAGACTTTGCTAGAGATCTACCGATATGCCTCTGGATTGATGATGTGGCCAAGAAAACTCCACCTAAATCCGTAACTCGCACTTTTCAAATTTTAGCAAAGAACGATTCTCCTCAAGGTACTAAAGACAAGCCTCAAGTGCCGCTCATGCTCCTCTTCTCGATTTAGAGTAAACGAATGTCATCGCCGATGAACACTACCACAAACTCATCAAGGTACTTGTGAAGCATACCGTTCATCGCCTCCATAAAGATGAAGAGGCATTAGTTAGTCCAAAAGACATAACTTTAAATTCATAATGCCCATACCTAGTGGAGAAAGCGATCTTCTCAATGTCCTGCTCTCATACGGATCGATTATACCACTGATCAAGATCAATTTTGGAGAACACCTTGCTCCCTGGGCTTGGTCAAACAGATCCTCGATGCGAGGCAAAGGATACTTGTTTTTGATCGCCACTTGGTTAAGACACGATAATCAATGCACATACGCCAACTCCCATCCTTCTTGAGGCGAAGAGGACGGTGCTCCCCATGGCGATACGCTACGCGAATGAAGCCCTTGGCCATGAGATCCTCCAATCGCTTCTTCAACTCGCCTTGAAAAGGGCGAGCCAAGCGGTATGGAGAGATAGAAATAGGTCGAGTGCAGAACAAGGTCAATCTGAAAACTCCATTCTCACGGGAGGTAGACCAGGCAACTCGTCGGGAACACATCAACGAACTCCTTCACTCTGACGTAAATCTCCTCAATGGGAATCGAGGAAGATGGTTTCTCGAGACAAAGTCATGAGGAAACCAGCAAACAGCCTCAAACGCCACCAGAAAACAAACTAGTCAAAGCAAAGACGGAACCGAGGGTATACCACCTGAAGGTCAACTCTTCACGGACGGGCTTTGCGTAAGGCAACCTGCTTCATGAACAACAGATCTTAGCAGTCTGCGATGCAGCGGTCCATGCCCAAAATGACATCAAAAGGAGCCATTGGATCACCATGAGATTGGCAAAGAAAACCTCATCATCAATGGCAATGGTGCAACGAGGCAAACCAAAGAACTAGCAATCAAACCCCAGGAGGCGTGCTAACACGGACTCGAGAAATCCGCTGAACTCCCAACTTAGCTCTACTAGCAAACTCCGAAGCGACACAAGAATAGGATGCTGGGAATCAAATAGAACAAAGGCATCAACAGATCCACGAGCAGTAGTACCAAACCACCTCTGATGCCCGGTGACTCGATCGGCCGGCAAAGCGCACTCCCTCGTGGCGCGAGATGTAAGGAGCCCCGACTCGGTGATGCCCCATCAAGGTTGGGGGCGGAGGAGGCAATCGAGAGGAGGGAGCAGTGCGGGCACCAGATGGCTGTGGCGCCTACGCAAAGGGTGGTCGAGAAGCAGAGCCCATCATGTGCCGATCCTCTAGAAGACGCCTTGGCCGGGAGTGGAGGAGAAGGCACCGTCTCCCACTTGATGATGCTATCGATTCATCCGCGTGACTCGCCCCATGGCCTGGAAGCTTGCTACAAAGTGGTTGCAACTCCCGGTCCAACCACACTCGAAGGCTACGGTGCTCACCACCGCACTTGAAACACTTCATGCCCTGCCGGCACAGACAACCGCTCGCGAAGAAGGCGGGCGACCCCATCTTAGCCCTCGAGGAGGAGCCCTGTCCTCCCTTGAACTTCTTGAAGGTGGGACGCGAGAGGACCCACCTCCTCCACCAAAAGGTCCTCTTCGGCCCCGCTGGGCCGCAGGAACCCTGAACCTCCCGGGTTCTGCTTGTCCCGGGAGAGCTCCAACTCGAGCTCCATGCCCTTCGCTTGCTCCACCACGGAGCAGAAGTCACGAGGGATCGCCCCATGACAACTACGAACTCTGGTTGAGGCCTCACGGAACCTCCTAGCTTTCTCCCGATCGTGGTCACACACCGCATGAAGCGCACTCACGCTGTTGAACTCCTTCTCATACTCACACCGACCTCTTTCCCGGGAAAGAGTGGTCGAGTAAGCTCCATCCTCTCGAGGAAAGACTGGGTGGAACTTGGCTCGGAGCCACAAAGTCCTCCGGTGGATCGGACCCGATCGGGGTTCTAGCGGCGTAACCCTCCCACCAGATATCGGCTTGGCCTTCAAATGAAAAAGCCACAAAGCGAGTCCTGCAACCGAGGTCAACTCTAGGACCTCAAATCGCCTTCCATGTACCGAGCCAATCTGCAGGATTGGCGCGGTTCGCTTCCATCGAAGTGTCAAGACGGAGGGACATCCACTCCGGAGACTCATCTCGCTCCGTGCATGGGGCAGCAGGGGCCGCAGCTGGGAGGCAACCAGGGCTGCCCGCAGCCGGGCGCAGCTCACGAATCTCCTCTGCGAGAGCCTGGACTAAATCTTCATTGGCGGCGGGCACCCCTTCGCCAGCACACTGTTGGAAGCTCCTCCCAGCTGGCCCCACGAGCATTAAGCGAACGCTACCTCAAACTTGAATGACTCCTCAACTCCTCGGGAGCCTCGCCTCGGCCTCCACGGCCACGGCGTCCTACCTCTACCTCGGCATGGCCGCAGGCAGACAACCACCCAAACACCAAAGCACACAATCAAGATCATAGATCAAAACTGACATCATAAGCATATTCCTTATCACATAATCAAGCGATGCATTGATGAACCAAACCCATCCCATCTTGTGCAATCAAGTGTAGCCGATTTTAGATTAGTTATACCACTTTTACAAGTTTTAACGTTGCTATCCTATAACAAGGTTTTAGTTAGAACCTAAGCCATGTTTCTAAGTTATTCCACATCACATTTTAGTTGTACCCTATAGCATGACACTAAAAATTCACATTCCAAGGACCTACTGAATTTCACGATACTAAGCTGTAACACCAGGCATTTAATATGCCCGACTGCTAAGCACAAACACAAGCTAAACAACAACTAAATACCACATTTAACATAAAATTCCAGCAAAGGTGCATAGGCTAAAGCGAGATTTCGACACCTCCTTTGTTTTATCATGAATTTAAGGAACAGAACAATATAGCATTATATGGCAATAAGAGAACCATCTAAAACAGCAATAAATAAAGTCTTAACGACAATAAGAGACTAACATTAAGCTCTTAAGGTTCCAAGTGTCAAACAAACAATAGAACTCTCATTAACCAAGCTAAGACTTAATTTAAAGGCCATCACACGCAATTTATTATCCAACTAAATGAATTGACTTGGGAAACATTAAGGTGAAGCAACGTGTGAGCGTGTGACTATTCCCTTTCCCCGCATGCCGTTCTCATGGTACCTAAAACAACAAGAAAACACAAGGGTGAGTTCGAAACTCAGCAAGCATACCGCAATGGACAACAAGCATAACAACAAGTCAATAACATCTTTCATCATGTATAACATCTCATTCATGAATACTTATCAATATCATCATCAATTTGTATGCGATGTAATGCATTGCTCCACGACCCTCTGGAACCTCATACTGGTATGGGAAGTACACACCCGTCGGTGTGCACCCTTTCCCCTTCCATCCCGAAGATGGAGGGTGCCTACTCGCTTCCAAACACCACGTGGATGGAATCACGACATAGGACTTACTAATGGCGTTCGGACTAGTCATAACTTTCTGACCTTGCCGGACTAGCTATGACTTTCACCGCCCTCGCCCTATCTCATGACATGCATGCAACCATGCCAAATATCATATTCAATTCACATATTAACACATGGCATCATAATATGTTAAACATGCTCATCATATCATATCAATCATTAAAACATGGCAAGTGGACATATATGTGTAGGCAATTCCATCTAATTTCAACATGCAACCTACAACTTGCTATCCATCACAACACACTTGCCTCAACCACGTGCAACGGATTGGCGGAAGAAGAGGGAACTCCCGGGTCACACCACCTGCACATAGGCATCACACACTCACAATCATAGCCTCCAAACAGTACACAAACCCCCATCTAACCCGACATTTGCCAACTACTACTCGCAAAACCTAAAAACAGAGGTTCTGTCCCGGCGGGACAGCAGCCTTGCACAAAAGCATAACTTGAGTTCTGGGACTCCCAAATCGAATAAACGAGTACACCGTCGCGAAGCTTAGGAAATTTCCCAACTTTTTTTCTAGTTATAGGAAAGACTGATTCGGACTCTAAAATTGTTTAATCTACAGATTACCACAATCTGTTCCAGTTACATCACAGATTTTAGGCGCTCGGTAAAACAGCCATAACTTTAAAACGGCTGATCGGAAATTAACGTGCTTTACGTCCACGGAAAGATAATTAAATTATCTACAACTTCCTAGAAGTCCGTACGGTCTGATTCGGATTCTAAATCGACGGAAACTCGAACCCTAGTTCGACTGCTCAATCTGCCCGAAAACAGAAACGTGGACAAGTTTAGATCTAACCCAAATTACTTCAAACCAGCGCCTCCAATTGATCTAAAAACTTGATAAACACCCTAATAACAGTACCTAGATCATCCCCAAGGATCCCCAAGATCATACCTTTGCCCAAGCGCCAAAACTCCAATCAATCTCCGCTTGAATCTCCTCGCGAATCGCTCCTCGCTCCACGTTCCTCGCTCCTCGCTCCTTGCTCCTCGGCTCCTCGCTCCACGGGATGACTCCGCGAGGTGCAGGGTGGGGAGACCACCCTAGGGCAGCAAGGGGTGGAGGGGAGGTGGTGTGGAGGTGGAGGAGGAAAGGGAGGGATGCGCACGGTTAAGGGGCTAGGGCTTAGGAGGAGGAGGGAGGAGAGGGGCGCAAGAGGGGAGGTGGGGCGCAAGGGGCTGAGGTGGGGCGCAAGGGGCAGGGGAGCCCTTTAACAGCCCTCAACCCAATCCTAGTCCGTTACGAGTCCTAATCCATCCCACCAAAGCCCACCAAGGCCCAAAACTCCCCCGGGAAGGCCCAAAACCCCGAAAACGGCCCGGAAACGGCCCGGAAACGTTATTAACCCCCGATCCTTATGATCTTAACCTTATTTCCACATCTCATACTGTATTTAACCTTATCATGCTCAAAAATTAAGGATACGACACTCCGAGGTGTCACAGACTTTGACTCGATTGTCATCCTTCAAACCATCTTGGTCATCATACACACAGCTTTGGGACCTAACTCTTATCAAAGCACTCAGCAAACATATTAGTCCCACAAGCTTAAAAGATATATTGAATAGATTGATAATAACAAGTGTTTCATATCAAGAAGCACAATATGAATGGAAACACTTGACAATAGAAATATTCTCTGCTAAGTGCATTATGATGAATATATGATTGATCTAACTGCACTAGAGAGATAATTGCCAATATGAAGAATCAATTAAATTATGGCAAGGACCACAGACTTTGCTTAAAAGAAGCACATGATAGAATATACACGAATTACACATGTGCAAATAATATTTGGAATGAGAGTAAATAATGTGATCCAATTCTAGATTAAACTTCACTAAGAGAGGTGCATTAGAAGATACACAACTAAGACATGAATGCACCAAGTCAATATGAAGCAATGAAGTTTAACTCTAGTTAACACAAGCATATTAAAAACAAAGCACATAATGAACTCAAATGAATATATATATGCACAAGCAATTATGACATGAATCAATTTGCACATATGAAATCAACAAGTTACTTAGAGTTCAATATGCATTTGCTAAAGAGGAATGCAATGACAAATATGGAAGGAATACCGAGATTGCATACCTCATTTTTGCTTAACCATCCCAATTGATTTTCCTCTAAAATAGATGAGACTAATATTCAACTAGGCAACAAACATGTTAGTCTCATAACAGTATAAACATATTAGAGGTTTGTCTTTTGTTAAGCATTAAGTTAAGCATTTGTACAATTACATTGATTGACATTACATGCGTTTGCCATTAATCGTTTATCATTAATCACCAAAACAACATAAGTGCCTAGATGCACTTTCACTATTCCAGATGCACGGGTTCATCACTGAAGATGTGTGGGAACGATATGTTGAGATGAACACAGCGGAAGAGTTCGTGGCTCAAAGTGCAGCGCACAAGGTCGTCCAGTCAAAAAACACCCACCCACACAGACTTGGCTCCATTGGGTACGTGGGCAAGATCGCACATTGGACAAGGGAGGATGATGAAGCAATCCAGAAGGAGGTTGTGCCACCGTTTGCCTCGATCTTGGACCCGCGCGTTCGAAACTGGGTAAGAGAGAGGTCACGTCCCACGTCTTCAGGCGGCGTGTCTTTTGTCGACCCTCTGATGAGGAAGTATCCCAATGCCTAATATCATTGAGTATGGAATCTTCCCAGGGCTCTTTCACTACAGATAGAGAGAAATATATACTCTCCATGACCTCGGGAAACAAGGAGCTCCCAGGTTGCACCTGAGGCCTAGGTGTTTTTGTTCCCTAGAAAATGGGATTCTCACAAGACTCTTACACGTACCGAAGTAGGAAGAGAAGCAAAGTCAAGCGTGAGGAATGGTTAGTAGCCCTGATTGAGGAAAGGGTTGAGGAAAGGCTGAAAACGCAGTTCGATAGTCAGCTAAGATGCTTTGAGGAAAGGATGGAGCAAAGGTCTGCTGCTGAGAGGCAGGCATGGAACATGCAAGCACAAGAAGCATAGCCGCAATTCAGCCCAACTAACCATCGGAGCAGCTGCTCATACGCCCCTGAGACGGATGTGGACGACGCTAGATTTTTTCCCAATGACACTCGGGTAATATACATGTATGCAATGCTCCTTAGATAGACCTGTTTGACATGTTAGCTAATTATTGTGTACCATTATGTATGTAGCTACACCGTGCAATCTCCAAGTGAGGCTTGCCAACGGCTCTGTTCCCTTGCTAGCTGCTTGGGGGTGCGCGTATCCATCCTGTATAGGGCACTTGTGTATAGTTTTACTTTAAATTCGGGCTATGCGAAGGTCCATGTTGACGGTGTACATGAAATTTGCAAGGCCATCACTCTAGAAATGCCTCCAAACAACGAGATCATCACACCAGGGGATGCCATCAACACATTCGTCCAGTGGCCCAAGAAGGACATCTCCTTCGATGCCCGCCCTGCAGCATCGAAGCTATAAACATGTTCGCGCTAAAAACGTGAAGGAGGGTTTTCGGCCTCGAACACACAAGACAAACGCCGGGTTTGCAGAGTGTGCCAGTCAATTTGACCTGAAATTGACAAGGTAGAGTTTATAATTTGATCAAAGCCGATAAACAAAGATATATCGGCTTTTCGCTAGTCGGCTAGAACCGATTAGGAGATAACTAGATCAACCGGTTACGATTGATCCGGATACAAGGTAAAAATCGGCTTCGGGAAGGCGATTGCGCAATAAAACGAAGCAGATCAAACCTGGGTGAAATCGGCTAAAATCCAACAATCGGCAATGCGCAACTATGTTGATTCCGTCGATTTGCAGAGAGATCTATGAAGCTAAAACAATGCAAAGAAAAGCTTGTAAAAAATAGATGTGGGTGTTGTTGGATTGGTCCCTTTTCTTTGCTTGACGCCCACCTCCTTTTATAACACGCCTGGCCGATCCGAGTTGTACATGGATACGGTGCATTTACCCGTATCGGCCTCTTATCTGATTTCCTTTCCTTTTTAGAAACGGTTTCCTTTTCCGAGTCGTTTACCGATTCCTTATTATACGAATACTTCTTTTCCGATTCAGACCGATTTCAATGCATGCTGAATTTTGGTGCAAACATATGCCCCCCATTTTTGAAAGGTAGCTTGCTATCTTTCAAAAATCCTTCGCTTTTCTCCGTGATCGGCTTACCGTTTAAGATTCACCTCGGTAACTTCCCCATTAATGGCGCCGCAATGCTCTCGGTGCGTTTTTAATGCAGCAACTGTTCCCGCCTTTTCACCTTTTTTACCGAGGTATAAATATGAGGTCCCCCCTTGCGGTCATTTTCACCCTGGCGTGCTTTCGCTCATCCTGAAATCGGCTTTCTTCCGCTTCAACCCCTTCTTCCCGTAGCATCGGCTGAAATGGATGCATCCTGTACTTATTCGATCCCAGATAGCGACCATCAAGATTTCCTAGGTCCAATAGGAACCATAGAAACCGATCTTGTCATTGGAGATGAGATCCTAGACTCCCTTTATCGGCTCCTGGTTACAACATTAATGAGTGGACCAAAAGTTTTAGGGCTTGGCCGACAGCTCTCAAGGGCTGGAGGTCCTGGTATATTAGAGTATCGGCCCAAAAGAAGGCGGAGTGGGAAGGAATGGGTATTGCTGAGTGTATCCCCATGTCCTTAGCCGCTCCAGAGCCTAATGAATCTTTAGTAGCCGCCGCTTGCTATTTTTGGTCGGACTCTTTTAACGCCTTCTTTTTCCCCACTGGTCCTATCGGCCCAACCCTTCTAGACATGGCTGAATTATGCTGCCTTAGGCCTGATGGAGACCAAACATCGGCTTTTAGTGGGAAACCTCAGTACAAATTGACCAGAAAAAAGGGAGAAGGTTGGTCCAGATATATCAAAAATAACAACAAAGTAACCGGCCCTGTATCGGATGAGGAACACGTAGCTTTCATCAACTTATGGTTAGACCGATTCCTCTTCTGTGGCGCCTCCCTAGGACCAACCCAGGTCTATCAATTTATGTCGGAGCAACTAGTCATGGGCCATCGGCTATCTTTAGGGAAATCCTTGTTGGGCGCCGTATACCATATGATGCATATCATCCGGAGTCGGCTTTTATCGGCAATGGTTCCTATGTCGTAGGTAATGCTCGGCCCTCTTTGGTTTATCCAGATTTGGCTTTCTTGCGTTTCGGCCGCCTCATTATCCGGACCCTTCGGAAGAATCGGCTTTTCCAATGTAAGACTTTCTTGAGGGTGCCATCCTCGAATTTCAACCTAGCCGATCCTCAGCGAAAAATTCATCATGTGTTCGTCTGATGAACCAAAAATCTCTCCGCCGGCTTCCATAAGTACTTGTCCTTTTCACGAATCTTAACCAAGCCTCTTTTAATCGTAGAGACTTCTTTTCGTATAGCCAATTAGCCGATCTCCCGTGGCCTTCTTTTCTTCGTTTAAATTCGATAGCTCTCTAATGCCCCGCCTACTCTTGATCTGCTTCCCTGATTTCTCCTTGCATCCTTCACGTCGGCTTAAGTACTCGAAATAGAACATTTCAGCCGACCTACGAGTTCTATCACCCTTCAGTGTATGCACGCCAGCTGGGTTTTGGACAAACAATTCCTTGCTTTCCTTTGCTTAGCATGATTAAGCCACGAAATAAAGTTACTAACATTATTGCGGCGGAGCTTATTACCGAGCTATCTGATGAGCTCCATGTGGTAGACTTGCCATTCCTCGTGTTAAACACACGTCGATCGGGCCAATTTACCACATGGTGGGCTTCCATAGCTGAGGCGCTCTTGCGGAGGCATACTATTCCTGAGGTCCTGTCCTCTTTTCTCCCTGGCTTTCGAGAGCCGACGGAGACCGCTGCTGGGTCTATCTCGAGTTCGAGCGATGCTAACTCGTCTTTAGAGGTATTTTCATTTTGATGTTTTATTGGAACAAGATTTTCATCGGCTTAACCATATCTTTTACCCTTTTCAGACTAGCAAAAGATCAACCTCAAATAAGCGTGATCGGCCGACGATCGCTCAAAACGGCAAAGGTCATCGACCCCTCTTGCCGGTTTATCTTCTGGCACGTTGGGGGTCAATAGCCCATCACTGTCTGATCTTGCCGACCAGCGCACCAAAAGTACGTCTAGTTCCATTTTCCATTAAGCGAAATTTCATGCTTGCTGTCGGCTAACCCCATGTTCGTCATTTTAGAGAAGAAGAGCCGTAGAGTCGTCATTAAGCGATCCCCAAAACCTGCGGGTCGTGATGCAGCATCATCCCCAACCGGATCGGCCATCGCGGTTAGTTCGACTCTTATCTTGATTCTTTGTCTTTGTTTTCTTTACCTTATCGTAACGTATTCCTCAGAAACCCCTTCCGTCCAGCTTGTTAGAAGCCGACGAGAGAAGACTCAGACGGACGTGCTTGTCTTGCCGGCTCGCTCCCGCTCCGCCATCCGCTTCCTCCTCCAAAACCTGCCTCGACCCGGCTCCGTCGATGGACCTAGCCGATCTTTTAGGCTTTTCCTTGACGAGCTTGACGACCCGAGATTGTGGCCACCGATGATTACCCGGCCGATATCCAACGTATAATAGCGGCCTCTGCTCGCCCAAAGATCGGCCGTTCAGCTGCCGGGTATGCAGGAGCGACTCAATCGCCTCCTAGATGAAGTGTTGCAACCTTAAGCGGCTCTTCTGGCCAACACTCAACCTTTGATAAATGCGATGGCAGCCATGCAGGCCGATCTTCCTCCCGCAGCTATGGACGCATTGCTAGAGGTATGTCACTTGGACGCACGCCGGTTGGATGTGGAGTTGGCCAAAATAAGGGTTGATCAGAGGAAGGCCCAGCAAGCCGATCAACAGCTCTTGGATAAGCTTATAGCAGATGCCAAACATCGGAAGAGCATATTCGATCGAGGTACTGCTACACTCAAATCGGCTAAAAGCAGAGCTCAAGAGCTGGAGTCGACCAAGAGTAAACTTGAAGAACAGCTGGCCTTGGTCGTAAAAGAACTTGCAGACTGCCAAATTGGCATCACAGACTCTACATCCTCACTGGCCGTTCAGAGGCGGGAGATCGGCGAGGTTTTTGCGCAAGTCAAGACTCAATCGGCTAAAATAGTTCCAGTTCCGGGTGATGCAGTGGCCGACCAACAACTTATAGATGGTGTCCAAGCCACTATTGGCAAAGCGGCAGCGGCACTATCGGCTTTGGGAGCCCATTTGCCCGGATCAGGACTACACTAAACTTTGATTCATTGGTATCGGTTGTGGCCAATCTTTTTTTGTAATATTGCTTTAACCTTGGGATGATGTCCTTTGAACACTTGTTTGATCGGTTATGCAACCGATTTTGTAAACTTTAATCTGTGGATGGGTGTTAAACTGACTGGCTAATCAGATGACCGATTTTATATGCATGTGCTTTTGTAATTGATCCTGATATTTTCCTTTCTGTAGTTAGGACCCGACCCATATGCTTGGGTGATATGCCTTCAGATATTTTCCATTGATCGCTTTAGGTAGGACGAACCCTTCCAAGGACTCCAGTATATACGAATTCCCGTCAATCGGCCGATTGATCTTATAAGGCCCTTCCCATGTTGGAGACCATTTGCCGAATCGATTATCCTTAGACCCAATCGGCAACACGGTTTTCCATACCAAATCGGCTTGATTGAACGACTTTGAAATCACTTTTTTATTGTACGACCTGGCAACCCTCTCTTTATTCTTTTTAAGCCGATCTAGTGTGATCAGCCTTAGTTCAGCCAAATCATCTAGATTGTCAAGCATCGCCTGTTTGTATTCATCGGCTGATACCTTATCTTGCTCGTGTAGCCTTATTGAGCCGATGTTGATTTCAACGGGCAAAACGGCTTCTTGTCCGTATACCAACTGAAAGGGTGACAATTTAGTTGATCCGTGATGAGATAGCCGATAAGCCCATAAAGCCTCCGATAGCGTTGAATGCCATTTCCTTGGCTCTTCCTCAATTTTTCTTTTTATCAGCTTTATCAATGTCTTGTTTGACGACTCGGCCCGTCTGCTGGCCTGAGCGTAGTAAGGGAAGAGTTGAGTAATTTTATCCCAAGACTTTCCGCAAAACCTTTGAAATCGTTGGACATGAACACAAAGACTGATCGGTAGTAATTGTTTGTGGAATCCCAAACCGATGGACGATGTGTTCATTTACAAAGTCGATCGACTCTTTACTAGTAACCTTCTTGAGTGGTACAGCCTCAACCCATTTTGAGAAATAACTGTGGTCGCAAGGATGAATTTATGTCCTTTCTTTGGATGACGGAAATATTTGTCCGATTACGTCTATACCCCATCCTCTAAATGGCCATGGCTTGATGATCGGATGCAAAGCCGATCTTGGTGCCGATCGTATGTTACCAAACTTTTGGCACGCTTGGCATCCTTTATAATATTTGAAGCGATCTTCTAACATCGTCGGCCAAAAATATCCTGTTCGCCAAGATTCCATTTCATCTTATGGGCCGATTGATGTGATCCACAAATGCCTTCATGGACTTCACCCATCGCCACTTTGGCTTCCTCGGTTCCCAGACATCTTAACAACAAACCTTCCATAGTCTGAAAGTACAATACATCTTCTAGTAGAACATATTTGAGTGCTTTGCGCCTGACCTTCTGCTCGGTCGGCTTGGCTGGATCTGACAAATAATCCTTTATCTCTGTTCTCCAGTCGACAGGGTGAACACATAAAATCGGCCAAACGTTTAGCTCGATTGGTCCCTGTCGACCTTCAATCTTGTACCCTGATGCACATTGTGCCAATCGGTTTGCTTTATTATTAGCTTCTCTGGGGATATGTTTTATAGAAAATGTAGTGAATATCTCGATGATCTGGAGGCATTGATGCAAGTACTGAGTTAGCGCATCGTCGTTGCATCAGTATTCTCCTTTGACTTGCTGTATGATTAACATCGAGTCTCCAAAAGCTTCGACGTCTTTCACTCCGATGCTATCTAACAATTGTAGGCCCCTTAGTAATGCTTCGTATTCTGCTTGGTTATTTGAACATCGGCTATTTAACCGATACATGAAGTCATACTCCTGTTTCCTAGGTGAAACTAGTATCACACCGATGCCTTCGCCTTCTTGGCAAACAGATCCATCAAAATACAGCTGCCAAGGAGTTACACTAGTTGTTCCTACTAATGTTTCACTTCCTGTGATAAAATCGGCCACAGCTTGTCCTTTCACAGATTTAGCCGACTCATAGGTTAACTCGAACTCTGTTAAGGCGTATGCCCATTTACCAAGCCGACCCCGCAGGATTGGCGCCGATAATATGTACTTAACTACATCGATTTTGCATATTATAACGCATTTGGAAGCCAGCATATAATGTCTTAACTTGGTGCAAGCAAAATACAATGATAAGCATAATTTTTCTACTAGGGGATACCTGGTTTCGCATCTAAAAGACGCGTCGGCTTAAGTAAAATATTGCTCGTTCCTTCCTATCGGCTTCTTGTGTTAAAGCGCCCCAATCGAATCACCTTCAACCGATATATATAGTCTAAAAGGTATACCGTGTTTTGGTGCGGTCAATCTTGGTGGACTCATCGATAACCTTTTATGTCGTCGAAGGCTTTTTGTTGATCGGCTTCCCATTTGAACTCTTGGTTATCTTTAATTTTCAGCAGCGGTGTGAAGGCCCGAATACGCCCCGACAAGTTTGAGATAAAACGTCGCAAGTAGTTGATTTTCCCAATCAATACCTGCAACTCCTTCTTGCTTGTCGGCGGTTTAGTATCGGCTATGGCTTTTACTTTGGTTTGGTTTACTTCAATTCCTCCTTCATGCACCGTAAACCCAAGAAATTGTCCAAGATAATTCAAAAGCACATTTGAGAGGGTTCATTTTTAACCCATGTAACCTTGTGCTTTCGAATATCTTTTCCAGATCGGCTAAATGTTGCCGCCTTCTTTGGATTTTACCACTACGTCGTCAATGTATATTTCACGCGATCGCCGATCAAATCATGGAAAATATGGTTCATGGCATGCTGATAAGTAGCACCGCATTTTTAAACCGAAGGTCATAACTTTCCACTCATATAGCCCTAAAGCCCCTGACATCCGAAAGCCGTTTTGGGTATATCGGCTTCGGCCATGAATATCTGATTGTATCCAGCGTTCCGTCAAAAAGCTTATAATTTTATTCCCGGATGCAACATCGATAAGCATATCGGCTATGGGCATCGGTACTGCCTCTTTGGTGTAGCTTTGTTTAAATCTCTAAAATCGACACATACCCTAAGTTTGCCATTTTTCTTCTTCACAGGGGCGATGTTTGAGACTCCACTCAACAGATCGGCAAGGCCGGATAAACTTTGCCTCTAGCAATCATCCTACTTCTTCTTTTATAGCGTCATACAACGTAGGATTAAACCGCCTAGGTACTGTTTGAATGGCCGATACCTGTGTTTTATAGGTAGCCGATGTTCGACTAGTCATCGCCTTAAACCTGGCATTTCATAATACTCCCATGCAAAGCAATCTTTATACTTCTTGAGTATTTCACCAACTTTGCTTTATAACGGGTTCTAATTTAGCACTTACAAACGCGTTGGTCTTTTGCTATCACCTTCCCCAATATCGATCTCTTCAAGCAAATCGGCGAAGTAAATCCTAACCCTTTTCTTTCTTCTTCAAAATCCTCAACGACTTCTTCGTATTCTTCTTGCCGATAGCTCCTGGCCTTTTCCTCGCAGCTTTGCTAGTGTCTTGTACTCCATCTTCTTACTACTTCGCCTGTCCGATCAAACGTGTTGGGTTTGACGCTGATCGGCTTGAATCCCGACTTCTCAACGCAGATAAAATCGCAATTGTCCAAGGCTTTTCCCGATATACATTCGGCTTCTTCGTGGCCGATTGGTATCGGGGCTAGCCATGGCGATATGAGCCGATGTGTCGGCGGTCACGACTTCTCTTGTATCATCGTTCCACCGCACCAATTTTTGGTGCATAGTTGATGGTATACAACAATTGGCATGGATCGATCCCGCCAAGGAGCACGCTTATAATTGCCTTTGGCTTCAATCACAAAAAGGCAATCGGCAAAGTTTTATTACCGATCGTTAGTTACGACACCATTACGCCTTTAGCCTCAGTTGGGTCTCCCGTGAAGTCATTTAGCACCATATTGGTTTTGATCAAGTCTTCATCGGCTTTACCCAATTTTCTGAAAGTACTTAACGGCATCAGATTGACTGTCGCCCCGCCATCGACCAACATACGATATATCGGTCGGCCATTAATATACCCTTTCAGATATAATGGTTTCAGATGCCGATGCATGTCTTGTGGCTTTTCGAACACAGCGTCTGGTGCTCCGAGGCACAATTGGGCGAACACTTCTTCAGCCGATTCTTCGGTTTTGAACTCGGCAGGTAGAGCGAATACCATGTTTATATCCATCGGTGGCGTATCATCCCGGATCATCGGAGAACCGGATTCGATCGATTGGTCTGAATCACTATCGATCTGTTCCTTCTTTCTCCACTCCTTTTTCAAAATTGGTACCGGTCTTAACTTATTGAACATCCGATCCCTCTCGCTCTCCTTTTCGGCCTCCCTTTCTTCTTGTGTTTTTAATCGCTGAAGCCTTCTGCGTTGTGATTTGCTGAGACCCGGGGGGCACCACCTAGGTTTAGGTTCTATCGGCCTTCGTATTTTTCCGGCTAAATTGCTCATCTCGCTGTCAGATTCCATTCTACTTGTGTTAGCCGATAGTTCCTGATTTCGGGAGGACTCGCCTTGCTCTGATGTTGACAACCTTTCATGGATCGGCCTACTGCTTCTCATATCTGGATGATTGTATATCGGTCTAGACAACCTATCTTTCACAGACCGGTTTGGCCGATATACAGATGAGTGTTGCATAGGACAAGACACAACTGTTGGTAAGGTCATCCCTTTTTCCCCAGCAAAACTGCCAAAAGGGACATTGCCGATGTTTCTCTTCTTCAGTAGTTGGCCGACATGACATATCTGGCCGCCAACGTTCGTCCCTCTTTTGCCTTAGTCGATGAAGATTCTGGTGGTGTTGAGTGTTACACCTCCGACTTATCCTTTCATACTTCCCCAGGAGTTGTGAGAAGGTCGGCTTTGGTTTGAAATCGGCTTTCCTTGGAGCCCTCTCAGCCCGATACCATTTACCGACCTCCAAGTCCCCTCTTGGTTTTACCATTCTTGAGTTTTGTCCATTCCTATCGGCTTCTATTTGTATAGAACCGATAGTAATCTGCACTGTCTCGTCTCGTGATACAATTCCTTTAGTCGGCTTATCTTCTTCTGCAGGCCTCTTTTCTTTTCGTGAACATTGAACCATATTGACTTGAAAAGGGCTCATATCTATCTGCATAGCCGACTCTTCCGCAAATTTTAGCCTGCCATCAGTGATGGCCGATTGAATCTGTTGTCGAAAAATATTGCAGTCATTAGTATTATGTGAAAACGAATGGTGCCATTTGCAATACCTTTGTTTCTTAATTTCCTCGGTCGATGGTATGACGTGTCCCTCCAGCAACTTTATGAGTTTTTCTTGCAGTAATAAATCAAATATCTTGTCACATTTTGACACGTCATATGAATACTTGATTTCCGCCCTATTTTTCGTCGGTTTGAGCAGAGAGCATACGAGTGGCTTTTTAGAACCCTTGGTCCACTCGGCTATGTTTATTTCTGCTTCGTCCTCGGAGGTGTCGCTTGAATTGTAATCTACCATGTTTACTTTGGCCTTTTCATTACCGTTTGGCTTAAATCTATCTTTAAATCCTTTACTTTCTGCATATCGGCTTTCGTGTGCCGATACGCGGTGGAGTAAGTGGCCTAAATCTGGAAATTCTTGGCCCGATAGCTTCTCTTTTAATGGCGGGATTAGCCCTTGGAATGCTAAATCGGCCAATTGATCATCGGGTAATGTTACACTAAAGCATCTATTCCGTACGCCTCTAAACCTTCTGATATAATCGGAAACCGATTCGCCGTACTTCTATCGGACTGAACTAAGATCAGAAATCCTAAGCTCCATAGTTCCCGAAAAAAAGTATTCATGGAATCGGCTTTCTAGATCGTTCCATACGTGAACTGAATTTGGGGGTAGATTAGTGAACCAAGTGAATGTGACTGCAGACAATGATAAAGGAAACGATCGATTTTTAGTCCATCTGATCAGGACCCTCTCCACACCGAGCCATAAACCGTCCGATATGCTCAATCGTGGTGACAGAATCATCACCGAGAATTTGGCAAAGTCCGGTATTCGAAAGTTGTGCGGGTATGGCATTCGATCTATGTAATCGGATACGGCTTCCTATAGTCGATCACTCTTCCTCCGGGTCAGTAAACCGAATCGTTCTCTTAAAACGTTAGCAATTTGTTCTGCCCAATTGACATTGTCGGCTTGTGGTGCAACCGACATCGCCAATTTTCATGGTTCACGCCACGCCCCGAGTGCAAACTCGGTCTTTGTCCAAATCGCACCGCAGGGGTCTTGGCACTTGGTCGCAATCATGATTAAAACCTAATGCATCGGGTATGGGCGCGAAAGGTTCGACGACTGGCGCCACCCTATACGGCGCTTGTTTCACGGTTGTGGCTCCTCGTGATTGCGGGACTCGATCTGCTTCGATCGGCTGGTAAGCCGATAAACCGATGCTATTGGAGGGCCCATTTGACGGATTTGATGTGCTTATCTTAGCCCCATCCGTGTGCCCATGGTAGTGTGTAAATCCATCTCTCTGTATGCTTGGTTTCAAAACAGTAGGTTGAGTTGGCATTGTGCTAGGCGTTTGAGCCGACAATCCTACTGTATTGGTGTTAGGTGTTATGGAATATACTGGGTACGTAGGGATGGTTTGTGGTGGATCTAGCAGGCTTCCAGACACAGCCAATTCCTGAGCAATTGTTTTCACACTATTTTCTATCATCGGCTTCAGTGTGGATACTAGAGCCGATGACTGATTGATTAATGCGTGATGGACAGATTGCTCGATCATACTTGATAAATCAGCTTGAGCGGGTGCGTATCGGCTTACCGATTTGGATGACGAATCTCCGATAGGATTGAGGCTTGGGAGTGCAGTCTTTTGAGTAACGCCACGGCGTGTTTTCTGGAAGCACCGCAGCATCATTTCTTCTAAAGCTGCCTTTCGGTCTTCAATTTCTTTTCGCTGTTCGCGATTATAGCATCAGTGTTGATATCGGCGGTAACCGCAGGCTTGTCAGTTGACGACATGTTTGATTTTCCTTGTTGTCCCACCGGGCGTGCCAAAATATGTTCGCGCTAAAAACGTGAAGGAAGGTTTTCAGCCTCAAACACACAAGACAAACGCCGGGTTTGCAGAGCGTGCCAGTCAATTTGACCTGAAATTGACAAGGTAGAGTTTATAATTTGATCAAAGCCGATAAACAAAGATCTATCGGCTTTTCGCTAGTCGGCTAGAACCGATTAGGAGATAACTAGATCAACCGGTTATGATTGATCCGGATACAAGGTAAAAATCGGCTTCGGGAAGGCGATTGCGCAACAAAACGAAGCAGATCAAACCTGGGTGAAATCGGCTAAAATCCAACAATCGGCGATGCGCAACTATGTTGATTCCGTCGATTTGCAGAGAGATCTATGAAGCTAAAACAATGCAAAGAAAAGCTTGTAAAAAATAGATGTGGGTGTTGTTGGATTGGTCCCTTTTCTTTGCTTGACGCCCACCTCCTTTTATAACACGCCTGGCCGATCCGAGTTGTACATGGATACGGTGCATTTACCCGTATCGGCCTCTTATCTGATTTCCTTTCCTTTTTAGAAACGGTTTCCTTTTCCGAGTCGTTTACCGATTCCTTATTATACGAATACTTCTTTTCCGATTCAGACCGATTTCAATGCATGCTGAATTTTGGCGCAAACAAAACACTACTAGAGCCACGTGATGCATTGGATCAGCTTAGAGCACTACTAGAGCCATGTGTTGCATCGAAGGAGCCCACCAAATCGGCTACTGTGTCTTGTCAGGCACAGACTATTACTACAATATTGCACAAGTCGTCTCCCATGAAGACGACATTTGGTAGACGGCGAGCCATCAACCAGGGAAAATCGAAAGAGATGACCACACCAACCCGTGACTTTTCGTTTGCACCGTTGGCACGGCAATTTGAGTTGGGACAAGCATTTGTAACAAAAGAGCGCCTAGAGATGTTTACATTAGCCTACATTAGATTGCAAGATTGATGCATCAAACAAGCTAAAAAGCCGGTGGCACAATGGGCATCAAGTATCTCGATTAGCTTCAAGGAGGAGCATTTATTACACCAGTTTTTGGATGGCTTCTTCATGGGCGGCTTTAATGACTTGTTCGATCTGTACAACCTCAACGCACTCAATGCTTCACTCATGAGATGTTGGACATTGTAAGTGTGTGAAATCACGGTGTAGATTCGTGTCGTACCGATAAATGGCATATATATATATATATATATATGATCTTTGATTTGCTATATACAGATACATAATCATGGAGGCAAAAGCTAGGGAAGAACCGGTGGGTTTCCTCGACCCACACATGGTGTCCAAGCAAACCATGGACGAAAATTTATAAGTCATCCACGAGTACGTGGAAAAAGTATTTCTGGCTCAATGGGACAAAAAAAAAACATACTTCTACCCCCACAACCCGGGGTAAGTGCTTAATCCAGTTGCTATACTTGTTGATTTGTACTATATAACGCAGCTTGAAGTTAGGTTGACCATGGTGACACAACTGTGTAGGTTTCACTGGGTTTTACTCGTAATTATACCAAGACTAAACCGGGTAATTTAACTTGATTCTAAAAAGGACGGCACCCATGACTTGGTGCCTACAAAAAATTACTCGACGCGTCGTTCTCTATTTACAAAGCTCGTGGAGGGCCACACAGCAAGGACCCAGCGAAACTGAAGCATACTTATAACTTTTCGGTATCCGCTAGTACGCAATAATCCTTCACACTCCATAATAATACCTTTGGAACTAATTAACCTATTATATTTTGGCAGTGCCACCAGCAGCCAAAGGACACTAACCTATGTGGATTCTATGTTTGCCACAACATGCAACTCTTCATTGGTTCAAAGAAGACCAATGTCATTGAGATGTGTCAATCTTGCAACAATTACTTCCAATTATTAAATTATATACATGCAAGACTTTACTCTTCCCATCGATAGGCTTGGCAATGCATTGAATCTACGTTGGAAAATGCTGACCTGCTGGGTATTTGAGGACAACTCTGTGGCTTCTTGAATCGTGAGGTCATTAATCTAAAAGGCGAATACCACTCAAGCCTCGCCTGATGAGTTGTGAATTTGTTAGATACTGTGTGGATTAATTTGTGAACCTTGTGATGTGAATTTGTGAATTGTAGTTCTAAATTCAATTGGTTTTTATATATGTGAGTTGATTTCTGAAATGGATGCATTATACATTGTAATCTGATGTGATCGAGTTCATTTCTGAAATGCATGTCAATAATATGCTGGTGATGCTCTGTACTATCTTTTGTTTCATAGGGCATGGCTACCATTTCCTAAGGCTAGTCAATAAATCAAAATTACTAAAAAAGAAAAAGAAAAATCAACATCCCAGACGATTCTAGACGGTTCTAAACTAGAACCGTCTGGGATGATTCCTGATGGTTCTAATTTGGAACCGTCTGTGATGAGACCTCATCCAAGACGGTTCCAAATTAAAACCGTATGGGATGATGGCTTATCCTAGATGGTTTCAAATTGTCTCATTCTAGACGGTTCTAAACTAGAACCGTCTGTGATGAGGTCTCATCCTAGACGATTCCAAATTAGAACCGTCTGGGATGACTTTTTTCACAGACAATTGAAAAACCGTATGTGATGACTTATAGTCATCACTGATAGTTGATACAAACAGTCAAAAACCATATGTGATGAGGTTTTTGAACCATCTGTGATGAGGGTATGTGCAGTGTTGATCCTACATGTGACCACAGGCCGTATCTGATCATTATGTTAAGTAGCTGACCAGATCCATTATGTTAAGTAGTTGATCAGATCTATGTGTTTTTACAGAGACACTTGAAGAATCGAAAACCATATCTGATAGTTAGTTGTCTCTAATTTGTTTTGCTTCTTGTGTTACTATTCTGATTTCAGTACTACTAATACTTTGCTTTTTATATTACCAATGATGTACTTTTTGCATATTCAATTACTCAAACTTGTCCCCACATGATTGGAAAAGGAATTTAGTGTAAAAGCTGAATCTTTAGATGCATGCAGTATCACTAATGCTGTCTCCAGTGATTCTGATTATAACCTTGAGTGATACTGATACCATGTTCTAAGAAGGAGAAGTAGAAGGAAGCTGCATTATTGTCATAACACATTCATTGGGTTTGCAACTTAACCCTCTCTTTTTTTTTCTCTCAACATGCAGCAAGTCATGCGCTTGGTTTTTGATTGGCACAGTAATGAGATGAGTGTAATGTTTTTGGCGAAATTAGCAAAGCCACTAATTGGTACTGCTTGCATTGTTATAAAACACCACATCAAGGAAGATGTATGTTCTTTGCTCTCTCTATTGTTTTTTTTTAAAAAAACTACTATATCTAATTTGTCTTGATTTCGCAAAACAGTTCTCTTAATTTCAGAAAGTGAGAAAATTTTCGACTTTATGTAGTGAGATCAGGAAGCAGGCAATGAGCAATGATGATGATAAAATGGTTTTGGAGATCCATTTCAGATACTTGAAATTACCATTGTTGATCTCAGAAAGACAGTTCACTAGTTTTTAGAAATAAAATATGATCGTCATTTTATTACTTGAGCTTCTATTTTTATAGTGGTATTTAATTACATGTTTATCGTTAAATTGAGATAATATATGAATTATTTGAGTCCTTTACCGATGGAGCTATGAGCTTTGTTTACATTGTCTCCATAGTGTGCAACATGGGAATAGTGTTAAGTCTATGGAGCTTATCATCTTGTTCATTGAAACTTAGTGGGTTCGGGTATCAGGTACCCATCGGGTTAGGGTGTGGTATAGATCTGTGCCCGTGAAGCTTAGTAGGTTCAGGTTGGGCAGCACTTTATTTGGGTTCGGGTTCGGGTCTGAGGTGGTGGTACATGGAGGTACCCACCCGATTGCCATCCCTACACATATGATTTTCATGTATCTAATTTAAATATTTAAAAAGATATTGATAGTCAAAGTTTCAAAAGTTTGGTTGCGTCTATGTCAAAAACAACAATCACTTGTGAATGGAGGAAGTAACTACTAAAAATCTCGCTGAGATTCGGAAATTTCGGACAAAATTCGGACAAAATGCAAAAACTAAATTTCAAATCCGGTTTTTTTCAACCGGGAAATCCGAGATCTCGGCCGAAATCACCGAGATCTTGGTCCACATTGAACCGACCCAAAAATGGTCCAAAACATGTCAAAAAAATTTGAATTTTTTTTTGGGTGATCTTGACACATCACTAATATTTCCATAAAATTTTTAGAAGATAATCAAGTATGAGGAATTTTTTTTAAAATCTAACAGTGCCATTGTCCTGATAAAAGGGTTGACCACCAAATTTCAACCGAATGGAAAATGGTGCAAACCACATTAGAAACTTTTGAAAATTTTTGTGAATGGTCCTAACATATTCATAATATTCTAATAAAATTTTTAGATGATCAATCTTTAGGAATTTTAAAAAATTCAAATAGTGCTACTAATTAAAGACGAGCCAACAAAATTCACCTGAATGAAAAATAGTACAAATCACTTTAGCAAATTTTGAAAATTTTTATGAATGGTCCTAATACATCCATAATATTCCCATAAAATTTTCAGATGATGATCAGTCTTGAAATTTTTTTAAATATCTGGACAGTCCTAACTGACAAATTGAACTGACCAAAAAAAGGTCAAAAACATGTCAAAAAAATTTGAATTTTTTTGTGGTTGATCTTAACCCTAAATCCAATCAAATCCAATGCACAAAATTTAAAATCCGGTAAAAAACCACCAAATTTCGGCCGAAATCGCCGAGAAATCCGAAATTTATTTTTTATTTTTTATTTTTTTTGAATTTTTTTATCCGGCCGGGATTTTGAATCTAGAAGAGATCCGAAATCCGAAATCTTGCTCAGTGACAACAATAGCTTAACATATTAGGTAATACTATTTTTATCCGTAGAAAAGCACGGATATTCGGCTAGTGTTTCTAATTTTTCTTACAATTTTTTTTGGATTTCCATCTTTTTTTTTTGTTTTGTTCTTAGAGCTGTTAACCACTTATCGTAGCTTTTAATATATACTAGTTACATACCCGTACGTTAATTGCTACGAAAAACAAAATTGATAACGAAAAATAAAGATTAAAAAATAAAAAAAATTATTTCACAAAATCAAACATCTATCTTTAACGCTTCGTTTCTTGCGAAAGCTGGCTAGCTAATTAAAGCAACGCTTCGTTTCTTGCGTAGGGCAATTAATCAAGGCAATTAAGCGGCAATTAATGACGTGGGAAGAACGGACCACTGCCACCAAGTGCTGCTTTAGAATAGTAGAGATACAACAGATAGATGGTGCGTCTAAAAAGTTTGACTAGTATCAATGTTAATTTTTTAATGAAAAATGATAATTCCAATTAAAGATCAACTGGTATATGTATGCATGGATATCGGTACTCCGATCGAGGTCCAAGCGCGAGCAGCAGTCAGCCAGTCACACAGTAACCAAGCATACAGCCATAGCCTGTAGCCTCATGGCGTTTCTCCTCCTCGGCTCCGCCTCCCTCCTCGCTGCCGCGGCCTACTTCCACCGCAACAACGCCGGCAGCAGACGCGGCGGTGCCGCTTCCGCCACCACGCACCTCCACTTCTACATGCACGACGACTACAGCGGCCCGCGACCGACCGCCATGCGCGTCGTGTCCGGCCGCTCCCTGATCTCCCCGGCCAGTGACAACGACACGGACAGCACGACGTCTTCGCCACCGCCGCGGCAGTTCGGCGACATCGTGGTGCTGAACAACGCGCTGACGGAAGGGCCCAGCGGCGGCAGCGCGCGCGTGGGCACTGTGCAGGGGTTCGGCGTGCGGGTGTCGGAGGGCGGCGTCGTGTCGGCCGTGACTCTGCACTTGGTCCTGGAGGCCGGCAAGCACCGGGGCAGCTCGCTGACGGTGATTTGCCGCATCGACGTGGACGCGAAGGTGCGGGAGTCGGTGGTCATCGGCGGCACCGGCCGGTTCCGGTTTGCGCGGGGGTACATGCTCACCCGGAACTACGACTATAGCCTCGCCACGGGCGGCGTCGTCGAGATGGACGTCTACGTGCAGCATGCACCATCCGCGAACGCGCTTTGATTAATCTGCACGCGACATGGGATTATTCACGTACGTACGTGTTTGTCTCCGTATTTTCTCTAGCTATATCGATCGTACGTTCGGCGTTTCTCTTTTTGACGTTTGCAAACGCCAAAGGGGAACATATTTTACACGAACATGATATAGATGTTATGGAACGTTTAACGTGTTATAATATATGCTATCGTGATGATCATATCACCAATTCGATCGATCGATCCTGCCGCCCATGCACCCAGTAGTTCCTGCATGGTTTTGCAAGCTAGTTTTCCTCTTTTAGAGGGTTGTTTTGCTGTGAGATGGTTTAAAAAACAGCAAAAATGTTTTGAAATGAACTACATTTTGAAGTCCTAGCGGCTTCCTTAAATGGGTCCATATGCCGCCCGTTACAATTGCTACGGATTAATTAAGATACCACACCCCAAATTTTGGAGGGCTTGTTTACACAATATTCAAATGTCTTTTCTTTGACAAATATTCAGATTTTTTTAACTCTCGGATAGAGATCTAAGTATCTAACGCCCCAGATCTACCTTACAAATCGTATACAAAACCTTCCCATCCCCAACCCTAACCCTAGCTAACTAGTACCCCCAGGGGCGGATCCAGGCCTCGGGCCACCCAGGCCTGGGCCCGAGGCCTGGAGTGGTGGCCCGTGGGAGGCTGGCCCAATGGAGAGGACAAAAACAATGTGCTTGGCATTAACTCTTGGGCCTTTGACAAAGTAAATGCAATTCAGCCCATGGGAGAGCTGGCCCGGCCCGAGGCGTGGCCTTGGGCTAGCTCCGCCCCTGAGTACCCCCACTACCCCTAAGCCACCACCCTCAGCACTGATGAGGCCTGCAGGAAAGAACAGCTGCCACTGCTGCCTCCTCTTCCTCCACTTGCGCTGCTTGTTTCCTCTTCTGTAAATTATTAAGTCTCCGTATTATCCTTCTACATTTACCATACATTTTCTCCCTTTTTCCAAAATATTTTGCATTTAAAGAAAATACCTTTACATTTGTTGCCCACTACTTCTGAATTTTAAGTTTAAAATTCAAATATATGAAAAGTCTTAAAATATTTTATTTAGGTTTTGGATAACCCAAAATTCCTTTCCAAAATTTTTCACGAATTTTAGGGATGGGTTACTATTTTTAAAAAATTAAAATGCTACACTTATTATTAAAACTAAGGCACTAAAAGAATTTCTGAAAACAATATACGGCAGGTAAAATTTTGAATATTTTACAGAAATATAAGTGACATGTCAAGAACATTAAAAAAAATTTCATAAACTTTTGATTTAATTTGGTACTTCTGCAAATTCCAGAGTTGTCTAGATATAATTGAAAACCTATTTTTTTAAATTCTTTTAAATTTGAAAAAGGAAAGCGCCTGGCTTGGTAACCCGTATTTCACCATGGGAAAGCGTACTCTGGCCAAAGGAACTTTCCCTCGTGACCTCTCTCTATCCCTCTCCCTACCGAGCCGGGCTTGCACGTTAGTCTCACTGGCCATGTAGTCGCTCCCACGCCACGCCATGCGCGCGCTGCGACCACGCCACTTGCGCCGTGCGCACACTGCAACCACGCCAGCTCATGGACAAGCCACAACACTCCGTGCCAATCTCATGTGCGTGCTTGCCTACAGATCTGCGCAGAAATCGACCACCATGTCGTTGCGCCTCACCGGCCGTCACCACCAGCCCCAACCATGGCCCCTCGCACCACCCATGCCATGACAATGGCCGGAGCCCATGCCTCGCCACATCCCATCCACCAGACCTATGTCGTTGCTGCCCCACCGCCTGCACAGGAATCCCACTGAGCAGCGACCTCTTTCCTCTGCCATCGCCATCGTCTTCACCCCTGTGCACGCATTGTAAAGCCACTGGAAAGCCGACAATCTCATCGCATTGTTGTCCTCTCTCCTCCTTGGCCGTGGCACCAAGCTCATAGGCCTGAGCTGAAGGCCTCACCTCTGCACCTATAAGAGGAGCTCCTCAGGCCGTCCATTAACCCCCCTGTAGCTCCTTGTCCTTCCCCTCCCTATGGCTTGCGCCATTGCCCTCCGAGAAGCTCGATTGCCGGCGAATATAGCAAAATCATGCAAAGCTCCAACTTCTTCCCTGGTGAGCCCTATTCGAGTTCCTTTGAGCTAGATCTCCCTTAGAATGCTCCTCCTTAGTAGCTCTGCTCTCCAGGAACACCGTAACCACAGTCACCCCTTCTGCAGCCTCGGATCACTGTCACCAAGCTTCTCCGATGAGCCACTACCACTATCAACCTCCAAAATTGAGTTCCCTCACCTTCATGGTGCTTTCCCTCCATCAATTCCTCACTAGCATCTCCATACTCTCCTCCACCATACACCATGGCTCCCCACCGCAAGCTGTTGCTGCCAGCCTTCCCTAGTTGCTGTCAACCACTCCCCAAGCATTCATGAAGGATCGAGATGGCGATCAGGAGGATAAATGATCCCAAATAAAAATTTTCTCCACTCGAAGTACTCCAAACAATCCCGCAATGAAAATCCAAAACACCCAAAGATTTTCCTTCAAACGGGTGCTCCTCAGATTCCTAAAACCGACAAAAACCGAAACGACTTGATAACTATGTGTACCCTAGCTTGTATGGATGAGAGCCATGAAACATATGAAGGATTTTTCAATCACAATCCTAGTTTTTAAGTGTACAAACAAAAAGAAATCAAGTCAAATACTTCTTTTCTAAAAGAGATCAAGCCAAATCACAAAAGTCTTCTTTAGAAAAGCAAAAGCAGATTTTTTAGGAATTATCCTCATTTGGAGCTGGTGGTTGGTGGATTTCTATTGCTCTAAAAATTTTTAAAAAAATTTCTCCCTGTGAGCAAATGAATCATGAAACACTCCACCAAAAACCACCTCAAAAAGCCTTGTAGAAAAATCAAGAGCTACAGATAGTCATGAACTTCGATCAGGAAGTTTAGAGCTCGGTTTTCACCTCATAGCGCCAAAATGGTGCGACCAGTGGACTTCAAAAAATTTTCACAGATGGATATATGAGTCACGCACCTTTTCCAATAAGAATCATCCAAAAATGATTTTTCTATATTTTTCTAAAAAAACAAAGACTGACTATTGCGCGAAGAACAAGTTCAGGACATATTTGCAATCTTTATATAAACTTGATCTCTAGTCTATCCTAGGGTGCAATAGAGATGTAAAACCAAATGAGCACCCTCAATACATCCTTGATCAACATCATTTAGAAGGAGAGGAGGCAAATCCAAATTGCAAGAAATTAAACTGCGGGAATGCAGGAAAGTAAATGCTGAATTTAAATTGCGTAAAGTTAAATATGGAATTTAAATTCACAATAATGTAAAGAAAATATTTGTATTTTCTGGTTGGAAGGTTTAGAAAGCCTCACTTCATGTGGGCAAAGCTCAAAGGAGCAAGTCAAACCTTCAAGTGAGTGAGGACACCCCCTCCCCCTCTATTTATACTACTCTTGGGTCACCTACCACCCTTGGATGAGCCCATCAACCCTAGATCACTCCACCAAGGGCTAGGATTAACCCACTCAAACAACCATGTAAGGGAAACCCAAAACCCTACACACATAATGGTTTTTTTTGCACGGTTTTCAAAGCTTACTACCTACACTCGCTAACCTATCACTAGACCGCAATCCAACAGCCCTCATTGATCCTCGCGGCATCTAACTAGTATTATCACCTTTCCTTGTCTTCTTGACTTGCCCGGACTTCATCTCCGATCATCTTCCAGCAATCTTCGACCGTCTGGACCTCCGACGCACCTCGCCTAGTCCCGGTCATCCTCCGCCTCACTATGACCTAGCATCATCGTCCTGCAACTATCAAAGACAAGGAAAACCCATCACATAGAAATGTCCAATAATAATATCCAATAATCATCACGCATGCTCAAACAAAGATCTTATCTCGATCGTATTTCTAAAGCTGACACAACTCAAATTGCATCCTTTTGAATTTCAATTCAAATCAAACTCAAACATGAGAACACCTTGCTCAAATAAAGTTAAATACTCATCACAAACATTGATGGACCTCCACATGGTCCTTCAATTCACTTCACATCCTCTTGCTATCCCGAGCCTTTTCACCATGAGAATTGCTGTCATTCGCCATTGGCAGCCTAACCTGAGCAATTGCCCTGTTTTGAGTCGCTGACAAGTAGGTCTTGCTTGTTAGGTGCTCACGTTCCTCTCCATCTGAACTCAGCCTTTGATAAGACAACCCCACACATCAGTTTTCTTTTAAAAACCGAATTCAGAAGCTCAGTCGTTGACATGTGGGACTGGCTAAAAATAATGACGTGATTTTAATTTAATCCGATGTTTAATTATGAGTCACTAACATGTGGACCCTATATGTCAATCCTTTTCGAAAAATAAATAAAACATTGACATGAGGACCCTACCTGTCATTTCTGTAAAAGGAAAATAAAATACCCTAAAATAAAAAATATGCTTTCAATTAAGAAGATAATACAGTTTCTCTATTGAGAAGTGTAATATTTGGAAATACACTTTTGACGGCATCCCCTCCTTTTATTTTAGGGATTTTTTAGTCGATTTAAATTCAAATACTCATAACTTTTGCAAATAAATTCTAAATTGAGTAAAACCAGTTTCTAAATTTTTCTAAAATCATGCCTTTTTTGTTTCTGCAAAATATTTAAATTTGGTCTCTTCTGGGATCTATTTGATTCTTATTATTGCTTTACGATATACTGCTTGTAGACACCGATGTCTCGAAAACGTTTCTCGTCAACCCAAAATAAGTCCATGAATTCAACAAGCAAGACAAGCACCCCTTTGATCATATTGATGCTATTATTTCACTTACTTTATGTTATTTTACAAATTTATGTATGCATGCGTGTACTTTCAATAAAATGGCTATATTATGTGTATCAGTAGATAATCCTACTTGTTGCATGTAACTTTCTTAATAAAAAGACAACCTTGCCATTGAAACCCATAAGATTAGGGGGTTAGACAATAACTAATATCAACTTTGAGTATACTTGATTATACATGCTTAGCCATGCTTTAGAGTTGGGATAACAAATTGTCGGATGAAACATTTGTTTAGGAATGAGGATTTTGACATGATAGACCAGAGGGGTTACCTATGTTATGTTGATATAAAATCAAAACTGAAAACTAGGTTTTGACGTGGGTGGGTTATTTATATAACCTGTGAAGTGCATGGACTTGCACGTAATGTAGGGGAGTTCTCGTCCGGGTCATTTAAGGACTGAACGTCATGTTGTGTAATCCATATTATTCCATGCAACCACAAGTACTTCTAACTATTTATGAGGTGGTTCTAACCTACTAAGTCGACTAGGACTAGCATTGCACATTGTAAGGCCAAAGTAGTACGAGCATTCTGAGTATGTTTGCTCGCAGGGGTGTCCTTATTAAGGTGTTGTGAATAACGCTTGCTGATACAATGGTGCATATCTTGCTATGGGAGAAATGGTCACAATAGGGCATAAACTGATGTTTGTACTATGTGTGCAAGTTTTATTTTCTGGCGCCATAGTAAGGGTCAAACATCACCATCCTAGTGCAAAGTTAGATATAATTAAGTGATGTAACAATTTTATCATGATCTCTCTGCAACAAGACTTGATCAGGGCTTGTGGGTAAATCTGTACGCCTCTGCAGAGTATAAACATTTTTAAAAAGTCATGCTCGCGGTCATGAGAAACTTAGTACACTAACACTAGTTAGCTATGTATTTTAATCAAAACGTTCAAATGGGGAAATGGTGGATAGTCATGTTTCAGATGCTAGGCTAGGTAAGGCGGGGAATGGATCATCGGTTTCAATCACAGAGGATAGTAATTTGCTCATATTTATATTACATAGTTGCTATTTACATACTAGTCAACTTCTCTTTACAAATTCTATTTGCAATCTACTACTTGTTATTACTGAATAAATCTTGCTTTATCACAATTTGAGAACGTGATAGGATAGCTATTTCTTTGACATAGCTAAGCATATACTTATAATTGCGATACATTATAAGTCTTACTAAGTACAAATGTACCCACCCTTGCGTGTTGATATTCAGAGGGCGAAGAAACTATGCTTTTCTAGGACTTAATCTAGTTGGTTGCCTATAGATATTTTAGACTAAGACATGCCACGGGAATAAAAAAGTCCAGACAAGGAAACGAGTCCCGTTATTCGTATACCCTATTAGCAACACATCGCTCTCGGCCTGCTTGTAAAGGATGGCCACAAATAAGTTTGTCTTTGAAAGAGAAAAACATATCTGCTTCTTGTTCCATCTCACTAGGGTGGACATTTTTTAACATAAACCAAAAAATTCAGTTTTTTGGTTTTTGGTTTATGATTTGGTTTTAATTTCAACGTAATTCGGTTTGCAGTTTTTGATTTGGTTTTTGCATTTCGAAAATCGAACAAACCATTCACCGATTAGCCAAATCAGGATCCCCTGCTATTCCACATCCCCAGCGTTGCGATCTCCTCTACTCATCCCCATCCCATTCCCCACTCCCCATTTGGAACCAACGCCGTCCCCTTCCATCAAACAAACTGCCGTGGCATCGTCCCCTTCCCTGTTCCCCATTCCCTAATCCCAACCAGCCCAACCTTGCCACCTGAACTAGCGATGTCGCAGCCTACCACCACGGGCCATGGCACCGTCACCGACTTGACATCCCATCCCCCCAGGCCCCAGGCGGCCATAACCCAGTTGTTGCATGGCCACACGAGGCGGAGCCAGGGCGGGCAAGGAGGCGGATGTGGTGGAGCGCGACGAGTGCGGAGAGGTAAAGAGCGTGGGTAGCGGCGGTGGGCGGGCCCGGTGGCGTGAAGAAGTCATCGAGGCGACATGTGCGGAGTAGCACGGTGAGTACGGCGGCATAGGTGAAGGAGGATGGGCGGTAGTTGGAGTGGAGCGCGTGGCGGGTGAGGAGTGTCGCCTTGGTGCGATCAGGTTGCTCGCCACTGATAGGAGCTTGAGCCTTGAGGATTCGGTTGTGGAGCGCGAGGTAGAAGGGCGCGAGCGAGGGGAGGGGCTCGGTGAGGTGCACGGCGCTAGGGTGGGTGGCGACATGGGTGATGTCACGGCGCCACACGCGATTGGAGGCCACGGCCGAGGCGGGGTCCGCGTGGACAAGATAGAAGAGGGCCGGCACGAGGCGGCGCACGGAAAGCGGCTTGGAGAGCAACATCTTCCACTGTTATCATAGTTCGGTTCACCGAAAAACTGAATAATCAAACCGAATTTTTTCGGTTAATTTTGTTCATTTTTCTAATTTATACCGAGAATTTCAATTGCCAGTTTTTGAAAATCAACTTTTTTAAACAAAAAACGTACCAATCTAACTAAAAAAGCCGAATACCCACCCTATTTCTCACAGATCGATGCTGCACCTGTGCTACTGCTGACGGTAGTTTGATTGGCACTATTCCCATCCAAGGTAATTATGGAGCTGGTACAGCAGATCACCTGTCGCATGACAATACATATGGTAGAGATGGCAACGGGTCCGGGTCCTTCCGGGTCCAACCTCCGTGGACCCGGACCCGAGACCCGAAGTCTGGTCCCGGATCCGGACTCGAAGTCAGTCACGGATCCAAACTCGGACCCAGACCCGGATCCGAACAACAGAATTCTATTTTCATTTGTTTGAGTAGCTAAAGTTTATAGAATTTGATTATATTTAAGACTTCACTACCCGGATTAAGAAATAGACTACATGCATATAATAACAAAGCAACAGTAAGCAACAATAAGCAACAATAGTTGATGTTTGTTATCTACAATTCTATTTCATACAATGGATATTTTCTCGTCAGATCCGGGTCTAGGCACCCACAGGTCCAAAATGAGATCCGGATCCGGACCTGGACCCGAAATAATATACCCGTGGATTCAAATTTAGATCCAGACCTGAACCGGGAGTATTTTTACCATCCCTAACACATGGGAGTAAGCACAGACATCCAACAAAACTATGATCGCTTCAAAGTCTAATGCAAAGTTACGTCCATGAATGTCCACTATCCCGAAGCCATCGTATACATCCACGGGCTTAGTGCACTGCTTACAAGCCTGAGTTGGGCTAGATAAAATGCTACTTCTCTTTTCTCTTGTTCTTTAGCGAGGAAAGATAAAATACTTTATCATCATCCCCGTTCCCAACAGCAAACGGCCACCGCTTGCCGAGGTTCTGGCCCTACCAATGTCCTCTTCCAACTATAGCTACCAGAAATACAGTTCATCTGAATCATTTTATGAGATTTGGGTTTGTGGTTCGTCAGTGTTTCTTCTAATTTTTACTAAAAATATCAATCCTATATCCTAATTGGGTTCGGATTCGATAAATATAGTTAACACTTTGGAGAGATTTATCCGGCACTGTGCCTGGTTCTGCAATTGTGTGTTAATAACAAATTAAGGTACTAGAAACTATATTATATTCATGGATCATGGCGATCAGGTCACTGTTGTTAGTACGGAGCACGTCACTGTTGTTAGTACGGAGCACGTCAAGCATGCCCTGTGCAAGAACAATACTCACGTTTTTTTTCTGAGTTTTTCTCGTGCAGAACTGAGTATATGGTTCAGCTTGGCAGACGTATGGCGGATTGACAGCCTTATGTATGTCTGATCCGAGACAGGTGAGCGCATGTGACAGACCATTGTTCGGGCTGTGTGGGCGTCGCGATCTTTCACTTTAAGAAGACTAGTGAAGCTAGAGTTGGATCTTTCACTTAAGAAGAAGACTAGTCAAGCTAAAGATCTCAGTCATGCTCATACTAGAGGTGTGTTTGGTTGTCTGTATGATGTTTGAATCGCATGAGTGAATGTAGCTGTAGCTGTTAGACACATGTTTGGTTTCCTATTCATACTGTCCAGGTGGATGCAATTGCACCCACTCATACAGGATGGAGAAAACACAGAAATTGGACTTCTCTCTAATACAGACCCGTGAGATGCACAAACAAGCAACCAAACAACTCAACTTGCATCCACTTAGTTAGTCTAAGGCTAGCCTGAATGGCTCATACGAAACAAGTTAGGATGGTACCGGTAACCAAACACCCCCTACCCCCTAAATGAACTATATGCTTTTGTCAGCGTATTCACGCTAATACGTTGCACATGTTCAATCAATCGGAGCAAAATCTGTACACTGAACAAAGCGAAAGCGAAATATGGCTGATATACATCAAGCAAACAAATTAGAAAAATACATACAAGCGTTGACAAACTGGCCTGATGTTAGTCGCCAAGGACATGCAGCAAACTTTGCTGCAATGACCACATCATCTGGAGATTTAATCAGCCCTAGAATATAACGAGCGCACAAAATGAACTAATTTGAGCTAAGACAAATGATATAAAGAGCATCAGTTCAAAGTTGCTGAATTCATTTCGAGTCGTTAAGCTATTCAACCTTCAAATCTGCGGATAAATTTTCTGAGAAGCCTTTTGCTCTGCCCATTCAAGCTTCCTGTAGTTCATTGTCCTTGCTTTCTTGATAGCCCCAAAGGAGTTGGTTCCCCCAAGCCCAGTTTCAAAAAGCATAGGGAAAACAGAAAGGGCACCAACTTTCACCTAGATCTGTGAACAGCAATGTTAGTATGTTATCTCAAGTAAGCATTGCAACCAAACGGGAACACGAATCAATCAACCAAGAGACGGAATCCGAGATGCGAGGACGGACCTTGCTGCTGAAGGAGATCCGCTCCACGTGGATCGACACCGACCCGGTCGAGCCCCCCATTGCAGCATTTAGAGGCTCCTAGAAGCTTCTCCCCCCGCGAACAAGAAAGCAGCTGATTGCTCACATACACAAGAAGGAAAGATGGAAGAGGCCTCAAAGGAAGGACACATGTGTTATAGGAAAATCTGAAGGCCAACTGACGTGGAGGGGCTCTCCGACCAGAAAACCTTTAAACTTTAATAAAGGTAGTACGACATCCCTTGGTCGATTTTTCTTAATAATATTTTTTATAAAAATATTTACAAAAATAATATGTCGAATAAAATAATTATAGAATACCGGCCTATTAGCATTTCAATTGGCGATATAGTGAGCTGTAGCCAACAATAATAGCCTCTGTCATCATTAACTGTCGCCAACGGTAACAGCCTGTCACTATTTCAAATGCCAACGACTCTATATTGTTATTTGAAACGATGAAAGAGAAGAAAGGAGCGGGGAAAGACGATAGAAGAGGAGAAAGAGGAGGAGGAGGAGGGAGGGAAGGGAGGAGGAGAATGAGGAAGAAGAAGTACTCGTGATTTTGTGGGTAAAATTTTTGCCCATTTTTAATTACAATTCAAAAACATAACTTAACGACCAGATTAAATATATTTGTAAGTAATTACTTGTGTAGAGTAGCAATAGTCATTTGGATACATGACTTAGCAACCAAATTAAATAGGTTTGTAAGTAATTAGGTGTAGAGTACCAATGCTTATTTAGATACATGACTTAGCAACCAGATTAATTAGGTTTGTAAGTAACTAGCTATGTATAATAGCAATAGTTATGTAGATACATAGGTATTTTTAGATTCATAGTTGCAGGTATGGCTTAGGATGGATTGGATTGGATAGAAAAAATTGTGAAAAGTATGTGGAGGTAATATGTAGTTGATAAAATAAATTTATATATGCATACAGAAGTTGTTTCATGTATTCACTACTACAAAATGGTACATCACTATCGCTTCATCTGTGTCGGTTCCTAACTTGTGATGGAAAAACCACTACTACAGATCCGTACATCACAATCGGTTCTTTTTGGTCATCACAGTCGGTTTTGGTGGCGATACAAAGTCCAACGACAGTGATAAGGTAGATATATCACAGTCGGTTTTTAACCGACACTAATAATACATTATCACTGCCGGTTCTTTTTAGCAACCGACTGTGATATTACACTTATCACAATCGGTTTCCACTTAGAACCGATTGCGATAAGTATAATATCTGTCGGTTCTTTTACAACCGATACAAATAATTACATTATCACAATCGGTTTTGTGTTGAAACCGATGGGGATAAGTATAATATCACAATCGGTTCTTTTTTAGAACCGATTCAAATTATTACATTATCACAATCGGTTTTTTATTGAAACCGATGGGGATAAGAATATTATCAAAATCGGTTCTTTATGCAAACCGATTGTGATACTGAAAATATCCCAAGCGGTTCCAGTATGAACCGATTGTGATACTGTACCTATCCCAATCGGTTGCAACAAATAACCGATTGTGATGATGTTACTGTCCATCGTCCGAAAATGGCCTCGCATTGACAACATGACACATTCATCACAATCCACAGTATCACAGAACATATACATCACAATCTACACACATTACATTCAAATTAATATTGTTTACAATCTGTAACAGATCACATTCACATTCAGATAAATTTTGTTTACACTTTATGGACTAGTATTTGCTTGAATGGTCTCTATATCTACCATCATCCGTTATAACGTCTGTCCAGTACCACTGGCATAAATGGTCTCGTAATTTCTTGAGATCGGCTGGTTAGGCTCTTAGGATGATATCAAGGTCCTGCAAAATAGATAGTAGTGCACTAATATATTTAAGTCTTAAATTGGTATTGTAACATGTCGATAGTATTATGCTTGTAAACAAATATCACATAGACAAGAGTGCAAATAATCTGCTTCTATACCTTAGGGAAAAGATGTGAGCGACCAACCAAAATCAGCATGTGATGCATCACGTAAAAGCCACACAGATCATCGCACCCTTGTTGATGACACCGTGAACAAAGAAACTTAAATTAGAGACGAATTAAAAATAGGTGTCGAAAAAAATCCTATGATAGACACTTGTACCTTGAAGCGCTTCCACTCGAGTTTGGTGCCTTGTTTATCATTGTGTCGGCCACGCTCAAAGAACGTAAGACATGAAAGCCCTATACATTGGAGAGATGCCATTGAGGTTAAAAATACCTAACGTAGTTCAATATGTAAAGTGTTAGGTTAGAGGAATGTACTTACTTCTGCAAAACAGGCTCGATCGCATAGTCCATCGGTCTATTTTCGAGTGAGTTCAACATGTAGACCTTGTTTTGACTCGGAACAACCACAAGTAGAACCCAATGGTTGCTTATTAAACGGTACACAATGCAAGAGAATAAGTTAATACAAGGTTGAAGTGTGTACATGTAATTGAATTGTATAGTAGTACATACTCCTGGTGGTATGGGAAGAGAATGAAATCCTTTTTTGCCTCCTCATGCAATGCCTGCTTGATGTATCCTGTAAGGAACTTCGATTGATACTTAGCCATGGTCGCAGACACCATCTCGGGGTCAACAAACCCGACAGGGTGTCGACCCGTCACGGCTCGCTGCCTCATGATCCTGCAATTCATGTCAATTGTTAAAAAATATAATACAAAATCAATAAATAGTGATCTGATTGAGTATGGTGCGAGACTCACAGCGTCCAGGATCGTATGGTAGAAATATCGACGGCTTTCAAGCTGTACATAAAGTACAGATCCTCAAAACTGACTGGGAAGGTCCCATCCTCGTTGCGGTGGAATTGGCCCGCTCGATACTTCACTATGAAATCGTGGCGAGGCTCGGCCTCATGTGACCTATCGATGTACCATCCATGTAGGTGACGAGTGAACAAGCCCAAAGAATTCAATTCTTGGCTTGGGAGAAAGGGCTTTCCATGTATGTACCGCTTGTGATCATCAGGGTGCTCTGTGCCCTCTGACAACTTTGCCTTCTTCACGGAGGGACTCTCTGAACTCATCTTTGTATCTTTCGTCATCGTGGTAGAAGTCCTTTTGCGCCCCACCGCGCACTCAAAGATTTGTAGCCGCAGCGTAGGTGCAGAGGTGCACCGCAGCGTAGGTGCAGGAGGTGCGATTCTGCAGCGTAGGTGCAGGTTGTGTAGCAGGGGCAGGAGCATGTGCAGCAGGAGCAGGAGCAGCAGTAGTAGGAGGAGCAGGAGCAGCAGCAGCAGGAGTAGTACCAGGAGCAGTAGCAGTAGTACCAGCAGTAGCACAGAATGTGAGCAAAGCAGTGAATAGGAGCAGCACCAAGAGTGCAGCAAGATTCAGCGAGCGTGAGTAGTAGCAGCAAAGAGCAGAGCAGCAACAGCAGCATCAAGAGCAGCAGAGCAGAGCGTGAGCAGCAGAGTACCAAAGAAGAGCGTATAGTAGCAAAGAGTACCAGCAAAGAGCAGCAGCAGGAGGAGGTGCTTGCACTACGACACCCGTCGCGGGCCACTTGATGAACGACATCCGTGCTTGCCCGAGAGTGGTGACATATTCATTCGGGGGGAACTCCAGGGCATGAGACATGTAAACATCGTGGAGATAGTCCACCTGCACCCTCATGTAGCCCATCCCCAAAGGTATACCTTGCACCGTGTCATCCTCATTGCTTGGAAATTAAACCCCGCGCAGCCTCAATCAGTATTCCGTCGTCGATCAGGACTAGCCGGCACTTGGCAGGACCACGCAAGAAGTGATCAGCACCTTCATCATAATCTGTGTTAAGCTTACTCATGTACCTTTTGGTCTGAAACAGCTTATTACCTTGAGGTGTGGAATGCATGATTCCTTATTGGAAGCGCAGCTGCTAGGGCGTAGCATAGGCGATGGTTGAGGAATCTGATTCTGGGAGAACATCGCCATCATCTCAGCCATCATCTCAGCCTTTAACTCCTCCTTCAACTCCTCCTTCATCTGCAAACAGATCCGCGCCTCACGTGCTTCCCATGATCTTGCCCTGGCACTGGACGCGCTCTCCTCTACAAAGAAGGACCTCTTCGTATACCCCGCACCTGCGGCAAGCACCCACCCCTTATGATCGGGCTTCCCGATTGCCGAACACAGGATGTCCCTTGACCCTTGGCTTTGAAATGCTCCTTGTTCTTTCTGCAGGCTTACCTCCTCCTGCAGGTCGCAAATATAAATTATTACTAAAATACAATGGGAATATAATATGCAATGTACTATGTTAGATATCTTACGATGGTCGTGACGATCTGTGCGGTCGCGGGGTTTGGAATGACAATCTGACCGCCGAGGTTTTCTTCGTCCTCGCTAATACCCGATCGCGTGCCGCTCCTCGCATATGTGGGAGTAAGGCATCGTTGTCCCAGAGGTTGCACACTCAGAGGCTAGTCGCACCCACTCGCCTTCTTCCCTACGTGCACTCCACCGGAACCGAGGTGGTGCGCATGTGTGTTACGCCAGTATAGCGATATTCTTCTCTCTCGGCTCCTCCGCCTCGGCGTATTCCTCATCCTTGCGAACTCCTCCCAAACCTCGGGTGTAACAAATGGATACCTTTGGAAGGGAGTACGGTCTTTCAACACGAACTCGGCATGCATGGTCACCTGAAATGCCTCAAAGCCACACCCATTCTCTTCAAGGCGCACTGTCTCACATTGATTTCATCTTCCTCTGGTATAATCCATTTTCCCTTAACCGTCCCCACAGTCGGTTCTTACGCTTGCCGCTTACTTCCTTCCTCCAGTCCTTAATTGTGATCGGCACTCGCTCCCTCACCAATTGGCCGAGAAAAGAGGAGTAGCGCCTTAAACGGCCAGGACCCGTGCAAACCCCCCTGGCATTGAAGTGGAGACCTTGCGGCGTTCTCCCTGTGGCTCCTTTATTCGGTCCTCTGGCCTTTCTAACCTTCCTCGATGGGGTAGCAGGACCTTCTTCTCTCTCTGGCGTTGAGCCGGTGCTCTCTCTTTGCGACATTTCGAAGTAAGTACGTATATGTCAAACCTAAACTTCATGAGAGGAAGCAATTCAAATTTCACACAATAGAAAGCAATTCACATGTCTATCTGTAGACCGACTAAATGCGTGACGTACCAACGATGACTCCTAATCTCTAATTAGGTTAGGTCCTAATCCCATTCGAGGATATGTGGTTCGAGCAAGTTCCTCATTGTTGTACAACTCTAGAGAAAATTTGGCGACATCTCATTTGTTCTCCAAATACACGTCTCGACAACAGGTCAAGAGGGTGTGTATTCGAAGAACACCAGGAGATGTTCACAAACTTTCTAGAGTTTGTACAACGACTTAGGAACTTGCCCGAGCCACATATCCTCGAATGCCCCAAAACGTGGATACTTCGAGATCCGCTTATTTATAAATATGCCATTTTAGCATACTTATAAACAAGCATCCTCGAACGGGAGACGCATAGGTTACGCAACTAAACTCGATAATAAAGTGCGATAATATAGCATGTGTTACAAGTTTCAAATTGCAATGATGGATTGCTCTCATATTGCTATAGAAGGGTTGCTAAATTAATTATCCGTCCAACTTCTAGATGGCCAATATATCACCGGATATTACATCTAATAATTTCAGGATTACAACCCTAGAACAAAGATCGCTCTAGCACGTAAAACAACAAGTACAAAGATAGCACGTAATGAATATAGCACTAACCTAACCCTACCACAATGCATTAAGAGCAAGTGCCACCAAATTGTCAGCTAAGAGCATAAAGGAATAAGCACAAAGATCGCTCGACCTAGAACAATGCATTAAGAGCAAGTGGCACCAAATTGTCACTAAGAGCAGTGTTGTTCTAGGTCTAGCAAGTTCCTTTAATGATCAGATTAATCAAGACTCATTCAAAATCAATCATCATCGAGCTATTTACAACCAATTACAGCCCACAGTCCGAAATGCATCTTACAGTGCGCCGAACCGAGTCGGCAATGGGGGAGGAGCCGATGGGGGACGCGCCGATGGGGGAGGAGCCGGGGGGGAGGCGCCGGGGGGGAGGCGCCGGGGAGGAGCCGAGGGGGAGGCGCCGGGGAGGACCCAGAGGGGAGGCGCCACGGGTACCCGCCGATGGGGAGGCGCCGGGAGGAGGCGGAGGGGAGGCGCCCACGGGTACCCGCCGATGGGGAGGCGCCGGGAGGAGGCGGAGGAGGCGCCGGTGGGGAGGTGGTGGAGCTAGGGTTGTGGAATGAATTGAACGAAATCGGTGCACCGAAATGAACTGAGTGTGTGGCAAATGAAAATGCTCGGGTTTTATCACGGTCGGTTCTATATAAAACCGATCGCAATTTGTGGAGTATCTCGTGTCGGTTCTATATAAAACCGATCGCAATATGTGGAGTATCTGTGTCGGTTTCCTAAAGAACCGATTGTGATGACTATGATCCAATTTCTAATTTTTTTAAAAACAGAGTCTTCATTCAAAAGAGTCGAAAAGTCAAATCTTTTTCAAATTTGCTATACTATAAGATCCATTTGACATATATATTCTACAAAATGCTACATTATACAGGAATTCTTACAACTTAATTTATTTAAAATACAACCCTTCTTGATGATCTACACGCATGTAATGTGTTCCATGTGTGCCGTCGTCACCGCTAAGACATGCCCCATCTCGCAAACGGAGGTGTTTCATCAAATTGGTTGTACTCTTCTTCATCTACGACATTTTCAACTCCAACAATCCTCCTCTTGCCATGAAGTACGACGTGCAACCTCGGATTGGCCGGATCACGACGAGAAAACTTGAGTTGCTTGCTTTATGCGAGGACGAATCTGCTTCATCTCTCAGTAGGCCGATCTATTCAGATCAATAAGTGTAAAACCTGTCTTATCGACCTTAACTCCGTGAGGAAGTCTCACCCACTTACATCGGAACAATGGAACTTGGTATATTCCGTAGTCGAGCTCCCATATTTCTTCGATCATCCCGTAGTAAGCTTCATTGCGATTGACGATCCTCTAATTGAGTGATCATCGGACAAAGCATCTATGCTCACACCACTGCTTTTGCACTTTGTACTCTTTGCATCTTGACTTTCAGTATAAAATGTGTAGCCATTAATATCGTAACCTTGCCATGTCTCAGATATTAAATCTTGGTCCGTCACCAACCATTTGACATCCTCGGTACTAACGGAGACCTTCACCTTTTCTTTGAACCATGTGAGGAATCGATCGTTGTGTTCTCGTGTGATGGAAAGCTCATCCATAAGTGGATTCTCTTCCGTAATATCAACTTGTGCTTTGTTGGATGTATGGATGAACTTCTCATTTGTGTTGCAAGACTGTGAAATGCGCTTTACAGTACATATCAAATTGTGGGCTCATTAGATTTGACCCAATGGTTCCTTTGCCACCAAGTCTGCCCTCATGACGAGATATAGGAACACCAATCGGTTGTCTTTTACCTAGGTAGTCCACGCAGAACTCAATAACCTCTTCAGTCCCATAACCTTCAATAATACTACCCTCAGGCTTCGACCTATTCCTCACGTATGACTTTAATATACCCATGTACCTCTCGAACGGATACATGTAACGTAGGAATGCGGGTCCACAAATCTTAATCTCTCTAACAAGGTGAACAACGAGGTGGACCATGACGTCGAAGAACGACGGGGGGAAATGCATCTCAAGCTGACAAAGAGTCTGCACCACCTCACTCTGTAAGTTGTCCAAAGATATCGGGATCAATAACCTTGCATGAAATCGCATTGAAGAAATAGCATAGCTTCGTGATTGCCAACCTGACGTCATCTGGTAGGATATTTCTGATTGCAACAGGGAGCATTTGGGTCATCAAGACATGACTGTCGTGGGACTTCATACCGATCAACTTCAAATCATCCATAGACACAAGCTTCTTAATGTTTGCGGAGTAGCCCGATGGAACTTTAATATCGTGGAGACACTTGCAGAGGTCTTCTTTCTCTTTCTTGGATAAGGTGTAGCATGCAGTGGGATGTACGGCCCTTTTCCATCCTCCTCCATCATCGCAAGCTTGGGCCCGATCCCCATGTAGGTCATATCACGGCGAGCATTCACACCATCCTTGGTCTTCCTGTATGTTCAGCAGGATGCCTACCAAATTATCACAAACATTTTTCTCAACGTGCATGACATCAATACATTGACGGACATCTAACTCCTTCCAATATGGTAAGTCCCAAAATATCGACCTCTTTTTCCAAATGGTCCTAGGACGAACAGATTTACGGCTCTTACCATACTGAACATCGATATCCTCTACACGTGAATATACTTGCCTTCCGGTCATAGGCTGCGGGCTGCACGAACTTCCCTCTTTCCATCAAATTTGTCATCCATCTTACGATATCGATGACTTCGGTAGAAACCTCACGGTGACCCATGTACACCGTTTTCCTCGAATCGGCGGCCACAAGCTATCAGTGTCCTCTTCACAAATTGGACAAGCTTTGGCTCCCTTCGTGCTATAGCCCGCCAAATTACCAAAGGCTGGAAAATCATTTATGGTGCAAAATATCATAGCCCGTAGGGTGAAGTTCTCTCTTTTGTATGCATCCCACACCTCAACCCCCACATTCCACAATTTTACCAAATCCTCAATTAGTGGTGATAGGTACACATCAATATCATTACCCGGCTGTTTGGGTCCTGAGATTAGCAACGACATCATGATATACTTCCGCTTCATGCATAACCAAGGAGGCAAATTGTAGATACACAACAAAATCGCTGGCATCTTGTGTCGACTGCTCATATTACCAAACGGATTCATACCATCCGTACTCAATCCAAATCTTATGTTCCTCATGTCGGCACCAAACTCCTCATGTTGCCAATCAATGTTTCTCCATTGAGCCGAATCAGCGGGATGTCTCAACTTGCCATCTTCCTTTCGGGATTCATAATGCCAACGCAACAATTTTGCCTCTTTAGGATTTGCAAATAACCGCTCTAAACGGGGAATGATGGGCAAATACCACAACACCTTGGCTGGTGCCCCCTTTTTCACATCTTCACCGTCGTCAATTCGGTTCTTACGCTTCTTGTCATTACGCTTCTCATTTTGTTTGTATCGGGGTACACCACAAACAGGACAAATGCGCAGTTCCTTATGGACGTTGCGGTATAGTATGCAATCATTTGGACATGCATGTATCCTTTCTATTTCCATTCCCATGGGACATAATAGCTTCTTCGCTTCATAAATACTTGTTGGCAACTCGTTTCCCTCTGGAAGCATATCCGATAGAAGTATTAAAAGTGCATTGAAACTTGTATCTGTCCAACGGTGTTTTGCCTTCAGTTCAAACAATGCAAGGACCGAACCCAACTTGGTGTATTCCCCTTTGCAACCTGAAAACAATGGTTTGGCATCGTCATCCATCAAGCTTTTAAATTTTTCGAACTCTCTTTCCGTGTAATTTCCCTCCACATCCCGCAACATTTGATCTAAATTATCGTCATCGAACATATCACGCTCCAACTCGTGATCGGCTTCCAAAGATGTCTTCGCTATGAGCAATGCAGGTACTACCTATCTCCCCATGATGGATCCAACACGTGTAATTCCTCACGGCCACGCCGAATCAAATGCCCTTCAATTTGAGTGAGTTGTTAAATCTCCGAGATTGGTGCAATCAATACAAGGACAATATATGAACTTTACACCCTCATAACCATATCTTCTTACGCAATTCTTATGAACTCCTTAACTCCCTCACGAAATTCAGCACTCACACGGCTTTTGTGATACATCCATTCTTCACGGTCCATCTACAAGTAAACCGCAAAACAATAAATTAATAATGCCCTAATCAATGAAATAAAAGAAGGGTTGAACCCGAAAACAAAGTTTTTGTTGAATGATCTTAAAGAAACGATATCTCAGAGACCGACTAAGCACGCACGTACCAACGATGACTCCTAATCTCTAAGTAGGTTAGGTCCTAATCCCATTCGAGGATATGTGGTTCGAGCAAGTTCCTAATTAAGATGTTGTACAAACTTTAGAGAAATTTGGCAAAGATCTTCTCGCTGTTCTCCAAATACACGTATCGACAACATGTCAAGAGGATGTGTATTCGGAGAACACTGCCTTGAGATCTTTGCCGAAACTTTCACTACAGCTTTGTACAACAAATTAGAACTTGCCCGAGCCACATATCCTCGAATCGCCCAAAAACGTGGACAATTGAGATCGCTTATTTATAAATATGCCATTTTAGCATACTTATAAACAAGCACCCTCGAGCAGAGACGCATATAGGTTACGTGACCTAATTAACTATTATATATAATTGATCATATTAATTATATTAAAACAATTATGACATGTAATGTACACATTCACCAAATAAAAAAATTAATTTAAGTCCTTTGCAATATTGAAGAGATTTCTAAGAATTAATCTTTGGTCACCTTTCGAGGAAAACCACAAACGAGGAAATCTAGCTCTGATCAAGCTAGCTAGGGTTTCAATTAACGGAGACCTTCAACGCACCGATCTCCTCCACCATACACTCGCTAATGAGACCAAATCAAAATCGAATAATGTACGTTAATACAACATTGAAGGGATTCAAGGAATAGGGCCCACCTTTTTAATAAATCCACAGGTAAGATATGCTTGAAAATAGAGAAATCGAATAGCTAACTAACTCGACGATAGTTAATAAGTTCATTCCCGAGTCCAGACGGTACATATAAAACCTAGCGAGCCTCATCACAATCGGTTCTATAGAAGAACCGTTTGTGATTAATTAGTTATCACCGTCGCTTATATGTAAAACCGACAGTGATAATTTGATTCTCAACACTGTCGGTTTCTTTATAGAACCGACACAGATAATGTATCTGTGTCGGTTCTCAAGAAGAACCGACTGCAATAACTCCAGTCAACACAGTCGGTTCGGGATATGAACCGACACGGATATTAATCGACCCCCTCGGCTTCCCCGCCAATTTGACCATTCAAACATGCATATATATAACTCCTTTCAAATAGCTCCTTTCTGATCATCGGTAGTACTCGGGCAAGGTCTGATCGCGTTCCATTCCTCCGGCAAGGTCTGATCGCGTTTTCTTCTCTGCTACAAGGTCTGACTCCTCCGGCAATGGCAGCAATGGCTCCATATTCTTCTCTTTCATATAGCTCTCCATGCATATATATAGCTCCTTTCTACTCTTTCATGTAGCTCCTTTCTTCTCTGCAAGGTCTGACTTCTCCTTTCGACCGCAGCAATGGCAGCGCCCCCTCCTTCTCCGGCAAGAACCGACTCACGGTGGAATCACCGTGACGATCCTCCACCGCCGGCAGCGCCGCCAGCCTCCGGCGCCACTGGCGTGGCGGCGCCACCACTGCCTCCCGTCGTCCCTCCCGGCTTCTCACCCCATCCGGGCGCCTCCAAAGGCAGCAGGAAGCGCCCCAGAGATGACGACGACGACGACGACGATGAGGAGGACGACGAGGAGGAGGACGACGACGAGGAGGAGGACGACGACGACTACGAGGGGGACGACGACGACGACGACGACGAGGAGGAGGAGGAGGAGGAGGAGGAGGAGGAGGAGAAGGAGGAGGAGGCGGAGTACTACGCGCCGATCACCATAGGGACCGGCGCGTCGTCTAGATCGGGTTCATCATCGGAGGATGAACCATCACTAGTCCGCGTAGTCTCCAGCGACTCTGGCGACTCTGGCGACTCGAGTGACTCGGGTCACTCGGATGACTCGGTTGACTCGGGTTACTCGGGCTAGAGCCGCAGGTCGTAAATTTAATATATTAGGTGTAATGCAGTCCCCCTTTATATGTTTACTAATTATAAACAATGGATGTGGTGATATATTGTAATGAAATACAGCTTGTTTAATATATTAGGGTTAATTGTTGGCCTAGTGCAGATGAAGTCTATTAATTGCCTTTACACTATTTTGAATCTCTTTTATATTTTTGTGCATTGTATCTTTCTAATGTTCTGTTGTTCCAAGACAAAATGTTTCATGTCCTATTGATAAAAAAAACAAGTATAATGTGTGGAATGGTATATATATTATTATTACCTGCTGCATGCATGCTACTATAATGTTATATATAATTTGCATCACTACATGTGTCTATATAAATTGTCTGAGAGTTGAACCGCGAGTTGGGATTCTAGCAGATCGGTACTGTTCATCGTCCGAAAATACAAGTTTTGCACAAATATTAAAGCATGAATGAAAGGTACAAGAGGTCTGTGTTGGGATTCTAGCAGAGCTGGCCGTGTTGGAGTTTGTTTTTTCTTCTTCCCTGAAGGAAATGTGTGAGTGGAGGATCTCACTAAAACTATGTTTGTAATGAATCGTTCTTGGTTGCACCTAATATGGTGTTGCGAAAAATCATCACAATCGGTTCTCAAAAAAGAATCGATTGTGATAACCTCGTGCTCATCACAATCGGTTTCTTCCCAAAACCGATTATGATAATACCTTCTCATTACAATCGGTTCGAAAAGAACTGATTGTGATAACAATGCTCAGGACAATCGGTTTCTTCCCAAAACCGATTGTGCTAATACCTACTTATTACAATCGGTTTTAGATAAAAACCGATTGTGATAATAAAATTATTATCACAATCGGTTCTTATCTAGAACCGATTGGGATTATTATCGTATCACAATTGGTTCTCTCTCAGAACCGATTGTGATAACCTGTTACCAAGATTTCCAAATGGAATATGCTTATCACAATCGGTTCTGAAGTCAAAAGTTTAGAACCGACACAGATGAAGCGATAGTAATATGTGTACGTAACCAATCATTTTTTGAAACGTGGTCATCAGTGTCGGTTCTAGCCCAGAACCGACAGTGATGAGGGGCACCCTGATCATAGTCGGTTCTGCACTAGAACCGACACTGATGATGGTATGTTAATAGTGTTGGTTCTGGACTACCTCATTACAGACTCTGTGATGGTGTGTCTGATATAAGCCTTTGTGTACTAGTCAGACGAAGAGAAGAGCGTGGCTAGCCACAGTTAGAAGTTCGATCGGGCGGTGATTATCAAAGACACTGCGAAAACATTGTTTTTAGGTGGCCAGGACCGGAAGACGAATAGATAAAGTACTTAAATTCTGATGAACACGAAGAGTTGTCATCGAAAAGGCGCGTGCGGGATCAAAGACTGGCCGAGGGCACTCACGGAAGACGAAGAGTCGACTGTGTTAGTACCGGTTTAATACACCAACCGGTACTAAGCAGCCCTCGGGGTCGAGGGCTACTTAGTACCGATTGGTGTAACCAACCGGTACTAATGTTAGACTATCAGTAATGGTTGGTATTTTAAACCGGTACTGATGTGCCCCTAGACCAAAAGACCAATGAACCGGGACTGATGTAATTGTCAGTCTCGATTCATGCATAACCGATACTGATGGGCCGGTATGGAAGGCCATATCTGTATTAGTGCTTGGGGATGTTATATCCCATCCATATCTAGACATCATCATAGCAAGTTCTTGGAGGCTAATCAGGTTTTTGTTTGAATAGGGTGCGGTCTTGGTTCTTGTGATTCTAGGGCTTTTGACTTGGTTCATGCTAGGATTAAAGAGTGCTAGGGCATGTGGAGAACATCCTTGGCCATGTTAGCTTGAATCCTCCAACTAGCTACTCAAGATCTTATTTTTATGATTTTACTTGGTTTTAGTAAAACTTCTTTTGAAATAGAAAAAGTTTGGAACTTCGGCTATGATTCTTGAGATTGTTATTGGAATAGATTCCTAAGGTCGTAAGGTAATTATGTTTTAAATTTTAAGTCAGTTGGAGTCTCGGTTTGAGTTATTCTTGTTTTGATTTTGAATAGTGTTGTTGTTTTCTTGTTGTGCAGACAATGTAGTCGGTAGAATAATCCAACTCAAGAAGAAGGATCTGCATGTTAATTTTTCATTAAGCTTAGCTGTCTAAGCGCTCGTATTTTTTTTAAAAAAGTCCTTCACTGTGTTAGGAAACCGGCCCGTTGTGGCCCATGTGGACTCTCCCGAAACCCTAGTTGTAGGTTATAAATAGGAGGCAGGGGGTCACCCCGTGTACACACAAGTAATCAGAATAATAAAGCAGAGCAGTCCCTCCACATATTGTGTCTCTCTCCCTCTCTCTGTTCTCCAGTTTAAATCTATTAGGCAACCCCGGACTATTCGATAGCGAGGTTGTCTAACACGTTATCAGCACGAAGCTCTACCGAAGATCAGATTGAAAGGTGAGATACGAGGATTGAATCTAATCGCTCGTATGAATATTGCATGCATCTAATCTACGTATCAAGTACTGTGCTCGTCACGTGGCATGAAGCTACAAGACGATTACTTGTAGTTGCCGTACAGGGCATGAAGTTACAAGATGATTACTTGTAGTTGCCGTACAGGGCATGAAAATAAAATACATGGCAATCTATCGTATATGTCGGCCAGCACGAAGCCGACACCGACGCCCGCGCCACTGCGCCCTGTCGCGGTTCGCCTTGCACTTCCGGCCTCGCAGGCCGTGTCGTCCGGCCGCCGTCGACTTGAAGCATCGCCAACTAAACCCAGACGCAGCAGCCGTGTGAACCCGGATTGAACCCGCCGCATGAGGTCACGTTGCGTACACGAAGCTACGCCACGCCTTGCTGCATGCATGCTCTTTGCATTAGTGCATGCACGAACGCCCTCGTGCTTGCATGCAACGTCCAAAGCTTCATGCATAGCTTGAGCAACTAGCAATGCATCATGAGCAATGCATGGGCCATGCAAACTAGTCGGCGTCATGTCCTGAAGCCGCCGGCTGGCACTCCCGTGGCGCGCGGTGCGAACCGCCGGTCGGTGCTACGCGGCGCCAGCGCACGGTCGATCGACCCGACACGCAGCATGTATCCTTATGGGTGGACGCAAATTGAAGTGCAGCGCAGAGAAACATGCAACGCTTGCATTGCATGCATGCATGCATGTAGCTAGGAGAAGCATGTGTTGCTGCATGCATGTGGCCAGGAGAAGCGTTTGCATTGCATTGCATGCATACATGCGGCCTGGCACGAGCGTCGACGCACGGCATGCAGTCGACTCGATGTGACATGGCGAAGCCGCTGGCCAGGCGCGGCGCGGTACGCAGCCGACTGGTCCGACGTAGTGTGGCGTCGGTGCACGGCATGTAGCCAGTCAGCTTGACGCGCGCACGTAGTCGCCAACGCGGCACCCGACCCGCCCGCCCGTAGGGCGCATAAGCATGAAGCGGTAAAAGCGGGCACGAAGCCACATCGTCGCACAAAGCGGCACCCCCTGCGCACAAAGCGGCGCTGATTTCTTTTTTTAATACTTTTATGAATATTTATGCATCTAGTATTTATTGCTTCATGTATATTTGAGTTTTTTTTCTTTCTTTCTCTATAAAACATGAAGCACGCCGCACGAAGTGGCCATCGTCGCGCTAGGAAGGCCGACGCGCATGGAACTTATTGTGCTGCGCGCATGAAGCTGCGCAATGCCGATACTACGAAGTCGATCGCGCACATAAAATCGATCGCACGAAATTGATCATGCGTATGAATCCGATCGCATGTACGAAGCCGATCGCGCACACGAAACAGATCGCACGAAGTCGATCATGCACATGAATCCGATTGCATACATGAAGCCGATCGCATGCATGAATCTGATAGCATGCACGAAGCCGATCACATACATGCACAAAGTTGTATTTTTGAATCTTTTTGAATATTTATGAATCTTGTATTTATGAATAATGCACTTATGAATTTTGCATTTTGAATCTTGTATTTATTGCTTTATTTTAGTTTGTTGGAAATTAATGAGAATTTAATTATGCATCTAGCAGTCACTTCCTATTAGATTGCACACAGTAATCTAATGGAAGAACTTTGTGAATATGAAAAGGTCTAGCATTGTCAAACGTGAGTTTTGAAGAACTGGTCCGAATGGTCAGAACTATCTCACATAGACATTAGATTGGATAATGAATTGCAAGCTTTAGAAGAGCATTTTCTCTCATGAATGAATATGCAGTTTATTTTTTATTCCAGTATTCTTTATTTGCAAGCAATGTTTGAAATACTTTGCCACTGTCTAAATTATATTTCATTTTTTCTAGAAATCGTGTAGTGCCAAATGGAGGAGATATGCATTGTTGATAGCGGCACAATAAATACCATCTTAAGAGAGTCGAAATACTCCTAGAAGATCACGAAGAACGCTGGAAGGATTACGACAATCGCAGGAAGCGATACGCATATAATAGGCTCAGGAAGAGCCACAATTATATTGCTAATGGGTACAACTTTGGTAATTGATGAAGCCTCCTTGTACCCTGAATCAACACACACTCTCTTAAGTTTTAAAGACATCCGCGCCAATGGGTTTCACGTAAAAACCAATGAAGAAAATGGCAAAGAGCATTTGTGCATTGTGAAGCACGCGGAATATGAAAATATGGTATTAGAAAAATATCCCTCATATGAATCTGTATTGCACTACACGAGAATCAATGCACATGCTGTGTATACTTCTTTAGAAGCTCTGAATTATTTTCTTTATGGCATTGTATATTTAGATCATCCTGGTCTTAGATTGATGAGAAATATAGTTAACAACTCACAAGGTCATGGTATTAATGTTACAAATTTCCCGAATCATGAAGATTTTGTGTGCCATGCATGTGCCACCGAGAAATTAATAACAATACCCTCCGTTATGAAAGTGCAACATGAAATCCCTGCATTCCTGGAACACATTCAGGGGGATATTTGCGACCCGATTCAGCCCTTGTCAGGGCCGTTTCGGTAATTCATGATGCTCATTAATGCTTCCTCAAAATGGTCGCATGTATGTTTGCTGTCAACAAGGAATCATGCATTCGCAAAGTTGATCTCGCAGATCATCATAATTAAGAATGCTTTCCCTGATTATCGCGTGAAGTCCATTCGAATGGACAATGCCGGCGAATTTACTTCGAATGCATTTGATGATTATTGCACAAAGAATCGAATAAGCTGTTGAGCACTGCATCGCACGACCATACGCAAAATGGACTAGCTGAAGCACTAATAAAGAGGATTAAGTTTATAGCTCGACCGCTTTTGCAGAGTTGTAACTTGCCCAACACCTGTTGAGGACATGCAGTCCTGCACGCAGCAGCATTTATAGACCATCGACCTACAACATCCATTCAACTATGCAACTAGTGCAAGGGGTCATCCAGAAGATTTCCCATCTCAGAAAATTTGAATGTATGGTATATGTACCTATACCACTCCCACAGCGAACTGCAATGGGCTCTCTCCGCAAGTCTGGAATATACGTTGGTTATGAAAGTGCATCCATAACTAGGTATTTGGAACCTATGACTGGAGATTTGCATACAACCCAATTCGCTTATTGCATCTTTGACGAGGATCGTTTTCCCGTCATTAGGGGGAGAAAATGAACCATTTGATGAAAAATGCCGGGAAATCATATGGCATTCTATTAGGATCCCCGCGCATGACCCTCGCACTAATGAAGCAAATCAAGAAGTAAAGAAGACAATCGATTTGCAAAACTTAGCAAATGAACTGCATGATCATTTTTGTGATATGAAGAGCGTGGTTAAGTCGCATGTACCAGCAACAAATGCACCAGAGAGGGTAGAAATACCAAAGAAAGCAGAAGGTATCCCTCATCCTGTTCAGAGGCCTAAAAAAAAAAGAACAGGAAATCTGGCTTCTCAAACCCAAAGTACCCGGAGACTTCTGGGGAAAACTGGGCAAGAGGACTTACCACAGCCAATCACAAAAGTGCCTCAAAGCAAGAAGGGGAGCCAGTTGAGACCTGACACTAGAAACAAGCCTGTGGAAAAGGCAATTCCAGATCTGAACCTTCCATTGGAAGAAGCCACCGGAAATAATGTGTGCGCACACAATGGCAGAGAAAAACTAAAGGAACTTGCTCCTGGAATGGAAAATAGGAGTGAAGAGCAAGTATAAGTGCATGAAGCACACCATGACATAATGGCCATAACAGGAGAATCAATGAATAGAGGAACAGCCATTGTCGATGCATACTTTGCAAAGAAGTTGTAAAGAACAAGGCAAGGCTTGTCGCTCAAGGTTTCACTCAACGTCCTGGGGTTGATTATGAAGAAACCTATTCTCTGGTCATGGGAGGAATTACCTTTAGATACTTGATCTCAATGGCAGTCAACTTGAAGTTGAGAATGAAGCTAATGGATGTTGTCACAGCATATTTGTATGGAAACTTGGATTCGGAGATATACATGAAAGTAACGGAAGGTATCCCTATCCCGAACCAAGACAGAGCAAACAGAAACCTATACAGTGTGAAATTGGAGAAATCACTGTATGGGCTGAAACAGTCAGGAAGAATGTGGTACAATCGCTTGAGTAACTTTCTTTGCAAGAAAGGCTACACGAACAGCGAAGATTGTCCATGCGTATTTATACAACGATCCACGAATGGAGATGATTTGAACATCATTGGGATGGATGAAGAAATTTAAGAAGCATGCTCATACTTGAAATCTGAGTTTGAAATGAAAGACTTGGGCAAAACCAAGTTCTGTTTTGGCTTGCAGCTTGAACATGTCCAAGGCGGAATCTTGGTACACCAAACTTCCTACACGCAGAAAGTGTTGGAGAGATTTGATTTTGAGAAGGCATACCCCGCAAAGACCCCAATGGTCGGAAGGTCACTCTAAGCAGACCTAGACCCATACAGACCTAGAGAAGAGGGGGAGGAAGTCCTGGGAGCGGAATTCCCATATTTGAGTGCAATTGGATCACTCATGTACATTGCGAATAGCACTAGGCCGGACATTGCGTTCGCCGTGAATTTGCTAGCGCGGTACAGTGCAAAACCCACCAAAAGGCATTGGAAAGGGGTGAAGGACAACTTCCGTTACCTTCAAGGAAGCAAAGATCTCGGCTTGTTCTATAGAAGAAACAATGAATTGAATTTGGTTGGCTATGCCGATGCTGGGTACCTATCGGACCCGCATACTGGCAAGTCACAAACCGGGTATGTTTTCCTTTGCGGTGGAACAACAATTTCGTGGAAGTCGTCTAAGCAGACTCTTGTCTCGACGTCGACAAACCACTCAGAAATAATTGCCTTGTATGAAGCCTCTCGAGAATGTGCATGGCTTCGAAGAATGGTTCACCACATTCAGAAGTCATGTGGTTTGAACATGGAATAAACCCCCACTATTATCTATGAAAATAATGCAGTTTGTGTTGCTCAAGTGCAAATGGGATATGTGAAGAGTAACCTCACAAAGCATATCAACCCCAAGTTCTTTTATGCTCATGAATTGCATAAGATGAACGAGATAAAGATACTGCATACTAAATCGTGTGAAAATCTCGCAGATTTATTCACTAAGTCACTCCCGGCATCTTCCTTTGAAAGATGTGTTAGAGGAATCGGGATGATGAGGCTTAGAGAAGTGCAGATTTCAGGGGGGGGAGAATTTTCACATACTCCTACATAAATCTCGAACATGAAGCTTGAGTACCCAACGTAAATCTTGAAGATTAACATTGAAGTTTGGGTGGATTGTACTCTTTTCCTTAAGTAAGTTTTCCATTGAAGTTTTCTTACATAAGGTTTTTGATGAGGCAATCCGTGCAACACAGCAAGCGTATGTTATGTGCTCTTTCTCTAAGTATTTTTCCCACTGGGTTTTTCTGGAGTTTTAATGAGGCATATGCATCTCGTGGTGAAGAGTCCAAGGGGGAGTGTTAGGAAACCGGCCCGTCGTGGCCCATGTGGACACTCCCGAAACCCTAGTTGTAGGTTATAAATAGGAGGCAGGGGGTCACCCATGTACACACAAGCAATCAGAATAATAAAGCAGAGCAGTCCCTCCACATATTGTGTCTCTCTCCCTCTCTCTGTTCTCCAGTTTAGATCTATTAAGCAACCCCGGACTATTCGATAGCGAGGTTGTCTAACACACTGCACTGTGTTTGCTGTATCCCTGGACCCAAACTGCAGTGCAGAGTATACATACATAGCAAAACATCATTCCAATCCCTGTTTCTCCACACTTTTTTTTCCGGACAAGCCTTATTTATTGTTAGAAACGGCAATCAGCTCGCGCACCGGCGAAACCCCGGCTAGCCGGTGCCGCCAACAACCACCCACTCGCGCACCGTCGCGTCAATGCATGTCGACGATAAGCCCCTGCGCCGGCCACCACCAAGCTGGCGCACGCGGCACTCGCCTGCCCCCACGCACGACGAGGTGCACACATGCGCCGCCGCCGCCGGGCCCCTCCGTACGGCAGCCAGCGCGTTGTTCAGCACTACGTACGATGTCGCCGAATTGCCGGCCGGCCGGTGATGGTGAGGATAAAACTAGAGCTCTTTTACAATGGATTATACTTGTAGTATATTATGGTAGTATAAATTAGATCTAACTATTGATTTGGTGGGGTATTATGGACTTTTACAAATAAAAATATTACATTTTAAAAGGGTATTAATGTAATTTTAGCGAGTCGTCAAGGTCCTCCGATGCGTGATGCACTAACGGAGGGAGGGCTTCCGGTGAGGATGAAGAAATGGGCTTCGGGTGGGAGAAAAAATTCATTTACGATTTTACCCATCCGCTGTATTGAAATTTTTTACCATTCTACCCCTCCTCACATTCTACTACACATGGTAGTATAACTTGATCTAATCTATTTTTAACCTTTCGATTAAAGGCAATGAACGGTCCATATTCATTGTTGTGTACTGTAAAAGAACTCTAAAACTAAGACGTGCGCACGGTAGGGCAAGCAAGCAACTGCTAAGATATTACAATGGATTTTTTTTTAATATACATTTTTTAATTGAAAAATTCAAGAATATACCCGAATTAAAAAAATTTACAAAACTAGCCTACAGTCACCACGTGGCAGCGAAATGGGTCAGTCGCGCCACGTGGCAGCGACACACAGGTCAGTCGCGCCACGTGGCAGCGACCAAGCCTCAGTCGAGCCACCGTGGCGCGACGGAATCGTGCACAACCACGTGGCAGCGAGGGAGTGGCCGGGCTGTGTCGGCGGGGGAAGAAAGGGGCCGGTCGGGGGGGCTTTGGCCGGCCAAGAAACAGAAGGAGGAAAGAAAGAAGAAGAGAAAGAAAGGGAAGAAAAAAAAGAAGAGGAAGAAAAGAAAAAAGAAAGGAAGAAGAGGAAGAAAAGAGGAAAGAAAGAAAAAGAGAAAAGAAAAAAGGAAAAGAGAAAGAAAGGAAGAAGAGTAAGAAAAGAAGAAAAATCGTGCGTCCGTCGTTCGTTCGTTGTTCGTTCGTCGTTCATCGGTTAGTAATTTGTATAAATCATTTTTCCTCGGCATAATTGATACGTAGTTAGTAAAAATATAGTTAGTGTCGGAAAAATATTAGGCTAGTACCAAAAATGTAATAATCGATTAATTTTGTTTAATGTATTCATATAATGATTTTTTATTAGTATAATTGATTTGTAGTTAGAAAAAACATAGATAGTCTCAGAAAATATTAGGGTAGTACGAAAAACATATATCGTTCGTTCCTTGTTCATCGGTTAGTAATTTCTATAAATCATTTTTCCTCGGCATAATTGATACGTAGTTGGTAAAAATATAGTTAGTGTCGGAAAAATATTAGGTTAGTACCAAAAATGTAATAATCGATTAATTTTGTTTAATGTATTCATATAATGATTTTTATTAGTATAATTGATTTGTACTTAGAAAAAACATAGATAGTCTTAGAAAATATTAGGGTATTACGAAAAACATATATCGTTCGTTCCTCATTCATCGGTTAGTAATTTGTATAAATCATTTTTGCCTCAATATAATTGGTATGTAGTTAGAAAAATACTAGGGTAGCTCAAAAATTTTTGTTTTGTATATTTATATAATTCCTAGTGCATGTTATACAATATTGGTATGTTATACTAGATTGCAGTAGGCTTGCCGGCCCGTACACCCCCCTGCAAGGCGTTTCTATAATTAATTTTTCGTCAATACAATTGGTATGTAGTTACGAAAAATATAACTATTTGAAAAATACTATGGTAGCTCAAAAAAGTTAGAAACTGCGTGCATTATATAATTCCTTGCGTATGTTATATAATATTTTTTGTGTATTCCAGAAGGTATGTCTGTTATGGATGCATTCAGAGTGCATTACGGTGAAGGAGAAGTTCGGGAGGGCCCATATGGGGTTGATTTGAATGGTTTTCAGCACCGTGTTTTATACCATCAGAATCTGGAGGACATGAATTTTGAAAATCTGTGTGGGTGGCTCTGTGATGGTCTTTCACTGAATCCTGAGGAGTTTGATGTCAGCGTCAAATGCTTGTGGCCAAGAGGTACACATGACTCGGTATGGGTACTTAGACCGTTCGAGTGGTCTCAGTCTTGGATGAACTACATCAATGCATCAAAGCAGGGTGGTTGGGGTTTCATCCTCTTTGTGCATGCGACAAACCTGCGTAGTGATGAAAGCCCTATCACGGTGCAGGCACAAACTGTGGCAGAAGTTAATGAGAATGTTCGATCATGTGCTGCAACGACGGGACAACCAGATGAAGGGGAGGAGTTGGAGGGGTTAGTTGATGTGATGGAGAAGGATGATCAGCTAGTGACGGAGGAAGAGAAGGCATTGGCCATGGAGGACCATGATGAATCTTTGTCCGACGATGATGAAAAAATGTCCGCAGAGGTGCCCAATGCTTGGAATAGGGCCGGATCCTGAGCCCTAGTAGTGAACGATGCCCATGACTCCACATGTGAGTATCGACCAAATGAGGTACGCATGCACGCGATGTACATGGGGAAGTCTGCTCTGCAGGATGCTATAAGGGTATGGGCGATGAGCTTGCAGCGACCGGCCAGAGTGGTCAAATCCAGTAAAGATTGTTACACGGTGAAGTGTGAAAATGCCGAATGTGGTTGGCGGGTTCATGCCTACAAGCCCAAGTACGAGATGAAATGGGTTGTCACGAAGGTGGTGCAACAGAGTTGTGTTCTTAGCAATGTAACATCGAGACATCGTAACCTCACATCCTCTTTCATCGCGAACGTGATGTATGGAGAGATTGTCGAGAAGGTTGACATTGAGGCACAACACATAGTTCTTGCCATGAAGAATAGATATAAATACCAAATCAGCTATGCTAAAGCCTGGAGGGCGAAGCAGAAGGCATTGGAGAAGCGCTTTGGAACCTTCGAGGTATCTTATGACAACCTTCCCCGACTACTGGAGGTCCTGAATGAGAGAAACCCCGGGACATATACTGCTGTACATGAAAGGGAATCTCGGAACCCCCCCCGGGGCTTCCTGGTCATGGAGCGTGCTTTCTTATCACTTGGGCCATGTGTGGAAGCTTTAAGGCATTGCCGTCCGGTCGTGTGCGTGGACGGGACTTTCCTCACCGGCCAGTGCAAGGGTCAAATCCTGACGGCCATCGGTGTGGACGAAAACAACCAAATACTTCCGATAGCCTTCGCTTTTGTGGAGGGTGAAAATTACGAGAGTTGGCTGTGGTTCTTCAGGAGACTGAAGATCGGTGTTGTGAAGGATAGGCCCAAAGTGTGCATAATACATGACCGCCATGTTGGGATGATGAAAGTAATAAAGAATATGCAGGAAGATGTGGAAGAGCCGTTTCTGTGGCCGGATTTGCAGAACCGGTGGTGCATGCGACACATGGGGGCAAACCTATTCAAATATTTCAAGAGTAAGAGGCTCATGAACCTGTTCAAAAGGTTGTGCAAGCAAAATTAGCACAGGGAGTTTGTTGCCATCTGGGAGAAGCTTGACGAGCTCACTACCAAGCAGATACGTGATGGAGTGAGGCAAGCTTGTGGTAGTAGTTGGGAGGCACCACAGCGTTTACAGCCCTTACCGGGCATTGACCCACAAAACATCATAAGGAGGCCTACGAGAAATGTAACACCCCAAAAATTTTGCTTTTCTTAAATTTATGTGTGATTTGGCACTTTGGTGAATTTTTGGAATTTTCTGGAATTTATTTGGATTTATTTGGATTTAATTTGAATTTATTCCATATTGAAATAATTAAAGAAATTAAATTTCCAAATAAAGTTTTGTTGGAAATATTTTATTTGAGTCCCAAATACCCTAAAATATTTTCCAGAATTTTTCTGGAATTTTTCTGAGTCTTTTGCTATTTTTAATGAATTAAATGAATTTCTGGGAATTAATTTGAATATTTAATCGCTGGAAAATCAACCCGGGTCGGTTACTGTTCCTCCGACCGAGCCCGAGTCAGACTCGAGTTCAAGTCTGACCCGAACCCGACCCGAGCCAGTGGTTGAGCCGAACCCACTTACCGAACCCTACGCTGCGTGTGACCGCTGGATCAAGGTCCAATACCACGATTGAGCCACGCCACCGAGCCCAAGTCCGACCGAGCCATACTCGCCGAGCCGACCGAGCCCAACTCACGCAACCGTTGGAGCGAGATCCAACGGCTCACGTTGCGCCACGTCGCCTCTCCGTGCCGCCGTCGGAATCCGCCGCCGCAGCCGTGTCGACCTCGGTCTCCGCGTGATTCACTAAGCCGAGGCCGCTATTTAATGCGCCATTGCCGCCATCGGGTAGCCCGCTGCGGCGCACCAGTAGCTCCTAACTCCACGCCGCCGAGCCGCCGTCACCCCGCTAAAGCTCGCCGTAGTTGATCTAAGGAGCCGCCGCGGTTTTTGCTTCGTTCCGCCGTCGTCCGCTGTAACACCCCAAATTTTTGCTTTTCATGAAATTAAATATTATTTTGCACTTTGGTGAATTTTTGGAATTTTCTGGAATTTATTTGGATTTATTTGGAATTTATTTGAATTTATTCCATTTTAAAATAATTAAAGAATTAAACTTTGCAAATAAAAATTTGTTGGAAATATTTTATTTGAGTCCAAAATGTTCCAAAATATTTTCTAGAATTTTTCTGGAATTTTTTTGAGTCTTTTACTATTTTTAATGAATTAAATGAATTACTGAAAATTATTTTAAATATTAAATCGCTGGAAAATCCAAGTCGGGTGGCATCGTTCATCCGACCGAGCCCGAGTCAGACTCGAGTTCGAGTCCGACCCGAGCCAGTCGTTCCGGCCGAGCCCACTCGGCGAACTCTAATCCACGTGACCGTTGGATTCGGATCCAACGGCCACGATTGAGCCACGTCACCGAGCCCAAGCCCGACCGAGCCAGCCAACTCGCCGAGTCCGACCCGGACCCAAACCCACGCACCGTTGGATCTCGATCCAACGGCCGCGGCGCTGCCACGCCACCCTCTCCGTGTCGCCGCCGGACTCGCCAGAATCGTGCCGACCTCGCTTCGTGGCGTTTCACGGACGCCGAGGCTGCTATTTAATGCGCCGCCACCACGGTCGTGACCTAGACTTCAGCGCGCACCCGTAGACCTAGACAACGTCGCCGGAGTTGCCGTAACGCTCCGCCGCGGTTTTCGCTTCGTTCCGTCGCCGTCCGTCGTCCTCCGCCGCCGTTGACCCTAGATCCGGACTCACCGCGACGAGACGCACCCGAAGGGATCTCTCACTTCGCCGGAGCGCCAGAACGCCGCTTGCGAGGTCGCCGCCCTCCGCGCCGGTGAGCAGCGCGCCATAAGCCATCGCCGGACCGCGAAGCTCTCACCGTCCGATCAAGATCCAACGCCGAGATCACGCCATGTCATCGCACGGTGAGATTGCGTTACGATTTCCATATCTAATCTCGACCATCGGATCTAGATCCAACGGTCCAGATCAAACGGGTTAACCCAAACGCGTGAGAGCCAGATCTAATCTGGGCCGTCGATTTTCAAATCAACGGCCGAGATAGCGCCACGTGGCGGGAAGTCTGACCGTCGCCGGGCCGCACTGCAGGTAGGACGCCGACACGCCGCCCGCGTGTCGGGCCGACGCGGATCGAACCGCACCATGATGTCATGCTGACGTCATGGTGGGCCCAAGATGTCACGGCCGTCCCAGCCTAAGCGCCGACGCCAAGAATGACGCCACGGTGGTCCCACCCGCCAAAGACCAATGGGCCGAGCCCCGCCGACGCCGGCGACGTTATCCGAGGCGGACCCACATGTCAGCGACACGTGGAGTCGTGGACCGAGTCCACGGTAGACCCGAGCCGAGCGTGGACCGAGTCCATGGACGGTGGCCGACGCCAGCAGACCAATCCGAGTCGACACGTGTCGGTCGACGCAATAATTAATTTCCGAAAAAGAAAATGAATTATTAATTCGAAATAATGATTTCAGATTTTGATTCAAACTTCAAACGCTTATAACTTTTGCGTTTCAACTCCGATTTGAGTGATTCAAATTTCTAAATTTGTATAAAATTCAGATCTACTCAAATATGAATTTTATTTAATTTTTGGACTAAAGTTTTTCTCTGTAATATTATTTAATTGATTATTTAAACTTTAAATAATTATAACTTTTGTGTTTTAACTCCGATTTGAACGATTGCAGTTCCTAAAAATTCATAAAATTATGTTCTCTCTGTTTATGGATTTTATTTGGAGTTTTAGGATGCTTTTGCCTATTGTTTATTTGTGTATTGCTATTTGCACGCTTTACGAGTAGACGTTGAAGTGCCGGAAGGATTCGAAGGAGAAGTATTGACTCAGGATCCAACTCAAGACCAAGAACAAGTACTTTTTGAAGGCAAGTTATGCTTTGACCATGTTGATCCCATTTTGAAATCTATTTTGGTTCAAATTATTGCATGCTAGTTCAATTAGAAAATACTTTATTTAAATATGGGAGATTAGATAAATACCAAATTGCTGTATGACACCTTGATTAATTAAATATGTGCCATGACCCCTTGTCACCCTAGTTGTGGTTTACTAGTTGGACATAATTAAATTGCCAACATGGGTTTTAGACCGTTGTAGTACATTGCTTAGACCTGCTACGTGCTCATGACATGATTTTGGACAATCAAATGTTAATATTGACTTAATGATATATTGAACTTGTTTTGGAAAGGTATCATGTGATGTTGATGGCACGTGGTGCATGGTAATCAAGCGGGTTTTGATAAATAGTTTTCACGGGCATGTGGCAATAATGATCGGTGGGCGGTGTGGCAATCGGGATGTTGATTTGGTTCTTGGTAGTCTTGCCCTGGTCACTCTAAGGACTTAACCTTGCAAGCCTTTGAATCGAGTCATACATGCAACCACATGGTCGGAATGGGACGGCCCTAGTTGACTAAGTTGCTAAGGACTCACTTGTGGAGCCTCAGGGTGTCAATTACACCGCTTGTGTGATTGTGCGGGGGAGCGATCGTGGTCGTGGGCCGATACCCATCTAACGGTGTGTTGGTCCCATACTTCGCCTTGGTTAAGGGAAGGGATGGTGTAGAGCACGAACCGGAGAGGACCACCTGTGTTGTTTGAGGCTTCCGAAAGGCTTTGTTACGGGAACTCGCCTTTGTGGTGTTTGACTGTATCTTGTGGGTAAAGTGCATAACCTCTGCAGAGTGTAGAATCTATTCGAATAGCCGAGTCCGCGGTATTGGACATCGCTCGGGGATTACAGTCAAGGGTTAAACTTTCTGAAAATAACTTGGATTTGAAAGGTTGGTTTGGATTAAATAATGACGTTGATGGACATGTGGGTTAAGATGGGAAAAGATGTTTACCAAACTCCTTGAAAGGTTATTTATGCTATACTTGTTTTTACTGCTTTCGAATCTACTGATGCTACTTTTCAAATGTCAAGCATCGCAAATATACCTTGAGCTATTCCTTTGTACCAAGCCATGCATATAGTATATTAGCTTGCATTCTCATGCATGACTTGCCGAGTACCAAGTACTCACCCTTGCCACAATACAACACCGCTTGAAGAGGAGACTACACCACTTTGGAGGAGGAGCTCCACGAGGAACCATCTACTTAGAGCGAGCCCGGTCGGTTGCCTGTGGTATACTGGATGGCGCCACGAAGTTATCTTATTTTCCGCTGCTATTATTTTTCTCTTAATAAGTTTCGCCCGGCGAGGCGTACATTTGTAACTTGACCTTAAGGTCGGGTAACCAGTTTGATTATTTAATTAAAGTACTTTATTAGTATCGAGTGGTATGATTGTGATATTTACCAATGTTAAGACTGTGTGCACTAGCGCGTTCCTGGACTAGTGCTGAACACACAGAGGGTCCGGATTTGCAAATTCGGGGTCCCGACAGAGGTGGTATCAGAGCCATACTGACCGTAGGCTCAACCCTAGCTAGAATGGTCGTAGAGAGGTTAAAACCTATTTTCTAAAAAGGCTAAAAATTCGTCAAGATAAGAAATGATATCTCGACTTATCCCCTTCTCTCTTTTCTTGTCTCTTTCTAAATTTTTCCTTACCTTGTCACGATTTAAAAATTTCGAGTTCTTACGTGAGCATCTTGTGACAGATGGAGGGAGAGTTCAACTACGTCGATCTGGAGGTTGGTCACGCCGCAGAACTTTGGCGTATGCTACAGACTCTCGGAGATTTTGAGAAGCCGCAATACCAAGTGGAAGTGATCAGACAAGCAGGATTGATCAAGGCTTGTGACGTGAAGATTGTGGTACCTGCTAGGAAGAAGGGCCCAGGCAATCGCCCGATACACTGCACTGCCAGGAGGTCTACAATGCAGATGGGTATCCAAGAAGTGTCACGACGAGCAATGCGGCACATTACCCGCATCTACGCCAGAGAATTGGAGAGCACGGTGTTCCGTTATCATCCGCGCAGCGATAACCTTCTTGACCCGAAGACGATTCAGGATGAGAATGCCATGGTCACACAGTTGGCACGACTTGTTGTCGCCCAGGAGGATGTACTCGATGATACAAGCAAGGAGCTACAGAAGGCCCGCAAGGAGATCACGACAGAGAAGAACAGATGGCGGGAAGCTCAAGAGTATGTGTCACACCTTTTGCGAAGGATTAACGAGTTGGAGATGGCTTTGTACGGACCAGAGCCAGAGCCAATGCTCGAGCTGCACGAGCCAGACCCGGAGGAGCCGGAGCTTGAGGAGGACACTGCATCTTCGACTACCACAGATGACACGCTTCTTTGGACATGGCAATCGCTTTCGCGCCACGCCGCAAAGATCCGTACCCAGGCCGTGGAGGTTTTCTCGCTGAGTGAGCGTAGGTTCTATAGTGAGACTCCTTCGCTGAGTCGCGTCATAGAATAAAGAGTCACCCTTTAGGCGTTAGACTCCGGTGTTAGTTCGATTTGGATTTTCATTGTTTGCTGAGTGTGCAGTATGTGTTGCAAGGCCCTTAGGCATTGTAAGCAGCCATACCAAGTTATTGATATCATTAATAAAGTTGGACCTTAAAGCTACACCTTTCGCCCCGCATAAGTTCCATACTACTTGTCTATTCTTGTTTCCCTCTCATCTCTAAAACCTAGAGCAAATCGACAGATGGTGAACACCCGCGGAAACCTTGGAGGCAATGGAAGTGGTTCTCGCCCAGCAGAAAACCCCAATGATGGAACACCAGCACCGCCATTGGACATACAGAATTTTGGAGCATTTCTTGCTGCTCAGACTCAGTTGATGCATGCTATGATGCAACAGATGCAACACGTCACTGCTCAGGCCACTGCTAATCAAGCTAATCAGGGACAACGCCAGAATACAAGACTGTCAGAGTTCATGAGGACTCACCCACCCACTTTCTCTGGGAATGCCAACCCATTGGAGGCCGATGATTTGTTAAGATCAATTGAGAGGAAGCTACACATCGCTCAATGCATGGGAAATGAGAAGGTACTCTACGCTTCTCATCAGTTGGAAGGAACAGCCGCCGAATGGTGGGAGAACTTCTGTGCCACGCAAGAGAACCCTCAAGATATCACTTGGGAAGAGTTCACGGTGCACTCACAAGATTATCACGTGCCTGAAGGAATCATGGATCTTAAGAAGGAGGAGTTCAGAGCACTGAGGCAAGGTAATCAGCCAGTGGCCGACTACCTGAATAAGTTCACACAGCTTGCACGCTACGCACCTGAGGATGTAGCGACAGATAAAGCCGCATACCTCGCTTCATGAAGGGACTTAACTCAGGATTGCAGGTGGGATTGATCACCCACACCTTTCCAGATTTCCAAGAATTGGTGAATAAGGCGCTTATTCTTGAGGACAAGCGCAAGGAACTGGATAAGAACAGGAAGCGCAGGATGCAACAGCAGGGATCACGCCAGGGAACGCAACAGCGTCTGAGAGTTGCACCAAATCAATTTTTCAGATTTCAGCCACAGAACGCAACCAGGACACCGTCACCATCACCAAGACCCGTCAATCAGAACTACCAGACCCCAGCCCCCGCTAGAAACGCCGCTCAGCAACAAGAAGGAACAAGAAGACGCCGCTACAATCGCAACGAGCCAGGACACTTTGCCAACAGCTGCCCAAAGAAGACAGCAGGAGTGACCCTACCCGCTTCAATCTAGGATCCACACCGGCTAGGACGCCAAAGATCAGAGCCACACCCTGCATCGTGGTGAGAGGCCGAGTCAATCATGTCACCGCGGATGCACCGCAGAATGCTACGGACGTCGTGATCGGGTAAGTTACTTGTTAACTTCCACTGCGGCGCTTTGTTTGATTCTGGAGCTTCGCATTCGTTTGTTTCGCAAGGCTTTGCTGCTAAAAATGATTTGGAGATTGCAAGGCTTAAATGCACGCTTGTAGTTCAAACCCCTGGTTCCGAACTCCGAACGAAAGTAGGATGTTCTGGGGTGAGAATACTAATAGATGGAATAGAGTTCCTAGCGAACCTTATTATTTTAGAGACCCAGACCTTAGACGTCATTTTGGGAATGGATTGACTATCCAAGCACAAGGCCATATTGGATTGTGGACGAAGGACTATCTCAGTTGAGAGCCCGTGTGGAAAGAAAGTAGAATTTCAAGCCACTGCCGTTAGGGATGGACAGTTGATGGTTAACAGTACCAAGACAATCAGCATAGAGGATGTTTCAGTAGTGAATGAGTACCCAGATGTTTTTCCGGAAGATCTACCTGGTATGCCGCCAGACAGGGACATAGAGTTTGTAATAGAGCTTGTACCTGGTACAGCACCGATAGCAAAGAGACCCTATCGGATGTCCACCGAGGAGTTGGTAGAGATGAAGAAACAGCTAGAGGAGTTAATGGAGAAAGGATTCCAAGAACTGAAAACGAGATTGACATCAGCACCAGTGTTGGTTCTGCCGGACGTCAATCAAAGCTTTGATATCTATTGTGATGCATCACGCCAAGGACTTGGATGTGTGTTGATGCAGAACGGAAAGGTTGTTGCTTATGCATCAAGGCAGTTGAGGCCGCATGAGGAGAATTACCCGACACATGACCTAGAGTTAGCTGCCGTAGTACATGCCTTGAAGATATGGCGTCACTATCTGATCGGGAACAGATGTGAAGTGTACACGGATCATAAGAGCCTTAAGTACATATTCACCCAGTCGGATCTGAACATGAGGCAAAGGAGATGGTTGGAGTTGATCAAGGACTACAATGTTGGAATCCATTATCATCCCGGAAAGGCCAACGTAGTTGCCGATGCCTTGAGTCGGAAAAGCCATACCATGAATATGTTGATGGCCACGAATCAGGATGAGCTATGCCAGGAATTTCAGAGAATGAAGATTGAGGTGGTACCCAATGGATTCTTGGCCGCATTGGAAGTAAAACCTACTCTGAAGGATCAGATCCGAGAAGGACAAAAGGATGATGACAAGATCCGTAGGATTAAGTCCAAAATGGAGGAAGGCAAGGCAAAGGATTTCAAGCTAGATGGGCAGAGCACGTTATGGATGAAGGATCGGATTTGCGTAGAACAAGAAGGAATTAAAGCAATCGATTACGGAGGAAGCCCATGACTCCAAGTATTCAATTCACCCAGGGAGTGCCAAAATGTATCAGGATTTGAAGGAAAGATTCTGGTGGCCAAACATGAAGCGAGAAGTTGCCGAGCATGTTGCATTGTGCGACGTATGCCAGAGAGTCAAGGCAATGCATCAGAGACCAGCAGGATTGCTGCAGCCGCTGAAGATACCTGAGTGGAAGTGGGAGGAAATCGGAATGGATTTCATCACCGGTTTACCCAAGACTCAAGGGGGTTATGACTCCATATGGGTTATAGTAGATCGCTTGACCAAAGTAGCCTATTTTATCCCCGTAAAGACCACTTACTCGGGGGATAAGTTAGCAGAATTGTGTATGATCAGGATCGTCTATTTGCATGGAGTACCAAAAAGGATTGTATCGGACAGAGGTACCCAATTTACCTCAAGGTTCTGGAATAAGTTGCATGAAGCCATGGGAACCCGTTTGAACTTCAAGATGACCTATCATCCACAGACGGATGGACAGACCGAAAGAGTCAATCAGATTCTGGAGGATATGCTAAGAGCGTGTGCATTGGCTTATGCTACCTCTTGGGATAAGAGTTTGCCGTATGCCGAGTTCAGTTACAACAATAGTTACCAGGCTAGTTTACAGATGTCACCTTTTGAGGCACTGTATGGTCGACCCTGTCGGACGCCATTGAATTGGAATGAGGTCGGCGAGCGCCGTGTCTTCGGGCCTGATATACTTCAAGAAGCTGAAGAGCAGATTGCCACGATTAGGGAAAGGTTGAAGATAGCCCAATCACGACAGAAGAGTTACGCTGACAACCGTCGCCGAGGCTTGAGTTTTGAACCAGAGGACTATGTATACCTCAGAGTTACGCCTCTCAGGGGAGTGAAGAGGTTCCATGCCAAAGGGAAACTTGCACCCCGTTATGTTGGGCCATTTAAGATTTTGAGCCGCATAGGCGAAGTTGCTTACCAGCTGGAGTTGCCACAGTCGTTAGCAGGAGTACATGACGTGTTCCATGTGTCCCAGCTAAAGAAGTGTCTTCGAGGGCCAGATGAGCGAACGCCCTTGGAGTCAATTGAGCTACAAGAAGATCTGACTTACAAGGAGCATCCCGTGAAGATTCTGGACACCATGGATCGAGAGACTAGGAACAAGTCAACCCGTTTCTGTAGAGTTCAGTGGAGCAACCATGCAGAGAGCGAAGCAACTTGGGAACGAGAAGAGGATTTGAGGAAAGAGTTTCCGAACCTATTCTTTAGTAAGCCCTAAATCTCGGGGACGAGATTCCATTAAGGGGGGGAGGTTTGTAACACCCCAAAATTTTGCTTTTCTAAAATCTATGTGTGATTTGGCACTTTGGTGAATTTTTGGAATTTTTTGGAATTTATTTGGATTTATTTGGAATTTATTTGAATTTATTCCAATTTGAAATAATTAAAGAAAGTAAATTTTCAAATAAAGTTTTGTTGGAAATATTTTATTTGAGTCCCAAATGCCCTAAAATATTTTCCAGAATTTTTCTGGAATTTTTCTGAGTATTTAGCTATTTTTCTTGAATTAAATGAATTACTGGGAATTATTTTAAATATTAAATCGCTGGAAAATCCAAGTCGGGTCAAGTACTGTTCATTTGACTCGAGCCCGACTCGAGTCAGACTCGAGTCCGACCCGGGCCACGCGATCCGATCGAACCTCGATCGATCCGGACCGTTGGATCGGAATCCAACGGTCGGATTTAGTCCGCACCGGTCCAACCGGGTTCGACCCGGACCCGTGGCGCCGTGCGATTTGGACCGTTGATCGTCCACGTGTACGGCCACGGTTTCGTCTTCCCCGCCGAATCCGAGCCGGATTCCTCCGCCGCCGCGCCGTGGCCGAGCTCGGTAGGGTTTTGATTTGAGCCCGGAAGCCGAGGCTATTTAAAGCGTGGGTGGTCGACCGAGAACCCCCGTTTCCGGCGCACTGCGTTCTCACCTTTCACGCTTGAGCCGCGCCGTTTAGACGCACGAGCTCGCCGTAGTTGGGGAAGTTTCCGCCGTGGTTAACTCCGATTCCGCCGCCAAGCCGCTCCGCCGTGCTTGAGCTCGGATCCGAGATTCCCAGTGTCAAGGCGCACTGATAGGACCTTTCACCTCGCCGGAAGGACGAAAACGCCGTTGCAATCGCTGCCGTCTTCACCTCCGGTCTACCTCGCCGCCCGCTATATCGCCGTCTGAAGCTCCATCGACCGTCCGATCTAAATCGAACGGCAACGGTGAGATCACGTGTTTCCCGAATCCGTAAAACCCAGATCTGTTCTAGACCGTTAGATCTAGATCCTACGGCTGAGGTTAGTTGCGTTGTAGCTTTAGGGTTAGATCTGGACCGTCCGATCTAGATCGAACGGCCCAGATTGACGGTGCTGATTTAGAACGCGTAAATCCTAGATCTAATCGCGGCCGTTGATTTTCAAATCAACGGGCACGATCGAGCCATGTGTGCCTAGCCGCGCCGTGCGCACGCGGGGCCCGCGTGTCAGAGGGCCCATGTGTCAGCCGCATCCGCGCCGGCGCGAGTCGAGTCGCTGACAGGGCGGGCCCGCCTGTCAGTGACCGCGAGCCGTGGGCCGAGCCCACGGTGGACCGAGCCGAGGCCGTGCGCCGGGTCCGTGGACCCGAGGCCACGTGTCATCACCCGATTGGTCCACGTGTCCTTGCTGACGCAACAGATGATTTTCCGAAAAAGAAAATGATTTAATAAATCAATTTAATAATGGATTTGAATTTCAAAACTTCAAACGCTTATAACTTTTGCGTTTCAACTCCGATTTGAGTGATTCAAATTTCTAAATTTGTTTAAAATTGAGATCTACTCAAATATGAATTTTATTTAATTTTTGGACTAAAGTTTTCTCTGTAAAATTATTTAATTTATTATTTAAACTTTAAATAATTATAACTTTTGTGTTTTAACTCCGATTTGAACGATTCCAGTTCCTAAAAATTCATAAAATTATGTTCTCTCTGTTTATGGATTTTATTTGGAGTTTTAGGATGCTTTTGCCTATTGTTTATTTGTGTATTGCTATTTGCACGCTTTACGAGTAGACGTTGAAGTGCCGGAAGGATTCGAAGGAGAAGTATTGACTCATGATCCAACTCAAGACCAAGAACAAGTACTTTTTGAAGGCAAGTTATGCTTTGACCATGTTGATCCCATTTTGAAATCTATTTTGGTTCAAATTATTGCATGCTAGTTCAATTAGAAAATACTTTATTTAAATATGGGAGATTAGATAAATACCAAATTGCTGTATGACACCTTGATTAATTAAATATGTGCCATGACCCCTTGTCACCCTAGTTGTGGTTTACTAGTTGGACATAATTAAATTGCCAACATGGATTTTAGACCGTTGTAGTACATTGCTTAGACACACTTTCGTGCTCATGACATGATTTTGGACAATCAAATGTTAATATTGACTTAATGATATATTGAACCTGTTTTGGAAAGGTATCATGTGATGTTGATGGCACGTGGTGCATGGTAATCAACTGGGATTTTGATAAATAGTTTTCGGCCGGGGCATGTGGCAATAATGATCAGGTGGGCCGGTGGCAATCGGGGATGTTGATTTGGTTCTTCGGGTAGTCTTGCCTGGTCACTCTAAGGACTTAACCTTGCAAGCCTTTGAATCGAGTCATACTTGCAACCACATGGTCGGAATGGGACGGCCCTAGTTGACTAAGTTGCTAAGGACTCACTTGTGGAGCCTCAGGGTGTCAATTACACCGCTTGTGTGATTGTGCGGGGAGCGATCGTGGCCGTGGCCAGATACCCATCTAACGGTGTGTTGGTCCCATACTTCGCCTTGGTTAAGGGAAGGGATGGTGTAGAGCACGAACCGAGAGGACCACCTGTGTTGTTTGAGGCTTCCAAAGGCTTTGTTACTGAACTCGCCTTTGTGGTGTTTGACTGTATCTTGTGGGTAAAGTGCATAACCTCTGCAGAGTGTAGAATCTATTCGAATAGCCGAGTCCGCGGTATTGGACATCGCTCGGGGATTACAGTCAAGGGTTAAACTTTCTGAAAATAACTTGGATTTGAAAGGTTGGTTTGGATTAAATAATGACGTTGATGGACATGTGGGTTAAGATGGGAAAAGATGTTTACCAAACTCCTTGAAAGGTTATTTATGCTATACTTGTTTTTACTGCTTTCGAATCATCGATGCTACTTTTCAAATGTCAAGCATCGCAAATATACCTTGAGCTATTCCTTTGTACCAAGCCATGCATATAGTATATTAGCTTGCATTCTGTGCATGACTTGCTGAGTACCAAGTACTCACCCTTGCCACAATACAACACCAGTTGAAGAGGAGACTACACCAGCTTTGGAGGAGGAGCTCCACGAGGAACCATCTACTTAGGGAGCGAGCCCAGTCAGTTGCCTGTGGTATACTGGATGGCGCCACGAAGTTATCTTATTTTCCGCTGCTATTATTTTTCTCTTAATAAGTTTCGCCCGGCGAGGCGTACATTTGTAACTTGACCTTAAGGTCGGGTAACCAGTTTGATTATTTAATTAAAGTACTTTATTAGTATTGAGTGGTATGATTGTGATATTTACCAATGTTAAGACTGTGTGCACTAGCGCGTTCCTGGACTAGTGCTGAACACACAGAGGGTCCGGATTTGCAAATTCGGGGTCCCGACAACGGACCATAAGAGTCTTAAGTACATCTTCACCCAATCCGACTTGAACATGAGACAGAGGAGATGGCTAGAGTTGTTCAAGGACTATAATGTTGGAATCCATTACCATCCTGGAAAGGCCAACGTAGTGGCCGATGCTCTGAGTCGGAAAAGCCATACTGTGAGTATGTTGCTAGCCACAAGTTAGGATGAGCTATGTGAGGATTTCCAGAGAATGAAGATTGAGGTGGTACCTAGCGGATTCTTTGCCGCATTAGAAGTAAAGCCTACCCTAGAGGATCAGATCCGAGAAGGACAGAAGGATGATGACAAGATCCGCAGGATTAAGTCCATCAAGGAAGAAGGCAAGGCAGAGGATTTCAAGTTAGATGAGCAGGGCACGTTATGGATAAAGGATCGGATTTGTGTACCAAACAAGAAGGAGCTGAAGCAGTTGATTTTAGAAGAAGCTCATGACTCAAAGTATTCCATTCATCCTGGAAGTGCCAAGATGTATCAGGATTTAAAAGAAAGATTCTGGTGGCCGAACATGAAGCGTGAAGTTGCCGAGCATGTTGCATTGTGCGACGTATGCCAGAGAGTCAAGGCGATGCATCAGAGACCAGCAGGATTGTTGCAACCGCTAAAAATACCTGAGTGGAAGTGGGAGGAAATCGGAATGGATTTCATTACCGGTTTGCCTAAGACTCAAGGAGGTTATGACTCTATATGGGTTATAGTGGATCGCTTGACCAAGGTCGCCCATTTTATCCCTGTGAAGACCACTTACTCGGGAGATAAGTTAGCAGAGTTGTATATGACCAGGATCGTCTGTTTGCACGGAGTGCCAAAGAGGATTGTATCGGACAAAGGTGCCCAATTTACCTCAAGATTCTGGAATAAATTGCATGAAGCTATGGGAACCCGTTTGAACTTCAGTACAGCTTATCATCCACAGACGGATGGACAGACCGAAAGAGTCAATCAGATTCTGGAGGATATGTTAAGAGCGTGTGCATTGGCTTATGCTACCTCTTGGGATAAGAGTTTGCCGTATGCCGAGTTCAGTTACAATAATAGTTACCAGGCTAGTTTACAGATGTCACCTTTTGAGGCACTGTATGGACGACCCTGTCGGACGCCATTGAACTGGAATGAGACAGGTGAGCGCCGTGTCTTTGGGCCTGATATTCTTCAAGAAGCTGAAGAGCAGATTGCCATGATTAGGGAAAGGTTGAAGATAGCCCAATCACGACAGAAGAGTTATGCTGACAATCGTCGCCGGGATTTGAGTTTTGAACCAGAAGACTTTGTATACCTCAGAGTTACGCCGCTCAGAGGAGTTAAGAGATTCCATGCCAAAGGAAAACTTGCACCCCGTTATGTTGGACCATTTAAGATTTTGAGCCGTAGAGGCGAAGTTGCTTACCAGCTGGAGTTGCCACAGTCGTTAGCAGGAGTACATGACGTGTTCCACGTGTCCCAGTTGAAGAAGTGTCTCCGAGTACCTGAGGAACAGACACCGCTAGAGTCAATTGAGTTGCAAGAAGATTTGACGTACAAGGAGCACCCTGTGAAGATTCTGGACACAATGGATCGAGAGACGAGGAACAAGTCAACTCGTTTCTGTAGAATTCAGTGGAGCAACCATGAAGAAAGCGAGGCGACTTGGGAACGCGAAGAGGATTTGAGGAAAGAGTTTCCGAACCTATTCCTTAGTTAGCCTTAAATCTCGGGGACGAGATTCTGTTAAGGGGGGAGGTTTGTAACACCCCAAAAATTTTGCTTTTCTTAAATTTATGTGTGATTTGGCACTTTGGTGAATTTTTGGAATTTTCTGGAATTTATTTGGATTTATTTGGATTTAATTTGAATTTATTCCATATTGAAATAATTAAAGAAATTAAATTTCCAAATAAAGTTTTGTTGGAAATATTTTATTTGAGTCCCAAATACGCTAAAATATTTTCCAAAATTTTTCTGAGTCTTTTGCTATTTTTAATGAATTAAATGAATTTCTGGGAATTAATTTGAATATTTAATCGCTGGAAAATCAACCCGGGTCGGTTACTGTTCCTCCGACCGAGCCCGAGTCAGACTCGAGTTTGAGTCTGACCCGAACCCGACCCGAGCCCGTGGTTGAGCCGAACCCACTCGGCCGAACCCTACGCGTGTGACCGTTGGATCAAGATCCAACGACCACGATTGAGCCACATCACCGAGCCCAAGTCCGACCGAGCCAGCCAGCTCGTCGAGCCGGACCCGAGCCCAACTCACGCAACCGTTGGATCGAGATCCAACGGCTCACGTTGCGCCACGTCGCCTCTCCGTGCCGCCGTCGGAATCCGTCGCCGCAGCCGTGTCGACCTCGGTCTCCGCGTGATTCACGGAAGCCGAGGCCGCTATTTAATGCGCCGCCGCCGCCATCGGGTAGCCCGTTGCGGCGCACTGCAGTAGCTCTAACCCACGCCGCCGAGCCGCCGCCACCCCGCTTAGAGCTCGCCGTAGTTGATCTAAGGAGCCGCGGTTTTTGCTTGCTCGCCGGCCCGCCGTTGACCCCAGATCCGGACTCACCGCGACGAGACGCACCCGAAGGGAGAACTCACCTCACCGGAGAAGCCTCGGAGCGCCGTAGCCTGTGTCGCCGTCCCCAACTCCGGTGACCTCGAGCCGCCGCGCCGCCATCGACGTCCTCGAAGCTTCTCAGCCGTCCGATCAAGATCCAACGTCCCAGATCACGCCACGTCACCGCCGGTGAGATCCCAATCCAAAACCCCAGATCCAATCTCGACCGTTCGATCTAGATCCAACGGTCCAGATCAAATGCGTTAACCCAAACGCGTGAGAGCCAGATCTAATCTGGGCCGTGGATTTTCAAATCAACGGCCGAGATTGCGCCACGCTGCCTGGAAGGTCGACCGCGGCGGTCGCGCCGGCCCACGCTGGCAGGCAGGACGCCGACACGCTGGGCCCGCATGTCGACTCCACCTAAACCACACCATGACGCCACCCTCGACGCCATGGCGGCTCAAGACGCCACGGGCCGTCCCAAAGAGCCTACCGACGCCAAGAATGACGTCACCGCGGTCCCACTCGCCGACTGCGGTCGAGCCTCACGACATCAGCAATGACGTCACCCGATGGGACCCACCTGTCAGCGACACATGGAGCCGTGGACCGAGTCCACCGTGGACCGAGCCAAGTCGTGGGCTGAGCCCATGGACCGGCTGACGTCAGCCGCCCAATCAGAGGCTGCCACGTGTCCTCGCTGACGCAATAATTAATTTCCGAAAAAGAAAATGATTTATTAATTCGAAATAATGATTTCAGATTTTGTTTCAAACTTCAAACGCTTATAACTTTTGCGTTTCAACTCCGATTTGAGTGATTCAAATTTTTAAATTTGTATAAAATTGAGATCTACCTAATGATGAATTTTATTTAATTTTTAGACTAAAGTTTTTCTCTGTAATATTATTTAATTGATTATTTAAACTTTAAATAATCATAACTTTTGTGTTTTAACTCCGAATTTGACGATTCCAGTTCCTAAAAATTCATAAAATTATGTTCTCTCTGTTTATGGATTTTATTTGGATGTTTGGACACTTTTTGCCTATTGTTTATTCGTGTATTGCTATTTGCACGCTTTACGAGTAGACGTTGAAGTGCCGGGAGGATTCGAAGGAGAAGTGTTGACTCAGGATCCAACTCAAGACCAAGAACAAGTACTTTTTGAAGGCAAGTTGTGCTTTGACCATGTTGATCCTATTTCGAAATCTATTTTGATTTAAATTATTGCATGCTAGTTCAAATAGAAAATGCTTACTTTGGGGTAGTAGATAAATGCCAAATTGCTGTATGACACCTTGATTACTTAAGTATGTGCCATGACCCCTTGTCACCCTAGTTGTGGTTTACTAGTTGGACATTACTAAATTGCCAACATGGGTTTATAGATCGATGTAGTATACTGCTTAGACCTGCTACGTGCTCATGACATGATTTTGGACAATCAAATGTTAATATTGACTTAATGATATATTGAATTTGTTTTGGAAAAGTATCATGTGATGTTGATGGCACGTGGTGCATGGTAATCAACTGGGGTTTGATAAATAGTTTTCGACCGGGGCATGTGGCAAGAATATTCAGGTGGGCCAGTTGTGGCATTGGGAAGGATGATTTGGTTCTTCGGGTAGTCTTGTCCTGGTCACCCTAAGGACTTAACCTTGCAAGCCTTTGAACTGAGTCAAGCGTGCAACCACATGTCTGTAATGGGACGGACCTAGTTGACTAAGTTGCTAATAACGCACTGTGGGACCTCGGAGGTCAACTACACCCTTTGTGTAAGTTGTGCGGGGAGCGTCGGGAAGTGAGGCCAGGTACCCATCTAACGGTTGGTTGGCCTAAACTTCGCCTTAGCTAAGGGAAGGGTTAGTGTGCAACAACCGGGGAGGACCACTTGTATTGTTAGAAGTTTCCGAAAGACTTTGTTACGGGAACTCGCCTTTGTGGTGTTTGACTGTATCTTGTGGGTAAAGTGCATAACCTCTGCAGAGTGTAGAATCTATTCGAATAGCCGTGTCCGCGGTATTGGACATCGCTCGGGAATTACAGTCAAGGGTTAGACTTTCTCAAAAATAACTTGGACTTGAAAGGTTGGGTTGGATTAATAATTATGTTGATGGAAATGTGGATTAGGAAGGGAAAGATGTTTATTAAACTCCTTGATAAGTTATTTATGCTTTACTTGTTTCTACTGCTTTCGAATCTACTTATGCTACTTGTCAAATGCTGTTTTACTGCAAATATACCTTGAGCTATTCCTTTGTATCAAGCCATGCATATAGTCTATTAGCCTGCATTCTGTGCATGACTTGCTGAGTACCAAGTACTCACCCTTGCCACAATACAACACCAGTTGAAGAGGAGACTACACCAGCTTTGGAGGAGGAGCTCCAAGAGGAACCGTCTACTTAGGGAGCGAGCCCAGTCAGGAACCGTCTACTTAGGGAGCGAGCCCAGCTCCGGATGGTGCGGCCATCTTTGTCGAGAGATCCCGACGCTTTTCGTTCGACCAATCCCTCCTTACTTCCCTTGTGGACCGCTGGCGCCCGGAGATGCATACGTTCCACTTGCCCTGCGGAGAGATGACATCAACTTTGCAGGATGTTTTGTTCCTCACCGGCCCCCTGATCGCTGGCGAGGCGGTTGTCCCATAGGAGGTGGATGATGACTGGCGCGATGACCTAGTTGCCAGGTTCGGGGCAGTACTCCCCTGGTCCCGCAGGCCAGGCGCATCATGCCCCACTACACCACGACAGAAGCACGGTCCTACTCTGTCGTGGCTACGCCAGTTCGAGGTACGTGTTGTCGTGGTTCATAATTGGTACGAATTAATATACTCCTCTAACCAACTAACTTTTCTTCCTGCAGGTTAGTAGGCTGGCTGGGAATGCCGACGCGTACCAGGTCAGCAGGCACCTAGAGGCTTACCTTTTGTGGCTGTTCGGATGGGTGATGTTCACCACCACCCATGGAGACATCGTCGACACCAGGCTCGTTCCGATCGCCCGGGCCATTGCTGATGCTGTGCCCGACGAGGTCCCCTAGTACACCTGGGGGTCTGCAGTACTTTGTGCCACCTATCAGGGGCTGTGCGACGCGTGCTTTCGACAGCGCGACGGTTCGATACTCTCTGGGTGCCCACTCCTCTCATGCTGTGGTCGTTCGAGCGCTTCCACATTGGACGACCCTAGATTGGAGGGGGAGCGTACGGGCCGGAGTTCTACGGTGACACTGAGGTGGACGCCCCTACAATGGGGTCCCTTTGGTGCCGCAGATGGGTACGTGAATTTTCCCCCCTGTAGGATCGAAGTATACGAATATAGCAATCAGAGGGGGGGTGAATGATTGTGCGGAAGCTAAAACCAAATTCTTGATCTATTAAAAGCTCACCCCAAAACAGAACCAAATAATTGCCTCGTTTTCGACAAAAACAGAATGACAGAGGTTCGGTAAAACGCGAATTCCCAGAGATCCAACCGTCGGAACGATCTAAAATTTGGACACAAGAAACTAGATTCCAATACAAATCAAACCCAAAAAGAATCAGCTCGATCGGACTTATGGATCAAAAGTTATGAGCTTCGCAAGTTTGCTGTTCCAAAACTTGACGAAAATCAATCTAATCAAAACTTCAAGATTAAACAAGATCTTCAAAAGATTAATCAACTAGACTTTGAGGAACTCTAAATCAATACCCTAGAAAGGTTTTTGATGGATCAAATCAAGATGAAACTCAAGGATCAAAAACCAATCTAGATTTAGAGCAAGCATGCAAACAAGAACCAAGACAGAAAAACACTGTAGCAACGTGGTTACTGTAGCACGCAAGAATCTTGAAAAATTGATCTTTATTTCTTTTGTCTAAAGTACTCTCATCAAAAGAGTACAAACCCTAAAACTGAGCTTGAGGCTCTCAATGCGCTCAGCTCCGATTGATTCGATTGATGCCCTTCAACAGAAGACACCCCTCCTATTTAAAGGAGCAAAACACAAGGAGTTCTGAATACAATTCCTAATCTATAAGGGGTATGTATACAACTCCTCTTGGCCCAACGTGGCCGAGTACAACTCTTGCACACGTATGGCAACCCTACCATACTCACGTGACTAACACTTTGCACGCGTATGGCCACCTGCCATACTCACGTGACTAACACTTTGCACGCGAATGACCTCCTGCCATTCTCACGTGACTAACCATTCTTCATGTGCACTATTCTCTTAACCCGAACGTCCCGCATGACATCCTTGACCACCAAGACCTCAGTTCCTCTCTGAACCTAGTCCCGAACCTCAGCTCCTCCATGAACCTAGTTCCGGTCCCGTCATCGACCACGTTCGTCTTCGAGCAATACCTGCACATGAACAAACCACAAAACAATTCCGAGCACAAGTCCACGACTTGACTCACATCAATCCATGCAAATACTCACACGAGCATTGCATAAAGTCCACTTCAAGCATCATGAAATTCTCACAAATTTCATAATCTCAAAAACAAATCAAACACAATTCCAATTTTGCTCAAAACCCTAATCGAGCAAAAACGCATTCACGACGGACCAAAAAATATGGTCCGCGTACACATGAAAAAGTCACTCAAAAACCATTCACGACGGACCAACAAAATCGTTCCTGTACAAGTGAAAGTCTCGGTTTCAAGAAGAAATCATTCCGAAAACACGTTCACGACAGACTAAAAGAAATCAGTCCGTCGTACATGCGAAATCAATCCTCAAAAAGGCCGTTCACGACTGACCAAAGAAATTGGTCCGACGTACATGCAAAACTTACTGGTTTCTTGAAAAATTGAGTTCGGCTCATGAGCTCAAAAGCACGTCCACGACAGACCCAAAAACTTGGTCCGACGTACATGGGAAAAAGAGGTTGCCAAAAACATGTTTACAACAGACCAACAAAATTGGTCCGTCGTACATACGAAAAACGATCTGGCGCAGATGGGGAACTTACTGTTTCTTGAGAGCTTGGTCCGGCGCAAAAGAAAAACTTACTGTTTCTTGTCAAATTGTCAAACACATGCACAAGCACATTTTGCAAAACCAATTCTAAGTTAATTTTTCAGTTCAAAGCCAATTTTTCAGCACATGATTTCACACCCCCTTTCCAATATCACATTCCTGCCTCTTTTGTACTAACTTTTTGCCGATAACGTCTGCAGCCACAATGGGTTGGTCTGTAGGTATGGAGTGTGTACGCACACTTCACGGAGCCGTTCGACCTCCTGCAACCAGAGCTGGTCCGGTGGGAGCCTTATGCCCCTCAGGAGGTACAGGAGCGCACACCCCACGGTTTGTCTATCCTCTGCACCCGAGATATTCCGTACGTGCTGACATGGCGGAAGCTGGTTTTCGACATCTACGTCGAGGACTACCCGGCTCACCGGGTAATGAGGTAGCTCAAACTGCGACAGGAGGTGCTTATCTCGCGCGGCGTCACAGTCCCGGTAGAGGCTCATACGTAAGTAACAATTCATGTCTTACCATTTCAAATGGCACCGACTAAACATGCTAACGGGTTGATAACTTATGCAGGCATTCGAGGAAGGGCATGCAGGGCCGCCGAACTGACTGGGTTGCGAAGATGGCCCCTTGGGTGGAGCAATGGACTCATGCACTGGACGACGTGGCTGCAGCGGATGTCGCGTACGACATACAGGGATACCGGGGGGTACCTGTAGTGGTACCTTGGACTTACACGGGTACGCCTTTTGTCCGCTGATGACCAACACGATATCCTTCTAGCTACAGCCTACGACACATATGGCACGTGGGTTGCATCGGCGATCCACTTCGCGGTACGTTCACTACACACTATACCTAGATTTTTATTGGAATGCAAGTATACATATATCTCACCGCATGTTAACACTTTCATGGCGACATGGCGACAGAGATTGACGAGGACGCGCAGTCCATGGTAGGGCGTTTAGGCGGGGGTTTGGAGCTCTTCCAGGAGAAGTTGACAGGGTTCCTCGAGCGGTTGTCCATGAAGGCGAGGAGGATAGCGCGTGCCTGCTCTTGCCGGCAGAGGACCGACGCCGGTGGTGCGCCCTCGCGGTCGGCGAGCTGACGACAGCAGGGGGTCGGGAGCAGTACACGACCATCACCTCCGACACCACCATCGGACGACTCCGCTGTCCGGCCGCTCGGACCTCCCACCTTCTAGTTTGCACCTCCCACCTTGCTGAACCCTCCAGCGCCACCGTAGGACTAGCCAGGGAGCTCCTAGTGGCAGGTGACCTCTTACGGCTCGCCAGGTACTTACTTACTTGCTCACTTAAATATGCAATGCATTTCGTGGTAACTAATACTTGTGTACAGCAGAATACTCGTTCGGATACCCTACCGGCGCGCCATTCCGGTACCCTCCTCCTCCTCCTGTCATGGTGCCGACCCCAGGTGTGTTCAATACCCACTGTGAACTAACATTGCTTTAAATTTTACTTTGAAATACATGCTTTATTCCAACATGTTGTACGTGCTTTCAGGTTACTTCCCAGAGGGCCCCACTACGTCGTACACACGTGCGGAGGACTTCGACATGCCATATTCCGTGCCACCGCACCCGGACTTCGTGTATGGGTCCCAGCCGAGCGGCCCCACGCCTACACAGCCGACGGACCTGAGTTCTTCATGCCATACCCCTGCAGCAGCTGAGACCCTCGGACCGCGGATCGGCCACTCGCCAGACCGATTCGGCCCTTCAGGTCCTAGACGTCGCCCTGCCGCTACACGTCGACTAGCGAGGCGGAGCAGACCTCGTGCACAGGGAGAGGGGGTTCAGCAGGGAGAGGGGGGTCAGCAGAGAGAGTAGGCATCGATTGAGCACTATATGCCTACGTTGTTCTTTCTGCATGTAATGTTATGTTCTGACTTATACATTTCTACGTTGTATTCTCTATATTTCTGCTCCCATGTCACTGTCATTCAAAGCTGCACGACGTGTCAACCTCAAACAAAGCTGCACGACTTGTCATACTCAAACAATGCTGCACTCCCTCATTCAAAGCTGAAATGCTTGATATGACCACTCACTGCCTACATTTAACTCCGAAGTGACCACTTATTGCATAGTATTATAATCAGCACTAACACCTAGCATGTAGTTAAGGTATTGGTGATGAGCTACCCATCATGCCTGTGTGCTATCTTATCATGTCTGCCATGACCCATCGATGTCATCTGCAAAGCATTCTAGCTGACTATGGGAGAGATTCCCTGTCTAAAGCTATGGCCATAGCCATGCTCATGTCCCATCACATGCAAAGCTATAGAGGAATCCGATGCTTGCGGATTTTAACTTCTCTTAAGTCCGTCACTCTCTCCTATGGCTGGCTATTTAAGCCCCAGTGGTCGTCTCCCAATAATCACAGCAAGCAAGAGATCTTCGGGCCAATACGAGTGAAGACGAAACACGGACCACAAGTTCGCCAGACAATCAACCGGTGCCAATGGAGTTCCACTTGCCCCCAAGGCACATCCTTCTCGAAGAAATCCCCGAAGGCACGCGGGTCCCCATGCGCCTATGCGGGGATCCTTGCCGGTTGCAGAAGTCTCTAGACAACTTGTACACCTACGGTATGAGGTACTGGAGTTACCGCAACTACGACTCCGAGCCAACGCTGGAGATGCAGATGCGGTGGAAAAGGCCAGTATGTTCATACTCGCATTTGATGTTACATCCTGCCGTGCAAACCTTAATACTGTAATACCGTCTCCTGTCACCAATTGCAGCCTCTATTGTGCGAGTTCATCAAATTCTACGACACGGAGCAGACTCCTGAGATGGAGTGGATGCGGAATTGGGAGTACTCGCATCGTAGAGCTATGGTAGAGCAGCAGTGGCGTGAGCAGGATGAGGAGGAGAAGCGCATGAAGCATCACAAAGAAATGCGTGCAGAGAGGAAGGCCGAACGACAGCGCGTGGCGGCCGAGCGGGAGGCCGAGCATGAGAGGAAGCGCGAGAGGGCGGCTAGGGCTAGGGCGGCAGGCACCGATGGGTTGCGCAAGGGGAAATATCCCCGATGCACTCAGTAGTGTAGCAGAAGGGCCATTGTTGTTTCATGTAACCGCTTTTAGTTTTAAGCCGTAATAAAGAGTGTAGCCTGCCTTATTTTCATCACTAAGATCTTATTTGTGAATCGACCTCTCTCGTATCCCCCTCTCCCACCCTCGTTAGGGTTATTGCACCAGTACATTTTAGATGCAAAGAAAAATGTAAATTAAATATTTTTCCATAATATGTTAGTCCATATATCAAATGGAAAATCTCATCCATTCTTACAAAAAAATTACCTTCCAACATGATATGTTACGGGCTGGTAAAAAGGTTTATGCGTTACGGTTTATTTACGACTATAATACTTAGGGTTGTTGCGCTAATACATTTGACATGCAAAGAAAGGTGTAAATAAAATATTTTTACGAAATATGGTAGTCCATATATGAAACATCAAACCTGCCACATTCTTTCAAAAAAATACATTCAGACATGATATTTTACTGGTTGCCGAAAATGCTTAAGCGTTATCGTTTTTCGTCGACTATAATAGTTAGGGTTATTGCGCTACTAGAATGTAGCTCCAGAGTAAGGTGTAAATAAATTATTTTTTCAGAACATGGTAGTCCATATATCAAATAGCAAATCTGCCACATTCTTCAAAATAAATACATTCGAGCAGGATATCTTAAGGGCTGCCAAAAAAGCTTCGGCGTTCTATGAAAGCGAGGCTTCTTATAGCCATTTCGTTTTTTCAATTGAGTTCATTCCTATATATTTTTGCAAAAATGAGACATCTAAGACCCTAAGAACAGGTGAAATTTATTTTATGATTTTTGAACCCAGGGTTTATATAGTTTCTTCATAATACATAAAAGGGTATTTAACAAAACTTGATTTTCACTATTTAAATTTGCATGGAACATAGTATTTGTTGTAAGTTATTATGAATCATTATGGCTTAATAAAAATTTAGAAATTTTTTCCATGATTTTTGGAGCCATGGTTTATATAGTTTCTTCATAATACCTAAAATAGTCTTTTAGTAAACCTGATTTTAACATTTTAAATTTTTATAAAACATGCCACTTTTTTATAATATATTATGAATGCTTATAGCGTAATAAAAATTTAGAATTTTTTTTCATATTTTTTCGAGGTTCGTAGCATCCGATATGAATTATTTGACTATATAATGAATTAAGATAATTAATTAAATGCCACGTCGCCTGCCAGTCGCTGCCACGTGGCGCGACTGGGCTCTGTCGCGCGATCGTGGCGCGACTGACCTGTGTGTCGCTGCCACATGGCGCGACTGGAGGCTAGTTTTGTATTTTTGTTTTACTTCGGATATATTCTTGAATTTTTTGATTAAAAAATGTTTATTTAAAAAAAATTCTATTACACTGCACGTCCTGATTATGATTGGCGCCCACCTTTAATTTGTAGATAGATACTAGTACACGCATGATTCCAAACCGATAAGGGGATCAGATCGGCCCACACATGTATTAACAACTTCGTCTGTCTGTCTGTACATGTGCGTTTGCAAAGTGTCAACAGGGATTACTCAATTAATGGAGAGATGAATATATGAAGGGCAGGGTTCACCTTTTCGACGAAATTCGTCGAAAATCGACCGTACCGCTAGGGTTCGACATCAAAAACCGGTCGATAAACCGGTCCGATTCAAAAAAAATTCAAAAAAAAAATCAAAAATTCAAAAAAATTTGCGTGTCAAAAATCGGTGGAAACCGGTCGAATTTCGTCGAAAATCGCTACCAAAAGTCGACCGCACAAAAAGTTCACCATGATTTTCGATTTTCCATCGATAAATCGTCGAAATTCCATCGAAATCGTCGATTTTCGACGATTTTTGAATTTTTTCCAAAAAAATCTGGTTTTTAAATTTATGCGATTTTTACGATTTTCGGCTCGATTTTTGCGAATATCAAATTTCACTGTTCATTCGAAAATCGACAAAACGAAAAGGTGAACCCTGATGAAGAGACCGGCCCCGGCCCCCATTAGCTGATCACAGCTGTACCTGCCTACAAAAGGGGTGAGAACTGAATAGATATATGGCACAAAAATAGAGGGGTGTTCACGCAAGAAAGCTAATATAAGAAAACCATATCAAAATATACTCAATTCAAAATACTTACTGCAAATTAAACTTATTTACCAATATATAAATACTCGTCTGTCCTCCCTCTCCCACTCTTTTAAAAAAGCAGCGCGTGACATATGGGTTGTGGGCTGCAAGATGCTCTCCCCATCTCTCATAAATAAATAATAATAAAAGGAATTATTCGATATATGCCACTCCTCAATTTGAAAATTGGATGCCATGTTGAAAAAATGCCACTCAATAGCATGATTTTCAACATACCATCTAATTTTCAATTCTTAGAGTGGCAAATATCCAATTGGCCCCTCGATTGTTGAGGGGTGGGTGGGGATTGTTGAGGGGATTGGGATGGATTCAAATTACACTAAGTATATCTGGTCTAGCACAACCAAGTACACAAAATGCGCCTACTTCTTGCTCCCCCGTCAACCCAATTCTCCTCCCTCTTCTTCAACTTCTGACCTCACTCCTCACTTCCCTCTTTTTGTGCCACCGGTAGCTAGTACTCCACTATTGACAACACCAAATTAAAGGTGCAATAGTGTCGGGGGTTTTCTGCGTGCACGAATGTCAAAACCGATGCGCTAGCCCTCTCGCGCATCGGCCAAGAGTCCGCCACTGCTAGTTATCAATACGATATGATATGATTTGAGAACATCCTCAATGTTCACCCCTACTAATCTAGTACTCTCTTCGGTTTTTAGACATAATCTCACATACCAAGGAGTGATTAATTGAGTGCTAATTTCCTAGTGTGACCATATTAAATAGTTTGAAAATGATGTGATCTCGATTCTCAAAGTAATGATACCCAATCGTCACGTGTGCATGCAGAGCTCAAGCGTCAGCAATCAATACGTATGCTTTGGAAATATGGTGTCCTTGATTGCGACAGGGCTAATCTCGTTCAAAACCGGCTGCAGAATGGTCCAGTGATAGAATTTTTCAACCAGACTGCAGAACGCTTCAGCGACAAGAAATATGAAGCTGGAGGGGAGGGAGTATACCCTCAGCTAGCTCACACAACTCCCAAAAATCGAAAAAATTTCGAATGGGAATTTGAACTTTCGAACCGTGATCAGCAGAGGAGGTCGCGTCAAAGGGAAGAAAGATCGACGAAGCGACCGAGAATTAAACATGCTAGAAACAATCTACCAAAATTAAGAGGAGACTAGCTAGCTTGTGAACTTAATTAAACCATGCAAGTGACGACGTAACAGGTCGACATTACAATACTACTACTTCTAGAAAAGAAACAAACACCATGCATGTGCACGCACACACAAGAAACGATCACCTGAAAGGCTGAAACACCGAGAAAACATAGCAAAGCAAACATGCATGCAACGAACAATCTCTCTCGCGCGCAAATCTTCGATAAAACAAAGCCGGAGAAGTTGCTGAAAGGAGACGCTAGCCACCTGTCCAGCCCGCAATTTTACGCAAGAGCCCCTCCATTTTTCAAATTACGTATAGGTCCCTGCAAATTTACGAAAAAGTCCTTTGCAGTTTTTTGTGGGGGAAATTTTTTTTTCTCAGATTGCGTTTAGGCCCCTGGTTCGTTACTTTACAGAAAGAGACTTCCGTTAAATGCGAATCGCGAGCGAGCCCTTTTCTAATTTTTCGTGATAGTGATTGGGTTCAAAAATATAATAAATAGGTCCTCGCTCTTTGCGTCCAGGTGCTTTCTCCGTTTTTTTCAAAAAAAATGTTTTTGTATTCCGTTTTCCCTCTTTTTCCAAAAAATATGTTTTCGTGGTCCTTTTTTCTCCGGAAAAAATGAAAAAATATTTTCGTGGTCCGTTTTTCCAAGAAATAATGTTTTTGTTGTCTTTTTTTCCCGAAAAAAAACGCAAATTCGGTTTTGCCCGAAAAAAATGTTTTCGTGCTCTGCTCTCCCTCGTTTTTCGGGGAAATTTTTTTCCGTGGTCTGTTTTTCTCCGGAATTTTTTTTTCCCATTTTTCCCGGAAAAAATGTTTTCGTGGTCCATTTTTTCTCGTTTTTCCCGAAAAAAATGTTTTCGTGCTTCATTTTTTCTCCAAAAAAAAACACTGGTTCGATCACGCGTTCCGCTTGTTTGTGCGATTTTCCTCCGTGCGACACGTGACGCACCCTGCGGGCCGGCGCGAGGACGCGCGTTGGATCCAGTTTTTTTTGCAGAGAAGCCCCTCCGAATACGCGAAATTGCATAGAGGTCCTTTGTTTTATGCGGGAAGCTTCTTTGTTCGCGGAAAGATTCTCAGAATTACCCCTTTTTCGTAAATGCTTCAGAAAAATTCCATCTCATCCTAGAATCCCAGTTTTCCCTGAATTTCCTCAAAAAAGACCCTAATCAAACCATAGCATGACTGTTATACATAGACTTTCCACACAAACATCCAATCAAATTTTTTGTTGATAAATTAATCATTCATATTAACTTACGCGTGCCGCCGCGTTTTCGTGTTTATTCAAACGCATGCGCGCGTTCGCGCCTAGGTAGCTAGAGCTGCACGTAGACGTCGATCTCGACGACGCCGCCCGAGGCGAGGCTGTAGTCGTAGTTCTTGGTCAGCATGTACCCCCGCGCGAACCGGAACTGGCTGGTGCCCCCGATGACCACTGACTCGCGCACCGTCGCGTCCATGTCGATGCGTCCCTTCGCCGTCAACGAGCTGCCGCGGTGCTCGCCGGCCTCCAGGACGAGGTGCAGCGTGAGGTCCGACACGACGCCGCCCTCCGACACCCGCACGGCGAACCCCTGGGCCGTGCCCACGCGCGCGCTGCCGCCGCTGGGACCCTCCGTCAGCGCGTTGTTCAGAACCACGATGTCGCCGAACTGCCGCGGCGAGGACGTGGAGGTGTGGTTGGCCGGCGAGATCAGAGACCGGCCGGACACGACGCGCATGGCTGTCGGGTGCCGGCCGGTGTAGTCGTCGTGCATGTAGAAGTGGAGGTGGGTGGTGACGGTGCCGCTGTTGCCGCCGGCGTCGTAGCGGCGGAAGTAGACGGCGGCTGCGAGGAGGAAGGCGGAGCCGAGGAGGAGGAGGGAAGACAGAGAGGCCATGAGCTTGTTATGGGCAATGTATAGCTGCTTGCTGGTTAGTGTGTGGTCGTAGCTCACACCTGTGGTGTTCATATACTTGAAATAGAGAAATTTTACAAAAAAAAAAGATTTATTTATTGTAGGAATTAATAAAAAAAACTCTCACAGTCCAAATGGAACCTTACTTTGTAGCTTGACAAGTACTGATGCCCAGTTGCCCACCAACAGAAGGAATTCTAGCATTCCACTGTATATGCATATTCGATGCCATTTCTAGTGATGATAATTCATCTCGGGCCGATGAGTTCTGTTTTTTTTAAAAAAAATCCATGGGCCTGTGTTTCAGTTTTTAATCAGAAATGGATTTTTTGACATTTTTATTTGTCCTTTAATTTGTCGTAGTGGCTAGATAACGATAAGATTCAGTGTGATACATTATTCTTATACCCTAAGAGCAACGCATCGCTCTCGGCCTGCTTGTAAAAGGTGGCCGCAGATAAGTTTGCCTTATCTACGAGTGTGACTTTAATCTGATATGCAGCATCCAATGAATTAATATACTCTGAACATGGAAATCCTTTTCCATTTTATAATACACCAGAAACAAAAGGAGAGTTTGCAATTAACCAGCATTGCATTTTGTAGCTAGGATCATGGCCGACAATAACATGGGAGCGAATGAGAGCCTAAAATTCCCCTTCCCCCTCGTATTTCAATCAAGATTTTTTTCACTCTTATATTCATGAGAAGCTACGCAGATCAGTGTCCAGGAGACTAAACCAAGCAAAACGAGCCTTTTCACCTTTGCGCTGTCTGACCTCCAACTAGAATTAAACCAGTCTGACCATTGCCACATTAGCCGTCTGACCTCGCTCTCAGAACAGAACTAAAAACAACAGCTCGAACAAACAAAAAATAATGTAACTTTCACATTAAGGATCCCAATGACTTGAAACTTAAAACACACATTCTCTAGGATGTCTAGGAACCTATTCCAATAAAAAATCTAAGAGATCATTGCCAAAGTTATGACCCTTTTTCTTTCAAAAGAAAGATATATGGAGATCAAAAGCAGGCAAAAACAAAACTAGAGCCAAACACTTGCTCGTACGTTAAAGGTGGTCAAGATAACCTTGGATGAACTCCCACACGTCCTAGCAAGAAAAACTTCAACAAGAGAACAAGTCAAAACCCCTACAAGCATAACAACCAAAATTGATTCCCAAGCCAAAGCCCAGGCAACTCCAAGAAATAACTTTCTACTGATGATGCCTAGAAGGATGAGATCTAACCTCTAAGAGGTTTCTTGTAACATCCCAAAATTCGCAAGAAATGAGAATGTACTTTTAAATTTTTGATTGTGTCTAATTTTGAATTTTTTGGCTTTTATTACTCTTTTTGGCTTTTTGCTCTAAAAAGAAAATCATTTTGTTGAATTAGTAAAAAGTTAAAAGTTAAAAATAAATATCAGCAAAAATCTAAAAAAAATAATATTAACAAACTAGAAACCTCTAGAATAACATTTATGCAGTCATAAATTAGTGTGAACTCATTAATTAATGATAAGAGATGTAAATTAATGAAATTAGCTATAAACAATGCACTGTTAGATTTTCTTAAAAATCCATAATGTTTATCTAAAGCTGACATTTTTTACCACACATTCCTCAGAGCAATTTTTATACATAGTAAAAATATATAAATTAATATCCAAATTGAATGCCTTTTTCAATTTTAAAACCGAATACTAGAAACTTTGGATTTTTGCAAAAATTTGCAAAGATCACTTATATCATAAAAAATATTTTCATAATTTGCAAAAATTCTTGACATAATTTAAATCTCCAAATAAATGAAAAAAAAAAATATTTGTGTAGTAGTGCTTGTCAGAATTATTACAATTTTTCTACTAAAATTTTTAACCTAAAATTTTACTGAAGGTAGATAAATCTTCTAACACTCCCAACAAAAATTTCCCAAAAATCTGGACATGAATTGACCACCCAATTAAATGCTTTGATCTTGTACTGCCCCAAGGGAGAAAAATCTAGTTGCCTTCTTTTTTAGTTAGGCCCACTCGTTGGAAGGTTCTTCAACCTCTTGCCCAGCATTGCACATTATGTCATTTCTCCTCTGTTCATTGGCCAAATCAAAGAAAAATTAAACACAGCTTGTCAAAATCGGCTCAAGGCACCGAATACAACCTAGAAGAGGGTCTCCATCACCATTACCTCTGCCAAATCACGACAATTCCAAGCAAACATGGCCATGTGCAACACCACAGCCTAAAATAATGAATTCAACTTTTAGTAAACAAGCAGTAATTTTTTGTTAAAACATTCCTATGTAACTTATCCCTTCTTTCTGTAGGACTTCTCACCTGTATATTATTCTTGTTACTAATCTCCTCTGACCTTTATAGATGGAGCCAATGCTTGACTTTGTTTAGTCACAGCTTGTGAGGATGTTAACCAAGGCCCTTGAATAAAGACGATGCCCTTTTGAGGTGGTAGAGCCAGAGACAAATATAGATCGCACGGTTGGACATATCGGCTATGCCTATATCACCACCAAGATTAATCGCTATGTTCTTCAACATAGTATGAAGCATTGCAACCTCGATAAATATGCCATAACCAAGGGATTGTGTCAAAAATTATTTTAACACTTATGCAAAGTCCACCGCATCAACAAAAAATAGCTTTCTTCATTCCCATGCTACTTCCATTAGATAGCAAGAACCTTTCCCAAAACGCAGCCCCAAAGGGCTTAATATCACAACATCCATCACTACCTCTAGATGTACCTGAACGTACACCATCTACAAATGAATCAGAACCAAGACCTCACCATACTGGTAACCGTAGAGAATAACTAAGTCACTTCCAGTAGCTATCCAATTACCCCCCACAAGTAACAAATGACCATGCCTCTGAACCTGAAGAATCCCCACCTCATCGCCTTGCCTGGCATGTATACACCAATTCTGAGACAACCATAAAGGTCCTATGTTTTTTTTTTTTTGAAACCAGCAAAACGCTGGGTGTATATTAGAAGGGGAATGGTTTGTTACAAGATTAAGTTAATTTACAGGAGAGAGGATGACAATCTTTACAAGAGACAGAAAAACTGGAAAGTCACCCAAGAATGGAGGGCAAGTTTGCTCTTACAGGTAGCCCTGCTAAACGTTTTGCTCCAGCGAGCTCCCAGATCTTTGCCTCTTCCTTGATGAGGGTTATGATCTCACGGCGTGTCAATATTTTGTTTTGGAAAACACGTCTATTCCTCTCCTTCCACCATTGCCAAGTTACGAGAATAATGACTGTGCTCACAACACTCGTGAGTGTCGGTAGAGATGACACTCGTTTAAGCCACCAATCCTCAATTGTCAGCGTAGGTTCCCAATTTGTTGGATCAAGTATCGGTAGGTGCAGCCACTCCGCTGTGTCGGTCCAAGTATGTCGGACCGCCGGGCAGTCAATGAAGAGGTGTGTAACAGTTTCAAGGTTTCTGTTGCACATTTGGCAGAAATAGTTGTTTGGCCATTGCCGAAGCTGCAGCCTTTGTGCTGTCCAAATCCTATCTTGCAGCATCAACCAAGCAAAAAACTTGCAGCGCGAGGGTGCCCACGCCCTCCAAATGATTGTATGATAAGAAGTTTGGACCGAACCTGCAAACTGCACTCGGTAGGCTGAGGATGTTGAGTATGTTCCATCCGTTGTAAATTTCCACTGAATGACATCCTCCGTGTCCGGGTTTATGACCGTCTGTTGCACCTTGCTCCAAAGGCTAACGTAATCAACTAAGAGGTCAAAGGTAAGACAATGTCTAATGTCACGTATCCAATTCATGTCTTGCAAGGCATTTGCAACTGTTCTATTCTTTCTTCTTGAGTGTGCATAAAGTTTTGGAGTGAAGGCGCATGGTGCCACACCATTCATCCAAGGAGAGGTCCAAAACTTCGCTTTTTTCCCGTTGCCTATTGTTACGCAGGTGGCAGCTGCAAAGAGGGCATTTTCCTTGTCGTCAGTAGGCGTTGGGGAACCTACCCAGGGCTTTTGGGGGGCTTTCCATTCATACCAAAGCCACCTTAGCCGTAGAATAGGATCACAACATCATAAAGCGACACCATGTAGGATCAAGTATTTTTAGATCAAATAAAAAAATAAATAATAGGATAATGGTTATAAACTTTAGATTTCCCAAAGTTTTAATTTTGAGTATGTGATCTTTTGTGTTATTACTCTTTGTTGTAAATGTTTATGTACTAGTATACAGGTTGCTCTCGTGAGTGCTAAACCATTGGATTGAAAATTTACAATGGGACAATCTTGGAAAATAATCCTGAATTAGGTCATTCTTTTGGAATCATCCTTTCCTCTCTAAATTATAGAAATTCTAAATGTTATTAAATTTTAGTGAATGGGAAGTTGCCTTACAACCAAACCAATCCTCACCTTAAAAGATTTTCCTATCTAACCAATCTCACCTACTTCGACTATGGTGAACTTAGACACATCGCCAACATCTGCCCAATAAAAATGGGTCAATTGGATATTTGCCACTCCAGGAAAATTAGATGGCATGTTGAAAATCATGCCATTGAATGGCATTTTTTTCAACATGGAATCCAATTTTCAAATTGAGGAGTGGCATACTAATTTTCAAATTGAGGAGTGGCATATATCGAACTTCACCTCGTCAACTTCAAGGAAGTTAGCAACAATCCTCAAGACGTCCAAACGATCTCAAGGCATCCAATTTCTAAATGACTTTTGTGTAGTCAAAACTTAGTGTGAACTAATTAATAAAAATGATAAGAGGTGTAAATTAATAAGATTGACTATAAACGGTGCATTGGTGCACTGTTAGATTTGTCTAAAAATCCATAATGTTTATCTGAAGCTTAAATTTTTCCCACACATTCCCCAAAGCAATTTTTTCAATAGTAAAAATATAAAAATTAATAAGCAGATTTAGTGCCTTTTCAATTTAAAAACTGAAAAATAGAAACTTTGGATTTTTGCTTCTCAGATTTATTAGAAAATTAATATTCAAGTTATAAATCTCAAATTTTTATACAAGATCACCTAGATCATAAAAAGCATTTTAAAAATTTGCAAAAGTTATTAACTTGATGTATATCTGCAAATAAATGAAATCAGAAACAATTTATTTGTGCAGCCGTGCTAGTCAGATTTATTACAATCTTTCTACCAAAGTTTTTAAACTAAAAATTTTACTGAAGTAGATAACTCTTCTAAGACTCCTAGAAAAAATTTCTCAAAAATCTGGACGTGAACTGACAACACAATCAAATGCTTTGATCTTGTGCTGTCCCAAGGGAGAAAAATCTAGTTGCCTTCTTTCTCAGTTGGGCCCACTCGTCAGAAGGTTCTTCAACCTCTCACCTAACACAACACAACACGCCATTTCTCCTCTATTCTTTGGCCAAATCAAAGAAAAATCAAACACAACTTCTCAAAACTGGTTCAAGGCGTCGTATGCAACCAAGAAGAGGGCCACCGTCACCATTACCCCTGCCACATCATGAAAATTCCAAGCAAACATGGCCATGTGTAGAACCACAGCCCAAAATCCGGAATTCACACAAGGCAACCACCTCACACGCGACTATAAAGCACAGCTCGAGTTCCCTAGCACCTATACCTGCCCATCCAAGCCTCAATTTGGCACAGCTCAACCTCATTACCTCACTCCAGCCATGCTCTCCAATCTCGGCCACCGCAACCTAAGTCCATGACTAAAGTATAGGCATCATTCGGATGTTTTTGTCTCAAAAAACATCCAAATTTTCGACCGTACGATCAAAACACACATCTGTAGGATCAACCCACCTCGAATTCAGGGGGGGCGTGCATTGATCTGAAAGCAAATCCAATGGTCAGGAATTTGGATGATGGTTGCAAAAGAAAACATCCGGATGAAACTTATCAAAACCCATTTTCAAATTAACTTTGCATGTAGCACAACCACCCACTACCGGTCTAAACCCCCAATTCAATTTTGGGTTTCCTCCTTCCACAAGCCATCACCACTGGAACCCCTGCCGCCAACCATTCCTCGCCATGGAGTCGCTACTACAAGCCAGCCCAGCACCAACCGAGACATCCCATGGCATCACCAAGCTCTCGGGGTTCCGTTTTGGGCTTCGTTTTCTTCCCCCATGGTAGCCCTGACCACCTGCCCTGCTCGCCCATAACCATCCATGGCACCATGTGTAGGCCCTCGGATCGGCTATCCGGAGTCCTCTGTGTATTTCTGTACTAGTCCCAGATCAGTAGCTAGTACACACAGTCAAAAGTGATGAATCAACAACCATATCACGAATACAAATAACTAAATAAGAATAATACCAAATAAAAGCAAAGACCTTATGGTCAAGGTTTACCATTACGGCTGAGCAATTTGAACAACTTGGACAAGCTGCGGCGGAAGGCAGCGTAATGCGACCCATCCAATTGCCCACAGGCAATCGAGTGGAGAACGCACCCTAGTCGTTGGAAATCTTGAACAGCTTCTTTCACTTCTGAGAGAGGATTAGAATGTAGCACGTGAGTACATAAAGTACTCAGCAAGTCTGGGAAATTATGCACAATGTAGGCTATCCAAGAATGGCTTAATATGGTTTATTTGCACAAAGCCAAGTTTCAACAAAACATACTTGTTAATAATTTTCACAAAGCATCATTGAGCAATTCTTTTTAATAATTGAATTATGTAATATTGTAGTGAAGGTTCTAACCACCACTCACTAATATACAGGCTCTATCCGCCACATCTCAACAAAAGTAGGGTTCAATCCAATCACATGGCTATGTCCGCCATGGTTCACAAAATCAGGTTCCTTCCACCTACCTGGCTTTAGCCGCCAGAAGCACACCCGAGAGTTCTAACCGCTCCCGGATCCCAAAACAAAACATTGTTTAGTTCGAAATCAAAACCCAAAGTCTACCAGTATGAAAGCATTCAGCAAGCTTCGCCTTTGACCGTAGGCACGGCTATTCGAATAGTTTTAACTCTGCAGAGGTGTACAACTTTACCCACAAGACATGATATTCCCTTGATGCCAAGCTATTAGCACACTTCCTTGGGTGTGCCGGCAGGGATATCATGACAAGGCCTTTACAATGTATACGCCTAACCCGACTCACCCGCTGAGGTTTCACCGCTGTTAGGGTTATATCCACCCAGTACAGAAGCCCCCTCTTGCGCCGTGTAAGAAAAACAACAACAACAACAACAATGCCTCCTTCCGGCTCTCACACAACCACCGAGTGGCGAGTCTAAGTTAGGTTTCTACAAATTATTCAGCCAGGTCGTGCCCACTTTGACATGTGGTTGTACGGTAATGCTTAGAATGGAGACAGTCATAAGCGTCGGTCCTTAATTGACTTGGGGCGGTACTTGCACAAAAGAACCAAGGCTTGGTTCGCTTCCACCCGACATTCCATGCCGCCCAAGTCGAAATCATTTTTCATTTTATTTATATTTTGTAAACCATTGGCAATACTCCTTGCCTATAACTTCCAATACAAGTTTTCAAGAGATAATCGGAATCCCACCCATAGGTGTACATTGACCGAGTGCGAGTCTAAGCATTTCTACCGGACTATTCTATTCCACCAATAGTTTATTTTTATAAAATACAAATACCCGGGTTTGATTACAATCCTTATAATCAACTGCGTATTCTCCAATAATACCTCTATTGCCATAACTCTACAATCATAAGAATAATCCAATTCGATATAGTATCCACCAAGTAGGAAGTACATCATGGTACTATTATAACTTCAAAATCTTATGGAACTACAATCATATTTGTATAGGAAATCTTTCCCTTGAACTCGAACTTGTATTATGGATTTATCCACCAATCATACGGCGATCAATCTTATCATCCACTAAGAATATTTCACAAGGTCATCTACTAAACCACCGAGAATACTTCACGATATCACACCTCTAAACATCTAGAATACAATCCACCGATATTACTTCATAACACCATATAGTTAATTATTCGTACTATCACCTCTAAATCATCTACTTTAATCCACCATGAATAATGCATAATCTTACCCCAAGCATCTTTCAAGAAAGATTCTATAAATCCAAGACTTCATTAATTCATCGACTCTGACATTTCCATAACCAATGTTACCACGTTTACTAAACAAATCACCCATAATTCATATTATTCATGATTCCACAGAATGGGTTATCGCGAGACCATATTCCGAAAGTCATCCACTACACCACCGAGTATGATCTTCAATACTATCCATTTGCTCCACCGAGTACATTTAGTCATATAGCTGTTTAAATCATCGAGTATCATTCTCGATACCACTTGTTGTAACCCTTCACATTGTCATCTCTAAATCTCATAGTATGCGGGTCAATCCACCGAAATATGATTTCCACTTATTCTATTTGATCCCCAAGTATGACCCTCAATATTATTTATTTAACTTTACCGACCATTATTCTTCATATCATACATCTTCCAACACTTCCCAGTTCATACTAATCATACTGCGATTCGCTACCACCCTCCAACTCAGCAATATTTAAACTACCACCATTCCCAGGTTACTTTCAGACTGACTATTACCACATCACCACTAATAATCACCTAACTCCAATTTACATTCCATACTATTTGATCCATCTAAAAATGTCTGTCAAATAGTCTTTCCTCTTAACTAAAGAACAGTTTTTCCAGAAACATTTATATTGGTGGAGTACTTATACTAGGGCGACAAAGGGTCAGGGATAACAATGTCAAGGAGGTAGGAACAACAGGTATAACTAATAAGCTAACGTTAACATCATCATTTTATATAAATAGCAATGCAAATTGTAAAAACATGGTAAAACATTGATAAAACATGGGATCAACGTGCATCAAGGAGACTTGCCTCAGATCGCAGCGAGGAGGTTGAACTCTTGAAGTCCGGCGGCGGGGTCGGCGGACTCGGCAGAAGCGTCGACTACGCGCAAAACGAGGCAATAAATAAATAAAAGAAAATAAATAAAATCCAAAAATTACAAAATTAGTACTGGCAGGTAGATCTTGATTTTAGATGAATTTAGGAATTTGAATGGAGTCAATCGGAGTTCGGATGAGAAAGTTACGAGCTTCCGAAGTTTGAATTTGAATAAATCGGAAAGCAGGAATATTCGGAATATTCCGTTTGACCGAGTCAACGTTTGACTGCGCTTTGACCAGACTTTGACTGGTTTGACTTGGCCTTGGAGTGTATGACAGTGGGGCCTGGCGTCATAGAGAGGAAGTGAAAGAGGAAGCTTCCTCTGGAAGCTTGCCTTGCATGGCAATGGTGGAGAGAAAGAGAGATAGAGAAAGGGAGAGAGAGGAAGGGGCATGGCCGTGGTGAGGGGCCGGCGGGCAGGCGGCATGGTAGCGAGAGCCTTGGCGGCACGCGGCGGCGGCGGCGGCGGGCTCCGGCGGCGGGCGTGGCGGCGGCGGCCGGCGGCGGGCACGGCCACACACGCACGCACGAACACAGAGAGCCCAAAAAAAAATGAAAAAGAACACATCTCCTCCAAAATTCGGATTTTGAGCCCATTTTTGCATCAAATTGACCCAAACAAAAGGCTAGATCATCTAGATAACATCCTTAGCAACCTATAACCGGAAGGAAATGAACTAAAACTCACCGGAGTGGATGAATTTGGTGAAGAACGGAGCTCCGGCCGAAATTGGAAAAACACGAAATTTGTCGCCAACGATTGATGCAACCTAAAATTGATGTTTAGGTTAGATTCTAGACCTCCTCACGGTCACAAGGAACCAAATAACTCGAAGAATGGCTCACCGGAGAAGGAGCTATGAACACGAACACGAAGAACACCGAAAAGAAAGACACCTCGTCGGTTTTCTCGATCTCACGGCCAAATGGTGGGGAGATGCAAAAAGGGGCTTACACCACCGGAAAGAGGGCTTTTATAGGGAGAGAATGGAGGTGGTGGGGCGCCGGTTGGAGTTGAAACGGACGAGCCATGAGCAATTAAAGCCATTATGACCGTTTTCGGTTTTCGGACGTCCGTCTGGTCCTGAGCTCTCGGCGAGGGTGGTGGGGGATGCGAAGAGGACGACGCTCCGAATCCAACGCAACCGGCCGCTCGTCGATTGGAGTTACGTGGAGGGAGTTAGGAGTGATTAAAGAGAGCTTCCTCCATTTTTGCAAGCTTGAAGCTTCATCCCCCATGCATGGTTAGAGGTTGAAGATGACCCTATTCATGTGCCACGTGTCACTCCCTCATTGGTCCTCTTTTACGCAAACGTTCCGCCCTAGAGAAAAATTAGGAAAAATGGCCTAAAAATTCCGGAAAAATTCCTAGAGCCATTTTAGAATATTTGGAACTCAATGGAATTGGTTTGGTTGAATTTGGATGATTTTTGTGAATTTGAATATTCTGGCGCCGATCGCAGGCATTAAACAAAAGCCGCGCGAGATAAAATAGGAACGGAGGTCCAAAAATCCGGGGAATAATTCCTAAAATCATTTAGGAATATTTGGAACATTTTAGAAGTGGTTTGGAGATTTTTGGAGCATTTTTGGACTCGGGTGAAATTTCGGGTACCGGCGGAACGGGAAAATCCGATTTTTCGACCGGAGGGGAAATAATTCCCGATTTTGGATTGGAAAGGATGCCAGGTTAATATAAACACCAGAGAAACTCCAACTTTTGAATTTACTTTATTTAAATTAGGTTTTTCTCCAGAAAGCCAAAATGAGGATGTTACACCATGTCCCTGTGCCGAACGAAAACTGAAGCTCCTCCATGCTTTGTACACTGACCGGAGGCCCCAATCTCCATAGTGCCCGTGTGAGCCAAGCTCCACTATTTGTTCGTTCTCCTCCTTGTGCCTGCTATTGCAAATTAAGATGATGTGTTAAAAATAAAAGTATGATATAGCATGGTCAAATAAAATTATGACATAGCATGGTATGAGTATGGTTGGCTAAGCCCAGAAGCTCTGTGTATTAGTCAAATAATTGGTCCGCAATACAAATCAACTACACGGCTCATAAAGAACCGTTGGCGTCGAAAAACTTGATGACGGGTCAATCGCCACCAACACATGTGAACGCCGGGTTCAAGTTTACGGGCGTGCCAGCCGATTTGATCACGCAATCGGCAAGAGACGTATTCCCCGATGCGATCGTCCAGGAGAACGATCCGAGGCTTGGCAGCAAAGTGATCCTAACCGGCTCGGAGCGAACCTGCACAGATCAGGGTAACTCGGTGGATCTAATCAACCCTCGCGAGTCGATTAGACGGGCTAAAAGCCTAATTTTTCCGAAAAAGACGATGCGCAACAAGATCGGAAGAAACTAATGCTTGGCAGGGCGTAACACAGCAAGGATCAACAACTGGCGATGCGCAACTTGTATTGATCAAAGTGTATTACAGAAGAAAGATTACAGAACTACTGTGGCTACTCCTAATGCGACGAAAGTAAAGTAAACGATAGATTAGTTGTGTTTGATGATTGATTCTTGGTTCTTCTTGGTGTAGCACACCATCCCCCTTTTATAGTCCGAAGACTTCTATCGTGTTCGTCATGGTCTCTTCATAACCGTATCGGCTTCATGTTCGCCTTTCCATCCTGATCATAACCGTACGGGATCTGGATCGTACTAGCTCTGGCCTTTCCTTCTAATCTTCACAAGATCACAAGATCACAAAAATCACTTTCACAAGATCACAAGATCACATGTCCCAAAAATCGACCACTATGGCATGAGCGGATCATCACTTTCATTATCTCTCCTCCCTGGCAGTTATCCCCTCGAGACGCCGCATCATAAATTTTCCTTTGTCGAATCACTTCGCATTCCACCAGCATTTGCTTGAAGGATGCTTCGTTCCCCACGCCATGGCGATTCGTCTGCTCATTTTACCCTATAAGTATCGGATGAACCGTAATTCATCGCATCATCTCAAAGTAATCTTCACAATCTGCACCATGTCTTCTTCCTCTTCTAACTCTTCCTCTGGTTACTATTCATCATCGGATGACGACTCGGCCATCACCTCGGCTCTCCAAGAAGAGCTGTTAGCCGAGGTTCGCGCTGAGGAGGAGGTTGCCGATGATGAGGCCATCGCCCGCGCCCTCCAAGAAGAGCTCAAAGCCGAGGCCGCCGAGGATCCTGCAGCAGCCGCCCTCTTCCTGCAGAAGCTGTGGAACCTACTATCGGCGTAGATGCTACCCCTGCGGAGATTGCTCTAGTGGCCATCGCTTCTCCACCAGCCGACAACAACCCGACGCCTCCTCCAGCACCCCCTGCCGTTGCTGCCCTCCATGAGTCATCAGACTCTAGCAGCAGTTCCAGCACAGGTGATGCTCCTGGTGGGAAGCGTCGTCGGCTTCATTAGGTGTAGGAGTCTTCTTTCCTTTCTTGTTTTTTCTTATGTAGGGATGGCACCTCCCTTTTATCCTTAAGGTTGCCACAATCCCTGAGCATCTTTGCTTGGGGATTGTCATACTTCTTCTCCTTCCAGTCCCGCTCGTTTGTTGAGATCTTTGTTCCTTAAGGTTGCCACAATCCCTGAGCACTTTTGCTTGGGGATTGTCATACTTCTTCTCCTTCCAGTCCCGCTCGTTTGTTGAGATCTTTGTTCCTTAAGGTTGCCACAATCCCTAAGCACCTTTGCTTGGGGATTGTCATACTTCTTCTCCTTCCAGTCCCGCTCGTTTGTTGAGATCTTTGTTCTCTCAATTATTCTGTCCTTGCCGATACCTCAAGTGCTCTATACGTCTTCTGGTTTACTGATGTAACTGCTACTTTTATCCTACAGTCTATTATGTAAATGCCCTTTTAATGGAAAGTACTGATTCTAAATATTTGTCTCACATTGGCTTCTACGCATGATTCGGCTTTTATTCCTGTCTTGTATCGGCTCACGATGACCCAGTCCGGGAGACTTTTAGAACCAATCGGCTTTAGAGAGCGTTAGACGAGTGTATTTGCCCATCGACCGATGTGTTCTGGACTGGCCAATTCTCTGTTGGTTGTTCCTTCCAATGTACGCCATCCGATAAGTACGTTGCTTTTCTCTTTCTTCATTAACTGCCTTGCAGCCTTACTGCCCTGTCACGTACTCGCTTAGTGGGTGCGAGTCTTGGGGTGCGATTTACGGAGTTGTTTCGGGCAAAATTTACTTTATATAACCCTTTCCCTTCTTTGTGCGCTCTTGCCCTTCACTCCCGAACTCATCGTCCTCCACCCGACCAACTTCTTGCCAAAAATTTGTTTCATTCGGCTTGGCCTCTCTTTCATCGCTCCTCCTGAGCTTCAATAATCCATCCCAGATCTTGTGATTGTAAGTCCCCTCTACCCTTGCGTCAATCATTGGCTCCTTACACTTTGTCGTTTTTATTTCACCCCCTTCTCTTGTAGATGGCCGATTACCGCTCGATGACCCTGGTTCTAGTACCTGAGGCAGCCAATCAATTCCTGCTTGGCCCTGAGGGAAACGAAGACCCCAACCGATTACATCAACCGAGAGGTCATGAGGATCCTGTAAACGCTGCTGGGCACACCTTGATAGGGTGGAAAGACAGTTTCAGGGCTTGGCCTGCTGAGGTCAAAGGTTGGCGGAACTGGTATAACAGAGTATCTAGCAGCAAGAGAGCGGACTAGGAAGCCTGGGAGATAGCCGATTGCATCAGCCTTTCACTGTCGGGTATGCACAGAGATGACTCCTTGATAGCCGCTGCTTCTTACTTTTGGTCGGATGCCTTCAATGCTTTTTTCCTTCCGCCCTGGGTTCTTTAGTCCGACCCTGATGGACGTAGTGGCGCTTACTGGTCTCAAACCAATGGGTCACCAATTCCATGCTTTTGAGGCGGCTACCACTCATCGATTATCAACCAAGATCGGCTGGTCTCGATATGTTCAGGAGCATAGTCAATCATCGGGCCCGGTGGAGCCTCGCGAGCATACTGCCTTCCTGACTATGTGGCTGGACAAGTTTCTTTTCTGTGGTGCTACTCTGGGCCCAACCACCAATTTTCAAGCTCTGACCGAAGCTATGGTAACAGGCAAGGATGTGGCTATGGGCAAGCTCCTCCTGGGTGCAGTTTACCGAATGATGCACCTTATTGTCTCGAGATTGAACGGGGTGGCCAACTCTCTTGCCGTCGGGCATTAGGGAGGCCCTCTTTGGTTCGTCCAACTGTGGCTAATGGTGCAATTTCAATCATCCTTCAGGTATAATCTTTCTTTAGATCTCCGATTCCCACGCGAAGATTTACTAGAAGATGTGATAGCGGACGAGGAGTCATCCTCTAGGCGTTGCCGATCATATGGAGAGGCTATGTATCAAATCTTGCCGAGCGACCAGAAACTGGACATGCCAACTTTCACCAAATTCTTTTCTTATTTTTATGGGACCGAAAGCACCCCCCTTTCAGACTTTCTTCCATATCGGCAGATTGATGATCTGGAGTACGAACGCCCCAGCTATTGCCGACCGGACAATCCTGATGATGAATGTTTCAGGCACATCATTTCTCTAGGCATTTTCTCGGTTGGCCTTAGTCTCTCGAGTCGCACCCAGAAGTCATCTTATGAATATTATCATCTGTCCATTTGTGCTAGGCAGCTGGGTTTCGGGCTGCTACCTCCCCGACTAGTGCTCTTTGACAGGATTCATGAGCGGGAGGAGCTTACATGCTCTATCGATGTGAGCATCGCACTGGATTTGGGTGGAGACTTGCTGATCGACTCTATTCCTCGGATCCTCTTGGCCACTCGGACTTCTGCAGCTTCTGCCCGTTGGTGGGAAGGATGGAGTCGTCACCTCTTCCTTGCGTCCCTGGATGAAATGCTTCACCGTTTTGACGAGCCTCACCCTTTCCATTCTGCCTCTGAGGTATTCTGAAAAGGTTGTTTCCCCCTTCGTGCATTTTCTTTTACCATGTCTTTTCACTGGTTCCTTTGTTATTCCTTCCCCTCAGGACGTCGAAGATGCACGAACAATTCTTTCGGCCAGCGGCAAGGCCATCAGATTCTATGACAATACCACCGGTTACACAAACATCGGCCTCACCTCCCCTTCTTTGAAAGATATCAAGAAGAAAGGCCGTGGATGGGCATCGGCTGGTCAGAAAAGAAAGTCAGCCGATACCTTTATGAGCGGTTCTTCCCCGGGGGTCGGTGCGGTCGATTTAGTACTTCATTCTACTGGTGTAGACCCTACTAGGCCTGGTAAGTGCTCTGTTTCCCTGCAAAATTGCCTTTCACCCTCGGCTCTTACCGTTTGCCCTGCTTCAGTTTCAAAGAAAAGGCTTGCTGGGCATAGAAAACTTGCTGTTGTAGTTCCCCCTACGTCTTCGCTAGTCACTGTATCTTCTACGCCACAACACCTCAGGTAACTATTCTCCCCGTTGTTCCTGATGCCTTCACGGGTGCGGCTGCCGATCCATTGGAGGGAGTCATCATTGAAGACCCAGTCGATGCCACCGATGCAGAGCTTGCCGGTGATTTTGTGGCAGAGACTGCGGAGGCCGTTGCCGCTGAAGGTACTACGGCTGCTACTGCAGAGGTTGCCCAGACCGTTGTCGTGGAGGGGTCTGATGTTGTTGCTGCGGTGGGAACTACCGAGTCAGAAGTAGCACCGCCTCCCATGGCCGATTCGCCAGGATCAGCTAGTATTTCGCCTGTCGGGGAGCCTTCGGACACCACTTTCCCTTTGGGTTCCCCTGCCAGCGTTGATGTATTTTCCACTTAATTGCACCCTTGTCACTTTTCTAACAAGAAAACTTTTACCGATTTAGCCGATTTTTGCTTTCAGTTACTAGCAGGTACCCTTCTTGGGTTTACTCCAGGGGAGCACGACTTTTCTCTTGGCGATGCTCTGTCGGCCAGCATTATTCCTTGTGCACCTGCCGTCCATCAGCCGTCCCGAACGAGGCTGGATGTCCCGTCCATTCCTTCACCACAGCGGGACAACTTGAAGTGTCTTCACCAACTGTTGGTGTGATTGGGGTCGAAAGTACTGGAATCCTTCCAGTTGATAGCTGCCCTTCTTGCTGAGGTATCGCCTTGTCTTTCGGCGCTGTCTGTGGACAAGTTCCACCACCTGCGTCGTCTTTCTTTGAAGAGGGATGCTGTCCAACTAGCGCTAGTGCGACACCATCAGCGCGAGAAGGTCACAAAGGAGCGCGCTGAGCTTGCCAGTCTAGTGGCTGTCGTGAAATGGGAAAAGGCCAAGTTTGATGATGCGGTCTCTTCGGCCCAGACTTTAGTGTCAACGAGGGAGGCCTTGATCAGTGAGATTGCTCATTTGAAACAGGCTCTGATCAAAGCCGAAGCCTGCCTTGTGGAGGTTGATCGTGGCATTGACTTAGCCCAAACAGACCTCCAAACGCGTCAAGCTGACTTGGTGACGGCCTTCCAATCAGTTGAGATCAAGACTGAAACCATCGTGCCTGTCTCGGGTAGCGAATCGAATGACGAGGCTCTGATCTTGAGCATGTGCCAGGCTGTGGAGGCTGGTGCTGATAGTATTATTCATCTCATATAACCGATGTATTTGTATGCTTTTTAGAGCGTCCCGAGCATACATCATTTTTTTCCGCAATGTACCGGTCCCGATGTCATAATCGATTGTGTCTGGTTAACTCGGCTTCACTGGTAGTCGCCCTCGTAGTACTTTCCATCAAGACCCAATCCATATACTAGGATGGTACTTCTTGAGGTATTTTTCGTTGATGGCTTTGGTGAACGACTCCCCTTCCAGTGTCTATAATATGTATGAGTTGCCATGCACTAGCCGGTTGATTTTGTATGGTCCTTCCCACGTTGGCGACCATTTTCCGTACCTACTGTCTCTTGTCCCAACAGGCAAGACAGTCTTCCATACTAAATCCTCTTCTTTGAATGACTTAGGCATGACCTTCTTGTTGTACGCTCTCGCCATCCTGGCTTTGTTCTTCTGGATTTGCTCCAACGCCTTTAGCCTTAATTCTGTCAGATCCTCCAAATTGTCGGCCAGCGCGTTCCTATAATCCGCAGCCGATAGGGTGTCTTGCTTAGCTATTATGAGCGAACTTATGCCAATTTCTATCGGCAACACCGCTTCCTGCCCATATACCAGTTGGTATAGGGTTACTTTGGTGACCCCATGGCCCGATACTCTGTACGCCCACAGTTCATCGGCTAACGTTGTGTTCCATCCTCTGGGTGTGTCTGCAATTTTCCTCATAATTAACTTGATCAATGTCTTGTTTGACGACTCGGCTTGCCTGTTGGCCTGAGCGTAGTAAGGTGAGGAATTTAGCATCTTGATCCCTAAGCCTTGGACGAAGCTTTGGAATGCTTCGGACATGAATACGGTGCCTTGATCGGTCGTAATGGTTTGTGGGATTCCAAACTGATAGACATTGTGTTCCTGGACAAATGCTATTACCTCTATACTAGTAACCTTTTTTAGTGGAATAGCTTTGACCCATTCGGAGAAGTAATCCGTGGCGGCCAAAATGAATTTGTGGCCTTTACTTGAGGCTGGATAGATCTGTCCGATTACGTCAATGCCCCTTGTAACATCATAAATTTGTGCTTTTATTTAATTTATTGAGTTAATTGAATTTTTGGAATTTTTTGGGATTTATTTGGATTTATTTTGAATTAAGTACTTTATTGAATTATTAAATATTTAAAATGTTTCAAATAAAATTTTGTTAGAAATATTTTATTTGAGTCCAGAATGTCTCAAAGTATTTTTCAGAATTTTTCTGAGCATTTTGCTATTTTTCGTGAATTAAATGAATTTCTGGGATTATTTTAACTATTAAAAACGAAAAAGGAATTCAGAAAACTCTAACGGGTTTGGTCCGCGTGGATCGTCTCGCGACCGAACCCGAATCGCGCTGCAACCTGCAAACCCTAACCCTAGGTTTCCCAACCGTCCGATTCGGATCGTACGGCTGGGAAGCGGCCGCGTGTGCGCGTGCGCTGAGCCGCCGGATTGGTTCGGTGCGGACGCATGAGATGTCGCCACGTCACCCTCTCCCTGTTGTGGTTGGAGTCCGCTGCCGCCATGGTCATTCCGTGAAATCCGTACCGAACTCGACGTCTGGGCCGGTATTTAATGCATGGGTAGACGTCCGAGGACCGCCTTCCCCCTCCGTGTAGTTCGCCCCAGCCGCCAGCCATCGGAGAGCCCTGCGGCGCCCACGATTTCTCGCCGAAGTCCAGAGGCGCACCGCTGTCTTCTTCGCGTGTTTCCGCCACTGGGAGGTCGTCGTAGACGCGTGCGAGCCCAGATCCGGGATCCCTAGACTGGGACGCGTCGGCCTGGACCTTCCACCTCGCCGGAGTTGCACCAGAACGCTGTTGGCCGGGTCATCGTCTTCCTCTCCGGTGAGCTACGCCACTGAGCTCCACTGCCAGCCTCGCGAACTCGCTCCGCCGTCCGATCTCAGGTGGGCGTCTTAGATCTTGCCACGTAGATGCAAATCAGAACCCTAGATCCAGTAAAATCAACGCGCTAGATGAAGTCAACTTAGGCACCCTCCCCTTCCCCTATTGCGCCTCCCCTCCCTCCCCTCCTCTAGCCAGCCTTAGATCCTCTCCCTCCGCACGATGTCGCTGTCCGGGAACTCTTCGTCCAAGAGGATCCGGTTTTCAAGAGTGCGAGAAAGGTTTTCAAGAGTTGAAGAAGCGATTGACATCAGCACCAGTGTTAGTCCTACCAGACGTCAATCAAAGCTTTGATATTTACTGTGATGCATCGTGCCAAGGACTTGGATGTGTGCTGATGCAGAACGGGAAGGTCGTCGCATATGCATCAAGGCAGCTGAGGCCGCATGAGGAGAATTATCCAACGCATGACCTAGAGTTAGCTGCCGTAGTGCATGCTTTGAAGTTGTGGCGTCATTATTTGATTGGAAACAGATGTGAAGTGTATACGGATCATAAGAGTCTTAAGTACATTTTCACCCAATCAGACCTGAACATGAGGCAAAGAAGATGGTTAGAGTTGATCAAGGACTACAATGTCGGGATCCATTACCATCCAGGAAAGGCTAACGTAGTGGCCGATGTGAAAGTGCATCTAGGCCCCCTAATGTTGTGTTGGTTGATTAATGACAAACGATTAAAGAATCTAACATGTTCAACTAGTGCATGAACAGGTAAATGCTTTGAATAGAGATCATCTACGATCATCGGGCATCCTCAGACGTCATTGAGTGAGAAACGGCGACTGCGAATGTAATTTTCATTTGTTGAGTCATAGGTTTGCCGTACTATTAAGAGGGGTGCGTTAAAATTGATCTAGAGATGGTCTATATGCTCAGATGAATGATTCTAGTCTCTTGAGAGCGTTTAAGTTGTCTCCCATGCATTGGAATTTAGTAAGCTGAAATTTCTAGTCGGATGTTCCGATGTTGGATCGGAAGTTCCGAATCTCAGACATTCCAATGTGTGGTTGCACTTCAGTCCTTAGTGCGTTGCTAGGGTCGGACTTTCCGATATTCAGTATCGGATATTCCGATGCCTGTTGATTGTTGAAAAGGGTTCTCTCTGTTTAGTTCGGACTGTCCAAAGTTTAACTTCGAAAGTTCCGAAGTGGCTGTTTTTCAGTTTGGGAACTCTCTGTTTGGTTCGAATGTTCCAATTTTCAGATCGGATATTCCGAGTGGGACTTAGAAAGTTTTGCTGAGTTCTTTTTCTGAGTAACATCGGAAGTTCCGAAGTGGTATTCGGACATTCCGATGCTTGTAGTTGTCGACCGTTGGGAGCTATCCCAATTCTGGTCTTTTGCACTCATCGGATGTTCCGATGTTTCGATCGGACATTTCGATGTGTGGCTGAGTGCGGGTATAACGGCTAGTTTTGAACCAAAACTATAAATACCCCTCTCCTCTCCCTTTTTAGGGTTACTCACTCATCTTGGCTGAACTCTTGAGAACTTTGAGCACTCCCTAGAGCTTTCTTGAGTCCTCCTCCTTGATCTTAGTGATCATCTAGTGTGTGAGGAAATCTAGTTTGGTTGTGAGCTAAAGAAAAAGAAAGATTCATTCATCTTGAGCATTAGGCAACCTCTTCAAGATCAAGAATCTAGCGCATTCATTACTCTTGGAGGTTGAAGGACTCCTAGACGGCTGGGGGTCACTCACGAGCTCCCAAAGGTTGTGGGACGCCGTGAGAAGTTTGTGAAGGCCGGTTCTGCCTCCGAAAGGAAAGGATCCAACAGTGAAACCAAGCCTCAAGTGCGATCGAGGTTTGGGAGGAAAGGGTTGGAAGAGACCCGGCTCTTTGGAGCTTCCTCAATGGAGACGTAGGATTTCCTCAAGAATCCGAACTCTGGGAACAAATCCGTGTCTCCCTACTTGTCTTACTGTTTATCTTTGCTTCTAAGATTGTTCCTAAAGTTTATTTCTTTAAGTAGTTTCTTCTCCAAGTTGAAGTCTATTGGACATTCCGAGCATATACCGGAAGTTCCGATATTTTTGGAAGTTCCGATATTATACCGGAAATTCCGATACTCTTTCCGCTGCGTCGATTTTAGTTTTATTTTTAAATTGCCTATTCACCCCTCCCCTCTAGGCAACTTTCTCATCTTTTCACGATGCCCTGAGTCGGAAAAGCCATACTGTGAACATGTTGATAACCACGAGTCAAGATGAGCTATGTAAGGATTTCCAGAAGATGCAGATTGAAGTGGTCCTAGAAGGATTCTTGGCCGCATTAGAAGTAAAGCCTACCCTGGAGGGTTAGATCCGAGAAGGATAGAAGGATGATGACAAGATCCGCAGGATTAAGTCCAAAATGGATGAAGGCAAGGCGAAGGACTTCAGGCTGGACGAGCAAGGCACGTTATGGATGCAGGATAGAATCTGTGTGCCAAACGAGAAAGAGTTAAAACAGTTGATACTAGAGGAGGCCCATGACTCCAAGTATTCAATTCACCCTGGGAGTGCTAAGATGTATCAGGATTTGAAGGAAAGATTCTGGTGGCCGAGCATGAAGCGCGAAGTTGCCGAGCATGTTGCACTGTGCGACATATGCCAGAGAGTCAAGGCAATGCATCAGAGGCCAGCAGGATTGCTACAGCCGTTAAAGATACCTGAGTGGAAGTGGGAGGAAATCGGAATGGACTTCATTACCGGTTTGCCGAAAACCCAGGGTGGTTATGACTCTATATGGGTTATAGTGGATCGCTTGACTAAAGTCGCTGATTTTATTCCAGTAAAGACCACTTACTCGGGAGATAAGTTAGCAGAATTGTACATGACCAGGATCGTTTGTTTTCATGGAGTGCCGAAGAAGATTGTATCGGACAGAGGTACCCAGTTTACCTCGAGATTTTGGAATAAGCTGCATGAAGCTATGGGGACCCGTTTGAACTTCAGCACCGCCTATCATCCTCAGACGGATGGATAGACCGAAAGAGTGAATCAGATATTGGAGGACATGTTAAGAGCGTGTGCATTGGCTTATGCTACATCTTGGGATAAAAGTCTGCCGTATGCTGAGTTCAGCTACAATAATAGCTATCAAGCAAGTTTACAAATGTCACCTTTTGAGGCATTATACGGTCGACCTTGTCGAACACCGTTGAAATGGAATGAGATAGGTGAACGCCGTGTCTTTGGGCTGGACATTCTTCAAGAAGCCGAAGAGCAGATTGCCATGATCCGGGAAAGACTGAAGATAGCACAGTCAAGACAGAAAAGCTACGCCGATAACCGTCGCCGGGACTTGAGCTTTGAACCAGAGGATTTCGTGTACCTTAGGGTTACACCACTCAAGGGAGTCAAGAGATTCCATGCCAAAGGAAAACTCGCACCCCGTTATGTCGGCCCATTTAAGATTTTGAGCCGCAGAGCCGAAGTTGCTTATCAATTGGAGTTACCACAGTCGTTGGCAGGAGTGCATGACGTGTTTCACGTGTCCCAGCTGAAGAAGTGTCTTCGAGTACCAGATGAGCAGACACCGCTAGAGTCCATTGAGCTGCAAGAGGATCTGACTTACAGGGAGCACCCCGTGAAGATTCTGGACACCATGGATCGAGAAATAAGGAACAAGTCAACCCGTTTATGCAGGGTTCAATGGAGCAACCATGCAGAGAGTGAAGCAACTTGGGAGCGCGAGGAGGATTTGAAGAAAGAATTTCCAAACCTATTCTCTAGTAAGCCCTGAATCTCGGGGACGAGATTCTGTTAAGGGGGGAGGTTTGTAACACCCCAATTTTTTCTTTTCATGAAATTAGATGTTATTTTACACTTTGGTGAATTTTTGGAATTTTCTCGAATTTATTTGGATTTATTTGGACTTAAATTGAATTTATTCCCTTTTGAAATAATTAAAGAATTCAAAGTTTCAAATAAAATTTTGTTGGAAATATTTTATTTGAGTCCCAAATGCCCTAAAATATTTTCTGGAATTTTTCTAAGTATTTTGCTATTTTTCTTGAATTAAATGAATTTCTAGAAATTAATTTGGTTATTTAAATCGCTGGAAAAACCGAGTTGGTTTTACTGTTCATGCGACCGAGCCCGAGTCGGACTCGAGTCCGAGTCCAACCCGAACCCAGACCGAGCCGCGGTTGAGCCGGACCCGAACCCAACCTAACCCTAAATCGCGTGACCGTTGGATCATGATCCAACGGCCACGATTGTGCCACGTCACCCGAGCCCGACTCTGACCGAGCCAGCCAGGCCACCGAGCCGGACCCGAGCCCAAACCTCGCAACCATTGGATCTCGATCCAACGGCCGAGAGTGCGCCACGTCACCCTCTCCGTGTTGCCGCCGGACTGCGCCGCCGCCCTTGCGTGGGTCCTCGTTTTCCGCGCATATCACGGACGTCGAGGGGCTATTTAATGCGCCGCCACCCGTGTCGGGACCCTCTTTCCCGTGCGCACCCGTAGCCCTAACTCACCGAGCCCGAGTCACCACCGTTCGCCTGCAGGAGCTCGTCGAAGTTGGAGAAGGCTTCCGCCGCGGTTTTCCGCTGTTTGCCGCCACCTCTGCCGTCTTCCGCCGCCGTTGAGCCCAGATCCGTAACCGTTGCATCAAGCCACGTCCGTGGAGATATCTCACCTCGCCGGAGCGTGCCCGGAGCGCCGTTTCGCGTGTCGTCGTCTTCGTCCCCGGCAGCCGGAGCTCCGCCGCACGCCATCACCGCTCGCGAGCTCTCTCAGCCGTCCGATCAAGATCCAACCATCGCGGTGAGTCCACGCGTTTCCTAAACCCGTAGAAACCGGATTAGATCTGGACCGTTGGATCAAGATCCAACGGCCCACGTTCGTCCACGTCATCCCGTAGCGAATCCACGTTACGGTTTTAGATTCAATCCCAACCGTTGGATCTAGATCCAACGGCTTAGGGCGCGCCATGTGTCGTGCGCCGGGACATGCCACGCCACCCACGGTGAGGCGAAACCCGATCCAATTTGGACTGTCCAATTCGAAACGAATGGCCCAGATTAGCCGCGTTGCACCGCAATGTGCGGCATTGGATCCAATCGGAACAGTTGATTTTCAAATCAACGGCCCAGATCGCGCCACGTGTCCAGGAGCCGAGCCGGCGTGGTCAGCCGCGATCGCCGCTGACGTCACGCGTGACGTCACGTGGGACCCGCGCGTCAGCGGGACAGCCAACCACACCATGACGTCAGTCGTGACGTCATGGCCGGGCCCTCGTGTCAGCCCACTCGGTCGAACCGCGTGATGACGTCAGCGCTGACGTCATCCGATGGGTCCCACATGTCAGTGACGCGTGGAACTGTGGACCGGGTCCACGGTGGACCATGCCAAACCGTGCGCGGGCTCCATGGACCCGAGGCGACGTGGCGGCCCCTGATTGGTCCACGTGTCATGCTGACGCAGTAATTAATTTTTGAAAAAGAAAATGATTTATTAATTCGGTTTAATGAATTCAAATATGATTTCAAACTTCAAACGCTTATAACTTTTGCAATTTAACTCCGATTTGAGTGATTCAAATTTCTAAATTTGTATATGTGGGCCACCGGATCGGCTATCCAGAATCCCCTGTGTATTTCTGTACTAGTCCCAGATCAGTAGCTAGTACACACAGTCAAAAGTGATGAATCAACAACCATATAACGAATACATATAATTAAATAAGAATAATACCAAATAAAAGCAAAGACCTTAAGGTCAAGGTTTACCATTACGGCCTGAACAGGCTGAACAACTTGAACAACTGCAATGAAGACGAAAGCGCCTAATGCGACCCATCCAATTGCCCACAGGCAATCGAGTGGAGAACGCACCTAGTCATTGGAAATCTTTGATTTTCTTTCACTTCGAGAGAGGATTAGATTGCAAAGACGTGAGTACATAAAGTACTCAGCAAGTCTGGGAAATATGCACGATGTAGGCTATCCAAAGATGGCTTAATATGGTTCTTTTGCATAAAGCCAAGTTTCATCAAATCATACTTGTTAATAATTTTCACAAAGCATATTTGAGCAATTCTTTTTAATAATTGAATTATGTAATAATGTAGTGAAGGTTCTAACCACCACTCACTAATATACAGGCTCTATCCGCCACATCTCAACAAAATCAGGGTTCAATCCAATCACATGGCTCATTCGCCACGATTCTCAAAATCAGTTCCTTCCACCTACCTGGCTTTAGCCGCTGAGCACACCCGAGAGTTCTAACCGCTCTCGGATCCCAAAACAAACCATTGTTTAGTTCGAAACCAAAAACCAAAGTCTACCAGTATGAAAGCATTCAGCAAGCTTTTCCTTTGACCGTAGGCACGGCTATTCGAATAGTTTTAACTCTGCAGAGGTGTACAACTTTACCCACAAGACATGATATTCCCTTGATGCCACGCGATTAACACACTTCCTTAGGTGTGCCGACAGGGATATCATGACAAGGCCTTTACAATGTATACGCCTAACCCGAATCACCATTGAGGTTTCATTTGTTAGGGTTATGTCCACCAGTCTGAGAAGCCCTCTTGCGTCGTGTGAGTAAAACAACAACAACAACAACAACAATGCCTCTTTCCGGCTCTCACACAACCACCGAGTGGTGAGTCTAAGTCAGGTTTCTACAAATTAGTTAGCCAGGTCGTGCCCACTTTGACATGTGGTTGTACGGTTATGCTTAGAATGGAGACAGTCATAAGCGTCGGTCCTTAACTGACTTGGGGCGGTACTTGCACAAAAGAACCAAGGCTTGGTTCGCTTCCACCCGACATTCCAGGCCGCCCAAGTCGAAATCATTTTTCATTTTATTTTTATTTTGTAAACCATTGGCAATACTCCTTGCCTATAACTTCCAATACAAGTTTTCCAGAGATAATTGAAAGTCCCACCCATAGGTGAATATTGACCGATAGCGAGGCTAAGCATTTCTACCGTACTATTCTATTCCACCAATAGTTTGTTTTGGTAAAATACACATCTCAGGGGTTGATGACAATCCTTATAACCAATTCTGTAATCTCCAATAATCATTAAATTGCCCTAAGGGCACAATCATATGAATAATCCGATTCAATATCGTATCCATAAAGTATTGAGTATATCATGGTAATATCCTAACTCTCAAAATCATATTGAACCCCAATTAGGTGTGTCTATTTCCCTTGAACTATGACTTGTATTAATGAATTGACCATCACTCTTATAGCGATCGCTCGTATCATCCACAAAGAATATTTCACAAATTCATCTCTAATCTTTTCGAATACAATCCACCGATAATACGTCATAACACCCTATATTTAATCCTTCACACTATCACCCTTAAATCATCTATTTTAATCCACCAAAAATACTCCATAATATTATTCACTAAACCACCAAACATCCTGGACTATTCACAATCTCCCTAAATGATTATCACATAGCATTCTAGTTAAAATCCACCGAAACATAATTCACTACTTGTTCTGTTTGACCTATACATATGACTCTTAATAACATTCATTTACTCTCCCCGACTATTATTCCTGACATCATACATCTTCCAACATCCTCCCAATCCACCAAAATACATGAACTACCATTCATAGATCAATGGTATGATTACAAGCCCCATATCAACTCTAATATTCATCTATCTCCAATTTGCATCCCACCCCAATCCATACTCATTATATTGTTAACTACTATCACAATCCAACTCCTCAACATTTAAATGATCACCACCATAAATCAATTTCATAATAACAATCCTCACATTATCACCAATATCCATCCGTCTCCCAATTACATTGTCCCCGATTAACTCTATTCAGACTATCTGCTAAATAGTCATTTTCCCCATCAAAATGTATTTTATTAAACATATTTATTATGGTGGATCCCTGTTCTAGGTCGTCAAAGGGTCATGGATAACAAATCTCAAGGAGGTATAAACAACTGGTATAACTAACCACTTAACGTTTTAACATCACCATTTTATGTAATTAGCAATGCAGTTTGTAAAACAGGGTAAAACATTTATAAAGCATAGGTTCAATATGCGTCAAGGAGACTTGCCTCAGTCGCAGCGAGAAGGTTGAACTTTCTGAAGTCCGGTGACGGGATCGATTGGCGGGATAAATCGATTCTGGCGCAAAACGAGACAACAAATAAATAAAAGAAAATAAATAAAATCCAAAAATTATAAAATTAGTACTGGCAGGTAGATCTCGATTTTATATGAATTTAGAAATTTGAATGGATTCAAATGGAGTTCGGATGAGAAAGTTATGAGCTTCCGAAGTTTGAATTTCGAATAAATGGAAAACCGAGAATATTCTCGGAATATTCCTCTCTGGTTTGACTGGTCAACTGCTGGCTTTGACTTGGACTTTGACTAGGTGTGTGACTATGGCAAGTGGGGCCCATGTGTCATACTCATGGGTCATCTTCAAGCTTTGGCTTGCCATGGAAGCCATGGCCATGGGAGAGAGATGAAGCTTTGGGGGGGTGGAGGAGCTCGGCCGGCGGGTTGGGGGGGCGGCGCGGGTGGGTGGCGGCGGTGGCGCCGACCGGCGACGGCAGTGGCGGCGGCGCGGCGCAAGCGGGCCGAAGCGGACCAGCGCGGACCAGGCGGCGAAGCTGGCGCGGCGCCAGCGGGCGGGCGCGGCGGGCGGCAAGCGGCGGGCCGTGGCCGGACGACCTTGAGCCCAAGCACGCAGGAGCAAAGCTCCATAACAGAGAAGGCCAAAAACAAGAAAAAGAACACCCCACCTTCCATAAACTTGATTTTTCTTCCATTTTTGCACGGAATTGATCCAAACAAAAGCATAGAACCTCTAGATAACATCCTTAGGGACATTTAGGAGAAAGGAATTGGATCAAAACTCACCGAAGATGATGAATTTCACGACGAACGGAGCTCCGGCCGAATGGAGAAAAACACGAAATTCGCCGCCCACAATCGATGCAACCTAAAATTGATGATTGGGTTAGATGCTAGACTCATCCACGGTCACAAGGAACAAAGTGGCATGATGAATGGCTCACCGGAGAGGGAGAAACAACGACGAACTCAAGAACACCGAAAAAGTATGACCCGAGCTCGGTTTTCTTGATCTAGAGAGCAAATGGAGGGAGTAGAGGAAAAGAGAAGCCCATGCCCGGAAAGAGGACTCTTATACGGAGTGAACGGAGGTGGTGGTGCGCCGGTTGGACGAGAAACGGCCGAGTAATTGCGAATTGAAGTCATTGGAACCGTTTTCGGTTTTCGGGCGTCCGTGCAAATTCCGGCGAGTTCTCCGGCGAGAGGTGGTGGGGGATGCGAAGAGGACGACGCTACGAATTCAACGGAACCGGCGCTTCGTCGTTTGGAGTTGCGTGGAGGGAGCTAGAGAGGTTTAAAGAAGAACCCTAGCCATTGTTGCTTGCTTGAAGCTCCACCCAACCATGCATGGCTAGAGGTTGAAGATGATGAATAGTGGCTGCCACGTGTCACTTTCCTATTGGCTCTCTTTTACGTAAACGATTCGCCCTAGAGAAAAATTAGGAAAAATGGCCTAAAAATTCCGGAAAAATTCCTAGAGCCATTTTAGATTATTTGGGACTCAATGGAAGTGGTTTGGTGGAATTTGGATGAACTTTGTGGAATTGACTATTCCGGAGCGAATTGCGGGCATTGAACAAAAGCCGCGCGCGATAAAATAGGAACGGAGGTCCAAAAATCCGGGGAATGATTCCTAAAATCATTTCAGAATATTTGGAACATTTTAGAAGTGGTTTGGAGATTTTTGAAGCATCTTTGGACTCGCGTGAAATTTCGGGTACCGGCGGGAACTGGAAAATCCGATTTTTCGACTGGAAGGGAAGTAAATCGCGATTTTGAGTTGGAAAGGATGCCAGGTTAATATAAACACCAGAGAAACTCCAACTTTTGAATTTACTTTATTTAAATTAGGTTTTTCTCCAGAAAGCAAAAAACAGGGTGTTACAGTATAAAATTGAGATCTACCCAATGGTAAATTTTATTTAATTTTTGGACCAAAGTTTTTCTCTGTAATATTATTTAATTGATTATTTAAACTTTAAACGCTTGTAACTTTTGCGTTTTAACTCCGATTTCGCCGATTCAAATTCCTAAAAATTCATAAAATTATGCTCTCTCTGTTTATGGACTTCATTTGGATGTTTGGACACTTTTTGTCTACTGTTTTATTCATTTATTGCTATTTGCACGCGTTACGAGTAGACGTTGAAGTGCCCGAAGGCCTCGAAGGGGAAGTGTTGACCCAGGGGCCAGCTCAGGACCAAGATCGAGTGCTTTTTGAAGGCAAGTTGTGCTTTGACCATGTTGATCCCATTTTGAAATTAATTTGATTTAAATTATTGCACGCTAGTTCAATTATAAAATGCTTTAATTGGTTTTGGGAGATTAGTTAATTACCTAATTGTTGTATGCCACCTTGACATAGATAATTGAGTGCCATGAACCCCTTGTCACCCTAGTTGAGGATTAAATAGTTGGACATTATTAAATTGCCAACATGGGAATTTAGACCGTTGTAGTATAATGCTTAGACCTGCCACGTATACCGGACATGATCTTGACAATTACTTGTTAACATTGACTTAATGAGATATGGAACATGTTTTTGAGAAGTGTCATGTGTTATTGATGATGATGTTGATGGCACGTGGTGCATAGTAATCAACTGGGGGTTTGATAAATAGATTTGGACCGGGGCATGTGGCAAGAAATGATCGGGTGGGCCAGTTGTGGCATCGGGAGCGTTGTTTTGGTTCTTCGGGTAGTCTTGCCCTGGTCAACATAAGGACTTAACCTTGCAAGCCTTTGAACTGAGTTAATCGTGCAACCACATGTCCGTAATGGGACGGACCTAGTTGAGTAAGTTACTAATAACTTGCATGTGATACCTCGGGTGTCAACTACACCTTTTGTGTAGCTTGAAAGGGGAGCGTACCAGTGCGATGGCATGGTACCCGTCCAACGGTATGTCGGTCCCATACTTCGCCTTTGTTAAGGGAAGGGATGGTGTATGGCAAAAACCGGAAAGGTTCACTTGTGTAGTTAGCCGTTTCCGAAAGGCTTTGTTACGATCACTCGCCTTTGTGGTGTTTGGCTGTATCTTGTGGGTAAAGTGCATAACCTCTGCAGAGTGTAAAATCTATTCGAATAGCCGTGTCCACGGTATTGGACATTGCTCGGGGATTACAGTCAAGGGTTAGACTTTCGAGGAAACAACTTGGACTTGGAAGGTTTGGTTTGGTTAATTGATGATGTTGATGGAAATGTGGACTAGGAATGGGAAAGATGTTTATTTAACTCCTGGAAAAGTTATTGATATTATACTTGTTTTTACTGCTTTCGAATCTACTTATGATACTTGTCAAATGCTGTTTACTGCAATTATACATGGAACTATTCCTTTGTATTAAGCTATGCATGTAGTATATTAGCTTGCATTCTGTGCATGACTTGCTGAGTACCAAGTACTCACCCTTGCCACAAAACAACACCAGTTGAAGAAGAGGCGACACCAGCTTTGGAGGAGGAATATCAGGAGGAGCCGTCTAACTAGGGATCGAGTCCAATCAGTTGCCTGTGGCATGTTGGTTGGCACCACGCGTTTTCTTTATATTTTTCGCCACAGATTTTATTTGAATAAGTCTTAGCCCTGTGTGGCGTACTTTTGTAACTTGACCATAAGGTCGAGCAACCAGTTTGGTTATCTTAATTAAAGTACCTTATTATTTCGTTGAGTAAGATTGTGATATTTACCAATGTGAGACTGTGTGCACTAGCGCGTTCCTGGACTAGTGTTGAATACACAGAGGGTCCGGATTTGCATATTCGGGGCCCGACATGGTGTGACCCCAGAAGTACCCTCAACCCCTCGCAACTCCGTCGCTCGCGGTTGAAGGCAAGTGTATTGGGATAGGTTTGGGTGTTGTATGATTGTGTTAACTTTCCATGATTGATATTTGCCTATGATATGATGAATATGGTTACATATTGATTATGAAGTTGTTCTATTAAATGTTTATGCAGGTTTATACATGTTCATGTCACATGTGCATTCATAATGGAAGAGGTGTCCCATTCTGATGCGAGCCTCTGTGTTCACACGTAGTGAACACGAAAGACCTACCTCGTATAGTCCCATCCACGGTTGTGTATGGGAGAGAGTCAGTAATAGTAGGCACCCTCCATCTACGGGATGGAAGGGGAAAGAGGGTGCATGCCGACAGGTGTGCACTCGCCAATACCGGTATGTGCTTCGAGGAGACATGTGCATTGCATTGCATATATGATGATGATAATGAGATGCATACAATGTAATTATGAGATGACTATGATGTTGAATATGATGTTAATGAGATGAATTCAACGTGGATATGGCATGCTAATGATGCTGAATATGAGGCGTAGTGATAATGATATTGAGACTGTTTTTCCTTGTTCCATTGCAATATGCTTGCTGAGTGATGAACTCACGCTTGTGTTTTATGATGTTTTTAGGTACCATGAAACCGGCATTAGGGAAAGGGGCTTAGCTACACTTCTTCACATAGCTCCACACATTTAGATAATTTTACCATTGGAGTTGTGATAATAAGATTAGTGCGATGAAACTTGGAGTATGGCTTAACTGCATGCTTGATTACATCATTTATTTCGTTATAGCTTATGGAGTGGTTGGATTCATTATTTTGGATTTAAGATGTTGCTATATCACCTGTTATTGCTGGTTTAGATGTCTTTCATTATGATATGTCTTGTGATATTTCTGTTGTTGCTCCGAACCATGGAGAAACAAAGGAGATGCTGCCGAAATTTTCTGTTTTAGCATTTGCGCCCTTGCTGTAATTTATCTTTATTTGTGGTATTTAGACGCTGCTTCTACCATGTTTGGTGACATCCAGGGCATACTAGATGCCGGGGTGTTACAGATGCGTGGCAGGAGGGAGCTGCGTGGGCGAGTGATCTCGGCCGTCCGTTTGAACGGATGGTGCCGATTGCATCACGTGCGCACGGATCTTGGCGCAGCCTGGCCAGCCGTATCGTGCGCAATGACATCATCCGTGACATCGTGCTGACGTCACGGTGGGTCCCGCGTGTTAGCCGTATCGGTCAAGCCGTGCCGACGTCAGCATCTGACGTCATCCGGGGGTCCCACGTGTCAGTGACACTGTTCCCGTGGACCGGGTCCACGGTGGACCAAACCCGAGCCGTGGACCAGGTCTATGGACCGGCTGACGCAAGCATGATGCAATAAATCGATTTTTCTTTAGAAAAATAATTCGGTGGAAATTCAAAATGTGTGCTGACGTCATATCTCCGGTTTTTCAATAGAAACATAAATGAATTAATTCGGTTTATTCTTTTAATTGATTTTTCGAACTTCAAACGGCTATAACTTTTGCGTTTTAACTCCGATTAAGGTGATTCCAGTTTTTAAATTTTTATAAAATTGAGCTCTATTTAGTGGTGAATTTTATTTAATTTTTATACATGGGTTTTTCTCTATTTTTATTTATTTGTTGTTTATTTATTCGATTCGCGTAGACGTTGAATTGCCTGAAGGCTTCAAAGGAGAGGTTTTGACCCAGGAATAAATCCAAGACCAAGTACAGGACCTTTTCCAGGGCAAGTTATGCTTTGACCATATTGATCCCACTTTTAAAACTATGTTTTTTAAAAGTATTGCATGCTAATTTAATTAGAAATGCTTTCAATTAATTCGGGGAATTAGATAAATGACATATTTGTTGTATGCCACCTTATCTATAATAATTGTATGCCATGAATCATTTGTCACCCTAGAACATGGAATATTAGTTGGACATTATTAATTCGCCAACATGGTTTATATAGATCGCATGTAGTATGCTTAGCCCTACAACGTGTCAATGACATCGTTTTGGGATGTTAAATGTTAATCTTGACTTAATGAGAGATGGAACATGCTTTTGGAATTGCGACATGTGTTATTGATATGATGATGGCACGTGGTGCATGGTAATCCACTGGGTGATAAAATGATTGATTGAGGCAAGTGGCAAGATTGTTTCTGGTGGGCCAGAAGTGGTACATGGGAGGTCGTATTTGGTTTTGCTGTTTTGGTCATTGTGAACTCTTTGGGTAGTCTTTCCTTGGTCACTTAAGGATTTAACCTTGCAAGAATTTGAACTGAGTGTAATATACAGCCACAAGTCTGGAATGGAACAGACCTGGCCGAGTAAACTGTGATGTCTAGATTTCGGTGCTGTCATGGTGGCGTGAGCCCCGGGTTAACGGGTGGACTCACAGGCGCAAGAGGGGGGCCCTGAGTGTGGTAACCAGTCCCTTTAGTGTTGAAACCATAGCGGGCAGTACCGGGTCTAGAAGTAGCTTTGGAAAGGCTTTGTTACGATCACTCGCCTTGGTGGTGTTTGATTGTATCTTGTGGGTAAAGTGTATAACCTCTGCAGAGTGTACAATCTATTCGAATAGCCGAGTCCACGGTATTGGACATTGCTCGGCAATTACAGTCAAGGGTTAGACTTTATGAAAATGTACTTGGTGTTGGAAATGATGAACTTCTTTAGGTTGATAAATGCTTTACTTGAGAAATTGTTTACAAGTTATTATTGTTATTACCGTTTACCACTTTCCAATCTATTACTGTTATTTATGAATGTTGCTTACTGCAAAAGAACCTCTTAGCCTATTGTTGGAATAAGCCATGCATGTAGCTATTAGCATTGCATCTCTTTGCATGACTTGTTGAGTGCTTTTAAGTACTCACCCTTGCCACAATACAAACATCAGTTGAAGAAGAATCGACACCAACATTAGAGGAGGAGTTCCAGGAGGAGCCGACGAACTAGGGGCGAGCCCAGTTAGTTGCCTGTGGCATATTTGTAACATGACCATAAGGTCGAGCAACCGGTTATATTTCCTTTTCAATAAAGTTCTTTACTATTTCGTTGAGTATGATTGTGTATTTACCGATGTTGAGACTGTGTGCACTAGCGTGATCCTGGACTAGTGATGAATACACAGAGGGTCTGAATTTGCATATTCGGGTCCCGACACCCCACCAGCGGAATGGCCAAGGTTTTATTACTGGGATCGCAGCAGGAGCATTCTGTATATTTCTAAACTTCTGACAATCTTAGCATCCTCTATAATACCGAAAACAGTCTTCTAGCATTGTCGGCCAATAATAACCAGTGCGCCTAAGTAACCACTTCATCTTGTGGGCCGACTGATGCGCTCCACTGATTGTTTGAGCATCGGTAGTTCAGTCTGAAGGCGAACTCATAATAACACCTCTTGGGGGATATCAGAACTACTCCGACGCCACCCCCCTCCTTGCACACTGACCCATCGAAATAAAGCTGCCAGGGGGCGATGCTTACTAGTTCACAAGTGGGGGTATGTGTCGGACCCCGGAATAACACCTCCGAAATCCTCTGTGTATTCTGTACTAGTCCAGGAAATGCTAGTACACACAGTAGAAATGAAACCATAGCATATCCGTCGTTCTTTATTAATAATAAATATTCAAAGATACAAATGAAATGGCGCGCAGGCCAACGAACAAATAAACGAATAAATGAAAACAGCGGAAATAAAGATAAATAGATAGAGCCCAATTAATTTGCCACAGGCAATCGACTGGGGGCACGGCCTAGTCCAGCTGGTCCTCACCATCGTGATACTCCTCCTCTGAATTGGTAAATTAAGCAAGGGTGAGTACATACGTACTCAGCAAACCACACCGGAAATGCAATATAAATGTACGGGTAATCAAAGGATGGCAATATGGTTTGTTTGAGCATAAAGCAACAGTTTAATAACATTTTCAACAATTTTAAAAGGCATACTTTATTCCAAAATCAAATCCATACAGTTTTTAACTCAGGAATCTCTCCTGGAATTGGCTAAGTTTTACCCATGATGGACTCCCTCCATCCAACATCATTTTGGAAACCAAATTTTAATTTACCAAAGTCTAGTCTGAAAATGGCTTGCTCGGCATGCCCATAACCGCGGGCGCGGCTAATCGATTAGTTTGACACTCTGCAGAGGTTGTACAACTTTACCCACAAGACATAATATTTCCCCTTTTATGTCAACACACTTCCTTTGGTGAGTGACAGAGAAAATTATGACAAGGCCCCAATATTAAATCATACATGTAGTCATGCCCGCTAAGGTTTCACCGCTGAAAGACTCCCTCTATTCAGAAGCCCCCTCTTGCGCCAAAGTGGCAGCATCACGCTTTCACCACACCACTACCCCCATATAGCATGACTGTCCATGAAATGATTGAATATGGATAGCCAGGTCTGTCCCATTCCAGACTCGTGGTAGTACGGTTAGGCTTTACATTCAGCGAAACTCAGACCGGTCCTTAATTGACTAGGCGAGACATTCCACAAACCCAGAACCATGACCTCACCACTTTCCAACCAATTCTCGCCCGGTCTAAGTCATTTTCATTTTAACCATACTAATCTCCACATTAATACCAACATTGATCACTATAAGTTTCCAATTGAACATGATATCATTTTGGCATAAAATTCCCCAAAACTTCCTAAGTTCAGTTCTAAGCATGTCTAAGCAATGTCTAAAGATTACTATAGTCATAATTCATATTTTTACTAAGGTTACAAGGGAATCAGAATTCGAATGTCAAAGGTCGCATGTTGAAATTGGACATAACTATCATTTGAAACTAGGTCGAAAATTAATGTCTATAACAAATAAGCATGCAATAATTTAAATTCCACATACAAGTTCATAAACTGGGAGCAACATGGTCAAGGGGGGTGTGACTTGCCTGGTTCGACGAGTTCTTTGCTTTCGAAAATAAATCGTTCGGGAACTCCTCGGACTCTCCGTAATCTACGCGCGAAAAGCAACCAAATTCAAATAAGATCCAAATGAATACAAATAAACCCAAATAAACCCAAATTGAATTTCAAACTAGCTCTAAACTGAAGTTTGATATTTCTAATGAATTTAGGAAGAAGAACGGAGCCAATCGGAGTTCGAACGGGCGAAAGCGGGCTCCCGGAAGTTTAAAACGATTAAAACGGGCTTTTCTGGATTTTTCGGAATTTTTAAATCATTTTTAAAATAAAAACCGGATTTATTGCGTCATGCTGACGTCAGCAGCCAAATCCGATTTTTGGATTTATTTTAAAACGAAATTTCGATTTATGACGTCATTGCTGACGTCATAAATTCCTTTTTTTTCTCTCTTTCTTTTCTCCTCTCTTCGGCTGACAGTGGGACCGGGTTGGGGCGGTGGACCAAGTCCACCCACACCCACGCACGCTACAAGGCCAGCTGAGCACGGCCAAAGCGGTCGGGCAAAGCCGGGCGGCGGGCCTGCGCCGGCGACCGGAGAGGCGTGGGGCGGGCGGCGCACCAACGGGCGGCGGGGCGGCGGAGCTGAGCGGAGGAGGGCGGCGACGGGCGGCGCGAGGCGGCGGGCAGCCCGGAGCGTCGGCAGCCGGGCGGCGCCGAGCGAGGACGAGGCGGCGCAAGGCCGAAGGAGGGGAAGGGGGAGGAGAGGGAGAGAGCACGGAGGAAGGGGTCCCGGGTTCTTATAGGGGCGAGGCGGCGCGCGGCGCAACGGCCGCGCGAGATTCGCGGCGAGCGCGCAAGGGGCGGCGGCGGTTGGGGAGGAGGCGGCGGCGGGACGCGGCGGCCACGCGGCCGTTGGAGAAGACGCGCGCGGCGGCATAAAGGTACGTGCGTCACATTATGGTCTGTAACGAAATCGGCTATTACTTGCCCTTTCATGGCTTTAGCCGATTCAAACGTCAGGTCGAACTCGGTAAGTCTATAAACCCATTTCCTGAGACACCCTTTCATTATGGGGGTGGATAGTATATATTTTATGACGTCAGTCTTACCCACGACCGTGCATGTTGACACCAATATATAATGTCTCAACTTTGTGCATGCGAAGTAGAGAGATAAACAGAGTTTCTCAACTAGTGGGTACCTAGTTTCTGCGTCCACTAACCATTAGCTCAGGTAAAATATCAGCTGCTCTTTTCCCTCAATTTCTTGCATGAAGACTACTCCGATCGTTGCTTGTTCTGCCGATACGTATAGCCTGAATGGTACCCCTTTTTGTGGTGCTATCAACACCGGAGGTTTCGACAGATACTTCTTGATATTGTCGAAGGCTTTTTGCTGTTCTTCCCCCCATACGAACTCGAACTCTTGATTTTCCTTTATCCTCAGCAATGGGGTAAACGCGTTGATCCGGCCGGATAAATTTGAAATGAAGCACCTTAAGTAATTGATCTTACCGACTAATCTTTGCAGATCTTTCTTGTTCTTTGGCGGCTGAGTACTAGTTATGGCCCTGACTTGTTCTTGATTCACTTCAATCCCTCTCTCGTGCACCATGAATCCAAGGAACTGTTCGGCCGATACTCCAAACGCGCATTTTAGTGGATTCATCTTCAAACCGTGCACTCACATTCTTTTGAACACTTCTTCCAGGTCGGCCAGATGCTTCTGATCCCCTGTTGACTTTACCACCACATCATCTATGTATATCTCTACAATACGGCCGATCAACTCATGAAATATCAGATTCATGGCCCTTTGGTAAGTAGCTCCAGCATTCTTTAATACGAATATCATAACAACCCACTCGAATAATCCTAGCGCTCCAGGGCATCGGAAGGCCATTTTGTGGATATCGGCTTCGGCCATGAATATCTGGTTGTACCCCGCATTGCCGTTAAGAAAGCTGATGACTTTGTGCCCTGACGCAGCATCGATAAGCCTATCGGCTACGGGCATCGGGTACTCGTTTTTGAGGGTAGCTTTATTTATATCCCTGAAATCGATGCATACCCTAATTTTCCCATTCTTCTTTGTTACCGGAACGATGTTAGAAACACACTCAGCATACCGACATGGTCTGATGAACTTAGCTTCTAACAATCGTTCTATTTCTTCTTTGACTTTTTCATATATTACCGGATTGAAACGCCTCGGGGGTTGTTTGAACTGCCGATACTCGGGTTTTACTGGTAATCGATGCTCGACAAGTTGTCGGTCTAAACCAGGCATCTCATTATATTCCCAGGCGAAGCAATCATTATACTCTTTCAATAGTTTTACAAGTTTTTCCTTGTATTCGGCACATAACCTAGCGTTGACAAAGGTTGGCCTTTTTCGATCTCTGTCTCCTATGTCTATTTCTTCTAATGGATCGGCTGAAGTAAATCCTTGCCCGAGCCTTTCGTCCTCTTCGAAATCTCCGATAGCCTCAGAGCTATCGGCCGCGTGTTGGTAGCTCCTCGCCTTTTCTCGCAATAGCTTTGCGTTCAGGCCGGCCTCCATCTTCGTACAATTCCATCCGTCCGATCAATCGTGCTGGGTCGTACGCTGATCAGCCTTATCCCTGCGTCATTAATGCAGATGATGTCGTAGTCTTCCAATGCCTTGCCTGATATACATCTAGCTTCTTCGTGCGGCCAATTTGCATCAGGGCTGGCCATGGCGATGTGAGCCAATGTATCGGCCTCCACTACTTCGACAGTATCGTTGTTCCACTGTATCAACTTCTGGTGCATGGTGGACGAGATGCTACAGTTGGCATGGATCCAATCTCTCCCTAGCAGCACACTGTAGCTGCCCTTGGCGTCTACTACAAAGAAGGCAGTCAACAAAGTTTTGCTGCCGATTGTCAGCTCGGTGACCATGACGCCCCTCGCTTCCGTGGGATCTCCCATGAAGTCATTCAAGACCATATTGGTCTTGATGAGGTCCTCATCGTATTTCCCTAACTTCTTACACGTTGAGTATGGCATTAGGTTGATAGTTGCGCCTCCGTCCATAAGCATCCTGGATATCGGCTTGCCGTTGATGTGCCCCTTCAAATACAATAGCTTCAAGTGTTGATGGTATTCTTACGGCTTCTCAATGACCACTTCCTAGGATCCCAGGCACAGTTGTGCGCAGGATTCCAGAGCTGCAGTGGCGTGAGCTCTAAACTCAGCCGGTAAGGCAAACACCATGCTGATGCTCATTAGAGGGGGCGTTCTGCTCTATGCTGTAGATAGCCCCATCCTATCTACCGCAGGTACACTCACATCGTCGACCGTGGGTGTTTCCACATCATCGGTCGTGGGTGTCTCTATGCCATTGGCTTTCATATACTTTGTCACGGGAAACTCTTCCGGAGTGACTTCTTTTCTGCGCCACTCGGTCCTTACAGGGCGCAGTTGATGGAAGGTTTCGTCTCTCCGCTTGTCCTCCTCGGCCTCTCTTAATTCTTGCATCCTTAGGCGCTGGAGATGACGCCTTTGCGATTTTGTTAGTCCGGAGGGACACCACCGTGGTTTTGGTTCCACCGGTTGGCGGATCTTCCCAGCCAACTCTACCTTTTTCATCCTTATGGGTGTCTTCAGGGGTTTCTTCTAAAATTGGACTCTTTGAACTTTTAGATGTGGCCGGCTCCGATGGATCGGCCTTGCGTTTTCCCTCGGCTATCACCCGATCCTCCCTCGGCCAAGATATCCTTTCGTGAACTGACTCCTGCGACCTTCTTGTTCGGCCGATCTCGACCTTTCGACCTTGTTCGTTCTTGTTGGTCGCTCATATGCTCGATTTGGCCTGCTGATCCTCTCGTGGATCGGCCTTCTGCTCCCCTCCGGGTGCTGGTTAGGATTGTGCCCTGACGCCGTCTTTGCTCGAGGATAGAACTGCCCTTGGTTTGGTTCCGAGTAATGGTGCATCGGACAACTATGGGGAGACGGTAGCGCCAGTCCCCTCTCCCAGCAGAAGAGCCAAAACGGGCACCGTTTGTGGGCCTTTTTAGGTGCAGTCGGTCGACGTTCCTCTGCTAGCGCTCGTTGGGGTGTGCTCCTCACCCTCTAGCCTTTCAGCTCGTACTTAGCCAGTAATTGGGCAAAAGTCGACTTACCCTTCCGTGTTGGCTTTTTCGGCAGCAATTGCCTTTCGGCCTTGCGCCATTTACCGGTCTCGGGCGTTCCTCTTATTCTGACTGTCCTGCACAGCTTCCCTTCCCGATCGGCTTCTATTTGGATTGAGTCGATCGTGATCTGCACTGTCTCTTTATTGTTCACTGTTTTCTTATCGGCTTTCACGGCCGATACAGATAGTGCTGATGTCTCATCCCGCTTTATTTCCTTCCCTTTGGACGTGCAGCTGACCATGTTGACTGGGAAAGGATTGGTGTCGATCTGTTGGGCTTGTTCCTCCGTGAACTTTAGTCGTCCGTCCTCTATGGTTGACTGTATCTGTTGATGAAAGATATTGCAATCGTTAGTATTGTGCGAGACGGAATTATGCCACTTGCAATACTTGCATCTTTTTAATTCCTCAACCGATGGTATAACGTGTCCCTCTGGGATCCGTACCAACTTTTCTTGTAAAAGCAAATCGAAGATGCGGTCGCATTTGGTCACATCGAACGAGTATTTGACCTCCGACTTGGCTTTACTTGGCTTTAACCAGGAACATATTAAAGGATTCTTGTTCCCTTTAACCCATTCAGCTATATTAATGCTTGTCTCCTCATCGTCATTCGAATCTTCTGACTCGTATTCTACGAGGTTGACTTTTGGCTTCTCCTTTTATTTGTTACTTTTAAATTTGCCCTTGAACCCTTTATTTTCATAGAATTGGCCTTCCTGGGCCGATACCCTATGCAGAAGATGGCTTAGGTTGGTAAACTCCTGACCGCCAAACTTCTCCCATAAAGGACCGGAAAGCCAGATCAGCGAGTTGGTTGTCGGGCAGAGTAACGCTAAAGCATCGGTTCCGTATCTCCCTGAATCTTCTGATGTATTCTGCTACCAATTCCCTGAATCTCTACCGCATGGAGCTTAAATCAGAGATCCGTAATTCTAAGCTCCCACAAAAGAAGTATTCGTGGAATCGGCTTTCCAAATCGGTCCAAGTATTGACCGAATTTGGGGGCAGGGTGGTGAACCAAGTGAAGGCTGCCCTAGATAGAGATAGTGGGAAAAGTCTTACCCGGATCCCGTTAGAATGCGCTGCTTCTCCGCATTGCACTGAAGCGCCCGACGTGCTTCATAATGGTGGTTGAGTCATCCCCTAAAAATTTTGCAAAATCCGGCACCCTGTACCCGTTGGGGTATGGGATTCTATCAATACAATCAGGGTAGGGCTTTCTGTACCTGAGAGTCCGTCCTCTCAGCTGAATGCCGAACTGATCTCATAGGACAGTAGTGATCGCATCCATCCAATCGGCCTCTCTGAGCGGTGCGGCCTGTGGCGGAAGCGCTGGTCAATCTAGACCATGCCGATGCCCCCCGAGTGCGAACTCGGGTGGTCCATGATGATGTCCCCCCGAGTGGGAGCTCAGGCTGATCGTGGCCCTACCCCCTAAGTGCAAACTCGGGTTGGTTTACTGGCCTGAGTGGCCGGTAGTTTGGCATGGCCTCTTGGTTGATGACTTGGCGTCTTACGGGTTCCGGCAGTGGTACAAAAGGTTCCGAGTACGTGATCACCCGGTGGGGGTATTGTGTACTCGGGAGTAATTTAGGTGCGACATCCACTTCGGCACCATCTGTGTAAGCATGGTAATGCCTGACCTCGCTTGTCCCAGGGTCCATGGGCAAGGTGATGGTCGGTTGTGGTGGCGTGGGTGTCATGACTGCAGCCGATGGCTTGCTTTCACCCATCGACTTCACCCCTTGAGTACCTAGTCCAATTGAAAAGACTGGGTACGTGGGGAGGGCCTGTGGTGGCTCGAAAAGAGACCCGGCCGTCATGAGTTCCTGCGCTATCTCATTTACACTATTTAATATCAACAGCCTAAGCGTGGTAACCAGGGCCGATGATTGGTTTAGTAGCACATGATTTATAGATTGATTGATCATATCTGATAGTTCTGTTTGCACAGGCAAGTATCAGCTTATCGTGGCTTCATCACCAGTGCCGGGGGCGACTGTCCCGAGGGGGTTGATCGTTGGCAGTGCTGTCTTTTGAGTGATGCCGCGCTGCGTCTTCTAGTAGCAGCTTAACATCATGTAACACCCCGGCACCTAGTATGCCCTGGATGTCACCCAACATGATAGACACAACATCTAAATGGCACAAATAAAGGTAAATTACAGCAAAGGTGCAAATGCTAAAACCGAAAATTTCGGCAGCATCTCCTTTGTTTTTTCATGATTTGAAGCAACAACAATAATATGGCAATGTACAGCATAATATGAGACATCTAAAATAGCAATAACAATTGACATGGCAACATCTTACGTATAAAATAATGAATCCAACCACTCCAAAATTATAACGAGGCAAAAGATGAACTTAAGCACACAATCAAGCCATACTCCAAGTTTCATGGCACTAATCTTATTATTATGTCTCCAAATGATAAAAACGGTCTATATGTGAGGAGCTACGTGTAGAAGTGTAGCTAAACCCCTTTCCCGCATGCCGGTTTCATGGTACCTAAAAACAACATAAGACACAAGCGTGAGTTCATCACTCAGCAAGTATACTGTAATGGAACAAAAGGAAAAGTTCAATGCTAATATCTCTATATATCATGCTTAACATCTTAACCATGTTCAAGTCTCATTGTACACATCTCATTATCATAATCATGTATGCAATGCAATGCACATGTCTCCTCGAAGCACATACCGCTATTGCCGAGTGCACACCCGTCGGCGTGCACCCTCTTTCCCCTTCCATCCCGTAGATGGAGGGTGCCTACTCCTCGCTTTCATTCACAACTGTGGATGGAATCACGAGCTATGTCTTATTCAATGGCACTCCGGATTAGTCATAACTTTCTCACCGACCTTGCCGGACTAGTTATGACTTTCTCACCGACCTGGCCAATTCTCATGCCATGTATGCAAATATGTCATAAACATAAACAACTTGCACATAAACTCAACTAATCATTGCATAGCCTCAAAATAAACCATTTTCATCATGTCTCAAGCAAGTGTCAATCATGGCATCATATCATAAAACATGTATAAACCATCTCATTATCAAACATTACGGCTCCCTAAGCCGCAACCACTACAATACACTTGCCTTCAACCACGGGCGACGGATTGGCGAGAGAATGAGGGCACTCCCGGGGTCACACCACCTGCACATAGGTACCACACACTCAAAACGTGCCCTCAAAATACAAGAACGATTTCCTACCCCGACTTCGCAAAAAACCCCTAAAACTCGAAAACAGAGAATCTGTCCCTACGGGACAGCGGGATTCCAACTAGCATAAATTGAGTTATAGGACTCCAAATTAAGTAAACAAGTACATTTTCTCGTAGCTTAGGAAATTTCCTAGCTTTTTCTAAGTATTGGGAAAAACTGATTCGGCTTCTAAAACTGCCTAATCTACAGATCAACTCGATCTGTCCCAATCACGTCACAGTTTTGAACACGTTCGGTTAAACAGCCCTAACGTTCAAACGGCCGATCGGAATTTAACGTTCTTGGTTTCCACTGAAAGGTATTGAAATTATCTACAACTTTCTCAACAGCCAGCAGACCATAAAACGCATCTAAAATTGCCAAAACCGAGCCCTAAGCACGAGCTCCCAATCTGCCCGAGATCAAAACAAAGGGACATATTTGCAATCGCATTAATCCCATCTAGGAACAGCACCTATGCATCAAAATTAACCATGCTAATCCCCACCTAACCAGCACCACAACCCTACAAACCAAACCCCCATTGCTTACCTTCCCTTGACGAACCTCTGGATCGACGCACGTCTCCTCCTCGCAACCCAATCCTCCGTCCCCTCGCCGGAACCGCCGGAAACGCCGAATCCCCGCGGATGGAGCACTCCCGAACAGCACGATGGGGGCTACAAGAGGTGGAGATTGAGGTGGGGAGACATGGGGAGACGTGGGAGGGGCGCAAAGGGGGAGGGAGAGGTGCGGCTAGGGGTGGCAAGGAGGGCGGCAGCTAGGAGAGACAAGGGGCGCATGGGGGAAGGCAAGGGTCGCAAGGGGGGAAGCCTTAGGGTTTTCTTGCAGAAATTTCCCCACATGGGCCAAGAAACCCCCCACCTATAGCCCAATTAAGTCCCCCATGGCCCAAACTCCCCCGGAGAGGCCCAAACACCCAAAAATGGCCCAAAACCCGATAAAACCTCATACCGTAATGCCCCAAACTAGCATGACACATTTTAAAATGTCACATTCTATAATGTCACAGGAAACACGACCTAAACTCCTACTGAAATGTCACATTCTCTCCCCCTTAACAGGATTCGACCTCGAATCCGAAGAATGCCAAAAACAAAAACAACAAGTCCCCTAGGGACAAAAGACTTCTTTGCAGCACAAAACATCCACGCAAAGACTCAAACTGAACCAAACGACAAGCAAATTCCCAAAACCAACACTTAGCGAGAAAGAGCTAACTTAGCTTAACTGAGTGCAGCCTCTCAGAGCTCGACCTTTCAATCCAAATTCCCATCCACAATCCTCAATTTCACTCACTAAAGGCTCAATCGAATTAATTAATATGCCCAAATGCTCACATCAAACACTTCACGCTACTATCGCAAACAACCTAATGAACTCAGAACGATTCCCCTTTCAACCAAATGGACTATAACCAAGAAACGCCATCGAAAGAAATAATTCACAAAGGCACAACTGTCTTTCCAAATTCGCAATCATGCTAGAATTTCATTCTATCCGCTCCCAGGCATATCTCATACCCAAATACAACTAGCTAAGACAATTGTTTACCACAGAACATTTATCAACAAAATTACCGTCACCTTCACTACCACCAACCAATACTCTTAATAAAAGTTTGGAGCCGGACATCATCAACCTCCATCATGATCCACCCTTATTCCACTCACGTCCAGCACCTAGCCCAAGCTAGGACCGTAAAACCTTACCGAACCACAATTGGTGCATTTCCCATAAGGGTGTCGCCCGCACAATCTCTCACTCAAGCATCCAAGACCAAGAGTATAAATCTTTGGTATACTCAACTCTAACCATGAACATTCTTTTTCTTAACCCCATCTAGAAAACAAAAGAAGTACAATTCCTTTGAACCCAACTGATCCATGTGCATCTATTTGAATCCAAGCGCAAACATCCACTTTGGAAAGACCTCAACAACTTCCAAAAGGCAATCATTTCATTTTCCTAAGCCAAAATGCAAAGGAAACTCAAATCTCATTCGCTACAGCCAAAACGCCATAACTTATTCAATCTTTCTTTTCATGCTAGAAAGCAATAAAAAAAACTCGATTCACGACATGAATGCCAACCTTTCAAGAGCACTCCGGATTAGTCACCTATATCCCTATATGACTTTCTCACCGACCTGGCTCAACAACTCTTTTATGGTTATAAATATAGATAAATGATGTCAAGTTTCATTTTCACCATTCATTCACCATGTAACAACGATACCGAATAATCATCCACACAGAGACTTCGTTTTCTTTAACACACGAACGACAATCACCACCTTTAAACCAAGGCTCTAAAATTCACATACATGACAACTCGACTTGAAAGAGGAACTCCATAAAACAAATACACCAAAATTTACCTCGGGGAGAAACTCCATTTTAAAAGAGAAACACCACGGAAGTCTTCAACAAAAGCATTTCACTTTTACCCAAAACAAATCATCTCTCTTTTATCCAAAGCCAAGCATTTCGAAAAGAAGAAACCAATCAAGGAATCAAACACCTCCACACAATATATAAATATATACAAATTTTAATGGAAAGGGAAAACTCATTTCCCGACAGAAAACTACTTTACTGGCATAAGTCACTTATGAAACAATCATAAGGATCGTCTTTAAGAAGCGTCCACAAAACCTCACCCATTTTAATCAAATCTATCTGTAGACAAACTAATAATGTACAAATCTCCAAATCAAAAACTTTTAAAACATTACATTAGATTTAGATACTTCTTTTAACCAACAATGCAGTCGATAACTCATCCTTGAAAAGTAACAGATGCAAACCAATTATACATCCTTGAGTATAAATTTCGCATCCATAACTTCAGCTAATTTTCTTAGCAACGACGATAGAACGATGTTGTTTAATGGAATAAAACATTCCAAAACCTCCACAAATTACTTCAAGTTTAATTATTCTTTTACCCTCATTTCCCAAGATCGAAATTAACCCAGATTTGGCATTAATCACTCTAGGTCTAGGGGAGCTCTAAAACACATCATAACGAATACCTTGACCAAAAGCATTCAACCAAGGTATCAACAAACAAACCAGTCCACAAACATTTTAAACATAAGTTTAGCATAAATTCCACCCTCTAATAACCAACTACACTTGCCATTAAAGATTTCAATGTTCACTATTTACTCATTAAGAAGGCCTATCAGGGTTTACCAACAACTACATAACAACAATTTCTTTTTTTTCTAATTATCTTTCCCAATAATCATAAATAAAGTTTATGAGGCTTATCATAAGTCATCCAACCAAGAATGCCTCATCACGATCCCCACGGACCAACCTAGCATATGACATCATATTCTAAATTTAAAACATACTACTTAAACAAATCTTTCAGCATGGGCAACCAATACCTTTCATATCACTCATACGTCAGCATCTTGACAACCAAAACCAAATCAATTAATAATTGAGTTCAACAAGTAAATATTATCTCCAGTAGACACAATTCGTAAAAAAGACTCTAAGACGTACGTTCATTAAGGATAAAATCTTACATCAGGCTAATTATCCATTGTCCATTCCATCACAACATATGCTCAACACCTTGCCACATTTTACCATTTTTTTTCTATTTTTAACAGTGGTTTCCAACAACTAGCAACACTACCAACGCATCAAAATCCATCCTTTGCAAAATCTTAAAAACTGCAACATGGCTTTTAGTTACCCTATCCAAAGGCTATAACAAATTGTCACCACACAACATACTCCAACTATTTAAAATAAATTGAATGAGTTGGACCATCACAAAGCTCTTAGAATAACCACAAAACCTATGTCTTCCCAATTGACAACGATACTAGCATTATAGGAACACAACTGCATACTTCCAAATATACTAATAGTTTGCAACAACATAAATAGCAACTCTAATCAACTTCCAAGTTAAGGTCACAAGCCAGCATGATTAAATTTCTCTACTAACACGTTAAGTTAGAACATCTTTAAACAACCAGCAAGGTTTCTTTAACAATATCAGTAGTTTACATTACCTTAATGTTCTAACTATGCATCAGGGTTTAAACCTTAAACATTATCGAGGGTCATAGGCACTTTTAAAGCAAAGCAACAGATTCTAAGCCTGTACATTAACACATTTAATCATCCTCGCTATAGAGTAATCTACAACACTAGAAGTTCATTTAATCTTAAGCTAAAGATAAAAATTACATTTAATTGATTCAACTCACAATTTACCTTAGGAGTACATCATTTCCATAAATCACATTGTTACATACTACATAACATGCTAAACAACAATTTTCACTTTTGACAAATACTTTCAGTCAAATGACTACTCACTTTATTTGCAGCATTTTGTTTTTAAAACTCAACCAAATTTCACAAAGGAACTTGACTCTCAAAGTTGCAATGGGACATGACTCACACTGGGTTATGCAAAAGATCTCCAAAACACATTTCAATGTTAGATACTCCTACAGGAGGGAACTGTAACACCGCAATTTTTGCTTTTCATGAAATTAGATGTTATTGTACACTCTGGTGAATTTTTGGAATTTTCTGGAATTTATTTGGAATTAATTTGAATTTATTCTATATTGAAATAATTAAAGAAATAAAAATTTCAAATAAAGTTTTGTGGGAAATATTTTATTTGGGTCCAAAATGTTTCCAAATATTTTCCATAATTTTTCTGGAATTTTTCCGAGTATTTTGCAATTTTTCTGGATTTATTTGAATTTTCTATGAATTATTGAATAATTAAATTGCTGGAAAATGTCGAATCGGTTTCTACTATTTACCCGACCGAGCCGGAACCGAACCAGACTCGAGTCTGACTCGGACCAGACCGCACCCGAGCCCGAGCCGGACCAAACCCTATTCCGCACGAACCGTTGGATCGAGATCCAACGGTCAGGATCAGCCGTACCGATTCGGCCGGATCCGGCTTGGATCCGATCTCGCCCGCGCCATCGTGGCCGTTGATCGCGCCACGTGGACGGCTGTCCGCCTTCGTCTCCGCCCGAGTCCGGGTCGGATTCCTCCGCCGCATCGCCGCCGCGTTTCGTTAGGGTTCCGATTTTAGCGCGCCTCCCGGGGTTATTTAAGGCGTGGGTCATCGCCCGAGGTTGCCCTTTTTCGTGCGCACGTATTGCCCTAGCCCACCGAGGTCCAGCCGCCATAGATTCGCCGGGATTGCTCGCCGTAGTTGCGTGAAGCACCGCCACGGTTTTTGCTTCGCCCCGCCGTCGTCCGCCGTCCTCCGCCGCGTCGGAGCCCAGATCCGGAACCCCCAGGTCGAGCCGCGTCCGTGGAGATATCTCACCTCGCCGGAAAAGCCCACAAACGCCGTCGCCCGTGTCGCCTTCACCAGCTCCGGTCTGCCAACGCCGCCGCGTCACCATCGCCGCTCGCGAGCTCCCTCAGCCGTCCGATCGCCATCCAACGCGCCTGATCCGTCCACGTCGCCCGGAGGTATTTTTCCCACGTTTGATTTCCTAGATCTAATCTCCGCCGTTAGATCTAGATCTAACGGTTTAGATCTCGCCACGTAGCCATGGCAGTAACGAACCAGATTAGATCTGGACCGTTGGATAAAGATCCAACAGACCACGTTAGCCCACGTCACCTCAACGAAATCCACATTGCGGCATCTAGATCCAATCTCAGCCATTGGATTTAGATCCAACGCACGAGATCGTGCCACGTAGCCCAGCCGCCGCACCGTACGCACATGAGCGCGCCACTGACATGCGGGGCCCGCATGTTAGCGACTGTGGCGTGCGCCGAGCGCACCATAGACCCGTCGGGCACGTAGACCGGGTCCATGGACCGCGACACGTGGCAGCACCCGGGTGGTGCCACGTGGCGTGATGACGTCATCATGGGGTTCAGCCGGCGCTGACATCAGCAGGTCCACGTGGACCAATGGGGTGCTAACACGTGTCACCGATGACGCAATAATTATTTTCTGAAAAAGAAAATGATTTATTAATTCGGTTTATTGATTTCAAAAATGGATTCAAACTTCAAATGCTTATAACTTTTGCAATTTAACTCCTATTTGAGTGATTCAAATTTCTAAATTTGTATAAAATTGAGATCTACCTAATGGTGAATTTTATTTAATTTTTAAGACCAAAGTTTCTCTCTGTAATATTATTTAATTGATTATTTAAACTGTAAACGCTTGTAACTTTTGCGTTTTAACTCCTATTTCGCCGATTCAAATTCCTAAAAATTCACAAAATTATGCTCTCTCTCTATTTATGGACTTCATTTTGATGTTTGGACACTTTTAGTCTACTGTTTCATTCATTTATTGCTATTTACACGCGTTACGAGTAGACGTTGAAGTGCCCGAAGGCTTCGAAGGTGAAGTGTTGACCCAGGAGCCAGCTCAGGACTAAGATCAAGTGCTTTTTGAAGGCAAGTTGTGCTTTGACCATGTTGATCCCATTTTGAAATTAATTTGATTTAAATTATTGCATGCTAGTTCAATTAGAAAATGCTTTGATTAATTTTGGGAGATTAGTTAATTGCCTAGTTGCCGTATGCCACCTTGACATAAAGAATTGTATGCCATGGACCCCTTGTCACCCTAGTTGAGGATTAAATGGTTGGACATTATTAAATTGCCAACATGGGAATTTAGATCGTTGTAGTATATTGCTTGGACCTGCTACGTGCTCATGACATGATTTTGAATAATCAAATGTTAATATTGACTTAACGATATATTGAACCTATTTTGGAAAGGTATCATGTGTTGTGATGTTGATGGCACGTGGTGAATGGTAATCAATTGGGGGTTTGATAAATAGTTTTTCGACCGGGGCATAACCTCTGCAGAGTGAAAAATCTATTCGAATAGCCGTGTCCGCGGTATTGGACATTGCTCGGGGATTACAGTCAGGGGTTAGACTTTCGTGAAAACAACTTGGACTTGGAAGGTTTGGTTTGGTTAATAGATGATGTTGATGGAAATGTGGACTAGGAATGGGGAAGATGTTTATTTAACTCCTGGAAAAGTTATTGATGTTATACTTGTTTTTACTGCTGTCGAAACTACTTATGATACTTGTTAAATCTTTGTTTCTTTGCAAATATACCTTGAGCCACTCCTTTGTATTAAGCCATGCATGTAGTATATTAGCTGCATTCTGTGCATGACTTGCTGAGTACCAAGTACTCACCCTTGCCACAATACAACACCAGTTGAGGAAGAGTCTACACCAGCTTTGGAGGAGGAGCTCCAAGAGGAACCGTCTAACTAGGGAGCGAGCCCAGTCAGTTGCCTGTGGTATACTGGATGGCGCCACGATGTTATCTTACTTTTTTCGCTGCTATTATTTCTCTTTTAATAAGTTTCGCCCTGCGAGGCGTATATTTGTAACTTGACCTTAAGGTCAAGCAACCAGTTTGATTATCTAATTAAAGTACTTTATTATTATCGGGTGGTATGATTGTGATATTTACCAATGTTGAGACTGTGTGCACTAGCGTGATCCTGGACTAGTGCTGAATACACAGAGGGTCCGGATTTGCAAATTCGGGTCCCGACAGGAACCAAGTGATCAAGTAATCTTTTACAGGCAAAGGCACAAAACTTAAATCGACGCATCTTAAGATTTTCCACACAACTTCAGTAACTTATTTTAAACTCAGAGTGAGACACACAAGAACCAAAACTATACTTTTCTTTGCAAAGCAACTAACCAAAACCGGTGTCAAAGCAAAAGGGCGACCAAAAAGGCGCAACACTAAACTCTTCTTCTTCGTCTTCAACCAAGGAAGACAAAACCACAAACTGTCGAAGGATCAATCCGCAAAATCCAATACCAAACACTTTTCTTTTGATTTCAATCAACTAAAACCAAGAAAACCAACCAAAACCGACCGTTAGAACGGTAAAGAACATCCGAAGGAATCCACCACCAAACCCTTCTATTTGACTCCAGTCAACTACCCGATTTACGACAGAAAGGTAAGCACTCTTCTCCCTCAGGTGTTAATAGTTCTTCGGTGATGGCTCTAACCGTTCACACCGTCAAACCACACCCTTACTATGAACAAAAAGGTGACCGAAACCCTTCGGCACCACAACCCCACTTTATCACAATAATAAGAACAGTTCAATTCAATTCTTTCATAAACATAGCAACATACATTATCCAATATAGCATTCAACATCAAGGCTTAAATACAACATTTAAGCGTAAAGCAACGATACCCATACCCTTTACCTACTGTGCATCAGAGTGTGTCAAAATTTTAAATTGATTATTCTACTTACACAAATTTTAATGTTGCTATCCTATGGCAAAATTTTAAGTATAACCTAAGCCATGTTTCTAGGTTATCCCATGTCACTTTTTAGTTGAACCTATGGTATATCACTAAGTTCAAGCACCACGGACCTGAAGCACGCTCTGATACCAACTGTAACACCCCGGCACCTAGTATGCCCTGGATGTCACCCAACATGATAGACACAGCATCTAAATGGCACAAATAAAGATAAATTACAGCAAAGGTGCAAATGCTAAAACCGAAAATTTCGGCAGCATCTCCTTTGTTTTTCCATGATTTGAAGCAACAACAATAATATGGCAATGTACAACATAATATGAGACATCTAAAACAGCAATAACAATTGACATGGCAACATCTTACGTATAAAATAATGAATCCAACCACTCCAAAATTATAACGAGGCAAAAGATGAACTTAAGCACACAATCAAGCCATACTCCAAGTTTCATGGCACTAATCTTATTATTATGTCTCCAAATGATAAAAACGGTCTATATGTGAGGAGCTACGTGTAGAAGTGTAGCTAAACCCCTTTCCCACATGCCGATTTCATGGTACCTAAAAACAACATAAGACACAAGCTTGAGTTCATCACTCAGCAAGTATATTGTAATGGAACAAAAGGAACAGTTCAATGCTAATATCTCTATATATCATGCTTAACATCATAACCATGTTCAAGTCTCATTGTACACATCTCATTATCATAATCATGTATGCAATGCAATGCACATATCTCCTCGAAGCACATACCGGTATTGCTGAGTGCACACCCGTCGGCGTGCACCCTCTTTCCACTTCCATCCCGTAGATGGAGGGTGCCTACTCCTCGCTTCCATTCACAATTGTGGATGGAATCACGAGGTAGGTCTTATTCAATGGCGCTAGCTCCGGATTAGTCCTAACTTTCTCACCGACCTTACCAGACTAGTTACGACTTTCTCACCGACCTGGCCAGTTCTCATGCCATGTATGCAAATATGTCATAAACATAAACAACTTGCACACAAACTCAACTAACCATTGCATAGCCTCATAATAAACCATTTTCATCATATCGCAAGCAAGTGTCAATCATGGCATCATATCGTAAAACATGTGTAAACCATCTCATTATCAAACATTACGGCTCTCTAAGCCGCAACCACTACAATACACTTGCCTTCAACCACGGGCGACGGATTAGCGAGAGAATGAGGGCACTTCCTGGGTCACACCACCTGCACATAGGTACCACACACTCAAAACATGCCCTCAAAACAGTACAAGAACGATCCCCTACCCCAACTTCGCAGACAACCCCTAAAACCCGAAAACAAAGAATCTGTCCCTACGGGACAGCGGGCTTCCAACTAGCATAACTTGAGTTCTAGAACTCCAAATTAAGTAAACGAGTACATTTTCTCATATCTTAGGAAATTTCCTAGCTTTTTCTAAGTATTGGGAAAAACTGATTCGGCATCTAAAACTGCCTAATCTACAGATCAACCCGATCTGTCCCAATCACGTCACAGTTTTGAACACGTTCGATAAAACAGCCATAACTTTCAAACGGCTTATCGGAATTTTGCGTTCTTGGTATCCACTAAAAGGTATTGAAATTATCTACAACTTTCTTAACAGTCGTCCAACCATAAAATGCATCTAAAATTGCCAAAACCGAGCCCTAAGCACGAGCTCCCAATCTGCCCGAGATCAAAACAAAGGGACAGATTTGCAATCGCACTAATCCCATCTAGGAACAGCACCTATGCATCAAAATTAACCATGCTAATCCCCACCTAACCGGCACCACAACCCTACAAACCAAACCCCCATTGCTTACCTTCCCTTGACGAACCTCTGGATCGACGCACGTCTCCTCCTTGCGACCCGATCCACCGTCCCCTCACCGGAACCGCCGGAAATGCTGAATCCCCGTGGATGGAGCACTCTCGAACAGAACGATGGGGCTACGAGAGGTGGACATTGAGGTGGGGAGACGTGGGGAGACGTGGGAGGGGCGCAAAGGGGGAGGGAGAGGTGCGGCTAGGGGTGGCAAGGAGGGCGGCGGCTAGGAGAGACAAGGGGCGCTTGGGGGAAGGCAAGGGGGGTGCAAGGGGGAAGCCTTAGGGTTTTATTGCAGAAATTTCCCCGCATGGGCCAAGAAACCCCCCACCTACAGCCCAATTAAGTCCCCCAAGGCCCAAACTCCCCCGGAGAGGCCCAAACACCCAAAAACGGCCCAAAACCCGATAAAACCTCATACCGTAATGCCCCAAACTAGCATGACACATTTTAAAATGTGACATTCTATAATGTCACAGGAAACACGACTTAAACTCCTACCGAAATGTCACACATCATCTGCTCGAACGCCTCCTTTTGATCTTCGATTTCCTTGCACTGCTCTGGCGTTAAATCGGCCAAAGTTGGCGTGATTATTGCTCCAATGTCAACTTCGGTGGCAGCGACGGTCTTTCCAGATGATGTCATAATGTTTTCTTCATATCCCGCCAGGCGTGCCAAAAGTGTGTTGGCGTTGAAAAACTTGACGACGGGTCAATCGCCACCAACACACGCGAACGTCGGGTTCAAGTTTGTGGGCGTGCCAGCCAATTTGATCACGCAATCGGCAAGAGACGTATTCCCCGATGCGATCGTCCAGGAGAACGATCCGAGGCTTGGCAGCAAATTGATCCTAACCGGCTCAGAGAGAACCAGCACAGGTCAGGGTAACTCAGTGGATCTAATCAACCCTTGCGAGTCGATCAGACGGGGTAAAAGCCTAATTTCTCCGAAAAAGGTGATACACAACAAAATCGGAAGAAACTAATGCTTGGCAGGGCGTAACACAACAAGGATCAACAACTGGCCATGCGCAACTTGTATTGATTAAAGTGTATTACAGAACTACTGTGGCTACTCCTAATGCGACGAAAGTAAAGTAAACGATAGATTAGTTGTGTTTGATGATTGATTCTTGGTTCTTCTTGGTGTAGCACACCATCCCCCTTTTATAGTCCGTGGACTTCGATCATGTCCACCGTGGTCTCTTCACAACTGTATCGGCTTCATGTTCACCTTTCCATCCTGATCATAACCGTATGGGATCCGGATCGTACTAGCTCTGGCCTTTTCTTCTAATCTTCACAAGATCACATCTTTCCGATTTTACCCTGTTTCATCATCCTTTGCCATCCTGGTTCGTGCCACTTTGGCTTCAACTCATGTCAAAACCGTACCCACCCTGGTCGGTCAATTTTAGGTGCTAACAAGAACCTAACTGATTTAGTAACCTAAGGTCGAGATCATATTAATCGACAAAAAGATCTAATTTCAATTGAGATCATAAAAGATTTTATTTTTCATATACATACAAACTAAAATGCTAATAACTTTTACGAATTAAAGCTAAAATACATGAAAATAGTTTCAAGATAATTCTAGGGTCAAGAACTGCTAATGCTACAAAAATGGTTACATATTTATGTAAATTGCAGCTGCAAGTTGTAACATCCCCAATTTTGGTCTTCTGTCAAAAGCTAATTTAAATTAATTAAAATTCAAAAATTGGATTTTATTTGATGTTCTATTTAACCTGGCATCCTTATCCTTCTGAAATTGGAGTACAATCCTTCACCGTCTGAAAAGTCAAATTTTTGAATTCCAGTTCGTACCCGAAATTCCACCCGAGTTCCAAAATGCTCCAAAAATCCTGAAACCTATTGCATTAGGTTCCAAATATTCTAAAATGATTTTGGGAATTTTTCCAAGATTTTTAGAATAACTCTAGTATTTTATCTTTCACGGCCTTTCGTCAAATGCCCTTTAATCGTCCTGGAATTGTTTAAATTCCAAATTTCATCCAAAATTAGTGAAACCAATTTTATTGGGTTCCAAATATTCCCTAGTATTTTTAGGAATTTTTCTGGGATTGTTAGACCCTTTTTGCTATTTTATCTCACGCGCATATCTTTTCACTTACTTCCGGCCAATGGGAAGGCGACACGTGACGGCACTGTTCCCTCATCTTCTCCATACGATTGAAGAAACCAGAGAAGCTCCAGTGAACTCCATTAATGGCTCCCCTCGTTCAAGACTCCTTATCTCTCTTAATAATGCTCCAAATCATGAACGGCCGGATCCGTTGCGAAGAGGGAGACGAGGAGAACTCATTCCTCATGACCATTCGTCTTCAATCACGCCGGAAATGGCTCAATCGACCCGAAACCAAAATGAGGTTAAATGAAGATTACTCGGCCGTTTCTCCATGAAATGACGTGCTTCCAATTCTCAAATCTTCATCCCGGAGTCCTCTACCCCGTGCTCACTTCCTCCCATAACCATCCCTCTCCATTCGGCCGGGAGCTCGAGAAAACTGACGTCGGTTGTCCTCCGTTGACACCACCACGTCACATTTTGTTCTGGTGAGCCAAACTACATTCCGATTGCGTCACCGTGTTCACATTGTCGCCATGAGCAAAAGCCCTCAATCGATTTCACTTTTCGTTGCAGAACGGCGACGAATTTCACCATTGAAATCTTCATTTGGAGCTCGGTTTTTCATCAATTACTTTCAATCTAGTGAACTTCTCTCGAATCCGACCACACCGTTGGACTCATCTCATCGAGCCCTATGCCGTGCTCACTTTCGTTTCGCGAAAATTTGTCAATTTCGGGTTTTCCCAATTTTGGATGTCCACTGTTGCCGGCTTGCCCGTGCCATGCCGACTCCGGCCATCCCTCCGGCCGGCTCGCCGCCGTCGCTGCCCCTCTGGCGTGCGCACCGCCTCCCCGACGCCTTCCCCGGTCACCGCCCGCCACCGACGCCGCCTCGGTGGCTCGCCACCGTCGGCGCCGCCTCCGCCGGCTTAGCCTCGCGCCACCACAGTAGCCTCGGGCCTCCTGCACCGTGCCAATCACCGGCCGCCTCGTGGAGCTGCGCGCATCCGCCCGACCCCTCGCCCGCCACTGCGGCTGCCGATTCTGCGGCCGCGTCTGCCCGCCGTCGCCGTGCGCCATGCGCGCCTTGCCCGGCCGCCTCCGGCCGAGCCCGCTGGCCCGGTGTCGCCGGACCACCGCCGTGCTGCCCCACCCCTCGCCGGCCGTCGCAGTGCACCTCCTTGCCGGCGGCAAGGAAGCCATTGCTTCCTCTGTTCTTTGGAGCCATGGAGAAGAAGCACTTCCACCCTATGACACCTTGGTCCCACTTGCCATAGGGACAAGAAAATCAGAAAAATCAGTAAAAAGAATGATTCTGGAATACTCCTCGTTTTTCCATTTTTCAGGATTTTCAGATTTCAAACGCTTATAACTTTCTCATCCGAACTCCAAATTGATCCGTTCAAATTCTTAAAATCATCTAAATTCAAGATCTACTTGCTTGTATAAATTTTATAATTTTTTGATTTATTTTATTTTATTTATTTTGTTGTATCGTTTTGCGCGTAGCCGAAGAGTTCGCCGGAACCGCCGCCGCCGCCGTCGAGACCCAGGATTTTGAGACTCTCGCTGCGATCGAAGGCAAGTTCCTTGACGCATTTCAATCCCATGTTTCCAAATGTTTTACAATATTTTATAACATTCATTGCTATCTTTATAACCGTATGTCAAATATAGACTGTCAGTTTAATCGCAGTCCTGGGCCGATTTCGGGAGTTTGGGCCTCTCCGGGGGAGTTTGGGCCTAAGGGGATGAGTCGTGGGCCTTGGTGGGAGGGAGGGACCAGGTTCCCCCTCCACCACCTCCCTTGCTGTCCCTAGGGGAGTTCTCCACCTCACCAACCCGAAGATCCATCCATTGGAGCGCTCCGCGACGAGGAGATCCGGTGGATTTGGAGCGAGGAAGGAGATCGCGTGAACCGGGAGGACATCCGTTGGGTTTTCGTTCGTCGGGCGAAGTTATGGCCACGGGGATCCTTGGGGTTGGTCTAGGTTCTGTTCTAAGGGTTAATATCATGTTTTTAGATCAATTGGTGGTGTTGTAATTGGGTAGATTAGATGAAATCTAGAGTATGCCACGTTCTCTGTTTCGGGCAGCATGAGTAGTCGACCTAGGGTTTGGGTTTTCGCCAATTTAGATTCGGAATTTGGTCGGATGCCTGTTGAAGAAGTTGTAGGTAATTTCAATACCTTTCAGTGGATATAAAGAACGTCCAATTCCGCCTAGCCGTTTGAAAGTTATGCTCGTTTTACCGAACGTATTAAAAAACTGTGACGTGATTGGAACAGATCACGGTATTCTGTAGATTAAACCACTTTAGAGTCCGAATAAGTCTTTCCATATACTTATAAAAAGTTAGGAAATTTCCTAAGCTACGCGAGGATGTACTCGTTTAATTGATTCGGAGTCTTAGAACCCGAGTTATGCCTTTTGGAAGGCTGCTGTCCCGACGGGACAGAACCTCTGTTTTTGGGTTTTGCGAGTAGTTTACGATGTCGGGGTAGAAGAGTGTTTGCGTACTATTTTGTGGACATGATTGTGAGTGTGTGGTACCTATGTGCAGGTGGTGTGACCCCGGGAATGCCTTCTACTTCTCGCCAATCCGTCGCCCATGGTTGAGGCAAGTGTATTGGAATGGGTAGCGAGTTGTAGATTGCTAGTTTTGTTGAGTTGAAATTGAATATATGATATGTTCACATGCCATGCTTTAATGTTTGCCATTGATATGATGAATATGGTTTATTATGTTGTGATGCCATGCGTTAATGTACGAGTTATTTATGATGTTGGCATGTTTGCATACATGGCATGATACATGGCCCGGGCGGTGAGAAAGTCATAACTAGTCTGGGGAAGGTCGGTGAGAAAGTTATGACTATTCCGGAGAGCCAATGAGTAAGTCCTACATCGTGATTCCATCCACCGCGGTGTATGGAAGCGAGGAGTAGGCACCCTCCATCTTCGGGATGGAAGGGGGGAGAGGGTGCACACCGACGGGTGTGTAGTCAACCATACCGGTATGAGTTTCCAGGAGATATGTGCATCGCATTGCATTGCATTATATGAGGATGTTATATGATGATGATATATGATGATGTCAATGATATGCTTACGCTATGAATATGAGATGTGTATGATGTTGTATGTGAAAAGTGGTGATGAAGGTATTAGAATGTATTTTCTTGTTCCATTGCAATATACTTGCTGAGTGATGAACTCACACTTGTGTTTATGTTGTTTTTCTTAAGTACCATGAAACCGGCATGTGGGAAAGGGGAGCTAGTCACACGTCATCACTTAGCATCACACATATAAACAATGACATGTTCCTTCCTTTAAATTGTGATGGTTAATTTGTGTGCTTTGTTTCCTCATTTACTTCGTTTGGCTCATGAGATGGTTGGAATCTTTATTCTAGTCTTATACTGCTGCTAGAACCTTTATTATTGATGATTTAGATGTCATTCTTTATACTATATCTTGTGATCATATTGTTGTTGCTTCAATTCATGGAAAAACAAAGGAGATGCTGCCGAAATTTTCGGTTATAGCATTTACTCCTTTGATGTAATTTATCTTAATTTATGGTATTTAGATGTTGTTTAGCCTATGTTTGGTAGCATTCGGGCATGTTAAATGCCGGGGTGTTACAGTTGGTATCAGAGCGGGCTGTAGGTCCCTAGAATGTGTATTTTTAGTGTCATGCTATAGGGTACAACTAAAATGTGATGTGGAATAACTTAGAAACATGGCTTAGGTTTTAACTAAAATTTTGTCATCGGATAGCAACATTAAAACTTGCAAAAGTGGTATAACTAATCTAAAATTTGACACACATGGATGCACAGTAGGAAAAGGGTATGGGTATCATTTCTTTACGCTTAAATGTTGTATTTAAGCTTTGATGTTGAATGCTTCATTTGATAATGCATGTTGCTATGTCAATGAGATAAATGATTGAATTGTTCTTTTTGTTTTGATAGAGTGGGGTTGTGGTGCCAAATGGTTTCGGTCACCTCTTTTTGTTCATAGTAAGGGTGTGATTTGACGGTGTGGCCTGTTAACGCCATCACCGAAGAATTATTAACCCCTGTAGGAGAAGAGTGCTCACCTTTTCTGTCGTAGGTCGGGTAGTTGACTGGAGTCAAATAGAAGAGATTGGTGGTGGATTCCTATGGATGTTCTTTACCGTTCTGACGGTCAGTTTGGTTGGTTTTCTTTGTTTTAGTCGATCGAAATCAAAAGAAAAGTGTTTGGTATTTGATTTATCGCGGATTGTTTCGTAGGCGATTTGTGGTTTTGTCTTCCTTGGTTGAAGACGTAGAAGAAAGGTTTTGTGTTGCGCATCTGTTGGTCGCTATTTTTGCTTTGACACCGGTTTTGTTGGTCATTATGGGCTGTCTTGAGGAGGAAAATTTTGTGGTTGTTGTTCTCCCTATCTAAGAAAAAGTGTTAGAGTTTCCCCTTGTGCAGGACCTGAGTTGGTGGAGCTAAGTTTGAATCTTTTATCGGAAAAGATTTAATGAACATTTGATTTTCCCTGGTGCATCCTTCTTTCTTCTTGGAAGTATAGATCTTGAGATTTCTTGAAGAGTTTTGTGGGCAAATTTGGGAATTTGAGAGTTGTGTTCTCCTGCATTTCTGTTGGAGTTTTGTTTTTCTTCCTTGCTTGGAAAGGAGAAATTTTCTATCGATATTAGATTACGGTTCTTGAGTTGTGGTTATCTTTAAAAGTTGAGTTGCATCCTGTTTGTCAAGAGTTCGTGCCCCATGAAGGTGTTCAGAAAAGTTTATGTCCGGGCTATGTAGTAGGTAACAATGTGGTTTATGGAATGACGTGTTGCTAAGTTAAATTTTGAGTTGAATCAATTCAATGTGATTATCATATCTAGCTGGAGAATTAATAGACTACTAGTGTTGTAGTTTACTCTGTAGCGAGAATGATTAAATGGGTTAATGTACATGCTTAGAATCGGTTGCTTTGCTTTAAAAGTGCTTATGACCCCCGATTATGTTTAACGTTTTAAACCCTGATGCATAGTGAAAACATTAAGATGATGTAGACTGCTGTTATTGTTAAAGAAACTTTGCTGGTTGTTTAAAGATGTTCTAATCTAATGGATTAATAGAGAAATTTAATCGTGTTGATTAGTGACTTTAATTTGGAAGTTGATTAGAGTTGCTATTTACGTTGTTGCAAACTACTAGTATATTTGGAAGTATGCAGTTGTGTCTCTACAATGCTAGTATTGATATCAATTGAGAAGACATAAGACTTATTGTTAATAATGTTGTTAAGGGCAGTGTTAATGCTAGTATTCAATCTATTTTAAATAGTTGGAGTATGTTGTGTGGTGGTAATTTTGTTATCACCTATGTATAGGGTAGCTAAAAGTAATGTTGTTGGTTGATGATTATGCCCATTTGTTGATATTGATGCCTTGGTAGTGTTGTTAATTGTTGGAAACCATTGATCCAATAGAAGAAAGGTGTAAAACGGTGGTATTATGTCGAGTACATGTTGTGATGGGATGAACAATGGATAATAATCATGATGCAAGATTTTAACCTTAATGAATGCATATCTTAGAATCCTATTTACGAATTTTATCTTGTAGAGATATTACTTATTTGTTGAAGTCATTTTATTGATTGAACAAGTTTCAATTGTCAAGATTTTGACGTATGGATAGTATAAAATTGATAGGTTGACCATGCTCAAGTAGCTGTTGAAGTACTATCGGGACCCGAATGTGCAAATCCGGACCCTCTTTCTATTCTTATCTTCCCCGGTGGTTGCTTCTTCACCTTTTTGGAATGAAAATTGGACTATCCCTCCCTTAAACCTTATGTATTAAGGTCATCGAGTTCCCGCTTTTGATTTCAAGACTTGAAGACTAAAGAAGAGCCAGTCGGAAAATTTCTACTGAAGTGTGCGTCTTCATGATGAGGATCCAACCTGTAACCGATGAAGACCGAAGAAGCAAGGCTGACCTTAGACTAACCCTATAGGTTAAGTTTGTCCCAGTTCTGTCTGTGTTGGAGTCGCCTTGTTCTGTTAGAGTGCGTAGCTTGATCGAGTAGACGAGTTGATTTGCTTGGTGTTAAAAATATTTTGATTTTCGTGTGTGGTGTTGTCCTTTGCCGGGGTAGTTTGTTTCTGGTGTTGTTAGAACCTCCCCTTTCTCGCTCGTCTGTGCTATTCCCTCTCATCTGGAAGCCTTGTTCTGCCGTCAGATGGAGAAGAACTGCCGTGCTAGCCTCAGCCAAGAAGCTCAGTCGTCAAACCCCAATGCTATGGTCAACAACAATGCTACCACCAGTAAAGTTCCCATTGTCAACGTCAGTACTACTACCGAGCTCAACCAGCAACCCTCCGAGGTGATAACAGCGTTTCTTCAGAATATGAATCAGTTCCTGGTGACTCAGACTCAGCTCATGCAATTAATGATACAACAACTGGACAATCAAGCCTCTGTGGTCCCTCCAACTATAACTCCTCAGCAGTACACTTCTGATGAGTTCCTGAAGGCCAAGTCCTCCGAAGTATTGTGTGGTGATGGTGGCATTAGCGATAACCCTTCTGTAAACCTGCACTCGGGGAATTATGTCATCTGCTATCGATGTGGTGGAAACAGACATTTTGCTTATAGATGTCCCCAAAAGGGCAAGGCAAAAGAAAATATCCATTGTAGGAACTGCAACGGAACTGGACACCGGTTCAGCAAGTGCCCTCGAAGAAAGGAGATTCAGTTTAAGGTCTGTAACTTTTGTGGCAAGGAAGGGCACTTTGTGAAACAGTGTCCCTTGGAAAAACAAAGTCTTTTGGCACCACAGACAATTCCGGCGTCAGAAGTCAGTGTGGAAGTACCTCCTGAGCTGCACCAAGTAACGAGGATTACTCGCGCTAGCAAAGGCAAGGCACTGTCCCTGGAGGACAACTGTCATCAACCGGACTCTCGTAAAAGGAAGATAGTAAGTCAAGAGCAGCAGGTAGCCAGTACTTCTCGGCTTCATGTGGACCAATCTCAACTCAACCAAGCACAAGAAGCAACCTTAATCAAGACCCCAGGATTGGGAGTACCACCAATGATGCAAGCATGGAAGACGTCTACTTCCACCCCCAACATTCCAGATGTTGTGCTTCTTCTGACTGTAACCCCAGCAGCAGGAGGGAGACGCAATCGGAAACTTCTATCACAGGTTCTGCGATATAGGACATCAGGTCTGCCTATGATCCAGGAAGTTGAAGAAGAGACACCTGAAATTTGATGTTGTCAGTAAATGATAATGTATGGTACCTTCAATAGTACCCTACCTCTTTTAAGGAATAAAATAAAAGAGTTGTGTAATGATCAGTTTGTAAGATTTACTCGTCAGTATTGTTATCAATAAAGGTTTGGAAGAAATATAATTGTGGAAGTGGATTTCTGTTAATAGTTCTTGAAACATAATTGTATTTAGGCACCAGTACTAGAGTACTTAAAGGATGGCCGAAGAGCCATAGTTCTCGTCCGAACCATGGGGAGAAATAAGAATGAATTTTACCATCGAACTCCTTGAAACTAAGTCCGGATATGATTTTTCTAAGGGGGGTAGTGTGGACAGGTTGACAAAAGTTGCACCCTTTGTTCCGTGGAAGACAACCTCTTTTGGTGATAAACTCGTGGAACTTGGCGTGGCTAAAACCGTGCATTTTCATTGTGTGCTCAAGGAGATCGTGTCAGATCGAGGTTCTCAGTTTCCATCGAGGTTTTGGCAGGAGTGGTATAACATATTGGGGTACGAATGGGAATTCCAGTGTTGCTTACCATCCCCCGACCGATGGCCAGATGGAAAGAATCAGTCAGATCTTAGAAGATGCGTTGGGAGCGTGTGCGCTGATATGTCAAGGTTCATGGGATCAGAATAACAACAGTCTTCAACAAAGCTGAAGACGGCGCCTTTTGAAGCTCTGTATGCAAGGAAAGGGGGCATACCCTTGTATGGGAAAGAGACCGATAATGGACAAATCAGTAGACCTGATATTCTGAGAGAGGTCAAGAAGCGTGACAGATGCATCCGGTAAATCAAGAGCGCCGGTCGAGATAGAAGAGCTATGCTGATAACTGCCGTCAGGAATCAAGTGTAGCACAGTGCCTGAGCATCAGAGGCTGTTTAAAGATATGGAACCAGAAAGAGACCTGTCATGTCTGGAGTATCTCGCCAGGATTGTGAATGAAGCTGAGCGTCGAACTCAAAGTACAGTAATCAAGTTCTGCAAGGTTCAGTGGAGCAACCATTCTGAGAAGGAAGCTACCTGGGAGCGTGAAGAAGATCTTCGAGCAGAGTTTCCTAGCTTCTTTCTCTTTCTCTGTCTGAATCTCGGGGACGAGATTCTTTCTAAGGGGGGGTAGGTTTGTAACACCCTAGTTTTCGCTTTTTGGAGAAAAATCTAATTTTAATAAACTAAATTCAAAATTTGGAGTTTACTTTGTGTTTATATTAACCTAGCATCCGTTCCCCTCCGAAATCAAGATTCAATTCCCCTCCGGTCGAAAAATCGGATTTTCCAGTTCCCGCCGGTACCCGAAATTTCACCCGAGTCCAAAAATGCTCCAAAAATCTCCAAACCACTTCCATTGTGTTCCAAATATTCCAAAATGATTTTAGGAACCTTTCCCCGGATGTTTGGACCTCCGTTCCTATTTTATCTCGCACGGCTTTTGTTTAATGCCTGCGATCCGCGCCCGAATATTCAATTCCACAAAAATCATCGAAATTCAACCAAACCAATTTTATTGGGTCCCAAATATTCTAAAATGGTTCCAGGAATTTTTCCGAAATTTTTAGACCATTTTTCCTTATTTTTCTCTAGGGCGAATTGGTTGCGTAAAGGAGGACCAATGAAAATGCGCCACGTGTCACGTGAACAGTGCACCTTCTTCAACCTCCAGCCAACTCCAAGATCAGAGAGCTCCAACTAGGCAACAATGGCTAGGGTTGCATTCAAACGCCCATAACTCCTTCATTTCAACTCCAAATCGCGAAGCGCCGGTTCCGTTGAATCCGTAGCGTCGCCCTCTTGCCTTTCCCCACCTTCACTCACCGTCAATCTCACCGGAAACGGCCCCATTCAAGAGAAACCGAAATCCACTAAAATGGCTTTAACTCGGCCGTTTCACCTCCAAACGCCGCACCACCACCTCCATCCTCTTCGTATAAGTATCCCCTTTTCGGGAGTGTGCTCCCCTTTCCCTCTACTCCACCCTTGCGCCTGTGAGATCAAGAAAACCGACGTTAGGTTGAACTTTTTCGGTGTTCTTCATGTTCATGCTTGTAGCTCCTTCTCCGGTGAGCCATTCTTCGTGCCACTTGTTTCCTGGTGACCGTGGAGGAGTCTAGAGTCTAACCCAACCATCAATTTTAGGTTGCATCAAGAATTGGCGACGAATTTTGCGGTTTTGTTCATTCGGCCGAAGCTCCGTTCGTCGTCGATTCCATCGCCTCCGGTGAGAATCAACTCAATTCCTTCCTCCTATGAGTCCCTAAGGATGTTATCTAGAGAATCCATGATTTTATTTGGTCCAAATCCATGCGAAAATGGGGCAAAAATCCGTTTTTTGGAAGCAAAGGGGGGCTCTGTAGTTTGGTTCGGTTCTGGAACCAAGTTTCTCGCAAGTTACTGTAGCAAATAGTAACTTTTCTTTTTTTTCTTGATTTTCCATCATTTTCCAACTTCGAACGCTTATAACTTTTGCGTCCGAACTCCGATTGACTCCGTTCAAGTTTCTAAATTCATCTAAAATCCAGATCTTCCTGCCAGTATAACTTTTATAATTTTTGGATTTTATTTATTTTCTTTTATTTATTTATTGCCTCGTTTTGCGTGTAGTCGACGATCTCGCCGCGACCGCCGATTCCGCCGCCGAGTTTTCAGAGTTCGACACCTCCGCCGCGACAGAAGGCAAGTCGCCTTGACGCACGTTGATCCCATGATTTATAAATGTTTTACAATGTTTTGCAAATTGCATTGCTATTTATATAAATGATGATGTTACCGTTAGGCTGTTAGTTATACCTGTTGTTCATACCTCCTTGACATTTGTTATCCATGATCCGTTGTCGCCCTAGTACAATACTCCACCATAATAAATATTTTTGATAAAATATTCTTTAAGAAGGGAGAGAGACTGTTTGGAATACCTTTTTAGAAGGAACAAATGGTACAGAATGCAAATTGGAGTTAGATTACTATTAGTGATGATGTGGGTGTAGTAGTTATGAAATTGATCTATGATTGGTGATTAGTTGAATTACTAAGGAGTTGGATTGTGATAGTGGTTCGCCATATAACTTGTGTGGATTCGGAGAATATTGGAAGATGTATGATATCCAGAGTAATAGTCGGTAGAAGTAAATAATAATATTGGGATGCATACTTGTGGATCAAATAGAATAAGTGGTGAATTATATTTCGGTGGCTTTTAACAAGAATATTATATGATAATCCTTTATGGAGATTGTGAATGATCCAGAATGTTTGGTGGTTTAGTGGATGATAATATTACGTATTCTTGGTGGATTAAAGTAGATGATTTAGAGGTGATAATGTGAAGGATTAAATACATGACGTTATGAAGTGCTATCGGTGGATTGTAGCCTAAATGATTAGAGTCGATATCGTGAAGTATTCTCGATGATTCAGTCAATGATATTATCAAATATACTCGATGGATTCAGTGAATAATATTGAGAATCGTACTCGGTGGTTTAGTAGATGATTTTGTGAAGTATGGTGTTGCGATAACCATCTAGGTGGGATTATGAATAATGAGGATTATATGTGATTTGTTTAGACAACTTGGTGTCATTGTTTAGGGAAACAGCTATAGACAATGAATCAATGAAATCTTGGATTTGTAGAATCTTTCATGAAATATGCTCGGGGATGAGATTATGAATTATTCTCGGTGGATCAAGTAGATTACAAAATTAATCCATGTATAGATGATGGATAATCGATAAGAAGACTTATATTTTGAGGAGATTGTTTCATATACAATGATGTCAGTAGCTTAGCATGATTTTGGAGTTATGATGGCACATGATATAGGTTTTACTTGTTGGAGTACTAAATTGGATTGGATTATATAGTGCCATGATAATATTGGGGGAATGTTGGTGGTCTCATGAATTTTGGAGATGATAAAACTGATTACCATAATTTTTATCAAACACTGAGATTTTAAAACTATAAAATAACCTATTGGTGGAATAGAATAGTACGGTAGAAATGCTTAGCCTCGCTATCGGTCAATATTCACCTATGGGTGGGAATTTCAATTATCTCTTGAAAACTTGTATTGGAAGTTATAGGCAAGGAGTATTGCCAATGGTTTACAAAATAAAAAAAAATGAAAAATAGTTTTGGACTGGGGCGGAATGGTTTGTCTGGTAGGCGCGGAGGGAGTGCTAGCTTTCATTGCGCAAGTACCGCCCCAAGTCAATTAAGGACCGACGCTTATGACTGTCTCCATTCTAAGCATAACCGTACAACCACATGTCAAAGTGGGCACGACCTGGCTAACTAATTTGTAGAAACCTGACTTAGACTCACCACTCGGTTGTATGTGAGAGCCGAAAGAGGCATTGTTGTTGTTGTTGTTTTTTTTTTCTCACACGGCGCAAGAGGGGGCTTCTGTACTGGGCGGATAGAACCCTAACAGCGGTGAAACCTCAGCGGGTGAGTCAGGTTAGGCGTATACATTGTAACGGCCTTGTCATGATATCCCTGCCGACACACCTAAGGAAGTGTGTTAATTGTACATGGCACTAAGGGAATATCATGTCTTGTGGGTAAAGTTATACACCTCTGCAGAGTTAAAACTATTCGAATAGCCGTGCCTACGGTCAAAGGCAAACCGAAGAATGCTTTCATACTGGTAGACTTTGGGTTTTGATTTCAAACTAAACAATGGTTTGTTTTGGGATCCGGGAGCGGTTAGAACTCTCGGGTGTGCTTCTGGCGGCTAAAGCCAGGTAGGTGGAAGGAACCTGATTTTGTGAACCATGGCGGACAGGGCCATGTGATTGGATTGAACCCTGATTTTGTTGAGCTGTGGCGGATAGAGCCTGTATATTAGTGAGTGGTGGTTAGAACCTTCACTGCAATATTATATAATTCAATTATTAAAAAAACTTGCTCAAATATGCTTTGTGAAAAATATTAACAAGTATGATTTGATGAAACTTGGCTTTATGCAAAAGAACCATATTAAGCCATCCTTGGATAGCCTACATTGTGCATAATTTCCCAGACTTGCTGAGTACTTTATGTACTCACGTGCTACATTCTAATCTTCTCTCAGAAGTGAAAGAAGCTGTCAAGGAATTCCAACGACTAGGGCGCGCTCCCCACTCGATTGCCTGTGGGCATTTGGATGGGTCGCTTTGGTGTTTTCGTCTTCCGGTGCAGTTGTTCAAGTTGTTCAGCCTGTTCAGGACATAATGGTAAACTTTGACCATAAGGTCTTTGCTTTTATTTGGTGTTATTCTTATTTAGTTATTTGTATTCGTGATATGGTTGTTGATTCATCACTTTTGACTGTGTGTACTAGCTACTGATCTGGGACTAGTACAGAAATACACAGGGGATTCCGGATAGCCGATCCGGGGGCCTACAAAGCAGCAGCGGAATGAAGAACATCGGTGAATCCCATCAATACGCCACAGGCAACTGATAGGGTTCGACTCCTAGATAATCGCCTTCTCACGGAACTTCTTCTTCTTTGACGATATAGACTTTTGCTCACTGGTGATTGTTTGTTTGCAAGGGGTGAGTACATAAAGCACTTAGCAAGTCATGCACAGAATGCAAGTCTAATAACTATATGCATGGCTTATTCCAAGTAACAGGCTGAATGGTTATTTTGCAGAAAAGCAACAATCATAAATAAACATAATAGATTGTAAAGCAGTAAAACAAATAATGACAGTAATAGATTTCATAGTTATTCCACAAGTAAACCATTCCACATCCTTAAACAGTTATCACTTTTCCACAGGCAAACTGCCTCCAAACCCAAGATCAATATTAAGAAAGGCTAACCCTTGACTGTAATCCCCGAGCATTGTCTAGTACCGCGGACACAGCTATTCGAATAGATTTTACACTCTGCAGAGGTTATACACTTTACCCACAAGATACAATCAACTCATCACGTCAGCCGTGAATCGCCATACAAGAGTATGCGATTGAGCGATCATAACAAAGTCTTTCGGAAGCCTCTAACTACACAAGTGGACCTCTCCGATTTTTGCCCTACACCATCCCTTCCCTTAGCAAAGGCGAAGTATGGGACCGACATACCGTTGGATGGGTACCATGCCGCAGCCCTGGTACGCTCCCCCTTCAAGCTACACAAACGGTGTAGTTGACACCCCGAGGTACCACAAGTAAGTTATTAGCAACTTAATCAACTAGGTCCGTCCCATTCCGGACATGTGGTTGTATGGTTGACTCAGTTCAAAGGCTTGCAAGGTTAAGTCCTTAGAATGACCAGGGCAAGACTTCCATCAATACTCTCAGAGAAATCCAACTCACCAACACTCATACATATATCATGTTTCAAACATTCCCAACCGCCAAACTGGCCCACCAATATTTCTTGCCACTTGCCCCAGTCGAAAACTATTTATCAAACCCCAGTTGATTACCATGCACCACGTTCCATCAACATCACAACACATGATACCTTTCCAAAACAGGTTCAATATATCATTAAGTCAACATTAACATTTGATTGTCCAAAATCATGTCATGAGCACGTAGCAGGTCTAAGCAATATACTACAACGATCTAAATTCCCATGTTGGCAATTTAGTAATGTCCAGCTATTTAATCCTCAACTAGGGTGATAAGGGGTCATGGCACATATTTAATTAACCAAGGTGTCATACAGCAATTAGGCGTTTATCTACTTCCCCGGAATTTAAATAAAGTATTTTCTATTTAAACTAGCATGCAATAATTTAAACCAAATTAATTTGAAAACGGGATCAATATGGTCAAAGCACAACTTGCCTGGGCCTTGCAAACTTTACTGTCCTTTACTCTTTATCCTTGATTCTTGATCGTCGACCTTCGGTCTTCACTTCCTTGATCTTCAGCCCGTAGAACGACTTCCGGACAACGCGTCTAACGAAAAAGAAACACAAATACAACAAAACTCAAAGACAAATAAAATAAACTCCAAATTAAGAATGAACAGCATTGGGCACAACGGCTGGGATAAAATTAGGAACTTGAACGGATTAGATCGAAGAGTTGACAAAAGAGAACGGGCTTTCGGGAAAGCACCGAAAAGGGAAAGACTAATAACTGGGAAAGAAAGAATATTATTCCGAAGAATATTTCTTCAGAAGTCATTATCTTGATTGGACAAACAAGGACATATGGACTCTCGATCTATAGATCGGGTCCATAAGGATATGTTAGTTCACAATGAACTAAATTGATTCTCAAAGTTGACTTTTGTTGACCGAACGGACACAGTCAAACAAAAGAGAGACGGATAGATCGGGCACAGGGGTATGACAGATGGCCAATGGTCTATCGACCAAGTCCACGAAGGAATTCTCGATTAATGGCAGATTAGGTTTTCAAGGATAAGACAAGACAAGTGTCTTACCACGATTGAAATAACGGAAAAGATTGCAAAGATAACAACGCGGCTCACGATGAACTTAGTCCATCGAATCGGTCTTAGGTTAGGGTTTTGATTCGGCTTTGAAGATGACATGACGATGAGGCTAGGCTCACGTCACGATGATAGAGAAGATGAAGGCATCGCACTAAGGTTTGTGCATGAATGCACGCATGCGATGACAGCGAAGCGATGAGAGTCAATCGTTAATGACGGAATGTTAACGGTGGAGCGTTAACAGGGAAACATTAATGGTGGAACATTAACGGTGAAACGTTGACGGCGGAATGTTAACAGTGGAATGTTAACGGCGAAACGTTAACGACGGAGCGTTAACGGTGAAACGTTAACGGCAAAACGTTAACCGAGGAACGTTAACGGCGAAACGTTAACGACGAAACGTTAACGGAGGAGCGTTAACGACAGAGCGTTAACGGTGAAACGTTAACAGAGGAACGTTAACGGCAAAACGTTAACGGTGGATCGTTAACGGCGAACGTTAACGGCAAAACGTTAACGGAGGAGCGTTAACGATAGAGCGTTAATGGTGAAACGTTAACGGTGAAACGTTAACAGAGGAACGTTAACGGCAGAACGTTAACGGTGGATCGTTAACGGCGAACGTTATCGGTAGAGGTTAAACAATGATAGGATACTCATGAAACAAGGTAGCGACCGTCGGTGCAACGACATGGCCGCGACAAAACGCTACCAAGGACGGCTAACCGGTGCGCGAACCGGCGGCACGGGCTAGGTTGAAAAATAACGATTTAAGGCCGGTACCGGGCTTCTCGGCAAACGGAGACCAAAAGAACCTTAATGATGGACCAAAACAGTACAAGATGATCCTCCGGACGCGACAACATGGCCGGAGCGAACCAAAATAGCCGGCGTCAAAAGGCGACGCGCGGCGACGGCTAAACGGTGGCCAAAATATATAAAAAAAATTCCAGAGGATGGGATGGCAAAGGGGGAATGTCTACTGCGTAGAACGCGGCGAGACGAACTCAACGGTATAGGCGGATTTTGCGGCGCCTCTCCTGATTAATCACAAACTGGCGATTATAGGGTTTCGGATCAAAACTTTGGACGGCCATAACTTCTAGAATAATGATCGGAACTTAACGAAATTTGACCGAAAGCTATATGGGACCAAGAGGCACACCGTGACGCAGGTGGCTCGAAGAAATACCTTCTGGAACAGCGGGGAACGCGTGAGGAAGTTTGTCGCTGTCTGAAACGCAGTCTGTTCGCAGTCTGATTGGAGAGATTAATTTGCTGCACAAAATCCAGAGGGCTAAACCGTGGGGCAATATGTGCATCATGTAGAGCACATCCCCAGGAGTCTACACAAAAAATTTCATGGTCAAACTCAAAAAATTGAGGGAGTTATGGCCTCAGCAAGATTCGAGATTGAAACGGCCATAACTTTTGATCCCGCAGGCCAAATTGGCTGAATTTTAGACAGCAAGTAGATGGTACCTTGTGGCACACCAGGGCAAAGATGGATCTCGAACAGAGTCGACAAGCTGCCCAGGACGCGGCTCCAAAGTTCGGCCAATGTTGGGCGACATCCGGAGGACATGGGATGGATTTCTCGGGTTTGGGGGAGATCCGGAGGTTGAAGATGCGTGGGAGAGATCATGGGAGGGCTATACTGAGTTGGGGTGGCGGCTAGGTCAAGAAAAATCAAGTTTGGACGCGTTTGGAGCAAAAACGGGTCTTATAGGCATTTTATCGAGCACCTTCCGTGCGGGAGACGGATTAGGGCTGACGTGGCTCAATCTGGGCGTGACACGTGGCGGCGGGGGCGGCTGGGCTGGCCGTGGCGGCGCCGCAAGAGCTCATGGTGGCCCGGCCACTGGTGAGGCTGAGGCGAGGCGGGTGGGCCATGGGCGGTGGCCTTGTGAAGCGACCTAGTGAGCGACTTCTTTGGCTGGCGAGAGGGATGGGCCGGCGCGAAGAGAGAGGAAGAGAGATTAAGCCCAACAGATTTTTCAGATTTTCCAGCTTTTTCTAATTTAAACAATTCCACAAATTCAATTAAATCAATAGAGGCAATAAAAATACCAGAAAAATTCCAGAAAAAATCTAGAAAATATTTTGAGACATTTTGAACTCAAATAAAATATTTTCAACAAAACTTTATATAAACTTTTCAAATAATTAATTAATTTCAACAAAAGGTCCTATTATAAAATAATTTCAAATAAATCCGATAAATAGCAAACGAGCTCCGAAAAATCTCAAAAATTATGGGAAAATTTCTTGAAGTACAAGGAACCCAAATAAAATTAAATTTATTTTATTTGAGGTTTATAATAATCAAATTAAATTATTTTAGCTTTTAGAAAATTCAAACCAAGCTTTATAAACGCGAGAAAATCGACGGAAATTTTTGGGAAGCTAAACTAAACCAAAAAATTTTGAAAACCCAAATTTTGGGATGTTACAAGTACTATGTTTGAAATATAGAATATGTTGTTATATGATTTGGTGATCCGTGGGGATCATGTCAATGTAGTCTTGGTTGGGTGCCTTTGTGATAAACATCTTAAAACCTTAATTAAAAGTGTTGGGAATGGTAACTAGAGAAAGAAATTGTTATGTAAATTTTGTTAAATCTGGTTGGACTCTCTTGATGAGTAAATAGTGATTATTGAATGCTTAAATGGTAAGTGTAGTGGAATACAAGTTATGGTAGGATTCATGCTGAGCTGGTGTTTAAAACCTTTTGAACTGGTGTGGTTGTTTGCCATTTTGGTTAAATGTTTTCGGTCGAGGTGTTCTTTATGTTGAGTTTCAGAGTTTTCCTAAAACTCGTAGAAATTGGTGCCAATCTGTGGTGTTGGCTAATTTGTGCAGTTTATGCTATGAGTATGGATTTACACCCAAAAGTTTTTTTTGAGTGGATCGCGCTCCTTCGCGTTCACCCTGAATTATCTTTGGAATAAATTTTAACGGAAGTAGATGGACATAGTGGGTTGTGTTGGAAACTCTTGAGATTTAATTTGTAACTCTTTTTTACTGGAGTTGGATTTATTTGCATAATGTGTGTGATGTTTGCGAGTGCTTCAAAAAGGTGGATTTTATGAATGTTTTATAAAGTGATTTTGTTAGTGAGGTGTTCCCTTTTGGAAATGAGTTTCCCTCTCCTTGAGAAAATTTGTGACGGTTGTGGGAGCAGATTCTCAACTTGAAATTTTGATGTTCTCTTTCAAAATGTTGAATTTGGATGAAATGCAATGTTTTGCAAGTTCAGTTTTCAATTGATGTGGGATGTGATGCGACGTGGTGTTTTACTGTCAACTATGCTGCCGTCATAGTCTATATGAATTTCCGAAACCTTCGATGTTAATTGTGTTTCCATTATTTGATACCGAGGAAGAAGTCGTTTGGTGAATGACTATTCGGTATCGTTGTTACATGATGAATGAATGGTGAAAAAGGAAAACGAGACATTGTTTATGCATAATTAATCATAAAGGAGTCGATGAGCCAGGTCGGTGAGAAAGTCATATATGGATATATGACTAATCCGGAGTGCTCTTGAAAATTGTGCATTCTCGTCATGTATCGAGATTTCCATTTCTTCCTAGTATGAAAGGAAAGAATGAATAAGTTGTGGTATTTTGGCTGTGGTGTTAGAGGTTTGAGTTTTCTTTGCGATTTGGTTTAGAAAAATAAAATGTGTGCTCTTTGGATGTTGCCGGATCCTTTCCAAAGTGGTTTTAGCACTTTGGGGTTTATGTTGTTGTATGTGGACCAATTGGGTTCATGTTTATGGTTGAGCTCACACAATGATTGTACTCTTTATCGTGGTCCTTTGAGCGGAAGGTTGTGTATGACTCAATGCAAACATTCTTGGAGAATTGTGTCGTTGAGGCGTTCCTCGGTAGGGTTGATTAAATTATTAGTGGACCACTTGGTGGTTGCTAGTAATCGCTTTTCCTCTTGAAGTGTATTGGATCTTTTTGTCGTTGGGCAAAGAGCGAGTTGTGTCAACCGCAGAGGAACGTTCGGTCGTTTCTGTTGCGTGAGTCTTAAGGATCCTGGATATAAAGTAGGTTGTTCCTTCTGGTGGTAATCTTAGAGCGTTGTGTCTCTCCTGTTTCGCGTCGTCTTGAGTACAAGGAACCACAGAAGGGAGGTTGGTACCGTGTTCTTCTGGAGAGTTGCATTAGTTAAAGGGATCGGGCACTTCAGTGCCAAGGAATGCATAGAACGAGGAGAATGAGACCGTTTTCTTTTGTGGGCTGTTTGAGGATTTATCTTATAGCTTGGGGTCGTGCTGAGACCATGTATGAGTACTTTGTGTTTCAATGTTGAGTAAAGTTCTCGCAAGTTTTGATTGCGAGTTATCATTAGAGCCGTTGGTCTTCGAACCTAGGCGTCCTATCATCGAGTCTCGATCAGTGTAAATTCCAGTGGTTTTATTTAGAGAAGCGACCTGGGAGTTGAAGTCTCGCGGGGGTGAGCTTTACCCAAAGCTCTTTTCTTCAAGTTTGGACCGTGAAGATTAGATCTCTGTGTGTTGTTGGTTTGGCGTAGTGGCATGTCTAGGATTCGAGGTCGAATCCTGTTGAAGGGGGGAAGAATGTGACACTACGGGATGTCAAAACTTTATAAAATATGAATTCGGAGGTTAAAAACTTTACGTTGTGCAGTTTAATCGCAGTTCTGGGCCGATTTCGGGAGTTTGGGCCTCTCCGGGGGAGTTTGGGCCTAAGGGGATGAGTTGTGGGCCTTGGTGGGAGGGAGTTTGGGCCCATGAGGGAGGGAGGGACGAGGTTGGGCTGCCTTGTGCGCCCCCCTAGCCCTCTTGGGCGCCAGCCCCCCTAGCCTTAGGGTTTCCCCTCCCTTCCACCTCCTAGCCGCCACCCCCATGCGCCTCTCCTCTCCCCATTGCGCCACCTCCCCCTCCACCACCTCTCCACCTCCCTTGTTGTCCCTAGGGGAGTTCTCCACATTGCTAGTTTTGTTGAGTTATTTATGATGTTTGCTAGTTTTGTTGAGTTGAAATTGAATATATGATATGTTCACATGCCATGCTTTAATGTTTGCCATTGATATGATGAATATGGTTTATTATGTTGTGATGTCATCCGTTAATGTACGAGTTATTTATGATGTTGGCATGTGTTGCATACATGGCATGATACATGGCCCGGGCGGTGAGAAAGTCATAACTAGTCCGGGGAAGGTCGGTGAGAAAGTTATGACTATTCCGGAGAGCCAATGAGTAAGCCCTACATCGTGATTCCATCCACCGCGGTGTATGGAAGCGAGGAGTAGGCACCCTCCATCTTCGGGATGGAAGGGGGGAGAGGGTGCACACCGACGGGTGTGTAGTCAACCATACCGGTATGAGTTTCCAGGAGATATGTGCATCGCATTGCATTGCATTATATGAGGATGTTATATGATGATGATATATGATGATGTCAATGATATGTTTACGCTATGAATATGAGATGTGAATGATGTCGTATGTGAAAAGTGGTGATGAAGGTATTAGAATGTATTTTCTTGTTCCATTGCAATATACTTGCTGAGTGATGAACTCACGCTTGTGTTTATGTTGTTTTTCTTAGGTACCATGAAACCGGCATGCGGGAAAGGAGAGCTAGTCACACGTCATCACTTAGCATCACACATATAAACAATGACATGTTCCTTCCTTTAAATTGTGATGGTTAATTTGTGTGCTTGGTTTCCTCATTTACTTCGTTTGGCTCATGAGATGGTTGGAATCTTTATTCTAGTCTTATACTGCTGCTAGAACCTTTATTATTGATGATTTAGATGTCATTCTTTATACTATATCATGTGATCATATTGTTGTTGCTTCAATTCATGGAAAAACAAAGGAGATGCTGCCTAAATTTTCGGTTATAGCATTTACTCCTTTGCTCTAATTTATCTTAATTTATGGTATTTAGATGTTGTTTAGCCTATGTTTGGTAGCATTCGGGCATATTAAATGCCGGGGTGTTACACAAGTTGTACTCCCCACACGGCGTAAGAGGGGGCTTCTGTACTGGGTAGATGGAATCCTAATAGCGGCGAAACCTTAGCAGTGTAAAGGCCTTGTCATGATCTCTCTGCCGACACACCAAAGGAAGTGTGTTAATTGCATGGCAACAAGAGACGATCATGTCTTGTGGGTAAAGTTGTACACCTCTGTAGAGTGTAAAACTATTCGAATAGCCGTGCCTACGGTCAAGGGCAAAGCAAAGAATGCTTTTATACTGATAGACTTTGGTTTTGGTTTTAAATATAATTGTTTTGGGATTCGGAACTGGTTAGAACTCTTGAATGTTTATTTGGCGGATTGAGCCAACCAGGTAGTTGAAACCTATTTTGATCATGAAGGATAAAGTCATGAGTTGGATTACCTTAATCTTGTAAAATATGGTGGTTAGAGCCTCTATACTAGTGATGGTGGACAGAACCTTCACTAAAATAATAAATAACTTCAATTGTTAAAATAATTGAAAAAAATTTACTTTGTGAAAACTAATACTAAGTATAGTTTGATGAGACATGGCTTTGTGCAAAAGAACCCTAATAAGCCTTCCTTGGGAAGCCCTACATGTTGCATACTTTCCCAGACTTGCTGAGTAGTTTTGTACTCACATGCTACACAAATTTTGTCATTGGAGAACTTTGAAGACGCCGTTGAAGAAGGTGAGTTCTATGCCGAGGATTACGATGAAGATCGCCAAGACAACTAAGCGCGCGTTCCTAGTCTTCGCCTATGGAGTCTTTTGGGTTCTACCTTTTTGTTATTCGTTTCCGCTGTTGCTGAACTTTGGTCATGTGACCACGTTATGTAATAAATAGCCATGTGGTTGGTACTTTATATTTATGCTATTATTTCACTCTGTTCGGTTATGATACCACACTGTGATTGTGTGTACTAGCTACTGATCTGGGACTAGTACAGAAATACACAGGAGATTCCAGATAGCCGATCTGGGGTCCCACTCCCACACAAGTCTAAAACGAAATTTAGCCATTCATAACGTAAACTTTAGAAATACATAGGATTAGAAAATGAATAGAACATCACAGAAAAGTACTAATACCTATAGGACTTACTTAAGAATACTCCCTAAGGCAAGAATGTCCTATTCTGTAGAAAAAAATCTATTATAACATACTTTGCATCTGAATCCTATTAAAACCGTAACCCTGGTAGTATAAACCCTAAAGTCTATAATATAAATAAATGAATTTAAGCAATAAAAAAATATTAATTAAAATACTTTTATCACGAGAACCTTCTTAAAACTATAAACTTATGATCTATAACTGTAACCTAAACATTGACATTATACACATTAGTATATTAATTATCATTGTCTTGTAGCATATATAAAAGGTTAAAACATGCATAGCCTTCGTAAGCAAGCTATACAAGTTGTACATTATAATCTATTAGAGTCCCGAGACCTCACCATTATACAAACAGATATAGGAACATTTAGGGTTAAACACTATATGCACATAATTTACCATAGGATGATTTATGTCTTAATTTTATAAATATAAATAATTTTGGCCTCTTAAATTTGAAATTATACAAATAAGTATACATAATTTTATCTTATTGAATTTGAAATATAAGAATAACCAATCTATAGGAAACAAGGGTTCATGTTAGATAAAACTAGAACTTAATTCATGATGAAATGCTACTAAGGAACAACTACGGTTAAAAGACAAAAAGCGAACAAGTACACGTAAAATCATAAAACCCTAACCCTCACCAAACCATAATCCACCCTAATTCTATAATAGATTTCAATTTGATTTTATATCTGATTTCTTTTTGTCTTATTGAAAAGTTGATATTTGCTATTTGCTTTACTTCTCAATGAACAACATGTAGAATCCGACATCTCAGACACCGTCGTCGACGACACCAACTGCAACTTTAAATTCGTCGAATACAATAATCAGTAATGCAAACACCCCCCTTGATCATATTTATCCCAACATTTCAAAAATGTTTTGTCAAAAATTTTCACGTATGTACTATGTTTAATAAACATTGCTATTTTGTGGGTAATGGTAGATGTAACCTTCATTGATGGGATTTTGTTAATTAATCTTGACATGTGAACCTTGATAACTCTACATTATGGATGGACATATGAAAATGTGAAATGGGTATACTCGTTTATACTGCACATGCTTAGCCATGCTTTATATTGGGAATTTGAACATATGGTTATATTGTTCGAAATGAATCTAAATGTTGAATATGTTGGACATGAAATTTTGCCATTCTGGAGAAATTTTGATCATTGGTATTTTGGTAAAAATAAAAATAAAATTATAGTTTTGATGCGAGTGAGCTATTGGCAATAGCCAAATGTACATGTGACTTGCATGAAGGTAGGGAAGTTTTCTCACCTGGGTCGGATTAAGGACTGTACTACTATGATGTTTTTAAGCCAAGACAACTATGCAACCACAAGTTCTGGTATGGGACAGCCTTAAACCAATTATCTAGTTTAACTTTGCACATTGGAAGCCTGGAGTATTACGGGCATTCTGGTGTAAGTTTGCTCGAAGGGATATTCAAACCGTGGTGATTATGGAACAAACATTTACCGATACAATGGTGTACGCCTTACTATGGGTGGAATGGGCGTGATGGGATGCAAAACTATCGTGAATACTGTGTGTACAGGTCTTGATTTCCACTGCCATAGTAAGGGTTCATTGTCACCGAGCTAGTGTAAAGTTAACCTAGCTAATGTAAAGATTTTTGTCATGAACATTCTGACCACACACTAAAGGAAGCGTGAAAACAGAGGCAAGAAGAAAAGGTCATGACTTATGAGTAAAGTTGTACACCTCTGCTGAGTGTAAATCTTTTCGAAAAGCCACGCCTCCGGTCATGGGCACTCGGTAAAGTCATCACTTAGTTAGATGTTTTGATGTTTTCATGAAGTGGGTTGGAATTGGAAATGGATATTGGAAATATGTTGAAAAGTTATTTCAGATAACTTGCCATGTGTTGGCAAAGATTGGTTTCAAATGTTATGACATGTGTTGGCGTTGGACGATTCGTGCTCACATTCATGGAGGAACTGTGTGTTGTTATATTTATGTTATTAATACCTATTATTTTATATTCCCATCAAATTGCTTTTTTAAAAAAGTTTCACTCTTAATCTACTATTCAGTATTTACAATTCAAATTAGCTTTATGCAAAATAACCATGGAAGCCTTTCCTTTGATACAGCTTGTATATATTATAAGTTTTGTAAAAAATCTTGTGAGTATGCAATGTACTCACTCTTGCTATTATTTTTGTTTTTAGGTGAAGGTACATAAACCCTCGATGATACATTTTATACCGCATGTTACGGGGATTACAATGATGAGATTTTCTAGGGTTTATACCTTGTCAGTTGCCTGAGGGTTATGTGGCACACTACAAGACTTTTGATATTTCTATTGTACTTTGATCAACCTTACAGGTCATATTGTATAAATGCTTCCGCTATTATATATAATAAATTGTGTATGGATGTGTTTTCAATTTTGTATATGTGTGTACTAGCCACTGATTATGGGACTAGTATTGTATACACATGGAACCTACTGTTGGTATTTTGTACCAAAAATGGGGGCCTCACATTTCTCTACCATTTAGAACCAGCAAGATCAAGAGGAGAGAAATATGTGAGCAAATCACAAGCAAGACCAAGCAAATCATAAAAGACATCATAAGAAACTTGAGCACATGAGCCATGGAAGAGAATTGGGATCTCTAATTCAACTTCAAGAGGAAGAATTACAACCACTCTCACAAGAGGACAACAACTCACTTAAGAGCACACACAACTCATGATTTCACCATGCATGTTCTAAACTCACCCTCTCAACCTATTCATAAGCACAAGACTCATGAGATCTAATCTCTCTCATACCCTCTCATCTCTTTATATAGGGGAAGCATCCCTCACCCTGCCACTAAAACCCTAAATATGAACTACTTTTAGTAGATACCATCAACTTACATATGGGTAAACTCGATAACCCACAGATAACGAATTTTTCACTTAACACTTGAGCACGCTTATCAATGTGCTCTTCGACATGATGGTCCAATAACCCATTCCATTTGTCTTATCCTTCATTACTTGACCAAAACCACTTCTCCATGCGTGGTGGTTTGTGTCTGTTCACTTTTCCCGGTATTGAGAAATTTATCAAAATGCCCCTCCACCATCTCAATTCCATTTTCTTCACCTTCAAGCAAACCGAAACCTATTCTTCACATCAAAGCATCGCGGCATGCCTTGACATGTAGCCCGTGGCACCCAATGATTTGCCGTCAAGTCTTCGTGAATTTGGGTCCCACCGAACCGTCTCTATTTGCATTGGCCTCAAGTCACTTCGCACATCACATGCACCAACTTGCCTCTACATGATCCTTATCTTTTATGTCCCTCCTGCTTGAGACACATAGCTTCATCTAGATTTATGCAGCCGCACAGACCTCAACTCTCCCCCTTGTCCTAGTCTTGCCGAATGACACCGCTCTCCAATGAACCTGCACATTCAAAGACCAAGCAACCATCTCAAAGCACAAATTCCATATACTTGACTCACGTTAGTCAAATCATTCGTCATGCAACTCAACATAACCAACTGTAACATCCCAAAATTTGGGTTTCAAAAAGTTTTGGTTTAGTTTAGCTTCCCAAAAATTTTCGTTGATTTTCTCGCGTTTATAAAGCTTGATTTGAATTTTCTAAAAGCTAAAATAATTTAATTTGATTATTCTAAACCACAAATAAAATTTATTTAATTTTATTTGGATTCCTTGTGCTTCAAGAAGTTTTCCTGTAATTTTTGAGATTTTTCGGAGCTCGTTTGCTATTTATTGGATTTATTCGGGATCGATTTGTATTAAGCCCTTTTACTGAAATTAATTAATTATTTGGAAAAGTTTATATAAAATTTTATTGAAAATAATTTATTTGAGTTCAAAATGTCTTAAAATATTTTCTGGAATTTTTCTAGAATTTTTCTGATATTTTTACTGCCCTAAATGAATTATTTTCATTTTCTGCAATTATTTTAATTCGGAAACTGTTGAAAATTCCGAAATTTGTTTGGGCTGCTTTCCTTCTCTCTCTCTCCGGCCGGCCCAGCTACTCGCCCGGCCCACACGCCCCCACCTCCACGCTGCAGGCCGCCTCGCCCACATGGGCCAGCGCCAGGCCGGCCCACCTCGCCCCCCCTCTCTCCCGCGACGCCCCGCCATGGGCCACACGCGCCCACGCGCCAGCCCAGCGCACGCCGAAGCCAGCCCAGGCCAGCCCCCCCCGCCACGTGTCACGCCCAGATTGGCCCACGTCGCCCGGATCCGATTCATGCACGGAAACTGCTCGATAAAATGCCTATAAGACCCGTTTTTGCTCCAAACGCGTCCAAACTTGATTTTTCTTGATCTAGCCGCCACCCCAACCCAGTGGAGACCTCCCATGACCTCTCCCACGGATCTTCAACCTCCGGATCATCTCCAAAACTCCGAGATCCATCCAATGTCGCCCGAACGTCGCCCAACGCCGGCCGAACTTTGGAGCCGCGTCCCGGGCAGCTCGTCGACTCTTTTCGAGATCCGTCTTCTCCGTGGTGTGCCACAAGGTACCATCTGCTTGCTGTCCAAAATTCAGCCAATTTGGCCCACGGGATCAAAAGTTACGGCCGTTTCAATCTCGAATCTTGCCGAGGCCATAACTCCCTCAATTTTTCGAGTTTGACGGTGAAATTTTTTGTGTAGACTCCTGGGGATGTCCTCTACAGGATGCACATCTTGCCCCAAGGTTTTGCCCTCTGGATTTGGCGCAGCAAATTAATTTCTCCGTTCAGATCGCGAGCAGATTTGCGTTCAGGCAGCGGCAAACTTCCTCGCTGCGTTCCCGCTGTTCCAGAAGGTATTTCTTTGAGCCACCTGCGTCACGGTGTGCCTCTTGGTCCCATCTAGCTCTCGGTCAAATTTCGTTAAGTTCCGATCATTATTCTAGAAGTTATAGCCGTCCAAAGTTTTGATCCGAAATCCGTTAATCGCCAGTTTGTGATTAATCCGGAAGGGCGCCGCAAAATCCGCCTATACCGTTGAGCTCGTCTCGCCGCGTTCTACGCAGTAGACATTCTCCCTTTGCCATCCCATCCTTCGGAATTTTTTTTATATATTTAGGCCACCGTTTGCCGTCGCCGCGCGTCGCCTTTTGACGCCGGCTATTTTGGTTCGCTCCGGCCGTGTTGTCGCGTCCGGAGGATCATCTTGTACTGTTTTGGTCCATCATTAGGGTTCTTTTGGTCTCCGTTTGCCGTCGGAGCCGATTCCGCCTTAAACCGCCGTCTTTCGGCCTAAACCGTTGCCGCCGGTTCGCGCACCGGTTAACCATCCTTGGTAGCGTTCTACCGCGGCCATGTCGTTGCACCGACGGTCGCTACCTTGTTTTATGAGTATCATATCATTGTTGACCTCCACCGGGTGCGTTACGCGTTGCGATCCCGCGTTAACGTTTTGCGGGTGCGTTCGCGATGCGTTTCCCGTTAACGTTTTGTATGCGCTCCGTCGTTAACGCTCCGTCGTTAACGCTCCGTCGTTAACGTTTCGTCGTTAACGTTCCTCCGTTAACGTTTTTCCGTTAACGTTCCACCGTTCACACTCCGTCGTTAACGCTCCACCGTTAACATTCCGTCGTTAGCCTTCCACCGTTAATGTTTTCCCGTTAACGCTCCGCCGTTAACACTTCATCGTTAACGATTGGCTCTCATCGCTTCGTTGTCATCGCATGCGTGCATTCATGCACAAACCTTAGTGCGATGCCTTCATCTGTTCTATCATCATGACGTGAGCCTAGTCTCATCGTCATATCATCTTCAAAGCCGAATCAAAACCCTAACCTAAGACCGGTTTGATGAACTAAGTTTATCGTGAACCGCGTTGTTATCTTTGCAATCTTTTCCGTTGTTTCAATCGTGGTAAGACACTTGTCTTGTCTTATCCCTGAAAACCTAATCTGCCATTAATCGAGAATTCCTTCGTGGACTTGGTCGATAGAACAATGGCCATGTGTCATACCTTTGTGCCCAATCTAGTCTATCAGTCTTCTTCTCTTTTGTTTGACTGTGTCCGTTCGGTCAACAAAAGTCAACTTCGAGAATCAGTTTAGTTCACTGTGAACTAACATATTCTTATGGACCTGATCTATAGATCAAGAGCCCATATGTCGCTATCTGTCCAAACAAGATAATAACTTCAGAAGAAATATTCTTCGGAATATTATTCTTTCTTTCCCAGTTATTAATCTTTCCCTTTTCGGTGTTTTTCCGAAAGCCCGTCCTCTCTTGTCCAATCTTTGATCCAATCCTTTCAAGTTCCTAATTTTATCCTTTATTGTGCCCAATCTTTGTTCGTTCTTAATTTGGAGTTTATTTGAATCGTCTTTTGAGTTTTGTTGTATTTGTGTTTCTTTATCGTTAGACGTGTTGTCCGAAAGTCGTTCGAGCGAGCTGAGGATCGAGAAGGTGGAAGTTGAAGATCGAGGACCAAGGATCAAGGATAAAGAGTAAAAGACAGTAAAGTTTGCAAGGGCCAGGCAAGTTATGCTTTGACCATGTTGATCCCATTTTGAAATCTATTTTGGTTCAAATTATTGCATGCTAGTTCAATTAGAAAATACTTTATTTAAATATGGGAGATTAGATAAATACCAATTTGCTGTACGACACCTTGATTAATTAGATATATGCCATGACCCCTTGTCACCCTAGTTGTGGTTTACTAGTTGGACATTATCAAATTGCCAACATGGGTTTTAGACCGTTGTAGTATATTGCTTAGACCTGCTACGTGCTCACGACATGATTTTGGTCAATCAAATGTTAATGTTGACTTAATGATATATTGAACCTGTTTTGGAAAGGTATCATGTGATGTTGATAGCACGTGGTGCATGGTAATCAACTGGGGTTTGATAAATAGTTTTCGACCGGGGCATGTGGCAAGAATGATCAGGTGGGCCAGTGTGGCACTGGGGATGTTGATTTGGTTCTTCGGGTAGTCTTGCCCTGGTCACCCTAAGGACTTAACCTTGCAAGCCTTTGAACTGAGTCAATCGTACAACCACATGTCTGTAATGGGACGGACCTAGTTGACTAAGTCGCTAAGGACTCACTTGTGGAGCCTCAGGGTGTCAATTACACCGTTTGTGTGATTGTACGGGGGAGCGTATCGTGGCTGTGGCCAGATACCCATCTAACGGTGTGTTGGTCCCATACTTCGCCTTGGTTAAGGGAAGGGATGGTGTAGAGCCTGAGCAGGAGAGGACCACCTGTGTTGTTTGAGGCTTCCGAAGGCTTTGTTATGATCGCTCATTCGCATACTCTTGTATGGCGATTCACCACCGACGTGGTGAGTGGATTGTATCTTGTGGGTAAAGTGTATAACCTCTGCAGAGTGTAAAACCTATTCGAATAGCCGAGTCCACTGTCTTTGGACAATGCTCGGGATTCTGATCAAGGGTTAGCTTTTCATGAAAATGAACTTGGGTTTGGAGGCAGTTTGCCTGTGGAAAAGTGATAATTGGTTAAGGATGTGGTATGGTTTACTTTTGAAACAACTGTGAAATTATTACTATTATTATCTGTTTTACCGCTTTACAATCTATTATGAATATTTGTGAATGTCGTTTATTGCAAAATAACCATTGACTGTCATTTGGAATAAGCCATGCATATAGTTATTAGACTTGCATTACGTGCATGACTTCTTTGAGTGCTTTATGTACTCACCCCTTGCAAACAAACAATCACCAAGTGAACAAAAGTCTACATCGTCGAAGAAGAAGAAGTTAGTGAGAAGGCGATTATCTAGGAGTCGAACCACATCGGTTGCCTGTGGCGTATTGATGGGATTCACCGATGTTCTTCGTTCCGCTGCTGCTTATTTGGAGTTGAAGCCGTCAAGGTTTCACAAGTGTAAGGTTGACCTTAAGGTCGTTCAATAGTTTATATTCTATATTTGAGCTATTTTTACTATTCCGCTGTGTATGATTGTGATATTCATCTATGTTGAGACTGTGTGCACTAGCGTGATCCTGGACTAGTGCTGAATACGCAGAGGGTCCGGATTTACAAATTCGGGTCCCGACACCAACCCATGGCTCTCAAGCCATGACTCAAAACATCTCACTAAATTGTTCACTACACTTTGGAGATTTTTTTTTAAATAATACTTTTTTAAAATTGAATTGCGTTTTCAATATACGGAATAAAAAATTTGCAAAAATAATATTCCGTCGCCAAACCGTACGGCGAATACCCTATTTTCGCTGAACCGTGCGGCGAACACCCTATTTTCGCCACACGGTTCAGCGAAAATAGGTTAATTGTGCTATTAATGTCTGTCAACCCTGGGTTAGGGTATTTTCGCCGTACCGTGTGGCGAAAATAGGGTATTCGCCACACGGTACGGCGAAAATAGGTAGTCGCCGTACCAACTGGCGAAAATATAATATTCGCCAAGCCAGGCGGCGAAAATATGTAGTCGCCATACCAGATGGCGAAAATATACAAAACATGGCTCCAAAAATTATAAAATAATTATACCATATTCATATAGTGTTGGATGTTCCATTTATGCAAAAATATGTAGGTATCAATACCCTATTTAAATACTGAAGCACTTTCGGTAGGATGTAAATTATTTCGGCACGAATACCGCAGATTGGCTCTTTGATATATGGAGTACCATATTATGGAAAAATATTTCATCTACGCCTTTGTTTCCGCTGACATATACCGGCGCAAAAACCCTAAATACTATTGTCAACCATAACTTTTAAGCCTTTTCGGCAGCCTGTAAAATGTCACGTTCGAATGTATTTTTTGGCACGAATACCGCAGATTGGCTCTTTGATATATGGAGTACCATATTATGGAAAAATATTTCATCTACGTCTTTGTTTCCGCTGAAATATACCGCCGCAAAAAACCTAAATACTATTGTCAACCATAACTTTTAAGCCTTTTCGGCAGCCTGTAAAATGTCATGTTCGAATGTATTTTTCGGCACGAATACCGCAGATTGGCTCTTTGATATATGGAGTACCATATTATGGAAAAATATTTCATCTACGCCTTTGTTTCATTGAAATATACCGCTTAAAACCCTAAATACTATTGTCAACCATAACTTTTAAGCCTTTTAGTGACTGTAAAATGTCACGTTCGAATGTATTTTTCGGCACGAATACCGCAGATTGGCTCTTTGATATATGGAGTACCATATTATGGAAAAATATTTCATCTACGCCTTTGTTTCCGCTGAAATATACCGCCGCAAAAACCCTAAATACTATTGTCAACCATAACTTTTAAGCCTTTTCGGCAGCCTGTAAAATATCACGTTCGAATGTAAATTATTTCGGCACGAATACCGCAGATTGGCTCTTTGATATATGGAGTACCATATTATGGAAAAATATTTCATCTACGCCTTTGTTTCCGCTGAAATATACCGCCGCAAAAACCCTAAATACTATTGCCAATCATAACTTTTAAGCCTTTTCGGCAGCCTGTAAAATGTCACGTTCGAATGTATTTTTCTGCACGAATACCGCAGATTGGCTCTTTGATATATGGAGTACCATATTATGGAAAAATATTTCATCTACGCCTTTGTTTCATTGAAATATCTTGCCCAAAAACCCTAAATACTATTGTCAACCATAACTTTTAAGCCTTTTGGCACTGTAAAATGTCACGTTCGAATGTATTTTTACGCACGAATACCGCAGATTGGCTCTTTGATATATGAGAAAGGACAATAACAAAAGCATGTAGATGCAGCCGGCAATCTTAGTACGCAAACTCAACCTTAGTACGGCAGATACAACGGATATTACAACGGTGGCGACATTGCTAGGAGAAGTGCCAAAAACATCGATTGTAATGGTGGAACAAGTGATCGTTCCGCCTATGTTCAGAGAGTGGGAATGATGCCATACATTTTCTACATATTACATCACTGTCAATCTTGTGCGATTTGTTCTTAGACACCGCTCAATCTCTTTTATGAAAGAGCTCCATGGCCGTCTTGTGATGCTCCCATTTGTCGCCGAATGGGTAGCCTATGCCATACGTCTGCAGGGTGTAAGAAGTAACTTGTTTGTGTGCATTCGTGGAGTCCTGCCCTCCCATATGGGCATGCCATCTCGATTTCGGCGCCCCTATGTTAATACCACCGGGGTTCTTGGGATGGCCTTTGTAATGCGTCAAGGATTTGTTGCATATTGCGGACCTCGGCCGGCTGCTTCCCCTTATCCCGTACCATTCGAGAGGACGAACCCTCTTGCCCTTCTGGAGACTTGCCGAGACGCCTCCTCTGTTTCGGCTCGCACTCCACGATATGGTCCAGGAGGTGTGTGTTGGGCTTCTTGTTGTACAACCGAAAGCGTGCCTGCGATCAATGCAGTATGCCCGCTGTGGTGGTTGGAGAATACCGTATGCGTACTCGGGGTCCGGCTTTTCTGGGAGGTAGTAGCACCACGGCGAGGGTTGCTCTCCCCAGTTATCAAATACGGGAAGTTTGAGATGTGGGTGGTACGTCTCCGGGTCCACCCAGATGAAGTACCAGCACCATGCATCCTCGGATAAAGGGCACCGGTAGAATCTTCTGTCCGCTAGATCCTCGTCGCCGGTATCAACCACTGCCTGGAGGCCGTGGTCGCATAGTTCCTGGCTTTGCGTTGGCCCCTGAGGAGGATTTTCTTGCCTTGACTTGAGCCATTTTGCAAACTTCTTTTTGAAGTCCTGTATGCGATGAACTGATTTAGAATGGGTACATTGTAGCTGAAACATGAGGCACGTGAAACTCACCGATTGGTTCGTCCCTTGCCCACCGGCCCTTAACTCCGGTCGATCTAGGTAGGGGACATATCCCGGCGGCCTCTCCCACCGTGTGAAGTTCTCAGGCGAAGTGGGGTAGGCGTCGTGGCAGTTGTAGAGAAACTCGTAGTCATGTCGTTCCGGCTCGTCGATCCATTGGAAAAAGCAACAACGGTCCTCGTCCTAAAAAAACAAATAACGATGCATGAAATGGTACTGTTACCCTAATTAGGGTATGGACATCATTTGGTTTACCCCGAAGCCGCGGGCACAACTTGATGAGTGGCGCGGAGGCCGTATCTCCGTCGTGAGCTGCGTAACCTTCGCTACCAGGTTGCGATCACATTTCGGCGTGGCAACTCCGGCAGAATCAAGGCGTCAACGCTACTCTCATCCGGGTATTGGGGGTTAGCCTTCGCTTCTGAAGAGGCGACGGTAGAGAACGACATCGTGGCCCCTCTGTGTGTGGGGAAAACAGACTAAAGTTTATGGAAGTTACGTGTGTGATGCACATATCCCTCCCTCGGTGGGTTTATAAAGAGCTGGCGAAGGGGCAACCAAAGGAGAGTCTCGCGGACTTTAGAGTATTTCAAATCCGCGAGCATCGGATGCTTCTGCAGCTCATGATGACATGAGCGTGGCTATGCCTGACTTTAAACAGGGAATCTACGCCATAGCCGGCTTTTGGCGACATTATGCCTTGAAATGACAAAGGCTGGAAAAGTTGATATGACAAAAGCTGAAAAAGCAATAATGACACGCGGTTGATATGACTAAAGATGACAGAAATATATAATAGACCACGTATATGAGAAAGTACACAAAATAGATGGTAAAGCATAATAGGACAAAGTACCCAAAAATAACGCACATCCTAAGCCTGATCACCCCCCGGTGGTGGATCCTGACCTTGGCCCTGACCCTGGCCCTGACCCCTAGCTCTCCTTCGCTACCAGAAGGGGTGCATCGTCGAGAGGTCGTATGGCACCCGCGACGGTCCCGCCACTTTGGCCGTAGTCCAGAAGGGCTGCAACCGGCGGGGACACGCAGCGGGAGGCAGTCTGGAGGAGGCTGCGTGAACGGAGCCCTCGCGAAGAATCGATCGGTCGATGGTCGTGACGCCGTGCCCTGACTGGGTGTCCGAAGTAGAGGCATGTCCTAGGAGGCCTACAGTACAGACATTAACATTTAATTATAGTGAGAAGATTAGATTCAAAACGGGATCAACTGAATGTTTATCGGCTTATCGGGTGTGGGGACCATGGTAGGCCCGCGTGGTGGCGTCGCTAACCGGATCCTCGGTAGTGCTCGAGCCGAGGCACCTGGGTGTGTAAGCTGGACCCTGGCTGTAGCGGTGGTCGAGAAGGTGGTGTCCAGGAGCTGAGCCTGGGTGGCGGCCTAGACGAGGTACATGCCGAAACAGTCGGGGTTGGGGCCTGCCAAATAGCACCAATCTCCACGATCCGTCGGGAGTGTAGCTCCACATGCCCCATGGCCTCTGATAGCTGCTGCGGTGTGAAAGTGGTCCCCTGCTGCAGCCTAGACAGAAAGTCAGCGGCATGCTGCTGCAGGCCCCTCGCCTCGTCCACCTATCACGTACAAACAAACATTAAACATAACGACATAGCATTGAAATTACAATTGCATTAATGAGTAAAAATACAACGAGACTTACCATCTGGTGCAGTGCCAGTCCTGCGTGGCTAGAGTACAAGTCTGCGATGCTAGGAGCAAACACTGGCATTGCTCCTCGCGTGGGAGGCAGTGCGGTCCGGGCACGTACCAGGACAAGTACTCCTGGTAGGAGGGGTCGTAGGGCGCGACCTCCTCGACAACGTCCTCCAGCGCCCCCTCCCACAGCGCAAGCCACGGCGCCATCCTCTGCAGCAAGGTCACCATGGCCTTCTTGGGTCCCTGGGTGGAGTACCTGCACAAAATACCTCATTACTACAAATATGTCGTAAGCACTTAGCAAACCTGTAGTGGCGAGTAACTCACGAGTGCACTTTCGCTGGCACGCGTTCCCCCAAAGGAACAGGGACCACCTGGCGTAGTCTTAACTGCCTGAGGACTCGGTGCGGCGCGTAGTCCTCTACGAAGACGTCGAAGACGAGCTTCCTCCTCATCATCCAGTAAGGCTGGTCCCTGTCGTAGAGCATGGACAGCCCCCCTGCATCTCTCTCTCCTACACGCTCGTCGCTGTAGGGGTCCCAAACGACATTCCCGTCCCTCAGGTGGTCGAAGGCCTCCGTGAAGGAGAGGTACGCCGCACGTACCTAGACACCTGCCCACTGTGGCTGCAATAGAGTAGAAATAACTGTAAGCAGATGGCATTGAAATTACAATTCCATTAATGAGTAAGAACATGTACCCACCGCCTGGTCCAGAGCGAGCCCATCGTCGATCGGTCCAGCGCATCACCGCCGTACATGTCGGGGGTGTAGTGCCGAGGGTCGACAAGGGGTCGACCCACGGAGAAGCGCTCGAATGACCAAAGCTGAAGAAGAAGCGGCATCCCGGTCAGATTGGAGTTCCTGCCTTTCTTCACGACGCAGCGTCGCAAAGGGCGCGATGCGTGGAAGCAAGAACCGTCGAACCCCAGGATACCGCCAGGTACATCGCCAGGCTCGAGTCCGCAATAGCCCGTCGTAGGCTATCCAACGCGGCGTCCACGGTGTCGCCGTGACTCGGCGTGAACATCACCCGGTAGAACAACCAAAGCGAGATAGGCCTCGAGGTGCCTAGCAACCTGGTAGTCCGTGGGCTGGGCCGCCATCCGCTGCACCTGCAACAATTGAAAGAGTGTGATATCACGTTAATGCTATGCAAAGCTGGAGTAACATAGTAATATGTACAATCACTAACCTCGAACTGTGCCAACCACCTCCTCGATGGCCTGTGCTTCTCGCCTACCGGTATCTGTGGGTCGACCTCCGCGACCCCGGCGAAGCGCATCAGTAAGTCCGCGCCCCACCCAGCAGGAGCCACCGAGGGGCCGATAGCTGCCCCGGCGATCGGTAATCCAGTGAGCATGGTGACGTCCTGCAGCGTCACCGTCATCTCCCCGAAAGGTAGGTGAAAAGTGTGCGTCTCCGGCCTCCAGCGGTCGACCAAACACGTTAACAGCGAGTGGTCGAACGGGAAACGCCGCGACCGCTGCGGGTCGTCAACCTGAGTCTGGGGGTCGTGCTCAGCGGGGTCGGCAGCTGAACCCTCCACCATGCGGACAAGCGAAAACAGCCCGGCACGTGCCAGCCTAACGAGGAACAACAGAGTTTAATCAATTGAATGTAATGAACACTAATTGTACGAACAATGGAACATGTACAAGTACTGCAACTAACCTGGTGTGGAAGCGAGGGTCAACACACCATGCCTTATTAGGCACACGAATCCGCAGTAAGGCCAACTTGTCATTCCCCTCTGTCGTGTGGATGTGCGCACGGTGCCACGCATCCAAGACAGGGTCCAGGAGTGAGTCGACCTGCTCCATCCCTACACATAGAAATGTTTCAACATAAATCATACTACACAACGTACGGCAAGCACGACATATGTGAATAAAAGTACCAACGTATAATAATAAAAGACATGAGGGTTGAACATAAATAAAGGTACACAACATGTGAGAAACACAACATATTTGAATAAAAGACACAACATATATGAATAAAAGACAACCAATCACGTCAATATTACAATACATATATGTATAAAAGACATAAGGGGTGAACATAAATAAAAATACACAACATGTGAGAGACACAACATATATGAATAAAAGACACCCAATCGCGTCAATATTACAATAAAAGACATCCAACGTGCATATAATAACATATTTCAATACATAGCCACCACCACTTTCAGAACCTACACCCTACGTGCCTTTGGTTTGCCTTGTGGCCATACTCGCCGCACTCGTAACACCTCCTAAGAGGGCCACCCACTTCAGATTCATCCATGTCGTTGCGAATGCGCCTAGTACGTGGATCGACCGATCGCCCTTTCGCACACCTCCGCAAGGTTGGATCCGGCAAACAGATGCCCTCATCTCTCGTTGTCGCAGTGAAATCACCGTGTGCACGAAAACCACGAAACTCACCCGACCAGATATGGACAACATGATCCTTCAAGTAGAAAGGGGACATGTATTGCGGCGTGTTCATCCCAATTTGCCCACAAGCGGCCATCACGTGTGAGCAAGGAATATGGAGAAGTCTTGGCTTATTGCATTGCATTCACACCATCCAGATGCCCCTTGGCCTAGATTAACATCATGCGTAATAACCATTGTGTCCGTTCCCAATCCCCTTTTGCACCGAAGAGTCACCTCGGCGGTATTCATGACCCGTAGCTACGCACCATATCTTTCTTGAGCTTTCATGGTTCGTTCCTCCATGTAGGTCATCATCCGCGAACAATACGGCGTTTGCAATGTGGAGGCATGAAGTACCGCTTCCGCATGCCTTTTTGGTAGTAGCTAACGATCTTTGTGCAACATGCCTTCAAGGATGGCCACAAGCGGAAGCGGACGGAGGCCTCGGATGACCCAATTGTAAACCTCGGCTATGTTCGTTGTCATCACGCCAAACACATTCAGCATAAAGCAGTTTAGAACAACGAGCCAAATTGTTTAGCGCTGTTTTGATATTTTAATGTACCATACTAACCTGGCACCTCCGGTGTCATGGAGCAATGCCCACTTCTCTAGAGGCTCGGCCTCTATCGATCTGAGAAACACTTAATGTTCCTTGATGTTCGTCTCCTCATATTAGGAGGATCGAGCTCCCAAGGGGTGTTAGCCTTTTGGGTGGACATTCGTTCGGCGTAGGTGGTTGCTTCTTCATCTCTTCGATATGCGCGGTGTGCTTATCCAACTTCGGCAAATAAGCGCGTTGAACTTACGTGCACGATTATGCTTGCATAACCTCTTAAGCAGATTCATCAGTTTCTTGCTTTTGAACCGCCTAAAGAAACGGCACCCAAATGTCTCATGCACCACATTGCTGCAGTCAGGCCACGAAAATGGTTCATCTCGGTCCTCTGTAGAGTCTTGATTGCCGAGAGGATACCTTTGTGACGATCATGAATGATGCACATCTTGGGCCGATCACCAACTACCCCACCTTCGGATATGCGAAAAACCACAGCCAGCTATCCCGATTCTCACCCACAACAAAAGCAAAGGCCAATGGAAGTATATGGTTGTTCGCATCAATTGCAATGGCTGTTAGAATCTGCCCCTTGTATTTTCCAGTCAAAAATGTGACATCAACACAAAGCAATGGACGACAGTACCTGAATGACGCAATGCAAGGCCCCAATGAAAAGAAAGCACGACGAAATGTACAGATCCCATTTGCATCTGCTTCGCTTTCTTTGAAAGCGGTGTATGTGCCAGGATTGGTTTGCTTCAGTACTTCAAGCACACGAGGTAGGTTGCAATACGATGCCTCGTATGTGCCAAACCTCTTCTCTAATGCTTTACGCCATACGCCAGGCCATGGAGTAGCTTATCTGATACTTAAATGTTCGTAACATTGCTTTATGAATATACGAACACTCGATATCCCGCTTCTCAATGATTTCATTAAACATCACGCTAGCTATTACAGCCGCATTCAAGTTACGGTGTTTGACAAGAACATTTTCTAGTCTGCATGTGTGCTCGTCCACTCTTGATGCAATCCAATATGTCTCACACTTCGGCTTGTATGCATGTACTTTAAATTCACAACCATCGATTACGCACTTCACTGTGTACTTATCTCGGCTAGACAGGACAACCCGAAACTCTCTTTGCAGCGATAGTGCCCACAAGCTCACTGCCAACTTCAATTCAGAATTGTTCGGGAACATTTGATTCAACCGAATGGCACCAGTACCATACTCACAATGCGAGTCATGGCCCCACAAAGCTTCCATACCCGCTTTGTTCTGCCTATTCCATTCATTGGGGATGGGTACCTCCGCTGAGCGAGTACTACCATGCATTTCATCATCTTCCTCCCGGTCATCATCTTCGCCGATGGTATCGACTGGGTCCAACATTTCGGCTTCCTCTTCTGTCGCCATGCGGTCCACCCAATCCAATTGATCCACAAGTTGATCGATATCCTCCCCTTCATCAACCGGACCTTCTGCGCTTGCTGCATCCATGTGATCATCCCCCGCTGCTGCTACCTCAACCGACACCGCTGGCTGAACTTGTTCAGTTGTAGCCGATGTGCTGCTCTCGCTCACACCAGTAGTACTCACCTCTTCCCTAGGGCAAGCTTGCACCAGCATCACACAATCGAGGCTAGATCCCTTGCACCATCTTAACCATTTACGCCACAAGCGTGTTCGATCCATCGTCTTCAACTCCCACACAGTAGGGTCACCCTTGCTACAGCGTGTATACGATTTGGATGCTAACAGAATAACCACTTGGATCCAGGAAAAAAATTGGGTCAACCAAAGTTTTATATCACGAATGCTAACGATGTCGGGGACAAGTGCTCGGCCATGGTGACCGCAAAGCGCCTTAAATCCACTCCATTACGCCCATTTTTACTTCACCATCGCCATAATATACCACGAATTTCACTTTGGTTCCGAGCATCACTGCGACGACATAGACATAGACATAATTAATTTTTCCTTCCCTACTTAAAATGGAATATCAGAACCGTAATTTCAACCACGCTAATTAACTACCCCGCTATCGATACTATATTCTTATAATATTATAGCGCATGTGTAATATGTCTATTTGCTAAATGTTCGAAAAAATGGCCCGATTAGCCGATTAACTGGCCGATTGGCTCGTGATCGAAGACCTAAAGATTCCATTTTTATGTTTACGGTGATAAAGCGTGGCCGACCAATCGATAAAACAGGATTAATCACTTTTTCAATATTTTTGTAATTACATCGATATATTGCCCTTGCGGACCTACCGACTAATGATTGACCGATTACTTCAGTTAATCCTAGGTCGATCAATTAGTTACCGATTAATGATTTCTTCAACAATGCTAATAAGTAAATTACATTACTGTAAATTTAAAAACGTTTACATATGCAAACTAATCTCACCACTGTAAATTAAATAACTATAACTGCTACTCTAAATTAAAGAACTAGAATCACTACTCTAAATTGCACTGATGTAGATCGCTACTATAGATTGCACTGATCTAGATCGCTACTCTAGATTGCACTACTCTATATCGCTACTCTAGATTGCACTACTCTATATCGCTACTCTAGATTGCACTACTCTATATCGCTACTCTAAATTGCACTACTCTAAATTAAAAAACACGAAATTAAACGAAATTGCGATGCGAGGTTACCTCCTTCTCTTTTTCTTCTTCTTCTCCTCCTCCTCCTCTTCTTCTTCTCCTCTTCTTCTTCTTCTCCTCTTCTTCTTCTTCTCCTCCTCCTCCTCCTCTTCTTCTTCTCCTCTTCTTCTTCTTCTCCTCCTCTTCTTCTTCTTCTTCTCCTCCTCCTCCTCTTCTTCTTCTCCTCTTCCTCTCTCTCCCTCTCTCCTTCCCTTTCTCTCTCTCCCTCTCTTCCGGCTGGCGGCGCCCGCTGCTTTTCTTCTCTGGCTTCGGCGCCGAACAGAACACAGATCGATCGATCGATCGATCTGGCGTGGGCCAAATTTTACCGTGCTATTTTCGCCACACCGTGCGGCGACAACCTATTTTCGTAAATGCGGTTTGGCGAAAAACTCGTTCGTTAAATAAATGCGGTTTGGCGAAAATTGGGTGTTCGCCGTACCGTGTGGCGAAAATACCCTTGATTCCCGTGCGGCCGGTTAATAGCGCAATTAACCTATTTTCGCCGAACCGTGTGGCGAAAATAGGGTGTTCGCCGCACGGTTCGACGAAAATAGGGTATTCGCCGTACGGTTTGGCGACGGAATAATATTTTTGCAATTTTTTTATTTCGTATATTAAAAACGCAATTCAATTTAAAAAAAAAATTATTTAAAAAAAAACACACATAGCAACAGTCCGCGATTAACGTGCTTTCACAGGTAAACCATAATACGTTGGTTATTAATTCCACTAGTTATCAACCCGTGCTTCTGCACGGGGTAGTAATTTTTTAAAATAATATAATTTGTTTTTTTAAGTTACTATATATTCGTGGAAATATTTTAAAGTTTTTTATATGGTTTTAATGATAGGATAGTATTTTCTCTTTCTTGTTTTTAACCAATAAATATCTATTATCTCATTATTTTTTATGTTCATGTTTTGTGTTGTTTGAATTATTGATGATGATTTTGAACCGCACCAAAAAATTTACTGGACATGTTTGATTCTTCTATATTGTTATACATACTAGGTAGGGTAGCGCGCGTTGCTGCATCGTGCGAAATTTGATCTATTTTTTTTTCTTCTAAAAAAAGGTAGGAAGATGTAAGCATTTTTTTTATTCTATTGTTTTTTTTTTTAAATACGCTCGGTAGGAACCATCGATTAATTTGCGTAACAATGGGCCTTTTGCAAAAAAAATGAATAATACATGTTCCGGAAAATATTAGATTTTGAGTTGGGAAAAAATTATAGCTGTCGAGTTTAATACCCTATGCGTTCACCGGGTAATAATACATGTTACGGAAAATATTAGATTTTGAGTTGGGTAAAAATTATAGATGCCGAGTTTAACACCCTATACGTTCACCGGGTAATAATACATGTTTTGAAAAATATTAGAGATTGTTCCGAAAAATATTAGATTTCGAATCGCAAAAAAATTTATAGATACCGAGTTTAACACCCTATGCGTTCACCGGGTAATAATACATGTTTTGAAAAATATTAGAGATCGTTCCGAAAAATATTAGATTTTGAATTGCCAAAATAATTATAGATACCGAGTTTAACACCCTATGCGTTCACCGGGTATTAATACATGTTTTGGAAAATATTAGAGATCGAGTTGCCAAAAAAAATAATAGATGCCAAGTTTAATACCCTATGCGTTAACCGGGTAATAATACATGTTTTGGAAAATATTAGAGATCGTTCTGGAAAATATTAGATTTTGAGTTGCCAAAAAAATTATATATGTCGAGTTTAACACCATATGCATTAACCAGGTAATAATACATATTTTGAAAAAATATTAGAGACCGAGCTGCAAAAAAATTATAGATGTCGAGTTTAACACCATATGCGTTCATCGGGTAATAATACATGTTTTGGAAAATATTAAAGATCGAGTTGCAAAAAAAAATATAGATGCCGAGTTTAACACCCTATGTGTTCACCGGGTAATAATACACGTTCTGAAAAATATTAGAGATCAAGCCGCAAAAAAAGTCTAGAGATAGAACTGTACACATATTTCTGTAGACAAATATATCTTTTTCGGGAAAAACGGAGAAAGGACCTGGACATAAGGGACGGGTATCTATTTGTTATTTTTTTGGACCTAAACGCTACCCCGAAAAATTAGAAAATGGCTTGCTCGAGATTCGCATTTGAATGGAGGTTTTTTTGGAAAAAAACAGAGGGACCTAAAAGCAAATCGAAAGAACACATGGTCTATTTTGGAAAATATTAGTTTTACTCTCACAGTTTGGGGGCAAAAAAATATTGAGGTTTTTTTTGTAATTTTATAGGGACCTATCTGTAATTTGAAGAAAGCTAGGGGGTTTTTTGCAAAAAAAAACAGGGGCCACGTGGCCACCTTGGTTGGCCAGCAATTCTCTCAGACATAATAGATGCATTAGAGCAAGGCTAATAATATAGCTCACTACTGGCTATATGTGGTTGCCATGTCATACACAGCTGTCTAAAAGCTCACCCATATAATAACTTAGCTGTAGAAACAATCTACACATTAATAAATGGTCCACCCATCCATCCTCTCATCTTCTTTGGAATCTGTGTTATAGCCAGCTTAAAGCTGGCTATTGAACAATAGCCCACTTCTTCTCTCTCTTCTCTTCTCTTTCTTCCAACAAAGCAAAAATATGATGTGGCAGCTCTTATAGCCCGTTTATGTCACCTTATTATACTTGCTCTTATATGTGGGGTCTACAACTGCATAGTTTCATATTTATTCCCTAATCATTTGACCATGTATTAATGTACGTGGATATGGCTACCAGCAATCAACCGGAATCCCAAACTTCACGACACGTGAAGTAACTCTGCATTTGTTTCCTAACTTGATTCAAACATGCATGCTCCTGTAAGGTTGCATTTGGTTGCCTGCGTTTGGTTTTCTGTACCAAGTAATAAATATATGAGATGGTTCAAGAAAAAAATAATCCATACGTTTGGTTGCTTGAGTGGAACCATCCCTATTGGATCAAGTGATACAAATTTGAGAAATATTCCCTCTAAATATTGAACCATCTCATTCACTCAAAATAATGAAACCAAATAGTACAGCACCATCCCATTCCATCCAACCTCATCCCATGAACCAAACACACCATAAGAGACTTACACCTACTTTTAGCCATACATGTTGTAAGCCATAAGATACATCGATAAGAAAAATTGGATGGTTGTAATTAATGTGGGGGCATTTAGAGGAGCCTCCAATTAGAAATGATAAAGAGTACCAATCAAGAAATTTAACGGTCTAAATGTTTTTTTTTCTCTGATTAATATGAGAATTTCTAGATTTTTTTTTATTTTCTACTATTAATGTAGAAATTTATAATTTTTTATATCTTAGAATTAACTGTGAGCTCTAAAAAATCTTCAATTAGTAAAGATACAGGAAGATAGATCGGGCAAAAGTGAAGATACTTCACCGGCTAACAGACATAATTACTTTTGTCAGAGGTCTGAGGCTTGACCCAGATTCTTTTAAGTTGCGTGAACCTGCGCAGGCCTTGTTAGCTGGAGACATTGCGCCAATTTTCTGGGACAGCCCAACAGTTTGTTGGGCTGGTATAACAAAAGGAGAATTGCAATGAATCTGCGTGACTAGGTCTGACTATGGAGCTTAACCATTTTCTTTCGAAATTGATATAGTTCTATATAAAATTATTTTCTTTACTATTTAAGCTGCTATTTTAAATCCGAATTAATTAATCACTATCGAACCAAGTCTCATCATCTTTTTCTTCATTCGAAATAGTTTTATTTTAATTTTAAATCTATTAACTATTACAATCGAAATAATTTTAATTCCAGTCGTAACCACCTTTTTGGCCAGCCCACCCAAGACCCGAGCCCGCCGCAGCCTGTTAAGCACGTGAAGGCTCGAGCAGACGCACGCAGACTTGTCAAGTCGGTCCGGACCCAGATCCAACGGCTCGCATCGCGTACAATGTAAACCCAGACAGAAGCACAGCCGTCCACGTGTCGACGCCTTGCCACTCGTCCGTTCGCTTTGCTCGAAGCGAAGGAGAAAGAAGCAAGAGAAGCAGAACCCTCGCTCTCCCGTCCCTCGCACCAACTTCCCAAATTTGAGCCTCCCATCGCAGTATTTACCCCCCCACGGATCCCTGGAGCCCAACCCTAGGAGTAGCTCGCCATTCTCCGCCGCCATGCCCCGCCGCAGCGCGGTCACCATCGACCTCGACAGCGACGACGGTGAGCCGAGCGCCCCCCCCCCCCCTCTTTTCTGTACTGTTTTTAGGCGTGATCTGATTGTTGCTGGCGGTGGGGAGGAATGGCGTTAGGGTTCTTTGGTTGTTTGCTGGTTGGTTCCGTGGTAGTTATTTGATGGTTAGTGCTGCGCTTTGGTTGCTTGGTTAGATAGAGGCTGCTCCCTGTTCTGTTTGGGTTTAGATGTGTTGCTCCTTGTTTAGTTCCTTGGAAATGATTAAGCTTTCCGGGTTCGCTGTTGCCTGAGATTTTTTTTTGATAGTTTAATTCCGCGCTGGTTCTGATGGTTAGTTGGAGATTAGAGACTGCCCCCTGTTTGGATTGTATGATTGATTCTTGGTTAGCTTCTTGGAAATGGACAGGGATTCTAGGTTCAGTGGTGCCTCAGATTTTTTTTTTTGCTAGTTAAACTTCGTGCTGGTTCTGATGGTTTGTTGGAGATAGAGACGGCTCTCTGGTTTGATTAGATGAATTATTCTTGGTTAGCTTCTTGGAAATGGACAGGGGTTTCTTGGTTCGCTGCTGCCTCAAGATTTCTTGATAGCGTACCTGTGCTGTTGTCCACCCTTTTGTTTATTTAATGGGCTATAGCTTTAGGATTAGTATCTGGCTCTAAATCAAAGCCAGTCAAGCTGCATATGCGTATGCAAATGCTTTTTGAATAGATCCATGGCTCCATGGCACCATCTCGGTGGCCTATGATTGTCGGTCATGTTGGGATATGGCGGTTTGTTTCCCTGAACAATGCTGATTACATGTTGCATGGCTTGATTTTGCTATCTGGTGCTTGCATAGGTAACATTTTAGTGTAGAGCCTTAGGGCCTGTTTGGCAACAAGGTTAGTTTGGGAATTGTCTTGGCATAAAAAACATAGTTTTACCAAACCCTATTGAAACCATGGTTTTTCTTGGAACTCCCAACTGTTTTGCTACAAAGTTTTTGGTTGACAAAGTCTTGGAACAAGAGTTGTTTTGGCACCAGCGCTCAGAAAATTTTGCCTAAGACCAAAGTTTCCAAAACAGAGAAAAAACCATGGTTTTGTGAAAACCATGGTTTTTAAAATAGACTTTTTTGAAGGGCGACCAAACACCTCTTGGTTTCTAAAACAGAGTTTTTCTCCAAAACCATGTTTTTATCTCGAAACTATGAAAAAACCTTGTTGCCAAACAGGCCCTTAGTGTTGTTGTTTTAATGCGTATATCGCCTGTAGTTAGTATAGATCTTGTATACATAAATGTGTCTGTGTTTTTATACTAATTTAACCACATATAGGGCAGCAGAGAAGGCTGCGTGGCATTAAAGCACTTAGCAGTGGTGTGATCTCTCACTTGCCTCCATTTTTGAACATTTACTCCCTGTTCATAATTCTCTTCCTTTTATTTCAGCAGCTTCTAAGATCTGGTTAGTTATATATGGGAAGTGGTATGACTTGTGGTTCGCGAGTTGCTTGGGTTTCTTATTTGTTGTTTTCAGAATTTCTGGCCAAACTATGGTCTAAACTTGGAGTTGGAGGCTTATAAGTTGTTGGAATTTCTTGGCTCTGCTAATTTCGAGGGTTTAATTCTGGATGTTAATTACAAAAAGGCTATTAGTCTAATGGTTGCTTATATTTGTTTCCACATTCTAGCATGGTGGCTAAATTACTAATTTGTTAACACATGTGTTTTGCTCAAAGATATGATTAATTGATTATTTCTGCAGGTTATGGGTTTAGATATGTAATTTTTGTGTTGGTTTATAAGATTTGTAGCCTGATGCATTGGAGGATCAAGTTTTAGGCTGGTGCCCTATCTCATACATTGGAAGTTGTATTGTTGTAACTGAAAAGATTGCCTGTGCAATTTGATTAAGAGGATCAAACTACTAGTTTCCTAGTTTCTTGTATTTCTTCGACTAGGATTATGTGTTGTAGGTAGGATAAATGTTTGCATCTTGGGAAATCAGATCATACCATTATTCATTAGCTTACCATCATTTTCCTGTTAGTTTCTAGAGTCACATAACTATGCTCATTATGCTCGTGCTAAGACCATTTTAGTGTAGTAGTAGTTTACTTCACCATTACAATTCTGTTCCTGCATGCTTGTGCTAAGACCATTTTAGTGCAGTAGTAGGTTGCAAAGATAAAAAGAAAAGATAACCTTTGGAGAGAAAGGAGGATACCTACAAAAGGGATAATTTCTTGTTTGAAACTGGAATGTTTTTTTTTTCTCTGATGTATGAACCAGAGTTTTGCCATTTTCTTTTGATAGAAAAAAAAACTGACCCTGTAGAGCTATAAACGTGGTCACTGGTTGTTAATTGTGCTAGATACTTAGTCCTGTATCTTATTTGATTTCAATTTGCCACTAAATATGATTTTTACGATGATTTCCTAAACTGAGTAACAAAACAAAAGGAGAGGAATGAAATTTAAACGCATCATGCATGTGATTTATTGATGGTGGATATACTTGCGATATGCAAAACATGTGATGAATGTCAGAGGAACTTCTGGCTACACTTTTAGCATGACTAAGAACTTAGTTACATGAGATTTGTGTTTAATAGATTATGAGTGTGTATATTGTGTTATAATGTTATTTCTTTTTTTTTCATGTATAGAGTGCAAAAGCAAGCGTTCTAGAACAAGTAGAAGGCAAGCAGTGAAGACGTCTGGGAGGTCCAAAGATGTATTGCCCTCCTTTTATGATGCTGTTCCCCCAGAAAGAACTCAAAGAAGCTCAAAGCGCATTGCAAATAGCAGGAGGGGCAAAACAAATAAAGACAAGTTGGATACCGATATTTTTGAATTATACTTAGAGTATGTTTTGCCTTTGTCTTTTTTTTTTTTTTTTTTTTTTCTTGGTGAGTTGGTCTTCTTATTTGCTGCTATAACTTTGTGCATAGGGATCTCTGGAAGCGCATAGATGAAGATAAGAAGGGTGCTTATGCATATTTTGATTCATTATGGTTTAACATGTACAACAACGGGAATAAATCAAGTGTCCTTAAATGGATAAAGGCTAAGAAAATATTTTCAAGGCAATATGTTTTTGTGCCTATTGTTTGTTGGTAGGTTACTCTCATTATTACTTTGTGCAATCACTTATGATTGTCAAATATACATAAATTTCCGCTTTCTTGACTGTAGGGGACACTGGAACCTCCTTGTCTTATGCAACTTTGGTGAGGCAAACCCACGCATGCTGCTGCTGGATTCACTTAAAACGACAAATCCAACGAGGTTGCGATCAGCCATCAAAAGGTCTGATAGTCCTCCATCTCCAAACCCCCAACATAATTATAAAAAGGGTTGTTTTGATAATATGTTATTAGGAATATGCATCAATATCCTAATTTTCCTTTCTTAACTAGGACTCCTTGCTTATCTCAAATTGGTGGCTATATAAAGCCAACTCCTGTGTATATGTACATGTACATTGAGCCAAATAGTTTATCTTTGTCTCCCGTGGTTTTTTCCTGTAAGGTTTTTGCTACGTAAATCTTGTGTTCCCGGTTTTATGCTGTGCGTGAGATCCAAACCCTAACTCTAACAAGTGGTATCAGAACCTAGGGTTTTAGATCTAATTCGCTGCCCCGGAAGGAGGATAGCATAGCACAAAATGGACAACACAAGATTTACGTGGAAAACCCTTGCGGGAAAAAACCGCGGGAGACAAAGATGCACTATTTGGTTCAATGTACATATACATAGGGTTAGTTTTATACAGCCACCAATTAGAAATAAGAAAGGAGTCTTAGTTAAGGAAGGGAAGTTAGGATATTGAGGCATATTCCTAACAAACCTCCCTTTGACTCAAAATCCATAATGAAAATTTGTCATCAAGAAAACCCCAAAGGGCAATTAAGCACCATAAATGCCAACCAAGTTAAAGCAACGCTTGAATTTGGTATTAGAGTGTGTTGGTAAGCATGTGTTTGCGTAAAAAACTTGAAGTAGGGTTTTCTGCTTCAAACACACAAGACAAACGGCGGGTTTGAAAGCGTGCCAGTCAATTTGACCTGGAATTGACAAGGTAATGCGATCGTGAGTTCAATCAGCTGATAACAATAGTTATCGGCTTAACACCGATCCCGATTAAGGCTAATATGAAGGTAAAGGTAGATCGACTTTGAAAGGCGATGCGCAACAAGCAAAGTAGATCATATCTGGAGACAAGTCGATGAGAACAACAAATCGGTGATGCGCAACTCTTTATTGATCTCGACGGCTTACAGAGGAAAGATTGTTACGAAAACTAGAAAAACGTAAAAACGTAAACAAAAGTGTATGTTGATTGATTTGTTGATGATGCTCTCCGTCTTCTGGTTCGCCCTTTTTATATGCTTCAGCTGATCCGAGTCCCGCATGGATACGGCAACTGAATTCACATTGGCTTTGATCCGATCTCTTTTTTGTTTCGGCAACTGAATCCTTATTGATTGCGGTGTATATCTTCATCATACTTTCCATTTTCAAATTGGGCCGACTTTTCCCACGTTCACCGAATTTTGGTGCAAACATATGCCCCCCATTTTTGGAAGATAACTTGTTGTCTTCCAAAAATCGTGTCGGCTTATCATCTGAATTGGCTTGCTGGGGAAATCTTTCTCGATAACTGTCCCATTAACTGTGCCGTAAAAATCTTGGTGCGCTTTTAATGCCAAAACTGTTCCCGCCCGTTCACCTTTTTTCACCGCGGTATAAATATGCGGGTCCCCCACGGTCATTTGTACATCTTCAAGCTCTCGAATCAACAGCAATCGGCTTCCTCCCTCTCCTTCTGTTCATCATTCTGAGTCGGCTGAATGGATTCCTCTCAGGTACTTATCCCAACCCCTGATAGTGATGATCAGTTTTACCTACGACCGGTAGGCAACATAGGAGCCGACACAATCATTAATCAGGAGATTCCCCGTATTGCTTTATCGGCTACTGGTTATAACGTAGAAGGATGGAGCAAGAGTTTTAGAGCTTGGCCGACTCCACTAAAAGGATGGAGGTCTTGGTACATTAGAGTTTCGGCCCAGAAGCGGACAGAATGGGAATATCCGAGTGCCTTCCTTTGAGCTTAGCCGATCCAGAAGCCAACGAGCCCTTGGTGGCCACGGCCTTCTATTTTTGGTCGGACTCTTTCAATGCTTTTCTTTTCCCAACTGGCCCCATCGGTTCGACTCTTCTGGATATGGCCCATCTGTGTTGCCTTAGACCAGATGGGGAACAGCTATCGGCCTTCAGTGGCAAGCCCATATACAAGCTTATCCAAAAGAAGGGCGAGGGATGGCGAAAATACATCCAGAATAATAACAAGGTTGCTGGGCCTGTATCGGACGAGGAGCACGTGGCTTTCCTTAACCTGTGGTTGGATAGATATCTATTTTGTGGAGCTTCCCTTGGGTCGACACAAGTCTATCAACTTATAGCAGAGCAACTAGTAGAAGGTTGTCGGCTTGCTTTGGGAAAGACTTTGCTAGGGGCAGTTTTCCAGATGATGCATGTGATCCGGAGCAGACTCTTCTCTGGTTTTTCCTAGTTCGTCTTTAGTAACATCGGAGGGCCTCTGTGGTTTATACAATTGTGGCTGTACTGTCTGTTTAGCCGATCTCTCATCCCCGACCCTTCGGAGAATCCAGGATTCCCTCGAGAAGACTACCCCGAAGAATCAAATCCCACGTACACAGCTAGCCGATCTTATGGGGAGAAATATATGATGTGTTCTGCCGGAGAAGTGAATGTCAGCTACCGGTTTTTATAAGTACATGTCTTTTTTCCTAAACTTGAACCGTGTCGGCTTTGGTCAGCAAGACTTTTTTAGCTACACAAACTTAGTCGATTTCCCTCGCCCGACCTTTTTTCCGTTTGGAAGCCGACAGTTCCTCTATGTCCCAATCCTCTCTCGATCTCTTTAGGCTCTTCATCTCTCCCAACATCCTTCATGCAGGACTGAGTACAAGAAATTGGACTTTTCAGCCGTCTTATGAGTTTTACCTCCCCTCAGTTTATGCTCGCCAACTGGGCTTTGGTCAAGTTATTCCTAGCCTACCTCTCCTTGATCGTGTCCAGCCTAGGACTAGGGTAACTAACACAACGGCTGCTGAGGTCGTCCTTGAACTAGTCGATGAACTCCAAATCACAAGGCTTCAACACTTCATCCTTAACACTCGCCGATCAAGCTGATATACAACCTGGGGGTCTTCCGTGGCCGAAGCTCTCCTTTTGGACAGGACTCCGTCGGCCATTCTTTCTCTCTTCTTGCCTGACTATCATGAGCCAACGGTAGTTCCCAGTACTTCACACGAGGAAAGTAGCTCTTCAGGCTACACTAACTCGTCGATAGCTGTAGAGGTACTAACTTCTCCTTTTTGAATACAATTCCTTTCCTTGCACCTTTACGTCGGCTGATCCATACTATTTCTTTTTTCAGGCTCAATCGTCCAAGAAATCGGGCAGCAAAAGGGTAGCCACGTCGGTCCCATCCGGAGGCGCTCAGTCAACCAGGAGGCCGGGTCAGTCAACGGGCCTTACCGGCTATGCATCGAGTAATCTGGGGATAAGTAGCCCCTCCTTGTCCAATATTGCGAAGCATCCCTCGAGTAAGTGATCTGGCAGAAAATATCCTCTTGTATCGTGTTCTTATCCTAACCGATTCGATTTTATCAGAACGGACCAAGAAGTACAAAGTTACTGTGAAGAGGCCTGCCCAGGCTACGGAGGGAACTGCCGAGACCTCTCCGGATGGATCGGCTACTAAGGTATGTCCTTACCGGATCGGTTTTATTGGTATCTCTCTTTACTTTTGTTGATATGATTATTCCTTGACAGTCATCGTCAGTCCAAGTGGCCGCTGTTTTGGCCGACCTCCAAAAGGCCACGACTACCATGCCACCTCAGGTCCCGACGTTGGCTTCGGTACCACATCCGGTTTTAACATTAGATCCGGTTGGCGAAATTGCAGCTTCACTTCCACAAGTCCTGGCATCCGCTGCAATGCCTTCTTCTCCCACGTCATTTGCCAATCCAGCCGATCTGCTAGGTTTTTCCCTGGACGAGCTGAATGATCCGGAGATACTGGCCACTGATGATTATCCGGCCGATATCCGCCGTATCATCGATGCATCGGTTGAAGCATCGGCTGTTGTCACCTCGGCACCTGGTATGCAAGATCGGCTTAACCGCCTATTCCATGAAGTGATGCAGCCCGAGGCCCAGCTCCTGGCGAATACCCAACCCTTAAGGACTGCCATGGTTGCCGTGCAAGCCGATCTCCCCCCTGTGGCCATGAGCACCCTGCTGGATGTTTGTCATTTAGACGACCGGAGAGCAGAGGTGGAGGCGGCAAAGGCCAGGATTGCCTAGCGAGAAGCACAACAAACCGATCAACAGCTTCTGGACAAATTGATAGCCGATGCCAAACTGAAAAAGAAGGAATTCGACCAAGGCTCTGCCGCTCTCAAGCTGGTGAAGGGTAAGATTCAGGAGCTGGAAACGACCAAGAAAAATCTCGAGGCACAGTTGGCTTTAGTCACCAAGGAGCTTGCAGAATGCCAGGTGAACGCTACTAATTCAACCTCTTCACTGGTGGACCAGAGGCGGCAAATTGGCGAGGTGTTTGCTAGGGTCAAGACCCAATCGGCCAAGGTGGTTCCTATTCCAGGCAATGTGGCGGCCGATCAATAACTGATTGATAGCATCCAATCAACTATTGGCAGGGCGGCGGTGGCACTGTCGGGCCTAGGAGCTCATCTGCCTGGATCCGGGTTGTAAAAGCTTGGTTTAAACGATGTTTGAATGTTGGTTGTTTCACACTTGGGTGAAAACTTGATATTGTCGGCTTCGTAGCTGATTGCGGTGATGTGATGTAAAACAATGCAATATGCTTTAATCGGCCTTTTGTCTTGGGCCCATTTACTTCTAGTAATTTTGATGTTTTTAAGTTCCGATCCACACGCTTGCTTTCAGTAGTACAAATCCTTCGAGAGTTTCGAGTATATATGAATTGCCATCGACAAGTCGTTTTACTTTATACGACCCTTCCCACGTAGGTGACCATTTGCCGAATCGATTATCCTTGGATCCAATCGGCAATACAGTTTTCCAAACCAAATCAGCTTCGCTAAACGATTTGTATACCACCTTTTTATTGTACTATCTGGCAACTCTTTCCTTATTCTTTTTAAGCCGATCTAATATGATTAGTCTCAATTCTGCCAAATCGTCCAAGTTATCGAGCATCAAATATTTGTACTCTTCGGTCGACAAATTATCCTGTTTGGATATTCTAACCGAGTCGATGTTGATTTCTATGGGCAGAACGGCTTCTTGTCCGTATACCAACTGAAAAGGGGACAATTTAGTCGATCCATGGTAAGATAGCCGATATGCCCACAAGGCTTCTGATAACTTTGAGTGCCAACTTTTCGGCTTCTCTTCAATTTTTCTTTTTATCAACTTTATCAATGTTTTGTTTGATGACTCGGCTTGTCCGTTAGCTTGAGCGTAATAGGGCGAAGAATTGAGTAATTTGATACCCAAGCTTTCTGCAAAATCTTTGAACTCTCTGGACATGAATACCGTCCCTTGATCGGTTGTGATCGTTTAAGGTATCCCAAACCGATGGACGATATGCTCATTTAACAAAGCCGATCACATCCGCTCTAGTGACCTTTTTGAGTGGTGCGGCTTCTACCCATTTTGAAAAATAATTTGTTGCCGCATGAATAAACTTATGACCCTTGCTAGATGTTGGGAATATTTGGCCGATTATGTCTATACCCCATCCTCTAAACGACCATGGTTTGATGATCGAGTGCAAAGCTGATGCTGGCGTTGATTGCACGTTATCGAACTTTTGACATGTTTGGCATCCCTTGTAATACTTGAAGCAATCTTCCAACATTATCGGCCAAAAGTACCCTGTCCGTCTCAGCATCCATTTCATCTTATGAGCCGATTGATGAGACCCACAAATCCCCTCATGTACTTCTCCCATTGCTACCTTGGCTTCCTCGGCCCCAAGGCACCTTAGCAATAAACCTTCCATGGTTCGGAAATATAATGCGTCTTCCAGCACTACATACTTCAATGCTTTTTGCCGGACTTTTTGCTCAGTCGGCTTAGAAGGGTCTAGCAAGTAATTCTTTATTTCTGTTCTCCAGTCGACAGGATAGACGCACATTACTGCATTGTCAATCGACTTAGTCGCCCCTTGCAGATCGTCTTTCCTATATCCCGACGCCTTTTGTGCCAACAAGTTAGCTCTGTCGTTCGATTCTCTGGGAATATGCTCGATAGAGAATGTTGTGAACGATTCTACGACTTGAAGGCATTGTTACAGGTATTGTTTCAGCACGTCGTCATTACATCGAAATTCTCCTTTGATCTGTTGCACAATCAGCAAGGAATCTCCGAAGGCTTTTACATCGCCTACACCTATGCTTTCCAATAATTGCAACCCCTTGAGTAGCGCTTCGTATTCTGCTTGGTTGTTAGAACATCGGCTATTAAGCCGATATATGAATTCAAACGCTTGTCTCATTGGGGAGATTAACACCACGCCGATGCCTTCGCCTTCCTGGCATACCGATCCATCAAAGTATAAATGCCAAGGAGCGACATCGACCATTCCAGCTAGGGTATCACCCCCTGTAATGAAATCGGCCACGGCCTGTCCTTTGATAGCTCTGGTCGATTCATAACTTAGGTCGAACTCGGTTAAGGCGTACGCCCATTTACCAAGTTGCCTTCGCAAAATCGGCGCTGATAGCATATATTTAATAATGTCGGTTTTGCATACTACAACGCATGTTGATGCCAAGATGTAGTGTCTTAATTTTGTGCATGCAAAATATAGGGACAGACATAACCTCTCTACAAGGGAGTACCTAGTCTCAGCATTTACTAGTCGTCGGCTTAGGTAGAATATGACTCGTTCCTTTGTCTCGGCTTCCTGGGTTAAAACGGCTCCGATAGTATCTCCTTCAGCCGATATGTATAGTTTAAATGGGATTCCTTTCTTTGGGGCCGCCAATACTGGAGAATTCATTAGGTACCTTTTTATGTCTTCGAAGGCTTTCTGCTGATCGGTTCCCCATACAAACTCTCGATTGTCTTTCAGCTTTAGCAACGGGGTGAAGGCTTGAATCCGTCCGGACAAATTGGAAATAAAGCGTCCAAGGTTATTAAAACGTAAAACGAGAACGAAACAACCCACCCCTTTTTTAACTTTTAAACGTTTAAACGAACGTTGAAACGTGGTTTTAGGCACTATTGTAAAACGAATATGAGAGCAAAGATATATCACATATGTACCTTGATTTTGTAGTCTTATTCCATATAATTTCAGGCCATATGCCATGCATCTTTCTCCCATGTATGATGTATCCATTTCCTTGCACATTGCAACATATGAATTACTATGACAAGAAATTATAATTCAATTTAATAAGTAAATATGGTTTGTAACTTTGTATCACATACCCTTTTGATGATCCCCCTCCTCTCGTTCCAATCCACAAACTACAAGAAAATTGCACATCAATGAAATGAATGAATTGAAAACTAAAATTAAAGACAAGATACATTACGACATGAGTTCACATCTAGACAATAACATAAGTTCATACAATAACATAGACGATGGTTAACAAATTAAATAAATAAGTCCACGCAAAAGCATAAATCCACATAATAGCATAGGTCCAACTCTCATCTCTCAATATCCATCATGCAAATCATCGAAACTATTAGTAGCATTGACATCTTGATCATCGCCATCTTCGTGGTTGCTTGAGTTGTCATCGTCATCCACATCAAGATCATCAAGTATGAGCTCATCTTCTTCCTCTCCATTGCTTGAGTCCGAATGCGATGCCTCCTCTATGACTTCCTCTTCTCTTCTCGCACGACGTGTGTAGCAATGCTCAAAATGAGCTCTCCTAGGAAGATTGCAGCCTCGAAGATTGCTTGATGCACCAATAGCTTCGTCAACTTGGTCCCATGTCAAGTCATCTTCACCCCTTATTCACCCACTTTGAGTTCGATTGGCCGATGGATTGACCCATTCATTATCCCAATCAAAGTCTTCTAAAACCAAAGGATCAAAGTTTTTACCCTCCTCACGTATTCTTTGGAACCTACTAGCCATCTTTCAATTGTATGAGATATAGACCAAGTCATTTAATTTTTGGTGCTCCAACCGGTTCCTTTTCTTGGTATGAATCTACAAGTGGGAATAAAAGCAATTAATTAGAACCAAAATAAAGGACTTACAATTTACATAATTAGATGATTAAATTCACTTACAAATTCAAATGCACTCTAATTGCGCTCACAACCGGATGATGAAGCGCAAAGACTATTCTTCTTGCAAACTTGTGAAGCTCAACGGTTCGACCACCATATGCAAGCCACCAATCAACTAAAAGAACAAATAAGGTGAACTTTACATGGCGAAAAGTAAAAAATTACTTGCTGAGATTTAGATTACTTACTTGGATTTCTTGTGTTTGCGTGTTTTATTGCCATTTGGTTTGCAAATACATCTCTTTGATTCTCATATAGAACAGCTTGGCTATCAATCTTATCTCGAAGAGCCTCATCTTGTACCATTTTTATAAGCACGTCATTGAAGCAAGCTCTTAGCTCTCCAACACGTCCTTCATCATCACCCTTCTTGATGTTATAGAACTTTCCAGGGTTCAAGTAGAGAGCCGCTCCATATAGTGGGGTGTCCATTTGCCTCGTCCAACGTCCATCAATAATCTTCATGAGGCGATTAAGCAAAGGTTGTTTGTTTTGAGTGCAGAACGATGAGGTGATCTTTTCCTTTGCTAAGTTCATGGCCGATGCAACCTCCGGCATAGCCGGCTTTTCATCACCATCAACCAACCTCAGCACAATAAGGAGTGGAAGCGAAGCTCTTATACAATCCTCAACTGAATTCCAGAACTGTCCCGCAATAACAATGTCATACACTGCTCTTCCTGCCTCAGTCTTGGACAACTTGCTCCTAGTGAAGACATCACCTGTCACTAGGAGCTTCAATGCTTCTTTGTGCTTGTGCAAACTACGCAACGTAAGGAATGCAGTGGCAAACCTAGTCGCTGCGGGCCTCATAAGATCCATCCCACCTGTTTTCTCCCTCATTTCACTAAGAATCCTCCCATGCCTATAAATAAAGGTAGTGATTTGTCGAGCACGTGAAATTGGTTTCTTGAAATCCTTTAGCTTCCCTATGTCTTCCAACATAAGATCCAGGCAGTGTGCAGCGCAAGGGGTCCAGAACAAGGTAGGAATCCTCTCCATTAGCAGCCTGCCAGCTGCCTTGTAGTTAGCACCATTGTCTGTTGTTATGAATAGCACTTGTATTCATTATGAGGCCAATGGGCCAGAATATATACATGTACATGAGGGAGAGGATAACACAGATATACTAGGACTCTATCTCTAACACCCCCCCCCCCCTCAAACTCATGGTGGATCAACAACACTGAGTTTGGAGAGGAAAAAGTTATGATAAGCTCTAGTCTGTGTCTTCGTGAAGAAATCTGCTAACTGAAGCTCGGAAGGCACATACTGAAGAGCCACAACCTCATCCTGTACCTGTGACCTCATATAAGAAACATCAACACCAATATGCTTGGTGAGTTCATGCTTCACTGGATCTCGAGCAATGTTGATAGCCCCTGTACTGTCAGATAAAAGGGGAGTCGGTGTAGAAACAGAAACACCAAAATCCTCAAGTAACCACCGTAGCCAAGTAACCTCTGCTGTCAAAAGAGCCATAGCCCGCAACTCAGCCTCAGCACTCGAGCAGCTGGCATGCGCTTCTTAGTCTTCCAAGCAATGAGAGAACCACCAAGAAAAACACAGTAAGTAGAAAGGGACCGACGATCAGAGTGATCACTAGCCCATGTAGCATCAGAGTATGCCCGAGTCAGAAAGAGCCGGAGCGTGGAAAGAAAAAGACGGCGAGAGATGATTCCACGAAGATATCGTAGAACACGAAGAAGATGACTATAGTGGGTGAGTGGGAGCGTAAACGAATCGACTCAGGATATGGGTGGATAAGAAATGTCGGGACGAGTGACACCAAGGTAAACAAGACTCCCAACAAGATGTCGATGGCAGTAGGATCCTCAAGAGGTTCACCATCGTGAGGTCGAAGGTGAACATTGAGCTCCATGGGAGTCTCGGTACCAGACGCTCATCAGTGAGAGAAGCACGATCAAGAAGATCCTGGATATACTTCTCTTGGGAGAGAAAGAAGCCCTCAGAGGTAGAAGAAACCTCAATCCCAAGAAAGTATCGAAGAGGACCAAGATCAGACATAAGAAACTGCTCATTGAGACGAGCTTTTACAAAGGCAATATACTGAGAATCATCACCAGTAATGATCATGTCATCAACATATAGAAGGAGAAGAGTCCGACCACGAGAAGAAGTGTGAACAAAGAGCTCAGGATCATGAGCACTTGCAGAAAAACCAGCTGCAGTGATCACTGAAGAAAAACGCTCAAACTAAGCACGAGGGGCTTGTTTGAGCCCATAAAGAGAGCGACGAATGCGACAAACCATGCCCTCTGGAACAGAATACCCCGGTGGTGGCTACATATAGACCTCCTCATGTAGCTCACCATTAAGAAAGGCATTCTTGACATCAAGTTGAGAGATGGACCACTCATGGACAGAGGCCACAGCAAGGAGTGCGAAAAGTGGTCATGTGAGCCACAGGTGCAAAGGTCTCATCATAATCACGACCATGCTCCTGCTGAAAATCACGCGCCACAAGACGAGCCTTGTAGCGCTCAAGAGAACCATCAGAGCGAGTCTTAATCTTATAGACCCACTTGCAAGTAATGGGGCGGACACGTGGAGGAAGTGGAACAAGATCCCACGTGCCGGTGCGCTCAAGGGCAGCAATCTCCTCTGCCATCGCATGTTGCCATTCCTGATGAATAACAGCATCACGGTAAGAAGTCGGTTCGGCCAAAGCGGCACCAACAAAGGCAAAGCGCTCAGGAGGCCGAATAAACTGTCGATCGCGAAGAGCATAACGAGGAGACACTGAAGAAGATGGCTCATCAAAAGAAGAAGAATATGGCACATCAGAAGAGTCCTCAGCTGGCGGATGACGAGTATAGTGGAGAGGATAGGGAGAAACAACATCTGAAGAGACCTGGGTAGGAGAGGACGGTGGTGAAGGAACCGGCGATAAAGGAGACGCCGATTGTGAAGGAAAAGTGACAACTGGAGTATCAGGAAAAGTCAGAAAAGACAGTGGCTCAACAAGGGATGTAGGAGAGGAAGAAGAACGAGGGTAGAAGGGACGAGACTCATCAAAAGTGACATCTCGTGAGACCCGTATCCGTCGGCTAACAGGATCCCAACAACGATATCCCTTATGCTCAGCACTGTATCCCAGAAAAACACACTCAACAGACTGAGCAGTTAGCTTGGTGCGTTCACGAGGTGCAAGAAGAACATAGCGCACACCCAAAAAGGCGAAGTCCAGAATAATCAGGAGGCATGCCACAAAGACGCTCAACTGGAATCCCACCCTTCAGAGCAGAAGAAGGTTGGATATTGGTCAAGTAGGTAGCAGTGGAAACGGCCTCGGCCAGTGAGGTGGAGCAAATGAAGCAAGCATAAGAGCGCGGCCGTCTCTCAAGAAGATGACGATGCTTACGCTCACCACACCATTCGAGCATGAGCACCAGGACAAGAAAAGCGAGAAAGAGTGCCCTGTAGCAAGAAAAGCTCGAAGAGCTCCTGACAGATACTCTCCTGCCGAGTCAGCACGAAGAACACGAATGGGAGAATCAAACTGAGTGCGAATCATGGTGGCAAAAGTTTTATAGATGGATAAAACCTCACTACGAGAGGACATAAAGTATATCCAAGTGTGGCGAGAGAAATCATCTATAAAAAGAATATAATATCGATGACCCTCTTTGGAAACAAAAGGAGCCGGACCCCAAACATCAGAATGAACAAGATCAAAAGGACGTTGTGATATAGAATCACTGGAATGGTAGGGGAGTTGTAGCTGTTTGCCAAGCTTACAACCCATACAATGTAAAGAGGCATCACTGCACACGAGCCTAAAAGCCCACGACGAACTAAAGAAGAAAGACGCGAACCACAAAGATGGCCCAAGCGGTGATGCCACCGAGCAAAAGTCCCAATAAGCGAAACAATGAGATCTTTGAAGCGGTAGAGGAAACAGAAAAAGCGGCAGGCGGAAGGTAGATGAAGCTACCAAGCTCCCAAAGACGCCGAGAATCATGCCGAGCGAGGCAGTCCCAACTATAGCCCCGTGCGGCGATCCACGAACACAACAAGAGTCGAATGAAGAATAACCCGGCGACCATGATCAGATAAGTTGGCGGCGGATATGAGCCGCATGGTCGGTTTGGGAACATAAGACACAGCAGGAACATGAAAAGAGGACGACAAAAGATTGCCTCGTCCTGCAACAGAAAGAGAAGTACCATCTGCAGTCTGCACAGTGGTAGGAGCAACAAGAGGACTAATGGAATGTAGACTCGTGGGATCTGATGTCATATGAAACGAAGCTCCAGAATCAAGAATCCATGGTGTGATACCTGATGAGGAAGGTGGTCTCTCACCGAAGATCGAGTAGCGTAACCAAATTAACTCGCTCGTAGAGGCGACCATGCGATGCAGTAGCATAAGGATCTCCTGAGTGGAGTCAGAACCAACAGGAGTCTGCTGAGAGGAAACGCCTGATCCTCCATTGCTCTTAGGAGGATGGCCACTTCGACGAGCAAGATTCTTCTTCCGGTAGCAGAACTGCTCCACATTGCCATTTTTGTCGCAGTAGGTGCAGTGAAGACCTCCGCCCCCAGTAGCCAAAACTGGAGTATGCGCCACCGACGGAGTTGAATGAGGCGCCGCCAAGACTGAGGGAGACACCAGCAGACCCGTGTCATAAAGACGAGTTTCCTCAGACGAGTCTCCATTAAAGATAACCGGGCATCGAGGAACCGAAACAGTCCCCGAAGAAGAACCTGCAAGCGAAAACATTTTTTTTTAGATTTGAAACTTTATGCGCAAGAGCACTAGCACTGGAGTTTTAGATCCAATCAAGTAGATGAGAGCCAGCAACGTCCAAGATGGCCGGCGACTGATGCATAGAAAGTCCTTGGGATGGACTCATGCATAGAAAGTCCTTGGGATGGACATGAGTCTCACGGACGTGAACAAGTCTCCACAGGAGATCCTTCACGGACTTGAAGACTTGAAAGTTCACGTGAAGGAACTTGCTCCTTGGCCGCGGCCAAGCGGCCAGCGTCCGCCGGCCGGCCCAGCGAGACGCTGGCCGGCGGAGACGACGCAGCGGCCGGATGCAATGCTACGGCCAGAATCTTCTGAAGGCAGCTGACTCCGATCTCGGCAACAAGATCTGACGAGGCGCGACGCGCGGAAGCCGCGTGAGGAACCGAACGGCGACGCCGCGTCAGGAGCCGGAGCACGTGCCGCGTCAGGAGCCAAACGGCGACGGCCGGCCTCGACTGCAGCGCGCGAATGCTTGGTTGGCAGAACGATGCGAGGCGACCGGCAGCAGCCAAAACGGGAAGAACCGGCGTTGCGGCAGGATGGACGACAGCTGGTGATGGAGACCGAGCGGTGCAATCGACGGGAAGAGCCGGTGCCGCACTAGCCTCGGGCAGGCGAGGACGACGACGACCGGAACCAAGAAGCAGGGACGCGAAGAAGTCGAGCTTGGGGCGAATGATCCGGTCGAGATCGACGGAGAGGAGCAGCGGGGCGCTGCGGGCCACCCGGGCGATGTCTGCGTCGGAGAAGCCGTAGCAGCGAAAGAGGGCGCAAACGGCGTCGGCCTTGGTGCTGGACCGGAGGCGGACACAGCGGGCGGATGACGACGGGCAATACGGCGACAACGAACGCCGGTTAGAGCAGAGGAGCGATGGCCGCAGAGGATGAAGCGGCGACTGTGCGTATTGACGGCCCAAGTGCAACGCCAGGGAAAAGAAACCCTAGATGGGGCTCTGATACCATGTTATGAATAGCACTTGTATTCATTATGAGGTCAATGAGCCAGAATATATACATGTACATGAGGGAGAGGATAACATAGATATACTAGGACTCTATCTCTAACATCTGTGACAACCTGAACAACTTTGTCTTTGCCAATCATCTCAATCATTTTCTCTTGCAAGTTAGCAAGCATCATGGCATCATGTGATTCACTGGATGCATCGACTGACTCCAAGAAGAAAGTCCCTTCAGGACTATTAACCAGGAAGTTGACCAACTGACGACCCCTCCTATCAGTCCATCCATTTGACATGAGAGAGCAACCGTATTGCTTCCATGCCTCTTCATGCTTCTCGCCATCTGTCTCCTTAACTACCTTCTGAAGCAATGGCTCTCGTAGCTCATGGAAACTAGGAGGCTTGAAACCAGAACAATACTGTGCAATGGCCTCTATTGCTATCTCAAATTGTCTTGAATTTGCAACATTAAATGGTACACCACACTCATAGAAAAACTTGGCTATCTCTATCTGCATGACCTTCTCTTTCTTCCTTGGTCCTCATGCCAGCTTCTATGGTAGTTTGATGCGGCCCCTTTGCATGTCTTTGCTCTACAACCTCTATGGGCGTTCGTCGAAGCATAGTAGTAATAGGTTTTTTTGGTGGTGCTGGCACCTTGAACTGAAATGCTGCCGACTTCATTTTTTTGGAGGCTGTCCCAGAACTTGGATGGACACTCACATTGCTATTAGAGGCTTCCGACTCCTTGCTAGATGCCTCTATTGCCACATAATCATCTTGTTCATCATCTAGAAACAGTGGTCTACCCCTCTTGCCCTTCTCTAAAGCCTCTTGCATCTCTTTCATGATGGATGAGGTTGTTTTGGGACACTTCGTCACATCTCCATACCCACCCACGAGATGTTTCACCCTCTTGATTCCTCCTTTTATCTTCCTCTGACAAAGATTGCATTGGATTAGCTCTCGCTTGTTAGGCTCTGCATAATATGCATACTTCCATCCCGGATCATCTCAACTAGGATCATCCAATGGATTATAATTTGTGGGAGGGGGAGGTGCACTGCCACTTGCACTTGCCATTTCGATTTCGGCTGCAATCAATTCAATCAATTCAATATGCTACGATCAATTCAATCAATTCAGTATTCTACCATCAACATTGAAAGTATTCTACCATCAACATTGAAGAGACAGAGGGGACAGAGAAGAGACAGTGCAGGCACTGGCGGTGGCCGGCGGCAACGGCAGCGAGCGGAGGAGGCAGATCCGGATCCGCGGGCATGGAGGCAGCGGGCACGAGACGACTGCGGGAAGCGGCATGGCCGGCGGTGGATCGGCGGGCGGCGGCTCGGCGCGGCTTAGGGTTAGCTCTCCTTCTTGCTTCCCCGAACCCCGATTTCCTCTGGCTCTGCGTTCCCCGATCCGTTTCTCCTCTAAATGTTGGGTCCCTCACTAATCTCTCCCTAAAAACGCTCTAGAACGGGCGTTTCGTCCCGAATGGACGTTCTACCCGTTTAATCGTCGCTGGAACGACATTCCAGGACGTTTTACGTGGCTTCGACAAAACGAACTGGACGTTCTGTGGCTGGGAGGCGTTCTAACGTTTAAACGACGTTTAAACGTTGTTTAAACGACGTTCTAATAACCATGAAAGCGTCGTAGATAATTGATCTTACCGACCAATTTCTGCAGTTCATTTTTGTTTGTCGGTTGTTTGGTATCAGCTATGGCCTGTACTTTTGCTTTATCAACCTCGATTCCCCTTTCATGCACCATGAACCCGAGAAATTGTCCGGCCGATACTCCGAGAGCGCATTTGAGAGGGTTCATCTTTAGCCATATGCCCTTGTGCTATGAAACACTTTCTCTAAATCGGCTAAATGTTGCCAATCATCTTTTGATTTTACAACATCATCATCTATATAGATTTCGACGATGTGTCCGATTAGGTTGTGGAAGATGAGATTCATAGCCCGCTGGTACGTGGCGCCAGCGTTTTTTAAGCCGAATGTCATGACAGTCCATTCATAGAGCCCTAACGCATCGGGGCACCTGAAGGCTGTTTTAGGTATATCGGCTTCTGCCATGAATATTTGGTTATATCCAGCATTCCCATCGAGGAAACTTATAATCTTGTTTCCGGATGCAACATCGATAAGCATATCGGCTATAGGCATCGGATATTCGTCTTTCGGCGTGGTCTTATTTAAATCTCTAAAGTCTATGCATACTCAAAGTTTGCCATTTTTCTTTTTTACCGGAACGATATTTGAAACCCACTCAGCGTATTGGCAATGCCTGATAAACTTGGCTTCCAACAATCGTTCTATTCTTTTATGGCATCGTGCAGCGTTGGATTGAATCGCCGTGGAATCTGTTTAAATGGCCGATATCCTGCCTTTATAGGTAAGCGATGCTCGACAAGCTGTCGGCTTAAACCAGGCATCTCATAATATTCCCATGCAAAATAATCTCTATATTTTCTTAATAAGTCGACCAACTTTGCCTTGTAACCTGAACCTAATTTTGCACTTTACAAAAGTCGATCTTTTCTTATCGCCTTCGCCTATATCGACTTCAAGCAAATCGGCAGAGGTAAAGCCTTGTCCCCGTCTCTCCTCTTGGAACTCCTCAATGGCCTCTTCGTACTCTTCCAGCCGATAGCTTCTCATCTTCTCTTGTAGCCTTCCTACTGTTTTGGACTCCATCTTCTCACTATTTCATTTGCCCGATCAAATGTGCCTGGCTTGACACTGATCGTCATAAAGCCTGATTTCCCGATGCAAATAAAATCGCAGTCGTCCAAAACCTTTTCCTGATATGCATTCGGCCTCTTCATGCTGCCAGTTGGCTTCAGGACTGGCCATGGCGATGTGAGCCGACGTGTCGGCCGTCACGACCTCGACTTCATCATCGTTCCATTGCACAAGTTTTTGATGCATGGTTGATGGTATGCAGCAATTGGCATGGATCCAATCCCGGTCGAGGAGTATGCTGTAATTCCCCTTTCCTTCGATTACAAAGAACGCGGTCGGCAAAGTCTTGTTGCCGACTGTCAATTCTGCAACCATGACGCCTTTTGCCTCGGTGGGGTCGCCCGTGAAGTCGTTTAGCACCATGTTTGTCTTGATCAAATCTTCATCGGCTTTCCCTAACTTTTTGAAAGTGCTTAACGGCATCAGGTTCACCGTAGCTCCGCCGTCTACCAACATCCTTGATATTGGTCGGCCATTGATGTGTCCCTTGAGATACAACGGTTTTAAATGCCGATGCATGTCTCGGGGTTTTTCAAATACAACATCCTGTGCGCCCAGGCACAACTGGGCAAATGCGTCTTTAGCCGATTCGTCCCCGATCTTGAATTCGGCTGGTAATGTAAATACTGATGGAATAAGTCCTTGTCCTTGTGGTCTTTGTCCTTGTGGTCTTTGTGGGCAGCTTTGTCCTTGTGGTCTTTGTGGGCAGCTTTAGGGCATCTTGGACTAGCTTTTAAACTAAGACTAGCAGCTTTAGGACAGCACTTCTAGCAGCTTTAGGACAGCACTTCTAGCAGCTTTTAGACTAGCTTTAGGACTAGCTTGACTGCCCTAGCCAGCTATAAATATGTAACCCCAACCCCTCAGGTTGGTATGGCATTGTGTGAGAAAATAAACCCAGAAAATTGCCCCAACTCCTATTGTCATCCTCTCTCAATGATAGTAAGAATTGTGCTACTAACAAGTGGTATCAGAGCCGTTCTTTCTTGCAGCCTAAATATTTCTTGTTCATCTCCTTCCCACGCTCCCCCTTGCTCTCTAGCGGCAAAGAATAACTATTCTGCTCAACCTTCATGTTACGAGCGGCGGCCTGAGGCGATTTCTTCCCCTCGCAATGACTTCACTAGCGCCATGTCCGGCGATCTCGGCCTTTCGATGAGTGCGCTGCACCGCAGAGGCCGAGGTTGCCGCGAAGAGATCATGAGCGAGCAGCAGCAGAGATCGCAGCGATGGCGGCGATAAGCGGCAAAGTGGGCGGGCGGCGGAGCCGGGCGTCGGCAAGGGCCGGCGAAGCAAAGAAGCAGCAGCAGAGGATGCAACGCGTGCGGCGGCAGCAGAGCTCGATGCTCTGCGCAGCAGTAGCTCCCGCAGCTCTGCCCCCAGCCGACGGCGGCACCGACGTGGGGCTCAAGCTGGCGAGGAGGCGGCGAGCGGCGGCGCGATGGTATCGCCGCGCATCCCCATGAGCGCGGTGGCGACAGCGCCAGACGTCTGGCATAACGGCGCTCCCGGCGGCGGCAGTCGGGTCGACGGAGATCGCGGCCCTTACAGGCGGCGCGGCTCTCCTTCCCCGGATCGGTACGATGGTCACCACGGGATCCAGGCCCTTGTCAGGGACGTCGGTCCCGGTGGATGGCCTACCTCACCAAGACCAACCACGCCGAGTGGGCTGCGGTGATGCGGTGCGGCCAGTGCGGCACATGTGGGAAGCGATTCGACGGCGACGTCGACATTACGAGGATCGACGGCGCCGGATGCACTCATAGCCGCTAGCCCCGCCGAGATGCGATTCGCTTTCCAAAAAGCGAACTGCCAAGGAGGCCTGGGATGCCATTGCTGCGGCACGCATCGGCAGCAACCGCGCCCGCAAGACCACCCTGCAGGCACTTCGCAAGGAGTGGGAAAACCTAGCCTTCAAGCCAGGTGAGGATGTTGATGACTTTGCTCTCCGTCTCAACACTCTCCTGCAAAAGTTGGTGCAGTTCGGCAACGACACCTACGACGAGGAGAGAGCCGTCCAGAAGCTTTTCCGTTGCATCCCCGAGAAGTACAAGCAGATCGCTCGTTCGATCGAGTCTCTGCTGGATCTCTCCACGATGTCGATCGAGGAGGCGATAGGTCGTCTCAAGGTCATCGACAGCGACGAACCACAATAACCCTCGGGGCCTGTCACCATCGGCGGAAGTCAGATCTCACTCGGGAGCAGTGGGAGGCTGCCAGGGTGTCGGGAAGAAGGGGAGTTCTCTTCCACAACAGCCGCAAGCGCGCCAAGTCACAAGAAAGAGCGCGACGCAGCCCAGTCGGGCGCGCGTGGTCGCGTCGCTGGTGTTCTCGAGGCGCCAGTGGCGGCGCCACGGCAAGAATAAAAGCCAAGACGAGACGACTCTGCCGCGAATCGGTGGCAAGCTTGGCCATTGGGCCAAGGAGTGTTAGCGACCACGACGACGTGGCCAGGTCCACGTCGCGCAGGTGGAGGAAGAAGAGCCGGCTCTGCTCCTGGCACACGCAAACATTGAGCTATCTCCAGCAGCATCGGCCGCAGCAAATCTCCTCCACCTTGATGAGCCGAGAGCACACGCCTTTCTTGGCGACAGCTCAAGCAGCGACAAGATTGACGGGTAGTGCCTCGACACTGGCGCTACCCATCACATGACCGGTCGACGAGAGTTCTTCACCGAGCTTGACTACGTCCGAGGCTCCGTCAAGTTTGGGGACGCCTCCAGCGTGGAGATCAAGGGCGTCGGCTCTGTCCTCTTCACCGCCAAATCTGGAGAGCACAGGCTGCTCACCGGAGTCTACTACATCCCCGCGTTAAGGAACTCTATTATCAGCTTGGGACAGCTGGATGAGAACGGATCGCATGTGGCGATTAAGAGTGGAGTCATGAAGATTTGGGATCACCGTCGTCGCCTTCTTGCCAAAGTGACCAGAGGCATCAATCGACTTTACGTCCTCAACGTGCAGATGGCACAACCTCTCTGCCTTGCTGCTCGTCGGGACGACGAGGCGTGGCAGTGGCATGAGCGCTTCGGGCACCTTTCCTTTGAGGCCCTGAAGAGGCTCAGTACCACCGAGATGGTGCGCGGCCTCCCGTGCCTCGACCACGTGGAGCAGTTCTGCGACGTCTGCGTTCTGACAAAGCAGAGGCGGCTCCCCTTTCCTTAGCAATCGAGCTTCCGAGCCAAGGAGCGGCTCGAGCTCGTGCACGGGGACTTGTGTGGCCCGGTGACACTAGCCACACCAGGAGGACGACGCTACTTTCTGCCACTTGTCGACGACCTCTCCCGCTACATGTGGGTGATGGTTCTCGGTAGCAAGGGAGAGGCTGTGGATGCCATCAGGCACGCGCAGGCCGCTGCGGAGGCGGAATGCGGCCGCAAGCTGCGCGTGCTGCGCCAAACAGCGGCGAATTCCACGGCAGTGAGTTCGCGTCGTCTTCGCGCGGATGAAGGCATTCAGCGCCACTCACGCGCCGTCTGACCAGCAATGAGCAGCGTCGTCCGAGCGGCGCAACCAGGCGGTTGTAGGAATGGCTCGGGCCCTCCTCAGCGAGGGGATGCTGGTGTTTTCTCGGGAGAGCGGTGGTGACGGCCGTCTACATCCTCAACCGCCGCCCACCAAGGCCCTCAATGGCAGGATCGTCACGAGGCTTGGCATGGGCGCAAGCCGGCGGTCTCCCATCTACGGGTCTTACCGCCTCGCGTTCGTCAAAGAGCTTAGCCACATCGGCAAGCTCGGCACGAAGCACTCCAGGGTGTTCCTCGGCCACGGAGGGCTCGAAGGCCTACCGCATTCTTGACCAGGGGACCGCAGCGTGTGCGCACGCGTAGCGACGTAGTGTTCGACGAAGGGCGAGGTTGGGCATGGGACAAGGCGGTGGACGACGGCTCGACTCCGACGTACAACGACTTCACTGTCGAGTATGTCCGTTTCAAGGGAGTTGGGGGAGTAGGCAGCTTCTCTTTATCAAGCATGCCTACCCCAGTTCCTGAGCTTCCACCGACTCCAGCATCATGTTCTCCTGCCACAACCTCGGCTGCGGCAAATTCCTCATCAACACCACCACAGCCGGCAACTCCACGCACTCCAGCACCAACGTCCACTCCGACATCAGATAGTGTCGACCACGGCCCGGTGGAGTTCGCTACTCCGCTCTCCCACGATGAGGAGCGCATCGACGCATGCCATGACGGCGAGCCGTTGCGGTATCGTACGATGGGGAATCTTCTCGGCGACCCGGTAGGTGCTAGAGCGGTGCCTCGCGATCCGAGGCGCGATTGCATCTTACGTGTGACGACGGCGAGCCTCGTTCTTTTCGCAGAGGCCGCGAGACACGCAGCATGGCATGGCCGCTTATGCAATCTGAGATGGATGCGGTTGAGAAGAACCGCACCTGGGAGCTTGCTGATCTCCCTTGTGGTCACCGCGCGATCACTCTTAAGTGGGTGTTCAAGCTAAAGAGGGATGAAGCCGGCGCCATCGTCAGGCACAAGGCTCGCTTGGTGGCACGCGATTTCGTGCAGCAGGAGGGGATCGACTCACTGTTTTAAAGTCGGGCGACTAGTCGCGACTAGTCGACGACTAGCCGACAAGTCGGTGCAGCGAACCTAGTCGCTGCACCCGACTCGACTAGTTTCGCTAGTCGCTCGACTAGCCGACTAGCCGGCGGCTAGCCGCGACTAGCCGCAGCTGTGAAGTCGCCCGACTGGGCCATCTTAAAGCCCACGAGGACCGAAGCCAGGTCACGGGAGTAAGGAAGCAGACGGGGTCACGGGAGCAAGCAGCAGACCGAAGAAACCTAGCACTTTGGTGGGAAGCGAGCGCCGCCGCCGCCGGAGCTTCATCGCCGGACGGAGCAGAGCGGCCAAAGGAGCTTCACCGCCGCCGCCAAGTACATCTTCATGTTCCCTACTCCAGTACTCCTCTCGTCTCCGGCTATCCTCACGAGCGGGCGGAGCAGTGTGGCCGAAGGAGCAGCAGGCGGGCGGAGCTGGGCGGCCGGAGGAGTAGGCGGGCGAGCGGGCGGGGATGAGCGAGTGGAAATCGAGCGAGATAAGCGAGTGGTCAGCGAAGCTGCGGAGGAATGAATAGCGAGGCCGAGGCGCTGATGCGAGCGAGGCCGAGGCGATGTGAGCGAGGCTGAGGTTGTAGCGAGCGAGACCAGGCGCCTATGCGAGCGAGACCAGGCGCCGATGCGAGCGAGGCTGAGGCGCCGATGCGAGGCCGAGGCGTGCTCGGCAACACTGCTCTGTTGTTGTCTTGTTGATTCACTTCTCCACTCCTATGTTCTCTATTTTTGGTATGCAGTATTTTGGTATATTTATAGAAATTATAAAGTATAGTCATCGACTTGTATCGACTAGTCAGCGACTAGTCTGACCTAGTCACGACTAGTCTACAAGTCGGTACCCTAGCGACTCGACTCGACTTTACGACTCGCAAACCTTGGATCGACTTCGACGATGCCTTCGCCCCCGTGGCACGGATGGAATCCGTGCGACTTCTCCTATACCGGCCGCCAGAAGGCCGGGCATGTTCATCACATGGACGTTAAATCGGCGTTTCTTAACGGCGATTTGAAGGAGGTCTACGTGCACCAGCCGCCGGGCTTTGAGATTCCCGGCAAGGATGGTAAGGTGCTACGCCTGCGCAAGGCCCTCTATGGCTTGCGATAGGCACCAAGGGCGTGGAATGCCAGGTTGGATTCCACGCTCAAAAGGATGGGTTTCGAGCAAAGCCCGCACGAGGCGGCCATCTACCGACGGGGCAATGGTGGAAACGCCCTGCTGAGCCGCGACGACACGACGGAAGAGGTGGGCGCTACGCAGTATCGGCGTCTTGTGGGGAGCCTCCGTTACCTCGTCCACACACAGCCGGATTTGGCTTTCTCCGTCGGCTACGTTAGTCGGTTCATGCAAATGACCGACGACGGCACCAACAGCCGTGAAGAGGATCATCCGCTATGTTGCGGGGACTCTCGACCACGGCCTCCACTACCCGAGGTGCCCTGGAGAGGCACACCTCGTCGACTCTGACGGCGACCACGGCGGCGACATCGACACCAGCAAGAGCACGAGCGGGACTCTCTTCTTCCTCAGCAAGTGCCTCGTTGGCTGGCAGTCGGTTAAGCAGCAAGTGGTGGCCCTGTCCAGCTGCGAGGCCGAGTACATAGCGGCTTCCACCGCTTCGACTCAGGCACTTTGGCTTGCTCGACTGCTTCGACTCAGGCACTTTGGCTTGCTCGACTGCTTGGTGATCTCCTCGGCAGAGATACTGAGGCGGTGGAACTCAGGATGGACAGCAAGTCCGCTCTGGCCCGGGCAAAGAACCCCGTTTTTCATGAACGGAGCAAGCACATCCGGGTGAGGTACCATTTCATCCGGGATTGCTTGGACGAAGGAAGCATCAAGGCGCGTTACATCAACACTAAGGACCAGCTGGCGGACCTGCTCACCAAGCCCCTTGGGAGGATCAAGTTTCTTGAGCTACGCTCCAGGATCGGGATGGTCCAACTTTCCCACAAGACGACGGACAAGACTTAGGGGGAGAATGATGGAATAAGTCCTTGTCCTTGTGGTCTTTGTCCTTGTGGTCTTTGTGGGCAGCTTTAGGGCATCTTGGACTAGCTTTTAGACTAAGACTAGCAGCTTTAGGACAGCACTTCTAGCAGCTTTTAGACTAGCTTTAGGACTAGCTTGACTGCCCTAGCCAGCTATAAATATGTAACCCCAACCCCTCAGGTTGGTATGTCATTGTGTGAGAAAATAAACCAGAAAATTGCCCCAACTCCTATTGTCATCCTCTCTCAATGATAGTAAGAATTGTGCTACTAACAAATACCATGTTGACGTCCATAGGCGGAGTGTCATCTCGAATCATTGGTGATCCTGAATCGACTGACTGATCGGACTCGTCGTCGGCTTGGGTCCTTTTCCTCCACTCTTGTTTTACGGCCGGTCTCGGTCGTAATTCATTGAAAACCCGATCCCTTTCTTTTTCTTCCTCAGCTTCCTTTTCTCCTGCGTTTTGAGTTGTTGGAGCCGTCTACGCTGCGACTTACTGAGGCCCGCAGGACACCATCTTGGCATAGGCTCAATCGGCTTTCGAATCCTTCCAGCCAGATTACTCATTTCCCCACTGGATTCAGACTTGTCAGTACTGTCAGGCATTGTCCTTGAGGCGTTGGAGGACTCACCTCTTTCTGATGACGACCACCTCTCAAGAATCGGCTTATTGTTTCTAGGTCCCAGTCGGTCGTGCACAGGCCTGGATAACCTATCTTTGACCGATTGCTTTGGCCAATGCCTTACAGGGTGTTGCATAGGACATGACCGTACCGTGGGTAAAGTCATTCCTTTTTCCCAGCAAAACTGCCAGAAAGGGCATTGCCAATGAGCTTCCTCTTCGTTCCTTGGTTGATACTCGCCGAATGGCCGATGGCCATACTGCCTTTGTCGGTGGCTTATCCTTCGTATTTTTCCAGCAGCTGCGAAAAGGTTGGTTTGGGTCTGACATTTGGTCTCCTCGGAGGGGATTTCTCGGCTTTGTATCATTTCCCAACCTCCAGCTCTCCCTTTGGTTTCACGGTTCTTGAATTCCAACCATTTCGGTCGGCTTCTATTTGTATTGAGCCGATTGTTATTTGTACTGTTTCGTCACCCTTGGCCTTTGTTCGGCCATCGACTTGTTGTATCGGCTTAGTGTCCTCCATGGGCTCCTTCCCTTTGCGTGAACATTGGACCACGTTGATGGAAAAAGGGTTCCCGTCTACTTGCATGGTCGATTCTTCTGCAAACTTCAGTCGTCCATCTTCAATGGCCGATTGTATCTGTTGCTGAAAGACATTACAATCATTAGTGTTATGTGAAAAAGAATGATGCCACTTACAGTATCTCCGTTTCTTGATTTCATCAGCCGACGGAATAACGTGTCCTTTAGGCAATCGTATTATCTTTTCTTGTAGCAACAAGTCAAATATATGGTCGCATTTGGACACGTCGAAAGCATACTTCACTTCTACCTTGTTTTTGGTCGGCTTAAGCCATGAGCAAACAAGTGATTTTTTGGAACCCTTGGTCCACTCGGCTATATTTATTTCAACCTAATCCTCCGAGGTGTCGCTTGAATTATACTCGACCGTGTTTACTTTAGCCTTTTCATTACCATTTAGTTTAAATTTGTCTTTGAATCCTTTGTTTTCTGTATATCGGTTTTCTTGTGCCGATACACGGTGAAGCAGATGACCTAGATCGGAGAATTCCTGCCCTGCTAATTTCTCCTTTAATGGCGGGATTAATCCCTGAAATGCCAAGTCTGCCAACTGGTCATCGGGTAGCGTAACGCTAAAGCATCTGTTCCGTACATCCCTGAATCTCCTATTGTAATCGGAGACCGATTCGCCATATTTCTGCCGGACCGAGCTTAGGTCAAAAATTCTAAGTTCCGAGGTTCCAGAAAAGAAATATTCATGAAATCGGCTTTCCAAATCGTTCCAAAGATGGACCGAATTTGGGGGTAAATTAGTGAACCATGTGAACGCTGCCCAGGATAACGGAAAGAGCCTAATTCTTAACTCCGTCGATTTTATTTGCTTCACTTGTTTGGGCTATAAATCGTCCGACGTGTTCAAGAGTTGTAACAGAATCATCCCCGAAAACTTGGCAAAATCTGGGATCCTATAATTATGTGAATATGGCATGCGATCTATGCAATCAGGATACGGCTTTCTGTAGCCGATTACCCTCCCTTTGGGCTGCAAGCCAAACTGTTCCCTTAACACGACAAAGAATTTGTTCACTTGATTAATATTGTAAACCTGCGGCTCCCGACCACACTGCTAAAGTCGTTTGCGTCCTGCCCCCCGAGTGTGAACTCGGGCTGTTGGCCGCAACGCATCGGCTGTTGTCGAGGCAACTGCTCGTAGCCATCGTTCCTCATAGCCGACGCCTATGGGGACAAATGGGTCGGTGTATGATACTACTCTATACGGGGCTGATTCTTTCGGAGGAATTGGCCCTTGGACCTGAGGCATCTTATCCAGTTCGGTCGGCGAGTTAGCCTATTGAACGAACGTGTTGGTCAAGGGTGTAACGTGACTTGTGCTTAGTTTTGCCGCATCGGTATAGGAGTAGTAATGCATCATTCCCCCCGATCGGCTATTTGGCGCTAATATAGTGGGTTGAGACGGCATGGCAAGCGGGGCCGGAGCCGACACTTTCACAGGGCCAGTGTTTGGTGCTATCGAATAAACTGGATATGACGGAAGAGGTTTTACTGGATCCAACAGGCTCCCAAACACGACCAATTCTTGAGCAATCGTTTTGACACTGTTCTCGATCATCGGCTTTAACGTGGTAACTAAAGCCGATGATTGATTGATCAGCGCATGGTGTACCGATTGTTCGATCATACTGGACAAATTAGCTAGTGCTGGCATATATCGGCTTACCAATTTCGACGGGGCGCCATCATCGCCGATGGGGTTGAGCGTTGGGAGTGCGATCTTTTGCGTAACCCCTCGTCGGGGTCTTCTGATAGCACCCTAGCATCATCTCCTCCAGCGCAGCTTTTCGGTCTTCAATCTCCTTCCGCTGTTCTGGGGTCAGATCGTCCAGCGTCGGGACGATGATGGCTTCAGTGTCGACGTCAGCCGGAGGGATAGTTTTTCCTGCGGCCATTTGATTGGTGTCCCACTGGGCGTGCAAAAATATGTTTGCGCAAAAAACTTGAAGTAGGGTTTTATGCTTCAAACACATAAGACAAACGCCGGATTTGAAAGCGTGCCAGTCAATTTGACCTGGAATTAACAAGGTAATGCGATCGTGAGTTCAACCAGCCGATAACGGCTTAACACCGATCGTCTAAGGGCCGATGAGGGGATAACTAGACTAGCCGATTAAGGCTAATCTGAAGGTAAAGGTAGATCGACTTTGAAAGGCGATGCGCAACAAGCAAAGTAGATCAAACCTGGAGACAAGTCGATGAGAACAACAAATCGGCGATGCGCAACTCTTTATTGATCTCGACGGCTTACAGGGGAAAGATTGCTACGAAAACTAGAAAAACGTAAAAACGTAAACAGATGTGTATGTTGATTGATTTGTTGATGATGCTCTCCGTCTTCTGGTTCGCCCTTTTTATATGCTTCAGCCGATCCGAGTCCCGCATGGATACGGCAACCGAATTCACATTGGCTTTGATCCGATCTCTTTTCTGTTTCGGCAACTGAATCCTTATTGATTGCGGTGTATATCTTCATCATACTTTCCATTTTCAAATTGGGCCGACTTTTCCCACGTGCGCCGAATTTTGGTGCAAACAACATGTCTGCAGGATTATCATCAGTATGTATCTTTCCCACAATGATTTGTCCTTCGACAACAATATCATAAATAAAGTGGTACTTGATATCAATGTGCTTAGTCTTGGCATTAAACACGATACTTTTACTGTTTATTGTGATAGTTAAAGTGTTATTTTTTTTAACCAAGAATGATATGTATTATGCCAAGATCAAGCACATTGATACCAAGTACCACTTTATTTATGATATTGTTGCTGAAGGACATTATTATGGGAAAGATACATACTGATGATAATCAAGCAGACATGCTTATCAAGACTCTAATACCAAGTTCAAGCGTTGTCTCTAATTGGACTCCTTCCTTATCTCTAATTGGTGACTATGTAAAGTCAACCCATGTGTACATGTACATTGAACCAAATAGTGCATTTTTGTCTCCTATGATTTTTTTCCCGCAAATGTTTTCTACGTAAATCTTGTGCTCCCCGTTGTGTGCTGTGCGTGAGATCCTAACCCTAACATATGTTTATATATGTTTGCTATAGTATGGTTATGCCTACAGGCAATTCAAAATATTAAAAACAAGTTGTTGATTCTTTTTGTTCTATATGGGTATGCTACAATATATTGTTGAAACAACCAGACAGGTGTCATTTACTTAGGAGCCTTAGAGGTGGGAATGAACTTCAGGAATCCATAGATAGCACATAAATGGCAACCTTGCATTATGCTAATAATTTCCTAGTTTATTAGCTTTTCTTTGCCGCTATATCAGATTCATTGCTGATATTTTGAAAAACGAAGAGCGGGAAGAGATCAAGCAGTTCAAAAATGAAATCCATCTTGAGTTTCCTGAGGTATGGTGTGTAACATCTTGAAGTGTATTTTTAGATTCTACATCATAGCTTCTGATTTGAATTTCTTATCATGGTACTTAAACAACTCTGCAGGTGCCACAGCAAAATGGGGATGAATGTGGTATATATGTTCTTTACTTTATCCGCTGTTTTCTTCAAAACAAAAATCTAGGAGAAGATTTGAGCCAGCTGGTGTGTCACACATTTCCACCTTTACGTCACTTTCCTTTTTGTACCTTACATGTGTTTTACTAATTTTTTGTATCTGTATCACTTATTCTAAGGATGGCATGTTTGATCCAGAGGAACTAGAGAACCTTCGCAAAGATATCCATTCATTCCAAGTGTATGTTTATCCTGTTTTCTTTATTTCCTGTGTGTCAAATTGTGATCGTACTGCCCTTTTTATGCCTCTGCAGGAATAGGAGTACCAAAATTGCAGAGTAGGGTGGATGGCAGGATTGCACAAAGTATATGTAGTTGTTATCAGGTAATGGAAGATTGGTTCTTATTATGAAATCACTTCATCTTCTATTATGCTCGTTACTTATCAATTTATTTCTCTTACTTACGTAGGCAATATCATACAATATCTAACTTCATACAAATTACTAAGTTTCATCTTCCCTGGTGGCACATTCTGAGGAAGTTTGAAGATTGTCGAGAATCTGTTGATAATACAGTTTATGCAGTCAAGAGGAAGAAGGCTGTTTTTCCAAGCAAAGAGCTTCGGTGACAGCACCTAGTTCGTCGTACAGAATCTACAGATGATTCCTTTCCTTCAAAAAGTTATATTTTTATATTTAGCGTATTTGAATGTTTTAAGTTTGTAGTTATGTGTTTTCCGGAATTGCTGGGTGGGAGTACTATCGCCCTTGCAGATAAAATCGTAGCAGGGGCGTATATGATCTTTATTGATGTTTGTATTCACATTCAAGAGATGTTGTATGCCCCTCTTCTGGATAATACCGTTATTTTTATTTATGCACTGAGATGGTGTCAATAATCTGAAATTAGCAGCATGTTGTGAGGTGTTTCAGTGTAAGAACATTCCCTACGAACAGAACTCATCAGTGTTCTAAACAACTAGCTATAGCTAGCTTCAGCTGCGCTAAAGCTTTTTTGAACCCAAAACGTGCTACGGATCAATATTTCGCTATATTAGCTAACCCAAAACGTGAAGCTACGGATCAATATTTTGCTATATTAGCTAACCCAAAACGTGAAGCTACGGATCAATATTTCGCTATATTAGCTATAAGCGCTATAGCTAGCGAAAGCACCGCTATTTGACGTAGCTTGTAGCTAATGACAGTTCTGTTATCTTATATACGTACCTATAGGCTAAAATATTGACCCTATTTTGAAATTTAACATTACCAAAAATGCTTAAATGCATCTGTTATAAGCCAGGACTAAGGAAAAAAAAACCTAGTGAAAGAACTTATCTCGCCCTTTTTCAATAATCCAACATTCATATTTCTCGATGATTAAATACTTTTGTTAAGAACGTTAGGATATAGTTATTATTTTTTGTTTTGGATATGTATTAATTTGTTTGTTGATTCTAGGCTTAACTTATATTTTTATTATAAAAATAGTAGTACCTTTTAAAGTACCATGTTTTCATGATTTGTTTGGACGTGACTTATATTATATACATATTTAATTTTTTTAATTTTTCAATACTATAAACACGATGAAGAATAGCTTTCACGATGCTGCAATAGCTTATCTGGAACCTTGCCGCAAAGCAAAATCGTGATTTAATGCCTTGGAACTCATCCAATGGTCATGTGATGAGGCTGTCATGTCACATAGAAATAAGATAGATACCATTCCTGATATCATGCCAGAGAGACCAGATATCATACCATTGTTTCTGTTATGCCAAAGCATAGGCGGAACTAGGGGTGTCAAGTATATCTTGGCACCTCTAAAAATTTAAGAAATACCAAAAATTTGTCTTTTCAATTGGTTAAATTTGTTGATTGAATTGGTTTCGATTTTTGTGGTCTAGGATTTTAAGACTTTAAAACTATTTGTATTGTATTTTTAGCAAATTTTAAATATATATGTTAAAATTACGATAGTATAAAATTATTGTACAAAACTATAGAGTTACATATAAAATATGCATTTCTATGGAAATTTTTCTAGTTCAACGTTGTGCCACAGTAAAATCAGATCCCGTCAGAAGTGTGCGGTGGCAATGAGCTCAAGTGTCTCCAAGACTACAACCGATGCATATCCTCCTGTGATGTGATCGAGATGCAAAGGGTCGGTGCCCTAGAAACTTTAAAACAGTCGAATCAATCTGGTGTCTTACATGATGACATGGACTTCGATTGATTCTTGCTTGATTGCTTGTTCCTGCTAGCTTCTTTTTTTTAAGGCAAATTTTACTATTAGTTGCTTTCTGTCCATGTTCATTTGTTGACTCTGAATGTTTGAGTAAAGGAACAATTTTGATATCACATTTGGCAAATATAATTTGGATGGCTAGATAAATCGACTAGACGAGAAATTTATAATTTTTTTTATAACCTTGTCCACGTTGGTTTGATATCAAGCGTCCATTTCAAATCCAAGGGCTCTGAGCAAGGCAAGGGATATGGAGCGCATGATACCCCTGCCGACATCTAAAAAAAAAAAATAGTAGTTTGTTTCTTGTTGGCTGCTTCCGAGTCAATGTTAGTCGTAGTTTCCTAGGTACAAGGTTGTCATGCATATATCAACTCTATTATGCGTGGAAGGAATGCCGGCCTCCCAGCCTTCCACGTGAGCCGCTTTAAAAAAGCCCCTCGGCTTACATTAAATTACGAATAGGTTCTTATAAAAGTACAAATAGGTCATTTGCGATTTTTGTGAGGGTAAAAAAAAATATTTTCAAATAGCGTTTACGTCCCTTGATTCGTTACTTTACAAAAAAAACTCCTGTTAAATACAAATCGTGAACGAGTCCTTTTTCTAATTTTTCAGGGTAGCGCTTAGGTCCAAAAAATTAACAAACAGGTTCCCGCCCCTTACGTTCAGGTTCTTTCTCCGTTTTTCTCGAAACAAAAAATTTTGTCAACAGAAATATGTGCACAGCTCTATCTCTAAACTTTTTTTTCAAGTCGATCTATTATCTCTAGACTTTTTCCCCAACTTGATCTCTAATATTTTTCGAAACATGTATTATTACTCGGTCAATGCATAGAGTGTTAAACTCGACAAAAAAAAGTTGGCATCTCTAATATTTTTCGAAACATGTATTATTAACCGGTTAACGCGTAGTGTTAAACTCGACAAAATAAGGTTGATCATGTAATAATAAAGTGTTAACCAAATTCGTTAAAAGAAATATGTGTACAACTCTATCTCTCTATTTTTTTAACTCGATTTCTAATATTTCCCGGAATAAGAAATATATGTGTACAACTGTATCTCTATAATTTTTTTTTGCAACTTGATCTATAGTATTTTTCAAAACATGTATTATTCATCGGTGAACGTATAGAATGTTAAACTCGGCAAAAGAAGATCATTTCTCCGTTTGTCCTGGGAAAATATATCTATTATGCTTGGAAAATTTACGGAGCAACCAGTCGGTCACATCGCACTCTTCGCAAAAAATCCCTCGAAAAAAAATAAATTGTGTTTAGGCCCTTATGCCGCCCATCTAATTTTTTTTTTTGAGATCGCTTAAAAAAATATGTTAAATTTCTCTTATAGCCTTTTTTTCAGGAAAAAAACATATCAAATTTTACATGGTGCGGCATGCGCCGCACATTCTACCTAGTGTCTTTTACTTTTCGACAGCCCATCGCGTTGGAACATTCGATTAACCATAGGGATGAATGACTAATGCAAGTGTCGTTCTCCTCGAGGGAACAACATTAGATTTAAAAAAAAAATTATTTTAATGGAAATTGATCGAAATAATACACCATTAAAAAATAGCAAAAAACCCTCTCTATAGCCATTTCAAATGGCAACATACTGTCGACATATTGTCTGTCGTCATTTGAAAAGGCGACAGAGAGAAACGACGACAGACTCTCTGTCGCCATTTCAAATGGCAACAGACAGTATATCGTCATTTAAAATAGCGATAGAGCCCTATCGCCATTTCAAATGGCGGTAGAGAACCCCCAGGAGAGAGAGACGAAAAAAGGAGGAACAATGTGATATTTGTTAAAATAAAAAATTAGAAAATAATTATCCCGAAAACAGGGTATAATGTAGAAAATACAGGTTATGTGCATAAATATATAAGTGACATAAAAATAATATAAGGGACATAGAAATACTAGTGTACATAGCATGACATCGTGGAATAACAATACATAGAAAATGTGAAAAGATGCATGGCGCGATGACATAGACGAACTGTGAACGAAAACTATAGCTAAGGTACATGCACGCTTTTTAAAATTGTAAAGAAGTCATGTTGATTGTCTAGACCCTATTCGGAAGGCTCGAATGAGTAACCATACGGCATCCACATGGAGTGTTGATCGTCAGGATGGTGTGGACGGGGCTGCTGGTCACGGTAGTGGCAAGCATAACTGTAGCTCGTATTGCCACAGCAGCAGTAAGTGTGATAGTTGCTGCCGAGGTGGATGACCTTCTTATTATTCCTCTCCCTTAGCCTTTGACGGCGTAGTTCATCGTTATGGGTCTAGAGTTCTAAGTTCTACCTGCGGAGCTGGTCATTCTCGTTCTTCACCTGAGTGAGTTCCTCTTCCTTTTCATTAAGGCATATCATCAATCTGGCCATGTAATATGTAGCATCTAAGGGATACGGATCATCCATCCATTCAGTGAATTTGCAATCCTCGGTCTGCAAGTAAGAGTAAATATCATATAGCGAGACATGTTACATTATGGTATGTAAGAGTTGTACCAGTTACCATGAATAGAGAGCATCGGTAGAAATGACGTCTTGGGCAGGAATTGACGTCGTCATAAACCTGCACGATGGTGTCGAGATTATGCTTACATGTCGTCCATTTCACGGGGTGGAGTGGCCGGCCGTCGATTATTAGATTTTTGTGGATGTAGTAGTCCCTTCTTCAAATGGGAATATCTGGGCTGGGGGGCTCGGGGTCGTAGGGACCGTAGATTTCACATCCCTCAAGTGAAGGGTCGTGACCTTGAAACCATGAAGGGTCGGCAGCTCAAAGTGCGGTATTACCCCTTTCTTCCCCGACTACCCCTCCCACGTCTTGAGGTGCCTCCTCTGTCTATCATTGTAATGCAGTGGAGGTTGGGGTAGTGAAGAAGTGTTACCTAGATGGCAGGTGGTATTTATATGCCATGTCACTCCACTCTGGGTGAGAGAGAAATAGACATTGTATTGTCACTCCATGGTGCGCAAAGTGTTGTCAAATCTGACTGAAAATGCCAGTTAGAGCGTGTTGTCAAATCGCTCTGCAAGGCTGCTGGTGCATGCTGTCCAATCGGTAGGACACAACTATTGTCTGCGTGTTGTCAAATTGCTCTACAAAGCTGCTGGTGTGTGTTGTCCAGTCAATAGGACATAGCTATTGTCTGCGTGTTATCAAATCGCTCTGCAAAGCTGCTGATACGTGTTATCAAATCCGTAGGACACAGCTATTGTCCGTGTGTTGTCAAATCACACTAAAATAGACAACTCGAACAGAAAAGTAATCATCAAAATAAAAGAAATCAAACTAAACAAATTATGTCTGATTAGTACATCATGTATGAAAGAAAAAAAAATCTAGCTGGCGCCCCTGCGCGGTGCGACCCCTCGTGTCATCCCCGGCCTCCTACGATGCTGAGCATGTCCAGCTGAATACATCGGGTAGTCTGGGGGCAGTCAACGAGTACTCCTAACTGGCCATACTAGTGCTGTCGGAGTAGTGAAGGCGACCTACGATGGCTGACTCGGTTCGAGCGCATTGGTGAGCTTTGACGGACCAAGGACTACTCCCTGCGATTGCTGGTGGGGTCCGTCAACCACTCGTTGATAATGGCGTCGTCGAAGTGGGACGATTCGCCGGAGTGGGTCGCACTCTGGTCATCGACAGATCCTGATAAACATTTGATGTTAGTACACCACATAATGTACAGAACGTAATGGACAAAGGGAGAACACGAAGGTGTACCTATAGTCATGTCGACAAACGGAGCACTACAGTGCCAACTGGAGCCCCCTGAGACATCAGGAGGAGGGGCGTTCTGCGTGTGCGCTGTCCTGGGTGCGGTGTGCGACATCTGTCCCGGGACCTGTACCACATCGTCGTCCCTAGGTCTCCTATAGTACATAAGCTGGATGATGCGAGTGGTCTTCTAGTATGCACGCTGCGATGCCCCTCGCAGGTAGTCCATGGTGATCTCCAATCTACCCCCCCCCCCCCGCCGGCCGACTGCGGCCATCAGTGAGGCCAGATCCTGCGACGCCTCCCTGGCAAGGTCGCTCTAAGCACACATTCAAAAGCTAGCTAGTTGTTACAATCACATTAACAGTACTTTACATGAATGTAAAAAGAAGTACTAACCAATCGGTGAAAAGCAGAGTCCGACTGCATAGGGTAGGTGTCCTCCGAGGATGGAACATGCCTCGGAGGTGAGTCCACGACACATACAACTCGAACGCGTGTGTATGGGTTGAACCACTGGATGTACTCATCATATGTACCGTGGTCATAAGGTGTATCCTCCTCGTGCAGGTTCACCAACGCCTACACCCACTGCTGAGCATGAGGCAACATGCGTGCCGTCCAACTCGCAATACCAACAACGCCCTTGCGTGTCTATTTGCATAAAGAGATTCGCAACATAATGTCGGGACCCGAATACGCAAATCTGGACCCTCTGTGTATTCAGCACTAGTCTAGGATCACGCTAGTGCACACAGTCTCAACATCGGTAAATACCACAATCATACTCAACGAAATAGTAAAGTACTTTATTGAAAGGGAAATATAACCGGTTGCTTGACCTTATGGTCAAGTTATAATAGTACGCCTCGTAGGGCTTAAGTCTTATTCAAATAAACTTACAGCGGAAAATAAAGAAACGAGTAGCGCCAACCAATGTGCCACAGGCAACTGACTGGGCTCGCCCCTAGTTCGTCGGCTCCTCCTGAAACTCCTCCTCCAATGCCGGCGTCGATTCTTCTTCAACTGATGTTTGTATTGTGGGAAGGGTGAGTATTTAAAAGCACTCAGCAAGTCATGCACAGAAATGCAGTCTAATATTTACATGCATGGCTTATTCCAACAACAGGCTAAGAGGTTCTTTTGCAATAAACAACATTCATAAATAACAGTAATAGATTGGAAAGCGGTAAAACAGTAATAACAATAATAACTTCGTAAACAATTTCTCAAGTAAAGCATTTATCAACCTAAACAAGTTCATCATTTCCAACGCCAAGTATCCACAAACCAAGTTCATTTTCATAAAGTCTAACCCTTGACTGTAATCACCGTGCAATGTCCAATACCGTGGACTCGGCTATTCGAATAGGTTGTACACTCTGCAGAGGTTGTACCCACAAGATACAATCAAACACCACAAAGGCGAGTGACCATAACAAAGCCTTTCCAAAGCTACTTCTAGACCCGGTACTGCCCGCTAAGGTTTCAACACTGAAGGGACTGGTTACCACACTTAGGACCCTCCTCTTGCGCCTGTGAGTCCACCCGTTAACCCGAGGCTCACCCCACCATGACAGCACCGAAATCTAGACATCACAGTTTACTCGGCCAGGTTTGTCCCATTCCAAACTTGTGGCTGTATGTTGGACTCAGTTCAAATTCTTACAAAGTTAAGTCCTTAAGTGACCAGGGCAAGACTACCCAAATGAAATCACAAGTATCTAAAACCAGCAAAAACCAAATACGACCTCCCATTTGCCACTTTTGGCCAACCAGAAACAGTCTTACCACTTGCCCCAGTCTAAATCATTTTATCACCCCAGTTGATTACCATGCACCACGTGCCATCACCACATCAATAACACATATCGCAATTCCAAAAGCATGTTGTAGGGTCGAGGATGCGCCTAGAGGGGGGGGTGAATAGGCGTTTCTAAAAATTCTACTCACTAATCGAGGATCGCCTCTAATTACCCCTATGTCAAAACCTACACAAATTTGCGCAAGCGAAAGAATAAGGTTTTGACAATTAAAGCCTAAATCAACTAGGCTCACTAGTGCACTAACTAAGTTATGTCTCTAAGCTAGAATTGCTAGGTTGAAAAAGCAAGCTACACTAAGCAATTCTATTCACAATCAAGCAAATGATTAATATTGCAATAAAGTAAATGCTTGAATGTAAAAGAGACAAGGGACACATTACTTTTTACCGTGGTTCGGAGATAACCCTCCTACTCCACGTTGAGGAAGTCCAACTCACTTTGGACCAGCCCACTCACTTGAGCCTTCACCTTGAATCCACTAAGGTTGCTTTTTACCCCGCCAGGTAGGCTAAGCACCAACCATCACAACGTTTCGCCGGGGCTTCTCACAAACCTCGAGAGCTCCCGCGCATGATGCACCGACGCCGTCTAGGAGGCACCGACCTCCAAGATTAACAAGTTGAGCACCCCGCTCAAGCTTCACCGATCGCACCACCGCGATTCTGGTGATCACCTAGTGGAACAAATGCAACTAGGGTCCTCTCAATCCTCACTAGATGCAACTCATGCACATTTTGTGGTTAATGACATGGAGAATTCATACTTTAAGTTGAATCCAAAGTATGCAATTTATACTAGAATGGATATGCCTGCGTACCTTGGTTTTTCATTTTCCATCCAAATATGAGACTATTGAATATAACTCAATAAACATGTTAGTCTCAATAAAATTAGATTTGTCATTAAACAAAGATTAATCATTAATCTAAACCAATCACCAAAACCTAATGGAGCTTGAACTTACAATCTCCCCCTTTTTGGTGATTGATGACAAATCCACTATTAATTCACTATTTAGATGAAAAATGATGCAAAAGGTTTTGAAGATCAAAACAAATAGGCGATTAAATTTGATGGCAACAAATTTCCCTTTTGCAATAAACACTCCTTCTTCTTGGCAAATAAAACAATCTAAACACAAAAGAAGAAGGTGGCTCTTATACCAAAGAAAAAACAAGAAACCAAAGAATGTGGCTCTCATACCACACTTTGCAAATAAGGCAATTTTAAACACAAGGGAGGTGGCTTTCATACCACTAACATAGGGAGGTGGTTCTCATACCACTTTAACCAAATTTAAAAACTTTCGCACAAAATGCAGAAGTTCTCCCCTTTGGCAACTCCCCCTAATCCCTTTACTCCCCCTTTTTGGCACGATCCCCTTTTTCAAAGAGGCAAAGAACTCAAATCATCCAAAAGGCAAGTAGGGAATTAATAGCACTCAAATTCTCCCCCTTTTGGCATTAAACACCAAAAATGGAAAACCAATCCAAAAAGGAGATACCACATGTAAACACGAGTGCTAGGGAAGTAGAGAGAAATCAATTCTCCCCCTTTTTCAAATGAAGGTCATAAAAGGATTATCGAGAAATCACATGAACTTGACAAGAGATTTGAAAAAACTTTGCAAATAATTGAGATTGATACCAATTTTAAAACTTGATACCAATTGCTCGAAGTTAAGAAGGTTTGCAAATTTTGAAATATGACCTTAAAGAGCAAACCAATTTTAAAAGAGGCCATATTTTGAGTTTGGATACCACTTTGTAAAATTAAGCACAAAAGACAAGTAAGGGTATCACACGGGTTATTTGAAACTAATTCAAATAACAAACCTCATTTTATTAGGCTTTACAATAAACATCATGATTCTCGATATGACGAATCTTGAATTTTGCCTAATTGGGTAATATGAGAAACCCAACACACAAGTCACTTGAGAAAAAGATATCATTTTAAAATCTATCTCAAGTGTTGTGCTATAAAATCTTCTTTCAATAAAGAGCATTCGAAAGATTTCAATGAAGAACAATGCTCGAAGGAAATCTCCTTTATGTGTAATTCAATTCGTAAAGAATCTCACATCGAGAATTCTTAAGCGAATGAACTTACAATTTAAGCTTAAGGAGAATCCAAACAAAGAGAATGTGGGTATCGAAGCAATGCTACAAAGGGGCAATGAATACCACTTGTATGAAACAATAGAATACATTGATACCACTTGTGAAATTGAATTGCAAATAAACAAGGATATCATATGTAGGAATAAACATTATCCTCAATGATACCACTTGTTGGCTTGATACCATTTGTAGACATCAATCAAGAATGATGCCACTTGTTGAGATCAAATAGCAAATGACACCACTTGAAAGAAAAATCGATAAGCTTGAAGGGTATCAGAGCAATAAACACTGACAAGTATTAGACCAAATGCAAACACAAGAAAATCTAAATCACAAAGATTTAGAAAGGTATCAGAGCTGAGAAACTTTGAGAACACGCAAAGGGGTGAAAAGAAACAATTTTAAAAGATCAAATCCCCTTTGAAACCAAATAGATCCTCAAAACTGATACCACTAGAAAAGAACTTCAAATATTTTTCAAAACATTTGAATTTTTGTAAAAAGATGCTTTGGGATAGCAAGAATTTTTTCCAAAAAGAATTCTTGAAAAAGGAAGTACCAAATAAAAGATATCCCAAAACTAAATTTTGAAAATATGAATTTTTCATAATTTTCAGAACTCAGTTCTGCCAGACCGGCACTACCGCGCACACAACGCCGATAGTGCCGGGGTACGGTACTACCGCCGTTCAGGTGCGGTAGTGCCGACCTCCGGTACTACCGCCATACAGGTGCGGTAGTGCCGACTTTGCACGACTGAATCTGAAACTTTTGCAATTTTGTCAAATTTTGATCAAAAGAAGTCCAAATGATTTGAAATTTTCAGAAAACCAACTTTGGACTATTTTGAAGGTTTTTAAATAACTTTTGCTTTAAAAGAAATTTTCTTTTAACTCAATTTTGGCGAAATGCGCTTTGAGGTATAAAAATGAAATCGAAACTTGAAAAATCCTTAAAGTACAATTTCAACTCGGATTTCATCGGCAATTGAACCCTCATGGCTTGAAGGATTTGAAATACATTTTTGAAGCCATGACCACTTATAAAAACAATGGAATCTGATTTGAAAGCCGAAATCCAATATTAGGCTCTTTTGGTTGAAAACAAGATTTTTTTAGTCAAAATAGTTTTCAACATAGGATTTTCAATTTGGAAGCTTGTAAAACATTTGAAATACTCATTATAATGTTTTTACAAATATTTTTAGCAAATTTAGGCCTTTTCATACATGATTTTGACTTTTGTCCAAAGAAGAATCTTTTTGAAGAACCTAATAGAAATCCAACGAAGTCAAATCCAAACAACACAAAGAATCAAATCCAAATCACGAGAATGGGATAAGAATAGAGATTTGAAACTTTATGTATGAGTTTGAAATACCACTTTGAACTAAGATATGGCACAAGATCTAGTCCAAATGGCGAAACTCACAAAGTGCAATAATATGACCAATATAGGTCAAACTAGTTTTTTTTCGGGCGAGTTTCAAAACCAAATAACTTTTGCTTGGTTGGTCTTTTGGAAATATTTTGAACACGAGAAATGTTAAGAATGACCAACTCTAGGATTTTTGCACTGAAATTATTTTCAAAATCCTTTTACTTTTAATTCTATGAAAATCATAAGTTTAAATCCAAAACAAGATACTTCTATCTAGATTTTGGGTATAAAACTCATTTTCTTTGTAAAATAGATTTTGTGAAGCCAAAACCTTTGAAAAACACTTTGAAAGCATTTTTATACATTTTTCAACTAGTTTTTCAAAAGATTACCAATAGATTAGCAAATTTTGAGTTTTGGCTCAAAGGTTTGTTTTTGAAAAAAATTTATATGCACTTATATACATATGGGCACACGTAGGGATGTGATACACATGAATATGAATTAGCACTCCCCCTAAATGTGCCACTACTAGCTTGCTCAAGATTTGCAATAAAGAACAATTGTAACAAGCAAGAGCAAGTACTCACGAAAAGCAATTTAAATTGATTTTGCATGAAACTAATGCACCTAAACCTACACAAGGCTAGAAGCAATAATGTAATCAATTTAAATACTTGTTACCGAGATGGCATTAGCTCATGATTGGCTTGATTATCTTCATGCTTAACACCACTTGTAGGAGATGACATCCTTTTTCTTCTTGTGGTGATCAAACGTCCAATCCATCTCGAACCACCTAAAATCTTTTTAGGCGGTTTTTGGTACCCAATCCTTGTTGGGTCCAACAATGTTAGTCACAATAGATTTAGGAACCCAAATGGCCCTAACATTAGCATTCTTAACTTGACTAACACGACTAGAACTAGGTTTGCGAATATTATTCTTCCTAGGCAACATGTTTGGAGTGAAGTGAGATGGCTTTGGAGGATAAGCATGATAAGCAAACCTATTTCTAGTTTGATCCATTCTAAGCATATGATAATTGAAATTATGCATTGGCTTAGTGGATCGAGCAAATCTAGCAAATTGTTTGCTATTGTTATTTCTCCTAAGCAATTTATTGGAATTGCTTTGAGTGGGCTTAAGAGTCCTAACAATTTTAGCAAATTCATTTCTAGATTTACTCTTCCTAAGAAAATGAGTATTATCATATTGATCAAGCTTAGGGAATCTTGTATATCTAGCAAATGGTTTGCGATACATTTTTTTCCTAAACACATATTTTTCATTATGTTGCATAGGTTTAGGAAATCTAGCATTTTTAGCAAAGCCATTTCTAGATATATTTCTCCTAGGCATATGATTATTATTATTTTTCAAGCACTTAGGAGAATTGACAAACTTGGCAAATACATTGCCTTTTTTGTTTTTCCTAAGCAAATAATGATTTTCATGAATAATAGGCTTGGGAGTCATAACTATGGGGCAATCCTTACCGATGTGTCCCTTTTCCCGGCAATTGAAGCACGTTTGGCGGTATGGGCTTTTCTTCATCTTTTTGTTGTGCTCCTTGCCGGTTCTCCTCACGGTTGGTGGTGTGGTCTTGTTATCCACTTTGGGCACTTGGAGGCGAAGTGGCCCATCTTGTTGCAACCTAAGCACTTGATCTTGTTTGAGTGTCTTCCATTGTGCCTCGTCTTGCTATTCTCCCTCTTGGAGTTGTAGCCGAGTCCTCTTCCATCTTGAGGGTGATCTTGTGTGCTCAAGATTTCGTCGAGGATGGCCTTTCCTTTGACGTACCTCCTCAAGTCATCTTCCAACTTGATGACTCTAGCCTTGAGCTTTTCATTTTTCTCTACAAGATTAACATCTAAACACATAGAGGAACTAGAAGCAACATTATTAGTGCAACAAGGCAAATCCTCGCAAGATGTGGACGTATCAATTTTAGATGAAATGCAAGAATTGGAATTTGAACAAGACATTTCATTAATTGAATTGCTAGAATTGTCTACGTCCACATTTGTCTTAGTGAGTTCCTTGAGAAGGACTTCTTCATGATTTTCTTTTAGGAAATCATAATCCTTTCGAAGTGAGTCATGCTCTAACTTCAAAAGTTTATATTTTTGTTTTTCCTTCCCAAGAAATTCATTGAGCTCCTCTAGCATATTGAAAAGATCATCGTAAGAGGGCTCACCTTCATCGTCCTCACTATCGCTTACCTCCATTTTACCTTTTGCCATGAAGCAACGAATTCTTGATACAAGTGAGGATTCGTCGTCGCTTGAGGCGGAGGTTGAGGTGTCCTCATCATCACTTGAGGTAGAAGTTGAGAGTTCTTCTACCGGTGTCTTCTCCTCAATGCAATCTTCAAATGATGTGGATGATTCGAATTCTTCTTGAAGTATAATCTACATATCATGAGCGCTCGAGAGGTTGCATATGAGATTGAAAACATCTACGCTCACAAAGATTAAAATAACATTAGTTGCTTGAGCGTCAAGATGTAAGCATTTATCTTCTCCTTTAGTTGGAGAAATTTCGTTTAGGCGAAGAGAAAAGCTTACATCTACGATCCACCATATTTGGGGGCTCATGGATTTAAAATGCGAAATCATAAAGCATTTCCATGAGTCATAATTGGAACCAATAAGCATGTGTGGATCGTGAGAGTGCACTAAACCTCTAGTCTCCATCCTTTTTACTCTCTAGACGGTAAAGCCTAAAATGAGAGTGACCGTGGCTCTGATACCACTTGTAGGGTCGAGGATGCGCCTAGAGGGGGGGTGAATAGGCGTTTATAAAAATTCTACTCACTAATCGAGGATCGCCTCTAATTACCCCTATGTCAAAACCTAAACAATTTAATTTGCGCAAGCGGAAGAATAAGGTTTTGACAATTAAAGCCTAAATCAACTAGGCTCACTAGTGCACTAACTAAGTTATGTCTCTAAGCTAGAATTGCTAGGTTGAACAAGCAAGCTACACTAAACAATTCTATTCACAATCAAGCAAATGATAATATTGCAATAAAGTAAATGCTTGAATGTAAAAGAGACAAGGGACACGTTACTTTTTACCATGGTTCAGAGATAACCCTCCTACTCCTCGTTGAGGAAGTCCAACTCACTTTGGACCGGCCCACTCACTTCAACCTTCACCTCGAATCCACTAAGGTTGCTTTTTACCCTGCCGGGTAGGCTAAGCACCAACCTTCACAACCTTTCGCCGAGGCTTCTCACAAACCTCGAGAGCTCCCGCGCACGACGCACCGACGCCGTCTAGGAGGCATCGACCTCCAAGAGTAACAAGTTGAGCACCCCGCTCAAGATTCACCGATCGCACCTCCGCGATTCCGATGATCACCTAGTGCAACCAATGCAACTAGGGTCCTCTCAATCCTCACTAGATGCAACTCATGCAACTAGGATCACTCTTGAGCTCAAAACCAAATGGGAAGAAGCAAAACCATGCAAACCACTCCCACAAACTCACAAAAAGCTCAAGAGGACTCAAAACACCAGCAACCATATGCCATTGCCCCCCAAGGGGGTCTTATATAGCCTCCCATGCCAAAACTAGCCGTTGGGGGGAAATCCACGAAAAATCAATAAAACCGGCACTACCACCCTCATAGGGCCGGTAGTGCCGCCCTTAGCCCAACGGTCAGCTAACGGCTATAAACCCGGCACTACCGCAGGCAAACTGCCGGTAGTGCCGCTCGAGCGGCAGTACCGGCCCCATTGGGCAGTATTGCCGGCCTTAGGGCAAACAGCAGAACAACCCGTTCTGTAAAATGACTACCGGGGTTCAACCCCCGGTACTGCCGCACCTCCGGTAGTACCGGCCCCACTGGGCGGTAGTGCCGACCAACAAAACAGAGCACACCGCTCTCTGAAAACAACTACCGAAGTAGTAAGGCCGGTAGTGCCGACATGAGCGGCGATCTGCTCCCATAAGCGATCTGCCAGGCCTCGTGACACTCAGCCATAATACCTCATTAGTGCCGGCCTCAGGAGAAAAACCAGTTTTTCGCTAAAAACTTTTCTCCAAAACTTCAACCGACAATTCTTTGAGCCAAAAAGTGATCAAACCACGATCACACTTAGTTGCAAATCACTTTTGCAACACCACTAAACCATGCTCAAAGAATTCAACCAAACTCCAAATAGTTTGCGACAAACACACCTCACAAACGTCTCAAAGATTATATTTGCAAGAACGTATTAAGGAAATAAATCCCGGAGTCTATAAGGTTTATCCTCTTAGCCATGTGATGGTCAAACCACGACCAAACGGACTTGCAAAAACCACGGTGCAAGTATCACATGCTTTCAGGACCGGAACCCATAGACATCCCGTTGATTTGCACAACGAACTCGCAAATAAACAGTTAAACCTCAAGGAATGAGCTATCTCTCTTTTACAACAATTGCAAATCATAGCCTCATCCCAACTCCAAATCAACTGAATTTGCTTGAGCATCCTCGTTTTGCATCTCATGCAAAACCTAGCTCCAAGCAAGCAATAAATCCAAATCAGAGTGCATGAGCTCTCTAATTGCAACTCCTGCAATTCTCTAGCTCCATGCAACTTCTAAACCATAAAGCATTAGCTATCTCTCTTTTGCAACACTTGCAAATCATAGCCTCATGCAAAAGCCAAACCAAATCAAATCAGAGTGCATAAGCTCTCTAATTGCAACTCCTGCAATTCTCTAGCTCCATACACTAAACACTTGCTTGAGCTCTCTCCTTTTACAGCCCGTGCAAACATAGCTCCAAGCAATACCAAATAAACGCAATAAGGATTTTTGTTTGGAAAACAAAAAACAAAGCATGAAGCTTCATCTATTGCAACACATGCAAACAAATGAACTTCACGCAAAAGCCAGCACATTAGCTTATCCTATTTGCAACTAATGCAAATCAAAGCTCAATGCGAAAACTCCAAGCACAAGCTTGACCTATTTGCAACAAATGCCAAATAGAGCTTATGCAAAAACCAAGCACGAGCTTCACCCATTCGCAACACATGCCAAATGGTTAGCTCCATGCAAAAACCAAATCCAAATAAGATTTGAGCTCGAGTGACTACAAGATTGAGATCACCAACACATGATGAAGCTTAAAGCAAGAACTCAATCCCTCTTAATAGTACGACGCTAAAAACTAGACTCAAAGCTAGGAAAGATCCTTAGCCTATCTAGTTATACCTTGGCCGCCGCAAGCAATAGCCTTTGGGGTCTTTATGACCATCAATCAACTTGTACCCCCATGATCATCACTCTGGCTCTCTCTTGAAGTATTTATGATCTTCAATCATCTTATCTTCAAGATCGTCACCCAGCTCTATAAACTTGTTCATCTCTTCTTGATGAACTTTATTCTTTTCAACTTTTGGAACTAACCTGGCTCAATCATCACTTATAAAAATGGTTAGTCCAAGGGCATGGTTGTCTCAATTATCTAAGCACTCCATTAACACTTAATGGATACCACTTACATCAATTGAGCACAACCTAAATTAATCAAATGAATTTTATATGTGTCTTGAGCACATGATGCAATAATGCTTCATACTGCTCAAGAACTCTTCATTTGTCCTTAATCAATCACAAGAACACCATCAACACATGATGCAATGTTCTTTGATGATTAGGAGACAAATGAACTCAATTTAAACATTCATTTAAATTGATATGTTTCAATGTATTGATCCTTTATATATGGAGTGAAGAATAGATCAATACATCGATGCATCAAGTTCAAGTGTAAACTCCCCCTAAATATGTGCATCCAAGTAATATATGGATTGGGAAACATAATGCATATTTTGTGGTTAATGCCACGGAGAATTCATACTTTAACTTGAATCCAAAGTATGCAATTTATACTAGAATGGATATGCCTACGTACCTTGGTTTTTCATTTTCCATCCAAATATGAGACTATTGAATATAACTCAATAAACATGTTAGTCTCAATAAAATTGGATTTGTCATTAAACAAAGATTAATCATTAATCTAAACCAATCACCAAAACCAAATGCAGCTTGAACTTACAATCTCCCCCTTTTTGGTGATTGATGACAAATCCACTATTAATTCACTATTTAGATGAAAAATGATGCAAAAGGTTTTGAAGATCAAAACAAATAGGCGATTAAATTTGAAGGCAATAAATTTCCCTTTTGCAATAAACACTCCTTCTTCTTAGCAAATAAAACAATCTAAACACAAAAGAAGAAGGTGGCTCTTATACCAAAGAAAAAACAAGAAACCAAAGAATGTGGCTCTCATACCACACTTTGCAAATAAGGCAATTTTAAACACAAGGGAGGTGGCTTTCATACCACTAACATAGGGAGGTGGTTCTCATACCACTTTAACCAAATTTAAAAACTTTCGCACAAGATGCAGAAGTTCTCCCCTTTTGGCAACTCCCCCTAATCCTTTTACTCCCCCTTTTTGGCACGATCCCCTTTTTCAAAGAGGCAAAGAACTCAAATCATCCAAAAGGCAAGCAGGGAATTAATAGCACTCAAATTCTCCCCCTTTTGGCATTAAACACCAAAAATGGAAAACCAATCCAAAAAGGAGATACCACATGACGAGTACACATACCATGGGTACCCCCATCAGCCCGGAACTACGAACGGACTGACCTCCTAAGAAGCCCAATTCTGGCGAAAGGCCCGTGGGCCATAAAGAATGGGCCTAGCCCTGTTTAGAACCAGCCCCGGGCGGCCGACAGATTCCGACCTCTTAGGTCGGAACGCGCGGTCGGTCCGCTCCACCAGCGCTCGAAGGGTCAAAACCTGCGTTGACGTCAGGCCAACTGCCATGAGTGCGCGACGTCCCCTGACATCCGTACCAGGGCAGGCGGTCCCGTCCCGAGGATGTCAGAGGACGTGCCAAGAAGTCAAGCCCTAGTCTCGTTATCCTGACACACCGCGGAGGAGAGCGCCCCCTCCCGAGGCTAAGCTGAGGTCGAATACAATTAACTGCCGGGTCGACATTAAATGCGGGCGGTCGTCACCCTGTCAGCACGGCCGAAGACCCCCTGCTGCGGGACTACCAACCCCGCGTGGGGTTAGGCGGAGCCCGGTCGGACGACAAGACAGAAGACCAGACTCCAAGGCGTACAATACCCCTTACTTTTTCTCTCCAAACTCCCATGTAACCTGCCACCGCCGAGTATATAAGGAGAAGCAGGACTCCGGGGAGAGGGATCGATCAATCGAGCAATAGAAAAACGAAAGAACAAAACGATGGCAAGGGAGATCGATCGATCGAACCCCCGCCTCTGTAATCCCTTGTCCGCCTCACGAATCAGTACATCCCAATAGCACGAACTGGAGTAGGGACATTCAGCCCGAACCAGTATAAACCCTGGCTTCCTGAGTCAACCATTCGAGGAGAGGGAGCGCGCGGCCCCCACTAACCAAAAATTCGTATTGCCGGTGCACGAAACACCAACACCACATGTAAACATGAGTGCTAGGGAAGTAGAGAGAAATCAATTCTCCCCCTTTTTCAAATGAAGGTCATAAAAGGATTATCGAGAAATCACATGACCTTGACAAGGGATTTGAATGAATTTTGCAAACAATTGAGATTGATACCAATTTTAAAACTTGATACCAATTGCACGAAGTAAAGAAGGTTTGCAAATTTTGAAATATGACCTTAAAGAGCAAACCAATTTTAAAAGAGGCCATATTTTGAGTTTGGATACCACTTTGTAAAATTAAGCACAAAAGACAAGTAAGGGTATCACACGGGTTATTTGAAACTAATTCAAATAACAAACCTCATTTTATTAGGCTTTACAATAAACATCATGATTCTCTTAATCCAACGGATCAGGTGACTAGGATTAAATCTAATCGTGGCTACGCAAAGCAATCTAAACCGTACGTTCTTAATCCAACGGCTAAGATCTATCCGAGAACAAATCAACCACGTGACAGCATAGACCTATGTGGCCTAATCTGGATCGCCTGATCTTGATCCGACGGTCTAAAATGAATCTAAACAAAACTACTCAATCTAATCTAAACCGTTTGATTTAAATCTAATAGCTGCAAATTGATCTGATCTGACACGGTGGAAGAGCTATGTGGCCGCACCTGGATCACTCGATGTAGATCTGACGCCGGAGAAGCTTGGCGAAGACAGCGATGGCGCGGCGAAAGGTCCCGACCGGAGCTGAAGACGAAGACCAACCCCCCGGTGTTTCGCATGTCCCCCGACGAGGTGAGACCACCCACTCATTTCGCCTGCTCGCGCTAGTCTCGAAACTGACCACCAACACAGCGGAACGTCCCTGACGGCGACCAAATCAGGAGAAAACTACAGGGGTTGGGCGCTAGCTCCGGTGAGAAATTGCGGCCAATCAATGCTAGTTCTGGCGAAATGGCTCTGTCAAAAATGCGCGCGAGAAAACGGCGGTCCTCGGACGACTATCCACGCAATAAATAGCCTCGGCGTGCGCGCTAAAACCGGAACCCTAGGCCCACACGTCGGCGGAGTTCGTATCCGAGTCGGAGACGATGGTGGTGCTACGTGGCGCAATCCCGAGCGTTCGCGTGGCCTGGATCCGACACCTCGCACGCGCACGTGACACGGCCGCTGTCCAGCCACACGATTCCGATCGGACGGTTGGGAATCTAGGGTTAGGGTTTACGAATCGGGTTTAACGGGTTGGATCCTAACGGGTAGTGGGTCTGGTCCACAAGGTTAGACCCGTTAGGGTTTTTCGATTTTCTTTTTCATTTTAAAATACTTAAAATAATTCCAGAAATTCAATTAAATCAAGAAAATAGCAAAATGCTCAGAAAAATTCTGGAAAATACCTTGAGACATTTTGGACTCAAATAAAATATTTCCAACAAAATTTTATTTGAAATTTAATAAAATAAAATAATTCAATAAAGGAATTAATTCAAATGAAATCCAAATAAATTCCAGAAAATTCAAAAAATTCAAATAACTCAATAAATTGAATAAAAGCACAAATTTAGGATGTTACACATAACCTCATTAGCAAGGACATTCGACAGAGTGATGCAATTGAAAGTGATGTAAAAGAGAACTAACGTGTGGACGTTCAGCGGGACGACGTCACCAGTAGGGACAGGGAATACCTACTGGAGATCGAATTGCCTCATAACACGATGGGCGGCGTAGGTCTCCATGAACACGTCAAATACCAGGTGACGCCGTGTCAGCCAGAAAGCGGTGTTACTGGTGCACTGCAGTGAGAGGCCCTGAGGTGCTCACGCGCCAACGAGCTCTGGGAGGTACGGGTGCCAGATGACACAATCATCTGTCAGCTAAACAAACATCGCAGCGTACTTGGGGTACGAAGCGTGCGATGTAACTGGGGTGAAAGTCGGTTGCACAAAAGTAAAATAGGTGATCGTTAGTACGAAACATGGGAAATCATTATATAATTGACGATAAAGTTGATTGTACTAATCTGTCAGCAACACCACAACGTCCCCATGGTAGGATGGTCAACATTATCCCCGGGAGCCCTATAGAAGCCTGCACCATAAGGTGCCAAGTCCATCTGCGGCTGTCCGATCTGGAACCTCTCGAACGACCATAGCTGAAGTAACAAAGGACAACCTGCGAGAGTGGAGGAGTCCTTCACGCGACAACAACTGTCGCATAGGGCCCGGTAGATGGCAGCGAGTATAGTTGGTCCCCAAGCCAGCTATGGGAACTCCAAGTCGGCATCTGCGATCATCCTCGTGAACTGGATCATGTGCTTGTCGATGATGTCCCCGTGGGGCGAGCAAAACAAGACCCAACTGAACAGCTAGAGCAGGTACGCCTCGAAGTGTTGGCTGATGACGTACTCCTCTACTCCATTCGCCATCCTCTTGGGCTGCAAAAGATAATGCTCAGGTCTAGAACTACAAGGGAAAATAAATAGAAAATGAGACAAATTAAACCGCACTTATGTAGAACTGCACCAGCTACTTCTGCGTTGGGCCGTGCACAGAAGTTAAAGGTGTGTACCCTGCCTCCTCAGGGTAGCACGCTCATGAACTGATCCAGGAGCTCCGTCTGCCACTCCTAGTGGATGTCGTCAGGCACCACCGCGTCCCCGAAGCAAGGTAGGCCCAAGAGGTAACTGACATCCTCTAGTGTGGGTGCCATCTTACCGCACGGTAGGTGAAACGTGTGCGTCTCCAGCCATCAGTAGTCCACTAGAGTGGTCAATAAGCTCCTATCGTAGGGCAACCTCCTGGAGGCACCGCGTCTGTCCTGCACGTCTGAGGCTGTCGCCTCCACCATCCTGGCTAAAAGAAGTTACCCTGCCACTCTCAGCCTGCAGGAAAACAATGTAAGTATGATCATTGCACACATACGACACATCATAACACAACTATAAGAATAGAACACTAACTTTGGAATCCATCGCGGATCAATCCGTCATGCTCTCATGGGGGTGCGTAAGTGTAGGGCGCCAAGCTAGAACGCTGGCTCCCCATCTGGCGGCAGCAAGGTGGCTAAGCGGCTCCGGTGAGTCACGTCTATCACCAGGTCAAGCAACTTATATTGCTCGACATCCGCCATACCTCCAATTCAATAGTTCAATGTTAGTACAATTCGAATATACATACAAAATGAAAACAACAATTATGAATAGAATTTAAATGGAATTAGTACATATAAAATTTGAATATGATAATTAGACATACAAATTGAATGAAATAATTACACATACAAATTCCATACGTTCATTACACATACGAATTCGATACACTAAATTGACATGCGACTAAAGTAAAGTACAATACTTCCATATGCAAAGTCGCTACAACAATTTCACTGCCTTTGAACCATCGAGCAATACTTGAAAGTGTGTCCTGTCTCCTTGCAAATTGGGCAATACTTGAAAGTGTGCCTCGTCTCCTTCCAAACTGAACATTTCTTTACATGACGCACACTTTTCGTTGCATCCATGTCGTTCCTTATACACCTTGTCTGTCGTCACCCTGTGCTCTTCGGCCCGCTAACCGAAACCCATCGTGTGTCCTCTCATCTCTGATGCTCCGTGAATAAACCAACCACTCAAAAACCATAAATTTCTACACTCCAGGTTGCCATCACCGCTTCCTTGAAGAATTGTGATAAGAATATACCTGGATCCATACAGATTTTTGAGGAGGCAGCCATGACATGTGCGCATGGCTTGTGTAACAAACGAGACTTGTTGCAGATGCATACACATGTTTGCCTATGTAGGATGCATTCACGAGCAACTTTTCGTCGGTTCATCCCACGACCGGCTTTATCTTTACACAGTACCTCAAAATGAAGCTCCCTCGTGTCTATCTTCAATGCTCTATGCATCTCCCGCTTCTTGCCCTTTTCCTCTATGTATGTACAAATCATCTTGGAGTACTTCACAGTAGGATCATTCATACGGCCGATGGCCCTACCATGGTGATCCACAAAGTACTTCGTGATGTTACGAAGAACACCCTCCACTATAGCAACCAGGGGAAGGGGTCTCAGGCCCCGCATGACCAAATTGTAAACCTCAGCCAAGTTTGTCGTAATGACCCCATACCTAGCGCCATCGGTGTCGTAAAGCAGAGCCCATTTCTCCCTAGGCTCATACTCTATCCATTCCGAAAAGCATTTCATAGCCCTTTCGTTCTTCCGAACCAGGTGCGGAGGGTCTGTGGGTAACTCTTCAAGCACTACTAGGGCCTCCCCTAGGCCAGGCGTTGCCCTCTTCGCTGCCTCCACTGTATGCTTTGATGTCAACTCATCCAATTTCTTCCACAATGAATCAAATTTTCTCTGCTGGTTCTGGTCGCACAACATCTTAAAAAGCTTCGTTAGCTCCTTGTTGCTAAATTGCTTGTAGAAGTTGGCACCCATGTGCTGCTTGCACCACCTACTTCATAAATTAGGCCATGGATGTGTCTCATCTTCACCTTGATGCAATTGTAGGATCGCCTTCATGAGCCCGGGATGCCGTTCATGTATGACACACACTCCATGCCGCTGATCCACAACACTAGCTTTCACATTCCTTAGGAACCAGAGCCAGCTATCAGTGTTCTCACCCTCCACGAATGCGAGCGCTATGGGGAGAACCTGATTGTTGCCATCTACTTCTATGGTAGTCAATATCTGGCTTTTGTACTTCTCAGTCAGAAATGTCCCGTCCACGCATAACAACGGACGGCAACGTCTAAATGCATTGATACATGTACCGAAGCAAAGAATGCCAGCTTGAGTACCATCTTCCCAGGGAAGCGCTACGAAGGCTGCTCACAAATATCAACATAAGTTCCAGCATTCCTTTCCTTGATCACCTAAAGCATACCTGGTAAATTCTGATAGGAGTCTTCGTACATACTAAACCTTGCTTCCAATGCCTTCTGCTTCGCTCTACATGCCTTGGCATAGTTTATGGTGTGTTGGAACATCTGCTCTATTGCAAATATGATGGCACATGGCTCTAAATCCAGATTGCCTACAATTTCCCCGTACATTGCATTAGCAACAAAATCTGAAGATATGTTTCTATGCAACTGTGTAGACTCTGTCAGCACGCATATGTGTGGGACGACTATAGAACACTTTCAAATGGTGTTCCACTTAGGCTGGTAAGCATGGACACACCATGGGCAACCCTCCATCAGGCATCTGACATCATACACCCGCTGATCTGACTTTGCAATCTTAAAGGATCTACGCAGCAACACTGCACATGATGTCACTGCTTCTTGCACCTCACCCTTATTCTTGTAAAATGCACCTATGTAACACCCCAATTTTTGCTTTTCATGAAATTAAAATATTATTTTGCACATTTGTGAATTTTTGGAATTTTCTGGAATTTATTTGGATTTATTTGGAATTTATTTGAATTTATTCCATATTGAAATAATTAAAGAACATAACTTTGCAAATAAAATTTTGTTGGAAATATTTTATTTGAGTCCAAAATGTTTCAAAATATTTTCCAGAATTTTTCTGGAATTTTTCTGAGTCTTTTGCTATTTTTAATGAATTAAATGAATTACTGGGAATTATTTTAAATATTAAATCGCTGGAAAATGCGAGTGGGTTTGTACTGTTCATCCGACCGAGCCCGAGTCAGACTCGAGTCCGAGTTTGACCCGAACCCGACCCGAGCCCGTGGTTGAGCCGAACCCACTCGGCCGAACCCTACGCGTGTGACCGTTGGATCATGATCCAACGGCCACGATTGAGCCACGATCACGGACCGAGCCCGGCCAAGTCGGCCCGGCTCACCGAGTCCGACCCGAATCCAAACTCACGCACCGATGGATCTCGATCCAACGGTGTCGCGCTGCCACAACATCGATCAGTCGCCGCTGGACTCGCGCCGCCTGCGGGCGAGTCTCGGTTTCCGTGCGTTTCACGGACGCCGAGGGCTCTATTTATTGCGCCGTCGCCGCCATCGTGACCGCCACTTCATTGCGCACCCGTAGCCCTAGACAACGTCGCCTGAGCCGCCACCGTTGAGCCGCAATCGCTCGCCGGAGTTGCCTCTTCCCTCCGCCGTGGTTCTTTGCCGATTGCCGCCATCTCCGTCGTCCTCCGCCGCCGTTGTGCCCAGATCCGGAACCGGGAGGCCACGACGCGTCCGGGCGTCCAACTCACCTCGCCGGAGGAGCCCCGCAACGCCGTGTCCTAGGTCGTCGTCCCCAGCACCGGTCAGCTGCGCCGCCGCACGCCATCACCGTCCCCGCGAGCACCGCCAGCCGTCCGATCAACATCCGACGCCCCAGATCTCGCCACGTCACCCGCCGATGAGATCTCGTCCAAAATCCTAGATCCAATCTCGACCGTTGGATCTAGATCCAACGGTCCAGATCAAACGCGTTCACCCCAAACGCGTGAGTCCAGATCTAATCTGGGCCGTTGAATTTCAAATCAACGGCCGAGATTGTGCCACGCAGCGTCGGGAAAGTGGCCGTCGCGGTCGATCACCGCAGCAGCGTGCGTGGCAGTGACGCTGACACGCCGGGCCCGTGTGTCAGTGACGCAACCGAACCGCACCATGATGTCACGCTGACGTCATGGCGGGCCCGCATGTCGGTTTGTCGGCCGATCTTGTTGGCGTCGACAATGGCGTCATCGGTGGGTCCCAGCCCCATCGCCGCAGTGGGTTGAGCCCGGCGTCAACAATGACGCGTCCCGGTGGTCCCACTGTCGACACATGGAGCCGTGGACCGAGCCAAGCCGTGGGCTGAGCCCATGGACCGGCTGACGTCAGCCGCCTAATCAGAGGCTGCCACGTGTCCAGGCTGACGCAATAATTAATTTCCGAAAAAGAAAATAATTTATTAATTCGAAATAATGATTTCAGATTTTGATTCAAACTTCAAACGCTTACAACTTTTGCGTTTCAACTCCGATTTGAGTGATTCAAATTTCTAAATTTGTATAAAATTGAGATCTACCTAAATATGAATTTTATTTAATTTTTGGACTAAAGTTTTTCTCTGTAAAATTATTTAATTGATTATTTAAACTTCAAAATGCTATAACTTTTGCATTTTAACTCCGAATTTGACGATTCTAGTTTCTAAAGATTCATAAAATTATGTTCTCTCTGTTTATGGACTTTATTTGGATGTTTGTACACTTTTTGCCTATTGTTTATTCGTGTATTGCTATTTGCACGCTTTACGAGTAGACGTTGAAGTGCTGGACGGATTCGTAGGAGAAGTATTGACTCAGGATCCAACTCAAGACCAAGAACAAGTACTTTTTGAAGGCAAGTTGTGCTTTGACCATGTTGATCCTATTTTGAAACTTATTTTGATTTAACTTATTGCATGCTAGTTCAAATAGAAAATACTTTATTTAAATATGGGGAATTAGATAAATACCAAATTGCTGTATGACACCTTGATTACTTAAGTATGTGCCATGACCCCTTGTCACCCTAGTTGTGGTTTACTAGTTGGACATTACTAAATTGCCAACATGGGTTTAGACCGTTGTAGTATATTGCTTAGCCCTGCTACGTGCTCATGACATGATTTTGGACAATCAAACGTTAATATTGACTTAATGATATATTGAACCTGTTTTGGAAAGGTATCATGTGATGTTGATGGCACGTGGTGCATGGTAATCAACTGGGGTTTGATAAATAGTTTTTCGACCGGGGCATGTGGCAAGAATAATCAGGTGGGCCAGTTGTGGCATTGGGAATGTTGGTTTGGTTCTTCGGGTAGTCTTGCCCTGGTCACCCTAAGGACTTAACCTTGCAAGCCTTTGAACTGGGTCTAACGTGCAACCACATGTCTGTAATGGGACGGACCTAGTTGACTAAGTTGCTAATAACGCACTGTGGGACCTCGGGAGGTCAACTACACCTTTTGTGTAAGTTGTGCGGGGAGCGTCTGGGGTGAGGCAGTACCCATCTAGCAGTTGATTGGCCTAAACTTCGCCTTAGCTAAGGGAAGGGTTAGTGCGCTTAATAGCAGGGAGGCTCACTTATATTGATAGAAGTTTACGAAAGACTTTGTTACGGGAACTCGCCTTTGTGGTGTTTGACTGTATCTTGTGGGTAAAGTGCATAACCTCTGCAGAGTGTAGAATCTATTCGAATAGCCGTGTCCGCGGTATTGGACATCGCTCGGGAATTACAGTCAAGGGTTAGATTTTCTCAAAAATAACTTGGACTTGAAAGGTTGGGTTGGACTAATAATGATGTTGATGGAATTGTGGATTAGGGCGGAAAGATGTTTATTAAACTCCTTGAAAAGTTATCTATGTTTCTCTTTGCTTTCGAATCTACTTATGCTACTTGTCAAATCTTTGTTTCTTGCAAATATACCTTGAGCTATTCCTTTGTATCAAGCCATGCATATAGTATATTAGCTTGCATTACATGCATGACTTCTTGAGTACCAAGTACTCACCCTTGCCACAATACAACACCAGTTGAAGAGGAGACTACACCGGCTTTGGAGGAGGAGCTCCAAGAGGAACCGTCTACTTAGGGAAGCGAGCCGGTCGGTTGCTGTGGTATCTTTGGATGGCGCCACGAAGTTATCTTATTTTTCCGCTGCTATTATTTCTCTCTTAATAAGTTTAGCCCTGCGTGCGTTTATTTGTAACTTGACCATAAGGTCGAGCAACTTGATTTGACTATTTAATTAAAGTACTTTATTAGTATCGAGTGGTATGATTGTGATATTTATCGATGTTAAGACTGTGTGCACTAAGCGCGTTCTGGACTAGTGCTGAATACACAGAGGGTCGGATTTGCAAATTCGGGTCCCGACAGAGGTGGTATCGAGCCATCTTGTTGTAAACTCACCCATAGTTAGAATGGTCGTAGTGAGGATAAAACCTATTTTCTAAAAGCTAAAAGTTCGCCAAGATAAGAAATGACATCTCGACTTATCCCCTCTCTCTTTTCTTGTCTCTTGCTGAATTTTTCCTTACCTTGTCACGATTTAAAAATTCCGAGTTCTTACGTGAGCACTCTTGTGACAGATGGAAGGAGAGTTCAACTACGTCGACCTGGAGGTTGGTCACGCCGCAGAACTTTGGCGTATGCTACAGACTCTCGGAGATTTTGAGAAGCCGCAAAACCAAGTGGAAGTGATCAGACAAGTAGGATTGATCAAGGCTTGTGACGTGAAGATTGTGGTACCTGCTAGGAAGAAGGGCCCAGGCAATCGCCCGATACACTGCACTGCCAGGAGGTCTACAATGCAGATGGGTATCCAGGAAGTGTCACGACGAGCGATGCGGCACATTACCCGTATCTACGCCAGAGAGTTGGAGAGCACGGTGTTCCGTTATCACCCGCGCAGCGATAACCTTCTTGACCCGAAGGCGATTCAGGATGAGAATGCCATGGTTACACAGTTGGCACGACTTGTTGTCGCCCAGGAGAATGTACTCGATGATACAAGCAAGGAACTACAGAAGGCCCGCAAGGAGATCACAACAGAGAAGAACAAATGGCGGGAAGCTCAAGAGTATGTGTCACACCTCCTGCAAAGGATTGGAGAGTTAGAGACAGCATTGTACGCACCAGAGCCGGAGCCAATGCTCGAGCTACACGAACCAGACCCGGAGGTGCCGGAGCTTGAGGAGGACACCGCTTCTTCGACTACCACAGATGACGCAGTTGCTGGACATGGCAATCGTTTCGCGCCTATGCCGCAGCATCCGTACCCAGGCCGTGGAGGTTTTCTCGATGAGTGAGCGTAGGTTTTATGGTGAGACTCCTTCGCCGAGTCGCGTCATAGAATAAAGAGTCACCCTTTAGGCGTTAGACTCCAGTGTTAGTTCGATTTGGATTTTCATTGTTTGCTGAGTGTGCAGTATGTGTTGCAGGCCTTTAGGCATTGTAAGCAGCCATACCAAGTTATTGATATCATTAATAAAGTTGGACCTTAAAGCTACACCTTTCGCCACGCATAAGTTCCATATTACTTGTCTATTCTTGTTTCCCTCTCATCTCTAAAAACCTAGAGCAAATCGACAGATGGTGAACACCCGCGGAAACTTTGGAGGCAATGGGAGTGGTTCTCGCCCAGCAGAAAACCCCAATGATGGAGCACCAAAGACCGCCATCGGATATGCAGAATTTTGGAGCATTTCTTGCGGCTCAGACTCGATTGATGCATGCTATGATGCAACAAATGCAAAACGTCCTTTGCTCAGGCCACGCTAATCAAGTCAATCGGGGACAACGCCCGAGAATACAAGGCTGTCGAGTTCATGAGGACTCATCCACCCACTTTCTCCGGGAATGCTAACCCGTTGGAAGCTGATGACTGGTTAAGGTCAATTGAGAGGAAGTTACACATTGCTCAATGCATAGGAAATGAGAAGGTACTCTACGCTTCTAATCAGTTGGAAGGAACATTGCTTGAATGGTGGGAGAACCACATGCCACACAAGAGAATCCTCAGGACATCACTTGGGAAGAGTTCACAGCTGCATTTCATCAGTATCATGTGCCTGAAGGAATCATGGATCTCAAGAAGGAGGAGTTCAAAGCACTGAAGCAAGGTAATCAGCCAGTGGCCGAATACCTGAATAAGTTCACACAGCTTGCTCGCTACGCACCTGAGGATGTAGCGACAGATAAAGCCAGACAGTCTCGTTTCATGAAGGGACTTAACTCAGGATTACAAGTGGGATTGATCACCCATACCTTTCCAGATTTCCAAGAGTTGGTGAATAAGGCGCTTATTCTTGAGGACAAGCGCAAGGAACTGGATGAGAACAGGAAGCGCAGGATGCAACAGCAGGGATCACGCCAGGGAACGCATAGCGGCGTCACGAGTTGCACCAAATCAATTCTTGATTCCAGCCACAAAATGCAACAAGGGCACCGTCACGGCACCAAGACCCGTCAATCGAGAACTATCAGACCCGACCCGGCTAAACGCCGCTCCAGGCAGTCAACAAGGAACAGTGAGACGTTGCTACAACTGCAACGAGCCAGGACACTTTGCCAACAGTTGTCCAAAGAAGACAGCAGGAGTGACCCCAGTCCGCTTCAATCTGGGATCCACACCAGCTAGGACGCCAGCACCAGGAGCCACATCCCAGACTGTGGTGAGAGGCCGAGTCAACCATGTCACCGCGGATGCAATGCAGAATGCTACGGACGTAAATCTTGGGTAAGTTACTTGTTAACTTCGATTACTGCGGCGATTTTGTTTGATTCGAGCTTCGCATTCATTTGTTTCCCAAGGCTTTGCTGCTAAAAATGAGTTGGAGATTGCAAGGCTTAAATGCATGCTTTTAGTTCAAACCCACGGTTAGAACTCCGAACGAAAGTAGGATGTTCTGGGGTGAGAATACTAATAGATGGGATAGAGTTCCTAGCGAACCTTATTATTTTGGAAACCCAGACCTTAGATGTTATTTTGGGAATGGATTGGTTATCCAAGCACAAGGTCGTATTGGATTGTGGACGAAGGACTATCTCAGTTGAGAGCCCGTGTGGAAACAAAGTGGAATTTCAAGCTACCACCGTTAGAGATGGACAGTTGATGGTTAACAGTACCAAGGCAATCAGCATAAAGGATGTCTCGGTAGTGAATGAGTACCCAGATGTTTTTCCTGAAGATCTACCTGGTATGCCGCCAGACAGGGACATAGAGTTTGTGATAGAACTTGTACCTGGTACAGCACCGATAGCAAAGAGACCTTATCGGATGTCCACCGAAGAATTGGTAGAGATGAAGAAACAGCTTGAAGAGTTAATGGAGAAAGGATTTATCAGACCGAGTTCGTCGCCGTGGGGAGCGCCAGTTTTGTTTGTCAAGAAGAAGGACGGGAGTTTCAAGATGTGCATTGACTACCGTGCACTTAATGAAGTCACCGTGAAGAATAAGTACCCGCTACCCAGGATTGATGATTTGTTTGATCAGCTGAGAGGAGCCGGAGTTTTCTCCAAGATTGATCTGAGATCGGGATACCATCAGTTGAAGATCCAATCAGAGGATATTCCGAAGACCGCATTCTCGTCAAGATATGGACATTATGAGTTTACAATTATGTCATTTGGTCTGACGAATGCGCCGGCATATTTCATGAATATGATGAATAAGGTGTTCATGGAATATTTGGATGTTTGTTGTCGTGTTCATAGATGATATCCTAATCTACTCCAAGACAGAGGATGAACATGCAGAACACTTGAGGCGAGTTTTGGAAAAGCTGAGGGAACAGCAACTCTTCGCCAAGTTCAGTAAGTGTGATTTTTGGAAGGACAAGGTGGAGTTTCTTGGACATGTAATGACCGCAGAAGGAGTCGTCGTAGATCCAAGCAAGGTAGAAGCTGTGTTACATTGGGAGCAGCCGAAGACTATGACCCAGATCCGGAGTTTCCTTGGAATGGCAGGTTACTATCACCGTTTCATTGAAGGCTTTTCGACAATTGCGAAACCTCTTACGCAATTGCTGAAAAAGGAGAAGAAGTTTGCATTGACGCCAGAATGTGAGAAAGGTTTTCAGGAGCTGAAGAAGCGATTGACATCAGCGCCGGTGTTAGTTCTACCGGATGTTAATCAAAGCATTGATATCTATTGTGATGCATCGCGTCAAGGACTTGGATGTGTCTTTGTCACGAGCAGAAAGGTTGTTGCTTATGCATCAAGGCAATTGAGGCCGCATGAGGAGAATTACCCGACACATGACCTAGAGTTAGCTGCCGTAGTGCATGCCTTGAAGATATGGCGTCACTATCTGATCGGGAACAGATGTGAAGTGTACACTGATCATAAGAGCCTACCCTAGAGGATCAGATCTGAGAAGGACAGAAGGATGATGACATGATCCGCAGGATTAAATCCATCAAGGAAGAAGGCAAGGCAGAGGATTTCAAGTTGGATGAGCAAGGCACGTTATGGATGAATGATCGCATTTGTGTGCCCAACAAGAAGGAATTAAACAGCTGATTTTGGAGGAAGCCCATGACTCCAAGTATTCAATCCACCCAGGAAGTGCCAAGATGTATCAGGATTTGAAGGAAAGATTCTGGTGGCCGAGCATGAAGCGTGAAGTCGCCGAGCATGTTGCATTGTGCGACGTATGCCAGAGAGTCAAGGCAATGCATCAGAGACCAGCAGGATTGTTGCAACCGCTGAAAATACCCGAGTGGAAGTGGGAGGAAATCGGAATGGATTTCATTACCGGTTTGCCTAAGACTCAAGGAGGTTATGACTCCATATGGGTTATAGTGGATCGCTTGACCAAGGTCGCCCATTTTATCCCCGTAAAGACCACTTACTCGGGAGATAAGTTAGCAGAGTTGTATATGATCAGGATTGTCTGTTTGCACGGAGTGCCAAAGAGGATTGTATCGGACAGAGGTACCCAATTTACCTCAAGGTTCTGGAATAAGTTGCATGAAGCCATGGGAACCCGTTTGAACTTCAGTACAGCCTATCATCCACAGACGGATGGACAGACTGAAAGAGTCAATCAGATCCTGGAGGATATGCTAAGAGCGTGTGCATTGGCTTATGCTACCTCTTGGGATAAGAGTTTGCCGTATGCCGAGTTCAGCTACAACAATAGTTACCAGGCTAGTTTACAGATGTCACCTTTTGAGGCACTGTATGGTCGACCCTGCCGGACGCCATTAAACTGGAATGAGACCGGCGAGCGCCGCGTCTTTGGGCCTGATATTCTTCAAGAAGCTGAAGAGCAGATTGCCATGATTAGGGAAAGGTTGAAGATAGCCCAATCACGACAGAAGAGTTACGCTGACAATCATCGCCGGGATTTGAGTTTTGAACCAGAAGACTATGTATACCTCAGAGTTACACCGCTCAGAGGAGTAAAGAGATTCCATGCCAAGGGAAAACTCGCACCCCGTTACGTTGGACCATTTAAGATTTTGAGTCGTAAAGGCGAAGTTGCTTACCAGCTGGAGTTACCGCAGTCACTAGCAGGAGTACATGACGTGTTCCACGTGTCCCAGTTGAAGAAGTGTCTCCGAGTACCTGAGGAACAGACACCGCTAGAGTCAATTGAGTTGCAAGAAGATTTGACTTACAAGGAGCATCCCGTGAAGATTCTAGACACAATGGATCGAGAGACGAGGAACAAGTCAACCCGATTCTGTAGAGTTCAGTGGAGCAACCACGTGGAGAGTGAAGCAACTTGGGAGCGCGAAGAGGAATTAAAGAAAGAGTTTCAGAACCTATTTCTTTAGTAAGCCCTGAATCTCGGGGATGAGATTCTGTTAAGGGGGGAGATTTGTAATACCCCAATTTTTGCTTTTCATGAAATTAAAATATTATTTTGCACATTTGTGAATTTTTGGAATTTTCTGGAATTTATTTGGAATTTATTTGAATTTATTCCATATTGAAATAATTAAAGAATTTAACTTTGCAAATAAAATTTTGTTGGAAATATTTTATTTGAGTCCAAAATGTTTCAAAATATTTTCCAGAATTTTTCTGGAATTTTTCTGAGTCTTTTGCTATTTTTAATGAATTAAATGAATTACTGGGAATTATTTTAAATATTAAATCATTTGGAAAATGCGAGTGGGTTTGTCTTGTTCATCCGATCGAGCCCGAGTCGACTCGAGTCCGAGTCGACCAACCCGCCGACCCGAGCCCGTGGTTGAGCCGAACCCACTCGGCCGAACCCTACGCGTGTGACCGTTGGATCAAGATCCAACGGCCACGATTGAGCCACGTCACCGGACCCGAGCCCGACCGAGTCAGCCAGCTCACCCGAGTCCGACCCGAACCCAAACTTACGCACCGTTGGATCTCGATCCAACGCGCGCGATGCCACGTCCATCGATCCTGGAAGTCGCCGCCGGACTCGCCGCCTGAACGGGCAGTCTCGGTTTCCGTGCGTTTACCGACGCCGAGGGCTCTATTTATTGCGCCGTCGCCGCCATCGTGACCGCCACTTCATTGCGCACCCGTAGCCCTAGACAACGTCGCCTGAGCCGCCGCCGTTGAGCCGCAATCGCTCGCCGGAGTTGCCTCTTCCCTCCGCCGTGGTTCTTTGCCGATTGCCGCCATCTCCGTCGTCCTCCGCCGCCGTTGTGCCCAGATCCGGAACCGGGAGGCCACGACGCGTTCGGGCGTCCAACTCACCTCGCCGGAGGAGCCCCGCAACGCCGTGTCCTAGGTCGTCGTCCCCAAGGTCGGTGCCGCGCCACAGACGCCATCACCGTCCCCGCGAGCACCGCCAGCCCTCCGATCAACATCCGACGCCCCAGATCTCGCCACGTCACCCGCCGGTGAGATCCCGTCCAAAATCCTAGATCCAATCTCGACCGTTGGATCTAGATCCAACGGTCCAGATCAAACGCGTTCAGCCCAAACGCGTGAGTCGAGATCTAATGCGGGCGGTTGAATTTCAAATCAACGGCGAGATTGCGCCACGCAGCGTCGGGAAGGTGGCCGTCGCGGTCGGCGCCGTCCAGCAGCGTGCGTGTGTCGGCCGACACGCCGCCCAGCGTGTCGATGGCGCAACCAACCGCACCATGGCGTCACGGCCCGGCGTCATAGCGGCCCGCATGTCGGCTGTCGGCCAGTCTTGGCGGCGTCGGCCAAGAATGACGTCATCGATGGGTCCCACTCGGCACCGTGGTGAGCCCGCTAACGCGTCGACAATAGCGTCACCCGAGTGGTCCCACCTGTCAGCGACACATGGAGCCGTGGACCGAGTCCACCGTGGACCGAGCCAAGCCGTGGGCTGAGCCCATGGACCGGCTGACGTCAGCCGCCCAATCAGAGGCTGCCACGTGTCCAGGCTGACGCAATAATTAATTTTTGAAAAAGAAAATAATTTATTAATTCGAAATAATGATTTCAGATTTTGATTCAAACTTCAAACGCTTACAACTTTTGCGTTTCAACTCCGATTTGAGTGATTCAAATTTCTAAATTTGTATAAAATTGAGATCTACCTAAATATGAATTTTATTTAATTTTTGGACTAATGTTTTTCTCTGTAAAATTATTTAATTGATTATTTAAACTTTAAAATGCTATAACTTTTGCATTTTAACTCCGAATTTGACGATTCTAGTTTCTAAAAATTCATAAAATTATGTTCTCTCTGTTTATGGACTTTATTTGGATGTTTGTACACTTTTTGCCTATTGTTTATTCGTGTATTGCTATTTGCACGCTTTACGAGTAGACGTTGAAGTGCTGGACGGATTCGTAGGAGAAGTATTGACTCAGGATCCAACTCAAGACCAAGAACAAGTACTTTTTGAAGGCAAGTTGTGCTTTGACCATGTTGATCCTATTTTGAAACTTATTTTGATTTAACTTATTGCATGCTAGTTCAAATAGAAAATACTTTATTTAAATATGGGGAATTAGATAAATACCAAATTGCTGTATGACACCTTGATTACTTAAGTATGTGCCATGACCCCTTGTCACCCTAGTTGTGGTTTACTAGTTGGACATTACTAAATTGCCAACATGGGTTTAGACCGTTGTAGTATATTGCTTAGCCCTGCTACGTGCTCATGACATGATTTTGGACAATCAAACGTTAATATTGACTTAATGATATATTGAACCTGTTTTGGAAAGGTATCATGTGATGTTGATGGCACGTGGTGCATGGTAATCAAGCGGGGTTTGATAAATAGTTTTTCGGCCAGGGCATGTGGCAAGAATAATCAGGTGGGCGGTTGTGGCATTGGGAATGTTGGTTTGGTTCTTGGGTAGTCTTGCCCTGGTCACCCTAAGGACTTAACCTTGCAAGCCTTTGAACTGGGTCTAACGTGCAACCACATGTCGTAATGGGACGGACCTAGTTGACTAAGTTGCTAATAACGTACTGTGGGACCTCGGGAGGTCAACTACACCTTTTGTGTAAGTTGTGCGGGGAGCGTCTCGAGTGAGGCCAGGTACCCATCTAACGGTTGATTGGCCTAAACTTCGCCTTAGCTAAGGGAAGGGTTAGTGCGCAATAACCGGGGAGGCTCACTTGTATTGTTAGAAGTTTCCGAAAGACTTTGTTACGGGAACTCGCCTTTGTGGTGTTTGACTGTATCTTGTGGGTAAAGTGCATAACCTCTGCAGAGTGTAGAATCTATTCGAATAGCCGTGTCCGCGGTATTGGACATCGCTCGGGAATTACAGTCAAGGGTTAGATTTTCTCAAAAATAACTTGGACTTGAAAGGTTGGGTTGGACTAATAATGATGTTGATGGAATTGTGGATTAGGATGGGAAAGATGTTTATTAAACTCCTTGAAAAGTTATCTATGCTTCTCTTTGCTTCGAATCTACTTATGCTACTTGTCAAATCTTTGTTTCTGCAAATATACCTTGAGCTATTCCTTTGTATCAAGCCATGCATATAGTATATTAGCTTGCATTACATGCATGACTTCTTTGAGTACCAAGTACTCACCCTTGCCACAATACAACACCAGTTGAAGAGGAGACTACACCGGCTTTGGAGGAGGAGCTCCAAGAGGAACCGTCTACTTAGGGAAGCGAGCCCAGTCAGTTGCCTGTGGTATACTGGATGGCGCCACGAAGTTATCTTATTTTTCCGCTGCTATTATTTCTCTCTTAATAAGTTTCGCCCTGCGTGGCGTTTATTTGTAACTTGACCATAAGGTCGAGCAACCAGTTTGACTATTTAATTAAAGTACTTTATTAGTATCGAGTGGTATGATTGTGATATTTACCGATGTTAATACTGTGTGCACTAGCGCGTTCCTGGACTAGTGCTGAATACACAGAGGGTCCGGATTTGCAAATTCGGGTCCCGACAGAGGTGGTATCAGAGCCATACTGACTGTAGGCTCACCCATAGTTAGAATGGTCGTAGTGAGGATAAAACCTATTTTCTAAAAGCTAAAAGTTCGTCAAGATAAGAAATGACATCTCGACTTATCCCCTCTCTCTTTTCTTGTCTCTTGCTGAATTTTTCCTTACCTTGTCACGATTTAAAAATTCCGAGTTCTTACGTGAGCACTATTGTGACAGATGGAAGGAGAGTTCAACTACGTCGACCTGGAGGTTGGTCACGCCGCAGAACTTTGACGTATGCTACAGACTCTCGGAGATTTTGAGAAGCCGCAATACCAAGTGGAAGTGATCAGACAAGTAGGATTGATCAAGGCTTGTGACGTGAAGATTGTGGTACCTGCTAGGAAGAAGGGCCTAGGCAATCGCCCGATACACTGCACTGCCAGGAGGTCTACAATGCAGATGGGTATCCAGGAAGTGTCACGACGAGCGATGCGGCACATTACCCGTATCTACGCCAGAGAGTTGGAGAGCACGGTGTTCCGTTATCACCCGCGCAGCGATAACCTTCTTGACCCGAAGGCGATTCAGGATGAGAATGCCATGGTTACACAGTTGGCACGACTTGTTGTCGCCCAGGAGAATGTACTCGATGATACAAGCAAGGAACTACAGAAGGCCCGCAAGGAGATCACAACAGAAAAGAACAGATGGCGGGAAGCTCAAGAGTATGTGTCACACCTCCTGCAAAGGATTGGAGAGTTAGAGACAGCATTGTACGCACCAGAGCCGGAGCCAATGCTCGAGCTACACGAACCAGACCCGGAGGTGCCGGAGCTTGAGGAGGACACCGCTTCTTCGACTACCACAGATGACGCAGTTGCTGGACATGGCAATCGTTTCGCGCCTATGCCGAAGCATCTGTACCCAGGCCGTGGAGGTTTTCTCGATGAGTGAGCGTAGGTTTTATGGTGAGACTCCTTCGCCGAGTCGCGTCATAGAATAAAGAGTCACCCTTTAGGCGTTAGACTCCAGTGTTAGTTCGATTTGGATTTTCATTGTTTGCTGAGTGTGCAGTATGTGTTGCAAGCCTTTAGGCATTGTAAGCAGCCATACCAAGTTATTGATATCATTAATAAAGTTGGACCTTAAAGCTACACCTTTCGCCCCGCATAAGTTCCATATTACTTGTCTATTCTTGTTTCCCTCTCATCTCTAAAAACCTAGAGCAAATCGACAGATGGTGAACACCATGAAACTTTGGAGGCAATGGGAGTGGTTCGCCCAATGAAAAACCCCAATGATGGAGCACCAGCACCGCCACTGGATATGCAGAATTTTGGAGCATTTCTTGCGGCTCAGACTCAGTTGATGCATGCTATGATGCAACAGATGCAAAACGTCACTGCTCAGGCCACTGCTAATCAAGTCAATCAGGGACAACGCCAGAATACAAGACTGTCAGAGTTCATGAGGACTCATCCACCCACTTTCTCCGGGAATGCTAACCCGTTGGAAGCTGATGACTGGTTAAGGTCAATTGAGAGGAAGTTACACATTGCTCAATGCATAGGAAATGAGAAGGTACTCTACGCTTCTCATCAGTTGGAAGGAACAGCCGCCGAATGGTGGGAGAACTTCTGTGCCACACAAGAGAATCCTCAGGACATCACTTGGGAAGAGTTCACAGCTGCATTTCGTCAGTATCATGTGCCTGAAGGAATCATGGATCTCATGAAGGAGGAGTTCAGAGCACTGAAGCAAGGTAATCAGCTAGTGGCCGAATACCTGAATAAGTTCACACAGCTTGCTCGCTACGCACCTGAGGATGTAGCGACAGATAAAGCCAGACAGTCTCGTTTCATGAAGGGACTTAACTCAGGATTGCAAGTGGGATTGATCACCCACACCTTTCCAGATTTCCAAGAGTTGGTGAATAAGGCGCTTATTCTTGAGGACAAGCGCAAGGAACTGGATGAGAACAGGAAGCGCAGGATGCAACAGCAGGGATCACGCCAGGGAACGCAACATCGTCTGAGAGTTGCACCAAATCAATTCTTTAGATTCCACCCACAAAATGCAACAAGGGCACCGTCACCAGCACCAAGACCCGTCAATCAGAACTATCAGACCCCAGCCCGGCTAAACGCCGCTCGAGCGATCAACAAGGAAACAGTGAGGCGTTGCTACAAGCGCAACGAGCCAGGACACTTTGCCAATGATTGTCCAAAGAAGACAGCAGGAGTGACCCCAATCCGCTGTCAACTGGGATCCACACCCGGCTAGGGCGCCCGACACCAGAGCCACATCCAGGCGTGGTGAGAGGCCGAGTCAACCATGTCACCGCGGATGCACTGCAGAATGCTACGGACGTCGTACTGGGTAAGTTACTTGTTAACTCAGTACCTGCGTCAGTTTTGTTTGATTCTGGAGCTTCGCATTCGTTTGTTTCCCAAGGCTTTGCTGCTAAAAATGAGTTGGAGATTGCAAGGCTTAAATGCATGCTTTTAGTTCAAACCCACAGTTAGAACTCCAAACGAAAGTAGGATGTTCTGGGGTGAGAATACTAATAGATGGGATAGAGTTCCTAGCGAACCTTATTATTTTGGAAACCCAGACCTTAGATGTTATTTTGAGAATGGATTGGTTATCCAAGCACAAGGCCGTATTGGATTGTGGACGAAGGACTATCTCAATTGAGAGCCCGTGTGGAAAGAAAGTGGAATTTCAAGCTACCACCGTTAGAGATGGACAGTTGATGGTTAACAGTACCAAGGAAATCAGCATAAAGGATGTCTCGGTAGTGAATGAGTACCCAGATGTTTTTCCTGAAGATCTACCTGGTATGCCGCCAGACAGGGACATAGAGTTTGTGATAGAACTTGTACTGCACAAAGACCGATAGCAAAGAGACCTTATCGGATGTCCACCGAAGAATTGGTAGAGATGAAGAAACAGCTTGAAGAGTTAATGGAGAAAGGATTTATCAGACCGAGTTCGTCACCGTGGGGAGCGCCAGTTTTGTTTGTCAAGAAGGACGGGAGTTTCAGGATGTGCATTGACTACCGTGCACTTAATGAAGTCACCGTGAAGAATAAGTACCCGCTACCCAGGATTGATGATTTGTTTGATAAGCTGAGAGGAGCCGGAGTTTTCTCCAAGATTGATCTGAGATCGGGATACCATCAGTTGAAGATCCGATCAGAGGATATTCCGAAGACCGCATTCTCATCAAGATATGGACATTACGAGTTTACAGTTATGTCATTTGGTCTGACGAATGCGCCGGCATATTTCATGAATATGATGAATAAGGTGTTCATGGATTATTTGGACAAGTTTGTTGTCGTGTTCATAGATGATATCCTAATCTACTCCAAGACAGAGGATGAACATGCAGAACACTTGAGGCGAGTTTTGGAAAAGCTGAGGGAACAACAACTCTTCGCTAAGTTCAGTAAGTGTGATTTTTGGAAGGACAAGGTGGAGTTTCTTGGACATGTAATGACCGCAGAAGGAGTCGCCGTAGATCCAAGCAAGGTAGAAGCTGTGTTACATTGGGAGCACCAAGATCGTGACCCAGATCCGAGTTTCCTTGGAATGGCAGGTTACTATCGCCGTTTCATTGAAGGCTTTTCGACAATTGCGAAACCTCTACGCAATTCTGAAAAGGAGAAGAAGTTTGCATGGACGCCAGAATGTGAGAAAGGTTTTCAGGAGCTGAAGAAGCGATTGACATCAGCGCCGGTGTTAGTTCTACCGGATGTTAATCAAAGCTTTGATATCTATTGTGATGCATCGCGTCAAGGACTTGGATGTGTGCTGATGCAGAATAGAAAGGTTGTTGCTTATGCATCAAGGCAATTGAGGCCGCATGAGGAGAATTACCCGACACATGACCTAGAGTTAGCTGCCGTAGTGCATGCCTTGAAGATATGGCGTCACTATCTGATCGGGAACAGATGTGAAGTGTACACTGATCATAAGAGCCTACCCTAGAGGATCAGATCTGAGAAGGACAGAAGGATGATGACATGATCCGCATGATTAAATCCATCAAGGAAGAAGGCAAGGCAGAGGATTTCAAGTTGGATGAGCAAGGCACGTTATGGATGAATGATAGCATTTGTGTGCCCAATAAGAAGGAATTAAAACAGCTGATTTTGGAGGAAGCCCATGACTCCAAGTATTCAATCCACCCAGGAAGTGCCAAGATGTATCAGGATTTGAAGGAAAGATTCTGGTGGCCGAGCATGAAGCGTGAAGTCGCCGAGCATGTTGCATTGTGCGACGTATGCCAGAGAGTCAAGGCAATGCATCAGAGACCAGCAGGATTGTTGCAACCGCTGAAAATACCCGAGTGGAAGTGGGAGGAAATCGGAATGGATTTCATTACCGGTTTGCCTAAGACTCAAGGAGGTTATGACTCCATATGGGTTATAGTGGATCGCTTGACCAAGGTCGCCCATTTTATCCCCGTAAAGACCACTTACTCGGGAGATAAGTTAGCAGAGTTGTATATGATCAGGATTGTCTGTTTGCACGAAGTGCCAAAGAGGATTGTATCGGACAAAGGTACCCAATTTACCTCAAGGTTCTGGAATAAGTTGCATGAAGCCATGGGAACCCGTTTGAACTTGATCTGACCTATCATCCACAGACGGATGGACAGACTGAAAGAGTCAATCAGATCCTGGAGGATATGCTAAGAGCGTGTGCATTGGCTTATGCTACCTCTTGGGATAAGAGTTTGCCGTATGCCGAGTTCAGCTACAACAATAGTTACCAGGCTAGTTTACAGATGTCACCTTTTGAGGCCTTTGTATGGTCGACCTGCCGACGCCATTAAATCGAATGAGACCGGCGAGCGCCGCGTCTTTGGGCCTGATATTCTTCAAGAAGCTGAAGAGCAGATTGCCATGATTAGGGAAAGGTTGAAGATAGCCCAATCACGACAGAAGAGTTACGCTGACAATCGTCGCCGGGATTTGAGTTTTGAACCAGAAGACTATGTATACCTCAGAGTTACACCGCTCAGAGGAGTAAAGAGATTCCATGCCAAGGGAAAACTCGCACCCCGTTACGTTGGACCATTTAAGATTTTGAGCCGTAAAGGCGAAGTTGCTTACCAGCTGGAGTTACCGCAGTCACTAGCAGGAGTACATGACGTGTTCCACGTGTCCCAGTTGAAGAAGTGTCTCCGAGTACCTGAGGAACAGACACCGCTAGAGTCAATTGAGTTGCAAGAAGATTTGACTTACAAGGAGCATCCCATGAAGATTCTAGACACAATGGATCGAGAGACGAGGAACAAGTCAACCCGATTCTGTAGAGTTCAGTGGAGCAACCACGTGGAGAGTGAAGCAACTTGGGAGCGCGAAGAGGAATTAAAGAAAGAGTTTCCGAACCTATTTCTTTAGTAAGCCCTGAATCTCGAGGATGAGATTCTGTTAAGGGGGGAGGTTTGTAACACCCCAATTTTTGTTTTTCATGAAATTAAAATATTATTTTGCACATTTGTGAATTTTTGGAATTTTCTGGAATTTATTTGGATTTATTTTGAATTTATTCCATATTGAAATAATTAAAGAATTTAACTTTGCAAATAGAATTTTGTTGGAAATATTTTATTTGAGTCCAAAATGTTTCAAAATATTTTCCAGAATTTTTCTGGAATTTTTCTGAGTCTTTTGCTATTTTTAATGAATTAAATGAATTACTGGGAATTATTTTAAATATTAAATCGCTGGAAAATGCGAGTGGGTTTGTACTGTTCATCCGACCGAGCCCGAGTCAGACTCGAGTCCGAGTCTGACCCGAACCCGACCAGAGCCCGTGGTTGAGCCGAACCCACTCGGCCGAACCCTACGCGTGTGACCGTTGGATCAAGATCCAACAGCCACGATTGAGCCACGTCACCGGACCCGAGCCCGACCGAGTCAGCCAGCTCACCCGAGTCCGACCCGAACCCAAACTTACGCACCGTTGGATCTCGATCCAACGGCCAGGCGCTGCCACGTCATCGATCCGAAGTCGCCGAACTCCGCCGCCGCAACGGAGCAGGTCTCGGTTTCCGTGCGTTTCACGGACGCCGAGGGCTCTATTTATTGCGCCGTCGCCGCCATCATGACCGCCACTTCATTGCGCACCCGTAGCCCTAGACAACGTCGCCTGAGCCGCCGCCGTTGAGCCGCAATCGCTCGCCGGAGTTGCCTCTTCCCTCCGCCGTGGTTCTTTGCCGATTGCCGCCATCTCCGTCGTCCTCCACCGCCGTTGTGCCCAGATCTGGAACCGGGAGGCCACGATGCATCCGGGCGTCCAACTCATCTCGCCGGAGGAGCCCCGCAACGCCGTGCCCTAGGTCGTCGTCCCCAACACCAGTCAGCTGCGCCGCCGCACGCCATCACCGTCCCCGCGAGCACCGCCAGCCGTCCGATCAACATCCGACGCCCCAGATCTCGCCACGTCACCCGCCGGTGAGATCCCGTCCAAAATCCTAGATCCAATCTCGACCGTTGGATCTAGATCCAACGGTCCAGATCAAACGCGTTCACCCCAAACGCGTGAGTCCAGATCTAATCTGGGCCGTTGAATTTCAAATCAACGGCCGAGATTGCGCCACGCGTCCGGGAAGGCTGACCGTCGCGGTCAGCGCCGTCCACGCGCGCGTGCGTGTGACGCTGACACGCCGGGCCCGTGTGTCAGTGACGCAACCGAACCGCACCATGACGTCACGCTGACGTCATGGCGGGCCCGCATGTCGGGCCGATCTTGTTGGCGTCGACGCCAAGAATGACGTCATCGATGAGGTCCCACCTGCCGCCACTGGTGGCCGAGCCCGGCCGACGCCAAGAATGACGTCACCCGAGTGGTCCCACCTATCAGCGACACATGGAGCCGTGGACCGAGTCCACCGTGGACCGAGCCAAGCCGTGGGCTGAGCCCATGGACTGGCTGACGTCAGCCGCCCAATCAGAGGCTGCCACGTGTCCAGGCTGACGCAATAATTAATTTCCGAAAAAGAAAATAATTTATTAATTCGAAATAATGATTTCAGATTTTGATTCAAACTTCAAACGCTTACAACTTTTGCGTTTCAACTCCGATTTGAGTGATTCAAATTTCTAAATTTGTATAAAATTGAGATCTACCTAAATATGAATTTTATTTAATTTTTGTACTAAAGTTTTTCTCTGTAAAATTATTTAATTGATTATTTAAACTTCAAAATGCTATAACTTTTGCATTTTAACTCCGAACTTGACGATTCTAGTTTCTAAAAATTCATAAAATTTTGTTCTCTCTGTTTATGGACTTTATTTGGATGTTTAGACACTTTTTGCCTATTGTTTATTCGTGTATTGCTATTTACACGCTTTACGAGTAGACGTTGAAGTGCCGGAAGGATTCGAAGGAGAAGTATTGACTCAGGATCCAACTCAAGACCAAGAACAAGTACTTTTTGATGGCAAGTTGTGCTTTGACCATGTTGATCCTATTTTGAAACTTATTTTGATTTAACTTATTGCATGCTAGTTCAAATAGAAAATACTTTATTTAAATATGGGAAATTAGATAAATACCAAATTATTGTATGACACCTTGATTACTTAAGTATGTGCCATGACCCCTTGTCACCCTAGTTGTGGTTTACTAGTTGGACATTACTAAATTGCCAACATGGGTTTAGACCGTTGTAGTATATTGCTTAGCCCTGCTACGTGCTCATGACATGATTTTGGACAATCAAACGTTAATATTGACTTAATGATATATTGAACCTGTTTTGGAAAGGTATCATGTGATGTTGATGGCACGTGGTGCATGGTAATCAACTGGAGTTTGATAAATAGTTTTTCGACCGGGGCATGTGGCAAGAATAATCAGGTGGGCCAGTTGTGGCATTGGGAATGTTGGTTTGGTTCTTCGGGTAGTCTTGCCCTGGTCACCCTAAGGACTTAACCTTGCAAGCCTTTGAACTGGGTCTAATGTGCAACCACATGTCTGTAATGGGACGGACCTAGTTGACTAAGTTGCTAATAACGTACCTGTGGGACCTCAGGAGGTCAACTACACCTTTTGTGTAAGTTGTACGGGGGAGCGTACCGGGGCTGAGGCCAGGTACCCATCTAACGGTTGATTGGCCTAAACTTCGCCTTAGCTAAGGGAAGGGTTAGTGCGCAATAACCGGGGAGGCTCACTTGTATTGTTAGAAGTTTCCGAAAGACTTTGTTACGGGAACTCGCCTTTGTGGTGTTTGACTGTATCTTGTGGGTAAAGTGCATAACCTCTGCAGAGTGTAGAATCTATTCGAATAGCCGTGTCCGCGGTATTGGACATCGCTCGGGAATTACAGTCAAGGGTTAGATTTTCTCAAAAATAACTTGGACTTGAAAGGTTGGGTTGGACTAATAATGATGTTGATGGAATTGTGGATTAGGATGGGAAAGATGTTTATTAAACTCCTTGAAAAGTTATCTATGTTTCTACTGCTTTCGAATCTACTTATGCTACTTGTCAAATGCTGTTTTACTGCAAATATACCTTGAGCTATTCCTTTGTATCAAGCCATGCATATAGTATATTAGCTTGCATTCTGTGCATGACTTGCTGAGTACCAAGTACTCACCCTTGCCACAATACAACACCAGTTGAAGAGGAGACTACACCAGCTTTGGAGGAGGAGCTCCAAGAGGAACCGTCTACTAAGGGAGCGAGCCCAGTCAGTTGCCTGTGGTATACTGGATGGCGCCATGAAGTTATCTTATTTTTCCGCTGCTATTATTTCTCTCTTAATAAGTTTCGCCCTGCGTGGCGTTTATTTGTAACTTGACCATAAGGTCGAGCAACCAGTTTGACTAGTTAATTAAAGTACTTTATTAGTATCGAGTGGTATGATTGTGATATTTACCGATGTTAAGACTGTGTGCACTAGCGCGTTCCTGGACTAGTGCTGAATACACAGAGGGTCCGGATTTGCAAATTCGGGTCCCGACAACCTACCGCACTTCATTCTGATTGTACCCCCATGCTACATCTTTACCCTCGTTGACCATCAGCCTATCGAACCGACACTCATCCCACTCCGCAAGGAAATACTCTTCATCCTCTTTGTCATTACTTAAAGCCTCGTAGTCCTGGCTCTTTGTGTCCATCGATTGCATCAGCGATTCAATATATTCTCCCTCGTCTGACACACCCATTAGTTCCTGCACCTCTTGCATTGGAACTTCAACTTCCTAGCCTAGCACTTCCTCCTGACCCAAACTAACATCCTGCCTCACTAAACATTCTCTAGCTTGGCTGCTCTCCCCAACTTCCTTCAGTTCTTCACCGACAATATTCTCCTTATGTCGCATAGATGGCATTGGCTTTCTTAAATGCTTGCGCCAACAATACTAGCGGCCACCCTTCCTCAATCGCCATTGTTACATATGAACTCCACAACTTCGACCACTTCAGTTCCACTAACTCTCAGTATGTGCAATCCCGACTCTAACACCCTACTCCGTGCAACTTCAGGTCATGCAATTCACGGTCCAATGAGAACATTTGGTAAAACCATCTTGTAACCGTCCTCCATGAACGCTCCCCTACACGTGACAAGCTAGCCACAACACTTGGAAAATGACTTAGTTCCACCTCTTATGCGCCCATGTGCGGAACCCCTTCTCTGTAGTGTATTTTAAATTGCACTCGTTCATCCATACCTATCAAGCATTTCACGAAATTCTTAATACGTTCACAACGTAATGCTGTCACCTTTTAAATTCTCAACCTACCCATATTGCACACCTATGTACCACGACAATCTACTCTAAACTACTTCAAACAACTTCTATAGGCATACATAAATTTATTTTTTTTCTATTACATATTATACCATCCCGCATACTTTTCACAGTTATGTATGTCCATAACTATTGCCACTATATACATCTGAATACTTACGAATCTAATTAATCTAATCGCTACTTATGGCCATAACTATTGCTACTCTATATGTATGTCCATAACTATCGCCACTTATCGCATATTTTTCACAGTTATATATGTCCATAACTATTGCTACTCTATACACCTAATTACTTACGAATCTAAACTATTGCTACTGTACAGTTAATTATGTACACACGTGATTAATCTGGTTGGTAAGTCGACTGTATACAAAACTATTAGCATTCTACACAGCTAATTATTTACAAACCTAATTAAATTGGTCACTAAATCGTGTATCGCAAGAAATTATTGCTACTCTACACAGCTAGCTAGTTACAAATCTAATTAATCTAGTCGCTAAGTTGTCTATCTAAATAATCATTACTCTTCTACATAGCTAAGTACTTACAACCTACTTAATCTGATCACTAAATCAAATTTTTAATTAACATAATGAAAAAAAAATCCCTACAGTAGATCATTTCTTTTTCTTCCCCTCCTCTTTTTCTCTCCCTCCTCTTCTTCCTTCTTCTCTTCCTCTTTTTCTCCTTCTCTTCCTCATCTCTCTTTTTTCTTCTTCTTCTCCTCCTCTTTCCCCTCTCCCTTTTTCTATTTTGCATTCGGTCAGTTCTAGCCGACCAGATTCAGCGCATGAGGTAAATATCCTCTCTATCGCTAATTGAAATGACGACAGAGAAGTGCCTGTTGGGATTCGCCTCTCGCCGTTTGAAATGGCGATAGACAATATGTCGCCATTTGAAATGGCTATAGAGAGGTATTTTTGCTATTTTTTTAATTGGTGTATTATTTCTGTCAATTTTTATTAAAATAATATTATTTAAAAAAATCAACAAAACTATGTGTTTTCCATTTAGAAATGGTTGGTTGGGCCATAAGAGATTCTGATAGAATGTGGTACAAACGTGCGAAGTATTATTTAATATATATATATTTTTTTTTATACCCCAAAGAACATCTCGTCGGAATAATCAGTTACGGACATATGTATATCCACACCTCAGGATGTTATTTTTAATAATTTTTTAGCCTAGGATGTTTTCATGGTTGGCTGAACGCAGCAGAGCTTAGCCACTTGCCGTTCCAACAAGCAAAGACAAATAATCTGCATAAAACCATTCTTATCTATGACTTCTATCTGCTCTCTTTGTGGCCCTAGCCATCCTTCACCACTAGGGGTGGGCATCGTACCATGCCGAGTTGGCTCGGCACGGGTTTATCATGTTTCGTGCCTGAATTGTGTCGGCCGTAACGGCCGGCCGTGCCTACTGTGCCGTGCCGTGCCGGTCCGGCTCACCTTCGGCGAGCCTAGGCACGGTCCATTTGCGCTTCGTGTCTGCTTCATGCTGTGCCAGCCTAGGCCCAACCCATTTACACTATTGCGACAAGAGGAAAGGAGACGAAGACACATGATGCTCAATCTCTTTCAATTCTCTCTCGCCCGTTGCTCCCTCTCGCAGCTCTCTCTCTCTCTCTCTCTCTCTCTCTCTCTCTCTCCATCCCTCTCAATCTCTCTCGTCTGTTGCTCCCTCTCCCTCGATCGTCTATCTCAATCTCTCCCTCGTATGTTGCCTCCCTCTCTCTTGTTCATTGGCTGACAAGAGAACGAGAAATGATCACCCGTAGAAAGCCCAATAGTACTTGTTCTCTCCAAAAAGATCATTAGACTCATAACCTCGACAGTAGTAAGAATCTAGTAAAATAAAATCATTGTAGATAAGTGACATAATATAGCCATCAACAACAATGGAGTTGTGACAGTAGATCTATGGATGTTGGATCGGATCTAGACTATAAATTGTACAAACTTGAGACTACAAACGGCCGTGCCGCGGTGTGCCTATGCCTCTGCTGTGCTACCCATGCCTCCGCTGTGCCGTGCCGGCACGGGCCCGTCCCAAACGGCTTTGCCACCCATTGTGCCCTGGTCTCAGGCCTGGCACGGCCCGTGCTACAGTGTCGTGCCGGCACGGTACAGCCCACACCGTGCCGCGCCGGGTTTTGATCCGGACTAGATCACCGTGTCTCGGACCGGCTCAAAAAGACCCCGCCCAAGTACCTACCTCTATTCACCACTATGAAAAAGATGTACATAATGTTCGTCTCCAAACAGAAGTAGATCAAAGAAGACATAGACACGGGAAAGCAACTCCACATGAATGTTCATGTACTGTCCTTACGATCCAAAATTCTCTGAGATCTGTAAAAAGTATTACAATGATTGTAAGATGGGATTGTAGTTTGTATTTTTGAAGCTTTGTATCGATCTCGAAGCACGTTTTATGGTTCGGATGGTGCATGGACCTCCATATACACTAGGAAGATAAGCACGGCGCACGCCGAAGGCGCGAAAGAAAAACAAATTTATGTTTTTTTCGAGAAAAAATAGACCGAGATGTATTTTTTAAATTTTTGAATGGTCTTTCGGAGCGTTTTTTTTAATAAAATTTTTTTTTTGGAAAATAGAACAAGTCGTTTTTTTTACAATTTTCGTAGGATCTTTTCACTTTTTTTTGGGAAAAATGGACAAAGACATAGTTTACAGATCTTCGAAGGATTTTTTTTGCGGTGGCACTTGGACACTCTCTAATTGTGTGTTTGGTTGGAGAGTGAGGTGGAATGGAATGGTTCCATCCCAGATTTCAGGGATGGAATGGTTCCATCTCATATTTCAGGGATGGAATGGTTCCATCCCAGATTCTAAGACAGGGTCCACTGTCACTCTCACATTCCAAGTGGGATAGCTGCGTTCCAGAAAATTTGTAGAACTTGGCCGTCCCGAATCTAGAAAGAATATTCTGTTTTCTGGAACCAAGTCATCCTCAGCTCTCCAACCAAACACTAAACTTGGTGGGATGGGATGGTTCCATTCCACTCTATCCCACTAACCAAACACACAATAAGATCCTCAAACCTCCCAACTTTAATACATAGTATATATTTTCTCGGAAAAACGGAGAAAGAATCTTCATTTGCCGAGTTTAACACTCTATACGTTCACCGGTCAATAATATATGCTTCGAAAAATACTATAGATCGAGTTGCAACAAAAACTATAGAGATACAACTGTACACATATTTCTTATTCCAGAAAATATTAGAAATCGAGTTACAAAAAATAGAGAGATAAATTTGTACACATATTTCTTTTGATGAATTTGGTTAACACTCTATTATTACCTGGTCAACCTTTTTTTGTCGAGTTTAACACTCTATGCGTTCACCGAATAATAATACATGTTTAGAAAAATATTAGAGACCAAGTTGGGAAAAAAAAAGCTTAGAGATAGAGCTGTACACCTATTTCTACTGGCAAAAAAAAATTTTCTGGGAAAAACGGAGAAAGGATCTGGACATAAGAAACGAGGACATGTTTGTTATGTTTTTAGACCTGACCGCTATCCTAGAAAATTAGAAAATGACTTGTTCACGATTTGCATTTAACGAGAGTTTTTTTCTGTAAAAAAATGAACGAGTGACCTGAATGCAATTCAAAAACGTTTTTCTTTCTCTCATAAAAAAGCGCGAAGGGCTTTTCTATAACTCGCAGGGACCTATTCGTGATTTGAAGGAAACATAGGGACTTTTTCGCAAAACGCCAGAAAATGACACGTGGAGTGTCCGAAAAATCTTTTCTTTTCCTCACAAAAAATCGCGAAGGATCTTTCTGTAACTCGCAGGGATCTATCCGTAATTTGAAGGAAACGGAGAGATTTTTTCGCAAAACACCGGGAAGTGACACGTGGAGTGGCCAGTTGACCTTCATTCTGTTTGCTTATAATAGATGTAATATTTACGCGTGAGAGTGATGCACCGAGTTTATAAACGGTCTGGACTCTGGACACAAGGGCCTCAAGTACTCCAAGAAAAAAAGGAGTGGAAATCCTTTTATGTAAGAAGTGCTAGCTTGTGGGATAAAAAAAGCACTATAATTGGTACGAAAGAGTTTTAACATTATCTTCATAGTATAAAAGAGAAAAGATTAGGTATGGGTTCAACTTGTTTATTTCTCGTTTACCTTCATTCGTCATCTCCTCCTAACATTATCAGAAACTGTACTCTCACCTATTCCCAGAGTAATCAAGTAGAAACAACATGTTTATTTCTCGTCTTTTCTCTTGATTGTATAATTGTCTTAATCTTTTTGCCTTGCGAACTCAGCACTTCCTAAATCCTATCTTCTTGATTTTTCACATCATTGCAAGTGCATCACATGTACAGGCACAGCTGCAAACCAACTGTCGGTGTTTCGTGCACCGGCAATACGAATTTATGGTCGGATGGGGTCGCGCGCTCCCTCTCCCCGAATGGTCGACTCGTGGAGTCAGAAGATTTATACTGGTTCGGGCCGAATGTCCCTACTCCAGTTCGTGCGGTGTGAATGTATTGATCTTTTGGAGACGGACAGGGGGTGTACAGGCGAGGCGGACGGTCGGCTGTCCGATCCCCTTGAGGTTTTCGCTAGGGAGTCGGGGCTACCTTGGAGACTGTTTTCCCTTTCCTCCGCGCCCCTCCCTCTCGGGCCCTGCCTCTCCTTATATAGTCGGAGGAGGCAGTTTACACGGGAGTTGTGAAGACTACGAGGAGAGGGGTCTGCATGTCTTGAGGTCTGGTTTCTGTCTTGTCCGGCCAACCCCTGCCTGTCCCGAGGTGGGGTTGGTGGCTCTGTGGCGTCTGATCTTGCGTATCTTGTCGAGGGTGGCGTGTTGCGTGGTGCTCTTGTCGGCCTTGGTGACTTTAATGGCGCTTGACTTTGCTTAGGCCTCGGAGTGGGCGTACTCCTCTGCGGTGTGCCAGCGACGGGGCGGGGTTTGACTTCTTCGGTGGCTCTTCCGACAACCTTGGGAAGGAGCCGCCACCTGGTACGGATGTCGAGGACGCTGCGCACAAGGCGGTACCGACATCGGCGTGGCCTGCTGACTTGTGCGTGGGCGGAGCTTGAGCTGATATTAGGCGGCCGGCGTGCCGACCGCTTGGAACCAGAGCCCGCCGACCGTCAGAGTCGGCCCCGCATGTGTCGGGCTCGTTCTTTGCGCCCAAGTACCTTTCGGTGGTGCGGACTTCCGTCGTGATAGGTCAGCCCGTTCGTGCTTCCGGCCGATGGGGTACCCATGGTACGGTACTCGCCAAGAGCCCGAGCCGGAGGCGGGTCGGAGAGCCTTCGGGGTTTAACCTGGCGGCGATAACCGTCGACCCGGGGGTCGGTGTGGCTGCCTGGGAGCCGCGCCCGACCTAGAAAGAGCTCCGGTGCAAGGCTGAGCGCACCCGTGGTGTCCTCTGAGCCCCCGAGCGGGTCAGGGAGCCGGTCGGGGGTTTACCCGGTCGAAAAGTGGCCACGGACCCTGAGGTCGGCGACGCCTTTGGTCGGGGCCGCCGCTTGTCGGTCAAGCCCGTCCAAAGAGCCCGAAGGCGAGCGCACCCGCGGCGAGTTTCGAGCCCCGAAAGGGAGTCGGGGAGCCGGTCGGGGTTTACCCGGCCATGGTGGTCGCCGACCCGAGGTCGGCGGTGTCTAGGTCGGCCGGATCGCTTGGGAGTCGCGCCACTGAAAGAGCCCGGCAAGGCGAGCGCACGGTGGGTGTAACCGAGCCCTCGAGCGGTCGTGGAGCCGGCCGGGGTTTCTCGGTCGAAAAGTGGCCGCGGTTGGTCGGCCGCCGCTTGTCGGTCAAGCCCGCCCAAAGAGCCGGTCTGGCGAAGCGCACCTGGCATGAGCTGAGCCCCGAGCGGGTCGGGGAGCCGGTCGGGGTTTTACCCGGTCGGATTCTGGCAGGCCACGGTGTACGTGGGTCCTTAGAGTCAGGTGGGCGGACGCGCGTTTACCTTCGTCGGTTTGAACGCCGTGCTCGTGCGAAGCATTATCGGGTGATCCGAGTGGAACCTTGGCGATCCCCCTCGAGGGGGTTCGTTTCCAAGCGGACGTAGCTCCCGGCGTGGGCGTCCGACCCGCTGGGGGGCGTTCCATAAAAACCTTTCCTTACTCGATCCCGTGTCGGACTGCCGGGTCGTCCGCCGACCCGGAGCGCGGCTGGCCGCTACTCATCGATGAGTTCCGCGGGAGAGTGTGAGGTATGGTCTCGGACGCGAGTCACAGTGATTGGTTCGTCCGCCGACCCAATCGAGGCCCTCGGGGCTCACCGCGACTCGCCGCTCTTTTACGTCTGGGCGGCTGCTCACTGGCCGATTCGCCTTCAGAACCCACAAAGACGGTGCCGGGCCTCGAGTGCGAGCCTATAGGCGCTTACTCTCCCGAGGCCGGGCGCCCAAAGGCCGCTTATGCATTTTTCGGCTGGGGCGCTTTGGCCCATCGTGAATCGGGCGAGGCTCGCGATGTCAGACGCGCGCGCGAGGCGGCCATCTGTCGAGCAAGCACGCGCAGTGATTTAAACGGATCGCGGCACGTTATCGGGAACGGGCGAAGGCGGCAAAGTGACGGTTTATGCATCTGCCGATTCGCGCGAGGAGGCGTCGATTTCGGCGCGGAGGCGCGTCTGTTCCCGCCTGGAGCCTATAAAGGAAGGAGTGGGTGGCGTGGTAGGCGCCAAGCCTTCTGTTCGTGCGCTCTGCAAAAAAGGAAAAAGGGAGGAAGAAAACGAGGGAAGAAGAGGAGTCTCCTGCTCCGCCGCGTCGTCCCCCGCTTTCCTTCGCGCACTGGGAGATGTCGCTGTACCCGCATTCGGCCGTGGCGGGTCGCTATCTCTGGCCTGGGAGAGGAAGGAGTTCCTTCCTCCGCGCCCGAGTCCGGGCCGGGCGAAGTTCCGGCCGACCGGGGCCGGGGACCCCGAACTTGGGGACGGCGAGATAGTCTCGTTGTCGTCCTTCTAGGTACGGGGCTTCGGACTTCCACTCCACCCGTTAAATGCACGGGGTTGCTGCACTATTACGGGGAGGTTCATCATCTGAACCGAATGGAGTCCTCCACATTGCGGTCTTCATGACGCTGTGTGAGGCCTTCTGGGATCGAACCCACCGGGGCTCTGGCGCCACTTCTTCTTCGCGAGGTCGTCATCGGACACCAGCCTCCTCGGAGCTCTGATGATTCAATTGCGCAACCACCGCAAGCCGTTCTACGTCGACTTGAAGCTGCCGACGTCCAACCGGGGGTGGCATAGCGAGTGGTTCTATGTCCGGAACCTCGGCAACAGTGCCCCGGCCTTCAGTGGGAATCTTCCGACGTCGCATCCTTGTTGGACCTGGGGCCCTGACAAGAAGGACCGGAAGAAGGTGGACGCGATCCTTGAAGCTCGCGGACCTGAAGCGGCGGGGCCTCGACAGGCAAGGTGGTCCTCAAAGACGTTTCATGGAGAGGCGATCCAACCCTTCAAGGGCCGGTTCGCCCCATGTTTGAGTACATGGGGCCGACCGACCTCGCAAGGTCGTCGAGCGAGCTTCCTCGTCGGAGATCTCGCGGCGTGTCCGCATCTCCATCACGGAGACACCAACCAGCGGGCGAGGCAGCGCCGTTTCGGCGCAGAATCCTGTAACCTGGTACGCCCGACGGCTCTCGCTCGCTTTTGCTTTGCTCTGCTTCCTCGCCTCCTTACCCGCGTGCTCCGCAGGGCTCGGTGGATCGATCTCCGCCCCTTGCTGCCGGGAAAAGGAGTTGAGGGCGGCCGTGCGCTGAAAAGGAGAAAGCAGGACGCCGCCCGCTAGCGGAAAAAGAGGCCACCAAGACGCGGAAGAGGAAAAGCGCGCGGCCAGAGGCAGCGTGGCGAGGAGGTCTCGGAGGAGACCTCGGAAGAGACCTCGAGTGAGGGTGACGAGGAGTCGTTGTCGAGCGGGGGAGAAGTTGCCGGGGCGGTCGCGGCGCGACGCTGGTCCTAGTCGCGGGCGGCGATCGGCTCCTCCGAAGAGACCGCGGGCGCAGGTTTTATCCTGCGGAAGCGCGGGTCCCGGTCGCCTCCTCGCGGGGGTCCGGCAAAGAGGGCACGTCAAGTGCCGGTTGTTCGCTCCTCCCGGTAAGCGACTTGCGCAATTCCTCTGGTGCTGACTTCTTCTGCAATTCGATCGACCGCCAGACGCAGGAGGCCTCACTGATCCGGGAGGGCGCTGAGCCCTACTTCGGTGGTGAGGAATCGCCCCCTCCCGGTCCTGTCCGCGGGGCGCGTGGTGGTTGTCGGGAGGGGGGATCGTTCGGATGCGCTCCCCGCGGTAGGGCCCGTTGGCGAGGGGACGCTGCCCGAGGGGACTTATCAGGCGGCTGCCGGATGTGAGTGCGCGCGTAAGCCCCGCCGGGCGTGCTCCGCCTGCGTTGCCGACTCGCTGAGGCCGGCGGAGTTCTCGCCGGCCTCGCTTCCCCGTGCCGCTCCTGGTGGAGGTCGCCGCGAGCCTGCCGGGAAACATCGGGATTCGCGTCGTTTGCAACGCCGGCGGGACGAGATCGCCACCCGCCCGGGCGCCGCCCGACCGGCGGTCCGAGTGTCGCCGATGGGCGCACAACCGACCGCCGCAGGCGTTCCGTCGGGCGGGGAAATTAAGTCGAAGCTGATCGCCGATCGCTGGCCCGACTTGGCCCGATCTGACCGGCCGGGCCGCGCTCGTTACGGGCGGCGACGCGAAACGTCGCGGATTGGGACGCTCTGGAGGATGACATGGGAAGGATCCACGCCGAACTTACCCTTGTCGTCGACGCCGCGTCCAAGGCGAGGAGGTCCATTGCTGAGGAGTCCCTTTCGGCGGTCGTAAGTTTGTGAGGATTTTTCCTGTGCATCTTCTTGAGCGGGAAAAGGAGACTGACCGGGCGGGTACCTGCAGCGCTTGACATCCCGAGCGGTGGGCAAGTCAAGGTTCCTCCGGCACTTGCACAGCCGGGGGAGTGCCATAGGGCAGGAGCTGCTCGACGCTCGGAGGGCGCTTGCCGCTGAGCAAGGAAGGGCTGCCTCGGCGGGTCAGCGGCTGGGGGAGGTCGCTGAAGCCTTGCGGGAGGCTCAGCGACGTGCGGAGTCGTTGGCCACCGAGGGAGAGAGGGCCAGGTCGTCCCTGGCGGATGCTGAAGCGGCCAAGACTTCCGCAGTCAGTGCGGCAGCGTCCGCCCGGGCGGAGGCCGTCCTCTATCGGGAGGAATGCGAGTCGACCCGCAGGGAGGCCGATCAGCTTCGCGCCGAGCGGGATCTCGCTCGGGGTGAGCTCGTGACGATGAAGGAGCTTGCCGACCGCGCTACGGCCGATCGGGAAGCGCGTGCCAAGGCCGAGGAGGAACTTCGCGCCAAGGAGGCTTCCGTGGCTGGTGAGTAGCTTAGTCTTCCGGGGGTCATCGCGGCAGCCCCTCGACGTTGTTTTCGCCCTCGCAGTCTCGAAAAAACCTTACCGACGCTACCGGAGTCGCGAAGGGCGGCGATGGAGGCACGAGGCGGCGGTCGAGTCACGTGACTCGGCCCTTTGAGTAAGCGGCCGGGCGGAGACGACGCGCCGACACGACGCCACCGACGATCCTCCACGTGGGCGCCCAGGTATGCAGGATCGCTGTTCGGGCTTACTCCGGCCCAGCGCCATCCCCGCCATGCTTGGGTGGATCCTGGCCGAGCGTCGGCGTCGGTGCGAAGCGGCGGTGCTTGGCGCTTCTTCGGCCCTGGTCAACACCGTCTCTTATTACGACGGCGTCGACCTTGAGGCGGTCGGGAGCGGCGTCGCTGCTGACCGAAGCGATGAAGAGGTCGACGCGTTCATGGCCCGGGTCGATCCGTGTGCCCAAGAGATTGCCGGCCGAATCTCGCCGCGCGAAATTCTCCGTCGAAAGGGGGAGGAGGATTAGTTTTTTCTTCCGTTTGCTTTGTGGCAATGTATGTGAAGAATGGAATTGCCCTAGTCGAGCTCGACGCCGGGCTGTTTTTAAGTTACTCTGCCCGTCTATCCCGTGTTTCTTTTATGAATTTGGGCAATTTTTCAACCGTAGCTACGGGGGTCCACAGGGGTGCCCTGAGAGCGTAGGCGTTGCACCAGATTCATGCGAAGAGGACATGGGGGAGGGCGAGCTGCCTCGAGCGATTGCTTGGTGAAGGAGGTGTTGGAGTCGAACCACCTCCTTCGCGAAGCTTTGGCGGGTTGAAATCTAACCTAAGTGGGGGTGCTCCGACCGCTCGTAGTGTTTCTTGCTCGGGGGGCTTGTTTCCCTCCGCAGAGTGCTACTTCGAAGCCGTAGCCGCGGGGGCGTAGGCCGTAGTACTTTGAGCCGAGGGAAATAGTCGCGAGGTAGATAGCTCGGTCGGTCGGAGTGCGGCTTAGGTTAGCGACCCGCACGTTTTTTTTTTAAAAGATGGTCGGGTTGGGCCGCTGGGGCGTAAGTCGTAGCATTCGTCAACCTATATCGAAAGGCTCCATCCGACCGCCGCTCGGCCCTTCGCTCAGGTAGCCTCCTTTTTGCACAAGTGCTACTGAACCGGGCAGTAGCGGGCGTGGGCCGTAGCATTTTGGTTTTGAGGAGGTTACTTTAGGAGGGGAGCTCGGTCGGAGTGGTAACCGGTTATCGATTTAAGTCGCCGGCCCCCGAGGTCATGCAGCCCCCGAGTGGTGCGTGGGGACTGAGGGTGCAGTCGCCACGCGCCGCTTGAGTTCGTGGTGGGTGTGCGATTTTTTCCGAAAAGGAATTTTCTGCTTTCGGAGATAAGGGTGGATTAACTCGCCTTGAGGACCGCTGATTTTGGAGTGACGCTGGCGCCGTCTTCGCCGTCGCGTGACCCAAGGCGCCGTCTTCGCTTCCTCTCGTCTTGCCTTGGCGACTTGGGGCGCTTTATCTTCGCGCGCCATGGTTATAAAGGAGAGGCGCCAAGGCGCTGTTGCTCCATGCGCCATGGCGGACCACAATGCTCGGCCAGCGAGGAGGTGGTTGCCCATCAGGCCTGGTTGCGGGAGGTGGCGGATGCTGAAGCCGCGGCTGTTCGTGAGGACGCGTGGCGAGTCGGCGTCCTCGTCGTCGGCGTTCCTCGGCTTCGAGAAGTGAGGGCGCCACTATTGCGGGCGGTGGTAGAGGCACGCCGCCGCGGAGCTCGCTGGCGAAGCGCACCAAGATCGCAATGGGCGGTTCGCTCTTGGTTGGGGCGATGTTCCTCCATAAATAAATAAAGTGTTCGGGTTTCCCTTTTCGTTTCGCTCCTTCTCTTTTTTGTGTTGAGATCTAGCCCTCGCTCTTTCGCACGTGATCGAAGGAGGACAGCTTCGGGACCTCTGCTTTCGGGGCGGGGGTCGCAGTGCTCATGATCAGCAAAACGAGAGAGATTCGAGAGAGAGGAAAAACCGCTTGGTCGGTCGTCCGACCGCTGCAGCTTTCTTTGCTCGAGTGTTTTTTTTTTTTTTTTTTTTTTCGTATGGTACAAAGAGAGGAGAGAGGCCGACTATGGATAGAACCTTCTCAGCTTCTCTATGTTCCAGGCGTTTGTCACGAGATTCCCTTGGGTGTCTTTGAGGCGGAAAGTGCCGGGTCGGAGGACTTCCGCGATGGTGAAAGGGCCCTCCCAAGGTGGGGAGAGCTTGTGCCGCCTTCCTTGGACTGGACTTGGCGTAGCACTAAGTCGCCGACTTGAGCAACGAGCGGACCCGTCGGTACGTGGTAGCGACGCGGCGCTGCCGATACTTTGCCGGCCGTAGGACCGCGGCGTCTCGAGCCGTCGAGAGTCGGTCGAGGTTATCTTGTTGTTCCTCATTGCCGTGCGTTGTTGTAGTTACGCACCCTTGGTGCGCCAGTACTCAAGGTCGGTCGGGAGGACGACCTCGCCCGAACACCAAGAAAAAAGGAGTAAACCCGGTCGACCGGGTTGGCGTGGTTCGCAGACTCCAAAGCACGGGCGGTAGCTCGGCAGCCCATCGTCCCGCGAATTTCTTCAGTCGGCTGAAGATTCGCGGCTTGAGTCCTTGGAGGATCATGCCGTTGGCTCGCTCGGCCTGTCCGTTGGCTCGGGGGTGTGCTACTGCCGCCCAGTCGACTCGGATGTTGAAGTTGTCGCAGAACTCGAGGAACTCCCTTCCCGTGAACTGCGTCCCGTTGTCGGTGATGATGGAGTTGGGCACCCCAAACCGGTAGACAATGTCGCGGAAGAAACTTGCCGCCTGCGCTGATGTGATCTTCTGCAATGGCTTTGCTTCAATCCACTTTGTGAACTTGTCTACGGCGACAAGCAAGTGAGTGAAGCCCCCGGGCGCCTTTCTGAAGGGTCCGACCAGGTCGAGTCCCCAAACCGCGAAGGGCCATGTGATGGGGATCGTCTGCAGGGCTTGCGCAGGAAGATGCGTCTGTCTGGCGAAGAATTGGCATCCTTCGCAGGTGCGGACAATCTGGGTCGCATCTGCTACGGCGGTCGGCCAGTAGAAACCTTGTCGGAAGGCCTTTCCTACCAGGGACCGCGGCGCGGCATGGTGCCCGCACACCCCGTCATGGATGTCCTGCAGAAGGTGCTTCCCTTGGTCAGTCGGAACGCACTTCTGCCGGATTCCGGACGGGCTCCTCTTGTCGCGGGCGCCCTCGATCAGGACGAATGACTTAGCCCGCCGAGCGAGGCGCCGAGCCTCGGTGGTATCGGCGGGGAGCGACCCGTTTGTCAATCGATCGACAAACGGTCGCCTCCAGTCGGTTTCGATGCTTAGGACGCTCAAGTCCGACCCAGGCGGGGGGGCATCTGACCGAAGATCAGTGGGGCCACCCGCCCTTGGGGGGTCGGCGGCGCCCTCAGCATTCGGATCCAACCGGATTGAAGGGCTGCTGAGGTCGGAGACGAAGATTCCTGGGGGAACCGGCCCCTTCCCGGAGGCGAGGTTGGCGAGGGAGTCGGCTTCACTGTTATAGCGTCGGTAGCTATGATGGAGCTCGAAACCCTTGAACTTTTCCTCAAGCTTGCGGACCTCCAGCGATGGCGGCCATCCGAAAGCGTCGCGGGGCTCGGTGGCTTTCATCACTTGATCGACGACCAGCTTGGAGTCGCCGCGAACGTTGAGACGTCAGGCGCCAGTGTCGGCGGCGATTCGCAGCCGCTTGACGAGGGCTTCAGACTCGCGACATTGTTGGTGGCGTCGAAGAGTAGTCGTATGGCGTCATCGGAGTTTGTTGCCGAGTGGGGAGATGATAGCGACCCCGCGCGGCCCGTTCTTGGTGTAAGACCCATCGAAGTACATCGTCCGATTACTCGGGTCTTCGGCCGCGTGAGGACTTGCGCCTCGGTCCACTCGGCGACAAAGTCCGCCAAGACTGGGACTTGATCGCCGTCCTGGGGCGTCACGATATGTCGAGGCCGTTGAGCTCGAGAGCCCATTTGGCGATTCTTCCGTAGCGTCGCGGTTGTGGGCGACTTCTCCGAGCGGCGAGGAGGTTACCACGGAGATGGGGTGCCGATCGAAGTAGTGGGCAAGCTTCCTCTTGGCGATGAGCACCGAGTATAGCAACTTCTGCACAGGGATATCGGACCTTTGTATCGGAGAGCACCTCGTGGCCGAAGTAGACCGGCCTTTGCACCTTGAGAACGCGGCCTTCCTCCGCTCGTTCCACAACAAGTGCCGCTACCGACGACCTGAGTCGTGGCGGCGATGTAGAGGAGCAAAGGCTCCTGCGACTCCGGGCGACCAGACCGGAGGTGAGGTCGAAAGGCTTTTAGTCGACTAAAGGCTTCACGAGCTTCGTTGGTCCAGAAAAGTGGTCGGACTTCTTCATCGCCTTGTAGAGTGGCATCCCTCGTTCGCCGAGGCGGATACAAAGCGACTTAGTGCCGCGAGGCATCCCATCAGCCTTTGAACTCCCTTGGATCGTTGATTGGCCCCATCCTTGCGATAAGCGGAGATCTTATCTCGGTTGGCCCGATGCCGCTCGGAGACGATGAATCCCAAAGACAACTTGCCCTTCGGGGGACCCCGAAGACGCACTTCGGGGTTGAGCTTTATCTTGAAAATCGTCGGAGGTTCGCAAAAGTCTCCTCGGTCGGTGATGAGGTCATCGGCCTTCCTGGTCTTGACAACGATGTCGTCGACGTAGGCTTCGATGTTACGGCCAATTTGGTCCGAAAAACACGCCTGCATACATCGCTGGTACGTGGCGCCCGCGTTTTTTAGACCAAAAGGCATCGTGACGTAACAGTATGAGCCATACGGGGTGATGAAGGAGGTCGCGAGCTGATCGGACTCCTTCATCATAATCTGGTGATAGCCCGAGTAGGCATCCAAAAAGGAAAGGGACTCACACCCGGCGGTGGAGTCCACGACCTGGTCGATGCGAGGCAATGGGAATGGATCTTTCGGACAGGCCTTGTTGAGGCTCGTGTAGTCAACGCACATTCTCCATTGCCCCGACTTTTTCTTTACAAGGACGGGATTGGCGAGCCACTCGGGGTGACGCACCTCCCTTACAAAACCGGCGGCCAAAAGTTTGGCGATCTCTTCCCCAATGGCCCGTCGCTTCTCTTCGTCGAAACGGCGCAGGCGCTGGGCGATCGGTCTGGATCCAGGTCGAATGTTCAGGGAGTGCTCGGCGACCTCCTTCGGGACTCCTGGCATGTCCGAGGGTCTCCAAGCGAAGACATCTCGGTTTGCTTGGAGGAAGTCGACGAGCGCGCCTTCCTATTTGGTGGTGAGGGCGGCCCCGATCCGCACGGTCTTGGCGGGATCCTCGGGATCAACAGCGACCTCCTTCGTGTCCTCCGCGGACTTGAAAGAGCTAGTCCCCGACTTGCTGGAGTCGGGGGTGGATCCGGGGGCCTTCTCCTGGAGCTGGGCGAGCTCGGCAGAAGCGAGGACCGCTGAGGCCAGCTCGCAGCTTCGGCCTCATGATTGTAGGCGAGCTGGAAAGATGTGGCCACGATGATGACTCCTTGCGGCCCTGGCATCTTTAGCTTGAGGTAGGTGTAATTGGGGACCGCCATGAACTTCGCGTAGCATGGTCGTCCCAAAATGGCGTGGTAGGAGCCGGGGAAGTCCACAACCTCGAAAGTGAGGTTTTCGGTGCGGAAGTTGTCCGGGCTCCCAAAGGTGACGGGCAGGCCGACTTGTCCGAGGGGGTGGGCCTGTTGGCCTGGTACGACGCCATGGAAGGGCGCCTTGCTCGGCGGAGGGCGGAGCGAGGACCCCGGGGCGCCCAAGGTCTCAATATACATGATGTTGAGACTGCTGCCGCCGTCCATGAGTACCTTGGTCAGGCGCTTCGTCCCCACGATGGGGTCGACGACGAGCGGATAGCGTCCCGGGTGCGGGATGTGGTCGGGGTGGTCGGTCGGTCGAAGCGATCGGGCACTCACCACCTCAGTAGGCGAACAGCGGGGTAGCCGTGTGGACCTCTCGGTGGGCGAAGCTTCAGCCGTCCGCTTGTCGGCGTAGCACTCCGCCCCTCAGAAGATCATGAGACGCCGCCGAGTTGCGGGAACTCGTACCGGTGGCTCATCGCTTCAATCCCGGCCATTGCCGGCGCCGGGTCGCGCTTCTTCCCCTTACCCGCGACGTCGTGGGGTTTCCGGAGAGAAACCGCCAGGACTTCAGTCCGATATTTGTGCTTGACGGGATAGTCGTGGTTCGGGCACGGACTATCCATCGCCTTCGAATCGGTCGGCGTCTGGCTGAGCCTGGCTGCTTTGGCAGTCGGTCGGCGTGGCGACCATTCGGCCTTCGCGCCCTCGCTTCCCCTTCCGCTTTCTTTTGTCCGGGCGGTCGGAGGGGGCGCCGGCCCCGAGGCTGACTGACTTGTGGGCCGTCTTCCTTTCGAAGATGGCCCCCACGGCCTCCTCGCCGGAGGCGTGATTGGTGGCGATGTCAAGGAGCTCCTTGGTGGTCCGGGGCTTCGCATGACCCCCAACTTGTGGACGAGCCTCGCCGCGTGGTGCCGTAGATGAACGCCCGACGACGTCGGCGTCGCGGATGTCGGGAGCTCATTGCACCTTGGGAGAAGCGGCGGATGTAGTCCCGGAGGGTCTCCCCCGGCTGCTGCTTGCAGCTTTTCAGGTCCCAGGAGTTGCCAGGGCGTTTGTATGTGCCCTGGAAATTTCCGACGAAAAGGTTCGTCAGGTCGGCCCAGCTGCCGATGGTATCTGCGGGCAGGTACTCGAGCCATGCTCGAGCTGAGTCCGCAAGATAGATGGGGAGGTACTGGATAACGAAGGAGTCGTCCGTCGCTCCCCCAGCTCGACAGGCGAGCCGGTAGTCCTCTAACCAGACACTGGGGTTGGTAGCCCCCGTGTACTTGGCTATGTTGGTCGGGGCCCGGAATCTGACCGGGAAGTCGGCGTTGCGGATACGGCGGGTGAACGCACGCGGCCCAGGACCGTCGAATCCTGGGTCGGGATGGTCGCGTCGCCCGCTATCGGCGATCTGCGAGGGTGCTGCCGCGTCGGTAGCTCTCCTTCGCGCCTCGAGGGTGGTGCGGAGATCATACTTGTCCCCCAGGCGATGGCGCACCGGGGTGTATGATGCCTGGGGGAGTTCGTGGGGCGGGGCCGTCTTGGCTGGGCTCGCCGCCTGTGAGGGGGAGTGGCCCAGGCGGCCCGAGGTGGCGCCCGTTCGCCGGGAACTAGAACCTTGGGCGTGCTGAACGACAGCACGCTCTACCAGTCCCCGAAGGTTCTGGTAGGTGGCCTTGGCTTCAGGCTCCGTTGGCTCAGGCGACCCTCGGGCGGCATTGCCGCAGCCGGCAATGTTACGGTTGGCGTGAGGAAGAACGGAAGGCCGTTCGCTTCCTCGACCAATTCTTGATACACTGCAGCCTGGCGCGCCGAGGTCGGTGGTGGGCTAGGCCGACGGCGCTCGATTCGACTGCAGCTTGTCGAGCTCGGCCTTTCGGGCTTCTAGCTCCTCGCGCCGGCTGGAGGTCAGCGGCGTTGTAAGTCTTGTCGTCGTCTTCCGGGATTCCTCCGCCCGCGCCTCGTCGCGGGAGGAGGGTCCCGATGGTAGCGGGTGGAGGATGGCTCCGCCGCCGTCATATTGCACTCGCGCGTAGGCCCTTCGAGGGGCACACTCCTTGCCGGAGCTAGAGCCGTGGCTAGAGGAATCCGTCAGCAGGTCGTGGTGGGAAGCCGGCGAGTAACCGGCCATGGCCACGTGTTGTGAGCTCGTGGAGGGTGGTTCCGCCGCTCGCCGCGGCGCGTATGCGGTGTTGCCAGGAGCAACGCCCGGCGCAAGACGTTGCCCGCGCGGCTTGCGCGGGGGCCTCGAGGCTGAGCTTGCTGAGGACGTCAGCGATCGCATCCAGGCTTGCGGAGGGCGTCCGGTCCCGGACAGCAGCAGGGACGAGGACAAGCTCCCCCGCCGTGGTGACGATGAAATCGAGGGCGCCGAAGCGGATCCAGCCCCTCGATACCGTGAAAGCGTAGTGGGAGGAAGCCATCAGGGAGGAGAATGGGAATCCGAAGATGAAGATGTCGGTGAAGACGCGCGAGATCCCCTACCTGGCGCGCCAACTGTCGGTGTTTCGTGCACCGGCAATACGAATTTATGGTCGGATGGGGTCGCGCGCTCCCTCTCCCCGAATGGTCGACTCGTGGAGTCAGAAGATTTATACTGGTTCGGGCCGAATGTCCCTACTCCAGTTCGTGCGGTGTGAATGTATTGATCTTTTGGAGACGGACAGGGGGTGTACAGGCGAGGCGGACGGTCGGCTGTCCGATCCCCTTGAGGTTTTCGCTAGGGAGTCGGGGCTACCTTGGAGACTGTTTTCCCTTTTCTCCGCGCCCCTCCCTCTCGGGCCCTGCCTCTCCTTATATAGTCGGAGGAGGCAGTTTACACGGGAGTTGTGAAGACTACGAGGAGAGGGGTCTGCATGTCTTGAGGTGCAGTTTCTGTCTTGTCCGGCCAACCCCTGCCTGTCCCGAGGTGGGGTTGGTGGCTCTGTGGCGTACAGTCTTGCGTAATACTGTCAGGGTGGCGTGTTGCGTGGTGCTCTTGTCAGCCTTGGTGACTTTAATGGCGCTTGACTTTGCTTAGGCCTCGGGAGTGGGCGTACTCCTCTGCGGTGTGCCGAGCGACGGACGGGGTTTGACTTCTTCGGTGGCTCTTCTGACAACCTGGGGAAGGAGCCGCCTACCCTGTCTGGATGTCGGGGGCAGCTGCGCACAAGGCGGTACCGACATCGGGCGTGAGCCTCGCGACTTGTGCGTGGGCGGAGCTTGAGCTTCGATATTAGGCGGCCGGCGTGTGCCGACCGCTTGGAACCAGAGCCCGCCGACCGTCCGGGGTCGGCCCCGCACAGGTCGGGGCTCGTTCTTTGCGGCCCAAGTACCTTTCGGTGGTGCCGGACTTCCGTCGTGATAGGTCAGCCCGTTCGTGCTTCCGGGCTGATGGGGGTACCCATGGTACGGGTACTCGTCACCAACATATACAGACGCTATCAGAGGACAAAACTACAACGGAAAAGATCATCTTCAGTAGATTGGACTATCTTCAGCGAATTCCCTTCAGCCTCAAGACCATCTCCAATCGTGTCCCTTCCTCACTCCCTTTCCCTCCGCGAAGGGATTCTCATTCCTTTCAGCGCTCCAACAGATTCCCTTCAGCATTCCCTTCGTGAAGGGATTCTCTCTCCCATTCCCTCTAACAAGGGATTCTCTCTCTGTTCCCTATACAATTCCCTTTAAAGGGAATCTGTTGAAGATGAGGGCAAATAAATGGAATGGGAATGAGGAAAGGGAACAAGGAAGGGAATGAAATGAAGGGAATATGGTTGGAGATGGTCTAAATCCTTTCGCGAACAGATCCCAAGTGCTCCAGCGGATTCCCTTCAGCCTTCTCTTCAGAAGGGATTCGGAGAGAGAATCCCTGTAGAAACAGATTCTCTCTCTAATCCCAGAGAGAAATCCCTTCGAGGGGATGCTGTTGGAGATAATAGAAAATAAAAGGAATGAATATAGAGAAGGGAATAGAAAAGAAAATGGAATAAAGGGAAATTGTTAGAGATAGTCTTAGTAGCCTAGACAGAGTACAATTTCATCTTCTTTCAGGACACAAGAAAAATGAAAATGGTGGCTGCCGTAGAGGATCCCTGACAATCGAATCTGCGTGCTTGACTCCGCAAACCGGATCTTCTATGGGCACTTCCTGGTGGCCCCGTTGTACTCCAAGCATCTAATACTGCTTATCTTCTTGATAAAACTATTTACTACTCCTCCGTTCTTGCATACCTGTCATTCTATCTTTCAAATTTTATTTCTAAATATATGTTATTCTACAATTTTGAGGCAGTTTTTATCTACTTTTCCTTTGCACATCCCTGATATTTATTATTCCAAATATTATTGATTATTATTAATTAGAGTAACACACTGTTCAATAGTAATAAGGGAGCTAATGAAAGAAGAAGATTTTGTCATTTTCTACACGTGCTCTGATTAAAGTACAAAATCTTAAAATATTATCTATTTAAGAAACAGAGGGAGTAGCATATCTCGCTTTTTATCCCAGTCGAATGAGTGCAAGAAATTAAAGAACTACCTTTGCCGTCCCTTTATCAGACTATCACTGGATGTATTGTTCCTAACATTGCAATCATACGTTACACCCCCACACGTGTGTTGTAGGACCCAAAATTCGGTAGGATCGTCATTTTTCCTATAATTGCCTAGAAGTTCTGTTACGGACATAAATTATATCTCACCTACTTACGAGAGCAAAAGAGGGTTAGATAGAGTAAAATTAGTATGACCTATTGGTTGAAATTATAAATAATATTATAGGCTACTAGTCCAGAGTTTAACTTACAACCACAATTGAAAACCCAAATAAAAGACTTGAGTGCGGTCATAACCCTAATACGTCAACTTTGCTGGAGTCATAAACTTCTAGGGACGTCCTTTCTGATATTGTTCAACAAGCAACGGTGAGTACGAAAATTGTACTCCGCGGGTATTTTAAGCAAAGTTCATATAGTATACAAGGCTATGTCAATGGAATGGCTATCCTACCAGGTTTTTCAGTTTTGCATAAAGCAAACTTTCATTTGCAATAATAAATAATAGATTGCAATCGGAAAGTTGTAAGAGTGTTTGAAATTTGATAGCAAGTAGTAATAGAGCATAAATAACATGAATAGATAAGTGGTTTGCTGTCATAAGCATTTAAAATCTCGGCGAAATCTTTTTGCCGGTCAAACCATGCATGGACTCTCTATCCACATACTTTCCAAACAATTTTAAAAAACATAAATCTACTTATTGTGGGATATAACTAAGCAATGCTCATAACCAGGGACACGGCTATTTGAATAGATTTACACTCTGCAGAGGTTATACAACTTTAACCACATGACATAAACATCCCATCATGTCAAACATGTCACACTATACCGAAGGTATCCGTTTGAGAGTTCTATGACAAAGCTTTTACATTGTTGGTTATAATAATCGCCACCGTATGATCTGCATCTCAAGGTGTGGAGCACCCTCCAACCTTATAGCTCATACGAACATGAACATCATGTACCATACCCGCACTAGCCTAATTTTCACCTATCAACTCTTGCGACTAAATTGCTAGAACACGATAACTTATTATGCTAGGACCTTTCCATAAAGGCACATGTGGTTGTACAAAAAATATTTGGGTCTATGGTAAAATAGATTGGTCCTTAGCAATCTAGGTGAGACTGACATATTCCCCGCGTGCAACTGCACCGATCCCAACAACCACTTGCCCAAGCTTAAAACATGATTTCGAATTTATTTTATACTCCTTGAGGTACTTTTCTCTGGACCATATCACAATTATTTCTCATCTTTGAATATTCTGACCATTATAAAAGCTAATTTGTCTAATATCAGTATAAGCATGGGTAAGCATCTAACGATCATTGTTACTCTACAATTCCACATTTGATATTTACAAACAATTGATAGTATTACTATGGTGACAATGATGAGGGTATCAACTTGACAAGGAAGGTGAATGCAGTAATTGGATATATCTACTATCCTTACCAGTATAGCAAATTTTACTAAAATTACACATATGCATAATAGTTTTAAACACACCATACATAACAATGAAATCTAGGATCAAATATGATCAAAGGGGGTGCTTGCCTTGCTCATTGAACACTTGGTCTTGTTTTAGTAGATTAGGATACCAATTATGTCATTTTAGTCCCATACCTCTCCCATGATTCCATAGTTCATGCGTACACTCCAAAGATAACATAACATACAAGCAATCAATTCCGAAGTTACTATCTTCGGGTACAAAGAACATTTATACAAGAATTATACAATAGGTCATGCATATGAGAAGGATGTGAGAGCCAACCCCCAACTCCTAGGACAACCACTCAACAGAATACGCACATGCTATGTAAGTCACACCTTTTTATCAGACACAGTAATCTCTGTGGAACCTTCCTATTCAACACACATGTCTTACTACACAATTATCAACCAAGGTTGCCCACTATGCATAATCTCAACGACTTAGTCCTATCCATAATAATTCATTTGACTGATTCATGAGTATGTTGATCACATGCGAAATCATATTCTCGAATTGCATACTAATAGCTTGATCTACATGCTACACAATGGCCGCGGTTGTAGCTGAAGACCTGTAAAAGCTCGCTGCTGACATGAAAATGTCAAGGTTGCCTTGTGACAAAGAAACACAGAGTGTTTCCCAGGAATATCGTCATCACACCCCTGTTCGCTCTCATCATGGTGATTCTCGAAGCCTTGCTCGAGAGGACCGTAGGAAGTATGATTAGTACCGCGAGGATACTCGGAGCGATTCCTAAACAACCTTGCGGGATCAAAGGCATGCTCAACGCGGTCAAGGACATACCGAGCACTCCACCACAGATCGATTGCCGTCGCACCGACATCGAGAAGTCTTCTCTTGACTTGGCCGAACACCGCGATCACCGCGATCACCGTGATCACCGCGATGATCGCCGCGATCACCACGAGTGAAGAGACCATCGCGATGCCTCAGTTTTTGGGTGTCGAGCTTTCGCGGCACCTCTTCGCAGCGTCTCGTGGACGAACAAGTTCAAGCCTGGCCACATCGAGAGGTTCAACGGGACTTAGAACCAGGATGAGTTTCTCTCCATCTATACCACTACAATTCTAGCAGCTGGAGGTGACGAGAGAGTTATGGCAAACGTCCTACCTACAGTGCTCGATGGAGCCACTCGGACCTGGCTCTTCAATCAGAAGGAAGGGTCGATTCATTCCTGGAGACAGCTCAGCAGCGTGCTTAGGGCCAACTTCCAGAGCTTCCAGAGCTGCTACATCCGTCCAGGCAAAGAGCGCGATCTCGAGCGCTTGATCTAAACGGAAGGTGAGTCTTTGCGACAGTTCGTCGAAAGGTTCATCCAGGTGCAGAACTCAATCTCGAACGTTTCGGACGAAGCGGTCGTTCGCGCTTTCAATTTTGGGGTTCGAGACATCCGCTTCACGCAAGATCTAGAGATTCATCCTGATCTAACGGCCAGCGAGCTGTTCCGCATGATCGATTGGTACACCAACGCCGACGAGGCGGTCCAGTGGAAGAAAATGCTGGACGAGAGCAAGCTCCCACTTCAACCCAGCTTGGAAGGCTCCATGAGCAAGAAGAATGCAAGCTCAATGGGAAAAATGATTAAGAAAAAGAAAAAGAGGTCTTCTACGCCGAACATGGTTGTGGCTGTCGAGCAACATCAGTAGCAAGCTCAGCAGTCATAGTAGCGTAAGAACTTCGGTGGGAGAGGCAAGGGTCGACCAACCCAACATCGCAATGGCCAAAGTCGTGATGATCGAGGTGCTCCGCCGAGCAACCACTTCTGCCCGCTCCATCAAGCGTACGGGCATGACCTCCGTAATTGCCGAACCTGGACTTTCCATTTAGAACAGTTCTACAATAGCAATGGTCCCATGCCTACGCTCCCGGAGCAAGGCGAGAACAGTAAGGGTAAAAAGCTCGTCGACGATGAAGAAAATATGGAATATCAGGAGCCCCAAAATCATATTACGGTAATATTCAGGGGCTTCTCAGCCTACAAATCTCATCAGGATTTAAAGGAGGCAGCACAGGAGGTGCATCATGTCACTCAAGGCAAGTACCTCGTGCAACAGCTCAAATGGTCCGAGCTACCCATTACATTTTCCAAGGATTATTGTCCCCTTGGATTAACCAAACCCCTGAGGCTTCCGATGGTCGTGAACCTGACCATCAGCAACACTACGGTGGGACGGGTGCACATTGACTACAGGAGCTCTCTAGATCTCACATCCGCCAAGGTCTTAGGCGAGATGCAAGTCCCTCAATCCAAGATCATGAGCATAGTAGTCCCCTTCTATGGGATCGTTCTGGGCACTTCAACCAAGCCTCTTGGTCAGGTTGTTCTACCCGTGACATTTGGGAGTCCAAGCAATTTCCGACCGGAGATGATCACCTTCGAGGTGGTCAATTCTGAGTCAGCCTACAACATCATCCTCGGTAGGCCGGCCCTCGCCAAGTTCATAGTTGCTACTCACCATAGGTACAAGTGCTTGGAGATTCTCAGACCAAGCGGTGTAATCACCATAAAAGGGAACCAAAAGGCGGCCCTAAATTATGACGAGAGAGCACTAGACAAGGTCGGACAACTGTCTCATCATGGACCCGACCAAGAGCCAAAGAATTCTCGGTCAAAAGTTACCCTCCAGCACAGAGGAGAGACCAAGGCGGTGCCACTGAGTGATGCGGAGCCGACCAAGGTCGTACATTTAGGATCTTCCTTAGATCCTAAATAGGAACTCGAGCACGTGACTTTCCTCCGGGAAAATGCGGATGTGTTCACTTGAGAACCATCTGACATGCCTAGATTCCCAAGGGAAGTCATTGAGCACAGGCTAATGGTTCATCTTGACAAGAAACCAGTGCGGCAAAAGCTCAAACGTTTCTCCCCCGGAAAAGCAAGCTATCATTCAGGAGGAACTCAACAAGCTCCTCAAAGCTGGCTTCATACAAGAAGTCGAGCATTCGGAATGGCTAGCGAATACGGTCATTGTCAAGAAAAAGGGGGCAAATGGCGCATGTGCATCGACCATACGGGCTTGAATGCCGCATGTCCCAAGGATAATTTTCCGCTGCCCCACATAGACCAGTTGGACGACGTGATAGCAGAGTCCCAGGTGATGAGCTTTTTGGACGCTTATTCGGGCTACCACCAGATTGGCATATCATCTAAAGATGAAGAGAAGACTTCCTTCATTACCCCGTTTGGCACTTTTTGCTACACGACCATGTCTTTCGGTCTCAGGAACGCTAGAGCAACCTTCCAGCGTCTCATGTAGAAAACCTTCTCAGACCAAATAGGCTGTAATTTGGAGGTCTATGTGGACGACATAGTGGTCAGAAGTAAGCTCGCCTCAGGTCATATCTGCGACCTAGAGGAAACCTTTTGTAACCTCAATCGACATCGAATAAAGCTTAATCCAAAAAAAATGTGTCTTCGGTGTGAGGGAGGGCAAGGTGCTTAGCTACATGGTCAGTCCACAAGGCATCGGGGCAAATCTGGAAAAAATTGAAGCCATCAAGAACATGCGAACACCTACCTGTGTAAAGGAGGTCCAAGCCTTGACCGGACTAATGGCGGCTCTAAGTCGCTTCATTTCCCAGTTAGGCGAGCGTGGATTGCCTTTCTTCAAGGCACTTCGCAAGCACGATGGTTTCACCTGAACAGAAGAGGCAAACCGCTCTTTCAAAGAGCTAAAGCAATATCTGTCCAGTCCACCTATCCTAACCATGCCAAAATCAGGGGAAGCTTTGCTATTATACTTGGCAGCAACCCCGCAGGCAGTAAGCACAATCTTAACGGTGGAAAGGGATGGGGTGCAACGACCAATCTACTACACTAGTGAACTCTTGCATGGACCAAAGGAGCGTTACACTGAGGTCCAGAAGCTCTTGTACTCACTGCTCATAGCATCTAGGAAGTTGCGATATTATTTTCAAGCCCACAAGATCGTGGTCCCGACCAACTTTCCACTTAGGGAGATCCTAAGAAATCAAGATACTAGTGTCCGAATAGCAAAGTGGGCCATGGAACTCACCGAGTTCAAGATCAAATTATCAACTCGCATGACGATCAAGTCCCAGGTCTTGGCAGACTTCATAACAAAGTGGACGAATCCAGTGCCACCCGCTGCCGAGCTCAATAGACTTGAAGAAGATCGTTGGACCATGTACATCATAACAAAGTGGACGAATCCAGTGCCACCCGCTGCCGAGCTCAATAGACTTGAAGAAGATCGTTGGACCATGTACATCGACAGGTCTCGAGCTTATGAACGCTCAGGGGTGGGAGTTGTGCTAGTGTCTCCCCAAGGAGAGCAACTCCAGTATGCCGTCCAATTGCACTTTGCCGCGGCAGAATATGAAGGCCTCTTGGCAGGACTACGGGCATGCAAAGCGCTCAGAGTTCAGCGACTTACTGTGAAAGACGATTCACAGTTGGTCATCAATCAGGTCAACAAGGAGTATCAGTGTTCCGATAACTCAATGGCGCTTTACCTGATTGAAGTAAGGAAGATGGAGAAATACTTTAAGAATTTTAAGGTACTCTACATCCCCAGGAAGGACAGTTCCCTGACCAAACAACTCTCAAAGGTCGGTTCCTCTCAAGTTCCTGCTTCGACAGGAGTGCTCGTTGAGCACTTACATAAGCCCTCCATTCCCTCTATAGAGGAGGCATCAGAGGCGTGCGGTAACGTCTCTCTTCTCGAGCATGGTGCAAATTGGATGACGCTATTCATTCAATATATCACACATGGGACACTGCCTGAGGAAGAAGCTGAGCGTTCCTGGGTTATAAGGCGATCCTCCCCTTACAAATTGATCGAAGGCGCCTTATACTGCAAAGGAGCACTAGGAGTCCTCTCCAAGTGCATCTCTCAAGAAGAGGGCAAATACCTTCTTAGAGATATACATGAAGGAATGTGCGGAGCTTACTCGTGTTTCAGAATGCTCGTGAGCAAGGCCTTCCGATTGGGTTACTATTGGCCAACGGCCTTAGCCGATGCTCGTTCGATCGTGACCACTTGTCGAGCATGCCAGTTTCATGCTCGCAAGGTCCATCAGCCAGCATACGTGCTTCAAACTATTCCTCTATCGTGGCCATTCTCAGTTTGGGGGTCGATATACTCGGACATTTTACCCGAAGCCAGAAGGGTTGCAAGTACTTGCTTGTGGCTATTGACACTTTCACTAAGTGGATCGAAGCCGAACCCATGTCGACCATTTCAACTCAGGCAGCCAGGAGGTTCTTTCGCAATAATTTGGTGATGCGCTTTGGCATTCCTAATCGCCTCATCACGGACAATGGCACCTAGTTCACTAATGAATTGTTTCAAGCCTATTGCGAAGACATTGGGACAAAGGTCTGCTTCGCCTCCGTGGCACATTCACAGAGCAACGGAGTGGCCAAGCGAGCAAATGGGCAAATAATCCAGGGAATCAAAAAGAGAGTTTTCAAAAACCTCAACCAGCATGGACAAGCGTGGGTGGATGAGCTTCCTTCTATCCTTTGGTCAGTTCGCACTACAACAAGTCGAGCTACGGGTGAAACTCCCTTCCAGCTCATCTATGGTGCAGAGGCCATCTTGCCCGCCAAAATTGTGATGGGTTCTCCAAGACTGCACCTGGTCGACGACATCGACCAGGAGGATGAGCGTCTTCTAGACCTAGACCTTGCCGAGGCAACACGCGAACGGGCCTTGCTACGATCCGCAGTTTACCTACAAGCTCTTCGCAGGCACGCGGCTAAATCGGTTCGACCATGGACCCTGCAAGTTGGCGATCTCGTCCTACGTCGAGTTCAGGACTTGTCAAAAGCTAACAATCTGACCCCCAGATGGGAAGGTCAGTACACGGTCGTATCAGTAATACACCCGGGGGTTGTTCACCTAGCGATGGAGAATGGTCGAGAGCTCGCCAGCACCTGGAACATCGACCAACAACGTAAGTTCTTTGTCTAGTATTACATTGCTATTTGTTCTACTCAAACTCAGCGAGTTTTTCTATAAAATTCGGTTCTTGCGCCCCCGTGATTTCCATTCTTCCCAAGATTTTGTGAATATCTTTGAAGTCCGTCCCCATTGGTAAGCCGACCCAGCCTCATACAAGGGCATACTCTTCTCCTCACGATCTTGATGATGGGATGAGCACGCGTGGGGAAGAACATTCGCTCTAATCATATTTTCCTAAGGTTCGGCTAGCATGCATAAGAACGACCAAAGCGCAACGACCAGCGCCGGATAACTAAACTCACCTCCAGAGGTCTCAGTCTACATAAGCCGATTATTGTTCGCAGTAGTACTTTGCTGTAAGTCACAATCGCATACAAACACCCTCTAGGCTGGTCCAGAGTCCTAGTTCAATCCGCCCGTGCCCAGTCGTTGTGCGAGTTGCGAGCAACCGCATGACTTTCCTATCCTCATCGAAATCATGCTCGCAATTTAGGGGCATGAGTCATGACACTTGGGGGGATGAAGCCTTGTGCGTATTTCTTTCTCTCAACCTGACCCATGCTCGCAACTCGGATGATACCTATACACTCCCTTTCTTCTTTTCTCTTCTTTCCTTTTCTTTCTCTTTCTTCTCCCCGTTGCTATCTTCCCGACCGCACGCCTCTCCTCCTCCCTTTCTTCTTCTACCAGGCCGGTTCCTCCACTTCTTTCCTCTCCCCCAACTGAGCACCCCTCTCTCTAACTCTTTCTCTCCACCGAGCCTCCCGGGCCCTCACCCTCTCTTCTCTCAGGTCAGGATTGCAAGCCGCCCACCGGGGCGCCATCGCCCTCGCCGTCGTTATTACTTCCTGACCCGATCCACCATCTCTGATCTACACCGCGAGACAGCTCCCGTGTCACCATGCTCCACACAGGCGCCGTTGCGTCGCCCAGTTCAACACCTCTCCATGTCGTCGCTCCGGCCACCGCCCGTGTTGTTGTTGTCGCGTACGGTCGTTCAACCGCTGTCCTTTTCCGACACCACCAGGGTACCGTCACCATTCCAAGCGAGCGCAGTTAGGCCTGGAAACGAGCCGAGCCGAGCCAGGCTCGGCTCGGCTCGGCTCGGTCGGGCTCAGTGAGTTAGCGAGCCGAGCCAGGCTCGGCTCGGTGAAGCGGCGAGCTTGAAGGAGCGGGTCGGCTCGGCTCGGACCTGGCTCACGAGCCGACTCGTTGGCTCGCCGAGCCAGGCCACCACAGCAGTACAGCACAGTGTGATCTCTAATAGACTATCACTCCAGCAGCCAAACGAATGAGATTTTGAGACTTAGAAGATCAGCAAATAATATCTATTTCATCAGCTCAAGCTATCATTGCATTAACCCATGATCAATATTTTAGCAAAATAAAGCAACATTAACCCAACATGTCCAAACACATTAATATCTATTACATCAAGTATCAACTCATGACCATTACTAATGCATTGAACAGAGAATGTACACCTATCAAATGCATCACAACAATTACTAATTATCCAAAGGAATCAAGCATCAGTGCATCCAATTATCCAAAGGAATCAAGCATCAGTGCATTACTCCATACTGCCATTACTTCATTACTCCATACTGCCATCCAATTATCCAAAGGAATCAAGCATCAGTGCATCACCTGATGAAGTGATGATGAACGCTGGCCGCCGCTGGGTGGACCGGTCACCGGTGGAGTTCTGGCGGGCAGGGCGGCGCCGGATCGAACGGGCCCGGTCGCGGGCGGTGCCGGGGACGGGAGCAGGGAGGGGTGGCATCGGGGCAGAAGGAGGAAGCCTGGAAGGGGCAGGGCCGGGGGTAGAACGGACGAAAGCCGGAAGGGGCGGGTGGCGTCGGGGCGGAAGGCGCAGTGGCCGGTGGCGGGGCCGCGGGGGGAGAACGGGCGGCATTGGGGTGGAACTGTGGAAGGCGCGGTGGCGTCGGGAGTCTGCAGACGGAAGAAGCGGCGTCGGGGCCGAGCGGTGGCGTCGCCAAGCGTCGAAGCGCCGGCGGCAGCGCCGCCAGACTGGGTCCGGCGGATGGGATTTGGGAGATTGGGGAATGGGGACTGAGTCTAGGGCTGGGCTGGGCAGAAGCGGAGGCTGCGGAGCCAGGTCCCACTCCCAGGTGACTTGAGTAGCCTACTAGGTGAGGGAAATCAGGGGATCCACCAAGCTGCCCTAGCTCACCGAGCCGCTCGTGGCTCGAGCCGAGCTGGCTCGATCCATTAACGAGCCTGAGAAACAGGCTCGGCTCAGGCTCAGTCCGAGCCACGAGCCAGGGTGAGCTCAGGCTCAGGCCTAGCCACCCTGCTCCCACGCTGCATAGTCGGGACACGGGTGTACCGCTCGAGAGGTGCCAGCTGTTCCCCATGCTGCTGTCGTTATCGCCGGCTGATGACGTCGTCAACGCTCGCCTCCCGCAACACTAGCCTCAGCGCTGATATCCAACACCGCGTCAAGCCAAGCCGTCGAAGACAGCCTCGCTAGTCTGACATCCTGCCGTCTACCACTCCTCTCCCCCTTTCTCAATCTCATTCAAATAATTTTGCATGTGCGCAATTCTTGCAGGAATGAAATGAGTGGGTGCTTGTGAATGTAATGGTGTGAGGTTCAAGGCAATCCTTCATTCTTGGATATGATTTGGAGGGAAAGGTGGCATGGCTTGTTGAAGTTTGGCGAAAGAATGGCATAAAGTTAAGGAATAATTGATAATATATCACAAAGTTGATGTGCATTTGATAATATGTTACATCATATCTCACAGATATTTAAGTTTAAGAATCATATATCATTGAGATATAGCATGATATATCATCAAATATATATCAACTTTATGATCTATTATTAAATCTCTCAAAGAATAATGGGAGAAGACAATGAGGGGTTATCTCCTGCCCCTCCCATTTTATTTTTTTATTTTTTTTGTACGGTGAAAATGGAAACTGGGGAATAAAGGTGGGCATCGTGCCGTGCCGGGTCGGCCCAGCACTGGCCTATCACGCTTCGTGCCTGAACCGTGCCGGGCCGTCATGACCCGTTGTGCCTACCTTGCCGTGCCATGCCAGCTTAGGCCTGGCCCATTTACACTACTGCGGCAAGAGGAAATGAGACAGAGACACATGATACTCAATCTCTTTCAGTTCTCTCTCGCCCGTTGCTCCCTCCCGCAACTCTCTCTCTCTCTCTCTCTCTCTGTGTGTGTGTGTATGTGTGTGTGTGTGTGTGTGTGTCTCGTCCATCCCTCTCAATCTCTCTCGCCCATTGCTCCCTCTCTCGGCTCTCTCCCTCTCTCTCGACCGCCTCTCTCAATTTCTCCCTCGTCTGTTGCCTCCCTATCTCTCGCTCATTGACCAACGAGAGAACGAGAGATGATCATCTGTAGAAAACCCAATAGTACTTGTTCTCTCCAAAAAGATCATCAGACTCATAACCTCGACAGTAGTAGGAATCTAGTGACACTACTACAGAAAACCCTGTCAGAGACGGTTCACAAATATCATCAGAGACGGCTTTATGAACCGTCTCTAACAATGGGTCAGTGATAATGGAGCCATCTCACAGACGGTTTGAACAATCGTCTGTGATAATAATATTACAAACGGTTCTTATTCAGAATCGTCAGTGATATATTTCTTCCACAGACGGTTTGTACGAAGAACCGTCTGTGATATAATTGCTATCACTAACGGTTCCTTATACCAACCGTCTGTGATAGTATGCTTATCACAGACGGTTTATTGTACGAACCGTCTGTGTTATATAAACTATCACAGACAGTCCATATGTATGAAGTGTCTGTGATATCTATATCACAGACGGTTCTTATTTGTGAACCGTCTGTGATAGTTTATTACAAACGGTCCACAAATAAGAACCGCCTGTGATGTGGCTGTTCGTACAACGACCTTTATCTGTTTATTGGCTAGCCTCAAGAAATGCTAGCCATGCCCTCTGAAACAGACATAACACAGAAGCTACATTGCAGTAGCTAGATAACACAGAAGCTACATTGCAGTTATATATCAGCACCAAGGTAACACAGAAGACATAACACAGAAGCTACATTGCAATAGCTAGATAACACAGAAGCTACATTGAAGTTATATTGCAGTAGCTAGACATAACACAGAAGCTACATTGCAGTTATATATACATTGCAGTTATATAAGGTCGGTTTGTATTGATTGGTAGCATGTCATATCAGCACCAAGGTAATCTGAAATCGCAAGATTATAGCCATCTTGGATACCAGGAAGAACTTCAGTGTTCACGGTAGGGTTCATCGTGTTTTCCATGCTAGAATATATCATCTCGCTCCTAATTCACAGTGGATTGTATTAGTATGCAATATATCATCTTGTTACCTAGTTATTATCTAAAGAAGGATATTTATTAAAATATAAAAAAGGATTGAATCATTTTACTTTCTATTCTTTTATTATTCATTAAAATATAAAAACGGAAGATGAAGCAACTCGAAGTGATCACCTGCTGCCGGAGAGCCGAACCCTTGGTCCCTTGACAGCGCGGCGATCTCCTCGCTGATCGTGCCTGAGCCATCGGCGTCGCTGCTCGCTTCCTCCCACAAGCCGATGGACAGCGTCAGGTCGCAGTCTATTCACTTCAGCTGAGGCTTCTTGTTAGTAGTGTGACTTGGCCTAGTTCCTTGCATCAACATATGTTTTAGTTGTTAAGATTGATAGCAAAATTTATTACATTGCAGAGACAGTTAAGTACCTGAAGATGGCTCTTGATATGAGATATGCTGACTCCCTTCAGGCCCATGAACTGAAGATCAACACAGAAGCATTATTACATCCATTTCAGCGATCACAGAGACATTACAAGTATCATTACATCCATTTCACATATCACAGATCATCAGATACACAGAGACATTACATCGATTTCAGCAATCACATATCATCACAAGCACTATCATTACATCCATTTCAGCAAATAAACTGAAAAAATGTGAAGTACCGGAACTCATTTGTAAGAACTACAATACAAAGACGTCGTTCAAAGAATACAGAGAAAAATCAAGGTCCACAAGTTTCACAAATTACAGCACAAGTTTCATAAATTAAAACAGTACAAGTGGCAATACAGAGAAAAACCTAACTCTTGCAGTTAGGCACCTGTGTAGAACTCGCCCTTTTGACTAATGACTTCAGTGACTAGGAAAAAAGAAAGTTTTCCTCGAATGGACTCCAGATCCCTATCTTGCAACAAAGTTTTATCCTTACTCATTTGTGTTGCATTGACGAGGAGATGCATGTTATGGCAAACGTAAAATCCACATCGGTTATTGCCCTGTCCCTGTTGGTGGCACTGCAAAAATTGAATTGCTTAGTTCTAGAATCATTATTACGGAGTTTGATATAGGATTATACTGTATAGAGGATACCGGAAACTTGAAATCGTGCTGCAACGCCTTATCCCCGCCTTTAACAGAAGGATCTCGCAAAGCTTTGACCGACCTACGTAATTTCGAAAGGTTAGCCTCAGCTATTCCAGGAGCAACAAGCACCTTAAACAATGTGGTTACCTGGTGATTAACAGTGCGATAGGTTTCAAGTCGTGGTTGCCGGTATGTAAGGAATCAACGTAAATAACCCAGTTCTTGACCAAATGAATTACAATTAGAACCCAGTGAAACCTGCATAGGTATGTCGCCATGGTCAATTAGCACCAAAGTATTGTGTGCACTTTACAAATGAGAGTAGGGTTTGAAGGGCAGCACTTACCCTGGGTTAAAGGGTAAAAGTATGAAACTTTTATCTTTCTGAACATCCAAGGAATGTCGTATGTATTCCTCTACTGCTTTTGCATCTTGGTTTATTGTTTGCTGCGAGACTAAGAGTGGGTCGAGAAAACCCACCGATCTATTGTTCTTTCTCGCTTCGCGTATCATGAATCTATATATACAAAAGTTAGGCAAAGGGGTCACTTCATATATATATATATATATATATATATATATATATATGACATTTATCGGTATTACAGGGAAGACACACTCACAATGTTCAGCATCTTAAGAGCGAGGCGTCGAGGGCGTCGCGGGTGAGGAGATCGAACAGTCTGAAGCCGGCGCATGAAGAAGCCCCCCGATGACTCGTTGAACAGATGCTTAGGCTTGTAGCGGACCATGATACTTGTTGTATGTTCGTTCTCTGACTTGTTAGCTTGTCTCATGTAGTATGTATGCAGGCTTTTGCAGCAGTAAGTACATGTCTTCATGCGATCTTCCGTTATTAAAGGCTCTCCTAGCTTGAATAACCGGGTCAACGGGGCAATCGGATAGTACTCCAAGGCCTTCGCTATCTTTTTCGATTTGCCCTTCCCTTTCTTTGTTGGATAGGAAATCTTCAGGGGAGACGAGGGGAGTAGAGAGCAATCAAAGTCAAAGTCAAATTCAAACTCACTGTCAATGTTTTTGGGTGGGGAGGGCACGATAACCAATATGGGGGGAATCGGATCAACTTCTAGCGGAGGAAGTAGAGGTACTTCTGGTGGAGGATGGATGTCTAGGAATATGTCGCTGCTGGGCCACTGGATGAATGTGCCAATGACATCCCCCAGTGTCTGAAGCTCGTCATTTGGCGGCAATTGTAGCGTGACAATCTTGAAAATGTCATGAACGCCGTCCACATCGACCTTCGTGAAACCCGGCGCTAGCAGGGTACCGTGCACCATCGCCCCTTCAATGGATGGATACGCGAGGCCCCAAGCAGCCTGTATAGGAAGGGAGCAATTGGCAACTCTCACCTGGAGATTGCACCGCATGGGCTCCTACACAACGGTACCCAACTAGCTAATGTGCCCAAAAGATATATCTATGGAGCATTCAAGAGATCTAAATTAGTATACCTTGATGTCACAGATAGGGAATTTGCCATCGTGTTTACCCTGGTCAGGGGCGGATGCAAAGCTGCTCTTACGTGTAGTGGGGCTGAAACCTTGGCCTTCCACAAGCTGTGTGTTTTGAGCATTGAGCCTTTCCTCGAGGCTTCTTATCCTATCATTGAATTCTCCTCTCAGCCTGTCCTCAAGATCCTTCACAATCTTTTCCTCGCGCTCGTCTCTACCTCTCTTCTTACTCCGGTACATGTGAGTGTCATCGAAGCCCGTTTTCAAGGGAACGAAAACCCCTTTGCCTCGCGTGTGACCAGGGTGTTCCTTGTTTCCCAATGCCGTGGAGAGTGCATCTCTCTCCCTGTTTGGGACAAAAGATCCACCGGAAGATTGTGCACTCAACTCTACCTGCAAGATCCCAGCAAGTCATTTCACTAATGAAGTTAGTGTAGGATCGAAAGACACGAATATAGCAATCAGAGGGGGGTGAATGATTGTGCGGAAGCTAAAACCAAATTCTTGATCTATTAAAAGTTCACCCCAAAACAGAACCAAATAATTGCCTCATTTTCGACAAAAATAGAAAGACAGAGGTTCGGTAAAACGCGAATTCCTACAGATCCAACCGTCGGAACGATCTGAAATTTGGACACAATAAACTAGATTCCAATACAAATCGAACCCAAAAAGAATCAGCGCGATCGGACTTACGGATCAAAAGTTATGACCTTTGCAAGCTTGCTGTGACAGAAGATGACGAGAATTGATCTAACGTAAACTTGAAGGTTTAACAGAAACGACAGAAGTTTAATCAACTAAACTTAGAGAAACCCTAAATCAATTCTCTAGAAAGGTTTTGATGGATCAAATCAAGATAAAACTCAAAGAACAAAAACCAATCTAGAAAAAAAACAAGCATGCAAACAAGAACCAAAACAGGAAACACTGTAGCAACGCGGTTACTGTAGCACGCAAGGATCTAGAAGAATTGATCTTTATTTCTTTTGTCTAAAGTACTCTCATCAAAAGAGTACAAACCCTAAAACTGAGCTTGAGGCTCTCAATGCGCTCAACTCCAATTGATGCCCTTCAACAGGAGACACCCCTCTTATTTAAAGGAGCAAAACACAAGGAGTTCTGAATACAATTCCTAATCTAGAAGGAGTATGTATACAACTCCTCTTGGCCCAACCTGGCCGAGTACAACTCTTGCACGCGTATGCCAACCCTACCATACTCACGTGACTAACACTTTGCATGCGTATGGCCACCTGCCATACTCACGTGACTAACACTTTGCACGCGAATGACCTCCTGCCATTCTCACGTGACTAACCATTCTTCATGTGCACCATTCTCTTAGCCCGAACGTCCCGCATGACATCCTTGACCACCAAGACCTCAGTTCCCCCTGAACCTAGTCCGAACCTCAGCTCCTCCATGAACCTAGTTCCGGTCCCGTCATCGACCACGTTCGTCTTCGAGCAATACCTGCACATGAACAAACCACAAAACAATTCCGAGCACAAGTCCACGACTTGACTCACATCAATCCATGCAAATACTCACACGAGCATTGCATAAAGTCCACTTCAAGCATCATGAAATTCTCACAAATTTCATAATCTCAAAAACAAATCAAACACAATACCAATTTTGCTCAAAACCCTAATCGAGCAAAAACGCATTCACGACGGACCAAAAAATATGGTCCGGCGTACACATGAAAAAGTCACTCAAAAAACCATTCACAACGGACCAACAAAATCGGTCCGGTGTACAAGTGAAAGTCTCGGTTTCAAGAAGAAATCATTCCGGCGAAAACACGTTCACGACAGACTAAAGAAATCAGTCCGTCGTACATGCGAAATCAATCCTCAAAAAGCCGTTCACGACTGACCAAAGAAATTGGTCCGACGTACATGCAAAACTTACTGGTTTCTTTGGAAAATTGAGTTTGGCACAAGAGCTCAAAAACATGTGCACGACAGACCCAAAAACTTGGTCCGTCGTACACAAAATCGGTTCGGCGCAAAAGGACTCAGATTCATGTTTACAACAGACCAAAAAACTTGGTTTGTCGTACATGGGAAAATGAGGTTGCCAAAGCATGTTTACGACAAACCAACAAATTTGGTCCGTCGTAGATGGGAAACTTACTGTTTTCTTTAAGTTTGGTCCGGCGCCAAAGCGAAACTTACTGTTTCTTGTCAAATTGTCAAAACACATGAACAAACACATTTTGCAAATTCAATTCTAAGCCAATTTTTCAACACATGATTTCACAGTTAGGGACTAAATACGTACCAAAATGGTGGTTCGATATCTTACCAAACGTTGGCAGACTTCCTCGTCTGCAGGGTTTGTAAAGGAGATGGTGCCGGATGGTGTGGCACATGACCTCGCTCTTAGCCAGTCTCTGGCGCGCTGGTCAACAATCAATGCAAATGGCACGGAGTCCCCCTCGTCCTCCCTGTCCCATTGCATCCTCTTCCCCGCGTAGCCAGCGGTGCCGAGTCTGTGGGGGTGGGTGTTCCTTGCCTGCAGGGCCTTGTGTGCTTCGCTTTCAATCAAGAATTGATCTGTCGTCTTCAACTGAACAAAACGTCGCCATGAGTCCTCACTAATGAACCCGTACTTAGAGTAGGGAGTCCTATCCTTCTTGACATATTCCTTGACAAGTGTGCTCTTAAAGGTCTTCCACGCCTTTCCTGCCACTAGCAGTGCATACCGTCGCACAGGGGCCTCGAGTTCTTCTGGGATATCGAAGGAGGAAAGGATTTCTGTAAGCAGGTCGTTGCGGCCCTCGTCAATCATCGACTTCCAGGATGTACATGTGATGGGGACCCGTTCGCGTGTAACTATCCCGCACATATTTCGTAATGCATTCACTACCTTTTTACATCCGGTAGGGGACCCATCTTTCGAATCGATCGCCGTGATGCTATATCGGCCTGTTGGCCTTGTGTTTGTTTTTCTTGGAGCGCGAGTTGGTTTGACTTTACTCGGCTCATCAGTTGGGCCTAAAGTGGACAGAAAATATTGAAATAATGTTATTCACCAAACGGACAGAGGTTGCAATTAATTTGAAAATTCACCAAATGGACATAAGAAAATAACACATTAATTTGAAATAATGTTATTCACCAAACTTAAACATTTTTATGTTATAGAGGAAGGAACGGAGGTAGAGGAAGTGGGTAGGAAAGAGGGAATGGAAAGGATAGAGGTGGACTAAGAAAATAACACATAATATCATAGAAGGGTGTCTTTAAATTATCTAGTGTGAGGGTAACCTCAAACTAGTAATGTTCATTAGTTTGACCCTCTCTATCTATTTGTCTGTGTTAGCTAGCTGCCTTCGCCAACAACATACTAATCTTCTATTATATTATTAAATCAATAAAAAAGAAGTCACTACATTTGCTTTTAACGGCAAAAATTTCTCATATTAATAAGAGGAAAAAAAGATCTAAGCTACTTATTTTGTTGGATTCAAATTATAATGGTACAAGTTAATATGATTTATATTAAAACCACTACAGTTCTAACAAGACATAAACTTTATTCTTAATCATAAGCAATAGAGTTGTATAGCAAATACATGTCGTTTTTCGAATGAAAACACGTGTATTATAGGGTTGTACCTTATCTAAAGAGGTATATAAACAAGAGATTAGGCCTGTTATGAATAAAGGAATATTTTTTGAACAGTATACCTTTACATTAGTTCACAATAAATGTTTTTCACTACTTATTGCTATTAAATTCTTGTTGGATATATATGGTACACTTTTGTTGCTGTTCTTGCTTGCTAGCTCACATGCATGCTGTAGTGAACCTCATTAATTTGATTGTCTATACGTATAAATGTTAGGTAGGAAGGCCATACTTATCCTCTACAATTGTTCCATATAGTGATGCCATATCTCATGGTAGCACCTAGATAATATAAATGTTAGGTAGGAAGTCCATACTTATCCTCTGCAACTGGTCGCTCCTGGGCTCAGTCATGTATGCATCGCCAGGTCCACACGTGGATGCTTGTCTTGTCCAAGGGTTATCCCCTTGGACCCACTATTGTTGGTCATGAACAGAGGGGAGGAGGAAGGAGGAGGGAGTACCGGCTGTAGGAGACGTCGCCGGGGGAGGAGGAGACGTCGCCGGGGGAGGAGGAGGCGCAGCCGCGGTGGGCCTCGGGGAGGCGGCGGCGGGGCTCGGGGAGGCGGCGCCGGTCTCCATCAGCGTGCTACGGTTTGAAGTCTGGTAGAAAACATTTCAAGTGTAGAAGTTATATAGAGCCGGATCTCACAGACGGTTGTTAAATAGCACCGTCTGTGATATATAATATCACAGATGGTTCTAAACTAGAACCGTCTGTAATGTATAATATCACAGACGGTTCTAGACCGTCTGTGATATTCTACATTACAGACGGTTCTAGTTTAGAACCGTCTGTGATAGTCCATATCACAGACGGTGCTCTTTAACAACCGTCTGTGATATAGGGTCATATTTTTTCAAAGCACAAAAAATAATGTTACTTGTTATTATACATTGCAGATTAATGTTTTTTCAAAGCACAAAAAATAATTGAATACAGAAGTACTTGTGAGTACACAGAAGTACAGAAATATTACTTTATTATGCATACATGCATGCTCTTGCTTACAAGTTAACATTGTGATTATATAGTAAAAATTATCCCTTCACGATGATCGACGCGTGTGTAGCTCACTTCCTCAGTTTGTTCTTCTTGGACCATGCTGGCATTTCCGATAGGAGGCAAATCATCAAATTGATTGTACTCTTCCTCATCTACTACATTCTCAACTCCGACAATCCTCCTTTTTCCCTGAACAACTACGTGGCGCTTCTTGTTGGACGGGTCGGTAACATAGAAGACTTGAACAACTTGGTTTGCGAGCACGAATGGTTCATCTTGGTATTCGACACGTTCGAGGTCCACAGTAGTGATGCCGTACTTGTCAACCTTCACGTGCTGGAGGTGGACCCAACGACACCGAAATAGTGGGATCTTGAAAAGTACGTAGTCAAGCTCCCAAATCTCCTCTATGAACCCATAGTAGGAGCTCCTTGTTGACCCAGCGCTATTGAACGCATCTATGCGGACCCCGCTGTTTTGGTTTGTGCTCTTCAAATCCTGTTCTATCGTGTAAAATGTGTATCCATTTAAGTCGTATCCTTTCCAAGTGACAACTGTAAAAGCTGGGCCTTTTGCCAACCATTTTAGGGTGTCATATGACGAACTCCCAGTGATGGGTCGCTCTTTGAACCAATTGTTGAACTGAAGGTTATGTTGTCTTGTGATCCAAGACTCCTGTCGTGCTGGATTCTCTTGCCTTAGCCATTGCTTGTGCTCGACGATATACGGGGACACTACAGCCATGTGTTGTAGAACCGTGAAATGGCCTTGAGCACACGCAACTGGATCAGGCGTGATTGCTTTCCTTCCGATGGTCCCGATACCCCGGAGCCTCCCCTCATGGCGAGATCGAGGCACACCAATTGGTTGGGCCTGAGCCATGTAATCGACGCAGAACTCGACGACCTCTTCGGTTGCATAACCTTCGACAATGCTACCCTCCGGACGAGATCGATTTCGTACGTAAGACTTAAGAATTCCCATGTACCTCTCGAACGGGTACGTGCTACGTAGGAACACAGGCCCGCACATCTTTATCTCTATCACAAGGTGAACAATGAGATGGACCATGATATCGAAAAATGAAGGAGGGAAATACATCTCAAGATTACATAGAGTCATCACCACCTCAGCCTGCAGAGCATCTAGTCCTTCGAGATCGATGACCTTCTGAGCGCTTGTGTTAAATAAATAACACAGCCTCGTGATTGTCTCTCGGATCTTGACTGGCAAAATATTTCTAATTGCAATAGGGAGTATTTGTGTCATCAACACATGACAATCATGAGACTTCATACCAATTAATTTTAAATCTTGCATTGAAACAAGTGTCTTCATGTTGGACGAGTAGCCGGACGGAACTTTCACACAATGCAAGCACTGGCACAGTTCAGTTCTTTCGGCCTTTGACAGAGTGTAACAAGCTGGTTCGCAATACGTACCACCTTTAACGGTCTCTTTTGGTGCTAACTCAGGTCTTATGCCCATATCGACTAAGTCAAGTCGTGCGTTGATACCATCCTTTATTTTGCCCTTAATGTTTAGCAGGAGACCAATCAGGCTATCACAAACATTCTTCTCCACATGCATGACATCGATGCAGTGGCGAACTTCTAGGTGCTCCCAGTAAGGTAGGTCCCAAAAGATTGATCTCTTCTTCCACAAGCTCTTCTCACGGGTCGACCTTGCTTTACGTCCCTTTCCATACGTAACATCCAAATCCTTTACAAAGCCATGAACATCTCTCTCGCTAAAAGGCATTGGAGCTGAACCGTTTTCGTTCGTCCCGTCGAATAGTTTCTTCATCTTGCGGTATGGGTGTTTCCTCCCAAGGAACCTACGGTGACGCATGTACACGGTTTTACGCGAGTGATTCAGCCACACACTCTCAGTATCGTCTAGGCAGTGAGTGCAAGCCTTGGCACCTTTTGTACTCTGGCCCGACAGGTTAGCAAGTGCAGGGTAATCATTTATGGTGCAGAACAACAAGCAGTGCAAAGTGAAGTTCTCTCATTTGTATGCATCCCAAACCTGTACCCCAGGAACCCACAATGTTTTTAGATCTTCCACCAATGGAGCTAGGTACACATCAATATCGTTCCCAGGTTGTTTCGGTCCTTGGATAAGCACAGACAATAAAATGTACTTCCACTTCATACACAACCAAGGAGGAAGGTTGTAGATACAGAGATTCACGGGTCAAGTGCTATGCCGGCTGCTCATGTTACCGAAAGGATTCATTCCATCTGTACTCAGTCCAAACCTTATATTCCTCATCTCCATGGCCGAATTCTTCATACCTCCTATCGATGTTTCTCCACCGGGTGGAGTCGGCGAGTGTCTTAGCATTCCATCGTTCTTACGCTTCTCGGAATGCCAACACAGCAGTTTTGCCTCCTTTGGGTTAGCGAACAAACGCTTCAATCGGGGAATTAGAGGTAGATACCATGCCATCTTAGCAGGAGTTCCTTTCTTCACCTCCTCATCTGAATGACTCTTACGCTTGTACCGGGATGCGTTGCACACCGGACATACATGCAAGTTTGCATACTCTTTGCGGTATAGGATACAGTCGTTCGGACATGCATGTATTCTTTCTACCTCCATTCCCAAGGGACAAAGAACCTTCTTGGCTTTTTAGGTTGTTGTCGGCAACTCATTTCCCTCTGGAAGCATGTCTGCCAATAGACGTAATTATTTGTGAAACTCTTGTCTGACCAACCATTGCTTGCCTTCAATTTCAGCAGTTCAAGCACGGATGACAACCTTGTGTATTTCACCTTGCAACCAGCAAACAAAGGTTTCTTCGAGTCCTCCATCAAACCCACGAATTTTTCATATTCCCTTTCATCACGGTTCCCTTCTATGTCGCGCAGCATCTGGTCCAGATTGTCATCATGCAACATATCCTCGTCGGAAGCAGAATCACTGTGATCATCCGGCATATCGTTGACTTCGTCGAAGATGTTAACAGTACCACCTGCTTCTTGTATATTCTGCTCTTCGCGGATCGGTCCAACATGTATACCCCTTTTTGAAACCTCGCATAATCAAGTGTGCTTCGATCTGCGCTAAGTTTCGAAACATCATCATATTCTCGCAATCGATGCATGGACAAGGCATGTACTGCACTCCCTTATTAAACATGTCCTCCTCTGCAGCTCTTCTAAAAGTGGAGACAACATTAATGTACTCCACACTCGTACGGTCCTCAGCGTACATCCAGCTTCGATCCATCTATGCTACACATGTAATATTCTATCCAATTAGAACCCTCTTTTGAACTGATTAAGTACACTTTCCTTAACAAGTTAAAGCTTGAAAATAATATTGCAATTATAACGTCCAATTACTAGCTAGCTTAGATCACCACCAAAACATGGATTTACAAGCTAGATCTAAACAATCTTAAATTTCTTACATAACCAAGCTAGATATTGAATTAATATATATAAGGCAATTTCATATCCATTACTAACCTTAATTAGATCACAAGAATCACCTATTATTTCTTACAGACGGTTCTATTGCCAAACCGTCTGTCATATAACAGTCTTAACATTCAACCACAAGCAGTGACCATAAACTCGAACTTGCGCACGGGCCTATATATAGGCAAACTTATCGCAGATGGTTCTATAAAATAACCGTCTGTGATATATAAAGTTTACAGACGGTGATGTGTACTAACCGTCGGTCATCTATTACAGACGGTTATGTACATTAAACCGTCTGTGATAGTGATACATCTCACAGACGGTTATTTCATAAAACCGTCGGTGATATCTTACAGACGGTTACGTACACTAAACCGTCTGGGACAGTCACGCATATCACAGACGGTTATTTCATAAAACCGGCTGTGATAAATTCGCAGACGGTTTTGTATTCAAACCGTCCGTGATTGCAGACGAGGAATGGTCTGTGATAGTTTTACTGACGGTTGGTTTATAGAATCGTCTGTGATATTCTATATTACAGGCGGTTTTTTAAAACCGTCTGTGATGGTGAGTCTAATATAAGCATTTTTGTAGTAGTGTGAAATAAAACCATTGTAGATAAGTGACATAATATAGCTATCAACAAGAATGAAGTTATGACAGTAGATCTGTGGATATTGGATCGGATCTAAACTATAAATTGCACATACTTGAGACTAAAACGGCCGTGCCACGGCGTGCCTATGCCTCCGCCGTGATACCCGTGCCGGGCCGTGTCGCCCATCGTGCCCTGGTCTCATACTCGACACGGCCCGTGCTACAGTGTCGTGCTGGCACGGCACGACCCACCCCGTGCCGTGCCGGGTTTTGGACCGAGCTGGACCACCATGCCTCGGGCCGGCCCAAAAAGGTCCAGCCCAAGTGCCCTACTTGGGAAGACAGCACGGTGAGGTAAGAGTGGTCATGGGTTCTGGATTTTTATGCAAAATATTATACCTAAAATCTATTTATGATATTTTTTAGAACTAATATGTTAAAAAAAAAAGAACGAAACCAAAAGCGCCGAAATCCATATCTGATTATTCCTCGAGGCTAAATAATTTACCAAATGCGCTCTAGAAAATCAGGGTGTTACCAAATATCTTGATTCCGACGTCATTACTCATATCTACTTGTGTGTTCGTGTATTCTTTAATCCTTTCTTTTTATATATAACAGTTAATTGGAAACATCTTCGTTGGAGCCGTAACAACAAAATCTCACTAGAATCAGTAAAAATTCATGTACCCAGCTGGTTCTCACGTCACAGCGCGGCACAACAAAACCGCAACATGACCCTTAGCACGGGAGGTTTTACACGCATGGATTTCTGGACGACGTCGATCTCTTCCATTTTACGGGCGTCTCACCGGTGAAAACGCACGACGAGACCAGCTTGAGATCTGTTGACTGCAAGGGCAGGGTACACCATTCCCAGCCTGTGGCAAGAGATCCAGGACGACCTGCCACGATGGTATTGATGTCCATGAATGAGCTGAGCTGGGGAAGATGGAGTAGACGCCGGCCACCTCTAGGGCCAGGCAATGCCATGCCGGCCTGAGCTGCCGGACGGACGGCGGCAGGGCTTGAATGACCTGACAGACCCAGCTGAAATGGGAGTAAATGGCTTCTGATCGCTTTCTGGGCCTCCCTGCAACGCCTGCCTATTCATCCCATGTACTGCTGCTGCTGCTGCTATCGTCCATTCACCTTCAAATTTTCATACCGATTCTGGCAAAACACCCATGCGCGCTACAGTTTCTTCTTTCGAAATATTTGCTACCATTTATAGGAGGCAATGACATTCAGTGGAGAAAGAAGGTTTGGGTTGTGAGCACGAATGAAATCACTAGTTTCTTGGTGAGGGTTAATTATCTCTGTGGATCTAAGAGTTGTACCCTTGCCTGAAGAAAAAATAAAAGTGCTTCAAGGTATTAGCACTACGCGATCTCGTGGAGTATTGCTGCTTTGTACGCAGGCACAGATTTTCGCATGCTACTTTATCACGCGGTAATTTGGTATAAAGAAAAGGAGGAAAGCTTTGCTGCCCCCATAAAATCGAAAGAGGATATATAGCACGTTTAAAAGAAGTTACTACTTGCCTTAAAAAACAAAATCACTCCTAGAAGGACAGAGAGTAGTATCACCTTACTATATATATATATATATATATATATATCTTTCCATGAAAGAAAAAAAACTAGTCTAGATGCATCACATTCTCTTTTAAAGTTGTCTCCATACATCCTCCTCTTGCAGCGCTACTACATGCACACATGAGAATTTTTATTGAGGTGTAAAAACAGAAAAAAAAAAAAAGAATATGCAGGTGTTTACACAATTAAATTTGAGATCTTTTATGGTACACTAAATTCAATATGAACCATTTATTCTTTTTATCTTATTGGATCAGACTAACTAGAATTTATTTGTACTTTTTCTGGCAGTAGAATAGTAGAAATATCCTTAACAAATCAATGACTAAATCTGATTTCTAGTGCCAACTGCAATATAATGCATCATAAAATTTATCTTAAATTCAGGGATCCACTCGCCAGCGACAAAATAAGTCAAATTTAAACTTTTTCTCGCACGAACAGTCAATCTGGAAAACAAACCTAGACGGCTAGACCCACAACAAGCCAAGAGCTAATAATCCGCTCTTTTTCGACGTCCCAATCTTAGGTACGGCGCCCCGACTATAAAGACCCCAAGCTCACACAGTGTTATTCGTCACTCCCAAGTCCCAACTCAAGGACCCCAAGCTCACACACTCCAACCAGCTCCTCCCAGTCCCGTTGGTTCTCGGGTTCCTGCAACAATGGCGGGTTCCTGGCGAGTTGCAGCGCTGGCGATGGCGATGGTTGGTTGGGTTCTTGGCGGCTGTGTGTGGGGGTTCCCTAAGGAGGATTTGGTTAGGCGCCTGCCGGGGCAGCCCATGGTGGGGTTCCGGCAGTTCGCCGGGTACGTCGACGTGGACAAGCACGCCGGGAGGAGCCTCTTCTACTACTTCGCCGAGGCGCAGGAGGACGCCGCCGCCAAGCCCCTCACGCTCTGGCTCAACGGAGGTCGGTATATATGATACAACTGCACCTTGCCTTCACCTCGCTGCGTTCGTATGTTGAGTTCTTGATTTTAGATAGTCTGTGCAGTGTGATCGATGTGTGTTCTTTTGGATATCTTTCTGAAGGCACTCTACGATATTTTCTTGTTTTTGCCGGTGTGGTCACAGGTTGATTAGTATTGGCTTTTGTGTCTTGATTATTGTTTTTGCTTGCCTGGAGTGACGATTTTAGTGAAGTGCGCAACCTTTCTCACCGCTGATATTTGTTTTGTGTCGCATTCATGGATAATTGCGTCTGGATTTCCTTGACGGCTCTGATGCCTTTGATGGAGATAAAAGTAACACTGTTCTTTGATGCAAATGGCCACTTTTCTGTGCACGGCTTCCTCCCGCCTGTCTTTAATGGTGGGGACTCGGGATGCCGTAGGAATATTTGGTTATTTGCTGTTATTGTCGTGAATTTGGAATAGCACGTTAAAAAACTTTAAGTCAATTTTTTTAAATTACTTCTTGCTTTCTCGCTTATAAAACTCTACATCTGAATTTTTATCTAATCTATAGCCTTAAGAAACGGAATAAAATTATACTTCTTTGTTCTAATCAGACTTCTCATCATAATCAGACTCTAACCAAAACTACTATTGACCATACAAACTGATTACAAGATTATCTTTAACATTCACCTCCTTAATCTTATAACATCGACTCTTACTCATTGTTCTTCAAGCCAATTTTTTTTTCAATTATAGCCTCACACCACCGTTTGTGCATGTTCTCTGCCGGCTTCACACCACCGTCGCTTTGTAGTTAGCGGCCTTTCACCGCTTTTAACATTCACCTCCTTTCTTTTGTCTAAAATACTCCAAACAAAAGAGTACAACCCTAAAGCTTGCTCAAAGCTTGATTGCCTTCAACAGGAGGCAACCCCTCTATTTAAAGAAGGCAAACACACCTAATCCTAGAAGGATTCCTAATCCTAAAAGGATTCCCACTCCTAATCCTAGAAAGAGCATGTATTCAACACAACTCCACTTAGCCCAACCTGGCCGAGTACAACTCTTGCACGCGTATGGCAACCCTACCATACTCACGTGACTAACACTTTGCACACGAATGACCTCATGCCATTCTCACGTGACTAACCATTCTTCATGTGCACCATTCTCTTAGCCCGAACGTCCCGCATGACATCCTTGACCACCAAGACCTCAGTTCCCCCTGAACCTAGTCCCGAACCTCAGTTCCTCCATGAACCTACTTCCAGTCCCGTCATCGACCACATTCGCCCTCGAGCAATACCTGCACATGAACAAACCACAAAACGATTCCGAGCACAAGTCCGCGACTTGACTCACATTAAACCATGCAACCACTCACAGGAGTGCATTGCATTAAATATTCTAAGAACATGATTTCAAAACACGAACAAAAACCTTTGCAAAAATCAAAAAGCTTTTCAAATAATCAAACTGATTTCAGATCTTTTCAAATAAAGAAACCAAAAAATAAATCTTGTCGAAATATCAAACTGGTTTCAAATCTTTTTCAAATACTCATCATCAAAATCATTGGATCAAAAATAACGATCCTTCAATCTCCCCCTTGATGAGTAATTTGACAAAACATAATATAAGATTTGACAAGAGATTGAGCAAGAACCAAAAGACCAAATAATCTCAATTCAAAAACCTCCTTGACTTGTTCTCCCCCTTTTTGACAAAATAGTCATCAAGATCTCAAAACTCCCCCTTAATGAATGCAGTATCTCAAGCTTTGAAGTATATTCAAGGTATATAATCAAAGTAAAGCATTTGAAGAGTTTTTAGGAGAACTTTCTCATTTTGTATCAAATTATCCAATGAGAAAGCAAATTGTGAGAATATGGAGGCTCTAACACATAGAATAGTTATTGCATAAGCAAATTAGAGCAAACAAGTAAAATGTCATAAACAGATTTTGCCAAAGCGAAAAAGAAATCTATCATGAGCATAGAGAAACTTTCAAATTCACTAATATTTGTCTCAAGCCTTTTTCAACCATTTGAATTTCCTTTTTCTCTTTTAGCAAGTTTGACAATTTTGCTTTGTGATCAACAGGGATGACAAGTAACTGCACACTAGCCCATACTTGTGTATGAGTAGGTAGTTCTTTCTTGTATCTTTCTCATTTTAAATTGGCAAGTGGCTTCACATTGTTCTGAACTTTTGTTTAGACAAGTAGCCTTTTCTTGCATCTTTTGCATTTAAATCCCTGGCAAGGAAGCTGCACATTGTACTAAACTTGTGATTAGCCAATTAGCTTTTGCATGCATCTTTTCAACTTGCTTTTAACATTAAAACACTGATTTTGCTTGAGACTCATAATGATCATTTGAAGTCCAACAAAAACTCACACATAGTTTCTAATCAGCCCTAGCCTTTCAACAGATGACAAGAAACTTTTAAGCCTATTTCACAAATGCAATACCATAATGAGCAAGAGCCAAAATATTCTCGAAAAGCATCTCAAATTGAATTATTTTAGCCTTTTAGTGATAAGTAAAGCATTGAGCATTAACTTGGCTATATACACAAGAATAATCACCAAAGCTTTGTACTACATGATGCAATGTAAACAGGGGTTTTTAATTGAGGTGTAAAGTCAATATACCAGTTATTAATAAATCACTTCTAGGAACCAAAGTCAAGTAACCCAAAAGAGATAAACTCAAGACTCCTCAAATCAACCCATGGGGAAGAATGATCCCAAGTTCACCGCGTAAGAAAGCAAAGCGAGAAAATTCAAGCGGTTTAGTGAAAATATCGACAAAGTGAGCACCGAATCAACAAATTTCAGTTCAATAGCTCTTTTTCAACATGATCTCTAAGAAATCTGATGTCAATGTGTCCAAGAAAGAGAATTACTCAAGAAGTGGCATGAACCGGATGTACTTTTTCTATCAATTCCACATCCTCCAAATTCAAAGATCGAGAAAGGTCTTAAACTAATGCGTGAAGAAGCAGAAAGCCAAATGCCAAAATCTTGAGTACCACGGAGATACCTTAAAATCCTCTTGATAGCTTGTCGATGTGAAGCACGCGGGGAAGCTTGAAAACGAGCACACAAGCACACAGCAAACTCCAATTATCTCATCCTCAACAGCATCATCATCATCTTCAACAACAAAGATACTCTCCCCCTGAACATATGCACTGCACTGCACTATTTGGACTAGTGTCTTTTAAGTAAAACAGAGGTGGAGGAAGCATCTTGAAAAATAACACTTTTAGCACGAGATGCACAAGTGAAGGAGGAGAACCAATTCTTATCATTGGACATGTGGCGTGAGCATCCGGAATCCACTAGCCATATGTTCTCCTTCCTCGCGTGAGAAGCCTACATAGAAGCAGAAAGTGTCGAGGTCTCGGTACTGGGGTTAGAAATAAGATGTTTAGGAATCCAGTACTGAGACACACGACGCACAATAGTAGGCACAATACGAGCATTCTTATGCACAAAAATAGATTTGTCTTTTCTCGTGTTCTTAGCAACAAAAGGTGTTTGCATCACCCTCGGCACATAATGAGAAACAAAGCATGCCTGTCTGAAATTAGACCTAGCCTTAGCTTTTTCTTTCTTTTGTTGTTTGGTTAGTCTAAAGCAAAAATCTACTAAATGTCCATCTCTACTACAATGAGTGCAAGTGTACTTAACAGGATGTTTGGCTTTAGAAGTAGAAGCAACATTTGCATTCATCATAGTAGAAGATAGTACTCCAGTAGACTTAAAGACAGTTTTCTTAGGCTCATTGTCAATTTCAAATTTTCCTCCTTCAAGTGCTTTAACAACAATGGGAACACGTGATTTATGATGAGCATAAGAATCAAAACCTAAACCTTTATTACGAGTGCTGACTTTTGATTGATCCAAAATCATGTTTAGGTTTTTCTTTCCTTTAGTGAAACGTTCTAATGACTTTTCCAAGTAATCAACCTTTTGAGAAAGAGTTAAACAGTTATTACAAAGAACGTCCACTTTTTCTTTTTGCTTGCGACAAGTTGAGCATGAAAGAACCTCATGTGTAAGCAGATCATCAGTCAATTGAGAAACCATAGCATTTGCATCTTTCAATTTCAATTCTAGTATGGAGCATTTAGAACAAGAAATTGAATCATGCAAAATATCAGTGGAACAGCTAGCATTTTTAACTTGCTTCTCATTTTGATGTAACAGAGAAGCATGAACATTCCTTAAAGCAATAACTTCAGATTGTAGCACATCACAAGATTTGCAGGAATCATCATCAGGAATTAAAGATCTAAGCCTTGCAATTTCAGAATTGGAACTATCAATTTCTAGATCTTTTTCTTTAAGAGCTTTCTTAGACTTTTTAAGTTCTGAAGCTAATTTAACCATGGCATACTCAAGCTCATCATAAGAAGGTCTCACCTCCTCAAGATCGGAGTCGTTGTCGCTATCCCTTCTAGTCATGAAACACATCCCGGTAAAGTCATCATCAGAATCTCCCTTCTTGTCCTTCTTCTTGTTATGTGGCTCATCATCACTCTCAAAGTCCACATCGCTAAGATCACACTCCTCTATGGCGGCTAAAACTTTCTTAGCAACTTTTCGAAAATTGGGGAGCCTAGAAGTAGTGCGTCTTGAGCTGTGTTGTGTCAATTCCCGTTCTTCCTTCTTCTTCAACTTGGGACAGTTTGCTTTAACATGCCCGGGAATGCCACACTCAAAACAGTTGAATGACTCCGAAGTTGTGCCTCCACGCCTCCTCATCCTCACATTGTTGAGTGCTTTAAAAGCACGTGAGGAGATGAGCACAAGATCTTCTTCAGGAAGCATCTCAAACTGTTCATCTGAAAAAGAAGCCAATGCAGACAAGGAAACAAAAGATTGTAGTCCAGACGAAGTGCTGGGGTTAGCAACAAGTGCATGTGTAGATGACTTATCATCTCTAGGTGACAAAGAATCCATCTCATAAGTTTTCAATCTAGAATAAAGATCATCCATGGTCAAAGTATCCAAATCAACAGTTTGATTAATAGCAGTAACAACCATGCGCCATTCAGGACTAAGAGATCTCAAAATTTTACTAGCATTATCCTCAACTGAATTAGTAACTCCAACACCACGCAAATTACACAAGATTTTCTCAAATCGAGAGAAAAGATCATCAATTGATTCACCTGGTCTCATAGCAAAATCAGAAAAGTCCTTTTGGTAAATATTTTTGCGCACTTTCTTAATCTTAGTAGAACCTTCATGATAGTCACATAATGTCTTCCAAACAGAATAAGCAGAACGAAGATGAGAAACTCGATCAAATTCTTTTCCAGAAATTCCTTGAAAAATCAAGTTTCTAGCTTTAGCATTCAGATCAACGTCTACTTTATTATCATTGGTGACTATATCAGGAACATCAAAAATAGTAGAAACTTTGCACCAAACATCATTACCTTGAGCTTCAATATAGGATTGCATGCGACTCTTCCAATAAGAAAAATTTGAATCATTAAGCATAGGAGGACGATTAACATACCTGTCTGACGCCATATCTCAATCTCGCTCTGATACCACTTGTAGGACCGAATATAGCAATCAGAGGGGGGGTGAATGATTGTGCGGAAGCTAAAACCAAATTCTTGATCTATTAAAAGTTTACCCCAAAATAAAACAAAATAATTGCTCGTTTTCGAAAAAAAAACAGAATGATAGAGGTTTGGTAAAACGCGAATTCCCGGAGATCCAACCGTCCGATCGATCTGAAATTTGGACACAAGAAACTAGATTCCAATACGAATCAAACCCAAAAAGAATCAGCTCAATCGGACTTACGGATCAAAAGTTATGACCTTCGTAAGCTTACTGTTCTAGAAGATGGCGAGAATAAATCTAACTAGAATTGTAGCTCGCCGAAAGATTTGATGAACTTGATCTTTATTTCTCCTTTCTTTTGTCTAAAATACTCCAAACAAAAGAGTACAACCCTAAAGCTTGCTCAAAGCTTGATTGCCTTCAACAGGAGGCAACCCCTCTATTTAAAGAAGGCAAACACACCTAATCCTAGAAGGAGTCCTAATCCTAGAAGGATTCCTAATCCTAAAAGGATTCCCACTCCTAATCCTAGAAAGAGCATGTATTCAACACAACTCCACTTAGCCCAACCTGGCCGAGTACAACTCTTGCACGCGTATGGCAACCCTACCATACTCACGTGACTAACACTTTGCACGCGAATGACCTCATGCCATTCTCACGTGACTAACCATTCTTCATGTGCACCATTCTCTTAGCCCGAGCGTCCCGCATGACATCCTTGACCACCAAGACCTCAGTTCCCCTGAACCTAGTCCCGAACCTCGGTTCCTCCATGAACCTACTTCCAGTCCGTCATCGACCACATTCGCCCTCGAGCAATACACGCACATGAACAAACCACAAAAGCGATTCCGAGCACAAGTCCGCGACTTGACTCACATTAAACCATGCAACCACTCACAGGAGTGCATTGCATTAAATATTCTAAGAACACGATTTCAAAACACGAACAAAAACCTTTGCAAAAATCAAAAAGCTTTTCAAATAATCAAACTGATTTCAGATCTTTTCAAATAAAGAAACCAAAAAATAAATCTTGTCGAAATATCAAACTGGTTTCAAATCTTTTTCAAATACTCATCATCAAAATCAACTGGATCAAAAATAACGATCCTTCAAATCGAACTCTAACCAAAACTACTATTGACCATACAAACTGATTATTTTCAACATTCACCTCCTTAATCTTGTAATATCGACTCTTACTCATTATTCTTCAAGCCAATTTTCTTTTGATTATAGCCTCACACCACCGTTTGTGCACGTTCCCTGGCGGCTTCACACCACCGTCGCCTTGTAGCTAGCGGCCTTTCACCGCTTTTGTCATCAGTCTTACATCGAATTCTCCTTGCAATAGCATCACACCATCATCATTGTCGTAGCGCCTCGCTCCGTCATCGTTGTCAGCATCACAACGACTTTTCTTCGCAGCAGCACTGCTCAACGAACCATCTCTTTACAGCATCATCTTCAATATCTCTTCGCTCTTTTCTTATTTTCTTCTTCTTTTCTTTTTCTGTTTTCTTCTTTGACATGCTACCAACTACCTCCATCAGTAATTCTCAAATAAAAATGCACCACTCAAACTTAGCAGTGCCAAGCAACCACCACCAATCACCACCACGGTATCTAATTGTCTACTAATTGCTCCAGGATTGCCAGCCAAAATGACGTACGACTAGCATTTGACTCTGAGTGACGCCGCTGCATGCCCAGCCTCTGAAACTCTCAGCCCGTTCCCCTGTTCCACGGCATGGCGTGCAGTTGGGTAAACCGCGACGTGCGCAGTAGAGCGCCGCATGTCTATTCAACGCACTTCGCCTAGTTACCATAATCTTTTTTTCCCTTTTAGTTTTGATCATGGTTATTTTGTTTGCTGATTCATTTTGTTTTGTTTTTCACCCCTGTTTGGATCTCCAGGGTTCCTGGAAATATTTCTTATTTTCCTGGACAGTTGGAATTAGAATTGCCTTTGTCAATTGTACTGTTCCACTAATAATTGATCTAAACTTTTTGAAATTTTATGATTGGGGCGGTGGAGCCAGGAAATGAAGTTTAATATACCACATGCGAGGCATCACTTGATTTCCATTGATAAAAAGAGAAAAAGATACAATATAAAGCTTCTTTCATGGAACAATACCTTGTTATACCATCGAGTATATGAAGAACTCAATAATCCAGATGGGATCTTGTATGCTAATGGCTGCTGCAAAAATTCACCGTTTATAGTCATAGCCCATCTGAATTTCAGGTCCTGGTTGTTCTTCGGTTGGAGGCGGGGCTTTCACGGAGCTAGGCCCGTTTTATCCTAGTGGAGATGGCAGGGGCCTCAGATTAAACAAGAAGTCATGGAATAAAGGTTGAGTTTTTGGTTTTCATCTCCCCTTCACATGTTTCAGTGAAAAAAATAGGGTTGGTCTTAGCTCACAGTATGTTGTTTTCTTTAACATCAGTGTCCAATCTTCTATTTGTCGAATCACCGGCTGGAGTTGGATGGTCCTACTCGAACACATCATCAGACTACAACACTGGAGATGAGCGGACAGGTAAGTTTTTGTGATTTTGTGTACATGGCAAGGAAATAGTAGCCTCGAAAGGTTGATCTGACTTTATGTATGCAGCTAATGATATGCGCAGATTTCTGTTGGGATGGTACAAGAAGTTTCCCGAGTACAGATCAAGGGAGCTATTTCTTACTGGAGAGAGCTATGCGGGTAGAAAAGTATTTGAAGCGCAAGTTCTGTTTGACAAATTCATGTTTAATTTGTTTGTCTTGTGTAGTGAGTGGTTTTTATAAACAATAATGCAGGGCATTACATACCACAACTCGCCGATGTTCTTCTCACCCATAACGAGATATCATCGGGTTTCAAGTTCAATATCAAGGGAGTTGCTGTAAGAACTCAAGCATATCTTGGTTAAAGTTTTCTCGAATTAGCTCTGTTCTTCTTACTAATTTTCAATTTCAATATTAACTCGGATAGATTGGGAATCCACTTCTCAAGCTTGATAGGGATGTCCCTGCCACCTATGAGTACTTCTGGTCTCATGGTATGATCTCTGACGAAATATTTCTGGCAATCCGTCACACTTGTATCTTTGAGGATTACACCTTCGGTAACCGTCACAATGAGAGCAAGTCATGCAACGACGCCATTAAGGAGGCAAAAGGTGTAATTGGAGATTATGTCGACTACTACGATGTTATTCTCGACGTCTGCTACCCGTCAATTGTGATGCAGGAGCTACGGTTGCGGAGATATGTATGCTTGCTCCCTCGTGATTCACAATGTTGTACTTCAAAACCTTTGATTCCTGATATGTGCCTTGTTTTTTTTGTCCAATGCAGTTGACTAAAATTAGTTTAGGAGTGGATGTTTGCATGACTTATGAAAGGGACTTCTATTTCAATCTTCCAGAAGTGCAGCATGCTCTTCATGCTAACAGAACGCATTTGCCATATGGCTGGATCATGTGCAGTGAGTAAGTATTTCTATTGCTACTTCTGCCAATTGTATTTTTTTGGTGATTCCAGTAAATATTGGTCCTTTCTGCCAATCACTTTTAAGTATGGTTTGATGTTTAGCTATGGTTCCAATGAAACTACTGATGGTTCACGAAAGTTGCTACAAATAATTGTTGTGGTGTGTAGAGCTGCCAAATATTGTTAGAATTAGAATTTAGAAATGAGAAAGACAATGAGTGACTGAACTGGTATCTTTGCAACTCAAACTCACATGGATCATTTTAATCAGTGCCAGTGTGCTGAAATACAGCAATAAGGATGTCAACATCGACATCTTACCTATACTTCAGAGAATTGTGGAGCAGAAAATACCAGTCTGGGTATTCAGGTGATGTAACTTCTCCTCTTATCTCAGATAATTTTTTCGCTTCACACACACGCAATATGTTTTGACATTATCGGCCAACACTGCAGTGGAGATCAAGACTCGGTGGTGCCCCTCCTGGGTTCCCGAACCCTTGTGCGAGAGCTAGCGCACACCATGGGGTTGCACGTCACAGTCCCATACAGTACTTGGTTTCGCAAGGGCCAGGTATGCTTTTGTTCTATATGACTACGAGCTAAGTTACATCTTGACAGATTAGCTGATACACTGCAGAACATTAATGGAACACCTGTTGCCCTTTGATTCAAGGTTGGAGGCTGGGTAACGGAGTATGGTGATGTGCTGACCTTTGCAACAGTGCGGGGCGCGTCTCACATGGTGCCATTATCGCAGCCAGACCGGGCTCTTCGGCTGTTTCGATCGTTTGTGCTCGGACAAAGACTCCCAAACACAACCCACCCACCCATTGACTAGGTGTACCCACAAAAGGAGCTGAAGATAGAAATAAATAGCTTAAGATTTTTCAGTTTTACTGCAGTAGATAAGTTTGCAAGGATGTAGTAGATGATGAATAAATTCCTGATTCTTTAGAAAGAGCAAAAAAAATAAAAATAAAACCAGTAAGTATTCTCATTCTCATTATTTATTTCGATTGCATCCCTGGAAGTCTGGAACACAGCACTTTGTATAAGCAACTATGTCGGCGTAGTTAGTTTGGGGGCACGGTGCAATTTGCGACTGTAACTATGTCTAAAGAATTTCGTTAGTCCAAACGGATGGCAAAGGTTCATTCATCGAAACGGTTGCCGGTTCAAGGGTTGTGATTCTTCTTGTACATGAGTTTAGTTTATTGCTGCTAATGGAATGCTTGTAGTGATATGCTCGGAATCTTCTTGAAAAAAGTAAACACCGTGATCCATAAGTTTTATTCAGGCTTATCTGCATCGGAAGGCACGAAGAATGCAATGCAATGGTAGGTTAAGACCCGGCGAGAGCATGCACGCAGCATGGAGGAAGGTGCCCCAGTTGGAAGCTGGATGTCTCTTTGCTCCCTAAAGTCCAAAAGCTGGCAGTAGCAATTGGGAAAAAAATGAAGCAATCTTTGCTGTTCTTGGGCAGTCCCAAATCATTGTCATGAAGTGAGCTCATGGTAAGAAATACGCTGGACGGTATCAACGAGGTGCCAGGTTTAGCAACTTGCAGTTGATAAAAGCTTCGCACCTTTTACATCAGCAATTTTGTAGTAGGGTCACCACGTAGATATGCTGATGTTTCCAACAATGTATTGTAGTATTACCAATTTACCATCAGCATTGACTTTGTGTTCTCCAATCTTAATTTGGATGAAACCAACACCGCGTCAGGCCAAGCCGTCGACCACAGCCTCGCTAGTCTGACATCCTGCCCTCTGCCACTCCTCTCCCCCTTTCTCAATCTCATTCAAATACTTTTGCATGTGCACAATTCTTGCAGGAATGAAATGAGTGGGTGCTTGTGAATGTAATGGTGTGACATTCAAGGCAATCCTTCATTCTTGGATATGATTTGGAGGGAAAGGTGGCATGGCTTGTTGAAAGTTTGGCGAAGAAATGGCATAAAGTTGAAGGAATAATTGATAATACATCACAAAGTTGATGTGCATTTGATAATATGTTACAATGAGGGGTTGTCTCCTGCCCCTCCCATTTTATTTTTTTATTTTTTTTTGTACGGTGAAAATGGAAACTGGGGAATAGAGGTGGGCATCGTGCCGTGCCGGGTCGGCCCAGCACGGGCCCATCGCGCTTCGTGCCTGAACCGTGCCGGGCCATGACGGCCCGTCGTGCCTACTTTGTCGTGCCATGCCGGCCTAGGCCTGGCACATTTACACTATTGCGACAAGAGGAAATGAGACGGAGACACATGATACTCAATCTCTTTCAGTTCTCTCTCGCCCGTTGCTCCCTCTCGCAACTCTCTCTCTCTCTCTCTCTCTCTCTCTCTCGCTTTTGGTTTCTTGGTTTCGTTCTTTTTTTTAACATACTAGTCAGAATGTGCGGCGCACGCCGCACCGTGTAAAATTTACTCTATTTTTTTCTTTAAAAAACTGCAGGAGAAACTAAACATATTTTTTTTCAGAGCGATCTTAACACTCTATACGTTCACCGGTGAATAATACATTTTTCGAAAAGTACTATAGATCGAGTTGCAAAAAAAAATCTAGAGATAGAGCTGCACACATATTTGTATTTGACGAAAACATTTTTTTTCGGAAAAAACGGAGGAAGGACCTGGACGTAAAGACCGGGGACCTGTTTGTTATTTTTTGGACCTAATCGCTATTATGAAAAATTAGAAAATGGCTCGTTCAAGATTCGTATTCGTATTTAGCGAGGGGTTTTCTGTAAAGTAACGAATCAGGGACCTAAACGCAATTTGCAAACATTTTTCTTATACTCACAAAAAATAGCAAAGGACCTTTTTGTAATTTACAGGAACCTATCTGTAATTTAGAGAAAAGGGAGAGACCTTTTTGCAAAATGTCATGGGGTGAGGTTGTTGCCTTGAGAGGGCTCCAAATCTTCCCCATGTAATAGAGTAGATATTAGTTCACGAATGAAATCCATATGCTCACGAATGAAATCACTAGCTAGTTTCTTGGTGAGGATTATCTATGTGGATCTCATAGTTGTACCCTTGCCTGAAGAAAAAATAAAAGTGCTTCGAGGTATTAGCACTACGCGATCTCGTGGAGTATTGCTGTTAGGGGTGAAAACGGATCGGATACGGACGGATAATGGTTTTACCATATTTGTTTTCATATTTTTTCTCGGATTCGGATACGAATACGGATAGTCCGGATACGAATACGAATACGGATGATGTCGAATACAGATACGAATCGAATCGGATACGGTTACGGATATTTATCGGAACATGATAATCCCTTAGATTGTACATAAAAAATAAACAAAAACATATAACTAGTTGATTTGATTAAAACATTATTGAAAATTGAATAAATATAAGCATTTTCATTCACTTAGACAATAGTTAGATACCATGTTGCAAACAAAATTATGTAAGACTTAGTTCATCACGTACATATGATTTATTCATTATACATGTAGATCAAAACACAAAATAAAAGGTGATCCTTGCTCAGAGATACAAATGGAAACAAATATTGAACACACTAAAAGTTTGATAATACTTAATTACCATGTCAAACATATATAACACTTACATGTAATGACCCCAAGATTTGTATTATTTGTTAAATTATGTTTAAAATAATAAATTATATATTTTATTAGTTTTTATGCATTTTTACCTACTTATTTAAAATATTTACCTATTAAAGACAACAATTTTTGAATTTTTTAGAGAATTTAAAATATGATAAATTTTAAAAATATTTTTTTAAAAATTATAGACTATGTTAGGAATTTTATAAAAAAAAATCATAATTTTTGGAGCTAGTTTGCTAATTTTAATAATTAAAACTTGATTTATGGATTAATTAAATTAGAAAATAATTTAACATTTAGTACCCTTTTTGGGCCAAAAGAGTGCTTGGCCCAGCCCATATGTATATCCGGATATCCGATCCATCACTATCCGGATTATCCGAATCCGTATCCGTATCCGACGGATAGTGAGCTACCGAATCCGTATCCGTATCCGACAAAAAATAACCGTATCCGTATCCGATCCGATACTATCCGACAAATATCCGATCCGACAGAATCCGTATCCGAAAATTATCTGGATCGGTCGGAAACTATCCGATCCGTTTTTATCCCTAATTGCTGCTTTACGCAGGCACAAATTTTTGGATGCTACTTTATCACGCGGTAATTTGGTATAAAGAAAAGGAGGAAAGCTTTGCTGCCCCCATAAAATCGAAAGAGGATATATAGCACATTTAAAGGAAGTTACTACTTGCCTTATAAAATAAAATCACTCCTAGAAGGACAGGGATTAATATCACCTTACTATATATCTTTCCACGAAAGAAAAAAACTAGTCTAGATATGCATCACATTCTCTTTTAAAGTTGTCTCGATACATCCTCCTCTTCCAATGCTACTACATGCACACATGAGAATTTTTTTGTTGAGTGTGATCCGAATTCTTTTCTAGGCTTTGGGAACGTCTGTGGCCCGTGGGTTGGTTAGCCTGTTTCAGACTCGAGTTACTCTGCTTGTTTATATATACCCTTTGTATGCTGTTTGAGAGGATTGATGCCTCATTGTACTATATACTCAAACTCTACAATAGTGATATTGTTCTTCGGCGCCCATGGTTTTTTTTCGAAAGGGTTTCCACGTAAAAATCTGTGTGTCTCGTGTTCATTTGTTTTGCAATTGATCTCCAACAAGTGGTATCAGAGCATTCAGATCAATCACACGCGAGAGAAACAGATCAATCTGATCTTCAGCGCCACCACACACGAAGCAATTCAGATCGCATCTACAGATCGATCTGACTTCGTCGCATCGCGCCGCCTCCGACGCGCCGCCTCTGAGTCCGCATCGTCGATCGCCGGCTTCGCATCATTGCCAGCACCAGCTCGCGTCGGAGAACCCGCCGGGCATCCAAGCCGATCTACCTCCGGTCGCGCCCTGCGATCGCTTCTGCGCTCTCGCTACTTCGGCCCTCAGTCCCGATCGGACGTGCACAGCCCTGGCGGGAGCGCGACCTGAAGACCTCGCCGACGTTCGGCCGCTCGGCGCGCTCCGATCACCCCAGCGCCGCTCCAGCAGCCATCCCCGAGGCGGTGGCGTCGGATCTACGCAGAGCCGGCCTCCGCGCGTCGGCCAAGCCCAGATCGAACTCCAAGTCTTCGCCGCGAACAGACACCAAGCAGGAGGCCACGTCCGTGCGCAAGGATAAGATAAGGAAGCTCTCATCTATTATTGCTTTTGCATTTGTCTGGTTCAGGTTTCGTGAGGAGGACAGGTTCAAGCTTCTACTCCCTCCGATCTGGTCTGTTGTTTTGGGTATCCACACGGTATTCAAAACATAACTTTGACCGTTAATTTTTATTATAATGTATTTATAAAACCCAATAAAATTATATTATTATGAAAGTACTTCTAGAGACAAGTCTACACCTATAATTTTTATGTATTCAATTTAAATATTTAAAAATATATTGTTAGTTAAAGTTTCAGAAGTTTGACCATCACTATGTCCAAAACGATAGGTATTACCAAACCGAAGAGAGTAGTGTTTTTCTAGCAAGTGCACTTGATTGGACTTCAAGTCCCCAGAGACGTGAAGGAAGTCCCTAGAGACGTGAAGGAGCTTGAAGAAAAAAAAATCCTTTGACCAGTTCATGTCCACTAGCTGCAGCGTTTCCCAGACAAACAGCACTGAGAAAAGTTTCGCCAAGGTAAATTTGGGTACTGCAGCTACAGTGCACTGATACTCCATTACTGTTGTGTGGGCCTGGTTAATCACGCAACCCGTAACGTAACGATCACGGCATCACGACAGACTCAGATTGAAATCACTTGGCTAGCACGATACTCGAATGAGGTCACATGCTACCCAATTGGTTCCAATTTGAGCTTCCATAACCATGTGATAACCACTAGTCCCTGGATCGGTAGGCTAGCGTCATATGTTGAGAAGGAGAGTCTCATCCAAGCGAGCGTAGCACAAGGGCGGAAGGTAATATATATTACAGCGGTAGATAATAATATTACAACTTGTTCTGTTTACAAAATGCCGATTGGCTTAAAGTAAAGCGAAGAGAAAAACATCGAGAGAAACAAAAGTAAAGCGGCCACGGTGTGCCTCCATTCCCACAGGCAAGCGGCGAGCATCTAACTCCGCTAGCCGTCAAGCGCCACCAGCGCCTGGGTCACCGAACTCCTGGTCACCTTCTTCCTCACTGCATCTTACGCTCCTCACACGAATTTTCAGAGCAAGCGGTGAGTACACGTATGTACTCGCAAGACTTTATTGTTTACAAGTATAATAATAATGCGAGGTTGAACAATGAAGATGGTTGCTACTCTAGTTCGATTTAGCATGAAGTGAAGTTATTTGCAATAGACTAATAGATTGGAATCTTGCACCATTTATAAATCATTTAGTAAATGAGAATAAATCAATACATAATGTAATTGTACATTTCATTAAACATCCAATTTCTTCCAACATAATCAACACCACCATCACATGGCATCATGAATCATTTTCCTTCAACATAACCAACACCACCATCATGTGGCATCAAGAATCATCACCAACTTGATCAAATCACCAAACCAACCAATCTTTGAGTTCAACGACTCAACATTTGCATAACTGACCCATCGTTTAAAAGATCTACGAAATTTAATCCTTTTAAATCAAAACCAAAATTACTATACTTGACGAAATACCCAAGATGCTCGTGACCATGAGCACGGCTAATCGATTAGTTTGTTTAATCTCTGCAGAGAATGCACACTTTACCCACACGACACATTCTAGCAATCATGTCAACCATGCCACGCGATACATACCGTATCCGCTTTGCTAGATTGTGACGAAACTTTCCCAATTGCTCGGCATTTAGCCTTGCGTCGACCGGCGATGTCGCTCTTTGCTTTGGGTGGGGCTCCACTCACCCACACAGAGTACCGGCCAGGCGAGAGAGTATCCCCTAAAATTAGGGTGGTTGGGTACCGTACACTCCAAACCTGATTCACCCACACGGATCCAACGATGGCTAACGACCCATCGTGCCTTTTACCCTCGACAAAGCATCCACCGTTGTTTCACGAAAGCCTCCAACACTGCGGCGTGGTGAGGGAGTATTCTAAGCAATACCAAAGACGTTAGTATTGCCCAACTACTTCGACTGCCACGGCGCAAGATCAAATTCCAACTCCTGTACTAGGTTTAGGCTATCCCATACTAGCACATGTGGTTATGCGAAAGGACTTGGTTAAAAACATCAAGTTCGGTCTTTAGGTTTGCCTGACGAGACCTCCCATCATCCGTCGGCATAAATCACCATACACCTTTTCCTTTTTCATCTTTTACCAACATAGCCTTTATTTTTCCAAAAACCATCATTTAGAAATCCTAATAACGTATCGAAAATCCTTGATTGGTGAGTCCACCGATCATTATTCAATCAGTCTAAAAATTTGAGCTAGCGTATGCAACTATTAGACTTAAATTCTTGGCGACACTTATTATAGCGTCTACCCTTAAACTAGGGTTACTCAAGGATTTTAGGGTAACAACGAGATTGAGATAAGCCATCCAACCTTTAGGGTAACTACCTATCCCCACCATTTAAATATTTGTAATAATCATATGCATGCGCAATAGTTTTGCGAATCATCAAATACATTTGCAATTATAGGAGCAATATGATCAAAGGGGTGCTTGCACCTTGCTCTGAGTTTTGCGTGTCCTCTGGGTGAAGTCAGGATCCTCGCCAATCGCTCCCGAGGCGTCAACGTCTAAACGAAAAGCGACAAAAGAAATAACGAGGAAAGCGATTAAGATCCAATGAGAACAAGGCAAAAGGCTCAAAGAAGCGGACAACAACTAATAAGCGAACACGAGAGACAACTCAACGAAGATCAAAACTTGAATTGGAGGCCGGCGATGCAGGTGTACAAACTCGGTAGTGCCTCCCTACGGTCGGCGATCGACCGCAAGAGTCGGTAGTGCGGCGGCTATGAAAACAAAGGGACCCTCTGCGGAAAATAACTACGGCGTTGCGGGAGGCGGTAGTGCCGGCCCGAACCGATAGTACCGGCCGCAAGGGTCGGTAGTCTTGACTGGCGGCGATCTGGGACTTACCACGTCGGTAGTCTTGACCACAGTCATTGAATTTTCCAGAAAAAGGATTTTCGCACAAACGACTTCGGAATTCCGCGACGATTGCATGGATGGGTTCTCGGAGGTGACAAGGACCCATTTATGCAAACCACACGTGGTTCCGACCTCGTTTGGCCTACATCCTAATCCGAGAAACTCTAGAGTCCTAATTTACGCTAAATTCCGACTTTCACCCCGAATCGAATTCAAACTCGATTCCTATCGCGAAACTCGGACTTTAACGACATCGAATACGTTCAAGGGTCCTTTTCCTAGGTTTTGTTACTAGGGTTCCAAAGTTTAATTCCAAAAGCTACGAAAACGACATTTAACCTAATCTATCCGATAAAAACGTATTTAGGGTTTCAAATCTCAGTTTTCGCACTAACGAGAACTCTTGCACCTAACCTAGGTTTAGAAACTCAACTAACTAAAAGTTGAGCACTACAACTTGGTTTTCTAGGGTTTTAGCTAAAAGAAAAGTTGACAGAAAAGGAAAAAAGTACAGGATCAGGCTCAAGTCAACCCAGATCTGACTGAAACTTGCTTCACTCACCACAGATTGCTGCTAAGGTTTTGAAAAGTGACGATCTCCTCCGTGGCTTGCTTCACCTTGAGCTCAAGAACAGCGGAGAGAGTTTTAGGGAGAGGAAGAGCTTGAGAGAGCTCCATGGGAGAGAGAGCTAGAGAGGGAGAGCTAGAGGGTGAGAGGGAGAGTGAGAGGGAGTGAAGTGAGGGAGAGAGTTGGCTGGGGGAGGAGAACCCTCTAGAAAAACGTGGAGGTGGCTAGGGCAGGCCCAGTCGACCATGGGCGCCTGCCCCTGCCCGAACCCCTCGTGGCCGGCGATCGGCCAGGCGGTGATCTTGCCACCCAAGGCGACAAAACCCCAAAAACCCCCCAAAAACTCCGAAACTCAACAACTCTTCCCGGAAACCTCTAGGATAGCTAGAGAAGGTTCAAAAACTACGGTTGCTCGGAAATTCTAACCGTACACGAAACAAGATTTTGGAGCAAAAACTAAAACGAAACAGATTGGGCAAACAAATCCAAACACAATTAACTCCAAATAGAATTACCAAATAACTCACAAAAGATCATTAATATATATATATATATATATATATATATATATATATATATATATTTAAAAGACAAGTTCAAACTCAGGATATTACATCATACTCGGTGACATGCTCTCTACGATCAATATATGTTCACAATCCTCGCTGTTAAGCACAACTGTCCAATGCATCACACCATGCGCATCTTGTTGTATAACACTAGACTAGATATCCAGCTAAAATGCCACGCAATAGCGGATTAGTGCTACAACGCATATATTTATATTTAAAAGCAGAGTTGTATTCAACAAGTCCCACCAAATAAACAGCGGAGATTCAAGGGAATTGCTAGGGATCAGACATCTGATTTTTTTGCAATATTTTTTTCTACGTGTGAAACAAATTTTTTTTACGTAGTGAAACATTTTTCTCTGACAAACAGTAAAAAAAATGTTTCATACGTTCAAAAAAATGTTTCATACGTTCAAAAAAAAATGTTTCACACGTTCAAAAAATTGTTGCGCAGTGTCCGAAAAAAAAGCAGATTCAATCATTTAAAATTTTGTACTGCTTAATAAATTGATCTGACTATACGAAAAATTAGGATACCTATTAGGAAAAAAAAATGTAAGTTAGACTGTCCAATTCTTCGCTTTCTAAATTTTCCTTCCTAATCCTTTTTTGATGTTTGCTTACTCTTGCCTCGATACAGCTCAACCATTGGACGAAGGAACAACACGTTATATATCGTAGTCCCCAAGATAGCTTTACGGGACGCGTGGTATTGTTCGCGCTAAAAACGTGAAGGAGGGTTTTCGGCCTCGAACACACAAGACAAACGTCGGGTTTGCAAGGCGTGCCAGTCAATTTGACCTGTAATTGACAAGGTAGAATTTATAAGCAATCAAAGCCGATAAAAACAATGATTATCGGCCTAACGCTAGTCGGCTAAAAAGCCGATCAGGAGATAACTAGATTAACCTGGCGGTTAATCCGGGTACAAGGCGAAATCGGCTTTGAGAAGGCGATGCACAACAAAACAAAGCAGATCGAACCTGAGCGAAATCGGCTAAAACCAACAATCGGCGATGCGCAACTCTGTTGGTTTCGTCGACTTACAGAGGGAGGATTACAAAACTAGAGACTACTCCTAATTGACAGGAAAATAAGGGAAAAGTAAAGCGTGTTTGTGGGTTGGCTCTGGGCGCCTTTTCCTTCTCGCCTCTGGTCCTCTTATATAGCACTTGGCCTGAACGTATCCTTCTCGGTTTCTCCAATCACCCGTATCGGCCTCAATCTCTCCTTACCATATTAAGTCCGATCGTATCCGACTCGATCCCTTATCCTACCCGTATCGGACTCAGTTTCCTTTGAATCGCAGCCCTCCAATCCGAAACGGTATCAACTTGCTATAACCGACATATCCCTTATCAAAACCGACCTCCACAAGATCGGCTTTACCAAATTTTGGTGCAAACATATGCCCCCCATTTTTGGAAGATAACTTGTTGTCTTCCAAAAATCGTGTCGGCTTTACGTCGTCAGCTTCCTTCATTCCCCGTGTCCTTAAGCGTTGGAGCCGTCTGCTATTTGTGATCGGCTAAGACCAGAGGGCACCATCTCGTCTTGGGTTCAATCGGCTTCCGGATTTTTCGGCGGATTGCTAGTTTCGCGGCTGGATTAGAAGACTTGAGTTTGTCGGATTAGAAGAATTTGGGGCTTGAGGACTCGCTTTGCCGACGTTGGTAGCCTTTCACGAATCGGCTTCTCATTCTCCGGTCCCGATCGATCGTGCATCGATGCGGATAATCTGTCTTTGACCGATCGCCTTTGTCGGCTCTGATCAACATCTTGTATCGGCTCTATCCCTTTTGCATAACGATGAACCATGTTGATAGAAAGCGGATCGGGAGCAAACTCCATCATCGGCCCTTACGCAAATTGTAATTGGTCATCCTCCATAGTCGATTGTATCATGTTTTTGTTATTCTGCATTCATCTTTGAAGGCCTCATCATCGGAGAAACGACTTTCTTGAGCCGATACTCGGCGTAAGAGATGATTTAAATTGGTGAATTCCTGCCCACAAATTTTTCTTTTAATGGGGAATTAACCCTTGGAAAGCCAAATCAGTTAATTGATTATCGAGGCGAGTCACACTAAAACACCGATTCCTAATCTCCCTAAATCTTTTAATGTACTCAATTACCGATTCTCCAAACTTACATCGGATAGAACTCAAATCTGAAATTCTAAGTTCTAGACTCCCACGGAAAAAGTATTCGTGGAATCGGCTTTCAAATCGGCCCAAGTATTAACCGAATTTGGAGGTAAGGTTGTGAACCAAGTGAAAGCTGCCCTGTCAAGGACAATGGGAACAATTTCACTCTTAAACCGTCGGAGTGGGCTGCTTTTCCACATTGTGCAATAAAGCGACCAACATGCTCCAAGGTGGTGGTGCAATCGTCTCTGAAAATTTTGCTAAATCGGGGACTCTAAAATTATTGGGATATGGTATTCGATCGATATAATCGGATACGGCTTTCTATAGACGATTACTTTTCCCTTGGGCTGCAAGCGAATTGATCTCTCAAACGGGCAGAAATTTGGTCGGCCCAATTAACGTTATCGGCTAACGCGGCATTGGGGTTTTGCCAATTGAGGTAATCGGCATCCCGCCCCGAGTGCAAACTCGGGTGGTCATTAGCTTCGGCCGATCGGGCGTTAGAGTTACGCCAATTGTGGTAATCGGCATCCTGCCCCGAGTGTAAACTCGGCGGTCGGCTAGACGGAACCTGGCTAATATTGAAGTGATTGGTTGTGCTCATCTCTCTTTACGGTAGGTGAATCGGGTGTAGGAACAAAGGGTTCGGTGTATGGGACTACCCTATGTGGGATCGGCCCTTGAGATTGAGGAACCCTCATCGACTCAATCGAGGAACCGATTGGACGAAAGTTGCTGGCCGGAACCACCGATGGCAAGTTGGTTGTTGTGCCTAACTCGCGCATCGGTGCATGCGTGGTAATGCGTAATCTCGTCTAAACAAGCATCGGGTGCCAACACCGTAGGTTGGGTCGGCATCATCGCAGGCGTTAGAGTCGACCCTTTTGTCGTGTTGGTGTTTTGTGCTATGGAGAAAATGGGATACGATGGGAGTGGTTGTAAGGGGTCTAGCAGTCCCCCAGATGAAGCCAATTCCTAGGCAATTGTCTTGACGCTGTTTTCAATCATCGGCTTTAAAGTTGTAACCAAGGCCGATGACTGGTTAGTTAATGCATGACGCATAGATTGTTCAATCATAGCCGATAACTCGGCTTGATCCGGCATGTATCGGCTTACCGGCTTGGTCGGGATGCTGTCGTCGTCGATGGGGTTGAGCGTTGGGAGCGCGTTCTTCTGGGTAACACCCCATCGGGTCTTTTGATAGCACCCCAGCATCATTTCCTCTAGTGCTGCCTTCCTGTCTTCAATTTCTTTGCGTTGCTCCGGCGTCAGATCGGCCAAAGTTGGCACGATTATCGCGTCGGAGTTGATGTCAGCAACCGCTGCAGATTTTCCGGTTGATGTCATATTGGCTTCTCTCGTGGTCCCACCGGGCGTGCCAAAATATGTTCGCGCTAAAAACGTGAAGGAGGGTTTTCGGCCTCGAACACACAAGACAAACGCCGGGTTTGCAAGGCGTGCCAGTCAATTTGACCTGTAATTGACAAGGTAGAATTTATAAGCAATCAAAGCCGATAAAAACAATGATTATCGGCCTAACGCTAGTCGGCTAAAAAGCCGATCAGGAGATAACTAGATTAACCTGGCGGTTAATCCGGGTACAAGGCGAAATCGGCTTTGAGAATGCGATGCGCAACAAAACAAAGCAGATCGAACCTGGGCGAAATCGGCTAAAACCAACAATCGGCGATGCGCAACTCTGTTGGTTTCGTCGACTTACAGAGGGAGGATTACAAAACTAGAGACTACTCCTAATTGACAGGAAAATAAGGGAAAAGTAAAGCGTGTTTGTGGGTTGGCTCTGGGCGCCTTTTCCTTCTCGCCTCTGGTCCTCTTATATAGCACTCGGCCTGAACGTATCCTTCTCGGTTTCTCCAATCACCCGTATCGGCCTCAATCTCTCCTTACCATATTAAGTCCGATCGTATCCGACTCGATCCCTTATCCTACCCGTATCGGACTCAGTTTCCTTTGAATCGCGGCCCTCCAATCCGAAACGGTATCAACTTGCTATAACCGACATATCTCTTATCAAAACCGACCTCCACAAGATCGGCTTTACCAAATTTTGGTGCAAACAGGTATCATGCTTCTTTTTCTTCTCTCCATTTCTTTCTTTGTTTCCTCTCTACCATTGATTGAGAAGCGAGTGGCGACGGTGAAGGGAGACATGGTTTCTGTTAATTTTTTCTACAGTAGAGTGTGAAAATGTGCTATTCATTGGAGAAAAAAAATTAAAAATGCCTTTGCATATGTCAGACTTGTCATGATGCGAGAAACTTCTTACCGAATTTCCCAACTCTACATGCTGTGGATGCGCAAAGCCATCCCAAAGATTAATTGTTTTGAGAGATTTTAGCACCTTTTTATTTGAAGTAGATGGGTGGCCACATATTTACACGTCTAACCTAGTAATATTCAATAATTCATCCCACATATTTTCTGAACACTCTATCAAAATTCATCCCACGTAGCTAAGCACGTGAATCTACCTAGTAATATTCAATGGTTGTGGGATAATCATAATTTGGGTCTACTAAACCGAAGGTCGGATTTTTTTTTTATAATTTCTGATGTATTTCTTTTTTTAGCTACTGTTAGTCCTGCTATCGGCCATCATTATATAATGATAGATAGATAATGAGCTCTTTTATAGTGGATTATACTTGTAGTATATTATGGTAATATAAATTAGATCTAACCATTGATTTGGTGGGGTATTATGGACTTTTACAAATAAAAATATTACATTTTTAAAAGGTATTAATGTAATTTTAGCGAGTCGTCGAGGTCCTCCGACGCACGATGCACTGATGGAGGGAGGGCTTCCGGTGGGGATGAAGAAATAGGCTTCGGGTGGGTGAAAAAATTCATTTACCGTTTTACCCATCCATTATATTGAAATTTTTTACCATTCTACCCCTCCTCACATTCTACTACACATACTATACATAGTAGTATAACTTGATCTAATATATTTTTAACCGTTGGATTAAAGGCAATGAACGGTCTATGTGCACTGTAAAAGAACTCTAGATAATAACGTGAGGTTGTACGTTTTCTTTGGCCAATTGCTAAACCACTCGAAAGTAGACCGTTTATTAAGGCGTAGTACTAAAGGGAGTCGTCACTGGGTGTGCCTGACGAAGTTTTTGGGATGAACACATGAACACGCTAAGCCGCTAGTACGTCAGAAATTAGAAAACTCCGAGCCAAAAATCTGCCGCTCGTATCACCGCTTACTTTGAGCAACGCGCTTCGTTGTTGGGATGTGAGCACTTCGATTGTTTGGCAAACTCCGTTGCTCCCTTCCACTCATAATAACTACCTTTTCCCAAAGAGAAATGCTACTCGTTGCAAGCATAGAGGAAGGGATTATTTCCTGCATTTTCCAAGCAAAGGTCCGGTTTATCCGGTTGTCCACCATAGCTGAGAAAGATAGGGTCATGCATTCAACTAACTGAAAATTATGTATAATTCTCCAGACTCAAATTAAAACCTATCTGGAATTTTGGTGACCAAAATCTTTGCCTTTTCCTCCCTTCTAAGGTTTATGTGAGATTGTGAGCACCCCTTCCAGAGCTGCACCTCTTGGAGTCCAGCAACTATTTAACGTCATTTTTCATGATTTATATTACCTCAAGGTTTTATGGAAAATGCATTCATGGAGTCACACCACACACGCTGTGCTGCTTTCCTTAGTAGCTCCACGAATCATGTCCTATATAGTGTTGGAAACAAGCACAATATTTTTATTCTAAATTTTATATTGAGACAAATATAACAAAAGAAGTCGAACTTACTGAAGAATAGGAAGCAACGAAGCACAGATGCGGTCATGGAAGTAGTCTACATCGAGGAAGAAGCAAAGCGAAGCGCTGCCCAGAAACCTTATTGCCGCCCCGTACAGGTGAACTCTGCGACAATAGCTTGAAGATACTACTCACTTTCACGGTACACGCCGAGAAGGAAGGCCGGCGAGGTTTAACCGCTCAACACAACAGTACATAGTTCAAAGATGAGCAAGAAGAATGAAGAAGGAATTCAACATGTCTGGCCTGGACGTCTCCGGGTATTTAAATATACGCGCATCAATAACTGTCAATATTATGTCAGTTGAATGCTGCAGTTACTAGTAACTGACAGCATAATGTCAATTAACTCACTAGAAACCGATTGTGTTTATGACACTTATACTGAGTTGAAATATATGTTTAAGTCACGGGTCATACGGACGAATGCGCGCGCATGCGTGCGTGGCTGTGGCAAATAATCAATTACTAGGAAGATTAGCGCGGTATACCGCGCCGCTGATAATACCGGTCGTTTGATAGAGATCAAGCACGAAATATTTTAGGGACGTAAAATAAAAAACTATGGTTTTCAATCGAAGGGGACGTATAATACTGGTCGGTTGATATACTGCAAGGACATTCAATAAATCGAAGAAAAGTTAACATGCTTTCGATAAAAAAAATAAATCGTTTATCGAGTGTTAGTAATACAAAAGTTAACATGTTGTTGGATGCAGCCATGTAGAAACTGCACGTGCTACAATTCCAAGTATGAAAAAAGGCCCTCTAAAAATTATTGTCAACATTTTGCTTAACAACATGTGGGAAGGGCAATGTCAGGGAAGAAGCAGAATTACTGGGATCTGATCGGCTTCTGCAAAAGAACATACATTAAAACTTACACTCATAAAATCATTCAAAGAGATAAAACATTTATATGCTTGTAGTCATGTAGCTTACCTGTCCTATGAGTTGTTGCGCATTTCAGGAGATGGAGTAACATTCGGGACTGGATTAACCTAGGAAATTGGGGAAAAACATATTAAGATAACTTCACAATTCATAATCTTGTTTGCAGAATTTATCACTAAGCAATATCCTAACTAACACAATGCCTAAAACAGACCAATACCATCTAAAATCAAATAACATGGTCAAACAAAAGTGTCACTGATTTATAGCATCATATGACCGACATACATGAAGTGATGGGGTAGACTCGGGTGCACCATTGGGCATCGACAATGGGAGGATTATCTCGATCTCCTCTTCAGGAGCAGAGCTGTAATCTGCTAGGTTCAGTGAAGCAGCTCCCAGAGTAGTTTCGCCCTTTGGTCCTTTATTTGAATACTGCACCAATGAAAACAAAACAAAGGAGGTCAGACTAAAGTTCAGGAATCCATTCGAACAAGCCAACCAAAAGATCTATACATTCCTTGTTATGCTTGTTTAACTCAGTAAAAGTGATTATCTGCCTTGTAAGGATTTAAATGTGTCTGTAAGAAGTACACTAAAGGCTATAATGTCCCCAAATTTAGCACTCTGTTTCATTTGCATGATAATTGGGTGACAAGCTCTGCTACCAATCGCACACAATGTGCTATAAGCAATTAACCAACATAATGGTGAAGCACCCATAGCAAACAACACGACAAAATGGCAATTCTGTCAATCACAGACTGGTCAAAACAAATACGACAACATTGTAATAGCGTTACCATAAAAAAAAGGGCCAATTGGATATTTGCCACTCCAGGAATTAAAAATTGGATGGCATGTTGAAAATCATGCCATTGAGTGGCATTTTTTCAACATGGCATCCAATTTTCAAATTAAGGAGTGGCATATATCGAATAATTCCTAAAAACTAATGGATCTACGTTTGTCTTAAGGCTCACAAAGCAACAATTGGCAAGACAAGGACAATAAACCTGAGCAATTCATGATTGACCAATTTCTCCCGAGTTTCCTAAGCGACAAGAGAGTATAATTGTGCACACTTCCTGATTGGCCTATCTCTCCTTCTAAAGAGATAACATTGCCCAACTGCGTCCTCCAGGCTTTGTCTTCTCTAATTTTAGATCATTGCCCACTACTGCTGTCCAACCCAGTTCAGCAAAAGTCGAAGGCCTTCAGGTTTGAAGAATTCTGGCCAAGGTTGCCTGGCTTCCTTCAGGTGGTCCAAGCTACTTGGGAAAAACCGGTTTTTTCCCAGGATATGTGCCGGCGTTTTCACATCAAGCTCTCCAGAACCGCCAAAGCCCTCAGGTTGTGGAGTCGGGGACTGATGGGAGACCTTCGTCTCCAAATGGCGATAGCAGCGGAGATTATCTGCCAATTGGACAGAGTGCAGGAAGAGAGAGCCCTAACTCAAGATGAGTTAGATTTCAAGGGGAAACTGAAGTGCAGATTGTTAGGTCTAGCGGCAATCCAGAGAATTCGGTTTAAACAGAGATCCCGCCTCAACTTCATCAGGGAAGGAGATGCAAATACTAAGTTTTTCCATTTAAAGACAATTGCTCGGAAGCGTAAGCAATTCATAGCCGCTCTGCACACGGAGCAGGGAGTAGTCTCTACAGCTGAAGACAAACAGGAGATCTTCCTTTTCTACAGCAAACTTCTGGGCGCGGTTCACAGAAGAGAGGCAACTCTCAATTGGTCCCTTCTTCATGGGCCAGAAGTAAACCTGCTCAGCTTGGAGCAGCCGTTTACTTTGCAGGAGCTTAAAGATGTGATTGACTCCCTCCCCCCGTCAAAAGCGCCCGGACCAGATGGTTTCATAGGTCTCTTCTACAAGGTTTGCTGGAACCTTGTGAAAGAAGATTTAATGGCGGTGGTGCAGCACTTCTTCAACCTAAAAGGGAGGGGGATTACACCTTTTAAATGAAGCTTGTGTGGTGTTAATTCCTAAGAAGCAGGTTTGCAACACAGTCTCGGATTACAGGCCGATCAGTCTCATACACAGCGTGGGGAAAATTCTTTCCAAACTTCTAGCAAACAGGTTGGCGCCTTTCCTCCAGTCCCTGATTTCTGCTAATCAAAACGCCTTCATCAAGAACAGAACTATCCATGATAGCTTCCTACTCACCAAAAGCCTCATCTCGGATCTTCATTCCAAAAAAGTGCCTTCGCTCTTTGTCAAATTGGACATCGCAAAAGTTTTTGACTCGGTGAGTTGGGAATACCTCCTGGAGATGCTAGAGCACTTCGGCTTTGGACAGAGATGGAGGAATTGGATTACCTCGCTCTTAGCAGCTTCTTCTTCTAGGTTTCTTCTGAATGGCATCCCAGGCAAAAAGGTAATACACAGGAGAGGGCTCAGACAGGGAGATCCCCTATCGCCTTTGCTCTTCATTTTGGCTCTTGAGCCACTTCAGAGGTTTTGTAGGCAGCCCGACTCTGATTTCTTGGTAGGGCGTCGTCCGGCGCACCTGTGTACTTCCATGTGCGCGGATGATGTGGCTCTTTTCCTCAATCCTGACCCGGAAGAAGCACGGTTGTTGCATGGAGTTCTACAGGCCTTCGGTCAGGCGACAGGGCTTAGAGTTAATTTTCAAAAAACTGAAATCTACCCCATCCGTTGTGAGTACATTGACTTGGGACCGGTCCTACAGGATTTCCATTTGTTTTAAAGTCTTTCCTGCCAGTACACAGGATTGCCACTCCGACCGACCGGCCTCAGAAATCAGATCGGCAACCCCGCTAGACAAAGTAGCAAGTGATTGGCAAGGTTGGAAAGGTGCTTTGCTTTCCAAAGCGAGCAGGCTCATCTTGGTTGATGTATTATTCGGCGTTGCCGACCTACCACTTGACTGTTTTCACAGGATCTGCGTGGGTGCTAAAAAATTTAGACAGGATGCGGAGAAATTTCCTTTGGAGAGGAGACCTAAACTGTAAGGGAGGACACTGCCTTGTAAATGGGAAGAAATTATGCAGGCCTAAATCCCTAGGGGGCTTGGGGGTCAAACAACTGGAGGCTTTTGGCGGCGCCACGGCGAGGTGGCTCTGCAGTGCATGGAAGGACTCAAACAGGTTGTGGAAAGACATGTCGATCCCGTGTTCAGATTCGGATTTGGCCCTCTTTGAGGCTAGCACCTCCATACAGGTAGGGAATGGAGAAGTGGCAAGATTTTGGACTTCCAAATGGCTCCATGGCTTGGCCCCGTGCAACATCGCACCGCAGTGCTTTAGCCTTGTGCGAAGGAAAACTGCCACGGTCAAGCACAGTCTCTCAAACAACAATTGGATGATTCCGCTTAGGAATATATCCACAGGGGCCCAATTACAGGAATTCATGACCCTTTGGAGTCTCTTACAGGAAATACACTTGCATTCGGACAGTTCTGATGTGATAACTTGGAGGTGGACCCAAGATGGTCAATACTCAGCAAAATCAGCTTACAGGGTGCAGTTCCTTGGGGCCTTCCCTGAACATAATTTCTCTCGAATTTGGAAGGCAAAAACCCAAAATAAATGTAGGTTCTTTGCGTGGCTCCTGATTCTTAACAGGTTGCAAACTGCCGATAATTTGGCTTTGATGGGTTGGCCAAACAGCCCAGTGTGCTCCCTTTGTGGTTCAGGGGAGGACTCCGCTGATCATCTCATGCTGTCTTGCCCGTTTGCCAAGCAGGTGTGGTCCCTCTTTTTTGTCAAGATGAAACTCCAGCACCTCCTCCAAGCGGGACCTCATACAGGGCAAAGCTTCACGTGTTGGTGGCAAGCAATCCGGTTGCTTACCCCCAAAGAAAGTTGTAGGAGTTTGGATGGGCATTTAATCTTTGTCTGTTGGAATATTTGGAAAGAGCGTAACGCTCGAATTTTCAATAACAAGTACTCTACAGTGCTGACAGTAGTTCTTCAGGCGATCCAAGATTCCTCAAATTTCCAGGTGGCGGTGAGAGATATGGCTCAGGAGTAGTCCCTTAGTCTTTTGTAGGGGCTGTCGGCCCTCGGGGCCGTAGGGGTGTTGTTGTGGTTCTTTCTACGGGGACTCCCAGTTTTCGGTCCCCGTTTTGTTGTACTCTGAACTTCTCTCTCCTTAATTGATCGGCAGAGCTCCTGCCTTTTATTCAAAAAAAGAGAGATAACATTGCACATTGAATTATACGGCTTTCTGATTACATTGAGCCTAGTTTATGCCAGCCAATCTACTATATGGACAACATAATTATTTGTTAATTTGACAGCTAACCTATCATATTCAAATAACCCGGTTCTTTAAACCAACATAATTTAACTAAATAACACTTCATCGTTCTAAGTAAATTAATCAAATATAGCTAAAGTGATTAGCAAACTTTAAATAAATCCATCGGCTGACCACAATACCCGATCATCACAACAACAACAACAAAATGGAAAAATGAGGCTAGGGACAAGGCTAATCATAATATCATTGATTGAAACAAAGAACTAAAGAAAAAAACAAGGCCAACCACCAGTATAATGCAACGACAGACACAATTTTGGTAAAGCTCCATAAATCATAGATTTTACAGAGATTATGACATCCAACACAAGGGACCAATAAAGGAGATATTATCATATAAAAATAGATAAAATAAAATTAGAACAGTATTACTAAGAATATCCAATATTTAAACAACGAGTAACTTAAAGAACACAATAATTTTGTAGAAAGAAATATACCTGGAATTTTGATTATATAAATCCCTAGGCATGTGTCCTTCAGGTGACAATGAATCAATAGGTGGTGGTGACGAAACAATGGTAAAACCCAGGGATGACAACTCCATGGCCTTTGTACCAAGTTCAACATACCATTTTCACGATTTATGAGATTCCCGGTTAAATCCTTGGCACAATATTTCAAAGCCAGATCGATTGCGAGCAAGTCGGCTTCACGCTTGATGGGTCATCGATGTAAATAGATTCCTCTGCAGCGTCAATAGTGGGGCTCCTAAAAATGCTATAAGCTTCTGCTGCTAACCTTTCAATTTCTTGCAGGACATCCTCTTGCAGAACTTTATTCTTTGCTTGCTGACCTCTTCTAAATGATAGGCCAACCACCAGATTCCTTATATCACTGATTAAGCCATCAGTTTGTGAAGACTTATCATCAATTATTTGTTTCTCAGCCTTATGAGGTTCTTGGGTGTTTCCACATTGGTCTACTATTGTAAGAGGAATGTAGAAATCAAATCCATTCTCGATTTCTCAACCAAGTATACTCATCAAGTTTGAGCACAAAACCAGCCCGAATACTCTGCATCCGAAAAGAATGATATGTAGTCACTGTTCCATCGACTTTTCTTTTGATATGACATAAAATGTGTGAAGAGGAACAGTTTATCGATTTCATGCAGCTGAAGTTATTAACTTGTCAAGAACAACATATAAAAATGTTCTACAAAATGGAAAGACATTTTTTTGGTAGCTTGTGTGTGCATTAAAGATATACTTTTAGGCAAAAGAGAATAACTTATAAGAAAACAAAGAGCTGGTCCTCGACTAACTAACCAAAGTAGACATTACCCGAAAGAGAAGGCAACCCCATGGATAACGGAGTTAGGAGCCAAAAAGCAATGAGCTGCACAAAGAGTTCGACTATAGAGAATTCAAGTTTCCGAAACTCCTTCAGATTTAAAGAGCTCAACTTGCTTTGTACATTTTTTCGCCCGAACAACCGAACAAACAACTTAATCTAGCTCGAATGCATTAAGGAGTCACTGTTTTACCCTCCATGCATGCTGATCCAAAATCAATCATTTTCACTGCTGCAGCTGTTGTGATACTGCAAAATTCATCGTACAACCATCAGAACATCATTAGAATTAAAGATCGTATAAGGGCAAGCATCAAGTGAAGTAGTAGCCTGATTAAGGACAAAAATGTATCAAAACCATCAATTGACTACAAAACGTAGTTGCATACCAGTATGTCGCGCATTGCCGCTGCTTTGACAGCCAAATGTCTCAGTGACAACTGCAAGGGATAAAAAGGGAAGAACGAACAACAATCAAGAGCCCGGAATAGACATAGGTGCAAACAAAGAAAGGTAGAGCCTAGCAAGAAACTTGACCTGGGCATGGCGGCACGGACGGACATCATCCGGCTTCCTCGGCCTTGTGACAAGCGAGCGAAAAAAATTAGGCGAAGTGCTCGGCGGTCAAATGTCTCGGTGACAAGCTGCAGGGATAAAAGGGGAAGAACGAATAAGAATCAAGAGCCTGGAATAGGCATAGGTGCAAACAACAAAGGTAGAGCCTAGCAAGAAACTTGACCTGGCGTGGCAAAGACGGACGGACATCATCCGGCTTCCTCGGCCCGTCTTGAGCCGGTGAGCCGTGGCGAAAAAAATTGGGCGAAGAAGATTGGTTACGGGCCTCGATGACCCCATAGTTCTTCACGAATTCCTTAAAAACAATGGCATCACAAATCTAGCAACCATCACCGCATGGGATGAAACGATGACAGATCGACCAGAGAATAGATAAAGCGGGGAAGAGGAGGCGTGTTGAGTGCCGAGCGAAGCGAACGACAGCGATGACGAAGGAAGCGGACGAATGGGGGTGCAGAATCTTGCGGCGTCATCTTCTCTGCTCTTCTTTTCTCTTCAGGTTGAAGTCCGGGGGAGGGGCGGATGACGCAGGAAAAGGGCGGAGGCGGAGGTCGCAAGGCGGGGAAGGCGGAGACCTCGTAGCGCGAATAGGCGGGCGGGCGGGCGGAAGACGCGAGGAGCGCGGTGAAGATAGGTGGATCCGGCGCTCCCCGAGGCCAGATTTCACAGGCCTTTATCAGCCATCGAAGGGTTAGAGAGCACGAACAGGCGGTCGGGCGGAGGACGCGAGGAGGGCGGCCATTGAAGGGGCGGAGAGCGCGAGGAGGGCGGCCATTGAAGGGGCGGAGAGCGCGAACATGCGGCCGGGCGGAGGACGCGAGGAGAGCGACGAAGATCGGGGGATCCGGTGCGGATTCTACGGCCCTTTATCAGCCATCGAAGATGCAGGCGGAGAACGCAGAAGGACACCAACCGAGGAGGTCGAGAGGCACGCGTGGACGGCTGAATCCGAGCCGGCCCGAAAGACCAACGGCAGCCAGCAACAATGCTCTGTACGCAAATACGAAAAAGGTCCGGGTTTTAATATTAATATTTCGGCCGGCGCAGGCACGGTGCCGGCCCCCCTGAAGACGGCGCGGCACGCCTGGAAGAGCCGCTGCACGGCCGTCGCCTGCGCCTGCGGCGGCCGGTGGAGACGAGGACGAGGAGGGGAGGGGAGGAAGTCAGGGAGGGGTGGTGGCGGGCTCGAGGGTGGAGGCGGGCGCCGACGCGGGACATGGCAGCGCCGGGAGGTGTGGGAGCTAGAGACCAGCTTCTCGGTGTCCGGCGGCTTCGCGGCGGCGGCGTTGGGGTAGAGGGAGACGGAGGAGGAGTAGGCAGGGAAGGGCGCGGGCGGGGGGTAGGCCGGGGTGGCGCGGGCGGGGACGGCGGCGGCGAGGAGAAGACGGCCGGGGAAAGGGATCTGAATTGCGAGTGATTCTATTGAGCTCTCGGTCAAAAGGGCAGCGCACGAGATTTCGATCTAAAGGCCGAAATTTCGGTCAAAGGCCAATAATGGACAACGGGCGACGCCATCCGTCGACGGTAGCGACATGGAAGCATAGAATTATTGGCGCTTCGCATGTGAATCCTTGACTTGTCACGAACAATCTTGCATCGTAAGTGTCGGAGAGACGAGGAGACTACATCGCCTCTAGACCAAACTGAGAGATCGAGGAGTGGCAAAATAACTCGAGACTTGAGGGAGCTGCCATGGCGGAAGTCGCGGGGATGCTTGCCTCTGCCGTCCTCAAGATGGTGACCCAACAGCTGGGTTCCGCCATCGGTGGTCAGATCGCGCTGCAGCAGAAGTTTAACAAGGACCTGCGGGAGATGAAGATGACGCTGGACTTGCTGCAGGCGGTGCTCAAGGACGCCGAGAGGCGGTCGATCAAGGACGCGTCGGTGCGTCTGTGGCTGGAGCGGCTCAAGGACGCCATGTATAACATCTCCGACATGATTGACGAGTTTGGAGCCGACACCCAAGTGCCCCAGCCGGCTGCACGAAAGGTATGTCTGCACTGCAGTACAATCAATTTTTAGTTCTTGCTACCATTTCTTGAACTCAAACTGGACTTGAGAAATCTTTCTGATCTCAATTTAGTATGCTCTCTTGTAGAAAAGCTTTCGTACCTTCCGAATTCTTCATTTGAGAAATCTCTGTCCTCTGTACTATTCCTGTTGGATTATTGCTTGTTTTTGCTCTCCTGTGGAATTATTTTTTAAAAGTGCTATTCCACGAGATTTAGATCACAAAAAGTCCAACAACATATATAAATTATACAACACAAAAGTGATGCCCCTATATTCCTATTTGAAAGGACTTTCCTGTGTTAATGATTTTGTAGCTACGGACAAAGTATTCTAAACTAAAATAACGGTTAAAATTCAGCTGTAGAGATCGCACCAAGTCAAACCGCGCCTTATAAATATCAACAGAGGGAGTACTATATTTTGCAATTTAGTGACAGAACAAATGAAATATCTTGCAGTTCTCCCTCAAAAAAGTCACATTTGGTCCCAAGATTACAATGGCTAATAAGATGAAGATGATGAGAGAGGAACTGGAGAAGATCACAAAACAACACAGGGATTTCAGTTTCACGGGAGACAACAGCTCTAATGTGCAGCAAGTTACTGATACACGGGAAACTGCATCCATCATGGGAGACATCGTAGGGAGGACCGAAGAGAAACAGGAAATATTAGCCTCTTTATCTGATAGCATGGCACAAAAGATCACCATCCTTCCTATATATGGCATTGGAGGCATTGGCAAAACAACCTTGGCAAAAATGGTTTTCAATGATTCCCATTTCAAAGGCTACACTCAGGTGTGGGTCTACGTATCCCAGACATTCGACTTAAATAAAATTGGCAACGATATAATATCACAACTATCAAAAGAGGAAATTCAGTTTACTGGAATGCAGATGATACAAAGTCGCCTTCGAGAGCTACTTGCTCGTAGTAAGATTCTGATTGTTTTAGATGACCTGTGGGAGGATAATGGATCTCAGTTGGAAGATTTGATGGCTATGCTAAAGGTTGCAGAGGGTGGCATTGTGGTTGTTATAGTAACCACACGTGATGAAGGCATTGCAAGGAAACTTTATACCATTGAACCATATAAATTAGCACCCTTGACAAATGACATGTGCTGGAAAATAATAAAGCAAAAAAGTGCCTTTGATTCTAAATATGACAAAGAACAGTTGGAGCAGATAGGAAGGGACATTGCAACAAAGTGTGGAGGTGTGGCTTTAGCAGCTCAGTCACTTGGACACATGTTGCGATCTATGACGTCTGGTGAATGGGAGTCAGTGAGAGACAATGATATCTGGAATGTATCTGCTTCAGAAGATACACCTTCGTCACAGGTGCTTGCATCCTTGAGGTTAAGCTATAGCAGTATGCCTTCGTACTTGAAGCTATGCTTTGCCTATTGTGCAGTCTTTCCAAAAGGTCAAAAGATAGTTAAAGATGATCTAATTCACCAGTGGATTTCTCTTGGCTTCATCGAACCATCAAACATATTCTCCACCATGCAGCTTGGTGAGAGATACATTAGGCAGCTTTTGGGGCTGTCCTTCCTTCAACATTCAGTGTCACCTTTGGTAAGTTAATACATACCTAGCTTACAATTTGAACAGTTTATTGCTTTCTTCAAACTTTTGTAGGGCAACTCACATAATGCATATTTCTCTAGTCATGCTGAAAACACATGCATTACATTATATTGAAATAACCACAGAGCATACCATAGAGTTCCAGTTACAACATAGTCTTTTGTTTCCAAATACAGCTCCGTTTCAATAAAAATATACAAATTCTTTCATCATAATATGAATTTATAATTAAGGAAATCCTTGCTAACAATCCCTCACCCCACCCCTGTTAAGGGCAGCAAGGGAGAAGCCTGCCTTGTCCCCACGGGGCTCCCTACGGGATTGAAAAAACACTTTTCTTACATATAATTTTGTAAATGTAATATGATTTTATTCATTACTTTATAAGTACTTAAGTATATTTTTCTCAAACTGTAGGGCAACATATCTAGTGCAACCCATCCTTAGGGTGCAACTTGCGCAACTTGGTTAGTTGGGGCACCGAATCAATACGAAAAATCCCCAAAAAACTAATGATATTGTCCATGGAGTGTTGTAGCACTCTTTAAATTTTCACCTTCAAATCAAAGTGTGTTAAAGAATAAACAAAAGATAAGATTGCTGTGAACAGTAGCATTTGCTTTTTTCTCTTTTTTTCTCCTTTTGATTTTTCATCTATCAGAATTTTCTCATTTTTGTTACTTCTAACATAGAATGAATTTGAACATGAGATTCATACATAGGTCAAGAAAATTAAGAAGTATATCATAAGTTTTTTTAGAACTTCGTATGTTGATATCCCTAATTAACCGGGTTGCATGGTTTGCATCATAAAGGTGGTTGTGCTACATATGTTGCCAAAATGCTGATTCAATTCTTATACATAGATACAAGTTTTAGTGCAAAATAATATAAAAGAATACACATTTAATATTCAAAATAGCATATAAATAAAATAATATATTTTTAAAACTTATTGATCCCACATACCCTTATGGGGGAGTTTGTCCATAATCACGCTAGGTTAACAGGGCATTCCTTGTGCCTTGTGCCCCCATAGGGGGAGTTTGCCCCCAGCCCCATGGGTATTATAGCGGGTCCCACCCCTGGGAAAATTACCACCCCTATTTACAGTGGCGGAACTAGAAAAATTTCGATGGGTGTGCACATAGTTTCAAATATTAACAAAAATCATGATTTTCGATCATATCCAGCCGGCTCGATAAACTATAACGGTTGATAAACCGGTTCAATTCAAAAAATTCAGAAAATTTTATATGACGTAAACCACTCGAAAATTGGTGAAAATTGCTCGAAAATCAATCAAAAATCGGTTTCCAAATTGTTTCGCTTAGTTTGCCAAATTTTCGAAGAAAACCGGTCAAAAATCGGCAAAATTAGTCATTTTTCATTTTTTTCTACCGTCGAGTTCAAAGAGTTTTATTTCGAAACCATTCAGTTTCTACCGATTTCGACAAAAATCGGTGATGAGCAGTGACGATTTTCGAGCTCAAAATGGTATTGTAATCCCTTGGTGTGCACACTTCATACGTATAAATATATAGTCTTGTATAATCATTTTATCATATCATAAATACAACATATATATTTAAAATTTGCTAAAAGTAATATAAATAGTTCTAAGGTTTTAAAAATCTCAAACTATCAAAATCAAAATAAATTCATCAACATATTTAACCTATTGAATATATATATATATATATATTCTAAAATTTTTGGGGGTGCCCGGGCATACCCGGCACCCCCCCTGGTACCGCCACTGCCTACTTAGATTGGATAGATCCATATGGATGCACCAATGGAACATCTAGCCCTCTAACTATGCTCCACCAAAGAAAAGTTGTAACCTAAACTAATAGAACTTGTTTACCAATTCTTGTAGCTCACCTCTCCTAGTTTTAGAAGGATTTGGAATCCAACAGGATAAGAGGCACATATCCTAACATTGTTTCCTTTTAGCTAACTAGATATGTTAATGTATTCCAAACAGCATGAATGATCCATGTATTTCAAATCCGTGTAGTTTCCTAATTCATTCCAAACAGTATGCATGGTCCATGTGGATCACCTTATTACCTAGCCAGATATGCTAATGTTACAAATGGAAGCTAGAAACTACAATTAATCATCCCATGCATGGTCCCTTTCACCTTTTTTCTGCCACGTCAGCACACTATGTTAGAAAACTAAGTGATCTAACTGACATACTTTACAAGTTTGTTGAAATTCCAAGTTAATTTTTAAATTTGTAGATGTGTCAGTTAGGAACAAGAGTAAGGGTCACCTTATGATTGTTTTGCTATGCAATACTTATTTTTAAAGCAGCCATGAAAAGTTTAGCAGTTTGTTTGGCAAATAAAATTAAGGTAAAATAAATTATATTTTCCAATGATTTTTCTCTCACAATTGTTCTGTTATTTTGAAGACAATAATATCTTCGTTTGCCACTTTGCAACTTGGTTTAGTAAAAAGTAATTAGCCAAACGAGATTATCATAATCTACTGCAATGACAAAAGGACTTTGGGACCTAGGTATAATTTTTACTATTGGTGTGTATATTTGAAAATTATCACATATTTAATGGAAATGTCCAAAGATAAAATAGTGCTGTAAAGTGCATGTCAAGTAAAGAAGATGTTCAAAAAACAAGGTACACGGATTTAATATAGAAAATCCTTGTGGGAAATAGACCACGGCACACCAAGGTGAAAATCACTATTTGTAGAGTTACAGGCAGGGGATGGTACAACGATGAGTCAATCTTCCCGTGTGGCTACAGAGTTACAAGGCGCCGACCCTCCATTCACACAAACTATGCCTCCATTGGAATTCTTAAATCACAATTCGTATCATTACTACAGATAGCAATAAACTCTAATGAGAACTGAGGTTCTCCAGTAACAATTAAAAAAAAAGAAACGCCTACCTGGCATCAAGATGATGTTTGGAATAGAAAAACTTGATGAAGCTAAGTGCTTTTGTTGCAGACTGCTGGAGTTCATCATGAAGATGTTACATTGTTCACCATGCACGACCTGGTGCATGATGTAGCAAGATCTGTCATGGTCAATGAAATTCTGGATGCTAGCAAACAAGGCAACACAGGGGGAAGCAACTGCCGCTATGCATTGCTCAATGATTGCAGCAAGTCCTTGGTATCATCCACGGATTCTCCTGCCAAGCTAAGGGCACTGCGTTTTCTGGATTGTGGCAAAATTGGACTTCATAATGCTGCATTTTCATCTGCTAAGTCCCTGCGTGTCTTGGACTTAAGCGAGTGCTCCATACATAAGTTGCCAGATTCTATTGGTCAATTGAAGCAATTGAGGTATCTCAATGCTCCAAGAGTCCAAGCTCAAATGATTCCCGGGTGTATCACCAAGCTCTCAAAATTGATTTACCTCAATCTTTGTGAATCTTCTGCAATCTCAGCACTGCCAAAGTCAATTGGAGAAATTGAAGGTCTGATGTATCTTGATTTATCAGGTTGTTCGGGAATAAAAAAACTGCCAGAATCATTTGGGAAGCTGAAAAAATTGGTGCATCTGGATTTATCAAATTGCTCTCGTGTTACAGGTGTATCAGAATTTTTGGGGAGCCTGACAGAGCTGCAATATCTGAACTTATCGTACTGCCCAAATGTTGGAGAGCTACCAGGAACATTGGGTAGCCTATCGGAACGGCAATTTTTGAACTTATCATTCAGCTCATATCTTGGAGGGAGTCCACAAGCAGTAGTTTTCGGCACCCTTACCAAACTCGAGTATTGGAACATAACATCAGAATCCTCTTATATTAGAAAGCTACCCGAAGCTTTGGGCAGCTTCCATAAACTCAAGTATTTAAACTTATCAGGTTGTCAGAAAATAAAAGAATTGCCAAGGTTATTTGGGAAACTAGAAAATTTGGTGCATCTGGATTTATCTAATTGTGTTCAGGTTAAAGATGTATCGGAGGCTTTGAGTAGCCTTACCAAACTCTAACATTTGAATTTATCATATCATCATTACCGTTTGGATGATGAAACCCTGCTGCGTCTCACAGGGCTGGCAGAAGTGATGGGCAAGCTCACTGAACTCCGGTATTTAAATCTATCGAATTTTCTGAGTACTTTTGACCGATCAGCATTGCAAATTGTCCGGGAATTGATTGAGTGCATCAGTACCCTTTCCAAACTAGAGCATTTGTACTTGTGTGGGAATATTACTATTGAGAGTGTACCTGAAAGTTTTAGTAATCTTAGAAAGCTGCATACACTGGACTTCTCGGACTGCTACTTTCTTCAGCAGCTACCAAAAAGTTTAGGTGAAATTGATAGTATGAAGTTTCTAAATGTGGCAGACTGCTGTATGCTGGATGAGTCCATACTAGCTCAGCTCCGCAGTAGTTCAGTCCTGTTACCACGCTTTGTGGTCCAAGCTGGTGATGGTGGATCCAGTAGCAATCTTTTTCTGCTTCAGCATGCAAATACTGCTAACCTGGAGATATGTAGACTTGAAAATGTGAAGTCTGCAGAAGAGGCGCAGAGTATAAAACTGATAGAAAAACAAAGACTTGAAGACTTGAAATTCGAGTGGACTACCGGTGCTGAGAGGTTTGTGGAGGACATAAAGGTGTTGGGAGATAGTGCCGCCAAGTACTTTGAGGCGGTTAGAGCTAAGTAGTTACAATGGTGTCAGCTTTCCGGCATGGCTAATGGGTATTAGTCATTATCTCCCTAATATTGTAGAAATTGATATGGGGGATTTGCCCAAGTGCAGCAGCCTACCACCGCTTGGCCAGTTACGAAACCTGCAATGGCTGTATCTCATAAATATGCACAGCATTACGAAAATTGACGAAGGATTCTGCGGCGGCGCGAGAGCATTTCCTCAACTGAAGAGATTTTATCTCACAAGTATGGAAAGCTTGGAAGAGTGGAACACGGCATACTCCTATGGCGATTTCATGTTCCCCAACCTTGAGGAGCTGACAATATGTTATTGCCCCAAGTTGAGGTTGAAACCTTGTCCTCCTAGAGCTACTAAGTACTGGGAGATAGAGCGTAGTGATGAAGTATTATCATCATGGGGACAGAATGTGTTACACACAGGTTCTTCCTCCTCCCCTGCTCTTGTAAAACATCTGGAGGTCAGATCATGCAAAGTGCCTCTGCATCAGTGGAGGTTGCTTCACCACCTCCCTGGCCTCCCTGGCTTAACTATCACCCGTTGCAGCGATCTGACCATCTCACCAGAGATCATCCGAGACCTCTCCTCCCTCCAATCACTGTCCCTAAAAGGCAGTAACCAGGCAGAACTACCAAAATGGTTGGGTGAGCTCACATCTCTTCGGGAACTGGGGATAGAAGGATACTTGGAGCAGAAGGAATTGCAGAGGAACATAAGGCAGCTCACTTCGCTACAGTCACTAACTCTGGATGGTTACCTAAGCGTGGAACCACTACCGCAGTGCTTAGGAGAACTCACCTCTCTCGAAGAATTGGAAATCTCAAGCTGGACAGAGCTGAATAATTTGCAAGAGAGTCTGTGCAACCTCACCTCCCTCCAGTCGCTAAAATTGAGCTCGTGCGGAAGCATTCCAGCGCTGCCGGAAGTGATGGGCGACCTCAACTCCCTCAAGAAACTTGAGATCAATTACTGTGAGGACATCAGGTCTTTACCGGAGAGCATACAACAACTCACCAACCTCAAAGAACTACAAATTGTTGCCTGCCCCCAATTAAAGCGTTGGTGTGAATCAGAGGAAAACGAGAAGAAGCTCGCTCACATCAAACAAAAGGTATGTGCCCAGCCAAGCTACTTGCTGTATTGCTCTTGTTTTTGCACTGACTACTCTTTTCGTCATCTTACTATATTAATTTATTCTGTTTTGTGTTTCTTAGAGGATTCTTTCATGCAGAAACGTCTAGATTTTCATCTGCTTTGCCTTATTATTCTCTTCTTTTTCCTTTTGAAAAGAGGCCTTGTTATTCAAAACATAATTATAGAAAAAAAAAGTTGAAACAGAGGAGGGGGTGGATTTTAACAAGCACCTTCTCCTTTGTGTAATGCATTAGTTAAGTTAACATGCCTGTCGTATGATGTCGGAGCAGTATCTATAGTAGTTCCAAAAGAAGTCGCTGTTGTGTTTTTTTTACGAAAAAATAAAATCATCAGTGCATTCCAAATCTATTGAACTTTCAAATCTCAGAGTAAAATTTTGTAAACAAGACAAAGCAAGTTTGTCTCAATGAATTGGAAGCTTTAGAAATCCAATTTTTGTGGAAGTTACGTGGGATCTAATTATCTATGGAAAAATAAATAGAAACGGTGAAATATGTTAAAAGAAACAAAACATTCAGTGAATGTACGCTAGCAGCCATACAAAGGCATAGTAGCTAATTTTCATTTTTCTTGAATGTTTTATTTTCACCACCACTGCATGAAACTCAGCACCAGTTTTTGTTTATCTGAACAAAACATAATCTAAATGCATAGTTCAGAATTCATCCTATGTGATAGCTGTCATTCACTGGAACTATATATCCTTTTTTTTAGAAATTTTATAGTGTATTATACTGGTAGTATATAGTGAGTAGTAGAAATTAAATATAGCAGTTGATTTGTTGACTAAGAGAAAATATAAATAAATACTAATTATTCTAATTCATTGGGTCGAAAAGAATGAATAATCCATACTGATTTGTGTTCCGTAAAAGACCTATTTTTTTTACTGGAATGTGAACTAGAATTCTAGCTAACAATGTTTTTTACTTTATCTATTTTGCAGTATATTTCTTAATTGTAGTAAGGCACAGTATATACCGCACACCAGGCTGCAGAATTCAAGGGCCTTAATGAACTTGCAAGGTTTTATTGTGGCTGATTGAATTTCATGGGTTGAAGGAGGATCATCAGTAGCAAAAGTGATTTTAAGCTGTGGTACTTATCTCTGACTTGCACTGTTTGGCTTTGGCCATGTCAGTAGCTTTATAACAATGAGCGCAAAACGTAACTTTTTTTTTTGTTTGATGGCTCATGCATTGCTCAGCATTAGCAACAGTCATTAGAATGTCTTCCGAAGGATCTAGAGAGTGAGCTATACTCGATCACATACTTCTCTGCAGTAGTCCATTCCATTTTCACCAAAATTATTTAACCGTTCCCAATGCTGACTCATTGGTCATTGTGATTATTCACTTGATGTATTTCGATTGATTTCATTGTAGAACATACATTTGAGTTTGGCAACATTTGAAGGTTTAGTGTTAGTCAGTGTTGCTAATAAAGTAGCAGCAACACAAATGCAGCTGGTAATTTGGCGAAAAATTTGTTAGTGTTGATCTCAGGGCAAATAAATGAATCCGAAATTTTCGGATCTAAGTGCCACCTAATCACGTATGCGCTTTGATCGGGAGCACTCTGTATATATATTGGTTTGGGTCCCGGTTACCAGCGCTAGACTAAGGAAAGGTGGAGGCCGGCTCTCGTTTTGAATCGATCAAATACGAGTTCATCCTCACCACCACACGCCCAACCGATCTGGGTTTTCCTAGCGCGAGGCAACTGAAGATCCTCATCACCATCGTGAGAGTCACGGTGGACTTCACTGCTACTTCGACCGATCAAGAGCATCACCGAGCTAACCTCAATGGCTTCTTCATCTTCATCGGGTTAGTCCTAATGGTTATTCCGCATTACTCTGTGATCATGACCTAGGCTAGAAGACTTAGCCCTTAGAAATAATCTAACATTTGGTATCGGAGCAATCTAGCCTTAGCATGTTCCCAATTAAGCCCGGTTTGGATCAAGATCTCGTCGGTTTAGCTCTTAGTTTTGGCTCGGTTAAACCTTGATTTGGGTCGGATAGCATTAAGAAGGAGGGGATAAGAGATCAAGAACCCTAATTCGCAAAACCCATCAAATCCTGAAACCCTAATCCCCTAATCCCGTTCGGATTTGAACCTAAAATCCCGAATCCGAGCCCTAAATCCCCAAAACTCCCCAAATCCCGAAGCAAACCAAGAAACGCAATGACCTAAGGGTGGGGTTTTCGGGCTTACCTCTTCCGGATCCCGTGGTTGCCGTCGCTCCGTGCGCCCGTCCGTGCGCGTTCGCCGCCTCCGTGCTCGACGACGCGCCGCTCTGCTTCCCCTCGAGAGGATGCGCGCCGGCATCAGCCCGCCGCGAGACGCCTTAACGTCTCACCGCCGTCCCACGCGCGTGCGTGCTGTCGCTGTGAGCCCACCCCTCAGCCGCCTCTCTCCCTCGTTCGCTCGTGCGGAGAAATCGGAATTTTTTGTTTTAGGGTTAGGGTTTTCCAGCGCCCGGATTTTTGTTCGATCCCCGATCGATCTTGTCCCTCCGTTCAGATCAACGGCCGCGATTCCGTCTGTGCGGGCTGCGCGGTAGCTGGGCCGTTTGCGCGTTTTGGGCCACGCTGGCTTCTGGGCCGCGGTTATTTTTGGGCCTGCACGTCAATGCTGTTTTCTGCTTGGGCCTGTAGGCTGACTGCTTTCAAGGGCTCTTGGTCATTTTATGATAATTAGTGTTTTTTTAATATTTGTTGCATTATGTCTAATTTAACTTAGCAACAATTATTGTTTATGATTAAAATTCTGGGCATTATTATTATTGTTTAAATTATTGTTCGTCTCATTTCCATATTTGATGTATTATGTCATATTTGATCTGGCAATGAATATTGTTCAATTATTGTTTAAAAGTTTATTTCCTGGACATTATTTATTATGTTTAATGATTAATTTTCTGAGAAAGTTAATTAATGTATCCATTAATTTTATTTCTTGATTATTTCTGAATACTGTCTCTAATTAATATGGAACCAACGGGAAATACTGATTAGAGATTTAATAATGTTTTGAGATTTTTTTGTGATCATAGTTATATTCTGACCAAAGTTGATTATAACTATGTATCATACCTATTTAATTAAAATAGGGATTATGTTATAACCATGATCATATTCTGACCAACGTTGTATATGACCATGTGTTACCCATAAATTAATTCAATTCCTTTTCTGTCATTAGCATGTTATTAATCAGACCAACGTAGGGTTAATTTCATGCAAGACATTTATTTTCTTCAATATTTACTGATTATATTCCATTTTCTTGATTCAGCCATGAACAACGCTAATGTTGCCGCTTATTTGAACGGCATTGAGCAGCTGACAGGGACGAACTTTCCTTCTTGGAAGGAAAGAGTTCAGATTGTCCTTGGTATTATGGACATAGACTATGCATTACGTGAGGACGCTCCCGTACCTCCTTCCGCTGAAGATGAGAGTTTCGCTGATAAAAAGAAACTCTATGATTTAACAGCGGAAAAGTGGGAGCGGTCCAACCGCATGTCTTTGATGATCATAAAGAGCACCATATTTGTCGCGATAAGGGGAGCAATCCCTGATTCCGACAACGTTAAGAAGTACTTGGCCTCAGTCGAGTAGCAATTCAAGGGCTCCTCAAAAGTTTATGCCAGTACTTTGATCATGAAGATGCTCACGAGTAAGTATGATGGCTCTAGCAGCGTTCGTGAGCATATTATGATGATGAATGATATGGCTGCAAAACTCAAGGGCATGAATATGGCCATTTCTGATGGGTTCTTGGTCCATTTCATTATGACCTCTGTCCCTTCTGAGTACAATGCATTCAAAATTAATTATAATACTCAGAAGGAGCAGTGGACCATGAGCGAGTTGATCGCTATGTGTGTCCAAGAAGAAGAGAGAATTAAGGCTGAAAGAAAGGACTAGGTTTTCCATGTTGGCCATGGAAAAAGGAAATTTCAAGGGGAGGCTAAGTCCAAAAAGAAGCTGCATTTCTCCCCTAAGGCTGAGTCAAGCAAGCCAATGCAAAAGGAGAAAGCCATTGCTACATCCACTTCTAATGGGCCCATCTGTCGTTTTTGCAAAACCAGTGGGCACGTTCAGAAAGATTGTGCAGGCTTTATGAAATGGCTTGCTAAAAAGGGTAATGATGAAATTTCCTTTATTGATGAAACCCTTTATGCTGATTTGTCCCCTAATACCTGGTGGATTGACTCAGGTGCCACTGTGCACGTTTCCAATTCATTGCAGGGATTCCTTACCGTGAAGACGGTAAGAAAGGGAGAGCGAAGCCTTAGAGTTGCTGATGGAAAGGAGGCTGAGGTTGAAGCCGTTGGCACACTATCATTAGTATTAGATAATGGCTTCACCCTTCTTTTGAATAATGTCGTTTACGTTCCTAGTATAAAGAGAAACCTTATTTCAGTTTCTTTATTAGATGATGATGGATACACTTGTATCTTTGGGAACAATAAATGCATTGTAAACTTTAGTTCTAATAATGTTGGTCTCGCAACTCGACGAGACAAACTCTATATGCTTCATCTCTCTGAATTTTCTGTATCAATGAATGTGTGTGATGCCACCAATAAGCGAAAGAGAAGTCTAGGTGATGAGACTTCATCGAAATTGTGGCATTGTCGTTTAGGCCATATTTCTAAGGGGAGAATGGAACGTCTCATTAAGGAAGAGATACTCCAACCTCTAGACTTCTCCGACTCAGATCATTGTATTGATTGCATTAAAGGGAAATATGTAAAACAGATTAAGAAAGGAGCCACACGAAGCACAGGAGTTTTAGAATTAATCCACACTAACATATGTGGACCTTTTCCTGTGACTTCAGTTGATGGGTATAACTCCTTTATCACGTTCACTGACGACTTCTCCCGTTATGGTTATATTTTCCCCATTCGTGATCGATCTGAATCACTCGATAAATTCAAAATCTTTAAGGCTGAAGTAGAAAATCAGCTTAACTTAAAGATTAAAGTAATGAGATCAGATCGTGGAGGAGAATATTATGGGAGACATGCTCCTTATGGACAAATTCCCGGTCCATTCGCTAAGTTCCTTTCAGAAAATGGCATAGTAGCACAATATTCCACACCTGGTGAACCTCAAAGAAATGGAGTAGCCGAAGGCGCAATCGCACCCTTATGGATATGGTGCGTAGCATGATGAGTTACTCCGGTTTACGCTTAGTCTGTGGATGGAAGCATTAAATACCAAGACACATACTTAATCGGGTTCCCAAAGAATCACCCCTAAAACCCTTATGAATTGTGGACTGGAAGGAAACCGAGTTTAAAGTATTTGCGTGTGTGGGGTTGTCCTGCTGAAGCTAAAGTCTTTAATCCACATCTTGGAAAATTGGATCCTAAGACAATAAGTTGCCATTTTATTGGATATCCTGAAAGGTCTAAGGGATATCGATTTTATTATCCAAATCATATCACTAAGTTTGTGGAAACCCGCCATGCTGTATTCTTAGAGAATGATGAAATCAGTGGGAGCTCAGAGGCTAGGAAAATAGATCTTGAGGAGGTTCGGACTTATGTACCTTTGCCGATAATCCAAGAGACTATTGTTCCTGTACCTCATACAGTTATTCCTCCAGCTGAGAATCCTGGAGTAGAGCCCCCATCTGAGAATTCAGATTTCAACAGTACAGCACTTAATGATGAGCCTCAATTACCTTCTGTGATAGCTAATGAACCACTAAGGAGATCACAGTGGGAAAGAAGATCAGCCATCCCTAATGATTATGTTGTATACATAAATGAAGATATATGTGACATAGGGAAGGTGGATGATCCTACATCATTTAAGGAGGCTATGACGACTAAAGATTCATCCAAGTGGCTTGAGGCCATGAAGGATGAAATGAAGTCTATGAGCATTAATGACGTCTGGGATCTAATAGAAATTCCTGATGGAGTCAAAACAGTAGGCTGTAGATGGGTCTACAAGACTAAGCATGACTCTAAAGGAAATGTCGAAAGGTTCAAGGCAAGGCTTGTAGCAAAAGGATTTACACAAAGAAAATGGATAGATTATATTGACACTTTCTCTCCCGTCTCGAAGAAAGATTCGCTAAGAATTGTCATGGCGCTTGTTGCTCATTATGATTTAGAGCTACATCAGATGGATGTCAAAACTGCGTTCCTTAATGGTGACTTGCATGATGATGTTTTCATGGCTCAATCGGAAGGTTTTGTCGTGGAAGGCAAGGAACATATGGGATGCAGACTTAAGAAATCCATCTATGGACTAAAGCAGGCGTCTAGACAATGGTACCTTAAGTTCGATGAGACCATAAGAAATTTTGGTTTCAAAGAAAATGATATGGACAATTGCATATACATTAAGATTAAGGGGAGCAAATTCACTATCTTAGTACTTTATGTGGATGATATCTTGTTGGCTAGCAGCGATATGGATATGCTGTATGAGACCAAAAGATTTCTTTCCGCTAATTTTGACATGAAGGATCTTGGTGAAGCCTCTTACGTTCTGGGCATTGAGATTCACCGAGATAGGTCCAAAGGGATATTAGGCCTATCCCAAAAGGCATACATTGACAGAGTGCTTAAGAGATATAACATGCATAACTGCTCTGCCACGCTTGCTCCTATTATAAAGGGCGATAAAGTTGGAACATTCCAATGTCCAAGGAATCAATTAGAAACTGATCAGATGAAAGGGATTCCTTACGCTTCAGCTGTCGGAAGCATTATGTATGCTCAAGTTTGTACTCGCCCTGATTTAGCATTCGTAACCGGGATGCTTGGCAGATATCAATCAAATCCAGGGTTGGACCACTGGAAAGCCGTTAAGAAAGTCTTGCGTTATTTGCAAGGCACTAAGCACTACATGCTCACATATAAGAAGTCTGATAACCTTGAGGTTGTGGGTTATTCGTGACGCCGACTTTGCAGTTGTGTAGATACTAAGAAATCCACATCAGGTTATATCTTCACACTTGCGGGAGGAGCTGTTTAGTGGAAAAGCTCCAAACAATCCTCATCGCGTCATCGACGATGCAGGCTAAGTTTGTGGCATGTTATGAGGCTATTGGGCAGGCTGTATGGCTTAAGAACTTTATTCCCGGACTAAGAGTGGTTGACAGTATATCTAAACCACTAACAGTATACTGCGATAATAAGGCCGCAGTTTTCTATTCGAGTAACAACAAGTCAAGTGGTGCTGCCAAACACATTGACATTAAGTATCATGTTGTGAAAGATAGAATCCAGGATCAGACAATTGATGTCAAGCATATAAGTACTAAGTCTATGCTTGCGGATCCACTCACTAAAGGCTTACCACCCAGTCTCTTTCGAGAGCATGTTGCCGGCATGGGTTTATTGGAAAGCCTCTGATTTTGGAAATAAGGACCATAAGAATAAAAAAAACCAAACTCCCATTAATAATAAGTAATTATTCCATTGAAATAGAGTTGTACACTATAGATATTGGGGTTTCAGCGGTGACTTTATTAACCATTGTAATACTTTATCTTGGTGTGCTGTTCTGTTGAGTATGGACTTATAATATTAGCCTTTCGATCAAGTGGGAGAATGTTAGTGTTGATCTCAGGGCAAATAATTGAATCCGAAATTTTCGGATCTAAGTGCCACCTAATCACGTATGCGCTTTGATCGGGAGCACTCTGTATATATATTGAGTTGGGTCCCGGTTACCAGCGCTAGACTAAGGAAATGTGGAGGTCGGCTCTCGTTTTGAATCGATCAAATACGAGTTCATCCTCACCACCACACGCCCAACCGATCTGGGTTTTCCTAGCGCGAGGCAACTGAAGATCCTCATCACCATCGTGAGAATCACGGTGGACTTCACTGCTACTTCGACCGATCAAGAGCATCACCGAGCTAACCTCAATGGCTTCTTCATCTTCATCGGGTTAGTCCTAATGGTTATTCCGCATTACTCTGTGATCATGACCTAGGCTAGAAGACTTAGCCCTTAGAAATAATCTAACAAAATTCAGCCTCCATATGACGTCACCGACAGGTTTGTGTTGAGCTTCTCATGGTATCAGAGCCATAGAGATTAGCTATGACTTCCTCCCAGTTTTCCTCTTGAGTCCTCCAGTGCTATGAATTTGTCTTCTTCCACCACCCACGGTATTCTACCGACTCCTTCCTTCAATAGCTTTGTCATGGTAAAGCTCACCAGCGCAAACAATCTGTTACGGAAAGTACAACTGATTCCATATCTCCGAGGTTAGCAACTCAGGAGATATGTAGATGGATCAATTCGCTGCCCAGATTCCACCATTGCTGGAGGAGAAGGTGGCAATCAACAAATTCCAAATCCTGCTTATTTAGCATGGTATCATGTAACATCTCGAACTTTTCAAAAATAGGAAAAATAAAAATAAAAAAACTTAAAAATAGACTGAAATAGAAATTTTAATTGGAATCAAGAACTTAATTTAAAATTTATTATCATCACCTCATTTTCTTGAATTCTGATAAATGATAGCTCCAATATGGTAAATTCTTTTCTAAAATGAACAAGCAATTAAAATGAGTTTCAAAGATGATCCTAATATTTTCTAAATTTCTAAATCTTTTATTGATTTCCCCTTGTTGAAAAGTCATTTAGTAAAAAGATAAAAAGTAAAATATGAGAAAAATATCCAAAATACTGTAAAAATCTTTATAACTCTCAGGAAGCTCATCATGGTTGGTCAAAATTAGTGTGAAACCATTTAACAAAGAGACGATGAATTTTAATAATTAGATTTGACTCTAGACAGTATAGTAAAAGATTTTTGTAGAATTCTACCGATGCTTCCTGAAGCTAAAATTTTTACCATGTGATCTTAAGACTTTTATCAACATCTATAAAAATTGGTAAAAAAATAAAAGTTAAATTTAATAATTATCCCAATTTATTTATCCCAAAACTGAAAATCTGCAAATTGGAAGTATACTGACATATTACAAACATTGCATAAAAGTTTCAAAAATTAATAAGTTGATTTAATCCCTCAAATTAATCTTTTTACAAATTTGAAATCCTAAACAGTTCACCATGTTATAATTTTATAAAATAAATTACTGTGAATTATCACCTAAAAGTTTTACAGGTGGTATATAACTCATCTAGGATCCTTAGCTAAAAAATTAAAAAAATTCTTGAAGTACCTAGATCCCTCAATTAAATCACTTTGCCGACTGCCCGAGGAGATGAACCAGAATTAGGGCCTGTTTGGGAGAGCTCTGCTCCTCAATTTTCAGCTCCACTCCAACTTCGTGTAGCCAAACACCTCAGCTACACAGAACTCCGGCTTCAGAAAAAATGTGAATCTAGGGGGCTGCTTCATGGTTTTTGTGGAGCTCCTCAAGGGGTACTCCAAGAAACACTGTTTCATACCCACTCGTGAAGTTCATAGGTAATTACCCACCTTTGCCACTAATTACACATATGAGGTAATTACCCACCTCCATTCAACATCCAAGGGCACAAATGGGTATCCACATCAAACCCATCTATTCTTGAAGCTAGATCTAATTTGCAAACCAAACACCTCTCTTCCCTACTTCAACTTTATGATGGAGCTACTCTATGGTGAAGTTGGTGGAGTGGAGCTGATTTTTTTAGAGTGGAGCTCTCCCAAACAGGCCCTTAATCATCTTTATCGCTTCCATGTGGGGCCCACTCTCTTAATTGCCAGCCGACCGACTTCTTGACCCGTGACCACTGCCAGGTGGACCCTCATCTCGCCGATTCCACTATCATCCTCTCCCTTCACCCATCTCTCTTTTTCTCTCCCTGACACATGGACCCGGAGGCCCACATGTCAGGTCTTCTTCCTCACCACTCCCTCTCTTCTCTCGCCGTCTCTCGCTCTCCGGCCGCAGGAAAAATCGGCAAACGGCCTCACCGTTGTCCTCACTCATGCCGCAATCTCACCAGGGCCGAAGCCATGTCTCCGATTGCCCATACCATGCATCGATTCACGCCCATATCATGCCGAGAAGCACCGAGAAGTGCCTCGACCTGCCGCCACCCCGAGCTATCGTTTAAACCCTGCTTGGCCGCCTTGGTCACTTATTTAAGCATAGCAATAGCTCCTCTACTACCTCACGGATACCCAAAATCTTCATTGTCCAAGCAAAGCCACAATATATTTTTCTTCTTCTCCGGCCAAGTTTCCACCGTAGCCAAATTTTCAACCTATCTTACTCCTCACTACTTCAATCTCCAATTCCTTCCAGCCGAAGCTTCGCCACTCAATTATGAACCAAACCCCTCAAGCAATTTTCACTTTCTTTCGCCGTAGCTTCGCCTCCTCGGGCCCCGTCTTCCTCAATTTCGGCGATAGCCAATAGCTCATTCCAGAGTTTAATCCTCACGGTGAGATGTTCTACACTCATCCTTAAGCTTCGTAGATATTTGATTGAACCTTGCCCGAGACTAATACCCCCTGGATTGCCGTAGCGATGACCTTGGCCGTGGCTCACCGCCGGCTGCCGTCACGAGCCCATTTCTGAACACCATTAACCCTAGCTAAGTCCTTCCTTAGGTGCGCAATTGTCCCCTCTAGTTTACTAAGCTATTCATCCGCCTTCTCCAGTTTTGGTTCGCCGCCGGTGATCACCGGACCGATCTCCCCTGCCTAGAGGTGGGCGTCGTGTCGTGCTATGCCGTCTTGGCTCGACGCCGTCTTCGGGCGAAATCGTGTCGTCGTGCCACGGCCCATCGTGCTTTCAGTGTGGCCGTCTGGCCGACTCATCTTTGGCGAGCCCAAGCCCGGCCCATTTGCCCTTCGTGCCTGCTTCGTGCCGTGCCGGCCTAAGCCCGACCTATTTTTACTATTGTGACGAGCAAAGAAATAAAACAAATCACTACTAAACTACATATTTTAATTACATAAGAGACTAATCACATCAACAAAATGTCAAACATAAATGCAATGCTTGAAGATGCCCTGAATCAACAATATCTGCCAACTTTTAGGCCTAAATCCGTGATTTCGTGCATGTTCGCGTTGCGTCGGCACGAGCCCTACCAAACTACTGCGTCGTGTCGTGTCGCCGTCGTGCTGGTTCTCGGCGACGGCCCGAAGCAAGCAGGCAGCGGCTCGGCCCCAAGACGGAATCGCGGCGTCGTGCTTTGCACCAGGCCATCCCATCGTGCTTCGGGTCGACCCAAAAGAGCTCGGCCCAAGTGCCCACCTCTACCCCTGTCTAGTGTCCCTGCCATGTGGATCAGAGTCGCCGACACTCGCATGCACGTGTCTCACGATGGTCGGACCCACCGCTTAGTCGCCGACACGCAGCGTGCAAGAAACGCCAGATCAGCGACTAAGCGGGCGGGTGACGGCTAGTCGACCGTGTGCTCAGCCACTGGCCTTTGGGCCCCCCTGTCAGTGACGACGGTGAAACTTCAAATCATGCGCGTGAAGAAAAATGCGCCTTCCTACAGTGAAAGCGTATTCTTCTTTTTCTTTGATTTCTTTAAATTGAAAAGATTTAAATTAGTGTAATTTTTAAACCATAAATCCAAATTGAGTGAAACAAGTTCTTAAATTCATGTTAAATCACCTAGTTTCATAATATGCAAAAATATTTTAAGCTCGACCCTTGTATAGATTTGAAATTTAAATTTAAAGAGAAGGTTCAAATTGTGCTTAATACAAATTTTGTGCAAATTAAATCCATTTTGAGTAAAATTATTTGTTAGAATCCTTATATCATTAGCAACCCAAATATATAAAAATATTTAAATTTCAACTTATTTTAGATCATTTTCCATTTAGGGTTAATTTCCATGTGTTAATTAAGCAATAATTCATAACATGTTCAAATGGTGTCCAAATAATGTAAAACAAGTTTCTATAGGTCGGTTAGATAGTATAGAACATGATTTTGCAAGAATACTTAGGGTGTACCATTGAACTTTTATATGTTACCTCATATTGCCTTATGTTCAAAAGCATAATATAGTTGTTGTAAATCTGTCGACGATTGGAGAACGGGCTCCCGTCGAGCTTACTTGTTGAATGAGGGATCAACCAAAGCCCCTTTCTGTCAAAGGTGTAACGTCGAAGACGTGGGAGACGGTCTACTAGAACAGACATAAACACAAGGATTTTATTCTGGTTCAGGCCTCTCACGGTTGAGATAATAGCCCTACGTCCAGTCGCCTAGAGGCGTTTCTCTGTATTGGATTGAAGGATACGAATACATGGATCTCGCAATGGGATGCCCCTCTCCTTGTTGTTGGAGGGGGCTTAAATACAAGGTATCGTGGTACATACATGGTAACTGCCTCCTAAAATCATGCTAGTTGCCATTTTGGACGTGTCCTTGATTCTCGCCATACTTGAATTTCTGGTGTAACTTCCCTGGATCTTTGACTAAATAACCACCACTTTCCTGTTTTATTGGTTGACCACGTCCTTCGGCGATCTCCGAGGGTCCCTTTGGTCCTGGTTCGACCGCCCCGTAGCCTTGTCGAGCACGTTTGTTCGTGCGCGTCTTTAAAGCTCGTAGCCGAGAGCACTTTTTGCCAGTGCATAGCGGGTATGCACGTGTCCGAGCATGGGGGTGCTCGGGACCCATCCTTGGGTACCGCGTTCGAGGATGTTTATGGTCGGTGAGTGCATGACCGTCGGGGCAGAATAGTCCTTATGAATATCCCAATCCCCGGCGCCTAGTCCCCGAGGCTCAAGTGAGATGGGCCATCTCCTTGAGACTGAGAAGTTCAAGGAGGGATTGAATTCTTGATGGTGGAGCACTTACCTCAGCATCTGGTCATGAAACGGCCAGGAAAAGGAACTGATAGATGAGGCAAGCTCATCCTATCACATCCCGAGCGAACCATGCTCGAGGAAAAGGGCTCGACACGAGCCGCACCGAACGAAAAATAAAATGCGATCGAAACTCGTCCCGAGCATGGATCGAGGCAGGGGACGCTAGGCATGGATCGACGCCTAGCAAAGGGTAACTAGCAGGCAGTGAACAAACACATGTCGCCGCATCCCATGCACGGATCAGTGCACAGGAAACTAGACATGGATCGATGTTCAGGCAACTAGCAGATTGCGAGCGGACTCACACTGCCGCATCCCAAGCATGGATCAAATGCCTAGGGGAAAGATAACTAGCAGACTGTAAACAAACACATGCTGCCGCATCCCATACACGGATCAGGTGCATAGGGGAACTAGACATGGATCAGATGTCTAGGCAACTAGCAGATTGCGAGCGGACTCACACTGCTGCATCCCAAGCATTGGTCAAATGCTCGAGGAACTGACAGACGAGACCAGCTCGAGCTACCGCATCCTGGACATGGACCAGATGTCCAGGGAAAGAAACTGGTAGACCTGTGCTCCAACGCAGTGCACTCTTGGCCCAGAACAAGAAAAGTCCCCAAACGCGATGCTCGTTTGGAGGAATTTAGGTGCGTCCCCGAGCGAATAACGTGCTCGGAGGAAGAGACTCGCGCCCGAGCGAAGTGCGTGCTCGGCGAACAGGATCGATCCCGAGCCGGCGCGTGCTTTCGGAGGAAGAGACTTCGCGCCCGGCGAAGTGCGTGCTCGGCGCGAACAGATCGATCCCCGAGCGGCGCGTGCTCGGAGGAAGAGACTCGCGCCGGCGAAGTCGTGCTTTCGGCGCGAACGGAAACGATCCGGCGCGTGTTTCGGAGGAAGAGACTCGCGCCGAAGCGGCGGCGCCTTCAGCGAACAGATCGATCCGGCGAAGCGTGCTTTCGGAGGAAGAGACTCGCGCCGAAGCGGCGCCTTCAGCGCGCGAACGGATCGATCCTCGAGCGGCGCGTGTTTCGGAGGAAGAGACTTCGCGCCCGAAGCGGCGCGCTTCAGCGCGAACAGATCGATCCCCGAGCCGGCGCGTGTCGGAGGAAGAGACTTCGCGCCGAGCGAAGTGCATGCTCGGCGCGAACAGATCGATCCAAGAGCGGCGCGTGCTCAGAGGAAGAGACTTCGCGCCGAGCGAAGTGCGTGCTTTCAGCGCTGAACGGGAACGATCCAGCGAAGCTGCGTGCTCGGAGGAAGAGACTTCGCGCCGGCGAAGTGCGTGCCCGGCGCGGAACAGATCGATCCCCGAGCCGGCGTGCGTTTCGGAGGAAGAGACTCGCGCCCGAGCGGCGCGCGTGCTCGGCGCGAACAGATCGATCCCGAGCCGGCGTGTTTCGGAGGAAGAGACTCGCGCCCGAGCGAAGTGCGTGCTCGGCGCGGAACAGGAACAGTCCCCGAGCGAAGTGCGTGCTCGGAGGAAGAGACTCGCGCCCGAGCGAAGTGCGTGCTCGGCGCGGAACAGGAACAACCCTTCTAAGCACAGTTTGGTTGAGGTAAAGAAATCTTACATACCTTTCCTCATCATAATTTGTGTAGTATTGGTCGTTAGATGTGGAAGATGACGCCTTCGGGATTCCTTTGGCAAAGAATTCGTCGATCCCCACGGACGGCGCCCGGTATCGGCGATTGGAGAACGGGCTCCGCCGAGCTTACTTGTTGAATGAGGGATCAACCAAAGCCCCTTTCTGTCAAAGGTGTAACGTCGAAGACGTGGGAGACGGTCCACTAGAACAGACATAAACACAAGGATTTTATCCTGGTTCAGGCCTCTCACGGTTGAGATAATAGCCCTACGTCCAGTCGCCTAGTGGCGTTTCTCTGTATTGGATTGAAGGATACGAATACATGGATCTCGCAATGGGATGCCCCTCTCCTTGTTGTTGGAGGGGGCTTAAATACAAGGTATCGTGGTACATACATGGTAACTGCCTCCTAAAATCATGCTAGTTGCCATTTTGGACGTGTCCTTGATTCTCGCCATACTTGAATTTCTGGTGTAACTTCCCTGGATCTTTGACTAAATAACCACCACTTTCCTGTTTTATTGGTTGACCACGTCCTTCGGCGATCTCCGAGGGTCCCTTTGGTCCTGGTTCGACCGCCCCGTAGCCTTGTCGAGCACGTTTGTTCGTGCGCGTCTTTAAAGCTCGTAACCGAGCACTTTTTGCCCAGGCATAGCGGGTATGCCTGTGCCCGAGCATGGGGGTGCTCGGGACCCATCCTTGGGTACCGCGTTCGAGGATGTTTATGGTCGGTGAGTGCATGACCGTCGGGGCAGAATAGTCCTTATGAATATCCCAATCCCCGACAAAATCATAATTTCTTAATTCATAAAATAAATTTTAGAATGAACCTGAGGTCATGAATATTCCAAATATACAAAAACATTTAATTCAAACTTTGTTGAATCAAATTCATGAATAGATCATTATTACATAGAAATTCATATAGTTATAACTTGAATATATAGATTCAAAATTTGGATGAAACTAATTCCTAAACCTTTTCAGAATCATAATATATCAAGTTATGCAAAAATATTTCATAATTAATTAAGGTTGATCTGAGTTAGTAAATGACCCTAATATGAAAACATTGGTGCTAGAATATAGTTAAGATAATTATAAACATAATAATGCATATAAAACTTATTATGAATAATCTACAGAACGTGACCATTTATTACTACAAGAATGACTAAACTTGACCCTAGTCTATATTGGTTTTCATTTGTCAATAAGATTCTAGCCCTTAATCAACATGTGCTTACATATGGAAGATATAACATACTTAAGAAACCAAGAAATGAGTAATTGAAAAATAAAATATTATAAGATCAACTTAGAATGCCTCTAAGGCTAGACTACTCTTTTATGAAGAAACATTTCTATTATAACTTGCTTTGCATCTGAATTCTACTAAAAGCATAATCCTGCCTAATATAAACCCTGCAATCTATAATACAAATAAAAGAATATAAGTAATAAGGAATTAGTGAGAAGAATATTGTTATCACTAAAGCCTTCTTAAATCATGAGATTATGCCCAATAACTAGTAACCTACACTTAAACTTGAATACATTAGTCGATGATTTTTAATACTTGGTACTCACTTAAGTTAATACATAAATATTTAGCATTAATTACTCGACGCACATGATTCACTTCCTAATGACTTATGTCCTAATAATATTAATCAAAATAATCTTAGCTTACTGAATTCGAAATTTAACATAAATACATAATTTTGGTCTCTTGAATTCATAAAATACGAATGAATAATTTATAAAGAGCAAGTAGCTTTGTCATAGCAAAACCATAGAATGTTATTCATCAGTACGAATAAAACCTCGAAGTTCTAACCGAAACCACTCTTGTTTCATGTAGTAAATTTCTGTTTGATTTTTCCATCTGATTTCCTTTTGCCTTATTGAAAGTCGTTATTTGCTATTTGCTTTATTTCTCGACAAACGATGTGTAGAATCGACGTCCCAGACTTCATTGTCGACTTCAAACTACGACTTTGACTTCGTCATTGAAGACAACAAATAGCAAGGCAAGCACTTCATGGAGATCCTAATTTTTCTTTAAAAAGAGAGATTAATTAAAACTTGCATACATACGCTATATTTTGTAAATATTGCTGTATTATGGGCATTGGTAGTTATAACCTTCGTTGATGACTTTTCTTAAATTATATTAACATGTGAACCTTGAAAACCCTAGCTCATGGAAAGACACTTGATGATGTCAAAATGGGTATATTCGATTATTACATGCATACGCTTAGCCATGCTTTAGACCGGGGTACGAACATATGGCTCTACTGTTCGTAATAAATTTAAATATTTGACATATTAAATAAAAATAATGAACATGATGAACTTTAATCTTGAATATGTTGGAATGTTGTGGTTTTTGATATTTTCTGTTTCTGAAAATAAAAGTATGATTTTGACGCGAGCGATTATTAGCAATAGCCGAAAGTGCAATTAATAATGCAGTACATAGGGGGAGATTTATTGCCTGGGTCGATCAAGGACCGAATTATTGTGTTATTTTCAGGTCAAGATAACTGTACAATCATGAGGGCTTGTATGGGACGGTCTTAACCTATTAAGTTATTTGAAGCTAGCATAACATATTGGAATGCTGTAGTAGCACGGGTTGTTCTGTTTGGATTGTTTGAAGGGGTGCCCTCATCGAGGTGTTGGGAATAATGCCTGTCGATGTAACAGTGTACGCCTGGCTATGGGGAGAAATGGTTGTTGTTTATTAAGCTCAAAATATTTATAATTTATGTGATTGTTTGTTTCTACCATAGCAAGGGTTATGTATGATCTCTCTGCGGCACGCTAAAGGAAGTGTGTTAACTAAGCTTTACAAAAAGAGTTGATCATTCCTTGTGGGTAAAGCTGTAGACCTCTGCAGAGTTAAAACTAATCGATTAACCGTGCTCGCGGTTATGTGCACTTGGTAAAGTCATTACATAGTTAGATGCTTTGATATTTTTTAAAAATGAATTGGTGAGTTTACCCCTATAGATGATTCAATGTTTGACATGTGTTGGCAAGATTGGATTCAGCTGTTGTGCCGTGTGTTGGCAAGAAAATTTATTTCAGATATTATTTCATATGTTGGGAATGGACAATTTGCGCTCACAAAGGACTGTGAGGATTTCATATATAATTTTCTTACTTTTACCTTTATGTGTACATACTTGTTATTTTATTTATTTATCTAATTAGTCTTTCAAATTTCTTTTACAATTTTCGCTTTCAATTTATTATTCAGTATTTATAATTCAATTTGGCTCCAAGAAAAAATAACCTTAGAAGCCTTACTCTAGGATCAGCCTGCATTTCAAACACTCAACTCAAAGTCCCGCTGAGTACAAAATGTACTCAACCTTACTATCGTTGTTGTTTTAAGGTGAAGGTACAGGTACCCCCGACAAACTTTACTTTGACGCAGGAAACAAGTTTAATAACATTGCTCTTCCTATGGTTTCACCTTGTCAATTGCCTGTGGAATACTGAGCTTAGCTGGCATACTACAAGATGAATAAGTTTTTGTCGACGGTTGGAGAACGGGCTCCCGTCGAGCTTACTTGTTGAATGAGGGATCAATAGGGGCCCCTTCGTACGAGCAAGGGGAAACGTCCGAGCGATGCCAAGACGGGAGAAACACGCGGTGTTTATCCTGGTTTGGGCCTCTCACTACCGAGATAACAGCCTTACTCCAGTGTATTGTGTTTATGTTTTATCAGAAAAGATCCCCCCTTACAGGTGTTTTCGGGGGGATTATATACAGAAGCTCATGTCGTACAAAAGGTAACTACCCCCTAGATTTACGCTATGCGTCCATATCCGTAATGCCTACGATCCGGAGCCCTTGATCTGCGTGTTACTTTGAATTTCCGTTACACCCGCCCTTGATTTGCGGCGGACTGGCTGCCACCTTCCTTTCTAATAGTTTGACCGAGTCCCCCGACCATTCACCCGGGCGTCCGCGAGATCTCCACGAGCTTGGATGCTCGTGGCCGCCTGGCATGGTCATGGGCGAATGGGTAGGCACATATGCTCGGGCGTCGTGTTGTTCGGATGCCCCCCCGAGCATCTTCCGATGGTGTCGTATGGTCGGTACCTTTAGGATCTTTTGGGGGTACGATGGTGTTTCTATCGAATAATCAATTCCCGACAGCTAGCCCCCGAGGTTCAAGTGGGGAGCCATCTGGGCTCGGGCTTCCCCTTGAGCCTAAGAAGACTCGAAGGAGGAATTAGTCTCTTGTAGCGATGCTTGGTCGTGACACATGACCATCTCGTGACAGGGAGCGGGCATGTCGTCATGGAGCGAGCGTCGGCTTGCTCATCGCCCAGACGACCACGCCGTGGTAACGCAGCATTGGGTTACTTTGGTTCCTTCTCCAAGAAGCTTCTTTGTAACGGTAACGCCGTTTCTTGGGAGATGTGCATTTACTGGGCAGTTTCACCGTAACGGACAGGTGCCATTTTCGCGAAAGGTCGCGGCAGTGTTAAATGCGTCTTTTCACAAGCCTTTTTAACCCCCGATCACCGCAAGAGACGAAGCCACTTCGTGTTTTGCTCAATTTCGCCCAAATTCTCTTGGAGAGACCTAGCGCCCTTTGCGACCTCCATGTCCCCACAGCAATGGCGTGTTTCGGTGTTAGCCAGATGAACCGGAGGCGACTCCAGGCGCTCGTGGACGACGGCCATATCGACCCGAGCACCGCTCGAGCGCCAGGGAGCGACGATGCGCCAGCACCACGGGAGGGAGAAATCGTCTCCTGCGAGCTGTACGCCGTCAACGGGCTTCGCTTGTCCGAGAGTGAGTTCTTCATCTCTATACTCGCCTTTTGCGGGTGCGAGATTTCTCATCTTAACCCTAACTCCATTCTTGCCCTCACGATCTTCTCCCACCTTTGCGAGGCGTACGTGGGCGTGACGCCTACGGCCAGTTTCTTCTTCCACTTCTATTCTCCTTTCCGCACCGGTGGGAATACCCCCGCCACTTGCGTCTACCTTCGCCTTCGATCCAACCGACCATACGAGTACCCTCTTCTTTCTTTGAGGGACTCTGTGTCGGGCTGGGCCGACATCTGGTTCTACCAGAAGAAGACTGAGGGGAGCCAGCTGACCTACACCGGGGAGGCCGCCCCGGCTACTGAGACAGCACGCCCGCCCATGCAGCCCGAGGAGGAGCGGATCCTCAGGACCATTAGTGAGCTCACCCAGATGGGGCTCACTGGTCGGGATATTGCCCGGGACTTCACCTTCAACTGGGTGTCCCCCTTGCGACGTCGGGAGCACCCATTCTTCGAGGTGACCGGTTGGCAAGACATCACCCACGAAGATAACGCAGGTATGCCCCTTGGACCCTCTTTTGGCCTTCGTCACTGCCCGAGTGTTGGTCTGATTTTTTTACTCCTTGCTCGCATTGCAGCTCCGAGGATGGATTGGGTCGAAGAAAGGGTCGCTGAAATGTTCGGCGCCCCGGAGGAGAAGGAACTGAAGCCCGACCGCTAGTTCCCCAAAAATATCTTTGACCGCAGTGATGCGGTGTGTATTCCTGTTTGTTTTTTGCTTGAGAAGTACATTCCGAGATTGCCTTACTCGGTTTCTGTTCGCAGGAGAAGGTCGCCCTTGAGCTCGCTGTGTCGAGCGTTGGTGCGGCGCCCCAGGGAGATACCCCGACCGGGGGTTCTCGTAAGAAAGCGGCGGGTCGAGGCCGTCGACCTTCTACCTCGCCTCCTCTCGCCAGGCGCTCAAAGCGCCGAGCCTTGTCCAAGCCTCTGACCAAGCGTCACTTGGAGTACGCCGACCGGAAGAAGGTAAGGGAATTCCAACGGTGGTTTGCTGACTTCAAGCAGAAGAAGACGGAGCTGATGGGTCGCTTGCAACAGCTGGCCGAGGAAGCGAAGAAGGCCGAGGAGGCGGCCAAGTCCACCGCGAGCAAGGAGCAACTGGAGGAGCAGATCATGGTCCTCCAGGCTCGGCTTGCACAGGTAGTCGAGGACCCAGCCGAGGAGGAGGAGGAGGAAGACACCTTCGTCCTGGTCAGGAGGAGCCAACGGTCGACGCCTCGCCCGACCTTGGCGCTGGAAGGGGCCGACATGGAAGAGGTTGACCCTATGATGGCAAGGGCCAGCGATGCCGCCGCCGAACGCATCGAGGCCATCGCTGAGGCCTACGAAACCGCTGCGGGCAGGGTGCTCGCGGCCCAGAGCGAGGAAACCGAGAACAAAGACGCTCGTCTGCTGGAAGGTAATCCTTGCGTAGCCCCTTTACTTTTGTTATTCTTGCGATTTTCTGAGCTAACCCCACTCCGCTTGGCATGGGCGTGATAGCTCGACTGCTGTCCATGGATTTCCAGCAAATGGCTGAGTGGGTTCTCGACTCCACAGCTGACGCCGAGTTGGAGCGCATCGTCGACTTGGTGATGGGCGAGGACTTGGAGGAACCGCCACGGACTGAACCCCCAGGTTTCCGAGCAACCTCCTGCGGCCACCGAGCTCCCTTTGGTCACAGAGGAGCAAGGCTCGCAAGGGACCGAGGAAGCTATGGCCTTGGTCCCTTATGAGGGTACGAGCGCGGCGCCGAGTACCGGGGAGACTCAGGAGGCGTGCCCCGAGGCCCAAGAGTTGGTCGCCCCCAACCAATCGCCGTTGGCCGGGGGCCAAGGAGCGGATCCCAGCTCGGTGGATCTTCGGGGGGCGAGCCCCGAAGCAGAGGAGGCTGCAGCCAACGTTCAGCCCCCGAGCGTGGAGGCCGAGCTGGGGGATGATCGCCACGAGCTGCAAACCCTGGGGGAAGTTCATCCTCATAGTGAGCAGGTCCCAAAGGTCGGACGTCCTCAGGGGTTGATTGAGGAGGGAGCCGCCCTTGCCCTCCTGGGCACATCGGGTACCCAAGAGGAGCAAAGCCCCTGCCCGAGAGACGCGCCTGCTCAAATGGAGGATGACCCTGCTTGGGTTAATCCATTCTTCTGAGCTGGCGCGTCCGACTACCAGAAACTCCAGGACAAACTGGTTAGCCGTGCTCTTCTGGTGAGCTTTCTGCTTCTAAGCCGTACTTCGCCTTTTCTTCCGTGTTAAGACCCTTAAGGTGGTTTAATCCTTCTTTTTGTCTGCAGTTTGCTGCCAAGGCCATGGAGGACATCGACGCCTCCACCGTTTCTGCGGAGGAGTTCTTGGGGTACCATCACGAGCAAGATGCTAAGATCGCCGACCTTGAGCGTCAGGTCTCCGATGTGCACACCGCCGACCAGAAGGAGTTGGAGTTGACGAAGGGCTCCGTTGCTGAGCTTTGGGACCAACTCTCCCAAAGCGAAACGGCGAAGGCCACCTTGGAGCTAAGGTGCGCCAACCTTGAGGAGGAGTTGGAGAAGCTTCGGCAGGAAGTCCCCGACCTTCAGCGCATGCTGCAAGAAACTCAGGAGCGCGAGGATGCTCAACTCAAGGAGGCGCAGCGCCTCCGAGAGAGCGCCGCCGAAGGTCGTGCGGCTCGGCGGAAGGTCTTGGATCTTGAGGCCGAGCTTGATTCAATTAAAGAAGAGCTTGCCGCCTTCTAGGCCGGTCGTCGGGACCACCCGTAGATTTTTTTTCTTTTTCCTTTTCCTCAATCTGTAAACTTTTGTGTATAACTTTGAAATAGAAAAGGTCGACCTTGTCTTCTTTCTCCTTTGCTTCGGATGTCCTTACGCTCGTTCGAAGGTCGTTCTGCAAAAAGGAAGGCATCCACGGGAGAGAATAAGAGTAAAACTTGAAAGAAGGCACACGGTTAGCCGTAACTTATACGTACAATCCCCCGCTATGGACAAAGGTCGTGCACCTGAAGTTGCGAGCACGGGTTTGTCCATAGGAGACTTTGAAAAGTTACGCTGGTGCCTGTTCGCAGACGATCGAAATCGCCACTAGTCCTGGTTATGAATTTAGGTCGTACAGTTCTTTCGCTCGCCGCGCGGCCGAGTCGTGCTTCTAGTTTGCGAGCATAGCCGCGCGTGTGATTTGAAGCAAACGGGCACAGTGCCATTAACGCTCGTGATGGACCACCGAGCCCAAGTTGGAACCGAGCCTGAATCGAGGGTGAGGATGTCTGTGCATGATCACTCATGCAGCGAAGAACTACTGCGGAAGGGGATCAACACGAGTAGACAGTCTGCAGGTGTTCGAGCTTAGTTCCAAGGGGGATGGTACACATGCATTGTTTGGCTATGCTCGTTCGCTGTGCTTGGAATTTAGAGCGAAGCGTTTGGGGTATATCTTTTAGAAAGGGCGAGGGGAGGCCCGCAACGAAAGAATCGATTCTTTACTAAGGGGTGACGCAAACGATGCGAAAAGTAGATACTTGAGTTGAAAAGGTGCTTAAACATAGAACTTACGCAATTGATCAATGTTCCAGGTGCTGGTGAGCACTCGACCATCCTTCATCGCTAGGCGAGCATCTCCCGGGCGTGTTACAGATACGACCGTGTAGGGTCCCTCCCATCTGGGGGTTACCTTGTTGGCTTTCGACAGGTCCTGAACCCGTCGTAAGACCAAGTCGCCGATTTGCAGGGTCCTTGGTCGAACTGATTTGGCCGCGTACCTACGAAGTGCCTGTAGGTAAACCGCAGACTGGAGTAACGCCCGCTCTCGTGTCGCCTCCGCGAGGTCTAGGTCAACGAGCCGCTCAATTTCCTGGTCGACGGAATCGACCAGTTGCACCCTTGGGGAACCCAGCACGATGTCTGCAGGCAAAATGGCCTCTGCACTTTAAACAAGTTGGAACGGGGTTTCGCCCGTGGCCCGACTTATGGTGGTGCGAATCGACCAAAGAACAGAGGGTAGCTCGTCCACCCACTCTTGCTTGTGCTGGTTGAGGTTCTTAAAGACCCTCTTTTTTATGCCTTGGATTATCTGCTCATTTGCTCGTTTGGCTGCCCCATTGCTCTGTGGATGTGCCACAGAGGCGAAGCAGACCTTGGTCCCGACTTCCTTGCAGTAAGCTTGGAACAATTTACTCGTGAATTGAGTTCCGTTGTCTGTGATAAGGCGGTTGGGTATCCCAAACCGAGTTACCACATTGCTTCGGAGGAACCTCTTGGCCGTTTGGGCCGAGATGGTCGACACGGGCTCGGCCTCTATCCACTTGGTGAAAGTGTCGATGGCCACGAGCAAGTATTTGCAACCTTTCCGACCTCGGGGAAAAGGCCTGAGGATATCGAACCCCCAGGTCGAAAATGGCCATGAAAGCGGGATGGTTTGCAGCGTATACACTAGTTGGTGGACCTTGCGGGCATGAAACTGGTATGCTCGGCAAGTTGTCACGATCAACCGGGTGTCTGCCAAGGCCGTTGGCCAATAATAACCCAATCGGAAAGCTTTGCTCACCAGCGTTCTGAACGACGAATGAGCTCCACACATTCCTTCATGGATATCCCGAAGAAGGTACTGGCCTTCTTCCTGGGAGACGCACTTGGAGAGGACTCCTAGCGCGCCTTTGCGGTATAGGTCGCCTTTAATCGATGCATCTTGAGGCAGCCAGCCTTATGGCCGAGAGCTCGGCTTCTTCCTCGGGCAATGTCCCGTGCGCGAGGTATTGGACGAATGGCATCATCCAACTCACGCTTTGCTCAAGGAGAGAGACTGTACCGCCTATCTCTGGTGCCTCCTCTACAGAGGGAATGGAGGGCTTGTATAGGTGCTCAACGAGCACCCCCGCCGGAGTGGTAATTTGGGAGGAACCGACCTTTGATAATTGGTCGGCTAGGGTATTGTCCTTCCTGGGGATGTAGAGTACCTCGAAATTCTTGAAATACTTCTTCATCTTCCTTACTTCGACCAGGTAATGTGCCATTGAGGTATCGGAACACTGATACTCCTTGTTAACCTGGTTCACGACCAACTGCGAATCGCCCTTCACAGTAAGCCATTGAACTCCGAGTGATTTGCACGCTCGTAGCCCGGCCAAGAGGCCTTCATATTCTGCCGCGTTGTTGGTCGCGGCAAAATGCAACTGGACAGCGTACTGGAGTTTCTCTCCATCTGGGGAGACCAACACGACACCAGCCCCCGAGCGTTCGTACTCTCGGGACCCGTCGAAATACACAGTCCAGTGATTTTCCCTAGACCTGACAGGCTCGTTCGTTGACAGAGCTAGAGCCGACCATTCTGCCACAAAGTCTGCCAGGACCTGGGATTTGATCGCCGTGTGAGCCGAAAACATTATTTCGAACTCGGCAAGCTCCATGGCCCACTTTGCTATACGACCACTGGCATCTTGGTTTTTCAAGATCTCCCGAAGCGGGAAGCTGGTTGGGATTACAATCTTGTGTGCTTGGAAGTAATGACGCAGCTTTCTGGAAGCCATTAGTAGTGAGTACAAGAGCTTCTGGACCTCAGGGTAACGCTCCTTTGGTCCATGCAGTACTTCGCTAACATAGTAGATGGGTTGTTGGACCCCATCCCTTTCAACTGCTAATACCGCGCTTACAGCTTGCGGGGTGGCTGCTAGGTATAATAGCAGGTTTTCCTCTGTCTTGGGGGTGACCAGGACGGGTGGCTTGGACAGGTACTGCTTTAGGTCCTCAAAGGAACGATTAGCTTCCTCCGTCCATGAGAAACCGTCGTGTTTGCGCAGGGCTTTGAAGAAGGGTAACCCTCGCTCACCCAGCCGAGAAATGAAACGGCTCAAAGCGGCCATCCGACCGGTCAAGGCCTGTACCTCCTTCACGCATGTGGGTGGTCTCATGTTTTCAATGGCTTCAATTTTCTCCGGATTTGCCCCGACGCCCTGCGGACCGACCATGTAGCCGAGCACCTTGCCGGCTTTTACACCGAAAACGCATTTTTCTGGGTTCAATTTTATTCGATGTTTATTGAGATTACAAAATATTTCCTCTAGGTCGGCGACATGATCTGGAGCGATCTTGCTCTTGACAACTATGTCGTCTACATAGACCTCCAGGTTTCGGCCTATTTGATCCGTAAAGGTTTTCTGCATGAGGTGCTAAAAAGTCGCTCCAGCGTTTCTCAGACCGAAGGACATAGTCGTGTAGCAGAATGTCCCAAACGGGGTGATAAAGGAGGTCTTCCCTTCGTCTTCACGGGATATGCTGAACTGATGATATCCCGAGTAAGCATCCAGGAAGCTCATAACCTGCGACTCCGCCGTTGCATCGACCAACTGGTCTATGCGAGGTAGCGGGTAGTTGTCCTTTGGGCACACGACGTTTAGGCCCATGTGGTCGACACACATGCGCCACTTGCCTCCTTTCTTCTTGACTATGACTGGGTTGGCCAGCCATTCCGAGTGCTCGATCTCTCTGATGAAGCCGGCCTTAAGGAGCTTGTCCAGTTCTTCCTGGAGGATCGCCTGTTTTTCCGGGGAAAACCGTCTGAGTTTTTGTCGCGCTGGTTTTTTATCAGGCTGAACTGCTAGCCTGTGCTCGATCACCTCCCTTGGGACTCCGGGCATGTCGGATGGTTCCCAGGCGAACGCATCCGGATTTGCTCGAAGGAAGGTGATGAGCTCGAGTTCCTATTTGGGATCTAAAGAAGATCCCAAATGCACGACCTTGGCGGGTTCCGCTGAGCGGAACGGCCTTGGTCTCTCCTCCGAGCTGGAGGGCAACTTTGGGCCGGGAGTGCTTCGGCTCTTGGTCGGGGCCACGTGTAGGCATTTGACCGACCATGTCCAACACCCTCTCGTCGCAACTTAACGCGGACTTGTGGCTCCCCCTTACGGTTATGACCCCATTGGGTCCAGGAACCTTTAGGCATTGGTACGCGTGGTGCGTGGCGGCCATGAACTTGGCCAAAGCTGGCCTGCCAAGTGTTGTGGACCAATCGGACTCATCTTCCCCCTAACCAACGAAGCGAGGCTTACACTACCTTGCGACTCATATAAATGTGTCTGTGACAGTCAATCCCTCCCATTGACGAAGCAATGAGCACAAACCCTGGGAGTCCATCCCTCGGAAAAAGGTAAAAAAGAATAAAGACCACTCCCCTCCGCGACGAGGGGAAGTTTCCCTCCGTAGCGAGGGAGGAAAACGGAGGAAACTCCCCTCGGCTTCATCTCCTACCAGCGCAAACATAGCACGAACTACCAAGGTCTGACACCCCCCAACAACCCCTCCCGAGCACGCAAGGACGTGTCAGACTAACCTGGGACCCCAACATAAGTGAAATCCCCGTCGAACCCCTATAAAAGGTGTACGAATAGAAGGTAAAAACCTAATATACGAATGAAATGACTCAATGAAGAGTCAAGCTAGCCCTTGGCAAGAGGCAGGAAGGAAAAAGAGGGCCGACCAATACGTGCATGTTCCCAAGCCTGCCCTATAAAGAGGAGAAGAAGGAAGAGAAGAGGGGTGTTCCCCGAAAAACAAGAAAAAATCCCACAAAGAAAAGAAAGAGAGACTCGGTGGTTCAACACAGCCACACCAAGAATGGCGTTGTAAGCTGACTCGAAGTCGACCACCTCAAAGGTGATCAACTCTGTACGGAAGTTGCTCGGACTGCCGAAGGTGACTGGCAAAACGACCTGGCCCAAAGGCTTGATCAAGGTGCCCGGAACTATCTCAAAGAAGGGAACCGTTATTCTTTTGATCTTGGAGCGAGGGATCTACATCTCGTCCAAAACCTTGGCGGAAATTAAATCCAAGGAGCTTCCGGAATCTATAAGGACCCGGCCAACGACAGTGTTGCTGATGGTCGGGCTTACGACCATCGGAAGCTTCTGTGGTTTGGTCATTCCAAGGGGACAATGTTCCATGGAGAACGTAAGAGTCAGCCCGGACCACTTGAGATTTTGTACAGGAGGCTTTCCCTAGGTAACATGGTGTACCTCCCGTGCAGCGTCCTTCAAATCTCGTCGAGATTTGTAGGCGGAGGAGCCCCCGAAGATAACCGCGATGTGGTTCTGGGGTTCTTGATATTCCATGTCCTCCTCGTTATCCTCGATGGGTTGTTTTCATTTGCTATTTTCGCCCTGCTCTAGGAGCGACGGCATGGGACCCTTGCTGCTGTAAAATTGCTCCAAGCGATAGGTCCATGTTCGGCAATTCCGTAAATCATGCCCGTACGTCTGATGAAGTGGACAGTAGAGGCCGCCCCATTGCTCTGCTTGGTTGCCTCGATCGCGGGGCCGGTTTTGCTGTCCTCTCCCCTGAGCATTAAACCCCCGGTGCTGCGGCTGGGATGCTCGGGGTTGTTGCTGCTCTACAGCAGCGACTATGCCCGACGAGGGTTTTTTCTTCTTCTTCTTGATCTTCTTGTCCACAGAGTTCGAGCCTTTTTTGCTGGCGGAGGTTTTCAATCCGGGCTGAGGCGGTAGCTTTCCTTCGTCCAGCATTTTCTTCCACTGGACGACCTCGTCGGCATTGGCATACCTGTCAGCCATGCGAAAAAGCTCGTTGGCCGTTAGGTCTGGATGGATTTCCAGGTCCTGCGTGAAGCGCACATCTCGCACCCCGAATTTGAAAGCCCGGACAACTGCCTCGTCCGATATGTTCGGGATCGAATTCCGGACTTGGATGAACCTCTGGACGAACTGTCGCAGGGTCTCTTCTTCCATCTGAATCAAGCGCTCAAGGTTGCACTCCTTTCCCGGGCGAATGTAGCAGCTCTGGAAATTTGCTCGGAGCGCTGCACTAAGCTGGCCCCAAGATCGTATGGACCCCGCTTTTTGGTTGAAGAGCCAAGTACGAGAAGCCCCATCCAAGACCGCTAGGAGATAGTTCGCCATCACCCCTTCATCGCCCCCGGCAGCCAGGATGGCGGTGGTATAGATTGAGAGAAATTCATCCGGGTTCTGGGTCCCGTTGAATCTCTCAATGTGTCCGGGCTTGAACTTGTTCGGCCACGTGACACTCCGAAGAGAGCTCGTGAAGGCCTAACAACCGAAGCTCGGGGTCTCACGGTGGTATCCTCGGCCATAACGGTCATTACGAGCGTCCCCCGTCCATCGCCCCACGCTTGGGCCAAGCCAGGAGAAGACTTCGTGAGGACGGTACGCCGACGACCGTTCGGTCGTGGAGCGTTCGGAATGCTCGTAATCCGGGTGGATGTAAGCATGTCGCTCCGAGGTTGCTCGGGTATTGCTCCGAGGCTTCTCGCAGACCGAATTAGTGGTATCCTCGGCCATAACGGTCATTACGAGCGTCCCCCGTCCATCGCCCCACGCTTGGGCCAAGCCAGGAGAAGACTTCGTGAGGACGGTACGCCGACGACCGTTCGGTCGTGGAGCGTTCGGAATGCTCGTAATCCGGGTGGATGTAAGCATGTCGCTCCGAGGTTGCTCGGGTATTGCTCCGAGGCTTCTCGCAGACCGAATTAGTAGTCTGGGGCAATCTCCGAGCATGGCTCCGAGATTCATCACTGTGTGAACGGACAGGTGTGTGCCCTCGACGGTCCCGGAAAACACTCCGGGCATCCTGGTCGCGAGGAGGATCCGGGACCTTTAGGTCGGCGGCAAGCTTCTCCAGATCCTCTGCTATGACCATGCCTACGGCCTCTAAGTCCAGTTGATCGGGGAAGTTGCGAAGGTCATGCACGACCGCCGCCAAAGCCTGCAAACGTTCTCGGTTTTGGCGAACGGGCGGCGGAGAGCTCTGATGGCGTTCTGGGATGCGGTCGGGAGTACGACACTCGCGAGAGTTTCCCCGGGAGGAGTTTCTTTCCCTGGAAACCCGCCTCTCTCTTGCTTGGCGGCGTATGCTCGCAAGGGTCTTACCCAAAGACGCTTCCAGGTGGTGCCTAGCCGCTTCATAGTGGTCCCGCTTAGCAGCCCCCGAGGATTGCACCTCGGGCTCGATACGGCTCCCAGCCATGTTGACATGGTGAGAATGAGACGAGCGTGACGGGGACATCATCGTATCTCCTTGGGATGCCGTCTCGTGGTCGAACTCGAGATGGTCCGAAATATCCAAACCATCATAGAGTCCGTCATAGTCATCCTCGTCGTCATAGAGGGCAATGCACGGAGAACAGGGGACCCATCCTCGTGCTTCGGATTCTGGGGTAAAGCTCCCGGACTTGGTGTGACCTGCGGGGTCGGTCACACCGGCCACACCGTCGCTGGCGTAGTACATGTCATCATCTTCAACGTCGTTGAAGGCACAGAGACTCCTGGTATCTCCCAAATTCGACATGCTCAAGGATCCCAATTCGTACGGGAATCACACTGTCGATCCCCACGGACGGCGCCAGCTGTCGACGATTGGAGAACGGGCTCCCGCCGAGTTTACTTGTTGAATGAGGGACCAACAGGGGCCCCCTCGTACGAGCAGGGGGAACGTCTGGGCAATGCTAATACGGGAGAAACGCGTAGTGTTTATCCTGGTTCGGGCCTCTCACTGCCGAGATAACAGCCCTACTCCAATGTATTGTTTTCTAATGATTGGTGAAAAAAGAGAGTCCCCTTTACAGGTGTTTTTCGGGGGGATTAAATACAGAGCCTCACGCTGTACAGAAGGTAACTACCCCCTAGATTTACGCCATGCTTCCATAACCGTAGCGCCCACGATCCGGGGCCCTTGATCTGCGCAATTAATTTAAATTTCCGGTGCACCTTTCCTTGATTTCCAGCGAATTGACTGCCATCTTCCTTTCTAGTAGCAAGATCGGGTCCCCCGACCATCCACCCGGGTAACGGCGTGGCCTTCACGAGCATGGTTGCTCGTGATCGTCCGGTATGATCGTAGGCGAATGGGTGGACACGCATGCTCGGGAGTTATATTGCTCGGATGGTTTCCCGAGCATCTTCTGCTGGTGATGTATGGTCGGTAGCCTCAGGATCTTCTGGGGGTACAACGGTCTTTTATCAGATAATCAACCCCCGATAATTTTTTTGAAAGTCCAACCCTTGCCTATAATCCCCAAGCAATGTCCAATACCATGGACTCGGTTATTCGAATAGGTTGTACACTCTGCAGAGGTTATACACTTTACCCACAAGATACAGTCAAACACCACCAAGGTGAGTGACTGTAACAAAGCCTTTACAATGCTCCTTCTAGACCCAGTACTGCCCGCTGAGGTTTCAACATTGAAGGGACTGGTTGCCACACTTAGGGCCCCCCTCTTGCGCCATATGAGTCCACCTGTACACCCGGGTCTCACACCACCATGACAGCACTGAAATCTAGACATCACAAATTATTTAGCTAGCTCTGTCCCATTCCAGAAACAATGTCATCGACACGTTGCAGTGTTAAGCATACTACCTACGATCTATTTAACCCATGTTGGCAAATTATTGATGTCCAACTAATATTCTATAATCTAGGGTGACAAATGATTCATGACATACAATTATTAAAGACAAGGTGGCATACAACAAATAGGCCGCATATCTAATTCCCAAATTATTGAAATCATCTTAGTTAAAATAGCATGCAATATTTCAAAACAACATACATTTCAAAAGTAGGATGAATAGGGTCAAAGCAAAACATGCCTTGGAAAAGGTCCCGTTCCTATTCCTGGACTTGTTCTTGAGTCAAGACCTCTCCTTCGAAGCCTTCGGGCAACTCAACGTCTACGCGAAACTGATAAGATAGCAATAAATAACTAAAAAAAGGGAGCAACTCAACTCCAAAAATTAGATAAAATTCACAATTAAATAGATCTCAATTTTACAAATTTGGTGAAACTGGAATCACCTCAATCAGAGTTCAAACGCAAAAGTTATAGTGATTCAAAGTTTGAAAATTCATTAAAATGAAAAATCAGAATTATTCGAATTATTTTTCTACTGGAAATTGTGAAAAATGATGTCATCCTGACGTCAGCAGCTATTTTGAATTTCGGCCGAATTATTTTTCTAAAGGAAAATCGAATTATTGCATCACACTTGCGTCAGCCGGTGGATGGACTCGGTCCACGGGTTGGTTCGGGTCTGTCGTGGACCCGGTCCACCAGACCACGTGCCCCTGATGCGTGGGCCCAGCTCGTGGATGACATCACGCTAACGTCATCGCATGGCGTGATGTGCTATTCTGCCTTGCGGGACCCACTGTGACATCATCGGTGACGTCATCGCGGCGCGGTTGGCTCGGCTACGATGCAATCCCGACCGTTGATTCAAAATCTGACAATCCAGATTGGATCTACAACAGCGCTACATGAATTGATCTGGCTGTCCAAATTGAATCAAACGGTCCACAATTGATCTAGATGACGCACAACAGCGCTACGTGTCAACTCATTTGCGCACCTACTTGGCCTAACCACATCTGCATGATCTCCATCTAACGGTCACGATCTAACCAAGAACGGATCGGTCCGAACTTAACAAAGCATACGTGGCCTAATACGAATCGTTCAAACTAAATCCAACGATCACGATTTCACCGAGATCAGAGCGGTCTGAACTCAATGCTAAATCCTAGTCGTTCATCTATGATCAGACGGTCACAAATGGATCTAACCCCCGACTATAGTACTCACGTGGTTCAATCCAAACCGTCTGTCTAAACATCTAACAGTGCGGATTGGATCTAATCTAAAGCACAAAACTCACCTACATTGCCGTACATGGCGCCTTGGATCTGAATCGAACAGTCGTCGAAGTTTGCGGGGTCCGATGGTGGGGCGGCGTGAGGCTTGGTCGATGCTGGGGACGACTACCACGGCAGCGGCATTTGACGGCCCCTCCGGTTGAGTGAGATGTCCTCCTAGAATTGCCTCATCGCGAGCAATCCAAATTTGGCTTTAGCTACGGCAGAACGGCAACGGTTCGCGGAGGAGAATAAAATGACCAGCGGCGGCGCAAGGAATTTCAGCGAGAAATCGCGGCTACCCTAGGACTCCCTAGCGGCCGGCGGCTAGAGCAATACACGCACGAATAACAGGTGAACCTCGGGAGGGGTACAGGGCATTAAATAGGGGGCTTGGAAGGCTTGCGCGGCGCGGAAGTCCAACGGATACAGCGGCGAATCCGGAATGGAGATGATGACATTTGGCCATCCACGTGGACGCGATCAATGGTCCAGATCAACCGGCACGATCGGATCTGAACCGATCTCGGTCGAGGCGACGTGGTGCAATCACGGCCGCCGGATCGAGATCCGACGGTTAGGCGATTAGGGTTCTGGTTGGCGAATCGGGCTAATGGGTCTCGGCCGATGGGTCCAGACCCATTTAGGGTTTTTCGATTTTTCCTTTTTGTTTTCATCAATTAAAATTACCACTAGTAATTTCAACTAATTCAAGGGAAATAGCAAAAAGGTCCGAAAAATTCCAAAAAAATTCTAGAAAATACTTTGAGACATTTTGGACTCAAATAAAATATTTTCAACAAAACTTTATATTGAATTTCCAAATATTTAAATAATTAAATAAAGTATTTAATTCAAATTAAATCCAAATAAATTCCAAAAATTCCAAATGCGCATTAAACTCAATAAAAACAAAATTTTGGGATGTTACATCCCCCTACCACACCTATTATTCCTAAGGAGGCAAATGATGCTACGCGATAGAAAGCGTCTAATGATTATGTTGATGCTGTGGAGTCTTTTCAGATTCAGTTGAGTGCTTATAAGACATGGATTGATGAAGATGCTCGTGCGTCTGCTATTTTGGTTGCCAGCATGAAGGTACATCTCACTGGTGACATTGTCGCTTTGTCTTCGGCACAGTTGATGTGGGCACATCTTCGTGATCGCTATGGGCCTACCGATGACTCTCTGTACCTTGCTGTTGTGCGATAGGAGCAGTCACTGCAGCAGGGTGATTCTACTGTGGATGAGTTCTTTGCGCAGTTATTCTCGATGTGGCATCAACTTGATTCTCTGGGTCCGGAGGTTTGCCGCACTTGCCAGTGCTGTCAGCGTCAGCACTCTCATTTGGAGCTTCACCGCATCTACGACTTCTTGACATGTCTTCGGGCTGAATTTGAGCAGATTTGTGCCCAGCCCGGAGGCCCTTGCAGCTATTCGTACTGAGGAGACTCGCCTTCGTGGTTCGGATCTGCTGGTATCTCCTTCAGTCTTGGCGGCACCTTTTTCTACTCCTCCGTCAGTGGCGCCTACTCTAGTTTTGGCTACTAGGGGCGGAGGCCTTCACTGCACCTACTGCGATAAGAACTAACATGTGGAGCAGTTCTGCTACCGGAAGAAGAAGGATCTTGTTTGTCGAAGTGGCTGCCCTCGTAAGGGCACTGGAGGCTCAGGTGTCTCCTCTTAGCGTACTCCTCCTCAACGGACTTCTGCTGACTCTGACTCCACATAGGAGATTCTTATGCTCCTACGCGCATGGCTACCTCTCCACTGACAGGTTCTGCTGGTTCTGCTACTCAGTGTTCTAATGAGAAACCACCTTCCTCATCAGGTATAACACCATGGATTATTGACTCTGGAGCTTCTTTTCATATGACATCTAATCCCATGAGTCTCCATTCGAATAGTCCTTTTGCTGCTCCCATCACTGTGCATACTGCAGATGGTACTCTTTTGTCTTCCTCTTTTCATGTTCCTTATGTTTCTCATGTTCCCAAACTGACCATGCAACTCATATCTGCTGGCTAGGTTACTGATCATGGCTATCATGTTATCCTTGATTCTGACTCTTGTTGTGTTCAGGATCGTCGCACGGGGGCTTTGGTTGGGACTGGCCCTCGCTGCCATGACCCTTAGTGTCTTTGGGAGCTTGACTAGCTTTGTCTTCCTTCCGCTACCTCTGCCAGTCTCTCTATTTCCTCCACCGCCTTAGCATCTGTTGCATCTTCTACCGGGTCTTTTGCTCAGTGGCATCACTGTTTGGGACATCTTTGTGGTTCGTGTCTGTCTTCTTTAGTTTGTCGTGGTCTTTTAGGCTCTGGGTTTGGTGATGTCTCTTTACATTGTACCGGTTGTAAGCTTGGCAAATAGCTACAACTCCCCTATCCTTCTAGTGAGTCTATATTCCAACATCCTTTTGATCTTGTTATTCTGATATTTGGGGTCCGACTCCTTTTGTTTCAAAAGGTCATACATATTATATCCTTTTTATAAATGATTTCTCTCGCCACACTTGGATATATTTTATGTCCTCTCGCAGTGAGGTTCTATCCTTCTATAAAACTTTTGCCACTATGATTCGCACTCAGCTTGATTCTCCCATTCGTGTTCTTCATGCTGACTCGGTAGGGGAATATCTATCAGCAGCACTTCGAGCTTTTCTTGCTATGCAGGGCAGTCTTTCCTTGTTTTCATGTCCTGGTGTTCATGCTCAGAATGGTGTGGCTAAGCGCAAGCATCGTCATCTTCTTGAGATAGCTCGTGCTCTTATGCTTGCTTCTGTTGTTCCATCTCACTTCTGGGCTGAGGCTGTTTCCACTGCCACCTACTTGACCAATATCCAACCTTCTTTTGCTCTTAACGGTGGGATTCCAGTGGAACATCTTTGTGGCATGCCTCCTGATTATTCTGTACTTCGCGTTTTTGGGTTTCTCTGCTATGTTCTTCTAGCAATTCGTGAATGCACCAAGCTGACTGCTTAGTCTGTTGAGTGTGTCTTTCTGGGATACAGTGCTAAGCATTAGGGATATTGTTGTTGGGATCCTATTGGCCGACGGACGTAGATCTCACGGGATGTCACTTTTGATGAGTCTCATCCCTTCTACCCTCATTCTTCTTTTTTCTCCTACATTTCTTGTTGAGCCATTATCTTTCCTAACCCTTCACCACCAACCTCTCCTCCAAAGGTTTCTTCAAATATGTTCCTTCCTATCCTCTATACTACACTTGTCGTTCGCGAGCTAAGGATTCTTCTGATGTGCCATCTTCTTCTTTTGATGAGCCATCTTCTTCAGTGTCTCCTCCTCGTTATGCTCTTCGCGATCGATAGTCTGTTCGGCCTCCTAAGCACCTTGGCTTTGTTGGTGCATCTCTGGCCGAGCCGACTTCTTACCGTGATGTTGTTATTCATCAGGAATGGTAGTATGTGATGGCAGAGGAGCTTGCTACCCTTGAGAGAACTAGCACGTGGGATCTTGTACCACTTACTCCATGTGTCCATCCCATTACATGCAAGTGTGTCTGTAAGATTAAGACTCGCTCTGATGGTTCCCTTGAGCGCTACAAGGCTCGCCTTGTGGCGCGTGGTTTTCAGCAGGAGCATGGTCGTGATTATGATGAGACTTTTGCACTTGTGGCTCACATGACCACTGTTCGCACTCTGCTTGCTCTGGTCTCTGTCTATGAGTGGTCCATCTCTCAGCTTGATGTCAAGAATGCCTTTCTTAATGGTGAGCTACATGAGGAGGTCTACATGCAACCACCGCCGGGGTATTCTATTCCTGAGGGCATGTTTTGTCGGCTTCGTCGCTCTCTTCATGGGCTTAAGCAAGCCCCTCGTGCTTGGTTTGAGCATTTTTCTTCTGTGATCGTTGCAGCTGGTTTTTCTGCAAGTGCTCATGATCCTGCGCTCTTTGTTGACACTTCTTCTCGTGGTCGGACTCTTCTCCTTCTATATGTTGACGACATGATCATTACTGAAGATGATTCTCAGTATATTGCCTTTGTAAAGGTTTGTCTCAATGAGCAGTTTCTTATGTCCGATCTAGGTTCTCTTCGCTACTTTCTTGGGATTGAGGTTTCTTCCATATCTGAGGGCTTCTTTCTCTCTCAAGAAAAATATATCCAGGATCTTCTTAATCGTGCTTCTCTTGTTGATCAGCGTACAGTTGAGACTCCCATGGAGCTCAATGTTCACCTTCGATCTACTGATGGTGAACCTCTTGAGGATCCTACTCGCTATCGCCATCTTGTTGGTAGTCTTGTTTACCTTGGTGTCACTCATCCTGACATTTCGTATCCAGTCCATATCTTGAGTCAGTTCGTTTTTGCTCCCACTCAGTTCCACTATAGTCATCTTCTTTGTGTTCTATGATATCTTCGTGGAACTATCTCTCGCCGTCTTTTCTTTCCACGCTTTAGCTCTTTACGGCTCCAGGCATATTCTGATGCTACTTGGGTTTTTCTGCTTACTGTGTTTTTCTTAGTGGTTCTCTCATTGCTTGGAAGACTAAGGAGACATCAGTTTCTCATTCGAGTGCTGAGGCTGAGTTGCGAGCTATGGCTCTTTTGACAGCAGAGGTTACTTGGCTATGGTGATTACTTGAGGATTTTGGTGTTTCTGTTTCTATACCGACTCCTTTTTTATCTGACAGTATAGGTGCTATTAGCATTGCTCGAGATCCAGTGAAGCATGAGGTCACCAAGCATATTGGTTTTGATGCTTCTTATATGCAGTCATAAGTACATGATCAGTTTTTGGCTCTTCAGTATGTGTCTTCAGAGCTCCAGTTGGCATATTTCTTTATGAAAACACAAACTAGAGCTAATCATAACTTTTATCTCTCCAAACTCAGTGTTGTCGATCCACCATGAGTTTGAGGGGGGTGGGGGGTGTTAGACAGTATCCTAGTATATAGAGTGTTAGCCTTGTATAGATATTGCCTAATATAGGCTTTCCCTCTATACCCTCAAGTACATGTATATATACTGGCCCATTGGCCACATGTTGAATACAAGTGCTATTCATAACAGCTACGCCTCCCTTTTGTAAAACTCTGGCCGTTAGGCCCAAATTTATGTAAAAGCAGTTGAATCTGCCCTTTTTGTTTGGCAATGCACACTTGGTTCCCGGCAGCTAATCTTCCTGGGTAGCTGTTGAGGTATTTAAATCTGCCACCTGAAAAGGTGGTCCGTTACAAGTGGTATCAGAGCCGAGACTTGACCATAGGCTAAGACCTTAAGTTGGCTTAGGAGGACCTTTATGAAAATTATTGAACTTACAAATGAAATGAGTTATGAAAATATAAGTACTATTGCTGTCTTCTCCCTTATCTTCTACCTTACCTCTCTTAGAGGCTCTTTTCTTCCTATTTTATTTTATGATTTCCTCTACTCAACTAACTTCAAAAATTTTGTTGTTCGCAGATGGTTCACAGAGCTCACCTGCAGCCGGCCATCCTTGGAGGATGGGCCAAGTTGCTATGGAGGATGCAGGTGTACGTTGGCACTGGACAGCTTGATAGTCCTATGTTTCACGTGGAGAAGCAGTTTCACGGTGCGGTTAGGTGCTAGTGGAGGGCCTAGGATGACGTGCACTTGCTGCCCAGTGACCCTGATGCCCCACTCCGCTTCACTGAACATCGTGTCCACGAGTGCGACGCCCTTCAGGACACTGCCAGGAGGGCAGTGAGGTACCTGCACCGCTGCTATGAGGTGCAGTTTGACACCAGTCTTTTCTAGATGATTCCCCAGGAGGGGGAAGAGCTTGGACAGGTCGTAGTGTCCATCTCCGAGGACGAGGAGGACCAGTGTATTGAGGAGATCTCGGACCACGTCCTTTGCTAGGACTACCTCTACAGTCGCCTGATCCGAGAGTGAGACGACCTTCACTAGCAGCTTCATGCAGCCTGGGCAGAGATCCAGGACTTGAGGGACGAGCTCGAGTAGCTCTAGCCGCCACCCGCCGCCGTAGAGGAGCAGATAGTAGACGGACCATCCAGAGTCATCGATCTGAGTTAGGATGATGACAAGGAGGAGGATCTCGAGGAGCGTATCATCTACGTCTCAGACGACGAGTGATCACCTCCTGGTTTAGCTAGCGCTAGACATAGATTTGTACCCTCTTTTGTACTAGTTCTTATGAAATGTAAAATAGATTGTGCGATACCTTAAAACGGTACTATGTACAATCCATAATTATGAATGAAATTTTATGTTCTCTAATTATGTGTTATTTGTGTTTGCATTCATATCTTTATAACCCCACCTAGCTCAAAGAAGGCTCCTTTCTTTCGTCTAGTTCTCACCTATTCTCTCTATTCTTATCTCATGCTGTAATTCTTACTCACCTTCTGTTTCTCCAAAACCTGCTGCAGACCGAAAAGAGTCAAAAGGAAACCATGGAATTCAGAGAAGGATTGCATCACACTTAGAACGGCAGTGATGCCGAGTCCTCAAGGAACCTAGTTGGCCTAGCACAAGTACTTGCAATGATGGAGAGAAACAGGTATCAGGCAGAACAACGACATGCACAGATGATGGAAAGAATCATGGAACAGCTAGCTGTAAGGCCACAGATGCTCCCACAAGGGAATAACAATGGACAGGATGGTGCAATAAGAGGATCCCGGTGGTCAGACTTCCAAAAGACCAGATCCCTCACATTCTCGACATCAACAGAACCTTTAGCAGCAGATGACTGGCTTAGAGATGTGCGAAGAAAATTGGACACTGTGCAGTGCACGGACAAGGAAAGAGTGATTTATGCCTCCCACCAGTTACAAGGCCAGGCAGTGACTTGGTGGATGAACTACCAGGCCATGAGAGAAGGACAAGAAGTGGCATGACAAGAATTTGAAGAAACCTTCAGGAAGACTCATATTCCTACAGGGCTAATGGCCTCCAAAAGGAGAGAATTGCTTGCCCTTCACTAGGGAGGAAGGATTGTAGTAGAATACCTTCACTAGTTCAACCTATTATCACGTTATGCACCTAGTGAGGTTGACACGGAAGCCAAGAAAATGGAAATATTCTTTGAAGGCCTGCAAAAGAATATTAAGTTTCATATCACTCAGATTGACTTCAAAGATCTCTCATCCATGGTGGACAAATTAATCATTTTTGAAGAGACCCGCAATGACCGGGAGGACACCAGGAAAAGGAAGGCTAAACAACAGAGGATGCAAGCGCTAACCCAGTTCAGGGGTAGGGCCCCAGTCTTCACCATTGGCTTTCCAAACAAGAGGCCAACAACCAGTGCACCGCGCCCGAACCCCACCACCGCTCAGCCTGGAGCAGTCAGATGCTACAATTACAATGGCAACCACTTTGCCAATGTCTGTCCCAAGAAGTCTACTGGATGTTATCACTGTGGGCAGACCGGATCTGTCAACTGATGTGGCCAGGGCGCAGATGTCCACATTCACGTCCACCAATCGACAACCTGTGATCCGTCAGCAGCAACAGCCACAGCAACCGCAAGGATATTTGCAAGGACGAGTACATGTCAAGACCAAAGGACCCACGAATAGCCAAGGACAGAACGCCCTGAGGAACTTTCAAGGAAGGATCAACCACGTGTCGACTAAGGAAGCAGCCGAGGCCACAGATGTCATCATCGATAAGTTTTGAATCCAAGCCAAGCCTATTCTAACTCATTTCCTTGGCTTTTGCTTGCAAAAATGGTTTACTGTATCTCCCATTGCCTGCCCCCTTTGTATTTCAAACACCCGGGGGTCGGTTAAAGGCCGGATTTGAGTGTAAGAACCTAGAAATAGAAATCCAAGGAGTTAAGTTTGGAGCTAGCCTGCTTATGCTGGAAATGGACGGTCTAGACATCATACTAGGAATGAATTGGTTATCTAGACATAAGGCTCGCTTGGACTGTGAATAAAAACTGGTAACACTTATCAATGACAAAGGATAGAAAGTGACAATTCAGATTGACCCTGAGCTAGTCAGAAATAACTAAAGTAGTATCAATGCCATTACACTAGCAGTGGATAGGATACCTGTGGTTCAGGAGTATCCAGATATGTTCCCAGAAGAATTACCAGGAAGAACTCCAAACAGAGGCATAAAACTAGCAATAGAGTTAGTCCAAGGGACTGTTCCCATAACCAAACGCAAGTTCCCAATGTCACCTCAGGAGTTGAAGGAACTCAAGAAACAATTAGATGAACTGTTCGAGAAAGGGTTTACTCGACTTAGCATCTCACCTTGGGCTTCCCCATTTTTGTTCGCCAAGAAAAAGGAGGAGGCGCAAGACTTTGTGTGGATTACATGGCACTAAATGTGGAACACCCCAATTTTTGCTTTTCTTGCATTTAATGTGTATTTAGAATTTTTGAGAATTTTTGGAATTTATTTAGATTTATTCGGAATTTAATTGAATTGAGTTATTTATTGAATTATTTAAATATTTGGAAAATTCATATAAAGTTTTGTTGCAAATATTTTATTCGAGTTCTAAATGCCTTAGAATATTTTCTAGAATTTTGCCAACATTTTTCTGGTATTTTTATTTCCCTAAATGAACTAGTTTAATTTTTGAAATTATTTTAAATCAGAATAACTCGAAAAAAACCTGATCCGAGCTGCTTGAACCAGGATCCAAATCCTAGATTGGCCACTGTAGATTTTGGATTGGACGGCCGTGTTTCGGCCACGTGTTCGCGCAGGGAGGGGCGTTGGATCTTGCCACGTGGAGCGTCAGGATGTGACCGTGTCGCTTGACCGAGCACTCATCGGATTCCACCACTCGCCGCCAACCGTCTCGCGAGATTCGTGCGTGATATCTTCATTGTGCATGTTGCCTCGTGCTGAATCTGTTGCCCTAGTTTTTCGCGCCCGAGCGATCTCCAGTGCGCTAGAATTTCTCGTCGTGGTTCAATGCATGCCGCCGCCTTCATTTCCTTGTTCTACCATCGTTGGAGCCTCTCCGTCGCTGCCGGACCAGGAGTTGGACTCATCGCATCCAGGTGCATCGAGGCTGCAATTTCACATCGCCAGAAACACGCAGGAACGCCGGTGTCGTGGTCATCTTCTCCAACGTGGGCCAGGACCCTACTGTCGAACATCATTGGAGCCTCATGATCAACCCCGATCGTCGGATTTAGATCGTGCCGTCTAGGTAAAGCCACGTAGTACCCTAGTAGCACTAAACTGGATCTAGTTTGGACTATTAGATCTAAGATGGTTGGCCCAGATCAAGCCACGTAGCAGCACAGTAGAGCTGTAGATCGGATCAATCTAGGCCATTAGATCTAGAGATGTAGGGTTGAGATTAAATCGTGTAGCTTTAGACTTAGGTAGATCTCGGCAGTTACATCTCAGCCGTGCGGCTCAGATTGATTCGCATAGTGGCGCTAGGAGTAGATCATCACTGTTCATTCTCGAATCAATGGCTTAGATTCTTCCACATGGCGCAGCCCAGGACTATCCACATCACCGCTATTTGCTGAGATTAGGATTCAATGTCAACCGTTCAATTTCAAATCAATGGTCTAGATCTAGCCATAGTAGTAGCCAATAGGATGTCACCACGTAGCACACTAGACCAGCAGTTAGATCCAACCCTAGCCGTCCGATTTGGATCGTGCGGTCCAGATCAAGTTGTGTAGTAGGTTTCAAGCTGATCTCGACCGTCCAATTTGTTTTGGATGGTGTAGATATGATCGCGTAGTCAGCCATTGAGCTTGTGCCACATAGTGTCATGGTGACTAAAGCGCTACACCGCACTGCTCAGTCGCATTGACGTCAACCTAAATTTTTGTTGGCATGTGTTGCACAGTAATCAACTAGGGTGGGAAATGATTTGGACTGGGGCAAGTGGCAAGAGGCTTTGTGCCAGGTGGGCCTGTGTGGCAAATGGGTTGATGAGCGATGTGAGGGCCGTGTGCCATATATTGAGTGTTGGAAGTCTTGCCTCAGTCATCTAAGGACTTAACCTTGCAAGAATTTGAACTGAGTGTAGCATATAACCACATGTCTGGGATGGGACAGACCTAGTTGAGTAAGTTACCAATATCTTACATGTGGTACCTCGGGGTGATAGCTACACAGGGGTGTAGTTGTACGGAGGAGCGTACCTGTGCTGAGGCTTGGTACCCATCCAATGGTATGTGTCGGTCTTATACTTTGGCTCTGTGTGATGAGAGTGATAGTGAAGGCAATACCGGAGAGGTTCACATGTTATGCTAGAAGTTTCCAAAAGACTTTGTTATGGTTAATCGCCTGTGTTGTAAGTGACTGTATCTTGTGGGTAAAGTGTATAACTTCTGCACAGTGTAAAACCTATTCGAATAGCCGCGTCCATGGTATTGAACAATACTCGGAGATTATAGTCAAATTTTAGACTTTCATAAAAATAAACTTGGGATAGTGGACACTTGGTGTGCAAGTGATGAAATTGATTTAGGATGATAGATGCTTTACCTGGAAAATAATTGTGCAAGTTACTATTGATATTATTGTTTACTGCTTTTCAATCTATTATGAATATTTGTGAATGCTGCTTTACTGCAAAATAACCATTCAGCCTGTCATTTGGAATAAGGCATGAATGTAGTAATAACTGCATTCTGTGCACAACTTGTTGAGTGCTTTAAGTACTCACCCTTTGCAACAACACAAACATCAGCTGAAGAAGAATCAACTTCAGCTCTGGAGGAGGAGTACCAGGAGGAGCCAATGAACTAGGGAGCGAGCCCAGTTAGTTGCCTGTGGCACATTGATTGGACATCACGAGTCTTCTCTATTTTTTCGCTGCAGTTTATTTGTTTGCGACTTTGCCCTGCGTGGCGTATACTTATAAGCTGACCATAAGGTTAACTCAATAGGTTATATTTTAAATAAAGTCTTTATTTATTATTCCGTTGTGTATGATTGTGATATTCAGATGTGTTGAGATGGTGTGCACTAGCATGATCCTGTACTAGTATGGAAAACACTGAGGGTCCGGATTTGCACATTTGGGTCCCGACAAGTCATGGTTGGCTGTGATTCTCTCATTGTTCGTGGCCATGGAGGGTCATGAAATATCAAAATTAAACTTTATTTATTGTTATTAGCTTTATATCAAATGCTCTTTACAATTTCGTTACCATGATAAACTGTTCTCTTGCAAATAAAATCTTGAGAGTATACTTATTTATTTTCGTTAAGTCATGGACTAACCATGCATGTATATTTATTTTCATACACTAAAGTCTTGTGAGTACATACGTGTACTCACCGTTATCTTAATCTAAAATGTTTAGACGAAGGTAGTGGTGAGATCCTCGATGACACTTACTTCGCATCGAGGTGAGATGACTACTTAGATGGATAAACTAGGGCTCTCCCTAGTCAGTTGCCTCTGGGTTATGGATGGGCATACCGCTGGCCCACTTTTGATTTATGCTTAATTTCCGCTGTAATTTACTTATGTGTGTATTATTTGACCGGTCGATCACGGACTTGTAATATTAAGTACATTTAATACTTTTAGTTTACTTTTATGCTACGTGAATTACATGTGTGTATGTAATGATTCATCTCGAATAGCGGGATATATGGGCACTAGGCTTTGATCTTGGGAACTAGTACTGGCCACATATTCGAGTACTTGGAATTGTTCTCAACCGTCTAACGCGTAGACACGACCGATCGTCGTTCTTTGTATATTGTAATGCACACCCCTCGGTGGATGTGGGCAATACAAAGGTTTTGAAGTGGCTGGTGTGTGCTACGTCCAGAAGGGTTGGTTTCAATCTCAATATGGTTCATTGGAAAAGAATCAAAACTCTTTGGGATGCGTAAGTGTATATGGTGCAATCGGGTGGCTCATGTTTGTTTGAGTGAGGGTCATCTCGTTAATATTCTGTGCACAAGACTATTGGTGATAGTAAACATATACTTAAGGAGAGTATGGGTGTCACTACTTATTCAACACACGAATAAAGTTTGATTCACATTTCCGGGTGCCCACACATGATGGATTTATTGTTTGACCTTTTATTTTTGAGCGCGAACTAAGCCAAGGCAAAGAAGGTCAACTAAGGATGCGTTTGGTTTAAGGGTATGTCGGTGTATTCTACACCAGGGTGCCCACTACACTTTAGTAAGAGCCGCCAGCGGACAGGTGGCGTCCAGGCCACACCGCTGGCGCTTACTAACGTGGCCGCCAGCGGACAGGTGACGACCAGGCCACGCCGCTGGCGGTCAGTAAGGTGGCCGCCAATGACAGGTGGCGACGAGCCACACCAGCGGTCGATAAGGTGGCGCCCGTGAACAGTGGCGACCAGGCCACGCGTGGCGGTCGGCAAGGTGGTCGCTGGCGGGCGCATGGCGCCCGATCCACACCACCGGGCGCTCGATTCGAGGCCACCTAGTAACCTGTGCAGCCACACAGAAGGTCAAAGACATTTAATGCGTATCGTGCGCATTAAAAGGGGGTAATGAAGGCCACAGTATGGCGACGCGTGTTCCCAACGCGCGCCATTATTACAAATGACGTCACGATGCAATTTCCCACCCCGGCAGAGCGGGTGGAGCCAGCAGGCGCGGGGCCCGAAGCGAGGGAGAGGACGGCTGAGCCAGGGCATTAAGTGTGCTGCAAGAACAGTGACAGGTGCATTAAATGCGGTATGTCAAGTGTATTCAATGTACTGCACTATTGTAAGCCACATGAGCCCCAGCCAGCCTGGGTATAAAAGGCAGCTGGGGTGCATGGGAGCGGGGGTTGGTTCTTTGAGGTTCGATCTTTTAGGTTAGTTCATTCTCCTTGGAGCTGGAGTCTTTGGAGCTCACCCACAGGTATTCGATTTCCCGAGAACACAAGCAAGAGCAAGACAAGCAGGACTAGGGCTATTACTCGCATAGAGGGCCCGAACCTAGGTAAACCCTAGTGTCTTCCTGTGAGCTTCGCCTCTGTTTCCTTTCCACCGTCTCTCGAGCAGTCTCCACGAAAGCCCGCCGTTCGAACTTCATACACCCCACTTCGGAAGAGGTCTGTTAGCTCATACGCTGACAGTGGCGCACCAGGTAGGGGGCTCAGTGGCTGGATTGCCCTTTCTTCTCCCACCTTCTTGCGAAGCTTGCAAGAAGCTTTAACGATCATCCGCATGGCGGCTTCACACTCCAAGCACGACGACTTACCCGAAGAGAGCAACGCTCGCAGCCGATCCCGGCGCTCAGTCAGGGCGTCGGTCCTCCCGGGTCCTTTCGTCCAAGGAGGGACGCGTGGTGCTTCCGCGCAAGGAGGGCAGCCCGTTCGACGACGTCTGTTGATGGGAGACGACTCCCCGGCGCGGAATCTTCATGCGGCCCGGCTGCTCCTCGATCACCCTCCTGTTGCGCTAGGTGGCGAAACCCCGGCCGCTCCATGGCTGCGGGACATCGCCCGCTAGTGGGTGCCGCCCAGCAGCAGGTAGAGGCGGCAAATCAGCCGGGGGCTTCCAGCATCGGGTGGTAGGACACGCGCGCGGCCAACGCGCAAGCTTCCAGACGCCTTGACAGAGTCTTTCTTGGTCACGAGGGCCGGGACAAAGCAAAGGGCGTGCAGGTTGCAGCCCCCTCGGATACCGGGGGACATGCACACGCTCCCACCCCTTCTTGTGGTTCCCCCAAGCCGGCGGGGGGCCACGAGGATCTGAGGGCCCACCTAGATGAAAGGAGGGTCCAACGCGATGGTGACTTGCGCGATGTCCTTAGAAGGCGTCGTGCGCATGACCAGCGTCGCGTTGGCCACCCGATGTCTGGCGGACGTGGGGAGACCTCACTCCCTGACTCTAGGGAGAGCGTAGACTCGCACTCCTCGACCCCGTCTCAGGGCCGAGGGCGCGGGCGAGCGACACTGCTCCCCTTACAACGTTGGATGCCAGGTGTTTTCCCTCCGCCTACGCCAAGCTGCGTGGCCGGAGAGGTTCCGCCCCGCGTCCATCGAGAAGCACGACGGCACCACCAACCAGGAGGAGTTCCTGCAGATCTACACCACAGTGGTGCGTGCCTCGGGAGGGTCTGAAAAGATCATGGCCAACTACCTCCCGACATCGCTGACGGGCTCTGCCCACTCCTGGCTGCTGAACCTCCCGCGAGGCTCCGTGCACTCGTGGGAGGAACTGTGCGACCTCTTTGTCGCCAACTTTCAGGGCTCCTACACTCAGCCGGGTGTGGAGGACGATCTCCACACCCTGGAACAGACAAAGGGGGAGTCCCTGAGGGAGTTCATTCGGCGGTTCAGCCACTGCCGTAATACGATCCCTCGGATTTCCGAGCAATCGGTGATTATCGCATTCCGGAGGGGGGTCCGGGACCAGAAGATGAGGGAGAAAATGGCTACCCGCACCATATCGACCACCTCTGAGCTATTCTCCCTGGCGCATAAGTGCGCCAGGGCGGTGGAGGCCCGGGAGCGCGCTGCAGGGCCGTCCGGCCATAGTGAGGCGGGAACCTCAAATGCTTCCGATCGCAAGAAGAAGAAGAAGCGCAAAGATGCCGGCGCCGGAGAGATCCTAGTCGCCGAGCCAGAGGCCAAACCCCGGAGGTGTGACCGCCGGGATAGGAGGGGCGATCGCTGGGACTCGCGTAGCGACCGCGGGGACCGTCGTTCACCCCGCCGAGAAGACGACGGGGGCAGACCTTACTGCCCCATCCACAGAACCAACGTTCATTACCTGCCGGATTGCCAGGTCGTGTCCAAGCTGGTGGAGCAGCGGCTTAATGAACGCCGCGATGACGCGGGTGAAGACCCCGCTCCGCTGGCCTTTCAGCAAGCGGAGCACACGGTGGCATTCATTTATGGTGGCTCCGCCACCTATTCTTCAAACTCGCAGTACAAGCGAGAGTGGAGGGAAGTGTGCGCCACCGTACCAACTCCCGGGGCGAGCAGGCCACTGAAATGGTCGGAGGAGCCGATCACTTTCAGTCGAGCCGACCACCCAGAGAGCACCTCAGGCCTGGGCCATCTTCTGATCGTGGTTTCCCCCACGGTCCGAAATGCGAGACTCGGGCAAGTGCTTGTTGATGGAGGAAGCTCCATCAACCTTATGTCTGTCGGGGCATTTAAGGCACTCCAAATTCCCTATGAGGAGTTGCGCCCGGCCCCTCTCTTCTACGGAGTTGCCCCTGGGGTAGGCTTGACGCCCCTGGGACAAGTCCGGCTGCCTGTCACCTTCGAAAGCGTGGAAAACTTCCGGACAGAGAAGATCAACTTCGAGATCGCCGACTTCGACCTCCCCTACAATGCTTTGCTTGGCCGCCCAGCTCTGGTCAAGTTCATGGCGGCCACGCATTATGCCTACATGATGGTGAAGATCCCTGGGCCTGGGGGTCCGATTACTATGAAGGTGGACCGGCTGGAGGCCCTGCGCCTCAGCAAGCAGGTACAGGACCTGGCCGGCACCACCTGCTCGGCCCGAGGTGAGGACGCCTGCCCAGAGCTCCCCCCGGTCAAGGCCCGCGCCTCACCTGGTCCCTCAGGTGAGGTGAAGGCGGTCCCCGTGGGCGAGGACGGTTCTGGGAAGGCCGTGAAGATTGGTGCCAACCTCAGCACCAAATAGGAAGACACACTCGTCACCTTCCTCCGGTCTAACGTAGATGTGTTCGCCTGGGAACCATCTGAAATGACTGGGGTCCCTAGGGAGGTGATTGAGCACTGATTGGCAACGCTCCCCGGAGTGCACCCAGTCCGGCAGAAAGTCCGGAGGCAGGCACCAGAGCGGCAAGATGCCATTCAGGATAAGGTAGAGAAACTGCTGCAGGCAAGGATTGTACAGGAGGCCGCCTACCCTGAGTGGCTGGCCAACCCTGTGCTCGTCAAGAAGTCGAATGGGAAGTGGGGGATGTGCATCGACTTCACCGACCTAACAAAGCCTGCCCCAAGGACCCGTACCCTCTGCCGCGAATAGACATCGTCGTCAATTCCACAGCAGGGTGCGAGGTCTTGTGCTTCCTGGACGCCTACTCCGGCTACCACCAGATCAGCATGGCGCGGGAAGACGAGGAGAAGACTGCTTTTGTGACCCCCCCTAGGCGTGTACTGTTATGTCCGAATGCCATTTGGGCTGAAGAACGTTGGTTCGACCTACCAGCGAGCTATGCACACTGTATTTCGGTCACAGATTGGAAGAAATCTTGAAGTGTATGTTGATGACTTGGTAGTGAAGACCAAAAAGACTGCTGGGCTTGTTGAAGATCTAAAGGAGACTTTCTCCCACCTTTGGCAGTATTGCTTGAAGCTGAATCCTGAGAAGTGTGTGTTCGGTGTGTCGTCCGGAAAGCTGCTTGGGTTCCTCGTTTCCAGTCGTGGGATCGAGGTCAACCCGGAAAAGATCACGGCCATCGAGCGCATGTGACCACCCACAAGGCTCAAGCAAGTGCAGTGCTTAGCTGGTCGCCTGGCCTCTCTCGGCTGGTTCATAGCCCGGCTGGGGGAAAGGAGCCTCCCCTTCTTCAAGCTATTGAAGAAGACTAACTCTTTCGAGTGGACTACAGAAGCGCAGCAGGCACTCGAAGATTTAAAGAAGTATCTCTCCTCCCCTCCGGTGCTGGTCGCCCCCGAGCCAGGTGAGCATTCATTGTATGTAGCGGCGGCCCGTGATCGTGTGTGGCGTTGGTGGCTGAACGGGAAGGTGTCTAGCGGCCGGTTTACTATGTCAGCAAGGTGTTACATGATGCAGAAACAAGGTACCCACGGGCTCAGAAGATGGTGTATGCCATGCTGGTGGCGTCTAGGAAGCTGCGGCATTATTTCGAAGGAAGGGAGATCACGGTGGTTTCCTCCTATCCTTTACGCGAGATTCTTCACAATCGTGAAGCGGAGGGCCACATTGCCAAGTGGGCCGTGGAGCTGGGCGAGTTTGGTCTCAAGTTCGCTCCCCGCACCGCAATCAAGAGTCAAAGGCTGGCGGACTTCGTCGTCGAATGGACTCCTGCCGAGCCTGAAGCTGAAGAAACCCCCGCGCCCTCTCCCTGGACACTTTACTTCGACGGCTCCTTCAGGCTCGAAGGCGCAGGGGCTGGGGTCCTCCTGGTTTCCCCAACCGGGGACCTCCTCAAGTACGTGGTCATCCTGGACTTCAAGGCCACCAACAACGTTGCTGAATACGAAGGTTTGCTGGCGGGACTTCGCGCAGCCGCAGCCATCGGTGTTCGGCGCCTACAAGTCAAGGGCGACTCGCTACTAGTCGTCAACCAAGCGAGAAAGGAGTTCTCCTGTTCTAATCCTGTCATGGCGGAGTACTTGGCAGAGGTCAGAAAGATGGAGCAACACTTCGACGGGCTGGGGTATACTCATATCCCCCGGCGCGATAACTACTTGGCAGACGGGCTCGCGCAGCTCGCCTCGACAAGATCCCCTGTGCCGGTCGGAGTCTTTGAGGAAAGGCTATCGCGACCGTCCATTACAGCCCCCGTTTCTGGTGGGGACGATGGTGACGCTACTCTAGCCCTCGTTCCGGAAGGGAGAGTAGTACCGGTGGAAACGTTTGGCCAAATGGAGTACCCGGCCGATCACCGAGTGATCGCCACACTTGACCGGGAAGGCACATGGATGGATCCGATCCTGGCCTACCTGTGGGATCAAGTGTGCCCCGACGATGATGCGTCAACAGAGAAGATAGCACGAAAGCCAAGTGCTATACCCTGGTGGGCGGGGACCTGTACCGCCGGGGTAGAAACGGAATTCTTCTGAAGTGCATCACTTGGGAAGAGGGGAGCAGCCTGCTCTCTGATATCCATGGAGGCGTGTGCGGGAGCCATATGTCAAGTCAAACGATGGTTGGGAAAGCTTTCTGCCAAGGGTTCTATTGGCCGACCGCCCTCCAGGATGCTTGCGAGCTGGTGAGGAAGTGTGAGGCGTGCCAGTTCCACGCCAAGCAAATCCACCAACCAGCCCAGGCTCTGCAAACCATCCCGCTCTCATGGCCCTTCGCGGTCTGGGGGCTGGATATCCTGGGCCCGTTCCCGCGGGCCACAGGGGGCTACACCCATCTGTTCATCGCCATCGACAAATTTACCAAATGGGTGGAAGCCGAAGCAGTAAGAGCGATTACCGCCGTTGTTGCGATCAAGTTCATGCAAGGAATCTTCACCCGCTTCGGGGTCTCCAACCGCATCATCACCGACAACACCACACAGTTTACCAGCACTGCCTTCTTGGGTTTCTGTGAAGAAATGGGCACCAAGGTTTGTTTTGCCTCGGTGGCCCACCCGAGGAGTAATGGCCAAGTTGAGCGGGCCAATGCGCTGGACCGAAGGGCCTCAAGACTAGGGTGTTTGATCGGCTCCACAAGCGAGGAGCCCGGTGGACTGAAGAACCCCTGGTAGTATTGTGGTCGCTCCGTACCACTCCCAGTCGGGCCACTGGAGAGACTCCCTTCTTCCTGGTCTACGGCGCGGAAGCTGTCCTGCCTACGGAGCTGGCCTTAGGGTCACCGCGCGTGGCGGCGTTTACGGAGGAAGCCCAGGAAGATCTGCGTCGAGAGGATGCCAATCTCTTGGAAGAAGTATGAGATCGCGCAGCCTTGCGCGCTGCCCGGTACCAGCAAAGTCTCAGGCGGTACCATGCCACCCGGGTCAGCGAGAGAACACTGGCAGTGGGCGACCTGGTCTTGCGCAGAATTCAGACGCATGCCGGAGTGCACAAACTGTCTCCCCAGTGGGAGGGCCCCTTCAAGGTGGTCTTAGTCTCTCGCCCCGGGACGGTCAGGTTGGCCACTGAGGACGGGGAGGAGTTGGCGAACTCCCAAAATATAGAGCTCCTGCGCAAGTTCTATCCCTAAATTGGTTGTAAGTACAGAACTGTGTACCCCGGCCAGCCGGGTTGGGTTTTCCTCCCCTGGAGTCGATGGGGGAAGCCTCGGTTTTAACCAAGCGTTCATTTTCATTCAAAGCAGTTATCACCTTTGCTCTCTTTTTTCTGGTTTGCGCCCCGATGGGCCGTGCCCGCGTAATCGCCCTCAGTACCTTACGGCTCTCTGAATTCTCGACGGTAAAAGTGGAACCACTGGGTGAGTGTGGAGAGCAGGGATGGGCGATCGGATGGCTAGTTTGGCACAGTTCTCAACACGGTCATGACGCTCAGGGTGTCCCCGTGAGAACCGGCGACTCAAACGCCACTACCGAGAGCCTACTACCCTGCCACACCTCACCAAGTGTTTGGTCCCAGGAGACCGCGAGAGTAATTAATTTCACAGGGTCCTAAGGTCCTGAGATAGCGACATTCCGGCACGAGGGATCCGGGCCCTGCACCCCAACTAACCCTTAAAACGTGTGGTTGCCTTTTTGTTCGTCCAGAACCAGCATAGTGGAGGCGCGGACAAGCATCCAAACATAAGACGCGAAAAGGGAAGTATATGCATTTATAAACATGAACCTGACTTGCAGGAGTCCATTACAGAGAACGACAAAACAAAAAAGCAGAAGTCCTCACTCCTCGTCCGCCGCGGCTTCTGCTGCCGCCGGGTCCTCTACCGGGTCGGTGTCCAGCACGAGCGCCACGTCCTCGGCCACTGCTTCCACCGTCGGGTTGACCATCTCGAGCTGGTCGGTGACCTGCTCGGCGGCGTTGCTGACCTGTGCCTCTGCGCGGGCCCAGTCCCCTTCCACTCCCTGGATGGCGGCCAGGGGGTCGATGTTGGCGTCCCGGCTGGCGCAACAGGCGAGCACGTACGTCGCCGTGGCCGCCGCGACCGCCCACCCTTCTTGGCTGGACCGGGTGGCTAAGGCGTCGGGCAGGAAGGTGAGGAAGTCGGCGATCCGGCTCATGCAGAAGGCATAGTGCCGGGCCGTCTGCTCCATCAGGGCCGGCTGCTCTAGCCCCAATGGCTCCAAGCTGGCCACCATCCGGTCGAAGGCTGGGTGTAGCATGGAGGTGGTCTCGGTTTCCGCGCGGAGCCGCTCGCCCTTGTCCTCGTCGCGCTCTCGGGTGATCGCCTCGACGCGGACGGCTCCTTGCTCCCTCTCCTGCTGCAGATCCCGCTCCAACCGCTCCGCTCGGCCGCGCCAGTCCTGCCCCTCCTTGCGGAGGCGCTTGTTCTCCACGGTGGCCTCCCTCAGCCTCTCCTTGCTCGTCGCGAGGCGGCCGCTCACGCTGGAGTGCAGCTCGCCGAGGGCGGCCAGCAGAGTGTCCGCGTCCGCCGAGGGGATTGAAGCGCTGGGGACCTCCAGAGTGGGCAGCAAGCCCATCCCGCCTTCGGGCGGTAAGACGGCCGCCCCTGCGGCGGCCACCTGGTGGTCGCCGGGGCCACCTCGGTGCTCGACCGCCATGCGGCCGCCACGGCATTGCGGTGCCCTGGTCGCCCCCGGTTGGGGCACTTGAAGTAGCCACCCTGAAGAAGGTAAAAAGGAGGTAAGCCTCTCAGATTAAAAAGAACTTAATAATCTACAGTGTGCTGGTTTAAGTACCTGGCAGGAGGCCTCCTGAAGCGGTAGCGGACGGTCGGCGTCGGCCACTTCTTCGTGGCGCGTCTTTGGCGGTACTTCTACCCTCATAGCTGGCGCCGGCCCGAAGAACTGGGCCGGCAGATCCGAGGCCGGGTCGACTGCCGGCGGTGGTGGAAGGATCGGCGCCGACGGAGCCACGTCCGGAGCGACGTCGATGTCGACCTCCTCGGTGGTAGAAGCTGAAGTCGCAGCCGCGGCCGTCGTGGAGCTCCCCGCCCCGGTCGAGCTGAGGGGTGCGGCTGTGGTCGTCACGCCCCCTGACGGGCCAGAAGCCCTCTTAGGCTGGCGCCTGGGGCGTCATCGTCAGCCGGACGCTTGCCCCTTCCCTGGTCGCCAGCTGGAGGAGGGTCCCAGATCGTCAACGCCCCTTGGCGGGGCGTGTTCACCAGACCCATGGCGTCCATGTTGGGCATGGCGCGAGTGATCGCCACGCGCTCCCGGGGCTCCACTTGGCAAAGTGGGAGCGAGCCCGCCGGAAAAGGCGGGACGGATCTAGAGACGCCCAGCAGCCCCATCCAGGAGTCAATCTTTGCGGGGGTTAAATCCCCTGCGGCTGAAAAGAAAAGAAAAAAGAAAAGCAAGACCGTCGTCAGCTCAGCGGCAATCGCAAAAGTCACCCAAAAAAGAAAGGAAAGCAAGTGGCCTACCTCCGGGAGCTGTCCGGGTCATGTCGTCGGAGCCCGTATACTGCCAGGCGAGGCGGGCACGGCGGCGCAGGGGGCTGATCCTCCGAAATATGTAGTCTCAGAGAACCATGCCTCCCGTCAGGTCCGTAGTCCGCAGCTGGTCCACGCGGGCCAGCATCGTCCGGAGCTCAGGCGTCTCGTCGACGTGCGCTCCCCAGTTGGGGTTGCTAGTCGCCAGCCCAGTCGGCAGCTCCAGGACTTCTACGCCGATGTCGTCTGCGACGTAGAGCCACTCGTTGCCCCAAGTCTTCCAGTTGGAGCGGGAGTCCAACGGAATATAGCGCGACGCCGCGCCATCCCGGAGACGAAGGTGGCAGCTGCCCGACAGGGTGGAGTCCTTGGCCGCGCGCAAGGCGTAAAAGAAGCGGAAGAGAGGAAGGTTAGGGGCCACTCCCACGAACATTTCGCAGAGGTGGGCAAAAATAACAAGGAGGATGACGGAGTTAGGAGGAAGGTGAATGTTGTGGATGGAGTAGAAGTTGAGGACGGCAAGGTAGAAGTCGGAGATTGGCGGGAGGAGACCCGTCAACATCGCCCAGCCGAAGAAGATCACTTCTCCCAGGCGGCAGCCGGGCGCGGCGGTCCCGGCACGGGTGCGGGTGGTGCCACCGGAGATGTACCGGGAAAACCTCGCGGCGTCGACATCCTCGACGGTCGATGGAGGGAGCAGAGGTGCTGGAGGCGCCATGTGAGCGAAGAAGAGAAGGTGCAAGAAGGAGGCGATGCGCAGCAAAAAAGCAGTTCGCAAGGAGCGAAGGTCAGGGCTTAGCAGTTGGGCGAGGCTGAAAAGAAGAAACGAACCACTCCCCCGGTGACCACTTATATATATAGGCGCATGGAGGAATGCTTCGGCGGGAGACCCGAAGGGGCGCGGCGGTTCAATGGCGGGAAACCAAAAAAAATCAAAAAAGGCACAGGCATGTTCCCAAGGCCCTTGGCCGTTCTGGCGAAGGCGTGACGCTCCGCCTCGATGCCCGGAAACGGCGGCAGCATTTAAAGCCGCAGCGTTACGTGGGCATTTATGATGGACCCACCCGGGAGACTGGGCCGCTTTTGTTTCCAAAAAAGGTATAAAGGGCGCTCCAGGGTGGGTCCGGGGGCTACTGTCGGTGTATTCTACACCAGGGTGCCCACTACACTTTAGTAAGAGCTGCTAGCGGACAGGTGGCGTCCAGGCCACACCGCTGGCACTTACTAAGGTGGCCGCCAGTGGACAGGTGGTGTCCAGGCCACGCCAGCGGTCAAGAAGGTGGCGCCAATGACAGTGTGGCGACGAGCCACGCGGCGGTCGATAAGGTGGCCGCCAATGGATAGGTGGCGACCAGCCACGCGGCGGCGGTCAGCGATGGATCGCCCGGACACGTGGCGTCGAACCACGCTGGCGGTCAGCAAGGTGGTCGCCTGGCGGACGCACGGCGCCCAGTCCACACCACTGGCGCTCAGTTCCCGAGGCCACCTAGTAACCTGTGCAGCCACACAGAAGGTCAAAGACATTTAATGCGTATCGTGCGCATTAAAAGGGGGTAATGAAGGCCACAGTATGGCGGCGCGTGTTCCCAACGTGCGCCATTATTACAAATGAAGTCACGATGCAATTTCCCACCCCGGCAGAGCGGGCGGAGCGAAAGCGCGGCCCGAAGCTTAGGAGAGGACGATCGAGCCAGGCGAAGTGTGCTGCAAGAACAAAGGATGTGCAAATGCGGCATGTCAAGTGTATTCAATGTACTGCACTATTGTAAGCCACATGAGCCCCAGCCAGCCCGGGTATAAAAGGCAGCTGTAACGTCCTAGTTTTCTCCTTCTGGAGAAAATCTAATTTAAATTAATTAAATTCAAAAATTGGGTTTCCATTGGTGTTTAATTTAACCTAGCATCCTTTCCCATCCAAAATCGGAATTCGATTCCCCTCCGTTCGGAAAATCAAATTTTCAAATTCCCGCCAGTACCCGAACTTTCACCCGAGTCAAAAAATGCTCCAAAAATTATGGAACCTATTGCATTAGGTCCCAAATATTCCAAAAACATTTTGGAAATTTTCCCAAGATTTTTGGAAGCCCTCTGGTATTTTATCTCGCGCGGCTTTTGTTTAATGCCCGCTATTCGCTCCAAATATTCAAATCTCCAAATTTCATTCAAATTCCGCGAAACTAATTTTATTGGGTTCCAAATATTCCAAACTGGTTCTAGGAATTTTTCCGAAATTTTTAGACCATTTTTGCTATTTTTTTCTCTAGGATGTCACTTTCGCGTAAACCTCGGCCAATCCCGGAGCGCCACATGTCAGTACTGTTCATCCTTCTTCTACCTTACGTTGGAAGAACCAGAGCCATGAACTCTCAAGCTTCCATACTAGGTTCATGCATGCAAATCACCATAACTTCTTCCACACACCTCCAAATCACGAACGGTCGAGTCCGTTGAATCCGTAGCGACGAATCCCTTCCATCCCATGCCATCATTAGTCGCCAATCCCGCCGAAAACCGTCGCATTAAGCAAAAACCGAAATGCACATTAATGGGCATTACTCGGCTGTTTCTTCTCCAAACGGCGTGCTTCCACCTCCCATATCTTCGTATGAGTGTCCTCTTTCCGGTGGTAGGACTCCCCTTTAGCCTCTCTAATCCAATCGGCCGGGAGATCGAGAAAACCGCGAGGAACGCCGGGTTTTTGTGTTCTTCGCGTTCATCCCTCTAACTTCCTCTCCGGTGGGTCTTTCTCCACTCCGTTTGTTTACTTGTGATTGTGTGGAGGTCTAGAGTCGAATTCATCCATCAATTTTAGGTTTCGTCAAGAATTGGCGACGAATTTCGCAATTTGGTCGTTTCGGGCAAACCGTTGTTTTTTTTGTCAATTCCATCTTCTCCGGTGGACGATTGTTCAATTCCTTGCAATTGTGAGTGCCTCTAGATGTTGTTTAGCTAATACATCATTTAGTTTGCTGATTTATTCCAATTTTCATTGGAATTTTCGGATTATTGGGATGTATGGGCGTGCCCCTGTTTCGGGCCTTGCCGTGCGTATGCCCGGCCGGCGAGCCGCCGTCGCCGCCGTCCTGGCCGGCTCGCCGGCTCGCTGCTCCAGCGGAGCCTCGCGCCCTCGCGGCCGCTGCAGCTTGCCGTCCGGTCCCACGCCCGGCCGCCGTCTGCCGCCAAACCGTGGCCGGCCCGGGTTCCAGCCGCCGGTCCTCCCGTCTTTGCCGGGCCGCCGTCTTGCGCACGAGCAGCTTGTGCACCATTCCCGCCGCCGCCTTGGGCCGCCGCCCTGCCATCTCCGGCCATGCAGCCACCGCCCGCCGAACCACCGCCGCCCCCTCTCCCTTTTTCCCCCTCGCGCCGACCCGCGCCTTGCCCTCCATGGCCGGTTCCATGTGGAGCTAGAGCTCCTCTGTTGTAGCCATGGCCATGGAGCCTTGGAGAAGAACGTCCATGCCAATGACAAGGGGACCCCACATGGCATAGAGATCCTAATTCCAAAAATCAGCCCAAAAAGAAGATTCCCGGAATATTCCTCGGCATCTCTTTTTCTTGATTTTCCAAACTTCGGACGCTTATAACTTTTCCGTCCGAACTCCGATTGACTCCGTTCAAATTCCTAAATTCATCTAAATTCACGATATACCTGCCAGTACTACTTTTATAATTTTTGGATTTTATTTTATTTATTGTTATTTTTTTGTTGTATCGTTTTGCGCGTAGCCGCCGACCCGCCAAGTCTGCCGACCCCGCCGCCGGACTTCAAGAGTTCGACATTCTCGTTGTGACCGAGGCAAGTCTCCTTGACGCATGTTGATCCTATGCTTTATAAATGTTTTACCATGTTTTACAAATTGCATTGCTATTTATATAAAAGGGTGATGTTGACATTAGGCTATTAGTTATACCTGTTGTTCATACCTCCTTGTTATTATTATCCCTGATCCTTTGTCGCCCTAGTAAAGTAATCCACCATAATAACTACTTTTGATAAAATATTCTTTAATTAAGGGAAAAGACTAGTTGGGCGACATTTTGATGGAGCAAATGGTATGAAATGTAAATTGGAGTTAGATGAATATTAGTGATGATGTGGAGGTAGTCATTATGAAAGTAACCTATGGGTGGTGATAGTTGAAATATTGTGGAGTTGGATTGTGATAGCGATTCGCCATATGATTAGTATGGATTGGGGGAGTGTTGGCAGATGTGTGATATTAATAATAATAGTCGGTAAAGTTGAATAAGTAATATTGAGAGTCATACTTGGGACCAAACAGAATAAGTGGGAAATCATATTTCGGTGGATTTTAACAAGCATACTATGCGATTTAGCGATAAAACTGCGAAGGGTGACAATATGTGATGTTGAGAGTGATACTTGATGATTTAGACAATAATATTATCAAATATACTCGATGGAGTAAAAGGGATAATATTGCGGATCGTACTCGGTGGTACAGTAGATGACTTTGTGAAATATGTTCTCGCGATCACCATTTATGTAGGATCATGAATAATGTGAATTATGTATGATTTGTGTAGTCGATCTGGTGTCACTATGTTATGGAAATCATTATAGTCGATGAACAAATAAAATCTTGGTTTAGGGAATCTTTGTTAAAAGATGCTTGGGGTGGGATTCTGAATTATTCTTGGTGGATAAAGTAGATTATAAAATTAATCGACGTATGGATGATGGGTAATCAATAATGAGACTTATATTTTGGGGGAGATTGTTTCCTATACCATTATGATAGTAGCTAGCCTGATTTTGGAGTTATGATGGCACATGATATCGACTTTACTTGTTGGAATGCTAAATTGAACCGGATTATATAGTGCCATGATAATAATGGGGGAATCTTGGTGATCTCATGAACTTTGGAGATGATAGAATTGGTTATAACAATTTTACCAACTTTGGTATTTGAAAATTATAAATAAATGGTGGAATAGAACAGTTCGGTAGAAATGCTTAGACTCGCAATCGGTCAGTATTCACCTATGGGTGGGAATTTCATTTATTTCCTGAAACCTTGTGTTGGAAGTTATAGGCATGGAGTATTGCCGTTGGTTTACAAAATAAAAATAAAATGAAAAATGGTTTGGACTTGGGCGGAATGGTTTGTTTGGCGGGTGCGGATAGGGCACTAGTCTTCATTGTGCAAGTACCGTCCCAAGTCAATTAAGGACCAACGCTTATGACTGTCCATTCCAAGCATAACCGTACTACCACATGTCTATAATGGTACGACCTGGCTAAATAATTTGTAGAAACCTAACTTTGACTCACCAAACGGTGGAATGTGAGTGCCGGCCAGAGGCAAGACTGTTTTTCTCACACGGCGCAAGAGGGGGCTTCTGTACTGGGTGGCTAGAACCCTAACAGCTGTGAAACCTCAGCGGGTGGGTCGGGTTAGGCGTATACATTGTAAATGCCTTGTCATGATCTCTCTGCCGACACACCAAAGGAAGTGTGTTAACTGCATGGCATCAAGAGACGATCAGGTCTTGTGGGTAAAGTTGTACACATCTGTAGAGTTAAAACTATTCGAATAGCCGTGCCTACGGTCAAGGGCAAAGCGAAGAATGCTTTCATATTGGTAGACTTTTGTTTTTGTTTTCAAAACTAGTGATTTGGGATCCGGGAGTAGTTAGAACTCTCGGGTGTGCTTCTGGCGGCTAGAGCCAGGTAGGTGGATTGAACCTGATTTGTGAACCATGGCAGATAGAGCCATATGGATGATTTGAACACTGATCTTCTTGAGATGTGGCGGATAGAGCCTGTATACTAGTGAATGGTGGCTAGAACCTTCACTAGAAGTTATTAATAATTTCATTGATACAAATAATTGTAAAAATAGCTTTGTGAAAATATTACATGTAAAGTTTCTGAAAGTGTTGCTTTGTGCAAAATAACCATAATATGCCATCCTTGGATAGCCCGCATTATGCATTTTTCCCAGACTTGCTGAGTACTTTATGTACTCACGTGCTACATTCTAATCATATCTCAGAAGTGGAAGAAGCTGTCAAAGGAATTCCAATGACTAGGACGCGCTCCCCACTCGATTGCCTGTGGGCATACAGATGGGTCGCCTTGGTGTTTTCGTCTTCCGCTGCAGTTGTTCAAGTTGTTCTGCCTGTTCAGGCCGTAATGGTAAACCTTGACCATAAGGTCTTTGCTTTTATTTGGTGTTATTCTTATTTAGTTATATGTATTCGTGATATGGTTGTTGATTCATCACTGTTTGACTGTGTGTACTAGCTACTGATCTGGGACTAGTACAGAAATACACAGGGGATTCCGGATAGCCGATCCGGGGGCCTACAGCAGCTGGGGTGCATGGGAGCGGGGGTTGGTTCTTTGAGGTTCGATCTTTTAGGTTAGTTCATTCTCCTTGGAGCTGGAGTGCTGGAGCTCCAGCCCCTGGCTGTTTCAGTTTCCCTGAGAACACAAGCAAGAGCAAGACAAGCAGGACTAGGGCTATTACTCGCATAGAGGGCCCGAACCTGGGTAAACCCTAGTGTCTTCTTGTGAGCTTCGCCTCTGTTTCCTTTCCACCGTCTCTCGAGCAGTCTCCACGAAAGCCCCCCGTTCGAACTTCATACACCCCACTTCGGAAGGGGTCTGTTAGCTCATACGCTGACAGGGTAAGATCTAGATGGGATAAGGTGATCCTAGTTTTTTCACTCATCCCAGCATTTAGTTGGTTGGATTGGATGGATGAGACCATCCAAGAAACAGAAATATTCTTTAGACCCTGGATGAACCGATCCGAAGAATTTGCTCGGACGAGGCCATCCCACACGCTCGTGACTAGAGGTGGGCCCTGGGCCGTACTATTTTGGGCCAGCACGAGGCACGCCTGGTCCAGCCCAACCCACGGTCCAGCACGTCACGCTTGCCCGGGCCATGCCGAGCCTGCCGATCGGGCACAGTGGGCGGCCCAGCATGGCATGTGGGAGGCACACTAGTAAGCAAGGATTCAAATTTTGTTTTCGGACTCTATCTCGGGACTGATCGAAATCCGAAATTTCGGCGAGATTTGGAAATTTTGGACAAAATTTAAAAACCAAAAGTCAAATTTGGTTTGTAGGATCGAAGTATACGAATATAGCAATCAGAGGGGGGTGAATGATTGTGCGGAAGCTAAAACCAAATTCTTGACCTATTAAAAGTTCACCCCAAAAGCGTAATCAAATAATTGCCTCGTTTTCACAAAAACAGAATGACAGAGGTTTGGTAAAACGAGAATTCCTGAGATCCAACCGTCGAAACGATCTGAAATTTGGACACAAGAAACTAGATTCCAATACGAATCGAACCCAAAAAGAATCAGCTCGATCGGACTTACGGATCAAAAGTTATGAGCTTTGCAAGCTTGCTGATCCAGAACTTGACGAGAATCAATCTAATCAAAACTTCAAGATTAAACAAGAACGACAAAAGATTGATCAACTAGACTTTGAGAAACACTAGATCAATACCCAGAGAGGTTTTGATGGATCAAATCAAGATAAAACTTGAAAGAACAAAACCAATCTAGAACTAGAACAAGCATGCAAACAAGAACCAAAACAGAAAAAATCAGAGCGACGTGGATTCTTGTAGCATGCAAAAATCTTGGAAGAATTGATCTTTATTTCTTGTCTAAAATACTCTCATCAAAAGAGTACAAACCCTAAAACCAAGCTCAAAGCTTGATGCGCTCAGCTCTACTTGGTGTCTTTCAACGAGAACCCCACCTATTTAAAGCACCAACCCATTAAAGAGTTCTCAATACGATTCCTATTCCCTAGAAGGAACTGTATCAACACAACTCTACTTGGCCCAACCTGGCCGAGTACAACTCTTGCACTGCAGCGTATGGCAACCCTACCATACTCACGTGACTAACACTTTGCACGCGTATGGCCACCTGCCATACTCACGTGACTAACACTTGCACGCGAATGACCTCCTGCCATTCTCACGTGACTAACCATTCTTCATGTGCACCATTCTCTTAGCCCGAACGCCCCGCATGACATCCTTGACCACCAAGACCTCGGTTCCTCGAACCTAGTCCCGAACCTCAGTTCCTCCATGAACCTAGTTCGGTCCGTCGCATCGACCACATTCGTCTTCGAGCAATACCTGCACATGAACAAACCAAAAACAAATCCGAGCACAAGTCCACGACTTGACTCAATGTCAATCCATGCAACTACTCACGAGCATTGCATAAAGTCCACTTCAAGAGAAGCATCATGAAATCATCACAAATTTCATAATCTCAAATTCAAATTATTTCAGTGCACTCAAAACCCTAATTCCAAGAAAAGCATTCACGAATGGACAAGGAAATATGGTCCAGGCGACACATGAAAAATCACTCAAAAACCATTCTACAACTGACATAAAATCCGGTCCGTTGTACAAGTGAAAGTTTCCGGTTCCAAGAAGAAAACCAAGCGGACAAAAACACGTTCACAACGGACAAAGAAAATCGGTCCGTTGTACATGCAAAAATGACTTCGATCATGAGCTCAAAACAAGTTCACAACGGACCAAGAAAACTGTCCGCTGTACATGCAAAGGTTTCAAATCTTGGAGAAAGAGTTAGATTCAAAGCGCTCAAAAGCAAGTCCACGATGACAAAAACATTATCCGTCAGCATAAGCTTAAACCCGATCGGTTTTGAGGAAAAGAGTTTGGCCTCAAAGAGTTCAAAACACATCCACGCATTTGGACCCAAAGACATTGTCGTCGCAGATGGGGAACTATCGCTTCTTGAGAGCTAGGTCAGCAAAAGTGAAACTTATTGTTTCTTGTCAAATTATCAAACACATGCACAAGCACATTTGCAAATCCAATTCTAAGTTTAATTTTCAGTTCAAAGCCAATTTTTCAAGACATGATTTCTAATCTCCCCTTGATGAAAACATTGGCAACACCACTTAGAATTGAATCATTTGGCATTCACTTTACAAAAGATTTTGAAATCCAAAGGATCAAGGACCAAAGTAAGAAAACACAGAAATCCTTTGACCAAAATGCAAAACAAAATCTCACGAGAATGAAAATGTATGTGAATGTGCAATGCGCCCAAAATTTCAAAAATTCTCCCAAAATTCTCAAATTTAACAACTCTCCCTTTTCTTTAAACTTTTCAACAATTCCCAATTTTCTCCCCTTTGACAATGGATTCATCAAGAGTACAAAAAGAGAGAACAGGGTTCAAAATTTTTCTTAAAACAATGATTTCACAAAGAGAAACAAGGGAGTGCCAAGATAGGAAAAGATGAGCTCATTCGATCATATAACCTTATATATCACATAACATGCCAAATACACGATCTTGATGTGATTTTAACAAGTTAGGGAATGACATGCATCTCAACCCTCAATTCGCCAACTATAGCCAAGTACTAAGCAAAACCTTTAGAAGAAAAACAAAGGCTCAAAGTTGAAGCAAATAACAAATCGAAGACAAGTAGTTTCAACTCCAATCTAGTGGACCAATTTAATCTTTAAACAAGAATCGCATGTGGCATGCTTGAAGCATACTTCTTATTTCCTTGGGAGGTGGCATGCTTGAAGCATACATCTTGTCTTTTGAGGGAATGGCATGCTTGAAGCATACATCTTATCTTTTAAGGAAAGCATCTCAAGCTCATAACTTGAGGCTTTTGCTTTTAACAACCCTTTTATTGATTCCCTTTTCTTTTCATTTTCTTTGATTATAAACATGCAAAAGTGATTAAAAGGTCTTATGAAAGAGTAAAAGTTGAAACCACACTTGCTTCATTGCCCAAATTTGTCAAGAGGATTCAATATCAAGCCTAGAAGAGTAAAGATATCACAGAGCATTTAGCTATAGGCAATCAGTCGTGGGAATTCCAAATGTCATTCTTAGTTCAAGTGAGACAATTTAGATTATCATATATTAGCTCAATTATAGTATATAAAGAAATATGATAAAGTGAGCTCATCACGTGAAAGAACTTGGCAAGGAAACTCCTCAAAACAAACCCATTGGATGAACAATCCCAAGTTCTCCCAGAATAAAGCAAAACGAAGAAGACAAAGGTTTTGTGAAAATTTCGCCAATTGATGTTCGGTATCCACATGATGAAGCACAATATTTTCTTTTTCAACATGATCTCTAAGAAAGTGAAATCCGGTATCAATATGCTCAAGAAAAGGGATTACCTAAGAGGTGGTACAACCAAATCAAATCAACATCCTCGGAAAGTCAACATCGTAAAAAGCTCTTAAACTAATCCATGAGGAAGCGTAAAGCCAAATGCCAAAATCTTGAGTTCTATGAAGATGAAAATCCTTTTGATAGCTTGTCGATGTGAAGCACGTGGGAAGCTTGAAAACAAGCACACACAAGCACGTGGGAAGAGTCTCTCATGTAAACCTCTAATTATCTAGTCCTCAACAAAGCATTATCATCATCTTTATGAACAAAGACACTCTCCCCTCGAACATATGCACGTGTACACGCATCATTTGAACTAGTGCCTTTATAAAAAGAAGTGGAAGAAGCATCTCTAAAGGCAACACTTTCAACATGAGATGCACGAGTGAAGAAGAACCAAATCTTATCAACGAACATATGAAGTGAGCATCAGAAATTCACTAGCCACATGTTCTCCTCTCCTCGTGAGAAGCCTACAGAAGGCGAAGAAGTGTCGAGGTCTCGATCAAGTTAGAAATAAGATGTTTAGGAATCCAGATCGAGACACCACGACTGACAATGAGGCACAACACGAGTCTTATGCACAAAATCAATTTTGCCTGTTCAGTGTTTCTAGCAACAAAAGGTGCTTGATCACCCTAGGCACGTAGTGAGAAGCAAAGCGTGCCTTTACGAAATTAGACCTAGCCTTAGCTCTGCTTTCTTTTGTTGTTTGGCTAGTCTAAAGCAAAAATCTACTAAATGTCCATCTCTACCACAATGAGTGCAAGTGTATTTAACAGATGTTTGGCTTTAGAAGTAGAAGCAACATTTGCATTCATCATAGTAGAAGATAACACTCCAGACTTAAGGCAGCTTTTCTTAGGCTCATTGACAATTTCAAATTTTCCTCCGTCAAGTGTTTTAACAATGGGGAGCATGTGATTTATGATGAGCATAAGAATCAAAACCTAAACCTTGTTATGAGTCTGACTTTTGATTGATCCAAAATCATGTTTAGGTTCTTCTTTCCTTTAGTGAAAGCGTTCTAATGATTTTTCCAAGTAATCAACTTTTAGAAAGAGTTAAACAATTATTGCAGGAACATCTACTTTTCCTTTTGCTTGCGTATAAGTTGAGCATGAGAGAATTTCATGTGAAAGCAAATTATCAGCTTAATTGAGAAACCCTAGCATTTGCATCTTTCAATTTTAATTCAAGAGTTGAGCATTTAGAACAAGAAGTTAAACCATGCAAATCATCGGAAATAAATGCTAGCATGTTTAACATGTTTCTCATTTTTCTCACTTTCGACATTAATTTTCTCAATCAAGGAAGCATGTTCTTTCCTAAAAGCGGTAAGCTCATTCCAAATTAAGTCACATGATTTGCAAGCATCATCATCGAGGAATCAAAGTTTTAAGTTCAGCAATTTCAAAGATTCAATGATTCAACAACAAAAATCATGTTTTAATTTCTTTGTCACGTTTATCAAGCAATTTACCAAGACGAGCAACAAAGCAATGATAGCTAATTCATCGTGAAGGATCTACCTCATTGAAGTCGTCATGATCGCCCTCGGTGAAGCTGTCTGCTTTTGGCCATGAGACACAACCCCGCCAACTCATGCTTGCTTGGAGTTGCATCATCCTCATTTGCTCTCCGAATCCACATCGCTTCAAATTGACTTGTTCAAGAGCGGAAAGAACTCGATGGACAACTTTGCGGTTGATGAAGTTCTTCTTCTTTCTATCACTTGGGGAGAACTTCTTCTTCTCTTTCTTCGTCGTTGTCCTTCTCCTCCCTTGATGCTTTACTTGCAAGTTTTGGACAGTTTGGACGAATATGGTCAAGATCACCACACTCATAGCATCTTGAGGATCACCGCCACCTCTCTTTCTCTTTATCACATTTTGCAAAGCTTTGTTAAAGCGAAGAGAGTAGTGACAAGTCTTCTTTCTCGGAATTGCTCAACTGTCATGCTAGTGAAGACAAGAAAGATAGAGCAAAACTTGAAGCAAAGACCATTATGAGATATGTTAGATTGAGATGTTAAAGCAATTGATTTATGATCATTCTTTCTAGCAAAACATCTAATTCATGAGTTTTCAACTTAGAATAAAGAACATCTAAAGTAAGTGTACTCATGGTAGTAGATTCTTGTATAGATGTTACTTTCATCTCCCAAACATGTCCAAAGCACTAAGCAATTGTCTAGCATTAGCAGATCATCAAAGCTAACTCCAACAAAGACGCAAATTGCTAAGAATCTTATTAAAACGTGCAAAAGAAGTCATCTACCGACTCACCGGGTTTCATCTCAAATCGCATGTATTCTTTTTGTAAAGATCTTGACGAACCTCTTTAATAGTGTTAGAACCCTCATGGTAATCACAAAGAGATTTCCATACCTCATATGCAGATCGAAGATGAATCACACGATCGTCGTCGCTCGCCCCAAGCCTTGGATGATCAAGTTGCGTTACTTACTATTTGCTTCAACATGTGTGACAGGTCGTTGGCGTTATGTCGCAGGGACATCATATGGTTTGTAGACCTTCTCCCAAATTGCGAATCCCTGAGCTTGGATGAACGCCTCCATCTTGGCCTTCCAAAACTGAAAATCAACACCATTGAACACACATGGTTTTGTCGAATAACGATCCATTGATCTAATCACCGGTTAAGATAGATTAGAGAAACCTGACTCTGATACCACTTGTAGGATCGAAGTATACGAATATAGCAATCAGAGGGGGGGTGAATGATTGTGCGGAAGCTAAAACCAAATTCTTGACCTATTAAAAAGTTCACCCCAAAACAGAACCAAATAATTGCCTCGTTTTCGACAAAAACAGAATGACAGAGGTTTGGTAAAACGAGAATTCCCGGAGATCCAACCGTCTAAACGATCTGAAATTTGGACACAAGAAACTAGATTCCAATACGAATCGAACCCAAAAAGAATCAGCTCGATCGGACTTACGGATCAAAAGTTATGAGCTTCGCAAGCTTGCTGATCCAGAACTTGACGAGAATCAATCTAATCAAAACTTCAAGATTAAACAAGAACGACAAAAGATTGATCAACTAGACTTTGAGAAACACTAGATCAATACCCAGAGAGGTTTTGATGGATCAAATCAAGATAAAACTTGAAGAACAAAAACCAATCTAGAACTAGAACAAGCATGCAAACAAGAACCAAAACGAAAAATCTTGTAGCGGCGTGGTTCTTGTAGCATGCAAAAATCTTGGAAGAATTGATCTTTATTTCTTGTCTAAAATACTCTCATCAAAAGAGTACAAACCCTAAAACCAAGCTCAAAGCTTGATGCTTAGCTTCTACTTGGTGTCTTTCAACAGAGACCCCCACCTATTTAAAGCACTAACCCATTAAAGAGTTCTCGAATCACGATTCCTATTCCCTAGAAGGAACTGTATCCAACACAACTCTACTTGGCCCAACCTGGCCGAGTATAACTCTTGCACGCGTATGGCAACCCTACCATACTCACGTGACTAACACTTTGCAATGCCGATGGCCACCGCCATACCACGTGACTAACACCTTGCACGAATGACCTCCCGCCATTCTCACGTGACTAACCATTCTTCATGTGCACCATTCTCTTAGCCCGAACGTCCGCATGACATCCTTGACTACCAAGACCTCGGGTTCCTCGAACCTAGTCCCGAACCTCGCCTCCATGAACCTAGTTGGTCCGTCATCGACCACATTCGCTCTTGAGCAATACCTGCACATAGACAAACCACAAAACAACCGAGCACAAGTCCACGACTTGACTCAATCGTCAATCCATGCAACTACTCACATGAGCATTGCATAAAGTCCACTTCAAGAGAAGCATCATGAAATCATCACAAATTTCATAATCTCAAATTCAAATTATTTCAATCGGCTTCAAAACCCTAATTCAAAGAAAACGCATTCACGACGGGACAAGGAAATATGGTCCGCTGCATACATGAAAAAAATCACTCAAAAAACCATTCACAGACAGACAAAATCGGTCCGTTGTACAAGTGAAAGTTCGGTTCCAAGAAGAAAACCAAACGGACAAAACACGCTCACAACGGACAAAGAAAATCGGCCGTTGTACATGCAAAATGACTTATCATGAGCTCAAAACAAGTTCACAGCGGATCAAGAAAAACTGTTGTACATGCAAAGGTTTCAAATCTTGGAGAAAGAGTTAGATTCAAGCGCTCAAAAGCAAGTCCACGACGGACAAAAACATTATCCGTCATGTTACAATCGATCGGGTTTTGAGGAAAAAAAGAGTTTGGCTCAAAGAGTTCAAAACACATCCACGACGGACCCAAAGACATTGTCGGTCGCGGATGAACTTCTTGCATTTCTTGAGAGCTAGGTCCCACGTGAAAAGTGAAACTTATTGTTTCTTGTCAAATTATCAAACACATGCACAAGCACATTTTGCAAATCCAATTCTAAGTTTAATTTTTCAGTTCAAAGCCAATTTTTCAGCACATGATTTCACATGGTTTTTTTAACCGAGAAATCCGAAATTTCACTGAAAAATTCGAAATTTCCGAAATCTCGGTAAAATTCAACTAAACAAAAATGGGTTCAAATGACATCAAACAAATTTGAAATTTTTTTGGATGGTCCTGACACATTGATAATGTTCCCATAAAAATTTCAAATAATTATCAAGCATAAGGAATTTTTAAAAAATCTAACAGTGCCATTGTCCTCATAAAAGACTGACCGGCAAATTTCAATCGAATGGAAAATAGTGCAAACTATGTTAGGAACTTTTGAAAATTTTTGTGGATGGTCCTAACGCATTCATAATATTCTCATAAAATTTTCAGATGATGATCAATCTTTAGGAATTTTCAAAAATTCAAATAGTGCTAGTAAAGACGAACTAACAAGTTTCACCTTAATGAAAAATAGTTCAAACCACTATAGAAAATTTTGAAAATTTTTGTGAATGGTCTTAACACATCCATAATATTCCCATAAAATTTTTGGATGATGACGAATCTTGAGAAATTTTAAAAAATTCAGACAGTGCTACTCAAGACTAACCGACAAGTTGAACTGGCCAAAAAAATGATCAAAAACATGTCAAAAATTTTTGAAATTTTTTATGGATGATCTTGACCCTAAATCCAATCAAATACAATGCACAGAAATTAAAATCCGGCAAAAAAACCACCAAATCTCCCTCGAAATCGCTGAGATCTCGCCGAAAAATCCGAAATTACTGTAACAATTTGAATTTTTCAATTTTTTTATTCCACGGGATTTTGAAACTCGTCCTTGGCCGAAATCCAAGATTTCGCCGGGATTTTGAAACTTGCCAGCAAGTGGTATGGCACGCAGTCGATGGCAGGGCACGCAGCCCATGGTCACCCCGTGTCGGTCTGAGCCAGGGCATGTGGCTGGTGGCAGGGAGAGGAGCGAGGCGGGGGAGGGGGAAGGGAGGAGGCGGCGGTGGCAGTGGAGGCCGGAGGGGAAGGTGGAGGGGGGCATACCTGGTCGTGGTCGCCGTGTCGAGGAGGAAGGCGATCGATCAAGAATGAATAAAATTTAGTTTTTTTTCTTTCTAATATTTGTGTCTATTGCCTTAGTTTCGTATGTCTTTGGCTTATTTTCTCTCGTCGCAATAGTGCAAATGAGTCGGGCCTGAACCGGCATGGTACTAAGCGTAAATGGGCTATACCTGAGCTTGCCGAAGACGAGCCGGACCAACACAGTCCGGTATGACGGACACGATGGACCGTCGCGGCTCGATACGAAGCACATGAGTCCGTGCCGAACGACCCGACACCCACCTCTGCTCGTGACTCCTTCGGCCGGATGAGGCCAACCCGCCCAGACCCACGCTCCTCTGCCCGCTCTCTGCTCTGCGTGCGCGAGGAGGGCAGGCCGCCGGCGAGGAGGGCATGGCACCGAGGAGGCAAGGCCATCCACCCAGGCTCCTCTCCCCGCTCTCCGCTCCCCACGCCCCCCTCTCCCCGCTCTCTGCTCTCCGCTCGTCTCCTACACCCTCGACAACTCCACGGGCAACTTCACGGCGACCTTCAACACCACCTCCACCTGCGAGTTCTCCATCCGGGGCTCTTACTCGCTCCGCTACAAGCCGTCCATCACCAGCCGCATCGCCGTCGACAGCCTCAGCAACCTCGAGGGCGTAGCCATCAAGGTCCTCTTCTTCTGGCTCAGTATCGTCGAGGTCACCCGCAACGGCGACCAGGTCAGCTTCTCCGTCGGTGTCGCCTCCGTGGACTTCGGCATCGACAACTTCCTCGAGAACCCTTGCTCTTTGCCGTAAAACATAAGAACAAAGTGGATGATGTCATACGGGAAGTATGAAGTATGAAGCCATTGCTCTTTTCCATTGTCATGATCAAAAGTCATTAACCAAAAAGGTGATCGGGTATTAATGTGTCATTGAACCTCCTCTCGTAGTTTGCCCTGCAGAATCTTCTTTCCAGACAAGTCATACAGTAGATGTGAATATCAGTTTTGAAGTTTCGTTCTTCATGATATTTCAAAACAAACAAAAAAGATTGTTATTTGAACGCTCATTTTTGGTAATTTTGCCCTGTTTTTACGGCATCATTTTCTCAATTTGATCGTGAGAAACTCATTTTTTTATATATCTGGAAACAAGCAGTGCTTTATTAATGATGGTTGGGTGGATGTATCAAAGAACAATCTGGTTGGAATGGAACATTGATCAATCTGCTCGAAGTAGAATTATATTGCACAGGTACTTCTTGGACTGCCACTGGCTACATTCTTCAGGAAGGTAATCTTATCAGCTATTAGAGGGGTAAACATCACATCCTCTTTGAGTTCCATCTGCTACTTGTTTTCACTGCAATCTGCATATACATCAAGGAGCATTTAAAAGTAAGTTCGCTTGTTGTCAGTGCCACAGAAGCTCCATCTATTTACACCCCTCTTGCTTAACAAGCTGTATATCTGGTTCGTTTAACACTGTCGGACTGTGGGTTAGAACTTAGAATGTGGAAATTGATCATTTTGCACTTTAAATCTGACCTGCAGATAATTTATTTGCTTGGGAAACGAGTAGGACGAGTATAAATGTACAGGAGCGAAGTGTTGCTTCTTTTTTATCTCCATCTTGCATTCATCGAGGGAAGATACATTTGGTTTCAAGAGAGCAGCTATAAGACAGACTACTCATGAATAAGGGGACTTGGTTATTACTCACCCTACACCAGGCAAGGAAAACAACTGTTGTTTTGCATCTCCAGCAGGAGTTACTTTCAAGCTTCCTTCACAATGTGATGCTTATCGCTTGTATCCTTGCCAAACGACTCAATATTGCTGGAGATTATGACCTTGTGCGCATGATGCTCGCTTCCAGTTTTGTACTAACGCCATCCAACTCTCATCCCTCCAATTAAACAAAAAATTGGCTCATTTCTTCCAACTCTCGTCCCTTCAACCAAACAAAAAATTGGCTTATCCTATCCAACTTCATCCCTCCAACCAAATAAAAATTTGACTCATCTCATCCATATCCCATCCCTCCAACTAAACATGAACTTGGATGATTGCATCCCTACCAGGGTGGATGACCCCATCCCATCCACCCTTTGCCTTTGGACCAAACGCACTCTAAGTGGTGCGGGACCTTTGGCGACTCAAGCACATCTGGAGTAGCTTAGAGGTAAATTCAGAGGTGCAATCGTAGAGGGTAGGGACAGATATCGCTCACCCTATCTTATTCTATACCATTTTTAAAAGTTGGAGTCGGACACGAATAGTATCGGATATGTATTTTTCTATTCTATATTTGTCAATGTGTCGGATGAAAAGTATCCATTAATTCTATTTGCACCTTTAGACTATAGATTTGTGATTTTAAAGACAAATTGAAAAGGTGACTCTCTATGGGTTTTTCTCGTAGTGGGTGTAATCAGAGTGGATATAAACGGATATCGTTTATCTTATATCCTATTTTGTATATATATTTTTAGAGTCACAGTCTGACACAAATAATTGTGGATACCTATTTCTCTATTCCATATTCGCTTTATAAAATTTGGATAGATTGGTTGGACGAAAATTATCCAACCCTTTTACGCTCTTGCCTCGGTAGAATGCTGCTAAGGCAACCTTACCTTGTTGGCTCACTTAAGCAACGCCCTAAATCAAACTCTACGGTGAACTTATACGATTATACCGTAAATATCTAGTGCGTCCTTTTTTACCAGGCCATCCAGATTGGCAAAGGCACGCGGCAAAGAATTATAGACCGCGCGCGACGCCTTCCGTCGACCACAGCTGTGGCCGTCCATCTACAGTGAGGAATCGACATTTGTGATCAAACTTATTAATGCTGTACGGAAGGTTATACCAGTTTGACTTTTGAAATGGTACGTTCTGGTACTGATCTATACCGGCGTACAGTTTCGGATTTTGTATAATAGTGTATATTTATAACTATACACATGTTTAATTATATGTACAACAAAGTTCACTTATAATATTACTCTAAACACATAGTAGTACTATCGAATATAACATATATATAGTTCAACAGACAATATTATTAGTTCCACCGGCATAACTAGTATTGACCGGTATTGATGATATCGAACCGGTATGACCGGTATGATACATAGGATTTCTTTGTACCGATTTAGATTTTAAAATAGTATATCAATCTTATCGATTGATGCGTACCGATATTGCTAACTATAGCTACGACGACATGGAAGCATAGAATTATTGGCGCTTCACTGTGAATCCTTGTCTTGTCTAGAACAATATTGCATCGGTAAGTGTCGCCAACGAGCTATGGCACCGATCGTCGCCAGCGCGCGACAGTAGACAGGGACGATGAAGCAAATTCTTACTGTTTTGGGAATTCTCATTAAATTCCTAGGTTTATCTTTGATTCGTTGATTTTTAAAACTAATTACACACTTTTGCTCTCCAAAAGGAGATCGACAGCTGTGACGACATGGAAGAAGAGAATTAATGGCGCTTCACACGAGGCTTCACATCATCACAGGTGAACTATCGCCAGCGCGTAACAGTAGACAAGATGTTGAAGCAAACGCCAGCTTCGCTGTAGTAGTTGGCTAGCATAATTAAATCAGGGTAAATCAGAGACTACTTCGGCTCTTCGTCCTGAGAGGAGAGGAGTGGCAAAATATGTTGAAACAACCACTTGAGACTTGAGGGAGCTGCCATGGCGGAAGTCGCGGGGATGCTTGCCTCTGCCGTCTTCGAGATGGTAACCCAACAGCTGGGTTCCGCCATCGGAGGTCAGATCGCGCTGCAGCAGAAGTTTAACAAGGACCTGCGGGAGATGAAGGAGACGCTGGACTTTCTGCAGGCGGTGCTCAAGGACGCCGAGAGGCGGTCGATAATGGACGCGTCGGTGCGTCAGTGGCTGAAGCGGCTCAAGGACGCCATGTATGACATCTCCGATATGATTGACGAGTTTGAAGCCGACAACCAAGTGCCCCAGCCGGCTACACGAAAACGAAAGGTATGTCTGCACTACAATACAACCAGTTCTTAGTTCTGGCTACCATCGCTTGAACGCAAACTAGACTTGAGAAATTTTTCTGATCTCAATTTAGTACGCTCTCTCGTAGAAAAGCATTCTTACCTTCCGAATTATACATTTGAGAAATCTCTCTTCTATGTACTCTTCCTGTGGGATTATTGCTTGTTTATGCTCTCCTGTGGAATTATATTTTAAAAAGTGATATTCCGCGAGCTTTAGACCGCGACAAAATGTGCTGTATTTTGCAATTTACCGACAGAACAAATGAAATATCTCGCAGTTCTCCCACAACATATTGACATTTGGTCCCAAGATTACTATGGCTAATAAGATGAAGATGATGAGAGAGGAACTGGAGATGATCAAAAAACAACGCAAGAATTTTAGTTTCACGGGTGACAACAGCTCTAATGTGCAGCAAGTTACCGCTACACGGGAAACATCATCCATCATGGGAAACATCATAGAGAGGACCAAAGAGAAACAGGAAATATTGGCTTATTTATCCGATAGCATGACACAAAAGATCACCATACTTCCTATATATGGCATTGGAGGCATTGGCAAAACAACCTTGGCACAAATGGTTTTCAATGATTCCCATTTCAAAGCCTACTGTCAGGTGTGGGTCTATGTATCCGAGACATTAAACTTGAACAAAATTGGCAATAGTATAATATCACAACTATCAAAAAAGGAGATTCAGTTTACCGGAATGCAGATGGTACAAAGTCGCCTTCGAGAGCTACTTGCTCATAGTAAGATTCTGATTGTTTTAGATGACCTGTGGGAGGACAAAGGATCTCAATTGGAAGCTTTGAAGGATATGCTAAAGGTCGGCGAGGGTAGCAATGTTGTTGTTATAGTAACCACACGTGATGAAGACATTGCAAGGAAACTTTGTACCATTAAACCATACAAATTAGAACTCTTGACAAATGATACGTGCTGGAATATAATAAAGCAAAAAAGTGCCTTTGATTCTAGAGATGACAAAGAACAGTTGGAGCAGATAGGAAGGGACATTGCAACAAAGTGTGGAGGTGTGGCTTTAGCAGCTCAATCACTTGGACACATGTTGCATTCTATGCCGTCCGGTGAATGGGAGTCAGTGAGAGACAGTGATATCTGGAATGAATCTGCTTCAGAAGATACACCTGCGTCACAGGTGCTTGCATCCTTGAGGTTAAGCTATAGAAGTATGCCTTCGTATTTGAAGCTATGCTTTGCCTATTGTGTAGTCTTTCCAAAAGGTCACAAGATAGTTAAAGATGATCTAATTCACCAGTGGATTTCTCTTGGCTTCATCGAGTCATCGAACATATTCTCCACCAAGCAGCTTGGCGAGAGATACATTAGGCAGCTTTTGGGGCTGTCCTTCCTTCAACATTCAATGTCACCTTTGGTGAGTTAATACATACCTAGCCTACAATTGAACAGTTTGTTGTTTCCTTCAAACTTTTGTAGGGCAACTCACATAATGCATATTTCTATAGTCAAGCTGAAAACACATACAATACATTATATTGGAATAACCGCATACCATACCGTAGTTCCAGCTTACAACGTAGTCTTTTCTTTCCAAATATGGCTCCATTTTAATAAAAAAATATATAAATTATTTCATCATAATATGAACTTATAATTAAGTGAATCTTGGCTAACAATCCCTCACCCCACCCCTGTTAAGGGTAGCAAGGGAGAAGCCTCCCCTGTCCCCACGGGCCACAGGGATGCTGCGGGATTGAAAAAGTAGTTTACATATAATTTGGTAAATGTAATATGATTGTATTCATTACTTTATAAGTACTTAAGTATACTTTTATCAAACTGTGGGGCAATATATCTAGTGTAACCCATCCTTAGGGTGCAATCTGTTAGGGTTAGGATTTGCACACTCACACGCACACAATAGATTGAAACAGTGGACACAAGATTTACGTGGAAACCCTTTTGGGAAAAACCACGGGAGACAGAAAAATCCACTATGATGGTTCAATGGTACAAGTACATGGGGTTGGCTTATATAGCCAGACAGAATCCATTTTGTAGATGGAAAGGACTCTAAGTTTGTTAATGATTGATTTGAGGCATATCTCTAACAAACCTCCCCTTGACTCAAAATCCATAATGAAAATTTGTCTCCAAGAAACCCCAAAGGGCAATTAAGCACCATGAATGCCAACCAAGTCAAGACAATGCTTGAACTTGGTATTAGAGAGAGCCTTGGTGAGCATGTCTGCAGGATTATCATCAGTGCGTATCTTTCCCACACCAATATGTCCTTCAGCAACAATGTCGCGAATAAATTGGTACTTGATATTAATGTGCTTGGTCTTGGCATGATACATATCATTCTTGGTCAAACAAATAGCACTCTGGATATCACAATAAACAGTAAGAGTATCATGTTTAATGCCAAGTTCAAAAACCAGACCTCACAACCAAATAGCTTCCTTAACACCTTCAGTAGCTGAAATATATTCCGCTTCAGTAATAGAAAGAGCGGCAATAGGCTGTAAGGATGCCTTCCAACTGACTGCAGAACCACACAAAGAGAATATATAACCAGACATTGATCTTCGTTTATCAAGATCACCAGCATAATCAGAATCAACAAACCCAAGAATATCATGTGTCTTCACTTTATTCTTATCAAACATCAAACCAAAATTTGAAGTCCTTTTCAAATAACGAAGAATCCACTTAACTGCATTCCAATGCTCTTTGCCATGATTATGCATAAATCTGCTAACAACACTAATAGGATGAGCTAAATCTGGTCTGGTGCAAATCATAGCATACATGAGATTACCAACTGCTCTAGAGTAAGGAACACGAGACATATAGCCTTTGTCTTCTTCATTAGTAGGACACTGACTTGAAGATAATTTAAAGTGAGAGGCAAAAGGTGTAGAAATAGGTTTGCAATCACTAAGATTAAATCTGGCAAGTACCTTCTCAATGTAACTTTTCTGAGAAAGAAATAATGTACCAGCTTTGCGATCACGCTGAATTTTCATTCCAAGAATTTTCTTTGCTTGACCAAAATCTTTCTTCTCAAATCCATGACTAAGTTGAGCCTTCAACTATTTAACCAGTGACTTGTCATGAGAAACAATGAGCATATCATCCACATAGAGCAGCAAATACACAAATGAACCACTTGGAAACTGTTTGAAGTAAACACAGTTATCATAATTGCTGCGAGAATATTGTTGTGTAATCATAAAAGAATCAAACATTTTATACCACTGCCTTGGAGCTTGTTTTAGACCATAGAGACTTTTTCAAATGACAAACTAAATTCTCCTTTCCAGGAATAGCAAAACCCTCAGATTGTGTCATAAAAATCTCTTATTCTAAATCTCTATGTAAGAAGGTAGTTTTAACATCAAGTTGCTCTAATTCTAAGTCAAATAAAGCAACAAAAGCAAGCATAACCCGAATTGAAGAGTGGCGAACAACAGGAGAGAAAACTTCATTGAAGTCAATACCTTTCCTTTGGTCGAAACCTTTTACCACTAAACGGGCTTTCCATCTTGCAGGTTCAATTCCAGCAATACCATCCTTCTTCTTATAAAACCATTTGCACTTTAAAGGTTTCTTAGATTTTGGAAGCTCAACCAAATCCCATGTTTTGTTCTTATGAAGGCTCAAAATTTCTTCATTCATAGCTATCAACCACTTAAAAGAATTTTCACATGAGATAGCTTTAGAATAAGAAGAAGGTTCAAAGGTATCACAAATATCTTGAGCAGCAAGAAGAGCATAACAAGCCATATCATCAGTGTCACGATATCTAGCAGGCAATTGAATGTTTCTTCGTATTCTATCTCTAGCAATACAATGATCATTAGTACCAGGAGATGCTGAGACTAGCTGTGAAGTAGAATCACTGGGTGCTGAAATTGGTTGTAAATTAGAACCACTAGATGAATCATTATCAATGGTAGGTAAGACTATCTCAAATTCTGCATTTCTTACAGCAACTTCAGAAATTTCAGATTCAGTTGTGGATGAAATTTCAGATTCATGTGTGGATAAACAACCATCACTATCACTACCAGATGAAAGTAAAGCATCTTCATGAAAATTAACATCACGACTAATGAATAATTTGTGAGCATCAGAACACCATAAATGATATCCTTTAACACCTGAACCATATCCAACAAATATGCATTTTCTTGCTCTAGGCTCTAATTTTCCATCACTCACATGAGCATAAGAAAGACAACTAAATATTTTCAAGTTAGAATAATCAACTGGTTTACCTGACCAAACCTCTTCTTGGATCTTAAAATCAATAGCTGAGTTTGGAGAGCGATTAACCAAATAAGAGGCTGTAAAAACAGTCTCGGCCCACAAAGCACGCTTGTCCTATAAACCTGCATTTGAAAGCATGCAACGGGCTCTTTCCAGAAGAGTGAGATTCATATGCTCTGCCACACCATTTTACTGAGGTTTTCCTGGAACAGTCAAATGTATCGCAATACCATGATTAGCACAAAACTGATTAAACTCACCACTGCAAAATTCTAATCCATTGTCAGTTCTAAATTTCTTGATTTTCCTGCCAGTTTGATTTTCAATCAAAGATTTCCAATTCTTGAATACTGAAAAAGGTTCATTCTTATGTTTCAAAAAATAAACCCAAACTTTGCGAGAAAAATCATCAATGGAGGTAATCATGTAGCTACATCCTCCAATAGAAAGAAATTTAAAAGGACCTCAAAGATCAGAATGGACACAATCAAGAATTCCTTTGGACTGATGAGTTGAAACAGAAAAACTGACCCTCTTTTGTTTGCCAAAAACACAATATTCGCAGAAATCAAGTTTGCCAATATCATCTATATGTCCTTTCTTGCATAAAAGATTCATACATTTCTCACTCATGTGACCCAAGCGCATATACCAAAGCTTGGTGATGTGAGGATTTGATGCAATCGTTGAAACAGTTGCAGAACTTGTAACTGTGGAACCTTGCAAGTAATAAAGATCATTAATTCAATTGGCTTTCATGACAACAAGATTGCCTTTAGAAATCTTAAGAACACCATTTTCACCGGTATACTTATAACCCAAAGATTCAATAGTGCTTAAAGAAATAAGATTTTTTTCATTCTGGGAACATGGCAAACATTTGTGAGGGTTCTAACAGTGCCATCATGAGTTTTAATTTGAATAGAACCGATGCCAGCAATTTCAAGTGGAGACTCATCAGCAGTCACAACATCACCACTACCAACAGAATCATAAGCAGAGAACCACTGTTTAAATGGACAAATATGAAACGTGCAAGCTGAATCAATAATCCAAGCAGTTCGATTCCTTAAGTTGGAAGTGATAATTAGAGCCTCACCATCAAATTCATTTTGAACAAGACTAGCCTCAGCAGGTTTCTCAGATTGTGTCCTTTTATCTTTATTTGTCTTATTTTTCAGCTTGTAACAATTAGAAACATCATGACTATAATTCTTGAAATAACGGCAAAATTGTTGGATTTACGTCCTCTTGACTTTGATATAGACTTTGATCTAGTAGAATTACCTTTATGCTGTGATCTACCTCTAACAATTAAACCCTCAACCTTAACTTCAGAACGAGAATCAATATCAAATTTTTCCTTGGACGATAAATTTGATTTAACATTCTCGAAACTAAGGGTGTCATGATTGCCATAAAGCATAATTTTCTTAAAATGTTTAAAGGTAGCAGGCAAAGAGACGACCAACAGAATAGCCTTATCTTCATCATCAATTTTTACCTCTAATTTCTCAAGATCAATGATGAGTGAATTAAACTCATTAAGATGAGACTGAATAGAGGTACCTTCCGCCATGCGAATTGTGTACAGACGTTCTTTGAGGTCCAATTTGTTGGCAAGACTTTTCTTCATGTACAAATCTTCCAAATTTTTTTCACAGTTGTGCGGTAGTAGTCTCGTTGATAACTTCACGCAAAACATCTGTAGACAAATTGAGCTGAATGGCGGAAAGGGCTTTTTGGTCAAGTTCTTCCCATTGTTCATCTGTCATTATCGTCGGTTTAACTGACAATGCTTTTCTGGCACCCACCTGTGTAAGAACAGCTTTCATTTGAACCTGCCATATTGCAAAACTGATCTTGCCATCAAATTTCTCGATGTCAAATTTAGTGGACGACATAATGAGAATAAAAATTGCAGATCAAAAAATATGCTAGATTTTGAAGGAAAAACTCTCTGATGCGCTTTGAGATGCGTAAAATAGTTGTTTTGTGAAAGCCTAGTACACCTCGGGTGCAATAGCGAATCCAGCAAGAAAAACTTTTTTCTTTCTGCTGAAACCTGGTACTCCCTCCGGTTTGGTAATATCTGTCGTTTTGGACATAGTGATGGTCAAACTTCTGAAACTTTGACTATCGATATATTTTTAAATATTTAAATTGGATACATAAAAATTATATGTGTAAATTTGTCTCGAGAAGTACTTTCATAATATTATAATTTTATTGGGTTTTATAAATATATTATAATAAAAATTAGCGATCAAAATTGTGTTTTGAAGACCTTGTCGATGTTCAAAACGACAGATATTACCAAACCAGAGGGAGTAGACCGGACTTGAAAAGTCACGGACCTTGCTTGCTCTGGACGTTTTGGACAAGAGAGCAAAAAATGAGTCCAGTCTGGACTGTAGCAACAGGAAGTTGCCTTGGTCCCTCCTGCTTTGCACACGTGACGAGATAGCCCTAGTTTTTTTCTCTTCTCTTTCCTTTTAATTGGCAGTGGCGCAGTGCCTTATCCTTTACGTGGACCGGACTTGAAAGCAACCTTTTCACGGCTTGACTTGGAACAAACCAACAGCCAACACAAGTCCGATCGATTCTTGGAGAGTTGGAGTCCGATGATTCTTCTCCACGGGAAGTTGAAGTGGTGTCGGCTGCGATCGGCAGTTGTGAGCCAAGGCGCGTGCGGGGCCGGCAACGTAGCCGACCGCAGAGACGACGCGCGACGTCGGAAGCCGAGAAGGCGACGAGATGCGCGGTTTCCCGGATGATGGCTGCGGTGGGCGTGACGCCGGGACCTTGCGCTCGGGCCGACGGATGCCCAGGAACTCGGGCGTGACCCGGCTGAGGCCGAGGCGATGGTGCGTGGATCTGAGGGCGGCGGTGCGGAAGCCGGAGGCGGCGGAACCCTGGTATGCTCTGATACCACTTGTTAGGGTTAAGGTTTGGACAAGCACACACACAATAGATTGGAACAGTGGACACAAGATTTAAACCCTTTCGGGAAAAAATCACGGGAGACAGAAAAATTTACTATGATGGTTCAATGGTACAAGTACATGGGGTTTGCTTATATAGAAAGATAGAATCCGTTTTGTAGATGGAAAGGACTCTTAAGTTTGTTAAGGATTGATTTGAGGCATATCTCTAACACGATCCATGCAATCTGGTTAGTTGGGGCACCAAATCAATTCGAACCCCCCCCACCCCCCCAAAAAAAAAAAAAAAAACTAATGATGTCATCCATGGAGTGTTGTAGCACCCTTTAAAATTCCACCTTTAAACTCAAAGTATGCTAAAGGATGAACAAAAGATAAGACTGATGTGAATAGTAGCATTTCTCTTTTTTCTCTCTCCTCCTTTTGATTTATCAAATTTTTTCATTTTTGTTACTCTTAACATAGATTGAATTTGAACTTGAGATTAATACATTGGTCGAGAAAATTAACAAATATATCATAATTTTTTAGAACTTCTCATGTTGATATGCCCTAATTAACCGGGTTGCACAGTTTGCATCATAAGGGTGGTTGTTCTACGTATGTTGCCCAAAATGCTGATTCAATTCTAATACATAGATACAAGTTGTAGTCCAAAAGAATATAAAAGAATACACATTCCATATTCAAAATAACATATAAATAACATAATATATTTTAAAAACTTATTGGTCATACATACCTTTATGGGGTAGTTTGTCCCCAATCACGCTAGCTTAACAGGGCCATCCTTGTGCCCTGTGCCCTCATAGGGCGAGTTTGCCCCTAACATCATGGGGATTATCCTAGCGGGTCTCCACCAACAAGGAAAATTGCCACCCCTATTTAGATTGGATAGATCCATATGGCTACACCCATGAAACATCTAGCACTCTACCTATATTCCACCAAAGAAAAATTGCAACCTAAACAAGTAGAACTTGTTTACAAATTCTTGTAGCTCATGTCTCCTAGTTTTTAAAGGATTTGGAATCAAATAGGATAGAGGCACCTATCCGAACATTGTTCCCTTTTAGTTAACTAGATATGTTATTATATTCCAAATAGTATGAGTGGTCCATGTATTCCAAATCTTTGTAATTTTTTATTGTATTCCAATCAGTGTGCATGGTCCATGTGGATCACCATTTTAGCTAGCCAGATAGGCTCATGTTCCAAATGGAAGCTTGAAACTACAATTAATCATTCCATGCAAGATCCTTGCACCTTTTTCCCATATCAAACTCTTTGTTAATTAGAAAACTAAGTGGGCTAACTGACATACTTCACAAGATTTATGAAATTCCAATTTAATTTTTAAATTTTTGGACCTGTCAGTTAGGAACAAGAGTAAGGGTCAATTTATGATTGTTTTGCTATGCAATACTTATTTTTAAAGCAGCGGTGAAAAGTTTAGCAGTATGTTTGGCAAATAAAATTAAGGTAAAATAAATTATATTTTCCAGTGGTTGTTTCTCTCACAATTGTTTTGTTATTTATATTTTCCCGTGGTTGTTTCTCTCACAATTGTTTTGTTATTTATATTTTCCCGTGGTTGTTTCTCTCACAATTGTTTTGTTATTTATATTTTCCTGTGGTTGTTTCTCTTACACTTGTTTTGTTATTTGGAACATAATAATATCTTTGTTTGCCACTTTGCAACTTGGTTTAGAAAAAAGTAATTAGCCAAACATGAGAATATCTAAAAGCGATCCTACCAAACGAGATTGTCATAATATACCGCAATGGCAAATGAATCCTAAGGGCTTTGGGACCCAGGTGTAAGTTTTACTGTTGTTGTGTATATTTGAAAAGAGAGTTTTTACCATCCTTGGGAGGTACCATGTGTGACCCTCCATTTTATGTTACAGTGTACCATAAAAGAAAGGTTCTAAATATGCTTTCTATGCTAGTCCTGTGATCAGTAGCTAGCACGCATATACCCAAATTGTAGTCACAACTATACAAAATATCATCATTATTAATGAGGAAGCTATTTGTACGAGTTCAGAGTAATATTACAGCGGAAAGAACCAAAAATCTTATAGTGTGCCCATCCAACCCTCATGCAACTGACAAGGTATAATCCCTAGAAAGTTGTATCATCGAAATTCGCGTATCCTGCGGTGAAGCATATATCTTTGGGGCCTCATTTTATTTTCCATCTAAAACAACAAATTAAGCAAGGTTGAGTACTTTCGTACTCAGCAAGACTTGAGTGTCTAAAATGCAGGCTGATCCTAGAATAAGGCTTCTACGGTTATTTTGCATGAAGCCAAATTGAACTTTACATATTGAATAATAGGTTGAAAGCGAAATTTGAATAAACGCAATTTGACAAGTATATAAAATAACAAGTAAGGGTAAATGTAATAACTTACAGTTCCTCCATGAATGTGAGAATCTAATCGTCTAACACCAACACATGGCACAACATCGAATTATCTGCGGGGTAAACTTCCAAATTCCAAATTTGAAGTTCCATTCTATTTTGTGAAAATCTCATAATTCTAACTATGTGATGACTTTACCAAGTGCTCATGATCACGAGCGCGGCTAATCGATTAGTTTTTAAATCTCTACAGAGAGTGTACACTTTACCCGCATGACACATTCTAGCAATCATGTCAACCATGCCACGCGATACTTCATGTACCCATTTTGCTAGACTATAGCGTAACCGTTCCATTCGCTAGAGTCTAGCCTTACACCAGCTTCGGTGATGTCTAACCCTTGCTATGAGTGGAAATTCAGCCTGTACACACAGTACTCACGATGGTTTACACCCCATCACGCTAATGCAGACCCAAACACACAGTTTTAACGACAACCCATAGCGTCTTTTACTCCATAGCAGGACATACACCGTTGTATTAGAATGCTTTGGTCCCAACACCTCAGTGAAGGGAGCACCTAGAACGACACCGTACACCTGGTTCATCCATACTACTTCGGCCTACCAAAATGCAAGGCTAAACCCCAACTATTGTACTAAGTTAAGGCTATCCCATACTAGCACATGTGGTTGCACGATTATCTTGGCCTAAAAACAACAGCATGGTTCTGTCCTTAATCGTTCCGGGTGAATAATCTGCCCTATCTACGTGCAAATCACATGTACTTCTAGCTATTGCCAATAATCGCCTGCATCATAATCATAGGTTTATTTCCATTTTTATTAACATACCATTGATCACAATATCCATCAATATGTCCAAGATTCATGTCCAACATTTTGATTAATTGCAAACAGTATAACCATCTGTTCACATCCCAGTCTAAGCATGGCTAAGTAGATGCATGTAATAATCGAATATACCCATTTTGTGTGTCTAACCACAATCTAGGATTTTCACCTGTCACTAATGATTAAGGAAAGTCATCAAATTTAGGAACACATCTACCAGTTCCCGCAACATAGAAAATTTATGAAACATAACGCACGCATGCAAGTTTTAATCAATGTTGAAAAATTGGGTTCTACATGAGGTGCTTGCCTTGCTTTTTGTTGTTTATGACAAAGTCGAAGTTGCGGCTTGGAGTCATCGACGATGGAGTTGTTGTCGAGTTCTAAGTTAGTTTCGTCGATAGTAGTATTTGCGGTGTCGGGTTCTACATATCGTATCACGAGAACATAGAAAATAATAAATTCACTAAAGGCAAAAAGAATACAGATAGAAGAATCAAATAGAAATTACTACATAAAACAAGTGGAGCTTTTGGTTAGGGTTTTATGACTTATGTACATGTGGTGTCGTTCATCTTTTAACCTGATTTTGGCAGTTTTGGGCTAGGTCGAAGTATAACCATTTGTTCTCTATGAATTATTTTATTTTATTTTATGAATTCAAGAGGCTAAGATTATTCATATTAATATAATTAAGACATTAGTTCAGGTGCTACTGTTTTCCAGCAGTACCGTCTCCCAGACCACGGTACTACCAATCCCCAGTAGTTTCGCTCTAAATCCCAGTAGTGCCGACGAGTGGTACTGAAAATGGCGCATACTGGAATAAAACTACCAACTTTAAAAGAGCGGTACTACCTCTCATTCGGTAGTACCATTCTCAGGCTCCAGTAGTGCCGACGACCATAATAATTAGGGCTATTGCACTAGCAGGATTTAGATGCAAAGCAAGTTGTAAATTAAATATTTTTCTAGAATATGATAGTATATATACCAAATAGCATATCTAGACCATCCTCTCTAAATATTGCATTTAAATGCACTATTTTACAGGCTGCCAAAAAGGTTTAAGTGTTTCTGAAATCTACGCATTAACAATTCAGTTTTTGTTCTACGATTGCGGCTACACGTTAAAGGATCAGTTAGTCATTCTTTAGGCACTGGTAGGGGATGTCTCTAAGAGTCTTTTAACGTTGGTTTCGCAACAATTCATTTTTATCCGCGACGTTCTTCAAATAAAAGAGCATTAGGGCTTTTAATAGATTAAGTTCTACATTGTGTGCATGTGATTTATTTTTGCATAAACAGGAAGGGTACCACTTTTAAGGGTCCTAGGATTTAGTTTCATCAAATTTTGAGTTCGTTTGCAATAGTTACGACTATTTAAACTATCCTAGTATTGAAACTTCGGCTATCGGACAAATAATGCATACCAGGGTGAAACTTCAATATTTTTGTATATTTGGGATCCTTGTGACCCAAGGAACACAACCAAACTAGTTTTACCAAATTTCATGTGCATTTGATCCATATTTTAACTAGTTGATTTTGCATGCAAGAGAGGCCTTCTATAACCATTTTCTTCATTCAAACTGAGTTAATTCCTAAATGTTTTTACAAAAATGGGACATATAATACCCCAGGAACAAGTGATATTTATTTCATGATTTTTGGAGCCATGTTTTGCATAGTTTCTTCACAATGCAAAAAAAGGACTTTTGATAAACACAAAATGCATCAAACATATAAACTTTTATTGCGTAATCTGAATCCTTATAGTTTAATACAAATTTAGAAATTTATTTCACTTTATTTGGACCTTCCTAGTAAAATATATAAAGGAATGAATTTAAATAGGGGAAATAAATTTTTTTTGGCTGAACCAGGACTTGAACCCACGATCTATTGAACTAAGCTCAGGGATGATGTTGCCATGATGTTGCTTGTGACTAAAGAGCTATATAATTCAATTGAGGTATCATGTACATGGCAACAAGGAATGCTTGTGGCAAGAGAGCTAGCAAATGTACTTGAGGTGATCATCATGATACAACCATGAAAATGGAGAAAAATGCAAAAGGAACGGCTGGGGCATGAATCGAACTTAAGACCATTTGTTTAAGGAATTATTCGATATATGCCACTCCTCAATTTGAAAATTGGATGCCATGTTGAAAAAAATGCCACTCAATGGCATGATTTTTAACATGCCATCCAATTTTCAATTCCTGGAGTGGTTGTTTAAAGCGTAGCACTCATTCCACTAGGCTACGGTGGTTCTTGTGACATGGGTGTATGCCAAATTATTTGAAGCTACTATCCTCACCTTCCTTTGAACACGGAAGTAGTTTGGCTGGAGGTTGAAGAAGATAAGCGACGGCGTGCTCCAGTTGGCTCAAGAGCAATGGCCAGCTAGGGGAGCACTAGTGGCTAAGGATGGGCTTTAAGTGCGCTGCAGCGGAGAGGGTGAGGTGGCCGGGATGGGCTGCAAAGCGGCGAGGCGATCGGGCGCAAGGTTACAAATCTCGTTTTTGAAAAAATCTCGGAGGTGGCCGAAATCCGAAATCTCGGCGAGATTCAGAAATTTCGGGCAAAATCCGGACGAAATGCAAAAGCCAAATTTGAAATCCAGTTTTTTTTTTCAACCGGGAAATCCGAGATCTCGGCCGAAATCACCGAGATCTCGGCCCACATTGAACCGTCCGAAAAATGGTCCAAAACACATCAAAAAATTTTGAAAATGTTTTTGGATGGTCCTCAGACATCACTAATGTTCCCATAAAAATTTGAGATGATGATCAAGCATGAGGAATTTTTAAAAAATCTAACAGTGGTAAAGTCGTGATAAAAACCATATATAAAATCAGTTTTTGATTTTTCAAATGTAACAAATGAACTTCAAGTCATTTGAAAAGTTTTATATATGTTCCTATGTATTAAAAAAGTCAATCCGTAATGATTTAAATTGTACACACTAGAGCTATCATATATAGCAACCCTCTATACAAATTTGACTTATAATGCTAAACCAACACATAAGAACATAAGTGCTACGAGAATCATGGTAACTTGATTGACTTCAAAATTCCTTTCAGAACACAACTTTCTTTTGGTATCAAGTACCTTTAAGTAGTTGTTCTGCATAAATACTTTGACTGGCTGTGAAAATGATTGTCTCAAATACCAAGATTACGGGTAAGTTCTAACAGCAAACACCAGGACATATTGCATTTGATCAAATATATAGATAGAAAAAACCAAAAGGGATTGGTGCACACACCTCATAGAGGCAGCAAAGCTCTGCTCAGTTGAAGTTAAAAAACAAGGTCTATAGTTATGTAGTCATAAGTCATAACAATGATAAGCAATCATGTTCAACAGAAATTTAATTACACAAATTACAGGCTTCATGGGCTTCTACCAGTTCCAAGCTCATCACAGATCCTTGGACTTACCGGTGGCATACTGGCATACATTGATTTATGTATGGAAGTAACTGGATTTCTATTTTTTGTTCTATTAACATGCCATCTAAGAGCATCAAAATAAAGAAAAGGGCCACCTCCATTATAAGTCATTTCAGACTTCTACTTTGTTTCAGATTATTATTAATAGTTTCATACTACCTCTCCTGACATAAATTTACGACAATCTTTCCATCCAATGCCCTTCACTTAAATGCAACATTGTGCATGTGATTATGTGAGTGGGCTAGAAAAGTTCCTATGTATTAAAAAAGTTCAAACCACTTTAGAAAATTTTGAAAATTTTTCTGAATGGTCCTAACATATCCATAATATTCTCATAAAATTTTCAAAAGATGATCAATCTTGAAATTTTTTAAAAAATTCGGAAAGTCCTAACCGACAAATTGAACCGACCAAAAAATGGTCAAAAACATGTTAACAATTTTTGAAATTTTTTGTGGATGATCTTGATCCTAAACCCAATCAAATACAATGCACAAAAATCAAAATCCGGCAAAAAACTAACAATTCTCGCCCGAAATCGCCGAGATCTCGCCCGAAATCACCGAGAAATCCAAAATTTGAATTTTTTTTGAATTTCCCGGGATTTTGAATCTCGGAGGGGTCCGAAATCTGAAATATCTGTCGAGATTTCGGATTTCGGTCCGAAATTTGAATCCTTGATCGGGCGTGGCCGCGTGGCGCACGGTGCAGCCTGGCTCGGCCACGTGGCGGCATGGGTGCGGAGAGTAGTTGCAGAGCGACATCGTGAGGAGGCAGACGGAGGAGGAACGGCCGGCGAATGGTCGGAGGCCGCAAGGAAGCAACGGCATCACGGTGTGAGCAACGGCAGTGCAGCAATTCAACGAGCAGTGAGCATGCACTTGTAGTTTGTACATCCATACGATTTTTGATTGGTCAGATTTGAACTATCATTTCATGCTTCAAAGTGGCTCAACAATTTTTGGAAATTTTCATGTAAGAGAAAATCGAGTGAAGCTTCAAACACACTTGGTTTCATTCAGTTTGGATACATAGAATTCGAGCTAAAATTCTTCAAAGTTTGCTTCCTTTAAATCTTTGATCAAATTTTTAGAGCTCTCACATGCTATGCAAAAATTCAATAAAATTCATATTTTTTTCATCTCTTGAGTTCTAGTATTTCATATAATTATTTCCTACATTAGGTTGTTTGAGATTTTTATGAGTTTCCCTTGTATAGGCTGAATGAATTTTGTTAATTTACAGAATTTCGATTTTTCTTCAAATCAATTCAACAAAGTTGCAAAATTGCTTTGAAAAACTTAAATGGTGACTTTATTCTACTTTTGGAATTCTTGGGGTGTTACATACCAGTACCTCATCGGCAAATTGAGATTTTTTAACATCCTTAGGAGGTACCAAAATTTACACTTAGGTAGTACCAATAGCTACCAACAATTTAAAGTGTGGAGGTATCAACTTTTGGTACCTCCTGGAACTAAATGTAAATTTTGATACCTCCCAAATTACCCTTAGACTCTTGGTATTTAGTACCTCCACCCTTTAAACTTTTGGTACCATTTTGTGCTAGCTCAATGGATAGTTTTTATCCTCCTAAACATGGTAAAGGTCTCATTTGAAAATTATCACATGTTTAATGGAAATGTCTAATTATAAAATAATGTTGTAAAATGCACGACAACTAAAGAAAAGGATAAAAAACCATGGTACACAAATTTAATTTAGAAAACCCTTGTTGGAAACAGAGCACGGCACACCAAGGTAAAAATCACTATTTGTAGGGAGAGTTACAAGCAGGAGACGCTACACTGATGTGGCCACAGAGTTACACGGCGCCGACACTCCGTTCACACAAACCGTCCCTCAATTGGAATTCTTAAATCAGAATTTGTATCACAAATCAACAGATAACAGTAAGCTCTAATGGCAATTGAGGTTCTCTAGTAAAAAAGAAGAAAAAATACCTATCCGGCACACCCTTACAGCACAGATCGATAGTGCCAAAATCTTTTTTCAATGAAAAAGGATATAATAATAAAATATAACGGATTGATTAGGGATGGCAATCGGGCGGGTACCTCCGGGTATGACTGCCACCCACCCGAACACGAAACCCGAAATCATGGTACCCGCCCGAACCCGAAACCCAAAACGGGCACGGATGTGTACTCACACCCGAAACCCGATGGGTACCTGAAACCCGAACCTAAACCCTGATCTCTAGAAATCGGTGCATCATGTGTCTCCCGATGGGTACTCGAATCCGAACCCGAGTAGGGGAATTGGAGAAGTGATATTTTATTTTTTAATGCATATTTTAAGTGGGGCTTACATGTCATAGGATACCTATAGGTACCCATGGGTACAAATTGGTACCCATACCTATTTTATAACCTTATTGGGTACCCAAACCCGTGGGTAAAACTGCCATTCCTAAGATTGATCCGCACAATTATGTAGCTTGGTATATATAATGATAAATACCTATCATCAGCTTTTAGTATAAAATGATTGGAATGTAAAAACTTGACGAAGCTAATTGGTTTTCTTGCAGACTGCTGGAGTGCGTCATGAAGATGTTACATTGTTCACCATGCACGACCTGGTGCACGACGTAGCAAGATCGGTCATGGTCGATGAAATTCTGGACGGTAGCAAACAAGGCAACACCGGGGCCAGCAGCTGCCGCTATGCATTTCTCAATGATTGCAGCAAGCCCTTGGAGTCATCCCCGGATTCTCCTCCAAAGATAAGAGCACTTCGTTTTCTGGACTGTGGCAACATTGAACTTCTTGACGCTGCATTTTCGTCTGCCACGTCCCTGCGTGTCTTGGACTTAAGCGAGTGCTCCATACATAAGTTGCCAGATTCTATTGGTCAATTGAAGCTGTTGAGGTATCTTAATGCTCCAAGAGTTCAAGATCAAATAATTCCCGGGTGTATCACCAAGCTCACCAAATTGATTTACCTCAAACTTTGTGAATCTTCTGCAATATCAGCACTGCCAGAGTCATTTGGAGAAATGGAAGGTCTGACGTATCTTGATTTATCTGGTTGTTCAGGAATTGAAAAACTACCAAAATCATTTGGGGATCTAAAAAAATTGGTGCATCTGGATTTGTCAAATTGCTCTCGTGTTACATGTGTATCAGAATTCTTGGGAAGCCTCACGGAACTTCAATATCTGAACTTATCATACTGCCCAAATATTGGTGAGCTACCAGGAGCTTTGGGTAGCCTATCGGAACTGCAATATTTGAACTTATCATTCAGCTCATATCTCGAAGGGAGTCCAGAAGAAGTTTTGGGCACCCTTAACAAACTCGAGTATTTGAACTTATCTTCAGAATCCTCTGATATCAGAAAGCTTCCAGAAGCTTTGGGCAGCTTCGGTAAACTCAAGTATTTAAACTTATCAGGTTGTCACAAAATAGAAGAATTGCCAAGGTTATTTGGGAATCTAAAAAATTTGGTGCATCTGGATTTATCTAATTGTGTTCAGCTTAAAGATGTATCAAAAGCTTTGGGTAGCCTTACCAAACTCGAACATTTGAATTTATCATATCAAGAGGAGCGTTGCGATGATGAAACCCTGCCGCGTCTCACCGGGCTGGCAGAAGTGATGGGCAAGCTCACCGAACTCCGGTATTTAAATCTATCGAATTTTCTGTGTGCTTACTATTATGCCCAAACAGCATGGCCAATTGTCTCGGATTTGATTGAGTGCATCAGTACCCTTTCCAAACTGGAGCATTTGTACTTGTGTGGGAATAATACTATCGAGAAGCTACCAAAAAGTTTAGGTGAAATTGATAGTTTGAAGTTTCTAAATGTGGCAGGATGCGATTGGCTGGATGAGCCCCCGGTACCTCAGCTCGGTAGTAATAGTTTAATGTCGTTACCGCGCTTTGTGGTCCAAGCTGGTGATGGTGAATCCAGTAGCAATCTTTGTCTGCTTCAGCATGCAATTGTCGTCCAAGCTGAGTTGCAGATATATAGACTTGAAAATGTGAAGTCTGCGGTAGAGGCGCACAGTATAGAACTAAGGGGAAAACGTGGAATTAATAGGTTGAGATTCCAGTGGACTGAAGAGGCTGAGAGGTTTGTGGAGGACATAAAGGTTTTGGGAGAGCTAATGCCGCCACGTACTTTGAGGCGGTTTGAGCTAGGTGGTTACAATGGTGTCAGCTTTCCAGCATGGCTAATGGGTATTAGTCATTATCTTCCGAATATTGTAGAAATTAAGATCTGGGATTTGCCCAAGTGCAGCAGCCTGCCACCGCTCGGCCAATTACCAAACCTGCAACTGCTGCATCTCAGGAATATGCACAGCATTAAGAAAATCGACGAGGGCTTCTGCGGCGGCGCGAGAGCATTTCCTCAACTGAAGAAATTTTCTCTCAATAGTATGGAAAGCTTGGAAGAGTGGAACACGACATACTCCTATGGCGATTTCATGTTCCCCAACCTTGAGGAGCTGACAATATGTTATTGCCCCAAGTTGAGGTTGAAACCTTGTCCTCCTAGAGCTACTAAGTACTGGGAGATAGAGCGTAGTGATGAAGTATTATCATCATGGGGACAGAATGTGTTACACACAGGTTCTTCCTCCTCCCCTGCTCTTGTAAAACATCTGGTCACATCCTGCCAGGTGCCTCTGCATCAGTGGAGGTTGCTTCACCAACTTCCTGCGCTCCCTAGATTAACTATAAAAGAATGCAGTGATCTGACCAGCTCACCAGAGATCATCCGAGACCTCTCCTCCCTCCAATCACTGTCCCTAGTAGACAGCAATCAGGCAGAACTGCCAAAATGGTTGGGTGAGCTCACATCTCTTCAGGAACTGCGGATAGGAGGATACCCGGAGCAAAATGAATTGCAAGGGAACATGAGGCAGCTCACTTCGCTACAGTCGCTAACTCTGAGTGGTCTCGGAAACCTGGAACCACTGCCGCACTGGTTAGGAGAACTCACCTCTCTCAAAGAATTGGAAATCTCACAGTGGAACAAACTGGATAATTTGCAAGAGAGCTTGTGCAACCTCACCTCCCTCAAGAAACTGAAGATCTCGTTCTGCAAGGGCATCAAGTCTTTGTCGGAGAGCATACAACAACTCACCAACCTCAAAGAACTACAAATTGTTTTCTGCAACGAATTAAAGCGGTGGTGTGAATCAGAAGAAAACGTGAAGAAGCTCGCTCACATCAAACAAAAGGCATGTGCCCAGCCGTATTGCTCTTGTTTTTGCACTGATTACTCTTTTCGTCATCTTACTAAATTAATTTATTCTGTTTTGCGTTTATTAGAGGATTCTTTCATGCAGAAATCTATTTTCATTCCCTGAATGTACGCTACCAGCCATACAAAGGCATAGTAGCTAATTTTCATTTTTCTTGAATGTTTTATTTTAACCACCAATGCATGAAACTTAGCAGCGATTTTTGTTTATCTGAACAAGACATAATTTAAATGCATAGTTCAGAATCCATCTTATGTGAAAGCTGTCATTCACTGGAACTACATGTCCTTTTTTTTTTTTGAAAATTTACGTTGCATTATATTGGTAATAAATGGCAGGTAGTAAAAATCGAATGTAGCCATTGATTTGTTGACCACTCTACTAGGAAGTATAAATAAATACAAATTAATCTGATCCATTGGACCGAAAAGAATGAATGATCTATATTGAATTTAGTGTACCGTAAAAAACCTCTTTTCTTTTACAGGAATGTAAACTGAATTCTAGCTAACGAAAGTTTTGACTTTATCTATGTTGCAGTATATTTTTTAATTGTAGTAAGGCAGACAGTATCCACCGCACAATAGGCTGCAGAAATCAAGGGCCTTAATGATCAAGATCCTATTGTGGCTGACTGAGTTTCATGGGTTGAAGGACCATCAGTAACAAAAGAGATTTTAAGCTGTGGTACTTATCTCTGACTTGCACTGTTTGACTTTGGCCATGTCAGTAGCGTTATAACAAAGAGCGCAAAACGTAACTTTTTTTTTTTTGTTTGATGGCTCATGCGTTGCTCAGCATTAGCAACAGTCATTAGAATGTCTTCCGAAGGATGTAGAGAGTGAACTATACTCGATCAAATACTTCTCTGCAGTTGTCTATTCCATTTTTCACAAAAGTTATTTTACTGTTACCATTGCTGACTCATTGGTCATTGTGATTATTCACTTGATGTATCTCGATTGATTTCCTTGCGGAACATACATTTGAATTTGGCAACATTTGAAGGTTTAGTGTTAGTCAACGTAGCTAATAAAGGAGCAGCAAAACAAATGCAGCTAGGTAATTTGGTTGTTTCAAGTTCTTAGTAATACAGCCTACGATGAGCTGGGCATTGACCAAATTTGGGCGAGTGTGTTACATTTCAGCCTCCATATGTCACCGACAGGTTTGTAACGACTGCACATCAACTGCTCTTTCCTGCAGAATGGAACCGAGGTTCCAGCAGCAGATTTCTACTACGGTTTTCTTTGTAGCCCTTCAATTCTTCAACCAAAGTCAGAACAAACTCGGTAATATAGCAAAACTGGAGAAGTGATGAGCAAGAACACAGAGAAACTAGAAAACAGCAGCCATGTTCCAATGTACACTTCGTCACTTATGTAGTGATTTAACCGATGAAGTATTGGATAAGGGGAATGATCACTTATGTTGTAATCATTATGCAATAAGTCGTAAAAACAGTCCAATACTGCGAAGATAAAGATTCCGCTAGGTCGCCAACCAAAGAAAGTTAAAATGAAAGGTGTTTTTTTGGAATAGTAGAGGTTTTGGTAACTTAGCTAAATTTAGATATATTTATGAATTAGTCAAGGAGCAACACATTGATTTTGTTGCACTCTTTGAAATGGGAAAGACTGAGTTTTCCACATCTTGTTTAAATCATTTTTGTGGTGGACAAGAATTTTTTTGGCACTCTATGCCTCCCCGTGGGCGATCTGGGGGATCCTTCTAGGAGCTAATCTATCATCTTTCAACATTGGCTCTATTGATGACTGACATTGGCTCCATTGATGGCGGAGACTATGATGGAGACTTTTATGTAAAGTTTCACTTAAGAAATAAGGATGATAGATTCCAATGGATTTTGATGGTTGTTTATGGTGCAGCATGAAATCAGTTAAAAGAAAATTTAGTTCATACTTGCAATAAAGAATCATTACCTTTATTGCTAGGGGGTGGTTTCAATATGATCAGGAGACAAGGAGAGAAAAATAATGACAACTTTGATCCCCGATGGCCTTTTCTTTTTAATGATATCATTGACAGCTTAGATTAGAGAGAGATTACATTATCTAGCCACACCTTTACCTGGGCAAATTCCTTGAAAAAAACCTACTTTTGAGAAGCTTGACCGAGTGCTAATGAGCAAAGATTGGGAACAGAAGTTCCCCCTAGTCATCGTTAATGCCCTTGATAGGTCACTATCGGATCATACTCCTCTTTTGATTAATACTGGAGCAGTCTTTCACAGGGGAAACCAGCCATTGTTCAAATTTGAACTTGGATGGTTAACTAGGGAAGACTTCTTTGAAATAGTATCCAAATGTTGGCACAATGAGAATAAGGGAATAAGGGGAATACTTCCATAGCTAGGTGGGAATTTAAAATCAGAAGTCTCAGATAACAATTACAAGGTTGGAAAGAGAATACTAGTGGAACTTACAGGAAAGAAAAGAAAGAGTTACTTCACATTCTTGATGGGCTTGATAAACAATCAAAGCACACTGGCCTGTCTAATGAGGAAATTAATCTCAACCAACGTTCTACTAAGAGGTTAGCCCAATTGTTACACGAGAAGGAAATTAAGTGGTACCAAAGAGCGAAAATTAAACATACACTCGAGAGGGATAATAACACTAAATACTTTCATTTGGTAGCTAATGGTAAGTATCGGAAACATCAATTTTTTCAACTAGAGCGAGATGAGGGAATAATAATTGGGGATGTACAGGTTAGAAATAATGACCAAATATTATAAAAGTCTTTTTGGACACCTGGACAACAATCATTTTTCAATTGTTGAATCTCACCAAGATGATATCCCTCAAGTTTCTGCACTAGAGAATGATCTCCTCACACATGCATTCACTGAGAAAAGAGGTGAGGGAGGCCATTTTTCAAATAGAACATAACAAAGCACCTAGATTGGATGGATTGCCAGCTGAATTTTACCAAGTGTTTTGGGAGGTCATTAAGAATGATTTAATGGCAATGTTCCACGATTTACACAATGATGGCTTGCCTCTATTTAGTTTGAATTTTGGAATTATCACGCTTTTGCCAAAGAATGAAGATGTGAAGCAAATACAACATTACCGACCAATTTATCTTTTGAATGTCAACTTTAAAATTTTCACTAAAGTTGGTACTAACAGGATCACAAGTGTTGCTGAAAAAGTTGTACGCCCTACACAGACAGCTTTTATGCCAGGTAGACACATAACGAATGGCATGATTATTCTTTATGAAACAATTCATGAGATGCATAAGAAAAAATTGGATGGGGTAATTTTTAAAGTGTATTTTGAAAAGACCTATGATAAGGTCAAATGGCCTTTTCTACAACAAACTTTAAGGATGAAAGGATTCTCACTACAGTGGTGTACTAGTATTCGTGGGTCGAGAGCTTTGTTACCGGAGAAAGTGTTGACATTTAGGTCAATGATGACATTGGGACGTACTTTCAGACCCAAAAAGGACTCCGCCAAGGTGATACATTATCCCCTATATTATTTAATATCATTGTGGATATGTTGGTTGTTATTTTAGAATGTGCCAAAAAGGGCGTGATGATAGGTGGATTGGTACCTAATCTGATGGATAATGGGTTATCTATCCTACAGTATGCAGATGATACCATTTTATTTATGGAACATGATTTCTAAAAGGCCAAAATTTTGAAGTTAGGGAGATTTGATAATATGCCACAAAGTTTCTACGTGCGTTTAAACAACTTTCTGGTCTCAAAATCAATTTCCATAAAAGTCAAATTTTTTATTTTGGTGCTGATAAGAAATTTGAGGCTCAATACACTCAGCTTTTTGGTTATGGATTGGGCATTTTCCCCTTTTGATACCTTGGCATACCAATTCATTATAGAAAACTGAGGATAAGTGAGTAGACAGGTGTAGAAGAAAAAGCGCTTCAGTAGTTGGAAGGGCAAGCATTTGTTCACTGTAGAAGAAAGATTAATACTTTTAAATTCTGTGCTTAGCTGTTTATCCATGTTTATGCTATCCTTTTTTGAGATACCATGTGGGCTGCTTAAACGGTTGGACTATTATAAATCCAGATTTTTCTGATAAATTGACAACTATAAAAGAATATAGGCTAGCTAAATGAAATACATTATGCCAACCAGGGATCAAGGTGGTATGGGTATTCAAGATCTTGGTGTAAAAATAATTTGCAAAAGATCACTCTGTACAAAGCTGAATAATTTGCAAGTGTGCAACCTCACCTCCCTCCGGTCGCTAAAATTGAGCTAGTGCGAAAGCATTCAAGCGCTGCCGGAAGGGATGGGCGACCTGATTAGGGATGGAACTGGTACGGATATATTCCGACCGACCGACCGAATTGATTTGGATGATGATTTGGATAGTTTCACAGATATCCAGTTGATTTCTCGGATAAGGATATGGATACAGATAATTTATATGGATACGGATACGGATATGGAACACTGATTATCCGATGGATACGGAATATCCGAGTTTTTGTTCGGATAACATCCGAATATGACATACGGATATTATCCGAATAGCACGTTTCAGAATAACACATTAACAAGTTAACATGTTTCACTGCTTTCCAGATCGGGTGCATTGGATGACAAGATATAATGTGTTCATGTGTGCTAGATGCTAATTTGGAGATATTTGGGTAAAGGTGGTACAGAAATTGGCAAGTGACGTTTCAGGAGGGCTACTTAGGATTCAGCAGCATATGCCAGCTGCAAATTATTTGGTTCAATTATTGCAATGGGGTACATTGTTACTCACAGAGTCACATGTATGACAAGCTAGGGATAAAAAGGCAAAAAAAAGACATACAAATATATTTCTTTTGGAATTTTGAATTTAAATTTGGACCGATTTTGGAAAAAAACTGAAATTGGATTTTAAAATATCCGACTAATATTATTCGTATCCATGTTGATTCCGATCCGTATTCGATCTGTATTCGTAACCGATATTATCCTGTATTATTCGTATTCGATTCTGTATTCGACACTATTCGTATTCGATTCTGTATTCGATAAAAAATACAGATACGGATATGAATAGGACGATATTCGACCGTATCCGATCCGATCACATCCCTAGACCTGATCACCTCCCTCAAGAAACTTGAGATCAATTACTGTGAGGACATCATGGTCTTTACCGGAGAACATACAACTCACCAACCTAAAAAAACTACAAATTGTTGCCTGCCCCCAATTAAAGCGGTGGTGTGAATCAGAGGAAAACGAGAAGAAGCTTGCTCACATCAAACAAAAGGTATGTGCCCAGCCAAGCTACTTAAGGGTGTGTTTGGTTCACGGGATAAGGTTGAATGGGATGGGATGGTCCTGTATCATTTGGTTCTATTAGGGTGTGTTTGGTTCACGGGATGAGGTTGAATGGGATGGGATAGTCCTGTACCATTTGGTTCTATTATTTTGGGTGAATGAGATGGTTCAGTATCTAGAGATAATATTCCTTAAATTTGTATCACTTGATCTAGGATGGGATGGTTCCATTCAAGCAACCAAACGCATGGATGACTTTTTTCTTGAACCATCTTATACAGCTAGCCAAACGCACAGTGTACTATAAAAGAACTCATTGCTATTGTTTTTGCACTGACTACTCTTTTCGTCATCTTACTATATTAATTTATTCTGTTTTGTGTTTCTTATAGGATTCTTTCATGCAGAAACGTCTAGATTTTCATCTGTTTTGCCTTATTATTCTCTTCTTTTTCCTTTTGAAAAGACGCCTTGTTATTCAAAACACAAGTATAGCAAAAAAAAAAAAGTTAAATCAGAGGAGGGGATGGATTTTAACAAGCACCTTCTCCTTTGTGTAATGCATTAGTTAAGTTAACATGCCTGTCGTATGATGTCTGAGCAGTATCTATAGTAGTTCCAAAAGAAGTCGCCGTTGTGTTTTTCTTACGAAAAAAATAAAATCATCAGTGCATTCCAAATCTATTGAACTTTCAAATCTCAGTGTAAATTTTTGTAAACAAGACAAATCAAGTTTGTCGCAATGAATTGGAACCTTTAGAAATCCAATTTTTGTGGAAGTTACGTGGGATCTAATTATCAATGGAAAAATAAACAGAAACGGTGAAATATGTTAAAAGAAACAAAACATTCAGTGAATGTACGCTAGCAGCCATACAAAGCCATAGTAGCTAATTTTCATTTTTCTTGAATGTTTTATTTTCACCACCACTGAATGAAACTTAGCACTAATTTTTGTTTATCCGAACAAAACATAATTTAAATGCATAGTTCAGAATTCATCGTATGTGATAGCTGTCATTCACCGGAACTACTCATCCTTTTTTTGAGAAATTTTATAGTGCATTATACTAGCAGTATATAATGAGTAGTAGAAATCAGATCTAACTATTGATTTGTTGACTAATCTACTACCAGAGGAAGTATAAATAAATACTAACTAATATGCATGCACTACCAGGTGTCGACGTTTTGTGTCGGCAATAATCTTAGGGGGGGGGGTGAATTTGCGGGGCAAGGCGCTGGATTAGGATCTCGATGGTAACACAAGACAAGGAGTTATACAGGTTCAGGCCCTCAACGGTGGAGGTATAATTAGTGTGTTTCTAAGATTATTTGTAATTTTTCGAAATTTACTTGGAATCCTCGCTAGTGATTTGAACTCAAGTGTATTGAAATAATCACGTAAAATAAAGATCATGCATTTTTGTATCAGCATAAAATCTAAAATTTGGTTTAAAATAAAGATAATTGGAAGACGAGAGTGTTCTCTTCAAATATGTTCGAAAAACATGTTATATAACTTAAGTTGTTGACTTTATAAAAATCTGTACAGGTGTCTGTTTCACTAAAAGAATTTGTACGGAAAATCTAACCGTCAAAAAATCATGAAACCAACTTCGTTAGGTTCCAAATAGTTCCTAGTATTTTAGAGGAAATTTTCAGATTTTTAGAACCTCCTTGTTATTTTTTTCGCAGCACGTTTTGAGAACGTATATGCGTATACGTGTATGCATGGTTACTTGATGTACGTTTGATTTTCTAGCCGTTTCCATGCGTTCCTTGTGTGAATTAGTAATGCAACCGTTTCCATTCCCTAGTTAATTACTAGCAACGTTCTCATTTCCCATTCGTTTCTCAAAACCACCCATCCATTCCATTTGCTAGTAACCGGCCACGTCTTGACGTGAATGCAATAACCAAATTGGTAACTGCCGTGACGGAGGGAGTGCTAGTAATTGCCATGCATGAATTTGTGATCAATAGTAACGTTCTGGCCATCATGCCATGAAGTGAATGAAGCACAACTTGCCATGCATGTTGTGTTTGATCTGCAACCATTTACTAGCACGTTTGGTTTCCAGCCGTTTGCACATGAATGGCTTTGACGTTTCTCCTCTCCAGCCTTTTCTATTTCCCACGTATGAAGCCTCCATATTCCAGCCATTCCTAATTAACCCCATTATTCTCTCCATACATTGCTTCATTCCATTTTTTCCCTTTCTCCAGCCACTACTAGCCATCACGTCTCTCCATTCTTCCTTGTATTCTCTAGCCACACCATTTCCATTGTCTTGCCATCGCTACCATCTCGTCGCCGTTGACGCCATCACCGTCGTCTACGTCGTTGCCGCCGTGTACGCCATCGTTGTCTACGTCGCTGCCGTCTCGTCGCCGCCGTCGCCGCCGCTGCCGTCTCATCGTCGACGGTCTGCGTTACTGCCTGCGCCAGCCGATATACCTGTTTTTCTTTTCCTTCGTGTGCACTTTATCTCTACCGATCGGTGGATCTCGTCGTGTATTTCCGCGTGTATGGGTATTAGTTTAGATGAACGCCAGAATACGTAAGCCTGTTAGACGCGTGTGTGTTTTTATATATATACTAGTGTGTATATACGTATATGTTAGACAGCGACTTGCAGGTATACGAAAATATATACTCGGCGGTACACGTGATTACATGTATACGTATATATAAGTATATACATGCATATTGCGTATGAGTAGGTAAATACACTCCTGTGTATCAAGCCATGCTTTGCATGAGGGTCCTCTCGCCGAACAGTACCATGCATATTTTTCAGCCGAACATTTTGAGCGTGAGTTTGTAATCAAATTGCGAATTTTGTCATTTTCGTTGCAAATTCGTTATAAGTCCAAACTGCATGCAACAAAATTTTTTAATTAGTAAAAATTAATACCTTTCTACGATAATTTTATAAAAAAATTTGTACTGTTAAATTATTCGCGGAATGTCCAAACTTATGAATTTTGTGGCTCTTAAACTATACATTCAAAAATAGCGAAATAAATTTTATAAATCTTAGAAAATGCTAGACTAATTATCTGGAAGTTTTCATGAAATTATGAATTAGTTTAATTTGCAACATTTCTCTGAATGTGTGTTTGTACGTTGTTTTGCGCGTTTATTTGGATCTTTATCTGTTACGCGTAGACATCGAGCTGTGTGAGGACGCGGATTTCGAGGATCAAACTCCAGACCAAGACTCGCTGCTTTACGAAGTCAAGTTGTGCTTTGACCATATTGCTCCTAATTTTTGAAGTATATTTTGAGTTGAATTATGCATGCTATGTTGTTAAAATAAATTAAATTGGTTTGGGTAAAGTAGCTAATCAACCTAGTTGTTAATTCCACCCTTGATGTTAATATTTGTATGCCATGTATCCATTGTCACCTTAAGTTGGTTAATTTAGTTGGATGATGCTATTGTGCCAACACGGGAGGCTAGACCGTGAATAGTTGCGTAGCTATGCTTGCGTGAAATGTGTTTCAAATGGCAAAATAATATTGACTAATGATATACGGAATAAATTTTGGAAATGGTGTAATCTTGTCACGTGATGACGTGAAGTGTAGGTACCTTTGTGGTTCTACATGGTAACTGATATTATTGTTGGCATGTGTTGCACAATAATCAAATTGGGTGGGAAAATATTTAGTCTGGGGCAAGTGGCAAGGTTGATCTGGTGGGCCATGATTGGTACCGGGAAAGTCGTTTTGGTTCTTTGGGTAGTCTTGCCCTGGTCACCCTAAGGACTTAACCTTGCAAGCCTTTTGTCGGGACCCGAATCTGCAAATCCGGACCCTCTGTGTATTCAGCACTAGTCCAGGAACGCGCTAGTGCACACAGTCTTAACATCGGTAAATATCACAATCATACCACTCGATACTAATAAAGTACTTTAATTAGATAGTACAACTGGTTGCTCGACCTTATGGTCAAGTTACAAATATACGCCACGCAGGGCGAAACTTATTAAGAGAGAAATAATAGCAGCGGAAAAATAAGATAACTTCGTGGCGCCATCCAGTATACCACAGGCAACTGACTGGGCTCGCTCCCTAAGTAGACGGTTCCTCTTGGAGCTCCTCCTCCAAAGCTGGTGTAGTCTCCTCTTCAACTGGTGTTGTATTGTGGCAAGGGTGAGTACTTGGTACTCAGCAAGTCATGCACAGAATGCAGCTAATATACTACATGCATGGCTTAATACAAAGGAATAGCTTAGGGTATATTTGCAGTAAAACAGCATTTGACAAGTAGCACAAGTAGATTCGAAAGCAATAGAAACAAGTATAGCATCAATAACTTTTCCAGGAGTTTAATCATCATCTTTCCCATTCCTAAACCACATTTTCATCAACATCATTATTTAACCAAACCCAACCTTTCAAGTCCAAGTTATTTTCAAGAAAATCTAACCCTTGACTGTAATTCCCGAGCGATGTCCAATACCGCGGACACGGCTATTCGAATAGATTTTACACTCTGCAGAGGTTATGCACTTTACCCACAAGATACAGTCAAACACCACAAAGGCGAGTTCCCGTAACAAAGTCTTTCGGAAACTTCTAACAATACAAGTGAGCCTCCCCGGTTATTGCACACTAACTCTTCCCTTAGCGAAGGCGAAGTTTAGGCCAATCAACCGTTAGATGGGTACCTGACCGCAGCCCCAGTACGCTCCCCCGTACAACTTACACAAAGGGTGTAATTGACAACCTGAGGTCCCACAGGTACGTTATTAGCAACTTAATCAACTAGGTCCGTCCCATTACAGACATGTGGTTGCAAGATTGACTCAGTTCAAAGGCTTGCAAGGTTAAGTCCTTAGGGTGACTAGGGCAAGACTACCCGAAGAACCAAAACAACATTCCTAGTGCCACAACTGGCTCACCTGATCATTCTTGCCACATGCCCCGGTCAAAAGCTATTTATCAAACCCCAGTTGATTACCATGCACCACGTGCCATCAACATCACATGATACCTTCCCGAAACAGGTTCAATATATCATTAAGTCAATATTAACATTTGATTGTCCAAAATCATGTCATGAGTACGTAGCAGGTCTAAGCAATATGCTACAACGGTCTAGAAACCCATATTGGCAATTTAGTAAAGTCCAACTAGTAATCCACAACTAGGGTGACAAGGGGGTCATGGCACATATTTAAATAGTCAAGGTGTCATACAGCAATTTGGCATTTATCTAATTTCCCATAATTAAGTAAAGCATTTTCTATTTGAACTAGCATGCAATACATTAAATCAAAATAGGTTTCAAAATGGGATCATTATGGTCAAAGCACAACTTGCCTTCAAAAAGTACTTGCTCTTGGTCTTGAGTTGGATCCTGAGTCAATACTTCTCCTTCGAATCCTTCCGGCACTTCAACGTCTACTCGTAACGCGTGTAAATAGCAACAAATGAATAAAACAGTAGACAAAAGTATCCAAACATCCAAATAAAGTTCATAAACAGAGAGAACATAATTTTATGAATTTTTAGAAACTGGAATCGTCAAATTCGGAGTTTAAATGCAAAAGTTATAGCATTTTGAAGTTTAAATAATCAATTAAATAATATTACAGAGGAAAACTTTAGTCCAAAAATTAAATAAAATTCATAATTAGGTAGATCTCAATTTTATACAAATTTAGAAATTTGAATCACTCAAATCGGAGTTGAAACGCAAAAGTTATAAGCGTTTGAAGTTTGAAACAAAATCTGAAATCATTATTTCGAAATAATAAATCATTTTCTTTTTCGGAAATTAATTATTGCGTCAGCGAAGACACGTGGCAGCCTCTGATTGGTCTGGCGTCGGTACCGGTTCATGGGCGTGGTCCATGGTTTGGCTTCGGAGTCTACCGTGGACTCGGTCCCACGGCTCCACGTCGGTCGTGGTGGGTCCCCTCGGGTAGCGTCATTCTTGGCGTCGGCGAGGCTCAGCCACGGTCGGCAGGTGGGACCCGGTAGCGTCATCGCTGATGTCACTACACGACTGGGGTGGCCGCTGACGTGCGGGCCCGCCCTGACGTCAGCGTGACATCATGGTGCGGTTTGGTCGGCGTCGGCCCGACACGCGGGCGGCGTGTCGGCGTCACTGCGCTGCAGTCTTGGCTGGCGGTCAGGCTCCCCGTCACGTGGCGCAATCTCGGCCGTTGATTTGAAAATCAACGGCTCAGATTAGATCTGGACTCACGCGTTTGGGTTAACGCGTTTGATCTGGACCGTTGGTCTAGATCCAACGGTTGAGAATGGATCTGGGAATCGCACGTGGTTCTCACCGTGGGATGATGTGGCGCAATCTGGGCCCTTGGATGAAGATCCGACGGCTGAGGGAGCTCGGGGTCCGGCGATGGCGAGCGGCGGCGCTGGGTCACCGGCGCAGGGGACGATGACCTAGCCGACGGCGTTTCGGGCGCGCTCCGGCGATGTGAGTGGTGCTCACCGACGCGGCTTGATCTCACGGTTCCGGATCTGGGGTCAACGGCGACGGAGGACGGCGGACGGCGGCGGAATTCGACGAAAACCGCGGCGGCTCCTTCTCCTTACTCCGGCGAGCTCTAGCGGCGCAACCACGGCGACTCAGGCGAGGTGAGTTAGGGCTACGGGTGCGCACGGAAGTCGGTGTCACGGCACGGGTGGCGGCGCATTAAATAGGGTCCTCGGCGTCCGTGAAACGCGCGGAAACCGAGGCCCACTCCGTTGCGGCGGCGGAGTCCGACGGCGACACGGAGAGGGTGACGTGGCACGCGCACAGCCGTTGGAGGTTCGGGTCTGACTCGGGCGAGCTGGCTGGCTCGGTCGGGCTCGGGCTCGGGTGACGTGGCTCAATCGTGGCCGGTGGATCAAGATCCAACGGTCACGCGGGTTTGGGTTCGGCCGAGCGGGTTCGGCTGGATCAACTGGCGCGGGTCGGACTCGAGTCTGACTCGGACTCGGGTCCGGTCGGAGGAACAGTAAAACCCACTCGCATTTAATTAATCCAATTAAATTCTCAGAAATTCAATTAAATCATTAAAAATAGCAAAAGACTCAGAAAAATTCCAGAAAAATTCTGGAAAATATTTTGGAACATTTTGGACTCAAATAAAATATTTCCAACAAATTTTTATTTGCAAAGTTTAATTCTTTAATTATTTAAAAATGGAATAAATTCAAATAAATTCCAAATAAATCCAAATAAATTCCAGAAAATTCCAAAAATTCACAAATGTGCAAAATAATATTTAATTTCATGAAAAGCAAAAATTGGGGTGTTACACCTTTGAACTGAGTCAATCGTGCAACCACATGTCTGAAGTGGGACGATCCTAGTTGAGTAAGTTACTAATAACTTGCATGTGGTACCTCGGGGTGTCAACTACACCTTTTGTGTAGTTGTACGGGGGAGCGTACCGAGGCTAGGCTAGGTACCCATCCAACGGTATGTCGGTCCTATACTTCGTCTCTGCTGAGAGAAGGGATAGTGTATGGCAACCGGGAAGGTCCACTTGTTAAGGTAGAAGTTTCCGAAAGGCTTTGTTACAGTCATTCACCTTTGTGGTGTTTGACTGTATCTTGTGGGTAAAGTGCATAACCTCTGCCGAGTGTGTCAAAACTATTCGAATAGCCGAGTCCACGGTACTGGACAACGCTCGGGGATTACAATCAAGGGTTAGATTTTCGAAAATAAAACGTGGGATGGGTGGCTGTATGCCAGAGATAATTGCCAAAGTGATATAGGGCTTTGTGCCCAATTGTTTGAAAAGAGATTGATAAATTATTATATAGTATGATTTTACTGCCTTTGAATCTATTAAGATTGTTTGGTAAAAGAAAAATGTTGCTTGATGCAAAATAACCACTTAAGCCATTCCTTTGGAAGAAGCCATGCATATAGTAATAGAACTGCACCTCTGTGCATGACTTGCTGAGTATGTTGTATACTCACCCTTGCTTCCAACACAATCATCAATTGAGGAGAAGACCACAACTTCAAAGGAGGAGAAGTTCCACGAGGAGGCAGTTATCTAGGAGTTGAACCTTGTCAGTTGCCTGTGGCATATTGATGGTAGTCACTGACGTTCTTCGTTCCGCTGCTGAGGGTCCGGATTTGCAGATTCGGATCCCGACAGAGGTGGTATCAGAGCCATACTGATTGTAGGTGTTGACCCTAGATAGATTGGCCATCTTTAGGAGCTTCAAAATTATTTTCTAAAGAGAAAATTTAACTTGAAAGAATAATATGCTCTTGACTTATCTTATTCCTCTATTCTCTCCTCTTAGCTGAAATTTCTATCCTTTCCACTGGTTTAAATGGAAATATTACCTGAGTCATTCCGAATAGTCAACGATGTGTCACACTTAAGGAGAATGTATTGAATGTCACTGTCAACCCTGAAGATCATGAAGTAAGGAATCGTCGAGCTCAAGGAGAAGTGGATCGATGTGGTGTTTCTGAAGCTTGAAGAACCAGTGCTTTAGTAGTTAGTGGAGACATGTGTGAGAGTCATGTCTATTAAGATAGGAGGGTCACCCTTTTAGCCGATAGATTATTATGTGCTTAGGTTAATTTGGTTCTTCATTGTTTGCTGGGTGTGTAGTATGCGTTGCATAGCTTTTAGGCTTGGATAAGCAACCATACCAAGTTATTAATATTATGTGTTTAAGTTTTTGGGTTAAACCTGCTCTCTGCACTAGGATTCTTGAACCTTACCTCTGCTCTGCCCTCTCAACTAAACCTTAGTGTGTCAACAGATGGAAGGACCGACCACACCAGTGTTTCTGAAGCAATTTCTGAAGTCATGATCATTCCGAAAATTGGATCAGTTAAGTTTATAGCACCAAGAGAGAGTGATTAGTTGAGAAACCTTTGTAAGAATTCTCTCGTTAAAAATATATATATAGCTGGTATGTGAGTATGCTGATATGTAAAGTTTTGATGCAAGAGTATTAATAAAGATCAGATGTCTTCATAGAGCAGCTAATAATGAGTTGTGTGGAATGATAGCCATAGAGCTAGAACTTGAGGCTATGAGCACAATGTGGTTGCATGGGGTGAGCCACCGTTTGTCGTGGTAAAGGTAACATGAAAGTGAGCCTAAAGGATTGCTGTTTTGAGACAAATCTTCAGTTTGTGGAAGGTTGCCAATGTTAGTATAGACAACTCACAGAGTATGTGTAGTTGGGATGTTTGGATACTCATTATATTGGAAACCAAGACCTTATATGCTAATATTAGAATGGATTAGTTATCCAAACATAAGGCGGTTTTGGTTTGTAGTCATAGAATGTTAGTAATCTCAAGTAACCGCAGTTTGGGATGGCCAGTTGATAGTCAATAGTGCGAAAGCTGTTAGTCAAGAAGAAGTACCAGTGATTGGCAAATACGTAGAAGTGCATCCATAAGACTTACTTGGTATGCCACCGGACGGGGATAACAAATTTGTGATCAAATGGGTGCCGATATCTTCCCAATGGCTAAGAAACCCTATAAGAGAGTTATCGATAAGTGGATAGAGATGAAGGAATAGATCAAGGAGAATCAGAACGAGATATGCAAAGGTTGTTAGAAGATGAAGCCGAAGTGGTGTCAAGGATTGTCTTCTTACATAGAGTGCCCAAGAAGGTATATCGGACAAAGGTACTCAATTTACCTCAGGGTTATAGAACAAGCTGTATGAGGCCATGGAAAACCGAATAAACTTCAGCACGGCCTATCATCCTCAGATAGATGGTCTAACTGAAAGAGTTAACCAGGTTTTGGAAGATATGCTTAGAGCTTGTGCACTAGCATATACCACTTCATGGGACAAGTGTCTACCGTACGCAGAGTTCAGTTATAACAACAGCTACCAAGCAAGTTTACAAATATCGCCTTTTGAAGCATTACAAGGGAGACCTTGTCGAACACCACTAAATTGGAACGAAACCAGTGAACGACGGGTATTCGGACCAGATATACTACAAGAAGATGAAGAGAAGGTGGCTTTGATCAAAGAAAGGTTGAAGATTGATCAGTCAAGGAAAAAGAGTTATGTAGATGACCACCGCAGAGACTTGAGCTTTGAGCCAGAAGATTTCGTGTACCTCAGAGTTACACCTTTCACAGGAGTCAGGAGATTTCATGCCACAGGAAAGCTCGCACCAAGATATGTTGGACCGTTCAAGATCCTGAATCGAAGAGGTGAGGTTGCTTATCAGCTGGAGTTGCCACAATCACTAACAGGAATACATGATGTATTTCATGTTTCACAGTTGAAGAAATGTCTGCGAGTACCTGAGGAACCAGAACCTCTGGAAGCCATTGATTTGCAAGAAGATTTGACCTATAAAGAACATCTAGTGAGGATTCTAGACACTTTGGACCGTGAAACAAGAAACAAATCAACCCACTTCTGCAGAGTCCAGTGGAGTAATCACTCAGAAAGCGAAGCGACCTGGGAATGCGAAAAAGATTTGAAGGAGTTTCCGAACCTATTCTCTAGTTAACCTCGAATCTCGGGGACGAGATTCTGTTAAGGGGGGAGGTTTGTAACACCCCAAAATTTGCCTTTAATATAATTAGTGTGTTTCTGAGATTATTTGTAATTTTTCGAAATTTACTTGGAATCCTCGCTAGTGATTTGAACTCAAGTGTATTGAAATAATCACGTAAAATAAAGGTCATGCATTTTTGTATCAGCATAAAATCTAAAATTTGGTTTAAAATAAAGATAATTGGAAGACGAGAGTGTTCTCTTCAAATATTTTCGAAAAACATGTTATATAACTTAAGTTGTTGACTTTATAAAAATCTGTACAGGTGTCTGTTTTACTAAAAGAATTTGTATGAAAAATCTAACCGTCGAAAAATCGTGAAACCAACTTTGTTAGGTTCCAAATAGTTCCTAGTATTTTAGAGGAATTTTTCAGATTTTTAGAACCTCCCTGTTATTTTGTTTCGCAGCACGTTTCGAGAACGTATATGCGTATACGTGTATGCATGGTTACTTGATGTACGTTTGATTTTCCAGCCGTTTCCATGCGTTCCTTGTGTGAATTAGTAATGCAACCGTTTCCATTCCCTAGTCAATTACTAGCAACGTTCTCATTTCCCATTCGTTTCTCAAAACTGTTAGGAAACCGGATTCGTATCCTATATGGACTCTTCCTTATCTCTAAGCAGAACCGCTATATATAGGAGGCAGGAGGTCACCCCATTGTATACAAGCATACAGAATAATAAAGCAGACCCGTTCCTCCTCATATTGTGTCTCTCGCCTTCTCTCTCTGTTCTCCAGTTCAATCTATTAGGCAACCCCGGACTATTCGATAGCGAGGTTGTCTAACACGTTATCAGCACGAAGCTCTACCCGGTGAAACAGATTGAAGGTGAGAAGAGGTACATGACGTGGTGCATCGCTCGGTCGATGGCCTCGAGAGAAGCCTCCTGGAAGCCGGCGGCAAGGTGGTGGGACTCCCCGGCGGCATCTTCGTCCGAAGTTGATAGCTGGTGCATGAGCGGCACCTCGCGTCCACATCCTTGTCGAAGCCTCCCAGGTCCAGGAGCAACCAAGGTAGTAGATGCATGGTTGCTAGCTTAATTTGCATAATCACGTGCTTGCTAGCTTTGAATGCTAGTTTTGCATACTCACGTATCCATTGCTTGCTAGCTTTGCATGCTCACGTATCCAATGAAGAGCATCTTGGGATCTTGGCCGACGGCCCGAAGCCGCCATGCGCACGCAGCGCCGCTGGCTCGAAGTTGTGCCCGACCTCGCCGCACTCCGCCTCGTTTTTTTTCTCCGCGCGCGCCCGAGCCGTCCGGCCGGCCCCGTCGGCGCGGCACGCAGCCGCCGACCGTCGAGCGTGCCAGCTTCACGCATGCAAGTGAAGCGCAACATGCATACGAGAATTGCATGCAATCAATTGACTAGAAGTCACTACTACAGAAATGGCTTCCAGAAGCGGTTCAAAACCACTTCCAGAAGCGGTTTTACAACCGCTTCTAAGCAACCGCGAGTGATACCCCGAAGGGTATCACAAGCGGTTGCTAGAACCGCTTGTGGTGGTGTGATACCAAGCGATAAAAGACTACCAATAATATCGTGGGACTGGGATTCGAACCCACGACCAGCACTCCATCCTCGTGACCCGCTTCATCCATCTAGCCAACCCACCCACGCGTGCTCTCTGATAGAATAGGACACGCATTCCTTTTATTATTTCTAAAACTGGGCTTCTACAAGCGGTTCGTGACACGAACCCCTTCTGAAGGGGGTCTTTAGAAGCGGTTCGTGTCACGAACCCCTTCTAAAGCCCCACCTTTAGAAGCGGTTCGTGGCACGAACCCCTTCTAAAGCTTTAGAAGCGGTTGGGGACACGAACCGCTTGTAAAGATCGTTAGAAGGGGTTCGTGCCACGAACCCCTTCTAAAGGTGGGGCTTTAGAAGGGGTTCGTGCCACGAACCGCTTCTAGAGATCCCCTCCGGCCTGTTGCCACGAACCGCTTCTGGTGTGAGCATTACAACCGGTTTGCACCAAACCGTTTCTAATAGGCCGCTTGTGATGCCCGGTTTTGTAGTAGTGAGTTCTGCGCGTGGATGCGATCAACTGACTTGAAGATCTGCGTGTGCATTAACGAAGGCACTCGGCGCTTACAGCACTGCCATCCTGGAAACTCAGCGCCTGGCGGCTGTCGTCTGCCGGCACGAAGCCGGCCGCCCGGCGACCGCCGCTCGGCGAGCCCGCCAGCGCATGTAGCGACACCGCAGAACTTCGGCGCTGGCGCCGCACGCAAAGCCTGGAGTCATCCTGTGTCCGCGCCCAACGGCCACGTGACCTGGAACCGCCTCGACGCACGCTTGAAGCCGTGCGCCCCAGGCCATGCCGACCACCTGCCGCGTCGAGTCGGCGCCACCCTGCCTAGCAACTCGAAGTCGCCGCATCAGCGCCGTCCCGTAGTACCCGGCAGCCGGCCTCGGTGCCGCGCCATCTCGCAGACCGGCCAACGCTGCCAGAAGCCCGTCAGACCGCAGCTGTGCCGCCCGCCGTCCACTGCCCGGCATGGCCTCGAAGTGCCGCCGAGCATCTTGCCGAGTAGCCGCGCGCGCGCGTCCTAGACCACCGCACGCCGTTGTGCCCGGCCTAAAACTGCGCCCACGATGCCTTGCCCGCGTGCAGCGACCGCGCCGAGGCCGTCTGCCACGCATCGCGCTCGCCTGCCGCGCCAAGTCCGTTGGCCTGCTGCGCCCACTGCCGATTCGCCTGGCACCGGCCCCGCCGACCGGCTCTCTGCGCACTTTCCGGTGGACAAGATCCAAAGCATCAAGTACTAGCTCCTGGACATGAAGTCCAAGTGACTTGGACACCAAGTTCAATACGTGCAGGACAAAAAGTCCAATCGGTTGGATGGCTATAAAGCCAGTACTCCAATCCGGTTTTGGAGGAATCACGCACGAGGGCATGGGAATTTATTGATTAGAAAATTGTCAGAAAATTATGAAAAACATGTAGAATAATACAAAAATTTATTGGCTCTGTTTTAATTTTTTTTCTTAAGCCATATTTTCTGCATTTATGAATTTTTGTATGAATTTTTGCAATAATTGCCCCGTTTAGAATATCGGAAATTCCTGAGAATTTATTTTCCGAATTTATGAATTTATGAATTATGTCATGTTGATATTTGCTGAAATTCAATTTCCTGTTGTAAAGTAATTCTGAAAATTGCTTGGAAATTAGCAGAAATTATGAAAAGTGTTAGGAAAATTCCAGAATTTCTCATACAACAGTTTATGAGAACATGAGTGGTTGGGATTTGATTTTGGTAATGAATAAACAGATATGAGACAATTGGTGTCTAGGAAAACACACATGAGGCTTGGTTCTTTAATTGGCACCCGGAAACGGGAAGTGCTCCCTCCCTCATGTGAGCCCTAGGGGCAGGTTGACCTGGCCAAGAGTCAAATTGACAGAGATATTCATTACCTGTTTTCGTTCCCAGCCAACAAGAATTATATAAGTTGTAATTAGACTTATGCCATGTTTAATTCATGTTGCAATTTATTTTCTGTTATCAAGTGATGCTGGAAAATTGCTGTATAATTAACAGAAAATTGCCAAATACTAAGAAAAATTCAGAAATTTCTGAGAATTTATTTCCGCATTTATGAATTTATGAATTGTGCAATTATTGTTTATTCTGAATTTATGAATTGTGCAATTATTGTTCTGTTCCATGCATTGTATTTATTGCTTTAATATAATTTATTATGAAATTCAAGCACGCCGCACGAAGCGGCCACCGTCGCGCCAGGAAGGCCGACGCGCATGGAACTGAATGCACCACGCGCATGAAGCCGCGTTAAAATCGATCGCACGAAGCCGATCGTGCATATGAATCTGATCGTTTGCACGAAGCCGATCACCTACATGCACGTAGTTGTATTTCTGAATACTTATGAATCATGTATTTATGAATCTTGCAATTATTATTTTCTTTTAGTTTGCTGGAAACTCATGAGAATTCAATTATGCATTTCATTGAATCTAGCAGCCATTTCCTATTAGATTGCACGCAGTAATCTAATGGAAGAACCTTATGAATGTGCAAAGGTGTGGCATTATCTAACGTGAGTTTTTGCAGAACTGACATGAATTGTCAGAATTATCTCACATAGACATCAGATTGCATAATGAATAGTAAGCTCTCGAAGAGCATACTTTTCTCATGAATAGAATTGCAATTTATTCTTTATTCCAGTATTCTTTATTTACAAGCAATTTTTGAATTACTTAGCCACTGTATGATTAGAATTATTTTTCTTTTCATCTAGAAATCGTGTAGCGCCCAATGGAGGAAATATGCATTGTTGATAGTGGCACAACAAATACCATCTTAAGAGAGTCGAAATACTTTCAAACAATCACGAAGAACGCTGGAAGGATTACGACTATCGCAGGAAGCGATACACATATAATAGGCTCAGGAAGAGCCACAATTATATTGCCAATGGGTACAACTTTGGTAATTGAAGAAGCCCTCTTGTACCCTGAACCAACCCGCACTCTCTTAAGTTTCAAGGATATCCGCGCCAATGGGTTTCACGTAGAAACCAATGAAGAAAATGGCAAAGAACACTTATGCATTGTGAAGCACGCGGAATATGGAAAGATGGTACTAGAAAAATGTCCCTCATATGAATCTGGGTTGTACTACACGAAAATCAATGCACACGCAGTGTATACTTCTTTGAAGACTGTCTTTAGAAGCTCTGAATTATTTGCTTTATGGCATTGTAGATTAGGTCATCCTGGTCTTAGATTGATGAGAAATATAGTTAACAACTCACAAGGTCATGGCATTAATGTTAAGAATTTCCCGAATCACGAAGATTTTGTGTGCCATGCATGTGCCACCGGGAATTAATAACTAGACCCTCATATGAAAGTGCAACATGAAATCCCTGCATTCTGGAACGCATTCAGGGGATATTTGCGGTCCGATTCAGCCCTTGTCGTGGCCGTTTCGATACTTTATGGTGCTCATTGATGCTTCCTCGAAATGGTCGCATACATGTTTGCGTCAACAAGGAATCATGCATTCGCAAAATCGATCTCGCAGATCATCGAATTAAGAATGCTTTTCACGATCATCGCGTGAAGTCCATTCGAATGGACAATGCCGGTGAATTCACTTCCAAGGCATTTGATGATTATTGCACAAAGAACGGGAATAAGCTGTTGAGCACTCTGCATCGCACGCGTCCATACGCAAAATGGGCTAGTGAAGCACTAATAAAGAGGATTAAGTTCATTGCCGCACGCTCTTGCAGAGTTGTAACTTGCCCAACACTTGTTGGGGACACGCAGCCTCGCACGCAAAGAAGACTTCATCAATTATAGACCATCGGCCTACAACATCCATTCACCTATGCAACTAGTGCAAGGGGTCATCCCGAAGATTTTCCATCTTAGAAATTTTGGTTGTATGGTATATGTACCTATACCACCCCCACAGCGGACTGCAATGGGCCCTCTCCGCAAGTCTGGGATATACGTTGGTTATGAGAGTGCATCCATAATCAGGTATTTGGAACCCATGACTGGAGACTTGCATACAACCCGATTCGCTGACTGTATCTTTGACGAGGACCGTTTCCCGTCATTAGGGGGAGAGAATCAACCATTGGATGAAAAATGCCGGGAAATAATATGGCATTCCACTGGGATCCCCGCGCATGACCCTCGCACTAATGAAGCAAATCAAGAAGTCCAGAAGATAATTGATTTGCAGAATTTAGCAAATGAACTGCCTGATCATTTTTGTGATCTGAAGAGCGTGGTTAAGTCGCATGTACCAGCAAGAAATGCACTAGAGAGGGTGGAAATACCAAAGAAAGCAGAAGGTATCCCTCATCCTGTTCAGAGGCCTCAAAGAAAAAGAACAGGAAATCTGGCTTCTCAAACCCAAAGTACCCGGAGACGTCTGGGGAAAACTGGGCAAGAGGACTTACCACAGCCAATCACAAAAGTGCCCCAAAGCAAGAAGGGGAGCCAGTTGAGACCTGGCACTGGAAAGAAGCCTATGGAAAAGGCAATTCCAGATCTGAACCTTCCATTGGAAGAAGCCACCGAAAATAATGTGTGCGCACACATTGGCGGAGAAAAACTAAAGGAACTTGCTCCTGGAATGGGAAATAGCAATGAAGAGCAAGTAGAAGTGCACGAAGCACCCCATGATGAAATGGCCATAAACTTTGTAATAACGGGAGAATCGATGAATAGAGCAACAGCCAATGTCGATGCATACTTTGCAAAGAAGATTGCCACGATCATTAATCATGATCCCGAGCCCGCATCTCTCGCAGAATGCAAGAAAAGGCTCGATTGGGAAGATTGGAAGAAGGCAATCACCGCAGAGTTAGTCTCTCTAAACAAAAGAGAGGTGTTTGGGCCTGTGTGCCGCACGCCTCCCCATATAAACCCCGTGGGGGCACAAATGGGTTTTTGTTCGGAAGAGGAATGAAAACAATGAAGTTATAAGGTACAAGGCAAGGCTTGTCGCTCAAGGTTTCACTCAACGTCCTGGGGTTGATTATGAAGAAACCTATTCTCCGGTCATGGGTGGAATTACCTTTAGATACTTGATCTCAATGGCAGTCAACTTGAAGTTGAAAATGAAGCTAATGGATGTTTTCACAGCATACTTATATGGAAACTTGGATTCAGAGATATACATGAAAGTACCGGAAGGTATCCCTATCCCGAACCAAGACAGAGCAAACAGAAACCTATACAGTGTGAAATTGGAGAAATCACTGTATGGGCTGAAGCAGTCAGGAAGAATGTGGTACAATCGCTTAAGTGACTTTCTTTGCAAGAAAGGCTACCTAACAAATGAAGATTGTCCATGTGTATTTATACAACGATCCCCGAATGGATTTTGTATAATCTCCGTCTATGTAGATGACTTGAACATCATTGGGACGGATGAAGAAATTGAAGAAGCATGCACATACTTGAAGTTTGAATTTGAAATGAAAGACTTGGGTAAAACCAAGTTTTGTTTAGGCTTGCAGCTTGAACATGTCCAAGGCGGAATCTTGGTACACCAATCTTCCTACACGCAGAAAGTGTTGGAGAAATTTGGTTTTGAAAAGGCATACCCGCAAAAGACCCCAATGGCTCGGAAGGTCACTCCAAGCAGACCTAGACCCGCACAGTCCTAAAGAAGAGGGGAGGAAGTCACGGGAGCGGAATTCCCATACTTGAGTGCAATTGGAGCGCTCATGTACCTTGAATAGCACTAGGCCGGACATTGCGTTCGCCGTGAATTTGCTAGTGCGATCTGATCTGAGAACCCACCAAAAGGCATTGGAAAGGGGTGAAGGACATCTTCCGTTACCTTCAAGGAAGCAAAGACCTTGGCTTGTTTCTGAAGAAACAATGAATTGAATTTGGTTGGCTATGCCGATCTTTGGGTACCTATCGGACCAGATATCTTGGCAAGTCACAACCAGGTATGTTTTCCTTTGCGGTGGAACAACAATTTCGTGGAAGTCATCTAAGCGGACTCTTGTCTCAACGCCGACAAACCACTCGTAAATAATTGCCTTGTATGAAGCATCTCGAGAATGTGCATGGCTTGAAGAATGGTTCATCACATCCGTAAGTCATGTGGTTTGAACATGGAACAAACCCCACCATTATCTATGAAGATAATGCGGCTTGTGTTGCTCAAGTGCAAATGGGATATGTGAAAAGCAATCTTCACGAAGCTACATCAACCCCAAGTTCTTTTATGCCCATGAAATGCATAAGATGAACGAGATAAAGATACTGCATACTAAGTCGTGTGAAAATCTCGCAGATTTATTCACTAAGTCACTCCCGGCATCTTCTTTTGAAAGATGTGCTAGAGGAATCGGGATGATGAGGCTTAGAGAAGTGCAGATTTCAGGGGGAGAATTTTCACATACTCCTACATAAATCTCAAACATGAAGTTTGAGTACCCAACGTGAATCTTGAATATTAACATTGAAGTTTGGGTGGATTGTACTCTTTTCCTTAAGTAAGTTTTTCATTGAAGTTTTCCTACATAAGGTTTTTGATGAGGTAATCTGTGCAACACAGCAAGCGTGTGCTATGTACTCTTTCTCCAATTATTTTTCCCACTGGGTTTTTATGGAGTTTTAATGAGGCATATGCATCTCGCAGTGAAGAGTCCAAGGGGGAGTGTTAGGAAACCGGATTCGTATCCTATATGGACTCTTCCTTATCTCTAAGCAGAACCGCTATATATAGGAGGCAGGAGGTCACCCCATTGTATACAAGCATACAGAATAATAAAGCAGACCCGTTCCTCCTCATATTGTGTCTCTCGCCTTCTCTCTCTGTTCTCCAGTTCAATCTATTAGGCAACCCCGGACTATTCGATAGCGAGGTTGTCTAACAAAAACCACCCAGCCATTCCATTTGGTAGTAACCGGCCACCATGTATAGTCTTGACGTGAATGCAATAACCAAATTGGTAACTGCCGTGACGGAGGGAGTGATAGTAATAGCCATGCATGAATTTGTGATCAATAGTAACGTTCTGGCCATCATGCCATGACGTGAATGAAGCACAACTTGCCATGCATGTTGTGCTTGAATGCAACCATTTACTAGCACGTTTGGTTCCAGCCGTTTGCACATGAATGGCTTTGACGTTTCTCCTCTCCAGCATTTTCTATTTCCCACGTATGAAGCCTCCATATTCCAGCCATTCCTAGTTAACCCCATTATTCTCTCCATACATTGCTTCGTTCCATTTTTTCCCTTTCTCCAGCCACTACTAGCCATCACGTCTCTCCATTCTTCCTTGTATTCTCTAGCCACACCATTTCCATTGCCTTGCCGTCGCTGCCATCTCGTTGCCGTTGACGCCATCGCCGTCGTCTACGTCGTTGCCGCTGTGTACGCCGTCGTCGTCAACATCGTTGTCGTCGCTGGAATTTCCTGGAGTCGAACTGGGATCCATTGTCTGTCACAATCTGGAAAGGGACCCTATACCTGCAAACGATCATTTTCCACATAAACTTGACGGCACCATCAGTGGTTATCTTTGCTACCGGCTCTGCTTCAATCCATCGGGAGAAGTAGTCGATGGCGACGATTACAAACTCAAGATTTGCCCGGGCCTTGGGAAGCGCTCCAACGATATCCATCCCCCATTTGGCAAAGTGCCAAACTGGGGGCACCACGTGCAGCTCGTTGGGTGGGGCCTTCTTTTGTTTGGTCGTCCATTGGCATGCGTGACAGTGTTGAACTATCTGCTCGGCATCTTGCAACGCCGTGGGCCAGTATAGGCCCATTCGGAACACTTTTCCCGTAAGATTTCTGGGGGCCTGGTGTGCTCCGCAAGCCCCTTGGTGTGCTTCGCGCAGGGCCTGCACCCCCTCTTCACGGGAAACACAGCGGAGCCATGGAGCGCAGAGGCCACTACGGAATAGGAGCCCATCAATGATGGCATATTTCTTCGCTCGCCTCTCCAGACGCTTTGCTTGTGCTTCATCACTTGGGGTTATACCCTCGAGGAGATAGTCGTATATCTCGCTCCTCCAGTCTTCGTCGGTCGCTCGAGTGATGAGATTTATTTGGGAAGGAACAGAAGCGACATGGAGTACCTCGAAGAACACCGCTGAAGGTAAGGTCCCTCCGGCAGCGGCAATCTTCGCTAGCTCGTTAGCTCGCTCATTTTGGGCTCTCGGTATCGCAACTATAGTGAACCCAACGAAGCCCTTCTCCATTGTCCTGATTGCTTCGACGTACTTCTGGAGCTGTTCGTCCTTCACTTGATATTCTTTAGAGATATGTCCCTGAACAAGCTTTGAATCTGTGTATAAGATAGCCTTTTTTGCTCCCATGATCTTTGCTTTTCGGAGCCCCAATAATATTGCTTCATATTCGGCTATGTTGTTGGTTGAAGGAAAATTCAGCCTTGCGGCGAACTCAGCTTTTACGCCTACCGGGGCCTTCACCACGGCGGCTATCCCAGCTCCGCTTACTCCCCACGACCCATCCGACATGACAGACCATATCGTTGGGGCGTCGTCAGCTTCGCATATTGGAGATGTCCATTCTACCATGAAATCGGCCAGGGCCTGGCTTTTGATGGCAGTACGCGGTACTATGGTTAGTTCGAAGGACGCCAATTCGACCGCCCACTTGCTGATACGGCCAGTGCTTTCTTTGTTGGACAGCATGGACCCAAGAGGGTATGCTGTTGGTATTTTGATGCGATTAGCTTGGAAATAATGGCGGAGCTTTCAGGAGGCCATCAACAAAGCGTATGCCAGCTTTTCCATCTCTGAGTATCTTATCTTTGCTCCTTGCAAGGCTTCGGAGACGAAGTAGATCGGCTGTTATTTTATACGTTGTGGTCGCACCAGTACAGCGCTGACGGCCGAAGGGCTTGCCGCCAAGTATAGCAGAAGCTCCTCGCCTTGCTTCGGACTTTGTAAGATAGGGACCTCCATAAGGCTTTGCTTCAGCTTGTCGAAGGCGAGCTGGCACTCCTTCGTCCAAGCAAAAGCATCGCTCGAACGTAAGGCTTTGAAGACCAGCAGGCTTTGCTCCGCAGATTTTGGCAGGAACCAGCTAAGTGCTGCCAGCCGCCCCGCCAACCGTTGTACCTCCTTTAGATTTCTTGGTGGAGCCATGTCTTGGATGGCCCTTATCTTTTTCGGGTTCGCCTCAATGCCTCGCTGGGAGACTAGAAAGCCTAGCAGCTTCCCTGCATCTATGCCAAAGACACATTTGGTCGGGTTAAGCTTCACTTTCTCCGCCATCAAGTTGTCGAAGGTTTCCCAGAGATCAGCGATATGGTCTTCCTTCTTCTCGCTCTTAACAATGATGTCGTCGATGTAGGCTTCCACGTTCCTCCCTAGCTGGCTGGCGAAGATCTTGGTGATGAGCCGCACGAAGGTAGCACCCGCGTTCTTGAGCCCGAAGGGCATTCATACAAAGCAGTAAGTGCCGAAGGGGGTAATAAACGTGTCTTGTCTTCGTCTTTCCTTTGCATGTACACTTGATGTGAAGGATCATTGTTTTTGATCCATTTGATTTTGATGATGAGTATTTGAATATTCGAAAAGATTTGAACTTGGTTTGAAGATTTGAAAAGATCTGAATTGATTTGATTTTGGTTTCATTTTTTGAAAAGATTAGAAATCAATTTGTTATTTGAAAAAGTTTTGAAACACGTTTGAGGATTCAAAAAGATTTATTTTTGGTTTCTTTATTTGAAAAAGATCTGAAACCAGTTTGTTTATTTGAAAAGATTCAGATTTGCAAAAGAGTTTGGTTTGATTTTTTATTATGTTTTTGGTTGATTTTATTTGATGCAATGCGCTCGTGTGAGTGGTTGCATGGATTAAATTGAGTCAAGTCACGGACTTGGGCTCGGAAAATGTTTTTGTGTTTTTGTTCACGTGCAAGTGTTGCTTGAGGTCGAACATGGTCGATGACGGGACCGAGACTAGGTTCAGGGACGAACTGAGGTCGTGAGGGCCGAGGATGTCATGCGAGATATTTGGACTAGAGGACAGTGCACGTGAGGTCGAGATCGTTGCAGCGTAGTGGCAGGTGGGCCGTACATGTATATACGAAATTTTTTGAAACAGTGTATGCAGGCAAGTGCAAGTGTATGTGTGTGCATACATGTGCATGTATGTGCATGCCATGAGAGAGAGAGTCGTGTATGTGCATTTAATGCATGTGTGTGTGTGCATTTAATGCCATGCATGGTGTGTGCGTGTGTGCTATGCATGTGTGCTGTGTGGTTGCACTGCGTGTGTGAGTAGTGCACATGGAGTGTGTGTGTGCGCTAACGTGTGGTGTCGAGTGCGTGTGAGTGCGTGAGTGAGTGCTGTGGTGTGTGTGTGCAGCACATTGCTTGTGTGCATGCGTTGTCAAACCGAGCAGGCTGTTCTTTTTCCTTGCTTTGTTCGATTCGCCGGCGCTGTGTCCGAAGCCGAGTGGATGGCTAGCGTGTGCAAGCAGGTCGTCCGACAGGAGCCAGGCAATTTGCCGTGTCCGAGAGGAGGTTTTGCATTTAATGCTTGCCTAATCCGAATACAAGAAAAAATCGGTGGCTGTGGAGTCCGAATACAAGAAGAAATCGGTGGCTGTGGAGTCCTTTAAATAGAGGTTGTAAGGGCTTAGAAATTCAATCTACCGATCAAGCGAACAATTGTTCAATCAAGCACAAGGTGCAAAGAAGAGCTTGTATGCTCTATTAGTTTGTTTAGGGTTTTCTAATCGTTGAAGATTAGAAGATTTTTGGTGTCATCTTGTTGAAGATGGCTTTGGAATAAAAGAGATAAGTTTATGCAATATTCTTTTATTCTTTTCGCTTTGATTCTTGATTAGAAGATTTGTTCTTCGTTTTATTAGAACTAGTTCTTGTTCTTGTTCGATTTGTTTCAATAATTAGTCTAGGGTTTTGATCTTTAAGATATTAGATATTCTTCCGTTGTTTAGGGGTAATTAATTTTCCAAAAGAAAACGTTAAATTTTATTCGACATCTATTCACCCCCCCTCTAGTTGCCTACTCGGTCCTACAAGTGGTATCAGAGCCAGGCTCTACTAAACCATCTTAACAGGTGATTAGTAAAACGGTAAGTTATGGCAAGAGAGAAATACTCGAACAAACTGCCGATCTTGAAGGCCTGAGACTTTCCCCAGCGGATCGAGAGAAGATTGCATATCTTCAAGCTCAAGGTAACGCTATTTGGCGCAAGGTAAAGATTCCATACAAGCTTCCTTCAAATGATGATATTGATAAAATCGAGTTTGAAAAAGATGTTGAAAATAATAATAGAGCTAGAAACATATTGCTTCAAGGACTTGCTAGAAAAGAATTCGATAGAGTCTGTCATTTACTCACTGCTCATGAAATTTGGAAATCTCTTCAAGATTATCATGAGGGCACTGACTCTGTAAAAGAAGCTAGGCAAGATCAATTTAAAAAGGAATACACTAGATTTGAAATGAACTCTAGAGAATCTCTAGATGATTGTTTTGCTCGCTTTAACAGAATCTTAAACAATCTTAGAGATGTAGATGTAAAGTACACTGACTCTGAAAATGCTAGACATTTCCTATCATCTCTTGATCTTAAAATCTGGCAAATGAAAGTGACATTTTTTAGGGAAGCTCACAAGATGAGTGAAATGACTTTGGATAAACTATATTCTAGTCTCAAGACTTTTGAGATAGACATTGTTTCAAGAACATCCAATGATAACTCTATGGCTCTTAATGCTAATTCCACTTCATATGATAATGCTACTAGTTCTTCATCATCATATTCCATTACTGCTTTGAGTGCTCTTAGTGATGAACAGCTAGATCAAATACCAGAAGAGGTGTGGTGTCGAGTGCGTGTGAGTAGTGCACATGGAGTGTGTGTGTGCGCTAACGTGTGGTGTCGAGTGCGTGAGTGCTGTGTGTGTGTGTGTGCGCTAACGTGTGCAAGCAGGTCGTCCGGCAGGAGCCAGGCAATTTGCCGTGTCCGAGAGGAGGTTTTGCATTTAATGCTTGCCTAATCCGAATACAAGAAGAAATCGGTGGCTGTGGAGTCCGAATACAAGAAGAAATCGGTGGCTGTGGAGTCCTTTAAATAGAGGTTGTAAGGGCTTAGAAATTCAATCAACCGATCAAGCGAACAATTGTTCAATCAAGCACAAGGTGCAAAGAAGAGCTTGTATGCTCTATTAGTTTGTTTAGGGTTTTCTAATCGTTGAAGATTAGAAGATTTTTGGTGTCATCTTGTTGAAGATGGCTTTGGAATAAAAGAGATAAGTTTATGCAATATTCTTTTATTCTTTTCGCTTTGATTCTTGATTAGAAGATTTGTTCTTCGTTTTATTAGAACTAGTTCTTGTTCTTGTTCGATTTGTTTCGCTAATTAGTCTAGGGTTTTGATCTTTAAGATATTAGATATTCTTCCGTTGTTTAGGGGTAATTAATTTTCCAAAAGAGAACGTTAAATTTTATTCGGCATCTATTCACCCCCCCTCTAGTTGCCTACTCGGTCCTACAAGTGGTATCAGAGCCAGGCTCTACTAAACCATCTTAACAGGTGATTAGTAAAACGGTAAGTTATGGCAAGAGAGAAATACTCGAACAAACTGCCGATCTTCGAAGGCACAGACTTCCCCCACTGGCGGATCCAGAAGACTGCATATCTTCAAGCTCAAGGTAACGCTATTTGGCGCAAGGTAAAGATTCCATACAAGCTTCCTTCAAATGATGATATTGATAAAATCGAGTTTGAAAAAGATGTTGAAAATAATAATAGAGCTAGAAACATATTGCTTCAAGGACTTGCTAGAAAAGAATTCGATAGAGTCTGTCATTTACTCACTGCTCATGAAATTTGGAAATCTCTTCAAGATTATCATGAGGGCACTGACTCTGTAAAAGAAGCTAGGCAAGATCAATTTAAAAAGGAATACACTAGATTTGAAATGAACTCTGGAGAATCTCTAGATGATTGTTTTGCTCGCTTTAACAGAATCTTAAACAATCTTAGAGCTGTAGATGTAAAGTACATTGACTCTGAAAATGCTAGACATTTCCTATCATCTCTTGATCTTAAAATCGGCAAATGAAAGTGACATTTTTAGGAAGCTCACAAGATGAGTGAAATGACTTTGGATAAACTATATTCTAGTCTCAAGACTTTTGAGATAGACATTGTTTCAAGAACATCCAATGATAACTCTATGGCTCTTAATGCTAATTCCACTTCATATGATAATGCTACTAGTTCTTCATCATCATATTCCATTCTCGCTTTGAGTGCTCTTAGTGATGAACAGCTAGATCAAATACCAGAAGATACACTTGCTCTTCTTTCCAAGCGTGTCAATGCAGCTTACATGAGATCAAGGGAGAGAAGAGGAGACTCCATCCACTGCTACAACTGCGGCAAGGCGGAGGCACATCCGTGCTAATGCTTTCAAGAACAAAGATAGAGAGGAGAAGGAGCAAAGCAACTCCTCCAAGTCCTTGGCCAAGAGAGCAAGGATAAAAATAAGCAACGGACGAAGAAGATGCTCAACAAAGTCTTAGCGGCAATTGGTCGCTTAGACTTAAGCGACATTGATGACTCAATGAAGATGAGAAGGAAGCGAAGCAAACGGTTGAATGAGAAGGATTTCACCGGATGTGCTTCATGGCAAAAGGGAACACTAGTGATTCTAGTGACAATGACAAAGACACCTCCGGCGGTGATGAGGTAATGCCTTCGTATGATGAGCTTTGTGAAGTTTTAGTCATATTGAGAAAATCTTTAAGAAAATATTCACTCAAAAATAAAAACTTAGAAAAAGATCTATCCGTGCTAAAATCTGAATACTTTGATCTTAGAAATTCAAATTCTGAAAATATTTGTGATACTTGCTTAGATCTCAAATTTGAAATTAAGTCTCTAAAAGAGGAACATGTGATTAAACTAGAACAAGTTTATGCCGAACAATTGAAAAATAAAAAACTTGTGAAAAATATTGGTTGCTCTACTGATAGTTTACATGATCAAATTGCTTGCTCTAAATGTTCAATTCTTGAGTTGAAATTAAAAGATGCAAATTGTAGAGTTACCCAATTAACAAAAGACATGTTCACTCATGAAATTAACTCGTGTTCAAATTGCCAGAAACAGAAAGCTAAAATTGACACTCCTTGTGATAATTGTTTAAATCTTGCTAAAAAGGTTGACTACTTGCAAGATTCTCTTTCTAGGTTCACTAAAGGGAAGAAAAATTTGAACATGATTTTAGATCAATCTAAAGTGAGCTCCAACAAACAGGGTTTAGGTTTTAACTCTTATGCTTCTACTATCATTAAACCTGTTGAGAGCAAAATTGTGAAAATTGATAATGAGCCTAAAAGAACTTTGTTTAAATCTGCCGGCACTCTATCTCCCACTATTTCAAGTGCAAAAGTTACTTCTAATGCCAAACATCCTGTTAAGTACACTTGCACTTATTGTGGTAGAGATGGACATTTAGTAGATTTTTGCTTTAGACTAGCCAAACAACAAAAGAAAGAAAGAACTAAGGCTAGGTCTAATTTCAGACAGGCACGCTTTGTTTCTCATTATGTGCCTAGGGTGATGCAAACACCTTTTGTTGGTAAGAACACAGGAAAAGACAAATCTATCTTTGTGCATAAGAATGCTCATGTTGTGCCTACTGTTGTGCGTCGTGTGTCTCAGTACTGGATTCCTAAACATCTTATTTCTAACCCTAGTACCGAGACCTCGACACTTTCTGCTTCTATGTAGGCTTCTCACGCAAGGAAGGAGAACATATGGCTAGTGGATTCCGGATGCTCACGCCACATGTCCGATGATAAGAATTAGTTCTCCTCCTTCACTCGTGCATCTCGTGCTAAAAGTGTTATTTTTCAAGATGCTTCTTCCACCTCTGTTTTTGCAAAAGGCACTAGTCCAAATAGTGCAGGTACAGGTGCATATGTTTAGGGGGAGAGTATCTTTGTTAATGAAGATGATGATGATGCTGTTGAGGATGAGATATTTGGAGTTTGTTGTGTGCTTGTGTGCTCGTTTTCAAGCTTCCCCGCGTGCTTCACATCGACAAGCTATCAAGAGGATTTTAAGGTATCTCCGTGGTACTCAAGATTTTGGCATTTGGCTTTCTGCTTCCTCATGCATTAGTTTAAGAGCTTTCTCTAATGCTGAATTTGGAGGATGTAGAATTGATTGAAAAAGTACATCTGGTTCATGCCACTTCTTGAGTAATTCTCTTTCTTGGACACATTGACATCAGATTTCATTTTCTTAGAGATCATGTTGAAAAAGGAGCTATTGAACTGAAATTTGTTGATTCGGGTGCTCAACTTGCTGATATTTTCACTAAACCGCTTGATTCTTCTCGTTTTGCTTTCTTACGCGGTGAACTTGGGATCATTCATCCCCATGGGTTGATTTGAGGGGGAGTCTTGAGTTTATCTCTTTTTGGGTTACTTGACTTTGGTTCCTATAAGTGATTTTTTTATAAGTGGTATTTTGACTTTACACCTCAAGTAAAATCCCCTGTTTACATTGCATCATGTAGTACAAAGCTTTGGTGATTATTCTTGTGTATATAGCCAAGTTAATGCTCAATGCTTTACTTATCACTAAAAGGCTAAAATAATTCAATTTGAGATGCTTTTCGAGAATATTTTGGCTCTTGCTCATTATGGTATTGTATTTGTGAAATAGGCTTAAAAGTTTCTTGTCATCTGCTGAAAGGCTAGAGCTGTTTAGAAACTATTGTTGAGTTTTTTGTCGGACTTCAAATGATCATTATGAGTCTCAAGCAAAATCAGTGTTTTAATGATAAAAGCAAGTTGAAAAAGATGCAAGCAAAAGCTACTTGGCTAAACACAAGTTTAGTACAATGTGCAGCTTCCTTGCCAGGGATTTAAATGCAAAAGATGCAAGAAAAGGCTACTTGGCTAAACACAAGTTTAGTACAATGTGCAGCTTCCTTGCCAGGGATTTAAATGCAAAAGATGCAAGAAAAGGCTACTTGTCTAAACAAAAGTTCAGAACAATGTGAAGCCACTTGCCAATTTAAACTGAAAAAGATACAAGAAAGAACTACCTACTCATACACAAGTATGGGCTAGTGTGCAGTTACTTGTCATCCCTTTTGATCAACAAAGAAAAATTGTCAAACTTCCTAAAAGAGAAAATGGAAATTCAAATTTTTTTGAAAAGGCTTGAGACAAACATTAGTGAATTTGAAAGTCTCTCTTTGCTCATGATAGATTTCTTTTTAGCTTTGGCAAAATCAGTTTATGACATTTTACTTGTTTACTCTAATTTGCTTATGCAACAACTATTCTATGTGTTAGAGCCTCCTTATTCTCACAATTTGCTTTCTCATTGGATGAATTGATACAAAATGTGAAAACTCTCGTAAAAACTCTGCAAATGCTTTACTTTGATTATATACCTTGAATATACTTCAAAGCTTGAGCTACTGCATTCATTAAGGGGGAGTTTTGAGATCTTGATGACTATTTTGTCAAAAAGGGGGAGAGCAAGTCAAGAAGAAGAAAAATAAAAAGAAAGGAGAAATTCAAACTGTTTGAGAATTTGGATTTACTTGGTCTTTACTTGGTCTTGGAATCTTTTTGGTCTCAAACTCTCATTTGGTATTTTTCTATACTCTTGTCAAATCTTATATTGTGTTTTGTCAAATTACTCATCAAGGGGGAGATTGAAGGATCATTGTTTTTGATCCATTTGATTTTGATGATGAATATTTGAATATTCGAAAAGATTTGAACTTGGTTTGAAGATTTGAAAAGATCTGAATTGATTTGATTTTGGTTTCATTTTTTGAAAAGATTAGAAATCAATTTGTTATTTGAAAAAGTTTTGAAACCAGTTTGAGGATTCAAAAAGATTTATTTTTGGTTTCTTTATTTGAAAAAGATCTGAAACCAGTTTGTTTATTTGAAAAGATTCAGATTTGCAAAAGAGTTTGGTTTGATTTTTTATTATGTTTTTGGTTGATTTTATTTGATGCAATGCGCTCGTGTGAGTGGTTGCATGGATTAAATTGAGTCAAGTCACGGACTTGGGCTCGGAAAATGTTTTTGTGTTTTTGTTCACGTGCAGGTGTTGCTTGAGGTCAAACATGGTCGATGACGGGACCGAGACTAGGTTCAGGGAGGAACTGAGGTCGTGAGGGTCGAGTATGTCATGCGAGATGTTTGGACTAGAGGACAGTGCACGTGAGGTCGAGATCGTTGCAGCGTAGTGGCAGGTGGGCCGTACGCGTGTATACGAATTTTTTTGAAACAGTGTATGCAGGCAAGTGCAAGTGTATGTGTGTGCATACATGTGCATGCCATGAGAGAGAGAGAGTCATGTATGTGCATTTAATGCATGTGTGTGTGCATTTAATGCCATGCATGGTGTGTGCGTGTGTGCTATGCATGTGTGCTGTGTGGTTGCATTGCGTGTGTGAGTAGTGCACATGGAGTGTGTGTGTGCTAACGTGTGGTGTCGAGTGCGTGTGAGTGCGTGAGTGAGTGCTGTGGTGTGTGTGTGCAGCACATTACTTGTGTGCATGCGTTGTCAACCGAGCAGGCTGTTCTTTTTCCTTGCTGTGTTCGATTCGCCGGCGCTGTGTCCGAAGCCGAGTGGATGGCTAGCGTGTGCAAGCAGGTCGTCCGACAGGAGCCAGGCAATTTGCCGTGTCCGAGAGGAGGTTTTGCATTTAATGCTTGCCTAATCCGAATACAAGAAGAAATCGGTGGCTGTGGAGTCCGAATACAAGAAGAAATCGGTGGCTGTGGAGTCCGAATACAAGAAGAAATCGGTGGCTGTGGAGTCCGAATACAAGAAGAAATCGGTGGCTGTGGAGTCCTTTAAATAGAGGTTGTAAGGGCTTAGAAATTCAATCAATCGATCAAGTGAACAATTGTTCAATCAAGCACAAGGTGCAAAGAAGAGCTTGTATGCTCTATTAGTTTGTTTAGGGTTTTCTAATCGTTGAAGATTAGAAGATTTTTGGTGTCATCTTGTTAAAGATGGCTTTGGAATAAAAGAGATAAGTTTATGCAATATTCTTTTATTCTTTTCGCTTTGATTCTTGATTAGAAGATTTGTTCTTCGTTTTATTAGAACTAGTTATTGTTCTTGTTCGATTTGTTTCGCTAATTAGTCTAGGGTTTTGATCTTTAAGATATTAGATATTCTTCCGTTGTTTAAGGGTAATTAATTTTCCAAAAGAAAACGTTAAATTTTATTTGGCATCTATTCACCCCCCCCTCTAGTTGCCTACTCGGTCCTACATGATGATAGCCAGAGTAGGCGTCGAGGAAGCTAATCCTTTCCGACCCAGAGGTGGAGTCAACAAGCTGATCAATGCAGGGCAAGGGGAAGTCATCTTTTGGACATGCCTTGTTTAAATCAGTGAAGTCAATGCACATCCTCCAAGCCCCGCTGGCCTTCTTGACCAGGACTATGTTGGCCAACCACTCTGTGTGGAGGGCTTCGCGGATGATCCCCGCTTGAAGCAATTTAATCACCTCTGCTTTCGCAGCTACTTGTCTTTCCGCCGCGAGTTTTCTGAGTTTTTGCTTCTTTGGCTTCGCGTCTAGGCTAATGGCGAGGGAGTGTTCAATGGTTTCCCTACGGACTCCAGGGAGGTCTTCGGGTCCCCACGCGAACACGGCTTCGTACTCTTGGAGAAGTTGTATCAAACGTCTCTCCTCATCAGGGAGTAGCGTGGCGCCGAGGGTCACCGCCTTGCTCTCGCCTGACCGAAGTGACACCTGTTGTGTTTCTCCTTGAGGCTGTGGTTTGGGGAGCCACCGTTGTGATGCATTGGTATAATAGGGTCCAGCTCCATGGTACAAACATGCTTGACCTGGGGAGGGTTTTCCATGTCGATCTTCCTTGCGAGAGCCTGATCCCCTCGCACTGTGACGATACCATCGGCTGAGGGAATCTTCATACACAGGAATCCGTGATGAATTACGGCTCCCATGGTTGTCAACGAGCTCAGACCCAGGAAAGCATTGTACTGGAATGGCATGTCCACCACGTCAAATGTTACACGACTTGTGACGCTGGACTGCGGTGTCGCGAAGGTGACCTCCAATTCCAATTGGCCCAGGGTGTTAACCGTGCTTCCCCCAAAGCCCATCAACGGCACCTCCGATTTCTCCAATCGATCTTGTGGAATCATCACCTGTCGAAAAGCTTTCATGGACAAAATATCCGCTGCACTCCCCTTGTCTATCAACACACGGCGTACTTCGCAATCAGTAATTATCGCGGTTACCACCAGAGAGTCTTGATGTGGGAAATGCACCCCGCGGCGTCTTCTTGTGTGAAAGTGATCGGCTCAAACTTCAATGGGGGAGGGATAGCTGGATTGATCCCAACGTGATTAATTTGCCTGGCATAAGCCTTCCTCTGCCTCTTCGACAAGAGATGCGATGAAGAGCTGCCGACGATGACGTTGATGATGCGGCGAAGATGATTTACCCCCGCCCGAGGGCGGAATGTTGACGTTCGGCTGGTGTTGTAGACCAAACAGACTCATCTTCCCTCGATCAGCGAAGCGAGGCTTCCATTACCTGGCGGCCCATACGAATGGGTCTATGATTATCAATCCCTCCCACCGGCGAAGCAATGAGTTCATACCCTGGGAGTCCATTCCCCGGAAAAAAGTAAAAAAGAATAAAGACCGCTCCCCTCCGTGACGAGGGGAAGTTTCCCTCCGTAGCGAGGGAGAAAAACGGAGGAAACTCCCCTCGGCTACGTCTCCTTCCTGCGCAAACATAGCACGAACTACCAAGGTTTGACATCCCCCAACAACCCCTCCCGAGTACGCAAGGACGTGTCAGGCTAATCTAAGACCCCAACATAAGTGAAATCCCCGTCGAACCCCTATAAAAGGTGTACAAATAGAGGGCAAAAACGCAATACATGAGAGACGTGACTCAAGGAAAAGTCAAGTTAGTCCTTGGCAAGAAACAGAAAGGAAAAAGAAGGCCGACCAATATGAGCATGTTCCCAGGCCTGCCCTATAAAGAGGAGAAGAAGAAAGAGAAGGGGCAGGTTCCCCGAAAAACAAGAAACAATCCCACAAAGAAAAGAGAGAGAGACCCGGTGGTTGAACACAACCACACTGGAGTCGTCCGTGGGGAACCCTAACCGCGAGGTGAAACCGCCGCCCGCCGATCAAAGAAGGGAAAGGAGGCAGTATCCAAGGGGGCGGCAACAACGGTAGGAGCAAAAGAATCAAGACGGCTTGCGAGGAGTCAATCTGGAGGCCCACCTCGACTTCTGGATGATGAGACGCGGCTGTCAGCCACAACAGAAGCCCAAAACGTGGTGGGAACTTTACCTCCACATACCCCGGTAGCCGTACGCAAGCTAGCCCCCAAACGACGGCCTCCGGCGACAGGCCGAACAGTTTCGACACCAGGAGGAGATGCGGCAGAAGCGTCGACACATCCGACCCATCGCCAAGAGACCTATGGGAACGAGGAGGCCCTTGGAGAAGGGACCAGGACTCAGGGGGAGCTTGACCCCAATGTGCGGGCGCTGATGGAAGCTAACGAGCAACTCATGACGGAGTTGAAGCGCCTGCAAGGACGATCATATGGGGAGCAATACGAGTCACAAGACGAAAGCCCGAGCCGCGAGGTGCTATCCCCAGTGATTGCGACGGCACACAAGGAAGACCATGATCCAAACCCCCTAAGCACCCATTTACGGGCCAAAAAATGGCCCTCCCCGGGAAGCTTCAAATTTCCCACCATTAAGCTGTATGATGGTCGGACAGACCCAAGGGAGTTCCTCCGCGTTTACGACACGGCGATCGAAGCCGCGGGAGGAGATAATGATATCAAGGCGAAGGGGCTCCTTCTGGCACTTGAAGGCATAGCACTGTCCTGGTACTCTTCACTGGAGCCCCGGTCGATCACCTGTTGGTCGCAACTCCGCCGCAAGCTTGAAGGCAATTTCCAGGGCAACTTCGACGGAATGAAAGAGTAAAGTGACCTATTTGCGGTCAGACAACGCGAAGGAGAAACCCTTAAGAGTTACTTCCAGCGCTTCTCCTGGGTTAAGTGCCAAATACGAGGGGTAAGCGACACCACTATCATCAACGCGGCACGCTGTGGCCTGCGCAGGGGACCGTTGGCAGAAAGGCTCGCTCGCAAAGAGGTGAGTACGGTGGAAGAACTCTTTGCAAAGATGAGGGAGTATGCGCGAGCGGAGGAAGACAACCTCCGAAGAGAAGACAGGCCCCAGCAAGAGAACCAAGAATTCATCCCACGCAAGAGAGGGCGAGGGAAAGACCCCCCACCCAATACTAAAACGAAGGAGCGATACCCAGAGCCTGGAAGAAGAGACGAAAGGAGGAGAATTCACCACATTGACGAACCAAGAAATCGGCAAGTCATGGGCGACAGGCTAGCGGAGCAACAGAGGCGAGGACCACCCCCAAGCCGAGGAAGGCAAGATGAAGGAAGTCGAGTTAACAAAAGGGAAGGGACGGAGCCCCGGCGGTACTTTTGTGAATATCATGGAGAAAATATCACCCACGGCACCACCCAGTGCAAAGTGATTAATGGATATCGGCGGTTTGAGGCCAAACAAAGAGAAGTTGAGACGCACCCTACACCGCCGGAAGCACCCTCAGTCGGACGACAACACCCCCCCTCGGGTAGGAATAAATAATCTCTGTCGCATTATCAACGTCATTACGGGGGGCTCCTCGTCACACCTCTCATCGAAAAGGCAGAGGAAGGCTTATGCCCGGTAAATTAACCACATTGCAATTACCCCCACTACCCCTCCTCCGGTAAAGTTTGAGCCAATCACCTTTACGCAGGAGGATGCCACGGGGGTGCACTTCCCGCATCAAGATTCCTTAGTAGTAACCGCTATAATCGCCGATTGCGAAGTGCGTCGCATATTGATAGATGGGGGAAGTGCGGCGGACATTCTGTCCATGAAGGCTTTCCGGCAAATGATGATTCCATAAGTCCGATTGAAAAAATCAGAGGTGCCACTGATGGGTTTTGGAGGAAGCATGGTCAACACCCTGGGGCAATTGGAGCTAGAAGTCACATTCGCAACGCCACAAGCCAGCGTCATGAGTCGTGTCACATTCGACGTGGTAGACATGCCGTTTCAATACAATGCGATCCTGGGTAGGGGCTCGTTGACGACCATGGGGGCCATAATTCATCACGGGTTCTTATGTATGAAGATTCCCTCCGCAGATGGTGTCATCACGGTGCGAGGAGATCAAGCCCTGGCAAGGAAGATAGACATGGAAAACCCACCCCAGGTCAAGCATGTCTGCACCACGGAGTTGGACCCCGTTGTACCCATGAATCGTAGTCGGTGGCTCCCTAAACCACAGCCTCAGGGAGAAACCCAACGAGTATTGCTCAGGCCAGGAGGTAGTAAGGCAGTGATCCTCGGCACCATGCTGCCCCCCGAAGAAGAGAAACGCATGATGCTGCTCCTCCAAGAATACGAAACCGTGTTCGCCTGGGGGCCTGAAGACCTTCCTGAAGTCCCAAGAGAAACTATCGAACACGTCCTCGCCATTAGCTCAAATGCGAAGCTTAAAAAGCAAAAACTAAGAAAACTCACGGTAGAAAGACAAGAAGCCGCGAAGACGGAGGTGAACAAATTGCTTCATGCGGGGATCATCCGCGAAGCCCGATACACGGAGTGGTTGGCCAACGTCGTCCTAGTCAAGAAGGCCAGCGGGGCGTGGAGGATGTGCATCGACTTTACTGACTTAAACAAAGCATGCCCAAAAGATGACTTCCCCCTGCCCCGCATTGACCAATTTGTCGACTCAACCTCCGGGTCAGAAAGGATGAGCTTCCTCGACGCATACTCTGGCTATCACCAGGTATACATGCAAAAAGAAGATGAAGATAAGACGGCGTTTGTTACTCCCTTCAGTACCTATTGCTTCGTGCGGATGCCCTTTGGGCTAAAAAACGCGGGCGCTACATTCGCGCGGCTCATCACGAAGATCTTCGCCGGCCAATTAGGAAGAAACGTGGAAGCCTATGTCGATGATATCATTGTCAAAAGCGAAAAAAAAGAAGACCATGTCGGGGACCTCCGGGAAACCTTCGAGAACTTGATAAAGGGGAAGGTGAAACTCAACCCATCCAAATGCATTTTCGGTGTAAACACGGGAAAGCTGCTAGGCTTCCTGGTCTCTCAACGAGGCATAGAGGCAAATCCGGAAAAGATAAGAGCTATCCAAGACATGGCTCCACCAAGAAATCTAAAAGAAGTACAACGGCTGGCAGGGCGGATAGCAGCACTCAGGCGATTCTTGCCAAAATCCGCAGAGCGAAGTTTGCCGGTCTTTAAAGCCTTACGCTCAAATGATTTCTTCGTCTGGAAAAAGGAGTGCCAACGCGCCTTCGATGATCTGAAGCAAAGCCTTATGGAGATCCCTGTTCTGCAAAGTCCGAAGCAAGGTGAGGAGCTTCTGCTATACCTAACAACTAGCCCCTCGGCCGTCAGTGCTGTGCTAGTGCGACCCCAAGGCGTTAAACAACAGCCGATTTACTTCGTCTCTGAAGCCCTCCAAGGAGCGAAGCTACGATACTCGGAAGTGGAAAAGTTGGCATACGCTCTGTTAATGGCCTCCCGAAAGCTCCGACATTATTTTCAGGCCAACCACATCAAAGTACCAACTACGTACCCTCTTGGATCTATGCTATCCAACAAGGAAAGAACTGGTCGCATCAGCAAGTGAGTGGTCGAGCTAGCCCCCTTAGAGCTAACTATAATGCCTCACACTGCTATCAAGAGCCAAGCCCTCGCCGATTTTATGGTGGAATGGACTTCTCCAGTCCCTGAGGATAACGAAACTTCAGCGATATGGTTCATCAATTCTGTCGACGATTGGAGAACGGGCTCCCGCCGAGCTTACTTGTTGAACGAGGGATCAACCAAAGCCCCTTTCTGCCAAAGGTTGTAGCATCGAAGACGCGGGAGATGGTCCGTTAGAACAGACAGGAACACAAGGATTTTATCCTGGTTCAGGCCTCTCATGATCGAGATAATAGCCCTACATCCAGTCGCCTGGTGGCGTTTTTCTCTATTGAAATGATGGATACAAGTACATGGATCTCACCCCGGCCTCCCCTTTCACGTGTGTTTTCGGGGGGATTAAATACAGATCCTCACGCTGTACACAAGGTAACCACCCCCTAGATTTACGCCACGTTTCCATAACCGTAGTGCCCACGATCCGGGGCCCTTGATCTGCGCAATTAATTTGAATTTGTGGTGGATTGATTGCCATCTTCCTTTCTAGTGGCATGACCGGGTCCCCGACCATCCACCCGGGTAACGGCGTGGCCTTCACGAGCATGGTTGCTCGTGATCGTCCGGTATGGTCATAGGCGAATGGGTAGACACACATGCTCGGGAGTTATGTTGCTCGGATGGTTTTCCGAGCATCTTCTGCTGGTGCTGTATGGTCGGTAGCTTCAGGATCTTCTGGGGGTACAACGGTCTTTTATCAGATAGTCAATCCCCGACAGCTTGAGAATGCTTGGGGCTCGCGCTCGGGTATCGCATCCGAGCTCATGGTTGGGAGTTGCTCGGCCGTCGGGGCAGAATGGTCCTTATAGAAAATAGTCCAATCCCCGACAAATTCCGACGGGTCATGGGGAGCGAGCGGAGCGGGGATAGCTGCAGTGATACAAGCGCCTAGCGGCGAAAAGGTTGAGTTCGCAGCAAGGCTGGAGTTTCCCTCAACTAACAATATAGCCAAATATGAAGCACTCCTGTTGGGGCTCAGGAAAGCGAAGACCATGGGAGCAAGAAGGGCAATCTTGTACACCGACTCGAAGCTCATTCAGGGGCATATCACCAAAGAATATCAGGTGAAGGACGAATAGCTCCAGAAGTATGTCGAGGTGGTCCGAACAATGGAGAAGGGCTTCATCGGGTTCACCATTAATGCAATACCCAGATCCCAGAACGAACCGACGAGCTGGTGAAGACCGCCGCCACCAGAGGAGGTCTACCTTCGACAGTATTCTTTGAGATACTTCGCACCGCCTCCATTCCCCCCGGATAAACCTCATTGCTTTAGCAACCAGCGAGGACTGGAGGAGTGAGATATACAACTATCTCCTAGAGGGAATTTTACCAGATGATGAGGCACAAGCGAGACGCCTCGAAAGGCGAGCGAAGAAATATGCCATCATTGATGGGTTTGTATTCCGCAGTGGCCTCTGTGCTCCATGGCTCCGCTGCATTTCACGAGAGGAGGGGACGCAGGCTCTGCGTGAAGCCCACCAGGGAGATTGCGGAGCACACCAGGCCCCCAGGAATATTATAAGAAAAGTATTCCGAATGGGACTTTACTGGCCCACGGCATTACAAGACGCCGAACAGATGGTTCGACACTGTCACGCGTGCCAATGGATGACCAAGCAAAAAAGGGCCCCGCCTAACGAACTGCATGTGGTGCCCCCGGTCTGGCCCTTCGCCAAGTGGGGGATGGATATTGTTGGAGCGCTTCCTAAAGCCCGGGCAAATCTTCAGTTCGTAATTGTTGCCATCGACTACTTCTCCCGCTGGATCGAGGTAGAGCCGGTAGCAAAGATAACCGCTGACGCTGCCATCAAATTTCTATGGAAAACAATCATTTGTAGATATGCAGTCCCCTTCCAGATCGTGACCGACAATGGGTCCCAATTTGACTCCAGGAAATTTCGTGATTACTGTGACAATGTCGGGACGAACATTTGCTTCGCCTCAGTAGGTCACCCTCAGTCAAACGGGGCGGTGGAACGAGCGAACGGGTTGCTCCTTGATGGCATCAAAAAAAAGGCTGTACGACTCTAAAAAGGGACTCTGGCCCGACGAGCTTGACCACGTTTTATGGGCAACCCGCACCTCAGCCTCAAGAGCAACCGGATTCTCTCCGTTCCGGCTCCTCTTCAGGGAAGAGGCCGTCTCACCTGCAGAAATCCATGCAAAATCCTTGCGAGTTATCAAAACTCCGACCTACGAGGAAGTCGACATCACGCGTGATCTAGAGGAAGAACAAAAACTTCAAGCCTTGAAGACCATGAAAGCCTATGCAAAGGCCTCAACTCGAAGCTTCAGCAAGAAGGTGAAGAAACGTGAGCTATATCCTGGGGACATGGTGCTCAAGAGAGCTGCTCCGGCCTTCGCAAAACTGGAAACATCATGGGAAGGGCCCTACATTATCAAAGAGTCAACCGCGAAGGGAGCGCACAAACTCATCGCTCCGGATGGCGAGGAGATACCAAGAACATGGAACACCGACGCACTCAAGAAATTTTACCCGTAGATGATGGGATACGAAGGCAAAAAAAAATGTGTGTACCGGTCTTTATCAATGAAATAATGAGAAGACATTGAGAACGAAGGACATCTCTATATTCCCCGATATTCAAAACCGAAGACCCGTTGCCTCGGGCCGGGTAGGAGTTCGCGGATGCTTGGTCGGGCAAACGTCCCACCCATCCTTCGCTCCGGAGACCCGTTGCCTCGGGCCGGGTAGGAGTTCGCAGATGCTTGGTCGGGCAAACGTCCCACCCGTCCTTCGCTCCGGAGACTCGTTGCCTCGGGCCGGGTAGGAGTTCGCGGATGCTTGGTCGGGCAAACGTCCCACCCATCCTTCGCTCCGGAGACCCGTTGCCTCGTAGGAGTTCAAGGATATTTGGTCGGGCCAACGCCGCCACTCATCCTTTGCCCCGGCTACCACTTAGCGAGACGATTGGTCGGGCTAACGCCCCACCCTCTCCTTCGCTTTGAAGAATAGGGGCTCCGCTCCGTGTAGGATTTAGCAAGGAGCCTATGGAAGCTAAAAAACCTCAGTTACCCCCCCAGCCCCGAGAACACACCGCGTTGCGTCATCTGGACAGTTGAGAACACACAACCGGGCCAATATCCTATGCTTCCTTCAGCTGGGAAGGAGAAGGTGCTCGCACGTTACGTAGCCACACCTGTCCTCATACTCTAACCCGGTACCGGGCTGAGTGAAGAATCAGGACTGTTTTACGCTGCTGATCGAAATTCAGTAGGGGGCTAAGAATGCATGACCAAACAGAATTTAAGAAAGTAGGATAGAAAATAAACGTTGGTAGAAACCCACAGCAGAGGGCTACATAATGCCATCCCAGTCATACATGATATAATAATCTAACAAAAGCTTCTATATGTAACAAAATGGATTTAAACACGATGTGCACGAGCCACAGCTTCCACAAGAGCATCCTTGGCCTCCAGCAACCTCGGCACCATCCCGATCAACACGTCGAGGTTGGCGAGATCACGGGCAAGCGCTTCTTCCTCGGCCATGATCATGTCGAAGTCCGCCCACAGCCCCTCGATAAAGGCCTCATGATCGCTGGGGGCTGGAGGGTCTTCGAGAGCGGGGGCATCATCTGGGAAGTCAAGGACCAAGATTGGGGCTTCCTCCTCTCCCAGCAGCGGCGGGACCTCCGCCACTGGCGGCTCCTCACCAAGGTCGACGAAAATGAGGTCTTCCTCCAGGAAGTCCCAGGGGATGTCGGCCATCGAAAAAATAAGAGAAAATAGAGTTGGAGAGTAACCGTTTACTCTGAAACCAGCAATGTCGGCCAGAGCAAGGAAAGCGAAGGGCCTGGGTTTTCTCTGCCTCTAATTCCACCACCCGTTCCTTCGCCGCATCACAATCCTGGACCCCCTTGTTAAACTTGTCCAAGTACGCACGAAATTGACGCGATACTTCCGAAGCGACGACAGCCCCCTAGAAATGAAGAAGAAAAATGTTGAAAGACAAAGAAATCGGTAATATAAGCTCAAAAGGGAAAATACCTTCAAATGATGATCCATGGAGATTTCACAAAGAGAAAGGTCATTAACTTCCTCGAATAGAGCCACAGATTTGCTATAGGGAGAAAAGGCTGCGCACATTTCCCTGAAGTCGGGGCTGTAACGGCCCCCCTCACAAAATCTGAAGTTGAAAAATCTGACAAATCAAACCGGACAAAAGAGGAACCAACACCACCCGCGGGGGTCTGCTGGTTTGAAGGCAAAATTCCTCCGCCCGAAAGGGAATCATCTTTAGGAGCAAGAATTGGAGGCCCCCGATTCTCTTCCTCCGCGACAGGCGAAGGAGCGGCAGACGTTCCAGTTTGGACCTGCTCCAACGGTTTTAATGCCTCCGCCGCCTCTGCATTATCACCTCCTGCATCGACTTCGTCAAAACCTGAAAGGACATCACACCCTAACGAGCTGGCAGGAAAGGTGTCAGGAGTACGACCTTCTGCCCCGATGGGGGTATCAGGAGTAGAAACGTTTAGTCAAAGACCACGAGTCTCCCCTATCACGGGGCCGGCCATACCTTTAGGCTGCTCCTGCGCGCCCTCTGAGGCCAGAGAATCATCGTCATCTCCATCGCCCAAATCAATAGTCTCCACTCCGGGAATCGCTAAAAACGAATACCCGGGGGATTGCCCCCCGCCAACACGCATATCCACGGAGGAATCAAGTATAAGGGCCGAGGGAACCACCTCCGTGACAATTGGGACTAAAGTAGCCTCGGGTAGACCCGCCTCGGGAACAATCGGCATACCTGATGGCTCGTCCGCAATAGCTGAGGGTAGCGCTTCAGAGGACCCCACAGCGTCAGCAGGACCAGAAAGGGGCGGCGGCAGGAGAGACGTAGCCGCAATGGAGCCGGAAGAATCACCTTCGTCGCTGGACTCCTCCTCATCCCAATCCCCATCCTCATCGTTGTCATCTCCCAAATCCTCGCTCCCGCCAGAAGTAGCTGCAACCTGGGGCAGAGCCACGAGAGCCAACCTCGCCCGTTTAGTAGGACGAGGAGAACCGATTGACCCTCTAGGATGAGGGATCGCTCGGCGCCCCCAATCAGTGAAACGAGAGCATCGGGTGGCCCCAATAGCACTCATAGCGGCCTCGTACTCAACTGCCTGGCAAGGACCAAGAAGCCTGCGAGCCAATTTTTCAGCTGCCCCGCGCCCCAGATCTTGTATCCCCTCAGGTCGAACCACGGATACCGTGCCTCCCGACGACCGCTCCAGAATAACGGCGGAGCTCCTGGCTAAGGGGTCAATACGACACAAACAATATTCTTCAACCAAGTCCCTCATCGTACTCTGACCACGAAGAGCCTTCAAATAATCAAGACACCCAATTTCTTCCGCAGTTGCGCTCCAATTAGGGGACCGAATTGCACGAACTGGACCCATCGAAGTATGAAGGGGAGAGTCTGGACCCTCGAGGACTTGGTAATACCATCGTGACATCCACCCTGAATCCCATTTCCCCTTGGCGGACACTATTGGGATTTCTTTTACAAGGGACCTATTCGTTTGGAAATTCAGAGAACCAAAACATGACCTGCGGCCTTCGCTCCCTGTTTTCTGTTGTTTTGGTTGCCAGAATTCATCTTCTATAAGAGAAAACAGGCGCCCCGTCAATTTGATCCCGACCGGACGGAATGCCCATTCCAGTACCGCCAATCGCACAATAGCATTGGGGGTAAGTTGCGAAAGCTCCGCTTGGAAAACCCGGAGTACTGATGCCAACAGAGGGGCGGACGGAAAACGAAGACCCGCTTCAAGAAACGCCGCAAATACCACGGCTTCATTCGCTTGGGGCCGAGGGGTCTCCTCATCACCAGGAAGACGCATGGAAGGGCGCATCACCCCGAAGTCCCCCACTAATATGTCGAGGTCGGCAGAGCTCAAGGTCGACCGCCCTAAAGCGGGGGATAATCCCGCAGCATCCTCCCTACTCAAAACCGGCTTTATCTTAGGAGCGCGCCGAGGCCCCATGGAGATCTAGATCAGTGGTGAATCAGGGAGACGACGCCAGAGGAGAACACGAACGAGTAGAAGAGGCGCAGGAACATGAAGCAAATAGGGCCTCCCAACAGTCGGAAAACCTTGTCCCCACAGGATATGCACAAAAGGAGGAAAAACTTGGATATTCGCTATAACATCTCAGCAGGCAGAACGACGTCTACCCGCTGACATGCGGGGCTAGTGTTGTAGACCAAACAGACTCATCTTCCCTCGATCAGCGAAGCGAGGCTTCCATTACCTCGCGGCCCATACGAATGGGTCTGTGATTGTCAATCCCTCCCACCGGCGAAGCAATGAGTTCATACCCTGGGAGTCCATTCCCTGGAAAAAAGTAAAAAAGAATAAAGACTGCTTCCCTCCTCGACGAGGGGAAGTTTCCCTCCGTAGCGAGGGAGAAAAACGGAGGAAACTCCCCTCGGCTACGTCTCCTTCCTGCGCAAACATAGCACGAACTACCAAGGTCTGACATCCCCCAACAACCCCTCCCGAGTACGCAATGACGTGTCAGGCTAATCTGAGACCCCAACATAAGTGAAATCCCCGTCGAACCCCTATAAAAGGTGTACGAATAGAGGGCAAAAACCCAATACATGAGACGTGACTCAAGGAAAAGTCAAGTTAGTCCTTGGCAAGAAACAGAAAGGAAAAAGAAGGCCGACCAATACGAGCATGTTCCCAGGCCTGCCCTATAAAGAGGAGAAGAAGAAAGAGAAGGGGCAGGTTCCCCGAAAAACAAGAAACAATCCCACAAAGAAAAGAGAGAGAGACCCGGTGGTTCAACACAACCACAGCTGGGGGTGCTTCAGGCGGTGGAAGGTGTGCCTCAATTTCTCTTCGCTTGGTCTCAAAGCGTCGGTATCCCTCGATCACTTTGCAATGGATGGTGTCATGGGTGTTGTTTTCGCCGTGATATTTGCAGAGGTACCGCTTTTGCTCATGTCCTTCCCTCTTGATTATTTGATTTCCCTCGTCTCGTCTTCCTCGGTTCGGGGCTGGGCTTCGCCTCTGCTGCTCCGCTTGTCGATTGCCAGTGATTTGCCAATTGCTTCGCTCATCGATGTAATGAATCCTCCTTCCTTCATCCCTTCTCCTCGACTCGGGGTATCGTTCCTTCGTTTTAGTATTAGGTGGGGGATCCTTCCTTCGCCCTCTTTTGTGTGGAGTTAACTCTTGGGTCTCTCGTCGTGGTTTGTCTTCCCTACGGAGGTTGTCTTCCTCCGCTCATGGATATTCCCTCATCTTTGCAAAGAATTCCTCCACAGTGCGCACCTCTTTACGAGCGAGCCTTTCCGCTAACGGTCCCCTCCGCAGGCCGCAGCGCGCCGCGTTGATGATAGTGGTATCGCTGACACCTCGGATTTGGCATTTAACTCGGGAGAAGCGCTGGAAATAACTCTTAAGAGTTTCCCCTTCACGTTGCTTGATCGCAAATAAGTCACTTTCCTCTTTCATCCCATCGAAATTGCCTTGGAAATTGCCTTCTAGCTTGCGGCGGAGCTGCGACCAGCTGGTGATCGAAGTGGGCTCCAGCGAAGAGTACCAGGACAAGGCGATGCCTTCGAGTGCCAGCAAGAGCCCCTTTGCCTTAATATCATCATCTCCCCCCGCGGCCTCCACCGTCGTGTCATAAACGCGGAGGAACTCCCTGGGGTCCGTCCTGCCATCATACGGCTTAATGGTAGGGAATTTGAAGCTTCCTGGAGAAGGCCATTTTTTGGCTCGTAGGCGGATGCTGAGGGGGTTCGGATCGTCGTCCTCCTTGTTCGCCGCCCCCTTCTTCTATGGTGTTCTTCCCCTTTTATACGATGGGGGTGGAGTCACGCATGCATTGGTCGGCCTCTTTCCGACCGATTTTGTCCTTAGGTTACAGGCTTTATGCAGTTGTCTCTTGACCATTTCCTCCCACCTGTCCCCAGCTGATGGCTGGATAAGCTCTATGTGGCATTTCTTGTTCTCACTTTACGCTTTTGTCCCTTAGCCTCAGTCCCTTACTGAGGGCTTTAACAGAATTTCTCTTATTTTAAAGCTCTGGGTTAGTCTGACATGCCTTGGAGTTTCTTCGGGGGTTCTAGTAGGGCGTCAGGCTTAGGCGGTCCCCACTCTGGTTGTGTTAGTGGAAAATGGGGGGTTCCTTCCGCTTTTCTTCTCATGGCTTTGGGTTTCTTCTTGGTCCGGTCATTTCGATTGCATGTCTCGGGTTTTCTTCGCCGTTTCAGCCGAAGTATCGCCCCCAGGGGTAGGTGGGTCTTACTTTGCTTGTAGGAGAGGGAATAGGTATAGCGGACATGTTTCCTCGATCAAAATGGAGGTGTGAGCCTGGCTTCGCCTGCCAAAGAGAGTGGGTTGATTGGGCCCACAACACGTAGCCCCTCATGACTGCGGGTTGATATTGTATCACCCGCTGGAATGTCATATGAAGGTCCAAATCATGTCTCACCCTATTGGGCATGCGAAAGGAGGTTCATTCTTCATTTTTCCTTCGCAGAAGACAAGTTATATATGTCTATTTCTTTATATTGGTTTGGATATCAGGTCCTGCATCGTCTGGTACGGATGGGTTGGTCGGCGTGATGGGCGGTTTTATCTTTATCAGTCGGACGCCCAGGTTCTTTATGATGTTTCGGACTGAGCGCCACAGTTGTCCGGCTTCTCAATTACATTCACACGCTTCCCTTCCTTTCTCTCTCCCTCTTTTCTTTTTTTTCTTTTTTTTTATAAATGTAGCGGCCGATGGGAACGATGCTCCTCTGTCTTTTGGATCTGTTTCACCCCGTGCTTTTCATTTCCCTTTCCCGCTTGTGTTGTCTTCCCTTGTCCACCATCGGTCCTCCACTTCATGGGTCCTCGATGCGCTCCCCCGATGAAGCCGGTTCTGAGCAGAGAAGACGCCACGGAACTGTCTCCAGTTTTGGGGCGGTCGCTTCTAAATTTTGTCGAACTTGACATTTTGGCGAGGGATTTCGGCGTGGCGCGTCCTTCCATGCGACTCCCCGGTGATGAAGAGACTCCCCAGCCTCAGCCAAATGAGGTGGTGGTGTTTGCCGCGTTCCTGGAGGCGGGCCTTCGATTTCCCTCTGCTCCTCTGCTGGCATCTGTGTTGCGGGCCTTTCAGGCAGAGCTTTCGTAGCTTACGCCCAATGCCATTGTGCGGTTAGCGGTGTTGGAATGGGTGTTCCGTCCTGCCAAAATTAGGCTGACTGGGCGTCTATTTTCTCTGATTGAAGATGCATTTTGGTAGCCAAAACAGCATAAGGCGGGGAACGAGGGTCACAGATCGTGTTTCGGTTCCTTAAACTTCCAGACGAAGAGACCTCTAACGAAATAAATCCCTGTAGCGGCTACCAAAGGGAAGTGGGAATCAGGATGGATGCAGCGATGGCTTTATCAGGTACTTGATGGTCCAGATTCTACTCTCCGCACTTCTATGGGTCCTGTTCGAGCTGTCCGGTCTCCAAACTGGAGCACGAATGCGGAGGAAATCAGGAGCCTTGATTATTTGAAGGCCCTTCGCGTCGAGAGCACGATGCAGGATTTAGTGGAAGAGTATTATCTTTGTCGAGTTGAGCCTTTGGCGAGGGATGCTGCTGTGACCTTGAGTGGTCGTCTGAAGGTTCAGTATCCGTGGCTATGCCGGAGGGGGTTCAGGCTCTCGGGCGTGGTGCAGCCGAGAAGCTGGTGAGGGGGTTACTTGGACCTTGTAAACAAGCCAAGTATGAAGTGGCTATGCAAGCGGTAGGAGCTGCTAGGAATTCTCGGTTCGCAGAGTGGGGGCCCCGGGCAGTTCCCACCCCTCGGGGGGCAATTGGCTCCGCCCGCCCGTCGAAGCGAGCCAGGTTAACTCGGATGATTCCACCCCGAGCAACTATTTCTGCTGGAGGGAGCGAAGAACTGGGCGAAGATGAAGACGACAGTTCGAGCGATGAAGAAACGGGTGAAGAGGGTGATTCGTCGGCTTTCGTGGCGATTGTTCCGCCCGTTCTCCTATCTACTCTTGGGGCGAACCACTCCGGGTCAACACCCATTGACACGGCTACTATAACCGATCCAGATACGATCCCGGGTGGAGCATCATCTACTGATGTGGCGATGGTTCCGTTGATGCAGCCCCGTGTCGCGGACTCGGTGCTTCCCGAGGGGCAACCTGCTTCGGGGGCAGCGGAGCTTTCCCCCGCATCGCGTCCTTCGGATACGGGCCTAAGCGCTGGTCCGAACGAGGAACGCTCTCTGGGGTACTCGTTTTTGGATATTCCCGATGTAAACTTTAGTGATCTTGAAGGTGAAGAGGAGGAAGAAGAAGAGAACGATAGTCTGCTGGTTGAGGAGATCTTTGGCTCGTTAGAGGGCGGATCCAAACCTATTGCTAGAGAAGCTGTTCCTTTGGCCGCGGAGGCACTGGATGTTCACGACGAGGCCACTGTTCACCCCCCCGAAGGAATACGCGGCCTTCAATTGGAAACTGTCGTTCCAGATACCCCCCTGGGGGCTGAAGGTTCGACTCCTGAAATCTCTCCTCGAGGACCCTTTGGTTGTGCTAACTTTCTTAGGTCTGACGGAGCGCGCGCAGGAATGGAGGACGTCGAAGCAACGGGGGGAGCTGTAGTTGCTGAACCTGCCCCTTCTGGATTACATGCTGCTGCTTCGCTTCTTGTCGGAACCGGGGGCCTGGAGCCCTTTGTGACTATTTCGGCGGGTTCTTCGTCTGCGAGCGAGGGGGATTCACCACCCGAGTTGCCCGATTCTAGGGTTCAACCTAAGCCGCCCCCTTTTAAGTTCAATTTATCAGATCTATCAGTTGAGGATTTCGAAAGTGGTGTTGCTTCAGGTCCTACGCTAAGAAGAATGCGGCAAGCTTTTAGCCCATATAAGGATTCGGTGGCCCTCTTTGAAGGTCTTCATGATCTTCGACTTTGCGAGGCCTCTCTGGATCTTTCCCTGAAGGGGGCCATTATGGCATCTGAAATTATTCGTCGAAACCGGGACCTTCAGAAGTGGCATAATGCAGCTACTAGCCAGTGCCGAACGGTCCAAAGCCGTCCGGAGGAGCTGGAGGCTGAGAATGTTCGGTTGAAGGAGACCTTGGCGAAGGTACAAAACTAGCTATCACATAGCCGTGATTTGGTGGCTCGAAACGCTGAGCTTGAAGAAGCCGTATCTTCGATGAAGGAAAATCTTGGCATGGCGGAGGAAGCCCGCTCGGTGGCTGAGCGGAATGAGAAGACGAAAGATGATCGCATAGAAGAGCTAAAAAGTCTTCTAAAAGTCATGGAGGATAGCAACAGGACCCTCAGGAAGGCCGCGGAGGAGCACCCTCAACAGCTCGCGACAACGAAGATGGAGGCACAAATGCATCTCAACAATACCAAGCGGGTAGAGGAACATTGCGAGCAAATTGAAAAGGAGCGGCAATTTTTGGCTTCGGGTGTCCGAGGGGCAACAGACACCTTTCTGCAACAACTCCCCCGCTTAGGGGTCGAAACCAGCTCGGGCCGGAGCCGCATTCCCTCATCTGACTCTGAAGCTATCAAATTTCTCCAAACCTCCGCTAGGTTGCTCGGGTCTTCCGTTGTGGCCTTTGGTGATCATTGTGCGAAGCTAGGGTCCCTCAAAACTGCCCAGTTTTTGGAAGCGAAGGGTTGTGCTCATGTTCGTGAGAACTTTGGAGCCGTCTCTGCTGCCCCAACTCAACAGGGATTTGCTGATCTTATATCAGTCGGGAAACCCTCCTCCGCTGCGATACGGTTGGCCTCCCGCTTTATCTCCAATTTCTGGAAATAGCATGGAGAAAAAGCGGCGAAGGAATCAGTTATGCGGGCCCGTGCCGCGATGAGTTCTTCCAAGCCCGTGGCTAAGGCGAGTGAAGCGAAGGGTGTGGAGGAGCTTGCTCCTCCGTAGTTTTACCCCTTCTTCTTTTCCTCTTCTTCTCTCTTTTTTTTATAAATGTTAAAGAATGTCTTTGTTTGGCGCGGTGAATTAGATTTCGTATATCCCTTTGCTTCGCCTGTTCCCATGATGCTGGATTTGCATGCTGTTGTCGGTATGACGTGTGCAAGAACGTGCTAGTTTTGCTTATTTTGCCCGTGCACTTTAATTTACTTGGCGCTTAAAATTTGTGGAAATAAGTGCGATGCCTAGGAAATGGAGAGCCTCCTTGGGTTCCAGCATCAGCATTTATTCGAGACTTCTCGACTTCTTCTTGCTGGGTGTATGTATCTACACCGTCGCTTATAGAATGATCACTCAACTCTCGATTTTACTCATTTTGCTTGCATTTGTTTTCTTCCTCTTTGTGTTTCCTGTTCTGGTTATCTTTGAGCTTGGTGGCATTCTCTTCGATGACCGACGCCCGCTGGACTCTATGGATGAAGATGCTTTCTTCTTTGACTTTGGGGAGGAACCACCAATGGTGGATGCCCCTCCTGCACCTGTCGAGGAAGAGGCTATCCCCCTCATTTTCGACTTTGGGGATGATGCTCCTATCATCGATGGTCTTCCGGTGCCCGACGCTCAGGAAGCTTTCATCGCCGAGCTCTGGGCTGACTTTGACCTTGCGATGGCCGAGCTCGCAAAAGAAGAGGCCATCACCCGGGATATTGCCAACCTCGACGTGTTGATCGGGATAGTCCCGAAGCTGATGGAGGCGAGGGATGCCCTCATCGAAGCGGTGGACCACGCACATCGTGCCTGAACCTTGATTAGCACACGCCAATGTTCTCGTCGAACTTTACTATTATGTGTAATGGAGATACTGTTGAATTTTTCTATAGTTCTTTGATGGAGCCTGCTCCTTCTCTTTCCTTTGTCATCTGATTTCTAGAATTTTAATTGTATGAATGCTCAGCCCCTGGTAGCGATCAGCAAAGCGAAGCAGCTCTGATCTCCCGTCGTATTCTGCGCCGGGTTTAAGTATGGTAGCATTTTTAACCGAACTGGGGCTGACAGGAACTCGCGGCGTTGCATATACATCTTTGCGAGATTCAAGCCTAGATTTGTCACGAAGCGTCGATCCGTCGTAGTATTTTAGGTGCCCTTAGTGGGGTTTGGCGAGGGGGCGAGTGGGTCATTCGCTCGATCGACCGTCCACCAAATCCTACCCAATCCGACCTTGAGGACTTTTGAAGGATAGGGACAGGTGGAGCGTTAACCCCTCCCGGCGTTCGCAAACTCCTACTCGGCGCGAGGTAACGGGTCTCCGGAGCGAAGGGAAGGGTGGGACGTTAGCCCGACCAATCTTCCGCGAACTCCTACCGGGCACAAGGCTAAGGGTCTCCGGAGCGAAGGGACGGGTGGGTCGTTAGCCCGACCAAGCGTCCGCGAACTCCTACTGGGCGCGAGGCTACGGGTCTCCGGAGCGAAGGGATAGGTGGGACGTTAGCCTGACCAAGCGTCCGCGAACTCCTACCCGACGCGAGGCTACGAGTCTCTGGAGCGAATGGAAGGGTGGGATGTTAGCCCGACCAAGCACCCCCGAACTCCTACCCGGGGTGAGGCTACGAGTCTCCGGAGCGAAGGGACGGGTGGGACGTTAGCCAGACCAAGCGTCCACAAACTCCTACTCGGCGTGAGGCTACGGGTCTCCGGAGCGAAAGGAAGGGTGGGACGTTAGCCCGACCAAGCCCCGCGAACTCCTACACGGCGAGAGGCTACGGGTCTCCGAAGCGAAGGGACGAGTGGGACGTTAGCCCGACCAAGCGTCCACGAACTCCTACCCGGCGCGAGGCTACGGGTCTCCGGAGCCAAGAGACGGGTGGGACGTTAGCCCGACCAAGCGCCCGCGAACTCCTACCCGGAGCGAAGGGATGGGTGGGACGTCAGCCCGACCAAGCGTCCGCGAACTCCTACCCGGTGCGAGGCTACGGGTCTCTGGAGCGAAGGGACGGGTGGGACATCAGCCCGACCAAGCGTCCGCGAACTCCTACCCGGCGCAAGGCTACGGGTCTCCGGAGCGAAGGGACGGGTGGGACGTTAGCCCGACCAAGCGTCCACGAACTCCTACTCGGCGCGAGGCTACGGGTCTCTAGAGCGAAGGGAAGGGTGGGACGTTAGCCCGACCAAGAACCCGCAAACTCCTATCTGGCGCGAGGCTACGGGTCTCCGGAGCGAAGGGACGGGTGGGACGTTAGCCCGACCAAGCGTCCGCGAACTCCTACCCGGCGCGAGGCTGCGGATCTCCGGAGCGAAGGGACGGGTGGGACGATAGCCCGACCAAGCGTCTGCGAACTCCTACCCGGCGCGAGGCTACGGGTCTTCGGAGCGAAGAGAAGGGTCGGACGTTAGCCCGACCAAGCGCCTAAGAACTCCTACCCGGCACGAGGCTACGGATCTCCGGAGCGAAGGGACAGGTGGGACGTTAGCCCGACCAAGCGTCCGTGAACTCCTACCCAGCGTGAGGCTACGGGTCTCCGGAGCCAAGAGACGGGTGGGACGTTAGCCCAACCAAGCGCCCACAAACTCTGACCCGGCGCGAGGCTACGGGTCTCCGGAGCAAAGGGACGGGTGGGACGTCAGCCCGACCAACCATCCGCGAACTCCTACCCGGCGCGAGGCTACGGGTCTCCGGAGCGAAGGGAAGGGTAGGATGTTAGCCCGACCAAGCGTCTGCGAACTCCTACCCGGCGCAAGGCTACGGATCTCTGGAGCGAAGGGACGGGTGGGACGTTAGCCCGACCAAGCGTCCGCGAACTCCTACCCAGCGCGAGGCTATGGGTCTCCGGAGCGAAGGGACGGGTGGGACGTTAGCCCGACCAAGCGTCCGTGAACTCCTACCCGGCACGATGCTACGGGTCTCCGGAGCGAAGGGACAGGTGGGACGTTAGCCCGACCAAGCGCCCGCGAACTCCTACCCGGTGCGAGGCTACGTGTCTTTGGAGCGAAGGGACGGGTGGGACGTCAACCCGACCAAGCGTCCTTGAACTCCTAACCAGCGCGAGGCTACGGGTCTCCGGAGCGAAGGACCGACCAAGCGTCCGCGAAGTCTTTTGGCTCAATTACTCGGGACACCAAATGGATCTTCAATCATAAGGGCTTCTGTTACTTTATTGATAGAACTTTATACATTCTTCGCCTCCGTATTTCACTGTTTACGGGTAGAACTTCTTAAGAGCGTCTTTGTTCCAAGTTCTTGGTATCTCTTCGCCGTCAAGCATAATGAGCTTGTGCGCACCTTTCGTAGTGGAATCTTGGATGATGTATGGCCCTTCCCACGTTGTCTCCAGCTTGGCGAAGGCCGGGGCAGCTTTTTCAGCACTACATCTCCAGGATGTATGTAGGATCGAAGTATACGAATATAGCAATAAGAGGGGGGTGAATGATTGTGCGGAAGCTAAAACCAAATTTTTTATCTATTAAAAATTCACCCCAAAACAGAACCAAATAATTGCCTCATATTCGACAAAAACAGATTGACAGATGTTTGGCAAAACGTGAATTTCTGGCGATCCAACCGTCGGATCGATCTAAAATTCGGACACAAGAAACTAGATTCCAACATGAATCGAACCCAAAATGAATCAGCTCGATCGGACTTATGGATCAAAAGTTATGAACCTCGCAAGCTTGCTGTAACAAAATATGACGAGAATTGATCTAACAAAAACTTCAAGATTAAACAAGATTTTCAAAAGATTAATCAATTAAACTTTGAGGAACTGTAACTCAATACCCTAGAAAGGTTTTTGATGAATCAATTCAAGATGAAACTCAAGGAACAAAAATCAATCTAGAAATAGAACAAGCATGCAAACAAGAACCAAAATAGGAAACACTGTAGCAACGTGGTTACTGTAGCACGCAAGGATCTGGAAGAATTGATTTTTATTTCTTTTGTCTAAAGTACTCCCATCAAAAGAGTACAAACCCTAAAACAAAGCTCTATGCTTTCAATGTCTGGGTTGATACCTAAACAGGAGACAACCACAAGGAGTCCTGAATACAATTCCTACTCCTAATCCTAGAAGGAGTCCGACTCCTAATCCTAGAAGGAGTATGTATTCAACACAACTCCACTTGGCCCAATCTGGCCGAGTACAACTCTTGCACGTGTATGGCAACCCAGCTATACTCACGTGACTAACAACTCTTGTGAAATCATGTGATGAAAAATTGGCTTAATGATGAATTTGGTATTGCAAAGTGGTTGTGCTTATGACATGTGTGGTGCATGTGCATGTGTTGTTCTAGTTGATTATTTGATATGCTTGTGATAGCATGGTAATTGTTTTGCTTGATGCAATGCGCTCATGTGAGTGGTTGCATGGATTGATCTTGAGTCAAGTCGTGGACTTGTGCTCGTACACGGTTGTGTGTTTGTTCATGTGCAGGTGTTGCTTGAGGTCGAACGTGGTCGGTGACGGGACCGGAACTAGGTTCATGGAGGAACTGAGGTTCGAGACTAGGTTCAGGGAGGAATCGAGGTCTTGGTGGTCGAGGATGTCATGTGGAGCGTTCGGACTAGAGAACAGTGCATGTGGTTGCTAGTGAGTCTTATGAGTACGGCAGGTGGGCCGTACGCATGCAGTTGTAATCGTTTTGAGGTAGCTTGCATGTATTGGGCCATGTTGGGCCAAGTGGAGATGCATGCGAACTCTTCTAGGGTTTTCTTATAAATAGGGGGAGGTGCCCCCTGTTTATTGTGTGCCAGGATTTAGGGTTTGTACTCTTTTATTAGAATCTTGTAACCAGAAGAAATAAAAATCTTATTTTGCTCTTTTCGCTGCGCCGAATCGGTAGACGCACGAAAAAGAATCGAAGCCTTTCCAGGAGGCGGCTCTGTTCGGTTGGGCGTTCGGCGGCACAAGAAACACCGAGGCGAGGCAGAGCGATACGTGGATTAGGAGATGACGGCGTCACATCAGAGAAAAACAAGAGCCGCGCGAGGGTGTTACAGCTGCAGAGCTATCGGGCGAGCCTGAGCTCCAGATCACGAAGGTTCTCTGGGACAGCGTCTACGACGACGTGCATTGCCGAGGCTTCTCGGTGGCTTGCTTTTGATCTTAATTTCTCCATCGTGCTTGCATGCTTGGAGGCTGCGTTGGAGTCGATCAACACGTTCTGCATGCATGTCCATCTACCGTGATTTGAAGACTGCGGTAACTATGCATGCGAATCATCTTAATTAGCTAACTAGCTTGTTGGATTGACTGCATACTAGCGCTTTACTTTGTGCTGATTATGATTAGTTAACTAGCCTGTGAATCGCATCTATACAAGTGCTACAACAATTTTCGAATTACTGTAGCAACAGTGCAGGGTTACGTTAGTTCCGATAAAAAAATAGGTGCTTTATTATTACTTGCATTTGGTTAATAGATCGGTTTATTATTTCATCTTGATACTTTTGATTTGATCTATTCTAAACCTTCTTAGGGCATCGAGTTAGTGATTTAAAAAGTTTGATTGGTTAATTCCTTTTAGATTTTGTTTAATCACGAAATTAGGGTTTAATTAATTCGCGTCACTTTTGGAACAGTCAACTTGCAAAGCCTATAACTTTTGATCCGTAGATCCGATTGAGTTGATTCTTATTGGGTTAGTTTCTAAATTGAATCTAGTTTCTACAGTACAAATTTCACATCATTCCAATGGTTGGATCTTCGGTAATTCATGTTTTAGTAAACATAGGTCAATCTGTTTTTGCGTGAAATCGAAGAGATTATTTGTTTCCGAATTGGGGTGAATTGTTAGTAGATCAAAAAATTGATTTTAGCTACCGCGCAATCATTCACCCCCCCCTCTGATTGCTATATTAGTCTATATCGATCCTACAACTTTGCACGCGTATGGCCCACCTGCCATACTCACGTGACTAACCATTCTTCATGTGCACCATTCTCTTAGCCCGAACGTCCCGCATGACATCCTTGACCACCAAGACATGAGTTCCTCCTGAACCTAGTCTCGAACCTCAGTTCCTCCATGAACCTAGTTCCGGTCCCATCATCGACCATGTTTGCCCTCGAGCAATACCTGCACATGAGCAAACAAGAAATGAATCCGAGCACAAGTCCACGACTTGACTCAAAGTCAATCCATGCAACTACTCATACGAGCATTGCATAAAGTCCACTTCAAAACAAGCATCATGAAATTCTCACTAATTTCATAATCTCAAATTCAAACCAAAATTCAATTTCAAAATTGCTCAAAACCCTAATCGAGCAAAAGACCATACACGCCGGACCAAACATCGGTCCGGTGCAGCTCACGATGGACCAAATACCTGTCCGGCGTACACGCAAGATTCTCGGTTCAAATCAAAGCAAACATGTTCAAAAAACACGTTCACGACGGACCAAATTCTTGGTCCGGCGTACATGGAAAAACAACGCTCAAAAATGCGTTCACGACGGACCAAGAATTTGGTCCGGCGTGCATGGTCCGGCGTAACATAGAAGATTACTGTTTTTGTGAAACTTGGTCTGGCACAAAACATGTTCACGATGGGCTAAACAAAAATCAGTCCGGCGTACACATGAAGAAAGACCTTCAAATCGCCGTTCACGATGGACCAAAACTTTGGTCCGGCGTAGATGCGAAAACAGTCGTCAAAAGCCCATTCACGGCGGACCAAAAATTTGGTCCGGCGTAGCCTCGAGAAATGGTCTAGCGCAGAAGGGAAACTTACTGTTTTTCCAGATTTGGTCTGGCGCTAAAAGAACCACATGCACACACATTTGCAAATTCAATTCTAAAGCCAATGTTTCAGCACATGATTTCACAATCTCCCGCTTGATGAAAACATTGGCAACACCACTTAGAATTGAACATTTGGCATTCACTTCACAAAAGAATTTTTGAACAGACCAAGGAATCTCCCCCTTTGACCAATATGCAAAGTAAAAAAACTCTCCCTGGGTGAAAAATACGAAAAATCTCCTCGTAAGAAGAAAAATGTGTGTGAATGTGCAATGTGACCAAAAAATTCCAAAATTCTCCAAACTTCTCCCAAAATTCTCAAAATTCCAAAAACTTCTCCCCTTTGATAATGGATTCATCAAGAGTACAAAAGAGAGAAAAACAAGTTCAGAATTTTCCCTGTAACAATGATTTCACAAAAGAGAAACAAAGGAGTGCCAAAAAAGGAAAAGATGAGCTCATTCGATCATATAACCTTATATATCACATAATATGCAAAATACATGAACTTAATGTGATTTTTACAAGTTAGGGAATGACATGCATCTCAACCTCAATTCAGTCAACTATAGCCAAGTACTAAGCAAGATCTCAGCAGAAAAGCAAGGCTTAAAACTGAAGCAATTAACAACTCAGGGCGAGCAAGTAGTTTCAACTCCAATCTAGTAGGCCAATTTAATCTTTTAAAAATGATAAACTGCATGTGGCATGCTTGAAGCATACTTCTTTTATTTTCTCGGAGTGGCATGCTTGAAGCTACGTCTTGTCTTTTAGGGAATGGCATGCTTGAAGCATACATCTTATCTTTTTAGGGGAAAGCATGTCTGAAGCACACAACTTGAGGCTTTTGCTTTTAACAACCCTTTTTATTTATTCCCTTTTCTTTTCCTTTTTCTTTGATTGTAAACATGCAAAGAGATTAAAAGGCCTTTTGAAAGAGTAAAGCTGAAAACACACTTGCTCCATAGCCCAAATTTGTCAAGAAGATTCAATATCAAGCCTAGAAGAGTAAGATATCACATAGTATTTAGCTAAAGGCAGTCAGACCAAGGAATTCCGCAATGTCATTTTTAGTTCAAGTGAATCAATTTAGATTATCATAAATATGCTCAATTGCATAATATATAAAGAAATATGATAAAGCAAGCTCATCAAGTAAAAGAACTTGACAAGGAAACTCCCCCTCAAAACAAACGCATTGGATGAACAATCCCAAGTTCTCCCTGAATAAAAGCAAAACGAGAAGAAGACAAAGGTTTTGTGAAAATGTCTGCCAATTGATGTTCAGTATCCACATGGTGAAGCACAATATTTCCTTTTTCTACATGATCTGTAAGAAAGTGAAATCTGATATCAATATGTCCAAGAAATAGAATTACCAAAGAAGTAGCATGAACAAGATGTACTTTTTCTATCAATTCTACATCCTCCAAAATCAACATCAGAGAAAGCTCTTAAAGTAATGCATGAGGAAGCAGAAAGCCAAATGCCAAATCTTGAGTACCATGGAGATACCTGAAAATTCGCTTGACGGTTTGTTGATATGAAGCACATGGAAAGCTTGAAAACGAGCACACAAGCACACAACAAACTCCAATTATCCCATCCTCAACAACATCATCATCATCTTCATGAACAAATATACTCTCCCTGAACATATGCACCTGTACCTGCATCATTTGGACTAGTGCCTTTTGCGAAAACAGAAGTGGAAGAAGCATCTTCAAAAATAACACTTTCAGCACGAGATGCACGAGTGAAGGAGAACCAAAACTTGTCACCGAACATGTGGCGTGAGCATGCAGAATCCACTAGCCATATGTTCTCCTTCCTCACGTGAGAAGCCTACATAGAAGCAAAAAATGTCGAGGCCTCGGTACTGGGGTTAGAAATAAGATGTTTAGGAATCCAGTACTGATACACACGACGCACAACAGTAGGCACAACACGAGATTTTTTATGCACAAAATCATATTTGCCTTTTCCCGTGTTTCTAGGAACAGAACGTGTTTTCATCACTCTAGGCGCATGAGAAGTAAAATGTGCTTTGTTGAAATTTGACCTAGCCTTAGTCATTTCCTTCTTTTGCTGTTTGGCTAGTCTAAAGCAAAAATCTACTAAGTGTCCATCTTTACCACAATGAGTGCAAGTGTACTTGACATGATGTTTAGCTTTAACAGTAGAAGCACATTTTGCATTTATCTCATAGTAAAAGATAAAAAACCAGCAGATTGAAAAACAATTTTCTTAGGCTCATTAGGAAACTCAATTTTGCAAGGAGTCTAAACAACAGTGCGAGGTTTAGTTTCATATGAAGCATGAAGATCAAAACCTAAACCTTTCTTGTTTGAGCTAACCTTAGATTGATCCAAAATCATGTTCAACTTTTTCTTGCCATTAGTGAATCGTTCCAAAGAACTTTGCAAGTAATCAACTTTCTTAGCAAGAGTTAAACAATTGTTGCAAGGAATATCAATCTTCCCTTTTTGCTTACGACAAGTAGAGCATGAAACAACCTCATGTGTGAGCAGATTATCAGTCATTTGAGAAACCCTAGCATTTGCATCTTTTAACTTCAATTCAAGAGTTGAGCATTTAGAACAAGAAGTTGAACCATGCAATTCATCAGTGGAACAGCTAGCATTTTTAACATGTTTCTCATTTTTCTCATTTAGATGTAACAGAAGAGCATGTTCTTTCCTAAGCAAGGTTAGCTCATTGTAAAATAAGTCACATGATTTGCAAGTATCATCATCAAGAATCAAGGTCTTAAGTCTAGCAATTTCAGCATTCAATGACTCCACAAGAATATCATGTTTCTTAATTTTTCTATCACGTTTGTCAAGCAATTTTCCAAGGCAGACAAGATTGGCTAATTCATCATAAAAAGGATCTACCTCATTGAAGTCGTTGTCGTTGCTGTCCTCGGTGAAGCTATCCTTGCTGCTTGCCATGAGACACAATCCCGTCAACTCATGCTTGCTTGGAGTTGCATCGTCCTAGCTGCTCTCCGAATCCACATCGCTCAAATTGACTTGTTCAAGAGCGAAAAGAACTCGGTGGAGAACTTTACTGTTGATGAAGCTCTTTTTCTATTTATCATTTGATGAAAACTTCTTCTTCTCTTTTCTTTTATCATTGTCCTTATCCTCCTTTGATGCTTTACCTGCAAGTTAGGACAATTTGGACGAATATGGTCGAGATCTCCACACTCATAGCATCTTGAAGGACCACCGCCACCTCTCTTCCTCATTCTCACATTCTTCAAAGCTTTGTTAAAGCGAGAAGAGAGTAGTGACAAGTCTTCTTCTAGGAATTGCTCAATCTGTTCATCGGTTAGTGAAGACAAGAAAGATAGAGCAAAACTTGAAGTAGCACCATTATGAGATATGCTAGATTGAGATGTCAAAGCAATTGATTTATGATCATTCTTTCTAGCAAGAACTTCTAATTCATGAGTTTTCAACTTGGAATAAAGAACATCTAATGTAAGTGTACTCATGACAGTAGATTTTCTAATGGATGTAACTTTCATCTCCCAAATAGACATGTCTAATGCACCAAGCAATTGTCTAACATTAGCAGCAGCATCAAAGCTAACTCCAACAGCAAGAAGATTACTAAGAATTTTATTGAAGCGTGCAAAGAAGTCATCTAACGACTCACCGGGTTTCATCTCAAATCGCATGTAATCCTTTTTGTAAATATCTTGGCGAACCTCTTTGACAGTGTTAGAACCCTCATGGTAATCACAAAGAGATTTCCATACCTCATATGCGGATCTAAGATGAACCACTCGATCAAAGTTGATGCGTCCCAAGCCTTGGATGATCAAGTTGCGCGCTTTGCTGTTTGCTTCAACATGTGAGCGATTAGCGTCGTTGACGTTGTCGTTTGCAGGGACTTCGTATGGCTTGTAGACCTTTTTCCAAATTGCGAAGCCCTGCGCCTGGATGAATGCCTCCATCTTGGCCTTCCAAAACTGAAAATCAACACTATCGAACACACATGGTTTTGTCGAATAACGATTCATTAATCTAATCACCGGTTAAGATAGATTAGAAAAACCGAGCTCTGATACCACTTGTAGGATCGAAGTATACGAATACAGCAATCAGAGGGGGTGAATGATTGTGCGAAAGCTAAAACCAAAATTTTGATCTATTAAAAATTCACCCAAAAATGGAACCAAATAACTGCCTCGTATTCGACAAAAATAGATTGACAGATGTTTGATAAAACGTGAATTCCCGGCGATCCAACCGTCGGAATGATCTAAAATTTGGACACAAGAAACTAGATTCCAACATGAATCGAACCCAAAATGAATCAGCTCGATCGGACTTATGGATGAAAAGTTATGAACCTCGCAAGCTTGCTATAACAGAATATGACGAGAATTGATCTAACAAAAACTTCAAGATTAAACAAGATTTTCAAAAGATTAATCAACTAAACTTTGAGGAACTGTAAATCAATACCCTAGAAAGGCTTTTGATGAATCAATTCAAGATGAAACTCAAGGAACAAAAACCAATGTAGAAATAGAACAACCATGCAAACAAGAACCAAAACAGGAAACACTGTAGCAACGTGGTTACTGTAGCACGCAAGGATCTGGAAGAATTGATCTTTATTTCTTTTGTCTAAAGTACTCCCATCAAAAGAGTACAAACCCTAAAACAAAACTCTATGCTTTCAATGTCTGGGTTGATACCTAAACAGGAGACAACCACAAGGAGTCCTGAATACAATTCCTACTCCTAATCCTAGAAGGAGTCCCACTCCTAATCCTAGAAGGAGTATGTATTCAACACAACTCCACTTGGCCCAATCTGGCCGAGTACAACTCTTGCACGTGTATGGCAACCCTTCTATACTCACGTGACTAACAACTCTGCACGCGTATGGCCCACCTGCCATACTCACGTGACTAACCATTCTTCATGTGCACCATTCTCTTAGCCCGAACGTCCCGCATCACATCCTTGACCACCAAGACCTCAGTTCCTCCTGAACCTAGTCCCGAACCTAAGTTCCTCTATGAACCTAGTTCCAGTCCCATCATCGACCACGTTCGCCCTTGAGCAATACCTGCACATGAGCAAACAAGAAACGAATCCGAGCACAAGTCCACGACTTGACACAAAGTCAATCCATGCAACTACTCATATAAGCATTGCATAAAGTCCACTTCAAAACAATCATCATGAAATTCTCACTAATTTCATAATCTCAAATTAAAACCAAAATTCAATTTCAAAATTGCTCAAAACCCTAATCGAGCAAAAGACCATTCACGCCGGACCAAACATCGGTCCGGTGCAGCTCATGATGGACCAAATACCTGGTCCGGCGTACACGCAAGATTCTCTGTTCAAATCAAAGCAAACATGTTCAAAAAACACGTTCATGACGGACCAAATCTTTGGTCCGGCGTACATGGAAAAACAACGCTCAAAAATGCGTTCACGACGAACCAAGAATTTGGTCCGACGTGCATGGTCCGGCGTAACATAGAAGATTACTATTTTTGTGAAACTTGGTCCGGCACAAAACATGTTCATGATGGGCTAAACAAAAATCAGTCCGGCGTACACATGAAGAAAGACCTTCAAATCGCCGTTCACGACGGACCAAAACTTTGGTCCGGCATAGAAGCGAAAACAGTCGTCAAAAGCCCATTCACGGCGGACCAAAAATTTGGTCCGACGTAGCCTCGAGAAACGGTCTAGCGCAGAAGGGAAACTTACTGTTTTTCCATATTTGGTCTGACGCTAAAAGAACCACATGCACACACATTTGCAAATTTAATTCTAAAGCCAATTTTTCAGCACATGATTTCACAATGTAACTCACGCTGTTTTACCCTTTTGCCGAAGCTTCGCATTGAGGCCGTCGCGTACGCCTTCATGGTCTTGATTATCCTGAGAGACTTTGCATGGACTTCACATTAAGGCTTGAAGTTTATGCTGCTCTGTCAAATCATGCATGATGTCAATTTCCTCGTGGATTGGGGCCTTGATTATCCGGAGAGACTTTGCATGGACTTCCGCGGGGGAGACGGCCTCCTCCTCGAATATGAGCCGAAATGGAGAGAATCCAGTTGCTCTTGATACAGAGGTACGAGTTGCCCACAAGACATGAGCAAGCTCATCGAGCCATAATCCTTTTGCCAAACCATAGAGCCTCTTCTTGATGCCATCGAGGAGCCATCCGTTCGCTCGTTCAACCGCCCCGTTAGACTGAGGATGACCCACCGAAGCGAACCAAATCGTTGTCCCGAGGCTTTCACAATAATCGCGGAACTTCTTAGAATCGAACTGGTATCCGTTGTTGGTTACAATCTGGAATGGGACCCCAAATCTGCATATAATAGTCTTCCACAGAAATTTGACGGTCGCATCAGCAGTTATTCTTGCCACCGGTTCTGCCTCAATCCATCGGGAGAAGTAATCGATGGCGATGATCACGAACTGAAGGTTAGCTCGGGCTTTAGGAAGTTCCCCGACTATATCCATCCCCCAATTGGCGAAGGGCCAAATTGGGGGCACCGGACGCAGCTCACCGGGCGGCGCCTTTTTCTGCTTTGTCATCCATTGACATGCGTGACAATGTCGGACTATTTGCTCAGCATCTTTCAACGCCGAGGGCCAGTAGAGCCCCATTCGAAACACTTTTCCCGTGAGATTCCTGGGGGCCTGGTGTGCCCCACAAGCCCCCTGGTGTACTTCACGCAGGGTCTGCATCCCCTCTTCACGGGATATACAGCGGAGCCATGGGGTGCAGAGACCACTGTGAAACAGGAGCCCATCAATGATGGCATATTTCTTCACTCGCCTCTCAAGGCGCTTTGCTTGTGCTTCGTCATTTGGTGAAGTTCCCTCGAGGAGATAGTCGTATATCTCACTCCTCCAGTCCTTGCTGGTCGCCCGAGCAATGAGGTTCACCTGGGAAGGAATGGAGGCGGTGCGGAGTATCTCAAAGAATACCGTCGAAGGCAAGATCCCCCTAGTGGCGGCGATCTTCACCAGCTCGTCGGCTCGTTCATTTTGGGCTCTAGGCATTGCAACAATGGTGAATCCGATGAAGCCCTTCTCCATTGTCCGGACCGCTTCGACATACTTCTGGAGCTGCTCGTCCTTCACTTGGTATTCCTTTGAGACATGCCATTGGATAAGCTTTGAATCGGTGTATATAACGGCCTTTTTTGCCCCCATGGTCATCTAGTCTTGTTGCGAACTAGGCTTTTTCTCCTCCGGGAGCTTTCACCACCGCAGCTGCCCCTGTTCCACTCGCCCCCCATGATCCGTCAGAGTTGATGGACCACACCGTCGAGGCGTCGTCATCTTCACACGACGGGGAGGTCCATTCCACCATGAAATCAGCTAGGACTTGGCTTTTTATGGTGGTGCATGGCACTATAGTTAGCTCGAAGGGCACCAACTCGACCGCCCATTTGCTGACACATCCAGTGCTTTCCCTATTGGATAGCATCGAACAGAGAGGATATGCTGTCGGTATTTTGATGCGATTAGCTTGGAAGTAATGGCGGAGTTTTCGGGAGGTCATCAGCAGGGCGTATGCCAATTTTTCCATCTCGGAGTATCACAATTTTGCTCCCTGCAGTGCTTCAGAGACAAAATATATCGGATGCTGTTTTGCGCCTTGTGGTCTCACCACTACTACGCTTACAGTGTCAGTCCTTACCTTGCTTCGGGCTTTGTAGGATAGGGACTTCCATGAGCCTTTGCTTCAGTCTATCAAAAGCGTGTTGGCATTCTTTCGTCCAGGAGAAAGCACTACTTGAACGTAGCGCTTTGAAGACGGGTAAGCTTTGCTCCGCTAACTTCGGCAAGAATCGATTTAGCGCTGCAAGTCGCCCCACCAATCATTGTACCTCTTTTAGGTTTTTTGGTGGGGCCATATCTTGGAGGGCTCTTATCTTTTCTGGATTTGCCTCAATACCTCTCTGAGAGACCAGGAAGCCTAGAAGCTTCCCCGCGTCTACGCCGAAGACAAACTTGGACGGGTTGAGCCTTACTTTTTTCATCATCAGGTTGTCGAAGGTTTCCCAGAGGTCTGCAATATGATTTCCCTTCTTCTCGCTTTTGACGATGATATCATCGATGTATGCTTCCACATTCCTCCCCAACTGATTGGCGAAGATCCTGGCGATGAGCTGCGCGAAGGTTGCACCCGTGTTCTTGAGGCCGAAGGGCATTCGTATGAAGCAATACGTGCCGAAGGGGGTGATGAACGCTGTTTTATCTTCGTCCTCGTTTCGCATGTATACTTGGTGATAGCCAGAGTAGGCATCGAGGAAGCTCATTCTTTCTGACCCGGAGGTAGAGTCAACGAGTTGATCTATGCGGGGAAGGGGGAAGTCATCTTTAGGGCATGCTTTGTTCAGGTCTGTAAATCGATGCACATTCGCCAGGCCCCGTTGGACTTCTTGACCATGACCACATTGGCCAACCAATCAGTATGAAGGGCTTCACGTATGATCCCCGCCTGGAGTAGCTTGTCTACCTCTGCTTTCGCGGCGACTTGCCTTTCCACAGCAAGCTTCTGGAGCTTTTGCTTTTTAGGCTTCGCGTCAAGGCTAATGGTGAGGGAGTGTTCGATGGTTTCCCTGTGGACCCCAGGGAGATCTTGGGGCCCCCATGCGAACAAAGCCTCGTACTCTTGGAGAAGTCGCATCGGACATTTCTCTTCATCGGAGGATTGCATGGCGCCGAGGGTCACTGCCTTTTCCCCGCCTGGCCAAAATAGTGCCCGTTTTGTTTCCCCTTGAGGTTGTGGTTTGGGGAGCCATCGGCTGCGCGGCATTGGCACAGGGTCTGACTCTGAAATGCAGACATGTTTTACCTGGGGAGGATTTTCCATATCTATCTTCCTCGCGAGAGCCTGGTCCCCTCACACCGTGATGACACCTTCGACGGAAGGAATTTTCATGCATAGGAACCCGTGATGGATTACGGCTCCCATAATCGTCAACGAGCCCCAGCCCAGGATAGCGTTATATTGGAAAGGCATGTCCACCACGTCAAATGTTACACAGTTGGTGACACTGGCATGTGGCATCACGAAGGTGACTTCCAATTCCACTTGACCTAAGGTGCTGACAGTGCTCCCCCCAAAGCCCATTAAAGGCACCTCCGACTTCTTCAACCGGTCTCAAGGGATCATCATCTGTCGAAAAGCTTCCATAGACAGAATGTCCGCTGCGCTTCCTCCATCTACTAGCACTCGACGTACCTCGCAATCGGCAATGATTGCGGTCACCACTAAGGAGTCTTGATGTGGGAAATGCACGCCCGCAGCATCTTCTTGTGTGAAGGTGATCGGCTCAAATCTCAACGGAGGAGGAATAGTTGGATTGATCCCGACGTGATTGATTTGCCTCGCATAAGCCTTCCTTTGCCTTTTTGACGAGAGATGCGACGAAGAACCCCAGGCGATAATGTTGATGACGCGACGGAGATGATTTACCCCTCCCTGAGGAGGAGGGTGCCAATGTTCGGCCGGGGTTGCTTCGGGTGGAGGAGGGCGTATCCCTGTTTCTCTCCGCTTGGCCACAAAGTGCCGATACCCCTCAATCACCTTGCAGTGGGCAGTGTCATGGGTGTTGTTCTCGCCATGATACTCGCAGTGTTACTGCTTTCGCACTTGTCCTTCCCTCTTGATCATTCGAGTTCCTTTATCTTGCCTTTCACGGCGATGGATAGGGCTTTGCCTTTGCTAATGTATCCTCCTCTCTCCGTCTCTTTTGGATAACTCAGCGTATCGTCCCTTCGCCCCAGTCCTGAGCAGGGGATCCTTCCCCCACCCTCTTTTGCGGGGAACCAGCTCTTGGGTTTCATGTCGGGGCCTGCCGTCCCTGCAGAGATTGTCTTCCTCCGCCCGTGCATACTCCTTCATTTTTGCAAAGAGTTCCTCCACAGTGTGCACCTCTCTACAAGCGAGCCTTTCTGCTAACGGTCCCCTTCGTAGGCCACATCGCGCCGCATTGATGATGGTGGTATCGCTGACACCTCAAATCTGGCATTTAACTCCGGAAAAGCACTGAAAATAACTTTTGAGGGTTTCCCCTTCGCGCTGCCTAATCGCAAATAGATCACTTTCCTCTTTCATCCCGTCGAAATTGCCTTCCAGCTTGCTGCGGAGCCGCGACCAGCTTGTGATCGAACCGAACTCCAGCGAAGAGTACCAAGACAAGGCGATGCCTTCAAGCGCCAGCAGGAGCCCCTTTGCCTTAATATCATCATCTCTCCCCGCGACCTCCACCGCCATATTGTAGACGCGGAGGAACTCCCTGGGATCCGTCTTGCCGTCATACGGTTTAATGGTAGGGAGCTTGAAGCTTCCTGGAGAGGGCCATTTTTTGGCTCGTAAGCGGAGGCTGAGGGGGTTTGGATCATCGTCCTCCCTAATCGCCGCCGCATATGCTGGAGATAGCACTTCACGGCTTGAGCTTTCATCTTGTGATTCGTCTCGCCCCCAGTCTCGTCGTTCTTGCAAGCGTCTCACCTCCGCCATGAGCTTTTCATTAGCCTCCATCAACGTCTACACGTTGAGGTCGAGCTCCCCCTGAGTCCTGGTCCCTTCTTCGATGACCTCTACGCCCCCATGAGTAACCTGATGGCGAGTCGAATGTGCCGACGTTCCCGCTTCATCTCCACCCGGTGTCAAGGTCGTCCGGCCCACAGCTGGGGACCGCCGTTTTGGAGCTCGCTTGCGTGTCACCGCCGTGGTCTGTGGAGGTGATGCTCCTAGCATCCCCCCTGCTTCTACTGGGGCCGGCAGCCGATTCTCACCACCCAGGAGTTGTGGTGGTTCGCGAGATTGGCTCCTCGCAGATCGTCTTGATCCTTCCGCTCCCATCGTCGCCACCGCTTCCTTGGACGTCATTCCCTTCTTTGCTATCATAGCTGCCGAAAGTTTTCCCTTTTTGCTGGTCGGAGAGCAGTGGTTTCACCTTGCAGTTAGGGTTCCCCACGGACGGCGCCAGTGTAGCGGAATGAACCGCCGGGTTCTCTCCCCCTTCTTCTACGGTGTTCTTCCCCTTTCATACGATGGGGGTGGAATCACGCATGCATTGGTCGGCCTCTTTCCGACCGATTTTGTCCTTAGGTTACAGGCTTTACGCAGTTGTGTCTTGACCATTTCCTCCCACCTATCCCCAGCTGATGGCTGGATAAGCTCTACATGGCATTTCTTGTTCTCACTTTACGCTTTTGTCCCTTAGCCTCAGTCCCTTCCTGAGGGCTTTAACGGAATTTCTCTTATTTTAAAGCTCTGGGTTAGTCTGACATGCCTTGGAGTTTCTTCGGGGGTTCTAGTAGTGCGTCAGGCTTAGGCAGTCCCCACTCTGGTTGTGTTAGTGGAAAATGGGGGGTTCCTTCCGCTTTTCTTCTCATGGCTTCTGGTTTCTTCTTGGTCCGATCATTTTCGATTGCATGCCTCGGGTTTTCTTCGCCGTTTCGGCCGGGGTATCGCCCCTAGGGGTAGGTGGGTCTTACTTCGCTTGTAGGAGATGGAATAGGTATAGCGGACATGTTTCGTCGATCCAAATGGAGGTGTGAGCCTGGCTTCCCCTGCCAAAGAGAGTGGGTTCATTGGGCCCACAACACTCGGTGACTCGGCCAATCGGCCTCGGCAAGGAGTCAAGAAATCCCCGCTTCTCCATCCGAGGTGATTCCTATCTCTGATCCAATCCGCTCTTCCGATCCCAATCGCGGCTGTGAGGAGCCGCCCAGACCGTCCTCGGGTTATTAGAATACTCAGCCGGCCCCATCGGATTTGGAGGCTAACAACGGACCGCCGAAGGCGCTCGCAGTGTTAGCACCCAAGCCCAACTGACACGACGGTGAGACTCTTCGAATAACTCGACAACAATCCCTGTATTCCCCCGGTATGCGACCCGAAACACGCCCAGGATCCCCGCATACCGGTTTACAACCTTGTATCACATCAATTTGCATACAGGGGGCAACGAGCGCGAAGACCCCACAACCAGACACGCGCGGAAGCAAAACCAACCAAACAGCCAACCAACCCCAGCACAAAGACAAAACCCCACGATCACCACCACCAACAATAGCAAGGCAGAAAGCCGGCGAAGACAGGAGACAGAACAAAAGGATAAAGCAGGCAAGCCATACAACTGAGGTCAACTGCAAAAGAAACTAAGTACTCCATACAGATAAGACATCGTTTAAAACTAACTATACAACAAAAGAGTACACATCTATTAAACTAGACCCAAAAGTAGAACATCTCCGGAAGTGTTCTGCCTCTGAACACTCCTGGGCGTGTACGACGGCGTAGGGAGCCTCTACTCGGTGCCCTGCCCGGTCACCGATAGGCAGAAGGGGCAGAACTCACACCCCACTGGATCCTCACCTGCAAAACCACAAAAGCATAAGCCTGAGTACGGAAGGTACTCGCAAGTCTTACCCGTGGTCCATATATGACCGACTCGAATGGAGTATGCATTTGGAAGTAGCAAGGAAATCAGCTGAAGTTAAAAGTGCGGAAAGCTTAACTTTATTTGTTGTTTAGTAACACTATTCAATTCGCAATTTAAAGCAGTTGTAACGGCACCTATTTCTAGAGTGGAGTTCAACATTTAATATTAACAAAGCAATGGATCTCATAACACTTTCGAGCTCAAGCCCAAAGGCGAACTTCAGTTCAAGTATTTACTACGTGTAGTAACAGATAACCAAGCGTGCTCATATTCGAGAGCGCGGCAATTCGAATCGCTTAATTAACTCTGCAGGGAAGCATTGACCGCACAACACGTGCCACAAAGAACCTCGTGTCAACCATCCTCCCGTCCATACCGATTCGTTGGGGACATCTTCATGCGGTCCGAGCACCTAGCACCCCCTCGAGCGGCCCAAGCCCGGCTTGGCCCTCGAGAGTCGGCCTAAGCCTCGCCCTTAACCACGTCCAACCACATGAGGTGTATGCCCCATCGAACGGCATGCGATAAAAGAATAGCTTTACCGTCCCATACCGGCATGCGATCAACCAATTTGTGCTCGGCCACAGTTAAACATCGGATCGGTCCTTAGCTGACTCAGGCGAGACTACCACATTTTGAGTCTCCTTACCCAAATGTCCATCTCTCCCGCCCGGTCTCCAATTATACCTTTTTCCACAAAGCAACTATAACCAACCCAATCCATGGAATGTAAAGTGAGAGTCCTCAAGCAGTGGAACCATCCACCACTTGGCCCAAACCCGACCTCTAAGCATTCTAAGCATGACACAATTTATACCCATAATCTGGCTCCAACGGAGGTGTTCAACAAGTAACAAGGATGGTACATGCAGCAAAAAGGATCTAGCCTATCCCACATTTCAATTCCTAATGTAACACTTAATAATCCAATAAGCAATTAATTCACAAAAGTAATTAACACATATGGTTCAAGATGCTTTGGTGCTTGCCTTGTACTTCTGCTTGAATCTCAACCACGGCTGGCTCTTCAGCACTCCCCTCAACCACGGTCACGTCAGTCACCGCGGTCTCGTTCTCTACACGGATATAATGCATGAATAAGATGCATGCAATGCAAACGAGATAAACACAAATGCAAAAGCAACGAATTACAACAAACTTCCCCCGCCGAACAGACCAGGTAAACCCGGACAGTCCGGATATTTAATCCGGATAGTCCAGATAACTCGGATAGTCCGGACCATTTGGCCAGACACTCCGGATGGCCCAGGGCTTGGAAGACGACGTGCAAAAATGGAGGTTCTCCCAAATCTTACTACTTTGTGATGGCCCGATCTACAACTTTCCTACATGCGGTCAAGCCAGAGAAGCTCCGAGCTAACTCAAACCGCGATGAACGACGCTCACTTCTAAGAACTCCAACCAAAACTTAACCCGAGGCGTAGAATAGCATCCTCTCAACCCGATCTTTAACCCTAGCATCCAACATTGCCTAAACCAACCCCCAAACCAACCACCCACCAAGAACCCTAACCTTCCCAAAGTTCACCCCCAACTCCCAATCTACACACCAAAATCCCAAATCCAACCCCATGGACGCCCTAGAACCATGAACCCAAGAATCAACTCCAAGAAGAGGTCTCACCTTCAAGGAGGATGAAGAGGAGGAAGGAGAAGCTGGGGTGAGGAATGAGACACCGGCTTGGGGAGGAGCTTGAGGTCACCGGGGTGGAGAAGTCACCGGGGAGGAGCACGGGAGGTCGCCAGAGTGGGGGGTCGCCGAAGATGAGCTCGGGTGGAGGAGATGCACGGGAGAGGTGGAGAGCAAGTGGAGAGGAGGAGAGATGAGTGAAAGCCACGAAATGGGACTTTTATACAAAATCCCCCTGCACAGTCCGGACTCTCCGGACGTTTAACCCGGAGACTCCGGGTTGGGGCCTTCGGTAGAATCAATTCCGGACACCCCGGACACTCCGGACAATTTTGGTCCAGATACTCCGGGTTGGGGTGCTCAGGCGAGCTAATCCGGATACTCCGGACATTTTATCCGGACATTCCGGGCTTCATCCGGATATTCCAGGTATTTAATCCGGACATTCCGGATCTCCCAGAATTTCTGAAAGTGGGGCCTTGACAGCAGCCGAATCTAGCTGCCCATGTGTTTTCTTCTTGGTTGCAAGATCTGTAGGGGCCGGCTTTCACCTTTTTCTTTCAGCGTCGGATTGGGTGTAGTGAATCAGAATTAGCTCGTGGCTGATGACTAGCTATGGTGCCATTGTTAGTTACTAAGTGCACATCGACACTATACAGAACCTGATGAAATGTTGCAAGACCTAAAGGTTGAGTTTGTCCATTTGTCTCCAAAGCTATTCTGCTGATTCTGTATTTCCGTTCTTTGTGCTGTGCAGGGGCGAGGCAGTGGGGTTCTGCGTTCGGCTTCTACAGTCAGCAGCTCCCATCTTTTACAGTCAGCAGCTCCCATCTGTGAATTTGTTATTACTTTGTTCTACAATTATTGCAATGTCATCTAGAAAGTACTTGTCTAGAAGCAAAAAAAAAAAGAAAAGAAAAGAAAACGTGTAGATGAATTTATAGACACAGAGAGGTGCCATTGACAAATTCTTTAGAACTAATGTAGATTCATCTACAAATTCTGAGAACTTAGCAATAATTTGTGTAGAAGAACAGTCTAATCAAGAAGTAGATGATAATGATGATATAAGCAGGCATGAAAATTTAGCTAGTCCATCTAGTTCAGATACTTTAAGTGGCAATAAAGATTTTACAATGGATATTTATGACCCAAGAAATTGGGATAACCTTGATAATAAAGCTAGGAACATTTTAGTGGAAAAGGGGCCTATAAGAGAAGAAAATATCACTCCCCTTAGATAATACCTCTAGACATTTTTCATCTACTTATTATTAAAAAAAAAGAGTAATGGGGAGATACATGATAGAAAATGGTTGGTTTATGCAAAGCATGTTGATAAAGTGTATTGTTTTTGTTGTAAGCTTTTCAAATCTAATATGAACAAGAGTTCATTAGCTGATAATGGTTTGAATGATTGGAAACACCTTAGTTCTAGGCTCAAAGACCATGAAAATAGTGTTGAGCATATTACTAACATGAACACTTGGAATGAATTAAGAATAAGACTAGGAAAAATGGAAACAATTAATAAAGAGTCGCAGAAAGAAATTACAAAGGAGAAAGAGCGCTTGAGACATGTTTTAGTTAGAATACTTGCCATTGTGAAGTTTCTTAGTAAACGTAGTTTGGCTTTTCGAGGATCTAATGATAGACTTTACCAAGACAATAATGGTAATTTCTTAGAATGTGTTGAAATGGTTGCAGAATTTGATTTGGTGATGCAAGATCATCTTAGACGCATTACAGGTAATGAAATCCATCACCATTATCTTAGTCCTAAAATTCAAAATGAGTTAATTTCACTTTTAGCACATAGTGTTACAAGTTCTATCATAAAGATTGTTAAAGATGCCAAATATTTTTCTGTAATTCTTGATTGTACCCCGGATGTGAGACATCAAGAACAAATGACGCTTATTGTTAGATGTGTTAATATGTCAAGTACCAAAATTAATATAGAATAATTCTTTCTAGAGTTCTTGAATGTGGATGATACATTTGGTTTAAGGCTTTTTAATGAACTGTTAAATGCTATAAAGTCTTTTGGCCTTAATGTTGATGATATAAGGGGACAAGGTTATGACAATGGTTCTAACATGAAAGGGAAGCACCAAGGGGTACAAAAGCGATTGCTTGATATGAACCAAAGAGCTTTATATATGCCATGTGCTTCTCATAGTCTTAATCTTACTCTTTGTGACATGGCAAATTCTTGTGGTAAAGCTATTTCATTTTTTGGAATTGTGCAACAGATATATGTGTTATTTTCAAGTTCTCCTAAAAGATGGAAACTTTTGCTTGATCATGTTCCAAATTTATCAGTTAAACCTTTGTGTAATACTCGTTGGGAGAGTCGTATCAAAAGTGTTAAAGCTATTTGATATCAAGCTCCACAAATAAGGTTAGCTTTGTTAGAGGTATGCAAGTCTTCTGATGACCCTAAGTCAAAGAGTGATGCGAAGAATTTGTATGATGTTCCTGGAACTTTTGATTTTTTACTTGGTATGGTCATTTGGCATGATATTTTATTTTCCGTGAACATGGTAAGTAAAAAGTTACAATCTTCACCTATGTGCATTGATTCTGCCCTGCAACAAATAGAAGGCATAATGCAATATTTTGATAAGTATAGAAATGAAGGATTTGCATCTAGTTTGAACATTGCTAAAGTTCTTGCATCTGAAATGAAGATAGAACCATCATTTCCAATAAAACGTCGTGCTACTAGGAAAAAACAATTTGATGAAAGTGATCACATTGAAGAAGTTCTAACTGCTCAAAAGGCTTTTGAAGCTAATTATTTCTTAATTATGGTAGATATGGCAATTACTTCTCTAACAAATAGATTTGAGGAACTTCAAACATTTAAAGGTATATTCGGATTTTTACTTAGCTCAAAAAGCATGAAGTCATTGGATGACATTGAGTTAAGAAATGTTGTACTAAATTTGTAGAAATTTTTTCTCAGAATGAATCATGTTGTGGTGGCGTTGAGCCACCGGGGTCTCTCTTTTTTCCTTTCTTTGAGAGATCATTTTTTTGTTTTCTTGGGGAACCTCTCCCTTCTCTTTCTTTTTTCTCCTTTTTATAGGGTAGGCTTGGGGACATGCACGTATTGGCCAGCCTTCTTTTCCCTTCCTGTTTCTTGCCAAGGACTAACTTGACTTTTCCTTGAGTCACGTCCCACCTGTATGGGGTGTTTTGGCTCTCTACCTGTACACCCTTCGTAGGGGCTCAATGGGAATTTCGCTTATGTTAGGATTTCAGATTAACCCGACACGTCCTTGCGTACTCGGGAGGAGTTGTTGGGGGTGTCAGTCCTGGGTGGTTCGCGTTGTGTTTCCGCCAGAAGGAGACATGGCCGGGGGGAATTTCCTCCGTTTTCCTCCCTCGCTGCGGAGGGGAACTTCCCCTCATCGCGGAGGAGGGGGGTCCGGTCTTTATCCTTTTCCACCTTTTATCGGGGAATGGTCTCCTAGGGTATGAACTCATTGCTTTACTGAGGGGAGAGGTTAACGATTATAGACCCGTTCACGTGGGCCATCAGGTGCGGGGGCTTCGTTTCGCTAGCCGAGGGTGGGCGAGCCTGTTCGGTCCACAACACTAGCCCCTCATGTCAGCGGGTAGACGTCGTTCTGCCCGCTGGGATGTTATAGCAAATATTCAAGTTTTTCTTCCTGTTGCGCCTATCCTGTGGAGATAGGGCTTTCCGACGGTTGGGAGATTCTTTTTTGCTCCGCATTTCTTTCGTTTTTTCTCCTCGTTCATGTTCTCCTCTGGCGTCTGTCTTCCTGATCTTCCACCGATCTAGATCTCCATGGGACCTCGGCGCCCTCCTAAGATAAAGCCGGTTTTGAGTAATGAGGATGTTGCGGGATTATCCCCCATTTTGGGGCGGTCGACCTTGAGCTCTGCCGATCTCGACACATTAGCGGCGGACTTCGGGGTGATGCGCCCTTCCATGCGCCTCCCTGGTGATGAGGAAACCCCTCGGCCTCAAGCGAATGAAGCCATGGTATTCGCGGCGTTTCTCGAAGTGGGCCTTCGTTTCCCGTCCGCCCCTCTGTTGGCATCAGTACTCCAGGTTTTCCAAGCAGAGCTTTCGCAACTTACCCCTAACGCTATTGTGCGATTGGCAGTGCAGGAATGGGCGTTCCGTCCGGCTGGATCAAATTGACGGGGCGCTTGTTTTCTCTCATAGAAGATGCATTTTGGCAACCAAAACAGCAGAAGGCAGGGAGCGAAGGCCGCAAGTCATGTTTCGGTTCTCTGAATTTTCAGACGAAGAGGTCCCTCGTAAAGGAAATCCCAGTAGCGGCCGCCAAGGGGAAATGGGATTCGGGATGGATGTCACGATGGTATTACCAAATCCTCGTGGGTCCAGACTCTTCCCTTCATACTTCGATGGGTCCAGTCCGTGCGATTCGATCCCCTAATTGGAGCGATCGCTGGAAGAAATTGGACATCTTGATTATCTGAAGGCTCTCCGTGCCCAGAGTACGATGCGGGATTTGGTTGAAGAATATTGTCTGTGTCGTATCGACCCCTTAGCCAGGAGTTCCGCCGTTACTCTGGAGCGGTCGTCGGGAGGCACGGTGTCTGTGGTTCGGCCAGAGGGGGTACAAGATCTGGGGCGCGGGGCGGCCGAGAAATTGGCTCGCAGGCTTCTGGGTCCTTGCCAGGCAGTTGAGTATGAGGCCGCTATGAGTGCTATTGGGATCACCCGATGCTCTCGTTTCACTGACTGGGGACGCCGCGCGACCCCTCATCCCAGAGGGTCGATCGGTTCCCCTCGCCCGACCAAACGGGCGAGGTTAGCCCGCGTGGCTCTGCCCCAGGTTACTGCCACTTCTGGCGGGAGCGAGGATTAGGGGGATGACGATGACGAGGATGAGGATTGGGGTGAGGAGGAATCCAGCGACGAAGGTGATTCTTCCAGCTCTGTTGCGGCTACGTCTCTCCTGCCGCCGCCCCCTTCAGATCCTGCTGACGCGGTGGGGCCCTCCGAAACGCTATCCTCATTGCTATGACGAGCCCTCTGATATGCCGACCGTCCCGGAGGCGGGTCTTCCCGAGACCACATCAGTCCCAATTGCTATGGGGGGGTTCCCTCGACCCTCATACTTGATTCTTTCGTTGACGTGCGTGTTGGCGGGGGTCAATCCCCCGGGTATTCATTTTTAGGGATCCCCGGAGTGGAGACTATCGATTTGGGCGATGAGGATGACGATGATTTTCTGGACTCAAAGAGCGCACGGGAGCAGCCTGAAGGTATGGCCATCCCCGCGACAGGGGAGACTCGTGGTTTGCGGCTAAACGTTTCCACTCCTGACACCCCCACTGGGGCAGAAGGTCGTACTCCTGACACTTTTCCTGCCAGCTCGTTAGGGTTCGATGTCCTTTCAGGTTTTGACGAAGTCGATGCAGGAGGTGATAATGCGGAGGCGGCGGGGGCATTAAAACCGTTGGAGCAGGTCCAAACTGGAGCGCCCGCCACTCCTTCGCCTGTCGCGGAGGAAGAGGATCGGGGACCTCCGATTCCAACTTCTCAAGATGACCCCCTTTCGGGTGGAGGAACTTTACCTTCGAACCAACCAACCCCCGCGGGTGGTGTTGGTTCCTCTTTTGTCTGGTTTGACTTGTCAGATTTTTCGGCCTCAGATTTTGAGAGGGGGGCCGTTACGGCCCCGTCTTTAAGAAAAATGCGCGCAGCTTTTTCTCCCTACAGTAAATCTGTGGCCTTATTTGAGGAAATTAATGACCTTTCTTTTTGTGAAATCTCGATGGACCATCATTTAAAGGTATTCTCCCTTTTGAGTTTATATTACTGATCTCTGTGTCTTTCAACATCCTTCTTCTCCATTTCTAGGGGGCTGTCATCGCTTCGGAGGTATTGCGCCGATTTCGGACGTACTTGGACAAGTTTAACAAGGGGGTCCAGGATTGTGATGCGGCGAAGGAACGGGTGGCGGAATTAGAAGCAGAGAAAGCTAGTCTTTCAATGGCGCTCCAAGGCTCCAAGGACTCGTTGGCTAAGGTGCAGGCCGAAGCATCTCAAAGTCGAGACTTGGCGGCAAAGAACGCAGAGCTCGAGGGGGTAGTTTCCTTGATGCAGGACCGTCTCGCCGAAGAGGAGCGAGCTCGCATGGCAGCGGAGCGGAACGAGAAGAAGAAAGATGACCGGATAGAAGAATTGAAGAACCTGTTGGCGGTTGCAGAAGAGGGCAAGAACATGCTGAAGAAGCAAGTTGAAGAATTCCCTTCTCAAATTGCAACGGCGCGAAGCGAGGTTCAAACGCATCTTCGTAACGCACAACGAGCGGAGGAGCGTCACGACACGATCCGGAAGGAATTGGAATCCATTGTCTCGGGGATTCATGGGGCTACGGAGGCCTTTCTGCAGCAGCTCCCCCGGTTCGGCATTGATGCAGCTTCGAGTCGTATCCCTTCCTCCAGCCTAGAAGCTGTCTCCTTCCTTGAGAAATCGACTAAGATTTTTGGGGATTCGGCGCTGACCTTCGGCGATTACTGCGCGAGGCTGGGCTCCGTCAAAACTGCTCAATTGTTGGAGGCGAAAGGATGTACACATATTCGCGAGCACTTCGGTTTTTCTTCTGCTGCTCCGTCGCTACCAGGGTTTGGAGATATTCCTTCGTCTGGGAAGCCTTCCTCCGCCGCATCTCGACTATCGTCAAGCTTCATGTCGGACTTCTGGAAGCAGTACGGGGAGCCCACTGCGAGGGAGTCAGTATGTCGAGCTCGTGCTGTAATGCGCGACTCAGGGAAAAGCAAAGAGAAGCCGCCTCCTCCTTAGTTTGAACATTTTTGTATGGTGGAGTCCTTGTGGACACTTGAATTGAATTATCTATTTTATCGAATGATTGTGCGTATTCGTTCGTTCCACGGGTCTCTTCATCCGAAGGATGTTCAGTTTCTCCCGACGAGGACCAGGTGTCAGTGACGAGTGTTAGGAGGACTTAAAGATTCGGTAAACTTCTCGAGGGACGCGGGGACGCCTTGGCTTCCCGCGTTCTTATTTAACCCTGGCCTTTTTGCCTTCCTTGCTCTGACCAACCTTGTTAGTTTCAGAGTAGACGATCGCTCTCTACCTCTATTTTCCCTTGCTTTTTCAATGGCTGATATCCCCGGGGAAGTCATGGAGGAAGACCCCATTTTCGCCAACCTGGGTGAGGGGCCGCCTGTGGCGGAGATCCCGCCGCTGTTGGGAGAGGAGGGAGCCCCTATCATGGTTCTTGATTTTCCGGATGACGCTCTCGCTCCCGGGGATCCTCCAGTCGCCGGCGATCTCGAGGCCTTTATCGGAGGGCTATGGGCGGATTTCGACATGGTCATGGCCGCAGAGGAGGCCCTTGCCCGAGACCTCGCCAACCTCGACATGTTGATCGGGATGGTGCCGCGGTTGCTGGAGGCCAAGGATGCCCTCGCGGAAGCCGTGGCGCGTGCTCATCGCGTTTAAGTCCACTTCATTTCGTATAGAAGCTTCTATTGGATTACTATATTATGTATGATTGGGATGATATTATGCAACTCTCTGTAGGGAATTCCTGCCCATGTCTATTCTTCATCCTTCTTTCTTGAATTCTATTTGGTCATGCATTCTTAGCTTCCTATCGGACCTTGATCAGCAGCGTAAAACAGTCTCGATTCTTCGCTCAGCCCAGTGCCGGGTTAGAATATGGGAATAGGTACAGCCACATGACGCGTGAGCACCCTCTCCTTCCCTGCCGAAGGAAACATAGGGTAATGGCTTGGGTGTATTTTCTCAACTACCTAGCTGGTGTAGCGCGGTGTGTTCTCCGGGCTGCGAGGAGGGTAACCAAGATTTTGTTAGCTTCCATATACTTCTTGCTAAATTCCGTACGAAGCCGGACTCCCACCCTTCGGAGCGAGGGGGATTGTGGCGCGTTAGCCCGACCGGTCGTTTCGCTAAAAGGCAAACCGGGGCAACGAATGAATGGTAATGTTGGTGCGACCAGATATCCATGAATCCCGCGAATTCCTACCGGCGCGAGGCAACGGGTCTCCGGAGCGAGGGATGGGTGGGACGTTCGCCCGACCAAGCATCCGCGAACTCCTACCCGGCGCGAGGCAACGGGTCTCCGGAGCGAGGGATGGGTGGGACGTTCGCCCGACCAAGCATCCGCGAACTCCTACCCGGCGCGAGGCAACGGGTCTCCGGAGCGAGGGATGGGTGGGACGTTCGCCCGACCAAGCATCCGCGAACTCTGACCCGGCGCGAGGCAACGAGTCTCCCGATTTAAATTCTGGAGAATACGGAGATGGCCTTGGTTCACAATGTCTTCCCATTATTTTATTGATAAGGATCGGTACATTTCTTTCCTTCGTATTCCATCATCTATGGGTAAAATTTCTTGAGCGCGTCGGTATTCCATGTCCGTGGTATTTCCTCGCCATCGGGAGTAATGAGCTTGTGCGCGCCCTTCGCCGTTGACTCTTGGATAATGTATGGTCCTTCCCACGTTGTTTCCAGCTTCGCGAAGGCCGGGGCAGCCCTCTTGAGCACCATGTCCCTGGGGTGTATTTCGCGTTTCTTCACCTTCTTGCTGAAGCTTCGAGTTGATGCCTCTGCATAGGCTTTCATGGTCTTCAAGGCTTGAAGCTTGCGTTCTTCCTCTAGATCACACGTGATGTCGACTGCCTCGTGGGTCGGAGTTTTGATCACTCGCAAGGATTTTGCGCGGATCTCTGCAGGTGAGACGGCTTCTTCCCCGAAGAGGAGCCGGAAGGGGGAGAACCCGGTCGCTCTTGAGGCCGAAGTGCGGGTTGCCCATAAAACGTGATCAAGCTCGTCGGGCCAGAGTCCCTTTTTAGAGTCGTAAAGCCTTTTTTTGATGCCATCAAGGAGCAACCCGTTTGCCTGTTCCACCGCCCCGTTCGACTGAGGGTGACCCACTGAGGCGAAGCAGATGTTTGTCCCGATATTGTCACAGTAGTCGCGGAATTTCCAGGAGTCGAATTGGGACCCATTATCGGTCACGATCTGGAAAGGGACCCCATATCTGCAAATAATCGTTTTCCCTAGAAATTTGACGGCGGCATCTGCGGTTATCTTTGCGACCGGCTCTGCCTCGATCCAGCGGGAGAAGTAATCGATGGTGACAATTACGAACTGAAGGTTTGCTCGAGCTTTAGGAAGCGCCCCAACGATATCCATTCCCCACTTGGCGAAGGGCCAGACCGGGGGTACCGCATGCAGTTCGTTGGGCGGGGCCCTTGTTTGCTTGGTCATCCATTGGCACGCGTGACAGTGACGGACCATTTGCTCCGCATCTTGCAACGCCGAAGGCCAGTAGAGCCCCATTCAGAATATCTTTCTCACAAGATTCCTAGGGGCCTGGTGTGCCCCGCAATCTCCCTGGTGTGCTTCACGCAAAGCCTGCGTCCCTTCTTCTCGCGAAATGCAGCGTAGCCATGGAGCGCAGAGGCCGCTGCGGAATAGGAAGCCGTTAATGATGGCATACTTCTTTGCTCGCCTTTCGAGGCACCTCGCTTGTGCCTCATCATTTGGCAAGACTCCCTCCAGGAGATAGTTGTATATCTCACTCCTCCAGTCCTCAGTGGTTGCTCGAGCAATGAGATTTATCTGGGAAGGAATGGAGGAGGTGCGAAGTGTCTCAAAGAAGATTGTTGAAGGTAGACTTCCTCCGGTGGCTGCGATCTTGGCTAGCTCGTCGGCACGTTCGTTCTGGGATCTGGGTATTGCATTAATGGTGAACCCGATGAAACCCTTCTCCATGGTTCGGACCACCTCGACATATTTCTGGAGCTGTTCATCCTTCACCTGATATTCTTTGGCGATATGCCCCTGAATAAGTTTCGAGTCGGTGTACAATATCGCCCTCCTCGCTCCCATGATCTTCGCTTTCCTGAGCCCCAATAAGAGCGCTTCGTACTCGGCTATATTGTTGGTTGAGGGAAATTCCAGCCTTGCTGCGAACTCGACTTTTTCTCCGCTGGGCGTCTGTATCACCGCAGCTATTCCCGCTCCATTCGCTCCCCAAGATCCGTCGGAGTTGATGAACCACATCGCTGAGGTTTTGTTGTCCTCCGGGACTGGAGAAGTCCATTCCACCATAAAATCGGCGAGGGCTTGGCTCTTGATTGCCGTGCGAGGTATTATAGTTAGTTCAAAGGGAGCTAGCTCGACCGCCCACTTGCTGATGCGCCCAGTGCTTTCCCTGTTGGAAAGCATAGATCCTAGAGGATATGTAGTTGGCACTTTGATGTGGCTGGCCTGAAAATAATGCCGGAGCTTTCGAGAGGCCATTAACAGAGCATATGCCAGCTTTTCCATTTCCGAGTATCGTAGCTTCGCTCCTTGGAGGGCTTCAAGGACGAAGTAAACCGGCTGTTGTTTGACGCCTTGGGGTCGCACTAGCACAGCACTGACGGCCAAGGAGCTAACTGCTAGATATAGCAGAAGCTCCTCACCTTGCTTCGGGCTTTGCAGGACAGGGATCTCCATAAGGCTTTGCTTCAAGTCATCGAAGGCGCGTTGGCACTCCTTTGTCCAGATGAAATTGTCATTTGAGCGTAAGGCTTTAAAGACCGGCAAACTTCGCTCCGCGGATTTTGGCAAGAATCGACTGAGTGCTGCTATCCGCCCTGCCAGCCGTTGTACTTCTTTTAGGTTTCTTGGTGGAGCCATGTCTTGGATAGCTCTTATCTTTTCTGGATTCGCTTCTATGCCCCGTTGAGAGACTAGGAAGCCTAGCAGCTTTCCTGCGTCCACGCCGAAAACACATTTGGACGGGTTGAGCTTCACCTTTCCCTTTATCAAATTTTTGAAGGTTTCCCGGAGGTCCCCGATATGGTCTTCTTTCTTTTCACTTTTAACAATGATATCGTCAACATAGGCTTCCACGTTTCTTTCTAATTGATCGGCGAGGATCTTCGTGATGAGCCGCGCGAAGGTAGCACCCGCGTTTTTGAGCCCAAAGGGCATCCGCACGAAGCAGTAGGTACCGAAGGGAGTAACAAATGCCGTCTTGTCTTCGTCTCCTTTCTGCATGTATACCTGGTGATAACCAGAGTATGCGTCAAGGAAGCTCATCCTTTCTGACCCGGAGGTTGAGTCGACCAGCTGGTCGATGCGGGGCAGGGGGAAGTCATCTTTTGGGCATGCTTTGTTTAAGTCAGTGAAGTCGATGCACATCCTCCATGCCCCGCTGGCCTTCCTGACTAGGACGATGTTGGCCAACCACTCCGGGTATCGGGCTTCGCGGATGATTCCCGCCTGGAGCAGTTTAGTCACCTCCACCTTCGCGGCTTCTTGTCTTTCTACCGCAAGTTTTCTCAATTTTTGCTTCTTAGGCTTCGCGCTTGGGTTAATAGCGAGGACGTGTTCGATAGTTTCTCTCGGGACTCCCGGAAGGTCTTCGGGCCCCCATGCGAACACGGTTTCATATTCCTGGAGGAGCAGCATCAAGCGTTTTTCCTCCTCGGGAGACAACATGGTGCCGAGGATCACTGTCTTGCTGCTTCCTGGCCTGAGTGGTATCCGTTGGGTTTCTCCCTGAGGTTGTGGTTTAGGGAGCCACTGGCTACGGTTCACGGGTACAACGGGGTCCAGCTCCGTAGTGCAGACGTGCTTGATTTGAGGTGGGTTCTCCATGTCTATCTTCCTTGCCAAGGCTTGGTCTCCTCGCACCGTGATGACACCATCTGCGGAGGGAATCTTCATGCATAAGAACCCGTGATGAATTACGGCCCCCATGGTCGTCAACGAGCCCCTGCCTAGGATCGCATTGTATTGGAACGGCATGTCTACCTTGTCGAACGTGACACAACTCGTGACGCTGGCTTGTGGCGTCGCGAATGTGACTTCAAGCTCCAATTGCCCCAGGGTCTTGACCATGCTTCCTCCAAAACCCATCAGCGGCACTTTCGATTTTTTCAACCGGTCTTGTGGAATCATCATTTGCTGGAAAGCCTTCATGGACAGAATGTCCGCAGCACTCCCCCCATCAACCAATATGCGACGTACTTCGCAATCGGCAATTATGGCGGTTACTACCAAGGAATCTTGATGCGGGAAGTGTACCCCCGTGGCGTCCTCCTGTGTGAAGGTGATTGGCTCACATTTTACCGGAGGAGGGGTGGCGGGCGTAATTGCAATGTGGTTAATTTGCCGGGCATAAGCCTTCCTCTGTCTTTTCGACGAGAGATGTGACGAGGAGCCCCCCGCGATGACGTTGATAACGCGACGGAGATGATTCATCCCTACTCGAGGAAGGGGGTGTTGTCTTCCAACTGGAGGTGCTTCCGGCGGTGCAGGATGCGTCTCGACTTCTCTCTGTTTTGCTTCGAACCGTCGATATCCGTTGATCACTTTGCATTGGGTGGTGTCATGGGTGATATTTTCCCCGTGATATTCACAAAAGTACCGCCGGGGCTCTGTCCCTTCCCTCTTGTTAACTCGGCTTCCCTCGTCTTGCTTTCCTCGGCTCGGGGGTGGCCCTCGTCTCTGTTGCTCCGCGTGCCTGTCGCCCATGGCTTGCCGATTTCTTGGTTCTTCAATGTGGTGGATTCTCCTCCTTTCGTCTCTTCTTCCGGGCTCTGGGTATCGTTCCCTCGTTTTGGCGTTGGGTGGGGGGTCCTTCCCTCGCCCTCTCTTGCGCGGGGCGAATTCTTAATTCTCTTGTTGGGGCCCGTCTTCTCTTCGGAGGTTGTCTTCCTCCGCCCGCGCGTATTCCCTCATCTTCGCAAAGAGTTCTTCCACCGTACGTACCTCTTTACGAGCGAGCCTTTCTGCCAACGGTCCCCTGCGCAGGCCGCAACGTGCCGCATTGATGATAGTGGTGTCGCTTACTCCTCGTATTTGGCATTTGACCCGGGAGAAGCGCTGGAAGTAACTCTTAAGGGTTTCTCCTTCGTGTTGTCTGACTGCGAATAGGTCACTTTCCTCTTTCATTCCGTCGAAGTTGCCCTGGAAGTTGCCTTCAAGCTTGCGGCGGAGTTGCGACCAACAGGTGATCGATCGAGGCTCCAGCGAAGAGTACTAGGATAAAGCTATGCCTTCAAGTGCCAGAAGGAGCCCCTTCGCCTTGATGTCATCATCTCCTCCTGCGGCCTCGATCGCCGTGTCGTAGACGCGGAAGAACTCCCTTGGATCCGTCCGGCCATCATACGGCTTAACGGTGGGGAATTTGAAACTTCCCAGGGAGGGCCATTTCTTAGCCCGTAGACGGGTGCTGAGGGGGTTCGGGTTGTTGTCCTCCCTATGTAGCATAGTGACCGCTGGGGATAGCACTTCGCGGCTTGAGCTCTCATCTTGTGATTCGTATCGCTCCTCCTCTTATCGTCCTTGTAGACGCTTCAATTCCATCCTGAGCTGTTCGTTAGCCTCCATCAGTGCCCGCACATTGGGGTCAAGCTCCCCCTGAACCCCGGTCCCTTCTCCGTGGGTCTCTTCGTTCCCATGGGTCTCTTGGTGCCTGGTCGGGTGTGTCGACGCTTCTGCTTCATCTCCTCCTGGCATCAAGATCGTTCGGCCTGTCGCCGGAGGCCGTCGTCTGGGAGCTCATTTGTGTCCGACTGCCGGGGTCTGCGGAGGTAGAGTTCCCACCGCGTCTCGGGCTTCCGTTGCGGTTGGCGGTCGCGTCTCGTCACCCAGAGGTCGAGGTGGATCTCCGGATTGACCCCTCCCGACCGCCCCGACTCTTCCGCTTCCCGCCGATGTTGCCGCCTCCTTGGATCCTGTCGCCTTTCCTTTCTTTGGTGGCATGGCTACCGAAAACTTACCCTTAGTCTTGATCTGCGAGCGGTGGTTTCACCTTGCGAGTTGGGTTCCCCACGGACGGCGCCAGTGTGGTGGCGTTGAGCCACCGGGGTCTCTCTTTTTTCCTTTCTTTGAGAGATCATTTTTTTGTTTTCTTGGGGAACCTCTCCCTTCTCTTTCTTTTTTCTCCTTTTTATAGGGTAGGCTTGGGGACATGCACGTATTGGCCAGCCTTCTTTTCCCTTCCTGTTTCTTGCCAAGGACTAACTTGACTTTTCCTTGAGTCACGTCCCACCTGTATGGGGTGTTTTGGCCCTCTACCTGTACACCTTTCGTAGGGGCTCAATGGGAATTTCGCTTATGTTAGGATTTCAGATTAACTCGACACGTCCTTGCGTACTCGGGAGGAGTTGTTGGGGGGTGTCAGTCTTGGGTGGTTCGCGTTGTGTTTCCGCCAGAAGGAGACATGGCCGGGGGGAATTTCCTCCGTTTTCCTCCCTCGCTGCGGAGGGGAACTTCCCCTCGTCGCGGAGGAGGGGGGTCCGGTCTTTATCCTTTTCCACCTTTTATCGGGGAATGATCTCCTAGGGTATGAACTCATTGCTTTACCGAGGGGAGAGGTTAACGATTATAGACCCGTTCACGTGGGCCATCAGGTGCGGGGGCTTCGTTTCGCTAGCCGAGGGTGGGCGAGCCTGTTCGGTCCACAACACATGTGATGTTGAATTAGATGATCTTTGTTCAGAATTAAGAGTGCTGCAAATGACTTTACCAAATGATTCAATGTCTGCAATTGAAATTTTTTGAGTTTATTAGATATGTATATTGTTATCCAAATGTTTCAATTGCTTATAGAATATTATTCACTATACATGTGACTGTAGCATCAGCTGAAAGAAGCTTTTCAAAGTTGAAATTATTGAAAAACTATTTGAGGTCAACAATGTCACAGGAAATGTTAAATGGTTTAGCTACTTTATGCATAGAAAAGGCTATGTTGGATCATATTGATATGGACAGTATTATCAATGATTTTGCATGTAGAAATGTAAGAAGAAATTGTTTTATATGATTATTATACTTTGATGGGCTTGTTTGTTTGCATTTCTAGGTTCTTCCATAGAACATAGTTCCCGTTGTCTTTAAATTATTGAACATGTTATATATATATATAGGGCCCCCACCTTTTACTTTGCCCTAGGGCCCCCAAAATGTTTGGAACGGCCCTGCTAAGACTTGCTAATGCTGAGCAATGCACAAGCTATAAAACAAAAACAAAAAAGTTACAGCTTGCGTTCGTTGTTACTCCCTCCGATCACGAATTGTAGTCGATTTGGGATTTATACAGTCAAATTTTTAAAAGTTTAGCTCTCAATATCTTTTTAAATATTTAAATTGGATGGATGAAAATCATATGTGTAGATTTATCTCGAAACGTACTTTCATAATATTATAATTTTATTAGATTTTTTAATTATATTATAATAAAAATTAGTGGTCAAAGTTGAATTTTGAGGATCGTGTCGATGTCTAAAACAACTGTTATTTATGACCGGAGGGAGTATAACGCTACTAACATGACCAAAGCCAAACAATGCTAGTCAGAGATAAGTACAACAAATTAAAATCTCTTTTGCTCATGGTGATCCTTCTTCAACCCATGAAACTCAACCAGCCACAATAAAATCTTGTAAGTTCATTAAGGCCCTTGATTTTTGCTGCCTGGTGTGCAGTAGATCAGGAGCAGAGCCAGCCTAGGTCCAAGTCTTAAACTGGGCCGGCTGTTATTGAGCTTTCCATACACATCCTCTTGTGCTGGGCTAGCTATACAAGAGAGATTTCATCCTAGGCCTCGGACTGGGCGGTTCGAAGACTGGCTTCACCTTTGCGGTAGATATTGTTTGCCTTACTACTACTTAAAAAATACGCTGCAAAATAGATAAAGTCAAAAGTTTCGTTAGCTCGAATTCTAATTCTAATTCCTGTTAAAAAAAGGCATAGAGTTCCCGTGAATGACAACTATCGCATACGAGGAATTCTGAACTATGCATTTAAATTATGTTTTGTCCTGTCCAGATAAACAAAAGTCGGCGCTAAGTTTCGTGCATTGGTTGTGAAAATAAAAAATGCAAGAAAAATGAAATGCCTTTGTATGGCTGGTAGCGTACATTCACTGAATGTTTTGTTTCTTTTAACATATTTCACCGATTCTGTTTATTTTTGCATTGATAATTAGATCCCACGTAACTTGCCACAAAAATTGGATTTCTAAGGTTTACAAAATTTCACTGAGATTTGAAAGTGCAATAGATTTGGAATGCAACACTATTATATACAGCAGTTAGGAATAACAGTTCAGAAATTGTACTGCGCTGATATTTTTTCTTAAGTAAAAACACGAAGGCGTCTTCTTTTGGAACTCCTACTACAGATACTGCTCAGAAATCATACCCTCCTCTGATTCAACTTTTTTTTTGCTATACTTATGTTTTGAATAACAAGGCGTCTTTTCAAAAGAAAAAGGAAAAGTATAATAAGGCAAAGCAGATGAAAATCTAGACGTTTATGCATGAAAAAAATCCTCTAAGAAACGCAAAACAGAATAAATTAACAGAAAAACTAAGGAACGGTATACCTCTAAAACTCATGAAACTTAGCACTAAAAACTGATGAAACATGAAACTGATGAAACTAAACACTGAAACTCATGAAACCAGCACTGAAACTGATAAGTTTCATAAGTTTCACAACTATACCGTTGCAACGGTATACTGTTCCCTAGTCTCCCTCATAAATTAATATAGTAAGATGACGAAAAGAGTAGTCAGTAGGGGTGCAAACGGAGCGGATACGGACGGATTTTGTTCATCCCGTATCCTATTCCAAATTTTTTCTCGGATACATAATCGGATACGGACAGTGCCGGATTCGAATACGAATACGGATTACTTCGGTCACGAATACAGAGCGAATACAGGTCGTTCCAGATACGGTTAGTCTCGGTCACGAATAGTTAGTCGGATAATGCGTGAAAGCAGAAACCATATATGTCACATATATTAGGATCAATCAACCATACACAAAACTTTACTATAACTTTCAAGACATGTAAGTGTTTCAAATTCAATAATAGTTGCATTCCCTACATAAGAATAATATACAACCAAGTATAATTCCAAACAACATATGCACTTATATGATGTAGTACATCCAATTGCAATCAAGTGTTTTGTAGTGCAATTATAAGAGCTTGCTCCAGAAAGTAGTACAATTATATTACAACTTGCTCACATTATATCACAGGCTCACAACAGCACTATGTTTCACATTATATTACAACTTGCCTAATCAGATAGCACATAACCAACACGCAACATCTAAAATACAGCTAGCAAGCACTGTAATTCAAATACACACATTATGAACAATATTGCAAGGGTATCGGGTCGGATATTTTTCGGGTATTCGGTCGGATATTTACCGGATATCGGATCGGATATTGCTCTTTCCATATCCTAACCTATATTACATGAGATTTTTCGGATACGGATCGGATATTGTTCTTCCCATATCCTAACCCGTATTACATCGGATTTTCCGGATACGAATACGGATAACATCGGTACGGATTTTTTTCGAATACGGTATCGGATCAGTCGGGAAATATCCGTTCCGTTTGCACCCTAGTAGTCAGTGCAAGCTTGGCTGGGCACATACCTTTTGTTTGATGTGAGCGAACTTCTTCTCGTTCTCCTCTGATTCACACCACCGCTTTAATTCGGGGCAGTCAACAATTTTTAGTTCTTCGAGATTGGTGAGTTGTTGTATGCTCTCCGGCAAAGACTTCATGCCCTCGCATTTCCAGATCTCAAGTTTCTTGAGGGAGGTGAGGTAGCCCATCCCTTCCGGCAGCGCTGGAATGCTTTCGCACCGGCTCAAGTTTAGCGACTGGAGGGAGGTGAGGTTGCACAAACTCTCTTGCAAATTATTCAGTTTGTTCCAGTGTGAGATGTCCAATTTTTTGAGAGAGGTGAGTTCTCCTAACCAGTGCGGTAGCGGTTCCACGCTTCGGAGACCATTCAGAATTAGTGACTGTAGCGAAGTGAGCTGCCTCAGGTTCCCTTGCAATTCATGTTGCCCCGAGTATCCTCCTATCAACAGTTCCCGAAGAGATGTGAGCTCACCCAACCATTTTGGCAGTTCTGCCTGACCTGTGTCTGCTAGGGACAGTGATTGGAGGGAGGAGAGGTCTCGGATGATCTCTGGTGAGCTGGTCAGATCACTGCATTCTCTGATAGTTAATCTAGGGAGCGCAGGGAGTTGGTGAAGCAACCTCCACTGATGCAGAGGCACCTCGCAGTATCTGACCTCCAGATGTTTTACTAGGACATAGGAGGAGGCACTGGCGTGTGACACATTCTCTCCCCATGATGATAATACTTCATCACTACGGTCTATCTCGTATCGAGTAGCTCTAGGAGGACAAGGTTTCAACCTCAACTTGGGGCAATCACATATTGTCAGCTCCTCAAGGTTGGGGAACATGAAATCGCCATAGGAGTTCGCCGTGTTCCACTCTTCCAAGTTTTCCATACTATCGAGAGAAAATCTCCTCAGTTGAGGAAATGCTCTCGCGCCGCCGCAGAAGCCCTCGTCAATTTTCTTAATGCTGTGCATATTCCTGAGATGCAGCAGTTGCAGGTTTGGTAATTGGCCGAGCGGTGGCAGGCTGCTGCACTTGGGCAAATCCCAGACCTTAATTTCTACAATATTAGGGAGATAATGACTAATACCCATTAGCCATGCTGGAAAGCTGACACCATTGTAACCACGTAGCTCAAACCGCCTCAAAGTACTTGGCGGCATTAGCTCTCCCAAAACCTTTATGTCCTCCACAAACCTCTCAGCTTCTTCAGTCCACACGAATATCAACCTATTAATTCCATGTTTTCCCCTTAGTCCTATACTGTGCGCCTCTTCCTCAGACTTCACATTTTCAAGTCTATATATCTGCAACTCAGCTTGGACCACAATTGCATGCTTAAGCAGACAAAGATTGCTACTGGATTCACCAGCTTGGACCACAAAGCGTGGTAACGACATTAAACTACCGAGCTGATCAGGTACCGTGCACTCATCCAGCCAATAGCAGCCTGCCACATTTAGAAACTTCAAACTATCAATTTCACCTAAACTTTTTGGTAGCTTCTTAAGAAAGCAGCCCGACAAGTCCAGTGTATGCAGCTTTCTAAGGTTACTAAAACTTTCAGGTACACTCCGAATAGTATTATTCCCACACAAGTACAAATGCTCTAGTTTGTAAAAGGTACTGATGCGCTCAATCAAATCCAAGACAATTGGCCATGCTGTTTCCGCGTAATAGTAAGTACGCAGAAAATTCGATAGATTTAAATACCGGAGTTCGGTGAGCTTGCCTATCACTTCTGCCAGCCCGGTGAGACGCGTCAGGGTTTCATCATCGCAACGGTCCTCTTGATATGATAAATTCAAATGTTGGAGTTTGGTAAGGCTACCCAAAGCTTTTGATACATCTTTAAGCTGAACACAATTAGATAAATCCAGATGCACCAAATTTTTTAGATTCCCAAATAACCTTGGCAATTCTTCTATTTTGTGACAACCTGATAAGTTTAAATACTTGAGTTTATGGAAGCTGCCCAAAGCTTCTGGAAGCTTTCTGATATCAGAGGATTCTGAAGATAAGTTCAAATACTCGAGTTTGGTAAGAGTGCCCAAAACTTCTGCTTCTGGACTCCCTTCGAGATATGAGCTGAATGATAAGTTCAAATATTGCAGTTTCGATAGGCTACCCAAAGTTCCTGGTAGCTCTCCAATATTTGGGCAGTATGATAAGTTCAGATATTGAAGCTCCGTGAGGCTTCCCAAGAATTCTGATACACATGTAACACGAGAGCAATTTGACAAATCCAGATGCACCAATTTTTTTAGATCCCCAAATGATTTTGGTAGTTTTTCAATTCCCGAACAACCAGATAAATCAAGATACATCAGATCTTCCATTTCTCCAATTGACTCTGGCAGTGCCGAGATTGCAGGAGATTCACAAAGTTTGAGGTAAATCAATTTGGAGAGCTTGGTGATATACCCGGGAATCATTTGATCTTGGACTCTTGGAGCATTAAGATACCTCAACAGCTTCAATTGACCAATAGAATCTGGCAACTTATGTATGGAGCACTCGCTTAAGTCCAAGACACGCAGGGATGTGGCAGACGAAAATGCAGCGTCATGAAGTCTTTTTTCGCCACAGTCCAGAAAACGCAGTGCTCTTATCTTGGCAGGAGAATCCGTGGATGACTCCAAGGGCTTGCTGCAATCATTGAGCAATGCATAGCGGGAGCTGCTTGCCCCGGTGTTGCCCTGTTTGGTACCATCCAGAATTTCATCGACCATGACCGATCTTGCTACGTCGTGCACCAGGTCGTGCATGGTGAACAATGTAACAACTTCATGATGCACTCCAGCAGTCTGCAACAAAAGCACTTAGCTTCGTCAAGTTTTTACATTCCAATCATTTTTACGTTTTTGCCTCTTGAATATATACTAAAAGCCCATGATAGGTAATTATACTAGAACAAGCTACATAATTGTGCGGATCAATCCGTTACATTATATCCTTTTTCATTGAAATAAGATTTTGGCGCTATCTGTGCTGTAAGGGTGTGCCAGATAGGAGTCTTTCTTCTTCTTTTTGGAATTGTTACTTGAGAGCCTCAATTGCCATTAGAGCTTACTGTTATCTGTTGAGTTGTGATACGAATTCTGATTTAAGAATTCCAATGGAGGAACGGTTTAGCGTCTCCTGCTTGTAACTCTCCCTACAAATAGTGATTTTTACCTTGGTGTGCCGTGGTCTGTTTCGTTTTCTACATTAAATTTGTGTACCATGGTTTTTTATCATCTTCTTTAGTTGTTGGTAGCTATTGGTACTACCTCAATGTAAATTTTGGTACCTCCCAAGGATGTTAAAAATTCTCAATTTGCCGATGAGGTACTAGTACCTCCCAAGGATGGTACAAACTTTCTTTTCAAATATACACAACAACAGTAAAACTTACACTTGGGTCCCAAAGCCCTTAGGATTCATTTGCTGTTGCAGTATATTATGACAATCTCGTTGGGTAGGACTGCTTTTAGATATTCTCATGTTTGGCTAATTACCTTTTTCAAAACCAAGTTGCAAAGTGGCAAACGAAGATATTATTGTGTTCCAAATAACAACATGAGAAGTTCTAAAAAAATTATGATATATTTCTTAATTTTCTTGACCAATGTATTAATCTCAAGTTCAAATTCAATCTATGTTAAGAGTAACAAAAATGAAATTTTTTTTGACAGATGATAAATCAAAAGGAGAAAAAAGAAAGAAAAAAGACAAATGCTACTGTTCACAGCAATCTTATCTTTTGTTCATCCTTTAGCACACCACTTTGAGTTTAAAGGTGGAATTTTAAAGGGTGCTACAACACTCCATGGACGACATCATTAGTTTTTTTGGGGAGATTTTTCGAATTGATTTGGTGCCCCAACTAACCAGATTGCATGGATTGCACCCTAAGGATGGGTTGCACGAGATATATTGCCCCATAGTTTGATAAAAGTATACTCAAGTACTTATAAAGTAATGAATAAAATCATATTACATTTACAAAATTATATTTAAACTACTTTTTCAATCCCGCAGCATCCCCGTGGTGACAGGGGAGGCTTCTCCCTTGCTGCCCTTAACAGGGGTGGGGTGAGGGATTGTTAGCTAGGATTCCCTTAATTATAAGTTCATATTATGATGAAATAATTTGTATATTTTTTATTAAAATGGAGCTGTATTTGGGAAGAAAAGACTACGTTGTAAACTGGAACTCTACGGTATGGTATGCGGTTATTTATATAATGTATTGTACGTGTTTTCAGCATGACTAGAGAAATATGCATTATGTGAGTTTCCCTACAAAAGTTTGAAGGAAACAACAAACTGTTCAATTGTAGGCTAGGTATGTATTAACTCACCAAAGGTGACATTGAATGTTGAAGGAAGGACAGCCCTAAAAACTGCCTAATGTATCTCTCGCCAAGCTGCTTGGTGGAGAATATGTTCGATGGCTCGATGAAGCCAAGAGAAATCCACTGGTGAATTAGATCATCTTTAACTATCTTGTGACCTTTTGGAAAGACTACACAATAGGCAAAGCATAGCTTCAAATACGAAGGCATACTTCTATAGCTTAACCTCAAGGATGCAAGCACCTGTGACGAAGGTGTATCTTCTGAAGCAGATACATTCCAGATATCACTGTCTCTCACTGACTCCCATTCACCAGACGGCATAGAATGCAACATGTGTCCAAGTGACTGGGCTGCTAAAGCCACACCTCCACACTTTGTTGCAATGTCCCTTCCTATCTGCTCCAACTGTTCTTTGTCATCTCTAGAATCAAAGGAACTTTTTTGCTTTATTATATTCCAGCATGTGTCATTTGTCAAGAGTGCTAATTTGTATGGTGCAACGGTACAAAGTTTCCTTGCAATGCCTTCATCACGTGTGGTTACTATAACAACAACATTGCTGTCCTCGCCAACCTTTAGCATATTCTTCAAAGCTTCCAATTGAGATCCTTTGTCCTCCCACACATCATCTAAAACAATCAGAATCTTACTATGAGCAAGTAGCTCTCGAAGGTGACTTTGTACCATCTGCATTCCGGTAAACTGAATCTCCTTTTTTGATAGTTGTGATATTATACTATTGCCAATTTTATTCAGGTTTAATGTCTCAGATACATAGACCCACACCTGAGAGTAGCCTTTGAAATGGGAATCATTGAAAACCATTTGTGCCAAGGTTGTTTTGCCAATGCCTCCAATGCCATATATAGGAAGGATGGTGATCTTTTGTGTCATGCTATCAGATAAATAAGCCAATATTTCCTGTTTCTCTTTGGTCCTCTCTATGATGTTTCCCATGATGGATGATGTTTCCCGTGTAGCAGTAACTCGGTGCACATTAGAGCTGTTGTCACCCGTGAAACTGAAATTCTTGCGTTGTTTTTTGATCTTCTCCAACTCCTCCCTCATCATCTTCACCTTACTAGCTATAGTAATCTTGGGACCAAATGTCAATATGTTGTGGGAGAACTGCGAGATATTTCACTTGTTATGTCAGTAAATTGCAAGATATAGTACATCTTTCTGCGGTCTAAAGCTCGTGGAATAGCACTTTTTAAAAAATAATTCCACGGGAGAGCAAAAACAAGCAATAATCCCATAGGAATAGTACAGAGAACAGAGATTTATCAAATGGAGAATTCGGAAGGTAAGAAAGCTTTTCTACAAGAGAGCGTACTAAACAGAGATTTAGCAAGAACTAAGAACTGGTTGTACTGTAGTGCAGACATACCTTTCGTTTTCGTGCAGCCGGCTGGGGCACTTGGGTGTCGGCTTCAAACTCGTTAATCATGTCGGAGATATCATACATGGCGTCCTTGAGCCGCTTCAGCCACAGACGCACCGACGCGTCCTTGATCGACCGCCTCTCGGCGTCCTTGAGCACCGCCTGCAGAAAGTCCAGCGTCTCCTTCAGCTCCCGCAGATCCTTGTTTAAATTCTGCTGCAGCACGATCTGACCTCCGATGGCGGAACCCAGCTGTTGGGTTACCATCTCGAGGACGGCAGAGGCAAGAATCCCCGCGACTTCCGCCATGGCAGCTCCCTCGAGTCACGAGTCAACCAGTCGTTTTTTGTTTGTTATTTTGCTACTCCTTGTCTCTCTCGGTTTGGTCGAAGGGGCGATGCAGTCTCTGATTTATGCTAGCCAACCACTACAGCCAAGCTCGCATTTGCTTCAACGTCTTGTCTACTGTTACGCGCCGTGACGACGATTTTGACATGACAACACAAGCTTCAGAATGCATAATTCCCATAGGTGTATTTGGTTGCCTGCATCGTATCTGAATTGTATGAGCAGATGCAACTGTATCTGTTAGACACATGTTTTGTTTCTCATTTATCCTGTCCAGGTGGATGTAATTACACCTACTCATACAGGATGGAAAAAACACAGAAATTGGATTTCTCTCTAATGCAGGCCCGTGAGATGCACAAACAAACAACCAAATAACTTAACTTGAATCCACTCAGTCAGACCAAAGCTAGCCTGAATGAGTCATACGAAACAAATTAAGATGGTGCTGGTAACCAAATACACCCTTAATGCTTAAATATTGCCATAGGAATTTTACGCCTGCATCGATCAAATTTTACAGCGGAAAACGCACATTTTCCTGTAAAATCTCTTCGAAACCCATGTGTTTCAAACATACCTAAACCGAAATGTAAGATCTGGATGTTTCTATTCAGAATCAGAAATCCAGAGTAGCTTTATAAGGTTCTAACGTGTATTTTACATGGTTATTTGATTCGTGTTCTTACGTAAGAATTACATGGGTTGGGTGTTTTATGTTCTTCCACGCAGGGAGAGAAATCAAATTAGAAATTTTTGAAATATTTTTATAAGGGTTATATGATAATTATAAAACTACCATAAAAAGTTTGAATCATGATCAAACCCGTGCAAGTTTTAAAAATTCTGATAAAGCTACTAATGCATTTAAATTTCATTATTTTTGAATTTTCAGAGGCATCAAATGAATTTGATTTTTGAAAAATTTTGAGAATGATCTTGACAGAATGCCTAAGCTACCAAAAAAATTCTATTTTAGATCATGATCAAACTTATGCGCTTCTGACAATGCTACTAATGCATTTAAAGCAAACTTACTAATTTAATTGATCCAATAAATCATATTGGAAATTTTTGAAATATTTTTAGGATGGTCCTGAGAGAATTTATAAGGTACCATAAAAATTTTAAATCATGATCAAACATGTGTATTCTAAAAATGCAATTAATGCATTTAAATTTCACTATTTTTTTCTAGCGGCAATGAATTTGATTTTTTAATTTTTTGATAAGGGTACTCAAAGCATGTATAAGCGGCCATAAAAATTTTAGATTATGATCGAACTTGTGCAATTTTTAAAAATTCTGACAATGCTACTAATGCATTTAAAGCAAATTCACTGATTGAATTGAGCTACTAAATCATGTTAGAAATTTTGAAACATTTTTAAAAGGGTCCTAAGAGCATGCCTAAGCTACAATAAAAGTTTAAGATCATGAACAAACTTGCAATATTTTTAAAAAATTTCATAATGGTATTAATGCATTTAAATTTCACTGTTTTTGGTTTTCCAGAGGTAACAAATAATTTCAAATTTTCCTGGAACTTTTTAGAGATGATTTGAGGATTATTTAGGATTTAATTATATTTTCTCTAGACTTTATGTTTGTTTGATTTTGAAATTTAAATTTGAGATACCTTATTTTGATCAATACAAAACTTTTTTTGAAGTATCAAAAATCCTAAAGAATTCATAAATCAGTAAAAATTATTGCGGTCTACCCTTTTGCAAAAAAAAAATGTAAAATCACTCTCATGCGACATGGCACCGCGCCTACGCATCTAGTTGTAATTTTAGGCCGTGGTGGACATGACCAACGGCGGCGTGGACCGCAGTGTGGAGTGCACCGGCAACACCAACGCCATGATCTCCGCCTTCGAGTGCGTTCACGGCGTACTCATCATCATCTACAAACACCGAAAATTTCTTGCCAAATTCAGTCAGCTTTCTTCTGAATCCCGGAGCGTCGATGTGTGACACTATGGGATGTCGAGACACCGTAAAAGGTGAAATTAGAGAATGTGACTTTATAAAATGTGAAAATGAAGGTTAAAACTTTACGTTATGCCGTTTAATCGCGTTTCCGGGCCGATTTCGGAAGTTTGAGCCTTTCCGGGGAAACATGGGCCTTAGGGGGATCTTTTTGGGCCTTAGGTGGAGCCTCCTTGGCCCATGTGGGGAGGAGGGGGCTGCCAACCTGCCCTAGGGCGCCCCATACCCTCCCCCATGCACCCCACCTCCTCCTCTCCCTCCCATAGCCGCCACACCCCTTTTGCCCCTTGCTGTGCGCCTCCCTCCCCTCCCCTTGCGCCACCACCCCCTCCACCACCTCCCCACCCTCCTTGCTGCCCTTGGGGAGCCCCTCACCTCGCCATCCCGCTGATCTTCCCCTCGGAAAGCTCCGCGACGAGGAGATCCGGCGGTTCCGGCGCGAGGAAAGCGATCGGGGAGCCCGGGAGGAAGGAATTCGGCGTTCGTCGTTCGTCGTTCTTCGGGCTTAGGTATGGCATGGGTGATCCTTAGGGATGGTCTAGGTACTGTTCTAGATGTCTATTTGATGCTTTTAGATCAAGTGGTGGTGCTGTGATTGAGTAGATTAGATGAAAACTAGAGTTTGCCACGTTCTCTGTTTCGGGCAGATTGTGCAGTAGACATAGGGTTTGAGTTTTCGCGATTTTAGAGTCGGAATTTGGTCGGCCGCCTGTTTAAGAAGTTGTAGGTAACTTCAATACCTTTTAGTGGGTATAAAGAACATCCAATTCTGCCCAGCCGTTTGAAAGTTATGCTCGATTTACCGAATGTGTTCAAAACTATGACGAGATTGGAACAAATCACGATATTCTGTAGATTAAACCACTTTAGAGTCCGAATCAGCTTTTCCATATACTTAGAAAAAGTTAGGAAATTTCCTAAGATACGCGAGGATGTACTCGTTTAATCGATTCGGAGTCCTAGATCTAAAGTTATGATAGTTTGAAGTCTGCTGTCCCGGGGGGGACAGATTCTCTGTTTTTCGTTTTCGGGAGTAGTTTGCGATACCGGGGTAGATGGGCAATGGCGTACTGTTTTGTGGTCACGTTGTGATTGTGTGGAATCTATGTGCAGGTGGTGTGACCCCGGGAGTGCCCTCCTCATCCCGCCAACTCGTCGCCCGAGGTTGAGGCAAGTGTATTGGGATGGATAGCATGTGGTTTATTTGCTTGTCTTGACTAGATGCAATTGTTTCCATGTTATGCTATCATGCCATGCTTAGTGTTTGCCATGATATGATAAAAAAAAGGGTATGTTAAGATGCTATGCAATGGTTTATGATTAATGATTATGGCATATGTTGCATACATGGCATGGAATTTGGCCCGGTCGATGAGAACGTCATAACTATTCCGGTAAGGTCGGTGAGAAAGTTATGACTAATCCGGAGCGCCATGGATGTAACACATACCTCGTGATTCCACCCACGCGGTGAGTGGAAGCGAGAAGTAGGCACCCTCCATCTACGGGATGGAAGGGGGACGTGGGTGCACGTCGACGGGTGTGCACTCGGCAATACCGGTATTTGCGTCGAGAAGACATGTGCATTGCATTCATGATGATGATGATGAAATGATCTCAATAAGGTTGAGACATGAATATGATGTTGCATATGAAGTATGACTTGATTATGATGTTGAGTTTGTTATGCAGTGATGATAATATTTGAATTGCTCTGTATGACCCATTGCAATATACTTGCTGAGTGATGAACTCACGCTTGTGTTTTATGTTGTTTTTTAGGTACCATGAAACCGACATGCGGGAAAAGGGCTTAGTGGCACATCTTCACAAAGTTTCACTCATTAAGATATATGCAATTTTGCCATTCGTAGTTGTAATTATAAGTTAATGCGTTGAGAACTTGGAGTATGACTTATTTGTGTGCTTGGTCATATTATTTACTTCATTTTAGATCATGGAGTGGTTAAATTCATTATGCTAGACTTAAATAGTTGTTATATCGCCTGTTATTGCTGCTTTAGATGCTTCCCATTATGATATAACTTGTGATATTATTGTTGATGCTCCATACCATGGAAAAACAAAGAAGATGCTGCTGAAATTTTCGGTTTTTGCATGTACTCCTTTGCTGTAATTTACCATTAGATGTGGTTATTATATGTTATTTAGTCTATGTTTGGTGACATCCAGGGCATATTAGATACCGGGGTGTTACACGATGCTTAAGGGCTGGGGCGTGGCCGGCAAGTACGCCAAATTCAGTCAGCTTTCTTGCCAAATTGCAGGTTGGTTTCGATTGGTTTGTTGCTTTCTTGTGAAGAGGTTTCAGGATGCAGCTTGGTGCTCTGCTCCTCCAGCCTAGCAGCTCCATAAGCCCACCAACACTTTCTAATTCGGAGCACTGTTTTGGTGTAGCCAATCACTCTTTCGAGAAAGCAGTGACACATTTTTAAGAGAGCTAACTTGTGCTAGCCATGCTACTTTGGGACCAACAGCTGTGGAAACAGAAGCCTGTAGAGATAGGAAAAGATGCACATATCAAAAACATTTTGAAAACTGTAGAAAAAAATTGAAATATGAATCCCTTCCTTGTCATAGAGAAATGACTTCCTAAAATGTTTGGGTTAAACTATTTTAACTTTAGCCAATAGCATATTTTTTGGATATACAGATTGGTTGTATGAAAATTATTCAAGATGATTAATTTACCTTGGAAATACTTTTACAATTATGTGCTCTCACAACATTTTTGCAAATACGTGCAATGCAAAATGGTTGTTAATGTGTTATTTTAATATTGTGCCAATATCCCACTTTTTTAGAAAAAAAAGGTACTACTATTTTTAATTAATGCCTCTGGCACCACCTGTTATTTTCTCGAAGAACCCAAATACCAACGGGGCATGAAATTTCATTACCAAAATTCATTCTATGCAAACAGTCAGCTTTTTAAGATTTAGAAATCTGTGCTAGATAAATCCTAATATGATTAGTATTCGTAACCCAAATAGGAGTATGATTACTATTTGCTTTAGAAGAGAACTATAAACTATATAAACTTGGGGGTGATCATGGAAAACCTAAGTAACCAAAAAGCCATTAACCAACCCATCCAAAGCAAGAGGTGCATGAAAGGATTAGAGGCTAGATTATTCTTTAGCATTAGATTCTTGTATAGGACAAAGATCCGAAAGTCCTAAAAGGTTCGAGAGGTTGTGAGAAAGCAACAATTTATTGTACTCTTTTGAGGTTGTACTTAAAGAATTTGCGGTTGACTTCGTCAAATCTTTTTGTTTCGTCGTAGTTGTTTCAACATCATTATTTTAGTTTTCTATGAGATTCATCTTCTTCGTTCTTAAGACCGTACACACTCGTATTGTATCTCACAAAACTCGAATCTAATATCTACACATAATAAAGAGTTTTGACACGCATGCATGTTGATCGTAGTAATTATACTCCTACGTGGTGCAACAAAGAAAAAACACTATTGTCACAGTGGTCGAGGGGCTCAGCGTGCAAGGCAAAGTGCTCCACAGGCCCATCCTCCTTGCATGCCAATATGCACAGGTATATGTGTGGTGGAATCAATTGCTCTCGGTGTTCTTCTTTTCTCTTTCTTTTTTTTGTTGGTCCTCCTTTTTCGATCATCCGCTTTCTCCCTTTTATATGGAGGGGAGGGGAGATACATGCACCGGTTGGTTTCTTTTTTAACCTACTCTGCCACCAAGCCACAGGCTTTGCCCATGGTCTTCTAACCCTTCTATTCCACCTGTCCCTTGTTGGGGGCTAGGCAAGCTTTACGTAGCGTTTTTTACCCTCACTTTACACTTTTGCCCTTTAGTTTTATTCTCATACCAGGAACTTCAACGGAATTTCTCGCATTCTAGGACTCTAGGTTGGCCCAACATCGCATGGGGTTTCCCTGGGATTCTGACAGGTCGTCAGGTCCGAGTCGGTCCCCCCCTGGTTGCATTCATGAGGGGTGGCAAAGGGAGTTTCCCTCCGCCGCCCCTCCCGTTGCTCCGGGCTCCCCTTGGTCCGGTTATTTCCGTGTCCTGCCTTGGATTTTCTATGCTATTTTGACTGATGGGGCATCGCCAAGGATAAGCGATTCTTGCTCCGCTTATAAAAGAGGATCGGCATTGTAAGCATGCTATTGTAACTCAGTCATATGTATGGGTCTTTCTTCGCCCGTCAAATGGGGGGGAGTTCATTGGGCCTACAACAGTAGCCCCTCATGGCTGCGGGTCGGTACTATACCACCCTCAGGAATGTCAAAAAGAGGGTCCAAGTTTTTATTCACCCTATTGGGCGTGCGAAGGGAGGCCCATTCCTCGTTTTTCCTCCACAGAGGATGGGTTGTAGCTGTTTATCTCTTTATATTGATTTGGATATCGGGCTCCGCGTTGTCAGGTATGGATGTGTTAGTTGATGTGATTGGCAGTCTTGTCCTTGATGACCGGGCACCCAGGCTCTTTATAACTTCTTGGTTCGAGCACCATAGCTATCGACTCCTTGATCATGTTCACACTCCTTTCCTGCTTGTGGGATGAACGCCATGTGGGTGGATCTATGGTTAGGAAAAAAGGGGAATTGTAAGGCTTCTCCTTATAAGCATAGCGGCCGATGGAAACGAGGTCCCTTCGCCTCTTGGATCTATTTCGCTTATTGCCTTCTTGCTTTCCTTCCCACTTGCATCGTCTTTCTTTGTCTTTCGCCGGTCCTCACACTCATGGGTCCTCGACGCGCTCCCCCGACGAAGTTGGTTCTGAGCAGAGAAGATGCTGCGGATCTGTCTCCAGTTTTGGGGCGTTCGCTTCTGAATTCCGTTGAACTTGATATCCTGGCGAGGGATTTCGACGTGGCGCGTCTTTCCATGCGACTCCCTGGTGATGAAGAAGCTCCCCAGCCTCAACCAAACGAGGCGGTGGTATTTGCTGTGTTCCTGGAATCGGGCCTTCGGTTTCCTTCTATCCCTCTGCTAGCGTCTGTGTTACGGGCCTTCCAGGCAGAACTTTCTCAACTCACGCCCAACGCCATTGTGCGGCTAGCAGTGTTGGAATGGGCGTTCCGTCCTGCTGAGATTAGACTGACCGGACGCCTATTTTCCCTTATTGAAGATGCGTTTTGGCAGTCGAAGCAGCGTAAGGTGGGGGACGAGGGTCGTAGATCGTGTTTCGGTTCCTTGAACTTCCAGACGAAAAGATCTTTGGTGAAAGAGATTCCTGTAGCAGCTGCCAAAGGGAAGTGGGAGTCGGGATGGATGCAACGATGGTACTACCAGACGCTTGATGTCCTGAATTCTCCTCTCTGTACTTCCATGGGTCCCGTCTGCGCAACCCGGTCTCCAAACTGGAGCGCAAATGTGGAGGAGGCCAGGTGCCTCGATTATCTGAAGGCCCTTCGAGTTCAGAGCACGATGCGTGATTTAGTTGAGGAGTATTGTCTTTGTCAAGTTGAGCCTTTGGCGAGGGATTCTGCTGTGACTTTGAAGTGGTCGTCTGAAGATTCAGTGTCTGTGGTTATGCCGGAGGGGGTGCAGATTCTTGGACGTGGTGCAGCCGAGAAGCTGGCGAGGGGGTTACTTGGTCCTTGTAAACAGACTGAGTATGAAGCGGCCATGGAAGCAGTGGGTGCTGCTAGGAATTCTCGGTTTGCAGAATGGGGATCCCCGAGTGGTTCCTACCCCTCAAAGGGCGACCGGCTTCGCCCGCCCGTCGAAGCGATCCAGGTTAACCCGATTGATTCCACCTCGAGCAACCGTCTCCTCTGGAGAGAGCAAAGAATTGGGCGAAGATGAAGATGACAGTTCAAGTGATGAAGAAACGGATGAAGGGGTGACTCATTAGCTTCGTTGGCGACCGTTCCGCCCGTTATACCGCCCGCTCCTGGGGCGGGCCCCTCCGGGTCAGCACCTACTGGCACGGCTGCCATACCTGATTATGACCCGATCCCCGGTGGGGCGTCACCTACTGATGTAGTAATGGACCCATTGATGCGGCCTCGCGTCGCGGTCCCGGTGCTTCCCGAGATGCAGTCTGCCTCAGGGGCAGCGGAGCCCCCCTCCGCGTTGCGTCCTACGGACACGGACCTAGGCGCTGGTCCAAGCGAAGAACGTTCTCCAGGATATTCGTTTTTGAATATTCCCGATGTGAACTTTAGTGATCTCGAAGATGAAGAAGAAGGAGAAGAAGAAAAGGACGATCAACTGGTGAAGGAAATTTTTGGCTCTTTGGATGGTGAATCCAGACATATTGCTGAAGAAATTGTCCCTCCGGCCACGGAGGTGAGAGATATTCATGGTGAGGCCACTGCTCATTCCCCCGGAGGAATGCGTGGCCTTCGGTTGGAGATTGTCGTTCCCGACACCCCCCTGGGGGCTGAAGGTTCGACTCCTAAAACCTCTCCACGGGGATCCTTCGGATGTGCTAATTTACTTAGATCTAACGGAGTGCGCGCAGGAATAGACGACATCGGAACAGCGGTGGGAGCTGCAATTGCTGAACCCGCCCCTTCTGGGTTGCCTGTTTCTACTTCACTTCCTATCGGGACCGGGGGTCTGGAGCCCCTAGCGACTATCTGACAAGTTCTTCGTCCGCAAGCGAGGGGGATCGATTACCCGAGTTGCCCGGTTCTGGGGTTCCACCTAAACCACCTCCTTTCAAGTTCAATCTATCAGATCTATCAGCCAGAGATTTCGTAAGAGGCGTGGTCTCAGGTCCTACGCTAAGAAGAATGAGGCAGGCTTTTAGCCCGTATAAGGAGTCGATGGCCCTTTTTGACGGTCTTCATGATCTTCGACTTTGCGAGACCTCTTTGGATCTTTCTCTGAAGGGAGCCATCGAAGCGTCTGAAATCATTCATCGGAATCGGGATCTTCAGGACCGGCACAACGCAGCTGCTGGTCAATGTCGGATGGTCCAAAGCCGTGCGGAAGAGTTGGAGGTTGAAAACGCTCGGTTGACGGATACCTTGGCGAAGGCAGAAAACGAGCTATCACAGAGCCGTGATTTAGTGGCTCGAAATGCTGAACTCGAGGAAGCTGTATCTTTGATGAAGAGAAGCCTTAGTGCGGCAGAGGAAGCTCGCACGGTGGCCGAGCGAAATGAAAAGAAGAAAGATGATCGTATAGAAGAGCTAAAAAATCTTCTACAAGTCATGGAGGACAGCAATAGGACCCTCCGGAAGGCCGCGGAGGAACACCCTCAACAGCTCGCTACAACGAAGATGGAGGCGCAAATGCATTCTTTTAACACCAAGCGGGCGGAGGAGCATTGTGAACAAGTTGAAAAGGCGCGGCAGCTTCTAGCTTCGGGGGTTCAAGGAGAGACGGACACCTTCCTGCAACAACTTCCCCGTTTAGGGATCGAAGCCAGCTCGAACCGAAGTCGCATTCCTTCGTCTGACTCCGAAGCTATCAAATTTCTTCAAACCTCCGCCGGGTTGCTTGGATCTTCGGCTGTGACCTTCGGTGATCATTGCGCGAAACTAGGGTCTATTAAAACCGCTCAGCTTTTGGAGGCAAAGGGTTGCACGCACGTTCGTGAGCACTTTGGGGCTGTCTCTGCCTCCCCAATTCAACCTGGATTTAATGACCTTATGTCAATTGGGAGACCCTCCTCCGTTGCGACAAGGTTGGCCTCCCACTTCATTTTTTATTTCTGGAAATAGCACGGAGAAGAGGCAGCAAAGGAATCGATTTCGCGGGCTCGTAGTGCAATGAGTGTTTCCAGGCCCGCAGCTAAGACGAGTGAACCAAAAGGCAAAGAAGAGCTCGCTCCTCCGTAGCTTTACTTTTTGTAACACCCCAAAATTTTGCTTTTCTTAAATTCATGTGTGATTTGGCACTTTGGTGAATTTTTGGAATTTTCTGGAATTTATTTGGAATTATTTGGAATTTATTTGAATTTATTCCATTTTGAAATAATTAAAGAATTAAACTTTGCAAATAAAAATTTATTGGAAATATTTTATTTGAGTCCAAAATGTTCCAAAATATTTTCTAGAATTTTTCTGTAATTTTTCTGAGTCTTTTGCTATTTTTAATGATTTAATTGAATTTCTGAGAATTTAATCGGATTAATTAAATCGAGTGGGTTTTACTGTTCCTCCGACCGGACCCGAGTCCGAGTCAAACTCGAGTCCGACTCGCGCCAGTTGGTCCAGCTGAACCCGCTCGGCCGAACCCAAACCCGTGTGACCGTTGGATCAAGATCCAACGGCCACGATTGAGCCACGTCACCGAGCCCGAGTCCGACCGGCTACCAAATTGGCCCGAGTCCGACCGAACCCAAACTCACGCACCGCTGGATCCCGATCCAACGGCCGCGGCGCTGCCACGCCACCCAATCCGAGACGCCACGGACTCGCCGCCAAGAACGGAGAGGACTCGGCTTCGTATGCTTTACTGACGCCGAGGCCCTATTTAATGCGCCGCCACCTGCCGTGACGCCGATTTCCGCGGCGCACCAGAGCCTAGACAACGCCGCCGAGCCGCCGCTGCCTAGCCGCAATCGCCGCCAGAAGTTGCCGTAGCGTTCGCCGCAGTTTTTCGCCGACATCGCCGCCTCTCGCTGCCCTCCGGGCCGCCCGTTGAGGTCGATCCGTAATCGGAGGTCAAGCCGCGTCGAAGCGAGACCTTCGACCTTGCCGGAAAGGCCTCAACGCCGGCTTCTGGCTAGGTCGTTGCCCCTCGCCGGTGACTCCAAAGACCACCGCCGCCATCGCCGGACCTCGAGCTCCTCACCGCTTGATCTTCATCCAAAGGCCCAGATTGCGCCACGTCATCCCACGGTGAGATCCCGCCCAAAATCCCAGATTCAATCTCGACCGCTGGATCTAGATCCAACGGTCCAGATCAAACGCGTTAACCCAAACGCGTGAGAGCCGTGATCGACCGGGGCCGTTGATTTTCAAATCAACGGCCGAGATTGCGCCACGCCGATCGGAAGGCCGACCGCGCGTCGGCCGCCGCCCACGCTGGCGCGTGACGCCGACATGCGGGGCCCGCATGTCGGGCCGCCCACCACCTCGCACCATGACGCCACATCGACATCATGGCGGCCCGCATGTCGGGCCGTGTCCCAAGATCGCTACCGACGCCAAGAATGACGCCACAGTGGGTCCCACCGCCAAAGATTTGGTCGAGCCTCACCGACGCCGAAGTGACGTCACCCGAGGGGACCCACCGTCGCCGACACATGGAAGCCGTGGGACCGAGTCCACCGTGGACCGAGCCAAGCCGGTAATGAGCCCATGGACCGGTGACGCCACCGCCCAATCAGAGGCTGCCACGTGTCCTCCGACGCAATAATTAATTTCCGAAAAAGAAAATGATTTATTAATTCGAAATAATGATTTCAGATTTTGTTTCAAACTTCAAACGCTTATAACTTTTGCGTTTCAACTCCGATTTGAGTGATTCAAATTTCTAAATTTGTATAAAATTGAGATCTACCTAATTATGAATTTTATTTAATTTTTAGACTAAAGTTTTTCTCTGTAATATTATTTATTTGGTTATTTAAACTTTAAATAATCATAACTTTTGCATTTAAACTCCAAATTTGACGATTCCAGTTCCTAAAAATTCATAAAATTATGTTCTCTCTGTTTATGGATTTTATTTGGATGTTTGGATACTTTTGATCTTCTGTTTTATTCATTTGTTGCTATTTGCACCCGTTACGAGTAGACGTTGAAGTGCCGGAAGGATTCGAAGGAGAAGTACTGACTCAGGATCCAACTCAAGACCAAGAACAAGTACTTTTTGAAGGCAAGTTGTGCTTTGACCATGTTGATCCTATTTTGAAATCTATTTTGGTTCAAATTATTGCATGCTAGTTCAATTAGAAAATACTTTATTTAAATATGGGAAATTAGATAAATGCCAAATTGCTGTATGACACCTTGATTAATTAAATATGTGCCATGACCCTTGTCACCCTAGTTGTGATTTACTAGTTGGACATTATTAAATTGCCAACATGGGCAATTAGATCGTTGTAGTATGTTGCTTAGACACGCACACGTGCTCATGACATGATTTTGGACAATCAAATGTTAATATTGACTTAATGATATATTGAACCTGTTTTGGAAAGGTATCATGTGATGTTGATGGCACGTGATGCATGGTAATCAAGCGGGGTTTGATAAATAGTTTTCGTAGGGGCATGTGGCAAGAATGATCAGGTGGGCCGGTTGTGGCAGGGATGTTGATTTGGTTCTTCGGGTAGTCTTGCCTGGTCACCCTAAGGACTTAACCTTGCAAGCCTTTGAACTGAGTCAATCTTGCAACCACATGTCTCTGTAATGGGACGGACCTAGTTGATTAAGTTGCTAATAACGCACTGTGGGACCTCGGAGGTCAACTACACCCTTTGTGTAAGTTGTACGGGGAGCGCATCGGGTTGCGGCCAGGTACCCATCTAACGGTTGGTTGGCCTAAACTTCGCCTTAGCTAAGGGAAGGGTTAGTGTGCAACAACCGGGGAGGACCACTTGTGCTGTTAGAAGTTTCCGAAAGACTTTGTTACAGGAACTCGCCTTTGTGGTGTTTGACTGTATCTTGTGGGTAAAGTGTATAACCTCTGCAGAGTGTAAAATCTATTCGAATAGCCGTGTCCGCGGTATTGGACATCGCTCGGGAATTACAGTCAGGGGTTAGACTTTCTCAAAAATAACTTGGACTTGAAGGGTTGGGTTGGATTAATAATGATGTTGATAGAAATGTGGATTAGGATGAGAAAGATGTTTACTAAACCCGTGAAAAGTTATTTATGCCATACATGTTTCTAATGCTTTCAAATCTACTTATGCTACTTGTCAAATGTCAAGCATCGCAAATATACCTTGAGCTATTCCTTTGTATCAAGCCGTGCATATAGTATATTAGCTTGCATTACGTGCATGACTTGCACGAGTACCAAGTACTCACCCTTGCCACAATACAACACCGCTTGAAGAGGAGACTACACCAGCTTTGGAGGAGGAGCTACAAGAGGAACCGTCTACTTAGGAGCGAGCCCGGTCGGTTGCCTGTGGTATACTGGATGGCGCCACGGGTTATCTTATTTTCATTTGCTATTATTTCTCTCTTAATAAGTTTCGCCTGCGTATGTATATTTGTAACTTGACCATAAGGTCGAGCAACCAGTTTGACTATTTAATTAAAGTACTTTATTAGTATCGAGTGGTATGATTGTGATATTTACCGATGTTAAGACTGTGTGCACTAGCGCGTTCCTGGACTAGTGCTGAATACACAGAGGGTCCGGATTTGCAAATTCGGGTCCCGACACTTTTCGTCATGTAATATTTTTGGCAAGTAACTGAACATCCCTTACTCAATGCAATGGACCAGTTCTTGGGTGTTTTTTTTGGCTTCGCTTATTTCTTTGACGTGGGGTTTTCATGTGTTCATTGACTTGACGTGTGTAGACACAAACCAGCTCCGTTTATTTTACCCGCGCACTTTGATCTGTTCGGTACTCAGGATTCGAGGAGGTAAGTGCAATGTCTGGAAGATGAATGGTCCCCTTGGTCTCCGGTACTAGCATTTATCCCAGGCTCCTCGGCTTCCTCGCGTCGGATGTGTATATAATGAGAATACTACCAAGAGTTTTTCCAGTTTACTCGTTGGCTCGGAAGTGTCCACGGGCTCTTAAACACCTTGCATTAGCCTCGATTCGTCTGGCCACTCCTGACCTCGGGGACCCTCATCTCATGGCTGACGACGCCCCGATTCCCCCTGGGGGAGGAGCCTTCCGCCTCGTTTTCGGTTTCGGGGACGATGCCCCTCCGGCGGCCGTCGTCGTCGAGGCTGAACTCTGGCTAGAGTTCGACCACGCCATGGAGGAGCTCGCAGAGCAAGAGGCTATTGCCCGCGATGTTGCCAACGTCTATGTGCTGATCGAGACGGTGCCTAGGCTCTTCGGGGTAATGGATGCCCTCATCGAGGCGGTGAGGCGCGCGCATGGCGTTTAGGGTCGCTGTATACAGAAGATTCTGTATTCCCTTACGCTATCTTATATAATAAAATGGATGTTAAGTTTTCGTGCAGGTTTCTCTTTTTGTTTGTTTCCATATTCGTTTCAATCTCCTATTTGGACGCTTGGCTTGGTAACATGTCAGTGTATTTTTTATGCTCATGACATTTTAGTATTTCGCATTTCCCAAACATTGGGAAAGTTTAGTCATGTGAGAAGCAGAGCGGTGGTTGGATCGTCCCGATCGGTCTACCCCCTAAATTTCCATTCAGTTTTTAGTGATGGATTCTCGGAGCGTAGTGAGAGGGAGGAGGTTGATCCGACCTGGCGTGGCATTAAGTTCCGTTCAGCCCCGACCAAGCATCCCGCTAAGTCCTACCCGACGCGAAGCTACGGGCCTTCGAAGCGAAGGATGGGTGGGACGTTAGCCCGACCAAGCATCCCGCTGAGTCCTACCCGGCGCGAAGCTACGGGCCTTCGAAGCGAAGGATGGGTGGGACGTTAGCCCGACCAAGCATCCCGCTGAGTCCTACCCGGCGCGAAGCTACGGGCCTTCGAAGTGAAGGATGGGTGGGACATTAGCCCGACCAAGCATCCCGCTAAGTCCTACCCAGCACGAAGCTACGGGCCTTCGGAGCGAAGGATGGGTGGAACGTTAGCCCGACCAAGCATCCCGCTAAGTCCTACCCGGCGCGAAGCTACGGGCCTTCGGTTTAAACTCTGGGGAATGCAAAGATGAACTTCATTCGCAACGACTTCTTACTGTTTTATTGATAAAGTCTGATACACTTTTCACCTTCGTCTCTTATCGATTACGGGTAAAACTTCTTGAGCGCATCGGTGTTCCAAGTTCTTGGTATCTTCTCACCACTTAGAGTGATGAGCTTGTGTGCACCCTTCGCCGTAGATTCTTGGATAATGTATAGTCCTTCCCATGTTGTTTCCAGTTTCGCGAAGGCTGGAGCAGCTTTCTTGAGCACCACATCCCCGGGATGTAGTTCACGCTTTTTTACCTTCTTGCTGAAGCTTCGCGTCGAGGCCTTCGCGTACGCCTTCATGGTCTCCAAAGCTTGAAGTTTCTGTTCTTCCGCTAGATCGCACATGATGTCGATTTCCTCATAGATCGGGGCTTTAATTACACGAAGTGACTTGGCTTGTATTTCTGTGGGAGAAACAGCCTCCTCCCCAAAGATGGGTCAAAACGGAGAAAATTTGGTCGCCCGCGATGTAGAGGTTCGAATGGCCCATAAGACCTTGGGGAGTTCATCGGGCCAAGAACCCTTCGCGGAGTCGTGGAGCCTCTTTTTGATGCCATCCAGGAGCAATCTGTTGGCCCTCTCAACGGCCCCGTTCGACTGTGGATGCCCGATCGAAGCGAAGCAAATCTCCGTTCCGATACTTGCACAGTAGCTGCGGAATTTTTGGGAGTCAAATTGCGACCCGTTGTCTGTGACAACTTGGAAAGGGACCCCATATCTGCAAACGATCATTCTCCACAGAAACTTGATGGCAGCATCAGCGGTTATCTTTGCTACCAGGGCTGCTTCAATCCATCGGGAGAAGTAGTCGATGGCGATGATTACAAACTGAAGATTTGCCCAGGCCTTGGGAAGCGCTCCAATGATATCCATCCCCCATTTGGCGAAGGGCCAAACTGGGGGCACCACATGCAACTCGTTGGGCGGGGCCTTTTTTTGTTTGGTCGTCCATTGGCATGCGTGACAGTGTCGAACTATCTGCTCGGCATCTTGCAACGCCGTGTGCCAGTATAGGCCCATTCGGAACACTTTTCCCGTGAGATTTCTGGGGGCCTGGTGTGCTCCGCAAGCCCCTTGGGGTGCTTCGCGTAGGGCCTGTACCCCCTCTTCACAGGAAACACAGCGGAGCCATGGACCGCAGAGGCCACTGCGGAATAGAAGCCCATCATTGATGGCATATTTCTTCGCTTGCATCTCCAAACGCTTCGCTTGTGCTTCATCACATGGGGTTGCACCCTCTAGGAGATAGTTGTATATCTCGTTCCTCCAGTCTTCGTCGGTCGCTCGAGTGACAAGATTTATTTGAGAAGGAACAGAAGCGACATGGAGTACCTCGAAGAACACCGCCGAAGGTAAGGTCCCTTCGGTAGCGGCAACCCTCGCCAGCTCGTCGGCTCGATCATTTTGGGCTCTTGGTATAGCAACAATAATGAACCCGACGAAGCCTTTCTCCATCGTTCTGATTGCTTCGACGTATTTCTGGAGTTGTTCGTCCTTCACTTGATATTCTTTAGAGATATGTCACTGAATAAGCTTTGAATCTGTGTATAAGATAGCCTTTCTTGCTCCCATGGTTTTTGCTTTTTCGGAGCCCCAGCAATAGTGCTTCATATTCGGCTATATTGTTGGTCGAAGGAAAATTCAGCCTTGCGGCGAACTCAGCTTTTTCGCCTCCCGGGGCCTTCACCATGGCGGCTATCCCGGCTCCGCTTACTCCCCACAACCCATCCGACTTGACAGACCATATTGTCAAGGCGTCGTCATCTTCGCATGTTGGGGATGTCCATTCTACCATGAAATCGGCCAGGGCCTGGCTTTTGATGGCAGTACGTGGTACTATGGTTAATTCGAAGGATGCCAATTCGACCGCCCACTTGCTGATACGACCAGTGCTTTCTTTGTTGGATAGCATGGACCCAAGAGGGTATGCTGTTGGTATTTTGATGCGATTAGCTTGGAAATAATGGCGGAGCTTTCGGGAGGCCATCAACAAAGCATATGCCAGCTTTTCCATCTCCGAGTATCGTAGCTTTGCTCCTTGCAAGGCTTCGGAGACGAAGTAGATCGGCTGTTGCTTTATGTTAGTGTTATGCCCTTGAGGCAATCATATGGATGATTATAACATGACTATGTTTATGAATAATAATATGATTATTGGTCCAATGAATGTATATCATTGTTTTGATCAACAAGTGTGTGACTTGTTTATGAAGCAATTTACTTATTCATATAATTCGATAAATATCTCTGATCGGATATCATCGTATAGGACAACGATGAATAGATCACCACATGTATTGTTCGATGATCATGTTTCATAGATCATGGGATATGGAGATATCATCAATACATTGTGGACGCATATTGAAGAAGATGTGCTAGATAGACCCACAATGGGACACTGCGAGAATGTTACATTCTTATATGTCATCAGTGTATCTTATACATAGTAGATGTATGATCCTTAGACCTGAGATTGTCACATTCCCTACATATGTAATAGTTTACCTTGGGGTTACCAAACACTATCTCCTAACCGGATAGTTATAAAGGTAGCTTTCATGTTTACTATGAAACATGCAGAGGGAAGTGAGCAGTTAAGATGGAATTTGCCACTCCAGTGTAACGGAGATATATGTCTAGGCCACTCGTGTGATATGATTAAGGAAGTGCATGGCCATGCCGTGATTGAGAAGTCAATCACAACTTATTAATATATCACGAATACGAGAGATGGATTGAACTGTCAAATGATGACATGCTTCTCGCCTTGAGTTCGATCTTCATATAGTTTGGCAAAGGGATTATTACATCAGTACTTTACTCATATGCGTTTGGGAGTTGGCATGCTCTGCAAGGAGCCGCTACCGACTATTGGATTAGAAAAGGGTTTTCCGAATCCATGTCCAAATGCGCATGAACCTACAGGGTCACACACTTAACGGGCTGGGACGCATTAATTCGGATTGGATCCGTAATTAATGGACCTCATGGGCTTAGCGCATAGATGAGCCCTGACTGCCTAGGGTTTCACCTCATGGCTATATAAGGAGGGGAGGAGGATGGGCGCAACATACACTTTCGTGCGGTTTAGAGGTGTTTCGCCAGAAACCCTAGCCACCTCCTCTCATTGCCCCTGCCGAGCGACCCGGTGCTTTCACACCGACGCACGGCGTTCCATCCCCGGACGTGTGGACTGCTGTGGTGACGCTGCTGCTACTGCGGCGTGGAGAGGACGATCCGCAGCGTGGACGATCCGTGGCGCGGACGATCCGCGGCGAGGACGATCCACGCTGAGAACGATCCACTACAACGACGTGCGAAGGATTCCGCAACTGCGCGTCTAGAGGTAATAGATCTATGATCCCCTTCTTGCGAGTAGCTTTTCTGGTTTGCGGTAGAAATTTTAATTTGTGCTAGTGTAGCATACCGCGTTCCCCAACAGTGGTATCAGAGCTATCTCGCATAGATTTGTGATCTGGATGTTGCACATATGGTATGTGAGGATAGTAGATTGGATCTATTACATGTTCAACCGATTCATGTGATGAATTGGTGGAGGCAGCCGTCGATGAGATCGATCGGTTTAGGGTTTGAGGAAAGTGCAAACCGAATCAATCTTGATTTGGGTGAGTCCGTTCATGGTACGATGTTGCCCTTACCGGTCGGGTTACAGCCATCAGGGTTTACGAATCGCAACCATATGGGACCAAGCCAATCAGATTGAATCAGATTGGGTCAATATGATTGATCCGTGGAGATTTTGAGGGCGTTTTCTTTTAACAGAACACATGCCTCTGAAAAAAATTTCCAAGGGCGCTACCGCTTGGACCCCGCCAGGGGCGCTGCCCCTTGAACCCCGCCTTGGGCGCTGCCCTCGACCAGACTGTGGGCGCCGCCTGGAAGCTCGGCTTGTCAGAGAATCTATTTTGTTTAACTCGTTTTTGCAGGATGTTGTGTGAAATAGTATGGCCTATGTGTATGTGATGCATGTAATATTTACATGGCCTATGTGCCGTGTCAAGCCATAAGGCTATTTCAATCGTATAACGACCTGCGTGTCGACTTGTGATGTTTCAAACCCTCATGTAATATTCATTGTCAAAGTTGTAAGGAATTGCATCTACAATGATGAAGATGGTGGCATCAAGCATGATGGCAAGGTGAACAATCAAGCATGATGATGGAGGTCCTAATGCTAAGGGCCATACTATTTCACATCTTAATTTGATTATGTGTGGATGTGTGTTTAATCTTTGCTATTTTCTTTATGCTCATTGCATGTGATGCTATGTTCATGTAGATTTTGTTCATCCCTATAGTTAAAAATTTAAATCATACTTGTCCATCCAATTGTTGCACCTATCAAGAATTTAGATCATTATTGATATGATTGCCAAAGTAGTATATCAATGACTATCTTAATAGATGATAGGGATGTGTTGGACACATCGTGCATAACAATGGTTGATTTAACTAAGCTATCAAAACGGTTTTGGGCTTAAGGACATAAGTGGTTGGAATATGATTTCAGTAATGAAGGAACGGATACAAGACGATTGGTGTGTAGAAAAACACACATGAGGCTAGGTTTCTTAATTGGCACCCGGAAACGGGAAGTGCTCCCTCCCTCATGTGAGCCCTAGGGGCGAGTTGACCTGGCCATGACTCAAGTTGACGAAGGCATTCATTACATGTTTTCATGCTCAACCAACAAGAGTTACATAAGATGTAATTAGCAAAGATATTGCTTACCTATGTCATTAGATTTCTAGCAGTGATGCCAAAGCTCACTAGTGTTTGATGAATATGGATCTTGAATACTAACCATGTGTCCATAAAGGGGCGCATGATAGGAGTTTCTTTTGTTAAAATGTTTAATAAAAGTATTACAGAAACATAGTGCTTAGAAACTTTGCATGTTTTTGTTGTAGTTCAATGGTATCTCCTGCTGCTCCTACCGCTGCACTTGGTTTTGCTTTAAGATCGGTTTTGGAAAGAGAAAAACTAAATGGAACAAATTTTGTGGATTGGTATCGCAACTTGAGAATTGTTCTCAAACATGAAAAGAAAGAATATGTTCTAGAGAGTCTGATTCCTGATGAACCTAGAAAATGCTCCTCGAAATTTGAAGGTCGACTATGAAAAGCATGTTAATGCCTCTCAGAGGTCATTTGTCTCATGCTTGTCACCATGGACTCGGAGCTGCAAAAGCAATATGAGGACCAGGATGCTTACAATATGATTGTGGGCTTGAAGGACATGTTTGGGAATCAAGCAAGGGCTGAGAGGTATGGTATCTCAAAGCTTCTGTTTGCTTGTAAGTCGGTGAAGGGTGTCGGTCAGCCCACATGTAATCAAGATGATTGGCTACATTGGGAGATTGGAAAAGCTTGAGTTTCCCCTTAGCATTGGTTTGGCTACAGATGTCATTCGCCAGTCTCTGCCTCAGAGTTTTGAGCCATTTATTATGAATTTTCATATGAATAGCATGGAGAAGAGCCTGACCGAACTGCATGGGATGCTCAAGGCTGCAGAAGAAAGCATTAAGAAAAAAACCCAATCATGTGTTGGTGGTTCAGAAAACAACTGCATTCAAAAAGAGGACGGCTAAGGCTATGGTTAAGGGAAAGGGCAAGGGCAAGGCTCAAGATGAGATCGCGGGCCTCAAGAATAAGCTTTAGAAGCTTAAAGTTGGTCCTCAGCCTAAAACCCAGTGCTTCTATTGCAAGAAGTCAGGACATTGGAAACGGAGGCTGAGAAGTACAGCGAGATAAGAAGAATGGGAGTGTGACTTTCACTTCAGGTATTAATGTTATAGAAATTAATCTTGCTACTACTTCTTCTTCCAGCTCTTGGGTATATGATACTGGATCGGTTGCTCACATTTGCAATTCGATGCAGGGGCTGATATTGAGTAAAGTCTTGGCAAAAGGAGAAATGGATATTCGCGTGGGGAATAAAGCAAGAGTTGCTGGTCTTGTCGTTGGCACCTACCAATTGCATTTTCCTTCAGGATTAGTTTTAGAACTTAATAATTGTTATTTTGTTCCATCTATGAGTAGAAACATTATTTCATCTTCCTGTTTGGAACATGAAGGTTATGAATTCAGAATAAAGAACTTTGTTTGTTCAATATTTTTGAATGATATGTATTATGGTCGTTGTCCCATGGTGGATGGGTTATACGTCCTTGAACTCAAAGAAAAACATGTCTATAACATTAATGTCAAAAGGCCTCGACCAAATGATTTGAACCCTACCTTTTTATGGCATTGTCGCTTGGGTCACATAAATGAGAAGCGCATGAAGAAGCTCCATGGTGATGGACTTCTCACCTCATTTAATTTTGAATCATTTGAAACATGTGAGTCTTGTTTACTTGGCAAGATGACAAAAACCCCTTTCACAGGTTTTAGTGAGAGGGCGAGTGAATTGTTGGCCCTAGTACATACAGATGTATGTGGACCAAAGAGCTCGATTGCTAGAGGTGGGTTTCAGTACTTTGTAACTTTTACTGATGACTTTAGTAGATATGGATATATCTATTTAATGAGGCATAAGTCTGAAACCTTTGAAAGGCTCAAAGAGTTTCAGAACGAAGTACAAAATCAACTTGGCAAATCAATAAAACACTTACGATCAGATCGTGGTGGCGAATACTTGTGCCAAGAGTTTGGTGATCATCTAAAGCAATGTGGAATCGTTCCACAACTTACTCCGCCAGGAATGCCTCAATGGAATGGTGTATCCGAACGACGGAATCGAATTTTATTGGACATGGTTCGATCAATGATGAGCCAAACAGATATGCCATTATCCTTCTGGGGGTTCGCTCTAGAGACATCTGCGTTCACATTAAATAGGGTCCCATCAAAATCCATTGAGAAGACACCATATGAGATATGGACCGGGAGAAGTCCCATATTGTCATTTCTCAAGATATGGGGATGCGAGGCTTATGTAAAACGTTTGCAATCAGATAAACTCGCACCTAAATCAGAAAAATGCTTCTTTGTGGGGTATCCTAAAGAAACAAAAGGAAATTACTTTTATAAAAGAAACGAGAACAAAGTTTTTGTTGCTCGAAATGGTGTCTTTTTGGAGAAAGAGTTTCTTTCCAAAGAAATCAGTGGGAGTGATGGGCATCTCGATGAAATTCAAGAATCTCATGAATATGTTCAAGCTGCCACTGAACCTTCACAAGATGTACAAAGTGTTTTACAACCTGTGGAAGAGACACCAGCCCTACGTAGGTCGGGGAGGCCGCATCATGAACCCATAAGATATGGACATGACATATTATTATTGGAAAAAGATGGGCCCACAACTTACAAAGAAGCAATGATGGATCGAAACTCCGAAAAATGGCTTGGAACCATGAGATCCGAAATTCAATCCATGCATGACAATCAAGTTTGGAACTTGGTCGATCCTCCTGATGGTGTAAAAACCATAGAATGCAAATGGATTTTCAAGAAGAAGACAGACGTAGATGGAAATGTTCAGATCTATAAGGCACGGTTGGTGGCAAAGGGTTTCAAACAAGTTCAAGGAATTGACTATGATGAAACTTTTTCATCGGTAGCCATGCTCAAGTCTGTCCGGATCATTTTAGCAATTGCTGCATATTTTGATTATGAAATATGGCAGATGGACGTCAAGACAACTTTCCTTAATAGGAATCTATCTGAGGATGTATACATGATACAACCTGAGGGTTTTGTTGATCCAAAAAATGCTAAAAAGATATGCAAGCTTCAGAGATCCATTTATGGGTTAAAGCAAGCATCTCGGAATTGGAACATTCGTTTTGATGAAGTGGTCAAAGGATTTGGCTTTATCAAAAATGAAGAAGAGCCTTGTGTTTACAAGAAGGCTAGTGGGAGCGCACTTGTGTTTCTGATCTTGTATGTGGATGACATATTATTGATCGGGAATGATATTCCTATGCTTGAAGATGTTAAGACTTCGTTGAAAAGAAATTTCTCAATGAAGGACTTGAGAGAAGCATGCTATATCTTGGGCATAAAGATCTATAGAGATAGATCAAAAAGGATGATTGGATTAAGCCATGAAATGTACATTGACAAAGTATTGAAAAGGTTCAATATGCATGAATCTAAGAGAGGTTTCATGCCAATGTCACATGGCATCAGTCTAAGTAAGAATCAGTGTCCTTCGACAACTGATGAGCGAGACAAGATGAGCAAGATTCCATATGCTTCGGCTATTGGATCAATCATGTATGCCATGATCTCAGACGCCTGAGATGTCTCATATGCTCTAAGTGTCACAAGTAGATACCAAGCGGATCCCGGTGAAGGTCATTGGATAGCCGTGAAAAACATCCTAAAGTACTTGAGAAGAACTAAGTGTATGTTCCTAGTCTTTGGAGGTGAGAAAGAACTGGTTGTAAAAGGTTACACCGATGCAAGCTTCCAAACTGACAAAGATGATTTTCGATCACAATTCGGTTTTGTGTTTACACTAAATGGAGGAGCAGTAAGCTGGAAGAGTTCCAAGCAAAGCACGGTGGCTGACTCTACCACAGAAGCAGAGTATATTGCGGCTTCGGATGCCGCAAAAGAAGTTTATCTCCGAGCTTGGTGTGGTCGCTAGAGCCTCTAGTCCAATGGACATCTATTGCGATAATAGTGGTGCCATTGCATAAGCAAAAGAGCCTAGATCACATCAGAAGTCCAAACATATACTCCGACGCTTTCACCTTATTCGTGAAATTGTGGATAGAGGTGACGTGAAGATATACAAAGTACATACGGAAGCCAATGTGGTTGATTCGTTGACAAAGCCACTGCCACAGCCTAAGCATGAGGCGCACACGAGGTCTATTGGTATTAGATACTTAATTGATTGACTCAAGTGCAAGTGGGAGATTGTTAGTGTTATGCCCTTGAGGCAATCATATGGATGATTGTAACATGACTATGTTTATGAATAATAATATGATTATTGGTCCAATGAATGTATATCATTGTTTTGATCAACAAGTGTGTGACTTGTTTATGAAACTCTTTACTTATTGATATAATTCGATAAATATCTCTGATCGGATATCATCGTATAGGACAACGATAAATAGATCAGCACATGTATTGTTCGATGATCATGTTTCATAGATCATGGGATATGGAGATATCATCAATACATTGTGGACGCATGTTGAAGAACATGTGCTAGATAGACCACAATGGGACACTGCGAGAATGTTACATTCTTATATGTTATCAGTGTATCTTATACATAGTAGATGTATGATCCTTAGACCTGAGATTGTCACATTCCCTACATATGTAATAGTTTACCTTGGGGTTACCAAACACTATTTCCTAACCGGATAGATATAAAGGTAGCTTTCATGTTTACTATGAAACATGCAGAGGGAAGTGAGCAGTTAAGATGGAATTTGCCACTCCAGTGTAACGGAGATATATGTCTCGGCCACTTGTGTGATATGATTAAGGAAGTGCATGTCCATGCCGTGATTGAGAAGTCAATCACAACTTATTAATATATCACGGATACGAGAGATGGATTGAACTGTCAAAGGATGACATGCTTCTCGCCTTGAGTTCGATCTTTATATAGTTTGGCAAAGGGATTATTACATCAGTACTTTACTCATATGCGTTTGGGAGTTGGCATGCTCTGCAAGGAGCCGCTATCGACTATTGGATTAGAAAAGGGTTTTCCGAATCCATGTCCAAATGCGTATGAACCTACAGGGTCACACACTTAATGGGCTGGGACGCATTAATTCGGATTGGATCCGTAATTAATGGACCTCGTGGGCTTAGCGCGTAGATGGGCCCTGACTGCCTAGGGTTTCACCTCGTGGCTATATAAGGAGGGGAGGAGGCTGGGCGCAACTTACACTTTCGTGCGGTTTAGAGGTGTTTCGCCAGAAACCCTAGCCACCTCCTCTCGTTGCCCCTGCCGAGCGACCCGGTGCTTGCACACCGATGCACGTCGTTCCATCCCAGGACGTGTGGACTGTTGTGGTGACGCTACTGCTACTGCGGCGTGGAGAGGACGATCCGCGGCGAGGATGATCTGTGGCGAGGACGATCCGTGGCGAGGACGATCCGCGGCGCGGACGATCCGCGGCGAGAACGATCCACTACAACGACGTGCGAAGGATTCCGCAACTGCGCGTCTAGTGGTAATAGATCTATGATCCCCTTCTTGCGAGTAGCTTTTCTGGTTTACGGTAGAAATTTTAATTTGTGCTAGTGTAGCATACCGCGTTCCCCAACACTTTATACCTTGTGGCCGCACTAGTACAGCGCTGACGGTCAAAGGGCTTGCCGCCAAGTACAGCAGAAGCTCCTCGCCTTGCTTCAGACTTTGCAGAATAGAGACCTCAATAAGGCTCTGCTTCAGCTTGTCGAAGGCGAGCTGGCACTCCTTCGTCCAAGCAAAAGCATCATTCGAACGTAAGGCTTTGAAGACCGGCAGGCTTTGCTCCGCAGATTTTGGCAGGAATTGGCTAATTGCTGCCAGCCACCCCGCCAACCGTTGTACCTCTTTTAAATTTTTTGGTGGAGTCATGTCTTGGATGGCCCTTATCTTTTCCAGATTTGCCACAATGCCTCGCTGGGAGACTAGGAAGCCTAGCAGCTTCCCTGCGTCTACGCCAAAGGCACATTTGGTCAGGTTAAGCTTCACTTTCTCCGCCATCAAGTTGTCGAAGGTTTCCCAGAGATCAGCGATATGATCTTCTTTCTTCTCGCTCTTAACAATGATGTCTTCGACGTAGGCTTCCACGTTCCTTCCTAGCTGGCTGGCGAAGATCTTGGTGATGAGCCGCGCGAAGGTAGCACCCGCGTTCTTGAGCTCGAAGGGCATTTGTACAAAGCAGTAAGTGTCGAAGGGGGTAATAAACGTTGTCTTGTCTTCGTCTTTCCTTTGCATGTACACTTGATGATAGCCAGAGTAGGCGTCGAGGAAGCTCATCCTTTCTGACCCAGAGGTAGAGTCAACAAGCTGATCAATGCGGGGCAAGGGGAAGTCATCTTTTGGACATGCCTTATTTAAATCAGTGAAGTCAATGCACATCCTCCAAGCCCCGCTGGCTTTCTTGACCAGGACTATGTTGGCCAACCAATCTGTGTGGAGGGCCTCGCGGATGATCCCCGCTTGAAGCAACTTGGTCACCTCTGCTTTCGCAGCTACTTGTCTTTCTGCCGCGAGTTTTATGAGTTTTTGCTTCTTTGGCTTCGCGTTTGGGCTAATGGCGAGGGAATGTTCGATGGTTTCCCTATGGAGTCCAGGGAGGTCTTCGGGTCCCCACGCGAACACGGCTTCATACTCTTAGAAGAGTTGTATCAAACGTCTCTCCTCGTCAGGGAGTAGCATGACGTCGAGGGTCACTGCCTTGCTCCCGCCTGGCTGGAGTAACACCTGTTGTGTTTCTCCTTGAGGCTGCGGTTTGGGGAGCCACCGATTGTGATGCATTGGTATAACAGGGTCCAGCTCTGTGGTGCAAACATGCTTGACCTGGGGAGGGTTTTCCATGTCTATCTTCCTTGCGAGGGCCTGATCCCCTCGCACTGTGATGATACCATCGACGGAGGGAATCTTCATACATAGGAATCCGTGATGAATTACGGCTCCCATGGTTGTCAACGAGCCCCGACCCAGGATAGCATTGTACTGGAATGGCATGTCCACCACGTCAAATGTTACCCGACTTGTGACGCTGGCCTACGGCGTAGCGAAGGTGACCTCCAATTCCAATTGGCCCAGGGTGTTAACCGTGCTTCCCCCAAAGCCCATCAACGGCACCTCCGATTTCTTCAATCGATCTTGTGGAATCATCATCTGTCGGAAAGCCTTCATGGACAAAATATCTGCCGTACTCCCCCCGTCTATCAACACACGGCATACTTCGCAATAGGCAATTATCGCGGTTACCACCAGAGAGTCTTGATGTGGGAAATGCACCCCCACGACGTCTTCTTGTGTGAAAGTGATCGGCTCAAACTTCAATGGGGGAGGGATAGCTGGATTGATCCCAACGTGATTAATTTACCTGGCATAAGCCTTCCTCTGCCTCTTCGACGAGAGATGCGACGAAGAGCCCCCGGCGATGACTCGGATGATGCGGCGAAGATGATTTACCCCCGCCCAAGGGGGGGAATGTTGACGTTCGGCTGGGGGTGCTTCAGGCGGTGGAAGGTGCGTCCCAGTTTCTCTTCGCTTGGCCTCAAAGCGTCGGTATCCCTCGATCACTTTGCAATGGATGGTGTCATGGGTGTTGTTTTCGCCTTGATATTCGCAGAGGTACCGCTTTCGCTCTTGTCCTTCCCACTCAATTATTTGATTTCCCTCATCTCGTCTTCCTCGGTTCGGGGCTGGGTTTCGCCTCTGCTGCTCCGCTTTGTTGATTGCCAGTGATTCGCCAACTGCTTCGCTCATCGATGTAATGAATCCTCCTTCCTTCATCCCTTCTCCTCGACTCGGGGTATCATTCCTTCGTTGTAGTATTAGGTGGGGGATCCTTCCTTCGCCCTCTTTTGCGTGGAGTTAACTCTTGGGTCTCTCGTCGTGGCTTGTCTTCCCTTCGGAGGTTGTCTTCCTCCGCTCGTGCATATTCCCTCATCTTCGCAAAGAGTTCCTCCACAGTGCGCACCTCTTTACGAGCGAGCCTTTCTGCTAACGGTCCCCTCCGTAGGCCGCAGCGCGCCGCGTTGATGATAGTGGTATCGCTGACACCTCGGATTTGGCATTTAACCCGGGAGAAGTGCTGGAAATAACTCTTAAGTGTTTCCCCTTCGCGCTGCTAGATGGCAAATAAGTCACTTTCCTCTTTCATCCCGTCGAAATTGCCCTGGAAATTGCCTTCTAGCTTGCGGCGGAGCTGCGACCAGCTGGTGATCGAACTGGGCTCTAGCGAAGAGTACCAGGACAAGGCGATGCCTTCGAGTGCTAGCAAGAGCCCCTTGCCTTAATATCATCATCTCCCCCCGCGGCCTCCACCGCCGTGTCGTAGACGCGGAGGAACTCCCTGGGGTTCGTCCTGCCATCATATGGCTTAATGGTAGGGAATTTGAAGCTTCCTGTAGAGGGCCATTTTTTGGCTCGTAGGCGGATGCTGAAGGGGTTCGGATCGTCGTCCTCCCTGTTCGCCGCTGCAAATGCTGGGGATAGCACTTCGCGGCTTGGGTATTTGTCTTGTGACTCGCCTCGACCCCCGTCTTGTTATTCTTGCAATCGTCTCACCTTCGCCATGAGCTGCTCATTAGCCTCCATCAATGCCCGCACGTCGGGGCCAAGCTCCCCCTGAGTCCTGGTCTCCTCTTCGATGATCTCTTCACCCTCATGGGTTACTCGGCGACGGGTCGGATGTGCCGACGCTTCTGCCACATCTCCTCCTGGTGTCGAAATCGTCCGGCCCGCTGTTGAGGGCCGCCGTTTAGGAGCTCGTTTACGCGCTGCTACCGGGGTCTTCGGAGACAATGCTCCCAACATATCTCGGGCTTCTGTCGGAGCCGGCAGCCGATTCTCACCACCTAGGAGTTGGGGTGGATCTCGAGATTGGCTTCTCGCAGATTGTCTTGATTTTTCCACTCCTGCCGTCGTTGCCGCCTCCTTGGATGCTATCGCCTTTCCCTTCTTCGGTGGCATGGCTACAGAAAACTTACCCTTAGTCTTGATCGGAGAGCAGTGGTTTCACCTTGCGGTTAGGGTTCCCCACGAACGGCGCCAGTGTGGTGGAATCAATCCACCAGGTTGCTCTCGGTGTTCTTCTTTTCTCTTTCTTTTTTTTGTTGGTCCTCCTTTTTCGATCATCCGCTCTCACCCTTTTATATGGAGGGGAGGGGACATACATGCACCGGTTGGTTTCTTTTTTAACCTACTCTGCCACCAAGCTACAGGCTTTGCCCATGGTCTTCCAACCCTTCTATTCCACTTGTCCCTTGCTGGGGGCTAGGCAAACTTTACGTGGCATTTTTTACCCTCACTTTACACGTTTGCCCTTTAGTTTTATTCTCATACCAGGGACTTCAACGGAATTTCTCGCATTCTAGGACTCTAGGTTGGCCTGACATCGCCTGGGGTTTCCCTGGGATTCTGACAGGTTGTCAGGTCCGAGTCGGTCCCACCCTGGTTGCATTCATGAGGGGTGGCGAAGGGAGTTTCCCTCCGCCGCCCCTCCCGTTGCTCCGGGCTCCCCTTGGTCCGGTTATTTCCTTGTCCTGCCTTGGATTTTCTATGCTATTTTGACTAATGGGGCATCACCAAGGATAAGCGATTCTTGCTCCGCTTATAAAAGGGGATCGGCATTGTAAGCATGCTATTGTAACTCAATCATATGTATGGGTCTTGCTTCGCCCGTCAAATCAAGGCTACTTGCAAAGGCGTACCATCACCTGCTCGTCATGTTAGAAGCGACAAGGCTAAAAACAAAAGATGATCAAGAACAAGAGACATATTTTTAACTTGAAAACCCTTGCAAAAAACAAACACAGGTGCACAATCCACAATGATCGTCACTATATGAGAAAAATGACAAAGAAATGGATTTTATAATGAATCGAATCACTCAATCCTGTACAGCCAGAAAGATACAGATAGAGATACAATGAGTTGTCGTCAAGACTCGAAAACGGCAAGAAAAGTTGCCCTTGTCCAAACCGTTCCCAACCTGTTGGTAGCAGACCAGTAGGGTAGAACAGATCAGTAGCTCAAAGCAGATCGGTTTTGCAAAACCATGGTTTGGGAATTGTCTTGGCATAAAAAATATGGTTTTACCAAACCCTATTAAAACTATGGTTTTTCTTGGAACTCCCAACTGTTTGGCTACAAAGTTTTTGGTTGACAAAGTCTTGGAACAAGAGTTGTTTTGGCACCAGCGCTCAGAAAATTTTGCCCAACACCAAAGTTTCCTAAACAGAGAAAAAACCATGGTTTTGTGAAAACCATAGATTTTAAAACAGAGTTTTTTGAAGAACTACCAAACACCTCTTGGTTTCTAAAACAGAGTTTTTCTCTAAAACCATGATTTTGTCTCGAAACTATGAAAAAACCTTGTTGCCAAACAAGCCCTACGTAGTGCAAACTACCAGTGCAAAGCAGGCGAGGCAGACCAGCGGTGGCATTGGAGCAGGGTAGAGGAATGTTGGGCAAATTTAAGTACGGTGCAGCCGTACGTACTAGATGGAGACTCTCTCTCCTGCGCAAGAAATTATTAATTAAACTCAAGTTGAATGAACAAATTTAATTAAGGCGTAGCGGTACATACGGCTGTCAAAAAAGCTCCAGGCTCACGAGCTCGGTTCGTGAGAGGCTCGATTTGAGCTTGGCTCAAGCTCCAAATGAGCCGAATTTGAGCTTGATCCTAAGGTCGCGGGTCTCATCGAGCCAAACTCGAATAGCTCATAGGCCTACTCAAGTTTGGACCAAACTTCCTTAGCCGAGCTTACTTGAGCTTACTGGGTTTACTCCAGCTTACCTAGTTTATCAAGCTTATTTGAGTCGAGCTCGAGCCTACTTGAGCTTGGATCGAGCTTGTCGGGACCCCGAATTTGCAAATCCGGACCCTCTGTGTATTCAGCACTAGTCCAGGAACGCGCTAGTGCACACAGTCTTAACATCGGTAAATATCACAATCATACCATTCGATACTATCAAAGTACTTTATTTAAATAACCAACTGGTTACTCGACCTTATGGTCAAGTTACAATATACGCCACAGGTGAAACTTATTAAGAGAGAAATAGTAGCAAAGGAAAATCAAAGAAGGTAACATCGTGGCGCCATCCAAGATACCATGTGCAACCGACCGGGCTCGCTTCCCTAAGTAGACGGATCCCTTGGAGCCTCCTCCTCCAAGCCGGTGTATTCTCCTCTTCAACGGTGTTGTAGGGTGGCAAGGGTGAGTACTTGGTACTGTCATGCAGAATGCTGCTAATATACTATATGCATGGCTTGGTACAAAGGAATAGCTCAAGGTATATTTGCATAAAACTTGACATTTGACAAGTAATATAAGTAGATTCGGAAAGCAAAGTGGAAACAAGTAAAGCATAAATAACTTTTCAAAAAAATTTAACAACCATCTTCCCATCCTAAACCACATTTCCATCAACATCATTATTAATCCAACCCAACTTTTCAAAACCAAGTTATTTTTGAGAAAATCTAACCCTTGACTGTAATTCCTGAGCGATGTCCAATACCGCGACACGGCTTATTCGAATAGATTCTATACTCTGGCAGAGGTTATGCACTTTACCCACAAGATACAAGTCAAACACCACAAAGGCGAGTTCCGTGAATAAAGTCTTTCGAGCTTCTAACCATACAAGTGGTCCTCCTGCTATTGTGCACACTAACCCTTCCCTTAGCTAAGGCGAAGTCTAGGCCAATCAACTGCTTAGATGGGTACTGCCTCACTTCCCAGACGCTCCCCCGCACAACTTACACAAAGGGTGTAGTTGACCTCCCTGAGGCCCCAGTTGTACAAGTTATTAGCAACTTAGTCAACTAGGTCCGTCCCATTACGTACATGTGGTTGCACGTTAGACCCAGCTCAAAGGCTTGCAAGGTTAAGTCCTTAGGGTGACCAGGCAAGACTACCCAAAGAACCAAATCAACATCCCCAATGCCACAACCGCCCACCTGACACTTCTTGCCACATGCCCCTGGCCGAAAAACTTTTATCAAACCCCGTTGATTACCATGCACCACGTGCCATCAACATCACATGATACCTTTCCAAAAGCAGGTTCAATATATCATTAAGTCAATATTAGCATTTGATTGTCCAAAATCATGTCATGAGCACGTAGCGTGTCTAAGCAGCTTTACTACAACGGTCTAAAACCCATGTTGGCAATCTAATAATGTCCAACTAGTAATCCACAACTAGGTGACAAAGGGGTCATGGCACATACTTAAATAATCAAGGTGTCATACAAGAGATTGGTGTTTATCTAATCCCCATATTTAAATAAAGTATTTTCTATTTGAACTTAGCATGCAATAGGTTAAATCAAAATAGATTTCAAAATAGGATCAACATGGTCAAAGCACAACTTGCCTTCAAAAAGTACTTGTTCTTGGTCTTGAGTTGGATCCTGAGTTAATACTTCTCTTCGAATCCTTCCGGCACTTCAACGCCTACTCGTGAAAGTGTGCAAATAGCAAATACACGAATAAACAATAGGCAAAAAGTGTCCAAACATCCAAATAAAATCCATAAACAGAGAGAACATAATTTTATGAGTTTTTAGAAACTGAATCGCTAAATTTGGAGTTAAGATTTAAAAGTTATGATTATTTAAAGTTTAAATAATCAATTAAATAATTTTGCAGAGAAAACTTTAGTCCAAAAATTAAATAAAATTCATATTTAGGTAGATCTCAATTTTATACAAATTTAGAAATTTGAATCACTCAAATCGGAGTTGAAACGCAAAAGTTATAAGCGCTTTGAAGTTTGAAACAAAATCAAAATCATTATTTCGAATTAATAAATCATTTTCTTTTTCGAAATTAATTATTGCGCCGCCGACACGTGTGACCTCTCGATTGGTTGGTCGACGCCAGCCGGTCCATGGACTCGGTCCACGCCGGCCGGTCTACCGTGGACCCGGCCCACTTCGCGGAGACCGACAGGTGGGTCCCTCGTGACGCCATCGCCGACGTCCACAGCGGTCGCCGACACGCGGGCCCAGCGTGTCGCTGACTCCACGCGCACGCTCGCTGCGGCGCGCGGTTCGACTCCCTCGACACGTGGCACGATAAATGGCCGTTGGTTTGAAAACCGACTGGCTAGGGATTGATTTGGGCCTCAAGTGCTTGGGGCGCGACGGTTGATTCGGGGCCGCTTGATCTTGATCTAACGGTCCAGATCAATCTAGCCTGGTGCAGTTCCCCGCCACGTGGCATGATCTAAGCCGCTTGGATCTAAATCCGCTGAGATTAGATCTAGGATTTTCAGGGAACTCACCGAGGGTGACGTGGCGCGATCTCGAGCCCTTGGATCTTGATCGGACGGTTAGTGGAGCTTGGGGTCGGCGATGGCTTCACTGGCGGCTAGCTTGGCCGGAGATGAAGACGATGACCACGGTCTCGGCGTCCGGCGCGCCCGGCGTAGATGAAAGGTCTCTTCGTGCGCTTCGCGTCTGGGGTCCTAGATCTGGTTTCGTCGGTGGCGGCGAGGACGGGCGAATCGGCGAACCGCGGGCGAACAGATTCTAACTCCGCGAAGCTCAGACGGCAAACGGCGACGGCTTTCGGGCGAGATGGCACCGGGGACACGGAAGACGGAAGAGGGCAACCTCGGGCGTGACCCGGGCTTTAAATAGCTCTCGGCGTGTCGAGGCGAAACCTAGTTCTCCACGGCGGCGGGCGGAGTCCGGCTTCCGACTCGGCGGAGCGACGACGACGGCGACAGCCGTCCGCACTTGATCCATCAACTGCCACGATGCGCGGCTGGATCTGATCCGGCCGGATTCGGCGGCGATGCGGAAATCGACCGTTGGATCTTGATCCAACTGGGAGATCGATTAGGTTTTGAGTTGGTTCGATTGATCACGTGGCTCGGTCGGACTTGAACTCGAGTCCTGACTCCGGGCTCGGTCGGATGAATAGTACAAACCCACTCGCATTTTCCAGCGATTTAATAATTAAAATAATTCCCGATAATTCATTTAATTCATTAAAAATAGCAAAAGACTTTAAAATTCCAAAAATTCTCGAAAATACTTTGGTTCATTTTGGGCTCAAATAAAATATTTCCAACAAAATTTTATTTGCAAAGTTTAATTCTTTAATTATTTCAAAATGGAATAAATTCAAATAAATTCCAAATAAATCCAAATAAATTCCAGAAAATTCCAAAAATTCACCAAAGTGCCAAATCACACATGAATTTAAGAAAAGCAAAATTTTGGGGTGTTACAGAGCTCGAGCCTACTTGAGCTTGGATCGAGCCGAACTCATGCTTAGATCTAGACTTGAACCTCAACTTAAACTTAGCTCAAGCTTGGACCGAGCTTGCCTAAATCAGGCGTGCTCGAGCTCGGTTTTAACAGCCCTAGTGGTACGTAACATGGGAGGGAGGTCTCCAGGGGATTTAATTAGAGCTCTTGTACAGTACACTAAATTGAATATGAACCATTCATTCTTTTCGATCTAATGGATCAGATTAACTAGAGTTTACTTATACTTCATCTGGTAGTAGAGTAGTAGAAACACCCTTAACAAATCAACGGTTAAATGTGATTTCTACTACACATTATATACTACAATTATAATGCACCGTAAAATTTCTCTTTAATAAAAGTTTTGTGATTTACTTATCATTTAATTGTGCATGATTGATTATATGTGCTTTAATTAATAGATATATGTAATATTAGACTTAACACACGTACATATATAATATATATTATATTGCCTCACACGCGCATATATATATATTAAATATTAAAGCAAGCGTGCTGTAGCCAATCAACACCAGTTGGAGCCTCCAAACGGTACTGACAATAGCTCATCAGTATCGGTTGGAACCTCCAACTGGTACTGAAAATAGCTCATCAGTACCGGTTGGAGCCTCCAACTGGTATTGAAAATAGCTCATCAGTACCGGTTGGAGCCTCCAAACAGTACTGAAAATAGCTCATCAGTACCGGTTGGAGGCTCCAACCGGTACTGATAGTCATATCAATATTGATTGGTAGAACCGGTACTGATGCTCAATGGGCATCAGTCCTGGATGGCTTGTACTAGTTCAAAAACCGATACTGATGGCAGTTACAAACCGGTATTGATGGCCAGATCTGTAGTAGTGGGGGGGTGAAAATGAGGATTACATCCGTGGGTTTTGGGATTTCCAATCAATTAACTGATAAAATGAGCGAGGGTAACTTCTGGTTGTGCCTCTTGGGGATTGTCCGTCTGGGACACGAAGGATCAGATCAAGATTTTGGAAGAGGTGGAGCCGTATTTTTTCTCGGATGCGGATACGGATACGAATATGAATACAAATAATGTCAAATACAGATACAAATCGAATACGAATCGAATCGGATATGGTTACAGTATTTATCAAAACATGATAACCCCTTGGATTGTACATAACAATCAACGGAAACTATCCGATCCGTTTTCTTCCCTATATGCAATGTACTTCTTACTTCTTAGGGTGTGAGGCATTTAAGGCGCTTGAGGGCAACACCCTACAGTGTCACAAAGCAATCCATCAATTTTGGGTTTACATTATCCACGTCAACCCTTGCAGTTTATTTTCATGCCACATGAGTGCTGTTTGTTAATTAGAAAACTAAGCGATCCAACTGGCATATTTTAGAGGTTTGTGTACATACGAAGTTAACTTCTCAATTTAGATATTTACGTGACACTTGGGATTACGGACTGCTATGCTTTTTTTTTTTTTGAAAGTTGTATAAATAGTAATGAATGAATGGTAGATACCCATTTGCTTGTTTTAAGAATTGTGCTACTTGTATTAGGAGGGAAAGCACTACTCTTAAGGACCTTGAGTGTTCCTTTTTCCTCCACTTCTTTTTTACCACCTTAGCTGAACGAAATCTATTAAAGTTTTGTCCCTCTGCTTTCCCTGGTCGGTTTCATGTAACTCATGTGTCCTAAGACATTGGAGCTGAGGCCTCTGTGATTTACTTAAAGCTGGGGGGGGGGCACCATCGTGGCATCGGATCAATTGGATTGTGTATCTTGCCAACCAAAGATTTTTTTAAAATAATATTATTTTAATCAAAATTTACAGAAATAATATGCCGAAAAAGAAAATAGCAAAACTACCCCTCTGTGTCCATTTGAATTGGCAACAAGGTCCTGTCACCATTTGAATTAGTGATAGGAGCTCCTGTCGCCAATTCAAATGGCGACAGGGGGCATCCAGCCTCTGCCTGCGTGGGGCAGCAGTGGAAATGTCGAGTTTGCCCCCTGTCGCCATTTGAAATGGAAATACCCCCTGTCGCCAATTGAAATGGACATAGGAGGGCAAACTCAATAAATTAAGGAAAAACATATTTAGCTGTGATAATTGATGTTGTAATGTATAAAATTACAATTATGAAGGAAAAGTAATGTAAAAGGGTGAGAAAATATTATTGAACTTTATATACTTTAAATTATATATATGCAGCACATGTATAAGGAAATTTTTGAATTCTATACACAATATTGATTGTATTTTCAAATCTCTACAATATTTTTGTGTATTTGCGAAAAACCCAACCGTATTCGCTCTGCTGTACTGCGAAAACATGTATACCCAACACCATATTGCGAATACAGTGTATACCCAACGCCATATAGCGAATACTCAGTATACACAACACCATATAGCGAATACTCAGTATTCCCCACACCATATAGCGAATACGCAGTGTATTCGCCACCTGATGGTGCGAATACGCCCAAACTGCAATACAATGTATTTGTTTGCAAAAATATTTGCGTATTCACAAAAAAACAGTGTTCTACGGTTTTTGAAAACCTGAAATTGCATCTCCGGTATATGGAAAACCAGACATGTTTTATTTGGTCAACGCTAAACCGGAAATCGGTGTATTTGGAACGCCGAAATGACAATAGTGAACAGTACCTTGTCCGGTTCACCCGGAACAGGGCCAGCCAATCTATTTTTTTTGTTTATTTCGGATTTTTGAAACTGAGTTGATAAAAATGCAGATACGTTTCGATGTACTAGTCACGTTAAATTCGACTTTTTCATAATCGGTTGTTGCTTATTTGTATTTTCGAAAACCGGTGACTATGTATCCATATCACATGATGAAATTTTATATTTTAATGCTGGAGAATTCTGAGCTCCTCACGAAGGTGTTACATTTTACGTATATGTCAAGAAAACCTATGTCAAGAACCAAACATTGCAAATTCAGAGGGCTGTACAACTTGTACTTGCATGGATAATTCCAGTCTAATAGGCTGGCTTTCATGGCTCAACAGGAAAGAAAAGGAATCAATCAAAGAAGGCTACCAATTGATGACTGATTTTACGATCATCATGAAAAGCACGTACATGCAGGTAGTAACCTTAGGAACAAAACTCAACCTTAGTAGTGCACATGTAACGAAAGTTTAGATGATGAAAGAAGCAACAGATTATATTACAATGACATTACAACAGTGACGATATTTCTAGGAGAAGTGACGATAACACTGGTTGTCATGGTGGAACAAGTGATCGTTCCGTCTATGTTCGTAGAGTGGGAACGATGCCATACATTTTCTACATATTACATCACCCGTCAATCTTTTGCGATTTGTTCTCGGACACCGCTCAATCTCTCTTATGAAAGAGCTCCATGGCCGTGGGCAGTGCTCCCAGTTGCTGCCGAATGGGTAGCCTATGCCATACGTCTCTGGGGTATAAGAAGTAACTTGTTTGTGTGCATTCTGTGGAGTTCTGCCCTCCCATATGGGCATGCCATCCCGATTTCCGGCGTCCCCTATGTTAATACCGCTCGGGTTCCCTGATGGTCTCTGTAACCCGGCAAGGATTTCTTCCGTTGTGCGCATCTCGGCTGGCTGCTTCCCCTTGTCCCTACTCAGAGTGGAGGAACCCTCTTCCACTTCTGGTTCCTTGCGGAGACGTCTTCTTTGTTTCGGCTCGCACTCCACTATATGGTGCAGGAGGTGCGTGTTGGGCTTGTCCTTGTATAATTGGAAGCGTGCCCTGCAGTCCATACAGTATGTCTGTTGTGGTCGTTGCAAAATACCTTGGGCGTACTCGGGGTCTGGCTTTTCGGGGCGGAAGTAGCACCACGGAGAGGGTTGCTCCCCCCAGTTATCCCATATGGGAAGTTTGAGATGTGGGTGGTACTTCTCCGGATCCACCCAGTTGAAGTAGGCGCACCATTCATCCTCGGCCAAGGGGCACCGGTAGAATCTCCGGTCCGCTAGATACCCTTGGCAGGTATCAACGACTGCTTGCAGGTCGTGATCGCAAAATTCGGGGCTTTCGGGTGCGGGCACTTGAGGAGGTTTCTCCTTTGACTTTATCCATTTTGCAAGTTTCTTCTTGAAGTCCTGTATGTGACGAAGCGGTTTAGAATTACTACTTTGTGACTGTGTAACATTAGCATGTTGCATGGAACTCACCGATTGGTTGCTCTCTTGCCCACCGGCCCTAAACTCCGGTCGATCTAGAAGGGGGACATATCCCGATGGCCTCTCCCACCGGGTGAAGTTCTCGGGCGAAGTGGGGTAGGCGTCGTGGCAGTTGTTGAGAAATTCGTAGTCACGTCGTTCCGGCCCGTCGATCCATTGGAAGAAGCAACACAGGTCCATGCGCTACAAAACAAAAACGATGCATGAAATGGTAGTGGTACCCTTAACTGTACTGACACAAGTAGGTTTACCTCATAGCCGTGTGCACAACAGTAATGAGCGCGGGCGGCTGTAGCTCCGAGCTTAGACTGCGTCATCTTCGCCGGAAGGTTGCAGGCGCAATTAGGTCGGGGCAACTCCGGAAGAACTGGAGCGTCAACACAACTCGCATCCGGGTATTCGGGGGGGTTAAGTTTCGCTTGCTAAATAGGCGACGGTAGAACGATATCGTAGCCTAATTTGTGTAAAGTGTGCAGAAGTTTATTGTCAGTCTGTTGGTAATGGATGTGTATCCCTCCACCGGTTTTATAGTGGTGGCGAGCTAGATAGCCTGTCATCCACTTGGTAAAGCTGCCTGACCTGTCTCCCCTCTCCGAAAGCTGCACAACCTGTCACATCATTAGAAAAATTGAACAACATGTCACGCCTTTCGCAAAGCTGCATCACCTGTCACGCTTCGTGAAAGCTGCACGACATCGTGGTCCAATAAGTCTGAGAAAGCTGACAGCAGCGTGTTGTCAAGTCGCATTGAGGGTGACCGGTCATGCAGCTTTTATTGAGGGTGGCAGGTCGTGCAGCTTACATTGAGGGTGATAGGTCATGCAGCTTGCATTGAGGGTGACAAGTCATGCAGTTTTGATTGAGGGTGGTAGGTCGTGCAGCTGAGGGTGATAGGTCGTGCAGCTTTGTGTTGTCTCGTATGGCTTGTAACGACAAATCATATTAAAGGCATAAAATACAGCGTTGAAATGGATAAGTTACAACATAACATTACAACGCGGGAAAAACAACGGTGAAATACGAAGCCTTACCAACGTACATGATGGGTGCCTCACTAATACATATTATTTTAACAACTCTAGCGATACAGGATTACAATGATCCAGAATCATCACTATCTATATCAATACCCTCATCTTCTAAATCTTTGCCGTGTCGCGTTTGCCCTCCTCATCACTCTGGTAGTCACATGGAAGACACAAGTCTGGGTCTGCATCTTCGATGTCCTCTTCTGTGGCAACCTGCTGACGGTTGCGAGCTATGGCTTGAAGGTCCGGATGTTCTGGCTGTGGGGGGTCTGATTGCAGTAACTCGTTCGACTGTATGGCAACCATTTCGAGGCTACTAGCTATAGCTTCAATGTCAGTCACAAAGCTGTTGAATTCGTTGGCACTTGAACTTGTGCCAGGACTAAAGTTGTCTTTTGCAATTTTATTCAGGTCAGCTGCGATACCATCTATTTCTTTTATTGTCCAGGCCAAGCCTTTCTTGAGCCGCTCCGGATCCTTGTCCATCTACACATTGGTAGCAATTATATTTCAACCTAAAAGAGTAGGATTCAAGCATAACTGAAATTTACTTCGAACAAAAATATAAAAAAGAAATAGATGGCCTCAAAGCCCCCAAGAACCAATCAATATCCCTTGTACTTCACTGACCCAACAACACAACAATGTAGCTTCGCGTCCAAAATAAGTTTCGTAAATAATACCTGTGAAACACGAAGCCGGAATAAAATATTGGAAGAAAGGAAAGCTAAACCACTAGTTCTACTCTTTGCGTTGTGGGTTTTCTCAACTCACTCGCAGCTTTATGAACTCGAAACAATGGCTCGCGATTGCCTGATAGAAATACATGCGTCCTTGTAATTTATAGCGAGGGCTCGAGGGAGAAACGAGCCAGCTGGCGGCACATCAGCGCTCGGAGCGAGGGGCCAAGACAGGAAAGTGGCACGTGGGAGCGAGGCGGCGGTGGGGGTCCAGTCAGAAGCCAGATCTGGCATTGGCTGCAGAAATGGCGGCACATTAGCGTGCGAGGCGAGGGGCCGGGACAGGAAAGCGCCACGTGGCAGTGTTTACAACGCGTGGGGGGGTCTGGCTGGTTCCAAGCTGCAGGTCACAGTGGCCTGGTAGTGCCTAGGAGCAGCTTTGCAAAGACATTAGCTTGGCGAGTAGGGGCCGGACAAGACAGAGGCACGTAGCGGTTCTGCGATCTTGGCGGGGCCTGGCTGAAGCGAAGCTGCAGCTGGCAGTGGCCTGGCCGTAGAGTACCGCGAACAAAGATGACAACTTGAAACTTTTCGGCAGGCCATAGAGTATCACGCTTGAGTCTAATTTTTCGGAATAACGAAGCTGATTTGCTCTCCGGTATACGGACTACCATATTCTCAACGTGGAAGACAATATAAAATGCTGGACGGTTCAGTGAGGGTTGGAAAAACTGTTTTTAAAAAAAGCTAGAAAAGATGACAACATGTACGCCCAGCTTTGTCAGAGTGAAATGACAACACGTGCAAGACTGTCATGTTAGCTTTTTCTGCATTTGTCATGTTAGTTTTTTCTGTATTTTGTCATGTCAGTGTTTTCAGCGTGTTGTCATCTCACCATTCTTAGCCTTTTGGCATGTCACCATCCATATCGGTGCGAGGAACTGTATGGCCCCCGGTAAACTCCCTACGACCACCTGTGCCGGCCCCCCCTCGGCAGACTCCGTACCGCACAACTCTCTTCGCATATAAATTCTCAAGGCCCAACAACCCTAAGTATTATAGTCGCGCGCAAACCCTAACGATGAAGGATTTTCGGCGGCCCGTAAAAAAGCATGTTGGAAGTTATTTTTTGGGCCGGATGTACCAGATTTGCTATTTGGTATACGGACTACCATATTCTGTAAAAATATCTCAGTTACAACTCTCTTCGCATATAAATTCTCAACGCCCAATAACCCTAAGTATTATAGTCGCGCACAAACCCTAACGATGAAGGATTTTCGGCGGCCCGTAAAAAAGCATGTTGGAAGTTATTTTTTGGGCCGGATGTACTAGATTTGCTATTTGGTATACGGACTACCATATTCTGTAAAAATATCTCAGTTACAACTCTCTTCGCATATAAATTCTCAACGCCCAATAACCCTAAGTATTATAGTCGCGCACAAACCCTAACGATGAAGGATTTTCGGCGGCCCGTAAAAAAGCATGTTCGAAGTTATTTTTTGGGCCGGATGTTCCAGATTTGCTATTTGGTATACGGACTACCATATTCTGTAAAAATATCTCAGTTATAACTCTCTTCGCATATAAATTCTCAACGCCTAATAACCCTAAGTACTATAGTCGCGCACGAACACTAATGATGAAGGCTTTTCGGGGGGCCGTAAAAAAGCCTGTTGGAAGTTATTTTTTGGGTCGAATGGAACAGATTTGCTATTTTGTATACAGATGACCATATTCTGCAAAAATATCTCATTTACAACTTTCTTTGCATATAAATTCTACTCGCGCAATAACCCTAAGTATTGTATTCGCGCACGAACCATAACGATGAAGGATTTTCGGCGGCCCGTAAAAAAGCATGTTGGAAGTTATTTTTTGGGCCAGATGTAACAGATTTGCTATTTGGTATACGGACTATCATATTCGGTGATGAAGCACGCCACTCTTGCATTTTGAGCAGCACTTGATGCAGGTTCTCCTCGTTGAACGGATCATACTGTAAGTCCCATCGATCACTCGCAACCTTCATCGCGTAGTGAAGGGCTACGCTGCTCATATCAGGTGTCCATGAGAGTGTTCTGGTGGAGGATCCAGCCATGCTGAAGTGTGAGTGGGAGCTGTGTGTTGCTGGACACAGTTTGGCCTTTATAGCCTCGAAGGTGTGGTGTATGGACTAAGTGTTGGAGCACATGATTTAGTTGGCATGACCCATCGATGTCATCTGCAAAGCTGTAAAAAGCAAAGCTGCCACAACCCGTCGGTATCATCTGCAAAGCTGGAAAAATCAGTGCAGCCACTATGCCATTTTGCAAAGCTGTAAAAAGCACCGATGCCACGCTACTGCGTTGTAATGTACTCAATAGGCATCTACGTTGTTTTTTCTGCGTTGTAATGTTATGTTGTAACTGTTATTTTCCTTGTGCGTGCTACTGCTTTTGGTTTCGTTTCCCTAAGGCTTTATGCCATTGTTGCCGCTGTGCTGGGTCCCCGATGTTCGCTTCCTGTAATCTCTCGCGCTCAAACGAGGAAGTCGTCAAACCATGAAAGGCGGATTCAATGAGATAAAACATACGAAAAGATAAACCAGTTGAACAAAGTCATTGTTGCACAGAAGGAACTGATAGTACTAAAAGATAAAACTAAAACAAAAACTAGCTACGGCCCCTGCGAGGGGCGACGCCCCGTGTGGCCCCAGGCCTCCTCCGACGCTGAACATGCCCGGCTGAATATGTCAGCGGGTCAGGAGGCACTCCGCGAGAACTCCTAGTAGTGCGACGTGGTGGAGTCGGAGTAGTGAAGGGGTCCTGCGTCGGCCGATCGTCCGGCGCGGGGCGAGCCGCGTGGCCGATCGGTCCGGCGCGGGGGCGACCTGCGTCGGCTGACTGGGTCCGGGCGCGGAGGCGAGCTACGAAGGACCAAGGATATCCTCCATCGTCGCCTGCTGGGGGGACTGAAGCCAGTCGTGAAGAACATCGGTGTCGTCAATGGGGCTCGAGCCGCTAGAGTGGGTCGCGCTACGGTCATCGACGGCTGTTGAGAAATGTTTCACGTTAGCACATATACTGTAAAAAATGTAGTAGACAAGGGCAGAGCAGAAAGGTGTACCTGTAGTGGGCTGCTGCCACCTGGAGCCCCCGGGTACATCGGGAGGAGGGGCGAGTGGCGCAGTGCTGGGTGCGGTGTACGAACCCCGTCGCCCACGTACAGCGGACGAATGGCCCGGGACCTGTGCCGCCACATCGTCCCTCAACCTCGTGCCCGACGTAAGGTGGGCGATGCGAGCGGACTTGTCGACAACACCCTGCAGCATCGCTCTCACCTGATCCATGGTCGCGTTGCCCATGTCGATAGCTGCTACCATCGAGGCCGCGTCGTCGTGCACCTCCCGGGCAATGTCACCCTGTGAAAATGGCTTGTTAGTTCTATGCATGCAGGGTATATGACTTGTGGGAGCAAGTACTAACCACGCGGTGAAAAGCAGAGTCCGGCTATGTAGGGTAGGTGTCCGCTGTGGAGGAAACGTGCCTCGGAGGTGACTCCACCACACGCACAACTCGAACGCGTGTGCGCAGGCTGTACCACCGGATGTAGTCGACGTACGTGGCGTGGTCGTAAGGGGTAGTCTCGTCGTGCACGTCTGCCAAAGCCTACGCCCACTGCTCAATATGAGGAACCATGCGTGTCGCCCAGCTCGTAGTAGGGCCTAAGCCCTTGCATGTCAGTCTGCATTAGTCGATTTGCAACGTAAACTTCATTAGTAATATATGCAATTAAATGAGATGTTAAATAATTGTAACAGAGATGGAAAGCAATACTAACGAGTGGACGCTAGCCAGGACGATGGCACCTGTAGGTGGGGGGAACGCCTGACGGAAGCCAAACTGCCGCATGACGCGGTGGGCCGCGTACGTCTCAACGAACACGTCGAAAACCAAGTGACGCCGTGTGAGCCAGTAGGCGGCGTCACTGGTGCACTGCATCGAAAGTCCATGAGGAGCTCGCGCATCGACAAGCTCCGGAAGGTAGGGCCGCCAAATGACGCGGTCTGTCAGCTGGTCAAACATCGCTATGTACTCAGGGTACGAAGCGTGCGACGTAACTGGGGCGAAAGTGGGCTGCAAAAACAAGGAATACACCAACGTTAGTACAGAATAGTATTGATGAAAATTATTTCACAAACAAGGTAATAAATTATGTGGTACTAACCCGTCGGCGACACCACAAAGACCCCATGGTAGGTCGGTCGACCTCATCTCCAACTGCCCCGTAGAACTCGTCGCCATACGGCTGCAGGTCTATATGTGGACGTCCGATCTGGAACCTCTCAAACGACCACAACTGAAGCAGTAGCGGACACCCAGCGAGAACGGATGAGTCCGAGGTGCGACGGCATGCATCGCAAAGAGCACGGTAGGTGGCCGCCAGTACTGCCGGTCCCCAAGCCAGCTGTGGGATATGATCCATGTCGGCCTCCGCGATCGTCCTGGCGAACTGGATCAAGTGCTTGTCGACGCTGTCTCCGTGGCTCGAGCTGAACATGACCCAGCCGAATAGCCAGATCAGGTACACCTCGAAGTGGCGGGTGACGACGTAGTCCTCTGCTCTGGCCGCCATCCTCTCGGGCTGCAAAAGGCTATGGTTAGCGGCGGAACTGAAAGCGGCTAACAAAAAAAAACCTACAAAATAAAGCGCAACTTACATAGAACTGAACCAGCCACTTCTGCGTAGGGCCGTGCGTAGAAGTGAAAGTGATGTACCTTGCTAGTATCACACCTGCGAACCGGTGCAGGAGGTCCGTCTGCCAGTCAGGGTCGACGTCGACCGGCACCACTGCGTCCCCTGAGCAAGGTAGGCCCAGTAGGTAACTCACGTCCTCAAGTGTGGGCGCCATCTCGCCGCACGGAAGGTGGAACGTGTGCGTCTCAGGGTGCCAACGGTCCACCAAAGCGGTCAGTAAGCTCCGGTCGTACGGGAACCTCCTGGAGGAACCTCGCCTGTCCTGGTCGTCAGCCACGATCGCCTCCACCATCCTGGCTAATGGAAGCAACCCCGCTGCCCTCAACCTGCATGAAAATATTGTAAGTACGCTGCCTGCACACATAGAGGACAGTACATTGAACTTATAGAACCATGTGATTAGTATTCTAACCTCAGAAGCCAGCGCGGGTCAATCCTCCATGCTCTCATGGGGGTGAGCAAGCGTAGGGCACCAAGCTCAAGAGGTAGCTGCCCCGGCTGTGGCGTCGCGGTGGCCAAGTGGCTTCGGTGAGTCGCATCTATCACCGGGTCAAGCAACTCGTACGCCATACCTGCAATGTGTAACCCGACAATAGGAAAATAGAACATACATATCGTTACAAATTGAACACAACAGTTACATAAAGAAAGTGCAAACAATCATTCCATAATAAATTTGAAGTACAACAATTTAATTAGAAAGTCCATACATAAACGACGTACAACAATTTAATTGGAAAGTCCATACATTAATGACGTACAACAATTTAATTGTAAAGTCCATACATAAACGATGTACAACAATTTAATTAGAAACTCCATACATAAACGACGTACAACAATTTAATTGGAAAGTCCATACATAAACGACGTACAACAATTTCATTGGAAAGTCCTTACATAAATGACGTACAACAATTTCTTTGCCTCACGAACCGTGGGACAATCCTGGAACGTGTGGCCCGTCTCCTTGCCAGCTCCACATCTCGTCACACGACGTCCACTTTCCGCTGCATCCATCTCGGTCCTTCTACGCCTGGTCCGCCGTCGCCCAACACCCTTCAAATACTTACATCCGGAACCCACCGTGTCTCCTCCCATGTATGATGCTCCGTGAATAAACCCACCACTCGAAAACCGTACATTTCCCCACTCCAGGTTGCCATCACTTCTTCCTTGTTGAAGAAATGTGACAAGAATATACTTGGATCCATTCGGATTGTTGAGCAGGCCGCCATGACATGTGCGCATGGCCTGTGTAACAGACGAGGCTTGTTGCAGGTGCATGCACATGTTTGTCTATGCATAGTGCATTCATGTGTAACTCTCCGTCGGTTTGTCCCACGCCCTGATTTATCTTTACATAGTACCTCAAATCAGAGCTCCCTCGTGCCCATCTTCAATGCTCTATGCATCTCCCCCTTCTTGCCCTTTTCCTCCATGTAGGTACAAATCATCTCGGAGTACTTCACATCAGGGGCATTCATGCGGGCAACGCCCCTAGCATAGCGATCCACAAAGTATTTCGTTATGCCACGAAGAACACCCTCCACTATAGCAACCAGGGGAAGCAGCCTCAACCCCCGCATGACCCAATTGTAAACCTCAGCCAAGTTTGTCGTCATGACCCCATACCTGGCGCCATCGGTGTCATAAAGCTGAGCCCATTTCTCCTTAGGCTCATGCTCTATCCATTCAGAGAAGCATTTCATAGCCCTTCCATTCCTCCGAACCAAGTGTGCAGGGTCTGTTGGTAACTCTGCAAGCGCTACTTGGGCCTCCCCTGCGGAAGCTGTTGGCTTCTTCATTTGCCTCATTTGTATGCCTTGACGTTAGCTCGTCCAACTTCTTCCACAGTCTCTCAAATTTTCTTTCCTGGTTCTGGTCGCACAGCCTCTTAAAAAGCTTTGTCAGCTCTTTGTTCCTGGACTGCTTGTAGAAATTGGCGCCTATGTGTCGCTTACACCACCTACTACGCAAATCAGGCCATGGATGTGTCTCATCTTCACCTTGTTGCAATTGCACGATCGCCTTTAGCAACCCGGGATGCCGATCATGTATGACACACACCAGGCCGCTGTTCCACGACCCCAGCTTTCACGTTCCTTAGAAACCATAGCCAACTATCAGTGTTCTCACCCTCTGCGAATGCGAGCGCAACGGGAAGAACCTGATTGTTGCCATCGACTCCTATGGCAGTCAATATCTGGCCTTTGTACTTCCCGGTCAGAAAAGTCCCATCCACGCATAACAACGGACGGGCAATGTCTGAATGCGTTGATACACGCACCGAAAGCAAAGAATGCCCGCTTGAGCAACATCTTCCCAGGGAAACGCTGTGAAGGTTGCTTGAAAATATCGACATAAGTCCCAGCATTCCTTCCCTTGATCACCTGAAGCAACCATGGCAGATTCTGATAGGAGTCTTCGTGCGTGCCAAACCTTGCTTCCAATGCCTTCTGCTTCGCTCTCCATGCCTTCGCATAACTTATCGTGTACTGATACATCTCTCTATTGCAAGTATGATGGCACGTGGCTCTAAATCCAGGTTGCCCACAATCTCCCCGTACATTACATTCGCAACAAAGCCGGAAGATATATTTCTATGCGATTGTGTAGACTCTGTCAGCACACATGCATGCGGCACTACTATAGAACACTTCCAAATTGTGTCCCATTTAGGTTGGTAAGCATGGACACGCCATGGGCAACCTTCCATCTTGCATCTGACATCATACACCCGCTGATCTGACTTAGCAACCCAGAAGGGTCTACGCAGCGACACTGCCCATGCTGTGACTGCTTCCTGCACCTCACCTTTATCCTTGTAAATTGCATCTTGCCGCACCTCATTCCGATCGTGCCCCCATTGGACATCTTCACCCTTGTTGACCATCAGTCTGTCGAACCGACACTCATCCCACTCCGCGGGGAAAGGCTCTTCATCCTCTTCATCGTTACTTAAATCCTCGTAGTCCCGGCTCTCTGCGTCCATTGATATCACCATCGATTCAATATGTTCTCCCTCGTCTGCCACACCCATTGGTTCCTGCACATCTGCCACACCCATTGGTTCCTGCACGTCTTCCATTGGAATACCAACTTCCTCACCTTGCACTGCCTCCTGAGCCGAACTAACATCATGCCTCACTGAGTATTCTCTTGCTTGGCTGCTCTCCCCAACTTCCTCCTCTTCGTCACCAACAACCTCCTGCTGTTCCTCACGGATGCCCTCTACTTTCTCAAATGCTTGCGCCAACAATACTAATGGCCATCCTCTCTCAATCGCTGCTCTGACATACGAACTCCATGACTTCGGACCTGTAATTTCAACTAACTCCCAGTACGTGCAGTTCCGTCTCCGACACCCTACTCCGTGCAGCTTCACACCATGCAACTCACGGTCCAACGAGAATATTTGGTATAACCATCTTCTAACGGTGCTCCATGAACGCTGCGCTGGACGTGACAGACCAACTACGACACTTGGGAAATGACTTAGTTCCACCCCTTCCACACCCATGTTTGGAATTCCCTCTCCGTAATATATTTTAAACTGCACTCGTTCATCCATACCTGTCAAAGATTTCATGAAATTCTTACTGTATACGAAACACACCTTTCAGATAATGTATCTAAAATTTTATATGATTTTCCTAGCATTTCATGATTTCCTCAAATTACATTTTCAAAATTACTAAACACACCTTAAATTTTCGTTAATTTTTAACATTTTTTGGAAATATTTCGTTACTGATTAAGCAAATTTCATAATTACTTAATAGCAAAAAATAAATTTCAGCACATAATAAATTGGCCATGATGCTATAAAAGTAAATCCAGAGGTATATAACTTCCAATATGTGCTAATACCAATTTCGCCAAATTTTCGGAAGTCCATAAGCCCAAAAATCTAATTGTCAGTGTTTAATACCAATTTTCTGAATTTATTTACTGATTTCTAAAATTTATGAAAAAACGAAGGGCAAAATTATAATTTTCCTTCAATTTTTCCTACATTGTTCATGGGATTTTCCCGGCCCATTTGGCTATAAAGTCCATTTGGCCATATACAAGCCGACGTCTACTATTTCCAACCATGGCTGTCATTTGGCGTCGGTGGAGGGCTGGCCAGTTTGGGTGGTGCTACCATCGCCGAGCGAAGCGTGGAGGCGACGGGTGCGGCCGGCGAGCACAGCCGACGAGGCACACAGCCGACGGGGCTCAGGCGAGCAAGGTCGAGGCAAGCGCAGCAAACATGGCTGACGGGGCCAAAGGCGGTCGTGGCTGAGGTGAGCACGACGAACAGGACCGGCGGGGCCGAGGCGAGTTGGGTCTCATATGGTCCATAAATAAAGATCTCGAAAGAAACATGCAAACGCTAAGTCTAGCTAGGCATATATGCATGCATACCATAGGATAGAGTGGCCGGCAATTGAAAGTATACCTAGCTACTTCGAAGGTTCTTGCATATGATAATACGATCAAGTAGCATAAACAAGTATAGCAGATTTAATTAGTCTTGGCATTTACACATTGCTTTAGCATGGAGGTTTGTTCCTAAATCGCGAAAACAACGCTAAGTCGCTAAACTAATGCTAAGTCGCTAAATCACTAAATCAGTGATTAATCTAGTCACTAAGATGTTAATTACATACAAGAAAGAAAAAAATTTACCTGCAAAGCCGAGATCTTCTTCTTCCTCCTCTCCCTCTCTTTCTCTTCTTCCTCTTCCTCTCTGTTCCTCTCTTTCTCTGCGAGCAGCAACGGGCGAACGCGAAATGGCGACAGCGCCTTGGCCGCGACGGGGTATAGGCCCCTGTCGCCATTCCATTTGGCGACAGGCGCCTCGCGCGTGAGGCAGTAAATGCTATCGCCATTCCATTTGGCGACAGGACCCTGCTTCCATTTCAAACGGCGACAGGACGGAGGAAATTCCGGTTTTGCCCCCTGTCGCCATTTGAATTGGACATAGAGGGGTAGTTTTGCTATTTTCTTTTTCGGCATATTATTTCTGTAAATTTTGATTAAAATAATATTATTTTAAAAAAATTCGCCAACCAAATCTGATCCCTCCATTTCTTTGTGCTTCTCCTCATGCTGTTCTTGCACCCGGACTGGTTCAGAGAACCTTTCATGAACCGGTCTCCTCTGGCTCTCTTTCCATCAGCTTGGACCTGGTTTTGACACCTGAGACCTGACCGACAGTCCATGTTCCTGAGCTTGCCCAGGGTAATGTTGCATCGGGCAAACATAGGGAGACGGTAGTGCCAACCCTCGCTCCTAGCAGAACTGCCAAAAAGGGCATCACTCGTGAACCCTTTTGGCAGCAGTTGGCCGATAAGGTTCTATCGGCCGTCGTTGGGGTCTTTCCCACAATTTCTGACCCCTTCGTTCGTACTTGGCTAACAATTGAGAAAATATTGGCTTATGCTTTTGTATCGGCTTCTTCAATGGTACAGATCTCTCAGCTTTGTACCACTTGCCAACATTAATCTCTTCCTTTGGTTTAATTGTCTTGGAGTGCTTACCTTCATGGTTGGTCTCAATCTGGATTGAACCAACTATGATTTGGATCGTCTCCTCATCGCCGTCCCTTTTCACAATGGCTTGCCGACTTGTTTTAGCCGATGTTGACAGCGAACAGATTTTGTCCTGTGCCAACTCCTTCCCTTAGATGAGCAGCTGACCATATTGATTGGGATGGGATTGGCATCCAACTGCATTGTTTGCTCTTCAGCAAACTTTAGCCATCCGTCTTCTATAGCTGATTGTATCTACTAACGAAATATGTTGCAGTCATTAGTGTTATGCGAAAAAGAATGATGCCATTTGCAATATCTACGCCTCTTGATTTCATCGGCTGACAACATAGTGTGATCCTCAGGTAATCATATGAGTTTTTCTTGTAATAATAAATCAAAAATGCGATCGCACTTGGTCACATCAAAAGAGTATTTAATCTCTGACTTGGACTTAGTCGGCTTAAGCCATTTACAGACTATGGTTTTTTTATTTTCCTTAACCCATTTGGCTATATTCACTTCAGCCTCGTCCTCATTGGATGAATCCTTAGTCCCATACTCGACTAGATTAACTTTAGGCTTTTCCTTATCTTTGTTGTTCTTAATTCTATCTTTGAAGTCTTTACTTTAAAAGAATCGGCTTTCTTGAGCTGATACCCTATGCAGCAAGTGGCTTAGGTCAGTGAACTCTTGGTCGCCGAACCTCTTCTTTAGAGGTGGAATCAATCCTTGGAAAGCTAGATTGGCTAATTGATTGTCGTGCAATGTGACGCTAAAGCGCCGATTTCTAACTTCCCTGAACCTCTTGATATAATCTGTTATCGATTCTCTGAACTTCTGCCGGATGGAGCTCAAATCTGATATCCTCAACTCTAAGCTACCGCAAAAGAAGTATTCATGGAATCGGCTTTTCCAAATCGGTCCAAGTGTTGACCAAATTCAGGGGTAGTGTTGTGAACCACGTGAAGGCTGCCCCAGATAGTGATAGAGGGAACAGCTTCACCTTGAGCCCATCGGACCGCACAGCCTCCCCACATTGTGTCATGAAGCGTCCGACATTCCCCAGGGTCATGGTGGAATCATCCCCAGAAAACATAGCAAAGTCGGGAACCCTATACTTGTTAGGATATGGGATCCGATCAATGTAATCTAGATATGGCTTTCTATAGCCGATGGTCCATCCTTTTGGCTGTATACCAAACCGATCTCCTAGAATGGTGCTAATGGTTTCGGCCAAATCAGTTTCTCTGGCTAACGTCGCATGCATCTATGGTCCTTGCCGACTAGGGCTGAACTCGCTTGAATGCCCCCCGAGTGCAAACTTGGGTTGGCGTTGTGGCTGGAGTTGTACTGGAACATGCAGTTGCTCATAGCCTATAGGTTGATGCCTTACTACCGGCTCTGGTAGTGGAAGAAAAGATTTCAAATACGTAACAACCCTATAGGGGGCCGGATCTCGTGGTGGGATCAGCTTGACGTACTGTGGGCGTACGTGGGTTTCGATCGGCTGCTGAGCCAATCCAAAGTAAGCATACTACGGGACATGCTGGGGGTATGTTTGATGGGTTGTTGTGAATCATGTGATGAAAAATTGGCTTGATAATGTGCTGAAAAATTGATAAGGTTTAATCTTGCAAAATTGCTTGTATGAAGGACCAAACATTCAAACATCCAAAAACAGAGACTTTGCATTTGCGCCAGACCAAACATCCAAAAACAGTGAGTTTCGCATGTATGACGGACCAAACTTTTTGGTCTGTCATAAACGTGATTTTGATGCTTTTACGCTTGTTCAAGAAATCGCGTTTTTCCCATGTATGACAGACCAAAGTTTTTGGTCTGTCATACACATGCTTTTGGCGAACTCGTTTTTCCCATGTATGACGGACCAAAGTTTTTGGTCTGTCATACACATGTTTTTGGCGACCTCGTTTTTTTTTCCATGTACTACAGACCAAATTTTTTGGTATGTCGTAGATGTGTTTCTAGAGGTTTTTGCGCGGGACTATGTTCTTAAAAACAGTAAGTTTTACATGTACGCCGGACCAAATTTTTGGTCCGTCGTGAATGCGTTTTTGCTCGATTAAGGTTTTGAGCAAACTTGGAATTGTGTTTGATTTATTTTTGAGATTATGAAATTTGTGAGAATTTCATGATGCTTGAAGTGGATTTTATGCAATGCTCATGTGAGTAGTTGCATGGATTGACATTGAGTCAAGTCGTGGACTTGTTCTCAGATTTGTTTTGTGGTTTGTTCATGTGCAGGTATTGCTCGAAGACGAATGTGGTCGATGACGGGACCGGAACTAGGTTCATGGAGGAACTGAGGTTCGGGACTAGGTTCAGGAGGAACTGAGGTCTTGGTGGTCAAGGATGTCATGCGGGACGTTCGGGCTAAGAGAATGGTGCACATGAAGAATGGTTAGTCACGTGAGAATGGCAAGAGGTCATTCGCGTGCAAAGTGTTAGTCACGTGAGTATGGCAGGTGGCCATACGCGTGCAAAGTGTTAGTCACGTGAGTATGGTAGGGTTGCCATACGCGTGCAAGAGTTGTACTCGGCCAGGTTGGGCCAAGTAGAGTTGTGTTGGATACAGATTCCTTCTAGGGAATAGGAATTGTATTCAGAACTCCTTGTGGGTTGGTCCTTTAAATAGGAGGGGTTGTCTCTGTTGAAGGGTATCAAGCCTTGAGCAAGTTTTAGGGTTTGTACTCTTTTGATGAGAGTACTTTAGACAAAAGAAATAAAGATCAATTCTTTCAAGATTCTTGCGTGCTACAGTAACCACGTTGCTACAGTGTTTTTCTGTCTTGGTTCTTGTTTGCATGCTTGCTCTAAATCTAGATTGGTTTTTGATCCTTGAGTTTCATCTTGATTTGATCCATCAAAAACCTTTCTAGGGTATTGATTTAGAGTTCCTCAAAGTCTAGTTGATTAAACTTTTGTCGGTTCTGTTAAAACTTTCAAGTTTTCGTTAGTTCAATTCTCGTCAAGTTCTGGATCAGCAAGCTTGCGAAGCTCATAACTTTTGATCCATAAGTCCGATCGATCTGATTCTTTTTGGGTTTGATTCGTATTGGAATCTAGTTTCTTGTGTCCAAATTTCAGATCGTTACGACAGTTGGATCTCCAGGAATTATCTTTTTACCAAGCGTCTGTCAATCTGTTTTTGTTGATTACGAGGCAATCTTTTGAATCCGAGTTGGGGTGTTCTTCCAGTAGATCGAAAATTTTGTTTTAGCTTCCGCCCCTCTGATTGCTTTATTCGTATACTTCGATCCTACAAGTGGTATCAGAGCAAGGTTTTTCTAATCTATCTTAATCGGTGATTAGATTAATGGATCATTATTCGACAAAATCCTGTGTGTTCGATGGTGCTGATTTTTAGTTTTGGAAGGCCAAGATGGAGGCGTTCATCCAAGCACAAGGCTTCACAATTTGGGAGAAGGTGTACAAGCCATACCAAGTCCCTGCAAACGACAACGTCAATGACACCAATCGCACACAAGTTGAAGCAAACAGCAAGGCGCGCAACTTGATCATCCAAGGCTTGGGACGCAGCGACTTTGATCGTGTGGTTCATCTTCGATCCGCATATGATGTATGGAAATCTCTTTGTGATTACCATGAAGGTTCTAATACTGTGAAAGAGGTTCGCCAAGACATCTACAAAAAGGAGTACATGCGATTCGAGATGAAACCGGGAGAGTCGGTAGATGACTTCTTTGCACGTTTTAATAAGATTCTTAGCAATTTGCGTGCTGTTGGAGTTAGCTTTGATGATGCTGCTAATGCTAGACAATTGCTTAGTGCTTTGGACATGTCGGTGTGGGAGATGAAAGTAACATCTATACAAGAATCTACTACCATGAGTACACTTACTTTAGATGTTCTTTATTCTAAGTTGAAAACTCATGAGTTGGATGTTCTTGCCAGGAAGGGTAACATTAAATCAATTGCTTTGATCTCTAACCCTAACATGTCAAATGCAAATTCTTCTTCTAGCTTTGCCTTGTCTTCCATGTCTTCTTTAACAGATGAGCAACTTGAAGAGTTTCCCGAAGAAGATCTGGCACTACTCTCTTCTCGCTTTAACAAAGCTTTGCAGAATGTGAGAATGAGAAAGAGAGGTGGTCCTCCAAGATGCTATGAGTGTGGTGACCTCAACCATATTCGCACAAATTGTCCTAAGCTTGCAGGAAAAACATCAAAGGAGGAGAAGGACAACGATGGAAGGAATGAGAAGAAAAGGCTCTCGTCAAATGATAGGAAGAAGAAGAGCTTCATCAACCGCAAGGTGGTTCACTGAGTTCTTTCCGCTCTTGAACAAGTCAATTTGAGCGATGTGGACTCGGAGAGCAGCGAAGATGATGCAACTCCAAGCAAGCATGATTTGATGGGATTGTGTCTCATGGCAAGCAGCAAGGATAGCTTCATCGAGGGCGACCACAACAAATGACTTCAATGAGGTAGATCCCTCTTATGATGAATTAGCTATTGCTGTTGCTCGTCTTGGAAAATTGCTTGACAAACGTGATAAGAAAATTAAGAAACATGATTTCATTATTGAATCATTGAATGCTGAAATTGCTAGACTTAAGACTTTGATTCCTAGTGATGATACTTGCAAATCATGTGACTTAATTTACAATGAGCTCACCTTGCTTAGGAAAGAACATGCTCTTTTGTTGCATCTAAATGAGAAAAATGAGAAACATGTTGTACATGCTAGCTGTTCCACTGATGATTTGCATAATTCAACTTCTTGTTCTAAATGCTCAACTCTTGAATTAAAATTGAAAGATGCAAATGCTAGGGTTTCTCAATTAACTGATAATTTGCTTTCACATGAAATTCTCTCATGCTCAACTTGTCGCAAGCAAAAAGGAAAAGTAGATGTTCCCTGCAATAATTAAACTCTTGCTAAGAAAGTTGATTACCTGCAAAACTCTTTGGAACGATTCACTAATGGCAAGAAAAAATTGAACATGATTTTGGATCAATCTAAGGTTAGCTCAAACAAGAGAGGTTTAGGTTTTGATCTTCATGCTTCATTTGAAACTAAACCTCGCACTGTTGTTAATGCTCCTTGCAATGACAAAATTGAGATTCTTAATAAGCCTAAAAAGATTGCTTTTAAATCTGCTGGTTTTCTTTCTTCTACTATGATGAATGCAAAATGTGCTTCTCTTTGTTAAAGCCAAACTTCATGCTAAGTACACTTGCACTCATTGTGGTAGAGATGGACATCTAGTAGATTTTTGCTTTAGACTAGCCCAGACTGACAAAGGAAAGAAATGACTAAGGCTAGGTCTAACTCAGAAAAGCACACTTTGCTTCTCACTATGCGTCTAGAGTGTTGAAAACGCATACATTCCTATAAACATGGGAAAAGGAAAATCTGATTTTGTGCATAAAAATTCTCGTGTTGTGCCTATCACAGTTGTGCGTCGTGTGTCTCAAAGACAGGATTCCCAAAAATCTCATTCCTAACCCGATCGAGACCTCGACATATTTTGTTGCTATGTAGGCTTCTCGCGCGAGGAAGGAGAACATATGGCTAGTGGATTCGGATGCTCACGCCACATGTCGGTGATAAGAATTGGTTCTCCTCCTCACTCGTGCATCTCGTGCTGAAAGTGTTACTTTTGGAGATGCTTCTTCCTCTTCTGTTGTGGCAAAAGGTACAATAAAGGTAAGTGACAAGTTTATGTTCAAAGATGTGGCTCTTGTTGAAAACTTGAAATATAACTTGCTTTCTGTCTCACAAATGCTTGATGAAGATCTTGAGATAAGCTTTAAGAAAAATGAATGCAAAGTGCTAGATGCTTGAGTGATCTTGTGTTCAAGATTTCGTTTTGGAAGAGTTTTTAAAGCTGATTTTGATGCATCACCTTCTTCTAAACATAGGTGTCTAATTGCCAATGTTTCTAAAGATTTATTCTTTTGGCATCGTAGACTTGGTCATGTTGGTTTTGATCATCTTACTCGTGTAAGCGGTTTAGATCTCATACGTGGCTTGCCTAAGCTTAAGGGTGATAGCAATCTAGTATGTTCTTCTTGTAGACATGGTAAGATGATTGCAGGTTCACATCCACCTCTTACCATGGTGATGACAAACGCTCCAGGACAGCTTCTACATCTTGATCTGATTGGACCATCTCGAGTTCAATCCTTTGGAGGCAAACGGTATGTGCTTGTGATTGTTGATGACTTTTCTAGATACTCTTGGGTGTATTTTATGGCATCTAAGGATGAGGCTTTTAGTCATTTTAGAAGTCTTGTTCTTAGGCTTTCTGTTGACCATCCAGGAGCTCTCAAAGCTATTAGAAGTGATAATGGAACTGAATTCAAAAATGCTTCCTTTGATCTCTTTTGTGCTGAAAAAGGAATTGATCATCAATTTTCATCACCTAGAGTGCCTCAACAGAATGGTGTAGTTGAAAGGAAAAACAGAACGTTGGTTGAGATGGCTAGAACCATGTTAGATGAACATCACACTCCTAGAAACTTTTGGGCTGAAGCGATTTCAATCGCATGTTATGTTCCAAACCGTGTGTTTTTGAGATCAAAATTGGGTAAGACTCCATTTGAGCTTCGGTTTGGACACAGCCTCTTGCTTTCTCACTTTAGGGTTTTTGGATGCAAATGCTTTGTCTTGAAATCTGGAAATCTTGATAAATTTGAAGCTAGATCAACTGATGGCATTTTTCTTGGATATCCTGCTCATACTCGAGGCTATCGTGTGCTTGTTTCGGAGACTAACAAAATTGTGGAAACTTGTGAAGTTACTTTTGATGAGTCTAGTCCAGGCACTAGTCTAAGTGATGCAGGTACAGACGCATATGTTCAGGGGGAGAAAATTTTTGAAGATAATGATGATGATGAAGATGAGGTCTTGACTCTTCCTAATGCACAACAAGCTGTAGCACCTTTGGCACCTACTACTACATCACCTACAGCTAACCATCCTCAAGCTACAACATCATCTGTACATGCTGAAAATGAAGAAGGAGAAGGAGAAGTCTCAAAAGCCAATGCTCCCTTGCACATTCAGAAAATGCATCCATCTGAACAAATGATTGGAGACCCAAATGAAAGAGTCACTCGATCCAGGTTTATTCATTCTGACACTCATGCTCATTCTGCTTTAGTTGCTTCTTTTGAACCCAAAGATATATCTCATGCATTATCTGACGAATCTTGGATCAATGCCATGCATGAAGAATTAGAGAATTTTGAACGAAATAAAGTTTGGAAACTTGTCTCACCTCCTCCTAATTTTAATGTTATTGGAACTAGATGGGTTTTCAAAAATAAACAAAGTGAGGATGGTGTTGTTGTTAGAAACAAGGCTAGATTGGTTGCTCAAGGTTACACTCAAATTGAAGGCTTAGATTTTGATGAAACCTTTGCTCCTGTTGCTAGAATTGAAGCCATTAGAATCCTTTTAGCTTTTGCTGCATCCAAAGGTTTCAAATTGTATCAAATGGATGTGAAAAGTGCTTTTCTTAATGGCTACATAAATGAGGAGGTTTATGTCAAGCAACCACCTGGTTTTGAAAATCCAAAGTTTCCAAATCATGTGTTCAAACTATCAAAAGCTTTATATGGTTTGAAACAAGCCCCTAGAGCATGGTATGATAGGCTAAAACCTTTTTACTTGAAAAGGGTTTTTCAATGGGAAAGGTTGACAAAACTCTCTTTTTACTCAAGCAAGGCAATGATCAACTATTCGTTCAGATTTATGTTGATGATATTATCTTTGGTGGTTCATCTCATGTTTTAGTGTCCGAGTTTTGAAACAATGAGGAAGGAGTTTGAGATGAGTATGATGGGTGAGTTGACATACTTTTTGGGATTTCAAATCAAGCAAACAAAGGATGGTACTTTTGTGCATCAAAGCAAATACACAAAAGACTTGTTGCATAGATTTGGGATGGAAAACAGCAAACCGATCATGACACCCATGGAGAGCGCTTGCACACTTGATCCGGATGAAGATGGTGAGCCGGTTGATCAAAAGGAATATAGAAGCATGATAGGTTCACTTTTGTACCTCACTGCATCAAGGCCGGATATACAATTTGCTGTGTGCTTGTGTGCTCGTTTTCAAGCTTCCCCACGTGCTTCACATCGACAAGCTGTCAAAAGGATTTTCAGGTATCTTCATGGAACTCAAGATTTTGGCATTTGGCTTTCTGCTTCCTCATGCATTAGTTTGAGATCTTTTTCTGATGCTGATTTTGGAGGATGTAGAATTGATAGGAAAAGCACTTCTGGTTCATGTCACTTCTTGGGAAATTCTCTCATTGCATGGTCATCTAGAAAGCAATCTTCTGTTGCACAATCAACTGTTGAATCTGAATATGTGGCTGCTGCTAGTTGTTGTTCTCAAATTCTTTGGATAGTAGCTACACTTAAAGATTATGGGGTTTTTCTGGATAGTGTTCCTCTTCTGTGTGATAACACTAGTGCAATTTGCATTGCTAAGAACCCTGTGCAACATTCAAGAACAAAACATGTTGACATCAGATTTCACTTTCTTAGAGATCATGTTGAAAAAGGCAACATTGTGCTTCATCATGTGGATACTGAACATCAATTGGCAGACATTTTCACAAAACCTTTGTCTTCTTCTCGTTTTGCTTTTATTCGGGGAGAACTTGGAATTGTTCTTCCAATGGGTTTGTTTTGAGGGGGAGTTTCCTTGCCAAGTTCTTTCACTTGATGAGCTCACTTTATCATATTTCTTTATATGTTATGTAATTGAGCTAATATATGATAATCTAATTGTCTCACTTGAACTAAAAATGACATTGCGGAATTCCCTGGACTGATTGCCTATAGCTAAATACTCTGTGATATCTTACTCTTTTAGGCTTGTTATTGAATCTTCTTGACAAATTTGGGCTATGGAGCAAGTGTATTTTCAGCTTTACTCTTTCATAAGACCTTTTAATCATTTTTGCATGTTTACAATCAAAGAAAAAGAAAAGAAAAAGGGAATCAATAAAAAAAGGGTTGTTAGAAGCAAAAGCTTCAAGTTGTATGCTTCAGGCATGCTTTCCCTAAAAAAAAAAGATAAGATGTATGCTTCAAGCATGCCATTCCTTCAAAGACAAGATGTATGCTTCAAGCATGCCACTTCAAGGAAATAAAAGAAGTATGCTTCAAGCATGCCACATGCAGTTTACTGTTTAAAGATTAATTTGGTCCACTAGATTGGAGTTGAAACTACTTGCTCATACTCGATTTGTTAGTTGCTTCAACTTTGAGCCTTTGTTTTTCTACTAATGGTTTTGCTTAGTACTTGGCTATAATTGACTGAATTGAGGTTGAGATGCATGTCATTCCATAACTTGTTAAAATCACTTCAAGATCATGTATTTTGCATATTATGTGATATATAAGGTTATATGATCGAATGAGCTCATCTTTTCCTATCTTGGCACTCCCTTATTTCTTATTGTGAATCATTGTTTTAGAAAAATTTTGAACATGTTCTCTCTTTTGTACTCTTGATGAATCCATTGTCAAAGGGGGAGAAATTTTGGGAATATTTGAGAAGTTCAAAGAAAAAAAAGGGAAAAGTTTTTTTTGAAATTTGAGCTTTTTGGGAGAAGTTTGGAGGATTTTGGAATTCTTGGACACATTGCACATTCACACACATTTTCATTCTCAGGGGGAGATTTTGTTTTGACTTTTTGTCAAAGGGGGAGGTTCTGTGTTTTGGTGTTAATCCTTAGGATCTCAAAATCTTTTGTAAAAGAGAATGCCAATGTTCAAATCTAAAGTGGTGTTGCCAATGTTTTCATCAAGGGGGAGATTGTGAATCATGTGATGAAAAATTGGCTTGATAATATGCTGAAAAATTGATTAGGTTTAATCTTGCAAAATTGCTTGTATGAAGGACCAAACATTCAAACATCAAAAAACAGAGACTTTGCATTTGCGCCAGACCAAACATCCAAAAACAGTGAGTTTCGCATGTATGACGGACCAAACTTTTTGGTCTGTCATAAACGTGATTTTGATGCTTTTACGCTTGTTCAAGAAATCGCGTTTTTCCCATGTATGACAGACCAAAGTTTTTGGTCTGTCATACACATGCTTTTGGCGAACTCGTTTTTCCCATGTATGACGAACCAAAGTTTTTGGTCTGTCATACACATGTTTTTGGCGACCTCGTTTTTTTTCCATGTACTACAGACCAAATTTTTTGGTATGTCATAGATGTGTTTCTGGAGATTTTTGCGCGGGACTATGTTCTTAAAAACAGTAAGTTTTACATGTACGCCGGACCAAATTTTTGGTCCGTCGTGAATGCGTTTTTGCTCGATTAGGGTTTTGAGCAAACTTGGAATTGTGTTTGATTTGTTTTTGAGATTATGAAATTTGTGAGAATTTCATGATGCTTGAAGTGGACTTTATGCAATGCTCATGTGAGTAGTTGCATGGATTGACATTGAGTCAAGTCGTGGACTTGTTCTCGGATTTGTTTTGTGGTTTGTTCATGTGCAGGTATTGCTCGAAGACGAATGTGGTCGATGACGGGACCGGAACTAGGTTCATGGAGGAACTGAGGTTTGGGACTAGGTTCAGGAGGAACCGAGGTCTTGGTGGTCAAGGATGTCATGCGGGACGTTCGGGCTAAGAGAATGGTGCACATGAAGAATGGTTAGTCACGTGAGAATGGCGGTGGAGGTCATTCGCGTGCAAAGTGTTAGTCACGTGAGTATGGCAGGTGGCCATACGCGTGCAAAGTGTTAGTCACGTGAGTATGGTAGGGTTGCCATCTGGCGTGCAAGAGTTGTACTCGGCCAGGTTGGGCCAAGTAGAGTTGTGTTGAATCTGATTCCTTCTAGGAATAGGAATTGTATCTTAACTCCTTGTGGGTTGGTCCTTTAAATAGGAGGGGTTGTCTCCTGTTGAAGGGTATCAAGCCTTGAGCAAGTTTTAGGGTTTTTACTCTTTTGATGAGAGTACTTTAGACAAAAGAAATAAAGATCAATTCTTTCAAGATTCTTGCGTACAAGAAACCACGTTGCTACAGTGTTTTTCTGTCTTGGTTCTTGTTTGCATGCTTGCTCTAAATCTAGATTGGTTTTTGATCCTTGAGTTTCATCTTGATTTGATCCATCAAAAACCTTTCTAGGGTATTGATTTAGAGTTCCTCAAAGTCTAGTTGATTAAACTTTTGTCGGTTCTGTTAAAACTTTCAAGTTTTCGTTAGTTCAATTCTCGTCAAGTTCTGGATCAGCAAGCTTGCGAAGCTCATAACTTTTGATCCATAAGTCCGATCGATCTGATTCTTTTTGGGTTTGATTCGTATTGGAATCTAGTTTCTTGTGTCCAAATTTCAGATCGTTACGACAGTTGGATCTCCGGGAATTCTCTTTTTACCAAGCATCTGTCAATCTGTTTTTGTTGATTACGAGGCAATCTTTTGAATCCGAGTTGGGGTGTTCTTCCAGTAGATCGAAAATTTTGTTTTAGCTTCCGCATAATCATTCACCCCCCCCTCTGATTGCTTTATTCGTATACTTCGATCCTACAGTTGTCCAGCTTAGAGCAATCAGTATAGGTTTGGTGGTGCCTAGCCCCACTCGTAGTAGGATCTATGGCAAGATCACGGTTGGCTGTGCTGGGGTGAAAGCTGGGACTGCAGCCGACGGTTTTGGGTCAACTGCTATCTTAACGTTTTGGGTAGTTTGACCAACAATGTAGACCAGATATGTCAGCAAAGTTTGGAGCGGTTCAAGTAGGGAACCGGCCAACATGAGTTCTTGCGCCACTACTCTGACGCTATTGGATATCATCGGCCTGAGTGTAGTTATCAGGGCCGACAACTAATTGAGAAGGGCACGATGGATAGATTGATTAATCATATCCGATAGTTCCGCTTGAGCGGGCAAGTATCGGTTCACCTGTGCTTTCTCAGCAGCATCTGAGGCCTCTTTGTTGACAAAGCTGATCGTCGGCAATGCGGTCTTCTACGTGACGCTGCGTCGGGTTTTCTAGTAGCAGATGAGCACTATCTGCTTAAACGTAGCCTTCTGATTCTCGACCTCTTCGCACTGTTCTGAAGTCAAATTATCCATTGCAGGGACAATAATCGCGTTGGTGTTGATGTCAGACAGGGATGTTAATTTCCCAACTGAAGACATGTTGTCTGATCATGGTCCCACCGGGTGTGCCAAAAGTGTGTTGGCGTTAAAAAATTGATGACATGTTAATCAAAACCAACACATGCGAACACAGAGTTCAATTTGTGGGATGCAAGCGTGCCAGCCGATTTGATCCTGCAATCGACAAGAGGCATCAGTGAATCGGCTATTAAACCGATCTAAAGCTTTGATGATAACTGGGTCCTATCGACCAATGCAAACCGTTATAGACTATAGTAAACGATAAATCTAATCAACCTGATGGAGTTGATTAGATAGGGGTAAAGACCGTTCTTCTTGAAAAATGCAATGCGCAACAAGATCGGAGAAAAACTAGACCTGGTTTGGTAAGATGACGATATCAACAATTAACGATGCGCAACTTTATTGATCAGGCGAATTACAGAAGAGAGGTTATAAAACTAAAAGCTACTCCTAGACGACGAAAAGTAAAGTAAAAGTAAGACGTGTTTGTTGGTTGATTGGATGATCCCTTCAATATTGCCCATCGTCTTCTTTTATAGTCTTTAGCCCTGACCGTATCCTTCTTGATCTCTTGAACCACCTGTGTCGTCCTCGATCCCTTCTTGTCATATCAAGTCCGATTGTATCCTTCTCAATCTCTTAAGTTACCTGTATCGAACTCGATTTCCCTTGGCATATTCCATACCAAACCAACACTGGTTACAGTCTGCCGAAATCGTATCGGCATATGACTCCGATATTTCCATTACCAAAACCGATCCGAGTAAAATCGGTTATGTACCAAATTTAGGTGTCAACACTTTTACAGCGTGGTGTCCTCCTTTCAGGCTAGCACCTGTCATTTTATTTATTAAATAACAATTAGAATTGGGCAAACTTTCGCAGCGTGGTGTCCTCCTTCCAGGCTAGCACCTGCCAATTGTTTTATTAAATAATAATTAGCAATGTGCAGTAGCTAATCAGACTGTGAGAACTATTTGTTTAATGTCAATCGGTTTGGCTATGATGGACAAGGTAGAATACTCTAGTTGGTATTATTTAATATTTATTGCCCTAGTGCTTCTATGTTATAATGATTTGGCTACAAAAGAGTAGTTGTACATATAGAAAAGGGTGGTAACTATTCGTCCGAATAAGGGATTATTAGCGAATTTAGGCTAATTTTTGCTAAGATGAAAATTATATATATATATATATATATATATATATATATATATATATATATATATATATATATATATATATATGTGTGTGTGTGTGTGTGTATGTACATACAAGTGCCAAGGCTTGGTTTATGGAATGAGATGGTCCTATACCATTTAGTTCTATATTTTGGGTGAATGAAATGGTTCAGCATCTAGACGGAATATTCCTCATATTTGTATCACTTATCCAGGATGGGATGGTTCTATTCAAACAACCAAACGCATGGATAGCTCTTTTCTTGAACAATCTCATACATATACCACTTGGTACATGCAACCAAACGCATCCTAAACTTTCCATAGAGTGCCATAACACTAGATTTGGATGAGCAGTTTAGTATGGCACCGGGAAGGCTTCTGTGCAATCTTAGTCATCATTGAAAGCAGTTGTGTTATTTAGCACACTGTGCTTAGTAAATACTCAAATTAAATTGTGGTCATGGCTAGGAATAGTTAAACGATTTCTTTTAGTTTCCAGAAGTGGTATAGTTTGCCACTTTTTGTATTATTGAAAAATAAATACAAAATTGTTAATTTTGCTGTCCAGTAATGCAACGGATTGACATTCAGAGTTAAAAACGGGGGTTTAGACATTCCAATAAGGAAAATTGCATGACTGGGAAAATATGAAAAATGTTGTGTAGTTTCCCGAACTCATAATGTTTGCTGTGTTTGAATTCCAGAATTGGAAGTTATGGTGGTTAAACCATCGGGATAGTGAGTGAACTGTCCGGTGAAGGAGGGATTGATTAGGTCAGGTTGCGCGTCAATTTATATTAAGCTTATTTACTGTCGCAGTGGGAGATAGAGGATGGTGAGCTGGTCGTCTCAAGACACTCAAGTTCTCAACTACAGCTGCCCAAAACAGAAAGAGGTCAGATGGTATTATGAACATCATCGTGTCCTATTTCCCCTGTTCTTGCTTCCCCATTTGTGCTCGCTGCTTACTTTTGCATGACACGCTCACATTTTCACTACATTGTCTACAACCTAATCCTTTGTCTTGGCTTGTGTTGAAATACGGGATATTTTTATCCAACTAGAGATGTGGATTACGATCAAGCCATGTTGGAAGCATTTGGATTCCCGAGTGGGCAGTGAGGGTTTCTGCTTCTCTCGTCAGGCAGTCGCTGCTCTTGACCACAGCAGTCAAGGCGAAAGATTAATCCAGTTTGGTTTGCGCTGTGAGGGTTTCTGCTTCTCTCGTCAGGCAGTCGTCATCTGTGACGACAGGGAAGCAGAGAATTATTGGCGCTTCACATGTGAATCCTTGACTTATCTAACAATCATGCATCGGTAATATAACTGAAAGACGAGGAGACTACATCACCTCTTCGATATAACTGAAAGACGAGGAGTGGCAAAATAACAAACAAAACAACAACCACTTACTCGAGAGTCGAGACTTGAGGGAGCTGCCATGGCGGAAGTTGCCGGGATACTTGCGTCTGCCGTCCTCAAGATGGTGATCCAACAGCTGGGTTCCGCCATCGGAGGTCAGATCGCGCTGCAGCAGAAGTTTGACAAGGACCTGCGGGAGATGAAGGAGACGCTGGACTCGCTGCAGGCGGTGCTCAAGGACGCCGAGAGGCGGTCGATCAAGGACGCGTCGGTGCGTCTGTGGCTGGAACGGCTCAAGGACGCCATGTATGACATCTCCGACATGGTTGACGAGTTTGAAGCCGACACCCAAGTGCCCCAGCCGGCTGCACGAAAGGTATGTCTGAACTACAGTACAACCAGTTCTTAGTTCTCTGTACTGGACTCGAGAAATCTTTCTGATCTCAATTTAGTGTGCCTCTTGTAGAAAAGCTTTCTTACCTTCCGAATTCTTCATTTGAGAAATATCTGTTCTCTGTACCATTCCTGTGGGATTATTACTTGTTTATGCTCTCCTGTGGAATTATTTTTTTTTAAAAAAAAAAAACTGCTATTCCACGAGCTTTAGATCGGAAAAAATGTACTATATTTTGATATTTACTGACAGAACACATGAAATATCTTGCAGTTCTCCCTCAAAAAACATCTCTTGCAGTTGGCAGCTATGATCCACTGTCTCACAATTGGTCCCAAGATTACAATGGCTAAAAAGATGAAGATGATGAGAGAGGAACTGGAGAAGATCACAAAACAACACATGGATTTCAGTTTCACGGGAGACAACAGCTCTAATGTGCAGCAAGTTACTGATACACGGGAAACAGCATCCATCATGGGAGACATCGTAGGGAGGACCGAAGAGAAACAGGAAATATTGGCTTATTTATCCGATAGCATGACACAAAAGACCACCATCCTTCCTATATATGGCATTGGAGGCATTGGCAAAACAACCTTGGCAAAAATGGTTTTCAATGATTCCCATTTCAAAGGCTACACTCAGGTGTGGGTCTATGTATCCCAGACATTCGACTTGAATAAAATTGGCAATAATATAATATCACAACTATCAAAAGAGGAGATTCAGTTTACCGGAATACAGATGATACAAAGTCGCCTTCGAGAGCTGCTTGCTCATAGTAAGATTCTGATTGTTCTAGATGACCTGTGGGAGGACAAATGATCTCAATTGGAAGCTTTGATGGATATGCTAAAGGTTGGCGAGGGCAGCAATGTTGTTGTTATAGTAACCACACGCGATGAAGGTATTGCAAGGAAACTTTGTACCATTAAACCATACAAATTAGAACTCTTGACAAATGACACGTGTTGGAATATAATAAAGCAAAAAAGTGCCTTTGATTCTAGAGATGACAAAGAACAGTTGGAGCAGATAGGGAGGGACATTGCAACGAAGTGTGGAGGTGTGGCTTTAGCAGCTCAGTCACTTGGACACATGTTGCATTCCATGCCGTCTGGTGAATGGGAGTCAGTGAGAGACAGTGATATCTGGAATGGATCTGCTTCAGAAGATACACCTTCGTCACAGGTGCTTGCATCCTTGAGATTAAGCTATACCAGTATGCCTTCGTACTTGAAGCTATGCTTTGCGTATTGTGCAGTCTTTCCAAAAGGTCACAAGATAGTTAAAGATGATCTAATTCACCAGTGGATTTCTCTTGGCTTCATCGAACCATCGGACATATTCTCCACCAAGCAGCTTGGTGAGAGATACATTAGGCAGCTTTTGGGGCTGTCCTTCCTTGAACATTCAATGACACCTCCGGTGAGTTAATACATACCTAGCTTACAATTAAACAGTTTATTGTTTTCTTCAAACTTTTGTAGTGCAACTCACATAATGCATATTTCTATAGTCATGGTGAAAACACATACATTACATTATATTGAAATAACCGCATAGCATATCGTGGAGTTCCAACTTACAATGTAGTCTCTTGTTTCCACATATGGCTCTGTTTCAATAAAAATATATAAATTCTTTCATCATAATATGAACTTATAATTAAGGGAATCCTTGCTAACAATCCCTCACCCCACCCCTATTAAGGGCAACAAGGGAGAAGCCTCCCCTATCCCCACGGGGATCCGTGCGGGATTTAAAATATAGTTTACATATATTTTTGTAAATGTAATATGATTTTATTCATTACTTTATAAGTACATAGGTATACTTTTCTCAAACTGTGGGACAACATATCTAGTGCAACCCATCTTTAGGGTGAAATCCGCGCAATCTGGTTAGTTGGGGCACCAAATCAATACGGAAAATCCCCAAAAAATAATGATGTTGTCCATGGAGTGTTGTATCACTCTTTTAAATTTCACCTTCAAACTGAAAGTGTGTTAAAGGATAAATAAAATATAAGATTGATGTTTCCCTGTCCCCACGGGGATCCTTGCGGGATTGAAAATGTAGTTTACATATATTTTTGTAAATGTAATATGATTTTATTCACTACATTATAAGTACTTAGGTATACTTTTATCAAACTGTGGGGCAATATATCTAGTGCAACCCATCCTTAGGGTGCAATCCATCCTTAGGGTGCAATCCATGCAATCTGGTTAGTCGGGGCACCAAATCAATTCAAAAAATCCCCAAAAAACTAATGATTGTTAGCCGGACCGCCACACCTAGTGCGTCCGGATCCCAGATCAGGCCAAACCTGAGCAGCAGGCCAAGGTCTCTTGGGCCATCTCCTCCCAAAAAGCTAGCTCAATGAGAGGGTGCTCCCTCACCCTTATAAACCATGCTCAAGCCCTCCCCACAACCAATGTGGGACTATTCCAACAATCTCCCCCTCACACATTGGGCCGAGATTATCTAGGAACCACCTGGGCTACCTGGGCCACCCCTGGGCCACACCTGGACCACACCTGGGCTCCCCCTGGGCCCCCTCTGAGCCTCATCTGGGCTCCCCCTGGGCCACACCTAGGCCTCCCCTGGGCTCCACCTGGGCCACACCTGGGCTCTGATACCACTTGTTAGCCGAACCGCCACACCTAGCGCGTCCGGATCCCAGGTCAGGCCCAACCCGAGCAGCGGGCCAAGGTCTCTTGGGCCATCTTCCCCCAAAAAGCTAGCTCAATGAGGGGGTGCTCCCTCACCCTTATAAACCATGCTCAAGCCCTCCCCACAACCAATGTGGGACTATTCCAACAATCTCCCCCTCACACATTGGGTCGAGATTATGTAGGAACCACCTGGGCCACCCTTGGCCCCCTGGGCTCCCTTGGGCCACACCTGTGCTTCCCTTGGGCCACACCTGGGCCACACCTAGGCCCCCTGGGCCACACTTGGGCTCCCCCTGGGCCCCACCTGGGGCCAACTGGTTAGACGGACCGCCACACCTAGCGTGTCCGGATCCCAGGTCATGCCCAACCCGAGCAACGGGCTAAGGTCTGTTGGGCCATCTCCTCCCAAAAAGCTAGCTCAATGAGAGGGTGCTCCCTCACCCTTATAAACCATACTCAAGCCCTCCCCACAACCAATGTGGGACTATTCCAACAATGATGTCGTCCATGGAGTATTGTAGCACCCTTTAAAATTCCACCTTTAAACTCGAAGTGTGCTAAAGGATGAACAAAAGATAAGATTGCTGTGAAACAGTAGCATTTGAACAAAAGATAAGATTGATCCGCACAATTATGTAGCTTAGTCTAATACAAAAACCTATCATCGGCTTTTAGTATATAATCTAGGCAAAAACGTAAAGTGATTGGAATGTAAAAACAAGACGAAGCTAAGTGCTTTTCTTGCAGACTGCTGGAGTGCATCATGAAGATGTTACATTGTTCACCATGCACGACCTGGTGCACGACGTAGCAAGATCGGTCATGGTCGATGAAATTATGGATGGTAGCAAACAAGGCAACACCGGGGCAAGCAGCTGCCGCTATGCATTGCTCATTGATTGCAGCAAGCCCTTGGAGTCATCCACGGATTCTCCTGCCAAGATAAGAGCACTGCGTTTTCTGGACTGTGGCGAAAAAAGACTTCATGACGCTGCATTTTCGTCTGCCACATCCCTGCGTGTCTTGGACTTAAGCGAGTGCTCCATACATAAGCTGCCAGATTCTATTGGTCAATTGAAGCTGTTGAGGTATCTCAATGCTCCAAGAGTCCAAGATCAAATGATTCCAGGGTATATCACCAAGCTCTCCAAATTGATTTACCTCAAACTTTGTGAATCTTCTGCAATCTCAGCACTGCCGGAGTCAATTGGAGAAATGGAAGGTCTGATGTATCTTGATTTATTTGGTTGCTCGGGAATTGAAAAACTGCCAAAATCATTTGGGGATTTAAAAAAATTGGTGCATCTGGATTTGTCAAATTGCTCTCGTGTTACATGTGTATCAGAATTCTTGGGAAGCCTCACGGAACTTCAGTATCTGAACTTATCATACTGCCCAAATATTGGAGAGCTACCGGGAGCTTTGGGTAGCCTATCGGAACTGCGATATTTGAACTTATCATTAAGCTCATATCTCGAAGGGAGTGCAGAAGCAGAAATTTTGGGCACCCTTACCAAACTCGAGTATTTGAACTTGTCTTCGGAATCCTCTGATATCAGAAAGCTTCCAGAAGCTTTGGGCAGCTTCCATAAACTCAATTATTTAAACTTATCAGGTTGTCACAAAATAGAAGAATTGCCAAGGTTATTTGGGAATCTAGAAAATTTGGTGCATCTAGATTTATCTAATTGTTATCGGGTTAATGGTCTATCGGAAGCTTTGGGTAGCCTTACCAAACTGCAACATTTGAATTTATCATCATATACACTGAACCGTTGGGGTATTGATCTAAGAGGGCTGGAAGAAGTGATGGGCAAGCTCACCGAACTCCGGTATTTAAATCTGTCGAGTTCTCTGTTTGCATCTGTCGAGTTCTCTGTCTCGGATTTGATTGAGCGCATCAGTACCCTTCACAAACTAGAGCATTTGTACTTGTGTGGGAATACTATTCGGAGTGTACCTGAAAGTTTTAGTAACCTTAGAAAGCTGCATACACTGGACTTCTCGGGCTGCCGCGATCTTAAGAAGCTACCAAAAAGTTTAGGTGAAATTGATAGTTTGAAGTTTCTAAATGTGGCAGGCTGCTATTGGCTGGATGAGTGCACGGTACCTGATCAGCTCGGTAGTTTAATGTCGTTACCACGCTTTGTGGTCCAAGCTGGTGAATCCAGTAGCAATCTTTGTCTGCTTAAGCATGCAATTGTGGGCCAATATGAGTTGGAGATATCTAGACTTGAAAATGTGAAGCCTGCGGAAGAGGCGCACGGTATAGAACTAAGGGGAAAATATGGAATGAAGAGGTTGAGATTCGAGTGGACTGAAGAAGCTGAGAGGTTTGTGGAGGACATAAAGGTTTTGGGAGAGCTGATGCCGCCGCGTACTTTGAGACGGTTTGAGCTACGTGGTTACAATGGTGTCAGCTTTCCAGCATGGCTAATGGGTATTAGTCATTGTCTCCCGAACATTGTAGAAATTTATATCCAAGATTTGCCCAAGTGCAGCAGCCTGCCACCGCTCGGCCAATTACCAAACCTGCAAATGCTGCATCTCAGGAACATGCACAGCATTAAGAAAATCGACGAGGGCTTCTGCGGCGGCGCGAGAGCATTTCCTCAACTGAAGAGTTTCTCTCTCAATAGTATGGAAAGCTTGGAAGAGTGGAACACGACATACTCCTATGGCGATTTCATGTTCCCCAACCTTGAGGAGCTGACAATATGTGATTGCCCCAAGTTGAGGTTGAAACCTTATCCTCCTAGAGCTACTGGGTACTGGAAGATACTTCGTAGTGATGAAGTAATAACATCATGGCGAGAGAATGTGTCACACACCGGAGCTTCCTCCTCCTCTGCTCTAGTAAAACATCTGGTCACATCCTGCCAGGTGCCTCTGCATCTGTGGAGGTTGCTTCACCAACTCCCTGCGCTCCCTAGATTAACTATCAAAGAATGCAGTGATCTGACCAGCTCACCGGAGATCATCCGAGACCTCTCCTCCCTCCAATCACTGTCCCTAGTAGACAGCAATCAGGCAGAACTACCAAAATGGTTGGGTGAGCTCACATCTCTTCGGGAACTGCGGATAACAGGATACATGGAGCAGAAGGAATTGCAGGGGAACATGAGGCAGCTCACTTCGCTACAGTCACTAACTCTGAGTGGTCTCGGAATCCTGGAACCACTACCGCACTGGTTAGGAGAACTCACCTCTCTCAAAGAATTGGAAATCTCACACTGGAACAAACTGGATAATTTGCAAGAGACCTTGTGCAACCTCACCTCCCTCCAGTCGCTAAAATTGATCTGGTGCGGAAGCATTCCAGCGCTGCCGGAAGGGGTGGGCGACCTCACCTCCCTCAAGAAACTGGAGATCTCGTTCTGCGAGGGCATCAAGTCTTTGCCGGAGAGCATACAACAACTCAGCAACCTCGAAGAGCTAGGAATTGTTGCCTGCCCCGAATTAATGCGGTGGTGTGAATCAGAGGAAAACGAGAAGAAGTTCGCTCACATCAAACGAAAGGTTTTTGCACTGACTACTCTTTTCGTCATCTTAGTACATTAATTTATTCTGTTTTGCGTTTCTTAGAGGATTCTTTCGTGCAGAAACGTCTATATTTTCATTTGCTTTGCCTTATTATTCTTTTCTTTTTCCTTTTGAAAAGACGCCTTGTTATTCAAAACATAAGTATAGCAAAAAAAAAGTTGAATCAGTGGAGGGGATGGATTAGTTAACATGCCTGACGTATGATTTCTGAGCAGTATCTGTAGTTGGAGTTCCAACAGAAGTCGCCTTTGCGTTTTTTCTCAAAAAAAATATCAGCGCAGTACAATTCCTAAACTGTTATTCCTAACTGCTGCACATAATAGTGCTGCATTCCAAATCTATTGCACTTTCAAATCTCAGTGTAAAATTTTGTAAACAAGACAAAAGCATGTTTGTCGCAATGAATTGGAACCTTTAGAAATCCAATTTTTGTGGCAAGTTACGTGGGATCTAATTATCAATGCAAAAATAAACAAAATCGGTGAAATATATTAAAAGAAATAAAACATTCAGTAAATGTATGCTATCAGCCATACAAAGGCATAGTAGCTAATTTTCATTTTTCTTGAATTTTATTTTCACAACCAATGCACGAAACTTAGCACCGACTTTTGTTTATCTGGACAGGACAAAACATAATTTAAATGCATAGTTCAGAATTCCTCGTGTGCGATAGTTGTCATTCACGGGAACTATATGCCTTTTTTTAACAGGAATTTGAATTAGAATGCTAGCTAACGAAAGTTTTGACTTTATCTATTTTGCAGCTTATTTTTTGGCATCTACCGCACGGGCGGAGCTAGGCCTTAAACCACCTAGGCCATAGCCGTAGACCTAGAATGTAATCTCTTGAATAAGCTAGCCCAGCCCAAGAGGATGTGTATGGAAAGCTCAATAACAACTGGGCCAGTTTGAGACTTGGGCCTGGTCTAACTCTGCCCTGATCTACGGCATACCAGGCTGCAAAAATCAAGGGCCTTAATGAAATTACAAGATTTTATTGTGGCGGGTTGAGTTTCATGGGTTGAAGAAGGATCAAAAGGAGCAAAAGAGATTTTAAGCTGTTGTACTTATCTCTAACTTACACTGTTTGGCTTTGGCCATGTTCGTAGCGTTATACTCTCTTCGGTCACAAATAACATTGTTTTGGATATCGACACAGTCCTCAAAATTCAACTTTGACAACTAATTTCTATTGTAATATATTTTAAAAAAAATCTAATAAAATTATAATATTATAAAAGTATATTTCGAGACAAATCTACACATACGATTTTTATCCATCCCAAACCGACTACAATTTGTGAATAATTGTAACCGGAGGGAGTAATAACGAGCGCAAGAAGTAACTTTTTTTTTTGTAGATTGTGCATTGCTCAGCATTAGCAAAAGTCATTAGAATGTCGTCCGAAGGATCTAGAGAGTGAACTATACTCGATCAAATACTTCTCTGCAGTAGTCCATACCATTTTTCACCAAAATTATTTAACTGTTCCCAATGCTGACTCATTGGTCATTGTGATTATTCACTTGATATGTCTCCATTGATTTCCCTGTGGAACATACATTTGAGTTTGGCAACATTTGAAAGCTTAGTGTAAATCAATGTAGCTAATAAAGTAGCAGCAACACAAATGCAGCCAGGTAATTTGGCTGTTTAGAAATACTGTTCAGCCTCCGTATGATGTCTCGGACAGGTTTGTAACGAGTGCACATCAACTGCTCTTTCCTGCAGAATGGAACCGAGGTTTCTACTACGGTTTTTTTTTTTCAAAAGTTGGCTAGGAGCTCTCGTATTTCTGTAAAGAAAGAGAGAAACAACAGACGAACTACATTCGTACACATACGCATCCACACACGCACGTCCACCACGTGCAGTACTCGCCTCTCACGTGCGCCCGTGTTGAGCGGCGCTCGAACGCGAGCGGACTGGTCAAGCGTTGCTCATACCAGCCAGTCAAGTCAAAGCTTGATCGCTTTCTACTACGGTTTTCTATGTGGCCCTTCAACAGCTCTACCAAAGTCAGAATTAACGGTGCATCCCAAGTCAAAACGAACTCGGTAATGAAGCAAAACTGGAGAAGTGATGAGTAGGAACACAGAGAAACAAAAAAACAGCAGCCATGTTCCATATGTATCCTCCTCCAAGATAGACTGACGTTTGTAAAGAAAAAGTTGTTCCTCTCAAATGATACGACTACGGTTATTGGCTCAGTGAAAATCATGTATACGATAGTAACTAATGACTTCTGCATTAATTAGCATTTCTACTGCTGCTGCTTAGTGGAAACTGTTTTTTTAGATAATGGAAAACTATCTCCCGGTTTCAGCATCATAAGATACACAGCCAAATATTTATTACAAAATTTCAGCAAAAAAGCTGTCAAAAGAGTTCATGGCATATTGGCATGTATGGTGCTCGTGCATGTGCTGTTTCAGATGATTATTTGATATGCTTGTGATAGCATGATAATAATTTTATTTGATGTACACTACTACAGAACCGGCTACTACAAGCGGGTCGTAACCCCTTTCAGAAGCGGTTTTATAACCGCTTCTAAGCAACCGTGTGTGATACCCGCCCGGTATCACAAGCGGTTGCACAAACCGCTTGTGTTGTGGCAGCAGAAGCGGTTGGGAAGGTGTCCAGGAAGGCCAGCAGAGCCGCCACATGGGGCCTCCACAAGCGTTCGTGTTCTGAACCGCTTGTAACGACACACTCCCGGCGGTTGGAGTTACCAACCGCTTGTGGAGAGCAAGCACTTCAGAAGCGGTTGGAGTCACCAACCGCTTGTGGAGAGATTTTTCAATTATATGTATTATAGAATATGTTCTTTCAGTGTTTTTGTATATCGTTTTTGACCATAAAATGAAATATGAGTGTAGGAGTTTTCTGTGCAATTAAATATATATTACATATGCTCACTCATACACATGTTCACAAGCTAGCTCAGTAAAAAAAAACCCGCTATCGACGTTTACAAGTTTGAATGATTAAAAAAATGATTATCGAACTTCGATTCTTCTTGCATCGTCGGTCAAGTTCTTGGTCGACGCCGATGTCGTCATCGATTCAGCTGTGTTCAACGATGGACCAAGCCTTACGTGGAACTCGCCATTTGGAGATAGAACCTCGTCGACAATGAAGCCGATGAGTTGTTCTTGCAGTGCGCGCACTCGGTGAGGCGGGAGCACGCTAACATGCTCATCGATGTTGGGTGACAATTGATTAAGCGGAAGTATATAAATATCCGATCACATACGATTACTTAAAATGTAAGTGGTAGCTAACAAATTGACATGCATATACGAACCTCAAAGATAATGTTCCAAATAAGACGCAAGCATGAATAAAACTTTGAATATAGTGGAACACGTAGTAGCCACATAAGTTGTTTCAAATGCTTACGCTTAACCTTGACAGGGAGAAATTTCATAATATCAGATGAAGAACTGATATGGTGCATTTATATTAATAATTGTTTTTGTAGTACGTACCTGAGTGCTCACTATGACTTCGAATTCTTTCTTGAATTCTCCTTTATGCTTCTTCTGGAACTTTGCAAATGTCTTGTTGAGGATGTCAATGAACCATTGGTATTTGCTGATTGGATTCCTTCTTGAGTCATGAACTATAATCCTGCTGTTGTCAAGCTCGATGACTAGAAGGATCCAGTGAAACCTATTCGTATATTCCAAGAAGCGCGTAAGCAGCTAGTCGTACTATCAATGGCTTAAGAAATACAAGAACAAGAGGTTTGTGAGAACACGTACATGAAGTTGAAGGGCAGAAGTATGTACGGTTTGTAGTGCTGTTTCAAGAATGCACGCAAAATGTATGCCTCAATCACGGGTCTTTCTTTGCTCGAATGACCAGATTTTCTCGTTGACAACCTCTGGGTCGATGAAACCAACGTTCTGTATGCCCACTCTTCTACATCGTTGTATCTCCATTCTACATAAGAAGGGATAACTAAGTTAATTAGATTTTCGATTTTGTGGTACGAGAGGAAGCAAACGGTAAACTTAGAAGATCAATACTTACAGACACCAAAGAAGACATGAAGGACACGTCGATGGCGCCTGCTTGGTACACATGGTACAAGTCCTCGAATTGCAGCCATATTTCGCCTCTGCCTCCCGCGGAAGAAATGCGTATCTTGAGCAATGAGGTGGAACATTTTCTCTCCTTTAGATGCCCTTTCCATATAACATTCATGCATTTGACGATCTTGGTTGGGAGATCTTTTATATCTTTTGGATCAATTAGCGGTTTGCCCAACTCATACTTCCATCCGATTGGTGCCGGTGGAAGATCCCGGTCTATTGATTCCACCCCGCCTCCTTCAAGAAATCCTCGATCCTCAATTGCTCAAAGACTCTGCTCATCTTCCACTTTCTTCTTCTTCTTTGCCGCCGACTAAGCCCGTGTATTTTTCCTTGTAGCCTTTCTTATTGTCCTTTCGTAGTCGGTCCGTCACAGCGGTGGCGCCGTTCCGCATGATTGAAAGTGCTTCACAATTTTTATCTATTTTAACGTTGGGCGCCGGCTTTGGCGCAAGCTGCTTGGCCACATCCGTCTTCACGGTAATTGATAGCTCCTCCGATCGAGATCATATGGCCTCTTTGGCGCTTCCTTCAATATTCTCTGTCCGTCGGATGCCGACTTCGTGGGAGGAGGTGCCGCTATGGGATCCCTCCTTCGAAAGGGAGCTTTTCCTCGGCGGAGATCTCGGAGCGGAGGTGCCGGAGCATCCGATGCTTTGGAGCGGGAGGTGGAGGAGGCGTGTCCTGGACCACCGGAGAAGCTTTGCGTGCAGGCGACATTGGAGGAGTCGTGGGTTGTCGATGTGGAGGAGGCGTGCTTGATGTCGCGAATCGCTCAAATCAAGGGGCCTCTACTGTTGATGTGACCTCCACACCATCCGGAAATATGATGTACTTTTGCGCCAGAGGATGAATGTGCCGTGGAGGGTCTGGCCAAGCTTGGTCATGTCGTCGCTCTCAAAGAATCTCGAGCAAGAGATCTTCAAGCCCCCACCACCTCTTCCACCGTGACCTTAGAGTATCCGGAGGGTATCCGATTGAAGTGGAACGCCCGCCCGCCTCCACCGGATAAGCCATGCCATAAGCCACCTTGTAGGACAGGTTACATATCAATGTGTAGCTCGTGACTGGCGGCGAACCTTGATATCGCTCCACGGATAACGGACCTGCGGGTCATTCGCTTCAGGGCCACGGCGGACGCCAAGAATCGCTTTTTTGGCGCGCCGGATCGATCACGGTGTCGGCGCCCTTGAACACTACCTCCTGGTCGATATTGGGTTAATGCTTGACACTTGTTGCGCGATCAAATCAGGGATGGAAGCCTTTGTAGCTCTAAGCTCGCCCTCCAAACGGCTCACTCTACCTCGATCTCTCCTCTTGCTTCATCCCGGCCTCAGAATCGCTATGCGTCTTTGGCAAATCCGTGCCTCCACGGTATCTTTCCGAATCCTCGTGTCCGTCCCGGGTGCTCAGGGTTTTGAAGGGCATATGTTAGCTCGTCATTCTCCCTGTCCGTCATGAAGGACCCTGACCGAGATTGATCGATGGCTTGTACAATCCTTTGACCAACTTCTTGGACTGTCGGTGCCATCACCAAGCTACCGTCATCTGCAAGTTGGCCCCCGTGAGCCAAGAACCGATACGCAGCGGGCTCCCAATCCTCGCCAGGTACAATCTCCTGCTGCCGAAGTTCCTCTTCCCGCTTGTCCCATTTCTTCGCAGCCTTAATGTAACCACCGGTGCCGAGATGGTGGTGGTATTTTTTCTTCTGGGCATTCACCTTGTTTTTCTCTCTCGCGGCCTGTCCTGCATCGGATAGCTTGAATTCCTCGAAAGCCTCCCAATGATCTCGCCAAATTTAGGAAATTGATTGAAGTCGGCCTTTCTCCTCTGTCGATGTTCTTGCGGGTGAGGGACGACTTCCACTGCCGAAAGGAAGTTGCCATCTTCTTCAAAGCCCATCCCTTGGCCTTCTGTTCGTACCCATCTGGAAAAGTGAAAGTTTCCTTCATATCATTCCAGAGCAATTCCTTGGTAGCCGCAGGGACTTGGTCCATTTCTCGATGCCGATTGGGACGTGATCCTCACGTGGTAGCCGCAAGCATTGTTGAAAGGGCCAATTGTCGACAAGTGGGGCTACCAGACTCCCGTCGTTGCCGACCTCGGTTATCACATACTTGGTCGAAGGCTTCTTGTTAGGTCCTCGGTTAATTCCGGACTGGGTGGGCGATGATGTACCGGGCTGGATACACAAACACATGTTACAATAATTAACATGTTTACGGTGATTTCATAATGGTTAAGAGTATACCTCATTGCGGCACAGTATCCTCGCCAAGATGCAGTGTTAACAAATTTCATTGACAATGGCACCGGTGTTAATTGACCTCATCGACAATGCACCAGGGTGTTAACAGCCTCATCCAGGCCTAAGATGGTACCAACAGAATTGTCTCAAACATCAAATTTTCCTCATTGTCGAAATCCGGTCACCACGCCTTGGTGTCGCCATCTAAAGTGGGCATGTAATCATATATAAAATACTTATATATTCTCAAACATATATACAACATAAATGTGGGATGAAATCATATATAGAATACTTATATATTGTCAAACACACATACAACATAAATGTGGGATGAAATCATATATAGAATACTTATATATTGTCAAACACACATACAACATAAATGTGGGATGAAATCATATATAGAATACTTATATATTGTCAAACACACATACAACATAAATGTGGGATGAAATCATATATAGAATACTTATATATTGTCAAACACACATACAACATAAATATGGGATGAAATCATATATAGAATACTTATATATTGTCAAACACACATACAACATAAATGTGGGATGAAATCATATATAGAATACTTATATATTGTCAAACAAACATACAACATAAATAAGTTTCATGATATTCCATGTATAAGTTTCATTAGGTTTCATAGATAAGTTTCATTAGATTTCACGGATAAGTTTCATGATGTTTCGCAGATAAATTTCATTAGGTTTAATGGATAAGTTTCATGATATTTCACATATAAGTTTCATTATGCCTCACTTGGATAAGTTCCGTGATATTATCCGTGAATATCATCAAAGGTGAATGGATGGTGACACAACCTATATGACATTATTTTAGACAAGAACGGCATATCGTTCTTTAGTTTTTTCCTACAATATATATACAATAGTTACAACAGAGAGAGCATGAAAACTCCAACATACAACATAAATGTGGCCATGAAAACTTATATACAATATATATACAACAAAAATGTACTACAACATCAACAGATCAACAAAATTTCTTGTGAGCATTTCACCGAACACCTTGCGGGCATCAATACAGACAGAGCAGGAGGGGCCATTTCGCGGCTACCTAGGTCCTCCGGGTGGATGGCCTGGGGCGTCGGCGCAGTGGGAGGGCGTCGGCGCGGTGGTCGGGGCCGTCGGCGTGGTGGCGGTCGACGAGTCTGGCTCTGGCGCGGGACTTAGAAAATTTGAAGGTGCGGAGCCTTCGGGACTTCAAAATTTAAAGGTTACCCCACTTCTACAAGCGGTTCGTAACACCAACCGCTTGTAGAGGTACTTCTACAAGCGGTTCGTAATACCAACCGCTTGTAGAGGACCCCGACTGCAAGTAGCCTACCACCTCACCCATTTCTACAAGCGGTTGGTCTTGCGAACCGCTTGTAGTGGTACTTGTACAAGCGGTTGGTACTAAGAACCGCTTGTAGTAGTACCCCACTACAAGCGGTTGGTACTAAGAACCGCTTGTAGTGGGGTTTAAAAAAAAGAAAGGCCGGGCGCGAGTGGGGCTCGAACACGCAACCTTTGGGCACAAGCCCGCACTCAAGCGCCCGCGCTAGCCAAGGGGGAGATGAGATTTCTTGTTAACCTTAGAAGGCACTGCATTGTTTTAAGTATACAATAATTTTTTTAAAAGTGCTTGTATTTCTTTTTTTTTCCTTTCTTTTTTTAAGTGTTTGTATTTCTTTTTTTAAAAGTGTTTGTATTCGATGGTTTTATTTTTTTTAAGTGTTTGTATGCGATTTTTATGTTTTTTTTGAAGTGTTTCTATTTTATTGTTTCATTTTTTTAAAACATCATATGTACAAGCAATGTTAAACATCAACATATCAACATGATCATATGGAATAATGTACAAGGAATGTTTCTCCGACCATAATGTATACAAGTAGTACATCTTAAGTCTTCGTCTTTACAATTGTTCCTTCTTTATGATCGTGACGTATGTAAGGAGCATCGACATCAACATCACGCAGGGGCGTTTATTTCAACATCAACTGTAAAAGGAGGGAGCTCGTCGAACTGACCATACTCTTCCTCATCGGTGACGTCCTCAACTCCTACAATCCGTCGTTTGCCTTGGAGAACTACATGTCGCTTTGGCATTACCTTTTGCTTGTCCTTTCGATTTTTAGGTTTGCTTGACATGTCCATTACATAGAAGACCTGAGCCACATCGTTCGCGAGAACAAACGGTTCGCGCCTATAGCCGACTTCTGTGAGATCCACAGTTGTCATGCCGTATTTGTCGACCTTCACACCGTTTGTCCTCAGCTTGACCCATTGGCACTTAAATAGAGGGACCTTGAGAGGTCCATAGTCGAGCTCCCATATTTCTTCTATGAAACCGTAATATGTGTCGAACCTGCCACTGTTGTCTTCGGCGTCTATACGGACGCCGCTGTTCTGGTTGGTGCTCCTGTTATCCTGGGATCTGGTGTAGAATGTGTAACCATTGATCTCATACCCCTTGAATGTCCCGATTTCTTGTGATGGTCCCCGGGCCAAGCGTTGCAATAGTTCATCGTTTGACCCTTCCTCAAGGATGTACTTCTGTAGCCAGCTGCCGAAAGAATCCATGTGCTTCAGGGTTATCCAACTCTCTGTCTTACCTGTGAACTCGCGGCGTAGGACACTCTTGTGCTGAATGACATAGGGGGCGACTATGATGGATTGCTTCAGCAGTTGAAATGTGCTTGCTTGAATGCAACAAGATCGTTGCATGCAACTGCTTGCCTTCCTATTGTCCCTTTGCCCCGTAGCCTCCCCTCGTGTCGTGATATGGGGACGCCGATAGGATTTACATCATTCATGTAATCAACACAAAACTCTATCACCTCCTCCGTCACGTAGCCCTCGGCAATGCACCCTTCGGGACGCGAACGGTTACGAACGTATTTCTTGAGGACACTCATGTACCTCTCGAAAGGGAACATGTTGTGCAGATACACTGGTCCGAGGATACCTATCTCCTTGACAAGGTGAGCGGTGAGATGAACCATGATATCAAAGAATGCAGGAGGAAAAATCATCTCGAGGCTAACCAAACTTTGTACCACATCAGCCTCCAACTTAGGCATTTTATTGGTTCGACGACTTTCTCGCGAAATGGCGTTGAAGAATGAACATAGCTTCGTGATTGTCCCCCGCACCCACTCGGGCAGTATACCTCTATAGCTACTGGGAGCAACTGTGTCATCAACACAAGGCAGTCATGGGATTTTAGGCCTTGGAGTTTGTTATCTTTCGTGTTTATGAGTCTCTTTACATTTGAGGAATATCCAGAAGGGACCTTCACCTTGCTCAAACACTCAATCATGCTTTTTCTCTTCTTTGCTTGGAGTGTAGCTTGCAGGATGTAGATAAAGTTGTTTTGTCCCTACTTTGTTTTTCGGATGTAGGTCACTCCTCACCTCCATGTCTTCAAGGTCGTTCCGAGCTTGCATAGTATCTTTTGATATGCCGTACATATCTATGTAGCCTAGCAAGTTCAAACAAACATTCTTCGTGATGTGCATGAAGTCCAGCGAGTGACGAACCTCCAAAACCTCCCAATACGGCAGGTCCCAAAATATTGATTTCTTCTTCCATGCGGGTGCATGACCATCCTCGTTCGGCACAGGTATGCTTCCACGACCCTTCCCAAATACTACTTTCAGATCTTTTACCATAGCAAACACAAGTCGCCCATTACGATGCTGAGGCTTACCACGAATTTCTGTTACCCCGTTAAATTTACTTCCTTTCCACCTCAAAGCATGACTGCTAGGAAGAAACCTGCGGTGGCCCATGTACACACACTTCCGAGAGTTTTTGAGGTACATGCAGTCCGTTTCATTTATGCACTGGGTGCAGGCTTTAAACCCTTTCACAGTTTGGCCGAGAGGTTACCGAGCGCAGGCCAATCGTTGATTGTTACAAACAACAATGCACGCAGGTTGAAATACTCTCTTTTGTACTCATCCCAAACCCGTACACCATCCTCCCACAACTTCACAAGGTCTTCAACCAATGGTTTCAGGTAGACATCTATGTCGTTTCCAGGTTGCTTCGGGCCTTCGATCAATAATGGCATCATGATGTACTTTCGCTTCATGCACAGCCATGGAGGAATGTTATAGATGCAAAGTGTCACAGGCCAGGTGCTATGGATGCTGCTCAATCGACCGAAAGGATTCATCCCGTCGGTGCTCAACCCAAACCTTATGTTTCGACCTCATTTGCAAAGTTCGGGTAAGCCCGATCGACTTTCCGCCACTTGTGAGCCATCTGCGGGTGTCTAAGCATCCCGTCTTCCTTACGCTCTTCCTCATGCCAACGCATCATCTTGGCATGACCTTCGTTAGCAAGCAGACGCTTCAACCGGGTATCACAGGAAATACCACAATACTTTTCTTTGAGTTCTCTTCTTCGTGACGATTCCCATCTAATTCACTGAATCGCCACGCTGCACCTTATACCGGATTCTTCGCGACAATCGGACCACCAAATCGGCATACTCATTGCGATCTGAGGTACAATCGTTAGGACATGCATGTATCTTCCGCACTTGCAATCCTAAAGGGCGAGAGGACTCGCTTCGCTTCATCGTAGATTCGGTAGAGTGTTTCCTTCCGGAAGCAACCTCTTTACGAGTGATAACAAACCATTGAATCCCTTTGTCCGACACACCGTGTGTGGCCTTCCATTGCATGAGTTCCATTAGTACGCAGCCTTTTTGTGGCCTTGTGCACGCTTTGGGTACAAAGCGATTCGGTGGTCCTCTACCATGCTCAAACTTCTTGTATTGTCTTTCCTCTGTGAACTCTCCCTCTCCGTCACGGAGCATACATTCTAGCTCATCATCGCCAAACTCATCGTAGTGTATCTTCCACGGACCCGTATTGAGTGGTGTCAGGCATCTTGTTGGCTCTATCTTCCTCTTCTTCGCCTTCTTCATCGTCTTCTGTCGAATCGCCTTTGTTTCGCCATGGTGGGTCCAGCAGTATAGTTTGCCATGAAACCTCTCGTGATCACATGCCTCATAACCATCCATCGCTCGAATGCTCCTTCTCATTCTTGCAGCCACGCACGGACAACGTATGAAGCTACCTGGAGGCAAGAATGCAACGGCCGCGTCGAGAAACTCCTTCATGCCATCTCGAACTCTCTTGACCGACGGTGCATTGTACATCCATTGCCGATTCATCTACACAAATAAAAATAATAACAACATCTATCACAATATTCTATTAAAGCTAACTATGACTAATAGTTTTGTATTTTATAATCATTCCGTGTTCTTTTCACTAAAGCCAACTAATTATTTCTAATCCTCCTACTTTTTAAAAAATAAAACTAACTAATTGTTACATTTTCATACAAATCTTTTCTCTTCCACACGTTTGTAATTTTTCATCGTTTCACATTTATTGAATTTCATTTCATACACCAAATCGTATATATCACCTTAAGAACAAAAATATAAGCGAACAAAACATAATTTCTCAACATCCAATGCACAAAAAACATCAATATCTAGGTGAGAAGGATGTCAGCAACATATTACTCACCTTAGAACAATTAATTCGGATCTAATAGCCTCAATTCAAAATTTTGGCAGCACCTCGCCATGAACAGCTCTCGGCCCACCACTGTGATGTCCTGTGCGAGCTCGGGGAGGAAGACAGAGTTTAAATGCACTGGGCGGGAGGGGGGGCTCTACAAGCGGTTCTACACACAAACCGCTTCTGGAGCCCCCATTAGACCTCTAGAAGCGGTTCCAAACACGAACCGCTTCTAGAGAGGACGCTCCAGAAGGGGTTTGTGTTAAGAACCGCTTCTAGAGACCCCCTCCCGTCCGTTGCCCACGAACCGCTTGTGGCACGGGACTCCACAAGCGGGGCGCACGTAACCGCTTGTGATAGGCCGGTTGTGAAGGCCGGTTCTGTAGTAGTGTAATGCGCTCGTGTGAGTGGTTGTATGGACTAATCTTGAGTCAAGTTGTGGACTTGTGCTCGTACACAGTTTCGTAGTTTGTTCATATGCAGGTGTTGCTTGATGGCGAACGTGGTCGATGACGGGGATCAGAACTAGGTTTTGGGATGAATCGAGGTTCAGACGATCAAAAATGTCATGCAAGATGTTCGGATTAGAGAACAGTGCATGTGAAGTCGGGGAAGATGCAGCGTAGCGGCTGGTGGGTTGTACGCGTGCAAATATAAGTTTTGGGTTGTTGTGTGCATATATTAGACCAGTGGATATTCATGCATGTATTTGAATACAATTGAGTAGAGTTTGTTTAGTATAAATAGGAGAGGTATCTTCTATTTTTATTGAGTTGTAAACTACATAAAATAGAGAAATAAAAAAGAGCGCAGAGTTCGAGACGCAGCAGAGAAAAAACAAAAAAATAGGGTGCTTCCGTGCGGCCGGCGGCTTGACGGGTGCGTGTGACCGGGATTCCGCGGCCTTGCGCTGGAGCAGCCATCCACGGCGAGTAGATTCACATACGCACCAACTACTCGCCAACGCTACGGAGGAGTAGTGGTTGTCTATGCAGGTACAGAAGAATGGAAGTACTAGTACATTAGATCTGCATGGTGCTTGATTGGACATCGGGCGCCTTGATTGCATGTCCAAGGAACCGAGGAGACTTCCTTCTCGCCGGCCGGAGGCAGGTTGCTACGAGCCATGCATGAATGCGTGAACATACTCTACAAGCCATGCATGCGTGAACATACTTCAACAAATATTGCTACTAGATAAATTGGATGGCTCAAAAACGTCTTCAAACTTCTTTTTTTAAATAATATTCACATCAGAGGTTATAAGGCTATTAATACTAATTATAAAGAAATTTTGGATAAATTTTTTCAAATTTTTTAAATTTTTTGAATTTAAATTTAAATTTGAGCAAAATTCGAAATGGTTAGAACAAAATTTGCGAAATTTCATGAATTTCATTTGAAAAGTGGAACCTGCTAACAAGTTTCGACATGTTGCAAGTTTTTGCCCCGACAGCACAGGCCCAGTATGCCTCGCCAAGCCACGGGCGAGGAGGCTACCCGATATGGTCACCGTTCATGGGGATAGGATTGGATTCGATTGACTTCTCTGGTCGTCGATCCACCCCGCATCTCTCTAGTAATGCCCCTTGTTGGCCGCCCTTCGCCCCCGCCCCTCCTGGTGAGGAGGATCCTAGATCAGTCCGAACTGTTGTAGTTCTCCTCGCCGTTTGCACCTCTCTGGCAGCCGCTTCACCCTACTCCTCTATGGCCAACTAGAGGTTGGTGCATAGGATGGCCCGATCTTTCACCATACACGAAATTAGCAGCTAGTCATTCTTCTCCGTTGTGTTCTTTCGGATGAACTAGGGTTTCAACCCAAGAGATTGAACCGAAAGCAGCAACATTCCTCACCTTCTTACGTCATCTTCTCTTCTTGCAAAGGTATGTCGCAACTTGCACTAGAACGGCAAGTAGCGATCTAGAAGCAAGTATGAAGACCTCCCCAAATTGTGAGCAATGTTAACTACGAATTGAAGAGATGGATCATGTAGACCCCGTGAGCAATCTCCAAGAACAATGTACCATCAACCTTGCTTCCACACAGCAAATCCTAGATGGGAAACTTTCATGCACACACACTCAATGGCATCACAAACCAACTATAGCATTTTCTTATTTCTCATGCGTAATCTGATCTCCTACAATACAGTATGTATATAATAGGAACTACTGGCCACTGTATTAGCATTTCTATGGTATGTATATAACAGGAACTATTGGCCTCTGTATTAGCATTCTACTGCTCTGCTTAGTGGAAAGTGTTGGATTCTGAAAGAACACAGTGGGGGATTCATTTTAATTACCGATCGTTCATTTGGGAAATCTGAAGAAGGGAAGAGGGAGAGAGAGGAAAAAAAGGTATTACAGGCTTACAGTAGTAGGAAATAGGAGGGGCAATTAATACTACTGTTTATTGTGAGTATGAATTTTTTGTTAAATAATATTATTTTAATCAAAATTTACAGAAATAATATGCCAAAAAAGAAAATAGCAAAACTACCCCCCTGTGTCCGTTTGAATTGGCGACAGGGGGCAAAACCGGAATTTCCTCCTTCCTATCGCCAATTCAAATGGCGACAGCATTTACTACCCCACGCGCGAGGAGCCTGTCGCCAAATGGAATGGCGACAGGGCCCTTTAACTCGTCGCGGCGATGGCCACAGCAGCCATTTCGTTCGGCCGGCGCTGCTCGCAGAGGAAAGAAGGAAAGAGAGAGAGAGGAAGAAGAGGAAGAGAGGGAGAGGAAGAAGAGGAGGAGAGGGAGAGGAAGAAGAGGAGGAGAGGAAGAGGAGGAAGAAGAAGATCTCGGGTTTGCAGGTAAATTTTTTGCTTTCTTGTATGTATTTAACATCTTAGTGACTAGATTAATCACTGATTTAGTGATTTGGCGATGAGCGTTGTTTTCGAATTAGCGACTTGGCGTTGTTTTCGCGATTTAGGAACAAACCTCCATGCTAAAGCAATGTGTAAATGCAAGACTAATTAAATCTGCTATACTTGTTTATGCTACTTGATCGTATTATCATATGCAAGAACCTTCGAAGTAGCTAGGTATACTTTCAATTGCCGGCCACTCTGTCCTATGGTATGCATGCATATATGCCTAGCTAGACTTAGCGTTTGCATGTTTCTTTCGAGATCTTTATTTATGGACCATATGAGACCCAACTCGCCTCGGCCACGACCGCCTTTGGCCCCGTCAGCCGTGTTTGCCGCGCTTGCCTCGACCTTGCTCGCCTGAGCCCCGTCGGCTGTGTGCCATGTCGGCTGTGCTCGCCGGCCGCACCCGTCGCCTCGACGCTTCGCTCGGCGATGGTAGCACCACCCAAACTGGCCAGCCCTCCACCGACGCCAAATGACGGCCATGGTTGGAAACAGTAGACGTCGGCTTGTATATGGCCAAATGGACTTTATAACCAAATGGGCCGGGAAAATCCCATGAACAATATAGGAAAAATTGAAGGAAAATTATGATTTAGCCCTTCGTTTTTTCATAAATTTTAGAAATAAGTAAATAAATTTAGAAAATTGGTATTAAACACTGACAATTAGATTTTTGGGCTTATGGACTTTCGAAAATTTGGCGAAATTGGTATTAGCACATATTGGAAGTTATATACCTCTGGATTTACTTTTATAGCATCATGGCCAATTTATTATGTGCTGGAATTTATTTTTTGCTATTAAGTAATTATGAAATTTGCTTAATCAGTAACGAAATATTTCCAAAAAATGTTAAAAATCAACGAAAATTTAAGGTGTGTTTAGTAATTTTGAAAATGTCATTTGAGGAAATCATGAAATGCTAGGAAAATCATATAAAATTTTAGATACATTATATGAAAGGTGTGTTTCGTATACAGTAAGAATATCATGAAATCTTTGACAGGTATGGATGAACGAGTGCAGTTTACGATATATTACGGAGATGGAATTCCGAACATGGGTGTGGAAGGGGTGGAACTAAGTCATTTCCCAAGTGTCGTAGTTGGTCTGTCACGTCCAGCGGAGCGTTCATGGAGCACTGTTAGAAGATGGTTATACCAAATATTCTCGTTGGACCGTGAGTTGCATGGTGTGAAGCTGCACGGAGTAGGGTGTCGGAGGCAGGAATCACGTCTTGGGAGTTAGTTGAAATTCTGGTCCAAGTCATGGAGTTCGTATGTCAGAGCAGCGATTGAGAGAGGATGGCCATTAGTATTGTTGGCGCAAGCATTTGAGAAAGCAGAGGGCATCCGTGAGGAACAGCAGGAGGTTGTTGGTGACGAAGAGGAGGAAGTTGGGGAGAGCAGCCAAGCAAGAGAATACTCAGTGAGGCATGATGTTAGTTCGGCTCAGGAGGCAGTGCAAGGTGAGGAAGTTGGTGTTCCAATGGAAGACGTGCAGGAACCAATGGGTGTGGCAGACGGCAGGAACCAATGGGTGTGGCGTGACGAGGAGAACATATTGAATCGCTGGTGATATCAATGGACGCAGAGAGCCGGGACTACGAGGATTTAAGTAACGATGAAGAGGATGAAGAGCCTTTCCCCGCGGAGTGGGATGAGTGTCGGTTCGACAGACTGATGGTCAACGAGGGTGAAGATGTCCAATGGGGGTACGATCGGAATGAGGTGCGGCAAGATGCAATTTACAAGGATAAAGGTGAGGTGCAGGAAGCAGTGACAGCATGGGCAGTGTCGCTGCGTAGACCCTTCTGGGTTGCTAAGTCAGATCAGCGGGTGTATGATGTCAGATGCAAGATGGAAGGTTGCCCATGGCGTGTCCATGCTTACCAACCTAAATGGGACACAATTTGGAAGTGTTCTATAGTAGTGCCGCATGCATGTGTGCTGACAGAGTCTACACAATCGCATAGAAATATATCTTCTGGCTTTGTTGCCAATGTAATGTACGGGGAGATTGTGGGCAACCTGGATTTAGAGCCACGTGCCATCATACTTGCAATAGAGCAGAGGTATCAGTACACGATAAGCTATGCGAAGGCATGGAGAGCGAAGCAGAAGGCATTGGAAGCAAGGTTTGGCACGTACGAAGACTCCTATCAGAATCTGCCAGGGTTGCTTCAGGTGATCAAGGAAAGGAATGCTGGGACTTATGTTGATTTTTTCGAGCAACCTTCACAGCGTTTCCCTGGGAAGATGTTGCTCAAGCGGGCATTCTTTGCTTTCGGTGCGTGTATCAACGCATTCAGACATTGCCGTCCGTTGTTATGCGTGGATGGGACTTTTCTGACCGGGAAGTACAAAGGCCAAATATTGACTGCCATAGGAGTCGATGGCAACAATCAGGTTCTTCCCGTTGCGCTCGCATTCGTAGAGGGTGAGAACACTGATAGTTGGCTATAGTTTCTAAGGAACGTGAAAGCTGGGGTCGTGGAACAGCGGCCTGGTGTGTGTGTCATACATGATCGGCATCCCGGGTTGCTAAAGGCGATCGTGCAATTGCAGTAAGGTGCAGATGAGACACATCCATGTCCTGATTTGCGTAGTAGGTGGTGTAAGCGACACATGGGCGCCAATTTTTACAAGCAGTTCAGGAACAAAGAGCTAACAAAGCTTTTTAAGAGGCTGTGCGACCAGAACCAGGAAAGAAAATTTGAGAGACTATGGAAGAAGTTGGACGAGCTAACGTCAAGGCATACAGCCGAGGCAGCGAAGAAGCCAACAGCTTCCGCAGGGGATGCCCCAGTAGCGCTTGCAGAGTTACCAACAGACCCTCCACACCTGGTTTGAAGGAATGGAAGGGCTATGAAATGCTTCTCCGAATGGATAGAGCATGAGCCTAAGGAGAAATGGGCTCAGCTTTATGACACCGATGGCGCCAGGTATGGGGTCATGACGACAAACTTGGCTGAGGTTTACAATTGGGTCATGCGGGGGTTGAGGCCACTTCCCCTGGTTGCTATAGTGGAGGGTGTTCTTCGTGGCATAACGAAATACTTTGTGGATCGCTATGCTAGGGGCGTCGCTCGCATGAATGCCCCTGATGTGAAGTACTTCGAGATGATTTGTACCTACATGGAGGAAAAGGGCAAGAAGGGGGAGATGCATAGAGCATTGAAGATGGGCACGAGGGAGCTCTGATTTGAGGTACTATGTAAAGATAAATCAGGGCGTGGGACAAACCGGCGGAGAGTTACACATGAATGCACCATGCATAGACAAACATGTGCATGCACTGCAATAAGCCTAAATGCATTACTGTGCCATGCGCACATGTCATGGCGGCCTGCTCAACAATCCGAATGGATCAGGTATATTCTTGTCTCATTTCTTCAACAAGGAAGAAGTGATGGCAACTGGAGTGGGGAAATGTACGGTTTTCGAGTGGTGGGTTTATTCACGGAGCATCATACACGGGAGGAGACACGGTGGAGTTCGGATGTAAGTAGGTTGAAGGGTGTTGGGCGGCGCGGACAAGGCGTATAAGGAACGATATGGATGCAGCGGAAAGTGGACGTCGTGTGAAGAAATGTTCAGTTTGCAAGGAGACGGGCCACACTTTCAAGTATTGTCCCACGGTTCAGAGGCAGTAAAATTGTTGTACGTCGTTTATGTAAGGACTTTCCAATTAAATTGTTGTACGTCGTTTATGTATGGAGTTTCCAATTAAATTGTTGTACGTCGTTTATGTATGGACTTTACAATTAAATTGTTGTACGTCATTAATGTATGGACTTTCCAATTAAATTGTTGTTCGTCGTTTATGTATGTACTTACTGATTAAATTGTTGTACTTCAAATTTATTATGGAATGATTGTTTGCACTTTCTTTATGTAATTGTTGTGTTCAATTTGTAACGATATGTTCTTCTATTTTCCTATTATCGGGTTACACATTGCAGGTATGGCGTACGAGTTGCTTGACCCGGTGATAGATGCGACTCACCGGAGCCACTTGGCCATGTGCCGCCCATGGCCGGGCAGCTACCTCTTGAGCTTGGTACCCTACGCTTGCGCACCCCCATGAGAGCATGGAGGATTGACCCGCGATGGCTTCCGAGGTTAGTACACTAATCACATGGTTCTATAAGTTCAATGTACTGTCATCTATGTGTGCAGGCAGCGTACTTACAATATTTTCATGCAGGTTGAGGGCAGCGGGGTTGCTTCCATTAGCCAGGATGGTGGAGGCGACCGTGGTGGCGACCAGTGACAAAGGCGAGGTTCCTCCAGGAGGTTCCCGTACGACCGGAGCTTACTGACCGCTTTGGTGGACCGTTGGCGCCCTGAGACGCACACGTTCCACCTTCCGTGCGGCGAGATGGCGCCCACACTTGAGGACATGAGTTACCTACTGGGCCTACCTTGTTCAGGGGACGCAGTGGTGCTGGTCGACGTCGACCCTGACTGGCGGACGGAACTCCTGCACCGGTTCGCAGGTGTGATACCAGCAGGGTACAGCACTTTCACTTCTACGCATGGCCCTACGCAAAATTGGCTGGTTCAGTTCTATGTAAGTTGCGCTTTATTTTGTAGTTTTTTTTAGCCGCTTTCAGTTCCGCCGCTAACCATAGCCTTTTGCAGCCCGAGAGGATGGCGACCAGAGCGGAGGACTACGTCGTCACCCGCCACTTTGAGGCGTACCTGATCTGGCTATTCGGCTGGGTCATGTTCAGCTCGAGCCACGGAGACACCGTCGACAAGCACTTGATCCAGTTCGCCAGGACGATCGCGGAGGCCGACATGGATCATATCCCACAGCTGGCTTGGGGACCGGCAAGATCTTGGCGGCCACCTACCGTGCTCTTTGCGATGGGTGCCGTCGCACCTCGGACTCATCCGTTCTCGCTGGGTGTCCGCTACTGCTTCAGTTGTGGTCGTTCGAGAGGTTCCAGATCGGACGTCCACATATAGACCTGCAGCCGTATGGCGACGAGTTCTACGGGGCAGTTGGAGATGAGGTCGACCGCCCTACCATGGGGTCTTTGTGGTGTCGCCGACGGGTTAGTACCACATAATATAATACCTTGTTTGTGAAATAATTTTTATCAATACTATTCTGTACTAACGTTGGTGTATTCCTTGTTTTTGCAGCCCACTTTCGCCCCAGTTACGTCGCACGCTTCGTACCCTGAGTACATAGCGATGTTTGACCAGCTGACAGATGATCGCGTCATTTGGCGGCCCTACCTTCCGGAGCTTGTCGACGCGTGAGCTCCTCACGGACTTTCGCTGCAGTGCACCAGTGACGCCGCATACTGGCTCACACGGTGTCACTTGGTTTTCGACGTGTGCGTTGAGACGTACGCGGCCCACCGCGTCATGCGGCAGTTTGGCCTCCGTCAGGAGTTCCCCCCCACCTGCAGGTGCCATCATCCCGGCTAGCGTCCACTCATTAGTATTGCTTTCCATCTCTGTTACAATTATTTAACATCTCATTTAATTGCATACATTACTAATGAAGTTTTCGTTGCAAATCGACTAATGCAGACTGACACGCAAGGGCTTAGGCCCTGGTACGAGCTGGGCGACACGCAAGATTCCTCATGTTGAGCAGTGGGTGCAGACTTTGGCAGACGTGCACGAGGAGACTGCCCCTTACGACCACGCCACGTACGACGACTACATCCGGTGGTACAGCCCGCGCACACGCGTTCGAGTTGTGCGTGTGGTGGAGTCACCTCCGAGGCACGTTCCCTCCACAGCGGACACCTACCCTACACAGCCGGACTCTGCTTTTCACCGCGTGGTTAGTACTTGCTCTCACAAGTTGTATACCCTACCTGCATAGAACTAACAAGCCATTTTCACAGGGTGACATTGCTCGGGAGGTGCACGACGACGCGGCCTCGATGGTAGCAGCTATCGACACGGGCAACGCGACCATACATCAGGTGAGAGCGATGCTGCAGGGTGTTGTCAACAAGACCGCTCGCATCGTCCACCTTACGTCGGGCACGAGATTGAGGGACGATGTGGCGGCACAGGTCCCGGCCGCTCATTCGCCAGACGTGGGCGGCGTGGTTCGCACACCGCACTCCAAGATCGCGCCACTCGCCCCTCCCGATGTACTGGGGCTCGGTGGCGGCGACCACTCTGGTACACCTTTCTGCTCTGCCCTTGTCTACTACATTTTTTACATTATGTGTGCTAACGTGAAACATTTCTCAACAGCCGTCGATGACCGTAGCGCGACCCACTCTGGCGGCTCGAGCCCCGTTGACGACACCGATGTTCTTCACGACTGGCTTCAGTCCCCCCAGCAGGCGACGATGGAGGATATCCTTGGTCCTTCGCAGCTCGCCTCCGCGCCCGGACCCAGTCAGCCGACGCAGGTCGACCCCACGCCCGGACCCAGTCAGCCGACGCAGGTCGACCCCGCGCCCGAACCCAGTCAGCCAACACAGGACCCCTTCACTACTCCGACTCCACCACGTCGCACTACTAGGAGTTCTCGCGGAGTTCCTCCTGACCCGCTGACATATTCAGCCGGGCATGTTCAGCGTCGGAGGAGGCCTAGGGCCACACGGGGCGTCGCCCCTCGCAGGGGCCGTAGCTAGTTTTTGCTTTAGTTTTATCTTTTAGTACTATCAGTTCATTCTGTGGAACAATGACTTTGTTCAACTGGTTTATCTTTTCGTATGTTTTATCTCAATGAATCCACCTTTCATGGTTTGACGACTTCCTCGTTTGAGCGCGAGAGATTACAGGATGCGAACATCGGGGACCTAGCACAGCGGCAACGGGCCGCCGAAAATCCTTCATCGTTAGGGTTCGTGCGTGAATATAATACTTAGGGTTGTTGGGCGTTGAGAATTTATATGCGAAGAGAGTTGTAACTGAGATATTTTTACAGAATATGGTAGTCTGTATACCAAATAGTAAATCTGGTACATCCGGCCCAAAAAATAACTTCCAACATGCATTTCTACGGGCCGCCGAAAATCCTTCATCGTTAGGGTTCGTGCGCGAATATAATACTTAGGGTTGTTGGGCGTTGAGAATTTATATGCGAAGAGAGTTGTAACTGAGATATTTTTACAGAATATGGTAGTCCGTATACCAAATAGCAAATCTGGTACCATCTGATATACCATCTTCCTCTCCAGCTTCATGCCATGCGTCTAAGGGGATCCCGGCAGCTGAAAATTCTTGACGGCAGATTCGATGTCCCACTTGCACATTGCGGGCTGCTCCCATTTGCGAAGCTTATGAATGGGGCAAACATGGGCCGTGGAAGACGGACTCCTCTTCCGGCTTTAGACGCTGCTCTTTTGATAGCCCTTGTTGATCGTTGGCGGCCAGAGACGCATACTTTCCACCTGCCGCTTGGGGAGATGACTATCACCCTACGAGATGTGGCGTTGATTACAGGGCTTCCTATTGCTGGCCAATCATTTGTTGTTGCAAAGCCAGAGCGAGTGGCATGGCACCACTACCTAGAGAACAGGTAATATATACATATTGCATTTAATCAGCACCACTCAATCAAAATTTTAAAGGCCTGACTTGATTAAATGAAACTGTAGGTTCGGGGTGGAGTACCATGGGAGCGACCAGGGGGTGTCATTCTCATGGTTGCGTCAGTTGGAAGAGTTCCAAGCTTGCCCAGCAGATGCGGACCTGGCAACCGTGAACAGACACTACGAAGTGTACCTACTCGGACTCCTAGGGGGTGTGATGATCAAAATTTTTGGTCCGAATGTAGCAGATTTGCTATTTGGTATACGGGCTACCATATTCTGTAAAAATATCTCAGTTACAGCTCTCTTTGCATATAAATTGTCAACGCCCAATAACCCCAAGTATTACAGTCGCGCACAAACCCTAACGACGAAGGATTTTCGGCGGCCTGTAAAAACGCATGTTCGAAGTAATTTTTGGGTCCGAATGTACCAGATTTGCTATTTGGTATACGGACTACCATATTATGTAAAAATATATCAGTTACAGCTCTCTTTGCATATAAATTCTCAACGCCCAATAACCCTAAGTTTTATAGTCGCGCACAAACCATGTAGTCCTTTTCTTTCCTGTTGAGCCATGAAAGCCAGCCTAGATTGCATCTGCAAAGCTGTGTACTCCACTGCCATGACCCGTCGATGTCATCTGCAAAGATGTGTACTCCACAGCCAGGACCCGTCGATGTCATCTGTAAAGCTGTAAAAGCTGCATGCATCTGTCGATATCAAGCACGACCACAGTTGCAAGGGAATTCGATGCTCTCGGATTCTTTCTTTCTGTCGAGGACGCGGAAATTAATTTTAAAATGAAAAATACCGCGACGGGAAGCCGCGGTTTTGCAATGTTATCAGTTCAGCCAGGCCCCACCTCGCGGCTAATGCTCGCCAACTGGTGGCGATCCCAAGCCATCGCTGCAGCCAGACCCCTCGAAGCGCCTGCAACGCCGCCACGCGTGCGATTTTTCTGTCTTGGCCCTCGCCCCGACGCGGTGATGTGCCGCCGGTATCTCGCTTCTCCTCGCTCCCTCGCCTATAAATTGCAAGGCCGCTTTGCACTTCTATCGTGCAAAAGCGATACATTGCTCGAGTTCATAAAGTTTGGATTGAGTTGAGAAAACCAGAGCGCAAAGAGGAGAACTGGTAGTTTAGCTTTCCTTTTTTCCAATATTTTATTTCGGCGTCTTGTTCCACAGGTATTATTTACAAAAGTTATTTTGTACGGTGAGTCACATTGTTGTGTTCTTGGTTCAGTACACATTATTTTGTACTTATTATGCTTCTTATTGATGTTTTTGCTTCGTGTAGATACCGACTTAAGTGTTCGTCGGTTCTGTCAAAGCCATGTCGAAGGCGTCGAGCTCAGTGGTTGCCAATGCAGGGCGGGTAATTTGCCCTAACTGCCATGTGGATGCTCAAACCTGGTACTCCACCACTGCGCCAAATAACGAACGAGCGTTCTATAAATGCCCAAATTTCTTTGTACGTCTAAATGTATTTCGATATCTTCATATTTCGATGATTATTCTCTTGCTCCAGTTTTAAATAGCCATGCTCACACTGTCGTGTAGTCTACCGGATGCCAATATCAGCAGTGGCGCGAGCGGTATAAATACACCGACATATTTAAACAGGACGCTTCCAATGGTAGAGCAGAGGACGGATCTCGCGCAGGAACTTAACAGGCTAACGGTACGAGAATTACCGCAAAGAGAGGGAGTTCGGCCTGAACAAGAAGAAAACCGTGAAGCGTATGATCGCTTCCTTGAGCCGTAGAAGATAACCACGAAGCTGTAAGCCCTGATTTGGTTGTTCCTCTTGACGGCCCTAGCGCTGAAGACTACAAACGTGACCGTTGGGAGTTTTTCGAAGAAGAGGGTGTTGAATTCTATGATAGTGATGATTCTGGAAAGTTCTAAAGCCACTCAACCTTGCATCCATTTGTATGTTAGTTCTTGTTCACAAGAAATGCTGTTGTAGTTGTTCTCCCTATTGTACTTTGTAATATGAATGTCATGCTTCTTGGTAACTCAGATTTGTCATCAGATTTGTTGCACACCAAATAATACAAGGAAGAACGAATTTTCAATTTTTAAAAACTGCAGTGATTATTATAAACAAACAATGACAACAAAAACAAACAACAAACCATAGCAAATGCACGCTTACCACTGCAGTGATAACAAACAATGATATTAGCACTTAGTCCATACACCATGAGTTTTCTCATCCCATTCAGTTGCATTTTATAATCCAAGCAAAGGCTGCCTGATACGTCCTGTGAAAGCATTCTTTGGCAAAGCACATAGGACATATCATGTCATAATCATGTCTCGATTCACATCCGAAATGTCATGTCAAATGCATGCGTGCCAGATATTGCCTGAGTCGTCCCGTCAAAGCATAGCTGGCAAAGCTTGACTGGCACCTCCCTCCAAGATACAAAGCTGCGTGCATATGTCGATATCAAGCATAGGCAGAGCTGCAAAGGAATCCGATGCTCGCGGATTCCTTTGAAGCTTCAAGTATGTCGCTCTATCTGGCTATTTAACCCCCTTCCTGCCTTCGCAGTGTTGCATCGACCAAACCACTGCTCCAATACAACAAAGAGAACCATCACCGCCAACCCAAACGAGCAGCACCAATGGAGTTCCCCTCGCCCCCAAGGCACAACGTTGTCGAAACATTCCCCGAAGGCACGGAGGTCCCCATGTGCCTATGCGGGGATCCTTGCCGCTTCCGGCAGTCTGTAGACAACTCATACACATACGGTATGAGGTACTGGAGCTGCCGCAACCACGACTCCGAGCCAACGCTGCGGATGCGGATGCGGCGGAGAAGCCCGGTATGTTCATACTCACATTTGGTGCTGCTCCCAATTCATACATGTTGTAACACCATGTGATGTGACTAATTGCAGCCTCCACTATGCGAGTTCATCCGATTCTACGACGCGGAACAAACTCCCGAGATGGAGAGTGCTATTCAAGGTATTTCGTCTGGTGCGGCGGAAACCACTTCATCTGGCGGAACCAAGTGCTATTCAAGGTATTTCGATTTAATGAAGGTTATTTCCTAAATTTCTATTTAACTGTTAGTTATTTAATCAATTTTTCCCAATTATCACAGCTAAATATGTTTTTTCCTTAATTTATTGAGTTTGCCCTCCTATGTCCATTTCAATTGGCGACAGGGGGGTGTCGCCATTTGAAATGGCGACAGGGGGCAAACTCGACATTTCCACTGCTGCCCCACGCAGCCAGAGGCTGGATGCCCCCTGTCGCCAATTCAAATGGACACAGGGGGTAGTTTTGCTATTTTCTTTTTCGGCATATTATTTCTGTAAATTTTGATTAAAATAATATTATTTAAAAAAAATTCATCAGTCCGTCCTAGTTTCCCCTGTTCTTGCTTCTAAATGGGGTTGCAGTCTCGTACGCTTTAGGTTTAAGGCGGTGAAAATTTGAAATAATAAACGACTTGTTTATACTGTGTGGCAACTAACTAGGCCCGGGCTTCTTCCCCTACATTTCTGCCACCTTTCTGGGCAGTGTCAACCGAAATATCCTCTTTTACTGATGGGCCCAAATCGGCCTAGCCAACTCGGTTTTCAATGGGATACCTCCAACATTCAAAGGATATAATTGTGGGCCGCACAGTGATAAAATTTCCGTGCCAAAAATTCACTTGGATCACCTTCCATCATCTAGAAAAAGCACATGTCACCTCTAAAAAACAAGAATTTTTTTTATTTAATACTTCTTTTTAATCATATTTTCGAAAATGTACTGCGAAGTTCGATTTTTACAGGAATGGGCACCCGTCGCCCATGTACACGGCGATCGCCCCATACACAGGCGACCAGTGGGGCCCACTAACGGCTACTACCGGTAGAGATGGATGGTAGTAACAGCGAGGGGAGAGATCGCCCGTATTGCGGGCGATAGGTGGAGCACCCGGGCGATCGCCCATATTGCGGGCGATAGGACACACCCAAACTTTATTACTTTCAGTCCTCTTGCAGCAAGCCAGTAACACATCAATACTAACAGAGACGTACCCAAAAATTTTAGAAACATTATATGTTTATATTTTCAATAGATTAAATTTTTTGATTGATTTGATTTTGATTTTAATGGTTTGAAAATTTTAAGATATTAGAACTATTTGTATTATTTTTAGCAAATTTCAAATATATGTTGTATTTATGATATTACAAAATAATTATACAAGACTATAGATTTTTGTTGATCAAATACCGTTTCGGGCTTGGAAATCGCCAACCTCTCGGCACCGATTTTTGTTGAAAATCGGAAGAAACTGAACGGTTTCGAAGTCAAACTCTTTGAACTTGGTGGTAAAAAAAATTGACTAATTTTATCGATTTTCACCGAATTTCAACCGATTTTCTTCGAAAAATCGGTAAACTAAGCGAAACAATTCAGAAAACGATTTTAATTGATTTCAAGCGATTTTCATCGATTTTTGAGCGGTTTATATCACATAAAATTTCCTGAATATTTTGAATTGAACCGGTTTATCAATCGGTATAGTTTATCGACCAGTATAGTTTATCGGGCCGGCTCGATACGATCTGAAATCATGATTTTTATCGATAATTGAAACCCAGTGCACATCTATCGAAATCTTCCTAGTTCTGCCTCCGAATACTAACCTGGTCCTGATCAAAGTGATCAAGAGTCAAAATCATGGCATATCATTTCCGTCTTGTTTTGAAGAAGGCAAAGCCGCAAGCCCCTTCAAAGCCTGAAAAAGATTGTCAATTCACATATTATACCAGATGAAATGTTTCCAAGCATCCAGCACGGATGACAGATTGCCCGCTGCCGGACTACATTTTAAAGAACCAGAGGTAATGTGGCAGTAATGTCTAACAAGGCATTCAGGATTAAAACATGAGCTTATATCATTTTCCTTACAATGCTCCGCAAGATGAGCCAGCTCCGCTAGATGAGCCAGCCATTGGTGAAGTGTGAGTGGAAGATGTGTATGTGTGACTATGGTTTATCCATTTATAGCCTCCAAGGGGTGGTGTATGGACTAAGTGTATGCCCAAATATGGGGAGATCGCCCAAATATAGGGCGATCGCTCTAAATCCGGGGGATTGGTCCTTTTTATAACCAGAGGCACATTGTCCGAGGTTAATATCGCCAGAATAAGGGGCGATCACCCAAATATGGGGATATCGCCCAAATATAGGGCGATCGCTCTTAATCCCGGCGATTGGTCCTCTTTATAACCAGAGGCAGAAGCGCGTAAGCTTTGGGCCATTGCGAGGGAAGACAAAACACAGAGCACAAGTAAGTGTAGCCAAGCAACGAGTGGCAATGGAGGTCCCCTCGCCCCCAAGGCATAGCCTTCGCGAAGACATCCCCGAAGGCACGCAGGTCCCTATGTGCCTATGCGGGGATCCTTGCCGGTTCCGAAAGTCTGTAGAGAACTCATACACATATGGTATGAGGTACTGGAGCTGCCGCAACCATGAGTCCGAGCCAAAGCTGGAGATGCGGATGGGCCGAAAAAGTCCGGTATGTTCGTACTCGCATTTGATGTTACATAAAAATGTGAAAACATAATACTGTAATGTCATCTTTTCTGACAAATTGCAGCCTCCACTGTGCGAGTTCATCAAATTCTACGACGCGGAGCAGACAGCCGAGATGGAGAGGATGCGTGATTGGGAGTACTCGCATCGAAGAGCTATGGTAGACGAGAAGTGGCGTGAGCAGGAACAGGAGGAGAAGCGCATGAAGCAACATGAAGAAATGTGTGCAAAGAGGGACGCTGAACGACATCGCCTGGCGGCCGAGCGGGAGGCTGAGCGTGAGAGGAAGCGCTAGAGGGCGGCTAGGGCCAGGTCGGTAGGCACCGATTGGTTGCGCAAGGGGAAATATCCCTGGTGCACTCAGTAGTGTACCAGAACGGCCCTTGTTGTTCGTTGTAACCTTCATGTTATTTGTTAGCATTTTCGCCCTATCATGAAATCGTGGCAACTCAAATCGAATACTGTAGGCACACGTGCTAGTAATTAAGATAGATTAAAAAAAACATGCACTGAGTTCAGCTAACTGCATTACAAGATGAAGAATGTAAAGTCATTACAAAAGCATAGATGTAGAACAAGTCAGTCACGTGGACGCCTCGTGGAGGCTGTCGAACTCCCGAACGAACTCGGGGTACGACCTCCTCACCTGTCGGTGGGCGTACAAGCGTTGTGCGGAAATACAAAATGGTGCATGTTATCAAAGTGCGCAAGTACGGGAGCAATAAACGAGGGGGTGTACCTGTCGCCGAACCCAGTAGTGGCCCATGGTGGGCCAGTCCATCGGGTCCCCGTGGTAGAAGTCCTCTGAGTACGGCACGGTGTCAACAACAGGCCTGCCGATGGAGAAGCGCTCCCAGGACCACAATTGCAGAAGGAGGACGCACCCTGACATAGTCACCTCCTGGAGAGCCCGAGAGACCGCGTCGCACCGGCCTCTATATGTCGTCGCGAGCACAGCGGAGGCCCAAGACCATTGCACAATCTGTTTACATCGAGAATGTTAGTCATGTCCTGTCAGTATAGATTTGAACGAAATGTTTTACCTCCTCCGCGGGGGTGTCAGCTATGGACTGCGCGTACTCAATCAGGTGCCGATCCACCGTGTTCCCGTGCGATGAAGGGAACATCACCCAACCAAATAGCAAAAGCAGGTATGCCTCAAGGTGTCGGGCCACATCCCCCTCCTCTGCGTGCGGGTGGAGAAGCTCAGCCTGCAGCACTTGGCACAATTTGATAAGCAACTTAGCGCGTCCCCATTAAATAGCAACAAAGAGGGTACTAACCATGAACTGAAGCAGCCACACCTTCGTCGGTCCGTGCCGCTCACCGTGCCTTAGGGGCACGTGACACGCCGCTCGAGGGTGTCGCTGCACTCGGCGAACCGCGGACAAGTCCGCCCGCGCGTGGACGGAACGTCGTGCGGCACAACCGCAGGACTCCGCAGGTTAGTCCCAACAGGTAACACACGCCCCGCAGTTGTCGGAGCCATCTCTCGCCGCGGCAGTGGAACGTGTCGCCTCGGTCTCCACCGGCCGACGAGGGCGGCCGCCAGGGACCTGGCCGCATTCAAACGTGGGACCTGGTTCCCTCCGCTTGGGCGCAGATGCTCCACCATCCTGCAGAGCGGAAGTAAACCAGCCGCTCGTAACCTGCATGTAGTGCTGTCAAACTGTATTCGCAAGTAAGTGCATGTACGAACACGAGTATGCAAGACAGGTGCCAGCTTACTGTGGAACCCAGCGTGGGTCGATGCGGAGCATCTCGTTCGGCACCTGAGGCCGCAGTGTCGCTAGCTGTCGGCCCTCAACTGCGGACAACCTAGACCGGTGGGTCTGATCAACGGTCCTATCTAGCAGCTCAGGGCAGTCAGCAGCACCATACCTATCTCCCGCCATCGCCGCCTGTTACAAACCAAATACATTAAACTGGTTAGCAATTAAATGACAAATAACAAATATTGGGATATGTCAAACGAAATAACAAAGTGGAGAATAAAAAGGTTACAAATTACGACAACCACAAGTTTTGCGCCGTTACAATAATTAATTGGTACACATTGAAGTTCTCGAAGTAAAGAAATACATGCAGAAGGGAAAAACAACAGATAGGACAACACTTAAATCTTACAGATTACAACAACCAAATACATGTAGACATAAAACTACGTTATCCACGATTATGACGCGCCTCGGACTCGTCCATATCGTTCTGAATACCCCGTGTCCTTCGCCGACCGACCTTCTGCTTCAACAATCGGATGTTCGGTACCCATCGATGCTCTGGAGGGGGTGCTGTTGTGAACGATCCATCCGCCCTGTACCCGTACACCTCGTTATGCCATGTGGCGTGAACACTTTGCTTGTAGTAATAGTGGGCGATGTACGGACGACAGGACTGGTGTGTCTCTGCATGCAGAATCACATATGAGCACGGCAGCAGTAAAGCAGGCGTAGTTTCTGGCAGGAGCACTTGCAGTCAGATGCTCTCAGTATGCACATATGTGAAGTCCTCTCTCGGTGGGCACCTCTTCGACCTCGGTCACCACAGTGCACGTGGTATCTCCATTCCAAGCCACTCTCCGGTGTAACACGATGTGTCTGTGCCTTCCGTGTTTTTTTGGCCATGTACGTAGATATAACCGTTAAGTACATCAGTCGATTGTCCGACATACATGCAACAGACTTGTTGTATCGCTCAATGAAATATCGTTGGGTGCCTAGCAACACACCTTCAACTATACCCACCAATGGAAGGCATCTAGTGCCTTTCATTACCCAGTTGTAAATCTCCGCCAGGTTCGTTGTCATTATTCCATAACGCGAACCGCCCTCGTCATGCAGAAGGGACCATTTCTCCAACGGCTCGTGTCGTATCCAAATTGCGGAAACTCTTTATGCTTGTCCCCGGCCTACGCCGAATATTTGGGGCATCGGTCGGGAGCGCACACAAGGCCGTCGGGTCCTCTCCTTGCTCGTGGTAGACCATAGGGTTCCTTGATGAACTAGCATCCCCCCTTGGATTCATTGATTGCTTCTTGGTTAGTTCATCCAGTGTCCTCCGAAGTGCATCGAACTTCCGTCGCTAGTTCTGCTTGCATAGCCGCTTAAACATGTTCATCAACTCCTTGTTCCTGAACTGATGAAAGAAATTCGCACCCATGTGCCTCATGCACCAACTGCTCTTCAAATCTGGCCACTTTGCTGCTCCCACGACGTCAGACCCTTCCTGCATATCCATGATCGCCCTCAGCAACCCTGCATGCCGGTCATGGTTGACACAAACATCGGGCCGATCCTGCACAACTGCAAGCTTGACTCTCTCAAGGAACCAATACCAGCTGTCAGTGTTTTCTCCCTCCACGAAGGCCAATGCGACCGGTAGAACCTGGTTGTTGGCGTCCACCGCGATCGCAGTTAGAATCTGGCCCTTGTATTTCCTAGTGAGGAATGTGTCGTCCATGCAAATGACCGGACGACAGTGTCGGAACGCACTTATGCATGCGCCGAGGGCGAGGAAGGCCCACTGTAATACCCACTTACCCGTGCACGGACCACCAGCAGGAAACTCCATAAGGTCGATGGATGTACCGGGGTTCCTATTTGATATTGCCCTGAGCAGGTGGGGAATATTCTCGTACAAAGCCTCGTACATCCCGAACCGTATTTGCAAAGCTGTCCTTTTTGCTCTCCATGCTTTCGCATAGCTAATCTTGTACTGAAACCTCTCCTCGACAGCTGTTATAATGGATCGAGGCTGCAGGTGCGGATTGTCCACAATCTGACCATAAAACACATTTGCCACCCAAGTGGACGACAGATTGCGGTGTTCCTGCTCCGCTTCCTCCAGTTCACAGTTATGCTCCGTCACTATGGAACATTTCCAGTAGTCCTTCCACTTCCCCTTGTATGCATGCACCCGCCATGGGCACGAATTAACTACGCACTTCACGTCGTACTCTGTTTTGCTGGACTTCACTACCCTAAATTGCCGCCGAAGTGACATTGCCCAGTATTTCACCGCATCCATCACAGCCTCCTTGTATTTATATATGGCTTCCTGTGTGTACCTCGTTTTCATGATACTCCCATGCATCAACGTTCCCTTCATTCATTGTTAGGTCTTCGAAATTAAAATTACTCCACGCACCAGGGACTAGCACCTCAGTAGTATTGTCCTCCTCATCCGACTCTTCGCAATCAGGGACTTCCTCATCCGCACGGCCCTCCTCCTCCATCAGATCAACTATATCCTCCACCTCCTCCCCCTCGTCGGCCACCCCCCACGCCTCCATGACAGTCTCCTCGCCCCCGCCGATCCCCTCGCCACCACCAAACTCATGGACCCCCTCTCCGAGCTCCTCGTCACCTTCATCATCACATTCCTGCATGTTTGTCTGCCCCTCCTTCACAATATCTACCTCGACATCACCAACTACCGACACCGATGGAGCTACCGGGTACCACTGTACCAGTAAGGTGAGCGGCCAGCTCCGCTCCACGGCATACCCAAGATAGCTCCTCCACGATGTTGTCCCGTTAATAGGAATCAACTCCAAAAAAACAGTGTTGCGCAGGGCTGACTATTGCTCTAATCCGCAAACTCGAACCGCCTCTCGTGATCCAACCTGAACATCCCAAATAACCACTCCAACAAAGTCCTGTATGTCCTATCCCTCGGTCTAGGCATGCCCTGTACGACCATTGAAAATGATGACAAATCTACGCCTGTCGGACCTTGTGCTATCTCCCCATCTCCATAAAATATTTGAAAATATTTCATCTCTGACATGCTGCCTACAACATCGGACCGAAATTTCAATCAGTTGTCATCTAACCACATCGTGCATTACCCTATGAATGTTATATCTATACATTTTTCTGTGCTAGCTTCTAACATTGCATGATACTTCATAAGTTCTTTTACTTTACTAATTTGTAACCTACCACGGTATTTACATATGCTTGGTCGACTACCATTTTTTAAAATATTACTCTACACTACAATATATAAGTCAATCAACTGTAAACAAGTATTTCGACTAGCCTAACGTATGACTACGTTGTAATTTTCAATAACAAAATTTCGAGTACAAAATCCTACTACAATATATTTCTAAATATTACCTACATTACATTTCCTACGTTACATTTCTAACCAATCCTACATTACAATCCTAAAGCTAAACAATCCTATATTAGGTTTCATACATCGAAGACTAACCTACATTATATTTCTAAAGACTTAACAATATAGGAAAATAAACTTTTATACTACATTTCAAAAAACAAATTTGCAAAAACATACCTCACAAAAACGATGAACCAAACTTTTTAATCTTCTCTCTTTTCCTTTCCTTCTCTTCTTTCTTCTTCTTCTCTTCTTTCTTCTTTTCTTTCTTCTCTTCTTTCTTCTCCTCTCTTCTTTCCTTCGGCTGGTTTCTCTCCTCTGGCCCTTTGCTCGGCCGCCGAATGGGGGGGGGGTGGCTTTTAAAGCCCACCTATCGCCCGCAATATGGGCGATCGCCTGCAATCTGGGCGATTTCTGGCTCTGGCGTTACTAGCCGTTACTGCCCGTAGTAGCCGTTAGTGGGCCCCACTGGTCGCCTGTGTATGGGGCGATCGCCGTGTACATGGGCGACGGGTGGCTATTTCTGTTAAAATCGAACTCCATAGTACATTTTCGAAAATATGATTAAAAAGAAGTATTAAATAAAAAAAATTCTAAAAAACAAATCATCTGATAGGAAGCCTATTAAAAAAGAGGTGACCAGAGAATGGTATATGATTGTATAGCAATGGGTTTCATAAAGTTTGAAGAAGTTTTATGAAAAATATTTTAGAACTTTAAGGTTCACTGAGTTCCGTGCGTTTCTATAAGTTTTCAGAACATTCCAAGAAAGTTTCAAGCCAAAGTTTCAGATTTCAGAACTTGAGTTTCAACAAATTTCAACCAAAAATATTAAACAAGTTTCGACAAAGAGTTTTAAGTACCAACAAGTTCTGACGAGTTTTGTGTTTTTGCCCGACAGCACGTGCTCGCTGCGCATTGCTGAGCCATGGGTGAGGAAGCCATCGGATATGGTCGCTAGTCGTGGGGATGAGACTGGATTCAACTGACATCTCCAACCGCCGACCCACCACGCCCCTATTTGGTCATGCCCTTTTCTGACCACTTCTTGACCCCGCCACTCCTAGTAAGGAGGACGTCAGTTTCAACCTAGCCGCTATATTTCTCTTTGCCACTCACCCCTCTGTAGCCACTGCTCCTCCCTACCCCTCTACAACTACAACCTTGGATCCTACAGTGCCACCTTGTTTCCCTTGCCGCCCGCAACTCTTCGTCTGCAGCTCCACCCCTCTCTGGTCGAGCCCATGGCTCCGTGGCCTATTGCGCCATACCGCAGCCTTTCGCGTGTTTACAGTCACTCGCCGCACAAAGAACCTACCAACCAAGGTTTGAAATTACATTTTCAGATCCCCTCTCGAAGGTGACCAAAATCCAAAATTTTGACAAAATATTGATATTTCGAACAAAATTTGGCCAAAATTAAAAACTAAATTTAAAATTCGGTATTTTTGAAGGCGAAAAAACAGAAATTTTGGCGGAGAGCATACCACAATTCACCAACCTCGAAGGACTACAAATTGTTGCCTGCCCCGAATTAAAGCGGTGGTGTGACTCGTAGGAAAACGAGAAGAAGCTCGCTTGCATCAAACAAAACCTATGTGCCCAGCCAAGCCACTTGCTATATTGCTCTTGTTTTTGCATTGACTACTCTTTTCGTCATCTTACTATATTAAAAAAAAATTCTGTTTTGCGTTTCTTAAATGATTCTTTCGTGCAGAAACGTCTAGATTTTCATCTGCTATGCCTTATTATTCTTCTTTTTTCCCTTTTGAAAAGACGCCTTGTTATTCAAAACATAAATATAGCAAAAAAAGTTGAATCAGAGGAGGGGGTGGATTTTAACAAGCACCTGCTCCTTTGTGTAATGCATTAGTTAACGTGCCTGACATATGGTGTCTGAGCAGTAGAGTTCTAAAAGAAGTTGTTGTGGGCCAAATGGAGTCATCTTCCCTTGACAAGCGAAGCAAGACTTATGCCTTCTTACGATTCATAAAGATTCACCTGTGACATTTAATCTTCCATCCGCTGGCGAGGCAAGGACTACAGACCTCATAAGTCCACCCCCCGAGGAAGATAGGAAAGAATAGAAAAACTCCCCTCCGTGGCGAGGGGGGAAGCGGAGGGACCTCTCCTCCGCGACGAAAGGAGGAAGCGGAGGGAACTCCCCTCCGCTAAATTTCCTGTCGACACAAGCACAGTACGGGCTGCCAAAGTCTGACATCCAGTAATGGCTCCTTGGGAAACACCAGGGCATGTCAGACTAGCCTGGGACCCTAAGATAAGTAAAATTCCCGTAGAACCCTTATGGAAGGCGCAAGAGTAGAGGGTAAGGAAGTAAAATACAAACAAAAGAACATCACATAGAGCCAAACTAACTCTTGGCTGGGGACAGGTGGAAGAAAAAGATTAAAAGACGATTTAAAAAGGCCTGTGCCCCAAGGACATAGTCGGTTGAAAAAGGGCCGACCAATGCATGCATGTCCCCTAGCCCGCCATATAAAAAGGAAAAATCGCTGCAGACCACCGGGGGAGAAAAAACCCTAGCCCCAAAAGACTCTACTCAAAGAAGATAAAAAAGAAGAACACAGGAGCACAAGAAAGAAGAACAATTCAGTGGCACACAACCGCCAAACTAGCGCCGTCCGTGGGGATCCCTAACTGCAAGGTGAAACCACTGCTCTCCGACCAGGACGAGAGGTAAATTTTCTATAGCCATGCCACCAAGGAAGGGAAAAGCGACAGCATCCAAGGAGGCGGCAACGATGGCAGAAGCGGAAGAATCGAGACGGCCTGCGAGGAGCCAATCTCGAGATCCACTCCAACTTCTGGATGGTGAGAATCGGCGGTTGGCCCCAACAGAAGCCCGGGATATGGTGGGAGCATTGTCTCCACAGACCCCGGCAGCAACGCGCAAGCGAGCTCCCAAACGGCGGCCTCCGGCGGTAGGCCGAACGGTTTCGACACCAGGAAGAGATGTGGCGGAAGCGTCGGCACATCCAACCCGTCGCCGAGAAATCCATGGGGATGAAGAGATCCTCGAAGAGGGGACCAGGGCTCAAGGGGAGCTTGACCCCAACATGCGGGCGTTGATGGAAGCTAATGAGCAGCTCATGGCGGAGGTGAAATGCCTTCAAGAACAACAAGATGGGGGGAGAGACGAGTCACAAGACGAAATCCCAAGCCGCGAAGTGCTATCCCCAGCGTTTGCGGTCGCGAACAGGGAGGACGACGATCCGAACCCCCTCAGCATCCGCCTACGAGCTAAAAAATGGCCTTCTCCAGGAAGCTTCAAGTTTCCTACCATTAAGCCGTATGATGGCCGGACAGACCCCAGAGAGTTCCTCCGCGTTTACGACACGGCGGTGGAGGCCGCGGGGGGAGACGATGATATCAAGGCAAAGGGGCTCCTGCTGGCACTCGAAGGCATCGCCCTGTCCTGGTACTATTCGTTGGAGCCCAGATCGATCACCTGCTGGTCGCAACTCCGCCGCAAGCTAGAATGCAATTTCCAAGGCAACTTTGACGGAATGAAAGAGGAAAGTGATTTATTTGCGGTCAAGCAGCGCGAAAGAGAAACTCTCAAGAGTTATTTCCAGCGCTTCTCCCGGGTTAAATGCCAAATTCGAGGTGTTGGTGACACCACTATCATCAACGCAGCGCGCTGCGGCCTGCGGAGGGGGCCGTTAGCAAAAAGGCTCGCTCGTAAAGAGGTGCGTATGGTGGAGGAACTCTTTGCGAAGATGAGGGAATATGCACGAGCGAAGGAAGACAACCTCCGTAGGGAAGATAGGCCACGACAAGAGACCCAAGAATTTATTTCACGCAAAAGAGGGCGAGGGAAAGATCCCCCACCCAATGCTAAAACAAAGGAACGATACCCCGAGTCGAGGAGCAGGGATGAAGGAAGGAGGATTCATCACATAGACGAGCGAAGCAATCGACGAATCGCTAGCAATAGATTAGCGGAGCAACAGAGGCCAGGCCCAGCCCCGAACCGAGGAAGGCATGACGAGGGAAATCAAGTAATCAAAAGGGAAGGGCAAGGGCCAAGGCGGTACCTCTGCGAATATCACGGTGAAAATAACACCCATGACACTATCCGTTGCAAAGTGATAAACGGATACTGACGATTTGAGGCCAAACAAAGATAAGTTGGGACGCACCCTACACCGCCTGGAGCACCCCCAGCCGAACATCAACCCCCCCTCGGGTGGGGGTAAATCATCTTCGCCGCATCATCAACGTCATTGCTAGGGGCTCCTCGTCACATCTCTCGTCGAAGAGGCAGAGGAAGGCTTATGCCCGACAGATTAACCATGTTGTGATTAATCCAACTACCCCTCCTCCATTGAAGTTTGAGCCTATCACTTTCACACAAAAGGACGCTGCAGAGGTGCACTTCCTACATCAAGATTCTCTGGTGGTAACCGCGATAATTGCTGATTTGTGAAGTACGTCGTGTGTTGATAGACGGGGGAAGCGCGGCAGATATCTTATCCATGAAGTCTTTTCGGTAGATGGTGATTCCACAAGATCGATTGAAAAAATCGGAGGTGCCGTTGATGGGTTTTGGGGGAAGCATGGTCGACACCTTGGGCCAATTGGAATTAGAGGTCACCTTCACAACGCCACAAGCCAGCGTCACGGGTCATGTAACATTTGACGTGGTAGACATGCCATTCCAGTACAATGCTATCCTAGGCCGGGGCTCGTTGATGACCATGGGAGCCGTAATTCATCACGGATTCCTATGTATGAAGATTCCCTCCACTGACGGTAACGTCACAGTGCGAGGAGATCAAGCCCTCGCAAGGAAGATAGACATGGAAAATCCTCCCCAGGTCAAGCATGTTTGTACCACGGAGCTGGACCCGGTTATACCTATGCATCGCAGTCGGTGGCTCCCTAAACCACAGCCGCAAGGAGAAACACAACAAGTGCTGCTTAGGCCAGGCGGGAGTAGGGCAGTGACTCTCGGCGCCATGCTACTCCCTGATGAGGAGAAATGTATGATACAACTCCTTCAAGAGTACGAAGCCGTGTTCGCTTGGGGACCCGAAGACCTCCCTGGAGTCCGTAGGGAAATCATCGAACACTCCCTCGCCATTAGTCCAGACGTGAAGCCAAAAAAAGCAAAAATTCAGAAAACTTGCGGCAGAAAGACAAGTAGTTGTGAAGGCGGAGGTGACCAAATTACTTCAAGCGGGGATCATCCGCGAAGCCCGCCACACGGAGTGGTTGGCCAACATAGTCCTAGTCAAGAAGGCCAGTGGGGCATGGAGGATGTGCATTGATTTTACTGATTTAAACAAGGCGTGTCCAAAAGATGACTTCCCCTTGCCCCGCATTGATCAGTGTGTCTACTCTACCTCTGGGTCGGAAAGGATGAGTTTCCTCGACGCATACTCTGGCTATCACCAAGTATACATGCAAAAAGAGGACGAAGATAAGACATCGTTCATTACCCCCTTCGACACTTACTGCTTCATACGAATGCCCTTCGGGCTCAAGAACGCGGGTGCTACCTTCGCGCGACTCATCACCAAAATCTTCGCCTGCCAGCTGGGGAGGAATGTGGAAGCCTACGTCGATGACATTTTTATTAAGAGCGAGAAGAAAGAGAACCATATCGCTGATCTCCGGGAAACTTTTGACAACTTGATGGCGAAGAAAGTAAAGCTCAATCCGACCAAGTGTGTCTTTGGCGTAGACGCTGGAAAGCTGCTAGGCTTTCTGGTCTCCCAATGAGGCATTGAAGCGAACCCGAAAAAGATAAGGGCCATCCAGGATATAGCTCCACCAAGAAATCTAAAGGAAGTACAACGGTTGGCGGGGCGGATAGTAGCACTTAGCCGATTCCTGCCAAAATTTGCGGAACGAAGCCTGCCGGTCTTCAAAGCCCTACGTTCAAGTGATGCCTTTGCTTGGACAAAGGAGTGCTAGCGCGCCTTCGACAATCTGAAGCAAAGCCTCATGGAGGTCCCTACCCTGCAAAGTCTGAAGCAAGGTGAAGAGCTTCTGCTATATTTGGCGGCCAGCCCTTCTGCCGTCAGTGTTGTACTAGTGCGGCCACAAGGTGTAAGGCAACTGCCGATTTACTTCGTCTCTGAAGCCCTCCAAGGAGCAAAGCTATGATACTCAGAAATGGAGAAACTGGCGTACGCTTTGTTGATGGCCTCCCGAAAACTCTGTCATTATTTTCAAGCTAATCACATCAAAGTGCCAACCACATACCCTCTTGGCTCCATACTGTCCAACAAAGAAAGCAATGGCCGTATCAGCAAATGGGCGGTCGAGTTGGCACCCTTCGAGTTAACTATAATGCCTCACACCGCCATCAAGAGCCAAGCCCTAGCTGATTTTATGGTGGAATGGACTTCTCCAGTGTCCGAAGATAATGATGCTTCAGTGGTATGGTCCATCAATTCTGACGAATCATGGGGAGTAAGCGGGGCGGGGATAGCTGCAGTGGTAATGGCTCCTGGAGATGAAAAAGCTGAGTTCACAGCAAGGCTGGAATTCCCCTCGACCAACAATGTAGCTGAGTACGAAGCGCTCCTGCTGGGGCTCAGGAAAGCGAAAACCGTGGGAGCGAGAAGGGCTATCTTACACACTGACTCGAAGCTTATTCAGGGACATATCTCCAAAGAATATCAAGTGAAGGACGAACAGCTCCAGAAATACATCAAAGCAATCAGGGTGATGGAGAAGAGCTTCGTCGGGTTCACAATTGTTGTGATACCAAGAGCCCAAAATGAGCGAGCTGACGAAGATTGCCGCGGCCGGAGGGACCTTACCTCCGACGGTATTCTTTGAAATACTCTATATCGCTTCTGTTTCTTCTCAGATAAACCTCGTTACCCAAGCAACCGAGAAAGACTATAGGAGCGAGATATACGACTATCTCCTCGAAGGCACAACTCCGTGTGATGAAGCGCAAGCGAAACATCTGGAGAGGCGAGCGAAGAAATATGCTATCATTGATGGGCTCTTATTCCGCAGTGGTCTCTGCGCCCCATGGCTCCGCTGTGTTTCTCATGAGGAGGGGGTGCAGGCCCTACGTGAAGCACACCAAGGAGACTATGGAGCACACCAGGCCCCTAGGAATCTTGCAGGAAAGGTGTTCCGAATGGGGCTCTACTGGCCCACGGCGTTACAAGATGCCAAGCAGATAGTTTGACACTATCACGCATGCCAATGGATGACCAAGCAGAAAAAGGCCCCACCCAACGAACTGCACGCGGTGCCCTAGGTTTGGCCCTTTGCCAAATGGGGGATGGACATCGTTGGAGCGCTTCCCAAAGCCCGGGCAAACCTTCAGTTCGTAATCGTCGCCATTGACTACTTCTCCCGCTGGATCGAAGCAGAGCCGGTGGCAAAGATAACTGCTGATGCTGCCATCAAATTTCTATGAAAAATGATCATTTGCAGATATCGGGTCCCTTTCCAGATCATGACAGACAATGGATCCCAGTTTGACTCCAAGAAATTTCGTGATTACTGTGAAAACATCGGGACAAATATCTGCTTCGCCTTAGTGGGTCACCCCCAGTCGAATGGGGCAGTGGAACGAGCGAACTGATTGCTTCTTGATGGCATCAAGAAGAGGCTCTATAACTCTGCAAAAGGATCTTGGTCCGATGAGCTCGGCCACGTTTTGTGGGCAAGTCGTACCTCAGCCTCAAGAGCAACCGGGTTCTCCCCATTTCGGCTCATTTTCGGAGAAGCTGTCTCACCTGCAGAAGTACTTGCAAAATCCTTACGAGTAATTAAAACTCCAAGCTACGAGGAAGCTAATATCATGTGTGATTTGGCAGAAGAACAGAAACTTCAAGCCTTGGAGACCATGAAAGCATACGCGAAGGCCTCGACACGAAGCTTTAGCAAGAAGGTAAAAAAACGCGAGCTACATCCTAGGGATATGGTGCTCAAGAAAGCTGCTCCAGCCTTCGCAAAGCTGGAAACAACATGGGAAGGGCCGTACATTATCCAAGAGTCAATGACCAAGGGTGCACACAAGCTCATCACTCCAGATGGCGAGGAGATACCAAGAACATGGAATTCCGACGCACTCAAGAAATTTTACCCGTGAGGATGAGATACGAAGGCAAAAAATGTACCGGTCTTTATCAATAAAACAGTAAGAGGTCGCTGTGGATGAAGGTCATCTTTACATTCTCCAGTGTTTAATCCGAAGACCCATTGCCTCGCGCCGAGTAGGAGTTCGCGGACGATTGGTCGGGCTAACGTCCCACCCGTCCCTTCGCTCTGGAGACCCGTTGCCTCGCGCCGGGTAGGAGTTCGCGGATGCTTGGTCGGGCTAACGTCCCACCCGTCCCTTCGCTCCGAAGACCCGTTGCCTCGCGCCGGGTAGGAGTTCACGGAAGCTTGGTCGGGGTAACGTCCCACCCGTCCCTTCGCTCCGAAGACCCGTTGCCTCGCGCCGGGTAGGAGTTCGTAGACGCTTGGTCGGGCTAACGTCCCACCCGTCCCTTCGCTCCGAAGACCCGGGGCTCCGCTCAGGGTAAGAGTTAGCGGACGCTTGGTCGGGCTAACGTCCCACCCGTCCCTTCGCTCCGAAGACCTGGGGCTCCGCTCCAAGTAAGAGTTCGCAGACGCTTGGTCGGGCTAACGTCCCACCCGTCCCTTCGCTCCGAAGACCCGGGGCTCCACTCCGGGTAAGAGTTAGCGGACTCTTGGTCAGGCTAACGTCCCACCCGTCCCTTCGCTTCGGAGACCCGGGGCCCCGCTCTGGGAAAAGGTTAGCGGAATGCTTGGTCGGGCTAACGCGCCACTCTTCTTTTCGCTCCGAAGACCTGAGGTTCTGTCCTATTCCCTCATTCCAACAACCTATGGCTAAAAATCGAATGGAAAGCCTGGAAGAAGGCTATACGGCCAACAATTAGACCATCACTTCATCACTAGTATGGCTAAATCTTTCAAGTATTCTGGGAATAAACGACACTACGGACCCGAGAGCATAGAAATGCTTGATCACGTTGCTGATCTAGACGAAAAAACCGAAGATTGAAACGAAAACAAACAAACTAAAAAGAAGACAAGAGCTCGCGCAGAAACATAACACCCATTTTATTGTATAGAGCGGCGCTGTGGGATACAGAATCTTTTACATATATTGACCCTAAACGCCATGCGCGCGCCGCATTGCCTCGATGAGAGCATCCATCACTCCGAAGAGCCTAGGCACAGTCTCGATCAATACGTAGACGTTGGCGATGTCGCGAGCAAGGACCTCCTGCACCGCCAACTCCTCCATAGCTTGATCGAAGTCGATCCAGAGTTCGACTGGGAACCCCTCGTTGGCTACACCAGGTGGAAGGCCAGCCATGGCAACTAGACCGTCGGGATTAAGCTAGTGAAGAGTCAAGTTAACCGAGGGAGGATATCATAGTCCACTTTGGGTGCAACGACACCCTTATATATGCACCTAGCGCAAGGGAGCCGAGTAGTCTGGCATAAATGTTGAGGCGAGAAGTCGAGGAGGCTCTTCATTCCCCAGACATTACACTTATCTCCACAGATCTCAGGCATCAAGAAAATTAGAGCACGCGGGCAAAATAAGCAAAGCTGGCACGTTCTTACACGTGCCACTTCAACAACAACATACAAATCTAGCATCGAGGAAACAGGCGAAGCTAAGAAGTAAGCAAAGATTAAGTTTACCGCGCCAGACACACTACTACAAAACATATCTTTTGTAACACATTCGCGTAACACATTGAACAATGTGTTACAAAGATATTTTGTAGTAACATATAATTTGTGTTACAAAGACATGTTGTAACACATATTTAATGAGTTGTGAAAAGTGTTGCAGGAAACTACAGTAGCAACACATAATATGTTACAGAGGAACATTGTAACACATGGTGGTAGAGTTATGAAATCACTCGATTGAAGTTCAGCGGTTCGATTATTTCCTAAAATTACATAAATACCATATTTTAGCATCAATAAGTTTTTCCGTGTGTAAGGTGTCCAACCTTTTTATTTTATTGTTTTAAGATTTATAAATTTTACATTGAGATTTTTAGGCTTGTTTATCATTTTATTTGGTCGCGCTTTTGTTGAATATTCAACCAACTAAATTGGTTGATTTAATAGGTTTTTAATTAATTCATTGTAAAGGTGAATTATTCAGATGACCCAATTGGTTCAAAATTCTACTAATTTGACTAGATATATATTTTTCTTATTTTTCTCTTTTATTTTCTCTTCTTTTAATTTCTTTGTCAAGAAATTTCTTTTATTTTCTCTTATTTTCTTTGTGGAGAAATATTTTCCCACCAAATTTCTTTGAAAAAACAAAAAGTACATGTAGATTTTTTGTGGAATTACCACTCGATTTTCCAACCGAATTTTTTGTAAAACAAAAAAATGCCCTCAATCCTTACAAAAAAAGGAATTTATTTAATTAAAATCCATGTTATTTAACACTAAAAAAAATAAAAATAGAAAACAACCACAAAGAAGCTACAGCAGCCAATCGTGCAAACTGGCGCCCTCACAAATAATATTTCACTCGTTATTTGCCGCACTAATCACCCTCCAAAATATTTTCCTGCGGACGTGAACCAATTATAAATCCTTCTCCACAACTAGCTAGCGCCTCCATCCTTCTCCACATCCTCTCTCATCTCTCTCATCTACTACACGGCATGGAGACTCTGTAAATTTCCTTCTCCACAACTAGCTAGCGCCTCCTGTAATTTTCCTTCTCCAAAACTAGCGCCTCTACCCTTCTCTACAACTAACGCCTCTTGTAAGTTTCCTCTCAGACTTGAGGTGTCTCGCCACCACACGCCGTTGATCGCCGAAATCGATCCAGCTTGTGCACTTGGTCACAGGGCTCAACGTCTTCTGCCACCTATCGAATAAGTATGTATGGTTTAATTCCCTTCTCATTTAGTTCTTATTGATTATTTTGAGGATTTGAGGAACTAGGGTTCTTGGAGAGTACATATGGAATTGGGGATTTTCTTTGGGGGGGTGTAAATCTGCATCGAATTAATCAATGGTGGATATTTCCCATGCCAGAGCATCTAATTTTTTTACCATAATTTATTTGAATATACTACTCAGGTGGGGATCCTCTCCCCTTGCTGACAAAAAAGAAGAGCGATAGATAAATCGGTCATGAAATTAGATTGAAAGGTCTTTTTTCTATGTGACTACTCAAGTGGGGAGATCTGATATGCCTGCTTCTATGTGTTGTTTCGATGATACTTTGAACTATTCTTTTGCATCTTTGCGAGACAGGCCGGCCAGGATGTGTTAAATCGAGATCAATTGTTAAGAGTGAATGAACAAATATATAGAAGCATCTCGATTGAAAATTAATTGTTTATATGAAACAATATCATTTGGTAGTCGAGAATGGATACCTAATCGTCTAGTCATTAACAAAAACCTGCATAAATTACTCATAATAGTGTTTAACTCATATGAAAATTGTTTGATTCAGATACATGGCCATGATCTACAATCGTCTAGTCTCAGTAACAAAAACTCGCATCCTTGGAGACGTATTATGTGTTAGATCTAGAATGATGTTGTTATGCTTTTACACTTGCATTTGTGGCGCTTGATATGATTTGTAGCTTTCCCAAATCGGATTGTATTACTGTGTGATGAAAAGGGGTTACAATCTTGCCGTAGGGTATTATTGTGTGATTAGAAAGTACTAGTGTTTTCCTTTTCCACAGAAGCATGGAACTTTCATGATATACTTTATCATTAGCTAGAATTATGTAGCGCTGAGCTTAGATGTGCAACTAATTAGTCATTATCTGCCATCGCCTTCATCTCTGCCACCTGATTTATCAGTATGATGCCTGAATATTTGTAGCAGAATGGAGGTTATTGTTTAGTACTATTTCTTGCCACTGTATTGAAGATCATTCATGGGATACATGGCCATGAGCTACAATCATCTAGTCTGGTAACAAAAACCTGCATAAATTACTCATAAGAGTGTTTAAATCATATGAAAATTGTTTGATTTAGAGATCAAAACTACCTGGAATAAAATGCAGAATTGCTTCCTCCTTCAGGAAAATATTGAAACCAAACCATAATTTGTTAAATTGCGCAAATACTATCTACTAGTATGTGCTTTGACATTAAATTAGAATATTGGGATACTTTTTCTCTATTTCCACAATGATTCTGTCAAGGACCTCAGGTCCGAGGGTAGCTGGACCGCGGCTACGGAGGTTGTAGTCGCGTTCCGTGGTCGCCGGCAGGGTTTTGCCCCCACGCCGTCGCCCTGCTCAACACCCGGGTTATGCCCCCTGGGTTGCCGGCGTAGGAGATGAGGAAGAGGGAGATTAGACTAGGTAATTCTTGCTTGATTCCCAAGTGCCAGATTACAGGGATTTAAATAGCCCCTAGGCTGAACAATTCTGCCCACACCCTAGGATGCGGATAAGGAAACAAACCAACTAAATAAGGAAACAACCCCACTAATTTAGGCTTACTAATCTTAGCCATGCAGATAAGGAAACAAACCAACTAAATAAGGAAACAACCCAACTAATTTAAGCTTTCTAATCTTAGCCACTCCTGTTGGCTTCCTCCGCGCTTATGCTGCGTTCATGACTGTCAGACATCACGCGCACGGTGGCGACGGCTGTACTTGCGGCCCCACATGACATCTCTCCCCTCCTCGAGAGGCAGCTCGTCCTCGAGCTGGAACTGGAAGTCGGGGTGCTTGGCAGTGAAAACGTCGGCATCCTCCCAGGTAGCCGATGCTGGCGATTCGCCCTTCCACTGAACGAGCAGCTGGCGCACGCCGCGTGCGAGACGTTGCTTGACGGCGCTGCTCGGCCAGAACCATCGCCCATGGTGAACCGCTGGTAGGGGCGGTGTGTCATCTGGGGGCGGCCCATGAAACTTCTTGAGGAGCTCGATGTGGAAGACATCATGCAGCCGAGTACGAGGAGGCAGGGCGAGACGCACAGCCACCTCGTTGATGAGCTCGGTGATGCGGTAGGGCCCGTAGAAACGTGGCTTCAGCTTGCCAGTGACGGCCTGAGGCAAGGACGCCGCTGCACGGTGCCGGAGGCGAAGGAGCACCCAGTCCCCCACCTGGTACGAGACAAGGCGATGGGCCTTATCATAATGACGCTTCTGGACCTCCTGTGCCTGTTCCAAGCGGGCGCGGATGTCAGCGAGGAACTCATCCCGTTCCTCCATGGATTTGGCGACGGCCGCAACCCTGGTGTCACCAGCCTCATATGACCGGATGGATGGAGGATCTCGACCGTAGACGACACGGAATGGCGTGTCCCGTAGTGAGGTCTGGTAGGCGGTGTTGAAGACGTACTCCGCCCATGGAAGCCACCGGAGCCACTGGCGCGGTCGGTCACCTGTGAGGCACCGAAGGTACATGATGATGACGCGGTTGGCCGACTCAGACTGCCCGTCGGTCTGTGGATGAAAGGCCGACGTCATGTGGAGCTTGGTGCCCACCAATCGCCACAGCTCCCTCCAGAACTTGGAGGTGAAGACCGTGTCCCTGTCCGACACGATGGACTGGGGCACACCATGTAGGCGGACAATGTCGTTGAAGAAAGCTTGGGCAACGGACTCCGCCGAGTACGGATGGGACAGCGGAATGAAATGGCAGTACTTGCTGAACCTATCCACCACTGTGAGGATGACGGACTTGCCCCGGACACAAGGCAGCGCCTCCACAAAATCCATGGCGATGTCGGTCCAGACCCCTTGCGGCACAGGTAGCGGTTGAAGTAGGCCGGCCGGGTGGAGATGTTCGGACTTATAGCGCTGGCATGTAGCGCATGCCCGCACCCAATCCTGCACAAGTCGCTTCATGTTAGGGAAATGAAAGTCGCGCCGCAGCCGATGTAGGGTGCGCTGGACGCCTTCGTGGCCCTCCTCATGGACCGCCGCCATGAGCTCCTGGAGCAATGGCGAGGTGGGGTATGTACAGCGGCGCTGTCTTTGGAGTATCCCATCCACCACCACCCAGGGCAAGGTCCGGAGCCCGCGATCTCGTCGTGCATGGCTACCAGGGGACGGATCCGTGGGCCTGAGTCGCTGGCACCGGCCGACGGTCGGCGGGTCCTGAGAGCGCCAGGACAGAGCCCTCCTCTGGTGTGTCTCGGCGCGACAGGGCGTCAGCCGCGGCATTAGCATGGCCCGGCTTGTACTCCACGGCGAAGTCAAAACCGAGGAGTTTACCTACCCAGTGGTGCTGAGGAATCGTCGCGAGCCGTTGATCCAGCAGGTACTTGAGGCTGTAGTGATCGGTCTGGATGACGAACCGGCGCCCCCAGAGATACGGCCGCCAGTGCCGGACCGCCTGCACAAGACCGATGAGCTCCGTTCAGAGGCGCGAGCGATCGATGGCGGGGCGCCACCGGTCTGCTGAAGAAGGCCACCGGGTGGTTGTTTTGGCCTAGCATCGCCCCGAAACCATGCGACGATGCGTCGCATTCGACGATGAAGGGCTTGGAGAAGTCCGGCAGAGCGAGGATTGGTGCGGAGGTGATTGCCGTCTTGAGCGCGTCGAATGCAGCCCGTGCCTCTTGGACCCACGAGAACCCATCTTTCTTGAGGAGGGCGGTGAGGGGTGCGGCGATGGTGCCGTAGTTGTGCACAAACTTGCGGTAGTAGCCCGCCAAGCCCAAGAAACCACGTACCGCGCGTGCCGACCGCGGTCGCGGCCACTCCCTCACCGCCTGGACCTTGGCGGGATCCATGGCGACGCCTGCCACTGAGATGATGTGGCCGAGATAGGCGACGGACGAGCTGGCGAAGGCGCACTTGGTGCGTTTGAGGAAGAGCTGGTGGTGCTGAAGCTCACCGAGGACCGCGCGGATGTGCCGTAGGTGGTCCGCCCATGACTTGCTGTATATTAGGATATCATCAAAAAATACAAGAACGAACCGACGGAGGAACGGCCTGAGGACGTCGTTCATCAGCGCCTGGAACGTTGCCGGGGCGTTGCATAGCCCAAACGGCATGACGAGGAACTCGTAGAGGCCATCGTGTGTGCGGAAGGCGGTTTTGTGAATATCAGCCGGCCGCATGCGCACTTGATGATACCCGGAGCGGAGGTCGAGCTTGGTGAAGAAGCACGCCCCATGGAGCTCATCCAGCAGCTCGTCGACGACGGGGATTGGAAACGCGTCCTTGATCGTGAGTGCGTTGAGGGCGCGGTAGTCGACGCAGAAGCGCCACGACCCGTCCGGCTTCTTGACGAGTATGACCGGGGACGAGAACGCGGAGTCACTGCGACGGACGATGCCTTGGGTGATCATGGCGGCGCATTGGCGCTCCAATTCATCCTTGTGAGCCGCCGGGTAACGGTACGGGCGAACGGCCACCGGCAGCGTCCCCGGTTTTAGGACAATGCTGTGGTCCCGGGCGCGCTGGGGTGGTAAGCCGGAGGGCTCGGCGAACACCCCGTCGAAGGAAGCGAGGAGGCCCTCGAGTAGGTTTGTCGGGGCTATGGTAGCGGCGACGGCCGACGCCGGGCGTGTCGTCACATCCGACCAGCACACCGCCCGACCGTGGTGCGAGAAGGACATGGTACGCGCCTTGAAGTCCCAGGTGATTGGTCCCAGGGTAACCATCCACTGGGTACCCAAGACAACGTCGTAGCCTGCTAATGGCATGACGAAGAGGTCGACGTGGAACTCCTCCCCATCGACCCAGAGCGGAACATGGCGCGAGCAGCGAGCACCGGATCCTTTCGCCATTGGCTACCGTCGCCGTGAGGCCTGGCATGTTGGATCGGGCAGGCCGGTGCGGAGAGCCGCCGTGTCAGCGATGAAGTTGTGGGTGGAGCCCGTGTCGAGAAGGGCGGAGAAGAAGGCGGCGCCCACGGCCACCCGGACCTGTAGCGTGTCGCAGATGGGTAGGCCGGCTACCGCCCGCAGGGAGAAGACGGGCGCATCCTGGTCGTCCCGATCAGTAGCGGGTGCGTCCTCCCCAATCTCCACACCGCCGATGTAGAAGATGCGACGGCAGACCCTGTTGTGGCCCCGGGAGTAGGGTTCATTGCAGTTGTAGCACAGGCCCAGGCGGCGGCGCTCCGCCTGCTCCTCGGTGGTGAGGCGTTTCACCTGCGCAGGTCCCCCACGGCCCTGGGGTGCCGGAAGTGCCAAGGGCGGGGCGGGGCAGCGAGTGGCGTCTGCGGTGGTGGTGGAGGTGCCAGGCGCGGTACCGGTGGTGGCAGCAGCGCGCGAGGCGCCTGTTTGGCCGGCGCATGTTGCAGCCGGTCGAGCTCCATCATCTCGACCTGACGCGCCAAGCTCATAGCCGCCGCGAGAGTCTCCGGATTGTGGATACGGACGGCGTGGCTGAGTGGCGGAAGGAGGCCGCCTGTGAACAACTGGACGCGCTGGCCTTCGTCCAACCGACCGGCACGCGGGAGAAGGGCCTGGAACCGATTGGCGTAATCCTCGACGGTCCCTGTGCGCCGGCACTCCGCCAGCTCGAACAGCGGGTTGGACCGTAACGGCGGCCCGAAACGAAGGTTGAGAAGATCCTTGAAACGCCCCCACGAAGGCGTGCCCTCGTCATCTTGGAGCTGGATATACCAGAGCTGAGCGACATCCTCCAAACTGTACGATGCCATCCAGACGCGCTCCTCTGCCATGGTGCGCTGTTGCCGGAAATAGGATTCGCACTTGTTGATGAAAAGCATAGGGTCGGTCTTTCCATCGTAGCGGGGGAAATCGAGCTTCTGGAACTTGGGCGGGCGATCAATATCGCGCGGCCCGTCGGTGCGGCCGCTGCCGGTTTCCGACGACGATGCGACCGTCGCCTTCATGCCCGCCACGTCGGCCTTCATGGCCGTCATCTCCGTGGACAGGTCTAACAGCTGCTTCATGACATCGGCGAGGGTGGGCTGGTCCCCCATGGTCTGCGATGTGGTGGAGGCCAAGGGTGAGATTGGCGGGCTTGGTGGACGGGCGGAATTGGTGGCGGCGGCGGTGGCTGCGGATGACGAGGATCGCCGAACTCCTGATACCAGGTTGTCAAGGACCTCAGGTCCGAGGGTAGCTGGGCCGCGGCTACGGAGGTTGTAGTCGCGTTCCGTGGTCGCCGGCAGGGTTTTGCCCCCACGCCGTCGCCCTGCTCAACACCCGGGTTATGCCCCCTGGGTTCTTGGCGTAGGAGATGAGGAAGAGGGAGATTAGACTAGGTAATTCTTGCTTGATTGCCAAGTGCCAGATTACAGGGATTTAAATAGCCCCTAGGCTGAACAATTCTGCCCACACCCTAGGATGCGGATAAGGAAACAAACCAACTAAATAAGGAAACAACCCCACTAATTTAGGCTTACTAATCTTAGCCATGCAGATAAGGAAACAAACCAACTAAATAAGGAAACAACCCAACTAATTTAAGCTTTCTAATCTTAGCCACTCCTGTTGGCTTCCTCCGCCGCGCTTTGCGCGCGTTCTGCGGCCCGTCGTACATCACGCGCACGGTGGCGACGGCTGTACTTGCGGCCCCACATGACAGATTCAAGGAGAGAAGAAATTAAGATGAGGCTTGTCCTTTAATGTATTGTACTGGATCCTATTTGGTTTCTCATTACATGAGCTTGTCAATCTCTTATTTTAATGTTGCTTATCAAATCCTACATATTTTAGGTGAACAAGTGGCCCTGTCGGGAGAGCTAAGGGTGGTTGGACACTATAAGAGGTTAGTAATTAGCTCTTTTTCCTTAATAACTCTTTTTCACATAGCACTGGTAAAATGGAATCGTAGAGCATATTTTATGGTTACTGCAAAGGACAGAGGTTTCACAAGTGAAATAGAAAGGTAGCTCTCAAAATTTGTTCTCAATGAATCAAGCCTCTTACATGATTCTTTAGGCAAGGAATGAAGCTTCCTAAAAGAGCTATTCGAAGTACCAAGTGCAAACTATTGCTTCTGAATGAGTGAAAATTATAGTTAAATAGACCTAAACACTAAACTACAAGTACACATTTAGATATGTACAATAGCTTACATGTTATCCACAAAATAGTATTAGTGGAAAGATGAAATATTTAGGTGAGAAAAATTTGAAAATGCAAATGTATGAATTGGAATTGAGGAAGAAGTCCATAAGGTACTCGCAGTTTGCTTTGATGAATCACAGCATGATCTCCTCCAGAGTCGCAAGTATCTTTGCTTGTGCTATAACATGCAGCTTTTAACTAATTTATTCATACACAATCTTACCTCTCTAGACTGCCTTTTGCAATAGCTAGGGTAAAATTCACATGAACTTCTTAGGGTTTTTGTATGGGTTGAGATCGAGGAGGAGGGGACTACTGACCACCATGGCAGGGAGCACGCGCCGCCGCCACCGTGGCTTTGCCACCATGTAATCCAACTGCCATATCACTGCCACACGCAGCCTTTGTATAATTTCTGTTACGACATATCTGTTTAATATATTACCTTTTCATGCAATTAATCAGAGGCCATGCGCTACAGTGGTCATGACTCATATGCATGTATATGTCAGGGATGAAAATGTTTAATCATTCAATCAACTAATCTTCTAAACATCATTGACTTTAAACATTTCACTGCTCACTCTTTTACCGTTACGCTTAACCGAAACTCTCAGCTAGTGAGCACCTTCACCTGAAAATGAAACAGATATGTTGAATCATATTATGCCGTAACTAAATTCCTGTATAAAATATGTCGAATCATATTATGCCATTGCACACAAATTACTCTGATATTTCAGTTTGCAGGAAAATGGATAGAAAGAAGCGGTTGAATGTAGTCCAATGTGGTGCTCAATATGCTGATGGAGAGCGCAGTAGCAGTGAGCATTCTTTGCCACCAACTGAGGCCGTGCTTGAATCACAAGCATTGGAAGATGATGGTATCCAAGTTGAGCAGCAAGATGATGACCCTTTGAATATGACAGGTACAACTATAATTACATAAAACTATGACTAGCTAGAAGAATTGAATGAGTATATGGTGATCATAGAGTTAATGACTTGGTGAGTCATTTTGTTTTGTACTTCTGCTAAATATTCTTATTCATGTTTACCTTTTTGTTGTTGTACCCCCTGTTGTTTTTAGGATCCTGAAAAGAAGCAGCCGCATAGAGCAAATGTTTACTTAGCAACTCACAAAAGAAAGAGGGGCAAAGATAAACATGAGCAAGTGGTATGCTATATACATAATTCTTTCCCAGATACCAATTTATGAAAGTGGTTATCAATTATCCTATTGTGGAAAAATAGGAGTTCGTAAGGCCAATCAAACACTACAAGACAATTGGCGATGCCCATGTGGAAGCAAGACTGATTACTTGGACTTCCTTTTGTGTATGTTAATTATTTCTTGCTTTAATTGTAGTGAAGTGCATATATCATATTTTGTAATTGCAATCATAAAGGTTAATACTTTCTTTTGTGCAGATTGAAAAGATCAAAGGTTGAAATTCATACATTTGGTTGCTTGCCACACGAAGGGATCTAGAAGCAAAGAATTTTATGAAGATTAGGCAATATTAGATATTTTTATATTCTTTTTATTGAGAACAATGTATTTCAGATTCATAGACTAAAGGCTTGTCTTCTCTAGAAATCAAATCGTTATGTATTCTATCGAATGGTGTGAAGTACTTAATATTTATTTGTTTGATGCAATGCAATATGTTATAATTGTTGCACTTATGGTCATCTGTGTTTTGTATTGTACAATGTGTTATATATGCTTATCAAATGATATTCTATGAATAATTTTAATTTGTACATTCACAAAAAATAAGAAAATAATAAAGATATTTAAATTTGTTTTAGGATCTCAATATTGTGTTGTTGTAGTTTAAAAGGGTGTTACTAAGTTCAATTATTGTATCTAAAAAGGTGTTACTAGGGTCTATAGAAACCCATGCTACTGTGTTGCTTTAGTGAAAAAAAAGGTGTTACTAGGGTCTATGGTAACACATGCTACTATGTTGCTCTTGCTAAAAAAGGTGTTACTGCAGTCTATAGCAACACATTTGATGCATGTTGCTGTAGCATGGTTGCAACATCTTTTCTTATATACAAGAACACTTGTTACATGCTACAATAGACCCTTCTATAGCAACATAGACTATAGTAACACTAAACAAATATGTTGCAATAGGACTCGGTAACACTTTTTTTGAGCTATAGTAGCACATATGCGTGTTACTATATACCCATCTTGACGTAGTGACAGAGACATCCATCAACATGCAAAGGGTCATAAAATATATATATGATAACGATAATGAAGAAAAAAAGAAGGGCCGAAATTACGGAGGAGCAAGTGTTGTGGGCCAAATGGGCTCATCTTCCCTTGACAAGCGAAGCAAGGCTTGTACCTCCCTGTGATTCATACAGATTCACTTGTAACATTCAATCTTCCTCCCGCTGGCGAGGCAAGGACTACAAGCCTCGAGGGTCTACCCCCCAGGGAAGGTAGAAAAGAAATAGAAAAACTTCCCTCCGTGGCGAGGGGGGAAGCGGGGGAAGCTCCCCTCCGTGGCGAAAGGAGGAAGCGGAGGGAACTCCCCTCCGCTCGATTTCCAATCGACACAAGCACAGTACGAACTGCCAAAATCTGACATCCAGTAATGGCCCTTTGGGAAATACCAGAATATGTCAGACTAGCCTGGAACCCTAAGATAAATAAAGTTCCCGTAGAACCCTTATGGAAAGCGTAAGAGTAGAAGGTAAGAATGTAAAACATAAACAAAAAAACATCACACAGAGCCAATCTAGCCCTTGGCTGGGGACAGGTGTAAGAAAAGGGTTAAAAAATAATTTAAAAAGGCCTGCACCCCAAGTACATAGTCGGTGGAAAAAGTGCCGACCAAGGCATGCATGTCCCCTCCCCTCCATATAAAAGAGAGAGAGAGCAGGTGATCGAGGAGGTGGACCAAAAAAGAAGAACACTAAGAACAACCCGGTGGATCGATTCCGCCACACTGGCGCCGTCCGTGGGGAACCCTAACTGTGAGGTGAAACCACTCTTCTCCGACCAGGACGAGAGGTAAATTTTCTGTAGCCATGCCACACAGGAAGGGAAAAGCAACAGCATCCAAGGAGGCGGCAGCGACGGCAGGAGCGGAAGAATCGAGACAACCTGCGAGGAGCCAATCTCGAGATCCACCCCAACTTCGAGATGGTGAGGATCGGCTGTCAGCCCCAACAGAAGCCCGGGATATGGTGGGAGCATTGTCTCCACAGACCCCGGCCGCAACGCGCAAGCGGGCTCCAAAACGGCGGCCTCCAGCGGCAGGCCGAACGATTTCGACACCAGGAGGAGATGTGGCAGAAGCGTTGGCACATCCGACCCGTCGCCGAGAAATCCATGGAGATGAAGAGATCCTCGCGGAGGAGACCAGGGTTCAGGGAGAACTTGACCCTAACGTACGGGCATTGATGGAAGCTAATGAGCAGCTCATGGCAGAGGTGAAACGCCTGCGAGAACAACAAGATGGGGCGCGAGACGAGTCACAAGACGAAAGCCCGAGCCGCGAAGTGCTGTCCCCAGTGTTTGCGGCCGTGAACAGGGAGGATGATGATCCGAACCCCCTCAGTATCCGCTTACGAGCTAGAAAATGGCCTTCTCCAGGAAGCTTCAAGTTTCCTACTATTAAGTCGTACGACGGCCGAACAGACCCCAGAGAGTTCCTCCGCGTTTACGACACGGCGGTGGAGACCGCGGGGGGAGATGATGACATCAAGGCAAAGGGGCTCCTGCTGGCGCTCGAAGGTATCGCCATGTCTTGGTACTCTTCGCTGGAGCCCAGATCGATCACCTGTTGGTCGCAACTCCGTCGCAAGCTAGAAGGCAATTTCCAGGGCAACTTTGACGGAATGAAAGAGGAAAGTGATTTATTTGCGGTCAAGCAGAGCGAAGGAGAAACTCTCAAGAGTTATTTCCAGCGCTTCTCCCGGGTTAAATGCCAAATTCGAGGTGTTAGTGACACCACTATCATCAACACGGCGCGCTGCGGCCAGTGGAGGGGGCCGTTAGCAGAAAGGCTCGCTCGTAAAGAGGTGCGTATGGTGGAAGAACTCTTTGCGAAGATGAGGGAATACGCATGAGCGGAGGAAGACAATCTCCGTCGGGAAGACAGGCCACAACAAAAAACCCAAGAGTTTATTCCACGCAAAAGAAGGCGAGGGAAAGATCCCCCACCCGACACTAAAACAAAGGAACGCTACCCCGAGTCGAGGAGAAGGGATGAAGGGAGGAGGATTCATTGCATAGATGAGCGAAGCAATCAACGAATCATTGGCAATAGACTGGCGGAGCAACAGAGGCGAGGCCCAGCTTTGAACCGAGGAAGGCAGGACGAGGGGAATCAAATATTCAAAAGGGAAGGACAAGAGCCAAGGTGGTATCTCTGTGAATATCACGGTGAAAACAACACCTATGACACCACCCATTGCAAAGTGATTAACTGATACCGACGGTTCGAGGCCAAAGAAAGAGAAGTGGGGACGCACTCTACACCACCTGGAGCACCCCCGGCCGAACGTCAATACCCCCCACCTCGGGCGGGGGTAAATCATCTTCGTCGCATCATCAACGTCATTGCTGGAGGCTCCTCGTCGCATCTCTCGTCGAAGAGGTAGAGGAAGGCTTATGCCCGGCAGATTAACCACGTTGTGATTAACCCAACTGCCCCTCCTCCGTTGAAGTTTGAGCCGATTACTTTCACACAAGAGGACGCCGCAGGGGTGCACTTCCCACATCAAGATTCTCTGGTGGTAACCGCGATAATTGCTAATTGTGAAGTATGTCGTGTGTTGATATACGGGGGAAGCGCGGCGGATATCCTGTCCATGAAGGCTTTCCGGCAGATGATGATTCCACTAGATCGATTGAAGAAATCGAAGGTGCCATTGATGGGTTTTGGGGGAAGCATGGTCGACACCCAGGGCCAATTGGAATTAGAGGTCACCTTCGCAACGCCACAAGCCAGCGTCACGAGTCATGTAACATTCGACGTGATAGATATGCCATTCCAGTACAATGCTATCCTAGGCCGAAGCTAGTTGACAACCATGGGAGCCATAATTCATCACGGATTCCTATGTATGAAGATTCCCTCCTCCAATGGTGTCGTCACGGTGCGAGGAGACCAAGCCCTCGCAAGAAAGATAGATATGGAAAATCCTCCCCAGGTCAAGCATGCTTGTACCACAGAGCTGGACCCTGTAATATCTATGCATCGTAGCCGGTGGCTCCCTAAACCACAGCCTCAAGGAGAAACACAGCAGTTGCCGCTTAGGCCAGGCGGGAGTAAGACAGTGACTCTTGGCGCCATGCTACTCCCTGATGAGGAGAGATGTATGATACAACTCCTACAAGAGTACGAAGCCGTGTTCGCATGGGGACCCGAAGACCTCACTGGGGTACGTAGGGAAACCATTGAACACTCCCTCGCCATTAGCCCAAACGTGAAGCCAAAGAAACAAAAACTCAGAAAACTTGCGGCGGAGAGACAAGTAGCTGCAAAGGCGGAGGTGACCAAATTGCTTCAAGCGGGTATCATCCGCGAGGCCCGCCACACGGAGTGGTTGGCTAACATAGTCCTAGTCAAGAAGGCCAGCGGGGCATGGAGGATGTGCATTGACTTCACTGATCTAAACAAGGCATGTCCGAAAGATGACTTCCCCTTGCCCCGCATTGATCAGCTTGTCGATTCTACTTCTGGATCGGAAAGGATGAGCTTCCTCGATGCATACTCTGGCTATCACCAAGTATACATGCAAAAAGAAGACGAAGATAAAACAGCGTTCATCACCCCCTTCGGTACTTACTGCTTCATACGAATGCCTTTCGGGCTCAAGAACGCGGGAGCTACCTTCGCGCGGCTCATCACCAAGTTCTTCGCCAGCCAGCTAGGAAGGAACGTGGAAGCCTACGTTGATGACATCATTGTCAAGAGCGAGAAAAAGGAAGACCATATCGCTGATCTCCGGGAAACCTTCGACAACTTGATGGCGGAGAAAGTGAAGCTCAACCCGACCAAATGCGTCTTTGGCGTAGACGCAGGGAAGCTGCTAGGCTTTCTAGTCTCCCAGCAAGGCATTGAGGCGAACCCTGAAAAGATAAGGGCTATCCAAGACATGGCTCCACCAAGAAATTTAAAGGAGGTGCAACGGTTGGCGGAGCGGCTGGCAGCACTTAGCCGATTCCTGCCAAAATCTGCGGAGTAAAGCCTGCCGATCTTCAAAGCCTTGCGTTCGAGCGATGCTTTTGCTTGGACGAAGGAGTGCCAGCTCGCCTTCGATAAGTTGAAGCAAAGCCTTATGGAGATCCCTATCCTGCAAAGTCCGAAGCAAGGCGAGGAGCTTCTGCTGTACTTAGCGGCAAGCCCTTCGGCCGTCAGCGCTGTACTGGTGCGGCCACAAGGTATAAAGCAACATTCAATTTACTTCGTCTCTGAAGCCCTCCAAGGAGCAAAGTTACGATACTCAAAAATGGAAAAACTGACATACGCTTTGTTGATGGCCTCCCGAAAACTCCGTCATTATTTTCAAGCTAATTATATCAAAGTACCAACCACATACCCTCTTGGGTCCATGTTATCCAATAAAGAAAGCACTGGCCGTATCAGCAAATGGGCGGTCGAGTTGGCACCCTTCGAGTTAACTATAATCCCTCGCACCGCCATCAAGAGTCAAGCCCTAGCTAGGGATGGAACTGGTACGGATATTTTTCGACCGACCGACCGACCGAATTGATTTGGATGATGATTTGGATAGTTTCACAGATATCCAGTTAATTTCTCGGATAAGGATATGGATACAGATAATTTACATGGATACGGATACGGATATGGAACACTGATTATCCGATGGATACGGAATATCCAAGTTTTTGTTCGGATAATATCCGAATATGACATACGGATATTATACGAATAACACGTTTTAGAATAACACATTAACAATTTAACATGTTTCACTTTGCTTTGTAGAGGGGTCTGCATTGGATGACAAGATATAATGTGTTCATGTGTGCTAGACGCTAATTTGGAGATATTTGGGTAACGGTGAGTACGTAAATTGGCAAGTGGCGTTTCAGAGGGCTACTTAGGATTCAAAGAAGATATGCGGTACCAAATCATTTGGTTCAATTATTGCAATGGGGTACATTGTTACTCACGAGTCACATGTATGACAAGCTAGGGATAAAAGGCAAAAAAGACATACAGATATATTTCTTTTGGAATTTTGAATTTAAATTTGGACCGATTTTGGAAAAAAACTGAAATTGGATTTTAAAATATCCGACTAATATTATTCGTATCCATGTTGATTCCGATCCGTATTCGATCTGTATTCGTAGCCGATATTATCCTGTATAATTCGTATTCGATTCTGTATTCGACACTATTCGTATTCGATTCTGTATTCGATAAAAAATACGGATACGGATATGAATAGGACGATATTCGACCGTATCCGATCCGATCACATCCCTAGCCCTAGCTGATTTTATGGTGGAATGGACTTCTCCTATGTCCGAAGATAATGATGCTACAATGGTATGGTCCATCAATTCCGATGGATCGTGGGGAGTAAGCGGAGTGGGGATAACTGCAGTAGTAATGGCACCCGGAGGTGAAAAAGCTGAGTTCGCAGCAAGGCTAGAATTCCCCTCGACCAACAATGTAGCCGAATACGAAGCGCTCCTGCTGGGGCTCAGGAAAGCGAAAACCATGGGAGCGAGAAAGGCTATTTTATATACCGACTCGAAGCTTATTAAGGGACACATCTCCAAAGAGTATCAGGTGAAGGATGAACAGCTTCAAAAATACGTCGAAGCAACCAGGATGATGGAGAAGAGCTTCATCGGGTTCACAATTGTTGCGATACCAAGAGCCCAAAATGAGCGAGCCGATGAGATGGAGAAAATTGCCACGGCCGGAGGGACCCTACCTTCGGCGGTATTCTTTGAAATACTCCATATCGCTTCTGTTTCTTCTTAGATAAATCTCGTCACTCGAGTGACCGACGAAGACTGGAGGAGCGAGATATACGACTATCTCCTCGAGGGTACAACCCCATGTGACGAAGCACAAGCGAAACGCCTGGAGAGGCGAGCGAAGAAGTATGCCATCATTGATGGGTTCTTATTCCGTAGTGGCCTTTGCACCCCGTGGCTCCGCTGTATTTCTCAAGAGGAGGGGGTGCAAGCCCTGCGCGAAGCACACCACGGAAATTGTGGAGCACACCAGGCTCCCAGGAATCTTACAGGAAAGGTGTTCCGAATGGGGCTCTACTAGACCACGGCGTTACAAGACGCTGAGCAGATAGTTTGACACTGTCACGCATGCCAATGGATGACCAAGCAAAAAAAGGCCCCGCCCAACGAACTGCACGCGATGCCCCCAGTTTGGCCCTTCGCTAAATGGGGGATAGACACCGTCGGGGCGCTTCCCAAAGCCCGAGCAAACCTCCAGTTCGTAATCGTCGCCATCGACTACTTCTCTCGCTGGATCGAAGTAGAACCGGTGGCTAAGATAACCGCTGACGCTGCCATCAAGTTTCTATGGAAAATGATCATTTGCAGATATGGGGTCCCTTTCCAGATTGTGACAGACAATGGATCCCAGTTTGACTCCAGGAAATTTCGTGATTACTGTGAAAATATTGGGATAAAGATCTGCTTTGCCTCAGTAGGTCACCCCCAGTTGAATGGGGCTGTGGAACGAGCGAACGGATTGCTACTTGATGGCATTAAGAAGAGGCTCTATAACTCTGCAAAAGGATCTTGGCCCGACGAGCTTGGCCATGTTTTGTGGGCAACTCGTACTTCAGCCTCAAGATCCACCGGGTTCTCCCCATTTCGGCTCATTTTCGGAGAAGAAGCTGTCTCCCCTGCGAAAGTTCTTGCAAAATCCCTGCGAGTGATTAAAACTCCAATCTACAAGGAAGTCGATATCATGTGTGATTTGGCGGAAGAACAGAAACTTCAAGCCTTAGAGACCATGAAAGCCTACGCAAAGGCCTCAACGCAAAGCTTCAGCAAGAAGGTAAAAAAACGCGGGCTACATCCCGGAGACATGGTGCTCAAGAAAGCTGCTCCAGCCTTTGCAAAGTTGGAAACAACATGGGAAGGACGATACATTATCCAAGAATCAACGACGAAGGGAGCACACAAGCTCATCACTCCAGATGGCGAGAAGATACCAAGAACATGGAATACTGATGCACTCAAGAAATTTTACCCATAGATGATGAGATATGAAGGCAAAAAATGTACCGGTCTTTATCAATAAAATAGCAAGAAGTCGTTGTGAATGGAGGTCATCTTTACATTCGCCAGTATTTGAACCGAAGGCCCATTGCCTCGCTCCAGGTAGGAGTTCGCGGACGCTTGGTGGGGCTAACGTCCCACCCGTCCCTTCACTCCGGAGACCCGTTGCCTCGCGTCGGGTAGGAGTTCGCGGACGCTTGGTCGGGCTAACGTCCCACTCGTCCCTTCGCTCCGGAGACCCGTTGCCTCGCTCCGGGTAGGAGTTCGCGGACGCTTGGTCGGGCTCACGTCCCACCCGTCCCTTCGCTCCGGAGACCCGTTGCCTCGCCCCGGGCAGGAGTTCGAGGACGCTTGGTTGGGCTAACGTCCCACCCGTCCCTTCGCTCCGGAGACCCGTTGCCTCGCTCCGGGTAGGAGTTTGCGTACGCTTGGTCAGGCTCACGTCCCACCCGTTCCTTCGCTCCCGAGACCCGTTGCCTCGCGCTGGGTAGGAGTTCGCGGACGCTTGGTTGGGCTCACGTCCCACCCGTCCCTTCGCTCCCGAGACCCGTGTGATGCCTTAGAGCGTCAGAGCGATTCTAGGGTTCCTTTTCCTGGTTTTGTTTCGGGAGAGGAATGAAGGATTTGTCGGGGGATGAAATAATTGAAGTTTATCTGGCGTATTAATATTAAATTTGGAGTTGTCGGGCTAGAAACAGTGGGCCGAGGAAAACCTGGGCCTGGGCTGCGAATCCCCTCCCCACCTCTCTCTCTTTTCCCCTAGTGGGCCGGCCCACCAAAGAAAAGGGTGTCACCCCCAAAAGCCCTAGGGGGCCCCCCTTCCTCCCCTAGCAGCCACACCACCCCTCCTCTTCCTCCCCTTGCGTGGTGGCTCAAGATCCACTGCTAAACGAGAAGGAGCAAGCGAGAAGAGGATCCGTGGAGGCGTGGAGGACGAGCAGATTTCCGCTTCGGGGAATCGTCGCGCGTTTTTCGTGGGTTCTCAAGGGAGAACTCAAGGTAAAATTCCCAATCTTTTACCCCTGTTCTACCTAGGGATTAGGAGTGTATTAGATCTGGTGGTGAGTGATTTAGATGGATCTTGATGGGGGAGAAGGGTAGATGTTCACGTGGTGCTGTTTTTGGAAGGGGAGATTGTGCAGCGCGGATTGTTTCGCGTTTTACGTGGCATAGACGATTTTTCCTGCAAAAACCTATAACTAGAAAGTTGTAGACAACGTCGAGATCTAGCTTCTGTAATTGTTTCAGAATTTTTGGGGCGTGGGTCTGAGAGTTATCGCTGTTGCAAGATGACGGACAGAATCTGGAAACAGATTTTGTCCACTGTGTTGGACGTTTGTTTAGGCATATTTAACAGTGGAATTGAAATTTGTGATCTTTATGAAAGTTGTATATCTCGTCAATATCTAGCTACTGTAATTTTTTTGTATTTTTATGATCTGTATAAAAAAAATATACGAAATTGTGAAGAGAGGGTGATGCTGTTTGACCCGGACAGATTGGGGTTTTTGGCGCTTAAGAAGGGAACGGGGATTAGGAAGCGTGTGTTCGAGTTGTGTGATCATTTGTGATGTCGCTATGTACTGAAATAATACTTGTACAGGTGGTGCCCCTTCTGGACGCAACTAGGTTCGTCATCCACGTTGGTAAAGGCAAGTGGAAGTAGCGGTCTTGCTAAACTATAACTCGCTATTTGTTTCGTCTTCAATATAAACCTTAATTGCAGCACACCTACATGGTTTAACTACTTGTTTATGAGATTACAATATCCTATCCTGCATTGTGATGTGGTTGTTTGGCTTTTGAATCATGAGTAAGAATGAAGAAAGATGTTGTTTGCAAGATGAATTGTGGAGATATTCTATCTCAATGATGTTCGCATTCTATCCATGTTATTTGATGGTATGCAAGCATGTGAATTCAGAGTGGGAAGTTATGAATGTATTTATGCATGAAGCATTAACTGCATAATCATGCATTGGAAGTTTGTCGGCGCTTGGCGTCTTGGCGGCCGTCAGATACAACACCGTGTGTTCTGAGAAAGGGCACGGTGAGGAGGATCATGGCATAAGCATGTGCACAATCATATGCATTTCTATGAGGTTGTGTGGACTCTATAATGTGGTATTGGACATGAGGAATTTGGTATGCTAGTTTTCTTTGTGGCTTTGTGTTATTCGTTAGAAGTTGTTCCGCTTCTTGAGATTACCCAATCTCACCCTTGTTATTTTGTTGTTTTCGGGTAGTTCTCATGAGTCGTAAGCTTGAAGGGTGGGCTTAGTAGCACAATCAACCCTCCGGGGTCATCACGAATCACATGGACTAGTGCATTTAATAATTCATTAGCTTGCTGAAATTTTATTAATCATAGACCTGTTGATGTCCTCTTTGGAGCTGTTTTACATTTATGTTTGTTTTCTGGTTGATTTAGACTTGTTATCTCTAGTATTGATTCTTTTATGTTATTCCTGTTTATAATGGTTATTATGAATCTTGTTGTCGCTTCCGTTTTGTCCTAATTTTAGGAGAGATGCTGTCGAAATTTTCTTGTACGACAGTTTAGATTTGTAGGGTGTTACAACCCGTTGCCTCGCGCCGGGTAGGAGTTCGCGGATGCTTGGTCGGGCTAACGTCCCACCCGTCCCTTCTCTCCAGAGACCCGTTGCCTCACGCCGGGTAGGAGTTCGAGGACGCTTGGACGGGCGAAAGTCCCACTCGTTCCTTCGCTCCGAACATACGCTGCCTCACGTAGAGTAAAAGTTGGCGGACGTTTGATTGAGCTAACGGCTAATGCTCCCCTTCGCTCCGCTCCGGGTAGGACTACGTAGCAAGACGATTAGTTGAGCTAACGTCCCACCTTTTCCCTTCACCCCGAAGACTCGGAGCTCCGCTCCGGGTAAGACTTAGGGGTTCGCCTGAGCAAGCTAACGACCCAGGCGTCTATCTACCCTAGGCATCCAAGACGATGATTTAGGTCCGTATTCTACTAAATCGCGTATATGACATCAAATATTTAACAATACCAAATACGATCCTACAAGCCATTACCCTAATCTAATATGTCACCCGGCGAAAACCAGGGCTGCTTCGCGTTGCTGAGAATAGCCCTATTACTAAACTGAGAAAGTACGAGAATGGGTGAAATTCAAGGAAACAAGAAAAGGGGATAGACCTCAGGGAGGAACCATGGTAAATGGCTATATGGTACCATCCCAATTATGTACGATGAAAGAGTTCGACAAAAGTACTAATATATATAACATAAGGAATTTAAGCACGATGAGCACGAACCACAGCTTCAGTAAGGGCCTCTTTTACTTCCCACAGCTTTGGAACGATCCCGATCAACACGTCGAGGTTAGCCAGATCATGGGCAAGGGCTTCTTTTTCTGCTAACTCAGCCATAACTAAGTCGAAGTCTGCCCAAAGCTCTGCGATGAAATCTTCATGACCACCAGGCGCGGGAAGGTCTTCGAGAGCTGGGACATCGTCTCCAAAATAAAAAATGAGGACAGGGGCTTCCTCCCCACCGGGCATCGGCGGGGCGTCCGCCATCGGCAGCTCCTCATCAAGGTCGGCGAAAAGGGCGTCTTCCTCTGGGAGATCCAACGGGACATCGGCCATCGAAGAAACAAGGACAAAAATAAAATCGGAAAGCAGGCACTCGCTCTGAAACCAGTGACATCAATATATGTTCAAAGCAAAGAAGGCGAATGGGTTAGGTTTAATGCGAGTGCGGGAAATCGAGGCATCCTCACGTCGCTTCCCCCAAGAATTGAGCTCAATTATTTGTCTCTTGAGTTTCATCACTAACCACAAGGACCCCACGAAGGGTGACCAGACATTCCTCAAGTAAAAAACACACGAGGTAAACAAGCTAGGAAGAGGATGATTTTTTCTTCCTCACCCTTCGTTAGATCGTGCGCCGCGGCATGACCTCGGCACCCCGACTCCTTCGCAGCAGCGCCACCATAATTGTTTCCAAAAATTAGATAACAAACGTGATTTGGTTAAACGAAGATGGAATAAAATGTACAAATGTCATAACATTGAAAATTGATAAATTCAGTGCCAAGAAAACAAGCAGAGCATCGTAGCGTCCAAAAATGAGTTCACCACATCATACGAGAACGTCCCCTTACATACGAAGAATTCATTACAAAAAAGAGGCAAAATTACTGAAGAGGGCATGTTTCTTCGTCCTTTGCTTCACAGGGCTTAGCTGCGGGCTTGGAAGCACCCAGTGCGACTCGTGCTCGCAGAATTGATTCCCTTGTTGCCTCTTCCCCATGCTGTTTCCAAAAATCAGAGATAAAACAAGAAGCCAACCGAATCGAAGCAGATGAAGGTTTCCTGACTGAAGCAAGGTCTGCGAATCCCGGCTGAGTCGGAGTAGCAGAAACGACACCGAAGTGCTCACGAATATGAGTACAACCCTTCGCTTCCAAAAGTTGGGCAGCTTTAAGAGCCCCTAGCTTCGCACAATGATCACCAAAAGCCACAGTAGAAGACCCAAGCAATCCGGTGGAGGTTTGGAGAAACTTGATGGCTTCAGAGTCAGACGAAGGAACGCGGCTCCAGCCCGAGCTAGCCTCGATCCCTAAGCGAGGGAGTTGCTGCAAAAAAGTATTCGTTGCTCCCTGGACGCCTGAAGCCAGGACCTGCTTCTCCCTCTCGATCCGTTCACAATGCTCCTCCGCCCGTTTGGCATTATCAAGATGCATTCGTGCTTCCATCCTCGCTGTCGCGAGTTGTTGGGGATGTTCTTCCGCGGCCTTTCTAAGGGTCCTGTTACCATCCTCCATGGCTTTCAAAAGGTCCTTTAGTTCCTCTATACGGTCGTCCTTCATCTTCTCATTCCGCTCAGCCATCGCGCGAATTTCTTCCGCCTTGCTGAGGTTCTCCCTCATTAAAGACATAACCTCCTCGAGCTCAGCATTTCGGGCTGCCAAATCACGACTCTGGGATAGCTCATTTTGCATCTTAGCCAGGGTTTCCCTCAACTGAGCATTCTCGGTCTCCAGCTCCTCCGAGTGGTGTTGGACCGTGTGGCATTGATCTGAGGCTTCACTGTATCGTTTCTGTAAATCTCGGTTTCGATGAATGATCTCAGACGCCACGATGGCCCCTTTTAAGGAAAGATCCAAAGAAGTCTCGCAAAGACGCAAATCATGAGTGCCTTCAAAGATAGTCATTGAATCCTTGTATGGGCTAAAAGCCTGCCGCATTCTCCTTAACGAAGGCCCTGAAGCAATGCCGCTTTCAAAGTCCCCAGCTGAAAGATCTGACAAATTAAATTTGAAAGGAGGCTGCCTGGTACGAGCCCCGAAATCAGGCAGTCCGAGTGAGGGATCCTCCTCATTCGCGGACGAAGAGCCCTCTGGGATAGTGGCGAGGGGTCCCAGGCCTCCTGCTCCAGCATGAAGCGAAGCAGCAGCAAGCAGTCCGGCGGGAACGGGTTCAGCAACTGCTACCTCCCCCGTAGTGTTCATGTCCCCCATTCCTGCGCGAGCTATATCATACTCAAATAAATTAACACAACCGAAGGTCCCCCGAGGAGAGATTTCAGGAGTCAAACCTTCAGCCCCCAAGGGGGTATCAGGAACGGAAACCTCCAGCCGAAGGCCACGAACTCCTTCAGGAAAATGAATAGCAGCCTCATCCTGAGTATCCCGCACCTCCGCAGCCACAGGGGTGGCTTCCCCAGCAATGGGATTAGGCCCCAACGAGCCAAAAATCTTCTCAACTAGCAAAACATCTTTTTCTCCTCCTCCTTCTTCTTCACCTTCAAGATCACTAAAGTTTACATCGGAAATATCTAAAAATGAATACCCCGGAGAACGTCCTTTGTCTGGATTAGTGTTTGGGCCTATGACCTCCGCTGCTCTCGAAGTAGACTGACCCTCAGAAGGAAACAAACCCCCAACCCGGGGCTGCGTTGCGGGGTCCACCTGTACGTTAGAAGATAATGCTCCACTGGGGATCGTACCTGGACATAGTATGACGGATGCACCAATGGATGCTGTCCCCGAGGCATCCAGCACATGAGAAGATGGAGGAACGGGAGAAACAATCGCCGCAGAAGCCGATGAGTCACCCTCATCACTTGTTTCCTCGTCACTCCAAGTGTCATCTTCATCCTCGTCTAATTCTTCACTCTCTTCGGCGGAAACAATTGCTCGAGGTGGAATTGGACGAATCAGCCTAGCTCGCTTTGATGGACGAATAGAGACAGTCGCTCCCCGGGGAGTAGGAACCACACGAAACCCCACTCCGTGAACCGGGAGTTTCTAGCAGCTCCCACCGCTTCCATGGCCGCTTCATACTCGCCCTGTTTGCAGGGTCCGAGTAATCCCCTCGCCAGTTTTTCAGCTGCGCCGCGCCCAAGGATCTGAACCCCCTCTGGCAAATCCACAGAAACTAAACCTTCCGGTGACCACTTCAAGGTCACAACGGCACCTCTAGCCAAAGGCTCAACACGGCAAAGACAATAGTCTTCAACCAAGTCCCGCATTGTACTCTGAGCGCGAAGAGCCTTCAAATAGTCAAGACACCTAATTTCTTCCGCAGTTGCACTCCAATTTGGGGACCGAACAACACGAACTGAACCCATCGAGGTACGAAGAGAAGAATCTGGGCCATCAAGTATCTGGTAATACCATCGTTGCATCCACCCCGAATCCCATTTTCCTTTGGCAGCCGCTACAGGGATTTCCTTCGCAAGGGACCTCTTCGTTTGAAAATTCAGGGAGCCAAAACACGATCTGCGACCTTCATTCCCCATCTTCTGTTGTTTCGGCTGCCAGAATGCATCTTCAATAAGGGAAAACAAGCGCCCTGTCAATCTAATCTTGTCCGGTTGAAATGCCCATTCCAACACCGCTAATCGCACGATAGCATTGGGCGTGAGTTGCGAAAGCTCTGCTTGAAAAGCCTGAAGCACGAACGCCAACAAAGGAGCAGAGGGAAACCGAAGACCCGCCTCAAGAAACGCCTCAAAAACCACTGCTTCGTTTGGCCGGGGGGTTTCCTCATCTCCAGGAAGACGCATGGAAGGGCGCGCCACTCCAAAGTCCCTCGCCATTATGTCGAGGTCGACGGAGCTCAAGACCGACCGCCCTAGAACGGGAGATAATTCCGCAACGTCTTCTCTGCTCAAAACTGGCTTCATCTTAGGAGCGCACCGGGGACCCATAAAGAGATTAATCAGTGACGAACAAGAGAGGACGATGCGAAAAGAAAACGCGAACAAGTAAAGGAAGCGAGGGGACACGAAGCAAATGAGAAACCAAAAAGCCAGGGAGCCTTGTCCCCACCTGCCATAAAAAAAAGAAGAAAAGAGGAGAGAAGAGAAAATAAGGAAAAGCGTGAACACATCATCAAAAAGCTATAGGGCTCCGATATTAGGGCCAAGACGCCATAAAGAGCCCTGACACACGACTGGAAAAGACAAGACTGTCAACCACTTGCACCAACCCGCCTAAGAACAAAAATGAAAAACAAACCTCCCTTCGCATGCCAAATAAGCAAGATGAAAAATGATTTGGACCTTTGTTATAACATCCCAGCGGGTGGAACAATACCAACCCGCGGACATGCGGGGCTAGTGTTGTGGGCCAAATGGGCTCATCTTCCCTTGACAAGCGAAGCAAGGCTTGTACCTCCCTGCGATTCATACAGATTCACTTGTAACATTCAATCTTCCTCCCGCTGGCGAGGCAAGGACTACAAGCCTCGAGGGTCTACCCCCCAGGGAAGGTAGAAAAGAAATAAAAAAACTTCCCTCCGTGGCGAGGGGGAAAGCGGGGGGAAGCTCCCCTCCGCTCGATTTCCAATCGACACAAGCACAGTATGAACTGCCAAAGTCTGACATCCAGTAATGGCCCTTTGGGAAACGCCAGAATATGTCAGACTAGCCTGGAACCCTAAGATAAATAAAGTTCCCGTAGAACCCTTATGGAAAGCGTAAGAGTAGAAGGTAAGAATGTAAAACATAAACAAAAAAACATCACACAAAGCCAATCTAGCCTTTGCTGGGGACAGGTGTAAGAAAAGGGTTAAAAAACAATTTAAAAAGGCCTGCACCCCAAGTACATAGTCAGTGGAAAAAGTGCCGACCAAGGCATGCATGTCCCCTCCCCTCCATATAAAAGAGAGAGAGAGCAGGTGATCGAGGAGGTGGACCAAAAATGAAGAACACTAAGAACAACCCGGTGGATCGATTCCGCCACAGCAAGTTCCTCCGCACCCTTCGCTTCACTCGTCCTAACCACAGGCTTGGAAGAGCTCATCGCAGCACGGGCCCGCAGAACTGATTCCTTCGCTGCCTTTTCTCCATGCAGTTTCCAGAAATCGGAGATGAAGCGAGAAGCCAACCGGGTCGCGGCGGAGGAAGGTTTCCCAATCGATACAAGGTCAGCAAATCCAGGTTGAGCTAGAGCAGCGGAGATGGTTCCAAAATGCTCATGAACATGCCCACAACCCTTTGCCTCCAAAAGTTGGGCAGTTGTAAGGGCCCCTAACTTCGCACAATGATCACCAAAAACCACAGCAGAGGACCCAAGCAATCCGGCGGAGGTTTGGAGAAACTTGATGGCTTCAGAGTTAGACGAAGGAACGCGGCTCTGGCCCGAACTAGCCTCGATCCCTAAGCGAGGGAGCTGCTGCAGAAAATTATTCGTTGCTCCCTGGACACCATAAGCCAGAAGTTGCTTCTCCTTCTCGATCCGCTCGCAATGCTCCTCCGCCCGTTTGGCATTATCAAGATGCATTCGTGCTTCCATCTTCGCTGTCACGAGTTGTTGGGGATGCTCTTCTGCAGCCTTTCTAAGGGTCCTGTTACTATCCTCCATGACTTTTAAAAGGTCCTTTAATTCTTCTATATGGTCGTCCTTCTTCTTCTCATTCCGCTCAGCCACCATGCGAGCTTCTTCCGCCTTGCTGAGGTTCTCCCTCCTTGAAGACATAGCCTCCTCGAGCTCGGCATTTCGGGCCGCCAAATCATGACTCTGAGATAGCTCATTTTGTATCTTAGCCAAGGTTTCCTTCAGCTGAGCATTCTCGGTCTCCAGCTCCTCCAAGCGGTGTTGGACCGTGCGGCATTGACTTGAGGCTTCACTGTATCGTTTCTGTAAATCTCGGTTTCGACGGATGATCTCAGACGCCACGATGGCCCCCTTTAAAGAGAGATCCAAAGAAGTCTCGCAAAGACGCAAATCATGAGTACCTTCAAAGAGAGTTATTGAATCCTTGAATGGGCTAAAAGCCTGCCGCATTCTCCTTAACGAAGGCCCCGAAGCAATGCCGCTTTCAAAGTCCTCAGCTGAAAAATCTGACAAATTAAATTTGAAAGGAGGCTACCTAGTACGAGCCCCAGAATCAGGTAGTCTGAGTAAGGGATCCTCCTCAGTTGTGGACGAAGAGCCCTCTGGGATAGTTGCGAGGGTCCTGCACCTCCGCTCCAGCAGAAGCGGGCAAAGAAGCGATCCGGAGGGAACGGGTTCAGCAACTGCTACCTCCCCCGTAGTATTCATGTCCCCCATTCCTGCGCGAGCTATATCATACTCAAATAAATTAACACAACCGAAGGTCCCCCGAGGACAGATTTCAGGAGTCAAACCTTCAGCCCCCAAGGGGGTATCAGGAACAGAAACTTCCAGCCGAAGGCCACGAACTCCTTCAGGAAAATGAATAGCAGCCTCATCCTGAGTATCCCGCACCTCCGCAGCCACAGGGGTAGTGTCGGGACCCCGAATTTGCAAATCCGGACCCTCTGTGTATTCAGCACTAGTCCAGGAACGCGCTAGTGCACACAGTCTTAACATCGGTAAATATCACAATCATACCACTCGATACCAATAAAGTACTTTATTTAAATAGTCAAGCGGTTACGACCTTATGGTCAAATTACAAATATATGCCTCGCAAGGCGAAACTTATTCAGAGAAAAATAATAGCAGCGGAAAATCAAATAACTTCGTGGCGCCATCCAGTATACCACAGGCAACTGACTGGGCTCGCTTCCCTAAGTAGACGGTTCCTCTTGGAGTTCCTCCTCCAAAGCTGGTGTAGTCTCCTCTTCAACTGGTGTTGTATTGCGGCAAGGGTGAGTACTTGGTACTCAGCAAGTCATGCACAGAATGCAAGCTAATATACTATATGCATGGCTTGGTACAAAGGAATAGCTCAAGGTATATTTGCGATGCTTGACATTTGAAAAGTAATATAAGTAGATTCGAAAGCAGTAGAAACAAGTAAAGTATAAATAACTTTTCAAGGAATAAACATCTTTCCCATCCTAATCCATATTCCTATCAACATCATTATTAATCCAACCCAACTTTCCAAATCCAAGTTATTTTTAGGAAAATCTAACCCTTGACTGTAATTTTAGCGATGTCCAATACCGCGGACACGGTTATTCGAATAGATTCTAAACTCTGCAGAGGTTATGCACTTTACCCACAAGATACAGTCAAACACCACAAAGGCGAGTTCCCGTAACAAAGTCTTTCGGAAACCTCTAACAATACAAGTGGTCCTTCCCGGTTATTGCACACTAACCCTTCCCTTAGCTAAGGCGAAGTCTAGGCCAATCAACCGTTAGATGGGTACTGGCCTCGGCCAGATGCGCTCCCTGCATACAACTTACACAAAGGGTGTAGTTGACCTCCTGAGGTCCCACAGGTACGTTATTAGCAACTTAGTCAACTAGGTCCGTCCCATTACAGACATGTGGTTGCACGTTAGACCCAGTTCAAAGGCTTGCAAGGTTAAGTCCTTAGGGTGACCAGGGCAAGACTACCCAAGAACCAAATCAACATCCCCAATGCCACAATGGCCCACCTGATTACTCTTGCCACATGCCCGGCCGAAATCAGCTGTTTATCAAACCCCGCTTGATTACCATGCACCACGTGCCATCAACATCACATGATACTTTTCCAAAACAGGTTCAATATATCATTAAGTCAATATTAACATTTGATTGTCCAAAATCATGTCGAGCACGAGCGAGTCTAAGCAAAGATACTACAACAGTCTAAACCCATGTTGGCAACTTAATAATGTCCAACTAGTAAACCACAACTAGGGTGACAAGGGGTCATGGCACATACTTAAATAATCAAGGTGTGATCTGACAAATTGGTACTTATCTAATCCCCAAGTTTAAACAAAGTATTTTTCTAATTGAACTAGCATGCAATAGTTTAAATCAAAATAGATTTCGAAATAGGATCAACATGGTCAAAGCACAACTTGCCTTCAAAAAGTACTTGTTCTAGGTCTTGAGTTGGATCCTGAGTCAATACTTCTCCTTCGAATCCTTCCGGCACTTCAACGTCTACTCGTAAAGCGTGCAAATAGCAAATACACAAATAAACAATAGACAAAAAGTATCCAAACATCCAAATAAAATCCATAAACAGAGAGAACATAATTTTATGAATTTTTAGAAACTGGAATCGTCAAATTTGGAGTTAAGACGCAAAAGTTATGATTATTTAAAGTTTAAATAATCAATTAAATAATTTTGCAGAGAAAAACTTTAGTCCAAAAATTAAATAAAATTCATATTTAGGTAGATCTCAATTTTATACAAATTTAGAAATTTGAATCACTCAGATCGGAGTTGAAACGCAAAAGTTATAAGCGTTTGAAGTTTGAATCTAAATTTGAATCAATATTTCGAATTAATAAATCATTTTCTTTTTTTCGAAAATCCTTTTATTGCGTCAGCGTGACACGCGTCGGCTCCTGATTGGCTGGCTGTCGTCAGCCGGCTCATGGGCTCAGCCCACGGCGCGGTTCGGTCCATGGTGGACCCGGTCCACGGCTCGGGTGAGACTGACAGATGGGACCCACCTGTCAGTGCGGGGTCTCACGCAAACGCGGTAGCCAGCGTGGGCCTCGACTTGCGGGGCCCGCGTGTCAAGGACACGCTCACACGCGATAGTGCGGCTAGGCACACGTGGCGCCAATCTCGGCCGTTGATTTGAAAATCAACGGCCAGATTGAATCTAGGCTTCACGCGTTTAGGTTAACGCGGATCTGGCCGTTGGATCTTGATCCAACGATCCGCATTCGATCTGGTTTCCAGGGTTTGGGATAGAACGTGGGCTCACCTCAACCGTCCGACCGATCTGATCGGCGGTTCACCGAAGCTCATGGAGTCCGGTGATGGCGCGGCGAGGCTTGAGCACCGGAGACGTAGACGACGACCTCCCACGCGGCGTGTCCGTGCAGCTCCGGCGTGAAGATTGGCACTCCCAGGCGCGGCGTGACGTGGGGATGTTGGTCCTGGGCTTGGTGTCGTCGGAGAGCGGCGGCAGCGGCGGGGATCGACGAAAAACCGCGGTGGGGAACTTCACCTACTACGGCGAGCAATCGGCCCGGCTTGGCGGCGGCTTGAGCTCTATTAGCTGGGGCAAACGGGGCGCATAGGAGAGGTCAACCTCGGGGGCCGGTCCGGGCTTTAAATATGGCCTCGGCGTGTTGCAAATCGGAACCCTAGCCGTGTCTGCTTTCGATTCTGGCGGAGCTCTCCGGCTCGGTCGGAGCGGAGACGACGGCCGGGAGCCGTCCCACGTGTCGCGATCAGCGGCCCACGATCGACGGCGCGCGATCGTGAACTGGGTCGGACGCGGCTCGAACCGGTACGGGCGGATCTCAGCCGTTGGATCCCGATCCAACGGTCGGGATCGCTTAGGGTTGGGAACTGGTTTGGTCGAGTCAACTGGCTCGGGTCGGACTCGAGTCCGACTCGGGTTCCGACTCGGTCGGATGAACAGTACTCGACCCGAGTTGATTTTCCAAATGATTTAATATTGAAAATAATTCCCAATAATTCATTTAATTCATTAAAAATAGCAAAATACTCAGAAAAATTCCAGAAAAATTCTGGAAAATATTTTAGGGTATTTGGGACTCAAATAAAATATTTCCAACAAAATTTTATTTGCAAAATTAAATTCTTTAATTATTTCAAAATGGAATAAATTCAAATAAATTCCAAATAAATCCAAATAAATTCCAGAAAATTCCAAAAATTCACCAAAGTGCCAAATCACACATGAATTTAAGAAAAGCAAAATTTTGGGGTGTTACAAACCTCCCCCTTAATAGAATCTCGTCACAGAGATTCAGTGGCTCACTCTGAGAATAGGTTTGGAAACTCTTTCTTCAAATCCTCTTGCGCTCCCAAGTCGCTTCGCTTTCTTCATGGTTGCTCCACTGAACTCTACAGAAACGGGTTGACTTGTTTCTAGTTTCTCGATCCATTGTGTCTAGAATCCTCACGGGATGCTCCTTATAAGTCAAATCCTCTTGCAACTCAATTGACTCTAGCGGTGTCTGTTCCTCAGGAACTCGGAGACACTTCTTCAACTGGGACACATGGAATACGTCATGCACTCCTGCCAACGACTGCGGCAACTCCAGCTGATAAGCAACTTCGCCTCTGCGGCTCAAAACCTTAAATGGTCCAACATGGGGTGCGAGTTTCCCTTTGGCATGGAACCTCTTAACTCCCCTGAGAGGCGTAACTCTGAGGTAAACAAAGTCTTCTGGTTCAAAACTCAAATCCCTGCGACGATTGTCAGCATAACTCTTCTGTCGAGATTGGGCTATCTTCAACCTTTCCCTAACCATGGCGATCTGCTCTTCAGCCTCTTGAAGAATATCAGGCCCAAAGACACGGCGCTCGCCGGTCTCATTCCAATTCAATGGCGTCCGACAGGGTCGACCATCTGATGCCTCAAAGGTGACATCGTAAACTAGCCTGATAACTATTGTTGTAACTGAACTCGGCATACGGCAAACTCTTATCCCAAGAGGTAGCATAAGCCAATGCACAAGCTCTCAACATATCCTCCAGAATCTGGTTGACTCTTTCGGTCTGTCCATCCGTCTGTGGATGATAAGGCATCTTGAAGTTCAAGCGGGTTCCCAGGCTTCATGCAACTTATTCCGAACCTTGAGGTAAATTGGGTACCTCATGTCCGATACAATCCTCTTTGGCACTCCGTGCAAGCAGACAATCTGATCATGTACAATTACGCTAATTTATCTCCCGAGTAAGTGGTCTTCACGGGGATAAAATGGGCTACTTTAGTCAAGCGATCCACTATAACCCATATGGAGTAATAACCTCCTTGAGTCTTCGGCAAACCGGTAATGAAATCCATTCCGATTTCCTCCCACTTCGATCGAGGTATTTTCAGCGGTTGTAGCAATCCTGCTGGTCTACGATGCATTGCCTTGACTCTACGGCATACGTCGCACAATGCAACATGCTCGGCAACTTCACGTTTCATACTCGGCCACGAATCTCTCCTTGAGATCACGATACATCTTGGCGCTTCAGGATGAATTGAGTACTTGGAGTCATGGGCTTCTTCCAAAATCAGTTGCTTTAACTCCTTTTTGTTAGGCACACAAATGCGATCCTTCATCCACAACGTGCCTTGCTCATCCAACTTGAAGTCCTCTGCCTTGCCTTCTTCCTTGATAAACTTAATCCTGCGGATCTTGTCATCATCCTTCTGTCCTTCTCGGATCTGGTCCTCTAAAGTAGGCTTTACTTCCAATGCGGCCAAGAATCCGCTAGGTACCACCTCAATCTTCATTTTCTGGAAATCCTCACATAACTCATCCTGACTTGTGGCTAGCAACGTACTCACGATATGGCTTTTCCGACTCAGAGCATCGGCTACTACGTTGGCCTTCCCGGGATGGTAATGGATTCCAACATTATAGTCTTTGATCAACTCTAACCATCTCCTCTGCCTCATATTCAGATCCGACTTGGTGAATATGTATTTAAGGCTCTTATGATCCGTATACACTTCACATCTGTTCCCGATCAGATAGTGACGCCATATCTTCAAGGCATGCACTACGGCAGCTAACTCTAGGTCATGTGTCGGATAATTTTCCTCATGCGGCCTCAACTGCCTTGATGCATAAGCGACGACCTTTCCATTCTGCATCAGCACACATCCATGTCCTTGGCGCGATGCGTCACAATAAATATCGAAGCTTTGAGCAACATCCGGTAGCACTAACACTGGTGTTGATGTCAATCGCTTCTTCAGCTCCCGAAATCCTTCCTCGCATTCTGGCGTCCATGCAAACTTCTTTTCCTTCTTTAGCAATTGCGTAAGAGGTTTCGCAATTGTCGAAAAGCCTTCAATGAAACGGCGGTAGTATCCTGCCATTCCAAGGAAACTCGAATCTGGTCACGCAGTCTTGGCTGCTCCCAATGTAACACAGCTTCTACTTTGCTTGGATCTCTGGCGACTCCTTCTGCGGTCATTACATGTCCAAGAAACTCCACCTTGTCCTTCCAAAAATCACACTTGCTGAACTTGGCGAAAAGTTCTTTGTTCCTCGACTTTTCCAAAACTACGCCTTAAGTGTTCGGCATGTTCACTCTGTCTTGGAGTAGATTAGGATATCGTCTATGAACACGACGACAAACTTGTCCAAATATTCCATGAACACCTTATTCATCATATTCATGAAATAAATGGCGCATTCGTCAGCCCAAAGGACATAACCGTAAACTCGTAATGTCCATATCTTGGCGAGAATGCGAGTCTTGAATATCTTACGATCGGATCTTCAGCGATGGTATCACGATCTAAGATCAATCTTGGAGAAAACTCCGGCTCCTCTCGGTGATCAAACAAATCATCAATCCTAGGTAGCGGATACTTATTCTTCACGGTGACTTCATTGAGTGCACGGTAGTCAATGCACATCCTGAAACTCCCGTCCTTCTTTTTGACAAACAAAGCGGTGCTCCCCACGGCGACGAACTTCGATCGATAAATCCTTTCTCCATTAACTCCTCTAGCTGTTTCTTCATCTCTACCAACTCCTCGGTGGACATCCGATAGGGTCTCTTTGCTATCGGTCTTGTGCATACAAGCTCTATCACAAACTCTATGTCCTGTGCGCGGCATACCGAGGTAGATCTTCGGGAAAAACATCGGGTACTCATTCACTCTTGAGACATCGTCTATGCTGATTGCCTTGGTACTGTTAACCATCAGCTGTCCATCTCTAAGCTGCGGTGGCTTGAAATTCCACTTTCTTCCCACACGGGCTCTCAAGCGAGATAGTCCTTCGTCCACAATCAATACGGCCTTGTGCTTGGATAACCAATCCATTCCCAATATGACGTCTAAGGTGCAGGTCTCCAAAATTATAAGGTTTGCTAGGAACTCTATTCCATCTATTAGTATTCTCACCGGAACATCCTACTTTCGTTCGGAGTTCGGAACCGTGGGTTTGAACTAAAAGCATGCATCTAAGTCTTGCAATCCTCAAATCATTTCTAGTAGCAAAGCCTTGCGAAACAAGCGAATCTGAAGCTCGAGTCAAACAAAGCTGTGCAGTCTTGAGTTAACAAGTAACTTACCCAAAGACGGCGTCCGTAGCATTCTGCGGTGCATCTGCGGTGACATGGTTGACTCGGCCTCTCACCACGATGCAGGGTGTGGCTCTGGTGCTTTGGCGTCCTAGCTGGGGTGGTTCCTAGATTGAAGCGGCCGAGTCACTCCTGCTGTCTTCTTGGACAAGCTGTTGGCAAAGTGTCTGGCTCATTGCCGATTGTAGCAGCGTCTCACTTGTTCCTTCTTTGTTGCACAGGTAGCGTTTCTAAGCGAGTGGGGTTTGGTAGTTACGATTGACAGGTCTTGGTCTTTGAGGATGGTGTCCTTGTTGCATTTGTGGTGGAATCGAAGAATTGATTTGGTGCAACTCTCGCTGCTATTGCGTTCCTGGCGTGATCCTTCTTTGTTGCATCCTGCGCTTCTGTTCTCATCCAGTTCCTTGCGCTTGTCCTCAAGAATAAGCGCCTTATTCACCAACTCTTGGAAATCTGGGAAGGTGTGGGTGATCAATCCTACTTGCAATCTGAGTTAAGTCCCTTCATAAAACGAGGTATCTGGATTTATCTGTCGCTACATCCTCAGTGCGTAGCGTGCTAGGTGTGTGAACTTGTTCAGGTAGTCGACCCTTGGTGATTACCTTGCTTCGATGCTCTGAACTCCTCCTTCTTAAGGTCCATGATTCCTTCCAGGCACGTGATCTTTGTCGAATGCGGTTGTGAACTCTTCCCAAGTGATATCTTGAGGGTTCTCTTGCGTGTACGCAGTTCTCCCACCATTCGTAATTTGTTCCTTCCAGGTGATGAGAAGCGAGAGTACCTTCTCATTTCCTATGCATTGAGCTATGTGTAGCTTCCTCTCGATTGATCTTAACCAATCATCGGCCTCCAATGGATTGGCATTCCCGAGAGAAAGTGGGTGGGTGAGTTCTCATGAACTCGGCAGGTCTTGTATTACTGGCGTTGTCCATGATTAACTTGATTAGCGATGGCCTGAGCGGTGGCGTGTTGCATTTGTTGCATCATAGCATGCATTAATCGAGTCCGAGCAGCAAGAAAAGCTCCGAAATTCTGCACATCCAAGGTGGCGGTCTTTGGTGCTCCATCATTGGGGTTTTCTGTTTGGCGAGAACCACTCCCATTGCTTCCAAAGTTTCCACGGTGTTCACCATCTGTCGATTTGCTCTAGGTTTAGAGATGAGAGGGAAACAAGAATAGACAAGTAATATGGAACTTATGCGGCGAAAGGTGTAACTTTAAGGTCCAACTTTATTATTAATAACTTGGTATGGCTGCTTACAATGCCTAAGGGCCTTGCAACACATCTTGCACACTCGACAAACAATGAAAATCCAAATCGAACTAACTCGAGTCTAATGCCTAAAGGGTGACTCTTTATTCTATGACGTGACTCGGCGAAGGTAGTCTCACTATAGAACCTATGCTCACTCATCGAGAAAACCTCCACGGCCTGGTACGGTGGTCTTTGTGGCATAGGCGCATAAAGCGATCGCCATGTCCAAATTTGTGTCCTCTGTGGTAGTCGAAGAAGCAGTGTCCTCATCGAGATCGACTCCTCCGGATGTAGCTCGTGTAGCTCAAATCTTGGCTCTGGAGTGCAGTCCGTACAAGGTCATCCCCAATTCGTCAATCCTTCGCAGAAGGTGTGCCACATACTCTTGAGCTTCCCGCCATCTGTTCTTCTCTGTCGTGATTTCCTTGCGGGCCTTCTGTAGCTCCTTGCTTGTATTATCTAGTACATCCTCCTGGGCGACAACAAATTGTGCCAACTGTGTAACCGTGGCATCCTCATCCTGAATCGCCTTCGGGTCAAGAAGGTTATCGCTGCGTGGATGATAGCGAACACCGTGCTCTCCAACTCTCTGGCGTGAATACGGGTAATGTGCCGCATTGCTCGTCGTGATACTTCTTGGATACCCATCTGCATTGTAGATCTCTGGCGGTCACGATGTATCGAGGCGATTGCTGGCCCTTTTTCCTAGCAGGTACCTCAATCTTTACGTCACACGCCTTGATCAATCCCGCTTGTCTGATCACTTCCACTTGGTATTGGGGCTTCTCAAAATCTCCGAGAGTTTGTAGCATATGCCAAAGTTCCGCGGCGTGACCAATTCCCAGATCAACGTAGTTGAACTCTTCCTCCATCTGTCACAAGAGTGCTTTATGTAAGAACTCGGAATTTTTGAATTGTGACAAGGTAAGGAAAATTCAGCAAGAGACCAGAAAAGAGAGAAGGGGATAAGTCGAGATGTCATTTCTTGTCTTCACAAATTTTTAGCTTTAGAAAATAGGTTTTATCCTCACTACGACCATTCTAGCTAGGGTTGAGCCTACAGTCAAGTATGGCTCTGATACCACCTCTGTCGGGACCCCGAATTTGCAAATCCGGACCCTCTGTGTATTCAGCACTAGTCCAGGAACACGCTAGTGCACACAGTCTTAACATCGGTAAATATCACAATCATACCACTCGATACCAATAAAGTACTTTATTTAAATAGTCAAACTGGTTACCTGACCTTATGGTCAAATTACAAATATATGCCTCGCAAGGCGAAACTTATTCAGAGAAAAATAATAGCAGCGGAAAATCAAATAACTTCGTGGCGCCATCCAGTATACCACAGGCAACTGACTGGGCTCGCTTCCCTAAGTAGACGGTTCCTCTTGGAGTTCCTCCTCCAAAGCTGGTGTAGTCTCCTCTTCAACTGGTGTTGTATTGTGGCAAGGGTGAGTACTTGGTACTCAGCAAGTCATGCACAGAATGCAAGCTAATATACTATATGCATGGCTTGGTACAAAGGAATAGCTCAAGGTATATTTGCAGTAAACAGCATTTGAAAAGTAATATAAGTAGATTCGAAAGCAGTAGAAACAAGTAAAGTATAAATAACTTTTCAAAGAATAAACATCTTTTCCATCCTAATCCATATTCCTATCAACATCATTATTAATCCAACCCAACTTTCCAAATCCAAGTTATTTTTAGGAAAATCTAACCCTTGACTGTAATTCCCGAGCGATGTCCAATACCGCGGACACGGCTATTCGAATAGATTCTAAACTCTGCAGAGGTTATGCACTTTACCCACAAGATACAGTCAAACACCACAAAGGCGAGTTCCCGTAACAAAGTCTTTCGGAAACCTCTAACAATACAAGTGGTCCTCCCCGGTTATTGCACACTAACCCTTCCCTTAGCTAAGGCGAAGTCTAGGCCAATCAACCGTTAGATGGGTACTGGCCTCGGCCCGATGCGCTCCCCGTACAACTTACACAAAGGGTGTAGTTGACCTCCCGAGGTCCCACAGTGCGTTATTAGCAACTTAGTCAACTAGGTCCGTCCCATTACAGACATGTGGTTGCACGTTAGACCCAGTTCAAAGGCTTGCAAGGTTAAGTCCTTAGGGTGACCAGGGCAAGACTACCCGAAGAACCAAATCAACATCCCCAATGCCACAAGCGGCCCACTGATTACTCTTGCCACATGCCCCTGGCCGAAATCGTTTATCAAACCCAGTTGATTACCATGCACCACGTGCCATCAACATCACATGATACTTTTCCAAAACAGGTTCAATATATCATTAAGTCAATATTAACATTTGATTGTCCAAAATCATGTCGAGGAGCACGTGCTTGAGTCTAAGCAGTATACTACAACGGTCTAAACCCATGTTGGCAACTTAATAATGTCCAACTAGTAAACCACAACTAGGGTGACAAGGGGTCATGGCACATACTTAAATAATCAAGGTGTCATACAGCAAATTGGTACTTATCTAATCCCCAAGTTTAAACAAAGTATTTTTCTAATTGAACTAGCATGCAATAGTTTAAATCAAAATAGATTTCGAAATAGGATCAACATGGTCAAAGCACAACTTGCCTTCAAAAAGTACTTGTTCTAGGTCTTGAGTTGGATCCTGAGTCAATACTTCTCCTTCGAATCCTTCCGGCACTTCAACGTCTACTCGTAAAGCGTGCAAATAGCAAATACACAAATAAACAATAGGCAAAAAGTGTCCAAACATCCAAATAAAATCCATAAACAGAGAGAACATAATTTTATAAATTTTTAGAAACTGGAATCGTCAAATTTGGAGTTAAGGCCTTAAAAGTTATGATTATTTAAAGTTTAAATAATCAATTAAATAATTTTGCAGAGAAAAACTTTAGTCAAAAATTAAATAAAATTCATATTTAGGTAGATCTCAATTTTATACAAATTTAGAAATTTGAATCACTCAGATCGGAGTTGAAGCATAAAAGTTATAAGCGTTTGAAGTTTGAATCTAAATTTGAATCAATATTTGAATTAATAAATCATTTTCTTTTTTGAAAATCCTTTTATTGCGTCGGCGTGACACGCGTCGGCTCTGATTGGCTGGTGTCGTCGGTAGGCTCATGGGCTCGACCAGCGGCGATTCGGTCCATGGTGGACCCGGTCCACGGCTCGGGTGAGGCCCGGCGGATGGGACCCACCTGTCGGTCGCGGGGTCTCACGCCAGCGGCGACCAGCGTGGGCCCTCGACTTGCGGGGCCAGCGTGTCGGGGACAGCGCTCACACGCAGCGTGGAGTGCGGCTAGGCACCGCGTGGCGCCAATCTCGGCCGTTGATTTGAAAATCAGCGGCCTAGGTGGATCTAGGCTTCACGCAGCGTTTAGGTTAGCGGCGGATCGAGCCGTTGGATCTTGATCCAACGGTCGGTCGATCTGGTTTCCAGGAGTTTGGGATAGAACGTGGGCTCACCTCAACCGTCCGATCTGGATCGGCGGTTCACCGAAGCTTCATGAGTCCGGCGATGGCGCGGCGAGGCTTGGGCACCGGAGGCGTGAGCGGCGACCTCCCACGTGGCGTGTCCGTGCAGCTCCGGCGTGAAGATTGGCACTCCCAGCGCGGCGTGGCGTGGGGATGTTGGTCCTGGCTTGGTGTCGTCGGAGGCGGCAGCGGGGCGGGATCGGCGAAAAACCGCGGTGGGAACTTCTCCTACTACGGCGAGCAATCGGCCCGGCTTAGCGGCGGCTTGAGCTCTATTAGTTGGGGCAAGCGGGCGCATAGGAGAGGTCAACCTCGGGGCGGTCCGGGCTTTAAATATGGCCTCGGCGTCTTGGCGCAAATCGGAACCCTAGCCGTATCCGCTTCGATTCGGCGGAGCTCTCGGCTCGGTCGGAGCGGAGACGGCGGGGAGCCGTCCCACGTGTCGCGATCAGGCCCACGATCGCGCAACGCGATCGTGTCCGGGTCGGACGGCTTCGAACCGTCTGCAGGCGGATCTCGGCCGTTGGATCCCGATCCAGCGGTCGGGATCGCTTAGGGTTAGGAAGCTGGTTTGGTCGAGTCAAGCGGCTCAGGTCGGACTCGAGTCCGACTTCGGGTTCGACTTCGATCGGATGAAACGATACTCGACCCGAGTTGATTTTCCAGCGATTTAATATTTAAAATAATTCCCAATAATTCATTTAATTCATTAAAAATAGCAAAATACTCAGAAAAATTCCAGAAAAATTCTGAAAAATATTTTAGGGTATTTGGGACTCAAATAAAATATTTCCAACAAAATTTTATTTGCAAAATTAAATTCTTTAATTATTTCAAAATGGAATAAATTCAAATAAATTCCAAATAAATCCAAATAAATTCCAGAAAATTCCAAAAATTCACCAAAGTGCCAAATCACACATGAATTTAAGAAAAGCAAAATTTTGGGGTGTTACAGGTAGCTTCCCCAGCAATGGGATTAGGCCCCACCGAGCCAAAAATCTCCTCAACTAGCAAAGCATATTTTTCTCCTTCTTCTTCTTCACCTTCAAGATCGCTAAAGGTTACATCGGGAATATCTAAAAATGAATACCCCGGAGAATGTTCTTCATTTGGACCAGTGTTCGGGCCTATGACCTCCGCTACTCTTGAAGTGGACTGACCCTCGGAGGGGAACTAACCCCCGACCTAGGGCTGCATTGTGGGGTTTGCCTTTACGTTAGAAGATAATGCTCCACCAGGAATCGTACCTGGGCATAGTATGACAGTTGCGCCAACGGGTGCTGTCCCCGAAGCATCCGCCACGTGAGCAGACGGAGGAATGGGAGAAACAATCGCCACAGAAGTCGACGAGTCACCCGCGTCACTCGTCTCCTCATCACTCCAACTGTCATCTTCATCCTCACCCAATTCTTCACTCCCTTCGGCAGAAATGGTTGCCCGAGGCGGAATCGGACGAGTCAGCCTGGCTCGCTTCGACGGACGAACAGAGCTAGTCGCTCCCCGAGGAGTAGGAACCACACGGGACCCCTACTTCGCAAATCGGGAATTTCTAACAGCTCCCACCGCTTCCATGGCCGCTTCATACTTGCCCTGTTTGCAGGGTCCAAGTAATCCCCTCGCCAACTTCTCAGCAGCGCCACGCCCGAGGGTCTGAACCCCCTCCGGCAGATCCACAGAAACTAAGTCCTCTGACGACCACTTCAAGGTCACAATAGTATCTCTAGCCAAAGGCTCAATGCGGCAAAGACAATACTCCTCGACCAAGTCCCGCATTGTACTCTGAACACGAAGAGCCTTCAAATAATCGAGACATCTAACCTCTTCCGCAGTTGCGCTCCAATTTGGGAACCGAACAGCACGAACCGGACCCATCGAAGTACGAAGAGAAGAATCTGGGCCGTCAAGTATCTGGTAATACCATCGTTGCATCCACCCCGAACCCCATTTCCCTTTGGCAGCCGCTACGGGGATTTCTTTCACAAGGGACCTCTTCGTCTGAAAATTCAGAGAGCCAAAACATGATCTGTGACATTCATTCCTCGTCTTCTGCTGTTTCGGTTGCCAGAATGCATCTTCAATAAGAGAAAACAAGCGCCTGGTCAATCTAATCCTGGCATGACAAAATGCCCATTCCAACACCGCTAACCGCACGATAGCATTGGGTGTGAGTTGCGGAAGCTCTGCCAGAAAAGCTCGAAGCACGGACGCCAACCAAGGAGCGGAGGGAAACCGAAGACCCGCCTCCAGAAACGTCGCAAACACCACCGCTTCGTTTGCTTGAGGCCGGGGGGTTTCCTCATCGCCGGGAAGACACATGGAAGGGCGCGCCACTCCGAAGTCCCTCGCCATTATGTAGAGTTCGATGGAGCTCAAGATCAAATTCCACAACGTCTTCTCTGCTCAAAACCGGCCTCATCGTAGGAGCGCGCCGAGGACCCATAAAAAGGAGGATCAATCACGAGCAAGAGAGGACGATGCGAAAAGAAAACACGAACAAGTAAAGACAACGAAGAGACACGAAGCAGATAAGATACAAAAAAAGCCGGGGAACCTTGCCCCCACCTGCCGTTACACAAAAAAAGAAAGAAGAAAAAAGGAAAGAAAGAAAAAGAAGAAGAGAAGGGGAAATGAAGAAAAGCGTGAACGCATCATCAAAAAGCCGTATGGCTCCGATACTTGGGCCAAGATGCCATAAAGGGCCCTGACACTCGACCGGAAAAGACAAGACTACCAACTACTCCCACCGACCTGCTGGGCGAGAACCACTCCCATTGCTTCCAAAGTTTCCGCGGGTGTTCACCATCTGTCGATTTGCTCTAGGTTTTAGAGATGAGGGGGGATCAAGAATAGACAAGTAATATGGAACTTATGCGGGGCGAAAGGTGTAACTTTAAGGTCCAACTTTATTATTAATAACTTGGTATGGCTGCTTACAATGCCTAAGGGCCTTGCAACACATCGCACACTCGACAAACAATGAAAATCCAAATCGAACTAACTCTGGAGTCTAACGCCTAAAGGGTGACTCTTTATTCTATGACGTGACTCGGCGAAGGAGTCTCACTATAGAACCTATGCTCACTCATCGAAAACCTCCCCTTTGCACAGTGCAGGTCTTTGCGGCATAGGCGCGAAAGCGATTGCCATGTCCGACAATCGTGTCCTCTGTGGTAGTCGAAGAAGCGATGTCCTCATCGAGATCGACTCCTCGGCTCGTGTAGCTCGAAATCTTGGCTCTGGGGTGCAGTCCGTACAAAGTCATCTCCAACTCGTCAATCCTTCGCAGAAGGTGCGCCACATACTCTTGAGCTTCCCGCCATCTGTTCTTCTCTGTCGTGATCTCCTTGCGGGCCTTCAGCAGCTCCTTGCTTGTATCATCTAGTACATCCTCCTGGCGACAACAAATCGTACCAATCGTGTATGGCCGTGGCATCCTCATCCTGAATCGCCTTGGTCAAGAAGGTTATTCTGCTTGCGGGTGATAACGGAACACCGTGCTCTCCTATTCTCTGGCGTAGATACGTGTAATGTGCCGCATTGCTCGTCGTGATACTTCTTGGATACCCATCTGCATTGTAGATCTCCTGGCAGTGCAGTGTATCGGGCGATTGCCTGGACCCTTCTTCCTAGCAGGTACCTCAATCTTTACGTCACAAGCCTTGATCAATCCCGCTTGTCTGATCACTTCCACTTGGTATTGGGGCTTCTCAAAATCTTCGAGAATTTGTAGCATATGCCAAAGTTCTGCAACGTGACCAACTCCCAGATCAACGTAGTTGAACTCTTCCTCCATTTGTCACAAGAGTGCTTACGTAAGAACTCGGAATTTTTAAATCGTGACAAGGTAAGGAAAATTTCAGCAAGAGACAAGAAAAGAGAGAAAGGGATAAGTCGAGATGTCATTTCTTGTCTTCACAAATTTTTAGCTTTAGAAAATAGGTTTTATCCTCACTATGACCATTCTAGCTAGGGTTGAGCCTACAGTCAGTATGGCTCTGATACCACCTCTGTCGGGACCCCGAATTTGCAAATCCGGACCCTCTGTGTATTCAACACTAGTCCAGGAACGCGCTAGTGCACACAGTCTTAACATCGGTAAATATCACAATCATACCATTCGATACTATCAAAGTACTTTATTTAAATAGTCAAGTAGTTTACTTGACCTTATGGTCAAGTCACAAATGTCTACGCATGAAGCGAACTTATTAAGAGAGAAATAGTAGCAGCGGAAAATCAAATAAAAAAAGTAACATCGTGGCGCCATCCAAAGTATACCACATGCAACCGATCGGCTCGCTTCCTAAGTAGACGGATCCTCTTGGAGCTCCTCCTCCAAAGCCGGTGTAGTCTCCTCTTCAACGTGTTTTGTGTTGAGTCAAGGGTGAGTACTTGGTACTCGACAAGTCATGCTGCAGAATGCAGCTAATATACTATATGCATGGCTTGGTACAAAGGAATAGCTCAAGGTATATTTGCGATAAATGACATTTGACAAGTAGTATAAGTAGATTCGACAATGAGTAGAAACAAGTAAAGCATAAATAACTTTTCAAGAAGTTTGGTAAACATTTTTCCCATCCTAAACCACATTTCCATCAACATCATTATTAATCCAACCCAACCTTTCAAACCAAGTTATTTTTGAGAAAATCTAACCCTTGATTGTAATTCGGCGATGTCCAATACCGCGGACACGGCTATTCGAATAGATTCTAAACTCTGCAGAGGTTATGCACTTTACCCACAAGATACTGATCAAACACCACAAAGGCGAGTTCAGTAACAAAGTCTTTCGGAAACTTCTAACAATACAAGTGGTCCTCCCGGTTATTGCGCACTAACCCTTCCTTCGCTTAAGGCGAAGTCTAGGCCAATCAACCGTTAGATGGGTACTGGCCTCACTTCAGACGCCTCCCCGCATAACTTACACAAAGGGTGTAGTTGACCTCTGAGGTCCCACAGCACGTTATTAGCAACTTAGTCAACTAGGTCCGTCCCATTCTGAGACATGTGGTTTGCACGTTAGACCCAGTTCAAAGGCTTGCAAGGTTAAGTCCTTAGGGTGACCAGGCAAGACTACCAAGAACCAAATCAACATCCCCAATGCCGCAACTGGCCCACCTGATTACTCTTGCCACATGCCCCGGTCGAAAACTGTTTATCAAACCCCAGTTGATTACCATGCACCACGTGCCATCAACATCACATGATACTTTTTCAAAACAGGTTCAATATATCATTAAGTCAATATTAACATTTGATTGTCCAAAATCATGTCATGAGCACGTAGTTGAGTCTAAGCAGTATACTACAACGGTCTAAACCCATGTTGGCAATTTAATAATGTCCAACTAGTAATCCACAACTAGGGTGACAAAGGGTCATGGCACATACTTAAATAATCAAGGTGTCGTACAGCGAATTGGTACTTATCTAATCCCCCATGATTAAATAAAGTATTTTTCTATTTGAACTTAGCATGCAATAGGTTAAATCAAAATAGATTTCAAAATAGGATCAACATGGTCAAAGCACAACTTGCCTTCAAAAAGTACTTGTTCTTGGTCTTGAGTTGGATCCTGAGTCAATACTTCTCCTTCGAATCCTTCCGGCACTTCAACGTCTACTCGTAAAGCGTGCAAATAGCAAATACACGAATAAACAATAGGCAAAAAGTGTCCAAACATCCAAATAAAATCCATAAACAGAGAAAACATAATTTTATGAATTTTTAGAAACTGGAATCGTCAAATTTGGAGTTAAGATGCAAAAGTTATGATTATTTAAAGTTTAAATAATCAATTAAATAATTTTACAGAGAAAAACTTTAGTCCAAAAATTAAATAAAATTCATATTTAGGTAGATGTCAATTTTGTACAAATTTAGAAATTTGAATCACTCAAATCGGAGTTGAAACGCAAAAGTTATAAGCGTTTGAAGTTTGAAACAAAATCTGAAATCATTATTTCGAATTAATAAATCATTTTCTTTTTCGGAAATTAATTATTGCGTCAGCAAGGACACGTGTCAGCCTCTGATTGGCCTGCTGACGTCAGCCGGTCCATGGACGTGGTCCACGCTCGGCTCGGGTCTACCGTGGACTCGGTCCACGAATCCACGTGTCACTGACATGTGGGCCCCACCTGCCAGCGCTGGGTCTCACGCACGCGTGACTGCGGCTTACACGTGGGCCCTCTGACATGCGGGTCCCGCGTGTCAGAGACACGCTCCCCACGCGCGTGGGCGCGGCTAAGCACACGTGGCACAATCTCGGCCGTTGATTTGAAAATCAACGGTCCAGATTGGATCTGGATACCACGCGTTTGGGTTAACGCGGTCAATCCACGCCGTTGGATCCAGATCTAACGGTCCAAAATGGATCCGGCCCCTGACACTAGATCTAATCTAAACCGTTCGATCCCGATCTAACGGTTAGGATCTAACCTAGCTCTAACGGCGTTAGGGCGCTCGTGGAACTCACCGTAGCAGTCGGATCCGGATCGGACGGCGGAGAAAGCTCGAAGTCGGCGATGGCGGCGCGGCGGAGCTGGTTCACCGAGGTCGGGAAGGCGACCAACGCGACGGCGTGCAGGGCTGCTCGGCGAAGTGAAAGACCACCTCGGAGTGCGCCTTGGCCGGACGGTTCGAACCGGCTCGACGCGCGGAGGGCGAGCGGAGCGGCGAGACAAAAACCGTGGCGGCGCTTCCACGCAACTACGGCGAGCGATTCCGGCAAACCTACGGCGGCTAGAGCCTCGGTGGGTTAGGGCAAAAAGTGCGCGAAGTCACGGCGGTCCTCGGGTACCACCCGTGCACTTAAATGCCCTCGGCATGCGGCGCGACGGCGAGCCCTAATCCCACACGGCGGCGGCGGCGGAGGAGTCCGGCTTCGGACTCGGCGGACGACGACGCGGCCGCCGCGCCGCATTAGCACGATCGGCGGCTGGGATCGCACGGCGTGAACGGGTCTGGATCGGATCCGATCGGATCGGTCTTGGCCTTGAGTTCGGTAGTTGGATCTCGATCCAGCAGTTCCACGTGCTTAGGGTTTGGACTTGGTCGGCCGAGTCACGTGGCTCGGTCGGACTCGAACTCGAGTCCGACTCAGGCTCGATCGGATGAACAAGACAAACCCACTCGCATTTTCCAGCGATTTAATAATTAAAATAATTCCCAGTAATTCATTTAATTCATTAAAAATAGCAAAAGACTCAGAAAAATTCCAGAAAAATTCTGGAAAATATTTTGGATTATTTTGGACTCAAACAAAATATTTCCAACAAAATTTTATTTGCAAAGTTTAATTCTTTAATTAATTCAAAATGGAATAAATTCAAATAAATTCCAAATAAATCCAAATAAATTCCAGAAAATTCCAAAAATTCACCAAAGTGCCAAATCACACATGAATTTAAGGAAAGCAAAATTTTGGGGTGTTACAACATAGTAGGTTGAAAAAGGGCCGACCAATGCATGCATGTCCCCTGGCCCGCCATTTTAAAAGGAAAAATCGCTGCAGACCACCGGGGGAGAAAAAACCCTAGCCCCAAAAGACTCTACTCAAAGAAGATAAAGAAGAAGAACACATGAGCACGAGAAAGAAGAACAATTCAGTGGCACACAACCGCCACAGAAGTCACCGTTGTTTTGTTTTTTGAAGAAAAATAAAATAAAATTATCAGTGTAGTATAATTTCTGAGCTGTTATTCCTAACTACTGTACATAATAGTTCTACATTCAAAATCTATTGCACTTTTTTGACATAAAAAGGTAGAAACCTTATGAACATTATATTGAAATGGGGTAGCCAAAGGTTGTTATAACGCCAATAGCGTTAAAAAAGTTTATATAGAAACTAACAGAGAAGAAGAAAAGAAAGAGAGAGATGGTGGAACTGTAGAGCACTAGAGGTACGAAAGATAAAAGAAACTACATAGAGGAGACTAAGCTAATAGTTGGCTCCGCCGGCAGAGAGAGACTCGGTGCCTGGACTTTGACCTGTAAAAGCCCAAAAGCTAATTGAGTCCTGAATCTGACGTTGAATCGAGATGGCGTTGGCTTCAATTTTCTGAAACGCATGTATTTCTTATAGTCCGACAATGTGTGAGCATAGGCTACAAAACATATTGGTCAAACTTCATATAAAGGACCTGCGTCTATGGACGTTCTTTCAACGAATGCCAGTAAGCATTGAGATGAATTTGCTGTTATTGCTAGCCCTAATTTTTTTTCCATAGATTATCCGCAGCTTTACATCACAAGATAATATGATCTAATGTTTCCAATTCTGGGCAAAGGTCTCAATGAGGGTCATTTGTCCAGTATGTTTGGCTGTCATATTGTCCTTGTGCTCAGTCTTCCTTTGAAAGCTAGCCATAAGAAGATTTTGTACTTGTGTGGTATTGACCTATCCCAGGCAAGGATTCAAATTTCATTTTCGGACTCTATCTCGGGACTGATCAAAATCGAAAATTTTGACGAGATTCGAAAATTTTGGATAAAATTCGGACGAAATTCAAAAACCAAATTTCAAATCCGATTTTTTTCAAGCGGAAAATCCGAGATCACGGTCCTCATTGAACCGACCGAAAAATGGTTCAAAACACATCAAACAATTTTTTTAAAAAAAAATTGATGGTCCTAACACATCACTAATGTTAGCATAAAAATTTTAGATAATGATCAAGCATGAGAAATTTTTAAAAAATCTAACAGTGCCATTGTCCTGATAAAAAGCTGACCGGCAAATTTCAACACAATGAAAAATTGTGCAAACCATGTTAGAAACTTTCAAAAAAAATTGTGGATGGCACTAATATATTCATAATATTCTCATAAAATTTTCAGATGATGATCAATCTTTAGAAATTTTAAAAAATTCAAATAGTGCTACTAAAGACAAACTGACAAAATTCACCTGAATGAAAAATAGTACAAATCACTTTAGAAAATTTTGAAAATTTTTGTGAATGGTCCTAACACATCCATAATATTCCTATAAAATTTTTAGATGATGATCAATCATGAGAAATTTTAAAAAATTCAAAAAGTCCTAACTAACAAATTGAACCGACCAAAAAATGGTCAAAAACATGTCAAAATTTTTTGAAATTTTTTGTGGATGATCTTAACCCTAAATCCAATCAAATCCAATGCACAAAATTAAAAATCAGGCAAAAAACCACCAAATTTCGGTCGAAATCGCTGAGATCTCGCCGAGAAATCCGGGATTACTGTAGCAGTTTGAATTTTTTTTTAAAAAAATATTCGACCGAGATTTAGGATCTCGGGGGGGGGGGGGTCCGAATTCCGAAATCTCGGCCGAAAAATCTGAAATTTCATCGTTTTTTGGATCCTTGATCCCAGGCATATTCAACTGCTGGCCATTTGAGGCGGCAAAATGACAGGACTTTGTAGAATGTTGAGGTGGTAAGTCTGCCATGGTTGAGGCAATAACCCTTTGGTCTAAAGTCTCTGGTTGCAAATGTTGTTCAGATAAGATGTCCAGTAGGGTCAGAAACGATGAATGTGCTTGTTGTGAAAGAACTGGGTGCAGTGAAGTCTTTAATTTCCATGGGCGTATCAATTTTCAGTAGCAATGTGAAATAAGATGTGTTCAATCCTGAGAGATCAAGACGAGTTGCGTGTAGGTCTGCAAATAATAGTAGTAGATCTGTCTTTAGAGTGTTTAAGAATTTCTTGTAGAATTCATTTGTAAATCCATCATGTCCAAGACTTTTGTAGTTCGAGGAATGTAAAATTACATTTGCTATTTCTTCCCAGTTGAAACTGGCGGATAAGGCCTGCAGGCTTTGTTGGTCGTGGTATAGTTGTGTGAGGTCAATAGTCGGTGTCCCTTGCACCATTGTACTGAAAAGCTCTCTGAAGTAATCGATGGCAATTTGTAGTTTGTTGGCTGAGTCATAGTACTCTATGACGTCTTTAATCGGCGCCTTGATGTTGTTCTTACGATGGTTGATGGTTGTTGCCACATGGAAGAAATGCGAGTTCTCGTCTCCAAATTTTCACCACTTTTGTGACCAAAACCAAGTTAGGCTCCGCAAGCTGAACATTCTTTCTAAAGGTAAACTCTAGAATAGTTAGAGGTTTTCATTCTTCTATTTTTGTCGAAATATTCCACTGTGCTCTTGTTGTTGGAGAGTAGGGAGGCCAAGTTATGTTTCTTCTTGGACCATGATCTAATCTTTGCATGTAGCCTGCATAGTTTAAAATTGAGAAATTTCTTTATTTGCCGCTGAAAGTTGGCCATGTACATGAAATGCCATCGAAAAAATGGTTGTCCCTTCATTACCATTGGATCTCAACTTTGACCATGTTTTTGCCACTCCCATCAGTGGATCGTTACTTTGACCGTTAACTTGTACGTGATAAAAACGATTCTATCCATCTTCATCCTCATCTAAATCTATAAATTTTGCTTTGAATTTTATGAAAATTTTTGGAGATGATCAGTGCTAACATTTTTCTAAAAATTTTAGGGCATCATCTGCTCTGTAAATTTCTGGAAAAAATCTTTTAGTGGTTCTGTCTTAAAAAAGAATCTAGATTTTCTTTTTTTTTAAAGTATTAAATTAATTCAAAATTTTATGAAACTTTTTAGAGGGTTTCCTTGGATTATATAGAACTTAAATAAAATATTTATAGTCTTCTAAATGTTTTGAATTGAAAGCTTGGAAATAAGAACAACAACTAGGTTATTAGAAAAGAGCACACCAAATATTTTCAAGATCACCTGAATCCGACTTCGGGGTAAAAAGTTATGATCCATTTTAGTCTGAAAATTTGGTACTACCGATTTTTACATGTCGTTAGTGCCGCTGTTTTCATGCCAGTAGTTATTTTCCAGATATGTGTTTCGGAGTTGTTTTGGGGTCAAAATTGTCGGCTCATTTGGGATTTACATGGCAATAGTGCTGGGCTACTGTAGCAACAACTAGTTTCGATGCATTTAATGCACCGAACCGACCGTTGAAAGGAGGGCAGCACTACCAAACCAATTTTATTTACACTTGCGCATATAAGCTCGGTTTTGGTCGAAGAGTTTTTAAGAGAGAATTTTTAAAATTGCCTATTCACCCCCCCCCCCTCTAGTTAGCATCCTCGATCTTACAAGTAGCGGTGGCCAGAATCGACCGTTGCGATGATGCGCCTTGGCCACATGGTCCTCAGGCGGTGGCGCTCGGCGGCGATCGGAACTGGTATGTGGAGGCGACGCGGAGGCGGTGACAGGGCAGCGTCCAACGACGGCGCCGGTGGGTGGCCCCCCAACGCGTCGATCTTCTGGTTCATGCTCCACTCGCTCTGATGCATCAAGTCACTCTGCTGCATTTGCTTGACCGAACAATCAATTGACTGAATCAAAATATTTTGGTTAATTCAGTTCGGTTTTTCATTTTGTCTAAGAGAAATTCGGCACGTAGTTTTAGAAAACTGAATTATTTAAAAACCATAATAACCGAATGCCCACCCCTACTTTTTATAGCGGCTCTTAACCCTATCTACCTATATATGTATACTCAGCTGACTTGACTACACATGGCCTAATATATGCATATATAGCTCAAAACTCACACATGCACACGCACGGCCCACCTGCCGTTTTTGCATGGCTTGCTCGCTCGTACGGCCTGCTGACCGCTACACTACGTCATTTATCCGCGTAGACCACTTTGTGTCCCCTCTTGTTGCACCCGCGACCCTCGCGTGTTGCGCTTGGGCTACGCACCACCTGCGCTGATTTTCCCGACCTGTAATATGCATCACACATGCTTGTGCTGTCTCCACCTATGCATGCGTTGTGTCTTTGCATCTCCTATTACAAATAAAACAAACCCAACACAATACCTTGTTCTTCTACAAATAAATATATTATAAATATTATAATCCATCACAAATATTATTTTCCAATTAATCATCACACATTCACAAATATTGTTGCTAAATTAATTATCACACATATATCGCAAATAGAATTAACAGAGTTGAACCGAAAGAACTTAGACCTAAACAGGGGGAGGGAAAGCAACTGAGATAAACTGTGATTGAGAACACAATAAAGCACTTATGCAAAGGATGAGGGACAATGCAAAGAACGATGGCAACACTAAAGCATCGTATCCTATAAGATCTTCAAAGTTAAGTATACTTAAGCGAGAGTATTATTAGGAATCACTTACTTTTTGAACAAGGTACATTCATTCTCCATGTATGTCTTTGTTAAGTTTCGAACCATTATGTTAACTGTTGTAAGTTGCCGGATTTATCTATTGCACTTTCAAATCTCACTGTGAAATTTTGTAAACAAGGCAAAAGCAAGTTTATCGCAATCAATTAGAACCTTTAGAAATCCAATTCTTGTGGCAAGTTACATGAGATTTACTGTCAATGGAAAAATAAACAGAATCGTTGAAATATGTTAAAAGAAACAGAACATTTAGTGAATGTACGCTAGCAGCCATACAAAGGCACACTATCTAATTTTCATTTTTCTTGAATGTCTTATGTGAGTGTTTGTCCTTAATCTTAATTTCTTATATGCCACTGAAAGTTAATCTCATCCTTTATATGTCACTTATTGTGTCACTGACATGTGGGCTCTAATCCCACGTCAGTGACATATTCATAGATTTTCCCAAATTCTAGTGACATATAAGGAATTAATCCTTTATATTAACTTGTAATGTTTATTGTATTATAACCAATAATAGTTTAAATTTAGAGTAAAAAGTATGGTGGTGAAATTCCTGGCTCTCTGTTGGGCTAGGGTGTTACATATCTGTTAATGAACCAGTGTAAACGAAAGAAACATTTAGTGCCTCTGTGTCGGCACCAATTTAAAAGCACAATATTTTTTTCATTTCTCCCTTTTTATTAACTCTGCACAAATGCATAAATTTTTATCTTGATTTTTTTACTCAGCACAATTTTCCCTTGACCTGAACAAAATATCTTCCTTATGTATAATACTTGTCGTTAATTAACACTGAATAAAATTTTTACTTTATTTACTTTGCAGAAATTTTGAATAGTTAGCCAGAGAGTATGCACCGCACACCGGGCTGCAAAATCAGAGGTCTTGATCGACTTAGAAGGCTGATCGTGGCTGGTCGAGTTTTTTTTTTATACCATGGCTGCAATATCAGGGGCTGGAGGAGATCGTCAGGAGCAAAGGTGTGGTTGGTAATAACTGGTTTGGAAAATCCAACCGTGATCAAGCCACTCTGATCTTCAACATGAATGTAGCAAGGTAACTGGACTGCTTCACGATGTAAAATTACGCTGATCAAGCCACCTTACATTTAACAATTGCAAAACTCCCTGCTCTTGTTCTTCAGCGTGGAACGGAGGTTTCAGGGAGTCTCCTGGAGCAGATTTATTAGCGAAACCTGCAGGTTCTCATATCTTCATATTCTATTAATCGACTTAGAGAGGCTTATCTCGTGGACTCAGAATCGTATGGCTCAGACAGTCAGACTCCAGGGAACTCGGTGACAAAGGAAGGGAAGATGACAAGCATGAGTTACAATGACGCCATCGGTCCGTCAACCACAGCTGTGGCCGTCAGTCGTCTGTGACTTGTCTGCGGAAGCAGAGAATTATTGGCGCTTCACATGTGAATCCTTGACTTGTCTAGAACTATTGAAGTAAATGATGTAATAAATGAAGACCATCTGCAGATCCAATGCAATTTTACTAAAGCCTATTTTCTCGTGTAATGGTGACGTGAAACTTGGAGTTTTGGAGTTGAGCTGAGGCCCGAGTGCCTGACAGAGTGACACGTAATTTCTACGCACAGATGGTGCCAAGATGGGACTAAAGTGACAATCTGTCTGGCCTTCTAAAATTTCCAGAATAAATTTGATTTGGAGCACTTCACTGTACTAGCCCCTCCAAAAATTTTTTTTAACAAAACTAACTTCCATGCGAACAGATTTGCAAAAATAGCCCCTGGCCCATACCTTCTGGAAGCAAGTGTGACACCACGGAGTGTCGTAACCTTATATAATATGAATGTTGAGATCAAAAACTTTATGAAATAGGAAATTGGAGGTTGAAACCATACGTTATGAGGTTAATTTGTATTTTGGACCTTCCGGGAGGGAAAATGGGCCTTCCGGGGAACTTTGGGCCTTGGGGAACCCACGTGGGCCGAAGGTGGGAGGCCTTTGGCCCAAGTGGGGGAGGGTTTAGGGCAGCATGCTGCTGCCCATGCGCCCCCACCCTAGTTTGGGCGCCTCCACCTCCCTCCCTCCCACCTAGCCGCCACCCCCTACCTCCCTCCTTGCCGTGCGCCCCCACCACCTCTCCCCATTGCGCCACCACCCCTCCACCACCTCTCCACCTCCCTTGCTGCCCCTAGGAGAGTTCTCCACCTCAACACCTCGAAGATCCATCCGTTGGAGTGCTCCGCGACGAGGAGATCCGGCAGAATTGGAGCGAGGAAGGAGATCGCGCGAACCGGGAGGAGATCCATTGGGTTTTCGGTCGTCGGGCGAAGGTATGGCCACGGGGATCCTTGGGGTTGGTCTAGGATCTATTCTAAGGGTTATTATCATGTTTTTAGATCAATTGGTGGTGCTGTAGTTGGGTAGATTAGATGGAATCTTGAGTTTGCCACGTTCTCTGTTTCGGGCAGCATGAGCAGTCGACCTAGGGTTTGGGTTTTCGCCAATTTAGATTCGGAAATTGGTCATCCGCCTGTTGAAGAAGTTGTAGGTAACTTCAATACCTTTCAGTGGGTATAAATAACGTCCAATTACGCCTGGCCGTTTGAAAGTTATGCTCGTTTTACCGAACGTGTTAAAAACTGTGACGTGATTGGAACAGATCACGGTATTATGTAGATTAAACCACCTTAGAGTCCGAATCAGTCTTTCCAAATACTTAGAAAAAGTTAGTAAATTTCCCAAGATACGCGAGGATGTACTCGTTTATTCGATTCGGAGTCTTAGAATCCGAGTTATGCCTTTTGGAAGGCTGCTGTCCCGACGGGACAGAACCTCTGTTTTTGAGTTTTTCGAGTAGTTTGCGATGTCGGGGTAGAAGAGGGTTTGCGTACTATTTTGTGGACATGATTGTGAGTGTGTGGTACCTATATGCAGGTGGTGTGACCCCGGGAGTGCCCTCTACTTCTCGCCAATTCGTCGCCCGTGGTTGAGGCAAGTGTATTGGAATGGGTAGCGGGTTGAAGTTTGCTAGATTGAATTTGAATATATGATATGTTCGCATGCCATGCTTTAATGATTGCCATTGACATGATGAATATGCTTATTATGATATGATGCCATGTGTTAATGTACAAGTTATTTATGATGTTGGCATGTTTGCATACATGGCATGATACATGGCCCGGGCGGTGAGAAAGTCATAACTAGTCCGGGGAAGGTCGGTGAGAAAGTTATGACTATTCCGGAGAGCCAATGAGTAAGTCCTACATCGTGATTTCATTCACCGCGGTGTATGGAAGCGAGGAGTAGGCACCCTCAATCTTCGGGATGGAAGGGGGGAGAGGGTGCACACCGACGGGTGTGTACTCAACCATACCGGTATGAGTTTCCAGGAGATATGTGCATCGCATCGCATTGCATCATATGAGGATGTTATATGATGATGATATATGATGATGTCAATGATATGCTTACGCTATGAATATGAGATGTGTATGATGTCGTATGTGAAAAGTGGTGATGAAGGTATTAGAATGTATTTTCTTGTTCCATTGCAATATACTTGCTGAGTGATGAACTCACGCTTGTGTTTATGTTGTTTTTCTTAGGTACCATAAAACCGGCATGCGGGAAAGGGAGCTAGTCACACGTCATCACTTAGCATCACACATATAAACAATGACATGATCCTTCCTTTAAATTGTGATGGTTAATTTGTGTGCTTGATTTCCTCATTTACTTCGTTTGGCTCATGAGATGGTTGGAATCTTTATTCTGGTCTTATACTGCTGCTAGAACCTTTATTATTGATGATTTAGATGTCATTCTTTATATTATATCCTGTGATCATATTGTTGTTGCTTCAATTCATGGAAAAACAAAGGAGATGCTGCCGAAATTTTCGGTTTTAGCATTTACTCCTTTGCTGTAATTTATCTTAATTATGGTATTTAGATGTTGTTTAGCCTATGTTTGGTAGCATTCGGGCATACTAGATGCCGGGGTGTTACAGCAAGCTTCCTCAGTCCCATAGCGCGGCACGTGTGTAGCGGTCGACGCGAGGCAACATGCTTGAGAGGGCGTGGGAAAAAGCGCGCGAGGAGCTGAGCGACGTGTGGGAAATCACGCACTAAGGTGGGCGACGGATGTGCGTGTCTTGCGGATAGGCACACGTGCCTCGCGAGCAGGCGCAGGGGATGGCTAGCCAGGAGCGAGGTGCGGCCGGGCAAGCGCGCAGGGCGGGCTTGTGGGTGCGTGGGCTGTTTTGCTTTAGGGCTAGGGGCCCACGGAAGTAAGCATCCGCACTCTCCAGGTGCAGGTCAGAAGGTTATTTTTGTAAATTTGTTCATATAGAGGCTAGTTTTGTAAAAATAAAATTTAGAGTGGCTAGTATAGTGAACCATTCTTTGATTTGATGGATGACAAATGGAAAGGGAGGCTAGGATCCTATATGGCTTGCTTATAGAACTGTTATGCGTGGAGTTCCACTCTTAATTTTTAGTCCCCTTCTTAGCTTTTTTTTAACTCACAAAAGTAACAAAAGCTAATACCTCATTTAGAATATAGTAATTGAAAAATACAACAATAGAAAAAACTCAAGAATTTGGAATGTCATATCACACGGGAACACAAAGACACAAAGACAATAAAACACATTATTTTCCCTCCAAAATTCCTATGAAATAGCTCAAGTATCAAAACTAGGTGTATTACTGTAATGAGGCTAATCCACGTGGCGTTGACATGATAATGGTACAAGTGAGTTGGTTTTGAGTGACATAGAAACTAGTCATCAAAGTCAGCAAATCAAAATAAGGTGAGCCTACGATTTATCCTCTGTCTCCTATTCTCTTTCTTCCTTCACTTTCTTCTTACTCCCCTGTCTCTCCCATCTCCATGAGCTCTCACCTTCAGCCATCATCCATCCCGCAGGCCGCAGGCTAGGCTCGAGGTCGAGTTCCAAATCCATCGCCCTAAACGAAGGCCACACCCCTGTGGACTTTCTTGTTTCTACTCCATGCCCTCCGTGGTGTAGCTCTAGCTACTACTATCATGCCATCTCCTCTCTCGCCCACCGCGCTCAGCCTTTGCAGTCGGTGTGGGCAGAGGAGGCAGCCCGACAGTGGCGTAGCCAGGATTTGAGGTTTGGTTGGGCCGATATATGTTTTGAAAACTATAGAACTTACATGATAACATATAATGATATAAATATAGAATGTATGCAAAATCAAATAAGCAAAAATACGAAGATAATTATAAATTTTGAGAATAGTTTAGAGAATATTACCATACGACTACTTCTTCTTCTTTTCGGGTTTACGCCTTCTAATAGCCATGAATGTGTTGATTATGTCACCTTCGTCCACTTTGGAGAACATATCTCGCTCAATGAAGATGACTAGACAATCATCCAAAAGACTATCACCCATCCTATTTCTCAATTTGTTCTTGACAAACTTCATTGCAGAAAATGCCCTTTCAACGCTTGCCGTAGCCACTGGTAGAACCAATGTCAATTTGATAAGTAAGTACACCAAGTCATGAACATTATGTCTCTTTGTTTCAACAAGCTTCATCGAGAGTTCAGCTAGACTGTTTAGATCTTTGAATGCATCATCTTTTCTCATATCGTCAATATAGTTATCAAGTTGCATTTCAAGTCTTAACAAGTCGACACTTGATATATCATCGGGGTAAAACTCAGCAAGTCTGCGTACCTTTGGTGAATAAAAAAAGAAAATGAGTCGGTTGGAATTACAAGCCCACATACAAAAAGCAAAAATTAGCAAGTATGTGTACCTTTTGTGCATTAAAAGAAGCAAATGTGTTGGCAGGATTCAAAGCCCACATACAAGAAAGCAACTCCATATTAACCTCATCAAATCTGTTGTCTAGTTCTTGGTTAATTTTGTCAATTACCCCAATATACACTTCTCTTCTAAAGTGATCATCATTGGTTTGATTTCTAGCAAACCGTGTAGATCTTCCATGAGGCACATAATTACCTTCCATTATAGGAACTTGGACACCATGTTTATTGCAAAACAAAGTAACCTTTTGAAGGAAATCCATCCATCCATCAGATCTCAATTGTTGCAATCTATCTTTTGCCAAACTGACTAGAGATATTGCATTTAGTATATCTTGCTCTCTTCTTTGTAAACACTCGGATAGATCATTTGTGTATCCAAGAATGACAATCACCAAGTGTGCATTAAAAATAAAGGGAAATGACTCGAATGCTCCAACCATGGCATGAATTTTTGGCCAATCACCCTTTTGTGATGTATCTTCGCCAAGACTTATGAGTACATCACGGATCATGGGATACATAGCAATGAGGTTGAGAACAGTTTTATAATGAGAACCCCATCGAGTATCAGCGGGTCTAACTAACCCCATCTCTTGATTTAATCCACTTCCAGTTTCTAACTCACCACATTTAATTGCTTCCATTACATGTTGAAGTCTAGCATTCCTAAGCATGTCATGACGTTTACAAGAAACTCCAACAATATTGAGCAAGAGGGATACTTGATCAAAAAACCATACAATATCATCATTTCCCTTAGCAACAGCAACAAGAACTAGTTGTAGTTGATGTGCAAAACAATGGACATAATAAGCAGAAGGCGACTCTTTCATGATTAGTGTTTTCAGCCCTTTAATTTCCCCTTTCATGTTGCTAGCCCCATCATAACCTTGACCACGAATGTGACTTATACACAAATGGTGACTAGCAAGCAATGCTTCAATTGCTTCCTTGAGTGATAAAGATGTAGTTCCAGAAACATGAACAACTCCAAGAAAGTGTTCACATGGTCTTCCCAGTGTATCAACATAACGCAAACAAAGAGCTAGTTGTTCCTTATGTGATATGTCACTAGACTCATCAGCTATAATCGCAAAGTGTTCATTATCAAGATCTCCAAGAATTTGCTTTCTAGTCTCTATGGCACAACACTGAATAATTTGCTTTTGTATGTCTGGAGAGGTTAAGGTGCAATTACCTGGTGCATTCTTCAAAACATATTTATCAATCTCTTCACTATTTCCTGCAAGCCACTTTAAAAGTTCAAGAAAGTTCCCTCTGTTACTCGACTCTTCACTTTCATCATGACCACGAAATGCCAATCCTTGTCGCAAAAGGAACTGCAAACATCTAATTGAGTAAGTCAATCGGATCTTATAAAGACGTAGATCCTCATTACTCACCTTCTCAATTTGGGTATCAACTGCTGTCTTGGGATTCAAATATAAATTGTATCTCTCTTGAGCTGCATTGTGAGCACTTCTTACCTTACCAATATGTTTAGTAAGTGCACTTTCCCCATGATGCCAGTTTCTCCAACCATCTATACTAAATGTTGGATCAAACCCCTTGCCAAACAAGTAGCATACAAAGCAAAAGGCAGCTTCCTTCGTGATACTATATTCAAGCCACTCATATTTATGTAAATGTAAGATATTGAATTGGCGGTCCCTAGTTCCAATTCTTCTTCTCTCAAACTCATGTGTATAAGGTTTGAAGGGACCTTTCAGAATATAAGCCCTTCGAACAGCATCTTGCTCATTGACAGGATAACTTGTAATTGGCAGCCTTTCCCCTGGATCGTGTGGAAGACGACTGATATCAAAAACTGGTGCCGGTGGTGGTGGTGGCGGCGGCGTTGGCGGCACTGAAGGCGAAGAGGATGGCATTGGATTAACAGTTTCTTCGGTTATTCTCTCTTGCTCTAATGTGACTTCTTGTTCTTGATTTTGATCTATGGGTACAGCCACAGCCGGTGTTGGGAAAGAAGTAGCAGCTTTTTTTGCTTCATGCCTCTGCCAAAGAGATGCAATATCTCCCGTCCTCTTCATGTTACAGTAATTATTTATTCCTGTGACATTACGTATAATTTCATCCATTACCATTAAAATAATTAAATGAACAATTACCAATATATGTGATCATAATTTCATCTAAAAATACAATTTTCAATGGTCGGCTTGACATTCGGAAAGAACAAATAATAAGTTAATATATATTTTTAACCTAATTAGTAATTACCTAATAGGCTAACCCTAACCAAGTAACCAATGATTTTAGAAGTTACCTTACTCCACGGCATGGCAGGCCCCAGCGACGGGACGTCGTGCCGTCGTGGCACACGCCCGGTCGATCGTACTTGCCGCCTTTAGCCTAACTTCGTAAATCGGCTGTTTGGCTGAGTGCTTTCTGCCTCGTTGGTCGTTGGAGTGTTGGGCGGGTGCGGCGTGGCGGCGTGAGCTCGATCGCGATCGCCGCCGCGGCCGGCCGCGCGTCCGTGCCGTGGTGTGACCACTCCTTGCCGGGCGGCCAGGATTTCGCGTCGCGGCCAGCGGCCTCACGGGAGTCCAGAAGTATGGCGGCAGGCGGCTCCGTCCAACGTGCTTACGTGCAGCGGCTCCCTCAAGGTCAAGGGCTTGATTGGCTTCCGTCTGCGACTCTGCATGGAACTGCAGCAGATTTGTATGGGCCTATGGGGGAGTCCAGGACACGCACGGGCAGTCCAAGCCGGCAGGCCCCCACAGCTGCAGCCTGCAGGAGATTTGTATGGGCCTATGGGGGCTAGGGGGTATGTTTGGGCCAGCAAATATTAGTTGGGCCATGGCACAACAGGAACAACCTGTAGCTCCGCCCCTGCAGCCCGACAACCAGGACGATCAGATCCATGTGATCCACCTCCTCGACTAGACAGACTCCATCGGAGCATCGCCCATGCTTGACCGTGCCACCGATTCTGTCACGGCTCCAGGCAACCGCCGCTTTGAGGTTCACCGAGATCATCCAATGCGTGTCACTAGATCTAGGAGCTTTGGCTAGCCAAGCACACGCTCTTCGCCACTAGTGCTGCCATGTTGTTGTTGTCATGTTCATAGGTGGAACTGTCTATGTCGCGGCTAGACATGGTGCCGGTAAACCAGGAGCTTGGGAGGAGAGGGATTGGCAGCAAGGGGAGACATGTGTTTAGCAGGGGATGCAACGGTGAGGCAGTGGTCGCTGACGCCAGTGAGGATGATGAGGTGTACATGGCCACACTTGAGAAAGAAGGGAGGAAGGGCAACAATAGTGGTTATAGAAATAAGGAGAGAAGAAGAGGAATGCGAAGAAAAGGGAGAGGAGAGGAGGAAGAGGTCGTTAGAGGCTGACGGATTTGTTGTAAAAATAGGTTGTTTCATCCACGTCGATCGCCGACAATCAACAAGAACACATGAATAGAGAACAGAGGACACACAGAATATGGGTGGAAACTCTCTTTGTTTTATTGATCATCATCAATTACAATATGGAGCACCCAATATATATAGAAGAGGGATTCGGGATTCACCCACATAATAGAGATAGACTCCTAACCGAATACGGTTAGAGTCTTTAACTCATAACACTCTCCCTTGGGCGAATATCGCGTAATGCATATGTCTCATTAAAAACTCCCCCAAAAGCCCAGTTGGAAAAAATGGGTGGAGAAATGAGTACATAGCACTCGCGCTAAGTGTTGCACTGGCTGCCTCATTAAAAACCTTTATGTGAGAAACATCAGAAAAACTCACTAAGGAGAAAAGAGTACAACTTATGATCTTCAGGATTATGTAAAGGGATTATGGTTCAGGGATTTACTCCCCCTGAACTATGCAAATCTCTAAGTCGCCCCATTCCAATACCATTAACATACCTTTGGCAAGGATTTTGTGAACAAATCTGCTAGATTTTCACATGACTTAGTTTGCATTATTTTTATCTCACCATTCTTCTGGAGTTCGTGAGGATAAAAGAACTTAGGAGCAATATGCTTCGTGATATTACTCTTTACATAACCCATTTGCATTTGTGCAACACAAGCAGCATTATCTTCATAGATAATAGTTGGGGAATTGACGGTATTCATCCCACATGACTTCTGGACATGGTTGATAACACGCCTTAGCCAAACGCATTCCCGTGAGGCTTCATACAAAGATATAGGTTGGTAGAAGTGGCTACCAAAGTCTGTTTGAAAGACCGCCAAGAAATGGCTGTACCACCACAGAGAAATACAAAACCAGTCTGAGATTTGGCACTGTGAGGATCAGACAGGTAACCAGCATCCGTATATCCCACCATAGTTAATTCTTGGTTCTTCCGGTAGAATAAACCAAGATCTTGAGTACCTTAGAGGTATCTGAGTAAAGTCTTAACGCCAATCCAATGTCTTCTGGTTGGAGCTGCACTGTACCTTGCTAGCAAATTTACTGCGAATGCAATATCGGTCCTTATGCAATTCACAAGATACATAAGTGCGCCAATAGCACTTAGGTATGGAACTTCAGGTCCTAAGACTTCCTCATCTTTCATCCTTGGTCTAAATGGGTCTTTGTCCGCTTCCAGGGATCTTACTACCATGGGGTTTTTTCAAGGATGAGATTTATCCATGTTAAATCTTTCCAATACCTTCTTGGTATAGGCAGACTGGTGTACTAAAATTCCATATGGGAAATGCTCAAGCTGCAGGCCTAAGCAAATTTTGGTTTTACCCAAATCCTTCATCTCAAACTCCGTCGTAAGGTAAGCACTTGCTTCCTTTATTTCCTCTGTGGTTCTGATGATATTCAGATCATCGACATATCTTGAGATGATCTGAAAACCATGCAGGATTTCTTTATGAACACACAGGGACAATCATCATTATTTGAATATCCCTTCTTCAGGAGGAATTCACTAAGTCGGTTATACCACATCCTTCCCGACTGTTTTAATCCATATAGCGATCTTTGCAGTTTAACGCTATACATGTTGCGATTATTGGGATCCGGGACTTTGACACCTTCAGGGACTTTCATATAAATGTCAGTATCCAATGACCCATATAAATATGCGGTTACTACATCCATCAACTGCATAGTTAAATTTAAGCTAGCTGCCATTGATATTAAATATCGGAACATTATTCCACTCATCACCGGAGAATATGTTTCATTGTAATCGATGCCGGGTCTCTGTATGAACCCTTGTGCTACAAGCCTCGCTTTGTATCTCACCACCTGGTTATTTTCGTTTCTCTTCCGGACGAAAACCAATTTTGATCCTACAGGGAACACTTTAGGAGGCGTTCGGTCAACAGGACCAAACACTTTCCTTTTATTAAGCGAGTGCAATTCTGCCTCAATTGCTTCTTTCCATTTGACCCAATTTGAGCGCTTCTGGCACTCTGCCATGGACTTTGGTTCTGGATCCAGTTCAAGATTTATAGCAATTTTAGAGGCAAAATATATGTCGACAATTGTAGTCTTTCTCTTATATAATTCTCCTGAATCCACATAATTTGTGGATATTTCTTCGTTTATTTCTTCCAACTCCTCGTGATTTCCCATAACGATGGAGTCTGGGTGTTCCGATCTCCCAGCATCAGATTGTGCGCGCAAATGTATGCTGGGATTGTCATCTTTAGGATGTGCCACTTCAGGGACATCTTCATCTTCATGATGGCTCTCTTCAGGGATTTTCTCAACATCAGGTTGGGCTTTTCCTGCTGTCATAGGTAGTGATCTCATTTGTTCGGTCCTTTGTTTCTGCGGATGTCTCCGTAGAATTGAGTCCCGTGCACCTTGAGGCCTCCCCCTCTTTTTGTCATGAGGGGTAAGAGTGGGTTGAATATCCTTCTGGGGTATTTCCACTCTTTCAGGTACATTTACTGCGGGTATATGAGATTTTGTCACTCCCTTATGATCAGTGAAGGCATCTGGCAGATTATTAGCTATTTGTTGCAGATTTATTATCCTCCGAACTTCAAGTTCGGTTTCTTTAGTGCATGGATCTAAGGACTGAATGCCCGTGACATTCCAATCAATTTCCCAGCATTCTTTTTTGTGGCACTTGTCTCCCCCTAATACCGAAAAATTGTCCTCATCAAAAATACAATCAGCGTACCGAGCCGTGAACAGATCCCCTATCTTAGGCTCAAGGTATTTTATTATCGACGGAGATTCATAACCTATATAGATCCCCAACTTCCGATGAGGGCCCATGGTGGTACGCTGTGGTGGAGAGATTGGCACGTATACAGCACAGCCAAATTTTCGCAAATTAGGAAATATTTTGTTCTTTTCCACGCACTATCTGCAAAGGGGAAATTTCATGATATGCAGTTGGCCTGAGTTGAATTAATGCAGCAGCGTGTAAGATTGCATGGCCCCAACAACTGGTAGGTAGCCTACAATTTTGCAGTAGTGGCCTAGCAATGAGTTTTATTCTTTTAATTAATGATTCTGCAAGGCCATTCTGGGTGTGGACATGAGGTACAGAGTGCTCTACATTAATGCCCAGAGCCATAAAATAATTATTAAATGCTTTTGAGGTAAACTCACTAGCATTATCCATTCGAATAGTTTTGATCTTTTCTTCTGGAAAGGAGGCTCGTAATTTAATAATTTGGGCGATTAATTTTGCAAAAGCATGGTTCCTAGTAGATAAGAGACATACATGGGACCATCTAGTAGAGGCATTTATTAGTACCATGAAATATCTAAAGGGGCCCGACAGGGGCTGAATGGGACCACAAATATCACCCTGAATTCACTCCAGAAAATTCAAAGGTTCCTCCCTAATCTTTATGTAAAAGGGTCTCACTATAAGTTTTCCCTTGGCACAAGCAGGGCACATAAAATCTTCAGGTTTAGGGAAGTTTGTAGTTTTTATGCTATGACCTGCAGAATTATTAATTATTCTTCTCATCATATTCAACCCATGATGGCCGAGTCTATCATGCCAAATTTTAAATATTTCTGGGCTTTTAAGGATGGTTTGCATCGCAACATAAACTTCAGGTTTTATATATGTGTAATATAACCCAGAGGAGAAGGAGGGAAGTTTTTCAACCACATGTTTATTGTACCCATTTGACTTAGTCATAAGGAGGTATTCAGTACCATCCTCATTGTCGGTTTCCATATGGAAACCGTTAAGATGAATGTCTTTAAAACTTAACAGAGTGTAACTGGACTCAAGGTATAATAAGGCAATCTTAATTACTATACGGGTGCCCATAGGGAGAACTATAATGGCTCTTCTAGTGCCAACAATGAGTGTCTCGCTTCCGGCAATGGTCATAATATTTCCAGTTTTCTTGGTCAACGTCTGAAAATATTTAGTCTCACTAAGAATAGTATTCGTGGTGCAACTGTCTACAAGACATATTTCCTCCTCTGACATTAGATTATATGATTGTTCTATATTAAAGGAATAAACTTTAATTAATTAAATTGTTGCAACAGGAACAAATTGAAAAGTATAGAACAAGCGTAACAAAAAAAATTATACAGCAAATTTCCAGCATTAATTAATAACAGAAAAGAATTCCAACATAAATTAATGCGGTGTAATGCTAATTACATCTTATGTAACTCTTGTTAGTTGGGAGTGAAAACAGGTAATGAATGTCTCCGTTAGCTCGACTCCTGGCCAGGTCAACCCGCCCCTAGGGCTCACATGAAGGAGGGAGCACTTCCCGTTTCCGGGTGCCAATTAAAGAACCAAGCCTCATGTGTGTTTTCCTAGACACCAATTGTCTCATATCTGTTCATTCATTACTGAAATCAAATCCTAACCACTCCGGTCCTCATAAACTGCTATTGAAATGTTCTGGAATTTTCCTAGCACTTTTCATAATTTTTGCTGATTTCTAAGCAATTTCCAGAATTACTTTTCAATAGAAATTTTAATTTCAGCAAATATCAACAAGACATAATGCTAAGGAAGATAAAACAAGATTCAAGGCATGAACAAAATATTCTCATAATTTTCTAGTAAATTATGCAATTTTATGTTTAATATTCGTGCAATTTTCAGGATTTTCTGGATTTTTCTAATCAATTTTTTGAATTTCTAATCATTTTCGGAAAAGAAAAAAAAACAGAAAACATGGGAAATAAACTGGGGGCAAGGGGGTAATTTCTCCCTCCCCCGTGCGCCACGGCCGGATTCATTCCGGTTTTGCAATTCGGCTCGGGCCCGCTTGCTTTGCATTGCATGTTGGAGTTCAAGTCCAATTAGCCAGCACATTCAATCTTGGACTTCATGTCCCTGCATTCAAGTTCTCCAAGCCAGCGGTGGCGGCACGGCCAGCGGCGCGACGGCGTCGGCGCGGTAGGGAGCATGGCGACTGCTTGCGGCGGTCAAACGGTGGTCGGTAGAGGCGGCTTCGAGTCGTCGGGCGCTCGAGCAGCATCTGCCAGGGAAGCGCAGCGGCAAGCCAAGGGGGCCGACATGCGCGCACGGTGGCGCGATCGTTACATCGGCAGCCGACATGGTAAGCGATGCGACAGCGGCGCGGCAAGCCGATCTGGCGCGTCTTGGTAGCCAGGCCAGCGTGGCGAAGCGACCTCGGCGAAGCGGCCAGCGGCGTCGGTGCTAAATCGGCAGCGCGGCCGCCAGCGGCAACCAGCGTAGCGGCAGGCCGGCGGCAACCAGCGCGGCGCATCAGCTGCGAGCTTCGATGGAAGCGCGGTGAAACTGCGAGCGACCAGCGCGGCGGCTACAAGCCCGGTGCCGGCGGCGGTGGGACGACGCTACGACGGCTTCAAGGCGGCAGCAATGGCTTCTGGCCGACTGCCAAACCTTTTTTTTGTGAGAACAGTAATGCGATACTAAAAGCAAATTAGATCTAATAGTAGATTAGATCTATATGTTGGATTGATCTTTTGCACCCTGATCGGGGGTGCAACCAACCATATGGTTGTGGCCCCCTGTTGCCCGTGTGCCATATATAAGGGAGGGGACTAGACCCAAATAGAACCCACGTTCTCTGGTGTGCCCCCCTTCCAACAGACCACTATCAGACCCGATCTACCACGCACACGTTAGCAACGGGAAGGCCTCGTCGTCTCTTTGTCTGCAGGACGGACTGAGACGTCCTCGTCATCTCCACTGTCGATCCGTCGTCTACAACAACGGTGATGGCATCTTCAAGCAGTAATCCCGAAGGTAACCCTAAGCCTCTACTTCTAGACGTTTTATCTAGGCATCAAGATCCTTAGAGTCTATCAATGGTATCAGAGCAGTGCCTAGATGCAACCCTAGACGAAGATGAACATAGCAATTAGAAAAGAAGAATCCCCAAAATCCAAAGAATGAAATCAGATCAAACAAAAGGATTAAGAAAAAAAAACAAAAAAGGGAAAAAGAATCTTACCCATGTGTGCTTCACGTCCATGCGAGCTGAAGTGGCTCCAAGCATGCGTCACGGCCTGTGCTTGCGGGCAGGGTTAAGAAAATCGTTTTGGGGTAGGAAATCGGAGACAGGTCGGTACCGGTTTTTCGCGATTTTCGAACGAAAATCGACCAAAACCGACCGGTTTGAAAATTTGAAATGTGTGATTCAAACGGAGGCTTGTAAATAGTGAAACCGTTTGAAAACTTCGAAAATCGAACGGTTTGGGTCGAAAACCGATCGGTTTGCACGATAAACCGAGTGGAGTACAAAAAAACGGCGGAAAAATTGTGAAAAAACAAAAAAAACCAAGAAATGAGCAAAAAACCAGAAAAATGTTATAAATGTGTTTAAAATATGTAAAATTATGATAAAATTCAAGCATGACTTTTTGTATATTTTAAGACTATGCCAAGTTGTAAATTACATAGTTTGCAATAATAGCACAATGATATAAAAACGAAGGAAAATTTCGGCATGACCTTTGCTATATCTTAGACAATCCCAAGTTGCAAAAGTGGACATTTAGCAATAATATATCAACAAATAGCATGTCATTACAATACCGTTCACGAGCCAATCGAAGAAATTCACATTTCAGTGCTTTGAAAACATTAGATTAACACTTTTGCAAGCATGTCCATACATTCATATCGAAACAATACGCTCAAATGGGCCTTCCAAGTTGGACCTACATAAAGACTACGTTAGTACAAAATCGAGTTGCAATGATATGAAAGATACAAATAAAAATATTACCTTTGAGGCTATAGGTAGTATTGTTGGCTATACACGTGGGTGGCCATATTGTACTCCTCAGTGGACATCATGATCAATCCTCGTGTGGATAGCAACCCCGCCTTGTATTCGTGCCAGCTTTGCCCCGTCCATGGGCTAGTCGTTTCCCATTGTTGGTACAACATGGCATAAAATTCAGGGTCTTGCCACTCGTACACGTATTGAGTGGGAGGTTGTGTACAAGAATCCGGGATGGCGTAGTCGTATGGGCGACATGAGCCATAACTCTCTTGCGTCTCAGTGACGCTATATGAGCTACCGCTATCCTTAGGTGCATCATGGCTTGCTCGATGGTTCCTCCCCCCTGCAGTAGTTGTCCTAGGTGATTGTGGAGCCCCATGGTCTTTGTCCTGTGTGGCATGAGTGTCTTTGGGACTCTCTGTAAAATGTATGGGAAGTTTGTGTTTACGAGTGGGAAGTGGCATGGATTGAGGGATCACCAGCGGGCTGACCGCCATCACTGTCCGTCTTGGAGCTACTGTCATTGGATTCTTGGTATGGCGGGCTCCGACGATCCATGGGAGTGCTATCAGTTGAGTCATCACTGTCTACATTGTGTGGCTTTCTGGGAAGTTTCCCCTTTTTTTCGAGGGAGCTCTCCTTTTTTCTTGCTCCCTCGTCGACACTGATTGGTGCTTCCTCTTTCCTATGTGAGTGTCACCGATTGTTGCTTCTGCCCATCCGGGGACACTTGCTGCCCCAGTTATTGATTGCAATGCACCAGTGTCGACCGGGTCTGTCACGAGGTGTGATGGGAGGGGGGTGTCACTCTCTGTGTCCTCCTCATCAAGTAAAGGGTCAGCATTAGACCTCCCTTTCTCCATCCACTGTCGGATTGGATTTTCTGCGTCACATAGTGTAAGCTCCATAAGGCGCTGGAATGGATCGTCTTCATCTGCGGACTTGTCACTTTCTTGTTGTTGGATTCTTAGCCGCAAGTTGTAGTTCACATAGACCAACTTATGGAGCTTCTTGTATGACATACGGTTGCGAACTTTGGTGTGGATGAACGCGAACGTGCTCCAATTGCGCTCACATCCGCTGGAAGAAGCGCAATGTGAAACGATACGCAATGCCAAACTCTAGAGTGTGGGTGTGTGCACGAATCGAACACACCCCACCGGTGTCTTAAGTTAACGAAGACAACAAACACACCCCACCAGTGAGCCAACATATGAGAGTGGCACTATATTCAATATAACATAAGGAAAATACCAGGGGAAGTTTTATGATCATGGGCCATCTTTTCAGCTAGCGCACTCGAGAATGTTCCAACTTTTCTTCGAAAAAGATCAGCCTCGTGAAGAGCTCGCATCGCCATATCAGTATCATCCCCAATTGCTTCAAATGTATCCCGAAGGTTTGGTAAGAAGGTGTTGGTCGTACCATATGAGTAATGTGTTCGGGGATTCAAGGCGGCAGCTGCATGCAAATCGAGGAAACATGTTAGTACAAGTATGTTTGAGTACAAGCTATTGAAGTGAAAACAGAAGAATGTAGTACCAGCGTTCATATAAGTATCCTGTGTTAGGTTGGCCATTCTAGGGTCCACGACATTCATGTATTGATGAAAAGTAGCTTGAGAGTCATGAAACAAGCTATCATATTCTTGCTTCTTGATGTTATACCACAGTATCACCTCGCTCAATATGGGAACCCTGTCTTGATCGGCAAATCGCAAGAAGGCGTACAATGGTTCCACAGATTTCACAACGGAGGTAAGGTTATCCCACCAATCTAAGCTCGAGAGGCACCCGTACATATACCTCCCGTCTGCAGTATTGACAAAGCGCGACGATAGAAATTCTTCCGAGGCCATCCATTGTAAGAACTTATCCTTGCGACGAAGGAAACTGTCCAAAAACATGTAGTTTGTTCCAAAGCGAGTAGCATTCCACTTGACCAACTCGCCACCAATATGATTCTTCATCATGGCGTGAAGCTTGGAATGGTTGTAAATCCATTTAGAGATTTTTCTAGCACTCTCAATGGTAGAGGCATGGTCAGGGAACTCTCCAATCTGCTTTAGCATCAAATTAATCGTGTGTGCCACACAATGTTACGGTGCTCCCGTGCAATGAGCTTGCATGCCTTCTTGTAGTTGGCACCATTGTCCGTGACAATTTGCGTAACATTACGTGCACCCACCTCATCGACCACTAAGGCAATCTCCTGTGTCAACAAATACAATGAAAACCTCCATTACATCATGTGTACTTGAATTAAGAATAAGCGCAATAAGAGTATGTACCTTGCGCAAGTACGTCGCATCCTGACTTTTGCCCGTCGCGTCGACGGACTTGTGAAAGAACATGGTGCCATTGCAGTATAGCATGAAGTTGATAATGGTCATGCGTGTCGGTCCAGTCCAAGAATCACACATGATAGTTACGCCATACGTAGGCCATTCCAACTTGAACTTCTTCATCGTGTCCTGTATATCCGCTTCGTTAGCGTCTAAGTATTTGCCGTCTATGTCTCTCCTACTGGGAGACGGAACACCCTCGCCTGTAAATGAAATATAGGAAAACCATGAGAACTATTTATTGGACGTGTATGTCAACAACGTGTAACTATTATTTGAAAGCTTCCTTACCCCATTTTTGAGTTTCCCTCACGGCGCTAACGAAGTACGGATTATCTGCTTTCCTCCCCGCGATACCAGCCGTGTGAAAAATTTTTGCCCATGCCGAGCCAATCGCTTGCTTCGCATTCCTCCCCTTCTGTGTCCACCTCCCAGTGTCAATCCTTGGTTGCACAGGGCCACGGGCTGAACCAAGGTGGTAATCCCCACGATCAGTGCGTCGTTGCGATGAACTCCGTAAGATCCTTGGCAACAGACCGCCGCCTTCTCTAGCCCCTCTAGACGTGCCACTACCACCACCATGTTCATACCTGCCACCTGCCCGCCTCGTAAATTCTGCCTCTACCCTTGAGGTAGCCATGGCGTGCTCTAGTTGTTCCTCATTAGCATCACCCGTGTACGCGGCATATGACCTTCTTGCGGGGGAATATTCAGGTGCAGCTGCTTCTTCTCTTTTGAACCTATCCTCTCTCTGTTCTTTCTTCTTATCTTTCGTCCTGTCTAGATCGCGTAGAAAGTAATCACGAACCTCCTTAGGAACTTGATTGCAATGCACGACATTTGTGCCGCGTCCTGCCAAATGCTGCTTCAATCGGGTTGCACCGCCTCCTTTCTTCTCTTTGTGACAGTACTTGCAACGAAATCCAGCACCCACTCTTTCGCCGTGCTCCCATACAACATCGGCTTGGTCTGTCATCTGCTAGTACAAAATCATTGTGCCAAAATATAGAATTATACTTGTGAAGTGTGCACACCTATATAATTTTTCTAGTTTCGCTACGGACCAGAGCAAATCACAACATTCAAAGAGATAATGTAGTTTTCATAAATATAATTTGGTTAAGGTATAAAAGTGTACTCCCTTCACTGATAAATATAAGACGTATTTTGTTTTTGCACAAGGATTAATGTTTCGGTGAAATTGGTATATAGTTGGGATATAATAAATACATGTATAGTACGAAAACTCATTAAATCTACATGTAAGTCTTATAATCCCTTCGTCCAAGTTTACAAGGCTTAATTTTTTTGGAACATAGACCAATAAGATCTTGAAAATGACTAGATTATCTATAATTATTATCACTACATAATATATTCAATGCAAGCATGCAGAGAATATAAAATAAAGTTTGATATTTATTAGAGCCATATAGAGAACATCTCTCGAATGCTTGGTCTGTCATCGGCTAGTATTATAATAGATCTTGTAGTGCATACATCATACAAAATAGCACTGTGAGGTTACACTTGCTTCAACGTAGTATTCAATGGATTTTTATGAACAACAATGAATTGGATTTCAATACAAAATAGCACTGTGACAGTATTGCATCGATTTCCATGAACAACCATAAATGTATTTGCATCCCATACAGATGTGATTTCACTAAGTATTGTCTAGTGGACAAATTACTGCATAGCCTTATTAACATCAATTAAACCCTACAGATATGAATAAACTACATGCCTCTATGAACAAATTCTGTATAAACTTGGAACCCTACCAAATCAATCAACTAATGAGGTAAAAACTCAATCAAAATACTCAAAACTAGCACTTACCTTCTTGAACGAAATTCCCTCGACAGGATCTCGAAATTCTCTCGGTTTGCTGCAAAAATCGCCCGGATTAACTCGAAAATCGACCGGCTTGGTGGAGCAGCAAGCACTGCGATTTCCTTGGTCGAGCCGCTCGGTTTCTCCCTGAAGCCGGTCGGTTTTCTTCCAGAAATCTCGGCTTCACGTCGTCGGCCGACCGGATTTGGCCGGAGCCAGTCGGCTTCAGCTCGGGGAGGAGTGGAGCAGCTGGTTCTGCAATGATTGATGTCTGAATCGCCCAAAGCCGAAGCGCAGGTTCAGTACTTTGCATAGTGGGCCGGCTGGGCCTTATTGGGCCTGGGCTGCACAGCGCGGTTTTCCTTTTTTTCTATTTATCAAATTTCATACATTCGGTTTTGGTGCAAATAAATTTGAATTTTCAATTCATTTTCATTGTACGTACTAAAAGAATATAAATAATGATTTTAGAGACCTTTTGGATAAATTTTTGCAAAGTTTTTAAATTTTTTGAATTCAAATTTGAATCGGACCGGTTTGCCGTTCGGTTTTTGTTCTCGAATCGCGTCGGCACGCTCGGTTTTCACGGTTTTCGCTCGAAAATCGTCGGCTTTGCTAACCCTGAGTGGAGCAGCTGGTTCTGCAATGATTGATGTTTGAATCGCCCAAAGCCGAAGCGCAGGTTCAGTACTTTGCATAGTGGGCCGGCTGGGCCTTATTGGGCCTGGGCTGCACAGTGCGGTTTTCCTTTTTTTCTATTTATCAAATTTCATACATTCGGTTTTGGTGCAAATAAATTTGAATTTTCAACTCATTTTCATTGTACGTACTAAAAGAATATAAATAATGATTTTAGAGACCTTTTGGATAAATTTTTGCAAATTTTTAAAAATTTTTGAATTCAAATTTGAATCGGACCGGTTTGCCGTTCGGTTTTTGTTCTCGAATCGCGTCGGCACGCTCGGTTTTCACGGTTTTCGCTCGAAAATCGTCGGCTTTGCTAACCCTGCTTGCGGGCGTCGCCCTTTTCCCCACGTGCGGGAGCGCCGCCGACCAACCACCCTGCGCCCCGCGTGCGTGTGCGCTTGCGCCCCTCCACGCGCCTGCACTCATGTTGCCTCGCTCGCTTTGTTCGGCCTCTCGCGCGCTTGCGTGGCCCTTCTCGCCGCTCAGCGCGGCACAGCCGGGCCGCTCAGCACCGTTGTGCGCCGGCCTCTGCCGCATCTTGCGCGCCGTCGCCTCCCGCACGGAGCCCGCCAGCCGCCGCCAGGGCTACCTCCAGATCCGATTTTTGGGGAAGGGTTAGGGTTCTGTTGAGGAGACCGATTTTTTTGGGGTTTTATTGCATCACGAATGCAATCCTGGCTGTCCAATTCGATCAGACGGTGCAGATTAACCCGCGTCTTTGCCCTTACCTACATGGGCCGGCCCATGTAACAAGGGAGAACGATGGGCTGTTTTTTGGGCCGTTTTCGGCCCGAATAGATTAACACTGTTATACATTTTACTTTAAGTCTTAGTTTATTTATTTTGCTATGCATGATTAGTTTAAGTATTAAGTCTGCAAATTTAAGTTTATTTTTTGATTAATTTTGATCCAACGTGAAAATTTAATTGAAAAATTATGTTAAGTCTGTTCCGCTAGTTTGGGAATTTTATCTTCTGACCAACGTTGATGGTAAAATTTGCCATAATTAAGTTTAAATTTTTGTTCTATTCTAATTCTGCCCAACGGTGATTTAGAAGTAGAACAATTTTGATTAAGAGCATGTTTTAATTGAACCAACGTTAAATTAATTCATGCATTTATTTCAGTATTCTGATTAAATTACCTTCTTTCCGAAGGTTCAAATACTTCCAATGTCCTGAGTTTGATCTCTGCTATTGGGCCCCTAAATGGGGGAAATTATCCCTCTTGGAGGGAGAAGATTGAGATGGCACTCGCTCTCTCAGACATTGATTATGCAATTACGCATGATCGTCCCACTGAGCCCCAAATGATCCCTGCTGGTCAATCGGGTGCGGAGAATAATCCAACCATAAGAATAGCATACGACCTTGAGTGTGTGAAGTGGGAAAATTTCAACCGTAAGTGCATGATGGTGATTAAAAACTCCATCATGGAAGGAATAAGAGGTGCCATCCCTGAATGTGCTAGTGCTAAGGAATACCTTAGCAGAGTTCAGAGCCAGTTCACTGGCTCTACTAAGATGTACGCGAGCTCTCTCATGCAAAAGCTTTCAAATGAGAAGTTCGACGGGCAAAGTAACATAAGAGAGCACATTTTGAGAATGAGCAACATAGCTGCCAGACTTAAGACCATGGAAATGAAAATATCAGAAGGGTATTTGGTGCAATTTATCATGAATTCCTTTCCAAAGGAATATGAGACTTTTGCAGTCAACTACAACTCCATGAGTGAAAAATGGAGTATAGAAAAATTGATGGCTATGTGTGCTCAAAAACAAGAAAGGCTTAGAGCTCAAAGATTTGACCATATTAATCATATCAAGTCATCTTCAAACAAAATGAGCAATTTTCAGAGCAAATCTAAACCTTCTTTTAAGAATAAGGGAAAACCTCACAATAAGAAATTTTCCCTAGACAAGAAGCCTTATGAAGGCAAGGGGAAGGCTCCAGCAGAGGTAGACAAGGATACATGTAGGAATTGCAATCAGAAAGGGCACTACATGAAGGATTGTGTTCAGTTTCTCAAATGACTGAACAAGAATGGTAAGGATAAGATTACATTCATAGATGAATCCCTGTACTTAGACTTTCCCACTCATACATGGTGGATTGACTCAGGTGCAACTGTTCATGTTGCAAATTCTTTGCAGGGATTAAATATGAGGAGGATCCTGAAAAGAGGAGAAAGAAGCATTAGAGTCGCCAATGGCATCAAAGTTGAAGTCGAAGCTATTGGAGAACTCCCATTAGAATTAAATAATGGTTTCATTCTTCATTTACATAATGTTTTAGTTGTACCCTCCATGAGGAGGAATTTGATTTCAGTATCCTGTTTAGATGATGATGGCTATGCATGTCATTTTGGGAATAAGAAATGTTTGATTTGATTCAATAATATTGATGTTGATCTTGCCTTCATGCAAGACAAGCTTTATTTAGTTTCCCAAAGTAATGATGTGAATGTTGTGAATACCTCTTCATCTGTGAATGAATGTAATAAACGTAAGAGAATATCAAACGAAACGTCTTCGAAATTATGGCATCGTCGTTTAGGCCATATTTCGAGGGGGAGGATTGAGAGATTAATCAAAGAAGAAATTCTCCACCCTTTAGACTTCTCAGATTCAGAACATTGCATTGATTGCATTAAGGGTAAATATGCTAAGCAAATTAAGAAAAATGCCAAACGAAGCACAGGAATTTTAGAAATCATTCACACACACATATGTGGTCCTTTTCCTGTGAAACCTGTTACAGCTGCACCTGAAGAGCCACAACAGCCTCCCATATCGAGCAGCGTACCTGCTCAAGAACCTCTTAGGATGTCGCAACGGAACAGTAAATCAGCTATTTCTGCTGATTATGAAGTTTATATAAGTGAAGATTTAGAAACAGAGGGTGATCCCACCTCGTTTTAGGAAGCCATGAGAAGTCCCCATTCATCTGAATGGTTCGCAGCCATGGAAGATGAAATGAGGTCCATGAACACCAATAAGGTATGGGACTTAGAAGAAATTCCTAAAGGAGCCAAAACGGTAGGCTGCAAATGGGTCTACAAGACTAAGCGTGACTCCAGAGGGAATCTCGAAAGGTTCAAAGCAAGGCTCGTGGCAAAAGGGTTCACTCAGAGAGAAGGAATCGATTATAATGAAACCTTCTCACCTGTTTCGACAAAGGACTCTTTTAGAATCATTATGGCGCTTGTAGCACATTATGATTTAGAATTACATCAGATGGATGTTAAGACGGCATTCCTTAATGGAGATCTGTATGAAAATGTATACATGGGTCAACCCAAAGGTTTTGCTGTGGAAGGAAAAGAAAACATGGGATGTCGGCTGAAGAAATCCATTTATGGATTAAAGCAAGCGTCTAGACAGTGGTACCTTAAATTTGATGAGACTATAAGAAATTTTAATTTTAAGGAAAATGAGGAAGACAATTGCATTTATGCTAAGTTTAAGAATGGAAAATTCATTTTCCTAGTCTTGTATGTAGACGATATCCTGCTGGCAAGCAGCGATAAAAATCTACTTCTTGAAACAAAGAGTTTCTTGTCCTCAAATTTTGATATGAAAGATCTTGGTGAAGCATCTTATGTCTTAGGAATTGAGATTTACAGAGATAGAACGAAAGGGGTACTAGGCCTATCGCAAAAGGCATACTTAGAAAAGGTTCTTAAGAAATACAGTATGCATGCTTCGCCTGCTCCAATAGTCAAGGGTGATAAGTTTGCGAATTTTCAATATCCCAGGAACCAATATGAGATCGATCAAATGAAGTCGGTTCCATACACTTTAGCTGTCGGAAGTATAATGTATGCTCAAGTATGCACTCGCCCTGACTTAGCATTTGTAACCGGAATGCTTGGCAGATATCAGTCAAATCCAGGAATAGATCACTGGAAAACAGTTAAGAAAGCCTTGCGGTATTTGCAAGGAACTAAAAGCCTCATGTTAACGTATAGAAAGTCGAGTACCCTCGAGATTGTGGGTTACTCTGACGCAGATTTTGCGGGGTGTGTAGACATTAAGAAATCCACATCAGGTTATGTATTCACCCTCGCAGGGGGAGCTATTTCGTGGAAAAGCTCTAAGCAAACAGTCACTGCATCGTCGACAATGCATGCTAAGTTTGTAGCTTGTTATGAGGCAACCGGGCAGGCACTATGGCTTAAGAAATTCGTACCGGGATTAAGAGTGGTAGACAGCATTGAAAGACCACTCACATTATAATGTGACAATGAACCAGCAGTATTTTACTCCTATAACAACAAGTCAAGTGGTGCTGCCAAACACATTGACATTAAGTTTTATGTTGTAAAGGAGAAAATCCAGGATTAAACAATAAAGATTGAGCATATAAGTACCAAGCGAATGCTTGCGGATCCGTTGACTAAGGGCTTACCACCACATGTGTTCAGAGAACACGTAGCCGGTATGGGATTATTAAAAGCCTATGATTCTGGATATAAGGGGTCAAATAAGCAACCATCTCCCACAAGATTAAGTTTCCGTTTTGAGATAGAAAGGTGTGTCATAGTCATTGAGTTCAACAACACGTAACTGGTTGTTGTAATGCTTTGGTCTTGATGCACTAATCTATTAAGGAGCGGAGTTGGTATTAAGTCAAACTATCTTAGCCTCAAGATCAAGGGGAGAATGTTGGATTGATCTTTCGCACCGTGATCAGGGGTGCAACCAACCATATGGTTGTGGCCCCCTGTTGCCCGTGTGCCATATATAAGGGAGGGGACTAGACCCAAATAGAACCCACGTTCTCTGGTGTGCCCCCCTTCCAACAGACCACTATCAGACCCGATCTACCACGCACACGTTAGCAACGGGAAGGCCTCGCCGTCTCTTTCTCTGCAGGACGGACTGAGACGTCCTCGTCATCTCCACTGTCGATCCATTGTCTACAACAACGGTGATGGCATCTTCAAGCAGTAATCCCGAAGGTAACCCTAAGACTCTACTTCTAGGCGTTTTATCTAGGCATCAAGATCCTTAGAGTCTATCAATATACACCCATGAAAACAATCTACAGGATTTTTATCACGCGCGATTACTTACGTTCTTGATGCTGGAAGCGTTGGCTATCGCGTAGGATAGAGTTGCGTAGGACTTTTTCGGCAATCCGAGTGGATGCCGGTGTGGTGACGAGTTGATTGCAGATCGGATCGAGCGATCAATCGCCAGTAGCAGTCATTCGTTGTTGTCGACGATCCTTCGCTTCGTGCGGTAGAGACTCGTGCTGATAACGTGTTGTAAAAATAGGTTGTTTCACCCACGTCGATCGCCGACAATCAACAAGAACACATGAATAGAGAACAGAGAACACACAGAATATGGGTGGAAACTCTCCTGTGAGAGGAGCCGCCCAGATCGTCCTCGAGTTGTTGGATGCACGGTTGCTCCCGTCGGATTTGGGTCCTAGCAACAAATCACCGGAGGTGATCCTGATGCTATTACCCAAGCCCAATGGAGACCACCCTACGAACGTCCAACGACTCGACAACAACCCCGGTATTCCCCCGGTATGCGATCCGAAACTCGCCCAGGATCCCCACATACCGGTTCCCAAGTTATATCACAACAGTTCCCACAAAGGGGCATCGGGCCCAAACTCACTACCAGAGACGCCTGAAAGCGGAAACAACAAAACACACACGGCACGGAAGCCCAAAGACGACCAAACAAACAGGAAGCGAAGAGCCGACAGGCTCCAATACAGAAATAAAAGTGCAACAGTTTACAAAAGTAAAGCCGACTATCCTATACAACAAAAGTAAAACACCCCGGAAGTGTCATGCCCTGAACACCTCACGGCGCACACCTAACGGCCTCTACTCGGTGCCCTTGCGTCACCGATAGGCGAGGGGCAGAACTCACACCCCTCTGGATCCTCACCGCAAAACCACAAAGCGAAGCTGAGTACGGAAGGTACTCGCAAGTCTTACCGTGGTCCATATATGGCCAGACTCCAAAGGACATGCATTTGGATGTAGCAAAACCAGTGAAGGTAAAAGTGCAGAAAGCTTAACATTTGTTATATTAATTACCTAACTACTCAATTCACAATTAAGCAGCTTGTAATGACGCCTACTACGAAAATGAAGTTGCAATCATTAATTCACAACAATTAATCTCAACACCAATTTATGTGGGCTCAAGCTCGACGGCGAACCTCGGTTCAAGTTCTTACTACGTATTTGTGCGATGAAAGAGCTTGCTCATATCCGAGGCGCGGCAATTCGAATCGCTTAATTAACCTGCAGGGAAGCATTGATCGCACGACACTTACCACAAGGGCCTAGTGTCAACCCCTCCCAATCATACCCAATCGCTGAGCGTCCTCACGTGGCCCGAAAACCTAGCACCCCTCGAGCAGGCCCCAAGCCCGGCTTGGCGCTCGAGAGTCGACTAAGCCTCGCCCTCAACCACGTCCAACCACGGAAGTTACGGTCCATCGATTCCGTATGAGAGAAAGAGTGGCTTACCGTACCATAATCGGGCATGCGACCAACCGGGTGTGCTCAATCAAAGGGCAACCATCGAATCGGTCCTTAATCGACTCGAGACGGGCTACACATTTGAGTCTCCATACCCAAATGAACCAACTCCCGCCCGGTCCACAATTCATTTTCTTTTCAAAACCTTTCCCAATTCCAAGCCAACAAAATGTAGCGTGTGTGTAATAATAACAACCGCAAGTGTGAACCCTCCGTCACTTGGCCCGAACCCCGACCTCTAAGCAAGACTAAGCGCTGACTCGGTTATATTACCCGTATTAGCTTCAAGGAAGTGTTTAACAATTATCAATGGGTGTATGTGCAGCAAATGGGATCTAGTCCTATCCCACAATTAACTCCTAATGCAAGCGTAACTCACAATTTAGCAATTTATTCTCAAAAATAGAATCATATAAGGGTTCAAGATGCTTAGGTGCTTGCCTTGTTCTTCTGCTGGTGGATCGGCAGCGATTTGCCCCTCGGCAACTCCCTCAACCACGGCCACGTCGGGCCAGCGGGATCGTTTCTCTACAGTACAATGCATAATTAAAATGCATGCAATGCATATGAATGAAGTACAACTGAAAAACCCGAAGAAATAACGCAACCGGACAACTCGACTCAGCTGGGCCAGACCCGGCCTAACCGGACAGTCAGGGTATTTGATCCGGACTCTCCGGACAATCGGACTCTCCGGCCCATTCGTCCGGATACTCGGGCAGAGCGGACACTCGGACGGGGTGTCAGGACACTCCGGACCTGGCGAGTTTTACCCAATAACTCAGCGGATCGAGGTGCCGCCAAGTCCAACGGCATCACGGGGACCCGATCTATGACTTTCCTACACGTGGCAAGGCCGAAGAAGCTTATAGCTAACCCAACTCCACGAGCGACACTAGCCCATGAAACCACTAACCAACTCCAAGCGACCCTTGGATCGGGCGCTACTACTACCCGATCAACCACACTAGCACCCACATTCATCAATCCAAGCCCCACACTAACCCTAGGATCACTACACCCAAAACCCTAGAGCTCAAGATTCAACTCAGAAACTTCAAATCTAAACCTAAGCTCTAACTCCCACTATTGATGACCCTAGAACCCAAGAATCACGAATCTACTCCCAAGAGAGAGACCTACCTCCAAGGAAGATGGAGGAGAAGCAATGCTTAGGGTGGAGGATGGAGGATGCCGGCTTGAGGAGGAGCTCCGGGGATGGAGGAGCCGCGGGGAGGAGCCACGGGAGGGTCACCGGCCGGTGGAAGCTCACGGAGAGGAGCTAGGGTGGAGGAACGAGCTCACACGGGTGGGGAACCAAATGGGGAGAAGAAATGAGGTGGGGAGTCAAGAAAGCGGGACTTTTATACAAAATCCCGCACCATCCGGACTCTCCGGACGCTCAACCGGAGACTCGGGTTGGGGTCTTGATACTGATCAACCCGGACACTCAGGACATTCAGTCCGGACACTCGGGTTGGGCGCTCAGTCGGCCCAATCCGGATACTCCGGACATTTCGGGTTGGATCCAGGACACTCGGATGTAGATCCGGATACTCCGGATGTCCCAAAGACTTTTCGAACTTGGGGACTTGACAAACCCTCCCCTTAAAGGAATCTCGCCGAGATTGAACGAACACACACGGGCTAGGACCCTAACGGACATGCTCTAAACCTTGGGAATTGTACGCTCGCACTTACATGGCATCGAAGAATTCAGGGTACTCGGTCCTTAAACGACGTTCGGGCTCCCAAGTAGCCTCATCCTCAGTATGATTACTCCACTTTGAATTTTATAGAACTTAAGAGTTCTTCGTCGAGTCTTGCGTTCGCTTCTTCCAAAACCCGAATTGGATGCTCTCGATAGGATAGATCCGGTTCAGGCGCAACCCGAGGTCATCCACTTCAAGTGACTCGAGAGGAGTATGGAGACACTTCTTCAATCGGGAGATATGGAAGACATTGTGGACCATCTCGGCGGCGGAGGAAGCTCTAGGCGATATGCAACTGACCCGCTTCTCGAGGACTGGAGCGGTCCGATGTATCGAGGTGCCGATTTCCCTTTGATTCCAAACCGGCGAGTGCCTCGAAGAGAGATACCTTGAGATAGACGAAGTCGCCAATATCGAAGGAGAGGGTCTCCTCGGACGGTCGGCATAGCTCTTCTGTCGCATGTGCTACCCTCGAGTTCTCGAATGGTGCTCACTTTTTCTTACGCTTCCATGACTAGTTCAGGCCCGAGGAATGAACGCTCGCCGCTCTCGGACCAGTTCAAAGGTGCCCGGCGGCTACGACCATAGAGTGCTTGAATGGAGACATCTTGATCTTTGGTTTGGTAGCTGTTGTTGTGCATAAACTCGGCGTGACGGGAGACACTCTTCCCACTTCTTCCGTAGGACAAGATACAAGCCCTCAACATATCTTCGAGGATCTGATTGACCCTCTCGGTCGGCCGTCGATGCGAGGGTGGTATGCTGAATCAGAGCGGTTTCGTGCCCAAGGCCTCATGCGAGGCTTCTCGAATTGAGAAGTGAGCCGAGAACATCATGCGAAACTATCCGCTTGGCACTCCATGCGGACTTCACGATCCGGGAGATATATAAGTCCGCATACTTCTTGACTTCGATACTTGGTGCAAACGGCCAAGAAGTGCGGAACTTCGTCGATCGATCGATGATTACCCAAATCGAGTCATGGCACGAGGAAGTGGTCGGCAGGCCGGTAATGAAAACCTAGGCAACATCCTCCCACTACCAAAGTGGAATAGGAAGAGGTGAAGGGTACCGGTGGCTTGAGGTGTTCGGCCTTCACCCGCTGCAGACGTCGCACTCCGACACATAGCGAGCGACTTCGCGCTTCATACGAGTCCACCAAAACTGCCGCCTCAGGTCTTTATACATCTTGTTGCTGCCCGGGTGAATGGTAAGCAAGGAGTTATGCGCTTCATCAAGAATCCTTCGCTTCAACTCCTGGTCATCAGGGACAACTATGCGGTCTCCGAACCACAAGGTTCCCTGATCATCTAGGCGAAACTCAGCAGCTTGCCCTAAATTCACTTTATCCCGGATTTGGGAAACTTCTTCATCCTTAAATCTGCGCCTCTCGAATCTGATCGAGCAATGTAGATCTCAACTCGAGATTAGCTATGAATCCCTGCTCGCCCATCTCCAAGCCGAGTCTCTGGAATTCGGCACAGAGGGAAGCACTCGGGGACTGGAGAGTAAGGCAGTTGCATTGAGCTTTGCGACTCAACGCGTCAGCTACCACATTCGCCTTCCCCGGGTGGTAATGCACCTCGTTGTAATCTTTGATCAGCTCAAGCCATCTCCGCTGCCTCATGTTCAGATCTGCTTGGGTGAAGATGTACTTGAGACTTTTATGGTCAGTATAGATATTGCACTTGTTCCCCAAGAGATAGTGGCGCCAGATCTTCAAGGCATGCACCACTGCTGCAAGCTCCAAATCGTGGGTGGGGTAGTGCTCCTCATGATGCTTCAACTGCCGAGATGCGTGAGGCAACGACTCGGCCTTCTTGCATAAGCACACAGCCAAGCCCAATGCCTGACGCATCGCAATACACATCAAAAGGCCTGTGGATATCCGGCTGAGTGAGGACAGGAGCCGTAGTCAGACGTTGCTTGATGTCGAAAAGGCGCTCCCACGATCCGACCATCTGAACTCAACTCCCTTCTTAAGCGGCTCGATCATCGGCCGCCAATCCTTGAGAAGTCTTGGATGAAAGCAGCGATAATACCCGGCCAGTCCCAAGAAAAGCTGCGGATGTCCGTGATGATCTTGGGCTGCTCCCATTTGAGTACATCCTGTACCTTGCTCGGGTCAATCGCCACGCCTCGCTCGAAAGGGCGTGTCCCAAGAATGACACTTCCCTCGGCCCGTAACTTCGCACTTGCTGAACTTCGATACAGCGATGCTCACTGAGTCGCCGAGGACAATGCGAAGGTGTCCGGCGTGCTCTTCCTCGGTGAATATATCAAAATATCATCGATGAAGATGACGACAAAAGAATCCAGCTCTTCCATAAATATGGAGTTCATCAGACACATAAAATACGGCGGTGCGTTAAATCAGGCGAACGACATCACGGTATACTCGTGAAAGCCCGTATCAGTGGAGAAAGCGATCTTGGGATGTCCTCGGCTCGGATCTTAATCGATGGTAGCCGAGCCGCAGATCAATCTTGGAAAATACTCGGGCACCAGCAAGGCGATCGAACAGGATATCAATCAGGCGCGAAGGGTACTTGTTCTTGATAGTAACCGCATTCAAGGGACGGTAATCACGCAGAGGCGTAGAGAACCATCCTTCTTGGTCACAAATAGAGCCGAGAAACGGCCCCAAGGCGAGGAGCTCGGTCGGATGAACCCCTTGTCCATCAATCCTTTCACTGGGTCTTTAGCTCGGCCCGACTCATTGGGTGGCATTCGATGCAGTCGCTTGAACCTTTGGAGCGATCCTGGTTTGAAGCTCAACGACAAACTTCGATATCCCGATCAGGTGGCATCCCCGGTAGTTCCGCTGGGAACACATCGGAAAACTCAGACACCACAGGAATCGAGTCCAGCTCTTCAACTTCTGTCCCATTTAGCGAACACAAGGTGGCCTTGTTCTCGTTAAGAAGTAGGGTGAGTCGGCGCCCTTCGGATTCGGAGCGGCAGTGCGACCACAACAATCCAAAAGCCTTTGTCGTGTCACCAACTCATCCCTAGGATGACATCTATCCCAGAAGATCTAGAAGTAGCAAACTAACGGTGAGCAGAATCCTCGAATCTGAACTCGCTTTCCGAACCATCCCGCTAAGTGATCTTCGACCGGTGCCTCAATCGTAAAAGAGGTGACACTGCTCATCGACCCTCATCGTATTTGCTCCGCAAAACCCCGTGCGGATAAAAGAATGGGAAGCCCCGAATCAAACAACACTCTAGCCTCACGCCCCTCAACAAGGAACGTACCCGGCTAGCATGGCGGAGCCTCGGAACCGCCTTGGCGTCGGCGAAGGTAGACGCTTTGCCTCGGCTTCGGCGTAAACACTTGGCGGTGATGCCGTCGCGCCACTGGCCGTGGAAGCGCCGGCGATCTGCCACTGGCGTGGAAATGGGCGATCCGGATGAAGTAGCCCGCCGTCCGCAATTGTAGCCGCAGGCCGGGGCCGGAACGCATTCTTTGCTCTTTGCCGGTGGTGGTAGTAGTGGTCGTGGCCGGGCAGCGGCAACCGACGGCTGGGCCGACGCGACCGACTGAGATGGCGCTGGAGTAGACGGCCTCGGCGGCTGATACGAGACCGCCCGAGCCCGCTGCGAGCTGCCGCCCGCTGAGTACGGTGTCGCCCGCTTCCTCTTCTTCTCCTCCTGATGAGCCCGCATCTTGAGCTCAACAGTGATCGCGCGGCTCACCAGGTCATTGTAGTCGGCGAAGTCGCAGATGGACAGCTTATCCTGCATCTTCATTTGTCGACCCACTCACAAACCGACTCGCTTCTTACAGTCGGTGTCGACCTCCTCGGCGTCTGCGCCGGAGTAGTTGAACTCTTGCGAGTAGTCAACCACCGACTTGCCGAGCTGTCGAGGGTGAGAAATCGCCGCTTCTTCATGTCCATGAGGCCCTTCGGGATGTGGTAGGCCCGAAGCGCCTCACGGAACTCAGCCCAAGTAAATCCCCGGTGCCCGACGGTGCATCACCCGCAAATTGGCCCACCAAGCACCGGCAGGCTCCTGGAGCTGCAGCGCGCGAAGTGGGCCTTACGAGCTCCCCACGATCGATAAGAGCAAAGCTTACGCTCTATCGTGCGTAGCCAATCGTCGGCCTCCAACGGATCGGCCCGTGAGAAGACCAGGTGAGCTGCGTGTGCAAGAAGTCGAGATAGCCGGTGGCCGACCTCGCCCATCACCGGCCACCATCTTTGGACTCCGATCTGGACTAGCATCTCCAGGATCCGATTTGTAAATCTCCTGGTGCTGCTCGGTCGGCTGCGAGAATATCTAGCACGTTGGGAGGAGGCGGCGGAATAGCACCCTCTCCATTCTGTCGCTCCGCACCCAGTGGAAGCCAGCGGGTCCGCGATTCTGTCATCAAGCAGTCGAGCGGCAAAAGTCGGGACCCACCGGGGAAGACAAGCCCTAATCGCGAGAAAAACCCGAACTAACTCCTCACACTTGGATCGGCAAAGACTCAAGACTGGGTCCTACAAGTCCGCCACACGAACACAACCTCGATGCAAGGCAAAGATGACACATGCACGGCATGAGATGAGATGACATGCACGACTTCCAACGCAATTTACTCTCACCTCAACAATCTAAGGCGAGGATAAGTATGACTTTCTATCTAATGCAAGATGACAATCCTAAGCAATCTCCTAGCTGGTCGTCGAGTTGGGGTCCGTCTTTGTGCGCCTTGCTCTGATACCAACCTGTGAGAGGAGCCGCCCAGATCGTCCTCGAGTTGTTGGATGCACGGTTGCTCCCGTCGGCTTTGGGTCCTAGCAACAAATCACCGGAGGTGATCCCGATGCTATTACCCAAGCCCAATGGAGACCACCCTCTAACGTCCAACGACTCGACAACAACCCGGTATTCCCCGGTATGCGATCCGAAACTTCGCCAGATCCCCACATACGGTTCCCAAGTTATATCACAGCAGTTCCCACAAAGGGGCATCGGGCCCAAACTCACTACCGAGACGCACGAAACGCGAAACAACAAAACACACACGGCACACGGAAGCCCAAAGGACGACCAAACAAATAGGAAGCGAAGAGCCGACAGGCTCCAATACAGAAATAAAAGTGCAACAGTTTACAAAAGTAAAGCCGACTATCCTATACAACAAAAGTAAAACACCGGAAGTGTCATGCCTGAACACCTCCGGCGCACACGCCTCTGGCCTCTACTCGGTGCCCCGCCTGGCCACCGATAGGCGATGAGAGGGGCAGAACTCACACCCTCTGGATCCTCACCGCAAAACCACAAAGCGAAGCCCGAGTACGGAAGGTACTCGCAAGTCTTACCGTGGTCCATATATGACCGACTCCAAAGGACATGCATTTGGATGTAGCAAAAACCAGGCTGAAGGTAAAAGTGCAGAAAGCTTAACATTTGTTATATTAATTACCTAACTACTCAATTCACAATTAAGCAGTTGTAACAGCGCCTACTTCTGAAAATGAAGTTGCAATCATTAATTCACAACAATTAATCTCAACACCAATTTATGTGGGCTCAAGCTCGACGGCGAACCTCGGTTCAAGTTCTTACTACGTGACTGTGCGATGAAAGAGCTTGCTCATATCCGAGAGCGGCAATTCGAATCGCTTAATTAACCTGAGGAAGCATTGATCGCACGACACTTACCACAAGGGCCTAGTGTCAACCCCTCCCAATCATACCCAATCATTTGAAGCGTCCTCCTGTGGCCGAAAACCTAGCACCCTCGAGCAGCCCCAAGCCCGGCTTGGCGCTCGAGAGTCGACCTAAGCCTCGCCCTCAACCACGTCCAACCACAGGAGATTACGGTCCATCGATTCGTATGAGAGAAAGAGTGGCTTACCGTACCATAATCGGGCATGCGACCAACCGGTGTGCTCAATCAAAGGGCAACCATCGAATCGGTCCTTAATCGACTCAGACGGGCTACACATTTGAGTCTCCATACCCAAATGAACCAACTCCCGCCCGGTCCACAATTCATTTTCTTTTCAAAACCTTTCCCAATTCCAAGCCAACAAAATGTAGCGTGTGTGTAATAATAACAACCGCAAGTGACAGAACCCTCCGTCACTTGGCCCGAACCCCGACCTCTAAGCAAGACTAAGCGCTGACTCAGTTATATTACCCGTATTAGCTTCAAGGAAGTGTTTAACAATTATCAATGGGTGTATGTGCAGCAAATGGGATCTAGTCCTATCCCACAATTAACTCCTAATGCAAAACGTAACTCACAATTTAGCAATTTATTCTCAAAAATAGAATCATATAAGGGTTCAAGATGCTTAGGTGCTTGCCTTGTTCTTCTGCTGGTGGATCGACAGCGATTTGCCCCTCGGCAACTCCCTCAACCACGGCCACGTCAGTCGCCGCGGGATCGTTCTCTACACGAGTACAATGCATAATAAAAATGCATGCAATGCATATGAACGAAGTACAACTGAAAAACCCCGAAGAAATAACGCAACCGGACAACTCGACTCAACTGGACAGACCAGCCTAACCCGGACAGTTCGGGTATTTGATCCGGACTCTCCGGACAATCCGGACTCTCCGGCCCATTCGGTCCGGATACTCCGGGCAGAGCGGACACTCCGGACGGGGTGTCCGGACACTCCGGACCTGGCGAGTTTTACCCAATAACTCGACGGATCGAGGTGCCGCCAAGTCCAACGGCATCACGGGGACCCGATCTATGACTTTCCTACACGTGGCAAGGCCGAAGAAGCTTATAGCTAACCCAACTCCACGAGGAACGACACTAGCCCATGAAACCACTAACCAACTCCAAACGACCCTTGGATCGGCGCTACTACTACCCGATCAACCACACTAGCACCCACATTCATCAATCCAAGCCCCACACTAACCCTAGGATCACTACACCCAAAACCCTAGAGCTCAAGATTCAACTCAAAACTTCAAATCTAAACCTAAGCTCTAACTCCCACTATTGATGACCCTAGAACCCAAGAATCCCACGAATCTACTCCCAAGAGAGAGACCTACCTCCAAGGAAGATGGAGGAGAAGCAATGCCGGGTGGAGGATGGAGGATGCCGGCTTGAGGAGGAGCTCCCGGGGATGGAGGAGCCGCCGGGGAGGAGCCACGGGAGGGTCACCGGCCGGTGGAAGCTCGCCGGAGAGGAGCTAGGGTGGAGGAACGAGCTCACACGGGTGGGGAACCAAATGGGGAGAAGAAATGAGGTGGGGGAGTCAAGAAACGGGACTTTTATACAAAATCCCGCACCATCCGGACTCTCCGGACGCTCAACCCGGAGACTCCGGGTTGGGTCTTGAATCTGATACCAACCCGGACACTCCGGACATTCAGTCCGGACACTCCGGGTTGGGGCGCTCGGTCAGCCCAATCCGGATACTCCGGACATTTCGGGTTGGATCCGGACACTCCGGATGTAGATCCGGATACTCCGGATGTCCCAGCACTTTTCGAACTTGGGGACTTGACACTTTGTTTTATTGAACATCATCAATTACAATATGGAGCACCCAATATATATAGAAGAAGGATTCGGGATTTGCCCACATAATAGAGATAAACTCCTAACCGAATACGGTTAGAGTCTTTATCTCATAACAGGATTGACCCTGCTGTCATATGTTAAAATAATTGTTGTATAGGTGACACGTAAGCTAAAACTGTGTTCAATCAGCCTTAGGGCGTTAGTATACCTGGTTTCGATACTTGAGAGGGTAATATCTGGATTTACAGTTGGAGGATGAAACTTAAACTTTTAAAAGGTTCATGTTCAAATATATTTATTCCTTCCTGATTGACTTGTCGAGCTCAATGTCCTCATGCATGCAAAACTCAAATAACGGGTTCGGGTCCGGGTCCGAGATTGGACCCGTGACTGATTTCGGGTCCGGGTCCGAAATTCGGGTCTTGGGTCCGGATCCACGGAGGTTGGACCCGGAGGGACCCGGACCCGTTGCCATCCCTAATGGCCTCCCTGATTGACTTGTCGAGCTCAATGTCTCCTATAATAATTCCCTGATGAATTACTTGTTCTTCCTCTTTCTTTTGTCTTTACACTGCCTTGGGACTAGCTAGCTTCAGCCTTCAACCTTCAGTATGTTGCAGCAACACCCTTTGCTGAACAAGGAAACTTTCTTCTGAAAGTATACTGCGCACACTATTAATTTATTTAATTTAATTTAATTTAATTTATTTAAATTTAAAATTTAAAAAATAATATGATATATGCTACTCCTCAATCTAAAAATTCGATGGCATGTGCAAAAAATGCCACTCAATGGCATGATTTTCAACATGCCATCGAATTTCCAATTCCTAGAGTGGCAAATATCCAAATGCCCCATTCTTTAGCTTCAGCTAATACTAACGGGAAGAACAACCTGCACACACTGTTAATTTATTTGGCTGAGTGCTAATAGGAAAATCACAGATTTTAATAAATAATGTTCATGAAACTGACACGTAGCAACCGGTCAGAGGAACCTCTTCTCTTCTTCCCCGTAATTGAAAAACGGCGCCATCAGTTGAGCCACTCGCCACTCGCCACTCGCCACCCAGGCCGCTCGGCCCGGGGGCGCATCCGTGTGCAACGCGGCGCTAAACAAATGGTCGGGATCCGAAGCCGGCGCCCTCTCCTCCGCCACATACATCCACGTCCCCGTCGCACCAGGGCCCGACGTGGCGACGTTTGGTGCATTTAGGGTGCATTTGGTTTGTGGGATAAGGTTGGATGAGATGTAATTTTTTTTGTATCATTTGGTTCCATTATTTTACGTGAACGGAATGATTCAGTATTTAGAGAAAATATTTTTCAAATTTGTACCACTTGGTCTAAGATATGATAGTTCTATTCAAGTAACCAAACACATGAATGATTTTTGTCTTGAATCATCTCATACATTTACCACTTGGTACAGGTAACCAAACACATCCTTAATGCATTCGTGTGCGACGCGGCACTAAACAAATGGTCAGGATCCGAAGCCGGCGCCCTCTCCTCCGCCACATACATCCACGTCCCCGTCACGCCAGGGCCCGACGTGGCGACGTTTGGTGCATTTGGCTCGTGGGATAAGGTTGAATGGGATGGAATAGTTTTGTATTATTTGGTTTTATTATTTTACGTGAACGGAATGGTTCAGTATTTAGAGAAAATATTCCTCAAATTTATACCACTTGGTCTAAGATAGGATAGTTATATTCAAGTAACCAAACAAATGGATGACTTTTTTCTTGAATCATCTCATCATGTACCACTTGGTACAGGTAACCAAACGCATCCTTAATGCATCCGTGTGCGACGCGGCGCTAAACAAATGGTCGGGATCTGAAGCCGGCGCCCTCTCGTTCCCCACATCCACGTCCCCGTCTCTGAAGACTCTTGACCAGGTTCACAAAACGTCAAAACTCAAAAGTTGTGGTCGGTTTGAAATTTTAAATTCATCGGTAAACCGTTTTAATTTTAAAAAGTTGAAAATTTTGAAAAAATTTAGACGATATAAACTGGTCAAAAATTGGTGAAAACCGAGCGATTTTCGACAAAAATCAGTAAAAATTACTCAAAAAATCGGTCACCAAAAAAGTTAACTCGCCAACCGGTTTTTTCTTTTGAATTTTTTCAAACGTTCAGTTGCGAAACTCTTCGGGTTTTGATGATTTTCGCTCGATTTTCATGGTAAACTGGTACTGTCAGGAGCTCAATTTTTAATTCCAAAACGGTTTGGTTAACCATGCTCTAAACTACAGCTGCCCAAAACAAAAGAGGTCAGATGGTATTATGAACATCAACGTGTCCTATTTCCCCTGTTCTTGCTTCTCCATTTGTGCTCACTGCTTACTTCTGTATGACACGGTCACGTTTTCGCTACATTGTCTACAATCAATCCTTTGCTTGGCTTGTGTTGAAATAAATGACATTTTTACCCAGCTAGAGATGTGGATTCAAGCTGTGTAGGAAGCATTTGGAAGGGGAATTACTACGGAGTGGAAAGGTTTGGGCCAGTGGCGGACCCAGGACATAAATTTAGGGGGTGCTAACTGGTAGTGATACAATACTAAAATAAGACAAACAAATCAAACAAAGTACAACAATTTCGAAAAGTGCCCCACGATAGATAGGGGGTGCTAGAGGGGGTACCCATGGTTTTATCGGAGGTAGGGGGTGCCCTAGCCCCCCTTGACCCCCTGTTGGGTCCGCCACTGGTTTGGGCTGTGAGGGTTTGTGCTTCTCTCGTCAGGCAGTCGTCATCTGTGTGACGACCATGGATTCAAATTTTGGTCCAAAATACAAAATCTCGGCTGAGATTTCGGATTTCGGACCCCTCCGAGATGCAAAATAGCGGCCGTTTAAAAAAATTTAAAATGCTACAGTATATATATTCAAATTTCGCCGAGATCTCGGCAATTTCGGTTGAGATCTCGGCGATTTTGGCCGAAATTTTGGAATTTTTTTACCGGATTTTTAATTTTTTGACCGGATATGATTGGATTTAGGTTAAAGATCATCAACAAAAAAATTTCAATTTTTTTTTATGTATTTTGACCATTTTTTGGTAGGTTCAAAATTTTCGGAAATGGACCAAAATCTCAGAAATTTCGACCGAAATCTCGGATTTCCCGGTAGAAAAAACCCGAATTTTAAATTTGAATTTTAGATTTCATCTGGATTTGATTTGAATTTCCGAAATATCGCCGAGATTTCGGATTTCGGGCACCTCCGAAATTTTTTCAAACCGAGATTTGTATTGGCGTTTCACATGTGAATCCTTGACTTGTCTAACAATCATGCATCGGTAAGGATCGGACAGATGAGGAGACTAAGTGTGTTTGGTTACTTGTATCAAGTGGTACATGTATGAGATAGTTCAAGAAAAAAGTTATCCATATGTTTGATTGTTTGAATGGAACCATCTCATTCTAGACTAAGTAATATAAATTTATGGAATATTCCCTCTAGATGTTAAACATCCCATTCACCCATAAAAATAAAATCAAATAATAGAACACTCCCATTCCATTCAATCTCCTCACATCCTATGGACCAACACACCTGCATCGGCTCTTCGATATAACTGAGAGACGAGGAGTGGCAAAATAACAAACAAAACAACCACCACTTACTCGAGAGTCGAGACTTGAGGGAGCTGCCATGGCAGAAGTTGCGGGGATACTTGCCTCTGCCGTCCTCAAGATGGTGACCCAACAGCTGGGTTCCACCATCGGAGGTCAGATCGCGCTGCAGCAGAAGTTTAACAAGGACCTGCGGGAGATGAAGGAGACGCTGGACTTTCTGCAGGCGGTGCTCAAGGACGCCGAGAGGCGGTCGATCAAGGACGCGTCGGTGCGTCTGTGGCTGGAGCGGCTCAAGGACGCCATGTACGACATCTCCGACATGATTGACGAGTTTGAAGCCGACACCCAAGTGCCCCAGCCGGCTGCACGAAAGGTGTGTCTGCACTACAGTACAACCAGTTCTTAGTTCTTGCTACCATCGCTTGAACTCAAACTGGAGTTGAGAAATCAAACTGCACTTGAGAAATCTTTCTGATCTCAATTTAGTGTGCCCTCTTGTAGAAAATCTTCTTACCTTTCTGAATTCTCCATTTGAGAAATGTCTGTTCTCTGTACTATTCCTGTGGGATTATTACTTGTTTATGCTCTCCTGTGGAATTATTTTTTTTTTTTAAAAAAAACTGCTATTCCACGAGCTTTAGATCGCAAAAAGATGTACTATATTTTGATATTTACTGACAGAACACATGAAATATCTTGCAGTTCTCCCTCAAAAAACATCTCTTGCAGTTGGCAGCAATGATCCTCTGTCGCACAATTGATCCCAAGATTACAATGGCTAATAAGATGAAGATGATGAGAGAGGAACTGGAGAAGATCACAAAACAACGCAAGAAATTCAGTTTCACGGGTGACAATAGCTCTAATGTGCAGCAAGTTACTAATACCCGGGAAACATCATCCATCATGGGAAACATCATAGAGAGGACCAAAGAGAAACAGGAAATATTGGATTATTTATCTGATAGCATGACACAAAATATCACCATCCTTCCTATATATGGCATTGGAGGCATTGGCAAAACAACCTTGGCACAAATGGTTTTCAATAATTCCCAGTTCAAAGGCTACTCTCAGGTGTGGGTGTATGTATCCCAGACATTCGACTTGAATAAAATTGGCAATAATATATTATCACAACTATCAAAAAAGGAGATTCAGTTTACCGGAATTCAGATGGTACAGAGTCGCCTTCGAGAGCTACTTGCTCATAGTAAGATTCTGATTGTTCTAGATGACCTGTGGGAGGACAAAGGATCTCAATTGGAAGCTTTGATGGATATGCTAAAGGTTGGCGAGGGCAGCAATGTTGTTGTTATAGTAACCACACGCGATGAAGGCATTGCAAGGAAACTTTGTACCATTAAACCATACAAATTAGAACTCTTGACAAATGACACGTGCTGGAATATAATAAAGCAAAAAAGTGCCTTTGATTATAGAGATGACAAAGAACAGTTGGAGCAGATAGGAAGGGACATTGCAACAAAGTGTGGAGGTGTGGCTTTAGCAGCTCAGTCACTTGGACACATGTTGCATTATGTGCCGTCTGGTGAATGGGAGTCAGTGAGAGACAGTGATATCTGGAATGTATCTGCTTCAGAAGATACACCTTCGTCACAGGTGCTTGCATCCTTGAGGTTAAGCTATAGCAGTATGCCTTCGTACTTGAAGCTATGCTTTGCCTATTGTGCAGTCTTTCCAAAAGGTCACAAGATAGTTAAAGATGATCTAATTCACCAGTGGATTTCTCTTGGCTTCATTGAGCCATCGAACATATTCTCCACCAAGCAGCTTGGTGTGAAATACATCAGGCAGCTTTTGGGGTTGTCCTTCCTTCAACATTCAATGACACCTTCAGTGAGTTAATACATACCTAGCTTACAATTAAACAGTTTATTGTTTTCTTCAAACTTTTGTAGGGCAACTCACATAATGCATATTTCTATAGTCATGCTGAAAACACATACCTCAAAACACGTACATTACATTATATTGAAATAACCACAAAGCATACCGTGGAGTTCCAGCTTACAATGTAGTCTTTTGTTTCCACATATGGCCCCGTTTTAATAAAAATATATAAATTCTTTCATCATAATATGGACTTACAATTAAGGGGATTCTTGTTAACAATCCCTCACCCCACCCCTGTTAAGGGCAACAAGGGAGAAGCCTCCACTGTCCCCACGGGATCCCTGCGGGAATGAAAATGTAGTTTACATATATTTTTGTAAATGTAATATGATTTTATTCATTACTTCATAAGTACATAGGTATACTTTTCTCAAACTGTGGGGCAACATATCTAGTGCAACCCATCCTTAGGGTGCAATCCATGCAATTTGGTTAGTTGGGGCACCAAATCAATTCGAAAAATCCCCAAAAAACTAATGGTGTCGTCCATGGAGTGTTGTAGCATCCTTTGAAATCCCACCTTTAAACTCAAAGTGTGCTAAAGGATGAACAAAAGATAAGATTGCTGTGAACAGTAGCATTTGTCTTTTTTCTCTTTTTTTCCTCCTCTTGTTTTATCATCTATCAGAATTTTTTCACTTTTGTTACTCTTAACATAGATTGAATTTGAACTTGAGATTAATACATTGGTCGAGAAAATTAACAAATATATCATAATTTTTTTAGAACTTCTCATGTTGATATGCCCTAATTAACCGGGTTGCACAGTTTGCATCATAAGGGTAGTTGTTCTACGTATGTTGCCCAAAATGTTGATTCAATTCTAATACATAGATACAAGTTTTAGTCCAAAAGAATACACATTCCATACTCAAAATACACTACCTTAAAAACCTATATTTGTGTCGGTTCGAAGCACACATCTATGTCGGTTTTCAAACCGATACTAATAAGACTATTTGTGTTGGTTTTTGGCTAGAATCGACACAAATTATATGACTATTTGTATCGGTTTTTGGCTAGAACCAACACAAATAATATGATAAAAAATGTATCTGTTATTATTTGTAATTGTGTCAAATCTAGCAACTCCGTGCCACGCATTGACCTCACGTGACCCATCTAGTACTACTCTACTCTCCCCAAGCACGCTTAACTTCGGAGTTCTTATAAGATCCAGTGTTTTAGTGTTGGTATGATCGCATGTAATGTGTAACACGTCCCTCTCCGCTTAACCCCACAGAGCACCCGAACACCGATTTTAATATTGTCACACTCCGAACATGGTTTGAACTATATTTTAGTGTTGTCATACTCTAAAACAACTATATTCTAGTACTACTTACTACAACGTTTTTTTTTTAATCTGATGCTACGCTAGCACTCGCAAAAAAAAATCATTGAAAGACTTGTTGATTTTCGAACTTTAAGCATTTTCAGATAGAGCATCTTGTTAGCTTTCCAACGAGCCAAAGAACGCCCCGATTGGATTTACGAGTCAAAAGTTATGATGCTTTTACTAACGGTGCGGAGGACTATTTGTGTTGGTTTTTGGTTAGAACCGACACAGATAATATTATTTGTGTCGGTTTTTAGATAGAACTGACACAAATAATAGGACCACTATTTGTATCGGTTTTTGGCTAGAACCGACATAAAAAATTGGACTATTTGTGTCAGTTCCAATTTAGACCCGACACAAATGTATTTGTGTCAGTTTTTAATTGGAAACGACACAATTTGTGTCGGTTCCAATTAAAAACCAACACAAATAGTTATCCCGCCATTTTGAGTTTTAGAACCGACACAAAAACTTTATCTGTGTCGGTTCCAAAAAAACAGACACAAATAGACCGTCACCTATTAGTTGTTTTGTAGTAGTGATAGCATATAAATAACATAATATATTTTAAAAACTTATTGGTCACACATACCTTTATGGGGTAGTTTGTCACCAATCATGCTAGGTTAACAGGGCCATCCTTGTGCCTTGTGCCCCCATAGGGCGAGTTTGCCCCTAACCTCATGGGGATTATCCTAGCAGGTCTCCACCACCAAGGAAAATTGCCACCCCTATTTAGATTGGATAGATCCATATGGCTACACCCATGAAACATCTAGCCCTCTACCTATATTCCACCAAAGAAAAAATGCAACCTAAATAAGTAGAACTTGTTTACAAATTCTTGTAGCTCATGTCTCCTAGTTTTTAAAGGATTTGGAATCAAATAGGATGAGAGGCACTTATCCGAACATTGTTCCCTTTTAGTTAACTAGATATGTTATTGTATTCCAAACAGTATGAGTGATCCATGTATTCTAAATCTTTGTAGTTTTTTTAATGTATTCCAATCAGTGTGCATGGTCCATGTGGATCACCTTAATTTTTAGCTAGCCAGATATGCTCATGTTCCAAATGGAAATTTGAAACAACAATTAATCATCCCATGCAAGATCCTTGCACCTTTTTTGCCATATCAGCACTCTTTGTTAACTAGAAAACTAAGTGAGCTAACTGACATACTTCACAAGTTTGATGAAATTCCAAATTAATTTTGAAATTTGTGGATGTGTCAGTTAGGAATAAGAGTAAGGGTCAATTTATGGTTGTTTTGCTATGCAATACTTATTTTTAAAGCAGCTATGAAAAGTTTAGCAGTCTGTTTGGCAAATAAAATTAAGGTAGCATAAATTATATTTTCTAGTGGTTGTTTCTCTCACACTTGTTTTGTTATTTGGAACACAATAATATCTTCGTTTGCCACTTTGCAACTTGGTTTAGAAAAAAGTAATTAGCCAAACATGAGAATATCTAAAAGCGATCCTACCAAACGAGATTGCCATAGTATACTGCAATGGCAAATGAATCCTAAGGGCTTTGGGACCCAAGTGTAAGTGTTACTGTTGTTGTGTATATTTGAAAAGAGAGTTTTTACCATCCTTGGGAGGTACCAATACCTCATCGGCAAATTGAGATTTTTTAACATCCTTGAGAGGTACCAAAATTTACACTGAGGTAGTACCAATAGCTACCAACAATTTAAAGTGTGGAGGTATCAACTTTTGGTATCTCCTAGTACTAAATGTAAATTTTGGTACTCCCAAATTACCCTTAGACTCTTGGTATTTAGTACCTCCACCCTTTAAAACTTTGGTACCTTTTCATGCTTGCTCAATATATAGTTTTTATCCTCCTAAACATGGTAAAAAGTCTCATTTGAAAATTATCACATGTTCAATGGAAATGTCTAATTATAAAATAGTATTGTAAAATGCACGGCAACTAAAAGAAGATGATAAAAAACCATGGTACACAAATTTAATGTAGAAAAGCCTTATTGGAAAAATACCACCGCACACCAAGGTAAAAATCACTATTTGTAGGGAGAGTTGCAAGCAGGAGACGCTACATCGATGGCGCCGACCCTCCGTTCATACAAACCGTCCCTCCATTGGAATTCTTAGATCAGATAACAGTTAAGCTCTAATGGCAATTGAGGTTCTCTACTAACAATTCCAATGAAAAAGGATATAATGATAAAGAGCAGAACTAGCCAACGGTATACCGTTGCAATGGTATACCTGAGTTTCATTAGTTTCAGTCATGAGTTTCATCTGGTTTCATGAGTTCCAGTGTTTCGTTTCATCAGTTTTAGTGCTAAGTTTCAGGAGTTTCAGTGTAAAAATTTCACAAGTTTCATGAGTTTCAGTGCTATACCGTTGCAACGGTACACCGTAGAATAGTATTTCTGTATGATAAAATGTAACGGATTGATCCGCATAATTGTAGCTTGGTCTCGTATAAATACCTATCATCGGCTTTTAGTATATAGTCAAGAGGCAAAAACGTAAAAATGATTGGAATGTAAAATGCTTTTCTTGCAGACTGCTGGAGTGCATCATGAAGATGTTACATTGTTCACCATGCACGACCTGGTGCACGACGTAGCAAGATCGGTCATGATCGATGAAATTCTGGACGGTAGCAAACAAGGGAACACCGGGGCAAGCAGCTGCCGCTATGCATTGCTCAATGATTGCAGCAAGCCCTTGGAGTCATCCCCGGATTCTCCTTCAAAGATAAGAGCACTTCGTTTTCTGGACTGTGGCAACATTGAACTTCATGACGCTGCATTTTCGTCTGCCACGTCCCTGCGTGTCTTGGACTTAAGCGAGTGCTTCATACATAAGTTGCCAGATTCTATTGGTCAATTGAAGCTGTTGAGGTATCTTAATGCTCCAAGAGTCCAAGATCAAATGATTCCCGGGTATATCACCAAGCTCTCAAAATTGATTTACCTCAAACTTTGTGAATCTTCTGCAATCTCAGCACTGCCAGAGTCAATTGGAGAAATGGAAGGTCTGATGTATCTTGATTTATCTGGTTGTTCGGGAATTGAAAAACTGCCAAAATCATTTGGGGATCTAAAAAAATTGGTGCATCTGGATTTGTCAAATTGCTCTCGTGTTACATGTGTATCAGAATTCATGGGAAGCCTCACGGAGCTTCAATATCTGAACTTATCGTACTGCCCAAATATTGGAGAGCTACCAGGAGCTTTGGGTAGCCTATCGGAACTGCAATATTTGAACTTGTCATTCAGCTCATATCTCGAAGGAAGTCCAGAAGCAGAAGTTTTGGGCACCCTTACCAAACTCGAGTATTTGAACTTATCTTCAGAATTCTCTGATATCAGAAATCTTCCAGAAGCTTTGGGCAGCTTCGGTAAACTCAAGTATTTAAACTTATCAGGTTGTCACAAAATAGAAGAATTGCCAGGGTTATTTGGGAATCTAAAAAGTTTGGTGCATCTGGATTTATCTAATTGTGTTCAGCTTAAAGATGTATCAAAAGCTTTGGGTAGCCTTACCAAACTGCAACATTTGAATTTATCATATCATCGTCACCGTTGGGATGATGAAATACCGCTGCATCTTACAGGGCTGGCAGAAGTGATGGGCAAGCTCACCGAACTCCGGTACTTAAATCTATCCAATTTTCTGCATGCTTACCGTTACGCGGAAACAGCATGGCCAATTGTCTCGGATTTGATTGAGTGCATCAGTACCCTTTCCAAACTAGAGCATTTGTACTTGTGTGGGAATTGTACTATTCGGAGTGTACCTGAAAGTTTTAGTAACCTTAGAAAGCTGCATACACTGGACTTGTCGGGCTGCCACAATCTTGGGAAGCTACCAAAAAGTTTAGGTGAAATTGATAGTTTGAAGTTTCTAAATGTGGCAGGCTGCTTCTCGCTGGATGAGTCCAAGCTGGATCGTTTGAAGTTTCTAAATGTACCTCAGCTCGGTAGTAATAGTTTAATGTCGTTACCGCGCTTTGTGGTCCAAGCTGGTGATGGTGAATCCAGTAGCAATCTTTGTCTGCTTCAGCATGCAATTGTGGTCCAAGCTGAGTTGCAGATATATAGACTTGAAAATGTGAAGTCTGCGGAAGAGGCGCACAGTATAGAACTAAGGGGAAAACATGGAATTAATAGGTTGAAATTCCAGTGGACTGAAGAAGCTGAGAGGTTTGTGGAGGACATAAAGGTTTTGGGAGAGCTAATGCCGCCAAGTACATTGAAGCGGTTTGAGCTAGGTGGTTACAATGGTGTCAGCTTTCCAGCATGGCTAATGGGTATTAGTCGTTGTCTCCCAAATATTGTAGAAATTTTTATGGTGGATTTGCCCAAGTGCAGAAGCCTACCACCGCTCGGCCAACTACCAAGCCTGCAACGGCTGTATCTCAGGAATATGCACAGCATTAAGAAAATCGACGAGGGCTTCTGCGGCGGCGCGAGAGCATTTCCTCAGCTGAAGAGATTTTCTCTCTATAGTATGGAATGCTTGGAAGAGTGGAACACGACATACTCCTATGGCGATTTCATGTTCCCCAACCTTGAGGAGCTGACAATACGTTATTGCCCCAAGTTGAGGTTGAAACCTTGTCCTCCTAGAGCTACTGGGTACTGGGAGATACTTCTTAGTGATGAAGTAATAACATCATGGCGAGAGAATGTGTCACACACCGGAGCTTCTTCCTCCTCTGCTCTAGTAAAACATCTGCAGGTCACATCCTGCAAGTTGCCTCTGCATCAGTGGAGGTTGCTTCACCAACTCCCTGCGCTCCCTAGACTAACTATCAGAGAATGCAGTGATCTGACCAGCTCACCAGAGATCATCCGAGACCTCTCCTCCCTCCAATCACTGTCCCTAGCAGACACAAGTCAGGCAGAACTGCGAAAATGGTTGGGTGAGCTCACATCTCTTCAGGAACTGCGGATAGGAGGATACCCGGAGCAAAATGAATTGCAAGGGAGCATGAGGCAGCTCACTTCGCTACAGTCACTAACTCTGAGTGGTTGCAGAAGCCTGCAGGAACCACTACCGCAGTGGTTAGGAGAACTCACCTCTCTCAAAGAATTGGAAATCTCACACTGGAACAAACTGGATAATTTGCAAGAGAGCTTGTGCAACGTCACCTCCCTCCGGTCGCTAAACTTGATCGGGTGCGAAAGCATTCCAGCTCTGCCGGAAGGGACGGGCAACCTCACCTCCCTCAAGAAACTAAAAATCTGGTACTGCAAGGGCATCAAGTCTTTGCCGGAGAGCATACAACAACTCACCAACCTCGAAGAACTAAAAATTCTTGACTGCCCCGAATTAAAGCGGTGGTGTGAATCAGAGGAAAACGAGAAGAAGCTACTTGCTCACATGAAACAAAAGGTATGTGCCCAGCTAAGCTACTTGCTGTATTGTTCATGTTTTTGCACTGACTACTCTTTTCGTCATCGTACTATATTAATTTATTCTGTTTTGCGTTTCTTAGAGGATTCTTTCATGCAGAAACGTCCAGATTTTCATCTGCTTCGCCTTATTATTCTTTTCTTTTTCCTTTTTTTTTGAAACAGAATTCTTTTTCCTTTTGAAAAGACGCCTTGTTATAGCAAAAAGAAAAAGTTGAATCAGAGGAGGGGAAGGATTAGTTAACATGCCTGACGTATGATTTCTGAGCAGCATCTGTAGTAGGAGTTCCAACAGAAGTCGCCTTTGCGTTTTTTCTTAAGAAAAAAATATCAGCGCAGTACAATTCCTGAACTGTTATTCCTAACTGCTCTACATAATAGTGCTGCATTCCAAATCTATTGCACTTTCAAGTTTCAAATCTCAGTGTAAAATTTTGTAAACAAGACGAAAGCATGTTTGTCGCAATGAATTGGAACCTTTAGAAATCCAATCTTTGTGGCAAATTACGTGGGATCTAATTATCAATGCAAAAATAAACAAAATCGGTGAAATATATTAAAAAAAATAAAACATTCAGTAAATGTATGCTACCAGCCATACAAAGGCATAGTAGCTAATTTTCATTTTTCTTGAATTTTATTTTCACAACCAATGCACGAAACTTAGCAGCGACTTTTTTTTATCAGGAATTTAATTGCATAGTTCAGAATTCCTCGTATGCGATAGTTGTCATTCACGGGAATTATATGTCTTTTTTTTAACAGGAATTTGAATTAGAATGCTAGCTAACAAAAGTTTTGACTTTATCTATTTTGCAGCTTATTTTGTGAGCTAGGCCTCGAACCACCTAGGCCATGGCCTAGAATGTAATCTCTTGAATAGCTAGCCCAGCCCAAGAGGATGTGTATGAAAAGCTCGATAACAGTTGGCCCAGTTTGAGACTTGCGCCTAGACTGGCTCCACCCCTAATCTACTGCACACCAGGCAGCAAAAATCAAGGGCCTTAATAAACTTACAAGATTTTATTGTGACGGGTTGAGTTCCATGGGTTGAAGAAGGATCATCATGAACAAAAGAGATTTTAAGCTGTTGTATTTATCTCTTACTTGCACAGTTTGGCTTTGGTCATGTTAGTAGGTTACACTCCTTCCAGTCACAAATAGCAGTTGTTTTGGACATCGATATGGTCCCTACAATTTAACTTTGATCACTAATTTCTATTATAATATATTTCTAAAAAATCCAATAAAATTGTAATATTATGAAAGTACGTTTCGAGGCGAATCTACACATATGATTTTCATCCATTCATCTAATCTAAATATTTAAAAAGATATCGAGAACTAAACTTTTTAAAAGTTTAACTGCACGCATTCTAAATCGATTATATTTATGACCGGAGGGAGGAACATCGAGCGTAAGACGTAACTTTTTTTATATATAGCTTGTGCATTGCTCAGCATTAGCAACAGTCATTAGAATGTCGTCCGAAGGATCTAGAAAGTGAATTATACTCGATCCAATACTTATCTGCTGTTGTCCATACCATTTTTCACAAAAGTTATGTAACTGTTCCCATTGCTGACTCATTGGTCATTGTGATTATTCACTTGATATGTCTCCATTGATTTCCCTGTGGAACATACATTTGAGTTTGGCAACATTTGAAGGTTTAGTGTTAATCTATGTAGCTAATAAAGTAGCAGCAACACAAATGCAGCTAGGTAATTTGGCTGTTTAGAAATACAGTTCAGTCTCCATATGATGTCACCGATAGGTTTGTAACAATTGCACATCAACTGCTCTTTCCTGTAGAATGGAACCGAGGTTTCTACTACGGTTTTCTTTGTAGCCCTTCTACAGCTCAACCAAAATCAGAATTAACGGTGCATCCCAAGTCAGAACGAACTCGGCAATGAAGCCAAATTGGAGAAGTGATGAACAGCAGCCGTGTTCCAATGTTTTCCTATGTATCCTCCTCCAAGATAGACAGACGCTTGTAAAGAAAAAGTAAGAAAAAGGTGTTCCTCTCAAATTGTAGGCCCCCGGATCGGCTATCCGGAGTCCTCTGTGTATTTCTGTACTAGTCCCAGATCAGTAGCTAGTACACACAGTCAAAAGTGATAAATCAACATCCATATCACGAATACAAATAACTAAATAAGAATAATACCAAATAAAAGCAAAGACCTTATGGTCAAGGTTAACCATTACGGCCTGGACAGGCTGAACAACTTGAACAACTGCAGCGGAAGACGAAAACGCCAATGCGACCCATCCAAATGCCCACAAGCAATGGAGTGGAGAACGCACCCTAGTCGTTGGAAATCTTGAACAGCTTCCTTCACTTCTGAGAGAGGAATAGAATGTAGCACGTGAGTACATAAAGTACTCAGCAAGTCTGGGAAATTATGCACAATGTAGGCTATCCAAGGATGGCTTAATATGGTTCTTTTGCATAAAGCCAAGTTTCATCAAATCATACTTGTTAATAATTTTCACAAAGCATATTTGAGCAATTCTTTTTAATAATTGAATTATGTAATATTGTAGTGAAGTTTCTAACCACCACTCACTAATATACAGGCTCTATCCGCCACAGCTCAACAAAATCAGGGTTCAATCCAATCACATGGCTCTGTCCGCCATGGTTCACAAAATCAGGTTCTTTCCACCTACCTGGCTTTAACCGCCAGAAGCACACCCGAGAGTTCTAACCACTCCCGGATCCCAAAACAAAACATTGTTTAGTTTTAAATCAAAACCCAAAGTCTACCAGTATGAAAGCATTCAGCAAGCTTTGTCTTTGACCGTAGGCACGGCTATTCGAATAGTTTTAACTCTGCAGAGGTGTACAACTTTACCCACAAGACATGATATTCCCTTGATGCCATGCAATTAGCACATTTCCTTGGGTGTGCCGGCAGGGATATCATGACAAGGCCTTTACAATGTATACGCCTAACCCGACCCACCCGCTGAGGTTTCACCGCTGTTAGGGTTCTTTCCACCCAGTACAGAAGCCCCCTCTTGCGCCGTGTGAGGAAAACAACAACAACAACAATGCATCTTTCCGGCTCTCACACAACCACCGAGTGGTGAGTCTAAGTTAGGTTTCTACAAATTATTCAGCCAGGTCGTGCCCACTTTGACATGTGGTTGTACGGTTATGCTTAGAATGGAGACAGTCATAAGCGTCGGTCCTTAATTGACTTGGGGCGGTACTTGCACAAAAGAACCAAGGCTTGGTCCGCTTCCACCCGACATTCCATGCCGCCCAAGTCAAAATCATTTTTCATTTTATTTTTATTTTGTAAACCATTGGCAATACTCCTTGCCTATAACTTCCAATACAAGTTTTCAAGAGATAATTGAAAGTCCCACCCATAGGTGAATATTGACCGATAGCGAGGCTAAGCATTTCTACCGTACTATTCTATTCCACCAATAGTTTATTTTATAAAATACAAAACTCGGTGTTTGTAAAAAAATTATGATAATCAGTTCTATCATCTCCAAAATTCATGAGACCACCAAGATTCCCCCATTATTATCATGGCACTATATAATCCAATCCAATTTAGTACTCCAACAAGTAAAATCTATACCATGTGCCATCATAACTCCAAAATCATACTAAGCTACTGACGTCATTGTATATGAAACAATCTCCTCAAAATATAAGTCTTCTTTATTGATCACCCATCATCCACACATCGATTAATCTTTTAATCTACTTGATCCACCGAGAATAATTCATAATCTCATCCCCAAGCATATTTTATGAAAGATTCTACAAATCCAAGATTTCATTGATTCATTGTCTATAGCCGTTTCCCTAAACAATGACACCAAGTTGACTAAACAAATCACACCTAATCCACATTATTCATAAATCCACATAAATGGGTATCGCAAGACCATATTTCACAAAATCATTCACTAAACCACCGAGAATACTTCACAACATCATCTTTAATCATCTAGAATATAATCCACCGATAATACTTCATAATAGCATATATTTAACCCTTCACATCATCACCTCTAAATCATCTACTTTAATCCACCAAGAATACAACGATCAATCTTATCATCCACTAAGAATATTTCACAAGGTCATCTACTTCTTAATCAATCAATTAGTAATAATTCCCCAACAAGCACTAATAATCCAACTAACTCTGATTCTCATTTGATACTATTTTATCAACCCAAGAAATCCAATTCAACATAGTATTTACTGACCTATTTAATCCAACAAGAATACTTCACAATACCATACCTCTTCCAAAATTTCCCCCAATCCATTATAATGTGAACTACTATAACAATCCAACTTCACAATATTTCGATCATCAAAGTTCATAAATCAATTTCATAATTAACAATCCCCATCAACACTAATATTCATGTAATCTCCAATCAAATTGGGTTCTAGCTTCAATCTACATTCTATACTACTATGTTCAATCCACACTATCTTCCCAATAGTTATTTCCCTAACCAAGATATTTTTCCAAAAACATTTATATTGGTGGATTGCTATACTAGGGCGACAAAGGGTCATGGATAACGAGGTCAAGGAGGTATGAACAATAGGTATTAACGAATGGCCTAACGTCAACATCATTCTTTTATATAAATAGCAATGCAGTTTGTAAAACAGTGTAAAACATTTATAAATTGTAGGATCAACATGCGTCAAGGAGACTTGCCTCGGTCACAGCGAGAAGGTTGAACTCTTCGAAGTCCGGCGGCGCGGTCGGCGGACTCGTGAAGCGTCGACTACAGCAAAACGAGTCAACAAATAAATAAAAGATAATAAATAAAATACAAAATTTACAAAAGTTATACTGTCAGTAAGTTCTTGATTTTAGATGAATTTATAAACTTGAACGGAGTCAATCGGAGTTCGGATGCAAAAGTTATAAGCGTTCGAAGTTGGAAAATGATGGAAAATCAAGAAAAAGAGAAAAGTTACTATTTGCTACAGTACTTGCGAGAATTTTGTTCGGGAACAGACCCAAAGCTACAGAGCCCCCCTCTTCTTCCAAAAAACGGATTGTTGCCCCATTTTCGCACGGATTTGGATCAAACAAAAGCCTAGAACCTCTAGATAACATCCTTAGGGACATCTAGGAGGAAGGGATTGAATCAAAACTCACCGGAATCGGAGAAATCGACGAAGAACGGAGGTTCGGCCGAATGCACAAAAGCTCCAAATTCGTCGCCCACGGTTGAGAAATCCTAAAATTTATGATTGGTTAGAAGCTAGACTCATCCACGGTCACAAAGAACCAAGTGGCATGAAGAATGGCTCACCGGAGAAGAATCTACAAGCATGAACTTGAAGAACACCGAAAAAGTGTGACACGGCTTCGGTTTTCTCGATCTCACGGGCAAATGGATGGAGTAGAGGGAAAGGGGAGCACACTCCCGGAACGGCGATACTTATACGGAGTGAATGGAGGTGGTGGTGCGGCGTTTGGACGAGAAACGGATGAGTTATTGGCAATTGAGTGGAAATCGGTTTTTGCTCGGTTGTTCAACTTCCGGCGAGCGTTGGGATTAAAGATGGTGGGGAATTGGAAGAGGACGTCGCCATTTAATTCAATCTGAACCGGCGGCCGCGATTTGGAGTTGAAATGAAGGAGTTATGGGTGTTGGAATCAAGCCCTAGCCATTGTTGCACTTGCAAGCTTCTCTGTTCTTTGGCTTGGCTGGAGGTTGAAGATGACCACTATTCCCTTGCGACGTGGCAACGTCTCATTGGTCCGCCTTTACGCAAATGATTCGCCCTAGAGAAAAATTAGGAAAAATGGTCTAAAAATTCTGGAAAAATTCCTAGAACCATTTTAGAATATTTGGGACCCAATGAAATTGGTTCCGCTGAATTTGGATGATTTTTGTGGAATTGAATATCCGGGCGCGGATCGCAGGCATTAAACAAAAGCCGCGCGATATAAAATAGGAACGGAGGTCCAAAAATCCGGAGAATGATACCTAAAATCCTTTTGGAATATTTGGAACACAATTGAAGTGGTTTGGGGATTTTTGGAGCATTTTTGGACTCGGGTGAAATTTCGGGTACCGGCGGAAACTGGAAAATCGATTTTGCGACCGGAGGGGAAATAAATCCCAATTTTGTAGGGGAACGGATGCCAGATTAATATAAACACCAAACAAACTCCAACTTTTGAATTTACTTTATTTAAATTAGGTTTTTCTCCAGAAAGCGAAAACTAGGGTGTTACACAAATGATAGGACTACGGTTATTGGCTCAGTGAAAATCATGTATATGATAGGACTACGTGTTCCAATGTTTAAACCAGATGATCATGATGAGTCCTTGGGATTGCTTAAAAAAAATGCAGGGCAAAAGATTCAAGATTAACTGTGTAATGTCACTTGCCAACCTAGAAAAAGATGTGAGGTCAACCTCGCCATACCTGCACATGACAAGATGCAATAAAATGTTTGCCATATAGGAAAAAGATGCAAGCTCAACCTTGCTATACCTGTTAAAAAACAGGGCTTGTGAAATATATATTTCAAAAAAAATGAAGAAGGAAGTAACTCAAAATAGTAGCTTTGGACAGATAATTGTGAGTCTGGTATGTTATTTGTGCTCAAATCTAGTATCTTTAACACATGGGATATTTTTATATATATTAAATATTTTGCTCAAGTGTACTTATTTATCTGTCCATGAGTTTATTGTAATCTTATAACCATCTTACTCAGAACCAGTGGTTTCTACTTTGACTATGGGGCAGTTCCTGGATTTTAGAGTGTGGATATGCATTGCTATGATATTTGTGTTCACCTTGAATAATTTTCAATGCTTTTTAGGTTTGCATTTCATAGCATATATTCATTTTCATTCTAGTGCGATCCTTGATGTGTGTTTTGACAAAGGGGGAGAGATAGTATGAGTTGCATTTGTTTAGGGGGAGAGATAGTATGAGTTGCATTGTTCAGGTGGAGAGATAGTGTTTGCATGTTTTGGTCATTTGTTGAAAGGGAGAGTTTATATTAAGGGGGAGCTTTTTGAATATGCATTGTATTGTTTTGTCAAATCACTCATCAAGGAGGAGATTGTTGATTTATATTTTTGTGTTGAGTGATTTGCCAAAGAATAATTTGTAATTAGTATGCATTGATAAATATGTTTTAAGGAAAAATAAGTGTGGCATGCATGTGTATGTGCGGTGTTGGTGCTGCATGCATGTGTGCGTGCGGTGTTGCATGCATGTGTGTGTGCGTGAGTATACATGTGTGCACGTGGTCCAGGCGCATGCAGGGTGGCCAGGAGTGCACGTCCGAAGCAGGCCGGGTGAAACGGCCAGGCGGGCCGGGCGCAAGGCGACCAGGTGGCTTCGGTATAAAAGGAGACTGCAGCTACGAGGGTTTCCTCAAGAAAAATAGTTTACGGGGCGACGGCACAGAGATGAGAAAAGGATTGGCTAGAGACTAGCGGCTAGCGGCGGCGCGTCGTCCCGCGGAAAAAGGAGACGTGAGAAGAGGCTGCTTCTGACGGCAACGGCGTACAGCGTGAAAAGGAAAAAGGGATTAGTTTGAGACGAGCGGTGGTTCCAGAAGTGCATCTGCGCGACGGTGTGCGGAAGAGCCAGCGCTCCAGGCTCCCCGTCGTTGGTCGTGACGTGACCCAAGGAAAAGGGACGGCGGTCGCTGGGTGCAGCGGACGCAGCAGTGCCAGGCGGGGCAGCAGACTGTGTTGCATCGGCTGAAGCGACGAGCGGTAGCGGGCAAGAGCGGCATGATAGTTGTAGGCCTTCGGATCGGCTATACGGAGTCCTCTGTGTATTTCTGTACTAGTTCCAGATCAGTAGCTAGTACACAAAGTCAAACAGTGATGAATCAACAACCATATCACGAATACATATAACTAAATAAGAATAATACCAAATAAAAGCAAAGACCTTATGGTCAAGGTTTACCATTACGGCCGGAACAGGCAGAACAACTTGAACAACTGCAGCGGAAGACAGAAACACCAAGGCAACCCATCCAAATGCCCACAGGCAATCGAGTGGGGAGCGCGTCCTAGTCGTTGGAATTCCTTGACAGCTTCTTTCACTTCTAAGATAGGATTAGAAGGTAGCACGTGAGTACATAAAGTACTCAGCAAATTTAGGAAATTATGCACAATGTAGGCTATCCAAGGATGGCTTAATATGGTTCTTTTGCATAAAGCCAAGTTTCATCAAATCATACTTGTTAATAATTTTCACAAAGCATATTTGAGCAATTCTTTTTAATAATTGAATTAAGTAATATTGCAGTGAAGGTTCTAACCACCACTCACTAATATACAGGCTCTATCCGCCACATCTCAACAAAATCAGGGTTCAATCCATTCACATGGCTCTAACTGCCATAGTTCACAAAATCAGGTTCCTTCCACCTACCTGGCTTTAGCCGCCAGAAGCACACCCGAGAGCTCTAACCGCCCCCGGATCCCAAAACAAACCATTGTTTAGTTTGAAATCAAAAACCAAAGTCTACCAGTATGAAAGCATTCAGCAAGCTTTGCCTTTGACCGTAGGCACGGCTATTCGAATAGTTTTAACTCTGCAGAGGTGTACAACTTTACCCACAAGACATGATATTCCCTTGATGCCACGCGATTAACACACTTCCTTAGGTGTGCCGGCAGGGATATCATGACAAGGCCTTTACAATGTATACGCCTAACCTGACCCACCCGCTGAGGTTTCACCGCTGTTAGGGTTATATCCACCCAGTACAGAAGCCCCCTCTTGCGCCGTGTGAGCAAAATAACAACAACAACAATGCCTCTATCCGGCGCTCACATTCCACCGAGTGGTGAGTCTAAGTCAGGTTTCTACAAATTAGTTAGCCAGGTCGTGCCCACTTTGACATGTGGTTGTACGATTATGCTTAGAATGGAGACAGTCATAAGCGTCGGTCCTTAATTGACTTGGGACGGTACTTGCACCATGAAAACTAGTGCTAAATCCGCACCCGCCAAACAAACCATTCCGCCCAAGTCCAAACCATTTTTCATTTTATTTTTATTTTGCAAACCGACGGCAATACTCCTCGCCTATAACTTTCAACACAAGGTTTTAAGAGATAAATGAAATTTCCCACCCATAGGTGAATACTGACTGAGTGCGATTCTAAGCATTTCTACCGAACTATTCTATTCCACCAATTGTTTATTTTATAAAATACAAATAGCAGGGTTGATAAAATTTGTTATAATCAATTCTATAATCTCCAACACTCATGAGAGCACCAAGATTTTCCCCAATTCATTACCATGATACTATATAATTCAGTCCAATTTGGTACTCCAACAAGTAAAATCTATATTATGTGCCATCATGCCTCCAAAAATCAGGCTAAGCTACGGTCATAATTGCATAGGATACCATCTCCTCAAAATATAAGTCACTCGATTGATTATCCCTCATCCCCGAGCATATTTCATGAAAGATTCTACAAATCCAAGATTTCAATAATTCATTACCTAGAGCTGTGTTCATAAACAATGACACCAAGTTGGCTAAGCAAATCACCCCCAATCCACATTATTCATAATCCCACACAAATGGTTATCGCAAAACACTAATTCCCAAAATCATCTACTAAACCACCAAGTACGATTCTCAGTATTATCCACTTAATACGTCGAGTATATTTGATAATATCATTGATCAAATCATTGAGTATCAATCTCCACATCACCTATTGTAACCCTTCATATTGTCATCGCTAAATCATCTACATTTTATCCACCAAGAATACGTAACATTATCATTTACTAAACCACCAAACATTCTGGAGTATTCACAATTCTCCATAAATGATTATCACAAAGTATGCTTGTTAACATCCACTGGAATAAAAGTCACCACTTATTCTATTTAATCCACAAGTATGCCTCTCAATATCATGTATTTACTTTTACCGACTATTATTCTTGACATCCTACATCTTCCAATATTCTTCCAATCTATACAAATCATATTGCGAATCGCTAACACAATCTAACTTCACAATAATTCAACCATCAACATTCATAAATCAATTTCATAACTAACATTCATAAATCAATTTCATAACTAATAAATCCCATCAACACTAATATTCATGTACTCTCCAATCAAGTTGGGTTCTAGCTTCAATCTACATTCTATACTAATATGTTCCATCCACACTGTCTTCCAAATAGTCATTTCCCTAACAAAATATTTTTCCAAAAACATTTATATTGGTGGATTACTATACTAGGGCGACAACGGATCAGGGATAACAATATCAAGGAGGTATGGACAATAGGTATAACTAACAACCTAACGTTAACATCATCCTTTTATAGAAATAGCAATGCAAGTTGTAAAACAGTGTAAAACATTTATAAAGCATAGGATAAATATGTGTCAAGGAGACTTGCCTCAGTCACAGCGAGAATGTTGAACTCTTTGAAGTCCGGCGGCGGGGTCGGCGGACTCGGCGGGATCGTCGACTACGCGCAAAACGAGGCAATAAATAAATACAAGAAAATAAATAAAATCCAAAAATTATAAAAGTTATACTGGCAGGTAGATCTTGATTTTAGATGAATTTAGAAATTTGAACGGAGTCAAACGGAGTTCGGACGGAGAAGTTATGAGCGTCCGAAGTTTAAAATTTGGAAAATGGAAAAACGAGGAATATTTTCTGAATTTTGGATTTGATTTGTCTCTATGGATGGTGGGGCTTCCTTGTCATCCTCATGGGGGTCTTCTTCCCCATGGCTTCTAGCCATGAAAACAGAGGGGGGGGAGAATGGGCGACGGCGAGGGGGCAGGCGATCGGCGGCGCGGGCGGAGGCGAGCGAGAGCCGGCGGCGCGGTGCACAGCGGCGGCGGCCGCAGACGGGCCGGCGGCGGTGAGCGGCGGCGGCGCGTGAGGGAGCTGGCGGTGGCGGCCAGGTGGAGGCCGGAGGCGGCGCGCAGTCGGACCCGGGCGGCGGTGACGGACGAGCGCGGCAGCCAGCGCGGCGGCGGCAAGCGACGGCGCGGAACCGAGCGACACGGGAGGCCGGAGGCGGTAGCGCGGCGCTGGAGCACGGGCGGGCGGCGGCGGCGCTGGCCAGCGCATGGGCGCAGCGGCAGGCGGCGGCGATCGTCGGCCGGAGATCCGGCGACGGCTACACGAAGCTTCAAGACGAGCCCAAAAACAGAGAACACCCTTTTCGCCCAAAAATCCGAATTTTGCCCAAATTAATCATGAAACATTACCAATTAAACTCATGAATCATCAAGAGGACCTCCCAAAGGATCTAGAGGAGCAAGGAATTGGATCAAAACTCACCGGAGATGATGAATTCGGCGACGAACGGAGCTTCGGCCGAATGAACGAGAACTCGGAATTGATCGCCCACACTTGATGAAACCTACAACCGATTATTGGGTTAGAATCTAGACTCACTCACGGTCACAAAGAAACAAACGGAATGAAGATTGACCCACCGGAGAGAGAGAAACGAGGATGAACATGAAGAACGCGAAAATGGTGACCCGGAGCCGTTTTCTCGATCTAGTGGATGAACGAAGGGAAGAGGCCAAAGGAGGCTCATACCACCGGGACGAGGGTTCTTATACGGAGAGAATGGAGGTGGTGGTGCGCCGTTTGGAGTAGAAACGGCCGAGTTATGAGGAATAATGTTCATTTCGGTTTTTGCTCGGTTGTTCAACTTCCGGCGAGCTTTGGGATTAAAGATGGTGGGGAATGGGAAGAGGACGCCGCTACGAATTCAACGGAACCGGCGCTTCGCATTTTGGAGTTGAAATGGAGGAGATATGAGGGTTTAAAGACAACCCTAGCCATGAATGAGCTCCATGGATCCTCTCTGTTCTTGCCATGGCTAGAGGTAGAAGAAAGTCCTGTTCAGTGACACGTGGCCCTCCTTCATTGGTTCTCCTTTACGTGAATAATCCGCCCTAGAGAAAAATTAGGAAAAATGGTCTAAAAATTCCAGAAAAATTCCTAGAACCATTTTAGAATATTTGGGACCCAATAAAATTGGTTCCGCTGAATTTGGATGAAATTTATGGAATTAAATATTCAGACGCGGATCGCAGGCATTAAACAAAAGCCGCGCGAGATAAAATAGGAACGGAGGTCCAAAAATCCGGGGAAAGGTTCCTAAAATCATTTTGGAATATTTGGAACACAATTGAAGTGGTTTGGGGATTTTTGGAGCATTTTTGGACTCGGGTGAAATTTTGGGTACCGGCGGGAATCTGGAAAATCGATTTTTCGACCGGAGGGGAATTAAATCCCGATTTTGGGTGGGAAAAGATGCCAGGTTAATATAAACACCAAAGAAACTCCAAGTTTTAAATTTAATTTATTTAAATTAGATTTTTCTCCAGAAGGCGAAAACTAGGGTGTTACAATAGTGCACGGGAGCAATAGCAAGCAGGCGTATGAGGGTATAAATTCTAGATTGAACTTTATGTGATGAAATTCATGCTTTGACACGTTGATTGATTTAATGCAAAAGTGTGAATTTCAGTTTAATTATTGTGATTGATTCTCATGGTTTAGTCGCTTGGTTTAGTTTTGTTTCAATTATTTCTTCCGCTGTCTAGTGTTGATTAGTGTGTTCAGGGATATTTAGCGCCAACGATCCTTCACACACACACACACACACACACACACACACACACACACACACACACACACACACACACACACACACACACATATATATATATATATATATATATATATATATATATATATAAAAGTGAGATACTAACAATTGATCCATAATTTCTTCTAGTCAGGTAAACTGTTGGAGTATTTGGACTTGACCTACTAGTTTAGGTGGGATAATACCAACATATAAGGAATGTTGGTCTTACCTAGTAGAAGCATGATATGGATGTGAAATGCAATGCACACACACGCACACGTGCACGTGTACGCGTTTCGCGTATTTATCGCGTGACTTGTGATCACGACGTGGCGTGTCATGTGTACTTTCTTTTTTGCCATGTGTGTTAATATTGACACGTTATCAATGCCACGTGTCGCTACAGACTGGGAGACGTACGTTCGCATGCGGTTAGTTTGTTAGTTTGTTGGCACACGTTGAGAAAATATAGGATGGTTTTCTGGAGATAATGCAGTTTGAATGTGTCATGTTCTTATCTTCATGACTGTTTTCTGGAGATAATGTGAATCTCGTCTTAATATAAATCAATTAAAGAGATGTCCTTAAGATATGAGTTTTAGAACGTGAAGAGAGAGAACGAATAAGTTGGCCCAACGTTGCACAGCCAGGCTTCTCCATCTCTTCGTCAGTGTGCACCAACGCAGGGAGAGCAGTATCTTTGGAACCCTCGTTCTCAAGATCTTGCACGGGTTAGAGCGAATTAGGTTTTTAGGAAGCGTTTGCGTGACTGCTCACATCTTCCACGACCGATCTGCTACCTACGAACTACACCAAACTCTACATCAACCTTTCAGGAGTGATCTACTGTGAGTCGCGGTGAAATCTTCTGGAATACCTTATAGCGGCGATGTCTCTTAGATCTGATAAAAGTATTTCTAAGTTTGTAATCAATCTGGTAGGACAGATGTATGAGATAGGTATATTATCGTTCATGATCATGCTTCTGTTTATTGCTTTCAATATGCCTAGTATATATGTTATGATTACAATAATGTCTGTTTCAGGAATTAGAATAACCTTAAAAGTGCACAATTTCCTAACATAAACAAGCAAGACTGTATGTCCTAAACCAGGGAATTCAGCAAAGATTCGGCACTCAACTTGCCTCTCATGTTGCCAGTCTTATTTGCTACCGATGTATGCTGCGATCGGTTTGTATATGAGCGAATAATTCGAGCGTTTCATGTGAATTTCACTATACTACGTAGGCCCTGCTGAAAATTCCATCCTCGTGGTTCCACATTAACAGTGATCCTAAAAGGACATGAAAGGTGTGGCCGTGACGACGTTTTTGACATGACAATAGAAGCTCCGGAATTCTGAATTCCTATAATGCTTGAATATTGCCATAGGAATGGGTGTTTCATGTTCGTCCACGCCGGGAGAGAAATCAACCGGTCATGTCATGAATTCTTCCACGCCGTGAATTGTGATTTGCGAAAAGAAGTGATGGGGCATGCCATGTCACTTCAGGTCATATCTCTTGATTATTTGCTGCAACTGACGAACGGGCCTTCAATAATCTCAGGCGTGAGCCAGTCCAAAGACAAGATCAACCCAGAACAGCAACTGCTTTCCTTAGTGTACTAAGTTGACGGATCATGGTCTACATGTCTACATATATGTTGTCTCTGCACACAGCCTGTTGAAGCAGAGCGAGTGCCTTTACAAAGCTTACTTCAGGTGTTGATTTATAAGGAGAAGACGGCAGGTGCCGGGAAAGTTATCAATTGCACAGATTTGTGTTCTGATTTTCATGGATTACGACTATCAACCCACACCAGCACGACCATGTACATATACTAATGTTGTGCGTGTGCAGTTTTCGCCTGCATGTGTCGCAATGCCTTTAGTTTCATGCACCGACCATGTTCCAAAAGAACATTATGGCAAACACGACCAACTTGTTCCAAAACTCGAATGACACAGTGGTATAATGTCGACACTGATATTTTGGTTATAATGGCCACTGCTTAGAATACAGTATCACGCAAATTAATTCATTGCAAGGCTTAAGTTGTAGAGGAAAAATGTACATGCTTTGATGATCCATGCAGCCGCGGTGGCATGGGAGGCCGGGAAGCCACCGGTGATCAAGGAGGTGGAGGTGGCGCTGCCGCAGGCCATGGAGGTGCGCCTAAGATCCTCTGCACCGCGCTCTGCCACACCGACGTCTACTTCTGGGAGGCCAAGTTATCCACTACTTGCTCATCAACTACTTCTTGATTTACTTCAACACTGAATAACCAGAAAGACAAGGCTGTAAAAGTGTACTGTTAGTATCTGAATTATGCGAGTTCTGTGGACTCCTGAGAAATTGGTTCTGTTAACAGTTTAGATCGTCAGATGTGAATTACAGCACCAAAAGTTGCAAGTGTGATGTTTTTACTTAGCGTGTCCTGGTAGCATGAATTTTTTCGGAAAAAAAGAGTTAAATAAATTAATTAAAAAATATGGATAACTAAAAAATTATAGGTAATCTTTTGTAGTTTTTATAAAACATATGGTTTGCTATGTTTGAACTCTTGAGCTAAGAGTTATGGCCTTCTAACCACTGAGACAGCAAAAAGTAAACTATCCAGCGAAGGAGAAAGTTAAGTCCAGAGATTTACGTAGGAGCGATGTTGCTATATTTGATGTATGTACTGCCACAACATATTTTGATATGGGTTTACCTATACTATAGGAGGTGTAACTACAGGTTTAGCTTCAACCTCACACCATTCCATTCCTCGTGGGTAAAAAGGTAAGTGTATAATATAATGATGATATGGATGGTTAATCCTTATTGTTCTTATTGGAAACTTGCTATCATGTTGCTTTTCATGATTCCTTTCGTTTGTTATGAGAATGATATGATATGATGATGAGATTAATGGAAATGATGAAATATCTTAATGATGATAAATCATATCATTTGCATATGTTGCATTTATGATGGAAAGAGGTGACATGTGGGACTCTATGACCTACTTGGTGTAAACATGAAAGACCTACTTCGGTAGGCACCTCCATGGGATGGAGTGTATGAAAGGATGCGACATCGAAGGGTGTGCACTCAGTGGTACAGGTATACGCTATGTGATAAGCCTATGAATATGTAGATATATTTAATTTGCATTGCATCGGTAAAGATGAATGATGACTAATGAGACGAATGGTTATGTTATTGAGATATGGACTCATCCAAAGATGATTAATGAAATGAATGTGATAAACGGTTATGTTACTATTTTATTATGTACTTGCTGAATCGTGAACTCACTCTTATTTATTTTAGTATTTTAGTTTATCATTGAAGACGACATGCATAGGATGTGAGTATCGTCAGTGTGTCACTTGTCACGTCATCTTCCACAAATACCTAGATTCAGTATTCACTCATGAATAATATAGTGCTTAGCCTGTTTAGATGATGGACTTCTGTAGGCATAATAAATGTCATGCGAACTTAGTTGGTGTTTAATGTTACTGGAGAAGTTTAGTCATTTATTTGATTGTCTCTATATTATTGATTATTGTTGTTGCCAAAGGGTAAAGATTGCTCCCGGATGAATGTGATCCGAGGGTAACCAAGTGCGAAGATTTGGGCGTTCCAGAGTGCGTGGACTCGGGCGTTCTTGGGCACATGATTCTAAGGTTTAATTCGTTATTCTTCTTGTTATATATTGTTGTTATACAAATTCTTATCAATATTATTTAGTAAAAGTGATAATTGTTTTACATGCTTGCTGAAATTATGGTTAAAAATGGTGGTAAAATAATGAGAAATATAAATCATGATAATGTCTTGAACACATAATGTGCAAGGGTGTTATAGTTTGGCGTGACGGTGAATGTCGCAAAGCCGCCAAGGGCTGTACCGTTGCCATCTTCGGCCTGGGTGCCGTTGGACTTGTTGTAAGTGTCTGCAGTTGTACAATGAGCATTGGATTCATTTTTTAAAATTCTGCTTTGACAAATTGATCATCGGCCTCGGAAGGCGCAAGGAGCTCAGGTGCATCCAGTATCATCGGCGTCGACGTGATCCCGAGCAAATTTGAGCAAGGTTCCAACTAAGAAATTTGGGTATATGCGATAATGTCATTTTGAATTTTGACAAGAAAAGGATTGGACAGTTTTATATGCGATATCTATGGGCCTTGTTTTTGCATTTCCAGCTAAGAAATTTGGGTGCACGGACTTTGTGAACCCCAAGGACTATGACAAGCCCGTGCAGTAGTAGTCTCTGCATGCTCACACAAGTCGTCAATCGGAGCAATGCAAATTTACAGTCAAGTCCTACCAATTCATGCCGTTGACAGCTAATTTTGATTCGATGTCAGTGCTTATTGTAATTTCAGGTGATCGTGGGGATGACCAACGGCGGCGTGGACCGCAGCGTGGAGTGCACCGGCAACGCCAACGACATGATCTGCGCCTTCGAGTGCGTTCACGACGTACGCATCATCATCATCTTCTCGGTCACCTGACGGAGATGGATCGACGGCAACCGTGCAGTGCACACAGAAAGAACCCTACCGAGTTGTGCTTCCGATCAATAAGTCGAGTTCCAGGGCATGCAGTTTGAGGTTGTTTCTGAAGACGCATGGTGTTTTACTGTTAACAGTAGTATTTCTGTTCAGACTTCAGACCCTGGAGCCATCTGTGTCTTGTGCTTTGTTCTGTACAACCCCGTCCGTTTCTGTCAGCTGCGCTGCAGTGCTTCGAATAAGAATCGATGTATGTACTCTATGCAATCTACATTGTGGTATGATTTTGCAGGTCATGGTTTTCCTCTATGTTGTTAGCAATGTTTCGGTGCATCAAAGAGTCAAGATCAAGGGAATTTCACAACAATTTCATAGGAAACAGTACAAATCTTCTTTCGTAACTTCTCTAGGGTGTAAGCCGAGAGATGTTGTAGCGTCACAGGAACATGGTTAACAACAGGGAGCCAGGAGAAGAAGTTGACCCATGCACGATCAAAATGGCAAACACGGAATCTGGTTAGTGCATGTCTGCATGATGCGACCTGGTGTAGATTGCATCTGGTTAGTGCATGATGCTCCCTGTTGTAGATTGCATCTGCCACGCACTACTACAGATCAGACCATCAATCCCGGTTAACAACGGTCATCAGTACCGGTTTTTGAACCGGTACCAGCCATCCGGGACTGATGCTCATTGGGCATCAGTACCGGTTCCACCAACCGGTACTGATAGTACTAGAAATATTTCAAAATATATCGAGAATGTATGGAAGAAGTGGGACTCGAACCCGCAACCTCGTGACTCCAACCTCACCCTTCTAACCAACTCACCCACCATCGCGTACTAATATACATAGAATATGCATTCCTTTTGAACTTTCTGAACGAGGCATTAGTACGGTTCGTAACACTAACCGCATGCGATGCACTCATCGATCGGTTGGTAACACGAACCGCATCGATGTTATCACATAGTACCGGTTGGTAACACGAACCGCATCGATGCCTTCGCATTTTCAAGATCGGTTCGTGGTCACGAACCGGTACTAATGTGAGGGCATCAGTACCGGTTCGTGTTACCAACCGGTACTGAAAGCCTACTACAGCCCTGTAGCTAATGAACCGGTATTGATGTCACTATCAGTACCGGTTCAAATACAATCGGTACTGATGGGTCGGTATGGAAGGCCAGATCTGTAGTAGTGACGGTTAACTGTGCAGAATCTTTGGGATTTTTTGCCCCTTTACAGGTTGGTTTTGATTGGTTTGTAGCTTTCTTGTGGAGAGGTTTCAGGATTCAGCTTGGTCCTCTGCTCCCCCAGCCAGGCTGCCCCATAAGCCCACCAACACTTTCTAATTCTGAGTACTGTTTTGGTGTAGCCAATCACTCTTTCGAGAAAGCAATGACACATTTTTAAGAGAGCTAACTTGTGCTAGCCATGCTACTTTGGGACCAACAGCTATGGAAATAGAAGCCTGTAGAGACAGGAAAGATGCACATATCAAAAACTTTTTGAATGCTGTAGAAAAATTTGAAATATGAATCACTTCCTTGTCATAGAGAAATGACTTCCTAAAATGTTTGGGTTAAACTATTCTAGCTTTAGCCAATAGCATATTTTTTGGATATATAGATTGGTTGTATGAAAATTATATGAGATGATTAATTTACCTCGGAAATACTTTTACAATTCTGTACTCTCACAAGATTTTTGTAAATACGTGCAAGGCAAAATGGAGGTTAATGTGTTATTTTAATATTGTGCCAATATCCAAATTAGCACTTTTTTTTAAAAAAAGGGTACTGCTATTTTTAATTAATGCCTCTAGCACCACCTGTTATTTTCTCAAAGAACCCAGATATCAACGGGGCATGAAATTTCATAACCAAGATTCATTCTATGCAGACTATTAGCTTTTTAAGATTTGAAAAGGTGTGCTAGATAAATCATAATGAGAGTATGATTACTATTTACTTTGGAGGAGAACTACAGAAACTATATAAACCTAGGGGGTAGTCATGAAAAACCTAAGCAACCAAAAAGTCACAAACCAACCCATACAAAACAAGAGGTGCAGAAAGAATTAGAGACTAAGTTATTCTTTAGCACTAGATTCTTATATAGGGTAAGGATCTGAGGGTCCTAAAAGGTTTGAGAGGTTGTGAGATAGCAACAATTGCTTGTCTTTTGATATTGTGCTTAAAGAATTTACGGTCGGTTTCGTTAAATCTTTCTCTCTCGTCGTAGTTGCTGTCGTTATTTTGGTTTTCTTTATGAGATTTATCTTTCTCATTCTGAAGATCATGCACGCTTATTTTGTATATCACAAAACTCTAATCTAATTTAGGAGCTGTTGCGTATAAAAAAGAGGTTTGACAGACCGTAGTTGTACTCATACGTGGTGCAACAAAAAAGAAACACTATTGTCACTGGTGGTCCAGGGGCTCGGCGTTCATGGCAAAGTGCTCCACAGGCCCATCCTCCTTGCATGCCAACATGCACGGGTATATGCGCTTACTTGCAAAGGCGTACACTACTGTACAAATTCTCATCATAAACGGTTCACAAACAACATCATAGATGGTTTTGTGAATTGTCGGTATGAAACTGTCAGTAATGACTCATAGTCATTACAAACGGTTTTCCAACCGTCTGTGAACAAAATTATCACAGACGGTTCCAAGCTAAAACCGTCTGTCATAAGTACTTTATCACAGATGGTTCTAACTTGGAATCGTCTGTGATAAATGGATTATCACAGACGGTTATATCTGTAAACCGTCTGTGATAAGCCATTTTATCACAGACGGTTCTCGTTTCGAACCGTTTGTGATGATCCATTTATCACAGACTGTTCTAGTTTCGAATCGTCTGTGATGACCCAATTATCACAAACGGTTCTATCTTGACAACCGTCTGTGATGTTGATTTTAAATTTCTTTCAATAATTTTGATTTATTGTTTAGCCGTAGTGTAACATCTCAAAATTTGGGTTTTCAAAAATTGTTGGTTTAGATTAGCTTTCCAAAAATTCCCGTTGATATTCTCGCATTTATAAAGTATAATTTGGAATTTTCTAAAATCTAAAACAATTTAATTTGAATATTTCATATTTCAAATAAAATAAATTTAATTTTATTTGGGTTCCTTGTGATTAAGGAATTTTTCTGTATTTTTTTGAGATTTTTTGGAGCTCGTTTGCTATTTATCGGATTTATTTGGAATTGAATCGTATTAAGCCCTTTTATGGAAATTAATTAAATATTTGAAAATTTTATATAATTTTTTGTTGCAAATATTTTATTTGAGTTCAAAATGTCCCAAAATATTTTCTAGAATTTTTCTGGTACTTTTGATGCTCTAAATAATTAGTTTTAATTTTTGGATTTAATTTAATTCGCAAATCGCTGGGAAAATCAGATTGGCATTGGGCCAAAACCTCCTTCTCTCTCTCCCGCGGCCCACCCCGCCACCCGGGCCGCCTTTCCCGCGCCAGCCCATTCCGCCGAACCAGCCGGCCCGCCTCCTCCCACGCGAACGGCCCGCTCGCCACCGGGCGCGTCGGCCGGCCCGCCTAGGCCGCGCTTGTGCCCACGCACCCATCCCTTGCAAGGTCGCGTCACCCTCCACTGGCAGCCGCTGGATGACGACCTAAAGGCCCAGGATGAGCCACGTCGACCCCAAATCGCGAGACGCACGCCACCTGCTCGGTTTAATGCCGGGATTGCTCCAAACACTTCCAAAAATTTATTTTCTTGACCTACCCGCCACCCCAACTCATTGTAGACCTCTCATGGCCTCTCCCACATCCTCCCAACCTCAGATGAATTTTTCCAAACCCTCAAACCGCCGTCGAGAGCTCCGAAGCGCCGCCCATCGCCGGCCGAACTTTGGAGCGCGTCCCCTGTCAGCTCGTCGACTATTTTCGAGATCCGTATTCTCCATGGTGAGCCATGATGTCCCATCTGTTTCCCTTCCAAATTTCAACCAATTTGGCCCAAGGAATCAAAAGTTATGGCCGTTTCAATCTCGAATTTTGCCGATGCCATATCTCCCTCAATTTTTAGAGTTAGACCTTGAAATTTGTACTGTAGACTCTCCTTGATGTCCTCTATGTGATTCTCATCCTAACTCATGGTTTTTCTCTCTGGATTTTGTGCATAAAATTATTTTCTCCGATTAGACTGCATTTCAAACAGCGATAATCATCCTTGCGCGTTCCACAAATGAAGTCTTCGTTTACTGTCAAAGCCCGGTGCCGGCTTAAAACCGTCGTCTTTCAACCTAGCCATTGCTATCATTTTGCGTCTCGGTTAGCCATCTTTGGTAGCGCTTTATCGCGGCCATGTCGTTGCACCGACGGTCGCTACCATCTCGTTTCATGAGCGTCCCGCCATCATTTCTCCTTCGCCGTCAAAGTTTGTCGTTAACGTTCCGCCGTTAACGTTTCACCGTTAACGCTTCGCCATTAACGTTCACCGTTATTGTTCTATCATTAACGCTCCACCGTTAACGTTCTGTCGTTAACGCTTTGCTCTTATCGCTTCGTTGTCATCGCATGCGTGCATTCATGCACAAGCCCTAGTGCGATGCCTTCATCTTCTCTATCATCATGATGTGAGCCTAGCCTCATCGTCATGTCATCTTCTAAGTCGAACCAAAACCCTAACCTAAGACCAGTTCGATGGACTAAGTTCATCGTGAGCTGTGTGGTCGTCTTTGCAACCTTTCCCGTTGTGTTAATCGTGGTAAGACGTTTGTGCTCTGTCTTATTCCTGAAAATCTAATCTACCATTAAACTAGACTTCATTCGTGGACTTGGTCGATAGACCGTTGACCATATGTCATATTCTTGTGCCAGACCTAGTCTATCAGTCTGCCTCTCTTTTGTTTCTTGTATCGGTCCGCTCGGCCAAAGAAAAGTCAACTTCGAGCTCCAGTTTAGTTCATTGCGAACTAACATATCTTTATGGACCCGGTCTACAGATCGAGAGCCCATATGTCATCATCTGTCCAATCAAGATAATAACTTCAGAAGAAATATTCTTCTGAATATTTTTCTTTCTTTCCCAGTTATCAGTCCTTTCCTCTTCGGTGTATTTTCCGAAGGCTCGTTCTCTTTTGTCTACTCTTCGATCTAATCCGTTCAAGTTCCTAAATTTCTCCAAACCGTTGTGCCCAATGCTATTCATTCTTAATTTGGAGTTTATTCGATTTGTCTTTTGATTTGGTTCGTATTTGCCTTTTTCTTTAATCATTAGACGCATCGTCCGGAAGTCGCTCGAAGGAGACGAAGATCAAGGAAGCGAAGATTGAAGATCGAGGATAAACAATCGAGGATAAAGAGTAAATAACAGTAAAATTTGCAAGGGCCAGGCAAGTTGTGCTTTGACCATGTTGATCCCATTTTCGAAACTTCTGTTGCTTCAAATTATTGCATGCTTGTTTAAGTTAAACTGATTTCAATTAATTTGGAATTAGATAATCAACCTATTTGTTATTGCCACCTTGTCACTATTTGTATGCCATGATTCATTTGTCACCTTAGGTTTGTTGATTAATAGTTGGTAATTAATAAATTGCCAACATGGGTTAGATAGAATGTATTAGTTTGCTTAGACCTGCAACGAGTTAGTGTCATCATTTTGGAATTACAAATGTCAATATTGATTAATGGAATATGCAATGTATTTTGAAATGGTGCGACGTATTGCCGACACGATGATGTTGATATGCGGAGGCCTTCGTGCTTCTTCAAGGATGTTGAGTTGTTGTTGGCATTGTGTTGCGCAGTAATCAACTGGGGTGATAAAATGATTTAGACTAGGGCAAGTGGCAAGAATTATGGTGGGCCAGATTGGTGGTTGGGATCGTATGAAACATGATATATATATGAGTGATGGTGAGATGGTTTTCTTTGAGAGATTGTGATGGAAGTCTTGCCCTGGTCAATCTAAGGACTTAACCTTGCAAGCCTTTGAACCGAGTCAAACATACAACCACATGTTTGTAATGGGACGGACCTAGTTGAGTAGGTTGCTAATAACTTGCATGTGGTACCTCGGGGTGTCAACTATACCTCTGTGTAGTTGAATGGGGGAGCGTACCAGGTGCTGCGGCATGGTACCCGTCCAACGGTATGTCGGTCCTATACTTCGCCTCTGCTGAGGGAAGGGATAGTGTATGGCAACCGGGGAGGTTCACTTGTGGAGTTAGAAGCTTCCAAAAGGCTTTGTTATGATCGCTCATTCGCATACTCTTGTATGGCGATTCACGGCTAACGTGGTGAGTTGATTATATCTTATGGGTAAAATGTATAACCTCAGCAGAGTGTAAAATCTATTTGAATAGCCGAGTCCACGGTACTGGACAATGCTCGAGGATTACAGTCAAGGGTTAGCTTTTCGTAAAAGTGAACTTGGGCTTGGAGGCATTTTGCCTGTGGAAAAGTGATAATTGGTTAAGGATGTGGAACGTTTTACCTGTGAAACAACTGTGAGATTTATTACTATTGTTATTTGTTTTACCACTTTACAATCTATTATGAATATTTGTGAATGCTATTTATTGAAAAATAACCCCTTCAGCCTTTATTTGGAATAAGCCATGCATATAGTTATTAGACTTGCATTCTGTGCACGACTTGCTGAGTGCTTTATGTACTCACCCCTTGCAACCAACAATCAAGCCTGAAGGCCGGCATACCATAACGAGGGTCTCAGATGCTGGAGTCCCTCTTTCACCGAAAAAAATAGCATCGAAATATAGGTCAACATGCGGGTACATCATAAGGGATAAAGTTCCAATCACCTATTTGGATTGGCACAAAGTGCCCAGCGCCACAAAAATGGATCTATGGATAGAGTTGAAAGAATCTTTTGAATTTCCCGAAGATGCCGAAGAGCTCGTGCGTCAAAATGCGTTGATTACCATGGATGTCGCATGGAGGAACTTCAAGTCCAGGCTAAATACAAACTATGTGATGAAAAATCAGTCAGCCATCGGAGATTATCCTAAAGTAGAGCCATATTGGGACGAATTTGTTGCGATGAACCAAGATGAAACAGCAATGAAATCCAGTGAGGACCACCGACAGATCGCAAGGAGGAACACTCACCCCCACAGACTAGGCACGAGTGGCTACGCGGGTAAAATTCCTCAGTGGGAGAGGCAAGAATTAGATGCAGTCCGATCGACTGGCACAAGTGTGACACTACGGAATGACATTTTGAGTCATTTTCGATGTCGGCACTAAGGTTCGACTTTGGTGTCATGATTTTGGGCCTTTTCCGTGAGTTCGGGCCTTTCCGGGGGAGAATTTGGGCTTTCCGGGGGAGAATTTGGGCTTCTGGGGGAGTTTGCGCCTTAGGGGGCTAATTTGGGCCGAAGGTGGGGGAGTTTTAGGCCCGTGTGGGGGGGGTTTTGGGGCAGCAAGCCTACTTCCCCCTGCCCATGCGCCCCACCCCCTCCCTCAAACCCTAGCCGCCTCCCCCTAGTGTCCATGCGCCCTCCCCTCACCCCCCTAGCCGCCACCTCCTCCCCTCCCCTTCTCCCTTGCGCCACCACCTTCCCCTCCCCTCTCCACCTCCCTTGCCGCCCTAGGGGAGCTCCCCACCGCGCCACCTCGCTGTCCCCTCCATCGGGAAGCCCCGCGACGAGGAGATCCGGCGGTTCCGGCGCGAGGAGGACAATCGGGGAGCTCGGGAGGAAGGATTTCGGCGTTCGTCGGGAAGAGGTATGGAATGGGTGATCCTTGGGGATGTTCTAGGTGCTGTTCTAGAGGTTGATTTCATGTTTTTAGATTAAGTGGTGGTGCTGTGATTGGGTAGATTGGATGAAAACTAGAGTTTGCCACGTTCTCCGTTTCGGGCAGATTGTGCAGTCGACCTAGGGTTTGAGTTTTCGCGATTTTAGAGTCGGAATTTGGTCGACCGCCTGTTGAGAAAGTTGTAGGTAACTTCAATACCTTTAATTGGACACCAAGAACGTCCAATTCCTCCCATCCGTTTGAATGTTATGGTCGTTTTACCGAGCGTGTTCAAATCTGTGACGTAATTGGGACAGAACGTAGTGTTTTGTAGATTAAACAATTTTAGATGCCGAATCAGCTTTTCCCAATACTTAGAGAAAGCTAGGAAATTTCCTAAGATTCGCGATGATGTACTCGTTTAATCGATTCAGAGTCCTAGAACTCAAGATATGATAGTTTGAAGTCTGCTGTCCGGGAGGGACAGATTCTCTGTTTTTAGGTTTTGGGAGTAGTTTGTGAAGTCGGGGTAGACGAGCTTTTGTGTACGGTTTTGGGGGCATGTTTTGAGTGTGTGGTATGTTTATGCAGGTGGTGTGACCCCGGGAGTGCCCTCAACCTCTCGCCAATCCGTCGCCCGAGGTTAAGGCAAGTGTATTGTAATGGGTAGTGTAATGTATGTTGCTAATTGTGACTAGATGCAAATTGCTTACATGTTGTGATATCTTGCCATGATTAGTGCTTGCCAATGTTATGATGAAAATGAACTATTATGATGCTATGCCATGTTTAGTTCAGTTTGATGCAAGTTGTTTATGTTATGGCATATGTTGCATACATGGCATGAAAGCTGGCCCGATCGGTGAGAACGTCATAACTAGTCCGGTAAGGTTGGTGAGAAAGTTATGACTAATCCGGAGCGCCATGGTTGTAAGACCTACCTCGTGATTCCACCCACGTGGTGAGTGGAAGCGACGCGTAGGCACCCTCCATCTACGGGATGGAAGGGGGAAGAGGGTGCACACCGACGGGTGTGCACTCAGCAATACCTGTATATGCTTCCAGGAGACATGTGCATCGCAATGCATTGCATACATGATGATGAAAATGAGTTGTGAACAATGTGCTTTGTCATGGCTATGATGTTGTGGATGAAATTATGATTTGATCATGATGTTAAAGTATGGTATGTATTGTTGTTGGCCTTGATTTATTCTTTATGACCTATTGCGATATACTTGCTGAGTGATGAACTCACGCTTGTGTTTTATGTTGTTTTTAGGTACCATGAAACCGTCATGCGGGAAAGGGGCTTAGTGGCACATCTTCACAAAGTTTCACTCATTAAGATATAGACAATTTTGCCATTCGTAGTTGTGATTATAAGTTAATGCATTGAGAACTTGGAGTATGACTTATTTGTGTGCTTGGTCATATTATTTACTCGTTTTAGATCATGGAGTGGTTAAATTCGTTATGCTAGACTGAAATAGTTGCTATGTTACCTGTTATTGCTGCTTTAGGTGCTTCCCATTATGATATAACTTGTGATATTACTGTTGATGCTCCGTACCATGGAAAAACAAAGGAGATGCTGCCGAAATTTTCGGTTTTTGCATGTACTCCTTTGCTGTATTTTACCTTTAGATGTGGTATTTAGATGTTGTTTAGTCTATGTTGGTGACATCCAGGGCATACTAGATGCCGGGGTGTTACAGTTGGTATCAGAGCGGGCTGTAGGTCCTTGTAACATGTATTCTAGTGAAATACCATAGAGTCAACTAAAATTTTGATGTGGAATAACCTAGAAACATGGCTTAGATTGTACTTAAAACTTTGTCTTAGGATAGCAACATTAAAACTTGTGTAAGTGGAATAACTAATTTTAAAATTTTACACACATGGATGCACAGTAGGAAAGGGTATGGGTATCGTTGCTTTACGCTTAAATGTTATATGTAAGCCTTGATGTTGAATGCTTTTTGTGATAATGTATGTTGCTATGTTATTGAAAGAATTGATTGGATTGTTCTTGTTATTGTGATAAAGTGGGGTTGCGGTGCCGAAGGGCTTCGATCACCCCTTTTTGTTCATAGTGAGGGTGTGGTTTGACGGTGTGGCCAGCTAACGCCATCACCGAAGAATTATTAACCCCTGTAGGAGAAGAGTGCTTACCCTTTCTGTCGTAGATCGGGTAGTTGACTGGAGTCAAATAGAAGAGATTGGTGGTGGATTCCTTCGGATGTTCTTTATCGTTCTGTGGTCAGTTTTGGTTAGTTTTCTTTGTTTTAGTTGATTGAGACCAAAAGAAAAGTGGTTGGTATTGGATTTCCGCGGTTGGAGAGAAAAACCGCCACTGATAATTCCATACCAGTGGCGGTTCCAATTAAAAACCGCCACTGATATTAGCATTATGAGTGGCGGTTTTTAATTGGAACCGCCACTGGTATGGAATTATCAGTGGCGGTTTTTAGTTGGAACCGCCACTGATATTATCATTATCAGTGGCGATTTTTCTCTCCAACCGCCACTAATGATTATTATCAGTGGCGATTTTCAAACCACCAATGAAAATCTCCGATTATCAGTGGCGCTTAATCTGTGGCGGTTTAAAAACCGCCACTGATGTCTCTTCCGAACCGCCACTGATGTCCCTCTCCATAGTAGTGTTTTTTTCCTTCACCTTCTTCTTACTCCCATATCTCTCCCATTTCCACGAGCTCTCATCTTCAGCTATCATCCATCCCGCAGGCCAGGCTCGAGGTTGAGTTCCAAATCCATCGCCCCTAAATGAAGGCTGCACCCCTGTGGACTTTCTTGCTTCTGTGACTAACCTTGAGGTTTGAGCAGATGTTCTCCAATAGGGTTGACATAGATATATATAGCCATAGTATGGGCCTAGATGCTATGGGCCTAAACACCCCCCTCAAACTCAAGGCGGATTCGAAACGTTGAGTTTGAGGAAATGAAGCCTATGCTGCTCTTGAGTTTGTGCATTGGTGAAAAAAATCTACAACTTGTAGGTCAGATGGCACATACTAAAGAACAATTGTTTTCTGATGACAATGAGACCGAGTAAAAGAGGCATCAACACCAATATGCTTTGTGAGTTCATGCTTCACAGGATCATTGGCAATTTGTATGGCTCCAGTATTATCACAAAGAAGAGGCGTGGGGACATCGCAGGAAATACCAAAATCGGCTAGCAACCATCGAAGCCATACAATCTATGAAGTGGTAGTGGCAAGTGCTCGAAGTTCTACCTCTGTACTAGACCGAGATACAGCTGCCTGTTTATTGGACTTCCATGCAAGAGGAGAAGAACCAAGAAAAATACAATAGCCAGTGAGAGAACGACGATCTGTCGGATCACTTGCCCAAGTAGAGTCCGAGTAAGCATGAAGTTGAAGTGGATTATCACGAGCATAGAACAAACACTGAGATGGGGTCCCCCTTAGGTATCTTAGCACACAAAGCAAATGTCCAAAATGAACCGAGGTAGGAGCACTCACAAACTGGCTCAAAATATGGACCGCATGAGAAATGTTAGGTCTGGTAACAGTAAGATAAACAAGACTACGCACAATATGCCGATATCAAGATGGATCCACAAGAGGTGTACCATCAGTAGGACGAAGTTGTAAATGAAGATTCATAGGTGTTGCAACCGTCCGATCATCAATAATGCCAAAACGAGCAATAAGATCTTGTATGTATTTGGACTGAGAAAGATAATAGCCCTTTGCAGAATGCACAATTTCAATCCCTAAAAAATAACTGAGTGGACCCAAATCAAACATCTGAAATTGATTACTAAGTTGTTGCTTCACATGAGAAGTATATTCCACATCTTCTCCCGTAATCAACATATCATCAACATATAGAAGAAGCAAAGTACGTCCATGTGGAGAGAGATGAATAATAGACCAGGATCATGATCACTAGGTGAAAAACCAGCAGCTTTTATCACAGAGACAAATAGCTCAAATCAAGCACGAGGAGCCTGTTTGAGACCATATAAAGCACGATGAAGATGACAAACATGTCCTGAAGGAGCATCAACACCTGGAGGTGGCTGCATATAAACTTCCTCATGTAAATCGCCATGGAGAAAAGCATTATTAACATCCACTGAGAGATAGTCCAAGAACAAGTAGCAGCTATGGCAATTAGGGTATGAATAGTAGTCATATGAGCAACAGGGGCAAAAGTCTCATCATAATCTCGTCCGTGAATCTGCTAAAAACCTCTGGCAACAAGACGAGCTTTATACCTCTCGATAGAACCATCTGACTTGGTCTTAACTTTGAACACCCACTTGCATGTAATAGGAATTGCATGGGACGGTAAAGGAACTATATCCCAAGTGCCTATACGAGTAAGGGAAGCAAGCTCTTCAGACAAAGCAAGCTGCCATTCCGGAATATGAGAAGCTTCCTGATAAGTGGAGGGCTCATCAATAATAGCACTTACACGTCCAAAACCCAACCTGCTAGGAGGCTCAATGGCGGTACGATCACGGAGATTATATCTTGAACCAACCTGTAACTCATCAGAAAAATCATGAGATTCATCAAAATTATCAGGTTCATAAAAAACAGGAGCATCAGGACTGGCCGAGGAGGTGGGATTAGGCGGACGCTCTGTGGGATGGCGAGTGTAAACATGTTTGATGAGTGGTTTGTAAGGTGGAGTAGGAGAGGACTCAGCAGGAATGTGTATAGCAGTTGTAGGATCAGGAATGAGGGTAACAGATGGGGATGATATAGAGATATCCTCATTGGATGAAATAGGAGGAAGACACAAGAACGATGTGGACTCTATGGAAGAATATGAAGACCGAGACCCTAGAAAAACACACTCGGCTAACTGAGCAGTCAATTTAGTCCGCTCACGAGGTGTAAATAAAACGTAGCACATACATCCAAAAACCCGAAGATGATCATAGCTAGGAGTAGTACCAAAAAGGACTTCACCAGGACACTTGTCCGACAATTTGGACGATGGTTGTCGGTTGATAAGATAAACATCAGTGGAAATGGCTTCACCCCAAAAATGAGTAGGAACCAAAGAAGCAATCAGAAGTGTGCAAGCAGTCTCTATGAGATGGCGATGTTTGTGTTTAGCAACACCATTCTAAGCATGAGCACCAGGGCATGAGAGCTAAGCAAGAGTACCCTCAGAGGTCAAAAACTGGTGAAAAATGTCAGATTAACAATCACCACCAGAGTCAGAATGAAAAACTCTAATAGGAGTAGAAAATTGAGTGTGAACCATGCGAGTAAAAGATTTGTAAATAGAACACAACTGGGAATGATGTTTCATGAAATAACTCCAAGTATATCGAGAATGATCATCAGTAAAAATGACATAATACTTATGACCACCCTTTGTAGCAAAAGGTGCAGGACCCCATATATCTGAATGAATAAGATCAAAAGGTCTAGCAGAATGAGACGCACTAGAGGAATATGGAAGTTGTATCTATTTTCCAAGTTTGCAACCCTTACAATGAAAACTAGACTCAATAGAAGTATGACCTAAATAACCTTTATGTGAGACCCCGGATCAGCTATCGGAAATCTCCTGTGTATTTCTTTACTAGTCCCAGATCAGTAGCTAGTAGACACAGTCAAACAGTGATGAATCATTGCCGAACAGAACGAAATTGTAACATAAATATAAAGTATCAGCCACATGGCTATTTATTACATCATATGGTCACATGACCAGAGTTCACGGCAGCGAAAAAAAACAACGAGTAATGAAACCCAAATAACACCACAAGCGATGACTAGAGACACGATTAGTTGTCCTGGCGATCCTCTTCAAACTCCTCCGCGTAGAACTCACCGTCTTCAATGGTATCCTGATAGTTTTCTGATGACAACAGTTTGTGTAGCATGTGAGTACAAAAGTACTCAGCAAGTCTGGGAAAGTATGCACATGTAGGGCTTTCCAAGGAAGTCTTATTATGGTTTATTTGCATAAAGCCAAATTTCATCAACCTTACTTAATAGTAGTTTTCACAAAGCACATTTTAACAATTATCTTAACCATTGAATTATTTAATAGTCCAGTGAATGTTCTTTCCACCAACATAAGTATAAAGGCTTTATCCGCCACATTTTAAAAGATCAAGGTAATCCACACATGACTCCATCCGTCATGAATTAAAAACAAGTTCCAACTACCAGGTTGGCTCAATCCGCCAATAGAACATTCGAGAGTTTTAACCACTCCCGGATCCCAAGACATCGTTTATTTTTAGAACCAAAACCAAAGTCTACCAGTGTGAAAGCATTCTTCACTTTGCCCTTGACCGTAGGCACGGTTATTCGAATAGTTTTAAACTCTGCAGAGGTGTACAGCTTTACCCACAAGACATGATATTCTCTTAGTGCCACGCGATTATCACACTTCCTTTGGTGTGCCGGCAGAGATATCATGACAAGACCTTTACAATGTATACACCTAACCCGACCCACCCGCTGAGGTTTCACCGCTGTTAGGGTTCCCTCTACCCAGTACAGAAGCCCCCTCTTGCGCCGTGTGGGAAAAACGACTCGCCTCCATCTAGCGCCCACATTCCACCAACTGGTGAGTCTAAGTTAGGTTTCTACAAATAATTTAGCCAGGTCATACCCATTATAGACATTTGGTTGTACGGTTATGCTTAGAATAGACATTCATAAGCGTCAGTCCTTAATTGACTTGGGGCAGTACTTTCACATTGAAAATCTAGTGCTCCATCCGCACCCGCCCGACATTCCATTCCGCCCAAGTCCAAATCCATTTTTGTTTTATTTTTATTTTATAAAAGCAGTACCAAATACTTTACAATAAATCTTAAATTACATTTTAAATCACAACTTTAATATAATCCCACCCATGGGTCATTTTCATCAATTCGAACACTAAGCATTTCTACCGTTCTAATCAACAATTGTCACAATATAACATAGGCATGACATATCAAAGAGTCCTAGGCTACAAATAAGCATGGACATCAATAACCAAGCAGTTGATAGCAATTTGGAATAACTAACATTCTATATTTGACATACGATGATAAAGATAGCAATGCATGTTGATAAAACATTGTAAATAATTTGCAAACGTGGGATCAAAATGCATCAAGGGACTTGCCTTTGTTCGTGGCGAGAGTCTCAAAATCTTGGAGTTCGACGGCGGGGTCGACGGACTCGGCGGGATCGTCGGCTACGCGTAAAACGGTACAACAAATAAATAAAATAAAATAAAATAAAATCCAAAAAATATAAAAATTATACTGGCAGGTATATCTTGAATTTAGATGAATTTAGGAATTTGAACGAAGGGATTCGGAGTTCGGATGAAAAAGTTATGAGCATTTGAAGTTTGAAAATCATGAAAAATGGAAAATCGAGAATATTCCTTTAGCATCTTTTCTTTTTCCTAATTTTCCTAAACTAGTTTATCTCTATGGCTTGTGGGCCATCCATGTCATCCACTGGAGACCTTCTTCCCTAAATGAGGCAAGGAACAGAGGAGATGAACTCCTCACGAGCGGCGGTGAGGTCACCTGCTTTGGCCGCATGGCGGCCAGGCGGGCAGCATGGGGCGACGCTAAGCGGCCACGAGGCAAGCGGGGGCGGCGGCACTGTTAGTGTTATGCCCTTGAGGCAGTCATATAGATAACTGTAACATGACTATGTTTATGAATAATAATATGATTATTGGTCCAATGAATGTATATCATTGTATTGATCAACAAGTATGTGACTTGCTTATGAAACTCTTTATTTATTGATATAATTCTGTAAGTATCTCTGATCGGATATCATCGTAGTGGACAACGATGAATAGATCAGCACATGTATTGATTGATGATCATGTTTCATAGATCATGGGATATGGAGATATCATCAATACATTGTGAACACATGTTAAAGAACATGGGTTATATAGACCCACGATGAGACACTGCGAGAATGTTATATTCTTATGTGTCATCAGTGTATCTCATACATAGTATATGTATGATCCTTAGACCTGAGATTGTCACATTTCCTACATGTGTAATAGTTTACCTTGGGGTTACCAAACACTATTTCCTATCCGGATAGTTATAAAGGTAGCTTTCATGTTCACTATGAAACATGCAGAGGGAAGTGAGCAATCAAGATGGGATTTGCCACTCCAGTGTAACAGAGATATATGTATAGGCCACTTGTGTGATATGATTAAGTGTATGGCCATGCCGTGATTGAGGAGTCAATCACAACTTATTAATATATCATGGATACGAGAGATGAATTGAACTGTTAAAGGATGACATGCTTCTCGCCTTGAGTTCGATCTTCATATAGTTCAGCAAAGGGATTATTACATCAGTACTTTGATCATATGCGTTTGGGAGTTGGCATGCTCTGCAAGGAGCGCCAACTATTGGATTAGAAAAGGGTTTTCTGAATCTATGTCCAAATGCACATGAACCTACAGGGTAACACACTTAATGGGCTGGGATGCATTAATTCGGATTGGATCCGTAATTAATGGACCTCGTGGGCTTAGTGCGCAGATGGGCCCTGGCTGATTAGGGTTTCACCTCGTGGCTATATAAGGAGGGGAGGAGGGTGGGCGCAGGAATCTATCCCTCATACGATTCAGTAGTGTTTCGCCCGAAACCCTAGCCTCCACCTCTCGTTGCCCCTGCCGAGCGACACGGTGCTTGCACGCCGACGCACGGTGTTCCATCCCCGGACGTGTGGACTGCTGTGGTGTTGCTGCTGCTACTGCGGCGTAGCGAGGACGATCCACGGCGAGGACGATCAGCGGCGAGGACGATCCACGTCGAGAACGATCCACTACATCAACGCGTGAAGGATTCCGCAACTGCGCGTCTAGTGGTAATTGGTCTATGATCACCTTTTTGCGAGTAGCTTTTCTGGTTTTGCGGTAGAAATTTTAATTTGTGCTAGAGTAGCATACCGCATTTCTTAAGAGGCACGCCGCGCGGCGGCGACATGGCGATAAGCCGACGGGCAGGTGGCACGGCGGCGCGACCGGGGCACGGGACAGCGGGCGGCGCATGGGGAGCGGTGGGCGACTATGTTGGGGCGGGGCGGGTCGGAATGGTGGCGCGGCAGCGGCTCTGAAGCGGCCGACAATGGCACATGGCGCCGGCCAGGAGCGGGGTCGCTGGCGGTAGGCGGTGGCCGGGGCGGGGCCGGCGGAATGCGGGGAAGCCGGCGAGCTCGCCGAAGGCGGTAGGCCAGCGGCCGGGCATGGGTAGGGCCATACCGAGCAGAGCAAGCACAACGGCTAAAGAAAATCCCAAAATTTCAAGGAAATAACACATGGTATCCACAACCAAAGGTAGCATGGACTAGAGGGCCACTACGAGAGTCTAGGACTGCGAGGAATTGCAGAATAAATCACCGGAGTCGACGATTTCAACGAAGAATGACAGTTCGGCCATAGATATTCAAACCCAAAATTTGAAGTCAAAACTCGACGAAATCTAAAATTGATTGAGGGGTTATGAGCACGGCAACCATACACACATCTAGAAATAAACGAACCTCCAATTGGCTCGTCGGAGGGGAAGATATGACGGAAAACGCAAAGAACAACGTTCGGCGTCGGTTTTAGAAATCTCCCGGATGAATGAACGCGAAGAATGAGTGCACCGGCAAGAAGATGCCAAACCGGAGATTTGAGAGGTGGAAGCACGTGATTTGGAGTTGAAACGGCCAAGTTATGAGCATTTAAGCTGATTTTGGTTTTTGGTTAATTAATCAAATTCCGATGAGATTTAGGGCTCATTAACACCGGGAATGAAATCCTCTCGTCGATACCTTTCCAACGGATCTGGCCGCGAGTGATTTGAGACATTATTGCAAGAGTTATGGTGATTTGAATGAAGGAAGCCATGAAAGGATGCATGAAATCATGTTCTCTGGACTTTCCCACGATTGGAGCTTGAAGATGAACAGTAGTGCCACGTGGCGGCTCCTCATTGGCTAGGAGTGATTTGAAAGGTTACGCGCGAGAGAAAAATTAGTAAAAATGGTCTAAAAATCCTGGAAAAATTCCTAAAGATATTTAGGAATATTTGAAACCCAATAAAATTAGTTTCATGTAATTTGGATGAAATTTGAAATTTAGGAAATTCTGGGATGAATAAAAGGCATTTGACGAAAGGCCGCGAGCAATAAAATACCAGAGTGTTTCCAAAAATCTTGGAAAAAATTCCCAAAATATTTTTGGGATATTTGGAACCTAATGCAATAGGTTCAGGATTTTTGGAGCATTTTGGAACTCGGGTGGACTTTCGGGTATGGACAGAAATTTAGGAAATTCGATTTTTCAGACGAAGAAGGATGGAATTCCAATTTCGGAAGGATAAGGATGCTAGGTTAATTTAAACACCGAGGAAAAACCAAATTTTGAATTTAATTAGTTTAAATTATTTTTTAACAAAAGAACAAAATTGGGGATGTTACACTTTATTTATGAGTGTGGACAAACGAGACCCACATAAATGACCTAGACGATGATGCCACTTGGCAAAAGAAGAGGCGGATGATGAAGTAGCTGATAACACACGAGCAATAGAGCTAGCAGAAGGAGGTAGGCGCAAGGTGTCCAAAACGTAGAGGCCAGGAGAACCTCTACGGCGATGGCCAATCCCAATCACAGTCCCGCTTCGACGATCCTGAATAAAACAAGATGAATCATCAAATACAACAAAACAGTTTTGGTCAGTGATTTGACCTACTGAAAGGAGATTCATCGATAACTAAGGTACAAAAGAAACTATTGGTACAAAAAAAATGAGAGTTGCTAAATGAACCCTGATGAGTGATATGACAAGATGTACCATCAGTTGTCAGAATAGAAGTGTCATTAGAGACCGGCTTGCAAGAAACCAATTGAGACTGGTCGGATGTCACATGGAACGAATCCCCGGAATCCAGAATCCAAGATGACTTAGGAGCACCAATGGGTGAAATAGCAGCAACAGACACAAAGCCACTAGTGGTGGAAGTTGTACCACATCCACGAGCAGCACGACGGGCATGATATTCAGCCAACTTGTCTAGATATTTAGCAAAGCAACGTTCTGAACAATGACTAGTCTTCTGACAATACTCACAAGGCTCTGAAGATTTTCTGTTAGATGTATTGGACTTCTGAGAAGCCACCAGCACGCTGTGAGGTACTGTCATATTACTAGCTGACATAGTCTTGAGACGAGTCTCTTCAGCAATTAGATCAGACAAAGCCTGTGCCATGGTTACAGTAGAAGAATTATGAAGCAACCGTGTACAAATGTACTAAAAATCAGCCATTACTTCCATGACAAAGCGATACATAAGAAACTTTTCAATGAATTTGTGTGTCAGACACCCATCTATTGTGCACTGAGGTACCATTGAGAGCAATGGTCCCATTATACTTTCAAAGGCAGAATTATACTCATCAATGGACATGTCATTCTGCTCAATTGAATGAATTCTTTGCATGAGAGTATGAAGAAGAGCACCACTGTCCTAAACATATCGCTGTTGCAAGTAGGACCACATTGCCTTGGCTTTCTTAAAGGGAGAAAGACTCATAATCATAGATTGCTTAACATTATTGACAATGGTAGCCATCACTTTCCCATCATTAATTTCCCAAGTTCTAAGTTCAGTAGCATTACTACCATTAGTCTTAAGTGCAGGTGGATCATTAGTCAAGTGAAAAGCTAAACCATAACCCCGCAATGCAGTCTCCACAGAAAATGCCCATTCCCGATAATTTTGACCATCAAGAGTGATATTGATAGCAATTGCATTGAGATGTGACATATTGAAGAGAAGAAGATGATACTGATGATCGGATGGTTCAAACAAGAGTGCAAACGGTCGCACAGCATGAATAGGCGACGACACGAACGGGCGACGGTGATGACGCAGACGACAGTGCAGATGAAGACTAGGTGTGGACGGCGCACCAGGACACGGACGAACGGTCGATGCAGATGGCGGCGCAGATGAGCTGTAACACCCCGGCATTTAATTTTCCCGAATGCTACCAAACATAGACTAAGCAACCTCTAAATACCACAATTACAAGTAAATTACAGCAAAGGAGCAAATGCTAATACCGAAAATTTCGGCAGCATCTCCTTTGTTTTTCCATGAATTGAAGCAACAATAATATTAACATGTCAAGATAGCATAATGAACGATAGCAATAACATGACCAATCAGAAATTCAACCTCCATACAACTAAAGATATAAGTCTATCCATCACATGTCAAATATGGCCTAATCATTTACTCATGACAACCAACAAAACATCAAAACCACAATTTAGTTCAGTGAATTAACCATCACAACTAAAGGAGAGAACATGTCATTGTTTATATGTGTGATGCTAAGTGATGATGTGTGACTAGCTCCCTTTCCCACATGCCGGTTTCATGGTACCTAAGAAAAACACATAAACACAAGCGTGAGTTCATCACTCAGCAAGTATATTGCAATGGAACAAGAAAATACATTTCAATACCTTCATCACCACTTTTCACATACGACATCATACACATCTCATATTCATAGTGTAAGCATATCATTGGCATCATCATATATCATCATCATTTAACATCCTCATATAATTCAACGCAATGCAATGCAATGCGATGCACATATCTCCTGGAAACTCATACCGGTATGGTTGAGTACACACCCGTCGGTGTGCACCCTCTCCCCCCTTCCATCCCGAAGATGGAGGGTGCCTACTCCTCGCTTCCATACACCGCGGTGGATGGAATCACGATGTAGGACTTACTCATTGGCTCTCCGAAATAGTCATAACTTTCTCACCGACCTTCCCCGGACTAGTTATGACTTTCTCACCGCCCGGGCCATGTATCATGCCATGTATGCAAATATGCCAACATCATAAATAACTTTGTACATTAACACATGGCATCATAACATAATAAGCATATTCATCATATCAATGGCAAACATTAAAGCATGGCATGTGAACATATCATATATTCAATTTCAACTCAACAAAACTAGCAAACTACAACCCGCTACCCATTCCAATACACTTGCCTCAACCACGGGCGACGGATTGGCGAGACGTAGAGGGCACCCCCGGGGTCACAACACCTGCACATAGGCACCACACACTCAAAATCATGCCCACAAAACAATACGTAAACACTCTTCTGCCCAGACTTTGCAAACTACCCGCACAACCCAAAAACAAAGGTTCTGTCCCGTCGGGATAGCAGACTTGCAACGAGCCTAACTTGGGTTCTACGACTCTGAATCGATTAAACGAGTACATCCTCGCGTAGCTTAGGAAATTTCCTAACTTTTTCTAAGTATATGGAAAAGCTGATTCGGACTCTAAAGTTGTTTAATCTACAAAATACCGTGATCTGTTCCAATCACGTCACAGTTTTTAACACGTTCGGTAAAACAAGCATAACTTTCAAATGGCTGGGCGGCCGACCAAATTCCGACTCTAAAACGGCGAAAACCCAAACCCTAGGTCGACTGCTCAATCGCCCGAAACAGAAAACGTGGCAACTCTAGTTTTCTCCCAAATCTACCCATGGACAACACCTCCATTTGATCTAAAAACATGAAATCGACCTCTAGAACAGCACCTAGACCCAACCCATAGATCACCCATGCCATACCTTCGCCCGACGAACGAAAACCCAACGGATCTCCTCCCGGTTCGCGCAATCTCCTTCCTTGCTTCCAAATCCACCGGATCTCCTCGTCGTGGAGCGCTCCAATGGACGGATCTGCGGGGTGGTGAGGTGGAGAACTCCCCTAGGGGCAGCAAGGGAGGTGGAGAGGGGAGGAGAGGGGTGGTGGCGCCTTGGGGTATGTGGGAGCGGACGGGGACGGGTGGCGGCGCTGGGGGGGCTTGGGGGTGGCGGCTAGGGTTGGGAGAGGGAGTTTGGGGCGCACCAAGGGGTGGGGGCCAGATTTGGCTGCCCAAAAGTCCCCCCTTGGGCCCAAACCCTTCCACCGGAGGCCCAACTCAACCCCCAAGGCCCAAAGTCCCCCGGAGTGGCCCAAACACCCGAAAACGGCCCAAAAACACGCTTATAAACGGCATAACGAAAGTTTTAACCTCCATTTTCACATTTTATAAAGTTTTGACCTCAACATTCACATTTTATAAGATACGACACTCCGTGGTGTCACATTCTCCCCTTCAACAGGATTCGACTCTAATCCAAGACACACCAATACGCAACCCAAAGAAAGCAAAAGATAGCTAGGTTTCACATCTCATACCTTAGGCGAAATGCTCGGGTACTTCTCGCATGCAGAGACTCCAGCCCCAAACAGCTTCTCTCTCGACTAAAGCCACTGAACTACACTCGATCGAGACCCGATGGTAAGATGCTTAGGCTCGAAGACCCACAGTTCTAACGATAACCCACGATCAACCTCTTGCAAGAACTTTACTCAACATTGAAACCCAAAGCACCCATACAAGGCCTCGGCATGACCCAAGCGATAGGATAAAATCCCAAACAGACCACGAAAGGAAACGGTCTCACACTCCTCCTTCGATACATCCCTTGGCACTAAAGTGCCCGATCCCTTTAACCAAAGCCACTCTCCAGAAGGATATGATACCAACTTCTAGATCCATCTTCCGCTCCCACGCACAACGGTGATTCACGTCTCAACCTCTCAACTGTGGTTCGTCGTATTCGCGACGACGCAAACCAAGTGAGACACAACACTCTAAGATTACTAACTGCTTGAACCATCGGGGTTACATCCTGATCTTTTACAACAAGACCAACACCCACCCCACTACCACCGAAAGGAGAAGTCTACTTTATGACCAGAGTTCTGAAAACCCGCAAATTCAACAACAACCGAACATTCCTCTTCGGTTGGCACAACACGCTCAAAGATCGACGACAAAAGATTCAATACACTTCCAAAAGTCAAAGCAATTACTAGCAACCACCAAGTGGTCCACTCAAGATTTAATCAGCCCTACCGAGGGACACATCAATGACACAAGTCTCCAAGAAGGTTTGAATTGAGTCCTACACAAACTTCCTTTACTCTTCACTTCCAAACTAGTTACGATCAACCACTAGCAATGCCTAATATCTTAGGTCATTACAAACCCACACTAGATTCCTCTTTCTAAGAAGGTTTCGCCCTCGCATTCTTCCTTTCAAAGAATCGGAACAAGGGTACAATCATTGAGTAAGCTCAACCAAGACCCATGAACCCAAAATGATCCACATCCAACAACTCGAACTCCAAAGCGCTAAAAGCCACATTGGAAAGAGTTTGGCAAGAACCAAAGAGTACTCATCTTATTTTTCCTAAGCTAAGATGCAAAGGAAACACAAATCTCCTACACCATAACCAACATACTAGAAAGAAATAGAAGTCTCGATTTATGACATGCATGCACACTTTTGAAGAGCACTCCGGATTAGTCATATATCCATATATGAATTTCTCACCGACCTAGCTCAACGACTCTTTGATCATTTAACATCTATAAATGATGTCTTGTTTACTTTTCACCATTCATTCATCATGTAACAACACTACCGAATAGTCACTCACTTGAGAAAAAAGGAGCTTGAGAGGAGAGGAATTGACAACAAGGGGAGACAGATGTTTATAAGGGATGCAGTGTTGAGGCAGTGGTCACCGATGCCAGTGAGGATGATGAGGTGCACATGGCCACACTTGAGAAAAAAGGGAGGAAGGGCAACAATGGTGGTTGTAGAGAGAGGAAGAGAAGAAGAGGAATGTGAAGAAAAGGGAGAGGAGAGGAGGAAGAGGTTGTTAGAGGCTGACGTGTTGGCCCTGCTGTCATATGTTAAAATAATTGCTATATAGATGCCACGTAAGCTAAAATCGTGTTCAATCAGCCTCAGGGCGTTAGTATACCCGGTTTCGATAGTTGAGAAGGAAATATCTGGTTTTACAGTCGGAGGTTGAAACTTAAACTTTTCAAAGGTTCATGTTTAAATATACTTATTCCTTCCTTTCTTATAAAATGACTTTCGTAGGAATTTTTCCTATAGAAATTTTCAGGTTAAACAGGAGACCTCGTAACCTATCGGGACCCGAATGTGCAAATCCAGGCCCTCGGTGTTTCCGCACTAGTCCAGGATCATGCTAGTGCACACCATCTCAACATAGATGTATATCACAATCATACACAGCGAAAAAAATAAATAAAGTCTTTATTATAACGAAAGCGGTTGAGTCAACCTGATGGTTAACTTACAAAGATACGCCTCACAGGGAAAAGTCTTAAATAAATAAACTATAACAAAAAATAAATAAACTCGTGGCGCCAACCAATATGCCACAGGCAACTGACTGGGCTCGCTCCTTAGATAGCTGGCTCCTCCTAGAACTCCTCCTCCAGTGCTAGCATCGATTCTTCCTCAACTAATGGTTGTGTTGTGGCAAGGGTGAGTACTTAAAGCACTCAACAAGTTGTGCACATAATGCATATCTATTACTACATGGATGGCTTACTCCAAACGACAGGCTGAGTTGGTTCATTTGCAATAAAGCAACATTCACAATTAACAGCAGTAAATTGAAAAGCGGTAAAACGATTAGGATATGAATGACTTTCACAATAAATTTCTTAAGTAAAGCATTTACCATCCTTAATAAGGTTCATTATTTTCATACCAAGTATACATATTTATTTTTATGAAAGTCTAACCCTTGACTGTAATCCCCGAGCATTGTCCAATACTGTGGACACGGCTATTCGAATAGTTTTGACACTATGCAGAGGTTATACACTTTACCCACAAGATATAGTCGCTCACCACACAGGCGATTAACCGTAACAAAGCCTTTCAGAAACTTCTAACTTAACAAGTGAACCTCTCTGGTATTGCCTTCACTATCACTCCCCTCACTCAGAGACGAAGTATAGGACCGACACATACCGTTGGATGGGTACCAAACCTCAGCACAGGTACGCTCCCCCGTACAGCTACACCCCTATGTAATTGTCACTCTGAGTTACCACAAGCAAGGTATCAGTGACCTACTCAACTAGGTCTGTCCCATTCCAGACATGTGGTTGTATGTTGGACTCAGTTCAAATTCTTACAATGTTAAGTCCTTAGATGACCGAGGCAAGACTTCCACACTCAAATGGCACATAGCCCTCATGACCACTCATCACCCATTGCCACACAGGCCCACCATTTCCATGCCACTTGCCCCGTCTAAATCATTTTCCACCGCAGTGATTATTGTGCAACACATGCCAACAATAACCCAACATCTATGTAGACCCACACATGCTTCTACATGTCAACATCATCACATGGCATTCTAACACTATCTCAAAATACATTCCACAGTTCATTAATCAGTATTGAGTTTACATTCCAAAATTATATCAATAACACGATGCATGGCTAAGCAAACTATTGTCGGTCTAAATATCCCATGTTAGAAAATCATTAATGTCCAACTATTAATCCACAACCTAGGGTGACAAAATGATTCAGGGCATACAATAATTAACAAGGTGGCATACTTCAAGTGGGTGTGTAGCTAATCCCAAATTTAGACTAGCATGCAGTAATTTGAAATAACATACATTTAAAAAATAGGATCAATATGATCAAAGCACAACTTGCCTTAGAAAAGGTCATGTTCCTGGTCTTGGTCTTGTTGTTGAGTCAACACCTCACCCTCGAATCCTTCGGGCACTACGACGTCTACGCGTAACGAATAAAATAGCAATAAATAAATAAAAATAGAGAGCAACGTAAGTCTAAAAATTAAATAAAATTCACCATTAAATATATCTTAATTTTACAAATTTTTAGAAACTAGAATGACCTCAATCGGAGTTAAAACGCAAAAGTTATAGCGATTTCAAGTTTGCATATCAATTAAAAAGAATAAACTGAATTATCCGATTTACTTTTCTATTGAAAATTCGAAAAAATATGACGTTAGCACCGGATTTATTTTTCGGTCGAATTATTTTTCTAAAGGAAAATTGAATTATTACATCACACTTGCGTCATCCGGTGTATAGACTGGGTCCACGGTCCGGCTTGGGTCTACCGTGGACCCGGTCCATGCGACCTGATCACACTGACACATGGGCCCGTCTTGGATGACGTCACGCTGATGTCATCATATGGCCCGGCTGGCTAAACTGATAGGTGGATCCCATCGTGGCGTTAGCAGGGCGTCATTGCTGACATCATCGCACGTGTATATGGCGGCTGACATGCAGGCCCCGCAGTTAACGTCAGCGGCGACCGTGCCCGCTCGACGACGTCTCGATTTTCGCATGCATGTGGCGCGACACGATTGGCTGGATCTACGGCGCAATCCGGTCCACACAAATCAAATCCAATAGCTCGGATTCGCCCACGTCTATACTACGCCCTCATCGGATGGCCCAGATCAAATCAGGTTTGCCGTGGCGAAGGGCTACGTGGGTAGTCCCGGTGTCCGACGCATGGCGGCATCTACACCTTCCAATCTCGATCGTACGACTATGAATGAATCTACCTCGAACTACGCAATCAAATCTAAACTACTCGTTTTTGACCCAATGACCCAGATTTGTCTGCGGCTAAGTCTACATCGATCCATCTGAACCACACATCTAAAAATCTAATGGCCTAGATTGGTTTGAATCTACGGTACTCAGAAACTTCGACGTAGACTCACCTCGTGCGTTGGATGGAGATTGGACGGCTGGTGAAGTTCGTGAGCGTCGGTGATGGCACGACGACCTGATTCCACTGGCGCTGAAGACGACGACACACACAATGGTGTTTTGGGGTAGCTCCAGCGAAGTGAAATACCAGGAGGGTGTGCCTCAGCATGGAGGTTTCGGATCTGTGGTCGATCGTGGCGAAAATGGCTCGACGACGAAGGAAGGCGGCTAAAACGTGCGGTGGTGCTACCTCCAACTACGTTGAGCTTCTACAGTCAGTCCACGACGACCTGGGCAGTGGCGCTTAGGGTTTTCGATGCGGCTCCAAAAGCTCTACATGATGCGATGCTGTGGGCATTAAATAGGGGCCTAGAACGGCGTGCACAACGTGGAAATTGCAGCGGGGTCGTTGCAACTGCGGAGTTCGATGAGATCCTAATTTGACTCGAAGAGACGTGACGTGGCCGCATCCAGAGCGTACACGTGCCTCGGATGGGAGCGCCCTAACGCGTCTGCGACGTGGCTCACTCCCAGCCATTGGATCCAGATCCAATGGTTTGCGTGAATAGGGGTTAGGGTTTCGGCAATGGCGCGGGTCGGGTTACGTTTAGTGGGTTAACGGGTCGGGCGGCGCGGGTTGGACCCATTAGGGTTTCCGAATTTCCTTTCTTGTTTTTATTAATTAAAATAGTCCTAGTAATTCAAATAATACAAGAAAAATAGCAAAAGGCTCAGAAAAATTTTGGAAAATATTTTAAGGCATTTTGGACTTAAATAAAATATTTCCAACAAAACTTTATATGAAATTTTTGAATATTTAATTAATTCAGTAAAGGACTTAATTCTAATTAAATCCAAATAATTCTAAATAAATTCCATAAAATTCCAAAAATTCAAATAACTCAATAAATTCAATAAAAAGAAAAATTTAGGATGTTACATAACCTCCCCGAAATTCCCACTTAAAACTTATTTGCCTCGCTGGCCATCGTCTACCAAGTACGAACAACTTGTACGTAGGCCGCGTGTAATCTACTTTCAGATCATGAGTCGCTGCCGACACATCCTCTCTCAAAGCGATTGTACACAAAAAAAACACAGTGCATCCTAAAGCATACGTTCGCTTTATCATATTGGAGAACAAAAGCGTCGTGCCATGTCGGGCTGGCTCGGCCTAGGCCCGCCATACTTCGTGATTGAATCGTGTTGTGTCTTCCCAGCTTGCCTTCGGTGAGCCCAAGCACAGCCTATTTGCGCTTCGTGTCATGCCGGTCCAGGCCCGATCCATTTGCACTATTGCGACGAGATGAAGGGAGCTGAAGATGTATGGAGTTAAGGTAGTAGACACAAATATTATAGAAAAAAGAACTAAAATTTATTTATTCTTGAACAGTTACAGAGAGCGAAGGTGATGTGATGAACACGGACGAGAGAGGGGGCAATGTGCAAGAAAGAGAGTGAACAAGACACGCGTCAGACGGTTGAGAACAAGTCTGAGTACCATGATATGTGTCCAACTCTAGTTCCCAAGTTCATAGCCTAGCGCCTACATATCCTGCATTCGAGATGAATCATTATACATACACATATGTAATTGACATAGCATAAAAGTAGTCTAGAACTATTAAAACTACTTAATATTACAAGTCCATAGCCGACCAGCCAAATACAACACATAGAAGTAAATTGCAGTGGAAATAAAGCATAAACCAAAAGTTGGACACCGTTATGCCCATCCATAACTTCGTTACCTTCGTCTAAACATTTTAAATTAAGCAAATAGTTAATACACGTATGTAGTCGCAAGACTTTAGTGTATGGAAATAAATATACATGATTGGTTATTCCAAAGGAATTAAGCTTCTACACTAAGTTTATTTCCAGCATAAGGCATATTTTATTTGCATCTGAGCAGTTTATCAAATGGTAATGAAATTATAAAGAGCACTTGATATGAAGTTAATAACAATAAATAAAGTTTAATTTCAACATTTCATGACCCTCCATGGTCACAAACAGCGAGTATAACATAGCCAACCATAACTTCAGAACAAACCAACCTGTTACAACACATTTTTTTTCAAAATCTTCGCAAAACAAAGCTATACTTGATATTACTTTCCCAAGTTGCTCTTGACCGTGAGCATAGCTAATTAATTAGATTTTAAATCTTTGCAGAAAGTGTACACTTTACCCACATAACACATTCTAGCAATCATGTCAATTATGCCACGCGATACGTATAGTACCCATTTTGCTAGATTGTGATGAAACCGTTCAACTAGCTAGAACCTACCCTTGTATCAACCAGTGGATGTCAAACCCTTGCTATGATGCAGAAAATCTAGACCCGCACACACAGTACTAACAATGGTTTATGCCCCATCGAATCCTTTCCCCCATAGCAAGGCATACACCGTTGTATTAGAATGATTTAGTCTCAACGCCTCGGTGAAGGGAGCACCTATGAATGATACTATACACCCGGTTCATCCTTACTACTACGGCCTACCAAAATGTAAGGCTAAACCCCAACTAATTTACTAAGTTAAGGTATCCCATACTAGCACATGTGTTTGCACAATTTGACCCAAATGATGGCATCAAGTTCGGTCCTTAGGTTGACCCAGGCGAGAATCTCCCCCTATCTACGTGCAAGTCCACCCTTCGCACAGTGTAAGTCCATCCCTTGCACAACTAGTTATAACATATCTCACCCGTGTCTAAATCATAAGTTTTATTTTCATTTTTACCAGAATATCAACAACATTTAATCATGTCCAACTTATTTCAAATTAGATCAACTAGCATACCCATCCTTTCAACCTCTATAGGATAACTAAGCAAATGCTGTTATTACTCAATTATACCAATTTAACATTTCATAGAATGTTTAAACCTAGCTTAGGGTTCAACAAGGTTCTCATATCAATATAATTAAGGAAATCCCACCATTTCAGGAATACAACTATCGGTTCCCCCAATATAGCGACTTTACAGAAATTACACGCATGCATAATAATTTAATAAAACAACATAGACAATGTAAAATATGGGATCAAAATGATCAAAGGAGGGTGCTTGCCTTGTTGTTCGTCGTCTAATATGTAATCGGTAACGGGATCGCCATCAACAAATTATGAATCATCGGTGTCTACACATCGTTCGAGAAAAAGCATGGCAAACAACAAATAACATGACTTAAAACAAGGCAAAAAGAAGTCAAATGTAAATCCAAATTGAAACTTACCAAAAGTGATATCTGTGATTTTAGAATTTTGGGGTTGTCATATTATGCATTTTATGATGTTTTTATTAAGTTGGGTTTCATTTTAAAGGTATTTAGAGACTTGTTGCATCGTTATAAAAATTTAGATTTTTGCATGCATTGGAATTAAACTATTTAAGAATTTGTTATAAATTAAGTCAAAATTCAAATATTTGTTTTTACATATTTGGAGTGCTTTTGACCTCAGGAACTTGAAAAAATTTATCCTTCACTTTCGGTGTTGATTTGTGAAAATTTTACATAGAGCATATTTTTAGCCTATACATAGAGCATATTTTATCTCATCCTTCTTCCTCTTAGTTTTGAAAAATCACTGAAAAATGCAAAATACACTTTCTCCATTGGAAAGCATATTTTGATTTTCATAGGATTGGAATTAAATTTGAACCATTTGACAGCACAACCCCATCCGTAAGTGGACACATGCGTGCATGTCTCTGCCAACTCGGCCCCACACGTCGGTAACAGTGAACAGAGGAGGGAGGAGAGGCTAACTGATGGTGAAGGGCAGCCAAAATTAGCTGAGGAGAGGCTAGAGGAGGTGGCAAACCTAGGGGTTTGATCGGTGGTGGCGAGGCGAGGTCACAATGAGCTGGAGGCATGCATGGGTGGAGCACGGTAGGTGGTTGCTGTCGGGAAAGAGGAAGAAGGCAGCTTTGTCTCGGTTAAGTGCAGTGGAAGCATAAGGGAGTGAAGGTGAAACTAGAGGGACACCTCGGTGCGGTGGGGAGAGGTCGAGGTGGGTTGGCGGCGTGTAGTCGGAGGTAGGGAAGAAAGCTTCATAGCGACTCGGGCTCCAAGAGCTGAAATCAAAGAGGGGAGAGAGTTCAGGGATCTGAGATACGACTGTAGCCGAAAGGATTTGGGCGATGAGCTCACCAAGTGGTGTATTGCGGGAGAGATTGCTCGCCGGTTTCATCCCCTTGCTTTGGTGGTTTTGGGCTCACATCGGTGGAGGTGAGGTGCAAGCGAGCAAGGATGGTAGGAGGGGGCTTTGGTGGCTTAAATTTGTGGCGTGGCGAAGCAAGCAAGGCACGGGATGGGGCGATGGAGTCGACGAGGCGAGGTCGAGTGCACCCACGTGGCACGCGTGCTCTGCCGCGCCTGTGCGTGGCATACACGCGGCATGTCCACGTCACGGCGTGGATGAGAGGAGGGAGAGAAGGAGACGCTAGCCGATGGGGTCTACCAACCGGTGTGGCCCACTTGGCAGCAGTGATAAGGTGGCGGCATTTCATCGAACACATCGAGGGTATACTGTAGCTTGGCCATTAAATGCAGATTTAGACATGGCGGTTGAAGCTGTCATTTCATGTCTTGAATGGTCCAAAATTATCTAGAAATATTCATGGAGGTAGAGCTTTGAATGGAGTTTCTAATATCCTTGAGTTCACATATTTTGGTGAATTAGTTTTCAAATTAAAATTCCTAGCCATTTGCTATTTTCAAACAATAATTGAATTTTTAGGGCCTAGCCATTTGCTATTTTCAAATTAAAATTCCTAGCCATTTGCTATTTTCAAATTAAAATTCCTAGTATTTTATAAAATTATTTCCTGTGTTGGGTTGTTTGGGATTTTTATGAGTTCCTTTTGAATGGTCTAATTTAGAGAAAAAAAAGTTGATTAAAGAAGTTAAATCTTTATTCAAATAAATTTAGGATAAAACCCAAAATTTCTCTACAAGACATGTTAAGTCACTTTATTCTATTTTTACATTTCTTAGGATGTTAAAAACCTAAACCCCTTACATTAATCTCGTCCTCAAGATTAGATAGACTTTTTAAAGAAGTATGGGAATTCGGTTCTAAGGTGATCTTCACATTCCCAAGTGGCCTCTTCTTTGGTGTGGTTACTCCACTGAACTTTGAGCATATTAACAGTATGATTACGAATATGACGCCTGGCTTTGTGAAGGATGCGAATTGGATGCTCGAGATATGAAAGATCAGGTTGCAAGTAAATGGTGTCCAGGTGAGTGAGCTCAGTGGGAGCTCGTAGACATTTCTTTAGCTGAGACACATGAAATACATCATGTGCATCTGAAAGTTGAGGCATAAGTTCAAGTTGGTATTTCACTTCGCCTCTTTTCGGGAGGATTTAGTAATGACCAATGAATCGAGGGGCCAACTTTCCACAAACTTGAAACGAGTGTCGCGCAGTGGTGAGACCTTGAGGTAAACAAGGTCGTTTACTTCAAAGCTCAACTTGCAGCAGCAGTTATCGACATAGCTCTTTTGTCGTGACTGTGCCTCTTTCAACCGATTTCTTATTAGATTGACTTGGTCTTCAACTTCTTGGATTAAGGCTGGTCCAAAGAATTTTCTTTCACCTACTTCAGACCAAAACATAGGTGTTCTAAACTTTCTCCCATAGAGTGTTTCGAAGGGAGACATTTGGAGACTTGCTTGAAAGCTATTGTTGTAAGAAAACTCGGCGAACGCTAAGCATTTCTCCCAATTCATGCTATAGGATAGCACGCAAGCTCTCAACATATCCTCCATAATTTTATTTGTTCTTTTGGTTTGACCTCCTATTTGTGGATGAAAGCCTATGTTAAAGAATTGCTTAGTTCTGAGGAGTTCGTGTAAGCTCTCCCGGAACTAGGATGTGAATTGCGATCCACGTTCTGAGACAATGACTTTAGGGACACCATGAAGTTGAACAATATGGTTTAAGTAGAGTTCAACGAGCTTGGTTTCAATATAAGAGATGTGTACTGGAATGAAATGAGTCACTTTAATCAAACGGTCAACAATAACCCATATAGAGTCATGCCCATTCGACATCTTTGGTAAGTCGGTGGTGAGTCCATGCCAACTTTATCACATTTCCATTCAAAAATCCGTAAGGGCTGAAGCATTCCTGCAGGTCTCTGGTGCTCTTCTTTTATGCATTGGCACATGTCGCAAATAGCAACGTGTGCAGCAATGTCGTTTTTCATAACGGGCCACCAAAACTTTTCTTAGAGGTCCTGGTATTGAAAGAGGAGATTTGTGAGCTTATTTTAGGACCACCTCTTTGATTTTCTTGGTCACCTAGAACATATATCTGTTGTCCATGCATGACTAAACCATCATCATTCTTAGAGAATCTCGATTGTGCGTCTTCTTTCATCTCGTTCTTAATCTCAAGCACTCCTACGTCCTTGAGCTGGGCGGCTTTAATTTGTTATTCAAGAGTTGGTTGTAGGGTCAGGGATGCAACATACCCCTTTCCAACCATTTCCATGTTGAGGTTGTAGAATTCTTCGAGTAGTTCTGGCTAATTGACAAGAATCAAAGTATTAACAGTGTGTAGCTTTCGACTAAGTGCATCAGCTACTACATTTGTCTTACCAGGGTGATAATGGATGCCTAGATCATAATCCTTAATTAACTCAAGCCATCTCCACTGCCTAAGGTTCAGATCTGGTTGGATGAAGAAGTATTTCAGACTCTTGTGATTGGTGTATATCTCACATCGGTTACCAATGAGATAATGCCGTCATATCTTGAGAGAAGGAATGATGGCTGCTAATTCCATGTCATGAGTGGGATAATTGGCTTCATGACGCTTCAATTGGCATGAAGCATAAGCTAAAACCTTTCCCTCTTGCATTAACACACAACCAAGGCTTTGATGGGATGCATCGCAATACACATCGAAGCTCTTGTGTATGTTGGGCAAAATGAATATAGGGGCTATTGTGGGTCTTTGTTTTAGCTCCTAGAAACTTGCTTCACATGCTGATGACCACTCAAATTTCTTCTCTTTCTTGAATAATTCGGTCATGGGTTTTGCAATTTTTGAGAAGTTATCGATGAATCGGTGATAGTAACCAGTGAGATCGAGAAAACTTTGGATTTTAGAAATAGTTCAAGGCCCCCAAGTGAGCACATTTTGTACCATGCTCGGATCAACAGCAATGCCTCCTTTTGAAAGAATATGGCCTAGGAAGACAACTTCTTTAAGCCAAAATTCACACTTGCTAAACTTTGCATATAATTGATGCTCACGAAGTTTGTCGAGCACCATGCACAAGTGAAGTTTGTGCTCTTATTTGCTCTTGGAGTAGATGAGAATGTCATCAATGAACACCACCATGAATTTGTCCAAGTATTCCATGAACACCTTATTCGAAAGATTCATGAAAGTGGCAGGTGCATTAGTAAGCCCAAAAGAAACCACAGTGTACTCATACAAACTGTAGCGGGTGGTGAAAGCAGCCTTTGGGATGTCCTCTGGTCTGATTTTGAGTTGGAAATAGACAAGTCTCAAGTCAATTTTTTAAAAGACTCGAGCTCCACTCATTTGATCAAATAAATCATCAATTAGTGAAAGAGGATATTTATTTTTGATGGTGACATCATTCAATGATCAGTAGTTGACACACATTCGAAGACTACCATCTTTCGTCGTGACGAATAACACTGGACTTCCCCATAGAGACAAGCTAGGGCAAATGAAACCTTTATCTAACTGCTCCTGAGTTGTTTCTTTAATTCAACCAACTCATATGGGGCCATACGATAAGGACGTTTGGAAGTGGGTGTTGTTCCTGGCATAAGATCAATAATGAACTCCAGGTCTCGGTCTGGTGGCAACCCTGGTAACTCATCTGGAAAAACATTGAGGTACTCACAGACAACTGGTACTTGATATACCTTTGGAACTGAGAGAGAGTGGAGGGATGGCTGTTGCAAGGTGGAGGTTTGATCAGAGGTGTATTTGACATGAATTCCATTGAAATTGACTAAAGAGATAGCACGATGTGGGGGTTCCGGTCATTAAGACAGTGATCAGGGTACTTACTGTCACATCAGACTGGAGTTAATGCGACTGTCAGTAATCCGACTGCTAGTCCCAAGATCGTACTCGAATTGGGTCCAATCGATCGGAGCTTCCCGCAGATATGTGTCCAGTACTAGTTCCCTGGATCAGTAGCCTAACACCCACATATTCTAAACAACAGGATGCATCATTTCACATACGAAAAGGATAAAGACATAACATAACTTTGTAGGTACGATTACATCATATAGATTACAAAAGAACGAGTTTGCTCATTGGCTACAACATCAGAAAGTAGCAAAAGAGAGATTGCTACAACGGCAGTGTGCCTTCCATAACCCATAGGCAACTGACTGGGAGGGTAGACCCAGATAGCCATCTCAAAAGTCATCGGGGCCCGCGGCACCAAACTCATCATCGAACACGTCGTCATTACCTTCGACGTCGTCTTCTATGATTGTTGTCAATTTAGAGCAAACAATGAGTACACATATGTACTCGCAAGACTTTAGTGTTTGCAAGTATTATTAAATGCAGGTTATGACAATGGAATAGGCTTCTAACTGGTTCATTTTGCATGAGGCTATCTTTATTTGCAATAAATTAATAAATAAGAACATTGCAAAGCTTTGAAGAATAACTGAAATGAAAGACAGCTATTTCATGAATAAGTAAACGTTGATATCAAATCATAAACCCATCCACCATTTCCAAGGCCATGAACCATTTTCCAAACCGAAGTTCCCGGATCTCTCCCATTACCAACCATTTTCCTTTTATAAAGCCAAAACCGAAAAGTCTAAAGTTGACAATATTTTTCCAAGTTGATAATGACCGTGAGCATGGCTAATCGATTAGATTTATTCTTTGCAGAGATTGTACACTTTACCCACATGACACACTCTAGCAATCGTGTTAGCCACGCCATGCGATACTCACCATATCCGTTTTGCTAGACTGCGACACAATCATTCCATTCATTGGAGTTAAACTTGCACTAGCCCAGTGATGTTGATCCCTGCTATGTGTGAGAGAAACCACTATGGTTTACGCCCCATCATACTCCCCTAGACAAGTTGGAAGTCAGGCCCATACACGAGGTACTAACGATGGTTTACGCCCCATCACGCCCTTCCAACCCTGACCACTTAGGTCTAACGATGGTTTACGCCCCATCGTGTCCTTTACCCTATAGCATGGCATGCACCGTTGTACCGGCATGCTCCCATTCTGATATAACCTCCAGAAATGGGCCCGCCTCGAATGATACCTAGTCCAGATACCATTCTGTAACACCCCAAAATTTTGGTTTTCATTAATTTAAATGTTATTTTGCACTTTTGTGAATTTTTGGAATTTTCTGGAATTTATTTGGAATTTATTTGAATTTATTCCCTTTTGAAATAATTAAAGAATTAAAAGTTGCAAATACATTTTTTGTTGGAAATAATTTATTTGAGTCCCAAATGTCCTAAAATATTTTCTAGAATTTTTCTGGAATTTTTCTAAGTATTTTGCTATTTTTCTTGAATTAAATGAATTTCTAGAAATTAATTTGAATATTTAATCGCTGGGAAATGTCAAACCGGGTTTTACTGTTCCTCCGATCGAACCCGAGTCTGACTCGAGTTCGAGTCCGACCCGAACCACATTCGAGCCGAACCGCAGTCCACCCTAACCCTAACCGCGTGACCGCTCGAACTCGAGCCCGACCGAGCCAGCCAGGTCGCCAAGACGGACCCGAGCCCAAACCCCGTGCCCGTTGGATCAAGATCCAACGGTTCACGTTGAGCCACATCACCCAATCCGAAATGGAATCGGATTCCGCTGCCGCCCGTGCAAGGGCCCTCGTTTTCCGCGCATAACACGGACGTCGAGGGAGTATTTATTGCGCCGCCGCCGCCAGCTTGTAGCCCATTTCCTTGCGCACCCGTAGCCCTAGACCTTCACGCCTGAGCCGCTGTGGTTGCGCCGCAATCATTCGCCGTAGTTGGGTTAGGCTTCCGTCGCGATTCTTCTTTGTTTCCGCCGTCGTCCGCCGCCACCGAGCCCAGATCCGGACTCCCCGCGTCGAGGCGCGTCCGGGAGTACCACTCACCTCGTCGGAGGAGCCCCGTAGTGCCGTTCGCTTGGTCGTCGTCCCCAACTCTGGTCTGCTAGCGCCGCCGCACGCCATCGCCGTCTCGCGAGCTCCACCAGCCGTTCGATCAAGATCCAGCAGCCAGGATTCGTCCACATCATCCCTGGGTAATTTTTCACGTTTTAGTTTTTAGATCTGTTTCCAACCGTTGGATCTAGATCCAACGGTTTAGATCGCGCCACGTAGCCGTAACTGCACCGTGCTTGGATAGATCTCAGCCGTTAGATCTAGATCGTACGGCTAGGCTTAACCCGCGTTGTAGCTTTAGATTGGATCTTGACCGTCCGATCAAGATCGAACGGTCTAGATCGACAGTGTAGTTGCCTAACACGTGAAACCCAGATCCTATCTGGGCCGTTAATTTTCAAATCAACGGCCAAGATCTAGCTACGTGGCCGGAAGGCTTACCGTCGCGGTCAGCACGGTCACGCCAGTCACCGCTGACGTCACGCGTGACGTCAGCATGGGACCCGCATGTCAGTGGCCCAGCCGAACCGCACCATGACGTCATGCTGATGTCACGGTGGGGCCCAGCTGTCAGCCGTCCTCAGCCGAGAGTGATGACGTCACCGCTGACATCATCCGATGGGGCCCACATGTTAGTGAGACATGTACTCGTGGACCAGGTTCACGGTGGACCCAAACCGAACCGTGGACCACGTCCATGGACCGGCCGACGCAATAAATCGATTTTTCAATAGAAAAATAATTCGGTGGAAAATCAAATTCCACGCCGACGTCATTAATCGATTTTTCAATATAAGAATAAATGGATTAATTCGGTTTAATGTTTAATTTGAATTTTGAAACTTCAAACGCTTATAACTTTTGCATTTTAACTCTGATTTGAGTGATTCCAATTTCTAAATTTTTATAAAATTGAGATCTACCTAATGGTGAATTTAATTAATTTTTGGACCAAAGTTTTTCTCTGTAATATTATTTAATTGATTATTTAAACTTTAAATGTTTGTAACTTTTGCGTTTCAACTCCGATTTTGTCGATTCAAATTCCTAAAAATTCATAAAATTATGCTCTATCTATTTATGGACTTTATTTGTATGTTCAGATACTTTTTGTGTACTGTTTTATTCATTGGTTGCTATTTGCACGTGTTACGAGTAGACGTTGAAGTACCCGAGGGCTTCGAATGTGAAGTGTTGACCCAGGAGCCAGCCCAAGACCAAGAACAAGTACTCTTTGAAGGCAAGTTGTGCTTTGACCATGTTGATCCCATTTTGAAATTAATTTGATTTAAATTATTGCATGCTAGTTCAATTAGAAAATGCTTTAATTAATTTTGGGAGGATAGTTAATTGCCTAATTGCTGTATGCCACCTTGACATAAATGATCGTATGCCATGACCCCCTTGTCACCCTAGTTGTAGATTAAATAGTTGGACATTATTAAATTGCCAACATGGGTAATTAGACCCATGTAGTATGCTTAGCCTTGCCACGTAACATGTTTTTGACAATTCATGATAATATTGACTTAATGAGATATGGAACCTGTTTTGAGAAGTGTCATGTGTTATTGATGATGATATTGATGGCACGTGGTGCGTGGTAAACAACTGGGGGTTTGATAAATAGTTTTCGACCGGGGCATGTGGCAAGAATGATTAGGTGGTCCAGTTGTGGCACTGGGAGCATTGATTTGGTTCTTCGGGTAGTCTTGCCCTGGTCACCCTAAGGACTTAACCTTGCAAGCCTTTGAACTGAGTCAAACGTGCAACCACATGTCTGTAATGGGACAGACCTAGTTGATTAAGTTGCTAATAACGTACCTGTGGGACCTCGGGGTGTCAATTATACCTTTTGTGTAGTTGTACGGGGGAGCGTACCGGGGCTACGGCTAGGTACCCATCTAACGGTTGATTGGCCTAAACTTCGCCTTTGCTAAGGGAAGGGTTAGTGTGCAATAACCGGGGAGGCCCACTTGTGTTGTTAGAAGTTTCCGAAAGACTTTGTTACGGACATTCGCCTTTGTGGTGTTTGGCTGTATCTTGTGGGTAAAGTGCATAACCTCTGCAGAGTGTAAAATCTATTCGAATAGCAGTGTCCGCGGCATTGGACATTGCTCGGGAATTACAGTCAAGGGTTAGACTTTCTTGAAAATAACTTGGACTTGAAAAGTTTGGTTTGGTTTAATAATGACGTTGATGGAAATGTGGATTAGGAATGGGAAAGATGTTTATTTAACTCCTGGAAAAGTTATTGACCTTATACTTGCTTTTACTGCTTTCGAATCTACCTATGTTACTTGTCAAATCTTTGTTTCTTGCAATTATACCATGAGCTGCTCCTTTGTACTAATCCATGCATGTAGTATATTAGTTTGCATTCTGTGCATGACTTGCTGAGTACCAAGTACTCACCCTTGCCACAATACACCACCAGTTGAAGAAGAGTCTACACCAGCTTTGGAGGAGGAGCTCCAAGAGGAACCGTCTATCTAGGGAGCGAGCCCAGTCAGTTGCCTGTGGTATACTAGATGGCGCCACGAAGTTATCTTATTTTCCGCTGCTGTTATTTCTCTTTTAATAAGTTTTCGCCCTGTGTGGCGAATATTTGTAACTTGACCTTAAGGTTGAGCAACCAGTTTTGGTTAACTAATTAAAGTACCTTATTATTCGTTGAGTATGACTGTGATATTTACCAATGTGGAGACTGTGTGCACTAGCGTGATCCTGGACTAGTGCGGAATACACAGAGGGTCCGGATTTGCAAATTCGGGTCCTGACAGATTCGTACATTCCAAACCATTATAGCACAAGCTCGGAACCCCAACTACTGTACTGGATTGAGGCTGTCCCATACCAGCTCATGTGGTTGTACAGGATTACTCGGTAGATAATATCATGTCTAGTCCTTAATTGACCCGGGTGAAATCTTTTAAAACCACATCAACACCGCGCAAGTCCATCCCTTGCACTAACCATAAACCCCGTGCAAGTCCATCCCTTGCACCGTACAAGTCCATCCCTTGTGTGTCAAATCCAGAATTTCAAACCAACTCAATACCGTACCAGTCCATCCATCGTACGTCCAACTAGGATCATAACGTCCATCCAAACATAATCCTCTGCCTCCTAGATCACGGAGGGTCTGAAGAATTGTCTTTCGCCAGTCTCAGACCAGAACAGAGGCGTTCGGCACTTTCTCCCGTAAAGCGCTTTGAACTGAGACATCCGGAGGCTTGCTTGAAAACTATTATTGTAGGATAATTTAGCAAACGCCAAACATTTCTCCCACCTTGTGCTGTACGATAGCACGCAAGCTCTCAACATATCCTCTAGAATTTGATTTGTCCTCTCAGTTTGACCATCAGTCTGGGATGATAAGCTATACGGAAGGACAACTTACTCCCGAGGAGCTCGTGAAGATTCTCCCATAACCGAGAAGTGAACTGAGGACCTCGGTCCGACACAATGATTTTAGGAACTCCATGCAATCGAACTATATGGTTCATATAGAGTTCCGCAAGCTTGGCTCCGTTATAGGTGGTATGTACCGGTATAAAATGAGCCACTTTCGTTAACCGGTCTACAATCACCCAAATAGAGTCATGGCCCGATGGCGTTTTCGGCAGACCGGTGATAAAGTCCATACCGTCCTCATCCCACTTCCACTCAGGAATATTCAAAGGTTGGAGCAATCCTGCAGGTCGCTGGTGCTTCGCTTTGACACGCTGGCAGACATCGCGAATGGCAACATATGCGTGATATCTCTTTTCATGCCAGGCCACCAGAATCTTTTCCAGTGGTCCTGAAACATTTTAGTACTCCATGGGTGGATTGAGAGAGAAGTTTCATGGGCTTCCTTTAAGATCGTCTCTTTGATTTCTCGATCGTCCGTGACATACACTTGATGTCCCCGCACAATCAAGCCATCCAATCTCTCAAAAAACCTTGAAGACGCACTTTCCTTCATCTTGCGCTTGATTTCAGCCACTTCCGTGTCTTCTGGCTGAGCGACTAAAATCTGAGACTCAAAAGTGGGCTGTAGGGCTAAAGCTGCAATGAACCCTTTTTCAACCACTTCCAAATTGAGTCTACGAAATTTATGTAGTAGCTGAGGCTAACTAAGCACAATCAGAGCATTAATAGTGCGTATCTTGCGACTGAGGGCATCAGCTACCACATTCGCCTTGTCTGGATGATAATGAATACCCAAATCGTAATCTTTAATCAGCTCTAACCACCTTCGCTATCTTAGATTCAAATCTGGTTGAGAGAAAAAGTACTTCAAACTTTTGTGGTCAGTATATATCTCATAGCGATTATCGATGAGATAATGCCTCCACAGCTTGAGAGCATGAACGACAGTAGCTAGCTCCAAATCATGAGTGGGATAATTGATTTCGTGAGGCTTCAGTTGACTCGAAGCATAAGCCACGACCATGCCTTCCTGCATGAGCGCGCATCCGAGACCTTAACGAGATGAATCGCAATACACGTCAAAGTTCTTATGCATGTTAGGCAGAACAAGGATTGGAGCTGTCGCGAGTCTTCACTTCAATTCTTTAAAACTAGCCTCACAAGCTGATGACCACTCAAACTTCTTCTCCTTCTTGAGTAATTCAGTCATCGGCTTGGCAATCTTAGGAAAATTTTCTATGAACCGTCGATAGTAACCGGCAAGTCCCAGAAAACTTTGAATCTCAGGAACAGTTCGGGGCTGTTCCCAAGCAAGCACATCTTGCACTTTGCTTAGATCGACTGCAACTCCTTCTTTGGAGAGAACGTGGCCCAAAAATTCCACCTCGTTGAGACAGAATTCGCATTTGCTAAACTTCGCTTACAGTCAATGCTCGCGAAGCTTATCGAGCACCATGCGCAAGTGAAGCTCATGCTCTTGTTTGCTTTGGGAGTAGATAAGGATGTCATCAATGAAGACCACCACGAATTTATCCAAGTACTCTATGAATACTTTATTCACATGATTCATAAACGTGGCGGGTGCATTGGTGAGTCTAAAAAAAAACCACTGTGTACTCGTACAATCCGTAACGAGTAGTGAACACAGTTTTCTGAATATCCTCCAGTCAGATCTTGAGCTGGAAATAACCGAGCCGCAAGTCAATCTTGGAAAAGACTTGAGCTCCACTCAATTGATCGAACAAGTCATCAATCCAAGGGAGAGGATATCTATTTTTGATGGTGACTTCATGTAACACCCCAAAATTTTGCTTTTCTTAAATTCATGTGTGATTTGGCACTTTGGTGAATTTTTGGAATTTTCTGGAATTTATTTGGATTTATTTGGGATTTATTTGAATTTATTCCATTTTGAAATAATTGAAGAATTTAATTTTGCAAATAAATTTTTGTTGGAAATATTTTATTTGAGTCCAAAATGATCCAAAGTATTTTCGAATTTTTCTCGAATTTTCGAGTCATTTGCTATTTTTAATGAATTAAATGAATTACTAGGAATTATTTTAAATATTAAATCATTTGGAAAATCAAACTCGGGTCAGAAATCGTTCATCCGACCGAGCCCGAGTCAGACTCGAGTTCGAGTCCGACCCGAGCCACGTGACTCGACCAAACCCACTCCTAACCCTAATCAATCCCAACCGTTGGATCAAGATCCAACGGCTGAGATCCGTCCGACCCAGACCCGAGCCGTGTCCGGACCAGACCCGGTCGCGCCCGTCTGGGCCGTTGATCGCGCCACGTGGGCGGGCTGCGATTGCGTCGTCTCCGCCGAGTCCGAGCCGGACTCCGCCCGGTGAGCGCCGCCGTGACCGACTAGGGTTCCGCCTCGAGCACGCCTCCGGCTATTTAATGCCGGATCGCACCCGAGGATCGCCATCCCACGCCCGGTCCGAAACCCTAGCTCACGCCGCTAGGATCCCCACCGTCTCGCCGCTATTGCTCGCCGGAGTTGGTAAAGCACTCCGCCGCGATTTCGCGCCGTTTCGCCACCGTCCGCCATCCTCCGCCGACGTTGACCCAGATCCAGATCCCTTGCGTCAAGGCGCACCGTGCCTACCATCCACAGCGGAGGAGCCTGCAGCGCCGTCGGGCGTGTCATCGATCATCGGCTCGCCGCCAAGCGCCGCGACGCCATTGCCGTCGCCGAAAGCCATCTCGGCCGTCCGATCAAGATCGCACGATCCAGATCTTGCCACGTCATCGCGCGGTGAGGTTTCGTTCACGATCTCTAGATCCAATCTCAACCATTGGATCTAAATCCAACGGTCCAGATTAACGCGTTCACCCCAAACGCGTAACACCAGATTCCAACTGGGCCGTTGATTTTCAAATCAACGGCCTAGATCTAGCCACGTGGCGTAAGGCCAACCGCGCGGTCGGCGCCGCGCGCATGAGAACGTGTCTCGACACGCTGGCCCGCATGTCGGCCCGCCAAAGCGCACCATGACGCCACGATGACGCCATGGCGGGCTCCGCTGTCGAAATGTCCCGGCAGGCCTTGACGCCAAGAATGACGCGTCACCCGAGTGGACCCACATGTCGATCTTCGTGGAGCCGTGGGCCGAGTCCACCGTGGACCCGAGCCGAGCGTGGACCAAGTCCATGGACCGGTGACGTCAGCCAGCCAATCGAGCCGACACGTGTCCATGCCGACGCCAATAATTAATTTCGAAAAGAAAATGATTTATTAATTCGAAATATTGATTCAAAATTTAGATTCAAACTTCAAACGCTTATAACTTTCGCGTTTCAACTCCGATTTGAGTGATTCAAATTTCTAAATTTGTATAAAATTGAGATCTACCTAAATATAAATTTTATTTAATTTTTGGACTAAAGTTTTTCTCTGAAATATTATTTAATTGATTATTTAAACTTTAATAAATCATAACTTTTATGCTTTAACTCCAAATTTGATTGATTCCAGTTCCTAAAAATCCAGAAAATTATGTTCTCTCTGTTTATGGATTTTATTTGGAGTTTTGGGATCTTTTGCCTAGTGTTTATTTGTGTATTTGCTATTTGCACGCTTTACGAGTAGACGTTGAAGTGCCGGAAGGATTCGAAGGAGAAGTATTGACTCAGGATCCAACTCAAGACCAAGAGCAAGTACTTTTTGAAGGCAAGTTGTGCTTTGACCATGTTGATCCTATTTCGAAAATCTATTTTGATTTAAACTATTGCATGCTAGTTCAATTAGAAAGATACTTTGTTTAAACATGGGGGTTAGATAAATACCAATTTGCTATATGACACCTTGATTACTTAAGTATGTGCCATGATCCCTTGTCACCCTAGTTGTGGTTTACTAGTTGGACATTATTAAATTGCCAACATGGGTTTAGACCGTTGTAGTATCTCGCTTAGACACGCTACGTGCTCATGACATGATTTTGGACAATCAAATGCTAATATGGACTTAATGATATATTGAACCTGTTTTGGAAAAGTATCATGTGATGTTGATGGCACGTGGTGCATGGTAATCAAGCGGGGTTTGATAAACGATTTCGGCCAGGGCATGTGGCAAGAGTAATCAGGTGGGCCATTGTGGCATTGGGAGTGTTGATTTGGTTTTGGGTAGTCTTGCCCTGGTCACTCTAAGGACTTAACCTTGCAAGCCTTTGAACTGGTCATACTTGCAACCACATGGCTGGAATGGGACGGCCCCTAGTTGACTAAGTCGCTAAGGACTCACTTGTGGAGCCTCAGGGTGTCGATTACACCGTTTGTGTGATTATGCGGGGAGCGTATCGTGGGCGTGGCAGGTACCCATCTAACGGTGTGTTGGTCCCATACTTCGCCTTGGCTAAGGGAAGGGATGGTGTAGAGCACGTCTGGAGAGGACCACTGTGTTGTTTGAGGCTTAGAAGGCTTTGTTACTGAGGAACTTCGCCTTTGTGGTGTTTGACCGTATCTTGTGGGTAAAGTGCATAACCTCTGCAGAGTGTAGAATCTATTTGAATAGCCGAGTCCACGATCTTTGGACAATGCTCGGGAATTACAGTCAAGGGGTAGACTTTCTGAAAATAACTTGGTTTTGAAAAGATGGGTTGGTTTAACAAGGAAGATGATGGAATTATGGTTTAGGATGGGAAAAATGTTTGTTAAACTTCTTGAAAAGTTATTTATGCTTTACTCATTTCTACTGCTTTCGAATCTACTTATATTACTTTTCAAATGCTGTTTACTGCAAAAATACCTTGTGCTATTCCTTTGTACCAAGCCATGCATATAGTATATTAGCCTGCATTCTGTGCATGACTTGCTGAGTACCAAGTACTCACCCTTGCCTCAACACAATATCAGTTGAAGAGGAGATTACGCCAGCTTTGGAGGAGGAACTCCAAGAAGACCCGTCTACTTAGGGATGCGAGCCCAGTCAGTTGCCTGTGGTATACTGGATGGCGCCACGAAGTTTATTTGATTTTCCGCTGCTGTTATTTCTCTTTTAATAAATTTCGCCTTGCAAGGCATATATTTGTAACTTGGCCATAAGGTCGAGTAACCCTTTGATTATTTAAATAAAGTACTTTGATAGTATCGTTTGGTATGATTGTGATATATACCGATGTTAAGACTGTGTGCACTAGCGCGTTCCTGGACTGGTGCTGAATACACAGAGGGTCCGGATTTGCAAATTCGGGGTCCCGACAGAGGTGGTATCAGAGCCATACTTGACTGTAGGCTCAACCCTAAGCTAGAATGGTCGTAGTGAGGATAAAACCTATTTTCTAAAAGCTAAAAGTTTGTCAAGATAAGAAATGACATCTCGACTTATCCCCTTCTCTCTTTTCTTGTCTCTTGCTGAAATTTTCCCTTACCTTGTCACAATTTAAAAATTCCGAGTTCTTACGTAAAGCACTCTTGTGACAGATGGAGGAAGAGTTCAACTACGTTGATCTGGGAGTTGGTCACGCCGCGGAACTTTGGCATATGCTACAGACTCTCGGAGATTTTGAGAAGCCCCAATACCAAGTGGAAGTGATCGTGCAAGCAGTGATTGATCAAGGCTTGTGATGTGAAGATTGAGGTACTGCTAGGAAGAAGGGCCTGTGCAATCGCGCCGATACATCAGACCGCCAGGAGATCTACAATGCAGATGGGTATCCAAGAGGTATCACGACGAGCAATGCGGCACATTACCCGTATCTACGCCAGAGAATTGAGAGCACGGTGTTCGTTATCATCCGCAGCGATAACCTTCGACAGAAGGAGATTCAGGATGAGGATGCCACGGTTACACGCTTGGCACGATTCGTCGTCGCCAGGAGGATGTACTAGATAATACGAGCAAGGAGCTACTGAAGGCCCGCAAGGAGATCACGGCAGAGAAGAAACGAGATGGCGGGAAGCTCAAGAGTATGTGGCACACCTTCTCACGAAGGATTGACGAGTTGGAGATGACTTTGTACGGACTGCACTCAGAGCCAAGATTGAGCTACACGAGCCGATCCAGAGAGGAGTCGATCTCGATGAGGACATCGCTTCTTCGACTACCATAGAGGACACATTCTTTGGACATGGCGATTGTTTCGGCGCCTATGCCACAAAGATCCGTACCCGAGCCGTGGAGGTTTTCTCGATGAGTGAGCATAGGTTCTATAGTGAGACTCCTTCGCCGAGTCGAGTCATAGAATAAAGAGTCACCCTTTAGGCGTTAGACTCGAGTTAGTTCGATTTGGATTTGCTTTGTTTGCTTGAGTGTGCATTATGTGTTGCAAGGCCCTTAGGCATTGTAAGCAGCCATACCAAGTTATTAATAATAAAGTTGGACCTTAAGGCTACACCTTTCGCCCGCATAAGTTCCATATTACTTGTCTATTCTTGTTTCCCTCTCATCTCTAAACCTAGAGCAAATCGACAGATGGTGAACACCCGTGGAAACTTGGGAAGCAATGGGAGTGGATCTCGCCCAGTAGAAAACCCCAATGATGGAGCACCAGCACCGCCAGTTGATATGCGAGTTTTGGAGCCTTTCTTGCTGCCTGGACTCGGTTGATGCATGCTATGATGCAACAAATGCAGCACGTCCTTTGCTCAGGCCACCGCTAATCAAGTTAATCAGGGCCACGCTTGAATACAAAGTGTCGAGAGTTCATGAGAACTCACCCACCCACTTTCTCTGGGAATGCCAATCCATTGGAGGCCGATGATTGGTTAAGATCAATTGAGAGGAAGCTACACATAGCTCAATGCATAGGGAATGAGAAGGTACTTTACGCTTCTCATCAGTTGGAAGAAATTGCCGAATGGTGGGAGAACTTCGTGCCACGCAGAGAACCCTCAAGATATCACTTGGGAAGAGTTCACGCATTCCGACAAGATTATCACGTGCCTGAAGGAATCATGGACCTTAAGAAGGAGGAGTTCAGAGCATCGAAGCAAGGTAATCGGCCGGTGGCCGACTACCTGAACAAGTTCACCCAGCTAGCACGCTACGCTTTGAGGAGGTAGCGATAGATAAATCCGGCATAGCCTCGCTTTATGAAGGGACTTAACTCAGGATTGCAAGTAGGGTTGATCACCCACACCTTTCCAGATTTCCAAGAATTGGTGAATAAGGCGCTTATTCTTGAGGACAAGCGCAAAGGAACTGGATGAGAACAGAAGCGCAGGATGCAACAAAGAAGGATCACGCCAGGAACGCAATCGCCGAGAGTTGCACCAAATCAATTCTTGATTCCAACCACGAATGCAACGAGGACACCATCCTCAGCACCAAGACCTGCCAATCGAACTATCGACCCCAGCCCTTCGCTAGAAACGCTACCCCGTGCAATAAAGAAGGAACAGTGAGACGCCGTTACAATCGCAACGAGCCAGGACACTTTGCCAACATTGTCCAAAGAAGACAGCAGAGCGACCCCGTTCGCTTCAATCTAGGAACCACCCCAGCTAGGACGCCAAAGACAGGAGCCACACCAGGACGTGGTGAGAGGCCGAGTCAACCATGTCACCGCAGATGCACCTGCGAGAATGCTACGGACGTCAGATCTTGGGTAAGTTACTAGTTAACTCAAGACTGCACAGTGATTTTGTTTGACTCGAGCTTCGCATTCGTTTGTTTCGCACGGCTTTGCTGCTAGAAATGACTTGAGAATTGCAAGACTTAAGTGCATGCTTTTAGTTCAAACCCCTGGTTCCGAACTCCGAACGGAAGTAGGATGTTCCAGGGTGAGAATACTAATAGATGGAATAGAGTTCCTAGCAAACCTTATAATTTTGGAGACCTGCACCTTAGATGTTATATTGGGAATGGATTGGTTATCCAAGCACAAGGTCGTATTGGATTGTGGACGAAGGACTATCTCCGTTGAGAGCCCGTGTGGGAAGAAAGTGGAATTTCAAGCCACTGCAGATTAGAGATGGACGATTGATGGTTAACAGTACCAAGGCAATCAGCATAGAGGATGTCCCAAGAGTGAATGAGTACCCGATGTTTTTCCAGAAGATCTACCTGGTATGCCGCTTGACAGGACATAGAGTTTGTGATAGAGCTTGTACTGCACAAAGACCGATAGCAAAGAGACCCTATCGGATGTCTACCGAGGAGTTGGTAGAGATGAAGAAACAGCTAGAAGAGTTAATGGAGAAAGGATTTATCGACCGAGTTCGTCACCGTGGGGAGCACCAGCTTTTGTTTGTCAAGAAGAAGGACGGGAGTTTCAGGATGTGCATTGACTACCGTGCACTCAATGAAGTCACCGTGAAGAATAAGTATCCGCTACCAGGATTGATGATTTGTTTGATCGATTAAGAGGAGCCGGAGTTTTCTCCAAGATTGATCTCGAGATCGGGATACCATCGATTGAAGATCCGATCGGAAGATATTCAAGATCGCATTCTCGTCAAGATATGGACATTACGAGTTTACTGATTATGTCCTTTGGGTCGATTTAATGCGCCACTTATTTCATGAATATGATGAATAAGGTGTTCATGGAATATTTGGACAAGTTTGTCGTCGTGTTCATAGACGATATCCTAGTCTACTCCAAGACAGAGGATGAACATGCCAAACACTTAAGGCGAAGTTTTGGAAAAGCCGAGGAACAAAGCAACTTTTCGCCAAGTTCAGCAAGTGTGATTTTTGGAAGGACAAGGTGGAGTTTCTTGGACATGTAATGACCGCATGAAGGAGTCGCCAGTAGATCCAAGCAAAGTAGAAGTCGTGTTGCATTGGGAGCAGAAGGCGTGACACGGTCGGAGTTTCCTTGGAATGGCGAGGATACTACCGCCGTTTCATCGAAGGCTTTTCGACAATTGCGAAACCTCTTACGCATGGCTGAAGAAGGAAAAGAAGTTTGCATGGACGCGAATGTGAGAAAGGATTTCAGGAGTGAAGAAGCGATTGACATCGGCACCGGTGTTAGTTCTACCGGATGTTGCTCAAAGCTTCGCTATTTATTGTGACGATCGCGCCAAGGACTTGGATGTGTGTCGATGCAAAATGGAAAGGTAAGTAAGCTTATGCATCAAGGCGCTTGAGACCGCATGAGGAAAATTATCCGACACATGACTTAGAGTTAGGCTGCCGTAGTGCATGCTTTGAAGATATGGCGTCACTATCTGATTGGAAACAGATGTGAAGTGTATACGGATCATAAGAGCCTTAAGTACATATTCACCCAGTCGGATCTGAATATGAGGCAGAGGAGATGGTTAGAGTTGATCAAGGACTATAATGTTGGAATCCATTACCATCCCGGGAAGGCCAACGTAGTAGCCGATGCTCTGAGTCGGAAAAGCCATACCGTGAGTACGTTGCTAGCCACAAGTCAGGATGAGTTATGTGAGGATTTTCAAAAAATGAGGATTGAGGTTGTACCTAGCGGATTCTTGGCCGCATTGGAAGTAAAGCCTACTTTAGAGGACCAGATCCGAGAAGGACAGAAGGATGATGACAGGATCCGTAGGATTAAGTCCAAAAAGGAGGAAGGCAAGGCAGAGGACTTCAAATTGGATGAGCAGGGCACGTTGTGGATGAAGGATCGCATTTGTGTGCCTAACAAAAAGGAGTTAAAGCAACTGATTCTGGAGGAAGCCCATGACTCCAAGTACTCGATTCATCCTGGAAGCGCCAAGATGTATCAGGATCTGAAGGAGAGATTCTGGTGGCCGAGTATGAAACGTGAAGTTGCCGAGCATGTTGCATTGTGCGACGTATGCCAGAGAGTCAAGGCAATGCATCAGAGACCAGCAGGATTGCTACAACCGCTGAAGATACCTGAGTGGAAGTGGGAGGAAATCGGAATGGATTTCATTACCGGTTTGCCGAAGACTCAAGGAGGTTATGACTCCATATGGGTTATAGTGGATCGCTTGACTAAAGTAGCCCATTTTATCCCCGTGAAGATCACTTACTCGGGAGATAAATTAGCAGAATTATACATGATCAGGATTGTCTGTTTGCACGGAGTGCCCAAGAGGATTGTATCGGACAGAGGTACCCAATTTACCTCAAGGTTCTGGAATAAGTTGCATGAAGCCATGGGAACCCGTTTGAACTTCAAGATGCCTTATCATCCACAGACGGATGGGCGGACCGAAAGAGTCAACCAGATTCGAGGATATGTTAAGAGCTTGTGCATTGGCTTATGCTACCTCTTGGGATAAGAGTTTGCCGTATGCCGAGTTCGATTACAACAATAGTTATCGAGGCTAGTTCTGAGATGTCACCTTTTGAGGCCTTTGTATGGTCGACTCGCTGTCGGACGCCATTGAATTGGAATGAGATCCGGCGCCGTGTCTTTGGGCCTGATATTCTTCAAGAGGTCAAGAAACGGTCGCTATGATTAGGGAAAGGTTGAAGATAGCCCAATCTCGACAAAAGAGTTATGCTGACAATCGTCGCCGAGATTTGAGTTTTGAACCAGAAGACTTTGTATACCTCCGAGTTACGCCTCTCAGGGGAGTTAAGAGGTTCCATGCCAAAGGGAAACTCGCACCCCGTTATGTTGGACCATTTAAGATGTTGAGCCGCAGAGGCGAAGTTGCTTATCAGCTGGAGTTGCCACAGTCGTTAGCAGGAGTACATGATGTATTCCATGTGTCCCAGTTGAAGAAGTGTCTTCGAAGTTCCCGAGAATGCATACACCGCTAGAGTCAATTGAGTTGCAAGAGGATTTGACCTATAAGGAGTATCCCGTGAGGATTCTAGACACAATGGATCGAGAAACTAGAAACAAGTCAACCCGCTTACGTAGAGTTCAAAGGAGCAACCATGCAGAGAGCGACTTGGGAGCGAAGAGGATTTGAAGAAAGAGTTTCCAAACCTGCTCAGAGTAAGCCACGAATCTCGGGGACGAGATTCTATTAAGGGGAGGTTTGTAACACCCCAAAATTTTGCTTTTCTTAAATTCATGTGTGATTTGGCACTTTGGTGAATTTTTGGAATTTTCTCGAATTTATTTGGATTTATTTGGGATTTATTTGAATTTATTCCATTTTGAAATAATTGAAGAATTTAATTTTGCAAATAAATTTTTGTTGGAAATATTTTATTTGAGTCCAAAATGATCCAAAGTATTTTCCAGAATTTTTCCGAATTTTTCGAGTCATTTGCTATTTTTAATGAATTAAAATGAATTACTAGGAATTATTTTAAATATTAAATCGCTGGAAAATCAAACTCGGGTCAGAAATCTTGTTCATCCGACCGAGCCCGAGTCAGACTTCGTGTTCGAGTCCGACCGAGCCACGTGACTCGACCGAACCCACTCTAACCCTAATCAATCCCAACCGTTGGATCAAGATCCAACGGCCGAGATCCGCCGACTTCGACCCGAGCCGCGGTCCGACCGGACCGGTCGCGCGCTGCACCGGGCCGTTGATCGCGCCACGTGGGCGGCTGCGATTGCGTCGTCTCCGCCGAGTCCGAGCCGGACTCCGCCCGGTGAGCGCCGCCGTGACCGACTAGGGTTCCGCCTGAGCACGCCTCCGGGCTATTTAATGCCGGATCGCACCCGAGGATCGCCATCCCACGCCGGTCCCGAAACCTAGCTCACGCCGCTAGGATCCCCACCGTCTCGCCGCTATTGCTCGCCGGAGTTGGTAAAGCACTCCGGCTGGTTTCGCGCCCGTTGGCCACCGTCCGCCATCCTCCGCCGACGTTGACCTCAGATTCAGATCCCTTGCGTCAAAGGCGCACCTGCGTTTACCATCCACTTCGCCGGAGGGGCCTGCGGCGCCGTCGGGCGTGTCGCCGTCATCATCGGCTCCGCGCAAGCCGCCGCGACGCCATTGCCGCCGCCGAAAGCCATCTCACCGTCCGATCAAGATCGCGACGATCCAGATCTTGCCACGCCATCGCGACGGTGAGGTTTTAGATTCACGATCTCTAGATCCAATCTCAACCATTGGATCTAAATCCAACGGTCCAGATTAACCGTTCACCCCAAACGCGTAACACCAGATTCAACTGGGCCGTTGATTTTCAAATCAACGGCCTAGATCTAGCCACGTGGCGAAGGCCAACCGCCATGATCGGCCGGTCGGCCAGCGCATGAGAACGTGTCTCGACACGAGCCCGCATGTCGGCCCAGCCAAAGCGCACCATGACGTCACGATGACGTCATGGCGGGCCCGCTGTCAAGAAATGTCCCAAAGAGCAGCCGACGCCAAGAATGACGTCACCCGAGTGGACCCACATGTCGCCTTCGTGGAGCCGTGGGATCGAGTCCACCGTGGACCGAGCCGAGCGTGGACCAAGTCCATGGACCGGCCGACGCCAGCCAGCCAATCAGAGGCGACACGTGTCCATCGACGCAATAATTAATTTCAAAAGAAAATGATTTATTAATTCGAAATATTGATTCAAAATTTAGATTCAAACTTCAAACGCTTATAACTTTCGCGTTTCAACTCCGATTTGAGTGATTCAAATTTCTAAATTTGTATAAAATTGAGATCTACCTAAATATAAATTTTATTTAATTTTTGGACTAAAGTTTTTCTCTGAAATATTATTTAATTGATTATTTAAACTTTAATAAATCATAACTTTTGCGTTTTAACTCCAAATTTGACGATTCTAGTTTCTAAAAATCCAGAAAATTATGTTCTCTCTGTTTATGGATTTTATTTGGAGTTTTGGGATCTTTTTGCCTAGTGTTTATTTGTGTATTTGCTATTTGCACGCTTTACGAGTAGACGTTGAAGTGCCGGAAGGATTCGAAGAAGTATTGACTCAGGATCCAACTCAAGACCAAGAGCAAGTACTTTTTGAAGGCAAGTTGTGCTTTGACCATGTTGATCCTATTTCGAAAATCTATTTTGATTTAAACTATTGCATGCTAGTTCAATTAGAAAGATACTTTGTTTAAACATGGGGGTTAGATAAATACCAATTTGCTATATGACACCTTGATTACTTAAGTATGTGCCATGATCCCTTGTCACCCTAGTTGTGGTTTACTAGTTGGACATTATTAAATTGCCAACATGGGTTTAGAGCGTTGTCGTATGTCGCTTAGACACGCTTTCGTGCTCATGACATGATTTTGGACAATCAAATGCTAATATGGACTTAATGATATATTGAACCTGTTTTGGAAAAGTATCATGTGATGTTGATGGCACGTGGTGCATGGTAATCAAGCGGGGTTTGATAAACGATTTCGGCCAGGGCATGTGTCAAGAGTAATCAGGTGGGCCATTTTGGCATTGGGAGTGTTGATTTGGTTTTTCGGGTAGTCTTGCCCTGGTCACTCTATGGACTTAAACTTGCAAGCCTTTGAACTTTGTCATACTTGCAACCACATGGCTGGAATGGGACGGCCCTAGTTGACTAAGTCGCTAAGGACTCACTTGTGGAGCCTCAGGGTGTCAGTTACACCGTTTGTGTGATTGTACGGGGGAGCGTATCGTGGCCGTGGCCAGGTACCCATCTAACGGTGTGTTGGTCCCATACTTCGCCTTGGCTAAGGGAAGGGATGGTGTAGAGCACGTACCGGAGAGGACCACCTGTGTTGTTTGAGGCTTCCGAAAGGCTTTGTTACGAACTTCGCCTTTGTGGTGTTTGACTGTATCTTGTGGGTAAAGTGCATAACCTCTGCAGAGTGTAGAATCTATTTGAATAGCCGAGTCCACGGTACTGGACAATGCTCGGGAATTACAGTCAAGGGGTAGACTTTCTGAAAATAACTTGGTTTTGAAAAGATGGGTTGGTTTAACAAGGAAGATGATGGAATTATGGTTTAGGATGGGAAAAATGTTTGTTAAACTTCTTGAAAAGTTATCTATGCTTTACTCATTTCTACCGCTTCGAATCTACTTATATTACTTTTCAAATGTCATTTCGCCAAAAATACCTTGTGCTATTCCTTTGTACCAAGCCATGCATATAGTATATTAGCCTCGCATTCGTGCATGACTTCTTGAGTACCAAGTACTCACCCTTGCCTCAACACAATATCGCTTGAAGAGGAGATTACGCGGCTTTGGAGGAGGAACTCCAAGAAGACCCGTCTACTTAGGGATGCGAGCCCGATCGGTTGCCTGTGGTATCTTGGATGGCGCCACGAAGTTTATTTGATTTTCCGCTGCTGTTATTTCTCTTTTAATAAATTTCGCCTTGCAAGGCATATATTTGTAACTTGGCCATAAGGTCGAGTAACCCTTTGATTATTTAAATAAAGTACTTTGATAGTATCGTTTGGTATGATTGTGATATATACCGATGTTAAGACTGTGTGCACTAGCGCGTTCCTGGACTGGTGCTGAATACACAGAGGGTCCGAATTTGCAAATTCGGGGTCCCGACACTTCATTCAAAGACCGGTAGTCAACGCACATGCGAAGATTACCATCCTTCTTTCTGACGAAGGGCATCGGACTCCCCCAGGGAGAAGAACTTGGGCGAATGAAACCCTTAGTTAGCTGCTCTTGGAGTTGCTTCTTCAGCTCGGCCAACTCATCTCGGGGTATTCGGTACGGCAGATTAGAAATAGGCGTCGTTCCAGGCAATAAGTTAATAATAAACTCCATGTATCTGTCTGGAGGTAATCCTGGCAATTCTTTAGGGAAGACATCAGGATATTCACATACCACAGTCATTTGACTCAACTCTGGGTTTGAAAGAGAATGCAGAGTTGGTTTTGGTGCAGAGGACTGATTGGAGGAGTAATTGACTTGATCACCATCCGGATTAACCAGAGAGATAGAGCGATTTGCATAATCAATTCATCCCTGGTTTTTGGATAACTAATCCATTCCAACGATTACGTCGAGTCCGGAGGTGTCAACTTGAATCAAGTCACCACGAAATTCTTTCCCTCCGATGATGACTAAGACTCCCTGGCAAATGTGCTGGGCTCTCAAGACTGAGCCAGGCAAATAAATCAATATCTTATTGCCTAGCAGAGTAGTCTTAACATTTTGCTCCTCGACAAATCTCGAAGATATAAATGAATGAGATGCTCTAGAATCAAACAGAACCATTGTGAGAGCTGAGTGTACGAAGAACGTACCAAACACCACATCCGGAACGTTGCTCGTCTCTTCTGCAGTCATGAGGTTAAGGCGGCCTCGGGCAAGGCTCTGGGCAGAGCTTGGTCCCGAACGACCACCCCGCTAACCTCCGCGGCCGCTCACAGAAGGTTGCGGATGAGCTGGAGCTGGAGCACTTCGGTCTTGAGGACGAGCTACAGGCGGCGACCTCCAAGGGCAGGCATTAGCATAATGCCCCTTCTGACAACAAGCGAAGAAGGTCACATCAGTAGCTCGATCCTAAGGTGCGAAAAAAGAACATCCACGGCCACGCCGTGGAACCACTGGTGGAATAGGACGAGAAGCGGCCCCTTGGGCTCTTGGCGACGGTGACGCAACTGATTACGCACTGACAGCTGGTCCGGCCCGCAGCCTTGAAGGGCCAGAGCCCAACGACTTCCTGGCTAGCCATTTGCGCTTTCAGCTTTCTAAAACCGCCTTCACGCTGTCCTCAATGCGAATTGCCTTGTCCACCAACACTTGCATATTGGGGATGTCATGAGCTGCGAGCGAATGTTTAATCTCCTCATTGAGGTGCTCCCAAAATATGGCAACCTTTCGGGCTTCACTCGGAATCTCGTCAGCGACATATCGAGCTAAGTAATTAAACTTATGAAGATAGTCCATGGCAGACATTGACGCCTACATGAGATTATAGAATTCTCGCTTCTTAAACTCCATCAGGCTCGACGAAATATGCGCTGCACGAAAAGCTCCTTTGAAATCTCCCTAGGTGATAATTTGGCCAGGAGGGCGAATAGCTTTAAAGTTGTCCCACCAGGCTGTGGCAGCACCATGAAGATAGTAAGTGGCATACTGCACTTTCTCATCATCCAAGCATCGAGCGAGATCGAGTTTGCACTCGATGTCGCGAAGCCAATCATCGGCGTCCAGGGGATCCACCGCCGACGAGAAGCTTGGCGGGCGAGTTCGCTGGAACTGGGCCAGGCGAGATTAGGGTTGCATAGCCTCCAGACCTCCATAGGCTGTAGCGCTGATGTTCTCTATGCTCTGCACTAGTCTTTCCAGCAGACGAGTCTGCATGACCAAGACTTGCACCATCGATGGAGCACGTGGCAGCTCCTCTTCAGGCTCATCCCGGCGTGCATGTGATCCACTGGGACCACCTTTTGGCACACTGGAATGTTGAGTCTCGCGCCCTCGAGACTCCGGTTGCCGCCGACTAGAGTGCTCGGGTTCAGGCACTCCTGTGGACTAGTCGTGGCCTTCCTGGGCATTACCGCAAATCACGAGCACTTGAATTGAACGCCTTTTTGGCATCCTGCTACACACAAGTAATAGGATGGCTTGTGGCTCAAGATGTAGCCAGCAACCAAAACAGATAATTCAGGATTCTCAGCTTCACAACTGAAACTATAGACAACCAGAATGCAACAAAAGGTTGATTACAACTACGCTAGTATTTAAGTTAACAACGTCGTACAACAACCACTGAATACAACAGTTGTCAACATCAACACTTACTCCCCTCAAGTCCTTTACAACAAAAGTACAACTTCACTAGCCCATATTTACAACCAAAATGAGCGTCAGTGCCATTCTACTCTTCTGTAGGACTCTAGTTGTCGCCATCACCAGTGGTGGCATTGGGAGCATCCACAACAGCTGGAGGTGCGGATGGCTCTGCTCGCATCATCAACACGTACTCCCACCCTCCAAAGACGATATTTCGTCCCTGGACTAGGTTCAGGAAACCCTCTATGGGAGTGGTTGAGACGCGGCGTCTACGGCTCCCCGCAGACATCTGTGCCTGATGGACGACTTGGCGGTAAACGCCGTAGGGTCGAGGAAGATCCTCTGTCGGATCCCTGGCGTAATACTCCCCAAACATGAGTCCATCCGAGAAGAACCCCTGTTGGAGAAGCGGTGCCATATGGGTTTCCAGCTGGGCAATTCGGTGACGTGATAATAGTAATTCGTCGTGTAGGATCGAAGTATACGAATATAGCAATCAGGGGGGTGAATGATTGTGCGGAAGCTAAAACCAAATTCTTGATCTACTAAAAGTTCACCCCAAAACAGAACCAAATAATTGCCTCGTATTCGACAAAAATAGAATGATAGAGGTTCAGTAAAACGCAAATTTCCAGAGATCCAATACAAATCGAACCCAAAAAGATCAGCTCGATCGGACTTACGGATCAAAAGTTATGAACCTCGCAAGCTTGCTGTGACAGAAGATGACGAGAATAGATCTAACTAGAATTGTAGCTCACCGAAAGATTTGAAGAACTTGATCTTTATTTCTCCTTTCTTTTGTCTAAAGTACTCTAAACAAAAGAGTACAACCCTAAAGCTTGCTCAAAGCTTGATGCCTTTCAACAAGAGACAACCCCTCTTATTTAAAGGAGCAAAACACAAGGAGCCATGAATAAAATTCCTACTACTAATCCTAGAAGGAGTCCCACTCCTAATCCTAGAAGGAGTCCCACTCCTAATCCTAGAAAGAGTATGTATTCAACACAACTCCTCTTGGCCCAACCTGGTCGAGTACAACTCTTGCACGCGTATGGCAACCCTACCATACTCACGTGACTAACACTTTGCACGCGAATGACCTCCTGCCATTCTCACGTGACTAACCATTCTTCATGTGCACCATTCTCTTAGCCCGAATGTCCCGCATGACATCCTTGACCACCAAGACCTCAGTTCCCTCTGAACCTAGTCCCGAACCTCAGTTCCTCCATGAACCTAGTTCCGGTCCCGTCATCGACCACATTCGCCCTCGAGCAATACCTGCACATGAACAAACCACAAAACGATTCCGAGCACAAGTCCGCGACTTGACTCAACATTAGTCCATGCAAATACTCACACGAGCATTGCATAAAGTCCGCTTGAAAACAAGCATCATGAAATTCTCACAAATTTCATAATCTCAAATTCAAACCAGAATTCAATTCCAAAATTGCTCAAAACCCTAATCGAGCAAAAAACCATTCACGCTGGACCAAAAATCCGGTCCAGCGCAAACGTGAAAACAGCCGTCAAAAAATCCACTTTGCTTGTGGAGGGGAGAGTCCGTCGTACACACGAAACTTACTTGTTTTGGAAGTTTCAGTCCGGCTCAAAAATGTTTGAAAACACGTTCACGGCGGACCAAAGAAAAGCGGTTCGGCGTACAAGGGAAACTTACTGTTTCTTGAAAGTTTGGTCCGACACAAAAGAGAACTTCATTGTTTCTTGTCAAATTGTCGAACTCATGCACAAAACACATTTTCCAAGTTCAAATCTTAGCTAATTTTTCAGCACATGATTTCACAATCTCCCCCTTGATGAAAACATTGGCAACACCAATTAGAATTGAACATTTGGCATTCACTTTACAAAAGATTTTGAAATCCAAAGGATCAATGACCAAAAAGAGAAAAAACACAGAATTCCCCGTTTGACCAAAATGCAAAACAAAATCTCCCCCTGAGAAGGAAAATGTGTGTGAATGTGCAATATGCCCAAAAATTCCAAAAATCTCCAAACTTCTCCCAAAATTCTAGAAACAAATCCCCCTTTTTCTTCTCCCCTGTGGGATGACAGAAACAGGGGTCCCATAAGAGGGACCTACACCCGGCTGGGCCTGACAGGCGGAATGGAAAGCCCAAGGCCAAGCAGCACCACGACGGGCCCAGAGGAGACCTTCGACTTGCTCCCCAAGACAACTCCCGGTCCTTCAAGGAAGCTTCGGTTCCCGCCTCTAACAACCCGCTCAGGGACGAGGCATGCGGATCCGACCTTTCGCCAGAGCTGCGGAAGCCGGAACTCCGACAAGGCGGCAGCGTGGGCCTGAGAAAGCATAACCACCTCTCCAGACGTAGAGCGTGAAGGCGGATAAGGAAAAGGGACATGTCATTCAGGCCACCATGTTCAGGGCCCTGGCGCCTAACTATCATGTATTCTCCCCAAAGATATAAGGGGAGGAGGAGAAACAAGAAAAAGAGAGACAATACATCCAAGAACACAGGACTAGGGTATTATCTCCTCCGAGAGAGCCCGAACTGTCTAAAACAGATTGCCCTCGCATCCTGTGTTACCATCAAGCTCGAGATCCCGCACAAATCCTAGAATCACAAATCTCATTGCCGGCCAAAACAGATCGTCGGCGGTTGGCGCGCCAGGTAGGGGACTGTGTCAACATCTTCGTCAAGCTTGATGGTCGCGACGCAGCCGAAGTCTCCAGATCTTCGCCCGGGCCAGTCTTCCGTTTGGAAGCGACCTTCATCTCCAACGACCTCGGAAGCCTCTCTCTCCAAGGAACCGCCACATAAATAAGGTGAAGCTCCGGCGATCCATCGTCACGACTTCCGCGCCGATCGGAAGGTCCTCTGCCTCGTACTCTAAAGTACCGAGCGGGGATCCAAGACCCGTTCCACCATGAGTCAGGCTCGAGGACGCCGAGGCACGAAGGGTGGGAGTTCTCACCGCCAAGCCACTCGGCACCCCGAGCGCCTAGGTTTGTCTTCTCGGACTCACCCACCTCGCCGCCGAGTCGAAGAAAGCCTAGAGAGTCGCTGGAATTTCCGTGAGAGTCTGTGATCGAAGGCTCGCGGCAGATTCGCAGAAGCGCCGACACCTCGGGCCGCCGATTTGGAAGGAGGCCGAGTGATCGAGCTCGACGCGCGGGCGCAGATTCTCCGGATCGCGCGGCTGTCAATGAAGACATTCTGCAAGCCAAGATGGGGGACCAGGCTGTTTTGACCCACGCCAGAATATCGCCGCCTCCAAGACACTCCTGGATACCCCGACCCTATGTCGGGGCGAGATGATCCAGGTGCCCCGATCATGGCCCAAGTAAAGGCCATGGTGACGGCGGCAGCTATCCAAAGATACTCAAACCGACCCGGCCCGGCGAAGGAGTCACACGTGGTCCGGGCGAGGACTCCGCACGCCAAATAGCCGGCCAGGTCGGAAGCCCATCGATACATCATGTTCTACCAGCGGAGACGACTTGCGACATAGCATCGCCCGCGACTGCGTTCGGACCTCGACGCCAGGCGCCGCGGCCGAGAAAGGGAGGAACAATGCCGTCAAGCCGATTTAATATGAGCGCTTTCGGCATCCTTCCGCGAGGCGCGAATACGCTAAGCGATCCTCGCGACGATCACCTCCCGGGGGGTATCGCGGAGTCCTCGAAGGGGTCCGTGCGTTTACTCCTCACCTACGCCGAGTGGTTTGGCCTGATGGATTTAATCCTAAAGGCATCACTAGGTTTGACGGTGAGAGAGACCCAGAGGCTTGGCTACAAGTATACGCTCGGCAGCGTCAGGGGCAGCTGGGATCAGAAAGTAATGGCAAACTACTTGTTAGGTTACCCTCCTCTCGCCTCAGCCCAAGCATGGCTCACCGGACTTCCAAATGAACTCTATAGATTCCTGGGGAGATCTGTGTGAGCAGTTCATCTCAAATTTCCAAGGCACTTACGAGCGCCAGTGCACCCCTTGGGACCTATATCAGCTACACCAAAGGAGGAACGAATCCCTCCGGAGTTCACAAACGCTTCATGAACAAGAAAAGCACCTGCTCGACGTCACAGATGCGGTTGTGATAGCCGCCTTCGAGAAAGGAGTCAGCGACCCGACCTCATCAAGAAGATGTCCGGAAGCCACCCACGTCGGTCCGGAGCTGTTCGCTCTAGCGGACCGTTACGCTTCAGCCTCCGAGGCTCGCGAACGACGTGATGAAGGGAAGGATCGATCTGAACCCTCGGCGGAAAGAAAAGAAGCGCAAGGGCGAAGAGCTAGTGGCGCCGCGCCAACTCATCCTCGCGCTCTCAAAGAGGATGGATATGATAAGGTCATGAACTCACTCGCCCTTTCCATCCAAAGGGGAGACATGCCGCCAAGGATTGTTTCACCCTAAAGAGGTTCGCCTGAGAGCAAGAGGCAGTGGACAAGGTCCGAAGCGGTCATGCCGCCAAGCAAACCGCCTCCTGGCCGAGGCGGACTATCGTGAAGTCGACCTCGAGCTTAACTACATATTCGGGGCTCACCAAGATATGAGTCCAAGCGGAAGCAAAAGCTCACCGCTCGGGACATCTATGCGATGAGAGCCGAGACCCCCGATATGTCCGGTGGTCCGAGGTCGCAATAACTTACGCACCGCGACGGATCACCCAGATCGCTGCCCCATTCCCCGCAGATACTACCGGGTCCTGGCGCCGGTTGTCCGCGGATCAAGCTCAAAAGGGTGTTGATTGACGGTGGGAGTGGGCTCAACGTCCTCTTCGTGGAAGACACTCGACGATATGGGAATCCCGCTGGTCGACCTCAAACGCTGGTCGTCGCCTTTTCATGGAGTGATACCCGAACGTCGGCGGTACCACTCGGACAAATCACTCTACCCGATCCACGTTCGGCGCAAGGGACAACTACCGGACCGAGCCTTAGCTTCGAGGTGGCAGACTTCGCGACAAGTATCACGCCATCTTGGGGAGACCGCTGGCCAAGTTCATGGCGGTGCCCCACTACGCCGTATCGATGTCAAGATGTCGGGTCCGAGTGGTATTATCACTCTACGCGCGATGTTAAGCAGTCTTTCTCTTGCGGCAGAGAGAGTTGCGAAATGGCCGAGTCTCTCGAGGCGCTCAAGGACGGGAAAGGATTCGCTAAGAGGCGGATTGCGACAAAGCGGAAGGTTGTCCCTACCCGCAAGCCGCAGAACTCCGGGATCGGCCCGAGGAGGGCACCAAGAGGATTCTCTCGACCCGTCCGATCCGGCGCGAGCCGTCTCGATCGGGACAAGGCTCGAGGATGAATAGGAAAACGCGCTCGTCACCTTTTCATGCGGGCAAACCAAGACGTCTTTGCCTGGAAGCCGCCTGATATGCCCGGGTCCCCAGTGGAGGTGATCGAGCACGCATCGAATGTAAACCAATCCGCCAGGCCCGTCAAGCAAAGGTTACGACGGTTTGCTCAAGATCGCCGAGAAGCCATCGAGAGGAGATCACAAAGCCGCTAGCCGCAGGCTTCATCAAAGAAGTGTATCATCCCGATCGGTTGGCGAACCTGTACTCGCCCGTAAGAAGAATAAAGTCGGGCGCATGTGTGTTGATTACACCGACCTCAACAAGGCTTGTCCGAAAGATCCCTTTGGTCTCCTCGTATTGATCGGTGGTAGACTCCACCGGATCTCGGCTACTCGACTTTACGGGCGCCTATTGGGCTATCATCAAATTCGGCCGAGAAGAAGGCGAGAAGACTTCGTTTATCACTCCATTCGGAGCATATTGCTATATCACCATGCCGCTCGGGCTCAAGAATGCCGGCGCATAGCGTACCCGGTAGCGCCCGTGCAATGGTGTGTTTTCACCATCGGCTCGGGCGCAACGTGGAAGCTTATGTGGATGATGTGGTAGTTAAAACGCAGACACAAGATAGCCTTATCTCCGACCTGGCCGAGACGTTCGAGTCTAAGGTCGTTCGGATGAGGCTAAACCAGAAGTGCGTTTTGGAGTGTCTTCCGGGAAACTACTCGGGTTCATCGTCTCCGTCGTGGGATCGAGCCGAACCCGAGAAAATTGGAGCCATTATGAAAATGGCTCCGCCTACCACCAAAAGGAGGTCCAAAAGCTCACCGGATGCATGGTAGCGCTTGGCAGTTTATCTCACGATCGGGGTCCGGGAATGCCTTTCTTCAAGCTCCTTAAGAAGCAAGATCGCTTTGATTGACGGCAGAGGCACAAAGCAGGCCTTCAAGAACTCAAGGTGTTTCTCTCCACTCCCAGCCTTAGTATCGCCGGCGCCAGTGAACCTCTTCGCTCTACATAGCGGCAACATCTCATGTAGTAAGTGCCGTGATAGTTGTGGAAGCGGGAGGAATCTGACACCGCCACGGCGCAACGCCCGCTTTATTTCGTCGTAATCTTTGAGGCGAATCCAAGACAAGATATCCTCAAATCTTAAGGCTGGCAGACGCCATTTTGATCTCGTCACGGAAGTCAAGCATTATTTCAAGGACATTCGATTTCGTAGTCACTTCTTTCCCCGTGGGAGAGGTCCTCATGAATCGGAAGCCTCTTGGAAGAATTTCAAAGTGGGCAACTGAGCTTGGAGCTTTCGACATCTCATTCAAGCCGCGCGACCGCCGTCAAATCCAGGCTTTGGCTGACTTTACGGCCGAGTGGATCAATCCCGGACTCCTCGCACCGAAGAAGAGCCAGAATATTGGGTCATGCACTTCGACGGATCTCTCATGCTTGGAGGAAGCGGCGGGAATCCTCCTTATCTCGCCTAAGGGTGACAGTGAAGTATGTCCTTCGGATTCACTTCAGGCCTCAAACAATGCCGCTGAGTACGAGGCCCTCATCCATGGGCTTCAGATCGCCACGCCACTCGGAATCCGACTACCGGGCGGTTCGAGGCGACTCGATTGGTGGTGAATCAAGTATGAAGGACTGGTTGTGCGTGGATCGAATATGGCGACATCTTGCCCGGCAAGTCCGAGAATTGGAAGGCAAGTTTGACGGTCCGAGCTGGTTCATGTCCTCCGCCGCAATAATGAGGCGATGACGAGTTGGCTAAGATGGGAGCCACTCGGGCAGATGTCCCAAGTGATATCTTCGCATGTGATCTTCACGAGCCAACCGTTACAAAACGGCAAAAGCCAAGCGAGGGTCCTGGAACCGGGTCCTGCTCATCGATCCAGATCGACTACCCTGCACCTTGATTATCTCTGAAGGACAAACTCCGGAAGCAACCACTCTGGCAGAGCGCATCTCCCGACAAGCCAAATCCTACGTGGTGGTGGGCGACGAGCTCTTCCGAAAAAGTGCCTCGGGTGTCCTCAGACGGTGCATTTCGGGACAAGCGGGAAGAGAGCTGCTCCAAGAAATCCATTCGGGGATGTGCGGCCATCACGCGGCATCAAGCGCTTTGGTTGGGAAAGCCTACCGACTGTGGTTTCTTCGCCAGCAGCGTAACTGACGCCAAGGAGATAGTTCGAACCTGCGAGGGCTGCCAATTTATTCAAGATGAACACACTTGCCGGCACATGAGCTCTGAGACTATACCCATTTCTTGGCCTTTGCGGTCTGGGCTCGACATAGTGGCCCGCTCAAGAAGGCTCAAGGCGGTTTCGCTTACCTCTTCGTGGGCCATTGACAAGTTCACCAAGTGGATCGGGCTGCCAAGCGATCGTAACTATCACAGCGATTAAGGCCAAGGAGTTCTTCCAGGATATTGTAGTCGATTCGAGTGCCCAACCGAATCATCATGCATAACGGCACCCGGTTCAGGAGTGAAGAATTCCAAGAATGGTGCGAAGGCGTCGGGATCAAGATCTGCCGCCTCGGTGGCTCACCCACGAAGCAATGGGCGTGTCGAGCGAGCTAACGGTCTGGTCCTTCAAGGCCTCAAGGCCAGGATCTTCGATCGCCTCAAACCATACGCCGCCCGATGGGTGAAGGAGCTACCGCCAGACTGGGACTCAGAACCACTCCCACCGAGCCGATCGCCAAACCCCTTTTTTCCTGGTCTATGGCGCAGAGGCGGTTCTCGCCGATCGAGCCGGGATTCGACCTTCGAGGGTTCGGAACTACAACGGCCGAGTCCGAGGGAAGCCGAATGGTGGAGCTTGATCAACTCGAGGAGGCTCGAACGCTTGCCGCCTCCGCCGGCTAAGTACCTCCAGGGACTTCGGCGCTACCACTCGCAAGCGTCGAAGCGTAACCTTTTGAAGGAGATCTGGTCCCGAGGAGGAACTTAAAAGCGAGCACAAGCTCTCTCCAATTTGGGAAGGTCCATACATCGCCCAGAAGACAACCGGCCGGTGCTTATCGACTGCCAGGCGAGAAGACGGCGAGGTTCAGCGAATACTTGAACGCCGAACAGCTCCGTCGCTTCTACGCATGAGTTATGTATCCCACTCTTACACATTAAATAAAATAGTGGTTCGCCTTATTTTACGAAGTTGTGTAATGCTAGCCCCAGTGGTTATTACCCGATCGCTGTAGCGCTTAACCCTGGTCGTGCGATATAGAATGCACGGAAATAACAAACCACGATGAGCACAAAGCCTCGGCGGTTTATACCAGCGCCGCATAACGGAACGGGTAGAAAGCACTAACCACTCGGACTGCAATTCGCAGCGCCAGAATTTAACCAAGATTTGCCTGGTCGCAATTTCTAACCGTCAAAGCTCGAGCCCCGACCCTCGTTCTGTCGGGTAATCGAGCAATCGACTAGAATGAGTTGATCAGCGGAACCACTAAGTTCGGGTTAAATGTGATAGGCACGAATCGGATAAAATTTCGCATTTCATTCCATAATGTTAATAATTTACATTCTAATTTTCTTTTTCTTTTCTCGCTAAAAAAAAAAAAAAAACTACCGGTCTTCTTGGTGCCGTTGGTACTTCGCCGCCAGCCAGGCCGGGTCTGTTGTCTTTAGTCTTGGCGCCATGTTGGGAGACCCGAGGCGAGATCGTTGAGGTTAGTCGCGACCACGCTGACCCAAAGCCGCCAGAATCTCTCGCCAACCACCCACAAGGGGGGTACAAGGCGGACGAGGGCCCTGACGGCAAGGTCGTCGCGACGATCGCGACCAACCATCTCGAGGATGATCTCCGCCACCTCGTGGAGCCCTGGGGCGACCTCCAACAAGGTGGCCACGGCGGCGGCGTCCCTCGCCGCTCCGTCCTCCGCCTCCGCCTCCAGGATGGCAAAATCATGCTCCTCCCATGCTTCGGCCTCCTCCCAGCTATACAACATCCTAAAGAACCGCTGGCGAAAGAATGCCGCGTATGGGCCAACGAACTTCCTCATGTTAGACATGGAAGGAAACTGGAAGAGGAAGACGAAGGACAAGGCAAGAAGAAACGGGCGATCGCTCATTAGCGGTGACGCCCCATTTATAAGCCACCCCAGCCTCGGAAATCGAAGCATCTCAAAGGCAATCAAAACGCGCCACCTCACAATCAATGAAGCGCGAAAAACGAACGGCAGTGCAAATACCGAAGAAGATCGGCGCATTGAACAAAATCAAGGAGAATTTCACCAGACACGTGTTGTAAGCAGTTCAAGCTCATTCGGCTTCCTCGCTTAATTATACCAAATTAAGCGCAAAAGCCCGGGGGCTGGAGAGCTAGCAAGTGATGCAAGCCTGGGGGCTAAACCACTCAGCCAGGTGGCCACAACGTAAGTCCCGACGCTCGAGAGCTGCACGCCAGCCTCTCGGAAAAGCGTGTCCGGGGCAAGAAAGCCACGGGCCAAGGCCCTGGCGTTTGGGAGCCATACCAGTCGGCTGAAACTCACCCGGAAAGGCGCGACAGGATCCAAAAGGCTGCGGGCATATATTCTAACAACTCAGCCAGAGAAGAAAGTGGAAGAGGTCTGAAGACCACTCAGCGGAAGACAATACAAGCGAATTATACTGAAGTAAGAAGACAGTATTTCAAACAAGGAGGGCGAGCACTCGGCATCAAGGCCCACGTCAAAGTCAGAATTCCAGATTTTCCAACAGGGCCTGCGATGCACCGGACACCTCTTCGAGGAGCGCGTTGGCCTTGTCTTCATCACAGGCAAAGCCTTCTTTCACAGCTTCGAGGTCAACTCTCGGATAATGAGACTTGACCACCGCCAATGCCTGGTTCGCGCTCATCGCTGCGGACTCTTTGGCGTAAGCTCGATCTGTCGGCTCCTCCCGAGAGAAGTGGAACAAAGCATCGCCCCTGGCCCGGCGTGGCTCCTTCAATGCGCAGAAGGTGCAGGATCGCTCGCAGCGACGCCAGCTCAGTCCGCCTGCTCGGCGGCCGCCATCTTCTCCTTGCACTCTGCCACAAAGTCAAACAGCCATCAAGAGCACACCCGACGCCAAGTATGTTCAACCCAAGTCAAATAAATTTACCCTTCAGCTCATTGCATCCTTTCCAGTCGACTCGAGCCGAGGCCGAGAATTCTCTGAAGCCTCAGTAGGCCTCGGCTTAGCAACGGTCGAGTCGCTCTGAAACACGAGTGTGTCATCATCCTCTCCAACCACCATCCAAAAGCATCCGAATCAGATTCAGGGGAGAATAACACCTACGAGCATATGCTCAAGCTTCTCTTCTCCTCCGGATCGTCATACACTCGCCCTGAAGCTCGTGGACTTCTTTCCATCTCGTCATGGCTGATCTCGTTGAGCTTGTCCTGCATCGCTTCGCTCTTTGAGCTTTGGGAGCACCTTCCGAAAAACCGCGACCTTTGCTCCGAGCGCCCCATGTCCTAAGTAACAGGCGTAATCTCAGGAGAAGTCAAGCAGTGACATGATTGAAGACAAGAAGCTCACCACGACGAGCGTGCTACACTTGACGGTGAGCTCATAAAGCTCCGTCCTGAGCCGCTCTCCATCTCGTCGTCCTCTTCCGTCCCCTTCCAGTGGAACCCCTTCCCACCATACGGTCCGATTCGGGGCTTGGCAGAGGACCGAGCGGCGGTGGCTTTCGAGGCACTTCCTCCACTCCGGGAGACGGCCGGGTCGATCTCGTCGGGCGGACGGACCACCGGATGGTTCGATTGTCGGACCGGCTGCGCCGGTGGCGACGCCGGCTAGCTTGGCGGCGACGGCGACCTAGCCGACGCAGCGGGCGGGCTCCTTTGGGAAGCCTCGCCGGGACTCCTTTTCAGAGACCCTCCACAGGACGTCCACAGCAGGAGTCTGAATCAGCAAAGGGAAGACACCTCGGCCAGGCGATAACAAAAAAGACAAGGATCGCCCAAAAGAATACCTCTTGGATTTCTTGAATTTCATCCTGTGTTTCATCCGAGGCCCAGCACCACTCGGAGGGAAGTTGGCGCCGCACTGGGGCTGCCATCGGGACAGAAGGCTGTGGCCCCGCGCTTTGCGATCCGGGTGCACCAGAGGTCGAAGGTCTGGCTGACGAAAGACCGGCGACCTCCTCCGCCGACTCCTGGTGCAGCTCGTCGACTGAGGTGTCAGCCGCTCGCTTCGCCTCGAAAGCGTGTCTCGGCCGAGAGGCCGACAAGCTGAGCGTCGAGAAGGAAGGACGCGCGCCTCGAAAAAGGAACGATCGCACCTGTTTGAATCACACATCAGTCAAAGAAATCATGGAACAGCCTTCTTCGAGAGAATAGTGCACTCACAGAGGGGGAGGCCTTGCCATTGAAAATTCTGAGGCAGCCCTGTTGGTGATTATTGTGCCAGGCACGAAGAAATCAACTACGTCTTGCCGGTGCCTCCATCGACAGTCCACGTCCGACTCCCGCGTGGGGTCCAGAGGCCCGTTGTATTGGAACCCCAAATGGACTCTCTCCTTCAAGGGCTGCACTCGGCGCTTCACAAAGCGACCGCGATCCGGGCCCGTCGGCCCTCGATTCTTCAGATCGTCAATCAATGCCGAAGCTCGGGGACTTGCGCCAAACCTCCTCCGTCTGGTGTCGCTCCAAAGATCGGAAGCTTTAGGAGCACAAATGCAGGCAAAGGGGCGAGGAAAGGATCAACGTTGGCACAATAGAACCACTCCCGCCTCCAACCTTTGAGGGAGGTCTTGAGAGGAACGACAAAATACTGTTTCTTCGAGCCCTCCTTGGAAGCTGAGCCCTGGCGCCCCAACGACATTGGGAGCGGCCCGGTTGAGATGAGGCTTCACCAGAAGAAGGAGCGGAACAAATCCAAATGAGGGCGTATCCCAAGATACGCCTCAGAGCTGACGAAGATGGCAATGTGAAGAATCGAGTTGGGGTTCAAATTGATCAACTCAATTTCGTAGAAGTGGAGGAGCCCCCGGAAGAAGGCGCTCCAGGAATGCTAAGTCCTCGCCAGAAGAAGGACTCAAACACCACAATCTCATTCTCTAGAGGTGTGGGGTAAGGGTCACCTGCGGCGGGGCGAGCGGAGATCAACTCCAGCGGAGGGAGGACGCCGGCGGCAACCATCCCCTCCAAGCGGGACATCGTCGTGATGGAAGTCTCCCACCCTACCGTCGCAGGGTCGGTGCTACCCTCCGATGACGAGGAAGACGACATGGCGAAGAAGAAGACCTGGAGGAAAGAACCGCCGCAAGCCAAGGGCGCGAAATCAGAAACCCTAAATCGCCAAGGAAGGTTTGAAGGTTTCGCAGCCGTGGTGGAGAAGGTGCGAGGAGGCCGTTGCTCCAACGAGGGTCCTTCCGACTTATAAGAAATGGGCCTCAATTTCCACCTACGGTGGGAAGAAACGAGGGTCCTCCTGTTCAATTCTGGGCCAGATCCAGGGCACGCCCCATGACGGGCCAATAGCTGCGTCGCGCAAAACGCGGCCAGGTGTCAAATCTGGTCCGAAGTTTGGGAAAAAGTGCGCCCCATGACGGGCCTGAACGCCGGCCGCCACGGAAGCTTGGGGCTGGGCACTTTCCGAACATCCTCTGACGGCACACCCCATAATTTGGGGTCAATTGCTGGTCGCTGTCTCACAATGCGATTGGGTGTCGCGGGAGGATCTACAACCAACACGGTCTTGAGAATGCGCCCCATGAGGGTCTAAAGCAAGGTCTTGGCAAGTAAGCGGGCACGAGGCATTACTCTGTATGACCAAGGTATGCCCCATGAGGGTCAACCGAGCGACAAGCCGGTTGTCGCATGTCAGAACGGGCGCGGTACCACTCGCCCCGAGCCAAAAGATCAAGGTATGCCCCATGAGGGTCGGCCGAGCTACAAGCCGTTGCCTGCCAGAACGGCGCGCGGGTACCTCCCGGCCCCGAGCCAAAAAGACCAAGGTATGCCCCATGAGGGTCAGCCGGGCGACAAGCCGCTTGTCACAAGATCAGAACGGGCGCTGGTACCGCTTCCGACCCGAGCCAAAGACCAAGGTATGCCCCATGAGGGTCGGGCCGAGCTACAAGCTGTTGCGCGACCGTAAACGGGCGCGGGTACCTCTCGGCCACGAGCCAAAAAGACTAAGGTATGCCCCATGAGGTCGACCGAAGCGACAAGCCGTTGCAGCTGTAAATAGCAGCGCGGGTACCACTCGGCCCCGAGCCAAAAAGAACAAGGTATGCCCCATGAGGGTCGGCCGAGCGACAAGCCGGTTGCCGCGCACCGTGAACGGGCGCGGGTACCACTCGGCCATGAGCTAACCAACCACGGTGGCTTCATACTACAAGTTCTTTATGATCTCTCTCCCGCATAATCCTCATGACAGGGTAAGGGACGGAAAGTCGATCCTAAAGCACTTGGGGGCTGCTGTGGGATGACAGAAACAGGGGTCCCATAAGAGGGACCTACACCTACTGGGCCTCGACAGCGGAATGGAAAGCCCAAGGCCAAGCAAAGACCACGACGGGCCCAGAGGAGACCTTCGACTTGCTCCCAAGACAACTCCCGGTCCTTCAAGGAAGCTTCGTGCCCCGCCCTAACAACCCGCCAGGGACGAGGCATGCGGTCCGACCGCGAGCTGCGGAAGCTGGAACCTGACAAGGCGGCAGGCGTGGGTCGGAGAAAGCATAACCACCTCTCCAGGACATAGAGCGTGAAGGCGGATAAGGACAAGGGACATGTCGTTCAGGCCACCATGTTCAGGGCCCGGTGGCGCCCAACTATCATGTATTCTCCCCCCAGTATATAAGGGGAGGAGGGAGAAACAAGAAAAAGAGAGACAATACATCCAAGAACACAGGACTAGGGTATTATCTCCTCCGAGAGAGCCCGAACCTGTCTAAAACAGATTGCCCTCGCATCCTGTGTTACCATCAAGCTCAGATCCCGCACAAATCCCCTAGAATCACAAATCTCATTGCCGGCGAAACAGATCGTCGACATCCCCCTTTTTCTTAAACTTTTCAACGATTCCCAAATTTCTCCCCCTTTGACAATGGATTCATCAAGAGTACAAAAGAGAGAACATGTTCAAAATTTTTCTGAAACAATGATTTCACAAGGAGAAACAAGGAAGTGTCAAGATAGGAAAAGATGAGCTCATTCGATCATATAACCTTATATATCACATAATATGCAAAAATACATGATCTTGATGTGATTTTAACAAGTTAGGAAATGACATGCATCTCAACCTCAATTCAGTCAACTATAGCCAAGTACGAAGCAAAACCTTTAGTAGAAAAAACAAAGGCTCAAAGTTGAAGCAACTAACAAATCAGGGCGAGCAAGTAGTTTCAACTCCAATCTAGTAGACCAATTTAATCTTTAAACAATAAATTGCATGTGGCATGCTTGAAGCATACTTCTTTTATTTCCTTGGAGTGGCATGCTTGAAGCATACATTTTATCTTGAGGGAATGGCATGCTTGAAGCATACATCTTATCTTTTTAGGGAAAGCATGCTTGAAGCATATAACTTGAAGCTTTTGCTTTTAACAACCTTTTTTTTTAACTGATTCCCTTTTTCTTTACTTTTTTCTTTGATTGTAAACATGCAAGGAGATTAAAAGGTCTTTTGAAAGAGTAAAGCTGAAAACACACTTGCTTCATAGCCCAAATTTGTCAAGAAGATTCAATATCAAGCCTAGAAGAGTAAGATATCACAGAGTATTTAGCGTATAGGCAATCAGTCCAAGGAATTCCGCAATGTCATTTTTAGTTCAAGTGAGACAATTAGATTATCATATATTAGCTCAATTACATAACATATAAAGAAATATGATAAAGTGAGCTCATCACGTGAAAGAACTTGGCAAAGAAACTCCCCCTCAAAACAAACCCATTGGATGAACAATCCCAAGTTCTCCCCGAATAAAAGCAAAACGAGAAGAAGACAAAGGTTTTATGAAAATGTCTGCCAATTGATGTTCCGTATCCACATGGTGAAGCACAATGCTTCCTTTTTCAACATGATCTCTAAGAAAGTGAAATCTGATGTCAATGTGTTTTGTCCTAGAATGTTGCACGTGGTTCTTTGCAATACAAATTGCACTAATGTTATCGCACAAAAGAGGAACACTATCCAAATTAACCCCATAATCTTTAAGTGTAGCTACTATCCAAAGAATTTGAGAACAACAACTAGCAGCAGCCACATATTCAGATTCAGCAGTTGATTGTGCAACAGAAGATTGTTTTCTAGATGACCATGCAATAAGAGAATTGCCCAAGAAATGACACGTACCAGATGTACTTTTTCTATCAATTCTACATCCTCCAAAATCAGCATCAGAAAAAGCTCTTAAACTAATGCATGAGGAAGCAGAAAGCCAAATGCCAAAATCTTGAGTTCCATGAAGATACCTGAAAATCCTTTTGACAGCTTGTCGATGTGAAGCACGTGGGGGAGCTTGAAAACGAGCACACAAGCACACAGCAAATTGTATATCCAGCCTTGATGCAGTGAGGTACAAAAGTGAACCTATCATGCTTCTATATTCCTTTTGATCAACCGGCTCACCATCTTCATCCGGATCAAGTGTGCAATTTCTTTCCATGGGTGTCATGATTGGTTTGCTGTTTTCCATTCCAAATCTATGTAGCAAGTCTCTTGTGTATTTGCTTTGATGGACAAAAGTACCATCCTTTGTTTGTTTGACTTGCAGTCCCAAAAAGTAGGTCAACTCACCCATCATACTCATCTCAAATTCCTTTCTCATGGTTTCTGAAAACTCAGACACTAAAACATGAGAGGAACCACCAAAGATAATATCATCAACATAAATCTGAACGAACAATTGATCATTGCCTTGCTTGAGTAAAAAGAGAGTTTTGTCCACTTTTCCCATTGAAAATCCCTTTTCAAGTAAAAAGGTTTTAGTCTATCATACCATGCTCTAGGGGCTTGTTTCAAACCATACAAAGCTTTTGACAGTTTGAAAACATGGTTTGGAAACTTGGGATTTTCAAAATCGGGTGGTTGCTTGACATAAACCTCTTCATTTATGTAGCCATTAAGAAAAGCACTTTTCACATCCATTTGATACAATCTAAAACCTTTGGATGCAGCAAATGCTAAAAGGATTCTAATGGCTTCAATTCTAGCAACAGGAGCAAAGGTTTCATCAAAATCTAATCCTTCAACTTGGGCAAAACCTTGAGCAACCAATCTAGCCTTGTTTCTAACAACAACACCATCCTCATTTTGTTTATTTTTGAAAACCCATCTAGTTCCAATAACATTAAAATCAGGAGGTGGTGAGACAAGTTTCCAAACTTTATTTCGTTCAAAATTCTCTAATTCTTCATGCATGGCATTGATCCAAGATTCATCAGATAATGCATGAGATATATCTTTGGGTTCAAAAGAAGCAACTAAAGCAGACTGAACATGAGTGTCAGAATGAATAAACCTGGATCGAGTGACTCTCTCATTTAGGTCTCCAATCATTTGTTTAGATGGATGCATTTTCTGAATATGCAAGGGAGCTTTGGCTTTTGAAACTTCTCCTTCTCCTTCATTTTTAGCATGTACAGATGATGCTGTAGCTTGTGGATGTTCAGTTGTAGGTAGAGTAGAAGTAGGCGCAGAAGGTGCTACAACTGGTTGTGCATTGGGAAGAGTCAACACCTCATTCTCAATCTCATCATCATTGTCTTCAAAGATTTTCTCCCCCTGAACGTATGCGCCTGTACCTGCATCACTTGGACTAGTGCCTGGACTAGCCTCATCAAAAGTAACTTCACAAGTTTTCACAATTTTGTTAGTCTCCAAAACATGCATGCGATAGCCACGAGTATGAGCAGGATATCCAAGAAAAATGCCATCCATTGATCTAGCTTCAAATTTATCAAGATTTCCAGATTTCAAGACAAAGCATTTGCATCCAAAAACCCTAAAGTGAGAAACAGTAGGCCTATGCCCAAACCGAAGCTCATATGGAGTTTTACCCAATTTTGATCTAAAAAACACACGGTTTGAAACATAACATGCAGTTGAAATTGCTTCAGCCCAAAAGTTTCTAGGAGTGTGATGTTCATCTAGCATGGTTCTAGCCATCTCAACCAACGTTCTATTTTTCCTTTCAACTACACCATTCTGTTGAGGCACTCTAGGTGATGAAAATTGATGATCAATTCCTTTTTCAGCACAAAAGTGATCAAAGGAAGCATTTTTGAATTCAGTTCCATTATCACTTCTAATAGCTTTGAGAGCTCCTGGATGATCAATAGAAAGCCTAAGAACAAGACTTCTAAAATGACTAAAAGCCTCATCCTTAGATGCCATAAAGTATACCCAAGAGTATCTAGAAAAATCATCAACAATCATAAGCACATACCATTTGCCTCTAAAAGATTGAACTCGAGATGGTCCAACCATGTTAAGATGTAGTAGCTGTCCTGGAGCGTTTGTCATCACCATGGTAAGAGGTGGATGTGAACCTGCAATCATCTTACCATGTCTACAAGAAGAACAGACTAGATTGCTATCACCCTTAAGCTTAGGCAAGCCACGTATGAGATCTAAACCACTTACACGAGTAAGATGATCAAAACCAACATGACCAAGTCTACGATGCCAAAAGAATAAATCTTTAGAAACATTGGCAACTAGACACCTATGCTTAGAAAAATGTGATGCATCAAAATCAGCTTTAAATACTCTTCCAAAGCGTGAAATATTAAAAACAAGATCACCTGAAGCATCTAGCACTTTGCATTCATTTTTTTTAAAGCTTATTTCAAGATCTTCATCAAGCATTTGTGAGACAGAAAGCAAGTTATATTTTAAATTTTCAATAAGAGCTACATCCTTGAACACAAACTTGTCACTTACCTTTACTGTACCTTTTGCCACAACAGAAGAGGAAGAAGCATCTCCAAAAGTAACACTTTCAGCACGAGATGCACGAGTGAGGGAGGAGAACCAATTCTTATCACCGGACATGTGGCGTGAGCATTCGGAGTCTATTAGCCATATGTTCTCCTTCCTCGCGCGAGAAGCCTCATTGAAGTCGTTGTCTTGATCGTCCTCGGTGAAGCTATCCTTGCTGCTTGCCATGAGACACAACCCTGTCAAGTCATGTTTGCTTGGAGTTGCATCGTCCTCGCTGCTCTCTGAATCCACATCACTCAAATTGACTTGTTCAAGAGTGGAAAGAACTCGGTGAACCACTTTGCGGTTAATGAAGCTCTTCTTCTTCCTGTCGTTTGAAGAGAACCTTCTCTTCTCATTTCTTCTGTCGTTGTCCTTCTCCTCCCTTGATGTTTTACCTACAAGCTTTGGATAATTTGATCTCATGTGGTTGAGATCACCACACTCGTAGCACCTTGGAGGACCACCTCTCTTTCTCATTCTCACATTCTGCAAAGCTTTGTTAAAGCGAGAAGAGAGTAGTGCTAAGTCTTCTTCAGGAAATTCTTCAATTTGCTCATCTGTTAAAGAAGACAAGGATGACAGGGCAAAGCTAGAAGAAGAATTTGCATTTGACATGTTAGGGTTAGAGATCAAAGCAATTGATTCAAAATTACCCTTCCTGGCAAGAACATCCAACTCATGAGTTTTCAACTTAGAATACAGAACATCTAATGTAAGTGTACTTATGATAGTAGATTCTCTAATGGATGTAACTTTCATCTCCCAAATAGACATGTCTAATGCACCAAGCAATTGTCTAGCATTAGCAGCATCATCAAAGCTAACTCCAACAGCACGCAAATTGCTAAGAATTTTATTAAAGCGTGCAAAGAAATCATCTAGTGACTCACCAGGCTTCATCTCAAATCGCATGTATTCTTTTTTGTAAAGATCTTGACGAACCTCTTTGATAGTGTTAGAACCCTCATGGTAATCACAAAGAGATTTCCATACCTCATATGCGGATTTGAGATGGATCACATGGTCAAAATCGCTGCGTCCCAAACCTTGGATGATCAAGTTGCGCGCCTTGCTGTTTGCTTCAACATGTGTGCGATTGGTGTCGTTGACGTTGCCGTTTGCAGGGACTTCATATGGCTTGTAGACCTTCTCCCAAATTGTGAAGCCTTGTGCTTGGATGAACGCCTCCATCTTGGCCTTCCAAAACTGAAAATCAACACCATCGAACACACATGGTTTTGTCGAATAACGATTCATTGATCTAATCACCGGTTAAGATAGATTAGAAAAACCTTGCTCTGATACTGTAACACCCCAGCTTTTACTAAGCCCAGAATGCCACCAAACATAGATCATGACACATTTAATACCATAATTTAAGGTAAATTACAGCAAGTAATCATTTGGAATAATTGGAAATTTTGACAGCATCTCCTTTGTTTTTGCATGAAACTTAACAACATAGCATCATATCAATATGTAAGACAAACGAGATATCCATACGCAGCGATAAGGATAGCTAATCATCAACTAAAACATCAATAAGCATCGATAGCAAAATAATAAGCATCAATTTAACTCTAGGAAGTTAAAACAACTCCCTCCATAGCCCCACATGATATACATGAGGGAAACAACCAAACATACAGACCATACACTAATGATTATTGTAATACTTATTGTCGTGTCTCCAAAACAGGTGAATTAGCTAGATTATGATACTACGTGGAGGAGTGTAGCTAGATCCCTTTCCATACGCCGATTTCATTGTACCTAAATAAACAAACAACATAAAACACAAGCGTGAGTTCGAAAACTTAGCAAGCATATTGTAATGGACAACAAGATCATTTACAAGACAATAATACCTCATGTCACATATAACATTTCAAACTTGAACACATAACAACATCCTCATCATTTAATATGTATTGTAATGCAATGCAATGCAATGCTATGCTCATATCTCCTTGGAAACTCATACCGGTATGGTTGAGTACATACCCGTCGGTGTGCACCCTCTCCCCCCTTCCATCCCGAAGATGGAGGGTGCCTACTCCTCGCTTCCACCACCCACGGTAGATGGAATCACGATGTAGGACTTACTCTAATGGCTCTCCGGATTAGTCATAACTTTCTCACCGACCTTCCCGGATTAGTTAATGACTTTCTCACCGCCCGGGCCATGTAACATGTCATGTATGCAAGCATGCCAACAATATATAAAACTCATATATTAACACATGGCATCATAACATCTTAAACATGCTCATCATATCATAGCAATCATTAAAACATGGCAAGTGGACATATATCATATAGACAATTTCATCTAATCTCAACATGCAACCTACAACTCGCTATCCATCACAACACACTTGCCTTCAACCATGGGCAACGGAGTGACGAGAGGTTGAGGGCACTCCTGGAGGCACACCACCTGCAAACACGTGCCACACACTCAAATCGAGTCCACAAAACAGCACACATATATCCCACTACCCCGACAACTCATACAACTCCTAAAATCAGAAAACAGCAAATCTGTCCCTTCGGGACAGCAGCCTTCCAACGGGCATAACTTCTGTTCTAGGACTCCAAATTGAATAAACGAGTACATCCTCGCGTAGCTTAGGAAATTTCCCAACTTTTTCTAGTTATAGGGAAAGACTGATTCGGACTCTAATGTTGTTTAATCTAACGTTGAACACGAACTGTCTCAATCTCGTCACAGATTTGATAGCGCTCGGTAAAACGGCCATAACTTCCAAACGGCTGGGCGGAATTTCAATTTCTTTATATGCACTGAAAGGTATTGAAATTATCTACAACTTCCTAGAAGTCCGTATGGTCAGATTCGAAAGCTAAATTAGTTTAATCTAATGTTGAACACAGACTGTCCCAACCTCGATACAGATTGGACAGCGCCCACCAAAACGGCCATAACATTCAGACCGTAACTCCAAAAATTCTCAAAAAAATACACAAAATAGGTCCTGACGATACCTACAACTTCTTCAACAGGAGGTCGGCCAAATTCCGACTCTAAAATTGCGAAATCGCACCCCCTAAAACGGACTCCAAATCTGCCCGAAACTGAGTACAATACGAACTCTAGTTCTTTTCAGATCTACTCCATGGCAGCACGTCCTCTTGATCTAACAACTCCAAATCTACCATGAGAACAGCACCTAGACCTTCCCCAAGGTTTCCCCATGGACATACCTTAGTCCGACGAACGACGAAGAATGCCTCTCGATCGCCCGATCTCGCTCCCACGCGACGTTGCCACCGGTTCTCCTCGTCGCGGATCCTCCCACCGGCGAGGGCAGCACCATGGCGTGGCGTGGCAGCGAGGGGAATGCAGCAAGGGTGGGGGAGGAGGCGCAAGGGTGAGGGAGGGGTGGCGGCTAGGGAGGAGGAGGCAATGGGGTGGAGGGGAAACAAGTGGGGGCTAGGGCTAGGGAGAGGACTTGTTTGGGGCGCAGGTAGGGCTAGGGCAGCAGTTTTGCTGTCCTAGACCACCTCCAAAAGGCCCAAATATGTCCCACCTTCGGCCCACATGGACCCCCCAAGGCCCGAACTCCCCCGGAAGGCCCAATTCCCCTCCGGAAAGGCTCAAAATCCCCCGGAAAGGCCCACACCTGCAGAAACGGCGCAAAAACATGTTACAAGAGTCGTACCTTATGGCCGAGATCAAAAATGACTCATACCGTCATTCCGTAGTATCACACACTTGTAGGATCGAAGTATACGAATATAGCAATCAGAGGGGGGGTGAATGATTGTGCGGAAGCTAAAACCAAATTCTTGATCTACTAAAAGTTCACCCCAAAACAGAACCAAATAATTGCCTCGTATTCGACAAAAATAGAATGACAGAGGTTTGGTAAAACGTGAATTTTCGGAGATCCAACCGTTGAAACTATCTAAAATTTGGACACAAGAAACTACATTCCAATATGAATCGAACCCAAAAAGAATAAGCTCGATCGGACTTACGGATCAAAAGTTATGAATCTTGCAAGCTTGCTATGACAGAAGATGACGAGAATAGATCTAACTAGAATTGTAGCTCACCGAAAGATTTGAAGAACTTGATCTTTATTTCTCCTTTCTTTTGTCTAAAGTACTCCAAACAAAAGAGTACAACCCTAAAGCTTGCTCAAAGCTTGATGCCTTTCAACAGGAGACAACGCCTCTTATTTAAAGGAGCAAAACACAAGGAGTCATGAATACAATTCCTACGACTAATCCTAGAAGGAGTCCCACTCCTAATCCTAGAAAGAGTATGTATTCAACACAACTGCTCTTGGCCCAACCTGGCCGAGTACAACTCTTGCACGCGTATGGCAACCCTACCATACTCACGTGACTAACACTTTGCACGCGAATGACCTCCTGCCATTCTCACGTGACTAACCATTCTTCATGTGCACCATTCTCTTAGCCCGAACGTCCCGCATGACATCCTTGACAACCAAGACCTCAGTTCCCCCTGAACCTAGTCCCGAACCTCAGTTCCTCCATGAACCTAGTTCCAGTCCCGTCATCGACCACATTCGCCCTCGAGCAATACTTGCACATGAACAAACCACAAAACGATTCCGAGCACAAGTCCGCGACTTGACTCAACATTAGTCCATGCAAATACTCACACAAGCATTGCATAAAGTCCGCTTGAAAATAAGCGTCATGAAATTCTCACAAATTTCATAATCTCAAATTCAAACCAGAATTCAATTCCAAAATTGCTCAAAACCCTAATCGAGCAAAAAACCATTCACGCCGGACCAAAAATCCGGTCCGGCGCAAACGTGAAAACAGCCGTTAAAAATCCACCTTGCTTGTGGAGGGGAGAGTCCGTCGTACACACAAAACTTACTGGTTTTGGAAGTTTCAGTCCGGCTCAAAAATGTTTGAAAACACGTTCACGGCGGACCAAAGAAAAGCGGTCCGGCGTACAAGGGAAACTTACTGTTTCTTGAAAGTTTGGTCCGGCACAAAAGAGAACTTCACTGTTTCTTGTCAAATTGTCGAACTCATGCACAAAACACATTTTTCAAGTTCAAATCTTAGCCAATTTTTCAGCACATGATTTCACACGTCGTGTAGGCGAAGAAGGTATTGGTCAAGGGACCTCACCAACCCGATTTGCCATGCAGCCGCCGGATCCATCATGGCATTTGGAGGTGCATAAATGTTATCCAGACTACCCGACTCACGATATGGACAGTAGGGGAACATCTGTGCAAACCCCAGAATATCGTGGCGAAGACGGAGAATTGTGACATATGCTCCATCGAGCACTGCCACCAACGGACTCGGTGCCATCCCATGATAGCATCGAATAACTTCTTCGTCATGATACCCACGAATCGATACCTCTGTGATGTACAGCGAAGAGGCTGGGCTAACACCTGCGCGCGATACCTCTCATGATGCCCACGCAGTATCAGTTTTGTTTTATGATTTAGGGCAAGTTGGAAGCCGAATTGGAATTTATAATTGCCTAGAGATAGATGGGCAATTTTATGTAGATGCTGAAAATGTCTTCATTTGCTTGATTTGAAGTTGTATAGCAATAGTTATGCTGTGGCTAAGTGAGCTATCCAAACTAGTTTTGTCTGAAATTCAGAGTTTTGGTGTTGTTTTGGGGTAGTGAGTGGAAGTGTTGTTTGTTGTTGTTGTTGTTAAGCTTTATAACCTGCAAAATTGGGTATGCTGTGAGACCCTCACTTTTACGCTACAGTGTAACATAAAAGCAAGGTTCTAATGCGCATACTGTGCTAGTCCCATGATCAATAGCTAGCACGCACAAACACAATTTGAGATCACAACCATGCAAAAGTTTCATATTTTATTACAGCGGAAGTATTGATACAATATGACCGATGAGGTCAACTAATCATAGCAAAAGAATCAGATGACTTGTAGTTTGCCACATAATCCACAGGCAACTGACAAGGTAAAGCCTTAGAAAGAGCCGTCGTTAATATTCATGTTTTCCTGCGTCAAAGTAAAGTTCATCGAGATACCTACATCTTCCCCTAAAAACAACAATGATAGCAAGGGTGAGTACATTTCGTACTCAGCAAGACTTGAGTTGTGTGTTTGGAATGCAGGCTGATCCTAGAGTAAAGCTTCTACGGTTAACTTTTGCTTGGAGCCAAATTGAATTATAAATACTGAATAGTAGAGTGAAAGAGAAAATTGTAAAAGTGAATACATAAGTAAAGTAACAAGTATGTACATAAAAGTAATAAGAGATAGATAACTCATAGCCTTTCGTGAATAGAATGTAACCAAAATACCCACAGCCCTTCGTGAGTGATAAAACGTCCATACCCATCATGTGAAGCGTTATCTGAAGATTAAATTTTTGTCCACACAGGGCACAACAGCTGAATTCAGTCTTGCCAACGTAATGTCAAGTATTGAATCATTTGTAAGGGTAAGCTCACCAAATCATTTTATAAATCAACTAACTAGTGTCAGTTCTCTAAGTTATCCATGACTGTGGATACGGCTAATCGATTAGTTTTAGACTCTGCAGAGTTGTATAGCTTTACCCACAAGAAATGTTCTCCCTTTTTGCTAGGCCATTAACACATTTCCTTTGGTGTGTCGCCAAGGAAAAGTCATATATAACCTTTACATTACTAAATCTCGACTTTGCACCAGCCTAGTAACGACTAACCCTTAATAATGGCGGCAGAAGAACATCGTATATACGGATCATTTCTCCCCATTGGTAATGGCAGCAGAAGAACATCGTATACACGGATCATTTCTCCCCATTAGTAAGGCGTATACTGTTGCATTGGTAAGTGTCTAACCCACACCTTTGTGTGGACACTCTTACGAGCAATCCCGCAGGAACAGCTCGTGCTACTACGGCCTTTCAACATGCAAAGTTAGTTTTCAGTAACTTAGTTGGTTATAGCCGTCCCATACCGGCATTGTGGTTGTATAGTTAATCTTGGATCATGCAACACTATGTTCGGTCCTTAAAGTGACATGGGCGATACTCCCCCTATCTACGTGCATTATTAATTGCACTTCCGGCTATTGCCAATAATCACCCACGTCGAAATCATAGTTTTATTTTCAAAAAGGATAAAACATTAAAATCACAATATTCCATCAGGTTCAAGATTAAAGTTCATCGTGTCCAATATTTAATCCAATATGTCAAGTTCATCACGAACAGTAAACCATATGTTCGTATCCCAATCTAAAGTAGGGCTAAGCATGTGCATGTAATAATCGAATATACCCATTTTGTGTGTCTACCAATAGTCTAGGGTTTCTTCTATCACTACTGATTAAGGAAAGCCATCAATGAAGGTCATATTTACCATTTTTTCCCATAATATAGCAGTGTATACAAAATATAGCGCATGCATGCAAGTTTTAATTTAATTTATTCTTGTTAAAGGAAAAATAGGATCTACATGAGTGCTTGCCTGGCTATCATTTGTTTTCAGCGGCGAACCGAGGACGTAGTCTTGAGGTTGTCGAGGGCGAAGTTCGAGATGTTGGATTCTACACGTCGAGTAACGGAAAGATACAAATAGAAAATAACACTTTCAATAAGGGCAAAAGGAAATCAGATGGAAAATCAAATAAGCAATCATTACATAAAACAAGCGTGGGTCGTGGTCTAGGGTTTCGAGACTGTATGAGCGAGTGTGTTAATTCTATGCTATAGTCTTTACTATTGTTTAACGGTTTGTGGGCTGCATCGCTCAGATCACCTATTCTTTCTGATTCTATCTATTTTATTTTCGAATTCAAGAAGCTAAGATCGTATATATTAATATAAATTATTGCATAAAACAACCGGGTGAGGGTAGGATGAAGTGCCCCGGGTAATTAGTGCGAGTAAAGCGAATAGAGATAGATGAGGTTGCCGTCAGACCCGCAGGCGAAGGTATTGATCACCGAGATACCAGACCCGTAGGGGTTGAATCGGTACCTCTCGCTAGTTCGGTTCATCATCCGGCAGCCGTACCTTACCTGTACGGATTGCGGGTATCCGTAGCGCTTTTCATGATAGATAACCTCTGAATCGCTGCGTACCCGGCAAGCACACCGTTCAAGCCATGCACCGCCCAAGAGAGCACACCAAAGAAGAAAAATATCATTTTCCCACCGGCTTGCAGCCATCGGCAGCCCTCATCACTCGTGGCAGCAAGGGAAAAGCATGCAGCAAGCCAACAGCACCCGTGGCGGCAAGGGAAGGACATGCAACAACGGCAGATTGCTAAGTGGCGGCAAGGGAGGAGGCCTAGCTGCCACCCATCCCTTTCTTTCCCTTTATAGCAAGCCTTACTCCTTCCCTCGGCTCGGCCCGAAACCAAGCACCAGGGGTAAGCAAGCACACATGATCCAGTGAGAGAGCGCCAAGAGAGCAAGAAGCAAGGAGAGTCCTCGGGAAGCAAGAACCAGGAGAAGGGTCCGAGCGGAGGAGGAGACAAGCCACAAGAACCGAACCAGGAGATCCCGAGACCACCGAACCGAACAAGGAGCCGAAGCCAGGAGGTCCCCAAGACGAATCGAACCACGAAGGACCCCAAGAATACCAACCAAGCAAAGGCACCAACACTTTCTTCCCAACCGAACCCGAAACCACTCCAAGCTTCAGGTGCACACCATTACCGTAGCAAGCTACTTCTTAAGGCAGAGTAGATTGATTAACCGTTAGTCTCGTGAGAGAGTCCTAGGGTTGCTAGATCGAATCTGGCCGTCCCGCTAGAACCCCCATCATTGACCCTGTAACTTGCAAACGCAACCGAAGGCAACGAGTAGAGCGGATAGAACCACCAAAACCGTAACATCTGTTCTTATCGTGAACCCTAGAATGCGAAATCTGAGTAGAGAACGAAAACCGCCAGTAGTAGTAATCCGTTCTTATCATGTAAACTGAAAACGCCAAATCGAAACAACCAAAGAAAAGAGGCAACAAATAGATCAAATAGCGGCATGTTCTTATCTGCGGTGGAGGAGAAGTTAGAAGAGGAGGCGATGTAGCGCGATAGAGGAGGTAGCGAAGAGAGGAGACTCATGGCGGCGCTTCGCGCCACCGGCGGCTCGAGAGAGGAGAGGACCGGCCATGGCGTCGGCCATGGCGAGGAAGCGATGGCGGCGTTGCGCCCGATCAGTGAGCTGCAGCGAAGCGGCAGGCGGCGTTGCGCCCGGCGATCGGCGTCTTTGAAGAGGCCGAGAGTGGTCTTTGGAGAGTAGAGGAGGGCAGAGAGGGGTCGTCGCAGGGGAGAGCGGCGGTGGGGAGATCGAGCTGGGGAGCTCGATCCCAGAGGCGGCGATGAGTCCCAGAGAGGTAGGGGGAAGGCGAAGAAACCGAAGGGCCAGTGAGGCCTTCGGTCAGGCAGAGAGAAAAGAAGAGCAGAAAGAACAGAGAAAAAAAGAAAGAGAAAGGAGAAAAGAAAAGGAAAGAAAAGAAAAGAAAAGAAGAGAAAAGAAAAGAAAGAAAGAAAAGAAAAGAAGAGAAAAGAAAAGAGAAAAAGGAAATAGGAAAATGCATAATCTAATTCTCTCGTGCATCTACGTAGGCTAAAATACCGTATCTGAATCGTAGGAAAATGGTATTTTAATTTCTAAAAGCCCGAGTAATAACTAAAATATGTAATTGGTTAAATTTGGAATTAGTTGAACTGCTGTATTAATTGCTTGCTAAAGTATTATGGGTAAATTAATGGGTTAGATTAGAAAGGGAGTTTGGGCAGTATTATGGAATTAATACCTTGGTAATCTGTCAGGACCCGACCAGAATCAATTCGACCCTCATCTCCCATATTCGTGCGAGAACGTACTGATCAGTACTACTCCAGGCAAGCATCCTTTGGGAAATCTTTCCTTAAAATGTTTTAATGAATTTCCGTATCATTACAATACCATCCATGCATTACTAAACTTATACATTTAAATTGGAATCATAAACTTGGAATTGGAGGATGAAAATGGTTGTGGTTCTGGTGTGGAGAACGGAAGGTTGGAAATGAATTGGTTTATAGAAAAATGTGTTGGCTAGGACAGCTGATGGAGCAGCTGGACTATGCTTATTTTTAAGTACTGTGTTGAGTTAATATGGTGGGTAGAGGATGCCGATGAGAAGGTGACATTGGCCGGGGGGTCCTCTACATAATTAGCATATAAGATTAACCAACTAATACTTGGACAATGAGCCGTATCTCAGTATCAACCATAGGGTGTGCAAACAGCCAGAAAAGGTTGTCCTATGAGAGTATTGTGATCTTTGCATGGTGGTTAGGTAGTTACTAGGGCACCAAATCCGGGTTACCGGAAGACCCGGAGAGACCGTGCAGATGGGACTAAGTGGCGACTTAGTTGCCCATGATGGCGCTATATTTGAAGCCAGGGAAGTACTGCCACATATGTTGGGGTACAACTGTTAGCTGCGAGTGTAGTGGGATGGCCTTGAGAGGATCCCCCACTCGAGTAACAGGGTGAAGATCACAATTACTGGATTAGTGATAAACGTTCTGGAGCCTCTCCTTGGAGGTCTCTATGGGTAAAGTGGTACAAACCTGCGCAGGGTCTAAAATCATGAATTCATGCCTGTCTCCTGGATTGGAGGCTACGGAAGCTAAGTCTGTCTCATAACAAGTGTTAGTAGTACTTTTAATTAAAATTGCCAACTCTTAAAGAAAACCAAAACCTATTTCTAATTAAAAATCAGATTTCGGGAGGAGGTAAGTTGGATTTGGGAAAGAAAGGAAAAACTCATATATTGCATTCTATTATTCCTTGCTGAGTACTCTGTACTCACTCTTGCTTATATATCCCTTGATTAGAAGGTGAACTGTATGGATCGGCCACCGAGGCCTGGAGCGAGGGTGATCCGCAGGACCAGGGCTTATCGTGACGGCGACTACCCTAGTGTCTACGACTACTACCAGGAGTAGTAGAGTCACTAGGAGGCCGTCGCTGATAGATGGCGATTCGCAGGTACTTTGGAGTTGTAATATAATTTTGGTGGTGTCTGAAGTCTATGTAAATTATTGAACTCATAGCCCGGTGTGGCTTACGGATTGTAATATATGTTATGTTCATCCAGTCTCTAATTATTGTTCTGCAAGAACATTCTGAACACAGCGTAGTAGTCGACAAAACAACGGTACTCCCGCTATTTTGTTGGCCACTATGCTGAGACTCCGCGTAATTAGCTTAGGGTGATGACACATTGGTTGTTAATTACCCTTTGTTAATCATGCGGGTCGCCACAGGTGGTATCAGAGCAATGGTTACGAGAACCACGCTATAAATAAGTAGAGACTGAGTAGAAGTTCAAGTAAGAAAATTTATCACTCTAGCTATATGGCACTAGTTATATGGTAACCTTCTCTCTATCAAATAATAAGTTCTGAGTATTCTAGTTAATTTACTAACTTCGCTAACGTATTAATTAAAACCTTTCCTTGCAGGATGTCGCGCACTAGGATTCCACCAGCACAGGTCCAGGGGCAGCATGTGATGCTGCTAGAGCAGCTAGTGGAGGAGTTAGGAGGGGGCTGGGTAGATTACTACCAGGAGACCTACGAGGACTTGTCCCAGCCGCGCCTGGTCATAGTTGTGTCAGGGCTGGAGATCCAGCCTACTTACCATCAGGAGTTCTTCTCTTTTTGGTTACACTCAGAGTACTTCCTACCTCTCCAGGATGCTGCCCGGAAGGCAGTCATAGCCCTTAGGGCTCAGTTCCGCAGGAGACTGAGAGGGTCTTCCTTTCAGCATTTCCCTGCTACTTCCCATAATGTCCAGCGTCGCACCCCACCACCTTCACCTCTTCGCGTCGGTCCTGAGGATGTCTCAGGATCCTTCACCCACGTCGGCTCACAGTAGGAACATGATTCATTCTGATACCATGTTCTATGAGGGAGCCAGTGCTGCCATTCTAGAGGCAGAGAGTCGCGCTTCCATGTGGAGGCGCCGGTTTCTAGATTCAGAGTCCGACAGGATTTCTGTCGAGGAGGAGCTCCATCAGCTTAGGTCTTCAGGAGCTGCTCCCCCTTCTCTGCTCCACCCACCACCACTTACCCTCCATATACGGCTTGATGCCTCCCACTCACCCCTATGCCTCGGGATCGGTGCTAGGCGCCCGGCTCCGCACCCTCCACCTTTGAGTACACCCTTCTCCCTGGGTTTGGTACCTACACCACTCACCCATACCCTGCTACTCCAGAGTGGGGTATTCCTGCTGCCACCATATTCAGTACACCCGCCCCAGACTTTCTTTGGCCACCTCGGGCACCTGGCTCCTCCAGTGCCCGTATTGATGTTCATCACGGTCCTTGGATTGAGGCATCCCACCTCAATTCTTTCTTAGACCAGCTAGACCCACGTCGCGGCCCGGGTTCTCAGGGGTCTGGAGGAGGAGACACTGAGGAGGAGGATCCTGAGGAGGTTGAGCACTTTCGAGGATGGAGAGTAGGCAGTAGTAGTGTTTGTATTAGGAGGTGTATTGGGTGAGTTGTATCCGCGTGCTAGAACTATGTATCGATGTAATCTTTAATTATCTATGGAATGCAGCTTTATTGTTCATCTTCCATGCCATGTCAGCTTACTATTCTGTGCATTACTAGTATGCTAGGTTGTTATAATTGCATTTAATTCTTGCTGCAAGCATGTTTAAATTCCCACTAGTATGCATAGGAAGTACTGCATGAGCATGTTATTCTTGTCTTGCATTGCCAACCCTAGAAACCAGTTTGCATTTGTGTTGTGCTTGTTATAAGTATAAAGTATCTAAATAGCTGAATACAGCGCATAGAACTAGGAGCTAAGGACTAGGAAAGCGGACCGGACCGTGGTCAGTGGCGGTTTTGGACACGTGGTCCATAACGCAGCGACTCGGCGTGTAGACCTCGTGGAGTTCTCGCGGCCGAGACACCGAGCAGGGTTATTTATCGCTTTTCTTCAATAGATAGGTGCGACTCGAGGCACTTAGACTTCGAGGAGTTCCTAGTGCTCGGACACTAGGATTTTTGTCGTTTTCTTATTTGCATCTTGATGGTGTTTATGTTCTTCAGTAGCTATAGGTGCGACTTGAGGCGCATCCTCAAGGAGTTCTTGGTACTCAGACACCAAGTTTTTGTCGTTTTCTTAAAATTGCGATTTATGATTCTTATTCTGAGATGATAGATAGAGGTAGTTGTAAATCTGAAATGGAGTGGCGTTGAGAGCGAGTTCCTTTAATTCTTATCTCATTGATTAATAACTTGACCATAAGACCTTCTAAATACTACAATACCTCTTCTCTTTTAATCAGATTGCTTGTAAAGGTTCTAATTCAACCATGTCATCAATAATTATACCTCTCACCTTGTGAATGAACTGCTATTCTTAAGGACGTTCTTCTTTCTTTAGTTATATTCTTAGTTAAGCATAGGAGTGACCTTCTAAAGAACCACTGTTGTGTCAAGAATAAGCGGTTAATTAAGTTGTGCCTTCGGTTGTGGTCTTTTGCAGGATGTCTGACCGTGAGGCAGCAGAGCAGGATCTGTTGTTGAGGTTAGGAGCACCCCAGAACCCACCAAATGCAGTAGAGCAACCCCAAATGCCACCACCTGACCTTAACCAGCCATTCCCTGCACCACTTGGCCAACCAGCACCTCCAATAGGTGTAGCTGGAGTCGCAAGAGCCCCAGGAAACCTAGATCCACTGGAGAGAGTCCTTCTGTGTATGGCCACAGCCCAAGAAAACCAAAATCAATTCCTAGAAGCTCTTGTCACAAACCTTGCCCCTGCAACTCCACACTCAAACCGACATCGAACCACCTTGGGAGATTTTCTCCAAACTCGCCCACCCACTTTTGCTAGAGCCACCGCACCTCTGGAAGCTGATGATTGGCTTGACGAGATTGAGAAGAAGTTGAATACCTTGGGTTGTCCTGAAGAAGAGAGAGTGCAATTTGCAGCTTATCAGTTGATTGGGCCTGCGGCCACATGGTGGAAGAACTATTGCCGCACTCGTGCAGGAGCTCAGCCCATATCATGGGAAGAGTTCACTACACAGTTCCGCAATACCCATGTACCACAGGGAGAGATGGACATAAAGAAACAGGAGTTTTGGGATCTGACTCAGGGGAGTAGGAGTGTCACTGAGTACTTGCAGAAGTTTAATGACCTGTCTCGATACGCCCCGGATGAAGTAGACACTGAGGCAAAGAAGATTTATAGGTTTACAAAGGGGTTGAACACCTATTTGAAGCTACATATGGCCACCCACACCATCACAGAATTCCAGGACCTAGCCAACCGAGCTACCCGAGTGGAGAGTGTGCAGGCACAAATGAATGAAGAAAGGAGAAAGAAAGCCAGATTTGATATCAAGCCAAGTTTTCCTAGCCAGTCTCGACCTTTCAGGCCTCCACCACCACCCTACCGAAATCCAATTGCTCGTCCATATACAGCTCCACCAGCCCAGCAATCCAGTGTTCTCCCACCCAGATCCCCAACCAGATGCTATAGGTGCGGAGGACCTCACCTCATCTCCAGCTGTCCTAAACCTGTCAGGTGCTACAACTGTGGCCGGGAAGGTCACAAGAAACCCGATTGCCCTCATCCACCCAGACCTTTGAGTCAGAACAATCCCGGGAAACCTCAGAGTTATTTCTCAGCTCCTGGACGTGCCCCAGGAAACCCTGTAGCCTCAGCAACTAGAGGACCGGTTCGCGGAGCCTCCAGTACCGGGTCAGCCCACCTGAACAACATCTCAGTGGAGCAGGTAGAAGGAGCCACAGATGTGGTTACGGGTAAGCTTCCCATTCCCCCATCTGTGGGTACTGTTTTGTTTGATTCAGGTGCTACACATTCTTTCATTTCAAAGGAGTATGTGAATAAAAATAAGTTAGAATGTGTACCGTTATTATCACCATTAGAAGTCAATACACCAGCGGGGTTAATCAGGGTAACCTCAATCAGAAGAAATCAAATAATCAGAATACTAGATGTTCCCTTCTTAGCCAACCTGCATGTGATCAGTCTAACTGCCCTAGATGTAATTCTGGGGATGGATTGGCTAGTCGCTACTTGAGTTAAGATGGATCATGAGTTAAAGACTGCGTCCATAAGAACCTTTGATGGGAGTCGAATCGTGTATCAGGGACTTAGAAATGGGACACCTCAAAACAGCCCCAAGTTAACTCTTTTACCTTCAAGAGAGTTGTCTCTTATTCCTGTGGTTCAGGAATTTCCTGATGTCTTCCCTGAAGAACTGCCAGGCATGCCACCTGACAGAGAGTTGGAGTTCCCCATAGAACTTGTTCCAGGCACAACCCCAATATGTAAAAGACCTTATCGTATGAACTCACAAGAATTGGTGGAATTAAAGAAGCAGTTGAAAGAATTAGAAGACAACGGGTTCATTCGAGAAAGTGTATCACCGTGGGGAGCCCCTGTTCTTTTTGTGAATAAGAAAGATGGTGGATTAAGACTGTGTACAGATTATAGAGATCTCAACCGAGTCACTATCAAAAATAAGTACCCTCTTCCTAGGATTGATGATCTATTTGACCAGTTGAGAGGTGCTTGTGTGTTTTCCAAGATAGACTTAAGGTCTGGATACCACCAGATAAAGATAAAATCAGAAGATATGGAGAAGACTGCGTTTGTATCCAGATATGGACACTATGAATACACCGTTGTGCCCTTTGGATTAACCAATGCACCTGCTGTGTTCATGAATCTAATGAACAAGATATACATGAAGTGCTTGGATAAATTCATTGTGGTATTCATAGATGACATTTTGGTGTACTCTAAAAATAAGGAAGAGCACACTAATCACTTGAGAATTGCCCTCCAAATCCTCAGGGATAACCAGTTGTACGCCAAATTCAGCAAATGTGAATTTTGGCTGGATCAGAAATATCCTTTCTAGGACATAACATATCTGGGAAAGGAATAGAAGTAGACCCAAACAAAATTGAAGCCATAAAGTCCGGGAAACAGCATACAAACCAAAACTATGTGAGACGCTTCGTTGGTTTAGTTGGGTATTATCGCAGATTCATCATGGGATTCTCCCATATAACATCACCCATCACTAAATTTCTGATAAAAGACATTCAATTTAAGTGAATGAGAAAAGTGTGAGGAGAGTTTTCAGAAACTCAAACTATCATTAACCTCTGCCCCAGTGTTAGCCCTACCTGAGAATGGCATAGAGTATGTGGTATATTGTGATGCCTCAAAGTCAGGACTAGGGTGTGTGCTCATGCAAAATGAGAAAGTAATTGCTTATGCCTCTAGGCAATTACGACCGCATGAAGTTAATTATCCCACACATGACCTAGAACTGGGAGCAGTCGTCTTTGCACTAAAAATGTGGAGACATTATTTGTATGGGTCGAAGTGTACACTTTACAGTGACCATAAGAGTCTCAAATACATCTTCACCCAAAAAGAGCTGAATATGAGACAGAGGAGATGGTTGGAGCTCATAAAGGATTATGATATCACCATTAACTACCACCCAGGGAAAGCTAATGTGGTAGCTGATGCTTTAAGCCGAAAAGTCCAGTGCAATCAAGTATCCCTTCAGAGTTTCACACCAAAGTTAATCCAAGAGTTGGCTAAAATGGAAATCAATTTCAGTTCATCACCTTCCAATGCCTTACTAGCTGTCATGTCAATTGAATCAACCCTTCTAGAACAAATTAAAGAGAAGCAAAGCACTGACACTTATATTGTGGAAGAAATCAAGAGAATCAAGTTAGGTCAACCTTCAGAGTTTAATTTGGATGAGGAAGGAACCCTCAGACTTCGTGAAAGGATTTGTGTACCAAATGATTCGAATATCAAAACACTCATCCTAAAAGAAGCCCATGACACACCATACACAATTCATCCTGGTGGTACCAAAATGTACAGAGACTTAAAAGAAACCTTCTGGTGGAGTGGAATGAAAAAGGAGATAGCAGAATATATTAGTAAGTGTGATACCTGTCAAAGGGTAAAAGCAGAACACCAACGTCCTGCAGGCTTACTCCAACCTTTGCAAATTCCTGAATGGAAATGGGAGGATGTCTGTATGGATTTCATAACGGGATTGCCCAGAACCATAACCAAGAAAGATGCCATATGGGTGATAGTGGACAGACTCACTAAATCAGCCCACTTCATTGCCACTAACCAAAAATACTCTGCTCACAGATTAGCTGAGATATATTTGGAAAGAGTGGTTACACTCCATGGAGTTCCCAAAACAATCACCTCAGATAGAGGCTCAGTCTTCACTTCTAACTTCTGGGGAAGCTTACAAACTGCTTTGGGGACGAAACTAAACTTCAGCACTGCATATCACCCTCAAACAGATGGACAAACTGAGAGAACAAATCGAATCTTGGAAGATATGTTGAGAGCATGTGTGCTGAATTTTAAGGAGAGTTGGGATAAATATCTGCACCTCGCTGAGTTTGCATACAACAATAGTTATCAATCAAGCATACAGATGGCCCCATTCGAAGCTTTATATGGTAGAAGGTGTAGATCCCCAATCTGTTGGTATGAAGTAGGAGAAAAATCATTGATGGGTCCAGACTTGATTCGCCAAAATGATGAGAAGATCAAACTAATTCAAGAGAGGTTGAAAACTGCTCAGAGTAGACAGAAGAACTACGCTGATAAGCGTAGGAGAGATTTGAAGTTTTATCCTGAAGATTTGGTTTACCTGAAAGTGTCACCCATGAAAGGAGTCCACCGATTCGGAGTTAAAGGAAAGTTAAGTCCTCGTTATGTTGGACCGTTCAAAGTGTTAGCTCAAAAAGGAACTGCGGCCTACCAATTAGAGTTGCCTTCTCAGCTTTCCAGAATCCACAACGTCTTCCACATTTCCCAACTCCGAGCCTGCCTTAGAGAACCTTCTCAACTAGTCCAAAACATTGACATTCCACTTCAGCCTGACCTAACCTATGAGGAACAACCACTCAAAATCCTAGCCACAGAAGAAAGACAATTCAGAAGAGCCACTGTCAGATTCTGCAAAGTCCAGTGGAAGCACCACACCGAGAAAGAAGCCACGTGGGAAAAAGAAGATGAGCTTCGCGAGTCCTATCCCCGCCTCTTTAGGTAAGGCGGATTTCGGGGACGAAATCCCTTTTAAGGGGGATAGGATGAAGTGCCCCGGGTAATTAGTGCGAGTAAAGCGAATAGAGATAGATGAGGTTGCCGTCAGACCCGCAGGCGAAGGTATTGATCACCGAGATACCAGACCCGTAGGGGTTGAATCGGTACCTCTCGCTAGTTCGGTTCATCATCCGGCAGCCGTACCTTACCTGTACGGATTGCGGGTATCCGTGAGCGATTTTCCATGATAGATAACCTCACGAATCAACTGCGTACCCAGCAAGCACACCGTTCAAGCCATGCACCTTTGCCAAGAGAGCACACGGCGGTAAAATATCATTTTCCCGGCCCGACTTGCAGCCATGCAGCAGCCCTCATCACTCGTGGCGGCAAAGGGAAGAGCATGCAAAGAAGCCAACGACACCGTGGCGGCAAGGGAAGGACATGCAACAATGGCAAGATGCTCGTGGCGACAAGGGAGGAGGCCTAGCTGCCACCCATCCCTTTCTTTCCCTTTATAGCAAGCCTTACTCCTTCCTCGGCTCGGTAGAAACCAAGCACCAGGGTAAGCAAGCACACACAAATCCAGTGAGAGAGCGCAAGAGAGCAAGAAGCAAGGAGAGTCCTCGGGAAGCAAGAACCGGAGAAGGGTCCGAGCGGGAGGAGGAGACAAGCCACAAGAACCGAACCAGAGAGATCCCGAGACCACTGAACCAACAAGGAGCCGTGGCCGGAGGTCCCCAAGACGAATTGAACCACGAAGGACCCCAAGAACAGTAACCAAGCAAAGACACCAACACTTTCTTCCCAACCGAACCGAAACCACTCCAAGCTTCAGGTGCACAGCCATTACCGTAGCAAGCTACTTCTTAAGGCACCGAGTAGATTGATTAACCGTTAGTCTCGAGAGTCCTAGGGTTGCTAGATCGAATCTGCCGTCCGCTAGAACCCCATCATTGACCCTTAACTTGCAAACGCAAATCGAAGGCAACGAGTAGAGCGGATAGAACCACCAAAACCGGTAACATCTCGTTCTTATCGTGAACCCTAGAATGCGAAATCTGAGTAGAGAACGAAAACCGGCCGTAGTAGTAATCCGTTCTTATCATGTAAATCGAAACGCCAAATCGAAACAACCAAAGAAAAGAGGCAACAAATAGATCAAATAGCGACATGTTCTTATCTGCGGTGGAGGAGAAGTTAGAAGAGGAGGCGATGTGAGCGCAAAGAGAGGAGGTAGCCGAGAGGGAGACTTCATGGGCGGCGCTCGCGTACCGGCGGCTCGAGGAGAGGAGAGGACCCGGCCATGGCGTCGGCCATGGCAGGGGAGCGGCGATGGCGCTGCTGCGATCAGCGGGCCATGACAAGGCTGGCGGCATGGCTGCGTGCGTCTTGAAGGGGAGCCGAGAGTAGTCTTTGGAGGGGAGTAGAGGAGGGCGAGAGGGGTCGCCGCAGGGAGAGCGCGCGGTGGGGAGATCGAGCCGGGAGCTCGATCCCGAGGCGGCGTTGAGTCCCAGAGAGAGGTAGGGGAAGGCGAAGAAACCGAAGGGCAGTGAGGCCTTGGTCAGCAGAGAGAGAAAGAAGAGCAGAAAGAACAGAGGAAAAAAAGAAAGAGAAAGGAGAAAAGAAAAGGAAAGAAAAGAAAAGAAAAGAAGAGAAAAGAAAAGAAAGAAAGAAAAGAAAAGAAGAGAAAAGAAAAGAGAAAAAGGAAATAGGAAAATGCATAATCTAATTCTCTCGTGCATCTACGTAGGCTAAAATACCGTATCTGAATCGTAGGAAAATGGTATTTTAATTTCTAAAAGCCCGAGTAATAACTAAAATATGTAATTGGTTAAATTTGGAATTAGTTGAACTGCTGTATTAATTGCTTGCTAAAGTATTATGGGTAAATTAATGGGTTAGATTAGAAAGGGAGTTTGGGCAGTATTATGGAATTAATACCTTGGTAATCTGTCAGGACCCGACCAGAATCAATTCGACCCTCATCTCCCATATTCGTGCGAGGACGTACTGATCAGTACTACTCCAGGCAAGCATCCTTTGGGAAATCTTTCCTTAAAATGTTTTAATGAATTTCCGTATCATTACAATACCATCCATGCATTACTAAACTTATACATTTAAATTGGAATCATAAACTTGGAATTGGAGGATGAAAATGGTTGTGGTTCTGGTGTGGAGAACGGAAGGTTGGAAATGAATTGGTTTATAGAAAAATGTGTTGGCTAGGACAGCTGATGGAGCAGCTGGACTATGCTTATTTTTAAGTACTGTGTTGAGTTAATATGGTGGGTAGAGGATGCCGATGAGAAGGTGACATTGGCCGGGGGGTCCTCTACATAATTAGCATATAAGATTAACCAACTAATACTTGGACAATGAGCCGTATCTCAGTATCAACCATAGGGTGTGCAAACAGCCAGAAAAGGTTGTCCTATGAGAGTATTGTGATCTTTGCATGGTGGTTAGGTAGTTACTAGGGCACCAAATCCGGGTTACCGGAAGACCCGGAGAGACCGTCTGAGATGGGACTAAGTGGCGACTTAGTTGCCCATGATGGCGCTATATTTGAAGCCAGGGAAGTACCGCCACATATGTTGGGGTACAACTGTTAGCTGCGAGTGTAGTGGGATGGCCTTGAGAGGATCCCCCACTCGAGTAACAGGGTGAAGATCACAATTACTGGATTAGTGATAAACGTTCTGGAGCCTCTCCTTGGAGGTCTCTATGGGTAAAGTGGTACAAACCTGCGCAGGGTCTAAAATCATGAATTCATGCCTGTCTCCTGGATTGGAGGCTACGGAAGCTAAGTCTGTCTCATAACAAGTGTTAGTAGTACTTTTAATTAAAATTGCCAACTCTTAAAGAAAACCAAAACCTATTTCTAATTAAAGATCAGATTTGGGAGGAGGTAAGTTGGATTTGGGAAAGAAAGGAAAAACTCATATATTGCATTCTATTATTCCTTCTTTGAGTACTCTGTACTCACTCTTGCTTATATATCCCTTGATTAGAAGGTGAATTGTATGGATCGGCCACCGAGGGCCTGGAGGCGAGGGTGATCCGCGGGACCAGGGCTTACCGTGGACGACGACTACCCTAGTGTCTACGACTACTACCAGGAGTAGTAGAGTCACTAGGAGGCCGTCGCCTGATAGATGGCGGTTCGCAGGGTACTCTGGAGTTGTAATATAATTTTGGTGGTGTATGAAGTCTATGTAAATTATTGAACTCATAGCCCAGTGTGGCTTCTGGATTGTAATATATGTTATGTTCATCCAGTCTCTAATTATTGTTCTGCTGCAACATTCTGAACACAGCGTAGTAGTCGACAAAACAACGGTACTCCCGCTATTTTGTTGGCCACTATGCTGAGACTCCGCGTAATTAGCTTAGGGTGATGACACATTGGTTGTTAATTACCCTTTGTTAATCATGCGGGTCGCCACATAGGTATAACTTGCACTATTGAATATAAGCAATAACAGACATCAACATGGTTTAATTTAAGCAAACACCAGGTATTTAACAGTCAATTACTATCGCAGGTAGAGCTTAACTTATAGTACTAATTATTGAGCAAAGTTAGTTACTTATATATATATATATTATGGGCTTTTAGGGCTCACAATGCGCATGGCTATGTTTTGAATAGGATTCAGATGCAAAACAAATTATTGTAGAATTATTTCTACCTAATGAAACAGTCTAGCTTTAGGAAACATTCTAGAACTGGTTCTATAGATACTAGTACTTATCGGTGATATCTTAATCATTCTTTAAGTTATGGATAGCTATACCCTAAGTTTGCGACTAACCATGATATGCAATCATTCTTGTAGATTAATAGGGTCTTGTCCTTAAGGATATTTCAACATTAGTTCTATAGCATTTGGGCTATATATATTACCTCATCTATTAGGTTATGTCTATTATATGAAAGCATATATTCATTAAGGGCTAAGAGTACATTAAGGTTAACTTACATATAAGGACTAACGTGGACTAGAATTAAATCTGATCATTCTTGTAAGATGAAATGGCCTTGTACTATGAATCATACTAAACAAGTTTTATGTGCATTACTATCTTTATTTATGCATCATATTCTAAGCATATGTCATACAAGTATGGTTATTTATTAACTTAGTTCAATCTTAACTAATCACGATATATTTTTATATCCTGGAAATATTTATATGTCCCTAGGAACATTTTAGGATTCATTTTTATGATTCCAAGAGCTATGGTTTATATTAATTATAATCGGACATAAAGCAACATGATTGATTTCAATATTGCATGATACACCCTAAGTACTTTTGTAGAATCATGTTCTATATTGTTTAACTAGCATAACAGAACAAGTTTCATATCATTTGGATGAAAAATAAACAAGTTATATCAATTTGAATAATCTATGCATTGAAATCAAACTTAAAGGGGAATTAATACAAATTAACTTCAAATTCAAACCTAATGGCATAAGGATTCTAACAAAATTGGTTTTGTTCAATTTGGACAAGTTTAGAAAAAATTGTACATGCAACCTATTCAAAACCTGCACTTTAAATTTAAACTCTGTTTTAAACCACTAAACAAGTTTCAAATATTTTTGCATATTCTAAAACTATATGATTTAACATGAATTTAGAAACTTGTTTCATTTTATTTGGAAAAGATATGGAGCATTGAATTAAATAGGGCAAAAAGAAAGAAAAATCCGCTTGATTAGGATTTGAACTAGGGACCTACTGAATCAGCCGCAGTGCACTTGCCAACAGGCTACGATGTTGCTTATGAGTGAATGGCTAGCTAATATACTTGAGGTAACACGCAGAGGCCACAGGGAAAAGAAGCAAAATTTCCGTGTTGTTGGGGGTTTGAACCCAGGTTTGCTTAGGCAGGCACAAGTGTTCCCACCACTAAACTAGGGTGTTACTTGTGACAAGGATGTATGTCCCAGTATTTAAGGTGAGCTTCTCCTGTTTATTTATTCTCATTAGAACCGTTCAGCTTATACTGTTCTATGTGTACACAGAGTTTAAGCTTACCTAGGATTTTACACTACTATCTATATCTATGGTAAACAAAATCCATTGGCAAGTGGAGACCAAGAATTTTTTCTTAATTCGAAATACTAATTTTCAGATGTTTTCAGCCGAGAGTATTTGGACCAACTCTCCAGCCGAAGTATTTGTTTCTAGTCGTAAGTTTTTCGGAAAAGCTAAAGAAGAAAATGCTGGGGATCGGTTCCTGGGGCGAATACCAATCCTCCTCCCTATATTACAATCGGGAGAAAGGGTGCTCAGAGAGCCCCTCCACCTGTCGCACCCCATCTCTCTCTTCTCTTTTTGCAAAAAAGCTCCTCCGGTTCTTGAAATTACGGATAGGTTCTTTTAATTTGCGTAGGGGTCCTTTGCGATTTTCTGTGAGGGGGCAATTTTTTCCCCGGTTCACGTTTAGGTCCCTCGTTCGCCGTTTTACATAAAGAGCCTTCCATTAAATACGAATCGTGAAACGAGCCCTTTTATAGTTTTTCAAAATAGTGAATAGGTCTAAAATCATAACAAATAGGACCTTGCACTTTATGTTCAGGTCCTTTCTCTGTTTTGCCCGGAAAAAATGTTTTTATGGTCCGTTTTTTCTCCAGAGCATGGGAAAAATGTTTTGGTTGGCCGTTTTCCCTAAAAAAAATGTATTCAGGTCTTTTCTCCGTTTTGCCCGGAAAAAATGTTTTCGTTGTCCTTTTTTTCTCTGGAGCATAGGAAAAATGTTTTCGTTGTCCGCTTTTCTTTTAAAAAAATGGATTCAACTCCTTTCTCCGTTTTGCTCAGAAAAAATATTTTCGTTGTCCATTTTTTCTCCGGGGCATGGGAAAAATGTTTTCGTTGTCCGTTTTTCCTAAAAAAATGTAGATTCGTTTTCCGTTCAATATTTCTCCGTTTTTGTTGGAAAGAATATTTTCGTTGTTCGCTTTTTCTCCGGACCATGTGAAAAATATTTCCGATTACCGTTTTCCCTCAGAAAAAAATGCAAATTCGTTTTTCGTTCATCGTTTCTCTGTTTTTGTTGGAAAAAATGTTTTCGTTGTCCATTTTTCTTCAGATCCCGGGGAAAATGTTTTCGCGGTCCATTTTCCCTAAAAAACCACAAATCCGTTTTCCACACGCACACGCGGCGTGCGCCGCTTTTGTGTTTTCATGGTCCATTTTTTCTCAAAGTTATTTTTCGCTCACGCGCGCAGCGTGTTCGTAGTCCGTTTTTTCTCTGAAAAATTCCCTTGTTTCTTTCAAAAAAATATTTTCGTGATCCGTTTTTTCTCCGAAAAAACAACACAAATTTTTTCCCGTTCACGTACGCGGCGTGCCGCTACACTCACTTTCCTAGTATAACTTACATAGCGTGTTGTTCTTCTAAGTCTAGCACACATGCAGATATGCTACGCACTAGCTAGTTAACAAGAACACCAAATTGTTGCTGCCATCAATTGCTTGGTTCGACTACAGTCATAAGCACTTAACTAGTATTGCTCTTATTCATATGTTAAACTAACCTTTGGCTGGAGAACTCCTTGGTCAGAGTGAAGAACGACAGCATGCACAGTGGAGCTACGAATGAAGAGCACCAAAATTGACTGAAGGACTTCGGTGATTGGGGCTCCGGGAAGCTTTGGTTTGGCTTGCAGAAGCATTAGCAGTGGTGCTAGTCTCAGTGTCCAGATGTAGCTATAGGGTTATTTAAGTAGCCATGGAGAGTCGGTTCCAACAGGATTTGAATGGAGGGGTTCATGGCGGCTGGTCTTGCGCGCGGTACAGGGTGTGGACGGAAGAGAGCAAAGGCGGTTTGGTTGCTTCAGTCGGTTTCATGTGGCCTCAAAGCAGGGAAGAAACGTAGCAGATACAGAGCTGGAGAAGAGCCAGGAACACTAGTGTGTTCTGAGGCGAGGTGGCGCGAGGCAAAGTCTGAATGGAAAAGCAATGAATTGATTACTGAAGCTTTGTGCATGGGTGGGCTTTAGACACTAACGTGTGGGGACAAGGGTCCCAGCTGACAGCACGTAGAAAAAGGTGAATTCAAGTCCTGATCAGTGGGTCTCACGTGGGTTGCAATGAAAGCTAATTCGTTTTCTCCTGTCAGTCCGCAAGAGAACGCAAGTTGAGCAATTATACGAAGGTTCAATTCACTTCCAGAATTTTTGAGACTTTTTACCAAGGTTCCTTTACGAGTCATATACTGACCTTAAAACTTTTAGATTAAAATATTGGGTATATATTTTATTAAAATTCTGACAATGGCTGCTGCACAGTTTCTCAAATTCGGAATTTGATTTATTAGAGAGAGCAAATCAACTTCCAAATTTTTGAAACTTTTACAGAAGGTTGAGATTTAGTCCAGAAACCTATCATAAAATTTTAATATTAAAATTCTCAATATTTGTTTCTGAATAAATCTTTTACTCCTATTTGCTGATTTTCAGAATTGGGATAATTAATTTGGAATAATTGCTAAACTTGATTATTAATTTTTAAAGATTTTTCCAGAGATATATAAAGGTCAAAAGATCTTATGGTAGAAATTTGGACTACAGTAAAGCTATATAGAAATTTACAAAATTACTTCTTGCACTGTTTCTAGTCAACATAATTAATAAAATCCATCTTTTCCTTATCTAAATGTGTTCACATTTATTTGGCTGACCCAAAACGTGATCATGAGTTATCCAAGGTTTAATTCTAGCATTTTGGAGTAGTTCTCACTTTTTACCATTTTATCTTTTTACTATTTTCTTTTCCTAACTCCAAGATTTTGGAAAAAAGATGTGAGGATATTTAATTTCAAATTAAATTCTTGATTCCAATTTAAAATTTCTATTTGATTCTATTTTTAAATCTTAGGTTTTCATTTTTCTAATTTTTTTTAAATTTTGGGATGTTACATATGCCAATGTGGTTTTTAGGTGGAGGGGCTTCGGAAGTAGCTTCATCTTCCCGCCACCCGCTCCTCGCGGGTAGAGGCAAGTGCTTATGTTGAGCATTGCATAATGTTTTGTTACCATGCTTTACTCGTGAAAATGATTAGATTAATGGGAATGGTAAGTTTAAGGAAGTGAGGATTTGCTAATACTCATGTATGCGTTTATGATTATGCTGTTTAATATGAGGTTACTTATGATATGACGACTGTCAAGGGGTATGTTACGTTTACGAATATGGTTATAATGATGAGAAAGAATTTATATTGAAAATGCTATATTGAAAATGCTCTGTTGGAGATGTTGTTGCATGACAATTGAACGATGAAAAGTAAATGTTGCATCTTTTGCATTCATAGCATGAGAACAAGCTAGGTCGGTGAGAAAGTCATAACTAATCCGGTAAGGTCGGTGAGAAAGTTATGACTAATCTGGAGCGCCACTGAGAAAGTCCTACCTCGTAGTCCCATCCATCGAGGTGGATAGGAGCAAGATAGTAAGAGTGTTCGGTGATGAGTATTCGCTGACTGATCTCTCGTCAGTTTTTGGTAGCATGTTTTGTTGGTTATCGTGGGTTGTGTTGTGGAGAAAACTATTGTGTTGTGCATGTGGTTAGTGTTCTCTCCATTTAAGGAAAGTTGTTGAAGTTTTCTTGGTGCAAAACATAAGTCGAGTGGTTTTCCCCCTTGCATCCATCTTTCTTCGTGGAAGTTGTAAATCTTGAGGTTGTTTGAGGAATTGTTGCTTGTCAGAGTTTGGGAATTCGAGAGTCGAGTTCTCTTGTGACTTATGATTAGGTTTTTTTAAAAAGAAAAATGTTTATTGGTGTTGCTTGTGTTTAAGAACTGTGGCTTCCTTAAAGGTGGGGTACGTGACCCATGAAGATGTTCGAGACGTTAAGTCTGTGATGGGTAGTTGGAATATTGAGATGATGTAAATTACTAATTCAGTTAAAGTGAATTTACTGGTTGTTTAAAGATAACCTAAATTATTGTGTTGATAGAGAAAGATTAATCCAGATGATAAGTGATCTAAAGTAAAAGTTGATTAGTGTTTTATGCAAAGTGTTGAGAATTATGGAATTAATGGGAATCACGGGATTGTGTTTTGATAAGGCTAGTATGGATCACGATTGAGAAGGTTTAGAATCTTCTAATTGATGAATTATTATAGCAAAGTGATGGTGCAAAGCACTAGAGTATGATGGGGTAAAAGACACAAGGATTGTTGGTTTATGTTGCTTATGGGACAAATAATATTGTGGATCAACAAGGTGACTCAATCGATGTATAATCAAAGAATAGGGATATGGAATGATTGTATGAAAGGTTGAGTTTGTCCCTGACAAATGTCTGTCTGGGATCCGTATTTATGAAATATGACTAGTTGAGATCGTATCGCGTGGTTAGGATTTTTTATTGGTGGAATGAACTAGGAATATTGAATATGTGACTTAGGGATTGTACGAAAAGTATTTGTCGATTACGCCGAAATAAATATTGAAAAGATATGTTTTAAGCTTGGAATGAACCATTGTATGAATGTTGGTTCGTCATGGTTAGTGGATCAAAAGAAGATGATGACGCTCGTCTTATGTTGAATTAACCGATAAGTTATTTGTGTTGAAGAAGTAAGGACGTGGTTCTCCTTGTTGTTGTCATGAGATAAACTTGGTTTAAGGTTTGATGATAATATGTCTAATGGTGGTTATATGAATAGGAGAAGGAAATTAAAACAAGATTGGGTTTTGTAACTTCTGTTCAAACCTGCAGGACCTTTCAGGATTTAGTAAATACGAAATCCTTAATGGCTAGGAGTAAGGGAATACTAGAAATGGTGGGATTCGAGATGAACCTTCGCTTAAAGGTTTACAGATTTAATTGATTGAATGATCTTCTAGGAGTGCATGACTTTTAGTTAAGGCGTTCCAATTTTTGTGCAATAGAAACTCTCTAAATTGGTTTGTATTTTGTCAAGTTGCGGACTTGGCTTTAATGATTGAAAATGAGGATGAAAGAGTAATTTTGGAAGTAATCGGTCGATGGATTCTGGAATATTGTATTTCATTGAACAATGCCAATCTTTGGTTTTGGCCAAGTTGGTTAGCTTATATTATGAATATGGGATTTACACTCAAGAGTGTATGAGTGGATCGCGCTCTTTAACGTGCAAACCGAATTATTTTGGGAATTACTATTTAAAGGGGAAAAGTAGACATAATGGGTTGTGTTGGAAGCTCTTGATTTGGAAATACTTGTAACTCTATCTTGACTAGAGTTGGGTTTAATTGAAAAAGTGTGTGGTGTTTGTGAGTATTTCAAAATGTGAAGCTGATGAATGTTTCGTTAGTGATTTGATGGTGGAGTGGTTCCTATTTGGAACGGGTTTCCCTTTCTCTTTGAGAGAATATGTGGTGGTTGTGGGTACAAATGTTTGACTTGAGAATCGATTTTCTTTTTCAAAATGTTGATTTTGGTTAACGTAAGAGGCTTTGCCTTGATCAAAGCAAGCTGAGTTGGTTCTTGGTTATTTTGAGAGCTCCTGTCAATGATTTGAGTGGAGTCTCTCTTTTTATTTGAGTGCTCCTCGATGCGAATTTTATCGCATTGATTTGAAAATGATAAAAAGTGATTTAAGTGATGTAATAGATTTGAATTCTCCTTTGCGATTTGGCTTAGGAAAAGAAGAAAATGAATGATCATTAGATGTTGTCGAGTTCTCTCCAAAGTGAATTATAGCGCTTTGGGTTCAAAAGAATTGTACTTCTTTTGCATGCTAGATGGAATTAAGAATATGAAGGTTTACTGAATATTGTTGAGTATACTAAAAAGTTATGCTTTTGGGATTGGTTACTTGAGTCAAAGGTTATGAGGGCGAGACCCTCTTAAGAAAAGAACCAATGGTGGTTTCGTAATGGTTTATGGTCCTAGCATGGGCTAGGTGTTGGATATTAGTGGTTTAAGGGTGGATTATGATGGAGGCTTGTGATGTTGATTCAAAATCTTTTGGGAATATCGTTGGTTGTATAGAAGGTGACGGCAATTTGACGTGAAGTGTTATGTCGTGAACACTCAATTTAGCTACTATCCCTGGGTGTGAGGTATGCCTGGGAGAGGATAGAATAAAAAAATCAATCAATTAGAAAAGATGGGATAATGTGTATTTGATTCCTTGGAGTCCGAGTTTAGAACCCAGGATGTTTAAATGAATGGTATGAGTGGTTGGTTGAGATTTGGTTTAGAGGCATGGTGGAATGAAAAGCCTTGTGTCATTTTTTCATTTTTGTTTTCATAAATAAGATGAATTGTGATAAAAAAATCAAGATGGGAGAGTAGATTGAAGTTAAAGAAAGAAATTAGAGTTGAGTTTAGAGTTGGGAACTATGTTCTCATTGGTTATGCGGAGGTTTTACCTGGTAATACCAAAGGAAGTTTTCTGACTTGCATCAGATTATCTTGCGATAGTGGTATGGTGTGTTTGATGTGGGGATTTGGCATATTAATTAATTTGATCGAGCCCTTTAGTGCGTGAAGTTGAGGATTACGGTTGAGAAATGCTTGTGAGAAGTTTCACTTAGTCTGAGCTAAGTCAAATCACTTTTGTCAACAGTTGGATTTGGAGAGTTGGTTTATCGTTTGCTTCTGCTTGAGTTTTGCATGAATGTTTTGAGTTTGCAAAGAAGCTTGAGTCCCTTGTGGAGTTTGTTTTTGTTTTTGGCGTTCTTCAAATTCGGGGTCGAATTCCTTTAAGAGGGGGAGAATGTAACATCGTAGATAATTCTTTCGATTGGAAATTTCTATCTCGAGGGGTTTGGTGGACCTACTTGTATCTGAAGAGATTAAAACCATGATTTTGTGTGGGAGTGGATCACATAGTATTTCTTTTTCCCCACCTAACCCTCCCTCTCTCTTCCTTTTGGCTCCCCTCCTTATTTTCTCCACCCTCCTCCCAGCCGTGTGACTACATGGAGGGTCCATGGCTACTTTTTCCTGGTAGTAGCAGCAGCACGTCAGCTCCCCCATGGCTCCCCCTTGTGCCTCCTCCCCCAGCTGGCTGCCCCTTGGCCGAAGCTTCCCCCAGCTGGCGCCTCTTCCTTGCAGCGCCGCAGCAGCTCTCCTTCTCCCTCTTGGTGGACAATGGAGGTGAGAGTTTTTGGCTTCTAGAAGTTGTGTAGGCTGCTCTAATGGAGGTCCTAGCTGGTTTCCTTGGCTCTAGGGTTCCTAGAATTGGAGGATTTGGAGGGAGATGTGGTCTAGGTTTGGAGGGAAAGTTCTGATTTTTTGGGTAGATTTCGTTCCTCTGTTAGGGCTTCGATTCGAGAGGCTTTGAAGCATTTTATGGTTCTCCAGCTGTAGAGAAAGATGTAGATCATATTTTACCCTTTAGTTTGAATACAAGAACATTAAAATTCATTCAGCCAATCAAAAATTATGCCCATTTAAGTGTGGGCTGTCCAGTTTGTGTTGGCAGTGGGGGCTGAAATGTTCAACTGATGATTAGAGCAAGGTGCAGGCTGAATTAGACTTTCTATTTGCCTAGAGAAAGCTAGGAAATTTCCTATAGATTAAGAAAATGTATGTATTTGCATGATTTGGGTTCTATAATCAAAAGTTATGCTTTATTGAAGTTGTTGCCTTGAAATGAGTTTTTGCTGAAAGTTCAGAGAATGAGGTTGAGGGTTAGGCTGCGATTTAGGGACCTTTGCTGCATCCCCTGTATGAATGTCTATGGGGTAGTTGTAGATCATCCTCTTGTGATCATTTAGAGTACAAGAACTCAAAGTTTGGTTCAACTATTTGAAAGTTATGCTCGATTTACCATCTGCTGTTCGGGTTTTGCACTAGTAGCAGTATCAGTTTTGTTCTGTGATTTTGGGGCAAGTTGAAAGTCGAATTGGAATTTATAATTGCCTAGATATAGATGAGAAATTTTATGTAGATGCTGAAAATGTCTTCATTTGCTTGATTTGAAGTTGTACATCAATAGTTATGTTGTGGCGAAGTGAGCTATCCAAACTAGTTTTGTCTGGAATTCAGAGTTTTGGGGCTGTTTTGGGGTAGTGAGTAGAAGTGTTGTTTGTTGTTGTTGTTAAGCTTTATAACCTGCAAAATTGAGTATGCAAATGTGGTTTTCAGGTGGAGTGGCTTCATCTTCCTGCCACCCCCCTCCTCACGGGTAGAGGCAAGTGCTTATGTTGAGCGTTGCATAATGTTTTGTTACGATGCTTTACTCCGAAAAATGATTAGATTAATGGGAATGGTAAGTTTAAGGAAGTGAGGATTTGCTAATACTCATGTATTCGTTTATGATTATGTGGTTTAACATGAGGTTACTTATGATATGACGACCGTCAAGGGGTATGTTACGTTTACGAATACGGTTATAATGATGAGAAAGAATTTATATTGAAAATGCTCTGTTGGAAATGTTGTTGCATGACAATTGAACGATGAAAAGTAAATGTTGCACCTTTTGCATTCATAGCATGAGAACAAGCCAGGTCGGTGAGAAAGTCATAACTAATCTGGTAAGGTCGGTGAGAAAGTTATGACTAATCCGGAGTGCCACTGAGAAAGTCCTACCTCGTAGTCCCATCCATCGAGGTGGATAGGAGCGAGACAGTAAGAGTAGGCACCTCCACGGGTTGGAGGTAGGAGACGAACATCGACGGTTGTTCCCTCAGTCATACCGGTGTGAGAAATTGAAAAAGGTGCATGTTGAGCATGAGAACATAAGTGCATTGCATAGCATTGCAAAGATGAGTGATGGTTAATGTGTTGATTGTGACAATGGTCTGCATTATGGGTATGCCTGCTGCATTACATGATATTGCTAATGATGAATGGTAATGGATGAACTTTGAGTTGATGGAAATATACAGGTTAAGAATGGGTTGAGTCGTGGACTCATCCAAGGAGGTTAAATGATGTATGTGTAGGTAGTAAGCAATGAAGTGAAGAAGGTAAATGGGTTGATATTGTCGTTTTATGTATTTGCTGATTTGAATTAGAAATATAATCATGCTATTGATTTAAATTTGTTATTTGGTTGTAATATGTTTAGTAGATGCACTTTGTTGAATCTTGGACTCACGCTTGTTGTTGTTGTTGTTGTTGTTGTTGTTGTTTTAGGTACTCTCCGGACAGCTTGCCAGGATGGGACATAGCGGCACCCTCACTCTCTTAATGATATGTATAAGTAATAGTTTGAAAGAATGATCCATGTTGATAACTAGGGACAGATCATTGTGGTAGCGTACTTTGTGGTTGTGTGGTCCTTGGTAAATTAAACTGCTAGAATGTTCCTTTTGGATGACTAATTATTTATGCTTAGTTGTATGTGCTCAGTTGGTCATGATGGTTAATTGATACCATGACCCCATGTATGTGCTTAGTTGGTCACGATGGTTAGTGGATACCATGAATTGTTGTTGTTGCTGTGGTTATTAGATTGAATAATGTCTTTTTTCTGCTGAGTGGATGTCCATGTTAATAGGGAAGGTGCTGTCGAAATTTTTAGTAAATTCGGCAACCTACGAGCTTCTTTAAGTGGTTTTGTTGTTGTCTTTAGTGACTTCTGCTGTGGTTTTGATTGAGGGTGTAACATTTAGGGCACGTGGAGTGTTGGGGTGTTACAACCTCCTAAGGAGATAGTTCAGAATAAGATGAGTATTGAGATTTCTATATTGATCCTTACAAGTTTTAACTTTTTATTGCAACAACTTTAGATTGCAAATCCTTCTTCCAAACATTTGAATCAAAGGAAAGGACTAGAGTTAATTCTTTTACTGTATTCATTCCCCTTTTTAGGAATTTTTTTCCTTTTGAACTCAGATAAGTCCAAATTATTTTTGAAGGGCAAAATAGGGTAAGAGACTACTGATGGATGAGATTAGCAATCTACGCTTTGCAACTAAGAGTTTATAATCCCAAAATAAATTTCAAGAAATCCGATCCTCATTTGTATCGACCATTCTATTCAAGTCTCCCCTACAATCCCATATATATGTGCTCTGATACCACCTCTTGTCGGGGCTCTGGTCATTAAGACAGTGAGCAGGGTACTTACTGTCGTGTCAGACTAGAGTTAACACGACCTATCAGTAATCCGACCGCTAGTCCCAAGACCGTACTTGGATTGGGTCCAATCGATCGGTATATCACGATTGTGACTTTACGCCAAATGATTGAAACCGGTCCGAGATTCCCGTAGATACGTGCCCAGTGCTAGTTCCCTGGATCAGTAGCCTAGCACCCACATATTCTAAACAACAGGATGCATCATTTCACATACAAAAAGGATAAGGACATAACATAACTTAGTAGGTATGATTACAGCATATAGATTACAAAAGAATGAGTTTTCTCATTGGCTACAACATCAGAAAGCAGCAAAAGAGAGATTGCTACAGTGGCAGTGTGCCTTCCATAACCCATAGGCAACTGACTGGGAGGGTAGATTCAGATAGCCATCTCAAAAGTCATCAGGGCCCGCGGCACCAAACTCATCATCGAACACGTCGTCATTACCTTCGGCGTCGTCTTCTATGCTTGTTGTCAATTTAGAGCAAACAGTGAGTACATGTATATACTCGCAAGACTTTAGTGTTTGCAAGTATTATTAAATGCAGGTTATGACAATGGAATAGGCTTCTAACTGGTTCATTTTGCACGAGGCTAACTTTATTTGCAATAAATTAATAAATAAGAACATTGCAAAGCTTTGAAGAATAACTGAAATGAAAGACAGCTATTTCATGAATAACTAAACATTGATATCAAATCATAAACCCATCCACCATTTCCAAGGCCATGAACCATTTTCCAAACCGAAGTTCCCGAATCTCTCCCATTACCAAACACTTTCCTTTTATAAAGCCAAAACCGAAAAGTCTAAATTTGACAATATTTTTCCAAGTTGCCCTTTACCATGAGCACGGCTAATCGATTAGATTTATTCTCTGCAGAGATTGTACACTTTACCCGCATGACACACTCTAGCAATCGTGTCAGCCACGCCATGCGATACTCATCGTATCTGTTTTGCTAGACTGCGGCACAATCATTCCATTCATTGGAGTTAAACTTGCACTAGCCTAGTGATGTTGATCCCTGCTATGTGTGAGAGCAACCCCGATGGTTTACGCCCCATCATCCTCCTCCAGACAAGTTGGAAGTCAGGCCTGTACACGAGGAACTAACGATGGTTTACGCCCCATCGCGCCCTTCCAACCCTGACCACTCAGGTCTAACGATGGTTTACTGTAACATCCCCAATTCCGGTCTTCAGCTAAAATCTAATTTAAATTATACTAAATTCAAAATTTGGGTTTTCCTCAGTGTTTAATTAACCTGGCATCTTTATCCTTCCGAAATTGGAGTTCAACCCTTCATCGTCCGAAAATCGAATACCCGAATTCTGGTCCCTACCTAAAATTCCACCCGAGTTCAAAAATACTCCAAAAATTCCGAAACCTATTGCATTAGGTTACAAATATTCCAAAAATATTTTGGGAATTTTCCCAAGATTTTTGGAAACACGCTGGTATTTTATCGCTCGCGGCTTTTCGTTAAATGCCCTTTATTCGCCCCGGAATTTTCTAAATTCCAAATTTCATCCAAATTCCGTGAAACAAATTTTATTGGGTTTCAAATATTCCCTAATATTTTTGGGAATTTTTCTGATATTTTTAGACCCTTTTTGCTATTTTATCCCGCGCGCGTAACTCTTCATTTACTCTGGCCAACCAGGCGCTGCCACGTGTGCGTGTACTGTAGCTCGTCTTCAACCTCACGATGTAAGAACCAGAGAAGGTCTTTCTCATTTCCTTTCATGGTTTTCCCCATTCAAATATCATAACTTTCCATTAAATGCTCCAAATCTGGCATGGCTGGATCCGTTGGAAAGGTAACGGTGAGGAGTTTCCACTCCCCACGTTCATTAGTCCTTAATCTCGCTGGAAATGGCTCCATTAACCAAAAATTGGATTGCACCATTATGGCAATAACTTGGCCGTTTCAACTCCAAATCACGTTATTCCACCCCTCAAATCTTCGTGGTGGAGTCCTCTTTCCTATGCACTCATCCTTATTTGGCCTCTCCTCATCGTTTGTCCGGGAGATCGCAAAAATCGGCGACAAACATCGTTTTTCGCTTTTGCCGTCATATCTCTTGCTCCGGTGAGTCAAACTCGATTCCGCTTGATCCATTATGTGCGTATGGATGTCAAGATCATAACCCCTCAATCAATTTCAGGTTCCCTCAAAGTTTGAACCCGAATTTCGAGTTTAAACCTCGCCGGCCAAACCGCCGTTCATCGCCATATTTGTCGCCTCCGGTAATCCATTCCATAATTCCCCGCAATCTAAGACCCCTTTGGATGTCCTCCAAGTAGTGCCATCTTCAATTTTGGATTTCCTTCATTATTTCCTTGAGAATTTTAATTTTGCTTGGCCTCTGTCCATCTGCCCCTGCCCATGCCCGTGTCCATGCCATCCGGCCGGCCGCCGCCCGTCACCGCCCCTCTGGCTAGCCGGCCGCCTCGAACCCACTGGTCCTCGCACTTCGCCGCCATTGCCGCCGCCACCTAGCCGCTTCCCATCAGGTGCGCCGCTGCCGCCGCGAAGCTCTGTGCGAGCCGCTTTAGCTCCTCGGGCCGAGCACGGCCAGCTTCCCACGATGCCGCCGCCGCTCCCGCTTGCCGCCCAGCTCAGCCATGCCCCATCGCGTCCTCGCATCGCCGACCAACCAGCGCCTCGCACCGCAGCCCGCCACCGCCGCCGCCCGCCGTTGCCCCCATCGCCGGCGCCATGAGGAGCACTGTGCTCCTCTGTTCTCTGAAGCTATGGAGAAGAAGGTCTCCACCCAATGACATGGGGGTCCCACCCTCCATAGAGACAAGCCATCCAAAAATTCAGCCAAAAATAAAGATTCGAGGAATATTCTCCAATTTCATATTTTCCATCATTTTCAAACTTCGGACGCTCATAACTTTTTCATCCGAACTCCAAATTGATCCGTTCAAATTCCTAAATTCATATAAATTCAAGATCTACTTGCCAGTATAAGTTTTATAATTTTTGGATTTTATTTAATTTTATTGTATTTATTGTTGTACCATTTTGCGCGTAGCCGAAGATCCCGCCTAGTCCGCCGATCCCACCGCCGAACTTGAAGACTTCGAGACCTTCGTCGCGCACAAAGGCAAGTCCCTTGATGCATTTTGATCCCATGATTGCAAATGTTTTTACAATGTTTTATCGCATGCATTGCTATTTTTATCATCGTATGTCAAATATAGATTACTAGTTATTCCGAATTGTGATCACCTCCTTGGTTATTGATACCCATGCTTATTTGTAACCCTAGGAATCTTTGTTATGTCATAGCTATTTTACATTGTGACATTCGTGGAATAGAACGGTAGAAATGCTTAATGCACAAATTGATGAAAATGACCCATGGGTGGGATTATATCAAAGTTGTGATTTAAAATGTGATTTAAGAGTTATTGTAAAGTATTGGGTACTGTTTTATGAAATAAAAATAAAACGAAAAAGGATTTGGACTTGGGCGGAATGGAATGTCCGGTGGGTGCGGATGGATCGGAGCACTAGCTTTTAATGTGCAAGTACAGCCCCAAGTCAATTAAGGACCGACGCTTATGACTGTCTATTATAAGCATAACCGTACAACCACATGTCTATAATGGGTACGATCTGGCTGAATAATTTGTAGAAACCTAACTTAGACTCACCAGTTGGTGGAATGTGGGCGTCGGATGGAGGCAAGTCGTATTTTTCCCACACGGCTCAAGAGGGGGCTTCTGTACTGGGTAGATGGAACCCTAACAGCGGTGAAACCTCAGAGGGTGTAGTCAGGTTAGGCATATACATTGTAAAGGCCTTATCATGATCTCTCTGCCGACACACCAAAGGAAGTGTGTTAATTGCATGGCACTAAAGAAATGATCATGTCTTGTTGGTAAAGTTGTACACCTCTGCAGAGTTAAAACTATTCGAATAGTTGTGCCTACGGTCAAGGGCAAAGTGAAGAATGCTTTCATACTGGTAGACTTTGGTTTTGGTTTTAAAAACAAATGATGTTTTGGGATTCGGGAGTGGTTAGAACTCTCGGATGTTTAATTGGCAGATTGAGCCAACCAGATAGATGAAACCTGTTTTCAATTCATGTGTGGATTACCTTGATCTTTTAAAATGTGACGGATAGAGCCCCCATACTTGTGTTGGTGGAAATAACCTTCACGAGACTATTAAATAATTCAGTTGTTAAAATGTGCTTTGTGAAAATTATTATTAAATATGGTTTGATGAAACTCAGCTTTGTGCAAAAGAACAATAATAAGCCTTCCTTGGGAAGCCCTACATGTGCATACTTTCCCAAACTTGCTCAGTACTTTTGTACTCACATGCTACACCAATGTTGTCATCAGAAAACTATCAAGATGCAGTTGAAGACGGTGAATTCTACGCCGAGGAGTTCGAGGAAGATCGCCAGGACAACTAAGTTCGTTCTTAGTTGTCGCTTGTGGAGTTGTTTGAGTTTTTATTACTTGTTGTTTTCATTCTGCTGCCGTGAATTGGTCATGTGACCATATGGTGTAATAAACAGCCATGTGGCTGATACTTTATATTCATGTTACAATTTCGTTCTGTTCGGCAATGATTTATCACTATTTGACTGTGTGTACTAGCTACTGATCTGGAACTAGATCTGGGACTAGTACAAAAATACACAGGAGATTCCAGATAGCCGATCCGGGGTCCCACATTTACGCCCCATCGTGTCCTTTACCCCATAGCATGGCATGCACCGTTGTACCGGCATGATCCCATTCCGATATAACCTCTAGAAATGGTCCCGCCTCGAATGATACCTAGCCTCGATACCATTCGCACATTCCAAACCATTGTAGCGCAAGCTTGGACCCCAAACTACTGTACTGGATCGAGGCTGTCCCATACCAGCTCATGTCATCACGGTAAGTGTCTTCTCCGACATCGAGTTACACCGTGCGGAGTTACTCGAGCAGTTTCTGACTAAGTTCCGCTCATAGGGACTACACAGGGGTAGCCGCGGCGCCAGTGGCGTGCCATGTAGCGGCCCGGCAAGGCCCAGGGCCGTCCTCGCTGCCAGCGGGCGCGGAGGTGCCGCCGGTCGATCTAGAGTGGCTGATGGAGCTGGTGCTGCCTGTAACACCCCGGCATCTAGTATGCCTCAATGCTACCAAACATAAGCTAAACAACATCTAAATACTATGAATTAAGGTAAATTACAGCAAGGGAGTAAATGCTAAAACCCGAGATTTCGACAGCATCTCCTTTGTTTTAACATGATTTGAAGGAGCAACAACAGTATAGCAATATATGGCAATATGAGAGACAACTAAAACAGCAATAATTAAAGACTTATCAACAATATAAGTCTAGTTTCACGCATTTAATGTCTCCAAGAGTCAAACGAACAATAAGACTCTCATTTAGTAAAGCTAAACCTTAAAGCAATAATCATCATACGCAATTTATTATCAAAGACTAAATTAATGACTTGTGGAATCAAATGAGTGAAGCTACGTGCGGAAATGTGACTATTTCCCTTCCCCACATGCCGGTCTCATGGTATCTAAAACAACAAGAAAACACAAGCGTGAGTTCAAAACTCAACAAGTATATTGCAATGGTTCAAACAAAAACAATTACATGGCTACAACAACTCACATCATGTATATCATCTCATTCATATTCATAAATCCTTATCATCATCATTATGTATGCAATGCGATGCGATGCGATGCTCATATCTCCTTGGAAACTCATACCGGTATGGTTGAGTACACACCCGTCGGTGTGCACCCTCTCCCCCCTTCCACCTCGAAGATGGAGGGTGCCTACTCCTCGCTTCCCCACACCGCGGTGGATGGAATCACGATGTAGGACTTACTCATTGGCTCTCCGGATTAGTCATAACTTTCTCACCGACCTTCCCCGGACTAGTTATGACTTTCTCACCGCCCGGGCCATGTATCATGCCATGTATGCAAATATGCTAACATCATGAATAACTTGTACATTAACACATGGCATCATCATAGATAACTTGTACATTAACACATGGCATCATCACGAAATAAACATATTCATCATATCAATGGCAAATATTAAAGCATGGCATGTGAACATATCATATATTCAAATTTCAATCTCAATCAATTAAACAAACTGCAACCCGCTACCCATTCCAATACACTTGCCTCAACCACAGGCGACGGATTGGCGAGCTGTAGAGGGCACTCCCGGGGTCACACCACCTGCACATAGGTACCACACACTCACAATCATGACCACAAAACAGTACGCAAACCCTCATCTACCCCGACATTGCCATCTACTTGCAATAACCAAAAACAGAGGTTCTGTCCCGCCGGGACAGCAGCCTTCCAAAAGGCATAACTCGGGTTCTAATACTCCGAATCAATTAAACGAGTACATCCTCGCGTAGCTTAGGAAATTTCCTAACTTTTCCTAAGTATAAGGAAAGACTGATTCGGACTCTAAAGTTGTTTAATCTACAAAATACCAAGATCTGTTCCAATCACGTCACAGATTTTAACACGCTCGGTAAAACAACCATAACTTTCAAACGGCTGATCAGAATTTAACGTTCTTTATACCCACTGAAAGGTATTGAAATTACCTACAACTTATTCAACAGGCGGACGTCCAAATTTGGACTCTAAATTGGCGAAAAACCGAACCCTAGGTCGACTGCTCATGCTGTCCGAAACAGAGAACGTGACCACTTCTAGAATTCATCTAATCTACTCAATTCCAGCACCACCAATTGATCTAAAGATATGATATTGATCCTTAGAACAGTACCTAGCCCAACCCCAAGGAGTCCCATGGCCATACCTTCGCCCGACGAACGAAAAACCCACGGATCGCCTCCCGGTTCGCGCGATCTCCCTCCTCGCTCCGATTCCACCGGATCTCCTCGTCGCGGAGCGCTCCAATGGATGGATCTTCATGTTGGGGAGGTGGAGAACTCCCCTAGGGCAGCAAGGGTGGTGGATAGGTGAGGAGAGGGGTGGTGGTGCAAAGGGGAGCAACAATGGGGGTGGCGGCTAGGGCAAAAAAGGAGAGGGAGAGGTGGGGAGAGGCTAGGGCACAAGGGGGCGCAATGGGGCAGGGGTGGGGCGCATAAAGGGGCAGGGGAAGGCCCCCAACCTGGTATCCTACTCCTATTTGGACTCCCACTCCTTCCCACCAAAGCCCGCGACCCTTTCCCTTAGGCCCAAACTCCCCCGGAAAGGCCCAAACTCCCGAAAACGGCCCGAAAACACATGTAAACCTCATACCACATGGTTTTAACCTTCATTCCATATTTTATAATGTTATTGCCCTCAACATTCACATTTTGTAATGCCACAATCTCTAATTTCACATTTTATAAAGTTTCGGCATTCCGTAGTGTCATATTCTCCCCTCCTTAAACAGGATTCGACCACGAATCCGAAAAGACGCCAAAATCAACAACAAAGTCCCCAAGGGACAAAAGACTTCTCTGCAGCATAAAACATTCGCACAACGACTCAAACCGGAACAAACGACAAGCGAGTTCCCAAAACCAACACTTAGCAAAAAAGTATTGATCTAGCTCAACTAAGGGCAACCTCTCACAGTTCGACCTTCACTTCAAATCCCAAACAGAATCTGCGTTTCAACCATAAAGGGCTCCATCAACCCAAAACGCTCGAATCCTCACGACAAACACTTCGCACTTCTATCACAACCAACCTGACTACCACACTCCATTAAACTCAACATGACATAATCAAAGCAAGTCACAATTCCTTTAACGACCTCTCTACATTCCCGAAAATTTCCATCGAGGGGAATAACTCATTAAGGCACACTTGCCCTTCCGATACACGATCATACTAACATTTTATTCCATCCTCTCCCAGGCAAGACTCAAACCCAAAAACAACTAGTTAAGACAATTGCTCACGGCAGGACAATTATCACCGAACTACCGTCAACTTCACTTCCACCCATCGCTACTCTTAATAAAGGTTAAACCCATACATCATCAACCTCCATCACAAACCACCCTTATACCACTAAGGTTTGACACCTAGCCCCAAGCTAGGATCGTAAAACCATACCAAACTACAATTGGTTCCTTTCTTAAGAGGGTCTCGCCCTCACACAAAAACACTTAGCTATCAAGCCCAAGTGGACCACACACGACAACTCAAACCCAAAGCGTTAACAACCATTTTTGGAAATAATTCGGCAACATCCAAGCCAAGTCACAAAGGAAGCATAAATCCCCTACACCACAACCAAAATACCAGAATTTCTTCATTCTTTTCTTTTCGTACTAGAAAGCAAGGGAAATCTCGTTTCATGACATAAATGCACACTCTTCAAGAGCACTCCGGATTAGTCATATCTCCATATATGACTTTCTCACCGACCTGGCTCAATGACTCTTTTATCATTTAACATCTAAAAACGATGTCATGTTTACTTTTCACCATTCATTCTTCATGTAACAACAATACCGAATAATCATTCACCAAACGACTACTTCCTCGGTATCACAAGTTTGAAACACACATAACATTGACGGCAACACCATTAACCGCAAAACACCACGTCGGGTCAGAACCCACCAACGATAGATAGCTAAACTTGCAAAACATCGCATTTTAACCAAAATCAACATTTTGGAAAAGAACGTCGACTCCAAAGTCAAACTTCTGCACTAACAACCGCCATAAATTTTCTCAAAGAGAAAAGGAAACTCATTTTCAAAAGAGAACACTTCACTAACAGCATCGCCGATTAGGGGTGGGCATTTTTAAACCGAAACCGAATTACCGAACCGAACCAAACCGAATTAACCAATTATTTCGGTTTTTTCGGTTTTCGGGTTTCGGTTCGGTTTTTATTGTGGTATATTTCGGTTTTCGGTATTCGGTTCGGTTTTGGATCGGCAGAAATCGAATGAACCGAAAACCGATTACAACTCCTATCCCGATTTGGCGATTCCCCATTTCCCCTTCCACAACCCCTAGGCCACAGCAAAAAAACCGCAATCCCACATCGTCACTACTCAGTACTCACTCGCCTCTCACCTGGTTCAGCGATTCCCCCAATCCCCCATCGGCGATCGATCTGAAGGGCACCGAGCTCCGCCTTGACCTCTCCAGCTCCGAGCGGCCGGACTGCCGCTCGGCCGCGGCCATGGCCACCACCACCCTGGAGCTGTTGCCCACCAAGGGCGCCAAGCGCGTGTTCTCCGACGAGGTCACGCCGCTGGTGCCCGCTGCTGCCGCCGGGAAGGGCAAGGAGGAGGTTGACGAGGAGGGTGACAAGAAGGTCGCCGCGCTGCCGTAGCCGGCTGCAAAGTAGGTGCCTGTCTCCTACTAATTCTGCGAGTCCTTGGGAGATGCGACTATGCGAGTAGGTGGCAGGTTGGTTGGAGGGCTCTTGGGTGGACCGTGGAGGGACTGATTTGCAATTTGAGGATCTTTCGTGGCTGCGAATTCTTTTGTTTAATCTTGAATTTGGTTGCTTTTACCTCACATTAATATTAAAACCAAATGCTGAGTCGCCTCCATCAGTCCATTTCTTGTTCTTACCTTTGAATTCGATACGTGATGATGTTCTTGTGCATGGCTCAAGTTGTGGGATGGCCACCAATCCGCAGCTACCGCAAGAACACTATGGCAGCCAACCAGTTGAAGAGCAGCAAAGAGGATGCTGATGCTAATCAGGGGCACGGGTTTCTGTATGTCAAGTTCAGCATGGATGGTGCCCCATATCTTAGGAAGGTCGACCTCAAGACTTACAAGAATTACAAGGACCTATCTTTGGCGATTGAGAGAATGTTCATTGGCTTTAGCACCGGTGATGTTTCTCGGGTTCTTTACAAACGCTTGCTATTCTAAGTTGCAGTTAAATTTGACCTGTAGTAGCATATGTGCATCTTTACACATCTATAGTCACCTTTCACAGCGGTGAGATTGCCTATTCTACCATTTTGTGAAGGTCTGAAGGAAGGGCTGAAGGATTGCATAGTTGGCTAGTTGCAGTTCGTTGTCTGGCCCTTTGCAGAAATTTCGGTTAACCGAATTACGGATTAACCGAACCAAATGAATTTCGGTTAATTCGGTTTGGTTTTAGCATCTAAATCGGTTCGGTTCGGTTTTCAAAATTCAAAAACCGAAATATTTTAAAACCGAAAAAACCGAACCGTAAAAACCGAAAAAACCGAATGCCCACCCCTATCGCCGATGAAACATCCACAAAAACCACCTTTTGAAGCACTTGCAAACTCTACACAGATTTTTTTTCCAAATAACTCCAAATCTAGCAAAGAAAAGATTACAAATTAAACCTCGTGAGTTTTCCAACATAACCCTCTATGTCCATTTGTTTTCTTTAAAATTTATTCCAAAGATAATTTAGGGTGCACGCGAAGGGCGCGATCCACTCAGAAACTTTTGGGGTGTAAATCCATACTCATAGCACCAACTAAACAAATTAGCCAAAACCAAATATTTGCACCAATTTCTACGAGTTTTAGGGAAACTCTGAAACACAACATATGGAACACCTTGACCGAAAACCCTTAAACCAAAATGGCAAACAACCAAACCAGTCCAAAAGCTTTTAAACACAAGCTCAGCATAAATACAATCATCTCTAGTGTTCCACTACGCTTTCCATTAAAGACTTCGAAATTCACTACTTACTCATTGAGAAAGTCCAACCGGTTTTAACAAAATTGACGTAATAAATTCTTTCTCTAGTTACCATTTCCAACACTTTTAATTAAACTTTATGATGCTTATCAAAAAGGCACCCAACCAAGACTATATTGACATGATCCCCACGGATCACCGATCATAATACTTCTTATTCTAACTTTGAAACATATTACTTCAACAAATCTTTCAGCAAGATCAACATAAAAATTTCATACCTCCTATATGTCAACGTCTCGACAATCGAAACTTATTCAATTAACAAACGACTTCAACATGTAAATATTATCTCCACAGGGTAGAATTCGCAAGTAAGACTCTAAATTATACATTCATTAAAAATCATTCATCATGTTAATTACCCAAAGTTCACTCCATCACCACATGTTACAAATTCCTCTATTTTAACCATGGTTTTCAACAAGTAATCTAAACAATTACCACCACTACTTAGTCATCAATAGAAACAAAAGGGCATAATCATCAACCAACCACATTACTTTTAGCTACCCTATAGATAGGTTACAACAAAATTCTCACTAGACAACATACTCCAACTATTAAATTAAATTTAATAAGTTAGACCGGCACAAAGTTCTTGCAATATCATCAAACTACAAAACCCAAATCTTTCCAATTGGCCTCGACACTAGCATTTTAGGAACACGACTGCATACTTCCAATCATGCTAATATTTTGCAACAACATGAATAGCAACTCTAATCAACTTCCAAGTTAAGGTCACAAGCTAGCATGATCAAATTTCTCTACTAACATGTTTAATTTAGAACATCTTTAAACAACCAGCAAAGCTTCTTTAACAATATCAGCAGTTTACATCATCTTAATGTTCTAACTATGCAACAGGGTTTAAAACTTTAAACATTATCAAGGGTCATAAGCATTTTTAAAGCAAAACAACAGATTCTAAGCATGTACTTTAACACATTCAATCATTCTCGCTATGAGTAAACTACAATACTAGTAGTCTATTTATTCTCAAGCTAGAGATAACAACCGCATTGAATTGTTTCAACTCACAAATTAACTTAACAATGCATCATCCCATAAACCGCATTGGTACATGCTACATAACATGCTAAACAGCAATTCTTACTAGGGACAAACGATTTCAGTAAAAAAAACTACTTACTTTGTTTGCAACATTTTAGTTTTAAAACTCATCCCAAATTCATAAGGAAACATGACTCTCAAAATTGCAATGAGAAAAACCCAAACTTGGTCATGCAAAGGAATTTTCCAAAACACTTTTCAATCTCAAAGACTCCCACAGGAGGGAACCAAGCGATCAAATAAACCTTTGCGGACAAAGGCACAAAACATAAATCGACACAACTTAACTTTTTGCACACGCTTCAATAACTTCTTTTAAACATAGAGTAAGACACACAAGAACCAAAACTATACTTTCCTTTGCAAGGCAACCAACAAAACCGGTGTCAAAGCCAAAAGGCGACTAAAAAGGCGCAACGCTAAATTCCTCCTCTTCGTCTTCAACCAAGGAAGACAAAACCAAGAAACACCGAAGGGACTCTCCGCGAAAAATCCAATTCCAAACACTTTTCTTTTGATTTCAATCAACTAAAGTCAAGAAAAACAACCAAAACCAACCGTCAGAACGGTAAAGAACATACGAAGGAATCCACCACCAAACTCTTCTATTTGACTCCAATCAACTACCCGATCTACGACAGAAAGGGTAAGCACTCTTCTCCTACAGGGGTTAATAGTTCTTTGGTGATGGCGCTAACCGGCCACACCGTCAAACCTCACCCTTACTATGAATAAAGAGAGGTGACCGAAACCCTTTGGCACCACAACCCCACTCTATCCCAACAACAAGAGCAATTCAATCATTTATCTCATTGACATAGCAACATGCATTGTCAAATGAAGCATTCAACATCATAGCTAAAATACAACATTTAAGCGTAAAGTAACGATACTCAAACACTTTTCTACTGTGCATCCATTGTGTGTCAAATTTTAGATTAGTTATACCACTTTTGCAAGTTTTAATGTTGCTATCCTATGACAAAATTATAGTAAAAACCTAATCCATGTTTCTAAGTTATTCCACATCACATTTTAGTTGTAACCTAAGGTATGACACTAAAAATACATATTCCAAGGACCTACAGCCCGCTCAGATACCAACTGTAACACCCCGGCATCTAGTATGCCTGAATGCTACCAAACATAAGCTAAAAAACATCTAAATACCATGAATTAAGGTAAATTACAGCAAGGGAGTAAATGCTAAAACCCGAGATTTCGGCAGCATCTCCTTTGTTTTAACATGATTTGAAGGAGCAACAACAGTATAGCAATATATGGCAATATAAGAGACAACTAAAACAGCAATAATTAAAGACTTAACAAAAATATAAGTCTAGTTTCACGCATTTAATGTCTCCAAGAGTCAAACGAACAATAAGACTCTCATTTAGCAAAGCTAAACCTTAAAGCAATAATCATCATACGCAATTTATTATCAAAGACTAAATTAAAGACTTGTGGAATCAAATGAGTGAAGCTACGTATGAAATGTGACTATTTCCCTTCCCGCATGCTGGTCTCATGGTACCTAAAACAACAAGAAAACACAAGCGTGAGTTCAAAACTCGGCAAGTATATTGCAATGGTTCAAAAAAAAAACAATTACATGGCTACAACAGCTCACATCATGTATATCATCTCATTCATATTCACAAATCCTTATCATCATCATTATGTATGCAATGCGATGCGATGCGATGCTCAGATCTCCTTGGAAACTCATAGGTATGGTTGAGTACACACCGTCGGTGTGCACCCTCTCCCCCCTTCCATCCCGAAGATGGAGGGTGCCTACTCCTCGCTTCCCCACACCGCGGTGGATGGAATCACGATGTAGGACTTACTCATTGGCTCTCCGGATTAGTCATAACTTTCTCACCGACGTTCCCCGGACTAGTTATGACTTTCTCACCGCCCGGGCCATGTATCATGCCATGTATGCAAATATGCCAACATCATGAATAACTTGTACATTAACACATGGCATCATCATAGATAACTTGTACATTAACACATGGCATCATCACGAAATAAACATATTCATCATATCAATGGCAAACATTAAAGCATGGCATGTGAACATATCATATATTCAAATTTCAATCTCAATCAATTAAACAAACTACAACCCGCTACCCATTCCAATACACTTGCCTCAACCACAGGCGACGGATTGGCGAGCTGTAGAGGGCACTCCCGGGGTCACACCACCTGCACATAGGTACCACACACTCACAATCATGACCACAAAACAGTACGCAAACCCTCATCTACCCCGACATTGCCATCTACTTGCAATAACCAAAAACAGAGGTTCTGTCCCGCCAGGATAGCAGCCTTCCAAAAGGCATAACTCTGGTTCTAAAACTCCGAATCAATTAAACGAGTACATCCTCGCGTAGCTTAGGAAATTTCCTAACTTTTCCTAAGTATAAGGAAAGACTGATTCGGACTCTAAAGTTGTTTAATCTACAAAATACCGAGATCTGTTCCAATCACGTTACAGATTTTAACACGCTCGGTAAAACAGCCATAACTTTCAAACAGCTGATCGGAATTTAACGTTCTTTATACCCACTGAAAGGTATTGAAATTACCTACAACTTATTCAACGGGCAGGCGTCCAATTTCGGACTCTAAATTGGCGAAAAATCGAACACTAGGTCGACTGCTCATGCTGTCCGAAACAGAGAACGTGACCACTTCTAGAATTCATCTAATCTACTCAATTCCAGCACCACCAACTGATCTAAAGACATGATATTGATCCTTAGAACAGTACCTAGCCCAACCCCAGGGAGTCCCATGGCCATACCTTCGCCCGACGAACGAAAAACCCACGGATCGTCTCCCGATTCGCGTGATCTCCCTCCTCGCTCCGATTCCACCGGATCTCCTCGTCGCGGAGTGCTCCAATGGATGGATCTTCAGGTTGGGGAGGTGGAGAACTCCCCTAGGGCAGCAAGGGTGGTGGAGAGGTGAGGAGAGGGGTAGTGGTGCAAAGGGGAGCAACAATGGGGGTGGCGGCTAGGGCAAAAAGGGAGAGGGAGAAGTGGGGAGAGGCTAGGGCACAAGGGGGCGCAATGGGGCAGGGGAAGGCCCCCAACCTGGTCTCCTACTCCTATTTGGACTCCCACTCCTTCCCACCAAAGCCCACGACCCTTTCCCTTAGGCCCAAACTCCCCAGGAAAGGCCCAAACTCCCGGAAACGGCCCGAAAACGCATGTAAACCTCATACCACATGGTTTTAACCTTAATTCCACATTTTATAATGTTCTTGCCCTCAACATTCACATTTTGTAATGCCACAATCTCTAATTTCACATTTTATAAAGTTTCGGCATTCCGTAGTGTCATACCGCCGGTGGGCACCGAGGCGCCGCAGGTGGTAGAGGTGCCACCGGCGAGGCCCCGAGCGGGACTGGTGCCGTCGGCGGAGCCCAAGCGCGAAGAACTCTCGGCGGCCCCTATCGAGTCAGGGGTTCGGCCAGAGATTATGGAGAGCGAGGAGTGGCTCCCGCCGCCACCTCCGGGGAATTTGCCGGCCTACGCGATCTGGGTGTCTGAGGTGGTCCCGTCGTCGCCCGGGATCCAATCGGTGGGGGCGGTTCCCCTGTTGGAAGCGCAAATTGCCGGAATGGGCCCAGGGTAGCCCGCCCGGCGCCCTTTGCCCACGCTGATCTGGCTGGTCGTGGATCCGTCTGGGAGGCTGTAGGAATGTGTATGGCAATCAGAGGGGGGTGAATGATTGCATGGAAGCTGAAACCAAATTTTTAGTCTATTAAAAATTCACCCCAAAACGGAACCAAATAATTGCCATATTTGACAAAAACAGATTGACAGATGTTCGGTAAAACGCCAATTCCTGGAGATCCAACTATTGGATCGATCTGAAATGTGGACACAAGAAACTAGATTCAAATACGAATCGAACCCAAAAATAATCAGCTAGATCGGACTTACGGATCAAAAGTTATGAACCTCGCAAGCTTGCTGTGACAGAAGATGACGAGAACTAATCTAACAAAAACTTCAAGCTTAAACAAGAATGACAAGATTTATCTATTAAATTTTGAGGAGACCTAAATCAATACCCTATAAAGGTTTTTGATGAATCAAATCAAGATGAAACTTAAGGAACAAAAATCAATCTAGAATTAGAACAAGCATGCAACAAGAACCAAAACAGGAAACACTGTAGCAATGTGGTTACTGTAGCACGCAAGGATCTGGAAGAATTGATCTTTATTTCTTTTGTCTAAAGTACTCCCATCAAAAGAGTACAAACCCTAAAACAAAGTTCTAAGCTCTCAATGTCTGGATTGCCTAAATAGGAGGCGCCTCCCCCTATTTATACAGAGCAAACACATAGAGTCCTAAATACAATTCCTACTCCTAATCCTAGAAGGAGTCCCACTCCTAATCCTAGAAGGAGTATGTATTCAACACAACTCCACTTGGCCCAACCTAACCAAATACAGCCCTTGCACGTGTATGGCAACCCAGCCATACTCACGTGACTAACAACTCTTGCACGCGTATGGCCACCATGCCAAACTCACGTGACTAACCATTCTTCATGTGCACCATTCTCTTAGCCCGAACGTCCCGCATGACATCCTTGACCATCAAGGCCTCAGTTCCTCCCTGAACCTAGTCCCGAACATCAGTTCCTCCATGAACCTAGTTCTGGTCTCGTCATCGACCACGTTCGCCCTCGAGCAACACCTGCACATGAACAAACCACAAAACGATTCCGAGCACAAGTCCGCGACTTGACTCAACATTAGTCCATGCAAATACTCACACGAGCATTGCATAAGTTCAAAACATGCATTATGAAATTCAAACAAATTTCATAACCACAGATCAATCACCAAACAATTTTCAACATCACAAAAAAATCAATTTCGAGCAACAAACCATTCACGCCGGACCAAACATTGGTCCAGCGCACACAGGAACCAAAACCCTAGAAAACCCATCACGCCGGACCAAACACCGGTTTGGCGTAACTCACGATGGACCAAAAACTTGGTCCGGCGTACACATAAAACTTACTGGTTTTTGAAAAACTTTGACTGGCGCAAAAACATCAAATTCACGTTCACGGCGGACCAAAAAGAATTTGGCCCGGCGCACACGTGAAAACAGCCTTCAAAAAGCTGTTCACGACGGACCAAAAAATTTGGTCTGGCGTACATGGGAAACTTACTGTTTTTCGTAAAATTTAGTCCGGTGTACATAGGAAACTTACTGTTTTTCGTAAAATTTAGTCCGGCGCAAATATGAAAACAGTGCTCAAAATCCCGTTCACGATGAACCAAATATTTGGTCTGGCATGCATGTAAAAACATGCCTTCAAAATGCGTTCACGGTGAACCGAGGAATTGGTCCGGCGTTAATGCAAAGAGATGGTCCGGCGCAAAAAGGTCCAAACGCACGTTCATGGCGGACCACAAATTTGGTCCGGCGTAAACACAAAAAACGGTCCAGCGCAGATCAAGCACATTTACATATTCAGTTTTAAGCCAATTTTTCAGCACATCAAAAAGATCAAAATGGTTCAAAACCAAAAATCATTCCATCTTCAAACTCAAACAAATCAGTTAAAAACCATGTCAAATACTCATCATCAAATGTATGGATCACATCATGATCCTTCATTCTCCCCCTTGATGAGTATATTGACAAAACATAATAAAAGCACCAATTTGAGTTTGAGCAAGAACAGAAGCAAAGCATCATATACAGATTGCAAGACCAAACTTGATCCAAACACAAAGAGAAAGCAAGCTCAGAATCAAGTTGACCAATTTTCATTTCAAACTCCATTCTTTTTCTCTCCCCAATCTGGCTATTTCTCACCAAAGCTATTTCTCCCCCTTTTGTCAAAATGGTCATCAAGACACAACTCCCCCTAAATGTATGCAGTCCTGTAAGCTTTGAAGATTATTCAAGATGTATAATCAAGATAAAGCAATGTGGAATTTTAAGCAACTCACATATTATGCCATTTTATCCAAAAGAAAAGCATATTGAGATAATACATCGGCTCTAGTCCATGAATAGTTGTTACACAAGCACTTCTAGAACAGAAAAGCAGATTGTCATAAATGCATCTTGCCAGAACCAAAAGAAATCTATCATGAGAACAAAGAGACTCTAAACTCACTAGTGTTTATCTCAAGCTTTTCATTTGATGTGATCAAAAACACATCTGACTTTTCAAAATTTAAGAGCAAAGTTTATCAAAAAAAATTTTGGGTGAGTAAACAAGGGATGACAAGTAACTGCACACTATCCCATACTTGTGTATGAGTAGGTAGTTCTTTCTTGTATCTTTTCCATTTAAAATTTTGGCAAGTGGCTTCACACTGTACTGAACTTTTGTTTACACAAGTAGCCTTTTCTTGCATCTTTTGCATTCAAATCCCTGGCAAGGAAGCTTCACATTGCACTAAACTTGTGTTTAGCCAAGTAGCCTTTGCTTGCATCTTTTGAAGTTCCAATTACAGTAAAATGCCGATTTTGCCTGAGACTCATAATGATCATTTGGAGTCCAACAAAGGTCTCAAGATAGTTTCAAGAAAGCTCTAGCCTTTACATAAAAGACAAGAAACTTTTAAGTCTAATTTAGCAAGTGTGCTACCATAAGAAACTAGAGCCAAAGTATTCTAAAAAGCATCTCATTTTCATTTTTTTTCGTGAGGAATATGGTATCACCAGCATTAACTTGGCTATACAAGCAAGGATAATCAACAAAGCTTGAACTACATGATGCAGTGTAGAGGAGGATACCATTTGAAGGAAAAAATAAGACTCCCCCTCAAACCAAACCATGGGGACAAATGATTCCAAGTTCACCACGCAAGAAGGCAAATCGAGAAGAATCAAGTGGTTTAGTAAAGACATCAGCAAGTTGATGGTTAGTATCCACGAATTTCAGTTCAATAGCACCTTTTTCAACATGGTCACGAAGAAAATGATATCGAATGTCTATGTGTTTAGTCCTTGAATGTTGAACTGGATTTTTAGCAATATTGATCGCACTAGTATTATCACAAAAGAGTGGAACACTATCAAAATTAATGCCATAATCTTTAATTGTCGAAGTGATCCAAAGAATTTGTGAACAACAACTAGCAGCTGTAACATATTCTGCTTCCGCAGTGGACTGAGCAACTGAGGACTGTTTTCTCGAAGACTATGAAATAAGAGAAGTACCAAGAAAATGACGCGTGCTAGAAGTGCTTTTTCTATCAACTCTACATCCCGCAAAACCAGCATCAGAAAAGCCTTGGAGTGTAAGTAAAGATGAACATGAATACCAAATACCAAATTCGGATGTGGAGCGTAAGTACCTGAAAATTCTTTTGATTGCTTGTCGATGTGATTCCCGAGGAGAAGCTTGAAATCGAGCGCACAGACACATAGCAAAATGTATGTTAGGCCTCGAAGCAATCAGGTACAATAGTGATCCAATCATACTTCTGTACTCCTTTTGATCCACTTCAACACCATTTTCATCGGGATCTAAAATTGTTGTGGTGCTCATAGGAGTAGACACTGATTTTCCTTCTCCCATGTTAAATTTCTTTAGTAGCTCCTTTGTGTGCTTTGATTGGTGCAAGAATGTTCCTTCTTTCATTTGTTTGATTTGGAACCCAAGGAAGTATGTTAATTCTCCCATCATTCTCATCTCGAATACCCTGGACATTAATTCAAAAAAGTGCAATACAAGAGACTGGGAGGATCCCCCAAAGATAATGTCATCCACATAAATTTGCACCACAAGAAATTGATCATTGGAGTTTTGGATGAACAGTGTCTTATCAATTTTTCCCATTTCAAAATTATGTTGAAGTAAAAAGCCTTTGAGTCTATCATATCAAGCACGTGGAGACTGTTTTAATCCATAAAGAGCTTTTGACAAATGAAACACATGATTCGAGAATTTTGCATCTTCAAAGCCAGGAGGTTGTTTTACATAAACTTCTTCTTCAATGAAGCCATTCAGAAAAGCACTTTTCACATCCATTTGGAAGAGTTTAAACCTTTTGAAGCAGCAAAAGCCAACATAATGCGAATAGCTTCTAACCGAGCAACAGGAGCAAAGGTTTCATCAAAATCAATACCTTCAAGTTGAGAGTAACCTTGTGCTACAAGTCTAGCTTTGTTTCTCACGATTATTCCATCCTCATTTAACTTGTTTTTAAACACCCATTTGGTTCCAATGATGTTCTGACCTTTAGGAGGTTCCACTAAAGACCAAACTTTGTTGCGCTCAAAATTCTCTAACTCTTCATGCATAGCATTTACCCAAGAACTATCAGTTAAAGCATGTGAAATATTCTTGGGTTCGAAATTAGCAACAAAAGCTGAATGCAAGTGTGGTGGGCCGGCCAGGCTCAGCCCTCCCCTCGGCCAACTAGGCGAAACACCACGCGTCTAGTGACCCACATGAACGGTTTTATGAACGCCAACCTCTTCCTTCGACAAAGCCATGAGTCCATACTCTAGGGGGTCAACCCCCAGTAAAAGGAGGAGATGGATAAGGATCACCCCTTCTCCCCCCGCAACGAGGGGAAGTACCCTTCCGTGGCGAAGGAGGAAACCGGAGGGAATCACTCCCAGCCATGTCTTCCTCCGACGTGAACCTAATGCCAAATCACCAATGTCTGACACCCTCCAACAACTCCTCCCAAATACACGGTGACGTGTCCAGGCAATCTGAGACCCCAACACAAGTGAAATTCCCGTCGAACCCCTATAAAAGGTGTACGAACATAGGGCGTAAAACCCAGCGTATGAGAGGCGTGAGTCAATAAAAAAAATTCAGATTAGCCCTTGGCAAGAAATAATGAAGAAAAAGAAGGCCAATCAATACGGGCATATCCCAGGCCCGCCCTATAAAGCGGGAAAGAAGATAGAATAGAAGCAAGTTCCCCGAAAAACAAGAAACAGTCCGACGAAGAGAAAGAGAAAAAGAGAAACCCCTGGTGGCCATTGCCGCCACACTGGCGCCGTCCGTGGGGAACCCAACCGCAAGGTGAAACCACCACCTGCCGATCAAGCCCAAGGGTAAGTTTCCTGCAACCATGCCACCAAAGAAAGGAAAGGAAAGAGGCGATATCAAGGGGCGGCAACGACGGCAGAATGTAAGAACCAAGGCGGCGCATTTAGAAGCCAATCTGAGATCCCCTCGACTTACGCATGACGAGACGCGGATGCCAGCCGCAACAGAAGCCTAAAACATGGCGGGAACTTTACATCCACAGACTCCGGTGGCCGTGCGCAAGCGAGCCCCCAAACGGCGGCCTCCGACGACAGGACGAACGGTTTCGACACCAGGAGGAGATGTGGCGGAAGCGTCGACACATCCGACTCATCGCCAAGAGACCCACGGAAATGAAGAAACCCATGGAGGAGGAACCGGAGCTCAGGAGGAGATTGACCCCAACGTGCGGGCGCTGATGGAAGCCAACGAGCAACTCATGGCAGAGTTGAGGCGTCTGCAAGGACAATCTGACGGGGGACAATACGAATCACAAGATGAAAGCCCGAGCCGCGAGGTGCTATCTCCGGCTGATGCGATGGCGCCTGAGGAAGATCACGATCCAAACCCCTCAAGACCCGTCACGGACCAAAAATGGCCCTCCCGGAAGCTTCAAATTTCCCTTTGTTAAGCCATATGGCGGTTGGACGGACCCAAGGGAGTTCCTCCGCGTTTATGATCTGGCGATTGAGGCAGCGGGAGGAGATGATGACATCAAGGCGAAGGGCTCCTTCTAGCCCTTGAAGGCATAGCCCTGTCACAGTACTCTTCGCTGAGCCCCTGGCCGATCACCTGGTGGCCGCAACTCCGCTCCAAGCTTGAAGGCAACTTTCCGGGTAACTTCGACGGAATGAAAGAGGAAAGTGACCTATTTGCAGTCAGACACCGCGACGGGGAAACCCTTACAAGTTATTTCCAGCGTTTCTCCCGGATTAAGTGCCAGTGCACGAGGAGTGTTTACACTACTATCATCAATGCGCACGCGTTGCGGCTGCGTGAGGGACCGTTAGGCGGAAAGGCTCGCTCGTAAAGAGGTGCGCACGGTGGAAGAACTCTTTGCGAAGATGAGGGAGTACGCGGGAGGGAAGACAACTTCCGAAGGGAAGACGGGCCCCAACAGGAGAAGCAAGAATTCGGCTCCGCAAGAGAGGGCGAGGGAAGGACCTCCCGCCCAACCCAAAAATGAGGGAACGATACCCAGAGCCAGGAAGAAGAGACGAGAGGAGGAGAATCCACCACATTGAAAAGCCAAGAGATCGGCAAGCCACGGGCGACAGGCCCGCGGAGCAGCAAAGACGAGGACCACCCCCGGGCCGAGGAAAGCAAGACGAGGGAAGCCGAGTTAACAAGAAGGAAGGGACAGAGCCCCGGCAGTACTTCTGTGAATATCACGGGGAAAATATCACTCACGACACCATCCAATGCAAAGTGATCAACGGATATCGGCGGTTCGAGGCGAAACAAAGAGAAGTCAAGACGCATCCTGCGCCGCCGGAAGCACCTCCTGTTGGACGACAACACCCCCCTCGAGTAGGAATGAATCATCTTCGTCGCATTATCAACGTCATTGCGGGGGGCTCCTCATCACATCTCTCGTCAAAAAGACAGAGGAAGGCGTACGCCCGGCAAATTAACCACATTGCAATTACCCCCACCACCCTTCCTCCGGTAAAATGCGAGCCAATCACATTCACACAGGAGGACGCCACGGGGGTACACTTCCCGCACCAAGATTCCTTGGTAGTAACCGCCATTATCGCCGACTGCGAAGTACGTCGAATATTGGTAGATGGAGGGAGCGCCGCGGACATACTATCCATGAAGGCTTTCCAACAAATGATGATTCCACAAGATCGGTTGAAAAAATCGGAGGTGCCGCTGATGGGTTTTGGAGGAAGCACAGTCGGCACCACAGGGCAATTGGAGCTTGAAGTCACATTCGCGACGCCACAAACCAGCGTCACAAGTCGCGTCACATTCGATGTGGTAGACATGCCATTCCAATACAATGCGATCCTAGGCAGGGGCTCGTTAACAACCATGGGGGCCATAATTCATCACGGTTTCCTATGCATGAAAATCCCTACTGCAGATGGTGTCATCACGGTGCGAGGAGACCAAGCCTTGGCAAGGAAGATAGATATGGAGAACCCACCTCAAGTCAAACACGTCCGCACCATCTGAAGCTAGATCCCGTCAGACTCATGAGTCGCAGCTCGGTGGCTCCTAAACCACAACCCCAGGGAGAAACCCAACGGATACCGCTCAGGCCAGGAAGCAGCAAGACAGTAAGCATCGGCGCCATGTTGTCTCCAGAGGAGGAAAAACACTTGCTGCTGCTCCTCCAGGAATATGAAACCGTGTTCGCTTGGGGGCCTGAAGACCTTCCTGGCGTCCCGAGAGAGACTATTGAACATGCTCTCGCTATTAATCCAAACGTGTAGCCTAGGAAGCAAAAATTGAGAAAACTTGCAGTGAGAAAGACAAGAAGTCGCGAAGGTGGAAGTGGCTAACCGCTTCCAGCGGGAATCATCCGCGAAACTTCGATATCGGATTGGTGGCCAACATCGTCTTAGTCAAGAAGGCTAGCGGGGCATGGAGGATGTGCATCGACTTCACCGACTTAAACAAAGCATGCCCGAAAGATGACTTCCTGCCCCATCGACTACCGGTGGTTGATTCAACCTCCGGTCGAGAAAGGATGAGCTTCCTTGACGCTGCACTCGTTATCACCAAATCTATATGCAAGAAGGAGACGAAGACAAGACAAAGATTCGTTACTCCTTCGGTACCTATTGCTTCGGCGGATGCCTTTCGGGCTCAAAAGCGCGGTGCTACTTTCGCCGACTCATCACGTAAGATCTTCGCCGATCACCGGGAAGAAACGTGGAAGCCTACGTTGACGATATCATTGTCAAAAGTGAGAAGAAAGAAGATCACATCGGGATCTCCGGAAACTTTCAGAAATTTGATAAAAGGAAAGGTGAAGCTTAACCCGTCAAAATGCGCCGGGCGTGGACGCGGAAAGTTGCTAGGCTTCCGGTCTCCCAACAGGGCATAGAAGCGAATCCGTAAAAGATAAGAGCTGTCCAAGACATGGCCCCACCAAGAAACACGAAAGAAGTACAACGGTTGGCGGGGACGGATAGCGGCCTCGATCGGTTCTTGCCAAAGTCCATGAGCGAAGTCTGCCGGTCTTTAAAGCCTTGCGCACAAACGATAGTTTCGTCGACAGGGGAATGCCAACGCGCCGATAACTTGAAGCAGAGCCTCATGGAAATCCTCGTCCTACAAAGCCCGAAGCAAGGTGAGGAGCTTCATTATATCTAGCAGCTAGCCCTCGGCCGTAAGCGCCCGTGTTAGTGCGCCTCAAGGCGCCAAACAACGGCCGGTCTACTTTGTCTCTGAAGCCCTCCAAGGAGCGAAGCTACGATACTCGAAATGGAAAACCGGCATACGCTCTGTTAATGGCATCTCGAAGCTCAGGCATTATTTTCAAGCCAACCGCATCAAGGTGCCAACTACATATCCCCTAGGGTCTATGCTCTTCACAGGAAAGCACGGGCGCATCGGCAAGTGGGCGGTCGAGCTAGCTCCTTTGAATTAACCATAATTCTTCGTGACGGCAATCAAAAGCCAAGCCCTCGCCGATTTCATGGTAGAATGGACCTCCCAGCCCGGAGAACAACCAAACTCCAACAATGTGGTCCATCCACTCGACGGGTCTTGGGGCGAGTGGGGCGGGAATAGCGGCGGTGATACACACACCCGGAGAAAAAGTGGAGTTCGCAGCAAGGTGGAATTTCCTTCAACCAACAATATAGCCGAGTATGAAGCGCTATTATTGGGTATCAGAAAAGCAAAGATCATGGGAGCAAGAAAGGCGATAATATACACCGACTCGAAACTCATTCAGGGGCACATCACCAAAGAATATCAAGTGAGGGATGAACAGCTCCGTATACGTCGAGATGATCAGGACAATGGAGAAGGGCTTCACCGGTTCACCGTTAATGCAATTCCTGTGTCTCAAAATGAACGCGCTGACGAGCTAGCCAAGATCGCAGCCACCGGAGGAAGCCTACCTTCGACAATCTTCTTCGAGATACTTCGCACCCCCTCCATTCCTTCCCAGATAAACCTCATCGTTCGGGCAGCCGGTGAAGACTGGAGGGATGAGATATACAACTACCTCCTGGAGGAGTTTTGCCAGACGAGGAGACACGCAGGCGAAGCGTCGAAAGACGAGCAAAGAAGTACGCCATCATCAACGGCCTCTTGTTCCGTAGCGGCCTCAAGGCTCCATGGCTACGCTGCATTTCGCGAGAAGAAGGAGTTCAAGCTTTACTTGAAGCACACGAGGGAGATGCGGAGCACACCAGGCCCCTAGGAATCTCGTGGAGAAAGCTATTCTGATGGGGCTCTATCGGCCTTCAGCATTGCAAGATGCGAGCACATGGTCCGACATCGTCATGCGTGCCAATGGATGACCAAGCAAACGAGGGCCCCGCCCAATGAACTGCATCACGGTACCCGGTCCGGCCTCTTCGCCAAGTGGGGAATAGATATTGTTGGGGCGCTTCCTAAAGCTCGAGCAAACCTTGATTTTTAATCGTCGCCATCGATTACTTCTCCCGGCTGGATCGAGGCAGAGCGGTTGCCATAAGATAACCGCAGAGGCCGCCACAAATTCCTATGGAAAACGATTATCCGCCGATACGGGTCCCTTACCAGATCGTGAATCGACAATGGGACTCAATTCGACTCCGGAAATTCGCGACATCGTGTGACAATCTCGGGATAAAGATTTGCTTCGCCTCGCTGGGTCATCCTCGATCGAACGGGCGGTGGAGCAGGCGAACGGGTTACTTCTTGATGGCATAAAAAAGGCTTTACGGCTCTAAGAAGGGCTTTGGCCCGACGAGCTGGATCACGTCTTATGGGCAACCCGCGCCGGCCTCAAGAGCGGCCGGTTCTCCCTTCCGCCTCCTTTTCGGGAAGAAGCCGCTTTCACTGCGGAGATCTCAGGCAAAATCCTTACGAGTAATCAAAACCCCGACCCATGAGGCAATTGACATCACGTGTGATCTAAAGGAAGAACACAAGCTTCAAGCCTTAAAGACCATGAAAGCCTCACGCGAGGCGTCCACCAAGCTTCAACAAGAAGGTGAAGAAGCGTGAACTACACCCTGGGACATGGTGCTCAAGCGGGCCGCTCGGCCTTGTGAAGCTGGAAGCGACACAGGAGGGACCATACATCATCCAAGAGTCAACAGCGAAGGGTGCCCACAAGCTCATTACCCCCTGCGGAGAAGAGATACCACGGACCTGGAACACCGACGCACTCAAAAATTTTTTTCCGTAGGTGGTGGAATCCGAAGGAAAGAAATGTACCGATCCTTATCAATAAAATAATGGAAAGACATTGCGAGTTCGAGCCATCCTCATGTTCTCCAGGATTCAAATCAAGAAACCTATTAGGAGTTCGCGGATGCTTGGTCGGGCATAAGTCCCACCCATCCCTCGCTCCGGAGACCCGTTGCCTCGCGCCGGGTAGGATTTCACGGATGCTTGGTCGGGCATAAGTCCCACCCATCCCTCGCTCCGGAGACCCGTTGCCTCGCGCCGGGTAGGAGTTCGCGGATGCTTGGTCGGGCATAAGTCCCACCCATCCCTCGCTCCGGAGACCCGTTGCCTCGCGCCGGGTAGGATTTCGTGGATGCTTGGTCGGGCATAAGTCCCACCCATCCCTCGCTCCGGAGACCCGATGCCTCGCGCGGGGTCGGAGTTCGCGGATGCTTGGTCGGGCATAAGTCCCACCCATCCCTCGCTCCGGAGACCCGTTGCCTCGCGCCGGGTAGGATTTCGTGGATGCTTGGTCGGGCATAAGTCCCACCCATCCCTCGCTCCGGAGACCCGTTGCCTCGCGCCGGGTAGGAGTTCGCGGGCATAAGTCCCACCCATCCCTCGCTCCGGAGACCCGTTGCCTCGCGCCGGGTAGGATTTCGCGGATGCTTGGTCGGGCATAAGTCCCACCCATCCCTCGCTCCGGAGACCCGTTGCCTCGCGCCGGGTAGGAATTCGAGGATGCTTGGTCGGGCATAAGTCCCACCCATCCTCGCGCTCCGAGGAGACTGTTGCCTCGCTGGGCCAGGGTAGGATTCGCGGATGCTTGGTCGGGCATAAGTCCCACCCATCCTCGCCTCCGAGACCTGTTGCCCCGCGCCGGGTAGGAGTTCGCGGATGCTTGGTCGGGCAAAATTCCCACCCATCCCTCGCTACAGAGCCCCGTTGCCTCGCGCCGGGTAAGAATTCGTGGATAGTTAGTCGCACCGACACTACAATTCGTTCGCTGTCCCCGTTCATCTATTCACGAAATAACCGTCCGGGTTAAGGTGCCAACCTCACCTTCGCTCCGAAGGACCGGAGAACACATTGTACTACCCTTGCCAAGTCATTGAGAAAATACACCCAAGCCGGTATCCCGTCTTTCCCTCGGCAAGGAAGGAGGGGGTGCTTACGCATTATGCGACCATACGAGACCATTTCACGACTACTACTCAAGGCACGATAGGAAGCCAAGAATGTAAGATCAGAAGGAATTCAAACAGAGAAGACAAAGAACAGATATAAGTACAAATCCCCGACTGGGAGTTACATAATATCGTCCCAAGCATACATAGTACAGTAATCCAACAAAAGCTTTTATACGAAACGAAGCGGACTTAGATGCGATTAGCACGCGCCACGGCTTCCGCGAGGGCATCCTTGGCTTCTAGCAGCCGCGGCACCATCCCGATCAATATGTCGAGGTTGGCAAGGTCTCGGGCGAGGGCCTCCTCTGCGGCCATTATCATGTCGAAATCCGCCCATAGACCTTCAATGAAGGCCTCGAAATCGTCGGCGGCTGGAAGACCCCCGGGAGCGAGAGCGTCACCCAGAAGATTAGGAACTATGATAGGGGCTCCCTCCTCCCCCAGCAGTGGCGGGATCTCTGCCACAGGCGGCCCCTCGTCCAGGTTGGCAAAAATGGGGTCTTCTTCCATGATTTCCCCAGGGAGGTCAGCCATTGAAAAAGCAAAGGAAGACAGGGGTAGAGAGCGATCGTCTACTCTGATACTAACAAGGTGGGCGAAGAAGGCGAAAAGGGCCAGAGTTAAATAATAACGCGAGAAGCCCAAGCGTCCACACGTCCCCCGAGAAGTTCGCCGGACCATTAAGTCCCGCTAATACTCGTCACTGACGTTTGGTCTCCGCTGGGAGAAGCTAAACGCTTTTTCGGACGAAGGGACCCGTAGAGCGAACGAACATACATGGTCATTTGATAAAATGGGTGATTTAACCCAAGTGTCTACAAAAATCCCCTCACACGAAGATACACCAACTAAGAAGGAGGCGGCTTCTCTTTGCCTTTCCCCGAGTCACGCATCACAGCACGAGCTCGACGAACCGACTCCCTTGCAGTGGGCTCCCCGTGCTGCTTCCAGAAATCTGACATAAAGCTTGACGATAACCTAGATGCGGCGGAGGAAGGCTTCACCGACGAAGGGATATCTCCGAACCCCGGTAACGACGGAGCTGCAGAAGAAAAACCGAAGTGCTCGCGTATATGAGTACATCCTTTTGCCTCCAATAGCTGAGCCGTTTTGACGGAGCCCAGTCTCGCGATGTCGCCGAAGGTCGATCTTTGAATCCCCAAAAATCTTAGTAGATTTCTCAAGGAAGGAGACAGCTTCCAGGCTGGAGGAAGGAATACGACTCGGAGCCGCATCAATACCGAACCGAGGGAGCTGCTGAAGGAAGGCCTCTGTAGCCCCGTGAATCCCCGAGACAACGGATTCCAATTCCTTCTGAACCATGTCGTGACGCTCCTCCGCTCGTTGAGTGTTACGAAGGTGCATTTGAACCTCGCTCCGCGCCGTTGCGAGTTGAGAGGGGAATTCCTCCACTTGCTTCTTCAACATGTTCTTGCCCTCTTCAGCAACCACCAATAGGTTTTTCAATTCCTCTATTCGATCATCTTTCTTCTTTTCGTTTCGCTCCGCCGCCATGCGGGCTCGCTCCTCCTCGGCGAGACGGTCCCTCATCAGAGAAATTACCCCCTCGAGTTCTGCATTTTTCGCAGCCAAGTCCCGACTCTGGGACGCTTCAGCCTGCACCTTGGCCAACGAGTCCTCAGAGTCCTGAAGTGCCCTTGAAAGATTAGCCTTCTCCGCCTCTAGTTCCGCTACTCGTTCCTTCGCGGCCTCACAATCCTGGGCCCCCTTGTTGAATCGACCCAGCAATGCGTTCAAATCGACGTGATATCTCCGGCGAGTATAGCCCCTAAAAATGGAGAAGATATGAAGCAGGATATTGAAAGACATTGATACCGTAGGATAAGCTCAAAAGGAAGGGTACCTTTAAATGATGGTCCATCGAGATCTCGTAGAGAAAGGTCATTGACTTCCTCAAATAAAGCCACAGATTTATTGTAAGGAGAAAAGACTGCGCGCATCTTTCTTAAAGACGGAGAAACAAATGCACCCCCTTTCAAAATCTGAGGCTGAAAAATCCGACAAATCAAAGCGGACAAAGGAAGAGCCCACACCACCCGCAGGGGCTGGTTGGCTCGAAGGTAAAATCCCCTCATCCGGGGGGGGACGCCTTGAGTACTTGGAATCGGAGGTTCTCGACCCTCCTCCTCCGCGGCAGGCAAAGGACTGGCAAGCGCCCCAGTTTGGACCTGTTTCAACGGTGTTAAATCCTCCGCCTCCTCCGCATTATTACCTCCTGCATTAACCTCATCAAGACCTGAAAGAATATCGCACCCTAACGAGCTGGCGGGAAAAGTATCAGGAGTAAGACCTTCTCCCCCAGTGGGGGTGTCAGGAGTGGAAATGTTCAACCGCAAACCCCGAGTCTCCCCTGTCGCGGGGGCGGTCCCATCTTCAAGTTGCCCTTGTGCGCACTCCGCAGCCGGAGAATCACCATCATCCTCGTCATATACGTCGATAGTCTCCACTCCGGGAATCCCCAGAAATGAATACCCGGGGGACTGACTCCCGTCAACAGGCACATTAACAGAAGGGTCAAGTGGGAGGGCCGAGGGAACCTCCCCCATAGCAGCCGGACTTGATGTTGCCCCAGGAAAGCTCGTATCTGGGGCAGATGGCACATGCGAGGGTTCGCCCACAACAGCCAAGGGAATCGTTTCGGAGGGACCCCCCGCACCCACAGAACCCGAAGGGGGCGGAGGCAGGAGAGACGTAGCCGCCACAGAGCCGGAGGAATCACCCTCGTCGCTGGATTCCTCCGAATCCCAATCCGCCTCCTCGTCGTCATCATCCCCCAAATCCTCGCTCCCACCCGAAGTGGCAGCGGCTTGGGGCAGCGCAACACGAGCTAACCTTGCTCGTTTGGCGGCGGGAGAGCCAAGCGACCTGGGGATGAGGGGCGCGCGGCCCCGATCGATAGAAACGAGAGCATCGGGTGGCCCCCACGGCGCCCATAGCGGCCTCATACTCCGTTGCCTGGCAAGGGCCCAGAAGCTTGCGAGCCAATCTCTCGGCCGCCCCACGCCCCCGGTCTTGTACCCCTTCAGGTCGAATCACGGACACCGTACCTCCCAGCGACCGCTCCAGAGTAACGGGGGAACTCCTGGCCAAAGGGTCGATACGACATAGGCAGTATTCTTCCACCAAATCTCGCATTGTACTCTGGGCACGAAGGGCCTTCAGATAGTCAAGATGTCTAATTTCTTCCGCGGTCGCGCTCCAATTAGGGGATCGAATCGCGCGGACTGGACCCATCGAAGTATGGAGAGGAGAGTCCGTGCCCACGAGAATTTGATAATACCACCGGGACATCCATCCTGAGTCCCATTTCCCCTTGGCGGCCGCTACTGGGATTTCCTTTATAAGAGACCTCTTCGTCTGGAAATTCAGAGAACCGAAACATGACTTACGGCCTTCGTTCCCTGTTTTCTGTTGCTTCGGTTGCCAAAACGCGTCTTCTATGAGAGAAAACAAGCGCCCTGTCAGGTGGATTCCAGCCGGGCGGAACGCCCATTCCAACACCGCCAATCGCACGATGGCGTTAGGGGTAAGCTGTGACAGCTCCGCATGGAAAACCCGGAGTACTGACGATAGTAGAGGGGCAGACGGGAAACGAAGTCCTGCCTCGAGAAATGCCGCGAACACCACTGCTTCATTCGCCTGAGGCTGAGGGGTTTCTTCACCACCCGGGAGGCGCATGGAAGGGCGTATTACCCCAAAATCAGCCGCTAATGCATCGAGGTCGGCAGAGCACAACGCCGACCGCCCCAAAATGGGGGATAATCCCGCGGCATCCTCTTCGCTTCAGGCTGGTTTTATCTTAGGAGGGCGCCTAGACCCATGGAGATCTGGGTGGGAAGGAGATCAGGAGACAGGCACCGAGGAGGAGAACGCGAGCGAGAAAAGAACGGACGAAATGCGGAGCCAAAGAAGATGAACTTCGCCACCAGTCGGAAAACCCTATCTCTACAAAAAAAAACTCCCGGACGTTTAATGTTGCATCCCAAATGAGCGTAAGCGACTTCTACCCGCTGACATGAGGGGCTAGTGTGGTGGGCCGGCCAGGCTCAGCCCTCCCCTCGGCCAACTAGGCGAAACACCACGCGTCTAGTGACCCACATGAACGGTTTTATGAACGCCAACCTCTTCCTTCGACAAAGCCATGAGTCCATACTCTAGGGGGTCAACCCCCGGTAAAAGGAGGAGATGGATAAGGATCACCCCTTCTCCCCCCGCAACGAGGGGAAGTACCCTTCCGTGGCGAAGGAGGAAACCGGAGGGAATCACTCCCAGCCATGTCTTCCTCCGACGTGAACCTAATGCCAAATCACCAATGTCTGACACCCTCCAACAACTCCTCCCAAATACACGGTGACGTGTCCAGGCAATCTGAGACCCCAACACAAGTGAAATTCCCGTCGAACCCCTATAAAAGGTGTACGAACATAGGGCAGAAAACCCAACGTATGAGAGACGTGAGTCAATAAAAAAAATTCAGATTAGCCCTTGGCAAGAAATAATGAAGAAAAAGAAGGCCAATCAATACGGGCATATCCCAGGCCCGCCCTATAAAGCGGGAAAGAAGATAGAATAGAAGCAAGTTCCCCGAAAAACAAGAAACAGTCCGACGAAGAGAAAGAGAAAAAGAGAAACCCCTGGTGGCCATTGCCGCCACAGCAAGCATAAAAGATTTTGAGATGAACCAGAACTGATGACTCTTTCATGAAGACTACCAATCATAAGTTCAGGAGGATGATTCTTCAAAACAGTAAGGGGAGGTCCAGAAATTGTTTCACCCAAAATTTGGAGCTGAGGAGCAGTGGTCGAATCACTTGGAATAGGAGCATCATCTTCTGCTGCATGTATGGGACCGTTGTCATCATTACCTTCATCGTCTTCTTCAAATCTTTTGTCCAAAAAGATTGGTTCTGAGTCCTCTTGTGAACCTAAAATGTCAGGTCTAGCGCCAGGGCTAGCCTCATCAAAAGTGACATCGCATGTCTCCAACAGTTTGTTAGTAGATAAGTCAAGCACACGATATCCATGTGAGTGCAAAGAGTATCCAAGAAATATGCCATTCGTACTACGAGCTTCAAATTTATCAAGATTTCCATGTTTAAGAATGAAACATTTACAACCAAACACTCGTAAATGAGAGACAGACAGTTTGCGACCAAATCTCAATTCATAAGAAGTCTTGCCAAGTAAGGATCTGAGATAAACCCTATTTGAAATGTAGCAAGCAGAAGAAATTGTGTCAGCCCAAAATTTTCTTAGTGTGCTATACTCATCTAGCATAGTTCTAACCATTTGAATCAAGGTTCTATTCTTTCTTTCAACAACACCATTCTGTGAGGGAGCATAAGGTGAAGAAAATTGATGCTCAACTCCTTTAGATTCACATAATGATTTGAACAAAGAATTCTAAAATTCAGTCCCATTATCGATTCTAATGGCCCTCAACTGATTAGGCAATTCATTTAGCAATCTTTTGATGAAGACATGAAATAGTTCGAATATCTCATCTTTGGTAGACAGAAAATGAACCCAAGAGTATCTAGAATAGTCATCAACGATTACCAGAAAGTACCACTTACCTCCAGCCGAGTGAACTCTAGAAGGTCCAACTGTATCCATGTGAAGAAGTTGACCGAGGCCAGTCATCATAACAGTAGTAATAGGAGCATGAGAGGCTCCAACCATCTTTACTGTACCTTTTGCAATAACACGTCCAGTCATGTGTTGACAGCATCCAGAGTCAACAATCCATGTGTTCTCCTTCCCTCCATGCGCCACCTACACAACATGAAAGGGATGCATCGCGGATTCAGTATTGGGGTTAGTCACAAGAGTTTTCGGTATCCAGCACTGAATCACACAACGCCCAACAGTAGGCACAACACGAGTCGTTTTATGCACAAAAACATATTTGCTCTTATTCATGTTTCTATCAACAAAAGATGTTTGCTTCACCCTAGGAGCATGTTGAGGAACAACACATGATGTTCTAAAGTTTGACTTAGCCTTTGATTTTTCCTTTCTCTGTTGTTTGGCCAGCCTAAAGCAAAAGTTCACCAAATGTCCATCCTTACCACAGTGAGTGCAATTGTACTTAACATATGGTTTGCTTTTAACAGTAGAAGTAGTAGTTGCATTCAAAATAGTGGAAGGTAGAACTCTGGCAGATTTAAACACAATCTTTTTAGGCTCATTTTCAGATTTTGCTTTTTTCGCTCTCAAAGGTTTTAACAACAATAGAAGCATGAACATAAGGGTCAAATCCTAAACCCTTTTTGTTTGAGCTAACCTTTGATTGATCCAAAATCATGTTTAAATTTTTCTTTCCCATGGTGAACCGAGCTAAAGAATCTTGCAAATAATCAACCTTTTTAGCAAGATTTAAGTAATTACCGCAAGGAATGTCTACTTTACCTTTCTGTTTTCGGCAGTTTGAGCATGAAAGGATTTCATGAGTGAACATGTCATTGGTTAATTGAGTAACTCTACAATTTGCATCTTTCAATTTTAACTCAAGAATTGAACATCTAGAGCAAGCAGTTTGATCATGCAAATCAACAGTAGAGCAACTAGCATTTTTAACAAGTTTTTTCATTTTTATGTTGTTCAACACAAACTTGTTCTAACAGTAACACATGTTCTTCCTTAAGAGAATGAATTTCAGATTTGAGCTCTAAACAATCATCACAAGCTTTATTGTTAGAAATAGAATTTCTAAGATCAGAGTTTTCAGATTTCAGCATGGATAAATCATTCTTTAAGTTTTTATTTTTAAGTGAAGATTTTCTCAAGGATTTTTTTAAGATGATCAAAACTTCACAAAGCTCATCGTAGGAAGGCGTTACCTCATCACAATCGCTGGATGTACTGTTGTTATCACTAGAATCACTAGTGTTACCTTTTGTCATGAAGCACAATCCAGTGAAGTCCTTGTCGTTCAACTTTCCTTGTTTTTCTTCATCTTCATCTTCAGTTGAGTCGTCAATATCGCTCAAGTCTAAACGACCAATGGCAGCAAAGACCTTGTTTAGCATCTTCTTTGTCCTTTGTTTGTTTTTGTCTTTGTTTTCTCTTGACCAAAAGGACTTGGATGGAGCACTCTGATCCTTCTCCTCTTTGTCCTTGTTTTTAAAACAATTAGCACGAATGTGCCTTGTTTTACCACAGTTGTAACAGGTGATGGAGGCTCCTCTTCTTTCTCTTGATCTCATGTATGCTGCATTCATGCGCTTGGAGAGAAGAGCAAGTGTATCTTCTGGAATTTGATCTAGCTGTTCATCACTTATTGCACTCAAAGAAGCAATAGAATATGAAGAACTAGAAGCATTATCTATTACAGAAGAGTTAGCATTCAAGGCCATAGAGTTATCATTGGAAGTTCTTGAGACAACATCTATCTCAAAAGTCTTGAGACTAGAGTACAGTTTATCTAGTGTCATCTCACTCATTTTATGCGCCTCTCTTATAGCAGTGACCTTCATTTGCCAGACTTTAAGATCAAGTGAAGATAAAAAGTGTCTAGCATTTTTAGAGTTAGAGTACTTGATGTCTACTGCTCTAAGCTTATTCAATATTCTGTTAAAGCGAGTAAAGCTATCATCTAGGGATTCTCCAGAATGCATCTCAAATCTAGTGTATTACTTTTTAAATTGATCTTGTCGAGCCTCTTTAACAGAATCAGTACCTTCATGATAATCTTGCAAGGATTTCCAAATACTATGAGCAGTAAACAAATGACAGACATGATCAAATTCTTTTCTAGCAAGTCATTGAAGCAAGATGTTCCTAGCTCTGTTGTTATTTTCAACATCTTTTTCAAACTCAAGATTATCAATAACATCATTAGCAGGAAGATCATAGGGATTCTTTACCTTGCGCCAAATTGCATTACCTTGAGCCTGAAGATATGCTGTCATGCGGATCCTCCAATGTGGAAAATCTGTTCCATCGAAGATGGGAGGCTTTGTTGAATACTTCCCTATTGCCATTGCAAACCTCGCTATGATACCACTTGTAGGAACGTGTATGGAAATTAGAGGGGGGTGAATGATTGCGCAGAAGCTAAAACCAAATTTTTGGTCTATTAAAAATCCACCCCAAAACGGAACCAAATAATTGCCTCGTATTTGATAAAAACAGATTGACAGACATTCGGTAAAACACAAATGACCGGAGATCCAACTTTCAGATCGATCTGAAATTTGGACACAAGAAACTAGATTCCAATACAAATCGAACCCAAAAAGAATCAGCTCGATCGGACTTATGGATCAAAAGTTATGAACCTCGCAATCTTGCTGTGATAGAAGATGACGAGAATTAATCTAACAAAAACTTCAAGGTTAAACAAGAACGACAAAAGATTAATCTATTAAACTTTGAGGAGACCTAAATCAATACCCTAGAAAGGTTTTTGATGAATCAAATTAAGATGAAACTTAACGAACAAAAATCAATCTAGAATTAGAACAAGCATGCAAACAAGAACCAAAACAGGAAACACTGTAGCAATGTGGTTAATGTAGCACGCAAGGATCTGGAAGAATTGATCTTTATTTCTTTTGTCTAAAGTACTCCCATCAAAAGAGTACAAACCCTAAAACAAAGTTCTAAGCTCTCAATGTCTGGATTGCCTAAACTGGAGGCGCCTCCCCCTATTTATACAGAGCAAACACATAGAGTCCTGAATACAATTCCTACTCCTAATCCTAGGAGTCCCATTCCTAATCCTAGAAGGATTATGTATTCAACACAACTCCACTTAGCCCAACCTAACCAAATACAGCTCTTGCAAGCGTATGGCAACCCAGCCATACTCACGTGACTAACAACTCTTGCACGCGTTCAGCGAGGCCGCAGAAGCACAGAAGCTGGTGGTGGAGGAGCGAGACCAAGCGGTCACGTCACGGGACATGGCCTTGGCGGCGCAACAACAGGCGGAGGGGAGCGATCCGAGCAGGCCGCCGAGCTGGTGACCCTTCGAGAGGTCGGCCAGAACGTCTGCGACCGGCTGCTCAGGCTCGTGGCAGGTGCGAGTTCACTTGCCAACATGCCTGAGCATGTTGAGCGTGCGGTGAGTGAAGGTGTCGCGCTTGGGGCTTCTTCGGCGCTCGTCTGCACGCTCTCCCACTATGACGGCATCGACCTTGACACCGTCAGTAGTGGGATTGCCAGGAACCGGACGGACGAGGAGGTCGACGGGTTTGAAACCCAAGTCGAGCCGCACGCTCGAACGATCGCCAACAGGACATCACCGTAGGACATCCTCCATCGAGAATAGAAAAAAAGTTAGATGTTTTCGCTTTTTCGATGTAACGTCTTTAGCACGTAATGAACTAAAGTTTGTTTTATCAATTTGGCTGGTGAGGCCAACCATGAGTTCGACTTGTCTTTTTGCACTTGCTTGCTGTGATGAACACTCAGCAACCATAGTCTTAAAGACCGCGGGGGTCGGGCGTAGGTTGTGGTGTTAACACTTTTGAGCAAAGGGCAAAGAGGGCAAGATCTTAGATGTTCACGTTCGCTTGTGCTCGCGCGGGAAAGGAGTGTTCTCGACTGACTACGGATCGCTCCACACGAGCGCTTCCTTCTTCCGCGAAGCGCTACTTAGCAATCGTAGCCGTTGGGGCGTAGGCTGTAGCACTCAGGTCGAGAGGGTTACTGCTAGGGGAAAATCCGATGGCCAGCCGGGTCACCGACCCGTGTGAGTACATACGTGCTAGGTAGCCCCTGAGAGGGGCGTCGCAACCATGCCATGGTCGCGATGCACTGCTTGAGCTCGGAGGCAGGATGTAAAGACAACGGGCGGATAAGAGGAGAGTTTAAGGGATAGAGTCGCCTTAACTTTCGGGTGGTCAAGCCCGCCCTTGCATTTACAGCGATCTTCTTTGTCTTCCGTGCCTTGGGGTATAAAAAGGGGGGCGCGGAGGGCGTTAGCAACGCAGCCACCTTCCTCTCCTTTTCTTCTTTTAGGCCTTAGCCTGCTCCTCTCCTTTGTCTTGATGGTGGACCCCCGCCCTTCTACTGGGAGCCAGTGTACTCCTAGGAGGAGGCGTGGAGGAGGATTGTGGAGCAGGTGGAGGCCGCCCCGGTGAGGCGAGACATTGCGCGGGTCGACGCGCTTCTCCAGGCCGTCCCCCGCCTCTACAAGGTGAGGGCGGCCCTTATTGAGGCGGCCGTGCAGAGGCTCCACGAGGTGGACGGCTGGATCGAGGGGCAGTGAGGGCATGTAGGCCTTCTCACCCCACAATGTAAATAGCAGTGATGAAATAAAATTCATCTTGTTGGAAAGTTGGCATTTGTTTCTTCTTGCGCCTTCTTACTTGCTGTGCTGTACACTCAACAATCGTAGCCTTTAGGAACCGCAGGGGTCGGGCGTGGATCGGAGCATTAGTATTTCTAGGCGAAGCGCGAAAAAGAGCACGAACTTGATTACAAAAACGTTCACTTGCATTCATGCGAGGAGGGGAGTGGTGTCAGGTCACCGACCCGCATGAGCTTGTGAACTTGCGGTCCCCAAGTAGCACACAGACAAGAAAAATCCTCAGGGGTAGAATCGCCTTAATTTTTCTATATTCCACGCGTTGGGGACGATGTTGCCATCTGCGTCCTTGAGTCGGAAGGTGCCGGGTCGGGTGATCTCCAGGACAGTCAACGGGCCTTCCCACGTAGAGGAAAGCTTGTGCCTGTCTTTGTTGGACTGAACCTGGTGCAGGACCAGGTCGCCGATGTTGAAGGACCGACCACGGACCTGACGACTGTGGTACCGTCGCAGCGCTTGCTGGTATTTGGTCGATTGGAGGATGGCCACGTCACGCACCTTGTCGAGCTGGTCGATGGCGTCCTGCTATGACTCGAGCCCCCGTGCCTCGTTGAAGGCTTGAATTCTTGGAGCACCGTACTCCAGGTCGGTTGGCAAAACCGCTTCGGCACCGAACGCCATGAAGAATGGTGAAAACCTGGTTGATCGGGTCGGCGTGGTCCGCAGGCTCCAGAGAACGGAGGGCAGTTCGACTGCCCATCGTCCCGCGAATTTCTTCAGTCGGCGGAAGATTCGCAGCTTGAGCCCTTGGAGGATCATGCCGTTCGCTCGCTCCGCTTGACCGTTGGCCCACGGATGGGCCACAACTGCCTAGTCGACGCGGATATTGAAGTTGTCACAGAACTCGAGGAACTCCTTCCCCGTGAACTGCGTCCCGTTATTGGTGATGATGGAGTTCGGGACTCCGAACCGATAGACGATGTCGCGAAAGAAGTTGGCCGCCTGTGCCGAAGTGATGGTGGCGACCGGCTTGGCTTCTATCCACTTGGTGAACTTGTCGACCACGACAAGCAGGTGGGTCAAGCCCCCGGGCGCCTTCTTGAAGGGCCCGACCAGATCGAGCCCCCAGATCGCAAACGGCCACGTGATGGGGATCGTCTGCAGGGCTTGCGCTGGAAGATGCGTCTGTCAAGCGAAAAATTGGCATCCTTCGTAGGTGCGGACTATTTGCTCGGCGTTCGCCACGGTGGTCGGCCAATAGAAGCCTTGCCAGAAGGCTTCCCTACGAGGGTTCGTGGCGCGGCGTGGTGGACGCAAACGCCGCCATGGACGTCGAGCAACAGCTCCCTTCCCCGGTCGGCTGGGATGCACTTCTGGAGGATTCCGGAGGGGCTCCTCTTGTAGGGGTCCCCATTGACCAGGACGAAGGACTTTGCCCGTCAAGCGAGGCGACGGGCCTCGGTCGGGTCGGTAGGGAGCGACTCGTCAGTTAGTCAGTCGATGTAGGGCTGCTTCCAGTCGGAGTCGGCTGTGAGCATGTTGCAGTCCGACCCGGGTGGCTCCGCGTCCGACCGACCGGCGGTCGGAGGGGTCGTTTCCAGTGGGTTGGACGTGCTCTCGATCGCCGAGTCCAGCTGGACGGAGGGTTTGTGGAGGTCACAGACGAAGATTCCCGGTGGGACCGGTCCTTTGCTGGAGGCGAGGTTGGCTAGGGAATCGGTCTTACCGTTGTAGCGTCTGAAGCTATGGTGAAGCTCAAAACCCTTGAACCTTTCTTCGAGCTTGCGCACCTCCTGGAAGTAGGCCGCCATGTGGGCATCACGAGGCTCCGTGGCCTTCATGACCTGGTCGACGACAAGCTTGGAGTCGCCGTGTACGTAGAGTCGGCTCACGCCGAGGTCGGCAGCGACCCGGAGACCGTTGACGAGGGCTTCGTACTCAGCGACGTTGTTGGTCACGTCGAAGAGTAGCCGGATAGCATATTGGAGTTTGTTCCCGAGCGGGGAGACGATGACAACCCCAGCGCCCGCTTCGTTCTTGGTGAAGGACCCATCGAAGTCATGGTCCAGTACTCGGGGTCTTCGAGCCCAGGTGGCTCCTGTGCCTCGATCCACTCGGCGACGAAGTCGGCCAAGACCTGTGACTTGATCGCCGTTCTGCGTAGGTACGATATGTCTTGGCCGTTGAGCTCGAGCGCCCATTTGGCTATCCTTCATGAGGCGTCGCGGTTGTGGACGACCTCGTCGAGCGGTGAGGAGGTTACCACGAAAACAGGGTGTCGATCGAAGTAGTGGATCAGCTTCCTTTTCGTGATGAGGACCGCGTACAGCAACTTTTGTATCTGCGGGTAGCGGGCCTTGGTTTCGAAGAGTACTTCGCTGATGAAGTAGACCTGCCATTGTACTTTTAGCACATGGCCTTGTTCTACTCGCTCCACGACTAGCACCGCGCTGACGACCTAGGTCGTGGCGGCGATGTAGAGGAGGAGCGGTTCCCCTAGCGCCGGGGCGACCAGCACCGGGGGCGAGGTCAGGAATGCCTTCAGTCAACTGAGGGCTTCATGCGCCTCCCGTGTCCAGCTAAACTGGTCAGATTTCTTGAGCAGCTTGTAGAGCGGCATTCCGCGTTCGCCGAGGCGGGATATGAAATGGCTCAGAGCCGCAAGGCACCCCGTTAGCCTCTGGACTCCCTTCAGGTTGCCGACCGGGCCCATCCTCATGATCGCGGAGATCTTTTCCTGATTGGCTTCAATGCCACGCTCGGAGACGATGAAGCCAAGTAGCTTCCCCTTGGGGACCCCGAAGACACACTTCTCGGGGTTGAGCTTTATACGAAACCGTCGGAGGTTCGCAAGTCTCCTCTAGGTCAGCGATGTCGTCGACGTACGCTTCGACGTTACGGCCTATTTGGTCGTCGAAACACGCTTGAATACATCGCTGGTATGTAGCGCCCGCATTTTTTAGACCAAACGGCATAGTTACATAACAGAACGAGCCGAACGGAGTGATGAAAGAAGTCGCGAGCTGGTCGGATTCTTTCATCACTATCTGGTGGTAGCCTAAGTAGGCATCCAGAAAGGACAGGGATTCGCACCCCGCGGTAGAGTCGATGACTTGTTCGATGCAGGGTAATGGGAACGGGTCTTTGAGACACGCCTTGTTAAGGCTCGTGTAATCAACACACATTCTCCATTGCCCAGTCTTCTTTTTTACAAGAATAGGGTTGGCCAGCCACTCGGGGTGGCGTACCTCTTTTATAAACACTACGGCCAAAAGTTTGGCGATCTCCCCCCAATGGCCTCGAGCCCGGTTGGACGTTCAAGGAGTGCTCGGCGACTTCCCTCGGGATTCCTGTCATGTCGGAGGGCTTCCATGCGAAGGCATCTCGATTGGCGCAGAGGAAGTCGACGAGCGCGTCTTCCTATTTGGCGGGGAGCGTGTCTCCGACCCGCACAGTCTTGGCGGGATCCTCGGGATCGATCGCGATCTCCTTCGTATCCTCGGTGGACTAGAAGGAGCTTGGCCCCGACTTGCTGCCCCTTCCCCCATGCGTCCCCTATCTCTCCCCCTTTGAGCCGCCACCCCCACCTCCTCTCCCCCATCTTCCCCAAATCTCCCCACCTCTCCTCCTTTGCAAAACCACCCCTCCTCTCCACCCTTCTCCCCCTTGCGGGTGCGCCCTAGACCTTCCCCTCGCTGCCACGTCGCGCTTTGGTGCTGTCCTCGCCGGTGGGAGGATCCGCGACGAGGAGGTCCAGTGGAAACGGCGCGTGGGAAGAGATCGGGTGGAGATCGCGTGGGGAAAAGTTCGTCAAATTCGTGGTTCTTCAAGAAGGTAATTGTTGGGACCCCGAATTTGCAAATCCGGACCCTCTGTGTATTCAGCACTAGTCCAGGAACTCGCTAGTGCACACAGTCTTAACATCGATAAATATCACAATCATACCACTCGATGCTAATAAAGTACTTTATTTAAATAACCAAACTGGTTACTCGACCTTATGGTCAAGTTACAAATGTATGCCTCGCAGGGCGAAACTTATTAAGAGAGAAATAGTAGCAGCGGAAAATCAAATAAATTCGTGGCGCCATCCAGTATACCACAGGCAACTGACTGGGCTCGCTCCCTAAGTAGACGGTTCCTCATGGAGCTCCTCCTCCAAAGCTGGTGTAGTCTCCTCTTCAACTGGTGTTGTATTGTGGCAAGGGTGAGTACTTGGTACTCAGCAAGTCATGCATAGAATGCAGGCTAATATACTATATGCATGGCTTGGTACAAAGGAATAGCTCAAGGTATATTTGCAGAAAACAGCATTTAACAAGTATCATAAATAGATTCGAAAGCAGTAGAAATAAGTAAAGCATAGATAACTTTTCAAGGAGTTTAATAAACATCTTTCCCATACTAATCCACATTTCCATCAACATCATTATTAATCCAACCCAACCTTTCAAATCCAAGTTATTTTTGAGAAAATCTAACCCTTGACTGTAATTCACGAGCGATGTCCAATACCGCGGACACGGCTATTCGAATAGATTCTACACTCTGCAGAGGTTATGCACTTTACCCACAAGATACAGTCAAACACCACCAAGGCGAGTTCCCGTAACAAAGTCTTTCGGAAACTTCTAACAATACCAGTGGTCCTCCAGGTTATTGCACACTAACCCTTCCCTTAGCTAAGGCGAAGTTTAGGCCAATCAACCGTTAGATGGGTACTGGCCTCGGCCAGATGACGCTCCCCGCACAACTTACACAAAGGGTGTAGTTGACCTCACGAGGTCCCACAGTGCGTTATTAGCAACTTAGTCAACTAGGTCCGTCCCATTCTGAGACATGTGGTTGCACGTTAGACCCAGTTCAAAGGCTTGCAAGGTGAAGTCCTTAGGGTGACCAGGGCAAGACTACCCGAAGAACCAAATCAACATCCCCAGTGCCACAACTGGCCCACCTGATCATTCTTGCCACATGCCCCAGTCGAAATCTATTTATCAAACCCCAGTTGATTACCATGCACCACGTGCCGTCAACATCACATGATACCTTTCCAAAACAGGTTCAATATATCATTAAGTCAATATTAACATTTGATTGTCCAAAATCATGTCATGAGCACGTAGCAGGTCTAAGCAATATACTACAACGGTCTAAAACCCATGTTGGCAATTTAATAATGTCCAACTAGTAATCCACAACTAGGGTGACAAGGGTCATGGCACATATATAAATAATCAAGGTGTCATACGGAAATTGGTATTTATCTAATCCCCCATATTTAAATAAAGTATTTTCTAATTGAACTAGCATGCAATAAGTTAAATCAAAATAGGTTTCGAAATAGGATCAACATGGTCAAAGCACAACTTGCCTTCAAAAAGTACTTGTTCTTGGTCTTGAGTTGGATCCTGAGTCAATACTTCTCCTTCAAATCCTTCCGGCACTTCAACGTCTACTCGTAAAGCGTGCAAATAGCAAATACACAAATAAACAATAGGCAAAAAGTATCCAAACATCCAAATAAAATCCATAAATAGAGATAACATAATTTTATGAATTTTTAGAAACTAAAATCGTCAAATTTGGAGTTAAAATGCAAAAGTTATGATTATTTAAAGTTTAAATAATCAATTAAATAATTTTACAGAGAAAAACTTTAGTCCAAAAATTAAATAAAATTCATATTTAGGTAGGTCTCAATTTTATACAAATTTAGAAATTTGAATCACTCAAATCGGAGTTGAAACGCATAAAAGTTATAAGCGTTTGAAGTTTGAAACAAAATCAAATCATTATTTCGAATTAATAAATCATTTTCTTTTGGAAATTAATTATTGCGTCAGCCTGGACACGTGTCAGCACTGGATTGGTCGGCTGACGTCATCACCGAACGGCTCCCGTGATGATGTCATGCTGACGTCAGCATGACACGTGGCACCACTCAGGTGCTGCCACATGTCCGGTCCATGGACTGGGTCCACGGGCGGCACGGGTCCACGGTGGATCAAGCGCGCGGCAGTGCGATCGACATGCGGGCCCGCATGTCGGCCGGCCTACGTGGCGCCGCACGGTGGCGCGCTAGGCTAGGCTACGTGGCACGATCCGAGCCGTTCGATTCAGATCGAACGGTTCAACCTTATCCAGCGCTTGGTGCGACTGGCTTACATGGCTACATCTGGACCGTTGGATCTTGATCTAACGGTCCAGATCCAATCTGGTTTTCTAAAGTTTCAAGGAAACGTGGACTCACCGTGATCGTCGGATGGGGATCGAACGGTCCGTGGAGCTCGCGAGTCCGGCGATGGAGGTCGGTGGTGCAGGCTGCCGGGGTTGGGGATGACGACCTATGAAGCGGCGTTTGGAGCACGCTCCGGCGATGTGAGTGCACTTCCATGACGCGGATCGGTGCGAAGATTTTGTATCCGGTCTCACGGCGGGCGAGAGTCCTCGGCGACGACGGAAACAACGCAAAAACCCTCGGCGGTTCTTAAGCGTCGGCGGCGATCTGCGCTTCACGGGTGGCGGCGCAGGCTTGGGACCTAGACGTGCGTGCTCAGCAGACCCGAGCGATCACGTGGGGGTATTTAGTGCCCCCGGCTTTCGTGCGAATCGCGGAAACCCTAACGGACGCGGTGGCCCACGGCGGAGGAGTCCGGCTCGACTCGTCGGGAGACGATAAGCGCGACCGCACGCGTGGCAGGATCCAACGGCCCAAGCACGTCGCGACGCGGTGAACAAAGATTCGCTCGATCGGGATCGGACGGTGCAATTAGGGTTAGGAGTTTGGAGTTCGGGACGCGGTTGAACCAAGTCGCGTGGCTGGTCCGACTCGGTCTGTCCGTTCGAGTCGGAGGAATAGTACTAACCCTAATTGAATTTCCAGCGATTTAATATTTAACATAATTCCCAGTAATTCATTTAATTCATTAAAAATAGTAAAAGACTCAGAAAAATTCTGGAAAATATTTTAGGGTATTTGGGACTCAAATAAAATATTTCCAACAAAATTTTATTTGCAAAATTAGAATCTTTAATTATTTTAAAATGGAATAAATTCCAATAAATTCCAAATAAATCCAAATAAATTCCAGAAAATTCCAAAAATTCACCAAAGTACCAAATCACACATGGATTTAAGAAAAGCAAAATTTTGGGGTGTTACAAACCTCCTCTTAATGTAATCTAGTCCCCGAGATTCAGGGCTTACTAAAGGAATAGGTTTGGAAACTCTTTCCTCAAATCCTCTTCGCGTTCCCAAGTTGCTTCACTCTCCGTGTGGTTGCTCCACTGAACTCTACAGAAACGGGTTGACTTATTTCTGGTCTCTCGATCCATAGTGTCCAAAATCTTCACGGGATGCTCCTTGTAAGTCAAATCTTCTTGCAACTCAATTGACTCTAGCGGCGTCTGTTCCTCAGGTACTCGGAGACACTTCTTCAACTGGGACACATGGAATACGTCATGTACTCCTGCTAACGACTGTGGTAGTTCTAGCTGGTAAGCAACTTCGCCTCTGCGGCTCAAAATCTTAAATGGTCCAACATAACGGGGTGCGAGTTTCCCTTTGGCATGGAACCTCTTAACTCCTCTGAGCGGCGTGACTCTGAGATACACGAAATCTTCTGGTTCGAAATTGAGTCTCGGCGACGGTTGTCAAGATAACTCTTCCGCCGTGATTGGGCGATCTTCAACCTTTCGCTAATCATGGCAATCTGCTCTTCAGCCTCTTGAAGAATATCAGGGCCGTCGACTCGGCGCTCGCCGGTCTCATTCCAATTCAATGGCGTCCGACAGGTCGTCCATACAAGGCCTCAAATGGTGACATCGTAAACTAGCCTGGTAACTATTATTGTAATGGCCGAACTCGGCATACGGCAAACTCTTATCCCAAGAGGTAGCATAAGCCAATGCACACGCTCTTAACATATCCTCCGAGAATCTGATTGACTCTTTCTGGCCTGTCCATCCGTCCTGTGGATGATAGGGTACATCTTGAAGTTCAAACGGGTTCCCATGGCCTCATGCAACTTATTCCAGAACCTTGAGGTAAATTGGGTACCTCTGTCTGATAGAATCCTTTTTGGCACTCCGTGCAAACAGACGATCCTGATCATGTACAATTCTGCTAATTTATCTCCCGAGTAAGTGGTCTTCACGGGGATAAAATGGGCTACTTTGGTCAAGCGATCCACTATAACCCATATGGAGTCATAACCTCCTTGAGTCTTAGGCAAACCGGTAATGAAATCCATTCCGATTTCCTCCCACTTCCACTCGAGGTATTTTCGGTGGTTGTAGTAATCCTCGCTGGTCTCTCGATGCATTGCCTTGACTCTCTGGCATACGTCGCACAATGCAACATGCTCGGCAACTTCACGCTTCATGCTTGGCCACCAGAATCTTTCCTTCAAATCCTGATACATTTTGGCGCTTCCAGGATGAATTGAATACTTGGAGTCATGGGCTTCCTCCAAAATCAGTTGCTTTAATTCCTTCTTGTTGGGCACACAAATCCGATCCTTCATCCATAACGTGCCTTGCTCATCCAACTTGAAGTCCTCTGCCTTGCCTTCCTCCTTGATGGTCTTAATCATGCGGATCTTGTCATCATCCTTCTGTCCTTCCCGGATCTGGTCCTCTAGGGTAGGCTTTACTTCCAATGCGGCCAAGAATCCGCAAGGTATCACCTCAATCTTCATCCTCTGGAAATCCTCACATAGCTCATCCTGACTTGTGGCTAGCAACATGCTCACAGTATGGCTTTTCCGACTCAGAGCATCGGCTACTACGTTGGCCTTTCCAGGATGGTAATGGATTCCAACATTGTAGTCCTTGATCAACTCTAACCATCTCCTCTGCCTCATGTTCAGATCCGACTGGGTGAATATGTACTTAAGGCTCTTATGATCCGTGTATACTTCACATCTGTTTCCAATCAGATAGTGACGCCATATCTTCAAGGCATGCACTACGGCGACTAACTCTAGGTCATGTGTCGGATAATTTTCCTCATGCGGCCTCAATCGCCTTGATGCATAAGCGGCGACCTTTCCATTCTGCATCAAAGACACATCCAAGTCCTTGGCGCGATGCGTCACAATAAATATCAAAGCTTTGATTAACATCCGTAGAACTAACACCTTGATGTCAATCGCTTCTTCACTCCTGAAATCCTTTCTCACATTCTCAAGGCGTCCATGCAGACTTCTTCTCCTTTTTTCAAAGCAATTGCGTAAGAGGTTTCGCAATTGTCGAAAAGCCTTCAATGAAATGGCGATAGTATCCTGCCATTCCAAGGAAACTCGGATCTGGTTACGGTCTTGGTGCTCGATGTAACACAGCTTCTACTTTACTTGGATCAACGGCAACTCCTTCTGCGGTCATTACATGTCCAAGAAATTCTACCTTGTCCTTCCAAAAATCACACTTACTGAACTTGGCGAAGAGTTGCTGTTCCCTCAGCTTTTCCAAAACTCGCCTCAAGTGTTCGGCATGTTCATCCTCTGTCTTGGAGAAGATTAGGATATCATCTATGAACACGACAACAAACTTGTCCAAATACTCCATGAACACCTTATTCATCATATTCATGAAATATGCTGGCGCATTCGTCAGTCCAAAGGACATAACTGTAAACTCGTAATGTCCATATCTTGACGAGAATGCAGTTTTCGGAATATCTTCTGATCGGATCTTCAACTGATGGTATCCCGATCTCAGATCAATCTTGGAGAAAACTCTGGCTCCTCTTAGCTGATCAAACAAATCATCAATCCTGGGTAACGGGTACTTATTCTTCACGGTGTCTTCATTGAGTGCACGATAGTCAATGCACATCCTGAAACTCCCGTCCTTCTTCTTGACAAACAAAACTGGTGCTCCCCACGGCGACAAACTTGGTCTGATAAATCCTTTCTCCATTAACTCCTTAAGTTGTTTCTTCATCTCTACCAACTCCTCGGTGGACATCCGATAGGGTCTCTTTGCTATCGGTGCTGTACCAGGTACAAGCTCTATCACAAACTCTATGTCCCTGTCTGGCGGCATACCAGGTAGATCTTCGGGAAAAACATCTGGGTACTCATTCACTACTGAGACATCCTCTATGCTGATTGCCTTGGTACTGTTAACCATCAACTGTCCTTCTCTAACTGCAGTGGCTTGAAATTCCACTTTCTTTCCACACGGGCTCTCAACTGAGATAGTCCTTCGTCCACAATCCAACACGGCTCTGTGCTTGGATAACCAATCCATTCCCAAAATAACATCTAAGGTCTGGGTCTCCAAAATAATAAGGTTCGCTAGGAACTCTATTCCATCTATTAGTATTCTCACCCCGGAACATCCTACTTTCGTTCGGAGTTCGGAACCAGGGGTTTGAACTAAAAGCATGCATCAACTGAGTCTGGGCAGCGAGAAAAGCTCTGAAATTCTGCATATCCAGTGGCGGTGCTGGTGCTCCATCATTGGGGTTTTCTGCTGGGCGAGAACCACTTCCATTGCCTCCAAAGTTTCCGCGGGTGTTCACCATCTGTCGATTTGCTCTAGGTTTTAGAGATGAGAGGGAAACAAGAATAGGCAAGTAATATGGAACTTATGCGGGGCGAAAGGTGTAACTTTAAGGTCCAACTTTATTAACTAATCAATAGTAACTTGGTATGGTTGCTTACAATGCCTAAGGGCCTTGCAACACATACTGCACACTCAGCAAACAATGAAAATCCAAATCGAACTAACACTGGAGTCTAACGCCTAAAGGGTGACTCTTTATTCTAAGACGCGACTCGGCGAAGGAGTCTCTCTATAAAACCTACGCTCACTCATCGAGAAAACCTCCACGGCCTGGAGTGCGGATCTTTGCGGCATAGGCGCGAAACGATTGCCATGTCCAGCAATCGTGTCATCTGTGGTAGTCGAAGAAGCGATGTCCTCATCGAGATCCGACTCCTCCGGATCCGGCTCGTAGCTCAATCGCTCTGGTTCTGGTCCGTACAAAGCCATCTCCAACTCGTCAATTCTTCGCAGAAGGTGTGACACATACTCTTGAGCTTCCCGCCATCTGTTCTTCTCTGTTGTGATCTCCTTGCGGGCCTTCTTTAGCTCCTTGCTTGTATCATCGAGTACATCCTCCTGGGTGACAACAAGTCGTGCCAACTGTGTAACCATGGCATCCTCATCCTGAATCGCCTTCGGGTCAAGAAGGTTATCGCTGCGTGGATGATAACGGAACACCGTGCTCTCCAACTCTCTGGCGTAGATACGGGCAATGTGCCGCATTGCTCGTCGTGATACTTCTTGGATACCCATCTGCATTGTAGACCTCCTGGCAGTGCAGTGTATCGGGCGGTTGCCTGGGCCCTTCTTCCTAGCAGGTACCTCAATCTTCACGTCACAAGCCTTGATCAATCCTGCTTGTCTGATCACTTCCACTTGGTATTGGGGCTTCTCAAAATCTCCGAGAATCTGTAGCATATGCCAAAGCTCTGCGGCGTGACCAACCTCCAGATCGACGTAGTTGAACTCTCCCTCCATCTGTCACAAGAGTGCTTACGTAAGAACTCGAAATTTTTAAATCGTGACAAGGTAAGGAAAAATTCAGCAAGAGACAAGGAAAGAGAGAAGGGGATGAGTCGAGATGTCATTTCTTGTCTTGACAAACTTTTAGCTTTAGAAAATAGGTTTTAACCTCTCTACGACCATTCTAGCTAGGGTTGAGCCTACGGTCAACCTGACTCTGATACCACCTCTGTCGGGACCCCGAATTTGCAAATCCGAACCCTCTGTGTATTCAGCACTAGTCTAGGAACTCGCTTAGTGCACCTGATCTTAACATCGGTAAATATCACAATCATACCACTCGATGCTAATAAAGTACTTTATTTAAATAACCAAATCAAGTTACTCGACCTTATGGTCAAGTTACAAATATATGATTGCAGGCTAAACTTATTAAGAGAGAAATAGTAGCGGAAAATCAAATAAATTCGTGGCGCCATCCAAGTATACCACAGCAATGGTAGGGCTTGCTCCTAAGTGAAGCGGTTCCTCGTGGAGCTCCTCCTCCAAAGCCGGTGTAGTCTCCTCTTCAACTGGTGTTGTATTGTGGCAAGGGTGAGTACTTGGTACTCGGCAAGTCATGCACGTAATGCAAGCTAATATACTATATGCATGGCTTGGTACAAAGGAATAGCTCAAGGTATATTTGCAGAAAACAGCATTTAACAAGTATCATAAATAGATTCGAAAGCAGTAGAAATAAGTAAAGCATAGATAACTTTTCAAGGAGTTTAATAAACATCTTTCCCATCCTAATCCACATTTCCATCAACATCATTATTAATCCAACCCAACCTTTCAAATCCAAGTTATTTTTGAGAAAATCTAACCCTTGACTGTAATTCCCGAGCGATGTCCAATACCGTGGACACGGCTATTCGAATAGATTCTACACTCTGCAGAGGTTATGCACTTTACCCACAAGATACAGTCAAACACCACAAAGGCGAGTTCCCGTAACAAAGTCTTTCGGAAACTTCTAACAATACAAGTGGTCCTCCCCGGTTATTGCACACTAACCCTTCCCTTAGCTAAGGCGAAGTTTAGGCCAATCAACCGTTAGATGGGTACTGGCCTCGGCCAGACGCTCCCGTACAACTTACACAAAGGGTGTAGTTGACCTCCTGAGGTCCCACAGGTACGTTATTAGCAACTTAGTCAACTAGGTCCGTCCCATTACAGACATGTGGTTGCATGTTAGACCCAGTTCAAAGGCTTGCAAGGTGAAGTCCTTAGGGTGACCAGGGCAAGACTACCCGAAGAACCAAATCAACATCCCCAGTGCCACAACTGGCCCACCTGATCATTCTTGCCACATGCCCCGGTCGAAAACTATTTATCAAACCCCAGTTGATTACCATGCACCACGTGCCGTCAACATCACATGATACCTTTCCAAAACAGGTTCAATATATCATTAAGTCAATATTAACATTTGATTGTCCAAAATCATGTCATGAGCACGTAGAAGGTGTCTAAGCAATATACTACAACGGTCTAAAACCCATGTTGGCAATTTAATAATGTCCAACTAGTAATCCACAACTAGGGTGACAAGGGTCATGGCACATATATAAATAATCAAGGTGTCATACAGCAAATTGGTATTTATCTAATCCCCCATATTTAAATAAAGTATTTTCTAATTGAACTAGCATGCAATAAGTTAAATCAAAATAGGTTTCGAAATAGGATCAACATGGTCAAAGCACAACTTGCCTTCAAAAAGTACTTGTTCTTGGTCTTGAGTTGGATCCTGAGTCAATACTTCTCCTTCAAATCCTTCCGGCACTTCAACGTCTACTCGTAAAGCGTGCAAATAGCAAATACACAAATAAACAATAGGCAAAAAGTATCCAAACATCCAAATAAAATCCATAAACAGAGATAACATAATTTTATGAATTTTTAGAAACTAAAATCGTCAAATTTGGAGTTAAAATGCAAAAGTTATGATTATTTAAAGTTTAAATAATCAATTAAATAATTTTACAGAGAAAAACTTTAGTCCAAAAATTAAATAAAATTCATATTTAGGTAGGTCTCAATTTTATACAAATTTAGAAATTTGAATCACTCAAATCGGAGTTGAAACGCAAAAGTTATAAGCGTTTGAAGTTTGAAACAAAATCTGAAATCATTATTTCGAATTAATAAATCATTTTCTTTTTTTGGAAATTAATTATTGCGTCAGCCTGGACACGTGTCAGCACTAGATTGGTCGGCTGACGTCATCACCGAACGGCTCCCGTGATGATGTCATGCTGACGTCAGCATGACACGTGGCACCACTTCAGCGCCGCCACGCGGTCCTGGCCCATGGACTGGGTCCACGGGCGGCACGGGTCCACGGTGGACTGGCGCACGGCTTGGTGTGACTGACATGCGGGCCCGCATGTCAGCGGCCTACGTGCGCTCGCACGGTACGGCGCGCCTAGGCTACGTGGCACGATCCGAGCCGTTCGATTCAGATCGAACGGTTCAACCTTATCCAGCGCTTGGTGCGACTGGCTTACATGGCTACATCTGGACCGTTGGATCTTGATCTAACGGTCCAGATCCAATCTGGTTTTCTAAAGTTTCAAGGAAACGTGGACTCACCGTGATCGTCGGATGGGGATCGAACGGTCCGTGGAGCTCGCGAGTCCGGCGATGGAGGTCGGTGGTGCAGGCTGCCGGGGTTGGGGATGACGACCTATGAAGCGGCGTTTGGAGCACGCTCGGCGATGTGAGTGCACTTCCTGACGGCTCGGTGCGAGGAGTTTGGATCCGGTCTCACGGCGGCGGAGAGTCCTCGGCGATTTACTTTAAACAACGCAAAACCCTCGGCGGCGGTTCTTAGCGTCGGCGAGCGATTGCGCCACGGTGGCGGCAGGGCTTGGGACCTAGACGTGCGTGCTCGCAGACCGAGCGATCACGTGGGTATTTATTGCCCCGGCTTCCGTGCGAATCGCGGAAACCCTAACGGACGCGGCGGCCCACGGCGGAGAAGTCCGGCTCGGACTCGTCGGGGGAGACGATAGCGCGACCGCACACGTGGTAGGATCCAACGGCCCAAGCACGTGCGCGACGCGGCCGAACAGCATTCGTTCGATCGGGATCGGACGGTGCGCAATTAGGGTTAGGGTTTGGGTTCGGGGACGCGGTTGAACCTAGTCGCGTGGCGCGGGTCCGACTGGTCGACTTCGGTCTGGTTCGAGTCGGAGGAATAGTACTAACCCTAATTGAATTTCCAGCGATTTAATATTTAACATAATTCTCAGTAATTCATTTAATTCATTAAAAATAGTAAAAGACTTAGAAAAATTCCAGAAAAATTCTGGAAAATATTTTAGGGTATTTGGGACTCAAATAAAATATTTCCAACAAAATTTTATTTGCAAAATTAGAATCTTTAATTATTTTAAAATGGAATAAATTCCAATAAATTCCAAATAAATCCAAATAAATTCCAGAAAATTCCAAAAATTCACCAAAGTACCAAATCACACAAGGATTTAAGAAAAGCAAAATTTTGGGGTGTTACAGTAATGGGGAAAACCTTTGGGATTTATTAGATGCTATTGTAGTTGGGGATTTCTATGTTTTTAGATCAAGGGAGGTGCTGCCATGGGGTAGAATTGATGAAAACTTGGATTGTATTCACGTTCTGTTCGGGCAGATTGGGAACCCGAACTAGGGCAGGCGTTTTTGCGAATTTAGAGTTGGAATATGGTCGTACGGACGTGGAAGAAGTTGTAAGTAATTTAATTATCTTTCCATGGATATAAAGAATGTTAAATTCTGATCATCCGTTTGGAAGTTATGGTTGTTTTACCGAGCGCTGTCAAATCTGTGACGAGATTGAGACAGTTCGTGTTCAACGTTAGATTAAACAATTTTAGAGGCCGATTTGGCTTTTCCCAATAACTAGAACAAGTTGGAAATTTTCCTAAGCTACGCGAGGATGTACTTGTTTATTCAATTTGGAGTCCTAGAACAGAAGTTATGCCCATTGGAAGTCCGCTGTCCCGAAGGGACAGATTTGCTGTTTCTGATTTTAGGAGTTGTAAGCGAAATCAGGGTAGTGGGATGTATGTGTGCTGTTTTGTGGACCCGATTTGAGTGTGTGGCACGTGTTTGCAGGTGGTGTGCCCTCAACCTCTCGTCACTCCGTTACTCGTGGTTGAAGGCAAGTGTGTTGCGTGGATTGTATGCTATATGTGTTGCTAGAATTGCTTGATAGTATTTGGAATAGATAACATGTTGTTTTGCCATGATTTACATGTTATAATTGATAGGAGGTCCTTAGGCCATGATTTAAATGTTATTGATGATATGGTGTCCTCATGCCATGATTAACAATGCTTGTTGTTGACAAATGATTCACATGCCATGTTTTGAACGGTAACCGTCAATTGTTGAATACGGTCCTACATGTGGAGATGCCATGTGTTGATATGCAATATTTCTATTTCTGTATACGTTGCTGTCCATTTTGCATACATGGCATATTTTCATGGCCGTCCGGTGAGATAAGTCATAACTATTCCGGTAGGGTCGGTGAGAACCGTTATGACTAGTCCGGGGCTATTCTTTTGAGTAAGTCCTACATCGTGACTCCGTCACCGAGGTGAATGGAAGCGAGTGATACTGTGATAGGCACCCTCCATATTCGGGATGGGAGGGGGAAAAGGGTGCATGCCGACGGGTGTGCACTCAACCATACCGGTATGAGAATTCCAGGAGACATGTGCATTGCATTGCATGAATGTTATACATGAATAAAGATGTTTATGAGATGATGAGTAGAGTACTTATGAGATGCTCATGAGATGATTATCATGTTGTTTTAAAGGATGTATATAATATTAAATATGATGTGTTGTGATATAACCGTGGAGACTGGAATGATGGTTTGTGGTCCTGATCCTTGTTGATTCATTACAATACACTTTGCTGAGTTATGAACTCACGCTTGTGTTTTCGTTGTTTGTTTCTTTAGGTACCATGAAATCGGCGCGCGGGAAAGGGATCTAGCCACACTCCTCCACGTAGTATCATAATCTAGCTAATTCACCCGTTTTGGAGACACGGCAATAAGTGTTACAATAATCATTAGTGTATGGTCTTTATGTTTGGTTGTTTCTCCCATGTGTAACATGTGGGGCTATGGAGCGAGTTGTTATATCTTCCTAGACTTAAATTGATGCTTATTCTTTTGCTTACGATGCTTATTGATGTTTTAGTTGATGATTAGCTATCATTATCGCTGCGTATGGAGATCTTGTTTGCCCTACATATTGATATGATGTTATGTTGTTAAGTTTCATGCATAAACAAAGGAGATGCTGTCAAAATTTTCAATGTATGCTAAATGATTACTTGCTGTAATTTTACCTTAAATTATGGTATTAAACGTGTTATGGTCTATGTTTGGTGACATTCTGGGCTTAGTACAAGCTGGGGTGTTACAGGGATGGTCGGCCCGATCAAAGGTGATCGGGGATTCCGACCACCGGAGGTACTTTGGCACGGCGGGAGCCACCGTGTGGACCTCGCGGTAGGCGAGCTTGAGGTGCCGCTTGTCGGCATAGCAAGCCGGTCCGCCGAAGATCATGAGGCAGACGTCAGGTTCCAGAAACTTGGCGTCTGCCCTCGGTTCTTCGGCGTCAGGTGTCGAATCTCGCTTCTTCCCCTTGCCCCGCGATGGCGGGGGGGTTCCCAGAGAGGAAGCGCTTCAGGACCTCAGAGTCCCGGTACTTGTGCTTGACGAGGTACCCGTGGTTCGAGCACGGGCTGTCCATCAGCTTCTCGAAGTGGTCGGTCGTCTGCTGCGCCTACTGCTTGGCAGGGCGATCGGCGGCCGCGACCAAGTGGCCTTCGCGGCCTTGCTTCCCTCGCCGCTTCCGCTTGTCGAAGCGGTCGGAGGGGGTGCCGGCTTCGGTGCCAGACCCTTGTTTGGCCTTCTCCTTCTTGAAGATGGCCCCCACAGCCTCTTCGCCAGAGGCGTGGTTGGTGGCGATGTCCAAGAGCTCCTTGGTGGTTCCGGGCTTGGCGCAGCTGAAAGTGCATCTAGGCCCCTCATTTTATTTTGGTGATTAATGATGACACAATTAATGTGATCTAATGCTTCAACTAAGATTAATGCAGTTATCGAGATCACATCAAGCTCGGAATAAGATTGGACCGTCCTAAGCGCGTCAAATTTCGACAAAACGGCATCAAGACGAAGACTTGTAATTTTTATATTGCTTTGAGTCTTAAGGATAGCCGTACTATTAAGAGGATGCGACGGAAAATCAATTTTAGGATGTGCATGTGCTCAACATCAAAATTTGCATTCAAACTAGCACTCAAACACTTGCATTTTCCAAAAACTGGAATTCTTACCGAGCCCCTAAACTTGGAGAGTCCGGACATTCAGTCCGGAGTGTCCGGATTCAATCCGGAGTATCCGGACATTATGTCCGGAGTCTCCGGGTTGGACCCCTCGGCCACTTTGGGTTCCAGGTGTCTGGAGTATCCGGACATTTTGTCCGGAGTCTCCGGGTTGTTTGTCCGGACACTCCGGTCTGTACAAAAACAAGAGTAACGGCTAGTTTTTGAACTGACTATTTAAAGCCCCCACTCTCTCCCAACGGCTAGGAACTGTATTGAGCTCATTCATTGCAGCATTCAAGCCCTCTCTAACACTTCCAAAGCATTCAATAGAGCCCTCACTTCCCCCCACCATTTAATTTGGTTGTTGATCCATTTTGGTGAGGAGAGGAAGAAGAAAAGTGCTAGGTGCATTCATTTCGAGTTGTTGAGCACTAGTTCATCCTCCAAGCGACTTCCGTGGTGTTATTACTCTTGGAGGTTGAAGGTCTCCTAGACGGCTAGGAGTCACCGGGACCTACCAACGCGTGTGGTGAGCCCCGGTCATTTGTGAAGGCGAGTCTCGCCTCCGAAAGGAAAGAGACAAGAAGTGAAGCCGGCGAGTGCATTTGTGCAACACCGGGAGGAAAGCGGGTTGAAAGAGACCCCGGCTCAAGTGCGACCGAGCCACCTCAACGGAGACGTAGGGTTCCCTTCAAGAACCCGAACTTCGGTGAAAATTCGTGTCTCTCTTATTCTCTCATACTTCCTAGTCTTGCTTGTTTGGATTTGAATTTGTAAAGTTGGATCTAGCTCTTTGCTTAGCTTTAATTCAAATCCTTACTAGCAATTGTTCTAGGTTGTTCTTGCTATCTATTTCTAGTGGTTTATTGTGCTTGCTAGAGTAGTCTTAATTGCGCTCCCGAGTCAGCTAACCCGGAGAGTCCGGACACAAGACCGGACACTCCGGACAAGCCGGAGTATCCGGACCAAAACCCGGAGACTCCGGGTTGACCTGCTCGGCCTGTTTTAATTCCGCTGCGATTTTTTAATCCGCCTATTCACCCCCCCTCTAGGCGACATCGTTGGTCCTTTCAATTGGTATCAGAGCCAAATCTCCTTTAGTTTGGCTTAACCGCTTGGAGAAACAAAGATGTCGGACATAGAGAAAGTTACCGAAACCCATGCCCAAGACAAGGCCACGGGTTCCGGTATAGGGGTTGCAATTCCTTTAGATTATTCCTCTTTTGGAGTCTCAAACTCCTCATCTTATGTTTCCGTCTCGTCTGGTCGAGCGCCTCATTTCGATGGCACTCGCTATGCGGCATGGAAACACAAGATGAAGATGCATTTGAGATCACTTCACCCTTGCATTTGGAAGATTGTTGAAACAGGTTTCAAGCCCGCAAACCCCAACAATCTCACCTCCGAGGAAGACAAAGCTCAACACTTCAACGACTTGGCCGTCAATGCCTTGTTCAATGCTTTGAGCGACTCCGAGTTCAACCGGGTCGATGGCCTTGACAATGCCAAGGATATATGGGAAAGATTGATGGTATCTCATGAAGGTGTATCAAGTGTTCATGAATCCAAGATCGAGCTTATCATTGGAGAATTAAGCCGATTCACTTTGGAAGAAGGAGAGTGCTACACCAAGATGTTTGATCGCTTGATGGTTCTAGTAAATCAAGCTAAAGGACTTGGAAGCACCGAGCTCACCGACAAAGCAATTGTCAAGATCATCCTTCGAGTGATCACCCCCACCAACCGCAACCTTGTGCAACTCATCCGCGACCGGCCAAACTTCGACACTCTCACTCCTCATGATGTGATTGGCCGGTTGATGACGGATGAGATGATGGTCAAGGAAGCGGAGGTGGTGGAGGAGCTCAAGTCCGGCAAGAAGAAGGGCATCGCCTTGAAGGCCGTCAAGGTGGCACAAGAAGCCGAAGAGAGCTCAAGCGATGAAGAAGAGTCGAGCGGCCCCTTGACAAATGAAGATATGGCCTTGCTCGTAAGAAGATTCAACAAGTTCTTGAAGAAGAAGGGCTACAAGCCGGGAAGTCACTCCAAGGGCTTTGGCAATAAATCAAGAGGGCGGCACTCTTCAAGAAAGTGCTATGAGTGTGGGGAACCCGGTCATTTCATTGCCGAGTGTCCTCACAAAGAAAAGAAGGAAGACAAGCCCTACAAGAAGGACAAGTTCAAGAAGAAGGACAAGGACAAGAGCAAGAGGTACAAGGGCAAGGGCCATGCATATATCGGCAAGGAGTGGAACTCCGACTCTGAGTCCGAGTCCGAGTCCGAATCCGACTCCGACAATGAAGGAGGACTTGCCACCGTCGCCATTGCTACACCACCGACAAAGTCAAAGGGTCTCTTTGACAACCTAAGCGACGGCGAAGGAGATGCTCCAATTTGCTTTATGGCAAAGGGGCACAAGGTATCATCTAAGAGCCCCATTCCCTCTATTGTTGATTATGGCTTAGATGATTGTGATAGTGATAATGATGAAGTAGCATTTAAGTCTATGAATGACTTTGATATTGAAAAACTAGACTTGCTACTTAAAGACATTGAAAAATTGGAGGAAGTAGTAGAACAAAAGGAGGCTACTCTTGAAGCTCAAGAGGATCTCCTTATATTTGAAAAGGAAAAGAATCTTGAGCTAGAGAAGAGCCTAGCTTTTGAGAGAAAGAAAAACGAGGACTTAGTCAAAAACTCAAATTTGACTAAAAATGAAATAGTTAGTCTTGAGATCACCAATGCTTCACTCGTAGAGCAACTTGCTCAAGCAATGGATGCTTGCAAGTCTCTTGAAGTGAAGCTTGTTGATCTCTCGAATAATGCTTCCTCCTCAATTAACAACTCCAATGTTTCAATGCCTTCAAGTAGCAATGGATGCGCTAGATGTTATAATGTTGATGTTGCTACTTGTGCTACTAACCGTGAGACTTTGAAAGTCTTGGCTCATGAGAATGAGAAGCTTAAGGGGATGCTTGAAGATGGACTTCAAAAGTCCTACAAGGCTAGCAAAGGTTTAGAGGAGTATCTCGGTAAGCGCCAAGGTAATCCTAAGAAGCATGGGCTTGGATATGTTCCGCCTAAGGGCAAAAAGAGCAATATTGTGATTGCTCCTTTAAGCAAGCCGATTCATTTTGTAAAAGGCGAAGGAACATCCAAGCACAAGGCTCACTCCGAGTTCTTTGCTTCATATGTTCTTAAGAAAACTAACCTTGGTCGTGTAGTTGCATGTCATATTGGGCGTAAGCCAAAGAATGCTCCTATTGTTCGCTCCATTTGGGTCCCAAAATCTCTAGTTGCTAATGTGCGTGGACCTAACCAAGTTTGGGTACCAAAGAGCAAAAACTAAATATGTTTTTGTAGGCCTATATCTCCGGTGGAACGAGTTGGATTTTGGATAGCGGTTGCACGCATCATATGACCGGAGAAAAGGCAATGTTCGCCCACTTGGATGAAAATGGATCAAATAGTGAAAGCATTGTCTTTGGAGACAATGGAAAGGGAGAAGTAATTGGTTTGGGTAAAATCTCTATCTCAAATGATTTTCACTTAAGTAATGTTTTACTTGTTGATTCATTAAGCTACAATTTGTTGTCCGTTGCACAATTGTGTGAAGCGGGTTACAATTGTTTGTTTAATGAAAAGGGTGTGGAAGTCGTTAAGAGGCTTGATGGTTCAATAGCTTTCAAAGGACGTTTGAAGGGTAAGCTCTATCTCGTAGACTTCAATACGGATAGACTTAATCTTGAAACGTGCTTAATGGCTAAATCTAGCATGGGTTGGCTATGGCATCGCCGACTAGCCCATGTCGGTATGAGGAACCTTCACAAACTCGTTAAAGGCAACCACATTCTTGGACTAACAAATGTTGTCTTTGAGAAGGATAGAGTGTGTAGCGCTTGTCAAGCGGGCAAGCAAGTTGGTGCCTCCCATCCCGCCAAGAATGTGATGACGACCTCAAAACCATTGGAAATGCTCCACATGGACTTATTCGGTCCCGTAGCTTACATAAGCATCGGGGGAAGTAAGTATGGTTTGGTTATTGTTGATGACTTTTCTCGATTCACTTGGGTGTTTTTCTTGCATGACAAGGGAGAAGTCCAAGTGACGTTAAAGAAATTCATGAGAAGAGCTCAAAATGAATTTGAAGTGAAGATCAAGAAAATTCGAAGCGACAATGGTACCGAGTTCAAGAATATTAGCGTGGAGGAGTTTCTCGATGAAAAAGGAATCAAGCACGAATTCTCGGCTCCCTATTCTCCTCAACAAAATGGGGTAGCCGAGAGGAAGAATCGAACCCTCATCGAGATGGCGCGGACGATGCTTGACGAGTACAAGGTTTCCGATAGCTTTTGGGCGGAAGCCATCAATACCGCATGCCACAGCTCCAACCGCCTCTACCTCCACAAGATCTTGAAGAAAACGGCGTACGAGTTGCTCACCGGGAAGAAACCAAATGTCTCCTACTTTCGAGTCTTTGGGAGTAAATGCTATATCCTTAACAAAAAGGCTAAGTCTTCTAAATTCGCTCCTAAAGTAGATGAAGGTTTCTTACTTGGTTATGGAACTAATGCTTATGCGTACCGAGTTTTCAACAATACCACCGGTGTCGTTGAAATCTCGCGTGACGTAACTTTTGATGAGACTAACGGTTCTCAAGTAGAACAAGTTGATCGTGTTGTGATTGATAGGGAAGAACCTCCTTGTGAAGCTATCAAGAAAATGGCTATTGGGGAGGTAAGACCTCAAAATCTGGAATCTCACCCGAGCACCCCAACCCGGAGTCTCCGGTCTGAAACCCGGAGTGTCCGGGTTGGTCCGAGTCTCCGGGTCAAATACCGGAGTCTCGGATGGGTCGAGCTCAGTGATGTTCCCACCTCGTCCAAGCAAGCTCAAGATGGTTCCAATGCCACCCAAGACGATGAAGGCCCTATTCAAGCTTTGGATTCAACCGTTCCTCACCCAAGAGTTCATCAAAGCATTCAAAGGGATCATCCAGTTGACAACATTCTCGGAGACATTCACAAGGGAGTATCTACTAGATCTCGAGTTGCAAATTTTTGTGAATTTTACTCGTTTGTGTCTTCTCTTGAGCCTCTTAAGGTAGAAGAAGCACTTGATGATCCGGATTGGGTGATGGCCATGCAAGAGGAGCTCAACAATTTCAAGAGAAATCAAGTTTGGGAGCTTGTTCAAAGACCAAATCAAAACGTGATCGGCACAAAATGGGTCTTCCGGAACAAGCAAGATGAGAATGGAATAGTGACAAGGAACAAAGCTCGTTTGGTTGCTCAAGGGTACACTCAAATCGAAGGTTTGGATTTCGGTGAAACATATGCTCCAGTAGCTAGGCTTGAATCTATTAGAATATTACTTGCCTTTGCTACTCACCATGATTTCAAGCTTTATCAAATGGACGTGAAGAGCGCTTTCTTGAATGGACCACTCTCCGAGATGGTCTACGTCGAGCAACCACCCGGCTTTGAAGATCCAAAACACCCGGACCACGTCTATTACCTACACAAAGCCCTTTATGGACTTAAACAAGCACCAAGGGCTTGGTTCGAATGTTTAAGAGATTTCCTTCTCGGACAAGGTTTTATAGTCGGAAAGGCCGACCCTACTCTCTTTACTAAACATATTGATAATGATTTATTTGTATGCCAAATATATGTCGATGACATCATATTTGGATCTACTAATGAGCATTTGTGTAAAGAGTTTAGCAAGATTATGACAAAAAGGTTCGAGATGTCCATGATGGGAGAAATGAAGTTCTTCCTCGGCTTTCAAGTTAAACAACTCAAGGAAGGAACCTTCATCTGTCAAACCAAGTACATCAAGGACATGCTCAAGAAGTTCGGAATGGAGGACGCCAAGCCTATAAAGACACCTATGCAAGCCAACGGGCATCTAGACCTCGACAATGAAGGTAAACCGGTCATCCAAAAGGTATATCGTTCGATGATCGGTTCTCTCCTTTATCTTTGTGCATCTAGGCCCGATATCATGCTTAGCGTTTGTATGTGTGCACGTTTTCAAGCCGCTCCAAAAGAGTGCCACATGGTGGCCGTTAAGAGAATCTTGAGATATTTAGTGCACACTCCTCATTTCGGACTTTGGTATCCGAAAGGATCTTCCTTTGAGCTAGTTGGCTATTCCGATGCGGATTATGCCAGCTGTAAAGTGGATAGGAAGAGTACCTCGGGGACTTGCCAATTCTTGGGTAGGTCTCTAGTCTCGTGGTCTTCCAAGAAACAAAACTCAGTAGCCTTATCCACTGCCGAAGCCGAATACATAGCTGCCGGGAGTTGTTGTGCCCAACTACTTTGGATGAGACAAACCTTGAGTGATTTTGGCCTAAACTACAAAAGTGTTCCACTATTGTGTGACAATGAGAGTGCCATAAAAATTGCCAACAATCCCGTCCAACACTCCCGTACAAAACACATAGATATTCGCCATCATTTTCTAAGAGATCACGCAACCAAAGGCGAAATTGATATCCAACATGTGAGTACAAATGATCAATTAGCCGATATTTTCACCAAGACTCTCGTAACGTGGCTTGATAAGTGCTCATATATTGGTTGGTGAATGAAAAATGAATTTCAAAAACTTATTCATCTTTTTCTCTGAATTTATTCTGTGTTTTTGGCTTTTGATCCTGCGATCTTGTCAATTGCTATGTGACCATAGTCTGATTGATTGTTTGTTCACTGGTCATGTATCAAGTTGACATCTTAGGGTCTAGTTCTCTCTCTCGTTCCGCCAAATTCCTTGTTTCTTCGTGCGTTTTCCCTTACTCCTAACCGAGCTGGGGAACCCGGAGTATCCGGTTTTCCATCCGGACTCTCCGGGTTAGCCCGGAGTCTCTGGACTGTTAGTCCGGAGTGTCCGGGTTGGGCCGGAGTATCCGGACTGGTGTCCGGAGTCTCCGGGTTGGGGCGGTCGGTTAAACCCCAAATATCCCACGCGGTTCAGTTTCTTTTTCCTATTCCCACCGTGCATCTCTCCCTCTCCCGTGATCCTCTCGTGGCTAGGGCTTGCTCCTTCCTTCCTCTCCTTCTCCAAGGGTTTGTGGACTCTTCCTCTCCCTCGGTTTGGAGATCTAGGTAAGGAACTCGTGCTCTAATCTCATTCCTTCCGGGTTTGGTTCATTTCTCGTGGTTCTTAGGGCCTCTCCTCGTGCTTCTTCTCTTCTAGGGTGTGGCTTGAGTCCTTATGGCCCTCAAGATCGGAGAATCACCCTCCCTCTCTCACCCGTGTTCTTCGTTTCAAATCTCTTGAGGTGAGTTCAAATCCGTGCCCTAATTCCGCGAAATTTCCTTGCTAAATTGTACCCTATTCATTTCTTGAATATCCTAGTGGCAATCTAGATTCATTTCGTGCAATTTTTGCGGATTAGATTCCAAAATTCTTTGGGCCGCCCGTGCGCATGTTCTGGCGGATCCGGAGTATCCGGACTGTTGGTCCGGAGTCTCCGGGTTAAGTCCGGAGTATCCGGACATTTTGTCCGGAGTCTCCGGGTTAATCCGGAGTATCCGGACGATATGTCCGGACTCTCCGGGTTGAGTGCTTCGGCCAGAACGTGTTTTTCATTGCAATTCAAGTCGCCTCGCGGCTAATCTTTTTCCCTCGCTTTGTCTGGTCAGATGGATCCTTCTCAGGGGTCTTCAGCTGGTGGTGGTGGTGATCTTCCCAGGGACTCTCCGTCTCCGGACAGTCCCTCCAGTTCTCCGTCTGCTCGTCCGGCGCCCAAGAGGCCGCGTCATGCCGTGGCAAAGCAGCCCACCTCTATTGGAAGAGGTGCGCTGAGGTTTGGGACCTCATCTGGTCCACAGACTTCTCGACCATCTTCCCGGCCTCCACTTCAAGAAGAGTAAGCAGCAGCCCCAGGCTCAGTCCTCCGCTCAGCCTCAGCCTGATCCAGATGAACATCCTGCAGACACTCATGCCAGGCTGAGAGATCAGAAGAGGAAAGAATTCCGTGCTTCAGGTCACTTCATTGGCCCCTTGGCCAAAGCCAAGCCTGTGTGGAGGTACCCCATGTCAGTTAACCCCATGAGAGTGATTGACTACAGGACGGGTTCTGGCAAGGGGAAGGCAATAGTAGAGCAAAGAAAGAAAGATCCGCTCAGCTTTCATCAGGATGAGTATGTGGACCGCCGGTTCTGGAACCGGTTTCAGTCAGACTTCTATGAGACGGTCCTCTACCCACTTGAGCACCCAGTGGTCAGGATGAAGACCATCGACTGGGAGTATATGGCAGCAGCTAAGCATCCAGTTTTCACTCAGATTCTTGAGATCTGTGAGCTGCATGAGGTCAAGGATATCATGTCCTTCAAGTGTGATTGGAACAATGAGACAGTCATGCAGTTCTACGCCACCCTGTACTCTGACAAGACTGAGGATGCCATCTGGTGGATGACTGAAAGGGTTTGGTACAAGGCCAACAAGAAGAGATTTGCTAGAGTCCTCAGCCTTCGGTACAATGACAGTCCTAAGCTTCATGACAAGAAGGTGTTGACTTTGAGCATTGAGTCCTTGTGCGACACTTCGAGGAGTTTCACAGTGGGGACCATCAAGGGTCTCAAGGATGTTCTCTTTGTACTCAACAGGATGCTGAGGGTCACTCTTTGGCCCAAGGAGGGAGATGCATCTGCCATTAGTTCCTATGGTAGGAACCTGCTTTTCCACCTCGTTGAGCGCTCTCACCCGTTTGACATTGTTGATTTCATCACGGGAGACGATGAGGCGAGAATCTTGTGAGGAGAAACATGGCCAGCTGCGATACGCTCCTTTTGTGATGGCTTTGATCACTTTTGTCGGTGGTTTGAAGTTTGTCGAGGGCGAGGAGCACCTTTCTTACAAGGTTCGTCCTCCGATTGCTCCGGTATTCCAGCTGCCCTGGACTGCTGCTCCTAGGACTCGGCAGCGATCGCGCCTGGAGTTCTACCGCTCCTACTCTGCTTTGTGCCTCGATCACCCCTTCCGAAGCGATCGAGGTTTGAGTAGCGTGCTTGAGAGGATGTTGAAGCATGTCTTACATGCGTACGCGACATCTCCACTAGGCAGAAGGTGATGAGCAGGCAGATAAAGAAGAATGGTCAGGACATTCGCAGCATCCGCCGCCACAATGGCGAGGCAGTCTCTCCCAGCGACTCCTCCGGGTCTTCCGAGGAGAGTAGCGATGCCACTTCCGCAGATCAGCTTTTCGGCATCACCTCTTCTGCTGCTCCTCCTCCTCCTGTAGATGATCCTGACAGCGAGTATTCAGCGTCCGACGACGAAGGCGACGACGAGTGATCTCCCGTGTCCTCCATTCCTTTTGGTGTCTTGATGCCAAAGGGGGAGTGATATCTTTAGAGTCATTTCCTTAGTTGTCCCTTTCGTTTGCTGTCGCTCGTGGACTTGTTTTGTGTTGCTTTTTATTATTATTGTTTTATGCTGTCGTAAACTCTGTTATTTGTTCTCTATCCATGTAATGACATTATTGCTTATCTTATGCATGGATTGCTTTCAGTTACTTGTGATGTATTCTCTGATGCAAATGTTTGAGGGGGAGCTCTCGGTTATTTCTCGTTAAATATGTGCATTTGATTCCACTCAATACTTCTAATGCACACATTTAGGGGGAGCTCCACCTTTTGTTTGAATTGCTAAAGTCAATTTCATATCCTTTTATTTCCTGTTAATTGTGTTGTCATCAATTCACCAAAAAGGGGGAGATTGAAAGTGCAACTAGGCCCCTCATTTTATTTTGGTGATTAATGATGACACAATTAATGTGATCTAATGCTTCAACTAAGATTAATGCAGTTATCGAGATCACATCAAGCTCGGAATAAGATTGGACTGTCCTAAGCGCGTCAAATTTCGACAAAACGGCATCAAGACGAAGACTTGTAATTTTTATATTGCTTTGAGTCTTAAGGATAGCCGTACTATTAAGAGGATGCGACGGAAAATCAATTTTAGGATGTGCATGTGCTCAACATCAAAATTTGCATTCAAACTAGCACTCAAACACTTGCATTTTTCCAAAAACTGGAATTCTTACCGAGCCCCTAAACTCGGAGAGTCCGGACATTCAGTCCGGAGTGTCCGGATTCAATCCGGAGTATCCGGACATTATGTCCGGAGTCTCCGGGTTGGACCCCTCGGCCACTTTGGGTTCCAGGTGTCCGGAGTATCCGGACATTTTGTCCGGAGTCTTCGGGTTGTTTGTCCGGACACTCCGGTCTGTACAAAAACAAGAGTAACGGCTAGTTTTTGAACTGACTATTTAAAGCCCCCACTCTCTCCCAACGGCTAGGAACTGTATTGAGCTCATTCATTGCAGCATTCAAGCCCTCTCTAACACTTCCAAAGCATTCAATAGAGCCCTCACTTCCCCCCACCATTTAATTTGGTTGTTGATCCATTTTGGTGAGGAGAGGAAGAAGAAAAGTGCTAGGTGCATTCATTTCGAGTTGTTGAGCACTAGTTCATCCTCCAAGCGACTTCCGTGGTGTTATTACTCTTGGAGGTTGAAGGTCTCCTAGACGGCTAGGAGTCACCGGGAGCTACCAACGCGTGTGGTGAGCCCCGGTCGTTTGTGAAGGCGAGTCTCGCCTCCGAAAGGAAAGAGACAAGAAGTGAAGCCGGCGAGTGCATTTGTGCAACACCGGGAGGAAAGCGGGTTGAAAGAGACCCCGGCTCAAGTGCGACCGAGCCACCTCAACGGAGACGTAGGGTTCCCTTCAAGAACCCGAACTTCGGTGAAAATTCGTGTCTCTCTTATTCTCTCATACTTCCTAGTCTTGCTTGTTTGGATTTGAATTTGTAAAGTTGGATCTAGCTCTTTGCTTAGCTTTAATTCAAATCCTTACTAGCAATTGTTCTAGGTTGTTCTTGCTATCTATTTCTAGTGGTTTATTGTGCTTGCTAGAGTAGTCTTAATTGCGCTCCCGAGCCAGCTAACCCGGAGAGTCCGGACACAAGACCGGACACTCCGGACAAGCCGGAGTATCCGGACCAAAACCCGGAGACTCCGGGTTGACCTGCTCGGCCTGTTTTAATTCCGCTGTGATTTTTTAATCCGCCTATTCACCCCCCCTCTAGGCGACATCGTTGGTCCTTTCAGCAGCCCAGTTTGTGCACCAAGGTTTTGGACGTGGTGCTGTAGATGAACGCCCCGATGACGTCAGCGTCGCGGATGTCGGGGAGCTCGTTGCACTGTTGGGAGAAGCGCCGGATGTAGTCCCGGAGCGTCTCCCCTGGCTGCTGTTTGCAGCTATTGAGGTCCCAGGAGTTTCCAGGGCACTTGCACGTGCCCTGGAAGTTGCCAACGATGAGGCTCGTCAAGTCGGCCCAACTCTTGATAGTGTCTGCGGGCAGGTACTCGAACCAGGCTTGAGCCGAGTCCACGAGGTAAAAGGGGAGGTGCTGAATGATGAAAAGGTCATTAGTAGCTCCCCCCGCCCGGCAGGCGAGCCGGTGGTCCTCTAGATAGACGCTGGGGTTCGTTGCCCCCGTGTACTTGGCTATGTTGACCGGCGCGTAGAACCGAGCGGGGAAGTCCGCATTACGGATCGCGCGGCCGAACGCTCGTGGCCCTGTGCCGTCGGGGCTCGGGCTGCGGTCGTTGCGCCGACAGCTGTATGCGACCCGGGGGCGGGCCGCTTTGTCTATCGCTCTCCTCCGCGCCTCGAGGGTGGCCCGAACGTCGTGGTTGCCTCCCAGGCGATGGCGCACCAGAGTGCGTGATGCCTGGGGTTGGTTGGGATGCGGCACTGTCCCGGCTGGGCTCTGCTGACCCCGGGCAGTAGCGTGGCTCGGGCGACTCGAGGAGGCGCCCGAGTGATGGGAGCCAGAACCCTGTACGTGCTGGACGGCAGCACGTTCCACCAATCCCTGGAGGTTCTGGTACGTGGCCTTAGCCCCCGGGTCTTTGGGCTCTAGGATGCCGCGGAGGAGCATCGCGGCCGCAGCAACGTTCTGGCTCGCGTGGGGAAGAATGGAAGACCGTCCGACCCCTCGGCCAGCTGGTGATGAACCTAGCATGCGCGCGCTGGTGCACCGCCGGTTGCGCGCAGGGGCTCGGGCTGACGTTGCTCCAGGTCGGCCTGGAGTTTGTCGAGCTCGGCTCTGTGAGCTTAGAGCTCGTTGCGCTGTCGCTGGAGTTTAACGCGGCGAGCCTGGAGGCTTGCAGCGCTTTCGCACTGGTGCTCGGCTTCCCGCGCTTCGATGCGCCGGGAGTGAGCTTGTGGACATGCGGGGGTTGCGGGCGGGTCAGTCATGCCCGCTATATTGCACTCACGGGAGTGCGGTCCGTCTGCAACGCGCTCCAGGTTGGAACTGGAACCGTGGCTGGAGGAGTCTTCCAGGAGGTCGTTGATGGAGGCTGGTACGTAGCCGGTCATCGCCATGAATCGTGAGTCCGCGGGGGGTGATGTCACCGCCCGCTTGAAAACAGCACCGCCAGCGACGACACGGCCCTTGACGGGCTCTGGCGTCGGGGTCCACGCGGGAGCCTCGAGCCAGAGGCTGCCGAGGATGCTGGCGACGGTGTCCAGGCTCCTGGTGGACGCCTGGTCCGGGGAGGCGGTGGAGATGAGCACGAGCTCACCCGCCGAGGTGGCGATGAAGTCGAGGGCGCCGAAACGGATCCGGCCCCTCAACACGGCTACGCCGTCGCAGGTGGAGGAAGCCATCAAGGAGAAGAGTGGGAATCCGGAGACGACGGCGATGATGACGCGCAAAAGCCCCTACTTGGCGCGCCAATTGTCGGTGTTTCGGGCACCGGCAATACAATTTTTAGTCTAAGGGGTCGCGCGTCCCCTCTCCTTGAATGGTTGACTCGGGGAGCCCAAGAAGTATACTGGTTAGGGCTGAACGTCCCTACTTTAGTCCGTGCGATGGATTGGTGTTGCTTTCGGGTAAGTATTACAGGTGAGGGCTAAGGGCTGGCCTTGAGCCCCTCGGTGGAGGTGGAGAGGAGTGAAGAGAAAAAAGAGAGAGTGAAAGTGAGGTTGATTGCCCCCCTTGGGGGTCCTGCCTCCCCTTATACAGTCAGAGGGGGCAGGTTACATGGGAATCCGAAAAGAGGAAGAAAGAGTCGGACGTCCTGCGCCTGGGAGTCCTGGTCTTTCGGTGATTGGCCGATGCCTGCTTGCACTGCGCCGGGTTGGTAGACATGTCGGACGACAAGGCTCTCCGTTGCGACGGGAAGTGACACACCTACCCTCTGTGCACCTGCTAGGCGCTGGCGTCGCACTTTGACTCTGGCGTTGCCTCGAGAGGGAGCGCACTCTTCTGCTGCCCACGTCTTGGTGATGAGACTGGTGTCTTGACTTTTGCGACCCTCTCGCCGCCTGGGGAAGGGACCACCTACCCTCGCACGGTCAGCCAGAGTCATCGCGTCCGTGGGGTAGGCGACCGACGGCTGATGACAGCCCGATGCTGGCGCTTGGCGAAGGGCATCTTGATCGGGTCAGACGTTGCGGGGCGTCCGACCTGCAAGAGGGATCCCCCCGATCGCTTTCGATTGGGGCCAAATCTCACTTAGTGGCCCACTTGGCGTTCGGCTATTGTTGGGCCTGGATCGACCCACCTGGTGTCCTGGGCCGCTGGGGATACACCTGGTGTCGGACGTTAAAGAGATTGAGATAGATGGACGAGAGAGAGAGAGAAAGCTAAGAGATTGAGATAGATGGGCGAGAGAGAGAGAGAGAGAGGTGAGAGATTGAGAGAGATGTGCTAGAGAGAGCTAAGAGAGATTGAGATAGAGAGAGATAGAGAGTTGAGAGAGATTGAGAGAAACGGACGAGAGAGATTCAAAAATGAATAAAATTTATTTTCTTTTCCTATAATATTTGTGTTCATTGCCTTAGCCCCGTGTCTCTTTGTCTCCTTTCCTCTCATCGCAATAGTACAAATGGGTCGGACCTGGGCCAGCACGGCACGAAGCGCAAATAGGTCATGCCTAAGCTCATCGAAGGCGAGATGAGCTTGCACGGCATGGCACAGCGAGCACGATGGGCCATTGCAGCCCAGTACGGTTAGGCACGAAGCACGATGGACTTGTGCCAGATCGACCCATCATGGCACGACACCCACCCTAATCAGAGGCAGTAGAAATATGCCATCACGATGCTCTGTCAAATTAGGGTACTGTTTCAACCACTTGCCAATGGTCCATAGCTATAAAAGTGTGTTGAATATAGTCTTGATTAAGTTAGTTGAGTTAGTTGGTTAGATTGTTAGACTCGAGTTAGTTTGTTAGTGGTTGTTAAACCTCTGTGTTAGTCTATTTATATTCTAACGTGTAACGTTGAATAGAGAGGAGAAAACAAAAGACATAATATATGTGATAAGCAGTTGCGGCGTCGTTACCTTTTTGTGTGTGCTCTTCCTCCTTTATGTTCTAAATAGAGGGAACTATATGTGATGAGGACATCCCTAACCCTAGATCAAGAACCATACAACAACAGGTGAATCTTTTCCTTCGTCAATTTAATTTTTTACATGAGAATTGTATGCTACCTAATAGCGAGTGTTTGCTTGTTGTTATGTATGGAGGTGTCGAAGAATTTTCAATGGATATTGCGGACTCCAGAAGGATGAATAGAAAGGGTGGGCTACAGTATTTTCAGGACTGCTACAGTGCTAGCCCAAAATAACACATGCTACAGGACCGGCCCAATTGCTACAGGAAACTCGAAGCTACTGTTTGCACAGGGGGATCAAATCCTTCTGTTCGGTTTTGATGGAATCAATTCCCGAACCGTACGTCTCCCTTCTGTCATATATATATTTCTATCTAGTCCCTTGTAAAGAGGAGGGAGACGTGAGTATCCAAATCCTAAGCCGTGAAGATCGGGCAAACACTGTATCAATATGTGAGTTCTCTCTAGGGCCTGGATCAACAATTGGTATCAAAGCGAGGTTCGACATAGATAAAGCAAAGATGGTGCCGTCCATTGCTATGTTGGTGACACCGGCGATATGGCATCACCGAGGTTGGCGGCAAGAGGCTATGGCAACGTCAACGCTCTATGCGAGGTGGTGTCCAAGGGTGTGGCTTGGTGCTACAGTAATGGCACACCAAAGATCAATGATGCGAAACCATTGGACGTTGAGGAGATGCGTTCGCCATCATGAGTCAAGTCTGTGGGAGATGAGTCTGCAGCATCGAGGAGATGCGTTTAGTGTCCTAGGTCGAGTCTGTGGGAGATGAGTTTGGGACTTTGAGGAGATGCGTTCGCCGTCTTAAGTCGAGTCTGTAGGAGATGAGTTCGGAAGTTGAGGAGGTGCGTTCACCGCCCTATGTCGAGTCTGTGGGAGATGAGTCCAGGACGTTGAGAAGATATGTTCATCGTCCTAAGTCGAGTCTGTAGGAGATGAGTAGTCTGGTTGAGAAGATGTGCTCGCCGTCCTTTGTCGAGTATGAATTGAGCAACTCATAGTTGAGACCAATTACTACAATAAGTTAGAGTTGGCGTGTCAAAATTACAAGAGAATGTTAAAAATAATATCGACTAAGTTAGTTGAGTTAGCTGGTTAGACTCAATTTAGTTTGTTAGTGATTGTTAAGCCTCTGTGTTAGTATATTTATATTCCAACTTGTAGCGTGAATTGAGAAGAAAAAACAAAAGACATAAAATATATACTAAGCAGTTACAGCATTGTTATCTTTTTGTGTGTTCTAGATATGAGAAAGCTGTGTGAGAGTTTTCTAAGGGTCCTGGTCCAACAGAAAGCAAGCATGTGCAGTAAGCGGCCTTAAAAGGAGGTAAAGACGGCCTTAAAAGGAGGTAAAGACTGCCTGCTTATGAATCGCGCAAGCTAAGCTTGTACCAGCTTGAGGTTCACTGCATTCGTCTGTTTCCACGAACACCACGTTGTCAGCATTAACTACGGATCGAAGGACTTTCCTGCTTCTCGCTGTGGTTGCTCGCTACTCTTTTGACCACACCAGTCAAGGAGGTTACCAGTGCTTGTAAGTGTGGGCTGTTGCGATCCAATCCAAGTGAACACTTGGTTTCACACGTGTAGCAAAGACATCTACAAGCGACACTGATGGTCTCTTCTTCTTGTGAACGTAAGCGGCATCCACCGGTTCTGTTCAGAGCTGCCAACCAGGCGAAGTTTTTTTTACCACGTACTGAATTGAGATAGGTTTGGACAGTCAGGGTGGTGGCAAGATCACGATGAACCGCCCGCAACGACGTCGACGGCAGCGGTGGCCATCCGTCTACAGGACGGATCTATTGTTGGAAAAGTGTGCAATATTTTAATTCCAAATTTTATCAGGAAACAAATATCACAGATAAATAGAATGCACACAGTAAATCTGTAATATTTGTCTTCTGGTAAAATCTGGAATTAAAATATTGCACGCTTTTCCAACAATCCAGAAACCTTATTGCCGCAACGATGAGGAAGAAGCAGAGCGGTTGCGTTGAAGTGCTGCCCAGAAACCTTATTGCCGCCTCGTACAGGTGAACTCTACGGCAATGGCTTGGAGATACCGCTCACCTTTCTTCACGGTGCACGCCGAGTAGGAATGCCGGCGAGGTTCAAGCGCTCAACACAATAGTACAGCAGTCAGAGAGGAGCAGGAAGAATGAAGGAATTCAGTGTGTCAAGCCTGGACGTCTCCAGGTGTTTATATACACGCGCACCAGTAACTGACAGCATTATGAGCATTATGTCAGTTGAATACGGCAGTAACTAGTAACTGACAGCATAATGCCAATTAACTCACTAGAAACTGACGGCGTTTATGACACTTATACTGAATTGAAATATATGTTTAAACAGAATGAATAGAGGGATAACTGCAAGATTCAGCAAAATAAAAGGTGACAAAGTGCCAAGAAACACAGTACGACGCGGCGCGGTCGCTCATCGCAAGTCACAAGTCACGAGGATTTTCACGCGAAAATACGCGAATACGCGCGCGTGTGCGTGTGTGTGCCAGGATTTTCGCGCGAAAATACGCGAATACGCGCGCGCATGTGTGTTTAGCCGGTATTCACCCTATGCCGTCCTCATGCCAAGTGTCACATTAATCAAGAGGTGGCAAAGACTCTTCTTTCTAAATTGCCCTTTCTTCACTTGGCTAAGCAATATGGTATTAAATCATGTATGTTATAGAATTAAAAAAATTGGGCCATCTATAGACCAATTTCTAACAATGACAATGAATTATTGCACTTGCACTGACATCGACCGCGTGCGACACCACACAAAAAGGACGGCGAAGCAAATGCGAGTTTGGTAGTGGTTGGCTAGCTCGTTGCTTCCTTCAGGAAACAAAAATCAGTTGGCGAAGCAAATACGAGTTTGGTAATCTATTGCATGTTATTATATATGCATTAATTGGTTGCGCTTGTAGTAGTTGGCTAGCATAAATCAGATGCTACGTCGCCTCTTCGTCCTGAGAGAAAAGCAGTGGCAAAATAACACACAAAACAACCACCAATTGACTCGAGACTTGAGGGAGCTGCCATGGCGGAAGTAGTCGCGGGGATGCTTGCCTCTGCCGTCCTCAAGATGGTGATCCAACAGCTGGGTTCTGCCATCGGAGGTCAGATCACGCTGCTGCAGAAGTTTGACAAGGACCTGCGGGAGATGAAGGAGACGATGGACTCGCTGCAGGCGGTGCTCCAGGACGCCGAGAGGCGGTCGATCAAGGACGAGTCGGTGCGTCTGTGGCTGAAGCGGCTCAAGGACGCCATGTATGACATCTCCGACATGATTGACGAGTTTGAAGCCGATACCCAAGTGCCCCAGCCGGCTGCACGAAAGGTACGTCTGCAGTACAGTACAACCAGTTCTTAGTTCTTGCTACCATCGCTAGCTTGAACACAAACTGAACTTGAGAAATCTTTCTGATCTCAATTTAGTGTGCCCCTTGTAGAAAAGCTTTCTTACCTTCTGAATTCTCCATTTGAGAAAGATCTGTTCGCTGTACTATTCCTGTGGGATTATTACTTGTTTATGCTCTCCTGTGGAATTATTTTTTTTTAAAAAAAAAACTACTATTCCACGAGCTTTAGATCGCAAAAAGATGTACTATATTTTGATATTTACTGACAGAACACATGAAATATCTTGCAGTTCTCCCTCAAAAAACATCTCTTGAGGTTGGCAGCTATGATCCTCTGTCTCACAATTGGTCCCAAGATTACAATGGCTAATAAGATGAAGATGATGAGGGAGGAACTGGAGAAGATCACAAAACAACGCAAGAAATTCAGTTTCACGGGTGACAACAGCTCTAATGTGCAGCAAGTTACTAATACACGGGAAACATCCTCCATCTTGGGAAACATCATAGAGAGGACCAAAGAGAAACAGGAAATATTGGCTTATTTATCCGATAGCATGGCACAAAAGATCACGTGCACCATCCTTCCTATATATGGCATTGGAGGCATTGGCAAAACAACTTTGGCACAAATGGTTTTCAATGATTCCCATTTCAAAGGCTACTCTCAGGTGTGGGTCTATGTATCCCAGACATTAAACCTGAATAAAATTGGCAATAATATAATATCACAACTATCAAAAGAGGATATTCAGTTTACCGGAATACAGAAGGTACAGAGTCACCTTCGAGGTACAGAGTCACCTTCGAGAGCTACTTGCTCATAGTAAGATTCTGATTTTTCTAGATGACCTGTGGCAGGACAACGGATCTCAATTGGAAGCTTTGATGGATATGCTAAAGGTTGGCGAGGGCAGCAATGTTGTTGTTATAGTAACCACACGTGATGAAGGCATTGCAAGGAAACTTTGTACCATTAAACCATACAAATTAGAACTCTTGACAAATGACACGTGCTGGAATATAATAAAGCAAAAAAGTGCCTTTGATTCTAGAGATGACAAAGAACAGTTGGAGCAGATAGGAAGGGACATTGCAACGAAGTGTGGAGGTGTGGCTTTAGCAGCTCAGTCACTTGGACACATGTTGCATTCTATGCCGTCTGGTGAATGGGAGTCAGTGAGAGACAGTGATATCTGGAATGAATCTGCTTCAGAAGATACACCTGCGTCACAGGTGCTTGCATCCTTGAGGTTAAGCTATACCAGTATGCCTTCGTACTTGAAGCTATGCTTTGCCTATTGTGCAGTCTTTCCAAAAGGTCACAAGATAGTTAAAGATGATCTAATTCACCAATGGATTTCTCTTGGCTTCATGGAGCCATCGAACATATTCTCCACCAAGCAGCTTGGTGAGAGATACATTAGGCAGCTTTTGGGGCTGTCCTTCCTTCAACATTCAGTGTCACCTTCGGTGAGTTAATACATACCTAGCTTACAATTGAACAGTTTGTTGTTTTCTTTAAACTTTTGTAGGGCAACTCACATAATACATATTTTTATAGTCATGCTGAAAACTGTCGAAGGTTATGAAATCGACGGTAAATTTGTAAACGGGTACCGTCGGGGATTGCAGGATCAACAAAACAGGCAATGCACAATTTAGACAGGTTCGGGCCTCGCATCGAGTAATACCCTACTCCTGTGGTTTGCACTATCAGATCGACAAACGTGGAATACAGATCAAGGGGGTTCAGCTCTAGTTACAATCGAGACAGGAGGCTAAAGCTAGATCTATTCTCTCAACTATGACCTAGTGGATGTTCTCCTTCAGCTTCGTCTTGTCTTTTGTAGGGACCCCGAATTTGCAAATCCGGACCCTCTGTGTATTCAGCACTAGTCCAGGAACGCGCTAGTGCACACAGTCTTAACATTGGTAAATATCACATTCATACCATTCGATACTAATAAAGTACTTTTATTTAATAACCAAACTGGTTACTCGACCTTATGGTCAAGTCACAAATGCACGCCTCGCAGGGCGAAACTTATTAAGAGAGAAATAGTAGCAGCGGAAAATCAAATAAACTCGTGGCGCCATCCAAAGATACCACAGTAACCGATCGGGCTCGCTTCCCTAAGTAGACGGTTCCTCTTGGAGTTCCTCCTCCAAAGCTGGTGTGGTCTCCTCCTCAACTGGTGCTGTAGGGTGGCAAGGGTGAGTACTTGGTACTCAGCAAGTCATGCACAGAATGCAAGCTAATATACTATATGCATGGCTTGGTACAAAGGAATAGCTCAAGGTATATTTGCAAAGAAACAGCATTTGACAAGTAACATAAGTAGATTCAAAGCAAGAGAAACAAGTGTAGCATAGGTAACTTTTCAAGGAGTTTAACACACATCTTTCCCATCCTAATCCACATTTCCATCAACATCATTATTAATCCAACCCAACCTTTCAAATCCAAGTTATTTTTGAGAAAATCTAACCCTTATTGTAATTCCTGAGCGATGTCCAATACCATGGACACGGCTATTCGAATAGATTCTACACTCTGCAGAGGTTATGCACTTTACCCACAAGATACAGTCAAACACCACAAAGGCGAAGTTCCTCAGAATAAAGTCTTTCGGAAACTTCTAACAATACAAGTGGTCCTCCCGGTTATTGCACACTAACCCTTCCCTTAGCTAAGGCGAAGTTTAGGCCAATCAACCAGTTAGATGGAGTACTGGCCTCACCCCAGACGCCCCCCGTACAACTTACACAAAGGGTGTAGTTGACCTCACGAGGTCCCACAGTGCACGTTATTAGCAACTTAGTCAACTAGGTCCGTCCCATTACGGACATGTGGTTGCACGTTAGACCAGTTCAAAGGCTTGCAAGGTTAAGTCCTTAGGGTGACCAGGGCAAGACTACCCAAGAACCAAATCAACATCCCCAATGCCACAACTGGCCCACCTGATTACTCTTGCCACATGCCCCTGGCCGAAAACTATTTATCAAACCCCGCTTGATTACCATGAACAACGTGCCATCAACATCACAAGATACCTTTACAAAACAGGTTCAATATATCATTAAGTCAATATTAGCATTTGATTGTCCAAAATCATGTCATGAGCACGAAAGTGAGTCTAAGCAAAGGTACTACAACGGTCTAAAACCCATGTTTGCAATTTAATAATGTCCAACTAGTAATCCACAACTAGGGTGACCAGGGTCATTGCACATATTTAAGTAATCAAGGTGTCATACAGCAAATTGGTATTTGTCTAATTCCCCAAATTTAAATAAAGTATTTTCTAATTGAACTAGCATGCAATAGGTTAAATCAAAATAAGTTTCAAAATAGGATCAACATGATCAAAGCACAACTTGCCTTCAAAAAGTACTTGCTCTTGGTCTTGAGTTGGATCCTGAGTCAATACTTCTCCTTCGAATCCTTCCCAAGACTTCAACGTCTACTCGTAAAAGCGTGCAAATAGCAAATACACGAATAAACAATAGGCAAAAGTATCCAAACATCCAAATAAAATCCATAAACAGAGAGAACATAATTTTATGAATTTTTAGAAGCTGGAATCGTCAAATTTGGAGTTAAAGCAAAAAGTTATGATTATTTAAAGTTTAAATAATCAATTAAATAATTTTACAGAGAAACACTTTAGTCCAAAAATTAAATAAAATTCATATTTAGGTAGGTCTCAATTTTATACAAATTTAGAAATTTGAATCACTCAAATCGGAGTTGAAACGCAAAAGTTATAAGCGTTTGAAGTTTGAATCAAAATCAAATCATTATTTCAAATTAATAAATCATTTTCTTTTCGAAATTAATTATTGCGTCAACATGGACACGTGTCACCTCGATTGGTTGGTCGACGTCACCGGTCCATGGACTTGGTCCACGCTGGCTCGGGTCTACCGTGGACTCGATCCTGACTCCACGTGTCGCGGCGGTGTGGGTCCCCCTCGGGTAGCGCCATCGGCGTCGTGGGCTTAACCCACAAGATCGGCGGTGGGACCCGGCTGCGACGTCATCGCGACGTCAACGCTGGCTGGGACGGCGGCCCGACATCTTGAGCGCCATGACGTCGGCGTGGCGTCATGGTGCGATTGGCCGCCGACATCACGGGCCGCGTGTCGGCGTCACACGACGCCGCCAGGCGTGGGCGGCGGCCCGATGCGGCGGTCAGCCTCCACGCTGGCGTGGCGCAATCTCGATCGTTGGTTTGAAAATCAACGGTCCAGATTGGATTTGGACTCACGCGTTTGGGGTGAACGCGGTTGATCTGGATCGTTGGATCTAGATCTAACGGCTGAGATTGGATCTAGGATTTTCAACGTGGAAACTCACCGGGGTGACGTGGCGCGATCTTGGACCGTGTGATGGAGATCCAACGGCTCACAGCGCTCGCGGATGACGATGGCGACGCGACGGAGCAGGGCCACCGGAGAGGAGAACGACGACGAGCCCGACGGCGCTTCGGGGTCGCTCCGGCGGAGTGAGAGGTACCCACGGGTGCGCCTTGGCTTGGGGGTCTCGGAACTGGGCTCAACCGCGGCGGAAGACGGCGAACGGCGGCGGAATGAAGCAAAGAATTGCGGGGGAGAGAGATAACTCCGGCGAGCAATTGCGAGGTGACGGCGGCGGATAAGGCTCGGGAGTTGGGGAAGACGATGCGCGACGGTCGGGCGATCCTCGGCAACGATCCACGCTTTAAATACTGGCGCGACGCCGAGATCCACTCGGTTTAGCGGCGGAGCGTGTCTGGCGGCGGAGTCCGCTCGAACACGGTGAGGTGACGTGGACGCACGATGGCCGCCCACGTGGCGTGATCGGCGGCGAGATTGGCTCGGGTGCGACCGCGGATCGGCGCGGATTGATCCTCGACCGTTGGATCTCGATCCAACGGTTCGGATCCGATCCGAGTTGAGTCGGTTCGGCCGAGTCACCGGCTCGGTCGGACTCGAACTCGAGTCCGACTCGGGCTCGATCGGATGAACAGTACAAACCCACTCGCATTTTCCAGCGATTTAATATTTAAAATAATTTCCAGTAATTCATTTAATTCATTAAAAATAGTAAAAGACTCAGAAAAATTCTGGAAAAATTCTGGAAAATATTTTGGATCATTTTGGACTCAAATAAAATATTTCCAACAAAATTTTATTTGCAAAGTTTAATTCTTTAATTATTTCAAAATGGAATAAATTCAAATAAATTCCAAATAAATCCAAATAAATTCCAGAAAATTCCAAAAATTCACCAAAGTGCCAAATCACTCATGAATTTAAGGAAAGCAAAATTTTGGGGTGTTACAAACCTCCCCCCTTAATAGAATCTCGTCCCCGAGATTCAGTGCTTACTAAAGGAATAGGTTTGGAAACTCTTTCCTCAAATCCTCTTCGCGTTCCCAAGTTGCTTCACTTTCCGTGTGGTTGCTCCACTGTACTCTACAGAAACGTGTTGACTTATTTCTGGTCTCTCGATCCATTGTGTCTAGAATCCTCACGGGATGCTCCTTGTAAGTCAAATCTTCTTGCAACTCAATCGACTCTAGTGGTGTCTGTTCCTCAGGTACTCGGAGACACTTCTTCAACTGGGACACATGGAATACGTCATGTACTCCTGCTAACGACTGTGGCAACTCCAGCTGATAGGCAACTTCGCCTCTGCGGCTCAAAATCTTAAATGGCCCAACATAATGGGGTGCGAGTTTCCCTTTGGCATGGAACCTCTTAACTCCCCTGAGAGGCGTAACTCTGAGGTATACAAAGTCTTCTGGTTCAAAACTCAAGTCCCGGCGACGATTGTCAGCATAACTCTTCTGTCGTGATTGGGCGATCTTCAACCTTTCCCTAATCATGGCAATCGCTTCTTCACCTCTTGAAGAATATCAGCCGAAGACACGGCGCTCGCGGTCTCATTCCAATTCAATGGCGTTCGACAGAGTCGACCATACAAAGGCTCTCAAAAGGTGACATCTCAGAACTAGCCTGATAACTATTGTTGTAACTGAACTCGGCATACGGCAAACTCTTATCCCAAGAGGTAGCGTAAGCCAATGCACAAGCTCTTAACATATCCTCCAGAATCTGGTTGACTCTTTCGGTCTGTCCATCCGTCTGTGGATGATAGGCTGTACTGAAGCTCAAACGGGTTCCCATGGCTTCATGCAACTTATTCCAGAATCTTGAGGTAAATTGGGTACCCCTGTCCGATACAATCCTCTTCGGCACTCCGTGCAAACAGACGATCCTGATCATGTACAACTCTGCTAACTTATCTCCCGAGTAGGTGGTCTTCACGGGGATAAAATGGGCTACTTTGGTCAAACGATCCACTATAACCCATATGGAGTCATAACCTCCTTGAGTCTTAGGAAAATCGGTAATGAAATCCATTCCGATTTCCTCCCACTTCCACTCAGGTATTTTCAGCGGCTGTAGCAACCCTGCTGGTCTCTGATGCATTGCCTTGACTCTCTAGCATACGTCGCACAATGCAACATGCTCGGCAACTTCACGCTTCATGCTCGGCCACTAGAATCTTTCCTTCCAATCCTGATACATTTTGGCGCTTCCAGGATGAATTGAATACTTGGAGTCATGGGCTTCTTCCAAAATCAGTTGCTTTAATTCCTTCTTGTTGGGCACACAAATGCGATCCTTCATCCATAACGTGCCTTGCTCATCCAACTTGAAGTCCTCTGCCTTGCCTTCCTCCTTGATGGACTTAATCCTGCGGATCTTGTCATCATCCTTCTGTCCTTCCCGGATCTGATCCTCTAGGGTAGGCTTTACTTCTAATGTGGCCAAGAATCCGCTAGGTACCACCTCAATCTTCATTTTCTGAAAATCCTCACATAGCTCATCCTGACTTGTGGCTAGCAACATACTCATGGTATGGCTTTTCCGACTCAAGGCATCGGCAACTACGTTGGCCTTCCCGGGATGGTAATGGATTCCAACATTGTAGTCCTTGATCAACTCTAACCATCTCCTTTGCCTCATATTCAGATCCGACTGGGTGAAGATGTACTTAAGACTCTTATGATCCGTATACACTTCACATCTGTTTCCAATCAGATAGTGACGCCATATCTTCAAGGCATGCACTACGGCAGCTAACTCTAGGTCATGTGTCGGATAATTCTCCTCATGCGGCCTCAACTGCCTTGATGCATAAGCGACGACCTTTCCATTCTGCATCAGTACACATCCAAGTCCTTGGCGCGACGCGTCACAATAAATATCAAAGCTTTGATTAACATCCGGTAGAACTAACACCGGTGCTGATGTCAATCGCTTTTTCAACTCCTGAAATCCTTTCTCACATTCTGACGTCCATGCAAACTTCTTTTCCTTTTTCAGCAATTGCGTAAGAGGTTTCGCAATTGTTGAAAAGCCTTCAATGAAACGGCGGTAGTATCCTGCCATTCCAAGGAAACTCCGAATGCAGGTCACGCCTTCTACGCTCCCAATGTAACACAGCTTCTACTTTGCTTGGATCTACGGCGACTCCTTCTGCGGTCATTACATGTCCAAGAAACTCCACCTTGTCCTTCCAAAAATCACACTTACTGAACTTGGCGAAGAGTTGCTATTCCCTCAGCTTTTCCAAAACTCGCCTCAAGTGTTCGGCATGTTCATCCTCTGTCTTGGAATAGATTAGGATATCATCTATGAACATGACAACAAACTTGTCCAAATATTCCATGAACACCTTATTCATCATATTCATGAAATATCTTTGGCGCATTAAATCGAGTCCAAAAGACATAATCAGAACTCGTAATGTCCATATCTTGACGAGAATGCAGTCTTTGGGATATCTTCTGATCGGATCTTCAACTGATGGTATCCCGATCTAAGATCAATCTTGGAGAAAACTCCGGCTCCTCTCAGCTGATCAAACAAATCATCAATCCTGGGTAGCGGGTACTTATTCTTCACGGTGACTTCATTGAGTGCACGGTAGTCGATGCACATCCACGAAACTCCCGTCCCTTCTTCTTGACAAACAAAACTGGTGCTCCCCACGGCGATTTAACTCGGCCTCGATAAATCCTTTCTCCATTAACTCCTCTAGCTGTTTCTTCATCTCTACCAATTCCTCGGTGGACATCCGATAAGGTCTCTTTGCTATCGTATTTGTACCAGGTACAAGCTCTATCACAAACTCTATGTCCTCGTCTGCGGCATACCAGGTAGATCTTCGGGAAAAACATCTGGGTACTCATTCACTACTGAGACATCCTCTATGCTGATTGCCTTGGTACTGTTAACCATCAACTGTCCTTCTCTAACGGCAGTGGCTTGAAATTCCACTTTCTTTCCACACGGGCTCTCAACTATGATAGTCCTTCGTCCACAATCCAATACGGCCTTGTGCTTGGATAACCAATCCATTCCTAAAATGACGTCTAAGGTCTGGGTCTCCAAAATTATAAGGTTCGCTAGGAACTCTATTCCATCTATTAGTATTCTCACCCCGGAACATCCTACTTTCGTTCGGAGTTCGGAACCAGGGGTTTGAACTAAAAGCATGCACTTAAGTCTTGCAATCCCCAAATCATGACTAGCAGCAAAGCCTTGCGAAACAAACAAATGCGAGGCTCCAGAGTCAAACAAACTGTTGCAGGTACTGAGTTAACAAGTAACTTACCCAGTACTACGTCCGTAGCATTCTGCAGTGCATCTGCGGTGACATGGTTGACTCGGCCTCTCACCACGGTCTGGGATGTGGTTCTGGTCTTTGGCGTCCTAGCTGGGGTGGTTCCTAGATTGAAGCGAATCGGGTCACTCCTGCTGTCTTCTTGGACAATCATGGCAAAGTGTCCTGGCTTGTTGCAGTTGTAGCGCCGTCTCACCGTTCCTGCCGATCGCTCGAGCGGCGTTTAGCGGGGCTGGGTCCAGTAGTTAGTTGACGGGTCTTGGTCTTTGGTGACGGTGTCCTTGTAGCATTCTCGTGGTGGAATCAAAAATTGATTTGGTGCAACTTTCGGATGCTGTTGCGTTCCTGGCGTGATCCTGCCGTTGCATTCTGCGCTTCTGTTCTCATCAGTTCCTTGCGCTTGTCCTCAAGAATAAGCGCCTTATTCACCAATTCTTGGAAATCTGGGAAGGTGTGGGTGATCAATCCTACTTGCAATCCCGAGTTAAGTCCCTTCATGAAACGAGGCCTGCAGCTTTATCTGTCGCTACATCCTCAAAGCGTAGCGTGCTAGCTGTGTGAACTTGTTCAGTAGTCGCCACCGGCCGATTACCTTGCTTCAGTGCTCTGAACTCCTCCTTCTTAAGGTCCATGATTCCTTCTGGCACGTGATACTGACGGAATGCAGCTGTGAACTCTTCCCAAGTGATATCTTGAGGGTTCTCTTGCGTGGCACAGAAGTTCTCCCACCTTCGGCGGCTGTTCCTTCCAACTGATGAGAAGCGTAGAGTACCTTCTCATTTCCTATGCATTGAGCTATGTGTAGCTTCCTCTCAATTGATCTTAACCAATCATCGGCCTCCAATGGATTGGCATTCCCGGAGAAAGTGGGTGGGTGAGTCCTCATGAACTCTGACAGTCTTGTGTTCTGGCGTTGTCCCTGATTAACTTGATTAGTTGTGGCCTGAGCAGTGACGTGTTGCATTTGTTGCATCATAGCATGCATCAACTGAGTCTGAGCAGTAAGAAATGCTCCAAAATTCTGCATATCCAGTGGCGGTGCTGGTGCTCCATCATTGGGGTTTTCTGCTGGGCGAGAACCACTTCCATTGCTTCCAAAGTTTCTACGGGTGTTCACCATCTGTCGATTTGCTCTAGGTTTTAGAGATGAGAGGGAAACAAGAACAGACAAGTAATATGGAACTTATGCGGGGCGAAGGGTGTAACCTTAAGGTCCAACTTTATTATTGATATTAATAACTTGGTATGGTTGCTTACAATGCCTAAGGGCCTTGCAACACATACTGCACACTCAGCAAACAAGGAAAATCCAAATCGAACTGACACTGGAGTCTATCGCCTCAAGGGTGACTCTTTATTCTATGACGCGACTCGGCGAAGGAGTCTCACTATAGAACCTACGCTCACTCTTCGAGAAAACCTCCATGGCCTGGGTACGGATGCTGCGGCATAGGTGCGAAACGATTGCCATGTCCAAAGAATCGTGTCATCTGTGGTAGTCGAAGAAGCGGTGTCCTCATCGAGATCCGACTCCTCCGGATCTGGCTCTTGTAGCTCGAGCATCGCTCTGCTCCGTCCGTATAAAGTCATTTCCAACTTGTCAATCCTTCGCAGAAGGTGTGACACATACTCTTGAGCTTCCCGCCATCTGTTCTTCTCTGTCGTGATCTCCTTGCGGGCCTTCTGTAGCTCCTTGCTTGTATCATCGAGTACATCCTCCTGGGCGACAACAAATCGTGCCAACTGTGTAACCATGGCATCCTCATCCTGAATTGCCTTCGGGTCAAGAAGGTTATCGCTGCGCGGATGATAACGGAACACCGTGCTCTCCAATTTTCTGGCGTAGATACGGGTAATGTGCCGCATTGCTCGTCGTGATACTTCTTGGATACCCATCTGCATTGTAGACCTCCTGGCAGTGCAGTGTATCGGGCGATTGCCTGGGCCCTTCTTCCTAGCAGGTACCTCAATCTTCCGGTGTGTCAGCGTCACACGCACGCGCGCGTGGATGGCACTGACCGCGACGGTCAGCCTCCCCGGACGCGTGGCGCAATCTCGATCGTTGGTTTGAAAATCAACGGTCCAGATTGGATCTGGACTCACGCGTTTGGGGTGAACGCGGTTGATCTGGATCGTTGGATCTAGATCTAACGGCTGAGATTGGATCTAGGATTTTCAACGTGGAAACTCACCGGGGTGACGTGGCGCGATCTTGGACCGTGCGATGGAGATCCAACGGCTCACAGCGCTCGCGGATGACGATGGCGACGCGGCGAGCACCGGAGAGGAGAACGACAATAGCCCGACGGGCGCTTCGGGTCGCCCGCTGAGTGAGAGGTACCTACGGTGCGCCTTGGCTTGGGGTCTCTGAATCGGGCTCAACCGCGGCGGAAGACGGCGAACGGCATGAATGAAGCAAAGAATCCGCGGCAGGGAGAGAGTGAACTCCGGCGAGCAATTGCGAGGTGACGACGGCGGATAAGGCTCCGGGAGTTGGGGAAGACGATGCGCACGGGTCAGGCGATCCTCGGGCAACGATCCACGCTTTAAATACCGGCTACGGACGCCGAGATCCACTTTGGTTTCAGCGGGCGGACTGACGGGCGGCGGAGTCTGTTCCGAACACGGTGAGGTGACGTGGACGCACGATGGCCGTCCACGTGGTGTGATCAGCGGCCGAGATTGGCTCGGGTGCGACCGTGACTGGCGCGGATTGATCCTGACCGTTGGATCTCGATCCAACGGTTCGGATCTGATCCGAGTTGGAGCCGGTCGATCGAGTCACCGCTCGGTCGGTTCGGTCGGACTCGAACTCGAGTCCGACTCGGCCCTGGTCGGATGAACAGTACAAACCCACTCGCATTTTCCAGCGATTTAATATTTAAAATAATTCCCAAGAATTCATTTAATTCATTAAAAATAGCAAAAGACTCGTAAAAATTCGTAAAAATTACGGAAAATATTTTGGATCATTTTGGACTCAAATAAAATATTTCCAACAAAATTTTATTTGCAAAGTTTAATTCTTTAATTATTTCAAAATGGAATAAATTCAAATAAATTCCAAATAAATCCAAATAAATTCCAGAAAATTCCAAAAATTCACCAAAGTGCCAAATCACTCATGAATTTAAGGAAAGCAAAATTTTGGGGTGTTACAACTTTGCTCCGATGCTCTCCCCCCTACCCCGTGCGCCTCCCTCTGTTTTTATAGCTGGGTGCACCATCTTCTGGAGACGTCACCAGATAAGGACTTCCAGTCGTACCCGATTAGGGGATCCTTCTTTCCAGGATCCTCGTAGGGTAACTAACCTTCTTTGTTATCTGGCGTACTCGAGCCAATCTCCTTGTCCCGGGAGTACGATCGAGTCCTTCCAGATATAGAGATACTACTTCCGTTATCATCTTGTCCCATGGAAATAGGGCTCTAGATGCATAGAATATACTGCATAATCTTCATCTTTCCGTTGCACATACATATATCATATTTAGATATTTGACAAAAACACATACAATACATTATATTGAAATAACCGCATACCATATCGTAGAGTTCCAGCTTACAACGTAGTCTTTTCTTTCCAAATACGGCTTCGTTTTAATAAAAATATATAAATTATTTTATCTTAATATGAACTTATAATTAAGGGAATCCTCGCTAACAATCCCTCACCCCCACCCCTGTTAAGGGCAGCAAGGGAGAAGTCTCCACTGTCCCCACAGGGATGCTGTGGGATTGAAAAAGTAGTTTACATATAATTTTGTAAATGTAATATGATTTTATTCATTACTTCATAAGTATCTAAGTACACTTTTATCAAACTGTGGGCAATATATCTAGTGCAACCCACCCTTAGGGTGCAATCCATGCACTCTGGTTAGTTGGGGCACCAAATCAATTCGAAAAATCCCCAAAAAACTAATGATGCCAGCCATAGAGTGTTGTAGCACCCTTTAAAATTCCACCTTTAAACTGAAAGTGTGCTAAAGGATGAACAAAAGATAAGACTGTTGTGAACAGTAGCATTTGTCTTTTTTTCTTTTTTTTCTCCTTTTGATTTATCATCTGTCAGAATTTTTTCATTTTCGTTACTCTTAACAAAGGTTGAATGAACTTGAGATTAATATGTTGGTCAAGAAAATTAAGAAATATATCATACTTTTTTTAGAACTTCTCATGTTGATATGTCCTAATTAACCGGGTTGCATAGTTTGCATCATAAGGGGGGTGGTTCTACGTACGTTGCCCAAAATGCTAATTCAATTCTAATATATAGATACAAGTTTTAGTCCAAAAGAATATAAAAGAATACGCATTCCATATTAAAAATAGTATATAAATAACATAATATATTTTAAAAACTTATTGGTCACACGTAACTTTATGGGGTAGTTTGTCCCCAATCACGCTAGGTTAACAGGGTTATCCTTGTGCCCCCATAGGGCGAGTTTGCCCCTAACCTCATGGGGATTATCCTAGCGGGTCTCCACCACCAAAGAAAATTGCCACCCCTATTTAGATTGCATAGATCCATATGGCTACACCCATGAAACATCTATCCCTCTACCTATATTCTACCAAAGAAAAATTGCGACCTAAACAAGTAGAACTTGTTTACATTCTTGTAGCTCATGTCTTCCCTTTTAGTTAGCTAGATATGTTAATGTATTATAAACAGTATGAGTGATCCATGTATTCCAAATCTTTGTAGTTTTTTTTAATGTATTCCAATCAGTGTGCATGGTCCATGTGGATCACCTTTTTAGCTAGCTAGATATGCTCATGTTCCAATTAGAAGCTTGAAACTACAATTAATCATCCCATGCAAGATACTTGCACCTTTTTTGCCATATCAGCACTCTTTGTTAATTAGAAAACTAAGTGTGTTAACTGACATACTTCACAAATTTGATGAAATTCCAAATTAATTTTTAAATTTGTGGACGCGTCAGTTAGGAACAAGAGTAAGGGTCAATTTATGATTGTTTTGCTATGCAATACTTATTTTTAAAGTAGCTGTGAAAAGTTTAGCAGTCTGTTTGGCAAATAAAATTAAGGTAAAATAAATTATATTTTCCAGTGGTTGTTTCTCTCACACTAGTTTTGTTATTTATATTTTCTCGTGGTTGCCTCTCACACTTGTTTTGTTATTTGGAACACAATAATATCTTCGTTTGCCACTTTGCAACCTGGTTTAGAAAAAAGTAGGAGCAACGTAGCCAAACATGAGAATATCTAAAAGCAATCCTACCAAATGAGATTGTCATAATATACCGCAATGGCAAATGAATCCTAAGGGCTTTGGGACCCATGTGTAAGTTTTACTGTTGTTGTGTATATCTAAAAAGAGAGTTTTTTCCATCCTTGGGAGGTACCAGTACCTCATCGGCAAATTGAGATTTTTTAACATCTTTGGAAGGTACCAAAATTTATACTGAGGTAGTACCAATAGCTACCAACAATTTAAAGTGTGGAGGTATCAAATTTTGGTACCTCCCAAATTACCCTTAGACTCTTGGTATTTAGTACCTCCACCCTTTAAACTTTTGGTACCTTTTTGTGCTAGCTCAATGGATAGTTTTTATCCTCCTAAACATGGTAAAAAGTCTCATTTGAAAATTATCACATGTTTAATGGAAATATCTAATTATAAAATAGTATTATAAATGCCCCTATTATAAAATGCACGGCAACTAAAGAAGATGATAAAAAACCATGGTACACAAATTTATGTAGAAAACCCTTGTTGGAAACAGACCACGGCACACCAAGGTAAAAATCACTATTTGTAGGGAGAGTTACAAGCAGGACCCTCCGTTCACACAAACCGCCATTGGAATTCTTAAATCAGTAAGCTCTAATGGCAATTGAGGTTCTCTAGTAACAATTCCCAAAAGAAGAAAAAAATCGCCTATCTGGCAGAATTTTGGCACGGATGCGCCAAAATCTTATTTCAATGAAAAAGGATATAATGATAAAATGTAACGGATTGATCCGCACAATTATGTAGCTTGTTCTAGTATAAGTACCTATCATCGGCTTTTAGTATATAGTCAAGAGGCAAAAACGCAAAAATGATTGGAATGTAAAAACTTGACGAAGCTAAGTGCTTTTCTTGCAGACTGTTGGAGTGCATCATGAAGATGTTACATTGTTCACCATGCACGACCTGGTGCACGACGTAGCAAGATCGGTCATGGTCGATGAAATTCTGGATGGTACCAAACAGGGCAACACCGGGGCAAGCAGCTGCCGCTATGCATTGCTCATTGATTGCAGCAAGCCCTTGGAGTCATCCACGGATTCTCCTGCCAAGATAAGAGCACTGCGTTTTTTGGACTGTGGCGAAAAAAGACTTCATGACGCTGCATTTTCGTCTGCTAAGTCCCTGCGTGTCTTGGACTTAAGCGAGTGCTTCATACATAAGTTGCCAGACTCTATTGGTCAATTGAAGCAGTTGATGTTAGAACTAATCTTGATTCATATGCTGCATGTTTATTTTATTGTCTTGCATGTAGTAAATAATAGTGCGTGTAGTCCTTTGCATGTAACAATACATAGGCTGGAGCCGGTAGATCAAGTGCAGCTCGGTGCTCGGCGTGTGATTGCGTGAGCTGCTGCCTTGAACCGGAACACAAGCTCGGTGAGAAGTCGTGATGCCGTGTGAAACGGTACGTACTCGGCTGTGTGGATTGTTGTAACTGTTTAGGATATGCGTGAGTTTAGATAGGAGGTAGTTGTGCATGAAGATCTCCAGTCCCACGTCAAAGCCACGAAGAGAATTCTTGGCTGGAGAATAGGATATGGCGACTGGGCTCTTCCACTACTTGCACGTTCTGCATGCAGGGAGGTGTGTGTGAGTTGCTTGCATGTAGGGAGGGTGTGCGTTAGTTGTTACTTTGTACTTGGCCTATTAATATGAATGAAAACGATGGGAGCCAGTGTGGCCTGAGTCAACAAATGAGCTAGCTTCTTGTTGTTTCGTGTCTACATGAGTGCGTGTGCGTCCATATGAGAAGAAGCCAGATAGAGTGTTTGCGATAAACACTTGTGAGATAGGGAGAGATTCCCAACAATTGGTATCAGAGCTGGGTGTGATGAAGACGATGCCGCGCGACGATGCTTCACCAGGCAAAGCCATTGTGACTAGTGGTTTCGGCAACTCGACGACGACGACGGTGGCGGCGGCGGGAAGGCTCCCGTTCCCGTTGCTGACAAGGACGAACTATGCGGCATGGGCAATGAGGATGAAGTACCTCCTGCGAACCAACGGCGTATGGGGCGCTGTTGATCCTGAGAAGGCATCCGAGGGCGTCGATGAGAGCAAGGACCAGTTGGCCTTGACGATCATCTCTCAATCAATCGACGATGAGACATTGCTGCGTGTCGCGGAGAAGGAGACAGCTTCCGATGTGTGGGTGGCGTTGCGCTCCATGCATGTGGGTGCTGAGCGCGTCCGGGAGGCAAGGATCCAGTCCTTGCGATCTGATCTTGATAACCTTAAGATGAGTGATGCAGAGTCCGTGGATGACTTTGCGGAGAAGTTCATGACGCTAGTCGGGCGCATTCGTGAACTCGGAGATGCGATGGAGGAGAAGTACGTCGTGAAGAAGCTGCTCCGAGCCGTCTCCACCAAGTTCCTTAACGTCGCTTCGTCGATCATGCTCTTCAATGACGTCAACAAAATGACCCTGGAGGAGGTCATTGGATCAATGAAGGCACACGAAGAACTACTCAAGGGACGTGAGGTCCAAACAGACGAGAGACTTCTCATGGCAAGAGCGCATGACTCGTCGCGAGGGCGAGGTCGTGGCCGTGGCCGTGGCGAGGGGCACAAAGACAAGAGCAAGGTACAATGCTACAACTGTCAAGATTATGGACATTTTGCTTGGGAATGTCCTAAGAAAGAAAAGGAGGAGAAGGCCCTGTTCACCCAAGGCTACACAAGTGATGAACCTGCTCTTCTTTGAAGTGGTTTATGAATGGAGAATCAAGATTAGGGGGGAATTTGTTAGAACTAATCTTGATTCATATGCTGCATGTTTATTTTATTGTCTTGCATGTAGTAAATAATAGTGCGTGTAGTCCTTTGCATGTAACAATACATAGGCTGGAGCCGGTAGATCAAGTGCAGCTCGGTGCTCGGCGTGTGATTGCGTGAGCTGCTGCCTTGAACCGGAACACAAGCTCGGTGAGAAGCCGTGATGCCGTGTGAAACGGTACGTACTCGGCTGTGTGGATTGTTGTAACTGTTTAGGATATGCGTGAGTTTAGATAGGAGGTAGTTGTGCATGAAGATCTCCAGTCCCACGTCAAAGCCACGAAGAGAATTCTTGGCTGGAGAATAGGATATGGCGACTGGGCTCTTCCACTACTTGCACGTTCTGCATGCAGGGAGGTGTGTGTGAGTTGCTTGCATGTAGGGAGGGTGTGCGTTAGTTGTTACTTTGTACTTGGCCTATTAATATGAATGAAAACGATGGGAGCCAGTGTGGCCTGAGTCAACAAATGAGCTAGCTTCTTGTTGTTTCGTGTCTACATGAGTGCGTGTGCGTCCATATGAGAAGAAGCCAGATAGAGTGTTTGCGATAAACACTTGTGAGATAGGGAGAGATTCCCAACAGTTGAGGTATCTCAATGCTCCAAGAGTCCAAGATCAAATGATTCCCGGGTGTATCACCAAGCTCTCAAAATTGATTTACCTCAAACTTTGTGAATCTTCTGAAATCTCAGCACTGCCAGAGTCAATTGAAGGAATGGAAGGTCTGATGTATCTTGATTTATCTGGTTGTTCGGGAATTGAAAAACTGCCAAAATCATTTAGGGATCTAAAAAAATTGGTCCATCTGGATTTGTCAAATTGCTATCGTGTTACATGTGTTTCAGAATTCTTGGGAAGCCTCACGGAACTTCAATATCTGAACTTATCGTACTGCCCAAATATTGGAGAGCTACCAGGAGCTTTGGGTAGCCTATCGGAACTGCAATATTTGAACTTATCATTCAGCTCATATCTCGAAGGGAGTCCAGAAGCCGAAGTTTTGGGCACCCTTACCAAACTCGAGTATTTGAACTTATGTTCAGAATCCACTGATATCAGAAAGCTTCCAGAAGCTTTCGGCAGCTTCCATAAACTCAAGTATTTAAACTTATCAGGTTGTCACAAAATAGAAGAATTGCCAAGGTTTTTTGGGAATCTAAAAAATTTGGTGCATCTGGATTTATCTAATTGTGATCAGGTTAAAGGTCTATCGGAAGTTTTGGGTAGCCTTACCAAACTGCAACATTTGAATTTATCATATCATCATTACCGTGGTGTTTGCACCAAAATTCGGTATGTATTGGAATCGGTCTAAAAATAGAAGTATCGTACAGAAAGGAATCGGTAATCGGCTCGGAAAAGGAATCCGTTTCTAAAAAGGAAAGGAAATCAGATAAAAGGCCGATACGGATAAATACACCGTATCCATGTACAACTCGGATCGGTCAGGCGTGTTATAAAAGGGGGAGGGCGCCAAGCGAAGAAGAAGAATCAATCCAACAACACACACATCTACTTTTACAAGTTTTCCTTTTACATTGTTTTAGCCCCATAGATCTCTCTGCAAGTCGACGGAATCAACATAGTTGCGCATCGCCGATTGTTGATTTTAGCCGATTTCACCCAGGTTTGATTTGCTTCGTTTTGTTGCGCATCGCCTTCCCGAAGCCGATTTTACCTTGTATCCGGATCAATCAGAACCAGTTGATCTAGTTATCTCCTAATCGGTTCTTGCCGACTAGCGAAAAGCCGATAGATCCTTGTTTATCGGCTTCGATCAAATTACAAATTTTACCTTGTCGATTTCAGGTCAAATCGACTGGCACGCTCTGCAAACCCGGTGTTTGTCTTGTGTGTTCGAGGCCTAGAACCCCCTTCACGTTTTTGGCGCGAACATATTTTGGCACGCCCGGTGGGACCCAAAAAGAATGTCGTCAACCGACAAGCCCGCAGTCACCGCCGATATCAACACCGATGCCATAATCGCGCCCCAGATGGCCGATTTAACCCCTGAGCAACGGAAAGAACTCGAAGATCGAAAGGCAGCTCTGGAGGAAATGATGCTACGATGCTTCGTAAAACACGCCGTGGCGTTACTCAAAAGATTGCACTCCCAAGCATCAATCCTATCGGAGATTCAACATCTGAATCGGTAAGCCGATACGCACCCGCTCAAGCTGATTTATCAAGTATGATCGAGCAATCTGTCCATCACGCATTGATTAACCAATCATCGGCTCTAGTATCTACTTTAAAGCCGATGATAGAAAATAGTGTGAAAACAATTGCTCAAGAATTAGCCGCTGGCCTGGAAGCCTGCTAGATCCACCACAAACCATCCCTACGCACTCAGATATTCCATAGCACCCAACACCAACACAAGAACGTGTCGGCTCAAGCACCTATCATGATGCCGCTCAACCTACTGCTTTTGAAGCCAAGCATACAGAGAGATGGGTTCACACACTACCATGGGCACACGGATGGAGCCAAGATAGGCGCATCAAATCAATCAAGTGCGCCCTCCAATAACATCGGGTTGTCGGCTTATCAGCCGATCGAAATGGGACAGGTTCCACAGTCACGAGGAGCCACAACCTTGAAACAAGCACCATATAGGGTGGTGCCATACGTCGAACCTTTCGCACCCATACCCGATGCATTAGGTTTTAATCACAATTATGACGCAGCACCAAGACCTCCTGAGGTACGAATTGGACAAAGACCCGAGTTTGCACTCGGGGGGCAGGGCGCAAACAATGAGAATTGGCCGTGTCTGGCTGCACCACAAGCCGACAATGTTAATTGGGCAGAACAAATTGCCAATGTCTTGAGAGAACAGTTCGGTTTACAACCCAGAGGGAGAGTGATCGGCTACAGGAAGCCGTACCCCGATTACATAGACCGAATGCCGTACCCCCACAACTTTAGGATACCAGACTTTGCTAAATTCTCAGGGGATGATTCTATTACCACAATTGAGCATATCGGACGGTTCATGGCTCAATGTGGGGAGGCGGCACAGTCCGATGGGTTAAAAATTAGGTTGTTTCCTTTATCATTATCTGGCACTGCATTCACTTGGTTCACAAATCTACCACCTAATTCAGTTCATATATGGAACGATTTAGAAAGCCGATTCCATGAGTACTTCTTTTCGGGAACTATGGAGCTTAGGATTTCTGATCTTAGTTCGGTCCGATGTATACTGGCGAATCGGTCTCTGATTATATCAAGAGATTTCGGGGCGTACGGAATAGGTGCTACAGTGTAACATTACCCGACGATCAATTGGCCGACCTAGCGTTCCAAGGGTTAATCTCTCCATTAAAAGAAAAGTTGTCAGGCCAGGAGTTCCCGACTTAGGCCACCTACTCCATCGCCAGATCGGCACATGAAAGCCGATATGCAGAGAGCAAAGGGTTTAAAGATAGGTTTAGGACAAACGGCAATGAAAAGGCCAAAGTAAACATGGTAGATTACGATTCGGCGACACCTCGACGACGAAGGTAGTGAACATAGCCGAGTGGGCCAAAGGTTCCAAAAACCACTCGTATGCTCTGCTTAGGCCGACAAAGAATAAAGCGGAAGTCAAGTACTCGTATGATGTGTCAAAGTGTGACAAAATATTTGATTTATTACTACAAGAAAAACTCATAAGGTTACTGAAGGGCACATCATACCATCGGCCGAAGAAATTAAAAAGCGAAGGTATTGCAAATGGCATCATTCGTTCTCTCATAACACTAACGATTGCAATATTTTTCGACAACAGATCCAATCGGCCATCACCGATGGCAGGTTAAAGTTTGCAGAAGAATCGGCTATGCAGATAGATATGGGCCCTTTTCAGGTCAACATGGTTCAATGTTCACGAAAAGAAAAGAGGCCTGCGGAAGAGGATAAGCCAACTAAGGGAATTGTATCACGAGGCGAGACAGTGCAGATCACTGTCGGCTCTATACAAATAGAAGCCGATAAAAATGGACAAAACTCAAGAACGGTGAAACCAAGAGGGGACTTAGAGGTCGGTAAATGGTATCGAGCTGAGAGGGCTCCAAGAAGAGCCGATTTCAAACCAAAGCCGACCTTCTCACAACTCCTGGGGAAATATGAAAGGATAAGTCGAAGGTATAACCCTCAACAACACCAGTGTTTTCATCGATCAGGGCAAAGGAGGGACGAACGTCGGCGGCCAGATATGCCACATCGGCCGATTACAGAAGAAGAGAAACATCGACAATGTCCTTTTTGGCAGTTTTGCTGGGAGAGAGGGATGACCTTACCAACAGTTGTATCTTGTCCTATGCAACACTCATCTACATGTCGGCCAAACCAATCTGTAAAAGACAGGTTGGTTTGGCCGATACACGATCGTCCAGAAGTAAGGAGCAGAAGGCCGATCTATGAAAGGTTGTCAACATCAGAACAAGGCGAATCCTCCCAAAATCAGGAATTATCGGCTAACGCAAGAAGGATGGAATCTGACAGCGAAATGGGCAATTTAGCTGGAAAGATAAGAAAGCCGATAGAACCCAAACCTAGATGGTGCCCTTCGGGTCTCAGCAAGTCGCAACGCAGGAGGCTTCAAATGATTAAAAACACAAGAAGAAAGGGAAGCCAAAAAAGAGAGTGAGAGGGATCGGACGTTTAATAAGTTAAGACCGGTACCGATTTTGAAAAAGGAGTGGAGAAAGAAGGAACAGATCGATAGTGATTCAGATCAATCGGTTCAATCCAGTTCTCCGATGATCCGAGATGATACGCCACCAATGGATATAAACATGGTATTCACTTTACTGCCGAGTTCAGAATCAAGAATCTGAAGAGGTGTTCGCCCAATTGTGCCTCGGAGCACCGTGACGCTGTGTTTGAAAAACCACAAGACATGCATCGGCATTTGAAACCATTATATCTAAAAGGATACATTAATGGCCGACCAATATCCCGCATGTTGGTCGATGGCGGGCGACGGTCAACTGATGCCGTTAAGTACTTTCGAAAATTGGGAAAAGCCGATGAAGACTTAATCAAGACCAACATGGTGCTAAATGACTTCACCGGAGACCCAACCGAGGCTAAAGGCGTAATGGTGTCGAATCGATCGGTAATAAAACTTTGCCGATCGCGTTTTTGTGATTGAAGCTAAAGGCAATTACAGCGTACTCCTTGGGCGGGATTGGATCCATGCTAATCGTTGTATACCATCAACTATGCACCGTAAATCGCAGTGCAGTGGAACGATGATACAGTAGAAGTCGTACCAGCCGACACATCGGCTCATATCGCCATGGCTAGCCCTGACACCAATTGGCCACACGAAGAGGCTGAATGCATATCAGGAAAAGCCTTGGACAATTGCGATTTTATCTGTATTGAGAAATCAGGATTCAGGCCGATCAGCGTTAAACCCAATACGTTTGATCGGACAGACGAAGTGATAAGAAGATGGAGCGCGAGACACTAGCAAAACTGCGGGAAAAGGCAAGGAGCTATCGGCAGGAAGAATACGAAGAAGCTGTTGAGGATTTTGAAGAAGAAAGAAAGGGGTTAGGATTCACTTCTGCCGATTTCCTTGAAGAAATCGATATTGGGGAAGGGGATAGCAAAAGACCAACGTTTGTAAGTGCTAAATTAGAACCCAATTATAAAACAAAGTTGGTCGAAATACTCAAGGAATATAAGGATTGCTTTGCGTGGGAGTATTATGAAATGCCAGGTTTAAGCCGACAGCTAGTTGAACATCGGCTACCTATAAAACCTGGATATCGGCCGTTCAAACAGTACCCTAGGCGGTTTAACCCTACGTTGTATGACGCTATAAAGGAAGAAGTAGGACGATTGCTAGAGGCGAAATTTATCCGGCCTTGCCGATACGCTGAGTGGGTCTCAAACATCGTCCCTGTGAAGAAGAAAAACGGCAAACTTAGGGTATGTGTCGATTTTAGAGATTTGAACAAAGCTACGCCAAAAGACGAGTACCCGATGCCCATAGCCGATATGCTTATCGATGCTGCATCTGGGAATAAAATCATAAGCTTTTTGGACGGGAACGCCGGATACAATCAGATATTCATGGCCGAAGCCGATATACCCAAAACGGCTTTCAGATGTCCGGGGGCTTTAGGGCTATATGAATGGAAAGTTATGACCTTCGGTTTAAAAAATGCCGGTGCTACTTATCAACGCGCTATGAACCATATTTTCCATGATTTGATCGGCAATACTGTGGAAATATACATTGACGACGTAGTGGTAAAATCCAAAGAAGACTGGCAACATTTAGCCGATCTGAGAAAAATGTTCGAAAGCACAAGGTTACATGGGTTAAAAATGAACCCTCTCAAATGTGCTTTCGGAGTATCGGCTGGACAATTTCTTGGGTTTACAGTGCATGAAGGAGGGATTGAAGTAAACCCAACCAAAGTGAAAGCCATAGCCGATACTAAACCACCGACAAGTAAAAAGGAGTTGCAGGTGTTGATTGGGAAAATCAATTACTTGCGACGTTTTATCTCAAACTTGTCAGACGTATTCGGCCTTCACACCGCTGCTGAAAATTAAAGATAACCAAGAGTTTAAGTGGGAAGCCGATCAGCAAAAGGCCTTCGACGACATAAAGGTTATCGATGAGTCCACCAAGATTGACCGCGACCAAACACGGTATACCTTTTAGACTATATATATCGGCTGAAGGTGATTCGATTGGAGCAGTTTTAACACAAGAAGCCGATAGGAAGGAACGAGCAATATACTACTTAAGCCGACGTCTTCTAGATGCAGAAACCAGGTATCCCTTAGTAGAAAAATTATGCTTGTCATTGTACTTTGCTTGCACCAAGTTAAGACATTATATGCTGGCGTCCAAATGCGTTATAATATGCAAAACCGATGTAGTTAAATACATATTATCGGCGCCCATCCTGCGTGGTCGGCTTGGTAAATGGGCATACGCCCTAACAGAGTTTGAGTTATCCTATGAATCGGCTAAATCTGTGAAAGGACAAGCTGTGGCCGATTTTATCACAGGGAGTGAAACATTAGCCGGAACAACTAGTGTAACTCCTTGGCAACTGTATTTTGATGGGTCTGTTTGCCAAGAAGGCGAAGGCATCGGTGTGATATTAGTTTCACCTAGAAAGCGGGAGTATGACTTCATGTATCGGCTAAATAGCCGATGTTCAAATAATCAAGCAGAATACGAAGCATTACTAAGGGGTCTACAACTGTTAGATAGCATCGGAGTGAGAGACGTCGAAGCTTTTGGAGATTCGATGTTAATTGTACAGCAAGTCAGAGGAGAATACCGATGCAATGATGATGCACTAACCCAGTACTTGCATCAATGCCTCCAGATCATCGAGATGTTCACTACATTTTCCATAGAACATATCCCCAGAGAAGCTAATGATAAAGCAAACCGATTGGCACAATGTGCATCAGGGTACAAGATTGGAAGCCGACAGGGACCAATCGAGCTAAACGTTTGGCCGGTTCTATGTGTTCACCCTGTCGACTGGAGAACAGAGATAAGGGATTATTTGTCAGATCCAACCAAGCCGACCGAGCAAAAGGTCAGGCGCAAAGCACTCAAATATGTTCTACTAGAAGATGTATTGTACTTTCGGACTATGGAAGGTCTGTTGTTAAGATGTCTAGGAACCGAAGAAGCCAAAGTGGCGATGGGTGAAGTCCATGAAGGCATTTGTGGATCACATCAATCGGCCCATAAGATGAAATGGATACTGAGGCGAACAGGGTATTTTTGGCCGACGATGTTAGAAGACTGCTTCAAATATTATAAAGGATGCCAAACGTGCCAAAAGTTTGGTAACATACAACAAGACCAAAGATCGGCTTTGTATCCGATCGTCAAACCATGGCCATTTAGAGGATGGGGTATAGACATAATCGGACAAATATTTCCGTCATCTAGCAAAGGACATAAATTCATCCTTGCAGCCACGGATTATTTCTCAAAATGGGTTGAGGCTGTGCCACTCAAGAAGGTTACTAGTAAAGAACTGATCGACTTTGTAAATGAACACATCGTCCATCGGTTTGGGATTCCACAAACAATCACTCCTGATCAAGGTAATCGTGTGTTCATGTCCAACGAAGTTCAAAGGGTTTATGGAAAGTCTTGGGATAAAATTACTCAACTCCTCCTTACTACGCTCAGGCCAACGACAGGCCGAATCATCAAACAAAACATTGATAAAGCTGATAAAAAGAAAAATTGAGGAAGAGCCAAGGAGATGGCATTCAACGCTATCGGAGGCTTTATGGGCTTATCGGCTATCTCATCACGGATCAACTAAATTGTCACCCTTTCAGTTGGTATACGGACAAGAAGCCGCTTTTGCCCGCTGAAATCAACATCGGCTCAATAAGGCTACATGAGCAAGATAAGGTATCACCGATGAATACAAACAGGCGATGCTGGACAATCTAGATGATTTGGCTGAACTAAGGCTGATCACGCTAGATCGGCTTAAAAAGAATAAAGAGATGGTTGCCAGGTCGTACAATAAAAAAGTAATTTTAAAATCATTCAATCAAGCCGATTTAGTATGGAAAACCATATTGCCGATTGGGTCTAAAGATAATCGATTCGGCAAATGGTCTCCAACGTGGGAAGGACCTTATAAGATCAATCGGCCGGTTGACGGGAATTCATATATACTGGAATCCTTAGAAGGGTTCGTCCTACCTAAAGCGATCAATGGAAAATATCTAAAGGCATATCACCCAAGCATATGGGTCAGGTCCTAACTACGAGAGATGAAGGTATCAGGATCAATGACAAGCACATGCATATAAAATCGGTCATACAGCCGACCGAGTCAGTTTAAAACATCCACAGATTAAAAGTTTACAAAATCGGATGCACAGCCGATCAAACAAAAGTTCAAAAGACATCTCAAGTTTAAAGCAATATTACAGAGATTGGCCACAATCGATCAAGAAATCAAAGACTAGTGTAGTCCCGACCGCAAATGGGCTCCCAAAGCCGATAATGCCGCCGCCCTACCGATGGTAGCTTGAATGCTGTCTATTAAATGTTGATCAGCCTGCATCGCCGAATCGACTATTTTGGCCGATTGGGTTTTGACTTGTGCAAAGACCTCGCCAATCTTCTTCCTCTGGGCGGCCAGTGAAGATGTAGATTCTGTAATGCCAATCTGGCATTTCTGCAAGTTCTTTTGTGACCAAGGCCAATCGTTCTTCAAGTTTGATCTTGGTCGACTCAGCTCTTGAGCCCGGCTCTTGGCCGATTTTAGCACGGCAGTACCCTGGTCGAATGCACTCTGTCGAGACTTGGCGTCCGCTATGAGCTTGTCCAAAATCTCTTGATCGGCTTGTTGAGTCTTCCTCTGTTCAACTCTTTGCTTGGCCGACTCCACGCTCAGCCGACGAGCGCCCAAGTGGCGCACTCAAGCAAAGGTGCATTCATTGCGGCAGAAGGGAGATCGGCTTGCATGGCTGCCATGGCATCCCTCAGTGGTTGCGTGTTAGCCAGTAGAGCCGCTTCTGGTTGCATCACCTCGTCCAGAAGACGATTAAGTCGCTCCTGCATACCCGGCGCAGCAGTAACAGCAGCCGATGCTGGAGCAGAGGCCGCTATTATACGTTGGATGTCAGCCGGGTAGTCGTCAGTGGCCACAATCTCCGGGTCGTCAAGCTCGTCCAAGGAAAAGCCTAAAAGGTCGGCTAAGTCCATCGACGGAGCCGGGCCAGGAGTAGGTTTTGGAGGTGACGAAGCGGATGGCGGAGCAGGGGCCACAGCCGGCAAGACAAGCACGTCGGTTTGAGTCTTCTCTGCATCGGCTTCTAGCAATTGAACGGAGGGGGTTTCCTGAAAATATTTTCACAATAAGATCAAGGAAGACAAATTTAAGTCAAGAACAAGGGTCGAAGCTAACCGCAGTAGCCGATCCGGTTGGAGATCTTCTTTGCATCACGGCCTGCAGGCTTTGGGGATCGCTTAATGACAACTCTACGGCTTTTCTTCTCTGAAAAAACGAACATGGGTTTAGCCAACAGCAAGCATGAAACTTCATTTGGTGGAAAATGGAATCGGGCGTATACAGTGCGGCTGGGCGGCAAGATCAGGCATGATGGGCTATTGACCCCCAACGTGCGGAGGATAAACCGGCAAGAGGGGTCGATGACCTTGGCCGCTTTGAGCGATCGTTTACCGGCGCGGCTTGCGCTGGGGTTGATCTTTTGCTAGTCACGAAAAGGGTAGAAGATATGGTTAAGCCGATGAAAATCTTATTCTAATAAAATATCAAAATGAAAATACCTCTAAAGACGAGTTAGCATCGCCGAACTCGAGCTAGACCCAAAGAACGGTCTCCGTCGGCTCGAAAGCCAGGAAGAAAAGAGGACAGGACCTCGGAATAGTACGCCTCCGCAAAAGTGCCTCAGCTATGGAAGCCCACCATGTGGTAAATTGGCCCGATCGACGTGTGTTTAACACGAGGAATGGCAAGTCTACCACATGGAGTTCATCGACTAGCTCAATAATAAGATCCGCCGCATGAGAGTTGGTTACTTTGTTTCGTGGTTTAATCATCCTAAGCAAAGGAAAGCAAGGAATGGTTTGTCCAAAACCCACCGGTGGCGTGCATAAACTCGAAGGATGATAGAATTCATAGGTCGGCTGAAATGTTCTGCTTTGAGTACTTAAGCCGACGTGAAGGATGCAAGGAGAAATCAGCAGGGGAAGCAGATCGAGAGTGGATTGGGGCATTAGGGAGCTGTCAGAGTTTAAACGAAGAAAAGAAGGCCACGGGAGATCGGCTAATTGACTGTATGAAAAGAAATCTCTACGGTTGAAAGAGGCTTGGTTAAGATGCAAGAAAAAGGACAAGTATTTGTGGAAGCCGGCAGGAGAGATTTTTTGTTCATCGGATGAACACATGGTAAATTTTTCGCCTGGGGATCGGCTAGGTTGGAATACAGGGACGGCACCCTCAGGAAAGTCCTCTGTTGGGAAAGCCGATTCTTCCGAAGGGTCCGGGATAATGAGGCGGCCAAAAACGCAGTAAAGCCAAATCTGGATAAACCAAAGAGGGCCGCCAACATTACCGATTTACATAGGAACCATTGCCAAGAAAAGCCGACTCTCGATGATATGCATCATATGGTATACGGCGCCCAGCAAGGATTTCCCTAAAGATAGCCGATTTACCCATAACAATTTGCTCCGACATAAATTGATAGACCTGGGTTGGTCCTAAGGAAGCGCCACAGAAGAGGAATCGGTCTAACCATAAGTTGATAAAGGCTACGTGTTCTTCATCCGATACAGGGCCGGTTACTTTGTTGTTATTTTGGATGTATTTGGACCAACCTTCTCCCTTTTTTCTGGTCAATTTGTACTGAGGTTTCCCACTAAAAGCCGATATTTGTTCTCCATCAGGCCTAAGACAGCATAATTCAGCCATATCTAAAAGGGTTGGGCCGATGGGACCGGTTGGGAAAAAGAAGGCGTTAAAAGAGTCCGACCAAAAATAGCAGGCAGCAGCTACTAAAGATTCGTTGGGCTCCGGGGCAGCTAAGGACAGGGGGATACACTCAGCGATGCCCATACCTTCCCACTCTGCTTTCTTTTGGGCCGATACTCTAATGTACCAGGACCTCCAGCCCTTGAGAGCTGTCGGCCAAGACCTAAAACTTTTTGACCACTCGTTGATGTTGTAACCAGGAGCCGATAAAGGGAGTCTAGGGATTTCATCTCCAATGACAGTATCGGGTTCTATAGTTCCTATAGGACCTAGGAAGTACTGATGATCGCTATCTGGGATCGGAACAAGTACCTGAGATGCGTCCATTTCAGCCGATGCTATGAGAAGAAGGGTTGAAGCGGAGGAAAGCCGATTTCAGGATTAACGAGAGCACGCCAGGGTGAAAATGACTGCAGGGGGGAGCCTCATATTTATACCTTGGTGAGAAGGTGAAAAGGCGGGAACAGTTGCTACATTGAAAACGCACCGAGAAGATTGCGGCGCCATTAATGGGGGAAGTTACCAAGGTGAATCCTAAACGACAAGCCGATCACGGAAAAGACGAAGGGATTTTTGAAAGATAACAAGTTACCTTTCAAAAATGGGGGGCATATGTTTGCACCAAAATTCGGTATGTATTGGAATCGGTCTAAAAATAGAAGTATCGCATGTAAAGGAATCGGTAATCGGCTTTAAAAGGAATCTGCTTTCTAAAAGGAAAGGAAATCGGATAAAAGGCCGATACGGATAAATACACCGTATCCATGTACAACTCGGATCGGTCAGGCGTGTTATAAAAGGGGGAGGGCGCCAAGCGAAGAAGAAGAATCAATCCAACAACACACACATCTACTTTTACAAGTTTTCCTTTTACATTGTTTTAGCCCCATAGATCTCTCTGCAAGTCGACGGAATCAACATAGTTGCGCATCGCCGATTGTTGATTTTAGCCGATTTCACCCAGGTTTGATTTAGCTTCGCTTTTGTTGCGCATCGCCTTCCGGCCGATTTTACCTTGTATCCGGATCAATCAGAATCAGTTGATCTAGTTATCTCCTAATCGGTTCTTGCCGACTAGCGAAAAGCCGATAGATCCTTGTTTATCGGCTTCGATCAAATTACAAATTTTACCTTGTCGATTTCAGGTCAAATCGACTGGCACGCTCTGCAAACCCGGTGTTTGTCTTGTGTGTTCGAGGCCTAGAACCCCCTTCACGTTTTTGGCGCGAACACGTGGGGATGATGAAACCCTGCTGCGTCTCACCGGGCTGGCAGAAGTGATGGGCAAGCTCACCGAACTCCGGTATTTAAATCTATCGAAATTTCTGGATACATACAACCGATCAGCATGGCGAATTGCCCGGGATTTGATTGAGAGCATCAGTACCCTTCGCGAACTAGAGCATTTGTACTTGTGTGGGAATCATCCTATTGAGAGTGTACCTGAAAGTTTTAGCAAACTTAGAAAGCTGCATACACTGGACTTCTCGGGCTGCTACAATCTTCGGCAGCTACCAAAAAGTTTAGGTGAAATTGGTAGTATGAAGTTTCTAATTGTGGCAGACTGCCGTAGGCTGCATGAGTCCGAACTAGCTCAGCTCCGCAGTAGTTCAGCCTTGCTACCACGCTTTGTGGTCCAAGCTGGTGATGGTGAATCAAGTAGCAATCTTTTTCAGCTTCAGCATGCAAATACTGGCAACTTGGAGATATATAGACTTGAAAATGTGAAGTCCGCAGAAGAGGTGCAGAGTATAAAACTGGTGGAAAAACAAGGACTTAGAGACTTGAAATTCGAGTGGACCAGCGGTGCTAAGCGGTGTGTCGAGGACATAGAGGTGTTGGCAGAGCTAGAGCCGCCAAATGCTTTGAGGCGGTTTCAGCTACGTGGTTACAATGGTGTCAGATTTCCGGCATGGCTAACGGGTATTAGTCATTATCTCCCTAATATTGTAGAAATTGATATGGGGGATTTGCTCAAGTGCAGCAGCCTACCACCGCTCGGCCAATTAAGAAACCTGAAATGGCTGTATCTCATGAATATGCACAGCATTACGAAAATTGACGAGGGCTTCTGCGGCGGCGCGAGAGGATTTCCTCTACTGAGGAGATTTTATCTCACAAGTATGGAAAGCTTGGAAGAGTGGAACACGGCGAACTCCTATGGTGATTTCATGTTCCCCAACCTTGAGGAGCTGACATTATGTGGTTGCCCCAAGTTGAGGTTGAAACCTTGTCCTCCTAGAGCTACTCGGTACTGGGAGATAGAGCGTAGCGATGAAATAATATCATCGTGGGGGGAGAGTGTGTTACACACAGCCACAGGTGCTTCCTCCTCTGCTCTAGTAAAACATCTGGAGGTCAGATCCTGCGAGCTGCCTCTGCATCAGTGGAGGTTGCTTCACCACCTCCCTGCGCTCCCTAAATTAACTATCAGAGAATGCAGTGATCTGACCAGCTCACCAGAGATCATCCGAGACCTCTCCTCCCTCCAATCATTGTTCCTCGAAGACAACAGTTACCAGGCAGAACTGCCAAAATGGTTGGGGTGAGCTCACATCTCTTCAGGAACTGAGTATAGCAGGATACTTGGAGCAAAAGGAATTGCAAGGGAACATGAGGCAGCTCACTTCGCTACAGTCACTTAGTCTGGATGGTTACCTAGGCGTGGAATCACTGCCGCAGTGGTTAGGAGAACTCGCCTTTCTCAAATATTTGAAAATCTCACGCTGGACAGAGCTGGGTAATTTGCAAGAGAATTTGTGCAGTCTCACCTCCCTCAAGAAACTTGTGATCTGGGAATGCGAGGGCATAAGTCTTTGCCAGAGAGCATACAACAACTCACCAACCTCGAAGAACTACGAATTGGTGGCTGCCCCAAATTAAAGCGGTGGTGTGAATCAGAGGAAAACGAGAGGAAGCTCGCTCACATCAAACGAAAGGTATGTGCCCAGTCAAGCTACTTGCCGTATTGCTCTTGTTTTTGCACTGACTACTCTTTTCGTCAATCTTGCAATACAACTTAATTCTTTTTTGCGTTGTTTGGATGATTCTTTCGTGCAGAAACGTCTAGATTTTCATCTACTTTACCGTGTTATTCTTTTCTTTTTCCTTTTGAAAAGAGTCCTTGTTATTCAGAACATATGTATAGCAAAAGAAAAAGAAAAAGTTGAATGAGAGGAGGGGTTGGGTTTTAGCAAGCACCTGCTCCAACGTGCCTGATTGAGCAGTATCCGTATGAGTTCCAAAAGAAGTCGCCGTTGTGTTTTTTATAAGAAAATAATTAAATTAGAGAAATTTTACAATAAATTATACTGGTAATATATAATAGGTAGTAAAAATCAGATCTAATCATTCGTTTGTTGAGAGAATTATACTACTCTACTACCAGAGAAAGTATAAATTGAATATGAACCGTTCATTCTTTTCGATCCAAAAGATCAAATTAAGTAAAGTTTATTTATACTTCATCTGGTAGTAGAGTAATAGAAACACCTTTAACAAATCAACAATTAGATGTGATTTTTACTACATATTATATACTACCAGTATAATGCATTGTAAAATTTCTCAAATAAATAGTAGCTAATCTGATCTGTCGGATCGAAAAGAAGGAATGATTTATATTGAATTTAGTGTACCGTAAAATAGCACTAAAATTATTAGTGCAGTACAATTTCGGAGCGGTTATTCCTGACTACTGTACATAGTGCTGCATTCCAAATCTATTTCACTTTCAAATCTCAGTGTGAAATTTTGTAAACAAAACAAAAGCATGTTTGTCGCAATGAATTGGAACCTGTAGAAAAAGAAACAAAACATTCAGTGAATGTACGCTACCAGCCATACAAAGGAATAGTAGCTAATTTTTATTTTCTTGAATTTTTTATTTTCACAACCAATGCACGAAACTTAGCACCGACTTTTGTTTATCTGGACTGGACAAAACATAATTTAAATGCATAGTTCAAAATTCCTCGTATGCGATAGTTGTCATTCACGGGAACTATGTCTTTTTTTTTTAACAGGAATTTGAATTAGTATTCTAGCTAACGAAAGTTTTGACTTTATTTATTTTGCAGCGTATTTCTTAATAATAGTAAGGCGGACAGTATCTACCGCAGGGGCGGAGCCAGGGCCTCGACCACTCAGGCTATGGCCCAAGGCCTAGGATGAAATCTCTCTTAAATAGCTAGTCCAACCCAGGTGGATGTGTATGAAAACTCAATAACAGCTGGCCCAGTTCGAGACTTTGGTTTGGACTAGCTCGCCCTTGATTTACAAAAATCAAGGGCCTTAATGAACTTACAAGATTTTATTGTGGCTGGTTGAGTTTCATGGGTTGAAGAAGGATCATCATGAACAAAAGAGATTTTAAGCTGTTGTATTTAACTCTGACTTGCACAGTTTGGCTTTGGCCATGTTAGTAGCGCTCCACTCCTTTAGGTCATAAATAGCGGTCGTTTTGGACATCGACACAGTCCCTACAATTTAATTTTGATCACTAATTTCTATTGTAATATATTTTTAAAAATCCAATAAAATTATAATATTATGAAAGTACATATTGAGACAAATTTACACATATGATTTTCATCCATACATCTAATCTAAATATTTAAAATGACATCAAGAGCTAAACTTTTAAAAGTTTGATTGTACGCATTCTAAGTCGACTACTATTTGTGACGAGAGTAACAATGAGCTTATGAGCGCAAGACGTTTTATAGCTTGTGCATTGCTCAGCATTAGCAACAGTCATTAGAATGTCGTCCGAAGGATCTAGAGAGTGAACTATACTCGATCAAATACTTCTCTGCTGTTGTCTATACCATTTTTCACAAAAGTTATGTAACTGTTCCCATTGCTGACTCATTGGCCATTGTGATATTCACTTGATATGTCTCCATTGATTTCCCTGTGGAACATACATTTGAATTTGGCAACATTTGAAGGCTTAGTGTAAATCAATGTAGCTAATAAAGTAGCAGCAACACAAATGCAGCCAGGTAATTTGGCTGTTTAGAAATACAGTTCAGCCTCCATATGATGTCACCGATAGGTTTCTAACGATTGCACATCAACTGCTCTTTCCTGCAGAATGGAACCGAGGTTTCTACTACGGTTTTCTTTGTAGCCCTTCAACAGCTCTACCAAAGTCAGAATTAACGGTGCATCCCAAGTCAGAACGAACTCGGTAATGAAGCAAAACTGGAGAAGTGATGAGTAGGAACATAGAGAAACAAAAAAACAGCAGCCATGTTCCAATGTTTTCCTATGTATCCTCCTCCAAGATAGACAGATGCTTGTAAAGAAAAAGTTGTTCCTCTCAAATGATAGGACTACGGTTATTGGCTCAGTGAAAATCATGTATATGACAGTAACTAATGGCTTCTGCATTAGCATTTCTACTTCTGCTGCTTAGTGGAAACTGTTTTGTTAATAATGGAAGACTATATCTCCCGGCTTAAGCATCATAAGATACACATAGCCAAATATTTATTACAAAATTTCAGCAAGAAAGCTGTTAAAAGTGCTCCCTACCATAAAGGTTTCAACAAGCCATGACAAACCAAAACATAAAATTTTAACCCACACATAGTCTGTTACTGAATCACCATCCATGGCCGATGAAGAGTTCCCGAAGTACAATCTCCAACGAGTTGCATGACGGTGAATGCATCTCCAAGGAGTTTTGACCTTTTGACTACGAAGAGGTGTGTCACCGGTGGTATAGCCAGCAAGAAGTCAAAACTCCTTGGAGATGTGTTCATTGTCATATGTCGAGTAAGAGTCGACAAGTCTTAATTAGAGGGGAGATTGTTGAAAACTAATCAAGATTTGTTAAAAATTGTTGATTTGCCGTGTCATGAAAAGCAAGCTATCATGATACAATAGGCAATCAGATCAATCAAATAGTTTATTTCCTTAGTTAGGCTTTCCATGTTTAAAGTCTGTCTTGGTTACCAAGTTGGTTAGGTGATTTGTCCACTATACAAGGGCATGTATCTCATAAATTTGAGTATAAATATAAATAAGAAAAAGCAAGAGGGTAATAAGAAATACAAGAGAAAATTGTTCTAATGTTTTTTTGATGCACTGTTCCAACATTTTTTACAGGAATGTGAACTAGAATTCTAGCTAACGAAAGTTCTGACTGTTAGAGATAGAGTCCTGTTACCCTTGTATACATACTTGGTTAGAGATAGAGTCATGTTTTCTCTCCCTCATGTACATGTATATATATTGGCCCATTGGCCTCATGATGAATACAAGTGCTATTCATAACATGGTATCAGAGAAAATCTAGGTTTACCTTTTCCCTCTGGCGTTGCACTTGCGCCGTCTTTTCCACTCAGAGATTTTTCTTGTCGCCGGCGATTCTTCTCATCGCCTCTAGGTTACCCACGGAACGGCACAACCAGCGATGTTCTCCGTTCCGGATTGACGCAGCGCCTTCCGCGTCGCACGGCCCTACCGATCGTCCTAGTCCTCCTCTGCTCTCTGGTCGACGGCTCATCCAAGTTCACGCGCATTCGACCGCCTCAATCTGCGCGGGTCGGCCGGACGTGCTGATCCTCGGTGGGTGCTCAGCCAGGAGACTTCTTGAGCGGGTCGACCGGATGCGCCCAGGAGAATGTGTTGCTACCGGTTCACCGATCCGCTGTCGACCTCCCGCTGCCGGCCGCCGGTCACCGCCGTCGCCCTCGGCTTCGACGCCGCAGCCGCCAGCTCTCCCGCTGGCCGACGGCCTACGGCTTCTTCGCGTCGCCCGCCACAGGTCACCTTCAACGCCGACCCGCCGCCTTGACTGCCGCACGCTGGATCTGCGCCGCGGACCTGGTGCCTTGCTGCCGCGTGCTGGTTCGTCTCCTCGTCCACGCCGCCGACCCGCTGTTTGGCTGTGTGCGCTTGATCGCCTTCGCCTTCCAAGTTGCCATCTACGCCAAGTCGTTCGGCTTTCGGTCAGGACCGGCTTGAGTCGTTTGGTTGTTTTGGTGTGGTTTGAATCCGAACGAAGGTAGAAGGCTCGACTAGGGTCGTTCCGCACCGCCGAACAGGGTCGCCGACTGGTGACCGCCGTCTTCTTGGTCGCCGGAGTCGGGCCGCCGCCGCCGGAACCGAAGCCGGGTCTCTCCCTGCGATTGGATCCAATTACCGTCGGGAGATCTAGTCTTCGGGTCCGATCAAGAACAACAAATCGGCAGAGGTCCCCGTGGTCAAGGCTAAGGTTCCCGCGGTCAAAAAAAAGATGTCAACTTCTTCTAGTTCTTCGGGGACCATTTTTGTTCCTCGCTGCCCGGTCATTTTTGATGGTATCAATTATCGAGACTGGGTTCTCCATATGCGCCTTCACATGTGTGGTCAGCGTCTATGGGAGTTTCTTACCGGTGAACTATCCTGTCCGCCTCGTCCCAGTCCCCCTGCCACGCCTGTTAGTCCCAAGGAGGATGCCGACGTTGTGGAGTCTTTTCAGACTCAATTTACTGCCCATAAGACATGGATTGATGAGGATGCTCATGCCTCAGCTATTTTGGTTGCTAGCATGGAGGTGCATCTTACTGGGGACATTGTTGCTTTGTCTTCAGCACAGTTGATGTGGGCGCATCTTCGTGATCGTTATGAGCCGGCTGGAGACTCTCTGTACCTTGCTGTTGTGCGGTAGGAGAAGTCGCTTCAGCAGGGTGATTCTACTGTGGATGAGTTCTATGTGTAGTTGTCTTCGGTTTGGCGTCAGATTGATTCCTTGGGACCGGAGGTTTGCCGCACTTGCCAGTGCTGTCAGTGCCAGCACTCTCATTTGGAGCTTCGTCGCATCTACGACTTCCTAACACGTCTACGGGCTGAGTTCGAGCAGATTCGTGCACAGCTGCTTGCTCGTCATCCTCGTGTCACTCTGTTGGAGGCTCTTGCAGCTATTCGTACTGAGGAGATTTGTCTTCGTGGCGCTGGTCTGCTGGTGTCTCCCTCAGTTTTGGCGGTGCCTACCTACTGCAATAAGAACGGACATGTGGAGCAGTTCTGCTACAGAAAGAAGAAGGATCTTGCTCGTCGAGGTGGACACCATTCTAAGGGCTCTGGACTTTTGGGCGCTTCTCCTCAGCAGACTTTTGTTGGTTCTGACTCTACTCAGGAGATTCTTACCCTACTGCGTCGCATGGCTGCCACTACACCGACAGGTTCCGCTGGTTCTGCTACTCAGTCTTCTAGTGAGACACCACCACCCTCATCAGGTATCACACTATGGATTCTTAACTCTGGAGCTTCTTTTCATATGGCATCTGATCCTTCGAGTCTCCATTCCATTAGCCCTCTTATTGCTCCTATCACTGTGCAGACCGCAGATGGTACTTCTCTTTCTGTTGCAGGACGAGGCAATCTTTTGTCATCCTCTTTTCATGTTCCTGCTGTTTCTTATGTTCCCAAACTGACCATGCAGCTCATATCTGCTGGCCAGCTTACTGATCATGGTTGTCGCATTATTCTTGATTCTGATTCTTGTTGTGTTCAGGATCGTCGGACGGGGGCTCTAGTTGGGATTGGCCCTCGCCGCCATGACTCTCAACGTCTTTGGGAGCTTGACTGGCTTCATCTACCTTCTGCTGCCTCTGCCAGTCTCTCTGTTTCCTCTACAGCTTCAGCATCCGTTGCTTCTTCTACTGGGACTTTTGCTCAGTGGCATCACCGTTTTGGCCATCTTTGTGGTTCGCATCTGTCTTCTTTAGTTCGTCGTGGTCTTTTAGGCTCTGTGTCTGGTGATGCTTCTTTACACTGTACGGGTTGTAAGCTTGACAAACAGCTACAACTCCCCTACCATTCTAGTGAGTCTATATCACAGCGTCCTTTCGATCTTGTTCATTTTGATGTTTGGGGTCCGTTTCCTTTTGTTTCAAAAGGGGGTCATCGCTATTATATTCTTTTTATAAATGTTTTATCCATCTATAAGACTTTTGCCACCATGATTCGTACTCAGTTTGATTCTCCCATTCGTGTTCTTCGTGCTGACTCGGCAGGGGAGTATCTGTCAGGAGCTCTTCGAGCTTTTCTTGCTACACAGGGCACTCTCTCAGTTTTCTTGTCCGGGTGCTCATGCTCAGAATGGTGTGGCTGAGCGCAAGCATCGTCATCTTCTTGAGACAGCTCACGCTCTTATGCTTGCTTCTGATGTTCCACCTCAGAGCATCGTCGTGATTATGATGAGACCTTTGCTCCTGTGACTCATATGACTACTGTTCGCACTCTACTTGCTGTAGCCTCTGTTCGAGAGTGGTCCATCTCCCAGCTTGATGTAAACAATGCCTTTCTTAACGGCAAGCTGTATGAGGAGGTCTATATGCAGCCACCATGTAACATCCTGAGTTTGTAATTGCCTTTTTAATTGTTAATTAGTGCCTTGAGAGTCATTTGGATTTCTAAGTGGAGTTAATTGTGTTTGGATTTGATTGTTTGAGCTGTTTCGATCGTTTTTGCTCAAGTTTTCCCGTTCGTGTTTCGTCTAGAATTCCTTAGTATTTCTAGTTTCTAAACCCTTCTTAGCTATCCTAGAACCTATCCTAAAAGTCTTCCAAAGAAATTCTAAATTTCGTAGCTTTCCGTAGTTTATCGGGGCTTTTTCAGCCTAGGCGGCAGTACCGCTGGCTCTAGGCCGGTACTGCCGGCCATGGGGTTCGGGCAGGGGGGCAGGGCGCCCGTTGCTGACCGGCTTCCCTGACCACCTCAGCCTTTTTCTAGAAGCTTCTCCCTCACTCCTCAGCCCCAGCCGACTCCCGCACACGCCCTCACTCTCCCTCACTCTCTCACTCCCTCTCTCTCCCTCCCATGGAGCTCTCCCTCTCACTCTCAAGCATTCTCTCCCTATAAACTACTCTCTCCGGTGTTCTGGAGCTCGAGAAGAAGCAAGCCACAGAAGAGATCGTCGCCCTAAAACCCTAGCGACGATTTGTGGTGAGTAGATCGAGTTCTAATTAAATCTATTGCGATCTGAGTCCACTTCGTTGTTTCATTCTTCTTCTACTCTTCCTTCCTTTAGCTTAAACCCTAGAAAACCTAGTGGTAATGCTCAACGTTTAGCTAGTTGAATCCTTAGACTTAGGTTAAGTTGTTCTAGGTGTTAGAGTTTTAGTTAATACGAAAACCGAGTTCGAAATCCTAGTTTCTTATTTCGTCGGATTATTTGGTTAAAAGTCATTTTCGTAACTTTGGGAAAAGATCCTTATAACCCTGGTTCCGAAAGCTAGGAAAATGATGTTAGAATATATTCGATGCCGCTGAAGTTCGAGTTTTGCGAAAAGAATTGAGTTTGAATTCGATTCCGGTCAAAAGTCGAAATTTGGCGTGAATTAGGATTATCGAGTTCTTCGGGTGGAAATTAGGTCAAACGAAGTCAGAACCTCGAGTGGTTCACGTGAATGGGTCCTTACCATTGCCGAGAACCCACCCATGCAATCGCCGCAAAGTTCCGAAATCATTTGCACAAAAACCCGTTTATGAAAACCCTAGTTTCTCTTTGGCCGGCACTACCGACGTGGTGAGGCCGGTACTGCCGCTATGGCCGGCACTACCGCTCCCACAACGCCGGTAGTTAATTTCCAGTGGGTTACCCTTTTTGGTCACTGGCCGTCGGCAATACCGCAGTTCAATGTCCGGTACTGCCGCTTGACCGGAGCTACCGGGCATAAGCCTCCGGTAGTTATTTTCTAGAGAGGTCCAAATTTGATTTTATGATCTCCGGCACTACCGATTTTAAGGTCCGGTACTGCCGACCGTGGGGCGGTACTACCGGGCTTTAGATGCCGGTACTGCCGGGCTTTAGTTAAAAATCTGGTTTTTGTTCGATTGTTCTTCCTCGTGTTCGTCTATTTGGTGTTATCTAGTTTTGAAAGTATAATGATTTGGTTTTCAATGGATCTTATTCATCTTCTCATTGTTTCTTTTGTTGTGCGTTCGATTAGACGTTGACGCCTCGGGTGCAGTTGACGAGGATCCAGACTACGACCTCGAGAACACGTGTGACGCAGAAGCAGAGCAAACAGGCAAGCACCCCCTTTGACCATGTTACTCCTATATTTGCAAATGTAATTGATGATTGAAAAACTATTATGCCAGCATGTGAATTTAATACAAGTATTTTATTTGGTGGGAATTGGTAGTTAACCTATGAATTGGATGGTTCGTCTTAATCTCGTTGTGCCATAAGATCCTTGTACAACCATAGGGTACGGTTAGGCGCTATGTAAAGTGTCACCTGGGAATATAAGTCTAATAGTTGCATATGCTTAGCCCAGCCTTAGACTGATTGAATATTGATCGGTGGACTCATTTAATCAAAATCCTTTGATACGTTATTAGGATTTCTGAAGTGGTGATTTCGAGAAATAAAGGCTATGTTGGTAAAAGGTGAAAAAGGGAAAAGGTGTAAAGTGGTTTATGCCGGACGGATGATGGGAGGTCTCGTCTGTGCAATCCTAAGGACTGAACTTGACGCTTTTAACTGAGTCTTTTCGTACAACCACATGTGCTAGTATGGGATAGCCTAAACCCAGTACAGGAGTTGGGATTTGGTCTTGCGCCGTGGTAGGTCGAAGTAGTGGAACAGTCATCGACGTACTGGTGATGTTCAGAATACTCCCCCACCTCGCGCAGGTGTTGGAAACTTTCGTTACAACGGTGGATGCTTTGCTATGGGTAAAAGGCACGATGGAGCGCAAGCCATCATCGGATCCGTGTGGGTGAAGCGGGTTTGGAGTCTTGGTGCCTAACTGCAAGTATTTGCGGCACTCTCGCCCGACCCGAGGGTATACTCTGTGTGTGTGTGTGAAGCCCTCACCCATAGCAAAGAGCGCACATCGCTGGGGCTGATGCAGGACTGGAAACCGACAATTGGAAAAGTTTTGTCACAATCTAGCAAAACAGGTACTATATGTATCGCGTGGCATGGTTGACATGATTGCTAGAGTGTGTCATGTGGGTAAAGTGTACATTCTCTGCAGAGATTAATCAAACTAATCGATTAGCCGTGCTCACGGTCACAAGGAACCCACCGGAGTTGAGAATGACCCACCGGAGGAGAGGAACGAGGATGAACACGAAGAACGCGAAAATGGTGACCCGGCGCCGGTTTTCTTGATCTCCCGGACGAATGAGTTGGGGAGGAAATGGGAGGGTGTGTGCACTGGAAAGAGGGCTTCAAAACGAAGAGATGAGAAGTGGAATCGTGCAAAACGGAGTTGAAACGGCCGAGTTATGGCCAACTAAGTGCATTTCGGTTTTTACGTTGCAGCTCAAAATCCGGCGAGATTTGCGACGAATAATGGTGGGGAATGGCAAGAGGGCGTCGGTACGGATTCAACGGAACCGGCGGTTCGCGATTTGGAGGTTTATGGTGGAAGTTATGAGTGATTGAAAGCTTGGAGCCGTGAATGGAGAGGAGAAACCTTCTTTGTTGTTTTCCTTCGTGAGGTTGAAGAAGAGCAACAGTGCCCTGCCACGTGGCGCCTCTTGATTGGTCAGGGATTACGTAAATGATCCGCCCTAGAGAAAAATTAGGAAAAATGGTCTAAAAATTCTGAAAAAATTCCTAGAACCATTTTAGAATATTTGGGACCCAATAAAATTGGTTTCGCGGAATTTGGATGCAATTTGTGGAATTAAATATTCAGGCGCGGATTACGGGCATTAAACAAAAGCCGTGCGAGATAAAATAGGAGTGAAGGTCCAAAAATCCGGGGAATCATTCAAAAAATCATTTTGGAATATTTGGGACATAATCGAAGTGGTTTTGGGATTTTTGGAGCATTTTTGGACCCGGGTGAAATTTCGGGTACCAGCGGGAATCTGGAAATTCGATTTTTCGAACGGAAGGGAATTGAATCCCGATTTTGGATGGGAAAGGATGCCAGGTTAATATAAACACCAGAGAATCTCCAATTTTTGAAGTTAATTAATTTAAATTAGATTTTCTCCAGAAGACGAAAACTAGGGCGTTACAAACCTACCCCCTTAGAAAGAATCTCGTCCCCGAGATTCGGACGGAGAAAGAAAAAGATGGGGAAACTCTGCTTGGAGATCTTCTTCTCGCTCCCAAGTAACTTTCTTCTCTGGATGATTACTCCACTGACCCTTGCAAAACTTGATTACCTGACTTCGAGTTCAACATTGCGCTTCATCCAAAATTATGATTGGATACTCTGGATACGACAGGTCTTCTTTCACTTCCATCTCTTCAAATGGCATCTGATGCTCGGGTACTCTTGAGACACTTCCTCAACTGAGACACATGAGAGACGTCTTGTACCCCTGATAGCTGTGGAGGCAACTCCAACTTATATGCGACTTCGCCTTTCAATCATAATCTTCCACTCTTTGAATGATGAAAATGCTTCTGATTTATGCTTCAAGAAATAAGGCCAAACTTTTCTAGAATAATCATCAATGTTTGTTAACATATAGCAAGCGCCTCCAAAAGAAGGCTCACGAGATGGCCCCCATAAATCAGAATGCACATAATCAAGAATACCTTCTGTAGAATGAATAGAAGTGTTGAATTTCACCCTCTTATGCTTACCAAATATGCAATGCTCACAGAAATTCAATTTTCCTCTATTATAACCATCAAAAAGTCCTCTTTGACTGCCAAACCCTGTTCACTCATATGCCCAAGATGTTTGTGCTAAAGATTAGCAATATCAGGTACAGAATGTGAAGTAATACAGACATTACTTGTCATTGTAGTGTCTAGTAGACGATATAAATTTGCTGATTTCAAATCACCTTTCATAACAATAAGAGAGCCTTTTGATACCTTAAAAATTCCATTTCCTCTGGAATACTTATACCCTTTAATATCAAGAGTGAAAGTGCATCTAGGCCCCCTAATATAGTTTTGGTTGATCAATGACAAACGATTAAAGATTCTAACATGTTCAACTAGTGTATGAACAGGTAAAAGGTTCGAAAAGAGATCATCTACCGCCATCGGTTACCCTCAAATTTCATAGAGTAAGAAAAACGGCATCTGCGAATGTAATTTTGATTTGTTGAGTCATAGGATTGCTGTACTATTAAGAGGGGAGCATTGAAGTTGGTCTAGAGATGGTCACTTTGCTCAGATGAATGTTGTTTAGTCTCTCAAAAAATGTTTAGTGTCCGCACTCGCTTCGGAATGAGGTTTGCTTTCAAGTTCCTATCGGATGTTCCGATGTCAGTTCGGACATTCCGATTGTTCAGACATTCCGAAGTGCAGTTTTGCTTTAGTCCGTTGTGTGTTGTAAGGGTCGGACATTCCGATGTATTGTATCGGATGTTCCGATGCCTGTTAGTTTTTGGTTTGGGACCTCTCTGTTAGCTTCGGATGTTCCGATCCTGGGTATCGGAAGGTCCGATGTGTGCTGTCTTGTAAAAGGGTGCTCTCTGTCGTGTTCGGACTGTCCGAGGTCCATTCTTCGGAAGTTCCGAAGTAGTTGTTTTCCAGTTTGAGAGCTCTCTGTTTGTTTCGGATGTTCCAATATTTCAATCGGACATTCCGATGTGGGCTTAGTTTGTTTAGCTGGGTTCCCTCTCTGGGTGTCATCGGATGTTCCGAAGTTGAGATCGAACATTCCGATACACATAGTTTTCGACCGTTGGATGCTTTCCAAGTCTGGTAGTTTGCACACATCGGATGTTCCGAAGTTCGCGTCGGACATTCCGATGTGCGGCTGAGTGTGGGTATAACGGCTAGTTTTGAACCAAGAGCAGAATATCCACCGCAACGCTCAAGCCGCAAGTGTGTTGCTTGGAGCTTTGAGTCCCGAAGAATTCAACAAGGTTGATGGCCTAGAAGAAGCAAAAGAGATATGGGACACTCTCCAAGTCGCTCACGAGGGAACTTCAAGTGTTAGAGAGTCTAAAATCGAGCTCTTGGAAGGAAAGTTGGGGAGATTTGTTATGAACGATGATGAGACACATCAACAAATGTATGACCGATTGATGATTCTCGTGAACATGATCCGAGGGCTTGGAAGCAAGGATATGATGGATCATGTCGTGGTGAAGAGGATGTTAAGAGCCTTTGCTCCAAGGAACTCGACTCTCGTAACACTTATACGAGAGCGAAAAGGTTTCAAAAGGTTCACTCCAAATGACGTGCTCAGAAGGATTCTTTCACATGAGCTTATGGAGGAAGAGGCAAAAGAAGTGAAGAATCTTGCCAAGCAGAGTTCGAGCTCAAGACCAAAGGAGATATCTTTGAAAGCAAGTAAAAAGGAAGAATCAACTTCAAGCGACGATGAGGAAGATGAAAGCGACGATGAGGAAGATTTGGCATTGTTCGTGAGAAAATTCAAGAAATTCCTCAAGTACGACGGTTCAAGTAAATACAAAAGGAACTACAATGACAAATCAAGGAGAAGAAGAAACACAAAGAGGGCGTGCTATGAGTGCGGTGAAGTTGGACACTTCATCGCCGATTGTCCAAAGAAGAAGAATACTTCAAATGAACATAAGAAGAGTGAACCAAACAAGAAAAATAAAGCTCACAAGAAGAAGTAATCGGGGCGAGCTCATATTGGCGAAGAATGGGATTCAAATGACTCCGACTCCAACTCCGACACCGATGATGAAGGAGTCACCACCGTTGCCATTGAAGCCGCTCCTCCAACAAAGTCACTCTTCGGAGAAACGAGCGACACCGACATCGATGACGACACACCCGTATGTCTTATGGCAAAAGGGAGGAAGGTAATGACTAAGTCGAAACTTCCAAGTAGTGATAGTGAACTAGATAGTGATGACAATGATGATGATGATGCTCTATTTTGTGATTTAAGCAAATCGGCTATTGACAAAATCCATAAGCTATTGAAAAGAATAGATAGCCAAGAGGAAACTCTTGAGAAGCAAGAAGAGTTGCTAATTTGCGAAAAGAAGAAAACTCTTGCTCTCGAGAAGGTTCTCGCAAAAGAAAAGGAGACGATTGAATTATTAACCAAGAAGCTTGACTTGGCTAATAATTCAATCGAAATGCTTAAGGGTTCGAATGAGTCACTTCAAGAGAATGTCATAAATCTAAAAAACAATCGTCAAGCTCCTGAAGTGCAAATTGAATCTCTCAATGATCCTAAATCTCAAACTGTTGAGTTATTAACGGCTTCTATTCCTTCCACTAGCAATGGTTGCTCTCGGTGTTACAATATTGATATTAATGCTTGTACTACTAACTCTCAATTTGTGCAAGTGTTAAAGAGCGAAAACGAGAGACTAAGCACCTTGGTAAGATACGGTTGCATAAAGACTTATCAATCTAAGGATGCCCTATACAAGACCATCAATGGTCGAGGCAACAAAAACAAAGAAGGGCTAGGATATGATAAGTACGAATGCAAAAGAAATGACCGTGTGGTGGTGAAAGGTAAGGAGTGCATCAAGTTTGTCAAAGAAAATGGCAAACAACCATTAACCACCACACAAGTCATCAAGACCGGGCAAGAATCAAAGAAGCATCTTCAATATCATACATCTCATTCTATTCACTATGCATCCTATATGTTGAAGAGAAATCACCATGGTAAAGTGATTGCTCATTTTGTCAGTGCCCACAATTCAAATGAAATGAGCAAGAAGAAAGTGTGGGTACCGAAGACTTTAATCACTAACATGCAAGGACCCAAAAAGATTTGGGTACCTAAAAACAAGATCTAATGTGCTCTTGTAGTATTATACCTCCGGTGGATCAAGTTGGGTGCTTGATAGTGGTTGCACAAACCACATGACCGGAGAAAAGAAAATGTTTTCATCTTTTGATGAGAAAGGGTCACAATATGAAAATATTGTGTTTGGTGATAATGGTAAAGGTGAGGTATTGGGATTAGGATTTGTAGCGCTTGTCAAGCCGGAAAGCAAGTTGGAGCGCGTCATCCCGCGAAGAACATCATGACGACGACAAGACCATTGGAGCTTCTACACATGGACCTCTTCGGACCCGTTGCTTATATAAGCATCGGAGGTAACAAATACGGTTTAGTCATTGTTGATGATTTTTCACGCTTCACGTGGGTGTTCTTTTTGCAAGAAAAAAGTGAGACACAAGGGATAATCAAGAAGTTTGCAAAAAGAGCCCAAAATGAATTTGAGTTGAAGATAAAGAAGATTCGAAGTGATAATGGGAGTGAGTTCAAGAATACTCAAGTTGAAGAATTTCTAGAGGAAGAAGGGATAAAGCATGAGTTCTCTGATCCATACTCCCCTCAACAAAATGGAGTGGTAGAAAGAAAGAATCAGACATTGATTGAGATGGTAAGGACAATGCTTGACGAGTACAAGATCTCCGATCATTTTTGGGCGGAAGCCGTCAACACCGCTTGTCATGCCATCAACCGATTATATCTCCACAAGATATTGAAGAAAACGGCATACGAACTCCTCACCGGTAACAAACCAAATGTTTCATATTTTAGAGTTTTTGGTAGTAAGTGTTTTATTCTAAACAAGAAGCCTAAGAACTCAAAATTTGCCCCCAAAATTGATGAAGGCTTCTTGCTCGGGTATGGATCAAATGCGTACGCCTATCGTGTTTTCAACAAAACGTCAGGTTGTGTTGAGATATCGAGAGACGTAACATTTGATGAATCTAATGGCTCTCAAGTGGAGCAAGTTGATTTGAATGTATTAGATAATGAAGAAGTACCAAGTATTGCAATCAAAACAATGGCAATAGGTGAAGTGAGACCGCAAGAAAAGGAGCATCAAGACAACTCTTCTGTACAAGTAGAGCCTCCTACCTCAAATCAAAGTCAAGACATTCCTCAAGGGAGTACAAGCAAACTCGTGGAGGATGATCAAATTGAAGACTTTTAGCCAATCCAACATACCTCTCAAATGCCACATCCAAAGGTGCATCAAAGTATCCAAAGAGACCACCCCGTCGACAACATTCTCGGCGACATCCAAAAGGAGGTAACTACACGCTCCAGAGTAGCTAATTTTTGTGAATTTTACTCTTTTGTGTCTACTTTGGAACCTTTGAAGGTAGAAGATGCACTAAAAGATCCAGATTGGGTGATGGCAATGCATGAAGAGCTCAACAACTTCGTTAGAAACAAAGTGTGGTCATTAGTGGAAAGACCTAATCAAAACGTGATAGGAACCAAATGGGTCTTCCGCAACAAACAAGACGAAAACGGAATTGTTACAAGAAATAAAGCTCGGTTGGTAGCTCAAGGATACACTCAAATTGAAGGTTTGGATTTTGGTGAGACTTATGCTCCCGTTGCTAGACTAGAGTCAATTCGTATATTGGTTGCATTTGCTACTCACCATGATTTCAAGCTTTATCAAATGGACGTCAAGAGTGCCTTCCTAAACGGTCCTATCGCCGAATTAGTCTACGTTGAGCAACCGCCGGGAATGGAGAACCACAAGAACCCTACACATGTATACAAACTCCATAAGGCGCTCTACGGGCTTAAACAAGCACCTAGAGCATGGTATGAATGCCTTAAGGATTTTCTCATTAAAAAGGGTTTTAAAATTGGTAAAGCCGATCCCACTCTCTTCACTAAATACATTGATGATGATTTATTTGTATGCTAAATATATGTCGATGACATTATATTTGGTTCTACTAATAAAAGTTTTTGTGAGGAATTTAGTAGGTTAATGACAAAAAGGTTTGAGATGTCAATGATGGGCGAGCTAAAATTCTTCCTCGGATTTCAAGTCAAACAACTCAAGGAAGGGACATTCTTGTGTCAAACAAAGTACATCAAAGACATGCTCAAGAAGTTTGACATGGAGAACGCCAAGCAAATTCATACACCCATGGCGACGAACGGACATCTTGGTCTAAGTGAGGAAGGTAACCCTGTGGATCAAAAGGTATATCGATCCATGATAGGGTCATTGCTTTATCTTTGTGCATCTAGGCCAGATATCATGCTTAGTGTTTGTATGTGTGCAAGATTTCAAGCCGCTCTGAGAGAGTGTCATCTAGTAGCCGTGAAAAGAATTCTTAGATATTTAGTTCACACACCAAATCTAGGGCTTTGGTATCCTAAAGGATCAAAATTCGATTTAATTGGATATTCGAATGCTGATTATGCGTGTTGCAAAGTGGATAGAAAAAGCAACTCGGGGACTTGTCAATTCTTAGGTAGATCACTAGTCTCTTGGTCCTCAAAGAAACAAAACTCAGTAGCTCTATCCACTGTAGAAGTCGAATATATTGCCGCGGGAAGTTGTTGTGCACAATTGCTATGGATGAGGCAAACTTTGAAGGATTTTGGACTAAGGTTGGATAGAGTGCCACTCTTATGTGACAACGAGAGTGCCATCAAAATAGCCAATAATTCCGTCCAACACTCCCGGACCAAGCATATATATATCCGCCACCACTTTCTTAGGGATCACTCACTAAAAGGAGACATTGACATTACCTACGTGAGAACCGAGAAACAGTTGGCCGATATATTCACCAAACCTCTCGATGAGAAATGTTTTTGCGAGTTGAGAAGTGAGCTAAATTTCCTAGACTATCGGAATGTGTCTTGACACCTTGCTTGCATTTGATTGCTACTTCTCATGTTGATTTCAAAATAAAATGTTTGCAAAATTAGATATTTGTCTTTGAAAAAGATTTATTGTCGACCGCATCTTCGGTCATTCCACTCGTGATCATTGCTTTGATTGTTGTTATGCTCTCTGATCACAAGTGGGATGACTCTCGAGTTCACTGACTCAAAGTCTCATCTCTTCCAAACTCTGAAATTCCCTCATTCCTTCTTGTCAGCTGGAAAAATAAACTCATCGGAATCTCCGATCCAGGCATCGGAATATCCGAATTCTGTGCTTTCAGTTGCTTCGGAACATCCGATATTTGGTATCGGAATATCCGAAGCTTCTTCAGCCTCAGTTTCGCTGGAAACCTAAACTCACCGGAACATCCGATCTCTTATATCGGACCTTCCGATATTCTGGGGATTCTGACCGTTCAGAACTTCCGAACAACAGTTCGTAACTTCCGAAGTGTGTGTAAACACATGAAAAGGACGGTTCGGTTGGCCCCCTCCACTCATTTCTTTATTCCCTAGCCTCCGTACATCTTTCCACCTTGTCTCCTCTTGTCGTCTTCGGAGTCTTCAACCATTCGGAAACTCCGATCCACCTCAAGGAAGGGTGCATCTCGGATTGGAAGTTCTTCACCTTTTTCTCAAATTTAGTTTTTGCAATCCAAGGTAAACCCTTGAATCCATTTTAGTGATTCCTCATTCCTTGGATCCTTTGCTCAAAACTCTTTGGTAGACTTGTTGTTCTAGTCTTCTTTTGTCTAGATCTCAAGTTTTATTCATTTCCTTCGGTCGATCTTGTCGAAATGCTTATTTAGGGTTGTACCGAGAATTTCGGAACTTCCGATATCTTGTGTCGGAACTTTCGATGTAAAGTCGGAACTTCCGACCTGGAATCAGAACTTCCGATGCTGACAGTACAGCACTAAAACCAGCTTTTTCTCAAAGTTCATCCATCTTATCTCGCTATTCCCTTGTCAGCTCTTTCCAATGGACCCAGGACAAGGTGACCAACCTCCTTAGGGTTCGGCCAAGGTCACCTTCAGTTGGAAACGTAAAACACCGACAGGAGCGAGAACAAAGCGGGCTGCGGGTCGGGGACCTCAACCGGGCATAACAATCAGCGAACCCGCTCAAGTAGCTCAGACAGTCAATGTGCCTTGTGGAGCACCTCTGCCATCAAGAAAGGGCAAATGGGTTGCAGGAGCTTCGGGATAACAGTCCTCCTCAGCAGGTGCAATGCCAAGGCTCAGAAAGCCTGAAAGAAATCCCAGACTGCAAAGGAAGCCCGTAAGCTACAAGGGCAAAGCAGCACAAGTTAGAAAAGCTCATGAATAAAATCCCAAGGCAACAGATAGGTTCTCCACTGACTCCCGCTTTTGGACATTCTTTCAACAGGACTTCTATGAGTCAATAATTCTTCCAAGAAAGAATCCTGTCGTCCTAATGCAATGGGTTGACTGGGAGTACATGGCAGCAGCCGATGATCCTGTGTTCATTGAAATTATTGCTGCATGTGAAAGAACTGGCACCAAGAGGATCATGAGTTTTCAACATGACTGGAATGTGGAAATAGTAGCTCAATTTTATGCCACGATGTACGTCTCCACGGATCGAGTCTCTACTCTCCATTGGATGACAGAAGGAACCTGGTATGAAGCCACGTATGTTCAATTTGCTAGATTACTTGAGTTCACAGAGGCAAACTCCTTGGACAGAGATCATATTCATAATGAGAGTTCCTTGGTTGCATCAAACTTAAACTTTCTTTATGACGAGGATGCAGAGTATGATTAAGGGAACACCAAGGGAATGAAACCATTCTTTGCTATTCTCAACAGGCTTTTCAGGAAGACACTTGCTCCTAAAGAAGGTGATGCCTCTCATGTTCTTTCCTACACTAGGAACCTTCTGAGCAGGATGCAGGATGGTCAGAGGCCCTTCGATGTATTCGATTTCATTTGGAATGAAATCCGTTTGATTGGTCAGGAGCCCAGGAGGAGCTGTGGATATGCACCATTTATCATGCATTTGATTGAACAAGTGACTGGGCAGCAGTTTGAGTGTGATGTGAAGCACACAGGTCTTCAGGTCAGGGCAATTAAGGCCCCTACTCAGCGATCCACCAGGGCATCCACCAGGAGGACCACTACTTCTACTGCTACACCTTCAGCTCCTAGTGGATCTTCCTCGCCGATCTTGCGCGCTTTGAAGTCCATCTTCGTCCTTTGCAAGAGCAATGCAGCAGCGCAGAAGAAGAACACCAAGAGGCTTAAGGACATTCAGAGGCACCTGAACCTTCAATGTTCAGAGGATGAGGAGAGCGAGGACGAGATCAAGGACCCCTTCACCCCAGCGCCTGATGCTTCAGAGTCTGAGGATGATGCCGAGGAGTCTTGATCAGATGAGGCTGCGTCACAGGAGTCTGATTAGTTCTCCCGTCTCTCCCTCCTCTACCCTTTGTGGTGCTTGATGCCAAAGGGGGAGAGATGCAGACAAATTTCCTTTATCTATCCTGAGTTGAGTCGTGTCAGTGAACTTGATAGTTTAAAATGTGTCTTTGGCTTGCTTCATGTTAGTTTAAAACTTTGTGTTAAAACTCTGTGGTTGAATGCTGAATGTTGTCGTTTTAAACATCTTATCGTTGTTATATGGAGATTTATGTTGACTTATTGGATGTTAATACTTTCTTATTGCTTAATTACACTTGTTTACCATGCTTATCCTGTCACAATCTTTTGTAAAATCTCTCTTATGCAAGGATATAGGGGGAGCTCTCTAAAATTCTTTTCTCTCAAAATGTGCATCTGTTCTCAAGACTAATATTCAATGCACATATCAAGGGGGAGTTCACTCTATATTCCTTCTGTGAAATCATGTGCTGAAAAATTAGTTTTGAACTGAAAAATTAACTTAGAATTGGTTTTGCAAAATGTGCTTGTGCATGTGTTTGACAATTTGACAAGAAACAGTAAGTTTCATTTTTACGCGCGGGACCAAGTTCTTAAAAGACAGTAAGTTTTACATGTACGCCAGACCAAATTTTTTGGTCCGTCGTGAATGGCTTTTTGCTCGATTAGGGTTAGTGCAAATTTGGACTTTGAATTTTGATTTGTTTTTGAGATTATGAAATTTGTGAGAATTTCATGATGCTTGAAGTGGACTTTATGCAATGCTCATGTGAGTAGTTGCATGGATTGACATTGAGTCAAGTCGTGGACTTGTGCTCGGATTTGTTTGTGGTTTGTTCATGTGCGGTATTGCTCGAAGACTAACGTGGTCGATGACGGGACCGGAACTAGGTTCATGGAGGAACCGAGGTTCGGGACTAGGTTCAGGAGGAGGCGAGGTCTTGGTGGTCAAGGATGTCATGCGGGACGTTCGGGCTAAGAGAATGGTGCACATGAAGAATGGTTAGTCACGTGAGAATGGCAGGAGGTCATTCGCGTGCAAAGTGTTAGTCACGTGAGTATGGTAGGTGGCCATACGCGTGCAAAGTGTTAGTCACGTGAGTATGGTAGGGTTGCCATACGCGTGCAAGAGTTTTACTCGGCCAGGTTGGGCCAAGTAGAGTTGTGTTGGATACAGATTCCTTCTAGGTAATAGGAATCGTATTCAGAACTCCTTGTGGGTTGGTCCTTTAAATAGGAGGGTGTCTCCTGTTAAAGGGCATCAATCGAACCAAGTAGCAGAACAGGTGCAAGGGAGCTTGAGCTTGGTTTTAGAGTTTGTACTTTTTTTATGGGAGTACTTTAGACAAAAGAAATAAAGATCAATTCTTCTAGTTCCTTGTGTGCTACAATATTCTCTTTTGGTTCTTGTTTGCATACTTGTTCTAGTTCTAGATTGGTTTTTGTTTTTTGAGTTTCATCTTGATTTGATCCATCAAAAACCTCTCTAGGGTATTGATCTAGTGTTCCTCAAAGTTTTGTTGATAAATCTTTTGTTGTTCTTGATCAATCTACAAGTTTCGATTAGATTGATTTTCGTCAAGTTCTGGAACAGCAAGCTTGCGAAGCTTATAACTTTTGATCCGTAAGTCCGATCGAGCTGATTCTTTTTGGGTTCGATTCGTACTGGAATCTAGTTTCTTGTGTCCACATTTCAGATCGATCCGATGACTGGATCTCCAGGAATTCGCATTTTACCGAACCTCTGTCATTCTGTTTTTGTCGAAAACGAGGCAATTATTTGGTTCTGTTTTGGGGTGAACTTTTAATAGATCAAGAATTTGGTTTTAGCTTCCGCACAATCATTCACCCCCCCTCTGATTGCTATATTTGTATACTTCGATCCTACACCTTCTATTCATATGCTCTATAAATTTATCTTTAATCGAGTTGTCATCAATCACCAAAAAGGGGGAGATTGAAAGTGCATCTAGGCCCCCTAATATGGTTTTGGTTGATCAATGACAAACGATTAAAGATTTTAACATGTTCAACTAGTGTATGAACAGGTAAAAGGTTCGAAAAGAGATCATCTACAGCCATCGGGTACCCTCAAATTTCATAGAGTAAGAAAAACGGCATCTGCGAATGTAATTTTGATTTGTTGAGTCATAGGATTGTCGTACTATTAAGAGGGGTGCATTTAAGTTGGTCTAGAGATGGTCGCTTTGCTCAGATGAATGTTGTTTAGTCTCTCAAAAAATGTTTAGTGTCCACACTCGCTTCGGAATGAGGTTTGCTTTCAAGTTCCTGTCGGATGTTCCGATGTCAGTTCGGGCATTCCGATTGTTCAGACATTCCGAAGTGCAGTTGTGCTTTAGTCCGTTGTGTGTTGTAAGGGTCGGACATTCCGATGTATTGTATCGGATGTTCCGATGCCTGTTAGTTTTTGGTTTGGAGCTCTCTGTTAGCTTCGGATGTTCTGATCCTGGGTATCGGAAGGTCCGATGTGTGCTGTCTTGTAAAAGGGTGCTCTCTGTCGTGTTCGGACTGTCCGAGGTCCATTCTTCGGAAGTTCCGAAGTAGTTGTTTTCCAGTTTGGGAGCTCTCTGTTTGTTTCGGATGTTCCGATATTTCAATCGGACATTCCGATGTGGGCTTAGTTTGTTTAGCTGGGTTCCCTCTCTAGGTGTCATCGGATGTTCCGAAGTTGAGATTGGACATTCCGATACACATAGTTTTCGAACGTTGGAGCTTTCCAAGTGTAGGATCGAAGTATACGAATATAGCAATCAGAGGGGGGGTGAATGATTGTGCGGAAGCTAAAACCAAATTCTTAATCTATTAAAAGTTCACCCCAAAACAGAACAAAATAATTGCCTCGTTTTCGACAAAAACAGAATGATAGAGGTTCGGTAAAACGCAAATTCCCGAAGATCCAACCGTCGGAACGATCTTAAATTTGGACACAAAAAACTAGATTCCAATACGAATCAAACCCAAAAAGAATCAGCTCGATCGGACTTACGGATCAAAAGTTATGAGCTTTGCAAGCTTGCTGATCCAGAACTTGACGAGAATCAATCTAATCAAAACTTCAAGTTTAAACAAGATCTTCAAAAGATTAATCAACTAGACTTTGAGAAACACTAGATCAATACCCTAGAGAGGTTTTTGATGGATCAAATCAAGATAAAACTTGAAGAACAAAAACCAATCTAGAACTAGAACAAGCATGCAAACAAGAACCAAAACAGAAAATCTTGTAGCGGCGTGGTTCTTGAGCACGCAAAAATCTTGGAAGAATTGATCTTTATTTCTTGTCTAAAATACTCTCATAAAAAGAGTACAAACCCTAAAACCAAGCTCAAAGCTTGATGCGCTCAGCTCTACTTGATGCCTTTCAACAGGAGACCCCCACCTATTTAAAGCACCAACCCACAAGAGTTACGAATACGATTCCTATTCCTAGAAGGAATCAGTATCCAACTCAACTCTACTTGGCCCAACCAGGCCGAGTACAACTCTTGCACGGCGTATGGCAACCCTACCATACTCACGTGACTAACACTTTGCACGCGTATGGCCACCTGCCATACTCACGTGACTAACACTTTGCACGCGAATGACCTCCTGCCATTCTCACGTGACTAACCATTCTTCATGTGCACCATTCTCTTAGCCCGAACGTCCCGCATGACATCCTTGACCACCAAGACCTCAGTTCCTCCTGAACCTAGTCCCGAACCTCAGTTCCTCCATGAACCTAGTTCCGGTCCCGTCATCGACCACATTCGTCTTCGAGCAATACCTGCACATGAACAAAACACAAAACGAATCCGAGCACAAGTCCACGACTTGACTCAATGTCAATCCATGCAACTACTCACATGAGCATTGCATAAAGTCCACTTCAAAAGAAGCATCATGAAATCATCACAAATTTCACAATCTCAAATTCAAATTATTTCAATTCTGCTTAAAACTCTAATTGAGCAAATCCCATTCACGACGGACAACAAAACCAGTCCGGCGCAAATGCCAAGTGAAACCCTAGAAAATAGTTCACGAAGGACCAACAAAGTCTGTCCGTTGTACAAGGGAAACTCTCGGTTCCAAAAGAAAACATTCCGGCGAAAACATGTTTACGACGGACAACCAAAATCGGTCCGTCGTACATGCGAAATAAAACCTCAAAAAGCCATTTACGACTGACCAAAGAAGTTTGTCCGCCGTACATGCAAAACTTACTGGTTTCTTGGAAGATTGAGTTCGACTCAATGAGTTCAAAAGCATGTCCACGACAGACCAACAAAGTTTGTCCGTCGTAGATGGGAAACTTACTGTTTCTTGAGATTTTGGTCCGGCGCAAAAGCGAAACTTACTGCTTCTTATCAAATTGTCAAGCACATGCACCAGCACATTTGCAAATTCAATTCTAAGCCAATTTTTCAGCACATGATCTCACAATCTCCCCCTTGATGAAAACATTGGCAACACCACTTAGAATTGAACATTTGGCATTCACTTTACAAAAGATTTTGAAATCCAAAGGATCAAAGACCAAAGTAAGAAAACACAGAAATCCCCCTTTGACCAAAATGCAAAACAAAATCTCCCCCTGAGAATGAAAATGTGTGTGAATGTGCAATGCGCCCAAAAATTTCAAAAATTCTCCAAACTTCTCCCAAAAATTCCAGAAACAACTCCCCCTTTTTCTTCTCCCCCTTTTTCATTAATTTTTTCAACAATTCCCAATTTTCTCCCCCTTTGACAATGGATTCATCAAGAGTACAAAAGAGAGAACATGTTCAAAATTTTTCTGAAACAATGATTTCACAAGAAGAAACAAGGGAGTGCCAAGATAGAAAAAGATGAGCTCATTCGATCATATAACCTTATATATCACATAATATGTAAAATACATGATCTTGATGTGATTTTAACAAGTTAGGGAATGACATGCATCTCAACCTCAATTTAGTCAACTATAGCCAAGTACTAAGCAAGATCTTAGCAGAAAAAGCAAGGCTTTAAAAATTGAAGCAACTAACAACTTAGGGCGAGCAAGTAGTTTCAACTCCAATCTAGTAGACCAATTTAATCTTTAAACAATAAGTTGCATGTGGCATGCTTGAAGCATACTTCTTTTATTTTCTAGGAGTGGCATGCTTGAAGCATACATCTTATCTTTGAGGGAATGGCATGCTTGAAGCATACATCTTATCTTTTTAGGGAAAGCAAGCCTGAAGCACATAACTTGAGGTTTTTTGCTTTTAACAACCTTTTTTTTATTGATTCCCTTTTCTTTTCATTTTTCTTTGATTATAAACATGCAAAAGTGATTAAAAGGTCTTATGAAAGAGTAAAGTTGAAAACACACTTGCTTCATAGCCCAAATTTGTCAAGAAGATTCAATATCAAGCCTAGAAGAGTGAGATATCACAGAGTATTTAGCTATAGGTAATCAGTCCAGGGAATTCCGCAATGTCATTTTTAGTTCAAGTGAGATAATTAGATTATCATATATTAGCTCAATTACATAACATATAAAGAAATATGATAAAGTGAGCTCATTAAGTGAAAGAACTTGGCAAGGAAACTCCCCCTCAAAACAAACCCATTGGATGAACAATCCCAAGTTCTCCCCGAATAAAAGCAAAACGAGAAGAAGACAAAGGTTTTGTGAAAATGTCTGCCAATTGATGTTCAGTATCCACATGATGAAGCACAATATTTTCTTTTTCAACATGATCTCTAAGAAAGTGAAATCCAGTATCAATATGCTCAAGAAAAGGGATTACTCAAGAGGTGGCACAAACCAAATCAAATCAACATCCTCCAAAGTCAACATCAGAAAAAAGTTCTTAAACTAATCCATGAGGAAGCAGAAAGCCAAATGCCAAAATCTTGAGTTCTATGGAGATACCTGAAAATTTCGCTTGATGGTTTGTTGATGTGAAGCACGTGGGAAAGCTTGAAAACGAGCACACAAGCACACAGCAAATTCCAATTATCTCATCCTCAACAGCATCAGCATCTTCATGAACAAAAATACTCTCCCCCTGAACATGTGCACCTGTACCTGCACCATTTGGACTAGTGCCTTTTGCGAAAACAGAGGTGGAAGAAGCATCTTCAAAAATAACACTTTCAGCACGAGATGCACGAGTGAAGGAGAACCAAATCTTATCACCGAACATGTGACGTGAGCATCCGAAATTTACTAGTCATATGTTCTCCTTCCTCGCTTGAGAAGCCTACATAAAAGCAGAAAGTGTCGAGGTCTCGGTACTGGGGTTAGAAATAAGATGTTTAGGAATCCAGTACTGAGACACACGACGCACAACAGTAGGCACAACACGAGCATTCTTATGCACAAAAACATATTTATCTTTTCTCGTGTTCTTAGCAACAAAAGGTGTTTGCATCACCCTAGGCACATAATGAGAAACAAAGCGTGCCTGTCTGAAATTAGACCTAGCCTTAGCTTTTTCTTTCTTTTGTTGTTTGGCTAGTCTAAAGCAAAAATCTACTAAATGTCCATCTCTACCACAATGAGTGCAAGTGTACTTAACAGAATGTTTGGCTTTAGAAGTAGAAGCAACATTTGCATTCATCATAGTAGAAGATAGCACACCAGCAGACTTAAAGACAATTTTCTTAGGCTCATTGTCAATTTCAAATTTTCCTACTTCAAGTGCTTTAACAACAGTGGGAGCTTGTGATTTATGATGAGCATAAGAATCAAAACCTAAACCTTTATTATGAGTGCTGACTTTTGATTGATCCAAAATCATGTTTAGGTTTTTCTTTCCTTTAGTGAAACGTTCTAACGACTTTTCTAAGTAATCAACCTTTTGAGAAAGAGTTAAACAGTTATTACAGAGAACGTTCACTTTTTCTTTTTGCTTGCGACAAGTTGAGCATGAGAGAATTTCATGTGAAAGCAAATTATCAGTCAATTGAGAAACCCTAGCATTTGCATCTTTCAGTTTTAATTCAAGAGTTGAGCATTTAGAACAGGAAGTTGAACTATGCAAATCATCAGTGGAACAGCTAGCATGTACAACATGTTTCTCATTTTTCTCATTTAGATGTAACAAAAGAGCATGTTCTTTTCTAAGCAAGGTGAGCTCATTGTAAATTAAGTCACATGATTTGCAAGTATCATCACTAGGAATCAAAGTCTTAAGTCTAGCAATTTCAGCATTCAATGATTCAATAATGAAATCATGTTTCTTAATTTTCTTATCACGTTTGTCAAGCAATTTTCCAAGACGAGCAACAGCAATAGCTAATTCATCATAAGAGGGATCTACCTCATTGAAGTCGCTGTCGTGGTCGTCCTCAGTGAAGCTATCCTTGCTGCTTGCCATGAGACATAATCCTATCAAATCATGCTTGCTTGGAGTTGCATCATCTTCGCTGCTCTCCGAGTCCACATCGCTCAAATTGACTTGTTCAAGAGCGGAAAGAACTCGGTGAACCACCTTGCGGTTGATGAAGCTCTTCTTCTTCCTATCATTTGACGAGAACCTTTTCTTCTCATTCCTTCATCGTTGTCCTTCTCCTCCTTTGATGTTTTTCCTGCAAGCTTAGGACAATTTGTGCGAATATGGTTGAGGTCACCACACTCATAGCATCTTGGAGGACCACCTCTCTTTCTCATTCTCACATTCTGCAAAGCTTTGTTAAAGCGAGAAGAGAGTAGTGCCAGATCTTCTTAAGGAAACTCTTCAAGTTGCTCATCTGTTAAAGAAGACATGGAAGACAAGGCAAAGCTAGAAGAAGAATTTGCATTTGACATGTTAGGGTTAGAGATCAAAGCAATTGATTTAATGTTACCCTTCCTGGCAAGAACATCCAACTCATGAGTTTTCAACTTAGAGTAAAGAACATCTAATGTGAGTGTGCTCATGGTAGTAGATTCTTGTATAGATGTTACTTTCATCTCCCACACTGACATGTCCAAAGCACTAAGCAATTGTCGAGCATTTTCAGCATCGGTGTAGCTAACTCCAACAACACGTAGATTGCTAAGAATTTTATTGAAACGTGCAAAGAAGTCATCTGCTGATTCACTAGGTTTCATCTCAAAACGCATGTATTCTTTTGTAAATATCTTGGCGAACCTCTTTGTGAGTGTTAGAACCCTCATGGTAATCACAAAGAGATTTCCATACCTCATATGCGGATCGAAGATGAACCACACGATCAAAGTCGCTGCGTCCCAAGCCTTGGATGATCAAGTTGCGCGCCTTGCTATTTGCTTCAACATGTGTGCGATTGGTGTCGTTGACGTTGTCGTTTGCAGGGACTTCATATGGCTTGTAAACCTTCTCCCAAATTGTGAAGCCCTGTGCTTGGATGAACGCCTCCATCTTGGCCTTCCAAAACTGAAAATCAACACCATCGAACACACATGGTTTTGTCGAATAACGATCCATTGATCTAATCACCGGTTAAGATAGATTAGAGAAACCTTGCTCTGATACCACTTGTAGGATCGAAGTATACGAATATAGCAATCAGAGGGGGGGTGAATGATTGTGCGGAAGCTAAAACCAAATTCTTAATCTATTAAAAGTTCACCCCAAAACAGAACAAAATAATTGCCTCGTTTTCGACAAAAACAGAATGATAGAGGTTCGGTAAAACGCAAATTCCCGAAGATCCAACCGTCGGAACGATCTTAAATTTGGACACAAAAAACTAGATTCCAATACGAATCAAACCCAAAAAGAATCAGCTCGATCGGACTTACGGATCAAAAGTTATGAGCTTTGCAAGCTTGCTGATCCAGAACTTGACGAGAATCAATCTAATCAAAACTTCAAGTTTAAACAAGATCTTCAAAAGATTAATCAACTAGACTTTGAGAAACACTAGATCAATACCCTAGAGAGGTTTTTGATGGATCAAATCAAGATAAAACTTGAAGAACAAAACCAATCTAGAACTAGAACAAGCATGCAAACAAGAACCAAAGCAGAGAAAATCTTGTAGCGACGTGGTTCTTGTAGCACGCAAAAATCTTGGAAGAATTGATCTTTATTTCTTGTCTAAAATACTCTCATAAAAAGAGTACAAACCCTAAAACCAAGCTCAAAGCTTGATGCGCTCAGCTCTACTTGATGCCTTTCAACAGGAGACACACACCTATTTAAAGCAACAACCAACAAATAGTTATGAATACGATTCCTATACCCTAGAAGGAATCCGTATCCAACTCAACTCTACTTGGCCCAACCAGGCCGAGTACAACTCTTGCACGCTGTATGGCAACCCTACCATACTCACGTGACTAACACTTTGCACGCGTATGGCCACCTGCCATACTCACGTGACTAACACTTTGCACGCGAATGACCTCCTGCCATTCTCACGTGACTAACCATTCTTCATGTGCACCATTCTCTTAGCCCGAACGTCCCGCATGACATCCTTGACCACCAAGACCTCAGTTCCTCCTGAACCTAGTCCCGAACCTCAGTTCCTCCATGAACCTAGTTCCGGTCCCGTCATCGACCACATTCGTCTTGAGCAATACGCACATGAACAAAACCTAAAAGCGAATCCGAGCACAAGTCCACGACTTGACTCAATGTCAATCCATGCAACTACTCACATGAGCATTGCATAAAGTCCACTTCAAAAGAAGCATCATGAAATCATCACAAATTTCACAATCTCAAATTCAAATTATTTCAATTCTGCTTAAAACTCTAATTGAGCAAATCCCATTCACGACGGACAACAAAACCAGTCCGGCGCAAATGCCAAGTGAAACCCTAGAAAATAGTTCACGAAGGACCAACAAAGTCTGTCCGTTGTACAAGGGAAACTCTCGGTTCCAAAAGAAAACATTCCGGCGAAAACATGTTTACGACGGACAACCAAAATCGGTCCGTCGTACATGCGAAATAAAACCTCAAAAAGCCATTTACGACTGACCAAAGAAGTTTGTCCGCCGTACATGCAAAACTTACTGGTTTCTTGGAAGATTGAGTTCGACTCAATGAGTTCAAAAGCATGTCCACGACAGACCAACAAAGTTTGTCCGTCGTAGATGGGAAACTTACTGTTTCTTGAGATTTTGGTCCGGCGCAAAAGCGAAACTTACTGCTTCTTATCAAATTGTCAAGCACATGCACCAGCACATTTGCAAATTCAATTCTAAGCCAATTTTTCAGCACATGATCTCACACCAAGTCTGGTAGTTTGCACACATCGGATGTTCCGAAGTTCGCGTCGGACATTCCGGTGTGCGGCTGAGTGCGGGGATAACGGCTAGTTTTGAACCAAAACTATAAATACCCCCCCTCCTTTAGAGGGTTACACACTTACTTGGGCTGAACTCTTGAGCTTCTTAAGCACTTTCTAGAGCAATCTTGAGCCATCCTCCTCCTTGATCTTAGGGATCATCTAGTGAGTGAGGTTTTGTTAAGTGTGGTTGTGAGATTAGAGCAAAGCATTCATTCATCTTGAGCAAATAGAAGACCACTCCAAGATCGAGAATCAAGCGCATTCATTACTCTTGGAGGTTGAAGGACTCCTAGACGGCTAGGCGTCGCTCACGAGCTCCCGACAATTGTGGGACGCTGTGAGAAGTTTGTGAAGGCCGGCTCCGCCTCCGAAAGGAAAGGATCCAATAGTGGAACCAAGCCTCAAGTGTGACCGAGGTTTGGGAGGAAAGGGTTGGAAGAGACCCGGCTCTTTGGGAGCCTCCTCAACGGAGACGTATGATCCCCTCAAGGATCCGAACTCCGGGAAACAAATTGTCGTGTTCTCTCTTGTCACTTATTGCTTTATTAGTCTTGTTGATTTACTTTGGTCCATTTCTTAGTAGCCTAGAGCTAGTTGTTAAATTGCTTGTCCTAAACTTGATTCTATTTTTTCAGTGCTAATCGGATATTTCGACTTAATTCCGGAAGTTCCGAAGTTATCGGAGGTTCCGATATTGGATCGGAATATCTGACTCTTTTCCGCTGCATTAAATTGTTTTAAATTTTTATTAGCCTATTCACCCCCCTCTAGGCAATCATCCACCTTTTCAATTGGTATCAGAGCCTAACCTTCTCGAAGGCCTAACCGCTTGAAGGGAACGTGATGGCGAATACGGGGCTAAAGGTTGTCGTGACGGACGAGCAAAACAGTCCGAGAGCCGGAGATGGAACTCCCAGCAAGAGCAAAGAGGAAGCTACAACTACATCCAATCAGGGAGCTCAAATTCCTTTTAATTATGAAAAATTGAATACTTCGTCTTCGCATTCCTATATTACTATGCCCTCCGGGCGTGCTCCTTTCTTTGATGGCACATACTATTCCGCCTGGAGGGACAAAATGAAAATGCATCTAATATCGCTTCATCCTAGTGTGTGGAAGATTGTCTGCACAGGTTTAGATATGCCAGAAGACGACATGGAGCTCACACCGGAACAAGAGCAGAATATCCACTGCAACGCTCAAGCCGCAAGTGTGTTGCTTGGAGCTTTGAGTCCCGAAGAATTCAACAAGGTTGATGGCCTAGAAGAAGCAAAAGAGATATGTGACACTCTCCAAGTCGCTCACGAGGGAACTTCAAGTGTTAGAGAGTCTAAAATCGAGCTCTTGGAAGGAAAGTTGGGGAGATTTGTTATGAACGATGATGAGACACCTCAACAAATGTATGACCGATTGATGATTCTCGTGAACATGATCCGAGGGCTTGGAAGCAAGGATATGATGGATCATGTCGTGGTGAAGAGGATGTTAAGAGCCTTTGCTCCAAGGAACTCGACTCTCGTAACACTTATACGAGAGCGAAAAGGTTTCAAAAGGTTCACTCCAAATGACGTGCTCGGAAGGATTCTTTCACATGAGCTTATGGAGGAAGAGGCAAAAGAAGTGAAGAATCTTGCCAAGCAGAGTTCGAGCTCAAGACCAAAGGAGATATCTTTGAAAGCAAGTAAAAGGAAGAATCAACTTCAAGCGGCGATGAGGAAGATGAAAGCGGCGATGAGGAAGATTTGGCATTGTTCGTGAGAAAATTCAAGAAATTCCTCAAATACGACGGTTCAAGTAAATACAAAAGGAACTACAATGACAAATCAAGGAGAAGAAGAAACACAAAGAGGCGTGCTATGAGTGCGGTGAAGTTGGACACTTCATCGCCGATTGTCCAAAGAAGAAGAATACTTCAAATGAACATAAGAAGAGTGAACCAAACAAGAAAAATAAAGCTCACAAGAAGAAGTAATCGGGGCGAGCTCATATTGGCGAAGAATGGGATTCAAATGACTCAGAGCTCAACTCCGACACCGATGATGAAGGAGTCACCACCGTTGCCATTGAAGCCGCTCCTCCAACAAAGTCACTCTTCGGAGAAACGAGTGACACCGACATCGATGACGACACACCCGTATGTCTTATGGCAAAAGGGAGGAAGGTAATGACTAAGTCGAAACTTCCAAGTAGTGATAGTGAACTAGATAGTGATGACAATGATGATGATGATGCTCTATTTTGTGATTTAAGCAAATCGGCTATTGACAAAATCCATAAGCTATTGAAAAGAATAGATAGCCAAGAGGAAACTCTTGAGAAGCAAGAAGAGTTGCTAATTTGCGAAAAGAAGAAAACTCTTGCTCTCGAGAAGGTTCTCGCAAAAGAAAAGGAGACGATTGAATTATTAACCAAGAAGCTTGACTTGGCTAATAATTCAATCGAAATTCTTAAGGGTTCAAATGAGTCACTTCAAGAGATGTCATAAATCTAGAAAACAATCTTCAAGCTCTTTAAGTGCAAATTGAATCTCTCAATGATCCTAAATCTCAAACTGTTGAGTTATCAATGGCTTCTATTCCTTCCACTAGCAATGATTGCTCTCGGTGTTACAATGTTGATATTAATGCTTGTACTACTAACTCTCAATTGGTGCAAGTGTTAAAGAGCGAAAATGACAACCAGGACGCTTAGATCTGTGCGATCCACCTCCTCGACTAGACTGACTCCATTGGAGCATCGCCCATGCTTGATCGTGCCATCGATTCTATCACGGCTCCTGACGACCGTCGCTTCGAGGTTCACCGAGATCATCCAATGTGCATCACTAGATCTAGGAGCTCTGGCCAGCCAAGCACACGGTCTTCGCCACTAGTGCCGTCATGTCGTTGTCGTCATGTTCATAGGTGGGGCCGTCTATGCGTGGCTAGCCATGGCGACGGCAAATCAGGAGCTTGGGAGGAGAGGAATTGGCAACAAGGGGAGACAGATGTTTATAAGGGATGCAGTGGTGAGCGGTGGTCGCTGATGCCAGTGAGGATGATGAGGTGTACATGGCCACACTTGAGAAAAAAGGGGATTTTTTCAAATAATACTTTTTTAAAAATAAATTACGGTATTAATACGCAGAAAACAAAAATTGCAAAAATAATCCCTATTCGTCAAACGGTATGGCGAAATAGCTATTTTCGCCGAATGGTACGACGAAATAGCTATTTCAACCAAACAATGCAGCTACAAATACCTAATTACGCCGTTAACAGTCGGCCGTCAGAGTTTAGGGGAAAGAAGCTACTATTGCCGTACCGTATGGCGACAATAGCTATTTTCGCCAAACGGTATGGCGACAACTCTATTTTCGCCAAACGGTTTGGCGACAACTTTATTTTCGCCAAACGGTTCGGCGATAATACCCTCGTTTCCCGTGGAATTTATCGCATAACGGTTAACTGCGTAATTAGGCATTTGTTGCCACACTGTTTGACGAAAATAGCTATTTCGTCATACTGTTCAGCGAAAATAGCTATTTCATCGTACTGTTTGGAGAAAAGGTGTTATTTTTGCAATTTTTATTTTCTGCGTATTAATGCTTATTAATACCGCAATACATTTTAAAAAAAGTATTATTCAAAAAAATTTGAAAAAAGGGAGGAAGGGCAACGATGGTGGTTGTAGAGAGAGGGAGAGAAGAAGAGGAATGTGAAGAAAAGGGAGAGGAGAGGAGGAAGAGGTTGTTAGAGGCTGACGTGTTGGCCTTGCTGTCATATGTTAAAATAATTGCTATATAGATGCCACGTAAGGTAAAATCGTGTTCAATCAGTCTCAGGCAGGGTTAACAAAACCGAAACCGAAAAAACCGATGGAAAACTGAAATTGGAAATTCGAAAATATCGAGCCAAAAATCGCTGGAAAATCGTTAGAAACCGAAGAGTTTCAAAACCAAACATTTGAACAAAAAACATTCAAAACAAATTTTAAAAAAACGAAAACCATTCGGTTTTCTCGAAAACCCATCGGTTTTCTCGAAAAACCGCTCGGCGAGTTGAACCTTTTGGATGATCGGTTTCTTGAGCAGTTTTCGTCGGTTTTCTCGAAAAACCGCTCGGTTTACATAGCATAAATTTTTTAAATTTTTTTTGAATTTTTTGAATTTTTTTTTTGAACTGGACCGGTTTACCGGTAGGTTTTATATTTCGGTGTGGCTCGAAATCTCGAAAACCGAACGAAATTCGAGAATTTCGTTCGGTTTTGTTAACCCTGGTCTCAGGACGTTAGTATACCCGGTTTTGATACTTGAGAAGGAAATATCTGGTTTTACAGTCGGGGGTTGAAACTTAAACTTTTAAAAGGTTCATGTTTAAATATACTTATTCCTTCCTTTCTTATAAAATGACTTTCGTAGGATTTTTTCCTATAGAAATTTTCTGGTTAAACAGCAGACCTCGTAATGTCCCCGAAATTCCCACTTAAAACTTGTTTGCCTCGGCTGGCCATCGTTTACCAAGTACGAACTACTTGTAGGTAGGCCGCATGTAGGGATGGAACTGGTACGGATATTTTTCGACCGACCGACCGACCGAATTGATTTGGATGATGATTTGGATAGTTTCACAGATATCCAGTTGATTTCTCAGATAAGGATATGGATATAGATAATTTACATGGATACGGATACGGATATGGAACACTGATTATCCGATGGATACGGAATATCCGAATTTTTGTTTGGATAATATCCGAATATGACATACGGATATTATCCGAATAACACGTTTCAGAATAATACATTAACAATTTAACATGTTTCACTGTTTCAGAGACTGGGGTCTGCATTGGATGACAAGATATAATGTCACTACTACAGAACCGGTCATCACAAGCGGTTCGTAACCGCTTTCAGAAGCGGTTTTAGAACCGCTGGTAAGCAACCGGGAGTGATACCCTTCGGGGTATCACAAGCGGTTCGGACAACCGCTTGTGGTGAGACACCACAAGCGGTTCGAAAGGCGTCCAGGAAGGCTCGGGGGAGCGCCACGTGGGAGATCTTCACAAGCGGTTTGTGTTATAAACCGCTTGTGAAGACTTCCTCTCCACAAGCGGTTCGTATTACAAACCGCCTGTGGAGGTGCTCTCTCCACAAGCGGTTCGTATTACAAACCGCTTGTGGAGGTGCTCTCTCCACAAGCGGTTGGAGATAATAACCGCTTGTGGAGAGGCATTGTATATTATATATTCAATATATAATATGTTTTTGAGTAGGGTATCAATATGTATGGATTTTGACATTAAAAATACATAGAAATATTTAGTTTTGTATACAATTAAATATATATTACTCATACGTACTCATTGATATAATCACGAGATCATTCTGAGAAAAATCACGAACTTAATAGACTAAAAGATGGATAGGTTTGATGGGCGATTACATGAAATAATGAGCACTTTTACAAGTTTGATTTACACATAAGCAACTTTTACAAGTTTGAAAGAATAAAAGGGTGAATCTCGAGCTGATTTAATTCTTGCGTGCATCATTGTTTACGTCCTTGGTCGACGTTGATGTCGAGATCACTGTCCTTATAGAAGGACAATCTCTCCAACCGGTGTGTGGAACTCGCCGTCGAGGATACAATCTAGTCAACAATAAAGCCAATGAGTTGTTCTTGAAGTGCTTCAACCCGGTCTTGGCGGGATCACATCTTGCACATCGATGTTGGTGACAAAGAACGAAATTAATAAATCTCACGAGCATGTAATTAAAGTGTAAGTATTAATTGATATGTGCACTCACCTCGTTGTCGCTTATGGGCACATCGCCGTGGGTAATATTTTGCATGTAGTGGCACACATAATAGCCACATAAGTTGTTTCCAGTATCTGTTTTAATACTCGAGTGCTTATTTGGACGGTGAATTCATTCTCGAATTGTCCTTGTTGCTTCTTGCGAAACCTTGCGAATGCCCTGTGACGGCGTTATTATGAATAGCAATTATCGGACTTGGAATTAGCAAGGTATTTCAATATAATAAGGAAACAATTGTATATATATTTGCTATAAACCTGTTTAGGACATCAATGATATCTTGATATTGTTCCACGGTCCCCTTTTGAGTCTTGAACAATGATCTTGCTACTATCAAGCTTGATGACCAAAAGGATCGATGATACCTGGTCATATATTGCGACATATATATAACTAGCTAGCAGTATTATCAATGCCTTGGAAAAGAAAAGTTTATTAATGCGTTATGAGAACACGTAAATATACGTACATGAAGTTGAAGGGCAGAAGTATGTATGGTTTGTAGTGTTGTCCCATGAATGCATCTAGAACGTAATCCTCAAGAGCTTTAGCGCTGTATCGAAATACGATCTCATTGACAATTTCCGGGTCGAGGAAGCCCACGTTGAATATGTTCTGTTTTCTACATCGTTGTATCTCCATTCTACGTAGAAATGTATAAGTTATTAGAGTTGCACTTCTATGGTACAAGGAAGTAAATGGTAAAGTTATGAGCTTGATACTTACAGGCACCAGCAGCTCATGAGAGACACGTTCATAGAGTCGCTATGGTAGATATTGTATATGTCTTTGAATTCGAGACATATGGTGTTGTCACCACGATATAAATCTTCTTGTCGACTGGAGGGGAACATTTTCTTTGTTGAGCGAGACTCTATCATGTACCATTCATGAAATTGTCGCATCTTGGTTGGCAGGTCCTTTATCTTATTTGGATCAATTAACTCCCGGCCAAGCTTATATTGCCATCTGACTTCTGCCATTGGGAGAACATCTGATCCTAGAGCACCAGCTACGGAAGTGAGTCCTGCCTCCTTCATAAATCTCTCAAGGTTCTCTGATCTTGCATGGTGATCTTGATCTCTCTTACGCTTTGCCGCCGCTTTGACCCCATTTACTCTTCCGTGTAGCCTTTATTATTGTACGTTCATAGTTGGGCGGCACAGGAGTGGCATTGCACGACAGGTCAAGAAGTGTTCCATCACTTTTGGATCAACTTATGCGTTTGGGTCGGTGACTTCTTTGGTGCGAAGTGTGCAGCCACTTCTTCGGTGGCGATCGCATAATTCTCCTCGTCGGTCCTATCATATGCCCTCTTTGGAGGTTCCTTTACCCTTTTGACCAGCTGGGTGTGCCTTCGTGGGAGCGAGGTGGAGTAGTATGGCTCTTGAGCTTCTTCCTCGGAGGAGATGGTGGAGGTGTCGGTTGTCGTTGTGGAGGAGGCGTCTGTTCTCGTTGTGGAGGAGGCGTCTGTTGTTGTTGTGGAGGAGGAGTCGGTTGTCGTTGTGGAGGAGGCGGCCCGAAGGAGGCGTCGGTTGTCGAGGAGGCGTGGGTTGTCGTTGTGGAGGAGACGAGCTTCCCTCACGGGCGACTCGGAGATGACGCCTCCACGCCATCCGGAAATATGATCAACCTTTTTCGCGGAGGATGATATTGTGGAGGGCCTGTCCAAGCTTGGTAACGTCGTCGCCTCGGCAATATCGAGTACTAGTTCTTCAAATCCGCTCGGCACCTCCTCCAGCTGCGACCTTGAGTAACCCATGGGTATTGTGTTGCGGTGGAAGGTGCCCGGTGACACCGGCAATGCCATGCCGTAAGCCACCCTGATGGAGAGGTTGCGGCGCATCGATGTGTAGCTCACATCTGGCGGCGAACCCTTATGTCATCAACGGGATAATGGGCTTGCAAGTCTTCGTCCCCTTGAGGGCCCGGTGGGCCAGGCTGCTCCGCTGTGACGGGCTGATCATGGAGTCAGGTGATTGATTGGACCTGCTTGATCCCTGAAGGTTCTTGAGAGCTACCGCACTTGTTGCGCAACTTGTTGCGCCACTAGATCTCAATGCTAGCCTGGGTTGCTCTAAGCTCCGTTCCAATTGAGCCATTTTATTTGCTTCTCTTGTTTTGGTTCTCTGGCGGCTCCTGCAGCGTATCCTTCACGAAACCGTACTTCCATGGCGTCTTGCCAAAACCTCGTGTCCGTCCCGGGTGCTCAGGGGTTTGGAGGGCATGTGTTAGCTCATCGTTCTCCCTGTCTACCACAAAAGAGCCTGGCGAGACTGCTTTCGGCGGCTTGTGCGATTCTCGGCCAACATCTTGTACATTTGGTACCATCACCAAAGCGCCATCATTTGCAAGGCTCCCCCCGTGACCCATGAACCAATTGCGCAGGCGCTCTTCCCACAAAGCAGTAACCGGTGTGACTTCCTTGGCCAATAATTCTTCTTCTTTCTTGTCCCATTTCGGTACAGCCTTGAGGTAACCACCGGTGCCGAGATGGTGGTGGTACTTCTTCTTCTGTGCATTGGTCTTATTCTTCAGACTTGCGGCTGGCCTTGGTGACATCTTGTACTCCTCGAATGCTTCGGTGATCGGCCGGATAAGGAAATTGGTTGAAGTCAGGTCTTTCTCCATACGCACGTACTTTTCTTTGAGCCGACTTCCATGACTGAAATGAGAGTGCCATCTTCTTCAACGTATAATTCTTGGCCTTGTCTCCAAACCCTTGAGGAAATGTGAAATTTTCCAGAATATCTTGCCAGAGGAGGTCCTTGGTAGCTTGAGGAACTTCAGCCCATTTCTTGATGCTAATTGGGACGTGATCTCTTACGTGGTAACCGCAGGCGTTGTTGAACGGCCCAAGCGCTGAAAGAGGGGCAATCGGCTTCCATCGTTGTCAATTTCGGTAAACACATGCTTTGTGGGCGGCTTCTTGTTAGGTCCCGATTCTTGGATTGGTTGCTCGATGTAACAGGCTTTAAATAAACAAACATATATATAACATGTCAGAGTGTATTCTAATAATGAATTGCGATTAATTAACATGCCCACAGGAATTATTTTCTTCTGACCATACCTCGGTGTTAACGGTGTCCACATTCTCGCCGGAACCAGTGTTACCGGCCACAGCGGCTGCAGGATAACCTTCATAGTCGGCGATGGAGTCTAACAGGAACTGTTCTTCCTCGTCGAAATTAGGGTCACCACGTGTTGGTTGTACCATCTATAAATGTTGATATAATGTAACCTTAAATTCGAAAACATCTATAACAACATATATATATAGGTATACATATACCAACATGAGGAGGAAAGGGGACGTCGGTGAAAGAACTGATCTCACAGGAGTTGTTGTGTGAGGTGGAGGTAGGGGTGGAAATGAGTCAAGTTCACATTTTTTCGGTCATTTTTAAAATTAACATAGTTTAATTTAATATCATTTTATTTTTGGAATTGAGCTAACGAGTCGATCTAGCGCAAAATTCAATTTCAATATATATATGGTATTGAGCTAACGAGCCGATCTACCGCAAAATTCAATTTATTTTTGGAATTGAACTAACGAGCCAAGCCGATCCATACACCATCACCAACAACATACACACACACACACACACACACACACATATATATATATATATATATACAATGTCTCTCAATATATATACACAATACCAAATACCAACATACCATATATATATATATATACAATGTCTCTCAATATATATACACAATTAATATCAAATACCAACATACCAAATACCATACACCACAACCAACAACATACACATATATATATATATATATATACAATGTCTCTCAATATATATACACAATACCAAATACCAACATACCAAATACCATACACCATCACCAAATACCATACATACCAAATACCAACATACCAAATACAATGTCTCTCAATATATATACACAATACCAAATACCAACATACCAAATACCAACAATACCAAATACCAACATACCAAATACCAACAATACCAACATACCAAATACATATATGAACATAATTAACAACATACATACCACCATATAACTAATAAATATATGAAAATGCCTTGTTGACATTTCATCGACCAACTTATGGTCGACAGTAACAGGAGGAGGTGGGGGGGTACACACAGCTATACCTACCTCCTCGGGTGAATGGCGCAGGCGGCGTCGGCCTGGTGGCGGAGAGCGGCGTCGGCCAGCAGTGCCTGAAAGCGGCGAAACCTGGCGTGAGCTGCAGGGCGCGCGGGACTTAGGAAAATTTGGAGGTTTGACGAAGGGAGAGAGCGCGAGCGTGTATAAAGGCAGCCACCTCTACAAGCGGTTCTTAATACAAACCGCTTGTAAACGTGAGATCTACAAGCGGTTCTTAATACAAACCGCTTGTAAACTGTTCTATAAGCGGTTCGTAATACAAACCGCTTGTAGAGAGAGATCTCTACAAGCGGTTCGTAATACAAACCGCTTGTAAAGAGAGATCTCTACAAGCGGTTCTAATTAATAACCGCTTGTAGAAGCTCTCTCTACAAGCGGTTATTAATTGGAACCGCTTGTAGAGATATCTCTACAAGCGGTTATTAATACAAACCGCTTGTAGAAGCCATCTCAGCGGTTATAATTGGAACCGATACATACTACTTAAAAGAGTGTGTTGCCTATTACGGTTAACAAGAACTCTCCTCTCCCCCCTGGCTAGCGCGGGCGCTTGAGTGCGGGCTCGAGGTCGCCCGTTCGAGCCCCACTCGCTCCCCGCCGGCCATTCTTTTTTTTTCTTTTAAACCTTTCTTTTTTTTTTTACTTTCTTTACCTTTCATTTTTTTTATTTTCTTTATTTCTTTATTGTTTTTTGTTTATATTCTTCATTTGTTAAACCTTTCTTTTTTTTTCTTTTAAACCTTTTTTTTTTACTTTCTTTACCTTTCATTTTTTTTACTTTCTTTACCTTTTTTTTTTACTTTCTTTACCTTTCTTTTTTGTTGATATTCTTCATTTATATTCTTTTTTTTAGTTTCTTTACCTTTCTTTTTTTTTTACTTTCTTTATTCTTTATTCCATAAGGTTTATTTCTTTATTGTTTTTGTTTATATTCTTCATTTGTTAAACCTTTCTCTTTTTTTTACTTTCTTTACCTTTCTTTTTTTTTATTTTCTTTATTTCTTTATTGTTTTTTGTTTATATTCTTCATTTGTTAAACCTTTCTCTTTTTTTTTACTTTCTTTACCTTTCTTTTTTGTTTACTTCTTGAGGTTTATATTTTTTATTTATTTATTGTTTATTCCATAAGGTTTATTTCTTGGGGTTTATTTCATGAGGTTTATTTCAAATAAACACGTACAGTATAAGACACGTCTAAAAATGATCACACAAGTTCAAATAAATAAGTTCATACAGTAATACTACATTTTAAGTAGTACCATACTATGTCTTTACAAGTCTTCCTTCGTTATGATCGTGACGTATGTAAGCATCTAGGTCTGTGTCATTCAGGAGGCTTATATCAACATCCACCGCAAAAGGAGGGAGCTCGTCGAACTGACTATAGTCTTCCTCATCTGTGACGTCCTCAACTCCGACAATCCTTCGTTTGCCTTGGAGAACCACGTGTCGCTTTGGCTTATTATTATTATTATCTTTCTGCTTCTTAGGCTTGCTTGACATGTCTATTACATAGAAGACCTGTCTCACATCATTTGCAAGGGACGAACAGTTCACGCCTATAGCCGACTTGCGTGAGGTCAACGGTTGTCATGCCGTATTTGTCGACCTTTACGCCGCCTGAAGTGAGTTTGACCCATTGGCACTTAAATAGAGGGACCTTTAAAGGTCCATAGTCAAGCTCCCATATCTCTTCTATGAAACCATAATATGTGTCCACCTTTCCTTTGTTGTCTTCGGCATCTATACGGACACCGCTGTTCTGATTGGTGCTCTTGTCATCCTGGGATCTGGTGTAAAATGTGTAACCATTTATCTCGTACCCCTTGAATGTCACGATTTCACTAGAAGGTCCCCGTGCCAATCGTTGCAATTGTTCATTGTCTGACCCTTTGAAAAGGATATAGTTTTGTAACCAAGCGCCGAAAGAATCCATGTGCTTCAGTGTTATCAATCCTCAGACCTCCCAGGAATTCACGGCGTAGAATACTCTTGTGCTCAACAACATACGGGGCCACCACAGTTGATTGTTTCAAAACCGTGAAATGTGCTTGCTTAAATGTAAGAAGATCATTGCATGCAATTGCTTTCCTTCCTACTGTCCCTTTTCCCCGTAGCCTGCCCTCATGGCGTGATATAGGGACGCCGATCGGATTTAGATCATTAATGTAATCCACACAAAATTCAATCACCTCCTCTGTCCCATAACCCTCGGCAATGCATCCTTCCGGACGAGAACGGTTACGAACATACTTCTTTAGCACACTCATGTACCTCTCGAAAGGGAACATGTTGTGCAGATACGGTCCGAGAATACCTATCTCTTTGACAAGGTGAACAGTGAGATGAACCATAATATCAAAGAACGCAGGAGGAAATATCATCTCAAGACAAACCACACTTTGTACCACGTCATCCTGCAGCTTACTTAGTTTATCTGGGTCGATGACCTTATGCCAAATCGCATTGAAAAAGAACACGACTTTGTGATTATCCCCGTACCCACTCGGGAAGTATACCTCTTATAGCCACTGGGAGCAGCTGTGTCATCAACACAAGACAGTCATGGGATTTTAGGTGTACGATTTTATTCTGGCTCGTGTTTATGAGTCTCTTTACATTTGATGAGTATCCGGAAGGGACCTTCACACTATTCAGGCACTCTATCATGCTTTTTTTCTCTTCTTTGCTTAGAGTGTAGCTCGCAGGATGTAGGTAATGTTGTCCTTTTTCTCTCTTTTCCGGATGTAGGTCGTTCCTCAGTTCCAAGAGTTTAAGGTCCTTTTTCTCTCTTTTCCGGATGTATCTTTTGATTGGCCATACATATCTATGTAGCCTAGCAGGTTCAAGCAAACATTCTTCGTGATGTGCATGAAGTCAAGTGAGTGACGAACCTCCAAGACTTCCCAATAAGGCAAGTCCCAAAATCTTCGACTTCTTCTTCCACATTGGCGCTGACCATCCTCATTACCGCATGTGTTTGCTTCGGGACCCTTTCCGAATACTACTTTCAGATTCTTTACCATAGCAAGTACATGTGGCCCGATGCGATCTTTGAGGCCTAGCACGAAGGTCTACTTGCCCGTTAAATTTCCTGCACTTCTTCCGCCATGGGTGACTCGTAGGAAGAAACCTCACGGTGGCCCATGCGAGACAACCTTTCGAGAGTTTTTCAGGTACATGCTGTCCGTTTCATCTAAGCATTGGACACAAGCTCTATATCCTTTGATAGTTTGGCCAGACAGTTACCGAGAGCAGGCCGATCGTTGATTGTTACAAATAACAATGCACGTAAGGTGAAATACTCCCTTTTGTACTCATCCCATACAGTGCACCATCCTCCCACAACGTCACAAGATCTGCAACCAATGGTTTCAGGTAGACATCGATGTCATTTCCAGGTTGCTTGGGGCCTTGGATAAACAACGGCATCATGATGTACTTTCGCTTCATGCATGACCATGGAGGAATGTTATACATACATAGTGTAACGAGGCTAGGTGCTATGGTTGCTGCTCAACTCTCCGAAAGGATTCATCCCATCGGTACTTAACCCAAACCTTATGTTTCTCACCTCTTGTGCGAAGTGCAGGTACGTCCGATCGACTTTCCTCCTTGTGATCCATCTGCGGGGTGTCTAAGCATACCGTCATCTTTACGCTCTTCTTTGTGCCAACGCATCATCTGGGCATGCGCTTTGTTAGCAAACATACGCTTCAATCGGGAATCACCGGGAAATACCACAACACTTTAGTGGAGGTCTCTTCTTCTTACGCTCCCCATCTATTTCACCTGGATCATCTCTCTTCACCTTATACCGTGATTCTTTGCACACTTTGGACAAACATCCAAATTGGCATACGCATTGCGTCTGAGGATGCAATCGTTACGACATGCGTGTATCTTCTGTACTTTCAGTCCCAAAGGGCCAGACGACTTCCTTTGCTTCATATGTAGATTCAGCAGAGTGTTATCTTCTCGAAGCAACTTCTTTATGAGTGTCAACAACTCATCGAATCCCTTATCGACACACTATTTGTGGCCTTCCATTGCATAAGTTCAAGTGTGGTACGCAACTTCTTGTGGTCCCGCCCACAATTTGGGTATAAAGGAGTTCTGTGGTCCTCTAACATGCTTGGAATTTCTCGAATTGTCTTTCATCTGTGTAGTCTCCCTCACCGCCACGCAAAGCATCTCGGTCCAGCTCATCATCACCAAAGTCAGAGTGTACCTCCCACGGAATAGCATTGCGTGGCGTCCGAGATATTTTTGAATCCCTCTTCTTCTTCCTCGTCTTCTTCCTCGTCTTCTTCCTCGTCTTCCTCGTCTTCGCCATGGTTGGTCCAACTGGTATAGTTTGGCATGAAACCTCTCATCATCAAATGGTTCATAACCCGCCATCGCTGTGGAGTGCTCCTTCTCGTTCTTGCAATCTACGACGGACAACATATGAAGTCGCTGGAGGCGAGGAATGCAATGGCGCATCGAGAAAAGCCTGCGCCATCAATGAACTCTCTCGATCGACGGTCCACATTGTACATCCATTGTCGGTTCATCTACAACAAGTAATAATTTCATATTTTTTTTCTTCTCCAAGAAAAACAACCCCACCTACACCTTCATGCAATTAAAGATCTACCTTTCTAAATTTTTTTTATCCCTTTCTACCTTTCTAATTATTTTTTTATCCTTATTTTATTTTATACACTACTAATTACTTCATTGCAATGTCATATTTTGAACTAGATCACCATACATCTTCATACCATAACAAAAACAAGCATACAAAATAAATTTTGGGGAACAACTTCATACCATACACATTTCAACATGTTCTACCTAGCAAAGCAACACATTTCAACATGAATAAATCATGATTTCTCCACATCCAATGCATAAAAAACAGCAATATGTAGGTGAGAAAGATGCTAACATGCTCTTACTGACCTTAAAACACTTAATTTGAAGCTAAATCACCAGCAATTTCAAAACAAAAATTTGGGCAGCACCTCCGGGAAGAAACAGTGCTCGGCCCTTCTCTGCTCATCGATCGCTGTTGGCTCGGGAGGAAGAAGAAGTTTAAAGCGCTGGGCGAGAGGGATTCTAGAAGCGGTTTCATATACAAACCGCTTCGAAGGTTGAGTTCTAGAAGCGGTTTGTATGTCAAACCGCCCGACTTTGTAGAAGCGGTTTGACAAACAAACCGCTACTAAAACTAAGACTTCAGTAGCGGTTTTATACACGAACCGCTTCTAAATATAAATCTCTACAAGCGGTTGAGGTCTCAAACCGCTTGTGATAATTCATAAGCGGTTTGGTAAATGAACTGCTTGTGATGGTTGTCAACACAAGCGGTTCGTATGACCAACCGCTTCTAGTGACCCCCTCCCGCCCGTTGCTCACGAACCGCTTCTGGTGCGTGGGCCAGAACCGGTTCGCACCTAACCGCTTGTAATATATCGCTTGTGATGCCCAGTTCTGTAGTAGTGTGTGTTCGTGTGTGCTAGATGCTAATTTGGAGATATTTGGGTAAAGATGGTACAGAAATTGGCAAGTGGTGTTTCAGGATGGCTACTTAGGATTCAAAGAAAGATATGCGGTACCGCAAATCATTTGGTTCAATTATTGCAATGGGGTACATTGTTACTCACAGTGTCACATGTATGACAAGTTAGGGATAAAAAGGCAAAAAAAGACATACAAATATATTTCTTTTGGAATTTTGAATTTAAATTTGGACCGATTTTGGAAAAAAAACTAAAATTGGATTTTAAAATATCCGACTAATATTATTCTTATCCATGTTGATTCCGATCCGTATTCGATCTGTATTCGTAACCGATATTATCCTGTATAATTTGTATTCGATTATGTATTCGACACTGTTCGTATTCGATTCTGCATTCGATAAAAAATACGAATACGGATATGAATAGGACGATATTCGACCGTATCCGATCCGATCACATCCCTAGCCGCATGTAATCTACTTTCAGATCATGAGTCGCTGCCGACACGGCAAATTTTGAATTCTATACAAAATAGTGACTGTATTTTCAAATCTATACAACATTTTTTTGTATTTGCGAAAAACCCAACCGTATTCGCTCTGCCATTCCACGAAAACATGTTAACTCAAAATAGAGTAGCGAATACACCGTTAAATCAACACGTAATAGCGAATACCGGTATTAGCTGGATGGGGTAGCGATTTATTCGGCACTGTAGCCTCGTGACAAGCTCCACCGACAGCTTCCTTGGATGCTTGGAGCTTCATGCACGGGATGCTTTGGAGAGCCCTGTATTTTTGCCTGCTTTCGGCGATGAATTGATCGACGTGACGGCGGTTAGATTGATATGACGTGAAATCTTTGATTTGTCTCCTGATTTGTCTCCGTAAATTTCGCTCGGCCAATTAAAAAAATTAAAATTTTTTAAAAAAATTTAAAAAATTTGTATATCCGGTTTTTCGCGTAAAACCGCGGTCTTTCGCGAAAACCGCTGAAAACTGTTTTCGAGGAGATCAGGTTAGTTTTTCATGAAACCCTAGCGGTTTTTCGTAAAAACCGAGCGGTTTATCGTGAAAAACCGAACGGATATCACATTTTTTCAATTTTTTTGGATTTTTCAACTCCTCGGCTTTTGACGGTTTTTAGCGGTTTTTCGTGCGGTTTTTGCGAAAACCGTACCGCGAAAACCGAACCGGTTTTGGCGGTACGGTTTTGTGAACCTTGAGCTCGATGGTTGCTTTCCTTTGGCTATAAATCGGAGTGGAGAGTGATGGCCTGGAGTTTGCGAGACGGTGATTAGAAACGAAGCAGCAGTGAGGTAGAGCGATAGCAGAGTGATTTCACAAGAGCGATAGCAGAGTGAGTTCACGACAGGAGCGGGCAGTGTGTTCAGGATATTTGTATTTACCTTTATGCAATTATTTAGTGATTTGTGTTGTTCAATTATTTCATTCCGAATTTGTATTTTGTAGGTATTGGTCTCGAGTTTTATTGATCGTCGGTACAGCTTCAAGAATTGCTCTGTAGTTTTATTGATCTTCGGTACAGCTTGAAGAAGGTTAGTTACAAATCTTCACGAGTAGTAGTATAGTATGGACAGTGTAGTAGTAGTGACCAGTGTAGTAGTAGTTGTTTTAATGATGTACTATTGTGGACAATGTAGTCATAGTGACCAGTGTAGTAGTAGTTTAAATGATCTACAGTTGTGGACAATGTAGTGACCAGTGTAGTAGTACATGTTTTAATGTTGTATTGTTGTGGACAGTGTAGCAGTAGTGATTACTGTTCGAGGTTTTGTTTAATTAATTGTGGTTACAATGAAGTAATGGTCTGTTAGTGCAAAAATGTTAGCACCAAATAGTGATTAATTCGGGTAATATTTATGTGTACTACATGTTAGTGCCAGATAGTGATTAACCATGTAGTGATTTTTTTTAAGGACAAGGTAATAATTTATGCGACGGTTGTCATTAATACGGGTAATATTTTGGTTCAATATATGAAATACAAGTTTACGGTGTAGCAATGTCTATAATATATAAGTAACTTCGGTAAAATGCTTGTGGGACAGATGGAATTATTTGTTAGAATATATTACGGTAGTAGCAAATATTAGTAGAACGTTACTACAAAAAATAAATAACATCGTAGCAATAAAAATAAGTACTGAAAAGAATGAGGATCATATTGGCTATAATTAGTATGCCGGTGTTAGGAAAAAACAGTACGATCGTGTTAGAAAATGTATGAAGTATTGTTAGTATGGGAATGCTAGATAAAATTTATAGTTTTTAAGAGGAGTAGCATGAAATATAAGCGTACAGTATTTTGGTGAACTTGTTAGGTTAGGTTAGCAATCATTAGTACGGCAGTATTTTGGTTAGATGCTTTAGTTTGCTTACCTGCTAACCGTATATGCTTTTTGTGGTACAGGTCGGGACAAGATAGCAACCTGAGTAATACGTTGGGGAAACGACTAGCACAAATAACCGTATTTGTGTGCTGCGTTTGTAAAACATCGAAGGTATGTTTTTTAAGAGTAGTAGCATGAAATATAAGAGTACTGGTTACACTTGTTAGGTTTTTTTAAGAGTAGTATCATGGAAGGTTTGTTCGAGGTTTTGCTTAACTAATTGTGCTTACAATGAAGTAGTGTTATGTTATTGAAAAATGTTAGCACCTAATAGTGATTAATTCGGGTAATATTTACGTGAACTACATGTTAGTAGCGTGTGAAGTAGGTCGTCAATTAAAATATAAGTGCCAGATAGTGATTACCGAAGTTGTACCCATTGGTAATATAATTGTGGCTCCTCTGGAGCCTATTATATATGAATCACTTCATATCATTGTAGTAATCCTGCTAGCGTTCTTCGTGATCGACTAGAAGTATTTAGATTATATTAAGATGTTATTTGTTGTACCACTATCAACAATGCATATATCCGCCGTTTGGGTGATAAACAATTTTAAAAGTAGAATTATAATCAGATAGTGGCAAAATAATTGAAATATTGCTTAAAAATGTACATTAGTACAATAAAGAATAATTTGTGCTCTTTTAGAGCTTACAATTCATTATTCAAAATGCACTAACAACCATGAAGAAATTTTATGTGATGAATGTGATTAATACGGGTGATATTTTGGTTCAATACATAAAATAAATGTTTACGGTGTAGCAATGTATGTAATATACATGTAACTTCAGTAAAATGCTTTTGGAACAGATGGAAATGTTTGTTAGAATATATTCTGGAGAGCGGCCCGCAATTTTGCGCGGGAGGGTCGTGACCGTTGACAATTGTCAGCAAGTGGGGAGCACAATCCCCACCCCAAATGACTTGCGTGTTTTGAAAGCACATGTTGTTGTTGTCCTCGGTGTGGACCATCATACACACAGAGTGTGTCTAGAGGCGGTTCGGCCACGGGTTCTTCAGAACAGCTCAGTGGTTGTGTACACGCTGTATCCGTTGACAAGTCATGGTGCGTGGGCTTTGTATGTTAGCAAGGCCAACGAGGACAATTTCGAGGTTGGGGTGTATGCAGACATTTTGCCCTGGCACGAGTCCGCAGACATAGGCTCTAGTGGCCAAGCTGGCCACGATGAAGTAGAAAATATCCCGAGTGAAGCAGAAATTGCAGAGGAGGGGACATCGGGCGCAGGCGAAGAAGAAGGCAACCGTGGGGAGGTGGACACGGCAAGCTCGGAAGACGACGGAGGCGGCAGCGGTGATGAACAGGCGGCAGACAATGAGGACCCCTCGCCGGCGATACAATACTTTCGTGCCATGCGGGATGGGGATTGTACCATCACGGATTACAGTAAAGTATCCGCGTGGGGGTACCAGCACAACGACATCAAGGTTGGAAGAAGGTTCAGCAGCAAGGTGGAGGCCATACACTTCCTTAGTACCTACGCCATTATGACAAGGAGGGAGCACACCCTGATCCGGTCGGAGACCTGTGCGTACGAGGTTAGGTGCAGTAAGCACCCACAGTGCGAATTCTACGTACAAGCCTCCAGGCCAAAGCACGATGACATCTTCGTCATCAATGTGCACTGGCCCCATACATGCACGGAGGAGTCCATATGAAACATGAGTAATCTTACCAATGCCAGGTACGTGGCACAGACCCTCCTTACCTCAGTTAGGGCAGACTTAGGGATGTCCCCATGTCAAATTATGGAGGAGGTTCAGAGGTCGTCTGGGATGGTCATCCTGTATGGTACGGCCTGGCGCGCTAAGCAGAAGGCCCTGAAGATGCTGTTTGGAGGATTCGAAGAGTCGTTCAACCATGCGCCCAGGTTGTTGCAGAAGATTTGCATGACGAACCCAGGGACTCAGTTTGCAATGGCCGATGAGCCAATAAGGGAGGAGGACGGGACGTACCGCCAGGGAGAACGCTACCTCATCCGTCTATTCTGGTCCTTCGGGCAATGCATCGAAGCTTTCGTGCATTGTAGGCCAGTCATATGTGTGGATGGCACGTTTTTGAGCGGAAAATTCCATGGGACGCTCGTGATTGCCCTTGCTGTGGACGCGAACAACCAAATCCTCCCCCTCGCATTCGCTCTAGTGGAGAGTGAGAACAATGATAGCTGGTTGTGGTTCCTCACCCTACTGAAGAGTCACGTGGTGGGCGACAGGGGAGGGGTCTGTGTTGTCTCGGACCGGAACAAAGGGCTATTGCATGCGCTGGACATGATGCACAACAGCACGTCACCCGCTACCAGTTGGCCCGATGTCGAGAGGAGGTGGTGCATGCGGCACCTCGGTGCTAACTTGTACACTCGATACAAGAACAAGACCCTGGTCAAGCAGTTCAAAGCTATGTGCGTTCAGAACCAGATCCACAAGTTCAACGCCCTTTGGAGGCAGCTGAACGACTGCACTAGGAAGATGATGGAAGATGAGCAATCACAGGAGGACCAGCTGCGAGGCCAAATGGTTTGGGGGCAGACGCTGCGTACTCGGAGTCGACAGACATTCAGCCAGTGGATCGCAGGGAAGCCAGCGGAGAGGTGGGCGCTGCTGCACGACACGAACGGAGCTAGGTATGTCATGCATGTTCATCTGGCACAAATTTGTTGTAACTTCATTGCGCGTCGTACATGCTAACGGTAGCCATTCGCAGGTACACCGTGATGACGACGAACATAGCGGAGGCCTTCAACAATGTTTTGAAGGGGGCTCGGTCCCTCCCTCTATGTTCTATCATTGAACTCACCTTCTACCGATGCGCCGATTACTTTCAAGACCGTAGTTGCGCCGCAGAGGCCTGCACCACTGCCTACGTAGGGAGAGTGGAGACCCTGCTCGCGGCGAGGAGGAAGGCTCACTTCCACCACACAAGAATCTTCGACCTAACAACCAATAAATTCAAGGTTTTATGCAAGCGAAAGCATGCCTCGGGCTACATCGCTGGGGACAATGTTTAGCAATGCCAGTTAGGAGCCGATGACGTATCATGCACATGCAACAAGCCGAAGCTACAACACCTCCCCTGCACACATGTGTTGGTCGCTTGCCGCGACATGGGAGGGAACGACGCATCGCAATTCATCTCGCCATATTACACCTCCCATGCTCTGAAGAACACCTGGCGTTCGAAGATGTCTTCTTTCAGAGTTGGGATGGACTACAAGATGCTGAAAGGGCCAACATGGCGTCCGTATCCTGCCACTAGACGCACAGAACCCGGGAGGCCGAGGGGCACCAGAATCCAAGGCGACATGGATGAAGCCGATACGATACGCGGTTTGCGAAAGTGTAGATTATGCAACCAACCTGGCCACGACCGTCGGAGGTGCCCAAATCAAGTTTAAGGTGTAATGGCTCTTTGTAATCGTGCTCCCATGTAATTTCTATCTGAATGGATTGTCTTTCTCATTGCCGGACTTAAGTTGTGGTCTTACTAATTTACGCATTGAATGAGTACATGAATTGCACTTGTCATATGTTTCCTTGGTTGTATGAGTATATGAATTGCACTTGTGATATGTTTCATTGGTGTTCGTTCGCACAACAGGTCATGGCGGCAGCACCACTCCCCGAGCTTCTGCGTTCCATTGTGGATGAGCATCATCGTGCACGGTCCATTTCAGTTGGTACGGAGGTACGATAAGTCATTTGCTGGCATAGCACTACATGATTATGATTTTACCTAACATCTATGTCCTTCTTAAGACAGTTATCCCACCTATCAGCACGGCCGGTGCACAGGATCAAGGCGCTGGATGATCGTTTCCATGTCCCTCTTGCCAGAGCCGACCTTCTTCCATTCGCGCTGACGATGGATGGAGGCATGAACGTCCCGCTCCCCGCCATAGATCGAGCGCTCCTGACTGGTCTCGTGGATCGTTAGCACCCTGAGACACACACATTCCACTTTTCGTTTGGTGAGATGACAATTACATTAAAGGATGTGCAGATGCTCACTGGGCTACCCATTAGGGGACGGCCCCTCGTTGTGCGACGACCCAGTAGGCAGCTGTGGCAGCACCACGTCACACAACGGTAATTTACATATTTCATATTGACTTTATGTACTCCGAATCGACTTCTCGCATTAATGACGCCGATATTGCAGGTTTGGTGTTCAGTACGACGGTCACGCTCATGGTGTGTCCATGACTTGGCTGAGCGGTCTCCAAGAGTATCATCCATGCCCACCAGATGCTGATGAGGACACAATGGCGCGCCACTACGAGGTCTATCTGTACTACCTGCTTGGAGGGGTTATGTTCACCAACAGTGCAGGCGACTACCTCCTACCACATCTCGTATGGGTGGCTCGTGAGTTGGCGGCTAACGCCAAAGATATGCCATCTTACAGTTGGGGGTCTGCTCTTTTGGCAGATACGTACCGTGGCTTGTGTGAGGCATGCAAGCGGCAAACAGCCTTTGGTAATCTCACCGGTTGCTTGCAGTTGCTTCAGATGTGGAGCTGGGAATACCTCCCAGTTTGTCGCCCGTACGTCGAGCGATCATTGTACCCTATGATCATCGAGGATCATGTGCCTGAGCCTACTCGGCCAACGATGGGTTTTCGTTGGACTTACGCTCGCTTGAGATGGTCGCCTCGACAATACCACAGGAGCTATATGATTGTCACGAGCGACCTAGACCTCTTGATGGCGGATCATGTGACATGGGATCCATGGCGGCCGAAACGATGGGGTGACATCGCCTCTACAGGATGTATCACGGCATGGTGCACGATGGATAGTGCGCTGTGGATGACAACATGTTTCGTCCTGTATATGAATGCAGTGGAGGTGTAGCCTACCAGATGCCAATATTTTCAGTGGGCTGACCACCTGTTTTGTCATGTATATTAATTCGATTTTTTCATGTTTTGATAATTATTCTCCTGCTCGAGTTTGATATAACCATGCTCACACTGTCGTGTAGCCTACCGGATGCCAATATTTTCAGTGGGCTGACCACCTGCATACATCAAGGGAGCATCCTACTACTCCAGTAACAGACAGGACGCTGCCCAGGGTACAAGAGATGAGGGCCCTCAAGCAGGAACTTAACAGGCTATCGTTACGTGAATTACCGCAAGCAGACGCCGTACTGCCTAAACAAGAAGATGACCCTGCAGCTTACGACCGCTTCCTTCAGTGCGCCAGAGAAGATAACCACGAAGCTGTAGACCCTAATTTTGTTATCCCGTGTGACTACCATAAGGATGATGACGGCCAACGTGACTGTTGGCAGCTTCTCGAAGATGAGGGTGTTGACATTGACAGTGATGATTCGGGAAAGTTCTAATGTTGTTATGAGTTGTGTGTTGTATTATAATGAAGTTCGTACTATAATGAAGCTTTATGTTATGTTGACCAAGTTATTTCGTGTATGGACTACCTCGGGTGCTATCCCGAACACGCTGAGAAAGGTGATATGACAACACGCTGAAAACACTGATATGACAAAATGCAGAAAAAGCTAACATGACTTGTCTTCACATGGGCTTGAATGCCTGCCTGCTCGCCAGTCTACCACGTGCCCGGTGAGTGGGGCCTGAATGCCAGCCTGGTTGCCATGGAGCCACGTGGGTCGGTCGCCCCACCGCGAGTGGGGCCTGAACGCTCGCCTGCTCGCCTGGCTGCCATGTATGCTGATGCCTGAGTGAGGGGCCTATATGTACCCCCACTCCATGACCAGCGGTATCACAGTTTTTCTGGCTCCTGCGGATGTTGCTTTTTGCCCTTTCAACTCCTCTGTCTGAAACCCTTGCCCTTGCTCCAATGGCGCAATCCTTCCCATCTTCCTCTGTCGACAAGGCTAGGGCGGCTGCGCTCTCCAGGATAGCGGCCGAGGGTTCCCTCCAACTCCGCCATGGAACCCTCGCACCGTGGTGCGAACCCCAGGAGATCATCGTCCTCGCCTGGGGATTGCTGCCGGGCCTGGTGCCGCCCTTCTCTGAATTCTTCTTCATCGTCGTCCACTTCTACGAAATCAGCCACCTTCACCTCACTCCCAACTCCGTCCTCACCCTCGCTATCTTCGCACACCTCTGCGAGATGTTCGTAGGGGTAACGCCCAATCTTTCACTCTTCTGATATTTCTACACTCTCCGTGGCCTCACCGATGGTGGGGCCGTGGGGAGTTGCCATTTTCGCCTGCGCGACGGGTCGACTGCCCTCTACATTTCGTTCCAGGCGAAATCACACTGGAAGGCATGGTGGAACGACTGGCTGTATGCTGGTGACGCTAGCAGGATCGATGCTCTCGTAGTGCCCAGCGCCCCGACGGATGCCCGCGAGAGTTGGGGCTCGCTTGTCGAAGAGACAACAGTCCTCTTGGCGATGGCGGCCTGCGTCAACCGGCTGCGAGACGCCGGCCTGACCGGGGCGCTGGTAGTCTGGGACTTCGTTGGCCGGAGGATCAGCCCCCTTCATCAACGTGCCCACCCTGCATGGCAGTACTCCGGTGATGACGACTTGACCCGCACACATCTGGGCCGTGAGTTTCCCAGTCTCCTTATGAATACATATCTTCTTCTGTGGTCGCCATCAACCAACAATCTTGTCTTCCTTTTTTCAGCAGGTGAAGGGAACTTGGACGGTCCAGCCATCTCCAAATGGATGACCGAACTGCTCCCACCAATACTGAGCGGTCTGGATTTCCCCACCGGGGTACAGCCTCTTTGCCATCTAGAGTTCGCAGAGCGCCTCCGGATCATCAAGATGTTTCCTGCGATGGACTCCACCGGCCCTGCGGTGTTCCCGGCTCGCAGTCCCTTCGTAATCATGGACTCGGGCTCTGCTGACGATCGGAACGACCGTAAGCATCCGGTACCTCTAGATGCCTCGGGTGCTATCCGGAAAAGGCCTCGCATCGAGGACTGGACTCCCGTCGCCGCCGACTCCGCTGCGGCTCGAAGCGCGTCATTAGCGGCGGGGTCTTCATCTGTGGTGATGACATCAGCTACCCGGGATTCGACGCCGCCTCCACCGATGCCAAATCCTTCGGTGCCATCCTCTTCGCTGCCAACTCCATCGACATCCGCTCTGCCCATGCCAACTCGTCCAGTGCCGACCACATCGGCACCAAGGCTCGCTGCCACCGCCAGCCAGGGCGTGCTCGCGCTCCCAACGGCTGCATTTAGCTTTCGGTCGCCTCTGAGGGCGGCCGCCCAAGTTACTCCACTCGGCGCTAGCACTTCTGCCCAGCCCACTTCGGTCATCCCCAACGCTTCAACCTCCCGCCTGGCCACGCTGCTCGTCGAACTTGCTGAGGCGCACGAAGCCTCGGGAGCCCTCCTCACGGCGGCCATCCAGCACGAAGCGCAACTGGCCGAACATATCGTGGCGCTGCGTGAGGAGAAGGAGAAAGCGGAGGCACTACTAGCCCAGGAGAGGGTGACTAGGGCGGCCCTGTTCACGCAAGCGCAGGAGGCCAAGGCGGCGCAGGAGGAGGCGGTGGGGGTGCTACGTCGCACGCTGCACAACCTCACCGTCATGCTCGGACCAGCTTACCAACGCATGGCGAGATGCCTAGGGCCGCTTGGGTGGCCCTTCGCGAGCCGATCAAGCCATCGGCCTTGCAGTACGCCCATAGCATTACTCGGGTCGCCGAGGCAATCGGCGGCTTGTCAGCCGCCTTGGCCGCTTGCTCCGCCCGAGAAGGGCAGGAAGTGGCGGTAGCCACTGCGATGTTCGTGCTGGCTTGCTGCGCTAGCCGTGATGCCTCATTCGATCCGATGGTTGTCGTCGCCGGTATTGAGGGAGACGAGGCCCAGGTGCACGCGCGTGTGTGCGAGGCAGCGGCGCACGTGGCCGGGCTGATGGAGGTTCAAAACTCAGACATCGCCGCCGCACTACTGGAGGATGAGACAGAGGACACCGTAAGGCAAATCCAAATCATCGACGACGAGTGACTGCTGGGTCCACCAGCTTTATTTTTGTTCGCTTCTTCTTTTGCTTGTTTTTCTGTACGCGAAAGACTACATCGGTAGTCTCAGGGAAATTAGCACTTAGTCCGTTCACCACTTCTCATCCCCTTTAGTTGCATTCTTAAGAAGCTCAATAAACTACCCATCGGTAGGCATGTCATAAACGAAAGCATCCATTAAAATGAGATAAAATAGACCACGGAAACTGAACCGTTCCATTGCATGACATAGAAAAAGATGTAAACATGCATGACGCGTACATCACGGACTAGTGCACAACTGCAGAAAAAACTAACACAAGGATAACTACATACATCATCTTTTCTAACCACTTTATGTGATCTAAAATGCGCTCCACCTTAAACGTTAGCATGTTAAGTTTTTGCTCGACGTCCATCCTCTGCTCTACCCCGGCCAGGGTCCTCTCTGGTACTATCATAGTAGGATGCTCCCTCGGTGTATTCAAGTTGTCTGCCCACTGAAAATATTGGCATCCTGTATTCTACATGACGGTGCGAACATTGTTATATTATTTCCAACTCGCGTAGGAGAGTAATCATCGAAAAACCTGAAGAAATCGAAATAAATTTTGACTTACAGAGAAATTAGAGCACTTATAAAACACCCGACCGTTATTTGTCGGAGTGGTAGAGTAGAGCACATTAGCTTCTACGTGGAAATTAGGGCAATTGACCTGTCTTGCGTTGGCAAGCGCAAGGGCCCTCCGATTCGCTGAGCTTGAGGACTGAGACATGGCCTTAACAGAAGAGACGAAGTGGGGTGACGAAGAAGAAGTTTTGAGCAAGAGAACGAAGAGGATATGAAAATGCTCAGTGTGGAATGTATGTGCTGGGTGCCTCCGCATTTATAGCAACCAACATGTTATCTAAGTGCCGTATCAAAGATGCTGCCAATGTGTTCAATTCAAGCTGATATCTTTGTAGCCAGCATATTGTCATTTCACTCTTACAAAACTGGGCGTGTGTGTTGCCATCTTTTCCAACTTTTTTTCGAAATAGTTTTTGCCACGTGTTGTCATGTCAACTATTTCAACTTTTGTCATATGAGATTTTGCAACCTTATGTCATATCGGGGTGTGCAGAGTGCTTTTGTCCCTTCGTGGTGTGCAGAGTTGTAACACCCCAAATTTTTGCTTTTCATGAATTTGAATAAGATTTGGCACTTTGTTTAATTTTTGGAATTTTCTGGAATTTATTTGGATTTATTTGGAATTTATTTGAATTTATTCCCTTTTGAAATAATTAAAGAATTTGATTTTACAAATAAATTTTTGTTAGAAATATTTTATTTGAGTCCAAAATGCTCCAAAATATTTTCTAGAATTTTTCTGGAATTTTTCTGAGTATTATGCTATTTTTAATGAATTAAATGAATTTCTGGGAATTAATTTGAATATTCAATCGCTGGAAAAACCGAGTTGGTTTGTACTGTTCCTCCGAGGCAGGACCAGGGCCCGAGCAGTCTGACTCGAGTCCGAGTCCAACTCGAACCCAACCGAACCCTAACCCTCTCGACCGTCCGATCAAGATCGAACGGCCGAGATTGAGCCACGTCGTCGGACCCAAGCCCGACCGAACCAGCCAAGTCGCCCGAGCCGGACCCGAGCCCAAACCCCCGCACCGTTGGATCTTGATCTAACGGCTCACGTTGAGCCACGTCACCCAATCCAAATCCAATTCGGATTCCGACGCCGCAGCCGTATGGGCCTCGGTTTCCGCGAGTTTCACGGACGCCGAGAGGCCTATTTATTGCGCCGCCACCACCAGCGTGTGTTCCATTTCCGTGCGCACCCATAGCCCTAGACAACGTCGCTTGAGTCGCCGTGGTTGCGCCGCAATCGCTCGCCGTAGTTGGTTGGGCGTTCCGCCGCGGTTAATCGCTGTTTCCGCCGCCGTCCGCCGTCCTCCGCCGCCGTTGAGCCCAGATCCGAAACCGCAAGGTCAAGCCACGTCGGAGTATACCCTTCACTTCGCCGGAGGAGCCCCGTAGCGCCGTTCGAGTGGTCGTCGTCCCCAGCTCCGGCCGCTGGGCCGCCACAGACGCCATCGCCGGACCCCGAGCTCGCTCCACCGTCCGATCCAGATCCAAGGGCCCATATTCGTCCACGTCACCCCCCGGTAAGATCCCACGTTGCAATATCTAGATCTATTTCCAACCGTTGGATCTAGATCCAACGGTTTAGATCATGCCACGTAGCCGTAGCTGCACCGTACTAGGATATATCTCAGCCGTTAGATCTAGATCGCACGGCTAGCGTTAACCCACGTTATAGCGTTAGATTAGATCTTGACCGTCCGATCAAGATCGAACGGTCCGGGTCAGCCGAGTAGTTTTCTATTGCGTTAAGCCAGATCCAATCTGGGCCGTTGATTTTCAAATCAACGGCCGAGATCTAGCCACGTGTACGGGAGCCGAACCGGCGCGTCCGCGTGAGCTGAGACATGGGTCACTGACAGGGCGGGCCCGCCTGTCAGTGACACCGGTCCGGTGGACCAGGGCCACCGTGGACCGAGCTGTGCGCGTAGACCGCGTCCGTAGACCGGGACACGTGGCAGCACCCGGGTGGTGCCACGTGGCCGATGACGTCATGCTGACGTCATCGGTGGGTTCGGCCGGCGCTGACGTCAGCAAGTCCACGTGGACCAATCCGGTGCTGACACGTGTCACTGCTGACGCAATAAATCATTTTCCGAAAAAGAAATAATTTATTTAATTCGGTTTAATGAATTCAAATATGATTTCAAACTTCAAACGCTTATAACTTTTGCAATTTAACTCCGATTTGAGTGATTCAAATTTCTAAATTTGTATAAAATTGAGTTCTACCCAATGGTAAATTTTATTTAATTTTTGGAACAAAGTTTTTGTCTGTAATATTATTTAATTGACTATTTAAACTTTAAACGCTTGTAACTTTTGCGTTTTAACTCCGAATTCGCCGATTCAAATTCCTAAAAATTCATAAAATTATGCTCTCTCTGTTTATGGACTTCATTTGGATGTTTGGACACTTTTTTTCTACTGTTTTATACATTTATTGCTATTTGCACGCGTTACGAGTAGACGTTGAAGTGCCCGAAGGCTTCGAAGGTGAAGTGGTGACCCAAGAGCCAGCTCAGGACCAAGATCAAGTGCTTTTTGAAGGCAAGTTGTGCTGTGACCATGTTGATCCCATTTTGAAATTAATTTGATTTAAATTATTGCATGCTAGTTCAACCATAAAATGCTTTAATTGATTTTGGGAGATTAATTAATTACCTAATTGATGTATGCCACCTTGACATAGATAATAGAATGCCATGAACCCCTTGTCACCCTAGTTGAGGATTAAATGGTTGGATATTACTAATTGCCAACATGGGAATTTAGATCGTTGTAGCATATTGCTTAGACCTGCTACGTGCTTATGACATGATTTTGGACAAACAAATGTTAATAATGACTTAATGATATATTGAACCTGTTTTGGAAAAGGTATCATGTGTTGTGATGTTGATGGCACGTGGTGCATGGTAATCAACTGGGGTTTTGATAAATAGATTTGGACCGGGGCATGTGGCAAGAATAATCGGGTGGGCCAGTTGTGGCATCGGGAGCGTTGTTTTGGTTCTTTGGGTAGTCTTGCCCTGGTCAACCTAAGGACTTAACCTTGCAAGCTTTTGAACTGAGTCAAACGTGCAACCACATGTCTGTAATGGGGCGGACCTAGTTGATTAAGTCGCTAATAACGTATTTGTGGGACCTCGGGGTGTCAACTATACATGTTGTGTAGTTGTACGGGGGAGCGTACCAGGGCTGCGGCCAGGTACCCATCTAACGGGGGATTGGCCTAAACTTCGCCTTCGCTAAGGGAAGGATTAGCGTGCAATCACCGGGGAGGACCACTTATGCTGTTAGCAGCTTCCGAAAGACTTTGTTACGGACACTCGCCTTTGTGGTGTTTGGCTGTATCTTGTGGGTAAAGTGCATAACCTCTGCAGAGTGTAAAATCTATTCGAATAGCCGTGTCCGCGGTATTGGACATTGCTCGGGAATTACAGTCAAGGGTTAGACTTTCTTGAAAATGACTTGGACTTAAGAGGTTTGGTTTGGTTAATGATGATGTTCATGGAAATGTGGATTAGAATTGGAAAAGATGTTTATTTAAATCCTGGAAAAGTTATTGCTCTTAAACTTGTTTCTACCGCTTTCGAATCTACTTATGTTACTTGTCAAATGTTGTTTTACCGCAATTGTACCCTGAGCTGTTCCTTTGTACTAAGCCATGCATGTAGTATGTTAGTTTGCATTATGTGCATGACTTGCTGAGTACCAAGTACTCACCCTTGCCGTAATACAACACCAGTTGAAGAAAAGTCCATACCAGCTTTGGAGGAGGAGCTCCAAGAGGAACCGTCTAACTAGGGAGCGAGCCCAGTCAGTTGCCTGTGGTATACTGGATGGCGCCACGAAGTTATCCTATTTTTCGCTGCTGTTATTTCTCTTTATTTAGTTTCTCGCCCTGCGTGGCGTACATTTGTAACTTGACCTTAAGGTCGAGCAACCAGCTTGGTTAACTATTTAAGGTACCTTATTATTTCGTTGAGTATGATTGTGATATTTACCAATGTTGAGACTGTGTGCACTAGCGCGTTCCTGGACTAGTGCTGAATACACAGAGGGTCCGAATTTGCAAATTCGAGTCCCGACAGAGGTGGTATCAGAGCCATACTGACTGTAGGTTCACCCATAGTTAGATTGGTCGTAGTAAGGATAAAACCTATTTTCTATAGATAAAATTTGTCAAGATAATGAATGAATTCTCGACTTACCCCTTTCTTTCTTGTTCATACCCCTTGCTGAGTTCTTTTCGTCTTCCACATTGATTTTAAAATGTTGCGTTCTTACGCGAGCGTCTTTTGACAGATGATGATGAAGAACAACTACGCTGAGCGCGAGGGAGGCTATGCTGCCGAGTTGTGGCGTATGATGCAGTTTCTTGGAGGTTTTGAGAGACCGCTCTACCGAGGGACTACACTCGTGTAGGCAGGAGTGGTCATAGGATAGGACGTCAGGATCACGGTGTATGCCCGAGAGAAGACGAAGTTCAGCCGCCCTTTCCACTTCACCGCCAGGAGGTCTACCTTTGAGATGGGAATCCAGGAGGTGTCACGACGAGCAATGCAGCAGATCGCTCGCACCTACTCCAAGGAGCTGAAAGGCACAGTATTCCGTCACCACCCACGCCGAGATAGCAGAGCTCAGCGGAAGCCGATAGAGGATGAGGATGCTACCGTCACTCACTTAGCCAGATTCGTCGCCGCTCAGGAGGAGCTGATCGATGACACAGTCCAGGAGTTGAAGAAGGCTCGCGAGCAGGTTGAGGAAGAGAAGAAGCACTTAGAAAATGCTCGTGAGTACGTCGTCTATGCTGCGGAAAGGATCGCAGAGCTGGAGACCGCACTGTATAGACAGGGCCCCGATCCAGTGTTGGAGTTGGACGCCTTGAGCCAGCAGGAGGACTCCGTAAGAGGCGCCACCTGCACCCGTGCCACAGCCACAGCACCAGCCAGCTCCAGAGCCAGAGGAGGATGCCGCGTCATCAACCACAGCTGCAGTTGCAGGGCATGGCGATTTTTTCGCGCCTATGCCGCCGCACCCGCCGCGAGGAGGCAGTGGAGGTTTTCTCGACGAGTGAGCGTAGGCGTTGAGGGTGAGACTCCTTCATCGAGTCGCATTATAGAATAAAGATTCACCCTTAGAGTCGATTTGGATTTTCATTGCTTGCTGAGTGTGCAGTATGTGTTGCAAGGCCTTTAGGCATTGTAAGCGACCATACCAAGTTATTATTATTAATAATAAAGTTGGATTTTGAGTTACACTTTTCCCCCGCATAAGTTTCCCTACTACTTGTCTATTCTTGTTCCCTCTCATCTCTGAAACCTTGGAGCAATCGACAGATGGTGAACACCCGCGGAAAACTTGGAGGCAATGGAAGTGGTTCTCGCCCAGCTGGGAACGTCAATGATGGAGCACTTGCACCCCAGCCAGCACCGCCAGTTGACATGCAGAATTTTGGAGCTTTTCTTGCCACACACACCCAGTTGATGCATGCAATAATGCAACAGATGCAACAGATAACCGCTCACGCCACTACTAATCAGAATAATCAAGTCAATCAGGGACAACGCCAGAATTCAAGACTGTCAGAGTTCATGAGGACTCATCCACCCACTTTCTCCGGGAATGCCAATCCGTTGGAGGCCGATGATTGGTTAAGGTCAATTGAGAGGATGCTACACATTGCTCAATGCGTGGGAAATGAGAAGGTACTCTACGCTTCTCATCAGTTGGAAGGGACCGCCGCTGAATGGTGGGAGAATTTCTGCGCCATGCGGGAGAACCCTCAGGACATCACTTGGGAGGAGTTTACAGCCGCATTTCGTTAGTATCACGTGCTGGAAGGAATTATGGACCTCAAGAAGGAAGTGTTCAGGGCACTGAAGCAAGGTAATCAGCCGGTGGCCGAATACCTGAATAAGTTCACACAGCTTGCACGTTACGCACCTGAAGACGTAGCGACAGATAAAGCCAGACAGTCTCGCTTTATGAAGGGACTTAACTCAGGACTGCAGGCGGGACTAATCACCCACACCTTTCCAGATTTCCAGGAGCTTGTGAACAAGGCGCTCATTTTTGAAGATAAGCGCAAGGAACTGGATGAGAACCGGAAGCGAAGGATGCAACAGCAGGGATCGCGTTAAGGAGCACAGCAACGCTTGAGGGTTGTGCTAAATCAGTTTTTCAGATTCCAGCCGCAGAATGCAACTAGGACGCCATCACCAAAGACCTGCACTGGCCAATCGAATTATCAGACCCAGCTCCACCCGTAAACGCCGCTCAGCAATCAACGAGGACAGTGAGACGCTGCTACACATGCAATGAGCTAGGGCACTTCTCCAACAGTTGCCCTAAGAAGACAGTAGGAGTGACCTCAGTCCGCTTCAATCTGGGATCCACACCAGCCAGGACGCCAGCACCAGGAGCAAACCGCGGGATAGCACAGCCAGGAGCAGCACCCTAGACCGTGGTGAGAGGCCGAGTCAACCATGTCACCGCAGAGGCACTCCAGAATGCCACAGACGTCGTACTGGGTAAGTTACTTGTTAACTTAGTACCTGCAACAATTTTGTTTGACTCTGGAGTTTCGCATTCGTTTGTTTCTCAAGGCTTTGCTGCTAAAAATGATTTGGAGATTGCAAGACTTAAATGCATGCTTTTAGTTCAAACCCCTGGTTCCGAACTCCGAACTAAAGTAGGATGTTCTGGGGTAAGAATACTAATAGATGGGGTAGAATTCCTAGCGAATCTTATTATATTGGAAAACCAGACCTTAGATGTTATTTTGGGAATGGATTGGTTATCCAAGCACAAGGCTGTGCTAGATTGTGGGAGAAGGATTATCTCAGTTGAAAGCCCGTGTGGAAGGAAAATGGAATTTCAAGCTACCGCTGTTAGAGATGGACAATTGATGGTTAACAACGCAAAGGCAATCAGCATAGAAGATGTCTCAGTGGTGAATGAGTACCCAGATGTTTTTCCTGAAGATCTACCTGGTATGCCGCCAGACAGAGACATAGAGTTTGTGATAGAGCTTGTACCTGGTACAGCGCCGATAGCGAAGAGACCCTATCGGATGTCCACCGAGGAATTAGTAGAGATGAAGACGCAGCTTGAAGAGTTAATGGAGAAAGGATTTATCAGACCAAGTTCATCGCCGTGGGGAGTGCCAGTTCTGTTCGTTAAGAAGAAGGATGGGAGTTTCAGGATGTGCATTGACTACCGTGCACTCAATGAAGTCACCGTGAAGAATAAGTACTCGCTACCCAGGATCGATGATCTGTTTGATCAGCTGAGAGGAGCCAAAGTTTTCTCCAAGATTGATCTGAGATCGGGATACCACCAGTTGAAGATCCGACCAGAGGATATTCCGAAGACCGCATTCTCGTCAAGATATGGACATTACGAGTTTACTGTTATGTCCTTTGGTCTGACGAACACGCCAGCATATTTCATGAATATGATGAATAAGGTGTTCATGGAATATCTGGACAAGTTTGTCATCGTGTTCATAGATGACATTCTCATCTACTCCAAGACAAAGGAAGAACATGCAGAGCACTTGAGGCGAGTGTTGGAAAAGCTGAGGGAACATCAACTCTTCGCTAAATTCAGTAAGTGTGACTTTTGGAAGGACAAGGTGGAGTTCCTCGGACATGTAATGACCGCAGAAGGAGTCGTCGTCGACCCAAGCAAGGTAGAAGCTGTGTTACACTGGGGGCAGCCGAAGACCGTGACCCAGATCCGGAGTTTCCTAGGAATGGCAGGGTACTACCGCCGTTTCATTGAAGGCTTTTCGACAATTGCGAGACCTCTCACGCAATTGTTGAAAAAGAAGAAGAAGTTTGCATGGACGCCGGAGTGTGAGAAAGGTTTTCAAGAACTGAAGAAGCGATTGACATCAGCACCGGTGTTGGTTCTACCGGACGTCAATCAAAGCTTTGATATTTATTGTGACGCATCGCGCCAAGGACTTGGATGTGTGCTGATGCAGAACGGAAAGGTCGTTGCCCATGCATCCAGGCAGTTGAGGCCACATGAGGAGAATTATCTAACGCATGACCTAGAGCTAGCTGCCGTAGTGCATGCTTTGAAGTTGTGGCGTCATTATCTGATTGGAAACAGATGTGAGGTATACACGGACCATAAGTCTTAAGTACATTTTCACCCAATCGGACTTGAATATGAGGCAAAGAAGATGGTTAGAGTTGATCAAGGATTATAATGTTGGGATCCATTATCATCCAGGAAAGGCTAACGTGGTGGCCGATGCTCTGAGTCGGAAAAGCCATACTGTGAACAAGTTGATGGCCACGAGTCAGAATGAGTTATGTAAGGATTTCTAGAAAATGCGGATTGAAGTAGTACCAGAAGGATTCTTGGCCGCATTAGAAGTAAAGCCTACTCTGAAGGAACAGATCCGAGAAGGAGAAGAGTGATGACAAGATCCGCAGGGTTAGGTCCAACATGGATGAAGGCAAGGCAAAAGACTTCAGGCTGGACGAGCAAGGCATGTTATAGATGAAGGATCGAATCTGTGTGTCAAACCAGAAGGAACTGAAGCAGTTGATCTTAGAAGAAGCCCACGACTCCAAGTATTCAATTCATCCGGGAAGTGCCAAGATGTATCTGGATTTGAAAGAAAGATTTTGGTGGCCGAGTATGAAGCGTGAAGTTGCTGAGCATGTTGCGTTGTGCGACATATGTCAGAGAGTCAAGGCAATGCATCAGAGACCCGCAGGACTGCTACAGCCGTTACGGATACCTGAGTGGACGTGGGAGGAAATCGAAATGGACTTCATTACCGGTTTACCCAAGACTCAAGGTGGATACGACTCCATATGGGTTATAGTAGACCGCTTGACTAAGGTCGCTCACTTTATTCCCGTGAAGACAACCTATTCGGGAGATAAGTTAGTCGAGTTATACATGACCAGGATCGTCTGTTTACACGGAGTGTCGAAGAAGATTGTATCGGACAGAGGTACCCAGTTTACCTCGAGGTTCTGGAACAAGCTGCATGAAGCCATGGGAACCCGTTTGAACTTCAGTACAACTTATCATCCACAGACGGATGGACAGACTGAGAGAGTTAATCAGATACTACAGGATATGTTAAGAGCGTGTGCATTGGCTTATGCTACCTCTTGGGATAAAAGTCTGTCGTATGCGGAGTTCAGTTACAACAATAGCTACCAAGCCAGTTTGCAAATGTCGCCATTTGAGGCATTGTATGGCCGACCCTGTCGAACACCGTTGAACTGGAACGAGACAGGTGAACGCCGTGTCTTTGGACCGGACATTCTTCAAGAGGCCGAAGAACAGATTGCCATGATCCGAGAAAGACTGAAGATAACACAGTCAAGACAGAAGAGCTACGCCGATAACCGTCGCCGAGACCTGAGTTTTGAACCAAAAGATTTCGTGTATCTCAGAGTCACACCACTCAAGGGAGTTAAGAGATTCCATGCAAAGGAAAACTCGCGCCGCGATATGTTGGACCATTTAAGGTTCTCAACCGTAGAGGTGAAGTTGCGTACCAGCTGGAGTTACCGTAATCACTAGCAGGAGTACATGACGTGTTTCACGTATCCCAGTTGAAGAAGTGTCTCCGAGTACTTGATGAGCAGACACTGCTAGAGTCAATTGAGCTACAAGAGGATCTGACTTACAAGGAACACCCCGTCAAGATTTTAGACACCATGGATCGAGAGACGAGAAACAAGTCAACCCGTTTCTGCAGAGTTCAATGGAGCAACCATGCGGAGAGTGAAGCAACTTGGGAGCGTGAAGAGGATTTGAAGAAAGAGTTTCCGAACCTATTCTTTAGTAAGCCCGACCGAGCCAGCCAAGTCGCTCGAGCCGAACCCGAGCCCAAACCACCACACCGTTGGATCTTGATCTAACGGCTCACGTTGAGCCACGTCACCCAATCCGAATTCAATTCGGATTCCGACGCCGCAGCCGTATGGGCCTCGGTTTCCGCGAGTTTCACGGACGCCGAGAGGCCTATTTATTGCGCCGCCACCACCAGCGTGTGTTCCGTTTCCGTGCGCACCCGTAGCCCTAGACAACGTCGCCTGAGTCGCCGTGGTTGCGCCGCAATCGCTCGCCGTAGTTGGTTGGGCGTTCTGCCGCTGTTACCGCCATTTGTTTCGCCGCCCGTCGCCGCCCTCCGCCGTTGAGCCCAGATCTGGAACCGCAAGGTCAAGCCACGTCGGAGTGTACCCTTCACTTCGCCGGAGGAGCCCCGTAGCGCCGTTCGAGTGGTCGTCGTCCCCAGCTCCGGTCTGCCAGCGCCGCCGCACGCCATCGCCGGACCCCGAGCTCGCTCCACCGTCCGATCCAGATCCAAGGGCCCATATTCGTCCACGTCACCCCCCGGTAAGATCCCACGTTCCAATCTCTAGATCTATTTCCAGCCGTTGGATCTAGATCCAACGGTTTAGATCGTGCCACGTAGCCGGAGCTGCACCGTACTAGGATAGATCTCAGCCGTTAGATCTAGATCGCACGGCTAGAGTTAACCCACGTTATAGCGTTAGATTAGATCTTGACCGTCCGATCAAGATCGAACGGTCCGGGTCAGCCGAGTAGTTTTCTATTGCGATTAAGCCAGATCCAATCTGGGCCGTTGATTTTCAAATCAACGGCCGAGATCTAGCCACGTGTACGGGAGCCGAACCGGCGCGTCCGCGTGAGCTGAGACATGGGTCACTGACAGGGCGGGCCCGCCTGTCAATGACACTGGTCCGGTGGACCAGGGCCACCGTGGACCGAGCTGTGCGCGTAGACCGCGTCCGTAGACCGGGACACGTGGCAGCACCCGGGTGGTGCCACGTGGCCGATGACGTCATGCTGACGTCGTCGGTGGGTTCGGCCGGCGCTGACGTCAGCAAGTCCACGTGGACCAATCCGGTGCTGACACGTGTCACTGCTGACGCAATAAATCATTTTCCGAAAAAGAAATAATCTATTTAATTCGGTTTAATGAATTCAAATATGATTTCAAACTTCAAACGCTTATAACTTTCGCAATTTAACTCCGATTTGAGTGATTCAAATTTCTAAATTTGTATAAAATTGATTTATACCTAATGGTAAATTTTATTTAATTTTTGGACCAAAGTTTTCTCTGTAATATTATTTAATTGACTAATTAAACTTTAAACGCTTGTAACTTTTGCATTTTAACTCCGAATTCGCCGATTCAAATTCCTAAAAATTCATAAAATTGTGCTCTCTCTGTTTATGGACTTCATTTGGATGTTTGGACACTTTTTTTCTACTGTTTTATTCATTTATTGCTATTTGTACGCGTTACGAGTAGACGTTGAAGTGCCCGAAGGCTTCGAAGGTGAAGTGTTGACCCAGAAGCCAGCTCAGGACCAAGATCAAGTGCTTTTTGAAGGCAAGTTGTGCTTTGACCATGTTGATCCCATTTTGAAATTAATTTGATTTAAATTATTGCATGCTAGTTTAACCATAAAATACTTTAATTGATTTTGGGAGATTAATTAATTACCTAATTGCTGTATGCCACCTTGACATAGATAATTGAATGCCATTAACCCCTTGTCACCCTAGTTGTGGATTAAATGGTTGGACATTATTAATTGCCAACATGGGAATTTAGATCGTTGTAGCATATTGCTTAGACCTGCTACGTGCTTATGACATGATTTTGGACAAACAAATGTTAATATTGACTTAATGATATATTGAACCTATTTTGGAAAAGGTATCATGTGTTGTGATGTTGATGGCACGTGGTGCATGGTAATCAACTGGGGTTTTGATAAATAGATTTGGACCGGGGCATGTGGCAAGAATAATCGGGTGGGCCAGTTGTGGCATCGGGAGCGTTGTTTTGGTTCTTCGGGTAGTCTTGCCCTTGTCAACCTAAGGACTTAACCTTGCAAGCCTTTGAACTGAGTCAAACGTGCAACCACATGTCTGTAATGGGACGGACCTAGTTGATTAAGTCGCTAATAATGTATTTGTGGAACATCGGGGTGTCGACTACACCTGTTGTGTAGTTGTACGGGGGAGCATACCGGGGCTGCGGCCAGGTACCCATCTAACGGTGGATTGGCCTAAACTTCGCCTTTGCTAAGGGAAGGATTAGCGTGCAATCACCGGGGAGGACCACTTCTGCTGTTAGCAGCTTACGAAAGACTTTGTTACGGACACTCGCCTTTGTGGTGTTTGGCTGTATCTTGTGGGTAAAGTGCATAACCTCTGCAGAGTGTAAAATCTATTCAAATAGCCGTGTCCGCGGTATTGGACATTGCTCGGGAATTACAGTCAAGGGTTAGACTTTCTTGAAAATGACTTGGACTTGGGAGGTTTGGTTTGGTTAATGATGATGTTGATGGAAATGTGGATTAGGATTGGAAAAGATGTTTATTTAAATCTTGGAAAAGTTATTGCTCTTAAACTTGTTTCTACCGCTTTCGAATCTACTTATGTTACTTGTCAAATGCTGTTTTACCGCAATTGTACCCTGAGCTGTTCCTTTGTGCACCATGCATGTAGTATGTTAGTTTGCATTATGTGCATGACTTGCTGAGTACCAAGTACTCACCCTTGCCGCAATACAACACCAGTTGAAGAAGAGTCCATACCAGCTTTGGAGGAGGAGCTCCAAGAGGAACCGTCTAACTAGGGAGCGAGCCCAGTCAGTTGCCTGTGGTATACTGGATGGCGCCACGAAGTTATCCTATTTTTCGCTGCTGTTATTTCTCTTTATTTAGTTTCTCGCCCTGCGTGGCGTACATTTATAACTTGACCTTAAGGTCGAGCAACCAACTTGGTTAACTATTTAAGGTACCTTATTATTTCGTTCAGTATGATTGTGATATTTACCAATGTTGAGACTGTGTGCACTAGCGCGTTCCTGGACTAGTGCTGAATACACAGAGGGTCCGAATTTGCAAATTCAGGTCCCGACAAGAGTGCTCTCCAATCAGACGCTTTTATAAAGCCTGACAGCTCGTGCAACTTTTCGAAAGCGTGACAGCTATTGCAGCTTTCACAAAGCGTGCCGCCAGTTGCTGGCCACTCCCAGGCCACTGCCAGCTGCATCAAAGCTGCAGCCAGACCCCCCACCGTGCACTGCAAACGCTGCCACGTGTTGCATTCCTGTCTTGGCTGCACGACCTATCACCCTCAATCAAAGCTGCACGACCTAGCACCCTCAATCAAAGCTGCACGACCTGTCACCCTCAATGAAAGCTGCATGACTTATCACCATCAATGAAAGCTGCACGACCTGCCACCCTCAATAAAAGCTGCATGACCTGTCACCCTCAATGCAATTTGACAACACGCTACTGTCAACTTTCTCAGACTTATTGGACCACGATGTCGTGCAGCTTTCACGAAGCGTGACAGGTGGTGCAGCTTTGCGAAAGGCGTGACATGTCGTTCAGCTTTGCCAATGACGTGACAGGTTGTGCAGTTTTCAGAGAGGGGAGACAGGTCATGCAGCTTTGCCAAGTGGATGATAGGTCATCTAGCTCGCCACCACTATAAAAACCGGTGTAGGGATACACATCCATTACCAACAAACTGGCAATAAACTTCTGCACACTTTACACAAATTAGGCCACGATGTCGTTCTACCGTCGCCTCTTCAGCAAGCGAAACTTAAACCCCCCCGAATACTCGGATGCGAGTTGTGTTTACGCTCAGTTCTTCCGGAGTTGCCCTGACCTAATTGCGCCTGCAACCTTCCGGCGAAGATCACACAGTCTAAGCACGGAGCTACGGCCACCCGCGCTCATTACTGTTGTGCACACGGCTATGAGGTAAACCTACTGGTGTTCGTACAGTATAGGGTACCACTACCATTTCATGCGTTGTTTTTGTTTTGTAGCGCATGGACCGGTGTTGCTTCTTCAAATGGATCGACGGGCCAGAACGACGTGACTACGAATTTCTCAACAACTCCCACGACACCTACCCCACTTCACTCGAGAACTTCACCCGGTGGGAGAGGCCGCCGGGATATGTCCCCCTTCTAGATCGACCGGAGTTTAGGGCTGGTGGGCAAGGGAGCAACCAATCGGTGAGTTCCATGCGACATGCTAATGTTACACAGTCACAAAGTAGTAATTCTAAACCGCTTCATCGCATACAGGACTTCAAGAAGAAACTTGCAAAATGGATAAAGTCAAAGGAGAAACCTCCTCAAGGGCCCGCACCTGAAAGCCCCAAATTTTGCGATCACGACCTGCAAGCAGTCATTGATACCTGCCAAGGGGATCTAGTGGACCGGAGATTCTACCGGTGCTCCTTGGCCGAGGATGAATGGTGCGCCTACTTCAACTGGGTGGATCCGGAGAAGTACCACCCACATCTCAAACTTCCCATATGGGATAACTGGGGGGAGCAACCCTCTCCGTGGTGCTACTTCCGCCTAAAAGCCGCACTCGAGCACGCCAAGGTATTTTACAACGACCACAACAAGCATACTGTATGGACTACAGGGCACGCTTCCGGTTGTACAAGGACAAGCCCAACATGCACCTCCTACACCATATAGTGGAGTGCGAGCCAAAACAGAGAAAACGTCTCCGCAAGGAACCAAAAGTGGAAGAGGGTTCCTCCACTCTAAGAAGGGACAAGGGGAAGTAGCCGGCTGAGGTGCGCACAACGGAAGAAATCCTTGCCGGGTTACAGAGACCATCAGGGAACCCGGGCGGTATTAACATAGGGGACGCCGGAAATCGGGATGGCATGCCCATATGGGAGGGCAAAACTCCACAGAATGCACACAAACAAGTTACTTCTTATACCCCAGAGACGTATGGCATAGGCTACCCATTCGGCAGCAACTGGGAGCACTGCCCACAGCCATGGAGCTCTTTCATAAGAGAGATTGAGCGGTGTCCGAGAACAAATCGCAAAAGATTGACGGGTGATGTAATATGTAGAAAATGTATGGCATCGTTCCCACTCTACGAACATAGGCGGAACGATCACTTGTTCCACCATGACAACCAGTGTTATCAATCACTTCTCCTAGAAATATCGTCACTGTTGTAATGCCATTGTAATATAATCTGTTGTTTATTTCATCATCTAAACTTTCGTTACATGTGCCCTACTAAGGTTGAGTTTTGTTCCTAAGGTTACTACCTGCATGTACGTGCTTTTCACAATAATAGTAAAAGCAGTCATCAATTGGTAGCCTTCTTTCCTTGATTCCTTTTCTTTCCTGTTGAGCCATGAAAGCCAGCCTATTAGACTGGAATTATCCATGCATGTACAAGTTGTATAGCCCTTTGAATTTGCAATGTTTGGTTCTTGACATATACGTAAAATCTAACACCTTCGTGAGGAGCTCAGAATTCTCCAGCATTAAAATATAAAATTTCATCATGCGATATGGATACGTAGTAACCGGTTTTCGAAAATACAAACAAACAACAACCGATTATGAAAAATTCGAATTTAATGTGACTAGTACATCGAAACTTTCTGCATTTTTATCAACTCGGTTTCAAAAATCCGAAATAAACAAAAAAAAAATTGGCCAGCTACCAAAGCCTTGTCCGGTTCTGGGTGAACCGGACAAGGTACTGTTCACTATTGTCTGGATTTCGGCGTTCCAAATACACCCATTTCCAGTTTAGCGTGGACCGAATAAAACATGTCCGGTTTTCCATATACCGGAGATGCAATTTCATGTTTTCAAAAACCGGAGAACACTGGTTTTTTGTGAATACGCAATGGTGTTGTATCGTTTTGCAAATACGTTGTTGCAAATACATTGTATTGGTTGGACTGCGAAGGGTTGTATTTGTTGCACCATATTGCGAATACACCCTGGGCGTATTCGCAGCACCAGGTGGCGAATACAATGAGTATTCGCTATATGGTGTTGGGTATACTGAGTATTCGCTAGCTATATGGTGTTGGGTATGCACTGTATTCGCAATATGGTGTTGGGTATACATGTTTTCACAGTTTAGCAGAGTGAATACGGTTGGGTTTTTCGTAAATACACAAAAAAGTTGTATAGATTTGAAAATACAGTCACTATTTTGTATAGAATTCAAAATTTGCCTGCCGACACATCCTTTCTCAAAGCGATCATATAAAAAAAACACAGTGCATCCTAAAGCATACGTGCCCGCTTTACCATATTGGAGAACAAAAGAATAATAATAGAGGTGGGCGTTGTGCCATGTCGGGCTGGTCTGGTCCGGGCTCGTCATACTTCATGCTTGAATTGTGCCGTGTCTGCCCGGTTTGCTTTCGGTGAGCCCAGACACGGCTCATTTGCGCTTCATGCCTGCTTCGTACCATGCCGGTCCAGGTCCGACCCATTTGCACTATTGCGACGAGATGAAATGAGCTGAAAATGTATGGAGTTGAGGTAGTAGACACAAATATTATAAAAAAAGAACTAAAATTTATTTATTCTTCAACAGTTACAGAGAGCAAAGGGGATGTGCTGAACACGGGCGAGAGAAGGGGCAATGTGCAAGAAAGAGAGTGAGGAAGACACGCGAGAGAGATTGAGAGAGACAGACGAGAGTGGGAGAGATTGAGATAGACGAGTGAGAAAGAGAAAGCGAAGACATTGAGAGATGAATGAGAGAGAGAGAGGTTAGCTTCTTACGCCGTGCCCTGCCACGGGCCGCGACCATCCGGCGTGCCGTGCCGACATGGGCACGGCCCAAATCACTGTGCCGGGTTGTGCCGTCCATAGTGCCAAGGTTCTCGACTCGACACGGCCTGGTGAATAGTATTAGATTGGCACAGCATGATTCAATCCGTGCCGTGCTAGATTTTGAGTCGGACTTGGCCTCCGTGCTTCGGACTAGCCAACATGGGCAAGGCCCATGTGCCGCTCTAAGCATGATTCTTCCCGAACAAGCTTAGCAATTTGGTTCAAATTCACTCAGAGCGCCCCAGAAAGTGACCTTTAACTCCAATCCCTCCACACTACCAGAACAGCTCCCTTGAAAATACGGACCTTTTTTAATCAGGAACTTTTTCATCGATTTATTTTTTTAAAAAAAACGGAACTTCGATCGATTTGGCTGAACGCTAATAGGAAAATCACAGATTTTTATAGACAATGTTCATGAAGCTGACACGTAGCAACCGGTCAGATGGGGAACCTCTTCTCTTCTTCCCAGTAATTGAAAAACGGAAAAATTGAGTAAATAAACTACAGTTAAATCGAAATTAAGAAAATAACCTGCAGTAAATGGAAATGCGTTGAATGGAGCTTCTTTCCGCCAGTTTGTGTGGCTTCCGCCGCACGGTATGGTGAAAGGTGGTGTTTCCGCCACACGGGATGGCTTCCGCCGCACGGTATGGTGGAAGGTGGCTTCCGCCACATGGGGTGGCGGAAAGGCACGGCTTCAGCCACATGGGGTGACAGAAAGGACATGGCTGGGGTTGCCGACATGCCCGTGACTGCTGCCGACTCGCCTGTGAATGTGGGGTGGCGTGAATGCTGCACATGGGGTGGCGGCAGCACCGAAAGTTGTTTGTCCTCTTGTGGTTTACTTAATTAATGACTAACTTAACTACAAATTAGTAAAAAATGACTCGCTTAACGTAATATAATGAACACAAAATTAATCACCGCTTCGTCGATATAAGAGGCTATGGTTCGCCCAACGCTCCTGCTCTCTCATCACTCTCACTCCGCTCTGTCAGGTGCGCTCTCTGAGGTTCTCTCTGTTAGTTTATTCTATGTAACATGTATTTACATTTGCTAATTATTATATTATTTATGTAAATAAACTGTTAGGTGCAACGATCTGGACCTCACAGCGCTCTTGTTCTTACTCCGCTCTCTAAGGTGCTCTCTCTTGTCATGATTTATAATATCTGTTTACATTTGATTTATATGAGAATTTACATGAGCTTTTATTCAGGAATTAGTAAAATGGTGCGCTTTTGTGAATAGGTTTTCAAATGATTTCATGCCTATTAATGCATGCAGAGTAGGGTTATTATTTAAAAAACGTCGTAATTATTTTTTTGAAATAAACATGCATATTTGCTAATTACGACATTATTTTATGTAAATAAAATGGAAGGTGCTTATGAGCTGTAGTGAAAGGCTAGTATTGTTGTAGTAGGGGTGTTGATAAGAAATTATTTTAGCACAGTTATTAATCGTGTAGTAATACGTACCATCGTTACATTTGATGCAGGTGAGCTAGGTTTTTATTGAGCTTCATAGTACTGCATGCATTACTTTCAGTGGTTGGTATGTACATAAATTAATATTATAACGTAAATAAATTGCAAGGTGCATTGGTGGACGAGGCAAGGACTTATTGTAGGAGTGTCGATCTGTTTGGTGCTGTGAAGGTAATTTAATCCTTGTGTTTTACACCTTGTTATTATTTCATGTGATTAAAAAAACATGTTTCTTTGGTAATGATTATATAAATTTAGGTACATAAGTTTGACGGTGCGCATTGTAGTGAAAGTCAAGAATTATTGTAGCAACGGTTAAATGTGTAGAAATAATATAAATTGTTATATTTGATGCTTTCAAATTTAGTTGGTTGTTTACTGAAAATGGTTGTTGTTTGATGTACCACAAGCGTAGTAATTAATGATAAAAATGGTATGCTAGATGATAAGCACAGTTCGTTGTTTGATGATAAGAGAATGTGGTTGAGTGGTACGTAGTATTGCATGCTATTAGTTTACGTTTGGTGTTTACTGAAAGGTAAAAAAATTGGCGTAATTAATTTGAACGGTGTTTACGAGGTCTGGTGTAAAAGCAAAAAAAATATTGTAGGGATGTCGACCTGTTAGGTGGTGTGAATGGGTTTTTTACTGTATGAAATCATTTGTTTGCTGTATTTTATTATTTTGTGTGCTTTTATTGAATTGTTGGATGATGAAATGATTGTTGGAATAGATTAAAGCAAGGAAAAAGAGAAAATAAGAAATGGTAAAACAGTAAAATAAAAAGAATTACCTTAGTAAATTTAGTCTAACCTTAAAGTACCCTGGATGATGACTTAGGTTGGTCAAAAATAGTGTGAACATCATTAAACCATGAAGTGATAAATTTTTGAGAGTAAAAGTTAAAGCTGACCTAAATAGTAAAAGAATTATGGAGAATTCTGGAGAGAACTCTAGACCTTGAAATTTTGACTGTAAGTAGGTCTTACCATTATCCTCAGTCAGTAAAATGTTAATAAATTAATAAGTAGTTTAGCTATTTTTTTCCACTTAATCTTTGCAGTTTTGAAATTCTGAAAAATGGTAGTAAAAGAATTCTAATAAAATAAATACTGTGATTCTTGTTCTGAAATTTTTATGATACAACTATCATGCGGATTCACACTTCCAATAAAAGTTTCAAAAATTAATATGGCCATCTAAACCTTAAACAACTGAAAACCGAATAAATTTTACTGTGCAGCAGGTATTTTCAGAATTTTGATAAAATCGCCGTAAATAATACACTTTTGTCCTGCATGCTACCATGTATTACTAAACGACACATTTAAATTTAATGACTTATGGACAGATTTCGATGGGTACAACACTGCATATTTACTATGGGGATGCTCCCACAGAAGTGCGCAGACCTTTTGTTCGCATGCAGAGTTGTATGCACACGCAGGCGGCAATAGATCTTCCTATTGGACCTAAAGACCTGATAGGTATAGTATCTCAAACAATAGGTATTGACCGGAGAAGATATAAACTACGCCTACAAGCGGTTCGGCCCCGTTTGGTGCCCAACAGCTCACAAGTAGTGTGCAACCTGTGGGAGCTTCGAAACAGAAGTTCCTGGGATCTGTACGTTGCAAAGGCCGTGGATGAATCTTTTCAGCTTGGTGTGTACGCTGAGAAGGTACCGCGTCAATCAGGCGAGGAGGAAGGCACAGGGGCAACCTCGTCGGTGCCTGTAGAGGGCGACATTGGTATTGCCGGTAACATGTTAGAGGTGGGAGGGTCATCTGGGGGTCATACTACAGAAGTAGAGGAGAGTGTGGGGGGGAGAGCATGGGGTTAATGTGGTCGTAGAGGAGGTCGATGTGGAGGTCATGGAAGATGAAGGCCTTGACGCCACAGGTGAAGGCACAGAGGATGGTGAGGATGATGTGGGGTCTGCTGTCGCGTATTTCCGCCAATTAGATGCCGATCAGTGCGTAATTGCTAATTACTCACAGATTTTCAGCTATCCCCAGCATAGCGACATACATGTAAAACAGGTCTTCCCCAATAAAAGCGAGATGGTGCACTTCATTAGCAGCTACGCCATCATGACCCGGCGTGAGCACTATGTCACAAAGTCAGGGCCGGAAGTCTATGAGGTTAGATGCGCTAAGATCAGAGAATGCCCGTATCGTGTACGGGCGTACCGACCAAAGAATGAGAGCCAGTTTGTCGTTTCACGCTACACGGGGCATACCTGTTGCGCCGAGGTGGTGATGAGCATGAACAATTCCATGTATGCCAAATTCATAGCCCAGACAATCCTTGGAGTCATCCAAGCTGACATCAACCTAGCACCAAGTCCATAATTTCCGAGATGCAGAGCCAATACGGGATGGTAATCCCGTACCATCTGGCGTGGCGAGCAAAACAGAAGGCTCTAACGATGTTATTTGGGTCATTCAAAGAGTCCTACAACTGGGCTCCTCGCCTACTGCGCCAGATAGCAAAGACCAACCCAGGCACGGAATGGAGCATTGACCAACAGTCTGTGGTGCTAGAGAATGGATCCGTTGCTGAAGGTCACCAATTCCTTATGAGGCTTTGCTGGGCATTTGCACAATGCATCGAAGCATTTAGGCATTGCCGCCCTGTGGTATGTGTGGATGGTACGTTCCTAACTGGGAAGTACCAGGGGACTCTTCTCACCGCCTTAGCTGCTGACGGGAACAATCAAATAGTCCCAGTTGCCTTTGCGATTGTCGAGAGTTACATGGTCATGCTGTTCGTGAAGACCAAGATGGTCAGGAATAGGCTCAACGTGTGCTTCGTATCTGATCGCAATGCTGGCCTGTTGCATGCTCTCAATGTTATGAAGGGGGGAGGGACCCATCGTGTGCTTGGCCTGATGTGGAATGCTGCATGTGACACCTAGGTGCCAACTTGTACACCGCATACAAGAATCGCAACATGGTGAAGCAGTTCAAGATTATGTGCATGCAAAACCAAGTGCATAAGTTCAAAGCAATATTTGCACAGTTGAACGAACGCACGAGGAAGTTAGTGGCAGATCAGGAGCAACAGGCCTCCCAGATTGTTGGTGGTCAATGAGTTACTGTACGGCGTAATACTACGTTCGCGCAGTGGATCGCCGGCAAACCGCAGAGAGATGGGCACTGGCACACGACACGCACGGCGCACGGTAAGTAGTAATAATCTTTTATATACCCCAGTATGTCCCGTCCTCTAATTGAAGTGTGACTACATTTTCAGTTACATGGTCATGACCACCAACATCGCTAAGTCGTACAACAACGTTCTGAGAGGGGTTCGTGGGCTGTCGATATGCTCAATAATTGAGCTCACTTTTTATCGGACCATGGAGTACTTCGAGGCGTGGTCGTGCAAAGACAACAATGTCGGAGTCCACATTTGCACCGCGTGTGGAAGCTCTTCTAGAGAAGCGCCGCTTGAAGGCACAATTTCACTTGGCGCAATTGTTCGATCCCGTGCGGAACGAATTCAAGATTTCATGCAGGAGGAAATATGCCTCGGGCGACACCGTCCAAACGTGCTGGATTGGAGCGGACAAGGCACATTTGTAACACCCCAATTTTTGCTTTTCATGAATTTAAATAAGATTTGGCACTTTGGTGAATTTTTGGAATTTTCTGGGATTTATTTGGATTTATTTGGAATTTATTTGAATTTATTCCCTTTTGAAATAATTAAAGAATTTGATTTTACAAATAAAATTTTGTTGGAAATATTTTATTTGAGTCCAAAATTTTCTAAAATATTTTCTAGAATTTTTCTGAGTGTTTTGCTATTTTTAATGAATTAAATGAATTTCTGGGAATTAATTGGATTATTTAATCGCTGGAAAAACCCAACCGGTTTCACTGTTCATTCGACCGCACCCGAGTCCGAGTCAGACTCGAGTCCGACCCGGACCCGACCGCGCCAGCCGTCTCGGTCGAACCAAGTCACCGAACCCTAACGCGCGTGACCGTTGGATCCTAATCCAACGGCCACGATCGCGCCACGTCGCCGAACCCGAGCCCGACCGGACCAGCCAGGTCGCCCGAGCTGGACCCGAGCCCAAACCCCCCCGACCGTTGGATCTTGATCCAACGGCTCGCGTGGAGCCACGTCACCCCAATCCGAATCCAATTCGGATTCCACCGCCGCAGCCGTGTGGGCCTCGGTTTCCGCGGTTTTCACGGACGCCGAGGGGCCTATTTAATGCGCCGTCGCTGCCAACATGTTGCCGACTTCCGTACGCACCCGTAGCCCTAGACAACGTCGCCTGAGCCGCCGCCGTTTGCCCGCGCGAGCTCGCCGTAGTTGGTTTGGTGTTCCGCCATGGTTAATCACCGTTTTCGCCGCCGTCCGCCGTCCTCCGTCGCCGTTGAGCTCAGATCCGGAACTGCAAGGACCAGCCGCATCGGAGGGGACCTTTCACTTCGCCGAAATCGCGCCCAAACGCCGTCGGGCGTGTCGCCGTCCCCGTCTCCGGTGAACCAACTCCGCCGCGCGCCATCGCCGTCGCTCGAGCTCCCTCCACCGTCCGATCCAGATCCAAGGGCCCAGATTCGTCCACGTCATCCCCGGTAAAGATCTCACATGCCTATCTCCAGATCTATTTCCAACCGTTGGATTTCGATCCAACGGTTTTGATCGCGCCACGTAGCCTTAACCGCACCATGCTAGATCCAATCTCAGCCGTTAGATCTAGATCGTACGGCTAGCAGTAACCCACGTTTTAGCGTTAGATTAGATCTTGACCGTCCGATCAAGATCGAACGGTCCGCATCGCCGAGTAGTTTTCCTATTACGTTAAGCGGATTCGATCTGGGCCGTTGATTTTCAAATCAACGGCCGAGATCCACCACGTGGTCGGAGATCGACCGTCGCGGCCGCGCCACGGCCGGCCGCCGACGTACCGTGACGTCATGTGGGGCCCGCGTGTCAGCGACCGAGCCAAACTGCACCATGATGTCACGCTGACGTCACGGTGGGGCCCACGTGTCAGCCCACTCGGCTGAACCGTGTGCTGACGTCATGCTGACGTCACTAGAGGGGCCCACATGTGAGAGACACGAGCCGTGGACCTGGTCCACGGTGGACCGAGCCAAACTGTGCGCCGGGTCCATGGACCCGAGGCAATGTGGCGGCCTCTGATTGGTCCACGTGTCATGCTGACGCAATAAATTAATTTCCGAAAAAGAAAATGATTTATTAATTCGAATTATTGATTTCAAAAATGGATTCAAACTTCAAACGCTTATAACTTTTGCGTTTCAACTCTGATTTGAGTGATTCAAATTTCTAAATTTTCATAAAAATGAGACCTACTCGAATATTGTTTTTAATTAATTTTTGATTATGAATATTTCTCTGTTTATATTTAATTAATGTTTTCTTTAAACCTTAAACGGTTATAACTTTTGCATTTAAACTCTGAATTTGACGATTCCAGTTTCTAAAAATCCATAAAATTATGCTCTCTCTGTTTACAAACTTTATTTGGATGTTTCAACACTTTTTGTCTACTGTTTATTTATTTATTGCTATTTGAACGCTTTACGAGTAGACGTTGAAGTGCTCGAAGGCTTCGAAGGTGAAGTGTTGACCCAGGAGCCAGCTCAAGACCAAGAACAAGTATTCTTTGAAGGCAGTTGTGCTTTGACCATGTTGATTCTATTTTCAAATTAAATTGGTTTAAATTATTGCATGCTAGTTTAATTAGAAAATACTTTATTTAATTCCGGGGAAATAGATAAATGCCAAATTGCTGTATGACTCCTTGGTTAATTAAATATGTGCCATGACCCCTTGTCACCCTAGTGTGGATTATTAGTTGGACATTATTAAATTGCCAACATGGGTAGTTAGATCAATGTAGTATTCTTAGCCTTGCCACGTCAAAAGCTTTGGATAATCAAATGCTAATATTGACTTAATGAGATATTGAACCTGTTTTGAAGAAGTACCTTGTGTTGTGATTGTCGATGGCACGTGGTGCATGGTAATCAACTAGGGTTTGATAAATAGATTTCGACCGGGGCATGTGGCAAGAATGATCGGGCGAGCCAGTTGTGGCACCGGGAACGTTGTTTTGGTTCTTCGGGTAGTCTTGCCCTGGTCACCCTAAGGACTTAACCTTGCAAGCCTTTGAACTAAGTCAAACGTGCAACCACATGTCTGTAATGGGACAGACCTAGTTGATTAAGTTGCTAATAATGTACCTGTGGGACCTCGGGGTGTCAACTATACCTTTTGTGTAGTTATGCGGGGAGCGCACGGGGCTGCGGCCAGGTACCCATCTAACGGTGGATTGGCCTAAACTTCGCCTTCGCTCAGGGAAGGGTTAGTGTGCAATCACCGGAGAGGACCACTTGTGCTGTTAGAAGTTTCCGAAAGACTTTGTTACGGACACTCGCCTTTGTGGTGTTTGACTGTATCTTGTGGGTAAAATGCATAACCTCTGCAGAGTGTAAAATCTATTCGAATAGCCTTGTCCGCGGCATTGGACATTGCTCGGGAATTACAGTCAAGGGTTAGACTTTCTTGAAAATAACATGGACTTGAAAGGTTGGGTTTGGTTTAATAATGATGTTGAAGGAAATGTGGATTAGGAATGGGAAAAATGTTTATTTAACTTCCGGAAAAGTTATTGATCTTATACTTGTTTCTACTGCTTTCGAATCTACTTATGCTACTTGTCAAATGCTGTTTTACTGCAATTATACCCTGACCTGTTCCTTTCTACTAAGCCATGCATGTAGTATATTAGTTTGCATTCTGTGCATGACTTGCTGAGTACCAAGTACTCACCCTTGCCACAATACAACACCAGTTGAAGAAGAGTCTACACCAACTTTTGAGGAGGAGCTCCAAGAGGAACCATCTAGCTAGGGAGCGAGCCCAGTCAGTTGCCTGTGGTATACTGGATGGCACCACGAAGTTATCTCATTTTCCGCTGCTGTTATTTCTCTTTATTTAAGTTTTCGCCCTGCGTGACGTATATTTGTAACTTGACCTTAAGATCGAGCAACCAGCTTGGTTAACTATTTAAGGTACCTTATTATTTCGTTGAGTATGGTTGTGATATTTACCAATGTTGAGACTGTGTGCACTTGCGCGTTCCTGGACTAGTGTTGAATACACAGAGGGCCCGGATTTGGAAATTCGGGTCCCGACAACATTGCACTTGTAACATGCCCTATTTGGAGCATATTCCGTGCTCCCACGTGTTTGCCGCCTGTCGTCAGCTTGGTGGCAACACGGGAGTCCAGTTTGTGTCCTCGTACTACACAATGCAAGCTATACGGAACACGTGGCAGCCCAAAATGAGAAACTTTGGCGATCGTAGTTACAGGGACATGGTGGCCCCCTGTATGTGGCATCCGTTCCTTTCGACGAAGCGGGATCAACCAGGAAGGCCATCTTCATCGCGATTTAGGGGTGACATGGATGCTTCACAAGGTGGTGTTAGTCTACGGCTTTGTGGAAAATGCAGGCAGCCAGGCCATGACCGCAGAGCATACCCTAATAGGGCTTAATGTTGGCATTGAGCTATTTCGAATATTGTATAAGTGTGAACTTATGTCCATGCCAGGTGGCGCTTGCGTATGAAGTAGTAAATAAATGGAGAAGTTTTTTATCTCATTGTGTTACCTTCTTATTTCAATAAGATGATGATAAATTTGTTCTTATGGAGTAATCTTGTCTTTTATTTTTCTTGAAGCTAACGTGAATCGGCCACTAAAATGGCACTCCCAGAGTTGCTCCACGAACAAATCGACTCAAAGCATAGGGCCAAGAAATTGGCTGCACGTGAAGAGGTCGTAAGACACACTACATAAATTCATGGTTTTTCATGCACATTAATATTTTTCGTCTGATATACTATCTTCTTCTGCAGCTTCATGCCATGCGTCTAAGGGGATCCTGGCAACTAAAACTTTTGACGGCAGATTCCATATCCCACTTGCACATTGCGGGTTGCTCCCATTTGCGAAGCTTATGAATGGGGCAGACATGGGCGGTGGAAGACGGACTCCTCTTCCAGCTTTAGACGCTCCACTGTTGATGGCCTTTGTTGATCGTTGGCGGCCAGAGACGCATACTTTCCACCTCCCGCTTGGGGAGATGACTATCACCCTACGAGACGTGGCGTTGATTACAGGGCTTCCCATTGCCGGCCAACCATTTGTTGTTGAAAAGCCAGAGCGAGTGGCATGGCAGCACTACCTAGAGAACAGGTAACATATACACATTTCATTTAATCAGCACCACACAATCAAAATTTTAAAGGCCCTACATGATTAAACAAAACTGCAGGTTCGGGGTGGAGTACCATGGGAGCGACCAGGGGGTGTCATTCTCATGGTTGCGACAGTTGGAAGAGTTCCAAGCTTGCCCAGGAGACACGGACATGGCAACCATGAACAGATACTACGAAGTGTACCTACTCGAACTCCTAGGGGGTGTGATGTTCACGCACACAAATGGAGACAATGTCGGTCCACATCTTGTGTGGGTTGCCCGGCAGCTAGCCATGGATGCGGCAAACGGGGACGCACCACAGGGTTTCAGCTGGGGATCCGTGGTTCTAGCGGACACCTATCGTGCCTTGTGTGACGCGTGCAGGCGGACAGCATAAAGCTCCATCTTGACGGGTTGTCCATATCTTCTGCAGCTATGGTCTTGGTTTTACCTTCCTATGTCTTGTCCAAAAGTTGAAAGGCCTTACTACCCAGTGCCTGTAGATGATGACGTACCCCAGCCGCTTCGTCCAACATTTGGTTACATATACATGCACGCTAGGTTGCGCTGGGCTCAAGAAGTTGATCGCGGATCGTACATGCGCGTCGTCGCCGACCTGGACTTTCTGACCCAGGATCACATCGATTGGAACCCGTTCTCCTACAATCGCATGCATGTAGTAGCAGAAGGAGGACGCATATCATTTGCGTGCAACCAAGACGAAGCGTACTGGCTCACACAATGCCACATAGTGTGCATGAATGCTGTCGAGGTGTACTCACCAGAGCGTGTGCAACGACAGTTTGGTCGTCAACAGTTGATTCCTCCACCCCCCAAGATCCGCGGGTCCGTCGCATGGGTAAGTTGAAAATCAACATTACATTTATGAAGTCCCACTATAGTTATCATCATCCTGGACTAACGGCATGCACGCTAAATTTTCAGGAGGAGCGCACAAGGCCACAACTACGACTGGAGAGCTGTACATAAAGCAAACATCACGCGATGGCTGGAGTCAGCTACAGACAATGTGTACGAGCCAAGTGGGCCTTACGATGCCACTGAATACTGGGCCTACCTCGACTGGTACAGGCCTCGAACAAGGTGTGTTCTTCTTGCACGGCAAGCCCGTGAACAAGCACAAAACTACGTGGAGGACTATGCCGAGAGAGTTCACAGGCTGGTACATGTACAGACTCCCATATGTGCTTAAATACTTTCGATGTCATGTACAGCTTGGACATCGATATGTACTAACAAAACGATGTCTTCGTACGCAGACTCAGGAGTCGGCAAACTTATAGGACGAGGCGGATGAAATGTTTACGCAAACCGGGCATCAAGGTCCGGATAGGGGAAATCCTAAGCGTGGTTTCTTTCGCAGGGCGGGGGATCGCTTGCGATCTGCCATACGAGCAGTTGGAGGCCACCGGTCAGGCACACCAAGAAGCTATGATGAGCCGGCCGATCCAACACCCCAGCATTCGTCCCCACCCTTGAGGACAATGTCCATGAGGTATCCTCCACCAGTTTCCCAGGCGGCCCCTCCACAACTGGCACAGGCATCAGCGTAAGCCTCCACATCAGCACATGGTGCTGATAGCCAACGGCGCTCAGCGTTCACGCCAGTCACCAGGCCCCATCCAACGGGGGAGACGTCACAGGGCCTCGATATGAATCGTCCAGTGACTCCACCGATCAGGATGGGCAACGACATGTTCAGCTCCCAGCAGACATTTAGATACGGGCAGAACGCTCCCCCCTCCCAAAATGAAGGAAACTGGCAGGCCTTTGACAATGCGTTCAATGAGACATTTGGTGCCGAATATGGATTATCTAGCTTGCTGCAAACGCCTTTTACGCCATACCCCCCGGTGACGCGTCCTGACCAGGCTGGAGGGTCTAACTGATTATCTTCGACAAGTGTTTCACAGTTGGATCAGACACCACTACCACCTGCACCGCAGCCTGACCCATTTGCAGGATGGAATATTTATAGTGGATCAGGATATGTTGTTGCCCCGTCAACACCGACAGAGGATGACCAGATGGCGCAGCCGACAACATGATTTGGACCGTCGCAAGCAGCAGGGACACGAGAAACACGTCCACCCCAAAAGTACACCCCTAGTGCATATGATAGTAGATGGGGACATGGGGGACAGTGATTGTCGTAGGGCTGTATGTACCTTCTTGTAACACTAATAGTGCAATCAATAAATATTTGCTACGTGCTGATAAATATTCCTATTTTTTGCAATAAATTATGCAATGCTGATATTTTTGTAATCCAAGCAACGGTAACATTTTTGGCTGCCTGAGACGCCTGTCAAAGCATTGCTGGCAAAGCCTGCAGGACATATCATGTCATAAGCATGGCTGTCAGATCCTGTCCGAAATGTCATGTCAAATGCATGCGTGGCAGAGACTGCCTGAGTCGTCCCGTCAAAGCATAGCTGCCAAAGCCTAACTGGCACCTCCCACCCTGCTACAAAGCTGCATGCATATGTCGGTATCAAGCATAGGCAGAGCTGCAAAGGAATCCGATGCTCGCGGATTACTTCTTGCTTCAAGTCTGTCACTCTACCAATGCTGGCTATTTAACCCCCTTCCTGCCTTCCCAGTATTGCATCAACCAAACCACTGCTCCAATACAACAAAGAGAACCATCACTGCCGACCCAAACAAGCAGCACCAGTGGAGTTTCCCTCGCCCCCAAGGCACACCGTTGTCAAAACCATCCCCGAAGGCACGGAGGTCCCCATGTGCCTATGCGGGGATCCTTGCTGCTTCTGATAGTTTGTAGACAACTCATACACATACGGTATGAGGTACTAGAGCTGCCGCAACCATGACTCAGAGTCAACGCTGGGGATGCGGATGCGGCGGAGAAGCCTGGTATGTTCGTACTCGCATTTGGTGTTGCATCGAACCTGCATGTTCTAACACCATGTGATGTGACCAATTGCAGCCTCCACTGTGGGAGTTCATCCGATTATACGACGCGGAACAAACTCCCGAGATGGAGAGGATGCGGAATTGGGACTACTCGCATCGGAGGGCTATCGTGGAGCAGTAGTGGTGTGAGCAGGATGAGGAGGAGAAGCGCAAGCAGCATCTGGAACAGATGCATGCACAGAGGGAGGCCGAACGGCAGCGCCATGCCGCGGAGAGGGAGGCTGTGTGCGAGAGAAAGCATGAGAGGGCAACTAGGGCCAGGGCGGCACGAGCTGAAGGGTTGTGTAAGGGAAAATATCCTCGGTGCACTCAGTAAAGTGTACGACAAGGGCCCTTGTTGTTATTCCCTTTCCAAGGCATGTTAGGTTTAGTCCGGTATACTCGGTAGAGTATGCCGTACATGCCATTGTTGTTTAGCATTTGTAAGCCGTATGCAATTCAATAGATTCTTTTTTTTGCCCATCTATCGGTACAGTGTACCGTACATATATTTCACATCTTTGCAAATAACTACACGAAGTCTCGAAAAAATTATTACAAAGTGATAATTTATATGAACTATACAAAAATAACAAATTGTATATGGCGTCTCATTCCGGACTAAATATCTGCTTTTGCAACCCCGAGGCTGCGACTGAGGCTGGACAGGGCCGGACGTGCCAGTTTCCCGCTTGAATGGCTTGTTTCTTTTTAAAAGAGGTTCTCTCCTCCTATAAATATAAATATGAGGTATATTTTGCTTTTGGATTAAAGATTAAGTTTATGGTAAACCTCAAAAAGGTACGGTAAAAAATAACTTATATATTACTTTTAATTGATTTAAAAAATAAAAGATACTCCTTCCGTCCTAAATTATAAGGCCTATAATTTGAATGGTCTTATCCCAAATATAAAACAAGTATACAGATTTAATGATATCTTTCCTTTTATACCTATATTTATTGTCTCTCAATTATATGCATTTATTCATTATTATCTACACAAAATACATCTTTTATTCATTATTCTCCAAACAAAATTGATGATTTTGTATTTTTTTCAACAGGCCGGGTGACATGGCGGGAGCCATATGCATAGCTTTCCGTGCGCCCAGTTTCCACCGTGTGGCGTGGTGGAAGCCACGTGGCGTGGCGAAAGCGCCGTTTCCGCCGGATGGTGTGGCGGAAGCCACGTGGCGTGGCGGAAGCGGGTCCTATTCAGGTCATTTCGATTTAGTGAAGGTTATTTTCTCAATTTTGATTTTACTCTGAGTTATTTACTCAATTTTTCCTTGAAAAACGGCGCCATTAGTTGAGCCACTCGCCACCCAGACCGCTTGCCGCGTCGACACGTGCCACAGGGTGCCCATACCGCCATACGTGTGCGACGCCGCGCTAAACAAACGGCCGTGCTGGATCCGATGCCGGTACCCTCTCCTCCCCCAAATCCACGCCATGTCGTGCCGAGGCCCGTATCGAGGAAATACAGGGTTTCAAATTTTATTTTTGGTTTAAATCTCGTCATCATTCGAAATTCAAAATCTTAAAAAATTCTTAATATTTTGAATGAAATCTAGATAAAATTTAAAAAGAAAAAAATTCAAATTAGGAATTTTCTGAACCAAAATTTCATCAAAAAAATTTTTGTTCGAAATTACCAAAATCTCAGTAAATTTCAACTGAACGAAAATAGTTCAAACAAAGTCAAAAAATTTTGAATTTTTTTTTTGAATGGTTCCGATACAACAATAATGTTTCCATAAAAATTTCAGATGATGATCAAGCTTGAGCAATTTTTAAAAATTCTGATGACCGAGGTACTTAATTAATGTCAGTAAGAATTAATGTGTATAGGCTAACTGGATGATCTACTGACTATCCCATATAGATAACGACGTGAAGAATCCAATCCGATCAAATTCGGTCAAATTTTGATTAAATTTTAGTAAAAAAAACCGAGATTTTGGTCAAAAATACTGAAATCTGGGTGAAATTATATGTTAAATTTTTCTTTTTTTTAAAATTTCATCAAATTATAAATTTTATACAATTTAAAATCCGAGATTTCATTATGATTTCAACGAGATTTTAAACATTGGGACACACGATGCTCTCCACTTGCCCCCTTGCCCTCTGCTTTCCTCTCGATCAAACGGATTCGCTCCGCGCAAATAATTCTCTGCTTTTTGTGTCAGTGCCCTTTCCCTTCTGGAGCAGCAAGACTTGTCTAGGAGTGTCAGCCTTTATAAAGTACCCAGTCTGGGTAACCTTAGGGCATCTCCAATGGTGCCAAATCAGCTAGCTATAAGGAGTCTATCTTATCTTTTTGCTTATGTGGAGGAGAGAAGTAGAGGAGAGAGACAAGAGCTGGCTCTTAACTAAAAGTCAGGCTATAGTGTTTTTTTCAAGAAAAATAAAAGACAATTACATGTTTTCGGCGTATTCTACACCAGGGTGCTCACTTCACTGCAGTAAGGGTGCAAGGTGATCCCCCAGCGGACAGGTGGTGGCCAGGCCACGCCGCTGGCGTTCAGTGGGGTGATCGCCCAGCGGACAGGTGGCGGCCAGGCCACGCCGCTGTCGTTCAGTGAGGTGATCGCCCAGCGGACAGGTGGCGGCCAGGCCACACCGCTGGCGTTCAGTAAGGTGATCGCCCAGCGAGCAGGTGGCGTCCAGGCCACGCCGCTGGCGGCTACCTAGTGGTCTGTGCCATCGCACAGAAGATCAAAGGCATTTAATGCATATCGTGCGCATTAAATGGGGGTAATGAAGGCCACAGTGCGACGGCGCACGTTCCCAACACGCGCAGTTTTTACGGGTGACGTCACGGTCATCCCTCCCCCTGATGGGGCGGGCGGAGTCGGCAGGCACGCGGAGCCCGAGGCAGGGATGAAGTCTGTTGTGTCAGAGCATTGAGTGTGTCTGCAAGGATAGTAACGGGTGCATTAAATGCGGTATGGCAATGTAATGGGTGTGTTTGCCCTAGCGTAAGCTCCCATGTGCTCCAGCCAAGTATAAAAGGAGGCCAGGGTGCATGGGGGAGGGGGTTGTTCGACATTCTCCGGTGGGATAGCTGAGGGTTAGAAACCTGGGTTCGGTTCTTTCATCTCTGAAGAGCGGCTCCGGCTGTTTGGGTCGCCTCAGTTCTCCCACTAATACAAGCAATAACAGATAAGCAGGACTAGGGCTATTACTCGATAGGAGGGCCTGAACCTGGGTAAACCTTAGTGTCCCCTTGCAAGCTTCGCCATTGATCCCTTTTCTCCCTCTCTATAGCGATCTCCACGAAAGCCCCCTGTTTGAACTTCATATACACCCGATCCGGAAGTGTCTGTTGGCACTTACGCCGACACATGTGGACCCACATTTAATGTTAGAGAATATGTTATAGCCAACCCATTGGAGAGCTTATCTTTAAGCTAGCTATAAGTGACATGGAGCTTTCTTATAGTCAGTAGTTGGCTCTACCATTGGAGATGCTCTTAGAAAGCTGCATACACTAGACCACACAGGGCTGCATTGGACTATTCTAGCTACGAGAAAGTGCACGTGAAATTGATAGCCTGAAGCTTATGAGACTGTTTGGTTCACAGCTAAATATCATCATAATTTGTTATATATTGAGTTAGACAAGTTTAATCGAGTTAAGTATATATTTGGTTCATAGTCATACTTGTGACAAGATTCTTTCTTGCCATTCAGGTCCTACACGTCATTGGCTCAAAAAAAGTATGACAAATTTTATTTTACTAGCCAAAATGTGGCTTCAATTTTGATGACCTAATCTTAAGCAAGTTTGACAAAAAAAACTATGGTCAAGCATGGTAAACTTAGGAACCGTTTGGTTCATAGCTAAACATTGCCACAATTTGCCACACATTGAGTTAGGCAAGTTTGACCGAGTTAGCCATATGTTTGGTTCATAGCCACACTTGTGGCAAGATTCTTTTTTACCATTTTGGTTCTATGCGTCATTGACTCAAAAAAATGTGGCAAACTTCATTTTCCTAGCCAAATTATGGTTTCAACTTTGATGACCTAACCTTAGGCAAGTTTAGTAAAAAAAACTATGGAAAACATGGTAAGTTTAGTATATGAACCAAACAGATCCTTAGTATATGAACCAAACATGCCCTATATTTGTGAAGAACTGCTTGAAACTTAAGTCAACTCCAGGTTTGACTTTTCGAAACCGAGAAAACAAGGAAAATCAAAATTCCAAACCAATAAAAATCGCTAAAAAACAGAATGAAAATCCTGCCAAGTTGGAGATAAAGTAGTCTTGAAAATGAGAAGTCCACAAAAGAGGCACAGAGAATAAAATTGTTGGAAAAAAGAATGCTCTTAAAATTGAAATTTAATTGGACTAGACACTCTTAAGATATTTATGGAGGACATGGAAGTGTTGAGAGAACTAGTGCCTGAAATAGCCCAAAAATTCAAAATATTTTTATTTGGTTTTATTTATTTTATTTGTTTGAATTCTATTTTATTTTGGGGCTCTTCATTTTTGGGCCTTTCCCGGCCCATCCCCCCTTAGGCCCGTTCACCGACCTAGCCACCCTGGCCCAGCCACCCGACCCCACCCCTCCTCCCCCGCGCCGCTCGCCACTCCCGCGCCACACGTCGCGACTCCGCTGCCGCCTGCCGCTCGCCCCAGCGTCGCGCACCCGCGTCGAGCATCGGTCGCTCCCGCCGCTGCGCCCGGCCACTCCCCCCTCTCTCCTCCGCCCCGGCTGTATAAAGCCTCCCTGACGCCCGTTCTCCTCATCCCACCTCCACCCCCGCAGTGAGCTCCCCCTCCCCCGCCCCTTCTTCCTCTTCCCAGCGCCACGCCGCCGCCGTCTCCACCCGCCCAGGTCGAACCCTAGCGCCCCGCCGCTCCCGTGCCCGTTCGCCTCCCCCAGGTCCCCACCTGTCAGCCTCGCCCACCTGTAACATCCCAAAATTTTGCCTTTATTTAATTTGTTGAGTTAATTGAATTTTTGGAATTTTCTGGAATTTATTTGGATTTATTTGGAGTTAATTTGAATTTATTCCTTTTTGAGTTATTTAAATATTTAAAATTTTGAAATAAAATTTTGTTGGAAATATTTTATTTAAGTCCAAAATGCCTCAAAGTATTTTCCAGAATTTTTCTGGAATTTTTCTAGGTATTTTGCTATTTTTTCCTGATTTAATTGAATTTCTAGAAATTATTTTAAAAATTAAATCGCTGGAAAAACCCTAACAGGTTTCCTGTAGCACCGACCCGAGTCAGACTCGAGTCCGACCGACCGAGCCAAACCCTATTCGCGTGCGACCGTTGGATCGAGATCCAACAGTCAGGATTGAGCCACGTCCCCCGTGTGCTTGAACCGTTGGATCAAGATCTGATGGCCGTGCGTGTGCCCGCGTATGCGCGTGATGTGGACCGTCAGATCAAGCCGCATGGACGGCCAGGATGGTGCCACATCGCCAGTCCGAGTCGCCACCGGATTCCGCCGCCGCGCCCGAGTCGGCCTCGTTTTTCGCGGATTTCACTTACGTCGAGAGGGCTATTTAATGCGCCGCCACCCGTGTCTTGATCTCCGTTTCCGTGCGCACCTGTTGCCCTAGCACTTAGCACTTGAGCCGTCGCCGTCATCCCGCAATCGCTCGTCGAAGTTGGAAGAGAGTGCCGCCACAGTTTTCACTGTTTTTCGCTGATCTCCGCCGTCCTCCACTGCGACCAAGGCCAGTTCCAGGATCCCCAAGCCAAGACACATTGAACATGACCACGCACTTCGCCGGAGTCATAGCCAAACGCCGTCGGGCTCGTCATCGTCCTCAGCTCCGGCAACCCTTGCTCCGCCGCGACATCGCCGGGATCGTGAACTCTACCAGCCGTCCGATCAAGATCCGAGGGCCCAGGTTCGTCCACGTCATCGCATCGTGCAAAACCCCCAAATTTGATCTCAGTCATTAGATCTAGATCATACGGTTAGGATTAGATCGTGTGGTACTGTGTAGATCTATTAGCAACCGTTGGATCCAGATCCTACGGTATATATTTAGCCACGTAGGGTAGAGCTGTACGCATTAGATCGGATCTTGACCGTTGGATCAAGATCGTGCGGTCCGGATGCACCCATGTGTCGCGGACCGGATCATGCCACGTCGCCCTTGATGCGGCTAAACTCGATCGGATCCTTGCCATCTGATTCAAATCGAACGGTCTAGATTGATTGTGTAGATCCAACTCGCACGGTATTAAATCTAATCTGGACCAATGGATTTCAAACCAACGGCCCAGATTGCGCCACGTGGCCGGAAGCCAAACCGGCGCGGTCAGCGCGGGCATCGCCCGGTCGTCGCTAACGTCACGGTGACGTCAGCGGGGGGCTCACGTGTCAGTGGCTGGGCGCACCGTGCAATGACATCACATGTGACGTCATGCTGACATCATAGTGGGGCCCAGCCGTCAGAGCCGTTTGGCCGATCGTGTTGACATCAGCAATGACGTCATCCGAGTGGGACCCATGTGTCAGTGACACTGTTCCCGTGGACCGGGTCCACGGTGGACGGAGCCCATGGATCGGCTGACGTCATAATTCGATTTTCCTTTAGAAAAATAATTCGGTCGAAATTGAAATCCACGCTGATGTTCTAATTCGGATTTTTCAATAGAAAAATAAATGAATTAATTTGGTTTATTCTTTTATTTAATTTTTCAAACTTCAAATGGCTATAACTTTTGCGTTTTAACTCCGATTTGAGTGATTCAAATTCCTAAAAATTTATAAAATTGAGCTATTTCTATTTATGAATTTTATTTGAATTTTTGAACCTTGTTTGCCTGCTATTTATTTATTTTATTGCTATTTGTGCACGTTACGAGTAGACGTGAAGTGCCCGAAGGCTTTGAATGTGAAGTTTTGACCCAGGAGCCAGCTCAAGACCAAGAACAAGTATTTTTTGAAGGCAAGTTATGCTTTGATCATGTTGATCCTGTTTATTATTTTTTGAAAATTATATTGATTCAAGTTATTGCATGCTAATTTAATTAGAAAAATGTTTAAAATAATTATAGGAATTAGATAAATGCCTAGTTGTTGTATGACACCTTGTTATATATAATTGTATGCCATGAACCCTTGTCACCCTAGTTTGTGGATTATTTAGTTGGACACTATTAATCATGCCAACATGGGTTAATTAGGTTGTTGTAGTATGCTTAGCCCAGCCACGTGTTAATAACATGATTTTGGATAATCAAATGTTAATATTGACTTAATGAGATATAGAACATGTTTTGGAAAGTGTCATGTGTTATTGATGATGATGTTGATGGCACGTGGTGCATGGTAAACAACTGGGGTTGATAAAATGGTTTAGACTGGGGCAAGTGGCAAGATTGTTTCTAGTGGGCCAAGAGTGGCAACTGGGCGATCGATTTGGTTTTTGCTGGTTTTGGAATACTTGTGGACACTTTGATAGTCTTGCCTCGGTCACCCTAAGGACTTAACCTTGCAAGCCTTTGAATTAGGTCAATCATGCAACCACATGTTTGGAATGGGACAGACCTAGTTGAGTAGGTTGCTAATAACTTGCATGTGGTACCTCGGGGTGTCAACTATAGATGTGTGTAATTGTATGGGGGAGCGTACCGATGCTGCGGCTAGGTACCCGTCCTATGGTTGGTTGTCCTAGACTTCGCCTTTGCTAAGGGAAGGGTTAGTGTTCAACAACCGGGGAGGTCCACTTGTATAGTTAGAGGTTTCCAAAAGACTTTGTTACGGACACTCGCTTTTGTGGTGTTTGACTGTATCTTGTGGGTAAAGTGCATAACCTCTGCAGAGTGTGAAATCTATTTGAATAGCTGTGTCCGCGGCATTGGACATTACTCGGGGATTACAATCAAGGGTTAGAATTTCATGAAAATAACTTGGACTTTGGAAAAATGGTTGGGTTGGAGATGTGAACTAAATGTAGGATGTGAAATGCTTTACTTGTGAAAGTTATTATTTTTATTATTGTTTTACCTCTTTACAATCTATTACTGTATTTATGAATGCTGTTTTACTGCAAATGAACCTGTTAGCCTATCCTTTATAATAAGCCATGCATGTAGAATATTAGAATTGCATTCTGCGTATGACTTGTTGAGTACCAAAGTACTCACCCCTTGCAACAACACAACATCAGTTGAAGAGAAAGCAACGTCTGCACTGGAGGAGGAGTTCCAGGAGGAGCCAACGAACTAAGGGAGCGAGCCCAGTTAGTTGCTTGTGGTACACTGGATGGCGCCACAAAGTTATCTTTTTTTTTCCGCTGATGTCATCTTTTTTAATGAATCTTCGCCCTGCGAGGTGTATCTTTGTAACTTGACCATAAGGTCGAGCAACCAGTTTGGTTAATTAATTAAGGTACTTTATTAATTCGCTGAGTATGATTGTGGTATGTACCGATATTGAGACTGTGTGCACTAGCATGATCTTGGACTAGTGTTGAATACACAGAAGGTCCGGATTTGCATATTCGGGTCCCGACACCGCCCCTGGCCCCCGACATCAGTCTAGCCGCGCCCTGGCCCCACCTGTCAGCCGGTGTCGCCCGCGCTTGGGTCGACCCAAGCCGCGTGCAGGTCGCCTCCCTAGGTCGTTGGGCCGAATAGCGTCGCACTGTGCGGCCCAATTCTTTTTTCTTTTCTTTTTCAGATTTAAATAATCCAAAAAATTCTAGAAAATTTTAAAAATTCTCAAAAATCCAAAAATACACTTTATTGATCCGTTCGAGCCACTGAGTTCAAAAAATAACCTCCGCTCCGCCAAACCAAGTCTCCAAAATCTCCAAAATGAGAAAAATGCCCTCCGACCCCTTCGCCGGCCCTTTTTTTCGATACTTTTTTGTTTTTCTTTTTTTTCATGTTTTTCTTTTGTTCATTTATTTATCGATTTTCGTTTCTTCGCATTAGATCCGACCATTGAGCAGTACCAGGAGCAAGATCAGTCCGGAGCAGAGTAAGACTACAACTTCTACGAGTTAGACAACCCTTCAGCCCAGCAAGATAAACCACACCCCTTGAATATGTTGAACCCAGCTTGTCAATAATATAGCACTATTTACTTTTAATGCATTATTTTTCTCGTATTTTAATACTAAGAAAAGTAATTTAGAATGACATGATGCTTAGTTATCACCGATCATTGCTTAGCCTTCCTTCGGTTGTTAAGCTTTATTATTCTTTGCATAGCCTTAGTTTATATTCCCTTCATCCCAAAATATAAGGCACAACTACTTTTTTTCTAAGTCCCAGAATACAAGGCGCGGCGTCTTCTCAGCTCTTGTTCTGGCTTCTCTCGTATCTCTCATGTGAATGCATGCATGCATTAACCTTCTCTCACATCTCTCATGCGCATGCATGCATGCATTAACCCCTTCGAGCCTCGCGCGACGCAACTGCTTTCTTGATCTATGTGTTGGTAGGAGTTACGCTTTATATAATGGGATGGAGGGAGTAATTATGAATCCCCCGAAATTATTAATTAATTATTGTTCTATCTTACTCCCTCCGGTTTGGTAATATCTGTCGTTTTGGATATCGACACGGTCTTCAAAACACAACTTTGACCGCTAATTTTTATTATAATATATTTATAAAAACCAATAAAATTATAATATTATGAAAGTACTTCTCAAGACAAGTCTACACATATAATTTCCATGTATCCAATTTAAATATTTAAAAATATATCGATAGTCAAAGTTTTGAAAGTTTGACCATCACTATGTCCAAAACGACAGATATTACCAAACCGGAGGGAGTAAATCTTTTAAAAACTGACGAGCTTTTTTCTTGATGTTTTTTTTAAACTGTTGCTATGGTTACGGAGACAGTGTTAGACTTGCTTTCCGCTCGGTCAACCGAATTCCCTCCGCGCTAATAATTCTCTGCTTTCCGCGTCAATGCCCTTTCCCATCAAAATCTCGGCACCAAGACTTGTCCAGGAGTGTCAGCCTTTATAAAGTACCTCCAATTCTGGGTAACCTTAGACTGGACCTTGTTAGCTCTACCACTCAACTCTTCCTCCTGAAACAACACACAAGCAAACACCTAAACACAAGAACAAAGGGAGAACAAGATTGGTGCTGCAAAGACTGGGCAATGTTTCTGTGTTTCTTCATTGCTTTAAAAAGGCTAAGTCCTAGCAGGTTACAAGGAAATAAAATCAACAGACAATACATGCGGCCATACATCACGCACACGTCCATGCAGCATGCATGGAAACAAATCAGCATGTATAGAAACTAATCAACACACATGGAAACTAAATAATCTGATACATGCATGGAAAGGAGATCATGCATGTATGGAAACTAAATAAGCTGCTTGCAAGGAAACTAAATTGTTTGTTTCCAAACGTGTAGCGAGAATAAGGACGCGGCAGGATTTTCCAACAATCACCCCCCTAATTCTTGCCGCGTTCTCCCATGATCTTGATGATGCCGATCTTCGTGCGAAGCTCCTAGAACTTGGCACGCCCGAGTGACTTCGTGAGAATGTCCGCGAGTTGCTCCTCCGTGCGAGCATACTCAAGGTTGATTTTCCCACCATCAACGCACTCCCGAATGTAGTGAAATCGGGTGTCGATGTGCTTACTCCGGTCGTGGAAAGCGGGATTCTTGCTTAATGCAATGGCGGACTTGTTGTCCACCTTGAGCACCGGTGCACTGAGCTCTGAGCAGAGGAAGTCGCTCAGTAGCCGAGCCAACCAAATGCCCTGGCACGCCGCGGTCATCGCGGCGATGTACTCCGCTTCGCACAATGATAGTGCCACCACCTTCTGCTTCTGAGACTGCCAGGTCATGGGGCTTGTTCCAAGGAAGAAGAACACCCCTGTGGTGCTCTTGCGGTCATCGACGTCGCCGGCCATGTCGCTGTCGCTAAACCCAAGTAAAGTTGGCTGGTTATCACCCATCCTTATGTAGCGAACACCATAATCGAGCGTCCCAGCAATGTAGCACAGTAGGTGCTTGACCGCAGCCCAGTGGTCTTCATGCGGTTCCTCCATGAACCGACTCACATATCCCACCGTGTACGCAATATCCGGTCGCGTGTGCACCAAGTACCGGAGGCCGCAGACGATGCTCCGATATTGTGTGGCAGCAACCAGCGGGCGGGTGCTTGTCTTGCTCAACTTCAGCCGATTCTCCATCGGCGTGTGAACCCCCATCCTGCTCTTCTCCAGCATCTTGGACACATAGGCTGATTGGCACAGAGAAATGCCGCTTGGCCCTTGGCTTACCTCGATGCCAAGGTAGTAGGATAGTAATCCCAAGTCGCTCATCCGGAACAGCTTCTTCATCTCGGCCTTGAATGCATTGATGTCGGTGACGTCGATTCCAGTGATGATCAAGTCATCGACGTACACCCCGACGATCAGATGAGAGGCGTCATTGCCGCGTGTGTACACGGCATGCTCGGAGTCGCTCTAGTTTGGCATCTAGTTTGGCATTCCATGCTCTTAGTGCTTGGCGAAGATCGTAGAGCGCCTTTCGGAGCCGGGGAACCTTGTGCTCGTGGTTGTTGACAATGAAGCCTGGTGGCTACTCAACATATACCTCCTCTTGGAGGTCGCCATTGAGGAACGCTGACTTGACGTCCATGTGATGGACCTCCCATCCCTTCTGCGCAGCCACCGCGATGAGGAGTCGTACAGACTCCATGCGCGCGACAGTGGCAAAGACCTCGAAGTCAATCCCCTGACGCTGAACATAACCCTTCGCAACGAGCCGTGACTTGTGCTTTACCACCGCACCATGCTCATCGCGCTTCACCTTGAATACCCACTTGAGCCCGATAGGACGATGGCCAGTGGGAAGAATGGCAAGTTCCCACGTGCTGTTGTCTTCAATCGACTTCATCTCCTCGAGCATCGCCTTGCGCCAGCACGGGTGCTGTTTAGCCTCGCAAAACGAGGTAGGCTCCTCAGCCGTGGTGAAGTGCAGCTCACCGGTACTGAGCTCATGTAGTGCAAAGCCAGGAGATGTTGCTGGCCCGCTGATGTTATCCATGGTGCGGAATCGGAGCGGGGCGTCGTCGTGGTCAGCGTCGAGTGCTTCTGCCGGGTTGGGTGGAGGAGAGGCGAATTCCACCTCGACCGACGCCGGGGTTGCTGCCGAGTCCGCGTTCGGAGTGGATGTCACCGTGTTTGCGCCAAGTGTCACCACATCGCCAGAACCCGCACCACCAAGTGTGCATGGTGACTGCTCTTCGGTGGTGTCGCTAGTCCCCATCATCTCTGGAACATAAGTTGTGGTGTACTCGACGGTGAATGGCTCCTCTATGTTCCACGTACTTTGCTCACCATGGGCACTCCAGTCCCACTGCGCCGCCTCGTCGAAGATGACATCACGTGTTACGTGCACGCGCTTGCCGATGGGGTCACACATGCGATATGCCTTAGACCCGAACTCGTACCTGACAAAGATCATTGATGTACTCCGGTCATCCAGTTTCTTCAGGTTGGGCTTCATGTTCCTGACATGTGCGACGCAGCCAAAGGTGCGGAGGAACTATACAGCTGGCCGCTTGCCATGCCATGCCTCATACGGCGGCGTCCCGTCGACGCTTCGTGTTGGCGCGCGGTTGAGGATGAAGACGGCGGTGGAGACGGCCTCACCCCAGAATATTCCAGGGAGACCCTTCGCCTTCAACATGCTTAAAGCCATGGCAACCAGGGTTTGGTTGCGGCGCTCGACGACCCCATTCCGTTGCGGGGAGCAGGGGGCCGAGAGCTACCACTGCACACCGCGCTCGGCGCAGTACTTGCCAAATTCAACCGACGTGAATTCTCCACCATGGTCGGTGCGGAGCGCCTTGAGTTTGAGCCCTGTCTCAACCTCCACCGTGGTCTGGAACCGCTTGATCGCAGCTGGAGCCTGATCTTTGCTCGCAAGGAGACTGAGCCACATGTAGCGGCTCATATCATCGACGAGCAAGAGGAAGTAGGAGTTCCCACTTGGCGTCTTTGGCCCACAGAGATCGCCATGGACAAGGTCGAGGACGCATTCCGCGCGTTGCTTCGCCTGCTTGGGGAAGGATGCTCATCGCTGCTTGCCGACGAGGCAGCTATCGCAGACTTGATCAACCTAATCAATCTGCGGAAGTCCTCTCACCATGTCGTGTTGAGCGAGCTTGCGTAAAGCGTGAAAATTCAGGTGTCCATACCTTGCATGCCAACGCCATGCCTCCTCCGAGCCCCTTGCTGATAAGCACACCGGCTGAGCGATGTTGAGGCTGAGAATGTATAGACGGCTAGGGGAGCGTTCCACCCTGGCCAATAGGCGCCGATCCTGGTCACGGATCCTCTGGATGCCACCATCGATCAACACCTGGAAGCCACTCTCGTCAAGTTGCCCGATGCTGATGATGTTAGTCGTGAGGCTGGGGATGAAGTACACCCCCGTAAGCATGCAGTGCTCGCTATTCTTGCAAGCGAAGAGGATCGTGCCGCGCCCCTCGATGTCGACGACGGAGCCATCTCCAAACTTGACAGTGCCGCGAATTGCAGAGTCAATCTCGGAGAAGAGAGCGCGAGACCTAGACATGTGGTTTGTGGCACCGGTGTCAAGGTACCACAGTCGGTCGTCACACGTCTCCTCTTGATTTAACTGTGCGAAGACCTTCGCCTCGACCAACTGAAGAGGGCTGCTTCGCGGCGGCCTAGATTCTGACGTTGTGCCACACGCCTTGGCCATGAGGAGCGTGGATTCATCGTCTTCTTGTGCCAGGTGGGCCTCAACCCGCATTGGCTTGCTACGGCAGTCTTTATCCCAATGGCCCTTCTTGCCACAGTTACTGCATTGGTCTTTCGGGATTTCGCGCCCACCTCCATTCTTGCTGTTACCCGCACCACCACCATCAGTCCTCCTTTGAGGTGGTCTTCGACGCCGGTTGTTTGACTTTGAGCTACCGGAGGTTCCTTCCCCCTGCTTCCGCTCCTTCATCCTTGCCGCCCACTCCTCCTCAGTGAGCAACAGCTTGCCTCTAGTGCCGGCGGCGGGTACAGGATCAACGCGATCCTCAGCTGCTTTGAGCCTCCCGGTCACCTCCTCAACTGAGAGTGTCGACACATCAAGCAGCGTTTCAATTGCAAGAGCAATTTGAGAGAAACGGGAGGGAACAACACGCAGGTACTTCTCGACGACTTTATGTGAAGGCTCTAGGTCACCGAGAATCTCGAGCTGGTGAACCAACCCTGTGAGACGCATGGCAAAGTCATCCACCGATTCGCCGTCACGGAACGCAATGCTCTCATACTCCTTGCGGAGTCTTTGAGCACTGGCCTTGCGCACTCGATCGGTACCGATGCGCATGGTCTTGACAGTGTCCCATGCCTCCTTGGCACTCGCCTTGATAGCGGGCATAGAGATCATCTCCGGTGGCACGCCACGCAGGATGGCCTCCAGTGCCATCCTGTCCTCCTGGAGCTCGGCGCCACCAGTCTCGACGGCATCCCAAAGCCCGCGCGCTTGGAGCATGACCTTCATCATCAAAGCCCAGTCGCCGTAGTTCGTTTTGGTGAGGAGCGAGTATGACGCGCCCCCCCCCGACCTCCCTCACCACCCGATGTACCACCAGAGCGCCACCGCTGCCACTGGGACGAGGGTCAGATGAGTTGAAGTGCTGGGGCAACGCGGAATCATCTTGTGACATCGTGGATCAAGCTAACAAGGCTCTGATACCAATTGTTAGCTCTACCACTCAACTCTTCCTCCTAAAACAACTCACAAGCAAACACCTAAACACAAGAACAGAGGGAGAACAAGATTGGTGCTGCAAAGACTGGGCAGCGTTTCTGTGTTTCTTCAATTCTTTAAATAGGCTAAGTCCTAGCAGGTTACAAGGAAATAAAATCAACAGACAATACATGCGGCCATACATCACGCACACGTCCATGCCGCATGCATGGAAACAAATCAGCATGTATAGAAACTAATCAACACGGAAACTAAATAATCTGATACATGCATGGAAAGGAGATCATGCATGTATGAAAACTAAATAAGCTGCTTGCGATTTTCACTCCATGAGCGCAAACTCTCCCTCTCCGCCGATCCCGGCGTTCCCCCCAGATCCCACCACCCCAGCCCCCATCTCCAGCGGTCCCGCCCAAGATCCTTCCCCCACCCCCTCGTCACCCAACCTTTCCGCCGGCCCGTCTTGCGCAGGTGAGCGTCTCTCATGGTCCTCAGAAGATGAACTTGATGCTGTCAGCCCCCTTTCCCCGTTCGCCCCGGATCCAGAAGAGCCCGCAGTTGCAGAAGGCCAGATCTGTCCTCTTGCCTTGGAACCTTTTGCTCCCCCCCTCCCCGCGGCAAGTAGGGACCTTGGAGTACAAGATGTTGTCAGCAATGAATTCACTTCGGGTAGGTCCGAAGCAGTAATGGCGGAACCACCTGCAAAGATCCGGCCTTCTGTTCCCCTGTCAGGCGTAGATTCGGATCCCCGCCCAGATCTACTTGCCTTGAAGTCCGATTGGACGCAGGTCAGAAGCAAATCCTACTGGAGGAAGCAGAAGGCTTTAATTCGTTTTAATCCCCCACCGGTCGAGTTAGGCAAAGAACCATTTGCAGCCCTCTTCAAAGCTTCAACAAAAGGGAAGTGTTTCCGGTGCCTCGCTGCAGACCACTTTGTCTCAAGTTGCAGAGAACCTCCCCGTTGCCTGCTCTGCAGGGCCTCGGGTCACAAAGCACGCTGGTGTCCCTCCCGCCGCAACAGCGCTCCCTCGGCCGTTCGTCCTCCAACCCCCAAGCCCCCCTCCCTGGAGATGGCGCAACCGTCTGTGGGTACCCGCGCCTCCAGGCCGAGCCTGGTTCGGAGGTTTGCCGCGAGGGCGGCGGAGCTGCTGTCCTCGGAGAGAGAATTTGACAGGCGCGCAGTTCAGGTGCTCATCCTTGGAGACAAGGTGACCAATGCCAGACAGGTGCAGTGGATCCTCGCGGATTATTACTACATGAATCTTTCAGACTTCAATGTCGAACTGATCTCCGACAGGTCCTATTTCGTTCGCTGTAGCACGGCGTCGCTCAAGGTGGCCATGCTTGATAATTCCAGGTTTAAGCAGGAATCTGTGGATTTCAAAGTGATCAACTGGATGAGGTTTGTGCAAGCGGAAGCAGCACAACCGAGGTTTAAAGTCAGGCTTTGCTTGGAAGGCCTGCCTCGACATGCTTGGTCATCACAGTCGGCCTCTTCGATCCTTAGCGATGTTGGTGTTGTCGTTCCTTTCCCTGATGAGCCAGCAAACGAGTACGAAACAGCTTGCCTGTGCGTTTGGGTGTGGGTAGAAGACTTCAATCTCATCCCAAAAGAAGCTCGCTTCTGTGTGCAGGAGCTCATTTCCTCTGACTCCCCGCCGTCGCACTTTCCAAAACTGGGCATTGTCAGACCGGCGCGCCAGGTGACTGAACCCCCCACCTTCCTAACCTACAAAGTCATTATTCATCTGGCACAGGTTTTAGATTTTGAACCACCCAAGGAGTCGAGTCCTCCGGTTTGGAGGCGACTTAGCCCAGGTCACAGCGATGTCAGTGGGGAGCCTTCTGAGACTTCCTCCACTGACGAACTTCCTAGAAGGTTCTCCTTCTCTTGGCGCCTGGGAGTGGTGGACGGTACCAGGCAGAGAAGAACCCCGGTGCATGACCGGTTGGTCTTTCGCGAGAGGGACAGATCGCCTCCGGAGGGACCCGATCGCAGGCGGAACTCGGGATGGGACGTTCCCCCTCGAGGAAGCCGGCTTGAAGGTCGTCTGAGAGCTTCGTCAAGCAGAACTTCTAGGCAGGAAACAGGTGGCCACCGCACCGGAGGCAGGCAAAGATCGGGCACTTCTGCCGCAGAAGAGGCCCCTAAGCTGATGATCGGTTTACCTCGTCTCCGGAGAAGCTCGCCCCCTTGTCAAAGAGGAAGATCCGCCAAGGCGCTCGGCCCGCCAGCCGGAGGCGAACTGCATCACCTCGAGCCAGATTTTTCTCTCAGGTGGAGTCTTCAATAGCTAATTTGTGCCTTAATGATAGCATTCAAGTTCCTCAAGCTAGGTCGACCTCTCCGGCCGCCGATCCTATCCTTGAGGAAATGCTCCTCCCACAATTCCATGTTGTTGCTTTCGAGGACGCTCAATTCACCCCTGTTCTTCAGGAACCTCCTTCATTGTTTCTTCGACAGGATCCCATGCTGGATGAAGTTAGGCGCACTGAGCAGCAGCCTGGATCCTAGCCGGACGAAGACTTCCTCAGAACGGCGGCAGTGGCTTTACCTCAACCTCTCCTTGCGAAGGAGCCCGTCGCTGCCCAGAAGGAGCGGCCAACTAGGGTAACTTATCAACGCAGGAGCAACCGCTTGGCCAGCAAGGCGATTCCCAAGATGACGGTGACAGAGAAGGCCCAGCTCCACCTCCTGAAGAAACTGGGAATCTCTTCGCGCGGATCATCCCCGGATGAGGCGGCTCTGCAAAAGCTCTTTAACCTCTTCGACAAGCCTCTCTCACCGGAAGTGATCGCGGCGCTAGCGCAACTGGCAGGACTCAACTCCAACACAGATCTAGTGGCAGCCTCTGGCGTTGCCACGTGGGAGTCCCAGCCGGTCGAATGAAGGTCTCAGAAGTTAGGACTGGTCGGAGGCCTCTTTTGAATTATTTGGCCTTCGCTAAGACGGATCCTCGTCCTGGACTAGGTCCTCTTCTTACGTTAATTTCCCTCCCCAGAGCCTTTTGGTTTGGTCGAGCTGGGTGTCGTTGGTCCAAAGACCCCGCTTGGCCCGCTAGGGGTTTGTCGCCTGTTGTCTGTCATTTGCCCGCTGTTGTCGGTCCTGTGTCAGGGGAACTTCACCTCCCCATCGCGATTGCAATGTCTAGTGCTGCTTTTGTAAGACTTCATCCTCTTCTGACTATTTCCCTGGAGCTTGCTACTTTCCCGCATGGATACAAACTGTAAGATACTAAGCTGGAATGTTAGGGGCTTAAATATGGCAGCAAAGCGTGCTGTAGTGAGACAGCTGGTGCAAGACACCAGGGCCAACATAGTCTGTCTCCAGGAAACTAAACTATAGCAGGTCACGCCGGAACTGGTCTCTGAAACCCTGGGAGCCGCTTTCAGAGAGAATTTCTCCTTTCTCCTAGCGTCAGGCTCAAGAGGCGGAATCCTGCTAGCGGCAAATGAACAGGCTTTCTCACTTACACAACCCAGATGCACGACTAATACTATCTCCGCTAGAATCACTCCTACGGGTAGTGACCTACCAGCCTGGTCGTGTACAGGCGTCTATGGTCCGCAACTAGACGCCGAAAAGTTGCTTTTCCTGTAGGAGCTTCTGCAGGTACAGGGCGAGGTTGACTCCAGATGGCTTTGCCTGGGAGATTTCAACTTGATCTACCAGAAAGCAGACAAAAATAGAGGAGGCCTAAACAGAAGGTTAATGCAGTGATTCAGAAACACCTTGAACGCGGCCAGATTAAAAGAACTGCGTCTCCTTGGGAAAAGATTCACCTGGTCCTCTGGAACTTCCAACCCCACTTTAACAAGAATAGACAGATTTTTTGCTTCCGAAGACTGGGATTGTTCGTTCCCAGATGCCTCGCTACAAGCCCTTTCTTCCTCCATGTCGGATCACTGCCCCTTGCTCCTTCAAAACACAGCCAACCGACGGTCTCCCACTTTTCGTTTCGAGTCTTTCTGGTTGCGAATGCCAGACTTCACCGGAGTGGTGCAGCACGCGTGGGACTCTCCTCTCCTCACTACGGATCCCTTCAAGAGGCTTTTCATAAAGCTCGCTAGAACGGCCAAAGCGCTGAGGAAATGGAGTAGAAGCCTGGTCGGAGACTTAAAACTACAACTAGGTGTGGCACAAGAAATCATTCGCCAACTGGATAAGGCGCAAGAAAACAGGAACCTCTGCACGGAAGAGCTGAAACTGCTAAAAGACCTTAAGCACAGAATCCTAGGCTTAGCGGCAATAAACAAACTCCGTCTAAAGCAAAGATCGCGTTTGATCAACATCAAAGAGGGAGATGCAAACACGAAATTCTTCCACCTAAGGATAAACGGCCGCAAGTGCAAAAGGGCAATTCACTCACTCAACACGATTCAAGGAGTGGCCACCGAGGAAAAGCACAAACAGGAAGTGGTTCACAATTTCTTCAATGGGCTACTGGGTGCAAGATTTCAGAGACTGCATTCGCTAAACTGGTCGCTATTGCAGTTGCCTCACGCGGACTTGTCCAGCCTGGACCCCCCCCTGCAGGCAGCGGAAATCAAGTAGGCGATTTGGGACTTGCCAACCGACAAAGCGCCGGGTCCGGATGGCTTCATTGCTTCCTTCTTCAAAGTCTGTTGGAACATTGTCAAGGAAGACCTCATAGCAGCTATCTTAGCCTTTTCAGGAGGAGCAGCTGCCAATCTCCACCTCCTGAACTCTGCCTGTGTGATCCTGCTACCTAAAAAGCAAGACGCACAAAGTGTGGCAGATTACAGACCAATCAGCCTGGTGCACAGTTTTGGCAAAATCATCTCCAAAATACTAGCCAACAGACTAGCCCCGAAACTCCAAGACCTGGTGTCACCCAATCAAAATGCGTTCATCAAAGGCAGGGCCATTCACAACGGCTTCCTCCTTTTCAAGAACTTGCTGACAGAACTCCACCGAAAGAAAAACCCTGCGTTGTTCGTCAAGTTAGACCTAGCCAAGGCATTTGAATCCGTCAGCTGGGAGTACCTCATAGAAGTTTTGCAACACTTCGGATTTAGCCAAAGATGGAGAGATTGGATTGCCACTCTTCTAGCAAGCTCCTCCTCAAGGGTGATGGTGAATGATGCGCTTGGGAAACGGATTGATCACAAGCGTGGACTCAGACAAGGTGACCCCCTCTCTCCAATGCTATTCATCCTAGCGCTAGAACCCCTGCAGCTCCTGCTTTCGGCGGCAACGCACAGGAACCTTTTCAGCCCAATCTTGCATACGTCGCCGGACCTCTGCCGGTCCTTCTACGCTGATGATGTGGCCATGTTCCTAAACCCAACTGGTCAGGAGATGCAAAACTTAAACGCAATCCTACAAATATTCAGTGGCGCGTCGGGGCTCAGGGTTAACTGGGAAAAAACTGAAGTTTATGCAATTGCCTGTCAGCAAGGAGCTTTAGATGCTTGCCTCTCTGAGTTTTCAGGGGTTGTCAAGAATTTCCCAGCAAAGTATTTGGGCCTGCCGCTGAGACCAAGAGCTTTGCGAAGGATGGACTTTCAACCTCTGCTTGACAGGATCGAAGCTAGGTTGGCAGGTTGGAAAGGGGCTCTATTATCTAGGGCAGGAAGACTAACCTTGGTGCTCTCTGTACTCTCGGCCCTCCCAACTTACTTCCTGACCGTTTTCCCCCTACCGGCCTGGGCCCAAAAAAGGATTGACAAACTTAGGCGTAACTTCTTTTGGAAGGGACAAAACAATTGCTCCCCGAGGCATTGTCTTGTTAGCTGGTCAAAGGTGTGCCGACCTAAGATGCTAGGCGGGCTCGGAGTCCCTAATCTGGAGACCTTTGTTAGAGCCCTACAGCAGAGGTGGTTTTGGTTTCGGTGGAAAGAAAGTAACAGGATTTGGGTGGGCAATGACTTCACAAGCAATGCCAGTGACATCGAGCTCTTCACTGCTAGCACCCGCATAATCATCAAAGATGGTCAGACAGCAAGGTTTTGGACCTCTCACTGGCTACAAGGGAGAGCCCCAATGGATATCGCTCCCCTTTGTTACCGGTTGGTGAAAAGAAGAAACAACTCTGTCCTTCACGAGCTTACAAACAATTCCTGGATGATCCCGTTACGCAACATCCACTCAAATGCCCAAATGGTACAATTCTTCAACCTTTGGCAGATGCTCCAACAGGTACAAATACAGCAAAACACACAAGATGAAATTGTTTGGCGTTGGACAGAAGATGGTTTCTTCTCTACCAAATCGGCATACAAGGCGCAATTCTTCGGCGCTCTTACAGACACGGCCGGCTCGCTGATTTGGAAGGCTAAGTCGGAAAACAAATGCAAAATTTTCGCTTGGCTTCTACTTCGGAATAGCATCCTAACGGCTGACAATCTTGCACGGCGTGGATGGCCCCATGAACAAGTTTGTCACCTTTGCAGTGTCGAAGAGGAAACGGCGGCACACCTCATGTTAAACTGTCTTTTTGCAAGGAGTTTCTGGCCCCTGTTCTTTTCTTCTCAAGGTCTCAACATCCCGAATATCTTCCCCCAAAGCGCGCACCTCTCAATCCTAGACTGGTGGCTTCGTCTCCGCTCCTCACTGCCGCATCTTAGGAGACGAAGTTTTGATGGTATAATCTTTTCTGGTTTTTGGAACCTCTGGAGGGAAAGAAATGCGCGCATCTTCCAAGAAACGGAGAACAATGTTCATCGAGTTGTCACACAAGCCAAGGAAAATGTGGCCGAATTTAATTTTGCTTCTAGAACTCTAGTCTAGTCGGTGGGCTCCCCGGTCCCCCCGAGCCCTACCCTTAGCGGCTGTTGTATTAAGCTGTGTTTTTTGTACTCTGTTATGTGCTTTATTTCCCTCTTCTTAATTGAATAGGCAGAGCTCCTGCCACCAGTTTCGAAAAAAAAATAAGCTGCTTGCAAGGAAACTAAATTGTTTGTTTCCAAACGTGTAGCGAGAATAAGGACGCGGCAGGATTTTCCAACAGACCTCACGGGCTGCATTGGACTATTCTGGCTACGAGAAAGTGCAGTGAAATTGATAGCCTGAAGTTTATTTTTGTGAAGAACTGCTGGAAACTTAAGTCCACGCTATCTCGCTTCAACAATAGCTCAATCTTGTTGCCGAACTTTGTGGTTCAAGTTGGTGATGAGGAATCTAGCGGCAATCTTGTTCAGCGTCTGGATGCAAATCCTGCCGAGTTGGAGATAAGTAGTCTTGAAAATGAGAAGTCCACAAAAGAGGCACAGAGAATAAATTGTTGGCAAAAAGAATGCTGTTAAAATTGAAATTTAATTGGACTAGACACTCTTAAGAGATTTGTTGAGGACATGAAAGTGTTGAGAGAACTAATTGCCACTGATCAATGTAAAGAACTTTGACCTACGAGGCTATGATAGTGTAAGCTTTCCAGCCTGGTAAATGGACATTGCTCTTTATATTCCTAATCTTGTCAAAATTAAGATGGTGGATTTGCCGAAGTGCAACCAAGGTTCAAAAAATCGACGAAAATCGCTCGATTTTGGCGATTTTCGGCCATATCGCCGCGGCCCGATATCAAAAACCGGTCGGTAAACCGATCCAATTCAAAAAATAATTCAAAAAAATTCAAAAATTCGAAAAAATTTACGTGTCAAAAACCGGTCGAAAATCGGTGGAAATCGGTCAATTTTCGCCAAAAATCGTCGAAAATCGCTACAAAAATCGATCGCACAAAAAAGTTCAACAAGGTCGTCGATTTTCCACACGAAATCGTCGATTTTCCACGAAAACCGGTCGATTTTCCACGAAAATCGATGATTTTTGAAATTTTTTTGAAAAAATTTGGTTTTTGAATTCATCCGATTTTTAACGATTTTCGGCCGATTTTCGACTTGATTTTTGCGATTATCAAAAATCACTGTTCATGCGAAAATCACACGAACCGATTTGGTGAACCCTGAGTGCAACATCCTACCAATAGGTCAATTACCAAACCTGCAACAACCGGTGCTTAGTAGAATGCACTGGATTACAAAAATCGATGGAGACTTCTGCGGTGGTACAGGAGTATTTCCTCGACTGAAGATATAGTCTCTATATTATATCCCATAAGTTTTCGGCATTCTCATGCATCGATGTCGCACCGCGCGATGTCTGGCATGGGTTACACGCGCGACGCCAATAGCTTTTACCCTATATAGCATGAAAAGGCTGAAAGTATGGAGCACGACATACTCCTGTGCAGAGGATGTTCCCCAACCCAAATACGCTTCATTGCCCCAAGTTGATGTTCGAACCAAGCCAGCCTAGAGCTGTGCAATGAGAGATACAGGATAGCGACAATGCAATATCATCATGGGGAGAGTGTACACATCGGTTCTTCCTCACCATCTTCTCCCGCAGTAACTAATCTGGTGGTCAATTGCCGCCTTTGCATCAGTGGATTTTGGTTCGCCACCTTCCTGCCCTCCCTCGTTTAATCATCCACTGATGCACTGATCTGACCAGCTCACCAGAGAACATTCGAGACCACTCCGAGGTTCATAATCCCAACAGAATAGAAAATTTAAAAAAAATTCAAATTGCTACAATAATTTCAGAAATTTCACTGAATTTTGGGTATTTTAATTGGATTTCAAGTTTTTTCAACCAGATTTGGGACAATACCTCTTAAGAATGTCATTTTTCATAATTTTTTTTGAAAAACCGAATTTTTGAGATGTTTTATAAAAACAAAAACACTGTCAAATTTTTATAAAAATGTACATGCTTGATCATAGTCTACAAAATTTATGGTACCATCTTTAGTAGTCTAAAATCTTATAGAAAAATTTCTAAAAGAATTGAACTTCATTTGTTATCTTTCAAAAATGAAAAACAGAAGGAACATAAATGAGACAGTAATATTGTCAGAATTTTATAAATTTTATAATTGAACCATTTTTCGTTCGATTGAAATTTGAATGTGATACATGTGAGTCTAACTGGAATACATATCATACATATATAAATTATGTATAAAAGCTTTAAAAAATGGAATTGAGTCTAGCTTGTCAGGAGAGTGGTCTTTCACCCCTAAGACCTGGGTTCGAGTCCTGGTGGCACAACAGATTTTTTTAAATAGCTAGTATGTAAGTGAAAACCGGAGTGAAAAAAAACTTAGTGTTGAGGCTAAGATTTGAACCCACTTTACTTGGGTTGACTGCAACTCCTTTAGCATTCATAACATGATCGAGTAACTCAACATTCTTTTCTCCAAAAGTCACCATTACTAAACTTAACATATAGTTGTTGCTCTTGCAATTTTTCAAGAACCAATCTCAAATGCTCTATATGCTCTTCTTCAGACTTGGAGTAAACCAGAATTTCATCTATGAACTTGAAAACAAACTAATCCAAACATTCTATGAAAACCTTTACTCATCATATTCATCAAATATGTAGGAGCATTAGTTAATCCAAATGACATGATTGTAAACTCATAGTGTCCATATAGTGTAGAGAATGCAGTCATCCTCAACATGAATCTTCAATTGATGATATCCTAATCGAAGATCAATCTTGGAGAAAACTTCAGCTCCTCTCAGCTGATCAAATACATCATCGATGCTAAGCAGCGGATACTCATTCTTTATTGTCACTTCATTAAGCACACTATAATCAATGCATAGCCTTAAACTTCGATTTTTCTTTCTGACAAATAGGACAGACACTTCCCATGGAGACGAACTAGGTCTCATGAAACCTTTTGCTGGCAATTCTCCAATCTACATCTTCATTTTGACCAACTCATCAGTAGGCATTCCATACGGTCTCTTTGATATTGGGGCTATGTTAAGCACTAACTCAATATCACAATCTTGCAGGCATTCTAGGCAGATCTTTGGGAAAAACATCCAAATACTCACAGACAACAAGCACATCCTCTATACCGACAACTTCCACACCATTAACTGCCCCTTCACAAACTGTAGTGGCTTGGAGCTGCACTTTTCTCACCTCTCATGCTCCCAACTAACACATAACTTTTTGACCATAATCCGAAATTGCCTTATGCTTAGACAACCAATCCATTCCAAAGATAGCATATAAGGTCTGAGTTTTCAACTCTACTGTCATCATTATGTATGATCCTTTAAAAGGTAAACCATCTGAACATGATGAATACTTAGAGAAATAACTGATTCTTCATTAATTACTAACTCTTGTGATCTGGGAATGCAGGGGCATCAAGTCATTGCCAGAGAGCATACAACAACTCACTGTGCTCGAACATCTAGAAATTTTTGGCCACCATGAATTAAAGCAGTGGTGTGTATCAGAAGAGAACAAAATGAAGCTAGCTTGAAATAACCCAAAAATTCAAAAAGAATTTAAATTTGGATTTGGATTTACCTGGTTTGGTTCTTCTTTTGGGCCTTTTCTTGTTTCGGGCTGCTCCGACCCATTCCTCTCGCCGGCCTCCTGGCCCAACCCCGTCGTGTCCCGTCCGCCACCGACGTCACCGCTGCCCATCTCCATTGCCACCGGCTGCGCCCGCTCCCTGCCCCCCATCCTCTCCATCGTGCCGAACGCGCTTGACCTGCTCCTCTCTCTCCCCCCCTCGTCCCGTCACACCCCCGCTCTGAGCGCCAGTCCCACTCCCCACGCTGAATGCTGCCTTATCGCCTCCCACCACCCACCCGCGTCCTCTCCTGCGCCGCACGCGTCGCTCGCCCATCTCCTCGCTGCACCCCGGCGCGCCGCTCGCCCATTCCCTCGCAGCACCCTGACGTGTTGCTCCCTCTCTCTTCTCGCGACGCTATAAAAACACCCCCGAGCCCTCGCTCTTCCTCGCCCCACTCACCTTCTTCCCAGTGAGCTTCCCCTCTTAGCCCCTTTTTCTTCTCTCCCCCGGCGCCATTCGCCGTCTCCCTCCTAGGCCAGATTTCCCTGCTGCCCCTGAGTAGAGCCCTAGCCTAAATCCCCCCACACCCCCTTTTGTTCCTCTATCACTCAGGCCCATGCATCAGTGGCCAGCGCCCCCCCTGTGGCCCCACCTAGCAGTGCCCAGACGCCACTGCGTCTCGGGCCCTACCTGGCCAACTCACACCCCGCGGGCCCCGCCTGTTAGCGCGCTCGCCTTCACGTGGTCGGCCCACAAGGCCACGCGCACAACACCCCCCTTTGTGGGCCTTTTGGGCCAAAACGCGTGTTACTATGTGGACCGTTTTTTTTTTCTTTTTGTTTTCGGATTTAAATTAATCCAAAAAATCCAGAAAATTCTTAGAAATTCCAAAAAAGGACAAAAATATATCATCTTGACCGTTTCGAGCCACTAAGTCCAAAAATGGCCTCTACTTTGCTGTTTGAAGCTCCCAAAATTCCCGGAATGCCCAAATTGTCCTCTTAATCTCTCTCGGCCCATTTTCGTTTTCCATTTTTGTTTTCTGTTTTCTGTTTTTCATTTCGTTTTTGTTTGTATTTTTCATTTCATTTATCGTTATTCATTATTTTTTGTTCATTTGCTCTAGATCCGAAGTTCGCTTAATACCCGGAGCCTGAGAAGTTCCCGGACCAGGAGCAGGACCTGACCGGAGCCGAGTACGACTACATTGGCTACGACCCAGACAATTCATCAGTGCTGCAAGGCAAGCCGCACGCCCTTGAATATGTTGAACCTAATTGTCCATAATATTATAGTATTTAATTTCTACTGCATTATTTTACTTGTATGTTGAAATACTGTTTAGAATGACATGATGCTTACCTATACCCAAGTTCCTCATTTAGCCTCGTTGATGTTGATGAACCCAATTAAACCTTTGAATAATCCTAGTTAATAATTATACACCCCATAGATAATTAATAAACTTATTGGTCTCACTTAAAAGTCTTTAAAAGAGAAAGAAAATTGTGGCGAGCAATGGCTCGGTGGTTTTTTTAAAAAAACAGTTGCTACGGTCAGGGAGACAGTATTGGACTACCCACGAGGTGGATGCTGGTTCGATCCCAGACCGATGACGGAAGCCATGTCTGGTTTGGTGGTTGGTGCGAGCAGGTACCAGATTGGGTTGTGGTTGGTTCTATGGCTTGGTATTTGGCACTATAAGGATAAACCCCCTTGAGCAAAGTAAATAACTTAAGTTTATGCTCAACCACAAGTCAGGATTGGTCAGTTCGGTTCAACCATTTCCGACATAGCTCAGTACATTGTTCGTTTCCTGGAAAATACCTTCAAGGTGGTACCATTCTCGGAAGGAGAATGGGGAGCAACATCCCGGCAGGGGAATGACTGATGGGGTGGAATGAGAATGAGTAGCATCGAGCAGGATGCTGTCATTTTGCCAATTCTCACAATGGTAGGTACTCACATAGGTCAGTGGGTCCTCAGGGGAGTGGTCATGGACCTACCATCTTGAGGGTTTATAAAAGAACCTGCTGTTCACATCTCCGCAATAGATTTCAAGGACTTATCGTCCATGGTGGACAAACTGATCATATCCGAGGAGACCCAAAATGACATGGAGGACACCAGGAAGAGGAAAGCTCATCAGTAGGGGATGCAAGCACCGACCCAGTTAAGAGGTACGGCCCCAGCCTTCACCTCTGGTTTTCCAAACAAGAGGCCAGCAACAAGTGCGCTGCGACCAAATCCCATCGCCACCCAGCCCAGAGCAATTAGATGTTATAATTACAATGGAAACCACTACACCAATGTTTGCCCCAAAACATCTACAGGATGCTACCATTGTGGGCAAACAGGGCACATCAGACAAAACTGCCCAAAGAAGGATTTGCCAACTGATGTAGCCAGGGCACAAACGTCAACCTTCACATCTACCAATAGACAGCCAGTGGTTCATCATCATCAGCATCAGCCATAAGGATACTTACAGGGAAGAGCACAGGTCAAGACAGAGGGACACACCAACAGCCGAGGCCAAAATGCTCCAAGGAATTTCCAAGGGAGAATCAACCATGTCTCGGCAAAGGCAGTAGCTGAGGCTGCCGACATCATAATCGGTAAGTTCCAAATCCAAGCTAAGCTAGTTTTGATTCTGTTTGACCCTGGTGCAACGCACTCTTTCATTTCCTTGGCTTTTGCTTGCAAAAATAGTTTACCGTATATCCCATTGCCTGCCCCCTGTGTATTTCAAAAACCTGAGAGCCGGTTAATGGCGAGATTTGAGTGTAAGGATTTGGAGATAGAAATCCAAGGGGTTAAGTTTAGAGCCAGCCTGCTAATGCTGGAGATGGATAGTCTAGATGTCATTTTGGGAATGAATTGGCTATCTAGACATAAGGCCCATTTGGACTGTGAACAGAAATTGGTGACACTAAATAATGGCAAAGGACAAGAATTGATAGTTCAGACCGACCCCAAGTTAGTCAAAAGTAACCGAAGCAGCATCAAACGCCACCACACCAGGGGTGGACAGGATACCTGTGGTTCAAGAGTATCCAGACGTATTTCTGGAAGAATTACCTGGAAGACTTCCGAACAGAGGCATAGAAATGGCAATATAATTAGTTCTTGGAACTACACCCATCACCAAGTGCCAACACCTAATGGCACTTATGGAATTAAAGGAACTCAGAAAACAGTTGGATGAACTATTAGAGAAAGGGTTTATTCAGCCAAGTATTTCGCCATGGGCTTCCCCAGTATTGTTCGCCAAGGAGAAGGACGGAGGCTTGAGACTTTGTGTTGACTACAAGGCATTGAATGCCATGACCATCAAGAACAAGTATCCCTTGCCTCGGTTGATGATCTGTTTGATCAACTCAAGGGAGCCTTGTCTTGTCGAAGATAGATTTGAGAACAGGGTACCATCAGTTAAAGGTGAGAGAACAGGACAGAGTGAAGACTGCATTTACTACACGGTATGGGTTTTATGAGTTCACGGTAGTCCCCTTTGGACTCACTAACACCCCGGTGTACTTCGTGAGCCTGATGAAGCAAGTTTGCATGGAGTATTTGGATCAGTTTGTCATAGTCTTCATAGACGACATTCTGATCTACTCAAAGAATGAAGAGGATCACCAAGAACACCTTCACTTGATTTTGGAAAAGCTTAGAGAGCATCAATTTTATGCCAAATTCTCTAAGTGCGATTTCTGGTTAGATGAGATCTCCTTTCTCGGGCATGTGGTCACAAAGGATGGAGTAAAAGTGGATCCCGAGAAAGTGCAAGCCGTCATGGAATGGAAACAACCCACCACAGTGACGGAAGTCCGGATTTTCCTAGGATTAGCTGGATATTACTGACAGTTCGTCGAAGGATTTTTCAAGATATCAAAACCCCTAACTCAACTCCTTAAGAAGGATAACCCCTACAAATATACACACAAATGCAAGGAAAGTTTCCAGGAGTTAAAGACGAGATTAACGTCAACACCGATTCTCATGCTCCCAGACCCGGACAAGAAATTTCAGATTTACTGTGATGCATCAAGGAGAGGATTAGGTTGTGTGTTGATGCAAGACGGAAAAGTGGTCGCGTACGCATCACGACAACTGAGACAACACGAGGAAAATTACCCAGCGCATGACTTAGAGTTAGCCTCAGTAGTTCATGCATTAAAAATTTGGAGGTACTACCTATTGGGAAATCATTGTGAGGTATTCTCCGACCACAAGAGCATGAAATATGTGTTCACTCAGCCAAATTTGAACATCCAACAGAGATGATGGTTGGAGCTAATTAAGGACTATGATTTGAACATTCAGTACCATCCAGGAAAGGCTAACGTGGTAGTTGACGCATTAAGCAGAAAAACGTGTCACCTTTTAGCCCTGACAACGGATATTTCCCAACAGCTTGAGACAGAAATGCAGCAATTGAATCTATGAGTGGTAGCAGAGGGATTAGTATCTTGCCTCACGATTCAGTCAGACCTTCTAGATCAGATTAAGTCAGCTGTCGGGACCCGAATTTGCAAATCCGGACCCTCTGTGTATTTTGCACTAGTCCAGGATCACGCTAGTGCACATAGTCTCAACATTGGTAAATATCACAATCATACTCAACGAAAAGAAAAGTACTTTATTTGAATATACCAAATTGGTTGCTCGACCTTATGGTCAAGTTACAAAGGTACGCCTCGCAAAGCGAAAACTTATTCAGAGAAATAACTGCAGCGGATAAAGTAAAGAAATGCGTGGCGCCAACCAATATGCCACAGGCAACTTACTGGGCTTCTCCCTAAGTAGACGGCTCCTCCTGAAGTTCCTCCTCAAAGGCTGGCGTAGTCTCTTCTTCAGCGTTGTATTGTTGTAAGGGGTGAGCACTTGGTACTCAGCAAGTCATGCACAGAATGCAAGCTGATATTCTAAATGCATGGCTTATTACAAAGGATAGGCTAACAGGTTCACTTGCAGTAAAGCAGCATTCATAAATACGGTAATTGATTGCAAAGCAGTAAAACAATAATAAAGATAATAACTTTCACAATAATTTCACAAGTAAAATGTTTCCCAAACCTAAATCCAATTCACCAATCCAAACCCAAGTGTTTCCAAACTCCACATTTATTTTCAAGAAAGTCTAACCCTTGACTGTAATCCCCGAGCAATGTCCAATACCGCTGACACGGCTATTCGAATAGATTTGACACTCTGCAGAGGTTATACACTTTACCCACAAGATACAGCCAAACACCACAAAGGCGAGTGTTCGTAACAAAGCCTTTCCAATGCCTATCTAAACCCAATACTACTCGCTGAGGTTTCAACACTGGTGGGACTGTTTACCACATCCAGGGCCCCCCTCTTGCGCCATGTGAGTCAACCCGTGCGAGGACTGGTTACCACTACCCGGGCCTCACACCACCACAACAGTACTAAAGCTTAGAATCAACAAATTAATCAGCTAGGTCTGTCCCACTCCAGACTTGTGGTTGTAAGAATGACTCAGTTCAAAGGTTTGCAAGGTTAAGTCCTTAATTGACTAGGGCAAGACTACCCGAAGAACCAAAACGACTTTCCCGATACCAATCCTGGCCCACCTGATCAAACTTGCCACTTGCCCCAGTCTAAAAGCATATTATCAAACCCCAGTTGATTACCATGCACCGCGTGCCATCAACGTCATCATTAACAACACATGACAATTTCCAAATAATGTTCCAAATCTCATTAAGTCAACATTTATATTTAATTATCCAAATCATGTCATGACTACGTGGCAGGGCTAAGCATTATTTTACAGCGGTCTAGTTCCCATGTTGGCAATTTAATAGCGTCCAACTAAATAATCCACAACTAGGGTGACAAGGTCCATGGCACACAACTATTTATGTCAAGGTGTCATACATCAAATATGGCATTTAACTAATTCCCAGAAATAATTAAAGCATTTTCTATACAAATTAGCATGTAATAAATTGAATCAAATAATTTTCGAAAGTGGGAGGAATATGATCAAAGCATAACTTGCCTTCAAAAAGTACTTGCTCTTGGTCTTGAGTTGGCTCCTGGGTCAAAACTTCACCTTCGAAGCCTTCGGGTACTTCAACGTCTACTCGTAACGCGTGCAAATAGCAATAAATAATTAAATAGTAGATAAAAAGTGTCCAAAAATTAAAATAAAATTCACCATTAAATAGAGCTCAATTTTATAAAAATTTAGAAATTGGAATTACCTCAAATCGGAGTTAAAACACAAAAGTTATAAGCGTTTCAAGTTTGAAAAATCAAATAAAAGAATAAATCGAATTAATTCATTTATTTTTATACAGGAAATTCAGAAATATGATGTCAGTGTGGATTTGAATTTCCACCGAATTATTTTTTCATTGAAAAATCGAATTATGACGTCATGCTTGCGTCAGCTGGTGCATAGACCGGGTCCACGGCTCGGGTTCGGGCCACCGTGGACCCGGTCCATGGGAGCACGTTTCACTGACACGTGGGACCCACTCAGATGATGCCATTGCTGACGTCATCGCACTCAATCGAACGATACTGACACGCGGGCCCCACCGTGACGTCACGATGCGATTGGCTGACCCGCTGACACGCGGGTCCCACGCTGACATCACGCGCCGGATCGACTTCCGCACACGTGGCACAATCTCGGCTGTTGATTTGAAAAACAACGGTCGGGATAGGATCTGGATCTCGCACGTTTGGGGTAACGTGGCTCAATCTGGACTGTGCAATTTGGATCGGACGATCGTGATTGGATCGGATTATCGCATCACCGGGGGCGACGTGGCAAGTCCCGGTGTTTGACACGTGGCTCAAACTACACCGTTTGATTTCGATCGAACGGCTGAGATCGCATTTAAAGCTACAATGTGGGTGAATCCTAACCGTACGATCTAGATCTGATGGCTACGATTAGGTCTAGCATGGTGCGGTTAAGGAGCTACGTAGCGTGATCTAAACCGTTAGATCTAGATCTAACAGTCCACAACGCATCTGGGCTCTACGGGGTTTAGGGCGACGTGGACTCACCGTGGCCATTGGATGGAGATCAAACGATTAATGGAGCTCATAGGTGTCGATGGTGACGAGGCGGAGTTGAGTCACCGGAGCTGAAGAAGAAGACGAGCCCGACGGCGTTTCGGGGCCTCCCTGGTGAAGTGAATGGTCCCCCCCCGACGCAGCTTGACGCGAGGACTCCGGATCTGGGCACCACCACGGCAGAGAACGGCGGACGGCGGCGGAAAATGGCAAAAACCGCGGCGGAGCGTAAATACAACTACGGTGAGCGATTGCAGGCTGGCGGCGGTGGCTTGGGCGCGAGTAACTAGGTCAACCAACGCGCACGAAAATGGAGAAGGTGGCGGCGGGGTCGGAGCATCAAATAGGGGTCTCGGCGTCCATGAATCTCGCGAAAAACAAGACTAACTCGGCTGCGGCGGCGGAATCCGATGAGAACTCGGACTGGTTGACGTGGCACAATCCCAGCCATCCACGTGCACACGATGAACGGCTGGGATCGCACGGGTGCGGATGGGTGTGATCCGGTTAGGGCTCGAGCGACGTGGCGCTATCACGGCCGTTGGATCTCGATCCAACGGTCGCGGGGGTTAGGGTTTAGTTGGGCTCGGGTCTTGCTCGAACGTGGTTCGGTCGGACTCGAGTCAGACCTGGGTCGGATGAACAGTGCAACCCACTCAGATTTTCCAACGATTTAATATTTCAATAATTTCTAGAAATTCAAATAATTCAAGAAAAATAGTAAAATAATCAAAAAAATTCTAGAAAAATTCTGGAAAATACTGAGACATTTTGGACTCAAATAAAATATTTCAAATAAAACTTTATTTGAAACTTTTAATTATTTAATTATTTCAAAAGGCAATAAATTCAAATTAAATCCAAATAAATTCCAGAAAATTCCAAAAATTCTCAAAAGTGCAAATATCATTTAAATACATGAAAAGCAAAAAATGGGGTGTTACATCAGCTCAACAGACGAATAAGGAGATCCAACAACACAAACGAGAAATGAACGAAGTTAACCCATCAGAATTTTCAGAGGATGAGCAGGGCATACTGCGGTTTCGCAACCTTATATGCGTTCCTGACAATAAAGAGATAAGATGATTAATTTTGACAGAAGCTCACTTATCACAGTTTTTAATACATCCCAGAAGCACAAAGATGTATCATGACTTAAGAAGGGAATACTGGTAGAAATGTATGAAGAAAGAAGTGGACGATCATGTCGTATGTTGCGACATGTGTTGAAAAGTTAAGATAGACCACCAGAAGACTGCTGGTTTGCTACAATCACTTCCGGTACCAGGTTGGAAGTGGGAGGAAATCGGAATGGACTTTATCATGGGATTGCCCAAGACTCAGCAAGGATTTGATGCCATTTGGTGATAATCGACAGACTAACAAAAGTGGCTCACTTCATACCTATCAAGCAGACCTTCGAAAAGGACAAGCTAGTAGAGCTATATCTAACTCAAATTTAAAGGCTACACGGAGTCCCCAAAAAGATTGTGTCAAATCGAGGAGCCCAATTCACTTCGAAGTTCTGGGAAAGTTTGAATGAAGCTATGGGGATGGACTTAAATTTCAGCACAGCCTATCACCCTCAGATAGACGAATAGACAGAAAGGGTAAACCAGATTTTGGAAGACAAGTTAAGAGCATGCGCCCTAACCTATGGAGCCTCTTAGGCTACCTGCCTACCATTTACAAAATTTTTATATAATAACAGTTACCAAGCCAGTTTAGATATATCACCATTCGAAGCTCTTTATGGAAGAAAGTGCAGAACCCCTCTAAATTGGAGAGAGATAGGAAAGAGATAGTTCTTTGGACCACAGCTGGTTCATGATGCTGAAGCTCATGTGAAGATTATTAGAAAGAATTTAAGAACTGCTCAAGGACAACAGAAGAGTTACGCGGATATAAGAAGAAAAGACATTAGTTACCAAGTTGGTGATTTTGTCTACTTGAAAGTAACTCTTTTCAAACCAGTCTGCAGGTTTCAGATAAAGGGAAAGTTAGCACCCAGATCACAGACAGGGTTGGAGAAGTGGCCCATAAACTACAGTTGAGTCTAGAGCTACCAAGAGTGCATAACGTGTTCCACGTGTCACACTTGAGAAAGTGTCTACAACAACCGTCAGATCAAGTACCGTTGGAAGGGATAGATCTACAAAGTGATTTGACATACAATGAGGAACTAGTCCAGATTGTCGAGACAATTGAAAGGGAACTCAACAATAAGAATATCAGGGTTTGTTGAGTGTTGTGGAAGAATCACATCTTGGAACAAACCACTTGGGAAAAGGAATCGGAGCTGCAGCAGGATTTTCCCAACCTCTTTCCCTAGGAGAAGAAAAGCTCGGGGACGAGATTTATTCGAATTGGAGTAGGTTGAAATAACCCAAACATTCAAAAAGAATTTAAATTTGGATTTGGATTTACCTGGTTTGGTTCTTCTTTTGGGCCTCTTCTTGTTCCAGACCTCCCTGGCCCATTCCTCTAGCCGGCCTCCCGGCCCATGCACTCCTGGCTAGAGATGGCAATGGGGACCCGAAACCCGAAACCCAACGGGTATTTACTCTATTAGGGGCCGGGTATGGACTATTTTTCATACCCGTGGGTTTATTAACGGGCAAAATTTAGTACCCGGCGGGTAGAGCGGGTACGGGTCCGTTCTCACACCGTACCCGTTCACCCGTGGGTTTAGTTTATTCACTTCAAGCATAGTAGTACATTGTGCATGCTCAAATAGTACCTGCATTTTAATGTAACATGTATGTTCTAGCCAATACGGCATACTGGCTACTAAACAATACATGTTAATTTGTATATTGCTCGTCTAAGCCCTCCCAACCAACTTCTCGCTAGAAGTCTAACAATGAGATAAGCGCCCTTTGCGCAAGGGCATAATTCGAGAACATGTAGGTTGAATCATTGTCTTAATTGCAATCAATCATTCAGACAGTAAGTTGAATGTCTGCGGTATTAATATACTTGGTTGAAAGGATTAGTTTCGTGCTAAGAAATTGTATACCCTATGCTGAAAGTCTGAAACCAGTTGAGTCTCCACATTTAGATTGCGGGTGTGGGTTACCCGCGGGTACCCGGTACCCGCACGGGTATGGGTACGAGTAAATTTTGTACCCACGTGCGGGTATGGGTATTATAGCGGGTAAATTTTACGAACACGGGTATGGATACGGGGTTGTGATACCCGCCGGGTATATACCTGTTGCCATCTCTACTCCTGGCCCAGCCCCGTCGCATCCCGTCCACCACCGACGCCACCACTGCCTGTCGCCATCACCACCGGCCGCACCCGCTCCCTGCCCCCATCCTCTTCGCCAAGACAAACGCACCCGACTTGCTCCTCTATTTCTATCCCTCGTCCCGTCACACCCCAGTGCCGAGAGCCGATCATGCTCTACGCGCTGAACGCTGCCTTATCGCGTCCCTCCATCCGCCCTCGTCCTCTCTGCGTGTCGGTTCTAGTTATAAACCGACACTAATAGTAATGTTATATGTGTTGGTTCTCAACTAGAACCGACTGTGATAATGTTATTATCAGTGTTGGGTCTAGTTGAGAACCGACAGTGATGAATATGTTATCACAGTCGGTTCTATGTTAGAACCGATTGTGATTAGGTTTTCATCACTGTACACATTCCGAAAATAGCACCAATTTCACAGAATCACAATACAAAAATCATAGAACATTCACAATAACTCACATTGCACATCACATTCACAACATCATTGATAGAACATATGTCACATTGACATAATATAATATTGTTTACAATTTCTATGTATTGACATAATATAATATTGTTTACAACATTTGTATGGACTAGTAGGAGGCTTTCTCGTCTCTATACCTACCGTCTGGACCTATAACCTCTGTCTAGTACCACAACCACGTATGATCTCATATTTTGTTGAGTTCTTTGATCTCTAGGTTGTCACGGGGGATTTTCATATTAGGGAAAACGTCTGAGCAGTCGAGCAGGACCTTCAGGTGATGCATGACGTAGAAGCCACAAAAGTCATCGCTCCCCTATTGACGACAATGTGAAGAAAGAAAATCATATTAGGAGATGAACTATAGATGTGAGCAAAAAAAATCCTATGCTAGTTATTTGTACCTAGTAGCCCTTCCATTGCAGCTTGTCCCTTTTTTCATGTCATGTTGCCCTGCTTCAGCAATGTATATCGAGAAAGCCCTACATACATTGGAGAGATGTCATTGAGGAAAAAAAATGAATATAGTTAATTACAGAAAGTGTTACTTTAAAGGAATGTACTTACTTCTGCAAAAATAGGCTTGATCTCGTAGGGCATTTTTTTCTTCTGGAGGGAGTTAAAAGTGTAGACTGTGTTTTGTTTCAGAGCGACGACGAGCAGAACCCAATGGTTGCTTTTAAAATGGTATGCAGTGCAAGAACATAAGCTTATATACGGTTTATGTGCATACTAGTAATTGAAGGGCAAAGTCATCAGAGTACTACTTATGACTCGTGGTACGGGAAGACAATGAGTTCCTTATCCGATTCAATAGTAAATACGTGCTTGATGTAGTTGGAAACGAACTCCGATTCGAGCCTAGCCAAGGTCGAAGACACCAGCTCGGGGTCCACGAACCCAACTAGATGTCGATCGATCGCGGCTCGCTGCCTCATAATCCTGCAACTCATGTTAATTTGTTAACAAACATAATATAAAATCCTATAAGAGTTATAGGCTTATGTATATGGTGTGATACTCACAGCGTCCAGGTTCATACAGTAAAAATATCAATGGCTTTCAGGTTGTACAACCGGAACAGATCCTCAAAACTCACAGGGAATGTCTTGTGGTCCGTGCGGTGGAAATTTCGCGATTGATACTGAACAGTGAAATCGACTTGATGCTCAGTCGCGTTTGCCTTGTCGATGTACCATCCATGCAGCAAGCGACTACCTTTGCCCATAGAATTCAATGCTTGGGCAGGGGCAAGGGGATGTCCATACTTGAATGCCTTAAAATCGTATGGGGGAGCAGGGGCATAAGCTGACTTATCTTTCTTGCCAGACGGAGTCTCTGAGGTCGTGACAAGAGGCTTTGATTGTATTGGAGGGTTCCCTATGGCCTTTGACAATTTGGCCTTCTTAACAGAAGGATTCTTTGAGGTCTCCTGTATATTTGTCGCTACTGTGCTAGTACGCATTTTGCGCACAAGCTCTGCACTCTGTCTAGGAGCATGTGCAGGATCAGCTACAGGAGGAGAAATTGAAAGACCGAGATGGCGATTAGAGGGGGGTGAATGATCCCAAATAAAATTTCCCCCACTCAAAGTACTCAATACAATCCCGCAAAGAAACTCGGTGCTCCTCAAAATCGCAAAACCCACAAAATCGGGAACAACTGGACAACTATGTGTATCCCTAGCTTACATGGATTAGAACCATGAATCATGTGAGGTATTTTTAAATCAAAATAATGGTTGTAAAGTGTCCAAAGCAAAGAGGGATCAATTCAAATACATCTTTTTTAAAAGAGATCAAGCGAAAACACAAAAGCCTCCTTTAGAAAAGCAAAAGCAGATTTTTCAGGAATTGTCCTCAATTAGAGCAGGTGGATGGTGAACTTATGTTCCTCCAACATTTTTGTAAATTTTTCACCCTTTGAGTAGATGAGTCGTAAAACACTCCACCAAAAATCACCACCAAACGCCTTTTACAAAAATCAGGAAAAATCAAGGACTACGACCAGTCAGGATCTTCAATCAGGAATTTTGGGGCTCGGTTTTCACCTCATAGCTCCCAAATGGTGCCACCAGTGGACTCCAAAATTTTTCTACAGATGGATGTATGAGCCACGCGCCTTCTCCAATAAGAATCAATGAAAAAGGATTTTTCTATATTGTTCTAAAAATCAAAGACTGGCTGCTGCGCGAAGAACAAGTTCAGGACAGATTTGCAATCTTGATAGAAACTTGATCTCTAGTCTATCCTAGAGTGCAAGAAAGATGTAAAACCAAATGAGCACCCTCAAGACATCATTGATCAACAACATTTAGAAGGAGAGGAGGCAAATCCAAATTGCGAGAATTTACATGCGGGAAAGTAAATGATGAATTTAAATTGCGTAAAGTAAAGACATAATGTAAATGCGGAATTTAAATTCACAAGAATGTAAAGAAAATCTTTGTATTTCTAGTTGGAAAGTTTACAAAGCCTCACTTCATGTGGGCAAAGCTCAAATGAGCAACTCAAACCTTCAAGTAAGGGAGGGCACCCCTCCCCCTCTATTTATACTACTCTAGGGCCACCTTCCACCCTTGGATGAGTCCTAAACCCTAGGTCACTCCACCAAGGGCTAGGATTAACCCACTCATTTCACCCCACACATGGGCTTTACATGGGCCACATTGGCCATACATGGGTTTTAAACAAAACCCGGTCAACCCGATGCAACGGGCCTTCATCCGCCGGACTTGACCGCTCAGTTTCCGCCTCTTCGAGCCTCCAACCCGAACCGAAAACCTTGAGCCACCTCAAGTCCATTTCCATGATGTCCAAGTGAACCTGGTTTGAGCCCAACCATCTCGTCGGCATCCTCGACCGCTCCGGACCTCGGTTCTCCCAACCTAGTCCCGGTACTCACCAACGACCATAGCTGCCTCAAAAACCTGTACCACAAGGACCAAACCATTTTGCACATACCACAATACACATACCATTTTCTTCCTGCATGTTAGTCCACAATTATCATTAATTCAAACATGCAATACCGAGTCAAATCAAACTCAAACCTAAGCACACCTTGCTCAAATAAAGTCAAATACTCATCACAAATATGGATGGACCTCCACATGGTCCTTCAGAAATAGCTGGAGAAGCTACAGGAGTAGGAGCAGGTGCAAAAGCTGCAGGAAAAGGTGCAGGAGCAGGTGCAGGAGAAGCTGCAGGAGCAGTCTGAGGCGCATGAGCTTGAGTCACGAGAGCTGCAGAGAAAGCTACGAGGCTTGAGTCACGAGGCTGCAGGAGCTATCGTAGTAACCTGAAGAGCGCATGCATATGTAACATGATGTGTTGCAGTATTGGAATGATGGAGAAGACACGGAGATTTATACCTTTAGCATTACGACACCCGACGTGGGCCACTTGATGAACGACATCCGTGCTTACCCAAGAGTGGTAATATCTTTGTTCGGGGGAAACTGCAGCACATGAGATAGATATTCATCATAGACATTGTCCACCTACACTCTCATGTAGCCCTTCCCCAAAGGGCTACCATGCACCATGTCATCCTCTTTGTATGGAAATGCAATGCTGCGCGCAGCCTCAACGGTAAATCCATCTTCGACCATGATTAGCTGGCACTTGGCAGGCGCTTGCAAGAAATACAAGACTTGATCGAAATCATTATTTAGCTTGCTCCCGTACCTTTTAGATAGAAACACTTATTACCTTTAGTTGGGGACCGGGCTACTTATTTCTGGAACCGCAGCTGGTAGGGCGTACAACAGGCGGATCTACGGTTGGCAAGGCCATATTACTTTGAGTCTTGGTGAACATCGCCGTCATCTCGGCCCTCATCGTCTCCATCATCTGCTCCATCTCGGGCCTCAGATGCACCTCACGTGCTGCCCATGATCTTGAACCTCTCTCGCTTGAGAAGGACTTCTTTGTATGCCCTACACCTGCGGCAAGTACCCGACCCTTATGGTCGAGCTTTTCGATCGCCGTAGATAGGATGCCCCTCAATCCTTGGCTTTGAAATGCCCCCTGCTCTTTCTGCTGGCTTACCTCTTTCTGCGAGAAGCGAATATAAATTAGTGCTAAAATACAGCTGGTAGGGTCAACTGCAATGTACTAAGTTAGATTTCTTACGATGGTGGAGACGATCTGCGCGGTCGAAGGGTTTGGAACCAGAAGCCGACCGTTGGAGGATTTCTTCATCCTCGCTAATACCCAGTCGCGTGCTTGCTCCTCACATATGTGGGAGTAAGGCATCGTCGTTCCAGAGTTCACACACTCCTCGGCTAGTCGCGCCCAGACTATCTTTTTCCTTTCATAGCCGCCGGAACTGAGGTGGTGCGCCTGGGTGTTCTACCTCTGTATAGTGATGTTTCTCTCTCAGGTCCTCCGTTTTAGGCATACTCCTCATTGTTGTGAACTCCTCCCAAACCTCGCGAGTGACAAACGGATACCTCAGGACGGGAGTACGTCCTTTCAACACGTACTGAGTATGCATGAGAACATTGAATTGCCTCAAAGACACACCCATTCTCTGCAAGGTGTACCGTCTCGCATTGATTTCATCTTCCTTTTGTATAATCTGCTCATCGCTGACATCCTTCCTCTAGTCTTTAATTGTGATCAGGACTCTCTCCCTCACCAATTGGCCGACAAAAGAGGAGTAGCACCCCTTACACTTGCTAGGACCCGTGCAAACCCCCATGGCATCAAAGTGGAGAACCTGGGGAGTTCTCCCTATGGCCCCTTTATTCGGTCTTCGACCCTTTCTGACCTAACTCTGTAGCGGTTCAGCAGCACCTTCTTCTCTCTCTGGTGTTGAGCCAGTGCTCCCCCTTTGAGACATTTTGAATATATATATGTGGAACCTACACTTCATAATATGAAGCTATTCATATATCTGGCATGGTTACATTTCACATGAGTGAAATATATGTACGTACTAATGATGACTCCTAATCTCTAATTAGGTTAGGTCCTAATCCCATTCGAGGATATGTGATTCGGGCAAGTTCCTAAGCCGTTGTACAACTCCGGAGAAAATTTTGGCAACATCTACCCGTTGTTCTCCAAATACACGTCTCGACAACAGGTCAAGAGGGTGTGTATCCGGAGAACACCAGGAAGATGTTGCCAAAACTTTCTTTAGAGTTGTACAACAGCTCAGGAACTTGCCCGAACCACATATCCTCAAGCTGTCCAAAAAACGTGGACAATTCGAGATTGCTTATTTATAAATATGCTATTTCAGCATATTTATAAACAAACAACCTCGAACGGGAGACGCATAGGTTACGCAATCTAAATGCGATAATAAAGTGCGATAATAAGAGCAAGTATATAGTGGACATGATTCAAATGTAGCAAAATTGACATAATAAACTAGATGACAGCAATTGTAAAGCCAACAAAAATTTAGTTTAGCAATTAGATAGTATCTTTATGAACCCTAGCTAATGGAGAATTTGATAGTTGCTAATGGACATTCATACAACTTTATGCTTTGTGATTGCTAACTTAATAGTATGGAATTGGGAAACCCTAGCTAAACAATAAACCCTAGCTACACCCTTATCTTTAGTAGTGGGGCCGGCGGGGGGAGCTTGGGGAAGGGGAGGCCGGCGGGGGGAGCTCGGGGGAGGGGAGACCGCTAGGGGAGCTCGGGAGGGGAGGCCGCCGGGGGGAGCTCGCGGGAGGGGAGGCTGGGGGGGAGCTCGGGGAGGGGAGGCCTCCGGGGGGAGCTGAAAGGGCGCGGGCGCTTGGGGAGGAGAAATGAGATAGCTGGGCGTGAAGGGCAATATATGTATACACAACTGACAACATCAGTGTCGGTTTTCACTAAAAACCGATTGTGATATATGTTATCTATATCGGTTTTATACAAGAACCGATTGTGATATATGTTATCTGTGTCGGTTTTCTAAAAGAACCAATTGTGATATATATTATCTGTATCGGTGTTCTAAAAGAACTGATTGTGATAGTAATTTATCTGTGTCGGTGTGGGAGACATGGGAACTGGGGGTGCGCACGAAGACCTAAAGAAGGTTTGACGCAGAAAGGATGGACCAAGTCCAGCGCATACATCCCTGAGATCTACCCATTGTTCCATCATAACTAAAAAACAAGATTGTAACCGCAGGGAAAATCACCCAGGATAAGGAAAGATACGATTCCTTTACTTGTAACCAACTCGGACTCGACTCCTTGTAACCGAGTTGGACTCCTCCCCCCTCTCATATATAAGGGGGGCGGGGGGACCTCAAAGGGGACAAACCAGATAATCCCAGAACACAGGACTAGGGTATTACCTCCACCGCAAAGGGCCCGAACCTGTCTAACTCTTGTCTTGTGTTACCATCGAGATCCTGATCCAGCGCCTTGCCCCACAAATTCACACCCCCTAAGATTATTGCCGATACCAAACGTCAACAGTTAGTGCGCCAGGTAGGGGCAGCGCGAAGATCAATCCAATCAATCTTGATGGCTTTCGAAAACGGCAACATCTTCACCCCAGGCTAGGTTTTTTGCTTCGGAAGTCCGCGCTTCATCGCCGATGAGCAGGGTGCCCTCACCCCTTCGGACTCGGATCAAATTTGGTCCGAGAGCTTTCCCAGTTTTCGTTCGGTACTTGTGATCGGAAGTAGTCTTCCCGAATCACAGAATCGGCGGGGACCCGAAGAAACCCAGACGGAGCTTGCTCGGCATGAAGACCAAGACGATCGCGCCCGGTCACTTCAAAATTGGGCGCGCAACATCAACTAAGACATCTTGTATGCTAGGATGGGGAGCCAGTCGGTTTTCCAAACACCGCAGCAAAATATCATGGCCACCAAGACACTCCTTGACACCTTGGATCCCATGATCGAACCCAATAGCCCAGCTGTGCTGATCATGGCGCAAGTCAAAGCCATGATGATGGCTGCGGCAATCCAGCACAACCAGCGGGACAAGACGACGAAGCCCCCACGCACAGGAGGAGAAACACACACGGCCAGCAGTCGGACCAGTCACAGTTGGACGAAAAGCAATCGGGACAAGTCCCCCTGTGATAGGGACGTTCGCTCTGCCATCCACCTTGACCTTCACCAAGACCTTGACGCCATAAGGCGGGAACGGGATGATGACGAGCGGCGACCACGAGCGCTTTGGCAACGACCATGACCGAGACAGCTGACATCTCCTTGATCAGGCCTCCGATCACGGCAACCTCAAAGGCCGACACAGCCCACGCCGGGATGGCGACCGCCGAGTGGATTCTTCATTGCGTTACCATCATGCTCGACGCAACGAAGAACCCATCGACGGGATAAGAGCATTCACTGCTCTCCTCCGCCGAGTGCAGTTGCCAGATGGCTTCAATCTGAAAGGCATTACCAAGTTTGATGGAGAAAGATACCCGGAGTGAGAGGAGCCGCCCAGATCGTCCTCGAGTTGCTGGATGAACAGTCGCTCCCGTCGGATTTGGATTCTAGCAACAGACCACCGGAGGTGATCCCGATGCTAATACCCAAGCCCAAGCGAGCCAACTCGACAAACATCCAAACGACTCGACAACAACCCCGGTATTCCCCCGGTATGCGATCCGAAACTCGCCCAGGATCCCCACATACCGGTTCCCAATGCCGTATCAACATTCAATTCGCACAAAGGGGCATCGAGCCCCAAACCTACTACCAGAGACGCACTTAACGGGAAGCAACAAAGAACACACGGCACACACGGAAGCCCAACAAAAACAACCAACGAAACAACCAAGCGAAAGGTAGACAAAAACCATTGCAGAGATAAAAGTGCGACAGTTTACAAAAGTAAAGCCAACTATCCTATACAACAAAAGTAAAACACCCCGGAAGTGTCATGCCCTGAACACTCCCGGGCGCACGAGCGTCGACAGCCTCTACTCGGTGCTCCGCCTTGGCCACCGATAGGCGATGAGGCGAGAACTCACACCCCTACGGATCCTCACCGCAAAACCACAGCGAAGCCTGAAGTACTACGGAAGGTACTGCAAGTCTTACCCGTGGGTCCATATATGACCGACTCCAAAGGACATGCATTTGGATGTAGCAAAAGACCAGGCTGAAGGTAAAAGTGCAGAAAGCTTAACATTTGTTATATTAATTACCTAACTACTCAATTCACAATTTAGCAGTTGTAACAGCGCTACTTCTAAAAATGAAGTTGCAACCATTAATTCACAACAATTAATCTCAACACCAATTTATGTGGGCTCAAGCTCGGCAATGGCGAACCTCGGTTCAAGTTCTTACTACGGATTTGAATGCGATGAAAGAGCTTGCTCATATCCGAGAGCGCGGCAATTGAATCGCTTAATTAACCTGCGCAGGAAGCATTGATCGCACGACACTTACCACAAGGGCCTAGTGTCAACCCCTCCCAATCATACCCAATCGGCTGAAGCGCCCTCCTGTGGCCGAAAACCTAGCACCCTCGAGCAGCCCCAAGCCCGGCTTGGCGCTCGAGAAGTCGACCTAAGCCTCGCCCTCAACCACGCTCCAACCACAGAAGTTACGGTCCATCGATTCCGTATGAGAGAAAGAGTGGCTTACCGTACCATAATCGGGCATGCGACCAACCGGTGTGCTCGATCAAAGAACAACTCATCGAATCGGTCCTTAATCGACTCAGACGGGGCTACACATTTGAGTCTCCATACTCAAATGAACCAACTCCCGCCCGGTCCACAATTTATCAATTACAACTCATAAACATACCCATTCCAATCCATCAAGTGTGAAGTGAAACAATTGTTAATAATCACAAGCGGGAGAACCATCCCCCACTAGGCCCAACCCAACATCTAATCAAAACTAAGCGTAGACTCGTTACAATTACCCATATTTTGGTTCGAAGAGTGTTCCACAAATTCAAGGATTGTATGTGCAGCAATTAGGTTCTAACCCTGTTCCCACCATTCAACTCCTAATGCATGCTTAATCGACTAAATCAGCAATTTAATTCTCTAAGATAAAATCATATAATGGGGTAAATATGCTTAGGTGCTTGCCTTTGTTCTTCTTTGGTGGATCGACAATGATTTGCCCTCGGCAACTCCCTCAACCACGGCCACGTCGATCGCGCGGGATCGTTTCTCTACACGAGTACAATGCATAATAAAAATGCATGCAATGCATATGAATGAAGTACAACTGAAAAAAAACCGAAGAAATAAGCATTAACCGGACAACTCGACTCAAGCCCCTGACGAGACCGGCCTAACAGGACAGTCAGGGTATTTGACCCGGACACTCAGGACAATCCGGACTCTCCGCCCCATTCGGTCCGGATACTCGGCAGAGCGGACACTCGGACGGGGGTGTCAGGACACTCCGAACCTGGCGAAGTTTTACCCAATAACTCGACGGATCGAGGTGCCGCCAAGTCCAACGGCATCACGGGGACCCGATCTATGACTTTCCTACACGTGGCAAGGCCGAGGAAGCTTATAGCTAACCCAACTCCATGAGGAACGACACTAGCCCATGAAACCACTAACCAACTCCAAACGACCCTTGGATCGGCGCTACTACTACCCGATCAACCACACTAGCACCCACATTCATCAATCCAAGCCCCACACTAACCCTAGGATCACTACACCCAAAACCCTAGAGCTCAAGATTCAACTCCGAAACTTCAAATCTAAACCTAAGCTCTAACTCCCACCATTGATGACCCTAGAACCCAAGAATCCCACGAATCTACTCCCAAGAGAGAGACCTACCTCCAAGGAAGATGGAAGAGAAGCAATGCCGGGTGGAGGATGGAGGATGCCGGCTTGAGGAGGAGTTCCCGGGGATGGAGGAGCCGCCGGGGAGGAGCCACGGGAGGGTCACCGGCCAGGTGGAAGCTCACGGAGAGGAGCTAGGGCGGAGGAACGAGCTCACACGGGTGGGGAACCAAGTGGGGAGAAGAAATGAGGTGGGGAAATCAAGAAACGGGACTTTTATACAAAATCCCGCACCATCCGGACTCTCCGGACGCTCAACCCGGAGACTCCGGGTTGGGAGTCTCAGTGCGATCAACCCGGACACTCGGACATTCAGTCGGACACTCCGGGTTGGGGCGCTTCAGTCAGCCCAATCCGGATACTCCGGACATTTTATTCGGACATTCGGGTTGGATCCGGACACTCGGATGTAGATCCGGATACTCCGGATGTCCCAAAGCACTTTTCGAACTTGGGGACTTGACAAACCCTCCCTTAAAGGAATCTCGCCCGAGATTCAGAACGGACGCACACATCGGGTTAGGACCCTAACGGACATGCTCTAAACCTTGGGAATTGTACGCTCGCACTTACATGGCATCGAAGAATCTCAGGTACTCGGTCTTTAAACGATCTTCTGGCTCCCAAGTAGCCTCATCCTCGGTATGATTACTCCACTGAATTTTATAGAACTTGAGAGTTCTTCGTCGAGTCTGGCGTTCGCTTCTTCCAAAACCCGAATTGGATGCTCTCGATAGGATAGATCCGGTTCAGCGCAACCCGAGGTCATCCACTTCAAGTGACTCGAAAGGAGTATGGAGACACCTCTTCAATCGGGAGATATGGAAGACATTGTGGACCATCTCGGCGACGGAGGAAGCTCTAGGCGATATGCAACCTGACCCGCTTCTCAAGGACTCGGAGCGGTCCGATGTATCGAGGTGCCGCTTTCCCTTTGATTCCAAACCGGCGAGTGCCCGAAGAGGAGATACCTTGAGATAGACGAAGTCGCCAATATCGAAGGAGAGGGTCTCCTACGACGGTCGGCATAGCTCTTCTGTCGCGTTGTGCTACCCTCGAGTTCTCCGAATGGTGCTCACTTTTTCTTCGCTTCCATGACTAGTTCAGGCCCGAGGAATGAACAGCTCGCCACTCTCGGACCAGTTCAAAGGTGCCCGGCACCTACGACCATAGAGTGCTTGAATGGAGACATCTTGATGCTGGTTTGGTAGGCTGTTGTTGTACGCAAACTCGGCGTCAGACGGAGACACTCTTCCCACTTCTTTCAGTAGGACAAGACACAAGCCCTCAACATATCTTCGAGGATCTGATTTACCCTCTCTGGCCAGTCGGTCCCGAGGGTGGTATGCTGAATCAGAGCGCTGCGTGCCCAAGGCCTCATGCAGGCTTCTCGAGGTGAGAAGTGAGCGAGAACCTCTCATGCGAAACTATCCGCTTGGGCACTCCATGCGGACTTACGATCCGGAGATATATAAGTCCGCATACTTCTTGACTCGATACTTGGTGCAAAGCGGCCAAGAAGTGCGCAGAACTTCGTCGATCGATCGACGATTACCCAAATCGAGTCATGGCACGAGGAAGTGGTCGGCAGCCGGTAATGAAATCCATGGCAACATCCTCCCACTTCCAAACTGGAATAGGAAGAGGTTTGAAGGGTACCGGTGGCTTGAGGTGTTCGGCCTTCACCCGCTTGCAGACGTCGCAGACTCCGACATAGCGAGCGACTTGCGCTTCATACGAGTCCACCAAAACTGCCGCCTCAGGTCTCGATACATCTTGTTGCTGCCGGGTGAATGGTAAGCAAGGAGTTATGCGCCTCATCAAGAATCCTTCGCTTCAACTCCTGGTCATCGGGGACAACTATGCGGTCTCCGAACCACAAGGTTCCTCGATCATCTAGGCGAAACTCACAGCCTTGCCCCAAATTCACTTTATCCGGATTTGGGAAACTTCTTCATCCTTCGTCTGCGCCTCTCGAATCTGATCGAGCAATGTAGATCTCAACTCGAGATTAGCTATGAATCCTGCTCGCCCATCTCCAAGCCGAGTCTCTGGAATTCGACACGAGAGGAAGCACTCGGGGGACTGGAGAGTAAGGCGGTTGCATTGAGCTTTGCGACTCAACGCGTCGGCTACCACATTCGCCTTCCCGGGTGGTAATGCACCTCGGTTGTAATCTTTGATCAGCTCAAGCCATCTCCATTGCCTCATGTTCCAGATCTGCTTGGGTGAAGATGTACTTGAGACTTTTATGATCAGTATAGATATTGCCTTTGGTTCCCCAAGAGATAGTGGCGCCAGATCTTCAAGGCATGCACCATCGCCGCAAGCTCCAAATCGTGGGTGGGGTAGTGCTCCTCATGATGCTTCAAGCCGAGATGCGAGGGCAACGACTTCGGCCTTCTTGCATAAGCACACAACCAAGCCCAATGCCTGACGCATCGCAATACACATCAAAAGGACTGTGGATATCCGGCTGAGTGAGGACAGGAGCTGTAGTCAGACGTTGCTTGATGTCTGAAGGCGCTCCCACGATCCCCGACCATCTGAACTCAACTCCTTCTTAAGCGACTCGATCGCCGGCCGCAATCCTTGAGAAGTCTTGGATGAAAGCGGCGATAATACCAAGCCAGTCCAAGAAAACTACGGATTTCCGTGACAGTCTTGGGCTGCTCCCATTTGAGTACATCCTGTACCTTGCTCGGAGTCAATCGCCACGCCTCGCCGTAAAGGGCGTGTCCCAAGAATGACACTTCCTCACCGAACTTCGCACTTGCTGAACCGTGATACGAGCGATGCTCCCCGAGTCGCCCGAGGACAATGCGAAGGTGTCTCGGCGTGCTCTTCCTCGGGCTGAATATATCAAAATATCATCGATGAAGATGACGACAAAAAGAATCCAGCTCTTCCATAAATATGGAGTTCATCGAGATACATAAAATACGCGGTGCGTTAAATCAGCCGAACGACATCACGGTATACTCGTAGAGCCCGTGATCTGGTGGAGAAAGCGATCTTCGGGGCGTCCTCGGCTCGGATCTTAATCGATGGTAGCCGAGCCGCAGATCAATCTTGGAAAATACTCGGGCACCAAAGCAAGTCGATCGAACGTGATATCAATCCGAGGCAGAGGGTACTTGTTCTTGATAGTAACCGCATTCAAGGGACGGTAATCCACGCAGAGGCGTAGAGAACCATCCTTCTTGGTCACAAATAGAGCCGAACAGCCCCAAGGCGAGGAGCTCGGTCGGATGAACCCCTTGTCCATCAATCCTTTCACTTTGGGTCTTTAGCTCGGCCCGGCTCATTGGGTGGCATTCGGTACGGTCGCTTGGACACTGGAGCAGTCCCTGGCTGAAGCTCAACGACAAACTCGATATCCCGATTAGGTGGCATCCCCGGTAGTTCCGCTGGGAACACATCGGGAAACTCAGACACCACAGGAATCGAGTCCAGCTCTTCAACTTCTGTCCCATTTAGCGAACACAAGGTGGCCTTGTTCTCGTTAAGAAGTAGGGTGAGTCGGCCGCCCTTCGGATTTCGGAGTGACAGGGTACGACTACAGCAATCTAAAATAGCCTGCTGTCGTGCCAGCCAACTCATCCCTAGGATGACATCTATCCCCCGAAGATCTAGAAGTAGCAAACTAACAGTGAACGGAATCCCCTGAATCTGAACACGCTTTCGAACCATCTCGCCTAACCGTGATCTTCGACCCGGTGCCTCAATCGAGAAAAGAGGTGACAGCGCTCATCGACCCTCATCTGACGCTGCTCCGCAAACCCCGTGCGGATAAAAGAATGGGAAGCCCCCGAATCAAACAACACTCTAGCCTCACGCCCCTCAACAAGGAACGTACCAGCTAGCACGGCGGAGCCCTCAGGAACCGCCTCGGCGTCGACGAAGGTGACGCCTCGGCTCGGCGTGAAACGGGCGGTGGTGCCGTCGCGCCCTGGCCGTTGGCGCGGCGATGCTGCCACTGGCGTGGAAATGGCGATCCGGATGAAGTGGCCCGTGACGTCCGCAATTGTAACGCAGGACCGACCGGAACCCGCTTTGCTCTGGCTGCCGGTGGCGGTAGTAGTGGTGGTCGTGGCCGGCAGCGGCAACCGACGACCGTTGTCGCGACCGACCGAGACGGGCATTGAGCAGACGGCCTCGGCGGGCCGATACGAGATCGCGACGAGCTCGCCGCGAGCCGCCGCTACGAGTACTGGCGTCGCCGCTTCCTCTTCTTCTCCTCCCGATGAGCCCGCATCTTGAGCTCAACGGTGATCGCGCGGCTCACCAGGTCATTGTAGTCGGCGAAGTCGCAGACGGACTGACTTATCCTGCATCTTGATTTGTCGGCCCACTCACAAACCGACTCGCTTCTTCCGGTCGGTGTCGACCTCTTCTCGGGGCGTCTTGCGCGAGTAGTTGAACTCTGCGAGTAGTCAACCACCGACTTGCCGAGGCTGTCGGAGGGTGAGAAACTTCACGCTTCTTCATGTCCATGAGGCCCTTTGGGATGTGGTACGCCCGAAACGCCTCACGGAACTCAGCCTGTAACCGGTGCCGGCAGGCCGCATCACCCTCAAATTGGCCCACCAAGCACCTAGCAGGCTCCTCGAGCCGCCGCGCCGTGGCGGGCCTTTCGAGCTCCCCACGGCCGATAAGAGCAAACTTACGCTCTATCGAGCGCAACCAATCGTCGGCCTCCAACGGATCGGCAGCCGTGAGAAGACCGGTGGCTGCGTGTGCAGGAAGTCGAGATAGCCGGTGGGCCGAGCCTCGCCCATCACCGCGGCCACCTGCTGGACCCGATCTGGACCAGCATTTCTAGGATCCGATTTGTCGTCTCCTGGTGCTGCTCGGTCGGCTGCAGAATATCCAAAGACATTGGGAGGAGGCGGCGGAATAGCACCCTCTCATTCTTTGCCGCTCCGCACCTCCATCACCCCAGTGGAAGCCGCGGTCCGCATTCGTCGTTAACCAAAGCCGACGACAAGAGTTAGACTCCAAGCGGAAGCGACACACCACACTAACCTCGACAACCTCAATCGACTCCCACTCAGACTGCAGCACCCCGCACTGGGGTCCCACAAGTCTGCCACACCTAGAACACAACTTCGATGCAAGGCAGCATGACACATGCACGGCATGAGATGAGATGACATGTACGACTTCCAACGCAACTCACTCCCACCGCTACAATCTAGGGCGGGGATAAATATCACTTTCTATCTAATGCATTAATGACAATCCTAAGCAATCTCCTAACTGGTCGTCGAGTTGGGGTCCGTCTTTGTGCGCCTTGCTCTGATACCAACCCTGAGAGGAGCCGCCCAGATCGTCCTCGAGTTGCTGGATGAACAGTCGCTCCCGTCGGATTTGGATTCTAGCAACAGACCACCGGAGGTGATCCCGATGCTAATACCCAAGCCCAAGCGAGCCAACTCGACAAACATCCAAACGACTCGACAACAACCCCGGTATTCCCCCGGTATGCGATCCGAAACTCGCCCAGGATCCCCACATACCGGTTCCCAATGCCGTATCAACATTCAATTCGCACAAAGGGGCATCGAGCCCCAAACCTACTACCAGAGACGCACGAACGCGGAAGCAACAAAAAACACACGGCACACGGAAGCCCAACAAAAACAACCAACGAAACAACCAAGCGAAAGGTAGACAAAAACCATTGCAGATATAAAAGTGCGACAGTTTACAAAAGTAAAGCCAACTATCCTATACAACAAAAGTAAAACACCCAGGAAGTGTCATGCCACGAACACTCCCGGGCGCCGCAACGTCGGCAGGCCTCTACTCGGTGCCCGCTTGCGGTCACCGATAAGCGATGAGGGGCAGAACTCACACCCCTCCGGATCCTCACTGCAAAACCACAAAGCGAAGCTGAGTACGGAAGGTACTGCAAGTCTTACCCGTGGTCCATATATGACCGACTCCAAAGGACATGCATTTGGATGTAGCAAAAGACCAGGCTGAAGGTAAAAGTGCAGAAAGCTTAACATTTGTTATATTAATTACCTAACTACTCAATTCACAATTTAGCAGTTGTAACAGCGCCTACTTCTAAAAATGAAGTTGCAACCATTAATTCACAACAATTAATCTCAACACCAATTTATGTGGGCTCAAGCTCGTCGTCTAACCTCGGTTCTAGTTCTTACTACGTGGATTTGTGCGATGAAAGAGCTTGCTCATATCCGAGCGCGGCAATTCGAATCGCTTAATTAACCCCGCAGGAAGCATTGATCGCACGACACTTACCACAAGGGCCTAGTGTCAACCCCTCCCAATCATACCCAATCATTTGAAGCGTCCTCCTGTGGCGAAAACCTAGCACCCTCGAGCAGCCCCAAGCCCGGCTTGGCGCCGAGAGTCGGCCTAAGCCTCGCCCTCAACCACGTCCAACCACGAGGAAGTTACGGTCCATCGATTCCGTATGAGAGAAAGAGTGGCTTACCGTACCATAATCGGGCATGCGACCAACCGGTGTGCTCGATCAAAGGGCAACCATCGAATCGGTCCTTAATCGACTCAGACGGGGCTACACATTTGAGTCTCCATACTCAAATGAACCAACTCCCGCCGGTCCACAATTTATCAATTAAAACTCATAAACATACCCATTCCAATCCATCATGTGTGAAGTGAAACAATTGTTAATAATCACAAGCGTGAGAACCATCCCCCACTTGGCCCAACCCAACATCTAAGCAAAACTAAGCGTAGACTACAAGTTACAATTACCCATATTTTGGTTCCGAAGGGAGTGTTCCACAAATTCAAGGAGTGTATGTGCAGCAATTAGGTTCTAACCCTGTTCCCACCATTCAACTCCTAATGCATGCTTAATCGACTAAATAAGCAATTTAATTCTCTAAGATAAAATCATATAATGGGGTAAATATGCTTAGGTGCTTGCCTTGTTCTTCTGCTGGTGGATCGACAGCGATTTGCCCCTCGGCAACTCCCTCAACCACGGCCACGTCAGTCGCCGCGGGATCGTTCTCTACACGAGTACAATGCATAATAAAAATGCATGCAATGCATATGAATGAAGTACAACTGAAAAACCCCGAAGAAATAACGCAACCGGACAACTCGACTCAACTGGACAGACCAGCCTAACCCGGACAGTCCGGGTATTTGATCCGGACTCTCCGGACAATCCGGACTCTCCGGCCCATTCGGTCCGGATACTCCGGGCAGAGCGGACACTCCGGACGGGGTGTCCGGACACTTCGGACCTGGCGAGTTTTACCCAATAACTCGACGGATCGAGGTGCCGCCAAGTCCAACGGCATCACGGGGACCCGATCTATGACTTTCCTACACGTGGCAAGGCCGAGGAAGCTTATAGCTAACCCAACTCCATGAGGAACGACACTAGCCCATGAAACCACTAACCAACTCCAAACGACCCTTGGATCGGCGCTACTACTACCCGATCAACCACACTAGCACCCACATTCATCAATCCAAGCCCCACACTAACCCTAGGATCACTACACCCAAAACCCTAGAGCTCAAGATTCAACTCCGAAACTTCAAATCTAAACCTAAGCTCTAACTCCCACCATTGATGACCCTAGAACCCAAGAATCCCACGAATCTACTCCCAAGAGAGAGACCTACCTCCAAGGAAGATGGAAGAGAAGCAATGCCGGGTGGAGGATGGAGGATGCCGGCTTGAGGAGGAGTTCCCGGGGATGGAGGAGCCGCCGGGGAGGAGCCACGGGAGGGTCACCGGCCGGTGGAAGCTCGCCGGAGAGGAGCTAGGGTGGAGGAACGAGCTCACACGGGTGGGGAACCAAGTGGGGAGAAGAAATGAGGTGGGGAAATCAAGAAACGGGACTTTTATACAAAATCCCGCACCATCCGGACTCTCCGGACGCTCAACCGGAGACTCGGGTTGGGGTCTTGATCTGATCAACCCGGACACTCCGGACATTCAGTCCGGACACTCCGGGTTGGGGCGCTCGGTCAGCCCAATCCGGATACTCCGGACATTTTATTCGGACATTCCGGGTTGGATCCGGACACTCCGGATGTAGATCCGGATACTCCGGATGTCCCAGCACTTTTCGAACTTGGGGACTTGACACGGAGGCCTGGCTGCAGGTCTATTCCCTTGCAGTCAAAGTGGCTGGAGGCGACCGCAACGTGATGGCAAATTATCTGCCGGTCATGTTGGCTCCTTCGGCCCAAGCATGTCTTACAGGGCTTCCAAGAGATTCCATTGACTCTTGGGGAGACCTCTGTGACCAATTCATCATGAATTTTTAGGGCACTTTCGAGAAGCCTGGAACCCACTAGGACCTCTACCAACTCCATCCAAAGAAGAATGAATCCTTAAGGGAATTCATCCGGCGGTTCACGCAGAAAAAGAACAAAGTTCGTGACGTCTCGGATGCGGTTGTCATTGTGGCTTTTCAAAAAGGGGTCAGTGATCCCGATTTCATTAAAAAGATGTCTTGGAAACCTCCATCCATGGCTCACGAGATGTTCGTCCTTGCTGACCGCTATGCGACCGTCTCGGATGCTTTAGTAGAACTCCGAGAGGACCGGCACCACAAAAAGACAAGAAAGATCACACCGAATTCTGAAAACCAAAGGATAAGAAGCGTAAAGGTGAGGAGGTAGTTGCGGTAGCCGAGCGCAGAAAGACAAAAGCCCCACAGGGTGCACAATGACCTTTCCATCCAAAGGGAACGCACACGGCGAAGGATTGCTATACTTTGAAGAGGTTCGCGCGCGAACATCGTAACCAGCCGGAATCCAAAGATAAAAAGGAAGCTGGGAAGAAAGATGACCTCTCAAGAGAGGGCCAGTTCCCAGAAATTAAGCAAGAACTCAACTTCATATTCGGGGGTCCGGGCGCGTACGAGTCTAAGCGGAAGCAAAAGCATACTGCTCGGGACATCAATGCGATCACACCGGCAGACCCCCAATATTTAAGGTGGTTGGAAACATCCATCATCTTTGATCGTTCAGATCACCCTAATCACATAACTTTTCCAGGCAGATATCCCTTGCTACTGGATCCAGTCATCCGCAGCGTGAAACTCAAAAGGGTGCTGATTGATAGAGGTAGCGGGCTCAATATTCTATTTGCCAAAACCATTGACGACATGAAGATACCACGGACCGATCTCGAGCAGAGTCCATCACCGTTCCATGGAGTCATTCCTGGGACTTCTTGTAACACCCCAATTTTTTATTTTCATGTATTTAAATGAAATTTGGCATTTTTGAGAATTTTTGGAATTTTTTTGTAATTGATTTGGATTGATTTGGATTTAATTTGAATTTATCCCCTTTTGAAATAATTAAAGAATCAAAAGTTATAAATAAAATTTTATTGGAAATATTTTATTTGAGTCCAAAATGTCTCAAAGTATTTTCCAGAATTTTTCTGGAATTTTCTGATTATTTTGCTTTTTTCTTGAATTATTTGAATTTCTAGAAATTATTTTAATTATTAAATCGCTGGAAAACCTAGTCGGTTCCACTGTTCACCCGACCGGGCCCGAGTTAGACTCGAGTTCGAGTCTGACTCGAGCCCGACCCGAGCTGGAACCAAATCCAAACCGCGTGACCGTTGGATCGAGATCCAACGGCCACCGTCGCGCCACGTCACCGAGCCGTTCCCCATGCGAACCCGCTCGCACCCGGAGCAATCCCAGCTGTTTGGCGTGAACATGTGGACGGCCAGGATGGAGCCACGTCACCTCTCCGTGTCGCCGCCGGATTCCGCCGCCGCAGCCGAGTGGGCCTCGGTTTCCGTGGATTTCACGGAAGCCAAGACCCTTATTTAATGCGCCGCCGCCGCCAACGTGCTCTCCTCTTCCGTGCGCACGTTTTTCCCTAGGACGTCGAGCTTCAGCAGCCATAGTCTCGCCGCAATCGCTCACCGAAGTTGGAGGAAGAGTCCGCCGCCTTTCTTCAGCGTTTCCCGCCGCGACCGCCGTCCTCCGCCGTGAACAAGCCCAGATCCGGAACCGTCGTGACGAGACGCGTCAGAGGGTACCACTCACCTCGTTGGAACTGCACCAAAACTCCATCGGGCTCGTCATCGTCTTCATCTCCAGCAACCCAGCTCCGCCGTGGCCATCGCCGAACCCACGAAGCTTCTCAGCCGTTGGATCTTCATCGCACGGCCAGGATTCGTCCACGTGACCCGTGGGTAAGTTCCACGTTTTAATTTTTAGATCTGTTATCAGTCGTTGGATCTAGATCCAATGCTCTAGAGTGAGCCACGTAGCCGTAAACTACACCGTGCTAGGGTTGATCTATGCCGTTAGATCTAGATCGTACGGTTAGGGTTAATCCGCGTTGTAGCGTTAGATGCGATCTCAGTCGTTCTATCAAGATCGAACGGTGTAGATTGAGCCACGCGTCGCACGCCGGGACATGCCACGTCACCCCCATGACGCGGTGAAACCCGATCGGTTCTCAGCCGTCCGATTCAAATCAAACGGTCCAGATTGACCGCGTTATTTCCAAACGCGTGAGGTTAGATCTGATCTGGACCGTTGGATTCCAAACCAACTGCCCAGATCGTGCCACGTGCACGGGAGCCGAACCGGTGCGGTCTACGTGGGAGCGCTCGGTCGTCGCTGCCGTCACGCGTGACGTCAGTGTTGGGCCCGCGTGTCAGCGGCTCAGTCCATCGTGCGGTGGCGTCACCCGTGACGTCACGCTGATGTCATGGTGGGGCCCACGTGTTAGATCGCTCGGCCGAGCCGTGCTGACGTCAGCGCTGGCGTAACCCGAGTGGGTCCCGCGTGTCAGTGGCACGTGCAACCGTGGACCAGGTCCACGGTGGACCGAAGCCGAACTGTGGACCGAGTCCATGGACCGGGTGACGCAATGCTGACGTCATAATTCGATTTTTCAATAGAAAAATAATTCGGTGGAAATTTAAATTCCACGCTGACATCATGTTGACGTCATAAATCGGGTTTTTCAATAAAAAAAATAAATGAATTAATTCGGTTTATTCTTTTATTTGGGTTTTCAAACTTCAAACGTTTATAACTTTTGCATTTTAACTCCGATTTGGGTGATTCCAATTTCTAAATTTTTATAAAATTGAGCTCTACATAATGGTGAATTTCATTTAATTTTTGTACATGAGTTTTCTCTGTTTTTATTTATTTAATTGATTTTTCAAACTTTAAACGAGTTTAACTTTTGAGTTTTAACTCCGATTTTGGGCAATTTAAATTTATAAAAATGTGCTCTTTCTGTTTATGAGCTTTATTTGAATTTTTGGACACTTTTTGTCTATTGTTTAATTATTTATTGCTATTTGCACGCGTTACGAGTAGACGTTGAAGTGCCCGAAGGCTTCGAAGGTGAAGTTTTGACCCAGGAGCTAGCTCAAGACCAAGACCAAGTACTTTTTGAAGGCAAGTTATGCTTTGGCCATTTTGATCCCACTTTTGAAATTAATTTAATTTAAATTATTGCATGCTAATTTAATTAGAAATTGTTTAAATTATTTCAGGGAAGAAGATAAATGCCAAATTGCAGTATGACACATTGATTACTTAAATTATGTGCCTTGAACCCTTGTCACCCTAGTTGTGGAATATTTAGTTGGACATTATTAAATTGCCAACATTGGGTACTTAGACTGTCGTAGTATATTGCTTAGACATGCTACCTGCACATGACATGATTTTGGACAATCAAATGTTAATATTGACTTAATGAGATATTGAACCTGTTTTGGAGAAGTATCATGTGTTGTATTGATGATGGCACGTGGTGCATGGTAATCAACTGGGTTTGATAAATAGATTTAGACCGGGGCAAGTGGCATGAATGTTATGGTGGGCTATGAGTGGCACCGGGGATGTCGTTTGGTTCTTCGGGTAGTCTTGCCCTGTTCACCCTAAGGACTTAACCTTGCAAGCCTTTGATCTGAGTGAAACGTGCAACCACATATCTGTAATGGGACGGACCTAGTTGAGTAAGTTACTAATAACTTACATGTGGTACCTCGGGGTGTCAACTACACCTTTTGTGTAGCTTGAAAGGGGAGCGTACCAGGGCTATGGCATGGTACCCATCCAATGGTATGTCGGTCCCATACTTCACCTCTGTTAAGGGAAGGGATGGTGTATGACAAAAGCCGAAGAGGATCACTTGTTTAGTTTGCGGTCTCTGAAAGGCTTTGTTACGATCACTCGCCTTTGTGGTGTTTGAGTGTATCTTGTGGGTAAAGTGTATAACCTCTGCAGAGTGTAACAACCTATTCGAATAGTTGAGTCCACGGCATTGGACACTGCTCGGGGATTGCAGTCAAGGGTTAGACTTTCATGAAAACAACTTGGATTTGAAAAGTTTGGTTGGGTTTATTGATGACGTTGATGGAAATATGGATTAGGAAAGGGAAGAATGTTTACTTAACACTTGGAAAAGTTATTGATATTATCGTTACTTTTACTGCTTTCGAATCTACTTATGCTACTTGTTAAATGCTACTTTACTGCAAATGAACCTGTTAACCTATCCTTTGTATTAAGCCTTGCATGTAGAATATTAGCTTGCATTCTGTGCATGACTTGCTGAGTACCAAGTACTCACCCTTGCCACAATACAACATTAGTTGAAAAAGAGTCGACGCCAGCTTTGGAGGAAGAATACCAGGAGGAGCCGTCTAACTAGGGAGCGAGCCCAGTCGTTGCCTGTGGTATACTGGATGGCGCCACGAAATCTATTTTATTCCACTGCAGTTATTTCTCTTTTAATAAGTCTTCACCCTACGAGGCGTATCTTTGTAACTTGACCATAAAGTCGAGCAACCAGTTTGGTTAATTAATTAAAGTACTTTATTACTATCAATGTGTATGATTGTGATATTTACCGATGTTGAGACTGTGTGCACTAGCGTGATCCTGGACTAGTGCTGAATACACAGAGGGTCCGGATTTGCAAATTCGGGTCCCGACACTTCTTCTCTGCCACTCGGGCAAATTGTTTTGCCCGTCACATTCGGCACAAAAGACAATTACAGAACGGAATACATGAACTTTGAAGTAGCCGATTTCGAGACAGCATACCACGCCATCTTGGGAAGACCCGGCCCAGCAAAGTTCATGGCGATACCGCATTACACCTATTCAATACTCAAGATGCAAGGACCCAAAGTGGTCATCACGATCCGGGGAGACGTACGACAGTCTTTCCAGTGAAACAAGGAGAGTTGTGAGCTGGCCGAGACTTTGCAGGCCACAATCGACTTGCAAAAACTCCGGCTAGCAGCATCCGCCTCAAAAGACGAAGACGTACCGACCAAGAAGGAAGCAAAGACAGGGATCCAACCTGGCGAAGAGGTCAAGAAAATAATGCTCGACCCGTCCAATCCAGCCAAAATGGCTTTGATCGGGACAAAGCTTGGCAGGAATAGGAAAGCGCGCTCATCACCTTTCTCTAGGCAAACCAGGACAAATTCACTTGGAAGCCGTCATATATGCCTGGTGTTCCGAGGGAGGTGATCGAGCAAGCATTGAATGTAAATGAGAACGCGAAACCAATCAAGCAGTGACTTCGGCGATTCGCTCAAGACCGTCGTGACGCAATCAAAGAAGAGATCACTAAGCTTTTAGCAGCAGGCTTTATAAAAGAGGTGTATCATCCCGACCGGATGGCGAGCCCGGTTCTGGTTTGTAAAAAGAATAAAAGCTAGCGCATGTGTGTTGACTATACCAATCTCAACAAGGCATGCCCTAAGGATCCTTTTGGGTTACCTCGCATCGATCAGGCTGTAGATTCCACCGCAGGATGTGAACTCCTGAATTTTCTGGACGCCTACTCGGGGTATCACCAGATCAGTCTCAAGGAGGAGGACTGCATCAAAACTTCATTCATCACACCATTCGGTGCATTTTGCTATATCACGATGCCATTCGAGTTGAAAACACCAGCGCGACTTATCAACGCGCAATACAATGGTGCTTTCATAATCAACTCGGACGCAACGTGGAAGCCTACGTGGACGATGTCATGGTTAAATCCCGGTTGAAAGGAGGTCTTATCTCCGACTTGACCGAGACATTTGAAAGCTTAAGGGCCTACCGGACGAAATTAAATCCCGAGAATTGTACTTTCGGGGTCCTTTCGAGAAATCTTCTCGGGTTCATCGTATCCCACCGAGGCATTGAGGTGAACCCGGAAAAAGTCACTGCCATCCTGAAGATGAAACTACCATCAAACCAAAAAGACATCTAGAAGCTTACAGGGTGCATGGTAGCACTCGGCAGATTCATCTCTCGCTTAGGGATGCGGGGATCACCGTTCTTAAAACTCCTAAAAAAGCAGGACCAGTTTGAGTGGATCTCTGAAGCACAACAAGCCTTCGAAGACCTCAAAACTTTCTTAACAAAACCCCCGGTATTGGCGTCCCCATTACCAGAGGAACCACTCATGCTCTACATAGCTGCGACTACCCAAGTGGTCAGCGTAGCGATCGTCGTTGAACGCAAAGAAGATGGGCACCAACAGAAGGTACAACGTCTAGTCTACTTCATCAGCGAAGTATTGGGCGAATCTAAAGCGTGGTACCCACAGATTCAAAAACTTATCTACGCCGTAGTGATCACCTCCCGGAAGCTTAAGCATTACTTCCAGGAGCATGCGATTTTGGTGGTCACTTCCTTTCCGATTAGGGATATACTCCACAACCGGGAAGGCACCGGGAGGATCGCCAAGTGGGCAGCCGAGCTTGGAGCTTTCGAAATTACATTCTAGCCTCGCATTGCCATAAAATCACAAGCACTCACCGACTTCACTGCTGAGTGGACAGAGTTGCAAAGTCTACCAACCGGCAAAGAATTCGAGTACTGGATAACGCACTTTGACGGTTCTCTCATGCTCAGCGGCATGGGGGCTGGAGTTGTGCTCACATCCCTGAAAGGAGAAAAGCTGAAGTATTTTCTGCAGATTTATTTTCCAGCATCAAACAACGTCGCCGAGTATGAACCACTCATCCACGGACTCTGCATCGCCATATCGCTCGGAATCCGACGATTGGCAGTTCGCGGGGATTCCCAGCTCGTGATCAACCAAGTGCAAAAGGATTGGTCATGCATTTACGACACGATGACTGCGTATTGCCAAGAAGTGTGCAGATTGGAAGATAAGTTTGACGGACTGGAGCTATCCCATGTGCTCAGGCGAGATAATGAAATCACCGACGAGCTCGTCAAACTAGGTTCCAGTCGGGCGGATGTCCCAACAGGCGTTTTTGTGGAAGAACTTCACAAACCCTCAGCCATCCTACGCCAAGGAGAAAGAAAGGCATCCCCTCCAGTTGACTCAGGGGTGTTTATTATAAACCCTGACTGGACAAGCCCTTATCTTGATTACCTGCTGAAAGATGAGCTCCCAGAAGATCACACCGAAGCAGAGCGCATCACACGAAGAAGCAAAAGCTATGCAGTCGTCGAGGGGGAACTCTTTCGGAAGAGTGCCTCTGGAATGCTCAGACGTTGCATCTCCGAGCAAGAAGGAAAGGATCTCCTCAAGGAAATCCACTCGGAAATTTGCGGACACCACGCGGCTTCAAGAACCCTAGTCGGAAAAGCTTACCACCAAGGTTTCTTCTGGCCGACTGCAGTGACAGATGCAGAAGACATTGTTCGCACCTATGAAGGCTGCCAATTCTTCGCTCAGCAAATCCACATGCCAGCTCAAGAGTTATAGACGATCCCAATCACCTGGCCGTTCGGAGTCTGGGGGCACAACATGGTAGGCCCATTGAAAAAAGCGCAAGGCGGGTTCACACATCTCTACGTCGCTGTGGACAAGTTCACAAAGTGGATCGAAGCCAAGACAGTTGCCACCATCACAGTAGCAAAACCCAAGGAGTTATTTCAGGAAATTGTGGTTCGCTTCGGCACGCCGAACAGAATCATAACCGACAATGGCACTCAGTTCAGAGGAAAGGAATTCCAAGATTGGTGCGAAGAGCTAGGAATTAAAATCTATTACGCATCCGTGGCTCATCCACGGAGCAATGGACAGGTCGAACGTGCAAACGGCATTGTGCTTCAAGGACTGAAAGTAAGGATCTTTGATTGTCTTAACTCTTACGCCACCCGATGGATGAAGGAGTTGCCTTCGGTGCTCTGGGGCCTCAGAACCACCCCCAGTCAGGCAACCGGGCAGTCACCCTTTTTCCTGATGTATGGGTTCGATGTGGTCTTACCTACCGAGCTGAAATTTGGATCCCTAAGGGTTCGGAACCACAGCGAGGGTAAATCAGAAGAAAGCAGACTGGATGACCTCGATCAATTGGAGGAAGCACGAGACGTAGCAGCGATCCGATTGGCCGGATACCTCCAAGGCCTGCATCTCTATCACAACCGCAATGTTAAGGGGCACGCTTTCTCCAAAGGAGATCTGGTTTTAAGAAGAAATCAGAAGTGCCAGCACAAGCTTTCCCCGAGTTGGGAGGGTCCCTACATTGTACACGAAGTGGTGAGGCCCGGGACTTATCAACTTAAGCGAGAAGACGGTGCAGTCATCAGCAACACTTGGAACATAGAACAGCTACGTCGCTTCTACGCTTAAACCTTGCTATTCTTACCGCATCATTATAAATAAAACATCTCGAGAGTTTACCCCGCCTAAAAAATTCCTAAATACTCCCTTTTTTCCTTAAAGCGCTGGCTAGGACTTCCAAGCACGTTTAAAATCGTCATTCATGAAAACGCAAAACCGCGTACGATAAAAGCCCGAATCCCCCGCAAAAAAGAGTGTCCAGAAAGAATATCAGATACCGAACTACTGGCACTCAGGGGCTGGGTTTAGTCGGGCAGAACGCGTAAGTGACAGGATACAGTGCTTGGACGAATTTTAAAACCGCGCTGAATTAAAAAAAAAGAAGTACACAGAACAATGCGGAAGAAAGATAGCATTTTCCTAGGCCTAGTACATCAAAAAAATTACATGCAGCTTTTTTCCTAGGCCTCATCGCGACGCACGCGGCCAACCGCCTCAATGAGGGCGTCCCGCGCCTTGAAGAGCCGAGGGATGACCTTGAGCAGCGTGTCGACGGCGACAGTATCCCGCTCGACGGCCTCCGCCTCCGTCGCCTCGGCCATGGCCTCCTCCAGAGCCCTCCACACCTCCTCGTGGGGCAGCCCCACGTACCAAGGGTCAGGGAAGTACACCATCGCAGAGTGCGGAGAAAAGAAAGACAAAGGAAGAAGAAGAGATGGAGATGGGGAATGATGAAGAAACGATAGCACACCCCTTCTTATATGTGCAGGCACGAAAGCCAAGGAGGTCCACGATTAATAAGGGCGGCGAAAGCCGAAGCAGCCCGGCACCGATTCCGAGCCGGGGTTCGACTGACCGCGCACTATCTCTGCCCATTTATCACCCCGGTGACATCATAATTCCCTCCCGCTTTCAATTACAATTATTTCCTCTTGCCTTACGATCTAGTTGCTTCTTAACTAGGCAGTAAGCGGGGTGCTACACTTAATAAGTGCACATTCGCACGTGCATAAGTCCCTCCTACTTTCAATTAAGACTACATTCTTTTGCCTGACGACCTAGTTGCCACTCAACTAGGCAGTAAGCCGGGGGCTACACTTAATAAGTGCATGTTCGCATGTGCACGAGTCCCCGACTTAAGTTATCTAGTCAACACTTAATAAGTGAACCTCACGCTCCCACCAAGTTGTCTCCTCGATTTCAGCACCAACTGGAAAAGCACTCGGAAGCCTTACCGCTTGGACAAAGCATTCAGTCACCAGACCAGTTGGACAAAGGAACACGGGCGACGCTCCAGTCGAAAAAAGCGCCAGGATGTTAATCAGTCAAGCACTCGGAAGCCTTACCGCTTGTTCAAAGCACTCGGGCACCAGTACAGTCGGACAAAGGAACCCGTACGATGCTCCAGTCAGAGGACCACGCGAAGCAAATCAATAATCAGGGAGGCAAAACGCCAAGCAAAATCCTTTATTTATTCCCAACTAACAAGTGTCAAGCTCCCATTTTACACATGTTCATACAGGATTCAAGTCTAAGTTTTCAGCTAAAGCTTCTGAGACATCCTCAACTTCCCTCAGAAGAACAGTGGCTTGCTCGTCATCCACGGTACAAGCAAAACCCTCCTTAATGGCCTCAAGATCCATTCGGGGATACAACAACTTCACGATCGCCAATGCTTGATTGGAGCTCGTGATTGCTCTTTCCCGCACGTGGGCCCTAAGCCTCTCAGGGGCTGCCCACAGACGTTGAAGAGCCTAGTTCCCGCTGCTCGGATCGCAAGGGTGCAGAAAGGATAGCACTGACTCAGAAGCCTGCTGGAAATCTAAGCACAGTGCGTCAGCACATTGAATCCTCCCTTCAAGATCATCAAATTGGGCCCGCGCCCTTCTCCGGTGTTCTGCAAACAAGAGCGGATCAACAACCCAGGGCACCCAATAAGGCAACAGAAAAAGGAGTAGATACGTGCCTTTGAGCTCCCCCGACAACCTCTCCTGATTAGCCTTAGCCTGGCACTCTCGGGCCTCTGCAGTTTGGACCCTCTCCTCCAAAACACGGGACCGCGCTTCCAGAGCCTCGCGTCGTTCCTCCGAAGTGGCAAGCTGGTCCTGGAGTTTTGCGCAAACAGCGTCCCTAGCTAAGAAAACCAAACGAGGTCAGAGATGGAAGACAGAAGGCCACGAGAGCCAGTCACTGGGAAAAAGAACTCACCTCGAAGGGAACCCGACGCGCCCAGTTTTTCCAGGTGCAGAGACTGTACTTCATCCCGAAGCCGTTGCAGCTCCTGGGAACGCTCGTTCCGGACCGCCGCCAGCTCATCCCTATGCTCTTTACTCATCTTGATGGAAGGTAGGACGCGCCGCAAGAAGTACGTCTTCTTGCTCAAACGGCCCCCGAGGCTCTGAGGGTGGCAAGAGAAAAGTGAAAAAGCATCCCGGCGAAACAAAAGCACAGAAGAAGGCCACGAGCCTACCTGGACTAGTCGGGAACACTTGACAGAATACTCGTGAAGATCCTCTATCTCTTGCTCTTCGGTGGCATCGTCAAAGTTATCCCACTCTTCCTCCTCACTGTCCCAAGTACCCAACATGAGAGCAGGCTCAGCACGCGTGGTCGGGAGTGGGATCTCTTCCACTAGAAGGGAGGCGCTCTCAGCCGGTCCTTGCGCCCCTCCACTCGCCAGTGGCGGCAGATGTTCGAGGGAGGATGGTCCAGCTGGAGCCACCTCAGGAACGACACTCGCGCCCCCCAGAGCAGCCGCACTCGAGGAAGGTAGCCCATCCCGACTGGAGACATCTCTAGGGGTAGGACACTGAGGAGTTCCAGTCGGCCTCCCGATAGGGACGTCAGTCGACGGCCTCCTAACACGAAAAAGAAAAAGGGGGGGTCAAAGGCTCACATCAACAAGCCAACAGGGAGTGAAAGAAGGAGTAAGATGAGGGACTACCTGGTGGACCTCTTTATCTTCAGCCCCGGCTCACCTCGGGTGAACGAGCCACTACCAGAGGGAATGGACTGTGGGCTCGGCTCGTGGATCCATGAGGCCGGTGGCATCGGAGACCGGTCGGAAGAACCTTGGATGGTCAGGCCACCTCTCGGAGCTGCAAAGGAGGACCGAGGGCTCGAAGTCCACTGTACCACCACCCCCTTCCCTTTCTCTGCGTTCGGCAAGGCGGCTGAGTCGATATCCGGGACTGCAGGGGAAAGAGGCGGACTCGGGGAACCTTGACCAGATGTTTGCCTTCCCCTCTTTGCACTCGGAGCAGCGGGGGAAGTCAGAGCGGACCTCGTTGAGCTCGCCCCTAGGTGCGAGGCATCCTCCGGGGAAGCAATTAACTGGAACCGGAGAACTTGGAGTCTCCGGTGCCACCGCTTCCACGTTCTCAGGGGTCTCACCGGACCCAGACTGACCAGGCCTCCTCAACCTGCACCCCAGGTAATCAGGGTATCCGGGGACTGGAGCATTAGAGAAGAAAACTTCGTGTCCCTGCAAAAAGAAAAAAAAGGACCAATCAGGCGAGAGCAGCTAAGGCCAAGAAACTGAAGGCACTCGGGAACTCGAAAAATCACCGGGGGAAGAGGGTGTGTCACGCTGAAGGACTTCGGACAACCCCCGCAATCTAGTATGGTGCTAGGGGCGAAGAAATCGTTCAGTCGCCCGTCCAATACCTCATCTGGAATCCTCGCGGGCGACTCCCGAGAGGGGTCTGACCGTCCCAAATATTCGAATCCTGGGTGGACCCATTCCTTGAGCGGTGGCGAATGTCAAAGCTAGCAGCAATACCAACCCCGTGCAAACCAGCATTCTTTAACTGATGAATGATGGCCATAAGTTCCCCAACTTGGTCTTCGTCAGAGTTGGGAGTAGCTTAGTCTAGGAAACTGATACCACAGGTCTCCTTCCGTAGAAGATAGGAAGGCACGGCTCGGGGTTGGAGCAGTAAAACCACTCTTGATGCCAGCCTTTGTTAGAAGATCGGAAGGGAATAGCGAAATAAGACTTCCTCAATCCATCCCGGAGTTGAAGACCCGCGCCCCCAACCAATTTGGGAGCGTTCTTGTTCGGGAAAGGTTTGAGGAGGAAGAGATGGTGAAAAAGTGTAATACCCCAAATTTTGCTTTTCATGAATTTAATTGAAATTTTACACATTTGAGAATTTTTAGAATTTTCTGGGATTTATTTGGATTTAATTTGAATTTATTCCCTTTTGAGATAATTAAATAATTAAAAGTTTTTAATAAAATTTTGTTAGAAATATTTTATCTAAGTCCAAAATGTCTCAAAGTATTTTCTGGAATTTTTCTGATTATTTTTCTATTTTTCCCTATTTAATTAAATTTCTAGAAATTGTTTAAAAATTAAAACACTGGAAAATCCTTTAGGGTTTCACTGTTCATCCAACCCGGGTCAGACTCAAGTCTGACTCGAGTCTGACTGAGCCACGTTCGAGCTGGACCCAACCCTAACCCACGCGACCGTTGGATCGAGATCCAACGGCCAGCGTTGCGCCACATCACACGAGCCCGAGTCCAGTTCGAACCCGTCCGCGCCCGTGCGATCCCAACCGTTGGACGCGCACACGTGGACGGCCATGATGCGTCCACGTCACCCCGTCCGAGCCGCCGCCGGATTCCGCCGTCGCACGCATGTGGGCCTCGGTTTCCGCGATTTTCACGGACGCCGAGGGCGCTATTTAAAGGTCGTGACCACCGTTTCCGTGCTCACGCTTTGCCCTAGGTCTTGGAGCTTAAGCCACCGTAGCCACAACGCAGTCGCTCGCCGAAATCGCGCTAGGGTTCCGCCGCGGTTTTTGCCGTTTTCCATCGCCGTCGAGCCGTCGCCTCCGTGTTGGTGCCCAAATCCGAGACCGTCGCGTCGAGACGCACCCGTGCGTACCACTCACTTCGCCGGAACTGCCCCGAAGCGCCGTTGGCCAAATCGCCATCCTCAGCTCCGGCCAGCTAGCTCCGCTGTGGACATTGCCGGAACTGCGAGCTCCCTCCGCCGTTGGATCTTCATCGAACGGCCCATATTCGCCCACGTCACCCGTAAGTGTTTTCCACGTTTTAGTTTTAGATCTATTTCCAACCGTTGGATCTAGATCCACCGCTTTAGATTAAGCCACGTAGCCATAGACTGCACCGTGTTAGATCTAGATCCAACGCTTTAGATTGTATGGTTAGGGTTAACTCGCGTTGTAGCGTTAGATGCATTCTCAGCCGTTTGATCGAAATCGAACGACGTAGATTGAGCCACGTGTCGCACACCGGGACATGCCACGTCGCCCCCATGACGCAGTGAAGCCCGATCCAATCTTAGCCGTCCGATTCGAATCGTGCGGCCCGGATCAGGCCACGTGTCCGAAAGCCGAGCCGACGCGGTACACGCAGGCGCGCCCGGTCGTCGCTGACGTCAGTAGTGACGTCAGCATGGGCCCACGTGTCAGTGTCTGTCCTGACTGTGCGATGATGTCATCCGTGACATCATGCTGACGTCACGGTGGGGTCCAGTTGTCAGAGCCGTTCGGCCGAGCTGTGATGACATCAGGTCGTGTCAGCGACACGTGTAACCGTGGACCGGGTCCACGGTGGGCCGAACCCGAGCGTGAACCGGGTCTATGGACCGGCTGACGCAAGCATGATGTCATAATTCAATTTTTCTTTAGAAAAATAATTCGGTGGAAATTCAAAATTGCCGCTGACGCAATGATGACGTCATAAATGGATTTTTCGATAGAAAAATAGATGAATTAATTCGGTTTATTCTTTTATTTGATTTTTCAAACTTCAAACGCTTATAACTTTTGCGTTTTAACTCCGATTTGGGTGATTCCAATTTCTAAATTTGTGTAAAGTTGAGCTCTACATAATGGAGAATTTTATTTAATTTTTGGACATAAGTTTTCTCTAATTCTATTTATTTAATTAATTTTTCAAACTTTAAACGGGTATAACTTTTGCGTTTTAACTCCAATTTGGACGATTCAAATTTCTAAAAATTTATAAAAATGTGCTCTCTCTGTTTATGAATTTTATTTGAATTTTTTGACACTTTTGTCCACTGTTTATTTATGTTATTGCTATTTACACGCGCTACGAGTAGATGTTGAAGTGCCCGAAGGCTACGAAGGTGAAGTTTTGTCCCAGGAGCCAGCTCAAGACCAAGAGCAAGCACTTTTTGAAGGCAAGTTATGCTTTGATCATATTGCTCCTATTTTTGGAAGTTAGTTTGATTTAAATTATTGCATGCTAGTTTAATTAGAAATTGTTTTGATTATTTCTAGGAATTAGATAAATGCCAAATTGCAGTATGACACCTTGACTATGTAATTATGTGCCATGAACCTTTGTCAACCTAGTTGGGGATCATATTAGTTGGTCGCTATTAAATTGCCAACATTGGGTATTTAGACCGTTGTAGTATATTGCTTAGACCTGCTACGTGCACATGACATGATTTTGAACAAACAAATGTTAATATTGACTTAATGAGATATCGAACCTATTTTTGAGAAGTATCATGTGTTGTGATGATAATGATGGCACGTGGTGCATGGTAATCAATTGGGTTTGATAAATAGATTTAGACCGGGTCAAGTGGCAAGAATGATATGGTGGGCCATGAGTGGCACCGGGGATGTCGTTTTGGTTCTTCGGGTAGTCTTGCCCTGGTCATCCTAAGGACTTAACGTTGCAAGCCTTTGATCCGAGTCAAACGTGCAACCACATGTCCGTAATGGGACGGACCTAGTTGAGTAAGTTACTAATAACTTACATGTGGTACCTCGAGGTGTCAACTACACATTTTGTGTAGCTTGAAAGGGAAGCGTACCAGGGCTATGGCATGGTACCCGTCCAATGGTATGTCGGTCCCATACTTCGCTTCTGTTAAGGGAAGGGATGGTGTATGGCAAAAACCGGAGAGGTTCACTTGTATAGTTTGCGGTCTCTGAAATGCTTTGTTACGATCACTCGCCTTCGTGGTGTTTGACTGTATCTTGTGGGTAAAGTTCATAACCTCTGCAGAGTGTATAACCTATTCGAATAGCCGAGTCCACGGTATTGGACACTGCTCAGGGATTACAGTCAAGGGTTAGACTTTTATGAAAACAACTTGGACGTGAAAAGTTTGGTTGGGTTTAGTGGTGACGTTGATGGAAATGTGGATTAGGAAAAGGGAAAGTGTTTACTTAACTCCTGGAAAAGTTATTGATATCATATTTGCTTCTACTATTTTTGAATCTACTTATACTACTTGTTACTTGCTGTTTTACTGCAAATGAACCATGGAACATTCCTTGTACTAAGCCATGCATGTAGAACATTAGTTTGCATTATGTGCATGACTTGCTGAGTACCAAGTACTCACCCCTTGCAACTACAACATCAGTTGAAGAAGAAGCTACACCTGCTTTGGAGGAGGAGCTCCAGGAAGATCCGGCTAACTAGGGAACGAGCCCAGTCAGTTGCCTGTGGTATACTGGATGGCGCCACGGTGATGCTTTTATTCCGCTGCAATTTATTTCCTTTAATAAGTTTTCGCCCTGTGTGGCATACTTTTGTAACTTGACCGTAAGGTCGAGCAACCAGTTCAGTTATTTTAATTAAAGTACTTTACTATTATCGATGTGTATGATTGTGATATTTACCGATGTTGAGGCTGTGTGCACTAGCGCGATCCTGGACTAGTGCTGAATACACAGAGGGTCCGGATTTGCAAATTCGGGTCCCGACAAAGGTGGTATCAGAGCCATACTGACTGTAGGACTACCCTTAGCTAGAATGGTCATAGTGAGGATAAAACCTATTTTCTAAAGTTAAAACTTGACAAAGATGATGAATGAACTCTCGACTTATCCCCTTCTCTCTTTTCATACCCCTTTGCTGAAATTCTCTTGTTCTCACTTGGTTTCAAAATTGTTGTGTTCTCACGTGAGTGTCTTTGGCAGATGAAGATACTCAACAACTACGTCGAGCGTGAGGGAGGCTACGCCGCTAAGTTGTGGCGTATGTTACAGGTGCTTGGAGGTTTCGAGAGGCCACTCTACCAGGGGATTACCTTAGTACAAGCTGGATTGGTCAAGGCATGGGACGTCAAGATCACAGTGTATGCTCGAGAGAAGACGAAGTTCAGTCACCCATGCTACATCACGGCCAGGATGTCTACATTTGAGATGGGAATCCAGGAGGTGTCGCACCGAGCTATGAGGCACGTCGCTCGTACCTACTCCAGAGAGCTGGAGGGCACAGTGTTCCGTCACCACCCACGCCGAGACAACAGGATTGAACGGGAGCCGATAGAAGACGAGGATGTCAAGCATCTGGCGAGGTTCGTCGTAGCTCAAGAGGATGTTCTTGATGACACAGTTCGGGAATTGCAGAAGGCTCGCGAGGAGGTCAAGGAAGGGAAGAAACACCTGGAGAATGCTCGTGAGTATGTCGCCTACGCTACACAGAGGATCGCAGAGCCGAGACAAGATCAGACGGGCAGTGGCCCGAGCCAGTGTTGGAGTTGGAGGCCCCAGACCCGGAGGAGCCAGTACCTAAGCAAGAGCAGGAGCCTGCACCATAGCCATAGCCATATCTCGAGCCTGAGCCGCAGCCAAAGCGGAAGGAGGACATCGCGTCGTCGACCACAGCTGTTGTTGGTCACGGAGATTGCTTCGCGCCGATGCCGCCGCACCCGCCACGTGGAGGTCGTGGAGGTTGGGTCGAGGAGTGAGCGTTCAAATGGTTGAGACTCCTTCGTCGAGTCACGTCTAGAGTAAAGAGTCACCCTTAGAAGCGTTAGACTCCAGTGTTAGAGCAAATGTGATTCTTTGGAATTTTGTTCATTCGTTAAAAGTCCGCCGGACCAAAAACCAGTAGGTTTTCCTTCTACGCCGGACAAAAAACCAGTTGGTTTTCCTTCTAGGCCAGACAAACTTTTTGGTCTGGCGCAAACTGTCTTTCGCTTGTTTTCACGACGGACTAATTCTTACTCAAAGTATGTGTACGACGGACTGAGTTATATTAGTCTGGCGTAAATAAAGTTTTCAACTTTAGTGGTCTGTCGTGCATTAGACAAATTGTGAAGGTTCTAAAACTTAGCACGGGGCACTCTTGTTTATCATTTTTTATATTTTGACAATGTCCAACGGCTAGTAAATGGCAATAACGGCTATATTCCTTTTGTGGGTTATGTAAGCTATGTCAAGACCATTGTTTGAGGAACTTTTGCATATCCTTGACATTTTGACATACTAGAGCTCAAAAGCCTTCAAGGAGACCAATTCTCACTCTTGATCAAAAATTTCCAAAGTGATCTTCCTCCAAGCTATCTAGTTAGTGTTGTGATCGTGAACCAAGAGTTTGGGCTTGTGGATAGTCTGTTACTCTTGGAATCCTTTATTCCTAGACGGCTTGAAGTGGTCTAGTGCAAGGTTTGAACTCACCTCACCAGAGTGGTGAAAGAGTTACCTTAGTGAATACCAAAGCTACTGTGACTAGCTTTTGGTGGAGCAATACTTTATGTGAAGTGCTCTAACGGGGATGTAGGAGTTGATCTCTGAACCTTGGTGAAAAATCATTATGTCTCTTGTCACTTAATTTCAGTCTTTACTTTATTGCACTATTTCCTTTACTTGTCCATTTCTGATTTGCTTATCATGTTGGTGCTCTAGTCATCCTAGATACTTTAGGCCTTGTTTGTCAAAACTCAGTTTACCTTCGGCAAATTCATTTGAGGTTCTGTCATAAGGTTAATTAAAGCACAAATTGTAATATAATTTTTGAAAAAGTCTATTCACCCCCCCCCCCTCTATGCTCATCCTCGATCTTACATTGGTTCCATTAGTTTCTTGTTCATGATTTAGCCCTTTTTATAACATTCAGTCAAAAGTCAACCTGAGTTCATTCTAGGCATGATATTCTTGAATTTTATGTATATGTTATTTCTATCTCTCAAACTCAAGAAGATAAAATTATAATTTTGTATAAGATTAAATATAAATTTAAGAGGCTAAAATTATTTGGACTTATTAAAATGTAATAACGAGTTTCCATGAAGTGGAGTGTGTACACAAAGCATATTTCAAGGGTTTAAGCATAAAGGAATGAACTAAGGCACTTTAAACCTAAGATTATGCTACTATAACAGAGATCATTTTCATGATTTCTAATTTGGTTGGGCTTTATTTTAAAGGTTTTAGAGGCTATTTGCATTATTTGCTCATATTTCACATTTTTAACTTTATTCAAAACTTTTTGAGTTCTAAACATGTGTAAACTGATCATAATACCTAAATGTGTTTACCTAAACAAAATGATCAACATTTTTAAAGGTAAAGGGATTTGGTTTCACTGAATTTTAATCATTTTATCACAAGTTATGCACATTTGTATTTTTTAATATATTGAAATTAGACTATTTAAGCATTTGATATAAATTAAGTCCAAATTCAAATATTTTTATATATTTGGAGATATTATGATCTCAGGAACATTATAAGATTTATCTCATCATTTTTGGAGTTAATTTATGAAAAATTTGCATTGTACACCTTATAGGCCTAAATCATAAATTTGAGCTTATTTACTATACGTTGATCAAAACTAAAATATTTTTGTATATTCAGAATTTAAATGAATCTATAAAAGTTTAGAGTTTCCTAGCAAAAGTTATTCAAGTTTGAATCTCATCGGTTTTGAAAAATCCCAAAAAATAGCAAAATACGCTTTCCAACTCGGAAAGCGTATTTCGCCCTTTTCGCGTGATTTGAATTGTTATCCGTTGACTGACAGTGTGGCCCCACCCATCAGTGGCCGTGTGAGTATGAGCCACCGATGGCTTAAGCCTGCTTATCATTACCGAGCATTACCGAGCCGGTGAAAATACAGAGCTCCAAAAGAATCGCTACCCTGTTCTGTAAATGTAGCGAGCAGAGAGAGACTCGCTATATTTGGCGATTCTCTCTCCGCTCGCTATCCGGCGAGGGGCAACGGAAACCTTCGTTCGCGCGACCACGGAGCGTCCTCCCCACTCCACTCTATCGCTCTCTCATCCTCCGCCGCCATCTCCACTCGCTCTCCCCTCCCTCTCCCCTCCGCCGCCATCTCCACTCACGGAGCGTCATCGCCCCTCCGCTCTGTCGCTCTCTCATCCTCCGTCGCAACCTCACGGAGCGCCGTCCCCCCGCCACTCTCTCGCATCCTCCGGCGCCATCTCCACTCGCTCTCCCCTCTACAAGCCACCGGCGGATCACCGACCCCGACGAGCCAGTCGACGGCAGATCTAGTACCGGTAATGCCGTGGACCTCTAGATCTGGTTGCTTCGTTGTGATTTGTTGGTAAACTGCCCCTGTGTTCTTGTTTCCTATCGTGCAGCCTTCGTCTCAACCTCCGGCTGCAACACGGATCCGGTGCTGCTACTGGCTTGGACCTCTAGATTTGGTTGCTTCTGGTTTTCTTGGTAAGTATTCGCCCTACCACCATTTTCCTCTTCCAGTGTGTTTTACATATGGATTTGAGTGGTGATTTTTGGTTGGGCACATGATTATATGGTGGATATCAAGTAGCTTTCACTAATTATTGTTTGATTCGAACTCCATCTAGGTCATGATACTATATGTGTTCCAGTATTGAGCATATATGTGTTCCATGCCTTTGCTCAAGGCCCCTGCTTTGTATACTTGCTGTTAATTTTCTTGCTGGCCCAGTCCTGGCATCCAGTAGTTCTAGGTCGATAAGGAAAATTGATTACAAAAAAAACCAGTGGCATAATAATGTGTAGTCTGAAGACAACTATGAGACTGAGTCCTCACCTGCTGAGTGTGTATTGGAAAGGAACACCAAACATGATCACAAGTCTGCCATAGTGTCGATCAAAATCAATACCTTCAGCAACTTTACCCCTATTGAGCATACCATTAGCAAAAGTGCATCTAAACATGCAAATGGTGATAGCAATATTTTTTTATGTACATCTTATGTAGTCATGACCACCCAATATTTAGCATTAATAACTAAACATAAGTAGCCGATCTACAACATACTATATTTCCACGTATGAAAGCTGGTATAGCAGCTCACGGTGCCAGCTGAGTAAAATTTATTGTAGCCAATTGATCAACCAGACAACGAGCTAATGACGAAAACATGAACTATGAATTGAGTTTTACACTACTGCAGAGAAGTTTTTCACAAGTAAGATATACATTTGAAAAAATGTCTTATTACAAGGGTCCCTTCCATTTATACATCGACAGAAATTTAGTGGCAGTCCAATTGGATTGGTGATGGTTTGCTTGATCTGTCTGTTGACCTGGTAAAAGTGTTGGGATGCATTTTTATGAGTGGCTACCTATACCAATTAGGCCATTCATCTGTTTTGGTTGATGTACATGAATATTCTTGGATAAGAGAAAAAAACACTATTGGCAAAAAATTGACAATAAATCACCTTGGATGTAGTTACCACTACTTAGATCGATGTACAAAACTATATATCACTGGTAGTTACAGGCAATCCTATTGTTTGTTCAGATAAATGCTAATACTGAATTATGAAGGGTGCTTTCAGATTCAACACCAACATATGGCTAACCAACCTAGCGACAGAGAAGAAAACAACACCTCTTCCACAATCGCATGCCTTTCTGTAATTATCAAGGGCCAGTGTTGTTTCAACGACATCTGGTGTTTCAATGAATACCAACTTATGCTGCATTATGTCCTGCAAAATAACCTGATAAGGTTTTCATTCTTGGAGGAGGATTAATACATTACTACCTCCAGTCCAAAATAGATGTTGTTTTACCTCTATGCACATAGAACAAGGGGTAAATGCCTTAGTTTTTGACATATAACTTGCCCCTCTTAATTGTATGCTCATGTCTCTAAGTAATACTACTGCACATTGATCTGCTCTGCTGTTTTGTCCAATTAAAACTGAATTGTCAAATATAGTTTTAATCATTGTCTAATGATGATCTTGTTTTAAATTACTCTAGAAGCAGCAAATCCATTCGATCCAGTAGTTCCCTTTGGAAACATTATCGAAGAGCGACTAGTTTGGTGCAGAATCAGAACTTTTTTATTTTGTCCAGGATTAGTACTTGCTTTATCATGCCTTTATTTTGCTGTCTTTGATCTATAACTGTCAATAGTTTCTATCTGCTGCCTTTATTAGTACTTGCTTTATCTTAGCTATTTGAAATTAAGTACTAGTTTTTCGAAATTAAGTAATTGAAACATTTTGTGTTTTCTTGTCCACTATAATGCATAAAGATGGATAAAGAATCGAAGAAAGTCAGTACAGTGCATGCTTGGACAATTAAGCGCATAGAGGAAATCGCATGTGACATTAAGAATGTAATGAACGATAACTTTTCTCCTTGCTCATGCGCAAGCGCAACTGAACTAAACCAAGTCTTACTTGAGATTGAACAAATTGCTTGCCGCCTTGACGAACTTGCCATACAATCGGAAGATTTGGTGCGAACGGATGGCATTGATCGTCCTAAAGAAGAAGACACTTCTTCGAGCATAGGCGAGCAATTGCTTCCATATAACTACGAGACCGATGATTCGGGTAAACGTGATGATCGTCAATTTAGAGAGGATGAAAGTATCAGCTCCAGTGGCTAGTGTTATCCTTATCTTTGTGTTATGTATATGAAGACTTATTGGAGTCACTTTATGTATAATTCGACTTTGTGATCATCAATTCAGTGACTCATGCTCTTTTTTGAACTGTGTTGTTATGCAAATTTTATTAATGAAATCTTGATGTCCGCAGAATATATAATATGGATGGCTTCTACACTAGTCTGTTGAGTGAGGGGGAAAGTGAAATACCTTGGGATGAAAGTCCAATTGGGGAGCAACATTCACCAATTGACCATTCCAGTCCCCAGCCAAGACCTCATAATAAAAGATCAAAAAATTTCTCAGAGAAGGAAGACAATATGTTGGTGTCGGCATGGCTTAATGTTAGTTTGGACCCAGTGCAAGGGACCCAACAAACTCATGCCACTTATTGGAGTAGAATACATGATTACTTCCATGAGAACAAAAATTTCTTCTCAGATCGTACTCAGAATTCACTTATGCACCGTTGGTCATCTATCCAAGAACATGTGAACAAGTTTTGTGGTTGTTATGATCGGATTGAGCGTAGAAGGCAAAGCGGGATAACAGAGCAGGGTAAGGTTGGTCCATGTCCCTTTTTATTACAAGTTCATATGTTGTGTCCATATTAAGTAAGCTACTTATTCTTTTCTACAGATAGTCCATGCTAAAGCTTTGTACCAGGAGGAAGAAGGCCGATTATTTGCATACATGCATTGCTGGAATGTATTACAACACCATCCAAAGTGGAATGATCATTTATTTCAGAAAAAGCAGAAAACATTATCTAATGCTTCTCCAGGTAGTTCTAGTCCTCTTAGCTCTAATGCAATTCATATTCATGAAGATGCTCCTACTACAGAAACTGATGTGTTGACAAGGCCAAGTGGTAGGAAGGCTAAGAAAGAACGGTTACGCCGATGGAAAGATTCAGTTGACAGTGTTCGAACAGGTTCACTCTACATGGAAGCATTAGAAAACTTTAGGAAGGAGATGAAAGAATTGGAGGTTATGAAAGAGCTTAAGAGGGACGAGCGGTATGAACGAGCATTTGCACAAGAATAAGAGAGGATTGCTCAAGAGAAAGAAAAGATTGAGATAAGGAAAAATGAGTTCGAATTGAAGAGAATGGTCGAAGAGGAGAGGATTATGAGCATTGACACTAGTCGCTTGAGTGGGCCACAACAACAATACTATATGAACCTGTAGAGCGATATCATCGCTCGAAGATGTAATGCGTCGGGTTGAGCACAAATTAATTTGTTGAAGCTTTTATGCTATTGAACTATGCTATGGTACTAGCCTGTATGCGTTGAACCTTTCATAAGTAAGACATTTGAACTATGCTATGGTACTACTATGAGGTAAAGTGCAGAAACTAGTACATCATATTGAAGTGCAGAAACTAGTACATCATAATTCAAATAGTAAACTAACGCTCAACTAGATCCTTCCATAACGTTGCCATAAGTGCTCGACTAGATCATCTTGAAGCTGATAGTGAGCTTTTCTATTTCTGATGGATTGATGAGTTTGAATAAACTCAGAAAGCTCATGTGTTATTTCATGGGAGACCGCAACATTTTCTCCCATTGCTTCGTAATTGTAATCAACTGGAGGTCCATCCCTCTCATCTTCAATTATCATGTTATGCATGATGATACATGCTGTCATGATATCTCTAAGTGTTTCTTGATACCAAAAACGAGCTGGTCCGCGAACAATTGCAAAACGAGCTTGTAAAACTCCAAATGCTCGTTCCACATCCTTCCTAGCCGCTTCTTGAGCTTCGGCGAAATGTTTTTTCTTATTCCCTTGAGGAGCTGGTATTGTCTTCACAAATGTTGCCCATGAAGGATATATTCCATCTGCAAGATAGTATCCCATTGTATAGTTGTGACCGTTCATAGTATAATTCACTTCAGGTGAAGAACATTAATATCGTTGTGAGACCCTGGTAAACCAAAAAAAGCATGCCATATCCAAAGATCTTGTGAAGCAACGGCTTCTAAAATGATTGTTGGCTCATGCACATGACTAGTATACATGCATTGCCATGCTGCGGGGCAATTTTTCCACTTCCAGTGCATGCAATCTATGCTCCCTAGCATTCCTGGAAAACCTCTTTCCTCACCAATTGCAAGTAATCTAGCAGTGTCATTATCATTTGGAGATCTCAAATACTCATCTCCAAAGATTTCAATAATAGCTTTCACAAACTTTCTCAGGCTCTCTATAGCAGTACTTTCTCCAATCCGCACATAATCATCAATAGCATCTGCTGCTACTCCGTAGGCTAGCATCCGAAATGCCGCGGCAACCTTTTGCAAAGAAGATAACCTAAGAATTCCAGTACAATTCTTCTTCTGAATGAAATAGTTATCATGCGCTTCTACAGCATGCAATATGCGAAGAAATAAAGAACGATTCATTCGAAACCTACGCCAAAAAAAAGGTTGAGCGCGACAGACGATCGATAATACTGCGAAGACATAAACAACGAATATTTCCAAACCTGCGCCGAAAGAAGGTTGGGCCATAGATAGGAGGATCAGCAAAATAGTCTTGGAACAGTATAGCATGTCCTTCTTGTCTATTGCGATGAACAACTTGATGGCCAGGAGTAGAACCGCCATAGCGTGGAACATTAACATCCTGATCTTCCATGTGTGCTAGGTATCCTGTTATCAGAAGAAATACGTACTCATTATTTCTCTCAGACTCCTCATCTTCTGAGAGACATTGCGAGACTAAATTTCGACGACTCATTACGGTATTATTGGTAGTGAACAACAAGAAACGTGCAATACTTCGAACTGCAAATGGGTATGTATATATAGACAAGAGTAATATAGCCGTTTGAATTTACCCGTTGAAAAATAACCGTTGCAGCGCTGTCATTACAATAAATCTGAATTTTAAATTCCCGCATTGAAAGATAGCCGTTCGAATTTACCCGTTGAAAAATAACCGTTGCAGCGTTGTCGTTACAATAAATTCCAAATTTTAAATTCCTGCATTAAAATATAGCCGTTCGAATTTACCCGTTGAAAAATAACCGTTGAAGCATGGTGGTTACAATAAATTTCAAATTTTAAATTGCCGCATTGAAATATAACCGTTCGAATTTACCCGTTGAAAAATAACCGTTGCAGCGTGGTGATTACAATAACTGTTATGACGGTTATAGAATATGATTAAAATATAGGGAAGAGAAAATAGAGAGTGTGATATAGAGAGTGCTGTTGGAGAGGAAGGAGATATAGGGAGTCAAATTTTTGGAGAACTCTCCAAATATGACTTTTGGAGAGTGAAATTTGGAGAGCCTTGTTGGAGATGCTCAGCGGCTCGAGGTAGAGGAGCTCGGAGGTGAGTTCACCGGTGGCGTAAGGGCAATAGAAAGCCATTGGCTGGTGGTTGGGAGGGTAGGAGGGGATATTGGTAAACCTGGGGGACCGATCGATTGAGGTTGAACGGCAGCAAGGAGGGCCAATGGCGGTGAGGTGCGGAGCTCGACGGAGGTGGCTGCCAGGGGGGAGAAGAAGAGTGGTAAGTCTCGGGGAGATGGGGAATAAGGACCAAGAGGTGGAAAGGAGTTGGATGAATTACCTGGGAGTAGAGGTGGGCGTCGTCTTGCGTCTTGCCGGCCGGGCCCATCGTAAGCCGGCGAAATGCCGTGCCACGACGACCCATCGTACTCCACCCGTCTTGGGGCGTGCCGGCCGACTCACCTTTGGCGAGCCCAAGCCCGGCCCATTTAAGCCGTGCACAGCCGTGTCGTCTTAGGCCCAAGCCCGACCCATTTTTACTATTGTGACGAACAAAGAAATAAAACAAATCACTACTACTAAACTACCTCTTTTAATTACATAAGAGACTAATCACATAAACAAAATGTCAAACATAAATGCAATGCTTGAAGATGCTCTGAATCAACAATATCGCCAACTTTTAGGTCTTAATCCGTGATTCGCCCGTTCGTGCCGTTAAACGCAGTCTTGGCCCGATCCAAAGCGCCGTCTTGCGTCTTTGTGCCGCCCATCGTGCCTGGTTTTCGGATCTGGCACGGCCCGTGCTACAGTTGCGTGCCGTGCCATGCTTTGCACCGTGGCCATCCCATCGTGCTTCGGGCCGGCCCAAAAAAGCCCGGCCCAAATGCCCACCTCTACCTGGGAGTGGCGGTGATGCTGTGGGTTGAGTTAGTAGCATGCGGCCAGAGGCGGAGAAGAAGAGCACGCATCGACGGCAACCTAGTTAGTTGGAGCTACAATCAAGGCAAGGGAATGAGTTAGGGGACCGAAAGGGACATTACGACGAGAAGAATCGAGTTGACGAGCTCACATGGTGTAGGTTTGCTCGAAGATGTGCTCGTCGGCCTCGTCCCTGAGCTAGGCGTGCTCACGGCGGAGGGGGCAAGGTAGGGGTGAGCAGAGGAGGCAAACGAGCTCACAGGTGGCCTTTATGCATGTCACTGCGTAGAGGGTGAGGTTATGAGGAGTGCCCATCGCGGCCATGTGGCGCGCGAGTTCAGCGCATGCCTGTGCATGGCGCTGTGAGTCTTCCGTGCGGCATGGGCAAAAGGGGGAGGAGAGGGGTGACAACGTGAGGCTGGAGGCGACGGCGTGAGGTTGGAGGTGAGCAGCCTGGGCATGGGCGAAGTGCTCCTTGGCATGACGGTGGTGACGGTGGCCTGACAACAGTCCATTGAACACCTTATGCGTGTACTATAACTATGCCAGAGTTCAATTAATTCGGCTATTAATTTAGGTTGTCCAAAAGTGATTCTAAACAATCTGAAAATTTTTGGAAAAATTCTTGGAGATAGCCCAGCTAAGTAGGTTTCAAATGCCCTTGGTCCTACTCAGTTTGCTTTTGCACATTTCAAATTAAAATTATTGGACATTAGTTATTTTTTAGCTTTATTTGAATTTTTAAAGAATGTGAATTTTCTTCAAAAATTTAAGAAATTTATATTTATTCATATCTTAATGTAGTATTTATCAAAATTATCTCCCTAGTTGGGTTGTTTGAAATTTTTGTAAGTTTCCTTTGAATGATCAAATTGAAAGCAAATGATTTAATTAAAGCATTTAAATTTTAAATCAAATAAATTCAGTAGAAAAGTCATAAAACCATTAAAAATCATGTTTGGTCACTTTATATAAATTTTTCATTTTCTCCAGATGTTACAGGCATAGTTCGAATTCCTTATATAAAATAACACAATACTGCATTCCAGTCATTCGTATGAACTAGAATTCTAGCCAATGAGATAATTGACTTCATTTCTTTGCGGCGTTTTTGGTGGTGTTAGCAAGCTAGATAGTATCTACCACACTCCAAGTGATATGATTAAATTTTTTTTCTAAATATCGTGTTAATTCGTGTAAAAAGGATATCATGTTAATTTCTAATTTTAAAGATAAGATGAGTCAATATTCTATAAAAGGATGAGTATAATATGGGTTCTGGCAAAGAACAGACCAGGAATGAACTAGAGATCACCCCAGTCTATAGTCTCTCCTTTCTCCTTGAACCCTTCCCTGTCAAGCCACACCGTTAAGCCTATTTCTCTAGGGTAATTACCCCATTATGAACTACATTTGGTACCAGAGCAAACACCACGCCTTTTCACTGCTGAGTTATCCTTTACTATGATCTGCAGTAACATCAAGTATGGTAGGACAGTTGCTTGAATCTAGCTACTTCAAAAAACAAGGGGCATTTTTAACTTTATATGGTCCATCCTTGCAGGCATGATGACCATGGTGGAAAAATGATGCCAGTCATGTTGCTTATATATATATATAAAACGTGTTGCCACCAAAAAAGTCATCATAGGGCACGTGTCAATGACATAAAAAAAGTTTCAAATTTTGGTTTTGAATCATGTCTCGGAATTACCGAAATCCAAAATCTTAGTGAGATCTTAAAATTTTAGACAAAATCAAGATATAATCCAAAAAACAAAATTCAAATCCAGATATTTTTGATCGGGATTTCTAAGATCTCGGCAAAAATTATCGAAATCTCGGTAAATTTTTACCGAATGAAAAATAGTTCAAACCACGTTAGAAAATTTTAGTGGATGGTTCTGACGCATCACTAATATTTTCTATAAAATTTTTAGATAATGATTAAATATGAGAAATTTAAAAATACTGATAGTGCTATTATCTTGATAAATATTTTGAACGTTGGCTGCGAAGGTAGTGACGATCGGTACAACAATGGGCCCACACGTGATGCCGCCCGTTGACGGCAGCTGTGGCCGTCCTTCACTCCTTCTATAGAGAGATCGTCATCTGTGACGACATGGAAGCAGAAAACTATTGTAACTTCACATGGGAATCCTTGACTTGTGTACCTTGACTTGTCGAGAACAACCATGCATGTTAAGTGTTGACAGCGAGCTACTGCACTAGACACGAAGCATTTACTGTCTTGACCTCTTAATTTTTTTTATAATATTTATTTTTATATAAAATAATTTTTAAAAATAATCCCTAGCTTATTTCTAACGTGTCTAAGTACCGCAAAAGAAAACTTTCATACTACTCAAGCGATGAACCACACTCCCGTGCTCCCAGCGTCAACGCAGCAATGCACCCCCGCCCCGCCGACGCGTGCATCTACCCGCGATGGCATTGCCTGACCGCAACAGCCACACCTACCAGCAACGCTTGCGATGCCCACACTGCCGGACCACGCTCACGCACATGCATTCCGCGCTGGTCATCTGCGCGAGCATTTGCTGCCGCGTTTGCACACTGCAGAAGCAAGATTTCGTGCTACCAGATCACAGGATTTTGCTTCCGTTCTCCCTAGGCGCGATAAGGATGAGCCAGAGGCCTATTTTTGCAAATTATTAGCTTGAGGGTTAGTTTTATAAAAAACAATCAAAGAGGGCTAGTAAAGTGAACTTTCACTAAACATCACCAGCGCGCGACAGTAGACAGGGGCGATGAAGCAAATTCTTGTTGTTTTGGGAACTCTCATTAATTTTCTAGATTTTTCTTTGATTTAATTGATTTTTAAAACTAATTACACACTTTTGTTTTCCAAAAGGAAAACAGTTTTTTTTGCTAACTGTGTTGTCAAAAAAATTTGGAATTTAGCTCAGTTTCTAATATTTATAGATTTTTGTAATTATATTACATTAAGCTGTTATGAAAAGAAAAAAAGAACTTCCTTAGTTGGGTGTCATGGAGAAGTAAGCACATGAGTACGACAACCTAGCTTCTCAACCGTCACGGAATCACCACTTTCTCAGGGGTTGAAACAGTTTGGCAATATGGGTTGAAATTACACTAGGGAAATGATCTTGGATTGGTTTGGGCTTGGCAATAGGTGAGTGAACAACTGCGCCGAATTTAAAGGCAGCATTCTATCGCCGTTTAAATGGCGATAGAAGGATTGTGGCGCCTGTCCTTATTTCAATTAACGATTTGTTCACACTATCACTAATTAAAATGGGAACAACTGGCGTTGCTACCTGCGTGACACTATATCGTTGTGTTAATTACCTATACAATCTCTATGGTATATATATTAAAAAATTTGGTGTATTATTTTTGTGAAATTACTTAAAATTTGTATTATTAAAAAAATTGTTCCAGAATGGAATGGAACAGAGGCCATGGAGATCGAGGCCTCACCCACCCAACCCGTGTCAGCTGCAGCCAGGAGCAATCCATGCGAACGAACTTTTTTCGAACAATTTAGTCACTACCCTAGTCCATTTTGCCAACTTGAGATCAAGCCCGGGGCTTCGTTTTTCGTCTAGTACAATGCAATTCCGGCGAGTTCTTATGGCTCCAAAGTGGAGTAGCTTGCATGAAGAAGAATCTATCTAGTATAATACAATTTGTGCAGCGGTGCCGAAACACTTGCTGCCAATTTAATCTCTATTACTACTACGAACTGCCATTAATTGCTATTTCCATCTAAGAAATGCACAGCTTTTCTGTTCTTCAAATTACAGTCAAGATTACACAAACACAATCCATCTAAGAAAAAGATTACACAAATACATATGCGAATTTGGTCTCTCTACCACAAATTTCACATGAATAAAACCAACAAAATTTCTAAAACTGAATCGAGTGCCCGGTCACCAAGGATTCAAATCTTGTTTTGGATAAAATCCCGGAGGTCACTTAAATCCGAAATCTCGGCAAGATTCGGAAATTTCGGACAAAATCCGGACGAAATAAAAAAACCAAATTTCAAATCCGTTTTTTTTTTCAACCGGGAAATCCGAGATCTCGACCGAAATCACCGAGATCTCGGCCGAAGTTGAATCGATCAAAAAATGGTCCAAAACACGTCAAAAAAATTTGAATTTTTTTTTTTGATGGTCCTGACACATAACTAATGTTTCCATAAAAATTTGAGATGATGATCAAGCATGAGTAATTTTTAAAAAATCTAACAGTAGTAAAGTCGTCATAAAGACCGTATGTAAAATCAATTTTTGATTTTTCAAATGTAACAAATGAACTTCAAGTCATTTGAAAAGTTTTATATATGTTCCTATCATCTTATGTATTATAGAGAAATATTTATTCCATATATAGAAGCCATAATGTAACTGAATTGGTGCAACACAACATATTACATATTGATACACTAGATATATAAACAATACCTCAAGTATTTATTCCATTAAGAAATACCTCATGGGATTGGGATGTCAATCTAACTAGTTACCTAGACTAGTAGACAGAAACTACAGAGTGATTATTATTGATACCACAATATTGTACATAAAATCTAATTCACTGATTCACCAACAAACATATGTAGCATACTAGCATCCACAATCAGAAGTGCTAGCTGGACTCACCAACCATCAAATCTATGCATCCACAGACAAAAGTCAGAAAAAAAACATAATTTCATATTTTCATGCAATGATGCAAATGATCAAACATCTACCATAAATATATTCACTCCTTTGCTGCACAACCAATAGCACATGTTCATTCCTATCAAATCTCCCAAATTTAGAACCTATTTGAAGAAATTTACTACTGAAAACAGACACAAATCCGGCGAGATCTCGAAGAAATAAGACGAGATCTCGGTATTGAACGGCGAGATCTTACTATTTGACAGCGAGATGCAAAGATAACTCACCGGAGATGGCCGGAGTTTGCCCATAGTCGATCGAGCTAGCTATGAGGAGTGAGAATACTACGTTGTTTCTGTCTTAGCTGTGAGGAATCGGGTTTGCTTTTAAGTTTCTACTCTCCACATTGGGACAAATATACAAATACTAACTATCTATACCATATGATAGGAAATATGATTGGGTGAATTGGTCCGTGCGGCTGATTTAAGCATTTGGTGGTAGTAGAGGTCATGGGTTCAAATCCCCTTCGGTTATAATTTTTTCCTTTTTCTTTTTCATTTTTTTCCACTTGATAGTTGTTCATGTTAGTCAATGAAATGCTCCAGAAAAAAGTTTACTTTGGAAATGATTTAGTGCTTGGCACCTTAATTTTATGTGTGTTCAACCTTTTCTTTGGAGGTGAAAAATAGCTCAAACCACTTTAGAAAATTTTGAAATTTTTTGTGAATGGTCCTAACACATCCATAATATTCCCATAAAATTTTCAGATGATGATCAATCTTGAGAAATTTTTAAAAATTCAGACAATGCAAACCGACAAATTGAACCGACCAAAAAATGGTCAAAAACACATAAAAAATTTTAGAATTTTTTTGTGGATGATCTTGACCCTAAATACAATCAAATACAGTGCACAAAAATCAAAATCCGGCAAAACACCTGACATCTCACCCAAGATTCCCGAGATCTCGCTGAGAAATTCGAAATTTGAATTTTTTTTGAACTTTTTGAATTTTTCGGGATTTTGAATTTCGGAGGGGTCCAAAATCCGAAATCTCGGCCGAGATTTCGGATTTCGGTCCGAAATTTCAATCCTTGCCGGTCATCATGAACGTTCGTACGTCTTCGATCAGACGCACAAAGTTTGAATTTTTTATTTTAGCCGGCTGCGTTTAATCTTTTCGTAACTAGCTGCTAGTTCGATAAAATTACAGAAGTAGCCCTAAATAGTGATTTTCAGCGATCCCAGTCAATAGGAAATTTTTTTTTCAATTTCAAGTGAACCCAGTCCGCTGCAATTTTTTTTAAAAAAAAATTCAACGGACCCAGTCTACAGGATTTTTTTTTATTTTTTTAAATTTCCAGCGAACCCAGTCCGCAATATTTTTATTTTTATTTTTAAGCAGTCTCAGACTGCTTGTTAATTTTTTTCTTTTTTAATATCAAGCAGTTCCAGTCGCTTATATTTTATTTTTTTTCTTTATCTTTTTTGGATTTAATTAATTCAAAAAATCCTAAAAATCTAAAAATATATTTTCTTGATCAGTTCGAACTAAGTCCAAAAATGACATCCACTTCGCCAAATCAAGTTTTAAAAACTCCAAAATGACCAATATACCCTCTCGACCACTTCTCCAACCCCCTTTTCTGGATTTTTCTGTTTTCCTTTCTTCTTGCTTTTCTTTTGTTCGTTTATTTACTAATTTTGTTTCTCTACGCTAGATCCAACCTTCGAGCAGTACTAGGAGCAGGACCAATCCAGAATCGAGCAGGGCAACAGCTACTACGAGTTAGACGCCCCTTCAGCCCAGCAAGGCAAGCCGCACCCCTTTAACATTTTGAACCCATCTTGTCAATAATATAGTAGTATATACTTTTTAATGTATTGAACCCAGCTTGCCTTGCTGGGCTGAAGGGGCGTCTAATTCATAGTAATTGTAGTCCTGCTCAGTTCTAGACTGGTCCTGCTCCTGGTACTGCTCGAAGGTATAATCTAGCGTGGAGAAATGAAATCAATAAATAAACGAACAAAAGAAAAGCAAGAAGAAAAGAAAACGGGAAAATCTGGAGAGAGGGACCGAAGAAGGGGTCGGAGGGTCTTTTGGTCATTTAGAAGATTTTAGAGACTTGATTTGGTGGAGTGGAGGTCATTTTTGAACTCAGTGACTCGAACTGGTAAATAAAGTGTATTTTTGAAATTTTTTAGGATTTTTGAATTAATTAAATCCAAAAAAGAAAAAGGAAAAAGAACAAAAACGGACTGGAACCACTTGATATTAAAAAAAAAAAAGAAAAAAAATTAACAAGAAGTTTGCACGCCTCGTGTGTCCGCCTTTTGGGCCAAGGCAGTCGGCTTGATGCGTTACTGGTTTCCCTTTTTTCTTTTTATATAATCCGAAAATTCAGAAAAAAAATTCTAAAATACACTACCTGACCGTTTCGACCCACTGAGTCCAAAAATAATCTCCGTTCCACCCGATCAAGTCTTCAAATTCTCCAAAATGACTAAAACGCCCTTCAACTCTCTCTCTGGCCCTATTTCAGTTTTATTTCCAGTTTTTCCTTTTTATTTATTTATTTTATTCGTTTACTTATCACTCTCGTCCTTTCTGCGCTAGATCCGACGTACGCGCAATATCCAGAGCTCGAACCATCCCAGGAGCCGAGTTGTTTGGCAACATATCCTGATTAGGAAGTATTTGAAAAGTAAGACCCTTACTCAAGAAGAAAGGAAGCCAGGAGAGTCTCATTTTTTGTGGGATCTAATGAAGGTCAAACATCAACTTTTTAGATTTGGGGCTTTTTAGCTTCATGATGGATCTCCAATACGGTTTTGACAGGATACCTGGCTAGAGAATAATCCACTTAGTACACAATACCCATAATTATTTAATATTGTTCGGAAAAAATATGTCACGATGGCTGAAGTAACGAGTTCTGGATATTTTAATATATCTTTTCATATGGTCATTATGAGACCTAATTTACAAGCCATGCAAGAGCCTATTACAAGGATCACTGGTATACGGTTGTCATTCGAAAGGGATACTTTAAATAGAATCTTCATCAAAATGGATAATTTTCTCTTCACTCGATGGATGTAGTTTTATTGCATCAAAATATCACGGTTACAAATAGACAAATGTGGAAGATTAAAGTACCTTTAAAAATTAAAATCTTTTTTTGATACTTACGTCAAGGGGTGATTTTGATGAAAGATAATCTAAGTAAAATAAATTGGACTGGTAGCAAAACATGTGTTTTTGTCACAATGAAGAGACTATTCAAACATCTCTTTTTTTCATTGTCAATTTGCTCGCTTTGCATGATGTGTTATACAAGTGGCTTCTAATCTAACCCCTCCTAATAGTATAGCTCATATGTTTAGGACTTGGCTAATGAGATTGGGAAAGAAGATAAAGGCTCAATATTTAATTAGGCTTGCCGTTTTATGTTGGTCACTTTGGCCATGTCGAAATGATGTTGCCTTTGTTAAAAATAATTATCTAATCCATTGCAGGTTATTTATATGTGCATCAATTGATTGCGCTCATGATCAGTGCTGCAGTGTTAGGAAGATCAGGAGATGATATCTATGGCATGCAGTTGTCTACATGCTATGGTTAGGACTTCTTCATCGGACATAGATGGAGATTTCAAACAAGTCTATGCACGCGGCTTGAGTGTTTTTTTATTAATCTTTTCATTGTTTGTAGCAACATTTTTCTTGCTTAAGCTTCTATGTAAAAATTTCATGTTGACAATATTTTTTGCTGTAACTTTGTAATAAATTTTAGGCTATGTACATCTCACAATGCAAAGACCAGAAAATTAATATATTCTTTTATTATCTAAAAAATGTGAATCCTTGTCTAGAACAATCTTGCATCGGTAAGTGTCGGCAACGAGCTATTGCACTGTACGACATGGAAGAAGAGAATCATTGGTGCTTGGCATGAGAATTATTGGTGCTTCACGTGTGAACATCGCCAGCGCGCGACAGTAGACAAGGACGTCGAAGCAAATGCGAGCTTGGCTGTAGTAGTTGGCTAGCATCGACCAAACTGAGAGACGAGGAGCTTGGCTTTAGTAGTTGGCTAGCATAAATCAGAGACTGCTTGAGACCAAGCTGAGAGACGAGGAGTGGCAAAATAACAAACAAAACAACCACCACTTGAGACTTGAGGGAGCAACCATGGCGGGAGTCGCGGGGATGCTTGCCTCTGCCGTCTTCGAGATGGTAATCCAACGGCTGGGTTCCGCCATCGGAGGTCAGATCGCGCTGCAGCAGGAGTTTAACATTTCTAATTTGATTTCTCTCCCGGCGTGGAAGAACATAAAACACCCAACCCATGTAATTCTTACGTAAGAACACAAATCAAATAACCATGTAAAATAAACGTTAGAACCTTATAAAGCTACTCTGGATTTCTGATTCTGAATAGAAACATCCAGATCTTACATTTCGGTTTAGGTATGTTTGAAACACATGGGTTTCGAAGAGATTTTACAGGAAAACGTTTTCCGCTGTAAAATTTGATCGATGCAGGCGTAAAATTTCTATGGCAATATTTAAGCATTAAGGGTGTGTTTGGTTACCAGCACCATCTTAATTTGTTTCGTATGACTCATCCAGGCTAGTTTTGATCCGACTGAGTGGATGCAAGTTAAGTTGTTTGGTTGCTTGTTTGTGCATCTCACGGGCCTGCATTAGAGAGAAATCCAATTTCTGTGTTTTCTCCATCCTGTATGAGTAGGTGCAATTGCATCCACCTGACAGGATGAATAAGAAACAAAACATGTGTCTAACAGATACAGTTGCATCTACTCATACAATTCAGATACGATGCAGGCAACCAAATACACCCCCAGAGGAATTATGCATTCTGAAGCTTGTGTTGTCATGTCAAAATCGTCGTCACGGCGCGTAACAGTAGACAAGACGTTGAAGCAAATGCGAGCTTGGCTGTAGTGGTTGGCTAGCATAAATCAGAGACTGCATCGCCCCTTCGACCAAACCGAGAGAGACAAGGAGTAGCAAAATAACAAACAAAAAACGACTGGTTGACTCGTGACTCGAGGGAGCTGCCATGGCGGAAGTCGCGGGGATTCTTGCCTCTGCCGTCCTCGAGATGGTAACCCAACAGCTGGGTTCCGCCATCGGAGGTCAGATCGCGCTGCAGCAGAATTTAAACAAGGACCTGCGGGAGATGAAGGAGACGCTGGACTCGCTGAAGGCGGTGCTCCAGGACGCCGAGAGGCGGTCGATTATGGACGCGTCGGTACGTCTGTGGCTGAAGCGGCTCAAGGACGCCATGTATGACATCTCCGACATGGTTGACGAGTTTGAAGCCGACACCCAAGTGCCCCAGCCGGCTGCACGAAAACGAAAGGTATGTCTGCACTACAGTACAACCAGTTCTTAGTTCTTGCTGCCATCGCTTCAACTCAAACTGGACATGAGGAATCTTTCTGATCTCAATTTAGTACGCTCTCTCGTAGAAAAGCATTCTTACCTTCCGAATTCTCCATTTGAGAAATCTCTGTTCTCTCTACTATTCCTGTGGGATTATTGCTTGGTTTTGCTCTCCTGTGGAATTATTTTTTTAGACCGAAAAAAGGTGTACTATATTTTGCAATTTACTGACAGAACAAATGAAATATCTCGCAGTTCTCCCTCAACATATTCCCATTTGGTCCCAAGATTTCAATGGCTAATAAGATGAAGATGATGAGAGAGGAACTGGAGAAGATCACAAAACAACACAGGGATTTCAGTTTCACGGGAGACAACAGCTCTAATGTGCAGCAAGTTACTGATACTCGGGAAACAGCATCCATCATGGGAGACATCGTAGGGAGGACCGAAGAGAAACAGGAAATATTAGCCTCTTTATCTGATATCATGGCACAAAAGATCACCATCCTTCCTATATATGGCATTGGAGGCATTGGCAAAACAACCTTGGCACAAATGGTTTTCAATGATTCCCATTTCAAAGGCTACTCTCAGGTGTGGGTCTATGTATCCCAATCCCAGCCATTAGACTTGAATAAAATTGGCAATAATATAATATCACAACTATCAAAAAAGGAGATTCAGTTTACCGGAAGACAGATGGTACAAAGTCGCCTTCGAGAGCTACTTGCTCATTGTAAGATTCTGATTGTTTTAGATGACCTGTGGGAGAACGAAGGATCTAAATTGGAAGCTTTGAAGGATATGCTAAAGGTTGGCGAGGGCAGCAATGTTGTTGTTATAGTAACCACACGTGATGAAGGCATTGCAAGGAAACTTTGTACCATTGAACCATACAAATTAGAACTCTTGACAAATGACACGTGCTGGAATATAATAAAGCAAAAAAGTGCCTTTGAATCTAGAGATGACAAAGAACAGTTGGAGCAGATAGGATGGAACATTGCAACAAAGTGTGGAGGTGTGGCTTTAGCAGCTCAATCACTTGGACACATGTTGCATTCTATGCCGTCTGGTGAATGGGAGTCAGTGAGAGACAGTGATATCTGGAATGTATCTGCTTCAGAAGATACACCTTCGTCACAGGTGCTTGCATCCTTGAGGTTAAGCTATACCAGTATGCCTTCGTACTTGAAGCTATGCTTTGCCTATTGTGCAGTCTTTCCAAAAGGTCACAAGATAGTTAAAGATGATCTAATTCACCAGTGGATTTCTCTTGGCTTCATCGAGCCATCGAACATATTCTCCACCAAGCAGCTTGGTGAGAGATATATTAGGCAGCTTTTGGGACTGTTCTTCCTTCAACATTCAGTGTCACCTTTGGTGAGTTAATACATACCTAGCTTACAATTGAACATTTTGTTGTTTTCTTCAAACTTTTGTAGGGCAACTCACATAATGCATATTTCTATAGTCATGCTGGAAACACATACAATACATTATATTGAAATAAACGCATAACATAACGTAGAGTTTCAGCTTACAACGTTTAAACACATACAATACATTATATTGAAATGCGCTTCACTTGCGCTCGCGCGGTTTAAATAGATCGATCTGTCACCAATTGGTTTGGCGACAGAGGCCCGCGCACCCCTCTGTCGCCAAACCAACGATCAATTTTAGATATGTCGCCAAACCATACGGCGACAGAGGGATGCCGAGCGGCGCGATGCCAACGTGGCGTTGCGCAGGCTTCAGTCTCCCGTTCCTCAGGCGACAGAGATAAGTGTCGCCATTTGAACGGGCGATTTATTGCTCTCGCCCATTCCTCGAGCGATAGAGGTGTAATTTTGAAAAAAAAATATTCGATGAATATTTTTACAATTTGAATAAAAAATATATTATTAAAAAAATTCTTTCTTTCCAAACACGGCTCCGTTTTAATAAAAAATATATAAATTATTAATTAAGGGAATCCTCGCTAACAATCCCTCACCCCACCCCTATTAAGGGCAGCAAGGGAGAAGCCTCCCCTGTCCCCACGGGGGATACTGCGGCATTGAAAAAGTAGTTTACATATAATTTTGTAAATGTAAAACCATTTTATTAATTACTTTATAAGTACTTAAGTATATTTTTATCAAACCGTGGGGCAATATATCTATCTAGTGCAACCCATCCTTAGGGTGCAATACAAGCAATCTGGTTAGTTGGGGCACCAAATCAATTCAAAAAATCCCCAAAAAACTCAAAGTGTTGTAGCACCCTTTAAAATTCCACCTTTAAACTCAAAGTGTGCTGAAGGATGAACAAAAGATAAGATTGCTGTGAACAGTAGCATTTGTCTTTTTTCTTTTTCTTTTCTCCTTTTGATTTATCATCTATCAGAATTTTTTCATTTTTGTTACTCTTAACATAGATTGAATTAGAACTTGAGATTAATACATTGGTCGAGAAAATTGAGAAATATATCATAATTTTTTTTAGAACTTCTCATGTCAATTTGCCCTAATTAACCGGGTTGCACAGTTTGCATCATAAGGGTGGTTGTTCTAGGTATGTTGCCGAAAACGCTGATTCAATTCTAATACATGGATACAAGTTTTAGTCCAAAAGAATTTAAAAGAATACACATTCCATATTCAAAATAACATATAAATAACATAATATATTTTAAAAACTTATTGGTCACACATAACTTTATGGGGTAGTTTGTTCCCAATCACGCTAGGTTAACAGGGCCATCCTTGTGCCTTGTGCCCCCATAGGGCTAGTTTGCCCCTAACCTCATGGGGATTATCCTAGCGGGTCTCCACCACCAAGGAAATTGCCACCCCTATTTAGATTGGATAGATCCATATGGCTACACCCATGAAACATCTAGCCCTCTACCTATATTCCACCAAAGAAAAATTGCAACCTAAACAAGTAGAACTTGTTTACAAATTCTTGTAGCTTATGTCTCCCTAGTTTTAAAGGATTTGGAATCAAATAGGATGAGAGGCACCTATCCGAACATTGTTGCCTTTTAGTTAACTAGATATGTTATTGTATTCAAACAGTATGAGTGATCCATGTATTTCAAATATTTGTAGTTTTTTTAATGTATTCCAATCAGTGTGCTTGGTCCATGTGGATCACCATTTTAGCTAGCCAGATATGCTCATGTTCCAAATGGAAGCTTGAAACTACAATTAATAATCCCATTTAAGATCCTTGAACCTTTTTTGCCATATCAGCACTCTTTGTTAATTAGAAAACTAAGTGAGCTAACAGACATACTTCACAAGTTTGATGAAATTCCACGTTAATTTTTTAAATTTGTGGATGTGTCAGTTAGGAACAAGAGTAAGGGTCAATTTATGATTGTTTTGCTATGCAATACTTATTTTTAAAGCAGATGTGAACAAGTTTAGCAGTCTGTTTGGCAAATAAAATTAAGTTAAAATAAATTACATTTTCTAGTGGTTGTTTCTCTCACACTTGTTTTGTTATTTGGAACACAATAATATCTTCGTTTGCCACTTTGCAACTTGGTTTAGAAAAAGGTAATTCGCCAATCATGAGAATATCTAAAAGTAGATATTGAAGGCTAGGTAACTCGTATAAGAGCATCTCCAAGAGAGAGCCCTAAAAAGGAGTCTTAAACTTCAATTTAGGACCCTAACTAATTAGATTTAGGGCTCCAATTAAATATTCACTTCAGTAATTAGGCCCTAAAATCCAACAAAGATAGGGCTCAATTACAGAGTTGCTAAATATAGCTACTCTCCTAGGAGCCCTAAAACAATTTGCTAAATTTTAACGATTTAGGGTCATTGCTGGAGTTAATCTTTTCTTCAAAAACCCTACAATTCAAATTAGGGCTATATTTAAAATCCAGACGCTCTAAATAACACTTTGAGAATCTAGTCATGAGCACGCCTTCCTCCCCAAGTCCGAAGCCCCCTTCGGCCCTTCCCCCGCAGATCCAACCACACCCACGCACCTTTCGAGTTAAGCAAGTCTTACTAGCGGAAGCTAGCCTTTTGGCTTAATGAGCTTTTAAGCCGTCTGCTTTTAAACCAAGACATGTTGTTTGGTATCCTGACTTATTAATGGGTTAGATGGTACAGCTTATAGATGAAAAGTCTAAAATACCCTAAAAGAGATGGTGGATGAATTCTCAATTTAAAGCTACGACTAGAGGGAAGTGCTTCCGGTGCTTGGCCACGGATCACTTTGTCTCAAGCTATAGAGACCCTCCGCGCTACTTGATTTGCAGGGCATCGGGGCATAAAGCTCGCTGGTGCCCCTCCCGACGCACCAGCGAGTTCCCTACTGGTCAGCCGGAAGTTTGGAAGGCTCCAGCTTCGAAGATGGCGCAAGGCATGCCAGGGGACCCCGCCTCCAGACCAGGTCTGGTTCGGAGATTTTCGGTGAGGGCGGCAGAGTTGCTTTCCGCAGAGAGGGATTACGACAGGCATGCGGTGCACGTGCTCATCCTTGGAGATTTGGAGACGAGCATCCGACAGGTTCAGAGACTCCTCGCGGATCACTATCTCATGAACCTGGCGGATTTCAATGTCTCGGTGCTCTCGAACAGGTCTTACTTTGTTCGTTGTAGCACGGCGGCGCTCAAGTCGACAGTGCTAGCGGACTCCAGGCTCAAACAGGAGAATGTGGACATCAAGGTGATCACCTGGATGAGGTGATCACCTGGATGAGGTTCATCCAGGTGGAAGCGGCGCAGCCAAGGTTCAAAGTCAAGCTGTGCTTGGAAGGCCTACCTCGACACGCCTGGACTTCGCAGTCGGTCTCCTCGATTCTAAGCGACATCGGCATTGTCGTTCCTTTCCATGAGGAGCCGGCCAACGAATACAAGACGGCTTGCCTGTGTGTTTGGCTGTGGGTAGAGGATGTCAAGCTCATCCCGAAAGAAGCTCGGTTCTGTGTGCAGGAGCTCTACAGCTCAGATTCCCCACCCTCCTACTTCCCAGAGCTGGGTTTCCACCGGCAGCCGCCCTAGGTGAGGGAACCCCCAACTTTCCTAACTTATAGAATGATCATCCATTTTGCACAGGTTTTAGATTTCGACCCTCCGAAAGGGTCGGGATCTCCGATTTGGAGGAGGCTCAGCCCGGGCCACAGCGACATTAGCGGGGAGCCATCGGAGACCTCCTCCACTGAAGACTGACCTAGGAGGTACTCTTTCCCTTGGCGGTTGGGGGTGGTGGACGGAGCTAGGCAGAGAAGAGCCCCGGTGCACGAGCGACTGGTCCTTAGTGACAGGGACAGGTCGCCACCGGACGGACCTGATCGCAGGAGGAACTCGGGCTGGGATGTCCCCCCACGTGGAAGCCGCCCTGAAGGCCACCTGAGATCCTCGTACAGTCGGTCCAACCGGCAAGGGGCAGGAGGATCCCGCATTGGTGGAAGGCAAAGGTCGGGCGATTCTAGCAAATGAGTGGCTTCTGAGCCTCCTACTTTTATGGCTTTGACCCAGAGGCGTTCGCCTCCTACTCCAAGAGGACGTTCCCGCTCGCACTCTGGTCCGCCGAGTCGGGACAGGACCAGATCGCCCCGTTCGAGGTTTTACTCACAGGTGGAGCCCTCAATTGCTCTGTTGTGCATTGACGATAACAAAAATGTTGCTCTACATAGGTCGACTACCCCGACCTTTGACACTACTCTAGATCAAGTTCCTTTCCCCGCCAGCTTTGCTGCACCTTTCGAGGACTTTCAGCTCACCCCTGTCCCCCAGGACTCTTCCTCGCAGGTTGTTCGATAGGACCCGATGCTAGAAGAAATTAGGCTCAGGGAGCAGTAGACCCCACAGTCACAGCCTTTGCTGCAACCTAGGACTCATTCACAGGACGATTTCCTCACTTCAGCGGTAGTGGCCTTGCCACAGTCGCTCATCGCAAAGGAGCCAGTCGCCGCCCAGAAGGACCGTTCCACAAGGGTAACCTATCAGCGCAGGAGCAATCGCTTGGCTAGCAAGGTGATCCCCAAGTTGACGGCGACGGAGAAAGCACAGCTCCACCTCATGAAAAAGCTTGGCATTCCCTCACGCGGACCTTCCCCTGACGAGACGGTGCTGCAAAAGTTCGTCACCCTTTTCGACAAGCCGCTCTCGCCGGAAGTGATCGATGCGTTCGCCCAGCTGGCCGGCCTTACTACTCCCACTAATCTCGCGACAGCCTCTGGTGTTGCCACTTGGGAGTCGCAATCGGTCTGAATGAAGCTTCCTTCGGAGAGACCGGCAGGCTGGTGGAGCGCGTCTCGCATTGACCAGGTCCCCCAGAAGACGCTGCGTCTAGTTCTTAGATTCTTTTGGTCTCCCCCTAGTCTGTTCTAGTGGCGTCGCTTGTCCTGCAAAGTTCTTGTCATGTGTGTTAGCGGATGTTGTCGGTCTTTTGCCCGGGGGAAAGCGTCGCCCCCCCCCTTACATGTCAACGCTTAGCTCTTCCTTTGCTGGACCAGCGACCACCGTTCAATGGCCAGATTCTGGGTTCTCCTTTTTCTATTTTAATCCTGATGTAGGTTGTCAACCTCGATGAATCCCGACTGTAAAATTCTAAGCTGGAATGTGAGGGGGCTTAACATGCCAGCAAAAAGAGCGGTAGTGAGGCAGATGGTGCAAGATACCAGGGCTAACATCGTCTGCCTACAGGAGACAAAATTGCAACATGTCACGGAGTTGGTGGTTTCAGAGGTTTTGGGAGCTGCTTTTCGGGACAATTATGCTGTTCTCCCAGCCTCAGGAACTAGAGGTGGGATACTGCTAGCGGTAAACGGCCAGGACTACTCTATTTCGCAGGTCAGGTGCACGAATTATACAATTTCCGCCTGCCTCACTTCCACCGGCGGGGACCAGCTATCCTGGTCGTGCACAGGAGTCTATGGACCACAACTAGAAGCAGAAAAGATGCCGTTCCTGCAAGAGCTTGTGTAGGTACAGGGAGAAGTCGATTCCCGATGGTTGTGTTTGGGCGACTTCAATATGATTTACCAGGCGACTGATAAGAACAAAGGAGCCTTAAACAGACAGCTAATGCAATGTTTTAGGAATACAATCAACACCGTCAGTTTAAAAGAACTACGGCTCCTTGGGAGAAAATACACCTGGTCTTCCGGAACTTCCAACCCAACGCTAACTAGAATAGACAGGTTTTTCGCCTCCGAAGACTGGGACTGTATTTTCCCGGAAGCCTTGCTGCAGGCCCTCTCCTCTTCGGTGTCAGATCACTGCCCATTGCTTCTCCAAAATTCAGTCTTCCGCCGGTCCGGCCAATTCCGCTTCGAGTCCTTCTGGCTCAGAATGCCGGGATTTGCCGACGTGGTGCAACAAGCATGGGGCATTCCAACATCCTCAACGGACCCCTACAAACGCCTCTTCATAAAGCTCGCTAGAACAGCTAAAGCGCTAAGAAAGTGGGGCAGAAGTCTGATTGGAGATCTGAAAATGCAGCTAGGGGTAGCGCAAGAGATTATTCGCCAACTGGACAGGGCGCAAGAAGCTAGGGTTCTTTGCCCGGAAGAATTGAAGTTGATGAAAGACCTCAAACTCAAAACCTTGGGCCTGGCAGCTATAAATAGAATTCGCCTTAAGCAAAGGGCGCATTTGGCCAATATCAAAGAGGGAGATGCAAACACGAAGTTTTTCCACTTAAGAATAAATGGTCGTAAGCGCAAACGCACAATCCTTTCCTCACGAACCATGGGGTGGCCACCGAAGAAACACACAAACAGGAAGTGGTCCATGATTTTTTCAGCTGGCTCCTGGGCAATAAATTCCAAAGGATACACTCACTCAATTGGGCATTGTTGCAGATGCCGCAGGTGGACCTTTCCAGCCTCGATCAACCTTTGCTTGCGGCGGAAGTCAAGCAGGCTGTCTTCGATTTGCCGGCGGACAAAGCACCGGGTCCGGACGGCTTCATTGCAGGTTTCTTCAAAGTGTGCTGGAATACTATCAAGGAGGACCTTCTTGCGGCTATCTCGTCTTTCTCAGGAGGTGCGGCAGCTAACCTTCATCTGCTAAATTCCGCTTGTATGATCCTACTGCCCAAAAAACAAGATGCAGCCAGAGTAACAGACTACAGGCCCATCAGCTTGATTCGTAGTGTCGGTAAAATCATTTCTAAAATTCTGGCCAATAGATTGGCGCCCAAACTTCATGCTCTTGTGTCGTTTAATCAAAATGCTTTCATCAAGAAAAGGGCAATCCATGACGGTTTCCTTCTCGTCAAGATTTTCCTGACAGAGCTACACCGAAACAAACACCCCTCACTGTTCGTCAAGTTTGACCTAGCCAAGGCTTTTGATTCTGTCAGTTGGGAATACTTGCTGGAAGTACTGCAACATTTTGGTTTTACTCAGAGGTGGAGAGACTGGGTTTCCATCCTTCTAGCGAGTTCCTCTTCCAGGGTGATGGTAAATGGTGTGCCTGGGAAACGGTTTGCGCATAAGCGAGGACTCCGTCAAGGAGACCCCCTCTCTCCAATGTTATTCATCCTGGCATTGGAACCATTACAGCTCGTTTTGTCAGCTGCATCACAGAGTAACCTGTTCAAACCCATTTTGCACAGGGCGACAGACCTTTGCCGATCCTTTTACGCCGACGACGTCGCCTTGTTCTTGAATCCAACCTTTCAGGAGCTGCACAATCTAAGCGCCGTGCTACAGATTTTCGTTGACGCTTCAGGACTCACGGTCAACTAGGAAAAAACCGAAATTTACGCGATCACTTGCAAACCAGAAACTTTAAGTACATGTCTGCTTGAGTACCCCAGCGTTGTCAAGAGCTTCCCGGCAAGATACTTGGGCCTTCCCCTCAGGCTGACTGCGCTACGAAGGGTGGGTATCCAACCACTGCTAGACAGGGTAGAAGCAAGGCTGGCAGGTTGAAAAGGGGCTCTACTCTCTAGAGCAGGAAGATTAACCTTGGTGCTCTCCGTGTTATCGACACTCCCAACATATTTCTTGACAATTTTCCCACTGCCGGCCTGGGCCTTGAAAAGAATTGATAGGCTAAGACGAAATTTCCTCTGGAAGGGACAAGCAAACTGCAGTTCGGGACACTGCCTTGTTAGCTGGAAAAAGGTGTGTCGACCAAAGATCTTCGGGGACCTGGGAATCCCTAACCTAGTGACCTTCGACAGAGCCCTTAGGTAGAGGTGGCTTTGGCTTCGGTGGACAGATAACAGCAGGATTTGGGCTAGCACTCAGCCACCTTATAGAACCAGTGATTTGGAGCCTTTTAATGCTAGCACTCGCATCATCTTAAGGAATGGTCAGACTGCCAGGTTTTGGACGTCGCAATGGCTACAAGGTAGAGCTCCGATGGACATTGCGCCCTCATGTTTTCGCCTGGTGAAAAGAAGAAACAATTCGGTGCTACATGAACTGACTAATAACTCCTGGATGATACCGCTGAGGAAAATCCATACAAATCTTCAGCTTGCCCAATTCCTCACCCTCTGGCAGCTGATCCAGCAGGTTCAGTTGCAGCAAGATGGCCAAGACGAAATTGTGTGGCGTTGGACATCGGATGGGACCTTCTCTACCAAATCGGCCTATACGGCACAATTTTTTGGCTCCCATACAAACACAGCAGGTACGACGATCTGGGAAGCAAAGTCGGAAAATAAATGTAAAATCTTTCCTTGGCTTTTGCTCCGAAACAGTGTGCTAACAGCAGATAACCTGGCGCGGAGAGGGTGGCCTCATCAACAGGTTTGCCGCCTTTGCAATGCCGCGGATGAAACGGCAATGCACATAGTACTCTCTTGTCATTTCGCCAGAAGTTTCTGGGTTTTGCTTCTATCTTCGCAAGGTTACAACTTCCCGGCCATGAATAGCAGGTACGACGATCTGGGAAGCAAAGTCGGAAAATAAATGTAAAATCTTTCCTTGGCTTTTGCTCAAACAAGCAGTTAACAAAGCAGAGATAACCTGGCGCGGAGAGGGTGGCCTCATCAACAGGTTTGCCGCCTTTGCAATGCCGCGGATGAAACGGCAGTGCACATAGTACTCTCTTGTCATTTCGCCAGAAGTTTATGGGTTTTGCTTCTATCTTCGCAAGGTTACAACTTCCCGGCCATGAATAGCTATAGCCTGCGACCTTCCATTCAAGAGTGGTGGCTGCAACTGCGTTCGGTACTTCCGCACCATGCAAGACACAAATTTGATGGTCTAGTCATCTATGGTTTTTGGAACCTCCGGAAAGAGAGGAATGCGCGCATCTTCCAAGATACGGCGAGCCCCGTGCAGTTAGTAGTCAGTAGAGCAAAGGCAAATGTTGTAGATTTTGCTATTGCTACTAAGAGATTAGTCCAAGTAGGTTGGCCTTCTAGGCTTGTCTTCCCTTCTGTTCTCGGGAGATTTCCGTTGCCGTTTTTTAAGTTGTACTGGAAACTATTACCTGCTTCTCTCCTTAATTGATTAGACAGAGCTCCTGCCATCAGTTTCGAAAAAAAAAGAATATCTAAAAGTCCTACCAAACGAGATTGCCATAATATACCGCAATGACAAATGAATCCTAAGGGCTTTGGGACCCAGGAGTAAGTTTTACTGTTGTTGTGTATATTTGAAAAGAGAGTTTTTACCATCCTTGGGAGGTAACAGTACCTCATCGGCAAATTGAGATTTTGTAACATCCTTGGGAGGTACCAAAATTTACACTGAGCAAGTACCAATAGCCACCAACAATTTAAAGTGTGGAGGTATCAACTTTTGGTACGTCCTATTACTAAATGTAAATTTTGGTACCTCCCACATTAACCTTAGACTCTTTAGTATTTAGTACCTCCACCCTTTAAACTTTTGGTGCCTTTTCATGCGCTCAATGGATAGCTTTTATCCTCCTTAACATGGTAAAAAGTCTCATTTGAAAATTATCACATGTTTAATGGAAATGTCTAATTATAAAATAGTATTGTAAAGAAGATGATAAAAAACCAAGGTACACAAATTTAATGTAGAAAACCCGTGCTGGAAACAGACCACGGCACACCAAGGTAAAAATCACTATTTGTAGGTAGAGTCACAAGCAGGAGACGCTACACCGATGTGGCCAGAGTTAAATCAGTAAGCTGTAATGGCAATTGAGGTTCTCTAGTAAGAGCATCTCCAGCAGAGCCCCTAAACCAGCCCCTAAACCTTAAAATAAGGAGTGTAGTAAAAAAAACAGATCCAGCAGGGCCCCAACTCAAGCCCCTAAAATTAGAGGGCCCCTAAATTTGCCTCCTCAGCCCCAATTCCCAGGGGGCCCCAACTCAAGCCCCTAAAATTAGGAGGTCCCTAAATTTGCCTCCTTAGCCCCAATTCTCAGGGACACGAGTACAATCCATATTATTGAAGATAGGGAAATACATGACAGGCTTCGAAAATTTTATCATGTTTTGAAAATTTGAATTTGAAATTTGAAATTTCATGTTTTTAAATTGTAAATGTTAATATGCTTATGTTTTATGTATTACAAATATTTTTGATTGAATTTTAGTGGTGTCAAATGAAGATTATACATAGCGGATATGTCAAAATAGGAGAAAAAGTAAAATAGGGGCTGAGATTTAAAATATTCTTTGACTTGTGCTCTGAAAACAGGGCCTCAAAAAATAGAGGGAGTCCCTAAATCCAAAATAGGGGCCCTGTTTTAGGGGCCCTTGCTGGAGATGCTCTAATAATTCCAAAAAGAGGGGAAAAAATGCCCAAATATTGGAGAGCTACCAGGAGCTTTGGGTAGCCTATCGGAACTGCAATATTTGAACTTGTCATTCAGCTCATATCTCGAAGGGAGTCCAGAAGCAGAAATTTTGGGCACCCTTACCAAACTCGAGTATTTGAACTTATCTTCAGTATCCTCCGGTATCAGAAAGCTTCCAGAAGCTTTGGGCAGCTTCCATAAACTCAAGTATTTAAACTTATCAGGTTGTCCCCAAATAGATGAAGTGCCAAGGTTATTTGGGAATCTGAAAAATTTGGTGCATCTAGATTTATCTTATTGTGATATTTACCGGCGGTTTGATGAAACCCTGCCGCATCTCACCGGGCTGGCAGAAGTGATGGGCAAGCTCACCGAACTCCGGTATTTAAATCTATCGAAATTTCTGTTTAGTTACTGTTACACCGAAAGAAAATCGCAAATTGTCCGGGATTTGATTGAGTGCATCAGTACCCTTTCCAAACTAGAGCATTTGTACTTGTGTCAGAATCATACTATTGAGAGTCTACCTGAAAGTTTTAGTAACCTTAGAAAGCTGCATACACTGGACTTGTCGAGCTGCTACGGACTTGAGAAGCTACCAAAAGGTTTAGGTGAAATCGATAGTTTGAAGTTTCTAAATGTGGCAGACTGCGATCAGCTGGATGAGTCCACGGTACCTCAGCTCGGTAGTAGTTTATTAATGTCGTCACCATACTTTGTGGTCCAAGCTGGTGATGGTGAATCCAGTAGCAATCTTTTTCTGCTTCAGCATGCAATGGTCCAAGCTGAGTTGAAGATATGCAGCCTTGAAAATGTGAAGTCTGCCGAAGAGGCGCACAGTATAAAACTAAGCGGAAAACATGGAATTAATTGGTTGAGATTGGAGTGGACTGAAGAAGCTGAGAGGTTTGTGGAGGACATAAAGGTTTTGGGAGAGCTAAAGCCGCCAAGTACTTTGAGGCGGTTTGAGCTACGTGGTTACAATGGTGTCAGCTTTCCAGCATGGCTAATGGGTATTAGTCATTATCTTCCGAATATTGTAGAAATTAAGGTCTGGGATTTGCCCAAGTGCAGCAGCCTGCCACCGCTCGGCCAATTACCAAACCTGCAAATGCTGCATCTCAGGAATATGCACAGCATTAAGAAAATTGACGAGGGCTTCTGCGGCGGCGCGAGAGCATTTCCTCAACTGAAGAAATTTTATCTCAGAAGTATGCAAAGCTTGGAAGAGTGGAACACGGCAAACTCCTATGGCGATTTCATGTTCCCCAACCTTGAGGAGCTGGAAATATGTGATTGCCCCAAGTTGAGGTTGAAACCTTGTCCTCCTAGGGCTACTGATCGCTGGGTGATACAGCGTAGTGACGAAGTAATATCGTCATGGGGACAGAATGTGACACACACCGGTGCTTCCTCCTCCTCTGCTCTAGTAAAACATCTGGATGTCATGTACTGCGAGGTGCCTCTGCATCAGTGGAGGTTGCTTCACCACCTCCCTGCGCTCCCTAGATTAACTATGGTAGAATGCAGTGATCTGACCAGCTCACCAGAGATCATCCGAGACCTCTCCTCCCTCCAATCACTGTACATCCGAGACCGGAACGAGGCAAATGTACCAAAATACCTGGAACTACCAAAATGGTTGGGTGAGGTCACATCTCTTCGGGAACTGCAGATAACAGGATACTTGGAGCAGAAGGAATTGCAGGGGAACATGAGGCAGCTCACTTCGCTACAGTCACTTAGTCTAAATGGTTACCTGATCGTGGAACCACTACCGCAGTGGTTAGGAGAACTCACCTCTCTCAAAGAATTGGAAATCGCTAGCTGGACAGAGCTGAATAATTTGCAAGAGAGCTTGTGCAACCTCACCTCCCTCCAGTCGCTAAAATTGATCTGGTGCCGAAGCATTCCAGCGCTGCCGGAAGGGGTATGCGACCTCACCTCCCTCAAGAAACTTGAGATCCGGGAATGCGAGGGCATCAAGTCTTTGCCAGAGAGCATACAACAACTCACCTCCCTCAAGAAACTTGAGATCTGGAAATGCGAGGGCATCAAGTCTTTGCCGGAGAGCATACAACAACTCACCAACCTCGAAGAGCTACGAATTATTGACTGCCCCGAATTAAAGCGGTGGTGTGAATCAGAGTAAAACGAGAAGAAGCTCGCTCACATCGAACAAAAGGTATATCATAATTTTGTTCTCCATACATAAGTTGCCAAATTCTATTGGTCAATTGAAGCTGTTGAGGTATCTTAATACTCCAAGAGTCCAAGATCAAATGATTCTAGTCACAGGGTTTGTGTTGATTAAGACCTTTTGTTTCATCTTCATTTTAGCTTGTTGCAAACTTGTTTTATTCCTTTTTTTCCTTTAAGAAGGATGTTCAGTTTTAACGTTGTAATAATAATTTTTGGCTGTGTGCATTTCCGGATGCAGAGGCTGGGAGATATACTCTTCCATTATCTAACAAAAGAGTCCAAGATCAAATGATTCCCGGGTATATCACCAAGCTTTCAAAATTGATTTACCTCAAACTTTGTGAATCTTCTGCACTCTCAGCACTGCCAGAGTCAATTGGAGAAATTGAAGGTCTGATGTATCTTGATTTATCTGGTTGTTTGAGAATTGAAAAATTGCCAAAATCATTTGGGGATCTATAAAAATTGGTGCATCTGGATTTGTCAAATTGCTCTCGTGTTACATGTGTATCAGAATTCTTGGGAAGCCTCACGGAATTCAATATCTGAACTTATCATACTGCCCAAATATTGGAGATCTACCAGGAGCTTTGGGTAGCCTATCGGAACTGCAATATTAGAACTCTGGACAAATGACACGTGCTGGAATATAATAAAGCAAAAAAGTGCCTTTGATTCTAGAGATGACAAAGGACAGTTGGAGCAGATAGGAAGGGACATTGCAATAAAGTGTGGAGGTGTGGCTTTAGCAGCTCAATCACTTGGACACATGTTGCATTCTATGCCGTCTGGTGAATGGGAGTCAGTGAGAGATAGTGATATCTGGAATGTATCTGCTTCAGAAGATACACCTTCGTCACAGGTGCTTGCATCCTTGAGATTAAGCTATACCAGCATGCCTTCGTACTTGAAGCTATGCTTTGCCTATTGTGCAGTCTTTCCAAAAGGTCACAAGATAGTTAAAGATGATCTAATTCACCAGTGGATCTCTCTTGGCTTCATCGAGCCATGGAACAAATTCTCCACCAAACAGCTTGGTGAGAGATACATTAGGCAGCTTTTAGGGCTTTCCTTCCTTCAACATTCAGTGTCACCTTTGGTGAGTTAATACATACCTAGCTTACAAGTTTGTTGTTTTCTTCAAACTTTTGTAGGGCAACTCACATAATGCATATTTCTATAGTCATACTGAAAACACATACAATACATTATATTGAAACAACCGCATAACATAATGTAGAGTTTCAGCTTACAACGTTTAAACACACACAATACATTATATTGAAATGCGCTACAGTCGCGCTAGCGCGGTTTAAATAGATCGATCTGTCACCAATTGGTTTGGCGACAGAGGCCCGCGCACCCCTCTGTCGCCAAAGCAACGGTTGATTTTAGATATGTCGTCAAACCATACGGCGACAGAGGGATGCCGAGCGGCGTGATGCATTAGTTAACATGCCTGTCGTATGATGTCTGAGCAGTATCTATAGTAGTTCCAAAAGAAGTCGCTGTTGTGTTTCTTTTTACGAAAAAATAAAATCATCAGTGCATTCCAAATCTATTGAACATTCAAATCTCAGTGTAAATTTTTGTAAACAAGACATAGCAAGTTTGTCGCAATGAATTGGAACCTTTAGAAATCCAATTTTTGTGGAAGTTACGTGGGATCTAATTATCAATGGAAAAATAAACAGAAACGGTGAAATATGTTAATAGAAACAAAACATTCAGTGAATGTACGCTAGCAGCCATACAAAGGCATAGCAGCTAATTTTCATTTTTCTTGAATGTTTTATTTTCACCACCAATGCATGAAACTTAGCAGCGATTTTTGTTTATCTGAACAAAACCTAATTTAAATGCACAGTTCAGAATTCATCGTATGTGATAGCTGTCATTCACTGGTACTACATGTTCTTTTTTTTTGAAAATTTACTTTGTATTATACTAGTAGTATATAACAGGTAGTAGAAATAGGATCTAGCCATTGGTTTGTTGACCACTCTACTAGGAAGTATAAATAAATGCGAACTAATCTGATCTATTGGATCGAAAAGAATGAATGATCCATATTGAATTTAGTGTACTATAGAAACCTCTTTTCTTTTATAGGAATGTAAACGGAATTCTAGCATATTAAATTTAGTGTACCGTAAAAACCTCTTTTTTTTTTTAAGAATGTAAACGGAATTCTAGCTAACGAAAGTTTTGACTTCATCTATTTTGCAGTACATTTTTTAATTGCAGTAAGACAGACAGTATCCACCGCACACTAGGCTGCAGAAATCAAGGGCCTTAATGAACTTACAAGGTTTTATTGTGGCTGATTGAATTTCATGGGTTGAAGGAGGATCATCAGTAGTAAAAGTGATTTTAAGCTGCGGTACTTATCTCTGACTTGCACTGTTTAGCTTTGGCCATGTCAGTAGCGCTATAACAATGAGCGCAAAACGTAACTTTTTTTCTTGTTTAATGGCTCATGCATTGCTCAGCATTAGCAACAGTCATTAGAATGTCTCCGAAGGATCTAGAGAGTGAACTATACTCGATCATATACTTCTCTGCAGTAGTCCATTCCATTTTTCACCAAAATTATTTAACTGTTCCCAATGCTGACTCATTGGTCATTGTGATTATTCACTTGATGTATCTCGATTGATTTCATTGTGGAACATACATTTGAGTTTGGCAACATTTGAATGTTTAGTGTTAGTCAATGTTGCTAATAAAGTAGCAGCAACACAAATGCAGCTAGGTAATTTGGTGAAAAATTCAGCCTCCATATGACGTCACCGACAGGTTTGAAGAAGTTTTATGAAAAATATTTGAAAAATTTTAGGTTTACTGAATTCCGCGTGTTTCTACAGGTTTTCGGAACATTCCAAAAAAAAAGTTTCAAGCCAAAGTTCCAGATTTCAGAACTTGAGTTTCAACAAATTTTAACCAAAAATATTAAATAAGTTTCAACAAAGAGTTTTAAGTACCAACAAGTTTCGACGAGTTTTGTGTTTTTGCCGCACAGCGCGTGCTCGCTGCGCATCGCTAAGCCATGGGCGAGGAGGCCATTGGATATCGCCGCCAGTCATGGTGACATCTCCAACTGCCGATCCACCACGCCCCTATTTGATTGCACCCCTTTCTGACCGCTGTTCGACACCGCCACTTCTAGTCAGGAGGACGTCAGTTCCAACCTAGCTGCTATGTAGGGGTGAAAACGAAACGGAAAGTTTCCGATCGTTCCGAAAAAAAAACGGAAACGGAAGCCTTTTTTTGGAAACAAAAATGGAAAATACCGGTACAGAAACAGAAATTTTTTGTCGGAAGCGGAAACGGGAGAGCCAATTCTAGCGGAAACGAAAACGGAAATTCCGTATAAATTGAACCGGAAACTAAAAACGGAAACGGACCGAAAAAAGAAATGGGCTTGGCCCAAAAATAAGAAAGAAGAGTTTATATTTATTTTCGAATTAAAATAATTTCATAAATACAAATGGTTTTATATAAAATATTAAATAGAGTTCAAAAATTCCAAAACAATTCTCAAAAATACTTTGGAACATTTTAAACCTAGAAAAATTATTTTTGCATTATTTTTTATAAATAAATTAATTTTATAAATCTAAAAAATAGCAAAATGGAATTTATAAACTCCAGGAAATCCTAGATAAATTTTAGAAAATCATAAATGAACATCGAACAATAATATACAAATTTTAGGGTGTTAAACCTTTGTAGTTGGTGGAGCAAAAGGATATCTATGATAATTATATGGATGAGGACATGATGGTCTGGTATGGGAGACAAATAACATGCCTTCAATTGATAAACTTGAGAAAAAATTTCTAACGATACCAGTGAACATAACACTATTCTTGTGTCCACCTTGGAGGTGGAATGGACTACATTGTTCTTGTGGTCATGTATATTGTGATTTTTCTACTATGTTCTTGTGGAATTTTCCGCTTTCGTTTTCATATCCGTTCCGTTCCGCATTCGTTTCCGTCACTATCCGTTTCCGGGGTTTCCGATTTCGTTTCCGTTACCGATAAAAAATATGGAAACGAAAACGGAACAGTCATTTACCGACCGTTTCCGTGCCGTTTTCATCCCTACTGCTATGTTTCTCCTCACCACTCACCCCTCTCTAGCCAGTTCTCTGCCCTACCCCTCTACAACTACTACGTCAAATCCTGCAGTGCCACCATGTTCCCCTCGTCGCCCACAACTATCTGTCCATAGCTCCACCGTCTCTGGCCGAGCTCGTGGCTTCGTGGCCTATTGCGCCATACTGCAGCCTTCCACGTGCTTACAGTCACTCGTCGCACGGAAGACCTGCCAACCAAGGTTTGAAATTTCGTTTTTGGATCCCATCTCGAAGGTGGCTAAAATCCAAAATTTTGGCAAAATCTCAGTATTTCGAATAAAATCTGGATGAGATTAAAAAAAACAAATTTGAAATTTGGTATTTTTGAGGGCGAAAAAACTACAATTTTAGCCAAAATCATTTCAATTTCGCGCGAAATTGATTGAAATTTTGGCCCTTCTTGACCCCTATGAAATGGTCTAATAGAGGTTAGAAAAAAATTCACGCACCTATTATATGACACGATGTCTAGATAGCCGAGTTGGTCTAAGAAGCCATTGTAGTCTCGTAAGGTCTTGAGTTCAAATCTCACTATTAGCATTAAATTTTTTAGATTGTGGTCCAAAAAGAGCCATTACTGGGACTCGATCCCCATACCTCTCGCATGCTAAGTGAGTGCTCTTCCATCTGAGCTACATCCCCTATTTTTTGTGATATTATGTATAACAATGTTGTGAGCATAATCCTGTGTTGACACCTAAATTTGACCGACCGAGATAGGTCCAGTCATGGCACGAGCCAGGAAGATGGCGCGGATCGGATTAGCGATGAGTAATGGGTTAGAAGCCATATTGGAAAGAGCGTGGTCGTATAAGGCACAGACGGGAAGGACCGAAGTCAGTAGAACCTGGATTTGATATGGTTGCGGTCAAGATGGAAAGACAAGATCAAGGTCGATACGGTTGAAGAGTCCGTGATGATCACGATCAAGACTACACCGGCTATAAAAGGCGACATGCTGCATAGAAGAAAAGATCAACCAATCCAAAAATCAACCAGTCAATCTACCAATTACCTTTATTTCCTTGCACTAGGAGTAGTTCTCATAGCTTTGTAATATTTCCTCTATAATTCACGTTGATCAATACAAGTTGCGCATCGCCGGTTATTGATCTCTGCTGCGTTACGCCCTATCAAGCTCTCGTTTCTTCCGATCTTATTGCGCATCGCCTTTTTCGGAGAAGCAGGCTTTTACCCTATCTGATCGGTTCGCGAAAGCAAATTAGATCTGTTTATCCGGTTTGTGCTGGTCCGCACCGAGCTAGCAAGAGTCCTATCGATACCAAGACTCAGATCGTCCTCCCTGGAACGATCGTATCCAGATACACGTCTCTTGCCGATTACGTGATCAAATCGGCTGGCACGCCCGCAACCTTTGAACCCAGCGTTCTTGTGTGTTGGTGGCAAACGACTCGACGCTGCGTTTTTCGGCGACAACATACTTTTGGCACGCCCAGTGGGACCCGAAGAAACATCAATGACATCATCAGAAAAGACTGTCACCCCTACCAACGTCAACACCAATGCGATAATCGCGCCTACCTTGGCCGATTTAACACCCGAACAATGCCAAGAGATTAAAGATCAGAAAGCGGCGTTTGAGCAGATGATGCTAAACTGCTTCCAGAAGACATGGCGAGGTGTCACCAAGAAGATGGCGCTATCGACGATCGACTCTCTCGGAGCCATCGCCCCAAACACCAACGGCGAACCCGGGGTAAGCCGATACATACCCGCACAAGCAGAATTATCGGAAATGATTAATCAGTCTATCAATCACGCGTTGCTAAACCAGTCATTGGCTTTAGTCACCACACTCAGGCCGTTGATATCTAACAGCGTAAAGGAAGTAGCGTAGGAGCTTGAACAACCAAAACCCTATTCGATCCACCACAGGCTCTCCCTACGTACCCGGTCTACTCAATCTGTCCCGGTACTCAGGGGTTAAAGCCGATGGTTGAAAACAAACCATCGACCGCAATTATGACACCTACACCACCACAGCCGACAGTCACCTTGCCTAGGGATCCTGGGACATGCGAGGTCAGGCAGTACTATGCCCACACCGATGGCGCCAAAATAGGTGCCACAGTTAGCTCGGTCTCGAATGTGCAGCATTCACACCGGGTAGCTGCATACACGGAACCTTTCGTACCACAACCAGATCATGTGCGACACCAAGTCATCGATTAGGAGGCCGGGCAAAATCACCGACAACCCAGACTGGTGGCACAGCCCGAGTTTGCACTCGGGGGGCAGCGCCAGGTTCAGCTCAAGCTCCCATTCGGGGGGCACCGCCATGACATGCCCGAGTTTGCACTCGGGGGGCAGCGCCAGGTTCAGCCCGAGCTCCCGCTCGGGGGGGGGGGGGCACCGTCACGACATGCTCGAGTTTGCACTCGGGGGGCAGCATCATGAAACACCTGAGTTTGCACTTGGGAGATATCTGCACGGGCCTAATAGGCCAGCACCCCGCCAGCGGCCGCACCGCCCAAAGAAGCCGATTGAATGGACGCAATCACAAACGTCCTACGAGACCAGTTCGGCATTCAGCCGAGAGGACGGACTCTCGGCTACAGAAAGCCTTACCCTGATAACATTGATTGGATCCCATATCCCAATGGATACCAGGTCCCTGATTTTGCTAAGTTCTCAGGGGACGACGCAACCACCACCATGGAACACATCGGCCGCTTCATACTGCAATGCGGAGAAGCGGGACATTCCGACGGGCTCAGAATAAGATTGTTCCCATTATCCCTGTATGGAGCGGCATTCACATAGTTCACCACTCTACCTCCAGATTTGGTCAACACTTGGGCCGATTTGGAAAGCTGATTTCACGAGTACTTCTTCTGCGGAAGTCTAGAGTTACGGGTCTTTGATCTGAGCTCCATACAACAAAGGTTCAGAGAATCAGTGGCTGAATACATCAAGAGATTCAGAGAAGTGCGTAACCTATGCTTTAGCATTAATTTGCCCAAAAATCAACTAGCTGACTTGGCCTTTCAAGGCTTAATCCCTCCCATACGAGAGAAGTTCGGCGAACAAGAATTTGCCGATTTAAGCCACTTATTGCCCAGAGTATCGGCTCAGGAAGGCCGATCGTACGAGAATAAAGGGTTTAAAGATAAGTTAAAAAGTGGTAAAGAAAAGGAAACACCAAAGGTTAACGTCGTGGAGTATGAATCAGATGATTCAGCCGATGACAAGGAAACGGATGTTTATATTGCCGAGTGGGTCAAGGGTAACAAAAAAACCCTTGGTATGCTCCTGGTTAAAACCAACTAAGGCTGAGTCGGAAGTCAAATATTCATTTGATGTGACCAAATGCGACCGCATATTCGATTTACTTTTACATGAGAAGCTAGTGCGGGTCCCAGAGGGGCACGTTATACCATCAGCTGAAGAATTAAAGAAGCATAGATATTGCAAGTGGCATAACTCCTTCTCGCATAACACTAATGATTGTAATATCTTTCGTCAACAGATACAGTTGGCCATAGAAGACGGACGACTAAAGTTTGCAGAGGAGCGGGACTTGCAGGTCGACAAGAACCCTTTTTCGGTCAACATGGTCAGTTGCTCGCTTAAGGGGAAGGGAATACAACAAGAGAAGCTTGTTCACTGGCAGTATCAGCCACAAAAGCCGATAGGAAGACGGTGAACAAGGAAAAAACGGTGTAGATCACCATCGGCTCGATTCAGATAGAGGCTGATCTTGAAGAAAAACGATCCAGGACAGTTAAAGTGAAAGGTAAACCTGAGGTCGACAAATGGCAGAAGGCCGAAAGGCAATTGCCTCCAAAGAAGTCGATAGTGAAGGCTGGACCGACTTTTGCCCAGCTATTGGCTAAATACGAGAAGAGGGGACTGAAAACGGCCAACGTGTCCCAGCGAGCACCGATAAAGGTGTATCGGCCGACAACTGCTGAGAAAGCCCACGAGCGGTGCCCTTTCTGGCGTTTCTGTTGGGAAATGAGATTGGCTCTGCCATCCCCTCATGTCTGTCCCATGCAGCATTACCCAGGACAGAACCGGGAACACCTCCGCCTTCCATCAAAAACACGGCCGGGCAGAGATATGAGCTACACTCAGAGAGCTATCAAAGGCCGGTCCATGAAAGGATCAGCAGAACAAAAAGAACACCCGAGCGGTCGACAGAACAAAGCAAGACCGAAAGACCAAGCTCGGCCAAGCAAGGGGGGCAGAGAAAGTCAGCCTAACAAGCACTGGGGAAAAACGCAAGGCCGATCAGTTAGAATCGGCTAAATCCGGGAACCCTGAGATGGTAGTCCCAAAAGGGAGACAAAGTCAAAAGGATGAAACAGCCGAGGCAGCCGGAAAAATCCGCCAACCTGTGGAGCCAAAGCCGCGATGGTGCCCGGCTGGTCTCACAAAATCGCAAAGACGTCGGCTCCAGCGCATCAAGACGCAAGAATCCAGAAGGGCTGAAGAAGAAAAGCAGAGAGACGACGCTTTCAATGAACTACGCCCTGTAAAGATCCCAAAGAAAGAATGGCGCGGGAAAGAAGTTGCTCCAGAAAGTCCTTCTATGGTTGAAGATATGGACACACCCACAGACGAGGACATAGAGGCTTTTATGGACAAATATGCAGAAAAGCCTAGGGCCAGAGAAGCAGAGACATTTGTGACCGGAAATGATGCACCTACGGCTAACAATATAGATAGTTCTGCGCCAGATGATGCGAAACCGCTAGCAACACAAAATAGTACACCTTCTCCAGCAAGCATCAATATGGTGTTCGCCCTACCGGCCGAGTTCAGAGCTCAAGCCGCTACGACCCTGGAATCATGCGCGCAGTTGTGCCTTGGGTCCCAAGAGGCGATTTTTGAGAAGTCGCAAGAAGATCACCAACACTTGAAGCCATTGTATTTAAAAGGGTATATCAATGGCAAGCCGATATCTAGGATGCTGGTAGATGGAGGTGCAACTGTCAACTTAATGCCATACTAGTATATTGCTCGTGCTAACGCTACGGCGATATTTGGTAATACAATTCAAATAAGCAAAAGGTGTTATATATTTTTTGGTAATAAAGTGTAGTAAGATGTGCACAAAAGAAAGATTCAGAGAGTTATTATTATATCGTTGATTACACAAGCAAGTGCATAAAGTAATATAAGAACTGTTTATCAAGGTGTCAAGGTGTTGAACGTGTCGATGCTCCGGGCACGTCGAACGAAGTGCTGCTCGGCCTTCACCCCAACGAACGAGCCAAGGTCGGCTACGTTCACCCCAACGTCAACGGCGCCGCTGGGCTGTTCTCACCGAGATGTTCGCGTCTTCAGAACTGCGCCACGGCCGCCTCTGTGGAAAACCCTATTTTTACGCCTATACTATTGAATATAGCCGCCGGCTGCGATCCTGTGCATATATGTGTTTTGGCTGTTAAACCCAGCCTCTCTTGGTTATATAATCTGACGTTCCCGTCCGATACGGGCCGGTTGCTTGCCTGTTTTTTATTCCAAAGCACACGGCCCGGCCCATCTTAATTCTCATGACGCGTAAATCATGTGATGACGCAAAAACAAGGTTACATCTACATTAATGTTGATCATTAATTAGTTGGCAACATAATTATTAGTTAGGTCTCACCAAATTGGGTTGGACTGATCGAGTTTTTGTTGCATGACCGATAACAATACGTGCATTACTTATTATTAGTACACTCGTTAGCTCGATAGCTTTAGCCACACGTATTGAAAGTTCCTTTTACTTATGCATTAGTACGGCCCGCAAAAGGAGCCAGGTTTAGCTAGCTCAGTCAAATCCCATGATTAGTGTTGTATTCTTGCTTGCATGATGTTGTTGTACTACCTGTATGGGGTTCATAATGTGATTCATGAATACTTTCCTAAAAAGCATTTTCATATGAATCAGGCACTAAATTTGCATCATATATTATTACCTTCGACTCTACTGTTAAGAATCTATGGAGGGTTAATTTGGTCATTAGTTTTGAGACATGCATTTAGACAGGCAGGCTATGGGATAAACAAAGCACAATTCTTGCAATGGATCACGAACAGAAGTTACAAGGGTACAAGACATTGGTAGTTTCTGTCAAGTGACTCCCATCTCTCGAGCCTCACATTAATAAAAAGAAGCACAAAAAAAAGAAGCACAAAATAGATTATTGCGAAAAGTCACCGTTGCAAGCGCCAGCATCTTTGCAGTTGTCCACATTATCTGTGACTTCTCAACCTTGGGTCACAAGATTTGCAAAGCAGAGCAAAGAGAATCTTCATTGGCCACATGAGATGCTTTCCTGCACTTGTCTCAGGAAACAAAGACCACCGGTATATAAATGGCCACTCACTATTAAATAAAAATACAAGGAGAAGAGTTGAAATATACACAAGGGATATGTTATCTGTGCCAACCTCCTTCGTAACTTGTGTGTTCCTCAGTGAAGCCTTGTTCAAAGAATGGCTTCTAAAGAAGACCTGCATCAGAAAAATCGACACTGGTAGACTTGACTTCTTGTTTGTGACACACTTCAAGTGGACTAAATCTCAATTTAAATTTCCAGGTGTCCACAAGTTCACTGATAGCAGGAATGATCAACTTCTCAACTTTGAGAGAACTGAGGATCTGAAACGTAAATAACAAAAGACATTTAAGTATATACATCACAAAAGTTCAATCAAGCAAAAGTCAGTCAGTTCATCTATAAACTATTACAGACAAGGTGCATAGACAGGTAAACTATGGTAGTTATACACTTGTACAGCTGTACTATGATAGTCTGATTTGCTTATGATATATCCATCACAAATTTTCGTATGAAATTAGGAAAACATTGTCAAACATAGTACTTTATTAAGAACAGCTGTAGCATGCCAAATGTTACTCGATACCACATCAGAAGAGCACACATTATCTCCGGGTACATAATTGGTTCGCCAACAAGAGACAATGCACAATGTCTAGGATAGACCCTCGCCATTGTTACGGCTTTACTCTAAAAGCAAGAAACAAAGATAATTGTTTTTAGCAGAATCATCGAGAGAGGTTAAAGAGCACAAGAAAGCAAAGGACTGTTTTGCACTATCGTAAATCGGAGAAAATCTCCTGAGCAGATCAGCCGACAAATCTATTCGGGTAGGGAATGCAATCAACGACAAAAGAAAATTAATCGCAAAAGTTTAACTAACAGGCCCCTTTGCAGGTATGGAAAATGGTTCAGCGCAAGCTTGAGTGTGTTGAGGTGATTCAAATAAAAGAGTCTGTGCAAAAGTTTGATATTTGCAGTGACAAAATCAATGTACTTACACAGAACAACGTTCTCAAGGTAAGCATTGCCTTCCTATGATATTGGCAATTGTCTCGACAAATGGAATGTATGACAATAACAATGGTCTACTTTGAATTCCTTTTACTTCCACAGTTCTCTTGTCCATCGAGAAGCATCTAGGCGTTTTACAAGAGCAACCGTGTCAAATCTCTAGCTATAGCTCAGGGAAAAGCTTACCTTGGTAGCGCAGACTTGAGTATACAGGTTAGTTTTGTCATTATGATGACGGTAGTAGCATCTAGGAACATGGCATTTTAAACATAAAACTTGTCAACAGGAATTAGACGTATCAATAGAATCGAGGATCGAGATAAGGATACCTACAAGAAGCTGGAGAATTAGGAAACAAGCCATTACCTCCATTGTAGTATACAAAGATTGGATGTACTGTGCCGGTTCTCAAGTGGAAGGATCTGCCATAAAGGTAATGATCAAAGTTCACCTATGAAAGCCATCAGATGTAAATAAAAATGCTAAACATTATACTCTTTGTAAAACAGGATTGGAAGAAGCGATGCAAACCTACTGCGACAATGCCAATACCAAAGGGAGCACATATAGAGGAAATGGCGGTGACGGAGGACTTCATCTACTTGAACTGCAACAAAAGTCCGCGGCCTCGCTCCTCCCGTCCAATCCCAACCCTCCTCCTAAACAAGGAGGTAGAAACAAAAAAAGGGATTAATCTCACAAACAGATCGATTCAGCAAGAACAACCACAGGGACAAACAGAGCAAACAAGGCCAAATTTAGCAGATTAGTACTCAGAAGCGGCAGATTTCTGAATCCAAATCTTTCAAGGAATCAAATAGCAATCTACCTGTGTTATCAGACAAATCCAAGAGCATGCTTCTTGTCTAGCAAATGTGATACTGCATAATCGAGGGGATCGCCCGAGGTTTACTGTATCTTCACCAGGACTCAAGATACAGAATCATCCACAGAGACCTGAAGACAAGCAATATTCTTCTGAATAATCAGAAATTGAAGTTGTGCAATTACCATATTACCAACACTCCTTTGGAATTTGATGACTTGGAGGTACGATGGGATACTCCTTTTTATCTGCAAATTATACATCTCAAAGGGTGTTGCTACGTACGGGCAATATACCCCTTGTGTCCAGGGTGAGCTTCGGTATGCTTGCCCTGAGCACTGCCGGCATAAACAAAAGCCATAGGATAAATTAACAGAACTGTAGTCATATGGCAGAAAGAACATCGAATTGTTGCAACCAAAAAAGAAGCCCCTACCATCAAATACATAAGCCTGGATCTGGGACCTGGTGTTGGTCAGTTTGTAGAAGACTTCGCTTGCTTTGCCGCCCGTGAGTCTTGCAGATCGAATCAACATATATGCAGATGGAACAAATATGTGCGGGAGGGGGCGGCGGGGCCGGAGGCGAGCGCGAGGAGCCTCGGCGAGCGCGGCGGCAAGGTCGTAGCGGGCGCGGGCGGCGGGGTTGAAGTCGAAGCGCGGCGCGGGCCGAGTCGAGCACGGGCGGCGGGTCGAGGAGCGCGCGGGCGAGGTCGTCGCGGGCGCTGGCGTAGGGGCCGGAGGCGAGCGCGGAGGCGAGCGCGAGGTGGCGGCGGGTGTTGCGCCCACGGAGATTGGGGCGACGATAGGCGCGATTGGCGCGACATGCGCGATATTCCAGATGGGCCCACGGACGACTGGTGCCGCACGGGAGGGGAGGAAAATATGATGGCATGAACCGGGTAATTTGGTCCCTCAGATTTGATGAAGTGATGTGATAGAACATCTCAGCGCTTGATTTTACGGAAGTTGGATTTGTGTGTACACGTGCTTGGGTGAACAAAGAAAGAATATCCTCTGTGGGGGCAAAAAAAGTGTGTGCATGTAGGAAAGAAAAAACTGGTGAATTATAAAGGGGTATAGATTCAACGTGTAAGAAGCTGGGCAAATCCGATGAAGATCTCATAAAAACCAATATGGTTCTTAACGACTTTACCGGAGATCCCACAGAAGCCAGAGGCGTCATGATCACAGAATTGATTGTTGGTAGCAAAACTTTGCTGGCCGCTTTCTTTGTGGTGGATGCCAAAGGCAGTTACAGTGTGCTGCTAGGAAGAGATTGGATCCACGCTAATTGCTGCATCCTATCTACCATGCATCAGAAACTGGTACAATGGAATGGATATGCAGTCGAGATTGTAGAAGCCGATACGTCGGCTCATATTGCCATGGCCAGTCCCGATGCAAATTGGCCGCATGAAGGAGCCGGGTGCATCTCAGGTAAAGCATTAGAAGACTGTGATTTTGTTTGCGTCAACGATGCAAAGATAAGTCCGTTCAGCATAAGACCTAGTGCAGTTGATCGGATAAATGAAGTCCTACGACGATGGAAGCCTGCCTGAACTCAAGATGGTCACGAGGAGGAGCAAGAAGCTGCCAATACATGGCCGATAGTTCCGAGGCTATCAGAGACTTTGAAGACGACGAAAGACTTGGACAAGGATTCACTTCAGCCGATCCGTTGGAAGAAGTAGATATAGAAAACGGGGATCGGAAACGGCCAATCTTCATTAATGCCCGGTTTGGAGGAAGTATAAAGAGGGTCTTGTAAGACTATTAAAAGAGTACAATGATTGTTTCACTTGGGAGTATCACGAGATGCCCGATTTGGATCGTCAACTGGTTGAACATCGGCTGCCAATGAAAGCTGGGTATCGACCGTTCAAACAACCCCCGAGACGTTTTAACCCAGCAATGTATGATAAAATTAAAGAAAAGAAATAGAGCGATTACTGGAAGCTAAGTTCATCAGACCATGTCGGTATACTGAATGGGTCTCCAACATCGTTTCGGTAACAAAAAAGAATGGGAAGATTAGAGTATGCGTTGATTTCAGGGACGTAAATAAAGCCACCCCCAAAGACGAATACCCGATGCCTATAGCCGATATGCTTATTGATGCTGCATCAGAACACAAAATCATCAGCTTTTTTGGTGGCAACGCAGGCTATAACCAAATCTTCATGGCCGAAGCCGATATTCATAAAACAGCCTTCGGATGTCCTAGAGCACAAGGACTATTCGAGTGGATTGTTATGACCTTTGGATTAAAAAAATGCTGGAGCTAAATACCATAGGGCTATGAATATGATATTTCATGAGTTGATCGACCACATCGTGAAAATCTATATAGACGATGTAGTGGTAAAGTCAGCAGGAGATCAACAACACTTAGCCGACTTGGACGAAGTACTCAAGAAGACTCGAATGCACGGTCTAAAAATGAATCCATTGAAGTGTGCATTTGGAGTATCGGCTGGGCAGTTTCTCGGGTTCATGGTACACGAAAGGGGAATAGAGGTAAACCAAGAACAAGTCAGGGCCATAGCCGATATAAAGTGTAGGATCGAAGTATACGAATATAGCAATCAGAGGGGGGGGTGAATGATTGTGCGGAAGCTAAAACCAAATTCTTGATCTATTAAAAGTTCACCCCAAAACAGAACCAAATAATTGCCTCGTTTTCGACAAAAACAGAATGACAGAGGTTCGATAAAACGCGAATTCCCGGAGATCCAACCGTCGGATAGATCTGAAATTTGGACACAAGAAACTAGATTCCATGCATTTAATCGAACCCAAAAAGAATCAGCTCGATCGACTAACGGATCAAAAGTTATAAGCTTCGCAAGCTTGCTGTTTCAGAACTTGACGAGAATCAATCTAATCAAAACTTCAAGATTAAACAAGATCTTCAAAAGATTAATCAACTAGACTTTGAGAAACTCTAAATCAATACCCTAGAACGGTTTTTGATGGATCAAATCAAGATGAAACTCAACGATCAAAAACCAATCAAGAATTAGAACAAGCATGCAAACAAGAACCAAAACAGAAAACACTGTAGCGACGTGGTTACTGTAGCACGCAAAAATCTTGGAAGAATTGATCTTTATTTCTTGTCTAAAATACTCTCATCAAAAGAGTACAAACCCTAAAACCAAGCTCAAAGCTTGATGCGCTCAGCTCTACTTGGTGCCTTTCAACAGGAGACAACCCCTCCTATTTAAAGCACCAACCCACAAGGAGTTCTGAATACGATTCCTATTCCCTAGAAGGAATCAGATTCAACACAACTCTACTTGGCCCAACCTGGCCGAGTACAACTCTTGCACGCGTATGGCAAACCCTACCATACTCACGTGACTAACACTTTGCACGCGTATGGCCACCTGCCATACTCACGTGACTAACACTTTGCACGCGAATGACCTCCTGCCATTCTCACGTGACTAACCATTCTTCATGTGCACCATTCTCTTAGCCCGAACGTCCCGCATGACATCCTTGACCACCAAGACCTCAGTTCCTCCTGAACCTAGTCCCGAACCTCAGTTCCTCCATGAACCTAGTTCCGGTCCCGTCATCGACCACGTTCGTCTTCGAGCAATACCTGCACATGAACAAACCACAAAACAATTCCGAGCACAAGTCCACGACTTGACTCAACATTAGTCCATGCAAATACTCACACGAGCATTGCATAAATTCCACTTCAAAACAAGCATCATGAAATTCTCACAAATTTCATAATCTCAAATTCAAATCCAAAAATCATTTCAATTCTTGCAAAACACCTAAACCGAGCAAAACACATTCACAACGGACAAAAATAAAAAACCCTAGAAAAAGTCCTTTCACGACGGACCAACAAAATCGGTCTGTTGTACAAGTGAAAGTCTCGGTTCCAAGAAGAAATCATTCCAGCGAAAACACGTTCACGACTGACCAAGAAATTGGTCTGACGTACATGCAAAACCTACTGGTTTCTTGGAAAATTGAGTCCGGCTCAGAATCTCAAAAGCATGTCCACGACAGACCCAAAAACTTGGTCCGTCGTACATGGGAAAGTGCCAAAACATGTTTACGACAGACCCAGACCAACAAAGTTTGTCCGTCGTAGATGGGAAACTTACTGTTTCTTGTTAAATTGTCAAAACACATGAACAAACACATTTTGCAAATTCAATTCTAAGCCAATTTTTCAGCACATGATTTCACAATCTCCCCCTTGATGAAAACATTGGCAACACCACTTAGAATTGAACATTTGGCATTCAGTTTACAAAAGATTTTGAAATCCAAAGGATCAAGGACCAAAAAGAGAAAACACAGAATTCCCCCTTTGACCAAAATGCAAAACAAAATCTCCCCCTGAGAAGGAAAATGTGTGTGAATGTGCAATGTGCCCAAAAATTTCAAAATTCTCCAAACTTCTCCCAAAATTCTCAAATTTCCAAAAACAACTCCCCCTTTTTCTTCTCCCCCTTTTTCCTTAAACTTTTCAACGATTCCCAAATTTCTCCCCCTTTGACAATGGATTCATCAAGAGTACAAAAGAGAGAACAGGTTCAAAATTTTTCCTGTAGCAAAGATTTCACAAGGAGAAACAAGGGAGTGCCAAGATAGGAAAAGATGAGCTCATTCGATCATATAACCTTATATATCACATAATATGCAAAATACATGATCTTGATGTGATTTTAACAAGTTAGGGAATGACATGCATCTCAACCTCAATTTAGTCAACTATAGCCAAGTACTAAGCAAAACCTTTAGTAGAAAAACAAAGGCTCAAAGTTGAAGCAACTAACAAATCAGGGCGAGCAAATAGTTTCAACTCCAATCTAGTAGACCAATTTAATCTTTAAACAGTAAACGGCATGTGGCATGCTTGAAGCATACTTCTTTTATTTCTTTGGAGTGGCATGCTTGAAGCATACATCTTGTCTTTTGAGGGAATGGCATGCTTGAAGCATACATCTTATCTTTTAGGGAAAGCATCCTGAAGCACATAACTTGAGGTTTTTGCTTTTAACAACCCTTTTTTTTAGCTGATTCCCTTTTCCTTTATTTTTTGATTGTAAACATGCAAGGAGATTAAAAGGTCTTTTGAAAGAGTAAAGCTGAAAACACACTTGCTTCATAGCCCAAATTTGTCAAGAAGATTCAATAACAAGCCTAGAAGAGTAAGATATCACAGAGTATTTAGCTATAGGCAATTAGTCCAGGGAATTCCACAATGTCATTTTTAGTTCAAGTGAGACAATTATATTATCATATATTAGCTCAATTACATAACATATAAAGAAATATGATAAAGTGAGCTCATCAAGTGAAAGAACTTGGCAAGGAAACTCCCCCTCAAAACAAACCCATTGGATGAACAATCCCAAGTTCTCCCCGAATAAAAGCAAAACGAGAAGAAGACAAGGGTTTTGAAAATGTCTGCCAATTGATGTTCAGTATCCACATGGTGAAGCACAATATTTTCTTTTTCAACATGATCTCTAAGAAAGTGAAATCCAATATCAAATGCTCAAGAAAGAGGATTACTCAAGAGGTGGCACGAACCAAATCAATTCAACATCCTCCAAAGTCAACATCAGAATAAGCTCTTAAACTAATGCATAAGGAAGCAGAAAGCCAAATGCCAAAATCTTGAGTACCATAGAGATACCTGAAAGTTCACTTGAACGCTTGTCGATGTGAAGCACGTGGGAAGCTTGAAAACAAGCACACACAAGCACGTGGGAAGATTCTCTCATGTAAACCTCCAATTATCTCATCCTCAACAGCATCATCATCATCTTTTATGAACAAAGACACTCTCCCCTGAACATATGCACTGTACTTGCATCATTTGGACTAGTTCCTTTGCGAAAGCATGTATGGAAGAAGTATCTCCAAAGGCAACACTTTTAGCATGAGATGCACGAGTGAAGAAGAACCAAAACTTATCAACGAACATATGAAGTGAGCATCCGAAATTCACTAGCCACATGTTCTCCTTCCTCGCGTGAGAAGCCTACATAGAAGCAGAAATTGTCGAATCCTCGGTACTGGGGTTAGAAATAAGATGTTTAGGAATCCAAAGATCGAGACACACGACGCACAACAAAGAGGCACAACACGAGTATTCTTATTCACAAAAATAGATTTGCCTTTTTCCGTGTTTTTAGAAACAAAAGGTGTTTCTTTCACCCTAGGCACATAATGAGAAGTAGAGTGTGCCTTTCTGAAATTAGACCTAGCATTAAACCTTCCTCTCTTTTGTTGTTTAGCTAGTCTAAAGCAAAAGTCTACTAAATGTCCATCTCTACCACAATGAGTGCAAGTGTACTTAACATGATGTTTTGCTTTAACAGTAGAAGCACATTTTGCATTCATCACAGTAGAAGATAAAAGACCAGCAGATTTAAAGACAGTTTTCTTAGGCTCATTGACAATTTCAAATTTTCCACTTGCAAGTGTTTTGACAACAGTGGGAGCATGTGATTTATGATGAGCATAAGAATCAAAACCTAAACCTTTGTTATGAGTGCTGACTTTTGATTGATCCAAGATCATGTTTAGGTTTTTCTTTCCTTTAGTGAAACGTTCTAATGACTTTTCCAAGTAATCAATTTTTCGAGAAAGAGTTAAACAATTATTACAGGGAACGTCCACTTTTCCTTTTTGCTTGCGACAAGTTGAGCATGAAAGAACCTCATGTGTAAGCAAATCTTCTGTCATTTGAGAAACCCTAGCATTTGCATCATGCAACTTCAATTCTAGTATGGAGCATATAGAACATGGAGTTGTATCATGTAAATCAATGGTAGAACAACTAGCATGTTTAACAAGTTTCTCATTTTTCTCATTTTCAGCATTGATTTGCTCTAACAAGGTAACATGTTCTTTCCTAAGCAAAGTAAGCTCATTGTAAATTAAGTCACATGATTTGCAAGCATCATCATCAGGAATCAAGGTTTTAAGTCTAGCAATTTCAGCATTCAATGACTCAACAACAAAATCATGTTTCTTAATTTTCTTGTCACGTTTATCAAGCAATTTACCAAGTCGAGCAACAGCAATAGCTAATTCATCGTAAGAAGGATCTACCTCATTGAAGTCATTTGTCGTGGTCGCCCTCAAGAAAGCTGTTGCTGCTTTTAGCCATGAGACACAACCCCGTCAACTCATGCTTGCTTGGAGTTGCATCGTCCTCACTGCTCCGAGTCCACATCGCTCAAATTGACTTGTTCAAGAGCGGAAAGAACTCGGTGGACAACTTTGCTGTTGATGAAGCTCTTCTTCTTTCTATTACTTGAAGAGAACTTCTTCTCTTTTCTTCACATCGTTGTCCTTCTCCTCCTTGATGCTTTACCTGCAAGTTTAGGACAGTTTGGACGAATATGGTCGAGATCACCACACTCATAGCATCTTGGAGGGCCACCACCACCTCTCTTTCTCATTCTCACATTTTGTAAAGCTTTGTTAAAGCGAGAAGAGAGTAGTGACAAGTCTTCTTGCGGGAATTGCTCAATCTGTTCATCGGTTAGTGAAGACAAGAAAGATAGAGCAAAGCTTGAAGCAGCACCATTATGAGATATGCTAGATTGAGATGTCAAAGCAATTGATTTATGATCATTCTTTCTAGCAAGAATATCTAATTCATGAGTTTTCAACTTGGAATAAAGAACATCTAAGGTAAGTGTACTCATGACAAGAGATTCTCTAATGGATGTAACTTTCATCTCCCAAATAGACATGTCTAAAGCACCAAGCAATTGTCTAGCATTAGCAAGATCATCAAAGCTAACTCCAACAAAGACGAAGATTACTAAGAATTTTATTGAAACGTGCAAAAGTCATCTAGCGACTCACCGGGTTTCATCTCAAATCGCATGTATTCTTTTTTGTAAAGATCTTGACGAACCTCTTTAATAGTGTTAGAACCCTCATGGTAATCACAAAGAGATTTCCATACCTCATATGCGGATCGAAGATGAATCACACGATCGAAGTCGCTACGTCCCAAGCCTTGGATGATCAAGTTGCGCGCCTTGCTATTTGCTTCAACATGTGCGCGATTGGCGTCGTTGACGTTGTCGTTCTCCGGAACTTCATATGGCTTGTAAACCTTCTCCCATATTGCGAAGCCCTGTGCTTGGATGAACGCCTCCATCTTGGCCTTCCAAAACTGAAAATCAACACCATCGAACACACATGGTTTTGTCGAATAACGATCCATTAATCTAATCACCGGTTAAGATAGATTAGAAAAACCTTGCTCTGATACCACTTGTAGGATCGAAGTATACGAATATAGCAATCAGAGGGGGGGTGAATGATTGTGCGGAAGCTAAAACCAAATTCTTGATCTATTAAAAGTTCACCCCAAAACAGAACCAAATAATTGCCTCGTTTTCGACAAAAACAGAATGACAGAGGTTCGGTAAAACGCGAATTCCCGGAGATCCAACCGTCGGATCGATCTGAAATTTGGACACAAGAAACTAGATTCCAGTACGAATCGAACCCAAAAAGAATCAGCTCGATCGGACTTACGGATCAAAAGTTATAAGCTTCGCAAGCTTGCTGTTTCAGAACTTGACGAGAATCAATCTAATCAAAACTTCAAGATTAAACAAGATCTTCAAAAGATTAATCAACTAGACTTTGAGAAACTCTAAATCAATACCCTAGAACGGTTTTTGATGGATCAAATCAAGATGAAACTCAACGATCAAAAACCAATCTAGAATTAGAACAAGCATGCAAACAAGAACCAAAACAGAAAACATCAGAGTGACGTGGTTATCAGAGTACGCAAAAATCTTGGAAGAATTGATCTTTATTTCTTGTCTAAAATACTCTCATCAAAAGAGTACAAACCCTAAAACCAAGCTCAAAGCTTGATGCGCTCAGCTCTACTTGGTGCCTTTCAACAGAGACAACCCTCCTATTTAAAGCACCAACCCACAAGGAGTTACGAATACGATTCCTATTCCTAGAAGGAATCAGATTCAACACAACTCTACTTGGCCCAACCTGGCCGAGTACAACTCTTGCACGCGTATGGCAACCCTACCATACTCACGTGACTAACACTTTGCACGCGTATGGCCACCGCCATACTCACGTGACTAACACTTTGCACGCGAATGACCTCTGCCATTCTCACGTGACTAACCATTCTTCATGTGCACCATTCTCTTAGCCCGAACGTCCCGCATGACATCCTTGACCACCAAGACCTCGGTTCCTCCTGAACCTAGTCCCGAACCTCGGTTCCTCCATGAACCTAGTTCGGTCCGTCATCGACCACGTTCGTCTTCGAGCAATACCTGCACATGAACAAACCACAAAACAATTCCGAGCACAAGTCCACGACTTGACTCAACATTAGTCCATGCAAATACTCACACGAGCATTGCATAAATTCCACTTCAAAACAAGCATCATGAAATTCTCACAAATTTCATAATCTCAAATTCAAATCCAAAAATCATTTCAATTCTTGCAAAACACCTAAACCGAGCAAAACACATTCACAACGGACAAAAATAAAAAACCCTAGAAAAAGTCCTTTCACGACGGACCAACAAAATCGGTCTGTTGTACAAGTGAAAGTCTCGGTTCCAAGAAGAAATCATTCCAGCGAAAACACGTTCACGACTGACCAAGAAATTGGTCTGACGTACATGCAAAACCTACTGGTTTCTTGGAAAATTGAGTCCGCTCGAGAATCTCAAAAGCATGTCACAGCCAGACCCAAAAACTTGGTCCGTCGTGCATGGGAAAGTGCCAAAACATGTTTACGACAGACCCAGACCAACAAAGTTTGTCCGTCGTAGATGGGAAACTTACTGTTTCTTGTTAAATTGTCAAAACACATGAACAAACACATTTTGCAAATTCAATTCTAAGCCAATTTTTCAGCACATGATTTCACAATCTCCCCCTTGATGAAAACATTGGCAACACCACTTAGAATTGAACATTTGGCATTCACTTTACAAAAGATTTTGAAATCCAAAGGATCAAGGACCAAAAAGAGAAAACACAGAATTCCCCCTTTGACCAAAATGCAAAACAAAATCTCCCCCTGAGAAGGAAAATGTGTGTGAATGTGCAATGTGCCCAAAAATTTCAAAATTCTCCAAACTTCTCCCAAAATTCTCAAATTTCCAAAAACAACTCCCCCTTTTTCTTCTCCCCCTTTTTCCTTAAACTTTTCAACGATTCCCAAATTTCTCCCCCTTTGACAATGGATTCATCAAGAGTACAAAAGAGAGAACAGGTTCAAAATTTTTCCTGTAGCAAAGATTTCACAAGGAGAAACAAGGGAGTGCCAAGATAGGAAAAGATGAGCTCATTCGATCATATAACCTTATATATCACATAATATGCAAAATACATGATCTTGATGTGATTTTAACAAGTTAGGGAATGACATGCATCTCAACCTCAATTTAGTCAACTATAGCCAAGTACTAAGCAAAACCTTTAGTAGAAAAACAAAGGCTCAAAGTTGAAGCAACTAACAAATCGAGGCGAGCAAATAGTTTCAACTCCAATCTAGTAGACCAATTTAATCTTTAAGCGAAGCGGCATGTGGCATGCTTGAAGCATACTTCTTTTATTTCTTTGGAGTGGCATGCTTGAAGCATACATCTTGTCTTTGAGGGAATGGCATGCTTGAAGCATACATCTTATCTTTTAGGAAAGCATCCTGAAGCACATAACTTGAGGTTTTTGCTTTTAACAACCCTTTTTTAGTGATTCCCTTTTCCTTTATTTTTGATTGTAAACATGCAAGGAGATTAAAAGGTCTTTTGAAAGAGTAAAGCTGAAAACACACTTGCTTCATAGCCCAAATTTGTCAAGAAGATTCAATAACAAGCCTAGAAGAGTAAGATATCACAGAGTATTTAGCTATAGGCAATTAGTCCAGGGAATTCCACAATGTCATTTTTAGTTCAAGTGAGACAATTATATTATCATATATTAGCTCAATTACATAACATATAAAGAAATATGATAAAGTGAGCTCATCAAGTGAAAGAACTTGGCAAGGAAACTCCCCCTCAAAACAAACCCATTGGATGAACAATCCCAAGTTCTCCCCGAATAAAAGCAAAACGAGAAGAAGACAAGGGTTTTGAAAATGTCTGCCAATTGATGTTCAGTATCCACATGGTGAAGCACAATATTTTCTTCTTCAACATGATCTCTAAGAAAGTGAAATCCAATATCAAATGCTCAAGAAAGAGGATTACTCAAGAGGTGGCACGAACCAAATCAATTCAACATCCTCCAAAGTCAACATCAGAATAAGCTCTTAAACTAATGCATAAGGAAGCAGAAAGCCAAATGCCAAAATCTTGAGTACCATAGAGATACCTGAAAGTTCACTTGAACGCTTGTCGATGTGAAGCACGTGGGAAGCTTGAAAACAAGCACACACAAGCACGTGGGAAGAGTCTCTCATGTAAACCTCCAATTATCTCATCCTCAACAGCATCATCATCATCTTTTATGAACAAAGACACTCTCCCCCTGAACATATGCACCTGTACTTGCATCATTTGGACTAGTGCCTTTTGCGAAAACAGAAGTGGAAGAAGTATCTCCAAAGGCAACACTTTTAGCATGAGATGCACGAGTGAAGAAGAACCAAAACTTATCACTGAACATATGAAGTGAGCATCCGAAATTCACTAGCCACATGTTCTCCTTCCTCGCGTGAGAAGCCTACATAGAAGCAGAAATTGTCGAATCCTCGGTACTGGGGTTAGAAATAAGATGTTTAGGAATCCAGTACTGAGACACACGACGCACAACAGTAGGCACAACACGAGTATTCTTATTCACAAAAATAGATTTGCCTTTTTCCGTGTTTTTAGAAACAAAAGGTGTTTCTTTCACCCTAGGCACATAATGAGAAGTAGAGTGTGCCTTTCTGAAATTAGACCTAGCATTAAACCTTCCTCTCTTTTGTTGTTTAGCTAGTCTAAAGCAAAAGTCTACTAAATGTCCATCTCTACCACAATGAGTGCAAGTGTACTTAACATGATGTTTTGCTTTAACAGTAGAAGCACATTTTGCATTCATCACAGTAGAAGATAAAAGACCAGCAGATTTAAAGACAGTTTTCTTAGGCTCATTGACAATTTCAAATTTTCCACTTGCAAGTGTTTTGACAACAGTGGGAGCATGTGATTTATGATGAGCATAAGAATCAAAACCTAAACCTTTGTTATGAGTGCTGACTTTTGATTGATCCAAGATCATGTTTAGGTTTTTCTTTCCTTTAGTGAAACGTTCTAATGACTTTTCCAAGTAATCAATTTTTCGAGAAAGAGTTAAACAATTATTACAGGGAACGTCCACTTTTCCTTTTTGCTTGCGACAAGTTGAGCATGAAAGAACCTCATGTGTAAGCAAATCTTCTGTCATTTGAGAAACCCTAGCATTTGCATCATGCAACTTCAATTCTAGTATGGAGCATATAGAACATGGAGTTGTATCATGTAAATCAATGGTAGAACAACTAGCATGTTTAACAAGTTTCTCATTTTTCTCATTTTCAGCATTGATTTGCTCTAACAAGGTAACATGTTCTTTCCTAAGCAAAGTAAGCTCATTGTAAATTAAGTCACATGATTTGCAAGCATCATCATCAGGAATCAAGGTTTTAAGTCTAGCAATTTCAGCATTCAATGACTCAACAACAAAATCATGTTTCTTAATTTTCTTGTCACGTTTATCAAGCAATTTACCAAGTCGAGCAACAAAGCAATAGCTAATTCATCGTAAGAAGGATCTACCTCATTGAAGTCATTGCCGTGGTCGTCCTCGATAAAGCTGCTGCTTTTAGCCATGAGACACAACCCCGTCAACTCATGCTTGCTTGGAGTTGCATCGCCCTCACCGCCTCCTCGAATCCACATCGCTCAAATTGACTTGTTCAAGAGCGGAAAGAACTCAGTGGACAACTTTGCTGTTGATGAAGCTCTTCTTCTTTCTATTACTTGAAGAGAACTTCTTCTCTTTTCTTCATCGTTGTCCTTCTCCTCCCTTGATGCTTTACCTGCAAGTTTAGGACAGTTTGGACGAATATGGTCGAGATCACCACACTCATAGCATCTTGGAGGGCCACCACCACCTCTCTTTCTCATTCTCACATTTTGTAAAGCTTTGTTAAAGCGAGAAGAGAGTAGTGACAAGTCTTCTTAGGGAATTGCTCAACTGCTCATCGGTTAGTGAAGACAAAGAAAGATAGAGCAAAGCTTGAAGCAGCACCATTATGAGATATGCTAGATTGAGATGTCAAAGCAATTGATTTATGATCATTCTTTCTAGCAAGAATATCTAATTCATGAGTTTTCAACTTGGAATAAAGAACATCTAAGGTAAGTGTACTCATGACAGTAGATTCTCTAATGGATGTAACTTTCATCTCCCAAATAGACATGTCTAAAGCACCAAGCAATTGTCTAGCATTAGCAGCATCATCAAAGCTAACTCCAACAGCACGAAGATTACTAAGAATTTTATTGAAACGTGCAAAAAAGTCATCTAGCGACTCACCGGGTTTCATCTCAAATCGCATGTATTCTTTTTTGTAAAGATCTTGACGAACCTCTTTAATAGTGTTAGAACCCTCATGGTAATCACAAAGAGATTTCCATACCTCATATGCGGATCGAAGATGAATCACACGATCGAAGTCGCTACGTCCCAAGCCTTGGATGATCAAGTTGCGCGCCTTGCTATTTGCTTCAACATGTGCGCGATTGGCGTCGTTGACGTTGTCGTTCTCCGGAACTTCATATGGCTTGTAAACCTTCTCCCATATTGCGAAGCCCTGTGCTTGGATGAACGCCTCCATCTTGGCCTTCCAAAACTGAAAATCAACACCATCGAACACACATGGTTTTGTCGAATAACGATCCATTAATCTAATCACCGGTTAAGATAGATTAGAAAAACCTTGCTCTGATACCACTTGTAGGATCGAAGTATACGAATATAGCAATCAGAGGGGGGGTGAATGATTGTGCGGAAGCTAAAACCAAATTCTTGATCTATTAAAAGTTCACCCCAAAACAGAACCAAATAATTGCCTCGTTTTCGACAAAAACAGAATGACAGAGGTTCGATAAAACGCGAATTCCCGGAGATCCAACCGTCGGATAGATCTGAAATTTGGACACAAGAAACTAGATTCCAGTACGAATCGAACCCAAAAAGAATCAGCTCGATCGGACTAACGGATCAAAAGTTATAAGCTTCGCAAGCTTGCTGTTTCAGAACTTGACGAGAATCAATCTAATCAAAACTTCAAGATTAAACAAGATCTTCAAAAGATTAAGCAACTAGACTTTGAGAAACTCTAAATCAATACCCTAGAACGGTTTTTGATGGATCAAATCAAGATGAAACTCAACGATCAAAAACCAATCTAGAATTAGAACAAGCATGCAAACAAGAACCAAAACAGAAAACACTGTAGCGACGTGGTTATCAGAGCACGCAAAAATCTTGGAAGAATTGATCTTTATTTCTTGTCTAAAATACTCTCATCAAAAGAGTACAAACCCTAAAACCAAGCTCAAAGCTTGATGCGCTCAGCTCTACTTGGTGCCTTTCAACAGGAGACAACCCCTCCTATTTAAAGCACCAACCCACAAGGAGTTCTGAATACGATTCCTATTCCCTAGAAGGAATCTGTATCCAACACAACTCTACTTGGCCCAACCTGGCCGAGTACAACTCTTGCACGCGTATGGCAACCCTACCATACTCACGTGACTAACACTTTGCACGCGTATGGCCACCTGCCATACTCACGTGACTAACACTTTGCACGCGAATGACCTCCTGCCATTCTCACGTGACTAACCATTCTTCATGTGCACCATTCTCTTAGCCCGAACGTCCCGCATGACATCCTTGACCACCAAGACCTCAGTTCCTCCTGAACCTAGTCCCGAACCTCAGTTCCTCCATGAACCTAGTTCCGGTCCCGTCATCGACCACGTTCGTCTTCGAGCAATACCTGCACATGAACAAACCACAAAACAATTCCGAGCACAAGTCCACGACTTGACTCAACATTAGTCCATGCAAATACTCACACGAGCATTGCATAAATTCCACTTCAAAACAAGCATCATGAAATTCTCACAAATTTCATAATCTCAAATTCAAATCCAAAAATCATTTCAATTCTTGCAAAACACCTAAACCGAGCAAAACACGTTCACAACGGACAAAAATAAAAAACCCTAGAAAAAGTCCTTTCACGACGGACCAACAAAATCGGTCTGTTGTACAAGTGAAAGTCTCGGTTCCAAGAAGAAATCATTCCAGCGAAAACACGTTCACGACTGACCAAGAAATTGGTCTCGACGTACATGCAAAACCTCTTTGGTTTCTTGGAAAATTGAGTCCGCTCGAGAATCTCAAAAGCATGTCCACAATGACCCAAAAACTTGGTCCGTCGTACATGGGAAAGTGCCAAAACATGTTTACGATGCACCGGACCAACAAAGTTTGTCCGTCGTAGATGGGAAACTTACTGTTTCTTGTTAAATTGTCAAAACACATGAACAAACACATTTTGCAAATTCAATTCTAAGCCAATTTTTCAGCACATGATTTCACATAAAGCCTCCAAAGAACAAGAAAGACCTGCAGAAACTAGTCGGGAAGATTAATTATCTGAGGAGGTTCATCTCAAATTTATCAGGAAGGATCAACACATTCACCCCTTTATTGAGGTTGAAAGAGGATCAATAATTCGTATGGGGAAAAGAGCAGCAAAGGGCTTTCGATGATATCAAGAAATATTTGTCGGAACCACCAGTGTTGATAGCACCACAGAAGGGAGCACCATTCAGATTATACATATCAGCAGAAGAAATGACAATCGGGGCAGTCCTTATGCAGGAGGTCAAAGGAAAAGAACAGCCGATATTCTACTTAAGCCGGCGGTTGATAGATACTGAAACTAGATGCCCGCTAGTTGAGAAACTTTGTTTGTCCCTCTATTTCGCATACACGAAGCTAAGACATTATATATTGACATCAATATGCACGGTCGTTGGTAAAGCCGATGTCATAAAGTATATGCTGTCGGCTCCTATAATGAAAGGCCGACTCGGAAAGTGGGCTTACAGGCTTACAGAATTCAACCTCGTGTTCGAATCGGCTAAGGCAATGAAGGGGCAGGTGATAGTCGATTTTATGGCAGACCACACTCCTGCTTGTGGATTAGTGGGCCTCGCTCCCTGGCAGCTTTAATTTGATGGGTCGGTATGTAAGGAAGGAAACGGTATTGGGATAGTTTTAGTATCCCCTAAAGGATGTTACTACGAGTTCGCCTTTAGGTTAGATAGCCGATGCTCAAATAATTAGGCTAAATATGAGGCCTTAATTAAAGGGTTATACATGCTGCAAAATATCGGAGCGGATTCCGTTGAAGCCTTAGGAGATTCTCTGCTGGTGGTCTAACAGGTGCGAGAGGAATTCAATGGCTACGATGACGTCCTGACCAAGTATTTAGCAAGCTGCCGAGAGTTGATAAAGGCATTCAGCTCCTTCACGATCGGCCATATACCCCTAGAGAAGAACGATCAGGCTAATGCCTTAGCTCAGCAAGCATCAGGGTATACACCTCTCGAGCAAACCACCGATTGTGAATCAGTTGAGAAAACAGTGCTATGCCTAACAGCTTCCGATTGTCGCACGAAGACTATAGCCTATCTGACAAACCCCTTAGCCAAGACAGATGTAAAAACTAAAAGACAAGCGCTGAAATACGTAATGATCGATAATACCCTGTATTATCAGACGATGGAGGGTTTGCTTCTCCGCTGCCTCGACACCGAGGAAGCGAAATCGACCATGGGGGAAGTCCATGAAGGAATTTGCGAAACGCATCAATCAGCTCATAAGATGAGGTGGTTGCTTAGGCGCACTGGTTATTATTGGCCGACAATGCTGGAAGACTATTTCTGATATTACAAAGGGTGCCAAGACTGCCAGAAGTTTGGCAACATACAGAACGCCCCCGCCGTGGCTTTACACCCAATTGTGAAACCCTGGCCATTTCGCGGATGGGGCATCGATATCATCGGGAAGATTTATCCAGCGTCCAGCAAAGGGCACAAGTTTATATTGGTCGCCACAGATCATTTTTCCAAGTGGGTCGAGGTGGTACCACTAAAGAAAGTCACTAGCACGGAGGCAATAGCGTTTGTCCGAGAGCACATCGTTCATCTGTTCGGGATCCCACAAACTATTACGACCGATCAGGGCACCGTGTTCATGTCAGAAGCATTCCAAAGCTTCGCCCGAGGTCTAGGGATCAGAATGTTGAACTCCTCACCATACTACGCTCAGGCCAACGGACAGGCCAAGTATTCGAATAAAACATTGATCAAGTTGATCAAAAGGAAAATAGATGATAAACCAAGAGGATGGCATACAACACTAGCCGATGCACTGTGGGCATACAGAGTATCAGGCCACGGAGCCACCAAAGTATCCCCGTACTAGTTGGTGTATGGATAAGAAGCGGTATTGCCATTGGAAATCAGCATAAGTTTACTTAGAACCAACATGCAAGACACTCTATCGGTTGAGGACTATAGGAATGCGTTGGCCGATAACCTCGAAGATTTAGCAGAGATGAGACGAAGAACGATGGAACATATCCAGAAAAACAAGGCTAGGGTAGCAAGAGAGTCCAATAAAAAGGTCATACCCAAGTCATTCGAGGAAGGAGATTTAGTATGGAAGACTATCCTGCCAGTCGAAACGAGAGACAACCAGTACGGGAAATGGTCACCCACATGGGAAGGGCCATACAAAGTTAGCCGGCTGGTACCAGAAAATTCGTACACAATCAAGACCCTAGAAGGGGAAGCATATGTCAAGGCCATCAATGGAAAATACCTAAAAAAGTACTACCCTAGCGTGTAGATCGGAGCCTAGAAGAACGGTGAAAGGGAAAATCGCCGGAAGTCGAATTAAGTTCGGTATGGGATAGATTCGGTTGCAAATCAAAACAATACAAGACGGAAGGCGGTGTACGATTAAGAATATGTTGTTCAGGTACATCGTCTAAATAAGATGGATGATGCTGTAAGCAGCCTCCTGTGCAGCTCGGCCCACGCTCGAGATCAGAGCTTCATCATCCGACGCACTACCTGGGACCGGCATAATAGCCTTGACCTTAGCATCGATCCTCTGAAAGGACTCTACCAAACCGGCTCGACGGACTTGAATGTCGGCCTTTGCCAAGGTAGCCCTGCGGTCCATCTCGGAAAGACGGGTCTCGGCTTCGGCTAGGACCTGCTTCAAGCGAGCTATCTCATCGATCAGCTCTGCCCTTGATGGTACCAAAGCTTGAACTAAAGCGACTATAGCGTCAAACGCGGCCTTCTCCTTTTTTACATTAGCCGCCTGAGGGGCAAGTTCTGCACGCTTCTTCGCAACTTCCTCCCGCTGCTGGTGGCGCTCCTGTGCTGATCGAACGGCGTCCCTTTCCAAGAAAAGCCCGTGCAGACGACAGAACATGTCCGAAGACGACGACGGGAGGCAGGGAGTCACTTCGGCAAGCAAAGCAGAAACCAACTGATATGAGTCCAGCACCATCGGCCCTGATCGCACCAACAGCCGATGAAGCTGCTTCAGTTTATCCCGCCGCAACGCTGATGAAGGGTCTAGTCCTACTTGGAGTGGCTGGGCAACAGGAGGTACACCGTCAGGAGAGAAGCTAAGTTCCCCCAGGGTGAATCCAAGAAGGGTGCTCATCAGCAGCTGAAAGGCAAAACATCAGCCAGAAAGTAAGAACACTCAAAAAGGAACAAAAGCAGCGAACTGAAAAGGTACCTCTTCACCAAAGCAAGTACTTGAAGTAAGGGCGACGCCTGAAGACTCAATGGCAGGAGGGATATCGGCCGAATCCGTTGGGTTGACCACAGGGAACTACCTTGTCACCGCCACGACAACTCCCGCGGTAACAACCACATCGGCCCCTGTTGCTACGTCCTCCATAACAACCTCCGCAGGGGCGACGTCGGTGCTTTGTTTTGTGTCAATTACTTGGATGTCTGCCATAGCAGAGCTCCCTTCCATATCTGCAACAACAACAGCTATGGTCTCCGAAGTGGTATCCTCAGGAATATCAGCAGCGGCCTCTCTCGAGGGATCAACGGCTGAGGCCGCAAGCACGCCATAAGCCGTTGCAGGAGCATCTAACACTACGTCTCCTATAATCGGCTGTGCAGAAGCATAACTCTTAGGAAAAAGTTAAACGGAGAATCAAAAGCAAAACACGAATACCTGAGGAGCCAGCGAAGCAGGTGGGGAAGGAGTAGAGACCTTCGCAAGTCTTCTCCGGCCAGCGAGCCGCTTGTGCCGTGTTGGAACAGAACAAGATGGGGTCCATGAATAAAATGAAAACCCATAGGTTGACAGAAGAAACAGGTACTTATCGCACCAGCCTGAGAAGGCGTCGGCTGTATCACACCAACCATCTCAGTTCTTGGGGGGATTGGTTCCTGGATGCATCGACCGATTTTCTTTTCTGCCGAAACTGAGCCGGTGCACCTCCACGACCCTTCTTATTGATATCTTTCAGAGTGGGAGAAGTGAGGCCAATATTTGTGTGCCCGGCGATGTTGGCATAAAACTCGACAACTTTGCCACTAGCCGACAGCAGCGGCCGTGCGTCTGCAGCATCCTGAAGGTACAAAAACGGCAAAGGAGATTAGCAACGAATGCCCTGCAAGGAAGAGGCAGTGCATCAAAAATACCTGGGGAAAAGGATACAACGGGTGAGATTCATCGAAACGATGGAGCATCTCATCCAGTGAAGCAAAGAACAGTTGATGACTCTATCCTTCCCACCAACAGATGAAAGTCGCGCAAGACCGGGACACCATGACAACTCCAGAAACAGAGTCGATCAACAACTCCTCACTCTGGTATAGAGCAATGTTTAAATCAAGGGGACCCTCCAGCACTTCCCGTTCCTGAAGCCTGTCGAAGAGCACCAGCCGACGGGGTATTTGCTCAAATCCCAATTGCCTGGCGCAAACGGGCGGATGATAATACTCATATGACGGCTTCTGAGTACGGCTTGAGGAGCTAAGACCGACTGAAAAGATGCCAGGAGAAATGAAATGTTTGAGCCACTCGGCATCAGGACAGTCCGATCGACAGAGATTGGGACGCTCGTACTCCAAGAAGTCTATTTGCTGATACGAGAGAAAGTCTATAGTAGGAAGATGCTTTGTGGAGTAAAAATAAGTAAAGTATTCGGCAAAAGCCACCATATTTAGCTTACGGTCGCCCAGGAAAACTTGAGAAAAAACCTCTCCATATGATCGGCAGCGCCTGAGAGGAGGTTCCGCGGATGCTGTTTCTTCCTCCGATGCGTCTTCACACGGAAAGCGAAGGTCCGGAGAAAGTGTGAACCCAAAAGGCGTCTAGAATTGAGCCATCAGCCATAGTTGGATAAACCAGAGAGGGCCTCCCAGATGTCCGACGGTATGAGACTCAGCCACGCTGTTCAGCTTCAAAGTAATGATATGCATTGTCCAGAAAACTGCCCCCAGGAGTAGCTTCCCCATAGCTATGTCGGGACCCGAATTTGCAAATCCGGACCCTCTGTGTATTCAGCACTAGTCCAGGAACGCGCTAGTGCACACAGTCTTAACATCGGTAAATATCACAATCATACCATTCGATACTAATAAAGTACTTTATTTAGATAACCAAACTGGTTGCTTGACCTTATGGTCAAGTTACAAATATACGCCTCGCAAGGCGAAACTTAATAAGAGAGAAATAATAGTAGCGGAAAAATTAAGATAACTTCGTGGTGCCATCCAGTATACCACAGGCAACTGACTGGGCTCGCTCCCTAAGTAGACGGTTCCTCGTGGAGCTCCTCCTCCAAAGCTGGTGTAGTCTCCTCTTCAACTAGTGTTGTATTGTGGCAAGGGTGAGTACATGGTACTCAGCAAGTCATGCACAGAATGCAGGCTAATAGACTATATGCATGGCTTGATACAAAGGAATAGCTCAAGGTATATTTGCAGTAAAATAGCATTTAATAAGTAGCATAAGTAGATTCGAAAGCAGTAGAAACAAGCATAGCATAATTAACTTTTCAAGGAGTTTAATAAACATCTTTCCCATCCTAATCCACATTTCCATCAACATCATTATTAATCCAACCCAACCTTTCAGATCCAAGTTATTTTTGAGAAAATCTAACCCTTGACTGTAATTCCCGAGCGATGTCCAATACCGCGGACACGGCTATTCGAATAGATTGTACACTCTGCAGAGGTTATGCACTTTACCCACAAGATACAGTCAAACACCACAAAGGCGAGTTCCCGTAACAAAGTCTTTCGGAAACTTCTAACAATACAAGTGAGCCTCCCCGGTTATTGCACACTAACCCTTCCCTTAGCTAAGGCGAAGTTTAGGCCAATCAACCGTTAGATGGGTACTGGCCTCGGCCCGATGACGCTCCCCGTACAACTTACACAAAGGGTGTAGTTGACCTCTGAGGTCCCACAGTGCACGTTATTAGCAACTTAATCAACTAGGTCCGTCCCATTCTGGACATGTGGTTGCACGTTAGACCAGTTCAAAGGCTTGCAAGGTGAAGTCCTTAGGATGACCAGGGCAAGACTACCCAAGAACCAAATCAACATCCCGGTGCCACAACCGGCCCACCTGATCATTCTTGCCACATGCCCGGCCAAAAACTATTTATCAAACCCCAGTTGATTACCATGCACCACGTGCCATCAACATCACATGATACCTTTCCAAACAGGTTCAATATATCATTAAGTCAATATTAACATTTGATTGTCCAAAAATCATGTCATGAGCACGAAAGTGTGTCTAAGCAGTATACTACAACGATCTAATTTCCCATGTTGGCAATTTAATAATGTCCAACTAGTAAACCACAACTAGGGTGACAAGGGTCATGGCACATAATTAATTAATCAAGGTGTCATACATCAATTTGGCATTTATCTAATTCCCCATATTTAAATAAAGTATTTTCTAATTGAACTAGCATGCAATAGGTTAAATCAAAATAGATTTCAAAATAGGATCAACATGGTCAAAGCACAATTTGCCTTCAAAAAGTACTTGTTCTTGGTCTTGAGTTGGATCCTGAGTCAATACTTCTCCTTCAAATCCCTCCGGCACTTCAACGTCTACTCGTAAAGCGTGCAAATAGCAATACACAAATAAACAATAGGAAAAAGCATCCCAAAACTCCAAATAAAATCCATAAACAGAGAGAACATAATTTTATGAATTTTTAGAAACTGGAATCGTCAAATTCGGAGTTAAAATGCAAAAGTTATAGCATTTTGAAGTTTAAATAATCAATTAAATAATATTACAGTGAAAAACTTTAGTCCAAAAATTAAATAAAATTCATATTTAGGTAGGTCTCAATTTTATACAAATTTAGAAATTTGAATCACTCAAATCGGAGTTGAAACGCAAAAGTTATAAGCGTTTAAAGTTTGAAACAAAATCTGAAATCATTATTTCGAATTAATAAATCATTTTCTTTTTCGAAAATTAATTATTGCGTCAGCCTGGACACGTGGCAGCCTCTGATTGGGCGGCTGACGTCAGCCGGTCCATGGACTCGGTCCACTCTCGGCTCGGGTCTACCGTGGACCCGGTCCACGGCTCCACGTGCCACTGACAGGTGGGACCACTCGGGTGACGTCATTCTTGGCGTCGGCGCCTTCTGGACGGCCGGCCCGACATCGCGGGCCCACCATGGCGTCGGCGTGGCGTCATGGTGCGGTTTGGCTGGGTACCGACATCACGGGCCGCGTGTCGATGACCCACACACGCAGCGTCGCGTGGCGCGCGGCTTCGGCTCCGGACACGTGGCACGATGCGTGTCTGTTGATTTGAAACTCAACGGCCGCGATTAGATCCAGGGTTAACACGTTGAAAACTACTCGGTGATCGTGGGCCGTTCGATCTAGATCGGACGGTCCAGATCTAATCCTACGTTAACACTGCTACGGCACGTGGTGATTGTGGGCCGTTGGATCTTGATCCAACGGTCCAGATCTAATCGGGTTTGGAAACACGTGAACTCACCTCAACTGCACGATCAAGATCGGACGGCGCACAGAGCTCGCGAGGGCTGATGGCGGTGCGGTGGTCGGGGACGAACGGAGCTGGGGAAGGCGACCTTCGAAGCGGCGTTGCGGTGCTCCTCCGGCGAGATGGGTGCACGGCTCGGGCGCGTCTCGACGAGAGGTTTCCAGATATGGGCTTGGTGTCGACGGAGCGGCTCTGGACACGGCGGAAGACGGCAGACACCACCGTGGAGACCCAACCAACTCCGGCGAGCAATCGGGCACGAACGGCGGCGGCTAGGGTTTCGGGAGGTGGGGCAAAAGGTGCGCACGGTTGAAGCGAACCTCGGATGATGACCCACGCCTTAAATGGCCTCGACATGCGCGCACAAAACGGAAACCTAACCGAACGCGGCGGCGGAGTCTGGCTCGGTTTCGGCGGAGACGACGACGCACGGCCGTCCACGTGGCACGATCGACGGTCACGATCGCGTGGGTGCGATCGGATCCGACCCGGACTCAGCTCGAACCGGTGCGGTCCAATTTAGACCGTTGGATCTCGATCCAACGGTCAGGATCGAATGGGGTTCGGTCAAGTCACGTGGCTCGGGTCGGACTCGAGTCGGACTCGGACTCGGGTCCGGTCGGATGAACAGTGCATACCCGGTTTGGATTTTCCAGCGATTTAATATTTAAAATAATTCCCAGTAATTCATTTAATTCGTTAAAAATAGCAAAATACTCAGAAAAATTCCAGAAAAATTCTGGAAAATATTTTAGGGTATTTGGGACTCAAATAAAATATTTCCAACAAAATTTTATTTGCAAAGATTAATTCTTTAATTATTTCAATATGGAATAAATTCAAATAAATTCCAAATAAATTCCAAAAAATTCCAAAAATTCACCAAAGTGCCAAATCACACATAAATTTAAGAAAAGCAAAATTTTGGGGTGTTACAAACCTCCCCCCCTTAATAGAATCTCGTCCCCGAGATTCAGGGCTAACTAAGTAATAGGTTCGGAAACTCTTTCTTCAACTCCTCTTCGCGCTCCCAAGTCGCCTCGCTTTCTTCATGATTGCTCCACTGAACTCTACAGAAACGGGTTGACTTGTTCCTCGTCTCTCGATCCATTGTGTCTAGAATCTTCACGGGATGCTCCTTGTAAGTCAAATCTTCTTGCAACTCAATTGACTCTAGCGGTGTGCATTTTCTCGGTACTCGGAGACACTTCTTCAAGCTGGGACACGTGGAACACGTCATGTACTCTCGCTAACGCATTTGCGGTAGCTCTAGGTCAGTAAGCAACTTCGCCTCTGCGGCTCAAAATCTTAAATGGTCCAACATAGCAGGTGCGAGTTTCCCTTTAGCATGGAACCTCTTAACTCCCCGAGAGGTGTAACTCGAGGTATACAAAATCTTACGGTTCAAAACTCAAATCCGGCGACGATTGTCAAGATAACTCTTCTGCCGTGATTGGGCTATCTTCAACCTTTCCTAATCATGGCAATCTGCTCTTGGCGTCTTGAAGAATATCAGGCCCGAAGACACGGCGCGCCGGTCTCATTCCAATTCAATGGCGTCCGACAGGTCGACCATACAAAGGCCTCAAAAGGTGACATCTCAGAACTAGCCTTTGGTAACTATTGTTGTAATCGAACTCGGCATACGACAAGCTCTTATCCCAAGAGGTAGCATAAGCCAATGCACACGCTCTTAGCATATCTTCGAATCTGATTGACTCTTTCGGCCTGTCCCATCCGTCTCGTGGATGATAGGGCATCTTGAAGTTCAAACGGGTTCCCATGGCTTCATGCAACTTATTCCAGAACCTTGAGGTAAATTGGGTACCTCTGTCCGATACAATCCTCTTTGGCACTCCGTGCAAACAGACGATCCTGATCATGTACAACTCTGCTAACTTATCTCTCGAGTAAGTGGTCTTTACAGGGATAAAATGGGCGACCTTGGTCAAACGATCCACTATAACCCATATGGAGTCATAACCTCCTTGAGTCTTAGGCAAACCGGTAATGAAATCCATTCCGATTTCCTCCCACTTCCACTCAGGTATTTTCAGCGGTTGCAACAATCCTGCTGGTCTCTGATGCATTGCCTTGACTCTCTGGCATACGTCGCACAATGCAACATGCTCGGCAACTTCACGCTTCATGCTCGGCCACCAGAATCTTTCCTTCAAATCCTGATACATCTTGGCACTTCCTGGGTGGATTGAATACTTGGAGTCATGGGCTTCCTCCAAAATCAGCTGTTTTAATTCCTTCTTGTTGGGCACACAAATCCGATCCTTCATCCATAACGTGCCTTGCTCATCCAACTTGAAGTCCTCTGCCTTGCCTTCTTCTTTGATAGACTTAATCCTGCGGATCTTGTCATCATCCTTCTGTCCTTCCCGGATCTGATCCTCTAGGGTAGACTTTACTTCTAATGCGGCCAAGAATCCACTAGGTACCACCTCAATCTTCATTCTTTGAAATTCCTGGCATAGCTCATCCTGATTCGTGGCTATCAACATATTCACGGTATGGCTCTTCCGACTCAGAGCATCGGCTACTACGTTAACCTTTCCTGGATGGTAATGGATTCCAACATTGTAGTCCTTGATCAACTCTAACCATCTCCTCTGCCTCATATTCAGATCCGACTGGGTGAATATGTATTTAAGGCTCTTATGATCCGTATACACTTCACATCTGTTTCCGATCAGATAGTGACGCCATATCTTCAAGGCATGCACTACGGCAGCTAACTCTAGGTCATGCGTCGGATAATTCTCCTCATGCGGCCTCAACTGCCTTGATGCATAGGCAACAACTTTTCTGTTCTGCATCAGCACACATCCAAGTCCTTGACGCGATGCATCACAATAGATATCAAAGCTTTGATTGACGTCCGGTAGGACTAACACCGGCGCTGATGTCAATCGCTTCTTCAGCTCCTGAAAACCTTTCTCGCATTCTAGCGTCCATGCAAACTTCTTCTCCTTTTTCAGCAATTGCGTAAGAGGTCTCGCAATTGTCGCAAAGCCTTCAATGAAACGGCGGTAGTATCCTGCCATTCCAAGGAAACTCCGGATCGGGTCACGATCTTGGTACATTCCCAATGTAACACAGGCTTCTACCTTGCTTGGATCTACGGCGACTCCTCCTGCGGTCATTACATGTCCAAGAAACTCCACCTAGTCCTTCCAGAAATCACACTTGCTGAACTTGGCGAAGAGTTGCTGTTCCCTCAGCTTTTCCAAAGCTCGTCTCAAGTGTTCGGCATGTTCATCCTCTGTCTTGGAGTAGATTAGGATATCGTCTATGAACACGACAACAAACTTGTCCAAATATTCCATGAACACCTTATTCATCATATTCATGAAATATGCTGGCGCATTCGTCAGACCAAAGGACATAACTGTAAACTCGTAATGTCCATATCTTGACGAAAATGCGGTCTTTGGGATATCTTCTGATCGGATCTTCAACTGATGGTATCCCGATCTTAGATCAATTTTGGAGAATACTCCGGCTCCTCTTAGCTGATCAAACAAATCATCGATCCTGGGTAGCGGGTACTTATTCTTCACAGTAACTTCATTGAGTGCACGGTAGTCAATGCACATCCTGAAACTTCCGTCCTTCTTCTTGACGAATAAAACTGGTGCTCCCCACGGCGATGAACTCGGTCTGATAAATCCTTTCTCCATTAACTCCTCAAGTTGCTTTTTCATCTCTACCAATTCTTCGGTGGACATCCGATAAGGTCTTTTTGCTATCTATTTGTGCAGTACAAGCTCTATCACAAACTCTATGTCCCTGTCTGGCGGCATACTAGGTAGATCCTCAGGAAAAACATCTGGGTACTCATTCACTATTAAGACATCTTCTATGCTGATTGCCTTGGTACTGTTAACCATCAACTGTCCATCTCTAACGGCAGTGGCTTGAAATTCCACTTTCTTTCCACACGGGCTCTCAACTGAGATAGTTTTTCGTCCACAATCCAATACGGCCTTGTGCTTGGATAACCAATCCATTCCCAAAATAACATCTAAGGTCTGGGTCTCCAAAATAATAAGGTTCGCTAGGAACTCTATCCCATCTATTAGTATTCTCACCCCGGAACATCCTACTTTCGTTCGGAGTTCGGAACCAAGGGTTTGAACTATAAGCATGCATTTAAGCCTTGCAATCTCCAAATCATTTTTAGCAGCAAAGCCTTGCGAAACAAACAAATGCGAAGCTCCAGAATCAAACAAAACTGTTGCAGGTACTGAGTTAACAAGTAACTTACCCAGTACGACGTCCGTAGCATTCTGCAGTGCATCCGCGGTGACATGGTTGACTCGGCCTCTCACCACGATGCAGGATGTGACTCCTGGTCTTTGGCGTCCTAGCTGGGTGGATCCTAGGTTGAGGCGAGCGGGGTCACTCCTGCTGTCTTCTTTGGGCAGCTGTTGGCAAAGTGTCCTGGCTCGTTGCTTGATTGTAGCGGCGTCTCACTTGTTCGCCTTGCTAAGCACTGAGCGGCGTTTCTAGCGAGGGCTGGGGTCTGGTAGTTCTGATTGACGGGTCTTGGTGCTGGTGACGATGTCCTTGTAGCATTCTGTGGCTGGAATCTGAAAAATTGATTTGGTGCAACTCTCAGACGCTGTTGCGCTCCCTGGCGTGATCCCTGCTGTTGCATCCTGCGCTTCCTGTTCTCATCCAGTTCCTTGCGCTTGTCCTCGAGAATAAGCGCCTTATTCACCAACTCTTGGAAATCTGGAAAGGTGTGGGTGATCAATCCCACCTGCAATACTGAGTTAAGTCCCTTCATGAAACGAGACTGTTTGGCTTTATCTGTCGCTACATCCTCAGGTGCATAGCGAGCAAGCTGTGTGAACTTGTTCAGGTATTCAGCCACTGGCTGACTACCTTGCTTTAGTGCCCTGAACTCCTCCTTCTTAAGGTCCATGATTCCTTCTGGCACGTGATACTGACGAAACGCAGCTGTGAACTCCTCCCAAGTGATATCTTGAGGGTTCTCTTGCATGGCACAGAAGTTCTCCCACCATTCGGCGGCTGTCCCTTCCAACTGATGAGAAGCGTAGAGTACCTTCTCATTTCCCATGCATTGAGCGATGTGTAGCTTCCTCTCAATTGATCTTAACCAATCATCAGCCTCCAATGGATTGGCATTCCCAGAAAAAGTGGGTGGGTGAGTCCTCATGAACTTTGATAGTCTTGTATTCTGGCGTTGTCCCTGATTGACTTGATTAGCTGTGGCCTGAGCAGTGACGTTTTGCATCTGTTGCATCATAGCATGCATCAACTGAGTCTGAGCAGCGAGAAAAGCTCGAAATTGCATATCCGATGGCGGTCTTGGTGCTCCATCATTGGGGTTTTCTGTTGGGCGAGAACCACTCCCATTGCCTCCAAGGTTTCCGCGGGTGTTCACCATATGTCGATTTACTCTAGTTTTTAGAGATGAGAGGGAACAAGAATAGACAAGTAATATGGAACTTATGCGGGGCGAAAGGTGTAGCTTTAAGGTCTAACTTTATTATTTTAATCAATAGTAACTTGGTATGGTTGCTTACAATGCCTAAGGGCCTTGCAACACATACTGCACACTCAGCAAGCAATGAAAATCCAAATCGAACTAACACTGGAGTCTAACGCCTAAAGGGTGACTCTTTATTCTATGACGCGACTCGGTGAAGGAGTCTCACTATAGATCCTATGCTCACTCATCGAGAAAACCTCCACGGCCTGGGTACGGATGCTGCGGCATAGGCGCGAAACGATTGCCATGTCCAGCAACTGTGTCATCTGTGGTAGTCGAAGAAGCAGTGTCCTCCTCAAGATCTGACTCCTCCGGATCTGGCTCGTGTAGCTCGAAATCGGCTGCAGTTACGGTCCGTACAAAGCCATCTCCAACTCGTCAATCCTTCGCAGAAGGTGTGACACATACTCTTGAGCTTCCCGCCATCTGTTCTTCTCTGTCGTGATCTCCTTGCGGGCCTTCTGTAGCTCTTTGCTTGTATCATCGAGTACATCCTCCTGGGCGACAACAAGTCGTGCCAACTGTGTAACCATAGCATTCTCATCCTGGATCGCCTTTGGGTCAAGAAGGTTATTGCTGCGCGGATGATAACGGAACACCGTGCTCTCCAACTCTCTGGCGTAGATGTGGGTAATGTGCCACATTGCTCGTTGTGACGCCTCTTGGATACCCATCTGCATTGTAGACCTCCTGGCAGTGCAGTGTATCGGGCGATTGCCTGGGCCCTTCTTCCTAGCAGGTACCACAATCTTCACGTCACAAGCCTTGATCAATCCTGCTTGTCTGATTACTTCCACTTGGTATTGCGGCTTCTCAAAATCTCCGAGAGTCTGTAGCATATGTCAAAGTTCTGCGGCGTGACCAACTTCCAGATCGACGTAGTTGATCTCTCCCTCCATCTGTCACAAGATGCTTACGTAGGAACTCGGAATTTTTAAATCGTGACAAGGTAAGGAAAAATTCAGCAAAAGACAAGAAAAGAGAGAAGGGGATAAGTCGAGATGTCATTTCTTATCTTGACAAATTTTATTCTTTTAGAAAATAGGTTTTATCCTCTCTACGACCATTCTAGCTAGGGTTGAGCCTACGGTCAGTATGGCTCTGATACCACCTCTGTCGGGACCCGAATTTGCAAATCCGGACCCTCTGTGTATTCAGCACTAGTCCAGGAACGCGCTAGTGCACACAGTCTTAACATCGGTAAATATCACAATCATACCATTCGATACTAATAAAGTACTTTATTTAGATAACCAAACTGGTTGCTTGACCTTATGGTCAAGTTACAAATATACGCCTCGCAAGGCAAAACTTAATAAGAGAGAAATAATAGCAGCGGAAAAATAAGATAACTTCGTGGCGCCATCCAGTATACCACAGGCAACTGACTGGGCTCGCTCCCTAAGTAGACGGTTCCTCGTGGAGCTCCTCCTCCAAAGCTGGTGTAGTCTCCTCTTCAACTGGTGTTGTATTGTGGCAAGGGTGAGTACTTGGTACTCAGCAAGTCATGCACAGAATGCAGGCTAATAGACTATATGCATGGCTTGATACAAAGGAATAGCTCAAGGTATATTTGCAGTAAAACAGCATTTGACAAGTAGCATAAGTAGATTCGAAAGCAGTAGAAACAAGCATAGCATAATTAACTTTTTAAGGAGTTTAATAAACATCTTTCCCATCCTAATCCACATTTCCATCAACATCATTATTAATCCAACCCAACCTTTCAGATCCAAGTTATTTTTGAGAAAATCTAACCCTTGACTGTAATTCCCGAGCGATGTCCAATACCGCGGACACGGCTATTCGAATAGATTGTACACTCTGCAGAGGTTATGCACTTTACCCACAAGATACAGTCAAACACCACAAAGGCGAGTTCAGTAACAAAGTCTTTGGAAACTTCTAACAATACAAGTGAGCCTCCCGGTTATTGCACACTAACCCTTCCCTTAGCTAAGGCGAAGTTTAGGCCAATCAACCGTTAGATGGGTACTGGCCTCGGCCCAGATGCGCTCCCGCACAACTTACACAAAGGGTGTAGTTGACCTCCTGAGGTCCCACAGGTACGTTATTAGCAACTTAATCAACTAGGTCCGTCCCATCACTACTACAAAACTGCAAATAGGAGACGCCCTATTAGTGGTGGTTTGTTTGGAACCGCCACTAATAGGAGTATCAGTGGCGGTTCTTGAGTGCAAACCGGTGGCAGGATCATTAGTGACGGTTTTTGTTCCGAACCGCCACAGATAGTGGCCTATCAGTGGCGGTTTGTGGTTATAACCGCCACAAATAATGCGACAACTATAAGTGGCGGTTTTAACCCTAAACCGCCACTGATAGTCCACTATCTGTGGCGGTTCGGAACAAAAACCGCCACTGATAGGTAGGTATTATCAGTGGCGGTTGGAGGACAAAACCGTCACTTATAATTAGCTTATTTGTGGCGGTTCTAAACAAAAACCGCCACAAATACAGTTATCTGTGGCGGTTTTTGTTTAGAACCACCACAAATAAAACCCCCTATATATACTAGTCGCTCTGACACTCTCTGAGGAGCTCATGGTCATCTTCCTCCCGAGAAGAAAAGCAAAATTTCAAATCTGAGATTTTGTTTGCAAAGAAACTTGAGTTTTTACTGTAGGGTTGTTCCAAGGTGAGTAATTTGTTCTCCTCTCTTCATTTGTGGTGATGTAGTTGCAATTTAATGGCTAGATCTAGTTTATTTAAGATTTTCCTTTCTTGAATGGCAAAGCTTAGATTCAATTTTTTTATTTACCTAGCATTTTTAAGATTAATTTATATCTAGATGATGAATTTATTACCTTGCTCCATTAGATTATTTGTTATCTACCTTTTTTAGATGACAAAATATGGCAAGCATATATTAAATTTATTTAATTAAGATTGTTGGATATTAATACACATTAAATTTAATGTATATGGTATATAGGTGATCATGAAGTTGCCTTGCATTTTGAGATGATGAATTATGTACCTCTTTGAGAGGATAAATTTAATTTTGGCTATGCATAGTACTTAAGATTTGTTTCTAATTACCATTAATTTTCTTACCGTTAGTGAGATGATGAATTTACTACCTTGCTCTATTAGATTAAGTTGTCTACCTTTTTTGGATGATAAATTATGATTGAGCATATATTAAATTTATTTAATTAAGGTTATTGGATAGTAACAAATAATGGATTAATGATTTATGTAATTAAGATTATTGCATATTATTAATTGTTACATTAATTAATTGTAGATGGACCGGAGATGGATGTACAATGCGAACCATTGCGGTAGAGAATACATCGACGGCCAGATTCGCTTTTCTACGAGCAATGAGGAGAACAGATTGCAAAAGAAGACGGAGTACATACATTGTCCATGCATTGATTGCAAGAATGAGAAGATGTTTTCGGACAAAGACCAAATCCACTTGCACTTGATTCGGAGGGGCTTTGTACCTAGCTATACCTGTTGGACAAGGCACGGTGAAGAGGAGATCATACTTCAATGTGATAATGTCAACGACGACGAAGCCGCCAATATGGCAGCTGACATCGGGTATGGAACCAATGAGGATAGGTTGGTCGTTGACGATGACAATAATCTGGCTCAAATGTTGCGCGATGCAGAAGGAAACTACAGCAGTGAGAGAGAGTTTAATCAGTTCAAGGGTTTGATAGAGGACTCGGAGAAACCTTTGTTCCCGGGTTGCAAGGAGGAATACACAAAGTTGCACACTTGTGCTTTCACTCACTGAAATTGAAGGCAAGCAATGGTTGGTCCGACAAGAGTTTCACGGAGTTGCTACGTCTCTTAGCGGACATGCTTCGAGAGGGCAACTTTGTTGCCTAAGACCACGTATTTTGCCAAGAAGGTTGTATGTCCCTTGGGATTGGAGGTAGAAAGAATACACGGCGTGTCCAAACGATTGTATACTCTATCGCAAAGACTATGCACACGCATGTATGTCCGGTGTGCAAAGCATCGCGATACAAGCGTAAGGGCGAGGAAAAGCGAAGGCATAGAAGTGAAGAATGGAGCTCCGCTAAAGTGGTGTGGTATTTGCAGGTAATACCTCGTCTAAAGCGTTTATTTGCAAATAAAAAGCATGCCAAGCTGATGTGATGGCACTCGGAAGAGTGAAAGAGGGATGGAAAGTCGAGGCACCTGCTGATTACGCTTGGTGGAGAACCATCGATAGGCTCTATAGGGAGAAATTCTGAAATGAGACAACGAAAATAAGGTTTGAGTTGAGTACGGATGGAATGAATCCTTTCGGTAACATGAGCCGATTCATAGCACTTGGCCCGTGACTCTCTGTATCTACAACCTTCCTCCTTGGTGTGTATGAAGCGAAAATACATTATGATGTCATTGCTTATCCAAGGGCCGAGACAACCTGGAAACGATATTGATGTATACCTACAACCATTGGTGGAAGATCTTGTGCTCTTGTGGAATGAAGGTGTACAGGTATGGGATGAGTACAAGCGAGAGTACTTCACTCTCACGCGCAATGTTGTTCTGCACCATCAATGATTTACCCGACCCTAGGTAACCTGTCGGCCGTACTATAAAAGGAGCTAAAGCTTGCCCCCAATGCCTGGATGAAACTAGTAGCGTGTGGCTTAACAACTCGAGGAAAAGCAGTCTACATGCGTCACCGTCGGTTCCTTGAAAGAATCATCCGCACCGTAATATGAAAAAACAATTTGACGGTACAAAGGAGGGCAGTTCAGCTCCAAGGCCTCTTCTTGGGAAGAGGTATATGATATGGTTAAGGATATTAATGTTGTACTTGGAAAGGGGATACCTCGAGGTCCCGTCTTGAAAACCACGTGGAAGAAGAGATCCTTATTTTGGGATTTGCCCTATTGGAAGGACTTAGAAGTTCGACATTGCATCGACGTCATGCATGTAGAAAAGAATGTATGTGATAGCGTGCTTGGTCTTTTCTTGAATATTCCTAGCAAAACAAAGGATGGGTGAAGGCACGAAGGGACTGGAAGATATGAAGATCGAGCCGAGCTACATCCTCAAGACACCGAGAAAGGCCGACTTTACCTTCCCGACTTGCCATACTCTGTCAAGAAAGAGAAAGCAGACCTCTGCAAGTGCTTGCGTAATGTGAAAGTTCCGTCCGGTTACTCCGCAAACATCAAGAAACTGGTATCGATGAAAGATTTGAAGTTAAGCGGTATGAAGTCTCATGATTGTCATGTGATGATGACACAAATGCTCCCTATTGCAATTAGAGGTATTTTGCACGACAAGGTTCGAGAGGCAATCATGAGGTTGTGTTTCTTCTTTACGCGATTTCACGAGAAGGTCATCGATCCGTTGGACTTTATGAGCTGCAGTGATGTGGTCAACACTCTGTGTCGACTAGAGATGTATTTTCCTCCATCATTTTTCGATATCATGGTTCATCTCATTGTTCACCTTGTGAATGAGATAAATATTTGTGGGCGATATTCTGCATCGAGATGTATCCGTTCGAAAGGTACATGGGTGTTACGAAGAAATATGTACGTAATCGATCGCGGCCAGGAAGGTTCCATTGTAGAAGGTTATGCAATTGAGGAGGTTATTGAGTTACTGCGTCGATTACATGGGCGAGGTTGAACCGGTAGGAGTGCTGTATCACGCCATGAGGGAGGCTAGGCGGCAAAGGAGTAATCGGAAAGAAATCCACAAATTCTTACGATCATTTTTTGTTCGAACAAGCTCATTTCACAGTCTTGCAGCGATCGATCGAGGTATCCCGTTTATGGACATGCACAAGGAAAAGCTACAGAGGGAAAATCGTGGACGATCGAGAGGTTTGGATAACAAAGAGCACAATCGTGTGTTCAATCATTGGTTCAAGGAGCACATGTCTGGTGAAGAAAGCGAGTGTTACGTTGAGGTGGTTGGCAAAAGGGCCATCGGTACAATCGTGACATGGCAAGGATACGACATAAATGGATATACATTTTACACGAGAGCTCGAGGATAGCAAAAGTACTTACCAAAAGCAGTGGTGTCCGTATAGATGCCTACGACAATACAGTGATAAGAAGAGCAGCTTCTATGGGTTTATAGAGGAGATTTGGGAGCTCGACTCTTGCATTTTCAAGATCCCGATGTTTCGGTGTCGTTGGGTCCAACTCCCAAAGGGTGTCAAGGTGGACAAATATGGTTTCACTACTGTGGACATTGAGCAAGTTGGATATAGAGACGAACCATTCGTACTTGCGAAGCAAGTTGCACGGGTCTTCTATGTAATCGACCCGGCAGATAAGAAGCGTCATGTAGTTCTTCAAGGAAAACAAAGGATCGTCGGAGTTGAGAATGTCGTGGATGAGGAAGAGTACAACCAGTTTGATGAGTTGCCTCCTTTCGTAGATGGCAGCATCAGGCTCGAGGAAGCAACCACTCAGGAAGCCACCTATCATCGTGATGATCATGAAGAAGGCCAAATTGTGAAAGAAAATAATTAGCTACAAGTAATGGCAAAATGTGTGTATTTATGTGGGGTAATGGAAATGTAATGTCAGAAATATGTATTTATGTGGAGTAATGGCATTTTGTTAAAAATATGCTTTATATTAATTCATGGCTTTATATTAATATATATGATAGATGCGTTAATATATAGTGTTATAAATGCATTTATGTGGAGTAATGGAAAAATATGCTTTATATTAATTTATATTAATCAGGGATTCAAATTTATAAGAATATAAATTTATATATCATAGATAAATTAATTATGAATAATTAGTAGTTAATATATATGATAGGTTCACTAATACATTAATTCATATCTTTATAATAGAAGGAAATCTGAAAAATATGCTTTATATTAATCATGGATTCAAATTTCATAAGAATATAAATTTATATATCATAGATAAATTAATTATGAATAATTAGTAGTTAATATATATGATAGGTTCACTAATACATTAATTTATATCTTTATAATAGAAGGAAATCTGAAAAATAGTATTAGTGGCGGTTGTTAATTAAAACCGCCCGCAGATAAATTTATCGGTGGCGGTTTTTAATTACAACCGCCATCGATAAGGTTTATCGATGGCGGTTTTTAATTACAACCGCCATCGATAAATTTATCTGTGGCGGTTTTTAATTACAACCGCCAGCGATATGTGCCCCAATATAAACCACGCCACGGTGGTGATCCTCACCACTAGCTTTGAACCCTACCCGCCGCCTCCCTCGCGCCGGCGACCCGCCGCGCCTCCCTCTCCGGCGACATCGTCGGCCCGTCCCGCCGCCTCCCTCCGCGCCCGGCGACCCACCGCCTCCTCCCGCGCCCGACGACATCGTCCGGCCCGTCCCCGCCGCCTCCCTCCGCGCCGGCGACCCGCCGCCTCCTCCGCGCCCCGGGCGACCTCGTCCGGCCCGTCCCGCCGCCTCCCTCCCGCGCCCGGCGACATCGTCCGGCCCCTCCCCGCCACCTCCCTCCCGCGCCCGGCGACCCCGCCGCCTCCCTCCCGCGCCCGGCGACCTCGTTTGGCCCGTCCCCGCCTGGTATCTGTGTTGTTTCTAGTTCATTCTAGTTATTGAAAGCACACTGTGCAAGAAAATGGTCTCATTTTTCTTTGCTTGTTGCGTGGTGACTAGAATACTATGCCAATTTTGGAACATTTGCTTAACTCGTATGCTCTGGATGAATTGTTGGTACTGTGGGTAATTCTCTGTGAGGAGTCGGCTTAAATGAGACAAGGTTGTGACGGTATAAGTAAAGTCTGAAATTAGTTAACTTGTTATTACTATTTTGTCAAATTCCTTTACTGGTTGTTGTGATGATTACTTAGTTCGATTCATACATTACTTATCTAGTTCGTTACTTTTGTCAGTTTGTGAATAGGCTTTGATCTTTCTGTTAAAGCTGTGCATGATATAGTTTGATTGTGTATGTCCTAAGCAACTCAATAACAGGAGGTAAACTGTGTTGACAAAGCGAGAACTAATTTCAAATTTTGCTAGAAATCTTGTCACAACTAAGTCTATGATCTAGTTGCCTTTGTGGCGAGGAAGGCTAATCTTTTGATTAAGCAACCCGACATTTGAGAGAAATACTAAAATCAAATCTTCTTAAGGTCTTTACCTAGTTGATTAATTATGGTTGAACATTTGATTTCATTGAGTAGCCTGTTTAATTTTGGTTACAAAATGCTCAATTTAATCATTGCTCTCAATGTGCTATTTGCCATGTTGTACTGTTTATCTAATTTGGTAGATGATCAATCTTTTGTAGTATTGTTCATTCTGTTAAACACTACATATGGCTGTCACTTTGTTCTCTTTATATTGAGAATTAAGTTAATGAATATTTTGCTAATACCGCATTTACTTCTCTTTATATTCTCTCCCGTGGGACTATAATCAACGCACTGCTCGGACACTAGGGTTTTTATTGTTCTCTTATTTGCATCTTATGGTGTTCATGTTCTTCAGTAGCAATAGGTACGACTCGAGGCGCGTAGACCTCAAGGAGTTCTTGGTGCTCGGACACCAAGATTCTTGTTTCTTACGTCATTGCTTAAGAACTTGGCCATAAGACCTAATTATTACAAGACTTCTTCTCTTTTAATCAAATTGCTGTTCTTAAGGATGTACCTATTCTGGTCTTAGCCGCCTTGCTTTTAACTACATATTTTTATCCGATGCAACGCAACATGTAAACCTACCTAGTCCGGTCTTAGTTGCCTTCTATAGCTGCCAGAGTAGTTTTACCTGTCGGTTAGGATTTCTCAACATTATTTATCACATCGGTTGATCTCTCTACACAATAAGACCTCTTGTTGACATTATCTTCGAAATGACTATGTTTACTTTCGAAATGTAGTTCTTATGGAGCTGAGGCCCGACTGGGTTGGAGGATGCTTCCAACCCGCCCCGAACTCAAGCCCGAGTAGATACTGTTGGACCATCCAACCACCGAAGGTGCCGAGGCCTCCATCGCTGCCAGGAGATCTTGATGCTCCCGTTGCAAGACGTCGAGGCCGAGGGAAAACTAAGAAGCCTCGAAGGCCAGATACCATCTCGAGAGGTCTCGAGATCTGGAGTCAGTTAAACCGGCAAAAACAAGAAGAAAATATAGGTCAACATGCGGGTACATCGCAAGGGATAAAGTGCCAATCACCTATTTGGATTGGCACAAAGTGCCCGACGCCATCAAAATGGATCTATGGACAGAGTGAAAGAAACTTTCGAATTCCTGAAGGAGTGAAGAGCTCGTGCGTCGCAATGCATTGATGTCAATGGATGTCGCATGGAGGAACTTCAAGTCCAAGCTGAATCGCAATATGTGATGAAAAATCGGTCGACCATCGAGATTATCCTAAAGTAGAGCCATATTGGGATGAATTTATTGCGATGAAGCAAGATGAAGCAGCAATAAAATCCAGTGAGGACCACCGCCAGATCGCAAGGATGAACACTCACCCCCACGAGACTAGGCACGAGTGGAGTACGCGGGTAAGATTCCTCGGGAGAGGCAAGAATTGGATGCAATCCGATCGGTGGCACAAGTCCCTTAGCGGACTACCGGACCGAGTTAAGCATTATGTGCTAGCAAGGGCATCTGTCATGCCTAGTGGGGGCTTATCATTCAAAAGCAACGATGATGAAGCAATCTCCCAACGAATTCGGGAGGCTGCACGCCGAGTCCACCCAAGGAAATTTTCACGCAGATAGGAGAAGGACAAACTAACAGCAGCCTTGGGAAATAAAGAGCATCCTGGTCGGACCACGAGGCGTAGGGGTCAAGGTTCCTGGAAGATTGGTTTCCCGAGCACGGAGACTCGTCACAGAGTCGCAAGAGAGCGAAAGAAGAGCGTGCGGAGCGGGCTATGGAGGAGATGAAGCAAAAGATGCTTCAAGAATTACAAAGCACCATAGAACAACAAGTTCAACAAAAGTACAAGAAGCCATGAGCCGCCGCAAGGACACAACACTGTTCTCGCCGACCCTACGAATCGTCGTAGCGATTGCGCGTCCACACCATTGGTACAACCAGGATAACACGCATTATCCTGTGGGCGACATACAAGACCCCACACCTGCCAGCTCAATGTGCCTGTCATGAACATATTTTTACAGTGCTCTGAGGATAGCTTATCCATACCAACAAGGGATGTTTTGCACAACTTTCGAGATAGCTCCAGGTTATGCAAAGGTCCAGTGGACACAAGTGCTTCCACGGTTCTTTGAGGTTGGAATTTGGAAATGCCTTGCAATGATGAGGTCACAACTCTAGGAAGTGCCGTTCACACTTTCATCGATGGCGTAAGCGTGACATCATCTTGGATCATGAACCGCCGGCCTCTCCGTGATACAACCGCCACCTCTCCTGCAAAGACAACTTCGCCCATTCATCACCAACACCTGAGCGTCAAATGGCTAGTGCGCCCACTATAAAGGAGCCTGCTCTAGGAGCCCATTCGTCACCAGCGCCTCAACATCAAAAGCTTAGTGTGACCACTTCAAAAGACGAAGGTACAACACCTGATCCGAAGAAATGGCCCGTTAGACAAGCCATATCAGTTAGATCAAAGCGGCTGCAAGCAGTATGATGTCATCAGAGGAAAAGGAAAGGGCAAAGCGAAATCTCAAGTACAAGATAATCACGAAAGGCTAAAATACGAGCTTGGAAAGCCATTAGTCACCGAATCGAAGTTGAAGAGCCTAACACTCATGATGCAGCGATTACATGACTGGTACATGATGCGATCCAATCAACATATACTCCCGAAGATGATCACTGCCATTTACGGAGAGGAACATTTTCACCATGAGGGGGCTGGCTACTTCATGATAGAATTCGATAACTTGCACAACTTGTTCTATCACGACGCCCTCGACGTGTCTTTTTTGTGATCTTTGGACCTTTGTAAGTGTCTACTATATAAATCATGGTTTACATTCACGTAATACCGATAAATGTCTTGTCTAACTTTTTCCTTATCTAGATACGAGACTATTGAATTGAGAAGAACCAAGGGCCCAGTGGGATTCCTCGACCCAGGAACGGTGTGCCAGATCGAAATCTTAAGAGCACCAAATGAGGTTGAGGAATACATATCTGAGCGTTGCTAAAACTACAAGACAAGGAATTCATACTTGTTCCATACAATTTTAAGTAAGTTTCTCATGGCTAGTTAAATCACTTGTTGAATTCGCTCATTTCTCTTATCCTAGGGCTAATGACTATAGCATCATACATGTATATGTAGGTTCCTTTGGATTCTTGTAATCTTGACTCGAGAAAAGAGCAAGTTCTTTGGTCATGGATTCGATGGACAAAGATAAAAGACTAAAGAGTCGCTAAGTGTAATGAATGCGGCGTTCAAAGATATTGTACAAAGAGCTTGAGATACCGCCCATTCCGTAAATCCCTTTCGATCAGAACTAAATTTCCTAAGACGCACGCAAGAAATATTCTTATATCGCATTTCATAGTAAATAACTCCTTCCATGACATTTTAGTTTATTCAATTTACGTAGTGTCACAAGCGAATGCAAGGCACAAATTTATGTGGGTACTTAGGTATTGCCAATACATGCGCGAAATCTTATCTTCTACAATAATAGACAATGACGTAGAGGTTTGTCATGCTAACATTACACATTTATTCGCACCACTCAATTTCTATATATACTCTTAGATTTATTTTTCGTACTTGTAGCGCCTCAAATTGCCTACGACAGGACTACATCCTCTTGACATCCAAGCCATTCGAGTGACAGCTCGCTTACTTCATCATGAAGGAAGTCATCAACAAAAAGGGCGAGTTTTATGATGAAGACAACAATGATCAATTGCTCCATGCTGTTGTTAAACGTCATTCGCCTCCAAAGAACCCTAAAGGCTCGTAGGCTTAAGATTGTGTGACAAGATACTAGGTCTTGGATGTGGACTTGTAAATTGTAAACGAGAGCATGACAAACTTTAGAAACGAGAAGATACTCTACTGGTCAATATGACTAATCTTATTTATTATCGATCTATTACAATGTGTGTGATATAATAGTTTTGCTTGTGATATAATTATCGATCTATTACACCGGAATGTTGTAATGCTGATTGGTCTTGGATGCTGCATTGTTTATTTCCATTTTTGTGTGTTCTCCTGCAATGTAGAATAAATTTGTTCAATATTCCTGCAAAAAGGATTAATGATGTATATGTAACAGCTGAGTACTTCAATCTTCAGGGTGTGAGGATGGAAACTATAACTGCGGTTCCACCTTATTGTGGTTCCAATTATATGATGATAGCGGTGTCAGCAGTTTGTTCTTCAATGACATGTTCACAAACTCTGCAGACTGTTCGGATTTGGCAAGGGAGTGAGGATGGAAACTATAATCGCATCCATATATTGAAAGATCATACTGCTGAGGTTAGTATTTAGGTGGATCTTGATATGCAAAATAGATTGTTACATTCTTGAGGCTACAATTTCCTGTATGGGTTGCATGGATAGCTGGTACTCTGCTGCATGCATAGATTCATCATTCCTCTCTATGACATGTAGATTGCCATTATAGTAAAGTTGACATGTAGATTGCTATGATGGAGGTAAGGAAATTGCATTGTATAGCATGTGGCATCTTGCCTGGACAAATATTTATTAATTGAAAATATATTTTGTAAGACATACTATCACAAATTTAGAAAAAAGTCAAGCAACACCTACATGTAGTTTGCTAATGAATACATTTAGGTTTTTATCCATGTCATATACCAGCTGTTTTTTTTAATCATATTTGAATCTTGTCAGATTCTTATGCCATTCCAACCATCGGATTTATACCCAGGTCCTGCCTTGAATATATTGAACTTTTGCTTCACCTATACCTAATCGATATAATTGATTGATGTAAATTACTGATTGAACAAGTGTTGGAGTTCCTATTCGGTAGGCCAGTGCTTGATCTTCATATGATGGGGCCTCCAGATTTTTGTGGTCTCGTAATGTAGTGGTTTTAGATCTCTATTTCGCCAAGTTGGGTTGAGATATAGAAAACGGTTCTATTGACACCAAATGTGAAGCTTTATTCTTTGCTTGTTTTACTTTCAACTCTAGTTTGGAGATATGAACTCATGCCTGTTTGATTACAAATATGGAAGAATCACAAGCAAATAAAGACATTCAGCATATGATTTTTAACTCATTAGGGGTTCAACGTTGCACATGATCATATCTATTTTTGTTATCCTTTTGGTTCAAAATCTAGTATTATACTCTTATTCTTGAGTACACATTGGAGTCATTAATGTAGACATACCCGAGCTGCCTTCTTGCTACGATCTGGTTTCCTCTTGCTAGGTGGAGTAGAGAAGGTGGAGGAAAGAATCGCCTTCTTCAACCCGATCTTTGCAAGTATGTTCAACTCTACTATTTGCTTGATCGATCTTGTTTATCAGTCAAGAATAGACATGCCCGGGTATATGATGAATGATTAACATAGTTTTCAATATATGATGAATGATTTGCAATATATGATGAATGATTTGTAGTATATGATGAATGATTAATATAGTTTTCTTATGCACCTAGCTATTGATTAATATAGTTTTCTTATCATTAATGATGAATGGTTAATGATTTGCACTGGTTAAAGATGGCAAGGTCTTTGTAAACAGATCTGCAAATTTTTCACTTGTTTGGGTATTCGATATTTCTATATTCCTATTCTCCTACGATTTGTATCACATTAGTGCCATTTACGCATATTGATATTCGTTCATTGGAAGACTGAAGTTATTTGATTTTGATTTGTTTTGCAATAAACTGGTTTGAGGAGTTTAAGTGAACTACGCTTTATGGTTAAGGCTCAAGTAATGAGTGTAATAGGATGAATGTTGGTTTATCAGTATTGTTTTGCAAATATAGATAATTCCATTGTGATAACATGCTCATGACAAAAAAAAAGATTGGTACTTATATTTCTAATTTCAATTTCTCAAAATAAATTAGATTGTACTTATATTTCTAATTTCAGTTTACGATCAGTTTGATTTACGAAATAGCATATTCGATTTCAAATACCAAGTATAGATTGGTATTGTATAGATCTTATATTCGCTCTACTTAATCGAATCACTAGTACGTATTGCAACTGGAAGGGATCAAATGGGCACTAGAAAGGAGCTCATTAGGTCATCCTAATTTCATTCAGTCATTTAATTACTTGATTGTTTCCTTTTGTAGACTGGATTGAGGTACGCTATGAGGTCATCCTGATGGTTGGTAAGGAGCATCAGAGTTTAATTTCTTCTATTATGCAAAATTACCTTACCTGCATTAAAGTTTAATTTCTAAAGATGGATAATAGATCAATGAACTTCCTTTTTTTTTACCTTGGAAGAGATAGTATATATACCAGTCATGTCATGTTACATATGTTTAGATCTTCGTGATATATATTGAGCCCACCCCACAATATTCGTCCTGCTATATCATCTCGCTTTTTATTTGTGTCTTTGTTTTAGAGGGCATGGCTAGCACTTTCACGAGGCTAGCTTAAATGCGCCGGTTTTTTTTATTGTCGGACGGGGTTATTAGTGGCGGTTCCAAATAACAAACCGCCACTGATAATGGTAATACCAGTGGCAGTTCCAATTAAAAACCGCCACGGATATTATCATTATCAGTGGCGGTTTTTTATTGGAACCGCCACTGGTTTGAAATTATCAGTGGCGGTTTGTTATTTGGAACCGCCACTGATATTATCATTATCAGTGGCGGTTTTTCTCTCCAACCGCCACTAATGAGTATTTTCAGTGGCGGTTTTCCAACCGCCACTGAAAATCACCGATTCTCAGTGGCGCTTAATCTGTGGCGGTTCAAAAACCGCCACTGAAGTCTCATCCGAACCGCCACTGATGTCCGTCTCCATAGTAGTGCATTACAGACATGTGGTTGCACGTTAGACCCAGTTCAAAGGCTTGCAAGGTGAAGTCCTTAGGATGACCAGGGCAAGACTACCCGAAGAACCAAATCAACATCCCCAGTGCCACAACTGGCCCACCTGATCATTCTTGCCACATGCCCCGGCCAAAAACTATTTATCAAACCCCAGTTGATTACCATGCACCACGTGCCATCAACATCACATGATACCTTTCCAAACAGGTTCAATATATCATTAAGTCAATATTAACATTTGATTGTCCAAAAATCATGTCATGAGCACGTAAGCGTGTCTAAGCAAAGATACTACAACGATCTAATTTCCCATGTTGGCAATTTAATAATGTCCAACTAGTAAACCACAACTAGGGTGACAAGGGTCATGGCACATAATTAATTAATCAAGATGTCATACATCAATTTGGCATTTATCTAATTCCCCATATTTAAATAAAGTATTTTCTAATTGAACTAGCATGCAATAGGTTAAATCAAAATAGATTTCAAAATAGGATCAACATGGTCAAAGCACAACTTGCCTTCAAAAAGTACTTGTTCTTGGTCTTGAGTTGGATCCTGAGTCAATACTTCTCCTTCGAATCCCTCCGGCACTTCAACGTCTACTCGTAAAGCGTGCAAATAGCAATACACAAATAAACAATAGGCAAAAGCATCCCAAAACTCCAAATAAAATCCATAAACAGAGAGAACATAATTTTATGAATTTTTAGAAACTGGAATCGTCAAATTCGGAGTTAAAATGCAAAAGTTATAGCATTTTGAAGTTTAAATAATCAATTAAATAATATTACAGAGAAAAACTTTAGTCCAAAAAATTTAATAAAAATCATATTTGAGTAGATCTGAATTTTCTACAAATTTAGAAATTTGAATCACTCGAATCGGAGTTGAAACGCAAAAGTTATAAGCGTTTGAAGTTTGAAACAAAATCTGAAATCATTATTTCGAATTAATAAATCATTTTCTTTTCGGAAATTAATTATTGGCGTCAGCTGGACACGTGGCAGCCTCGATTGGGCGGCTGGCGTCACCGGTCCATGGACTCGGTCCACGCTTCGGCTCGGGTCTCACAGTGGACCCGGTCCACGGCTCCGCGTGCCAGCGAGTGGGACCACTCGGGTGGCGTCATTGCGGCGTCGGCGCCTTTCTTTGGGACAACCCGGCCCGACATGCGGGCCCGCCATGGCGTCGACATGGCGTCATGGTGCGGATTGGCTGGAGTCGACATGCGGGCCCAGCGTGTCGATGACCCACACGCCCGGCGTGGGCGGCGGCTTCGGCTCCGGACCATGGCGCGATCGTGTCCGTTGATTTGAAAATCAACGGCGCGATTAGATCCAGGGTTAACACGTTGAAAACTACTCGGTGATCGTGGGCCGTTCGATCTAGATCGGACGGTCGAGATCTAATCCTACGTTAACCTTTGCTACAAGACGTGGTGATTGTGGGCCGTTGGATCTTGATCCAACGGTCCCGGATCTAATCGGGTTTGGAAACACGTGAACTCACCTCAACCGCACGATCAAGATCGGACGGCGCCTGAGCTCGCGAGGGTCGATGGCGATGCGCGGTGGTCGGGACGAACGGAGTCGGGAAGGCGACCTTCGGCGGCGTTGCGGTGCTCCTCCCGGCGAGATGGGTGCACGGCTCAGCGCTGCCTCGGCGAGAGGTTTCCAGATATGGGCTTGGTGTCGACGGAGCGGCTCTGGACACGGCGGAAGACGGCAGACACCACCGTGGAGACCCAACCAACTCCGGCGAGCAATCGGGCACGAACGGCGGCGGCTAGGGTTTCGGGAGGTGGGGCAAAAGGTGCGCACGGTTGAAGCGAACCCTCGGATGATGACTCCACGCCTTAAATGGCCTCGACATGCGGCGCACAAACGGAAACCTAACCGAACGCGGCGGCGGAGTCGGCTCGGTTTGGCCGGAGACGACGACGCGACGGCCGCCCACGTGGCACGATCGACGGCCACGATCGCGTGGAGTGCGATCGGATCCGACCGGACTCGGCTCGAGCAGTGCAGTCCAATTTGGACCGTTGGATCTCGATCCAATGGTCAGGATCGAATGGGGTTCGGTCAAGTCACGTGGCTCGGGTCGGACTCGAGTCGGACTCGGACTCGGGTCCGGTCGGATGAACAGTGCAAACCCGGTTTGGATTTTCCAGCGATTTAATATTTAAAATAATTCCCAGTAATTCATTTAATTCATTAAAAATAGCAAAATACTCAGAAAAATTCCAGAAAAATTCTGGAAAATATTTTAGGGTATTTGGGACTCAAATAAAATATTTCCAACAAAATTTTATTTGCAAAGTTTAATTCTTTAATTATTTCAATATGGAATAAATTCAAATAAATTCCAAATAAATCCAAATAAATTCCAGAAAATTCCAAAAATTCACCAAAGTGCCAAATCACACATAAATTTAAGAAAAGCAAAATTTTGGGGTGTTACAGCTATGTCCTTACCGACGACCAAAGCCTCCGCCAGACCTTGGAAGTTGGTGGTGGGACCTACTGTAGCACCACAAAAGAGAAAATTTTCCAACCACATGGTCAAGAAGGCGACGTGCTCATGAGGCTCCACCGGACCCGATTATTGGCTGAATTCGTGAATATACCGGAGCCAGTTGGTCTTGGTTGGCAGTCGATGGGAGTGGGTCGTATCGAAAGCATGGAATTGTTGGCCCGTCAGTTTAAGACCAATTAGTACTGCCACATCCATCAAGGTCGGACCAAGGAAGCCAGGCCGGAGAGAGAAAGCGTTGAAGGCATCCGACCAAAACTAAGAAGCAGCGGCAATCAGAGATTCATCTCAGCACATACCTGATATGGAAAGGACGATGCAATCAGCTATCTCCCAAGCTTCCCAATCCGCCTTCTTGCGAGCAGCCACTCGGTTATACCAATTCCTCCAGCCCGCAGTGACAGTAGGGCAGGCCCTGAAGCTGGTCGTCCACCCTGAGAGATTGTGGCCAACGGTGTTCAAGGGGATCCGCATGACCTCCTTATTGATATAATCCATCAGGTCTTCATCCCCTTCTGGTCCAAGCAGGAAATGACCATCCAACTCGGGTACCGAAATCAAGATCATGGATCGATAATCGGCCATTTGTGGAAAAAGGAACTAGACGGAAAAGCGAAAGGCCGATGGTGGAACGCAAGAAAATCACAAGATAGATTGTCAGAAGGGCAACGAAGAATAGTCGAGCCAAAGAAGGAAGATTTTCCCGCTTTAGATGGTCGGCTAAGAGGGCGATGCGTTCAGAGGAAGAAGATGAAAGTGCTCGAAAGGAAAAGAGATTTTATAAGGAAAAGAGTGCGTTTTGCTCAGAATGGCACCAAGAATCGCGCCCCAAGCTGCGCCACCCACTACGCAAATAAGTGGCAGAACGTGAAGTGAAGGCTGCAAGGTAGTTAATGAGGAAAGAGAAAAACGATACAATTGCTGGGGAGCGTACAGCAGAAGGAACGGCCGGTCCGATCAAGACCAAAATCCTATCTGCCGACAGACACCTATTCGGCCGATGCGCTATGCAGCCGATGCATTGCGAAAACGTCCTATGCTAAAGCGTTACGAGTCAATGTGAAAACAAATAGGAAACATACAAAAGCCGATTAAGACAGGACATACGAAATATTCACATGTTTCATTAAGAAAGCTGTTTACATGATCATCTAAAGCCGTAAAGTAACGATTACATGAGTCGGCTAAAGGATGCACACAAGTCTTGTGGCAGATGTAGAGAATAAAGACTGAAAAGAAAAGAGGCAAAAGGGACTGGAAGGAGAAGAAAAGAAGGGGGAAGGAGTGCCATCCGTACATAAGAAATGAAAAATCCCTATGCCTAATGGAGCCGATGATGCTTCCCGCTTGAAAACATCACCGCGCTGAATCGGCTGCCGGAGTCTCGATGACTCATGGAGGGCAAAGACGGCAGGGTGCCGTGGAAGCGCCGAGCTGTTATCAACTGGTGGGGAAGCAACGGCCTCCGAGGCGGCCTCCGCAGGAGCAGTGTCTACGCCGGCATCAGGTACCCCAGCTTCCGCGGGAAGAGGGGCAACTGCTGTAGTGAGAGGAGCCGCCCAGATCGTCCTCAGGCTATTAGAAGGTTCAGTCGCCTTAATCAGATTTGGAGGCTAACAAAGGATCGCTGGAAGTGCTCGCGGTGTTAGCACCCAAGCCCAATTGAGACAGACTTCAGAACCCTTCGAATAGCTCGACGACGACCCCGGTATTCCCCCGGTATGCGACCCAAAACTCGCCCAGGATCCCCGCATACCGGTTTACAATGCCCGATCGAAACAATTTGCAGGAAGGGGGCAACGAACTCGAGACCCCACAACCAAAAGCGCAACGCGGAAGCAAAACCACCCAAACCACTACGGCACGAAGACAAAACCCAGACAAAAAGTACCAACTGCTCAACCCACACCCGACAACCACCAAACCAAAGGAACAAACAAAGTAACGAGAGCGACACCAATATATAAAAGAGCTGCACGAAGGCAACCAAGCGCTCAGCAAGTAATAAGACAGTTCAACTAGTCTATACAACAAAGGGATCTACGACTATCAACTAAACCCAAAAGCAAAACAAGTCCGGAAGTGTTCTGCCTCTGAACACTCCCGGGCGTGCACGACGGCAGTAGCCTCTACTCGGTGCCCCGCCCAGTCACCGATAGGCAGTAGGGGCAAAACTCACACCCCGCTGGATCCTCACCTGCAAAATCACAAAAGCAGAAGCCTGAGTATGGAAGGTACTCGCAAGTCTTACCCGTGGTCCATATATGACCGACTCCAAGAAGTATGCATTTGCATGTAGCAAGGAAATAAGCTGAAGGTAAAAGTGCGGAAAGCTTAGCTTTGTTACTCAATTAATTCCACTACTCAGTTTCACAGTTTATAGCGTTCTTGAACAAGCGCCTATCGCTAAGGTGAACTTTGGAATTTAACACTTCATTACAACAAGTAGCATTGGGAACAAGTATCCTCGTCAGTATCCTTGCCCACACCAGCTAACCTTAAGTTCAAATTATTACTACGTTGAATGTGCGATGACCAAGCGTGCTCATATCCGAGAGCGCGGCAATTCGAATCGCTTAATTAACCCTGCAGGGAAGCACTGACCGCACGACACGTGCCACAAAGAACCTCGTGTCAACCATCCTCCTATCCATACCAATTCGTTGGGGACATCTTCATGCGGTCTGATCACCTAGCACCCCCTCGAGCAGCCCAAGCCCGGCTTGGCCCTCGAGAGTCGGCCTAAGCCTCACCCTCAACCACGTCCAACCACATGAGGTGTATGCCCCATCGAACGGCATGCGATAAAATAATAGTTTTACCGTCCCATACCGGCATGCGATCAACCAATTTGTGCTCGATCAAAGGGCAAACAACGGATCGGTCCTCAACTGACACAGGCGAGACTACCGCGCTTGGGTCTCCACACCCAAGTGCCCAACTCTCTCGCCCGGTCTCATTTCATTTTTCCATTTCTACTCACCATCATTACCACAGTAACCCGAGTATTGTGTCATAGAACAATCACAAGCGGCGGAACCATCCACCACTTGTCCCGTAGCCGACATCTAAGCAAGACTAAGGATGGACACATTATATTACCCTTATGCTAGCTCCAAGGAAGGTGTTCATCAAGTACAAAGGAATGTATGTGCATCAATTAGGATCTAGCCTATCCCACATTTCAACTCCTAATGCAAAACTTAATCATCCAATAAGCAGTTAATTCACGAAAGTAAGTTACACAAGTGGTTCAAAATGCATAGGTGCTTGCCTTGTGCTTCTGCGGGCGGGTCGACGACAAGTTGCTCGTCGGCAATCCCCTCAACCACGGTCACGTCAGTCACCGCGGTCTCGTTCTCTACACGATCATAATGCATGAATAAGATGCATGCAATGCAATGAAACAAAACACAAATGCAAAACAACGGATTACAACAACTTCCCCCACCGAACAGACCAGATAAACCCGGACAGTCTGGGTTTAATATCCGGACAGTCTGGATAAGCCGAACACTCCGGGCCATTTGGCCGGACACTCCGGATTGCCCAGGACTTGGAAGATGGCGCGCAATGTGGAGGTGCTCCCAAGTCTTACGGCACCGAGGGGGGCCGATCTACTACTTACCTACACGTGGCTAAGCCGGATAAGCTCCAATGCTAGCTCAAACCACGACGAACGGCCCACTCTCGAAGGACCCAACCAAAACCCGATCCAACGCTAGGGATGACATTATCTACCCCCGATCTCTCACCCTAACCACCTACATTGCCTAAACCACCCCAGCACCAACCACCCACCAAAACCCTAACTTCCCCAAAGTTACCCTAACCCCAAATCTACAAACCTAACCCCAAATCCAACCCCATAGACTCCTTAGAACCCAAGAATAGACTCCAAGAAAAGGTCTCACCTTCAAGAGGGACGAAGGAGAGAGAGGGGAAGCCGGGTTGAGCGAAGAAGACGCCGGCTTGGAGAAGAGCAGCTTGGAGAGGAGCTCAAGGTTGCCGGGATGGAGGAGACGCCTGGGAGGAGCACGGGAGGTCGCCGGGGTGGAGGGTCGCCGGAGACAAGGCTTGGGTGGAAGGGAGCTCACGGGAGAGGTGGAGAGCAAGTGGAGAGGAGGAGAGATGAGTGAAAGCCGCGAAATAGGACTTTTATACAAAACCCCCGCACAGTACGAACTCTCCAGACGTTTAACCCGGAGACTCCGGGTTGGGGCCTTCGGTAAAACAAATTCCGAACACCCCAGACACTCCGGACAATTAGTCCGGATAATCCGGGTTGAGGTGTTCGGTAGCACTAACTCAGATACTCCGGACATTCCGGGTTATATCCGGATATTCCGGACATTTAATCCGGATACTCCGGATGTCCAGAAATTAGAAATTGAGGGCCTTGACATGCAGGGTCTTCGATGGCTTCGGCGTCGAGCTCTTCCTGAAGGGCGCGGGCGATAGCCTCATCACTGGACACCTCTTCCTCGGCCCGAACCTCGGCCGATAACGCCGCTTGGAGAGCGGCTGCAATGGCTGACTCATCGTCCGATGATGAATAGTAACCAGAAGAAGAGTTGGAAGAGGAAGACGAAGACATTGTGTTCGTGCTAAGGGATTACAAGTGATAATGCGGTAAAATAAGCTGTGATTTACCGGAGATTTATAAAGCCGAATGCACATTAGAATCGCTGCTACACGGAGAACGAAGCGCCACCCAAATGAATGCCAACAGAATACGAAGCGAATCGGCGTTATCATGGCGTGATGAGTTAAGGGATTAACCACTGAAGAAAGAGAAGCAGTGGGAAAAGGTTGTTCCCTAAGGTGATCAATGGGCGATTTTTGGGACATGACGCATATCCCAAAAATGGGGGGCATATGTTGACACCTAAATTTGACCGACCGAGATAGGTCCAGTCGCGGCACGAGCCAGAAAGATGGCGCGGGTCGGATTAGCGACGAGTAATGGGACAGAAGCCATATCAGAAAGAGCATGGTCGTATAAGGCACAGACGGGAAGGAACCGAAGCCGGTAGAACCTGGATTTGATACGGTTACGGTCAAGATGGAAAGACAAGATCAAAGCCGATACGGTTGAAGAGTCCGTGATGACCACGATCAAGACTACACTGGCTGTAAAAGGCGACATGCTGCATAGAAGAAAAGATCAACCAATCCAAAAATCAACCAGCCAATTTACCAATTACCTTTATTTCCTTGCACTAGGAGTACTTCTCGTAGCTTTGTAATCTTTCCTCTGTAATTCACGTTGATCAATACAAGTTGCGCATCGCCAGTTATTGATCTCTGTTGCGTTACGCCATATCAAGCTCTCGTTTCTTCCGATCTTGTTGTGCATCACCTTTTTCGGAGAAGCAGGCTTTTACCCTATCTGATCGGTTCGCAAAAGCGGATTAGATATGTTTATCCGGTTCATGCTGGTTCGCACCGAGCTAGCAAGAGCCCTATCGATACCAAGACTCAGATCGTCCTCCCTGGAACGATCGTATCCAGATACACGTCTCTTGCCAATTGCGTGATCAAATCGGCTGGCACGCCCGCAACCTTTGAACCCAGCGTTCTCGTGTGTTGGCGGCGATCGACTCGACGCTGCGTTTTCCGACACCAACACCCTGCTGGGTTGCTGGGACTCGAACTCGGATCTTTCGGGTGAAAGCCAACTAACTTAACCAACTAGTTCACATGTGTTCTGGTTCTAAAAACATCAAATCCAGTCGATTTTGTAGCAATTTTTGTCTGAAAGACCGAAATCTCGACAAATTTTGCTGAAATTTCGTCGGTTTTTTGAAATCACAGTAGTAATTTGATTTTTTTTTTTTATCGGAATTTGTAATCTCGGCTCCGATCGGAAACCTCAGCTGAATTTTTAAAATTTCGATAGGATTTTAAGGCCCCGTTTGGTACTGTTCTAGATTCTAGTAGAAACGGAAACGGTTCCAGATTCTTAGTAGAAACGTTTCCGGTAGAATCAGAATCACTTTCTGCAAACCGTTTGGTACGGTTCCAGATTCTCGTAGAAACTAGTGAAACGGGGTTGAGGGTGATTCAACCACGGTGTGAAAAAAAAAGAAATGTTCCGAGGAGAATCGTTCCAAGTTTTAACCCGTTTGGCTGTGTTTCTCATAGATTCTAGTAGAAACAGCTCGGTTTCAAATTGACAAACGGGTCTAAGCCTAGCTGCCAACCATCGGAAAAAAAGCTCAAATATACATCATACAAATCAAAATAGCAAATATATACAACAAAAAAATAAAATTTCAAAATTGCCCACCGCTCCCGCCGCGCCACGTGGCGGCCGCCACGCCGCACGGCGCCGCCACACCCCATGGCGGTAGCCTCGCTGCCGCCACCCCACGGCGCAGCCAGGTGGCTCGCCTCGCGCCGCCACGTGTCCCCAATTTTTTTTGATTTTTATTTGATTATTTTGGCGTCGAATTTTTTTAGTTTTAGAGTTATTCGACCGGACATTGAAATGCAAATAACTTTCGCTAGACAACTCCAAATTTGATAAGAAAACTTTATAAGTTTTCGCCAAATCATATGGATTAAGAATATGCTTTCGAATTGTATTTTTAAATATTATTTGTGTACACTGTACCGATAATAATGAAATACCTTATTAATTTCGTATTCAAGTTTTAGTCTATTTAACATTTGTGGAATAATAGTATCTTTGTTTTAATATAATGCTAAAACAACACCCGGCTGAATAGATTATCTATAATACCGTCTCATATGGCAGTTATTTATAGTATATTATTATATTATGTAAAAATAACTCATACAATAGATTATCTATAATACCGTCTCATTCTCTTTTTTCCTTCTTTGGTTTATTCCGTATCACTTAAAATTTAGTGGAATGTTAGACTTGACCACTGTATAGGACATTACCGGCTGTCATTCGCGTCCATATTCGAGCGGTTGGCTCTGTTAGTCGGTGGGGAAAACGGTTTTATATACAACATGTAAATAAAAAACTGTAGAAATATACAACAATAAATAAAAATATAAAAAATAGCGACAGTTCCCGCTTACGACCTTTATTTATTTTTGTCTCATTATTTATTGAATTTTTTTGAGTTTTCTCTGGTTATTCGACCGGATCCGATTGAAATGCAAATACCGATAATTGTGTAATAATTTTTTTGTACACTGTACCGATAATTGTGTAATAATTTTTTTGAGACTTCGTGTAGTTTTGGTCAAAGATGGGCATATAGATTACGTGACGACTACGAATGGTAAACAAGAATGGCATATACCGGACAAAACCTAACATGCCTTAGGAAAGGGAACAACAAGAAGGGCCCTTGTCGTACATTTTATCGAGAGCGTGAGGATATTTTCCCTTACGCAATCCTTCGGCTCCGCCGCTCGGCCCTAGCTGCCCTCTCACGCTTTCTCTACTCGGCCTCCCTCTCCGCGGCATGGCGCTGCCGTTCGGCTTCCCTGCGTGCAAGCATCTGTTCCAGACGCTGCTTGCGCTTCTCCTCGATCCTGCTCACACCACCGCTGCTCCACCATAGCCCTCCGATGCAGTACTCCGATTCCGCATCCTTTCCATCTCGAGAGTTTGTTCCGCGTCAGAGAATCGGATGAACTCGCATGCTGGAGGCTGCAATTGGTCACATCACATGGTGTTAGACACATGCAGGTTCGATGCAACACAAAATGCGAGTATGAACATACCGGGCTTCTCGCCAGCCGCATCCCGGCCTTTGGCTCAGAGTCGTGGTTGCGGCAATCTCCAGCACTTCATACCGAAATGCGTATGAGTTGTCTATGGATCGCCGGAAGCGGCAAGGATCCGCATAGGCACATGGGGACCTCCGTGCCGTCGGGGATGGTTTGGACAACGCCGTGCCTTGGGGGCGAGGGAAACTCCATTGGTGCTTTGCTCGCTTAGTTTGGCGGGGATGGTTCTCTTTGTTGTATTGGAGCGATCGTTCGGTTGATGCAATCTTTGGGAAGCCGTGAAGGAGGTTAAATAGCCTGAATTGATAAAACGACAGACTTGAAGCAAGAACGAATCCGCGAGCATCGGATTCCTTTGCAGCTCTGCCTGTGCTTGGAAGCGACAAATGCATGCAGCTTTGTAGCTGCTAGGGAGGTGCCAGTCGGGCTTTGGCAGCTATGCTTTGACATGACGACTAAGGCATTCTCTGCCACGCATGCATTTGATGACATGATATATCCTGCCAGGCTTTGCGGCCAGTTGCTTTGACAGACGCCTCAGGCCAATGCAACGAAAGTTTGGATGATGACAACTTAATGGATAATTATAATAGTCGCGGAAAAATATGACAACTTAAGCATATTCGGCGGGCCGTGAAATATCATGTGTGAGTCCATTTTTTCGGAAGAATGCAGCCCATTTGGTCTTGTGTATACTGACTACGATATTATGGAAAAATATTATAATTACAGCTTCCTTTGTATGTACTTTCGTATAGTTCAAAAGGGCTAAATATAATAGTCGCGGAAAAATATGACGACTTAAGCATATTCAGCCCGCTGTGAAATATCACGTGTGAGTCTATTTTTTAGGAATAATGCAGCTGATTTGCTCTTCAGATATCGACTACGATATTATGGAAAAATATTGTAATTACACCTGCCGTTGTATGTACTTTCGTATAGTTCAAAAGGGCTAAATATAACGGTCGCGGAAAATTGCATCTACTACGTCTTTACGAGTATTAAAATGGAATGAAGTTGTTAAATTAACTCTTCGTATGTTGTGTTGGTGTATCCGGTGTTGTACCGTTTCGTATGGCTTGTAACGACAAAAGATATTAAAGGCGAAAAATACAACGTTGAAACATATAAGTTACGACATAACATCACAACACGGGAAAAACAACGTTGGAATACCGTACATCGCTAACGTACATGACGGGTACATGACTACTACATATTATTTGAACAACTCACGCAGTGCGGATTAGAACTTTCCGAATCATCACTATCTGCATCAATACCCTCCTCTTCTAAAAGCGCCAATGTCGCGTTTGCCCTCGTCATCAGTCTCGTAGTCACATGGAAGACAAAAGTCTGGGTCTACACCTTCGGTGTCCTCCTCTTTGGCAACGAGCTTAGTGTCCTCTTGTGCTGGCTGTGGGGGGTTTGACTGCAGCAATTCGTTAGATTGTATGGCGACATGTTCGAGGCTACTAGCAATAGCTTCGATGTCAGTAACAAAGCTGTTGAATTCGTTGGCGCTTGAACTGTTGCCAGGACTGAAGTTGTCTTTAGCAATTTTATTCAGGTCAGCTGCGATGCCATCTATTTCTTTGATTGTCCAGGCCCAGCCTTTACTGAGCCGCTCCGGATCCTTGTCCATCTACACATTGGAAGCAATTATATTTCAGCCTAGAAGAGTAGGATTCAAGCATAACTGAAATGTACTTCGAACAAAAACATAAAAAAGGAACAGATGGCCTGAAAGCCCCCAAGAACCCATCAATATCCATCGTACTTCACTGACCCAACAACACAACAATGTCACTCACCGTCGAAAATAAATTTCATAAATAATACCTTTGAAACACTCGCGTTGTGGGTTGAACTCAGTCGCAACTTACTGAACTCACTCGCGATTGCCCGATAGAAATGCATGCGGCGTTGTAATTTATAGGGAGGGCACAAGGGACAAACAAGACAGCTGGCGGCACATCAGCGCGCGGAGCGAGGGTCCAAGACAGGCAAGCGGCACGTGGGAGCGTTTGCAATGCGCGGTGGGGGGCCTGGCTGTAGCTTCGGTGCATCTGGTACTGCGTCACGTGGAAGCGTTTGCAGCGCAATGGGAGGGGTATGGCCGAAGCAAAGCTGCAGCTCGAAGCTGCAGCTTGCGAGGCGACGGCCAGGACAGGAAAGCGCATATTCGGCCGGCCGTAAAATATCACGTGTGAGTCTATTTTTTCGGAAGAATGCAGCTGATTTGCTCTTCACTATACGGACTACCGTATTATGGAAAAATATTGTAATTACACATTCCGTTGTATGTATTTTCGTATAGTTGAAAAGGGCTAATTATAATAGTCGCGAAAAAATATGGCAACTTAAGCATATTCGGCCGTAAAATATCACGTGTGAGTCCATTTTTTCGGAAGAATGCAGCTGATTTGCTCTTCACTATACGGACTACCGTATTATGGAAAAATATTGTAATTACACATTCCGTTGTATGTATTTTCGTATAGTTGAAAAGGGCTAATTATAACGGTCGCGGAAAAATATGACAACTTAAGCATATTCGGCCGGCCGTGAAATATCACGTGTGAGTCAATTTTTTCGGAAGAATGCAGCTGATTTGCTCTTGTCTATACTGACTACGATGTTATGGAAAAATATTGTAATTACACATTCCGTTGTATGTATTTTCGTATAGTTGAAAAGGGCTAATTATAACGGTCGCGGAAAAATATGACAACTTAAGCATATTCGGCCGGCCGTGAAATATCACGTGTGAGTCTATTTTTTCGGAAGAATGCAGCTGATTTGCTCTTCTCTATACTGACTACGATATTATGGAAAAATATTGTAATTACACATTCCGTTGTATGTATTTTCGTATAGTTGAAAAGGGCTAATTATAACGGTCGCGAAAAAATATGACAACTTAAGCATATTCGGCCGGCCGTGAAATATCACGAGTGAGTCCATTTTTTCGGAAGAATGCAGCTGATTTGCTCTTCTCTATACTGACTACGATGTTATGGAAAAATATTGTAATTACACATTCCGTTGTATGTATTTTCGTATAGTTGAAAAGGGCTAATTATAACGGTCGCGTAAAAATATGACAACTTAAGCATATTCGGCCGGCCGTGAAATATCACGTGTGAGTCTATTTTTTCGGAAGAATGCAGCTGATTTGCTCTTCTCTATACTGACTACGATATTATGGAAAAATATTGTAATTACACATTCCGTTGTATGTATTTTCGTATAGTTGAAAAGGGCTAATTATAACGGTCGCGGAAAAATATGACAACTTAAGCATATTCGGCCGGCCGTGAAATATCACGTGTGAGTCCATTGTTTCGGAAGAATGCAGCTGATTTGCTCTTCTCTATACTGACTACGATGTTATGGAAAAATATTGTAATTACACATTCCGTTGTATGTATTTTCGTATAGTTGAAAAGGGCTAATTATAACGGTCGCGAAAAAATATGACAACTTAAGCATATTCGGCCGGCCGTGAAATATCACGTGTGAGTCTATTTTTTCGGAAGAATGCAGCTGATTTGCTCTTCTCTATACTGACTACGATATTATGGAAAAATATTGTAATTACACATTCCGTTGTATGTATTTTCGTATAGTTGAAAAGGGCTAATTATAACGGTCGCGGAAAAATATGACAACTTAAGCATATTCGGCCGGCCGTGAAATATCACGTGTGAGTCTATTTTTTCGGAAGAAATTTGACAAGTTTGAATGACATAGATTAAAGAAGTTAACATAAGTCTCATACAACACGATCTAGCTCGCAATTGCAGACAAAATTAAAACATTACATTGAAAGTAAAATAATGCAATCGAACGGGTTGATCAATAACGGGTTCAACGGCCTTCTGGGTTAGTGTTCCCCCTTCCTCTTCCCCTGCGCGTCCCCCTACCACGACGTTCCTGGTTATCGTAGTCCGACGGTGTGAAATTTTTGGGCGCATGGGGGACACGTGAATCGGCCGCTGTTGGACCTAACCGCATGCATCTCGCGTTTGGGCCGAATCGCGACAGCTGGATCACAGACGACGCGCCATTGTGGATGCCCCATGCAGCCATCGGCCGTCTCGCATGGTACCCGATGCGCGTAGTACGTCCAAGGCTGCCGCTTTGCCCGCCGATTCGATCCACCGGCCTCCTCGGGTTCTTGGGATGCGATTCCAACCCTAGGGATTGCAAACACGCCGTCGCGAGCAAATCGCTGAATGTAGCCCGGATCCCATAAGGTCATCGTGACGCCTCGACACGCCCTCCCATGTTTGTTGATGCCGGACGGGGTACTAAAAGACTCTGCGGCAATGATGGGGACGGTGACATGTTGATGTGTACTCCTCCTTGAACGCTTGCCCCAAAGCACCTATTTCAACGCACCGCCTCCATGGCCCCGCCGCTCTCATGGCTCGGGACCCGGAGGAAGTCGATGCTCGGGTGGGTCTTGCTGCCGCCGAGGAGAGCACAGGCGTTGCACGCCTATCCATGGACATGCTCCTCATCGGGGCTCGGCGGGCGGCGCCAGACGGTACATCCTCGTAATCACGTTGGGTAGACGGTCTATGGCCACCAACATCTCTGACCGCATTTCTTATGCGGTGGCCCGTGCGGCGAAGAAGGTTCCGTAAAGGATTGCTTGATTGACGTTGCTGCTCCTGTGACTGCGTGAGGATCTCGTCCGCCTGGTCATGCATGTACTCCGCCTCACGCTCTGCAAATTAACACGTATCGAATGTTTAATTGGGTATATCCCCCGTTTTTAATATGTGATAGGTGCGATCCGCACTGCAGTGTGTGCATGCGCTCTGCATTCTCAAGATAGCCATGTTGCACCGCATCGCCACACCCTCGTTTCAGAGCACCGCCTGTGTGCGAGGTCTGCATCTACCAAGGTACCCAAGTGTGTCCGTCTCGTGGGCTGCGCCTGATGGGTTCCAGACGTCCTCAGTGGCCATCGAGTTCCACCTCTCAATATGCCGGCTATTCCGTGCGACCCAGTTGTAGTTGTGCCCCGATGTACTCCTCCTGCGGATCAATCCAACACGTTATTAATGGTTTCCACAGTAAGCGTGAAAGTAATGTGACATGTAGAGACATACCCATGGGAGCTTTCAGAGTCTCGGAGGCGGTGGAGGGAAAGACTGCCGGTACCCAAATTACGCTAAACGCGCTCCGAGAGTATGGCTCAACGGCACTCATGCACAGGAGGAAGCATTTCGTCATCCAATAATGAGGCTCCTCTGCACAGATTGGAGATACGGCCTCCCGACGCAACCTCCGCGGCCTGGGTGGAAAAGGGATCCCACGTGACTCCGCGCCGATGTCGAAGTCTAGGTCCCCACGAGACGAGGGTAGGAGCCGCGTCTGATTCTCGGGCCCATCGGAGTCCGGGCATGCATCCATTTGTAACCCAAGGTTGGCCTTGCGAGTGGATGCACGTTAGCTTCATCGACGGCATCGGGTAGTACCGCTTTGACACTCTTGGTCGCGCTATGGGTAGGTACAACCAGGACCACAATCAGAAGCAGGGGCAACCTCCCATTATTGAAGTTGGCTGTGGCCGTGGCGGGCCGCACACATCTCGCGATATGTGTCTGCGAACCGCCGAGCCCCACCAGTAGAAGTCCGTGCTGCATCTTCGCACATGCTCGGCTAATTCCCGAGCGACCCAAACGAGGTGGGGCAACGGAATCACCATTTCCGTTTGTAAATAAAATTCCTGCAAGGAGGAAATAGAGGTACACCTCGAAATGCCTATTTATCGACCAGGTCGGCGTTTTGAGACATGGTCCGACCTCCGAGATCAGGCCGAGCCATGTGAAAGAGACTCCCGATCACGATTCCCGTGTACGTTGTGCCAAACTCTGCATCGAAGAAAATCACATGTTAGCAAATCACGTTAGCTCCCGAGATAAGTGTGGTCGGTGTGCTTTCACAATTATTACCTTTCCTCTACATAGTTCTTCCATGCCTCTTTGGAGGGCTTGCGCACTACGAGGGGTTTCTGGAAAGTGGAAGGCCAAATAACATGGCGACATCTTTGAGGGTCACCGTCATCTCGCCGAAGGGAGGTGGAAAGTATCGTCTCCGGACGCCATCTGTCGACCAACGCGGTGATAAGGGCCCCGTCGATCTAGGCATCGGGGTCCACCGCCCTTCCTTCGCCGTAGGCTCCACGCACCATAAATGCGAAAGCTAACAGGCCCGTCCGTCCCAGGCCGTATATGAACTGAGGGTCCAATCTCTTAATGTTACGGGAGCCACGCATGCGGAGAGTGTTAAGCTGCAAGGACAAAGCAAGTAAACGTACTGAGCATAACGAAAGGTGCGTACGCTTGCGACACGTTACGACAGTGTAGTAATGACGTTACCGTCTGGCCGGAGGCCCACTTCCGGGCCCTGTGGTCGTCATCATACTTCGATCGCAACAGCTCTGGCAACTCCATCACAAGCCTGCATAATCTCCAGGGAATGAAACAATGAAATACAAAAAAATAACATTAGAAGAAATTACAAACTCACTGTACTTACCCTCACATAATTTAGGTTCATAGATTACATAACTGAAATTTCACGAAGAGAATGCAAAAGGAAGGTAGTAAGAAGATGTTGCATGTCTAATGCGTATAGTTGAAATATTACATTGGACAACATCACCCTCTGTTTGGGCAGCCCCTACGGTCATGCCGCATGCACTGCCAGATGCGACAACGCCGAAGGCCATCGTCTCGGCGAGACGCATCCATGTCACCCTCAAACCGCGCGGAACGCTGGTCTACCCGGGCGATCGCGCCTTAGTGTGAATGCACGGAGCCACGTAGGGGGTTCGGAGGTCTTGTAGTTCGTGCCGATGTTGAACGGTTCGAAATGCCCCGTCCATGTTGCTCTAACGGCATCCATACGGTAGTACGGTGTGACATATTGTGTGCCGTCGTTGCCCCCCATGTCACGGCACGCTGCTAGCACGCGGCGAAAGGTGGATGTGCTCTAGGCGAGGCTTGTTGCATGAGCAGGTCGCCTCATACGGCCGAGCTGGCATCTCTGGTTTGTGTCCCCCGCGGAGTATCCCGAACGGTGCTTGCGCTTGCACTCGACGAGAAAAATGTTCTGCGCAGGGTCCATCATGCGCGTGCGGTGGAATTGAGCTTTCTGCCTACGACGCTGTAACAAAGCCTCGACACGGGGAGCGAAGGTTGAGCCGCAGTTGTACGCCGCCCTTTGGCGATCAACAAAGTATTTCGCGGTCCTAAAAAATGTGAGCTCAATGATTGAGCAAATGGGTAGGCAACGAGCCCCCCGCAGCACATTGTTGTACGACTCGGCGAAGTTCGTCGTCATGATGGAGTATCTGCAGAAGAGAAGCATACCGCTTAGGTGGAAAAGAGTGCTGTCAAATGATGTGCTACCGTACTAGAGAGGGCATTATCTTACCGAGCACCATTTGTATCATGCGCCCAGGCCCATCTCTCGGCGGGTTTACGAGCTATCCATTGAGCGAATGTCATCTTGCGCCGTACGGAGACCTCCGAGCCACCAATTACCTGTGTGCCCTCCGTGGTCTCTTCCGCCACCAGTTCCTTTGAGCGCTCGTTCAGCTGGTTAAATATCGTATCGAACTTGCGCAGTTGGTTTTGCATGCATAGGGTTTTGAATAGCTTCACCATGTTCTTGTTCCTGCACATGGTGTACAGGTTCGCCCCAAGGTGACGCATGCACCATCTACGCTGAACGTCTCTCCACTGGCAATGGCAATCTTCATCCTCCGCCATTCTATCGAGGGCGTTCAGCAGCCCTGCATTACGGTCCGATACGACACACACACCGGGCCTATCCCGCACCACACGGGTCTTCACCAGGGACAGGAACGAAACCGGTATCGTTGCTTTCGCCCTCAACCACGCGAAAGCCGGTAGTAGCCGGTTGTTTGCATCCGCAGACTAGGGCGGTGAGTAGGGTGCCATTATCTTGGCCAGGACAAAAATGTCCCATCCACGCATATAACAGACGGGCAGCTTGCTGAATGCCGTGATGCACGGACGAACGCCCGAACACCCCGAGGAGGTAGTAGTGTTCGAGCGATCGTTCCATCGGGAAGTCGCACGGGTTCGACGGCAATAGCATATTCGAGCCGGTTTGTTGCGGCTATCCGCCTTAGTAGTCGTGGAGCCCAATTGAATGACTCCATAAAACTACCAAACAGCATTTTCAAAGCCATCCGCTTTGCTCGCCAAGCTTGCAAGTAGTTTATGGACATCCTGTCTGCTCGCATCTCGAATTATGGTTGCGGGCACGAGGCTAATGTCGGCCTTCAAGACGTCTAACGAGATTTGCGCGATGAATCTTGATTTCACCACACCGCTTGTGTTCCGAACAAGCGCCTCTGCATGTGTGCGGTGTGTACCAAAGTTATAACGAAATGGTGCCGATGTTTAGGGCGCATCGCACGAACATAGTATTCGCCTTCCGCTTTGCCCTTTCTTACATTTAAGCTCGGCAGTGTCCGGTCCGAGCGATGCACACGGTGGTCACGCCGGGTCAACACCGCGTAATTAGTGCAGAAGTGCATCGCTTCGTCCTTTGTGGCAAACTCCTGATCGAGTTCTATATCGCTATGGTCTTGCCCACGCCTAGAAATATCCTCCAAGCGGGCGAACACGATCGGCCGGGTTCGGTAAGTGCAAAAATGCGATTGCGGCCCCGGTCCTCATCTTCGTCAGGACCATCACCATAAGTAGGGTGAGGGTCATCCGCTAGGGCATCCGCATCAACCTCAGGGACGGGCGCATCCATCTCGCCAGTTCCTGCCAAGCCCCCTTGAGCGGGGACTTGCTGCGAGCTCATCGCAATTTCCTCTTCGGGCTCGGGTTGTTCGTCCGCATTGACCCCCATGTCCTCCTCCTGGCTCGGCTCGTCCCCTCGCCTCCCGGGTGCGAGGGACCAGCTTCACGTGAACACCTAGTGCGAACCCTTCCTGTGCGGCCTTCTCCATGTAGAACTGCCAGGCACTCATTCTACGGAGCTCGAATAGGTTGTACACGTAAAGCAAGCTATTTGGCACTACATGGGGCCTAACCCCATCTACCACGAGCTTGTACAACGTACGGTCAACACTAAGAGCGTGTGCAACCGCTCTTGCTACTGTACGCAACTCTATCGGTGGATTTACAGTTGTCTCTATGTGTGCACAATTATGCATGCTGACAAATGGGCCCTGCAATTTTTCGGGCTCCCCCCCATGCCATATATGAAGCGGGATCGCCATCGAGGACTGTAGAAATACATAATTGTAGTCAACAATAAATGCACACACGCACCGCTAACATCTTAAAACGTATTGGCATTACTCAAATTTTAATTACGAAAGCATTAATGTTATGGTTACGTACAGTTGAAATGTATGCCAACATATAATTATGTATATGTTATATAACATACTAGCACAAGACATATGCAGTTTATTAAATCCTAAAACCACATTCCACACTCATAATATCATGTAAAATACTACTAGCAGCATGCATGCATACATTTCATCATAACAACATAAGTTTGGTAAAAGCGTGCTAGCAGCATGATATAAGGGGAGATGCTTGCCTTGCTCTGAGTTTTCTGGAACGGCGTCGAGGTCAACGTGTGCGGTCTCTGCAGTGTCAGTACCTACACGAAGCAAAAAGAACAATAAGAAGTCCAATAAGTAATAAAGGAAAACTTCCGCCCACCAATATTTAAGTCGGATTAAGTGGATACTTTGGTTCGAGTTGTAAAGTTCAGAAAGGAGGTCAACTCCTTTCGGGTCCAAGTAGATATTACATCCAAAAAAACACTCCTTCGCTGGAGCGAATCATCATGCGAAATAAATACAGTGGAACGTTCGAGCAGAAGCTCGGCAGAGGGTCCTGACCTCTGCAGAGACTCCTTTCGGGTCAAAAAATTAAGTCAGATTAAGCAGCTACTTTGGTTCCAGTTATTAGCTTCAGAAAGGAGGTCAACTCCTTTCGGGTCCAAGTAATAATTACGTCCAAAAATAAATACAACAATACGAAGTCGAATAAGTAATAAGGTAAAATGACTTAACACAGTCCACAACTTCGTGCCACCAATATTTAAGTCGGATTAAGCAGCAACTTTGGTTCGAGTAATTAAGTTCAGAAAGGAGGTCAACTCCTTTCAGGGTCCAAGTTGTGATTACGTCCAAAAAAAACACAGTCCTATGCTTAAGGTGAAGATCGTGTGAAATCTGACAGGCCCATGGTCATCTGGAGGGTCCAGCCCCCCGTGACAAGACAAGGTTACCTCGGCAGAGTGTCCCAAAATAAGGTTGTTAATTCATGTAATATTCTTACTTACGTAAACATTTTTAGGTGTCACGGTTAATTCATGTTCTCCGCACATAATATCACATAGATTACTGCTACACACATAATATCATAATAGCATTGTACTAATGTTTCCTAATACCGTCGTAACATTTCACTATAGCATTCCAATTACATTCCAATATTTATTTTTACCAAATTTAAGAGAGCTAGACAGGGTGTCATGTAAGAAGGCAAAATTATGTAAGAAGGCAAAATAACTATGCGAAATAAATACAATGCAATGGTCCATCGGAGGCTCCAACGCCCCGACATATTTCAACGTTCGAGTGCAAGCTCGCCAGAGGGTCCTTACCTCTGGATAGACTCAGTCCAAATAAATGGCTCTTATTTTATGTGGCAAGAACTAATTGAGCTGTTTATTCCATTCGAATTTCATACTTACGTACACATTTTTAGGTGTTACGGTTAATTCATAAATTTTATGGGATGCGGTCATATCATTTAATTTAACTACTAGTTTCTAATATTTTATGCCAAAATATTAGCAAATTTTAGTGGAATGCTGGGATATATCTACAAGGTTCACAATAAAGGGTGTTTACCTAGAAGAACGCATGCATACATACATTTCAGCATAACAACATTAGCTTGGTAAAAGCATGGCATGAACATGACAAAAGGGGATGTGCTTGCCTTGCTCCGAGTCTACTGGAACGGGGTTGAGGTCGTCGTGTGCAGTCTCTGCAATGACGGTACCTACACGAAGCAATAACAACAGCATGAGGTCACATAAGTAATAAGGGAAAGTAGCTTACCACGGTGCTGAACTTCGGGCCACCAATATTTAAGTCAGATTAACCGGCTACTTTGGTTCGAGTTGTTAAGTTCAGAAAGGAGGACAACTCCTTTCGGGTCCAAGTAGTGATTACGTCCAAAAATAAAAACAGTCCTTCGGCGTAGCGAAATAAGCGTCTAAATAAATACAGTCCAATGGTCATCGGAGGGTCCAGCCCCCCGAGACAGTTCAACGTTCGAGTACAAGCTCGCTAGAGGGTCCTGAACTCTAGAGAGCCTCATCGTTTCAAAAAAATATTGTTATTTTATGCAACAATATTTAGGTGCTACGATTCATTCGTAATTTTTATGGACGGGGGATATTCTTTTTATTTAACTAATGCATGTTATTTTATGCACGTAATATTACACTAAGATTATCATATCGTCTTGTACTCATTTACCATGTTTTTCTCGCACTAACCATAATATATTGCACAAGCGTCAATATCGCAACCCAACCGAATAAGTTGGTCACTAATACTACCTTTGTAAAAAACATACTATTCTTCATGAGGATTTGTAACTAACCTTTCAAGTTTTACAGATGATCACCAAGCTCGAGCAATAAATAAATGTTCCTCGAAATACCGCAATATAAAATACATGAATGAAATAATTCAAAATAATTAAACTTTATGAAAATTTCAACAAACTATAACCACCGACTAATTAGTCTCTGTCTTCGCTCTCAATATGATGTCCTCGCCTCTACGCTCTCTGCTATCAAGCTCTCCACTCTACTCTCACTCAGCTCCCAAGCTCCCTGCTCTCACACTAGCTCCAAGGCTCTCTGCTCTCACACTGGCTCCCAGGGTCTCTTCTCTCTTGCTCTAGAACAATGCGAAGAAACGCGCAAGTCCTCGGTGCCCCTGGCGACCTGTCTTTATAGGAGCCAACGTCATCACTGTGACGTTTACGTTAATCGTGATTTTCTTACGTATAACTATCTTGTTTTTTTATAATCGCGTTCATTAGCACCGTTATAACCTGAAATCGCAGCTATAATGTGCTTCGGATTCCGACAAGAATTGATTTGACGCGACGTTTCTTGCTGTGCCAACCACTGTCTTCTATTCACCCATGTGCATGCATCCATTTGCGCCGAAAGCAACCAGGCATGGAGCAAAATCTCCATTATTTCAGCTTGGCCGCCCCCCCCCCTAAGCCCCCGTGCGACGCCACCTGGCTTCAAAAAAAATAAAACATCAAAAAAAATTCAAAATTCGAAAATCACGGACACGTGGCAGCGTGGGACGGCGCCACCTGGCTGCCGCCGTGGGGGGTGGCGGCAGCCAGGGCTACCGCCATGGGGCGTGGCGGCCGCCGTGCGGCGTGGCGGCCGCCACGTGGCGCGGCGGGACCGGCTGCTACTTTTGCTATTTTAAATTTTTGATGTATATTTCTGAAAGTTTGATTTATATATTGTATATTTAGGCATTTTTTCCGCCAACCATCGTTCACTGCACGTCGCTCAAGGCCTGGCCCACCACTCGCCGTACGCGATTTTTTCGGCAACGAAGGGCAGAGAGAGAGAGAGGGAGGGAGTAGATGGATGGCTGCGGTGAATGCGTGAAGAAGATGCGTGCAGGTGCATCCCGACTCCCGAGTAAACAGGAAGAGATGGGATAAGAAAGTAAGGTGGGTGAGCCTAAATTGCCTAATGCCATCCATCTGATCGAACGTTTCGGATGTATCTCGTCGTTTCTTTGCTTGGACGGATTAAAAAATGAGCAGAAATATGGGTGATGCTTGCCGATTTTCTGCTTTACACACAGAATAGCAATGTTTTTTTGTAAAGTAATACTAGGCGCGATTGGAAAAAGGACGAACTGATCATTTTATGCATTAGTTCTAAAATTTAAATGTTGACCAGCGCCGTCAATATTCATTTTTAGTTGGTACCAACTCAAGCAAACGCCGGCATTAGGCCATCTCCAACAGGTTCCCTATCCCATTCCTCATCCCTCAAAATGAGTAATCCGTACATGCAAACATTTCTCACCTTGCTCCAACAGATGATCTATCCGCTTCCCCATTTATGCAGAACGGAGAGAGCTTCTCGAAATATCGGGATTCCCCGTCCGTTCCCCATCGCATTCTCGATCTCTGGTCGGTGCTCTCCCGCGCCCGTGAGGAATCAGCGAGGAGGCCACCGCTCCGTCGTCGACCCAGTCTTCACCGCTTGGTGGTCGTCGCCGCTCCTGCGTCGACCCGGTCGCCGCCGCCTCTCCATCCTCGACCCGGTCGCCGCCGCCGCTCCATCCTCGACCCGGTCGCCGCCGCCGCTCCATCCTCGACCCGGTCGCCGCCGCCGCTCCATCCTCGACCCGGTCACCGCCGCCGTTCCATCCTGAAGTTGCAAGAGCCGGTAAATCCCCTGTTGTTGCTCCTCCATTCCATCAGCTTAGATTGAGATAGGTTAGGGTTAATTAGTTTGCATGACATCTGAACCTAGAATGGTATAACATCTTGCCACAAACGTGCTTACAAAGTTTCTTGCGACTGATTGGGTCTGGGAAGTAGATGATTCGTGCTGCAGCTTATCATATACTTCATGCCCACAACACTCCTGAAAAAAATTTTAGGGAAAAAGGGCTTAGTTGTGCTCGATTATCTGCTAAAGGCACAGTTAATTTGTATAGCTTGCATCAATGAGTTCAGATTTGCAGCATACATTGCTTTGTATGCATCATAATGGAGGTTTTCTATTGAGCAGCTGGAAAAAAATTAGTGTGTTGTATTGTGGTGGTCTAAGGGTGTGTAGGAAGTAGTACTTAACATGGCAGATCAGGGAAGACTGAGCCAGGTGCATGACAGAATGGTAGTGGTGCCCATTTTTCTCGTCTTTTAAGCTGTTTTTTTTTTGTTGGTCTGCAAATGATGTCTTATGTGCAACATCTCCATGTGCTCAATTTCAGATTTAGTAGTCTATATAGAAATGGTAAGACAAGCAACCTCCAGCGATTGGTTGCTTATGTTGCACTTGCTGCTGCTTTTAGAAACTTTCATGGCTTAAGCATAGAAGCAAAGGAGACAAATAGAAGCAATTCTGAATGTATGCCACATCAAGTAGGCCTTAAGTTATCAAGAACAAATATATATAAAAAATTAAACCTCAAACACATATCCTGCACTGATGGAATGGGACAGATCACCATTCAGCAAAGAAGTAGGTCAGATGTGTGCTTTGCAAGAAAAGATGACACTTCATACCTGAAGGTCCGATATGTCCTTCCAAAAAAAAAACCGATATGTTCATCTTGTTTTTTCTTAACACTGTTTGTGATGCTTGATCTCTAAACACTAAGCTCTGTGCACGTCTGGTTCAACAAGAAAAGAATGAGCAAGTACATAACTAAAATTCCATTTGGAGTGAAAGTTTTAGTTGGCATTTCAACTGGACCTTAGTGTTTTTTTAGCGTAACATGAGTTACACATGCACTCTGCCTTATACTAACACCTAGAGATGTTTGCAATACAATACGTCATGAAACATTTCTTAAAACCATGTTGACAGATGGTCAAATGCCATATTATTTGAACTACCCACATGTTGGTTGGAGGAGGGAGACATTTGTGACAAGGTTTTAATATTTGTTCTTTTGCAAGGAGGCTTAATTAATTGTTCTCTTGTCATTCTCAGCTAGTATTCTACACATTTTACTTTCTCTAGCTTGTGTAGATGGACAAGGATCCAGAGAAGCTCGGTAAAGGCTTGGCATGGACAGTAAAACAAATAGAGAGCATCGCATTGGACCTTAACAAAATTGTACAAGACAATTTTAGTACTGGCACATGTCATTGTGCTAGTGAACTCAATAGCCTTTTGATGGACATCGAAACTATAACTCGAAGCTTAGAGCAAGTTGCCATACAATCACATGAACTGATGCAAAGAGATGAAGTAGATCTTGCAGAGGATGTAGACCCAGAGTTGTGCCTTCCCTATGACTACCAGAGTGATGACGAGTATAAACGTGATGACAGGCAGTATTGTGAAGAAGAGGGTATCGAAATTGATAGTGATGATTCGGGAAGGTTTTAGTCTTGTATTAATGTTAAGACTTGTTATGTATGTTGTAATGATGCTAAGACTGGTTTAGACTTGTTATTTATGATGTAACGATGCTAAGACTGGTTAAGACTTGTTAAGATATTATAACGATGTTTGTTAACTTGTTAAGATATTGTTATGATGTTTGTTATCTTGTTAAGATATTGTAATGTTGTTTGTTAACTTGAGAATTTTTTATGTTGTCAGAATAGAAATTATGGATGGCTTCTATATAAATCTGTTGAGTGAGGGAGGGGATGCACTCCGTGATTGGGATGGTTCTGAACCTTCGCCACAGGAAAGTCCAATTGGTTCACAACCGTCACGATGCTTACGGATGGTCCCCAAATAAAAGCAAACAATAGAAGATCAAAAATTTCTACGAGGAAGAAGACAATTTGTTGGTCTCCGCATGGCTTAATGTTAGTATTGATGCAATACAAGGGAACCAACAATCCCGTGCCACTTATTGGAGAAGAATTCATGACTACTTCCACGAGTACAAGACTTTCACCTCGGATCGCTCACAGGCTTCACTTACACATCGATGGTCTGTTATTCAAGAAGCAGTGAACAAGTTTTGCGGGTGTCATGATCGGATTGAGCGTCGAAATCAAAGCGGGTTAACTGAGCAGGACAAGGTTAGTCCATAATCTATGTACCTTTCCTATTTGTAGATGGTATGCTCATAGATATTGTTTGTGTGGTTGTACAGATTATGCAAGCTAAAACTTTGTATCATGAGGAAGAAAGGCGATCGTTCGCATTCTTACATTGCTGGAATACTTTGCAATACCATCCTAAGTGGTGTGCTCGGTTATCTCAGAAGAAGCAAAAGACATCGAGTAGCGGAAGTCCGGGATCTTCGATCCTGTTAGCACAAATGCAATTCATCTTGATGAGGACCATCCTAATGCAGAAAATGATCACTTAAGCAGACCAATTGGACATAAGGCGGCGAAAGAACGATTACGTCGAGGTAAAGAAGTTGCTCCAACAACTAATCTTTACATGGAAGCATTAGAAAATCTTAGAAAGGAAAAGAGGGAACTTGAGATTATAAAAGAGAGGAAGAAAGATGAGCGATATGAGCGACTGTATGCACAAGAACAAGCGAAGATTGAGCAAGAAAAAGTCAAAATTGAGCAAGAAAAAGAGAAGATTGAGCAAGAAAAAGAGAGGCTTGAATTCAAGAAAAATGAACTTGAATTCAAGAAAATGGTCGAGGAGGAGAGAATTATGGGCATTGATCTAAGTCGCTGCACTGAGGCACAAAAACAATATTACACGAGCTTGCAGAACGACATAATAGCTAGAAGATGTAATAGGTCAGGTTGAACCAAGGTTGTTTGTTTTGCTTAAGAACGATTCAGTTTGTCCCTCATTCCTTAGGTTATGGACTTACATATTGCAATGCAATCTTGGTTGATGGTTGATTTCGAAATGACAGCATTCTTGTTTTGCAATAGATGAATGACTGAATACATAGATGAATGACTGAATACATAGATGAATGACTGAATACATTACAACAAATAGAATTACACCCCTCCATAACGTTGCCATAAGTGCTCCACTAGATCGTTTTGTAGCTGGTGGTGAGTTTCCCTATTCCGAATGGAATGATGAGTTTGAATAAACTCAAAGAGTTCAGGCGTATGCTCGTGTGACACTGAAACTGTTTCTCCCATTCCTTCGTAATTATAGTCAAGTGGTCCTCCGTCTCGCTCATCTTCAACTATCATGTTATGCATGATGACACAAGTCGTCATGATATCTCTGAGTGTTTGTTGATCCCAGAAACGTGCTGGACCTCGAACAATTGCAAACCGAGATTGCAGAACTCCAAAGGCTCGTTCCACGTCCTTCCTGGCTGCCTCTTGAGCTTGGGAGAAATATTTCTTCTTATTCCCGTGAGGAGCTGGTATTGTCTTCACAAATGTTGCCCATTCAGGATATATCCCATCAGCAAGATAGTACCCCATTGTGTAATTGTGACCGTTGATAGTGTAATTCACTTCCGGCGCTTGTCCTTCAGCTAGCTTTGCGAACAGAGGGGAACGGTGAAGAACATTAATATCATTGTGAGATCCTGGTAAACCAAAAAAGGCATGCCAAATCCATAGATCTTGTGAAGCAACGGCTTCTAGAATTATTGTTGGCTTGTGTACATGCCCAGTATACAAGCCTTGCCATGCTGTAGGACAATTTTTCCACCTCCAATGCATGCAATCTATGCTTCCTAGCATCCAGGAAAACCTCTTTCCTCACCGATTGCAAGTAATCTAGCAGTATCATTCTCATTTGGAGATCTCAAATACTCATCTCCAAAGAGGACAATAATAGCTCGCACAAACCTTTTAAGACTCTCTATGGCAGTACTTTCTGCAATCCGTAGACAATCATCAATAGCATCTGCCGGTACTCCATAAGCTATCATCCGGAATGCTGCAGTTACCTTCTGTAAAGAAGATAACCCGATAGTTCCAGCACAATTCCTTTTCTGAACAAAATAATCATCATGGGTTTCTACAGCATGCAATATGCGAAGAAATAGGTAACGACTCATTCTAAACCTGCGCCGAAAAGAAGAATGAGCTATAGAAAAGATGATCAATCAAAAATACAAACAATTGAAATATTTCTCATCATAAACCTCCGCCGAAAGAAAGTTGGGCCGTAGACCGGAGGATCAACAAAATAGTCTCGATATAGCCTGGCATGCCCTTCCTCTCTATTGCGATGTATGTATTGATGGCCAACAATAGAACCCCCATGGCGTCGAGCACTCACACACTTATCTTGCTGCTGTGCTAGATATGCTACTGTAAGAAGAGATTCATCGTCGTCATCCGAGGATGAGTCTTCGGAGAGGAAATGCTGAACTAAGTTCTGACGACTCATTGAGATATACTAGATAATGAACATTCAGATATGGGGCAAGGATTGGAAGTGTAAATGGCTGTGTATATATAGCCTCAAAATATAGCCGTTACAATATAGCCGTTACAATATAGCCGTTACGATGACCGAGGGAATGAAATTTTTTAAATTCCTGCAATTAAAAATAGCCGGTCAAATTTTTTCCGCTAAAAATTAAACGTGGCTCATATGGCGGTTATGAAATATCATTATAATATAGGAGTGACAAAATAGAGAATGAGATTTGAGGAATGCTGTTGGAGAGGAAAGAGATATAGGGAAGGAATCTTTATAGGGAATTCTGTATATGAGGATATAGGGAATGAAATTTGAGGAATGCTGTTGGAGTTGGCCTTAGCCAGTTTAAAACATTGGAGAGGTAGGTACTAACAGGGTTCACATTATCAGGATGTATAGGAGGGATGCGATGTCTAAAATCGATCGGTAAATCGTTTAAACTCAAAAGAAAATTCAAAAAAAATTATGCAATGTAAATATGGTGATAATCGATGAAAATCAAGAGTAAATCGCTTAAAAAATTATCTATGAGAAACATTCAATTGGTCGGTCCAAATATCGCGATAATCGGTGAAAATCGAGAGAAAAACAGTAGATTTTTGAATTTTTTTTAAAATGTTGGATTTTAAAGTCACGCAATTTTTTAGCGAAAATCCGTACCGGATTCTGCACCATTTTCTAAAAAAAAGGGTAAGCTGAACCTGGTTACCAAGCTAGCATCCATGCTAGCTAGTTCAGGTATCGGCGCAAGGGAATCTTTCTATGTACTAACTCGGTGCACTGTTTATGGGAGGAGGGTGGAGAGAGTGAGATAGGGATGGGAGAGAGAAGGGTGCTAAGACATTATAAGTGAAGGATTGGAATGGCGATTGGGGAAATTATTTTTATCTATTGAACAAGTAGATATTAATCAAAAATTAAAATATTGGTTTAAGATGATTTTGACATTCTCCCACTTATCACAACAAGCAAAAACATAAAAAGCAAAAAATCATAAACACGATCTACAAGAATGTCTTTGTTTCAAATAAAAAGATCGATTTCTAGCAAAGTTTAGAAAGAGATGTGCCTAGATAATTATGATACGACCTGAAGAAGATTCATCCTATAATTATTTATCCTCCGGATCAACACCGACCGCTGCGTCACGATCGGCGACGGCTTGGCGTGCTTCACCGTCAGAGGCAAGCCGTCGATGTTCAGCGAGTACACCGTCGTCCACGCCGGCTGTATCGCCAAGATCAACCCGGAAGCGCCGCTCGACAAAGTCTGCGTCCTCAGCTGCAGCATCTCCATAGGTAAATTCATCAATGTTGTGTATCATGTATGAACTATTTCTATGCAATTCAGTTGTGCGCGTTTGTCAGTGATTGTTCATAACCATTTTTTTGTAGGGTTTGGCGCGACGGTGAATGTCGCAAAGCCGCCCAAGGGCTGCACCGTTGCCATCTTCGGCGGTGCCATTGGACGGTTGGAGTTTCATTTTGTTTGAAAAAAAAAAACTGCTTTGATGAACTGATCATAGGCCATGGAAGGCGCAAGGATCCCAGGTGCATCCAGGATCATCCGCGTCAACGTGTGTGTATGGGACGCCAATGTTGGAACAGGATACCCAGAAATTGTGGAGCAATTTTCTCTTCTTTATTTCTCGTCTGTTGGCTTGCTTCTTGCTTTTGCTTGTATTACGAAACTCAGGACTACCCCCTATTTATACTCAAAACTACAGCCTCAGGACTACTCAGGACTACCCCGCGTCTTTGCGACTTCGCTGTAGCCGCTTCGTCGAGACTCCCGCGCTGAGTCTCCACGGCGTTCCAGCAGCTCGCCGACTGCTGTGGGGTGTCGCCTGCTTTCTTAGGTACCGCCCCTCGGGAGTCTCCTCCTCCTGGGGGCGACGGATTAACTGAAACATTAGGCTCTGATACCAATTGTTGGAACAGGACACCCAGAATTTGTGGAGCAATTTTCTCTTCTTTATTTCTGGCATGTTGGCTTGCCTCTTGCTTTTGCTTGTATTACAAAACTCAGGACTACCCCCTATTTATACTCAAAACTACAGCCTCAAGGAACGGAATAGGATTCCAATTCCTTGTCCTACTTGGACTCCTCATCCTAAATTTTCTTAATACAAACTTTTTAAACTAAAACTCTCCTATTACAAGATTAGTTCCAACAGCCAACGCCATGATCTTCGCCTTCGAGTGCGTTCACGACGTACGCATCATCATCTACAAACACCAGAATTTTCTTGCCAAATTCGGTCTGCTTTCTTCTGAGTCCTGGAACGTCAATGGTTCAGGGCTAGTTGGCGTGGCCGGCAAGGACGCCGCGTTCAAGACGCACCCGATGAATTTCCTCAACGAGACGACGCTCAAGGAAACCTTCTTTGGCAATTACAAGCCGCGCACTGACCTGCCCGGTGTTGTCAACTTGTACATGAACAAGGTAAAAACATTTCTGCAACTCAACGGCTCAGTCGATTTCAACTACCAGACAGATAGACGTTGAACTGCGTTCATGCCTGTAACATTTGGATGAACCCTTGTGTTATGTCCGTGTGCAGAAGCTGGAGCTGGAGAAGTTCATCACGCACAGGGGGGAAGCCTGCGCTGCATCATTAGATGCAAGACTACTTGACAACTTGCCCAGACATACAGACACAGGCCTCCTAGTGCGGCGACTCGTATAATTAATCTCAGATAACGACTCTAATTTTACCATTAATTTTAAGTTAATTATATTGATCTGGGCATATTGGCTAATAAGACATCGAGTGGACCCGACAACTTATTAGTAATACGCCAATTCACAGTGTTGCAACAGAAACAATAATTAGAGACTGAAATGGAAACTTCATTACCTTTCATTGCCACGCAGACTATATGTTCATTATTATAATTATACATTCGATCCACATACAATAAAATATAGTGTGTGGATACTAATTACCCAAAGTTGCCATCAACTAATGCACCCTTCTAGAATCCATATCCCACTCAGTTGCTTGTCCACCAGATCCAATATCTAGCAATATCTAGCAAAGGGAGAGTTATAAACAGTGAGTACAAAGATGTACTCAGCAAGCGTTAATAGCAACATAGCTGTTATCAACCAGAACCCTCACCAGTTCCATTTTAAATGAATTTTATCAACTGGACCTCTTACCAGCTGCAATCAAAATGGGTTTTTATAAACTGAAACTCTCTAGTTCCATTTAAAATAGATTTTACCAATAGGAACTCTCCAGTTCCAAGCAAAATGGATTTGATCAACCGGATCTCTCTAGTTTCAATCAAAATAGATTTCATCAACAGGAACTCTCTAGTTCCATTCCTCAAACCACATCTCAAATATATTTATCCAAAATATATTTTATTAAGAAAATCTTGGGCATTGTTATTTGCAAAACTTCTACTAGCACTCGTATCCAAGGCTCCGTAGCCTCCAGTCCAGGAGGTAGGCATGAATTCATGATTTTATACACTGCGCAGGTTTTGTATCACTTTACCCATAGCGAACTCGACCGCAATCGAGAACCCAAAACGTTTACCACTACTTTGGTATTTAATCTCCAACCCTGGTCCCATTTCCAGTCGTACTCTAATTTGAGACTGGAGTAAGATAACCTACGTTGGTTGACATTTTGTTACCCTACGCTAGATAACAATATACCATCTCGAAATAGAGTTACTCATATACCCTGGAATGGCCAGTTGATCTCCTCCCTGGAGATACTCATCCAATGGCTTTAAAATATAGCGCCGGATAACCAATACCGGTTATCAACTCGTCCCTCACCAGTCATCCGGCAATCCCAACTTCACAACCCTATTTAACTACTCTTACCCAATGTGGAGATTTAAACACATCATAGGACAACTTTTTCTGAATGCTTCCACACACTATAGTTGACACGAATCAATATGGCTCATTGTCTAAGTGAAGCGGTTTCAACCTTATGTTATACCCCTATTGTCGGGGACTAAAAAACCCCTATCTGGTCAATAGTACAGTCAACAAATCCTTAGCTCGAGGTCGAGCGGGAGCCATGCGGTCAACAATGTGGTCAAGGGCTCTTAGCTCGAGCTCGAGCTCGAGCTAGAGAGCAAGGAGCTAGCTCCCGCCCGAGGGGTTGAGCTCGGGCATCTTGGTCGGAAATTCACGCTGTCAGTTACCATGATCCTTAAATGTTGGAGTTAAGCCAGACGTGGACGGTAATCCCGGGACAGTTACGATTTGGCTTTAGTGCGCATGAAGCCACTCCCCTGGAAATCTATCCTGGCTGTTTCTAGTAACGGTTGGGAGAGGCATAAAACCTCTCTGAGATGAGCACAGGGGGGGTTACTCGTGAGTCAGATAGGGCGCAAACTAGAGAGCACCTCTTGTATTAAAACATAGTGGATTTCTTCACCTCTGAGCAAGACTGGAGTAGAGCTATTACCTGAACTGGGGGCTCGAACCAGTATAACACTTGGTGTCCCTATCTTTCTCCTTCCTTCGACCATTGAAGAAGTGAACCCCCTGCCTCTTTAAGCAAAGTGAGTACCAGTTTTCTCATTCACATCAACCCCCTAACATTTTTGCAGTCAAGCGATCCCGATCGTCGACAGCTGGCACCCACCGTGGGGCCCGAAAAGCTTCACTCATTCGGAGGAACGTCACTACTTCAACGACACCGACATCTCCGACTCCAACAAATACATGGCGCACATTGTTGGGGGACGTTCAGCAAATTCAGGCTCGCATGCAGTTCCCGGGCGTGACGGCTCCACATCCCTATATTCCCCCTCACCGTCGCTGCATGAACAGTTTGTCTTCATGGCCGGCAGCCGTGATGTAAGCGCGGAGGTGGAGGACCGCGACCCGAAAACTCCCGAGGATGCTCGCCGGATGGCTCAGGTTTCTATCAACCAGGCCATAACCACTCCTCTCCGGTGGGAGGTACGTGGGGAGATTGGCACTTCATTCAGGCGGTTCAGGCTTCCTCGCTCGGGCGAACACCTGCATGCTATCGCTCGGGTTATGACTGATCCTGCTCGGGTGAAGTCAGATCTTTTTGGCCAAGCTCTCGCTGATGAGCTCAATGAAGCTGCTAACGAAGTCATACCTTCGTAGCGGGACCGAAGTCGGCACTCTGGATCCTGCTCCCTGACGAGTGATGACAACTCCTCACGCAGGCGCCGACGCTCTCGCCGATCGCCTTCACACCATCGAGCCCGGGATTCATCCCGGACACCTCCACGTCGCCAGCCCCTGAGCACGACCCAGGGCAATGTTCGGCATCAGTGGAGCTACAGCAGCACCTATTCGAATAACAACATGTTTGGGAGCCTTTCTCCAAACATCCCGCCCAGGCGTCGCAGGGTTCACGATAGACTATGCTATCACCCGGGCGATGCCCGCACCCACCGTCATGACCAGCGTGGTCGTGGGTCCGGTTGCCACGACAACCGTGACTCCGGATCCAGTAGCAGTGGCCACCCTTCCCAACGTGGTACTACACTAGCCTATGGCTGCTCAACGTACTCTAACGACCTTCACCGGGTATGTTAGCCAGCCCGGTTCAAGCCTGCCTCGATCGAGAGGTTCGACAGGACCAAGAAACCTGACGTGTTCCTTTCGATCTACTCGACCAAGATCTTAGCGGCCAGAGGGTTGGATGACACAGCGCATACTTGGTTCTTCAACCAAAAGCCTGCCTCCTTCCGATGGTGGTGCCAAATACAAAGTGCCCTCCGCTCCATTTTCCAGAGCTGCTACGAACGACCTGAAAGAGAGAAAAATCTGGATCGCGTCATCCAGGGCAGGAATGAGCCCCTTTGCGACTTCGTGCAGCAGTTCATCCGCACGAGGAGCTCGATTCCGAGTGTCTCCGACGATGCCGTGATCAAGGCCTTCATGTTTAGCGTCCATGACTGATGTCTCACCGAAGACCTAGAGATCACGGTGAGGCTCAACGTTAAGAAACTCGTTCGCATGGTGGAACGGTACGCGGACGACGCGGTACGCTGGAAGTGCGACTACTACCAAGGCAAGCTCGGCTTCAATTCCGGAGAGGCTGGCCCATCTAACGCTAAAGGCAGCGACCCGGGCCCGACTGCCAACAAGCAGAAGAGGGATCGTAAGAATGGTGGTGTTCGAACGTGTGTGGTCACTGTGACGAATGGCGAGCGCGAGGTGATGGAGGTATAGGAAACTGACCAGGGGGAGCCCCGACCTCAACGAGGCCGACCACGACCTCAACGGACACCACATCGACCTCAGTAGGGGTGCCATCAGCCTGGGCCACAGTGAAGTGACGCCCGACCACAGGGTGCTGAGGAGTGACCCAAGTATGACAACGAGAAGTTCTGCCTATTCCATAGGACTCAAGGCCACGACCTGCGAAACTGCAGAACCTGGCAGAGCAAGCTCGATGCCTTCTATGATGGGCGCAGAGAGATGCCCACGCTTCCGAAGGAAGGTGAACAACCCGATAAGGTTAATGCTGGTGAGTATCTAGATGACCTCGACCTAGAGTTTCAGCAGGGCGACCGCCATATTGACGTCATTTTCGGCGGCTCGTCAGCATACCAATCCAGGCATGAGCTCAAGAACGTCGTGCGTATCGTCTACCAAGCCACCGCCGGGAAGCCCGTTGACCAGCCCTGCAAATGGGTTGGGACATCAATCACCTTTTCCTAGGAGGATGTCCCCCAGGGCATGTCTAAAGACCTCAAGACTGCCTTAGTCGTGACACCGACCATCAGCAATACCATGGTCGGGCGGGTCATGGTCAATAGATGTAGTTCTCTCAACCTACTCTTAGCGAGCGCACTTGACCGGATGCAGATCCCCTGGTCGAAAATCAAGAATATAGCGGTCCCGTTCTTCGGGATTGTCCTGGGAAGCTCGATCACCCCCCCTCGGGCAAGTGGTCTTGCCCGTCACCTTCGGCGACTCGGACAACTTCGCCACTGAGTTGATCACCTTTGAGGTGGTCGATGGAGATCTCCCTTACAACGACATCCTCGGATGCCTGGCACTGATCAAATTCATGGCGGCGAACCACAATGGCCACCGCTGCATGAAACTTCTAGGGCCCAATGGCATCATAACTGTATAAGGCGATCTCAAGGCGGTGCACGGGTGCGAGAGTAAAGCTTTGGCTCTCGTCGATATGCTGCCCCAGCGAGATCCTGAGGCAACCGCGTAGAATGCCCGCTAGAAGGCGGCAATCCAGCCCAGTGGCACGACGAAGGCTATGTAGCTCGAAGAGGGTGACTCGAGCAAGTGCCTTCATATCGCAGCCGAGCTAAATCCTAAATAGGAACTCGAGCTCATCACCTTCCTCCGCGCCAACAAGAGCATGTTCGCTTGGGAGCCGACAGATATGCCAATAGTTCCGAGGGAGGTGATCGAGCATAAATTGCAAGTAAGGCTCGATTGCCAACCTGTAAGCCAGAAGCTACACCGTTTTCCCCCCGAGAAAATGGCGATAATAAGGGAGAACCTCGACAAGCTATTGAAGGCTGGCGAGATGGACTAATCCGAATGGCTAACCAACCTGGTCATTGTGCAGAAGAAAGGGGGAAATGGAGGATGTGCATCAATCACATGGGCTTGAATTCGGCGTGCCCGAAGGATCATTTGCCCCTCACACGTTGTCGGGACCCCGAATTTACAAATCCGGACCCTCTGTGTATTCAGCACTAGTCCAGGAACGCGCTAGTGCACACAGTCTTAACATCGGTAAATATCACAATCATACCACTCGATACTAATAAAGTACTTTATTTAATTAAGCAAACTGGTTACCTGACCTTATGGCCAAGTCACAAATGCGCATTACAGGCGATACTTATTAAGAGAGAAATAGTAGCAATGGAAAATCAAAGAAGGTAACATCGTGGCGCCATCCAAAGATACCACAGTAACCGACCGGGCTCGCTTCCCTAAGTAGAGCCGGATCCTCTTGGAGCTCCTCCTCCAAAGCCGGTGAATTCTCCTCTTCAACCGGTGTTGTAGGGTGGCAAGGGTGAGTACTTGGTACTCGGCAAGTCATGCACGTAATGCAAAGCTAATATACTATATGCATGGCTTGGTACAAAGGAATAGCTCAAGGTATATTTGCAGTAAACAGCATTTGACAAGTAATATAAGTAGATTCGAAAGCAGTAGAAACAAGTATAGCATAATTAACTTTCCAAGAGTTTAATAAACATCTTTCCCATCCTAATCCACATTTCCATCAACATCATTATTAATCCAACCCAACCTTTCAAAACCAAGTTATTTTCAGAAAATCTAACCCTTGACTGTAATTCCCGAGCGATGTCCAATACCGCGGACACGGCTATTCGAATAGATTCTATACTCTGCAGAGGTTATGCACTTTACCCACAAGATACAGTCAAACACCACAAAGGCGAGTTCCCGTAACAAAGTCTTTCGGAAACTTCTAACAATACAAGTGGTCCTCCCCGGTTATTGCGCACTAACCCTTCCCTTAGCTAAGGCGAAGTTTAGGCCAACCAACCGTTAGATGGGTACCTGGCCTCACCCAGACGCCTCCCCGTACAACTTACACAAAGGGTGTAGTTGACCTCCTGAGGTCCCACAGGTACGTTATTAGCAACTTAGTCAACTAGGTCCGTCCCATTACAGACATGTGGTTGCACGTTAGACCCAGTTCAAAGGCTTGCAAGGTTAAGTCCTTAGGATGACCAGGGCAAGACTACCCGAAGAACCAAATCAACACTCCCAATGCCACAACTGGCCCACCTGTTTACTCTTGCCACATGCCCGGCCGAAACTCGTTTATCAAACCCCAGTTGATTACCATGCACCACGTGCCATCAACATCACATGATACCTTTTCAAAACAGGTTCAATATATCATTAAGTCGACATTAGCATTTGTTTGTCCAAAATCATGTCATGAGCACGTAGCAGGTCTAAGCAGTTTACTACAACGGTCTAAACCCATGTTGGCAAGTTAATAATGTCCAACTAGTAAACCACAACTAGGGTGACAAGGGGTCATGGCACATACTTAAGTAATCAAGGTGTCATACAAAGAAATTGGTATTTATCTAATTCCCCAAATTTAAATAAAGTATTTTCTAATTGAACTAGCATGCAATAGTTTAAATCAAAATAGATTTCGAAATAGGATCAACATGGTCAAAGCACAACTTGCCTTCAAAAAGTACTTGCTCTTGGTCTTGAGTTGGATCCTGAGTCAATACTTCTCCTTCGAATCCTTCCGGCACTTCAACGTCTACTCGTAAAGCGTGCAAATAGCAAATACACGAATAAACAATAGGCAAAAAGTGTCCAAACATCCAAATAAAATCCATAAACAGAGAGAACATAATTTTATGAATTTTTAGAAACTGGAATCGTCAAATTTGGAGTTAAAACGCAAAAGTTATGATTATTTAAAGTATAAATAATCAATTAAATAATTTTACAGAGAAAAACTTTAGTCTAAAAATTAATTAAAATTCATATTTAGGTAGATCTCAATTTTATACAAATTTAGAAATTTGAATCACTCAAATCGGAGTTGAAACGCAAAAGTTATAAGCGTTTGAAGTTTTGAAATTCAAATCAATTATTAAACCGAATTATTAAATCATTTTCTTTTTCGGAAAAACATTTATTGCGTCAGCTTGGACATGTGTACCAATCACGAAGCGACACGCGTACCGAATGACGTCAGCCACGCCCGGCCAACAATCCTGATAGGCGAGCCCCGTCATGACGTCATCATGATGTCATGATGCGGTTTAGATGACCCGCTGACACGCGGGCCCGGCGTGTCAGCGACATGCACGCACGGCGCGGCTTGGTGCTACGTGGCGTGATCATGGCCCTCGGTTTACGATCTAACGGCTGCGAACCAATCGGGTTGGATCTAAGCGACTTAATCTCGACCGCACAAGTTTGGATGGACGGCTAAGATTCGCCCGAGACTACCCTAAGCAATAACCCAGATCTAATCGGTGCCCTACGATCTTGATCCTACAGTTGGGATCTAATACGCCGAGACAGAGAGGTGGACTCACCTCAAGCGTCAGATGATGATCTAACGGCCGGAGCTCCAAGGTCGCGGTATGGCGCGCGGCTGGCATCTGAATCGGGAAGACGACACCAAACGGCATGACAGTGGCGTGTCGGCCGAGAAGGAGAGCACGCTCAGTGGGTGCCTCAACGTGGGGGTTTGAACCCGGCCTGGTAGCGCGGCGGAGGGACGACTATGGCGGTGGAATCGCTCTCAAACCCGTAGCCAACCCTCGACTACTCCGGTGAGGGATTCCTTGGCGGCGGCGGCGGCTTGAGCGCGGAAACCTAGAGCAAACGGTGCGGGACCAGCAGGCGATCCTCGGACAAGGGGCGGGGCTTTAAATAGCCTTGGCGTTCGCGCGGAACCCGGAGGTCAAGACCCACACGGCGAGCCGCTCGTGCCCGAAGTCGGAATCGAGACGGCGACGCGTGGCCGCATCTGAGCCGTCCACGTGCGCTGGATCCGGTGGCCCTCACGCGCGAGCGACGTGGACGTTACCCGGCCGTTGGATCAAGATCCAACGGTCGCGGTCTTAGGGTTAGGTCTTTTTAGGCGACGCGGTTCGACCGAGTCAAGAGGCGCGGGTCCGGCTCGGGTCAGACTCAGGTCTGGCTCGAGTCCGAGGAACAGTACTAGACCCGACTAATTTTCAGCGATTAAATATTCAAATTAAATTTCCAGTAATTCATTTAATTCATTAAAAATAGCAAAATACTCAGAAAAATTCCAGAAAAATTCTGGAAAATATTTTGGAACATTTTGGACTCAAATAAAATATTTCCAACAAAATTTTATTTGCAAAATTAAATTCTTTAATTATTTCAAAATGGAATAAATTCAAATAAATTCCAAATAAATCCAAATAAATTCCAGAAAATTCCAAAAATTCACCAAAGTGCCAAATCACACATGAATTTAAGAAAAGCAAAATTTTGGGGTGTTACACACGTGTCACGGCACGCTAACATGGGTGCAACGCGATGGCTTAGGGATGCCACACGACGGCTTAGGGCTGCCACGCGGCGATGACACGACATGGCCGAAGAGTCCGCCACGCAGGCTCGAGGTGCTGCGATTGCGCGAGCGTGGTGCAAGGTGGTGGTGACACGGTGGCCACATCGTCTCGGCTCTGGTGAGAGGCAGTGGAATCCACCGGGAGCTAAGGAAGATGATGCAGCAATCGACAATTCATGACCGGATTGAACACGGGGTTCGGTGGATTTGGAAGAGGGCGACGTGACGACCTCAGATGTGCACCCGGCTACGGCGGAGGGCCACCATAGGAGGAGACTGGCACCGCGGAAAAGCTTTGGTGGCGGAGTAACTCCGGCAAGCTCACGCAAGAGGAATACGGTGGCTCGGGTGAAGATGAAGAGGGCGGCGGGTGCGGCGTCCAAAGGGGAACAAGGCACGGGGATGAGGGCATAAAATAGGAACACCGGGAGGCGTGTATGGCATGGAGATTGCAGCGGCAGTTGCAGGCGAATGGGCGGCATTTCAAAATTAAAACATTTTTCAAATTAATAAATTCTCAGAAATTCGAATAAAGCTAAATAAATCCAAATAAATAGCAAATAAATTCATAAAAATCCCAAAAAATTCCTTGAAGCATAAGGAACACAACTAAGACAGAAAATCTTTTATTTGATGCACAGATAAATTAAATAAAATCTTTTAATTAATTAAAATTTTAAATTAAGCTTTATTTAATTCAAGAAAATCCAAATTATTCTTTTTTTTGTTTTAAAACTTTTCAAAAACTCAGAATTTTGGAATGTTACAACGTGTCAAAGGTTTAAAATTTGGCTCAAATACTTTTCAAATTCATACTAAAAGCATATAGTTGGAGTTTAGTTTTTCAATCTTGCATTTTCAGTAATTCTAGCACTACTGCTGTTATATGTGTGGTAGTACTGCATTGTTCTAAAGCGGTAGTTATTTTCCAGAGACGGTTATTTTTTTAGAGTTTCACTTTCTTCTCTGGGCCGGAACTACCACCATTGATAATGTGGTATTACCGCGCCATGGTAGTACCAACTTTTGTGCGGTAGCTAAAATCCATAATAGCACCCTTCTGAATTTTTTAGCAGCGGTACTACCACAGTACTAAATGCGGTATTACCGGAACATCGGTAGTATCAGATATTATGAAGCGGTAGTCATTTTCCAGAATGAGGTGTTTTCGAGCACTTTTGCCCTAATTTGAGCGTCGACACTACTGCAATTAAATCATCGGTACTACCAGATTGTCGGTAGTAATGAACTTAATGTGCCGGTAGCTAAATTCCGGAAAGGGATGTTTTTGGGACTTCTCTCAAGTTCATTGTCGGTACTACCGCGACTTGAACATCGGTAGTACAGGAATATAGTAACGGACAAAATGCCAGAGCATTTAATGCGCACAATCGACCATTACCGATTGCTGTCAGAGGCGTGGTACTACCACACTTTGGCCGGCAGTAGTACCGCATTTCTTGAATTTTTCAGGAAACTGCCCTTGACATCTAGTTTTGTTGGTGGAGGCTATAAATATCTCTCCACCTGCATTCGTAGAGCCTCTTGGACATCTATTGAAATACTCTTAAGCTCTAGCAAGTTATTCTTCTCTCATTTTCACTGAATTCTTCTTTTGAGAGGAGTTAGAAACATTTAATTGCATTGAGTGTGTTTGAGTCAATTGCAAACCCGTTTTATACTCAAGTGAGCGTTCACTTTCTATTCTCTTGGAGGTTGCCGGCTCCTAGACGGTGTGTGTAACATCCCAAATTTGGGTTTTCAAAAATCTTTTGTTTAGTTTAACTTCCCAAAAATTTCTGCTAATTATCTCGCTTTAATAAAGCTTAATCTAGAATTTTCTAAATCTAAAACAATTTAATTTGGCTATTATATCCCTCAAATATTGGAAATTTAGTTTTAGTTGGGTTCCTTGTGCTTCAAGGAATTTTTCTGTATTTTTTGAGATTTTTCGAAACTCGTTTGCTATTTATGTGATTTAATTTGATTTGTGGGAATTATTTTAATTCAAAAATCTTTGGAAAATCTGGAAATTCCTTCGACCCTAATCACTTCTTTTCCGCCACCACCTCGCCAATCGGGCGCTTCTTCGCCCAGCCGCGTCGGCCGCCTCGCCAGCTTCGGCCCGGTAGAAAACGACCCTTTCGCCCCGTCTGCGCCCGACCAGCCTAGCCGGCGCCCAAGATCAGGCCATGCACCCGCCAAAGATGTCGCAGCGCCGCTACCGCTTCGCCTTAGCCCCTGCCAGCCAGCGCTGACGCGCGGGCAATCCGCCTTTGCCACGCGTTTGCGCGTGAAGAAGCCACGCCACTGAGCCGACGCAGCCCTCCGATGCCGATCCGACGGCCCACAATCGGCCACGTCGCTCGGTCGCTGTTCAACGCCCGTCAGATGCTCGATCCGAGTCCGGTTTGATCCAAATTTGGTTTTTCTCGCATCTCTTCACTTGGCCCGACTTCCCAAGACCACAGAAGCATGTTATGACCCCTCCCACATGTCCTCAACCTCCAAGACGCCTCCCAAACCCTAAAAACCTCAACCATCTTCCTCCCTTACGCCGCCCGTGACGGCCGCCAATTGGCATTGCGTTCCTTGTCAATCCGATGAGTTTTTTTTCCAAAATTCACTCGTGTCACTTTGAGCCATGTACTCCCACTTATCTCTCCTCTAAATTTGGTGCAGTTTCATCCACGGAATCAAAAGTTACGGCCGTTGCAATCTCAAATCTTGCCGTCGCCCGTTCTCCTTCGTTTTTGTGAATTTGATCGTGAAATTTTTACTATAGACTCATATTGATGTCTTCTACACGGTGCTCACCCTAACTCAAGGATAAGGCTGCGGGGGTAGGAGGGGTGCTCATTCGCTCAAGAAAAGGGGAAGGATAGCGCGGCAAGCGGGGAAGGGGGAGCTTCCGTGCAGCGGCCATGGCGGAGAGAGAGAGAGAGAGAGAGAGAGAGAGAGAGAGAGAGAGAGAGAGAGAGAGAGAGAGAGAGAGAGAGAGAGAGAGGAGGAGGAGGAGGAAGGCGGAACCGGATGGGCTGGAAAAAAAAGTGGGCCGGTTTTGGTCAACTCAAAATGGGAAGATTTTTTTTTTCTTTTTAAAATACGGGTGTTACAGCCATGTCGTGCCACAAGCCGAACATGATCAAAATGGCAGCAAACGAAGCATCTCCGTATGTTAAAAACGACAAACACGGAATCTGGTCAGTGCATGATGCGTGCCCAGATGACGAAACAAAAGTAATCTCACAGAGCAAATCTTATCTTGTGCACATGCGTGCATGGCACAGCAGCGCCCACATCAGGATTTAGAGGGAGTTGATTAATTGGCTGATTGATTAGTTGGGTTCATGCATCTGCCACGGCAAATACTGCAGAATCTTTGGTTGGTACGTTTTGATTGGTGTAGCCAATTAATCACTCCTAGAAAGCAATGACACATTTTCAAGAGAGCTAACGTGTGCTAGCCATGCTCCTTTGGGACCAGCAGCTATATATGGAAATCTAAGCCTGTGTAGAGATAGGAAAAGACGCACATATCAAAAACTTTCTTCAATGTTGTAGAAAAATTGAAATATGAATTCCTTCCTTGTCGTAGAGAAATGGCTTCCTAAAATGTTTCGGTTAAACTATTTTAACTTTAACCAATAGCATATTTTTTCTGGGTATATATATTGGTTGTACAAAGATTATATGAGTTGATAAATTTACCTCGGAAATATTTTTACATTGCTGTTGTCTCATCAGGGTTTTTGCAAATCCATGCAATGCAAAATAGCGGTTAATGTGTTATCTTAAGATTGTGCCAATATCCAAATTAGCATATTTTTTTTAGAAAAAAGAGGTAGGGCTATTTTTAGTTAATTCTTCTGGTGCCACCTGTTAATTTCTCAAAGAACCCAAATATCAACGGGGCATGAAATTCCATAACCAAGATCTGCAGACCTTTTCTCAAAAAAAAAAAAGATCTGCAGACCTATGCTGAAATTTTTTGAATTCAGTACAATTTACACCTTATATTTTCAATTCGATACAACAGTTTTTGGTATTTGCAAAAAAAACAACCGTATTCGAAACACGAAATTGCAAGTACATGTAATAGCAATACCAAATTACGAATACGCTATATTTACAAAACAGGGTAGCGAATACAGGTGTATTTACAATTTCAAATAGCGAATACACCCATGGTCAGACGTGTCCATGGAGAGGGCAACACCTCAAGTCATCAACAGACTAAACTACTAGATGTAGTCTTCACTCTTCAGGATAAAAAGAACTTGTTGTTGGTAGGTGTCCAGTCACCGACCATTAGATCCACGCACCGTGCGACGCAACCTGACACGGTGTATTCGATATGTGTATTCGCTATTTCGTTTTGCGAATAGAGCATATTCGCTATTCATTTTGCAAATACATCGTATTCGCTATTTCATGCTGAATTTAACATGTACTCGCAATTTGGTACTGCTATTACATGTACTCGCAATTTGGTACTGCTGCGAATAGAGCATATTCGCTATTCATTTTGCAAATACATCGTATTCGCTATTTCGTGCTGGATTTAACCTGTACTCGCAATTTGGTATTGCTATTACATGTACTCGCAATTTCGTGCTGCGAATACGGTTGATTTTTTTTATAAATACGCAAAACTGTTGTATCGAATTGAAAATATAAGGTATAAATTGTACTGGATTCAAAAATTTCCGACCTATGCTTCGTTCTTGAAAGTAACATATCATCAAACCGCAGACGATATACATCGTACTGACAAAGTTTCATACTGTTTGGCACTTAAGAAAGAAGTAATATATACGAAATCTCATTCTTTTTTTTCCCCATAAATCAGATAGATTTTGAGCACTTGAACCTATTCCGTAGATCTCCTCCCACCTTGTACCTAACTAGGAAGGTTAGCGCGGCGTGCCGCGCATGTGATCGGTTATAACTTTGAATTTTTTTGAGGATATTTTTTGCTGTTTTTTCGGAGAAAAACGGACCGAAATGCATTTTCTAAATCTTCGGAGGGTCTTTTGGAGCGGCATTTTTTAATAAAAAAATTTTATTTAGGGAAAAAATGGATCAGAACGGCAAAATAGACCAATGTACATATCTTTCGAATTTTTGGAAGTTTTTTTACGATTTTTCGGAGTGCCATAACTCTAGATTTTTTAGAGGGTCTTTCTTGTGTTAATGTATCGGAACGAAAAAATAGATGAAGACACATATTTTTCATATTTTTGGAGTTTTTTTTGCGATTTTTTCGGAGGACTTTTTCGGTAAGAAAGGGGATAATTTGCACAAAAAAAATTGGACCTAAACACAATTTCGGAAACTTGAAATTTTTTTAGGGAAAATGGATCAGAACGGGAAAATGGATGGACACATATTTTTCAGATTTTTTAAGGATTTTTTTGTGATTTTTCGTAGGCCTTTGGTTATTCCGCAAAAAGTTAGACCTAAATGCAATTTCAGAAACCCAAAAGGATTTCTTGGGAAAAAAACAGCAACAACATGCGTCAGCGCATGACCAGCGGCACAGGCTCGCCACGTGTCGCATGTAAAAAAACACGCACCGCGCGCTCGCGCGGGGCTTGAACCCGCGCCCAACCGGGAGGCAACGAGCAGCTTTACCACTGCGCTACGTGGGCCGCGCGGGCGAGCAAACTGGATGCGGTTTCTTTTTATGGCTTCGTTCAGTGTGGGACGACGTGGCACGATCTTAGTCATCCGACGACGCAATCGAACGGCCTAAAAACGGAAGTGACGTGGATGGCATCCGGAGCTTCGAAACCTCCGGAATGTAATGAAGGTATAATTTGCAACACAGATCAAAGATCATAGAATGTTACTACAGGTATAATTGGCAGTGTCATGGAGTTAGCAAACACAACATCTATTACCTGCCAAACCTCTCGGTACAGCTGGCATGAAAGTTCCGCAGTTCCTTACAAGATTAATAGGCTCTTTTATGATGTCTCAACACGCTAACTATTAAATACAGACGAAAAAAGCAAGAGAAATAGGCGATTACACTAACAAAATAATTGTCGTGATGAGATATATCTCTGTTGAACTGACATTTTTATGCATTTGCTCAGTTGTCAGGTAGTTTCATGTTAAGTATTTCAGCTGCTGGCCGAAGCGTGCAAACCATTTCTCTCGTCTTCCCAAAATAAACATGTTATCACAACGATATGAAGCTTGAGAACAAACGACAAATTTTGGTATATCTTAATGAGAAACCGGTACCTGGTCCAAGGAATTTCTCAGCTTGCCCTCCATTTCTTCTATCACTTTCCCCATATTAACAAGATGCCCATCTGGTACAGTAAGAGTCATACTTATCTGGAAGGAGAAACACATGTAGGATTAGCTTGCTTGCATTTCATGTAGCTTAGACCTTCTTATCAAAGAAAAGCTGTCTAAGATAAAATGTTGCTGATGCAACTGATTCACAAACTGCCACACAAGTTCCAGAAATATCATATTGCTTGTTTTGTTTAGCACATATCATTTGTTTTTCTTTGTAGACTCTATTAAACCTATAACTGACTTAGAAGTTTACTTGTGTGAAGAATTGCTTTGTTTCTTACTTACTCTGAATGCAAATATGGGTCATCCGATAATCCATTCAAGTCAAATGTTTTCAGGGTTTGACTATGAATAAATAAAAAGGTATCCAGATTGACCAACATGAAATTGGTATTGCTAGATTTATCATCAAAATACTTCCATTATTATCAGTATCAATATATTGTGATAGATATGAGCTGTCAAGGTGGTGCCTTGGAGACAGTGTTAATGTCCAAAACCTATACCTGCAATCGGAGACAGTGCTTTACAGCTAACTTCTCATATTGACAAATAATCGATCCACTGTAAGCGTAAAGTTTATATTGATGGTGGCAACTGTTCTGTGCACATTACCTGAGTTCTAATTAAGAGACATCAATAGTTGTGGAAAACAGGGATGCCAGATAGATTTATCCTTTGCATAGAACCTAGATTAATAGAGTATTCCCTTGAGCTGAAGGATATTGAACACGACAAAAAGTAGAGGGGAAGGGAAGGGAGATATAACCTGCTGCCTAATTGACTCTGACAAGCTGAAAGTTCCAGATTGCTTTGTCAATGACAACATCACAGTGCTGGTCAAGCAGTAATGTGCTACTCCTTCCTCTTCGAGACCAACCAATCAGTGTTACACAAAATTTCAATTGCTAACTCAAAAAGAAACATAAAACAATAGCAGGGAGGGGAAAACGGGCCTAATAATCGATAACTTCATGGATAGTTTTATATTGAGCCACCTGGATAATATGAATAACGTCCCATGAACCTATTTGCATGCACCTTATTTTTCCTTGTCCATCTGCAACCACAAAACAGAAATACTTGTAAATGAATTTTAGGCTATCCGGATGAATAAACAACATGACATAAAGCACTCGCACAAACCTTTCTTTATTAAGAAGCATGCAATAAAACCCTCTCCTTCATCCTCCCAAATGCACACAGATGAAACCCCACCTTCGTAATACCTAATTGACAATAAAAGATCATATTACTTGCTTTGCATTCACATAATAGATATCATTACCTGTATACTAACTTGTGGACTCATTATACTACAATCAGTAGCATTCTTTCGTGTTGAATGTGCTTAGCATTACTGAAAAAAAGAAGGCAATAAAATGAAATATGAAATTTGGCTGATCATGGTAGACAGAAAAAACCTCATTTGCCTCAATCTGAAGATTCCTCATCTCTTCAGAGGGAACTATCCCATCTTCCAAAGGAGGCTCGCATTTGTTAGACCAAGGTGATTTGCAGGCCAACCTACCAATCAACAAACGAGAACTACAAAATGGTTTCCCCAAGTTCTGATGTTTGCCCCCAATTTAAATACTCAAGGTGACAGTAATCAAATCCGTTAATTCATCTTGGGCTCTTTGCACTAATTTTCTTGATGCATTTACATACTGCATCATTGGATATGTTAGGCAAGGATAGCTGTGACTGTCATTGAATAGCATTAGTGGCTAGTGGATTCTAACAAAGTTTCCTTGAAATATAATGGAAAGATATCCCGTTGTAAAGAAGTGTTTTCAAGGAAGTGCAGCGACATTGGATTTCTGTTGCAATGTCAATGTGCACTGCAAAATACCAACAACCTAATCCTATGTGCACATCGTTTGCCTTTTACTTCGTTACTGTTTCAATCTTTTATTCATAAGATGGTTTCTCCTCACAGTGGCTATGGTTTTGGAAATCATAAGCAAAATGGGAATCATAGAGGTATTCACGATTTGCTGACCGATAGGAATCTGCGCAGCGGTAATACTCAGAAAGAATGTATTCCTTCATGCTGTCCTTATCCATGCAAACCTGCCATGTTTCGCCAATTTATATCGTAGGAAATGAATGGAAGCAAGGAGAAATGAGAAACAAAAAATGGGATTAAATCCATTGCTTTCATTTCAAAAGTTTGAGAAAATATAGTTCATAACAACCATATTTGCAATGAGGTTAGTTGCATTCACTCAATTAACTAATTCAGTGGGGCAACATCGATTCAATTCAAGCACCTAAAGTAGATTGGAACAGCGTTATTCTATAAAATTTGATTCAACCGAATCTAAACCATGCAAGGGGCCACGACATGAACCAAAACGAGGGTTAGGCATGAAATATCTATTTCTTGATGAAATACAACAGGATAATAAAAAAAATGAAGAGCAGCACGCCCGTTGGAGCATTCATCCCCAGTAGCAGTCTATTCGCGCGGTTCAACCCATATCCGAATCAAGAAGCCAGGGGGCGGTGGTGCTACGCGATCCGACTGGGACCAAGAAACGGTGGTTACCTACCTGGAGCGGGAGGTTGACCTGGGAGAGGAGGTCGAGGGAGTGGTCGGGGAGGAGGGAGAGTAGCGCGTCCAGCGCCGTCTCGGTGCTCCCCGGCTGCATCCGCCGCATCAGATCCATCGCTGCCTCCATTCTTCTTGGATCTCCCTTCCTCCTCTTTTGCTGCTTGGTCATGAACTCACGGGTCTAGACGCGCAGGCCGCGCAGGTGACGGCGGCGCGCAGCAGGCAGGCCAGGCAAGCGACAGCACCGGCGAGGGCGAGGTGGAGAGCCTCTCCGGCCGAGAGACAACTGTGGAGCGCGCGAGGATGAGGTGTGACGGCCGTGAGGCAAAGCGGGGGAGGCTGCGATGTGCGAGAGAGAGCGACGGAGGGCGCGAGGTAGTGGCAGAGCGCGTGAGGTCGGGGCATGGCGCCGTGCGGCCTTCCCCAAAACCGAAGGATCGAGAGAAATCGAGGTGGACGAAGGCTATTGGCCGTCTACGCGAGCGGCGAACCGATGGTTGCGAGTATCGATGGGGACCGGGGGGCACGCGCACGGCCGGATTTGGATCGACATGGAAACGAACGGACATTCGCAATCCGGAGTCGCACGCAATTACAAGAAAGAGAAGGGTTTTTTTGCAAAGTGGATGACGTGGACACGACCGGAGCGCTTGAAACCTCCGGGTCTTAATAAAGGTATAATAATACGTATTCCCTCATCCACCCATCTCCCTAGTCCTAACCAAGGATAAAAATCTCGTTTTGAGCTAAATCTTAGAGATGCCTGAAATCCAAAATCTCGGTGAGATTTCGGAAATTCAAATAATATCCGGTTGGAATATAAAATTCAAAATTCAAATTCAGTCTTTTTTCTACCAGGAAGTCCGAAATTTCTCGGCCGAAATTTTTGAGATTTCGGTGCAATTTGAACCGACCAAAAAATGATCAAAACACGTCAAAAAAAATCTGAAATTTTCTGTGGATGATCTTCAACCTAAATCCAATCATATCCGCCCAAAAAAATTAAAAATCCGGCAAAAAAATTTAAATTTTCGGCCAAAATGGGCGAGATCTCGGCGAGATTTGAACTTACACTGTAGCATTTTGAAAAAATTTTACCCGGCCGAGATTTTGAATCTGGGGTGGGGGTTCGAAATCCGAAATCTCGCCGGGATTTCGCCGAAAACCGGCGAGATTTGTACCTGTGGTTTCAAACTATCTGTCGGCATTATCATTTCAAGTTTCAGACTATCTGTCGCCATTTATCATTTCAGGTTTCAGACTGTCTGTCGGCATTTTTCATTTCTTGTTTCAGACTATCTATCGGTATTTGTCATTTCTTGTTTCAGACGATCTGTCGGCATTTATATTTCTGTCGGGAAAAACTATCTGTCGGCTAATAACATATAATACGGTCAGCACATCTGTCGGCAAAAAAATTTCTGCCAGTAAATGTTTTTCCCGACAGGACTTCTTCCGACTGTAGTTTTCTATCGGGAAAACTTTTACCGACAGATAGTGCGTTATATAACGTGAATTTTGCCGACAGATAGTCTGTTGATGAAATTATGTCATGGTGTATTGCCATCTCCCAACCATCGATCACTGCCACCCAAATTACTAGCCGGCAAGGCTGAACGACCAGCGCCACCGTCGTCTCCTCGTCGACCTTCCTCATGCCGCCGCTAAACCTTAATCACCACTCCTCCCCTACTGACTGTTAGGAAATCGTCCTGCCGTGGCCCATGTGGATTCTCCCGAAACCCTAGCTATATGTTATAAATAAGAGGCAGGGAGTCACCCCCGTGTACAGACAAGCAACCAGAATAATAAAGCAGATCCATTCCTCCTCATATCGGTGTCTCTACCTCTCTCTCTGTTCTCCAGTTTAGATCTATTAGGCAACCTCAGACTATTCGATAGCGAGGTTGTGTAACACTGACTACCTTCTTCCCTGCTTCAACAAGTCACTGCGGTCGGAACCTTGCTGCCAAACCGTCGTACCATGAATACCTAACTCCACTCTTGCTTTTCCTTGACACGACCAACCTTCGCTGCCCACCGCCAAGTGCCTCGTGTAATTACCAGTGTGATATTTATATGAAAGAAGTCCAGAGGACCAGATGGTACCTTGAGCTTTACTCGAAAGTTTATCTAATATCCCAACTATAAAACTAGATATTTGATATCTTAAACTTTGTAATCCAGTTCAAATAATACACAAATCTAATTTTGCAAGATAGTATTGAGTGGATGATTTTGCCAAGTAAGATGATACGCTGGTCAAGTTGTGTCAATGACATATGGGCCGAAAGGGGCTAATCCCCCACTAAGCTTCCCAGCTGCGCTTCCGAAGGCGGCGCCCCTTGTAACTCCCTCCTCTTTGTTTTGATTTAGAAGAGAAGCCCCTATAGTCCCATCTATCATTCACCTAAACTTATCAACGTGTGATCATATATTGCAAAACCGTCCACTTATTACTCTATGCAGGTAATACCACCATGCAAAATCAGGTTGAGGTGTTGTTTGAACTGGATTACAAATTAAATTCGAAAGTCAAATATCTGGTTTCATAGTTCATACTTTTGAGCAAAATTTAAGATGTTGTATAGATTTTTTACTATTTCTATTAAACACATATCTTACCTCATAGCATACAGCTTGTGGTCAAACTATTACCACAGGCACGTCCGCAGGCAGGCGTTACATGGTGCTGCACACCAAACGTTTGTTTTTACAAATGGCGCCTACACCGGACCAGGCTGTAGCTCACAAGTACAATTAATAGTAACTACTGTTGCATCAAACCAAGATGCGAGGCCTTGATTAATTAGTGTCACGGTTAGCTTGGCAAACAGTGGCTAATTGGACATGCAGATGACAGCCAGCGTGCCCTTAAGGCATGTACAGTGGTAAACCGGCAGATGCAGAGAATCAGGAGGCGCCTAGATAGCGTTCTAGCAAGGCGACGCGTGACGGCGCGAGCCACGCAAAACGACAAGATAGTGATGCTGTTGTTTTCCGTCTTGGTTTTCTTAGGCCATGCCCCCGGTTTTCGACTTGATAAGTCAGCTCTCTTCCATGTCACCGCCGCTGACCGCTTGCTACTGTCTCTCTCCCCGTTCTTGTTTTCTTTACATGTTTTTGAATTTTTACGGGTCTAGGAGATACAATCTTGACTGACAATTCTTATTACTAACAGTTGAATGCTCGTATTTTATTACGGATAAAAAAATCATAATACCTTGGTATGTCGAGTCGGGGTTAGTCTATCCAGTCCATGCCCTCGGCTACGCCTCCGCGCTCGGTCGCGTCGTGCCTAGGTGATGTCGGCTTCGCCAGCATCCGGAATTTCTTCGCTATTTGTTTACTGGTATATTATTTTTCTGCAGAAGAACTTTTAGATATATGAAATTTGATTGTTGATTTTTTTTTCTATTTTTATTAGAGATTTTTTAGGTGTGGAAGAGTGATTTGAGGAGACGTGGTTGAAAGTTGAGAAGGTGAAAAACGTATCATGCACCCTACTAGATTTTTTTAAAGTAGTAAAAGCTGTATTATAATATACTAATAAAATTATAATATTATGCAATTATTTTTAGTGATAAATCTAATAATGTAGTTTTTACGTAGCCAATTCATATAGTTTTAAATGTATCAATGGTCAAAAGGGACAGATTCTATAGCATTAAATAGAAAAGAACGGAAGGAAGGAGTACGATAATTACGTAATATATTACTATATTGATATACATGCGGTGTAATACAAGTGGGAATCGGAAGCGTACAGGAATAGTATACCGTATACGGATCGTGGTCGCTTCCGAGATTCAGCGGGAATGTGAAATTACAGGATTTGTGTGGTACGTCATCATATAGATAAATCACACAGGTGTGCATGTCGAACGCTTCCAGTAAATTAAATAGTAAGTAATCAAATGCCACACTATGTACGAGAGTTATTAGATGATAACCGTGGCTATCGGGATAATATCAAATACTGATGTTCCGAATCAATCTGCACGTCAAAGTTGCGAGGCAAGTATATATTAACGTCTTGTTCCACCCCTCTAAACAAAATAGCTTGGTTGCGGTACACGAAAGTTGATCAGAAAAAGAAAGAAATATCCGATTACTTCGTCTATGTGATCATCACATAGTGGAGCACACAGGGCCAGGGGCACGTTTAGATGAAATAAGTTCAAGTAATCAAATGCAACAGTACGTATAAGATCTACTACATGATAACCGTGGCTATTGGCATCAAATTGAACGATACGGTACACTAAATTCAATATGAATCGTTTATTTTGCTTTGTACCTTTAAAAAATGATTAGCTTGACTGCTATAAAGAAAGTGTACAAAAAAAAAAGAAAAAATATATCGATTTTTTACCATATTGGAAAGATACCAAAATTTATATTAGAGTATTATCATGAGGTATAAAAAATTTAAATAATAGAGATTTTTAATATCTCTCAGTATATCTTAATGTAAATTTTAGTAAATTGATGATCCTAAAAAGTCAATCCAGAAATCCATCGGACGCTGAAACCGGCGGGCGGGCGCGCACAGACGAACGGAAAGCAGCGGAGCCACAGCGGTTTCGGCTCCTGATTCTAAAAATAATGGAGGATGCCTACTTCTTTCTCCACTTGCGCTCCAGGCGTACTTGCTCGCTACTCCTACTAATACCGGTATATATATACAGGGCTCGCCCCACCTTTGTTCCTCACCAACATCTGATCAGCCAACTGTGAGTGCGAAGAAGCAACAGCATACCGATCTCTTTAATTTGTGAGTGATTGATCTGTTCTTGTGGTGGGAGAGAAATGGCAACTGCCGGGAAGGTGATCAAGTGCAAAGGTTGGCTTGCTGTTTCCGTTCTTCTTGGCCTCCTCTTCTTTCTGTTCTTCCTCAACGATGTTTTGGATCAAGTGCAAAGTATTAGGGAAAGAAAGGATGCTATTTTGCTTGTGTAGATTCTCCTGGCCATGTCCTTGTTTCTGCCTAGGAATGAGAATCTAGTTCCTTGAAGTTTATCAAAACGAAAAGGATTGTTTTTTGGCTTACAAGAATCTTGTTTGTGCCTAAGAGAAAGGGGAAAGGGGCTTGAATAGTTCTTTACTGCATCCAAATTTGATACCTGCTAAAACAATCCAAAGAATTAATGGAGGCTAAATTAATTGTTTTGAGTTGTTGGATGCTTGCAGCCGCGGTGGCATGGGAGGCCGGGAAGCCACTGTCGATCGAAGAGGTGGAGGTGGCGCCGCCGCAGGCCATGGAGGTGCGCGTCAAGATCCTTTACACCGCGCTCTGCCACACTGATGTCTACTTCTGGGAAGCCAAGGTATATACAAAGTTGCACTTCACATTTCATAGGCCTATACGTTGATGCAGCCATGGATCAGTGGCTAACTTGGTGCGATTCTGCTTGAATCTGTGCAGGGACAAACTCCGGTTTTCCCTAGGATCTTGGGCCATGAAGCAGGAGGGTACGCATCATCTTGCCTCCTCCACGTCTATCTTGTTCTGTTACTGTTCTGTTTTTGCGTTCACCATGTCTTTTTTTCATGGATTTTTGTTGTGCTTGGTGGGATCCAATGCGTACTCTTACGTCTTGTGACTTACGTCATCATTCATAGTGTATTCTCTTCAACTTCCCAATTATAGTCAGTAAATCCATCCTGAATCCTGATTTGTCAATGGCATTAGAATTGATAACTAAAGAAAGCAAGTGTCCATAATTTATTGCCATGGTATCAATATATGAAGAATTGAAGATTCATGGAACAACGTCATTCACGACGCATGCACCCACAATTCGCTTCATACGGTGATAGGATAATATAGTTTTATTTCTTTGCATGCTCTTCTCAATGCAACTTTACTTTCTATGTTTCTTCTTTTTTTTAAAAAACCCGACAAGAACAAGCACATTATTCATTTTGTGAAGTGCTTTGGTTGACTGATTTTCGGATAGGTGTGGTCAATTCTACTGAAGTAGACAGCTTATTTGCATTCTACACGAATGATACGTATACTCTTATAATAGTTAAATGTATCTAAAAGATCTGTTCCCAAATTAATCTCTCTCAGCATTGTGGAGAGTGTCGGAGAGGGTGTGACCGAGCTCGCACCGGGTGACCATGTCCTCCCGGTGTTCACCGGCGAGTGCAAGGAGTGTGCCCACTGCAAGTCAGAGGAGAGCAACATGTGCGACCTCCTCAGGATCAACGTCGACCGAGGTGTGATGATCGGCGACGGGCAGTCCCGCTTCACCATCGACGGGAAGCCAATCTTCCACTTCGTCGGGACGTCCACCTTCAGCGAGTTCACCGTCATCCATGTCGGCTGCCTCGCGAAGATCAACCCCGAGGCGCCTCTTGACAAAGTTTGCGTCCTCAGCTGTGGTATCTCAACTGGTAAGAACAAGATGGATCCTGATGCAATTTATTTCCCAATGGAACAACGGTTTTAGAACTTGCTGAAATTTCATTTTTTTTCTTCAGGGCTTGGTGCGACACTGAATGTCGCGAAACCGGCGAAGGGCTCGACGGTGGCCATTTTCGGTCTTGGAGCTGTAGGCCTTGCTGTAAGTTACAACTGACAACCCCAAGATAGTTTTCATCCACAGGATTTGCAACTTGATGAGTATAATCACGACTAATTGCTGTATGTTTTTCACATGATTAGGCCATGGAGGGTGCTAGGCTGGCTGGGGCGTCAAGGATCATCGGTGTGGACTTGAACCCTGCAAAATTCGAACAAGGTACAAACTGCGGTCATCTTCAGTAAAAACGACACTCCGGTAAATGTTTTTGGATGAAACACTGAACTTAGCAACATGTCCATTTTCAGCTAAGAAATTTGGCTGCACTGACTTCGTGAACCCCAAGGACCACGACAAGCCAGTGCAAGAGGTTTGTCTCTTCAACCCAGTACACAGATGGGATGAACCTTTGTTCACGACATGAGCTTCCTTGAATCTAATGTCCACTGTTCAATGGTGCTCCAGGTGCTTGCCGAGATGACTAATGGCGGAGTGGACCGATCCGTCGAGTGCACCGGGAACGTCAATGCCATGATCTCTGCCTTCGAATGTGTCCATGACGTATGTTTCTCTCTACACCTATATTTTGTAGCTCTACGATCATTTGAGCAATTAATGCACTCGTCTGCTTTAAACGGAATCCTGAAATTGGCGCTCTGAATTCAGGGCTGGGGCGTCGCCGTGCTGGTCGGCGTGCCGCACAAGGAGGACATCTTCAAGACCCATCCGATGAACTTCCTGAGCGAGAAGACTCTGAAGGGGACCTTCTTCGGTAACTACAAGCCGCGCACCGACCTGCCCAACGTCGTCGAAATGTACATGAGGAAGGTAGATTACAACAAAATTAACAAAAGCTTTCTTGTTCTCTCGAGTCGAGAAATTCAGTCTTAGTGTTCATGATTCCAACACAGTTCTGATGGGTCATCTTGTGTTGTGTTACTAATTAAAGGAGCTGGAGGTAGAGAAGTTCATCACGCACAGCGTGCCCTTCTCGGAGATCAATACGGCGTTCGATCTCATGCTCAAGGGGGAGAGCCTGCGCTGCATCATGAGGATGGAGGAGTAGAGCTTGCTTGATCTCTCGCAGCTTTGGTGCAGCATTAGGAACAAGAAAAAAAAAAGTTTGAGTAATAATGTGGTCGTGAGATACGCATATGTTCAGCTCTGTGTTTTGTTTTCACGGCTTGGTCTTTTGTTGTGTCAGCAGCTTCCAGTTAGCATGTAATTACCACTAGGCAAAATGTGCGTCTAACGTCGCACCGTTTAGTCTTTTTTTTCGAGAAAAAATGGACCACGAAAACATTTTTTCCGGGCACCGGAGAAAAAACGGACCACGAAAATATTTTTCCCGTGGTCCGAAGAAAAAACGGATCACGAAAATATTTTTTCAGACAAAAACGAAGAAAAATGGATCACGAAAACATTTTTTCCGGGTTCCGGGAAAAAACGGACCACGAAAAAAACTTTTTTCGGAAAAAACGGAGAAGGGAAGTTTATTTTCGTGGAAAAACGGATAACGAAAACATTTTTTCCGGGCACTGGATTATGAAAACATTTTTTCCGGGCACCGGAGAAAAAACGGATCACGAAAATATTTTTCCCGGGGTCCCAAGAAAGAACGGACCACGAAAACATTTTTCCTGACAATAACGGAGAAAAATGGACCATGAAAACATTTTTTTGGGTCCCGCGAAAAAACGGACCAAGAAAACATTTTTTCCGGCAAAAACGGCGAAGGGAAGTTTTTTTCCCGAGGAAAAACAGACAACGAAAACATTTTTTTCTGCACCGAAGAAAAAACGGACCACCAAAACATTTTTCCTGGGGTCCGAAGAAAAAACGGACAACGAAAACATTTTTCCCGACAAAAATGAAGAAAGGACGAACGAAAAACGAATTTTCCTTTTTTTGGGAAAACGGACCACGAAAACATTTTTTTCGGGTTCCGGGGGAAAAACGGATTACAAAAACATTTTTTTCAGGAAAAACGGAGAAAGGACCTAGACGTAAGAAATATGGACCTGATTGTTATTTTTTTTAGACCCATTCGCTATCTCGAAAAATTAGAAAAGGACTAATCCGCGATATGTATCTAACAGGGGGTCTTTGCTGCAAAGTAGCGAACCAGGGACCTAAATGCAACCCGAAAAAGTTTTTTTTATACTCACAAAAATTCGCAAAAGGGTCTCTTTGTAATTTACAGGGACTGAATCGTAATTTAGGGAAAGTGGAGGGCTTTTTTGCAAATCCGGCTAAGGGTGACGTGGCCGGCCTGAGAGGCCGGCAAATCTTCGGCGCGTAATAGGGTTGATATTTGGCTTAATAATAATGTGAAGTTTCTTTGTCAATATTGGTGGTGGCTTCCGTTGATGCAAATTTCAGTCCAGCTCTTCGATTCTTCATAGCAGTAGTGCGAAGCTACTGCAGAGATATCTGTAGCTTTGTGATGAAGCCAAGTAGCAACCAGGAATCGATGCTTGCTGCTGGTGTGTGATGCTGATGCCTGAGGTTTCTGAACCGTTGTTCTCCAACTGTACCTTTGCTCCCGCAGTCATGGCTGCTGGTTGTTGCAACTTTGAGAAACCTGTGAAAGCAAGAATTGTGGTGACAAGTAGGACTGTAAACGAGCCAAACTCGAGCCAGCTTGGTGGAAGTTTGAGCCTGAACGTGTGCTCAACCTCGGCTCAACATAAACTCGGGTAGGCTCGAGCTCGACTGGAGTAAACTCGGTAACAGTTAACAATTCAATATACACCAATTTTTAATAATAAGAAACTCGAACTTGAACTCGGTAAGAGTTAACATACAATAATATTCAACAAGTATTCAACAACATATAGAAAATTTATTGAGTCCTAACGAGCTATTTGAACTTGATTCATTGAAGCTCGGGATCAAGCTCGAGCAAGCCGAGTTTGAATTGAGCCTGGCATAAGCATAGCTTGAAGAGTTTACTAGTCTTGAGTTTTTTTTACAGCCCTAGCAATAAGTTGCAGCCATCGGGGCCCTCTGATCATGTAATCCACGGTTCGTATGAACTGTTTGTCTTCCTGTAAAACTTGTGGGATGACGAAGAATCCTCTGCCGTTTGTGAGTAAATTGTATGGTAAAGGTGAATGGAGTGTTCCGTTCATGATTATTTGGGTGACGATCAGTATCGTAGTAACTTATTAACATGCCGAGCTGTCCCGATCTTGATCGTGCGTAGGATTGTAACTTCGAAGTGATGGTTCAGTCGTTCAGATCTTACAGTCACCAGAATAAAGATTTTCAAGTAAGATATTCTTACACAAAGAATGATCGGATCGTACCTGCATAGACGGAACCAGCAGGGTGCCGGGTATGCCCTGTCATCCCTGCTAAAATTTTATTTTTTAATTAGATTAAATTTTTTTGATTGAATTGGTTTCAATTTTGGTGATTTGGTATTTTTAAGATCTTGGAACTATTTTATATTTTACTTTTAGCAAATTTCAAATATATATTGAATTTATGATGGTACACAATTATTATACAAGACTATAGAGTTGTACGTGTGAAATGTACACCTCTAACAAAAATTTTCTAGTTCCGCCACTACGTACCTGGATACTGTCTCATTCTCGACAACCTTGGTTAGGAAGGCTCAGCATTTTTAGCCTTTTTACATTTTTTTTAAAATACAGTCTCGTTATAAATAAATTTATAAAGAATAACCTTCTTTCTAATGGCAAAAGCAACAACAGGTAACATCTCTCATCTACCGCACTTATTTACTGCAGCAGCTGCAGCGATCGCTTTAGGACCGTCGCCTTGAGTTAAGTAGAGCGGCAAGAACTAGCCACGCTAGGACACCACGCCATGTCATGTTGCCCTGTCTCCAGCGACCACTACCTGTCATGCGCGCCCATGGTGCTTGGTACTTGCCTGCCAAGAAAGGGTGCACAACTGTCATGATCGGTTGGGCTATCGCTGATCCGGCCACTTGTCGTGGTACACAAACGCGGTAACCAATACATACCTCGTGCTTACGCATTCGCGATCAGAAAGAAAGCTATTTTTTGTAATTTTATTGGCACGAGCCATATTTATAAAAAAAAATGCAATGAGACCAATTAAACCAAGGCTTCCTTGGTTAGCCATTAGCGCTGACGTATCTACCATGAGGGCGCGTTGCACCTGTAGTATTCTTTTACTATCTTTGGCATTATATGCACTATTAACTTAGTTAATTTTGTTCTTAAGATTGTTACTTGTATATATTTTTGAGCTTTTGAAATGCACTATCTATTATTAAAAAATTATATTTAATTATTTGCTACTTTAACTTTGTTACTCATTAATTTATGTGTCAATATAGATTGTACATAATATTAAATATATTTTTGCTATGTTCATTCTATGATCCTAACGATAGCTTCTGTGACGCCCGGACTCTCCCCACGCCCACGCTGCCAACGGCCTCCTGCCCTTCGCACGCCGCCGCCGCCCTTCTCACGCGTGGTTGCGCCGCCCCGCCACCGCCCCCCTATAAATACCCCCCGGACCCCCCTCTCTCCCCGCACCTCTCCTCTCCCTCCCTCGCCTCCCCTCTCTTCCCCAGTCGCGCGCCGCCACCTTCGTCTCCAGCTCCGGCCGCCCGAGCCCGCCCCGTCGCCGAGCTACTCCGCCGCCTCGGCTTCTCCTTCGGCTCCGCCGACCTCGCCATCGTCTTCGCCTCCTCAGCGCAACCGAAGCGCGCCGCTCCTCCTCACCGCTCGGCGGCCGGGCCGCCGCGCCGCCCACAGCCTCGTTACGCGCGCTAGCCGCGCCCCACCCATGCGTGCGCCGAGCACACGGGCGTGTGGACTTAGTCCACAGCCCAGTGGCCCCACCTGTCAGCGCTTTAAAAAAACATTCAAAAATCAAAATCCGACCGCTGACGGCAGCTGATGCAGTAAATCTGATTTTCTTTTAGAAATAAATCCAAAATTCTGAAAAAGGGGCTGACGTCAGTGTTGCGCATTAATTCGGATTTTCTTTAGAAAAATAATTTCAAAAATACAAAAATCCTTTTTATTTGTTTTTAAACTTTCAGGAGCCCGTTTTCGCCCTTTCGAACTCCGTTTGTCTCCGTTTTTCTTTCTAAATTCATCTAAAATCTTAAATTTTAGTTTAGTGCTAGTTTGGAATTTAATTTGAATTTAATTTGAATTTAGGTATTTTTCACGCGTAGAGTACGGAGAGTCCGAGGAGTACCCGGACGACGATTTCGAGGAGCAACTCATCGAACCAGGCAAGTCACACCACCTTGATCATGTTGCTCCCAGTTTGTAAACTTGTATGTTGAATTTTAAATTATTGTATGCTTATTTGTTATAAACATTAATTTCTGATCTAGCTTTAAATGATAGTTATAACCAATGTTGATGTGCCACCTTTGACATTTGAGTCCCGATACCTTGAAACCTTAGAAAAAATATGAGCTATGACTATGGTAATAATTAGACATTGCTTAGATGTGCTTAGAACTGAACGTAGGAAGTTTTGGGGGACTTTATGCCAAAATAATGTTATGTTTAAATGGAAACTTATGATGTTAGTATTAATGTGGAAATAGTATGGTTAAAATAAAAATGATTTAGACCGGGCGAGAAATGGTTGGAAAGTGGTGAGGCTATGGTTCTGGGTTTGTGGAAAGTCTCGCCTAGTCAATTAAGGATCGGTCTGAGTTTTGCTGAATGTAAAGCCTAATCGTACTACCACGAGTTTGGAATGGGACAGACCTAGCTAGCCATATTAAATCATATCATGGACAGTCATGCCATGTGGGGGTAGTGGTGTGGTGAAAGCGTGAGGCTGCCACTTTGGCACAAGAGGGGGTTTCTGAATAGAGGGATTCTTTCAGCGGTGAAACCTTAGCGGGCATGACTACATATATGAATTTTTATAAGAGCCTTGTCATGATTTTCTGTCACTCAGCAAAGGAAGTGTGCTGACACAAGGGGGAACATCACGTCTTGTAGGCAAAGTTGTACAACTTCTGTAGAGTGTAAAACTAATCGATTAGTCATGCCCGCGGTTATGGGCATGCCGAGCAAGCCATTCTCAAATTAGAATTTTGTAAATTAAATTTTGGTTTACAAAAATGATGTTGAGATGGAGGGAGTCCATCAGGGGTAAAACTTGTAAAATTCCAGGAGTGATTTCTGAGTCTAAAGGTAAAATGTATAGATTTGAGTTTCTTATAAATTATGCCATTTAAACTTATTCAGATTATTTAGCAAACTATTGCTTTATGCTTAAATGAACCATCTAGCCTTTCCTTGTTGCCTGTACATTTATATTGCATTTCCGGTGTGATTTGCTGAGTACGCCAGTACTCACCCTTGCTTAATCTGTTATATTCAGAGGAGGAGTACCACGATGGTGAGGACCACTTGGACTAGGCCGTGCCCCCAGTCGATTGCTTATGGCAAATTAATTAGCCTTTATTTATTGTTCTCCAATTTCGCTGCTTTTATTTGGTCGTTTATTTATCGGTTGCGTGCCATTTCATTTGTAACTCGAAATATTTATTATTAATAAAAAACGATGGATATGCTATGATTTCATTTCTACTGTGTGTACTAGCATTTCCTGGACTAGTACTGTCGACGATTGGGGAGCAGGCCCCCGCCAAGCTTACTTGTTGGTGGAGGGACCAACCGCGACCCCTTCTTACGTGCGGGGTTACTCGGAGGAACGACTCTTTGGACCGGAACGGATAATGGCACGGTGTATTACCCTGGTTCGGGCCTCTCAAGAGGGAGATAATAGCCCTACTCCAGCTCGTGTATATTCAACTTGCCTCCCCCCTCATGGTGGGGATGCCTTTATAGTTTACAAAGGACCGCACTCCTCCAGACCCACTATCCGCACGTTCGACTAGGTCCAACGCGGTAACCAACAGATCCTACAAATCCTCCACGGACGGCGCCACGCTCCCGTGGAGGACGCAACGAACTAACGGAGAAAGCGCCGCCGGTAGTTACTCCCACCGACCTCGAGATCATGACAGGTCGACTGATAGTTAGCTCCGAGCTCGGCCGTCTTACGCGGGGACGAGCTAGCAATCGGCCAGACCACGCGACCTCCCTAGGCCCCGACTAGGTCGTCCTTGGGAACGACCTCCCAGTGGCTCGGGAGGTGATGAGCTCGGCCGTTTGTGGCACCCGAGGTAAATTACGGGAATTATCCATCCCCCGACAGCTAGCCCCCGAGGTTCAAGTGGGAAAAAGGCAAAAGGCCTTCCCCTTGGGCCTACCGTCAAACAAGCACGTCGGATTTGTCGCGGCGAACAGCTGCCGCGACCACCGAGCTACCAACCATCTCCGGGAACGACCCCTTTTGGCCCAGCCCGTCGCGTTTCGGGCGGACGAATGTGGGCCCCCCTGAACGGTTCCTTCTCCCAGAAGTTTTCACTCGGCCAATTCAAACCGCCCTCCCAGGGGAACCGTTTCTTGGCGGGACAGCCTCGATTCGCGCGCCCACGTGTCGTCCCCTGGTGTAGGGTGAAGCAGCGAGCGAGCCGGCTCGACTCGGCTCAGTGCGGCTCAGGTCGATTCGCGAGCCGAGCCAGGCTCGGCTTCGACCCTGAAGGCGAGCCCAAAAACCCGGCTCGGCTCGGCTTTCGGGCTCGGCTCATGGCGACTCGTTAACTTTCAGTAGAGCGAACATTTTATTAGAAAATTAAATATTTATACAATAATTCATGTATTTGCAGTGAATAATATTAACTTACTAATTACTACTAAATAATAGTAGTTGCTTAGTTGCTCTCTATCACACTTGTAGGAAATGGAATTGTCTCAACATCATCTTCATCATCTTTTTCCTAAAAATATAAGTCATTAGTCATACTAAATTCCCTGTATGGGTTAAGCCGCCGAGCCAATTTGGCTCGCGAGCCGGCTCGCGAGCCGAGCCGAGCCGGCTCGGTGTTTTTGCGAGCCTGAAAAACAGGCTCGGCTCGAGCTCGATCCGAGCCACGAGCCTGTGCGAGCCGAGCCAGGCTCGGGCGAGCCCGAGCCGAGCCACGAGCCACGAGCTTTTTTTCCAGCCCTACCTGGGTGGCGGACGCCTCAACTGCCTTTCGTGCCTTTTAGGGCTACCTCGACCATAACGGCGGGAAGTCCCTTCGCTTTCCCGTTCGTTCGGAGGGATTTTAAACACCGGAGGGAACCCTAGATCTGCGCAGTCCCCCAGCAAAAAACGTCTCCAACATCCTCTGCTCCAGCGCTCACACCTCCTGACCACGAGCACTCGTCTCCCTCCTCGATCGCCTTCCTTGTCCAAATGGCGAAGTTCGGCACCAGCAAGCTTGATAGGCGAAAGCTAGAGCTTTTTCAACAGGCGAAGTACCTCGACGCCGGCACATGGAGGGCCCCTGGCGCCGAGGAGAGCCCGCAGCCGGAGGAAGGGGAGATCGTTTCCACCTAGCTTTACACCATGAACGGGCTCCGGATGCCCGAAAGCGAGTTCGTTGAGTCCGTCCTCGCCTTCTGTGAGTGCGAGATCGCTCACCTCCACCCCAACTCCATCCTCATTATGGCCATCTTCGCCCATCTCTGTGAAGGGTACGTGGGCATCGAGCCCACTCCCAGCCTCTTCTTCCACTTCTACACCCTGTCGCGCACCGGCACGCCTTCGTCGGCCGGCTGCCTCTATTTTCGTCTCCGACCTACCCGTCCGTACGAGTACCCGAGCTTTACGCTCAAGGACTCGGTGTCAGGGTGGGCCGACTCCTGGTTCTACCTGAGGAAGGTGGAAGGCAGCTCGCTTTCTTATACCGGTGCCAGAGCCCGAGCTGTTGAGACACCTCGGCCGTCCATGTAGCCTGAGGAGAAGGTGCTCCTGCTGATCAACGAGCTCACCTGCTCTGGGCTGACCGGACGGGACATCACCCGGGATTACGTCCAAGCCCGAGTGTCACCCCTCAGGAGGAGGGTGCATCCCTTCTTCAAGGTCGAGGGGTGGCAGGACATTACACGGGAGTCGCGCTCAGGTATGCCACCACCTTCGACCTTCCCTCTTATGTAGAAGACAATCGCTCTTACTACCTCCTCTTGGTCGGTACGCAGCTCCACCGGAGGACTGGGTGGACGTGAGAGTGTCCGAAATGTTCGGCACCCCCAAGGGCAAGGAGATCCTAGAGGGCCGCCAGATCCCGAACAATGTCCACAACTGGACCGAGGCGGTAAATTTTCGGCTTGGGCCCCTTTTTGACGTTCCATCTAGTCCGGGTCTCCCCGGGGTTCCCCGACCTCATTAAGCCCTTCTTGGCAGGAGAAGGTTGCACTCGAGGTCGCCGTGGCCAATCTGGCGTCGCAGTTGGGAGGACGAGGTCACAAGACCAAAAAACTGGCGGGCCGCAAGCGTCGTGACCGATCCCCCTCGGCCACGCCGTCTCCGCCTAGACGTCCGGGCAGGCGACCTAGCTTGGGCGACCGTTCACCTCGCCAACACCTGGAGTACGCCGACCGACGGGAGGTGAGCGACCTAAAATTGTGGATGGATGAGTACACCAGAAAAAACCCTGAGCTGATGGCTCGTTTGCGCCAGCTCGCCGAGCGGGCGAAGAAAGAGGCCGCAGCTGCGGCCAGCCCTGCGCAGAAGAAGGAGTTAGAGGGCCAGATCGCGGCCCTCCAGGCAGAGCTTGCACAGGTGAGCTCGAGCCTGGCTCCACGGGACGAGGCAGGGGAGGAGGAGGAACTGGACCCCGGCCCACTAGCCCCGAGGCCCCGAAGGTCGCCTGACGTGCCCCAACCGCGTCCAACGCCGACCGTTTCCGAGGTCGGTTTGGGGGAGGCTGACCCCGCGGTCGCGAGGGCCGACAAGGCGAGCGAAGATATGGCCGCCCTTCTCGTCCACGCTCGTGCCCAAGTGGAAGACGTCGCGCGAGGTTAGCTTCCTACCCCTTTCTTGTTCGTCCAATCCGTCCCCCGGCGCCACACTAACCCCACATCGTCTATAGTGGGTGTGGCAGCCGTCACGGAGGTATGGGATTTCGAGGCCATGGCTGACGACATTCTTGATCTCGCTTTAGAGAGAGAGCTCGCCCGAGTCGCCGAGGCCGTGGTGGGCGACGAGGTCGAGGAGGGGGCGGCCGCGGACGCGGAGGCCCAAGCCCCCGAGATCGTGTCTCCTGAAGAGGAAGTGCGAAGGAAGATCGCTGCCGCCGATGCCCGGGCTGCGAGGGACGGCGTCCCTCATCTCATAATCGAGTTGGGCGACGAAACAGCGGAGCTCAGTGGCGATGCACCAGCTGCCGAGGCTCCACGCGAAGACTCCGCCGGTGCCAGCGACATCATCGCCGAGACACTTCAGGAGATCACGGAGGACCCCCACCGAGTTCTTGACGCCCCGTCGGACACTAACGTCGACCCGACGTTGGAAGATTCCAACCCGGACGGGGGTCGTGCTGGCGAGCACGAGCCGGTGGCTCCGTTCGCTGAGGAACCGAGCTTGACAGGGCCGAACCAGCTCCCGAGCAGGGGGGAACCGCCGAGCCCTGAGGTCATCTTGGTCGACGCTGATCTCCCGGCTGCTGACTCCGTGCCCCGGGCCGAAGACCCCGTATCCTCGAACGCCGAGGAGGTCCGAACCCGGGGGGAAGTGGAGTCTCCGAGCGCATCTCCCGCTCGGGGAGAGGAAGCGCAGGCTGGGAACCTTGTCCCTACGGCCGTCGTCCCCCGAGCGACGGAGGTCGGCTCGCAAAGCCAAGATCTTCCCTTCCCGGAAGGCGACCCCATTTCCCGGGCCGAAAACCCCGTGCCCTCAGACATCGAAGGGGCCCGAGCCCAGGAAGAGGTGAACCCCTCAGGCGCAACTCTTGCTCGGGGAGAAGAAGAGCAGACGGGGATTCTAGCCCTTGAGGCCGTCGTCCCCCAAGAGATGGAAGTCGACCTCCAAGACCAGGGTCTTCTCCTTCCGGCTGGCGAGGGAGTTCGGGCCCAGGGGGAGGTGGAAGAACCCCCAGGCCCCGTGCCCGACCAAGGAGAAGAAACCGGCGCGGAGGACCCTGCTGAGTTGTTCCAGGAAGGGTTGAGGGCCCGGCTTCATTGGGTAAGCTTTCGTTTCTTTTCCATCGCTCCCGCCTTTTTTTTCTCGACACTCTGACCCTTGTTCTATACGATCGGCAGTGACCCGAGCTAATTTGCCGCGCAGGTGTTAGAAGCTACCATGCAGGATTTCCATGCTGCGACCGTCCCGCCAGGAGTCGTTGCCAAGCACCGCGCCGAGCAAGATGCGAGGATCGCAGAGCTCGAGCGTCTGGTTGCCGAGCTGAAGGCTTCCGAGGCGGAGATCCGGCACAAGATGGAGGAGTCCACGCTGGTCCTCAAGGAGCGCCTCGATCAGAGTGAGCACACGAGGTCGGGCCTCGAGGCGACGGTGACGAAGCTGCGAGACTCCCTTCAGAGCGCCGAGATAACGATCGACCAGCACAGGGAGGAGTCCAGACGGCTTCGCCAGGCGGCGAGTGATGGTCGGGAAGCTCGTCGGCAGGTGCTCAACCTCGAGTCCGAGCTCGATTCCGTGCGGGAGGAGCTTGCCACTCTCCAGGATGAAAAGCGCGCCGGCCGCTTTTAGCTATGTCGCCTCCTGCGGGTTTATCTGCGAAACTCGAATATCATGAAGAACGAAAGATTTGTACATATCAGATGTTCTTCTGTATATTCAACGAGATGCTAATGTGCTTCCTGCGCCTGCTTCGTCCTGTTGTTCCTTACGTACTGACGGTCGATGGTTACGTGATCAACGAACGATAGGGTAGGGAGAGTGACCTTGAGCGCAGTTGTCATAGGTCATGGTCGCATGGTGCCCGTACAGCCCTCGCCGCCAACAGAGGTCGTGGTCGTAGGTTGCGAGCGCGACCTTGTTGGCGGGAGAGACCCGGGAGACCAAAAGACGAAGTGGCGCACTGCGGAGATCGTGAGACCTCTGGATATGGTGATACTTACACCGTACATCGGCCGACCTGTGCTTGGAAACAACCGAGGGGGTGTCCGTGCGATTCGTTGTATGCGGCGGAGTATTGCCACGAAAAGGTGATCGTCTTACAAGGACGGGAGCCCCCGAGGTCGAGCTTGGCGGCCCGGCGTAGCCGGTTGTATTCCCGTCCGTCGGTGTCACGACAACCGAGCTTGCTCTTGACTTTTGGTCGAGATCAGGCTAGGCCGTGAGGTATCGCGGTAGGTGCAAAGAAAGTGGGAGCGATCCAAGGTTCCGAATTTATTAGCCGAAAAAGGCAGGAGAGGTCAGTCATGATTGCAGAAAATAGTAAAGTAGGGTGAATTAAACATAGAACTTACGCAGTTGGTCGATGTTCCAGGTGCTGGCGAGTTCTCGACCATCTTCCATCGCGAGGCGTACAGCCCCCAGGCGTGCTGTTGAGACGACCGTGTAAGGACCCTCCCATCTTGGAGTTAATTTATTGGCTTTTGACAAATCTTGAACTCGTCGCACAACGAGATGGCCGACATGTAAGGTCCTTGGTCGTACTGACTTAGCAGCGTGCCTGCGGAGAGCTTGCAGGTAGACCGCGGATCGTAGCAGAACCCGTTCGCGTGTCGCTTCCGCGAGGTCGAGGTCGAGGAGGAGCTCGCCTTCTTGGTCGATGTCCTCGGCCAGATTCACCCTTGGAGATCCCAGCACGACCTCGGCGGGCAGGACGACTTCTGCGCCATACACGAGCTGGAAAGGGGTCTCCCCTGTAGCTCGGCTCGTCGTGGTGCGGACCGACCAGAGGATGGGAGGTAGCTCGTCCACCCAAGCCTGTCCGTGCTGGTCGAGATTCCTGAAGACTCTCTTTTTGATTCCTTGGATAATCTGCCCGTTCGCGCGCTCGGCCGCCCCATTGCTCTGCGGGTGGGCGACGGACGCGAAGCATATCTTGGTCCCGATCTCCTCGCAATAAGCCTGAAATAGCTCGCTTGTGAACTGAGTGCCGTTGTCTGTGATGAGGCGACTTGGTACGCCGAAGCGAGTCACTACGTTATTGCGGAAGAACCTCTTAGCTGCTTGGGCCGAGATGGTCGATACAGGCTCGGCCTCAATCCATTTGGTGAAGGTGTCGACAACGACAATCATGTGTTTACAACCCTTCCTTCCCCGGGGAAATGGACCGAGTATGTCGATGCCCCAAACCGAGAATGGCCAAGTCAGGGGCATGGTCTGCAGTGTATATGCCGGTTGGTGGATTTTACGAGCGTGGAACTGGCAAGACTGGCAGGAGGTCACTATGGAGCGCGCGTCGGCCAAGGCCGTCGGCCAGTAGTAACCCAATCGGAAGGCTTTGCTTACCAAGGTCCTAAAGGAAGAGTGGGCTCCACACATCCCATCGTGGATATCCTTGAGGAGGTATTTGCCTTCCTCCTGAGTGATGCATTTGGAGAGGACCCCCAGCGCACCCTTGCGGTACAAGAAGCCCTCGACCATTTTATATGGAGGGGAGCGTCTTACAAGCCGGGACTTCTCGGCCTCTTCCTCGGGCAGTGTCCCGTGTGCTAGGTACTGGATGAATGGCGTCATCCAACTCGCACCATGCTCGAGGAAGGAGACGATACCACCCGTCTCGGATGCCTCCCCTTCGGCAGGGATGGAGGGCTTATGAAGGTGCTCGACGAGCACCCCCGCCGGAGCGGGAAGTTGGGCGGAACCGACCTTTGATAGATGGTCGGCCAGGGCATTGTCCTTCCTGGGGATGTACAGTACTTCGAAATTTCTAAAATACTTTTCCATCTTCCTTACTTCAGCCAGGTAAAGCGCCATTGAGTCATCGGAACACTGATACTCCTTGTTGACCTGGTTGACCACTAGCTGCGAGTCACCCTGCGCAGTTAGTCATTGGACCCCGAGCGCCTTGCATGCCCGAAGCCCGGCCAGCAGCCCTTCATACTCTGCCGCGTTGTTTGTCGCGGCGAAATGCAATTGGAAGGCGTACTGGATCTGCTCCCCCTGAGGGGATTCCAGGACCACTCCAGCCCCCGAGCAATCGTAAGCTCGGGACCCATCGAAGTGCATGACCCAGCGACCTTGTCCGGCCCGGTCGGGCTCTGGCTGGGGTGGGGTGGGATTTGTCCATTCAGCTAGAAAGTCCGCTAGGACTTGGGATTTGATTGCGGTTCTAGCTGAGAATTCAATCTCAAATTCGGTGAGCTCCATGGCCCACTTCGCGATCCGCCCGCTTGCGTCCTGATTCCCTAAGATTTCCCTGAGCGGGAAGTTGGTCGGGACTCGGATTTTATGAGCCTGGAAGTAATGTCGTAGTTTCTTGGAGGCCACGAGCAGTGCGTACAGGAGCTTCTAGACCTTAGGGTAACGCTCCTTGGGCCCATGCAAGACTTCGCTAATGTAGTAGATCGGACGCTGCGCCCCGTCCCTTTCCACTGTTATTACGGCGCTTACCGCCTGGGGCGTGGCGGCCAAGTATAACAACAGGACTTCCCCCAGTCTCGGTGTGGTCAGGACCGGGGGGCTCGACAAGTATCGCTTCAGCTCTGCGAATGAGTTGTCCGCCTCTTCTGTCCAAGCGAAACCGTCGTGCTTACAGAGCGCCTTGAAAAAAGGTAGGCCACGCTCCCCGAGCCGCGAGATAAAACGACTTAGAGCCGCCATCCCCCCGGTCAGAGACTGCACCTCCCGCATGCAAGTGGGTGGTCGCATGTTTTCAATGGCCTCTATCTTTTCAGGATTGGCCCCGATTCCTTGAGGGCCGATCATATAGCCTAGAACCTTACCAGCTTTGACTCCGAACACGCATTTTTCAGGGTTTAGCTTTATTCGGTGCTTATTGAGGTTACAGAAAGTTTCCTCAAGGTCGGACACATGAACCGAGGCTATCTTGCTCTTGACTACGATGTCGTCTACGTACACCTCCAAGTTCCGGCCTATTTGGTCCGAGAAGGTTTTCTGCATGAGGCGTTGGAAGGTTGCTCCGGCATTTCTTAGACCGAAGGACATGGTCGTGTAGCAGAACGTGCCGAAGGGCGTGATGAAGGAAGTTTTTTCCTCATCGTCAGGTGATATACCGATCTGGTGGTAACCTGAATAGGCGTCCAAAAAGCTCATTACCTCGGAGCCGGCCGTCGCGTCGACCAACTGGTCTATCCGAGGCAGCGGGAAATTGTCTTTAGGGCACGCGGCGTTTAGGCCCGTGTGGTCGACACACATGCGCCACTTGCCCCCCTTTTTCCTTACGATGACCGGGTTGGCCAACCAATCGGAATGGTCGACTTCCCGTATGAAACCAGCCTTGAGGAGCTTATCTAGCTCCTCTCTGATGATAGCTTGCTTCTCTGGGGAGAAGCGCCTGAGCTTCTGTCGCACAGGTCTTTTGTCAGGCCGAACTTGTGAAATTATGTGCTGAAAAATTGGCTTTGAACTGAAAAATTAACTTAGATTTGAATTTGCAAAATGTGTTTGTTCATGTGTTTTGACAATTTGACAAGAAACAGTAAGTTACGCATTAGCGCCGGACAAAGTTCTCAAGAAACAAGAAGTTTCCATCTGCGACCAGACGGTGTTTTTGGGTCTCATTGTGAACATGTTTTGAGCCCATGACCGAAGTCATTTTCACATGTACAACGGACAGTTTTTCTTGGTCCGTTGTGAACAAGCTTTTTCGGTTTGGATAATTTCTTGGAACCAAGATTTTCACATGTACAACGGACTAATTCTTTTTGTCCGTCGTGAATGGACTTTTTCTAGGGTTTTACTTTTGTGAAACCGGCGTGGCACGCTTGCGGGACAAGCTTCGGGGTCCGTTGTGAACTTGTTTTGAGCTCATGACCGAACCCATTTTTGCATGTACAACAAACCAACTTTGTTTGACCGTTGTGAACCAGATTATCCGCGTTAGGTTGGCTACTAGGAACAGAAACTATTCATAAAACAACGGACCAACATTGTTTGTCCGTCGTGATTGCGTGTTCGCTCAATTAGGGTTTTGAGCGATTTGGATTTGAATTTTGATTGTGAATTTGAAATTTGTATTGATTTCTTGATGCTTCTTTTGATGTGGACTTTATGCAATACTCATGTGAGTAGTTGCATGGATTGACATTGAGTCAAGTCGTGGACTTGTGCTCGGATTTGTTTTGTGGTTTGTTCATGTGCAGGTATTGCTCGAAGACGAGTGTGGTCGATGACGGGACCGGAACTAGGTTCATGGAGGAACTGAGGTTCGGGACTAGGTTCAGGAGGAACCGAGGTCTTGAGTGGTCAAGGATGTCATGCGGGACGTTCGGGCTAAGAGAATGGTGCACATGAAGAATGGTTAGTCACGTGAGAATGGCAGGAGGTCATTCGCGTGCAAAGTGTTAGTCACGTGAGTATGGCAGGTGGCCATACGCGTGCAAAGTGTTAGTCACGTGAGTATGGTAGGGTTGCCATACGGCGTGCAAGAGTTGTACTCGGCCTGGTTGGGCCAAGTAGAGTTGAGTTGGATACGGATTCCTTCTAGGGAATAGGAATCGTATTCGAACTCCTTGTGGGTTGGTGCTTTAAATAGGTGGGGGTCTCTGTTGAAAGGCACCAAGTAGAGCTGAGCGCATCAAGATTTGAGCTTGGTTTTAGGGTTTGTACTCTTTTGATGAGAGTATTTTAGACAAGAAATAAAGATCAATTCTTCCAAGATTTTTGCGTACACAAGAACCACGTCGCTCTGATTTTCTGTTTTGGTTCTTGTTTGCATGCTTGTTCTAGTTCTAGATTGGTTTTTGTTCTTCAAGTTTTATCTTGATTTGATCCATCAAAAACCTCTCTAGGGTATTGATCTAGTGTTTCTCAAAGTCTAGTTGATCAATCTTTTGTCGTTCTTGTTTTATCTTGAAGTTTTGATTAGATTGATTCTCGTCAAGTTCTGGATCAGCAAGCTTGCGAAGCTCATAACTTTTGATCCGTAAGTCCGATCGAGCTGATTCTTTTTGGGTTCGATTCGTATTGGAATCTAGTTTCTTGTGTCCAAATTTCAGATCGTTTCGACGGTTGGATCTCCGGGAATTCTCGTTTTACCAAACCTCTGTCATTCTGTTTTTGTCGAAAACGAGGCAATTATTTGGTTCTGTTTTGGGGTGAACTTTTAATAGGTCAAGAATTTGGTTTTAGCTTCCGCACAATCATTCACCCCCCCCTCTGATTGCTATATTCGTATACTTCGATCCTACAGAACTGCTAGCCTGTGCTCGACAACCTCCCTTGGGACTCCGGGCATGTCGGACGGTTCCCAAGCGAACGTGTCCGCGCTCCTCCGGAGGAAGGTCACGAGCTTGAGTTCCTATTTGGGATCCAGGGAAGCTCCCACGTGTACGACCTTGTCTGGCTCTGCGTCGCACAGTGGAATGGCTTTAGTTTCCCCCCCCGGCCTGGAGGGTAGCCTTGGGCCGGGAACTCCTCGGCTCTTGTTCGGGCCCGCGCTGGGGCAGCTGCCCGACCATGTCTAATGCCCTCTCGTCGCAGTTTAGGGCTACTTTCGGGCTCCCCTTCACCGAGATCACGCCGCCGGGGCCGGGAACCTTCAGACATTGGTACCCGTGATGCGTGGCGGCCATGAATTTGGCGAGTGCCGGTCGGCCCAGGATGGCGTTGTAGGCCGACTCGAAATCGACACCCTCGAACGTGATCAACTCCGTTCGGAAGTTGCTCGGGCCTTCGAAAGTCACGGGTAGGACGATCTGTCCGAGCGGCTTGACCGAGGTGCCGGGGACTGTCCCGTAGAAAGGGACTACGACGCTCTTCACCTTGGACCGAGGAATTTGCATCTCGTCCAGGACCCTGGCGGATATCAGGTCCAGGGAACTCCCGCAATCTACGAGCACCCGTCCCACCACGGTGTTGCAGATCGTCGGACTAACGACCGTCGGGAGCCTCTGGGGTTTCGTCATCCCCAGGGGGCAGTCGTCCTTAGAGAAAGTGATGGGAAGCTCGGACCACTTGAGCTGCTGGACAGGGGGCTTCCCCTGGGTAACGTGAAGTACCTCGCGCGCGGCTTCCTTCAACTCCCGTCGTGACCCGTAAGCGGCGGAGCCCCCGAATATTACGGCGATGTGGTTTTTCGGCTCTTGGTACCCCATGTCTGCGTCCTCGTCGGCGGGCTTCTTGCCCTTGACATCTTCTTCTTGCTCTGGAAGCGTGGGCATGGGGCCCTTGCCGCTGTAGAATTGTTCCAGGCGGGAGGCCCATGTCCGGCAATTGCGTAGGTCGTGCCCGTACGCCTGGTGGAGCGGGCAAAAGTAGGCGCTAGCCCGTCCGCGCTGGTCCCCGCGGCTATGGTCGTCCCTGCCTTGTTCGTCCTCGCGTCGAGCCGGTCGACCCTTTCCTTTTGCGCCCACCCCCCCTTGTATGCTTGCGAGGTCGTCCGCTGTCGTCGTTCGATGGCTGCCACCATGTCGGAGACGGAGGCCTTTTTCTTCTTCTTTATTTTCTTCTCGATCGAGCTTATGCTCTTCCGGCTAGATGCCCCTTCGAGTCCGGGCTGAGGGGGTAGCTTTCCCTCGTCTAGCAGCTTTTTCCATTGCACCGCTTCGTCGGCGTTGGCGTATCGATCGGCCATACGGAACAGTTCGTTGGCCGTGATGTCCGGGTGAATCTCGAGGTCCTGCGTAAAGCGGACGTCTCGGACCCCGAACTTGAAAGCCCGGACGACCGCCTCATCCGAGATGCTCGGGATGGAGTTCCGCACCTGCATGAAACGCTGGACGAATTGGCGCAGGGTCTCGCCGTCCGTCTGTATCAGACGCTCGAGGTCGCGCTCTTTTCCCGGGCGAACATAACAGCTCTGGAAGTTTGCTTGAAGGGTGTTACTTAGTTGCGCCCAGGATCGGATAGAGCCCCCCTTCTGATTAAAGAGCCACGTCCGAGCCGGTCCATCCAGCACCGTGGGCAAGAAGTTTGCCATGACCCCTTCATCCCCGCCGGCGGCCAGGATGGCCGTGGTGTAAATCGAGAGGAACTCGTCCTGGTTCTGCGTCCCGTCGAACCTCTCGATGTGGCCTGGTTTGAACCTGACTGGCCACGTTACGCGCCGCAGGGACGCCGCGAATGCTCTGCACCCGAAGATAGGATTATCGTGGCGGTCGTCTCGAGCTCGGTGGTCGGGATGATCCCTGTAGGCCGAGCCTGAAGCTTGTGGGCCTAGGCGGGAGAACACCTCTTTAGGCCGGTACGATGGAGAATGACCTGAGGAGGAGAGTTCAGACTGGGTCCGCCCACGGTTTGTATCCCGTCGATCTCGAGGGAGAGTCAGGGAATTGCTCCGGGTGTCCTCCCGGGCTGGATCGCGTTCCCGCCGGTCCCCCCAAGTACGGCTGCGCGAGTCGCCGGGGTGGAGTTGCACGGACGTCCGGTGTCGGCGTTCCCGGGAAACACTCCGGGTGTCTTTTCCTCGAGATCTTCTGCCGCTTTTATGTCTGTGGCGATCTTTTCGAGGTCATCGGCCACGGCCGCTCCCATGGCCTCTAGATCGACTTGCTCAGGGAATTCTTTGAGGTTGCGCACTACTGCGGCCAAGGCTTGAAGGCGTTCTCCGCTCGGGGGAATGAGGGGCGACGAGCTCGTGTGCCGGCGTACGGGCTCTGGCGTCCTGTACGTGTGGAAGTTCTCACGTGTTCTGGCTCCGATCCTATCATCCACGCCATCACGTATCTGTCGGCGTAAGCTGGCCAGTGTCCGGTTCAGGGATGCCTCCAGGTGGTCCTTGGCCGCCAGATCGCTGCAGGCGCCGCCGCTTCGAGGATTTGCCCCCGAGATTTCCACCTTCTTCCGCGACAAAGATGTTGCGGGATTGGGCGGACCGCGAGGGCAACATCACGGTGTCTCCCCGCGACGCGGTCCCCTGGTCGGGCTCGAGATGGTCAGTGATGTCCAGGCCATCATAGAGCCCGTGCATTTCGCCATCCGAAAGGGCATCGAGCCGAGCGGAAGAGCTGCTCACAGGCGGGCGCTAGGGAAAAGCTCCTGGAATCATCACGACTTCCGGGGCCAGCGACGCCGGCTGCCTCGTTGTCGAAGAACTGCTTCTCATCCTCATCGGTCCCGGGAGCGCACGGGCCCCGGCGATCTTGGGAGTCTGACATCCTCTGGGACTCCTCACGAAAGGGAAAGTCGGTCCCCACGGATGGCGCCAGCTGTCGACGATTGGGGAGCAGGCCCCCGCCGAGCTTACTTGTTGGTGGAGGGACCAACCGCGACCCCTTCTTACGTGCGGGGTTACTCGGAGGAACGACTCTTTGGACTGGAACGGACAATGGCACGGTGTATTACCCTGGTTCGGGCCTCTCAAGAGGGAGATAATAGCCCTACTCCAGCTCGTGTATATTCAACTTGCCTCCCCCCTCATGGTGGGGATGCCTTTATAGTTTACAAAGGACCGCACTCCTCCAGACCCACTATCCGCACGTTCGACTAGGTCCAACGCGGTAACCAACAGATCCTACAAATCCTCCACGGACGGCACCACGCTCCCGTGGAGGACGCAACAAACTAACGGAGAAAGCGCCGCCGGTAGTTACTCCCGCCGACCTCGAGATCATGACAGGTCGACTGATAGTTAGCTCCGAGCTCGGCCGTCTTACGCGGGGATGAGCTAGCAATCGGCCAGACCACGCGACCTCCCTAGGCCCCGACTAGGTCGTCCTTGGGAACGACCTCCCGGTGGCTCGGGCGGTGATGAGCTCGGCCGTTTGTGGCACCCGAGGTAAATTACGGGAATTATCCATCCCCCGACAAGTACAGGTTACACAGAGGATTTTGGAGTTGTTTTTCCGGGGTCCGACAGCTTCGCACTAGCATTTCTCTATTTTTATGTCGCGTATGCTGCTAGCCATTAGCTTTGGTCCAGGGTTCGAAAAACCGATGAAAACCGCGAATTTTAACCTTACCGCTCTGGTTCATTGTGAGCCCCCGGATCGACTATCCGGAATCCCCTGTGTATTTCTGTACTAGTCCCAGATCAGTAGCTAGTACACACAGTCAAACAGTGATGAATTAACAGCCATCTCACGATTACAGTAACCAAATAATAATAACACCAAATAAAAGCAAAGACCTTATGGTCGAGGTTTACCATTACGGCCTTTACAGGCTGAACAACTTGAATAACTGCAGCGGAAGACAATAACACCAAGTGGTGACCCATCCATATGCCCACAGGCAATCGAGTGGGGTACGCGTCCTAGTCCTTGGAATCTCCTTTGATAGCTTCCTTCACTTCTGAGATATGTTTAGGATGTAGCATATGAGTACATAAAGTACTCAGCAAGTTTGGGAAAAAATGCATAATGCAGGCTATCCAAAGAGGGCATATTATGGTTCTTTTGCACAAAGCAACACTTTCAAAAACTTTACATGTAATATTTTTCACAAAGCCATTTTCACAATTATTTGTACATTTGCAATTATTTATAACTTCTAGTGAAGGTTCTACTCACCATTCACTAGTATACAGGCTCTATCCGCTACATCTCAAAAAGATCAGGATTCAATCCATCCACATGGCTCTGTCTGCCATGGTTCACAAAAACAGATTCAATCCACCTACCTGGCTCTAGCCGCCAGAAGCACACCCGAGAGTTCTAACCACTCCCGGATCCCAAAAGATCAGTTTTTAAAACAAAAACAAAAGTCTACCAATATGAAAGCATTCTTCGCTTTGCCCTTGACCGTAGGCACGGCTATTCGAATAGTTTTAACTCTGCAAAGGTGTACAGCTTTACCCACAAGACATGATATTCTCTTGATGCCAAGCTATTTAACACACTTCCTTTGGTGTGCCGGTAGAGATATCATGACAAGGCCTTTACAATGTATACGCCTAACCCGACTCACCCGCTGAGGTTTCACCGCTGTTAGGGTTCTATCCACCCAAGATGTAAGCCCCTATTGCGCCGTGTGAGAAAAACAGTCTTGCCTCTATCCGGCACTCACATTCCACCATCTGGTGAGTCTAAGTTAGGTTTCTACAAATTATTCAGCCAGGTCGTGCCCACTTTGACATGTGGTTGTACGGTAATGCTTAGAATGGAGAAAGTCATACGCGTCGGTCCTTAACTTACTTGGGGCGGTACGTGCACAAACCAGGACCAGTGCTCTATCCGCACCCGCTAAACCAACCATTCCGCCCAAGTCCAAACCATTTTTCATTTCATTTTTAATTTGCAAACCAACGGCAATACTCTTTGCCTATAACTTTCAACACAAGTTTTCAAGAGTTATAAGAAATTCCCACCCATAGGTGCATACTGACCGATTGCGAGTCTAAACATTTCTACCGAACTATTCTATTCCACCATTAGTTTATTTATAATTTTCAAATCTTAGTGTTGATAAAAATTTATTAAACTTAAATCTGTACCCTCCAAAAATTCATGAAATCACCCAGATCCTCAGTACTATCATGGCATTACATATTCCAGCCCAATTTAGTACTCCAACAAGTAAAGTCTAAATCATGTGCCATCATGACTCCAAAATCCTGCTAAGCTACTAACATTATTGTATATGAAATAGCCTCCTCAATATATAAGTCACACTATTGTGTAATCATCATCCATACATCGATTAATCTTCTAATCTACTTAATTTACCAAGAATAATTCATGATCTCATCATCAAGCATCTTTTAACAAAGATTCCTTAAACCAAGATTTTATTAATTCATCGACTATAATGATTTCCATACACAGTGACACCAGATCGACTAAACAAATCACACATAATCCACATTATTCATAATTCCACATATATGGTTATCGCGAGACCATATTTCACAAAATCATCCACTAAACCACCGAGTATGATCTTCAATATTATCCACTTACTCCATTGAGTATATTTGATAATATCATTGACTAAATCATTGAGTATCATTCTCAATATCACCTATTGTAACCCTTCACATTGTCATCTCTAAATCACATAGTATGCTTGTTAAAATCCAACGAGATATAATTCACCACTTATTCTATTTGATCCACAAGTATGACTCTCAATATTATTTATTTAATTTTACCGACTATTATTCTTAATATCATACAAATTTCAATATTCCCCCAATTCATACCAATTATATTGTGAACTGCCATCACAATCCAACTCCTCAATAGTTCAACTATCACCATTCATAGATCAATTTCATAATGACTAATCCCCATCAACACTAATATTCATGTAATCTCCAATCAAGTTGGGTTCTAGCCCCAATCTACATTCTATACTAATATGTTCTATCCAAACTGTCTTCCAATAGTCGTTCCCCTAATCAAAGAATATTTTATCAAAAGTATTTATTATGGTGGATTACTGTACTAGGGCGACAAAGGATCATGGATAACAATATCAAGGAGACATAAACAACAGGTATAACTAATAGCCTAACGTCAACATCATCCTTTTATATAAATAGCAATGCAATTTGTAAAACATTTATAAATCATAGGATCAACATGCGTTAAGGAGACTTGCCTTCGGTCGCAGCGTGAGTCTCAACGTTTTGCGGTTCGGCGACGGCGTCAACAGCTCCGGCGAGTTCTTCGGCTACGCGCAAAACGGTACAACCAAATAAATAAACTAAAATAAATAAAATCCAAAAATTACAAAAGTTATACTGGTAGGTAGATCTTGAATTTAGATGAATTTAGGAATTTGAACGGAGTGAATCGGAGCTCGGATGCAAAAGATATGAGCGTTCGAATACTGGAAATGTTGGAAAAATAAGAAAACGATGAATATTCCAGAATCTTTCTTTTTCCTGGAATTTCTGATTTTGTGTTGTGTATGGCAAGTGTGTCCTACTATCATAGAGAGAGGGGCTTCTTCCCCAATGGTTTGCCATGGCCAAAAACAGAGGAGCATGGGGCAGCTCCTCACGCCGGCGAGGCCGGGCGAAAGCGGCGACAAAGTACGGACGGCGGGCGGTGGCGAACGGGCGCCGGGGCGGGCGACGCGGGCGTGGCGGCCAAGAACGAGGCGCAGCGAGGCGACAGCCGACGGCGCGCGCATGGGGCGACGGCCGGAGAGGGCGGCGACGACGACCGGGCGGGTGCGAGGAAGGCGGTTGGCCGGCCGTCGGGCCGAGGAGGGCCCTGCCGCGACGCGTGACACGGAGGTCGGCCGGCCGGCCATGGCGCACGGCGGCGGCTAGGCTCGGGCACGGTTGCGGGCGGCCGGGGCATGGGGAAGGGGCGACATGGTGAGGGGAATGTGATGCACACCTCGGGGCGGTCGGAGGATGGCCGGAACGGCGGTGGCATGAACGAGCTCGGTCGGTCGGCAATGAATAGTGATCCCAAAATAATAATAAAAAAATTTCGGAACACGCAACGACAAAAAGGAAGTGAGCACCGCGTAGGTCTCGACGAGACGAATTCAACAGTGTGGTCGGATATCGAGAGTAGCTCACCGAACTGGGAGTAATCGACGAAAAACTGAGCTCCCAATGAAGATTTCAACGGCGAAATTCGTCGTTGTCCTACAACGAAAAGTGAAATTAGTTGAGGGCTTTTGCTCGGGACGTCGACGCGAACACAACGACGCGATCGGATTCGAGTTTGGCTCACCGGATTGGAAGATGACACGAGGATGTCAACGGACGACGCTCGGCTTCGGTTTTCTCGAGATCCTTGTCGAATGGAGAGGAGTGGCTTCGAGAGAATGAGGGCACGGGCAAGAGGGTTCCAACACGAACATTTGAGAGGTGGATCCAATCCATGAAGAAACGGCCGAGTAATTGCGGATTGAATGCATTTCGGTTTTTGGTTGATTGCGTCGATTCCGGTGGGATTTGGGATAAATGGAGGTGGGGAATGAGATCTCCTCGTCATTATCTTTCCAACGCAATCGGCGGATCATGATTTGGGGAAGTAATGAAGGAGTTATGGAGGTTTAAATTGAGGGTTTTTATGGAGGAGAGAGAATCGTGCTTCTCTGGTTTCCAATGGCACGGGAAGAAGACGTGTGAACAGTAACGCGATGCTACAGTAACACGTGCTACAGTGCCCCAACGCTAAGTATCGCCACGTGACGCCTCCCGGTTGGTCGGTAATTACGTAAAAGCAACGCCCTAAAGAAAAATAGCAAAAAGGGTCTAAAAATTCCAGAAAAATTCTTAAAAATACTAGGGAATATTTGAAACCCAATAAAATTGATTTAATGAAATTTGGATGAAATTTGGAGTTTAGAATATTCTGGAGTGAATAAAAGCTTTTGACGAAAGGCCGCGAGCGATAAAATACCAGAGAGTTTCCAAAAATCTTCGGAAATTTCCCAAAATATTTTTGGAATATTTGGAATCCAATAAAATAGGTTTCAGGATTTTTGGAGCATTTTGGATCTCGGGTGGAATTTCGGGTACGGACCGAAATTCGAAAATTCGACTTTTCAACCGATGAAGGATTGAACTCCAATTTCGGAAGGATAAGGATGCCAGGTTAATTAGAACACCAACAAAAATCTAAATTTTGAATTTAATTAATTTAAATTAGCTTTTTGGCAAAAGACCAAAATTAGGGATGTTACATTCATGAAGAAAAACCATTCGGTTTATCGATCAAATTCAAATTTAAATTTAAAAAATTTGTAAAAATTTATCCAAAAATTTCCTAAAATTAGTATTAATAGCCTTATGACCTCTGATGTGTTTTTTTTAAAGAAAAAAGAAGTTTGGAGACGTTTTTAAGCCATTCAATTATATTCTGTAGCAAATTCAATATTACTGATTGTACATATCTTTAAAAAGAACTACACAATACAATAGAAAGATTGACGTGCTCAAGAACCAACAATGCCAATATATAATGTTTGTATTGAATGGATAGTACTATATTTGCAAATTCCATTGCTTGTGTGAGTAATCGACCTAAATATTGATTTCTTAGCTGGTTTTGTTTTTTACTTTTTGGTGTCCTATTTCATGCAATAAAAATCCGATCGTGCTAGACATTAATTTGATCGGCAGAATATACAATAGTAGTTAGCCATTTGTGCAGACTATGTGATATCGTAATGTTGATTCTCATAAAAAAAATTCAACTCATGATCATCGAATGCTCATGAAATTGGATCTATGTCGTTGTTAATGGAACTTAGTTGTTGTTACTGTGTACTAGTAGAATAAGAAGGGGGAGCACTCTCATTGACAAGAACACTGATTGTACAAAAGGCTCATCAGATAACTAAGGACATACCTAGCATATACATTATATCCATTTTGTATGGAAGAATTAAAAGCATGCAAACATCATACGGCTCGCTGCAATTCACACCTACTCAGCAGTAGTTATAGAAGTTACTCATTTTTTTCAAACCAATATACAGGATACTCATGAGCTTTGTGATTTGGATGTTTGATTCATTTCCAATTATTTGGATGTTTTTTTCAAACCAATATAAAGGTTACATTTTTTTCTTCTATTTTTGGTCTTTAATGGCTTTTACAAATGTTAGAATTTTTTTTTTTCATTTTCCAACTGTCGAGCGGTTTTTAAAAGTTTTTGATGGTTTTCTCCAAAAATCACTCAAAATTCGAGCCTTCTCGAGCGTTTTTTTCTCAAAAACCGTGAAAACGCTCGGCGGTTTGACCAAATTTCAAATTCGTTTGACTTTAAAACCGTTCTGTTTTGAACAAATTTCAAACAATTTTTTGTAAATTTCGCACCGTAAGGTCTTCGAAAACCCGACCACGAAACGGCATTGTTAATGCTCTGGTCATAACGCCAGATGGACCGAAACGATTTACATCGTTCCTCTATCTCGGCTGTAGTGCAATGAAATAATGATTTACATCGTTCCTCTATGACTCTATCTCGGCTGTAGTACAATGAAAGAACGATACTTTCTTTGAGATGTTTAGGAATGGAATGATATACTACTACGGTACAATAATAATAACAGTATAACACCACGTCATTAGTTGTGAACTGGGGTGGCTACATAAGCAGAGAACAGGAAGACCAAGGCGTCACCATCTCACGCTCACACCTCGCTCTCGTTTCCCATGCGCCGCCTCTAGAAATTTCAGAAACATCTATTGAGAGAAATTTTATAGTGGATTATACTAATACTATATAATAATAATAATAATAATTAGATTTAACTATTAATTTATTAAAAGTATTCTTGCTAATCTACTACTAAAGAAATTATAAATAAATACTCCATCTAGTTAGAACTAGTTGTCGTTTTAGATATATGTACATTTTAATGTTTAAAATGATAACTATCAATATCTTTTTAAATATTTAAATTAGATATATAAAAATTATATATGTAGATTTATCTCAAAAAATATTTTCATAATATTATAATATTACTGGTTTTTATAAATACATTATAATATAAATAAGTGGTTAAAACTATATTTTAGAGACTGTATCAATATTTAAAATAATAACTATTTGTAAGTATCAGTCAATCTAGTTTATTAAATTGAAGAGAATGTTTATTAAATTGAAAAGAATGAATTGTTAATATTAAATTTAGTGGTCTGCAAAAAAAGTGACGGGTACTGTGTTAGGAGGAAAAAAAAAATAGCTCACCCGTGTCCGTGCATGGGCGGTTTCTTTAACCTGCGCAACGCATGGTCCCTCCACTACTACCAGCCGTAGATCGTACCACGTGAGGCGCATCGGACGGCCACGATTCCACCCAGGGTGTCCCACCACTACGAGAAAACCACGGCGGCGTTACAGGTAGAGGCAGGAGCCCCGGTTTGGGTGCCACGCCGCCCGTGTCCGTGGTTTGCTACCCAATAAGGCGAAGAACAACGAACCAAGTGGCGAAACCATACCCTCCCCCCTCCTCAGCAGAGCCAGAGCTATATATAGACGGGGCTCTCCTCTCACGGCTCGTCACGGATTCAATTCGATTTGATCGGCGGTGAGGTGAGAGAGATTCTTGAGTTTGATTCTGGCATTTGTGTGAGGAATGACGACTGCGGGGAAGGTGATCAAGTGCAAAGGTCCGTGGATTCTTCTTCCTGTCTTGCTTTTGTTGTCGTTGTGATTTAGCGACCGGTATGGGGGAATTTTAGACACTCGTGGTCTATTCTTCGGTTGGGGTTTGTTTCTTGGATAGGTTCCGTTAGGACATTTTTATTCTGCTTTTAGATGCTGTGCCAGTGCTCTTGTTTTTCCCCCCTGGATGAACAGCGCCGATCTTGTAAGAACAGGATATAGGTTTATATTATTATTTGAAGGGGAGAAAAAATGATTTTTAGTTAAATCCAATTTTGCATTTTGATGGGCTACGGGCTGACTATGGGCTGGTGATTTTCTTGGATCCGTGCTTGCTGCAGCCGCGGTGGCATGGGAGGCCGGCAAGCCGCTGTCGATCGAGGAGGTGGAGGTGGCGCCGCCGCAGGTCATGGAGGTGCGCGTCAAGATCCTCTTCACCTCCCTCTGCCACACCGACGTCTACTTCTGGGAAGCCAAGGTATATAGCATGTACTCACACATCACAGTTGTCTTGCCAAATCCATGATGCGGCAATTTTGTTGTTGACTTGCGCCTCCGTGGTTTCAAATGTCGTAGGGGCAGACTCCCGTGTTCCCTCGGATATTCGGCCATGAAGCTGGAGGGTATGTGCATCTTCCATGATTCTTTTACTTGGTTATGTTGGTTATGTTTCATGTTGTTAATACATATAATTATGTGTTTCGTGGTTGAATCTCTAATTGTCATTGGTGGTCATTGGTTATTTACTCATTACAAGTAGAACAACCAGTTGATCTGATCCGGAAAACATGTGAAAGAAACTATAAGAAATTTTGTTGATTGTGTCAAACATTTTAAATGAATGTCACTCGAGTTGTAATCGCATATTTCTGCCATTGGACCTTGATAGACTAAGGATTAAGGAGCATTTTTTTATTTTCTCCTGTGTCAAATTTTTTATCCGATCACCTGAAATGTATTTATGTCTGCAGTATTGTGGAGAGTGTTGGAGACGGTGTGACCGATGTTGCCCCTGGTGACCATGTTCTGCCTGTGTTCACTGGGGAGTGCAAGGAATGTCCGCATTGCAAGTCGGCAGAGAGCAACATGTGTGATCTGCTCAGGATCAACACCGACAGGGGTGTGATGATCGGTGATGGCAAATCACGGTTTTCTATCAACGGGAAGCCGATTTACCATTTTGTTGGGACTTCCACCTTCAGTGAGTACACTGTCATGCATGTTGGTTGCGTCGCAAAGATCAACCCTGAGGCTCCATTAGATAAAGTTTGTGTTCTTAGCTGTGGTATTTCTACTGGTAAGTTGATTTTTACACTTTTACTGTTTTGGTGTGCTTGTTAGGATATATCTTTAGATGCTGAGTTATCATTTCTTTTTGTAGGTCTTGGTGCATCAATCAATGTTGCGAAACCGCCAAAGGGTTCGACAGTGGCGATATTCGGCCTAGGAGCTGTAGGCCTTGCTGTAAGTGTCCAAAAATATTCTCCTGTTGCATGCCCTTCTATCCTGATGAGTATGCATGTTCGTCTTGCATTTTATCACCGTACATATTTACGTGATTAGGCCGCAGAAGGTGCAAGGATTGCAGGAGCATCGAGGATCATTGGTGTTGACCTGAACCCAAACAGATTTGAAGAAGGTAAATCCTATTGATTTTGCCAAATCAGCAGTTTATTTCATGATTTTGATAAGTTACCAAGCTTATCCTTTATTTTTGTCCATGTTCAGCTAGAAAATTTGGTTGCACCGAATTTGTGAACCCAAAAGACCACAGCAAGCCGGTTCAGGAGGTTTGTTTCCTACACATAATGCAATGATAATAGTATGCATTACGTCTAATGCTCATATGTCGCTTGATGGTAATATACAATGTTATGATGCTTTAGGTACTCGCTGAGATGACCAATGGTGGAGTTGACCGCAGTGTTGAATGCACTGGCAACATTAATGCTATGATACAGGCATTCGAATGTGTCCACGATGTACGATTTCAAGACACCTATCGCCCACTAAAGATCATTGATCATCCACACGGTTGCATTTCTTCATACGGAATCCTAAAAACTCTGCTCTAAATCCAGGGTTGGGGTGTTGCTGTGCTGGTGGGTGTGCCGCACAAGGATGCAGAGTTCAAGACTCATCCGATGAACTTCCTGAATGAGAGGACTCTGAAAGGCACCTTCTTTGGTAACTTCAAACCACGTACTGATCTGCCCAATGTCGTGGAGTTGTACATGAAGAAGGTAAATAGAAATAGCTAGCTGTAGCTTGGTTAATGGATGTGATTACTTCAGATATGTTGAAATGTTCTTTTTTCGAAATGATGTTGCGTTAAAATGTTTTAACTCAAGAACTAGATGTTTATGTTTCAACTTGCTGCTGTCCTCAGGAGCTGGAGGTGGAGAAGTTCATCACACACAGCGTGCCGTTCTCCGAGATCAACAAGGCGTTTGATCTGATGCACAAGGGGGAAGGCATCCGCTGCATCATCCGCATGGAGAACTAGGTTTTTCCCATCTGGTTTCTGATCTGAGTAATAAGTGGCTGTCTCAATCTGCCGTGGTGGTGAACTACACGTTGGTGATGAGATACGCTTCTGTGTAATCATACCCAATTTCGTGTTGCCAATCAGTAGTATAGTTTCCAAGTATCTGTAATTATCTACCGGCAAAACAGTTCTATGAGCTATCCTTTGGCATAATTGTGGGTACTCAGAAAAACGAATCAAACCTTACTTATGTGTTGGCTAGAAGTGATACACATACTCTATTTAAGTGTATACTTACTGTCATTAACAGTCCTGTGCACGGAATATTAACCAGATGGTTTTTACTCAAATAAATATGAGCCGTCCGATTAGCACAGTACACACTTACACGTTCAAGAGTTTCGATTCTTTTTTGAAAAACCATACCGAGATTAAGGCTAACCCTTCCGAATGTAGCATACGTCGGCCGCCTCAGAACCTTGGTATTGCCTATACTCATTGAGGAGTGTATGTCGCAGCAGGCAAGGAACGATAGTCGCTCGTGTCCACGTGTCGGACGGTTGAAAACAATTCTGAGTACTCAGATATGTGTTCAGCGCTAGTTCTCAAGATTAAAACCTAGCGCCCACATATCCTGCATTTGAGATGAATCATTATACAAACACGTGTAATTGACATGGTCGACCGGCCAAACATAATACATAATAGTAAATACGTGCTCATAAGTCTTGTGAGTAAATTGTAATTACAACTATTTAATTCGTGTACTCTTAGAATTATTACAACTATTTAATATGATAAGTCCATGGTCGACCGGCCAAACATAATACATAATAGTAAATTGCAGTGGAAATAAAGCATAAAATAAAAGTGGGACAGTGGTATGCCCATTCATAACCCAGGCGCAACTGACTAGGGAAAAGCCCTAGTTTATCCATCCAAGTAGTCGTTTGTCCCCGGTGCATTGGGAACCTCTTTGTTACCTTCATCTAAACATTTTAAATTGAGCAAATGGTGAGTACACGTATTTACTCATAAGACTTTAGTGTATAGAAACAAATATACATGTATGGTTAGTCCAAAGGAATAAGGTTCTACTCTAAGGTTATTTTCAGCATATGGCTAATTTTATTTGCAAGTGAATAATTTATCAAACGGTGACAGAATTGTAAAGAGCATTTAATATGAAACTAATACCAGTATGTAAAGCATATTTGCAATATTTCATGACCCTCTATGGCCACGAACAATGAGAAAATCACAACCAACCATGACTTAAGATTAATGCCAAACTGTTACAACACATTTTCCAACACGTCCCTCAGTAGAATGGTGTATTGAGCATTAGTTCTCTTTTCCATACGTCCCTCGGCAGAATAGCGTAGTGGAGAGGAAGAACATAACCCTGGTAGAGATCAGGATGATGCTAGATGAGTACAGTACTATAAGGAAGTTTTGGGTTGAGACCTTAGCTACCACTTGCCATGTTTCGAACATAGTTTTTCTGAGATAACAATTGCATCGCACTTTTTATGAGTTGAGATACAGGCGAAAGGCTAGTGCTTCATATTTTCGAGTTTTTGGTTACAAATTGCTTTTTTCTGAAGTCTGTGAACCTAGATAAGTTTGAGTCACGTTCTTTTGATGGTATTTTTCTATGTTACTTAATTGCTTTTCGTAGCTACAGGGTCTGGGGTTGTGAGGCTAGTAGGGTTGTAGACCTTTGAGGAGACCTTTAATGAGGCTAGTCCAGGCACTAAATCTGATATTTCAGACTCTTCCCCTCTCTTTGAGACCATCATTGTAGAGGACTTGGATGATGGAGACGATGGCTCTCAGCCTGATCCAATCCCCTCTACACCTGAGGTGCCTCCTGTTTCTATCTCAGGACTTCAAGAAGATCAGCCCTTACCTTCTGACTCTTCTGCAGACAGTGGCTCTATTCCTACCTCTTCCACACAAGAGGTAGAGGCCGCTTCTACTTTTGGATCTCTCTGCCATATTCAAAGGCGTCATGCACCTAATCAGATCATTGGTGATCTGTTTGAGCGAGTCACACACTCAAAGTCAAGCTTGTCCCTTTTTCTACCTCCACTTTGCCTTCGTTGCCTCCTTTGAGCTAAAGGATGTTTCTCATACATTATCCGATGAGTCTTGGATTAATGCTATACATAAAGAACACGAGAACTTTGAGAGAAACAAGGTAAGACAGCTTATCAAGCCCCATCTAGTCATAATGTTATTGGAACCAAGTGGGTGTTCAAGAACAAGCAGAGTGGGGATGGAGTAGTCATCAAGAACAAGGCTAGGCTAGTCACTTAGGGATTTACTTAGGTTAAGGGTCTTGACTTTGAGGATACATTCGCCCTGTAGCTAGACTAGAGGCCATTAGGATCATGCTTGTATTTTCGGCATCCAAGGGCTTCAACTTTTATAAAATGGATGTCAAGAATGCATTCCTCAATGGCTATATTGAGGAAGAGATTTATGTCAGGTAGCCTTCAAGATTCGAGAACCCAAAATACCTAAACCATATCTACAAGCTTTCCAAAGCCTTGTATGGACTTAAGCAGCCCCTAAAGATTGGTATGAGAAGCTTAAGTCCTATCTCCTTAGTCATAGGTTTGATATGGGTAAGGAAGACAAGACCCTATCCGTCAGACATGTAGACTCAGACTTTCTCCTCATCTAGATCTACGTTGATGGCATCATCTTTGGTGGCTCCTCGTATGCTCTTGTCTCCCAGTTTTCAGAGGTTATGAGCACAGAATTTGAGATGAGCATGATAGGTAAGTTGAGCTACTTCTTCAGCTTCTAGATCAAGCAGACTCGGGAGGGTATTTTCTTGCATCCAGTCAAGTATACTCGAGACCTCCTATGGCGCTTTGACATGTCTGACGGAAGCTGGTGATGACTCATATGGCCACTATTACTGTCCTCGAACCTAATGAAGATGGTGAGCCAGTTAATCAAAAGGAGTTTCTGAGCATGATTGGCTCCCTCTTGTACCTCAGCCTCGAGGCTGGACATGCACTTTTCTGTGTGTTTGTGCGCTCGATTTCAGGGTTCTCCTTGGGTTTCTCACCGCTAGGAGGTGAAGCGTATCTCTTCAGCTACCTTCGAGCTACCATTGACTATAGTATCTGGAACTATTCCTCTTCTTGTCTATCCCTTCAAGCCTTCTCAGAAGCAGATTTTACTTGATGTAGGATATATAGGAGAAGCACTTCTGGCACTTGCCAATTTATTGGTACTTCTCTTGTTTCTTGGTCTTCTAGGAAGCAGTCCGGAGTTGCACAATCCACCGTAGAGGCCGAGTATGTTGCTGCAGCTAGTTGCTGTAGCCAGGTGCTCTGGATGATATCAACCCTACGGGCCTTTGGGTTAGCCTTTGATAGTATTCCACTTTTCTGTGATAACACTTCGGCTATTCATATTACCAAGAATCCAGTGCAACACTCCAGGACCAATGACATTGACATTAGATATCACTTTCTTAGAGACTATGTGGAGAAAGGTGATATAGTGCTCCGGTTTGTAGAGAGTAATCACCATATTGCTAATATCTTCACAAAGCCTTTGGATAGCTCTAGGTTTGTAGCTCTGAGCTCAAATCTTGCAGTCGTGAGCCCATACAGCATTATTTGAGGGGAAGCTGGTTTGTATTTCATGTATCATATATTTTTAACATTTTCTTTGCATTTTCTGTGTGTATTTGGGCTGAGTCTTAGTGTTAGAAGTTCACTTCACTTAGGCTTCTAGCATGCTTTGCATTGACCTCTCATCTTATGCTATAGATTGCTATCATGCGTAATTAGTTGTCTCTCTTCTCTCTAGGTTGAGTTCTCTCGCAGTCTTATAGGTCTAGCAAGTGTTGGACCCCTGGGTAGACAGGGTCTGTGTGTACTCTCTAGTTCGAGTTTGTAGAGTCAGCTTTCCTATGTTAGTTATACAGGGGAAGATGAGAGCGAATCTAAGCTGTAGTGTTCTTCGTAATCTTATCTATGCTCTATAGTCTACCCAGACTATCAGTTTCTTGACATTCTATTCACATCTTTTGTTTCTATTTTTAGCTTAGTTCTTTTGAAAGTTATGGATTTAATTATGCTAATAACTCAACTTGAATCAGAATTGTGCTTAAAAATTAACTCAGTGTTGAGGGAGAGTTTGAGAAATTGATCAACATGCATTGCATATAAACTTATTTTCTATTTCTAAGCTTTGTCTATTATGCAATTGAGTTCACATTCATGTTATTCACCTTGCTACTTTTCTGAGGAACATATTAGCTTAGTCATGTCTAATTAGTATTAATTCATCATGCTAAGCTTGCTGAAATTTAAAATTAAGCTTTAATGAAAATTTGATGACACTTGTAGCTTTTACTTGCTATATTTTCTTACTAGATGCTTTTGACATGTTCTGTGTAATGTTGGGTTTCTACTAGAGTCTCTGGAGCAATTTGGGTTAGCTATATTGTTTTGTACTAGAATCCTCATTCTGATCATGAATCTAAGTGCTAAAAATGATTAAGAATTGACTTGCGTGTGCTAAATTGATCTTAACACCTTACATTCACGAGACAGCTTCCCATTGCACTTAGGATAAATTTGGGATGAATTGTGTATGACCAAGACCACTCTTTTAAGTGTCATGGTTGAGATGATCGATTATGGCTTGAGTCAATCAAGATTGATAAATCCAAATAAAATCAAAAGAAATTATGGAAGAGAGTGAAGCCTTGGAAGCCTTTGTCGATGGCTCCTAGTCGAGGATGTGCTTCACTAGGATAAGCTCTCTATACCACTTTATGTGCGTTTAATTCAAATATTTGCATTTAAAGGATGATGGGGCACGAGTGTTCTCATATGCACTTGTAGCATCCCAAGGTGTTGACTAGGTTGAATTCTAGTATATCCATTTGCTCCGTGACTTGTCTTTGCTTTTAATCTTGAAATTATGCTAAGTGTTGTTCATGTTGAAATTATGCAAACTAGAAAATTTCTTTTAAAGCTTGCCAACAAGGATATTGAGATATGCAATAGGATATGACTTAATTTGATGTAATCTCAATGTAAGTAGCTTGGTGTCATACTTTGTCTAAATTGTCACATGGATAATCTTCAAAGCTCTTTTAGGTTGCACTTCATATATACATGCTCTCTTGATGTCTATATTACCAAAAGGGGGAGAAAATGTGGAAAAGGCATCTTAGAGGGAAGAAAATAAAAAAAATATTTTATCATGATCATATTGTCAAATTGTTCTTTTATTTGGGTCATGAGTCAAATTGAGCTTTTGTGGATGTTTTCTTGATGTTTAGAGCATTTGTGGAAAACCTGATCTTTCTCTTAGTTTGCTCTAAATCTTGTTTTTCCTACTTGGTCATGAGCTTTCTTTCTCTTTTAATAGACCAAGTATGGATTTGCAATCAAATTATTTTCCTTCTTTTGTTTTCAAACTCAAATTGTGCATTTTTGGTGATTTATCAATATACTCATCAAGGGTGATATTGAAAGACCATATGGAGATCTATCCATATTTTTTATGAGTATTTGACTATATTTGAGCAAGGTGTGCTCAGGTTTGAGTTTGATTTGAATTTGCTTTTCAAAATAAATCAATTTAAGTGATGTTAGTCTCAGGCGGTACTACCGGTCAGTGGTGCAACTGGCCTTGCGGTAGAGGTAGCACTGGCCTGTAGAGGGTGTACTGGAGGTAGTACCGAGGTTCGGCTCTGGCGGTACTACCGGCCCTAATGGGCGGTAGCTTTATTCCAGAAGGATCTTTGCATGGGTTTCCAAGGCGAGCGGTACTACCGACGTCTCAGGAGCGGTAATACTGGCTAGCAGCACTACCGGCCCATAGCTGGCGGTACTACCGAATTTGACTGCGAAGTTTGGATTTGAGTTTAGAATTTTAAATTTGTGTGAGGCATATTGCATATCATTTTGTACAATGCTATGTGATGTGTTTTTCTTGTCTTTGATGGTTGCAGTACGACCGTGCTTGGTCATGGTGGTGAGGCGGAGGATTACCAGGACTAGGCGAGGTGCGCTGGAGGCTCAGATGATCAGGAATCGCTGGAGGATGATCGGAGACTGAATCGCTGCAAGCCATGGAGGCAAGGGAACGACTGGATTCTAACTTGAAGCTGCTCGGATCAAGAAGAGCCGTTGGATCACGGTTTAGAGGATGGAGTAGCGGTCAAGTTAGTTAGCTTTGAGAAGCGTGCAAAACTCGTTATGTTAGTGGGTTTCAGGTTAGCCCATGTATGAGTGGTTGAGTCAATCCTAAGGGATTGCTTAGAATTGAAGTAACTCATCTAATGGTGGAGGATGATTAATGAATGCTATAAATAGAGGGGTAGGGGTAGCTCTCCCCTCTTAAAGGTTTTAGTGCTCCTTTGTAAACCTTGATCTAATGAAATAAAAAATTCATTTTCTTACTTCTGAATTTAAATTCCGCATTCACATTATGTCTTAAATTTAGCAATTTATATTTTCACAATTTACATTCCACATATTTGGATTTGCCTTCCCTCCTTCTAAATGCTTGTGAATTTTGTGCCAATGATGAATGATTAATGGATGAATCTTCCTTAGATCATATCCCAATCATCTAGACAAGCCTCCTCTAGTTTTTCTCTCAAGAATCGATTTTTTGCTTGAAAGTAAGGATTCTTTGATAGATCGTGTTCTTGCTTCTTTAAGGAGTGGCTCTGTGTTGTTCTTGCTTGCTATGACATATGGAAAGCTATATAGGATCATCAAAACCCCACAAGCAAGCCAAGATCACATATTTTAGTTTTTACTCCCTCTTGGTGCACTTCTTCTTCAAACTAAAAAAGGTCAGAACTTTGACGTTAATCCTTGAGATTGAAGGTTGGAATCGGTTCTTAACATCCTTGTAAAGGTGCATACTAAGTTTCATGAAGTTTGGATCAGCCGATCAAAAGATTCATCGAGTTTTGTTTTGAGATCGTGTTGATTTCACTGTTCATTCTCATGTTTTTACTGTTCACCGGTACTACCGGATTCTATAGAATGGTAGTACCGCCCAAGAGCAGTAGGTCCATCCCTGCATGGTCGGTAGCACCGCCCTCTGTCTTAAACTCTCTGAATTTGATTTTTTTCACTTCCATTTGATCGTTTGAGGTTTTGGCTTGCATCTTTAAGTCTTTTGGGCATGTTTTCACTTGATTGAATTTTATTTGGCTCCTATTCAACCCCCCTTCTAGTCGCCATTTTGGTCATTCAAATTCATGCCATTTATACAACAATTTTGACTCTTTCTGAGGCTCACTATTGGTTGTCAAGTGTCGTAAGAGTACAATACGATCTAAAAAAGAAATGGTATAGAAGTACCAAAGTTAAGTGGTGAACTTGAAAATTTTTTATGGTGTGCATCCTTTATACGTATAACTCTATAGCCTTGTAAAATGATTTCATAATATAAAAAATCCATCATATATATTTGAAATGTGCTAAAAGTACAATACAAATAGTTCTAAAGTCTTAAAAATCCCAAACCACCAAAATCGAAACCAACTCAATCAATAAATTTGGATATTGACAGGATGAACTTATAATGTTTTTCAAATTTTTAGAAGTGCCAGGCATACCTTGCACCCACTGTATCTGCCCCTGCCAAAGTTTACTGGTATTAATTAACTTTTGACACTATCCCACAGGTGGGAGCCATGTTAAGCAGATGCTACCTGCAAGCGTCCTTCAAATTCCGGCCCTCACATGTAATCTCATCTACGGTGCGTTTTAATGAATTGCTATTTTGAGGACTTCCTCATTAAATTGTGACATGTGGCAGCACATCCTTCTTTAACTTCTCTTCTTTCTCAAAGGCTCTCTCGTCACGACACTTAGCCGCATTCCTTTCATCCCACTTTCCTCCATTCCTTTTCGCTCGAACTTGATTTTTTTTTTGTTTTCAAAAGTTTCCCTATGTTTTTTAATAAGAAGAATTCTTAAACATTTTCAAACATTTTAGAACAAAAAGTTTTTTTAGTTGAAATTTTTTGAACCGATAGTTGTTTAAGTCGAAACTTTTCAGATTAAAAGTTTTTTTAAGTTGAAACTTTTGAACATAAAGTTTTTGAACCAAAAATTTTGAGTTAAATGTTTTTAAACCGAATGTTTTTAAAATTTTCTTGTCGAAGGTTAGGAATCGACAATAAACTTATACTCGGGTACCTTCGAGGATGCAGGGTCAACCAAAGGATCAACGGCACACAATATAGACAGGTTCGGGCCTCAGGATTGAGTAATACCATACTCCTGTGTGGATGTTCTATGGAGTTGCCGGGAACGGATTTACAGCCTGGGGGATCAAGCTCCCGCTTACAATGGAGATTGCCTCTGCGAGGTGATCAAACCCTAGCCTAGCGGCTAATCTAGGAAGATTACTTGTCGCCTATCCTGTCTGGGTTGAGAGTATGCTCGAGTCTCTGCTAGTCTACCTGTGTTGCGCTCGTATCACCCTCTCCTCTCTCCTGGACGTCTATCCCCTTATTTATACGATCAGGGTAGCCTCCTGTTGAGTTGTAGTCGGCTTCGAGTACCGATCGTACCCGATGAGGAGTCCTTGGCTCCAGGATCTTCATGGCGTATCAGGATTTCCCGTTCCATATTCGGTTTGGTTTCCTCGTAACAGAACATGACCAAATCTTTCCCAAATGTGGAGATACTCCTTTCCGCATATATCTTATCTCGCGTGATGCGGGCCTGAGATATTATTAACCTCTTGACACGTATGTTACCGTGTATAATACAATATCCGAGTTTTCCATATGTGCACATATCCCATATTTAGATATTCGACATTTCTGATTTGAAATTCTCCTAGTTGAAAGTTCCTGACTTGAACTTCCCTAAGTTGAAATTCTCCCTGTTAAAAAGTTCCTGGATTTGAAATTTCTTGAATTAAAATTTCCTAAGTTGAAGATTTCTTTTTTTGAAATTTTTTGAATTTAAAATTTTTTATTTAAAATTTTTGAGTTGATACTTTCTAATTTGAAATTTTTATTTAAAATTGTTAGAGTTGAAAATTTTGAGTTAATTTTTTTCAAGTTAATATTTCCTATTTCAAATTTTTAAGTTAAAATTTTTTAATTTGAAATTTTGTGTGATAGAGGAAGGGAGGTGTAGGAAGTGAGTAGGGAAGCAGGGTGGGGGTTGAAGGTGAATGGAGAAGACGACATATACCATCTTAGAAATGTGGCCTTAAATATTTTTTGTTTGAGGGTAATCACCAGAGATGAAATCGACTCAGATTCGGTTGAAGCTCTTTTCATATTCTAAATCATATTTTTTTTTTGTTGGATTCGGAGTCGGATATGGATAGTGCCGAATACGAATACGGTGCGGATAATATCAGTCACAGATTTGAATCGAATATGGAGCGGAATCGATACGTTACCGGATAATTTTGGTCTGATATCACACAAAAATAGATACCGTATAAAACACACATATAACACTGATTGATCAATTGTATGGGTTTGAATATTCAATACCATAAAGACGGGAGAGTTCCGGCTCCCTCAGCCCCCCACGTCATCTCCCCCACTCTCTCTCCCTTTCTTGCAAAAAACACCTCCGGTTCTTTGAAATTGCGGATAGGTCCTTTGTAATTTTCTGTGAGTGTAGAATATTTTTCCCCGTTCGCGTTTAGGTCCTCCGTTCGCCGTTTTACACAAAGAACCTCCCATTAATACGAATTGCGAACTAGCCCTTTCCTACTTATTCGAAATAGCGAACAAGTCCAAAATTATAACAAATTGGTCCCTAGACTTTTCGTTCAGGTCCTTTCTCCGCTTTCCCGAAAAAATGTTTTCGTGCTCCGTTTACTCTCCGGAGCATAGGAAAAATGTTTCCGTGGTCTGTTTTTTCTCCGAAAAAAAACAAAAAAATATTTTCCGTTCACGCGAACGCCGTTTTTCCCGAAAAAATATTTTCGTGCTCCGTTTGCTCTCCGGAGCATGGGAAAAATGTTTCCGTAGTCTGTTTTTTCTCCGAAAAAAAAACAAATTTTTTTTTCCGTTCACGCGGCGCAAATGCTTTTCGGAAAAATACTTTCGTGGTCCATTTGCTCTCCGGAGCATGGGAAAAATGTTTTCGTGATCTTTTTTTTCTCCGAAATTTTTTTTTTTCCATTCACGCGCGCGGCGAAATATTTTCGTGATCCGTTTGCTCTCCGGAGCATGGGAAAAATGTTTCCGTGGTCTGTTTTTTCTCCGAAAAAAAAACAAAAAAATTTTCCCATTCACGTGCGCGGCGTTTTTCCCGGAAAAAATGCTTTCGTGATCCGTTTGCTCTCCGGAGCATGGGAAAAATGTTTTCGTGATCTGTTTTTTCTCCGAAAAAAAAATATTTTCCATTCACGCGCGCGGCGTGCGCCGCGCTTGCGTTTCTAGTTTCTCTTATGCATGGCTGCTCTTCGGATCATATCATGATTCATGAGTATTTGTCGATAAGTGTAACATCTTTTCATTATCTTATACGTCATCTCATTTGTGTGTGTATAACTTAACCTCTCATAAAAAAATTAATAAAAAAAAGATGGAATTAAGCATACATGAGCAGTTGGTTAATTTTGTTTTAAATTTTAAGGAACTGTTTGCCTCCTGAAAAAAAAATCAGAAACAATTTCAATGCTAAAAAATCAGATCCTCTCCCGAAATTCATGACGTGAGCCATACTCGGCTCACACTTCACCATGGGCAAGCACGTAGAAATCCCCACCATGGTGACGAATAGGGATGGAACTGGTACGGATATTTTCCGACCGACCGACCGACCGAATTGATTTGGATGATGATTTGGATAGTTTCACAGATATTCAGTTGATTTCTCGGATAAGGATATGGATACAGATAATTTACATGGATACGGATACGGATACGGATATGGAACACTGATTATCCGATGGATACGGAATATCCGAGTTTTTGTTCGGATAATATCTGAATATGACATACGGATATTATCCGAATAACACGTTTCAGAATAACACATTAACAATTTAACATGTTTTACTGCTTTCGTAGATCCGGGTCTGCATTGGATGACAAGATATAATGTGTTCATGTGTGCTAGATGCTAATTTGGAGATATTTGGGTAAAGATGGTACATAAATTGGCAAGTGGCGTTTCAGGAGGACTACTTAGGATTCAGCAGCATATGCCAGCTGCAAATCATTTGGTTCAATTATTGCAATGGGGTACATTGTTACTCACAGAGTCACATGTATGACAAGCTAGGGATAAAAAGGCAAAAAAAAAAAAAGACATACAAATATATTTCTTTTGGAATTTTGAATTTAAATTTGGACCGATTTTGAAAAAAAAACTGAAATTGGATTTTAAAATATCCGACTAATATTATTCGTATCCATGTTGATTCCGATCCGTATTCGATCTGTATTCGTAACCGATATTATCCTGTATAATTCGTATTCGATTCTGTATTCGACACTATTCGTATTCGATTCTGTATTCGATAAAAAATACGGATACGGATATGAATAGGATGATATTCGACCGTATCCGATCCGATCACATCCCTAGTGACGAACTGACCATGCTGCCGTGACCACTGACTTGATTCCCGCCTCGCCAAAGCAACGGCCATGATTGCTATTGGGCCAGCCATTTTCGTTTACATGATCCGAATATCCAAATTATATTTTTCTAAAATATTTGAAAGCTAACTTGAAATATCTCGATCCGACGGATAGTAATCTTTTGAATTCAAAAAAAAAAATATTCAAAATCGATACCAAATTTCACAACTATTCGAACTTGATTCGAACATATCCGGTCAATTGATGGGTAAAAAAAATTTCCGATCCGATTATAATTACACTTTAGGGACGTACGTACGTACACCATCTTTGGGCACTGATTTTGTGATTATTGTGGCGGATCGAATGATCGATGGCATTCGCTGACCCACTCGTCAAATCAAGCGCGTACAAACCGTCGTACCGAAAAAACTTAATGCCCGCCAGTCGATTAAATCCTGACCGTCCGACGCTTAATCGTCCGCCTACCCTCGATACAGTGACGACCAGCCGTGCATTTTTTGCGTGTCGTTTTCAATTTACAGCGCCATTTTCGTTTTCTTGCGCAAGAAATTTCCTCCCTCCTAGCATCCGTCGCCATTCAAAAGAAGAAAAATAAATCCCCTTTGAAAACACGTGTCGATTTGACTAGATAGCAACAAGATCCCTCAGATGATTGAGAGCAAAGAACCTTGGCGAGTAAGGTAGCACCAGCAGCAAGTCAACAGACTGACCCCGTTCTTCTCTGCTTCAAGTCGGCGTCATGGACGAAGCGTCGAGCCTTCTTCTTCCCCAACAACTAAGCAGCAGCAGCAGCGTAACTCCCCTATAAATAGCTAGCGCTAGCTAGCTACATGATACGATCATCGTAGCAGAAAGCAACACACAAAGTGGGCGAGGCAAGAACAGGAGGAGAGAGAGAGGGAGGGGACAGATCAAACACGGGAGCTAGAGAGAGAGAGAGAGTTCAAGAACTAGGTAGGGAAAAAGATGGTGCTGGGCTTGGGTTGCTTTGGTGTTCCTGGGGCAGGAAGGAAGGTGTCGCCTGCGAATAAGCAGCAGCTAGGAGGAGGAGGGGATCATCTAGCAGAGGGAGCGAAGAAGCAGCAAGGAGCAGGAGAGGACGCATCAGGTGATCATGTTGGTGAGAAGAAGCAGATGGGAGATGAGGTGATAGTCGCCAGGAAGGAGGAGAAGAAGAAGCGGGCAGCTCCTCCCATCGTGGTGCATCAGTTCCCCTTCCATTCTCGTCCCGGATTGCTCTGATTCCCACCATTAACTGCTCATTTCTGGAAGACGGGAACTCGAAGGAGGTCTATTCCCCGGATCCATCGTGGTTGAGGTTATGATATAGATGAACAAGACCTTAATTAGAGTGTTTTCATAGGAGTTTACCTATTTGCATATATAGGGTTCGTGCCTTCTATGAAAGTGTAATTCTTTAAATTTTTTTAATACGTAGTAATAATACTATAAAGGTTTATTTGCGAATATCGTGTGCCCTAGTCTCTTCGTGCTTATGGAAAAAGAAGGGCAACTGATACTGCAAATTAAAATTCTATCAAACACTATCAAGTGGGGGAAATTAAATTGTTCGCAATTAAAAAGACCAAAACTAAATAATACTATTCATTAAAAAAGGACTACACAATATTTGCTCACTACACAAATTTTCATTTGCCCAAAGGAACGAAAGACATATGGGCCAATTTTCTGACCCGTCTTTTGGCCCAGTAAATGACCAACTACTTTGGCCCATCTATTCTTTGCGGAAGAATATTAATATATTAACTATCTTAAAGCGGGTGGGAATGGCGAGCCCTCAGCGCTGCCACGTCGGCGGTCCTCGCGAAAAGCCCCCCGCAAATTTGCTAATTGCCTGCAGGTCCGCATCGCCGGCTGCCGTCGATCCGGCCGTCCACGCGCAGCGCAGGAGGGTGGCGGCTAACCTATGGCTCGCCAATAGATCGCCGCCCGAGGAGCGCTCCACATCTGGCCTCCCTTTCCCCGTCGCTGTCGGGACCCCGAATTTGCAAATCCGGACCCTCTGTGTATTCAGCACTAGTCCAGGAACGCGCTAGTGCACACAGTCTTAACATCGGTAAATATCACAATCATACCAATCGATACCATAAAAGTACTTTATTAAAGTAATAAAACTGGTTACTCGACCTTATAGCCAAGTTACAAATATATGCCTCGTAGGGCGAAACTTATTCAGAGAAAAATAATAGCAGCGGAAAATCAAATAAACTTCGTGGCGCCATCCAAGATACCACAGCAACTGATCGGCTCGCATCCCTAAGTAGTCGGGTCCTCTTGGAGTTCCTCCTCCAAAGTGGCGTAATCTCCTCTTCAACTGGTATTGTGTTGAGGCAAGGGTGAGTACTTGGTACTCAGCAAGTCATGCATGTAATGCAAGCTAATATACTATATGCATGGCTTGGTACAAAGGAATAGCTCAAGGTATATTTATGTAAACAAAGATTTGACAAGTAATATAAGTAGATTCAAAGCGGTAAAAACAAGTAAAGCATAAATCACTTTGCAAGAAGTTTAAATAACAGTTGTCCCCATCCTAAACCACATTTCCATCATCTTCTTTGTTAAACCAACCCAACTTTTCAAATCCAAGTTATTTTCAGAAAATCTAACCCTTGACTGTAATTCCCGAGCATTGTCCAAGATCGTGGACTCGGCTATTCAAATAGATTCTACACTCTGCAGAGGTTATGCACTTTACCCACAAGATACAATCCACTCACCACGTCACCGTGAATCGCCATACAAGAGTATGCGAATGAGCGATCATAACAAAGCCTTCGGAAGCCTCAAACAACACAGTGGTCCTCTCCAGACGTGCTCTACACCATCCCTTCCCTTAGCCAAGGCGAAGTATGGGACCAACACACCGTTAGATGGGTACCTGCCACAGCCCACGATACGCCCCCCGCACAATCACACAAACGGTGTAATCGACACCTCGAGGCTCCACAAGTGAGTCCTTAGCGACTTAGTCAACTAGGGCCGTCCCATTCCAGCCATGTGGTTGCAAGTATGACCCAGTTCAAAGGCTTGCAAGGTTAAGTCCTTAGAGTGACCAGGGCAAGACTACTAAAAACCAAATCATCACTCCCAATGCCACACCGCCCACCTGATTACTCTTGCCATATGCCCTGGCCGAAATCTGTTTATCAAACCCCGCTTGATTACCATGCACCACGTGCCATCAACATCACATGATACTTTTCCAAAACAGGTTCAATATATCATTAAGTCCATATTAGCATTTGATTATCCAAAATCATGTCATGAGCACGTAAGTGTGTCTAAGCAAAGATACTACAACGATCTAAACCCATGTTGGCAATTTAATAATGTCCAACTAGTAAACCACAACTAGGGTGACAAGGGATCATGGCACATACTTAAGTAATCAAGGTGTCATATAGCAAATTGGTATTTATCTAACCCTGTGTTTAAACAAAGTATCTTTCTAATTGAACTAGCATGCAATAGTTTAAATCAAAATAGATTTGAAATGGGATCAATATGGTCAAAGCACAACTTGCCTTCAAAAGCACTTGCTCTTGGTCTTGAGTTGGATCCCGAGTCAACACTTCTCCTCGAATCCTTCCTAAGACTTCAACGCCTACTCGTAAAGCGTGCAAATAGCAAATACACAAATGAACACTATGCAAAAGATCCCAAAACTCCAAATAAAATCCATAAACAGAGAGAACATAATTTTCTGGATTTTTAGAAACTGAATAAATCAAATTTGGAGTTAAAACGCATAAAAGTTATGATTATTTAAAGTTTAAATAATCAATTAAATAATATTTCAGAGAAAAACTTTAGTCCAAAAATTAAATAAAATTCATATTTAGGTAGATCTTAATTTTATACAAATTTAGAAATTTGAACCACTCAAATCGGAGTTGAAACGCAAAAGTTATAAGCGTTTGAAGTTTGAATCTAAATTTGAATCAATATTTCGAATTAATAAATCATTTTCTTTTGGAAATTAATTATTGCGTCAGCATGGACACGTGGCAGCTCCTGATTGGCCTGCTGACGTCACCGGTCCATGGGCTCGGTCCACACTTGGCTTGGGTCCACCGTGGACTCGGTCCACGCTTCCACGTGAGATCGACATGTGGGCCCACTCGGGTAGCGTCATTCTTTGGCGTCGGCGAGGCTCAGCCCGCAGTCGGCAGGTGGGTCCCACCGATGGCGTCATGGGTGGCGTCCGCGATGCTGTCGTGACCGCAGCGGGCCCGGCGTGTCGGTGACCACTGCTGTGGCGTGGGCGCGACAGTTCGGCTTCCTGGGCGGCGTGGCACAATGTCGTGGCCGTTGGTTTGAAATCCGACTACCGGGATTGAGTTTGGCCTCATGTGCTTGGGGCGACGCGTGATCGATCGTGGGCGTTGGATCTAGATCCAACGGTTGGGATTAGATCTAGGATTTTCAACGGAAACTCACCGAAGTGACGTGGCACGATCTGGGCCTGTGGATCTTGTTCGGACGGGTGGTGGAGCTCGGGGTCGGCGAGGGCTTCACGGCGGAGGTGCGGCTGCCGGCGCTGAGGCCGGCGACCACCCGGACGGCGGTTGGGGCGTGCTCGGCGAGATGGAGGGTGTCTTCGGTGCGCTGGCCGGGGTTTGAATCTGGGGTCAATGGCGGCGGAGGACGGCGGACGGCGCGAGGCGAGGCAAGGACCGTGGTGGCGCTTCACGCAACTACGGCGAGCGATTCCGCGAACCTACGGCGGCTAGAGCTCGGCGGGTTAGGGCAAGAAGTGCGCGGGTCACGGCGGTCCTCGGTACGATCCGGCATTAAATAGCCTCGGAGGCGTGCTTTCAGCATGGAGCCCTAATCGTCACGGCGGCGCACTTTCGGCGGCGGAGTCCGGCTTTCGATTACTGGGAAGACGACGAAATCGTGGCCGCCCACGTGTCGCGATCAACGCCACGATCGCACGGCGCGATCGGGTCCGGTCCGAACACGGCTGGCTTGGTCGGGTCGAGGCGGATCTCGGCCGTTGGATCTTGATCCAACGGTTGGGATCGATTAGGGTTAGGAGTGGGTTCGGTCCGAGTCAAAGCTCGGTCGGACTCGAGTCCGACTTCGGTCGGATGAACAGTACTTGACCCGAGTTGGATTTTCCAGCGATTTAATATTTAAAATAATTCCCAAGAATTCATTTAATTCATTAAAAATAGCAAATGACTCGTAAAAATTCGAGAAAAATTACGGAAAATATTTTGGATTATTTTGGACTCAAATAAAATATTTCCAACAAAAATTTATTTGCAAAATTAAATTCTTTAATTATTTCAAAATGGAATAAATTCAAATAAATTCCAAATAAATCCAAATAAATTCGAGAAAATTCCAAAATTCACCAAAGTGCCAAATCACACATGATTTTAAGAAAAGCAAAATTTTGGGATGTTACAAACCTCCCCCTTAATAGAATCTCGTCCCACGAGATTCGTGGCTCACTAAAGAAATAGGTTTGGAAATTCTTTCTTCAAATCCTCTTGTGACTCCCAAGTCGCTTCACTTTCTTCATGGTTGCTCCAATGAACTCTACAGAATCGGGTTGACTTGTTTCTAGTTTCTCGATCCATTGTGTCTAGAATCCTCACAGGGTGCTCCTTATAAGTCCAATCCTCTTGCAACGCAATTGACTCTCGCGGTGCCTGTTCCTCAGAACTCTGAGACACTTCTTCAATCGGGACACATGGAACACGTCATGCACTCCTCGCCAACGATCGTGGCAACTCCACTGGTAGGCAACTTCACCTCTGCGACTCAAAATCTTAAATGGTCCAACATAGCAGGGTGCGAGTTTCCCTTTGGCATGGAACCTCTTAACTCCCCGAGAGGCGTAACTCGAGGTATACAAAGTCTTACGGTTCAAAACTCAAATCTCGGCGACGATTGTCAAGATAACTCTTCTGCCGAGATTGGGCTATCTTCAACCTTTCCCTAATCATAGCGACCGCTCCTCGGCCTCTTGAAGAATATCAGGCCCAAAGACACGGCGCTCACGGTCTCATTCCAATTCAATGGTGTCCGACAGTGGTCGACCATACAAAGGCCTCAAAAGGTGACATCTCAGAACTAGCCTGATAACTATTGTTGTAACTGAACTCGGCATACGGCAAACTTTTATCCCAAGAGGTAGCATAAGCCAATGCACAAGCTCTCAACATATCCTCTAGAATCTGGTTGACTCTTTTGGTCTGTCCATCCGTCTGTGGATGATAAGTCAGATCTTGAAGTTTAAACGGGTTCCCATGGCTTCATGCAACTTATTCCGTAACCTTGAGGTAAATTGGGTACCTCTCGTCTGATACAATCCTCTTTGGCACTCCGTGCAAACAAACAATCCTCGATCATGTACAACTCCGCTAATTTATCTCCCGAGTAAGTGGTCTTTACGGGATAAAATGGGCTACTTTAGTCAAGCGATCCACTATAACCCATATGGAGTCATAACCTCCTTGAGTCTTCTAAGAAACCGGTAATGAAATCCATTCCGATTTCCTCCCACTTCCACTCGAGGTATTTTCACGGTTGTAGCAATCCCGCTGGTCTCTCGATGCATTGCCTTGACTCTCTGGCATACGCCGCACAATGCAACATGCTCGGCAACTTCACGCTTCATACTCGGCCACGAATCTCTCCTTGAGATCCTCGATACATCTTGGCGCTTCAGGATGAATCGAGTACTTAGAGTCATGGGCTTCTTCCAGAATCGCTTGCTTTAACTCCTTTTTGTTAGGCACACAAATGCGATCCTTCATCCATAACGTGCCTTGCCTGCCTAGCTTGAAATCCTTTGCCTTGCCTTCCTCCATTTTGGACTTAATCCTACGGATCTTGTCATCATCCTTCCGTCCTTCTCGGATCCGGGTCCTCTAAAGTAGGCTTTACTTCCAAGGCGGCCAAGAATCCGCTAGGTACAACCTCAATCTTCATTTTCTGAAATCCTCACATAACTCATCCCGACTTGTGGCTAGCAACGTACTCACGGTATGGCTCTTCCGACTCGAGCATCGGCTACTACGTTGGCCTTCCCGGATGGTAATGAATTCCAACATTATAGTCCTTGATCAATTCTAGCCATCTCCTTTGCCTCATATTCAGATCCGATCGGGTGAATATGTACTTAAGGCTCTTATGATCCGTATATACTTCACATCTGCTTTCCAATCGATAGTGACGCCATATCTTCAAAGCATGCACTACGGCGGCTAACTCTAGGTCATGTGTCGGATAATTTTCCTCATGCGGCCTCGGCTGCCTTGATGCATAAGCGACGACCTTTCCATTCTGCAGACAAGACACATCCAAGTCCTTGGCGCGATGCGTCACAATAAATATCGAAGCTTTGAGCAACATCCGGTAGAACTAACACCGGTGCCGATGTCAATCGCTTCTTCACTCTGAAATCCTTCCTCACATTCTCAAGGCGTCCATGCAAACTTCTTTTCCTTCTTCAGCAGAATTGCGTAAGAGGTTTCGCAATTGTCGAAAAACCTTCGATGAAACGGCGGTAATATCCTCGCCATTCCAAGGAAACTCCGACTGGGTCACGCCTTCTACGCTCCCAATGTAACACGCCTTCTACTTTGCTTGGATCTACGGCGACTCCTTCTGCGGTCATTACATGTCCAAGAAACTCCACCTTGTCCTTCCAAAAATCACACTTGCTGAACTTGGCGAAAAGTTCTTTGTTCCTCGCCTTTTCCAAAACTCGCCTTAAGTGTTCGGCATGTTCATCCTCCTGTCTTGGAGTAGATTAGGATATCGTCTATGAACACGGCGACAAACTTGTCCAAATATTCCATGAACACCTTATTCATCATATTCATGAAATAAGCCGGCGCATTCGTCACCCCAAAGGACATAATCAGAAACTCGTAATGTCCATATCTTGACGAGAATGCAGTCTTGAATATCTTACGATCGGATCTTTAATCGATGATATCCCGATCTCGAGATCAATCTTGGAGAAAACTCCGGCTCCTCTTAATCGATCAAACAAATCATCAATCACGGTAGCGGATACTTATTCTTCACGGTGACTTCATTGAGTGCACGGTAGTCAATGCACATCCTGAAACTCCCGTCCTTCTTCTTGACAACAAAACTGGTGCTCCCCATGGCGACGAACTTGGTCTGATAAATCCTTTCTCCATTAACTCTTCTAGCTGTTTCTTCATCTCTACCAACTCCTCGGTTGACATCCGATAGGGTCTCTTTGCTATCGGTGCTGTACCCGGTACAAGCTCTATCACAAACTCTATGTCCCTGTCTGGCGGCATACCAGGTAGATCCTCGGGGAAAACATCGGGGTACTCATTCACTACTGGGACATCCTCTATGCTGATTGCCTTGGTACTGTTAACCATCAACTGTCCATCTCTAACTGCAGTGGCTTGAAATTCCACTTTCTTCCCACACGGGCTCTCAACTGAGATAGTCCTTCGTCCACAATCCAATACAGCCTTGTGCTTGGATAACCAATCCATTCCCAATATAACATCTAAGGTCTGGGTCTCCAAAATTATAAGGTTTGCTAGGAACTCTATTCCATCTATTAGTATTCTCACCCCGGAACATCCTACTTCCGTTCGGAGTTCGGAACCAGGGGTTTGAACTAAAAGCATGCACTTAAGTCTTGCAATCCTTAAGTCATTTCTAGTAGCAAAGCCTTGCGAAACAAACGAATGCGAAGCTCCAGAGTCAAACAAAACTGCTGCAGGTACTGAGTTAACAAGTAACTTACCCAGTACGACGTCCGTAGCATTTTGCAATGCATCCGCGGTGACATGGTTGACTCGGCCTCTCACCATGGTGCAGGGTGTGGCTCTGGTGCCGGGCGTCCTAGCTGGGTGGTTCCTAGATTGAAGCGAATCGGGGTCGCTCTGCTGTCTTCTTCGGACAAGCTGTTGGCAAAGTGTCTGGCTCGTTGCGATTGTAGCAGCGTCTCACTGTTCCTCGATCGCCTGGGGTAGCGTTTCTAGCGGGGCTGGGGTTTGGTAGTTACGATTGGCGGGTCTTGGTCCGGGATGGTGTCCTTGTTGCATTCTCGTGGTTGGAATCAAGAATTGATTTGGTGCAACTCTCAAGCGCCGCTATGCTCTCGACGTGATCCTTCTTTGTTGCATCCTGCGCTTCTGTTCTCATCCAGTTCCTTGCGCTTGTCCTCAAGAATAAGCGCCTTATTCACCAACTCTTGGAAATCTGGAAAGGTGTGGGTGATCAACCCTACTTGCAATCCTGAGTTAAGTCCCTTCATAAAACGAGACTGTCTGGATTTATCTGTCGCTACATCCTCAGGTGCGAAGCTTGCTAGCTGTGTGAACTTGTTCGTAGTCGGCCATTGGTTGATTACCTTGCTTCGGCTCTGAACTCCTCCTTCTTAAGGTCCATAATTCCTTCAGGCACGTGATATCGCTTAATGCACCGTGAACTCTTCCCAAGTGATATCTTGAGGGTTCTCCTGCGTGGCACAGAAGTTCTCCCACCATTCGGCGGCTGTTCCTTCCAACTGATGAGAAGCGTAAAGTACCTTCTCATTTCCTATGCATTGGGCTATGTGTAGCTTCCTCTCAATTGATCTTAACCAATCATCGGCCTCCAATGGATTGGCATTTCCAGAGAAAGTGGGTGGGTGAGTCCTCATGAACTCCGACTGACCTTGTATTCTCGGCGTGGTCCCCGATTAACTTGATTGGCGGTGGCCTGAGCGGTGACGTGCTGCATTTGTTGCATCATAGCATGCATCAATCGGGTCTGAGCAGCAAGAAATGCTCCAAAATTCTGCACATCCATGGCGGTCTTTGGTGCTCCATCATTGGGGTTTTACTGTTGGGCGAGATCCACTCCCATTGCTTCCAAAGTTCCCACGGTGTTCACCATCTGTTGATTTGCTCTAGGTTTAGAGATGAGAGGGAAACAAGAATAGACAAGTAGTATGGACTTTATGCGAGGCGAAAGGGGTAACTTTAAGGTCCATCTTTATTACTAATAACTTGGTATGGCTGCTTACAATGCCTAAGGGCCTTGCAACACATCTTGCACACTCAAAGAAACAAAGCAAATCCAAATCGAACTAACTCTTGAATATAAATCCTAAAGTGTGACTCTTTATTTTATGACGCGACTCGTCGAATGATTCTCACTATATAACCTAAGCTCAATCATCGAGAAAACCTCCACGGCCTGGTGCGGATGTCGCGGCATAGGCGCCGAAACGATCGCCATGTCCAATGACTATGTCATCTGTGGTAGTCGAAGAAGCGGTGTCCTCATCGAGATCGACTCCTCTGGATCCGGCTCGTGTAGCTCAAATCTTGGCTCTGGGTCTGGTCCGTACAAAGTCATTTCCAACTCGTCAATCCTTCGTAGAAGGTGTGCCACATACTCTTGAGCTTCCCGCCATCTGTTCTTCTCTGTTGTGATCTCCTTGCGGGCCTTCTGTAGCTCCTTGCTTGTATTATCTAGTACATCTTCCTGGGCGACGATTTAATCGTGCCAACTGTGTAACCGTGGCATTCTCATCCTGAATCGTCTTCGGGTCAAGAAGGTTATCGCTGCGCGGATGATAACGGAACACCGTGCTTTCCAACTCTCTGGCGTGGATACTGGTAATGTGCCGCATTGCTCGTCGTGAAACTTCTTGGATACCCATCTGCATTGTAGATCTTCTAGCGGTCACGGTGTATCGAAGCGATTGCCTGGGCCCCTCTTCCTGACAGGTACCTCAATCCTCACGTCACAAGCCTTGATCAATCCTGCTTGTCTGATCACTTCTACTTGGTATTGGGGCTTCTCAAAATCTCCGAGAGTTTGTAGCATGTGCCAAAGCTCTGCGGCGTGACCAACTCCCAGATCAACGTAGTTGAACTCTTCCTCCATCTGTCACAAGAGTGCTTTACGTAAGAACTCGGAATTTTCGAATTGTGACAAGGTAAGGGAAATTTTCAGCAAGAGACAAGAAAAGAGAGAAGGGGATAAGTCGTGATGTCATTTCTTGTCTTCACAAATTTTTAGCTTTAGAAAATAGGTTTTATCCTCACTACGACCATTCTAGCTAGGGTTGAGCCTACGGTCAAGTATGGCTCTGATACCACCTCTGTCGGGACCCCGAATTTGCAAATCCGGACCCCTCTGTGTATTCAGCACTAGTCCAGAACGCCGCTTAGTGCACACGCCTTAACATCGGTAAATATCACAATCATACCAATCGATACCATAAAAGTACTTTATTAAAGTAATAAAAGCGGTTACTCGACCTTATAGCCAAGTTACAAATATATGCCTCGTAGGGGCTAAACTTATTCAGAGAAAAATAATAGCAAATGAAAATCAAATAAACTGTGGCGCCATCCAAGATACCACAGGCAATCGACCGGGCTCGCATCCCTAAGTAGTCGGGTCCTCTTGGAGTTCCTCCTCCAAAGTGGCGTAATCTCCTCTTCAACTGGTATTGTGTTGAGGCAAGGGTGAGTACTTGGTACTCAACAAGTCATGCACGTAATGCAAGCTAATATACTATATGCATGGCTTGGTACAAAGGAATAGCTCAAGGTATATTTATGTAAACAGCATTTGACAAGTAATATAAGTAGATTAAAGCAAAAAACAAGTAAAGCATAAATAACTTTGCAAGAAGTTTAAATAACATTTTTCCCCATCCTAAACCACATTTCCATCATCTTCTTTGTTAAACCAACCCAACTTTTCAAATCCAAGTTATTTTCGTAAAATCTAACCCTTGATTGTAATTCCCGAGCATTGTCGATCACAGTGGACTCGGCTATTCAAATAGATTCTACACTCTGCAGAGGTTATGCACTTTACCCACAAGATACAATCCACTCACCACGTCGGTACCGTGAATCGCCATACAAGAGTATGCGAATGAGCGATCATAACAAAGCCTTTCGGAAGCCTCAAACAACACAGGTGGTCCTCTCCAGACGTGCTCTACACCATCCCTTCCCTTAGCCAAGGCGAAGTATGGGACCAACACACCGTTAGATGGGTACTGGCCACGCCCACGATACGCCCCCGCACAATCACACAAACGGTGTAATCGACACCCTGAGGCTCCACAAGTGAGTCCTTAGCGACTTAGTCAACTAGGGCCGTCCCATTCCAGCCATGTGGTTGCAAGTATGACCCAGTTCAAAGGCTTGCAAGGTTAAGTCCTTAGAGTGACCAGGGCAAGACTACCCAAAACCAAATCATCACTCCCAATGCCACACTGCCCACCTGATTACTCTTGCCATATGCCCTGGCCGAAATCTGTTTATCAAACCCCGCTTGATTACCATGCACCACGTGCCATCAACATCACATGATACTTTTCCAAAACAGGTTCAATATATCATTAAGTCCATATTAGCATTTGATTATCCAAAATCATGTCATGAGCACGTAGTGTGTCTAAGCAAAGATACTACAACGATCTAAACCCATGTTGGCAATTTAATAATGTCCAACTAGTAAACCACAACTAGGGTGACAAGGGATCATGGCACATACTTAAGTAATCAAGGTGTCATATAGCAAATTGGTATTTATCTAACCCTGTGTTTAAACAAAGTATCTTTCTAATTGAACTAGCATGCAATAGTTTAAATCAAAATAGATTTCAAATGGGATCAATATGGTCAAAGCACAACTTGCCTTCAAAAAGCACTTGCTCTTGGTCTTGAGTTGGATCCTCGAGTCAACACTTCTCCTCGAATCCTTCCCAAGACTTCAACGTCTACTCGTAAAGCGTGCAAATAGCAAATACACAAATGAACACTATGCAAAAGATCCCAAAACTCCAAATAAAATCCATAAACAGAGAGAACATAATTTTCTGGATTTTTAGAAACTGGAATCGTCAAATTTGGAGTTAAAGCATAAAAGTTATGATTATTTAAAGTTTAAATAATCAATTAAATAATATTTCAGAGAAAAACTTTAGTCCAAAAATTAAATAAAATTCATATTTAGGTAGATCTTAATTTTATACAAATTTAGAAATTTGAACCACTCAAATCGGAGTTGAAACGCAAAAGTTATAAGCGTTTGAAGTTTGAATCTAAATTTGAATCAATATTTCGAATTAATAAATCATTTTCTTTTCGGAAATTAATTATTGCGTCAAGATGGACACGTGGCAGCTCTGATTGGCCTGGCTGACGTCAGGCGGTCCATGGGCTCGGTCCACACTCGTCTTGGGTCCACCGTGGACTCGTTCCTCAGCTAAACTTGAGTCTGACATGTGGGCCCACTCGGGTGACGTCATTGCTGACGTCAGCGGGGGCTCACCACTGGTCGGCAATTGGGTCCCACCGATGACGTCATGGGTGACGTCCGCGATGCTATCGGCCCGACACGCGGGCCCCGCGTGTCGGTGATCACTGCCAGCGTGGCGTGGCGCGACAGTTCGGCTTCCTGGGCCAGCGTGGCACAATCGTGGCGTTGGTTTGAAATCCGACGGCTGGGATTGAGTTTGGCCTCATGTGCTTGGGGCGCACGTGACTGATCGTGGGCCGTTGGATCTAGATCCAACGGTTGGGATTAGATCTAGGATTTTCAACGGGGAAACTCACCGGTGACGTGGCACGATCCGGGCCTTTGGATCTTGATCGGACGGTTGGTGGAGCTTCGGTCGGCGATGGCTTCACGGCGGAGTTGCGGCTGCCGGGCCGAGGACGGCGACCACCCAAACGGCGGTTGGGGCGTGCTCGGCGAGATGGAGGGTGTCTTGGTGCGCTGGCTTCGGGTTTGAATCTGGGGTCAATGGCGGCGAGGATCGGACGGGCGGCGAGGCGAGGCAAGGACCGTGGTGGCGCTTCACGCAACTACGGCGAGCGATTCCGCGAACCTACGGCGGCTAGAGCTCGGCGGGTTAGGGCAAGAAGTGCGCTGGGTCACGGCGTCCTCGGTACGATCCGGCATTAAATAGCCGGAGGCGTGCTCAGCATGAGCCCTAATCGATCACGCAATGGCGCACTCGGCGGAGTCCGGCTCGATTCTGGGAAGACGACGAATCGTGGCCGTCCACGTGTCGCGATCAACGCCACGATCGCACGGCGCGATCGGTCCGGTCCGAACACGGCTTTCGGTCGGTCGGGCGGATCTCGGCCGTTGGATCTTGATCCAACGGTTGGGATCGATTAGGGTTAGGAGTGGGTTCGGTCGAGTCAATCGGCTCGGTCGGACTCGAGTCCGACTTCGATCGGATGAACAAGATTTGACCCGAGTTGGATTTTCCAGCGATTTAATATTTAAAATAATTCGAGAATTCATTTAATTCATTAAAAATAGCAAATGACTCAGAAAAATTCCAGAAAAATTCTGGAAAATATTTTGGATTATTTTGGACTCAAATAAAATATTTCCAACAAAAATTTATTTGCAAAATTAAATTCTTTAATTATTTCAAAATGGAATAAATTCAAATAAATTCCAAATAAATCCAAATAAATTCCAGAAAATTCCAAAAATTCACCAAAGTGCCAAATCACACATGATTTTAAGAAAAGCAAAATTTTGGGATGTTACAGTCGCCCTCATGGTTCCCTTCCCCGCCCCTCCTCGCGTGCTCCGCCGCATGGCTTCGGTGGCCGGCTTCACTCCGCTCGTCCACACCCCTCCCTCTCCCTGAAATCGCCGCACGCGGAGTGCTCCACGCCTGGCCTCCCTTTCCTCATCGCCCTCACGGTTCCCTTCCCCACCCCACTCGGTTCACCCCCTCACCCGAGCGCTTCCCAGCCTCCCTCGGCTCGGCCACCGCGCTTCGTCGCGCCTCGCCGGCCATTGTCGCGCTTCTAGTCGCCGCCTCCCGGCCTCACTCGGCACCGCTCGCCCTTGGCTTCCCGCAAATTTGCTAATTGCCTGCAGGTCCGCATCGCCGGCTGTCGTCGATCCGGCCGTCCACGCGCAGCGCAGGAGGGTGGCGGCTAACCTATGGCTCGCCAATAGATCGCCGCCCGAGGAGCGCTCCACATCTGGCCTCCCTTTCCCCGTCGCCCTCATGGTTCCCTTCCCCGCCCCTCCTCGCGTGCTCCGCCCACCGCCCCGTTCAGCCGACCGGCTTCACTCCGCTCGTCCACACCCCTCCCTCTCCCTGAAATCGCCGCACGCGGAGTGCTCCACGCCTGGCCTCCCTTTCCTCATCGCCCTCACGGTTCCCTTCCCCACCCCACTCGGTTCACCACCTCACCCGAGCGCTTCCCAGCCTCCCTCGGCTCGGCCACCGCGCCCCTGGTCGCCGCCTCCTGCCATTGTCGCGCCCCTAGTCGGCTGCCTCCCGGCCTCCCCTCACTCGGCTGCCCGCCCTTAGCTTCCCCGCCGGTGGCGTCGCCCGGCCTCCCCAGCGGCCGTGCTCCCTGCGGATCCAGCCGAGCGCCTCGACCCGGGCCGACACCGGCCAGATCATTCGCTCTCAACCTCCTTCAGACGCTGGAGTGCTCCACGCCTGGCCTCCCTTTCCTCATCGCCCTCACGGTTCCCTTCCCCACCCCACTCGGTTCACCCCCTCACCCGAGCGCTTCCCAGCCTCCCTCGGCTCGGCCACCGCGCCCCTGGTCGCCGCCTCCTGCCGGCTGTCGCGCCCCTAGTCGCTGCCTCCCCGGCCTCCCCTCACTCGGCACCGCTCGCCCTTGGCTTCCCCCCCGCCGGCTGACGTCGCCGGCCTCCCCCAGCAGCCCGTGCTCCCCTGCGGATCCAGGCCGAGCGCCTCCCCGACCCGGCCGACACCGCCGCATCATTCGTTCCCCAACCCTCCTCTTGGGTTGCGCACTCCACCGCCGCGTCGTTCTGCGACGCGAGATAGACCTCGACGACCACGACAGGGCAGGTCCCACCCGAACCTTCCCTTTCATTTTCCTTCTTGCTGTGTGGCTTTGTTGGTACAAGCACCTGTTTATTGTTTGTTCTTCTCATGCTTAGTGGATTGGTGCAGTTCCAAAGAACATCGTAGATGATGAATACGTCGGGGCCACCCTCCGTGAACCCAAGATCCTCTTGACCACATCTCGCAACCCGAGCTCGCCCTTGACTCAGTTTGTTAAGGTGTGTTTTTCGTTGTGAATTGAATGATGTTTTTCACAAGTTGAAGTGATGACTTGCATGAAGCTAACCGGCTTTTCTTGTTCATTTGGCAGGAACTGAGAGTTGTGTTTCCCAACTCACAAAGGATGAACCGTGGTGGTCAGGTATAGTACAGCAGCACTCCTATATTATTATATCTACTTGGGTTATCAGATAAACTGATTACTGATAGGCACCTACACAATGTTTGGGTGATTCAAAAAGTAAGCAAAGTGCGTTACAAAAATGTATTTGCTTTGACTGTGAAATTCACTCCTATCTTTTGTGAACTTTGCTCCTGTGCTTTTATTGATCTGGATTTTCTTTTCGGCAGGTGATATCAGAAATTGTTGGGTCCTGCCGCTCACATGAGATCATTGATCTTATTTTGGTACATGAACATCGTGGTCAGCCTGATGGTTTGATTGTGTGCCATTTACCATTTGGTCCAGCTGCATACTTTGGGTTACTCAATGTGGTAAGTGATGGCTGTCTGTTTTATACATGCTGAGCTGATGTTTTGTACAATATGGAAGGGCCAACCATACTTTGGTATTGGTGGTAACTTGAGGTTTCATTGTTGGGCAGGTGACACGGCATGATATCAGAGATAGGAAGGCCATGGGCAAAATGTCAGAAGCTTACCCCCATTTAATATTGGACAACTTCACAACCAAGGTGCTCCATACTTGAATCTTTTGCGTCACGCTGTTCTAATACAGTACCTGTTCATTCCATGTAAACAGTTGGTAATTTCTCTTGTGCTTTATCTATATTTGTCATTGTAAGTACCCCACTGTGCGTGCTTGGGAAGTAGTTATGTGTTCGAAAAATTGAATTGGCATTTTCAGAGTTAAAACAATGTTTTCCCCCCTTTTTTATCTGATTCCCACCAGTCACGTCTGTTCACACGTGCATATGTGCACACACACAGGGACTGGAGGCTGCTGTGATGATTCATTCTAATCTGAGTACTTTTACAAGGACCCTCCCTCTCTCTCTACCCCCCCCCCCCCCCTCTCTGTGGGAAGCGACATATCACTCTCACATATACATGCATACACACATTCATACTCTCAAGTACTCGGAATCTCAGAGTATTGGCAATGATGATATGATGCTTATCAGTATCATAATATGCTGACACTACTACAGAACCGGCTACTACAAGCGGGTCATAACCCCTTTCAGAAGCGGTTTTATAACCGCTTCTAAGCAACCGTGTGTGATACCCGCCCGGTATCACAAGCGGTTGCACAAACCGCTTGTGTTGTGGCAGCAGAAGCGGTTGGGAAGGTGTCCAGGAAGGCCAGTGGAGCCGCCACATGGGGGCCTCCACAAGCGGTTCGTGTTACGAACCGCTTGTGAACAGCACACTCCCGAAGCGGTTGGAGTTACCAACCGCTTGTGGAGAGCAAGCACTCCAGAAGCGGTTGGAGTCACCAACCGCTTGTGGAGAGATTTTTCAATTATATGTATTATAGAATATGTTCTTTCAGTGTTTTTGTATATCGTTTTTGACCATAAAATGAAATATGAGTGTAGGAGTTTTCTGTGCAATTAAATATATATTACATATGCTCACTCATACACATGTTCACAAGCTAGCTCAGTAAAAAAAACCCGCTATCGACGTTTACAAGTTTGAATGATTAAAAAAATGATTATCGAACTCGCTTCTTCTTGCATGCGTCAGTCAAGTTCTTGGTCGACGTCGATGTCGTCATCAGTTCAGCTGTGTTCAACGATGGACCAAGCCTTACGTGGAACTCGCCATTTGGAGATAGAACCTCGTCGACAATGAAGCCGATGAGTTGTTCTTGCAAAGGCGGCGCACTTCGGTGAGGCGGAGCACGCTAACATGCTCATCGATGTTGGTGACAATTGATTAAGCGGGAAGTATATAAATATCCGATCACATACGATTAATTAAAATGTAAGTGGTAGCTAACAAATTGACATGCATATACGAACCTCGGCATAATGTTCCAACGCATCGGCATGAATAAAACTTTGAATATAGTGGAACACGTAGTAGCCACATAAGTTGTTTCCAGCCGTTTGGCGTTTAACCTTGACAGGGAGAAATTTCATAATATCAGATGAAGAACTGATATGGTGCATTTATATTAATAATTGTTTTTGTAGTACGTACCTGAGTGCTCACTATGACTTCGAATTCTTTCTTGAAATCTCCTTTATGCTTCTTCTGGAACTTTCCAAATGTTTTGTTGAGGATGTCAATGAACCATTGGTATTTGCTGATTGGATTCCTTCTTGAGTCATGAACTATAATCCTGCTGTTGTCAAGCTCGATGACTAGAAGGATCCAGTGAAACCTATTCGTATATTCAAAGAAGCGCGTAAGAGCTAGTCGTATTATCAATGGCTTAAGAAATACAAGAACAAGAGGTTTGTGAGAACACGTACATGAAGTTGAAGGGCAGAAGTATGTACGGTTTGTAGTGCTGTTTCAATAATGCACGCAAAATGTATGCCTCAACTTCCGGTCTTTGCTGCGCGAATGACCAGATTTTCTCGTTGACAACCTCTGGGTCGATGAAACCAACGTTCTGTATGCCCACTGTTCTACATCGTTGTATCTCCATTCTACATAAGAAGGGATAACTAAGTTAATTAGATTTTCGATTTTGTGGTACGAGAGGAAGCAAACGGTAAACTTAGAAGATCAATACTTACAGACACCAGCAGCACATGAAGGACACGTCGATGGCGTCTGTTTGGTACACATGGTACAAGTCCTCGAATTGCAGCCATATTTCTGTCTGTCTCCCGCGGAAGAAATGCGTATCTTGAGCAATGAGGTGGAACATTTTCTCTCCTTTAGATGCCCTTTCCATATAACATTCATGCATTTGACGCATCTTGGTTGGGAGATCTTTTATATCTTTTGGATCAATTAGCGGTTTGCCCAACTCATACTTCCATCTGATTGGTGCCAGTGGAAGATCCTGGTCTATTGATTCGATCCCGCCTCCTTCAAGAAATCCTCGATCCTCAATTGCTCAAAGACTCTGCTCATCTTCCACTTTCTTCTTCTTCTTTGCCACCGACGAAGCCCGTGTATTTTTCCATGTAGCCTTTCTTATTGTCCTTTCGTAGTCGGTCGTCACAAAGCGGTGGCGCTGCTCCGCATGATTGAAAGTGCTTCACAATTTTTATCTATTTTAACGTTGGGCGCTGGCCGTTGGCGCAAGTCGCTTGGCCACATCCGTCTTCACGGTAATTGATAGCTCCTCATGATCGAGATCATATGGCCTCTTTGGCAGTTCCTTCAATATTCTCTGTCCGTCGGATGCCGACTTCGTGGGAGGAGGTGCCGCTATGAGATCCTCCTTCGAAGGGAGCTTCTTCCTCGGCGGAGATGCTTTGGAGCGGGAGGTGCTTTGGAGCGGGAGGTGCTGGAGCATCCGATCTTTGGAGCGGGAGGTGGAGGAGGCGTGTCTGGACCACCGGAGAAGCTTTGCGTGCAGCGACATTGGAGGAGTCGTGGGTTGTCGATGTGGAGGAGGCGTGCTTGATGCTGCAATCGGCTCAAATCAAGGGGCCTCTATCGTTGATGTGACCTCCACACCATCCGGAAATATGATGTACTTTTTTGCGCCAGAGGATGAATGTGCCGTGGAGGGTCTGTCCAAGCTTGGTCATGTCGTCGCCCCCAGCAATCTCGAGCAAGAGATCTTCGAAGCCCCCCACCACCTCTTCCACCGTGACCTTAGAGTATCCGGAGGGTATCTGATTGAAGTGGAACGTCTGGCCCGCCTCCACCGGATAAGCCATGCCATAAGCCACCTTGTAGGATAGGTTACACATATCAATGTGTAGCTCGTGACCGGCGGCGAACCTTGATATCGCCCACGGGATAACGGACCTGCGGGTCATCTCGCTTCAGGGGCCACGGCAGACGCCAAGAATCGCTCTTTTGCGCGCCGGATCGATCACGGTGTCGGCGCCTTGAACACTACCTCCCTGAAGCTGATATTGGGTTAATGCTTCGGACACTTGTTGCGCGATCAAATCAGGGATGGAAGCCTTTGTAGCTCTAAGCTCGTCCTCCAAACGGCTCACTCTACCCTGATCTCTCCTCTTGCTTCTGTCCTGGCTCCTGTAACTGCTTGCGTCTTTGGCAAATCCGTGCCTCCACGGTATCTTTCCGAATCCTCGTGTCCGTCCCGGGTGCTCAGGGTTTTGAAGGGCATATGTTAGCTCGTCATTCTCCCTGTCCGTCATGAAGGACCCTGACCGAGATTGATCGATGGCTTGTACAATCCTTTGACCAACTTCTTGGACTGTCGGTGCCATCACCAAGCTACCGTCATCTGCAAGTTGGCCCCCGTGACCCAAGAACCAGTTGCGCAGGCGGGGCTCCCAATCCTCAGTTTCAGGTACAATCTCCTGCTGCCGAAGTTCCTCTTCCCGCTTGTCCCATTTCTTCGAAGCCTTAATGTAACCACCGGTGCCGAGATGGTGGTGGTATTTTTTCTTCTGGGCATTCACCTTGTTTTTCTCTCTCGCGGCCTGTCCTGCATCGGATAGCTTGAATTCCTCGAAAGCCTCCCAATGATCTGCCAGCTTAGGAAATTGATTGAAGTCTGGCCTTTCTCCTCTGTCGATGTACTTGCGGGTGAGGGACGACTTCCACTGCTGAAAGGAAGTTGCCATCTTCTTCAAAGCCCATCCCTTGGCCTTCTGTTCGTACCCATCTGGAAAAGTGAAAGTTTCCTTCATATCATTCCAGCAATTCCTTGGTAGCTGCAGGGACTTCGGTCCATTTCTGGATGCTGATTGGGACGTGATCCCTCACGTGGTAGCCGCAAGCATTGTTGAAAGGGCCAATTGTTGACAGTGGGGCTACCAGACTCCCGTCGTTGCCGACCTCGGTTATCACATACTTGGTCGAAGGCTTCTTGTTAGGTCCTCGGTTAATTCCGACCGGGTGGCCGATGATGTACCGGGCTGGATACACAAACACATGTTACAATAATTAACATGTTTACGGTGATTTCATAATGGTTAAGAGTATACCTCATTGCCGGCAAAGATATCCTCGCCAAGATCAGTGTTAACAAATTTCATTGGACAGCACCGTGTTAAAATTTCATCGACAATGCACCGTGTTAACAGCCTCATCCAGGCCTAAGATGGTACTCAGCAAGAATTGTCTCAAACATCAAATTTTCCTCATTGTCGAAATCCGGTCACCACGCCTTGGTGTCGCCATCTAAAGTGGGCATGTAATCATATATAAAATACTTATATATTCTCAAACATATATACAACATAAATGTGGGATGAAATCATATATAGAATACTTATATATTGTCAAACACACATACAACATAAATGTGGGATGAAATCATATATAGAATACTTATATATTGTCAAACACACATACAACATAAATATGGGATGAAATCATATATAGAATACTTATATATTGTCAAACACACATACAACATAAATGTGGGATGAAATCATATATAGAATACTTATATATTGTCAAACACACATACAACATAAATATGGGATGAAATCATATATAGAATACTTATATATTGTCAAACACACATACAACATAAATGTGGGATGAAATCATATATAGAATACTTATATATTGTCAAACAAACATACAACATAAATAAGTTTCATGATATTCCATGTATAAGTTTCATTAGGTTTCATAGATAAGTTTCATTAGATTTCACGGATAAGTTTCATGATGTTTCGCAGATAAATTTCATTAGGTTTAATGGATAAGTTTCATGATATTTCACATATAAGTTTCATTATGCCTCACGGATAAGTTCCGTGATATTATCCGTGAATATCATCAAAGGTGAATGGATGGTGACACAACCTATATGACATTATTTTAGACAAGAACGGCATATCGTTCTTTAGTTTTTTCCTACAATATATATACAATAGTTACAACATAGAGAGCATGAAAACTCCAACATACAACATAAATGTGGCCATGAAAACTTATATACAATATATATACAACAAAAATGTACTCCAACATCAACAGATCAACAAAATTTCTTGTGAGCATTTCACCGAACACCTTGCGGGCATGAATACAGACAGAGCATGAGGGGGCATTTCGCCAGCTACCTAGGTCCTCCGGGGTGGATGGCCTGGGGGGTGTCGGCGCGGTGGCTGGGAGGCGTCGGCGCGGTGGCTGGGGGCCGTCGGCGTGGTGGCGGTCCGACTGAGCTGGCTCTGGCGCTGGGACTTAGAAAATTTGAAGGTGCGGAGCCTTCGGACTTCAAAATTTAAAGGTTACCCCACTTCTACAAGCGGTTCGTAACACCAACCGCTTGTAGAGGTACTTCTACAAGCGGTTCGTAACACCAACCGCTTGTAGAGGTACTTCTACAAGCGGTTCGTAATACCAACCGCTTGTAGAGGACCCCGACTGCAAGTAGCCTACCAGCTCACCCATTTCTACAAGCGGTTGGTCTTGCGAACCGCTTGTAGTGGTACTTGTACAAGCGGTTCGTAATACCAACCGCTTGTAGAGTACCCCGACTACAAGCGGTTTGTTCCACGAACCGCTTGTAAAAGTATCGAGACGTAACACTTAAAAGAATGCGGTGCCTTATGTGGTTAACAAGAAATCTCTTCTCCCCCTTGGCTAGCGCGGCGCTTGAGTGCGGGCTTGTGCCCAGTGCCCAGAGGTTGGGTGTTCGAGCCCCACTCGCTCGCGCCGGCCTTTCTTTTTTAAACCCCACTACAAGCGGTTGGTACTAAGAATCGCTAGGTAGTAATTCACTACAAGCGGTTGGTACTAAGAACCGCTTGTAGTGGGGTTTAAAAAAGAAAGGCCGGCGCGAGTGGGGCTCGAACACGCAACCTTTGGGCACAAGCTCGCACTCAAGCGCCCGCGCTAGCCAAGGGGAGATGAGATTTCTTGTTAACCTTAGAAGGCACTTGCATTGTTTTAAGTATACAATAATTTTTAAAAGTGCTTGTATTTCTTTTTTTTCCTTTCTTTTTTAAGTGTTTGTATTTCTTTTTTAAAAGTGTTTGTATTCGATGGTTTTATTTTTTTAAGTGTTTGTATGCGATTTTTATGTTTTTTTTGAAGTGTTTCTATTTTATTGTTTCATTTTTTTAAAACATCATATGTACAAGCAATGTTAAACATCAACATATCAACATGATCATATGGAATAATGTACAAGGAATGTTCCTCCGACCATAATGTATACAAGTAGTACATCTTAAGTCTTCGTCTTTACAATTGTTCCTTCTTTATGATCGTGGCGTATGTAAGGAGCATCGACATCATCGCCACGCAGACGCTTATTTCAACATCAATCGTAAAAGGAGGGAGCTCGCCGAATCGACCATACTCTTCCTCATCGGTGACGTCCTCAACTCCTACAATCCGCCGCTTGCCTTGGAGAACTACATGTCGCTTTGGCATTACCTTTTGCTTGTCCTTTCAATTTTTAGGTTTGCTTGACATGTCCATTACATAGAAGACTGAGCCACATCGTTCGCGAGAACAAACGGTTCGCGCCTATAGCCGACTTCCGTGAGATCCACAGCTTGTCATGCCGTATTTGTCGACCTTCACACCGCTTGTCCTCGCCTTGACCCATTGGCACTTAAATAGAGGGACCTTGAGAGGTCCATAGTCGAGCTCCCATATTTCTTCTATGAAACCGTAATATGTGTCGAACACCGCCATTGTTGTCTTCGGGCCTATACGGACGCCGCTGCTCGTTGGTGCTCCTGTTATCCCGGGATCTGGTGTAGAATGTGTAACCATTGATCTCATACCCCTTGAATGTCCCGATTTCTTGTGATGGTCCCCGGGCCAAGCGTTGCAATAGTTCATCGCTTGACCCTTCCTCAAGGATGTACTTCAGAGCCACCGAAAGAATCCATGTGCTTCAGGGTTATCCAACTCTCTGCCTTACCTGCGTGAACTCGCGCGTAGGACACTCTTGTGCTGAATGACATAGGGGCGACTATGGTGGATTGCTTGAGCAGTGAAATGTGCTTGCTTGAATGCAACAAGATCGCTGCATGCAATCGCTTGCCTTCCTATTGTCCCTTTGCCCCGTAGCCTCCCTCATGTCGTGATATGGGGACGCCGATAGGATTTACATCATTCATGTAATCAACACAAAACTCTATCACCTCCTCCGCCACGAGCTCCTCGGCAATGCACCCTTCGGGACGCGAACGGTTACGAACGTATTTCTTGAGGACACTCATGTACCTCTCGAAAGGGAACATGTTGTGCAGATACATTGGTCCGAGGATACCTATCTCCTTGACAAGGTGAACGGTGAGATGAACCATGATATCAAAGAATGCAGGAGGAAAAATCATCTCGAGGCTAACCAAACTTTGTACCACATCAGCCTCCAACTTAGGCATTTTAGCTGGTTCGACGACTTTCTGCGAAATGGCGTTGAAGAATGAACATAGCTTCGTGATTGTCCCCGCACCCACTCGGCAAGATACCTCTGATAGCTACCGGGAGCAATCAGGTGTCATCAACACAAGGCAGTCATGCGATTTTAGGTCTTGGAGTTTGTTCTCTTTCGTGTTTATGAGTCTCTTTACATTTGAGGAATATCCAGAAGGGACCTTCACACTGTTCAAACACTCAATCATGCTTTTTTTTCTCTTCTTTGCTTGGAGTGTAGCTTGCAGGATGTAGATAAAGTTGTTTTGTCCCTTCTTTGTTTTTCGGATGTAGGTCACTCCTCACCTCCATGTCTTCAAGGTCCTTCCGAGCTTGCAGTGTATCTTTCGATTTGCCGTACATATCTATGTAGCCTAGCAGGTTCAAACAAACATTCTTCGTGATGTGCATGAAGTCCAAATGAGTGATTTAACCTCCAAAACCTCCCAATACGGCAGGTCCCAAAATATTGATTTCTTCTTCCATGCGGTGCATGACCATCCTCGTTCTAAGACAGTATGCTTCCACGACCCTTCCCAAATACTACTTTCAGATCTTTTACCATAGCAAACACAAGTCGCCCATTACGATGCTTTGAGGCTTACCACAATTTCTGTTACCCGTTAAATTTACTTCCTTTCCACCTCAAAGCATGATCTGCTAGGAAGAAACTGCGGTGGCCCATGTACACACACTTCCGAGAGTTTTTGAGGTACATGCAGTCTGCTTCATTTATGCACTGGGTGCAGGCTTTAAACCCTTTCACAGCTTTGGCGGAGAGGTTACCGAGCGCAGCCAATCGTTGATTGTTACAAACAACAATGCACGCAGTTGAAATACTCTCTTTTGTACTCATCCCAAACCCGCACACCATCCTCCCACAACTTCACAAGGTCTTCAACCAATGGTTTCAGGTAGACATCTATGTCGTTTCCAGGTTGCTTCGGCCTTCGATCAATAATGGCATCATGATGTACTTCCGCTTCATGCACGACCATGGAGGAATGTTATAGATGCAAAGTGTCACAGCCAGGTGCTATGGATGCTGCTCAACCGACCGAAAGGATTCATCCGTCGGTGCTCAACCCAAACCTTATGTTTCGACCTCATTTGCAAAGTTCGGGTAAGCCCGATCGACTTTCCGCCACTGCGTGAGCCATCTGCAAGGGGTGTCTAAGCATCCCGCCTTCCTTACGCTCTTCCTCATGCCAACGCATCATCTTGGCATGACCTTCGTTAGCAAACAGACGCTTCAACCGGGTATCACAGGGAAATACCACAATACTTTTGTCGAGTTCTCTTCTTCGTGACGATTCCCATCTAATTCACAGAATCGCCACGCTGCACCTTATACCGGGATTCTTCGCGACACCGGATGACCACCAAATCGGCATACTCATTGCGATACAGTGGTACAATCGTTAGGACATGCATGTATCTTCCGTGACTTGCAATCCTAAAGGGCATAGGACTCGCTTCGCTTCATACGTAGATTCTGGTAGAGTGTTTCCTTCCGGAAGCAACCTCTTTACGAGTGATAACAAACCATTGAATCCCTTGTCTGACACACCGTGTGGCCTTCCATTGCATGAGTTCCAGTGTAGTACGCAGCTTTTTGTGGCCTTGTGCACGCTTTGGGTACAAAGCAGTTCGGTGGTCCTCTACCATGCTCTGAAACTTCTTGTATTGTCTTTCCTCTGTGAACTCTCCCTCTCCGTCACGGAGCATCTGTTCTAGCTCATCATCGCCAAACTCATCGAGTGTATCTTCCACGGACCCGTATTGAGTGGTGTCCGGCATCTGCTGGCTCTATCTTCCTCTTCTTCGCCTTCTTCATCGCCTTCTGTCGAATCGCCTTTGTTTCGCCATGGTGGGTCCAGCAGTATAGTTTGCCATGAAACCTCTCGTGATCACATGCCTCATAACCATCCATCGCTCGAATGCTCCTTCTCATTCTTGCGATTCACGACGGACAACGATGAAGCTTCCTGGAGGCAAGAATGCAACGGCCGTCGAGAAACTCCTTCATGCCATCTCGGAACTCTCTTGACCGACGGTCTGCATTGTACATCCATTGCCGATTCATCTACACAAATAAAAATAATAACAACATCTATCACAATATTCTATTAAAGCTAACTATGACTAATAGTTTTGTATTTTATAATCATTCTGTGTTCTTTTCACTAAAGCCAACTAATTATTTCTACGCCTCCTACTTTTTAAAAAATAAAACTAACTAATTGTTACATTTTCATACAAATCTTTTCTCTTCCACACGTTTGTAATTTTTCATCGTTTCACATTTATTGAATTTCATTTCATACACCAAATCGTATATATCACCTTAAGAACAAAAATATAAGTTTAACAAAACATAATTTCTCAACATCCAATGCACAAAAACATCAATATCTAGGTGAGAAGGATGTCAAGAACATATTACTCACCTTAGAACAATTAATTCGGATCTAATAGCCTCAATTCAAAATTTTGGCAGCACTCGCCATGAACAGCTCTCGCCCACCACCGTGATGTCCTGTGCGAGCTCGGGGAGGAAGACAGAGTTTAAATGCACTGGGCGGGAGGGGGGGCTCTACAAGCGGTTCTACACACAAACCGCTTCTGGAGCCCCCATTAGACCTCTAGAAGCGGTTCCAAACACGAACCGCTTCTAGAGAGGACGCTCCAGAAGGGGTTTGTGTTAAGAACCGCTTCTAGAGACCACCTCCCGTCCGTTGCCCACGAACCGCTTGTGGCACGGGACTCCACAAGCGGGGCGCACGTAACCGCTTGTGATAGGCCGGTTGTGAAGGCCGGTTCTGTAGTAGTGTGAGCACCTCCAGTTCCATTGACTCTTATGCTGTTGCTATTGTTGCTATCCATATTTCTTTTGTTTCCTCTGGAGTATGTTGTGTTGTGCTTTTTCTTTGTTGTTTCCATCTGATATATTTTGCTGCTAATGTCATAATATGTTGTGTGCAGAAGTGCTCACACTGCAATTAGTATGCTTATTATATTGGTGGCTACAATGATGGTCTTCTCGTTAACCTGAGACTACTTTGAGAGTAATATCTATCCATTCAAACTATATAACTGAGCAGCTTTGGTATTATGCTAGAATGTAGCAGGATGAGGGTTTACCACATTTTTGTAATAATCTTTTCCTCTCTTTTTTCCCCTTTTTATGCCTTGCATCCCAGCATGTGCATACCTGTATTACAAGGTTGGAGGTTACTATGGTGTCTTTCTTTCTTTTTTTGTGGTGGGGTTTAATTTCCTTTTTGTTTTGTTCTTGCTGTTACTGCTTTGGAATTTTAAAATTTGGAGGCTGTGTTGATGTTTTCTTCATTAACCTGAGATGTGCTTACTACTATAGAGACAAATACCAATCCACTCAAAACTACTAAACTGAGCGTCTCCACTTACTTTTGCCTGATTTAGCTTGGGAGTCCATTTTTTGTGAGTTATGCTGTTGTATTTGGTTTGACACTTGTAATTATGTCAGATAAATAATTCTGCTTGATTGAGCCTATGGTAATTAAGTTTGCCTACTTGCCATACTGGATATAATATCAGTTTATCTTCCTCGAGGATTCCTTGCCCTGTTTGCCTTATTATTTTAAATTGAAGGTTATGTTAATCCTCTTTATTATATATAATCCTCAAACTATTTTATACTCTATCTTTTCAGAATCAGCAATATTACTACCGGCGCAGCGGAGCGCGCTTATCTCCCTAGTATTTATGGAAGTTAACCAACGTTTCAAAATTGCAAGGCCAAATTAATTAATTAATGAATTGATGTTCAGAAGAAACGAAAAATGTATTCTTCTTCTATGTTTTGCTACACAAACACGTGTCATATAGTCACTTTCTTCTTTTTTTTTTTTGAGACACAGTCACTTTCTTTCTAAATAAATAATAAGAAGGTATCGTAGTTCGACGTACGTACAACGTGGCTACTTGTACGAGATTTGTACATATATCTCACCTGCTAAATAACCGTGTTCGATCGAACCAACCAGCTAGTAGTCTAATTAAGCTAGCCTATATATATGTCACCAACTGCCACCGCTACACAACAACATGGCCGTTTACATTAGCCAAACAAAAAAAATGTGTTTATGACGATGGAGTGTTCATCCGAGCATGAGCACCTCTTGCAAGCAAATATGACTTATTCTAGTACTAGCTAGCACTATCATTCTTTTCATTGCAAAAAAAAAAAAAAAAAAAAAAAAAAAAAAAAATCTTAAACAACATACTTAATTTACTGTATGTGCTCAAAACACATGCCCTATTTAGTTTGATTGTAGCTTTTCTGAGAAGTAGCTTTCAGTTAGACTGCATAGCTGAAGGGTTGTACAACTGAACGACTGAACTGAAAATGTTTGGTGTTTAGCATTCTGGCTTTTAGGTGTGAGGGGTGCGGATCGAGAATAGGGTGAGATGGGTGCGATTTGGGATTTTATACTTTATAGAAGGGGGTAATTTTCATCAAATTTAGTAGCAAAGTTAAAACCTCAACCCACCGAAACCATAAGAAGCTACTTCAAATCAGCATTTGGCTTTCAGTTTCTTATAGTACAAATGAGCTTCTGGCATTTGTCTTCCAGCCACGAAAAAGCCATCCTCTTGGGACAGTTCTCTGCTTCTTGAGGGGAGAAACCGAAACTGAAGCTATCCTAAACAGGTCCATAGACTCATTGTAGAACCTACATAATACACATGCATGTATATTCCTCCATGAATTAAGCGAAAGTAGGCTAATTATACACAAAAAATTACACGAATCATACAATGAAAAATTATAGAAATATACCTCTATAATCATTCCAAATGGCGACAGGGACTCGGTTGCAGAGTGCTACGTAGGTGGCTAGGTTATTTGTCGCCATTTTAATTGATGACAGAGAGAACAAATCGTTAGTTGAAATGGTAACAGAGGAACCATCCCATCTATCACCATTTCAAATGGCAATAGAAGATAGGCTATAAAAACCACATGCGACCGTTCGGGTGGAGGGTGACTGATAGAAAACATACATAGGGAAAGAGAGAGGCAGAGAAGAGAAAAGGAGAGGAAGAGAAAAAAGACAGAAGAGGGAAGGAGAGAAGAACAGAAGAGGAAGAGGAGAAGAGAGGAGGAGAGGAAGCAAAGAAAAGGAAGAGGAAAGGGGAGGGAAATGGAAGAAGGAGATGAGAAGGATCAATGAAGGATTAAACGTAGTGTTGTATAATGTAAGACATTCTGTGAAACCATAAGTCCTTCGCCAAAAACTTTTGAGTTGAAAGTTTTTAAAATTTCTCATTCTGAAATTCTCACATGAAATTTTCTAGTTGATAGTTCTCGAATTGACTTTTTTCGAGTTGAAAATTTTCCAGTTTAAAGTTCCTCGAGTTGAAAGTTCCCGAATTAAAATTTGCTGAGTTGAAAATTTCCTGATTCAAAATTTATCTAATTTGAAAATTTTGAGTTGATTTTTTTTTTCAAGTTTAAACTTTCTTTTTAAAAGTTTTAAAGCTAAAATTTTCTAATTTAAAATTTTTGTCTTATAAGAAAGGAAGGGAGGTGGGGAAAGTGAGTAGGGAAGGAAATACCAAGGTTGAAGCAGGTTTCAAATTTCATTTTGGATTAAATCTCGTCACCTGCCGAAATCCAAAATTTCGCCGAGATCTCGTTATTTCGGAAGAAATCCGAACGAAATACAAAAACCAAAATTTAAATCCGGTCAAATTTTAATCAAATCTCGGTCAAATTCACCGAGATCTCGGCGAATCGGACTTTGATTTTTTTTAGGGTTTTTTCAATTTCGCTGGAATTATGATCTACCGACTGCCCCACATGGGAAACGACGCGAAGAATCCAATCAGGTCAAAATCCAATTAAATCCGATCAAATCCGGTCAAAACTTATTCAAATCTCGGTCAAAAAACCGAGATTTCGGTCCATTTCACTGATATTTCGCCGAGATTATAGGGTACTGTAGCACTTTTTAAATTTATGATGGTAAAAAATCATCAATTTTTTTGAAATTTTGGTCAGGCATGGAAAACAACTTGAATAATCCAATCCGGCTAAACTCCGGTTAAATCTGGTCAAATCCGGTCACAATTTATTCAAATCTCGGTCAAAAAACGAGATTTCGGTCCATTTCACCGAGATTATAGGGTACTGTAGCACTTTTAAATTTTTTTAGGGTTTTTTTAATTTCGCCGGGATTATGGAACTCGGGGGGGTCCGAAATCCGAAATTTCGCCGAAATTTCTCAGGATTTCGGCGAGAATTTGAACCCTGGGTTGAAGGTGGATGGAGAAGATGATAACAGTATCTTAAGAAGGTATCCTTAAAGATGACCAACCCGTCAAATTAAGCGCGTACAACCTTCGTACCGAAAAAACTTAATGCCAGCCGGTCGATTAAATCCAGACCGTCCGATGCTCAATCCGACGGCCTACCCTCGATACAGTGGCGATCGGCCATGCATTTTTTTGGTGTCGTTTTCATTTGACAGCGCCAGTTTTGTTTTTTTATAGCAAGAAATTTCCTCCCTCCTAGCATCCGTTGCCATTTAGAAGAAGAAAAAGAATTCCCTTCGAAAACACATGTTTATCTTACTAGATAGCAACAAGATCCCTCAAATGATTAAGCACAAAGAACCCGTGCTTCTGCTTCAAGTCGTCATCATCTTCTTCGTCATGGACGAAGCTTCGAGCCTTCTTCTCCCCCAACAACTCAGCAGCAGCAGCGTAACTCCCCTATAAATAGCTAGCGCTAGCTAGCTACATGATACGATCATCGACTCATCGTACGTAGCAGAAAGCAACACAAAGTAAGCGAGGCAAGAACAGGAAGAGAGAGAGAGGGAGGGGACAGATCAAACACAGGAGCTAGAGAGATAGAGTTCAAGAACTAGGTAGGGAAAAAGATGGTGCTGGGCTTGGGTTGCTTTGGTGTTCCTGGGGCAGGAAGGAAGGTGTCGCCTGCAGATAAGCAGCAGCTAGGAGGGGGAGGGGATCATCGAGCAGAGGGAGCGAAGAAGCAGCAAGGAGCAGGAGAGCACGCATCAGGTGATCATGTTGGTGAGAAGAAGCAGATGGGAGATGAGGTGAGGGTCGCGAGGAAGGAGGAGAAGAAGAGCGGAGCTCCTCCCATCGTGGTGCATCAGTTCCCCTTCCATTCTCGTCCCGGATTGCTCTAATTCCCACCTTTCACTGCTCATTTGTGGAAGACGGGAACTTGAAGCCTGTCAAGACTGTTTTCATTGGAGTGTACCTGTTTGCATAGGGTTCTTGATTATCTCATGCCTTCGATGAAAGTGTAATTCTTTAATTTTTTTATTTTTTATACGTGGTAATAATACTATGAAGGTTTATTTGCGAAGATCGTTTACCCCGGTCTCTTCGTGCTTATGGAAAAACAAGGGCAATTGATAATGAAAATTAAAATGCTATCAAACACTATTAAGGAAGGAAATTAATTTTTTCGCGATTAAAAAGGCCAAAACTAAATAATATTCAAATGAAAGATGGACTACACAAAATTTGCTTACTACACAAACTTTCATTTGCCCAAAGGAACGAAAGACATATGGGCGACGTGGACTGCTCCGGCCCAATTCTGACCCAAATGTTGGCCCAGTAAGTGGCCACCTAACCCGGCCCATCGATTCTTTGCGGGCGAATAATTAAGGGGGTTAACCAACATTACGAAATTGCAATCCCAATTAATTAATTAATTAATTAATTGATGTTCACAAGAAACGAAGAATATATTCTTCTTCTATGTTGTGCTACACAAACACTTGTATCACAGTGACTTTCTTTCTAAATAAATAAAAGAAAGTTATCGTAGCTCGACGTTCGTACAACGTGGCTACTTGTACGAGATTTGTACATATATATCTCACCTGCTAAATAACCGTGTTCGATCGAACCACCTAGTGTAATTAAGCTAGCCTATATATCATACTAGGCCCTGCCGTATTTTTAAATTTTCTGGAGGCTCGAGAAACCTTAGAGACCGAGCCGGAAAAAAATACACATATTTCTATTGACGAAAAATATTTTTTTCGGGGAAAACGGAGAAAGGGCCTAGGCCCGTAAGCGTGGTGCACGCCGCACGCGTGAACGGAAAATAATTTTGCGTTTTTTTTCCAGAGAAAAAGTAGACTTAGACGTATTTTCTAAATTATTGGAGGTTCGAGAAACCTTAGAGACCGAGCTGGGAAAAAAGTACACATCTTTCTGTTGACGAATTTTTTTGTTCGGAGAAAACGGAGAAAGAACCTGAATGTAAAAACTGGGGACCTGTTTGTTATAATTTTGGACCTCACCGCTATCCCAAAAAAGTAGAAAAGAGCCCGTTCGCGATTTGTATTTAATGGGAGCCTCTTCACGTAAAGTAACGAATGAGGGATCTAAACGCTATTCTGAAAAGTTTTTTCCCCTCACAAAAAATCGCAAATGACCTCTTCGTAAATTCGCAGGGATCTATACGTAATTTGGAGAGACAGAGGGATTTTATCGCGAAACGCCACGGCGACACGTAGACACGGCCTGCTTCCGGATAATCACCCGATCTTAAGATACGAAGTATTTGGAGAGACAGAGGGGTTTTATCGCGAAATCACGTGGACACGTCCTGCTTCCGGATAATCACCCGATCTTAAGATACGAAGTATATATGTCACCAACTGCCACTGGTACACAGCAACATGGCCGTTAATTTATATAAGCCAAAAAAAAGCATGTGCTTATGACGACGGAGTGTTCATCTGAATATGAGCACCTCTTGCAAGCAAATATATGACTTATTCTAGTACTAGCTAGTACAATAATTTTATTTATCCGTGTGAAAAAAAGAGTCTAAAACAGCATATTTAATTTACCGTACGTGCTCGAAACAGATTCATTTTAGAACCTCCACAGTTAGTACGCATGTATATTAATCCTCTCTGGATTAAACTGAAGCCGGCTAATCATACATGTAGGTTCTGTTTGATTAGGCTTAAGTTTTTTTCGCTTATAGCTTAAAACTAGTTTTTTGGTAAAGTAGTTTAAAAGCTATCCGCTTTTATAGTGGTTGATGTGGTACCTTAACATCACTATCATTGGTCTAAAACCAACCCTCAATAAGGTAAGAAAACACACACCACTGATTTTTAGCTTTTAGTTATACAAAAGCTTATAACTTTTGAAAAAGTCTAGTTAAAAACAACTTCGTTGTTTAGGCTTTAGCTTTTTGGCATTTAAATGGAAGAAAAGCCCAAACAATTAAGGTCAGCTAGAACCAAGGCCCGAATTGATACGTGGTAGATGCATCTTTCTTTGTATCTACTAATTGGAAGCCCTCCTACAACTCACATATTAAATTCTAGGCGGAAAAAACACTAGAAATTCTCACTCGGAGAAAAAGAAAAATTGCAAGAAAATCCCCTAGAAGCACGATGTTAATCCTAGGAGGGGGAAGGATAAAAATTCTCACCTTAATTGGAGAAAAAGAAAATTGCTAGAAAATCTCATATTAATAAGAAAAAAAGAGAGAAAAGATCCAATATGTCCGAGTGCTAGATCTAACCACAATGATGGCTTGGATGTATTGGATGCCTGATGCTATGATTTATTATTACAGTCCGTAACAAACTTGATTCTCTCTTCTTTTTTTTAATACATAACAAACGTGCACTCCTCATGTACTTATCTGCGTGTAGTTTAACACATGGTTTATCTGTGTGCAAAAAAAAAAAAGTTTAAAACAACAAACTTAATTTACCGTACATGCTCGAAACATAGACTCATTGTAGAAATTACATAATTAGTACACATGCGCGTGTATAATCCTCCCTGAATTAAGCTGAAGTCGGCTAACTACCCATTAAATACAGTTGCAAGTTGGTGGTTTCTGTTATCACTCAGTTCTATCATGATCTTTTTTTTTTTTTTTTTTTTTGAAGATAAGGCAGGAGCTCTGCCGATTCGATTAAGAAGAAAGAGTGCTTACAAACTGAAAGGAAGAAACAAGGCTAAACAACACAGCCGAGGGGACACCGGTTAAAGACTCACATGAGCCAACTACACCGTGGGGCTATTCCTTGTTGCTAACCTATAGTTAGATACATCACTGAGAGTATTCTGAACGACTACTGACACCGTAGAGTAGTGATTATTAAAAATCCGTGCATTCCTCTCTTTCCAAAGGTTCCACAAACCGAAAATCAGTGAACCGGCCACGCTCTTGCGCTGCCCCTTGGGTAGAGCGAGGAGGGAGTTCTGCCACCAAGAAGGTAAGGTCGGATATGCTCCCGGAACGGGCTGCAGGAGAAGAGGGATTTGCAATTTGTCGATCAGAGAGGACCACGTTTGCCTTGCAAAGGGGCAGTTTAGCAGAAGGTGCGATGCTACGTCATCCCCTACGCCGCAAAGACAGCAGACTGGAGTAAAAGGCCAGCCTTTTAGAGCCAGGTTGTCCGCGGTTTGAAGCCTGTTTTGAAATAATAACCAAGCGAAGAACCTGCACTTATTCTGTGTTTTTGCCTTCCAAATGAGTGAGTAGTTAAGATCTGGCATTGCCCCAAAGAACTGCGCTCTGTACGCCGATTTTGCTGAATAATTTCCGTCCTCGGTCCATCTCCAGGTAATCTCATCCTGGATTCCTGGCTGCAATTGAATCTCCCGTATGAGACTCCAAAGAGAAAAGAATTCCTGTAACTGCGCCCCTGTTGAGATTCTTCTGAGCTGAATCATCCAGTTGTTGTTGGACAATTCAAACTTTACCGTGTTGTTTTTCCTGCGGACAAAGCGGAAGCACAATGGGGCTATGTTCATAGGTGCAGAACCAAACAACCAGTTCGAAGTCCAGAATCTGGCTGTCTCCCCATTTCCCAAAAGGATAGACGTGCTCGCATTGAAGAGGGCCGTGTCTACCTCATTACACGGGACCGCCATGCTCTTCCAAAGCCTAGTTGGGTCTTTCCATTGGTACCACAACCAGCGTAATCGAAGGGCCCTGCTAAAAGCTTCGAACTGTTTGATGCCCAAGCCGCCCAACACTTTTGGTCTGCAAGTCCTCTTCCAGTTAACCAAGCAATGCCCTCCTTTACAATGTAGATCCCCTCTCCAAAGGAAGTTCCTGCGACACCTGTCGATCCTCTTAAAAGCCCACGCTGAAGGTGGGTAAACGGTTAAGTGGTACGTCGGAATTGCCGAAAGGACCGCATCCACTAGGACAAGCCTTCCGGCCTTTGATAGTAGTGGTCCTTTCCATCCTGCTAACCTGTTCTCCACCTTGTCTATTAAAGGTTGCAGGTCCGTTCGCTTGAGAGTCGTGGGTCTAATCGGTAAACCCAGGTATTTCGCCGGAAAAACTTTCAACAAGGCCGGAAACTCCTGCTGGATAGGCTGGAGGTCGAGACCCTCACACCGTATCGGGAAGATTTTTGTTTTGAGGAGGTTGACCCTTAAACCTGTGGCATTGCCGAAAAGAACCATAATGGCATGCAACAGCCTCGCTTCGGCCGGATCTGGATTGATGAATAAGGCTACGTCATCTGCATACAGAGAAGTGCAAAGATGAGCCGGTCGATGTCCAATCTGCTTGAGAAGATTTAGCTGGGAAGCCAAAGTCAAGAGTCTCTGTAGTGGCTCAAGGGCCAGGATGAAAAGCATCGGCGAGATCGGATCTCCTTGCCTTAACCCCCTTCTGTGCAACAGCTTTCTGCCCGGACAACCATTTAGCATAACTCTGGAAGAAGTCGCTGCTAAAATGAGGGCAATCCAATTTCTCCAACGTTGCCCGAATCCGAAGAAAACCAACACCTCAAGAAGATACTCCCAGCTGAGAGAGTCAAAAGCTTTTGCAAGATCGAGCTTAATGAATAAGGCTGGATTTTTCTTCGCATGTAATTCAAAGATGAGGTTCTTTGTAAGAAGGAAACTGTCATGTATGGACCTATTGTTGATGAAAGCATTTTGGTTGGCTGAGATGAGGGACGGTAGGAGCGGCGCCAACCTGATAGAAAGCAATTTGGACAAGATTTTACCCACACTGTGGATGAGGCTGATGGGTCTGTAGTCGGAGACTGAGTGACAGTCCTGCTTTTTCGGGAGAAGCACAATGAGTGCTTGATTTAAAAGGTGCAAACGACATCCCTGCAGATTGTAAAACTGGTCCACGACGGCCATCAGATCATCCTTTAAAATGCTCCAGCACGTCTTGAAGAAAAGTCCGATGAAGCCATCAGGACCTGGTGCTTTATCTGACGGAAGGGAAAAAACTGCCTCCTTAACTTCCTGTAAACTGAAAGGCTGCTCCAGATTGAATAAGTTGACGGATGGACTTTCCAGGATGGACCAATTCAACGTGAGAGTTCACTTGAAGGAGGATCCGAGAAGTTCTTCAAAGTGCCTGAAAATCTCGTCATGTTTTTCTTCAGTATCTGTTGCCAAACCCTACTGTGTCTGCAAAGAGGCAATGTGCAGTTTACGCTTGCGCCCAATAGCTCTAATATGGAAAAATTTTGTGTTTGCATCTCCTTCCTTAATGTAGTTTATTCTGGATCTTTGTTTCAACCTGAATCTTTGAATTGCCGCCAGACCTAACACCCTATTCTTCAACCTCTTGCGAAGATGAAATTCTTCCTGGGATAAAAGCCTTCCTTCCTGTGCTCTGTCCAGTTGCAAAATTATTTCTGCTGCTATTGCCCATTGCAGACGGAGGTCTCCGATCTGCTCTCGGCTCCACCTTCGAAGCTCCTTTGCTGCTCTAGACAACTTGACATGGAAACGCCGAAACGCTGGCCCAAATCGTGGAACTGCCTTGCCTGCATTGTTTGGACCAACTGCAAGAAGCTTGGCATCCTTGTCCAGAAGGTTTCGAAACGGAAAGCTTTACTTCTTTCCTCAGGCGGAGTGAACAGGAACAAGGGACAGTGATCAGAGGCAAGGGAGGAAAGAGCTTTCAACTTGCAATTTGGATGAAGAACCTCCCAGTCTTTAGAAGCGAAGAACCTGTCAATTCGAGTTTGAATGGGGTTGTTTGTCCCACTAGTCCAAGTGAAGTTTCTCCCCGAAAGCTCTAGTTCTTTCAGTTGTGTCGTGTTTAGCATGTCTCTGAAGGCATGCATGATGCGCCTATTACAGTTCCCGTTACTTTTGTCACTTGCCCTGTATATCATGTTAAAATCGCCCAGTAGGATCCATTCCGGGAGCAAAGTTCCTTGTAACTGCACTAATTCTTGAAGGAAAAGCAACTTCTCACTTTCGACCTGTGGACCATACACTCCAGTGCAGGACCAAGAGCGGTCAGTGCTACGACTGGTGATTTTTGCAGACAAAGCATGGTGGGTACAAGATATTTCAGTAAGGCAAAAACTCCTTTCCGAGCAGGCAAGAAGGATGCCTCCTCTAGTTCCCTCTGCAGGAAGGAACCCAAAATTGTGAGCGAAATCAGGACCTAGGGTTTCCTGTACGAGTTTCGAATCAACGAGCTAGAGCTTCGTTTCCTGTAAGCAGACGATCTCTGCCTTCGTGTCCTTTACCAATTCCCTAACAACCGCTCGCCGAGCCGGTGCGTTTAGCCCTCTAACATTCCAGCAGAGAATACGGCATTCATCTGGCATTTTGAACTGAGACCTGCACCCTGCGGACAAAACCTGCTGTACCTGGCATGGAGACCTGGATAGAAACAAGCTTGGGAAAACAGCAAGTAGAAGCTGTGCCTAAGAACAGGCAGGAAGGAAACACACAATAACTGCGAAGCGACGAATCAACATTAGGAAGGCCCAAACATGGGCAGGGACAACAGCGCAACCTAGTCCCTGAACGGACTACACAAGCAAGCTTAGCATTGCTGAGGCCAAACAAGCTGACACAAAGGTAGTGAAACACGGGTCCAACCAAGCGCCACAGAGTGATCTTGGTAGAAGGACTAACAAAAGTATTACAAGAGACACACATAAAGCGCACCAAAAGCCCTACACTAATCTGCCAGCAAGCACTATCCATCAGACGGGCTGGACCTCCCAGCTGTTGGCCCCTGTCGCCGAGGCTAAGTCCAAACCTCCCTGAACACCTGCCAGTTGAGCAAAGGCTTGAAGGATTTCCGGCGTCAAAGGCTTCTGGAAAGCGTCAAGGTATCTGCGCAAGGCAAAGTCATCTAACGGTGAGTCATCAGACACAATGCCCAATTTTTTTGCCAACTGGGCTTTCTCTGTAGCAGTCATCTTGGGGATGCATTTTTTAGCCAAACGAGAGCTGCGACGCTGGAAGGTGAACCTATGTGGTTTGCAGGTTCCACTGATCGGCTTCGGCTCCTCCAAGATTGGCCGGGGAATGTTTGCCGCTGCCAAGGAAGGGAAGTCTTCAGTGCGTTGTGCCAAACCCTGCACAACGCTGAGGCAGACGCTTTGAGGCAGAGACACTAGGATGTGTTCCTCAACCATCGGGTCCACCTCTGGGGGAGGACAAGGCGACAATTTGGAGTCGTCACCAGGTAGAGCTAGAAGCATCTTAGGCGTCGTGACAAACGACAGGGGCTGAGTCTCCAGGCCGGGAAGGTGAGCTGAGTCATCCGTAACGAACGCCGAGCCGTTTCTCTCGACAACGCAGAAGCCAAAGACAGTTCCAGTGGATCGGGCGGCTCAGTCAGGACATGAAGTGAAGCGAAGGAGGATTCCACCTGAGAAAGGAGCCGCCGGCTAGGTGACCTTGATCTCTGCCTGGAGAAGGGGTTGGGAGGTTGTTCCCCTGCCGAAGGAAACTGGTCTTTTGCTTGGAGGCAGAGCGAGTGGAGAGAGCGAGTCCTTCCATGGCTTCTGGAGCGCGGAGACCTGGGGGCACGCCGGCTGCTTGGACCGGGCTGCCTACTGGGTGGCTGCCCTCCCCTGGGAGGGACATCCCAGCCCGAGTTCCTGCGCCGAGTCGGGCCTTGCGGAGGTGACCTGTCTCTGTCCCGCGGGGACAGTCTCTGATGCACCGGCGCCCTTCTAAGCACCGCTCCGTCCGGGAAGCCAAGGCTCCAAGGAAGGAGGTACTTCTTAGGGTAGTCCTCGGAGGAAGATACCGGCGACAGCTCTCCACTAACCGGACTGAGATCCGAGCTTAACCCCGGCCAGGAAGGCGACAGGGGTTCATCTGGGGCGTCAAAGTCCCACACCTGTGCAAGGTGAACGAGAATCTTGTAGGTGAGGAATGAAGGAGGAGGTCTCACCTGCGGCTCAACCCTCTCAATGCCAAATTCAGGGAAGTGAGACGGAGGGGAGTCAGAGGTGTAAAGATCTTGAATCCACAGTGAGGCAGTCTTGGGGATGGTGTTGACATCATCTGTCCAAAGCCACAAGTTGAAAGTAGCCGATTCACGTTCGGTGGCTGGCTCCTCACTGATGGGAATTACTACACCAGAGCCACAAAGCAGCGAGGTAGCAGCCTGGAACGTCCAAGCATGCCTAGGCAGACCTTCCAGACATACCCGCGCCTTGAACCTTGCCTGCGCCGCGTCCCCTTGGACGAAACGGGACCATTGCACGACCACGAAGGAAATGTCGTCGCTTTCGAATCTTGGATCGTCCAGCAATTCTGTCTTGAGCTCAAAGGAACTGCACCTGACGAAGTAAGCCCTGTCAGAAGACATTGAGACATTGAAGTCGGATCTGTTCACTCGGTACTGGTCTGCGAGGATTCTCTGGACCTGACGGGCACTGGTCTCGTGATCTCCAAGGACGAGGAGCTGGACCGCGAACCTGGAGAAATCTCTGTCCATGGCAACAGATTCATCCTCCCTCGAGGCGAAAAAACGGCCGGTTCCTGAACGGTCCGGCCTGAGAGCTGGATCTCCTGGCCGAGGAGTAGGGCCAAGGACCCCCCTCGAGCTCCCTAGGCTGAGAGGCCGCGCCATCGGAGGGCCAACCGGAAGCTTAGAGGCACGCGCAGAAGGACACCACCTAGCCTTGTGCCCAGACGCCCGGCAGAGGAGACACCGCGGGGGGTCCCGGCAGCTGGAGATGAAGTGGTCTGAAGCAAGGCAGCGAAAACACTTCCCTTTTGTCTTGGATTTAAACAGCTCGGAGAATTGAAAGCTCGACCTACCCGGGGCCGGGCCGCTGAGCCGCGCATTTAACTTGCTTTTCCTCCAATGGTACTTCGGCTTAACCTGCTTCCACTCCGAATTGAAGACCTGAGGCGACTCGCTGTCCAGGGCTGCAGGATTTGCTGAGAGAGAATCGCTGCAACGCGGATTCTGTACCTTGGAAGTGGAGGCGGCAGGGGGAGATTTCTTGGCTAGATTGCCTGCAGGGGGGAGTAAAGGCTGTCCTGAGGAAAAGGTTCCAGGAGAGAGGGGTAGAGCCCGACACAAGACTGCCGGCTGAGCTCCAGCAAGAGGCGAAGCGGAGGGGGAATCCTCCTCTTCCTCATCGGAGCTCCAGGAGAGGCGATCGGGCGGCGAGGACGACGGACGGAGAAGCGGTCCCTGGATCGGGAGGGCAGGCTGGGCAGCGGGGCTGGGCAGCGGGGGCGCGGAGGAGACCGGATCTGGAGGGGGTAGGGCTTGGCGAGGAGCGGGCGAGCTTGGGCGATGGGGGCACTGAGCAGCCATGGTCTCCAACTAAATTTGTGACTCTATTCTTCCCTTCCGTTGATGATGTTAGATCTTGACTGTGATAACCTGATACGGGACACATTTCACCATTTCTTCAGAACCATAAGGTATGCAACCTCTTTCTCTGTCTTGTTGTTTCGTATTTTCTCTATACATTAGCGTGCCAAAAATTTTTCCTCTAGTTCTATCATGATCAGATTCATGTGGCAGTATGTCATGTCTTTCAGGCAGCATCTTTCCCTATATTTTTTTTCTTTTTGGCTGAAGTCTCACTCATGTGTTAATGTTAACTTTGCTTAGTTTGAAATATGCAACCATGAGGTTGGATCGGTTTTCTAAGAAAATAAAGAATTTCCAGAATGCAAGAATGTTGTGCTGTAGGTATATATCTATTTGCAAGACTAAGAGCTTGTGAAAGTCACATAAAGAGATGGGCAGATAAAATTAGTATGCTAGAAAGGATCAGTAATATTTAATGTATGGTATGCTCTTTGATGGCTGGAAATACCTCACAACACAATAGCCGTGAGTTGTGGAGTTTCTTGGCTTGACTTTGATGACTGTTCTGCTGTCCTACTTTGTAATGAAAGCTGACAAAACATGGGGACAGAGGGACATGTTCATAAGGTCTTGTCCATGATCTTGTCAACCATGTTTTCTTTTCAATATTGGAGGTAATAAACTGTGATGACTGCTTTGGTTGCAAGTCTTTTTCTTTCTTTCATATATAGTGCACTCGATTTTTACAGTCCTTATGCAGCATGTTTTCTGGGTGGTATATTTTGGCACCGTGATTCATCATTGTTACCGCTAAGATTGTGTGCTATCTCTGCAGTAACATCTCATTCTAAATTATCTTAGCAGATCCCTGAGAACTTTATTTCTGAAAAAATGCTTGATTACTGATAAGGGTGGCGAATGGCTTCATGAACTTGCCATCAGTAATTCTGTTCTGATGACACTGAACTTCTACATGACTGAACTCAAAGTGGCGCCAGCTGGTCTGGAGAGTCTTGCAAAGAACTGCACATCATTGATTTCTTTGAAGATGAGTGAGTGTGATCTTTCAGATCTGATTGATTTTTTCAAAACGAAGACAACAACGATCCAGTCATCCATACTCATTTTACACATCATTCATCTCCAACCAACACCGAATGCTCGTAGGCTTGTAGTTTAGAAAAATAGCTTAAGCTTTTATTATTTAAATTTTGTTCCATTACAAAGTGTAAATTGATGTTTCCTTCAGGCTAATTTTAGGCTACTTTGTGTATACATCTGTTACAATCTGTATGATATATCTGTTCTTTTGTATATATATGTTCTTTGTGTATGCTGTTTCAGAGGGCACGGCTAGCGCTTCTTGAGACTAGCCGGAAATGCCGGTTTTTATTTTGTGGTCTGCGATTTTAGCCAAAAACCGCCACTGATAATATTATCTGTGACAGTTTTTGGCTAAAATCACCACTAATAATATGAATATTTGTGACGGTTTTAGCCAAAAACCGCCACTGGTAATACTATCTGTAGTGGTTTTTGGTTACAACCGCCACTGATAATATGAATATTTGTGACTGTTTTAGCTAAAAACCGCTAGTGATAGTATTATCTGTGACGGTTTTAAAACTGCCACTGATAATCCTCGATTATTAGTGGTACTTCATCTGTGATGGTTTGAAAATCGATGTCAGTTAAAAATTGTCACTAATAATGATTTATGTATTAGTGGCTTTAGCTTGTTGGCGTTTAAACTGGAGAAAAGCCCAAACAATTAAGGTCAGCTAGAACCAAGACCCGAATTGATACGGATGCATCTTTATATCTTTATATCTACTAATTGGAGACCCTTCTACAAGCTCACACACGTTAAATTCTAGGAGGGAAAATTACTAGAAACTCTCACGTTAATTGGAGAAAAAGAAAAATTACTAGAAAATCGATCCCCTAGAAGCTCCCTGTTAATCCAAGTAGGGGAAAATGGTAAAAATTCTCACCTTAATTGGAGAAAAAGAAAATTGCTAGAAAATCTCATATTAATCAGAAAGAAAAAGATCCAATATGTCCGAGTGCTAGATATATCTAACCACAAATGATGGCTTGCATTTATTGGATGCTGATGCTATGATTTATTATTACAGTCCGTAACAAACATGATTTTTTTTAATACATAACAAACGTAAACTTCTCATGTACTTATCTGCGTGTAGTTTAACACATGGTTTATCTGTGTGAAAAAAAAAGTCTAAAGCAACAAACTTAATTTACCGTACGTGTTCGAAACATAGACTCATTGTAGAACCTACATAATTAGTACACATGCGCATGTATAATCCTCGCTGAATTAAGCTGAAGCCGGCTAATCATACACATGCTCCCATTGAATACCTATACCGTTAAATACAGTTGCAAGTTGGTGGTTTCTGTTATCACTCAGTTCTATCATGATCAGATTCCTGTGGCAGTATGTCATGTCTTTCAGGCAGCATCTTTCCCTATTTTTTGTTTTCTTTTTGGCTGAAGTCTCTCTCATGTGTTAATGTTAACTTTGCTTAGTTTGAAATATGAAACCATGAGGTTGGATCTGTTTTCTAAGAAATTAAAGAATTTCCAGAATGCAAGAATGTTGTGCTGTAGGTATATATCTATTTGCAAGACTAGAGCTTGTGAAATTCACATAAAGAGATGGACAGACAAAATTAGTATGTTAGAAAGGATCAGTAATATTTAATGTATGGTATGCTCTTTGATGGCTGGAAATACCTCACAACACAATAGCCGTGAGTTGTGGAGTTTCTTGGCTTGACTTTGATGACTGTTCTGCTGTCCTACTATGTAATGAAAGCTGACAAAACATGGGGACATAGGGACATGTTCATAAGGTCTTGTCCATGATCTTGTCAACCATGTTTTCTTTTCAATATTGGAGGTAATAAACTGTGATGACTGCTTTGGTTGCAAGTCTTTTTCTTTCTTTCATATATAGTGCACTCGATTTTTACAGTCCTTATGCAGCATGTTTTCTGGGTGGTATATTTTGGCACCGTGATTCATCTACCGCTAAGATTGTGTGCTATCTCTGCAGTAACATCTCATTCTAAATTATCTTAGCAGATCCCTGAGAACTTTATTTCTGGAAGAATGCTTGATTACTGATAAGGGTGGCGAATGGCTTCATGAACTTCTCATCAGTAATTCTGTTCTGATGACACTGAATTTCTACATGACTGAACTCAAAGTGGCGCCAGCTGATCTGAAGAATCTTGCAAAGAACTGCACATCATTGATTTCTTTGAAGATGAGTGAGTGTGATCTTTCAGATCTGATTGATTTTTTTCCAAACATAGACAACAACGATCCAATCATCCATACTTATCTTACAAGTCATTCGTCTCCAACCAACTCCGAAGACTCATAGGCTTGTAGATTAGAAAACTAGTTTGGGTTTTTATTATTTAAATTTTATTTTATTGCAAAATATAAATTGATGTTTCATTCTGACTAATCTTATGCTACTTTATGTATAAATTTGTTGCAATATGTATGATATATCTATTCTTTGTGTATATCTATTCTTTATGTATATTGTTTCAGAGGGTATGGTGCCATGGCTAGTGCTTCTTGAGGCTAGCCTAAAATGTTGTTTTTTTATTTTGTGGTTTAGAATTATTTGTGGCGGTTTTAGTTAAAAACTGCCACTGGTAATATTACCAGTAGTGGTTTTTGGCTAAAACCGCCACTGATAATATGAGTATTTGTGATGGTTTTAACTAAAAACCGTCACTGATAGTATTATCTATGACGGTTTTAAAACTACCATTGATAATTCTTGATTATCAGTGGCACTTAATTTATGACGGTTAGAAAACCGTCACTGATGTCAGTGAAAAACCGCCACTAATAATGATTTATGTACTAGTGGCTTTATCTTTTTTACGTTTAAACCGGAGAAAAGCCCAAACAATTCAGGTCAGCTAGAACCAAGACCCGAATTGATACGGATGCATCTTTATATCTACTAATTGAAGGCTCTCCTACAAGCTCACACGTTAAACTCTAGGAGGGAAAATTACCAGAAACTCTCGTGTTAATCGGAGAAAAATAAAAATTACTAAAAAAATCCCTTAGAAGCTCCATATTAATCCTAGTAGAGAAAAAGGATAAAAATTCTCACCTTAATTGGAGAAAAAGAAAATTGCTAGAAAATCTCGTATTAATTAGAAAAAAAAGATTCAATATACTATATATTAAAGGGGGGAAATTGGAGGCCAACCAAGGGTGCCACATACCCCCCATGCCATTTTGCAAAAAGGTCCCACCCTTTTTGTAAATTACGGATAGGTCCCTGTAAATTACAAAGAGGTCCTTTGTGATTTTTTGTTAGTATAAAAAAATCTTTTCTGAATTGCGTTTAGGTACCTGGTTCGCTACTTTATGGCAAAGCCCCCCGCTAAATACAAATATCGAACGAGTCCTTTTCTAATTTTTTATAATAGCGATCAGGTCCAAAAATATACTCCCTCCAGTTTGATAATAGATGTCGTTTTGGACACAGTGATGGTCAAACTTCTAAAACTTTGACTATCGATATATTTTTAAATATTTAAATTGGATATATAAAAATTATATGTGTAGACTTGTCTCGAGAAGTACTTTCATAATATTATAATTTTATTGGGTTTTATAAATATATTATAATAAAAATTAGTGGTCAAAGTTGTATTTTGAAGATCGTGTCGATGTCCAAAACGACATCTATTATCAAACTGGAGGGAGTAACAAACAAGTCCCCAGCCCTTACGTCCAGGTCCTTTCTCCGTTTTTCCCGAAAAAAATATTTTCGTCAACAGAAATATGTGTACAGCTCTATCTCTAGATTTTTTTCCCAACTCGATCACTAATCTCTAAATTTTTTTCCCAACTCGATCTCTGATATTTTTCGAAACGTGTATTATTACTCGGTGAACGTATAGAGTATTAAACTCGATAAAAGCGGGTTGACATCTCTAATATTTTTTGGAACATGTATTATCACCCGGTTAACACATAGAGTATTAAACTCGACAAAAGAAGGTTAGTCAGGTAATGATAAAGTGTTAACCAAATTCGTCAAAAGAAATTTGTGTCTAGGTTATTTCTTCGGTTTTCCCGGAAATAATATTTTCATCAACAGATATATGTGTACAGTTCTATCTCTAGATTTTTTTCGGTTATTTTTTAAAAAAAGACCCGTCGTTTCGTAGATTCGCGACCAGATACTTCACGTCACCTTTTCCAAAAAAAACTAAAAAAAATTACGACTAGATCCTTTCTCCGCCGTTTCCTTGCAAAGCAAAAAAGAATTTCGAACCAAATTTTGCGCGGTGCGGAATTGCCGCACGGTTCTAGCTAGTATGTCCGAGTGCTAGATATATCTAACCACAATGATGGCTTGGATTTACTGGATGCCTGATGCTATGATTTATTATTACAGTCCGTAACAAACATGATTTTTTTAATACATAACAAAGGAAAATTTCGTATTTAGTACAACTGATGACTCATATTTATAAAACAATACAACAGTTTCGTGTATTTACAAAAAAACCAATGATCTTCAGAACCTGAAAAACAAATAATGCATCTCCGGATCACCAAAAATCGGACATGGCGTATTTGGATCCCCAAAAATCGGAGAAGCCATGTCCTGAAAATAGAGAACCGGACAAGGCCACGCCACGTCATCACCGGTTCACCCTAAACCGGACAAGGGACACGTGGTAGCCCCAGACCATCTCCGGTTTACGAAGAACCGAAGATGAGGTGGCAGCATTTGGAGAACCGGACATGTGGCAGACCTCATTTTCGGTTCTCCGTAAACCGGAGATGGTCTGGGGCTACCACGTGTCCCTTGTCCGGTTTGTGGTGAACCAGTGATGACGTGACGCGGCCTTGTTCAGTTCTCCATTTTCCAAACATGGTTCTTTCGGTTTTTGGTGATCTGGAGATGCATTTTTGGTTTTTCAGGTTCCGGAGATCACTGATTTTTTTGTAAATACACGAAACTGTTGTATCGTTTTGTAAATACGAGTTACAAGTTGTACTAAATACGAAATTTTCCCATAACAAACGTACACTCCTCATGTACTTATTGTGAGACCCCGGATCAGCTATCCAGAATCTCCTGTGTATTTCCGTACTAGTCCCAGATCAGTAGCTAGTACACACAGTCACAGTGATACTTCATTGCCGAACAAAACGAAACTTGTAATATAAATAGTCAAGTATGGGCCACATGGCCACTTATTACAATACTCGGTCCAACGACCAGACACACAACGCAGCGGAAACAAAAGCAAAACGAAACGAGCGAACGCCAAAACGCCACAGGCAACGACTAGGAACGCAACTAGTCCTCCTGGCAATCCTCCTCGAAGAACTCCTCCTCCTCTTCGGCATCTTGATAAATCTCTGATGATTACAATGTTGGTGTAGCACGTGAGTACAAAAGTACTCAGCAAGTCGGGAAAGTATGATCATGAGGGGCTTTCCAAAGGAAGCTTAATAGGGTTTATTTGCATAAAGCCACATTTGATTAAATCATACTTAAGTAATAGATCTCACAAAGCATCGTTTTACAATTCTTTTTAATAATTGAATTATTTATTATTGTAGTGAGGTTCTAACCACCATCACTAGCATAAAGGCTCTAACCGCCAACAGTTTAAAAGATCAAAGGTAATCATGTGACTCCATCCGTCAAAGGTAAAACAGGTTCTTTCCACCTGGGTTGGCTCTTTCCGCCAAACAACATTCGAGAGTTCTAACCACTCCCGAACCCCAAAACAAAACACTTTTCGATTTTAAAATCAAAACCAAAGTCTACCAATATGAAAGCATTCTTCGCTTTGCCTTTGACCGTAGGCACGGCTATTCGAATAGTTTTACTCTGCAGAGGTGTACAACTTTACCCACAAGACAAGATAGACCCTTGTTGCCATGCAATTAACACACTTCCTTAGGTGTGCCGGCAGGGATATCTTGACAAGGCCGTTACACTGTATCTACCTAGCTAGACCCACCCGCTGAGGTTTCACCGCTGTTAGGGTTCCCTCCACCCAGTACAAAAGCCCCCTCTTGCGCCGTGTGAGCAAAACAACATCCACAACAATGCCTCCGTCCGGCTCTCACACAACAACCGAGTGGCGAGTCTAAACTAGGCTTCTACAAATTAGTGAGCCAGGTCGTACCATTATAGACATGTGGTAGTACGGTTATGCTTAAAATGGCAATCATAAGCGTCGGTCCTTATACGACTTGGGGCGGTACTTGCACAAAAGGATCAAGGCTTGATCCGCTCCCACCCGACATTCCATGCCGCCCAAGTCAAAATCATTTTTCATTTCTTTTGATTTTAGAAAACAGGACCAAAACCATAATAACACGTTCAAATCACATTTGATAGCTTTCTTTTTGAATGATCCCACCCCTGGGTTGTTTTCATCGGAAAAGGTCCTAAGCAATTCTACCGTACTACATAGCAACGGATACCATAAGCATAAGCATGGTATAAACAATGTTCTAGGGTTACAATGGATATGATTAACAATGTCAAGGTGGAATTAACAAGTTCGGAATAACTAACACTTATATTTGACATATTCCATTAAACATAGCCATGCAACTTTATAAACAATTTTAAATCATTTCGCAAACATAGGAGCAAAGTGCATCAAGGAGACTTGCCTTCGATTCTGGCGGTGTCGAACTCGGAAGGCTCGACGGCGAAATCGTGATGTGGCGGGATCGTCGACTACACGCAAAACGAGGCAATAAATAAATAATAGAAAATAAATAAAATCCAAAAATTATAAAATTAGTACTGGCAGGAAGGTATTGATTTATGATTAATTTAGAAATTTGAATGAGGTCAAACGGAGTTCGGATGAGAAAGTTATGAGCTTCCGAAGTTTGAATTTCGAATAAATCGAAAACCGAGAATATTCCGGGAATATTCCCTTCGGGTTTGACTGGTCAACAGAGGCTTTGACTGGCTTTGACTGGTTTGACTAGGTCTTTGGGGATGTGGCAGTGGGCCCCACATGTCAATGGGAGGGAGTAGCTTCTCCATGAAGCTTCCCATGCCATGGCAATGGAGGAGAGAGAGATTGAGGGAGAGAGAGGGAAGGGAGGGGCGGCCGGTGTGGGCGGTGCCGGCGAGGGGCGGCGACGGCGGGCGGGCGGTGGCCGGCAGCGGCGGCGGGCAAGACGGCTACAGGCGCCACACGGCACGGGGCTGGCTGAGCGCGGCGGCAGCTGGCGGCTGATGGCCGGCGGCGGGCGGCGATCGGCGGCGGGCGGCGGTCGCCGACGACGAGCTGGCCGGCGCACGGGCAAGGCCCCACACGCATGCACAGGAGCAACCCAAAAAGAACAGAGAGCAATCTCTACAACAGAGAGCCCCAAAGAAACTAAAACTTGGATTTCTAACACATTTTTGCATGGATTCGATCCAAACAAAAAGCTAGAACCTCTAGAGGACCTCCTTAGCAACATCTAGGATGAAGGAATCGAGCCAATTCTCACCGGAGAAGATGAAATCGACGATGAACACGGGTTCGGCCGAACGAGCAAAATCCAAATTAAATTGCCGCCTACGGATGAAGAAACCTAAAATCAACGGAAGGATTAGAGACTAGTCTTCCATGCTAACACAAAGAAACGAACGGGAGGAAGAAAGATCCACCGGAGTGGATGATATGAGCAAGAACACGAAGAACGAAGAACAACCAAAGTTCAGTCGGTTTTCTTGATCTTGCGGCCAATTGGATTTGAGAGGCTAACGAGAGCTATACCACCGGAAAGAGGGTTCTTATACGGAGAGATGAGGGGCGGAATCACGCGAAACGGATTAGAAACGGCCGCTCAATCACCATAAAGGTCGATTTCGGTTTCCTCGCAACCGTTCAAAATCCAGCGAGATCTCGGGTGCATTATCCCCATGGATAGAAAGAGGAGGCCGTTGCGATTCCAACGGATCCGGCCGTTCGCGATTTGGAGTTGTAATGAGGGAGTAAAGAACGTTTGAATTCAAGCCCTAGCTATGGAAACCATTGGAGAGCTCTCTGTTGTTTCCCTTGGGCTAGAGGTTAGGGATGACACTATTCACGTGACACGTGGCGCCTTCCCATTGGTCCTCTTATACGCAAACGATTCGCCCTAAAGAAAAATAAGGAAAAATGGCCTAAAAATTCCAGAAAAATTCCTAGAGCCATTTTAGATTATTTGGAACTCAATGGAAGTGGTTTGGTTGAATTTGGATGATTTTTGTGGAATTGGATATACGGGCGCGGATCGCAGGCATTAAACAAAAGCCGCGCGAGATAAAATAGGAACGGATGTCCAAAAATCCGGGGAATGATTCCTAAAATCATTTCGGAATATTTGGAACATTTTAGAAGTGGTTTGGAGATTTTTGGAGCACTTTTGGACTCGGGTGAATTTTCGGGTCCCGGCGGGAACTGGAAAACCCGATTTTTCGCCCGGGAGGGGATTAATTCCCGATTTCGAAGGGGAATGGATGCCAGGTTATTATAAACACCAAAGAAACTCCAACTTTTGAATTTACTTTATTTAAATTAGGTTTTTCTCCAGAAAGCCAAAACGAGGATGTTACAAACCTACCCCCCTTAGAGAGAATCTCGTCCCCGAGATTCGGACGGAGAAAGAAAAAGGTTAGGGAACTCTGCTCGAAGATCTTCTTCACGCTCCCAAGTAGCTTCCTTCTCAGAATGGTTGCTCCACTGAACCTTGCAGAACTTGATCACTCGGCTTCGTGTCCGACGCTCGGCTTCATCCAAAACCTTGATGGGATACTCCGGGTAAGACAAGTCTTCTTCGAGTTCCATGTCTTCCAACGGCAACTGATGTTCCGGCACTCGGAGGCACTTCTTCAACTGAGACACATGAAAGACATCATGTACCCTGGTGGTAGTGGCGGTAATTCCAATTTATAAGCAACTTCGCCTTTCGGGCAATCACCTTGAATGGTCCGATATAGCGGGTGCTAATTTTCCACCGACGCGAATCGCTTTCATTCCTTTCATCGGGATACCTTCAAATACACATGGTCTCCAGGTACAAAGCTTAATTCCTTCGACGATTGTCCGCATAACTTTTCTCGTCTGGATCGAGCCGTCTTGATTTGCCGGATCTGTCTGACTTGCTCTTCGGCTTCTTTCAGAACATCGGGTCCGATGATTTGTCCTCCTTCGGTCTCTTTCCAATATAAGGGTGTTCGGCACTTTCTTCCATACAAAGCTTCAAAAGGCGCCATCTTCAGACTGGCTTGATAGCTGTTGTTATAGGAAAACTCTGCATAGGGCAAATTCTGATCCCACGAGCCTTTATATGTTAGAGCACAAGCTCTCAACATATCCTCTAAGATTTGATTGACCCTTTCGGTCTGGCCATCCGTCTGGGGATGGTAAGCAGTACTGAAATTCAGATTCGTGCCCAACACGTCATGCAATTGCTGCCAGAATCTCGAGGTGAACTGGGAACCTCGATCAGACACAATCTTCTTTGGCACACCGTGTAAACACACAATCTTAGCCATATACAACTCGGCAAGCTTATCTCCCGAATAGGTGGTCTTTACCGGGATAAAGTGGGCTACTTTGGTTAATCGATCCACAATAACCCAGATGGAATCATAACCGGATTTAGTTTTAGGTAATCCAGTTATAAAATCCATTCCAATTTCTTCCCATTTCCATACAGGCACTTGCAAAGGTTGCAATAGACCGGCGGGTCTCTGATGCTCTGCTTTTACCAACTGACACACATCACACCGTGCTACGAAATCTGCAACTTCCTTCTTCATATTAGACCACCAATACTTCTCTTTCAAATCAGCATACATTTTGGTGCCTCCTGGGTGAATAGAATAAACTGAATCGTGAGCTTCCTTCAAGATCACATTCTTGATTTCTTCTTGGTTAGGGACCACTATTCTTTTCCCGAACCAAACAGTTCCCTGGTCATCTTCGGAAAATCCGGGGTGCTTTCCTTTCTTTAGACCTTCCTTCAGGTTGGCAATACCTTTATCGTCCTTCTGAGCCTCCCTGATTTGATCTTCCAAGGTTGATTTGACATCCAAATTATAAATACATCCTTCATTTACCAATTCCAGGTTAAGGTGCCGAAACTCCTCATGAAGCGCTGGTTGGCGTTGTTGTACTATCACATTGTTGCAGTGAGCTTTCCGGCTCAACGCATCCGCAATAACGTTCGCTTTTCCAGGGTGATAATGAATTCCTAGATTATAATCTTTCACCAACTCCAACCATCTTCTCTGCCTCAGGTTAAGATCAGGCTGAGTGAAGATATACTTCAGACTTTTATGATCCGTATAGATTTCACATCTATTGCCGATCAAGTAATGCCTCCATATCTTGAGTGCGTGCACAACTGCGGCTAACTCCAAGTCATGAATAGGATAGTTTTCTTCATGAGGTCGTAGTTGTCTTGAAGCATAGGCTATTACCTTTCCTTCTTGCATCATAACACATCCAAGTCCTTGCTTCGAAGCATCACAATACACTTCAAAGTCCTTATGGATGTCTGGCAAAGTAAGCACTGGGGCTGAGGTTAATCTCTTCTTCAACTCCTGAAAACTTTGCTCACAGGCTTTAGTCCATTCAAACTTCTTTTCCTTTTTCAGAAGCTGAGTAAGAGGTCTGGCTATCTTCGAGAAACCTTCAATGAATCTTCGATAATAACCAGCCAATCCAAGAAAACTTCGGATCTCCGGGACTGACTTGGGTTGAGTCCAATCCAAAACATCTCTCACTTTCGCTGGATCTACTGCTACTCCTGCAGCAGAAATGATATGACCCAGGAAAGACACTTCTTTCAAATTAAGTCACACTTACTAAACTTGGCATACAGTTGATGCTCTCTTAACGTTTCCAAGACTATCCGCAGATGATCTTCATGCTCTTTTCTGCTCTTGGAATAGACAAGAATGTCGTCGATGAATACTACGACGAACTTGTCTAAATACTCCATAAATACCTTATTCATCAGATTCATGAAATAAGAAGGAGCATTGGTTAACCATATCGGGTGGTGAAGGCTGTCTTCGGAATATCTTCTTTTCTTATCTTCAGCTGATGATATCCCGATCTCAAATCTATTTTGGAGAAGACTTGAGCTCCCTTCAACTGGTCAAACAGATCATCTATCCGAGGCAACGGATACTTGTTCTTGATCGTGACCTCATTCAACGACCTGTAGTCTATGCACATCCTCAGACTACCGTCTTTCTTGGTGACGAAGATCACAGGCGATCCCCACGGCGACGAACTGGGTCTGATGAATCCTTTTTCTTGCAGTTCTTCAATCTGCTTCTTCATCTCGACCAACTCGTTAGAAGGCAGACGGTAGGGTCTCTTCGAGATTGGAGCGGTACCCGGTACTAGCTCAATCACAAATTTCACATCTCGATCTGGTGGCATACCAGGCAACTCATCCGGGAACACATCCGGGTACTCATTGACTATCGGTACCTTCTCCAACGAAGTACCTTTCAAACGGTTTAGGGCGCTACCCCCCTTAGAGGCAAGATTAGATAAAAACTCCACTCTAATCCCCTCAGGGCTGGTAAGAGAGATAGCTCTACTAGCACAGTCTATCTGACCCTTATACTTGGTTAACCAATCCATTCCAAGGATTACTTCTATACCCTTAGTATCCAACAGTATTAAGTTCGCTAGGAACTTTACCCCTTTTATTACTATATCCATTTTTGGACAAACAGTAGTTGTTCTTAATTCTTTTCCAGGGGATTGCACTAGCAAAGGGTTTCTTAACTGTAAGGTGTCCCAGTTATGCTTTTTAACCAAGTACTCTGAGATAAAAGAATGGGTTGCACCAGAATCAAACAGAATCAAGGTGCATCGAGTTCACATGGAACTTACCATAAACCACGTCTGGCGCATCCTGAGCTTCCTCCGCGGTGATGTGATTCACACACCCTCTTCCTGCAGTCCTTGGCGTGCGCGGAGTCTGAGGGGTTCCTCTTCCTTGAGCCGGCGCAGGGGCGCGGGCTGGCGTCGATCCCAAGTTAAACCTCACCGGGGTGACGGGCTGACGCTTCTTGGGGCAGTTGTTGGCGTAGTGCCCCATCTCTCTGCTGTTAAAGCACTGCACTCCTGCCATCGCTGTCCCACTCTTCTGAGCTTGAGCTCCTGCACTGCTTGCAGGGGCTTGTCCAGTGGGGCGCGGGGTAGACATTGGGGTCCTGGGGCCACTGCTGGCTGCTGGGCTGGATCGCCGCCGCTGAAAAGTGCGGGCCTGGAATCGGCTGCACCGCTACGAGTCTCAAACATCATTTTTCTCGTGCGCGACTCAAAAAGGCGATTGGCATCCTCTTGGATCAGCGCCTTGTTGATCATGTCTTTGGAACGACGGTAGTCGCCGAAACCATTTGTACCTTCAAGTTGGGGTCAAGGCCCTCCATGAATCGCCAAATCTTGGCCTCGTCAGTCGCGACATCTGCGGCCGCGTACCGGGACAGCTGTGTGAAGCGGTTAAGGTACTCCGATACTGACAAGTTTCCTTGCTGAAGCTTGTGAAACTCCCGGCGTTTCATTTCCATAATCCCCCTTGGGATATGAGTAGCCCTGAAGGCTTCCACGAACTCGTTCCATGGAATGTTCTGCGGTCGACATGGGCGGCAAGAGTTCTCCCACCGCTTGGGCTGCAGTTCCTTTGAGTGGTGAGATGCGTCTTGCACACTCTCTATGTCATCGTGACCGAGCCAAGTGCGCTTTACGCTCAACTTCCTTGAGCCGCCATCCGCATCCAGCGGATCTCATGGATCCAAAGCAAAGGTTGGGGTCGAGTCTCATGAACTCCCCAAACTTAGATTGGGGCGGTTGAGCTTGAGCCGAAGCCGCCGCGCTTGAGGTTGGTTCAGACGTTACGAGCTAACGCTGAAGAATCTGAAGCCGCATCGCCATCATTTGTTCCATGTTTGGCGGCCGAGCCGGTGGTGGGGCGGCGCGGATCATCTGAGCGGTGGTGTTGCACTTGCTCTTGTCCTTGCGGCTGCGGTGGCTCCACATACTCTGCTTCCTCTTGAAAGTGCACCGGTCCACGGGCTTGTCCACGGCCTCTACCACGGCCTGCGGGCCTTCCACGACCCCGACCACGACCAACGTTCTCCATCTGCACAAGGCGGTCAAGCACCAGGAAAGAGGGAGAAGCATAGGTAAGCAACGGGGAACTAAACCACATCCTCCACACACAAGGGCACAACCAAAAGAGCACACAACCGAAGGAAAAACCAACTGAACTACAATTAAAATCAAATAGTTTTGGAGGTGGCTGTATCACAAATGCCTAAGGGCACGATACAATCCAGCAATCACTTATTCTACGCTCTAACGCGACAAAATTAAGATCCTGCAGACTGAAACTATCTAAGAACTCGCGTCGCTGCCGAAGACGCGCGGGGACGGGTCCTCCTCCTCCTCCTCGCTCCTGCTGCGGGAAGGTGAAGCTGCTGCCGAAGATCCTGCTCCTTCAGGGGCAGCCAAAGCAATCAGAGAAAACCCTGGCGGCGAAGGGAGACGAACGGACTTGCGCGCAGTAGTCCGAAGCCTCAGACCTTGATGACGCTTGGCTGGCGGCGCGTCCTCTGGGATGTCGCGGGCCGGCGGTTCCTCCCGAACCGGGGCTGGTGGCGGCGGCGCCACGGGCTGTGCCTCCTGCACAGGCGCTGGCGGTGGAGGCGATGGGATGCTCCTCCTCTCCTCCTCGAACCGAGAGATCTTCTCTCTCGCTGCCGTCAAGTCCCGACGCAGACCCAGCAGCTCGTCAGACATCCGGACGTAGGCCTCATCCTGCGCCTGGACGAGTGACCCCAAGTGCACCACGGTCGGGTCCCTCTCCTGGGCCAAACTCCTAAACTGGCTGTACACCCGCCCAACCTGGAAGCGGGGAAACAGCCGGTACGGAGAGTTCTCCAGCATATCGCGGTAGCTCTGCCCCAACATGAGGATAGCCTTTCTGGCCGCGTCCTGAAGCGCGTACGCCAGAATTGGTCTCTCGGCCGTGAAGTAAAACGGCCGGTCCTCGACGCGAAGGCGGCTCCTCGCGAAGACTAGCAAGCGGACCTGCCACATGTCCTGGACAAGACCAGGCATTGACTGGTAGCGATACTCCGGGCGATGGGGAAATCCCAGCTCCTGGAGCATCAGTGACAGCTCCTCGCAAAAGCCTCCAGCCTCGCCGGCAAAGGTGGTGTAAACCGACATCTACAAATTTTGAAAGCAGACAGAATTAGTAACCAAAATTTAAATAAAAGAGAGGATGAGCACAAGATACTAAGATAGAAGAGATAGAAGCAAAGAAACTTAAACTTTTGCAAATATATTTTTATAAAATATGAGTCCTTAAGGCTTTGCCATGCTAACTAGGTCACGCCCTACAGTCGTCCAGGCTCTGATACCACCGCTGTGAGACCCCGGATCAGCTATCCAGAATCTCCTGTGTATTTCCGTACTAGTCCCAGATCAGTAGCTAGTACACACGATACCTGATGATACTTCATTGCCGAACAAAACGAAACTTGTAATATAAATAGTCAAGTATGGGCCACATGGCCACTTATTACAATACTCGGTCCAACGACCGGACACACAACGCAGCGGAAACAAAAGCAAAACGAAACGAGCGAACGCCAAAACGCCACAGGCGACGACTAGGAACGCAACTAGTACTCCTGGCAATCCTCCTCGAAGAACTCCTCCTCTTCGGCATCTTGATAAATCTCTGATGATTACAATGTTGGTGTAGCACGTGAGTACAAAAGTACTCAGCAAGTCGGGAAAGTATGATCATGAGGGGCTTTCCAAAGGAAGCTTAATAGGGTTTATTTGCATAAAGCCACATTTGATTAAATCATACTTAAGTAATAGATCTCACAAAGCATCGTTTTACAATTCTTTTTAATAATTGAATTATTTATTATTGTAGTGAGGTTCTAACCACCATCACTAGCATAAAGGCTCTAACCGCCAACAGTTTAAAAGATCAAAGGTAATCATGTGACTCCATCCATCAAAGGTAAAACAGGTTCTTTCCACCTGGGTTGGCTCTTTCCGCCAAACAACATTCGAGAGTTCTAACCACTCCCGAACCCCAAAACAAAACACTTTTCGATTTTAAAATCAAAACCAAAGTCTACCAATATGAAAGCATTCTTCGCTTTGCCTTTGACCGTAGGCACGGCTATTCGAATAGTTTTACTCTGCAGAGGTGTACAACTTTACCCACAAGACAAGATAGACCCTTGTTGCCATGCAATTAACACACTTCCTTAGGTGTGCCGGCAGGGATATCTTGACAAGGCCGTTACAATGTATCTACCTAGCTAGACCCACCCGCTGAGGTTTCACCGCTGTTAGGGTTCCCTCCACCGATCTGAGAAGCCCCTCTTGCGGTGTGAGCAAAACAACATCCACAACAATGCCTCCGTCAGCTCTCACACAACAACCGAGTGGCGAGTCTAAACTAGGCTTCTACAAATTAGTGAGCCAGGTCGTACCATTATAGACATGTGGTAGTACGGTTATGCTTAAAATGGCAATCATAAGCGTCGGTCCTTATACGACTTGGGGCGGTACTTGCACAAAAGGATCAAGGCTTGATCCGCTCCCACCCGACATTCCATGCCGCCCAAGTCAAAATCATTTTTCATTTCTTTTGATTTTAGAAAACAGGACCAAAACCATAATAACACGTTCAAATCACATTTGATAGCTTTCTTTTTGAATGATCCCACCCCTGGGTTGTTTTCATCGGAAAAGGTCCTAAGCAATTCTACCGTACTACATAGCAACGGATACCATAAGCATAAGCATGGTATAAACAATGTTCTAGGGTTACAATGGATATGATTAACAATGTCAAGGTGGAATTAACAAGTTCGGAATAACTAACACTTATATTTGACATATTCCATTAAACATAGCCATGCAACTTTATAAACAATTTTAAATCATTTCGCAAACATAGGAGCAAAGTGCATCAAGGAGACTTGCCTTGATTCTTGTGTGTGTCGAACTCGGAAGGCTCGACGGCGAAATCGGCGGTCGCGGCGGGATCGTCGACTACACGCAAAACGAGGCAATAAATAAATAACAGAAAATAAATAAAATCCAAAAATTATAAAATTAGTACTGGCAGGAAGGTATTGATTTATGATGAATTTAGAAATTTGAATGAGGTCAAACGGAGTTCGGATGAGAAAGTTATGAGCTTCCGAAGTTTGAATTTCGAATAAATCGAAAACCGAGAATATTCCGGGAATATTCCCTTCGGGTTTGACTGGTCAACAGAGGCTTTGACTGGCTTTGACTGGTTTGACTAGGTCTTTGGGGATGTGGCAGTGGGCCCCACATGTCAATGGGAGGGAGTAGCTTCTCCATGAAGCTTCCCATGCCATGGCAATGGAGGAGAGAGAGATTGAGGGAGAGAGAGGGAAGGGGAGGGCGCTGGCGTGGCGGTGCCGGCGAGGGGCGGCGTGGCGGCGGGCGGCGGCGACGGCGAGCATGACGCGTCTTGGCACATAGCGGCTGAGCGGCGGCCAGCGGCGGCTGGCAAGGGCGGCTGGCGGGCGAAGGCGGGCGGCCGGCGGCGGGCGGCGGTCGCCGGCGATGAGCTGGCCGGCGCACGGGCAAGGCCCCACACGCATGCACAGGAGCAACCCAAAAAGAACAGAGAGCAATCTCTACAACAGAGAGCCCCAAAGAAACTAAAACTTGGATTTCTAACACATTTTTGCATGGATTCGATCCAAACAAAAAGCTAGAACCTCTAGAGGACCTCCTTAGCAACATCTAGGATGAAGGAATCGAGCCAATTCTCACCGGAGAAGATGAAATCGACGATGAACACGGGTTCGGCCGAAACGAGCAAAATCCGAAATTCGTCGCCCACGGATGAAGAAACCTAAAATCAACGGAAGGATTAGAGACTAGGCTTCCATGCTAACACAAAGAAACGAACGGGAGGAAGAAAGATCCACCGGAGTGGAAGATATGAGCAAGAACACGAAGAACGCGAAGAACAACCAAAGTTCGTCGGTTTTCTTGATCTTGCGGCCAATTGGATTTGAGAGGCTAACGGAGAGCTATACCACCGGAAAGAGGGTTCTTATACGGAGAGATGAGGGGCGGAATCACGCGAAACGGATTAGAAACGGCCGCTCAATCACCATAAAGGTCGATTTCGGTTTCCTCGCAACCGTTCAAAATCCAGCGAGATCTCGGGTGCATTATCCCCATGGATAGAAAGAGGAGGCCGTTGCGATTCCAACGGATCCGGCCGTTCGCGATTTGGAGTTGTAATGAGGGAGTAAAGAACGTTTGAATTCAAGCCCTAGCTATGGAAACCATTGGAGAGCTCTCTGTTGTTTCCCTTGGGCTAGAGGTTAGGGATGACACTATTCACGTGACACGTGGCGCCTTCCCATTGGTCCTCTTATACGCAAACGATTCGCCCTAAAGAAAATAAGGAAAAATGGCCTAAAAATTCCAGAAAAATTCCTAGAGCCATTTTAGATTATTTGGAACTCAATGGAAGTGGTTTGGTTGAATTTGGATGATTTTTGTGGAATTGGATATACGGGCGCGGATCGCAGGCATTAAACAAAAGCCGCGCGAGATAAAATAGGAACGGATGTCCAAAAATCCGGGGAATGATTCCTAAAATCATTTCGGAATATTTGGAACATTTTAGAAGTGGTTTGGAGATTTTTGGAGCACTTTTGGACTCGGGTGAATTTTGGTCCGTGAGGCGGAAAACCCGATTTTTCGCCCGGGAGGGGATTAATTCCCGATTTCGAAGGGGAATGGATGCCAGGTTATTATAAACACCAAAGAAACTCCAACTTTTGAATTTACTTTATTTAAATTAGGTTTTTCTCCAGAAAGCCAAAACGAGGATGTTACACTTATCTACGTGTAGTTTAACACATGGTTTATCTGTGCCAAAAAAAAAGAGAGTCTAAAACAACATATTTAATTTACCGTATGTGTTCGAAACATAGACTCATTGTAGAACCTACATAATTAGTACACATGCGCACGTATAATCCTCCCTGAATATAACCTCTATTATAGAGGAAGAGATTGGAGGCCAACCGGTGCCCCACGTGGCAGCCCTTTTTTGCGAAAACCTCCTCGGTTCTTCGAAATTACGAATAGGTCCCTATACGATTTTATGTGAGAGTAAAATATTTTTTCCGGTTTGCGTTTAGGTCCCTGGTTTGTCGTTTTACAGGGAGAACCTCTCGTTAAATACGAATCGCGAACGAGCCCTTTCCTAATTTTTCAAAATAGCGAACAGGTCCAAAATTATAGCAGATAGGTCCCCGCGGTTTACGTTCGGGTCCTTTCTCCGTTTTGCCCGAACAAAATGTTTTAGTGTTCCGTTTTTTCTCCAGAGCATGCGAAAAATATTTTCTTTGGCCGTTTTTCCAGAAAAAAATAGAAAACCGTTCCTTTCTCTGTTTTGTCCGGAAAAATGTTTTCGTGATCCGTTTTTTCTTCGGAGCATGGGAAAAATGTTTTCGTTGGCCGTTTTCCCCAAAAAATGGAAGACCGTTTTCTTTATCCATTTTGCCCAAAAAAATGTTTTCGTGATCTGTTTTTTCTCCGGAGCCGTTTTCCCAAAAAAAAAAAAGGGGAAATTCGTTTTTCGTCTGTCGTTTCTCCGTTTTTCCTCGCTTTTCTCAGTGAAAAATCAAGGGATATTTTTTTTTTTGCAGCTCGATCTCTTATATTATCCGGTAAACGCATTGGGTGTTAAACTCGGCATCTATAATTTTTTTGTAACTCAAAATCTAATATTATCCAGAGCGATCTCTAATATTTTTCAAAACGTGTATTATCTTGGATATTCTTATCTTTTTTCAGAAATAAAAACTTGAATCAAATTTCGCACGGCGCGGCGGAGCGCGCAAATCTGCCTTGTTAAGCTGAAGCCGGCCAATCATACACATGCTCCCATTGAATACCTACCCGTGCTGCGTGCATTAACAAAGCAAGGTCGGCCAGCCAACCACTACGTGCTACTTGACCGCATCCACAGGAAAGTCACAAACCAACAATAACGACCATGCGTACGTGTGTCTGTACATCTGTCTACCTACCTGTATGTAGTCGCAATGCTGAAAAGTGTGGCTAGGATACGTAATATATATACGCGCATAGACATATTGTACACGTACACAGTTTATCATCTCCCTAGCTTCCACTGTGTGCATATATAATTACAGGGTAAATATACGTTGGAAATTAAACAACATTCTCTGTGTAAACTTTGTGTAGAAACCATGTATAAAAGCTTTTAACAAGTCTTTGGTGTTACCATATATACGTAAGAGCGGAGAGGAAATTATGAGATCAAATTTAATCGTATTAATTTGCAAGATAATGTCTTCTTCATCTCTTGTTACACGGATATGATAAAATTGCTCTTCAGAAGCTTTTGTTTTGAGATGCATTGCAGGGGAACTGGAATGTAATGGCCTAATTTGTTAATTTGTTTTGTTTCTCTTTACCTGATGTCGCATTCAACTTGATTCATGATCAAACCGATCGAGTCCAAAATAGCAGATTTGTACACATAACTATATACTCTCTGCGTTGATAAATATAAAACCTATAGTTTGAATGATCTATTTTAGAGATATAAGGTTTATACGTAGATTTAATGAGCATTTTCTACTATACCACTATTTTCTCTCTCTCAATCGTATGCATTCATTCAATATTACTCACATAAAGTATTATCTTTCATCCTCTTAATTATGAATCATTTTCTCTCGTACATTTTCCAGTTTTGCTATAAATTTAATCTTTTATATAAAATCAAAATATATCTTATATTTATTAACACACGAGTATATCAATAAAGACTTCGACTGGCATATGGAATATCGTTGATCTTCGTGCGCCTCGGGGGAAGATCGAGTCTAAAACAGAAGATGTTTATCTGAGTCGAAAACATGCTAAGTGCTTATCCCAAGTTATCGGCGTATTAAAGCCAAAGTAAAAAGAGAAGGTTAAATCGAACAGCACAAAAACATAGTACATGCATGGGTACAGTACGTACTGACGGGCACTAGGAGCAAAGAGCATGTGGGTAGCTCGACCAAACTCATGAAGAAACTGCACTTGATCGATCACCAATGAAGTCAAATTAGAGTATGCTTTTCCTTCTAGTACAAGTTGTACAAATCTTGAAGCAAACGAAGGGGTAAGTAATCCTCATCCACCCTTCATTCATGATTTAATAGTTGTGCAACTTTTAAAAGGAAGAGCATAAAAACACCTCTCGTCAAATTATTGGTGAGGGTAATTACTCCAAGCTAATTCTGCAGGCTAGTACGATACGCATGCTAAGCATCAGCGTTAACTGAAATGCGTCTATATATCTACGGACACGTACGTGCAGATCAAGAAACGGCTACCCAACGATCCAGCTAACTTGTTGAAGGGTACAAAATTCCGTGTAATTAGGAAGACCTTATATTTCTTTGTCTGAGACCGAGCGAGCTGAGCCGTCGGATCAGGGCGGTGAATGGCTTAGATCAGCGAGCATTAATTGGTTAATAAGCAGGAGCTGAGTAGGGTTGCCTAATCCATCTGAACCGTTCATTCTCCCATCGGATGGATCGGGTGGTTCTCGCTACAGAATAGCTACCCCAAAATTATCGTCCGCCTAGTTACCATTTGACAGTTGATTAAACTGCCCCAAGAAATTCTGGTGTGGTCCTTAACTGTAGTACGTGGACTGAACTTTATAATTTACTCCATTTAACTTCTCTAACTTGTGGTTAGTGGTAAACGAACTTTAAACACATCAACTAGAGAGACAAGATGTAACATTGCTTGAACTTTAAACATCACCTAGAGAAACAAGATGTAACATTGCTACGCGATGCTACAGTTGACATACTCCACTTAATAACCTTGATACGCAACTTTGAGCACTCTATACAATTCTTGTTAATATATTTTAAAACTACAGAAGTTTAATATATGTTGTGACAATTATTTTTCTAAAAGTAGTCTAATTGGTATCATTTTCTCACATGGCTAACTTATACTTTTGTATATGAGACTTTTTATCATTCTTGGAAGGTACCAAAATACTCCCTCCATTACATTCCGGAGGTTTGAGAGCTCCTGAAGCATCCACCTGTCACCGTATTTTTTTTTGCGAAAAACCCCCTCCAATTCTTTAAATTATGCATAGGTCCCTACAAAATTATGAAAAGGTCCTTCGCGAATTTTTGTGATGGTAAGAAAAACTTTTCCGAATCGCGTTTGGTTCCCTCACTCGTTACTTTACGGAAAAACCTCCCGTTAAATGCAAATCGCGAACGAGCCCTTTTCAACTTTTTCGAAATAACGGTTAGTCTAAAAATATAACAAACAGGTAGGGATGGCAATCGGGCGGGTAGACCTCCCACAGACCCGAACCCGAACCCGAAACCCGAAATTCATACCCGAACCCGAAATCTCTCACGGGTACATACCCACGCCCATACCCGAACCCGAAATTAAATTCACCTCGTAATAAAATTTTCAACCATCAATTGTTAATCAATTCATTTGTAATTTCTATGTTTATTGTAATTTCTATGTTTAAAGGAAAAATATATGGTGTATATAATCATGAAAGTTACCGCATCTTACATCTCGAACGATGCTTGAAAATCTTGAATTAACTTTTCATTATTTTTAATTTATATTAATTAATTCGGGTACCCATGGGTACCCACGGGTGCAGAACCGAACCCGAACCCGAACCCAAACCCGAACCCGAAATTTGAAACCCACGGGTCTGAAATCAAACCCATACCCAAACCCATCGGGTCGGGTACCCACGGATACCGAACCCACGGGTAATTTTGCCATCCCTACAAACAGGCCCCTAGTTTTTACATCCAGGTCCTTTCTCCGTTTTCCTCGGAAAAAATATTTTCATCAACGGAAATATGTGTACTTTTTTTTGAACGCGATCTCTAATATTTCTCGAGCCTCCAAAAATTTTGAAAATACATCTGGCCTATTTTTCCTCGAAAAAAAAACGCAGAATCGTTTTTCGTTCACGCCGCGCTTATTGGCCTAGTTTATATTAAGGTAGTACTAATAAGTACAAAATATTTAAAGGGTGGATGTATCAATTTTTAGTATCTCTTGGTACTATCACAATATAAATTTTGATACATCCTAAGAATAGTAAATAGTCTCTTTGTATATAGTATTGGGCAAACTTTGACAGAGAAATGTCTGCAATTACATGTTGAAGTATCCCTTAATTGAGACTTTTACCATCCTTGACAGATACCAAAATTTACATCTTTAAACTTTTGGTAACTAAAAAGTCTACCCTCCCCTTAATTAGCTCGTGGGTAGGGGTGCAAACGGAGCAGATACGGACGGATTTTGTTCATCCCGTATCCTATTCCAAATTTTTTCTTGGATACATAATCGGATACGGACAGTGCCGGATTCGAATACGAATACGGATTACTTGATCCACGAATACGAGCGAATACAGGTCATTAGGATAAGGTTAGTCTCGGTCACAAATAGTTAGTCGGATAATGCGTGAAAGCAGAAACCATATATGTCACATATATTAGGATCAATCAACCATACACAAAACTTTACTATAACTTTCAAGACATGTAAGTGTTTCAAATTCAATAATAATTGCATTCCCTACATAAGAATAATATACAACCAAGTATAATTCCAATCAACATATGCACTTATATGATGTAGCACATCCAACTGCAATCAAGTGTTTTGTAGTGCAATTATAAGAGCTCGCTCCAGAAAGTAGTGCAATTATATTACAATTTGCTCACATTATATCACAGGCTCACAACGGCACTATGTTTCACATGCATTATATTACAACTTGCCTAATCAGATAGCACACAACCAACACGCAACATCTAAAATACAGCTAGCAAGCACTGTAATTCAAATACACACATTATGAACAATATTGCAAGGGTATCAGGTCGGATATTTACCGGGTATTGGGTCGGATATTTACCGAATATCGGGTCGGATATTGCTCTTCTCATATCCTAACCCACATTACATGAGATTTTTCGGATACGGATCGGATATTGCTCTTTCCATATCCTAACCCATATTACATCGGATTTTCCGGATACGAATACGGATAACATAGGTACGGATTTTTTTCAAATACGGTATCAGATCGGTCGGGAATTATCCGCTCTGTTTGCACCCCTACTTGTGGGTAGACCCAAGTAGCATGACCAATTTGGTATATTTGTCTGCTAACTTACATGCAACTTGGGTTTTGGGAAAATCATTAAAAGTTTTTGGAGCCTAATTCTCAATTACTTATTCTATGAGTTCTATGAAAAAACCACTCTCACCTATTTTCAAAAACGTAAAATTGGCTACAAAGACATCATAAAATATTGCCATTTACCTAGGGTCACTCTAAAATCATGGTTTAGCTAAAAGGCACTCTAAAATTATGGTAATTTGCCACAATACACTGCAAATATTAAATTAATATTACATGAGTAAATAGGAGAGAGGTGTGCAAAATGTCTAATTTGCACTGGGCACAAAATTGTTTAAAAAAAACAGAAGAAACCTCACTTCATCCTCCTCCACTCTCCTTTTAACATCCCAAAAATTAATTTTTGGCAAAAATTAATTTTTGGCAAAAATTAATTTTCATTATCATTTCTGAACTTTTGAGGATTCTCTAGAATTATTATGGAACTTTAAAAGCCTTTTCCAATTAATTCTCTGAATTTAATAAGCACTTATTGTGATTAATTAGAGGTTAATCACAATCCAAAAATAATTTATTTTAATTCAAACTATTTTATTTTGGAACAATTGATTTTTTTTAATTTTTAGGGTTAATTTGGTAGTTTTGCGGATTAAGAACAAAATGGGCAATTTTGGCATATGTAAGATATTCTTTCTCCGAAACTTAGGAAAACATTATTTTAATTGGCTGAGTGTGTAATGGAAATGGCCACTATTTTAGAGTGTCTTCTAGCCAATCCATGATTCTCTGGAGTATTCCAAGCAAATTAATGCCAACATTTTGCAGTGTTTGTAGCAAATTAATTTACCTTAATTTAAAAGACTCAAAATATAAATGTAGAATAACTTAATACCAATTTTTAACAGAATAGTAACATTTTCAGCCAAATCATACTAGATGCTACCATAACGAAGCAAGTATGAATTTAAAACCATATTGCTAAAACATACACAAATACGGAAGTCTAAAAATATAACAAATCCAAGAAAAACCTACTCTTTGTAAAACAAAACTTAAACTCAACATCAAATTGTCGTTTTGCCCATTTCCTAACTATCACTAGCAGATAATAATCATATAACCATACTGGTTTAGTATCCATTCAATTAAATTGTTTTGCAAAGTGTGTAGCCATGATCTCTTGTTGATGCTCGGAGACATGCAACGTGGGCAATAAATGAAATGGCCGTTCAACCGGTGAAAGTAGCTAGGAACAACGCATGAGCTACTTGTGCACGCATGCACCATTGCCCCGCGATCAAGTGCGTGCTTAGTTCGTTCCAAGACCCAACTCAAGCTAGCTAGCGCACACAGCTAGCGAATAAATACTTAGTAGCGCTACTACTAATTAATCTTGTAAACAATAAATACATGTCTGTCGATGCCTAGTCGCAATCATCACAGCTTAATCGGATTGGATCATTGGATGCACAACCATGACAAGTTTTTTTGCCAATATTTTTTCTTTGGTTTAAGAAAGAAGTTGTATAACACCTCGAACTTTGATTGAAAGTCTATCCAACATTTCGAACCATGAAACCAGATATTTGATCCACAAACTTTGCAATCTGATTCAAATAACACCATAACTAGGTTTCGCATAGTGGCATTAATTGCTTATATGACACAATGAGTGAGTATGTTTGCCATGAACAATGATATGTTGGTCAAGTTAGGTCAATGATAGGGGTGCTCACACGAGCTTCTCCCCTACCGAGCTCCCAGTCATGCTTTCATGACTATTAGTGTCTGTAGCTCCCTTCCTCTCTATTTTGATTTGGAAGATAAGCCCTTGTGAGTCCCACCTGCTATTGACCTAAAATTGCCAAGCATGTCATCCTACGTGGCAAAACCACCCATTCATCACGCCATGCGGGCAGTACCACTATGTGAAACCGGGTTATGCTGTTATTTAAACTGGATTATAAAGTTTGAGAATCAAATATTGACGAGTACCCATACCATGGGTACCCCCATCAGCCCGGAAGCACGAACGGGCTGACCTACCATGGCGAAGGCCCAAAGATCGCCGAACAAAGACTTGGGCCACGGAGAAGCGAACCACGACCTATGCAGATCGACCCTAGACGGTCGGCCAGACACCGATCCAGCGGTCGGCGGGCTCTAATACCGGCAAGAGGGGCCCACGCCGGTGTCATACCTGCCGAGCACGGCGCCCTGGCATCCGTACCAGGTAGGCGGCTCCTTCCCGAGGCGCCGAGGAGCCACCGAAGAAGTCAAGCCCCCGTCCACATCGCTGGCGCACAGAGGAGTACGCCACTCCAGGCCGAGGCAAAGTCAAGCGCCATTAAAGCCACCGAGGCCGACGGGAACACCACGCGATCGCCATCCAGTGACAGACCTTTGTACAAGACAGTTCAGCACAGAGCTACCAACCCTGCCTCGGGACGAGCAGGGGTCGGTCGGACAAGACGGAAAACAGACTCCGAGACATGCCGGCCCCCTTTTCTCATGGCTTTCTCGAACTCCCGTGTAACCAGTCTCCTCCGCCTATATAAGGAGAGGCAGGGCTCCAGAAGGGGGAGGAACAGAACGACAACGAGAGGAAAAAAGACAGTCTTCTAGGTAGCCACGACTCCCTAGCGAAAACCTCAGGGGACCGGTCAGCCGACCCCCTGCCTTGCTTGTATTCCTCTTGTTCATCACCTAGAGATCAATACACCCACATCGAGCAAACTGGAGTAGGGACATTCAGCCCGAACCAGTATATATCGTTTGGCTCCTTGAGTCGACCATTCGGGGAGAGGGAGCGCGCGACCCCATCCGACCATAAATTCGTATTGCCGGTGCACGAAACGCCGACAAATATCTGATTTCATAATTCAAAACGTCAGAAGAATTTTCGATCAAAATTTAAGATGTTATATAAACTTTTTCTTTGTTTTAATACGCTGCTGCTTTTTTTTCTTTCCATTTTTTAGGCCATAAATGCTTCTTGTTTGTGAGCTCAACACGTATCTTTTAATAGTTGCTCCGAATACTTCGGCCTTTTATGTTAGTGGGCGAGCTTAAACTAAAAAAGGAAGTACGCACTAGCATAGTACTATCAGTAATTGTTTTCTTGTAAATTGATGGACTATTTTCTTGTCACCATGTTCGTAGTGGCGAGGAGTGAGTGAGGACATATATAGGAGCACTAAGTTGCATAATTTTAGCACTTCACCTCTAACTGAATCGAAGGATTATCTTATTTAGGACCTACTAACCTAATTGAAATTCAGCTACCTGTATGGTATTTCTGAACCATTTTAAATAATGTAGAGTCAACATCAAGCACATGTGCCTTCCTGCAAAAAGGAAAGTAAACACAAAGCATGTTTCAGGGAGGCAATTCTACCTGTAAAACCAGGTCATTACTACCCTCTGCGTACATGCCATGATTCCCATGCAACCTTTCCCCAATGGTGAAATACTAAAATGATTGGGGAATGCACAGGGGAGTTGCACTCCTATTTCTGCTTTCATGGTCTAGGCAATGCACTTGTGAGTTGTGACCACTGTTGCTGCAGTAGTAAATCAAGCGTATGAATTCAGGAGACACCTTCATGTGTCCCAACCCATTGGATTCAGCTGGCTGTAGTAGCAATTCCTAGTTTACTGCTTCCTTCCTAGGCCGCTATTTACTCTTTCTTAATTAGCAACCACATCTAGGACCAGCTCTACGTACCTTGCCCTTTTGCCGTGACAATCTGTCGAAAAGAGTCGTAGATTTGTGCACATTGGACGAGATATTGGAGTCCCACATAATTCCGGTGACCTGCTGCACATGCATGGCCGCCTAACCATGGTCCAGAGGAAATTTCTGGCTCACAGAGCTGTGTATAGCATTCATGATGGTATCCAAGTTTGAATTGAGAAATCAAAGAGGCTGGCTGGTAGATTCAACTTCAGCAAATATACTTCATCATTTTTCAGGGTGGAAAAATCCAAAAGGACGCATAATGTAATGAATCTAAGCAAGCAACGGACGCCCTGGAGTCGGACGCACGGATAAGATCGGAGAACTCCTGAGGCCTTCAGTACTCTGTACACGTACTCCTCTTATTAATGGACGTCGAATCCTAATGAAACTCACGTCCATTTTAATGTTCCATAAAAAAGAACTTCACAGTTTTTTTCATAACAGTAGCCTTTCCAGATTACTCCAAATTACGTATACAATTAGATAGAATTTCACCTTCTTAATGTCATCTTTTAATTCCTAACTCGTAAATTTCCAGACACAACATTCTCGATAGCAACTGGACATGATCTGAGCCATCCATTTTCAGATCCAACGGTCCAAATTCGCACGATGTGAACCGTTCATCTGGGATCTTACGGTGCTATTGCAACCGCTTAAGTTGCACCGCACAGGATCCTGTCCGGACAGTTCATATGCAAGCTATACTCTACAGTTTGCACCACTAAATGCTTGACACCTACTCTATGTGGTGAAGTCAAATCTAGCACGCCACACGCACACATTGTTAGAAGTTGGAACATTGGCGCCATGGCCTGCACTACTCCCCCACCAAGAGAGCCTATAAAAGCTCATTAACGCAATGCACAGGACTTGCTCTTCCTCCACCTCACTCTAGCCAGCTTTGCCATCTCTCTCTCTCTCTCTAAATTCCCCTTCTAAGATGGGCAGTGGTGGCACTGGTGTCACAGGCTTTGCCCTGGCCTTGTTGCTGCTCCTTGGCGTCTCCAATGGGCAGCTTCAGATGGGGTTCTACTCCAAGTCCTGCCCCAACGCCGAGTCCACCGTCTCCTCCGTCGTCCAGCAGGCCGCCGCCTCCGACTCCACCATCCTCCCAGCCCTTCTCCGCCTTCAGTTTCATGACTGCTTCGTCAGGGTACGTACGTAATTATATCTTAACTATTATAAGAATGAGTTGGTGGTGAGTCTGTTAGGCTGTTCTTAGACCAGAACGGTAGGGGCCCAAGACCCAGTAGGTGAGTCACTATTGCCTTGCTAACCAATAGTTGTAAATCTGCACGACAACTCAATATAGATGATTTGATTTATTTACTAGCTTACAAAGATATGTTTTGCTTGATATATGTTTTACAGAAAATTGATTTATTGTATGGTTTAGAATCCTGCATTATAATTATGTATTATTCTCTTTTGAAATTCCGTTGCAACGTACGGACATCTTACTAGTGTATATATATATATATATATATATATATATATATATATATATATATATATATATATATATATATATATATTTGCTATCGATGATAATAATAAATCAATGGGTGGGTTAGGGGTGCGACGCGTCCGTGCTGATCAAGGGCGGGAACAACAACGCGGAGGTGAACAACAACAGGCACCAGGGGCTGCGTGGAATGGACGTCGTCGACAACGCCAAGGCACAGCTCGAGTCGCATTGCCCCGGCGTCGTCTCCTGTGCCGACATCGTCATCCTCGCCGCCCGCGACGCCGTCGCCTTCGTACGTGTAGAAAAGAACGATGAGAGCCGCAAAATGCATGAAGTGCATTGATTGAGCCTGGAGGTGGGAATTAATTAATGATTTCATGGCCGGGGTTGCAGACGGGCGGGCCGTCGTTCGACGTGCCGACGGGGCGGCGCGACGGGAGGGTGTCGAACCTGCGGGACGCTGACGTGCTGCCGGACGTCCACGACTCCGTTGGCTTGCTCCGGTCCAAGTTCGCCGCCGCAGGCCTCGACGACAAGGACCTCGTCCTCCTCAGCTGTAAGCCAGCAAACTTATTCTTCTTCTTGCCTCGCTCGATCATGGTAGCTAACCCATGAGTGTGCACGTACGTACGTGAATGGGTGCAGCGGCGCACACGGTGGGCACAACGGCGTGCTTCTTTATCCAGGACCGGCTGTACAACTTCCCGCTCCCCGGCGGCGGGAGGGGCTCGGACCCGTCGATCCCGGAGGGCTTCCTCTCCGACCTCAAGTCCCGGTGCGCGCCGGGGGACCTCAACACGCGCCTCTCCCTCGACCGCGGCAGCGAGCGCATCTTCGACACCTCCATCCTCCGCAACATCCGCAACGGCTTCGCCGTCATCGCCTCCGACGCCGCGCTCTACAACGACACCTCCACCGTCGACGTCGTGGACTCCTACTCCGGACTCCTCAGCACCTTCTTCGGGCCATACTTCCGGCGGGACTTCGCCGACGCCATGGTCAAGATGGGCAGCATCGGGGTGCTCACCGGCCGCAAGGGGGAGGTCAGGAAGGTCTGCTCCAAGTTCAACTGATCCATCCATCCATCCATCGATGCTCGGTAGAATTCATTCATTGCACGCACGGCTGGCCCATGCCTCTCATGGATGGTTTGGTTGCGTGGTGCTTTCATGGCATTTGTTCTCCTTAATTACTCAATTGTGTAGATCTTACTGAAAAAAGAATTTTTAACTGGTGTGCTTCTACATATGCTCGAGTGCATGCGTTCACCAAAAGGAAAGTTGCACAGGGTTCTAAAGGGTCGAGTGATCAACGGCAAATGCTTTAGGACCTGTGCAGTTTTCTTTTAGCCATCGCTCGGAGTGAAATTTACAGGGTACAAGATATATTTGGTGTTTTATGTTTATATGTGTATATTCATACAATATATGTATAAGTGGAGATGTTAATCATTTTGCTCTTATTTGTGTTTGGTGATATTGAAAAGAAGTGTTGAGTTCATCATTCCAAGTGGTGTCCAAGATTGTAACAATTCATCCCCTATCTTAATTCTTTTGATGGGATGCAAATAGATACCATCTGCTTGTCGTTGAGCTTTATAGTGCAATTATATTCTTAAGGCCTACTTGGAAGAGAACATGCGTGGTCCAAATTAACGCCCCTTATGGATTTGATTTGATAGAGTGCTATTGCCAAGTACTCCATACTTTAGTTTTCAGTATTGGTCTAAATTAAACAGATTGTTATTAGGTTTATTACAATTTTTCAAACAAGATTGCTTGTATTACTTGCTGAGGAGTGTTTCTATACTTTCCCTTCTAATACAAGTTGCACAAATCTTGAAACAGGCGAAGGGGAAAGTAATAATTAACTATCTACCCTTCATTTATACTTTAATGTTTATACAACTTTTAAAAAGAAAAACATATATAGAAGCACCTCTCTTCTTGTTTAAAGGTCTTTTGCATCTACAATGAAGACAGTGTATTCATGTGCATTCCAAGCTGAGTGCTGAATGTGTATATGCTGCAAAATGCAAATAGCTTTACATGTCTATCAACTCAGCTTAAATTGTACAGATCTGTTTATAAAAAGGCTGTTCAGAAATGTTGTAGCATTTCTTTTGTCTCCATGCCACATTATGGGTAGTTGGCAGGGAAGTAGGCAGTGTTGGTTGGGCTTGTTTTCATTGAGGACAAGTAGTTTTGCATTGATTAGGCTGTCTCTGGACAGTGCAAATTTAACTGTTGTGCGAGAGAAAGAAGTGTGCTTGTACATGTGATTCTGTCAACCTGTCCTATGCACCACAACCTAGATCTTGATTTTTCCAGCTTCCAGATCTGGTGTTTGAATCCAGTCGTTGCATTTTGTTTTTGTCAAGATTTGCGCCAGGTACTTTCGCTCAGTACAGCGGAGGGTGGGCTTCACAATGTTTGCTGTAAAGGAGTAAAGGACTCATATTCTCTGTTGTACTGAAGTAAATAAGGCACAGTTTTACATATTTCAGTATTCTCCCAGTATCCCACAACCATTATAACATCGTTACAGATACTGTAAATTGATCCGGATCATTGAGTTTTATCGGGCGACTGGGTAGCAGGGTGAACGGCTTAGGGTTATATATATGAAAATAATTTCATACTCTTGGGAGTATGTACTCCCTGCTTATATTAACTGATGTTACGCAAGTGAAAACATATTCCATAATATATTCCAACGTTTCTCAAAACCCTTACCCAAAGATGGTATTACCTGGTTTATCAACAAGCCATTGTCCGAATGGTCTGGCCAATTAACCTTTTTTTTCTCTTTATTCCACTTTTTTGTTTCCCAAAACGTCCACAATTAATCACTAGTCTGAATTTATATTTAAAATGTTTCCACTAAAATATGATGAAATCAGGCGTATCATTCAATTGGCATTGGTGTTTATTAATTGGCCTATATATGTAGTGTCACGAGGCTGTGAGCTAAGAGTACTCCCTCGGGTGCTAAATAGATGATGTTACAGGATTTTGCACTTCAATCAAAGATAGATGTACAAAAGACCAAATTACCCTATATTATGAGGTCACTTGTTGCACTTGATAGCGTATATGACTCTAGTCCATAGCAGTAATGATATTAGAAATAGCCAAAAAAGAGAGGCATATAAGGAAAAGATGGTAAAAAAGTTATTTTCAAATTGTAGAATGACATGTACTCACTCCGGTTTCATATTTCCTGTCGCTGGAGCGTTCTGCAGTCTGGTTAAAATTTTCTATCGCTGGACCGTTCTGCAGCCGGTTTTGGATAAGATTAGCCCTGTTGCAATCAATGGTACCGATTTTCAAAGCATGCGTATTAATTGCTGACGCTTGAACTCTGCATGCACACGTGACGATTGGGTATCCTTGCTTTGAGAATTGAGATCACACCATTTCCAAACTATTTAATATGGCCACACTAGAAAATTAGCACTCTATTAATCACTCCTTATATGTGAGATTATGTCTAAAACGACAGGAAATATGAAACCAGATGGAGTATTTAGGACCAAAATTTAAAGCTAGAATAACATGTATTAAAAAAACGGAGCGAGTAATATTAAGCATGTTGATAGGCATCTATGGCCACATGAGTAAACGAAGGGACAAAATGAAATATGTGCACAACTATGCTAAGCAAAGCTGATTAGGTGGCTATTTATGAATCGGGTTAATACTTCAATTAAATTGCAATTTTACGCTCCAGATAAACATGAGTTTTGGTACAATTAATCTTCACAATGGAAGCAGATCAATGACTAAAATATTTTGGTCCAGAAAATATTTACTCCCATATATATAGATCATTGCTTCTGTGTTAAGACTAGGACAGTTATTTTGCAAAAAAAAAATGTACTCTCCATCTCAAATGTAGGTGGTTCCTTTTGTTTTTAGTTCTCACAGTTTAAATTAATGCAAAACTCTGATGTCATTTTCATAAGCACACGTTAGTAAAAATTATAAAACTATACAATATTATGCATGAATGTATTTTACATGATAAATTTAACAACATTACTTCTACAGTTCAACTATATGATACTCCTAGCTACTTCTTTTTATAAATCCCAATAGCCAATTTTTAAACGCCCCAAAAAACATTTTCGAGGGCATTTATTGGCCGTCATGGAAAAGCATTACACGGCGTTAAGGAACTAGCTAGGGCAGCGGGCCGTTTACAAATTACAATTACCTTGTTCTTGGACCGTACGCTCAATGAAATACTCAAATGAGCATCGCTCGAGCTGTTGGGACTGTCATTTGTCAAGCCACTGGTGACGAGGCCTGTGCAGAAATATCGCCAATCATGGCCGGTGTTCAGGAGCTTAGTACTATGCTTAATAACTTTTAGAGAGGTGTTTTCTTCTATGCTCTTCATTTTAAAAGTTGTACAATTATTAAAGCATAAATGAATGGTAGATGATGATTACTTACCCCTTCGCTTGCTTCAAGATTTGTGCAACTTATACTAGAAAGAAAAGCATAGAAACATTACTCTAACTTTTAAGCTTAGCTTTGCAGGTCAGGAGTGTAATGAAGCTGCTCATGTAAGTGCAAAGTAGTTAGCTGCCCTAGGTAAGACAACGACGTATGTGGATCAATCAAGCACCAGAGTTTTTATGTGATTATCTACTCAGTGATTTTAATCCTGCTGGTTATCACAATAAAGCTCCTGATGAAGTGCATTGCCCAGAGGACCAGCTATGGACAAATTAAATTAAACCCTTAATTAAGTGCACAATCAAATTGAGGGGCAAGCACACCTGTATTTAGTGGCAAACTTGCAGAATTGGTGGCGCACTGACACCACCACAAGTACACACGCTAGCTAGATAGAGGTTAATTAATTAGTTAGTTCCACTCAGAAAAAGACACTGGTAGAGATTGATTAGGTAGTCATTAATCGAGCGGTTACATCGTATAATTCTCTGGCAGTACGCACGCGGTGGAGATTTGGACTTTGGAGCGAATTATTTTAGAGTACTGGCGAGAGAGTCGTTCCAATTGATGGCCGGCTGCGCGATGGAACGCCACCGGAAAACGCGGCGAGGCCGGCCGGCCGGCGTCGCTATCGATCGATTGTGATACTTGAACAGCCAGATCGATATCATGGTGTATCCATGTGATTGGCACAGCTAGCTAGCGGCCCCCGGTAATTTTTTTCTTGATAATCTAGTCCTTTTTTATGGTAATTTGAAAAATAGTTCCCTTTTCGACCATAGAAACGTTGATCATCTGTCGCGCCTTCATACCGCGATAGAAAGTAGCACGCTCAGTAGCATCAATGAAGCGATTTACTTAAGAAGGTCATTAATTAAGTGATAATTAATTGTGCGGTTAATTAATTAACCTGAATAATTAATTTCACAAATTCCTGCCGAGCAATAGTACATCGGTAGGATTTGCAACATGTGACATGTGTCATCTATCGACCATTCCATAGTTAGGAAGCATGCTATTTGTAAATGCGTTTAGAAGACGATTAGATTTACAAAGACAATTTAGAAAAGTGTCGGTGGACTAGTTAGCTCGAGCTATAGCTTGTAAAGCCACTCAAGTCCTTGTCACGACAGCTTGAGAAGAAAAACAAAAAGGTACATGTGATCCTTGCAAATTATTCCTGTATTTGTGGTGTAGACAAGTCATAAAATTGGAACAATACCGGCAGCGGCCACAACATTCCTGTTTAAGATGAAGTACATATTTTGTTCAGACCAGATTAAGTACATATATACAATTTGTGAGGTTCAAATGTTGTTAGCATGCTTTAAAAATCGAAGTACTCCATGAGAGGGATATTAACTTTGTCAAGAAAAAAAAGTTTTTCTTTGGATCTTTTTCCTATTATCAGGTACTTATTATTATTTTTGCTAGGGATAAGTCAAGTCGCTAGCCGTTAGACGTATTTGGAGACACGTGTGCTTCAACTATTGGATGTTGATCACTAGGTGCGGAGCCAACCCAGGCTTATGTCTCCGGCCGGACCACATCTTCTTGGATTAAGCTATAATTTATTGATTTTTAACATATTTTTGTATGAATTTATGGTGACAGGCCTTAGACTCAGACCCTAGAGGTTCAATGCGTCTCTGCCCCTGTTGATCACACAACTACACAGCAGGTCTCAAACTCATAGTGCGCGTGAGTGAAATAACCTCAAAAATTCAAAAGAAATTAAAATTTTGAAATTCAATTTGGATTTGGATTTTACCTTGTTTTGCTTGGGCCTTCACTCATCTTGGGCCGATCCGGCCTAGTCCCCCTGCGCGGCCCAGCTTGCCTGAGCCGTCCTGTCCGCCACCGACCGCGCCGCCTGCACCGCGTCACCGTCACTTCCACCCGTCGCCTGCCACTTGCCTGAGTCCACTCCGCCTGCGCCACACGCACGTCCCACCGCCTCGCCGCGCCAACCGCCGCCATCCCATCCCGCCCCGCGCGCCCGTGAGCGCCGCTCGCCCACTCCGCCTGTCGCGACCCAGAAACCGCCCAGAAATTCGGTTTCGGATAGAGAGATTGAATATCACTTGCTTACATCAACAAATGACATCGAAAGAATGTTAGATATGTAATTATGGCTAATTTAAAAGTGATTAAAAGAAAATTGTAGGCCACCGGCCTAAAGTTTGAATTACGAACCATCAATTGAAATCAAAATCCACAGGAAAGGCCTGAGTGCAGCCGTGACCCTATACGCCATCACCGCCGAAGGAATAGGTAACCAAGCGATGGTCTTCATTCTCTTTCTCTGAATAAATGTCAACAAGCAACGTTGAGTATACGTATGTACTCGCAAGACTTTAGTGTATGGAAATAAATATGTATGCAGGGTTAGTCCAAGGGGATCAAGCTTCTACACTAAGTTTATTTTCAGCATAAAGCAGATTTTATTTGCAATAGAGTAATACATAAACAATTTTGGGGTTGTAAAGAGCACTTTAGTAAGAAAGTAATTAACAGTATATAAAGCATTTGTACATCAATTCATAACCAATCCAACAAGTATGTTGCAGCCAACTCATCATGATACCATTAATCCAACTTTTCATATCAACGATCCAACTCGTCGTACCAACACATTTTTCTTTCAAAGTGTATGCAAAACCAAAACCAAAAATACTATACTTGACATTATGTCCCAAGCTGCTCTTGACCGTAAGCACAGCTAATCGATTAGATTTAAATCTCTGTAGAGAGTGTACACTTTACCCACATAACATATTCTAGCAATCATGTCAACCATGCCACGCAATACACAAGTACCTATTTTGCTAGACTATGACAAAACTTTTCGAATAGCTAGAGCCCAATCTTGCATTAGCCCGGTGTATGACCATCCTTGCTATTGCGGCAGAAGTCACTAGCCGTACATTTTAGTACTCACGATGGTCCCGCTACCCATCGCCCTCGTTCTCCCCATAGCAATGCATACCCGTTGTATCGGGTTACTTTGGTCCCAACGCCTTGGTGAAGGGAGCACCCTCGAACGACACCAGTCCGTCGGTTCGTCCATACTACTTCGGCCTACTAACATGCAAGGCTAAACTCTAACTAATTTACTAAGTTATGGCTATCTCATAACTAGCACATGTGGTTGCACCATTTGACTTAGTTGATAGCCCTCCGAACCTCTCCCGGCCTATTTTCGTTTTCTGTTTCGGTTTTCGTTTTCCGTTTCATTTCTTTTTCCGTTCGTCGTTTTTCGTTTCGTTTATCGTTTACCGTTTTTCGTTTGTCTACGCTAGATCCGACGTTCGCGCAGTACCCGAAGCCCGAGCAGTTCTAGGAGCCAGAGCAGGACCAGATCAGAGCCGAGTACGACTACATCGGCTATGACCTAGATGACCTCACAGTGCAAAAAGGCAAGCCGCACGCCCTTGAACATGTTGAACCCAACTGTTGATAGCATAGTAGTATTTATTTTCTAATGCATTATTTCACTCATATTTTAATTATGGAAAATGTATAATTTAGAATGACATGATGTTTAGTTAACACCAAATTGCTCATTTCCTCCTTAATGTTGTTAAGTCATACTTAACCCTTGTTAGGCTAGTCAATAATTGTGCACCCCGTAACTAACTATTTAGTCTTATTAATTCCACCCTTAGTCCTTTTAAAATTGTGGCGAGCAGTGGCTCGGTGTCTTTTATAACTCTGCTACGGTCAGGGGGACAGTATTGGAGTAATCACGAGGTGGATGCTAGTTTGATCCCCGACCGATGATGTAAGCCATGTCTAGTTTGGTGGTTGGTGCGAGCAGGTACCAAGCTTGGTTGTGGTTGGCTCTTTGGCAACATAAGGTTAAACCCCCCTTAAGCAAAGTAAATTGTGACACCTCGGAGTGTCGTATCCTTAATTTTTGAGCATGATAAGGTTAAATACAGTATGAGATGTGGAAATAAGGTTAAGATCATAAGGATCGGGGGTTAATAACGTTTCCGGGCCGTTTCCGGGCCGTTTGAGGTTTGGGCCTTCCGGGGAGTTTGGGCCTTGGTGGGCTTTGGTGGGATGGATTAGGACTCGTAACGGACTAGGATTGGGTTGAGGCTGATAAAGGCTCCCCAGCCCCCTTGCGCCCATGCTGCTGTTGTTGCGCCCCACCTCCACTCTTGCGCCCCTCTCCACCTCACTCCCTCACACTGCCTAGCCCCCCAAAACCGTCGCACCACCTCCCTTTCCCTCCACCTCACCCACCTCCCCTCCACCCTTGCTGCCTAGGGTGGTCTCCCCACCCCTGCACCTCGCGGAGTCATCCCGTGGAGCGAGGAGGCGAGGAGCGAAGGCGAGGAAGCGAGAGCGTGGAAGCGAGGAAGCGATTCAGCGAGGAGATTCAGCGGAGATTGATTGGAGTTTTGCGCGGGCAAGGTATGATCTTGAGGATCCTTGGATTTGATCTAGGTACTGTTATTAGGGTGTTTATCAAGTTTTAGATCAATTGGAGGCGCTGGTTTGAAGTAATTTGGGTTAGAATCTAAACTTGTCCACGTTTCTGTTTTCCGGGCAGATTGAGCAGTCGAACTAGGGTTCGAGTTTCCGTCGATTTAGAATCGAATCAGACCGTACGGACTTCTAGGAAGTTGTAGATAATTTAATTATCTTTCCGTGGACGTAAAGCACGTTAATTTCCGATCCAGCCGTTTGAAAGTTATGGCTGTTTTACCGAGCGCCTAAAATCTGTGACGTAACTGGAACAGATTGTGGTAATCTGTAGATTAAACAATTTTAGAGTCGAATCAGTCTTTCCCTATAACTAGAAAAAAGTTGGGAAATTTCTAAGCTTCGCGACAGTGTACTCGTTTATTCGATTTGGAGTCCCAGAACTCCAAGTTATGCCTTTTGCAAGGCTGCTGTTCCGCGAGGACAGAACCTCTGTTTTTAGGTTTTGCGAGTAGTTGGCAATGTCGGGTTAGATGAGGCGTGTGTACTGTTTTGAGGTTATGATTGTGAGTGTGTGATGCCTATGTGCAGGTGGTGTGACCCGGGAGTTCCCTCTTCTTCCGCCAATCCGTTGCGTGGTTGAGGCAAGTGTGTTGTGATGGATAGCAAGTTGTAGGTTGCATGTTGAAATTAGATGGAATTGCCTACATGATATATGTTCACTTGCCATGTTTTAATAATTGATATGATATGATGAGCATGTTTAACATATTATGATGCCATGTGTTAATATGTGAATTGAATATGATATTTGGCATGGTTGCATGCATGTCATGAGATAGAGGCGAGGCGGTGAGAAAGTCATAGCTAGTCCGGCCAAGGTCGGTGAAAGTTATGACTAGTCGGAACGCCATTGAGTAAGTCCTATGTCGTGATTCCATCCACGTGGTGTTTGGAGCAGTAGGCACCCTCCATCGCCGGGATGGAAGGGGAAAGGAGTGCACACCGGCGGGTGTGTACTTCCATCTGGTATGAGGTTCGGAGTCGGGAGCAATGCATTACATCGCATACAATTGATGATGATATTGATAAGTATTCATGAATGAGATGTTATACATGATGAAAGATGTTATTGACTTGTTGTTATGCTTGTTGTCCATTGCGGTATGCTTCTTTGAGTTTTGAACTCACCCTTGTGTTTTCTTGTTGTTTTAGGTACCATGAGAACGGCATGCGGGAAAGGGGAATAGTCACACTCTCACACGTTGCTTCACTTTAATGTTTCCCCAAGTCAATTCATTTAGTTTGATAATACATTGCGTGTGATGATCTTTAAAATTAAGTCCTAGCTTGGTTAATGAGAGTTCTATTGTTTGTTTGACACTTGGAACTTTAAGAGCTTGATGTTAGTCTTTTATTGTCGTTAAGACTTTATTTATTGCTGTTTTAGATGTTTCTCTTATTGCCATATAATGCCATATTTTTGCTGCTCCTTAAATTCATGATAAAACAAAGGAGGTGCTGCCGAAATCTCGGTTTTTAGCCTATGCACCTTTGCTGGAATTTTATGTTAAATATGGTATTTAGATGTTGTTTAGCTTATGTTTGGTAACATTCAGGCATAGTAAATGCCGGGGTGTTACATAAATAACTTAAGTTCCTGCTTAACCACAAGTTGGGAACCGATCATTTCATTTGAACCATTTTCCAATATAGCTTAGTACATTGTTCATTTCCTGAAAAATACCTACAAGATGGTTATCATTCTCGAAAGGAGAATGGGGAGGCAGCATTCCCGGCAAGGGAATGACTGGAGGGGTGGGACGGGAAGGGGCGTTGTAGCGCCATTCGCCGGTTCTCACAACGATAGGTACTCGCTCAGGTAAGTGGGTCCTGAGGGGAGTGGTCATAGACCTACCGGGTAGGGGCTATCCAAGGAATGTTCAACAAAAGGTAGTGATCATCTCGGCCTGGCCGCATGTATTTAAGTTGCATGTAATTTAGTGCTTGGCATTGACGGACATAGATATCTTGTGAGTAAAGCTGAGCAGCTCTACAGAGTCAAATAAAAAGGTATTGGAATATGCCGTGCTTCCGGTAAATGAAGCTAGGTTTGAATTGGGGTGAGTCCCGTAACCTAGCTCAAGTAAACTTTGGAATTTTGAGAAATTGGTGGTATGTTGAGATAACTTGTGGAAACCCTCCCTTACAATTATTTTATGGTTTGTGTTTCAAATACAAAATGAACTTGGAAATAAAAGTGCATCCACAATAATTACTAAACTTGGGCTGACCTTGTTAAATCCCTTGCATATATTATTCAGTATTTCCCGTGCGACTTGCTGAGTACGGTTGTGTACTCTCTTGCTCAAATCCAACACTTTCAGAGTTCCAAGGTGCCGAAGAATTCCAGGAGTCGATAGATGGCGATACGATTTGGTTTTAGGTCTTGGTGTGTGCTTAGGAGTGCCTGTGCGGTCTTTTGTGATGTAATTTACTTGGGGCTCACTACGCCTCCCTTTGTAAAAACCCTGGTCGTTAAGCCTTAATTTGTGTAAAAGCAGTCCGATTTGCCCTTCGTATGGTAATGTACACTTGGTTTCCTGACAGCTAATCTTTCTGGATAGTTGTTGAGGTATTTAAACACGCCACCTGAATAAGCGGTCCGTTACAGTGAGCATCAACATTTGGCCCGTTAAACGCCTTTGCTACAAAATTTTGGGAGCTAAACTTGCGTATTTCCCTCTCATCCACATTTTAGCAGCTGGCAAAAGCAGCTGAATTGCTAACCAAAGCAAAAGCCCAAATACGGTCTGCAGCATTTTCCTGAGATTCTTTGAAAGAATCGCAGATGAAGTTGAAACGTGCTCACGACCACGACTCCCGAGGCCATCGATTTCTCGTAGTCCAGATTGGGAAGCCCGTTAACAGTGGAATAGCTGGGTCAAAATAAACTGCACGGCCCGTCTTCGAAGGCGAAGCCCATTACTGCCTTCTCCAAACCCGATTTTCTTCTGTGGACAGCAGTTAGCTATTCAGCATTTCAACTACATGTTCTTGAGCCATGACCATGACGGGCTATTTGTACAAAAGAAAATCTGATTCGTTCTAAGTACATTTTTCCTTCTCACAAATCAAAGGGCTGCTACGAGTAAAAAAAACTGATGTTTTGGGATATAAGCTGTGAAACTTTGTAAATTTTGGCTATCCGTATTTATGTAAATTTTGTTGCTAAAAAATACTTTTAGAATATTATAATTTATATTGGGCTTTATAAATATAATAAAATAAAAATTAGTGGTTAAAGCTGGATTTTAAAAACTACGTCGATATCTAACACGTCACACTTCACCGACTTGAAGGAGCAATAATCTTTACTATTCTAAAGCAGCATTTGGTGGCAGTGGTCCGTTCTTCCCACGTCATTAATTGCCGTTTAATTGCCCTACGCAAGAAACAAAGCGTTGCTTTAATTAGCTAGCTTTTGCAAGAAACGAAGCGTTAAAGATAAATGTTTGATCTTGTGAAATATTTTTTTTATTTTTTAATCTTTATTTTTCGTTATCAATTTTGTTTTTCGTAGCAACGCACGGGCATGTAACTAGTGTAATACTATTTTGTAACATTTGTTTCCTTGCCAGAGCCCCGTTTTGCGTTGTCAAACGTGGAGGAGGTAGAAAAAACTGGCACGAATTGAAAGGAGAACAGCCCATGCAAAGCTGAGCCCTCGAAAAGCCTGGTTGCATGCAGACCCGTTGGGCTGGGTAAGGCAGCCCAACACATTTCTACACTGTAAACATAAACGTAAGAAGAGATCGGGCTAGGACGAGGGCAAAACCCGGACTAACGAAGGATATGGGCTGGGTAAGGGCGTGTTTGGACTTTGGATCCTTCGCCTCGTGATCTTGCTGGGCAAGGAGAGGCAAGGCCTAACGAAGGATTCAAATAGCAGAGTTTTTATCGTCTTTGAGAGGTACTATTAAATTATCATTAAAATCTTGTATTTCTTAAGATCTTCACCGTTTAAACTTTCGGTACCTCTTTATACTAACTCGATGTATAATTTTATAATTTAGCACCTCTCTTCCAATATGCCCTAAGACGATAACAATCGCTAGATAGCCTAACCAATGTGTCACCTCAGTTTTTCTTGCTGAGGAGTGATCGATGACCTGAGCTTCATAATTTCCTCTATCCAGTTAACCATGGATTGGGTAAGGTTCGACTTTCTGGGATTTGAACTCGTGATCTATATGTTGCGAACCTTTAAAATGCCCGTATTAGCACTGTTCCGCTTAAAAACTATTCTAAAGCTGAAAAAAAAGCCTATAAAAGCTGAAAATTTCACTTCATATATATTTGTCTTTTCTGTATCTCACAAACGGGATTAATTTTATTTTTTAAATATCGTAGCGATATATATACATCATGCACTTACCTATAGCTAGCTGACAATTTTTTTAGAATTTTTTGAAAACTTGTAAGAGCATTTTTAGTGAAATTTACACTATATTCGTAAAGTTGCTCATTTTTACGTGATATGCCACCCTTTATACTACGTCGGCTGTTCCATTAAAAAAATTGTTGAACGACATCGATTTGTCCATCAACTGAAATAATAGCCGGCGGGTCCGTCCGTTTACCGTGATGAAATTTCATGGTGATGTAATTACACTGAAAACTGACCAAATGGAAGTACGGAAAACACCTACCTACGACCTGGATCGCGTAAAACATAGAAAAACTCTACGAGATGATGCAACCAGGTCCATATTCTATCCACCAACTCAGCACAACAATGAATCGGTAGCCCGTTAATTAAACGGCTGCAATTTGGCAACCATGACAAGCAAAATGGCATTGACCAAATCCCCATAAGTCATCCCATCTGACCTCATTTTGTTCGCCTGTTTAATTAATGATTTGATCATGCGATATTTGTAATTGTGAACATAATTAAGCCTGGACACACGAAAGCAAGCCATATAAATTCGATCGTATAGCTAACATGCCCATGCAAGATTAGATAAACTCACAAGACGAAGGAAATAATATAGTACATATACGCGCCTTGTGTTCGTAGCCAGCTGCATCTTGCAAGCATTCGCAAGCAAGCTAGAAACTAAGCATGCCGTCCCTTCAAGCAGCCATGGACGGCGCCGGCCAAGGCGAGGCCACCAAGGGCGCGACGACGGCGAAGACCACCACCACCATTACCCTGCTGAGCATGCTCCGTGTCAAGTCGGAGCGGAGCGCCGAGGCGGAGAAGAAGGTGGAGTGGGTGCGGTCGCAGCTCGTGGGCCGCGACGCCGAGTTCGACACGCCGTTCGGCCGCCGCGCCCTCGTCTACGCCGACCACACCGCCTCCGGCCGCAGCGTCCGCCACATCGAGGACTACATCCTCGAACACGTCCTCCCCTTCTACGGTCAGTTTCAGTAGCTCAATGATCCATGCATGCATGAAGCCATGAACACACACATGAACATGCAAACGCAAGATGACACGATCGAGTCGTGTGTGAGGTGTAGGGAACACGCACACGGATAGCTACGTCGGGAGCAGGACGACGAGGATGGTGAAGAGAGCGGCGAGCTACATCAAGCGGTGCATGGGGGCCGGCCCCGACGACGCGCTACTCTTCTGCGGGTCCGGCGCGACGGCGGCGGTGAAGCGGCTGCAGGAGGTGATGGGGGCGGCGGCCCCGCCGGGGCCGCTGCGAGCGCGGGTGGCGTCACAGCTGCGGGCGGAGGAGAGGTGGGTGGTGTTCGTGGGGCCGTACGAGCACCACTCCAACCTGCTGTCGTGGCGGCAGAGCCTGGCCGACGTTGTCGAGGTCGGCGCCGGGGACGACGGGCTCCTCGACCTCACCGCGCTCCGGCGCGCGCTGGGCTCGCCCGAGTACGCGAACCGGCCCATGCTGGGGTCCTTCTCGGCGTGCAGCAACGTCACCGGCGTCCTCACCGACACCCGCGCGGTCGCGCGCGTCTTGCACCAGCACGGCGCCTTCGCCTGCTTCGACTTCGCCGCGAGGTACGTAGCTAATCACAATTCTAACGAATTCATTAGTTAATTAGTATGAAGATTGATTATTGGTTAACTACACCATTATCTAACATCTTTAGTTCTCCAAATGCGCATATTAATTGTTGTCGGGAATAGGTAGCTGGGAGTGTATAGGTATCATTCGGATGTTTTTGTCCTAAAAATCATCCAAACTTTGGACCGTACGATCAAAATACACATCTGTAGGATCAACCCACCTCGAATTCAAGGGGGTGTACATTGATCTGAAAGCAAATCCAATGGCCAAGAATTTGGATGATGGTTGCTAAAGAAAACATCCGGATAAAACTTATCAAAACCCTAGCTAAATTACACCACACATAACCTACAACCATTGGGAAGGAGACAGCTCGACTAGGGGTGACCTGGTCCCCTAATGCTTGATGTAGCCCTTTACATAGTACTTTATTTTTGCCATGTAAAAGATAGAAAATTTTACACTGCTGACAGCCGCCCTGTTTAATTAGAAATATACGACGTTTTAGAACTTGCTGTACATGAAACTTCCTTAACTTCGATTACTAATATATATATAAAGAGATATTTAGATTGGTCACGAGAAAATGTTATCATAACTATTTTTCATAATATAATAATTTTTAAATTATGTTATGAACATATTCATATAAAAAGTTAGTGGTCAAAGTTGTATATATATGTTAGAGACATGTCGATAGCTAAAACATCGTATATTCTTTAACAGAGAGAGTAATTGATGTGAAGAGTGATTATTGATTAACTACACCAGTATCTTCTTTATTTTATTTTTTTTTGCGAGGAACTACACCATTATCTAACATCTTAAGTTCTCAAAATGAGCATATCTTTTGCGGTGAGAAACAACTGAATTGCAACATGTAGCATTTGATTTGTTCCCAGTCAGCTGAATTACCGCGGGAAGTACTTTCGTTGACAAAACTACTAACGACACTTGTTGGATTTCTCACTTCTTCAATGGATAGTAAGCGGTGCTTCTGCTCAAAAATACGATATATATATATATAGGGATTTGATAAACATCATCCGGATGTTTTTATTTGCTGAAATCACTCAAATCTGGGAGCATTGGATCATTGTAGAGATTCGGGAATTTCAATTACATCCGATCTTATGATTTGATCTAACGATTGAATTTTTAATCCTACAATCCAAAATTTAGATGTTATTTAAGACAAAAATATCCGAGAGATACCTATACACTCCCTATATATTACTGACCAAAGTTTTAAACATAGTGATTAATTAATTATAGGACGACATATACTAAAGAATAAAGAGAATATTAGATTACAGCATTAGTTAATGCAAATGCATATGCAGCAGCTCTCCTAGAAAGAATTAATGTCGATCGTGTTCTCTCTACAGATATTTTGCTGTTGCTATACTTACGCGCAAGAAATTAAGTATGAATACAGTGACACAAGTATCAAATGCCAAGAAAGTCATAGTTTGGAGAGTTCCAAGTTCTGCAAGGAACTCTCATTTTCGTAGAAAATGGTACCATGCATATGCGTCAGCATGGCTTAATTTGACAGTTGACGCTCCCATTAGTATAAATCAAGTGGTGATAGCAAATCCATAGTGTTTTTCTTGGTCAGAATTAGGGAGTACGTAATTTATCAGCATTGTTTGAATAATACTTAACCTAGAGAGAGAGAGAGAGAGAGAGCGTGTTTCTTGATCAGATTTCCTAGCTAGCTCATAAGAAACAGCTAGTTCTTCCACTGATCTTGACATCAAGCTTGAGAAATTTCTGCATTGCGCACTCCAACTGCCATCTGCTGGACGTCTAATTAATCTAGCTAGCATGCTGTGTGATATCGTCACATTGACAATTGACATGATGCGATTACTTATATCACGCAATGGTATACCAAAACAATACAAATTTACATTCATATATATATGACTCGAAAATGTATCACACACAATAAATTAACCAGAGAAGAGAACTTTCAATTCTTAGTGGTTGATCTTGTTTCCTCATGGTTGAAGCAATCTCAATTCCTTGCACAATATTTTTTCTAGTCTATACTAATTAGAAAATTAATGGAGGATCGCAGGAAGTCTAGTTAGTAGCTCACCTTGACAGCGAAAGGCATTGACCTGACAAATCATAAGTTATAAGTCGTGTGAACTTGTGAAGAAACCACAAACTTGCCAAGACTTCAATTTTCCTTTTCCTTAAGAGTCTGAATTTAAATTTTCCCGGATGGTCAGAGGCGACGCTTCAGTGCGATTGCCTAATTTCTTCCTAAGTATACGCATATGTGTGAGGAGCCAGAAATTAATTTTAATCCACGTAGATCTACGGAAAAAAAAATACGCATACTTCAAGCATGTCGACCAAGCTTAATTGTCTGACATTGTGTCCTGGCTGTGGCTGTCAGTGATGTGACGCTGACACTTTGTGCGCGCAGTGGGCCCTACGTGGAGATCAACATGAGGTCGGGGGAGATGGACGGCTACGACGCCGTGTTCCTGAGCCCGCACAAGTTCGTCGGCGGGCCGGGCACGCCAGGCGTCCTGCTGATGAACCGGTCGCTCTACCGGCTGGCCTCGCTGCCGCCGTCCACGTGCGGTGGTGGCACCGTCGCCTACGTCAATGGCTTCAACGAGGAGGTGAGGCAAAGCAACCAAGCTAGCTACTCCTTCCATTTCATAATATGCTAGGCGACCGTGCCACCTTGATATCCGTACCGTACGATCAAAACATACATCCATAGGATCAATCCACCTCGAATTCAGGGGGGGCGTGCATCGATATGAAAGCAAATCCAATGACTAGGAATTTGGATGATGGTTGCTAAAGAAAATATCCGGATAAAATTTATCAAAACCCTGCTATCTACCGACTATCGGTAGTTTGATTTCTTTTTTCATTATCCAAAGTCACTTTTTTCTCGCCGTTGGACCCCGTTGCGATTCGTGTTCCGCGTGGAGGCGCCTTTGTCTCCATGATTTGTGCTTCGGGATCGGTTCACACGAGCATCCACTACGGGGTTAGCAACGGGTGGCTAACAGCGCGTAGGATGACGATGAGTCCAACGCATCGATTCTGGCGGCCGTAGATTAATTGTACTACAGGGGGTGGTGGTGGGGTGGGGGAGGTCCGATCGAAAAACTTGTTGTGCTAAAATCAAGTTACGACATGTGTGCGTACGTGATATAGGACACTGTATACTATGACGACGTCGAGGAGCGGGAGGACAGCGGCACGCCGCCGATCGTGCAGAAGGTCCGCGCGGCGCTGGCGTTCTGGTTCAAGGAGCACGTCGGCCGGGAAGCCATGGCTCTCCGGGAGCGTGTCTACGCCGAGGCGGCGATGGGGCGGCTCCTCAGCAACCCCAGCGTCAAGGTGCTCGGCAACGTCGCCGCCCGACGCCTCCCCATCTTCTCCTTCCTCGTCTACCCCGGGGGCGGCCACGACGACGCCACAACGGTGCGGAGGCTGCGGCCCCTCCACGGGCGGTTCGTCGCTAGGCTCCTGAATGATCTGTTCGGCATCCAGGCCAGGGGCGGCTGCGCCTGCGCCGGGCCGTACGGGCACGTCCTCCTTGACGTCGACGACGAGCTCTCGCTTCGCATCCGCTCTGCCATCCTCAAGGTATAGTACATGGCGACCCAATGGCTTACATGCATGGCATAATTAAATAGTTTTACGACCTAAATGTCGCAATTATTTGACCTCCAGGGGTACCATGGTGTGAAGCCAGGATGGACGAGGGTGAGCTTCGCCTACTACCTCTCCCGGGAGGAGTTTTGGTTCATCCTCGCCGCCATCGACTTCGTCGCGGCGCACGGCCACCGCTTCCTCCCACTCTACAGCTTCGACTGGGCCACAGGCAACTGGACCTTCCGGCGCCGGGCGTTCAAGCACCACGCCATGAGGGAGGAGCTCCTGCGTCGCGGCGGTTCCAACACCGTCACCGTTGCAGACGACGACAAAGTCCATATGAAGAAGAAGAAGGATGCAGAGTCAGAGGTTGACAAGTTTGAGAGCTACTTGCAGAGTGCGACCAAGATTGCGCTCTCGTTGCCGGATACGTATGATCAACAGGTTGTTAGTGTGCCCAAGGGAATAGACCCTGACGTTATACTTTTTCGAGTGTGATTAATCAATCACGTACGTGTTGATGTCACGCTCTGATCACTATAATTGTTATAACTATATAGTAGAGTTTGGGGAATAGGGAAGAGCTACTGCCTATTTTAATATAGGCTGCGATGAAAGTTCCATGTGACAGCGGGAACGAAAGGTATTACAGGAATATATAATACTAGGTATATATATACTCATTCCGTTGCTAAATAGTTGTCACTTTATATATACTAGGCAGCATCGCACGCTATACCACTCCGTGCAAAATTTGGTTAGAATTGTTTTTGTTAAAAAAAGGTAGGAGCTTATCACAACGTAATTTTTATTTTCTTGGAAGGTATTTTTTTTAAAAAAAAATGGGTTAGCTGGAGTCGTCGGTGAATTATGTCATTTTTGTAAAAAATACGGTGAAGGACCCGTCGGCAAACTTGCAGAACCACGGGATCCTTTTTGCAAAAAAGAAAAAAAACAGTGGAAGGACATGTTCATGATTTCGAGATTCTCGAGGGTTTTCACATAAAAAATGAGTGGCACACTGGTTAAGCTGGATTTCCGTCCGGCGTAAGAGATACAATATAAGGTTTGCCACAACAACAACGATGATGATGATGATGATGGTGATAATAATAAATATATTTAGATTGGTCACATAAAATATCGAGACCCCACCAAATGTGAGACCCTCATTTTTATGTCAGTACATAACATAAATATGAGGCTCTTTAAGTGCATCCTGTGCCATTCCCATGATCAGTGGCTGGCACGCACAAACACAATTTGGAAATTACAGCCACACAGATACACATTTTTATTACATCACCAGTTTTATAGTGTTATTACAATACCAAAAGTAGCAGGAAATTAAAACCATGTCTCATAGTATGCCAACTATTCCATAACTCCACAGGCAACTGCTGAGATGAACCTAGAAAGATCAGTCGTCGCTAAAATTCGCAGGTTCCTCATACTCATTCCCATCAATATCGTAATCTTGCTCTTCACCTAAAAACATTGTTGAAGCAAGTTGAGTACATTGGTACTCGCAAGACTTTGTAGTGTATGCAATTCCTGGAATATATGCAAGCTGAAATAGAAAGTGGGTTTCTACGGTTGTTTTGCATAAAGCGAAGGTTTTGAATAAAGTAATACTGAATAGTAATGGAAAGCATAAATAGAAATTTAAAACAGTTTAATAAGTAATTTAAATAATAAGTAGTAAGATGAAATATAACAATATACTCACGGCCCTTTGTGAGTAAATTAACGAAAAAGACCCTCCATGGTCTTATATGGACAAAAGTAACAATTAGTGACATAAAAGGGTGTAAACCATTTCTCAAATCTTTTAATTAAAGGTTTTTGAAAACAGAAACAACTAACTAGTGTCAATTCGCCAAGTCATCCATGACCGTGGATACGGCTATTCGAATAGTTTTAGACTCTGCAGAGTTTGTACTGCTTTACCCACAAGATATGTTCTCCCTTTTTGCAAGCTATAAGACACACTTCCTTTGGTATGCCCGCGAGGAATTCATAACGAAACTGTTCGATTACTTGAACCTTAACTTTGCACTAGCCCAGTGACGTTACCCCTGACTATGATGGAAGCAAACAAACGGTGAAGCAATAGTATTCAGAGCCCGCGGCTCAAATGGTACAACAACAGCCCCAATTCATAGCCAGGCGCACACCGTTACAACGGCAGATGCCAACACCTCGGTGATGACACCTCCCTCGAGCAAACCAATACCCGGAATGCTCGTGCTACAACTGCCTACCAATGTGCAAAGCTAATTCCCAAATAATTTAATAAGTTAAGTGTGAGACCCCGGATCAGCTATCCAGAATCTCCTGTGTATTTCCGTACTAGTCCCAGATCAGTAGCTAGTACACACAGTCACAGTGATACATCATTGCCGAACATAACGAAACTTGTAATGTAAATATTCAAGTATGGGCCACATGGCCACTTATTACAATACTCGGTCCAACGACCGGACACACAAAACAAATGGAAGCAAAAGAAAGCAACGAGCTTAACGCCACAACGCCACAAAGTAATTTACTAGGAACGCAACTAGTCCTCCTGGCAATCCTCCTCGAAGAACTCCTCTTCTTCCTCGGCATCTTGATAAATCTCTGATGATTACAATGTTGGTGTAGCACGTGAGTACAAAAGTACTCAGCAAGTCGAGAAATTATGATCATGAGGGGCTTTCCAAAGGAAGATTAATAGGGTTTATTTGCATAAAGCCACATTTGATTAAATCATACTTAAGTAATAAATTTCACAAAGCATCCTTTACAACTCTTTTTAATAATTGAATTATTTATTATCGTAGTGAGGTTCTATCCACCATCACTAACATAAAGGCTCTATCCGCCAACAGTTTAAAGGATCAAAGTTAATCATGTGACTCCATCCGTCAAATGTAAAGCAGGTTCTTTCCACCTGGTTGGCTCTTTCCGCCAAACAACATTCGAGAGTTCTAACCACTCCCGAACCCCAAAACAAAACACTTTTCGGTTTTAAAAACAAAATCAAAGTCTACCAATATGAAAGCATTCTTCGCTTTGCCTTTGACCGTAGGCACGGCTATTCGAATAGTTTATACTCTGCAGAGGTGTACAACTTTACCCACAAGACAAGATATACCCTTGTTGCCATGCAATTAACACACTTCCTTAGGTGTGCTGGCAGGGATATCTTGACAAGGCCGTTACAATGTATCTACCTAGCTAGACCCACCTTGAGGTTTCACCGCTGTTAGGGTTCCCTCCACCCAGTACAGAAGCCCCCTCTTGCGCCGTGTGAGCAAAACAACCTCCACAACAATGCCTCCGTCCGGCTCTCACACAACAACCGAGTGGTGAGTCTAAACTAGGCTTCTACAAATTAGTGAGCCAGGTCGTACCATTATAGACATGTGGTAGTACGGTTATGCTTAAAATGGAAATCATAAGCGTCGGTCCTTATATGACTTGGGGCGGTACTTTGCACAAAAGGATCAAGACTTGATCCGCTTCCACCTGACATTCCAGGCCGCCCAAGTCGAAATCATTTTACTTTTCTTTTATTTTAGAAAACAGGACCAACATCATAATAATAACTTTCAAATCACGTTTAATAACATTCTTTTTGAATAATCCCACCCATGGGTTGTTTTGGTCGGAAAAGGTCCTAAGCAATTCTACCGTACTACATAGCAACGGATACCATATAAGCATAAGCATGGTATAAACAATGTTCTAGGGTTACAATGGATATGATTAACAATGTCATGGAGGAATCAACAAGTTCGGAATAACTAGCTCTTATATTTGACATATTTAATTAAACATAGCCATGCAACTTTTATAAATAATTTTAAATCATTTCGCAAACATAGGAGCAAAGTGCATCAAGGAGACTTGCCTTGATTCTTGTGCGGCGGTGTAGAACTCGGAAGGCTCGACTGCGAAATCGGCGGTCGCGTCTGGATCGTCGACTACACGCAAAACGAGGCAACAAATAAATAACAGAAAATAAATAAAATCCAAAAATTATAAAATTAGTACTGGCAGGAAGGTCTCGATTTTAGATGAATTTAGAAATTTGAATGAGGTCAAACGGAGTTCGGATGAGAAAGTTATGAGCTTCCGAAGTTTGAATTTCGAATAAATCGAAAACCGGGAATATTCCGGGAATATTCCCTTCGGGTTTGACTGGGTCCAAGTTTGACCGCGGACTTTGACTTTGACTGGGCTGGTTAGGAGTGAGTCAATGACAGTGGGGCCTAGGTGTCATTGGGAGGGAGTAGCTTCTCCATGAAGCTTCCCATGCCATGGCAATGGAGGAGAGAGAGAGAGAGAAAGAGGAAGGAGAGAGAGAGGAAGGAGGGGCTCGCCGGCCAGGGGCGGCGGCGGCGGGCGTGGGCGACACAAGACGCTGCTGCATGCAGGCCAGACGGGCGGGCGGCGGCGAAGCGGCGGGCGGCGGCGCGCATGGCGGCCGGCCGGCCGGCGGGCGCGGGCCCACGCACGGGCAAGGCCCCATGCCCACTAGAACAGAGAGCAACCCAAAAAAAAACAGAGAACGCAAACTTTCCAAAAACCCGGATTTTGACCCCATTTTTGAACGGAATTGACCCAAACAAAAGGCTAGAACCTCTAGAGAACATCCTTAGGAACCTATAACCGGAAGGAATTGAACCGAAACTCACCGAGCAAGATGAAATCGACGATGAACACGGGTTCGGCCGAAACGAGCAAAACGCGAAATTCGTCGAGGAAACTTGATGAACCCTGAAATTGATGGATGGATTAGAGACTAGACATCCATGCTAACACAAAGAAACGATCGGGAGGAAGAAAGATCCACCGGAGTGGAAGATATGAGCAAGAACACGAAGAACGCGAAGAACACGAGAGTTCGTCGGTTTTCTTGATCTTGCGGCCGATTGGGTTTGAGAGGCTAAAGGAGGGTGACACCACTGGAAAGAGGGTTCTTATACGGAGAGATGAGAGGTGGAATCACGCGGAACGGATTAGAAACGGCCGCGCAATCACCAAAAGAGTGGATTTCGGGTTTCTCGCAACCGTTCAAAAACCAACGCGATCTTGGGTGCAACAACCCCATGGATAGAAAGAGGAGGCCGTTGTGATCCCAACGGATCCGGCGGTTCGCGAATTGGAGTTGTATTGGAGGAGCTAGAAGGATTTAAAGAGAGCTCCCACCATTTTTGCTTGCTTGAAGCTTCTTTGTTCATGCATAGCAAGAGGTTGAAGATGACACTATTCACTTGCCACGTGGCAGCATCCTATTGGTCCTCCTTTACGCAAATGATTCGCCCTAGAGAAAAATAAGGAAAAAATGGCCTAAAAATTCCGGAAAAATTCCTAGAGCCATTTTAAATTATTTGGAACTCAATGGAAGTGGTTGGGTTGAATTTGGATGATTTTTGTGGAATTAGATATATGGGCGCGGATCGCAGGCATTAAACAAAAGCCGCGCGAGATAAAATAGGAACGGATGTCCAAAAATTTGGGGAATGATTCCTAAAATCATTTCGGAATATTTGGAACATTTTAGAAGTGGTTAGGAGATTTTTGGAGCATTTTTGGACTCGGGTGAATTTTCTGCAATCACAGATCGAAAATCCGATTTTTCGCCCGGGAGGGAATTAATTCCCGATTTCGAAGGAGAAAGGATGCCAGGTTAATATAAACACCAAAGAAACTCCAACTTTTGAATTTACTTTATTTAAATTAGGTTTTTCTCCAGAAAGCCAAAAAGAGGATGTTACATTAAGACTGTCCCAGTCCAGTACTTGTGGATGTACGGTTTACTTGGATCATGCAACACTACGTTCGGTCCTCAAAGTGACATGGGCGATACTCCACCCTAGCTACGTACACGTTAAAACATGTACAACCGGCTATTGCCAATAATCACCCACGTCAAAACAGTAGTTTTATTTTTATTTTTATCAAACTACCAGTATCCTTTACTGCTTAAATAAACCATAAAAGATTTCATAAAGAATGATGTGTGGGTGTAAACATTTCCAACTTTGACCTAACGCAGTGCTAAGCATTTGCAGGTTAATGAACGATTATACCCAGTTTAAAGAACTTAACCAGTCCTATGGTTTTCATGGATCGTATGTCAACGTGATTAAGGGAATCCATCAATTTGGGTTATAACTACCAAGTGACCAAAATAATAGTTTATCAAATTATGAGCATGCAGGGAGATTCTTAATCACATTTTATCTGGTTGTAAAATCTGGGTTCAAGAATGATCAAAGGGGTGCTTGCCTTGCTCCTCGGCAGTGTAAGCTGGATCTGTGTCGTCGATAGCGTAGTCGGTAATCTCAGCGTCTATACGTCGATTAAGAACATGGCAAAAAGAATACTTCATTATCGATAAAAGAAGCAAATACATAAACAACAAGGATAGCAGTTGAAAGATTCAAATGAAATCAGTTCAAATCAACCAATGATGGTAATCACTTAATCAATTCATGCATTAACCAAGTTGTAAGATTTTGGGCCTAATGGCAAAAGTTTAATGACATACAACATGACTACCTTTCTTTATGTATTATTTCATTTTAATTTACGAATTCAGGAAGCTAAGATTGTAAGATTGAATTTAATGAAATTCATTTTCAAGGTGTGGTGTTAGTGGTATTAATATTTAAACATTGCATAAGGTAACTTCAAACATGTCAAACAAAAGTAACATGATACACCCTAACTTTTATCTTACTAACTGGTCCTAATTAATGTAATTAGCACAATAAAACAAGTTTCATTCTATTTGAATGATTTTTGCTCAAGTTATAGCAATTATATTGAATTTATGCATTAAGTAAAGTCTTAATATGAAAATTTCACAAACTAACTCCAAATCCAAATTTAATTGCATATTTGAGTAGTATTTGACCTAAGAATTCCAGCAAAGTTTGTTTCACTCAATTTGGACTTTATTTGCAAAATCTCTATATGCTACATATTCAAACTTCATTCTTTAAATTTAAATTCAAGTTTAAATTGCTAAACAAGTTTCAAATATTTTTGCATATTATGAAACTAGATGATTTATTATGAATTTACAAATTTGTTTCATTCGATTTGGAGCTATAGATTGAAAGTTATAAGCATTTATCTATTTGGTTTAAATAAAATAGGAAATATGAGGAAATACGCTTTCCTTAAAGGAAAGCGCACTTCAACATAACGCGCGGATTGGATTTGAATCCAGTCGCTGGCGACTGGGACCAACTCGTCAGCGGCTGCGTGCGGGTGCACGCGCTATTGCGCGAGACCAGGTAGCCGGGCCCGCACGGCAGTGGCTCCGTGCGTGCGTGCGGCTGACGGCCATGACCCACATGGCATAGAGCCAGAGCAGGGGCGATGGTCGACGACCTCGCCGGCGGCTCTCCGGCGACATCGATCGACTTTGGCCGGTAGCTACAGCGTCAAGGGACCATGACGATCCTAGGGATGTGCTTGGTTATGGGTGGTGTTCGGAGAAATCGGGCTCACGGCGGTGCACGGCGGAGGTTCTAGGTGAGGTTTGGCTCGGCGGCGCTACAACTCAAACCGCGTTGAATGATCATCCGTATAGGCTCTAGGAGGTCCTAGGGACTCTATTGGTACACTTAACTCAAAGGAAGAAGGGACGGGTAGCGTTCTCACCGTGCGGCGGCGATGACGGAAGAGGTCTCACGGTGCGGGAACAACTCGGAGCACTCCAGGCTGAAACAAGTGGTGCACAGGCTTCGTGAGTATCCAAGGATACTTTAGGAGCGATCAATTTGAATGTTCCCTTACCGTACTGCGTCAATTCGGATTTTCCCCCAATTCGGCTCACGAGATGGAGAAGAAGGGCTCGACTCGGGTGTTCTAAGGCTTTAGGGAAGGAATGATGGTGCGCGTTGAGTTGTGGAGGTCCCACGCACTCGGCCGGTGCTTAAATAAGGCAGGAAGCGGTGGTGTTCGGGTTTGGGTTAGAAAATATCATGAGGCGGTCGGCTCTGAGGGTCCTCGCTTCGGTGTAGCCAAAGGGCAAGAGGAGCTGGCGCAGCAGCTGGCCAGGCGGCTTCGTGTCGAGCGAAATTGCGGCGCGAATGGGACAAACCCAAAGGCGGTTCGGTGAGTCTTGCCGACAGAAGAGAGAGCGAGAGAGAGAGGTAGAGATGAGAGGAGAGGAGGAAGACGAGTCTGGCCAAAGGGGTCCACACGGCAGTGGAACTAGAGGGAGGAAAGGAAGGGGGGAGCTGACGCGTGGGCCAAGGATGTTTCTGGGTCCCGTCGACAGCTCCTCTGGTGCTTGGACCGGCTGAAGAGCCACTGGACACGTGGGTCCACACGTAAGAGCTAGGGAAGAAATCTAGCTTCTTCCCCCGGACAGCACAGCAAACCATTTAATTCCCGGGTCATTTCTTGTCCAGATTTATTGAAACTTTTTGACCAAGCTAAGGACTAAGTCATAGACGTCCAGTAAAATTTTGGGGTTAAAATGTGCTATATTTATTTAGTTAAAAATCTGACATTAACTTCTGCACAAGAAATCCAACTCGATTTTCAGCTTGGTTAAGGGACTAAATCAACCTATTTAATTTTGAATTTTTACTGGAGGTGTGATTATACATCAAGGTTCTACCATAAAAATTTCATCACTAAATTCACAGTATTTATTTTTCCAAAATTCTTTTACTGTTTTCTGCAGAATTTCAAATCTGCTTTAATTAAATGCTAACTCATAGCAAAATTGCTTAATTATTTTTGAAACTTTTTGTGAGTGAAGGTGATAAGTATGAGGTCTTATGGTAAAAATTACAAGGCTTAGATTGCTCCACATTTTTCTCCATAATTCTGACATGGATCAGGGCAGAGATAAGATTCATCATTTTAATTTGTTTTCTTCGCTAGTAGAAGCATGCACATGGTCTTTTGACCAGCTAGAGACGTTTCTAGGGTAGTCCATTATTAGATCAGAATTACTATGGTAATTTCCAAAATTTACCATTCTATCATTTCTTCTTTTCTTCTTCTATTTGATTCCAATAATCGTTTCAATTATTCATTTCAATCAACAAACAATTCAACAAATGCACATAAAATCAAGAAATAAAGCAAGGAAATGATTTCACATTTTTAATATTTTATTTTAAACCTTTATAAATTTGAGGATGTTACACCAAAGCGTGGAATATCGAGTCATATATGTATACCGTACTAGTCTCATGATCAGTGACTAGTACACATATTCACAGCATTATCATCACATCTATACTCAACATGGCATATATATATAAATACATAGGTCACTTATTCAAAAGGTACATTGTGCTTACAATAAGGGGACAATAACCAAATAAAACACAGATAAAAAGTGTGAAATAAACATCGAAGTCCGGCAATATGCCTCAACCCAAAATATCCACAGGCAACTGACTAGATTAAACCTAGCAAAGGATGTCATTGTAATCCCTGAAACTTGTGGTGAAATATGAGTCGTTGGGGACCATAGTTTCTTCATTCTATTAATATCAATAAGCAAAGGTCAGTACATTTGTACTCAATAAGACTTGCGTATCACAATTTTAAGTATATGCTTGGTGCATGTAACAACCCTAAAAACCAAAAGAACTGAAATTAAAAGATTCCATCTAAAATTTTTGGATTTAATGTGAATTTTCATCATTTTATAAATTTCTCAGAATTATTGACATTTGAGAAAATGCTTTTCATTGATCAAATTATGGTTTCTAAATTTTAATTTAAAATTCAAATGAACACAAAATTTGGATAAAATCCATTTAAATCCCATACCATCCTCAAAATACCCCTGAAAAGTTTATGAATTTTTGAAATCATTCAATGCTTCTGGAAAATCAGAAATAGCAAAATTTCAATAGGATAGCAGCACTATTAGATTTTTATAAAAATCCACACACTTGTTCATGCCCTGAATTTTTTATGGAAGATTAACCATTTCCTCAGACTTTTACCCAAAAATTTGCAAAAAAAAAATTCAAATATAGTTTGCTAGCTCAATGAATTCGGGAAATCTTAGCGGCCAAAAATAAAAAATTAACTTTCCTCTTTCTCTCTCCTTTGTCTCACTGCTGATTGGGTCCTACGCGTTAGCACCTTGTCCCACTAATGTGCGGACCCACCTGGTGGCCCCCTCTTCTTCTCTCCCTTCCTATTGCTGCATCTAGGCCCGACTGCCTCCCTCACCCACCTGCTAGTCTTCCTTCCTCTCTCCGTGCGCCACGGCTACACCAGGGCGCGCTCTGCCTTGACATGCCCTGGGTCATGTGGTCATTGTGCATGCCAGCTTGCCCTCAAGTAGACTGCACTCACCATGTCACTCAGTTCCTTGCCACAGCAACCAACGACCACTCACTTCCCTGCTATGGCACAGCCCCTGCTCCTGCGCACGCACCTTCCATGGCAACTGAAATCCCGCTCGTGCCCTACCATGGTGATGTTGCCCTATGCAAATGCCTCAGTACACTCGGGACTACACCATTAACCCCCTTGACACTCACGTGCGCATGCAAATTCCGCCAGGGACTCATGCTTTGCGCCACCGCTTGTCCTTACCTCTCAGCCCTGAGCCCGAGCTCACGGACACCACATCATCTGCCTTCCCCATCGCCTTCCCGAAGGTTAGCCAAGCCTTCCCGAAGCATAACAACACGTCCCTGAAGCTCCTCCAACACCGAGCCAAAGCTCAGCACCACCAGAGTCCTCCATCTCCGGTGAGCTCCAAGAAAGGGCAAGACCCGATTGAGCCTCCTTAGAGATGTGATTTCCAATTCAAGTGACCATGAGCACCTACTAAGGCCTTGTTTGGCAGAGCTCCAGATCCTAACTCCACCTCAGAGTTGAAACTTGTAAACTAAAATAAAGTGACTTAAGTTTATAATTTTATTCTAAAATGTAAACAAGATGACCCACATAAACACTCTTAATATACTCACAGCTCCAACTCCACGAATCTGGTGAAGCTAGGAATACCTAGCTCCACCAACTCCACGAATTTGGTGAGCTCTGCCAAACACCCCCTAATTATTCCACTTTGCTTGATTATAGTCCTCGGTGCCTGAAGCACCGGTCAGCGGTGCCAAGCGACCTTGAAGTTCTCCGACCTCATAAGGTAGAAAAATGGAGTTCTTCTAGCCCCTGGTGCTCCCCTTCCTTTCCCCGAGCTCAAACACATCTCTTCTTCCCTCCTACCTAGTTGATATCCTCATCACCACTTGCTACTACCGTGAGCTTGCTTCGAACCTGGTCTATCGCCATCGAATGATGCCCTGAGCTCCCCTTGCTTCCCTCGAGCTCACCGAGCCCTGAACGGAGCCTAGCCTGTCCTCCCTCGCCATCAGCAAGCTCCACAACCACCGCCCTACTATGTGAGATCGATAGGTGGGCCCCATTGTCAGCCTCTAACAATTAACCAAAAAACCAAAAATAGAAAAGGCGATTTCTCTGTTTGGAAAGCATATTTCTCTATTTTGGTAAATTTTTAGAACCTACAGCATTTAAACACTTATAACTTTTGTAAATTAACTTCAAATTTAGTCGAACAAGTTTCTATTTTTTTTTAAATTATGAACTTTCTATTTCTACAAAAATATTTAAAATATAATCTCTGTCTGAAATTTGAATTCAAAGTTTAAATGGAACCTAGCATGTTCACTATTTAAAATTCTTAAAAATGAACCCCCAATTTGATGAAACAAATTTCTAAATCCTTCTAAAATCATAAGATCTCCATTTCTGCAAACATATTTGAATTTGGGCTTAGTTAATTTGAATTAAACTCCTACTTAGGTTATTTTTTAATACATTCAAAATTCAAGTGTTGGTAACCTTTGCAAATAAACTTCAAATTTATTGAAATTAATTTCTATATACTCCTAAAATCATGAGCTCGTTGTTTATACAAAAATATTTTAGTTTGAACCCCATTTACATCTAGCTCCCATTTAAGATGATTCTTTTACCATTAAAAATTCTAGAAAATAGTAACTTATGTGAATAAGCCTTGAAAATTGTGAAACCACCTCCTAAAACTCTTATAAACCCAGAGCTTTCGGTTTTTGTAATTATATTTAGAGTTCGATGTTATTGACGTCCTTTGCTTCTTATTATTGTTTTGCATTGAATTACGTTTAGACACAACGTTCCAAAAACTGCAGCTGTTGACATGTACTGAGTCCACCAAGGAATTCAACTAGTAAGGCAAGCACCCCCATTTGATCATGCTGATCCTAATATTTCACTTAAGTTATTATTGATTTCATCAAACCTATGTATGCATGTGTGTATTTTTATTAAATGAGATATATTGTGGTATCGGTAGAGATATCCTTTATTTCATGAAACTTCCTTAATAAATGTTGACATGACAATCTTGATAACCTTAAGGTAGGATTATACATTTTAGAAATATCAATTGGGTATAATCAAATATTTATGCATCTGTTTATCCAGGCTTTAGAAATAGGATAACGGATGGTCATATATGCTATTCGTTATGAATATAAATTTTAGGCATATTGAGAAATATGATTCTTGGTATTTGGTCTAAAAATAAAAATAAAACTATGGTTTGACGTGGGCCAGATATGGCAATAACCGGAAGTGCATGAGACTTGCGCATAGTGTAGTGGGTGTGTTCTCGCCCATGTCGGATTAAGGACTAAACGTAGTATTGTATAATCTAAAATAAACAATGCAACCACAAGTGCTATTACGGTGTAGCATCAACCAATTAAGTTACTTAGGTCTAACTTTGCACAATGGAAGGCCAACGTAGTATGGGCTTTCTGAGATGGATTGCTTGTAACATCCCAAATTTTGGATAAAAAGGAAAAATGAAACTTCAAAAATATGAATTTGTTTCAACTATAGATTTTCTTATTTCTAAGTCTTTTAATGACTTTCTCTAATGAAAATCTATTTAAATTAATTTAGCAAAAAGACAAAAGTAAAATGGTAAAGTGAAAGTTGCAACAAAAATTAGGAAAAATATTATTAAAATAATGGAAACTCCTAGAAACACTTAATGGAAGCCATAAATAAGTATGAACCTATTAATTAAAGATAAGATGATTAAATCAACGTATGTTGACAACAAATAGTAAGAAGAAAGATTTTTACAAAATTTTACCTAGCTAATAACCAGCTCAAATTTTTACCATAGAGTCCTTAGATCAATATTTAACTCGGGTAAAAATATTGTTTAAAATATTTATTGAAACATTTAAATTCTAAAATCTTGTTTAAAAGATTTATTGAAAACTAATTACTCAAGTATTAAATTTGAAAATTTTATGCAAGAATAATTAAATAATTTCAAATATTACTAAAAAGTTTAAAAAATTATTAACTCAATTTAAACCCTCAAATAAATCAATTATAGAAAATAAAATTTTGAATAGGATGCATTGTCAGAATTTTATAAAATAATATACAAGTAATTTTTACTCCAAATGTTTACTATAAATATAAAACTCTCTCACTGGCCAGTGGGCCCACCACACCTTTGGACCCACTGTCCGCCCTATCTTCTTGCACCGGCCGAGACCATGTGCTCCTATGCATGCGTCGCTTACTCCAGTGCCTATCGCGACAAACTCATCCCGTGCCTCAAACTGCCACGATGAGTAGTCATGCCACCCTTGACTGACTCACTAAGCTCCCATTGCACCGCCTTTTCTGTAGCTATAATGTAACACCCCGGCATTTAATATGCCTGAATGCTACCAAACATAAGCTAAACAACATCTAAATACCACAAGTTACCATAAATTCCAGCAAAGGTACATATGCTAAAAACCGAAATTTCGGCAGCATCTCCTTTGTTTTAACATGAATTAAAGGAGCAACAACAGTATAGCAATGTATGGATTATGATAGACAACTAAAAACAGCAATAATTAACGACTTAGCAACAATATAAGTCTAGTTTCAAACACATAATGTCTCCAAGGGTCAAACGAACAATAAAACTCTCATATAGCAAAGCTAAACCTTAAAGCAATAATCATCACACGCAATTTATTATCAAACTAATAGAATGACTTGTGGAATCTGTGAAATCATGTGCTGAAAAATTGGCTTTGAAATGAAAAATTAAACTTAGAATTGGATTTGCAAAATGTGCTTGTGCATGTGTTTGATAATTTGACTAGAAACAGTAAGTTTCACTTTTGCGCCGGACCTAGCTCTCAAGAAACAGTAAGTTCCCCATCTGCGACGGACAATGTCTTTGGGTCCGTCGTGGACGTGTTTTGAACTCTTTGAGCCAAACTCTTTTTTTTTTCCTCAAAACCAGTCAGTTTCGCTTGTACGACGGATAATGTTTTTTGTCCGTCGTGGACTTGCTTTTGAGCGCTTGAGTCTAACTCTTTCTCCAAGATTTCAGAAACCTTTGCATGTACAACGGACAGTTTTTCTTGGTCCGTTGTGAACTTGTTTTGAGCTCATGACCGAAGTCATTTTTGCATGTACAACGGACCGATTTTCTTTGTCCGTTGTGAACGTGTTTTTGTCCGTTTGGTTTTCTTCTTGGAACCGAAACTTTCACTTGTACAACGGACCGATTTTGTCTGTCCGTTGTGAATGGTTTTTTGAGTGATTTTTCATGTGTACGCCGGACCATATTTCTTTGTCCGTCGTGAATGCGTTTTCTTTGAATTAGGGTTTTGAGCAATTGAAATAATTTGAATTTGAGATTATGAAATTTGTGATGATTTCATGATGCTTCTTTTGAAGTGGACTTTATGCAATGCTCATGTGAGTAGTTGCATGGATTGACATTGAGTCAAGTCGTGGACTTGTGCTCGGATTTGTTTTGTGGTTTGTTCATGTGCAGGTATTGCTCGAAGACGAATGTGGTCGATGACGGACCGGAACTAGGTTCATGGAGGAACCGAGGTTTGGGACTAGGTTCAGGAGGAACCGAGGTCTTGGTGGTCAAGGATGTCATGCGGGACGTTCGGGCTAAGAGAATGGTGCACATGAAGAATGGTTAGTCACGTGAGAATGGCAGGAGGTCATTCGCGTGCAAAAGTGTTAGTCACGTGAGTATGGCAGGTGGCCATACGCTTGCAAAGTGTTAGTCACGTGAGTATGGTAGGGTTGCCATACGCGTGCAAGAGTTGTACTCGGCCAGGTTGGGCCAAGTAGAGTTGAGTTGGATACGGATTCCTTCTAGGAATAGGAATCGTATTCGTAACTCCTTGTGGGTTGGTGCTTTAAATAGGTGGGGGTCTCTGTTGAAAGGCACCAAGTAGAGCTGAGCGCATCAAGCTTTGAGCTTGGTTTTAGGGTTTGTACTCTTTTGATGAGAGTATTTTAGACAAGAAATAAAGATCAATTCTTCCAAGATTTTTGCGTGCTACTGAACCACGTCGCTACTGATATTTTCTGTTTTGGTTCTTGTTTGCATGCTTGTTCTAGTTCTAGATTGGTTTTTGTTCTTCAAGTTTTATCTTGATTTGATCCATCAAAACCTCTCTAGGGTATTGATCTAGTGTTTCTCAAAGTCTAGTTGATCAATCTTTTGTCGTTCTTGTTTAATCTTGAAGTTTTGATTAGATTGATTCTCGTCAAGTTCTGGATCAGCAAGCTTGCGAAGCTCATAACTTTGATCCGTAAGTCCGATCGAGCTGATTCTTTTGGGTTCGATTCGTATTGGAATCTAGTTTCTTGTGTCCAAATTTCAGATCGTTTCGATGGTTGGATCTCCAGGAATTCTCGTTTTACCAAATCTCTGTCATTCTGTTTTGTCGAAAACGAGGCAATTATTTGGTTCTGTTTTTGGGGTGAACTTTTAATAGGTCAAGAATTTGGTTTTAGCTTCCGCACAATCATTCACCCCCCCTCTGATTGCTATATTCGTATTCTTCGATCCTACAAGTGGTATCAGAGCAAGGTTTCTCTAATCTATCTTAACCGGTGATTAGATCAATGGATCGTTATTCGACAAAACCATGTGTGTTCGATGGTGTTGATTTTCAGTTTTGGAAGGCCAAGATGGAGGCGTTCATCCAAGCTCAGGGATTCGCAATTTGGGAGAAGGTCTACAAGCCATATGAAGTCCCTGCAAACGACAACGTCAACGACACCAATCGCGCACATGTTGAAGCAAATAGTAAGGCACGCAACTTGATCATCCAAGGCTTGGGACGTAGCGACTTCGATCGTGTCATTCATCTTCGATCCGCATATGAGGTATGGAAATCTCTTTGTGATTACCATGAGGGTTCTAACACTATTAAAGAGGTTCGTCAAGATCTTTACAAAAAGGAATACATGCGATTTGAGATGAAGCCTGGTGAGTCACTAGATGATTTCTTTGCACGCTTTAATAAAATTCTTAGCAATTTGCGTGCTGTTGGAGTTAGCTTTGATGATGCTGCTAATGCTAGACAATTGCTTGGTGCTTTAGACATGTCTATTTGGGAGATGAAAGTTACATCCATTAGAGAATCTACTGTCATGAGTACACTTACCTTAGATGTTCTTTATTCCAAGTTGAAAACTCATGAATTAGATATTCTTGCTAGGAAGAATGATCATAAATCAATTGCTTTGACATCTCAATCTAGCATATCTCATAATGGTGCTGCTTCAAGCTTTGCTCTATCTTTCTTGTCTTCACTAACCGATGAATGATTGAGCAATTCCCGAGAAGAAGACTTGTCACTACTCTCTTCTCGCTTTAACAAAGCTTTTACAAAATGTGAGAATGAGAAAGAGAGGTGGTGGTGGCCCTCCAAGATGCTATGAGTGTGGTGATCTCGACCATATTCGTCCCAAACTGTCCTAAACTTGCAGGTAAAGCATCAAGGGAGGAGAAGGACAACGATGTAAGAAAAGAAAAGAAGAAGTTCTCTCCAAGTGATAGAAAGAAGAAGAGCTTCATCAACAGCAAAGTTGTCCACCGAGTTCTTTCCGCTCTTGAACAAGTCAATTTGAGCGATGTGGATTCGGAGAGCAAATGAGGACGATACAACTCCAAGCAAGCATGAGTTGACGGGGTTGTGTCTCATGGCCAAAAGTAGCGACAACTTCACCGAGGACAATCACGACAAATGACTTCAATGAGGTAGATCCTTCCTATGATGAATTAGCTATTGCTTTGTTGCTCGACTTGGTAAATTGCTTGATAAGCGTGATAAGAAAATTAAGAAACATGATTTTGTTGTTGAATCATTGAATGCTGAAATTGCTAAACTTAAAACTTTGATTCCTGATGATGATGCTTGCAAATCATGTGACTTAATTTGGAATGAGCTTACTTCGCTTAGGAAAGAACATGCTTCCTTGATTGAGAAAATTAATGCTGAAAGTGAGAAAATGAGAAACATGTTGTACATGCTAGCTGTTCCAATCGATGATTTGCATAGTTCAACTTCTTGTTCTAAATGCTCAACTCTTGAATTAAAATTGAAAGATGCAAATGCTAGGGTTTCTCAATTAATCGATAATTTGCTTTCACATGAAATTCTCTCATGCTCAACTTGTCGCAAAACAAAAGGAAAAGTAGATGTTCCTCGCAATAAGTGTTTAACTCTTGCTAAGAAAGTTGATTACTTGCAAAATTCTTTGGAACGTTTCACTAATGGCAAGAAGAAGTTGAACATGATTTTGGATCAATCTAAGGTTAGCACAAACAAGAGAGGTTTAGGTTTTGATCCTTATGCCACATATGAAACTAAACCTCAGACCGTTGTTCGTGCTCCTTGCAAAATTGAGTTATCTAATGAGCCTAAGAAAATTGCTTTTCAATCTGTTTGGTTTTTATCTTCTAATATGATGAATGCAAAATGTGCTTTTCTTGTTAAAGCTAAACATCATGTCAAGTACACTTGCACTCATTGTGGTAGAGATGGACACTTAGTAGATTTTTGCTTTAGACTAGCCAAACAAAGAAAAGAAGGAAAGAACTAAGGCTAGGTCAAATTTCAGCAAAGCACATTTTTATGCGCCTAGAGTGATGAAAACACCTTCTGTTCCTACAAACATGGGAAAAGGCAAATCTGATTTTGTACATAAGAATACTCGTGTTGTGCCTACTATTGTGCGTCGTGTGTCTCAAGATCTTGGATTCCTAAACATCTTATTTTTAACCCTTGATCGAGACCTCGACACTTTCTGCTTCTATGTAGGCTTCTCACGCGAGGAGGGAGAACATGTGGCTAGTGAATTTCGGATGCTCACTTCATATGTTCAGTGATAAGATTTGGTTCTCCTTCACTCGTGCATCTCATGCTGAAAGTGTTGCCTTTGGAAGATGTTTCTTCCATACATTTTCGCAAAAGGCACTAGTTCAAATGATGCAGTGCAGTGCATATGTTCAGGGGGAGAGTGTCTTTATTCATAAAGATGATGATGATGATGATGCTGTTGAGGATGAGATAATTGGAGGTTTACATGAGAGACTCTTCCCACGTGCTTGTGTGTGCTTGTTTTCAAGCTTCCCACGTGCTTCACATCGACAAGCTATCTTCGTGTATCTTCATAGAACTCAAGATTTTGGCATTTGGCTTTGCTTCCTCCTGGATTAGGTTAAGAGCTTTTTCTGATGTTGACTTTGGAGGATGTTGATTTGATTTGGTTCGTGCCACCTCTTGAGTAATCCCTTTCTTGAGCATATTGATATTGGATTTCACTTTCTTAGAGATCATGTTGAAAAAGGCAACATTGTGCTTCATCATGTGGATACTGAACATCAATTGGCAGACATTTTCACAAAACCTTTGTCTTCTTCTCGTTTTGCTTTTATTCGGGGAGAACTTGGAATTGTTCATCCAATGGGTTTGTTTTGAGGGGGAGTTTCCTTGCCAAGTTCTTTCACTTAATGAGCTCATTTTATCATATTTCTTTATATATTATGTAATTGTGCTATTATATGATAATCTAAATTGTTCCACTTAAACTAAAAATGATATTGCGGAATTCCTTGGTTTGATTGCCTATAGCTAAATACTCTGTGATATCTTACTCTTCTAGGCTTGATATTGAATCTTCTTGACAAATTTGGGCTATGAAGCAAGTGTGGTTTCAACTTTACTCTTTCATAAGACCTTTTAATCACTTTTGCATGTTTATAATCAAAGAAAAATGAAAAGAAAAGGGAATCAATAAAAGGGTTGTTAAAAGCAAAAGCCTCAAGTTATGAGCTTCAGGATGCTTTCCCTAACAGATAAGATGTATGCTTCAAGCATGCCATTCCCTCAAAAGACAAGATGTATGCTTCAAGCATGCCACTCCAAGGAAATAAAAGAAGTATGCTTCAAGCATGCCACATGCGATTCTTGTTTAAAGATTAAATTGGTCCACTAGATTGGAGTTGAAACTACTTGCTCGCTCGATTTGTTATTTGCTTCAACTTTGAGCCTTTGTTTTTCTACTAAAGGTTTTGCTTAGTACTTGGCTATAGTTGACTGAATTGAGGTTGAGATGCATGTCATTCCCTAACTTGTTAAAATTACATCAAGATCATGTCTTTTGCATATTATGTGATATATAAGATTATATGATCGAATGAGCTCATCTTTTCCTATCTTGGCACTCCCTTGTTTCTCCTTGTGAAATCTTTGCTACATGAAAAATTTTTGAACCTGTTCTCTCTTTTGTACTATTGATGAATCCATTGTCAAAGGGGGAGAAATTTGGGAATCATTGAAAAGTTTAAGGAAAAAGGGGGAGAAGAAAAAGGGGGAGTTGTTGGGGAGTTGTTTTTGGAAATTTGAGAATTTTGGGAGAAGTTTGGAGAATTTTGGAATTTTTGGACACATTGCACATTCACACACATTTTCCTTCTCAGGGGGAGATTTTGTTTTGCATTTTGGTCAAAGGGGGAATTCTGTGTTTTCTCTTTTTGGTCCTTGATCCTTTGGATTTCAAAATCTTTTGTAAAGTGAATGCCAAATGATTCAATTCTAAGTGGTGTTGCCAATGTTTTCATCAAGGGGGAGATTGTGAAATCATGTGCTGAAAAATTGGCTTTGAAATGAAAAATTAAACTTAGAATTGGATTTGCAAAATGTGCTTGTGCATGTGTTTGATAATTTGACTAGAAACAGTAAGTTTCACTTTTGCGCCGGACCTAGCTCTCAAGAAACAGTAAGTTCCCCATCTGCGACGGACAATGTCTTTGGGTCCGTCGTGGACGTGTTTTGAACTCTTTGAGCCAAACTCTTTTTTTTTTCCTCAAAACCAGTCAGTTTAAGCCACGACGGATAATGTTTTTGTCCGTCGTGGACATGCTTTTGAGCGCTTGAGTCTAACTCTTTCTCCAAGATTTCAGAAACCTTTGCATGTACAACGGACAGTTTTTCTTGGTCCGTTGTGAACTTGTTTTGAGCTCATGACCGAAGTCATTTTTGCATGTACAACGGACCGATTTTCTTTGTCCGTTGTGAACGTGTTTTTGTCCGTTTGGTTTTCTTCTTGGAACCGAAACTTTCACTTGTACAACGGACCGATTTTGTCTGTCCGTTGTGAATGGTTTTTTTGAGTGATTTTTCATGTGTACGCCGGACCATATTTCTTTGTCCGTCGTGAATGCGTTTTTGCTGAATTAGGGTTTTGAGCAGAATTGAAATAATTTGAATTTGAGATTATGAAATTTGTGATGATTTCATGATGCTTCTTTTGAAGTGGACTTTATGCAATGCTCATGTGAGTAGTTGCATGGATTGACATTGAGTCAAGTCGTGGACTTGTGCTCGGATTTGTTTTGTGGTTTGTTCATGTGCAGGTATTGCTCGAAGACGAATGTGGTCGATGACGGGACCGGAACTAGGTTCATGGAGGAACTGAGGTTTGGGACTAGGTTCAGGAGGAACTGAGGTCTTGGTGGTCAAGGATGTCATGCGGGACGTTCGGGCTAAGAGAATGGTGCACATGAAGAATGGTTAGTCACGTGAGAATGGCAGGAGGTCATTCGCGTGCAAAAGTGTTAGTCACGTGAGTATGGCAGGTGGCCATACGCGTGCAAAGTGTTAGTCACGTGAGTATGGTAGGGTTGCCATACGCTGGCAGTAAGAGTTGTACTCGGCCTGGTTGGGCCAAGTAGAGTTGAGTTGGATACGGATTCCTTCTAGGAATAGGAATCGTATTCTAACTCCTTGTGGGTTGGTGCTTTAAATAGGTGGGGGGTCTCCTGTTGAAAGGCACCAAGTAGAGCTGAGCGCATCAAGCTTTGAGCTTGGTTTTAGGGTTTGTACTCTTTTGATGAGAGTATTTTAGACAAGAAATAAAGATCAATTCTTCCAAGATTTTTGCGTGCTACAGTAACCACGTCGCTATAGTATTTTCTGTTTTGGTTCTTGTTTGCATGCTTGTTCTAGTTCTAGATTGGTTTTTGTTCTTCAAGTTTTATCTTGATTTGATCCATCAAAAACCTCTCTAGGGTATTGATCTAGTGTTTCTCAAAGTCTAGTTGATCAATCTTTTGTCGTTCTTGTTTAATCTTGAAGTTTTGATTAGATTGATTCTCGTCAAGTTCTGGATCAGCAAGCTTACGAAGCTCATAACTTTTGATCCGTAAGTCCGATCGAGCTGATTCTTTTTGGGTTCGATTCGTATTGGAATCTAGTTTCTTGTGTCCAAATTTCAGATCGTTTCGACGGTTGGATCTCCGGGAATTCTCGTTTTACCAAATCTCTGTCATTCTGTTTTTGTCGAAAACGAGGCAATTATTTGGTTCTGTTTTGGGGTGAACTTTTAGGGTCTGTTTGTTTAGGCTTCTACTTAGTCTTATTTGGCTTCTAGGCCTTCATAAGTCACAAGCCAAAACAAACAGTAATTTTTTAACTAGCTGGAGAGGAGAAGCTCCAGCCCAATTTGCACTACACGAGAGAAGCAAGGAAAACGATGCTTCTCGGGCTGGCTGGAGCTTCTGAAAATCCCGCTTCCCTGGTACCCTTGCAACTTGATCTTATTTACAAAAAATTGCCATCCCCTTTATCAAGTCTCTTCCAGCTCGACCTCCACTCCAAAGAGCGCCTAGCTTCTTCCACTCCAAGCTTCTCCTCCAAAGACCAAATTAAACAAACACAGCCTTAATAGGTCAAGAATTTGGTTTTAGCTTCCGCACAATCATTCACCCCCCCTCTGATTGCTATATTCGTATTCTTCGATCCTACAGAATCAATATGGTGAAGCTACGTGTGGGCGTGTGACTATTTCCCTTCCCCGCATGCCGTTCTCATGGTACCTAAAATAACAAGAAAACACAAGCGTGAGTTCGAAACTCAGCAAGCATATTGCAATGGACAACAAGAACAATATCATGGCAATAACATCTCCCATCATATATATCATCTCATTCATGAACACTTAACAATATCATCATCATTATGTATGCAATGTAATGCAATGCTTATGTCTCCTTGGAAACTCATACCGGTATGGTTGAGTACACACCCGTCGGTGTGCACCCTCTCCCCCCTTCCATCCCGAAGATGGAGGGTGCCTACTCCTTGCTTCCGTTCACCGCGGTGAATGGAATCACGATGTAGGACTTACTCATTGGCTTTCCGGATTAGTCATAACTTTCACCGACCTTCCCGACTAGTTATGACTTTCACCGCCCGAGCCATGTAACATGCCATGTATGCATTTATACCAACATCATATTTAACTCACATATTAACACATAGCATCATAACATATTAAACATGCTCATCATATCATTGGCAATCATAAAAGCATGGCAAGTGATCATATATCATGTAGTCAATTCCATCTATTCTCAACAAGCAACCTACAAATCGCTATCCATCACAACACACTTGCCTCAACCACGGGCAACGGATTGGCGGGAAGTAGAGGGCACTCCCGAGGTCGCACCACCTGCACATAGGTACCACACGCTCACAATAATGTCCACAAAACAGTACGCAAACCCTCATCTACCCCGACATTGCCAACTACTTGCAAAACCTAAAAACAGAGGTTCTGTCCCGTCGGGACAGCAGCCTTGCAAAAGGCATAACTTGAGTTCTGGGACTCCGAATCAATTAAATGAGTACATCCTCGCGTAGCTTAGGAAATTTCCCAACTTTCTATAGGTATATGGAAAGACTGATTCGGACTCTAAAGTTGTTTAATCTACAGATTACCGTGATCTGTTCCAATTACGTCACATATTTTATCACGCTCGGTAAAACAGCCATAACTTTCAAACGGCTCAGCAGAATTTAATGTTCTTTATATCCACGGAAAGATAAAGAAATTATATACAACTTCTTCAACGTCCGTACGACCAGATTCGGATTCTAAATTGACGAAAACGCAAACCCTAGGTCGACTGCTCATGCTGTCCCAAAAACAGAATGTGGCAACATCTAGATCTAATCCAAATTACTCAATTCTAACACCACCAATTGATCTAAAAACTTGATAAACACCCTTAGAACAGTACCTAGATCAACCCCAAGGATTTCCATGGACATACCTTTGCCCGACGCACGAAAACCCAATAGATCTCCTCCCGGTTCGCGCGATCTCCTTCCTCGCTCCAATCCCGCCGGATCTCCTCGTCGCGGAGCGCTCCAACGGATGGATCTTTGAGGTGGTGAGGTCAAGAACTCACCTAGGCACAGCAAGGGAGGTGGAGAGGTGGTGGAGAGGGTGGTGGCGCAAGGGGAGAGGCTTGGGGGAGGTGGAGGCGCCCAAGGAGGAGGTGGGGAGGTGTGGGAGGCGGCTAGGGCACTTGGGGGCGCAAGGGGCAGGGGGAGGACGCCCAAAAGGGCAGGGAAACCCCCCTTTAACCAGCCCTAAGCCCCTTTCCTAATCCTAAATGGATTCCCACTCCATCCCACCAAAGCCCACAACCCCCTCTTTAAGGCCCAAACTCCCCCGGGAAGGCCCAAAACCCCGGAAACGGCCCGACAACGCTATTAACCTCCATACCTTATGGTTTTAACCTCCCATATCATATTTCAATATGTTTTTGACCTCATCATGCACCTTTTATAAGGTTACGACGCTCCGTGGTGTCACAACACTTCAAAAGGCCCAAAAACGCGAGTAAACCTCAAGCCGAAAGGTTTTATTCTCTAATTTCACATTTTATAATGTCACACCATACCGTAGTGTCACATATAAAGCAGCCCCAAGAACCCCATCTTGTTCTTCATCTTCTCCAAAGCTTCCATTCCCAAGCTCAAGCCCTAATTCGGACCCAAATTGCTTTCTTTGCTGGCACCGGCCATCACACAATCCGCCGGCCATCTCCTCGCATAGAGCTCTATTATCCAATTAAATTGGCCAAGAGCATTAGCCACAGCTACTAATCAAAACCTCTAACTCAATTTCACTTCTTCCCTACTGGTTCACTGCTGGCTGCTGCGCCGAGTGCCTCCATCCGTCGACACCTAGGACCATCGTGCCGTCGATACAAAGCACCCCAACCCCCGTCGACACTTCCTGCAACCTTGGTGAGGTCCTAAGCATCCATTTCAAGCTTCGGCTGCAGTTCTCGGTGCCTGCTCCGCCTCCGACTGTGCCCGCTCAAAGCTCTAGCCATGGCGCTACGGGATGCTCTGTTTGCTCTTCTTGGCTCTACTCCCTCTGTCTGACCAGTGGCCCATGATGAACAGTGTTTGGTGTTCCTTCCTCTATTTTGTTACTCTGATCAAGTGACCCCACATCCAAAGGTAATTAATGTTAGTAATTTTTGTTAGCCTTACTATGACAGCTAAAACCAACAAGTTTGAATATATGATTAAGCTCAAAGAAATCTGTTCTAAATATAGGTGTGTGTCTTATGAAGACCCTCATACAGAATTTGCAAAATAGATGGTATTTTGCATGACAAGTAGAGCTATATGGTTAATTAGTCAAGAAGTAAAAGTCAGAAGGGAAAAATCTTTGAATACATTTTAATTAAACCTTGACTAAATGTACATGCATGCCTATTTGACCTATGAAAACCCTTATACAAAAATGATGTCTTAGAAATGAAAGTATGTCATGCTTTATCTTCTGGTATAATTTGCTATTAGTCTTCCAGTTCAAAAATATCAAGAAATAATTTACATGACCTCAATTAATTTAAATCCTTAAACCCATATATTAACGCTATAAAATAAGCAAACTTTAAGTAAAACATATAATCTTTACCTTAAAGAAAAGCATTCCCACATGAACCTTGCATTTAAAATGATATTTAAAAATAATATTAGGTTATGCCTAGCTCACTTGCAATATTCAAAATACCGACATAAAATGTCAAACATTGAGTTAAAGCAAACTTTAGTTGGTTTAAATAAATCTTATTCCAAGTAAAAGATTTAATCAGATATGGTTATAGAAACCCTAACAAAAAGTTAGCCTAACTAAGCCAATTTGATCTTATTAGTCGTTGAAATCAAATGCCACACCCTAAGTTTTAGAAAGCCCTAATTAGTTTAACCCTTAAATATATCTTAAAGCATATATGTTATATAACAATTCGTATCACAAGTATACCTTTGTATATATAGGATCTTGATTTAAACACCTTAGATCTAGACCATCCAATAATTGAAAGATGTTTAAGATTTAATCTAGTTTAAACCGAGTTCCTATATAGCTTTACCACCCATGTTCAAAAGATCAACATTGCCTAACTCTCACAAATAAAATAGATGTAAAAACCGGTTTGGTATAGGCCCTGTAGGTCAAGACTACCTAATGATACGAAAATGGTTACAATTAGTCATAGTATGAATTTAGTCCCTAAATTAATATACTCTCATATAACAAATGTACATAAGGGTTTAATACATAAAAATAAATAAATTTAAATAAGATGACATAAATGTTAGATCGTGTATCACTAGTCTTAAAACATTCCTAAAGTCGAGACCATATTAATCGACAAAAAGATCTAATTTGAATTAAGTTCATAATAGTTTTCATCTACCATACAAACTAAAATGTTAATAACTTTCACAAATAAATGCTAAAATATGCGGAACTAGTTTTAAGACACTTTTAGGGTTAAGACCTACTAATGCTACAAAAATGGTTACCTATATATGTAGATTGCAGTCGCAAACTGTCGACGATTGGGGAACTGGCCCCCCGCCGAGCTTACTTGTTGAATGTGGGATCAACCAAAGCCCCTTTCTGCCAAAGGTATAGCATCGAAGACGCGGGATATGGTCTCTTAGAACAAACAGGAGCACAAGGATTTTATCCTGGTTCAGGCCTCTCATGATCGAGATAATAGCCCTACTTCCAGTCGCCTGGTGGCGTTTTTCTGTATTGAAATGATGAATGACTGCCACCCTTCCTCCATGGGGGCTAGGGGGATTAAATACAAGATACATGCATTATATACATGGTAACTACCCCTACAATCGCGCCACGCTTCCATATTTCCGGCGCACCTTCCCTGGATCTTCGGCGAATTAGTTGCCACTTTCCTTCTTAGTGGTTTGATTGAATCCACCGAGCATAACCCGAGCTTCCACGCAACTTCCTAAGCACGGTTTCTCGTATTTGCCTGCCGTGCTCGTAGCCGAGCACTCCATCTCGTGCGATGGGCACGGATGCTCGGAACCGGGTAGCGAGCTCCTAGCCGATCGGGCGGGCCGATTGGTCGTCAAACGCTCGTTGGTCATCCTTGGGGACATCGTCCAAGGGTAAAGATGGTCGGTTAAGAAACTGGCTTTCAAGGTACTATGGGAATTATCCAATCCCCGACACAAACCTAAAATGAAATCTAGGCATTTATGATGTAAACTGAGAAATACATAAGATTAGGAAATGAATATAATATCATAGATAAATACTAATACCTTAGAACCAGCCTAAGAATACCCCTAAGGCTAGACTATTCTTTTATGTAGAAATAATTCTAGTAGAACTTGCTTTGCATCTGAATGGATCCTATTAAAGAAAGTCTAGACCCTGCGCGTAAATTGATCCAATAGGCTCCAAATCAAGTATAGCTATTTTCTACATATCACTAGGATCATAATCTATTTAGTTGTATAAAAACACTTGGGGTGTAATGTTGAGTTGCATATAGCACACCACACTGTGACTTTATGTCTTACTAGTATTAATTCATATAATTTTAGCATCTTGAATTTGAAATTAAATATACAAATATATATAATCTTAGATTCTTGAATTCATAAAATAAGAATAAACAATTCATAGAAAATAAGTAACTGTGTTTCGGCATAGCCTAGACCATTAGTAAGAAGTATGGGTGAAAAAACAGGATATAACGCACATAACTAAAATCATATGACTGAAATCCTAACTAGAAACTACGCTCGCTTTGTGTAATAAGCTTAATCTAATTTTTCCATCTGATTTCTTTTTGCCCTTATTGAAGTTGTTATTTGCTATTTGCTTTATTTCTCGACAAACGACGTGTAGACTCTAACGTTTCTGACACCGTCATCGACTACTATAAGCTATGACTTTGACTTCATCGTAAACAACAAAAAGCAAGGCAAGCACCTCATGTAGATCCCAGCTTTTCAAAATTGATTAAAATTTGCATGCATGCGCTATGTTTCATAAAATTGCTATATTATGGGCATTGGTATATATAACCTTCATTTATGGCTTTTCGTAATCAATAGTGATAGGTTAAAACCCTATATTATGGATGGACACACAAAATGGGTACATTCAACTATTACATGCATCTGCTTAGCCATGCTTTATATTGGGATCGATATGAACAGATGATTTATTGTTCGTAATGAATTTAAATATTTGACATATTGAAAATAATTATTGGATATGTTGGAATATTGTGATCAATGGTATTTTATTTTTATGGAAATAAAACTATGATTTTGATACGGGTGATTATTAGCAATAGCCGAAAGTGCATATAACATGTACGTAGATAGGGGGAGATTTATCGCCTGGATCGATTAAGGACTGAACTATAATGTTATTTTCATGCCAAGATAACCGTACAACCACAAGGGTTGGTATGGGACGGCCTTAACTTAATAAGTTACTTAAAACTAGCTTTGTATAATAGAAGGTTGTAGCAGCAAGGGTTATTCCTATTGGATTGCTCGTAGGGGTGTCCATACAGAGGTGTGGGTTAAACACATACCAATGCAACAGTATACGCTTTACTATGGGGATAAGTGGGACATCGGGATGTAAAATCGTTCGTCATATTGAGTGTACAAATATCTTCTACCACCATAGTAAGGGTTTGTCAGTACTAGGCTGGTGCAAAGTTAAGATTAAATGATGTAAAAGTTAGGTATGTTCTCTCTATGGCACACCAAAGGAAGTGTGCAAAAAGGCTATGCAAAAAGAGATGATTATTCCTTATGGGTAAAGTAGTACACCTCTGCAGAGTTAAAAACTAATTGATTAGCCGCGCTTGCGGTCATGAGCATTTGGTAAAATCATCACATAGTTAGAATTTTGAGATTTTCATAAAATGGAATGAAATTGGAAATTTGGTATTTGAATGTTTACCCCACAGATAATTCAATGCTTTGCCATATGCTGGCAAGATTGTTTCAGCTGTTGTGCCATGTGTTGGCAAATATTGCTGTTATTCCATGTATTGGCAAGGGATGGACGAATTGCTACTCATTGTGAATTGTTACATCTATACTTACGTACTTGTTATTTTCAGACATCTGTTAAGTTGCTTTTACAAAGTTTCGCTTTCAATTTATTATTCAGTATTTACAATTCAATTTGGCTGCATGCAAAATAACTATAGAAGCCTTACTCTAGGAACAGCCTACATATTCAAATACTCAAGTTGAGTACAAAAGTACTCAACCTTGCTTAATTTGTTGTTTTATATGAAGCCCAGAAGACACCTACTTCACCGTAGGGTACGAAAACTTTGATGATGTAACTTTCTAGGGATTTGTCTTGTTAGTTGCCTGAGGGTTGGATAAGCACACTACAAGATTTTTGTTTCTTTTCGCTGTAATATTACTCTGAATTGTAAAACTACATTGTATAAATGACTTCTGTAATAATAATAATAATATTGTGTATGGTTGTGATCTCAATTTGTGCATGTGCATGCTAGCTATTGATCACAGGACTAGCACAGTAAGCACATTAAAACCTTTCTTTTATGGTATACTGTATCATAAAAGAGAGGGTCTCACATTGCTTCAAGGGTTTCCCTTATCGAGGTGTTAGGAATAACGCTTGCTGATACAAGAGTATACGCCTCGCTATGGGGAGAAGTAGAGACACGATAGGAATTGACTGTAGTAAGAGTGTGTCATCACTAGGCTGATGCAAAGGTAGGTCCAGGTGATATAAAGGTTCATGTCATGACCTCTTGGCCACACGATAAACAAAGTGTGAAAATATGGGCAAAAGGAGCTGGTCATGTCTTGTGGGTAAAGATGTATGCCTTTGCAGAGTGAAGCTTTTCAAAAAGCCGTGCTCGCGGTTGTGAGAGACTTGGTGCACTAATAGTAGTTAGAGTTTTGATATTTTCACAAAAAGGGTTGAATTGGAAATATTTGTTGGAAAGTCTTTGTTTAAGATTTTATGCTAGGGATAGGCATAGGACGATTCGGTGCTCACAATCATGGAGGACTTTGAGTTATTACATATTATGCTATTCATACTTGTTATTTATATATCAGTCAAAACTGCTCATGCAAATTCCGTTTACAATCTAGTACTTGATAGTCATATTTCAAATTCGCTTTATGAAAACAAGCTTAGTAGTTTTCTCTTTTGATATAGCCTGCATTTAATTATATCTTTTATGACACATTATAAATATTGTTAAGTACAAAAGTACTCAGCCTTGTTGTCATTGATATTCAGTGGGAGAAGGAATGGGAAACCCCGTCGACACGTGCTATACCGCAGGATACGAGGATTTCGTGCAAGAATTCTTTTAAGAGTTTTACCCTTGTCAGTTGCCTTAGAGATTGCTGTGGGCATACCACTTGATTTTTGTATCTTCTGCTGCACTCTGTTCAGCCTTTCTAGGTCTTATTGTATAACTACCTTTTGCTAATATATGTATAATATTGTGTATGGATGTGACGACAATATTAAAAATATGCGTACTAGCCACTGATCATATGACTTACTATATACACATGGGACCTTCTCGGTGTTCCAAGCCAGAAGGGAGGGTCCCCACACTTGGTTATGTCGAAGGAGTCTATTCTATAATGTTCTAAAATTTGCACAAAGCAATATTTAAATAACAAATAGAAGATTAAAAATGGAATTTGTAAAGAACAGTTAACAAATTTGTAAAGAGCAGTTAACAAATAGTCAAAAAAAATGTAGTATTTGATATTCTAGAAATAGCAACTCAACTTCAAAATTTATGAAATTTTTAGAGGAGTCCTCCAGACTATTTGGGATTTATGTAAAATAATTCTAGACTTTGTGCTGATTTAAATTTGAAGTTATAAAATTAGAAACACTAACTAGGTCATTTAAAAGTACTTTCTTTAAATCCCAAAATTCCAAAAAAAATCCTAAAAAATCATAATAAATTAGACAATAATTTGGCAACTAGATATTTCAATTTGGTGTAGAATTTGGGATGTTACACTAGTGGATGGGATGGAGCGAGGCGCTCTGGTTGCTATCGCGATGTGGGTGGCACAAGGTGGCGTGGCTCGGGCTGGCGACGACAGTTTGTGAGGCATGGCGATGTGGTAGCCGAATTCTGAGCCCGTGCTATGTTGCGAGCAGGCGCACGCGTGGACCATCATAGGGCGGCATAGCTAGGTGTGTGAGCTGGCTTGAGTGGCGCGATGTGCGAAATGGCATAGTGGCAGCATGCAAACGGCGCAGGCCAACGCGGCGTGGCGTGACGACACAATTAGTGAGACTGACATGTGGGCCCACGTGCCAAAGAGAGAAGGTGAGAGAGGCATTGCGAGGGAAGGCACCTTTAGCCATAATATGCCTTCTCGCTGGCAAAGACGGGCTTTGAGCCTGCTGCTTTCTATTTTGGGATTTTAAGACAATTTCAAACAGGCTTTTAATTATGTTAGAGACTATGGAATTCTTAGAAATATTAAACTAATTCCAAAGTTTATGAAAATAGTTTTGGGTGTTCTTGATGTGGCACTAATGTTTCAATATTTTCCCTAGAATTTTAGAAGTTCTAGATTTTTCTCATATATTCTTTTACTGCCTCTCAGTTATTTATACTAGATGCAAATTCTATTTTTGCAAAAATAGCATCCCTTCTCCAAAATTTATGCAATGTTTGGAGAAGCTCTAAAGACTATTTAGAACCTAGATAAAATACTTCTAGTCTTTGTATAGTTTTGAATTGGAAATTGAAAATTCATAAAACAACAGCTAGAAAATGAAATGGTATTTTCTTTAAATGCAGAAAATTCTAGAAAAGACAGAAAAAATCTGAGAATACATGGTAAATGCAGAAAAATAATTTGGAAACCCAATGTTTTATTTGTGTGCAAAATTTGGGAAGTTATATAGAAAATTATAATGCATCATCAAAAGTGTTGGCGCCGAGCTACCACGTGTAATTAGTGTAAACGTACTAGTGAAGAGAGCACGTGTTTGTGGAAAGATGTTTGCCACAATAGTGTACTTCCTTTTGTCACAAATACTTATTATTTTGGATATATATGTAGTTAAATTTTTAAAACTTTGATTGTTAATATCTTTTTAAATATTTAAATTAGATATATCAAAATCATATGTGTAGATTTGTCTTGAAAAATACTTTTATAATATTATAATTTTATTGATTTTTGTAAATATATTATAATAGAAATTAGTGATTAAAGCTGTGTTTTGATGACCATATCAATGTCCAAAACAATAAGTATTTGTAACCGAGAGCGCGTACAAGTCTCCCGGCTGGTTTCCCAACTTTTCCTAGATTTGACTGTCTTTGCTTCCTAGAACTGGACCAAGGAGGCAAGGAACAGTACGTGTTGCCGAGTCAATTGCCGACAAGAAATGGTTTTCTCCTTGCCATCAATACGTGACAGCCAAGGCCATGGGAACTCCATTCCCTGCATGCATGACCTCGGAACCTTTGAATTTTTCAGAATGGCCACGTCAAACAAGCAATGCCGGCCGGTGGGCGGTGGCCATGCCCATTAGTTCTTGCTCGATGCAGTACACAAGTTCCATGCCACATGCCATGCTTAATTTGATGCTTATTATGCACCGGTTCTCTCGCTAGCTTACTTGCAAGTCACACTGTCTAGCTTGCAGCATATGCTAATTCAAAGTTCTTGTAGTCGAGATCTCGTCGTATGATTCGAGTCAACCTGACGTGTACCATTCCTGAAAACCTGAGAAGCTTGACTAAAATGGCACAATTAGAGGAGGGTCATATATATTTGCAAGGTAGGAATTTCAAAGGCATTTCGTAGGAAGCAGTATAAATTCTCTGAGATTCATTTTTTAATCCTCGTTCTGATTCACACGGGCCGGACGGAGGACTTGAAAACCTTGATGTGTCTGTCCATCACGTTCTTGGTGAACAATATACATACATACATACATACATACATACATATACATATATATACACATATATACATATACATATATATACATATACATATATATACATATATATACATATGTATATGTACACACACAGAGAGAGAGAGAGTCCACACGTAGTGTAGTACTAAATGTACATGTTATTTTGAGATACATATAGTTAAAATTTTATAACTTTGGTCATCGATATCTTTTTAAATATCTAGGTTAGATAATGAAAATCATATGTATAGATTTATCTTGAAAAGTATATTCTACTATAATTTTATTCGGTGTTATAACTATATTACAATAGAAATTAGTGCTTAAAGTTATATTTTGAAAAATATGTCAATGCTTGAAGCGAGATGTATTTACTAGGTAGGGTCGTGTGTGATGCCACGCCGTGCGAAATTTTGTCCGGAGTTCTTTTTGCAAAAAAGGTAGGAGGATCTAAATGCACTTTTGATTTTCTTAAGGGTTTTTAAAAATATGCTAGGTAGGAGCCGTCGGTGAATTTACGTAACCACGGACCCTTTTGCAAAAAAAAAGATGGAGGATCCATTAGCGAACCTGGGGAACCACGGGCACATTTTTGCCAAAAAAAAGGTATAGGACCTCAATGTAATTTTGATTTTTTGGGTGGTTTTCTAAAAAATAGGTTGGCTAGGAGCCGTCAACGAATTTGCGTAACCATAAGTTCTTTTTGAAAAAACAGTGGAGGATCCGTTCGCGAATATGTGAAACCATGGGACTTAAAAAAAATGATGAAAAAACCTATCTACAATTTCAGAATTTTTGGAATGCTTTTTTTAAAAAAAATGCGACATGGAGGGGCTCAAGTGGCTCCAATCTTTCCTGGCATTAGTATAGTAATAGTATAATAATATTACCTATATTATAGCGGGAGGAATCAGCACCCTCTTAGGATCTCCATGTCCGGTTTTTGTGAAAAGGATCCTCATGATTTCTGAAATCATGCCGATGCCACGATGAACCAAGCGCGTGTGAGCAAGCTATGGCCCGTGTGCCACCACTTTTGCGCAGATCCCCTTATAGTTTTACAAAATTGGGTACACGTCCTACAAGCTTCGAGCCGTTCGATTGTGGCAGTGGGACTATCCAGCTATCTGCGCTTACGCTCTATGGCTGGTGACCTAGCCCCTCCCATTCCCTTCATAAAGGCCGCCTTACCCTGCGCCCTTGCTCCCGATTGAGATCCGCTGTCGTAACTGTACGTACAGTTAAGGCCACTGACATGTGGGCCTGATCCCACATATCAGTGGCCGGCAGCTATGGCAGAGGATCCCAGTCGCCCTTGCTCTCCCCACCCCACCCCCACCCCCTCGCTGTCTTCCTCTCTCACCGCATTGCACTGCCACGTCGCCTAGTATAATCTCTACTATTCTAAAGCAGCACTTGGTGGCAGTGCTCCGTTCTTCCCACGTCATTAATTGCCGCTTAATTGCCCTGCTTAATTGCCCTACGCAAGAAACGAAGCGTTGCTTTAATTAGCCAGCTTTCGCAAGAAACGAAGCGTTAAAGATAGATGTTTGATTTTGTGAAATATTTTTTTTATTTTTTAATCTTTATTTTTCGTTATCAATTTTGTTTTTCGTAACAACGCATGGACATGTAACTAGTATGAATAAAGGGAGAATTAATATGTCAATGTCAATGTCTTGCGTCTTTACCTAGCCTGGCGGCCTGCTCGCTGGCTGTCCAGCGAGGAAAGTCAACCTTGGCAAGTAGCAGGAGATGAAAGAAAAAAAAAATAAAACCGATGGCTGAACAATGCTTGAATTAGCATTTTCTTTTCTTTTTTTTTCCTTCGCATGAAAAACAACATATTCACAAACACGAGTTACAACATGACTTGGCACTTTGTGGATCATTGGATCGAGCATCTGACGGTTCGGATCATGTCATCCTCTGCCTTTGCCTGCTATTTGGCACTTTGTGGCCGTTGGATCGAGCATCTTACGGTCGGTTCGGATTGAGGCTGGCGAGAGGATCTCATTTTCTCGCGAGAAGTTTCCAAACATCGATCTCTCTCTTGCTTTGATCTGGACCATCTACTCCCGATCAGACGGTCTATGAGGGTGTGCCTTTGTTCTCGAGAGAAGTTTCCAAGCATCAATTTCCGTTTGATTTCCCCCCCTGCAAGTTGACATTCCAAAATAACAGATTCTATATGTATATGTTGATCTGGAAGAAGCACTAGCATCTTGCTAGTACAATGCACACCCATGACAAGGTCGATCTCATCGCATAGGAAATAGGAAGCAGCAGAAGCACTCAAAATTGGCACTCTAGTTTCCCTGTAGGATTTTTTTTTTTTGAAAAAAAGATTGCAAGTAGGATGTTCTTCTCGTAGCATCTGTGATTGAGCCCTATCTTCGTTGGGTTTTAGGGTCTAATTGCTGGAGTGAATATTTTATTGGAGCCCTAAATCTAATTAGTTGGAATCCTAAATTAAAGTTTAAGGCTCATTTTTAGGCTCTCTCTTGAAGATGCTCTCAATCCTGTGTTTTGTTTTCTGAACTGCAATTCTACGTTTTTTTGGTAGGAAGCAGTGAGTGCTCTTCATGCTGAATCATTTGCTTGTAGGGAGTAGCTAAGGACGATATCAGGACGATCTCCATTGTCGAGACAGATTTCTTTGAATCTTGTTGATCTTTGGCACTCAAGAGGGGATCAAAGATCCAAGATAGTGGCAATTCTGAAGGAAATCCAAGATCGTAGTGTTGTATTCTCTACTTTTCGATATTGTTCATGCACTGGCGGTACCTGGGGGGGGGGGTGCCGTGTATGCCCCGGCACCCCCAAAATTTTTAGAAACATGTATATTCAATATGTTGAATAAGTTGATGAATTTATTTTGATTTTGATAGTTTGAGATTTTTAAAACCTTAGGACCATTTATATTACTTTTAGCAAATTTCAAATATATATGTTGTATTTATGATATTACAAAATGATTATACAAGACTATAGATTTATACGTATGAAGTGTGCACATCAAGGGATTACAATACCATTTTGAGCTAAAAAATCGCCACTGCTCATCACCGATTTTCGTCAAAAATCGGTTGAAACTAAATGGTTTCGAAATCAAACTCTTTGAACTCGGCGGTAAAAAAAAATGAAAAATGACTAATTTTGCCGGTTTTTGACCGGTTTTCTTCGAAAATTTGGCAAACTAGCGAAACAATTTGGAAACCGATTTTTGATTGATTTTCTAGCAATTTTCACCAATTTTCGAGTGGTTTACGTCGTATAAAATTTTCTGAACTTTTTGAATTGAACCGGTTTATCATCCGGTATAGTTTATCGAGCCGGCTCGATACGATCGAAAATCATGATTTTTGTTAATATTTGAAACTATGTGCACACCCATCGAAATTTTTCTAGTTCCGCCACTGTGTTCATGTAAGACGGATGGCAAACTCGGATACACATTTCCGCGCCAAGCAAGCTTCCTCAACTAGAATAATGCATACAATAATTTACTTGGGTCTGCTCATGTACCAGTTTTAAGTTTTCCTGCTGCAATGCTTGCAGAAATAGAAGAGAATCGCTCTTAGTCTTGGTCTAAAAAAAGGAAAGCACAACATGACTTAAAGTCCAGGATACTACTTGTGTATGTTCCAAAAATTCTCAAAAAATCCCCCTCGTTCGAACGCTCCTATGGCATGTGCAATGGGTTAACATGACTTAAGATTTTTCTTGTTCATGTGGAAGAGAGAGATCAAGTGAAGAGAGAGTCAATGAAGAGACGATCCAAACCAATAAAATAAGGATATATAGATAGTATATATATTCTTTTCCCATGCAAAAATTGAAAGATTGTGGTATTACATAGAGACGAGTTAAGGGTGTATTTGATTGGCCGTGGGTGAACCGAATCGTTCCGTACAGGATATGGTTTTGTCCCTGCGTTTGGTTGTCTGAGTGGAACCATTTGATATAGAATGAGGTGGTACAGATTCCTGAAACATTCCTAAAAGATGTTGTACCGAATGATGCGGGAAAATTATGCGAACCGATGGTACAGGATCGGTTTGTTCGCCCACTCACACACGACTAGGGCTGTCACGCATTACTGACAAGCTCCTAGCACTCTCCCCGGCCGAGCTGGACGACTACACGGCGCTCCTACGCCTCAAGCTCCGCCTCTCGGTCATGGTTGGCTCGAGGCTGCCAAGGAGGAGGCCAAGGCGCTCGCCGCCAAGCTCAAGGCCGCTTCCGTCGCCGTTGCGCTTGAGTGATCCCGATCCCGAGCGAAAGGTGTCACCTTCTTGGTTCCTAGTGTTCTTAGATGATGCAGCGTCTGCGCTTAATAATTTGTTTAAATTGGAATGTGATGGGTGCAAAGATACTATGAATATATGATGTGCCGTACCCAACAGGGGTGGCTTAGATTGCTATTTATACTGATATCAATCATAGGATACGTACAGGTTGTTACAACTGTTAGAGATAGATACATAGAGATACAATTGTAATCTAACTGAACTTTCTATCTTTAACACCTCCCGTCAATCACAACATCGATGAGGTTGAGATTGAAACGCAACCTTGAGAGGTCCGATGCTGGTACAGCCTTGGTTAAGCAATCTGCCACCTGATCTTTTGATAGAATGAATCGAATATCTAATGCTCGACTTGCTACTCTTTCTCGTACAAAATGAAAATCGACTTCAACATGTTTTGTTCTAGCATGAAATACCGGATTTGCTGATAAATACTTTGCGCCGAGATTATCACACCATAAAATTGGTGCTTGACTCTGATAGATTCCAAGTTCTCCAAGGAGTGATTGTACCCATAACAATTCTGCTGTTGCATTGGCTAAGGACTTATACTCAGCTTCAGTACTCGATCTTGAAACCGTGGCTTGTTTTCTCGAGCTCCATGATATCAAATTGCTTCCGAAGTACACTACGAAGCCACCAGTTGATCTTCGGTCATCCGGGCATCCAGCCCAATCTGCATATGAGAAAGCACTCATAAGTTCTGACTTGGATTTACTAATATGCAACCCCAAAGTTCTTGTGTACTTCAGATATCGAAGTATTCTCTTTGCAGCTGAACAATGTAAATCGGTTGGTGAATGCAGAAATTGACAGACTTTATTTACTGCAAATGCAATATCTGGTCTTGTGAGGGTTGCATACTGAAGCGCTCCCACCGTGCTACGATATTTGGTTACTTCTTCTCCTGACAAGGCCTTCCCTTCATCTCTTGATAATTTTTCTGAAACCGACAGTGGTGTGGTTACAGGTTTGCACTTTTGCATCCCTGTCCGATCCAGGATATCATCAATATAACGAGTCTGACATAGAGTCACACCATCATCACACTTTTGTACCTGTATACCAAGGAAGTAGTGCAAATCACCCAGGTCCTTGATTGCAAACTCGCCTTTCAGGTTCTGAATTAACTTTTCCACAGCAAGGGTCACAGAACCTGTGATTATAATGTCATCTACATATACTAGTATATAGATTGTCAAACTCTGCTGTTTGTAAACAAAAAGCGATGTATCTGCCTTGGACGGTACAAACCCAAACTCTTGAAGTTTCTGACTAAGTCTCGAGTACCAAGCTCTCGGTGATTGTTTAAGGCCATATAGGGACTTATCAAGTTTACATACTGCTTTGGGATTGCTCATATCCTCATAACCTTTTGGCTGCTTAACACATCTTCTTCCAGAATTCCATGCAAGAATGCATTCTGGACATCTAGCTGTTTTATGTTCCAACTTCTTGACACGGCAATTGAGAGGATTAGTCGTATGGTTGCCGGCTTTACCACTGGACTGAAAGTGTCTCCATAGTCTATTCCATACCGTTGTTTATATCCTTTAGCTACCAGACGCGCCTTATATCGATCAACAGATCCATCTGCCTTCCTTTTCAATTTAAACACCCACTTTGAATCGATCAAGTTCATACCCGATCTATATGGTACCAAGTGCCATGTTTTGTTTTTCATCAACGCCATGAACTCTTGATCCATAGCCGTGCACCATTCCTTATGCCGAGATGCTTCTGCATAGGTACTTGGTTCTCTGATCAATAGATTTGAGCAGCGTCCAAACGGAATCGTGCCATCAGTACGCACCTTCGGCTTACGGATGTTATCTTGTAAGTGCGTGCGCATTCCATGAGTTCTCTCTTGATTCCTGACATCAACCGGCACATGTGGGACTTCTAAAGATTCAGCTGAACCCAAGCCAATGGATGCTGATGAGTCCGCTGCATCTGCATTATTGTCGGCAGTGTTGTCGTTGTTGTCAACAGCAGGGTGATGATGAACAGTTTCTGAATTTTCAGCCGTCGCAGAATTCTCCGCAGATTCAGCAGGAGTGCCCCTTGTTGCCTCAACAAATTCCTGTGAGAAATCATCCAAACCAGGTACATCGAACAGGATATTAGTATGCCCATTATTCATAGAAGAATTCTCAGATTGGTCCCCAGGAATTTGTGGAGGAAGAAGAATTGCTAATTCTGTGGGCAGATTGGAAGGAGAATTGGACGAGGTAGTCGACGGGCTGTTTAAGCAAGGAAACTGAGATTCATCAAACACAACATCGCGGGAAATGTAGACTCTACCAGATGGACGATGATAGCACTTATATCCTTTGTGCAGACCACTATAGCCAAGGAAGGTGCATTGAGCCGAACGGAATTGGAGTTTTCTGGAATTATAAGGTCTCAAATTTGGCCAGCAAGCACATCCAAAAGCTTTTAGGAAGGAATAATCTGGTACTTTACCAAACAATTTCTCAAGTGGACTAATTGAGCCAATCGTTGGTGTTGGTACTCGATTAATAAGAAAACATGCAGTGGTGAATGCTGCATCCCAAAAAGACAAAGGTAGTCTAGATTGTGCTAGCAATGTGAGACCTACTTCAACAATATGTCGGTGTTTCCGTTCGGCAACCCCATTTTGCTGATGCGTATGAGGACATGATGCTCGATGAGATATTCCTAGAGTTTGTAAGAATGAATTGAGTTTTTGATATTCTCCTCCCCAATCTGATTGAAATTGGGTGAGTTTTGTGTTGAACAAACGCTCTACATGATTTTTGAACAAGGGAAAAATCTTGTAAGCATCAGCTTTAGACTTAAGAGGATAAAGCCATGTAAATTTGCTATAATGATCAATAAAGCTGACATAGTATTTAAAACCCCCAAAGGAATTCACAGCTGGACCCCATACATCGGAACAAATAAGTTCTAAAGGACGCACAGATATATTGTTTGACCGGGAAAATGGTAACTGATGACTCTTCCCAAGTTGACATGGATCACACACATGAACAATGTCATTATTGCTACTACGACATGGAAGATTGTTCCTAGAGATAACTTGCTGAACTATTTTGAATGACGGATGGCCCAATCGAGCATGCCAAAGTGCTGCATCTGGCAATGTGCTGACGGAATTCACCTCCTTGCGTTGAATAGAATCAATTGAGCCCAATGGATAGAGTCCACCCTTACTGATACCACGCAGTAGAGTTTTCTTCGTGACTCGATCCTTAATCAAGAAATAAGTAGGATGAAATTCAAAGAAGATGTTATTATCAATACAGAGTTTGTGCACTGAAAGAAGATTACGTTGAGTATTTGGGACATGTAGGACATTGTTCAATAGCAACGGTTTGGAGAGGGTCCGAATATGAGAATATCCAATATGCATAATTGGCATAATTGATCCATTTGCTGCATGCACCTGATCCTTGCCGTTGTACTTCTCTCGGATGGTCAATTTCTCTAGATCACCAGTGATGTGATCAGTAGCTCCCGAGTCCGTGAACCATGTAGGATCAGCAGTGGAGTGTACACTCGCCGCTGCAACCACCCTAGGATCTTCTTCCCGAAAAGCATGATTAAAACGATTGTAGCAACGTAGAGCAGTATGCCCTACTTTGTTGCATACTTGACAAGTAGGCCGTGAACCATTGTCGGATGACCCTTTATACGAGCCGCGACCTCCTTGGCCACCACCGCGACCTCCTTGGCCATTGCCGCGACCCCGACCATCACCATCGCGCCAGCCTCGACCACGAGAGACATTATTTGCTGACGCAATCTGGTTGTCAATGACAACTTGGTTCTGTTGTTGACGAACCTCAAAACTCACCATGTGAGCATAGAGATCACTTAACATGATCCGTGTGGAACTGGTGGCGACAGACATCACCAAGGGATCATATTCAGAATCTAGACCAGACAGCATGTAAATGCCGACTTCCTCTTCATCCAGTGGGTGTCCAGTCGCAGCTAGAACATTAGCATAGCCTTTCACCCGATTGAAATACTCAGTCATAGACTGAGATCCCTTGCGAGCAGTTGCAAGTTGACGACGAATCTGAATTAGTCGTGCACGAGAGTGGGAGGAATACATGCGCCCAAGCGCATCCCATACCTCGGCCGATGTTGTCAGAAACAACACTCTTCCAAGCACATCTGGTTCCAGCGTGGAGAGGATGGTGCCAAGTACCATCTGGTCTTGTAGGACCCATTGCAGATATTCCGGATTTGGAACATCTTCTTTTTCTCCCTTGTCATTGATCTTCTTCACCGTGGAAACCGGCACCTTCATCGTACCATCAACATAACCCAGCAGCTGATGCCCTCGAAGATAGGGCAAGAGCTGAGCCTTCCACAGCAGGTAGTTACCTTGATTCAACTTGATATTCACTAGATGATTGAACCCAGGAGTTGCTACGCTACCGGCGGCAGCAGCGATGACAGAGGTTCCAGCCATCTGCGCAGAGGACAAAGGGATTTTGCTGGATTGCAAAACTAGCTCTGATACCATGAAAAGATACTATGAATATATGATGTGCCGTACCCAACAGGGGTGGCTTAGATTGCTATTTATACTGATATCAATCATAGGATACGTACAGGTTGTTACAACTGTTAGAGATAGATACATAGAGATACAATTGTAATCTAACTGAACTTTCTATCTTTAACAATGGGTATAAGAAGACGCAGGTTTTGCTTGCATTGTTGTAGCTTTTGGCTAGCCTCAAGCCTAACCACTGATTGACCTTCCTGAATCACGCAAATATGGTGTCCCTGAATTGTGCTCTAATTACTAGCCTGGATTGAATATTTGAACAACCGCCTCGACTAGTCTGAGGGTATACAAAGTTGCAATTCTTGTTGGCATCACTGTATGTAGGGATTAGAATATGCTAGTTTCTATTATTCGTTTGTACCAAAGTGAAAAGAAAACCTTCCCAGGGTATGAATTATAGAGGACTTGAACCATCCAAACAACTAAGCAAAATCTCGAAACATTCAGGATCATCTCATTCAAGCAGCCAAACAAAATCTTGTACGATTCCATTCATACAACCAAATACCCTCTCTGTACCATCCTATCTATCTTATATCATCCCATATTCCCATCCCATCCACTCTCGTACGTCTAACCAAACGCACCCTAAGACATAACTTATTGTGTAAGCTATCTTTAGCGTTGTCCAATGACACGAAGAGGTACCGTAGACCATCGTTGTCTACACCAAAGAAAAATTTATCTATATCCAAGATAGTAAAACTCAAATTCTACCATCTAATAATAATTTCTATACTCTTCATGCAATCCTTCCTCTTATCTAAAATCCCATATAGTTTCACATTTGATAGTTCATCCTTTGGTTTGTATGTCTCCCATACTTTCTCATGCATTGAATGGGATGCCATGTCAACTAGGGCTGGCTATCAAGTTTAACAAGTTATTATCAAGTTTTTTTTTTTATAAATTTACATAATTCGACATAAAATTATTTTATTTATTATTTAAGTGGTTATTTCAAATTCGAGCTAATGAGCCATATCAAACCGAATCTTATTAATATTATTTTGCACAAAATATACTCATTTTAATTTTAAACTTATTAACTATTGCAATCGAATTAATTTTGGTTTGAGCTATAATGAGTTTTTTTTTTTTTTGCCGGCCCTAGATTGTCACCGGCAGGAATCAGTTGGGCCGGGCCGAATCTTAGCCTGGCCCGGAGTATCCTCGGGACTGGATTGGACTATTTGTGCACGTAGGACACGGCACACGACGTGCGACAGAGTCACAGCTACAAAAGATCCACGCGCGGCCATGCCACAAGGCACACAAGAACACAACGTGCTCCGGGCTCTCAGATTCCATCCGCACCATCAGGCACCACGCCGGAGAAGAAAACCCAAAGAAAACAAAAGAAATTTCAACCGAAGTTCCCCAGAAACAGCGACGAAGACGCTGCGACATTTCGAATCGAATCGAATCGAGCCAACCCCCCGAATTCGAGTCCGTCCCCCGCGCTTCCACCTCCCGATTGTCCCCAAATCGGAGCCCCCCCGCGCCGCGCTGCAAATCTCACGGACCCCGCGGTTCGATCCCGGAGCTAGGGTTTGCGAGGCTTCGGATCGAGCCGCAGCCGCCGGGATCGCGGTGTCTAGGGTTTGGATTGGAGCGCAGTCCGGAGGCTTGGATTGGGTGCGTCGTAGGTGCTCGCGTTCCTGGATCGAGCTGCTCCGTGGGTTGCGATGTTGGCGAATGGAGGAGGGCGTGAGTGACGGTTCGTCGGGGAGGAGAGAGTGCCCGTCATGGTGCGGTTTCTCGGGCTGCGAAGCCTGAACTTTAGGCCGGATGAGTCGCCGCGGGAGATCCCGGCGTTCGGCGGCGACGCGGCGCCACCGGTCGGGAGTAGCGGATGGCTCGTCCGCTTCTTCGACTCCGCCTTCTTCTGCGAGTGGATCGCCGTCAGCTACCTCTACAAGCACGACCACCCGGGCGTGCGCGACTACCTCTGCAACCGCATGTACACGCTCCCGCTCCCCGGCCTCGAGGCCTACCTCTTCCAGGTGTGCTACATGCTCGTGCACAAGCCCAGCCCCTCCCTCGACCGCTTCGTCATCGACACCTGTGCCAAGTCCCTGCGCATTGCCCTTAAGGTGCACTGGCTCCTTGCCGCCGAGCTCGAGCTCGAGGACACTGACGACCTCGATGGGATCGACAGGGTACAGGAGCAGTGCCAGGCTGCCGCCACCGTGCAGGGCGAGTGGCCGACACTGGTCCAGCCTGCGCCACTGTCCCCTGCTGCCAACCCGCGTGGCATCCCCATGCTCAGCAGGATACGTTCGTCGAAGCAGCGGCTGCTGTCCCTTGCCTCGTCGCCCTCGCTTGGCCTGAGCCCCACTGCCAGTGGGACCAATGCGGCTGCTGCGGAGGATGTTGGGCTCAGTGGAGGGAGGCACCCAGTGACACCGTCATCTGAGGATAACAAGCTGCTCAAGAGGCTCAGCATTGGGCCGAAGGTACGTGATGCGCTCTTCTTTAGGCGGTCCATGGAGAAGGATGAGGAGCAGGACAGGGATGGGTTCTTTAAGAGGCTGCTTAGAGACAGTAAGGACAAGGAGGAGGAGGATGGGGACAGGGACGGATTTTTCAAAAGGTTGCTTAAGGATAACAGGGACAAGGAGAATGAGGAGGAAGAAGGGGATAGAGATAGTTTCTTCCGCAGGTTGCTAAGGGACAGCAAGAATGAGGACATGGAGCTGACGCCGAGCTCGGAGGGTTTGTTGAAGCGACTGTTCCGTGATAAGGAGGACAGGCAGGGTGAGGATGATGAGAAGGAAGGCTTTTTCCGCAGGATATTCAAAGATAAGAATGATGAGAGGAGAGAAAGCATGCATGGAAGGCATGGGGATGAGGAAAGAGTGGGTAAGAGTTTGGAAGATGATGATAGAGAAGGGTTCTTCCGCAAGATTTTCAAAGATAAGAATGAGGAGAGGAAAGATGGAGGCAACCATACGCGGCAGGATGATAGGGAAAAGGTTGGTGTGAGCACCGAAGAGGACAAGAGGGATGGTTTTTTTAGGCAACTTTTCAAGGAGAAAAACGATGATAAAAGGGAAGGCGCTACGCCTAGCAAGAAAGAGGATGACGACAAAGGAAGTAAGAGCGCAGATGACGATAATTTCTTTCGCAGGCTTTTCAAGGATAAGAATGACGAAAAGAAGGGAATTGCTCATGACAGGAACGAGGATGACAAGTGCGAGGAAGGTGATAAGGAAAATTTCTTCCGCAAACTATTTAAGGACAAGCATGATGAGAGGAGAAATGAAGGGCCTGATGATGATGGTAAGGGCACCAGTGGTATCGAGGAGGAGGAAAATGCGGAGTTCTTGTCATTTCGCAGGTTGTTTAGAGTGCACCCGGAAGATGCTAAGAGTGGGCATATAGAAGGCAGTCAGCCTAGTGGTATTTCTGAGGGTAGCCCAGGGTCAGAGAGCTTTTTTAAGAGGCTGTTCCGAGATAGAGACCGCTCGCTTGAAGATTCTGAGCTCTTTAGTTCAAAAACATTGAAAGAGGCAAGGCATCTTCTGTTAATTATTTTTTCTTTGATTTGCAAGCTTCAGTGTTCATATTATAGTAGTATTATACATCATCGTATTGAGTAATTACTGCTTATGGTTTAAGCAGAAAGATATATTTATTACTTCTAGGTGTGAGACGACATTGTATAGCTAGTTGCCATACATATTATATATGTGACCCTAGTAGTTTGATGCACAACTTCTAGTGTTTCGTATAGTGGAGCTGGGATGTGAATTTCTTAGACATTTGTTACAAAGATGTTCCTATCATGGTTTTCTCTCTCATGGAAAATGAGAATTGTACAACTAGTCTCTCATTTTGGTAAAGTAAATAGAATCACACGTGGGTTGTCTTGTAGAAAACAATGGTTACTCTTTTGAATCTCATTCCATTGTAAATGCATACCTGTGTATTTTCGATGTATTAATGCATATTATCTACCCATAACTTTTGTAATGTAAACAAGGATGTTTTGAAGTGCATTTTGTTTGGTGTGTTCTAGATTTCCGTTGATGATGGCGTGTTGTACTCTGATTATGCTGCTTGCATATATTTTGAATTATTACCTTCATTTTCCAATTGCACTTGCCTTTGTAACTGTGGTGTATGTGTTTCAGAAACACCCTGTTTCCACAGGAAACAGTGAGAAGCAAAGTGGAAAACCACCTTTACCAAGCAATGTGATAGCAGAGCTTCGAAAAGGCTCTTACTATGCTTCATTGGAGCTTGTTCAATCTTTATGTGATACATCTTATGGCCTGGTAGACATATTTCCTATGGAAGATCGCAAGATCGCCCTTCGAGAGGTAAGTCAAATACATTAGGTTGCCACAGCATTGATTATTCACTTTACACCCTTCAGATATATCTTTATTTTTCATCTTACGACAATTACACTGTGTTCATATTCACTATAATTTATCCCATGAAATTGTTTTTTTTGTGTGCCAGTCTCTTACAGAGATCAACTCACAGATTGCTTCTAGTGAGAAAAATGGAGGTGATTTCTGCTATCCTATTTGAGATATGATGGATATTACTGTTTTATTTTTGTCTCCTAGGCCTTCTTATGCATGAGTTATAACTATCCTAAGCCTTTCATCATCAAAATTTTGGTGTTGCAACCCTTTTAAGACTACATTAGAATCTTTAGTTGGAAGCTACGTGACATATCTCATATGGCCCCCTTACTGTTTTATTGTTTTTCAGGCTACAATTTGAGTTATGGTTACCTTTCTTTATCCATAAATATTTATTGCACACAAGTGAAAATATTCTTGTAGGATTCAAATTTGAATATTTCTCTAGCTGTGTCATCCAATATTAGTAGTTGCGAAAGGAAAGTAATGATAAAATAGTTAAAGAAACCATCTGCATAGTTTATTAAATCGACTTGTTCTTTTGTGATTTTTGTGCACGAGTCATCATCATCATTTTATGTTCTTTATCTACTACTGTTGTCTTTCACCAAATCTGTTGAAACTGGTAAACAGTCACCTGATTTTGACATAAATTGAAGTATAGACAGCAAAATGGTACATTAAGCAATGTCCCATGTGTAAAAAAAAGTATTGTCTTGTTTTTATCTTTAGTATCACAGTATTAGTGAGTTTCAACTAAAGGAAAATAACATAAGCTATTTTCTGGATTAAGGCTCTATCTTTAGCTACATATTGCAAAGCAGCAGCTAGATGTGCTCTGAAGCTTGTTTTTTTTCTGTTTTCTTCTATACATAGGAGTATGCTTTCCAATGGGAAAGGGCATATATCGAGTGGTTCATATACCTGAAGATGAGGCTCTTCTTTTAAACTCTAGGGAAAAAGCTCCTTATCTTATATGTGTTGAAGTTTTGAAAGCAGAAGCACCAAGGTATGTTGTTTTTGTGGAAGTTTGATGAAAGTTAATGGTTGGGTTCAATTGTAGCATAAACCTGTTGTTGTTTTGTCAGTAATGTTTAGTTTCTAACTTTCTATATATTATTATTTATTAGTGTAAAAGGATCATATTCCAAAGTTGAAATTCCACCAAAAAAATGTTTGATAACTAAGCAAATTGATGATCTTCATCACTTTATTTGTTACTCTATTTGTTACTGGACCTTCAGTTAGATATCATTCTGGTAACATCACTTGTTTTCTCTCTCTAGTCAATCCAAAGGGTCAACAGATGTGAACAAATTATCAAAATGTGGGATACCGTTGGCTAATGGAGATGTGCAGTTGCCAAAGCCACCTCCATGGGCATATCCTTTGTGGAGTCGGCATGAAACACAAAATTATGAAACAGACAGAATGCTGAAGTGTACCTCTCAGGTTATTGACCAAGCCATGGCTCAACTATGGGAGGCCAAAGTGAAATTTGTTAATGTTAGTTTCTCTATCGAGAAATTTGGCCATTCAAGAAGCATCGCAATGTCTGATTCGGGACGTAGGCTAAGACAAGCTACAACAGATTCACATGATCCATCAGGAGATTCCCAAGCTATCGTTGATCAGCCTATTGAGTGGGTAAAGGTTACTCTGTCTGCAGTTCCTGGAGTTACCATGGAAGATATAGATGACAATGAACCGATACGGAAGAAGGACCATCGTCGTGTTCCAAGTACAATTGCCATAGAGGAAGTCAAGGTGCGGCTGGCATATGAAATTAGTTTTTAACGTTCATGTCACTTGCTAAATATTTTTTGCATTCTTCTCCAACTAGGTGCTTTTATTTTTATGGTTTGCAGTCTTTCTAAACATTCTTCTTATTAATGTTTATATTTGAGACTGGTTGTTTAGCTAATCGAGAATATGTATAACACAAGATGGTTATGCCTATAGACATGGTTATTAAGGCGCTAAGGCGAGGCGTGGACACAAGATGGTTATGCCTACAGACATGGTTATTAAGGTGCTAAGGTAAGGTGAGGCGCCAAGGCACCGCCTGGACGCCTAAGGTGACGCTTCAGTGCCACAGTAACATGAAGAAAGAGATAAAAATGTTGCAGGCTGAGGAAAGAAATGAAAAGAAAAAAAGGAGAATAAAGGGAAAAGATAAAGTCCATCTTGCCCCGACTGCCCAACACCCTCTTCCTCAGTCCTCTATCAACTAACCCTAGCTGACTCCTCAAACCAGTCCCCATCCTCTGTGCCTCTCTCTCTCTCTCTGGTGCGCGTGCACGTGCACATGTTCCCCTACTCTACCCCTCCCTGTCCCCTGTTAGGCGGAGCTAGCGACAACACCAGTGAGCAGCAGGGGTGGTGGTGACTGCAGCGGTGATGATGAGAAGTGACATTAGCAGTGACGGAGATGACAAGCAACAAAGCCGGCAGCATCAGCGAGCTCTATCCCTCTCTATCAGCCTCTGCCACCATCTATCTACCTCTTAAGGCGAGGCGACAAGCCGTGGTGACCTCACCGGACCGCCTCGACGCCTAATTGATGCCTTAGTAACCATGCCTATTGAACATCCAATTGACTGGGAGACCTGTTGAGCTACTGTTTGTTGAATTGTTTTCCTTGACTAGGCTGCAGCATTAAAAGGAGAAGCCCCACCTGGTCTTCCACTGCAAGGAGCTGGTCAAAACACTGAAAATTTAGATTCGAAGGTGAATCACTGATATTCTCATTTCTGTTGCACATCTTTCGTAAGTTAGTAACTCAATCTTCCCATAGGCAACTGATGGTGGAGATCCTAAACCAACTGATGCTTTGGCTGGTGAACTTTGGGCTGTCAAGAAAGAGAGAATACTGCGATCTTCAGTTTATGGAAAATCACCAGGCTGGGACTTGCGTTCTGTAAGCCACACATGACACAGCTGTTCTGCTATTAGATTATTTACAACACCCTTGAATACAAGCCTTATGAGCATTTCATTTTTAGATTATTTAAATTTAAGTTGCTCGAATACTTATTGATATTATAGATTTATTTACCTTCCCCCCCTGTGGTTGAGCATGGACACAAGTGGGATGGGAAATGTGTGTATGTGTGTGTGTGTTCATGGGTGCACTTAGAATAATTCTGTGGGTCCCATTAAGGTTCACCAATCCGAAACAGGGATGTAGAAAAAAAAATTAATACAACTTTTCTGATTTTTTAGTGTGCAACTACATGCTTGAAAATCAATTTTAGGGAACAAAATTATATAAAAAATAATTGTTATTTTTCTACATATATCATGAATTTACAATATCAAGGTCATAGTTACTAGAAACGCTATTCATCCCATGGTACGGGATTCGGATTTACGGTTCGGCACTTTTCCTTCCAATTTCCACTGCGAACACGAACCCTAACCCTAAACCGGTTCGGGTTCGCCGAATCCGGTTCGCGATTTGTGGGGGTTTACAGTGAATCCAATAACTATGATCAAGGTTTATAATAAACTTTATATGAGATTAGTTGTTCTGTCTATTTCTGGGATTGAATTTACTGCTTTTACAGCGAAGAATTTAACTAACTTCTATGGGGACATAAGTAAACATTTGGATCGAGTGACTGATACAGTAAATCATCTGGAGTGAATGTTTTTTCCTAATCTAAAGCAACAAATGAGACCACTACAAGTAGTTTCTGAGTTTTGTCATGCTCGAGATTGAGGAGCCTGTGCCTTGTTGGATTGTTTTAGTTCTGAAATGTCCTCAGTTCCGTGCTTCTGAACATTTCCTTCAATTGCAGGTTATTGTCAAGAGTGGAGATGATTGCCGACAGGAGCACTTAGCTGTACAACTTGTTGCACACTTTTATGGTAAAAGAGACTCAAATCTTATCATGATATTGCATTGTGGCTCTTATCCAACAATCATAATGAGAACTGTACATTTTTCTGAAGAAATTGCATGCTGAATTGATCTTTGTGGTTCTTGTGCTTAGATTGCGCTCCATTTTGTTAATTCTGCTACCATATTTCTGAGGCCTGAAGCATGTAATTATGCTATTTGCTGAAATATATGCGAATTTCTCTTAGAAAATTAAATTATCTTCAAGACAGTACACGTGGAATTTGATAATATTCATATGTTGGGATACGTGGATGCTTTTGCACATAAAAATAGCACTATGTCATCCAGACCACTGCACGTCAGGGCAGTATCATAGGTGCATTGCTTTTGCTCAGGACTCCAAAAGAACTATACTGATTAATTTGCTGAATTATATGTTATTTCTATTTAGGATGTGTTGAACTGCTAACTTGAAACTCTTCCTTTTGTTGTCAGATATATATCAAGAAGCTGGTTTACCACTTTGGTTACGGCCCTATGAAGTTATTGTGACATCTGCATATACAGCACTAATTGAGACTATTCCTGATACGGTGGTTATCTTTTCTTCCTAATTAAGCTAGTTCTCTGAATATATGTGCATTCCGAAAGTGCTTAGTTCTACCATTTTTTTTTAATGTTGCTGCAGGCATCTATTCATTCCATCAAGAGTAGGTTTCCCAATATCTCGAGTCTCCGTGACTACTATGTAGCCAAGTATGAAGAAAATTCTCAAAACTTCAAACTTGCACAGGTGAAATGCAACTTTTTTGAACTATTGTACAGCACAGCAAATTAATGTACATTCATGTTCAGTTTGCAGCCACAACAGAATTTTTGTGAATTGAACAATTTGATTATCTGCTTTCAAATGACGGGCAAACTCATACATCTGCTTCTTGTATGCAAAACTGGGGTTGTTATTGGCTTGCTATGCGGCACAGCAACCATTGTCTACTTCTGTGCACAGTCCATTCCATGAGATTAGTTTCATATTGATTGAGTATGCATGCTCCATAAAATATGTAATATTAGCGGATTCGTAAGTGTATGTAATATCTTTAGAATTCCCAGCAAGAGCTTCCAGTGCTTAATTTTGCTGTGAAGCTAAAGAACTCATATTTAATACAAGTATCAATATGATTGAACTAGCTATTGATATTTTCTGTTATTCACAGAGAAACTTTGTGGAAAGCATAGCAGGATATTCAATTCTATGCTACCTGCTCCAGGTAATAAAATCAAGTACTTCATTTGTAATATGGATGTATTTTGTAAATTGGAAATATTACATGACAAGTTCTGTTGATTTGAATGTGTAATTCACTAATTTTATGCTACTAGCTCAGCAGTAATCAACAAGTTTTGAGATACGCTTATTGTATATTCACATTTCTAATTATTAATCCATAAGATTGCTCAAATTATGGAAATTATTTCAATGGTGGCTGAGAAGTTGAAGTGTCAACACATGAGGGCCCGTTTGGGCAGGCCGGGATCCCACCCAATCCCAGTCCACGCAAATGGGAAGTGTTTTAGATCGGGCACTCTTGTGTTGTGTTGTGCAATCAGCTACCTATGGATTATAGCCCTACTAGAATAGATCCATTACTTTGACATGTAATCTCCTTGCTTTCTCTAAAGTTTGATTGGGGCAACAGAGCAAGCCAATTCATATAGAATACTCTGTGCGCGCGCGCGCAATTTTCTTACTGAAGTATAGGGGGTGAGAGGGCCAGCCAACTCATACACCAACTTCTCTAGCTTTTAAGGGAAAACTAGCAATCAGAAATCCGATCTGTCGGATGCCTGTTGAACAATTTCATATGGAATGATGCAATCCAAATCATTTTCATATAATTATTGAAATGTTTCAAGCGAACTGTCGCAACAAGCATCTGATACTTAGAAAAAAAGGAAATCTGCCTTTTAACATTTCCAAAATGAAAAAGGCACTTTGATGCTGTTTTTGTTTTTACTCAGGCATGACTGCTTTGCCCTCATTATGTCAAAAGGAATTAAATCTCCAACTGAGAACCGTAAGACTTTTTCTTTCTGACACAAGATGGAGTGATAAAGACATTGCGGCACCTTTTTTTGAATTTGCAGGTCAAGGATCGTCACAATGGAAATCTCTTGATAGATGAGGAAGGACATATTATTCATATTGATTTTGGTTTCATGCTTTCCAATTCCCCTGGTGGGGTAAATTTTGAGAGCGCACCATTTAAGCTGACAAGGGAGCTCCTTGAAGTAAGATAGAAGCTTGTAACTTATTATATATCTTAGATAAAAATGTTGAATTATATTTTGATAATAGTATTAAGTCTCGTTAAATTTCTTGTGGGGGGACAATTCTAGGTGATGGATTCTGATGCTGAGGGAACTCCCAGTGAGTTCTTTGACTACTTCAAGGTATCTGACAAATAATATGTTGTTCTCCCTTGGCTGCTGGGGCTTCTCCAATTCCTGTTGTCTTATTTAGTTACATTAATTTGAACTGTTTAGGTGCTATGCATTCAAGGGTTTCTTACCTGTCAGAAGCATGCAGAGCGTATTATACTTCTGGTAGAAATGTTGCAGGTAACAATCCCTATCTGAAATTATAAAGGTTTATCTAGATGACTTGATATAATAGATGAGCTGTTGCCTATCAGATGACATTCATCTTACAACCCAAGTTTACGTATGCATGCCTCACATTTGTTTGTTAATATTTTTTAATGTACATCAGTTCTATGATTTTTTTGGGGCAAATCCTTCTTCACAGTCCTTTTTATATTGACCAAAGTTATCCATTGTATCTTCATCCAAATACGAAGTTCACTGACTTTATTTTCCAATTCTCTTCTTGCTGCCATTTTATACTTTTTAACACGTCCCACTACAAAGAAGTTGACCATGCTTTCTATTGCATTCAAACTTACAGTTGTATTGTATTGAAAAAGATCAGCTTTTTTTGATGGTATATACATCTCTAATGTTATATTAATCCTGTTACTTTTGATATGGTATTTACCTAAAACTATGTTATTGGACTTTTTGTGTGATTGTCAAGACAATGTGAAAGCCATCATGACAGAAATCGTCTTATGTGTGTACAATGTCATTTGATCAGGATTCTGGCTTTCCATGCTTTAAAGGTGGTCCTCGCACTATACAGAACTTGAGGAAGAGGTTCCACTTGAGTCTCACTGAAGAGGTTAGTCAACCTTATTTGGTAGTCATATATGTCCAGAGGGTTCTTACTATGATCTTACGATGGTTGCAGCAATGTGTCTCTCTGGTGCTCTCGTTGATCAGTAGCAGCATGGATGCCTGGCGCACTCGGCAGTATGATTACTACCAGAGAGTATTGAATGGGATTTTATGATGTACTCCTTCAAGGAGCACGGAGCACCTGACTCTTTCAAAAACCAATTTGCTTGTATCCTTGGGCAAATCTTGGGAAAGCATAGGACAGTTTGGGGCTGGCCGGCTGATCTAGCCTGGTAAACCCACCATGATTCCTTGGAGTGAACCAGGTAATTGTGCACTGTGTTTTGCATCTCGCACACCGGAAGTCTCCTGTGGAAGACACAGCAGTGCCTGCATTGTACTTTCGTATTATTTCCCCCCATTGACGAGGCTGAGAAGTGTATATTCATCGGCAGTTATCTAGTTAAGAGCTTCATACTAGGAGGTTTGCTACTAGTGAAGCTGTTCAGTGTATTGGAAGTTGTAACCCTAGCTGCATTGCTGTACAGACAGTTGATTGACGTAGATTGGACATGATGTAGGAGAGGACTGAGCCATACATGAAGCAAAGTGTAAATTATAGACATGGAAGCTGGGAGTCACCCGGGACTGCAAAGGTTACGCGATTGTTGTCTTGATATCCTGTGACATCCCAATAGCATCAAAGTAGACAATGACGTGCTGCGTTTGTAAATTACCATTACTGTACAGTGCCCATACTATAGGAGCTTGCTGTCGTCCCGATTTTCCACCTTTTCATTTTCTTGAGTAGTTCTCATGTTGTTGGTGTCAGAAGTTGCTTCTAGGTGATAGCATGCCTAGTAGCAAGAACAGTGTATTTGAGAGCTTTTTCCTCCTTCGGCAACATTGCTCTGCCTGAGTTACATTTTGTGGTACATTGTTTCGCGGCAGTATGCATTGGTGAAAACACACTTCTGGTTTGTATTTGGACACTTGTTTCCGGAGTTGCTGAACTCATGCTCCCGCGTGATGATTTCATGTTTTGTGAGTAAAATCCTCGTGTGAACTACTGCACTTGTTTTTCTTATGCTCCTCGACAAGGATTGCCTCTGGTGAGAGAGACCAAGCTGAAGTAAGCTGTGGACCCCGGGTCGCTGCATGAAATTACAAGCAGACAGTGACATGACATGAGAAGGGAGACAGCGAGATGTGTGGATCAGAACCAGACGGGAAGGAAGCAGAACGCTTGCAGCCACACGGGAATGTATGGCTTGCAGACCGATTGTAATACTCTAGATAAAATTTAGAGAATGTAATATTTTAGGTGAAATTTAGAAAAAAAATCTGAATATTTGGAGGGATTTCAGGTTTGGACCAGATAATGGGCCTTCAAACCAGACTTTTTGGGATTAAAGTGGGGGGATTCCCTCCCCCAAACTCAACTCCTCCCCACATCCCTAGGGGCGTCTCCCCCTCCCCACTTGCCCCTCCAACCAGCAGCCACACCCTCTTCTCCCTTTGTTCTCCAATTTTGATCTCTATTGTCGGCCCCGTTAGATCGAATCGTTAGAAGTGCTGCTGATCGGGCGGGTTCTTCGTGTCGTCTTCGATCCCGTGGTTGGGTAAGACAAATCACCTTTTCTTTAGGATTTTGTTTCTGATTTTTGAGAGTGTTTAGACGGTTTTGTTCTTGGCTTGTGTGTTGGGAAGATGAGATTTGAGGTGGATTTAATTTCGGGACTGTTTCTGGATTCGCGGGTAGATCAGATCGTTGTTTTGGAATGTGAATTAGAAAATTTTAGAGACATTTTCTGGGGGGCTTGGCTGTTGCGAAAGTTCTAGATAATCGAATTATCTTTCAATGAAGACCGAAATCACTAAGTTTCGTTCAGCCGTTTAAAAGTTATGATTGTTTTACCGAGCGCTGTCCAATCAATACCGCGGCTGGCAGCGTCTGCGTTCAACTGTAGATTAGAGCAACTTATAGGCCGAATTAGATTTTTCAAATACTTAGAGAAAGATGGAAATTTCCTGTAGATCACAAAAATGTATTCGTTTACTTGATTTGGAGTTATAGAACTTAAGTTATGTTCGTTGGAAGGCTGCTGTCCCCGTTGGACAGATTGCTGTTTTTCAGGGTTTCGGAGAGGGTCGTAGGTTCGATGTCGTTCTAAGTCTCGTGTTTGTTTTGTTGGTATGTTTTTGAGTGTATTGCATCTAATTGCAAGTGGTGTGACCCCAGGGGTGGCGTCAACTTCTCGCCACACCGTTTCGAGAGGTTAAAAGTAAGTGTATTGTGATGTGGATTGTTGGTAGCGCGATGATAGTTTTATTGACATGACTTACTCGCATGATAGGGTATATGTATTGTTTTACCACGTATTTAACCTGGAATTTGATTAGGTTGGCATGAATGTTATCCTAGGGATTGTGAGAAATAGTTTATGTTTATGTGTATGGTTGTGCTTATGCAAATGTTAGAAACAAATGAAGTTGTATCTTAAGTATGATTATTGCATTTGTGCATTCATGATGGAAGATGTGTCCCATGCTAATGCGGGCATATGTGCTCACACGTAGTGAGCACGAAAGACCTACCTCGTAGTCCCATCCACAGTTGTGAATGGGAGCGAGTCAGTAAGAGTAGACCCCTCCACGGGATGGAAGGGAACGAGAGGGTGCACACCTGTCGATGTGCACTCGGCAATATCGGTATGTGCTAAGAAAATGTGCATTTTATGAGCATTCATGATGCATTACATAAATGAGATTGTGAATGAAGATTCAATGAGATCTTTCTCTCGCATGGTTAAAGTCATAAAGTTTGTATATATGTGTTACATGTTTATGCCTTGTTCCCGTTGCAATACACTTTGCTGAGTGATGATGAACTCACGCTTGTTGTTAATTATTTTTTTAGGTACCACGAATTCAGCATTTGGGAAAGGGAAATAGAACCATCAATTCACTTAGCGTCATTTCACTAGTCGAATTCATATATGATCCACTTTGGAGTTGCTTTATTTATTTAAACTATGTTGTGGTTTATGTCGTGTTGATCACTATGGTTAAATATTCAATTCATAGTCGATCATTTGAGGTTTAAACTTATATTCTTGACATGAGATGGCTCTGAATTCTTTGATTCACATTATTGACGTTAACTTCCATTACTCTATTGTGCTATGAATTTATTGTTGATGCTTAAAACCATGCTAAAGAGATTACTTGCTACCGAAATTTTGTTTAAATAATTAGTGTAGTTTCTGTAATTTAGTCTCATTATTGCTATTTGATTGTTAGTGTTGCTCATTGTGGTGACATTCTGGGCACAATAAGTATCGATGTGTTACACCGATGCAACCACTGCATGCCAGCGAAGCCTGGAGAAATCACCATGTTTGCTGCCTTCTGAGCCTTCGTTTTACTTGGACGACGACGCTTGCCTGCGTGCAGTTTACGACGGCGACGACTAGTTCGTTTGGACGCACCTTTTGGTGTTTTTCATTTATGAATTATGACTTATATGAGGTGAAGAGATCAAGAAATATTAACTATCCTACAAGGGGTGGGAATGCCGGCTCCTCAGCGCTACCACGTCGGCGTGTCTCACGATAAGGCCCTCGAAATTTTGCTAATTGTGTGAAAGGTCCACGTTCATGGCTACCGTCGATCCTCTGTGCTGCCCCGATCTAGCCGTCCACGCGCGCTCGAGTGGTGGCCTATGGCTCACCAACAAATCGTCGTCCGCATCGCGCCCCACGCCTACCCTCCCTTTCCTCGTCGTCCTCGCGGTTCCCTCGCCCGTTCCTCTTGCAAGAATCACCGCCGCTGCCCCGCTCTGCTGCCCTCGCCCGCTGTCGCCGTCGCTCCCCCTCATCCTTGTGCTCGTGCGAGGGTGGCCGCCTCCTCGCCTCCCACGCTCAGCCGCCTCGCAATCACGGTCTCCTACTCCTTGCCCGCGTGCACCCTTCGATTGCGCCTTCCTCGCCACCATCGCCGCTGCTCTCTCGCTGCCCGAAGATCTGTTGCCTCCCGTGCCTTCCCACCGCGCTCTCCACTCCTCCTCCTCACGTCCTCTGCCCTCCTCGCGTCCTTCGCCCACCGTGCTCTCCGCCCCTTCAATGGCTGATAAAGGGCTGTGAAATCCGGCGTCGAGGAGCGCCGGATCCCCCCATCTTCGCCGGCCTCCTCGCGTCCTCCGCCCGGCACTCCACCAAGATGGGGGTCCCCGGCCGCCGCTGCTCCCCTCGGGTTCTTCTCCGCTGTGACAGCGATCGATGGCCAGGTCCGCCGCCCCCCACAACTCTAGCGCCGTCCTCCCCACCCGGCGGCTTCCCGACGCCACCGCTTAGCTCCTCCGCCGCCCCCAGCCACCTCTCCCACGGCTCCGCCATCCCCCATGACTCTGCCGCCATCCTCCCTAGCCGGTGGCTCCCCGACGCCACCACTCGGTTCATCCACCGCCCCCGACCAACAGATGAGCATTCTGTACTCTGGTGCCATCCTCCCCAGCTGGCGGCTCCCCGACGCCACCGCTCGGTTCATCCACCGCCCTCGACCAACAAATGAGCATTTTGTACTCTGGCGCCATCCTCCCCAGCCGGCGGCTCCTCGAAGCCACCGCTCAGTTCATCCACCGCCCCCGACCAACAGATGAGCATTCTGTGTTTATTCGCTTTCCCTCTACTACTCATCTGGTGTTGTGTGCGTTTCTCTATATGTTTGTTCGTCTCTGTAGGTGATGTACCAGATTGGTCTATTGATTACTGACAGCTTCCCATGATAGGTTGGCCTCACCGTGCAAATCTATGATTTTCTATGATCTTAAGTTTTACAGAACAAAGTTATGGTTATTCACCATACTCTTCCTGCCTGTTACCTGTTGCTTTCGTTTTGCTGCTTATTGACAGTGAGACAAAATTGCTGGAAGAGGAGCTCCCTGATTTACTTCCTCATCTTACAACATCAACTTCCCTTGGGTTGTTGGATGGTTCAACGCAAAAAGGGAAGTGCAATGGTTTTAGTACCTAATTAAGAACATGTTCATTGTGTGCCATATTGTGTTCCTACAATCCTTTCAAGTAAGACTTAAATGCATATCACTTATACTTCTCCTGGTGTTTCTATGTTTTCCTCCAATGCAGATAATGCCTACCATCTGTGAGTTGCTATATTTTCCATCCCTCTTAATGCTTCCTGTGAAATCATGTGCTGAAAAATTGGCTTAGAATTGAATTTCCAAAGTGGTTGTTCTCATGGCATGTGTGGTGCATGTGCATGTGCTGTTTCAGATAATTATTTGATATGCTTGTGATAGCATGGTAATTGTTTTGCTTTATGCAATGCTCGTGTGAGTAGTTGCATGGATTGACTTTGAGTCAAGTCGCGGACTTGTGCTCGGAATCGTTTTGTGGTTTGTTCATGTGCAGGTGTTGCTCGAGGGCGGACGTGGTTGATGATGGGACCGGAACTAGGTTCGTGGAGGAACTGAGGTTCGGGACTAGGTTCAGGAGGAACTGAGGTCTTGGTGGTCAAAGATGTCATACGGGACGTTCGGGCTAAGAGAATGGTGCACATGAAGAATGGTTAGTCACGTGAGAATGGCAGGAGGTCATTCGAGTGCAAAGTGTTAGTCACGTGAGTATGGCAGGTGGCCATACGCGTGCAAAGTGTTAGTCACGTGAGTATGGTATGGTTGCCATACGCGTGCAAGAGTTGTACTCGGCCAGGTTGGGCCAAGTGGAGTTGTGTTTGAATACATACTCCTTCTAGGATTAGGAGTAGGACTCCTTCTAGGATTAGGAATTGTATTCAGGACTCCTTGTGGGTTGCTCCTTTAAATAGGAGGGGTTGTCTCCTGTTGAAGAGCATCGAATTGAGGAGAGCTAGGCGCATAGAGCCTTGGGCTCAAAGTTTAGGGTTTGTACTCTTTTGATGGGAGTACTTTAGACAAAAGAAATAAAGATCAATTCTTCTAGTTCCCGCATTGCTTCAACGTTCTCTTTTTGGTTCTTGTTTGCATGATTGTTCTAGTTCTAGATTGGTTTTTGTTCTTTAAGTTTTATCTTGATTTGATCCATCAAAAACCTCTCTAGGGTATTGATCTAGTGTTTCTCAAAGTCTAGTTGATCAATCTTTTGTCGTTCTTGTTTAATCTTGAAGTTTTGATTAGATTGATTTTCGTCAAGTTCTGGAACAGCAAGATTGCGAAGATCATAACTTTTGATCCGTAAGTCCGATCGAGCTGATTCTTTTTGGGTTTGATTCGTCTTGGAATCTAGTTTCTTGTGTCCAAATTTCAGATCGATCCAACGGTTGGATCTCCAGGAATTCATGTTTTACCGAGCCTCTATCAATCTGTTTTTGTCGAATCCGAGGCAATCTTTTGGTTTCTTTTTGGGGTGAAGTTTTAATAGATCAAAAATTTGGTTTTAGCTTCCGCTCAATCATTCACCCCCCTCTGATTGCTATATTCGTATACTTCGATCCTACACTTCCTTTATTGCAATGATTGACATGTTTGAGCATACTGCTATATTAATTATACTTGAGCTTGCTGTATTTCGAATTATTCAGTGTGTTGTAGCATGCACATGGCTTTGTTCGTCTGGTATTGTATTGTACATGCTCTGGCCTATCTAACTTTCACCATTTATGCAGTTGCAATAGTGCATACTATGACGGTATTGTTTGAAGAAAGTCAAATAAGGCATGATCCAATACTTTTTTGGAGGGAAATAATATGCCAGCCTAAGATGTGTTTCGTGGTATGCAGCTAGAGGTAAGTGTCTCTCTTATTCCTCCTTTCTTTCCCAGATGGCATGGATCAGTAGTTAGCAGCGCATGTTATTTCGAATTATATTGGTTAGTCCACAATAGCTGCAGGTGCTAATATGTATGCTCTAATTTCAATGTATCACTTATTTACTTACTTTCGATTTTTTACCCTTTGCTCGTATGCTTATGCGGTGTTTTATGGAGTGGAAAAACCAGCTAGGTCCACTTCATATGCTTAGTTGCTAAATGAAATGGAGTGTTGATGATGCACTTTTTGGTTAGCATGCTGGTACCCTTCCATGGGAAAATCAGACCACGGTAATTTTTTACCCTTTGCTCATATGCTTATGCGGTGTATCACTTATTTACTTACTTTCGATTTTTTACCCTTTGCTCATATGCTTATGCAGTGTTTTATGGAGTGGCAAAACCAGCAAGGTCCACTTCGTATGCTTAGCTGCTAAATGAAATGGAGTGTTATGATGCACTTTCTGGTTAGCATGCTGGTGCCCTTTCATGGGAAAATCAGATCGCGGTGGATATTTTTCCTTTCGGTGATAAATGTTGTGATTTGGCTTCCATAAGTGAGTCCTAAGACTTTATTGCCAAAAACTCAAAAACTCTTAAGGAAACTATCTTCGTGTCCGACGAGGCTCGGCTTCTATGGTTAGTTCAAAGCTTGGATCCTTTATCTACATGTTGCCCAGATCCCTACAGCTAAGTACATGCCGTTTATTTTTCAGAGTATTTACATGGATCCCATTTATTGCTGTATGTCACATATTCCATTGGTACGCACATAGCTGAAGCAATGGTATTTCGATTATTCGGTGTGTTCTAGCATGCACATGGCTTTTGTTCACCTGGTATTGTATTGTACATGCTCTAGCCATGGGTAATTAATACTCCCCATTCTATCCATCCCTTTAACTGGATTCTTGATAAGTGTTATGCATCAGCTTCATTGCATTTTTTCCCTTTCAATTGAAAACCATAGATTTTGATTTTACATTCCTAAAATATTTCATACTTGATCTCTATCAAACGACCAGTATTATCATTGTAGTTCACTGGTCATATTATTATCTGATTGATGCAGGTCTTGACGGCTATTGGGAACTTCTGTATTTGCTCAATTGCTGTCGGAATGTTTGTTGAAATCATTGTGATGTATCCTATCCAGCATAGGGCATGCCGCCTTGGGATCGACAACCTCCTGGTCCTTCTCGTTGGAGGCATTCCCATAGCCATGCCAACAATCTTATCTGTGACTATGGCCCCGTTCGATTCAGCTTCTGAACAGCTTCTGCTTAAAAAAAAAAAGCGGATTATTTGTCGAACGGGAGGATTCTGTATAGCTTCTCTGAGAATCAGAAGCTGATTTCTATATAGAATCAGAAGCTGTTTGAAACCTGATTCTCACTGATTCTTGCTGATTTTCACCGGCTTGACCCGGAATCTAGAAGTTGTAGCCAGCTTGACCCGATTCTCCCATAATGAGAAGCAGTTTTTCCTATAATCCAAAATCTATAATTTAGAAGCTGAAACGAACTGGGCCTATGGCCATAGGGTCACATCGCTTGTCTCAACAGTTTTGTATGTGGAGGCTCGATCATCACATCTTTTGCTTTTCGGTTTCTTATGTGTATTAATATACTTAATCACTTAAATACGATTGTTTGTATGTGGAGGCTCGATCATCACATCTGTTGCTTTTCGGTTTTTTTATGTGTATTAATATACTTAAACACTTAAATACGATTCATGCAAGGAGCCATCACAAAAAGAATGACTGCAATTGAGGAGATGGCTGGCATGGATGTTGTTTGCAGTGATAAAACTAGAACATTGACCCTGAATAAGCTTACTGTGGACAAGAACCTTGTTCAGCTGCGACAAGGATACATTTAATATTATCTTGGCTTTCTCATGTCTGATTTCAATTTTTTTCAATCCAGGTTTTTGAAAGAGGGATCACTCAAGACCAAGTGATTCTCATGGCTGCTAGAGCATCTCGAACAGAAAACCAAGATGCTATTGATCTTGCAATAGTTGGGCTGCTAGCTGATCTGAAAGAGGTAGTTTGTTTTGTTGATGTGGTGGTAGATGATTACCTTGCTTATCTTTTGAAATGACTGTTTGTTTACATTTTCACGCAGGCACGCGCTGGTATTCAAGAAGTTCATTTCCTTCCATTCAATCCTACTAATAAAAGAACAACATTAACATACATTCATAGTGGCAGCAAAATGTATCGTGTTAGTAAGGGTGCACCTGAGCAGGTACCACAAGAATGAAGTGCTTGTGTATTCATATCACTTAAGCTAATTGTTTGAACAATGCGACTTATTATGTTTGTCTATCACTTACACCACTATGATAGCTACCTATAGGTTCACCTGTATTATTTCTTTTCTTTTTTTCCTGTATATGTTGTCTTAGTGGTGTGCATTATTCTGTTTTTGCATGTAGGAAGTACCGGATGGGAGGAAAGAAAGTCCTGGCGGCCCATGGCACTTTGTTGGTCTCATGACACTTTTTGATCCTCCAAGACATGAAAGTGCTGAAACAATTCGGAGGGCACTTAATCTTGGTGTCAATGTCAAGATGATCACAGGTATACTTCCAATGGAACAATATCCAAATAATCTGTCTCTCTGTATATTCATTTCCAAATTTTTTGAGTGTATGTGCCTTCGATGCAATCCTATTAATTAATAGAAGATATTTTTAAAAAAAATAGATTATTCCCTGTTTGTAGCTTCAATACATTGGCAAGGCTAATATTTGTTTTCCTTGCTTCCAATTTTTTTTTTTTTTAAAAAAATTGTTCTCTGATGTTCAGGTGATCAGCTAGCAATTTGGAAAGGAAACAGGGCGCCGCCTGGGAATGGGTACAAACATGTATCCTTCTTCTGCTTTGCTGGGACAGAACAAGGATGAGTCCATTGCTGCTTTACCAGTTGATGGTCTCATTGAGAAAGATGGTTTTGCTGGTGTATTGCCAGGTATGGTTTATAAGGAACTACGACATGGCAATGTTTGGGAGTTGGGGAAGTGAATAAATAGTCATCTCTCGATTGATTTGAGTAAACTATTTTTTCCAGAGCACAAGTATGAGATTGTGAAACGTCTGCAAGCACGAAAGCATATCTGTGGAATGACTGGTGATGGAGTAAATGATGCTCCAGCCCTAAAGAAAGCTGATATTGGTATTGCCGTTGCTGATGCAACTGATGCAGCCAGGAGTGCTTCAGATATTGTCTTTACTGAACCTGGCCTTAGTGTGATCAAGTATGTTTTTTGCATGGTCTGTAGCTGTGGTTGTGTTGGGTTACATGATTTGTTTTGCTACATTTGAATACATAAAGATATCTTTGTTGCATTCGTAGATTCGCTGTTTTGCAGGTAGAATCTTTGGAATATAGGATAATGTTGTACTGCGCTTGTACTGTTAGCGCTGTAAATGTTGTTACTCTCTCCGTGGTATCGTTTTAGATAACTATAGATCCTGTATTAACCATGCTTCAAATCCGTAGTAACTCAAGTAGCACACCAGTTCAGCGCAGCGTAGCGCGCTTTTCATCCTAGTTGTACCTAAAATCCCAAGCAATGTTAGACCATTGGATGGCATTAACACTCGCAATCTCTAGGAAAGGAAAATACTCATCCCTTCGTGTCCTCGCCGCCAACCATACCCAGCCAAGCATATCCACCACTGCATGACGCGCCTCGTTCCGCCTCGTCCGTGCCGTCGCTATTGGCATCTATGCTAGCACGTTGATCCTTTTTTTTTTCTTTGGTGACCCTCCAATTGCAAATGCTACCATGCTCGGCTATCTTTTTTTTTGAGAGCGTATATTGAGGATGCACACTACATGTATGTCTACTCACCTCACACGCACATACATATTCGTGTTTATTACACATGATAGAAATTTTGCGAAGGCTTCAGAGCATCACTAAGAGTAGGCATACGTTTTTTTTACTGAACATACACACGTATGTGCCTTGGCCTATTGTCTCCTGTTTATTGGGTAGTTTTAGTGCTGAGAGATTTTACTCTTTTGTGGGAGTGCTGTAACCTGACAAAGAAGAAATAGAAAATTAGATTTTCCTCAGCTAGCCGAATTACTGTTCATGCGTGATTTGCTATGGTACTGATTTTCTGATTTTGGTTACTCGGTTTTCGATTTAGTAGATTGATTCATTGTCTATATTGATTCTTTTAGTTTCTTTTTGATTTGATCCATCCAAAATCTTTCTAGGGCATTAATTTAGTGTTCCTCAAAGTTTTATTGGTTAATCTTTTGTAGATTTTGTTTAATCACGAAATTAGTGTTTAATCAATTCTTGTCATTATTGATATAGTCAACTTGCGAAGCTTATAACTTTTAATCTGTAGATCCGATTGAGATTATTATTGTTGCGTTAGTTTCAAAATTGAATCTAGTTTCTTTATTTAAAATTGTAGTTCAATCCGACGGTTGGATCTTCGGAAATTCATGTTTTAGTGAACGTCTGTCAATCTGTTTTTGCTGAAACCGAAATAATTTTTCATAATTTGTTTAGTTGTGTTTTGATAATCATTAAAAATTTATTTTAGCTTCTGTGCAATCATTCACCCCCCTCTGATTGCTATACTAGTATATATCGATCCTACAATAACTAACATGATAATCATTTGTACACAACACGTGACCCAGCAGAATCAACATAGTCGAGCCATTTTCAGAAAAAAAAAATGTTGAGTTCGTGAACCAAATATAACTCAGCGCCAAAACGACAATGTATCAAATCATGATAAATCCCAAAGTAAATCCACATAACGTGCAGGTTGTCAGTTAGTGAAACTCGAACTTTAACATTAACCTAGAAAACAATTGTGCCACATTGGCCATTGATTTTTTAGGATGTGTTTAGATGATATGATGAGGTTGAATGTAACATAATGGTCCTATACCATTTGGTTCTATTAGGGTGTGTTTAGTTACTTATACCAAGTAGTGTATATATAAGCTAGATGACTCAAGAAAAAAAGTCATCAATGTATTTGGTTGCTTGAATAGAACCATCCTATCCTAGATCGATGGTGGGATATAAATTTGAGAAATATTCTATCTAAATGCTGAACCATTCCATTCACCCCAAACAACGAAACTAAATGGCACAAGACCATCCTATCCTATTCAACCTCATCACACCAATCAAACACACCCTTATTTTGGATGAATGGAATGGTTCAGTATCTATAGGGAATACTCCTTAAATTTGTATTACTTGGTTCATAATGAGATGGTTCCATTCAAGCAACTAAACACATTGATGATTTTTTTCTTGAACCATCTTATACATGTATCACTTGGTACAAACAACCAAACACACACCCTTAGTTGAGCTTTGGGGAGTAGCGCAACTATGGTAATATTTGTGGCTACCTAGCTAGGAAGTCAAAAGAAAAGCACAATTTTCGTAGAAAATAGAAAAGGCTAATGAAGTATATATTTTTTAAAAGATAAAGAAGAATTACAAAGAGCAAATACAGAAGCTAGATTCTCCTTCCTCGAATCGGATCAACATCCAAGAAAGAAACATGAGAGGTGAGGCATCATCCACCCCACAAACCTCCTTTCGATACGTGTTTCTATGCGTATCATTATTTAAATCGAAAATATAGAAAACAATATAGCATTTCCTAACAAATCAATGAGATAAACTACCACCATAAGATTTGATACAATAGATGGCATCGAGCGCTTCCACATCTCCCCTTGTCTCATCCACTCTAGCAAAATACTCGAAAAAATTCCAAAAAAATTCTGGAAAATACTTTGAGACATTTTGGACTCAAATAAAATATTTCCAATAAAACTTTATTAAAAACTTTTAACTATTTAAATAACTCAAGAAGGGATTAATTCAAATTAAATTCAAATAAATCCCAGAAAATTCCAAAAATTTAATAAACTCATTAAATTGAATAAAAGAAAAATTTTGGAATGTTACAACCAGACATGTGGTTGCATGGTTAGGCCTAGTTCAATGGCACACAGGATTAAGTCCTTAATTAGTCTCAGAAGAGACATCCACATCCCAAATGTGCTAATGACACCCCCTTTATTGCACGATAACTTGTCCGAGTGAAAACAATTTTGTATAAGCAAGACCAATGGCACACTCTACCATGGTACACCAAATTTACAACAGTGACAACTTGCCACAATTTCATATCTCATTAAGTCAAGATTATTAATTCATCATGTGACATGAGTCCATCGTACAACTAAGCATGTCTAAGCATAGCTACGATAACCCAATGTCGGTATCACAATTTTTTCCAACTATTAAATGATCCAACCTGGGGTGACAATAGATACATGACATTTCAATTATTCAAGGTGGCATAATGACAATCAGGTTTTTAGCTATTCCTAGTAAATAATACATCTAAACAAATAGCATGCAATTATATGAAACCAAGTACTTTTGCAAACATGGGTCCAACATGGTCAAGGACTACGACTTGCCTCGTTGATCAACTTCTGTTGCTGAGTCTTGGTCTTTAAATCTCACGCTCACTCTCTAAGGATCAATGTCTACCGGAAAAGAAAATAATAAACACAAATAAATATAAAATGGAGAGTCAAATAAACTCAAGTGAAAATAAATGGCTCTAGAATATAGAGCTTAATTTTACAAATTTTTAGAAACTGGGATTGCCTCAATCGGAGTTCGTATAAGGGAGAATGGATTTTTTGAAAGGTTAAATCACATAAAGCAATAAATAAATAATTTTCAAATTTTTAAAATTACTTTTCTAAAGAACAATAAAAATCCAATTCACTATAAAATATCATCAATCTAAATATTAACTTTTCTAAAAAATATTTTTTTCTCTGATCTTCTCTCTCCTAACAGTGCGATCTACTATAGCCTCGTGACCCTTCTGCGCACAGCTCTCTGTAATGAAGCAACAGAGGGAGGAAAAGCAACAACAATGGCAAGAAAAGACTAAGGAAGAGGGCAACTCCAGCCAAACCTAGAGGAGCACCGGAAAGCTCGCGACACGACAAACTCAATGAAGGCTATGGTGATGGCGAAGGGGCACAAATGGCGATGCAACAATGTGATGAACTATAATGAACATACTTCAATAAAACATAAAATTCGTCACCTACGATTCACCAAACTTGAAATCATTTGAGGGGTTAACTTCGCGATGACCGGGAACACAATGTGACGCAAACAGTTTTGGAAGAGGAGGTCTGAAGCATCGGGAAGCTTGCAAGAGCACGTCGGTGATGTTCAGTTCACACTCTGAATGTCGTGGCATTCCGAGCAAATGAAGGCACAACATGTTGGGACGAATAGAGGAACGAGTAGAGCAATTAGAGGGGATCCCGGTGCTCTCTTGAAAGATGCTCGGGGTGGCTCGTAGAGATAGACACAGTTGGTTTTAAAGAAGAGTCTGAACCAAATAAAACTCAATTTTATCCCGAATAAGAGGGGATTAGAATGGACGAATCACGGGAATTGGTTGAGTATAAGATGGCACATGTATTAGACACAAATTCGGAAGCAAAATGGATTGGATTGGAGCTTTCCAAATCATGGCCATGGTGGGAAGAGGGAAAACATACGTGCTGGAATTGGCTAGAGGTTGAAGACAACATATGACAGGTGGGCCTCACTTACTAATTATTTTTTGAATTTAATTAATGCTAAAAATAAAAAGGCTTTTGTGAAATCATTTGCTTAAAAATTGGCTTAGAATTGAATTTGCAAATGTGTTTGTGCTTGTGCATGCGCCGGATCAAATTCTCGAAAAATAGTAAGTTTCGCTTTGGCGCCGGACCAAAGTTTCAGAAAACAGTAAGTTCCTATTTTACACCGGACCGCTTGCGCCGGACCAAACATTTGGTCTGTGGTGAACGGCATCTGCGCCGGACCATGTTTTCGCATCTACGCCGGACCAAAGCTTTGGTCCGTCGTGAACGGCGATTTGAAGGTCTTTCTTCATGTGTACGCCGGACTGATTTTTGTTTAGTCCGTCATGAACATGTTTTGTGCTGGACCAAGTTTTACAAAAATAGTAAGCTTCTATGTTACGCCGGACCATGCACGCCGGACCAAATTCTTGGTCCATCATGAACGCATTTTTGAGCGTTGTTTTTGCATGTATGCCGGACCAAAAATTTGGTCCGTCGTAAACGTGTTTTTGAACATATTTTCTCTGATTTGAACTGAGACTTTTGCATGTACGCCGGACCAAAAGTTTGGTCTGTCGTGAGCTGTGCCGGACCGATGTTTGGTCCGGCATGAATGGATTTTTTCTAGGGTTTTGCTCTGTGTATGCCGGACCCTAGTTTGGTCCGTCGTGAACGTGATATGCTTAGGTTGAATTGTTTTGTATGCAATGCTCGTGTGAGTGATTGTATGGATTGACTTTGAGTCAAGTCGTGGACTTGTGCTCGGATTCATTTCTTGTTTGTTCATGTGTAGGTATTGCTCGAAGGCGAACGTGGTCGATGACGGGACCGGAACTAGGTTCAGGGAGGAACTGAGGTCTTGGTGGTCAAGGATGTCATGCGAGACGTTCGGGCTAAGAGAATGGTACACATGAGGAGTTGTCAGTCAAGTGAGTATGGCAGGTGGGCCATACAGGTGCAGAGTTGTAATCATTTGGGGTAGCTTGCATATATTGGGCTAGGTTGGGCCAAGTGGACATGTATGCGTACTCCTTGTGGTTGCTCCTTTAAATAGGAGGGGTTGTCTCTGTTGAAGGGCATCAATTAGAGCTGGGCGCATTGAGAGCCTTGTTTAGGGTTTGTACTCCTTTGATGGGAGTACTTTAGACAAAAAGAAATAAAGATCAATTCTTCCAGATTCTTTTGCGTGCTACAGTAACCTTGTAGCTACAGTACACGCGTGCTACAATAATCTCTGTTTTGGGGTTCTTTTCTTTCACATCTTCTGGTTCTAGATTGGATCATTGATTTATTCAGTTTCTCCTTGATTTGATCAATTCAAAGGCTTTCTAGGGCATCAATCTAGCATTCTACAAAGTTTTGTTGATTAATCTTTTGTCGTTCTTGGTTAATCTACAAGTTTTGATTAGATTGGTTTTCGTCAAGATCTGTTACAGCAAGCTTGCGAGGTACATAACTTTTGATCCATAAGTCCGATCGATCTAATTCTTTTTGGGTTCGATTTGTATTGGAATCTAGTTTCTTGTGTCCAAATTTCAAATAGATCCGATGGTTGGATCTCCAGGAATTTGCGTTTTACCGAACGTCTGTCAATCTATTTTTGTTGAATACGAGGCAATTATTTGGTTCCGTTTTGGGGTAAATTTTGAATAGATAAAAAATTTGGTTTTATTTTACCCACAATCATTCACCCCCCTCTGATTGCTATATTCGTATACTTCGATCCTACAAGTGGTATCAGAGCAAGGTCTTTCTAATCTATCTTAACCGGTGATTAGATTAATGAATCGTTATTCGACAAAATCGTGTGTGTTCGATGGTGTTGATTTTCAGTTTTGGAAGGCCAAGATGGAGGCGTTCATTCAAGCGCAAGGCTTTGCAATTTGGGAGAAGGTTTACAAGCCATACGAAGTACCTGCAAACGACAACGTCAACGACGCCAATCACGCACATGTTGAAGCAAATAGCAAGGCGCGCAACTTGATCATCAAAGGCTTGGGACGTAACGACTTTGATCGTGTGGTTCATCTTCGATCCGCATATGACGTATGGAAATCTCTTTGTGATTACCATGAGGGTTTTAACATTGTCAAAGAGGTTCGCCAAGACATCTACAAAAAGGAATACATGTGCTTTGAGATGAAACCACGTGAGTTTGTAGATGATTTCTTTGCACGTTTTAATAAAATTCTTAGCAATTTGCATGCTGTTGGAGTTAGCTTTGATGCTGCTGCTAATGCTAGACAATTGCTTGGTGCATTAGACATGTCTATTTAGGAGATAAAAATAATATCTATTAGAGAATCAACTGTCATGAATACACTTACTTTAGATGTTCTTTATTCTAAGTTGAAAACTCATGACTTGGATGTTCTTGCTAGGAAGGGTAATGTTAAATCAAATGCTTTAATCTTTAATCCTAACATGTCAAATGCAAATTCCTCTTCTAGCTTTGCTTTGTCCTCCTTGTCTTCTTTAACAGATGAACAAATTGAAGAATTTCCTGAAGAATATCTGGCACTACTCTCTTCTCGCTTTAACAAAGCTTTGCAGAATGTGAGAATGAGGAAGATAGTTGGTGGTGACCCTCTAAGATGCTATGAGTGTGGTGACCTCAACCATATTCACACAAATTGTCCTAAACTTGCAGAAAAAACATCAAGTGAGGAGAAGGACAACAACAGAAGAAAAGAAAAGAAGAAGTTCTCTCTTAGTGATAAGAAGAAGAACTTCATCAACTGCAAAGTTGTCCACCGAGTTCTTTCCGCTCTTGAACAAGTCAATTTGAGCGATGTGGATTTGGAGAGTAGCAAGGATGATGCAACTCCATGTAAGCATGATTTGATGGGGTTGTGTCTCATAGCAAGCAGCAAGGACAGCTTTACCGAGGATGACCACGATAGCGACTTCAATGAGGTAGATCCTTCTTATGATGAATTAGCTATTGCTGTTGCTTGTCTTGGAAAATTGCTTGATAAACGTGATAAGAAAATTAAGAAACATGATTTTCTTGTTGAATCATTGAATGCTGAAATTGCTAGACTTAAAACATTGATTCCTAATAATGATGCTTGCAAATTATGTGACTTAATTTACAATGAGTTCACCTTGCTTAGAAAAGAACATGCTCTTCTGTTACATCAAAATGAGAAAAATGAGAAACATGTCAAACATGCTAGCAATATGTTTTTGTCGAATACGAGGAAATTATTTGGTTCCATTTTGGGGTGAATTTTTAATAGATCAAAAATTTGGTTTTAGCTTCCGCACAATCATTTACCCCCCTCTGATTGCTATATTCGTATACTTCGATCCTACAGCTTTGAAATCATAGTAAATAAAGTTCAAAAATTCTAGAAAAAATATCTAAAATATTTTGGAATATTTTCAACTATTGTAAAAATTTTAGAATTTTTTGAGTTATAATTTAGCGATAGTAAATCTTTTTATTAAACTAAAAATAGAAAATGAAATTTCTAAATTCCAAAAAATTCCACAAAAATCTTAGAAAATTATAAATAAGTAATAAAATATTATTTTTCAAATTTTGGAATGTTACAACAAAAAATTAATAGAAGGCAAGTTACTGTGTCTCTACCCAACCTAAAACTATTGAGATCAAATTAAACGTTAAAAGACGAACTAACATGCGTATACATAAAGTCATGAACCCCTACCCCTACACTACGCTTGTTTTGTGTAATAATTTTGATTTGATTTTTCTATCTGTATTTTTTTGCCCTTATTGAAGTTTGTTCTTTGCTGTGTTCACATGATACGACTTGTAGAACCCGACGTCGCAATACTGTTATTAACGAACCTAACTTAGAACTTGATGACAACTCCAACTTTGTCAACTATAACGAATAGCAAGGAAAGCACCCCTTGATCATATTGATCCCAGTTTTCAAAAATGTTTTACCAAATAGTTTCATGCATGCTATATGTTCATAAAATGCTATATTGTGGGATATGGTGGTATACCTTCATTATGGGATTTTAATTAACTTTGCCATGTGAACCATTGATAATCTTAAACAATGGATTGACACATAAAATGTGAAATGGGTATATTCGTTTAATAAGTAATAAAGTATTATTTTTCAAATGTTAGGATGTTACAACAAACAATTCATAGAAGGCAAGTGATTGTGTCTCAACCCAACCTAAAACTACTGAGATCAATTAAAGGTTAAAAGATGAACTAACATGCGTATACATAAAGTCATGAAACCCTACCCCTACACCACGCTTGTTTTATGTAATAATTTTGATTTAATTTTTCTATCAGTATTTTTTTGCCCTTATTGAAGTTTGTTCTTTGCTGTGTTCACATGATACGACGTGTATAACCCGATGTCATTAATACTGTTATCAACGAACCTGACTTAGAACTCGACGACAACTCTGACTTTGTCAACTACAATGAATAGAAAGTAAAGCAACCCTCGATCATATTGATCCCAGTTTTCAGAAATATTTTACCAAATATTTTCATGCATGCTATATGTCCATATAATGCTATATTGTGGGATATGGTAGGTATCACCTTCATTATGGGATTTCTATAATTAACTTTTCCATATGAACCGTTGATAATCTTAGACATTGGATTGACACATAAAACATGAAATGGATATGTTCGTTTAATACTGCATATGTAGCATGCATAATAAGGGTCTCACATAGGGTGGCACCCGCGTGTCAGTGTGCCTGACTGGGATTGTACATGGTGATCCACCTGTCTGTGACCAAAGCAGGGGAACTCAGTTTTGGCCTCGTCGGTGGTGAGGCTTTGCCGGAGTGGCCAACAGATGCAAATGAAGGGGTTCTTGTGAATGGCTACATGTTATGCGAGTATCAGTGGGATCTTATGACCCCGTTTTAGAGCTTTACTGAGAAAGGAAGTGGATGGTCAAAGATCTCACCTGCCGTTGTCTTTGGAGAAGAAGGCAGTAGGTGTGGCGGTGATTTGGGCAATGGAGTCAGCAATTGAGGGAGTAACATGGTTCATAGTTGGCTTAAGTTGCTTTGGTTGTGGGGAATTGAACTATAATGGCTTGTGGGTGGTATTGGCTGGCAATGGTGATTCTCGGTGTTCGTGCGATTGGAGATGGTGGAGAGGGTGTTTAGTGAGGCTTTTGGGCTAGTTGGGGTGAGACGAGAGTGGTGAGGGTTTAACGAAGCCTTGCCACTCCTTAAATAAGCGAATGTGGCGGTTGTGGCACCTGGTTTGAACATTGGTAAGACCGGCAGCCATTCATGTGGCGGTGCATGGGTTTATCGGTTGATAGGTCATGTCACAGGACTACCTAGGTTGGGCGTGGTAGTGGTGTCATAACGTGGAGGTGCGGCGCTGATCGGTTAGATGACAAGCAAACGAGGCGGTGGTCGACCGTGGTGTGAGAGAGGAGATGGAAGGAGAAGAGGGGGGAAGGATCTAACACATGGGGTTGGTGCCCATTTGGCAGAGATAGCACAATAGAGCAACGGTTCCATTCCCTCTGGCCAATAGTCCCTTTAATAGCCGGCCCCACATGGCAGAGATAGAGAGATGTTCAATGCACTTCTTTTCTCAGGACAACACATGCTTAGGCATTTAATTGGGCTATCAAATCAAGTCAAAATATTTTTTATAAATTTACTCTAAAAAATTTTGGGTTGAAATCTTTTGTTTAAAAATTCTAATAATTTTGACAAATAATATTGTTCTTTTTCATCTTCTCAGTTTTTTATTTAATTGAGGATATACATAAGGTCAAGAATTTTTGTAATTTTTTTATTATATTTTTATGGACTAGTTGTTCTTTTGTAAAAATTTTAGATCGAGATCTTGCATATTTATTTTCTAATAAATTTGATATTGCAATTTCCAAATTTTCTAATTTTCTGTTTTGTAATTTTTAAAAACATAAAATTTGAGTATTAATTTATGATATTTTTACTAAGGATTTATATATATTCGAGGAACGTATGGTAAAATTTCTAGCCGAGATAAACTATGTAGATGTTTACAAAAAGCTGACAAGATGCTATTTTTAGTAAAATTACATTAATTCTCAATTATTTTCATTAATTAATATGTTCATATTGCTTTTAACCATATAAAAAAGAATTCTAGAGATTTCTTATATTTTCAAATATTTGTTTTTAGATTTTTGTTGATTTTTTTTAGTTTCTTACATTTACTTTTTTTTACTAATTCAATATAAAAGACTTTTATTTTAGGGGGGGAATCCAAAAAAAGTAGAAAATATAAAAAAAACAGAATTAAACTCATTCAAAATTTAGTATTTCTATTTTAATATTCTTTGAATTTTTAGGATGTTACACACTGATTATGGAACTAGTACGGTATACACATGAGACCTTCTCGGTATTCCATACTAAAAGGGAGGGTCTCGACAAGAACATAGTGAACTCATTTACAAATACACAAGGCACACATACATATGTACATACATTTACTAAAATTTTGAAATCTTGATGTTTTTTAGTCACAATTTCTCTTTATCAATGTAAATTTTGTAGGGCACTAAAGTAATTGGTTCAATGCTACCCTCTCATCGTCAAAATCCTGATTCTGCTGCTAATGGGTTCTACGCAATTTTGCATATGAGGTACAAAAATGAGACGACCGAATGAGTCGAGGGACCACAAACGGACTTTTTCGAACTAAACAAACCAATTCTACAAAGTAATTGTTTAAGCTCGCACACACGTTTAAAAGAAGAAGGATTGGATCTGTTCAGACTTTTTATTTTTCAACCTCTGCAATTAATTTTGTATCACATCATCAACGATTTAGCACCAAGGGTATATACCAGTTACTTTTGTAATGTAATTAATGGTGTGAACTAGATCATTGCTTTTCCAATGATCATCCAACCCATTTAATTTCCAGCCACCTTACACCTCATCGTTTCTAAACCTTCAATGCAAATTAAACAAATTTGCAATGTTAATTAATGTTAGAAACAGTAGATAGAAACCATGCGTTAAAGTCATTGTTTCTAAACCTCCATTTAATACACACTCTCTCCTCGAAGAAACCATCGAAGAAACTATGCATTGGAAATACCCTCAATGTTTGTGTAGGCCCGTTGGTATAAAGGCACTCCCATAATATTATTTCTAAGGGCCTGTTTGGATCCATTAGCAGCTAATATATAGTTAGCTAGCTAATAGTTCCTAGCTAACTATTAGCTATGAACTATTAGCTAGCTAACTATTAGTTGGAGGGTGTTTGAATCCATTAGCTAATATGTGACTAATAGATGCTATTGTCCAGAATACCCATGCTTTAAATGCTATTGGTGGTAGACACGAAGGGTATTTTGGTTAAATGCCACCTATTAGCTGCTATTAGCTGGGTGCCCAATTAATAATTAGCTGATCTATTAGCTGGGGGTGTTTGGATCCACTCCAGCTAATTTTTAGCAACTAACTATTAGCTGCATGGATCCAAACATGCCCTAAAACTATTTTTAGAAGATAAGAAAACCTATTAAATGAATACTTAGATACAACAACTCCAATGCATAGTATTTATTGTTGTATCATAGGGCTAACAAGATTATTTATTGTTGCATATGAGAAAAGATCAATTGTAACCTATTTTCTTGTGTGGTTAGCACCTTGGTCCACTCAAACAGCACAAATGATCCATACAAGACCACATGCAAAGCGTGTAGAATTGAGACGGTTTAGGGTCTATTTGTTTTTGCTTTGGATTATCTAAAAACTGATTCTAGATTGTGATTATAGAGAAGCTAATTCTCCAAAAACTAGAATCCAAAAGCACATATAAAATGGGCTATGGATTCTAGTGTATATGGATGGGCTGAATTGTGAGAATCGGATTCTAGAATCGGGCTGTTTGATTTTATTGAGCTTTTGGGGTTAGAATCCAGAATCGAAAGCAAAAACAAACATGCCCTTAATCCATAGTGCAGTTTCAAAGTCGTTTCTAGCTCCTTGGTCCTCTCAAATAGACTATATCTTGTACTCCCTCCATACCATTATATAAGGCGTAACTCCTACCAACACAGAGACCAAGGAAGCAGTTATGTCGCGTGGGGCTCGAGGGGGTTAATGCATGCGCATGAGAGATGGGAGAGAAGCCAGAATAGGAGCCGTACCGCCGTGAGAGTTAATAACGCGCGCGTGAACAAGAGCCGATGAGGCGCCGTGCCCTGTATTCTGGAACTTGGAAAAAAAAGCAGTGTACCTTATATTTTGGGATGGAGGGAGTATGAGAATGAGATACAACTTCCTTCTCTTGCATCATTAACTACCCCTCCATATCACTCTTTGTCATATGTAGCTTATCTTTAGAAACGACTGAATAGGAGCCTAATACTTCTATATCCTTAAACTATAACGGCATTTAGACAGATATATATATCACTCAACTAAGTGTTTCCAATGATATACAAACCAGATAAGCATACATAGAACCTAGTTTCAATCTGGAAACATTTAATGCGATGGATATCCAGCATATTGCAAAAATGCAGCTAGTACTGTAAACTCAAATTTTCTTTCAAAAAAAGAAAAGGAAAAGTTCATTTCTTCTTCCTTTAGCTCTTCGTGTGGTTTAATTTTCATCCATCATATCTAAAATTAGGTAAAATACATCATCCAACTCTTAAAAAAATTTAGAACACATTCTTCTGCTAACAAAAAACAGTTTTGACCAAATTTGACCCATGTGACATGCCACATTTGATTCGAGCTCGTCAACACAAGATGGGGCCAGCATGTTCATGATGCACCAAGACCACGGGCAACTAACGGGTAGTCTGGACCCATGTGTTATTCAAATCTTTAGCAATAGTTTTTTGTTTAAAATATAAAAATGAAAGTGGACCCACCTTGTTTTGGCCAATTGAGATCCAATGTGAGGTGTCACGTGGGTCAAACTCTATCAAAACCGCCTTTTATTCACAGGAGGGAAGAATTATAAGTGTGCGTTTGGTTGATGTGATGAAGTTGAATAGGATGGGATGGTCCTGTACCATTTGGTTCCATTATTTTGGATGAATGGAATGGTTTAGCATCTATATGGAATATTCCTTAAATTTATATCACTTGGTCCAGGATGAGATGGTTCCATTCAAGCAACCAAACACATATGTGACTTTTTTTCATGAACCATCTCATATATGTACAAGCAACCAGACACACTGTAAATGGTTTTAAGAGTTAGAAGACATATTTTACCTAGTTACAGACAATAGAAAAAAAAATTAACATACAAAGTGTCGAGGGACCAAGAATTTACTCTTTCCCCCCCCCAAAAAAAATAGCAAAAAAAAGTGAAGTACTTCTCTCTACAAATACCTCTTTATTTGCTAAGCTCAAGCAGCCAACCAAGATCATCACAGATCTACCACACCTACATAGATACATTCAACACTTTGCAGCCTGTAATGGAGGAGGTGGTTGTTCTGATCGTCGGTGCCGGCCCGGCGGGGTTGGCAACAGCAGCGTGCCTTCGACAACGCTCCATCCCCTGTCTCATCGTTGAGCGTGAGGACTGCAGCGCGTCACTGTGGCGCAACCGCGCGTATGATCGCCTCAAGCTACACCTCGCAAAGGAGTTTTGCGAGCTGCCGTACGTACCGTATCCAGCTGATACCCCGACCTATGTTCCAAAGGTGAACTTTGTTAGGTACCTGGATGACTACATCGAGTATTTTGAGATCCAACCAAAGTACTGCACCACCGTCGAGTCATCCACGTACGATGAGGACAGCAAGCGTTGGGCCATATCTGCACGAGACATGGTCGCAGGCGCAGAAGTCAAGTATGCCGCGAGATTCTTGGTTATCGCAACAGGTGAGAACAGCGTCGGGAACATTCCATCAATACCTGGGCTCGTAAACTTTGCAGGCGAGTACATCCACTCGTCGACCTACAAATCAGGGCGTGCCTACGCGGGGCAAAGCGTGCTTGTTGTTGGTGCTGGCAACTCCGGTTTTGAGATTGCTTACGATCTTGCGAACCATGGAGCCCATACCTCCATAGTAATTCGTAGTCCGGTACGTCTGTTGTACTTATATTTTAGATTCTGTTTGGCAGAACTCTAGCTCTATCAGATCTGTAGACCTTGTCGGGTTGGATATTCCTAGCTCCACCAGATCCGTGAAGCTGGAGCTGTGGGTATATTATGAGCGTTTAGGTGGGTCATCTTGTTTATATTTTAGAATAAAAATATAAACATAATTTACTTTATTTTAGTCTACAAGTTTTGGATCTGAGGTGGAGCTGGGATCTGGAGCTCTGCCAAACAAGGCCTTATTTACGTATCCTGTGTTAGATATAATCTTGACATGTTAAAATTATGGAAATTGTTAAATGGCACTCTGTTTTTTGGTTCATTAGTATTTAATTTTTTTTTTGTCTATAGAGTATTCAAATATGAGGAGAGAAGACAAATTGATTCTATCAATTGTATATAGAATAGAAGGCTTAAAATTTAAGTGTTATTTAGTAAAAAAAAACACCCAGATTATCCTTAGACACTCCTAAAATTATATGTGTTTACATGAGTTAGTTGCTTGGTAGTTTGAGTCTTAGATTAGTTAGTTAAAGACGATAAGATTTAGTTGGTTAGCTGTATAAACCAATGAGTTACCTTGCAAGGAATAGAAGAAAAGCCGAGAGAGATATTGCTAGGAGCAGAACAATGAATGCAGAGTAAAATTGGAGATACAACGTATTTCTATAGCTACACAAGTCCTAATGTACATTACTACAGAAAAAGTGTTAGAATCTAAATATGCAAATTTGGATCCTCTGTGTATTATGCACTAGTTCAGAATCACGCTAGTGCACACAGTCTCAACATAAATGAAATATCACAATCATACACAAAAATAATATAGCGTACTTCATCTATTAATATAACCTGTTGAACGACATTAGGTCAACCTTACAATAATATGTCTCGCAAGACCTAGACTAGAAATAAATAGAACTGCAGCAAAAATAAATTATTCGTAGCAACCCTTCAATATGCCATAGGCAATTGACAAGGTTCGCTCCCTAGTTGATCGACTCCTCTTGGTACTCCTCCTTAAAAGCTGGTATAGACTCCTCTCCTACTGGTGATTTGGATTGTTGCAAGGGGGTGAGTACATAAGCACTCAGCAAGTCATGCACAGAATGCAAATCTATTATACTGCATGCATGACTTATTCCAAGTGAATGGCTGAATTGGTTATTTTGCATTAAAGCAGTATTTACAAATGAATAACACGAATAAATTGAAAAGCAGTAAAACAAGTAATAAAAGTAATAAATTTCACAGTTGATTCACAAATAAACCATCTCATAACCTTAAATCACTTTCCACATTTCCACAGGCACACTGCCTCCATTCCCGAGTTTATTTTATCAAAATCTAACCTTTGACCGTAATTCCCAAGCATTGTCCAATACCATGGACACGGCTAGTCGAATAGGTTTGACACTCAGCAGAGGTTATACACTTTACCCATAAGATATAATCAACTCACCATAAAGGCGAATGACCATAACAAAGTCTTTACAATGCTTCGTCTAAACCCAGCGTTGTCCGCTGAGGTTCCAACACTGAAGGGACTCGTTACCACACTTATGGCCCCACCTCTTGCGCCATGTGAGTCTACCCATACCCCTGGAACTCACACCACCATGACAATACCAAAATATAGACATCACAAATCAGTCAGCTAGGTCTGTCCTAATCTAGACATGTGGTTGTATGTAGGGTTGAAAACAGAACGGAAAGTTTCCGATCGTTATGGAGAAAAAATGAAACGAAAACCCTTTTTTGGAAACGTAAACGGAAAATACCGGTACAGAAATAGAAACAAAAATTTTTTGTCGAAAACAAAAACGAAAACGGGAGAGCCAATTTTGACAAAAATGGAAACAGAAACGGAAATTTCGTATAAGTCAAGCCAAAAATTAAAAATTGAAACGGGCCAGAAAGGGAAATGGGCTTGGCCCAAAAAGGAGAAGGGAAATGGGCTTGTTCCATTCCACATTTGTTTCTGTCACTATCCATTTATGTATCCGTTTCTGGGGTTTTCAATTTTGTTTCCATTACTGGTAAAAAATGTGGAAACAGAACAACCATTTACCGGCTGTTTTTGTACCATTTTCATCCCTAGTTGTATGTTTAGCCCAGTTCAAATGCTTGCAAGGTTAAGTCCTTAAATAACCGAGGCAAGACTTACCCAAAGACTCATGATATCCACATTACCAAAAGAACAATTGCGATCACCCAAATGCCACACCTGTGCACCAGTTAATAACTCTTGCCACTTTGCCCCAGTCTAAATTATTTTATCACCCCAGTTGATTATCATGCACCACGTGCGATCAACAACATTAACAACACATGACCCACCTTTCATAAACATGTTTCATATTTCATTAAGCAAGATTAATTTTTAATATTCCAAAATGATATCAATAACACATTGCATTGCTAAGCAAGTTAACAAACCATCCCAGATTGGCAATTAATAGATACAAATTAATAAAGAACCATTCTTGGGTGACAATAAATCATGGCATACAAGTGACAAGGTAAATATAAGTTCAATTGGTTGAATAGCTAATCCCAAATTTAATTGAAACGGTTGTAATTGAATTAACATGCAATAGTTTAAAACAATGTATCTTTTAAACATGGGCTCAATATGATCAAAGCATAACTTGCCTTCAAATAGTTCTTGATCCTGCTCTGGACCTTGCTCTTCAATTGATTCTTCGCTCACAAACTCTTCAGGTACTTAATATTTACGTGAAACGATAAAATAGAGCAATAAATACCCAAATATAGATAGCAACTCAACTCCAAAAATTAAATAAAATTCACCATTTAATAGAACATGATTTTTCAAATTTTTAGGCTATAGAATTACCTTAATCGTAGTTTGTATGAGCAAGAACAAGCTATTCAAAGTTCGAAAATACAATAAAAAGAATAAACTAAATAATTGGAATTATTTTTGCACTAGAAATTCAGAATTATGATGTCACTGTGATGTCAGCACAAAATAGGATTTCAACCAAATTATTTGTATATTAGAAAAGACAATTATGAAGTCATGCTGACATCAGTAGCACTAATTACCAAATTAAAATAAATCTGGAAAATCTATATTAGACTAACATGTGGGCCCACGGTCTATAGACCAAGTCCATGGAACAGTGCAAGACCACGGTGCACCCGGTCCATGGCACAGGGCCACTGACAGGTGGGACCAACACCTGTGACTTCATCGCTGACACGTGGCGCTACACAATTGGCTCAACGCATGATGCAATCTCGGCCACTCATTCCAAAATCGACGGCTATGATCACTCAAATCTGCACCAACAGTGAGTACACATGGCAGGTTAACACCACCGCCATGTGGCTCAATCTAATTCACTCAATCTAAGATCTAACGGATGAAATCTAATCGATCTACAGCGATGAGTTGCTCCAGCACATGATGAGGTAACAACGCTTGCGCCTAGAGAGAGTTGATGGCCTCCATCTACAATATCAATATATATGGTACCACTTAAGAACTAATAAATGATATGCTAATAGGCAAGTCATAGACAACTAACCATTAGCGGCATGAATTTTCCCTCAATTCTGTAAATATTGGATGGTCCAAGAGATGACACATACCAAAACAAAGCACAAGATTCACACTGATTTACTACACAACGTCCCCTCAATGCAGACACTCCCCATTCTCACATGTGTATGCATTCGTGTACCATATCTCCTGCATCCTCATCATAGCTCATCAAGCCCATCATAGAACTTCTCATCCCTAACAAATTCAAGTAGTGTTCTAACTTCTAACACTATAGCAATAAATTGAAGCAAAATTCTCAAGAATTCCTCTAAGAAATGCTTGCCTCCAATTGTGCCCATAGCGAGCTTGGGCGAACCGCGCACCATATAGCCCTTTCTATAGTAGTGATAAATGGAAATGTACCCTAATTTTTTACATGACTTTCCAACGCATGGAACAACGAAGGACACTAAAGCGTGTTTCTTATATTTTCCCAGTTCTGCCTTTTATTTTGTATGAAATTTTGCCTGATATTGAATAATGGTCCAATTGATTCATCGTGTGAGTTTGGAGTGCAGGTACACATAATGACAAAAGAACTAATTCGGTTTGGTATGACCTTGGTCAAACACCTACCAGTGAGCATGGTGGATGCCCTTCTCCTGATGATTGCAAATTTCATATTTGGAGACCTATCAAGGCATGGCATTGTGAGGCCCAAAATGGGCCCTCTTCTCCTCAAGTCCAAAACCGGCCGATCCGCCGTCATTGATGTTGGCACCGTAAGGTTAATCAAGGAAGGAGTTATCAAAGTAAGTTTACTCCGAAGATACAAGTTCACACTAAGAAAAATTTCGAACCCCAAGTGATGTTAAAAATATATTTGTACCTCCGTTAGGTGTTGAAAGGAGTATCTAAGATCAATGGGAACGATGTTGAATTTCTTGACGGGAAGGAAAGTTCGTTTGATGCCATTGTGTTTGCGACAGGCTACAAAAGCACAGTGAATGAATGGCTCAAGGTACATAAATTGAAATTCTGGTTTTAATTAATTCCTTGTTTTCAAGTCTCCTAATACAACCTGTTGTGGCATATTTTTGGGTCTTAAAAATAGAAACTATCTTTGTGGGGTGCAGAACGGTGGGGGCACGTTCAACGAAGATGGTTTTCCTAAGAATGATTTCCCCAACCATTGGAAAGGTGAAAATGGGCTCTATTGTGCTGGGTTTGCGAGGAGAGGATTGGCTGGTGTTGCCATGGATGCCAAGAATATTGCCGACAGCATCATGTCTACCATGGATTAAGTACCTGTCTTTTCATTTCGAGGAAAGCATCTGGTTAAATCAGCTTTAATAAGTACACCAGAGTTCATGCATGCATGCATTTGTAGTGTTATTTGTCAAGTCGTTCTTGTTAATTACCTTCAATGTATGTCGTACCTGAGCTCAACTTCCCTTTTTCCTTGATACATGTGATGGTTATGTCATCCTGCATTCGAGATTCTGAGCGAGACATTATATTGACTATTTTAAGTTTCTGCTATAATATGAATGTTTCTATAATTGTGTGTCAAATCTCTTTCTAGTTTAGCACTCTATTTAGCATCACAAACTTCCAACAATATCGATCTGAAAAAGTTGCACACAATTTGCATTATATATCTACAAGAAATTGATGCCAGACCCGATCGATGGACTAATTTCCCACTATCCAAATGAAACTGCTTTACTTGTCTTTTTAGCTTTTAAAGGATTCCGTGTTATTCGGTTAACCGAATTAACCAAACCAAATTATTTTGGTTAATTCGGTTTGGTTTTAGAGTCTTATTCGGTTCGGTTCGGTTCGGTTCTCAAATTTCAGAAACCGAAATAATTTTAAAACTGAATGCCCACCCCTATATGTGTATACCCGCATTAATCCCAGGTTAAGCTATTGCACATAGTGAAAACAGTGAGGACAACACATCCATATCATGAATCAAATAATATTAAAACTTGAATAAAAGGCACCACCATATGGCCAACGATTCCAAATAAATAGCCAATTGGTTTGAGTTTAATAAAGTAACAGTAGAAATGAAATAACAGCAACAAGATAAGCCCATCCATTTGCCCAATAGGCAATCGACTGGGGTGCGCATCCTAGTACTCCCGATATCCTTCGTTGAAACCACAAGCAAAGTACTCGTAGTCACATTTTGCTTTTGCACACTCCTATGTGAAAAGTGAGGATGTTGCAAGGGTGAGTACACAATCGTACTTGCAAGCCTTAAAAACATAATGTATGATAACTATATGCAAAGCTGAATGAATGAAGGCATAATATGGCTCATTTGGTAGGAAGCAATGTTTAACTTTAAATACAATTAGTAATTTCACAAATTATTATTTGACCAAATATAATTGTAAACATTGAATTTAATCTGACAACTAAATAGATTCAAGCCACTTGACTGGCTCCAATCGTCAAACCACAAGCCGAGAGTTACATCTGCTCACAGATTCCACTACCAACTAATAACCGAGAGTTCCATCTGCTCATGGATTCCCAAACCATCATTTTTATTTAAAACAAAATCATAAAATCTACAATGTGCAAGCGTACCTCGCCCGTCCTTGACCGTGGGCACGGCTACTTAAGTAGTTTTAACTCTGCAGAGTGTGTACAGCTTTACCCAAAAGATATGATCATCCCCTTTTGCCTCTAGATTAACACACTTCCTTAGGTGTGTAGTAGAGAGATTATAACAATGCCTTTACCCAAAAGAATGCTCGATTGGCTCAAGATACCCGAAAGATGGACACAAGGATTTATACTGGTTCGAGTCTCTCGCTAAGGAGATAATAACCCTACTCCAATGTTGGTGGTATTGTTGAATATTTCTGACTGTATCTCTCTGTTTTTCTATTCGCCTCCCCTTTCTTTATATGTACATGAGGTATTTATAGCTTACAAGAATATGTTTCATAACTGCAACCGAATAACGTGCACTTGACTACACTAACCGTGGTTGTAACCAAAGCCTTGATTTCCGCCATGTTTCCGTCGTGGGCGTAACGGCACCAGATCATGGCGCAATTAGCGCTACTTGGACGTTACAGGGCCAAACATGACCTTCCAACCATGCCATTCGTGGGCAAGCTTGGGCCAAGCGTATTTGGTCATGGCCGAGCATGGATGCCCATGCTTGAATAATGGGCTAAGTCCGGTCGGGCGAACCAGCTAGCTCGACCATGCACGGGTCTTCCTCGGGAACATCATCTGAAGATACGCATGGTCGGTCGAAACCAGCTATCGGGGTATTATAGTACTTATAGGGGTTATCCAATCCCCGACAGCTAGCCCCCGAGGCTCAAGTGGAGAACTACTTGACCGGGCCTTCCCCTTGAGCATATAGACTCAATGGAGGGATTGGAATCTTGCTGTGAAACACTACTGCAACATCCGAGCAAGTCTCGCTTGTAAACGAGCATGGTTAGGAGGGACCGATCAGACTGCTCGGCTCCCAACCAAGTGAAGTCCGTGTAAGAGAATATAAAAGGTTGTTGCGATTCCTTCTCGTGGAAGCTTGGCGGTCGTAGTGCGGACAGTGTTTTGGGAACCGCGCCATTATTAGACAGTTTTGGAAGTTGCACATCCACACGTCGACTCAGAAGCGGTATGAAACTCTTCACCTGCGCTTATGCCCCTAGGGTTTCTCGAGTCTGGCAGTGGAAACTTCTTCATTCACATTTTGCATTTAAGGCTCTAGAGATCCCAAGCCATATATTAAGCGGTGGCAAGGGAACCTTATGCCTACACTTTGCGCCCGAAACTTAAGAAATACTTCAAGTTTCATGCTTTTTGCGTTCGTCTTCGTCCTTCTTTTTCACATCAATGGCAAAGTTCAGCGCGAGCAAGATGAGCGAGGAAAGGCTTCAGCTGCTTGTGAAGCTCGGGTACCTCGATGAGAACTCATGGCGGGTGGCCGGCGATGAGCAGGCACCGGAGCCGCAAGAGGGAGAGGTCATCTCCTGTGAGCTCTATTCTGTTAATGAGCTTCGAATGCCTGAGAGTGAGTTTCTGGGCTCGGTGCTAGCCTATTGCGAATGTGAGATTTCTAACCTCAACCCCAACTCCATCCTTGTCCTGGCAATCTTCTCGCACCTTTGCGAGGGATTCATGGGCATCTTGCCCACAGCCAGTCTCTTTTATCACTTTTATTCTTTGTTCCGCACCGGCACGGCTTCTCCTGCCGGTTGTGTCTATTTCCGCCTTCGATCCAACCGACCATACGAGTTCCTGAGCTTCTCGCTCAAGGATTCGGTGGTGGGTTGGGCCGACAGTTGGTTTTATCTAAAGAAGGCATAGGGGAGTTCCCTCTTCTATACTGGAGCAGTGGCTCCAAGCGTCGAGACACCGCGCCCTCCCGTGCAGGTCGAAGAGGAGCGGGTGCTGATGACAATTAGTGAGCTCACCAACTTGGGGCTCACTGGACGGGATGTCACCCAGGACTTCCTCAGGAACTGGGTGTCACCCCTCAGGAGGAGGGAGCATCCCTTCTTCGAGATCACCGGGTGGTAAGACTTCACCTGGGAATCTGACTCAGGTAAATCCAGGATCGAACTATTTCGCTTTATGCTCTCTTGAATTGACTTGCTCGTACTCACGCCTTTCTTTGGTCGAAATGCAGCTCTAAGTAAAAGCTGGGTCGAGAAGAGGGTCGCCGAGATGTTTGGCACCCCAAGGGCAAGGGGCTTGAGGTCGGTCACCAGGTCCCGAGCAATGTGCTCGAGCGAGGCAAGGTGGTAAGTAGATGAGCAATCCATGCTCGGGGAATACCACCCCGAGCAAACCATGCTTGGGGAACATCATCCCGAGCATCTTCTGACTCTTTTCTTTGTTCTTTTTAACAGGAGAAGGTCGCCCTCGAGACCGCGGTAGATGCAATCAAGCCACTAGCGAGCGGCCCCAGGGACCTTGCTCTTGGTGTTAGGACCAAGAGGGTGGCAGGACGAAAGCAACGCGGACCACCACCTCCACCATCCCCTCCTAAGCGCCTCAGGAGGCGGGCTGGCTTGAGCGAAAGCCCTCCCCAGCGGCATTTGGAGTACACTGACAAGGAGGTAAGTGAGTTAAGAATGTGGATGGCTGAGCACACCAGGCGTACCTAGACCTGATGGTTCGTTTGCACCAGCTCACCGAGAAGGCGAAGAGGGAGGCAGAGGCTGCGGCAAAGGCCCCCGCGCGGAAGTAGCAGCTGGAGGGGAAGATCGCTGCCCTCCAGGCCGAGCTCGCGTGGGTGACCTCGAGCTCGGCGACCGAGCTCGAGGAAGAGGAAAAGGACCTGGTGCCCTTGAAGCCAAGGCGCGGAAGGTCACCGGGCACATCACCTAAGCTCCCGGTGAAGACTTTGCTGGAGGCCGACCTGGACGAGGTCAACCCCAAGGTGGCAAAGGCCAACCAGGCGGCTGCTGAGATGGCTAAGCTCTTGGCTGCAGCTCGAGCTTCCGTGGTGAAGTCTAGGGACTCCGAGGGCGAGAAGCCCAAGCAAGGTAAGTTGTTGTTCTTATTTTCCATCCTCTTTCCTTTCGAATATTACGCTAACTCCACACTGCCATTATGGGCAAAGTAGCTAGTAGGAAATCTTGGAATTTTGGAGGCATGGCTGATGAAATTCTTGACTTCGTAATAGAAAAGGAGCTTGCTCGTGCCGTCGAGATCATGGCGTCCGAGGAAGCCATTGTCGAGGTCGACAAGGTCGAGGATGTCAAAGCCAAGGATGTGATGATCATAGGTGCCATGGTTGAGGGTGCCGCAGTCTAGGGTGTAAAAGTTGAAGCCACTGCGACTAAGGAGCTCCAAGCCCTGGGGGAACTTCCTCCCCAGGAAGACCTGCCACTCAAGGTCCTAGACCCGAGCATGATTGAATGCCAGGCCTACTCCCCGAGCAAAGAGACTGCTCAGGAGTTGGGACCTAATGCCCCGGGGGAAGAGCATCCCTGGGAGGATGTTGCTCCGGCGAAAGCTGCCCTACCGGAGCAATATCTTGTGCTATCGAGCATTGAGGATGCTCGGGGCCAAGAGGAAGAAAGGGTGCCCCCGAGCAAAACACCTATTTGGGGGGAAAGCACAAAGGCTGACCTCCAGCCAGAGGACCCTTCTAAGTTTGTTCGGGAAAACCTACGGGAACGTCTCCACTAGGTAAGTAGGTAAGTCTCCTTTTTCTCTAATGTCTTCTCCTTTGCGACGGCCGAGGGTTTAACACACTTTTCTGTGCAGGTGCTCGAGGTGACCATGGCTGATTTTGACACTGTGACCGTACCCCCGAGATTCTAGCCAAGCACAGCGCCGAGCAAAACACTAAGATAGCGGAGCTCGAGCAAAGACTGGCCGCACTAAAGTCTTCGGATGATGAGGTGCGGCGCAAAGCCGAGGAACTTGTCGTGGATTACAAGGAGTGCCTTTCCAGGAGCGAGCAAGCGAGCGGCCCTAGAGGAATCGGTGAAGGAGTTAAGCCAAGCTGTGTTGGAGGCCACCAAGTCGGCCGAGCAACACAAGGAAGAGGTGAAGCGACTTCACCAAGGGGCGAGCGAGCAGTGCGAGGCTCGGAGGCAAGTCCTTGACCTCAAGGCCAAGCTTGACGCCGTAAGGGAAAAGCTCACAGAACTCTAGGATGCCCAACGCACTGGGAAATAACTTCTTCTACACCATGCAACTTGCTTCCGTATGAATAAAGAGAATCTTCAACATGAAGCAACCTGTCTCTTTACTTTTCATTGGAACTATCGTACTTTTATCCGCTATGAATGAAGGTCATGCACTTAATGTTGCGAGCACGAGTTTGTTCATAGGAGAGTTAGAAAAATCGTGTGCCCTTCACTTAACAACCTAACGGCACTTTTCCGAATTGCGAGCATGGGTTAGGTCGGTAGGAAGATTTACACGCGCGGCCTTATCCCCCCCGAGCATCATGAACCATGCTCCTAAGTTGCAAGCATGATTTTGATGAAGGCGGGGAATTCATGCGGTTGCTCGACGCTTTGCACAACAACCGAGCGCAGGCGGACCGAGCTAAGACCCTGAACCAACCGAGAGGGTGTCTGTATGTGATTGTGACTTGCAGCGAAGTGCTACTATGAATGATAATCAGCTTATGAAGATCGAAGCCTTTGGAGGTGAGCTTAGTGATCCGGCACTGGTTGTTGTGCTTTGGTCGGTCGTGCGCACGCTAGCCAATCCTTAGAAAAACATGATTGGAGTGAATGTTCTTGCCTGTGCGTGCTCATCCTATCATCAAGATAGTGAGGAGGAAAGTGTGCCCTTGAGCGAGACTGAGTCGGCTTACCAATGTGCAGGGACTTTGGGGCCATTCACAACACCTTGGGAAGAATGAAAATCACGAGGGCGCAAGAACCGAATTTTATTGAGAAAAGACCGTTGGGGGTTGCGCAAAATGTGCGGTAATAAAAACAAACTAAATAACGAACTTACATAATTGGTCGATGTTCCAGGTGCTGGCGAGCTCTCGACCATCCTCCATCGCTAGGCAAATAGCCCCCGGGCGTGTTGCTGAAACGACCGTGTAAGGACCCTCCCACATAGGGGTTACCTTGTTAGCCTTCGACAAATCTTGGACTCGACATAGAACGAGGTCACCAACTTGCAGGGTCCTTGGTCGAACCGATTTAGACGCGTGCCTGCAAGAGCTTGCAAGTAAACCGCGGATCGGAGCAAAGCTCGTTCGCTTGTTGCCTCAGTGAGGTCTAGGTCTAGGAGACGCTCGCCCTCCTGGTTGACGTCATTGACCAAGTGCACCTCGTTGCTTTGCGGATGCGCCACAGATGCGAAGCAGACCTTGGTCCCGATGTCTTCGCAGTAGGCCTGAAACAATTCACTGGTGAACTGAGTGCCATTGTTCGTGATAAGGTAATTGGGGATACCAAAACGCATCACCACATTATAGTGAAAAAATCTCTTGGCTGCCTAGGCCAAAATGGTTGACACGGGTTCAGCTTTGATCCACTTAGTGAAAGTGTTGATAGCCATGAGCAAGTACTTGCAACCCTTCTGGCCTCGAAGAAAAGGTTCGAGTATAGGGCTGGAAACGAGCCGAGCCAAGCCCGGCTTGGCTCGGCTTGGCCCTGAGGCGAGCCCAAAAAACTGGCTCGGCTCGGCTCGCGAGCCAGCTTGTTGGCTCACCGAGCCAGGACATTTTATCAGGAAATTAAATATTTATACAATAATTCATGTATTTGCAGTGAATAATATTAACTTACTAGTTACTACTAAATAATAGTAGTTGCTTAATTGCTCTCTATCACACTTGTAGGAAATGGAATTGTCTCAACATCATCTTCATCATCTTTTTCCTAAAAATATTAGTCATTAGTCATACTAAATTCTCTGCATGGGTTGGGCCGCCGAGCCAATTTGGCTCTCGAGCCGAGCCGACTCGGTGTTTTTGTGAGCCTGAAAAATAGGCTCGGCTCGAGCTCGGTCCGAGCCACGAGCTTGTGCGAGCTGAGCCAGGCTCGGGCAAGCCCGAGCTGAGCCACGAGCTTATTTTCCAGCCCTATCCGAGTATATTAACACCCCAAACCAAGAATGGCCACAATAAAATCGAGCAGGCATCGGCTAAGGTCGTTTGCCAATAGTAACCCAATCGAAAGGTCTTGCTCACCAATGTTCTGAAAGACGAGTGAGCTCCGCGCATTCCTCCATGGATATCTCTAAGAAGGTATTTGCCTTCTTCTTGAGAGATGCACTTGGAGAGAACTCCTAGTGCTCCTTTGTGGTATAAGGCGCCCTTGATCAGCTTGTATGGAGAGGATCTCCTTATAAGCCGGGAATGCTCGGCTTCTTCCTCGGGCAGTGTCCCATGTGCAAGGTATTGGATGAATGGCGCCATCCAATTTGCACCATGCTCGAGAAAAGAGATGTTACTACACGCCTCTGGTGCCTCCTCTACAGAGGGAATGGAGGGCTTATGTAAGTGCTAAATGAGCACTCCTGCTGGGACAGGGATTTGGGAGGAACCAACCTTTGAAAGCTGATCGGCCAGGGGAATTATCCTTCCAAGGGATATAGAGTACTTCGAAGTTCTTGAAGTATTTCTTCATCTTCCTTACTTCAACCAAGTAAAGCGCCATTGAGTTATTGGAACATTGATACTCCTTGTTTACCTGATTGACGACCAACTATGAATCGCCTTTTACGGTAAGGTGTTGGACTCTGAGTGCTTTGCATGCTCGTAGCCCTACCAAGAGACCTTCGTATTCTGCATCATTGTTAGTTGTAGTAAAATGTATCTGAACGGCTTACTGGAGTTGTTCTCCTTGGGGGAAAACTAAGACAACTATAGCCCCTGAGCATTCATAAGCTCGAGACCCATCGAAGTACATGGTCCATCGACCTTCTTCATGTCTATCGAACTTGGCAGCAAGTGGCGCAGGATTCGTTCAGTCTGCTACAAAGTCCGCAAAAACCTGGGATTTGATCACTATACGGGCTGATAATTCAATCTCGAACTCAGCGAGTTCCATGGCCCATTTTGCTATTCGGCCACTAGCGCTTTGATTTATTAGGATATCCTAAGTGGAAAGTTGGTCAGAACCACAATTCTGTGGGCTTGAAAATAGTGTCGTAATTTCATGGAGGCCACGAGCAGTGAGTACAAGAGCTTCTAGACCTCGGGGTAATGCTCCTTTGGTCCGTGCAAGACTTCACTGACATAATAAATTAGTTGCTGCATTCCGTCCCTTTCCACTGTCAGGACGGCACTTACTGCCTGCGGTGTTACCGCCAAATACAACAGTAAGGCCTCCCCCAATCTTGGTATGGTTAAGACTGGTGGTCTAGATAGGTATTGCTTTATCTCTTTGAAAGAGCGGTTTGCCTCTTCTGTCCAAGTGAATCCATCATGCTTGCGGAGCGCCTTAAAGAAAGACAACCCTCACTCGCCTAGCCGGGAAATGAAACGACTTAGAGCCACCATTCGTTCGGTCAAGGCCTGGAACTCCCTTACGCAGGTAGGTGGTCGCATGTTCTCCATGGCTTCAATATTTTTCGGGTTTGCCCTAATGCCTTGTGGTCCAACCATGTAGCCAAGCACTTTGCCTGCCCTCAACCGAATACACATTTTTCTGGATTAAGTTTTATTCAATGTCTGTTGAGGTTACAAAAGGTCTCCTCGAGGTCGGAAACATGACCGAAGGCGAGCTTGCTTTTGACCACTATGCCATCCACATAGACCTGTAGGTTACGACCTATCTGCTCTAAGAAGGTTTTTTGCATAAGACGCTGAAAAGTTGCTCCAACATTCCTAAGACCGAAAGACATGGTCATATAACAGAAGGTACCAACCGGTGTAATGAAGGATGTCTTCTCATGTTTAGGTGATATGCCGATCTGATGATAGCCCGAGTAGGCGTCCAGAAAACTCATCACCTGAGACTCCACTGTCGCGTCGATGATTAGCTGGTCTATGCGAGGCAATGGGCAATTGTCCTTGGGATAGGCAGCGTTCAAGCCTGTATGATCGACACACATGCGCCATTTGCCCCCCTTCTTCTTGACAATGACTGGATTTGCCAGCCAATCCGAATGGTCGACTTCTCGGATGAAGCCGGCCTTGAGGAGCTTATCGAGTTCTTCCCAGATGATGGTTTGCTTTTTCGAGGAGAAATGTCTGAGCTCCTGCCGCACTGGTTTCTTGTCAGGCCGAACTGCTAGCCTATGCTCAATGACCTCCCTTGGGACTCCGGGCATGTTGGATGGCTCCCAAGCGAACACATCCGTATTCTTCCGGAGGAAAGTCATGAGCTCGAGTTCCTATTTAGGATATAGGGAAGAACCTAAATGTACGATGTTGGTCAGGTCCGCGTTAGTTAATGGGACCGCCTTGGTTTCTCCTCTAGGCATTAACTGACGCGGACCAGGCTGGAAGGCAACTTTTTGCTGGGAATGCTTCAGCTCTTGGTCGGGTCCGCGGTGAGGCAGCTGTCCGACCATATCTGATGCTCTTTCGTCACAATTCAAGGCTGCCTTCTGGTTCCCTTTCACGGTGATCACACCGCTTAGACCAAGAATCTTCAGGCATTGGTACCCATGGTGGGTCACAGCCATGAATTTGGTGAGAGCTGGCCTGCCGAGGATGGCATTGTAGGCTGATTCAAAGTCGACCACCCTCAAAGGTGATCATCTCTGTCCGGAAGTTGCTCGGACCTCCGAACGTTACGAGCAGAACGATCTAACCAAGAGGCTTGGTCGAGGTGCCTAGAACGATCCCATAGAAAGGGAACACAATGCTCTTGATCTTGGACCGAGGGACTTGCATCTCGTCCAGGACCTTAGCGGATATAAGGTCCAAAGAGCTTCCGCAGTCGATGAGTACCCGACCCACCGTTGTGTTGCTGATGATAGGATTCACGACCATTGGGAGCCTTTGGGGCTTGATCATTCCAAGGGGACAATCATCCTTGGTGAAAGTGATAGGCAGCTCGGACCACTTGAGCTGCTGCATGGGAGGATTGCCCTGAGTGACATGATGCACTTCTCGGGCAGCCTCTTTTAGATCCCGACGAGACTTGTAGGCCGAGGAGCCCCCGGATATCACCGCAATATGGTTGCAAAGCTCCTGATAGTCCATATCATCTTCATCGTCGGTAGGCTGTTTGCCCTTGCTACTCTCGCCTTGCTCCGGGAATGTAGGCATGGGACCTTTGCCGTTGTAGAATTGTTCCAAGCAGAACGTCCAAGTCTAACAATTGTGGAGGTCATGCCCATATGCTTGATGGAGTGGGCAAAAGTGATTGTTTGGTGGTGCGCCTCGATCATCACGACCTTGATCACCACGACCTTGATCATGGCGATGATGGGGTGGTCGACCCCTGCCTCTCCCGCCGAAATTCTTGCGTTGCTGCTGCGGAGCTTGCTGTTGATGCTGCTCGATAGCAGTGACCATGTTCGGTGCGAAGGACTTCTTTTTCTTTTTCTTTTTCTTAATCTTCTTCTCCATCGAGCTCGTAGTCTTCTTGCTCGTGGAGCCTCCCAAACTGGGTTGAGGCGGGAGCTTGCCCTTGTCCAACATCTTGTTCCATTGGACTACCTCGTCGGCGTTGGCATATCGATCGGCCATGCGGAACAGCTCATTGGTCGTTAGATCAGGGTGAATCTCTAGATCTTGCGTAAAGCGGACATCCCGAACCCCGAACTTGAAAGCTCGGACAACCGCCTCATCCAAAATGTTCGGGATTGATTTCCATACCTGGATGAACTTTTGGACAAATTGCCGCAGAGATTCACCCTCCGTCTGGATCAAGCGCTCAAGATCGTGCTCTTTGCCCGGATGAATGTAACAGCTCTGGAAGTTCGCCCTCAGTGCATCATTGAGCTACCTCCAAGAGCGAATCAACCCTTCCCTTTGGTTGAAGAGCCAGGTCCGGGCAGCTCCGTCAAGTACGGTTGCTAGGAAGTTAGCCATAACTCCCTCGTCATCCCCAGCAACTAAGATAGCAGTGGTGTAAATGGAGAGAAATTCATCCGGATTCTGGGTCCTGTTGAACCTCTCAATGTGACCAGGCTTGAATTTGCTTGGCCACGAGACATTACGAAGATGCGCCGCAAAAGCTCGGCACCCGAAGACTAGGGCATCACGGTGACCTCTTTGTTCGTGATGGTCTTGATGACCATCATCATACTAACTGTCAACACGTGGGCCAAGCCGAGAGAAAACTTCTCGACGTTGGCGCGATGGAAATTGATCCGAAGTGGAATTTTCGATACGACCTTGACCGTTTTGAGCGTACCTATGCTCCCATGAGGTCGCTCGGGAACTGCTCTGAGTATCCTTACGGTACTGATCATACCTCCTCCGGTCTTCTTGAACAGGGCTTCAAGAGTCATCGTGATGGGAGCGTGCAGGTGCGTGACGACGATTTTCCCGGGAAACACTCCGAGTTTCTTTGTCGTGAGGCGACCCTGACACTTTCATGTCAGCAGTGAGTTTTCAAGATCTTCAGCCATGACCGCACCCATTGCTTCCAGATCCACATGCTCAGGGAACTCCCGGAGATTGCGCACAACCGCTACCAACAATTGTAGTCGTTCCCCGCTCGGACGAACGAGAGGTGTCAGACTTGGTTGGCAATCGCGCATATGCTCTGGTGTGCCACACTCGCGGGAACTCTCGTGAGTATCGGCTTCAGCCCTAGTGCTTGGGTTTCCACGAGCTTGACGACGAATACTCGCCATGGTTCTGTCCAAGGACACTTCCAGGTGATTCCTGGCCGCTTTGTAGCGGCGATGACGGGCATCCCCCGAGGATTCGGCCTCGAGGTTTTCCTCCTCTCCTGCCATGTTGACATCGTGAGGACGCAAGGGCGACATCATGGTATCCCCTCGCGATGCGGTCTCGTAATTGGGCTCGAGATGATCCAGAATATCTAGACCAGCATAGAGTCCGTCGTACTCCTCATCATTAGTAAGGGCATCGCGTTGAGAGCGAAGGTACTGCTCTCGTGCTACGGCTACCGGGGAAAGACTCCCGGGCTCGGTGTGATCTTCTGGATCGGTCGCACCAGCTACACCATTGTCAGTGTAGTACATGTCATCATCCTCAGTGTCGCCGAAGGCGCAAAAGTCTCGGGTGTCCTGAGAGTTGGGCATCTTCAGGGATTCTTCACAAAAAGGACTAGTAGATCCCCACGGACGGCGCCAGCTATCAATGATTGGGAAACGGGTCACCGCTGAGCTTATTTGTTGATTGAGGGATCAAGACGGCCCCCTTTTTCGATGAAGCGATTACGTTCGAAGAATACTTGATTGGCTCAAGATACCCAAATGATGGACACAAGGATTTATACCGGTTCGAGTCTCTCGCTGAGGAGATAATAACCCTACTCCAGTGTTGATGGTATTGCTGAATATTTTCGACTGTATCTCTCTATTTTTATATTCGCCTTCTCTTTCTTTATATGTACAGGAGGTATTTATAACTTACAAGAATATGTCTCATAACTGCAGCCGAATAATGTGCACTCGACTGCACTAACCGTGGTCGTAACCGAAACCTTGATTCCCCCCACATTTCCGTCGTGGTGTAACGGCACCAGATCGTGGCGCAATTAGCGCTACTTGGACGTTACAGGGCCAAACACGACCTTCCAACCATGCCATTCGCGGGCAAGCTTGGGCCGAGCGTATTTGGTCATGGCCGAGCATGGGTGCTCGTGTCATGAGCATGGATGCCTATGGTTGAACAATGGGCTAAGTTCGGTCGGGTGGACCAGCTAGCTCGACCATCCACGGGTCTTCCTCGGGAACATCATCAGAGAGAACGCATGGTCGGTCGAAACCGGCTGCCGGGGTATTATAGTACTTATAGGGGGTATCCAATCCCTGACAATCTGGAACTTAGTTTTGAGTTGTTTCGACACTTTTGCAAACTCCAGAATTTCAAATAAATTCAAATAAATCTGAAACATTACAGAAAAATATTACAGAAAAATTCCTTAAAGCACAAAACACACAACTATGATTTGATGCATTAATGAATTATATTAGATCTTTTGAATAATTAAAAATTCTATTCAAGTTTTAATTAATTCCTACAAAATACAAATGGTTCTTTTTTCATTTTAAAACTTTCTAAAAACTCGAAAATTGGGATGTTATAAATATACATCACTACCGGTAAACATTATACGGAATCCCTTATTGCTTGTGTTGTATATAAAACTGTACAAAATTCACAAGTCTCCGGTACGTGTAGCCACAAGTTTGAGTGCATGGATTCATGGTGTTGCTCACTCAAAGATTTTCAGAAATTTCGTGATGTTGCTAAGCCTTGTACTACCGCACGGCAACGATCACAAATTAGGTTCAATATGTCACGGCCTCATATCCTAGCTCCACTTAATTTAAATCTAAAATTTATAGACTAAAATAAAATAAATTAAGTTTATGTTTTTAATCTAAAATATAAACAAAATGACACACCCACAACTCCAGCTCCACGGATCTGGTAGAGGTAGGAATACCCAGCTCCACCAGTTCCACGAATTTGCTGGTGAAGCTAGAGCTCTACTAAACATGACCTTAATACTCCAAAAATTATTTTAGGAGATACTACCTCAATAACGTTATGTGCTTTTATCGAACAAGACATTAATCAGATAATGTACATTTTAAAAGAAAAGGAAAAAAAAAATTGCATGTGTATTCCTAGATCTACCCCTTTCGATATAGGTTTTTCTATTTTTTCCTACCCCAAGAAAAGTATTTGTAGATCTCTCCAGCCGCAGCCATAATTAGGACTTTTGTTGTTCTGAGGTCAATCATCTGAGTGCAACCTCTTAATCTCTACTATATAAAGTGAGAGTTTCTTCCCACGTCACATTAATTGCTCTTCCCACGTCACATTAATTGCCCTGCTTAATTGCCCTACTTAATTGCCATGCTTAATTGTTCTACGCAAGAAATGAAGCGTTGCTTTAATTAGTCAGCTTTTGCAAGAAACGAAGAGTTAAAGATAGATGTTTGATCTTATGAAATACTTCTCTACTATATAAAGTGAGAGTTTCTTCCCACGTCACATTAATTGCCCTGCTTAATTGCCCTACTTAATTGCCATGCTTAATTGCCCTACGCAAGAAACGAAGCGTTGCTTTAATTAGCCAGCTTTTACAAGAAACGAAGAGTTAAAGATAGATGTTTGATCTTATGAAATACTTCAAATTAATTGCCCTGCTTAATTGCCCTACTTAATTGCCCTGCTTAATTGCCCTACGCAAGAAACGAAGCGTTACTTTAATTAGCCAGCTTTTGTAAGAAACGAAGCGTTAAAGATAGATGTTTGATCTTATGAAATAGTATTTTTTTATTTTTTAATCTTTATTTTTCGTTATCAATTTTGTTTTTCGTAGCAACGCACGGGCATATAAGTAGTTTAATTTAATTTTATTGTTTCTCTACGCGTAGAAACTGTTGGTCATGTCTAGACCCAGACATGTTAATACGGAGACCGACCCGGTCGGACCACGCTTGTGCCCTAATTTCGGCCCGTAAACCTGGCCGAAGCTCGGAAAAAGCCCAAGAAACCCAACAAAATAATTCAAAAGTAATAATTTATTCCAGAAAATAATTTAAAATAATAGTTTATTCAGAAATTAATTAAAAAAATTATTTTATTCACGAACATGGGATTTTTCAAGCATTGTTGGGCTCCTTGTTTTGACTGGCTTGGCTATTTCAGGCGGCCTTTCCAGGCCCAGCCCGGCCAGACATTTGAACAGGTCTAGTACTATCCTTGACTCAGCTTAGGGAGGAATGACAGCATCAGTGCAAGGAGCGGGAGGAGAAGGGAAAATGAGACATAAAAAATGGTGAATTTAAGGTAAGTACGAACTAATAGTGTGAATAGCGTGCTATGTTGCGCCGTGTGAATTGATGCTAAGTGTGTACAATAGTTATGAGCAGATGGAGAAAACGAGAATGGGATTGTTTTATTTGTGCAAGCCATGTTTGAGGAGTATTTGTGAGTTGTGTGTGTGATTGCGTGGTCTCGGTTTGGCTGGATGTGTATGTGTTTTGAGGGTGGATAGGAACGGAACCGTGAGGCTGGATGTGTATGTGGCGCCAATAGCGGTGTGGTCTAAGGCAGCCAATAGCCAGTAAAGTGGCCTTTGGTGTGATAAATTGATAATCGTAGAGATTAAGAGGATTAGCAAGATATGGTGCAGAAAAAACTATCGTCTATGTCATACATATATATGGACATGTATTATATATCAGTAATTAGCATTGGTTAAATATGGACTGAGCGGTCCACTATCATACATGGGCACATGCTTCTTCTCTTGTGCTGGTGTGGATCATGGTATTGGTCAGCAGTTCAGCACATACCTAGTATCCTAGAGGCACTTACTGTAACATCGCTTAGCTTTGTTTCAATTTTAGAATTTCTTCCGTTTCTTATGTCATCGTTCGTTGTGCACCGTTGGATTGTTCCACGTGGATGGCCAGATTGCAATGATGTCATCATTGTCTTCGAGAGTCCACCACTAACACAGAGGAAGAGTCCTCCGCCGCGACGGTTCATCTTCTCGTACACTACATGGGCTCCGAGGCTATTTAGGGCCTACTAGACCCCCGTCCGAGGTACATCTTGTTGTGCCGCTTCATTAGCCCTATGAGTCGACGGTTGGGGAGTCTCCATCATGAAGCAATTTCTCGTTAGAGCTCGTGAAGCCACCGCAATGGTTTTCTTTCGTTCCACCGTCGTCAAGCCGCGCCTCGTTGCTTTTGACCGCAAATCCGGACTCATTGCAATGAGACACGTCCGAGCGGGCAACTCACCTCGCCGGAGGACCACGGGAATGCCATCGCCTTGGTCATCATCCTCAAGACCAGTGAGGAGCTCACCGTCGCACATCGTCGCACCTTCGTGAGCTTCGTCAGCTGTTCGATCTCTAGTGAGTGGATTGGATCGTGCCACATAGAGCTATCTCTGATGCTATGCTCATAATAGATCTTGGCCGTAGGATCATAGATGAAGGGATTAGATTGCATCATGTATTTGGTGCCTTAGGGAGATCATAACCATCTGATCGTGAATGAATGGCTTAGATTTGGACTCGTGTTGAAGTCCAGGACATGCCACTTAGTCTCTTCATCGTTGCGGTTTAGATTGGATCTGAGCCATCAGATTCAAACTAAACGGTCTAGATCGCACCACGTGGAGATCCAATCAGACACTACCATGTGGATGCATAGAAATAGAGGCATTGCAGGTGAGCCGGCTGCCGCTGACATTAGCCATGGTGTCAGCGATGACGTCACCTAGCCGGACCCACATGTCAGTGTAATACGGATTTTTAGAAAAAGTATTTATTTAATTTAATTAGAGAATGACATCATCAGTGACATCAAAATTAGGGTTTTTCTTTTGAAAATTTATTCGGTTGGAAATTCAAAATAGTCGTGACATGTGTCAGCATCTGATTAGTCCACGTGTCACCGTGATGTCATCATGACGTCATATTTATATTTTTCGTAGGAAAAATATTTCGGTCAAAAATCCTTTTTGGTGCTGATGTCAGCATGACATTATAAATGATATTTTTTAGTATAAAAATAATTCAATTAATTTGGTTTATTCTTTTATTTGTATTTTCAAATTTCAAATAGCTCGTTCTTGCTCATACGAACTCCGATTGAGGTGATCCCAGAGCCAAAAAATTTGTAAAATTATGCTCTATGTAATGACATGTTTTATTTAATTTTCAGAGTTGATTTTTCTCTCTGTTTATGGTATTTATTTATTTATTCATTACGCGTAGATTTTGAAGTGCCCGAGAGTTTCGAGGGAGAAGTGCTAGTCCAAGAACAAGGTCCAGAGCAAGAACAAGGGCTATTCTAAGGCAACCTTTGCTTTGATCATGTTGATCCCATGTTTCAAAATTACATTATTTTAAATTATTGCATATTAATTCAAATTAAAAATAATTTCAATTAATTTGGGATTAGTTAATCAACCCAATTGATTTATGTCCACCTTGTCATTATTATTTATATGCCATATTCATTTGTCACCCTAGGATTGTTGTTTATTAGTTGATTAATATTTAATTACCAACATGGGTTGCTAGAATGTGATTAGTATGCTTAGACATGCAACGTGTCATTGATATCGTTTTGGTAATACAAATTTAATATTGATTCATGGAATATGCAATGTGTGTTCTTAATGGTGCACCATGTATTGCCACATGAAGATGTTGATATGTAGAGGCATGTGTTGTTCTATATGGATGTTGAGTTGTTATTGGCATGTGTTGCACAGTAATCAACTGGGTAGGAAATGATTTAGACTAGGACAAGTGGCAAGAGATTATGTGTCATGGTGGGCCTGTGTGGCATTGGGTTGATGAGGGTAAGTAAGGGATGTGTGCCAAGTGTTAAGAGTTGTAAGTCTTGCCTTGGTCAATTAAGGACTTAATCTTGCAAACCTTTGAACTGGGCCTAACATACAACCACATGTCTAAAATGGGATAGACCTTGCTAACTAATTGTGATGTCTAGATTTTGGTACTGTCGTAGTGGTGTGGATTCCAGGGGTACGGCTAGACTCACATGGCGCAAGAGGGGGGCCCTGAAGGTGGTAACCAGTTCCCTTAGTGATGAAACCTCAGCGGATAATGCTGGGTATAGATGGAGCATTATAAAGGCTTTGTTATGATCGCTCATTCGCATACTCTTATATGGTGAGTCACGGCTGACGTGGTGAGTTGATTATATCTTGTGGGTAAAGTATATAACCTTTGGAGATTGTCAAACCTATTCGAATAGCCATGTCTGTGGTATTGGATAATGCTCGAGAATTACAGTCAAGGATTATATTTTGAAAAGTAAACCTGGTAATGGGAGGTTGTGTGCCACTGAAAGAAAGGAATTTGATTTAAGCTGTGCCAGTGAATATTAGAAAATAAATGAGAAAATTACTTAGTAATGATATTTGATTTACAATTATTTCAATCTAATTGTGTTAATTCTTTGAAGTGTTTCTTTATGCAAAATAACCATTTCAGTCATTCATTTGGAATAAGCCGCATGTAGATAATAGACTTGAATTCTATGTATGACTTGTTGAGTGCTTTATGTACTCACCACCTTCCAACAATTCAAACACCAGTTGAGGAGTCTACGCCAGCTCTTGAGGAGGAGTTCCAGGAGGAGCCGAGCAATTAGGAAGCGAGCTTAGTCAGTTGCCTATGACATATTGATAGGTTACTATGAATCTTTAATTCTGCTAGAGATTTCTTATTGTTGAGTCTTTGCCCTGCGTGGTATATTACTGTAAGCTAACCATAAGGTTTACCAAATAGGTTATATTAATAGATGAAGTATTTATTTATTATTCCGTTGTGTATGATTATGATATTTTATCTATATTGAGGCTATATGTACTAGCGTAATACTAAACTAGTGTTGAATACACAGAGGGTCCGAATTTGCACATTCGGGTATCGATACCCTGCTACCTTAGATCACATAGCACGACTCACATGTCTGCTCCATGCGTTCCCTGACGCCACTGCTACTGTCACCGAGAGCTGCTACTGTCGTCGAGAAGTAAAAAATTTTCTTCGGTGCTCGCGCCGCTAGGAGGGAAATCTTTCTTTGCGCAGCCGTCTCTTCCCCTTGTTGCAACCGGTCATCACCGGTTTTCATGTGACTCTCTCGGATGCCGTGCGGTGCCACCCCAGGAGTCTCCTCCTCTTGGGGTAGCAGTTTGATCTTGAACCCTAGGCTCTGATACCAATTGTTGGAATAGGACACCAAAAAAACTTTAGGACAATTTTCTCTTCTATTATTCTTGCTTTCTTATTTACAAAACTTAGGACTACCTCTAAATTTATATCCAAACTACAACCCTAAGAAACGAAATAGGATTCAACAATCCAAATAATTAAGGACTATTTCCTTGTAGGATTCGGACTCTACTATTGTTACAAGATTAACTCTAACAGCATGGTCAAGACATTCGCAATGTCCTTCTGGTCAATCTCCTTGTTCACTTACTCATGGCCAAAAAAGGATGGAAAGCCATCACCAGTGAGTTGCTGTGTATCCATGCACTTTCTTCCTATTGTGTTGTCTGTTAGAGGATAGCCAATCAATTCTTCAGATAGCTGCCAAATGAGCAATAAATTAGACATACACTATCTACTAATCAAGATTGTCTCTGAAATAGTGTCAACTAGTACTAACCTGTATCCTCTCAAGTACATCATTTTCTCTTATTTGCTAATCCTTCGGTGTCATATACTTCTCTGCAAGAATAAATGGCTCAAATTTGTCGTCAAGCCTCTTTCCTCTCAACTCACCAGAATTAGAGGCATCCCTCTCAAGCTCTTGCTTTCTTAGAGCTAATAGCTCATCAACATCACCAAATATATCATGGGCCTCTTGCAAGGCAGATGATGATACACCTACTGCTTGTCGTGTTTGCTTCCTTTTAACCTTCTGCCTTCTGCAACATAGGGTAGTACATGTATATAACTTGCAGCAGACATGGTCTGACATAGTTTTTTTTTTTGAAAATTGGCCGGGTGCTCTGGCATTTCATTAAAGAAGAAGAGAACAACAACTGGACTACAAACGCGCGCGCACACACACACACACCACACACGCGCGTCTGCCTCCGGCCCCTTGCGAGCACGCAGGGTTCGAACCCGGGTGGATGGGGCGCACAACCACACTCCCAACCAGCTGAGCTAAGCTCAGTTCTCATGGTCTGACATAGTTGCACACAGATACAAAACAGTTGGCACACAATACAAAAAAGAAGCATTGTACCTTATAATTTGGCCGTTCGCATCAATTTCTTCTTCGTCCACAATGAATCATCATCATCTTCACTAACCTCATCTTCCTCTGCCTGCTGATCCTCGTCAACGTCCTCCTCAAACGCACATCTGAGGTAATACTTTGTGTGGGTAAAGCTACAATTACATGTAACTAACAGTTTTAATGGGCCTTATTATAACAACTTAACAATAGTCAATAAAATGTTGAGAATAGCTAAGTAGCACTCGAGTGTTTTTTTAGATTGTGAGCACTTAATTTTTTTTTGCATATAGAGTACTTAAAATATGAAGAGACATAGCAAATTGATTTCATTAATTGAATCTAAATCTAAAAGCTTAAAAATTTAAATGCTGGTTAACAAGAAAACACTCAGGTGTTCCTAGACACCCCCTAAAATGTTTACTATGCGGTGACAACTAAGCTCTATCCATTGGTTTATTAAGTAGTTATTAAATAATATTTATGTTAACTGTGTTTATTTAAAGATATAAACAAAAATTAAGCAAGCACAATAATATTTTTTTTTTCAAAATACCTTGTATAGAGTGAGTGACGAAAATTGATTGATGTAGTCATCATAAGGCCCACAACCCGCATGATCAAATCCCGGAAATCACAATCGGGTTGTTATCAGCTCACCGTACAGTGATGTGCATGTACAAAATGCAGAAGGGACACTCTGGCAACTTGGAGTGGAGCTTGTGAAACACGTACCTCTTCATACGTTCAGCACCTATAAGGCTGTCTCCAACGCCCGGCGCGAACGCAATGCGAGAGGAGAGAGACCCGTAAACGTGGAGGAGAGAAAGAGCGATCGAAGCCAAGCAGCGACGACGCAGCCGATGTCGCCCTCGCGCTGGCCCCACTGCACTCGCGCTGCACTCACGCCTGGCGTTGGACGAAGACGCGACGCGAGCCGACGAGTGAGCGCTCATGCAGTCACACGAGGAGGTTTTTTTATGCATGCAGTATGTGTTGCATCATGCAATGTATATGTTGCATGTATTATTATTATTATTATTATTTGGAGGTGGATTAAAGAGATAAAAAAACTTCTAAAATTAAAAATAGTTTAGACAGAATTAAAAACAATACTGAGATCTTTTAAAAGTTGGGTGAAAAGATTCAGCTTAAATTTTGTCATTTTTGTACAAGTCATACGTTGTAGCATTTCGTCACCATTTTTCTGAGGTTTTTAACGGTTTTTCTCAAATATTTGAAAAATGTTTTCCAATAAATTGGTTAAGTCTCTCCAATCATCATTTCGAGGGCTCTGTACTGTTTGGATTATAATGGATGTAACTTTTCATACTAGCCGTTGGACAATTACCATACTAGCCATTGGACAATTACCTATTAGAAAACTAGCCGTTAGACAAATAGAAAACTATCCATTTCCTACCTGCTCATTGGAAAACTAGTCGTTGGTCAAGTTTGTATATAAAGACAACTCATTCTCTTCTTCTCAAGCAGGACACATGCATCCAACTTTTCAAACTCCACACCTCCACAATGTCCTCAAGCACCATCTCAACCTCGAGTGATAGCAGTGATTTCGACAAGATGGAAGACACATTACTAGAGTATGCAATGCAGATAGATGCTGAAATTATGGAGGAGGAGCGCATCATCACCGAGCTAGAGGGAGAGCCATCTCGTAGGCGACGGGGTGCTAGAAGAAGATACGTCGAGCGGAATCGTGAAGTAGCCAATCAACGCCTCATTTCAGACTACTTCTCCAACAACCCAACCTACGGGCCTCATACATTCCGTCGAAGATTTCGTATGCGGAGACCTTTGTTCCTTCGCATAGTTGAAGCTCTTGGTGAATGGGATGTTTATTTCACACAGAGGTGGGATGCCACTAATCGTGCAGGGCTATCTCCTCTACAAAAGTGTACCACAGCGATGCGCATGTTGGCATATGGTGTCCCAGCCGACCAGGTGGATGAGTACTTGAGGGTGGCCCAGAGCACGGCGATTGAGTGTTTAGGAAAATTTGTTGAAGGCATGATTGCATAGTTCGGACCAGAGTATCTTCGAAGGCCAACTGTTGATGATCTACAAAGACTGCTACAACATGGAGAAGCTAGAGGCTTCCCAGGGATATTGGGAAGCATTGACTGCATGCATTGGGAGTGGAGGAATTGTCCTGTGGCATGGAGGGGCCAATTCACTCGTGGAGATCATGGGGCCCCAACCATAATACTGGAAGCTGTGGCCTCATATGACCTTTGGATATGGCATGCATTTTTTGGTGTTGCCGGCTCTAATAATGACCCCAATGTTCTCAACCAATCCCCTCTATTCACTGAAGTATTGCAGGGACAAGCTCCGAGGGTCCATTTCAATGTCGTTGGTCGGCAGTACAACCAAGGTTACTATCTTGCAGATGGTATATACCCTGAGTGGGCGGTGTTTGTGAAGACAATACATCTCCCACAAATGCCAAAAGATAAGCTCTACGCAAAACCACAAGAAGGAGTAAGAAAGGACATTGAGCGAGCATTTGGAGTACTACAATCTCACTTTGCCATAATCCATGGTGCCGCTCGGTGTTGGGATCCTTCCCTGCTCAGGGACATCATGCTAGCTTGTATCATCTTGCACAACATGATAGTGGAAGATGAGCGAGACAATGATGCTCTTGACTATGATTATAGTGAAAACACAATGACGGCAACTGTGACCCCACCCAATGCCCAGACCGATATGACTCCAAACTTCGATGAGGTGCTGACAGCAAATGCCAGAATCCATGCTCGAGCCACACATATACAACTTAAAGCAGATTTGGTGGAGCACATCTGGCAGCATTTGGGGGCCTGATATGAGTAGGACTATTTGGTAAAATTGTAATTTTCATTTCACTTGTCCTATGTATCTTACCTTATCAATGCATTATCGTTTTATTTTTTATTATATTATCATTAATGCTAACATGGAATGACCACACACTGCGAAAGCCAACATGGAATGACCACACACTGTGAAAGCAGTCTTGAAATGACCACACACTGCGAAAGCCAACATTGAATGACCACACACTACGAAAGCCAACATTGAATGACCACACTGCGAAAGCAGTCATTGAATGACCACAAACTGCGAAAGCAGTCATGAAATGACCAGACACTACGAAAGCAGTCATCAAATGACCACACATTGCGGAAGCCTATACAAACCCAAGCAGTCCTCAAATAACCACATCTGCATCCCATGGATTCTTATACTCCACCTAGCAACTTCATGAACTTACTCAACTCATATGGTGTAGACCCATGTGAGAACACTCACTCTCCAAATACTCAAGTGCCTTCACAGTCGAGTTTCCCGCAAAACATCCCTCCAATGTTTCCTCCGTTTTCGTCTCAGATCCCACCCCAATTTCTATCATCGAATCCTATGTTTTCGCAACTAGCGAACATGAGCCAAAACTTCCATTTTGTCGGCATGCCATCGAATTTTCCCCAAGGGTCACCGCCGCTAGCATATTCTCATGAAATAGCGGGATCGGCTTCAGATTCGAACACGGGAACACCCGTGGTGAAACCAGTCCTCGAAGTGGAAGATGATAATAGGCATGCCGAAGTTGTCTCCCCCAAAAAAAGAAACATGAGGACTGGTCCAAAGAGGATGACATCTGTCTAGTAAGCATGCTTTGCATCTTCATCATCTTTGTGCTAACTTTAAACTATAGCAATATTTGATTTTTATGTATGATTACATTTTTAAGGTGAGTGCTTGGCTGAACAACACACAGAACCCGATCGAGGGGAATCAACAAAGAATGGAAGGGTACTGGAAGGATGTAAGACCCCAATTTTTGCTTTTCATGAATTTAAATAAGATTTGGCACTTTTGTGAATTTTTGGAATTTTCTGGGATTTATTTGGAATTTATTTGAATTTATTCCCTTTTAAAATAATTAAAGAATTTAATTTTGCAAATACAATTTTGTTGGAAATATTTTATTTGAGTCCAAAATGTTCCAAAATATTTTCTAGAATTTTTCTGGAATTTTTCTGAGTGTTTTGCTATTTTTAATGAATTAAATGAATTTCTGGGAATTAATTTGAATATTTAATCGCTGGAAAAACCCAAACGGGGTTTTACTGTTCATCCGACCGGACCCGAGTCCGACCCGGACCCGACCGCGCCAGCCGTCTCGGTCGAACCACGTCACCTAACCCTAAACCGCGTGACCGTTGGATCAAGATCCAACGGCCACGATCGCGCCACCTCACCCGAGCCCGAGTCCGACTGAGCCAGCCAGGACACCGAGCCGGACCCGAGCCCAAACCTTGCAACCGTTGGATCTCGATCCAACGGTCGAGATTGAGCCACGTCACCGAATCCGAATTGGATTCGGATTCCGCCGCCGCAACCGGGTGGACCTCGGTCTCCGCGCAATACACGGAAGCCGAGGCCCCTATTTAAGGCGCCGCCGCCACCACCGTGTAGCCGACTTCCATGCGCACCCGTAGCCCTAGACCACGTCGCCTAAGCCGCCATCGTTCGCCCGCTAGAGCTCGCCGTAGTTGGGATAGGCCTCCGCCGCGGCTCTTTGTTGATTCCGCCGCCGTTGTGCCCAGATCCGGAACCGTCGCGACGAGCTGCACCTGGGGGTACCATCCACTTAGCCGGAGCATGCCCACAACGCCGTCGGGCGCGTCGTCGTCCCCGTCTCCGGTGAACCAGCTCCGCCGCACTCCATCGCCGTCGTTCGAGCTCTCTCCACCGTCCGATCCAGATCCGAGGGCCCAGATTCGTCCATGTCACCACGGTAAAAATCTAACGTTTTAGTTTTTGGATCTATTTCCAACCGTTGGATCTAGATCCAACGGTTTATATTGTGCCACGTAGCTAAAGCCGCACCGTGCTAGGAGTAATGTTAGCCGTTAGATCTAGATCGTACGGCTAGGGTTAGCCACGTTATCAGCATTAGATTGAATCTCAACCGTCCGATCAAGATCGAACGGTCCAGATCAATTGAGTCATTTTTCAACGCGTGAGGTTGGATCCGATCTGGACAGTTGATTTTCAAATCAACGGACCAGATCGTGCCACGTGCCCGCCAGCTTGGGCGATCGCGGTCATCGGCCTTGATCGGCCGCGCCACCGCTAACGTCACGCGTGATGTCAGCGTGGGACCCATGCGTCAGCGGCTCAGCCGAACCGCACCATGTCGTCACCGTGACGTCATGGTGGGGCCCAGCTATCAGCCGTCCTCAGCCGTGCGTGATGACGTCACTGCTGACGTCATCCGAGGGGCCCACCTGTCAGAGGCACACAAGCCGTGGACCAGGTCCACGGTGGACCGAGCCAAACCGTGCGCCGGGTCCATGGACCCAAGGCGACGTGGCGGCCTCTGATTGGTCCACGTGTCGTGCTGACGCAATAAACCATTTTCTGAAAATGAAATTATTTATTTAATTCGGTTTATTGATTTTAAATATAGATTCAAACTTCAAACGCTTATAACTTTTGCGTTTCAACTCCGATCTGGGTGGTTCAAATTTCTAAATTTTCATAAAAATGAGACCTACTCAAATATGAATTTTAATTAATTTTTTATTATGAATATTTCTCTGTTTATATTTAATTAATGATTTCTTTAAACTTCAAATGATTATAACTTTTGCATTTTAACTCCGATTTGGACGGTTCCAGTTTCTAAAAATTTATAAAATTATGCTATCTCTGTTTATGGACTTCATTTGGATGCTTGGACACTTTTTATATAATGTTTATTCATTTATTGCTATTTGCACGCTTTACGAGTAGACGTTGACATGCCTGAAGGCTTCGAAGGTGAAGTGTTGACCCAGGAGCCAGCTCAAGACCAAGAACAAGTACTGTTTGAAGGTAAGTTATGCTTTGATCATATTGATCCCATTTTTGAAATTAATTTGATTTAAATTATTGCATGCTAATTTAGATTAGAAAATGCTTTATTTAATTATGGGAAATTAGATAAATGCCAAATTGCTGTATGACACCTTGGTTAATTAAATATGTGCCATGACCCCTTGTCACCCTAGTTGTGGAGTATTAGTTGGACATTATTAAATTGCCAACATGGGTAGTTAGACCGACGTAGTATGCTTAGCCTTGCCACGTGAAATGCTTTGGACAATCAAATGCAAATATTGACTTAATGAGATATTGAACCTGTTTTGAAGAAGTATCATGTGTTATGATTGTTGATGGCATGTGGTGCATGGTAATCAACTGGGGTTTGATAAATAGATTTCGACCGGGGCATGTGGCAAGAATGATCGGGCGGGCCAGTTGTGGCACCGAGAACGTTGTTTTGGTTCTTCGGGTAATCTTGCCCTGGTCACCCTAAGGACTTAACCTTGCAAGCCTTTGAACTGAGTCAAACGTGCAACCACATGTTTGTAATGGGACGGACCTAGTTGATTAAGTTGCTAATAACGTACCTGTGGGACCTCGGGGTGTCAACTATACCTTTTGTGTAGTTGTACGGGGGAGCGTACCAGGGCTGCGGCCAGGTACCCATCTAACGGTGGATTGGCCTAAACTTCGCCTTCGCTAAGGGAAGGGTTAGTGTGCAATCACCGGGGAGGACCACTTGTGCTGTTAGAAGTTTCCGAAAGACTTTGTTACGGACACTCGCCTTTGTGGCGTTTGGCTGTATCTTGTGGGTAAAGTGCATAACCTCTGCAGAGTGTAAAATCTATTCGAATAGCCATGTCCGCGGCATTGGACATTGCTCAGGAATTACAGTCAAGGGTTAGACTTTCTTGAAAATAACTTGGACTTAAAGGTTTGGTTTGGTTTAATAATGATGTTGATGGAAATGTGGATTAGGAATGGGAAAGATGTTTATTTAACTCCTGGAAAAGTTATTGATCTTATACTTGTTTTTACTGCTTTCGAATCTACTTATGCTACTTGTCAAATGCTGTTTTACTGCAATCATACCCTGAGCTACTCCTTTGTACTAAGCCATGCATGTAGTATATTAGTTTGCATTTTGTGCATGACTTGCTGAGTACCAAGTACTCACCCTTGCCACAATACAACATCAGTTGAAGAAGAGTCTACACCAGCTTTGGAGGAGGAGCTCCAAGAGGAACCGTCCATCTAGGAAGCGAGCCCAGTCAGTTGCCTATGGTATACTGGATGGCGCCACGAAGTTATCTTATTTTCCGTTGCTGTTATTTCTCTTTTAATAAGTTTTTGCCCTGCGTGGTGTATATTTGTAACTTGACCTTAAGGTCGAGCAACTAGCTTGGTTAACTAATTAAAGTACCTTATTATTTCGTTGAGTATGATTGTGATATTCACCAATGTTGAGACTGTGTGCACTAGCGTGTTCCTGGACTAGTGCTGAATACACAGAGGGTCCGAAGTTGCAAATTCGGGTCCCGACAGAGGTGGTATCAGAGCCATCTTATCGTAAACTCACCCATAGTTAGATTGGTCGTAGTGAGGATAAAACCTATTTTCTAAAGATAAAATTTGTCAAGATAATGAATGAATTCTCGACTTACCCCTTTCTTTCTGATTCATACCCCTTGCTGAGCTCTTTTTGTCTTCCACATTGATTTTAAAAATGTTGCGTTCTTACGCGAATATCTTTTGGCAGATGATGATGAAGAACAACTACGCCGAGCATGAGGGAGGCTACGCTGCCGAGTTGTGGCGTATGCTTTAGTTACCACACTCAGGGCCCCCCTCTTGTGCTTCGATCGGTCTTCGTCGTCGCCGGGTATCAGATGGTGATGAAGAACAACAAAGCCTTTACAATGATCTATCTAAACCCAGTACTGCTTGCTAAGGTTTCAATACTGAAGGGACTGGTTACCACACTCAGGGCCCCCCTCTTGCGCCATGTGAGCCAACCCGCAAACCCGGGCCTCACACCACCATGACAGTACCGAAATCTAGATATCACAAATTAGTCAGCTAGGTCTGTCCCATTCCAGACTTGTGGTTGTATGTTTGACTCAGTTCAAAGGCTTGCAAGGTTAAGTCCTTAGAGTGACCAGGGCAAGACTTCCATCACTATCTCTCAAAGAAAAACATCTCACCATCACTCATATATATATCATGTTTCCTACAATCCCAACCGCCAATCTGGCCCACCATAAATCTTGCCACTTGCCCCAGTCCAAAACATTTTATCACCCCAGTTGATTATTGCGCAACACAATGCCAACAAAAACTCAACATCCTTGAAGAAGCACGAAGGCCTCCGCATATCAACATAATCATGTCGGCAACACGTCACACCATTTCAAAATACATTGCATATTTCATTAATCAATATTAACATTTGTATTTTCAAAATGATGGCACTGACTCGTTGCAGGTCTAAGCAAACTAATACGTTCTATATAACCCATGTTGGCAATTTATTACGTACCAACTATTAATCAACAAACCTAGGGTGACAAATGAATCATGGCATACAAATAGTGACAAGGTGGCAATAACAAATAGGTTGATTATCTAATCCCAAATTAATTGAAATCAGTTTAACTTAAACTAGCATGCAATAATTTGAAACAACATAAGTTTCAAAAATGGGATCAACATGGTCAAACCACAACTTGTCTGGTCCTTGCAATTTTTATTGTTATTTACTCTTTATCCTTGATTCTTGATCCTCGATCTTCGATCTTCACTTCCCGAACTTCAACTCCGTAGAACGACTTCCGGACGACGCGTTTAACGATTAAAGAAGAAGCAAATACAAACCAATTCAAAAGACAAATCAAGTAAAACTCCAAATTAAGAATGAATAGCATTGGGCACAACGGCTTAGAAGAATTTAGGGACTCGAACGGATTAGATCGAAGATTAGACAAAAGAGAACGGGCTTTCGAAAAATGCACCAGAATGGGAAAGACTGATAACTGAGAAAGAAAGAATAATATTTCGTAAAATATTTCTTCTGAAGTTATTGTCTTGATTGGACAGACAAGGACATATGAGCTCTCGATCTATAGACGGGGTCCATAAAGATGTGTTAGTTCACAATGAACTAAATTGATTCTCGATGTTGACTTTTGTTGACTAAATAGATACATAGTCAAACAAAAGAGGGATAGACTGAAGAATTAGGTATGGCACAAGGATATGACACATGGCCAATGGTCTATCGACCAAGTCCATGAACGATTTCTGGATCAATGGCAGATTAGATTTTCAGGGATAAGACAAAGACGGATAGGATCGTCATCCATTGCGATCCAATCAGAGGTTCAGTCATACACCGATGAAGAGACTCGATGATGACAAGGCGGCGATGATAAGAAGGCGAGGCTGAACTCAATGTGATAGGGTTAGATCACATTAAGGCGATGGAACAGAAGATGACATCGCATTATAGCTTTCACTTGTATGCGCGCATGCGATGACGGTGAAACGAGAGTAAAGCGTTAACGGCGGAATGTTAACAACGAAATGTTAACGGCGAAACGTTAACGGTGGAGCGTTAACGGCGGAGCGTTAATGGTGGAACGTTAACGGCGAAAGCGAAGCGATGGTAGGATGCTCATGAAACAAGGTATCGACCGTCGGTGTAATGACATGGCCGCGATAAAACGCTACTAAGGATGGCTAATCGATACGCGAACCGGTAACAACGGATTAGGTTGAAAGATGACGGCTAAATGTCGGATTGCGGCTTTGTCGGCAAACGGAGATCAAAAGAACTATAAGGATGGACCAAAACAGTACATGATGACCCAAAGGACATGACAACATGGCCAAAGTGAGCTAAGATAGCCGGCGTTAAAAGAGGGCGCGCGACGGCGGCAAAAGACGACGCTAAATAATAATAAAATTTCCGGAGGATGGGATGGAAAAGGGGGAATGTCCATCATGTAGAACGCGACGAGACGAACTAAACGGTTTAGGCGGATTTCGCGGCGAAGTGCCGGATTGATCACAAATTGCCGATTAACGAGTTTCGGGGCTAAACTTCAGACGGTCATAACTTCTAGAATAATGATAATAACTTAACCAAATTTGACCGAGAGCTAGATGTGACCTAGAGGAACACCGTGACGTAGGTGGCTCAGATTTTTACCTTCTGGATCAGCGGGGAACGCGCGATGATTATTGTCGTTGTCTGCAACGCAGTCTGATCGGGGAAAATAATTTTCTACGCAAAATCCATGGAGCAAAACCATGAGTTAGGATGTGCATCACGTAGAGGACATCAAGGAGAGTCTACAGTAAAAATTTCACGGTCAAACTCAAAAAATTGAGGGAGATATGGTCTCGGCAAGATTCGAGATTGAAACAGCCATAACTTTTGATTCCTTGAGCCAAATTGCACTAAATTTGAAAGGGAGATAGAGGGGACATCATGGTTCACCATGGCGAATACGGATATCAAAAAGAGTCAACGAGCTGATGGGGGACGCGCTCCAAAATTTGGCCAGCGTCGAGCGACATTTCGGAGGATGACGTCTGAGTTTTAGGGTTTAGGAAAATTCATCTGAGGTTGGAGACGTGTGGGAGAGGCCATGGGAGGTCTACATGGGGTTGGGGAGGCAGCTAGGGTAAGAAAAATAATTTTGGAAGAGTTTGGAGCAATCCCGGCATTAAACCGAGCAGTTGGCGTGAGTCCAGCAGTAAAGGGGTGACGTGGCTGCTTGTGGACGCTTGGATGGAGATCGTGTGGCTTGTGACGTGGCTGGCGCGCGGGAAAATGGGCCAGCGCGAGCGGCAGGAAGTGGGCCGGCGTGGCTAGCGCGCGGGAGTGGCAGCCCGGCTGGCGGGGTGGGCCGACGGGAGAGAATAAAGGAAATTTAGCTCAATTCCAAAACCAGATTTTCCAGCTTTTTCGCAATAAAAATAAATCCGAAAATTAAAACTAATTATTTAGGGCAACAAAAATACTAGAAAAATTTTGGAAAAATTCTAGAAAATATTTTGAGACATTTTGAACTCAAATAAAATATTTGCAACAAAAATTTACATAAACTTTTCAAATATTTAATTAATTTCCATAAAGAACATAATTCAAATTAAATCCCAATAAATCCGATAAATAGCAAACGAGCTCCGAAAAATCTCAGAAAATATAAAAATATTCCTTGGAGCACAAGGAACCCAAATAAAAATAAATTTATTTTATTTAAAATATAAAATAATTAGATTAAATTATTTTAGATTTCAGAAAATCCAAATTAAGCTTTATTAACGTGAGAAAAAACAACGGAAATTTTTGGGAAGCTAAACTAAACCAAAATTTTTTGAAAACCCAAATTTTGGGATGTTACACCCGTGGACCTGATTCGCATGGCCCAAAACCCGCAGCCAATCCGCCCATAACCTAACCCTAACCCGTTGCTCTCGGACCATTGGATTCTGATCTAATGCATCTCATTGAGCCGCGTATGCTAGTGCTTTGGACCTGATGGAAATTGGGCGGGCGAGATCAAATCATAATGGTTCAGATTGAGTCACGCCTATGAGGAATCGGGACCGTCGGATTGTGTTCGATCGGGCGGCTGCGAGCAATTGGAATTCAGATCAGAGCCGAGCGTTTTGAGCCGTTAACTGAGGACACGTATACAACTTTGGGCGATCGTCTCTGAGAGTTTTTCACTGTTACAAACTGGGACTCTGCTGCTGAGTCAGTTCATATTCCTGTGTTGTGCATGGACTCCGAGGAGATAAAAGAGGTCCGAGATGTTCTATGGGATTCTCCAGATTGTGCCGCGCCTTTTGACCTAGAACGCAGCGCCGGAGGTGCGTGGTCTTCAAGGGAGAGCTTGCCAGAGTTCTTGAGGGGAACCGCCGCTATTCTTTGTTGATTTGGGCTCTGTCGAGTCTTGTGTTGCCACAAGGACCCCAGATCTGAGATCTCCATCTCGCGCTACGTTCAGCCTGACCAATTTCATCGCCGGGGGATCGTCGAAGTGCCGCGGGGCGAGTCACCTTCTTCAACTCCGGTAAGAGTCGCTGTCGTACCCATTGACGTGTTTCGGAACTATATGAGCTATTGGATCTAGGGTATGTAGTTCAAATTGTGCCCGTAGACCTTGCCTGTTGGCATTAGTCGCGAAAAATAGTAGACGTTAGATTCTCAATGCACATCTTATATCTTGCCACGTAGCATAGTGTAGCCGCTGCCTTGCCAAATCTTGGCCATCGGATCCAGAACATGTGGTTCAGATCGGGACACATGTCAAGAACTGGGACTATCCACGTGCCGTCCTCACTGCCATTAGATTTAATCCTGACCATTGATTTGAAACCTACAACATAGATCACACCGCCACCCGAGCCAATTAGTACCTACCATGTGTTGGCATGGATTACGAGGCGTTGCAGCCAATCGAGTCACGTGCTGACATCAGCTGTGATGTCATGATGACATCAGCGATGATGTCATCGTTGGGCCCACCGGTCAGCGAAATAAAGATTTACGAAAAAATATTTTATTTTATTTTATTAGTTGCCAACGTCAGCATGACGTCATAATTAGATTTTTTGTAGAAAAATAATTCAGCCAAAAACTAATTTAGGTGCTGACATCACAGTGATGTCGTATTTTGGATTTTTTAGTAGAAAAATAATCTAATAATTTGTTTTCCAAGGCAAGTTATGCTTTGATCATGTTGATCACATGTTTCAAAATTATATTATTTCGAACTATTGCATGCTAGTTCAAATAAAAGTGATTTCAATTAATTTGGGACTAGTTAATCAACCACTTGATTATGTCACCTTGTCACTATTAATTGTATGACATGATTCATTGGTCACCCTAAGATTGTTGATTATTAGTTGGTTGCTATGATTGCCAACATGGGGTACTAGAATGTGACTAGTAAGCTTAGGCATGCAATGTGTTGTTGATATCATTTGGAATAGTAAAATTAAACTTGCTTAATATAATATGGAACATGTTTATGAAAAGTGTGTCATGTGTACGAGTTAAGATTTCCATGGCCAGAGCAATGGTTAGACATCATCAGAGCTGGTGCAAGGCTAGGATCTAGCAAGTTGAACAGTTTCGTCACAAGCTAGCAAAACGGGTATGGTAGGTATCGCATGGCATGGTTGACATGCTTACTAGAATTTGTCATGTGGGTAAAGTGTATACTATCTGTAAAGATTTAAATCTAATTAACTAACCATGCTCATGGTCAAGAGCAACTCGGGAAAGTATTGTCAAGTATAGCTTTGTTTTTGCAAAGACTTTTGGAAAACGTGTTGTAACTAGTTGGTTCCTTCTTAAGTCATGGTTGGCTCTATTGCACTCGCTGTTTGTGGCCATGGGAGGATCACGAAATGATGAATTTAAACTTTAATTACTGTTACTTGTTTTATATCAAGTGCACTTAACAATTCCATTGACATTTGATAAACTGCTCACATGCAAATAAAACCTACCTTATGCTGAAAATAGACTTAGTGTAGAAGCTTAATTCCTTAGAACTAACTATGCAAGTATATTTATTTTCATACACTAAAGTCTTTCAAGTACATATGTGTACTCACCATTTGCTCTATTTAAAATGTTTAGACGAAGGTAATGAAGAGGTTCCCGATGATACTTACTTCACACCGGGGATAGGCGACTACTTAGATAGATGAACCGAGGCTTTCCCCTAGTCTTTTGCCTCTGGGTTATGTATGGGTATACCATTGTTCCGCTTTTGGTTTATGTTTTATTTCCGCTGCAATTTTACTCTTATGTGTTATATTTGGCCGGTCAGCCATAGACTTGTAATATTAAGTAGTTGTAACAGTTCTAGACTACTTTTATGCTATGTGAATTATATGTGTGTATGTGTAATGATTCATCTCGAATGTGGGATATGTGGGCGCTAGGCTTTGATCTTGGGAACTAGCTCTGGACACATATCCGGGTACTCAAAATTGTTCTCAAGGGTCCGACGCGTGGACATGAGTGACCATCGTTCCTTGCCTACTTTGTCTCATACCCCTTGGTGGTTGTGGGTAGTACCAAGGTTCTGAGGTAGCCAGCATGTGCTACGCCCGGAAGGGTTGGTCTCAATCCCGGTATGGTTCTTCGGAAAAGAATCAGAACTCTCTTGGACGGGTGAGTGTGTACAGTGCCAATCAGGTGGCTCATATTTGTTTGAGTGAGGGTCATCTGGTTAATATTCTGTGCATGGGGCACTTAAACGAAGTATGGATGTCATTTCTAGTCCAACGCACGACTGAGGTTCAATTCGTGTTTCTGGGTACCCATAGGAAGTCTGTTAAATATGCATTGCAAAAGGAGATAATCATTACTTGTGGGTAAAGTAGTACACCTATGCAAAGTTAAAACTTTCGAAAAGCCGCACCCACGGTTAAGGGCACTTGGTAAAGTCATCACATAGTTAGAATTTTGATATTTTTATTAAAAATAAACTAGAATTTGGAAATCTGTATTAGAAAATTTACCCTACAGATGAATCAATGCTTATCATGTATTGACAAGATTGACTTCCACTGTCGTGCTATGTGTTGGCAAAAGATTTGGGTTTATGCCAGGTGTTGGCAGGGAAAATGATTCATTATATGCTGAATTATGAGATGATAAGATTATGTTGTTATTCATTCATGCTATTTTGTATACTGTTAAATTGCTTTACAAAGTTATGCTTTCAACTTATTATTCAGCATTTACAATTCAAATTAGCTTTATGCATAGCTTCCTTTGTTTCAGCCTACTTGTAATTTAGGTTTTGCAAAAGTCGCGAGTACTATTTTGTACTAAACTTGCTATTATTGTTGTTTTATGTGAAGAAATTGAATACCATGAGGATACAGATTTTGACGCAGGTATGGAGATAACAACAATGACTATTTATGATTTACCTTGTCAGTTGCCTGTGGAATATGGGATAGAAGGGCATACGATAAGATAAAGCTGTTTCTATTATGCTAAATTTTGGTTTGTAATAATATTATGTAAAAACTACTTCTGCTCAAAAATGTAAGTATGGTTGTGATTTCAATTTGTGTATGTGCGTGCTAACTACTGATCACGAGACTAGCATAAAAAGCACATTAAAATCTTTTTTTATGGTATACTGTATCATAAATGAGAGGGTCTCGCAATAACATGACCTGTAACTCGCATTAGTTTTTGGTGGCACATATGTGCAAAACTAGCCTGTAGCAAATTGTACAAAAACTATTATTTTGAAAACCAACAGATTTGTTTATCAATTTCCCAATGTTGTAGAGGGACAAATTTGCAAAATCCAAATGCAGGGACCATCGATCTATATATGTGTAGAGTTCTTGACAGTTAATTTAACCCTTCAAGAAAAAATTGTCTCCACTGCACAGATACATAGAAACGACGACTAATCTGAATGACGCGGTAGGAACATGAGTAACCGTTCAAACATGGTATAAACATGGTATAAACTGAAACGCAGAAGCCAGATCAATCCCTAATCACCGTGTTTCCTACCATTTCTGTACCGAAACAAGCTTTCGCACCAAAACATGGCAAGCAATTCCGTTGGCACAATATGTTCAAACTACCAGCAATTATGAAGTTACTCTTCTTTCATAAATTTACGCTACCCTCGTTCAAAATTTCAAAAACTGTAAAGCGCGCGTAGGAGTCATGCAACTAGCACTCTCAATTTGAACACATTCAGAAAACACACATATATGTTAGATGTAGCTAATGATCTGATGACAATAAACCTTAGCCTAAAACATGATCACTAGATAATGCGGAAATTAAACATTAGAACTTACTCAGATTAGAAGATGAAACCATTAGATTGCTCGGTTGGTGATGATGTAGAGGATGCAGAAAAACTTGATGACGCGTTCTGTCGATGATTGATGCCCAAGAACAGCCCTTCGATATTCCTCCAGTGCCGTAAGGATCGGTAGTTGAATTAGTGTTTAGGAAGGATAGAAAACGTGCATAGATCGTCACCTCTGAACGTGCTCATCTCTTCCTTTTTATTATGGCACTGAGGAAATCGGGGGCGTGTTCCACATATGGAATGCGCCTCCGATCATGGCGCAGTGTTTATTAGGAAAGTTTATTTTAGGAAATAATTTGCTGTGCGGGATTTGGGTGGAAACATTCCATACCACAGCTGAGATCAACCAACATTCTCCCACTTGATCGAAGGCTATAATAATGTACTCACTCTTAGTAAAATAGCAGTCCAAAGTAATGTGTTGTCAATAGCAAATGAAAACGTCATTGAAACATCAGTACCTATAGTCCACTATAATACATCGATAGAATACTAGCTTAGTCTTAACGGGTGTTGATTGATTTTAATGCCCCTATATCCAGGATCATGATCAAAGGTCCTCCAACAAACTCATGCCGGCAGTATGTTCTTTAATTAAGTTAGGAGGTAAACCTTTGGTGAGCGGATCCGCGAGCATTGACTTAGTACTGATATGCTCAATTTTGATAGTTTGATCCTGGATTCTATCTTTCACAACATGGTATTTAATGTCAATGTGTTTGGCAGCACCACTTGACTTGTTGTTACTCAAATAGAAAACTGCGGCCTTGTTATCGCAGTATATAGTGAGTGGTCTTGCAATCTTTGTCTACCACTCTCGATCCGGGATAAAGTTTTTAAGCCATACGGCCTGCCCAGTTGCTTCATAACATGCCACAAATTCTGCCTGCATTGTCGACGATGCAGTTAGTGATTGTTTGGAGCTTTTCCACGAAATTGCTCCTCCTGCTAGGGTGAATATGTAGTCTGATATGGGTTTCTTAGTGTCTACACACCCTGCAAAATCAACGTCTGAATAACCAAATACTTCAAGGTTGTCAGACTTTCTATATGTGAACATGTAATGCTTAGTACCCTGCAAGTAACGCAGAATCTTTTTAACAGCCTTCCAGTGGTCTAAGCTTGGAATAGGCTGATATCTGCCAAGCATCCCGGTAACAAATGCCAAGTCTGGACGCGTACAGACTTGAGCGTACATTAGGCTTCCGATAGCCGAAGCATAAGGAATCATCTTCATTTGATCTTATTCTAACTGATTCATCGGGCTTTGGAATAATCCAAATTTATCGCCCTTAACTATTGGAGCAGGCGTGGCAGAGCACTTACTCATATTATATCTTTCAAGTACTCTGTTAATGTATGACCTTTGAGATAATCCAAGTACTCCTTTAGACCTATCTCGGTGAATTTCAATGCCTAAAACAAAACAGGCTTCACCGAGATCTTTCATGTCAAAATTAGAGGATAAAAATCCCTTAGTTTCATGCAGCATATTCTTATCACTACTTGCTAATAATATATCATCAACATAGAGTACTAGGAAAATGAATTTTCCACCCTTAATTTTGATATATATACAGTTATCCACCTCATTTTCCTTAAATCCAAAGTTTCTGATTATTCTATCGAATTTAAGGTACCATTGTCTGGACGCTTGTTTAAGTCCATAGATGGATTTCTTAAGTTTGCACCCCATATGTTCCTTGCCTTCCACGACAAAACCTTCGGGTTGTGTCATGAAAACTTGCTCATGCAAGTCACCATTAAGGAATGCAGTTTTAACATCCATCTGATTGAGCTCTAGATCATAATGAGCAACGAGCGCCATAATGATTCTCAATGAATCTTTCTTAGAGACTGGGGAAAAGGTCTCATTGTAATCGATTCCCACTTTCTGTAAGAAACCTTTTGCTACAAGCCTCGCCTTGAATCTTTCGATATTCCCTTTAGAGTCAAGCTTAGTTTTGTATACCCATTTACAGCCTACTGTTTTGACTCCTTCAGGAATTTCTACTAAATCCCAAACATCATTAGTGCTCATAGACTTCAGTTCATCTTCCATGGCCTCAATCCATTTAGATGAATGTTCACTTGTTATGGCCTCTTTAAATGAGGTGGGATCACTTGCCTTACCAATGTCTTCACCAAGGAAGACTTCATAATCATCTGGTATGGCAGACCTCCTCACTCGCTGTGATCGTCTTAAAGGTTCATTAGGGATCACTGGCGATTGTGGAGGTTGTTGAGGCACTTCTTCAGGTATTTGTTCATGTGGTGCCACAGAGGGTTGTTGAGGTTCATCATTTGGTTCGTTATGATCCTCAACAATGGGTGCTGCTCCAGAATTTTCAGATGGAGGCATTACAGTCTGAGGCATCGCATGTGGAATGGGAGGTATATGCTCTTGAGTTATCGGTAATGGGACATGAGCCCGAATTTCCTCAAGATCAATCTCCCTTTGTTGTGAGCTCCCACTGATTTCATTGTCCTCTAAAAAAAAAACAGCGCGTCTTGTTTCAACAAATTTAGTGACACGGTCTGGACAATAAAACCGATATCCTTTAGATCTTTCTGGACACCCAATGAAATGGCAACTCACAGTTTTAGGGTCTAATTTCTTTAGCTGTGGGTCAAATAATCTGGCTTCAGCACGACAGCCCCACACACGAAAATAATTAACTATCGGTTTCCTCCCAGTCCATAACTCATAAGGTGTCTTAGTTACAGACTTGCTAGGAACCCGATTAAGTATGTGAGCAGCTGTTTTTAGTGCCTCCATCCACAAGCTAATAGGCAGATTGGAATGATTGAGCATGCTTCGTACCATATCCATAAGTGTACGGTTGCGACGCTCTGCCACTCCGTTCTGGTGTGGTTCTCCGGGCATAGAGTATTGAGCAACTATGCCATTTTCCTGAAGGAATCTGGCAAAAGGCCCAAGTATTTGCCCATAAGGAGCATGTCTCCCGTAATATTCTCCTCTACGATCTGATCTCACTACTTTGATCTTAATATTATGCTGATTTTCAACTTCAGCTTTATAGATCTTAATATTTATCTAGTGATTCAGAACGATCACGAATGGGGAAAATATAGCCATAGCGAGAGAAATCATCAGTGAATGTAATAAAGGAATCATAACCATCCACTGATGTCACTGGGAAGGGTCCACAAATGTCAGTATGAATTAATTCTAAAAGACCCGTACTCCTAGTGGCTCCTTTCTTAATTTTCTTAGTAAATTTACCTTTAATACAATCTAGACAGTGATTCGCGTCTGAAAAATCTAAGGGTTGGAGTATCTCTTCTCTAATGAGACGTTCCATTCTCCCCCTAGAAATATGGCTTAAATGGCAGTGCCATAATTTCGATGACGTCTCACATGTCTTCTTCCTCAACAGAGTGGCTTATGAGCTTAGCTATGGACCACTTCTCCTTCTGAGTGTTGTAATTGATCTTGAAGTGTCCATACTCAGGTGGCAAGGAGCTCATGATGAAATGAACAAGAAAACCATCTGAAATGGCCATGTTCATCCCCTTTAGTCTAGCTGACATGTCAGTCATGCTCATGATATGCTCCCTCACTCCACTGTTACCATCATAGCGGGAGGTAAGCATGCGCATGATCAAGGTACTGGCATAAGTTTTGAAGGTACCTTTAAAGTTCTCCTCAACATTAGCCAAGTACTTTTTAGCATTTTCGGAATCAGGAATTCCTCCTTTAATCCTGATAGAAATGCTGTTCTTGATTATCATTAGAGACATGCAGTTAGACTTCTCCCATCGCCCCGCCTTCTCATCATATTGCTTCTTGAGATCAGCGTAATTCTCAACATCAGGGGTGGGTGCGATAGGAGCATCTTCTCGTAATGCTAGGTAATCAATAATTGGAACAATGACATATATGTAATTAATCATACGTTGGTCTGATTAAGTACATATAAATGACAAGATATCATGAGTTTTCATTTCGCATCACCGTTGGGCAGAAAACGAAACAAAATTTATTAGCAAGATTATATCCTAATTTGCATCACCGTTGGGCAGAAAACAAAATAGGAATTAAATATGATAAATGACTTAAAATTACTAATAACGTTGGTTATACATAATTTTAAGTCGAAATTAATTCCCTGATTAAATTTCTCGTTGGTTCCATTTAATCAGAGATTATGTTCAGAAAAAATCATTATATGCAATGATCATTATAATGATTAATTTTGCTCAAAAGGACTAATAATAAATTTAATCAAATATTATGTCCAGGAAATAATAATAGAACACTAATTGCTGCTAAGTTGAAGGTGATATAATATAACAAAATTGAAATGAGCTAATCAATTATCACACAACAGTAAAGCATTTAAACTGTGTCTCAGGCCCAACCGGACAGACAGCAAAACGCTTAAAATAGTAAATCATTATAATGATTATTTCTGAATTTAAATGAGCCATGATATGAGAATAATCATGACATTAATCAATTGCCACATTAATTAATTTATCCAGAAAATTAATCATTAAACATAAAATAATGCCCAGGAATTAAAACTTTAAAAGATATTTGATCAATAATTATTGCTAAATAAGACATGAAGTAGCAAAAAATTGGAAAAACAGCAATACCACCAAATAATAAAAGGGCCTAAACAGTAAAGTGCTTAAAACAGTAAAAGGCATCTCGGCCCACAAGCAAAACAGCAGCCCAGCAAACGTGCACGAGATCAGGACCGTCGATCGGAATGAACGGCTCGGATTGAACTAATTCCAAACAAAACCATTTGAGGGCAAATCCTAACCCTAAAGCATTTGCACCTCCCGATCCAAAATCGCACAGTAGCGGCGGCCAGGGCGATGGAGCGGGCGAGCGCACGCGGCGAAGCGGCGCAGCGCGACGGCGGGCGACGCTTGTGCGGCGAAACCGAAGCGCCAGGCGAACGCAGCGTGCACGGGAAGATGGCGGGCTCCGGCGGGAGCGCGCACCGCTCGGTCGGGCGTGGGCGAGTCACGGGCGTTCAAGGCTCTCAGGCAAAAGTTCACCAGCAACCTCATGCGTACGTCATGCATGGAGGTAAGCCTTATTAGCATGTAAAGTTAGTGATTCACTGAACTAAGTATTGATCTTATATCCATTATAGATTTAGTTCGGATTTGATTCATCCTCTCCTTCTAAATGCTTTAATTTAGGCTAATCCGGGGTGATTAGGATCATGCTAAGACTAAGTCAGCTCTGATACCAAATGTTAGATGTAGCTAATGATCTGATGACAATAAACCTTAGCCTAAAACATGATCACTAGATAATGCGGAAATTAAACATTAGAACTTACTCAGATTAGAAGATGAAACCATTAGATTGCTCGGTTGGTGATGATGTAGAGGATGCAGAAAAACTTGATGACGCGTTCTGTCGATGATTGATGCCCAAAAACAGCCCTTCGATATTCCTCCAGTGCCGTAAGGATCGGTAGTTGAATTAGTGTTTAGGAAGGATAGAAAACGTGCATAGATCGTCAATCGGGGGCGTGTTCCATATATGGAATGCGATCATGGCGCAGTGTTTATTAGGAAAGTTTATTTTAGGAAATAATTTGCTGTGCGGGATTTGGGTGGAAACATTCCATACCACAGCTGAGATCAACCAACAATATATATATGACCTCTGTGAAGCAGACCCTCCTCGCATCCCATGCATCAAGCAAACAACAATCACCATTTACCCCCGAGCTACCACGTACCGCGTTATCACAACTTCAGCACTAGCTTCTGCCGTTTGCAATGGAAGAGGTGGTGGTTTTGATCGTCGGCGCGGGACCGGCGGGCCTCGCGACGGCAGCGTGCCTTCGGCAACTCTCCGTACCCTACGCCGTCCTCGAGCGCGAGAGCTGCAGCGCGTCGCTGTGGCGCAACCGCGCGTACGACCGGCTCAAGCTGCACCTCGCCAAGGAGTTCTGCGAGCTGCCCCACATGCCGTACCCGGCGGATGCCCCGACGTACATACCCAAGGACCAGTTTGTCAAGTACTTGGATGACTACATCGAGCGTTTCGACATCCGGCCCAAGTATCGCACTGCCGTCGAGTCATCCACGTATGACGATCATGGGAAATGTTGGGCCGTCGTGGCGCGTGACGTGGCGACGTCCACGGTGGCCAAATACACGGCGAAGTTTCTTGTTGTGGCGAGTGGTGAGAACAGTGCGGAGAATGTTCCGACGATCCCTGGGCAGCAAGGTTTCCCAGGTGAGGTCTTCCACTCGTCAGGCTACAAGTCAGGCGCCGCCTACTCCGGGAAGAATGTGCTGGTCGTCGGATGTGGCAACTCTGGGATGGAGATTGCTTACGACCTCGCGTCTCATGGTGCCAACACTTCCATTGTTATTCGCAGCCCGGTATGTGTAGTCGACATATACCTTAATTTTCATGCATTTAATAGCAAGGATCGATCAGAAGTTTATCGATCGACATATACCTTAATGTTTCGTGGGTTTCAATGGTGCAAACGATGTGTGACACATTAATTGTACATATGCTTGCAGCTTCATGTATTGACAAAGGAATTAATCCGGATGGGAATGAAACTAGCCCAGCGTCTCCCACTGACGGTAGTAGATGCTCTTCTCGTGATGACGGCGAATTTCATATACGGAGACCTGTCGAGGTATGGCATTGTGAGGCCCAAAATGGGCCCTCTTCTCCTCAAGGCAAAAACCGGCCGATCCGCAGTCATTGACGTTGGCACCATAGGGTTAATCAAGAATGGCATTATCAAAGTAAGCATGCTCTCCATAATTACATTAGTTCACAAAATTAAAGTTATTTTCCTATCTCACCTTATTCAAAAAAAAAACTTTTTTTTGATCTCTTATAGGTACTTGGAAGTATTGCCGAAATCAAGGGCAACGTAATTGAGTTTGAGGGTGGGAAGGAAGGCTCCTTCGATGCCATCGTGTTCGCAACCGGATATAAAAGCACAGCAAACATGTGGCTTAAGGTAGTAGCAATGAGATTTGAATTCAGCCCCTTCGGATTTTATTGATGCAGTAATTTTTTATATGGTCTTACAAAAAATACGTGTGATTTATGAGTGCAGAATGGTGAGAGCATGTTGAATGATGATGGATTGCCAAAGAATGAATTCCCGAATCATTGGAAAGGTGCAAATGGACTCTACTGTGCCGGGTTGGCAAGGAGGGGATTGGCCGGTATTGCCATGGATGCCAAGAATATCGCCAATGACATTAATTTATTACAGACACCATGTCCCGCTAAAATACAAGAATTGTTGACATAAACTTGTCTTCGATGGAATCTTCAGCGAAATGGACAATTTTCGGTTTAATCGATGTATGTAGTTTTAATGCATCAAAATATTTTTTTAAACAGACAACTTTGGCAGATTAAAATACCTTTAATAATTATAATATTTCTTTGGTACTTACGTCGAGGGATAATTTTGACAAAGGATAACTTAAGTAAAAGAAATTAGAACGGCAATAAACAATGTTGTTTTTTGTAACAATGAAGAAACTATACATCTTTTTTTGGATTGTCAGTATGCTCGTTTTGCATGGTATGTTATACAAGCGTCCTCTAATTTGTCACCTCCTCGTAGTATAGCCCATCTATTTGGATTTTGGCTAGTAGGGTTGAGAAAGGAAGTTAAAAATCTTTGTCTAATTGGGGCTACCGCACTTTGTTGGGCTATTTGGCTATGTCGAAATGACAATGTCTTTAATAAAAAATATGTGTCTAATCCATTGCAGGTTATCTATTCATGTCTTGGTTGGTTACGTTCATGTCCTTGTTGCAACGGCAGGAAGCTCGAGAGTTGGTATTGGAAGCATACAAATCTATACAGATCGTGGTCCAGAAAATTTTCGTCGGATATGGATGGCGGTTTAATACAAGATTGTGTGCGTGTTGAGAGTTTTTGTTTTAAATTCCTTTCTACTAGGCGTTGGCGTCTACAAAGTCTGTGTTTTTGTGGCGTCTTCTTGCAAACTTTTCGGTGTGAACCTTGTAATAATGGATTGGCTATGTGTATCTTTTGATGCAGAGGCCAGAAGATTAATAAAATTCTTCCATTATCTAAAAAATATCCTGCTAAATTAACTTTTATACGTATGAATTCTACTATGACAAAAAAAAAGATCTAGTGTATTTTTAAGAACAAAAAAAGAGCTAGTTTTAGATTATTGGTATCTTTTACAGCATCTATATGCTGTCGACCTTTTACATATTATAACTATCAATGTATTGCATGTGATTCCTGTCAAAGAAGTAAATCTATGCATCGGATGTTATAAAATTTCTGTTCACGTCAAGTTTCGCATGTGACATGAAGTATTTATCTCTAGCGTTATACTCCATGCTATGACTTATGAATTATGATCGACCTTCCACCCTGATGGTGTGAAAATTATTGTAATTTTCCTGAGAATAATTGTTGTTTGCCGACTTTTAATTACCTATCCGTAGTAAATCAATTTCAAGGCTTGAATTTTACAAGTTATATAGTAGAGGAGAAAGTTAATTATGCCCCTAGCTAAATGGTTTAATTTTCGAGAAATTGAGGCGTACCTCCACAATTGTTTTTCAAGTATTGGCAGTTGTTTTGAAAGAGCCTTTTAATGCCAGAATGTTTACACTGTTAAAAGATAAAATTACAATGCATCCAGGCGAATGCATAGCAGGAAGAGGCCCGTAGAGAGTTACAAGGTACCTCTATTGGGCAGGCTGGGCGTGAAAATATGGTGTAGGTGGTTTTAGCTTAACTTCTGAAAGGAAGAAAGATGCAGGTTCGCTCGTAAAACAGACCAATTGGGGCAGGTCAAATTAGGGAGGATCATAAATATATCTGCCAGGGGCGGAACCTGTGACGGCCTGCGCCCTCGGATGGGCCAGTTTTCTGGTGCCGACCCTTCTGTTTTATTTCATTTTTCCGTAGTTTTTCAAGGAGGTCTTTGTAGGTTACTACAGAAAAAGCTATCACATACGGCTCAAAAATATCATCACAAACGGTTTTCTGAACCGACTATAAGCATATGTCTATTATAATACAACGCATTACAGACGATTTCTGAACCGTCTATGAAACATCTATCACGCAGGCTTCTTGATACAGATCGTCTGTGATATAGAACTGTTTGTGATAATAGGCTATCACAGACGGTTTGTACCAAGAACTGTATGTGATAGTCTATAATCACAGACGGTTCATAGTCCCAGGCGTCTGTGACATGAGATGTATCATAGACAGTTTTTTCTAAGGAACCGTTTGTGATTTATTTTGTATTTTTTGAAATTTTTTCTGTTTGTAGGCTAGCCTCAGGAAATACTAGATATGCCATCTGAAACAAGCCGATTACAGATTACACATCCATAAGTACACATGTACCATCACAAATCAATTCAGATTACATCACAACACATGCATATTACAAATTGCACCACAACACATACATTTCCGAAATCAACTCAGATATATTAACTAATTGAATGCATAAGTACTATATGCTACTACAATCATAAATCCACAGCACAACTTTCACAAATCAACAAAAGTGATAATTCATAAATTCACAATATGTACAACAGTACTAGTTTAGTTGTACTAATCAAGTTAGGCAGAGTGGCACTCATCTTTTGGCTTTATAACCTCACACAACAAAAAGGAAACAAGTTGTCCTCGAATTCTGTTCAGATCGGCCTATTTGAACGCAGTTGTAGCATATTTCATAATTTGTTGATGGGAAGATTAAAGTCGTGCATACATGTAAATTGATAAGTATGAAACAATTATTGCAACATTGATAAACCTGCAGGTCATTGGTCTTTGTTGTACCAATCATGAGTTACATGTTGTGGCAAACATAGAATCCACATAGTTTCCTTTGGCTGCTGGTGGCACTGCAAAAATAGAAATGATTAGTTCGAGGGGCATTATTACAGAGTTGATATAGGATTATTGTGTACTAGCAGACACCGAAAACTTCAAATCGTGGTTCAGCTGTGACCCTCCCTTTGATGGCCCTCCATAAATCTGTACACTTTAAACGACCTACGTGATTCCAAAAAGATAGCCTCAGCATTCCACAAACAACTACACCTTGAACGACCTATAGCAGTGTTTTTTATGGAGAAAATATGATTACCTATCGAGTAATTGTGTAATAGGTCTCAAGTCATGGGTGTCGCCCTTTAAGGAATCAAGATAGATTACCCAGTTCTTTCTTGGTACAATTATAATAAGAACTCAGCGAAACCTACATAGGTATGTCACCATGATTATTCAACCTAACTTCGAGTTGCATATAAAGGACAAACAAACAAGTGTAGAAACCAGTGCAGCACTTACCCCAGGTTGCAGAGTAAAAGTATATTGGTTTTATTGTGTTGAGCTAGCAATGCACTTGCCACGTAATCTGTAACATCCTGAAAAACACAAAATGAATAAGAGAAAAAAATCAAATTTGAATTTTGGTTTTATTTTGAATTATCACTTTTTCTATGTTTTCCTTCGATTTTTGTCTTTAAGAAAATCATTTTTATTGTTGTATCTTTGATTTATAAACATTGAAATCCAAAATCATTTTAGGAAAAATTCATATAAAATATATTTAAATTTAAGGATCACTCCAGAATGTCCCCAAAAAGTCTTAAAGGAGTCTGAAAGCATTTAATGTGTAACTTCCCAAATTTATAATAAAATAAAAAATAAAAAAAATTCAAAATGTAATTTTACATTAATCTTGGATTTTTTGATTTTATGACTTTTTGGTGATTTTCCTTAATGAAAATCTATTTAAGCTGATTTAGCAAAAAGATAAAAGTAAAAAGGTAAAAGTGTGGGCCCCCGGATCGGCTATCCGGAGTCCTCTGTGTATTTCTGTACTAGTCCCAGATCAGTAGCTAGTACACACAGTCAAAAGTGATGAATCAACAATCATATCACGAATACAAATAACTAAGTAAGAATAATACCAAATAAAAGCAAAGACCTTAAGGTCAAGGTTTACCATTACGGCCTGAACAGGCTGAACAACTTGAACAACTGCAGCGGAAGACGAAAACGCCAATGCGACCCATCCAAATGCCCACAGGCAATCGAGTGGAGAACGCACCCTAGTCGTTGGAAATCTTGAACAGCTTCTTTCACTTCTGAGAGAGGATTAGAATGTAGCACGTGAGTACATAAAGTACTCAGCAAGTCTGGGAAATTATGCATAATGTAGGCTATCCAAGGATGGCTTAATATGGTTCTTTTGCATAAAGCCAAGTTTCATCAAATCATACTTGTTAATCATTTTCACAAAGCATATTTGAGCAATTCTTTTTAATAATTGAATTATGTAATATTGTAGTGAAGGTTCTAACCACCACTCACTAATACACAGGCTCTATCCGCCACAGCTCAACAAAATCAGGGTTCATCCAATCACATGGCTCTGTCCGCTAGGGTTCACAAAATCAGGTTCCTTCCACCTACCTGGCTTTGGCCGCCAGAAGCACATCCGAGAGTTCTAACCGCTCCCGGATCCCAAAATGAAATATTGTTTAGTTTGAAATCAAAACCCAAAGTCTACCAGTATGAAAGCATTCTTCGCTTTGCCTTTGACCGTAGGCACGGCTATTCGAATAGTTTTAACTCTGCAGAGGTGTACAACTTTACCCACAAGACATGATATTCCCTTGATGCCATGTACAATTAACACACTTCCTTAGGTGTGCCGGCAGGGATATCATGACAAGGCCTTTACAATGTATATGCCTAACCCGACCCACCCGCTGAGGTTTCACCGCTGTTAGGGTTCTTTCCACCCAGTACAGAAGCCCCCTCTTGCGCCGTGTGAGCAAAACAACAACAACAACAACAACAATTCCTCTTTCCGGCTCTCACACAACAACCGAGTGGTGAGTCTAAGTTAGGCTTCTACAAATTAGTTAGCCAGGTCGTGCCCACTTTGACATGTGGTTGTACGGTTATGCTTAGAATGGAGACAGTCATAAGCGTCGGTCCTTAATTGACTTGGGGCGGTACTTGCACAAAAGGATCAAGGCTTGATCCGCTCCCACCCGACTTTCCATGCCGCCCAAGTCGAAATTATTTTCCTTTTATTTTTATTTTAGAAAACAGTACTAACATCATAGTAATAACCTTCAAATCACATTTGAGAACATTCTTTTTGAATAATCCCACCCATGGGTTGTTTTCATCGGAAAAGATCCTAAGCAATTCTATCGTACTACATATCAACGGATACCATATAAGCATAAGCATGGTATGAACAATGTTCTAGGGTTACAATGGATATGATTAACAATGTCAAGGAGGAATCAACAATGTCGGAATAACTAGCTCTTATATTTGACATATTTAATTAAACATAGCCATGCAACTTTATAAACAATTTTAAATCATTTCGCAAACATAGGAGCAAAATGCGTCAAGGAGACTTGCCTCGGTCACAGCGAGAAGGTGGAACTCTCTGAAGTCCGGGCATGGCTCATGGACTAAAGGAACGTCGACTACGCGCAAAACGAGGCAAATAAATAAATAAAAGAAAATAAATAAAATACAAAAATGATAAAATTAGTACTGGCAGGAAGGTATTGATTTATGATGAATTTAGAAATTTGAATGGAGTCAAACGGAATTTGGATGAGAAAGTTATGAGCTTCCGAAGTTTGAATTTGGAATAAATTGGACAATCGGGAATATTCCTTAATATTCCTTCTCTGGTTGACTGGTCAAACGTTGACTTGGCTTTGACTGGGATTGGGTCTATGGCAAGTGGCCCCACATGTCATTGGGTGGAAGGCTTCTTCCTCATGGGCTTGGTCATGGAAGCCATGGGAGGGTGGAAGGAGCTTGGGGGGCATGGCCACGGCGAGGTGGCGGCTGGCGACGGACGGCCGGCGGTGGCGGCACCGGCTGGCGGGAGCGGGCAAGACGGCTGGCACGGCAAGGCGGGGCGAGCGAAGCGTGGCCTCTGGCGGGCGGCGGCGGCGGCGCGGCGACCGGCCAGGGCGCGGCGAGCACACGCATGCACACACGGGCACAGTGCCTTCCAACCAAAACAGAGAGCATGCCCCATCTCCAAAATCTGGATTTTTAGCCCAATTTCGCATGGAATTTGATCAAACAAAAACCAAGAATCACTAGATAACATCCTTAGGGATCTAGAGGTACCATGAATTGGATCAAAACTCACCGGAGATGACGAATTCTACGAAGAACGGAGCTCCGGCCGAAATGAAAAGAACGCGAAATTCGTCGCCAACGCCTGATGCAACCTAAAATTGATGGTTGGGTTAGACTCTAGACTCATCCACGGTCACAAGGAACCAAGTGACATGAAGAATGGCTCACCGGAGAGAGAGAAACAAAGATGAACTCGAAGAAAACCGCAAACTTGCACCCGGCATCGGTTTTCTCGATCTCACGAGCACATGCGTGGAGTAGAGGGAAAGGGGAGCACACTCCCGGAACGGGGATACTTATACGAAGGGAATGGAGGCGGTGGTGCGACGTTTGGAGGAGAAACGGCCGACATAATGGGAACTAAGTGGATTTTCGTTTTTCATTAACACGGCCGTTCCCGGTGAGATTGGCGGCGAGTGAATGTGGGGAATGGCAAGAGATCGTCGTCGCGGATCCAACGCAACCGACAGTTCGCGTTTTGGAGTTGAAACGACGAAGTTATGGGCGTTGGAAGATTGCCCTAGCCATTGAAGCTTGCTTGGAGCTCCCTGTTCTTTGAGTTGGCTGGAGGTTGAAGAAGGTGCACTGTTCACGTGACACGTGGCGCTCTCCCATTGGTCCTCCTTTACGCAAACAATTCGCCCTAGAGAAAAATAAGGAAAAATGGCCTAAAAATTCAGGAAAAATTCCTAGAGCCATTTTAGAATATTTGGGACCCAATAAAATTGGTTCCGCTGAATTTGGATGATTTTTGTGGAATTGAATATTCGGGCGCGAATCGCAAGCATTAAACAAAAGCCGCGCGAGATAAAATAGGAACGGAGGTTCAAAAATCCAGGGAATGATTCCTAAAATTATTTCGGAATATTTGGAACACAATGGAAGTGGTTTGGAGATTTTTGAAGCATTTTTGGACTCGGGTGAAATTTCTGCACGCATGAACTGAAATTCGATTTTTCGACCGGAGGGGAATTGAATCCCGATTTTGGATAGGAAGGGATGCCAGGTTAATATAAACACCAAGGAAAAACCAAATTTTGAATTTAATTTATTTAAATTAGGTTTTTCTCCAGAAAGCGAAAACTAGGGTGTTACAAAAAGTAATTTTAAAAACAATCTTTAAAAATAATATTAAATTATTATAAATATCTAGAAATTTTTTTATGAAGTCAAAAGGCCATGTAAAAATCAATAGTTAAATAAAATAAATTAAAATTAATGCAATTTGACTATAAACAATGTAAAGACATATTTTTATAAAATTTTACCAAGGGGCATATTCGGTGCAAACCTTTCAGTGAAAACTCCATGAAAACAATGAGTAAAAGTTTAGAAAAATTCTCAAAAAATTATCATAGGTAGGGGAGGTGAGATTCTACAACCCTGCAAAATTTGAAGACCAAATTCAATCGCATTTGGAAGATATGAAAAAGACAATTTACAAAATGAATAGTGCTAAACAGTGAAAAGTACTATTCATACTGAATTTGTCTTTTTCATATCTTCCAAATGCGATTGAGTTTGGTCTTCAAATTTTACAGGGATGTAGAACCTCACCTCCCCGTCCTATGATAATTTTTTGAGAATTTTTCAAAACTTTTACACGTGGTTTACAAGGAGTTTTCACTGTATGAGGTTTGCACCGTGATATGCCCCAGTTTTACCAACCTATCTTTAGCTAAAATTTTTACCACACACTCCTCTGATGAATGTTTACTTATAATAAGAATATTAAAAATTAAAAATTATATTTATTGATTTTTTCAATTTAGAAAATAAAAACTTGAATTTTTGAATTTTTTCCTGATAGATTTATTGGAAAATAAATATTCAAGTTTTAAATCTGAGAATTTTGCACAAGATCACTTAGGTGTAACATCCTCAACTTAAATGATAGCGAAAACAAAATTCACAATTTGATTTGAGTATTTATGTTGAATTTATACTGTTTGTGCTTTTCCTTGGGATTTGTGATTACAAGAACTTCCTTTTTGTGTAACCTTAGAATAGGATCTTAATTTTAAAATTCAAAACCATTGAACATAGAATTTGAGAAAAAAACTTTTTAAATTCCAAAACATTTATAAGTCATCCTTGCAAAATTTCAAAAAATTTGAATTGAATTATAGAAATTTGAAAATAAAAAACAGCATCTTGTTATTTGAACCTTGAGCATGTCAGATTTTTGTAGAATTTTTTGAACTTGTTATTTGCTTGAAATTTTTACAGTTGTTTAAATCTGCTCTCATGATCCTTTACAAAAATTTCCAATTTTTTTAATTAGTTTAGTTGCTCAATTAAATTCGAGTTTGTTGCTGCCCAAAAATTAGAAAAAACTGAACTTTTTATTTTCCTTCCTTTCTCTTCCAACTATCGCCGAGACTTAAGTTTTGAGCCGGAGGATTTCGTGTACCTTAGAGTTACACCTCTCAAGGGAGTTAAGAGGTTCCATTCCAAAGGAAAACTCGCACCGCTCTATGTCGGTCCGTTCAAAATCCTAAGTCGCAGAGGTGAAGTTGCTTACCAGCTGGAGTTACCGCAGTCGTTGGCAGGAGTGCATGACGTGTTCCATGTGTCACAACTGAAGAAGTGTCTCCGAGTGCCAGACGAGCAAACCCCTTTGGAATCGATCGAGCTGCAGGAAGATCTGACATACAAGGAGCACCCTGTCAAGATTTTGGACACCATGGATCGAGAAACAAGAAATAAGTCAACCCGTTTCTGCAGAGTCCAGTGGAGCAAACACTCCAAAAGTGAAGCGACTTGGGAGCGCGAGGAGGATTTGATAAAAGATTTTCCAAACCTATTCCTTAGTTAGCCCTAAATCTCGGGGATGAGATTCTGTTAAGGAGGGAGGTTTGTAACACCCCAAATTTTGTTTTTCATGAATTTGGTTGAAATTTTGCATTTTTGAGAATTTTTGGAATTTTCTAGAATTTATTTGGATTTAATTTGAATTTATTCCCTTTTGAGATAATTAAATAATTAAATATTTCAAATAAAATTTTGTTGGAAATATTTTATTTGAGTCCAAAATGTCTCAAAGTATTTTCCAGAATTTTTCTGATTATTTTGCTATTTTTCTTGAATTATTTGAATTTCTAGAAATTATTTTAATTATTAAATCGCTGGAAAACCGAGTCGGTTCCATCGTTTCACCCGATCAACCCGAGTCAGACTCGAGTCCGAGTCCGACTCGAGCCCGACCCGAGCCGGAGCCAAACCCTAACCGCGTGACCATTGGAGCGAGATCCAACGGCCACTGTTGCGCCACGTCACCGAGCCCGTTCCCCGTGCGAACCCGCTTGCACCCGGAGCAATCCCAGCCATTGCACGTGGACACGTCAACAACCAGGATGGAGCCACGTCGCCTCTCCGTGTCGCCGACGGATTCCGCTGCCGCAGCGGGTGGACCTCGTTTTCCACGAGATTCACGGAAGCCGAGGCCCCTATTTAATGCGCCGCCACCCGTGTCATGACCGCCTTTTCCGTGCGCACCCGTAGCCCTAGGTCACCGAGCACGAGCCACCGTAGCTTCACCGCAAAAGCTGGCCAAAGTTGGAACTGCACTCCGCTGCGGTTTTCCGCCGTTTGCCGTCGTTTTCGCCGTTCTCCACCGTCACCGAGTCCAGATCCGAGACCATTGTGTCAAGGCACGTTGGAGGGTACTACTCACCTCGCCGGAACTGCGCCAAAACGCCGTCGGGCTCGTCATCGTCTTCGTCTCGGCAACCCACTCCGGCCGCAAGAACATCGCCGAAACCCGCGAACTCTACCAGCCGTCCGATCAAGATTCCGACCGCACAGGTTCGTCCACGTCACCCGTAACGAAATCCACGTTGCGGCTTTTAGATCTAATCTCAACCGTTGGATCTAGATCCAACGCACAGGGTTGAGCCACGAGCCTTGAACCGCGATCGTGCTAAGGGTAGATCTCAGCTGTTAGATCTAGATCGTACGGTTAGGGTTCACGCACGTTGTGGCACTAGATTAGATCTCGACCGTCCGATCTAAATCGGACGGTGTAGATTGCGCCACGCGTCGAGCGCCGTCATGCCACGCCACCCCTAGCGACGCCGTTAAACCCGATCAGATCTCGACCGTCCGATCTAAATCGTACGGGTCCAGATCAACCGCGTTGCACAGCAACGTGCGGGATTAGATCTGATTTGGACCATTGGATTTCAAACCAACGGCCCAGATTGCACCACGTGGTCCGAGTCGAACCGACGCGGCGAAGCGGGCGCCGCCGGTCGCACGACGCCACACGTGACGCCGAAGGGGCCTCGCATGTCGCTGGTCGCTCACCGCGGCGGTGACGTCATGGCCGACGCCAAGAAATGATGTCATATGAGGGGTCCCACATGTCAATGAGACATGTACCCGTGGACCGGGTCCACGATGGACCGAACCCGAGCCATGGACCAAGTCCATGGACCCGCTGACACCATGCTGATGTCATAATTCGATTTTTCAATAGAAAAATAATTCGGTGGAAATTCAATTTCCACGCTGACGTCATAAATCGGTTTTTAAATAGAAAAATAAATGAATTAATTCGGTTTATTCTATTATTTGAATCTTCAAACTTCAAACGCTTATAACTTTTGCATTTTAACTCCGATTTGGCTGATTCCAATTTCTAATTTTTTATAAAATTGAGATCTACATAATGGTGAATTTTATTTAATTTTTGGACTTAAGTTTTCTCTGTTTATATTTATTTAATTGATTTTCCAAACTTTAAACGGGTATAACTTTTGCGTTTTAACTCCGATTTGGACGATTCGAATTTCTAAAAATTTATAAAAATGTGCTCTCTATGTTTATGAAGTTTATTTGAATTTTTGGACAATTTTTCCTACTATTTATTTATGTTATTGCTATTTGCACGCGTTACGAGTAGACGTTGAAGTGCCCGAAGGCTACGAAAGTGAAGTTTTGACCCAGGAGCCATCTCAAGACCAAGAACAAGTACTTTTTGATGGCAAGTTATGCTTTGACCATATTGTTCCCACTTTGGAAATTATTTTTATTTAAATTATTGCATGCTAATTTATTTAGAAAATGCTTTGTTTAATTCGGGAAATTAGTTAAATGCCAATTTACTGTATTCCACCTTGACTTAAATAATTGTATGCCATGACCCCTTGTCACCCTAGTCTGGTTTACGTAGTTGGACATTACTAAATCGCCAACATGGGTAAATAGACCGATGTAGTATATTGCTTAGACCTCCTACGTAGTCGTGACATGATTTTTCACAATCAAATGTTAATATTGACTTAATGACATATTGAACCTGTTTTGATTAGTATCATGTGTTGTGATGTTGATGATGGCACGTGGTGCATGGTAATCAACTGGGTTTGATAAATAGATTTAGACCGAGGCAAGTGGCAAGAATGATATGGTGGGCCATGAGTGGCACCAGTGGATGTCGCTTTGGTTCTTCTAGTCTTGCCCTGGTCATCCTAAGGACTTGACCTTGCAAGCCTTTTGATCTCGAGTCAAGCGTGCAACCACATGTCTCAGAATGGACGGACCTAGTTGAGTAAGTTACTAATAACTTGCATGTGATACATCGGAGTGCCAACTACACCTTTTGTGTAGCTTGAGAGGGGAGCGTACCAGGGCTATGGCATGGTACCCGTCCAACGGTATGTCGGTCCCATACTTCGCCTCTGTTAAGGGAAGGGATGGTGTATGGCAAAAATCGGAGAGGTTCACTTGTACAGCTTATGTCTCTCAAATGCTTTGTTACGATCACTCGCCTTTGTGGTGTTTGATCAGATCTTGTGGGTAAAGTACATAACCTCTGTAGAGTGTACAACCTATTCGAATAGCCGAGTCCACGGTATTGGACACTGCTCGGGGATTACAGTCAAGGGTTAGACTTTCATGAAAACAACTTGGACTTCAAAAGTTTGGTTTGGTTTATTGATGACGTTGATGGAAATGTGGATTAGGAAAGGGAAAGTGTTTACTTAACTCCTGGAAAAGTTATTGATACTATCTTTACTTTTACTGCTTTCGAATCTACTTATGCTACTTGTTAATTGCTGTTTACTGCAAATGAACCATGTAGCATTCCTTGTACCAAGCCATGCATGTAGAATATTAGTTTGCATTCTGTGCATGACTTGCTGAGTACCAAGTACTCACCCCTTGCAACAATACAACACCAGTTGAAGAAGAAGCGACGCCAGCTTTGGAGGAAGAACTTCAGGAGGAACCGTCTTTCTAGGGAGCGAGACCAGTCAGTTGACTGTGGTATACTGGATGGTGCCATGATGATGCTTTTATTCCGCTGCAATTTATTCTCTTTAATAAGTTTTCGCCCTGTGTGGCGTACTCTTGTAACTTGACCATAAGGTCGAGCAACTAGTTTGGTTATTTTAATTAAAGTACTTTACTATTATCGTTGTGTATGATTGTGATATTTACCGATGTTGAGACTGTGTGCACTAGCGTGATCCTGGACTAGTGCTGAATACACAAAGGGTCCGGGTTTGCACATTCGGGTCCCGACACGTGTGCGGGTATGCGAAGTGACAACCTACATGGCAAGATCTAAGCTGTTGGTTCTAGATCTAATGGTTGAAGATGCAACAACAACTACGGCTACGTGGATAGTCCATGGCAAGGCGACGTGTGGTTCAATCTAGACCACATGATTTTGATCCAACAAAGGAGAATGATGGTGGTGAACAGCGATGACCGTACATGTGGCAAATGGAGGCAGCACCTACGTGGCAAGATCTAGATTGGACATCTCCAATCGGACGGATATGGATGATGGGCAAGGGCACGACGATGGCACTCACTAGAGAAGAGAACGACAACAATGGTGGCGGTGATTTTGACACAGTTCCGAAGTGGCTTGGAGCAGATTCTTGCATCTCCAAGTGGCACTCACTAGAGAAGAGAATGACAACAATGGTGGCGGTGATTTTGACACAGCTCCGAAGTGACCTTGCTGGCGACCAAGGTGCAACGGATAGTGAACAATTGACAAGAAAGATTGTGGCAGCTTTGTGAACTCCGGTGAGAAATCCACAGCCAATGGTGGCTCCTCGGGCTTGATTGGCTAGGGCAAAACACGCAAGACAAGGTGGACTACACATTGCGCGAGATGGGACCTTAAATACTGGCCTCAGTGTCTGAGTTCAGCACGAAAAGCGTGGAATGAAACACAACAGCGGTGGAGTCTAGCAGCGGCATGGAGAGGGGATGCGGCATGATCGTGTCCATCCACATGGCGAGCATCGTGCGACTCACAGCGCAAGGCGACAAGGCTAAGTCTCGGCCGCGCGATCAAGATCCAACGGCCGAGATCCAAGATGGCTAGGGTTTACATCGAGCGGGCTGGCATGGGCGGGTTTGGGTTGGATGGCGAGCATCGTGCGACTCACAGCGCAAGGCGACACGGCTAAGTCTCGGCCGCACGATCAAGATCCAACGGCCGAGATCCAAGATGGCTAGGGTTTACATCGAGCGGGCTGGCATGGGCGGGTTTGGGTTGGATGGGCTTTGGGTTTTAGCTCAAAGGCCTTTAACTATTTTTTAGCATTTCTCTTTTAAAATAATTCTAAAAAATAAACTAAGACAAAATAAATAGTAAAAATATCAAAAAAAAAATTAGAAAATTTTGAAAAATATTTTGAGATATTTGGAACTCGAATAAAATATTTTAAATAAAACTTTATTGGAAAATTTCAAATTCTTTAATGCATTTAACAAAAGTCATATTTCAAATAAATTCAAATAATTCTAAATAAGCTTCAACATATTCTCTAGAATCTGATTGACTCTTTCAGTCTGACCATGTGTCTATGGATGATAAGCTGTACTAAAATTTAAACGGTTTCCCATTGCTTCATGCAACTTATTTCAAAATTTCAAGGTAAATTGGATACCTCTATCTGATACTTTCTTTCTTATAATTCGCAAACATATAATTCTTAACATATACAACTCTGTCGAATGATCTCCTGAATAAGTAGTATTTATTGGTATGAAATGGACAACTTTGGTCAATCGATCCACTATAGCCCATATGGAATCATATCCACTCTGAGTTCGAGGTAAACCAGTAATAAAATCCATACTGATTTCCTCCTACTTCCACTCTGGAATCTTTAATGGTTTAATAATCCACCTGGCCTCTAATGCATTACCTTTACTCTCTGGAATATATCACATAAGGTAACATACTCAAAAACATCACGCTTCATATTAGGCCACCAGAATCTCTCCTTAAGATCCTGATATATCTTTGCACTTCCTGGATGAAAAGAATACTTGGAATCATGAGCTTCATCAAGAATCAACTACTTCAACTCCTTTTTGTTTGGTACACAGATCCGACCTTTGATCCACAAGGTACATTGATCATCCAAATTAAACTCCATAGCCTTGCTTTCATCCATTTTATACTTAATTCTTTTGGTATTGTCATCATCTTTTTGTCCTTCTCTTTTATGATCCTCTAAAGTTGGCTTTACTTCTAGGGTAGCTAGAAATCCTTTTGGTACCACTTCCAAATTTACCTTCGAAATTCCTTACACAACTCGCCTAATTTTCTTCAATTAACATCTTAACACCGTGGCTCTTGCGACTCAAGGCATCGGCTACCACATTTGCCTTTTCAGGATGGTAATGAATTTCTACATTATAATCTTTGATCAATTCCAACCATATCCTTTGTCTCATGTAAAGATCTGAATGGGTAAAGATATACTTTAGACTCTTATGATCCGTATATATTCACATATGTTTCCAATGTGAAAGTTATGGAACTTCAAAGCATGCACCATCGCAGCCTAACTCCAAATCATGCGTCGGATAATTCTCATCATGCAGCCTCAACTACCTCGAAGCATATGCAACGACCTTTACATTCTACATCAATACACATCCAAGTCCTTGCTACTACAAACATCTAGCAACAGTAACACTGGTGCGGATGTCAATCGCTTTTTCAATTCCTGGAAACACTTTTTGCACTCTAGCATCTATGCAAACTTCTTCTCCTTTTTTCAACAACTGCGTAAGTGGCTTGTCATGTAACACCCCGGCATTTAATATGCCCGAATGCTACCAAACATAGGCTAAACAACATCTAAATACCATAAATTAAGATAAATTACAGCAAAAGAGTAATTGCTAAAACCGAAAATTTCGACAGCATCTCCTTTGTTTTTCCATGAATTTGGAGCAAGGGTAATAACAAGGCAAGTTATATCATAGCATAAGACATCTAAAACAGCAATATCAATGAATAAAGCATCACTTATGTCTAAAATAAGGAATTCAACCATTCCAACAAATATAACAAACCAAACGATGAACTCAAGCCCATACACCAAGATTCATGGCACTAATCATTATTATCATGACTCCCACTGATTAAATCAGATAATAATGTGAAGCTACGTGTAGAAGTGTAGCTAATGCCCTTTTCCCGCATGCCGGTTTCATGGTACCTAAGAAAAACAACATAAACACAAGCGTGAGTTCATCGCTCAGCAAGTATATTGCAATGGAACAAGAAAACACATTCTAATACCTTCATCACCACTTTCACATACGACATCATACACATCTCATATTCATAGCGTAAGCATATCATTGACATCATCATATATCATCATCATATATCATCTTCATATAATGCAATGCAATGTAATGCAATGCGATGCACATATCTCCTGGAAACTCATACCGGTATGGTTGAGTACACACCCGTCGGTGTGCACCCTCTCCCCCCTTCCATCCCAAAGATGGAGGGTGCCTACTCCTCGCTTCCCCACACCGCGGTGGATGAAATCACGATGTAGGACTTACTCATTGGCTCTCTGGAATAGTCATAACTTTCTCACCGACCTTCCCCGGACTAGTTATGACTTTCTCGCCGCTCGGGCCATGTAACATGTCATGTATGCAATCATGCCAACATCATAAATCACTTGTACATTATCACATGGCCTCATAGCATAGTAAGCATATTCATCATATCATTGGCAATCATTAAAGCATAGCATGTGAACATATCATGTATTATATTTCAATCACATCCGAAAGTTAGCAACCTATAACCCGCTACCCATTCCAATACACTTGCCTCAACCACGGACGACGGATTGGCGAGAAGTAGAAGGCACTCCCGGGGTCACACCACCTGCACATAGGTACCACACACTCACAATCAAGTCCACAAAACAGTACGCAAACCCTCTTCTACCCCGACATCGCCAACTACTCGCAAAACCCAAAAACAGAGGTTCTGTCCCGTCGGGACAGCAGCCTTCCAAAAGGCACAACTTGAGTACTAAGACTCCGAATCAATTAAACGAGTACATCCTCGCGTAGCTTAGGAAATTTCCTAACTTTTTCTAAGTATATGGAAAGACTGATTCGGACTCTAAAGTGGTTTAATCTGAAGAATACCGTGATCTGTTCCAATCACATCACAGATTTTAATACGTTCGAAAAAACAAGCATAACTTTCAAACGGCTGGGCGGAATTTAACGTTCTTTATACCCACTGAAAGGTATTGAAGTTACCTACAACTTCTTCAACAGGAGGACGACCAAAATCCGACTCTAAATTTGCGAAAAACCAAACCCTAGGTCAACTGCTCATGCTGCCCGAAACAGAGAACGTGGCAACTTCTAGATCTAATCTAATCTACTCAATTCCAGCACCACCAATTGATCTAAAAACATGATAATGACCCTTAGAACAGTACCTAGATCAACCCCAAGGATTCCCATGGCCATACCTTCGCCCAACGCACGAAAACCCAATGGATCTCCTCCCGATTCGCGCGATCTCCTTCCTCGCTCCAAATCCACCGGATCTCCTCGTCGCGGAGCGCTCCAATGAATGGATCTTCGAGGTGGTGAGGTCAAGAACTCACCTAGGTGCAGCAAGGGAGGTGGAGAGGTGGTGGAGGGGGTGGTGGCGCAAATGGGAGAGCAAGGGGGCGGCGCAAGCAAGGGAGGAGAGCAATGGGTGGCGGCTAGGGCTTCTCCAAGTGGTGGGGCGCAAGGGCAGAGGTGGGGGTGCACATAGGGGCAGGGGGAGGCCTCTCCACCAGCCCAAACAAGATTCCTACTCCGACACGGACTCAAACACCTTCCCACCAAAGCCCACGGTCCTTTCCCTTAGGCCCAAAACTCCCTGGAAACGGCCCGGAAATGCTATTAAACTTCATGCCGTAAGGTTTCAACCTCCAATTCCATATCCCATAAATTTTTAGACCTCAACATTCTCATTTTATAAGGTTACGACACTCCGTGGTGTCACATGTCAATTGTTGAAAATCCTTCAATAAATCGACAGTAGTATCCCACCATTCCAAAAAAACTACGGATCTAAGTAACTGACTTTTGTTGCTTCCAATGTAACACTGCTTCTACTTTACTTGGGTCCATAGCAACTCCTTCAACAGTCATTACATGACCCAGGAATTCCACTTTCTTGTTCTAAAAGTCACACTTACTAAACTTAGTATATAACTATTGTTCTCACATCTTCTTAAGAACTAACCTTAAGTGTTCTACATGTTCTTTTATCTTAGAGTAAACAATAATGTCATATATGAATACGACAACAAACTTATCTAGATATTTCATGAAAACCTTATTCATCATGTTCATGAAATATGTAGGAGCATTAGTCAATCCAAATGATATGATCGTGAACTGATAATGTCCATATCTTATCGAGAACGCAGTCTTTGGTATATCCTCTGCGCAAATCTTCAACTGATGATATCCCGATCGAAGATCTATCTTGGAGAAAACTCTGGCTCCTCTCAGCTAATGAAATAAATCATCGATCCTAGGTAGTGGATACTTGTTATTTATCGTCACTTCATTAAGCACACGATAATCAATACATATCCTTAGACTTCCGTCCTTTTTCTTACAAACAAAACAGATTCTCCCTATGGAGATGATCTAGATCTCACAAAACCTTTCTCTAGCAACTTTTCAATCTATTTCTTCATCTCTACCAACTCATCAAGAGGGCATTAGATACGGTCTATTGGCTATTGGGGCTGCACCAGGCACCAACTCAATTACGAATTCAATGTCTCATCTGGTGGCATACAAGGTATACCCTTAGGAAAAACATTCGAGTATTCACTAACCACTGGTACTTCCACTAAACTGACAATTTTGACAATATTGACCATCAATTGACCATCATGAACTGTGGTCACTTTAAACTCCACTTGTTCACCATTCGGGCTCTCAATAGATACTAATCTTCGACCACAATCCAATACAACCTTGTGTTTGGACAACAAATACCATGATGAACTCAACAGTATAGGCGGATTTCACGGCGACACGCCGGATTGATCACAAACTGCCGATTAACGGGTTTCGGGGCTAAACTTCAGACGACCATAACTTCTAGAATAGTGATCAGAACTTAACCAAATTTGAATGAGAGCTAGATGTGACCTAGAGGAACACCGTGATGTAGGTGTCTTGGAGTTTTACCTTCTGGATCAACGGGGAACGCGCGAGGATTATTGTCGCTGTCTGCAACGCAGTCTGATCGGGGAAAATAATTTTATGTGCAAAATCCGTGGATCAAACCATGAGTTAGCATGTGCATCACGTAGAGGACATCAAGGAGAGTCTACAGTAAAAATTCCACAGTCAAACTCGAAAAATTGAGGGAGATATGGCCTCGGCAAGATTCGAGATTGAAACGGCCATAACTTTTGATTCCTTGGGCCAAATTGCACTAAATTTGAAAGGGAGATAGAGGGAACATCATGTCTCACCATGGAGAATACGGATCTCAAAAATAGTCAACGCGCTGACGGGGGACGCGCTCCAAAGTTTGGCTGCACTGCCACATTCCTGATGATGACGGCTGAGTTTTAGGGTTTGGAAAAATTCATCAAAGGTTGGGGACGCGTGGGAGAGTCCATGGGAGGTCTACATGGTGTTGGGGAGGCGGCTAGGGCAAGAAAAATAATTTTGGAAGAGTTTGGAGCAATCCTGGCATTAAACCGAGCAGTTGGCGTGAGTCCAGCAGTAAAGGGGTGATGTGGCCGCTTGTGGCCGCTTGGATGGAGATCGTGTGGCTGTGAGCGAGGCGCAGCGTGGTTGGCCCAGTGCGCTGGCACGTGGCCCATGCGGTGCATGCGGCCCAGCCATGAGGCGCGCCTAACGCCTGCGGGCAAGTGAAATGGGCCAACATGAAAGTGAGGAAGTAGGTCGGGCGTGGTCGGGCGCGGGAGTGGCGGCCCAGCTGGTGGGGTGGGCCGACGGGAGAGAATAAAGGAAATTTAGCCCAATTCCAAAACCAGATTTTCCAGCTTTTCGAAATAAAAATAAATCTGAAAATTAAAACTAATTATTTAGGGCAACAAAAATACTAAAAATCTGGAAAACTTCTAGAAAATATTTTGAGACATTTTGAACTCAAATAAAATATTTTCAACAAAACTTTACACAATATTTTCAAATATTTAATTAATTTCCAAAAAGAACATAATTCAAATTAAATCCAAATAAATTCGAGAAATAGCAAACGAGCTCCGAAAAATCTCAGAAAATACAGAAAAATTCCTTGGAGCACAAGGAACCCAAATAAAACTAAATTTATTTTATCTGAAATATAAAATAATTAGATTATATTATTTTAGATTTTAGAAAATCCAAATTAAGCTTTATTAATGCGAGAAAAAACAACGGAAATTTTTGGGAAGCTAAACTAAACCAAAAAATTTGGAAAACCCAAATTTTGGGATGTTACATCCGTGGACCTGACTCGCATGGGTCCAAAACCCGCAGCTAATCCGCCCATAACCTAACCCTAACCCGTTGCTCTCGAACCATTGGATTCCGATCTAATGCATCTCATTAAGCCGCGTATGCTAGTGCTTTGGACCTGATGGAAATTGGGCGGGCGAGATCAAATCATAATGGTTCAGATTGAGTCACGCCTATGAGGAATCGGGACCGTCGGATTGTGTTCGATCGGGCGGTTGCGAGCAATTGGAATTCGGGTAAGAGTCGAGCGTTTTGAGCCGTTAACTGAGGACACGTATACAGCTTTGGGCCATCGTCTCTGAGAGTTTGTCGCTGTTACAAACTAGGACTCTGTTGCTGAGTCGGTTCATATTCCTGTGTTGTGCATGGACTCCGAGAAGATAAAAGAGGTCCGAGATGTTCTATGGGATTCTCCAGATTGTGCCGCACCTTTTGACCTAGAACGCAGCGCCGGAGGTGCGTGGTCTGTTAGTGTTATGCCCTTGAGGCAATCATATGGATGATTGTAACATGACTATATTTATGAATAATAATATGATTATTGGTCCAATGAATGTATATCATTGTTTTGATTAACAAGTGTGTGACTTGTTTATGAAGCTCTTTACTTATTGATATAATTCGATAAATATCTTTGATCGGATATCATCGTATAGGACAACGATGAATAGATCAAAGACATATATTGTTCGATGATCATGTTTTATAGATCATGGGATATGGAGATATCATCAATACATTGTGGACGATGTTGAAGAACATGTGTTAGATAGACCCACAATGGGACACTGCGAGAATGTTACATTCTTATGTATCATCAGTGTATCTCATACATAGTAGATGTATGATCCTTAGACCTGAGATTGTCATATTCCCTACATGTGTAATAGTTTAACTTGGGGTTACTAAACACTATTTCCTAACCTGGATAGTTATAAAGGTAGCTTTCATGTTTACTATGAAACATGCAGAGGGAAGTGAGCAGTCAAGATGGAATTTGCCACTCCAATGTAACGGAGATATATGTCTAGACCACTCGTGTGATATGATTAAGGAAGTGCATGGCCATGCCGTGATTGAGAAGTCAATCACAACTTATTAATATATCACGGATACGAGAGATGGATTGAACTATCAAAGGATGACAAGCTTCTCACCTTGAGTTCGATCTTCATATAGTTTGGCAAAGGGATTATTACATCAAGATTTTTAATCATATGCGTTTGGGAGTTGGCATGCTCTGCAAAGAGCCGCTACTGACTATTGGATTAGAAAAAGGGTTTTCCGAATCCATGTCCAAATGCGCATGAACCTACAGGGTCACACACTTAACGGGCTGAGACACATTAATTCGGATTGGATCCGTAATTAATGGACCTCGTGGGCTTAGCGCATAGATGGGCCCTGATTGCCTAGGGTTTCACATCGTGGCTATATAAGGAGGGGAGGAGGCTAGACGCAGAACACACTTTCGTGCGGTTTAGAGGTGTTTCGCAAGAAACCCTAGCCACCTCCTCTCGTTGCGCCTGCCGAGCAACCCGGTGCTTGCACACCGACGCACGGCTGCCCATCCTCGGATGTGTGGATCGGCCGTGGTGACGCCGCTGCTATCAAGGGGCGTGGAGAGGACGACCGCAATGAGATTTATCCGCGCGAGGACGATCCGCGGTGAGGACGATCCACGCCGAGAACGATCCACTACAATGACGTATGGCGAAGGATTCCGCAATCGCGGCCTAGTGGTAATAGATCTGCGGAACCCTTCTTACGAGTAGCTTTTCTGGTTTGCGGTAGAAATTTTAATTTGTGCTAGTGTAGCATACCGCGTTCCCCTACATGGTCTTCAAGGGAGAGCTTGCCGGAGTTCTTGAGGGGAACCGCCGCTATTCTTTGCTGATTTGGGCTCCGCCGAGTCTTGTGTTGCCGCAAGGACCCCAGATCTAAGATCTCCATCTCGCGCTATGTTCAGCCTGACCAATTTCATCACCGGGGGATCGTCGATGTGCCGTGCGGCGAGTCACCTTCTTCAACTCCGGTAAGAGTCGCTGTCGTACCCATTGCCGTGTTTTGGAACTATATGAGCTATTGGATCTACGGTATGTAGTTCAAATTGTGCCCGTAGACCTCGCCTGTTGTCATTAGTCGCGAAAAATAGCAGATGTTAGATTCTCAATGCACATCTTATATCTTGCCACGTAGCATTGTGTAGCCGCTGCCTTGCCAAATCTTGGCCATCGGATCTAGAACATGTGGTTCAAATCGGGACACATGTCAAGAACTGTGACTATCCACGTGCCCCAGTCCTCACTGCCGTTAGATCTTATCCTGACCATTGATTTGAAACCTACAACTTATATCACACCGCCACCCGAGCCAATTAGTACCTACCATGTGTTGGCATGGATTACGAGGCGTTGCAGCCAGTCGAGTCACGTGTTGACATCAGCTGTGATGTCATGATGACATCAGCTGTGATGTCATGATGACATCAGCGATGATGTCATCGCTGGGCCCACCGGTCAGCGAAATAAAGATTTACGGAAAAATATTTTATTTTATTTTATTAGTTGCCAACGTCAGCATGACGTCATAATTAGATTTTTTGTAGAAAAATAATTCAGCCAAAAACTAATTTAGGTGCTGACATCACAGTGATGTCGTATTTTGGATTTTTTAGTAGAAAAATAATCTAATAATTTGGTTTATTCTTTTTAGTTGATTTCCAAACTTCAAATTGCTAGTTCTTGCTCATACGAACTCCGATTAAGGTGATTTTAAAGCCTAATAATTTATAAAATTGTGCTCTATTTAATGGTGAATTATATTTGATTTTTGGAGTTGTGTTTCTATCTTTTTTTGTATTTATTTGTTTATTTATTCGTTTCGCATAGACGTTGAAGTGCTCGAAGGATTAGAGGGTGAAGTACTAGATCAAGAGTAAGGTCCAGAGCAGGAACAAGAGGTTTTCCAAGGCAAGTTATGCTTTGATCATGTTGATCACATGTTTCAAAATTATATTATTTCAAACTATTGCATGCTAGTTCAAATAAAAGTGATTTCAATTAATTTGGGACTAGTTAATCAACCACTTGATTATGTCACCTTGTAACTATTAATTGTATGACATGATTCATTGGTCACCCTAAGATTGTTGATTATTAGTTGGTTGCTCTGATTGCCAACATGGGGTAGTAGAACGTGACTAGTAAGCTTTAGGCATGCAATGTGTTGTTGATATCATTTGGAATAGTAAAATTAAACTTGCTTAATAGAATATGGAACATGTTTATGAAAAGTGTGTCATGTGTACGAAGTTGAGATTTCCATGGCCAGAGCAATGGTTAGACATCATTAGAGCCTGCAAGGCTAGGATCTAGCAAGTTGAACAATTTCACACAAGCTAGCAAAACGGGTATGGTAGGTATTGCATGGCATGGTTGACATGCTTACTAGAATTTGTCATGTGGGTAACGTGTATACTATCTCAGAAGATTTAAATCTAATTAACTAACCATGCTCATGGTCAAGAGCAACTCGGGAAAGTATTGTCAAGTATAGCTTTGTTTTTGCAAAGACTTTTGGAAAACGTGTTGTAACTAGTTGGTTCATTCTTAAGTTATGGTTGGCTGTATTGCACTCGCTGTTTGTGGCCATGGGAGGATCACGAAATGATGAATTTAAACTTTAATTACTGTTACTTGTTTTATATCAAGTGCACTTAACAATTCCATTGACATTTGATAAACTGCTCACTTGCAAATAAAACCTACCTTATGCTGAAAATAGACTTAGTGTAGAAGCTTAATTCCTTAGAACTAACTATGCAAGTATATTTATTTTCATACACTAAAGTCTTTCAAGTACATATGTGTACTCACCATTTGCTCTATTTAAAATGTTTAGATGAAAGTAATGAAGAGGTTCCCGATGATACTTACTTCACACCGGGGATAGGCGACTACTTAGACAGATGAACCGAGGCTTTTCCCTAGTCTTTTGCCTCTGGGTTATGGATGGGTATACCATTGTTCCGCTTTTGGTTTATGTTTTTTTTCCGCTGCAATTTTACTCTTATGTGTTATATTTGGCCGGTCAGCCATAGACTTGTAATATTAAGTAGTTGTAACAGTTCTAGACTACTTTTATGATATGTGAATTATATGTGTGTATGTGTAATGATTCATCTCGAATGCGGGATATGTGGGCGCTAGGCTTTGATCTTGGGAACTAGCTCTGGACACATATCGGGGTACTCAAAATTGTTCTCAAGGGTCCGACGCGTGGACATGAGTGACCGTCATTCCTTGCCTACTTTGTCGCATACCCCTTGGTGGTTGTGGGTAGTACCAAGGTTCTGAGGTAGCCAGCATGTGCTACGCCCGGAAGGGTTGGTCTCAATCCCGGTATGGTTCTTCGGAAGAAAATCAGAACTCTCTTGGACGCGTAAGTGTGTACAGTGCCAATCAGGTGGCTCATATTTGTTTGAGTGAGGGTCATCTGGTTAATATTCTGTGCATGGGGCTATTAATGGCAGTGAGCATACACTTAAACGAAGTATGGATGTCACTTCTAGTCCAACGCACGAGTGAGGTTCAATTCGTGTTTCCGGGTACCCATAGGAAGTCTGTTAAAATATGCATTGCAAAAGAAGATAATCATTACTTGTGGGTAAAGTAGTACACCTATGCAAAGTTAAAACTTTCGAAAAGCTGCACCCACGGTTAAGGGCACTTGGTAAAGTCATCACATAGTTAGAATTTTGATATTTTTATAAAAATAATCTAGAATTTGGAAATTTGTATTAGAAAATTTACCCTACAGATGAATCAATGCTTATCATGTATTGACAAGATTGACTTCAACTGTCGTGCTTTTTGTTGGCAAATGATTTGGGTTTATGCCAAGTGTTGGCAGGGAAAATGATTCATTATGCTGAATTATGAGATGATAAGATTATGTTGTTATTCATTCAAGCTATTTTGTATACTGTTAAATTGCTTTACAAAGTTATGCTTTCAACTTATTATTCAGCATTTACAATTCAAATTAGCTTTATGCATAGCTTCCTTTGTTTCAGCCTACTTGTAATTTAGGTTTTGCAAAAGTCTTGCGAGTACTATTTTGTACTAAACTTGCTATTATTTTTGTTTTATATGAAGAAATTGAATACCATGAGGATACATATTTTGACGCAGGTATGGAGATAACAACAATGACTATTTATGATTTACCTTGTCAGTTGCCTGTGGAATATGGGATAGAAGGGCATACGATAAGATAAAGCTGTTTCTATTATGCTAAATTTTGGTTTGTAATAATATTATGTAAAAACTACTTCTGCTGAAAAATGTAAGTATGGTTGTGATTTCAATTTGTGTATGTGCATGCTAACTACTGATCACAGGACTAGCATAAAAAGCACATTAAAATCTTTTTTCTATGGTATATCAGATCATAAATGAGAGGGTCTCGCAATAACATGACCTGTAACTCGCATTAGTTTTTGGTGGCACATATGTGCAAAACTAGCCTTTAGCAAATTGTACAAAACTATTATTTTGAAAACCAACAGATTTGTTTATCAATTTCCCAATGTTGTAGAGGGACAAATTTGCAAAATCCAAATGCAGGGACCATCGATCTATATATGTATAGAGTTCTTGACAGTTAATTTAACCCTTCAAGAAAAAATTGTCTCCACTGCACAGATACATAGAAACAACTACTCATCTGAACGACGCGGTCGGAACATGAGTAACCGTTCAAACATGGTATAAACTGAAACGCAGAAAATTAGCCCTGAGGCGCAGCAGATCAATCCCTAATCACCATGTTTCCTACCATTTCTGTACCGAAACAAGCTTTCGCACCAAAACATGGCAAGCAATTCCGTTGGCACAATATGTTCAAACTACCAGCAATTATGAAGTTACTCTTCTTTCATAAATTTACGCTACCCTCGTTCAAAATTTCTAAAACTGTAAAGCGCGCGCAGGAGTCAGGAAACTAGCACTCTCAATTTGAACACATTCAGAAAACATATATATATATATGACCTCTGTGAAGCAGACCCTCCTCGCATCCCATGCATCAAGCAAACAACAATCACCATTTTCCCCCGAGCCACCACACCGCATTATCACAACTTCAGCACTAGTTTCTGTCGTTTGCAATGGAAGAGGTGGTGGTTTTGATCGTCGGCGCGGGACCGGCGGGCCTCGCGACGGCAGCGTGCCTTCGGCAACTCTCCGTACCCTACGCCGTCCTCGAGCGCGAGAGCTGCAGCGCGTCGCTGTGGCGCAACCGCGCGTACGACTGGCTCAAGCTGCACCTCGCCAAGGAGTTCTGCGAGCTGCCCCACATGCCGTACCCGGCGGATGCCCTGACGTACATACCCAAGCGACCAGTTTGTCAAGTACTTGGATGACTACATCGAGCGTTTCGACATCCGGCCCAAGTATCGCACTGCCGTCGAGTCATCCACGTATGACGATCATGGGAAATGTTGGGCCGTCGTGGCGCGTGACGTGGCGACGTCCACGGTGGCCAAATACACGGCGAAGTTTCTTGTTGTGGCGAGTGGTGAGAACAGTGCGGAGAATGTTCCGACGATCCCTGGGCAGCAAGGTTTCCCAGGTGAGGTCTTCCACTCGTCAGGCTATGTCAGGCGCCGCCTACTCCGGGAAGAATGTGCTGGTCGTCGGATGTGGCAACTCTGGGATGGAGATTGCTTACGACCTCGCGTCTCATGGTGCCAACACTTCCATTGTTATTCGCAGCCCGGTATGTGTAGTCGACATATACCTTAATTTTCATGCATTTAATAGCAAGGATCGATCAGAAGTTTATCGATCGACATATACCTTAATGTTTCGTGGGTTTCAATGGTGCAAACGATGTGTGACACATTAATTGTACATATGCTTGCAGCTTCATGTATTGACAAAGGAATTAATCCGGATGGGAATGAAACTAGCCCAGCGTCTCCCACTGACGGTAGTAGATGCTCTTCTCGTGATGACGGCGAATTTCATATACGGAGACCTGTCGAGGTATGGCATTGTGAGGCCCAAAATGGGCCCTCTTCTCCTCAAGGCAAAAACCGGCCGATCCGCAGTCATTGACGTTGGCACCATAGGGTTAATCAAGAATGGCATTATCAAAGTAAGCATGCTCTCCATAATTACATTAGTTCACAAAATTAAAGTTATTTTCCTATCTCACCTTATTCAAAAAAAAAACTTTTTTTTGATCTCTTATAGGTACTTGGAAGTATTGCCGAAATCAAGGGCAACGTAATTGAGTTTGAGGGTGGGAAGGAAGGCTCCTTCGATGCCATCGTGTTCGCAACCGGATATAAAAGCACAGCAAACATGTGGCTTAAGGTAGTAGCAATGAGATTTGAATTCAGCCCCTTCGGATTTTATTGATGCAGTAATTTTTTATATGGTCTTACAAAAAATACGTGTGATTTATGAGTGCAGAATGGTGAGAGCATGTTGAATGATGATGGATTGCCAAAGAATGAATTCCCGAATCATTGGAAAGGTGCAAATGGACTCTACTGTGCCGGGTTGGCAAGGAGGGGATTGGCCGGTATTGCCATGGATGCCAAGAATATCGCCAATGACATTAATTTATTACAGACACCATGTCCCGCTAAAATACAAGAATTGTTGACATAAACTTGTCTTCGATGGAATCTTCAGCGAAATGGACAATTTTCGGTTTAATCGATGTATGTAGTTTTAATGCATCAAAATATTTTTTTAAACAGACAACTTTGGCAGATTAAAATACCTTTAATAATTATAATATTTCTTTGGTACTTACGTCGAGGGATAATTTTGACAAAGGATAACTTAAGTAAAAGAAATTAGAACGGCAATAAACAATGTTGTTTTTTGTAACAATGAAGAAACTATACATCTTTTTTTGGATTGTCAGTATGCTCGTTTTGCATGGTATGTTATACAAGCGTCCTCTAATTTGTCACCTCCTCGTAGTATAGCCCATCTATTTGGATTTTGGCTAGTAGGGTTGAGAAAGGAAGTTAAAAATCTTTGTCTAATTGGGGCTACCGCACTTTGTTGGGCTATTTGGCTATGTCGAAATGACAATGTCTTTAATAAAAAATATGTGTCTAATCCATTGCAGGTTATCTATTCATGTCTTGGTTGGTTACGCTCATGTCCTTGTTGCAACGGGCAGGAAGCTCGAGAGTTGGTATTGAAGCATACAAATCTATACAGATCGTGGTCCGTAAAATTTTCGCCGGATATGGATGGCGGTTTAATACAAGATTGTGTGCGTGTTGAGAGTTTTTGTTTTAAATTCCTTTCTACTAGGCGCTACGCCTACAAAGTCTGTGTTTTTGTATGCCTCTTCTTGCAAACTTTTCGTGTGAACCTTGTAATAATGGATTGGCTATGTGTATCTTTTGATGCAGAGGCCAGAAGATTAATAAAATTCTTCCATTATCTAAAAATATCCTGCTAAATTAACTTTTATACGTATGAATTCTACTATGACAAAAAAGATCTAGTGTATTTTTAAGAACAAAAAAAGAGCTAGTTTTAGATTATTGGTATCTTTTACAGCATCTATATGCTGTCGACCTTTTACATATTATAACTATCAATGTATTGCATGTGATTCCTGTCAAAGAAGTAAATCTATGCATCGGATGTTATAAAATTTCTGTTCACGTCAAGTTTCGCATGTGACATGAAGTATTTATCTCTAGCGTTATACTCCATGCTATGACTTATGAATTATGATCGACCTTCCACCCTGATGGTGTGAAAATTATTGTAATTTTCCTGAGAATAATTGTTGTTTGCCGACTTTTAATTACCTATCCGTAGTAAATCAATTTCAAGGCTTGAATTTTACAAGTTATATAGTAGAGGAGAAAGTTAATTATGCCCCTAGCTAAATGGTTTAATTTTCGAGAAATTGAGGCGTACCTCCACAATTGTTTTTCAAGTATTGGCAGTTGTTTTGAAAGAGCCTTTAATGCCAGAATGTTTACACTGTTAAAAGATAAAATTACAATGCATCCAGGCGAATGCATAGCAGGAAGAGGCCCGTAGAGAGTTACAAGGTACCTCTATTGGGCAGGCTGGGCGTGAAAATATGGTGTAGGTGGTTTTAGCTTAACTTCTGAAAGGAAGAAAGATGCAGGTTCGCTCGTAAAACAGACCAATTGGGGCAGGTCAAATTAGGGAGGATCATAAATATATCTGCCAGGGGCGGAACCTGTGACGGCCTGCGCCCTCGGATGGGCCAGTTTTCTGGTGCCGACCCTTCTGTTTTATTTCATTTTTCCGTAGTTTTTCAAGGAGGTCTTTGTAGGTTACTACAGAAAAAGCTATCACATACGGCTCAAAAATATCATCACAAACGGTTTTCTGAACCGACTATAAGCATATGTCTATTATAATACAACGCATGCATTTATTTCTGAACCGTCTATGAAACATCTATCACAGACAGTTCTTGATACAGATCGTCTGTGATATAGAACTGTTTGTGATAATAGGCTATCACAGACGGTTTGTACCAAGAACTGTATGTGATAGTCTATAATCACAGACGGTTCATAGTCCCAGGCGTCTGTGACATGAGATGTATCATAGACAGTTTTTTCTAAGGAACCGTTTGTGATTTATTTTGTATTTTTTGAAATTTTTTCTGTTTGTAGGCTAGCCTCAGGAAATACTAGATATGCCATCTGAAACAAGCCGATTACAGATTACACATCCATAAGTACACATGTACCATCACAAATCAATTCAGATTACATCACAACACATGCATATTACAAATTGCACCACAACACATACATTTCCGAAATCAACTCAGATATATTAACTAATTGAATGCATAAGTACTATATGCTACTACAATCATAAATCCACAGCACAACTTTCACAAATCAACAAAAGTGATAATTCATAAATTCACAATATGTACAACAGTACTAGTTTAGTTGTACTAATCAAGTTAGGCAGAGTGGCACTCATCTTTTGGCTTTATAACCTCACACAACAAAAAGGAAACAAGTTGTCCTCGAATTCTGTTCAGATCGGCCTATTTGAACGCAGTTGTAGCATATTTCATAATTTGTTGATGGGAAGATTAAAGTCGTGCATACATGTAAATTGATAAGTATGAAACAATTATTGCAACATTGATAAACCTGCAGGTCATTGGTCTTTGTTGTACCAATCATGAGTTACATGTTGTGGCAAACATAGAATCCACATAGTTTCCTTTGGCTGCTGGTGGCACTGCAAAAATAGAAATGATTAGTTCGAGGGGCATTATTACAGAGTTGATATAGGATTATTGTGTACTAGCAGACACCGAAAACTTCAAATCGTGGTTCAGCTGTGACCCTCCCTTTGATGGCCCTCCATAAATCTGTACACTTTAAACGACCTACGTGATTCCAAAAAGATAGCCTCAGCATTCCACAAACAACTACACCTTGAACGACCTATAGCAGTGTTTTTTATGGAGAAAATATGATTACCTATCGAGTAATTGTGTAATAGGTCTCAAGTCATGGGTGTCGCCCTTTAAGGAATCAAGATAGATTACCCAGTTCTTTCTTGGTACAATTATAATAAGAACTCAGCGAAACCTACATAGGTATGTCACCATGATTATTCAACCTAACTTCGAGTTGCATATAAAGGACAAACAAACAAGTGTAGAAACCAGTGCAGCACTTACCCCAGGTTGCAGAGTAAAAGTATATTGGTTTTATTGTGTTGAGCTAGCAATGCACTTGCCACGTAATCTGTAACATCCTCGAAAACACAAAATGAATAAGAGAAAAAAATCAAATTTGAATTCTAGTTTTATTCTGAATTTTCACTTTTTCTATGTTTTCTTGGATTTTTGTCTTTAAGAAAATCATTTTTATTGTTGTATCTTTGATTTATAAACATTGAAATCCAAAATCATTTTAGGAAAAATTCATATAAAATATATTTAAATTTAAGGATCACCTAATGTCCCCAAAAAGTCTTAAAGGAGTCTCAAAGCATTTAATGTGTAACTTCCCAAATTTATAATAAAATAAAAATAAAAAAAATTCAAAATGTAATTTTACATTAATCTTGGATTTTTTGATTTTATGACTTTTTGGTGATTTTCCTTAATGAAAATCTATTTAAGCTGATTTAGCAAAAAGATAAAAGTAAAAAGGTAAAAGTGTGGGCCCCTGACGGCTTATCCTGAGTCCTTCAGGTATTTCTGACTAGTCCCAGATCAAGAGCTAGTACACATACCAAAAGTGATGAATCAACAACCATATCACGAATACATATAACTAAGTAAGAATAATACCAAATAAAAGCAAAGACCTTAAGGTCAAGGTTTACCATTACGGCCTGAACAGGCTGAACAACTTGAACAACTGCAGCGGAAGACGAAAACGCCAATGCGACCCATCCAAATGCCCACAGGCAATCGAGTGGAGAACGCACCCTAGTCGTTGGAAATCTTGAACAGCTTCTTTCACTTCTGAGAGAGGATTAGAATGTAGCACGTGAGTACATAAAGTACTCAAAGAAGTCCGGGAATTTATTCATATTGTAGTCTATCCAAGGATTGCTTTATATTGTTATTTTGCATAATGCAAAGTTTAATTAAATCTTACTTGTTTATCATTTTCACAAAGCTTATTTGAGCAATTCTTTTAATAATTGAATTATGTAATATTGTAGTGAAGGTTCTAACCACCACTCACTAATACATTGTGCTCTATCCGCCACACTCAACAAAATCGTGGTTCATCCAATCACATGGCTCATTCGCTAGGGTTCACAAAATCAGGTTCCTTCCACCTACCTGGCTTTGGCCGCTGTAAGCACATCCGAGAGTTCTAACCGCTCCTGATCCCAAAATGAAATATTGTTTAGTTTGAAATCAAAACCCAAAGTCTACCAAAGATGAAAGCATTCTTCGCTTTGCCTTTGACCGTAGGCACGGCTATTCGAATAGTTTTAACTCGCAGAGGTGTACAACTTTACCCACAAGACATGATATTCCCTTGATGCCATGTACAATTAACACACTTCCTTAGGTGTGCCGGCAGGATATCATGACAAGGCCTTTACAATGTATATGCCTAACCCGACTCCAATTACGAGGTTTCACCGCTGTTAGGGTTCTTTCCACCCAAGATGTAAGCCCTCTTGCGCCGTGTGAGCAAAACAACAACAACAACAACAACAATTCCTCTTCCGGCTCTCACACAACAACCGAGTGGTGAGTCTAAGTTAGGCTTCTACAAATTAGTTAGCTGTGTCGTGCCCACTTTGACATGTGGTTGTACGGTTATGCTTAGAATGGAGACACCATAAGCGCCGGTCCTTAATTGACTTGGGGCGGTATTTGCACAAAAGGATCAAGGCTTGATCCGCTCCCACCCGACTTTCCATGCCGCCCAAGTCGAAATTATTTTCCTTTTATTTTTATTTTAGAAAACAGTACTAACATCATAGTAATAACCTTCAAATCACATTTGAGAACATTCTTTTGAATAATCCCACCCATGGGTTGTTTTCATCTAAAAGATCCTAAGCAATTCTATCGCATTACATATCAACGGATACCATATAAGCATAAGCATGGTATGAACAATGTTCTAGGGTTACAATGGATATGATTAACAATGTCAAGGAGGAATCAACAATGTCGGAATAACTAGCTCTTATATTTGACATATTTAATTAAACATAGCCATGCAACTTTATAAACAATTTTAAATCATTTCGCAAACATAGGAGCAAAATGCGTCAAGGAGACTTGCCTCGGTCACAGCGAGAAGGTGGAACTCTCTCAAGTCCGGCATGGCTCATGGACTCGGCTGAACGTCGACTACGCCGCAAAACGAGTCAAATAAATAAATAAAAGAAAATAAATAAAATACAAAAATGATAAAATTAGTACTGGCAGGAAGGTATTGATTTATGATGAATTTAGAAATTTGAATGGAGTCAAACGGAATTTGGATGAGAAAGTTATGAGCTTCCGAAGTTTGAATTTGGAATAAATTGAAAATCGGAATATTCCTTAATATTCCTTCTCTCGTTGGATCGTCAAACGTTGACTTGGCTTTGATCGATTGGGTCTATGGCAAGTGGCCCCACATGTCATTGGGTGGAAGGCTTCTTCCTCATGGGCTTGGTCATGGAAGCCATGGGAGGGTGGAAGGAGCTTGGGGGCATGGTCACGGCGAGGGGTGGGCAAGGGCGACGATGACGGCCGGCGGTGGCGGCACCGGCCGGCTGGCGGCATGGAGCGGCGACGGCAAGGCGGCGGGCAAAGTGGCAGCGGGCGAAGGGCGGCGTGGCCTCTGGCGGGCGGCGGGCGGGCGGGCGCGGCGACCGGCCAGGGCGCGGCGAGCACACGCATGCACACACGGGCACAGTGCCTTCCAACCAAAACAGAGAGCATGCCCCATCTCCAAAATCTGGATTTTTAGCCCAATTTCGCATGGAATTTGATCAAACAAAAACCAAGAATCACTAGATAACATCCTTAGGGATCTAGAGGTACCATGAATTGGATCAAAACTCACCGGAGATGACGAATTCTACGAAGAACAGAGCTCCGGCCGAAATGAAAAGAACGCGAAATTCGTCGCCAACGCCTGATGCAACCTAAAATTGATGGTTGGGTTAGACTCTAGACTCATCCACGGTCACAAGGAACCAAGTGACATGAAGAATGGCTCACCGGAGAGAGAGAAACAAAGATGAACTCGAAGAAAACCGCAAACTTGCACCCGGCATCGGTTTTCTCGATCTCACGAGCACATGCGTGGAGTAGAGGGAAAGGGGAGCACACTCCCGGAACGGGGATACTTATACGAAGGGAATGGAGGCGGTGGTGCGACGTTTGGAGGAGAAACGGCCGACATAATGGGAACTAAGTGGATTTTCGTTTTTCATTAACACGGCCGTTCCCGGTGAGATTGGCGGCGAGTGAATGTGGGGAATGGCAAGAGATCGTTGCCGCGATCCAACGCGAACCGACAGTTCGCGTTTTGGAGTTGAAACGACGAAGTTATGGGCGTTGGAAGATTGCCCTAGCCATTGAAGCTTGCTTGGAGCTCCCTGTTCTTTGAGTTGGCTGGAGGTTGAAGAAGGTGCACTGTTCACGTGACACGTGGCGCTCTCCCATTGGTCCTCCTTTACGCAAACAATTCGCCCTAGAGAAAAATAAGGAAAAATGGCCTAAAAATTCAGGAAAAATTCCTAGAGCCATTTTAGAATATTTGGGACCCAATAAAATTGGTTCCGCTGAATTTGGATGATTTTTGTGGAATTGAATATTCGGGCGCGAATCGCAAGCATTAAACAAAAGCCGCGCGAGATAAAATAGGAACGGAGGTTCAAAAATCCAGGGAATGATTCCTAAAATTATTTCGGAATATTTGGAACACAATGGAAGTGGTTTGGAGATTTTTGAAGCATTTTTGGACTCGGGTGAAATTTCGGGTACCGGCGGGAATCTGGAAATTCGATTTTTCGACCGGAGGGGAATTGAATCCCGATTTTGGATAGGAAGGGATGCCAGGTTAATATAAACACCAAGGAAAAACCAAATTTTGAATTTAATTTATTTAAATTAGGTTTTTCTCCAGAAAGCGAAAACTAGGGTGTTACAAAAAGTAATTTTAAAAACAATCTTTAAAAATAATATTAAATTATTATAAATATCTAGAAATTTTTTTATGAAGTCAAAAGGCCATGTAAAAATCAATAGTTAAATAAAATAAATTAAAATTAATGCAATTTGACTATAAACAATGTAAAGACATATTTTTATAAAATTTTACCAAGGGTATATTGTAAACCTTATCAGTGAAAACTCCATGAAAACAATGAGTAAAAGTTTAGAAAAATTCTCAAAAAATTATCATAGGTAGGGGAGGTGAGATTCTACAACCCTGCAAAATTTGAAGACCAAATTCAATCGCATTTGGAAGATATGAAAAAGACAATTTACAAAATGAATAGTGCTAAACAGTGAAAAGTACTATTCATACTGAATTTGTCTTTTTCATATCTTCCAAATGCGATTGAGTTTGGTCTTCAAATTTTACAGGGATGTAGAACCTCACCTCCCCTTCCTATGATAATTTTTTGAGAATTTTTCAAAACTTTTACACGTGGTTTTCAAGGAGTTTTCACGGTAAGGGAGGTTTGCACCGTATATGCCCCAGTTTTACCAACCTATCTTTAGCTAAAATTTTTACCACACACTCCTCTGATGAATGTTTACTTATAATAAGAATATTAAAAATTAAAAATTATATTTATTGATTTTTTCAATTTAGAAAATAAAAACTTGAATTTTTGAATTTTTTCCTGATAGATTTATTGGAAAATAAATATTCAAGTTTTAAATCTGAGAATTTTGCACAAGATCACTTAGGTGTAACATCCTCAACTTAAATGATAGCGAAAACAAAATTCACAATTTGATTTGAGTATTTATGTTGAATTTATACTGTTTGTGCTTTTCCTTGGGATTTGTGATTACAAGAACTTCCTTTTTGTGTAACCTTAGAATAGGATCTTAATTTTAAAATTCAAAACCATTGAACATAGAATTTGAGAAAAAAACTTTTTAAATTCCAAAACATTTATAAGTCATCCTTGCAAAATTTCAAAAAATTTGAATTGAATTATAGAAATTTGAAAATAAAAAACAGCATCTTGTTATTTGAACCTTGAGCATGTTAGATTTTTGTAGAATTTTTTGAACTTGTTATTTGCTTGAAATTTTTACAGTTGTTTAAATCTGCTCTCATGATCCTTTACAAAAATTTCCAATTTTTTTAATTAGTTTAGTTGCTCAATTAAATTCGAGTTTGTTGCTGCCCAAAAATTAGAAAAAACTGAACTTTTTATTTTCCTTCCTTTCTCTTCCAACTATCGCCGAGACTTAAGTTTTGAGCCGGAGGATTTCGTGTACCTTAGAGTTACACCTCTCAAGGGAGTTAAGAGGTTCCATTCCAAAGGAAAACTCGCACCGCTCTATGTCGGTCCGTTCAAAATCCTAAGTCGCAGAGGTGAAGTTGCTTACCAGCTGGAGTTACCGCAAATGCTAAGGTGGAGTGCATGACGTGTTCCATGTGTCACAACTGAAGAAGTGTCTCCGAGTGCCAGACGAGCAAACCCCTTTGGAATCGATCGAGCTGCAGGAAGATCTGACATACAAGGAGCACCCTGTCAAGATTTTGGACACCATGGATCGAGAAACAAGAAATAAGTCAACCCGTTTCTGCAGAGTCCAGTGGAGCAAACACTCCAAAAGTGAAGCGACTTGGGAGCGCGAGGAGGATTTGATAAAAGATTTTCCAAACCTATTCCTTAGTTAGCCCTAAATCTCGGGGATGAGATTCTGTTAAGGAGGGAGGTTTGTAACACCCCAAATTTTGTTTTTCATGAATTTGGTTGAAATTTTGCATTTTTGAGAATTTTTGGAATTTTCTAGAATTTATTTGGATTTAATTTGAATTTATTCCCTTTTGAGATAATTAAATAATTAAATATTTCAAATAAAATTTTGTTGGAAATATTTTATTTGAGTCCAAAATGTCTCAAAGTATTTTCCAGAATTTTTCTGATTATTTTGCTATTTTTCTTGAATTATTTGAATTTCTAGAAATTATTTTAATTATTAAATCGCTGGAAAACCGAGTCGGTTCCACTGTTCACCCGACCGAACCCGAGTCAGACTCGAGTCCGAGTCCGACTCGAGCCCGACCCGAGCCGGAGCCAAACCCTAACCGCGTGACCATTGGAGCGAGATCCAACGGCCACTGTTGCGCCACGTCACCGAGCCCGTTCCCCGTGCGAACCCGCTTGCACCCGGAGCAATCCCAGCCATTGCACGTGGACACGTCAACAACCAGGATGGAGCCACGTCGCCTCTCCGTGTCGCCGACGGATTCCGCCGTCGCGCGCGGGTGGACCTCGTTTTCCACGAGATTCACGGAAGCCGAGGCCCCTATTTAATGCGCCGCCACCCGTGTCATGACCGCCTTTTCCGTGCGCACCCGTAGCCCTAGGTCACCGAGCACGAGCCACCGTAGCTTCACCGCAAAAGCTGGCCAAAGTTGGAACTGCACTCCGCTGCGGTTTTCCGCCGTTTGCCGTCGTTTTCGCCGTTCTCCACCGTCACCGAGTCCAGATCCGAGACCATTGTGTCAAGGCACGTTGGAGGGTACTACTCACCTCGCCGGAACTGCGCCAAAACGCCGTCGGGCTCGTCATCGTCTTCGTCTCCGGCAACCCAGCTCCGCCGCAACATCGCCGAAACCCGCGAACTCTACCAGCCGTCCGATCAAGATTCCGACCGCACAGGTTCGTCCACGTCACCCGTAACGAAATCCACGTTGCGGCTTTTAGATCTAATCTCAACCGTTGGATCTAGATCCAACGCACAGGGTTGAGCCACGTAGCCTTGAACCGCACTGTGCTAAGGGTAGATCTCAGCTGTTAGATCTAGATCGTACGGTTAGGGTTCACGCACGTTGTGGCACTAGATTAGATCTCGACCGTCCGATCTAAATCGGACGGTGTAGATTGCGCCACGCGTCGAGCGCCGGGTCATGCCACGTCACCCCCTAGCGACGCCGTTAAACCCGATCAGATCTCGACCGTCCGATCTAAATCGTACGGTCCAGATCAACCGCGTTGCACAGCAACGTGCGGGATTAGATCTGATTTGGACCATTGGATTTCAAACCAACGGCCCAGATTGCACCACGTGTGTGAGTCGAACCGACGCGGTTAAGCGTGGCGCCGCCGTCGCTGCCGACGCCACACGTGACGCCGCGAAGGGGCCTGCATGTCGCTGGTCGTGCCATCGCGGCGGTGACGTCACGCCGACGCCAAGAAATGATGTCATATGAGGGGTCCCACATGTCAATGAGACATGTACCCGTGGACCGGGTCCACGATGGACCGAACCCGAGCCATGGACCAAGTCCATGGACCCGCTGACACCATGCTGATGTCATAATTCGATTTTTCAATAGAAAAATAATTCGGTGGAAATTCAATTTCCACGCTGACGTCATAAATCGGTTTTTAAATAGAAAAATAAATGAATTAATTCGGTTTATTCTATTATTTGAATCTTCAAACTTCAAACGCTTATAACTTTTGCATTTTAACTCCGATTTGGCTGATTCCAATTTCTAATTTTTTATAAAATTGAGATCTACATAATGGTGAATTTTATTTAATTTTTGGACTTAAGTTTTCTCTGTTTATATTTATTTAATTGATTTTCCAAACTTTAAACGGGTATAACTTTTGCGTTTTAACTCCGATTTGGACGATTCGAATTTCTAAAAATTTATAAAAATGTGCTCTCTATGTTTATGAAGTTTATTTGAATTTTTGGACAATTTTTCCTACTATTTATTTATGTTATTGCTATTTGCACGCGTTACGAGTAGACGTTGAAGTGGAAGGCTCAAAGTGAAGTTTTGACCAGGAGCCATCTCAAGACCAAGAACAAGTACTTTTTGATGGCAAGTTATGCTTTGACCATATTGTTCCCACTTTGGAAATTATTTTTATTTAAATTATTGCATGCTAATTTATTTAGAAAATGCTTTGTTTAATTCGGGAAATTAGTTAAATGCCAATTTACTGTATTCCACCTTGACTTAAATAATTGTATGCCATGACCCCTTGTCACCCTAGTCTGGTTTACGTAGTTGGACATTACTAAATCGCCAACATGGGTAAATAGACCGATGTAGTATATTGCTTAGACCTCCTACGTAGTCGTGACATGATTTTTCACAATCAAATGTTAATATTGACTTAATGACATATTGAACCTGTTTTGATTAGTATCATGTGTTGTGATGTTGATGATGGCACGTGGTGCATGGTAATCAACTGGGTTTGATAAATAGATTTAGACCGAGGCAAGTGGCAAGAATGATATGGTGGGCCATGAGTGGCACCAGGGATGTCGTTTTGGTTCTTCGGGTAGTCTTGCCCTGGTCATCCTAAGGACTTGACCTTGCAAGCCTTTTGATCTGAGTCAAGCGTGCAACCACATGTCTGTAATGGGACGGACCTAGTTGAGTAAGTTACTAATAACTTGCATGTGATACATCGGAGTGCCAACTACACCTTTTGTGTAGCTTGAGAGGGGAGCGTACCAGGGCTATGGCATGGTACCCGTCCAACGGTATGTCGGTCCCATACTTCGCCTCTGTTAAGGGAAGGGATGGTGTATGGCAAAAATCGGAGAGGTTCACTTGTACAGTTTGCGGTCTCTGAAATGCTTTGTTACGATCACTCGCCTTTGTGGTGTTTGACTGTATCTTGTGGGTAAAGTACATAACCTCTGTAGAGTGTACAACCTATTCGAATAGCCGAGTCCACGGTATTGGACACTGCTCGGGGATTACAGTCAAGGGTTAGACTTTCATGAAAACAACTTGGACTTCAAAAGTTTGGTTTGGTTTATTGATGACGTTGATGGAAATGTGGATTAGGAAAGGGAAAGTGTTTACTTAACTCCTGGAAAAGTTATTGATACTATCTTTACTTTTACTGCTTTCGAATCTACTTATGCTACTTGTTAATTGCTGTTTACTGCAAATGAACCATGTAGCATTCCTTGTACCAAGCCATGCATGTAGAATATTAGTTTGCATTCTGTGCATGACTTGCTGAGTACCAAGTACTCACCCCTTGCAACAATACAACACCAGTTGAAGAAGAAGCGACGCCAGCTTTGGAGGAAGAACTTCAGGAGGAACCGTCTTTCTAGGGAGCGAGACCAGTCAGTTGACTGTGGTATACTGGATGGTGCCATGATGATGCTTTTATTCCGCTGCAATTTATTCTCTTTAATAAGTTTTCGCCCTGTGTGGCGTACTCTTGTAACTTGACCATAAGGTCGAGCAACTAGTTTGGTTATTTTAATTAAAGTACTTTACTATTATCGTTGTGTATGATTGTGATATTTACCGATGTTGAGACTGTGTGCACTAGCGTGATCCTGGACTAGTGCTGAATACACAAAGGGTCCGGGTTTGCACATTCGGGTCCCGACACGTGTGCGGGTATGCGAAGTGACAACCTACATGGCAAGATCTAAGCTGTTGGTTCTAGATCTAATGGTTGAAGATGCAACAACAACTACGGCTACGTGGATAGTCCCGGCGTGCGACGTGTGGTTCAATCTAGACCACATGATTTTGATCCAACAGTGGAGAATGATGGTGGTGAACAGCGATGACCGTACATGTGGCAAATGGAGGCAGCACCTACGTGGCAAGATCTAGATTGGACATCTCCAATCGGACGGATATGGATGATGGGCAAGGGCACGACGATGGCACTCACTAGAGAAGAGAACGACAACAATGGTGGCGGTGATTTTGACACAGTTCCGAAGTGGCTTGGAGCAGATTCGGTGCATCTCCGAAGTGGCACTCACTAGAGAAGAGAATGACAACAATGGTGGCGGTGATTTTGACACAGCTCCGAAGTGACCTTGCTGGCGACCAAGGTGCAACGGATAGTGAACAATTGACAAGAAAGATTGTGGCAGCTTTGTGAACTCCGGTGAGAAATCCACAGCCAATGGTGGCTCCTCGGGCTTGATTGGCTAGGGCAAAACACGCAAGACAAGGTGGACTACACATTGCGCGAGATGGGACCTTAAATACTGGCCTCAGTGTCTGAGTTCAGCACGAAAAGCGTGGAATGAAACACAACAGCGGTGGAGTCTAGCAGCGGCATGGAGAGGGGATGCGGCATGATCGTGTCCATCCACATGGCGAGCATCGTGCGACTCACAGCGCAAGGCGACAAGGCTAAGTCTCGGCCGCGCGATCAAGATCCAACGGCCGAGATCCAAGATGGCTAGGGTTTACATCGAGCGGGCTGGCATGGGCGGGTTTGGGTTGGATGGCGAGCATCGTGCGACTCACAGCGCAAGGCGACACGGCTAAGTCTCGGCCGCACGATCAAGATCCAACGGCCGAGATCCAAGATGGCTAGGGTTTACATCGAGCGGGCTGGCATGGGCGGGTTTGGGTTGGATGGGCTTTGGGTTTTAGCTCAAAGGCCTTTAACTATTTTTTAGCATTTCTCTTTTAAAATAATTCTAAAAAATAAACTAAGACAAAATAAATAGTAAAAATATCAAAAAAAAAAATTAGAAAATTTTGAAAAATATTTTGAGATATTTGGAACTCGAATAAAATATTTTAAATAAAACTTTATTGGAAAATTTCAAATTCTTTAATGCATTTAACAAAAGTCATATTTCAAATAAATTCAAATAATTCTAAATAAGCTTCAACATATTCTCTAGAATCTGATTGACTCTTTCAGTCTGACCATGTGTCTATGGATGATAAGCTGTACTAAAATTTAAACGGTTTCCCATTGCTTCATGCAACTTATTTCAAAATTTCAAGGTAAATTGGATACCTCTATCTGATACTTTCTTTCTTGGCACTCCGTGCAAACATATAATTCTTAACATATACAACTCTGTCGAATGATCTCCTGAATAAGTAGTATTTATTGGTATGAAATGGACAACTTTGGTCAATCGATCCACTATAGCCCATATGGAATCATATCCACTCTGAGTTCGAGGTAAACCAGTAATAAAATCCATACTGATTTCCTCCTACTTCCACTCTGGAATCTTTAATGGTTTAATAATCCACCTGGCCTCTAATGCATTACCTTTACTCTCTGGAATATATCACATAAGGTAACATACTCAAAAACATCACGCTTCATATTAGGCCACCAGAATCTCTCCTTAAGATCCTGATATATCTTTGCACTTCCTGGATGAAAAGAATACTTGGAATCATGAGCTTCATCAAGAATCAACTACTTCAACTCCTTTTTGTTTGGTACACAGATCCGACCTTTGATCCACAAGGTACATTGATCATCCAAATTAAACTCCATAGCCTTGCTTTCATCCATTTTATACTTAATTCTTTTGGTATTGTCATCATCTTTTTGTCCTTCTCTTTTATGATCCTCTAAAGTTGGCTTTACTTCTAGGGTAGCTAGAAATCCTTTTGGTACCACTTCCAAATTTACCTTCTGAAATTCCTTACACAACTCAGTCTAATTTTCTTCAATTAACATCTTAACACCGTGGCTCTTGCGACTCAAGGCATCGGCTACCACATTTGCCTTTTCAGGATGGTAATGAATTTCTACATTATAATCTTTGATCAATTCCAACCATATCCTTTGTCTCATGTAAAGATCTGAATGGGTAAAGATATACTTTAGACTCTTATGATCCGTATATATTCACATATGTTTCCAATGTGAAAGTTATGGAACTTCAAAGCATGCACCACTGCAGCTAACTCCAAATCATGCGTCGGATAATTCTCATCATGCAGCCTCAACTACCTCGAAGCATATGCAACGACCTTTACATTCTACATCAATACACATCCAAGTCCTTGCTACTACAAACATCTAGCAACTTGATAACAAAAGTGCGGATGTCAATCGCTTTTTCAATTCCTGGAAACACTTTTTGCACTCTAGCATCTATGCAAACTTCTTCTCCTTTTTTCAACAACTGCGTAAGTGGCTTGTCATGTAACACCCCGGCATTTAATATGCCCGAATGCTACCAAACATAGGCTAAACAACATCTAAATACCATAAATTAAGATAAATTACAGCAAAAGAGTAATTGCTAAAACCGAAAATTTAAAAGACATCTCCTTTGTTTTTCCATGAATTTGGAGCAAGGGTAATAACAAGGCAAGTTATATCATAGCATAAGACATCTAAAACAGCAATATCAATGAATAAAGCATCACTTATGTCTAAAATAAGGAATTCAACCATTCCAACAAATATAACAAACCAAACGATGAACTCAAGCCCATACACCAAGATTCATGGCACTAATCATTATTATCATGACTCCCACTGATTAAACTGTATAATAATGTGAAGCTACGTGTAGAAGTGTAGCTAATGCCCTTTTCCCGCATGCCGGTTTCATGGTACCTAAGAAAAACAACATAAACACAAGCGTGAGTTCATCGCTCAGCAAGTATATTGCAATGGAACAAGAAAACACATTCTAATACCTTCATCACCACTTTCACATACGACATCATACACATCTCATATTCATAGCGTAAGCATATCATTGACATCATCATATATCATCATCATATATCATCTTCATATAATGCAATGCAATGTAATGCAATGCGATGCACATATCTCCTGGAAACTCATACCGGTATGGTTGAGTACACACCCGTCGGTGTGCACCCTCTCCCCCCTTCCATCCCAAAGATGGAGGGTGCCTACTCCTCGCTTCCCCACACCGCGGTGGATGAAATCACGATGTAGGACTTACTCATTGGCTCTCTGGAATAGTCATAACTTTCTCACCGACCTTCCCCGGACTAGTTATGACTTTCTCGCCGCTCGGGCCATGTAACATGTCATGTATGCAATCATGCCAACATCATAAATCACTTGTACATTATCACATGGCCTCATAGCATAGTAAGCATATTCATCATATCATTGGCAATCATTAAAGCATAGCATGTGAACATATCATGTATTATATTTCAATCACATCCGAGTTAGCAACCTATAACCCGCTACCCATTCCAATACACTTGCCTCAACCACGGACGACGGATTGGCGAGAAGTAGAAGGCACTCCCGGGGTCACACCACCTGCACATAGGTACCACACACTCACAATCAAGTCCACAAAACAGTACGCAAACCCTCTTCTACCCCGACATCGCCAACTACTCGCAAAACCCAAAAACAGAGGTTCTGTCCCGTCGGGACAGCAGCCTTCCAAAAGGCACAACTTGAGTACTAAGACTCCGAATCAATTAAACGAGTACATCCTCGCGTAGCTTAGGAAATTTCCTAACTTTTTCTAAGTATATGGAAAGACTGATTCGGACTCTAAAGTGGTTTAATCTGAAGAATACCGTGATCTGTTCCAATCACATCACAGATTTTAATACGTTCGAAAAAACAAGCATAACTTTCAAACGGCTGGGCGGAATTTAACGTTCTTTATACCCACTGAAAGGTATTGAAGTTACCTACAACTTCTTCAACAGGAGGACGACCAAAATCCGACTCTAAATTTGCGAAAAACCAAACCCTAGGTCAACTGCTCATGCTGCCCGAAACAGAGAACGTGGCAACTTCTAGATCTAATCTAATCTACTCAATTCCAGCACCACCAATTGATCTAAAAACATGATAATGACCCTTAGAACAGTACCTAGATCAACCCCAAGGATTCCCATGGCCATACCTTCGCCCAACGCACGAAAACCCAATGGATCTCCTCCCGATTCGCGATCTCCTTCCTCGCTCCAAATCCACCGGATCTCCTCGTCGCGGAGCGCTCCAATGAATGGATCTTCGAGGTGGTGAGGTCAAGAACTCACCTAGGTGCAGCAAGGGAGGTGGAGAGGTGGTGGAGGGGGTGGCGCAAATGGGAGAGCAAGGGGCGGCAAGCAAGGGAGGAGAGCAATGGGTGGCGGCTAGGGCTTCTCCAAGTGGTGGGGCGCAAGGGCAGAGGTGGGGGTGCACATAGGGGCAGGGGGAGGCCTCTCCACCAGCCCAAACAAGATTCCTACTCCGACACGGACTCAAACACCTTCCCACCAAAGCCCACGGTCCTTTCCCTTAGGCCCAAAACTCCCTGGAAACGGCCCGGAAATGCTATTAAACTTCATGCCGTAAGGTTTCAACCTCCAATTCCATATCCCATAAATTTTTAGACCTCAACATTCTCATTTTATAAGGTTACGACACTCCGTGGTGTCACATGTCAATTGTTGAAAATCCTTCAATAAATCGACAGTAGTATCCCACCATTCCAAAAAAACTACGGATCTAAGTAACTGACTTTTGTTGCTTCCAATGTAACACTGCTTCTACTTTACTTGGGTCCATAGCAACTCCTTCAACAGTCATTACATGACCCAGGAATTCCACTTTCTTGTTCTAAAAGTCACACTTACTAAACTTAGTATATAACTATTGTTCTCACATCTTCTTAAGAACTAACCTTAAGTGTTCTACATGTTCTTTTATCTTAGAGTAAACAATAATGTCATATATGAATACGACAACAAACTTATCTAGATATTTCATGAAAACCTTATTCATCATGTTCATGAAATATGTAGGAGCATTAGTCAATCCAAATGATATGATCGTGAACTGATAATGTCCATATCTTATCGAGAACGCAGTCTTTGGTATATCCTCTGCGCAAATCTTCAACTGATGATATCCCGATCGAAGATCTATCTTGGAGAAAACTCTGGCTCCTCTCAGCTAATGAAATAAATCATCGATCCTAGGTAGTGGATACTTGTTATTTATCGTCACTTCATTAAGCACACGATAATCAATACATATCCTTAGACTTCCGTCCTTTTTCTTACAAACAAAACAGATTCTCCCTATGGAGATGATCTAGATCTCACAAAACCTTTCTCTAGCAACTTTTCAATCTATTTCTTCATCTCTACCAACTCATCAGTAGGCATTAGATACGGTCTATTGGCTATTGGGGCTGCACCAGGCACCAACTCAATTACGAATTCAATGTCTCATCTGGTGGCATACAAGGTATACCCTTAGGAAAAACATTCGAGTATTCACTAACCACTGGTACTTCCACTAAACTGACAATTTTGACAATATTGACCATCAATTGACCATCATGAACTGTGGTCACTTTAAACTCCACTTGTTCACCATTCGGGCTCTCAATAGATACTAATCTTCGACCACAATCCAATACAACCTTGTGTTTGGACAACAAATACCATGATGAACTCAACAGTATAGGCGGATTTCACGGCGACACGCCGGATTGATCACAAACTGCCGATTAACGGGTTTCGGGGCTAAACTTCAGACGACCATAACTTCTAGAATAGTGATCAGAACTTAACCAAATTTGAATGAGAGCTAGATGTGACCTAGAGGAACACCGTGATGTAGGTGTCTTGGAGTTTTACCTTCTGGATCAACGGGGAACGCGCGAGGATTATTGTCATTTATGCGCAACGCAGTCTGATCGGGGAAAATAATTTTATGTGCAAAATCCGTGGATCAAACCATGAGTTAGCATGTGCATCACGTAGAGGACATCAAGGAGAGTCTACAGTAAAAATTCCACAGTCAAACTCGAAAAATTGAGGGAGATATGGCCTCGGCAAGATTCGAGATTGAAACGGCCATAACTTTTGATTCCTTGGGCCAAATTGCACTAAATTTGAAAGGGAGATAGAGGGAACATCATGTCTCACCATGGAGAATACGGATCTCAAAAATAGTCAACGCGCTGACGGGGGACGCGCTCCAAAGTTTGGCCGGCTCGGGCTACATTCCGGAGGATGACGGCTGAGTTTTAGGGTTTGGAAAAATTCATCAAAGGTTGGGGACGCGTGGGAGAGTCCATGGGAGGTCTACATGGTGTTGGGGAGGCGGCTAGGGCAAGAAAAATAATTTTGGAAGAGTTTGGAGCAATCCTGGCATTAAGCAGAAGCGGTTGGCGTGAGTCGGCGATAAAGGGTGATGTGGCGCTTGTGGCGCTTGGATGGAGATCGTGTGGCTGTGGCGAGGCGCAGCGTGGTTGTGATCTTGTTGGCACGTGGCCCATGCGGTGCATGCGGCCCAGGCGTGACCCAACGCCCGTCTTGGCGGGAAAATGGGCAATGGCGAGGAAATAGGTGGCGTGGTGGCGCGGGAGTGGCGGCTGTGGTGGGGTGGGCCGACGGGAGAGAATAAAGGAAATTTAGCCCAATTCCAAAACCAGATTTTCCAGCTTTTCGAAATAAAAATAAATCTGAAAATTAAAACTAATTATTTAGGGCAACAAAAATACCAGAAAAAATCTGGAAAACTTCTAGAAAATATTTTGAGACATTTTGAACTCAAATAAAATATTTTCAACAAAACTTTACACAATATTTTCAAATATTTAATTAATTTCCAAAAAGAACATAATTCAAATTAAATCCAAATAAATTCGAGAAATAGCAAACGAGCTCCGAAAAATCTCAGAAAATACAGAAAAATTCCTTGGAGCACAAGGAACCCAAATAAAACTAAATTTATTTTATCTGAAATATAAAATAATTAGATTATATTATTTTAGATTTTAGAAAATCCAAATTAAGCTTTATTAATGCGAGAAAAAACAACGGAAATTTTTGGGAAGCTAAACTAAACCAAAAAATTTGGAAAACCCAAATTTTGGGATGTTACATCCGTGGACCTGACTCGCATGGGTCCAAAACCCGCAGCTAATCCGCCCATAACCTAACCCTAACCCGTTGCTCTCGAACCATTGGATTAGATCTAATGCATCTCATTAAGCCGCGTATGCTAGTGCTTTGGACCTGATGGAAATTGGGCGGGCGAGATCAAATCATAATGGTTCAGATTGAGTCACGCCTATGAGGAATCGGGACCGTCGGATTGTGTTCGATCGGGCGGTTGCGAGCAATTGGAATTCGGGTAAGAGTCGAGCGTTTTGAGCCGTTAACTGAGGACACGTATACAGCTTTGGGCCATCGTCTCTGAGAGTTTGTCGCTGTTACAAACTAGGACTCTGTTGCTGAGTCGGTTCATATTCCTGTGTTGTGCATGGACTCCGAGAAGATAAAAGAGGTCCGAGATGTTCTATGGGATTCTCCAGATTGTGCCGCACCTTTTGACCTAGAACGCAGCGCCGGAGGTGCGTGGTCTGTTAGTGTTATGCCCTTGAGGCAATCATATGGATGATTGTAACATGACTATATTTATGAATAATAATATGATTATTGGTCCAATGAATGTATATCATTGTTTTGATTAACAAGTGTGTGACTTGTTTATGAAGCTCTTTACTTATTGATATAATTCGATAAATATCTTTGATCGGATATCATCGTATAGGACAACGATGAATAGATCAGCACATATATTGTTCGATGATCATGTTTTATAGATCATGGGATATGGAGATATCATCAATACATTGTGGACGCATGTTGAAGAACATGTGTTAGATAGACCCACAATGGGACACTGCGAGAATGTTACATTCTTATGTATCATCAGTGTATCTCATACATAGTAGATGTATGATCCTTAGACCTGAGATTGTCATATTCCCTACATGTGTAATAGTTTACCTTGGGGTTACCAAACACTATTTCCTAACCGGATAGTTATAAAGGTAGCTTTCATGTTTACTATGAAACATGCGAGAGGAAGTGAAGCGATCAAGATGGAATTTGCCACTCCAATGTAACGGAGATATATGTCTAGACCACTCGTGTGATATGATTAAGGAAGTGCATGGCCATGCCGTGATTGAGAAGTCAATCACAACTTATTAATATATCACGGATACGAGAGATGGATTGAACTATCAAAGGATGACAAGCTTCTCACCTTGAGTTCGATCTTCATATAGTTTGGCAAAGGGATTATTACATCGATTACTTTAATCATATGCGTTTGGGAGTTGGCATGCTCGCAAAGAGCGCTCACGACTATTGGATTAGAAAAAGGGTTTTCCGAATCCATGTCCAAATGCGCATGAACCTCTGGTCACACACTTAGCAGTGAGACACATTAATTCGGATTGGATCCGTAATTAATGGACCTCGTGGGCTTAAGCGCATAGATGGGCCACGATTGCCTAGGAGTTTCACATCGTGGCTATATAAGGAGGAGGAGGCTAGGCCTTGAGAACACACTTTCGTGCGGTTTAGAGGTGTTTCGCAAGAAACCCTAGCCACCTCCTCTCGTTGCGCCTGCCGAGCAACCCGGTGCTTGCACACCGACGCACGGCGTTCCATCCCCGGATGTGTGAATTTCTTTGTGGTGGCGCTTTGCTGCTCTTTGCGGCGTGGAGAGGCGATCTGCGGCGAGGGCGATCCGCGGCGAGGGCGATCAGCGGTGAGGGCGATCCACGCCGAGAACGATCCACTACAATGACGTGCGAAGGATTCCGCAAGCTGCGGCGTCTAGTGGTAATAGATCTGTGAACCCCTTCTTACGAGTAGCTTTTACGGTTTTGCGGTAGAAATTTTAATTTGTGCTAGTGTAGCATACGCGTTCCCCTACATGGTCTTCAAGGGAGAGCTTGCCGGAGTTCTTGAGGGAACCGCCGCTATTCTTTCTTGATTTGGGCTCCGCCGAAGTCTTGTGTTGCCGCAAGGACCCGGATCTAAGATCTCCATCTCGCGCTATGTTCGGCTGACCAATTTCATCACCGGAGGATCGTCGATGTGCCGTGCGGCGAGTCACCTTCTTCAACTCGGTAAAGTCATTTATCGTACCCATTGCCGTGTTTTGGAACTATATGAGCTATTGGATCTACGGTATGTAGTTCAAATTGTGCCCGTAGACCTCGCCTGTTGTCATTAGTCGCGAAAAATAGCAGATGTTAGATTCTCAATGCACATCTTATATCTTGCCACGTAGCATTGTGTAGCCGCTGCCTTGCCAAATCTTGGCCATCGGATCTAGAACATGTGGTTCAAATCGGGACACATGTCAAGAACTGGGACTATCCACGTGCCCCAGTCCTCACTGCCGTTAGATCTTATCCTGACCATTGATTTGAAACCTACAACTTATATCACACCGCCACCCGAGCCAATTAGTACCTACCATGTGTTGGCATGGATTACGAGGCGTTGCAGCCAGTCGAGTCACGTGTTGACATCAGCTGTGATGTCATGATGACATCAGCTGTGATGTCATGATGACATCAGCGATGATGTCATCGCTGGGCCCACCGGTCAGCGAAATAAAGATTTACGGAAAAATATTTTATTTTATTTTATTAGTTGCCAACGTCAGCATGACGTCATAATTAGATTTTTTGTAGAAAAATAATTCAGCCAAAAACTAATTTAGGTGCTGACATCACAGTGATGTCGTATTTTGGATTTTTTAGTAGAAAAATAATCTAATAATTTGGTTTATTCTTTTTAGTTGATTTCCAAACTTCAAATTGCTAGTTCTTGCTCATACGAACTCCGATTAAGGTGATTTTAAAGCCTAATAATTTATAAAATTGTGCTCTATTTAATGGTGAATTATATTTGATTTTTGGAGTTGTGTTTCTATCTTTTTTTGTATTTATTTGTTTATTTATTCGTTTCGCATAGACGTTGAAGTGCTCGAAGGATTAGAGGGTGAAGTACTAGATCAAGAGTAAGGTCGGAGCAGGAACAAGAGGTTTTCCAAGGCAAGTTATGCTTTGATCATGTTGATCACATGTTTCAAAATTATATTATTTCAAACTATTGCATGCTAGTTCAAATAAAAGTGATTTCAATTAATTTGGGACTAGTTAATCAACCACTTGATTATGTCACCTTGTAACTATTAATTGTATGACATGATTCATTGGTCACCCTAAGATTGTTGATTATTAGTTGGTTGCTCTGATTGCCAACATGGGGTAGTAGAACGTGACTAGTAAGCTTAGGCATGCAATGTGTTGTTGATATCATTTGGAATAGTAAAATTAAACTTGCTTAATAGAATATGGAACATGTTTATGAAAAGTGTGTCATGTGTACGAGTTGAGATTTCCATGGCGAGCAATGGTTAGACATCATTAGAGCCGGTGCAAGGCTAGGATCTAGCAAGTTGAACAATTTCGTCACAAGCTAGCAAAACGGGTATGGTAGGTATTGCATGGCATGGTTGACATGCTTACTAGAATTTGTCATGTGGGTAACGTGTATACTATCTGTAAAGATTTAAATCTAATTAACTAACCATGCTCATGGTCAAGAGCAACTTCGGGAAAGTATTGTCAAGTATAGCTTTGTTTTTGCAAAGACTTTTGGAAAGCGTGTTGTAACTAGTTGGTTCATTCTTAAGTTATGGTTGGCTGTATTGCACTCGCTGTTTGTGGCCATGGGAGGATCACGAAATGATGAATTTAAACTTTAATTACTGTTACTTGTTTTATATCAAGTGCACTTAACAATTCCATTGACATTTGATAAAGCTGCTCACTTGCAAATAAAACCTACCTTATGCTGAAAATAGACTTAGTGTAGAAGCTTAATTCCTTAGAACTAACTATGCAAGTATATTTATTTTCATACACTAAAGTCTTTCAAGTACATATGTGTACTCACCATTTGCTCTATTTAAAATGTTTAGATGAAAGTAATGAAGAGGTTCAGATGATACTTACTTCACACCGGGGATAGGCGACTACTTAGACAGATGAACCGAGGCTTTTCCCTAGTCTTTTGCCTCTGGGTTATGGATGGGTATACCATTGTTCCGCTTTTGGTTTATGTTTTTTTTCCGCTGCAATTTTACTCTTATGTGTTATATTTGGCCGGTCAGCCATAGACTTGTAATATTAAGTAGTTGTAACAGTTCTAGACTACTTTTATGATATGTGAATTATATGTGTGTATGTGTAATGATTCATCTCGAATGCGGGATATGTGGGCGCTAGGCTTTGATCTTGGGAACTAGCTCTGGACACATATCGGGGTACTCAAAATTGTTCTCAAGGGTCCGACGCGTGGACATGAGTGACCGTCATTCCTTGCCTACTTTGTCGCATACCCCTTGGTGGTTGTGGGTAGTACCAAGGTTACGAGGTAGTGACATGTGCTACGCCGGAAGGGTTGGTCTCAATCCGGTATGGTTCTTGGAAGAAAATCGAGAACTCTCTTGGGCCAGCGTAAGTGTATGCAGTGCCAATCAGGTGGCTCATATTTGTTTGAGTGAGGTCATCTGGTTAATATTACGTGCATGGGGCTATTAATGGCGGTGAGCATACACTTAAGCGAAGTATGGATGTCACTTCTAGTCCCAGCATGCGAGTGAGGTTCAATTCGTGTTTCCGGTACCCATAGGAAGTCTGTTAAAATATGCATTGCAAAGAAGATAATCATTACTTGTGGGTAAAGTAGTACACCTATGCAAAGTTAAAACTTTGAAAGCTGCACCCACGGTTAAGGGCACTTGGTAAAGTCATCACATAGTTAGAATTTTGATATTTTTATAAAAATAATCTAGAATTTGGAAATTTGTATTAGAAAATTTACCCTCTGAGATGAATCAATGCTTATCATGTATTGACAAGATTGACTTCAAGTATCGTGCTTTGTTGGCAAATGATTTGGGTTTATGCCAAGTGTTGGCAGGAAAATGATTCATTATGCTGAATTATGAGATGATAAGATTATGTTGTTATTCATTCAAGCTATTTTGTATACTTGTTAAATTGCTTTACAAAGTTATGCTTTCAACTTATTATTCAGCATTTACAATTCAAATTAGCTTTATGCATAGCTTCCTTTGTTTCAGCCTACTTGTAATTTAGGTTTTGCAAAAGTCTTGCGAGTACTATTTTGTACTAAACTTGCTATTATTTTTGTTTTATATGAAGAAATTGAATACCATGAGGATACATATTTTGACGCAGGTATGGAGATAACAACAATGACTATTTATGATTTACCTTGTCAGTTGCCTGTGGAATATGGGATAGAAGGGCATACGATAAGATAAAGCTGTTTCTATTATGCTAAATTTTGGTTTGTAATAATATTATGTAAAAACTACTTCTGCTGAAAAATGTAAGTATGGTTGTGATTTCAATTTGTGTATGTGCATGCTAACTACTGATCACGGGACTAGCATAAAAGCACATTAAAATCTTTTTCTATGGTATCTTGTATCATAAATGAGAGGGTCTCGCAATAACATGACCTGTAACTTCGCATTAGTTTTTGGTGGCACATATGTGCAAAAACTAGCCTTTAGCAAATTGTACAAAAACTATTATTTTGAAAACCAACAGATTTGTTTATCAATTTCCCAATGTTGTAGAGGACAAATTTGCAAAATCCAAATGCAGGGACCATCGATCTATATATGTATAGAGTTCTTGACAGTTAATTTAACCCTTCAAGAAAAAATTGTCTCCACTGCACAGATACATAGAAACAACTACTCATCTGAACGACGCGGTCGGAACATGAGTAACCGTTCAAACATGGTATAAACTGAAACGCAGAAAATTAGCCCTGAGGCGCAGCAGATCAATCCCTAATCACCATGTTTCCTACCATTTCTGTACCGAAACAAGCTTTCGCACCAAAACATGGCAAGCAATTCCGTTGGCACAATATGTTCAAACTACCAGCAATTATGAAGTTACTCTTCTTTCATAAATTTACGCTACCCTCGTTCAAAATTTCTAAAACTGTAAAGCGCGCGCAGGAGTCAGGAAACTAGCACTCTCAATTTGAACACATTCAGAAAACATATATATATATATGACCTCTGTGAAGCAGACCCTCCTCGCATCCCATGCATCAAGCAAACAACAATCACCATTTTCCCCCGAGCCACCACACCGCATTATCACAACTTCAGCACTAGTTTCTGTCGTTTGCAATGGAAGAGGTGGTGGTTTTGATCGTCGGCGCGGGACCGGCGGGCCTCGCGACGGCAGCGTGCCTTCGGCAACTCTCCGTACCCTACGCCGTCCTCGAGCGCGAGAGCTGCAGCGCGTCGCTGTGGCGCAACCGCGCGTACGACCGGCTCAAGCTGCACCTCGCCAAGGAGTTCTGCGAGCTGCCCCACATGCCGTACCCGGCGGATGCCCCGACGTACATACCCAAGGACCAGTTTGTCAAGTACTTGGATGACTACATCGAGCGTTTCGACATCCGGCCCAAGTATCGCACTGCCGTCGAGTCATCCACGTATGACGATCATGGGAAATGTTGGGCCGTCGTGGCGCGTGACGTGGCGACGTCCACGGTGGCCAAATACACGGCGAAGTTTCTTGTTGTGGCGAGTGGTGAGAACAGTGCGGAGAATGTTCCGACGATCCCTGGGCAGCAAGGTTTCCCAGGTGAGGTCTTCCACTCGTCAGGCTACAAGTCAGGCGCCGCCTACTCCGGGAAGAATGTGCTGGTCGTCGGATGTGGCAACTCTGGGATGGAGATTGCTTACGACCTCGCGTCTCATGGTGCCAACACTTCCATTGTTATTCGCAGCCCGGTATGTGTAGTCGACATATACCTTAATTTTCATGCATTTAATAGCAAGGATCGATCAGAAGTTTATCGATCGACATATACCTTAATGTTTCGTGGGTTTCAATGGTGCAAACGATGTGTGACACATTAATTGTACATATGCTTGCAGCTTCATGTATTGACAAAGGAATTAATCCGGATGGGAATGAAACTAGCCCAGCGTCTCCCACTGACGGTAGTAGATGCTCTTCTCGTGATGACGGCGAATTTCATATACGGAGACCTGTCGAGGTATGGCATTGTGAGGCCCAAAATGGGCCCTCTTCTCCTCAAGGCAAAAACCGGCCGATCCGCAGTCATTGACGTTGGCACCATAGGGTTAATCAAGAATGGCATTATCAAAGTAAGCATGCTCTCCATAATTACATTAGTTCACAAAATTAAAGTTATTTTCCTATCTCACCTTATTCAAAAAAAAAACTTTTTGATCTCTTATAGGTACTTGGAAGTATTGCCGAAATCAAGGGCAACGTAATTGAGTTTGAGGGTGGGAAGGAAGGCTCCTTCGATGCCATCGTGTTCGCAACCGGATATAAAAGCACAGCAAACATGTGGCTTAAGGTAGTAGCAATGAGATTTGAATTCAGCCCCTTCGGATTTTATTGATGCAGTAATTTTTATATGGTCTTACAAAAAATACGTGTGATTTATGAGTGCAGAATGGTGAGAGCATGTTGAATGATGATGGATTGCCAAAGAATGAATTCCCGAATCATTGGAAAGGTGCAAATGGACTCTACTGTGCCGGGTTGGCAAGGAGGGGATTGGCCGGTATTGCCATGGATGCCAAGAATATCGCCAATGACATTAATTTATTACAGACACCATGTCCCGCTAAAATACAAGAATTGTTGACATAAACTTGTCTTCGATGGAATCTTCAGCGAAATGGACAATTTCGGTTTAATCGATGTATGTAGTTTTAATGCATCAAAATATTTTTAAGCAGACAACTTTGGCAGATTAAAATACCTTTAATAATTATAATATTTCTTTGGTACTTACGTCGAGGATAATTTTGACAAAGGATAACTTAAGTAAAAGAAATTAGAGCGGCAATAAACAATGTTGTTTTTTGTAACAATGAAGAAACTATACATCTTTTTTTGGATTGTCAGTATGCTCGTTTTGCATGGTATGTTATACAAGCGTCCTCTAATTTGTCACCTCCTCGTAGTATAGCCCATCTATTTGGATTTTGGCTAGTAGGGTTGAGAAAGGAAGTTAAAAATCTTTGTCTAATTGGGGCTACCGCACTTTGTTGGGCTATTTGGCTATGTCGAAATGACAATGTCTTTAATAAAAAATATGTGTCTAATCCATTGCAGGTTATCTATTCATGTCTTGGTTAGTTACGTTCATGTCCTTGTTGCAGCGTGGAAGCTCGAGAGTTAGTATTGGAAGCATACAAATCTATACAGATCGTGGTCGAGAAAATTTTAAATCGGATATGGATGGCGGTTTAATACAAGATTGTGTGCGTGTTGAGAGTTTTGTTTTAAATTCCTTTCTACTAGGCGTTGGCGTCTACAAAGTCTGTGTTTTGTGGCGTCTTCTTGCAAACTTTCGGTGTGAACCTTGTAATAATGGATTGGCTATGTGTATCTTTTGATGCGAGAGGCGGAAGATTAATAAAATTCTTCCATTATCTAAAAAATATCCTGCTAAATTAACTTTTATACGTATGAATTCTACTATGACAAAAAAAAAGATCTAGTGTATTTTTAAGAACAAAAAAAGAGCTAGTTTTAGATTATTGGTATCTTTTACAGCATCTATATGCTGTCGACCTTTTACATATTATAACTATCAATGTATTGCATGTGATTCCTGTCAAAGAAGTAAATCTATGCATCGGATGTTATAAAATTTCTGTTCACGTCAAGTTTCGCATGTGACATGAAGTATTTATCTCTAGCGTTATACTCCATGCTATGACTTATGAATTATGATCGACCTTCCACCCTGATGGTGTGAAAATTATTGTAATTTTCCTGAGAATAATTGTTGTTTGCCGACTTTTAATTACCTATCCGTAGTAAATCAATTTCAAGGCTTGAATTTTACAAGTTATATAGTAGAGGAGAAAGTTAATTATGCCCCTAGCTAAATGGTTTAATTTTCGAGAAATTGAGGCGTACCTCCACAATTGTTTTTCAAGTATTGGCAGTTGTTTTGAAAGAGCCTTTTAATGCCAGAATGTTTACACTGTTAAAAGATAAAATTACAATGCATCCAGGCGAATGCATAGCAGGAAGAGGCCCGTAGAGAGTTACAAGGTACCTCTATTGGGCAGGCTGGGCGTGAAAATATGGTGTAGGTGGTTTTAGCTTAACTTCTGAAAGGAAGAAAGATGCAGGTTCGCTCGTAAAACAGACCAATTGGGGCAGGTCAAATTAGGGAGGATCATAAATATATCTGCCAGGGGCGGAACCTGTGACGGCCTGCGCCCTCGGATGGGCCAGTTTTCTGGTGCCGACCCTTCTGTTTTATTTCATTTTTCCGTAGTTTTTCAAGGAGGTCTTTGTAGGTTACTACAGAAAAAGCTATCACATACGGCTCAAAAATATCATCACAAACGGTTTTCTGAACCGACTATAAGCATATGTCTATTATAATACAACGCATTACAGACGATTTCTGAACCGTCTATGAAACATCTATCACAGACAGTTCTTGATACAGATCGTCTGTGATATAGAACTGTTTGTGATAATAGGCTATCACAGACGGTTTGTACCAAGAACTGTATGTGATAGTCTATAATCACAGACGGTTCATAGTCCCAGGCGTCTGTGACATGAGATGTATCATAGACAGTTTTTTCTAAGGAACCGTTTGTGATTTATTTTGTATTTTTTGAAATTTTTTCTGTTTGTAGGCTAGCCTCAGGAAATACTAGATATGCCATCTGAAACAAGCCGATTACAGATTACACATCCATAAGTACACATGTACCATCACAAATCAATTCAGATTACATCACAACACATGCATATTACAAATTGCACCACAACACATACATTTCCGAAATCAACTCAGATATATTAACTAATTGAATGCATAAGTACTATATGCTACTACAATCATAAATCCACAGCACAACTTTCACAAATCAACAAAAGTGATAATTCATAAATTCACAATATGTACAACAGTACTAGTTTAGTTGTACTAATCAAGTTAAGGCAGTGGCACTCATCTTTTGGCTTTATAACCTCACACAACAAAAGGAAACAAGTTGTCCTCGAATTCTGTTGAGATCGGCCTATTTGAGCCTTGATTGTAGCATATTTCATAATTTGTTGATGGGAAGATTAAAGTCGTGCATACATGTAAATTGATAAGTATGAAACAATTATTGCAACATTGATAAACACTGCAGGTCATTGGTCTTTGTTGTACCAATCATGAGTTACATGTTGTGGCAAACATAGAATCCACATAGTTTCCTTTGGCTTTGGTGGCCTTTGCAAAAATAGAAATGATTAGTTCGAGGGGCATTATTACGAGTTGATATAGGATTATTGTGTACTAGCGGACAGAAAACTTCAAATCGTGGTTCATTGTGACCCTCCCTTTGATGGCCCTCCATAAATCTGTACATTTTAAACGACCTACGTGATTCCAAAAAGATAGCCTCAGCATTCCACAAACAACTACACCTTGAACGACCTATAGCAGTGTTTTTTATGGAGAAAATATGATTACCTATCGAGTAATTGTGTAATAGGTCTCAAGTCATGGGTGTCGCCCTTTAAGGAATCAAGATAGATTACCCAGTTCTTTCTTGGTACAATTATAATAAGAACTCAGCGAAACCTACATAGGTATGTCACCATGATTATTCAACCTAACTTCGAGTTGCATATAAAGGACAAACAAACAAGTGTAGAAACCAGTGCAGCACTTACCCCAGGTTGCAGAGTAAAAGTATATTGGTTTTATTGTGTTGAGCTAGCAATGCACTTGCCACGTAATCTGTAACATCCTGAAAAACACAAAATGAATAAGAGAAAAAAATCAAATTTGAATTTTGGTTTTATTTTGAATTATCACTTTTTCTATGTTTTCCTTCGATTTTTGTCTTTAAGAAAATCATTTTTATTGTTGTATCTTTGATTTATAAACATTGAAATCCAAAATCATTTTAGGAAAAATTCATATAAAATATATTTAAATTTAAGGATCACTCCAGAATGTCCCCAAAAAGTCTTAAAGGAGTCTGAAAGCATTTAATGTGTAACTTCCCAAATTTATAATAAAATAAAAAATAAAAAAAATTCAAAATGTAATTTTACATTAATCTTGGATTTTTTGATTTTATGACTTTTTGGTGATTTTCCTTAATGAAAATCTATTTAAGCTGATTTAGCAAAAAGATAAAAGTAAAAAGGTAAAAGTGTGGGCCCCCGGATCGGCTATCCGGAGTCCTCTGTGTATTTCTGTACTAGTCCCAGATCAGTAGCTAGTACACACAGTCAAAAGTGATGAATCAACAATCATATCACGAATACAAATAACTAAGTAAGAATAATACCAAATAAAAGCAAAGACCTTAAGGTCAAGGTTTACCATTACGGCCTGAACAGGCTGAACAACTTGAACAAGCTGCGGAAGGCGAAAGCCAATGTCGACCCATCCAAATGCCCACAGGCAATCAGTGGAGAAACGCACCTAGTCGTTGGAAATCTTGAGCAGCTTCTTTCATACGAGAGAGGATTAGAATGTAGCACGTGAGTACATAAAGTACTCAGCAAGTCTGGGAAATTATGCATAATGTAGGCTATCCAAGGATGGCTTAATATGGTTCTTTTGCATAAAGCCAAGTTTCATCAAATCATACTTGTTAATCATTTTCACAAAGCATATTTGAGCAATTCTTTTTAATAATTGAATTATGTAATATTGTAGTGAAGGTTCTAACCACCACTCACTAATACACAGGCTCTATCCGCCACAGCTCAACAAAATCAGGGTTCATCCAATCACATGGCTCTGTCCGCTAGGGTTCACAAAATCAGGTTCCTTCCACCTACGGCTTTGGCGCTTGAGGAAGCACATCAAGGAGTTCTAACGCTCCGGATCCCAAAATGAAATATTGTTTAGTTTGAAATCAAAACCCAAAGTCTACAGTATGAAAGCATTCTTCGCTTTGCCTTTGGCCAGTAAACACGGCTATTCGAATAGTTTTAACTCTGTGAGAGGTGTACAACTTTACCCACAAGACATGATATTCCCTTGATGCCATGTACAATTAACACACTTCCTTAGGTGTGCCGGCGAGATATCATGACAAGGCCTTTACAATGTATATGCCTAACCCGACCCACCCGCTGAGGTTTCACCGCTGTTAGGGTTCTTTCCACCCAGTACAGAAGCCCCCTCTTGCGCCGTGTGAGCAAAACAACAACAACAACAACAACAATTCCTCTTTCCGGCTCTCACACAACAACCGAGTGGTGAGTCTAAGTTAGGCTTCTACAAATTAGTTAGCCAGGTCGTGCCCACTTTGACATGTGGTTGTGCGGTTATGCTTAGAATGGAGACAGTCATAAGCGTCGGTCCTTAATTGACTTGGGGCGGTACTTGCACAAAAGGATCAAGGCTTGATCCGCTCCCACCCGACTTTCCATGCCGCCCAAGTCGAAATTATTTTCCTTTTATTTTTATTTTAGAAAACAGTACTAACATCATAGTAATAACCTTCAAATCACATTTGAGAACATTCTTTTTGAATAATCCCACCCATGGGTTGTTTTCATCGGAAAAGATCCTAAGCAATTCTATCGTACTACATATCAACGGATACCATATAAGCATAAGCATGGTATGAACAATGTTCTAGGGTTACAATGGATATGATTAACAATGTCAAGGAGGAATCAACAATGTCGGAATAACTAGCTCTTATATTTGACATATTTAATTAAACATAGCCATGCAACTTTATAAACAATTTTAAATCATTTCGCAAACATAGGAGCAAAATGCGTCAAGGAGACTTGCCTCGGTCACAGCGAGAAGGTGGAACTCTCTGAAGTCCGGCGGCGGGGTCGGCGGACTCGGCGGGAACGTCGACTACGCGCAAAACGAGGCAAATAAATAAATAAAAGAAAATAAATAAAATACAAAAATGATAAAATTAGTACTGGCAGGAAGGTATTGATTTATGATGAATTTAGAAATTTGAATGGAGTCAAACGGAATTTGGATGAGAAAGTTATGAGCTTCCGAAGTTTGAATTTGGAATAAATTGGAAAATCGGGAATATTCCCGGAATATTCCTTCTCTGGTTGACTGGTCAAACGTTGACTTGGCTTTGACTGGGATTGGGTCTATGGCAAGTGGCCCCACATGTCATTGGGTGGAAGGCTTCTTCCTCATGGGCTTGGTCATGGAAGCCATGGGAGGGTGGAAGGAGCTTGGGGGGCATGGCCGGCGTGCGGCGGCCGGCGGCAGATGGCCGTGAGTGGCGGCTGCCGTGGCGGCAGTGTGGCGGCGCCTGCAGCCTTGCGAACCTTGTGAGCGGAGTGGCGGCGAGCGTGGGCCCTCGGCGAAGCGGCGGCGGCGGCGGCCAGCGGCGGCAAACGGCGGCGAGCCTGCGCATGCACACTGCAGACACAGTGCCTTCCAACCAAAGCAGAGCATGCCCCATCTCCAAAATCTGGATTTTTAGCCCAATTTCGCATGGAATTTGATCAAACAAAAACCAAGAATCACTAGATAACATCCTTAGGGATCTAGAGGTACCATGAATTGGATCAAAACTCATAGGAGATGGCGAATTCTCTGAAGAGCAGACTCGGCGAAATGAAAAGAACGCGAAATTAAAGCCAGCGCCTTTGATGCAACCTAAAATTGATGGTTGGGTTAGACTCTAGACTCATCCACGGTCACAAGGAACCAAGTGACATGAAGAATGGCTCAGGAGAGAGAAACAAAGATGAACTCGAAGAAAACCGCAAACTTGCACCGGCATCGGTTTTCTCGATCTCACGAGCACATGCGTGGAGTAGAGGAAAGGAGCACACTCCGGAGCGAGATACTTATCTGAAGGAATGGAGGCGGTGGTGCGGCGTTTGGAGGAAAGCGGCCGACATAATGGGAACTAAGTGGATTTTCGTTTTCATTAACACGGCCGTTCCGGTGAGATTGGCGGCAGTGAATGTGGGAATGGCAAGAGATCGTCGTCGCGGATCAGCATGGCCAAGCGATTCGCGTTTTGGAGTTGAAGCAGCGAAGTTATGGGCGTTGGAAGATTGCCTAGCCATTGAAGCTTGCTTGGAGCTCCTGTTCTTTGAGTTGGCTGGAGGTTGAAGAAGGTGCCTTTGTTCACGTGACACGTGGCGCTCTCCCATTGGTCCTCGCTACGCATAAACAATTCGCCTAGAGAAAAATAAGGAAAAATGGCCTAAAAATTCAGGAAAAATTCCTAGAGCCATTTTAGAATATTTGGGACCCAATAAAATTGGTTCCGCTGAATTTGGATGATTTTGTGGAATTGAATATTCGGGCGCGAATCGCAAGCATTAAACAAAAGCCGCGCGAGATAAAATAGGAACGGAGGTTCAAAAATCCAGGGAATGATTCCTAAAATTATTTCGGAATATTTGGAACACAATGGAAGTGGTTTGGAGATTTTTGAAGCATTTTGGACTCGGGTGAAATTTAGTCTGCCGTGGGAATCTGAAATTCGATTTTTAAATAGGAGGAATTGAATCCCGATTTTGGATAGGAAGGGATGCCAGGTTAATATAAACACCAAGGAAAAACCAAATTTTGAATTTAATTTATTTAAATTAGGTTTTTCTCCAGAAAGCGAAAACTAGGGTGTTACAAAAAGTAATTTTAAAAACAATCTTTAAAAATAATATTAAATTATTATAAATATCTAGAAATTTTTTTATGAAGTCAAAAGGCCATGTAAAAATCAATAGTTAAATAAAATAAATTAAAATTAATGCAATTTGACTATAAACAATGTAAAGACATATTTTTATAAAATTTTACCAAGGGGCATATTCGGTGCAAACCTCCCTTACCGTGAAAACTCCATGAAAACAATGAGTAAAAGTTTAGAAAAATTCTCAAAAAATTATCATAGGTAGGGGAGGTGAGATTCTACAACCCTGCAAAATTTGAAGACCAAATTCAATCGCATTTGGAAGATATGAAAAAGACAATTTACAAAATGAATAGTGCTAAACAGTGAAAAGTACTATTCATACTGAATTTGTCTTTTTCATATCTTCCAAATGCGATTGAGTTTGGTCTTCAAATTTTACAGGGATGTAGAACCTCACCTCCCCTTCCTATGATAATTTTGAAATTTTCAAAACTTTTACACGTGATTTTCAAGGAGTTTTCATGATGAAGGTTTACCATATATCTTGATTTCTAACCTATCTTTAGCTAAAATTTTTACCACACACTCCTCTGATGAATGTTTACTTATAATAAGAATATTAAAAATTAAAAATTATATTTATTGATTTTTTCAATTTAGAAAATAAAAACTTGAATTTTGAATTTTTCTGATAGATTTATTGGAAAATAAATATTCATGTATTAAATCTGAGAATATTTCACAAGATCACTTAGGTGTAACATCCTCAACTTAAATGATAGCGAAAACAAAATTCACAATTTGATTTGAGTATTTATGTTGAATTTATACTGTTTGTGCTTTTCCTTGGGATTTGTGATTACAAGAACTTCCTTTTTGTGTAACCTTAGAATAGGATCTTAATTTTAAAATTCAAAACCATTGAACATAGAATTTGAGAAAAAAACTTTTTAAATTCCAAAACATTTATAAGTCATCCTTGCAAAATTTCAAAAAATTTGAATTGAATTATAGAAATTTGAAAATAAAAAACAGCATCTTGTTATTTGAACCTTGAGCATGTCAGATTTTTGTAGAATTTTTTGAACTTGTTATTTGCTTGAAATTTTTACAGTTGTTTAAATCTGCTCTCATGATCCTTTACAAAAATTTCCAATTTTTTTAATTAGTTTAGTTGCTCAATTAAATTCGAGTTTGTTGCTGCCCAAAAATTAGAAAAAACTGAACTTTTTATTTTCCTTCCTTTCTCTTCCAACTATCGCCGAGACTTAAGTTTTGAGCCGGAGGATTTCGTGTACCTTAGAGTTACACCTCTCAAGGGAGTTAAGAGGTTCCATTCAAAGGAAAACTTCGCACCGCTCTATGTCGGTCCGTTCAAAATCCTAAGTCGCGAGAGGTGAAGTTGCTTACAGGTGGAGTTACATGATCGTTGGCGAGGAGTGCATGGCGTGTTCCATGTGTCTGGCCCGAAGAAGTGTCTCAGAGTGCCAGGCAGGCAAACCCCTTTGGAATCGATCAGCTGCGGGAAGATCTGACATACAAGGAGCACCCTGTCAAGATTTTGGACACCATGGATCGAGAAACAAGAAATAAGTCAACCCGTTTCTGCAGAGTCCAGTGGAGCAAACACTCCAAAAGTGAAGCGACTTGGGGCCTTGAGGAGGATTTGATAAAAGATTTTCCAAACCTATTCCTTAGTTAGCCCTAAATCTAGGGGATGAGATTACATTAAGGAGGAGGTTTGTAACACCCCAAATTTTGTTTTCATGAATTTGGTTGAAATTTTGCATTTTGAGAATTTTTGGAATTTTCTAGAATTTATTTGGATTTAATTTGAATTTATTCCCTTTTGAGATAATTAAATAATTAAATATTTCAAATAAAATTTTGTTGGAAATATTTTATTTGAGTCCAAAATGTCTCAAAGTATTTTCGAATTTTTACGATTATTTTGCTATTTTCTTGAATTATTTGAATTTCTAGAAATTATTTTAATTATTAAATCATTTGGAAAACCGAGTCGGTTCCACTTTGTTCACCCGACCGAACCCGAGTCGGACTCGAGTCGAGTCAGACTCGAGCCCGACCGGCCGAGCCAAACCCTAACAGCGTGACCATTGGAGGCGAGATCCAGCGACCTTTGTTGCGCCACGTCAGAGCAGTTCCGTGCGAACCGCTTGCACCGGAGCAATCCCAGCCATTGCGTGGACACGTCAACAACCAGGATGGAGCCACGTCGCCTCTCCGTGTCGTAAGCCGGATTCGCCGTCGCGGCGGGTGGACCTCGTTTTCCACGAGATTCACGAGCCGAGGCCCCTATTTAATCTTGCCGCCACCGTGTCATGACCGCCTTTTAAAGTGCGCACCGTAGCCCTAGGTCACGAGAAACACGAGCCACCAGTAGCTTCACCGCAAAGCTGGCCAAAGTTGAGCTGCACTCGCTGCGGTTTTCCGCCGTTCTTGCGTCGTTTCGCCGTTCTCCACCGTCCGCAGAGTCGGATCAGAGACCATTGTGTCAAGGCACGTTGGAGGGTACTACTCACCTCGCCGGAACTGCGCCAAAACGCCGTCGGGCTTGTCATCGTCTTCGTCTCCGGCAACCCAGCTCCGCCGCAACATCGCCGAAACCCGCGAACTCTACCAGCCGTCCGATCAAGATTCCGACCGCACAGGTTCGTCCACGTCACCCGTAACGAAATCCACGTTGCGGCTTTTAGATCTAATCTCAACCGTTGGATCTAGATCCAACGCCGCGAGGGTTGAGCCACGTAGCCTATGAACCGCCTTTGTGCTAAGGGTAGATCTCGGTGTTAGATCTAGATAAATGCGGTTAGGGTTCACGCACGTTGTGGCACTAGATTAGATCTCGACCGTCCGATCTAAATCGGACGGTGTAGATTGCGCCACGCGTCGAGCGCCGGGTCATGCCACGTCACCCCCTAGCGACGCCGTTAAACCCGATCAGATCTCGACCGTCCGATCTAAATCGTACGGTCCAGATCAACCGCGTTGCACAGCAACGTGCGGGATTAGATCTGATTTGGACCATTGGATTTCAAACCAACGGCCCAGATTGCACCACGTGTCCAGTAGCCGAACCGACGCGGTTAGCGTGGGCGTCGCCTGGTCGCCGCTGACGTCACACGTGACGTCAGCAAGGGGCCTGCATGTCAGTGGCTGTGCCCACCGTGCGGTGACGTCATGCTGACGTCAGCAGCTGATGTCATATGAGGGGTCCCACATGTCAATGAGACATGTACCCGTGGACCGGGTCCACGATGGACCGAACCCGAGCCATGGACCAAGTCCATGGACCCGCTGACACCATGCTGATGTCATAATTCGATTTTTCAATAGAAAAATAATTCGGTGGAAATTCAATTTCCACGCTGACGTCATAAATCGGTTTTTAAATAGAAAAATAAATGAATTAATTCGGTTTATTCTATTATTTGAATCTTCAAACTTCAAACGCTTATAACTTTTGCATTTTAACTCCGATTTGGCTGATTCCAATTTCTAATTTTTTATAAAATTGAGATCTACATAATGGTGAATTTTATTTAATTTTTGGACTTAAGTTTTCTCTGTTTATATTTATTTAATTGATTTTCCAAACTTTAAACGGGTATAACTTTTGCGTTTTAACTCCGATTTGGACGATTCGAATTTCTAAAAATTTATAAAAATGTGCTCTCTATGTTTATGAAGTTTATTTGAATTTTTGGACAATTTTTCCTACTATTTATTTATGTTATTGCTATTTGCCGCAGCGTTACAGTAGGCGTTGAAGTGCAGAAGGCTCTGAAAGTGAAGTTTTGACCCAGGAGCCATCTCAAGACCAAGAACAAGTACTTTTTGATGGCAAGTTATGCTTTGACCATATTGTTCCCACTTTGGAAATTATTTTTATTTAAATTATTGCATGCTAATTTATTTAGAAAATGCTTTGTTTAATTCGGGAAATTAGTTAAATGCCAATTTACTGTATTCCACCTTGACTTAAATAATTGTATGCCATGACCCCTTGTCACCTAGTGCAGTTTACGTAGTTGGACATTACTAAATCGCCAACATGGGTAAATAGACCGATGTAGTATATTGCTTAGACCTCCTCGTAGTCGTGACATGATTTTCACAATCAAATGTTAATATTGACTTAATGACATATTGAACTGTTTTGATTAGTATCATGTGTTGTGATGTTGATGATGGCACGTGGTGCATGGTAATCAACTGGGTTTGATAAATAGATTTAGACCGAGGCAAGTGGCAAGAATGATATGGTGGGCCATGAGTGGCACCAGGGATGTCGTTTTGGTTCTTCGGGTAGTCTTGCCCTGGTCATCCTAAGGACTTGACCTTGCAAGCCTTTTGATCTGAGTCAAGCGTGCAACCACATGTCTGTAATGGGACGGACCTAGTTGAGTAAGTTACTAATAACTTGCATGTGATACATCGGAGTGCCAACTACACCTTTTGTGTAGCTTGAGAGGGGAGCGTACCAGGGCTATGGCATGGTACCCGTCCAACGGTATGTCGGTCCCATACTTCGCCTCTGTTAAGGGAAGGGATGGTGTATGGCAAAAATCGGAGAGGTTCACTTGTACAGTTTGCGGTCTACGAAATGCTTTATTACGATCACTCGCCTTTGTGGTGTTTATTGTATCTTGTGGGTAAAGTACATAACCTCTGTAGAGTGTACAACCTATTCGAATAGCCGAGTCCACGGTATTGGACACTGCTCGGGGATTACAGTCAAGGGTTAGACTTTCATGAAAACAACTTGGACTTCAAAAGTTTGGTTTGGTTTATTGATGACGTTGATGGAAATGTGGATTAGGAAAGGGAAAGTGTTTACTTAACTCCTGGAAAAGTTATTGATACTATCTTTACTTTTACTGCTTTCGAATCTACTTATGCTACTTGTTAATTGCTGTTTACTGCAAATGAACCATGTAGCATTCCTTGTACCAAGCCATGCATGTAGAATATTAGTTTGCATTCTGTGCATGACTTGCTGAGTACCAAGTACTCACCCCTTGCAACAATACAACACCAGTTGAAGAAGAAGCGACGCCAGCTTTGGAGGAAGAACTTCAGGAGGAACCGTCTTTCTAGGGAGCGAGACCAGTCAGTTGACTGTGGTATACTGGATGGTGCCATGATGATGCTTTTATTCCGCTGCAATTTATTCTCTTTAATAAGTTTTGCCTGTGTGGCGTACTCTTGTAACTTGACCATAAGGTCGAGCAACTAGTTTAGTTATTTTAATTAAAGTACTTTACTATTATCGTTGTGTATGATTGTGATATTTGATGTTGAGGCTGTGTGCACTAGCGTGATCTGGACTAGTCTTTGAATACACAAAGGGTCGGGTTTGCACATTCGGGTCCCGACACGTGTGCGGGTATGCAGTGACAACCTACATGGCAAGATCTAAATTTGTTGGTTCTAGATCTAATGGTTGAAGATGCAACAACAACTACGGCTACGTGGATAGTCCCGGCGTGCGACGTGTGGTTCAATCTAGACCACATGATTTTGATCCAACAGTGGAGAATGATGGTGGTGAACAGCGATGACCGTACATGTGGCAAATGGAGGCAGCACCTACGTGGCAAGATCTAGATTGGACATCTCCAATCGGACGGATATGGATGATGGGCAAGGGCACGACGATGGCACTCACTAGAGAAGAGAACGACAACAATGGTGGCGGTGATTTTGACTCTGATTCGAAGTGGCTTGGAAGCGGTCGGTGCATCTCCGAAGTGGCACTCACTAGAGAAGAGAATGACAACAATGGTGGCGGTGATTTTGACACAGCTCCGAAGTGACCTTGCTGGCGACCAAGGTGCAACGGATAGTGAACAATTGACAAGAAAGATTGTGGCAGCTTTGTGAACTCCGGTGAGAAATCCACAGCCAATGGTGGCTCCTCGGGCTTGATTGGCTAGGGCAAAACACGCAAGACAAGGTGGACTACACATTGCGCGAGATGGGACCTTAAATACTGGCCTCAGTGTCTGAGTTCAGCACGAAAAGCGTGGAATGAAACACAACAGCGGTGGAGTCTAGCAGCGGCATGGAGAGGGGATGCGGCATGATCGTGTCCATCCACATGGCGAGCATCGTGCGACTCACAGCGCAAGGCGACAAGGCTAAGTCTCGGCCGCGCGATCAAGATCCAACGGCCGAGATCCAAGATGGCTAGGGTTTACATCGAGCGGGCTGGCATGGGCGGGTTTGGGTTGGATGGCGAGCATCGTGCGACTCACAGCGCAAGGCGACACGGCTAAGTCTCGGCCGCACGATCAAGATCAACGGCCGAGATCCAAGATGGCTAGGGTTTACATCGAGCGGGCTGGCATGGGCGGGTTTGGGTTGGATGGGCTTTGGGTTTTAGCTCAAAGGCCTTTAACTATTTTAGCATTTCTCTTTTAAAATAATTCTAAAAAATAAACTAAGACAAAATAAATAGTAAAAATATCAAAAAAAAAATTAGAAAATTTTGAAAAATATTTTGAGATATTTGGAACTCGAATAAAATATTTTAAATAAAACTTTATTGGAAAATTTCAAATTCTTTAATGCATTTAACAAAAGTCATATTTCAAATAAATTCAAATAATTCTAAATAAGCTTCAACATATTCTCTAGAATCTGATTGACTCTTTGATCGACCATGTGTCTATGGATGATAAATTTGTACTAAAATTTAAGCGGTTTCCCATTGCTTCATGCAACTTATTTCAAAATTTCAAGGTAAATTGGATACCTCTATCTGATACTTTCTTTCTTGGCACTCCGTGCAAACATATAATTCTTAACATATACAACTCTGTCGAATGATCTCCTGAATAAGTAGTATTTATTGGTATGAAATGGACAACTTTGGTCAATCGATCCACTATAGCCCATATGGAATCATATCCACTCTGAGTTCGAGGTAAACCAGTAATAAAATCCATACTGATTTCCTCCTACTTCCACTCTGGAATCTTTAATGGTTTAATAATCCACCTGGCCTCTAATGCATTACCTTTACTCTCTGGAATATATCACATAAGGTAACATACTCAAAAACATCACGCTTCATATTAGGCCACCAGAATCTCTCCTTAAGATCCTGATATATCTTTGCACTTCCTGGATGAAAAGAATACTTGGAATCATGAGCTTCATCAAGAATCAACTACTTCAACTCCTTTTTGTTTGGTACACAGATCCGACCTTTGATCCACAAGGTACATTGATCATCCAAATTAAACTCCATAGCCTTGCTTTCATCCATTTTATACTTAATTCTTTTGGTATTGTCATCATCTTTTTGTCCTTCTCTTTTATGATCCTCTAAAGTTGGCTTTACTTCTAGGGTAGCTAGAAATCCTTTTGGTACCACTTCCAAATTTACCTTCTGAAATTCCTTACACAACTCAGTCTAATTTTCTTCAATTAACATCTTAACACCGTGGCTCTTGCGACTCAAGGCATCGGCTACCACATTTGCCTTTTCAGGATGGTAATGAATTTCTACATTATAATCTTTGATCAATTCCAACCATATCCTTTGTCTCATGTAAAGATCTGAATGGGTAAAGATATACTTTAGACTCTTATGATCCGTATATATTCACATATGTTTCCAATGTGAAAGTTATGGAACTTCAAAGCATGCACCACTGCAGCTAACTCCAAATCATGCGTCGGATAATTCTCATCATGCAGCCTCAACTACCTCGAAGCATATGCAACGACCTTTACATTCTACATCAATACACATCCAAGTCCTTGCTACTACAAACATCTAGCAACAGTAACACTGGTGCGGATGTCAATCGCTTTTTCAATTCCTGGAAACACTTTTTGCACTCTAGCATCCATGCAAACTTCTTCTCCTTTTTTCAACAACTGCGTAAGTGGCTTGTCATGTAACACCCCGGCATTTAATATGCCCGAATGCTACCAAACATAGGCTAAACAACATCTAAATACCATAAATTAAGATAAATTACAGCAAAAGAGTAATTGCTAAAACCGAAAATTTCGACAGCATCTCCTTTGTTTTTCCATGAATTTGGAGCAAGGGTAATAACAAGGCAAGTTATATCATAGCATAAGACATCTAAAACAGCAATATCAATGAATAAAGCATCACTTATGTCTAAAATAAGGAATTCAACCATTCCAACAAATATAACAAACCAAACGATGAACTCAAGCCCATACACCAAGATTCATGGCACTAATCATTATTATCATGACTCCCACTGATTAAACTGTATAATAATGTGAAGCTACGTGTAGAAGTGTAGCTAATGCCCTTTTCCCGCATGCCGGTTTCATGGTACCTAAGAAAAACAACATAAACACAAGCGTGAGTTCATCGCTCAGCAAGTATATTGCAATGGAACAAGAAAACACATTCTAATACCTTCATCACCACTTTCACATACGACATCATACACATCTCATATTCATAGCGTAAGCATATCATTGACATCATCATATATCATCATCATATATCATCTTCATATAATGCAATGCAATGTAATGCAATGCGATGCACATATCTCCTGGAAACTCATACCGGTATGGTTGAGTACACACCCGTCGGTGTGCACCCTCTCCCCCCTTCCATCCCAAAGATGGAGGGTGCCTACTCCTCGCTTCCCCACACCGCGGTGGATGAAATCACGATGTAGGACTTACTCATTGGCTCTCTGGAATAGTCATAACTTTCTCACCGACCTTCCCCGGACTAGTTATGACTTTCTCGCCGCTCGGGCCATGTAACATGTCATGTATGCAATCATGCCAACATCATAAATCACTTGTACATTATCACATGGCCTCATAGCATAGTAAGCATATTCATCATATCATTGGCAATCATTAAAGCATAGCATGTGAACATATCATGTATTATATTTCAATCACATCCGAGTTAGCAACCTATAACCCGCTACCCATTCCAATACACTTGCCTCAACCACGGACGACGGATTGGCGAGAAGTAGAAGGCACTCCCGGGGTCACACCACCTGCACATAGGTACCACACACTCACAATCAAGTCCACAAAACAGTACGCAAACCCTCTTCTACCCCGACATCGCCAACTACTCGCAAAACCCAAAAACAGAGGTTCTGTCCCGTCGGGACAGCAGCCTTCCAAAAGGCACAACTTGAGTACTAAGACTCCGAATCAATTAAACGAGTACATCCTCGCGTAGCTTAGGAAATTTCCTAACTTTTTCTAAGTATATGGAAAGACTGATTCGGACTCTAAAGTGGTTTAATCTGAAGAATACCGTGATCTGTTCCAATCACATCACAGATTTTAATACGTTCGAAAAAACAAGCATAACTTTCAAACGGCTGGGCGGAATTTAACGTTCTTTATACCCACTGAAAGGTATTGAAGTTACCTACAACTTCTTCAACAGGAGGACGACCAAAATCCGACTCTAAATTTGCGAAAAACCAAACCCTAGGTCAACTGCTCATGCTGCCCGAAACAGAGAACGTGGCAACTTCTAGATCTAATCTAATCTACTCAATTCCAGCACCACCAATTGATCTAAAAACATGATAATGACCCTTAGAACAGTACCTAGATCAACCCCAAGGATTCCCATGGCCATACCTTCGCCCAACGCACGAAAACCCAATGGATCTCCTCCCGATTCGCGCGATCTCCTTCCTCGCTCCAAATCCACCGGATCTCCTCGTCGCGGAGCGCTCCAATGAATGGATCTTCGAGGTGGTGAGGTCAAGAACTCACCTAGGTGCAGCAAGGGAGGTGGAGAGGTGGTGGAGGGGGTGGTGGCGCAAATGGGAGAGCAAGGGGGCGGCGCAAGCAAGGGAGGAGAGCAATGGGTGGCGGCTAGGGCTTCTCCAAGTGGTGGGGCGCAAGGGCAGAGGTGGGGGTGCACATAGGGGCAGGGGGAGGCCTCTCCACCAGCCCAAACAAGATTCCTACTCCGACACGGACTCAAACACCTTCCCACCAAAGCCCACGGTCCTTTCCCTTAGGCCCAAAACTCCCTGGAAACGGCCCGGAAATGCTATTAAACTTCATGCCGTAAGGTTTCAACCTCCAATTCCATATCCCATAAATTTTTAGACCTCAACATTCTCATTTTATAAGGTTACGACACTCCGTGGTGTCACATGTCAATTGTTGAAAATCCTTCAATAAATCGACAGTAGTATCCCACCATTCCAAAAAAACTACGGATCTAAGTAACTGACTTTTGTTGCTTCCAATGTAACACTGCTTCTACTTTACTTGGGTCCATAGCAACTCCTTCAACAGTCATTACATGACCCAGGAATTCCACTTTCTTGTTCTAAAAGTCACACTTACTAAACTTAGTATATAACTATTGTTCTCACATCTTCTTAAGAACTAACCTTAAGTGTTCTACATGTTCTTTTATCTTAGAGTAAACAATAATGTCATCTATGAATACGACAACAAACTTATCTAGATATTTCATGAAAACCTTATTCATCATGTTCATGAAATATGTAGGAGCATTAGTCAATCCAAATGATATGATCGTGAACTGATAATGTCCATATCTTATCGAGAACGCAGTCTTTGGTATATCCTCTGCGCAAATCTTCAACTGATGATATCCCGATCGAAGATCTATCTTGGAGAAAACTCGGCTCCTCTCAGCTAATGAAATAAATCATCGATCCTAGGTAGTGGATACTTGTTATTTATCGTCACTTCATTAAGCACACGATAATCAATACATATCCTTAGACTTCCGTCCTTTTTCTTACAAACAAAACAGATTCTCCCTATGGAGATGATCTAGATCTCACAAAACCTTTCTCTAGCAACTTTTCAATCTATTTCTTCATCTCTACCAACTCATCAGTAGGCATTAGATACGGTCTATTGGCTATTGGGGCTGCACCAGGCACCAACTCAATTACGAATTCAATGTCTCATCTGGTGGCATACAAGGTATACCCTTAGGAAAAACATTCGAGTATTCACTAACCACTGGTACTTCCACTAAACTGACAATTTTGACAATATTGACCATCAATTGACCATCATGAACTGTGGTCACTTTAAACTCCACTTGTTCACCATTCGGGCTCTCAATAGATACTAATCTTCGACCACAATCCAATACAACCTTGTGTTTGGACAACAAATACCATGATGAACTCAACAGTATAGGCGGATTTCACGGCGACACGCCGGATTGATCACAAACTGCCGATTAACGGGTTTCGGGGCTAAACTTCAGACGACCATAACTTCTAGAATAGTGATCAGAACTTAACCAAATTTGAATGAGAGCTAGATGTGACCTAGAGGAACACCGTGATGTAGGTGTCTTGGAGTTTTACCTTCTGGATCAACGAGGAGCAGCGAGGATTATTGTCATTTATGCTGCCTTGATCCCGATCGGGGAAAATAATTTTCTGTGCAAAATCCGTGGATCAAACCATGAGTTAGCATGTGCATCACGTAGAGGACATCAAGGAGAGTCTACAGTAAAAATTCCACAGTCAAACTCGAAAAATTGAGGGAGATATGGCCTCGGCAAGATTCGAGATTGAAACGGCCATAACTTTTGATTCCTTGGGCCAAATTGCACTAAATTTGAAAGGGAGATAGAGGGAACATCATGTCTCACCATGGAGAATACGGATCTCAAAAATAGTCAACGCGCTGACGGGGGACGCGCTCCAAAGTTTGGCCGGCTCGGGCTACATTCCGGAGGATGACGGCTGAGTTTTAGGGTTTGGAAAAATTCATCAAAGGTTGGGGACGCGTGGGAGAGTCCATGGGAGGTCTACATGGTGTTGGGGAGGCGGCTAGGGCAAGAAAAATAATTTTGGAAGAGTTTGGAGCAATCCTGGCATTAAACCGAGCAGTTGGCGTGAGTCCAGCAGTAAAGGGGTGATGTGGCCGCTTGTGGCCGCTTGGATGGAGATCGTGTGGCTGTGAGCGAGGCGCAGCGTGGTTGGCCCAGTGCGCTGGCACGTGGCCCATGCGGTGCATGCGGCCCAGCGCGAGGCGCGGCCCAACGCCCGTGCGGGCGGGAAAATGGGCCAGCGCGAGCGGGAGGAAGTAGGCTGGCGTGGCTGGCGCGCGGGAGTGGCGGCCCAGCTGGTGGGGTGGGCCGACGGGAGAGAATAAAGGAAATTTAGCCCAATTCCAAAACCAGATTTTCCAGCTTTTCGAAATAAAAATAAATCTGAAAATTAAAACTAATTATTTAGGGCAACAAAAATACCAGAAAAAATCTGGAAAACTTCTAGAAAATATTTTGAGACATTTTGAACTCAAATAAAATATTTTCAACAAAACTTTACACAATATTTTCAAATATTTAATTAATTTCCAAAAAGAACATAATTCAAATTAAATCCAAATAAATTCGAGAAATAGCAAACGAGCTCCGAAAAATCTCAGAAAATACAGAAAAATTCCTTGGAGCACAAGGAACCCAAATAAAACTAAATTTATTTTATCTGAAATATAAAATAATTAGATTATATTATTTTAGATTTTAGAAAATCCAAATTAAGCTTTATTAATGCGAGAAAAAACAACGGAAATTTTTGGGAAGCTAAACTAAACCAAAAAATTTGGAAAACCCAAATTTTGGGATGTTACATCCGTGGACCTGACTCGCATGGGTCCAAAACCCGCAGCTAATCCGCCCATAACCTAACCCTAACCCGTTGCTCTCGAACCATTGGATTCCGATCTAATGCATCTCATTAAGCCGCGTATGCTAGTGCTTTGGACCTGATGGAAATTGGGCGGGCGAGATCAAATCATAATGGTTCAGATTGAGTCACGCCTATGAGGAATCGGGACCGTCGGATTGTGTTCGATCGGGCGGTTGCGAGCAATTGGAATTCGGGTAAGAGTCGAGCGTTTTGAGCCGTTAACTGAGGACACGTATACAGCTTTGGGCCATCGTCTCTGAGAGTTTGTCGCTGTTACAAACTAGGACTACATTCTTTGAGTCGGTTCATATTCCTGTGTTGTGCATGGACTCCGAGAAGATAAAAGAGGTCCGAGATGTTCTATGGGATTCTCCAGATTGTGCCGCACCTTTTGACCTAGAACGCAGCGCCGGAGGTGCGTGGTCTGTTAGTGTTATGCCCTTGAGGCAATCATATGGATGATTGTAACATGACTATATTTATGAATAATAATATGATTATTGGTCCAATGAATGTATATCATTGTTTTGATTAACAAGTGTGTGACTTGTTTATGAAGCTCTTTACTTATTGATATAATTCGATAAATATCTTTGATCGGATATCATCGTATAGGACAACGATGAATAGATCAGCACATATATTGTTCGATGATCATGTTTTATAGATCATGGGATATGGAGATATCATCAATACATTGTGGACGCATGTTGAAGAACATGTGTTAGATAGACCCACAATGGGACACTGCGAGAATGTTACATTCTTATGTATCATCAGTGTATCTCATACATAGTAGATGTATGATCCTTAGACCTGAGATTGTCATATTCCCTACATGTGTAATAGTTTACCTTGGGGTTACCAAACACTATTTCCTAACCGGATAGTTATAAAGGTAGCTTTCATGTTTACTATGAAACATGCAGAGGGAAGTGAGCAGTCAAGATGGAATTTGCCACTCCAATGTAACGGAGATATATGTCTAGACCACTCGTGTGATATGATTAAGGAAGTGCATGGCCATGCCGTGATTGAGAAGTCAATCACAACTTATTAATATATCACGGATACGAGAGATGGATTGAACTATCAAAGGATGACAAGCTTCTCACCTTGAGTTCGATCTTCATATAGTTTGGCAAAGGGATTATTACATCAGTACTTTAATCATATGCGTTTGGGAGTTGGCATGCTCTGCAAAGAGCCGCTACTGACTATTGGATTAGAAAAAGGGTTTTCCGAATCCATGTCCAAATGCGCATGAACCTACAGGGTCACACACTTAACGGGCTGAGACACATTAATTCGGATTGGATCCGTAATTAATGGACCTCGTGGGCTTAGCGCGTAGATGGGCCCTGATTGCCTAGGGTTTCACATCGTGGCTATATAAGGAGGGGAGGAGGCTAGACGCAGAACACACTTTCGTGCGGTTTAGAGGTGTTTCGCAAGAAACCCTAGCCACCTCCTCTCGTTGCGCCTGCCGAGCAACCCGGTGCTTGCACACCGACGCACGGCGTTCCATCCCCGGATGTGTGGACTGCTGTGGTGACGCTGCTGCTACTGCGGCGTGGAGAGGACGATCTGCAGCGAGGACGATCCGCGGCGAGGACGATCCGCGGTGAGGACGATCCACGCCGAGAACGATCCACTACAATGACGTGCGAAGGATTCCGCAACTGCGCGTCTAGTGGTAATAGATCTGTGAACCCCTTCTTACGAGTAGCTTTTCTGGTTTGCGGTAGAAATTTTAATTTGTGCTAGTGTAGCATACCGCGTTCCCCTACATGGTCTTCAAGGGAGAGCTTGCCGGAGTTCTTGAGGGGAACCGCCGCTATTCTTTGCTGATTTGGGCTCCGCCGAGTCTTGTGTTGCCGCAAGGACCCCAGATCTAAGATCTCCATCTCGCGCTATGTTCAGCCTGACCAATTTCATCACCGGGGGATCGTCGATGTGCCGTGCGGCGAGTCACCTTCTTCAACTCCGGTAAGAGTCGCTGTCGTACCCATTGCCGTGTTTTGGAACTATATGAGCTATTGGATCTACGGTATGTAGTTCAAATTGTGCCCGTAGACCTCGCCTGTTGTCATTAGTCGCGAAAAATAGCAGATGTTAGATTCTCAATGCACATCTTATATCTTGCCACGTAGCATTGTGTAGCCGCTGCCTTGCCAAATCTTGGCCATCGGATCTAGAACATGTGGTTCAAATCGGGACACATGTCAAGAACTGGGACTATCCACGTGCCCCAGTCCTCACTGCCGTTAGATCTTATCCTGACCATTGATTTGAAACCTACAACTTATATCACACCGCCACCCGAGCCAATTAGTACCTACCATGTGTTGGCATGGATTACGAGGCGTTGCAGCCAGTCGAGTCACGTGTTGACATCAGCTGTGATGTCATGATGACATCAGCGATGATGTCATCGCTGGGCCCACCGGTCAGCGAAATAAAGATTTACGGAAAAATATTTTATTTTATTTTATTAGTTGCCAACGTCAGCATGACGTCATAATTAGATTTTTTGTAGAAAAATAATTCAGCCAAAAACTAATTTAGGTGCTGACATCACAGTGATGTCGTATTTTGGATTTTTTAGTAGAAAAATAATCTAATAATTTGGTTTATTCTTTTTAGTTGATTTCCAAACTTCAAATTGCTAGTTCTTGCTCATACGAACTCCGATTAAGGTGATTTTAAAGCCTAATAATTTATAAAATTGTGCTCTATTTAATGGTGAATTATATTTGATTTTTGGAGTTGTGTTTCTATCTTTTTTTGTATTTATTTGTTTATTTATTCGTTTCGCATAGACGTTGAAGTGCTCGAAGGATTAGAGGGTGAAGTACTAGATCAAGAGTAAGGTCCAGAGCAGGAACAAGAGGTTTTCCAAGGCAAGTTATGCTTTGATCATGTTGATCACATGTTTCAAAATTATATTATTTCAAACTATTGCATGCTAGTTCAAATAAAAGTGATTTCAATTAATTTGGGACTAGTTAATCAACCACTTGATTATGTCACCTTGTAACTATTAATTGTATGACATGATTCATTGGTCACCCTAAGATTGTTGATTATTAGTTGGTTGCTCTGATTGCCAACATGGGGTAGTAGAACGTGACTAGTAAGCTTAGGCATGCAATGTGTTGTTGATATCATTTGGAATAGTAAAATTAAACTTGCTTAATAGAATATGGAACATGTTTATGAAAAGTGTGTCATGTGTACGAGTTGAGATTTCCATGGCCAGAGCAATGGTTAGACATCATTAGAGCCGGTGCAAGGCTAGGATCTAGCAAGTTGAACAATTTCGTCACAAGCTAGCAAAACGGGTATGGTAGGTATTGCATGGCATGGTTGACATGCTTACTAGAATTTGTCATGTGGGTAACGTGTATACTATCTGTAAAGATTTAAATCTAATTAACTAACCATGCTCATGGTCAAGAGCAACTCGGGAAAGTATTGTCAAGTATAGCTTTGTTTTTGCAAAGACTTTTGGAAAACGTGTTGTAACTAGTTGGTTCATTCTTAAGTTATGGTTGGCTGTATTGCACTCGCTGTTTGTGGCCATGGGAGGATCACGAAATGATGAATTTAAACTTTAATTACTGTTACTTGTTTTATATCAAGTGCACTTAACAATTCCATTGACATTTGATAAACTGCTCACTTGCAAATAAAACCTACCTTATGCTGAAAATAGACTTAGTGTAGAAGCTTAATTCCTTAGAACTAACTATGCAAGTATATTTATTTTCATACACTAAAGTCTTTCAAGTACATATGTGTACTCACCATTTGCTCTATTTAAAATGTTTAGATGAAAGTAATGAAGAGGTTCCCGATGATACTTACTTCACACCGGGGATAGGCGACTACTTAGACAGATGAACCGAGGCTTTTCCCTAGTCTTTTGCCTCTGGGTTATGGATGGGTATACCATTGTTCCGCTTTTGGTTTATGTTTTTTTTCCGCTGCAATTTTACTCTTATGTGTTATATTTGGCCGGTCAGCCATAGACTTGTAATATTAAGTAGTTGTAACAGTTCTAGACTACTTTTATGATATGTGAATTATATGTGTGTATGTGTAATGATTCATCTCGAATGCGGGATATGTGGGCGCTAGGCTTTGATCTTGGGAACTAGCTCTGGACACATATCGGGGTACTCAAAATTGTTCTCAAGGGTCCGACGCGTGGACATGAGTGACCGTCATTCCTTGCCTACTTTGTCGCATACCCCTTGGTGGTTGTGGGTAGTACCAAGGTTCTGAGGTAGCCAGCATGTGCTACGCCCGGAAGGGTTGGTCTCAATCCCGGTATGGTTCTTCGGAAGAAAATCAGAACTCTCTTGGACGCGTAAGTGTGTACAGTGCCAATCAGGTGGCTCATATTTGTTTGAGTGAGGGTCATCTGGTTAATATTCTGTGCATGGGGCTATTAATGGCAGTGAGCATACACTTAAACGAAGTATGGATGTCACTTCTAGTCCAACGCACGAGTGAGGTTCAATTCGTGTTTCCGGGTACCCATAGGAAGTCTGTTAAAATATGCATTGCAAAAGAAGATAATCATTACTTGTGGGTAAAGTAGTACACCTATGCAAAGTTAAAACTTTCGAAAAGCTGCACCCACGGTTAAGGGCACTTGGTAAAGTCATCACATAGTTAGAATTTTGATATTTTTATAAAAATAATCTAGAATTTGGAAATTTGTATTAGAAAATTTACCCTACAGATGAATCAATGCTTATCATGTATTGACAAGATTGACTTCAACTGTCGTGCTTTTTGTTGGCAAATGATTTGGGTTTATGCCAAGTGTTGGCAGGGAAAATGATTCATTATGCTGAATTATGAGATGATAAGATTATGTTGTTATTCATTCAAGCTATTTTGTATACTGTTAAATTGCTTTACAAAGTTATGCTTTCAACTTATTATTCAGCATTTACAATTCAAATTAGCTTTATGCATAGCTTCCTTTGTTTCAGCCTACTTGTAATTTAGGTTTTGCAAAAGTCTTGCGAGTACTATTTTGTACTAAACTTGCTATTATTTTTGTTTTATATGAAGAAATTGAATACCATGAGGATACATATTTTGACGCAGGTATGGAGATAACAACAATGACTATTTATGATTTACCTTGTCAGTTGCCTGTGGAATATGGGATAGAAGGGCATACGATAAGATAAAGCTGTTTCTATTATGCTAAATTTTGGTTTGTAATAATATTATGTAAAAACTACTTCTGCTGAAAAATGTAAGTATGGTTGTGATTTCAATTTGTGTATGTGCATGCTAACTACTGATCACAGGACTAGCATAAAAAGCACATTAAAATCTTTTTTCTATGGTATACTGTATCATAAATGAGAGGGTCTCGCAATAACATGACCTGTAACTCGCATTAGTTTTTGGTGGCACATATGTGCAAAAACTAGCCTTTAGCAAATTGTACAAAAACTATTATTTTGAAAACCAACAGATTTGTTTATCAATTTCCCAATGTTGTAGAGGGACAAATTTGCAAAATCCAAATGCAGGGACCATCGATCTATATATGTATAGAGTTCTTGACAGTTAATTTAACCCTTCAAGAAAAAATTGTCTCCACTGCACAGATACATAGAAACAACTACTCATCTGAACGACGCGGTCGGAACATGAGTAACCGTTCAAACATGGTATAAACTGAAACGCAGAAAATTAGCCCTGAGGCGCAGCAGATCAATCCCTAATCACCATGTTTCCTACCATTTCTGTACCGAAACAAGCTTTCGCACCAAAACATGGCAAGCAATTCCGTTGGCACAATATGTTCAAACTACCAGCAATTATGAAGTTACTCTTCTTTCATAAATTTACGCTACCCTCGTTCAAAATTTCTAAAACTGTAAAGCGCGCGCAGGAGTCAGGAAACTAGCACTCTCAATTTGAACACATTCAGAAAACATATATATATATATATGACCTCTGTGAAGCAGACCCTCCTCGCATCCCATGCATCAAGCAAACAACAATCACCATTTTCCCCCGAGCCACCACACCGCATTATCACAACTTCAGCACTAGTTTCTGTCGTTTGCAATGGAAGAGGTGGTGGTTTTGATCGTCGGCGCGGGACCGGCGGGCCTCGCGACGGCAGCGTGCCTTCGGCAACTCTCCGTACCCTACGCCGTCCTCGAGCGCGAGAGCTGCAGCGCGTCGCTGTGGCGCAACCGCGCGTACGACCGGCTCAAGCTGCACCTCGCCAAGGAGTTCTGCGAGCTGCCCCACATGCCGTACCCGGCGGATGCCCCGACGTACATACCCAAGGACCAGTTTGTCAAGTACTTGGATGACTACATCGAGCGTTTCGACATCCGGCCCAAGTATCGCACTGCCGTCGAGTCATCCACGTATGACGATCATGGGAAATGTTGGGCCGTCGTGGCGCGTGACGTGGCGACGTCCACGGTGGCCAAATACACGGCGAAGTTTCTTGTTGTGGCGAGTGGTGAGAACAGTGCGGAGAATGTTCCGACGATCCCTGGGCAGCAAGGTTTCCCAGGTGAGGTCTTCCACTCGTCAGGCTACAAGTCAGGCGCCGCCTACTCCGGGAAGAATGTGCTGGTCGTCGGATGTGGCAACTCTGGGATGGAGATTGCTTACGACCTCGCGTCTCATGGTGCCAATACTTCCATTGTTATTCGCAGCCCGGTATGTGTAGTCGACATATACCTTAATTTTCATGCATTTAACAGCAAGGATCGATCAGAAGTTTTATTGTCACTAGTACTACTAGATAGTTTTATTTCCGGGGAATTCAGAGTTTCAACCCAGAAATTTCGTAGCATATATAGGCCAGGTGTTGGAATGTTTCGTGGGTTTCAATGGTGCAAACGATGTGTGACACATTAATTGTACATATGCTTGCAGCTTCATGTATTGACAAAGGAATTAATCCGGATGGGAATGAAACTAGCCCAGCGTCTCCCACTGACGGTAGTAGATGCTCTTCTCGTGATGACGGCGAATTTCATATACGGAGACCTGTCGAGGTATGGCATTGTGAGGCCCAAAATGGGCCCTCTTCTCCTCAAGGCAAAAACCGGCCGATCCGCAGTCATTGACGTTGGCACCATAGGGTTAATCAAGAATGGCATTATCAAAGTAAGCATGCTCTCCATAATTACATTAGTTCACAAAATTAAAGTTATTTTCCTATCTCACCTTATTCAAAAAAAAAACTTTTTTTTGATCTCTTATAGGTACTTGGAAGTATTGCCGAAATCAAGGGCAACGTAATTGAGTTTGAGGGTGGGAAGGAAGGCTCCTTCGATGCCATCGTGTTCGCAACCGGATATAAAAGCACAGCAAACATGTGGCTTAAGGTAGTAGCAATGAGATTTGAATTCAGCCCCTTCGGATTTTATTGATGCAATAATTTTTTATATGGTCTTACAAAAATACATGTGATTTATGAGTGCAGAATGGTGAGAGCATGTTGAATGATGATGGATTGCCAAAGAAAGAATTCCCGAATCATTGGAAAGGTGCAAATGGACTCTACTGTGCCGGGTTGGCAAGGAGGGGGTTGGCCGGTATTGCCATGGATGCCAAGAATATCGCCAATGACATTTATTATAGACACCCTGTCCCGCTAAAATACAAGAATTGTTGACATAAACTTGTCTTCGATGGAATCTTCAGCGAAATGGACAATTTTCGGTTCAATCAATGTATGTAGTTTTAATGCATCAAAATAATTTTTTTAAACAGACAACTTTGGTAGATTAAAATACCTTTAATAATTAAAATATTTCTTTGGTACTTATGTCGAGGGGTAATTTTGACAAAGGATAACTTAAGTAAAAGAAATTAGAACGGCAATAAACAATGTTGTTTTTTGTAACAATGAAGAAACTATACATCTTTTTTTGGATTGTCAGTATGCTCGTTTTGCATGGTATGTTATACAAGCGTCCTCTAATTTGTCACCTCCTCATAGTATAGCCCATCTATTTGGATTTTGGCTAGTAGGGTTGAGAAAGGAAGTTAAAAATCTTTGTCTAATTGGGGCTACCGCACTTTGTTGGGCTATTTGGCTATGTCGAAATGACAATGTCTTTAATAAAAAATATGTGTCTAATCCATTGCAGGTTATCTATTCATGTCTTGGTTGGTTACGTTCATGTCCTTGTTGCAACGGCAGGAAGCTCGAGAGTTGGTATTGGAAGCATACAAATCTATACAGATCGTGGTCCAGAAAATTTTCGTCGGATATGGATGGCGGTTTAATACAAGATTGTGTGCGTGTTGAGAGTTTTTGTTTTAAATTCCTTTCTACTAGGCGTTGGCGTCTACAAAGTCTGTGTTTTTGTGGCGTCTTCTTGCAAACTTTTCGGTGTGAACCTTGTAATAATGGATTGGCTATGTGTATCTCTTGATGCAGAGGCCAGAAGATTAATAAAATTATTCTATTATCTAAAAAAATATCCCGCTAAATTAACTTTTATATGTATGTATTCTACTATGACAAAAAAAAAGAGCTAGTGTATTTTTAAGAACAAAAAAAGAGCTAGTTTTAGATTATTGGTATCTTTTACAGCATCTATATGCTGTCGACCTTTTACATATTATAACTATCAATGTATTGCATGTGATTCCTGTCAAAGAAGTAAATATATGCATCGGATGTTATAAAATTTATGTTCACGTCAAGTTTCGCATGTGACATGAAGTATTTATCTCTAGCGTTATACTCCATGCTATGACTTATGATCGACCTTCCACCCTGATGGTGTGAAAAATTTGTAATTTTCCTGAGAATAATTGTTGTTTGCCGACTTTTAATTACCTATCCGTAGTAAATCAATTTCAAGGCTTGAATTTTACTAGTTGGTAGAGGAGAAAGTTAACTATGCCCCTAGCTAAATGGTTTAATTTTCGAGAAATTGAGGCGTACCTCCACAATTGTTTTTCAAGTATTGGCAGTTGTTTTGAAAGAGCCTTTTAATGCCAGAATGTTTACACTGTTAAAAGATAAAATTACAATGCATCCAGGCGAATGCATAGCAGGAAGAGGCCCGTAGAGAGTTACAAGGTACCTCTATTGGGCTGGGCGTGAAAACATGGTGTAGGTGGTTTTAGCTTAACTTCTGAAAGGAAGAAAGATGCAGGTTCGCTCGTAAAACAGACCAATTGGGGCAGGTGAAATTACGGAGGATCATAAATATATCTGCCAGGGGGCGGAACCAGTGACGGCCTGCGCCCTCGGATGGGCCAGTTTTCTGGTGCCGACCCTTTTGTTTTATTTCGTTTTTCCGTAGTTTTTCAAGGAGGTCTTTGTACACTACTACAGAAAAAGCTATCACATACGGCTCAAAAACATCATCACAAACGGTTTTCTGAACCGACTATAAGCATATGTCTATGATAATACAACGCATTACAGACGATTTCTGAACCGTCTATGAAACATCTATCACAGATAGTTCTTGATACAAATCGTCTGTGATATAAAACCGTTTGTGATAATAGGCTATCACAGACGGTATGTACCAAGAACTGTATGCGATAGTCTATAATCACATACGGTTCATAGTCCCAGGCATATGTGACATGAGATGTATCATAGACGGTTTTTTCTAAGGAACCGTTTGTGATTTATTTTGTATTTTTTGAAATTTTTTCTGTTTGTTGGCTAGCCTCAGGAAATACTAGCTATGCCATCTGAAACAAGCAGATTACATATTACACATCCATAAGTACACATATACCATCACAAATCAATTCAGATTACATCACAGCACAAGCATATTACAAATTGCACAACACATCCATTTCAGAAATCAACTCAGATATATTAACTAATTGAATGCACAAGTACTATATGCCACTACAAATCATAAATTCACAACACAACTTTCACAAATCAACAAAAGTGATAATTCATAAATTCACAATATGTACAACACTACTAGTTTAGTTGTACTAATCAAGTTAGGCAGAGTGGCACTCATCTTTTGGCTTTATAACCTCACGCAACAAGAAGGAAACAACTTGTCCTCAAATTCTGTTCAGATCGGCCTATTTGAACGCAGTTGTAGCATATTTCATAATCTGTTGATGGGAAGATTAAAGTTGTGCATACATGTAAATTGATAAGTATGAAACAATTATTGCAACATTGATAAACCTGCAGGTCATTGGTCTTTGTTGTACCAATCATGAGTTACATGTTGTGGCAAACATAGAATCCACATAGTTTCCTTTGGCTGCTGGTGGCATTGCAAAAATAGAATTGATTAGTTCGAGGGGCATTATTACAGAGTTGATATAGGATTATTGTGTACTAGCGGACACTGAAAACTTCAAATCGTGGTTCAGCTATGATCCTCCCTTGGATGGCCCTCCATAAATCTGAACACTTTAAACAACCTACGTGATTCCAAAAAGATAGCCTCAACATTCCACGAACAACTACACCTTGAACGACCTATAGCAGTGTTATTTATGGAGAAAATATAATTACCTATCGAGTAATTGTCTAATAGGTCTCAAGTCATGGGTGTCGCCCTTTAAGGAATCAAGATAGATTACCCGGTTCTTTCTTGATACAATTATAATAAGAACCCAGTGAAACCTACACAGGTATGTCACCATGATCATTCAACCTAACTTCAAGTTGCATATAAAGGACAAATAAACAAGTGTAGAAACCAGTGCAGCACTTAACCCAGGTTGCAGAGTAGAAGTATATAGGTTTTATTGTGTTGAGCCAGCAATGCACTTGCCACGTAATTTGTAACATCCGAAAAAACACAAAATGAATAAGAGAAAAAAAAATCAAATTTGAATTTTGGTTTTATTTTGAATTATCATTTTTTCTATGTTTTCCTTCGATTTTTGTCTTTAAGAAAATCATTTTTATTGTTGTATCTTTGATTTATAAACATTGAAATCCAAAATCATCTTAGGAAAAATTCATATAAAATATATTTAAATTTAAGGATCACTCCAGAATGTCCCCAAAAAGTCTTAAAGGAGTTTGAAAGCATTTAATGTGTAACTTCCCAAATTTATAATAAAATAAAAAATAAAAAAAATTCAAAATGTAATTTTACATTAATCTTGGATTTTTTATTTTCCAACTTTTTGGTGGAAAATCTATTTAAGCTGATTTAGCAAAAAGATAAAAGTAAAAAGGTAAAAGTAACTTCAAAAACAATATTTAAAAATAATATTAAATTATTATAAATATCTAGAAAATTTTTTATGAAGTCAAAAGGCCATGTAAAATCAATTGTTAAAGAAAATAAATTAAAATTAATGAAATTTGACTATAAACAATGCAAAGACATATTTTTATAAAATTTTACCAAGCTATCTTTAGCTAAAATTTTTACCACACACTCCTTTGATGAATGTTTACTTATAATAAGAATACTAAAAATTAAAAATTATATTTTTTAATTTTTTCAATTTAGAAAATAAAAACTTTAATTTTTGAATTTTTGCCTAATATATTTATTAGAAAATAAATATTCAAGTTTTAAATCTGAGAATTTTTCACAAGATCACTTAGGTGTAACATCCTCAACTTAAATGATAGCGAAAACAAAATTCACAATTTGATTTGAGTATTTATGTTGAATTTATATTGTGTGTGCTTTTCCTTGGGATTTGTGATTACAAGAACTTCCTTTTTGTTTAACCTTAGAATAGGATCCTAATTTTAAAATTCAAAACCATTGAACATAGAATTTGAGAAAAAAAAACTTATTAAATTCCAAAACATTTATAAGTCATCCTTGCAAAATTTCAAAAAATTTGAATTGAATTATTGCAATTTGAAAATAAAAAATAGCATCTTGTTATTTGAACCTTGAGCATGTCAGATTTTTGTAGAATTTTTGGAACTTGTTGTTTGCTTGAAATTTTTACAGTTGTTTAAATATGCTCTCAGGATCCTTTACAAAAATTTCCAATTTTTTTTAATTAGTTTAGTTGCTCAATTAAATTCGAGTTTGTTGCTGCCCAAAAATCAGAAAAACTGAACTCTTTTATTTTCCTTCCTTTCTCTGCCAAGTGGGACCTCTGAACAACTTAACCCACTTGTCATTGCCATTGCCTCCCTATACCCTCTCTATCGAGTGGACCCTAGGTCCACTGGTTAGCCCCTAGCTTTGCTTCTTCTTCCCCCTTCCTTTCTCTCCCTCATGCAAACTTCTAACAAAGTCCTGCCACGGCAGCTATTCCTGTGAAGTCTCCTCTGCCATGGCAGCCACACTCAGCCCCATCTTCCTTTGCCCATCCCCATGCATTAGGACCTCCATGCCATAGTGTGCTTAAGCTCTACCAAAGTGCCGCCAAGTTTGACTGTGGCAAGCTCCATTTCTCCCTCTGCTTTGCCGCGGCACAAGCGAAACTTGGCCGCCTACCGAGCCATTGTTTAGCCCCACCTGCCTCATAGCCAAGCTATCATGTTGCAATTGTGGCACTACCCATGTAGTTGATCGTGCCACTAGGAATCTGTCGGGACCCGAATGTGCAAATCTGAACCCTCTATGTATTCAGCACTACTCTAGGATCACGCTAGTGCACACAATCTCAACATAGATGAAATATTACAATCATACACAGTAGAGTAATAAATAAAGTCTTCACCTATTATTATAACCGTTTGGTCAACCTTATGGTCAACTTACAATAATATGCTACGTAGGGCAAAGACTCAGAAATAAGAAATCTATAGCGAAAAAGAAGACTCGTAGTAACTGATCAACTTACCACATGTAACTAACAAGGCTCACACCCTAATTATTCGACTCCTCTTGGAACTCCTCCTCAAGAGTTGGCATAGACTCCTCCTCAACTGGTTAGTTGGGTGTTACAAGGGGGTGAGTACATAAAGCATTCAGCAAGTCATGCATAAAATGCAAGTCTATTAACTACATGTGTGACTTATTTAAAGTGAATGGCTAAAGTGGTTATTTTGCACAAAGCAACATTTACAAATAATTAACATGTAGAGATTAAAAAGATTGTAAAACAATTATCATTACTAAGTAGTTTTCTCATTCATTTTCCATGTTTCACCAGCACACAGCCTAACCAATTCCTTCATCATTTCCAATGGCACACAGCCTCCCATTCTCAAGTTTTATTTTTTAAAATCTAACTTTTGACTGTAATTCACGAGCATTGTCCAATACCGTGGACACGGCTATTCGAATAGGTTTGACACACACTCTGTAGAGGTTATACACTTTACCCACTAGACATGATCACATCCTTTTGCCATGCAATTAACACACTTCCCTTGGTGTGTCGGTAGAGAGATCACGACAAAGCCTTTGAATTAGCATGCAATAATTTAAAATAATGTAAATTTTGAAATATGAGACCAACATAGCCAAAGAACAACTTGCCATTGAAAAGCTCTTGCTCCTACTTTAGACCTTGCTCTTGATGTACCAACTCCCCTTCAAAACCCTCGGGCACTTCAACGTCTACACGTAATAAATAAATAAATGATAAATGCCAAAAATAAAGAGTAAAATAAACTCCTAAAATGAAGTAAAAATAACCATTAAATAGAGCATGATTTTACAAAATTTTAAGCTCTAGAATCACCTCAATCGAAGTTCGTATGAGCAAGAACGAGCTATTCAAAGTTTGAAAATACAAATAAAAGATTCAAATGATTTTATTGAATTATTTTTGTAATGAAAAACTATTTTTGATTTCATGATGATGTCAGCCCTAAAAAGAATTTTGGTCGAAATATTGTTCCACGGGAAATCTAAATACGACATCGCGCTGACATAACTACGACATGTGTACCAATCACGTAGCGACACATGTCTCGAGTGCATGAGGTCAGTCCACGGAATCTCTTCGGTCCACTATGGACCGAGTGCACAATGCCTTGGCTGCTACGCATGCCACATGTCATCACGTGATTGGTTGCGGCAACGCTCATGCAGCAACCTTAGATGAATGACGTGTGGCATGATCATGGTTGCACTCTCTGGATCTACGGCTATAGACACGTGCGCGGGTATGCGAAGTGACAACCTACATGGCAAGATCTAAGCCGTTGGTTCTAGATCTAATAGTTGAAGATGCAACAACGACTATGGCTACGTGGATAGTCCCGGCGTGCGACGTGTGGTTCAATCTAGACAACATGATTTTGATCCAACAGTGGAGAACGATGGTGGTGAACAGCGATGACCGTACAAGTGGCAAATGGAGGCAGCACCTACGTGGCAAGATCTAGATTGGACATCTCTAATCGGACGGATATGGATGATTGACAAGGGCACAACAATGGCACTCACTAGAGAAGAGAACGACAACAATGGTGGCGGTGATTTTGACATAGCTCCGAAGTGGCTTGGAGCAGATTCGGTGCATCTACGAAGTGGCACTCACTAGAGAAGAGAATGACAACAATGGTGGCGGTGATTTTGACACAACTCCGAAGTGACCTTGCCGGTGACCAAGGTGCAACAGACATGAACAATTGACAAGAAAGATTGTGGCAGCTTTGTGAACTCCGGCGAGAAATCCACAGCCAATGGTGGCTCCTCGGGCTTGATTGGCTAGGGCAAAACATGCAAGACTAGGTGGACTACACATTGCGCGAGATGGGGCCTTAAATACTGGCCTCAGTGTCTGAGTTCAGCACAAAAAGTGTGGAATGAAACACAGCAGCTGCGGAGTCTGGCAGCGGCATGGAGAGGGGAGCGGCATGATCGTGTCCATCCACATGGCGAGCATCGTGCGACTCACAGCGCAAGGCGACACGGCTAAGTCTCGGCCGCACGATCAATATCCAACGGCCGAGATCCAAGATGGCTAGGGTTTACATCGAGCGGGCTCGCATGAGCGGGTTTGAGTTAGATGGGCTCTGGGTTTTAGCTCAAAGGCCTTTAACGAATTTCTGGCATTTCTCTTTTAAAATAATTCTAAAAAATAAACTAAGACAAAATAAATAGTAAAAAAATCAAAAAAATTAGAAAATTTTGAAAAATATTTTGAGATATTTGGAACTCAAATAAAATATTTTAAATAAAACTTTATTGGAAAATTTCAAATTCTTTATTGCATTTAACAAAAGTCATATTTCAAATAAATTCAAATAATTCTAAACAAGCTTTAACATATTCTCTAGAATATTATCGACTCTTTCAGTCTGACCATGTGTCTATGGATGATAAGCTGTACTAAAATTTAAACGGGTTCCCATTGCTTCATGCAACTTATTTCAAAATTTCAAGGTAAATTGGGTACCTCTATCCAATACTTTCTTTCTTGGCACTCCGTGCAAACATATAATTCTTAACATATATAACTCTGTCGAATGATCTCCTGAATAAGTAGTATTTATTGGTATGAAATGGAAAACTTTGGTCAATCGATCCACTATAGCCCATATGGAATCATATCCACTCTGAGTTCAAGCTAAACCAGTAATAAAATCCATACTGATTTCCTCCTACTTCCACTTTGGAATCTTTAATGGTTTAATAATCCAGCTGGCCTCTAATGCATTACCTTTACTCTCTGGAATATATCACATAAGGTAACATACTCAATAACTTCACGCTTCATATTAGGCCACCAGAATCTCTCCTTAAGATCCTGATATATCTTTGCACCTCCTGGATGAAAAGAATACTTGGAATCATGAGCTTCATCAAGAATCAACTAGTTCAACTCCTTTTTGTTTGGTACACAGATCTGACCTTTGATCCACAAGGTACCTTAATCATCCAAATTAAACTCCTTAGCCTTGATTTCATCCATTTTAGACTTAATTCTTTTGGTATTGTCATCATCTTTTTGTCCTTCTCTGATATGATCCTCTAAAGTTGGCTTTACTTCTAGGGTAGCTAGAAATCCTTTCGGTACCACTTCCAACTTTAGCTTTTGAAATTCCTTACACAACTCAGTCTAATTTTCTTCAATTAACATCATAACACTGTGGCTCTTGTGACTCAAGGCATCGGCTACCACATTAGCCTTTTCAGGATGGTAATGAATTCCTACATTATAATCTTTGATCAATTCCAACCATCTCCTTTGTCTCATGTAAAGATATGACTGGGTAAAGATATACTTTAGACTCTTATGATCTGTATATATCTCACATATGTTTCCAATGAGATAATGATGCCATAACTTCAAAGCATGCACCACTGCAGCTAACTCCAAATCATGTGTCGGATAATTCTCATCATGCAGCCTCAACTACCTTTACATTCTACATCAATACACATCCAAGTCCTTGCTACTACAAGCATCTAGCAACAGTAACACTGGTGCCGATGTCAATCGTTTTTTCAATTCCTGGAAACACTTTTTGCACTCTAGCATCCATGCAAACTTCTCCTTTTTTTCAACAACTGCGTAAGTGGCTTGTCAATTGTTGAAAATCCTTCAATAAATCGACGGTAGTATCCCACCATTCCAAAAAAACTACGGATCTAAGTAACTGACTTTTGTTGCTTCCAATGTAACACTGCTTCTACTTTACTTGGGTCCATAGCAACTCCTTCAACAGTCATTACATGACCCAGGAATTCCACTTTCTTGTTCCAAAAGTCACACTTACTAAACTTAGCATATAACTATTGTTCTCACATCTTCTTAAGAACTAACCTTAAGTGTTCTACATGTTCTTCTTTTATCTTAGAGTAAACAATAATGTCATCTATGAATACGACAACAAACTTATCTAGATATTCCATGAAAACCTTATTCATCATGTTCATGAAATATGTAGGAGCATTAGTCAACCCAAATGATATGATCGTGAACTCATAATGTCCATATCTTATTGAGAACGCGGTCTTTGGTATATCCTCTGCGCGAATCTTCAACTGATGATATCCCGATTGAAGATCTATCTTGGAGAAAACTCTAGCTCCTTTCAACTAATGAAACAAATCATCGATCCTAGGTAGTAGATACTTGTTATTTATCGTCACTTCATTAAGCACACGATTATCAATACACATCCTTAGACTTCCGTCCTTTATCTGACAAACAAAACAGATTCTCCCTATGGAGATGAACTAGATCTCACAAAACCTTTATCTAGCAACTTTTCAATCTATTTCTTCATCTCTACCAACTCATCAGTAGGCATTAGATACAGTCTCTTGGCTATTGGGGCTGCACCAGGCACCAACTCAATTCCGAATTCAATGTCTCATCTGGTGGCATACAAGGTATACCCTCAGGAAAAACATTCAGGTATTCACTAACCACTGATACTTCCTCTAAACTTACAATTTTGACAATATTGACCATCAATTGACCATCATGAACTGTGGTCACTTTAAACTCCACTTTTTCACCATTCGGGCTCTCAATAGATACTAATCTTCGACCACAATCCAATACAACCTTGTGTTTGGACAACAAATCCATTCCCAATATGACATCTAATGTCTGGGTATCCAACATTATAAGGTTCGCTAGGAACTCTACTCCATCTATTAGTAGCTTTACCCTAAAACATCCTATATTAGATTAGAGTTCTGATCCAAGCGATTGGACTAATAGCATACACTTAAGATTCACAATATCTAAAACCTTTTCAATAGTAAAATCTTGAGAAACAAATAAATGAGAAGCTCCAGAATCAAACAAAACTATTGTAGGTACTGAGTTAACCAAACACTTACCTAGTATGATGTCCAAAGCATCATGGGCTCCATCTACTATGATGTTATTGACTCGACCTCTCATAGTTGCTTGAGGCGTAGCTCTAGCTTAAGTAGTTCTACAATTCACCCTTGGTGTAGGTGCTTTTGTGGGTGTGGTTCCAAGGTTGAAACGAACAAGTGTCAAACCTCCTCTCTTAGGACAACTATTGGTGAAGTTTCCTAACTCATTGCAATTGTAGCAAAGCCTACTTGCCATCTCTGGATTTTCTCCTGACTGATTATTAGCCTGGGCAGGTGTCTATGAACTCTGGCCTGCTGGACATGGTGCGGGTGATGGCGTCTTAAAAAGTATTATTATGATGAAACCTTATAAACTGGTGAGGTGCAATCCTCACTCTCTGTTGACCTTGGCAAGCTCCTTGCTGTGCCATTCTACACTTGCGGTTGTTATCCAACTCCTTGCGCTTGTCCTACAAAATCAGGACCATATTAACCAACTCCTGGAAATCAGGAAAAGTATGGGTGATCAATCCCACTTGCAATCCAGAATTTAGTCCCTTCATAAAGCGAGACTGCCTTGCTTTGTCAGTTGCCATGTCTTCAGGGCGTAGCATGCAAGCTGTGTGAAATTGTTCAAGTAGTCAGCCACTGACTGACCTGCCTACTTCGGTGCGCTGAAATTTTCCTTCTTTAGGTCCATGATACCCCCTGGTACACGGTACTGGCGAAAGGCAATAGTAAAATCTTCCCTTGTGATTTCCTGTGGGTTTTCATGGGAGGCACAATAATTCTCCCACCACTCTGCAACAATTCCTTCAAGTTAATGAGAAGAGTAGAACACCTTCTCATTTCCCACATATTGGGTGATATTAAGCTTCCTCTCAATAGTCCTGAGCCAATCATCTGCCTCCAAAGGAATGGCATTTCCAGAATAAGGGCACAATCCATTGTAGGAAGCTTGATTTGCTTGATTAGTAGCTGTCTGGTTAGTGATATGTTGCACTTGCTACATAGTAGTGTGCATCAAATGTGTTTGTGCAGCGAGAAAGCTCCAAAGTTCTGCATATCTACATGCGATGCAAGTTGAGGAAAAGAATCTTCATTGGGGTTCCCACTGGGGCGAGAACGACTTCCACTAGCTCTATTGTTTCCTCGCGACTGAACCATCTGTTCACCACTCCAAGGTTTATAGAAAAGAAGGAACATAATAGACAAGTAATAAAGAAACTTATGCGGGGTAAGAGGTTTGACTCAAAATCCAAATCTAATCAACTTTAGTAATAACTTGGTACAGTTGCTCACAAATGCCTAAAGGCCATGCAACTCATACTGCACACACAAAACATATAAGACACTTATTAACCTAAGTACACAAAAGTCTAACATCTAAAGAGTGACTTTACTACTCAAAAGACGTTACTCACACACTTGAGTCTCACTACTAAACTAGACTTAATCACTCATCAAGTCAAATCAGCTGCAAACAAATCCCTGTGATCTCCAATTGCAGTGGTAGTCAACGACACCTCCTCCTCAGGCTTTGGCTCTAACTCTGGCTCGTACTTTGGCTCCGGTTGCAACTCCTCGGGATCCTTATACTCGAGCTCCAACTCAGCCTCCTCCTCTCTAGTGTACAAAGCCTCCTCGAGCTCAGCAATCCTCTGTGAAGCTAACAATCTGGTCTCCTGAAGTTTCAACTTAGTGGCATCCAAAGCATCATATGCCTCCTGAAGCTCCTGACTGTGCTATCCATGATTTACTCCTGTGATGTGATGAACCTGGCGAGGTAAACAACTACGGTATCTCTGTCAAGATATACCCTGGCATTGATGGCACCTCCCTCCTGTGGGTGAATATGAAACACGGTCTGACACAACTCTTCCAAGTAGTCGTGGGTGATCCTACGTAGTGCAAGACGTGCTGATGTAACACCCCGGCATTTAATATGCCCGAATGCTACCAAACATAAGCTAAACAACATCTAAATACCACATTTAAACATAAATTCCAGCAAAGGTACATATGCTAAAAACCGATATTTCGGCAGCATCTCCTTTGTTTTTCCATGAATTAACACCATATCAATATCATGGCAAGATATATCATAGCACACGACATCTAAAACATCAACATAAATGGATATATCATCAAATTACGCCAATAATACCACGCTCAACCACTTCATAAACTAAAACGAAGCAAATAAGGAATCACTAGCATGCTAAATTAAACCATACATTAAGTTTAAGGCACAACTCTTAATATCATGTCTCCAAGTGATTAATTATGGACTATGATGGTGGAGCTACGTGTAGAAGTGTAGCTAGACCCCTTTTTCCCGCATGCCGATCTCAAAGTACCTAAAAACAACATAAAACACAAGCGTGAGTTCGAAAACTCAGCAAGCATATTGTAATGGACAACAAGATCATTTACAAGACAATAATACCTTACATCACATATAACATCTCATACTTGAGCACATAACAACATCATCATCATTAAATATATATTGCAATGCAATGAAATGCAATGTTATGCTCATATCTCCTTGGAAACTCATACCGGTATGGTTGAGTACACACCCGTCGGTGTGCACCCTCTCCCCCCTTCCATCCCGAAGATGGAGGGTGCCTACTCCTCGCTTCCACAACCCACGGTAGATGGAATCACGATGTAGGACTTACTCTATTGGCTCTCCGGATTAGTCATAACTTTCTCACCGACCTTCCCGGATTAGTTAATGACTTTCTCACCGCCCGGGCCATGTAACATGTCATGTATGCAAGCATGCCAACATCATATAAAACTCATATTTTAACACATGGCGTCATAACATCTTAAACATGCTCATCATATCATAGCAATCATTAACACATGGCAAGTGGACATATATCATGTAAACAATTCCATCTAATCTCAACATGCAACCTACAACTCGCTATCCATCACAACACACTTGCCTCAACCACGTGCAACGGATTGGCGGGAAGTAGAAGGCACTCCCGGGGTCACACCTCCTACACAGGGGTATCACACAATCACAATCATAACCACAAAACAGTACGCAAACCCCCATCTAACCCGACATTGCTCCCTACTCGCAAAACCTAAAACAGAGGTTCTGTCCCGTCGGGACAGCAGCCTTGCAAAAGGCATAACTTGAGTTCTGGGACTCCGAATGAATTAAACGAGTACACCCTCGCGTAGCTTAGGAAATTTCCCAACTTTCTCTAGGTATATGGAAAGACTGATTCTGACTCTAAAGTCGTCTAATCTACAGATTACCGAGATCTGTTCCAATCGCGTCACAGATTTTAACACGCTCGGTAAAACGGCCATAACTTTCAAACGGCTGATCGGATTTTAACGTGCTTTATGTACACGGAAAGATAATTAAATTATCTACAACTTCTTTTAAGTCCGTACGGACAGATTCGGATTCTAAATCGACGAAAACGCGAACCCTAGCCCGACTGCTCAATCTGCCCGAAAACAGAAACGTGGCAACGTCTAGATCTAACCCAAAGAACTCCAATCCAGCACCACCAATTGATCTGAAAACTTGATAATCACCCTAAGAATAGTACCTAGATCAATTCCAAGGATCCCCATGATCATACCTTTGCCCAACGAACGAATCTCCAATAGATCTCCTCGCAGATCGCTCCACGCTCCACGCTCCTCGCTCCTCGCTCCTCGCTCCAACGGATGGATCCACAAGGTGCAGAGGTGTGGAGACCACCCTAGGGCAGCAAGGGGGTGGAGGAGAGGTGGTGGAGAGGTGGGGAGCAATGGGGCAAAGGAGGGGGAGGCGCACGGCCAAGGGAGGAGGGAGGCGGCTAGGGCAAGGGCAAGTGGGGGGGAAGGGCGCACAAGGGGCAGGGGTGAACGCCCAAGGGCTGGTGGGGAGCCCTTTTACCAGCCCCCACACCCAATCCTAGTCCATTACGGAGACCTACTCCATCCCACCAAAGCCCACTTAAGGCCCAAACTCCCCCGGGAAGGCCCAAAACCCCGAAAACGGCCCGGAAACGGCCCGAAAACGTTATTAACCTCCATACCTTATGGTTTTAACCTGCCATACCATATTTCATAAAGTTTTTGACCTTAACATGCACCATTTAAAAGGTTACGACACTCCGTGGTGACACATCACTTCAAACGGCCCAAAAACGCGAGTAAACCTCAAGCCGAAAGGTTTTATTCTCTAATTTCACATTCTATAATGTCACACCATACCGTAGTGTCACAGCTGACTTCTAGAGCATAGATGGTGACCTAGCATACCATCCCTCGTCATTTTCCATTGATGATCCAATTGTTGGCCCTGTAGATTGGCCTGTCAAAACCTCCCAAAACCTAAAGCATCCTCCACGACTCAACGATGTACCCACCATTGTGCTCTACTTAAGTATCCGTCATCCTCATCTGACAAAAGACAGCTCTCATGAGACCGCAGTTTTAAAACAAAAGTAAAGACGAAAATTTCAGCAAATGTATGAACCAAGAAAGAGTGGATAAGTCAAGAATGCATTAATTTTTTTAAGTCAATTTTAACTTTAGAAAATAGTTTTAATCTCCCCAGAACGGCCATTCTAACTAGGGTCAAGACCTACGGTTAGTATGGCTCTGATATCACCTTTGTCGGGACCCGAATGTGCAAATTTGAACCCTCTGTGTATTCAGCACTAGTCCAGGATCAAGCTATTGCACATAGTCTCAACATTGATGAAATATCATAATCATACAAAGTGGAATAATAAATAAAGACTTCATCTATTATTATAACCTATTTGGTCAACTTACAATAATAAGCCACGTAGGGCAAATACTTAGAAATAAGAAATCTGCAGTGGACAAGAAGACTCGTAGTAACCCATCAACTTGCACAGGCTACTAAAAAAGCTTGCACCCTAATTATTAGACTCCTCTTGGAACTCCTCCTCAAGAGCTAGCGTAGACTCCTCAACTGGGTAGTTGGGTGTTGCAAGAGGGAGAGTACATAAAGCAAGTAATGCACATAATACAAGTCTATTAACTACACGCATGGCTTATTCCAAGTGAATGACTAAAGTGGTTATTTTGTACAAAGCAAAATTTACAAATGATTAACATGTATAGATTAAAAAGATTGTAAAACAATTAACTGTAACACCCTGGCATCTAGTATACCTGGATGTCACCAAACATAGGAGAAACAACAACTAAATACCACAGTTAAAGACAAATTACAGCAAGAGCGCAAACGCTAAAACCGAAAATTTCGGTAGCATCTCCTTTGTTTTTCCATGGTTTGGAGCAACAGCAAAAATATCACAAGATATATCATGATGAAAGACATAAAAACAGCAATAACATGTGAATATAGCAACAGCTTAAGTCTAGAATAATGAATTCAACCACTTCATGAGCTAAAACAAAGTAAACCATGTAATCAAGCACACAATCAAGTCATACTCCAAGTTTCATCGCAATAAAATTTATTATCACAACTATGAAGATAAAAGGATTGCTGTCTAAGTGATTGAAGTTATGTGAAGGTGTGCCGCTAAGTTCCCTTCCCGCATGCCGGTTTCAAGGTACCTAAAAACATCATAAAGCACAAGCGTGAATTCATCACTCAGCAAAGTGTATTGCAATGGAACAAGAAGACAATTTTCAATACCAACATCATTACATCTCATGTTCAACATCATAAGCATTCCATAATCACATTGTATTCATCTCATTAACATCATCATATATTCAATGCAATGCACATGCCTCCTTGTAGCACATACCGGTATTGCCGAGTGCACACTCGTCGGTGTGCACCCTCTTTCCCCTTCCATCCCGTAGATGGAGGGTGCCTACTCTTACTGACTCGCTCCCATACACAACCGTGGATGGGACTACGAGGTAGGCCTTTCGTGTTCACTACGTGTGAACACAGAGGCCCGTATCAGAATGGGACGCCTCTTCCATTATGAATGCACATATGACATGAACATGTATAAACTTGCATAAACATTTAATACAACAATTTCATAATCCATATGTAACCATGTTCATCATATCATAAGCAAATATCAAGCATGGAATGTTAACACATCATGTAGCCATATTGCACCTATGCAAGTCTAATAGTCATACAACACCCAAACCCATCCCAATACACTTGCCTTCAACCGTGAGCGACGGAGTGGCGAGAGGTTGAGGGCACTCCCGGTGTCACACCACCTGCACATAGGTACAACACACCCAAATCGTGCCCACAAAACAGTACAAGAACGACATCTACCCCGACTTCGCAAACTACTCCTAAAACCCGAAAACAGAGAATCTATCCCGACGGGACAGCGGGCTTCCAACTAGCATAACTTGAGTTCTAAAACTCCAAATCAAGCAAACGAGTAAATTTTCTCAAATCTTAGGAAATTTTCTAACTTTTTCTAAGTATTTGGAAAGACTGAATCGGCCTCTAAAACTATCTAATCTACAGATGAACATGATCTGTCCCAAACACGTCACAGATTTGACAACGTTTGGTAAAACGGCCATAATTTTTAAACAGCTGATCGGAATTTTGCGTTCTTAGTGTCCAATTAAATTTAATTCAATTACCTACAAATTTCTAAACAGCCATATAACCAGGAAACGCTTCGAAAATTGCCAAAACTCAAGCCCTAGGTCGGACGCCCAATATGCCCGAGGACAGAACGTGGGACAGCATTGCAAGTTTTATAATCCCATCTAGGAACAGCATCTAAACATGGATCTAAGGCATGAAATCCCCCTTCTAACCAGCATGAAAATCCTACCAAGGGATCTACCAATACTTCCCTCCCTCGAAGAACCGTTCGAACGACGAAAAACCTTCTCCTCCCGGTCCCCCGATCACCTTCCATGCGCCGATTCCGCCGGATCCTCTCGTCGCAGAGCTTCCCAACGGAGAGGACAGTGGAAGGGAGGAGTGTGGCAGCAAGGGGTGGGGTTGGATCTCTCCTAGGGCCGGCTAGGGGAGGTGGGGAGGTGGAGGAGGAAGGTGGCGGCTAGGGGAGGCAATGGGGGAGGCGCAAGGGGGAATTGATGGGGCGGCTAGGTTTAGGAGGGGGTGGGGCGCATGGACTAGGGGCAGCAGCCTTGCTGCCCACAAAATTCCCTCCACATGGGCTTATTCTCCCCCCACCTTCGGCCCACATCATCCCCCTAAGGCCCAACTAGCTCCCGCTAGGCCCAAACTCCCCCGGAAAGCCCAAATTCTCCCCCGGAAAGGCCCAAACTCACGGAAAAGGCCCAAAAACATGATACAAAAATCGTACCTAAATGCCAAAATTGAAAATGACTCATACTGTTATTCCGTAGTGTCACATTCTCCCCCCCCCTTTAACAGGACTCGACCTCGAATCCAAGACACGCCACTACGCAAAACAAGCAGCACAAAGAGAATTAAACTTCACGGTTCATACCTGGGGTGAAAAGCTCGGGGTGCTTCTCGCGCATACGGGACTCCAACTCCCAGGTCGCCTCCCTCTCAGTCTGATGCGACCACAGAACTTTGACAAACTTGAGCATTCTGTTCTTCAACACTCGCTCTGAAATCCCCAGGATTTTCACAGGCCGGGACTCAAACGTAAGGTTCTGATCAAGTACCAATGATTCCAATGGAACCACCAACTCCGGGTCATGCAAGTAATTTCTCAGCATGGAAACATGAAACACATTATGGACCCCTTGCATCGACACTGGTAGCTCCAAGCGGTAAGCCAACTTACCAACTCGAGCTATGACATGAAATGGCCCAACATATCTCGGACTGAGCTTCCCTTTGGTGCCAAATCGAACCACACCCTTGGTGGGAGATACTCGCAAGAGTACACTATCACCCACTGCAAACCACACCCTTGGTGGGAGATACTCGCAAGAGTACACTATCACCCACTGCAAACTCTAGATCTCGCCTTCTCACATCAGCATAGCTCTTCTGTCTACTCTGAGCTGCAAGAAGGTTCTGCCGTGCCTCTGCCACCCGATCAACAGTCTGCTGAACCCAATCCGGTCCAAGGACCGCTCTCTCTCCCACAGCATCCCAACAAAGCGGCGATCTGCACTTCTGGCCATAGAGCACTTCATAAGGGGCAGCCCGGATGCTGGAATGATAGCTGTTATTGTAAGCAAACTCTGCTAGTGGAAAATGATCTTCCCAACTACCTTTCCATGCCATCACACAGGCCCGGAGCATATCCTCCAAGGTCTGAATGGTACGTTCAGATTGTCCATCAGTCTGAGGGTGAAAAGCGGTGCTAAGGCGAAGCTGTGTGCCCAAAGAACTCTGTAATCTTTCCTAGAATTTGGAGACAAATTTCGCATCCCGATCAGAGATAATTGTCCTGGGTACACCATGCAGTCTCACAATTTCCCGCACATAGATGGGAGCCAACTCGCTCGCTGCATTGGTAGTGCGGATAGGAATGAAGTGTGCGAACTTGCTGAGACGGTCCACCACAACCCAAAACGCATCCTTCCCTCGTGGAGTACGAGGTAGGCCAACCACAAAGTCCATAGAAAATGTCATCCCAAGGCCACACAGGAATCTCCAATGCCTGCAACAGACCAGCGGGGCGCTTGTGTTCAGCCTTAATCTTCTAACAAACCCCACAAGATGCCACATACTTGGCAATGTCCACTCTCATTCTTTTCCACCAGAAGTTCTTTTTCAAATCCCTGTACATCTTGGTCTCCCCAGGATGGACCATGTACAGGGTACGATGAGCCTCTTTCAGGATATCATCTTTGACTTGGGATTTCTGAGGTACGCATAGGCGACCCTGAAATCTTAGAGCTCCCACATCATCAATGGAAAAGTCTCCAGTGTTACCATCCTTAAGGCGTTTCCTCACTTGCTGAAGCAATCGATCATGCTGTTGTGCCTCCCGCACACGCTCGGGGATCGCTGACTCAAGAATTAGTTGAATTTCAGCTTACACGGTCCCCGCAAAACAATAAGAGACTCCCAACCGCTCAAAATCAGCAACAAGACAATCAATGACAAGGGGCATTGTCTTGCGACTGAGAGCGTCAGCTACTACATTTGCCTTGCCTGGATGGTACTGGATCGTGAGGTCATAATCCTTTATCAGCTCTAGCCACCTCCTCTGCCTCAAATTCAAATCTTTCTGGGTAAAGATGTACTTGAGGCTCTTATGATCAGTGAAGATATCACAAGACTCACCATACAAATAGTGCCTCCAAATTTTCAATGCGAACACCACAGCGGCTAGCTCAAGGTCATGAGTGGGATAGTTCTGCTCATGCTTTTTCAATTGCCTCGAAGCGTAAGCAATCACCTTGCCATCTTGCATGAGCACACAACCAAGTCCCAAACATGAAGCATCAGAATAGATAGTGAAACGCCTCCCAGGCTCGGGAAGGGTAAGAACAGGGGCAATCACTAACTTCTCCTTCAAAGTGCAAAAGCTGTGCTCACACTCGGCAGTCCACTGAAATTTCATCCCTTTTGGGTCAACTTCGAAAGCGGCTTAGCAATGATGGAGAAGTCCTGCACAAAACGCCGGTAGTACCCAGCCAACCCAAGGAAACTACACACCTCTTTAACATTAGAAGGTCTCTTCTAGTCCAAAACTGTTGAGACTTTGCTAGGATCCACTGAAATGCCCTCCGGATTGATGATGTGGCCAAGAAAACCCACTTTTGAAATCCAGAACTCGCACTTCTTCAACTTAGCATAGAACTGGTTCTCCCTCAATGTTCTCAGCACAAGTCTCAGGTGCTGCTCATGTTCTTCTTCTGATTTAGAGTAAACCAGAATATCATCGATGAACACTACCACAAATTCATCAAGATACTTGTGTAGCATATTGTTCATCGACTCCATAAAGACAGCAAGAGCATTAGTTAGTCCAAAAGATATAACTTTAAATTCATTGTGCCCATACCTAGTGGAGAAAGCAGTCTTCTCGATATCTTGTTCCCTCACACGAATCTGATTGTAACCAGACTGAAGATCAATTTTGGAGAACACATTTGCTCCCTTCAGTTGGTCAAACAAATCCTCAATGCAAGGCAATGGATACTTGTTCTTGACAGTTACTTGATTGAGAGCATGATAGTCAATGCACATGCGTCAACTACCATCCTTCTTCAAAACGAAGAGGAAGGGTGCTCCCCATGGTGACACACTGCACCGAATAAAGCCCTTGGCCAACAGATCCTCCAATTGCTTTTTCAACTCATCTTGAAACGGACGAGCCAAGCGGTATGGAGAGATAGAAATAGGTCGAGTGCCAGGAATAAGATCAATTTGAAACTCCACGCTCCTCATAGGAGGCAAACCAGGAAACTCATAAGGGAACACATCAATGAATTCCTTCACCACAGGAATCTCCTCAATGGATGCTGAAGAAGATGGCTTCTCTGAGATAGCCATAAGAAAACCCAACTGCAGCAAACAGCGACTGGAAAATAGGCTTGCCAAAAGCAAAGATGGAACTGGAAGGTATACCACCCTAAAAAGTCAACTCCACCCCTGACGGGGCCTGCAAGGTAACTGTTTTCCAAAAGCAACAGATATTGGCATGGTACTAATGCAACCAGTCCATGCCCAAAATGACATCAAAAGGAGCCAACTGAATCACCATAAGATTGGCAAAGAAAACCTCATCATCAATGGCAATAATGCAACTCGGGCAAACCAAAGAACTAGCAATCAGACCCCCCCCGGCGAACTGACTATCACAGAATCAGAAATCCGCTGAACTCCCAACTTGGCTCTATTAGCAAACTCAGACGACACAAAAGAATAGGATGCTCCCGAATCAAACAGAACAAAAGCATCAACTGAATCCACAAGCAAAGTACCTGAAACCACCTCTGGATGCCCAGCTGACTCGGCGGTCGGCAAGGCGTACACTCCCGGTGTCGCCAGGGCAGCGGGAGCCCCGACACACGGCTGATTCCCCAACAAAGCTGGGGGCGGTGGGAGCAACTGAGGAGGAGCCGATGGTTGCGGGCACCAGTAGGCCGCCAGTGGCGCCCAAACAGAGGGCGATGGGGGAGCAGGGGCCGCCAGCATCTGCACCGACCCCCTGGAAGACGCCGCTGGAGTGGGAGGAGAAGGCACCATCTCCTACTTGATGATACTACTGGGATTCATCCAGCAAACTCGCCCCATATGGCCGGGTTTGCCACAGCGATTGTAGTCCCCAGACCAAACACACTCCGCAACACGGTGTCCACCACAGCACTTGAAACAGATCATGCCCTGCCCTGGCGCAGGACGAACAGCCACCCGTGAGGAAGCTGGATGGGGCGGCTTCATCTTAGCCCCTGAGGAGGAACCCTATCCCCCCTTGAACTTCTTGATGGTGGCTCGCTGAGAAGACCCACCTCCTCCACCAAAGGTCCTCTTCTGGCCCCCGCTCGGGGCCGCTGGAACCCCTGAACCACTAGGGTTCTGCTTATCCCTGGAGAGCTCCAACTCAACGCCTGCTCCACCATGGAGCAGAAGTCACGAGGGACAGTCGCCCCATGACAACTCTGAACTCCTTGTTGAGGCCCCTACGGAACCTCCTTGCCTTCTCCCTGTCATCAGCTGCCACAGCCAGCACGAAGCGCACCACATTGTTAAACTCCACCTCGTACTCTGCCACCGACTTCTTTCCCTGGGAAAGAGTCGTTAGAGTGTGCTCCATCCTCTCCAAAAAGGACTCTGGGTAGAACTTGGCTCGGAAGCGAGCCACAAAGTCCTCCAAGGTGACTGGTCCAAGAGCGGGGGCCCTAGCAGCAAGAACCCCCTCCCACAAGATATCCGCTTTGCCCTTCAGCTGAAAGGCCACAAAGCGAGCTCTCTGGACCGAGGTCAACTCCAGAAGTTCAAACTGCCGCTCCATGTATCGCAGCCAATCTGTGGACTGGACCGGCGAGCCCGCTCCATCAAAAGTGTCCAGACTGAGGGACATCCACTCTCGGAGACTCATCCTCGGCTCCAGCATAGCGGGGGCAACGACTGGGGCCGCTGCAGGGGGAGGCACAACAGCAGGGGCTGCCTGCACCTGCTGACGCAGCTCTTGGACCTCACTCTGCAGTGCCTGCAACAAGGACGCAGTGGCGGCTGGCACCTCAGCCCCCGACTGTGCCGCCGGTATCTCCTCCTGCGCTAGCCCATGAGCATTGAGCGAAGCGCTTCCCTCAGTTACAGACTCAGCAACTCCCTTAGATGGATGACTCCCACCTCGACCCTGGCCTCCACGGCCACGGCGACCACGACCTCTACCCCTCGGCATGGCTGCTACAGTCACACAACCATATAATCACACAATCATAAGAACAACATCAATATAAACACGAGCAAGGATCAAACATCAACATATACATAGTCTCCATCGAGTAATCAAACGCGAAACAATGATGAACTAAAACCCCATCCTACTGTGCAACCAAGTGTGTCAAATTTTAAACTAATTATTCCACTTATGCAAGTTTTAATGTTGCTATCCTATAGCAAAATTTTAATTATAACCTAAGCAATGTTTCTAAGTTATCCCACATCATATTTTAGTTGAACCTAAAGTTTGACACAAAAATACATGTTCCAAGGACCTAATGCCCGCTCTGATACCAACTGTAACACCCTGGCATCTAGTATACCTGGATATCACCAAACATAGGAGAAACAGCAACTAAATACCACAAGTAAAGACAAATTACAGCAAGAGCGCAAACGCTAAAAACGAAAATTTCGGCACATCTCCTTTGTTTTTCCATGGTTTGGAGCAACAGCAAAAATATCACAAGATATATCATGATGAAAAGACATAAAAATAGCAATAACAGGTGATATAGCAACAGCTTAAGTCTAGAATAATGAATTCAACCACTTCATGAGCTAAAACGAAGTAAACCATGTAATCAAGCACACAATCAAGTCATATTCCAAGTTTCATCGCAATAAAATTTATTATCACAACTACGAATGATAAAAGGATTGTTGTCTAAGTGATTGAAGTTATGTGAAGGTGTGCTGCTAAGTCCCCTTCCCGCATGCCGGCTTCATGGTACCTAAAAACATCATAAAGCACAAGCGTGAGTTCATCACTCAGCAAAGTGTATTGCAATGGAATAAGAAGACAATTTTCAATACCAACATCACTACATCTCATGTTCAACATCATAAGCATTCCATAATCACATTGTATTCATCTCATTAACATCATCATATATGCAATGCAATGCACATGTCTCCTTGTAGCACATACCGGTATTGCCGAGTGCACACCCGACTTCGCAAACTACTCCTAAAACCCGAAAACAGAGAATCTATCCCGACGGGACAGCGGGCTTCCAACTAGCATAACTTGAGTTCTAAAACTCCAAATCAAGCAAACGAGTAAATTTTCTCGAATCTTAGGAAATTTCCTAACTTTTTCTAAGTATTTGGAAAGACTGAATCGGCCTCTAAAACTATCTAATCTACAGATGAACATGATCTGTCCCAAACACGTCACAGATTTGACAACGTTTGGTAAAACGGCCATAATTTTTAAACAGATGATCGGAATTTTGCGTTCTTAGTGTCCAATTAAATTTAATTCAATTACCTACAAATTTCTAAACAGCCATACGACCAGGAAACGCTTCGAAAATTGCCAAAACTCAAGCCCTAGGTCGAACGCCCAATATGCCCGAGGACAGAACGTGGGATAGCATTGCAATTTTTCTAATCCCATCTAGGAACAACATCTAAACATGGATCTAAGGCATGAAATCCCCCTTCTAACCAGCATCAAAACCCTACCAAGGGATCTACCAATACTTACCTCCCTCGAAGAACCATTCGAACGACGAAAAACCTTCTCCTCCCGGTCCCCTGATCACCTTCCACGCGCTGATTCCGCCGGATCCTCTCATCGCGGAGCTTCCCAACAGAGAGGACAGTGGAAGGGAGGGGTGTGGCAACAAGGGGTGGGGGTGGATCTCTTGTAGGGCCGGCTAGGGGAGGTGGGGAGGTGGAGGAGGAAGGTGGCGGCTAGGGGAGGCAATGGGGGAGGCGCAAGGGGGAATTGAGGGGGCGGCTAGGGTTAGGAGGGGGGTGGGGCGCATGGACTAGGGGCAGCAGCCTTGCTGCCCCAAAACTCCCTCCACATGGGCTTATTCTCCCCCACCTTCGGCCCACATCATCCCCCTAAGGCCCAACTAGCTCCCGCTAGGCCCAAACTCCCCTGAAAAGCCCAAATTCTCCCCCGAAAAGGCCCAAACTCACGGAAAAGGCCCAAAAAAATGATACAAAAATTGTACCTAAATGCTGAAATTGAAAATGACTCATACCGTCATTCCGTAGTGTCACATTATCATTACTAAGTAGCTTTCTCATTCATTTTCCATGGTTCACCAGCACACAACGTAACCAATTCTTTCATCATTTCCAATGGCACACAGCCTCCCATTCCTAATTTTTATTTCTAAAAATCTAACTTCTGACTCTAATTCCTGAGCATTGTCCAATACTGTGGACACGGCTATTCGAATAGGTTTGACACACACTCTTAAGAGGTTATACACTTTACCCACTAGACATGATCACATCCTTTTGCCATGCAATTAACACACTTCCCTTGGTGTGTCGGCAGAGAGATCATGACTAAGCCTTTCAGAAACTTCTATCCTAACACATGAACCTATCTAGTATTGCCTTCACTATCCATTCCCTCACACAGAGCCAAAGTATAGGACTGACATACCATTGGATCGATGTCAAGCATACGCACAAACATCCTCCCCCATAACCACACCCTTGTGTGACTATCACCCTAAGGTATCATATGCTAAAACATAAGTAACTTACTTAACTATGTCTATCCCATTCCAGATATGTGGTTGTATGTTTCGCCTAGTTCAAAACCTTGCAAGATTAAGTCCTTAATTGACCAAGGCAAGACTTCCAAACTCTCAACATTGGCACACATCCCTCACATCACTTATCAACTCATTGCCACACAGACCCACCATGGCACAAAGCCTCTTGCCACTTGCCTCTGACAAAATCATTTCCCACCCTAGTTAATTATTATGCAATTAATGCCATCAACAGTCAACATCTATGTAGAACAACACATGCCTCTACACATCATCGTGTGGCAACATATAGCACACCATTTCAAATGATAAGGTAGACTTAATTCAAATGGGTTGGTTAACTAATCCCAAATTAATTGAAATCATTTCTAATTTGAATTAGCATGCAAAATTTAAAACAATGTATATTTTGAAACATGAGAACAACATGGTCAAAGCACAACTTGCCATGGAAAATCTCTTGCTCCTACTCTGGACCTTGCTCTTGAAGTGCCAACTCTCCTTCGAGACCCTCGGGCACTTCGACGTCTACGCATAATAAATAAACACATAAAAAGCATAAAAAACATAGAGCAAAATCAACTCTAAAAATTAAATAAAAATCACCATTAAATAGATCATGATTTTAGAAATTTTTTGGCTTTGGAATCACCTTAATTGGAGTTTGTATGAGCAAGAATGAGCCATTTAAAGTTTAAAAATACAAATAAAAGATTAAACCAAATTTATTGAATTATTTTTCTACTGAAAAATACTATTTATGACATCATGATGATGTCAACATCGAAAAGAATTTTGGTTAAAATATTTTCTACAGGAAATGTAAATACAACGTCACGTGGCGTCACTGCGACACGTGGACAAATCACATAGCGACATGTGTCTTGGGTGCATGAGGTCGGTCCACCGTGGACCCGATGCACGATGCCTTGGCTGCTACACACGCTACGTGTTTTCACGTGATTGGTTGCGGCACTGCCCACGCAGCCACCTCGGATGGTCGACGTGTGGCATGATCGCGGTCGCACGATCTGGATCTACGGCTGCAGACACATGCGCGAGTTTGCGAAGCGACAACCTACGTGGCATGATCTAAGCCGTTGGTTCTAAATCTAATAGTTGAAGATGCAACAACGGCAATGGTTACGTGGATAGTCCTGGTGTGCAATGCGTGGTTCAATCTAGACCACATGATTTCAATCCAACGGTGGAGAATGATGGCGGTGAAAGGCGATGACCGTATGCATGACAAATAGAGGTAGTACCTACGCGGCAAGATCTAGATTGGACATCTTCGATCGGATGGTTATGAACAACAGACAATGGCACGACACAACACTCACCGGAGAAGAGAACGACAACCACGATGGCAGTTATTCTGACATAGCTCCAAAGCGGCTTGGAGTGGATCCGGTGCGTCTCGTCATGGGCAGCACCACGGTGACCTTGCTGGTGACCAAGGCGGGGCGGATGGCGAACAATCGGTGAGAAAGACAGCGACGGCTTCATGAACTTTGGTAAGCAATCCATGGCCAACGGTGGCTCCTTTGGCTTGATTGGCTAGGGCAAACACGCAAGACAAGGCGGACTACACATTGTGTGAGACAGGGCCTTAAATACCGACCTCGGTGTCTGAGTTCAGCACAAAAAGCACAGAGTGAAATGCAATAGCGATGGAGCCTTGCGGTGGAACAGAGAGGGGATGCAGCACGATCATGGCCATCCATGTGGCGAGCATCGTGCGACTCATAGCGCAACACGACACGGCTAAGTCTCGGCTGCACGATCAAGATCCAATGACCAAGATCCAAGACGACTAGGGTTTACGTTAAGCGGGCTGGCAAAGGTAGGTTTGGGTCGGATGAGCTTTTGGTTTCAGCCCAAAGGCCTTTAATTAATTTCTGGCATTTCTCTTTTAAAAATATTTCTAAAAATAACTAAGAGAAATAAATACTAAAATTATCAGAAAAATTCTAGAAAATTCTAAAAAATATTTTAGATATTTGGAACTCAAATAAATTATTTTCAATAAAAGTTTGTTGGTACTTTTCAAATTATTTAATGCATTTAACAAAAGGAATAATAGAGATAAACTGAAATAATTCAAAATAAATTTTAGAAAATTCAAAAGGCCCTTTAAATGCAATAAAAGCAAAATTTGGAATGTTATAGAATCTTTATGGATTTCTCCATTTGTGCCTGACCGAGCACCGTGGAGACAGAGCTTAAATTTCCTGTGCACCCATTTAAGTCGTGCCAAGCCTTTGATTGCCATCCTCGACACTACTTTAAGCTCCTCCATGCCCCCTTAAACTCCCCTACTCGAGACTAACTTCACCTGTGTTGCTGGGATCCCCATTCCCGCCAAGGACATCGAAGCACCTTAAGTCAAATCTCCCACTTTTGGTGAGTAATCCGGTATTCCCATCCATTTGGAACATCTCCTCTGTGCCTTGAGCTCATTTCCTTACTCAACTGCAGTTCCCACTATCTAGGGCTCCGCTCCACCGAGCTCCGCCTCCTTCAAGTCTAGCACATGTTGCCAAGTTCTTCCACCAGCTCTCCGCCGCAACTAGGTACTATAATGAGCTCCGTATACCCTGTAGAAGATTAATCCCTACCTTTCCGAGCTTAAGCACCTCTGCAAATTTTCCTCTCCATCCCGCAACTCCCTTCGCCGCACCTTGTTGTCATGGGCTCACATTCGACTGACATCAATGGCCGATGACATCTCCCTCAAGTCCGTCTCCATCCACTCAAGCTCACTGTGCCACCTGCCCGCCCTGCCCCGCCATGATTTGCCACCGATGAGCTCCCCTGCATCGCCTTTGCTCTTGGGTCACTAACTTATGGGGGCCCGCTGTCAATCCCACACATGTTTGAGCCAGGTTCAAACTGAGCCGAAATACACTTTCACCATAGGAAAGCGTATTTCTTGATTTAAGGCTATTTTCCTAAATGAGCAAATGTAAATGCCCATAACTTTCACATTATAGTTCCAAATTCAATGAAATTTGTTTCTAAATTTGTGTAAATTCAAGTAGATTCTGGATATAGAAAAACATTTTAAATTTGATAAATGTACAAAAACCAAATTTAAATTTAAACTTTAGGCCTAGCATATACACAATATAAAAATTTTGTAAACAGTATCCAAATTTGATGAAACCAATTTTATAATGTTCCTGAGACCATTATCTTTACAAATATGTAAAATTATTTTGGTTTGATATTAGTTTATACCAAATGCTTAAATAGGTTGGTTTAAGTGCATTCAAATTTGAAATGTTTATATCTAGTGTAAAAAACTTCAAATTTAGTGAAATTAGTTCGTAGGCTCTATTAAGTTGATAATCTCACTGGTTATGCAAAAATATTTAGGTTTAGACTTTATTTGATCATAAATACATGATAGGATCATTTCTTGTAGAGTTAAAATTCAAAAAAACTATGATTAGTGTAAATGATCTCCAAATTTCATGAAACCAGAGCTAGACATTTGCAAATTAAAAAATTTGTGCACTGCAACAATAGTTTAATATTTTACCCCATGTGCTTTAGTTTACTACTTAACCTTATCTAATAGTTCATTTGAAATTCAATCAGCTATATAATGACTTTGACTTAATTTTATAAATCTAAATAATTTTAGCCTCCTGAATTCATACTGTAACACCCCGGCATTTAATATGCCTGAATGCTACCAAACATAGGCTAAACAACATCTAAATACCATAAATTAAGATAAATTACAGCAAAGGAGTAAATGCTATAACCGAGAATTTCGGCAGCATCTCCTTTGTTTTTCCATGAATTGAAGCAACAACAATATGATCACAGGATATAGTATAAAGAATGACATCTAAATCATCAATAATAAAGGTTCTAGCAGCAGTATAAGACTAGAATAAAGATTCCAACCATCTCCTGAGCCAAACGAAGTAAATGAGGAAACCAAGCACCCAAATTAACCATCACAATTTAATGGAAGGAACATGTCATTGTTTATATGTGTGATGCTAAGTGATGACGTGTGACTAGCTCCCTTTCTCGCATGCCGGTTTCATGGTACCTAAGAAAAACAACATAAACACAAGCGTGAGTTCATCACTCAGCAAGTATATTGAAATGGAATAAGAAAATACATTCTAATACCTTCATCACCACTTTTCACATACGACATCATACACATCTCATATTCATAGCGTAAGCATATCATTGACATCATCATTTATCATCATCATATAACATCCTCATATAATGCAATGCAATGCGATGCACATATCTCCTGGAAATTCATACTGGTATGGTTGAGTACACACCCGTCGGTGTGCACCCTCTGTAACACCCCGGCATTTACTATGCCTGAATGTTACCAAACATAAGCTAAACAACATCTAAATACCACATTTAACATCAAATTCCAGCAAAGGTGCATAGACTAAAAACCGAGATTTCGGCAGCACCTCCTTTGTTTTATCATGAATTTAAGGAACAGCAACAATATAGCATTATATGGCAATAAGAGAAACACCTAAAACAGCAATAAATAAAGTCTTAACGACAATAAGAGACTAACATTAAGCTCTTAAGGTTCCAAGTGTCAAACAAACAATAGAACTCTCATTAACCAAGCTAAGACTTAATTTAAAGGCCATCACACGCAATTTATTATCCAACTAAATGAATTGACTTGGGGAAACATTAAAGTGAAGCAACGTGTGAGCGTGTGACTATTCCCCTTTCCCGCATGCCGTTCTCATGGTACCTAAAACAACAAGAAAACACAAGGGTGAGTTCGAAAACTCAGCAAGCATACTGCAATGGACAACAAGCATAACAACAAGTCAATAACATTTTTCATCATGTATAACATCTCATTCATGAATACTTATCAATATCATCATCAATTTGTATGCGATGTAATACATTGCTCCTGACCCTCTGGAACCTCATACCGGTATGGGAAGTACACACCCGTCGGTGTGCACCCTTTCCCCCTTCCATCCCGAAGATGGAGGGTGCCTACTCGCTTCCAAACACCACGTGGATGGAATCACGACATAGGACTTACTCAATGGCGTTCCGGACTAGTCATAACTTTCTCACCGACCTTGCCGGACTAGTTAAGACTTTCTCACCGCCTCGCCTCTATCTCATGACATGCATGCAACCATGCCAAATATCATATTCAATTCACATATTAACACATGGCATCATAATATGTTAAACATGCTCATCATATCATATCAATCATTAAAACATGGCAAGTGGACATAAATCATGTAGGCAATTCCATCTAATTTCAACATGCAACCTACAACTTGCTATCCATCACAACACACTTGCCTCAACCACGTGCAACGGATTGGCGGGAAGAAGAGGGAAATCCCTGTGTCACACCACCTGCACATAGGAATCACAAAATCACAATCATAACCACAAAACAGTAAACACTCCCACATCTAACCCGACATTGCCAACTACTCGCAAAACCTAAAAACAGAGGTTCTGTCCCGGCGGGACAGCAGCCTTGCAAAAGGCATAACTTGAGTTCTGGGACTCCAAATCGAATAAACGAGTACACCGTCGCGAAGCTTAGGAAATTTCCCAACTTTTTCTAGTTATAGGGAAAGACTGATTCGGACTCTAAAATTGTTTAATCTACAGATTACCACAATCTGTTCCAGTTACGTCACAGATTTTTAGGCGCTCGGTAAAACAGCCATAACTTTCAAACGGCTGATCGGAAATTAACGTGCTTTACGTCCACGGAAAGATAATTAAATTATCTACAACTTCCTAGAAGTCCGTACGGTCTGATTCGGATTCTAAATCGACGGAAACTCGAACCCTAGTTCGACTGCTCAATCTGCCCGAAAACAGAAACGTGGACAAGTTTAGATCTAACCCAAATTACTTCAAACCAGCGCCTCCAATTGATCTAAAAACTTGATAAACACCCTAATAACAGTACCTAGATCATCCCCAAGGACGCCCTAGATCATACCTTTGCCCGATGCACAAAACTCCAATGAATCTCCTCGCGACCGCTCCTCGCTCCACGTTACTCGCTCCTCGGCCTCGCTTCCTCGCTCCTCGCTCCTCGCTCCACGGGATGACTCCACAAGGTGCAGGGTGGGGAGGCCACCCTAGGGCAGCAAGGGGTGGAGGGGAGGTGGTGTGGAGGTGGAGGAAAGGGAGGGGGGTGCGCACGGTTTTGGGGGCTAGGGCTTAGGGGAGGGGGAGGGAGGAGAGGGGCGCAAGAGGGGGAGGTGGGGGCGCAAGGGGCTGAGGTGGGGGCGCAAGGGGGCAGGGGGAGCCCCTTTTAACAGCCCTCAACCCAATCCTAGTCCGTTACGGAGTCCTAATCCATCCCACCAAAGCCCACCAAGGCCCAAAACTCCCCCGGGAAGGCCCAAAACCCCGAAAACGGCCCGGAAACGGCCCGGAAACGTTATTAACCCCCGATCCTTATGATCTTAACCTTATTTCCACATCTCATACTGTATTTAACCTTATCATGCTCAATAATAAGGTTACGACACTCCGAGGTGTCACATTCTTCCCCCCTTCAACAGGATTCGACCTCGAATCTAAACGCACCAATCACGAAACCCAGCAAAACCAAAGACAGCCAGATTTTCACATCACATACCTGAGGTGAAAAGCTCGGGATACTTCTCGCGCATGCGAGATTCCAGCTCCCAAGTCGCTTCTCTCTCGGTCTGATGTGACCACAAGACCTTGACAAACTTAAGCGTCTGTTCTTCATCACTCGCTCTGAAGTCCCTGAATTTCCACAGACGGGACTCAAGGTGAGGTCCTGCTCAAGCACTAATGGTTCCAATGGAACCACCAACTCCGGATCGTGCAAGTATTTCTTCAACATCGAGACATGGAACACATCATGCACACCTTGCATGGATTCCGGTAGCTCTAGGCGATAGGCCAACCTGCCAACTCGGGCGAGGATAGGAAAAGGCCCAACATACCTTGGGTGAAGCTTTCCTTTGGTGCCAAACGCACCACACCCTTGGTGGGAGATACTCGCAAGAGTACGCTATCACCCACCTCAAACTCCAAGTCTCGCGCCTCACATCAAGATAGCTCTTCTGCGCTCGCTTCAAGGCTGAGAAGGTTCTGCATACCTCCGACACGCGATCAACAATCTGCTGAACCCAATCCGCCCAAGAATAGCTCTCTCGCCCACAAAGATCCCAACAAAGTGGCGACCGCACTTCCGACCATACAAGACCTCATAAGGAGCAGCCCGGATGCCGGAATGGTAGCTGTTATTGTAAGCAAACTCGCAAGGGGCAAATGGTCTTCCCAGCTACCCTTCCAAGCCATCACACAGGCCCCGAGCATGTCCTCCAAAGTTTGATGGTACGCTCAGATCGCCCATCTGTCTGAGGGTGAAAAGCGGTACTAAGGCAAAGCCGCTGCACCCAAAGCACTCGCAAACTCTCCCAGAACTTGGAGACGAACTTCGCATCCCGATCGAGAGATAATGGTCTTGGGTACACCATGCAATCTCACAATCTCCCGCACATAGATGGGAGCCAACTCGCTCATTGAATTGGTCGTGCGGATGGGAATGAAATGCGCAGACTTGCCGAGACGGTCCACCACAACCCAAACAAAGATCCTTCCTCGTGGAGAACGAGGTAGACCAACCACGAAATCCATGGAGATGTCATCCCATGGCCACACAGAACCTCCAATGGCTGCACAGACCGGCGGGACGCTTATGCTCAGCTTTGATCTTCTCGACAGATCCCACAAGACGCCACATACTTGGCAAGATCCACTCTCATCCTTTTCCACCGTAAATTCTTCTTCAAGTCCTCAGTACATCTTGGTCTCTCCAGGATGGACCGTGTCTGGTGCGATGAGCTTCTCTCGAATGTCTTCTTTCACTTGAGATTTCGGGCACGCATGACGGCCCTGAAACCTCAAAACTCCCGCATCATCAACGGTAAAGTCTCCCGACTTGCCATCCTCAAGGCGTTTCCTCACCGCTGGAGCAAACGATCATCTTCTTTGTGCCTCCCGTGACACGCCGGGAATCGTGACTCAAGAATCAATTGAGTTTCAGCTTGCACGGTCCGGCAAAGCGGTAGGAGACTCCCAACCGCTCAAAATCAGCAACAAGACAATCAACAACAGGGGCATTGTCTTGCGATCGAGCGTCGGCCACCACATTTGCCTTCCCGGATGATACCGGATAGTGAGGTCATAATCCTTTATCAATTCTAGCCACCTCCTCTCGCCTCAAGTTCAAATCTTTCGAGTAAAGATGTACTTGAGGCTCTTGTGATCAGTAAAAATATCACAAGATTCGCCGTACAAATAATGCCTCCATATCTTCAATGCAAACACCACGGCGGCTAGCTCAAGATCATGGGTGGGATAGTTCTCGCTCATGCTTTTTCAGTGCCTCAAGCATAAGCAATCTCCTTGCCATTTTGCATGAGCACACAACCAAGTCCCAACCGAGAAGCATCAGAATAAACAGTGAAGCGCTTCCCGGTTCGGGAAGGATAAGAACAGGAGCAGTCACTAACTTCTCCTTCAAAGTGCGTAAGCCGTGCTCACACTCTGCGATCCACCGGAACTTCATCCCCTTCTCGAGTCGGTTGTGAAAGTGGCTTGGCAATGATAGAGAAATCCTGCACAAAACGCCGATAGTATCCAGCCAACCCAAGGAAACTACGCACCTCTTTGACATTGGAAGGCCTCTTCCAATCCAAAATCGCCGAGACTTTGCTAGATCTACCGATATGCCCTCTGGATTGATGATGTGGCCAAGAAAACCCACTTCGAAATCCGTAACTCGCACTTTTTCAGCTTAGCAAAGAATTGATTCTCCTCAGGGTACTCAAAGACAAGCCTCAAGTGTCGCTCATGCTCCTCTTCCGATTTAGAGTAAATCGAATGTCATCGATGAACACTACCACAAACTCATCAAGGTACTCGTGTAGCATACTGTTCATCGCCTCCATAAAGACAGTAGGAGCATTAGTTAGTCCAAAAGACATAACTTTAAATTCATAATGCCCATACCTAGTGGAGAAAGCAGTCTTCTCAAGGTCCTGCTCCCTCACACGGATCTCGATTATACCTCGATCAAGATCAATTTTGGAGAACACCTTTGCTCCTTCGCTTGGTCAAACAGATCCTCGATGCGAGGCAAAGGATACTTGTTTTTGACTCGTCACTTGGTTAAGAGCACGATAATCAATGCACATACGCCAACTTCCATCCTTCTTCGAGACGAAGAGGACGGGTGCTCCCCATGGCGATACGCTTACGCCGAATGAAGCCTTTGGCCAACAGATCCTCCAATCGCTTCTTCAACTCGCCTTGAAAAGGTCGAGCTAAGCGGTATGGAGAGATAGAAATAGGTCGAGTGCCCGGAGCAAGATCAATACGAAACTCCACATTCCTCACAGGAGGTAGACCAGGCAACTCGTCGGGAACACATCAACGAACTCCTTCACTACAGAAATCTCCTCAATGGGAATCGAGGAAGATGGCTTCTCGAGACAAAGTCATGAGGAAACCCAATAGCCTCAAACGCCGACTTAAAACAAACTAGTCAAAGCAAAGACGGAATCGAGGGTATACCACCCTGAAAGGTCAACTCTTCACGGACGGGCCTCGCAAGGCAACTGCCTTCCAGAAACAACAGATCTTAGCACTGCATCGATGCAGCCAGTCCATGCCCAAAATGACATCAAAAGGAGCCAACTGGATCACCATGAGATTGGCAAAGAAAACCTCATCATCAATGGCAATGGTGCAACCAGTGGCAAACCAAAGAACTAGCAATCAAACCCCCAGTGAGAATCGACTAACACAGCACGTAAATCCGAACTCCCAACTTAGCTCTACTAGCAAACTCCGACGACACAAAAGAATAGGATGCTCCGAATCAAATAGAACAAAGGCATCAACGGAATCCACGAGCAGAGTACGAAACCACCTCTGGATGCCCGGTGACTCGGCGGTCGGCAAAGCGTACACTCCTGGTGGCGCCGGGACGTATGAGCCCCGACTCGGTGATGCCCCATCAAGGCTGGGGCGGAGGAGGCAATCGAGGAGGAGCAGACGTGCGCGGCACCGATGGCGCCGGTGGCGCCACGCAAAGGGTGGCTGAGAAACAGAGCAGCCATCATGTGCACCGATCCTCTAGAAGACGCTACCGGAGTGGGAGGAGAAGGCACCGTCTCCCACTTGATGATGCTACCAGGATTCATCCGGCAGACTCGCCCCATATGGCCGGGCTTGCCACAGTGGTTGCAACTCCCGGTCCAACCACACTCTGAAGCACGGTGCTCACCACCGCACTCGGAACGATCCGCAAAAATCCAATGCAAAACACTTTTCTTTTGGTTCAGCTCAACTAAAGCCAAGAAAACAACGAAACCGACCGTCAGAACGGCAGAGAACAACCGAAGGGAACCACCATCAACTCTTCTATTTGACTCCAGTCAACTACCCGATCAAGGACAGAAAGGATAAGCATTCTTCTCCTACAGGGGTTAATAGTTCTTCGGTGATGGCGCTAACCGGCCACACCGTCAAACCTCACCGTTACTATGAACCAAAAAGAGGTGACCGAAACCCTTCGGCACCACAACCCCACTTTTATCACCACAACAGGAACAACCCAATCATTTATACAGACAGACTCCGCAACTCTCTGGGAGCCTCGCCCCTGGCCTCCACGGCCATGGCGTCCACGGCCTCTACCCTTGGCATGGCCGCTTAGATGCAGACAACCATCCAAACACAAAACATAAACACAAAATCACACAATCAAGATCATAGATCAAACATCATCATAAGCATATCCTTCATTAAATAATTAAGCGCAATGCAATGATGAATCAAAACCCCATCCTACTGTGCAACCAAGTGTGTCAAATTTTAGATTAGTTATACCACTTTTACAAGTTTTAATGTTGCTATCCTATAACAAAGTTTTAGTTAAGACCTAAGCCATGTTTCTACGTTATTCCACATCAAATTTTAGTTGTACCCTATAGCATGACACTAAAAATTCACATTCCAAGGACCTACAAATTCGCTCGATACCAATCAGTAACACCCCGGCATTTACTATGCCTGAATGTTACCAAACATAAGCTAAACAACATCTAAATACCACATTTAACATCAAATTCCAGCAAAGGTGCATAGACTAAAAACCGAGATTTCGGCAGCACCTCCTTTGTTTTATCATGAATTTAAGGAACAGCAACAATATAGCATTATATGGCAATAAGAGAAACACCTAAAACAGCAATAAATAAAGTCTTAACGACAATAAGAGACTAACATTAAGCTCTTAAGGTTCCAAGTGTCAAACAAACAATAGAACTCTCATTAACCAAGCTAAGACTTAATTTAAAGGCCATCACACGCAATTTATTATCCAACTAAATGAATTGACTTGGGGAAACATTAAAGTGAAGCAACGTGTGAGCGTGTGACTATTCCCCTTTCCCGCATGCCGTTCTCATGGTACCTAAAACAACAAGAAAACACAAGGGTGAGTTCGAAAACTCAGCAAGCATACTGCAATGGACAACAAGCATAACAACAAGTCAATAACATTTTTCATCATGTATAACATCTCATTCATGAATACTTATCAATATCATCATCAATTTGTATGCGATGTAATGCATTGCTCCTGACCCTCTGGAACCTCATACCGGTATGGGAAGTACACACCCGTCGGTGTGCACCCTTTCCCCTTCCATCCCGAAGATGGAGGGTGCCTACTCGCTTCCAAACACCACGTGGATGGAATCACGACATAGGACTTACTCAATGGCGTTCCGGACTAGTCATAACTTTCTCACCGACCTTGCCGGACTAGTTAAGACTTTCTCACCGCCTCGCCTCTATCTCATGACATGCATGCAACCATGCCAAATATCATATTCAATTCACATATTAACACATGGCATCATAATATGTTAAACATGCTCATCATATCATATCAATCATTAAAACATGGCAAGTGGACATAAATCATGTAGGCAATTCCATCTAATTTCAACATGCAACCTACAACTTGCTATCCATCACAACACACTTGCCTCAACCACGTGCAACGGATTGGCGGGAAGAAGAGGGAACTCCCGGGTCACACCACCTGCACATAGGCATCACACACTCACAATCATAACCTCAAAACAGTACACACGCCCCATCTAACCCGACATTGCCAACTACTCGCAAAACCTAAAAACAGAGGTTCTGTCGGCGGGACAGCAGCCTTGCAAAAGGCATAACTTGAGTTCTGGGACTCCAAATCGAATAAACGAGTACACCGTCGCGAAGCTTAGGAAATTTCCCAACTTTTTCTAGTTATAGGGAAAGACTGATTCGGACTCTAAAATTGTTTAATCTACAGATTACCACAATCTGTTCCACTTACGTCACAGATTTTTAGGCGCTCGGTAAAACAGCCATAACTTTCAAACGGCTGATCGGAAATTAACGTGCTTTACGTCCACGGAAAGATAATTAAATTATCTACAACTTCCTAGAAGTCCGTACGGTCTGATTCGGATTCTAAATCGACGGAAACTCGAACCCTAGTTCGACTGCTCAATCTGCCCGAAAACAGAAACGTGGACAAGTTTAGATCTAACCCAAATTACTTCAAACCAGCGCCTCCAATTGATCTAAAAACTTGATAAACACCCTAATAACAGTACCTAGATCATCCCCAAGGACCCCCAAGATCATACCTTTGCCCGATGCACAAAACTCCAATGAATCTCCTCGCGAATCGCTCCTCGCTCCACGTTACTCGCTCCTCGCTCCTCGCTCCTCGCTCCTCGCTTCCACGGGATGACTCCACAAGGTGCAGGGGTGGGAGGCCACCCTAGGGCAGCAAGGGGTGGAGGGAGGTGGTGTGGAGGTGGAGGAAAGGGAGGGGTGCGACGGTTTTGGGGGGCTAGGGCTTAGGGGAGGAGGAGGGAGGAGAGGCGCAAGAGGGGAGGTGGGGCGCAAGGGGCTGAGGTGGGGCGCAAGGGGGCAGGGGAGCCCCTTTGAACAGCCCTCAACCCAATCCTAGTCCGTTACGGAGTCCTAATCCATCCCACCAAAGCCCACCAAGGCCCAAAACTCCCGGAAGGCCCAAAACTGAAAACGGCCCTAAACGGCCCGGAAACGTTATTAACCCCCGATCCTTATGATCTTAACCTTATTTCCACATCTCATACTGTATTTAACCTTATCATGCTCAATAATAAGGTTACGACACTCCGAGGTGTCACACCCTCTCCCCCCTTCCATCCCGAAGATGGAGGGTGCCTACTCCTCGCTTCCATACACCGCGGTGGATGGAATCACGATGTAGGACTTACTCACTGGCTCTCCGGAATAGTCATAACTTTCTCACCGACCTTCCCCGGACTAGTTATGACTTTCTCACCGCCCGGGCCATGTATCATGCCATGTATGCAAACATGCCAACATCATAAATAACTTGTACATTAACACATGGCATCATAACATAATAAGCATATTCATCATATCAATGGCAATCATTAAAGCATGGCATGTGAACATATCATATATTCAATTTCAATCTCAACCAATCTAGCAAACCACAACCCGCTACCCATTCCAATACACTTGCCTCAACCACGGGCGACGGATTGGCGAGAAGTAGAAGGCACTCCCGGGGTCACACCACCTGCACATAGGTACCACACACTCACAATCATGTCCGCAAAACAGTACGCAAACACTCTTCTACCCCGACATCGTAAACTACTCGCAAAACCCAAAAACAGAGGTTCTGTCCCGTCGGGACAGCAGCCTTCCAAAAGGCATAACTCGGGTTCTAAGACTCTGAATCAATTACACGAGTACAACCTCGCGTAGCTTAGGAAATTTCCTAACTTTGTCTAAGTATATGGAAAGACTGATTCGGAGTCTAAAGTGGTTTAATCTACAGATTACCGTGATCTGTTCCAATCACGTCACAGATTTTAATACATTCGGTAAAACAAGAATAACTTTCAAACGGCTGGGCGGAATTGGACGTTCTTTATACCCACTGAAAGATATTGAAGTTACCTACAAATTGTTCAACAGGCGGCCGACCAAATTCTGAATCTAAATTGGCAAAAACCCAAAACCTAGGTCGACTGCTCATGCTGCCCGAAACAGAGAACGTGGCAAACTCTAGATTCCATCTAATCTACCCAATTACAGCACCACCAATTGATCTAAAAACATGATAATTACCCTTAGAACAGATCCTAGACCAACCCCAAGGATCCCCATGGCCATACCTTCGCCCGACGCACGAAAACCCAACGGATCCCCTCCCGGTTCGCGCGATCTCCTTCCTAGCTCCAAATCCACCGGATCTCCTCGTCGCGGAGCGCTCCAATGTATGGATCTTCGAGGTGTTGAGGTGGAGAACTCCCCTAGGGGCAGCAAGTGAGGTGGAGAGGTGGTGGAGGGGTGGTGGCGCAATGGGGAGAGGTGGTGGGGGGTGCGGCTAGGAGGAGGAGGACGTGGGGCGGTTAGGGCAAAAAGAGGGGGTGGGGGGCGCACCAAGCAGGGGTGGGGCGCACCCATGGGCAGGAGGAGGCCCCCAAACAGGACTCCTACTCCTAAATGGACTCAAACTCCTCCCCACCAAGGCCCACGACCCTTTCCCTTAGGCCCAAACTCCCTCGAAAAGGCCCAAACTCCCGGAAACGCAAATAAACCTCATACCGTATGGTTTCAACCTCCAATTCCATATTTCATAATGTTTTTGACCTCAACATTCACATTTTATAAGGTCTCGGCATTCCGTAGTGTCACACATACATAATTATGTATATGTACATAATTTTAGCTTCTTGAATTCGTTAAAAAAAAGAACTTCGAACCTTCGTAAATCACAACTGCATACCCCTTGATAGAATCATGTTTGTATTGTTTTGTCAAAACTATTATGCATGCGCTATGTTCCTTAGACTTTGCCATATTGTGGGTAATGGTAGACATATACCTAAACTTACGGGATTTCTTTAATAAATGTTGATACATGAACCTTGATAACCCTAGATTATGGTTAGACACATGATGATTTCAAAATGGGTATACATGAATATTACATGCATTTGCTTAGCATTGCTTTAGAAATGGGTTCACGAATAAATGGACATACTATTTGTGATGGATATAAATTTGCAGTTCACAATGTCTTCCATGTATCCCAACTTAAGAAATGTCCCTATGTGCCAACTGACCTTACCAATCTAGAAGATCTCAATTTGCAACCCGATCTGTCTTATCGAGAGTGCCCAATTTGCATCCTCGAGGAAGCAGAAAGGCACACAAGAAACTAGATTCACAAGATGCTTAAAGTCCAGTGGAGCAATCACACTGAAGATGAAGCTACATGGGAACATGAAGATCATCTTAAGAAAGAATTCCCCGACTTCTTCTAATCTTCTTCTAGCCCTCGCCAAATCTCGAGGACAAGATTTTTGTAGGGGGGGGGTAGATCTGTAACATCCCCAAATTTTAAAAAAAGATAAATGCATTATTCAAATGTGCAATTAATTTATTATTGCATTTCTTGAATTTATTTATCTTTTGACAGAATTTCTAGTTGCAAAGTAATTGAATAATGGAATTGGAAATAAAGAAATGGTAAAAAGGTAAAAAGATAAAAGTGAGAAAAATTAACACGACTGAAAATATCCTTAGCGCCTACTAGAAACATCCTTGGCAGCGCCTACTAGAAACATCCTTGGCTAGTCAAAATTAGTATGAACACAATTAAAACCATGAAAAGATAAATTTTAGAATTAATTATTAAATCTAACTAGAATAGTAAATGATTTTTGTAGAATTCTTTACATTTTGCTAGAGGCTGAAATTTTTATCATGAGTCATCCTTCCCCTTATCCATCCTTGTTAAAATTGGTAAATATTAAAAGTTAATTTTTCTATTTATTCCTATTTAATTAATCCAAAACTAAAAATTAGTAAAACAGAGGGGAATAATTATTAGGAAACAATTCTTACGATTTTGGATAGAACTCACATATCATTTAAAACCTTGTGTAAAATTATTAAAAATTAATAAGATGATTTATGCCCTTAATTAGATTAATTTCAGAAATTAAAATGTGAACAGTTCCTGTTCCAAGATTTATAACAAATAAAATACTAGAAATTGTACCTCAAATTTTTACAGTTGAACAACAACTTACCCAAGTCACCTGGTAAAAAGTGGTGAAAATTCTTGAACTGATTTGACCTTTGAATTAATTTACCCAAAATGGTTCTGATCAAAGCATGGGAAACAAATGAATTATCTGACACGTGGGGACCCAGTTATTCATTACTCACTGACTAGCCACTTCACCGATGTGATGCTGCCAGAAGGCACCATTTCCAATTGGTCCCACTGTTAGTCTCTTCTATCTCTCGTTCTTTTCCATAATTTTCTTTCTCTCGTCGATCGATGGACCCGGGGCTCCCTTATCAGCTTCTTCTCCCTCTCTTCTTCTCCCCTCCCTCTCTGGTTCTCTCCCGCCCTAACCACCTCTTGCCTTTGTCCTTTCCAAGCCACAATCTCGCCTGCCCCGAGGACTCCGGATACGCCGCTGCCACCCTATCCGGCTGCACATACCGTGTCCATGCCCTACGTTCGGAAGACCCACGAAACCTAGCCTTGACCAGCCGCCGTGTCTTCCTTCCATTCTAACCCTATTTCCACCACCATAATTCTCTATTTAAGGAAGGGAAAGGATTCACTAGAACCTTCACAGCACCTAACAACACTCAATTCAACACTACACCCTCAGTTTCGCCCAAACCACCTTCTTCTCCTCAAGTCCTGCGAAGACCCGAAAAAGGGGAAAAGCCAAATTGAAGAGTTTCGGTAGTAAATTTCTCAATTCCTTGAGCATGAAGCATCCTTGGGCACTCAAAAACTTTTTGCACACCTTGATTTCAGCTCTCAACATTCGAAGAGCCCCCGCACCGAGCACCCCTCTCCATCGTTGCTGTCACACGGTGAGAACGCACTGCGCCAACTTTTCTTCCTGTTTAACCTATGCAGTAGCTTCCTAGTATTGCCCTGATGCTCATGCGCACATTGATCACACTTAGTTCGGCATGTAGTGGCTTTACGCTGGCCGAGACCATAACTCGCCGCTAGCCATTGTCGGGACCCGAATCTGCAAATCCGGACCCTCTGTGTATTCCGCACTAGTCCAGGAACGCGCTAGTGCACACAGTCTTAACATCGGTAAATATCACAATCATACCACTCGAAACTAAATAAGTACTTTAATCAAATAATCAACTGGTTGCTCGACCTTATGGTCAAGTTACAAATATACGCCTCGTAGGACGAAACTTATTAAAAGAGAAATAATAGCAGCGAAAAATAAGATAACATCGTGGCGCCATCCAGTATACCACAGGCAACTGACTGGGCTCGCTCCCTAAGTAGACGGTTCCTCTTGGAGCTCCTCCTCCAAAGCTGGTGTAGTCTCCTCTTCAACTGGTGTTGTATTACGGCAAGGGTGAGTACTTGGTACTCAGCAAGTCATGCACAGAATGCAAGCTAATATACTATATGCATGGCTTGATACAAAGGAATAGCTCAAGGTATATTTGCAGTAAACAGCATTTAACAAATAATATAAGTAGATTCGAAAGCAGTAGAAACAAGTATATCATTAATAATTTTTCCAGGAGTTAAATAAACATCTTTCCCAATCCTAATCCACATTTCCATCAACATCATTATTAAACCAAACCCAACCTTTCAAGTCCAAGTTATTTTTGAGAAGGTCTAACCCTTGACTGTAATCCCCGAGCGATGTCCAATGTCGCGGACACGGCTATTCGAATAGATTTTACACTCTGAAGAGGTTATGCACTTTACCCACAAGATACAGTCAAACACCACAAAGGCGAGTTCCCATAACAAAGTCTTTCGGAAACTTTTAACAGCACAAGTGGTCCTCTCCGGTGTTGCACGCTAACCCTTCCCTTAGCAAAGGCGAAGTTTAGGTCAATCCACCGTTAGATGGGTACCTGGCCGCAGCCCCGGTACGCTCCCCCGTACAACTACACAAAAGATATAGTTGACACCCAGAGGTCCCACAGGTATGTTATTAGCAACTTAGTCAACTAGGTCCGTCCCATTACAAACAAGTGGTTGCACGCTTGACTCAGTTCAAAGGCTTGCAAGGTTAAGTCCTTAGGGTGACCAGGGCAAGACTACCCGAAGAACCAACACAACATTCCCGGTGCCACAACTGGCCCACCCGATCATTCTTGCCACATGCCCCGGTCGAAAACTATTTATCAAACCCCAGTTGATTACCATGCACCACGTGCCATTAACATCACAACACATGATACCTTTTCCAAAACAGGTTCAGTATATCATTAAGTCAATATTAACATTTGATTGTCCAAAAATCATGTCATGAGCACGTAGCAGGTCTAAGCCATATACTACAACGGTCTAAATTCCCATGTTGGCAATTTAATAATGTCCAACTAATAATCCACAACTAGGGTGACAAGGGGTCATGGCACATATTTAAGTAATCAAGGTGTCATACAGCAATTTGGCTTTTATCTAATTTCCCATATTTAAATAAAGTATTTTCTAATTGAACTAGCATGCAATAAATTAAATCAAAATAGGTTTCAAAATAGGATCAATATGGTCAAAGCATAACTTGCCTTCAAAAAGTACTTGTTCTTGGTCCTAAGTTGGCTCCTGGGTCAACACTTCACCTTCGAAGCCTTCGGGCACTTCAACGTCTACTCGTAAAGCGTGTAAACAACAAATAAATAAATAAACAGTAGACAAAAAGTGTCCAAATATCCAAAGAAAGTTCATAAACAGAGAGAGCATAATTTTATGAATTTTTAGAAACTGGAATCGCCAAATTCGGAGTTTAAATGCAAAAGATACAAGCATTTATAGTTTAAAATAATCAACTAAATAATATTACAGAGAAAAAATTTGGCCCAAAAATTAAATAAAATTCATCATTAGGTAGATCTCAATTTTATACAAATTTAGAAATTTGAATCACTCAAATCGGAGTTAAAATGCAAAAGTTATAAGTGTTTGAAGTTTGAATCAAAATCTGAAATCAATAATTCGAATTAATAAATCATTTTCTTTTTCGGAAATGATTTTATTGCGTCAGCATGACACGTGGACCAATCCGGTGCTGCCACGTCGCCTCGGGTCCATGGACCCGGCGCCAAGACGGCGGCTCGGCCCACCGTGGACTCGTCCACGGGCCACGTGTCTCGGCCGACAGTGGGCCCTCTGATGACGCGTCGGCGAAGCGACGTCATCACGCACGGCTGAGGACGGCTGACAGCTGGGCCCCACCGTGATGTCAGCGGTGATGTCATGGTGCACTCGGCTGAGACGCTGACACGTGGGCCCCACTGACACGCGGGCCCCGCGTGTCAGAGACACGCGCCCACGCCAGCGGCGCCGACCGCTCGATCGCGGCCGGGCCTCCCGGCCACGTGGCTAGATCTCGGCCGTTGATTTGAAAATCAACGGCCCAGATTGGATCTAGACTCTCGTGTTAAGAAACTACTCCGCTGATCTGGACCGTTCGATCTTGATCGGACGGTCAAGATCCAATCTAACGAAAACAACGTGGGTTAACGCTAACCGTTCGATCTAAATCTAACGGCTGAGATCTATCCTAGCTTGGTGCGGTTTAGGCTATGTGGCACGATCTAAACCGTTGGATCTAGATCCACCGGTTGGAAATAGATCCGGGATTTCAACGTGGAACTCACCGAGTTGACGTGGCGTGATCTGGAGCGTTGGCTCTAGATCGGACGGTGGAGCGAGCTCGGGGTCGGTGACGGCGACGCGGCGGAGCAGGGGTCACCGGAGACGATGACGACAACCACGGCGACGGCGCCTCGGGGCTTCTCCGGCGGAGTGGAAGATACCTCCCGACGTGTCTTGGCCTTGCGGTTCCGGATCCGACCTCAACGGCGGCTGAGAACGGCGGACGGCGGCGGGGCGAAGCAAAGTTCGTGGCGGAGCTTCACGCAACTACGGTGAGCAATAGCGGGTCGACGGCGGCAGCTAGGGCTAGGGCACCTGGGGCAAACGACGCACGAGGTAAAGGTGAACCTCGGGCGCGAGTCCAGGCATTAAATACCGGCACGGACGCCGAGATCCCCGCGGAATCCGTGGCGAAACAGGTACGAGCGGCGGAATCCGACCCGGACACGGCGAGGGTGACGTGGCACGCGCACAGCCGTTGGATCAAGATCCAACGGTGCAAGGGTTTGGGCTCGGGTCTGACTCGGGCGAGCTGGCTGGCTCGGTCGGGCTCGGGCTCGGGTGACGTGGCTCAATCTCGGCCGTTTGATCTTGATCGGACGGTCGAGAGGGTTAGGCTCGGTTGGGTTCGAATCGGACTCGAACTCGAGTCTGACTCGGGCTCGGTCGGTGGAACAGTGCAAACCCACTCGCTATTAATCCAATTAAATAATTCAAATTAATTCCCAGAAATTCATTTAATTCATTAAAAAATAGCAAAACACTCAGAAAAATCCCAGAAAAATTCTGGAAAATATTTTGGAACATTTTGGACTCAAATAAAATATTTCCAACAAAATTTTGTTTGCAAAGTTAAATTCTTTAATTATTTCAAAATGGAATAAATTCAAATAAATTCCAGAAAATTCCAAAAATTCACCAAAGTGCCAAATCACACATGAATTTAAGAAAAGCAAAATTTCGGGGTGTTACAGCCATCATGGAGGACTATGCTCCGACCATCCCTGGTCACGTTTGAATCATCCCAGAGACTCACACCGATGTGCTGAAGCTCACCGTACAACCCTTTCCTCGTCTTCGACTCCTCTTGCCACCGGCAACCTCATCGGTCATTCTCCTCTGCTCGGAGTCACTAGCTAGTGGGCCCCTTTTGTCAGTTACTCTGTGTGCGCCCTCTCACTGACTGGCCAGACCCACCAGCTAGTCACACCACTTAAAGCCACACGTGCTCGCTTGGGACACCAACTGGTGGACCCCAAGTGTCAGCAACTGTGGCCTAAATTCAATTCTCACGTGCGCAAAATGGCAAAATATGCCTTTAGTTCATTAACAGTGTATTTTTAGATTTTTCCTGATTTAATCAAACCAAGCCGATTCATTTGATCATAACTTTTGATTAATAAATCCAAATCACATGAAACAAGTTTATAAATTCATGATAAATCATTTAGTTTCATAATCTGCAAAAATATTTGAACTTTGTTGGTCATTTAAACCAGAATTCAAAATTTGAATTCTAGGTTTGAAAATAGTTACATGTAGAAATTGTGCAAATAAAGGCCAATTTGAATGAAACTAGTTTCATTAGAATCCTTATGTCAATTGCTTCCTTAATATGCAAAAAATAAATAAATTTGTTGTTAGTTTTTACCATATTCTAATTAGGGTTGAAATCAACATGTTAAACATTCAAACTGCAATTACATGAACAATTGACATCCAAATAAGGTGGAACAATTTTCATTGCGCTAGTTAGATAGTAAAGGTCATGATTTTGAAATGATACTTAGGGTGTACAATGCTAAATTTATTTACCCCAATCCTGTTACTTTATGTACTAATTTATATTAGTACAAATAATTTTAGCCTCTTGAATTCAAATTTAATTATAATAAAATTTAAAATCTTAGCTTCTTGAATTCCTAAACTAAAACAAAACAATTCATAAAGAAAAGTGGTTGTGTGTTGTGTTACCCTAAACTACTACAGCGCAAATACTATCACATGAAATGATGAAACTTTGAGTGTAACCATGCTTGTTTTATATATTGATTTTATTCGATTCTTCATTTGACTTCTTTTTGCCACTGTTAAAAGTTGATATTTGCTAAGTTCTTATTAGACGATGTGTAGACATTGATGTTGCCGACACCATTGTTGATGACTTCGATCCCGAATACATCCCGGAAAAGCAAGGCAAGCAACCCACCTTGAACATGTTGAACCCAGTTTTATAATCACTTAAAATATTGACTGAGAATTTGCATGCATGCTTTATGTTTTATAGAAATGCTTACTTTATGAATCTGGTATATATAACCCACACTGATGGTCTTTACTTAATCACTGTTGATCTTCGATCCATGATAACCCTAGATGGTGTTTAGATTCATAATGTTGAACTGGGTATAATCGTTTATTATTTGCATTTGCTTAGCACTGCCTTAGAAAGTTACTAGTGTCAGAAACACCCACACGCACTATTCTTTATGAATTTTCTAATGTTTAATTATAACAGGAAAGGATATCGATATTTTATTAAAAATAAATAAAACTATGGTTTTGACTTGGGTGATTATTGGTAATAGCCGATTGTGCGAGCTTTAACTTGCACATAGATGGGGGGACTTTCATCACCCAAGTCGCATTAAGGACCAAACTAATGTGTTGTTTTCATGCCAAGATAACCGTACGATCATAAGGGTTGGTATGGGACAACCTTAACCTATTAAGTTATTTGAAACTAACTTTGCATATCAGAAGGCTGAATTAGCACAAGTAGTAAATCCTGTCAAGTTTGCTTGTATGGGGCTGCCACATGTGACTTATGGATAAATGCATACCGGTGCAACAGTGTACGCCTGGCTATGGGTAGAAACGGTTGTTGTTTTATTGATCTCAAAAGATTTATGATTTATGTGATAGTTTATTTCTACCATAGCAAGGATTTTACGTCACTGGGCTGGTGCAAAGCTAGGTTTAAATAATGTAACGATTATGTATGATCTCTTTACGGTACACCAAAGAAAGTGTGTTAATTAAGCTTTGCAAAAAGAGATGATCATTCCTTATGGGTAAAGTAGTACACCCCTGCAGAGTTAAAACTAATCGATTAGCCGTGCTCGCGGTCATGAGCACTTGGTAAAGTCATCGCATAGTTAGATGTTTTCTATTTGACAAAATTGAGACAACTGATTCTAAATTAAACATTCTTATTCTTCTTCTTATGTTCATTAAATTGTTGCTATGATGGTGTTAATACGTTTTTATTTCTCACGAAGGACTGTGAGATTACTCATGAAGGGTTGTGAGTAACTTGTTACATTTTTGTTATCTACTAGTTACTTTATCTACTCATCAAATTGTTTTTAGTTCATTTACACCTTCAATTTACTATTCAGTATTACGTTTCAAATTTTAGCTTTATGCAAAAACAACCTTAGCAGCCTTCATTTGATTCAGCTTGCTTATATTTAGGCATTGTAAAAGTCTTGCGAGTACTTCTGTACTCAACTTGCACTACTAATATTTTTAGGTGAAGAATCAGAATTCTCAGAAGACGCTTACAATAACGCAGAATACAGGTTTAATGACGATGGTTCTTTATAAGGATTCACCTTGTCTATTGCATGTGGATCTTTTGGGCTTAGCTGGCAAACAACAAGATGAAAGTTTATCCTACTATTTACTTTTGGTTATGTAATATTATGTGTTTAAACTTCCGCTGTAATAAAAATGTTGCAACTTTTGTATGGCTGTGTTTTCAAATTGTGCCAGTGCGTGCTAGCTACTGATCATGGGACTAACACAGTATGCACTACAGAACCTTTCTTTTATGTTGCACTGTAACATAAAAGGGACGGTCTCACAGCCATGTCTCATAAAATTGCTATATTATGGGTTATGGTAGATATAACCTTCATTGATGGGAATTCCTTAATTAATATTGACATGTGAACCTTGATTACCCTAGATTACGAAATGACACCTGATGTTGTCAAAATGGGTATACAAAATCATTACATGCATTTGCTTAGTATGCTTTAGAATTGGGAATACGAACAACTGGGTTTACTGTTCGCGATGAAAAATAAATATTTGATATGATGGATAATGTGGTCAATGGTATTTTCATAAAAATGAGAAATAAAACAATGGTTTTGATGCAAGCGAGTATTGGCAATAGCCGAAAGTGTATGTGACTTGCACGTAGATAGGGGAGATTTCTCGCCCGGGTCGAATTAAGGACCGAACATAGTGTTATATGATCCAAGGGATATCTGTACAACCACGAGGGCTGGTATGGAATGGCCTTAACTTATTAAGTTACTTAGAACTAGCTTTGCACATTGGAAGGCCATAGTAGCACGAGCCTTCTATGATAGATTGCTCGAAGGGGTGTCCTCATTGAGGTATTGGAAATAACGCCTGCCGATGCAATGGTGTACGCCTTGCTTTGGGGAGGAGTGGGACAATGGGGTGTATAACCATTTGTCGTACAGTAACTGTACAAATATCTTCTGCCGCTATAGTAAGGGTTTGTCATAATTGGGCTGGTGCAAAGTTAGGACTAGTTAATGTAACAGTTATGTATGATCTCTCTATCGCACGCTAAAGGAAGCATGACATAGCTTGGGTAAAGCTATACGCCTCTGCAAAGTGAAAATCTTTTCAAAAAGCCATACCCGTGGTTATGGGAGACTTGGTGAACTAACACTAGTTAGAAGCTTTCATATTTTCATGAAAGGGGATTGGAATTGAAAATTTGGTATTGGAAAGTTTACCCTACAAATGATTCATTGCTTGGCCATGTGTTGGCAAGATTGATTTCAGTTGTTGTGCCATGTGTTGGCAAGGACTGGTTTTATGCCATGTGTTGGCAGGGAATGGATGAATTGTTGCTCACGTCATGGAGGACTGCGAGTTGCTATATTTATGCTTACGTATGTACTCACCCTTGCCTTATTATTGTTTTTAGGTGAAGAAACAAAATACCCTGATGACACTTACACTGACGCAGGTGATGGGGAATTTTTGTAGGGTTTAACATTGTCAGTTGCCTGTGGGATAGTTGGGCAAGGCCTACTGATAAGTATCTGCATCTTCTGCTGCTTTTGATTAAGCCTTCATGGCCTTATGTGTGAACCAAATTATATTAATAAAGTTGAGAACTTGTGTATGGATGTGTTATGAACATTGTAAATGTTCGTACCAGCCACTGATCATGGAACTGGTATAGTATGCACATGAAACCAATTATTGGTATTTATTACCAAAAATGAGGGCCCCACAAGCCTTAACTTAGTAAAGTAGTTAGGGTTAGCCTTGTATTTTGGTAGGCCGCACTAGTATGGACGAACCGGGTGTACGGTGTCGATCCAAGTGCTCCCTTCACCAAGGCATTGGGACTAGAGCATTCCAATACAACAGCGTATGCCTTGTGTAACACCCCAAGTTTTGCTTTTCTTGCATTTGATGTGTATTTAGAATTTTTGAAATTTATTTGGATTTAATTTGAATTAAGTGTATTATTGGATTATTTAAATATTTGAAAATTTCATATAAAGTTTTGTTGCAAATATTTTATTTGAGTTCAATTTGTCTCAAAATATTTTTCCAAAATTTTTCTGGAAATTTTCAGAGATTTGTGCTATTTTTCTTGCTTTATTGGAATTACTATGATTATTTTAAATTTAGAAATTCTGGAAACCCTAGAAAACCCTTTACGGGTTGAGACCCGTTGGACCTAGCCCATTAGCGCCGGCCAACCCAAAACCCGCACCGAAACCCTAACCCTTTTGATCTCACCATTTGATCTCGATCCAACATCTGTGAGCTTGCCATGTTGTGCATTCATCCGAGTTGTTGGATCAGTGCGGGATAGACAAATCGGATGCAGCCACATCGCCAGTCCGAAACCCCGTCGGACTCTGCCGCTGCAGCCTTTCCAAACTCAGATTTCACGCAATTCACGGAAGCCAAGAACTATATTTAATGCGTCGCCACCCGTACGAGGTACCCCGTGTTGCGCCACCACTTTTGCCCTAGCTTTTCGCGTGTGAGCCGCTGCCTCGTGCTCGCGATTGCTCACCGAAGTTGGGAGGGAACCTCGACTTTGGGTGGATTGCTTCATCGTCAAGCCGTCTTTTGCAGAGAGAGTTCCAGGGATGAATTCATCGGGCTGAGACGCTCCTAGGGAGATACCTCACCACGTCGGTAGAGAACGAAAACGCCGCTGCCTGGGTCATCTTCTCTGTCTCCAGCAAGAAGCCGTGTCGTGCCATCGCCGAGGACCACGAGCTCCACAACCATCGAATCTCCATCGCACGTTCCAGGTGTGTCCATGTAGACGTCCCAGTGATTTAGTTGGATTAGATCTAGGCTGTCGAATTTAGATTTAATGATCTAGGTTTGCCACATAGAAGATCTATTGTAGTATTTGGATCCAACCGGAATCATTAGATCTAAGATGGTTGGCCCGATTAAGCCACGTAGCAGCATGGTAGAGCTGTAGATCGGATCAATCTAGGCCATTAGATCACTAGATGTACGATTGAGATTTAATCGTGTGGGTTCAGACTTAGGTAGATCGTGGCCATTAGATCTAGATTGTGCAGCCCAAATTGATTCGCGTAGTAACGCTAGGAGTGGATCATCACCATTCATTCTCAAATCAACGTCTTAGATGCTTCCACGTGGCGTCCACCAGGACTATTCATGTCACTCCTATAACCCCAGCCGATTAGATCTAATCCCATCCGTTGAATTTGAATGGACGATCAAGATTGCACCGCGCATGAGCCAATCAGGGCGTGCCACGTGTGAGAAAGCGGACTGAGGCGTCGCGGCTGAGGCTCAGTCGCTGCTGATGTCAGCGATGATGTCAGCTGGTGGGACCCACCTGTCAATCATGAGTCACGTGCGTGATGTCAGCTATGACGTCATCAGTGGGACCCACATGTTAGTGAGACCGAGCCGCGTGGACCAGCACCGTGCGGTGGACCAAGTCTATAGACCAGGATGACATGGCCGCACAAGAGCGTGCCATGTGTCTCGATGACGTCATGCTAACGCAATTAATTCCGAATTTCTAGTATAAAATAATTCATTTAATTTGGATTTTTCTTTTTAATGTATTTTCAAATTCAAATTGCTCATTCTTGCTCATACAAACTCGGATTGAGGTGATTCTAGAGCCAAAAAAATTGTAAAATTGTGCTCAATTTAATGGTGAATTTTATTTAATTTTTAGAGTTATGTTGATCTATATTTTTTTGATATTTATTGTTTATTTATTCGTTATGCGTAGACGTTGAATTGTCCGAAGGCTTTGAGGGTGAAGTGTTGACTCAAGACAAAGGTTCAGAGCTTAACCAAGACCTTTTATTTGGGATCATTCACACCCCCTCTGATCGCCATCTCGGTCTTTCAGAATATTATCCATATACGTATCCGGCACTATCTGTGTTTGAATCCGTATCCGGCACTATCCGTATCCGAATCCGATCCGATAAAATTATATGGATCAAATACAATATGAGTGGTTTTCGATCCATATCCGATCCGTTACACCCCTACTTGTGTATATATGTAATGATTCATCTCGAATGCGGTATATGTGGGTGCTAGACGTTGATATTGGGAACTAGCACTAGACACATATCTGGGTACTTGGAATTGTTCTCAACCGTCTGACATGTGGACGCGAGCGGCCGTCGTACCTTGCCTACTACGATGCACACCCCTCGATGGGTTTGGGCTGTACCAAAGTTCTAAGGTGGCCGACGTGTGATACGCTCAGAAGGGTTGATATCAATCCCGATATGGTTCTTTGAAAAGGAGTCGGAACTCTCTTATGCATAATTGTATACAGTGAGTGCTATTCAGGTATCTCATATTTGTTTGGGTGAGGGCCATCTGGATAACATTCTGTACACGAGACTAGATGAGGACAGTGAGCATATACATAAGTAGAGTATAGGTGTCACTTCTAGTCTAATGCACGAATGAGATCCGATTCACGCTTTTGTATGCCTACAGCTAGGCTAGCTACCCAGAGAAACTAAGTAGCTAGGTACACATCAAACCACAATGTCCTAATAGATCGATGTCGTTTTGTTCACCAAATGCACCAAATGTCACTACTACAGGAATGTACATTAGAATCGGTTCTTTTTTGTTATCACAATCAGTTTTGGTAATGATAGAAAGTCTAATGAAACTGATGAAGAAGAGATATCATAGTCGGTTTTCTCCCCGATTGTGATAAACAGTCATCACAATCGGTTCTAGGCTTAGAACCGATTGTGATGAGGGGCTCATCAAAATTGGTTCTTTGCTAGAACCGATTGTGATGACCCCAATGTCACTACTACAGAAATGTACATTAGAATCGGTTCTTTTTTTGTTATCACAATCAGTTTGGGTAGCGATAGAAAGTTCAATGACACTGATGAGGAAGCGCTATCACAGTCGGTTTTCTCCTCGATTGTGATGAGGAGCTCATCACAATCGGTTCTTAGCTAGAAATGATTGTGATGACCCTCTCACACAATCGGTTCTAGCAAAGAGCCAATTGTGATGACTCCCTAGAACCGATTGTGATGACCCCATCATCATAATCGATTCTAGCTTAGAACCGATTGTGATGAGCCCATTTCACTATTGTTGATTAGTTTACAGTATGCATATCACGTTCACAATATATATAGAACACAAACACTTTACAATACACATATCACATTCGTTTACATTAATATAGAACACAAACATACTTAACAGTCAGTACACATGCATCCATCTACCCATTTATCCAATTAAAAGACAGCAATACACTTGACAAAATATTGTACATGTGTCTATGGAACATACCTGACAACATTTTATAGAGCTAGTGATGAATCCAAACTCCATGTCCGCATTTTACTTGGTCTACACCACCTCCTCGGCTTTGTAGCCATGACCATTTGCCATTACCATGAATCTGAAAATGATTGAAAAATTAGTACATAATATAATAGGCAAATAAAGAAATAAAGTTAATTTGTACAAAAATAAGTGCAAAACCAAGAAATGCAAAACCAAGATCCACATCCCATTGCCTCTCTCTATCTATCTGTCTGTCTGTCCGTCTATCTGTCTGTCTGTCTAACTATCTATCATCTACATTGCAAGTGAGAGAGAGAGAGAGAGCAGGAGAGGGAGAGGAGCAAGTGGAGGAGATTAGTGTTGATCACAAGGGTGTGTATAAATACATAGGGCAGTGGCTTTCCCAGCAAAATTATTTTAAAATTGGAATCCGCTCGACGCCCAAATTTCACTTTGGCAGGACTATTCTGAGCACATCACAATCGGTTTTGAGCTAGAACTGATTGTGATGTGATGTCCATCACACCTTTAATTCTATTTTCCATCTAATTTGAGTCTAAGTCGAGTCGATCTCCACTTTGCCTAATTCAAGTCCGAGAAGTAGTATTCGTGCACCTATCATTAAAATGGCAATAACTTTTGCATACGGTGTCCGTTTTTGACGTACGAGTACTCGAATCGAAGAGGACGAAGAGATAGATTTGAAAATCCATAAGTCCTAAGTCGCGAATTCTTCTCAAGGCTTTGGAAAAAAGTGTCGACCCTAAAAAACGTCGTTTAGGACCTCAAAACAGCATCTGAAGTTTTGTTACCCGTTTTTGCCAATCGTTTGCTGTCTAGTTTGAGTTTGTTTTCATTATAGCTTGTGTAATCCTTGTTTTCGGTTCTTATTTTAGAGTGTGCTCATTTGTGAGAGTTTGATTCTAAAAAAATTATAAAAAAGCCAAAGGTGCTTCTGGTCTCCAGGATTATTGTAGGAAGCAATTACACATTTGATCATTACTTTTCATCTGAAAGTACCTCATCTGAAAACTAAAAATTTCAGATCTCGTGACCTAGTCAGTCTCAGACGATAGGATTCTTGACCCACTACTATAGAATTGCCCATCAGAGACGGTTCACAAATATCATCAGAGACGGCTTTGTGAACCGTCTCTAACAATGGGTCAGAGATAATAGAGCCACTTCACAGACGGTTTTATTAACCATCTGTGATAATAATCTTACAGACGGTTCTTATTTAGAACCGTTAGTGATATATTAAATCTACTGACGGTTTGTAATATGAACCGTTTGTGATATAAATCCTATCACTAACGGTTCCTTATACCAACCGTCTGTGATAGTGTATATCACAGTCGGTTTAGTGTATGAACCGTCTGTGTTATACAAACTATCACAGAAGGTCCACATGTATGAACCGTCTGTGATATTTATATCACAGACGGTGCTTAGTTGTGAACCGTCTGTGATATGGTTTTCATACATACACCTTTTTCTGTTTATTGGCTAGCCTCAGGAAATGCTAGCCATGCCCTCTGAAACAGACATAACACAGAAGCTACATTGCAGTTATTAGACAGAAGCATTATTTCAGAGATCACAGATTTGGGATTCATTTAGCAATTGTTCCAAGCATATTATAGCACTATCATTACATCCATTTCAGCAAATAAACTGAAAAAATATCCATGCAAACTGCAATGTAGCTATATATACTACGCAAACTGCATTTATTTGGCTTTCCCTGTCCAGATCAAGATGCATCTTAATGTCATCACGTAGCTCTTCCATCTCCTTCACTGCTAATCCCTTCAATTTAGCATATTACATATGCTTCAGCAAGTGTTAAAGGAAAACAGGTCTCCCTCAAATGTGGGATTGTCGTTGGAGGTAATGGGAACAGATGCTATGGTTATTTTTAAAATCCATTGAGAGAACCAAACAAGGATCCCCTCTCTCTCATTTCCAAGCCAATTATTGATGGGTTGCTAGTAATACTTAAGGCAAATGAAGCTGAAATTTGTATAAGGACAAACCCACACTTGTGACAAAGGAGGTTCTAAATATGTGACATGCTGCTATGGACCCATCCTTCTCAAATAGAATGTTAAGGGTGCAAACGTGGAATGCACTTGTATGAGAACAAGTCTGGCCTGAAAATTAACTTATGAATGAATGAAGATTACGTGGGTGAGAATAAGGAGAAACAAGACATATATGAAAGCCATATACCTTGAACACTAAGTAGGGCTCATTTAACTCAACATCAAATTCTTCTGTGAAATTAAGATTCTTCAGGAGAACATCAATAGGTTTTGTACGTCCCTCCCGTAACCTGATCTCAGACCTAACTTTGCTTTGATCAAAATGAAACTGCATTCCAACATGAAAACTGTTAGATTAACAATGGATCCATGTTAATGCAATGATAATTACATGTCGTTTGTCAGGTTGTACAATACAAACCTCTTCCTCTTTCTTCTCCCAATCTTGAAATTCAGCACGTGCTCTTTCTCTGGCTAACAATGCCTCTTTCTTCTCCCAATCTTGAAATTCAGCACGTGCTCTTTCTCTGGCTAACAATGCCTACAAAATACAAAATTAGACATTTAGTTCCACAAGCAATATTACTTGAAACTAAGATATGATTTATGATAACCAGGGATATATACATACCATTTCCTCCTCATGCTGTGCTTTTTCAATTGCTCTTTCCTCTCTTCTTTTCTTAACCTTATCTATTTCAGCCTGTATTTGATCGTGCAAGAGCAGGGCTTAGGCACTAGAAGAAAAGCATAGACTTCAACATTTTTTAGAAAAAAAAATAAGGTTGCACACTAGTGACCTATTAGGGATATGTATTTGTATACAATGGCCACCAAACATAAACAACTCGTACAAAGAAAAAGGGATGACCAATTAAAAATATCATATCAAGGACCAAAAAAAAGAGTTATATATGATCTTCGCATGAGGACATGAAACTTTGGCCGCGGCCTTTCAATATGCATCGAAACATTTATCATAAATCTAAATGCTCTAAAATAGGAAATCGAACCAATTTTTTAAGACTTGTACAGAATAATCAAGATCTCCTTCCAAGGGAAAGGCATGATTACCTATGGGGCGAGAGATCGTGAATGGATTCAGAGTCGTTTTCCTCTCTTTCCATGAGACTAATCAATTCTTCCAACATGCAAGCATTGGACTGAAAACGGTAATCCATAATTTAGGAGCCTAGCCTATGTAAAACCCACTATCCAACACCTGCAAGTTGCAAATGAAAACAAAATCAGTTTCATTAGTTAAGAGTCCATGTCAAAAAGGTGACCAAGGATCGCGGTGGAGCATGGTGTAAGCGTTTTTGTCTGAAGCTGCCGTGTTTCCATCCTGTGACGCATAAAAATCTGAAAAAGAAAGCACAGATATACGGCAAGATATATGTCCGCACTAGTGGTAAGATATAGTATGGCATATGTATACTTGGAAAATCCTATATAGTACCTGAAGATGGCTTTTGATATGAGATATGTTGACTCCCTTCATGCCCATCAACTGAAGATCAACACAGAAGCATTATTACATCCATTTCATCGATCACAGAGACATTACAAGCATCATTACGTCCATTTCACAGATCATCAGATACACAGAGACATTACATCCATTTCAGCGATCACAGATCATCACAAGCACTATCCGTACATCCATTTCAGCAAATAAACTGAAAAAATAGAATTGCTTTGACTAATGACAGTGCAAGTGGCAATACAGAGATAAACCTAACTCTTGCAGTTAGGCACCTGCGTAGAACTCGCCTTTTTTACTAATGACTTCAGTGACTAGGAAAAAAGAAAGTTTTCCTCGAATGGCCTCCAGTTCCCTGTCGTTCAACGAAGTTTTATCGTTATTCATTTGTGTTGCATTGACGAGGAGATGCATGTTATGGCAAACATAAAATCCACATCGGTTATTGTCCTATCCCTGTTGGTGGTACTGCAAAAATAGAATTGCTTAGTTCCAGAATCATTATTACGGAGTTTGATATAGGATTATACTGTATAGAGGATACCGGAAACTTGAAATCGTGCTGCAACGCTTTATCCCCGCTTTTAATAGAAGGATCTCGCAAAGCTTTAACCGACCTACGTGATTTCGAAAGGTTAGCCTCAGCTATTCCCAGAGTGTCGGCGTACTAGCCAACAGGCACCTCCGAATCGGGTGCTTATGAGGTTCAGACGGGGGGCTTTCGGGGCAATTGCCGGGGAAAGGAAGAAGATGACCGGAGTACCGGGAAGCTCAGGGGAACAAGGGGGGCGCAAGAACTTTTACCCAGGTTCGGGCCCTCCGGAGAGTAATAGCCCTAGTCCTGCTTTTCTTGCTATTGCTTTGCCTTCTAGCTTGAGAAGATGAAACCTACTATGTAACACCCGAGAACTTTGTCAGCTTAATAAAGTTTCATTTCGTGCTTTCCTGTTAAGCCCTTCAAATTAGAGCTTTGCAATGCCAAACCTAATCAATGTTGATCTAACGTTTATCAACTCCGACAATTTCCAAACCATTTCAGTATCAACTTCCAGCATTTTCGAAACTTTGTCAAATGGAATAAAATTCCACTTCATTACTTTCTCCAAGTTGCTTGACCAAAGATGTTCAAATCCTACCGGCAAATCCAGTGCAGACTTGACAAATCCTGTGCTTAAGGCATCAAGTCACTGAACCAACCCCATTTACTGCTTTTGCCAAACTCTGTAGCACCTCATGGCTTTTCTCTTAACCATGGGTTGTCTGATGAAACAACCGAAACTTGTTAGTGAAGTAAAGCACCATTTCATCCCAATTCCAAATGGTCTTTACCTCATCAATATGAATTGGAGCAAATGCCTGCAATTGGGGACCTAGCTAACTAAATAGAGAACCGGTCCCAGCATTAGTAGATAAAGTGCACGTTTCCAAACACCCTGATTAGAGCATTGCATCTCCAGATTGAGCAATGGATATCTGTTTCCAGAGCTCCCTATTCCAAGTATGCTCGGCCAAGACCAGATCGTTGTTGCCCAATGCTACTGGGAAATCGGACAGCTCAATGCTTCAATTTAGTGCTACATGGTCTGATCGTGAATAGTGCACTTGAGCATTATCTGAACTTTGACCTGGTGCACAGTGCATTGGGTGGAAGCTGAGGTTTCAACAGCTCTCAGAACCACTCGGTACCAATGCACAAGGGAATCTCTTTTTCTTTTCTTATTATTCCTAATTCAAACCTTGTATCACTTCTTTGAGCTGAAACAGATGTATTCATTTGGAAGCATTCCAACTCAAAAATCTTCTAGACCTCAGTTGCCCAATCCAGTGCAGCAATCGGACATCTCAAGGCAGCCTTGTCGGTTTCGCTTTGCTGTGTCCTAAGATCAGTAGTAGATCGTGGAGCTACTCCCTGATCTTGGGTATGGCCTGAAGTGTTCCTGTGAGGCACCCTAGTCAGAACACTGCTAAACCAACTCTAGCATGGAAGGTTTCCATGAATTCCATTTCCTAGGTTGCAAGCACAAAGATTTCCATTTGCTGGATGACCAATCCGATACCTAAAATTTGACAAATCAGTATAGCAATCAAGTGGCATTTCCTGAATCGCATGAACAGTGCAATGACTAAAGGCCTGGAGTCCTGTCAATTCCCTGACCTATGCCATATCGCTAAAGCAGTGCAATGCCTGGGGTTGACAGCTCCATGTATCAAGCCAAAGCTACACGGACTGAACCTCAGCACAGTGCAGAGAACAACAAACTGATGGGCATTGTAGCAATTTACGGCAATATCCTCTGAACCGAATGCCTCTCTCTGCATTCCTTTTTCCCTGAATCACTGGCACAGCGTTTGGTTCAGTCGTCGGCAGGGTGGACTGAGCAGGACCGTTGAGCGCCGTTTCCCCTCGCCCGGCTCCGCGTCGTCGGACGCCCCTGCCGTCAGCTCACTCACGGCGTCGCCCTGCTCCACCTTTTCTCTCTCCCAGCCATGCCATGCTCGGAGAAATCATGCCACACGGCTGCCGTGCCCGAGCCTCGGCTGTGTCGACGCCATGCCGTGCACTGTGACCTCGCCTCCTCCGCCCCGGCTGCTATAAACCGAGCGCCTTCGCCTCATCAATCCCCCTTTTCCCTTTACCTCCCTGCGAGCCGCCCCTCTGCCTGTCGATTTCGCATTTTCTTCAGAGAAGCCGGGATGGGGGAAATCATCCTCTGAGCTAATCACTCCCGGAGTTCGTATCGCCGCCGCCGCAGGCACTTTCGTCTCCACCTCCGGCCGCTCGTCGCTGGGTTTTGCCGAGCCGTCTTCAAGGCGTTTGGAAGCTCCACAAGGTTCCTCTCGCCTCTCTGGTCCTTTTTCCCATCTCACCCGAGCCTAACTCACCTTCTCCTTCGCTGCCGGCAGTTCTCTCCGCCGGACGTCACCGCCCTCCGCCGCGAGCATCACCCGTTACCAATCTCCTTCAATTAACCTCACCAGCAGGTGCGTCTTGACCTCCTCTCCCTCACCGTGCGGTCGCCACACCCTCCTCGTCGCCGGGACCTCGCCGGAGAGGCCGCCCCCGTGCGGCTCTGCTCTGGGTCGATGACACGTGGGACCGTCCGGTCAGTGGCGCTCGCGTGTGAGCCACTGACCAGAGGGGCCGCGCTGTCAGCTCGGCTGAGTCCAGAAGGGCGCGTGCACGAGGGAAATACGCTTTCCCTGTTGGAAAGCGGGTTTCCTCGTTCTTTTTCTTGATTTTCCTTGCCGATTCCAATTCAAAAATGCATATCTTTTGCTACACAACTCTAAATGAGATGAAACCACTTCCAGAAATTTTGTAAAATCATGAACTTTAGGATTATGCAAAAATATTTCATGTTGGACTATTGGGCAGATTAGGAGCTCAATTAAATGCTTAGGGTTAATAAATTGCTTAATGTACTAATTGCTCTTTTCAACTCCAAAATGAATGAAATCAATTCCATTGTAATCCTTGGTCTGTAAACTTGCTGAATTTGTGATCATATTTGAATTTAGACTTACTTTGTAATGTTGTGATGATTGCTTTGTTTCAATGCTTAAATAGGTTAAAGTGCTAATAGCTAATTCAATGTTGATGCAAGTACACTAGAGCTTGTTCTTATGACTTTAAATTAGTATGCTCATGCTGTTGTAAGACTTTACTTAGGATTACGCACTGTTTTTACATGCTTGTGAACTTGACTCCATATACATGCTTATTAGGAAAATGGAATAACAATAAGGCTTACATGCTCAATCTTACTATTAACCTTGCAATAGACCTCATGACATGTTAAACCCAACCTTAAGTCACCTCCTTATGCACTTCTTAATAACCCTCAGGGTTAGTTAGATAAGTTTATTATGTTGCCATCACAATATTAGCATGTAAGTCATAACCTTGTACATGTACAATTGTGATCTTTTAGGCCTTTTCAGTCCTCCGTTAAAGTACTCGTCTAAATGCAAAAATTAGGGAGAATAGCTCCAAATCACTCTACATTATGTGTACTACCATGTTTAGGAAAAACATTTCATTTATAACTTGCTTTGCATCTGAATCCTATTAGCACAATAGGTCTAAGTTTCATGCTTAGAGAGTGCATTGCTTAAGTAGCTAGTCTTGAATTTCTTTTAATCCAAACAATCTTAGCTTCCTGAATTCGATTGTTTAAACACTAAGATACATGTAATTAACCTGCTGTGTGTGGAACTAGTATGCTAGAATTTGATTGAATCCTTCCTGGAACTGCTTGTTCTTTTGTTGAGCTTAATTTGTTGTTTCCATCTGATTTCCTTTTTCCCCATTTTGATTCGTGGTTATTTGCTTTTGTTGTGGGTCTTATCGTTCGTACGCGTAGCTGACGACGCGTCGGAATCTGTTGCCGATGACCCTGATTATATTCCTGAGAATAACCCAGAAAAAGAGCAAACAGGCAAGCACCATCCTTTGAACATGTTGACCCCATACTTTACAAAGTCTAATTTGTTTTACTCAAACTATTATGCATGCGTTTAATTTCTGTAAAGATTGCTATATTGTGGGTTATGGTAGTTATATTCCTAACTTGTGGGTTTACCTTAATTACATTGCCATGAAAACTTGATGAAACCTAGGCTAGGGATTATTCATGTTATGAAATGAAAGATGGTTATTATCGATATATAATACCATGCTTAGCCATGCTTTAGTTATGGGTAGAGTGTTAGGCTTGAATCTTTATGAAACTTTGCAAATGTTGAAAATGGCAGTAAAGGATACTGGTATGTGGTTAAAAATGGAAATGAAAGTATGTTTTAGACACGGGCGAGTTATGTATATCTGAAAGTGCAATGGGGTGTCTTGCACCGTACAAGTGGCCACTTGTACGGTACAAGGAAATGGATTGGTGTTGTATGGAAACTGGCAATTGCACGTAGATAGGGGGAAGTACTCGCCTGAGTCAACCTAAGGACCGAACTTGATACTATTAACTGAGTTAATTGGTGCAACCACATGTGCTAGTATGGGATGGCCTTAACTTAGTAAGCTAGATGAAGTTTTAATCTTGCACGTCGGTAGGCAGAAGAGTAGGACGAACCAAGTGAGTGGTGTCGTTCGAGGGCGCTCCCTTCACCGAGGTGTTGGGAGTGAGTGACCCGATACAACGAGTATGCCTTGCTATGGGGAGAACGAGGGCGATGGCTAGCGAGACCATCGTAACTGTTGAAATTCTGCCGCCATAGTAAGGACAGGTCATACTCGGGCTAGTGCAAGGTTAGGCTTTAGCTAGTTGAAAAGTTTTGTCATAGTCTAGCAAAACGGATACGTGTGTATCGCGTGGCATGGTTGACATGATTGCTAGAATATGTCATGTGGGTAAAGTGTACACTCTCTGCAGAGATTTAAATCTAATCGATTAGCCGTGCTCACGGTCAAGAGCGGCTTGGAAACATAATGTCAAGTATAGTGTTTTGGTTTTGGTTTTGCAAAATGACTTGGAAAATGGTGTTATTGTGTTGGTGTAAGTTATGGTGGGTTGGTTATGTTGCGGATATTGTTTATGGCCATGGAGGGTCATGAATGATTGTTCAAATACTTATATGCTACTTATAGCTTTTATCAAAGGCTCATTTAAAATGTTATCGATGTTTAACAATTGCATGCTTACAAATAAAAGTTGCTTTATGCTGAAATTCAAACCTAGAGTAGAAGCTTTCATTCATTGAATAGCCTTGCATGTATAATATTTCTTCCATACACTAAAGTCTTGCGAGTACATACGTGTACTCACCGTTTGCTCTACTTAAAAATGCTTAGAGGAAGGTAATGATGACGCTCCTGACGGCGCTTACTTCGAACCGGGGTCAGGCGATTTCTTGGTTGGATGAACTGGGTTTTCCCCAGTCGGTTGCCTATGGGTTATGGTTGGCACACCGTTGTCCCCCTTTTGGACTTAAGGTTATTTTCGCTGCTCTTTACTCTTTGTGTAATATCAAGTAGATGTAATCGTTTCTGGACTACCTTTATGTCTTTTACATATTTGTATGTGTGATGTATCAGCTCGTTGTGCAAAGTATGTGTGTGCTAGGCGTTGATCTTGGGAACTAGCACTGAACACATATGCGGGAAGCTTGGATTGATTCCAACCGGTTGGCAAGAGCACGAGTGTTGCGCCGATTGGTTGATCTCAATCCGAGTACGGTTTCAGATAAGCGATTAGATTTCTTTCGGGTTGTATCATTATCCAGACCGATGCAACAGTAAGAGTCTTTATCGCTAATCTAAGACCGGAGCCCCCACATACTAAGCCTGGAACCAACCCCTTCTCCCATGCACCCCGGCCCCTTTTATACTTGGGCTCCCGGGGGCGCACGGGAGGCTTACACGGCGAGGCGCACTCATTACACTGGCACGGGCGCATTTAATATGCACGTCACTGTTCTTACATCCCATTAATATCTGCCGCAGCCGTCACACCCCTGCCTCGGGCCCCACGTCCGCCAACGCCACCCGTTCCGTCAGGGGGTGAGGTGCTGCCGTGATGTCACACGCAATTAATGCACGCCTGGGGAAGACACGCCGCCATACTGTATCCTCCACGCTTTGCATTTAATGCGCACGACTCGCATTAAATGTCCTTGATCTGGGCGCTGCATGTAACACCCTAGTTTTCGCTTTCTGGAGAAAAACCTAATTTAAATAAATTAAATTCAAAACTTGGAGTTTCTTTGGTGTTTATATTAACCTGGCATCCATTCCCCTCCAAAATCGGGATTTAATTCCCCTCCGGTCGAAAAATCGGGTTTTCCAGTTCCCGCCGGAACCCGAAAATTCACCCGAGTCCAAAAGTGCTCCAAAAATCTCCAAACCACTTCTAAAATATTCCAAACATTCCGAAATGATTTTAGGAATCATTCCCCGGATTTTTGGACATCCGTTCCTATTTTATCTCGCGCGGCTTTTGTTTAATGCCTTCGATCCGCGCCCGAATATCCAATTCCACAAAAATCATCCAAATTCAACCAAACCACTTCCATTGAGTTCCAAATAATCTAAAATGGCTCTAGGAATTTTTCCGAAATTTTTAGGCCATTTTTCCTTATTTTTCTCTAGGGCGGAACTTTCGCGTAAAAGAGAACCAACCGGAGCGTGCCACGTGGCGGGTACTGTAGCATGGGGTACTGTAGCGTCGTGCTACAGTATCACGTAGTACTGTTCATCTTCCCGATCGATCTTTTTCCCAGGGAAAGAACAGAACACCTCCATTCTTGCTTCCTTGGATTCAAATCTCCGTAACTTCCTCATTAATCACCCAAATTGCGAACGGCCGGATCCGTTGAATCCATAACGGCGTGACCCTTCCATTCCCGGTGGTTATTAAGCCCAAATCTCGCCGGAATGTGCGCAGTTCGCCAAAAACTAAAATCACCATTAATGGATTTGATTGCTCATAACTCGGCCGTTTCTAATCCGTTTCGCACGATTCCACCTCTCAAATCTCCGTGGGAGAGTCCTCTTTCCAGTGCACCTCTTCTTCCTTGGCCTCTCCAACCCTTTAGCCCGGGAGATCGAAGAAACCGAAGCCGTGTCACACTTTTTCGGTGTTCTTCGTGTTCTTGCTCATAGATCCTTCTCCGGTGAGCCATTCTTCATGCCACTTGGTTCCTCGTGACCGTGGATGAGTCTAGCTTCTAACCCAATCATCAATTTTAGGATTTCTCAACCGTGGGCGATGAATTTGGAGCTTTTGTCGTTTCGGCCGCACCTCCGTTCGTCGTCGATTTCTCCCAATCCGGCAAGGTTTGGTCCAATTCCTTCCTCCTAGATGTTGCTAAGGATGTCCTCTAGAGATTCTAGGCTTTGGTTTGGATCAATTCCATGCAAAATTGGTTGGAAAATCAAGTTTTTGGATGAAGTTAGGTCCTCTGTCTTTTCTTTTTCTTGTTTTGGGTTGCTCTGTTGGTTGAACCGTGCCCATGCTTGCGCCCGCCGCCGGCTGGCCGGCCGGCCGCCGCCCGCGCCGTCTTGGCGCCCGTCGCAGCGCCCCACCGTCGCCGCCAGCGCCCCTTGGCGCACCCGTCGCCGCCGCCGCTTCGCCGCCCACCGCCGCCCGCGTCTCGCCGCCGGCCGGCGCCACTTTCTCATAACTTTGTCATCCGAACTCCGATTGACTCCATTCAAATTTCTAAATTCATCTAAAATCAAGATCTACCTGCCAGTACTAATTTTGTAATTTTTTGGATTTTATTTATTTTCTTTTATTTATTTGTTGTCTCGTTTTGCGCATAGTCGACGCTTCCGCCGAGTCCGCCGACCCCGCCGCCGGACTTCAGAGAGTTCCACCTTCTTGCTGTGACCGAGGCAAGTCTCCTTGACGCATGTTGATCCTACAATTTATAAATGTTTTACCATGTTTTACAAATTGCATTGCTAATTACATAAAATGATGATGTTAAACGTTAAGTTGTTAGTTATACCTGTTGTTTATACCTCCTTGAGAATTGCTATCCATGACCCTTTGTTGACCTAGAACAGGGATCCACCGTAATAAATATTCTTTAATAAAATACATTTTGATGGGGAAAATGACTATTTAGCAGGTAGTTTGAATAGAGTAAATCGGGGGCAATGTAACTTGGAGACGGATGAATATTAGTGATAATGGGAGGATTGTTATTATGAAATTGATTTATGGTGGTGATCATTTAACTGTTGAGAAGTGGGATTGTGATAATAGTTCACAACATAATGAGTATGGATTGGGGTGAAATGCAAATTGGAGCTAGATGAATATTAGAGTTGATGTGGGACTTAAAATCATAAAGTTGACCTACGAATGGTAGTCCATATATTTCGGTGGATGGGGAGAATGTTGGAAGATGTATGATGTCGGTGAAAGTAAATAAATGTCATTGAGAGTCATATTTATAGATCAATTAGAATAAGTGGTGAATTATATTTCAGTGGATTTTAACAAGAATACTATGCGATAATCATTCAGGGAGATTGTGAATAGTCCAGAATGTTTGGTGGTTTAGTGAATGATATTATCGCGTATTTTTGGTGGATTAAAATAGATAATTTAGAGGTGATCATGTGAAGGACTAAATATATGATGCTATGAAGTATTATAGGTGGATTGTATCCTAGGTGATTAGAGCTGATATTATGAAGTATTCCTGGTGGTTTAACAGACGACTTTGTGAAATCTTCTTAGTGGATGATAAGATTGATCGCCCTATGAGTGACGAATAAATCAATAATACTAGTCATAATTCAAGGGAAATAGACACACTTGATTGAGGTTTAATATGATTTTGAGGGTTAGGATATTTCCATGATATGCTCAATACTTGATGGATACGATATTAAATCGGATTATTCATATGATTGTACCACTAGGGCAACTTAATAATTATTGGAGATTACAGAATTAATTATAAGGATTGTCATCAACCCCTGAGCTTTGTATTTTATAAAATAAACTATTGGTGGAATAGAATAGTACGGTAGAAATGCTTAGACTCGCAAACGGTCAATATGCACCTATGGGTGGGACTTTCAATTATCTCTTGACAACTGGTGTTGGAAATTATTAGGCAAGGAGTAATGCCAATGGTTTACAAAACAAAAATAAAATGAAAAAAAATGATTTCGACTTGGGCGGCATGGAATGTCGGGTGGAAGCGGATCAAGCCTTGATCCTTTTGTGCAAGTACCGCCCCAAGTCAATTAAGGACCGACGCTTATGACTGTCTCCATTCTAAGCATAACCGTACAACCACATGTCAAAGTGGGCACGACCTAGCTGAATAATTTGTAGAAACCTAACTTAGACTCACCACTCGGTGGTTGTGTGAGAGCCGGACGGAGGCATTGTTGTTGTTGTTGTTGTTTTTCTCACACGGCGCAAGAGGGGGCTTCTGTACTGGGTGGACATAACCCTAACAGCGGTGAAACCTCAGCGGGTGGGTCAGGTTAGGCGTATACATTGTAAAGGCCTTGTCATGATATCCCTGCCGGCACACCTAAGGAAGTGTGCTAATAGCTTGGCATCAAGGGAATATCATGTCTTGTGGGTAAAGTTGTACACCTCTGCAGAGTTAAAACTATTCGAATAGCCGTGCCTACGGTCAAAGGCAAAGCTTGCTGAATGCTTTCATACTGGTAGAATTTGGATTTTGATTTCAAATTAAACAAGGTTTTGTTTTGGGATCCGGGAGCGGTTAGAACTCTCGGGTGTGCTTCTGGCAGTTAAAGCCAGGTAGGTGGAAGGAACCTGATTTTGTGAACCATGGCGGACATAGCCATGTGATTGGATTGAGCCCTGATTTTGTTGAGATGTGGCGGATAGAGCCTGTATATTAGTGAGTGGTGGTTAGAACCTTCACTACAATATTACATAATTCAATTATTAAAAAGAATTGCTCAAATATGCTTTGTGAAAATTATTAACAAGTATGATTTGTTGAAACTTGGCTTTATGTAAAAGAACCATATTAAGCCATCCTTGGATAGCCTACATTGTGCATAATTTCACAGACTTGCTGAGTACTTTATGTACTCACGTGCTACATTCTAATCCTCTCTCAGAAGTGAAAGAAGCTGTTCAAGATTTCCATCGACTAGGGTGCGTTCTCCACTCGATTGCCTGTGGGCAATTGGATGGGTCGCATTGGCGTTTGCGTCTTCCGCTGCAGTTGTTCAAGTTGTTCAGCCTGTTCAGGCCGTAATGGTAAACCTTGACCATAAGGTCTTTGCTTTTATTTGATATTATTTCTTATTTAGTTATTTGTACTCGTGATATGGTTGTTGATTCATCACTTTTGACTGTGTGTACTAGCTACTGATCTGGGACTAGTACAGAAATACACAGAGGACTCCGGATAGCCGATCCGGGGGCCTACAAAGGTGGTATCAGAGCCATATCGATTGTAGGACGTGCCCTTAGTTAGAATGGTCGTTTTAGGAAGCTTCAAAACTTATTTTCTAAAAAGAAAAACCAAATAAAGTGCTATTCTCGTCCTTTCTCTCTCTTCCTATTCCTTTCTTCCCCGTTTTGAGTGCTTCTTCACCGTTTTGGAATGAAAATTGGACTATCCCTCCCTTAAACCTTCTATATTAGGATAACCGAGTTCTCCCTTGCGACTTCAAAGCTTGAGGACTCAAGAGGTGCAATTCTGCAAAAGGGGCTACTGAAGTGGGCGTCTTGATGGTGAGGATCAAACCGTTGATCGTCGAAGACCAAAGAAGCAAGGTTGACCTTAGACTAACCCTGTAGGTTAAGTGGCCAAGTTTCGTTCTGTGTTGACCGCCTTGTTTTGTTAGAGTGCGTAGTTTGATCGAGTAGACGAGTTGAATTGCTTGGTGTTAAAAATGTTTTGATTTTCGTGTGTGGTGTTGTCCTTTGCCTGGGCAGTTGGTTTTTGGTGTTGTTAGAACCTCCCCTTTCTCGCTCGTCTGTGCTTTTCCCTCTCATCTGGAAGCCTTGCTCTGCCGTCAGATGGAGAAGAATTGTCGTGCTAACCTCAATAAAGAAGCTAAAGCATCAAGTTCCAATCCTTTGGTCAACGTCAATGAGAACACCAGTGAAGTTCCGGCTGTCAACGTTAGTGCTACTACCGAGTTCAACCAGCAACCCTCCGAGGTGATAACAGCGTTTCTTCAGAATATGAATCAGTTTCTGATGACTCAGACTCAGCTCATGCAAGTGATGATACAACATATGAACAACCAAGCCTCCATGGTCATTTCACCTACAACTCCTCAGCAGGACCCTTCTGATGAGTTACTGAAGACCAACCCTCCCGCCGTATTACGTGGAGACGATGGCGCTAGCAATACCCCTCCTGTAAACCTTCACCCGTGGAAATATGTCATCTGCTATCAATGTGGCGGAAAAGGACATGTTGCTTATGCGTGTCCCCAAAAGGGTAAGGCAAAAGAGGATAACCATTGTGATCACTGCGACAAAACTGGACACCAATTCCGCAAGTGCCCTCGAAGGAAGGAGATTCAGTACAAGGTCTGCAACCTTTGTGGCAAGGAAGGGCATTATGTGAAACAATGTCCCTTGAGAAAACCAGAAGGCTTATCACCACAGGCAGTTCCAGCGTCAGAAGTCAGTATGGAAATACCTCCTAAGATGCACCAAGTTCCAGAGATTCCGCAAGCGGACAAAGGCAAAGCAGTCTCCCTGGAAGACAACTGTCATCAACCGGATTCTCGCAAAAGGAAGGAAGTAAGTCAGGAGCAGTATGTTGCCAGTAATTCTCGGCTTCGGGTGGACCAATCTCAACTCAACCAAGCACCGGGAGAAGCAACTTTAATCAAGACCCCAGGATCCGAAGTGCAACCAGGGATGCAAGGCCGCCAGGCATCTACTTCCAATTCCAACCTTCCAGATGTTGTTCTTCTTCGGACTATAACCCCAGCAGCAGGTGGGAGGCGCAATCGGCAACTTCTGTCACAGGTTCTACGATATAGGACATCAGGTCTGCCTATGATCCCTGAAGTTGAAGAAGAGACGACGGAAGCTTGATGTTATCAATGAATGTTAGTAGATGGTACTTTCAGAAGTACCCTACCTCTTTTAAGGAATAAAATAAAAGAGTTTATGTACTGACTCAGTCTGTAAGATGTAATCGTCAGTATTGTTATCAATAAAGGGTTGGAAGAATTATAATGGTGGAAGTGGATTCTTGTTGATAGTTCTTGAAACATAATTGTGTTTGGGCACCCATCATGAGATAAGTAAAGGATGGCCGAAGAGCCATAGTTCTCGTCCGAGCCATGGGAAGAAAGAAAAATAAGTGGCACCATTGAACCCCTTGGAACTAACTCCGGATATGATTTTTTTCTAAGGGGGGTAGGGTGGACAGGTTGGCACGAGCGGCACACTTTGTTCCGTGGAGGATAACCCCTCTTTGGTGATAAACTTGTGGAACATTGCGTGACTAAAGCAGTGCATTTTCAGAATGCGCCCAAGGAGATCGTGTCAGATCGAGGTTCTTAGTTCCCCTCAAGGTTTTGGCGGAAGTGGTATAAAGTTTTGGGGTACGAATGGGAATTCCAGTGTTGCTTACCATTCCCCGACCGATGGCCAGACGGAAAGAATCAATCAGATTTTAGAAGATGCGTTGGGAGCATGTGCGCTGACATGTCAAGGTTCGTGGGATCAGAATAACAACAGTCTCCGACGAAGCTGAAGATGGCGCCTTTTGAAGCCCTGTATGCAAGAAAAGGGCGAAATACCCTTGTATGAGAAAGAGACCGATAATGGACAAATCAGTAGACCTGATATTCTGAAAGAAGCCGAAGAGCAGGTCAGACAGATCCGTGTAAATCCGAAGACTGCCCAGTCGAGATAAACGAGCTATGCTGATAACTGCCGTCAAGAATCAGGTGTAGCGTAGTGCCTGAACATCCGAGGCTGTTTAAAGATATGGAACCAGAAAGAGACCTGTCATGTCTGGAGTATCCCGCCAGCAGGTGGGATGAAGCTAAGCGCCGAACTCGCAGCCGGGGGATCAGGTTCTGCAAGGTTCAGTGGAACAATCGTTCAGAAAAGGAAGCTACCTGGGAGTGAGAATAAGATCTCCAAGCAGACTTTCCTAACCTCTTTCTCTTTCTCCGTCCGAATCTCGGGGACGAGATTCTTTCTAAGGGGGGTAGGTTTGTAACACCCTAGTTTTCGCTTTCTGGAGAAAAACCTAATTTAAATAAATTAAATTCAAAACTTGGAGTTTCTTTGGTGTTTATATTAACCTGGCATCCATTCCCCTCCAAAATCGGGATTTAATTCCCCTCCGGTCGAAAAATCGGGTTTTCCAGTTCCCGCCGGAACCCGAAAATTCACCCGAGTCCAAAAGTGCTCCAAAAATCTCCAAACCACTTCTAAAATGTTCCAAATATTCCGAAATGATTTTAGGAATCATTCCCCGGATTTTTGGACATCCGTTCCTATTTTATCTCGCGCGGCTTTTGTTTAATGCCTTCGATCCGCGCCCGAATATCCAATTCCACAAAAATCATCCAAATTCAACCAAACCACTTCCATTGAGTTCCAAATAATCTAAAATGGCTCTAGGAATTTTTCCGAAATTTTTAGGCCATTTTTCCTTATTTTTCTCTAGGGCGGAACTTTCGCGTAAAAGAGAACCAACCGGAGCGTGCCACGTGGCGGGTACTGTAGCATGGGGTACTGTAGCGTCGTGCTACAGTATCACGTAGTACTGTTCATCTTCCCGATCGATCTTTTTCCCAGGGAAAGAACAGAACACCTCCATTCTTGCTTCCTTGGATTCAAATCTCCGTAACTTCCTCATTAATCACCCAAATTGCGAACGGCCGGATCCGTTGAATCCATAACGGCGCGACCCTTCCATTCCCGGTGGTTATTAAGCCCAAATCTCGCCGGAATGTGCGCAGTTCGCCAAAAACTAAAATCACCATTAATGGATTTGATTGCTCATAACTCGGCCGTTTCTAATCCGTTTCGCACGATTCCACCTCTCAAATCTCCGTGGGAGAGTCCTCTTTCCAGTGCACCTCTTCTTCCTTGGCCTCTCCAACCCTTTAGCCCGGGAGATCGAAGAAACCGAAGCCGTGTCACACTTTTTCGGTGTTCTTCGTGTTCTTGCTCATAGATCCTTCTCCGGTGAGCCATTCTTCATGCCACTTGGTTCCTCGTGACCGTGGATGAGTCTAGCTTCTAACCCAATCATCAATTTTAGGATTTCTCAACCGTGGGCGACGAATTTGGAGCTTTTGTCGTTTCGGCCGCACCTCCGTTCGTCGTCGATTTCTCCCAATCCGGCAAGGTTTGGTCCAATTCCTTCCTCCTAGATGTTGCTAAGGATGTCCTCTAGAGATTCTAGGCTTTGGTTTGGATCAATTCCATGCAAAATTGGTTGGAAAATCAAGTTTTTGGATGAAGTTAGGTCCTCTGTCTTTTCTTTTTCTTGTTTTGGGTTGCTCTGTTGGTTGAACCGTGCCCATGCTTGCGCCCGCCGCCGCCGGCGTCTTGCGCCCGTCAGCGCCGCCACTTGCCGCCCGCGCGCTTGTGGCGCCGTCTTGCGCCGCCGCTTCGCCTTGCCCACCAGCAGCGCCGCCAGCGTCTACGCCCGGCCCGGCGCCACCGCCATTGGCGCCACCGGCCACTTTCTCATAACTTTCTCATCCGAACTCCGATTGACTCCATTCAAATTTCTAAATTCATCTAAAATCAAGATCTACCTGCCAGTACTAATTTTGTAATTTTTTGGATTTTATTTATTTTCTTTTATTTATTTGTTGTCTCGTTTTGCGCATAGTCGACGCTTCCGCCGAGTCCGCCGACCCCGCCGGACTTCAGAGAGTTCCACCTTCTTGCTGTGACCGAGGCAAGTCTCCTTGACGCATGTTGATCCTACAATTTATAAATGTTTTACCATGTTTTACAAATTGCATTGCTAATTACATAAAATGATGATGTTAAACGTTAAGTTGTTAGTTATACCTGTTGTTTATACCTCCTTGAGAATTGCTATCCATGACCCTTTGTCGACCTAGAACAGGGATCCACCGTAATAAATATTCTTTAATAAAATACATTTTGATGGGGAAAATGACTATTTAGCAGGTAGTTTGAATAGAGTAAATCGGGGGCAATGTAACTTGGAGACGGATGAATATTAGTGATAATGGGAGGATTGTTATTATGAAATTGATTTATGGTGGTGATCATTTAAGCTGTTGAGAAGTGGGATTGTGATAATAGTTCACAACATAATGAGTATGGATTGGGGTGAAATGCAAATTGGAGCTAGATGAATATTAGAGTTGATGTGGGACTTAAAATCATAAAGTTGACCTACGAATGGTAGTCCATATATTTCGGTGGATGGGGAGAATGTTGGAAGATGTATGATGTCGGTGAAAGTAAATAAATGTCATTGAGAGTCATATTTATAGATCAATTAGAATAAGTGGTGAATTATATTTCAGTGGATTTTAACAAGAATACTATGCGATAATCATTCAGGGAGATTGTGAATAGTCCAGAATGTTTGGTGGTTTAGTGAATGATATTATCGCGTATTTTTGGTGGATTAAAATAGATAATTTAGAGGTGATCATGTGAAGGACTAAATATATGATGCTATGAAGTATTATAGGTGGATTGTATCCTAGGTGATTAGAGCTGATATTATGAAGTATTCCTGGTGGTTTAACAGACGACTTTGTGAAATCTTCTTAGTGGATGATAAGATTGATCGCCCTATGAGTGACGAATAAATCAATAATACTAGTCATAATTCAAGGGAAATAGACACACTTGATTGAGGTTTAATATGATTTTGAGGGTTAGGATATTTCCATGATATGCTCAATACTTGATGGATACGATATTAAATCGGATTATTCATATGATTGTACCACTAGGGCAACTTAATAATTATTGGAGATTACAGAATTAATTATAAGGATTGTCATCAACCCCTGAGCTTTGTATTTTATAAAATAAACTATTGGTGGAATAGAATAGTACGGTAGAAATGCTTAGACTCGCAAACGGTCAATATGCACCTATGGGTGGGACTTTCAATTATCTCTTGACAACTGGTGTTGGAAATTATTAGGCAAGGAGTAATGCCAATGGTTTACAAAACAAAAATAAAATGAAAAAAAATGATTTCGACTTGGGCGGCATGGAATGTCGGGTGGAAGCGGATCAAGCCTTGATCCTTTTGTGCAAGTACCGCCCCAAGTCAATTAAGGACCGACGCTTATGACTGTCTCCATTCTAAGCATAACCGTACAACCACATGTCAAAGTGGGCACGACCTGGCTGAATAATTTGTAGAAACCTAACTTAGACTCACCACTCGGTGGTTGTGTGAGAGCCGGACGGAGGCATTGTTGTTGTTGTTGTTGTTGTTTTTCTCACACGGCGCAAGAGGGGGCTTCTGTACTGGGTGGACATAACCCTAACAGCGGTGAAACCTCAGCGGGTGGGTCAGGTTAGGCGTATACATTGTAAAGGCCTTGTCATGATATCCCTGCCGGCACACCTAAGGAAGTGTGCTAATAGCTTGGCATCAAGGGAATATCATGTCTTGTGGGTAAAGTTGTACACCTCTGCAGAGTTAAAACTATTCGAATAGCCGTGCCTACGGTCAAAGGCAAAGCTTCTTTGAATGCTTTCATCTTTGGTAGAATTTGGATTTTGATTTCAAATTAAACAAGGTTTTGTTTTGGGATCCGGGAGCGGTTAGAACTCTCGGGTGTGCTTCTGGCAGTTAAAGCCAGGTAGGTGGAAGGAACCTGATTTTGTGAACCATGGCGGACATAGCCATGTGATTGGATTGAGCCCTGATTTTGTTGAGATGTGGCGGATAGAGCCTGTATATTAGTGAGTGGTGGTTAGAACCTTCACTACAATATTACATAATTCAATTATTAAAAAGAATTGCTCAAATATGCTTTGTGAAAATTATTAACAAGTATGATTTGTTGAAACTTGGCTTTATGCAAAAGAACCATATTAAGCCATCCTTGGATAGCCTACATTGTGCATAATTTCACAGACTTGCTGAGTACTTTATGTACTCACGTGCTACATTCTAATCCTCTCTCAGAAGTGAAAGAAGCTGTTCAAGATTTACATAGACTATGGTGCTTTCTCACCTCGATTGCCTGAGGGCATTTGGATGGAGTCGCATTGGCGTTCGTCTTCATGCTTGATTGTTCAAGTTGTTCAGCCTGTTCAGGCCGTAATGGTAAACCTTGACCATAAGGTCTTTGCTTTTATTTGATATTATTTCTTATTTAGTTATTTGTAATCGTGATATGGTTGTTGATTCATCACTTTTGACTGTGTGTACTAGCTACTGATCTGGGACTAGTACAGAAATACACAGAGGACTCCGGATAGCCGATCCGGGGGCCTACACTGCAGCCTCGGGGGTGGACGCCAGGGGAGTGGCCTGCATGCCACGCGTCCTCTGGGCGACCACCTTGCTGGGTGCCCGATGGCCGGCTTTGATCGCCACTGTCCACCGGCGACCACCTCATTGTCGCCAGGGCGTGGTCTGACTGCCACGTGTCCCCTGGGCGACCAGTTTCCTACGCGCCCGGTGGTGTGGCCTGATCGCCACCTGTCCACTGGGCGACCACCTCGCTGGTCGCCCAGGGGCGTGGCCCGACTGCCATGTGTCCCCCGGGCGACCACTTTCCTAGTCGCTTGATGGTGTGGGCGATCGCCACATCCCTTTGGGCGACCATCTTTGGGAGTTCTTTGTCGCCGTGGCGGTGTGCCCGGACGCACCCTGCCCACCCGGCGTCCTCTTTTATTGCGGGGGAGTGGGGACCCTGGTGTAAAATACGCCGACAGTAGCCCCCGGGCCCACCCAGGAGCGCTTTTTGGTCTACCATCTTCCTTTTTCTCTTTTAAATGCCCCTCGGGGAACCGCTTAGTCTCCCGGGTGGGGCCATTAAAAAGCCCACACGCCCCGTAGCCTTCGAGAGATCTTCCGGCTTCTTCCGGTTCTCAAGGAGGTTTGTGCAGTTATTCCCGCCTTGCAACTGCCGCACGACCCTTGGGACGCGCCTTCTTAATGGGGCTTTTGAACTTCCTTTTTGCGAACCGCCGCGCCCTTTCGGTTTTCCCGCCGAGCCTTCCCTCGCAGCCTTGTAAGGGATTGACCGAGGGGGGAGCGGTTCTTCCTCCTTCTAACTTTCCTCGCTCTGTCCTTCCTCCCTGTTTTAGAGCTTCTTTCTTCTTCTTCTTCTCCGACGCGCTTCGAAACTCTCCTGCGCCCGATGGCTCCGATTCTCCCCTCCTCGTCCATCGAGGAGGAGGTTGCCGCCAGGTTCTCTCGGAACATAACCGCGGGCGCCCTCTGCGTCCGCGCCGGGACCGTCGAGCCCCGCTGCCGGCCCGGGGAAGTGGTTTTCTTCGGGTGGCAGCTTCTTGCCAGCCTGCTGCCGCCAGTTTCTGATTTTTATCTTTCTGTTCTTAATTTCTACGCCATTCACCACGTCCATCTTCCTCCCAACTCCGTCATCCTCCTTTCTGCTTTCGCCCACTTCTGCGAGATGTTTGTAGGAGTGTTACCCAATCTCCTATTTTTTCGTTTCTTCTACACCCTTCGCGCCGCGGGCGGCAATTCGCCTGTCACCGGGAGCTGCCACCTGCGGCTCCGCGACGGGACCGTGTCGCGCTATATTCCACTGGACTGCCGGTCCAGCTGGAGGAATTGGCGCGAAGAGTGGCTGTACGTCGAGGACGACAGCGGCATTGAAGTGCTGGAGCTTCCGTCTGGTCCGGCGGTCAGCAACCCCAACTGGGGGGCCCAAGTGAGCGAGACGCCCGAGCTCCAGGCGATGCTAGCCCGTGTTGACCAGCTGCGGACGGCGGGCCTGACAGGGCCCATGGTTATCCGGGACTTCGTCTCCCGGAGGCTGTGCCCCCTGCGCCGTCGCGTCCGCCCGGCCTGGCAGTATATGGGCCAGGGCGACGGGACCCGGAGTATCACCGGAGGTAACCCGCTTCACCTTGGATCATCCCTTGTCCTTCTTCTTTATTGGCTGAATCTGGTGCTGACAGCATTTCTGTCTCCTGGGGCTTCCCTCTTCTCTTCTTTTTTTGTTGTCAGCCGCCGGGAACTTGGCTGCAGACGTGATTGACAGGTGGATGGCGCAGCTGGGCTTCTTCAGCCCCGTCCCGCCATTCCCAGAGAGCGCAGTTCCGCTCTGCCAGTTATCACCAGGGGAGCGCGCGGCGATAATCCGCGCCATGCCATCGATGGACGCCATGGGCACACCCGTTGTGATACGCCAGGTGCCCTTGACAATCCGGGACCCTCCTCCCGCTGTCAGGGGAGGGGTGACCAAGGGAGACGCAGGCGTCCAGACGATGACGATGCCCCCGGCGGTCGTTCCCAAAGGCCCCGCCTTCTGGGTTCGGCCGGGGCGGGATCTTCCGCAGTGGCCGCGGGAACTTCTTTCGCTGCAGCGGCCGGCTCCTCGATGGTGGCAGGGGGTTCATCGACCGGCGGGACCTCGTCCTTCCTCGCCCCTGCTGGGGCGGTGACGATGGACCCTCCAGCGCCGGTTCTTTTTCCGCCTCCGTCGGCTCCGATGGTGGGGCAACGGCTGCCGCCCTCGGCGTCGCTGACAGTGCTACAGCAGCCACCGCCGCCACCGCCGCCTCCGTCGCCGCCACCAGCAGCGGCGATTCTTCCTCCGCCGCCGCCTCTAGCAGCAGCGACTCTTCCCCCGCCGCCAGCGCCGGTCCCTAGGCCGCTAGGACCGGCACCGACAGCACCGCGCGGGGGACTGGTCCTTACTCCGAGCGTGCCCCGATTCCCGAGGCCGTCACCTAGGTACTCATTCAAAAACGCACATGCAATATGAAAGTTAAGTCCTTTCAGGCTGCGTCTTACCATTGTTTTTTTTCTTTTTCCAGGGTTCCTGCTCCGGATGACCCTGTTGCCCAATCCGGGGACGATCAAGGTGCGGTGGCTGCCGGAGTTGTGCCGCCCGGGGTCGCCGAGCCCCAGGACGAGCGGATGGAGGGGGGCGATCCCCAGGTGGTCGCCGGTGCCGCCGGCGCCAGATCTGTGCCCGCCGCCCGCCCCCTACCCCGGAGCTCCCCTCCGTCCCCGTTCCTTCAGCAGACGCGGACGCTCTGCTGGCGGCCCTTGGCGAGCTCTACTCCAGCACGAGCAGTCGTCTGGCGACGAGCAGGGAGCGGCTGACAGAGGCTGGTGCCGAAGTCAATCGCCTCCGCAAGGAGGCGAAAGACTTGCGGGAACGAGGGGCGGGGCTGGAGCTGCAGCTGCGGCGGGAGCGCGAGCAGCGGGAGGAAAGCACCCGCCGCGCCGAGGGGCTCTCCGCAGAGCTGGAGGCGGAGAGGGTCAACCAGGCTCAGTCGGAGGCGGACACCCTCAGGATGCTGCGCCATGCCTTCAACCGGACGGTGGCCAGCCTTGCTCCACTGGGCCGGAGGCGGATCCGCTGGAGGAGAAGCTGCGAATTATGCATTACGCCTTTGCCGAACGCAGAACTTCCCGACGCACTCGCCGCGCCCTTGCCGCCCGGTCCGCTCAGGAGGGGCGCGCGGTTGCGGCGGCTACGGCGAAGTACGTGCTGGCCTGTTGCGCCAGTCGCGACGCCAACTTCGATCCCGTGGCCGCTGTGCAGGGGGTTGAAGGCGACTGGGCGCAGGCGGAGGAGCGGGTCCACGACGCCTCCGAGCAGGTTGCTGTGCAGCTGGCGATGGAGAACCCCCAGATGGAGGCGGTAGCAGAAGACGTGGTGCTTCAGCTGGACGTTGACCCAGTTGCTGAGGACGTGGCGACTGCCGAGGCGGCAGCGGAGGACGAGGAGGACCCCCCAGCTCCCCCAGTAGTGTAGTTTTTTTTTTGCTTTTGCCTGTAAAGACTTCAGATGCAAAACTTTTTTAAATGGAACGGAAGCACAAGCTTCCCGCTATGACACTTAGAGTTCGCTTTTACCCTAATCTTTCCGGTTCCGCGCGAACCAACACATAAACGCTTAAAGACTTAAGGTCTTGTGCCAGGGAACCACTTCTCTCTAACCCCTTGCCTTAACAAAACTTTGCCTCCCAGATAGCCTCTAGGGAACGAACGCTTAGTGAGTCGGGGCTGGACCTTAGGTTCTTGGCAATGGTGTTCAAGTCGCCGACTCCCACGGGGACACCCGGGGTGTCATGACCGTGCTGGGGATCGTGCTGAACTAGCCATCCAATCACCCACTCCCGCACGCCGCTCTCACTTAGCGATTCCGCCTTTGCTATTGGGTTTTTGCAGGGCTGCAGGGTACTAGAGGTAAGTGCCCCGGCACTGCCCGACAGTGGGCAAGAGACCGAAAAGAGGGCAGGAAGAACAATTATTTCGGATAAGGAAAATGAGTATTTAATTTCAAACAAAAAGCCTCCCCGGACCCGCGGCGGAGAGGAAGACACACTCCGGCCGGTCAGGGAACAGAACCTGGGACTTACAACCGATCAAGGGTAGAACTTGCGCAGATTTTCTATGTTCTGAGAGTTCGCCAGTTCCTCGCCGTCTTCAGTGGCCAGCCTGATCGCCCCGGGACGAGAGACTGAGACCACTTTGAATGGTCCCTCCCACTGGGGAGACAGTTTATGCGACCCGGCATGCGACTGGATTCTTCGCAAGACCAGATCGCCCGCTGCCAGTGTTCTCTCATTGACCCGGGAGGCGTGGTACCGCCTGAGACTTTGCTGATACCTTGCAGCGCGCAGATCCGCCCGATCTCGCGCTTCTTCCAGGAGGTTGACGTCGTCCCGACGTAGATCTTCCTGGTCTTCCTCCACGAACGCAGCAACGCGTGGTGATCCCAGTTCCAGTTCTGAAGGGAGAACAGCTTCCACGCCGTAGACCAGGAAGAAAGGGGTTTCCCCGGTGGCCCGACTAGGGGTAGTCCGAAGTGACCATAACACCGCCGGGAGCTCTTCAGTCCATCGGGCCCCACGCTTGTGGAGTCGATCGAATGCCCGCGTCTTGAGACCCTTCAGCACCAGCGCGTTGGCCCGTTCGACTTGACCGTTGCTCTTGGGGTGGGCGACCGAGGCAAAGCAGACCTTGGTGCCCATCTCTTCGCAGAAATCTAAGAAGGCCGCGCTGGTGAACTGTGTGCCGTTGTCGGTGATGATGCGGTTGGCGACCCCAAAACGAACGAAAATCCCTTGCATAAACTTGACCGCAGCTGCGGCGGTGATGGATCTTACTGCCTCGGCTTCCACCCACTTAGTGAACTTGTCGATGGCGACGAACAGGTGGGTGTAGCCCCCTATGGCCCGCGGGAACGGACCCAGGATATCCAGCCCCCAGACCGCAAAGGGCCAAGAGAGCGGGATAGTTTGCAGGGCCTGGGCTGGTTGGTGGATCTGCTTGGCGTGGAACTGGCATGCCTCACATCTCCTCACCAGCTCACAGGCATCCTGGAGGGCGGTTGGCCAATAGAACCCTTGACGGAAAGCTTTTCCCGCCATCGTTCGTCCGGACATATGGCTCCCGCACACGCCTCCATGGATATCCGAGAGCAGACTGCTCCCCTCTTCCCGAGTGATGCACTTCAGAAGAATTCCGTTCTTACCCCAGCGGTACAGGTCCCCGCCCACCAGGGTATAGCACTTGGCCTTTCGTGCTACCTTCTCTGCTGACGCATCATCGTCGGGGCACACTTGATCCCGCAGGTAGGCCAGGATCTGATCCATCCAAGTGCCTTCCCGGTCAAGCACAGCGACCACGAGGTGGTCGTCCGGGTACTCTGCCTGGTCGGACGTTTCCACCGGAACCACTTTCCTTCCAGAAGCGATGGCTGAAGCGGCATCACCATCGTCCCCGCCAGAAACGGGGGCGGCGATGGACGGTCGCGGAAGCCTTTCTTCAAAGACCCCGACCGGCACAGGAGATCTGGTTGAGGCGAGCTGGGCGAGCTCGTCCGCCAGATGGTTGTCGCGCCGGGGGACGTGAGTATACCCCAACCCTTCGAAATGCCTTTCCAGTTTCCTGACCTCCGCCAGGTACGCCGCCATGACGGGGTCAGGACAGGAGAAATCTTTCCTTGCCTGATTGACGATCAGCAGGGAGTCGCCCTTTACTTGCAGGCGCCGGACACTGATGGCTGCGGTGGCCCGGAGCCCAGCCAGTAAGCCCTCGTACTCGGCGACGTTGTTAGTGGCCTTGAAGTCGAGGACGACCACGTACTTGAGGAGGTCCCCGGTCGGAGAGACCAGGAGAACCCCAGCCCCCGCGCCTTCAAGCCTGAAGGACCCGTCGAAGAAGAGCATCCAGGGGGAGGGCGTGGGGACCTCATCGGCTTCGGACTCAGCTGGAGTCCACTCGACGACGAAGTCCGCCAGCCTTTGACTCTTTATCGCGGTACTAGGAGCGACACCGAACTCCCCCAGCTCGACGGACCACTTTGCGATGCGGCCCTCTGCTTCTCGGTTGTGAAGGATCTCGCACAGGGGGTAGGAGGAGACCACTGTGATCTCTCTCCCTTGAAAATAGTGCAGCAACTTTCTTGACGCCACCACCACAGCGTAGACCATCTTCTGAGCCTGGGGGTGCCTTGTTTCTGCGTCGTGAAGCATCTTGCTGACATAGTAGACCGGTCGTTGGACGCCTTCTCGCTCTGCCACCAGCGCCGTACTCACTACGGAGGGGCTGGCTGCCACATACAACAGCAATGGCTCACCCGGCTCGGGGGCGACCAGTACCAGGGGAGAGGAGAGGTATTGCTTCAAGCCTTCGAACGCCTGCTGGGCTTCTGGGGTCCATTCGAACGAGTTGGTCTTCTTCAACAGCTTGAACAGCGGTAGGCTTTTCTCCCCTAGCCGAGCTATGAACCGGCCAAGGGAGGCTAGCCGGCCAGTCAAGCATTGCAGTTGCTTGAGGCAGGTAGGCGGCTGCATCCGCTCAATTGCTTCTATCTTCTCTGGGTTGACCTCGATCCCGCGGCTGGAGACCAAGAACCCGAGTAGCTTCCCGGATGAGACACCAAACACGCACTTCTCGGGATTCAACTTTATACAGTATTTTCTGAGGCGGGAGAAGGTCTCATCCAGGTCCTGGACAAGCTCATCGGCCTTTTTTGTTTTTACTACCAGATCATCAACATACACTTCGAGGTTCCTCCCTATTTGGGGCCGAAACACAATGTGCATGGCCCGCTGATAGGTGGCACCAGCGTTCTTCAGCCCGAAGGGCATCCTGACGTAGCAGTATACACCGAGAGGAGTCACAAAGGCGGTTTTTTCTTCGTCTTCCTGCGCCATACTGATCTGATGATACCTGGAGTAGGCGTCGAGGAAACACAGGGCTTCACACCCTGCCGTGGAGTCGACGATGATATCTATCCGTGGAAGGGGGTACGGGTCCTTGGGGCAGGCTTTATTGAGGTCGGTGAAGTCGATGCACATTCGCCACTTCCCGTTGGACTTCTTTACGAGCACGGGGTTGGCCAACCACTCCGGATAGGTGGCCTCCCGCACAATCTTGGCAGACAAAAGCTTCTCCACCTCGTCCCGAATGGCGTCCTGCCGCTCTGGCGCCTGCCGCCGGATCTTTTGTCGAACCGGGTGCGCTCCAGGGAGCGTTGCCAATCGGTGCTCGATCACCTCCCTAGGGACCCCGGTCATTTCTGATGGTTCCCAGGCGAACACATCCAGGTTAGACCGGAGGAAGGTGACGAGCGCGCCTTCCTATTTGGCGCTGAGGTCGGTGCCGATCTTGACGACCTTGCCCGAGCCGTCCTCGCCCACGGGGATCGCCTTTGCCTCGCCCGAAGGTCTGGGCGGTGCGCGGGTCTTGACCGAAGGGGAGCTCGGGCTGCCGTCCTTATCGCGCGCCGAGCAGGTGGTGCCGGCAGTCCTGCGGTATGGCGAGACGCAGGGCTTCCAGTCTATCCACCTTCACCGTAATTGGACCCCTGGGCCCAGGAATCTTCACCAGCATGTAGGCGTAGTGAGCGACCGCCATGAACTTGACCAAGGCCGGAAAAGCAAGCAGGGCGTTGTAAGGGAGGTCGAAGTCGGCGACCTCAAAGTCGACCAACTCCGTCCGGAAGTTTTTCGCACTTCCGAACGTAACAGGCAACCGGACCTGCCCTAGGGGCAAGAGGCCCACCCCGGTGGCGACTCCGTAGAAGAGTGGGGCCGGGCGTAGCTCCTCATACGGAACCTAGAGCGCTTGGTACGCCCCAATCGACAGCAGGTTGATGGCGCTACCCCTGTCAACGAGGACCCGCCCGAGCTTCGCGTTGCGAACCGTGGGAGAGACCACGATCGGCAAATGGTTCGGGCCGGAAACGTTCTCCGGGTGGTCGGCCCGGCTGAAAGTGATCAGTTGTTCCGACCACTTCAGCAGCCTACTCACCCCATAGGACGATACGGTGGCGCAGACCTGCCTCAGATCCCGCTTGTACTGCGAGTTCGATGAGTAGGTGGCTGAGCCCCCGTGGATGAACGCCACCGTGTGCTCCGCCTGTTGGAAGGCCAATGGAGCTGAGTCTTCGTCGTCGTCTTCTCCGTGGTCTTTCTCGCGGCGCTTCTTGAGTTGCCTATCTACCAGCTTGGACACAACTTGGCAGTCCTCCAAGTCGTGTCCACTCGTTCGATGGATGGGGTAATAGGGCTTGCCCCCATCGTCTTCGCGACGCGGCGAGCGGTGGTTCCTGCGGTCGCCGCGTCAGTCCCAGCGCTCATATCTCCGGTCCTGATCATCGCGACGCCGGGATTTGGTCTCTGGTTCGACCACCAGGACTTCCCTAGCGGTGGCCTCCTTTCGCTTCTTCTTCTTCTTCTTGCGGTCGGAGGACTTCGAGGTGCCGGCGTCGTCGGTGTCGGTAGGCCTTGTCGCGCACTTCCGAGCCTCAGCCGCCCTGGCGCACTTGTGCGCCAGGGAGAACAACTCGGTAGTGGTTGAGATGATGCGGGTAGCCATCTTCTCCCGCATCTTCTGGTCCCGGAACCCCCTCCGGAAAGCGATGATCACCGACTGCTCAGAGATCCGGGGGATCGTATTACGGCAGTGGCTAAACCGCCGGATGAACTCTCTCAGGGACTCCCCCTCTGTCTGCTCCAGAGCGTGGAGGACGACCTCCACGCCTGGCTGGGTGTAGGAGCCCTGAAAGTTGGCGACGAAAATGTCGCACAGCTCCTCCCACGAGTGCACGGAGCCTCGCGGGAGGTTAAGTAGCCAAGACCGGGCAGAGCCCGTCAGCGACGTCGGGAGGTAGTTGGCCATAACCTTCTCGGACCCTCTCGCCGCGCGCACCACCGTGGTGTAGATTTGCAGGAACTCCTCCGGGTTGGTGGTGCCGTCGTATTTCTCGATGGAGGCAGGGCGGAATCTCTCCGGCCACGCGGCTTGCCGAAGGCGGAGAGAAAACGTCTGGCATCCAACGTTGTAAGGGGAGCAGCGCTGTTCGCCAGCCCCTCGATCCTGAGGAGAGGACGAGGAGTGCGACCCTGCGCTCTCCCCGGAGTCCGAGAAGGAAGCCCCCTGCCGCCCGGCGGACATCTGGGGATTGGCGCGCCGCTGTGCGCTCTCGTGACGCCTCCTGAGAACGTGACGTAGGTCACCGTCGCGCTGAAGCTGCCTCTCGTCCAAGCGCGATCTGAGATCTTCGCGATTCCCCCTTGACTCGGGGGGACCGCGAGAGGAAGCGGAGTCGCGTGCACGTCCCCCTATAATGGAGGGGGCTGCAACCAGGACTCCCTTCCCCTTGTCCCGGCCCTTGATACCGGGAGAAGTCGTGTGGCGGCTGGAACCCTGCGCGTCGGTTGCGTGCGCTCCTTGTCGCCATAGGCCGGAAGCCCTCGGCTGGGCCGCCGCCTCAACCTGCTGTTGAACAGCATCGACCAGGTGGACAATATCCCGCAACCATGGAGTAGCGGGGGTGTCTCCCCCCAGCATTACTGGGGGATGATCGAGAAGCAGCCGGGCCGCATGAAGGCTTCGCGCGGGGGTGTCGTCCCCCAGCGCCAAGCGCCGTTGGACGGGCTGACCACCGGGCGCAGGAGCCACGCGCGCCCCTCCCAAAGAGAAGGGACCCGGATGGCCCGGCTCCCTCCCTGAACGCCGGGACCGGCTGCGGGCGCCGCTTTCCTCGGGGAGATTGCCGCGCTTGGAGGGCGACTCCGCCATGCAGACAAGCGCCCCTACTTCTGCTGAGCTTCGAGCTGGAGATGGAAGGAAGAGGGCAATCTAACCACCAATATCCCCTACCTGGCGCGCCACTGTCGGCGTACTAGCCAACAGGCACCTCCGAATCGGGTGCTTATGAGGTTCAGACGGGGGCTTTCGGGGCAATTGCCGGGGAAAGGAAGAAGATGACCGGAGTACCGGGAAGCTCAGGGGAACAAGGGGGGCGCAAGAACTTTTACCCAGGTTCGGGCCCTCCGGAGAGTAATAGCCATAGTCCTGCTTTTCTTGCTATTGCTTGCCTTCTAGCTTGAGAAGATGAAACCTACTAAGCCTGGAACCAACCCCTTCTCCCATGCACCCTGGCCCCTTTTATACTTGGGCTCCCGGGGGCGCACGGGAGGCTTACACGGCGAGGCGCACTCATTACACTGGCACGGGAGCATTTAATATGCACGTCACTGTTCTTACGTCCCATTAATATCTGCCGCAGCCGTCACACCCCCGCCTCGGGCCCCACGTCCGCCAACGCCACCCGTTCCGTCAGGGGGTGAGGTGCTACCGTGATGTCACACGCAATTAATGCATGCCTGGGGAAGACGCGCCGCCATACTGTATCCTGCACGCTTTGCATTTAATGCGCACGACTCGCATTAAATGTCCTTGATTTGGGCGCTGCAGCCTCGGGGGTGGACGCCAGGGGAGTGGCCTGCATGCCACGCGTCCTCTGGGCGACCACCTTGCTGGGCGCCCAGTGACGCGGCCTGATCGCCACCTGTCCACTGGGCGACCACCTCGCTGGTCGCCCAGGGGCGTGGTCTGACTGCCACGTGTCCCCTGGGCGACCAGTTTCCTACGCGCCCGGTGGTGTGGCCTGATCGCCACCTGTCCACTGGGCGACCACCTCGCTGGTCGCCCAGGGGCGTGGCCCGACTGCCATGTGTCCCCCGGGCGACCACTTTCCTAGTCGCCCAGTGGTGTGGACTGATCGCCACCTGTCCACTGGGCGACCATGCTGGGGAGTTGCTGCTCGCCGTGGCGGTGTGCCCGGACGCACCCTGCCCGCCCGGCGGCCTCTTTTATTGCGGGGGAGTGGGGACCCTGGTGTAAAATACGCCGACACAGAGCAACAACCACCTTAAACAATGTGGTTACCTGGTGATTAACAGTGCGATAGGTTTCAAGTCGTGGTTGCCGATATGTGAGGAATCAACGTAAATCACCCGGTTCTTGGCCATATGAATTACAATTAGAACCCAGTGAAACCTGCATAGGTATGTCGCCATGGTCAATTAGCACCAAAGTATTGTGTGCACATTACAAATGAGAGTATAGCAAGTCGGGCAGTACTTACCCTGGGTTAAAGGGTAAAAGTATGAAACTTTTATCTTTTTGAGCATCCAAGGCATGTCGCATGTATTCCTCTACAGCTTTTGCATCTTGGTTTATTGTTTGCTGCGAGACTAAGAGTGGGTCGAGGAAACCCACCGATCTATTGTTCTTTCTTGCCTCGCGTATCATGTATCTATATATACAAAAGTTAGGCAAAGGGGTCACTTCATAGATGGTTATATATATATATATATGACATTTATTGGTATTACAGGGAAGACACACTCACAATGTCCAGCATCTTAAGAGCGAGGCGTCGAGGGCGTCGAGGTTTAAGAGATCGAACAGGTCCTGGAAGCCGACCGCGAAGAAGCCCCCCGATGCCTCGTTGAACAGATGCTTAGGCTTGTAGCGGACCATGATACTTGTTGCACATTCTGTCTCTGGCTTGTTAGCTTCTCTCATGTAATAAGTATGCAGGCTTTTGCAGTAGTAAGTCAATGTCTTCATGCGATCTTCCGTTTGTAAAGGCTCTCCTAGCTTGAATAACCGGGCCAACGGGGCAATCGGATAGTCCAAGGCTTTCGCTATCTGTTTCGTTCTGCCCTTCCCTTTCTTTCTTGGATAGGAAATCTTCACAGGAGACGAGGGGAGGGGAGAGCAATCAAAGTCAAAGTCGAAGGGAGGTAATTGTGGTGGAGGAAGGATAGGTATTTCTGGTGGAGGAACTATAGGTATTTCTGGTGGAGGTACTTCTGGTGGAGGAAGTAGAGGTATTTCTGGTGGAGGATGGATGTCTAGGGAGATGTCGCTGCTGGGCCACTGGATGAATGTGCCAATGACATCCCCCAGTGTCTGAAGCTCGTCATTTGGCGGCAATTGTAGCGTGACGATCTTGAAAATGTCATGAACGCCGTCCACGTTGACCTTCGTGAAACCCGACGCTAGCAGGGTACCGTGCACCATCGCCCCTTCAGTGGATGGATACGCGAGGCCCCAAGCAGCTTGTATAGGAGGGGAGCAATTGGCAACTCTCACCTGGAGATTGCACCGGGTGGGCTCCTACACAACGGTACCCAGTTAGCTAATGTGAATTCATGATATATCTATGGAGCATTCAAGTGATCTAAATTAGTATACTTTGATTTCACAGACAGGGAATTTGCCGTCGTGTTGACCCTGGCCAGGGGCGGATGCACAACTGCTCTTAAGTGTAGTGGGGCTGAACCCTTGGGCTTCCACATGCTGTGTGTTTTGAGCATTGAGCCTTTCCTCGAGGCTTCTTATCCTATCATTGAATTCTCCTCTCAGCCTGTCCTCAAGATCCTTCACAATCTTTTTCTCGCGCTCGTCTCTACCTCTCTTCTTACTCCGGTACATGTGAGTGTCTTCGAAACCCGTTTTCCAGGGAACGAAAACCCCTTTGCCTCGCGTGCGACTAGGGTATTCCTTGTTTCCCAATGCCGTGGAGAGTGCATCTCTCTCCCTGTTTGGGAAAAAAGATCCACCAGAAAATTGTGCACTCAACTCTACCTGCAACATCCCAGCAAGTTATTTCACTTATGAAGTTAGGGACTAAGTACGTACCAAAATGGTGGTTCGATATCTTACCAAACGTTGGCAGACTTCCTCGTCCGCAGGGTTTGTAAAGGAGATGGTGCCGGATGGCGTGGCACATGACCTCGCTCTTAGCCAGTCTCTGGCGCGCTGGTCAACAATCGATGCAAATGGCGCGGAGTCCTCCTCGTCCTCCCTATCCCATTGCATCCTCTTCCCCGTGTAGCCAGCAGTGCCAAGTCTATGTGGGTGGGTGTTCCTTGCCTGCAGGGCCTTGTGTGCTTCGCTTTCAAGCAAGAATTGATCGGTCGTCTTCAACTGAACAAAACGCCGCCAAGAGTCCTCACTAATGAACCCGTACTTAGAGTAGGGAGTCCTATCCTTCTTGACGTATTCCTTGACTAGAGTGCTCTTAAAAGTCTTCCACGCCTTTCCTGCCACTAGCATTGCATACCGTCGCACTGGGGCCTCGAGTTCTTCTGGGATATCGAACGATGAAAGAATTTCTGTAAGTAGGTCGTTGCGGCCCTCTTCAGTCAGCGATTTCCAGGAGGTACATGTGATGGGGATCCGTTCGCGTGCAACTATCCCTCACATTGTTCGTAATGCATTCACTACCTTTTTACATCCGGTAGGGGACCCATCTTTCGGATCGATCGCCGTGATACTATATCGGCCTGTTGGCCTTGTGTTTGCTTTTCTTGGAGCGCGAGTTGGTTTTACATTCCCCGGCTCATCACATCCTTCAGTTGGGCCTAAGGTGGGAATCAATTAGAAGCATAATCAACTTCATTGAAGCAGTTCTTAACTGTATCGACACAACTTATACAATGACTGTCTTATACAAGGTCTGTCTTATACATCCTATAGCATATACTTGTATCCATACATGTTTCTAATACTTTCAGTTTCTTTCTGAATAGAACTAAAAAAGTAGCGAACTTACAGCTCTAAAAGAAATTGGACATGTTAATTATATCCTTGCTAGAATTTACCGTGGGGTGAAGTAGCGAATTTCCTGTTGAGCGAAAAATTGAAAGAAAGGATTCATTGGTGAGTTTTGATGAACGTTCCGCTAATAAATGATAGAACCATCAATCCTTGCTCATATACAGAATATATAACTTTACGTACTTAAATTCTTACGAACTCGTGGATTTTAAGGCCCCAAAGGACTGCTTTTCCCCAAGTCTTGAGGCACACCATGTGGCTGGCAAAACAAAGACGAAGGTTCTGAAGCTACACACAGGCCATCTGTCTGGCCATGGCATGCTTCTAATTCTTAACTAACGGAGCTTCTGATCATTTTTTTCTTAAAAAAGAAAAGAAAACAATGGTTTGAGCTCCATCTAAGACCATGATTTACATGATAAGTTAGCAAATTAACATAATACAAGCACGGTTTTTTTAACTTTGCTTTCTTTTAGTATGAGTAGATAACAAAGTGGTAGCACACCTGGTGTCAAACCGGTTGGCTTTCGTTTTCTTTTCGGGAACTAATAACAACATATATTTGAAAATATGTGTGGTTTTCTCTACCTTCCAAGGCAGGATAGGAAATGATATTGCCTATACTAAATATCAATTCATATCATTAGCATCTAGAATTAAACACCAATTTGACACCGGCACGCACGATGGACATGCTACATCACTGGCCGGGCAGGTGGATGCTGTCCTTTTCTCGGCACCGTTGATTAAGGTTCAGTTTATTTAGGTTTATGTTTTTCTATTTATAACTTAAAGCCTATTTTTTCTATTTAAACAGCTTACAAGTAATCAGTTTTTATATGTGATAGATGTGGGTAATTTCATGCATAGCATACATTGTCTCGTGCGTCCACTTCATTTCAGTCAACCAAAGGAGTAGAGGGTGATTCCTCCGTCTGTCTAACAAAGAAAAAAGCAAGCGAGGCCAAAGAAGAAGAAGAGAAAAAAAGGAGAGCTATCCATGCCAGCCACCACACCAATGCTATAGCAGTACACACATGATGGAGGAGGAGGAGGAGGAGACCAACCTTGTGATGGGGAGGAGACATCGCCGGGGGAGGAGGAGGCGTAGCAGTCGGGGGAGGAGGAGGCGCGTTCGCCGGGGGAGGAGGCGCCAACGCCGCGGCGGGGCTTGGGGAGGCGCCGGTGGGGCTCGAGGCGCGCCGCGGCTCGGGGAGGCGGTGGCGGGGCTCGTGGAGGCGCCGGCGCGGCTCGGGGAGGCGGCGGCGGGGCTCGGGGAGGTGGCGAAAGTCTCCATCAGTGCGGTTAGGGTTTGAAGTGTGCGTAGGGTTTTCAGACTGATCGAAATATTTTCAGTGTAGAAGTTATATAGAGGCACCTATCACAGACGGTTTTAAAACACAACCATCTGTGATATCTATTTCACAGACGGTTCAAAAACACAACCGTCTTTAATGTTTATCTATTAAAGACGGTTCTATTTAACAACCGTCTGTGATAGTAACTATCACAGACGGTCCTTAAATATAGCCGTCTGTAATAGATAAATATTCAAGACGGTTGTGTTTGCGAACCGTCTGTGAAATAGATATCACAGACGGTGCTCATGAAGAACCGTCTTTAAAGCACACAAAATATTACTTTTAGTTCTTATTATACATTGCAGATTATTGTTTTTCCAAAGCACACAAAATATTACAGATAAATACAGAAGTAATTGTAATGAGTACACAGAATTACAGAAATATTACTTTATTATGCATACATGCACTTACTTACAAGTTCACATTGTAATTATACAGCGAAAATTAGCCCTTCACGATGATCGACGCGTGTGTAGCTGACTTCCTCAGTTTGTTCTTCTTGGACCATGCTGGCATTTCCGATAGGAGGCAAATCATCGAATTGGATGTACTCTTCCTCATATACTACATTCTCAACTCCGACAATCCTCCTTTTTCCCTGAACTGCTACGTGGCGCTTCTTGTTGGACGGGCCGGTAACATAGAAGACTTGAACAACTTGGTTTGCGAGCACAAATGGTTCATCTTTGTATCCGACGCGTTCGAGGTCCACAGTAGTGATACTGTACTTGTCAACCTTCACGTGCTGGAGGTGGACCCAACGACACCGAAATAGCGGGATCTTGAAAAGTACGTAGTCAAGCTCCCAAATCTCCTCTATGAACCCATAGTAGGTGCTCCTCGTTGACCCAGCGGTACTGAACGCATCTATGCGGACCCCGCTATTCTGGTTTGTGCTCTTCAAATCCTGATCTATCGTGTGCTCTTCAAATCCTGATCTATCATGTAAAATGTGTATCCATTTAAGTCGTATCCTTTCCATGTGAAAACTGTAAAAGCTAGGCCTTTTGCCAACCATTTCAGGGTGTCATATGACGAGCTCCCAGTGATGGGCCGCTCTTTGAACCAATTGTTGAACTGAAGGTTATGTTGTCTCGTGATCCAAGACTTCTGTCGTGTTGGATTCTCTTGCCTTAGCCATTGCTTGTGCTCGATGATATACGGGGACACTACAGCCATGTGTTGTAGAACCATGAAATGGGCTTGTGCACAAGCAACTGGATCAGGCGTGATTGCTTTCCTTCCGATGGTCCCGATACCCTGGAGCCTCCCCTCATGGCGAGATCGAGGCACACCTATTGGTTGGGCCTGAGCCATGTAATCGACGCAGAACTCGACGACCTCTTCGGTTGCATAACCTTCGACAATGCTACCCTCCGAACGAGATCGATTCCGTACGTAAGACTTAAGAATTCCCATGTACCTCTCGAACGGGTACATGCTACGTAGGAACACAGGCCCGCACATCTTTATCTCTATCACAAGGTGAACAATGAGATGGACCATGATATCGAAAAATGACGAAGGGAAATAAATCTCAAGATTACATAGAGTCATCACCACCTCAGCCTGCAGAGCATCTAGTCCTTCGGGATCGATGACCTTCTGAGCGATTGTGTTAAATAAATAACACAACCTCATGATTGTCTCTCGGACCTTGACTGGCAAAATACTTCTAATTGCAATAGGGAGCATTTGTGTCATCAACACATGACATTCATGAGACTTCATGCCAATTAATTTTAAATCTTGCATTGAAACAAGTCTCTTCATGTTCGACGAGTAGCCGGACGGAACTTTCACACCGTACAAGCACTGACACAGTTCAGTTCTTTCGGCCTTTGACAGAGTGTAACAAGCTGGTTCGCAATACGTACCACCTTTAACGGTCTCTTTTGGTGCTAACTCAGGTCTTATGCCCATATCGACTAAGTCAAGTCGTGCGTTGATACCATCCTTTGTTTTGCCCTTAATGTTTAGTAGGAGACCAATCAGGCTATCACAGACATTCTTCTCAACGTGCATGACATCGATGCAGTGGCGAACTTCTAGGTGCTCCCAATAAGGTAGGTCCCAAAAGATTGATCTCTTCTTCCACAAGCTCTTCTCACGGGTCGACCTTGCTTTACGTCCCTTTCCATGTGTAACATCCAAGTCCTTAACAAAGTCATGAACATCTCTCCCGCTAAAAGGCGTTGGAGCTGAACCGTTTTCGTTCGTCCTGTCGAATAGTTTCTTCATCTTGCGGTATGGGTGTTTCCTCCCAAGGAACCTACGGTGACGCATGTACACGGTTTTACGGGAGTGATTCAGCCACACACTCTCAGTATCATCTAGGCAGTGAGTGCAAGCCTTGGCACCTTTTGTACTCTGGCCCGATAGGTTAGCAAGTGCAGGGTAATCATTTATGGTGCAGAACAACAAGCAGTGCAAAGTGAAGTTCTCTCGTTTGTATGCATCCCAAACTTGTACCCCAGGAACCCACAATGTTTTTAGATCTTCCACCAATGGAGCTAGGTACACATCAATATTGTTCCCAGGTTGTTTCGGTCCTTGGATAAGCACGGACAATAAAATGTACTTCCGCTTCATACACAACCAAGGAGGAAGGTTGTAGATCTGAGAGATTCACAGGCCAAGTGCTATGCCTACATTTGCTCATGTTACCGAAAGGATTCATTCCATCTGTACTCAGTCCAAACCTTATATTCCTCATCTCATGGCGAATTCTTCATACCTCCTATCGATGTTTCTCCACTGGGTGGAGTCAGCAGGGTGTCTTAGCATTCCATCGTTCTTATGCTTCTCGGAATGCCAACACAGCAGTTTTGCCTCCTTTGGGTTAGCGAATAAACGCTTCAATCGGGGAATTAGAGGCAGATACAGTGCCATCTTAGCAGGAGTTCCTTTCTTCACCTCCTCATCTGAATGACTCTTACGCTTGTACCGGGATGCGTTGCACACCGGACATACATGCAAGTTTGCGTACTCTTTGCGGTATAGGATACAATCGTTCGGACATGCATGTATTCTTTCGACCTCCATTCCCAAGGGACATAGAACCTTCTTGGCTTTGTAGGTTGTTGTCGGCAACTCGTTTCCCTCTGGAAGCATGTCTGCCAATAGACGTAACAGCGCTGTGAAACTCTTGTCTGACCAACCATTGCTTGCCTTCAATTTCAACAGTTCAAGCACGGACGACAACCTTGTGTATTTCACCTTGCAGCCAGCAAACAAAGGTTTCTTCGAGTCCTCCATCAAACCCACGAATTTTTTATATTCCCTTTCATCACGGTTCCCTTCTGCGTCGCGCAGCATCTGGTCCAGATTGTCATCATGCAACATATCCTCGTCGGAAGTAGAATCGATGTGATCATCTGGCATATCGTTGACTTCGTCGAAGATGTTAACAGTACCACCTGCTTCTTGTATATTCTGCTCTTCGCCGTGACTGGTCCAACATGTATACCCCTTTTTGAAACCTCGCATAATCAAGTGTGCTTCGATATGCGCTGAGTTTCGAAACATCATCAGATTCTCACAATCGATGCATGGACAAGACATATATTGCACTCCCTTATTAAACATGTCCTCCTCTGCAGTTCTTCTAAAAGTGGAGACGCCATTAATGTACTCCACACTCGTACGGTTCTCAGCGTACATCCAGCTTCGATCCATCTACGCTACACATGTAATATTCGATCCAATTAGAACCCTCCTTTGAACTGATTAAGTAGACTTTCCTTAACATGTTAGAGCTTGAAAATAATATTGCAATTATAACGTCCAATTACTAGCTAGCTTAGATCACCACCAAAACATAGATCTACAAGCTAGATCTAAACGATCTTAAATTTGTTACATAACCAAGCTAGATATTGAATTAATATATATAATGCAATTTTATATCCATTACTAACCTTAGATCTGAATTAACATATATAATGCAATTATCCATTACTAACCTTAGATCACAAGAATCACCTATTATTTAGGCTGCCTTTCTTACAGACGGTTCTATGGCCAAATAAATGCGTGATATAACGCTCTTAACATTCAATCCCGGCTCATGACCACAAATCGAACTTGCGCTCGGGCCTATATATAGGCAAACTTTATCGCAGACGGTTCTTTCAAATAACCGTCTGTGATATATAGATAATCACAGACGGTGATGTGTACAAACCGTCTGTGATATATTACAGACGGTTCTGTTCACTAAACCGTCGGTGATAGCCATATATATCACAGACGGTTATTGCATAATACCGTCTGTGATAATTTTACAGACGGTTTTGTATTCAAACCGTCCGTGATAGCAGACGAAGAATGGTATGTGAATGTTTCGCTGACGGTTGGTTTATAGAATCGTCTGTGATGTTCTATATTATAGACGGTTTTTCTAAACTGTCTGTGATGGTCCGTCTAATATAAGCATTTCTGTAGTACTGACCTAAGTTAATAGATTAGACTAGATTAACTTATCCTAAATTCTCACTATGGATCCAAACTCCAAAAGTTTCAATTGTGATGAGCCCCTCATCACAATCGGTTCTATCTCTAAGATAGAACCGATTGTGATGACCCTATTTTCCAAAACACAGATTGCAGTACACATATCACAATTGATTTTTTTCATGAAAAGTTTGTAACCGACACAGATGAAGCGATGTGATGTACCATTCTATAGTAGTACATATTGGCTGTTCACTTGCACACACACACACACACACACACACACACACACACACACATATATATATATATATATATATATATATATATATATATATATATATATATATATATAGGAAGCCTCTTTTCTACTCCCGGGAGTAATTACTCCCTATGCCGTATCTCATAACATAGGGAGTATCTCGCACAACGGAGGGTATGTACGTGTAATATGTAAGTATATAAGATCATCTAGGTGGTATTTACATTTTTTCAGAAGTGGTATGTACACTTTTTAAACATACTCCTTTTTATATACGTATATGAAGGTATTTGCAAAATAGGCTAAAAACTATGTACTCCCTTGCAATTTTTTCATGTGGATCTCATTGGAATATCTTATAATTAGTATATGAGTGTATCCAAAGTGATAAAGGAGTATTTCAAGTTCGTTTGGGTGATATTTCAGAGATGGGAGTAATTACTGTAAGACCCTCACTTTTATGCTACAGTGCAAACATAAAAGCAAGGTTCTAATGTGCATACTGTACCATTCCCATGATCAGTGGCTGGCACGCACAAAACACAATTTGGAATCACAACCATACAAAAGTTTCATATTTTATTTCAGCGGAAGTATTGATACAATATGACCGAGAAGGTCAACTAAACATAACCAAAAAAATCAGATGTCTTGTAGTTTGCCACATAATCCACAGGCAACTGACAAGGTAAAGCCTTAGAAAGAAATGTCGTCAATAATCCCGTTTTCCTGCGTCGGAGTAATTGTCGAGATATCCTGTCTAAAAACAACAATAATAGCAAGGGTGAGTACGTTGCGTACTCAGCAAGACTTGTAGTGTTTGCAAAACCTGAAATATATGCAAGCTGAATAGAAAGTGGGTTTCTACGGTTGTTTTGCGTAAAGCGAAGATTTGAATTGTAAATACTGAATAGTAATGGAAAGCATAAACTGAATTTAAAACAGTTTGATAAGTAATCAAAATATCAAGTATTGACAGAAATAACAATAGATTACTCACGGCCCTTTTGTGAGTAAAGATTACGGAAAAGACCCTCCATGGTCTTATACGAGTAAAAATATCAATATCTGACATTTAACAAATGTGAATCATTTTCCAAGTCATTTGATCAAGAGTTTTTAGAAAATAGAAAACAACTAACTAGTGTCAGTTCGCCAAGTCGTCCATGACCGTGGACACGGCTATTCGAATAGTTTTAGACTCTGCAGAGTTGTACAGCTTTACCCACAAGAAATGTCCTCCCTTTGTGGCAAGCGCATTTGACACACTTCCTTTGGTGTGCCGCCAGAGAGTTCATAACGAAACCGTTCGATTATTTGAATCTTAACTTTGCACTAGCCCAATGACGTTACTCCTGACTATGATGGAAGCAAACAAACGGTGAAGCAATAGTATTCAGGAGCCCGCGGCTCAAATGGTACAACAACAGCCCCAATTCATAGCCAGGCGTACACCGTTACAACGGCAGATGCCAACACCTCGGTGATGACACCTCCCTCGAGCAAACCTATACCCGGAATGCCCGTGCTACAACTGCCTACCAATGTGCAAAGCTAATTCCCAAATAATTTAATAAGTTAAGACTGTCCCAGTCCAGTACTTGTGGATGTACGGTTAAACTTGGATCATGCAACACTACGTTCGGTCCTCAAAGTGACATGGGCAATAACTCCACCCTAGCTACGTACACGTTAAAACATGTACAACCGGCTATTGCCAATAATCACCCACGTCAAAACAATAGTTTTATTTTCATTTTTATCAAACTACCAGTATCCTTTACTGCTTAAATAAACCATAAAAGATTTCATAAGGAAAAGTGTGTGGGTGTAAATGTCGCTGACATTTTCTAAGCATCACTAAGCAAATGCAATTAATAATCGTTATATCCCATCAAGTATATGAATCTCCCCATACCTAAGGTTATCATGGAGCATATGTCAACAATATTCAGGAAATCCTCCAATATGGGTTATAGCTACCAGATAACACAAAATAGAGATTTATCAAAATATGAGCATGCAGGAAGATTCTTAATCACATTTTAGTTGATTATGATATCTGGGTTCAAAATGCTCAAAGGGGTGCTTGCCTTGCTACTTGTTGTGTTTAGCGACGAAGTTGCAGATGTACTCTTTGGAGTCGATGACGACGAAGTCCGAGACGTCGAATTATACACGTCGTATAACGAAAAAGAATAACAAATAGCAAGTAACACTTTCAATAAGGGCAAAAGGAAATAAAATGGAAAATCAAATAACAAACTTTACATAAAACAAGCACGAGTGTGGATTAGGGTTTGTGAGTGTATAAGTGTGTCACTTTTATGTTATAATCTTTATCATTGATTAACGGCTTAAGGGTTGCATTGCATATGACACTTATTCCTTATGATTCATTATATTTTATTTTATGAATTCAGGAAGCTAAGATTGTGAATTTAAATACGTTAAACTCCGAATTCAAGAAGCAAAACTTGTTTGGATTAATAGAAGTATACATTGGTTACAAGTTTCTTAAACTTTACTATTCATAATATACCTTTTCTTGCAACTTTATTATGAATGGGTTTTGCTCTATTAGGATTTAGATTCGAAGCAAGATGAAATAAGAATATTTTTCTAGATTACTGCAAATCATATCCTAAAGAACATTTCTAAGCTGTTCTTCACAAAATTTGTATTTAGACGAGATGTTTTACGGGTTACTGAACAGGCTTAAACAATCACAACAGACTACAAATGAATAGTTCTTTATCTTTGAATGATTTTGCATAGAATCAATTTTACGCAAGTTAGATTTATTGATTTAGGCTACTAGCCTTACTTTCACGATATTTGAGAAGGTTCTGGTGATACAAACTTCATAGTTATTGACTTCTCAAAGTTCGTTCATTCATATTACGCAGTTAAGTAATGCTAACACTTAAGCTTATTGAGATAACAAGATTTATATGCATTACATAAGGAAAGGAGATTATGTTTTTATAATAGGGTAGTCTATGTTTTGTAGAGCACTGCTAAGCTAATTCTACAGATTTTAGGATTTGGACGAGACATCATATTCATCGTTGAAAAAGCTTATGTAGTATTATAAAGTTTACGTTACACGGAATCGGCGGGAAAGTGAAGCGAATGATTAACACTTAAGGATTTTGAAAGAGCTGGATTTAGATGGAAAGAAAGTTATAAATAAGATGTTTTTCTAGAATATGGCAAAGATACACTTTGTAGAGTGTTTCTAGACTGATTTTACAAGTGCTAGCATATAGACGATTTATTTTATTAACTGTTGAAATAGTCTAAATAATCACGATGGTAACGCTAATCGGATCAAGTTTATTAAATTAATATTCTAATTCATGAACTAGGGGATTAAAATAATCAATAGTATTTACTATTCGACTTTGGGTCATAAACCGGACAAGCTACATAAGTTGTCATCAAGTTGGCCAGGTGTCATTTCTTATAACCATATATCATGTTGAACTAGTGAAATCTTGCATGAGGATTTAAACGCATATATGTTTATTTTAGGACAAGGTTTAGTTTAATTAATTTCTACTTAATGAACTGGAGCTTAAATGTTAATTATACATTCAACTAGTTGGTCTATGTAAGTTGGCAAATATCTGAACAACTACACGTAACCCATACGCAAGAACAAGAGCACTTCAGAGCAATCTAGAGCATACCATCAGAAGCTTATAAACATCCATCAACCTAGGATGCTTCTTTATACGTTATCTTTGGTTCCACGTATCATTCAATTAAGAGAGGCTAAATAAGACCACACATACATGTTTGTATATTTAAAATAGTTCTTTAAGGCATTAACAAATTAGCTAGAACCAAGCCCACTATACTATGACCCTACGGTTATGTGTTAGTGTACAATTGATTGAAAGTGTCTATAGCCGATTATCTTGAATAGCGATTATTGCACGATATAATTACTTTGTAATAGTAAACAAAATAGAGCACCGGACTACAATCTAGGTTCTGTAGACCACTAAGAAATCAACATAGAAACTAACCAAGGTGCTTGTGTTACCTTTAGATGGGGACACAGTCGAGAAATGTAACGGAAGCAAACAATGGGACTTCCTCCAAAGATCTTGTGACACCACGGCCGAGCTCCATGCGAGCATGGCTGCCAGTAGTGCAAGCATAGAGGGCTACGGGTGATACTAGAAATGGAATCTGGGACATAAGCTTGCCCCTGTGGTCCTTATATAAGTGCAAGAGGCAGATGCGCCAAGGTGTGAACGAAGGGGAGAAGTGGCGGTGGCTTAGTCTTTGGAAAGAAGATTCATGAAGACCATTGCCGTGGCGATGAACCAAGCCTTTGCCTCTTGTCGTGGCAAAGAAAGAGGCAGGGTAGAAGTGAGCCACGACTCTCTGTTTGGTGTTTCAAATGCATGCATAAGCTTAGTGCTTTGAACAGCTATTAGGGTATATGCATGGAGGCGGTCTTTGCTAGTTTGAACGGGGAATATGAATGACGGCTGGTCTTTGCGCTTTTGTCTCAAGGAGCAGGCCTTTGGAAGGTGCTTGCGGTGTGCTCTGGTTCTTTCGACAAAAGGTGGGCAGTCAAGTCTTGTGGTGGTCAAGCATGGCAGTGTAATCAATTAGTAATGTCTTGCCAAGGTAGAGGATGGGCAGAGTCGGCGCAGCATTTAGCTGTGTTCATCCGGTCCGGTTTGTCCCATAAGGCAGCTTACTAACTAGTTAGAATGTCATTACCGTGGCAAGAATTGGCAGGGGTGAGACAGTTGACGTTCCTCACCTTGTCCGGTTCCAGAGGATTAGTGCTCTGCCAAGGAACAGCAGTGATGAGGAAAGACATAGAGGAGTAATAAGAAAATGGCAAGTGAGCTAATGCATTAAATGAACTCCAGTCGACAGCTAGCAAGGAAAATGAAATTGCATTCCTCTCCTCTGGTCGGCTGGGATCAATTAATGAGGTGGGCCCACTTGAAAGCAAGGAAGGCTAATCAAATTTTCGGACAGCATGGGACACATCAAGTTGAGAATTTATCCGAACGGTCAAATCACCTCTAGAATTTTGAGACTTTGTGTGGAGAGTCCTAGATAAGTTATCTTGCTACTTTAAAAATTTGAGAATATAATTCGTTTTAATTATTTAATTAAAATTCTTACAATCAAGACTGTACAGAATTTCTATTTCAGAATTTGATTTTATTGAGGGAGTAATTAAACTTATAAATTTTTGAAACTTTTATTAAATGTGTGGATATATATCAGGATGCTACCATAAAAATTTAAGAACTAAAATATTAGTATTTATTTTATAAAAATTCTTTTACTATGTTTTGCAGAATTTCAGGATTGGAAAGATTAAATAAGAATAAATAGTAAAACCTGTTATTTATTTTTATAACTTTTTGTGGACAAGTATAAGGTTACTGAGCTCACATGGTAAAAATACTAGGTTCTGGAAAGATCCACAGTTTTCTCCAAAATTCTGACAATGGTTTTGGTCAAAGATAAGGTTTCCCATTTAATTGATTTTATAAACTTGTAAATGGTTTCACAATTACTTTTGACCAGCCAAGATGGTTTCTAGAGCACTCTAGGGCTATCCAAGAATTTACTATGGTAATTTTTTTTCTTTTACCAGTTTACCATTTCTCTTTTTCTCTCTTTTCTAAATTACAATACTCATTTCTAATCAAGAAATAATTTACTAAATGTACATAAAATCAAGAAATGCATCATGAAAGTAATTTCACATTTTAATATTTGATTTTTAAACTTTTATAAATTTGTGGATGTTACAAATCTACCCCCCTTACAAAAATCTCGTCCTCGAGATTTGCGAGGTTAGAAGAGGTTTGGATATTCTCAAGAGGATATAAATTGGGTGCGTTGCTAAGATAGATCATCTTGCAGATCAAAGATTTTCTGATTTGGTAAGATCTGAGGGTACACAAGATTTTGTTTGAATGTAATAAAAATAGTACAGGGTTCAGAGAATTGAGGTAGCAATTTAGCTTATACTATCCCGGCTATCTTTTGATAATTGGTTACCATTCAATAGGTCAAAGAAATAATTCTTCGTAGATTTGAAAATGACAACTTCCGCGAAGCTGTGAAATCCTTAGGTTTACATGATTACTGAGTTCATATCAACGATGGTTGACACAACTCGGTTGGGATTAAGTTTTTCTCACTTGACTTCTGATCATGTCAACTTGCTTTTGGGTTTCCTGAATAGAATTTAATCTAAAGAACTTTTATTTACTTCAGACCAAAGAAAAAGGATTATGCACTTTTATTTTGTAAAGTGCTTCAAAAGGCAAAATTTTGAAGGCTTGGTCGAAAACTATTTTGTAGAAGATGAAAGCATAGCTTCTCCTTGTTAGTGCTATATGATAGCACACAAGTTTTCCACATGTCCTCCAATACTTCGGTTTACTTTATTTGCTTGTCTATTAGAGGGTGATAAGTTGTTCTGGGATTCAGCTTAGCCCCTAACAATTTTCGCAAACTTTTCCGAAGTTATGTTATGAATTAGAAATAATTGTTTATGGAAATCCTAAGAAGACGGGCAATATTTTCTAGATAAGGTTCTGAAAACTTTGTCATTTTGATGCATGGTTTTGATCGGTATAAAATAAACTTTATTTATCCGATAGGCGATAACTAATATGGAATTATGCCTTTTTCTGGCCCTGGAAGGCCAGTAATAAAATCCATATAAGTATCATTCCACTTCTATTCAAAAACCTAAAGGGATTGTGAAAGATTAGCAGTAAATTGATGTTTGACTTTAATTTGCTGACATATGTTACATCTTGCAACATAGTTGGCAATATCCTTTGTCATGTCGAATCACCAATTTATCTGCAATAGGCTTTCTATGCAGAAATGTCTTATCTAGACTTTTGTCATCCCGTATTCAACTTTCTGCTTAGGCTCTTCAAATTTTTGGATATTGATCCATCCTTAAGCCTGCTTTAATTTGAGTTTTAGGATTTAGCTACACCTAAAGGTTAGTAGCAAATCCTCCTTTGGCTACTCCCAAATTAAGCTTCTGGAATCCTTTTATCAACTCAGACTGATCGGTAGGAGTTGATACGAAAATGCAATGAGATTTACGGTTTAGAGCATTAGTTACGACATTAACCTTACCAGATAGTGATAACCATTAAGGCCGTAACCTTTTATTTGCTCCAACCACCCTTCTTGCTTGAGATTGAGGTCTAATTTAGTGAAGGATTGTTTCAAGCTCTTATCATTTGTTTAAATACTGCTTCAATGCGGCGAGGTAATGACGCTTGATTTTAAGAGCGTGAACAATTGCAACTAGTTCCAGATTATGAGTAAGATGGTCGAGCTCAGGAAGTTAGGGTTGACAAAGAGCATTCGTAAGCTTGAATAGCATCATAGTCGACCAAGTTGTCGATGCTAGGGAAGAAGTATTGATAGAGATGTCATTCAGAATATGATAATTCACGCATAAGCGTAAACTACCATTCTTTTTATTGACAAAAAGAATAGGACTAACCCAAGAAGAAGAAAATTGAGAAGAACAAACTTTGTTGTCCAATTGTTCCTTAGGTTGCTTCTGGTGCATAATGAGTTCACTAGGTTTGGATAAACCAATTGGTTAACATGTTTGAAATAGCAAGAGGTTGCTTGTCAAACTTATTGATATAACAGAGTGACTATGGTTGAGATGCTGGTTCATTAGAACTATTGAGAAATGGTGGATAGTTAGGATAGAAAGGACAAGATCCGATTGGGTTATAAGGCAACATTTCGTTCCCTAAAAATTTTATTAAATAGAGTTTCTACAATTTAGAAGAGATGAGGTAGTTGATTTGGGCCTACTTTCCATTCGATACAATTTGACATTTGTTATTATTGATCAAGATAGTCTCGTCGTGAATTTTCAACCCAAAGGTTTAATATTCGCGAGAGCAATCCTTATATTAATACACAGAATTTCATCACAATGAATAACAATACAAAAGATTACACTCAAAACTGACACATAAAGAAATATTTAAGCTTTCAATCATTATTCTATTTTTTTTTAAAACTCTTTTATTTATCCAAATAATATTTAGTTCTATATGATGTGACTTAACATTGTGAGTTCTTTCCAAAGTAAGGTGATAAGGTGGACATTTTTCGGGTTCATAGGTATGGTCAGTTGTTACTTATAGAAGTAACTGGATAGTGACGGATCTAAAGTGGCTCAGGTATTTTCTGTGATTGCTAGTATAGCGAAGTCTTAATCTTGATTCATTTGTAGACAGTGTAGACTCAATCATAATTGCGGTGATGATAAACATTATGGTGTTAATTCTTTGGAGTTGGTCCTGACAAGGTTCCTACTGTCTAGCGTGAGTAGCATGGAAACAATAAGGCATTATTATCTTCGTGGTGGAGTTTGGTTATATATATAAGACTTAGAGAAGATTAGTAACTGAATTAGTATACAGGTGAGAAGTTCTACAGAGAGCAGAGGTAAGTTATACGGGAAGTTTTTAAATTCCAATCTATTTTCTGTTTATAAGTTGTCACATAAGCTTGGGCAATAATCCTCTTTCTAAAGGTTTAATCAACTAGGATATCTACATGTTAGAAGGGAAAAGATAGATATAGAGAAATAATTAAATTCTAAGTCTATCTTTTATAGAAGATAATGTTCTATTCAAGATCTCTTAATTATAATTTCTTATTACTTTAAGGGTTGCGACATCGTGGAGTTTTTAACTTTATGCCAATCATTCACGAGTGCATCCCGAGGAGCAACACAAAAAGATTTCAACAAATCTCCAACAACAAAAGAACGCACCCTTAAACTACAATACAGAGAAATTTTAAGGTTTCTTCTTAACTTAGTAGTACATGGTTTTTAAAACAAGTTTGGATGTATTGTCTAAGCTACTTATAACTTTAGGGGACATTGCCTCTTAAGGTAGACTACTTGGCGTCGATTTTCTTCGAACTCTTGCATCACTTGCTAAGGATGACAATCCGAAGCTTCTACGACAAAGAAGAAGTTGACGGAGTGTCGCATTTGTCTTCCTGAAGTCGTTGGCGTGGATGAAGTAGTCTTCCTTGGTTGCATAGAGAATAATAATGATATATCACCGACATCCTAAAGCTGGTGGCAGCGACACCCTATGTGTTTTAGCAATCAATAGGCCATTAAATTATTTTCAAAAGGATTCATTAGCAGTATTTAACATGAAGATAGATGAAAGGAAGAATCCTTATAGGAGGGTAAGAATATAGAAGTGAGGGAAGGAAAGTCCTATTGAAAGGAAAAAGTATATAGAGATATAAATAATTTCCTATGGAAAGAAAGAATATATAGAGATTCCAATTGGAAAGGAAAGATTTTATAACAGATAAGATGAGACAAGAGAAGGTTAATAACAGATATAGCAAACTTTCATTCCTAATTATAGAATTATCTATTTCAAAATTTTAAGTTTCATCTAACGGCCATTCTATCTAAGGTTTGCCTGCAGTCAGCATGGCTCTGATACCAAACTGTAAGACCCTCACTTTTATGCTACAGTGCAAACATAAAAGCAAGGTTCTAATGTGCATACTGTACCATTCCCATGATCAGTGGCTGGCACGCACAAAACACAATTTGGAATCACAACCATACAAAAGTTTCATATTTTATTTCAGCGGAAGTATTGATACAATATGACCGAGAAGGTCAACTAAACATAACCAAAAAAATCAGATGTCTTGTAGTTTGCCACATAATCCACAGGCAACTGACAAGGTAAAGCCTTAGAAAGAAATGTCGTCAATAATCCCGTTTTCCTGCGTCGGAGTAATTGTCGAGATATCCTGTCTAAAAACAACAATAATAGCAAGGGTGAGTACGTTGCGTGCATCAAAGAAGACTTGTAGTGTTTGCAAAACCTGAAATATATGCAAGCTGAATAGAAAGTGGGTTTCTACGGTTGTTTTGCGTAAAGCGAAGATTTGAATTGTAAATACTGAATAGTAATGGAAAGCATAAACTGAATTTAAAACAGTTTGATAAGTAATCAAAATATCAAGTATTGACAGAAATAACAATAGATTACTCACGGCCCTTTTGTGAGTAAAGATTACGGAAAAGACCCTCCATGGTCTTATACGAGTAAAAATATCAATATCTGACATTTAACAAATGTGAATCATTTTCCAAGTCATTTGATCAAGAGTTTTAGAAAATAGAAAACAACTAACTAGTGTCAGTTCGCCAAGTCGTCCATGACCGTGGACACGGCTATTCGAATAGTTTTAGACTCTGCAGAGTTGTACAGCTTTACCCACAAGATATGTCCTCCCTTTGTGGCAAGCGCATTTGACACACTTCCTTTGGTGTGCCGCCAGAGAGTTCATAACGGAACCGTTCGATTATTTGAATCTTAACTTTGCACTAGCCCAATGACGTTACTCCTGACTATGATGGAAGCAAACAAACGGTGAAGCAATAGTATTCAGGAGCCCGCGGCTCAAATGGTACAACAACAGCCCCAAATTCATAGCCAGGCGTACACCGTTACAACGGCAGATGCCAACACCTCGGTGATGACACCTCCCTCGAGCAAACCAATATTCGGAATGCCCGTGCTACAACTGCCTACCAATGTGCAACGCTAATCCCCAAATAATTTAATAAGTTAAGACTGTCGATCCAAGATTTGTGGATGTACTGCGGTTAAACTTGGATCATGCAACACTACGTTCGGTCCTCAAAGTGACATGGGCAATAACTCCACCCTAGCTACGTACACGTTAAAACATGTACAACCGGCTATTGCCAATAATCACCCACGTCAAAACAATAGTTTTATTTTCATTTTTATCAAACTACCAGTATCCTTTACTGCTTAAATAAACCATAAAAGATTTCATAAGGAAAAGTGTGTGGGTGTAAATGTCGCTGACATTTTCTAAGCATCACTAAGCAAATGCAATTAATAATCGTTATATCCCATCAAGTATATGAATCTCCCCATACCTAAGGTTATCATGGAGCATATGTCAACAATATTCAGGAAATCCTCCAATATGGGTTATAGCTACCAGATAACACAAAATAGAGATTTATCAAAATATGAGCATGCAGGAAGATTCTTAATCACATTTTAGTTGATTATGATATTTGGGTTCAAAATGCTCAAAGGGGTGCTTGCCTTGCTACTTGTTGTGTTTAGCGACGAAGTTGCAGATGTACTCTTTGGAGTCGATGACGACGAAGTCCGAGACGTCGAATTATACACGTCGTATAACGAAAAAGAATAACAAATAGCAAGTAACACTTTCAATAAGGGCAAAAGGAAATAAAATGGAAAATCAAATAACAAACTTTACATAAAACAAGCACGAGTGTGGATTAGGGTTTGTGAGTGTATAAGTGTGTCACTTTTATGTTATAATCTTTATCATTGATTAACGGCTTAAGGGTTGCATTGCATATGACACTTATTCCTTATGATTCATTATATTTTATTTTATGAATTCAGGAAGCTAAGATTGTGAATTTAAATACGTTAAACTCCGAATTCAAGAAGCAAAACTTGTTTGGATTAATAGAAGTATACATTGGTTACAAGTTTCTTAAACTTTACTATTCATAATATACCTTTTCTTGCAACTTTATTATGAATGGGTTTTGCTCTATTAGGATTTAGATTCGAAGCAAGATGAAATAAGAATATTTTTCTAGATTACTGCAAATCATATCCTAAAGAACATTTCTAAGCTGTTCTTCACAAAATTTGTATTTAGACGAGATGTTTTACGGGTTACTGAACAGGCTTAAACAATCACAACAGACTACAAATGAATAGTTCTTTATCTTTGAATGATTTTGCATAGAATCAATTTTACGCAAGTTAGATTTATTGATTTAGGCTACTAGCCTTACTTTCACGATATTTGAGAAGGTTCTGGTGATACAAACTTCATAGTTATTGACTTCTCAAAGTTCGTTCATTCATATTACGCAGTTAAGTAATGCTAACGCTTAAGCTTATTGAGATAACAAGATTTATATGCATTACATAAGGAAAGGAGATTATCTTTTATAATAGGGTAGTCTATGTTTTGTAGAAACCTTTGCTAAGCTAATTCTACAGATTTTAGGATTTGGACGAGACATCATATTCATCGTTGAAAAGCTTATGTAGTATTATAAAGTTTACGTTACGGAATCGGCGGGAAAGTGAAGCGAATGATTAACACTTAAGGATTTTGAAAGAGCTGGATTTAGATGGAAAGAAAGTTATAAATAAGATGTTTTTCTAGAATATGGCAGTATACACTTTGTAGAGTGTTTCTAGACTGATTTTACAAGTGCTAGCATATAGACGATTTATTTTATTAACTGTTGAAATAGTCTAAATAATCACGATGGTAACGCTAATCGGATCAAGTTTATTAAATTAATATTCTAATTCATGAACTAGGGGATTAAAATAATCAATAGTATTTACTATTCGACTTTGGGTCATAAACCGGACAAGCTACATAAGTTGTCATCAAGTTGGCCAGGTGTCATTTCTTATAACCATATATCATGTTGAACTAGTGAAATCTTGCATGAGGATTTAAACGCATATATGTTTATTTTAGGACAAGGTTTAGTTTAATTAATTTCTACTTAATGAACTGGAGCTTAAATGTTAATTATACATTCAACTAGTTGGTCTATGTAAGTTGGCAAATATCTGAACAACTACACAGAACCCATACGCAAGAACAGTAGCACTCAGAGCAATCTAGAGCATACCATCCGAAGCTTATAAACATCCATCAACCTAGGATGCTTCTTTATACGTTATGCTGGTTCCACGTATCATTCAATTAAGAGAGGCTAAATAAGACCACACATACATGTTTGTATATTTAAAATAGTTCTTTAAGGCATTAACAAATTAGCTAGAACCAAGCCCACTATACTATGACCCTACGGTTATGTGTTAGTGTACAATTGACTGAAAGTGTCTATAGCCAGTATACTGAATAGCAGTTATTGCACGATATAATTACTTTGTAATAGTAAACAAAATAGAGCACCGGACTACAATCTAGGTTCTGTAGACCACTAAGAAATCAACATAGAAACTAACCAAGGTGCTTGTGTTACCTTTAGATGGGGACACCAGTCAGGAACAGAACTGGAAGCAAACAATGGGACTTCCTCCAGTACTGTGGCACCACGACCGGAGCTCCATGCGAGCATGGCTGCCGGTAGTGCAAGCATAGAGGGCTACGGGTGATACTAGAAATGGAATGCTGGGACATAAGCTTGCCCCTGTGGTCCTTATATAAGTGCAAGAGGCAGTATTGCCAAGGTGTGAACGAAGGGGAGAAGTGGCGGCTGGCTTAGTGCTGGAAAGAAGATTCATGAAGACCATTGCCGTGGCAGTGAACCAAGCCTTTGCCTCTTGTCGTGGCAAAGAAAGAGGCAGGCCGGGTAGAAGTGAGCCACGACTCTCTGTTTGGTGTTTCAAATGCATGCATAAGCTTAGTGCTTTGAACAGCTATTAGGGTATATGCATGGAGGCGGTGCTGCTAGTTTGAACGGGGAATATGAATGACGGCTGGTCTTTGCAGTTTTGTCTGAAGGAGCAGGCACTGGAAGGTGCTTGCGGCTGTGCTCTGGTTCTTTCGACAAAAGGTGGGCAGTCAAGTCTTGTGGTGGTCAAGCATGGCAGTGTAATCAATTAGTAATGTCTTGCCAAGGTAGAGGATGGGCAGAGTCGGCGCAGCATTTAGCTGTGTTCATCCGGTCCGGGTTTGTCCCATAAGGCAGCTTACTAACTAGTTAGAATGTCATTACCGTGGCAAGAATTGGCAGGGGGTGAGACAGTGACGTTCCTCAGCTTGTCTGGTTCCAGAGGATTAGTGCTCTGCCGAAGGAACAGAGTGATGAGGAAAGACATAGAGGAGTAATAAGAAAATGGCAAGTGAGCTAATGCATTAAATGAACTCCAGTCGACAGCTAGCAAGGAAAATGAAATTGCATTCCTCTCCTCTGGTCGGCTGGGATCAATTAATGAGGTGGGCCCACTTGAAAGCAAGGAAGGCTAATCAAATTTTCGGACAGCATGGGACACATCAAGTTGAGAATTTATCCGAACGGTCAAATCACCTCTAGAATTTTGAGACTTTGTGTGGAGAGTCCTAGATAAGTTATCTTGCTACTTTAAAAATTTGAGAATATAATTCGTTTTAATTATTTAATTAAAATTCTTACAATCAAGACTGTACAGAATTTCTATTTCAGAATTTGATTTTATTGAGGGAGTAATTAAACTTATAAATTTTTGAAACTTTTATTAAATGTGTGGATATATATCAGGATGCTACCATAAAAATTTTAGAACTAAAATATTAGTATTTATTTTATAAAAATTCTTTTACTATGTTTTGCAGAATTTCAGGATTGGAAAGATTAAATAAGAATAAATAGTAAAACCTGTTATTTATTTTTATAACTTTTTGTGGACAAGTATAAGGTTACTGAGCTCACATGGTAAAAATACTAGGTTCTGGAAAGATCCACAGTTTTCTCCAAAATTCTGACAATGGTTTTGGTCAAAGATAAGGTTTCCCATTTAATTGATTTTATAAACTTGTAAATGGTTTCACAATTACTTTTGACCAGCCAAGATGGTTTCTAGAGCACTCTAGGGCTATCCAAGAATTTACTATGGTAATTTTTTTTCTTTTACCAGTTTACCATTTCTCTTTTTCTCTCTTTTCTAAATTACAATACTCATTTCTAATCAAGAAATAATTTACTAAATGTACATAAAATCAAGAAATGCATCATGAAAGTAATTTCACATTTTAATATTTGATTTTTAAACTTTTATAAATTTGTGGATGTTACATTGGCCAAGGCCATCCAATGCTAGTTCTTCTCTTGAAGAAGAGAAGGTGATGGAGAGAGCAGGCGCCATGGTCGGTTGCTTGCCGCCGTAGATGCACTTGGCTGCCTCGAAACTCGTGCCCACTAAGCTCATATTGCTACTAGGATTAGCATTACCAAAGCTCTTGAACAATGGAGTAGGAGGAGCCGCCGCCGCCGCCGATGAGCTGAACAATCCACTACCGCTGCTAGGCCTGGAGAAGCCGAAGCAAAGCGAGCCAACCGATGTCGCCGGCGCGCTGCCAAACTCGAGCTGGCCGCCGGCGTAGGCCGGCAGCGACGACGCTTCCTTGGCGAGGAGCCTGGAGCGCTCGCGGCTGCGGCGTGCCCTGACGACGTGCCAGTGGTTCTTGACGGCGTTGTCGGTGCGGCCGGGGAAGTGGCGGGCGATGAGCGCCCACTTGTTGCCGTGGACACGGTGCGCCGCCAGCAGCTGCTGCTCCTCCTCCTCCGTGAACGGCCGCTTGTTGATCCGCGGGTCCAGCTGATTGAACCACCGGAGACGGCAGCTCTTCCCTTAATTGCACACACAATTCCACAAATTAATGAACTTGAAATTTTCACTAACAAAATTCAGTATAATTGTTTAGTACGTAGTAAGACTATTAGGATGATTACATGACACTTAATTAAAAGAGGATTAAAAAGAGAGTGCACAGAAAGGTGCTTGCATATATAGATATATAGATCGATCTACTTGCATCAACTTGCATGGCGTGAGAGATTAGTGAAAAAATTTCTGTAGGTGTAGCCGTGTAGGTGATCAACTCTTGACACATGTATGCATTCATGAATGCGTCCTATGAACCAAACCCGAACCGTGCGTGCGTGTTGATTACTTCTTTATTATGTTCTTCTAGTTGCTAGTTCTTTTGGCCTCATACTTACGCTTGCGCAATTTTGTTATGTAAAAGAAAAAAAAATTGGGGGGTAATTTGAGTTTGAAAGAGGAGATTAAGAATAAAGATGCATGCTATGTAGTCAAAAGTTGTGCAAGTATTGTTCATGAACTTTTAATTACCAGGGCGCATGAACCATAATCTTTTACATTTTGAACAAATAATATTTCAAGCGTATAACTAATTTGAGACTAACAAAGTACTAAGAGAGAACGTATTGGATGCATGGCCTTGAAATGCTTACATTAAAGTATGCGCATGATCAAGATCACCCCCCACCCACCAACACATACACACACACACAAAGTAACTAACACACAGCACGATACGCAACACTGGAACAATATATATGACCGTGGAAATTCCTCCAACCTGATACATGATTAGTTGAATCCGAGTATGCATATCATATTTTTTTAACACAAATTAATCAACGTACGCATCAACCGAGGTTTCGATCATCTCCTTTAAGAGAATATACAACAAGGTAGGAGAACTGGAGCAGTATTCCTAGCACCAAAAGACAGATGGCCAAGGAAATCAACGACCAACCTGATCTGCCCTCCAGCTTATCGGCAATGGAGTTCCAGTTCTGCGGGCCGTACTTCTCGATGAGGTGCCGCAGCTTCTCATCCTCCCCTGGCCTCCAGTGGCCCCTTGGGCACGACGACTTCGCGCCATCCGATGTATTCGTTGTCGAAGACGATGCCATCTTTAAACTACCGGAAAAATGAAAGGAGCATGAAGGCTAGCAAGCTTCAGATCGAATTACTTTGATGAGCGAAGAGGAAATGTATATTGTTGCCCTGTCTTGCTGTAAGGACTAGTCAAAAGGGAGTGTGTGGAGGGAGAGAGAGAGAAGGCTATGGTCTTAACCCATATATGTACACATGTTGGCCTAGGGTTTGGATGAGGAATCACTCTAGTTTAAGTTTTACACGAGAAGAGGGCTGGGATAGATGCTTACACACCCTAATATATGTAATAATGTGTCCATAATTATCTCTCTTGTAGAGCTAACTACCATGTCATCTATCTCTCTCACCAACTTGCCTGTTTGGCTATTCTCCAAAGACCACTCCTCTCACAGCTCTCATCCAACACAAAACTATCCCTGGATTACTTCTATATTGTACTTCTTCTGTAACTTCTCTAACAATACTCTCCAACAAGCAAGACATCCTCAATATTGTTAACAATCGGTCTTATCTAAGCATCTAGTCATGTTTTACGTGTTGTTTACGTTTTTGTTCATTTCTGGGAGGGTCGTGACATAGTGGTTAAAGGTACACTGATATGTAACATTTGCTAATTATATAAAAGGAACAGGCGTTGCAAGGTAAATTACATAATTTTCAAGGAAATTTTCTTGGCTTAATTAGATAAAGTTAAAATGCATGGGTGGCCAATCGTGTATGATCGTTTTCATAATTCTTAAATAGTCCTGTAGTAAGAAAATTTGCTCCCAAGTCTCATATATTGCGCATGGACAAGCCTAGCTAGGGAATTATATGTGATTATTGCATATATATAAAATTTATTTCCTTGATTTTATTTATTTTGTATTTTTCAAATAAGATTTGTATTATTATCGTCTCATTTCTCACTTTATATATTCATCAATTTTCTTCTCTATATATATTAGTTTTACATTTAAACATGATTCTTACGAAAAAAAATATATATTTTCGTTGCAAAAGGTTGTTATGGTCAACATGTGAGCTCACCTCAAGAGGCAAACCGTGCTAGCTCTGCCATTACAACCATCCACAAAAACAGCAACCCTAGTAATCGCCAATGAGCTAGCATACAGAAAGGTGGTTGACTGCATCGATCCTGATCAGAAGCCCCAAAATTTGCAATCTTGGAGCATGGGATGGTGTTGCAAAAATGGGATGCATTAATGCATCCATGTTGCTCACAATTCGTTTTGTCTGGGAGATACGGAGTACCTCACCTTGATGTGATAACAGTTGATTTGCAATGCGCCTGTGGCCTGCATGCAGGTGTGGGTCTACAGCTGGGCTTGATGCATGTAAACCTGAAGGCAGTAGCTCTGCAAAACAAGGGATCGAATGTACTCTTGAACCTATGGGATATGGATATGACCAGTTTAATTATTTCTACAAGTGCTACTTATGCTAGGACGGTAAGTAAGCGTCTGGTCAAATGGCAGGTAGACAAACACTACAAGGTAGCAGATTTGGCCCGAGTGTCTCCCACACTCGGGATAGGGGCGAAACCACTCGGGATAGCCTATCCCGAGTGGCCACACTCGGCATAGTCCACTCGGCGTTATTTTATCGGGAAAAATGGACTACGCCGAGTGTACACTCGGAAAAAATAAATATTACCTGAGTGCACACTCGGTATAGAGCTGCGACTCCAGACACCTAACCATGCCCCCGTGTCGGCCACGGTAGTGCCACGTCAACATATATGCCGAGTGCACACTCGGGATAGGTATAAAGCCTATACCATGTGCACTCTCGGGATAGCCTCTACCAAGTGCACACTCGGTATACCTATAAATCCTATACTAAGTGCACTCTCGGTATAGCCTATACCAAGTGCACTCTCGGTATAGATTTATAGCGAGTGCACACTCAGGAGTTAGGTATATGCCGAGTGCACTCTCGTAATAGATATGTAGTGAGTGCACACTCAGTTTATCCTGTTATGCCGAGTGCACTCTCGGGGTAGCTAATTCCCCCCTACCGAGCAAATAGCTCAATATTCACTATATTCGCATTATCAATTCACATTCACATCATAAATTCAACAGGCCACAGCCACAATATAACAAATCACAAATTCTCATCCACAATTCACAATATGACTTGCACAATTCACAACATGACATGCACAATTCACAACATAACGTATACAATTCACAATATCAATTCAACATCCACAACACACATAACCCATTCATCGCACATTCACATATAACGCACATATCGCAAACATTTTTACATTCATAAGTCCAAGTGCACATATCACAAATGAAGTCAAGTGCACATATCACAAATGAAGTCCAAGTTTAACAAATGAAGTCACATACTCAAAACATAGTAAGTTTTTAAGCCTATCACATCCATACCAAATCTAAAACCACTCCTCGAGGGCTAGATGAATCCGATTAGCTTCGGTCCCTTGTTTCTTCATCCTCTGCACATTACATTTGAAGAATAAATCATATTATGTTATTTACATTCAATATCATACATGGTTACATATTTATAGGAAAGACATATAAGTTAAACGTATTCACACATACGATATATCCATACATAACATCAAGTAGGACAAATTTTTTGAGGGGCAAGTCATCAACCAAATCAGATATGATTATTCACCCGAAACCAGTTTATTTCATGATTTGGAATACCACCATTATCTTCACCCGATAAGGCATCCCTGGACTATTCCTCGATGATTGTCCAAGGTTAATAGCATGATGAGAGTTTTGGGTGTCCTAAACAGAAATTTCAATTTAGTACCTATAATGCATAGTTTCATATATCTACCCAACATGGAGTTATATACATACCTCTTGTCTTGGTTGATGTTGAGGCGTCGAGAATGCATTGAAGTTAAAGTTCAATACCGGTGGAGGTGGTGGATTTCCTGAAGAGGTTGCTAGAGCATAATCCTGCCAACAAGAGTGTTACCATTTGACTACTATGAACATCCTAAATTTAAGACAAATGTAAATTAATTTTTACCTGCATCCACTGTGCCATGGCCGTGAATCCCGTATTCATAGCATTCCGCATATCTCGGTTCTCATCCCGCACGCTCGCAAGCTCGCGTCTCAACTCTTCATCGCTTTGCCTCGTAGAAGAAGAAGCATTGCTTGAAGTGCCAAATGGGGTAGAAGTCAAGCGCACATTCCTATCATCAAATGCACCATCAAGAAGCGCATAACGACCATGAGGCTTCCCACCCGTATTCTGGTACATCAATTGTGCATCAAAATTCCCATGCAGCCAATTAACATCGGGTCCATGCTTTTCTTGGTATGCATCTCGATACTTCCCCTGGAAAGGTATAAAAACATTGAAATGCCACAACTAGTCTGAAAAACAAAATTAGCTATGTGTTAGTGCTACGCACCAAGTTCATCTGGACATGTGGGTTAGTGACAGGTGGAATCTCAGAACCCTCAAAGTTTTCCATGTCCTGAATAGAAACGCCCCCATGAACAGCATAAGCCTCTAAAGGTGTCACAGGTCTTTGAAACCTCCTCTCCTGCGACAAAACAAGGGAAATGTATTAAGTCCGAATGTCAGAAATGATGGTTTGAAAATATAGAGACTTTCTGTTACCATTTCCTGCTGGGTTCGACTAATAGAACTAGATCCACCTCGGTTCACCCTTGCCCCTGAAGTGGCACGGAGATTTCTCTTCATTTCACTTACACGCTGCCATGCTGGATCACACCATTGCGTAATGAGATGCCCCCAAGCCTCATCATCGATCCATGCAGGTTTGACTTGCTCATACTCAGCAGCAGTGAGAAACAATGGATTCTCTCTTGTGTCAATGTCTTCATCTTCACACACATCCTTGTAGTACTTGGTCACAGCTGCTACTCGAGTGTTGTACATTAGCTGCTCAGCATGGTATTGGCAAGTCGCCTCTAAAGTTGCCTCCCATCTCGTCCTAGTGTCACTCGGGTAACCTTCACCTTCAGGATATGTGTACCGAGCCTGCATTCCACAGACTTGTAAAGAACATAACAAGTCTACCAATTTCATATTTGCAAATAACTTACACGGAAATCTTTCTTGACCCGATCTGCCATTGTATCACCCGCTTCACCAACAGCATACCAATGTCTCCATTTTGTAGCTGCTACGATAGCTGGAGGACTTAATGTCATATCTTGCACAGTTTGTGGATAGTGATAGCGCAACAAAGGCTGCAACACAGTGTTTGGTCCACGTGGCCTCCCGACAAATACAGTATGTTTCCATTGCCTAGAACCATATTCAAGATGGCAAGATTATATGGATGTGAGAATTAATTACATGATGACATATAGCAAAACTTACCTTTTTCCTGCTGATACTATAACCTCCCTCCTCGCAGCGTGGGAGGAAGTGGAGGGATTGAATTTTCCCCCGTGACTTGCGAACTACATGATTTGTGCCTGCCTGGACTTCTTCTTCCCCTGTGTACTCAGGATCCTCAGCCTGTGTTTCCTCTTCCTCAACATGTGCTTCCTCTTCCTCTGCAGCCTGTGCTTCCTCTTGTGTAGCCTGTCTAGATGAAGATGTCCTAGCTTCAGATCTCTTTAGTTTTTGCAAGAAATTTTTCTTCAGCTTATGCCTGCATTAGTTTAAATGTTAGTGACATATCATATATGCAAAAAATCAATAATGTAATGAAAGAACATAAGTATGATGTAATTAAAATCAATATTGTACCATATCATCTATTCATTGTCCTCATCATAATCTGGTTCACTAGCAGTAGAGCTAGAATCATTGAAGGTATCAGAATCACACTCTTCTTCTGTATGAGATTCTACTTCTACACTGGTAGAAACATTCCGTAATATTTGGAGATCTTTCTCATGGCATATTGTATCCACTTCATTCGAGACATAAACGACATCCAACTCATCTCCTAGATCGATAGTGAATGTGCCGCTTAACCCTTCCTCCTGAAAGAACTCGGTGGTTGTACTAATTGGAGATTGATTAATGAAATGTGACATGTCTCGTTTTGCGACATGACAGACCACCCACCAATCTTTCAAGTCAATCTTCTTGACTTGTTTTATTTTCGAACCTGACATATCTCGTTTAGGGACCTTACATGGGTACGGGGTGTAGTATACTTGAGAGCACTGATGAGGTAGAACAAATGGTTCAAAGACAGAATGTTTTGATGTATGTTTGATCTCAACCAAACCAATATTTGGAGAGCGCCGCACACCGGTTGTTGGATTGAACCAATGACAATCGAATAAAACTAAGTTGAAATGTTTATCACCAGGAATGTCACTTCGATGATAACTTCAATTATACCGTAGTATTAGATCTTTGAACTACCCTCTCCAGAGCTAGTATAGACACCACCGTAATGATGAGTCAAATTTGCCTTTTGCCGCTCATACTTTGCAGAACGGAATCTATATCCATTGATATCATATCCATTAACTGATGTCACCTGGATCCGACATGTACGAGAAACCTGCTTTAAGTCGTGATGGACGCTTGGAGTTTTCATGCACTGCGGAAATATGAAAAAGGGAGTAAAAAATCAATCTAATTTATTCTGTAATCAATGGAAGGTTGTTCACTCACATATCTTGAACGATCAATGAAATTGGGATGTCCAGCTCCGGCCCCATTTTTCCTTAACCTATCTAGTTCAGTAGCAGATGGTTGTCCCCTACCAGGCCAGACTGTTTTATCATATTGGCTATCAAATAAATTAACAGATATATTAGTATACATGTGTTTGTGCTTGTGTATATGTAAATTAACAAAATTGAGACACTTACGCAACAAAATCATCCATTTCCAATGTGTTTGTGTATATGTAAATCATTACTGCTTTATGCTCCTCCGGTGTCAACATACGAGAGCCATTATTCCCTTGTTTCCGTCCTGGGACTTGCATAGTGCTAAGTGTGCAATTCGGAGTGTTGACTTCATACCCATCATCATATCTTGGCCGCTTATTTCTAGAAGACTGAACTTCACTTGAGAAATATAACGATACGAAGTTTGATATCTCTTCCGCAATATAAGCCTCCACAATGCATCCTTCCACTCTAGCCTTGTTTTTTACCCGTTTCTTAACATGTTGAAGAGCCCTACACATGTAAATCGGGATATTTAGCCATCCCATCACGTGAGAATAGTTTACAAAGTAGGGACATCTTACCTTTCGAATGGATACATCCACCGATATTGAACAGGTCCACCCACACGTGCTTCATATGGTAAATGGATAGCCATGTGCATCATGCATGTGAAAAACCCAGGCGGAAATATTTTCTCAAGTTTGCACAAAAGAACATGTATCTCATCTTCCAATTGCCTCATTCTTTGTGGATCGATCTCCTTGGCACACAATTGCCTAAAGAAGTAGCTCAACTCAGCCAGCGAGATCCACACGCTCTCCGGAAGAAATCCACGGAAAGCTATCGGCATGAGAACCTCAATGAAGATGTGAAAATCATGGCTTTTCATCCCATTCACACGAAGTTGTTGAAGGTTGACTCCACGTCTAATGTTTGCTGCATACATATCTGGAAACTTCAACTCTTTCATCCATTGTAGAACTAGTATTTTTTCTGATCTATTTAAGCAGAAAGCCGCCTTTGGCTTTTCCCAAGTACCGTTAGATTTCTCCTTCAAATGATAGCTTGGACGATCGCACAACTCTGCAAGGTCTAGTCGGGCCTTTACATTATCCTTAGTTCGATCAGCAATATCAATGCACGTAGACCAAAACATTTCTGCCACATTTTTCTCTGTATGCATGGCATCAACATTGTGACGCAACAAGAGTTTTTCAAAGTAAGGTAAGCTCCAGAAGCCTGGTACGTGGGTCCAGTTATGTGTCTCCGAGAAACCTTCAAATTGGTGTTTTTGTTTACTCTGGCTTGGCACAAGATCTAGAAGCTGCCTATGAATTTGGACACCTGTTAGACGAGGTGGAGGGGGATTGAACACCTGCCTACGCTTCCGGAATTCCTTTTGACTCCGCCTGAATGGGTGTTCAGCTTTAAGAAATTGTCGATGACAGTCAAACCAGGTGTACTTTTTACCATTCCTCAACCATAATGCAGACAAGTTTCCCAAACAAACTGGACATGCAAATTTCCCATGTGTGCTGTGTCCAGATACCATTCCAAGAGCAGGCAAATCATTAATAGACCATAAATAGCATGCTCGCATGTTGAATGCCTGTCTCAAAGATCTATCATATGTTACAACTCCATCCCATAACTTATGTAGATCATCATACAGAGGTTGCATGTATATGTCAATGTTTTTGCCAGGATGCTCCGGACCAGGAATAATTAGAGTGAGAAACACGTATTCCTTCTTCATGCAGTGTGTCGGAGGTAGGTTATAAGGAACAACAAAGACAGGCCAACAAGAATATGGTGCAGCGGCAAAACTAAATGGAGAGAAGCCATCTGTGCACAGACCTAACCGTACATTTCTTGATTCTGCGGCAAAGTCAGGAAAGTCAAGATCAAACTGTCTCCAAGCTTCACCATCAGACGGGTGTACCATCATGTCAGGTTTATCTCTATGCCATCGCATGAGTGCTGCAGTGTTGGCATCCATATAGCACCTTTGAAGTCGAGGAATGAGTGGAAGGTAGCGCAAAATTTTTCTTGCAACTGGTTTTCGACGACTTGTTCCAGAATCATTCTCCACCTGCACGTACCGTGCTTCACCACACACATCGCATTTTGTCTTTTCAATGCTGTCCTTCCAGAATAGCATGCATCCTTTTACGCAAGCATCGATCTTGTTGTACGACATACCTACACCACTTAACAGTCGTTTAGACTCGTTAAATGTTCGAGGCATTTTTGAATCCGACGTGACCGGTAGAAGATCATGCATTAGACTGAGATTTGCATCATATGCAGCATTTGAAAGGTTGTACTGAGATTTCATAGACATCAAACGAGAAACTGCGGAGAGTACAGTCTCGTTAGTGTCTTTATGGACCGGCTGCATGGTAGACTCGACCAATTTGAAGAAAGAATCTGCTGCAATAGATGCGTTTGTGTACTCTGACGCTTCATGAGCAACCCTGACATCTTCCAGCATGTCACTCATGTGATGAGATTCATCGACCTCCTCATGTTGACGAGGCCGGACAGATGGTCTTGCCTCTCCATGTGAAGTCCACACTAGGTATTCAGGTGTAAAGCCATTCTTAACTAAATGGCCTGATACAGTTTGGAGATCTTGTTTCTTATAATTTCCACATGTCCGACAAGGGCAACTAGACAACATTTGATTAGAGTTTGGCCCAGGAAAAGCGATATTAAGAAACTCTTTTGTTTTTCTGAACCAATTAATATTTGGCCTCCCGTTCTCCCAATCCGTATACATCCATGAGCGATCTTCAGCCATTGTTTCGAACAAACTAAACAAAAAAAACCATTGGTAATTCTTTTACTTTCTATAATAAAATGAAATAATATCACTATAAAAAATAGAACACAAGTGTTATATTGACATACACAGACATACACCAACTATTTCGTAATATGCTCAAGTTTAATCATGTTCAAATAAACATACACAATGGTAAATTATAATAAAACAAATATACATAAAGCGAAAAGTAAAGCATAAATTAGCATTCATTAACTTAGTTTCATCACGTTCAAATCAACATACACAGAGGTAAACTATAATAAAACAAATATACGTAATACCAAAAGTAAAGCATACATTAGCATTCATTAACTTAGTTTCATCACGTTTAAATCAACATACACAGTGCTAAAGCATAATAAAACAAATATAAATAATACCAAAATTAAGTAAAAATTAGTATTAATTAACTTACATTGTTCTCGATAGCAGAACAACACTAGAGCAAGGCTACGCCGAGTGCACTCTCGAGGACAACACAAGAGCAAGGCTACGCCGAGTGCACTCTCGGGGACTCACCTAGAAAGCACCCAAAAACACTTTCAATAATATATGACGGCCATGGTCCAGTAATCAAAATTTTCACACATACTCACAGGCTCAGAGTCACAACAAATACCTTTCCATGTCAGCTAACATTTTTAGTGCAAACTACCTCTAACTTTCATAGATAAATAACCAATTCTTTCTTTTGCAAAGCATTCTAACATCCTAACTTTTGTTCAATTGATAATATTACAATCTTTCCCTTTACGCACTATAGTATTGCACAAACTTTTGCATCTTCAAGTGACAAAGCTTTTGATTACAAAATACTAAATCAACCTCTAAACTTTTGCACCTTCAAGTGACAAAGCTTTTAATTACTAAATACTAAATCAACCTCTAGTCTCGCACCCATATTTGTCATTCATATCACGAACATATCTAACAAAATGGTAAGAACAACAAACATATAAACTTAGCTTTACCTTTTGTACCACCTTCAAAATGCCAAAAATTTCTTTTAAGGATGATAGGAAGGCACCATCATAGACGCAGTCGGCGGTGCCGGAGGCAGAGCAGGAGGAGGCAGGCAGGCGGAGCTCCTGCGGCGACAGAGGGAGGAGGCCGGGGCAGCGGGGCCCGGCATTGGAGGGCGGCGGCGGCCGGTGTGAGGGGGAGGGCGGCGGGTTTGGGCGGGAGAGGTGGGAGGCGGCGGCGCCGGCTGGAGAGGAGGGAGGCCGCAGCGGCTGGAGAGGAGGACGCCGGGCGTTGGCGCCGGCAGAGGAGGGCGGCGCCGGTGAGGCGGAGGGCGGTCGGCTTGGGCGAGAGAGGGAGGCCGCCGGTGAGAGGGGAACGCAGGCGGCGGCGCCGGGAGAGGAGGGACGTCGGGGCGGCGGCGCCGGGAGAGGAGGGACGTCGGGGCGGCGGCGCCGGGAGAGGAGGGACGCCGGGGCGGCGGCTGGATGTCTGCTATCAGAGGCTGGGAGCTGGTCGATTTGGGAGCCGGCGGCTTTCAATTTCTTTACAGCCTCGTATCCAAACTATGAAGGAGAATATACCCCGAGTGTCCTCTCGGAATAGAGGCCGGCTGGGGGTTGCCCTAGAACGGCCGTATTCGGTCCAAACCAACCCAGTCCATACCAACCCCGAGTGCCCACTCGGAAGACATCTATCCTGAGTGCCCACTCAACACACATCTGTTTAACATGCTTCCACATAGAAGCTCTCTCAATATTTCAACCGTAATTATCTAGATAGAATGAACACTGTTTTGAGCATTCTGAAAACATCGATATTACCATGTTTGATGGCATAATGGGAATAATGATATTTTTATCCAGGAAATAAAATCATTAACACGTTCCAATTCCGAGTGCCCTCTCGTTCTAATAGTGCACCGAGTGCCCTCTCGGCATAGAGGGGTATATGGTCGTTGCCCTAGAATCAGTTTCCCGAGTGCACTCTCGTTCTAACATTACACCGAGTGCCCTGTCGGGATAGATTGTCATTCCTCTGCTGACATGGCATCCATACCGAGTGTGCCCTCGCAATAAGGTGACCTACGTGGACAACACCGTCATATTACGAGTGTCCTCTCGGCATAGATTCCATATATTCCGAGTGGGCACTCGCAATAGATTACACTCGGTATAATATACTTTACGCCGAGTGTGCACTCGGTTAGATATTTTCACACTCGCCCCAAAACTGGATTCTTGTAGTGAAATTACTTCAAAAAAATTACATTTAATTTTGAGGCACTTTGTGAATTAAGACTTCATTTTGAATTAACTAATTAAAACAAATTTGAGGCCTTGTTAACTTGTAGTTATACTAGTTTTTCTAATGGCGTAAGTTGTTGCAAAATGTGCAATGGCATGGACCAAATTGTCCTAACAATGGAACAATCAACGGACTTCTTTTATGTGTAAGTGCGTTGTCATACAACACAATAAAACAGTCACAAACAGAAAGCTTAAACATGCTGGCCTCTAACTCGTGTATCTGGATTTATCTCCAGTTGTTCAACATTGTCTACAAGATGGTAACTAACTGATGGGACTGAAACTGCTCAACCGTACTCTCCCTAAAATATATATAGCATCGTAGCTCTTGGCTCTTGTTTAGTTTTAGAGAGGCATGCACATGTTTATGCGAATAAAAACATGAAGCTACTTATCTTAAGTAATGAACCACGATCACAAGTTTGTTCCAAAGAAAACAAGGTACGCCGGCCCCAACAACAATGGACAAAAATCTACACAAGAAAAGCAAACAGTGGAAATTTGATACAACTACTAAACAAAACATGCACAACATCCTAGCCAGCTGTACATACAAATCCATATATCTTCCATTTTTGTTGAGTAAAAAGTATTTTAGCTTACCAAACTTTTCAATTTCCAAATGTAAATCACCAACTATTTTTTAATCATTTCATTGGCTATCAGTTTAGCTTATCTACAAGTTTGACAATGGCACCGCTTACATTTCATGGATGCAACCAATTACATTCCTTAGTATGCATATGGACCATAGTTACCAGATTCGCCATAAATCCCTGCGAATCATGAACCGGATTCATCGAATCCCAAACTGGTTTAAGGTATGGGGTTCATGTTCGCCGTGAAAATTGAAATAAAAAGTGATGAACCACGAACCCAAATCCCATACTGCGACTTGAACAAACCAACCATGTTTGTCGTAACTATGATATGGACATTGTCACAAACACATCGATCCTCTTCAATTTTCTAGTCAAGTAGTTTCACTCGTGATGAGATACCGATGTTCAAAATGGAACAACGCCTATTAACAATGACATGTATATGATTTCAGGTCCCTAATTCCGTTCAAGAAACCATGACAACGCATTTGCAACGGCTGGTATTATATGGAACATAATTTAGTACCTAATCGAGGTTAGTTTGTCGATCGACTTGGCATGCGTTCAGGGTGTAGCTTTAGCTTGCTGCTTTGGAGAATTGATTCGGTTTTCAGAAAGATTGTTAGCGATATCAAAAGGTGCTGTGGATTTGAAGAAAAAGGAGTCAAGGTGTTGTGGTACTACATCTCAGAATCAATGTAGTGTTGCAGAAGTTTTTCGCTGGTAAAAGATTGAGAGCTTTGACAAATTATGACAATTGAGAGCAAGATAGTTGTAGAGCTGAGCATCCTAAAATTAGTTAAATATTAGTCACTTCATATCCATCTTTTCGAACTAATTAACCTAATTAGTTTCTTTCTTCAGGAATGTTTCTAAACATTTGTCGTTAGCAGATGCGAGATGACATGGATAATCCTTGTGAATTAACAAAAAATATCCTAATTAAACTTTACAAAATGCAATACATCAATGGTGTATACATCTAGAGTGAGTTGTATATACAAGCAACATTTCGCACTTTATTAGCTGGCCATGCTACTTTCTGCCCTCACTGTATCTTTGCCCATACTAAAGTGAAACAAATAAATAGACAACTTATCCATCTGATCATGTCAAAATTAAAAATCTGTTTAATTTAGGAGATTGACACTAACATTCGTGTACAATTGTGATTGTCAAAAGTAAAATGTAGTGTCAATAGATAACGTTGCATGCTCATACAGCTACTAGAAAATAAAAAACCTGAAATCGTCTTAAAATTCTACTTTGAATTTCAGTGACTTCGTTTTTGGGAAATGGGAACAATTTATAACCAGCGCTCTCTTAACTAACACTTGGTGTTCATTTGGAAGTTGGAATTTTTAACACATTGGTTACTTTATATTATATGCTAACATTCGGCCCTGGATACAGGAGTGTCGACGGCGTTTGGACAGGGCTACCATGGGTTATGATCAGGTGACGCCTTGAGTTCTATCTATGCATTACCAATTATTCTTTTGTTTATTTTTCATGTTGGCATGTAGTGCACATACATAAAAAGCAGTGTGACCCATTTCTCAATACAATTTTGCTTTAATGTTTCTTGTAATATATGCCTTATGTGTCTCTCCTGCAGTTTGTATTTCTTGATGCATATTTTTTTCAAAATTATGTTTTGACCTTTGTCATCAGCTGGTGGTTAGCTTTTATCCATCATGTTCTTCTAGATTACAAACGAATTGTTCCTCTTGGTCTTGGACATGATGATCAATGCATTAATGATGATCCCAACACTCTTGGTCTTGATGGAAGAACTTGACTCGTTGAGGAAAGTAAAAGGCTTGGCCGTGAAAATGCAAAAGACATTATAGCATGTGGATTTGATGTTGAAAGGACTTTCATTTTCTCCGGTTTTAATTTTGTTGGAGGGTAAGATAACTTTTCTTAAGTGTACTCTTGATTCATGTTTCGCCTTATGACTGATTGCTTGTTTATTCTGTCACTACTCACAAAGCCGGTGAAGTGTGTACGGTCAGTCTTAGCTTGTTTATTCTATAACAAATTAATAACCCTCTATCTTATTCTTGCAGTGCCTTTTACGAAAATATGGTTAAAGTCGCCAGCTGTGTGACATATAATAAGGTGAGATCTGTTTAATTAAGAACAGTGTTTTGGACATTATAGGGCTTGATTACTTCTCATAAAGCATTATATTTTGCTAATATGGTTTACTCTTGAATGACGAGTTGTAGGAATATTTGGATTCAGCCAAGAGGATCACATAGGAAAGATTGGCTTTCCTCTTGTGCAGCGATTCCATCATTCCCTTCTTCATTTCCCCATCTCTTCTCTGGCGATGACCAACTTAGGTGTTTGATCCCATGTGCCATAGACCAGGTACAAACATATTTCTTGTTATTGATCCTGACAGTCCAACATAATTGCTTGTGTGTCTGTTTGTTGGCATACATACAATATATCTAGCATGACTGAATTCAGAATTAAGGCTTTGTAGGTTCTTGGTGCTTTACAAAGACTTAATTGTAATTGTGTCCTACCTCTATATGCACAATATGGATAAATTTGTTCTTTAGATAATTATCATGAAAGTTTATCTCGAGTAATCCCTTTAAAAATGCTGAACGTAAATCAGGATATTCATGTTTTTCTTTGAAAGTTTCAGTTCATTTGATTTTTTTTTCTGTTCTCCTGTGATCCTTATTTGAGGATGACTCGCGATGTTGCTCCAAGAATTGGTTTTGAAACCATCACCGATTGAATCAAGATTTTTCCCTGCTTCTTCGTATTTTTGTTAGGAACATGGATTTGGAACTTAATGCCTTCATTGCGTAGAAGTGTAACATGGTTATAAAAAATGAGTTTATGCATACAGGCACAATGCGCTTATGCAGATCTCATGTTCGAACTTCTACTTTGATGATCTGAAACTATTCTTTTAATGCCAGCCGATTAGGACTGTTATAGTAAAGTGATTGCTGCCAGATAAAATGTTTCAATCTAAAGGAAGGGATTTTTTAGGGTAAGTTTGCATGTATGTACCTGTATTTCTAATACAGATGAAAAGAATTTTTTTTGGGCTATTCTGATTGAGGTAGTGGAGCCTTCACATTTCTACCTTTTGCTCTTCTATCTGACATGTTTATTTAAGTAAGTTATTACTATGTACCATCATATCGCCTTAAGATTATTCCTGATGCGTACGCATTACAGATTCAATGGTATCCAGCTGTTTTTTTTATCATATTTGAATGGCATATACCTGCACTATATCTGTAGTTCATTTGTGTGCTGTTTTAGAGGGCATGGCTAGCACTTTCCTGAGGCTAGCCAGAAGTGCAGGGTTTTTTTTTGTCGGACGGGGTTATCAGTGGCGGTTCCATATAACAACCGCTACTGATAATGCCATATCAGTGGCGGTTTTTAATTAGAACCGCCACTGATATGGAATTATCAGTAGCGGTTTTTATATGGAACCGCCACTGATATGGCATTATCAGTGGCGGTTTTTAGATGGAACCGCCACTGATATTATCATTATCAGTGGCGGTTTTTCTATCCAACCGCCACTAATGATTATTATCAGTGGCGGTTTTCAAACCGCCACTGAAAATCTCCGATTATCGATGGCGTTTAATGCGTGGCGGTTCAAAACCGCCATCCGATGCCTCTTACGAACCGCCATCGATGTCCCTTTGCATAGTAGTGTCAATTCAATACAAAGATTGCAAATTAATATGAATATTGTTGTCATTTCGATCTTGCTAAACTATTAGCACCGGTATATATCAAGCTGCATATATATGATTGGCATCACGAGAGTTTGCATGCTTGAACTGAATTATAGGGTTCGCATTAGATATATACATAAATACCGCCACGTACACATACGTACGTATATATATGCAGCTTTCACCTAAGTGTTTGTTTGTTTCGTCGAAAAAGAAAATAGAGAAGTGTTGAATGAAAACTTCACTTCACTCCACCAATGCATCATCTTGCTCAAAACAAACCAACAAGAGAGCGAGTTAGACCACCCCAAACTAAACAAACTTACATGAATCTGCCTGAGCAAAGACTCAGGCAATGTACCGGCCGGTCCTACCATTCCCATTTGCCGGATAGAGCCGCACGCAAGAATCCAAATGTAATTAACACTTTGCTATGGAAATCCAATGCCGGAATGCCCGGTGCATGCATGACGACAACAAGAAACCATGTTAGTTTTGTCATAAGTACACCTCTTCTACTCTCCCCATGTCGGGTGTGAGCGACGATGACCTTAATCGGTGCCCAAACTTGGGATGCGCCTTTGTCGAGATCACCGAATCAGTGCTGCCAACCATGTTTCATGTACTGTACTTGCAAAGCATATGCATGTGCATGAGTTTACAAATAGTACCACTACTACAGATCTGGCCATCAATACCGGTTTGTAACTGCCATCAGTACCGGTTTTTGAACCGGTACAAGCCATCCGGGACTGATGCCCATTGAGCATCAGTACGTTCTACCAACCGGTATTGATATGACTATCAGTACCAGTTAGAGCCTCCAACCGGTACTGATGATCTAGAACAAATTGATGAGTAGAGTAATGAACTAAAGATAGCTGCTTCCTAAATTGATCAACGACATTGCACAAATACATGCAGAAAAGTGTGGTTGTAGGTAGGAGTTATACCTCCATTACGTTCCGGAGGAAACGGGGCCGGTGAGACCACCCACGTGTCCCACCCACTCTCTCTCCTCTTTTTGCGAAAAAACCCCTCAATTTATTGAAATTACGGATAGATCCTTTTGCAATTTTTTGTGAGAGGAAAATTTTTTCCCCGGTTCGCGTTTAAGTCCCTCATTCGCCGTTTTACGTAAAAAACCTCCCATTAAATACGAATCATAAACGAGCCTTTTTATAGTTTTTCAAAATAGCGAACAGGTCCAAAATCATATCAAATAGGTCCGTGCACTTTTCGTTCAGGTCCTTTCTCCGTTTTGCCCGAAAAAAATGTTTTCATGGTCCGTTTTCCCTCCGAAGCATGGAAAAAATATTTCCGTTTCTCCGTTTTGCCTAGAAAAAATATTTTTGTGGTCCGTTTACCCTTCAGAGCATGGAAAAAAATTTTTGTTTGCCGTTTTTCCTAAAAAATTCGGGAAAATGTTTTCGTGGTCCGTTTTTCCTCCGGAGCATGGAAAAAATGTTTTCGTTGGCCGTTTTTCCTAAAAAAAAATCCGGAAAAATGTTTTCGTAGTCCGTTTTTCCCTCCGGAGCATGGAAAAAATGTTTTCGTTGGCCGTTTTTCCTAAACAAAATCCGAAAAAATGTTTTCGTGGTCCGTTTTTCCTCCGGAGCATGGGAAAAATGTTTTCGTTTCTCCGTTTTGCCCGGAAAAAATGTTTTTGTGATCCGTTTTTCCTCCAGAGCATGCAAAAAATGTTTTCGTTTCTCTGTTTTTCCTAAAAAAAACGAAAAATATTTTGTTGGTCCGTTTTTCCTCCGAAGCATGGAAAAAATGTTTTCGTTTTTCCGTTTTACCCAAAAAAAAGTTTTTGTAGTCCGTTTTTCCTTCAGAGCATGAAAAAAATATTTTAAAGTGTTCTCGTGGTCCGTTTTTTCTCCAAAAACATTTTTTCAGTTTTTCAGTATTAAATTTTTTTCGTTCACGTCTTGGCGCTGCAGTGCCGCGCTCAATTTCCTAGTTGATACAATGCAATACAAAAGTGCACGCATGCGAAAAAATACAATAGAAAACAAAGCTTAGTAGATTTTTTAGATAATGGAAGAATATATTAACCTTCCGGCCTTTGCACCTTGAGATGCACACAACCACAACATTTATTACAAAGTTTGAACCGAAATGTTGACAAAGAGAAATTCATAAAAACAGTCTTAACAATCGTAAAACATAGAATTCAGCATTTAGAAGGCTAAGAACTATTCAAAAGATAGAATACTTTAAGCATAATCACTATGAAATGGGTAACTTGAAATTTGGAAGATGAACAGGATTGTGAGAGCCATTCAATGTCTCAATGCTGGATTAACTGAGTTATGAGAACCATTCTACCATTGTTCAGTCTTCATCAAAATCCATGTGTAAACCAAAATCAAGAAAAATCATGTGAACGAACCTTCAAAGTCAATCAGAGACATCTAACATAGAACAAATCAGAAAGCATGGAGGTGGATTACATCAATAACACAGCATGAAGGTAACCCCGAATAAACTGCTAGGCACAAGGATACAAAAAAACTAATAGAGTTGTATCTAATAGGTGAATACCATCATCACTAGACAATGGGCTGGTGTTTCAGGTATGAGATATGAACAATTCAGAAGGAAAGCTCATGTTCACCAGTGCAAGATTGATTGCCCTTCTCTTTCAATATCATTCCTACAGGGGAGGACTGATATCTTTCGAATGAACAAAACAATAATAAAAAATAAACTAAATATTATGCTGATGGTATCACATGTTTGCAAATTTAGATCATTAGCACCCACCAGTAATAAAGAAAATTACATCAGCATTTTAAATATTTGGGAGTAAGTGGCCGTTGTTCGATATATACCATAGAGAGTCTCCAGTATGGAGAAGCACATAAAGAGCTAGTTCGGCTCTTCTAATTTTCTTTTCGCAAACAATCGAAAGACCGGCAATTAAACTAGCAAGCCAATACATAAGTTTGTGATCTTTATCTGCAACTTTACCGTGCAAATAGATGACAGCCTGCCAATGATCATCTGGAATGCCAGGGCCATTAAGCACCGATACTGAGCATCATAATGAGCCTAGAATATGAAGAAAATGATACTACCGAGTTTCTGATCTCTGAACATATTCTTTACGTAAGGCTCGAATCATTCATCAAGCAAATGGGAGCATAGTGAGCAGCATCGAACACATAAAACTATAAGTACATTAGTTGCATGGAACAAATGTAAATTGGCAAACAAAACGCATTTATACAGATAGTGGATAATGCGAGAAACTTAAGTATCCATTATATCCTGTAGCAAAAATATGATTTCTCCAACACAGAAAGTATGTTCACTTACAATTTTTTCATCCTTGTTTACCTTTGCAATTTTTAGTCCCAAATCTCCTTGCATGTTATGACATGCACACTGCCACCTTTGAAATCAATCTTCTCTTCGTCATTACTGTGTTCCTGTTCAGGAATGAAAACATGTGGTGAGAATTCTGATGATCTCATCATCACTGTAAGCCTTATGATGGGTCTTCTCATGCAGTATATTTGCTTCTGAATGTGCCAAACTTGTGTTGACCTCCGGTCCCTCATAGCGTTATGCACTTACAAGTGGCACCAAAAGCTAGAATGAAGAAAGAAAGTTTAGGTATGGAGAGTTGCCAATGTTTACTACCTTTGCACTACTTTTTTCCATTACTTCAAAAATCAAGGATGTAGTAAGAATAGAATGGAGTGCCAAAAAATTGGAACAAAATAATTGTGCCATTTTCTAAGGTAGCATATCCTAACAATGTAGTTCATGCATATTAGGCTTGTTTTAAGAGTAACACCTCTACAATCTGAAAATGGCATGGGGGAAGAAACTAAAGTCAGCATCGCATTTTGATTTGATTTGAGTGTAGCCTAAAGGGATTCAAAATTGTATTTTGAAATTTTATATTTCACAAGTCAACAGAATGCAACATAAGAAAAATATTTCATATGATTGTTTGGGGTAAAATACAGAGTCTTGTTACTTTTGTAAGAACAAAAGGATCCAGTAACTTCTAATCACATCAATGAATATTTTAGATCCACCAATCTAATTAGCATTTGATTATGTTCTAGATTAAAGCCATTGCAAAAGTTAGCGCTATTTGGAACAAACTACGACACAAAGAGAATAGCAACAGAATGGCATTTAATAAGAATGCATTCATTTATCAACTTGTAATGTAATCGATCAAGATCATATTTCCACATGCGCATGAGCTTAAATCAACATTAGAACAAAAAAGTAAGAACAAAAAAGTAAGAATTCCACAGATCAAGATTCAATTCACAGTCCAATTTAGCCTTAACGAAGTTACCAATTGGCAATAGTATATTTCTAACGATGCACCGGTATAGCAGATCTTGGTAGCTACACTAATCGTACAGAAAGAGACAAGTGAAGCAACGCATCACCTTGTTGAAGTCGCCGGTGACCTGCGCGGCAATGTCCTCCTTGAGCGGCCGGTGGGGGAGGAGGGCGTCGGAGGCGCTGACGAAGCCGGATCTAGGCATCGACCGTCGCGTATCCGCCTGATGTCCCTCGGTAGTCGACGTCGCCCCACGGTCAGCACGAAGGGAGGGCAGGGATCCTGCAAATGATGGCAACATACTCCAGATCCTGCTGGGGGCGCGATGCAAGAGCCAGCAGGGGGGCCATCAGTGGAGCGCGCGAGGTGGGTGACGGGAGATGCGGCGGAGGGTGCGCAGCAGACTAGCGAGGTGGTGGGCGAACCGATGCAGGGAGAGGAAGGGGTGTGGACGGAGTGGGAGAGGTCGGCCGAGCGTACGGGCCGCCGGGCAGAGCACGCGAGGAGGGGCAGGGAATGAAAGGGCTAGAAATTTATGATGTTTTAAGAATCGTCGAGAAGGCTCCCGAGCCTCACGCATTTGGCTGCCTCTACAGGCGCGTGGCGCAAGGAGCAGCAGGAGGAATGGCGGGCAGCGGGGTTGCGGAGGCTCGCGGGCAGGCGACGGCATTGCGCGGTGCGAAAGGAGGAGAGAGTAGTGACGTCGTGACTATGTGAAGGTGACGGCCGGATGGGAAGGGACGGGGGGACAGCGCGTAGCCTCGAACGCTGCGGAAGGAGGAGAGAGTACCGGCGATGTGGAGGTGCCTAGGGATGTGATCGGATCGGATACGGTCGAATATCGTCCTATTCATATCTGTATCCGTATTTTTTATCGAATACAGAATCGAATACGAATAGTGTCGAATACAGAATCGAATACGAATTATACAGGATAATATCGGTTACGAATACAGATCGAATACGGATCGGAATCAACATGGATACGAATAATATTAGTCGGATATTTTAAAATCCAATTTCAGTTTTTTTCCAAAATCGGTTCAAATTTAAATTCAAAATTCCAAAAGAAATATATTTGTACGTCTTTTTTTTGCCTTTTTATCCCTAGCTTGTCATACATGTGACTCTGTGAGTAACAATGTACCCCATTGCAATAATTGAACCAAATGATTTGCAGCTGACATATCTTCTTTGAATCCTAAGTAGCCCTCCTGAAACGTCACTTGCCAATTTCTGTACCACCTTTACCCAAATATCTCCAAATTAGCATCTAGCACACATGAACACATTATATCTTGTCATCCAATGCAGACCCCAGTCTCTGAAATAGTGAAACATGTTAAATTGTTAATGTGTTATTCTGAAACGTGTTATTCGGATAATATCCGTATGTCATATTCGGATATTATCCGAACAAAAACTCGGATATTCCGTATCCATCGGATAATCAGTGTTCCATATCCGTATCCGTATCCATGTAAATTATCCGTATCCATATCCTTATCCGAGAAATCAACCGGATATCTGTGAAACTATCCAAATCATCATCCAAATCAATTCGGTCGGTCGGTCGGTCGGAAAATATCCGTACCAGTTCCATCCCTAGAGGTGACGGTCGGATGGGAAGGGACGGGGGGATGGTGTGTATTTCACCTTGCAACCAGCAAACAAAGGTTTCTTCGAGTCCTCCATCAAACCCACGAATTTTTTATATTCCCTTTCATCACGGTTCCCTTCTGCGTCGCGCAGCATCTGGTCCAGATTGTCATCATGCAACATATCCTCGTCGGAAGTAGAATCGATGTGATCATCTGGCATATCGTTGACTTCGTCGAAGATGTTAACAGTACCACCTGCTTCTTGTATATTCTGCTCTTCGCCGTGACTGGTCCAACATGTATACCCCTTTTTGAAACCTCGCATAATCAAGTGTGCTTCGATATGCGCTGAGTTTCGAAACATCATCAGATTCTCACAATCGATGGATGGACAAGACATATATTGCACTCCCTTATTAAACATGTCCTCCTCTGCAGTTCTTCTAAAAGTGGAGACGCCATTAATGTACTCCACACTCGTACGGTTCTCAGCGTACATCCAGCTTCGATCCATCTACGCTACACATGTAATATTCGATCCAATTAGAACCCTCCTTTGAACTGATTAAGTAGACTTTCCTTAACATGTTAGAGCTTGAAAATAATATTGCAATTATAACGTCCAATTACTAGCTAGCTTAGATCACCACCAAAACATAGATCTACAAGCTAGATCTAAACGATCTTAAATTTGTTACATAACCAAGCTAGATATTGAATTAATATATATAATGCAATTTTATATCCATTACTAACCTTAGATCTGAATTAACATATATAATGCAATTATCTATTACTAACCTTAGATCACAAGAATCACCTATTATTTAGGCTGCCTTTCTTACAGACGGTTCTATGGCCAAATCGTCTGTGATATAACGCTCTTAACATTCAATCCCGGCTCATGACCACAAATCGAACTTGCGCTCGGGCCTATATATAGGCAAACTTTATCGCAGACGGTTCTTTCAAATAACCGTGCATGATATATAGATAATCACAGGCGGTGATGTGTACAAACCGTCTGCGTGATATATTCTGACAGTTCTGTTCACTAAACCGTCGGTGATAGCCATATATATCACGCACGATTATTGCATAATACCGTGCGTGATAATTCCTGACGGTTTTGTATTCAAACCGTCCGTGATAGCAGACGAAGAATGGTATGTGAATGTTTCGCTGACGGTTGGTTTATAGAATCGTCTGTGATGTTCTATATTATAGACGGTTTTTCTAAACTGTCTGTGATGGTCCGTCTAATATAAGCATTTCTGTAGTACTGACCTAAGTTAATAGATTAGACTAGATTAACTTATCCTAAATTCTCACTATGGATCCAAACTCCAAAAGTTTCAATTGTGATGAGCCCCTCATCACAATCGGTTCTATCTCTAAGATAGAACCGATTGTGATGACCCTATTTTCCAAAACACAGATTGCAGTACACATATCACAATTGATTTTTTTCATGAAAAGTTTGTAACCGACACAGATGAAGCGATGTGATGTACCATTCTATAGTAGTACATATTGGCTGTTCACTTGCACACACACACACACACACACACACACACACACACACATATATATATATATATATATATATATATATATATATATATAGGAAGCCTCTTTTCTACTCCCGGGAGTAATTACTCCCTATGCCGTATCTCATAACATAGGGAGTATCTCGCACAACGGAGGGTATGTACGTGTAATATGTAAGTATATAAGATCATCTAGGTGGTATTTACATTTTTTCAGAAGTGGTATGTACACTTTTTAAACATACTCCTTTTTATATACGTATATGAAGGTATTTGCAAAATAGGCTAAAAACTATGTACTCCCTTGCAATTTTTTCATGTGGATCTCATTGGAATATCTTATAATTAGTATATGAGTGTATCCAAAGTGATAAAGGAGTATTTCAAGTTCGTTTGGGTGATATTTCAGAGATGGGAGTAATTACTCCCGGGAGTACAAAGTATTTTTCCTAGGAAGCCTCTTTTCTACTCCCGGGAGTAATTACTCCCTATGCCGTATCTCATAACATAGGGAGTATCTCGCACAACAGAGGGTATGTACGTGTAATATGTAAGTATATAAGATCATCTAGGTGGTATTTACATTTTTTCAGAAGTGGTATGTACACTTTTTAAACATACTCCTTTTTATATACGTATATGAAGGTATTTGCAAAATAGGCTAAAAACTATATACTCCCTTGCAATTTTTTCATGTGGATCTCATTGGAATATCTTATAATTAGTATATGAGTGTATCCAAAGTGATAAAGGAGTATTTCAAGTTCGTTTGGGTGATATTTCAGAGATGGGAGTATTTACTCCCGGGAGTACAAAGTATTTTTCCTAAGGAAGCCTCTTTTCTACTCCCGGGAGTAATTACTCCCTATGCCGTATCTCATAACATAGGGAGTATCTCGCACAACGGAGGGTATGTACGTGTAATATGTAAGTATATAAGATCATCTAGGTGGTATTTACATTTTTTCAGAAGTGGTATGTACACTTTTTAAACATACTCCTTTTTATAATGCATTCTGTTAGGGGCATATATGGCGACAGATACATCATGATGACCAACGTTTTAACCTACATCGATCTTTAAACATTCTGCCTGAAATATAAAATAGAACCTGGTTAGTTGCCTAATCTAGCTTTCCTTTGCTTGCAAGAACCAAAAACATGCAGGTACTATATGTGTTAGAAATAGCAAGGAGTTGCAACAACGTGAGTATAAGTGTGAGAATTGAAGGGGAGTGCTCCTTCAGATTCGAACCCTCTGCACAACAACTTGGTCACTTGTACTTACTTCTACTGTAATAGGTATAGCTAGAAACAAACAAAAGGCAATTAATACATGAGTGTTAAACTGGTGGTTGGATGAAAAAATATTTTTGGTGGGTTTGTTCATGGAGTTTCATCGCGTGACATGGCTTCATACTGTTTCCTTTTGAGAGCAAATGAGTATCAAATACTGATAAATTAGTATATATTTTTTTCTCCAAATAATTAAATTAATATCACATATGTAGGCCAGATAAAGCATATGCATGCATGAACTATTGTACAAAGTTTCGTTCATGATGTGCAAGTGTAATGCCTTTGGAATTTTACATTCTAAATGTAGCGATTGATCAATACACCTTGTACATAATGTTGCCACCATGTACTGCAGAATTAAACACTCCATAAAAAAGGGTTGTAATCTTTATCTTTATATCTTTATATATACTAATTAGATGCCCTCCTTGGATCCCCACGTTAATCCTAAAATTCCCACATTAATCCAAGAAAAAGAAAAATAGCTAGAAAATCTCACATTATTCTAAAAAAAGAGAAAATCTTGATCGCTCAATCTCCTTAATCATTTTTATCCACGGTTTAGATCTATTTATCTATTCATAAGAGATATATGGTAAATCAGAGGAGTCCTATATGAAAGGGAAGTTGCTTTCCTTATCTTTAAATTTTCTTAATAGTCAAATCATATTCCGTGATCTGAAGGAAGGAGGCCGTGAAGCTTCTTAATCTGCTGCCTTTTGACCATAAAACACTCGCAGAAGGAGTATATATTTTTTTTCCATTGCAAATTCTCTTCTTCTTCTTTGTTTTTTTTGTTTTCTCGAAAGCGAGTAAAGGCCTATATATCAATCCTTAGAAATTTCAAAGATATAGGCGAGTTTAGATTTCATTACGCGGTGCTAATGAAATCCAAACTCGACTATATATGTCTGGTCTCCGCTGCCTAGTTCTTAACCTTTAATTGCTAATCATCTTGCTAATAATTGATAGTTCATCGTTGTGATGCATCATATGCATGTGCATATTTCCTTTTTGTTTACTCTTTTTACTTCCCCTTTTCGTTTTTTAGTTTTGATTCTCTGACGTCGTAACTAATAGTCAAATCACATTCCGTGATCTGGAGGATATATGGAGGCCGTGAATTTCTAAACGTTAATTTGAGAAAAATAAAAAATACTATAAAATTCTATATTATTTTTGAAAAAAAGAGAAAATTTTAATCATCCAATCTCCTTAATCATAATTTTCATCCACGACTTAGATCTATTTATCAAAATTGTTAGTCCTGCAGGCGCACGGGTTGATGACTAGTAGTATTAATTAATTTAGTCTGAAATTATAGTTTCCTGTAATCTATATCCAATATGCATGGACAACGGATTTTATCATCATTTTTATGAGAAACCTTCATATCACCAATCGATTAGGATTGGACCGCAATGAGCTCCTAACACAGGACTTGATCACCATTTTTTTTGCTAGCGATCTCATGATCACCGTTTTTTTTATCACAACAGATATAACACAAGGATCGATCTCTCAATTGAATGAGCAGGTAATTAGTTAACTCTAAACAAATTAACCAGAAGAACCGAACCATGTGTCACAAACCTTATTTGATCGATCGACACATTATCATCAACCATGTGCCATGCATTAATGCATGAGCATGCACCTAGATAGCCTGCATGTCTCCTGATTTACTAATCAATTACCAGTTAAACGATGCAACGCTCTAACAACACCGATCAACGGATTGACCGATCAATTCGATATCGCGGTTTCCCCTTCGATTCTCCGTTCACGACGACACGCCGACACCGAGGAAGTCGATGAAGGGCACGTCCTGCTTCCTCTTCAATGACTCATCACCGTCATGGTAATTGTCCTTCCTGTGACGGTCATGCCCGCCATGAAGGCCTTGGCCAAGGCCATCCAATGCTAGTTCTTCTCTTGAAGAAGAGAAGGTGATGGAGAGAGCAGGCGCCATGGTCGGTTGCTTGCCGCCGTAGATGCACTTGGCTGCCTCGAAACTCGTGCCCACTAAGCTCATATTGCTACTAGGATTAGCATTACCAAAGCTCTTGAACAATGGAGTAGGAGGAGCCGCCGCCGCCGCCGATGAGCTGAACAATCCACTACCGCTGCTAGGCCTGGAGAAGCCGAAGCAAAGCGAGCCAACCGATGTCGCCGGCGCGCTGCCAAACTCGAGCTGGCCGCCGGCGTAGGCCGGCAGCGACGACGCTTCCTTGGCGAGGAGCCTGGAGCGCTCGCGGCTGCGGCGTGCCCTGACGACGTGCCAGTGGTTCTTGACGGCGTTGTCGGTGCGGCCGGGGAAGTGGCGGGCGATGAGCGCCCACTTGTTGCCGTGGACACGGTGCGCCGCCAGCAGCTGCTGCTCCTCCTCCTCCGTGAACGGCCGCTTGTTGATCCGCGGGTCCAGCTGATTGAACCACCGGAGACGGCAGCTCTTCCCTTAATTGCACACACAATTCCACAAATTAATGAACTTGAAATTTTCACTAACAAAATTCAGTATAATTGTTTAGTACGTAGTAAGACTATTAGGATGATTACATGACACTTAATTAAAAGAGGATTAAAAAGAGAGTGCACAGAAAGGTGCTTGCATATATAGATATATAGATCGATCTACTTGCATCAACTTGCATGGCGTGAGAGATTAGTGAAAAAAATTTCTGTAGGTGTAGCCGTGTAGGTGATCAACTCTTGACACATGTATGCATTCATGAATGCGTCCTATGAACCAAACCCGAACCGTGCGTGCGTGTTGATTACTTCTTTATTATGTTCTTCTAGTTGCTAGTTCTTTTGGCCTCATACTTACGCTTGCGCAATTTTGTTATGTAAAAGAAAAAAAAATTGGGGGGTAATTTGAGTTTGAAAGAGGAGATTAAGAATAAAGATGCATGCTATGTAGTCAAAAGTTGTGCAAGTATTGTTCATGAACTTTTAATTACCAGGGCGCATGAACCATAATCTTTTACATTTTGAACAAATAATATTTCAAGCGTATAACTAATTTGAGACTAACAAAGTACTAAGAGAGAACGTATTGGATGCATGGCCTTGAAATGCTTACATTAAAGTATGCGCATGATCAAGATCACCCCCCACCCACCAACACATACACACACACACAAAGTAACTAACACACAGCACGATACGCAACACTGGAACAATATATATGACCGTGGAAATTCCTCCAACCTGATACATGATTAGTTGAATCCGAGTATGCATATCATATTTTTTTTAACACAAATTAATCAACGTACGCATCAACCGAGGTTTCGATCATCTCCTTTAAGAGAATATACAACAAGGTAGGAGAACTGGAGCAGTATTCCTAGCACCAAAAGACAGATGGCCAAGGAAATCAACGACCAACCTGATCTGCCCTCCAGCTTATCGGCAATGGAGTTCCAGTTCTGCGGGCCGTACTTCTCGATGAGGTGCCGCAGCTTCTCATCCTCCCCTGGCCTCCAGTGGCCCCTTGGGCACGACGACTTCGCGCCATCCGATGTATTCGTTGTCGAAGACGATGCCATCTTTAAACTACCGGAAAAATGAAAGGAGCATGAAGGCTAGCAAGCTTCAGATCGAATTACTTTGATGAGCGAAGAGGAAATGTATATTGTTGCCCTGTCTTGCTGTAAGGACTAGTCAAAAGGGAGTGTGTGGAGGGAGAGAGAGAGAAGGCTATGGTCTTAACCCATATATGTACACATGTTGGCCTAGGGTTTGGATGAGGAATCACTCTAGTTTAAGTTTTACACGAGAAGAGGGCTGGGATAGATGCTTACACACCCTAATATATGTAATAATGTGTCCATAATTATCTCTCTTGTAGAGCTAACTACCATGTCATCTATCTCTCTCACCAACTTGCCTGTTTGGCTATTCTCCAAAGACCACTCCTCTCACAGCTCTCATCCAACACAAAACTATCCCTGGATTACTTCTATATTGTACTTCTTCTGTAACTTCTCTAACAATACTCTCCAACAAGCAAGACATCCTCAATATTGTTAACAATCGGTCTTATCTAAGCATCTAGTCATGTTTTACGTGTTGTTTACGTTTTGTTCATTTCTGGGAGGGTCGTGACATAGTGGTTAAAGGTACACTGATATGTAACATTTGCTAATTATATAAAAGGAACAGGCGTTGCAAGGTAAATTACATAATTTTCAAGGAAATTTTCTTGGCTTAATTAGATAAAGTTAAAATGCATGGGTGGCCAATCGTGTATGATCGTTTTCATAATTCTTAAATAGTCCTGTAGTAAGAAAATTTGCTCCCAAGTCTCATATATTGCGCATGGACAAGCCTAGCTAGGGAATTATATGTGATTATTGCATATATATAAAATTTATTTCCTTGATTTTATTTATTTTGTATTTTTCAAATAAGATTTGTATTATTATCGTCTCATTTCTCACTTTATATATTCATCAATTTTCTTCTCTATATATATTAGTTTTACATTTAAACATGATTCTTACGAAAAAAAATATATATTTTCGTTGCAAAAGGTTGTTATGGTCAACATGTGAGCTCACCTCAAGAGGCAAACCGTGCTAGCTCTGCCATTACAACCATCCACAAAAACAGCAACCCTAGTAATCGCCAATGAGCTAGCATACAGAAAGGTGGTTGACTGCATCGATCCTGATCAGAAGCCCCAAAATTTGCAATCTTGGAGCATGGGATGGTGTTGCAAAAATGGGATGCATTAATGCATCCATGTTGCTCACAATTCGTTTTGTCTGGGAGATACGGAGTACCTCACCTTGATGTGATAACAGTTGATTTGCAATGCGCCTGTGGCCTGCATGCAGGTGTGGAGTCTACAGCTGGGCTTGATGCATGTAAACCTGAAGGCAGTAGCTCTGCAAAACAAGGGATCGAATGTACTCTTGAACCTATGGGATATGGATATGACCAGTTTAATTATTTCTACAAGTGCTACTTATGCTAGGACGGTAAGTAAGCGTCTGGTCAAATGGCAGGTAGACAAACACTACAAGGTAGCAGATTTGGCCCGAGTGTCTCCCACACTCGGGATAGGGGCGAAACCACTCGGGATAGCCTATCCCGAGTGGCCACACTCGGCATAGTCCACTCGGCGTTATTTTATCGGGAAAAATGGACTACGCCGAGTGTACACTCGGAAAAATAAATATTACCTGAGTGCACACTCGGTATAGAGCTGCGACTCCAGACACCTAACCATGCCCCCGTGTCGGCCACGGTAGTGCCACGTCAACATATATGCCGAGTGCACACTCGGGATAGGTATAAAGCCTATACCATGTGCACTCTCGGGATAGCCTCTACCAAGTGCACACTCGGTATACCTATAAATCCTATACTAAGTGCACTCTCGGTATAGCCTATACCAAGTGCACTCTCGGTATAGATTTATAGCGAGTGCACACTCAGGAGTTAGGTATATGCCGAGTGCACTCGTAATAGATATGTAGTGAGTGCACACTCAGTTTATCCTGTTATGCCGAGTGCACTCTCGGGGTAGCTAATTCCCCCCTACCGAGCAAATAGCTCAATATTCACTATATTCGCATTATCAATTCACATTCACATCATAAATTCAACAGGCCACAGCCACAATATAACAAATCACAAATTCTCATCCACAATTCACAATATGACTTGCACAATTCACAACATGACATGCACAATTCACAACATAACGTATACAATTCACAATATCAATTCAACATCCACAACACACATAACCCATTCATCGCACATTCACATATAACGCACATATCGCAAACATTTTTACATTCATAAGTCCGAAGTGCACATATCACAAATGAAGTCCGAAGTGCACATATCACAAATGAAGTCCGAAGTTTAACAAATGAAGTCACATACTCAAAACATAGTAAGTTTTCAAGCCTATCACATCCATACCAAATCTAAAACCACTCCTCGAGGGCTAGATGAATCCGATTAGCTTCGGTCCCTTGTTTCTTCATCCTCTGCACATTACATTTGAAGAATAAATCATATTATGTTATTTACATTCAATATCATACATGGTTACATATTTATAGGAAAGACATATAAGTTAAACGTATTCACACATACGATATATCCATACATAACATCAAGTAGGACAAATTTTTTGAGGGGCAAGTCATCAACCAAATCAGATATGATTATTCACCTGGAAACCAGTTTATTTCATGATTTGGAATACCACCATTATCTTCACCCGATAAGGCATCCCCTGGACTATTCCTCGATGATTGTCCAAGGTTAATAGCATGATGAGAGTTTTGGGTGTCCTAAACAGAAATTTCAATTTAGTACCTATAATGCATAGTTTCATATATCTACCCAACATGGAGTTATATACATACCTCTTGTCTTGGTTGATGTTGAGGCGTCGAGAATGCATTGAAGTTAAAGTTCAATACCGGCGGTGGAGGTGGTGGATTTCCTGAAGAGGTTGCTAGAGCATAATCCTGCCAACAAGAGTGTTACCATTTGACTACTATGAACATCCTAAATTTAAGACAAATGTAAATTAATTTTTACCTGCATCCACTGTGCCATGGCCGTGAATCCCGTATTCATAGCATTCCGCATATCTCGGTTCTCATCCCGCACGCTCGCAAGCTCGCGTCTCAACTCTTCATCGCTTTGCCTCGTAGAAGAAGAAGCATTGCTTGAAGTGCCAAATGGGGTAGAAGTCAAGCGCACATTCCTATCATCAAATGCACCATCAAGAAGCGCATAACGACCATGAGGCTTCCCACCCGTATTCTGGTACATCAATTGTGCATCAAAATTCCCATGCAGCCAATTAACATCGGGTCCATGCTTTTCTTGGTATGCATCTCGATACTTCCCCTGGAAAGGTATAAAAACATTGAAATGCCACAACTAGTCTGAAAAACAAAATTAGCTATGTGTTAGTGCTACGCACCAAGTTCATCTGGACATGTGGGTTAGTGACAGGTGGAATCTCGTAACCCTCAAAGTTTTCCATGTCCTGAATAGAAACGCCCCATGAATAGCATAAGCCTCTAAAGGTGTCACGGTGTCTTTGAAACCTCCTCTCCTGCGACAAAACAAGGGAAATGTATTAAGTCCGAATGTCAGAAATGATGGTTTGAAAATATAGAGACTTTCTGTTACCATTTCCTGCTGGGTTCGACTAATAGAACTAGATCCACCTCGGTTCACCCTTGCCCCTGAAGTGGCACGGAGATTTCTCTTCATTTCACTTACACGCTGCCATGCTGGATCACACCATTGCGTAATGAGATGCCCCCAAGCCTCATCATCGATCCATGCAGGTTTGACTTGCTCATACTCAGCAGCAGTGAGAAACAATGGATTCTCTCTTGTGTCAATGTCTTCATCTTCACACACATCCTTGTAGTACTTGGTCACAGCTGCTACTCGAGTGTTGTACATTAGCTGCTCAGCATGGTATTGGCAAGTCGCCTCTAAAGTTGCCTCCCATCTCGTCCTAGTGTCACTCGGGTAACCTTCACCTTCAGGATATGTGTACCGAGCCTGCATTCCACAGACTTGTAAAGAACATAACAAGTCTACCAATTTCATATTTGCAAATAACTTACACGGAAATCTTTCTTGACCCGATCTGCCATTGTATCACCCGCTTCACCAACAGCATACCAATGTCTCCATTTTGTAGCTGCTACGATAGCTGGAGGACTTAATGTCATATCTTGCACAGTTTGTGGATAGTGATAGCGCAACAAAGGCTGCAACACAGTGTTTGGTCCACGTGGCCTCCCGACAAATACAGTATGTTTCCATTGCCTAGAACCATATTCAAGATGGCAAGATTATATGGATGTGAGAATTAATTACATGATGACATATAGCAAAACTTACCTTTTCCTGGCCGATACTATAACCTCCCTCCTCGCAGCGTGGGAGGAAGTGGAGGGATTGAATTTTGCCCCGTGACTTGCGAACTACATGATTTGTGCTGCTGGACTTCTTCTTCCCTGTGTACTCGGGATCCTCACTGTGTTTCCTCTTCCTCAACATGTGCTTCCTCTTCCTCTGCAGCTGTGCTTCCTCTTGTGTAGCTTTGTCTAGATGAAGATGTCCTAGCTTCAGATCTCTTTAGTTTTTGCAAGAAATTTTTCTTCAGCTTATGCCTGCATTAGTTTAAATGTTAGTGACATATCATATATGCAAAAAATCAATAATGTAATGAAAGAACATAAGTATGATGTAATTAAAATCAATATTGTACCATATCATCTATTCATTGTCCTCATCATAATCTGGTTCACTAGCAGTAGAGCTAGAATCATTGAAGGTATCAGAATCACACTCTTCTTCTGTATGAGATTCTACTTCTACCGTAGAAACATTCCGTAATATTTGGAGATCTTTCTCATGGCATATTGTATCCACTTCATTCGAGACATAAACGACATCCAACTCATCTCCTAGATCGATAGTGAATGTGCCGCTTAACCCTTCCTCCTGAAAGAACTCGGTGGTTGTACTAATTGGAGATTGATTAATGAAATGTGACATGTCTCGTTTTGCGACATGACAGACCACCCACCAATCTTTCAAGTCAATCTTCTTGACTTGTTTTATTTTCGAACCTGACATATCTCGTTTAGGGACCTTACATGGGTACGGGGTGTAGTATACTTGAGAGCACTGATGAGGTAGAACAAATGGTTCAAAGACAGAATGTTTTGATGTATGTTTGATCTCAACCAAACCAATATTTGGAGAGCGCCGCACACCGGTTGTTGGATTGAACCAATGACAATCGAATAAAACTAAGTTGAAATGTTTATCACCAGGGAATGTCACTTCGATGATATCTTCAATTATACCGTAGTATTCGATCTTGGAACTACCCTCTCCAGAGCTAGTATAGACACCACATAATGATAGTCAAATTTGCCTTTTGCCGCTCATACTTTGCAGAACGGAATCTATATCCATTGATATCATATCCATTAACTGATGTCACCTGGATCCGACATGTACGAGAAACCTGCTTTAAGTCGTGATGGACGCTTGGAGTTTTCATGCACTGCGGAAATATGAAAAAGGGAGTAAAAAATCAATCTAATTTATTCTGTAATCAATGGAAGGTTGTTCACTCACATATCTTCGGAACCAGTCAATGAAATTGGGATGTCCAGCTCCGGCCCCATTTTTCCTTAACCTATCTAGTTCAGTAGCAGATGGTTGTCCCCTACCAGGCCAGACTGTTTTATCATATTGGCTATCAAATAAATTAACAGATATATTAGTATACATGTGTTTGTGCTTGTGTATATGTAAATTAACAAAATTGAGACACTTACGCAACAAAATCATCCATTTCCAATGTGTTTGTGTATATGTAAATCATTATTGCTTTATGCTCCTCTGGTGTCAGCACACGAGAGCCATTATTCCCTTGTTTCCGTCCTGGGACTTGCATAGTGCTAAGTGTGCAATTCGGAGTGTTGACTTCATACCCATCATCATATCTTGGCCGCTTATTTCTAGAAGACTGAACTTCACTTGAGAAATATAACGATACGAAGTTTGATATCTCTTCCGCAATATAAGCCTCCACAATGCATCCTTCCACTCTAGCCTTGTTTTTTACCCGTTTCTTAACATGTTGAAGAGCCCTACACATGTAAATCGGGATATTTAGCCATCCCATCACGTGAGAATAGTTTACAAAGTAGGGACATCTTACCTTTCGAATGGATACATCCACCGATATTGAACAGGTCCACCCACACGTGCTTCATATGGTAAATGGATAGCCATGTGCATCATGCATGTGAAAAACCCAGGCGGAAATATTTTCTCAAGTTTGCACAAAAGAACAGGTATCTCATCTTCCAATTGCCTCATTCTTTGTGGATCGATCTCCTTGGCACACAATTGCCTAAAGAAGTAGCTCAACTCAGCCAGCGAGATCCACACGCTCTCCGGAAGAAATCCACGGAAAGCTATCGGCATGAGAACCTCAATGAAGATGTGAAAATCATGGCTTTTCATCCCATTCACACGAAGTTGTTGAAGGTTGACTCCACGTCTAATGTTTGCTGCATACATATCTGGAAACTTCAACTCTTTCATCCATTGTAGAACTAGTATTTTTTCTGATCTATTTAAGCAGAAAGCCGCCTTTGGCTTTTCCCAAGTACCGTTAGATTTCTCCTTCAAATGATAGCTTGGACGATCGCACAACTCTGCAAGGTCTAGTCGGGCCTTTACATTATCCTTAGTTCGATCAGCAATATCAATGCACGTAGACCAAAACATTTCTGCCACATTTTTCTCTGTATGCATGGCATCAACATTGTGACGCAACAAGAGTTTTTCAAAGTAAGGCAAGCTCCAGAAGCCTGGTACGTGGGTCCAGTTATGTGTCTCCGAGAAACCTTCAAATTGGTGTTTTTGTTTACTCTGGCTTGGCACAAGATCTAGAAGCTGCCTATGAATTTGGACACCTGTTAGACGAGGTGGAGGGGATTGAACACACGCCTACGCTCCGAATTCCTTTTGACTCACTTTGAATGGGTGTTCAGCTTTAAGAAATTGTCGATGACAGTCAAACCAGGTGTACTTTTTACCATTCCTCAACCATAATGCAGACAAGTTTCCCAAACAAACTGGACATGCAAATTTCCCATGTGTGCTGTGTCCAGATACCATTCCAAGAGCAGGCAAATCATTAATAGACCATAAATAGCATGCTCGCATGTTGAATGCCTGTCTCAAAGATCTATCATATGTTACAACTCCATCCCATAACTTATGTAGATCATCATACAGAGGTTGCATGTATATGTCAATGTTTTTGCCAGGATGCTCCGGACCAGGAATAATTAGAGTGAGAAACACGTATTCCTTCTTCATGCAGTGTGTCGGAGGTAGGTTATAAGGAACAACAAAGACAGGCCAACAAGAATATGGTGCAGCGGCAAAACTAAATGGAGAGAAGCCATCTGTGCACAGACCTAACCGTACATTTCTTGATTCTGCGGCAAAGTCAGGAAAGTCAAGATCAAACTGTCTCCAAGCTTCACCATCAGACGGGTGTACCATCATGTCAGGTTTATCTCTATGTCCATCTCTATGCCATCGCATGAGTGCTGCAGTGTTGGCATCCATATAGCACCTTTGAAGTCGAGGAATGAGTGGAAGGTAGCGCAAAATTTTTCTTGCAACTGGTTTTCGACGACTTGTTCCAGAATCATTCTCCACCTGCACGTACCGTGCTTCACCACACACATCGCATTTTGTCTTTTCAATGCTGTCCTTCCAGAATAGCATGCATCCTTTTACGCAAGCATCGATCTTGTTGTACGACATACCTACACCACTTAACAGTCGTTTAGACTCGTTAAATGTTCGAGGCATTTTTGAATCCGACGTGACCGGTAGAAGATCATGCATTAGACTGAGATTTGCATCATATGCAGCATTTGAAAGGTTGTACTGAGATTTCATAGACATCAAACGAGAAACTGCGGAGAGTACAGTCTCGTTAGTGTCTTTATGGACCGGCTGCATGGTAGACTCGACCAATTTGAAGAAAGAATATGCTGCAATAGATGCGTTTGTGTACTCTGACGCTTCATGAGCAACCCTGACATCTTCCAGCATGTCACTCATGTGATGAGATTCATCGACCTCCTCATGTTGACGAGGCCGGACAGATGGTCTTGCCTCTCCATGTGAAGTCCACACTAGGTATTCAGGTGTAAAGCCATTCTTAACTAAATGGCCTGATACAGTTTGGAGATCTTGTTTCTTATAATTTCCACATGTCCGACAAGGGCAACTAGACAACATTTGATTAGAGTTTGGCCCAGGAAAAGCGATATTAAGAAACTCTTTTGTTTTTCTGAACCAATTAATATTTGGCCTCCCGTTCTCCCAATCCGTATACATCCTTGAGCGATCTTGACCATTGTTTGAACAAACTAAACAAAAAAACCATTGGTAATTCTTTTACTTTCTATAATAAAATGAAATAATATCACTATAAAAAATAGAACACAAGTGTTATATTGACATACACAGACATACACCAACTATTTCGTAATATGCTCAAGTTTAATCATGTTCAAATAAACATACACAATGGTAAATTATAATAAAACAAATATACATAAAGCGAAAAGTAAAGCATAAATTAGCATTCATTAACTTAGTTTCATCACGTTCAAATCAACATACACAGAGGTAAACTATAATAAAACAAATATACGTAATACCAAAAGTAAAGCATACATTAGCATTCATTAACTTAGTTTCATCACGTTTAAATCAACATACACAGTGCTAAAGCATAATAAAACAAATATAAATAATACCAAAATTAAGTAAAAATTAGTATTAATTAACTTACATTGTTCTCGATAGCAGAACAACACTAGAGCAAGGCTACGCCGAGTGCACTCTCGAGGACAACACAAGAGCAAGGCTACGCCGAGTGCACTCTCAGGACTCACCTAGAAAGCACCCAAAAACACTTTCAATAATATATGACGGCCATGGTCCAGTAATCAAAATTTTCACACATACTCACAGGCTCAGAGTCACAACAAATACCTTTCCATGTCAGCTAACATTTTTTAGTGCAAACTACCTCTAACTTTCATAGATAAATAACCAATTCTTTCTTTTGCAAAGCATTCTAACATCCTAACTTTTGTTCAATTGATAATATTACAATCTTTCCCTTTCTGCACTATAGTATTGCACAAACTTTTGCATCTTCAAGTGACAAAGCTTTTGATTACAAAATACTAAATCAACCTCTAAACTTTTGCACCTTCAAGTGACAAAGCTTTTAATTACTAAATACTAAATCAACCTCTAGTACTGCACCCATATTTGTCATTCATATCACGAACATATCTAACAAAATGGTAAGAACAACAAACATATAAACTTAGCTTTACCTTTTGTACCACCTTCAAAATGCCAAAAATTTCTTTTAAGGATGATAGGAAGGCACCATCATAGACGCAGAAGTGCGGCGGCTGCCGGAGGCAGAGCAGGGAGGGAGGCCAGACGGGCGGAGCTCCGGGCTGCGGCGACAGAGGGAGGAGGCCGGGGCAGCGGGGCCCGGCAGAGGAGGGCGGCGGCGGCCGGTGTGAGGCGGAGGGCGGCCGGTTTGGGCGGGAGAGGAGGGAGGCCGCGGCGCCACCGGGAGAGGAGGGAGGCAGCTGGTGGAGAGGAGGGACGCCGGGGCGTTGGCGCCAGAGGAGGGCGGCGCCGGCCGGTGTGAGGCGGAGGGCGGTCGGCTTGGGCGAGAGAGGAGGGAGGCCGCCGGCTGGAGAGGGGGAACGCAGGGGCGGCGGCGCCGGGAGAGGAGGGACGTCGGGGCGGCGGCGCCGGGAGAGGAGGACGCTGGCGGCGGCGCCGGAGAGGAGGGACGCCGGCGGCGGCTGGATGTCTGCTATCGAGGTCGAGTTGGTCGATTTGGGAGCCGCGGCTTTCAATTTCTTCTGACCTCGTATCCAAACTATGAAGGAGAATATACCCGAGTGTCCTCTCGGAATAGAGGCCTACTGGGTTGCCCTAGAACGGCCGTATTCGGTCCAAACCAACCCAGTCCATACCAACCCCGAGTGCCCACTCGGAAGACATCTATCCTGAGTGCCCACTCAACACACATCTGTTTAACATGCTTCCACATAGAAGCTCTCTCAATATTTCAACCGTAATTATCTAGATAGAATGAACACTGTTTTGAGCATTCTGAAAACATCGATATTACCATGTTTGATGGCATAATGGGAATAATGATATTTTTATCCAGGAAATAAAATCATTAACACGTTCCAATTCCGAGTGCCCTCTCGTTCTAATAGTGCACCGAGTGCCCTCTCGGCATAGAGGGGTATATGGTCGTTGCCCTAGAATCAGTTTCCCGAGTGCACTCTCGTTCTAACATTACACCGAGTGCCCTGTCGGGATAGATTGTCATTCCTCTGCTGACATGGCATCCATACCGAGTGTGCCCTCGCAATAAGGTGACCTACGTGGACAACACCGTCATATTACGAGTGTCCTCTCGGCATAGATTCCATATATTCCGAGTGGGCACTCGCAATAGATTACACTCGGTATAATATACTTTACGCCGAGTGTGCACTCGGTTAGATATTTTCACACTCGCCCCAAAACTGGATTCTTGTAGTGAAATTACTTCAAAAAAATTACATTTAATTTTGAGGCACTTTGTGAATTAAGACTTCATTTTGAATTAACTAATTAAAACAAATTTGAGGCCTTGTTAACTTGTAGTTATACTAGTTTTTCTAATGGCGTAAGTTGTTGCAAAATGTGCAATGGCATGGACCAAATTGTCCTAACAATGGAACAATCAACGGACTTCTTTTATGTGTAAGTGCGTTGTCATACAACACAATAAAACAGTCACAAACAGAAAGCTTAAACATGCTGGCCTCTAACTCGTGTATCTGGATTTATCTCCAGTTGTTCAACATTGTCTACAAGATGGTAACTAACTGATGGGATGAAACTGCTCAACCGCATTACTCTCCTAAAATATATATAGCATCGTAGCTCTTGGCTCTTGTTTAGTTTTAGAGAGGCATGCACATGTTTATGCGAATAAAAACATGAAGCTACTTATCTTAAGTAATGAACCACGATCACAAGTTTGTTCCAAAGAAAACAAGGTACGCCGGCCCCAACAACAATGGACAAAAATCTACACAAGAAAAGCAAGCAATTGGAAATTTGATACAACTACTAAACAAAACATGCACAACATCCTAGCCAATTTGTACATACAAATCCATATATCTTCCATTTTTGTTGAGTAAAAAGTATTTTAGCTTACCAAACTTTTCAATTTCCAAATGTAAATCACCAACTATTTTTTAATCATTTCATTGGCTATCAGTTTAGCTTATCTACAAGTTTGACAATGGCACCGCTTACATTTCATGGATGCAACCAATTACATTCCTTAGTATGCATATGGACCATAGTTACCAGATTCGCCATAAATCCCTGCGAATCATGAACCGGATTCATCGAATCCCAAACTGGTTTAAGGTATGGGGTTCATGTTCGCCGTGAAAATTGAAATAAAAAGTGATGAACCACGAACCCAAATCCCATACTGCGACTTGAACAAACCAACCATGTTTGTCGTAACTATGATATGGACATTGTCACAAACACATCGATCCTCTTCAATTTTCTAGTCAAGTAGTTTCACTCGTGATGAGATACCGATGTTCAAAATGGAACAACGCCTATTAACAATGACATGTATATGATTTCAGGTCCCTAATTCCGTTCAAGAAACCATGACAACGCATTTGCAACGGCCGGGTATTATATGGAACATAATTTAGTACCTAATCGAGGTTAGTTTGTCGATCGACTTGGCATGCATTCAGGGTGTAGCTTTAGCTTGTCGCTTTGGAGAATTGATTCGGTTTTGAAAGATTGTTAGCGATATCAAAAGGTGCTGTGGATTTGAAGAAAAAGGAGTCAAGGTGTTGTGGTACTACATCTCGTAATCAATGTAGTGTTGCGAGAAGTTTTTATTTGGTAAAAGATTGAGAGCTTTGACAAATTATGACAATTGAGAGCAAGATAGTTGTAGAGTGAGCATCCTAAAATTAGTTAAATATTAGTCACTTCATATCCATCTTTTCGAACTAATTAACCTAATTAGTTTCTTTCTTCAGGAATGTTTCTAAACATTTGTCGTTAGCAGATGCGAGATGACATGGATAATCCTTGTGAATTAACAAAAAATATCCTAATTAAACTTTACAAAATGCAATACATCAATGGTGTATACATCTAGAGTGAGTTGTATATACAAGCAACATTTCGCACTTTATTAGCTGGCCATGCTACTTTCTGCCCTCACTGTATCTTTGCCCATACTAAAGTGAAACAAATAAATAGACAACTTATCCATCTGATCATGTCAAAATTAAAAATCTGTTTAATTTAGGAGATTGACACTAACATTCGTGTACAATTGTGATTGTCAAAAGTAAAATGTAGTGTCAATAGATAACGTTGCATGCTCATACAGCTACTAGAAAATAAAAAACCTGAAATCGTCTTAAAATTCTACTTTGAATTTCAGTGACTTCGTTTTTGGGAAATGGGAACAATTTATAACCAGCGCTCTCTTAACTAACACTTGGTGTTCATTTGGAAGTTGGAATTTTTAACACATTGGTTACTTTATATTATATGCTAACATTCGGCCCTGTATACAGGATTGTCGGCCAGCGTTTGGACAGGGCTACAATGGGTTATGATCAGGTGACGCCTTGAGTTCTATCTATGCATTACCAATTATTCTTTTTGTTTATTTTTTCATGTTGGCATGTAGTGCACATACATAAAAAACAGTGTGACCCATTTCTCAATACAATTTTGCTTTAATGTTTCTTGTAATATATGCCTTATGTGTCTCTCCTGCAGTTTGTATTTCTTGATGCATATTTTTTTCAAAATTATGTTTTGACCTTTGTCATCAGCTGGTGGTTAGCTTTTATCCATCATGTTCTTCTAGATTACAAACGAATTGTTCCTCTTGGTCTTGGACATGATGATCAATGCATTAATGATGATCCCAACACTCTTGGTCTTGATGGAAGAACTTATTTGTTGAGGAAAGTAAAAGGCTTGGCCGTGAAAATGCAAAAGACATTATAGCATGTGGATTTGATGTTGAAAGGACTTTCATTTTCTCCGGTTTTAATTTTGTTGGAGGGTAAGATAACTTTTCTTAAGTGTACTCTTGATTCATGTTTCGCCTTATGACTGATTGCTTGTTTATTCTGTCACTACTCACAAAGCCGGTGAAGTGTGTACGGTCAGTCTTAGCTTGTTTATTCTATAACAAATTAATAACCCTCTATCTTATTCTTGCAGTGCCTTTTACGAAAATATGGTTAAAGTCGCCAGCTGTGTGACATATAATAAGGTGAGATCTGTTTAATTAAGAACAGTGTTTTGGACATTATAGGGCTTGATTACTTCTCATAAAGCATTATATTTTGCTAATATGGTTTACTCTTGAATGACAGGTTGTAGGAATATTTGGATTCAGCCAAGAGGATCACATAGGAAAGATTGGCTTTCCTCTTGTGCAGGCAGTTCCATCATTCCCTTCTTCATTTCCCCATCTCTTCTCTGGCGATGACCAACTTAGGTGTTTGATCCCATGTGCCATAGACCAGGTACAAACATATTTCTTGTTATTGATCCTGACAGTCCAACATAATTGCTTGTGTGTCTGTTTGTTGGCATACATACAATATATCTAGCATGACTGAATTCAGAATTAAGGCTTTGTAGGTTCTTGGTGCTTTACAAAGACTTAATTGTAATTGTGTCCTACCTCTATATGCACAATATGGATAAATTTGTTCTTTAGATAATTATCATGAAAGTTTATCTGAGTAATCCCTTTAAAAATGCTGAACTGTCGTCAGATATTCATGTTTTTCTTTGAAAGTTTCAGTTCATTTGATTTTTTTTTTTCTGTTCTCCCAGGATCCTTATTTGAGGATGACTCGCGATGTTGCTCCAAGAATTGGTTTTCAGAAACCATCACTGATTGAATCAAGATTTTTCCTGCTTCTTCGTATTTTTGTTAGGAACATGGATTTGGAACTTAATGCCTTCATTATGAGAGAAGTGTAACATGGTTATAAAAAATGAGTTTATGCATACAGGCACAATGCGATTATGCAGATCTCATGTTGAACTTCTACTTTGATGACTGAAACTATTCTTTTAATGCCGGTAGATTAGGATTTGTTATAGTAAAGTGATTGCTGCGGATAAAATGTTTCAATCTAAAGGAAGGGATTTTTTAGGGTAAGTTTGCATGTATGTACCTGTATTTCTAATACAGATGAAAAGAATTTTTTTGGGCTATTCTGATTGAGGTAGTGGAGCCTTCACATTTCTACCTTTTGCTATTCTATCTGACATGTTTATTTAAGTAAGTTATTACTATGTACCATCATATCGCCTTAAGATTATTCTGATGCGTCGCATTCTGATTCAATGGTATCCACTGTTTTTTTTATCATATTTGAATGGCATATACCGCACTATATCTGTAGTTCATTTGTGTGTCGCTTTTAGAGGGCATGGCTAGCACTTTCCTGAGGCTAGCCAGAAGTGCAGGGTTTTTTTTTTGTCGGACGGGGTTATCAGTGGCGGTTCCATATAACAACCGCTACTGATAATGCCATATCAGTGGCGGTTTTTAATTAGAACCGCCACTGATATGGAATTATCAGTAGCGGTTTTTATATGGAACCGTCACTGATATGGCATTATCAGTGGCGGTTTTTAGATGGAACCGCCACTGATATTATCATTATCAGTGGCGGTTTTTCTATCCAACCGCCACTAATGATTATTATCAGTGGCGGTTTTCAAACCGCCACTGAAAATCTCCGATTATCAGTGGCGTTTAATCTGTGGCGGTTCAAAAACCGTCACTGATGCCTCTTACGAACCGCCACTGATGTCCCTTTGCATAGTAGTGTCAATTCAATACAGTGCAAATTAATATGAATATTGTTGTCATTTCGATCTTGCTAAACTATTAGCACCGGTATATATCAAGCTGCATATATATGATTGGCATCACGAGAGTTTGCATGCTTGAACTGAATTATAGGGTTCGCATTAGATATATACGTAAATACCGCCACGTACACATACGTACGTATATATATGCAGCTTTCACCTAAGTGTTTGTTTGTTTCGTCGAAAAAGAAAATAGAGAAGTGTTGAATGGAAACTTCACTTCACTCCACCAATGCATCATCTTGCTCAAAACAAGCCAACAAGAGAGCGAGTTACACCACCCCAAACTAAACAAACTTACATGAATCTGCTCGAGCAAAGACTGGCAACAAATGGCCGGGTCCTACCATTCCCATTTGCCGATAGAGCCGCACGCAAGAATCCAAATGTAATTAACACTTTGCTATGGAAATCCAATGCCAGAATGCGGTGCATGCATGACAAAGAACAAGAAACCATGTTAGTTTTGTCATAAGTACACCTCTTCTACTCTCCCCATGTCTGGGCCGTGAGCGACGATGACCTTAATCGGTGCCCAAACTTGGGATGCGCCTTTGTCGAGATCACCGAATCTGTGCTGCCAACCATGTTTCATGTCTTGTACTTGCAAAGCATATGCATGTGCATGAGTTTACAAATAGTACCACTACTACAGATCGGCCATCAATACCGGTTTGTAGCGCCATCGATGCGGTTTTTGAACCGGTACAAGCCATCCGGATCGATGCCCATTGAGCATCAAGATCGTTCTACCAACCGGTATTGATATGACTATCGATGCAGTTAGAGCCTCCAAGCGATCGATGATCTAGAACAAATTGATGAGTAGAGTAATGAACTAAAGATAGCTGCTTCCTAAATTGATCAACGACATTGCACAAATACATGCAGAAAAGTGTGGTTGTAGGTAGGAGTTATACCTCCATTACGTTCCGGAGGAAACAGGGCCGGTGAGACCACCCACGTGTCCCACCCCCTCTCTCTCCTCTTTTTGCGAAAAAACCCCTCAATTTATTGAAATTACGGATAGAGCCTTTTGCAATTTTTTGTGAGAGGAAAATTTTTTCCCCGGTTCGCGTTTAAGTCCCTCATTCGCCGTTTTACGTAAAAAAACCTCCCATTAAATACGAATCGTAAACGAGCCTTTTTATAGTTTTTCAAAATAGCGAACAGGTCCAAAATCATATCAAATAGGTCCGTGCACTTTTCGCTCGAGTCCTTTCTCCGCTTTGCAGAAAAAATGTTTTCATGGTCCGCTTTTCCCTCCGAAGCATGGAAAAATATTTCCGCTTTCTCCGCTTTGCCTAGAAAAATATTTTTGTGGTCCGCTTTACCCTTCGTGAGCATGGAAAAAATTTTTGTTTGCCGTTTTTCCTAAAAAATTCGGGAAAATGTTTTCGTGGTCCGTTTTTCCTCCGGAGCATGGAAAAAATGTTTTCGTTGGCCGTTTTTCCTAAAAAAAATCCGGAAAAATGTTTTCGTAGTCCGTTTTTCCCTCCGGAGCATGGAAAAAATGTTTTCGTTGGCCGTTTTTCCTAAACAAAATCCGAAAAAATGTTTTCGTGGTCCGTTTTTCCTCCGGAGCATGGGAAAAATGTTTTCGTTTCTCCGTTTTGCCCGGAAAAAATGTTTTTGTGATCCGTTTTTCCTCCAGAGCATGCAAAAAATGTTTTCGTTTCTCTGTTTTTCCTAAAAAAAACGAAAAATATTTTGTTGGTCCGTTTTTCCTCCGAAGCATGGAAAAAATGTTTTCGTTTTTCCGTTTTACCCAAAAAAAAGTTTTTGTAGTCCGTTTTTCCTTCAGAGCATGAAAAAAATATTTTAAAGTGTTCTCGTGGTCCGTTTTTTCTCCAAAAACATTTTTTCAGTTTTTTTCGTATTAAATTTTTTTTTTCGTTCACGTGCGCGTGGTGCCGCCGCGCTCAATTTCCTAGTTGATACAATGCAATACAAAAGTGCACGCATGCGAAAAAATACAATAGAAAACAAAGCTTAGTAGATTTTTTAGATAATGGAAGAATATATTAACCTTCCGGCCTTTGCACCTTGAGATGCACACAACCACAACATTTATTACAAAGTTTGAACCGAAATGTTGACAAAGAGAAATTCATAAAAACAGTCTTAACAATCGTAAAACATAGAATTCAGCATTTAGAAGGCTAAGAACTATTCAAAAGATAGAATACTTTAAGCATAATCACTATGAAATGGGTAACTTGAAATTTGGAAGATGAACAGGATTGTGAGAGCCATTCAATGTCTCAATGCTGGATTAACTGAGTTATGAGAACCATTCTACCATTGTTCAGTCTTCATCAAAATCCATGTGTAAACCAAAATCAAGAAAAATCATGTGAACGAACCTTCAAAGTCAATCAGAGACATCTAACATAGAACAAATCGAAAGCATGGAGGTGGATTACATCAATAACACAACATGAAGGTAACCCGAATAAATCGCTAGGCACAAGGATACAAAAAACTAATAGAGTTGTATCTAATAGGTGAATACCATCATCACTAGACAATGGGCTGGTGTTTCGTATGAGATATGAACAATTCGAAGGAAAGCTCATGTTCACGGTGCAAGATTGATTGCCCTTCTCTTTCAATATCATTCCTATGAGGAGGACTGATATCTTTCGAATGAACAAAACAATAATAAAAATAAACTAAATATTATCTTGATGGTATCACATGTTTGCAAATTTAGATCATTAGCACCCACCAAGAATAAAGAAAATTACATCAGCATTTTAAATATTTGGGAGTAAGTGGCCGTTGTTCGATATATACCATAGAGAGTCTCCGTATGGAGAAGCACATAAAGAGCTAGTTCGGCTCTTCTAATTTTCTTTCGCAAACAATCGAAAGACCGGCAATTAAACTAGCAAGCCAATACATAAGTTTGTGATCTTTATCTGCAACTTTACCGTGCAAATAGATGACAGCCTGTGTGAGACCCTCACTTTTATGCTACAGTGCAAACATAAAAGCAAGGTTCTAATGTGCATACTGTACCATTCCCATGATCAGTGGCTGGCACGCACAAAACAAGAATTTGGAATCACAACCATACAAAAGTTTCATATTTTATTACAGCGGAAGTATTGATACAATGTGACCGAGAAGGTCAACTAAACATAGCAAGAGAATCAGATGACTTGTAGTTTGCCGCATAATCCACAGGCAACTGACAAGGTAAAGCCTTAGAAAGAAATGTCGTTAAAAGTCCCGCAATCCTGCGTCAAAATAAAATTCATCGAGATACCTGCATCTTCACCTAAAATCAACAATGATAGCAAGGGTGAGTACATTTCGTACTCAGCAAGACTTGAGTTGTGTGTTTGGAATGCAGGCTGATCCTAGAATAAAGCTTCTACGGTTAACTTTTGCTTGGAGCCAAATTGAATTATAAATACTGAATAGTAGAGTGAAAGCGAAAATTTGTAAAAGTAAATAAATAAGTAGAGTAACAAGAATGTACTTAAAGGTAATGCGAAGAGATAGATAACTCACAGCCCTTCGCGAAATAAAATGCAACAAAATACCCACAACTCTTCGTGAGTGATAAAACGTCCAGTCCCATCATATGAAATATTATCTGAAGAATAAACTTTTGTCCACACAGGGCACAATGACTGAATTCAACCTTGCCAACGTAATGTCAAGTATTGAATCATCTGTAAGGGTAAGCTCACCAAAACATTTTATATAAACAGCTAACTAGTGTCAGTTCGCCAAGTCGTCCATGACCGTGGACACGGCTATTCGAATAGTTTTAGACTCTGCAGAGTTGTACAGCTTTACCCACAAGAAATGTTCTCCCTTTTTGCTAGGCCATTAACACACTTCCTTTGGTGTGCCGCAGAGAGTTCATTCTGGCTGTTCAAATACTTGGACCTTAACTTTGTACTAGCCCAGTGACGTTACTCCTGACTATGATGGAAGCAAACAAACGGTGAAGCAATAGTATTCAGGAGCCCGCGGCTCAAATGGTACAACAACAGCCCCAATTCATAGCCAGGCATACACCGTTACAACGGCAGATGCCAACACCTCGGTGATGACACCTCCCTCGAGCAAACCTATATCCGGAATGCCCGTGCTACAACTGCCTACCAATGTGCAAAGCTAATTCCCAAATAATTTAATAAGTTAAGACTGTCCCACTCCAGTACTTGTGGATGTACGGTTTACTTGGATCATGCAACACTACGTTCGGTCCTTAAAGTGACATGGGCGATACTCCACCCTATCTACGTACACATTAAAACATGTACATCCGGCTATTGCCAATAATCACCCACGTCGAAATCATAGTTTTATTTCCAGAAAAAGAAAGTGTCAATAACCACATTATTCCAACAGGTTCAAGATTAATGTTCATCATGTCCAACAATTTTAGTTCATCACGAACAGTATAACCCGCTGTTCGTGTTCCCAATCTAAAGCAGGGCTAAGCATATGCAAGTAATAATCGAGTATACCCATTTTGTGTATCCAACAACAATCTAGGGTTTCATCTATCACTACTGATTAAGGAAAGCCATCAATGAAGGTTATATCTACCATTCTTCCCATAATATAGCAGTGTATACAAAATATAGCATATGCATGCAAGTTTTAATTAGATTCTTCTTGTTAAAGAAAATTGGGATCTACATGAGTGCTTGCCTTGCTATCCACTGCTTTTAGCGACGAAGTTGAAGACACGATCTTGAAGTCGTCGACGATGAAGTCCGAGACGTCGGATTCTACACGTCGAGTAACAGAAAAGAATAACAAATAGCAAATAGCGCTTTTAATAAGGGCAAAAGGAAATCAGATGGAAAATCAAACATAAAACATTACATAAAACAAGCATGGTTGCAGTTAAGGTTTTGTGATCGCATAAGTAATTGTATTATTTCCTTCGTTTATAGTCTTTATTACTGATTTAAGAGTTTGAAGGTCGCATTGCACATAACATCTATTCCTTATGATTCATTCTATTTTATTTTACGAATTCAGGAAGCTAAGATTGTAAGATTAACTATACTAAAATTCATTTTCAGGGTATGCAGCTGTTTGTACTAATATTAATTAGTTCATAAAACTACAAGTGTGAGAGTAACTACAATTTACATGATTCAACTTATGCATATGCATCGATATTACAAATCTCAGGATTCACTTCTCGTAGGGTCACATTCTTAATAGGATTCAGATGCAAAGCATGATATATAGGAATATATATAAAATGCTTATGTAAATTAAGTTAGTCATGCCTTAAGGAATATTCCAAGAATGAATCTATAGATATTAGCGTCCATGATTTATTCATCAAGTAAAGGCATGGTTTAGTCGAGAGTTAAGTGAATACTATACCTAGGAATTTACTCATGGATTGGAATTTAATTATAGATTAGAGTTGGGTTTAACCCATTCTTTTAATATTAAATGGTTTTATATTTATGGGTTATTCGAAACAAGTTCTACATGTACATTTACCCCTTATGATTATGTAAGCATGTATATCTATTAGCTTAGTTCAACCTTAATTAATCAAACAAAATTCTCATATTTGGAATACCCATTTCATTTCCTTCATATATATATATATATATATATTTTTCTTTCTTTTCTTCTCCCATCTCCCTTATCCATTGAGTGAATCCTCCCTTCTAGCATCTTCTATTCGGTCTCTGTTTACCTCTTCTTCCTTGCGCCTCCGAGCTCCACGCCTGGTCCTTCCCGGTGTTGCCGCCGGATTCCTTCTTCTCCGCTGCTTTCACCAGCGCCTCCGGCTGGATCTGCTATGGTCCTTCACACGCCGCCTGGACTCGGCGCCCGGCCCCTATGCGTGTGCGCCCATGGTCCGATCCACACCGGCTTGATGGCTGCTCCGCCGGTTCAGGTGGGTCCGGCCATCCTTCAAAAAGGTAAGTCTTCTTCCCCTTTGATCGGTGCCGCTCAGTCTTCTTCTTCTACTTCGGCCCTCCTTCACGGCGCTGCCCTATGGATCCCTAGTTTTCACTGGGGTTTGGTACTCCCTGATTTTACCCTTTTCCTAATTAAGACTGGTACCCCTAATCTCTTAATCTTCGATACTCCCCTTCCTCCTCCTTTCTCTGTTGGTCGAACCCCTTTACTAGTCATGATGATCCTGTGATGCTTGATGCTAGAGTTTTGGTGATGTTTGATGTTAAGGCACTAACATTGAGATCATGTTTTATTGATCTGTGATTCTTATGATTTGAAACGATTTTAAAGTGGATTGCACCGAGATGGTATGACCCTAATCTGCGGTTTTCTTTGAGATTTAGCTAAATATCCATTACAATCGACTTTCTTTGTGATGTAAATGGATTTAGTGTATGATTAACTCTATCTTGGAGTTCTTGGATGATCTTTAAGCGATTACATGGAGGCAGTAGCCTTATTAAGATTCATTTACATGGGAGAATGATAACATGTTGTGATGCTCTTGATTTCTTCTACGAAATTTTCAATTGAATATAATAACAATGGCTTAGCATGAATTGGTTGCATGGTAGATGATATTGATTTGATGCCATGCTAGAGGGTGTTGTTGCCTTCACTTGATGCATGATGCATGATTTAAAGAATTGATCTATTTGCAAGTTGGAGGGCATCTGTTTTTCCTAAAGTCAGTGCGCCGGGGGAGCATGTTTGGCTGGGGGAAAACTTAATGCAACCCTTGCATGTCTAAGTCTTCGTTACTGAGGCCAAGATCTTTAATTCTTCTATTGTCTGCCCTTACTTCTATCTCGGCTTTATTTCTGCTATTGCTTACTATTTTGATTGCTATTCTCTTTTTGTTCTTGCTATCTCTATTATGCTATTCTACAAGGAATTGGCTTGTGGAGCTTACTTGGAGGTGCTCTGAGATGAGGGTCAGAGCGAGAGGGTGATAGTTGTGCTGCTCTGCTTGATCCTCCTCCCTTCTAGTTCCTGGTGGCTTCTTGGTCCTTGGGTGTGCCTTAATTTTTCCTGAGGCTCTTACTTGCGTGAGTATGTTCCCTTATCTGCTTGATTTGGTTAGCTACTGGGAACGGTTTGCTTTGGGACTCCCTGGATGAAGCTTGGCTGGTTATATATAGCATGGCTATGGCGGTGTGAGCAGGGTTTGAACTGGCCTTTGTTCTTGCGGCTGAAATGATTATTCATTTACTACTCCTTGTCAGTGCATTGATCTGGGTCTTGTGATCTAAGTGGCCGGTTGTCCTGAGCCCTAGAGACTTTCGGCCGGCTGGAGGAAGGGTTTGGTTATATTGCTTCATATGGCTTGATTTTAGCCTTGCTTGGCCGGCTGGAGGTGCTCTGGGGGTTTCGGTTGGGAATTACCCTGGAGGGTTCGGCTAGGTTGTTCTGGAGCTCTTAGCCGGCATCCTTACCTTGCCTTCAGACTTATCTTTTTCTAATGTGGCTTATCTGGCCGGCTCTAGCGACTTTTGGTTGAGTCTGGAACATGTTGAGTTGTCCCTTGTGCAGTCTTTGTGGCTTTATTCCCAATTCTGTGGTTTCACTAGTCTCTTTGCGGTAAAATACTTTTACCCGTGATATTTTCTAAATAATCGCGGTTATGGCTTAATCAGGTTTGTTATTTGCGAATGATGCCAAACTTAATCGCGAGAGGAGCAGTTGGCCCCGGACAATCTAGGGTACCTCATTGAAGCGATTCAACAATTAATTAGCTGACGGCAATTCTTTCTCTTTTCTATTTACTGTTCTTAATTTAATGCATTCATTCTATTATTCTTATACATGTGCAGTTGAATGTGCAGGTTCACAGAATGCCGATCAAGACAGTACAAGGATCATAGCATAGGGTCTTGTAGTTTATTTCCTTATGATGTAATCGGACTTGTAATCTATGTTTTAGGATGCAATCATTCATGTATTTGTGATTGCATATGTAATCGAACATTTGTAAGAGTTATATTCCATATAACTGTTGTATGTAAAGATCTTTGTATTTCCTATGTATTGTAAATGTGAATTACGATGTATCAATAAAAATTTGTGTTACAGTTCAATTCTTTGATTCAATCCTTTGCAATGATTGTTTCTGACCAGCAAATAGTAATTGGTTTATTTTATCTTCTTACCATTTTCTTCTGTAACTTTTTCTTTTTCTAATTTCAGGAATTCAATTATCTTTTAACAAAAACTTTTAAATTTGCAGAAAGGTAATAATAATTCAAATTCACATTTAAATATTTTATTTTTACTGTTCAATTAATTCAGGGATGTTACAGACTACCCCCCTTAACAGGAATCTCGTCCCCGAGATTCGCAGGGTTAAAAGGGGTGAGTGAGAGTTGGATGATTATGTGATGTGTAAGATTATTCTGGAAGAATAGATTATCGAGTATAAATTTAGGTTGTACGAATGATCATGAAATCCAATTATCGGTGCAAGATAGATTTAAGGTAGATTTAAAGAGACAGGATGATTTAAACTAAGTTCTGGTAGAGACTGTATTTATGAGGAATGTACCTGGCATTTTATTAGGTATGCCACGGTTGACATCTTGAATTGAAGTGGATGCAGACTTAAGAACTTGTTGGTCTTTCAAATTCTTTGAGGTTGTCCACATGTTGGTGGGGTAGCTTCACAGAGCTGAAGTATATTTTGTTTCTTCCTATTCTCGGGGTTATCATCTTGACAGAAGTGATTTCTGGTAAGACTATTGTGTTAGAAGAGGTTTGGTTATTCTCAAGAGGATATAGATTGGGTGTGTTGTTAAGATAGATCACCTTGCAGATCAAAGATTTTCTGGTTTGGTAAGATCTGAGGGTACACAAGATTTTGCTTGAATGTAATAAAAATAGTCTGAAGTCGAGGTAATTGAGGTAGCAATTTAGCTTATTTACTATCCCGGGTATCTTTTGATAATTGGTTACCATTCAATAGGTCAAAGGAATAATTCTTCGCAGATTTGAAAATGACAACCTCCGCGAAGTTGTGAAATCCTTAGGTTTACATGATCACTGAGTTCATATCAACAATGGTTGACACAACTCGGTCGGGATTGAGCTTTCTTCAATTATCCCTTGATCATGTCAACTTACTTTTAGATTTTCTAAACAAGGTTTGGTCTAAAGATTTTTTTTTTATTTTCCAATTTTAGACCAAAGGGAAAGGATTTTGCACAATTCTTTCGCAAAGTGTTTCAAAGACGATAATTGAAGGCTTGCTTGACAAACTATTTTGTAGGAGAATTTTTGTAGAAGACAAGACTTCTCCCACTTAGTGCTATATGATAGCACAAAAGTTTTCAATATGTCCCCAAGAATTTGATTTAGTGAATAATTGTTTCAGGCTCTTTTGATCTGTTTAAATATTGCATAAATTTTCGATGAGGTAGGGATGCCAGATTTTAAGAGTGTGAACAATTGCAACTAGTTCTAGATCATAAATAGGGTAGTCGAGCTTATTGGGTCGGAGTTGGTGGAAAACATTTGTAAGTTCGAATGGCATTATGATTGAACAAGTTGTTGATGCTAGGGAAGAAGTATTTGATAACGACGTCATTCAGAGTATGATAATTCACGCATAAGCGTAAACTACCATTCTTTTATTGACAAAAGAATAGGGATATCCCAAGGAGAAGATTGAGACAAGCAAGCTTTGTTGTCCAATTGTTCCTTAAATTGCTTCTAGTGCACAATGAGTTCACTAGGTTTGAATAAACCAATTGGTTAACATGTTTGAAACAGCAAGAGGTTGCTTGTCAAACTTATTGATCTAACAAAAAGTGACTATGGTTGAGATGCTGGTTCATTAGCATTATTGAGAAATGGTGGATAGTTACAAGATCCGATTGGGTTACAAGGCAACATTTCGTTCCCTAAAATTTTTATTAAATAGAGTTTCTACAATTTAGAAGAGATGAGGTAAGATTAATTTATAGCTATAGCAAAACTCATATTTCTAAATATATAGTGTCTATTTCAAAATTTTTAAGTTTCAACTAGCGACCATTCTATCTAAGGTTTGCCTGCAGTCAACCTGGCTCTGATACCAAACTGTGAGACCCTCACTTTTATGCTACAGTGCAAACATAAAAGCAAGGTTCTAATGTGCATACTGTACCATTCCCATGATCGATATCGCACGCACAAAACAACAATTTGGAATCACAACCATACAAAAGTTTCATATTTTATTACAGCGGAAGTATTGATACAATGTGACCGAGAAGGTCAACTAAACATAGCAAGAGAATCAGATGACTTGTAGTTTGCCGCATAATCCACAGGCAACTGACAAGGTAAAGCCTTAGAAAGAAATGTCGTTAAAAGTCCCGCAATCCTGCGTCAAAATAAAATTCATCGAGATACCTGCATCTTCACCTAAAATCAACAATGATAGCAAGGGTGAGTACATTTCGTACTCAGCAAGACTTGAGTTGTGTGTTTGGAATCTTGGTGATCCTAGAATAAAGCTTCTACGGTTAACTTTTGCTTGGAGCCAAATTGAATTATAAATACTGAATAGTAGAGTGAAAGCGAAAATTTGTAAAAGTAAATAAATAAGTAGAGTAACAAGAATGTACTTAAAGGTAATGCGAAGAGATAGATAACTCACAGCCCTTCGCGAAATAAAATGCAACAAAATACCCACAACTCTTCGTGAGTGATAAAACGTCCAGTCCCATCATATGAAATATTATCTGAAGAATAAACTTTTGTCCACACAGGGCACAACAGCTGAATTCAACCTTGCCAACGTAATGTCAAGTATTGAATCATCTGTAAGGGTAAGCTCACCAAAACATTTTATATAAACAGCTAACTAGTGTCAGTTCGCCAAGTCGTCCATGACCGTGGACACGGCTATTCGAATAGTTTTAGACTCTGCAGAGTTGTACAGCTTTACCCACAAGAAATGTTCTCCCTTTTTGCTAGGCCATTAACACACTTCCTTTGGTGTGCCGCCAGAGAGTTCATTCTGGCTTGTTCAAATACTTGGACCTTAACTTAGCACTAGCCCAGTGACGTTACTCCTGACTATGATGGAAGCAAACAAACGGTGAAGCAATAGTATTCAGGAGCCCGCGGCTCAAATGGTACAACAACAGCCCCAATTCATAGCCAGGCATACACCGTTACAACGGCAGATGCCAACACCTCGGTGATGACACCTCCCTCGAGCAAACCTATATCAGGAATGCCCGTGCTACAGCGCCTACCAATGTGCAAAGCTAATTCCCAAATAATTTAATAAGTTAAGACTGTCCCACTCCAGTACTTGTGGATGTACGGTTTACTTGGATCATGCAACACTACGTTCGGTCCTTAAAGTGACATGGGCGATACTCCACCCTATCTACGTACACATTAAAACATGTACATCCGGCTATTGCCAATAATCACCCACGTCGAAATCATAGTTTTATTTCCAGAAAAAGAAAGTGTCAATAACCACATTATTCCAACAGGTTCAAGATTAATGTTCATCATGTCCAACAATTTTAGTTCATCACGAACAGTATAACCCGCTGTTCGTGTTCCCCAATCTAAAGCGAGGCTAAGCATATGCAAGTAATAATCGAGTATACCCATTTTGTGTATCCAACAACAATCTAGGGTTTCATCTATCACTACTGATTAAGGAAAGCCATCAATGAAGGTTATATCTACCATTCTTCCCATAATATAGCAGTGTATACAAAATATAGCATATGCATGCAAGTTTTAATTAGATTCTTCTTGTTAAAGAAAATTGGGATCTACATGAGTGCTTGCCTTGCTATCCACTGCTTTTAGCGACGAAGTTGAAGACACGATCTTGAAGTCGTCGACGATGAAGTCCGAGACGTCGGATTCTACGTCGAGTAACAGAAAAGAATAACAAATAGCAAATAGCGCTTTTAATAAGGGCAAAAGGAAATCAGATGGAAAATCAAACATAAAACATTACATAAAACAAGCATGGTTGCAGTTAAGGTTTTGTGATCGCATAAGTAATTGTATTATTTCCTTCGTTTATAGTCTTTATTACTGATTTAAGAGTTTGAAGGTCGCATTGCACATAACATCTATTCCTTATGATTCATTCTATTTTATTTTACGAATTCAGAAGCTAAGATTGTAAGATTAACTATACTAAAATTCATTTTCAGGGTATGCAGCTGTTTGTACTAATATTAATTAGTTCATAAAACTACAAGTGTGAGAGTAACTACAATTTACATGATTCAACTTATGCATATGCATCGATATTACAAATCTCAGGATTCACTTCTCGTAGGGTCACATTCTTAATAGGATTCAGATGCAAAGCATGATATATAGGAATATATATAAAATGCTTATGTAAATTAAGTTAGTCATGCCTTAAGGAATATTCCAAGAATGAATCTATAGATATTAGCGTCCATGATTTATTCATCAAGTAAAGGCATGGTTTAGTCGAGAGTTAAGTGAATACTATACCTAGGAATTTACTCATGGATTGGAATTTAATTATAGATTAGAGTTGGGTTTAACCCATTCTTTTAATATTAAATGGTTTTATATTTATGGGTTATTCGAAACAAGTTCTACATGTACATTTACCCCTTATGATTATGTAAGCATGTATATCTATTAGCTTAGTTCAACCTTAATTAATCAAACAAAATTCTCATATTTGGAATACCCATTTCATTTCCTTCATATATATATATATATATATATTTTTCTTTCTTTTCTTCTCCCATCTCCCCTTATCCATTCGGGCGAATCCTCCCTTCTAGCATCTTCTATTCGGTCTCTGTTTACCTCTTCTTCCTTGCGCCTCCGAGCTCCACGCCTGGTCCTTCCCGGTGTTGCCGCCGGATTCCTTCTTCTCCGCTGCTTTCACCAGCGCCTCCGGCTGGATCTGCTATGGTCCTTCACACGCCGCCTGGACTCGGCGCCCGGCCCCTATGCGTGTGCGCCCATGGTCCGATCCACACCGGCTTGATGGCTGCTCCGCCGGTTCAGGTGGGTCCGGCCATCCTTCAAAAAGGTAAGTCTTCTTCCCCTTTGATCGGTGCCGCTCAGTCTTCTTCTTCTACTTCGGCCCTCCTTCACGGCGCTGCCCTATGGATCCCTAGTTTTCACTGGGGTTTGGTACTCCCTGATTTTACCCTTTTCCTAATTAAGACTGGTACCCCTAATCTCTTAATCTTCGATACTCCCCTTCCTCCTCCTTTCTCTGTTGGTCGAACCCCTTTACTAGTCATGATGATCCTGTGATGCTTGATGCTAGAGTTTTGGTGATGTTTGATGTTAAGGCACTAACATTGAGATCATGTTTTATTGATCTGTGATTCTTATGATTTGAAACGATTTTAAAGTGGATTGCACCGAGATGGTATGACCCTAATCTGCGGTTTTCTTTGAGATTTAGCTAAATATCCATTACACCGACTTTCTTTGTGATGTAAATGGATTTAGTGTATGATTAACTCTATCTTTGAGTTCTTTGGATGATCTTTAAACAGTACATGGAGACAGTAGCCTTATTAAGATTCATTTACATGGGAGAATGATAACATGTTGTGATGCTACTGATTTCTTCTCTGAAATTTTCAATTGAATATAATAACAATGGCTTAGCATGAATTGGTTGCATGGTAGATGATATTGATTTGATGCCATGCTAGAGGGTGTTGTTGCCTTCACTTGGTCTGTGATGCATGATTTAAAGAATTGATCTATTTGCAAGTTGGAGGGCATCTGTTTTTCCTAAAGTCAGTGCGCCGGGGGAGCATGTTTGGCTGGGGGAAAACTTAATGCAACCCTTGCATGTCTAAGTCTTCGTTACTGAGGCCAAGATCTTTAATTCTTCTATTGTCTGCCCTTACTTCTATCTCGGCTTTATTTCTGCTATTGCTTACTATTTTGATTGCTATTCTCTTTTTGTTCTTGCTGTCTCTATTATGCTATTCTACAAGGAATTGGCTTGTGGAGCTTACTTGGAGGTGCTCTGAGATGAGGGTCAGAGCGAGAGGGTGATAGTTGTGCTGCTCTGCTTGATCCTCCTCCCTTCTAGTTCCTGGTGGCTTCTTGGTCCTTGGGTGTGCCTTAATTTTTCCTGAGGCTCTTACTTGCGTGAGTATGTTCCCTTATCTGCTTGATTTGGTTAGCCTCTTTGGGAGCGGTTTGCTTTGGGACTCCCTGGATGAAGCTTGGCTGGTTATATATAGCATGGCTATGGCGGTGTGAGCAGGGTTTGAACTGGCCTTTGTTCTTGCGGCTGAAATGATTATTCATTTACTACTCCTTGTCAGTGCATTGATCTGGGTCTTGTGATCTAAGTGGCCGGTTGTCCTGAGCCCTAGAGACTTTCGGCCGGCTGGAGGAAGGGTTTGGTTATATTGCTTCATATGGCTTGATTTTAGCCTTGCTTGGCCGGCTGGAGGTGCTCTGGGGGTTTCGGTTGGGAATTACCCTGGAGGGTTCGGCTAGGTTGTTCTGGAGCTCTTAGCCGGCATCCTTACCTTGCCTTCAGACTTATCTTTTTCTAATGTGGCTTATCTGGCCGGCTCTAGCGACTTTTGGTTGAGTCTGGAACATGTTGAGTTGTCCCTTGTGCAGTCTTTGTGGCTTTATTCCCCATTCGTGGTTTCACTAGTCTACTGCGGTAAAATACTTTTACCCCGTGATATTTTCTAAATAATCGCGGTTATGGCTTAATCAGAGTTTGTTATTTGCGAATGATGCCAAACTTAATCGCGAGAGGAGCCAGATTGGCCCCCGGACAATCTAGGGTACCTCATTGAGCGATTCAACAATTAATTAGCTGACGGCAATTCTTTCTCTTTTCTATTTACTGTTCTTAATTTAATGCATTCATTCTATTATTCTTATACATGTGCAGTTGAATGTGCAGGTTCACAGAATGCCGATCAAGACAGTACAAGGATCATAGCATAGGGTCTTGTAGTTTATTTCCTTATGATGTAATCGGACTTGTAATCTATGTTTTAGGATGCAATCATTCATGTATTTGTGATTGCATATGTAATCGAACATTTGTAAGAGTTATATTCCATATAACTGTTGTATGTAAAGATCTTTGTATTTCCTATGTATTGTAAATGTGAATTACGATGTATCAATAAAAATTTGTGTTACAGTTCAATTCTTTGATTCAATCCTTTGCAATGATTGTTTCTGACCAGCAAATAGTAATTGGTTTATTTTATCTTCTTACCATTTTCTTCTGTAACTTTTTCTTTTTCTAATTTCAGGAATTCAATTATCTTTTAACAAAAACTTTTAAATTTGCAGAAAGGTAATAATAATTCAAATTCACATTTAAATATTTTATTTTTACTGTTCAATTAATTCAGGGATGTTACAGACTACCCCCCTTAACAGGAATCTCGTCCCCGAGATTCGCAGGGTTAAAAGGGGTGAGTGAGAGTTGGATGATTATGTGATGTGTAAGATTATTCTGGAAGAATAGATTATCGAGTATAAATTTAGGTTGTACGAATGATCATGAAATCCAATTATCGGTGCAAGATAGATTTAAGGTAGATTTAAAGAGACAGGATGATTTAAACTAAGTTACGGTAGAAATTTGTATTTATGAGGAATGTACCTGGCATTTTATTAGGTATGCCACGGTTGACATCTTGAATTGAAGTGGATGCAAACTTAAGAACTTGTTGGTCTTTCAAATTCTTTGAGGTTGTCCACATGTTGGTGGGGTAGCTTCACAGAGCTGAAGTATATTTTGTTTCTTCCTATTCTCGGGGTTATCATCTTGACAGAAGTGATTTCTGGTAAGACTATTGTGTTAGAAGAGGTTTGGTTATTCTCAAGAGGATATAGATTGGGTGTGTTGTTAAGATAGATCACCTTGCAGATCAAAGATTTTCTGGTTTGGTAAGATCTGAGGGTACACAAGATTTTGCTTGAATGTAATAAAAATAGTACAGAATTCAGGTAATTGAGGTAGCAATTTAGCTTATTTACTATCCCGGGTATCTTTTGATAATTGGTTACCATTCAATAGGTCAAAGGAATAATTCTTCGCAGATTTGAAAATGACAACCTCCGCGAAGTTGTGAAATCCTTAGGTTTACATGATCACTGAGTTCATATCAACAATGGTTGACACAACTCGGTCGGGATTGAGCTTTCTTCAATTATCCCTTGATCATGTCAACTTACTTTTAGATTTTCTAAACAAGGTTTGGTCTAAAGATTTTTTTTTTATTTTCCAATTTTAGACCAAAGGGAAAGGATTTTGCACAATTCTTTCGCAAAGTGTTTCAAAGACGATAATTGAAGGCTTGCTTGACAAACTATTTTGTAGGAGAATTTTTGTAGAAGACAAGACTTCTCCCACTTAGTGCTATATGATAGCACAAAAGTTTTCAATATGTCCCCAAGAATTTGATTTAGTGAATAATTGTTTCAGGCTCTTTTGATCTGTTTAAATATTGCATAAATTTTCGATGAGGTAGGGATGCCAGATTTTAAGAGTGTGAACAATTGCAACTAGTTCTAGATCATAAATAGGGTAGTCGAGCTTATTGGGTCGGAGTTGGTGGAAAACATTTGTAAGTTCGAATGGCATTATGATTGAACAAGTTGTTGATGCTAGGGAAGAAGTATTTGATAACGACGTCATTCAGAGTATGATAATTCACGCATAAGCGTAAACTACCATTCTTTTTATTGACAAAAAGAATAGGGATATCCCAAGGAGAAGATTGAGACAAGCAAGCTTTGTTGTCCAATTGTTCCTTAAATTGCTTCTAGTGCACAATGAGTTCACTAGGTTTGAATAAACCAATTGGTTAACATGTTTGAAACAGCAAGAGGTTGCTTGTCAAACTTATTGATCTAACAAAAAGTGACTATGGTTGAGATGCTGGTTCATTAGCATTATTGAGAAATGGTGGATAGTTACAAGATCCGATTGGGTTACAAGGCAACATTTCGTTCCCTAAAATTTTTATTAAATAGAGTTTCTACAATTTAGAAGAGATGAGGTAAGATTAATTTATAGCTATAGCAAAACTCATATTTCTAAATATATAGTGTCTATTTCAAAATTTTTAAGTTTCAACTAGCGACCATTCTATCTAAGGTTTGCACTGATCAACAGCTCGATACCAAATTGTGAGACCCTCACTTTTATGCTACTGATGCAAACATAAAAGCAAGGTTCTAATGTGCATCTTGTACCATTCCCATGATCAGTGGTCGTACGCACAAAACAAGAATTTGGAATCACAACCATACAAAAGTTTCATATTTTATTACAGCGGAAGTATTGATACAATGTGACCGAGAAGGTCAACTAAACATAGCAAGAGAATCAGATGACTTGTAGTTTGCCGCATAATCCACAGGCAACTGACAAGGTAAAGCCTTAGAAAGAAATGTCGTTAAAAGTCCCGCAATCCTGCGTCAAAATAAAATTCATCGAGATACTGCATCTTCACCTAAAATCAACAATGATAGCAAGGGTGAGTACATTTAGTACTCGACAAGACTTGAAGTTGTGTGTTTGGAATCTTGGTGATCCTAGAATAAAGCTTCTACGGTTAACTTTGCTTGGAGCCAAATTGAATTATAAATACTGAATAGTAGAGTGAAAGCGAAAATTTGTAAAAGTAAATAAATAAGTAGAGTAACAAGAATGTACTTAAAGGTAATGCGAAGAGATAGATAACTCACAGCCCTTCGCGAAATAAAATGCAACAAAATACCCACAACTCTTCGTGAGTGATAAAACGTCCAGTCCCATCATATGAAATATTATCTGAAGAATAAACTTTTGTCCACACAGGGCACAACAGCTGAATTCAACCTTGCCAACGTAATGTCAAGTATTGAATCATCTGTAAGGGTAAGCTCACCAAAACATTTTATATAAATGACTAACTAGTGTCGATTCGCCGTCGTCCATGACCGTGGACACGGCTATTCGAATAGTTTTAGACTACTGCGAGTTGTACAGCTTTACCCACAAGAAATGTTCTCCCTTTTTGCTAGGCCATTAACACACTTCCTTTGGTGTGCCGCGAGAGTTCATTACTGGCTTGTTCAAATACTTGGACCTTAACTTTGCACTAGCCCGGTGGCGTTACTCCCGACTATGATGGAAGCAAACAAACGGTGAAGCAATAGTATTCAGGAGCCCGCGGCTCAAATGGTACAACAACAGCCCCAATTCATAGCCAGGCATACACCGTTACAACGGCAGATGCCAACACCTCGGTGATGACACCTCCCTCGAGCAAACCTATATCTGGAATGCCCGTGCTACAACTGCCTACCAGTGTGCAAAGCTAATTCCCAAATAATTTAATAAGTTAAGACTGTCCCAGTCCAGTACTTGTGGATGTACGGTTTACTTGGATCATGCAACACTACGTTCGGTCCTTAAAGTGACATGGGCGATACTCCACCCTATCTACGTACACATTAAAACATGTACATCCGGCTATTGCCAATAATCACCCACGTCGAAATTATAGTTTTATTTCCAGAAAAAGAAAGTGTCAATAACCACATTATTCCAACAGGTTCAAAATTAATGTTCATCATGTCCAACAATTTTAGTTCATCACGAACAGTATAACCCGCTGTTCGTGTTCCCAATCTAAAGCGAGGGCTAAGCATATGCAAGTAATAATCAGTATACCCATTTTGTGTATCCAACAACAATCTAGGGTTTCATCTATCACTCTTGATTAAGGAAAGCCATCAATGAAGGTTATATCTACCATTCTTCCCATAATATAGCGATGTATACAAAATATAGCATATGCATGCAAGTTTTAATTAGATTCTTCTTGTTAAAGAAAATTGGGATCTACATGAGTGCTTGCCTTGCTATCCACTGCTTTTAGCGGCGAAGTTGAAGACACGATCTTGAAGTAAATCGCCGACGATGAAGTCGAGGCGTCGGATTCTACACGTCGAGTAATGTAAAAGAATAACAAATAGCAAATAGCGCTTTTAATAAGGGCAAAAGGAAATCAGATGGAAAATCAAACATAAAACATTACATAAAACAAGCATGGTTGCGATTAAGGTTTTGTGATCGCATAAGTAATTGTATTATTTCCTTCGTTTATAGTCTTTATTCTTGATTTAAGAGTTTGAAGGTCGCATTGCACATAACATCTATTCCTTATGATTCATTCTATTTTATTTTACGAATTCAGGAAGCTAAGATTGTAAGATTAACTATACTAAAATTCATTTTCAGGGTATGCAGCTGTTTGTACTAATATTAATTAGTTCATAAAACTACAAGTGTGAGAGTAACTACAATTTACATGATTCAACTTATGCATATGCATCGATATTACAAATCTCAGGATTCACTTCTCGTAGGGTCACATTCTTAATAGGATTCAGATGCAAAGCATGATATATAGGAATATATATAAAATGCTTATGTAAATTAAGTTAGTCATGCCTTAAGGAATATTCCAAGAATGAATCTATAGATATTAGCGTCCATGATTTATTCATCAAGTAAAGGCATGGTTTAGTCGAGAGTTAAGTGAATACTATACCTAGGAATTTACTCATGGATTGGAATTTAATTATAGATTAGAGTTGGGTTTAACCCATTCTTTTAATATTAAATGGTTTTATATTTATGGGTTATTCGAAACAAGTTCTACATGTACATTTACCCCTTATGATTATGTAAGCATGTATATCTATTAGCTTAGTTCAACCTTAATTAATCAAACAAAATTCTCATATTTGGAATACCCATTTCATTTCCTTCATATATATATATATATATATTTTTTTTTTCTTTCTTTTCTTCTCCCATCTCCCTTATCCATTGAATGAATCCTCCCTTCTAGCATCTTCTATTCGGTCTCTGTGTACCTCATCTTCCTTGCGCCTCCTAGCTCCACGCTGGTCCTTCAGGTGTTGCCTTGGATTCCTTCTTCTCCATTGCTTTCACCTGGCGCCTCATTGGATCTGCTACGGTCCTTCACACGCCGCCTGGACTCGGCGCCCGGCCCCTATGCGTGTGCGCCCATGGTCCGATCCACACCGGCTTGATGGCTGCTCCGCCGGTTCAGGTGGGTCCGGCCATCCTTCAAAAAGGTAAGTCTTCTTCCCCTTTGATCGGTGCCGCTCAGTCTTCTTCTTCTACTTCGGCCCTCCTTCACGGCGCTGCCCTATGGATCCCTAGTTTTCACTGGGGTTTGGTACTCCCTGATTTTACCCTTTTTTCTAATTAAAACTGGTACCCCTAATCTCTTAATCTTCGATACTCCCCTTCCTCCTCCTTTCTCTGTTGGTGAACCCCTTTACTAGTCATGATGATCTGTGATGCTTGATGCTAGAGTTTTGGTGATGTTTGATGTTAAGGCACTAACATTGAGATCATGTTTTATTGATCTGTGATTCTTATGATTTGAAAGCGATTTTAAAGTGGATTGCACGAGATGGTATGACCCTAATCTGCGGTTTTCTTTGAGATTTAGCTAAATATCCATTACATGACTTTCTTTGTGATGTAAATGGATTTAGTGTATGATTAACTCTATCTTGGGTTCTTGGATGATCTTTAAGCGATTACATGGAGGCAGTAGCCTTATTAAGATTCATTTACATGGGAGAATGATAACATGTTGTGATGCTACTGATTTCTTCTACGAAATTTTCAATTGAATATAATAACAATGGCTTAGCATGAATTGGTTGCATGGTAGATGATATTGATTTGATGCCATGCTAGAGGGTGTTGTTGCCTTCACTTGATACGTGATGCATGATTTAAAGAATTGATCTATTTGCAAGTTGGAGGGCATCTGTTTTCCTAAAGTCGGTCTTGTAGGGGAGCATGTTTGGTCGGGGAAAACTTAATGCAACCCTTGCATGTCTAAGTCTTAAATTCTGAGGCCAAGATCTTTAATTCTTCTATTATGCGCCCTTACTTCTATCTCGGCTTTATTTACTGCTATTGCTTACTATTTTGATTGCTATTCTCTTTTTGTTCTTGCTGTCTCTATTATGCTATTCTACAAGGAATTGGCTTGTGGAGCTTACTTGGAGGTGCTCGAGATGAGGGTCGAGGCGAGAGGGTGATAGTTGTCTTTGCTCTGCTTGATCCTCCTCCCTTCTAGTTCTGGTGGCTTCTTGGTCCTTGGGTGTGCCTTAATTTTCTGAGGCTCTTACTTGCGTGAGTATGTTCCCTTATCTGCTTGATTTGGTTAGCTACTGGGAGCGGTTTGCTTTGGGACTCCTGGATGAAGCTTGGTGGTTATATATAGCATGGCTATGGCGGTGTGAGCGAGGGTTTGAGCGGCCTTTGTTCTTGCGGCTGAAATGATTATTCATTTACTACTCCTTGTCAGTACATTGATCTGGGTCTTGTGATCTAAGTGGCCGGTTGTCCTGAGCCCTAGAGACTTTCGGCCGGCTGGAGGAAGGGTTTGGTTATATTGCTTCATATGGCTTGATTTTAGCCTTGCTTGGCCGGCTGGAGGTGCTCTGGGGGTTTCGGTTGGGAATTACCCTGGAGGGTTCGGCTAGGTTGTTCTGGAGCTCTTAGCCGGCATCCTTACCTTGCCTTCAGACTTATCTTTTTCTAATGTGGCTTATCTGGCCGGCTCTAGCGACTTTTGGTTGAGTCTGGAACATGTTGAGTTGTCCCTTGTGCACAGTGCTGTGGCTTTATTCCCAATTACTGTGGTTTCACTAGTCTACTGCGGTAAAATACTTTTACCCGTGATATTTTCTAAATAATCGCGGTTATGGCTTAATCGAGTTTGTTATTTGCGAATGATGCCAAACTTAATCGCGAGAGGAGCAGATTGGCCCCGGACAATCTAGGGTACCTCATTGGCGATTCAACAATTAATTAGGCGACGGCAATTCTTTCTCTTTTCTATTTACTGTTCTTAATTTAATGCATTCATTCTATTATTCTTATACATGTGCGATTGAATGTGCGAGTTCACGAGAATGCCCGATCAAGGCAGTACAAGGATCATAGCATAGGGTCTTGTAGTTTATTTCCTTATGATGTAATCGGACTTGTAATCTATGTTTTAGGATGCAATCATTCATGTATTTGTGATTGCATATGTAATCGAACATTTGTAAGAGTTATATTCCATATAAGCTGTTGTATGTAAAGATCTTTGTATTTCCTATGTATTGTAAATGTGAATTACGATGTATCAATAAAAATTTGTTATTCTGATTCAATTCTTTGATTCAATCCTTTGCAATGATTGTTTACGACCGACAAATAGTAATTGGTTTATTTTATCTTCTTACCATTTTCTTCTGTAACTTTTTCTTTTTCTAATTTCAGGAATTCAATTATCTTTTAACAAAAACTTTTAAATTTGCAGAAAGGTAATAATAATTCAAATTCACATTTAAATATTTTATTTTCTTGTTCAATTAATTGAGGATGTTCTGACACGCCAATGATCATCTGGAATGCCAGGGCCATTAAGCACCGATACTGAGCATCATAATGAGCCTAGAATATGAAGAAAATGATACTACCGAGTTTCTGATCTCTGAACATATTCTTTACGTAAGGCTCGAATCATTCATCAAGCAAATGGGAGCATAGTGAGCAGCATCGAACACATAAAACTATAAGTACATTAGTTGCATGGAACAAATGTAAATTGGCAAACAAAGCATTTATCTGAGATAGTGGATAATGCGAGAAACTTAAGTATCCATTATATCCTGTAGCAAAAATATGATTTCTCCAACACAGAAAGTATGTTCACTTACAATTTTTTCATCCTTGTTTACCTTTGCAATTTTTAGTCCCAAATCTCCTTGCATGTTATGACATGCACACTGCCACCTTTGAAATCAATCTTCTCTTCGTCATTACTGTGTTCCTGTTCAGGAATGAAAACATGTGGTGAGAATTCTGATGATCTCATCATCACTGTAAGCCTTATGATGGGTCTTCTCATGCAGTATATTTGCTTCTGAATGTGCCAAACTTGTGTTGACCTCCGGTCCCTCATAGCGTTATGCACTTACAAGTGGCACCAAAAGCTAGAATGAAGAAAGAAAGTTTAGGTATGGAGAGTTGCCAATGTTTACTACCTTTGCACTACTTTTTCCATTACTTCAAAAATCAAGGATGTAGTAAGAATAGAATGGAGTGCCAAAAAATTGGAACAAAATAATTGTGCCATTTTCTAAGGTAGCATATCCTAACAATGTAGTTCATGCATATTAGGCTTGTTTTAAGAGTAACACCTCTACAATCTGAAAATGGCATGGGGGAAGAAACTAAAGTCAGCATCGCATTTTGATTTGATTTGAGTGTAGCCTAAAGGGATTCAAAATTGTATTTTGAAATTTTATATTTCACAAGTCAACAGAATGCAACATAAGAAAAATATTTCATATGATTGTTTGGGGTAAAATACAGAGTCTTGTTACTTTTGTAAGAACAAAAGGATCCAGTAACTTCTAATCACATCAATGAATATTTTAGATCCACCAATCTAATTAGCATTTGATTATGTTCTAGATTAAAGCCATTGCAAAAGTTAGCGCTATTTGGAACAAACTACGACACAAAGAGAATAGCAACAGAATGGCATTTAATAAGAATGCATTCATTTATCAACTTCAGAACAGAACTGATCAAGATCATATTTCCACATGCGCATGAGCTTAAATCAACATTAGAACAAAAAAGTAAGAACAAAAAAGTAAGAATTCCACAGATCAAGATTCAATTCACAGTCCAATTTAGCCTTAACGAAGTTACCAATTGGCAATAGTATATTTCTAACGATGCACCGGTATAGCAGATCTTGGTAGCTACACTAATCGTACAGAAAGAGACAAGTGAAGCAACGCATCACCTTGTTGAAGTCGCCGGTGACCTGCGCGGCAATGTCCTCCTTGAGCGGCCGGTGGGGGAGGAGGGCGTCGGAGGCGCTGACGAAGCCGGATCTAGGCATCGACCGTCGCGTATCCGCCTGATGTCCCTCGGTAGTCGACGTCGCCCCACGGTCAGCACGAAGGGAGGGCAGGGATCCTGCAAATGATGGCAACATACTCCAGATCCTGCTGGGGGCGCGATGCAAGAGCCAGCAGGGGGGCCATCAGTGGAGCGCGCGAGGTGGGTGACGGGAGATGCGGCGGAGGGTGCGCAGCAGACTAGCGAGGTGGTGGGCGAACCGATGCAGGGAGAGGAAGGGTGTGGGCGGAGTGGGAGAGGTCGGCCGAGCGTACGGGCCGCCGGGCAGAGCACGCGAGGAGGGGCAGGGAATGAAAGGGCTAGAAATTTATGATGTTTTAAGAATCGTCGAGAAGGCTCCCGAGCCTCACGCATTTGGCTGCCTCTACAGGCGCGTGGCGCAAGGAGCAGCAGGAGGAATGGCGGGCAGCGGGGTTGCGGAGGCTCGCGGGCAGGCGACGGCATTGCGCGGTGCGAAAGGAGGAGAGAGTGACGTCGTGACTATGTGAAGGTGACGGCCGGATGGGAAGGGACGGGGGGACAGCGCGTAGCCTCGAACGCTGCGGAAGGAGGAGAGAGTAGCGGCGATGTGGAGGTGCCTAGGGATGTGATCGGATCGGATACGGTCGAATATCGTCCTATTCATATCCGTATCCGTATTTTTTATCGAATACAGAATCGAATACGAATAGTGTCGAATCTGAATCGAATCTGAATTATACTGAGGATAATATCGATTCACGAATCTGATCGAATACGGATCGGAATCAACATGGATACGAATAATATTAGTCGGATATTTTAAAATCCAATTTCAGTTTTTTTCCAAAATCGGTTCAAATTTAAATTCAAAATTCCAAAAGAAATATATTTGTACGTCTTTTTTTTGCCTTTTTATCCCTAGCTTGTCATACATGTGACTCTGTGAGTAACAATGTACCCCATTGCAATAATTGAACCAAATGATTTGCGGTGACATATCTTCTTTGAATCCTAAGTAGCCCTCCTGAAACGTCACTTGCCAATTTCTGTACCACCTTTACCCAAATATCTCCAAATTAGCATCTAGCACACATGAACACATTATATCTTGTCATCCAATGCAGACCCCAGTCTCTGAAATAGTGAAACATGTTAAATTGTTAATGTGTTATTAAACGTGTTATTCGGATAATATCCGTATGTCATATTCGGATATTATCCGAACAAACTTCGGATATTCCGTATCCATCGGATAATCGATGTTCCATATCCGTATCCGTATCCATGTAAATTATCCGTATCCATATCCTTATCAGAAATCAACCGGATATACGTGAAACTATCCAAATCATCATCCAAATCAATTCGGTCGATCGGTCGGTCGGAAAATATCCGTACGGTTCCATCCCTAGAGGTGACGGCCGGATGGGAAGGGACGGGGGGATGGTGTGTATTTCACCTTGCAACCAGCAAACAAAGGTTTCTTCGAGTCCTCCATCAAACCCACGAATTTTTTATATTCCCTTTCATCACGGTTCCCTTCTGCGTCGCGCGACATCTGAGTCAGTTGTCATCATGCAACATATCCTAAATCGGAAGTAGAATCGATGTGATCATCGGCATATCGTTGACTTCGTCGAAGATGTTAACGATACCACTGCTTCTTGTATATTACGCTCTTCGCCGTGGTGGTCCAACATGTATACCCCTTTTGAAACCTCGCATAATCAAGTGTGCTTCGATATGCGGCGAGTTTCAAACATCATCAATTCTCACAATCGATGCATGGACAAGACATATATTGCACTCCCTTATTAAACATGTCCTCCTCTGCAGTTCTTCTAAAAGTGGAGACGCCATTAATGTACTCCACACTCAAATGCGGTTCTCGGCGTACATCCACTTCGATCCATCTACGCTACACATGTAATATTCGATCCAATTAGAACCCTCCTTTGAACTGATTAAGTAGACTTTCCTTAACATGTTAGAGCTTGAAAATAATATTGCAATTATAACGTCCAATTACTAGCTAGCTTAGATCACCACCAAAACATAGATCTACAAGCTAGATCTAAGCGATCTTAAATTTGTTACATAACCAAGCTAGATATTGAATTAATATATATAATGCAATTTTATATCCATTACTAACCTTAGATCTGAATTAACATATATAATGCAATTATCCATTACTAACCTTAGATCACAAGAATCACCTATTATTTAGGCTGCCTTTCTTACGAGATGGTTCTATGGCCAAATAAATGCGTGATATAACGCTCTTAACATTCAATCGGCTCATGACCACAAATCGAACTTGCGCTCGGGCCTATATATAGGCAAACTTTATCGCATGACGGTTCTTTCAAATAACCGTGCATGATATATAGATAATCACGAGACGGTGATGTGTACAAACCGTCTGTGATATATTACGACAGTTACATTCACTAAACCGTCGGTGATAGCCATATATATCATGAGCGGTTATTGCATAATACCGTCTGTGATAATTTCTGACGCAGTTTTGTATTCAAACCGTCAGTGATATGACGAAGAATGGTATGTGAATGTTTCGCTGACGGTTGGTTTATAGAATCGTCTGTGATGTTCTATATTATAGACGGTTTTTCTAAACTGTCTGTGATGGTCCGTCTAATATAAGCATTTCTGTAGTACTGACCTAAGTTAATAGATTAGACTAGATTAACTTATCCTAAATTCTCACTATGGATCCAAACTCCAAAAGTTTCAATTGTGATGAGCCCCTCATCACAATCGGTTCTATCTCTAAGATAGAACCGATTGTGATGACCCTATTTTCCAAAACACAGATTGCAGTACACATATCACAATTGATTTTTTTCATGAAAAGTGTGTATGGCAAACCTGAGATGAAGCGATGTGATGTACCATTCTATAGTAGTACATATTGGTACATTCACTTGCACACACACACACACACACACACACACACACACACACACATATATATATATATATATATATATATATAGGAAGCCTCTTTTCTACTCCCGGGAGTAATTACTCCCTATGCCGTATCTCATAACATAGGGAGTATCTCGCACAACGGAGGGTATGTACGTGTAATATGTAAGTATATAAGATCATCTAGGTGGTATTTACATTTTTTCAGAAGTGGTATGTACACTTTTTAAACATACTCCTTTTTATATACGTATATGAAGGTATTTGCAAAATAGGCTAAAAATTATGTACTCCCTTGCAATTTTTTCATGTGGATCTCATTGGAATATCTTATAATTAGTATATGAGTGTATCCAAAGTGATAAAGGAGTATTTCAAGTTCGTTTGGGTGATATTTCAGAGATGGGAGTAATTACTCCCGGGAGTACAAAGTATTTTTCCTAGGAAGCCTCTTTTCTACTCCCGGGAGTAATTACTCCCTATGCCGTATCTCATAACATAGGGAGTATCTACGCTGGAGGGTATGTACGTGTAATATGTAAGTATATAAGATCATCTAGGTGGTATTTACATTTTTTCAGAAGTGGTATGTACACTTTTTAAACATATTTTTTCAGAAGTGGTATGTACACTTTTTAAACATACTCCTTTTTATATACGTATATGAAGGTATTTGCAAAATAGGCTAAAAACTATGTACTCCCTTGCAATTTTTTCATGTGGATCTCATTGGAATATCTTATAATTAGTATATGAGTGTATCCAAAGTGATAAAGGAGTATTTCAAGTTCGTTTGGGTGATATTTCAGAGATGGGAGTAATTACTCCCGGGAGTACAAAGTATTTTTCCTAAGGAAGCCTCTTTTCTACTCCCGGGAGTAATTACTCCCTATGCCGTATCTCATAACATAGGGAGTATCTCGCACAACGGAGGGTATGTACGTGTAATATGTAAGTATATAAGATCATCTAGGTGGTATTTACATTTTTTCAGAAGTGGTATGTACACTTTTTAAACATACTCCTTTTTATAATGCATTCTGTTAGGGGCATATATGGCGACAGATACATCATGATGACCAACGTTTTAACCTACATCGATCTTTAAACATTCTGCCTGAAATATAAAATAGAACCTGGTTAGTTGCCTAATCTAGCTTTCCTTTGCTTGCAAGAACCAAAAACATGCAGGTACTATATGTGTTAGAAATAGCAAGGAGTTGCAACAACACGAGTATAAGTGTGAGAATTGAAGGAGTGCTCCTTGATTCGAACCCTCTGCACAACAACTTGGTCACTTGTACTTACTTTTACTGTAATAGGTATAGCTAGAAACAAACAAAAGGCAATTAATACATGAGTGTTAAACTGGTGGTTGGATGAAAAATATATTTTGGTGGGTTTGTTCATGGAGTTTCATCGCGTGACATGGCTTCATACTGTTTCCTTTTGAGAGCAAATGAGTATCAAATACTGATAAATTAGTATATATTTTTTTCTCCAAATAATTAAATTAATATCACATATGTAGGCCAGATAAAGCATATGCATGCATGAACTATTGTACAAAGTTTCGTTCATGATGTGCAAGTGTAATGCCTTTGGAATTTTACATTCTAAATGTAGCGATTGATCAATACACCTTGTACATAATGTTGCCACCATGTACTGCAGAATTAAACACTCCATAAAAAAGGGTTGTAATCTTTATCTTTATATCTTTATATATACTAATTAGATGCCCTCCTTGGATCCCTACGTTAATCCTAAAATTCCCACATTAATCCAAGAAAAAGAAAAATAACTAGAAAATCTCACATTATTCTAAAAAAAGAGAAAATCTTGATCGCTCAATCTCCTTAATCATTTTTATCCACGGTTTAGATCTATTTATCTATTCATAAGAGATATATGGTAAATCAGAGGAGTCCTATATGAAAGGGAAGTTTTGCTTTCCTTATCTTTAAATTTTCTTAATAGTCAAATCATATTAGTGATCTGAAGGAAGGAGGCCGTGAAGCTTCTTAATCTGCTGCCTTTTGACCATAAAACACTACTTGAAGGAGTATATTTTTTCCATTGCAAATTCTCTTCTTCTTCTTTGTTTTTGTTTTCTCAGCGAGTAAAGGCCTATATATCAATCCTTAGAAATTTCAAAGATATAGGCGAGTTTAGATTTCATTCTGTGGTGCTAATGAAATCCAAACTCGACTATATATGTCTGGTCTCCGCCGCCTAGTTCTTAACCTTTAATTGCTAATCATCTTGCTAATAATTGATAGTTCATCGTTGTGATGCATCATATGCATGTGCATATTTCCTTTTGTTTACTCTTTTTACTTCCCCTTTTCGTTTTTAGTTTTGATTCTCGGACGTCGTAACTAATAGTCAAATCACATTCCGTGATACGGAGGATATATGGAGGCCGTGAATTTCTAAACGTTAATTTGAGAAAAATAAAAAATACTATAAAATTCTATATTATTTTTGAAAAAAAGAGAAAATTTTAATCATCCAATCTCCTTAATCATAATTTTCATCCACGACTTAGATCTATTTATCAAAATTGTTAGTCCCGCAGCGCACGGGTTGATGACTAGTAGTATTAATTAATTTAGTCACAAATTATAGTTTCTGTAATCTATATCCAATATGCATGGACAACGGATTTTATCATCATTTTTATGAGAAACCTTCATATCACCGATCGATTAGGATTGGACCGCAATGAGCTCCTAACACTGGACTTGATCACCATTTTTTTTGCTAGCGATCTCATGATCACCGTTTTTTATCACAATGGATATAACACAAGGATCGATCTCTCAATTGAATGAGCAGGTAATTAGTTAACTCTAAACAAATTAACCAGGAAGAACCGAACCATGTGTCACAAACCTTATTTGATCGATCGACACATTATCATCAACCATGTGCCATGCATTAATGCATGAGCATGCACCTAGATAGCCTGCATGTCTCTCGATTTACTAATCAATTACGGTTAAGCGATGCAACGCTCTAACAACACCGATCAGCGGATTGACCCGATCAATTCGATATCGCGGTTTCCCCTTCGATTCTCCGTTCACGGCGACACGCCGACACCGAGGAAGTCGATGAAGGGCACGTCTGCTTCCTCTTCAATGACTCATCACCGTCATGGTAATTGTCCTTCTGTGACGGTCATGCCCGCCATGAAGGCCTTGGCCAAGGCCATCCAATGCTAGTTCTTCTCTTGAAGAAGAGAAGGTGATGGAGAGAGCGGCGCCATGGTCGGTTGCTTGCCGCCGTAGATGCACTTGGCTGCCTCGAAACTCGTGCCCACTAAGCTCATATTGCTACTAGGATTAGCATTACCAAAGCTCTTGAACAATGGAGTAGGAGGAGCGCCGCCGCCGCCGATGGTGAACAATCCACTACCATTGCTAGGCTGGGAGAAGCGAAGCAAAGCGAGCCAACTGATGTCGCCGGCGCGCTGCCAAACTCGAGCTGGCGCCGGCGGTAGGCCGGCGGCAGCGACGCTTCCTTGGCGAGAGCCTGGGCGCTTCAGCGGCTGCGGCGTGCTCGACGACGGCGTGCGATGGTTCTTAATGGCGTTAGCCGATGCGGCGGGAAGTGGCGGGCGATGAGCGCCCACTTGTTGCCGTGGACACGGTGCCGCCATTGTTCTTGCTCCTCCTCCTCCGTGAACGGCCGCTTGTTGATCCGCGGGTCAGGTGATTGAACCACCGGAGGCGGCAGCTCTTCCCTTAATTGCACACACAATTCCACAAATTAATGAACTTGAAATTTTCACTAACAAAATTCAGTATAATTGTTTAGTACGTAGTAAGACTATTAGGATGATTACATGACACTTAATTAAAAGAGGATTAAAAGAGAGTGCACAGAAAGGTGCTTGCATATATAGATATATAGATCGATCTACTTGCATCAACTTGCATGGCGTGAGAGATTAGTGAAAAAAATTTACGTAGGTGTAGCCGTGTAGGTGATCAACTCTTGACACATGTATGCATTCATGAATCGTCCTATGAACCAAACCCGAACCGTGCGTGCGTGTTGATTACTTCTTTATTATGTTCTTCTAGTTGCTAGTTCTTTTGGCCTCATACTTACGCTTGCGCAATTTTGTTATGTAAAAGAAAAAAAAATTGGGGGGTAATTTGAGTTTGAAAGAGGAGATTAAGAATAAAGATGCATGCTATGTAGTCAAAAGTTGTGCAAGTATTGTTCATGAACTTTTAATTACGAGGCGCATGAACCATAATCTTTTACATTTTGAACAAATAATATTTCAAGCGTATAACTAATTTGAGACTAACAAAGTACTAAGAGAGAACGTATTGGATGCATGGCCTTGAAATGCTTACATTAAAGTATGCGCATGATCAAGATCACCCCCCACCCACCAACACATACACACACACACAAAGTAACTAACACACAAAGCCACGATCGCAACACTTTGGAACAATATATATGACCGTGGAAATTCCTCCAACCTGATACATGATTAGTTGAATCCGAGTATGCATATCATATTTTTTAACACAAATTAATCAACGACGCATCAACCGAGGTTTCGATCATCTCCTTTAAGAGAATATACAACAAGGTAGGAGAAGCGAGCGTATTCCTAGCACCAAAAGACAGATGGCCAAGGAAATCAACGACCAACCTGATCGCCCTCCACTTATCGGCAATGGAGTTCGATTCTGCGGGCCGTACTTCTCGATGAGGTGCCGCGACTTCTCATCCTCCCTGGCCTCGGTGGCCCCTTGGGCACGACGACTTCGCGCCATCCGATGTATTCGTTGTCGAAGACGATGCCATCTTTAAACTCCTGGAAAAATGAAAGGAGCATGAAGGCTAGCAAGCTTGGATCGAATTACTTTGATGAGCGAAGAGGAAATGTATATTGTTGCCCTCTCTTGCTTTGTAAGGACTAGTCAAAAGGGAGTGTGTGGAGGGAGAGAGAGAGAAGGCTATGGTCTTAACCCATATATGTACACATGTTGGCCTAGGAGTTTGGATGAGGAATCACTCTAGTTTAAGTTTTACACGAGAAGAGGGCTGGGATAGATGCTTACACACCCTAATATATGTAATAATGTGTCCATAATTATCTCTCTTGTAGAGCTAACTACCATGTCATCTATCTCTCTCACCAACTTGCCTGTTTGGCTATTCTCCAAAGACCACTCCTCTCACAGCTCTCATCCAACACAAAACTATCACTGGATTACTTCTATATTGTACTTCTTCTGTAACTTCTCTAACAATACTCTCCAACAAGCAAGACATCCTCAATATTGTTAACAATCGGTCTTATCTAAGCATCTAGTCATGTTTTACGTGTTGTTTACGTTTTTGTTCATTTCGGAGGGTCGTGACATAGTGGTTAAAGGTACACTGATATGTAACATTTGCTAATTATATAAAAGGAACAGGCGTTGCAAGGTAAATTACATAATTTTCAAGGAAATTTTCTTGGCTTAATTAGATAAAGTTAAAATGCATGGGTGGCCAATCGTGTATGATCGTTTTCATAATTCTTAAATAGTCTGTAGTAAGAAAATTTGCTCCCAAGTCTCATATATTGCGCATGGACAAGCCTAGCTAGGGAATTATATGTGATTATTGCATATATATAAAATTTATTTCCTTGATTTTATTTATTTTGTATTTTTCAAATAAGATTTGTATTATTATCGTCTCATTTCTCACTTTATATATTCATCAATTTTCTTCTCTATATATATTAGTTTTACATTTAAACATGATTCTTACGAAAAAAAATATATATTTTCGTTGCAAAAGGTTGTTATGGTCAACATGTGAGCTCACCTCAAGAGGCAAACCGTGCTAGCTCGCCATTACAACCATCCACAAAACAAAGAACCCTAGTAATCGCCAATGAGCTAGCATACTGAAAGGTGGTTGATTGCATCGATCTGATCGAAGCCCCAAAATTTGCAATCTTGGAGCATGGGATGGTGTTGCAAAAATGGGATGCATTAATGCATCCATGTTGCTCACAATTCGTTTTGTCCGGGAGATACGGAGTACCTCACCTTGATGTGATAACGATTGATTTGCAATGCGCTTTGTGGCTTTGCATGCAGTGTGGAGTCTGGTGGGCTTGATGCATGTAAACCTGAAGGCGGTAGCTCTGCAAAACAAGGGATCGAATGTACTCTTGAACCTATGGGATATGGATATGACCAGTTTAATTATTTCTACAAGTGCTACTTATGCTAGGACGGTAAGTAAGCGTCTGGTCAAATGGCGGGTAGACAAACACTACAAGGTAGCAGATTTGGCCCGAGTGTCTCCCACACTCGGGATAGGGGCGAAACCACTCGGGATAGCCTATCCCGAGTGGCCACACTCGGCGTAGTCCACTCGGCGTTATTTTATCGGGAAAAATGGACTACGCCGAGTGTACACTCGGAAAAAATAAATATTGCCTGAGTGCACACTCGGTATAGAGCTGAGAATCAAGACACCTAACCATGCCACAGTGTCGGCCACGGTAGTGCCACGTCAAAATATATGCCTAGTGCACACTCGCGATAGGTATAAAGACTATACCATGTGCACTCTCGGGATAGCCTCTACCAAGTGCACACTCGGTATACCTATAAATCCTATACTAAGTGCACTCTCGGTATAGCCTATACCAAGTGCACTCTCGGTATAGATTTATAAGCGAGTGCACACTCGGGAGTTAGGTATATGCCGAGTGCACTCTCGTAATAGATATGTAGTGAGTGCACACTCAGTTTATCTGTTATGCCGAGTGCACTCTCGGGGTAGCTAATTCCCCCTCTAGAGCAAATAGCTCAATATTCACTATATTCGCATTATCAATTCACATTCACATCATAAATTCAACAGCCACGACCACAATATAACAAATCACAAATTCTCATCCACAATTCACAATATGACTTGCACAATTCACAACATGACATGCACAATTCACAACATAACGTATACAATTCACAATATCAATTCAACATCCACAACACACATAACCCATTCATCGCACATTCACATATAACGCACATATCGCAAACATTTTTACATTCATAAGTCCGAAGTGCACATATCACAAATGAAGTCCGAAGTGCACATATCACAAATGAAGTCCGAAGTTTAACAAATGAAGTCACATACTCAAAACATAGTAAGTTTTTAAGCCTATCACATCCATACCAAATCTAAAACCACTCCTCGAGGGCTAGATGAATCCGATTAGCTTCGGTCCCTTGTTTCTTCATCCTCTGCACATTACATTTGAAGAATAAATCATATTATGTTATTTACATTCAATATCATACATGGTTACATATTTATAGGAAAGACATATAAGTTAAACGTATTCACACATACGATATATCCATACATAACATCAAGTAGGACAAATTTTTTGAGGGGCAAGTCATCAACCAAATCAGATATGATTATTCACCTGGAAACCAGTTTATTTCATGATTTGGAATACCACCATTATCTTCACCCGATAAGGCATCCCCTGGACTATTCCTCGATGATTGTCCAAGGTTAATAGCATGATGAGAGTTTTGGGTGTCCTAAACAGAAATTTCAATTTAGTACCTATAATGCATAGTTTCATATATCTACCCAACATGGAGTTATATACATACCTCTTGTCTTGGTTGATGTTGAGGCGTCGAGAATGCATTGAAGTTAAAGTTCAATACCGGCGGTGGAGGTGGTGGATTTCCTGAAGAGGTTGCTAGAGCATAATCCTGCCAACAAGAGTGTTACCATTTGACTACTATGAACATCCTAAATTTAAGACAAATGTAAATTAATTTTTACCTGCATCCACTGTGCCATGGCCGTGAATCCCGTATTCATAGCATTCCGCATATCTCGGTTCTCATCCCGCACGCTCGCAAGCTCGCGTCTCAACTCTTCATCGCTTTGCCTCGTAGAAGAAGAAGCATTGCTTGAAGTGCCAAATGGGGTAGAAGTCAAGCGCACATTCCTATCATCAAATGCACCATCAAGAAGCGCATAACGACCATGAGGCTTCCCACCCGTATTCTGGTACATCAATTGTGCATCAAAATTCCCATGCAGCCAATTAACATCGGGTCCATGCTTTTCTTGGTATGCATCTCGATACTTCCCCTGGAAAGGTATAAAAACATTGAAATGCCACAACTAGTCTGAAAAACAAAATTAGCTATGTGTTAGTGCTACGCACCAAGTTCATCTGGACATGTGGGTTAGTGACAGGTGGAATCTCAGAACCCTCAAAGTTTTCCATGTCCTGAATAGAAACGCCCCCATGAACAGCATAAGCCTCTAAAGGTGTCACAGGTCTTTGAAACCTCCTCTCCTGCGACAAAACAAGGGAAATGTATTAAGTCCGAATGTCAGAAATGATGGTTTGAAAATATAGAGACTTTCTGTTACCATTTCCTGCTGGGTTCGACTAATAGAACTAGATCCACCTCGGTTCACCCTTGCCCCTGAAGTGGCACGGAGATTTCTCTTCATTTCACTTACACGCTGCCATGCTGGATCACACCATTGCGTAATGAGATGCCCCCAAGCCTCATCATCGATCCATGCAGGTTTGACTTGCTCATACTCAGCAGCAGTGAGAAACAATGGATTCTCTCTTGTGTCAATGTCTTCATCTTCACACACATCCTTGTAGTACTTGGTCACAGCTGCTACTCGAGTGTTGTACATTAGCTGCTCAGCATGGTATTGGCAAGTCGCCTCTAAAGTTGCCTCCCATCTCGTCCTAGTGTCACTCGGGTAACCTTCACCTTCAGGATATGTGTACCGAGCCTGCATTCCACAGACTTGTAAAGAACATAACAAGTCTACCAATTTCATATTTGCAAATAACTTACACGGAAATCTTTCTTGACCCGATCTGCCATTGTATCACCCGCTTCACCAACAGCATACCAATGTCTCCATTTTGTGCTGCTACGATAGCTGGAGGACTTAATGTCATATCTTGCACAGTTCACTACTACAGAATGACACATTACTATCGCTTCATCTGTGTCGGTTCTAAACTTTTGACTAAAAAACCGATTGTGATAAGTATATTCCATTTGGAAATCTTGGTAACAGGTTATCACAATCGGTTCTGAGAGGGAACCGATTGTGATACGATAATAATCCCAATCGGTTCTAGATAAGAACCGATTGTGATAATCATTGTTTTATCACAATCGGTTTTTATATAGAACCGATTGTAATGAGTAGGTATTATCACAATCGGTTTGAGGAAGAAACCGATTGTGATGAGCACGAGGTTATCACAATCAGTTCTTTTCGAGAACCGATTGCAATGAGATGGTATTATCATAATCGGTTTTGGGAAGAAACCGATTGTGATGAGCACAGGGTTATCACAATCATTTCTTTTCGAGAACCGATTGTGAGATCCTCACAATTTCCCCTTCAGGGAACAAGAAAAAAACAAACTCCAACACAGACCGCTCTGCTAGAATCCCAACACAGACCTCATCTACCCTTCATTCATGCTTTAATATTTGTGCAACTTGTTTTTTTCGGACGATGAATAGTACCGCTCTGCTAGAATCCCAACTCGCGGTTCAACTCTCGGACAATTTATATAGACACATGTAGTGATGCAAAATATATATAACATTAGTCTTCCACAGATTGTACTTTCATTACAATATATATCACCACATCCATTGTTTATAATTATTAAACATATATTACAGCTAATATATTACATTTACCAGCCCGAGTCAGCCGAGTCACCGAAATGCCAGAGTCGGTATCACCGAGACTACGCGGACTAGTGATGGTTCATCCTCGGATGATGAACCCGATCTAGGCAGGCGCGGTCCCTATGGTGATCGGCGCGAAGTACTCCACCTCCTCCTCCTCCTCCTCCTCCTTCTTCTCCTCCTCGTCCTCCTCGTAAATGCGTCGTCCTCCTCCTCCTCCTCCTCCTCGTAAGTGCGTCGTCCTCCTCCTCCTCCTCGTAAATGCCGTCGTCTTGATCGCCATCTCTGCGGCGCTTCTTTCAGCTTTGGAGGCGCTCGGATGAGGTGGTAGGGAGGGATGGGAGGAGGCAGTGGGGCGCGGCATACGCCGGAGTGAGGCGCCGGAGGCTGGCGGCATTTGCGCGCGGCGGTGGCGGCGCCGGAGGAACGTCACGGTGACTCCACGGATTCCTCGACCTTGCCGGAGAAGGAGGCGCCGCCATTCTTTGCGGTCGACGAAAGGATCAAGTTAGACCTTGCGAGAGAAGAAAGGGGCTATATGAAAGAGATCGAGAAAAGGAGCTATATGGAGTCACCGTCGTTCCTTGCAGAGAAGTTAGACCTTGCAGAGAAGAAAGGAACGCGATCAAACCTTGGAAGAGTACCCCCGATATCGATGAAAGGAGTTATATGAAAGGAGCTATATGTTTGAACGGTCAAATTGGCGGGGAAGACGAGGGGGTGCAGTAATATCCGTGTCGGTTCATATCCAGAACCGACTGTGATGACCTATGTTATTGCAGTCGGTTCTTTTTTAGAACCGATAAAGATACATTATCTGTGTCGGTTCTATAAATAAACCGACAGTGTTGAGGATCCAAATTATCACTGTCGGTTTTACATATAAGCGACGGTGATAAATAAATAATCACAAACGGTTCTTGTATAGAACCGATTGTGATGAGGTTCGCTAGGTTTATATATGTACCATCTGGACTCGGGATGAACTTATTAACTCTCGTCGAGTTGGTTCGCTAGGCGATTTCTCTATTTTCCTGCCTAGCTTACTTGTGGCTTTATTCAAAAGGTGGGCCCCATTCCTTCGAATCCCTTCAATTTTGTATTAACATACATTATTCGATTTTGATTTGGTGTCATTAGCAGAGTGTATGGTTGAGAAACGAGGGTGTAGGAGATCGGTCGTTGAAGGTTAAAGTTAATTGAAACCCTAGCTAGCTTGATCGGGAGCTAGATTTCCCTCGTTTGTGGCTTTCCTCGAAGGTGATCAGCATTAATTCTTATAAATCCCTTCAATATTTGCAGTAGGACTTAAATTAGTTTTTATTTGGTCAATGTGTACATTACATGTCATAATTGTGTCAATATAATTAATATGATCAATGATAGAGTCACGTAGTTAATTAGGCTGCGTAACCTATGCGTCTCCGTTTGAGGTGCTTGTTTATAAGTATGCTAAAATGGCATATTTATAAATAAGCGATCTCAATTGTCCACGTTTTTGGACAGTTTGAGGATATGTGGCTCGGGCAAGTTCCTAATTAAGCTGTTGTACAAACTCTAGAGAAAGTTTCGGCAGCATCTCCCTGGCCAGTGTTCTCCGAATACACATCCTCTTGACATGTTGTCGATACGTGTATTTGGAGAACAGCGGGGAGATGCTGCCGAAATTTTCTCTAAAGTTTGTACAACATCTTAGGAACGTGCTCGAACCACATATCCTCGAATGGGATTAGGACCTAACCTACTTAGAGATTAGGAGTCATCGTTGGTACTGTAGGATCGAAGTATACGAATATAGCAATCAGAGGGGGGGTGAATGATTGTGCGGAAGCTAAAAACAAATTCTTGACCTATTAAAAGTTCACCCCAAAACAGAACCAAATAATTGCCTCGTTTTCGACAAAAACAGAATGACAGATGTTTGGTAAAACGAGAATTCCTGGAGATCCAACCGTCGAAACGATCTGAAATTTGGACACAAGAAACTAGATTCCAATACGAATCGAACCCAAAAAGAATCAGCTCGATCGGACTTACGGATCAAAAGTTATGAGCTTCGCAAGCTTGCTGATCTAGAACTTGACGAGAATCAATCTAATCAAAACTTCAAGATTAAACAAGAACGACAAAAGATTGATCAACTAGACTTTGAGAAACACTAGATCAATACCCTAGAGAGGTTTTTGATGGATCAAATCAAGATAAAACTTGAAGAACAAAAACCAATCTAGAACTAGAACAAGCATGCAAACAAGAACCAAAACAGAAAATACTTTGTAGCGACGTGGATTCTTTGTACGCAAAAATCTTGGAAGAATTGATCTTTATTTCTTGTCTAAAATACTCTCATCAAAAGAGTACAAACCCTAAAACCAAGCTCAAAGCTTGATGCGCTCAGCTCTACTTGGTGCCTTTCAACAGAGACCCCCACCTATTTAAAGCACCAACCCACAAGGAGTTACGAATACGATTCCTATTCCTAGAAGGAATCCGTATCCAACTCAACTCTACTTGGCCCAACCAGGCCGAGTACAACTCTTGCACGCGTATGGCAACCCTACCATACTCACGTGACTAACACTTTGCACGCCGTATGGCCACCTGCCATACTCACGTGACTAACACTTTGCACGCGAATGACCTCCTGCCATTCTCACGTGACTAACCATTCTTCATGTGCACCATTCTCTTAGCCCGAGCGTCCCGCATGACATCCTTGACCACCAAGACCTCGGTTCCTCCTGAACCTAGTCCCGAACCTCAGTTCCTCCATGAACCTAGTTCGGTCCGTCATCGACCACATTCGTCTTGAGCAATACCTGCACATGAACAAACCACAAACAAATCCGAGCACAAGTCCACGACTTGACTCAATGTCAATCCATGCAACTACTCACATGAGTATTGAATAAAGTCCACTTCAAAAGAAGCATCATGAAATCATTACAAATTTCAAATTCACATTAAAAATTCATATCCAAATCTCTCAAAACCCTAATTGGCGAAAACGCATTCACGACGGACAAACAAAGTTGGTCCGTTGTAAAGGAAAAGTTTCTGTTCCAAGAAGCCAACCAAACGCGGAAAAACACGTTCACAACGGACAAACAAAGTTGGTCCGTTGTACATGCAAAAATGGCTTCGGTCATGAGCTCAAAACAAGTTCACAACGGACCCCAGAAGCTTGTCCGGCGCAAACGTGCCACGCTCGGTTTCACAAAAGTAAAACCCTAGAAAAAGTCCATTCACGACGGACAAAAAGAATTAGTCCGTTGTACATGTGAAAATCTTGGTTCCAAGAAATTATCCAAACCGAAAAAGCTTGTTCACAACGGACCAAGAAAAACTGTCCGTTGTACATATGAAAATGACTTTGGTCATGGGCTCAAAAACATGTTTACAACAGACCCAAAAACACTGTCCGTCGCAGATGGGAAACTTACTGTTTCTTGAGAACTTTGTCCGGCGCTAATCACGCGAATCTCATGTTTCTTGTCAAATTGTCAAAACACATGAACAAACACATTTTGCAAATTCAAATCTAAGTTAATTTTTCAGTTCAAAGCCAATTTTTCAGCACATGATTTCACAATCTCCCCCTTGATGAAAACATTGGCAACACCACTTAGAATTGATCATTTGGCATTCACTTTACCAAAGATTTTGAAATCCAAAGGATCAAAGACCAAAGTAAGAAAACACAGAAATCCCTCTTTGACCAAAATGCAAAACAAAATCTCCCCCTGAGAATGAAAATGTGTGTGAATGTGCAATGCGCCCAAAAATTCCAAACTTCTCCCAAAATTCTCAAATTTCCAAATACAACTCTCCCTTTTTCTTTAAACTTTTCAAAGAAAGATTTCCAAATTTCTCCCCCTTTGACAATGGATTCATCAAGAGTAAAAGAGAGAACAGGTTCAAAATTTTTCCTGAAACAATGATTTCACCAAGAGAAACAAGGAGTGCCAAGATAGGAAAAGATGAGCTCATTCGATCATATAACCTTATATATCACATAATATGCAAAATACATGATCTTGATGTGATTTTAACAAGTTAGGGAATGACATGCATCTCAACCTCAATTTAGTCAACTATAGCCAAGTACTAAGCAAGATCTTAGCAGAAAAAGCAAGACTTTAAAAATTGAAGCAACTAATAACTTAGGGCGAGCAAGTAGTTTCAACTCCAATCTAGTAGACCAATTTAATCTTTAAACAATAAGTTGCATGTGGCATGCTTGAAGCATACTTCTTTTATTTTCTAGGAGTGGCATGCTTGAAGCATACATCTTATCTTTGAGGGAATGGCATGCTTGAAGCATACATCTTATCTTTTTAGGGAAAGCACCCTGAAGCACATAACTTGAGGTTTTTTGCTTTTAACAACCCCTTTTTATTGATTCCCTTTTCTTTTCATTTTTCTTTGATTATAAACATGCAAAAGTGATTAAAAGGTCTTATGAAAGAGTAAAGCTAAAACAGACTTGCTTCATAGCCCAATTTTGTCAAGAAGATTCAATATCAAGCCTAGAAGAGTAAGATATCACAAAGTATTTAGCTATAGGCAATCAGACCAAGGAATTTCGCAATGTCATTTTTAGTTCAAGTGGAACAATTTAGATTATCATATATTAGCACAATTACACAATATATAAAGAAATATGATAAAGTGAGCTCATAAAGTGAAAGAACTTGGCAAAGAAACTCCCCCTCAAAACAATCCCATTGGATGAACAATTCCAAGTTCTCCCCGAATAAAAGCAAAACGAGAAGAAGACAAATGTTTTGTGAGAATGTTCTGCCAATTGATGTTCAAGTATCCACATGGTGAAGCACAATTTTTTTTCAACATGATCTTTAAGAAAGTGAAATCCAATATCAATATGCTCAAGAAAAGGGATTACTCAAGAGGTGGCACGAACCAAATCAAATCAACATCCTCCAAAGTCAACATCAGAAAAAGCTCTTAAACTAATCCATGAGGAAGCAGAAAGCCAAATGCCAAAATCTTGAGTACCATGGAGATACCTGAAAGTTCACTTGAACGCTTGTTGATATGAAGCACGTGGGAAGCTTGAAAACAAGCACACACAAGCACGTGGGAAGAGTCTCTCATGTAAACCTCTAATTTCTCGTCCTCAACAAAGATTATCATCATCTTTATGAACAAAGACACTCTCCCCCACTGAACATATGCACTTGTACTGCATCATTTGAACTAGTGCCTTTTGCGAAAAATGTAAGTGGAAGAAGCATCTCCAAAGGCAACACTTTCAGCATGAGATGCACGAGTGAAGGAGAACCAAATCTTATCACTGAACATATGAAGTGAGCATCCGAAATTCACTAGCCACATGTTCTCCCTCCTCGCGTGAGAAGCCTACATAGAAGCGAGAAAGTGTCGAGGTCTCAGATCAAGGGTTAGAAATAAGATGTTTAGGAATCGATCTTGAGACACACGACGGACAACGAGAGGCACAACACAAGCAGTCTTATGCACAAAATCAAATTTGCCTATTCAGTGTTTCTAGCAACAAAGGTGCTTGCATCACCTAGGCACGTAGTGAGAAGCAAAGCGTGCCTTTCAAATTAGACCTAGCCTTAGCTCTTTCTTTCTTTTGTTGTTTGGCTAGTCTAAAGCAAAAATCTACTAAATGTCCATCTCTACCACAATGAGTGCAAGTGTTTTTAACAGGATGTTTGGCTTTAGAAGTAGAAGCAACATTTGCATTCATCATAGTAGAAGATAACACTCCAATGAGACTTAAAGACAGTTTTCTTAGGCTCATTGACAATTTCAAATTTTCCTCCGTCAAGTGTTTTAACAACAGTGGGAGCATGTGATTTATGATGAGCATAAGAATCAAAACCTAAACCTTTGTTATGAGTGCTGACTTTTGATTGAACTAAAATCATGTTTAGGTTCTTCTTTCCTTTAGTGAAACGTTCTAATGATTTGTCCAAGTAATCAACTTTTAGAAAGAGTTAAACAATTATTGCAAGGAACATTCACTTTTCCTTTTGCTTACGACAAGTTGAGCATGAAAGAACCTCATGTGTAAGCAGATCATCAGTCAATTGAGAAACCCTAGCATTTGCATCTTTTAATTTTAATTCAAGAGTTGAGCATTTAGAACAAGAAGTTAAACCATGCAAATCATCAGTGAAACAGCTAGCATGTTTAATATGTTTCTCATTTTTCTCACTTTCAGCATTAATTTTCTCAATCAAGGAAGCATGTTCTTTCCTAAGCGAAGTAAGCTCATTCCAAATTAAGTCACATGATTTGCAAGCATCATCATCAGGAATCAAAGTTTTAAGTCTAGCAATTTCAGCATTCAATGATTCAACAACAAAATCATGTTTCTTAATTTTCTTGTCACGTTTATCAAGTAATTTACCAAGACGAGCAACAGCAATAGCTAATTCATCGTAAGAAGGATCTACCTCATTGAAGTCGCTGTCGTGATCGTCCTCGGTGAGGCTATCCTTGCTGCTTGCCATGAGACATAGTCCTATCAAATCATGCTTGCTTGGAGTTGCATCATCTTCGCTGCTCTCCGAGTCCACATCGCTCAAATTGACTTGTTCAAGAGCGGAAAGAACTCGGTGAACCACCTTGCGGTTGATGAAGCTCTTCTTCTTCCTATCATTTGACGAGAACCTTTTCTTCTCATTTCTTCTGTCGTTGTCCTTCTCCTCCCTTGATGCTTTACTTGCAAGTTTTGGACAGTTTGGACGAATATGGTCGAGATCACCACACTCATAGCATCTTGGAGGATCACCACCACCTCTCTTTCTCTTTATCACATTTTGCAAAGCTTTGTTAAAGCGAGAAGAGAGTAGTGACAAGTCTTCTACTGGGAATTGCTCAATCTCATATGCGGATCGAAGATGAACCACACGATCAAAGTCGCTGCGTCCCAAGCCTTGGATGATCAAGTTGCGCGCCTTGCTATTTGCTTCAACATGTGTGCGATTGGTGTCGTTGACGTTGTCGTTTGCAGGGACATCATATGGTTTGTAGACCTTCTCCCAAATTGCGAATCCCTGAGCTTGGATGAACGCCTCCATCTTGGCCTTCCAAAACTGAAAATCAACACCATTGAACACACAAGGTTTTGTCGAATAATGATCCATTGATCTAATCACCGATTAAGATAGATTAGAAAAACCTTGCTCTGATACCACTTGTAGGATCGAAGTATACGAATATAGCAATCAGAGGGGGGGTGAATGATTGTGCGGAAGCTAAAAACAAATTCTTGACCTATTAAAAGTTCACCCCAAAACAGAACCAAATAATTGCCTCGTTTTCGACAAAAACAGAATGACAGATGTTTGGTAAAACGAGAATTCCTGGAGATCCAACCGTCGAAACGATCTGAAATTTGGACACAAGAAACTAGATTCCAATACGAATCGAACCCAAAAAGAATCAGCTCGATCGGACTTACGGATCAAAAGTTATGAGCTTCGCAAGCTTGCTGATCTAGAACTTGACGAGAATCAATCTAATCAAAACTTCAAGATTAAACAAGAACGACAAAAGATTGATCAACTAGACTTTGAGAAACACTAGATCAATACCCTAGAGAGGTTTTGATGGATCAAATCAAGATAAAACTTGAAGAACAAAAACCAATCTAGAACTAGAACAAGCATGCAAACAAGAACCAAAACAGAAAATCAGTAGCGACGTGGTTCTTGTGAGCACGCAAAAATCTTGGAAGAATTGATCTTTATTTCTTGTCTAAAATACTCTCATCAAAAGAGTACAAACCCTAAAACCAAGCTCAAAGCTTGATGCGCTCAGCTCTACTTGGTGCCTTTCAACAGAGACCCCCACCTATTTAAAGCACCAACCCACAAGGAGTTACGAATACGATTCCTATTCCCTAGAAGGAACTGTGATTCAACTCAACTCTACTTGGCCCAACCAGGCCGAGTACAACTCTTGCACGGCGTATGGCAACCCTACCATACTCACGTGACTAACACTTTGCACGCGTATGGCCACCTGCCATACTCACGTGACTAACACTTTGCACGCCGAATGACCTCTGCCATTCTCACGTGACTAACCATTCTTCATGTGCACCATTCTCTTAGCCCGAACGTCCCGCATGACATCCTTGACCACCAAGACCTCGGTTCCTCCTGAACCTAGTCCCGAACCTCAGTTCCTCCATGAACCTAGTTCCGGTCCCGTCATCGACCACATTCGTCTTCGAGCAATACCTGCACATGAACAAACCACAAAACAAATCCGAGCACAAGTCCACGACTTGACTCAATGTCAATCCATGCAACTACTCACATGAGTATTGCATAAAGTCCACTTCAAAAGAAGCATCATGAAATCATTACAAATTTCAAATTCACATTCAAAATTCAAATCCAAATCGCTCAAAACCCTAATTGAGCGAAAACGCATTCACGACGGACAAACAAAGTTGGTCCGTTGTAAAAGGAAAAGTTTCTGTTCCAAGAAGCCAACCAAACGCGGAAAAACACGTTCACAACGGACAAACAAAGTTGGTCCGTTGTACATGCAAAAATGGCTTCGGTCATGAGCTTAAAACAAGTTCACAACGGACCCCGAAGCTTGTCGGCATAAGCGTGCCACGCTTCGGTTTCACAAAAGTAAAACCCTAGAAAAAGTCCATTCACGACGGACAAAAGAATTAGTCCGTTGTACATGTGAAAATCTTGGTTCCAAGAAATTATCCAAACCGAAAAAGCTTGTTCACAACGGACCAAGAAAACTGTCCGTTGTACATATGAAAATGACTTTGGTCATGGGCTCAAAAACATGTTTACAATGGACCCAAAAACACTGTCCGTCGCAGATGGGAAACTTCTTGTTTCTTGAGAACTTTGTCAGCGCTAATGCGTAACTCATCAAGCTTTCTTGTCAAATTGTCAAAACACATGAACAAACACATTTTGCAAATTCAAATCTAAGTTAATTTTTCAGTTCAAAGCCAATTTTTCAGCACATGATTTCACAATCTCCCCCTTGATGAAAACATTGGCAACACCACTTAGAATTGATCATTTGGCATTCACTTTACCAAAGATTTTGAAATCCAAAGGATCAAAGACCAAAGTAAGAAAACACAGAAATCCCTCTTTGACCAAAATGCAAAACAAAATCTCCCCCTGAGAATGAAAATGTGTGTGAATGTGCAATGTGCCCAAAAATTTCAAAAATTCTCCAAACTTCTCCCAAAATTCTCAAATTTCCAAATACAACTCTCCCTTTTTCTTTAAACTTTTCAAAGAAAGATTTCCAAATTTCTCCCCCTTTGACAATGGATTCATCAAGAGTAAAAGAGAGAACAGGTTCAAAATTTTCCTGAAACAATGATTTCACCAAGAGAAACAAGGGAGTGCCAAGATAGGAAAAGATGAGCTCATTCGATCATATAACCTTATATATCACATAATATGCAAAATACATGATCTTGATGTGATTTTAACAAGTTAGGGAATGACATGCATCTCAACCTCAATTTAGTCAACTATAGCCAAGTACTAAGCAAGATCTTAGCAGAAAAAGCAAGACTTTAAAAATTGAAGCAACTAACAACTTAGGGCGAGCAAGTAGTTTCAACTCCAATCTAGTAGACCAATTTAATCTTTAAACAATAAGTTGCATGTGGCATGCTTGAAGCATACTTCTTTTATTTTCTAGGAGTGGCATGCTTGAAGCATACATCTTATCTTTGAGGGAATGGCATGCTTGAAGCATACATCTTATCTTTTTAGGGAAAGCACCCTGAAGCACATAACTTGAGGTTTTTTGCTTTTAACAACCCCTTTTTATTGATTCCCTTTTCTTTTCATTTTTCTTTGATTATAAACATGCAAAAGTGATTAAAAGGTCTTATGAAAGAGTAAAGCTAAAACAGACTTGCTTCATAGCCCAATTTTGTCAAGAAGATTCAATATCAAGCCTAGAAGAGTAAGATATCACAAAGTATTTAGCTATAGGCAATCAGACCAAGGAATTTCGCAATGTCATTTTTAGTTCAAGTGGAACAATTTAGATTATCATATATTAGCACAATTACACAATATATAAAGAAATATGATAAAGTGAGCTCATAAAGTGAAAGAACTTGGCAAAGAAACTCCCCCTCAAAACAATCCCATTGGATGAACAATTCCAAGTTCTCCCCGAATAAAAGCAAAACGAGAAGAAGACAAATGTTTTGTGAGAATGTCTGCCAATTGATGTTCAGTATCCACATGGTGAAGCACAATTTTTTTTTTCAACATGATCTTTAAGAAAGTGAAATCCAATATCAATATGCTCAAGAAAAGGGATTACTCAAGAGGTGGCACGAACCAAATCAAATCAACATCCTCCAAAGTCAACATCAGAAAAAGCTCTTAAACTAATCCATGAGGAAGCAGAAAGCCAAATGCCAAAATCTTGAGTACCATGGAGATACCTGAAAGTTCACTTGAACGCTTGTTGATATGAAGCACGTGGGAAGCTTGAAAACAAGCACACACAAGCACGTGGGAAGAGTCTCTCATGTAAACCTCTAATTTCTCGTCCTCAACAGCATTATCATCATCTTTATGAACAAAGACACTCTCCCCCTGAACATATGCACTTGTACCGCATCATTTGAACTAGTGCCTTTTAAGTAAAACAGAAGTGGAAGAAGCATCTCCAAAGGCAACACTTTCGGCATGAGATGCACGAGTGAAGGAGAACCAAATCTTATCACTGAACATATGAAGTGAGCATCCGAAATTCACTAGCCACATGTTCTCCTCCTCGTGAGAAGCCTACATAGAAGCGAGAAAGTGTCGAGGTCGATCTTGGGGTTAGAAATAAGATGTTTAGGAATCCAAGATCGAGACACACGACGGACAACAGTAGGCACAACACAAGCAGTCTTATGCACAAAATCAAATTTGCCTATTCCCGTGTTTCTAGCAACAAAAGGTGCTTGCATCACCCTAGGCACGTAGTGAGAAGCAAAGCGTGCCTTTCTGAAATTAGACCTAGCCTTAGCTCTTTCTTTCTTTTGTTGTTTGGCTAGTCTAAAGCAAAAATCTACTAAATGTCCATCTCTACCACAATGAGTGCAAGTGTTTTTAACAGGATGTTTGGCTTTAGAAGTAGAAGCAACATTTGCATTCATCATAGTAGAAGATAACACTCAATGAGACTTAAAGACAGTTTTCTTAGGCTCATTGACAATTTCAAATTTTCCTCCGTCAAGTGTTTTAACAATGTGGGAGCATGTGATTTATGATGAGCATAAGAATCAAAACCTAAACCTTTGTTATGAGTGCTGACTTTTGATTGAACTAAAATCATGTTTAGGTTCTTCTTTCCTTTAGTGAAACGTTCTAATGATTTGTCCAAGTAATCAACTTTTCGAGAAAGAGTTAAACAATTATTGCAAGGAACATTCACTTTTCCTTTTTGCTTACGACAAGTTGAGCATGAAAGAACCTCATGTGTAAGCAGATCATCAGTCAATTGAGAAACCCTAGCATTTGCATCTTTTAATTTTAATTCAAGAGTTGAGCATTTAGAACAAGAAGTTAAACCATGCAAATCATCAGTGAAACAGCTAGCATGTTTAATATGTTTCTCATTTTTCTCACTTTCAGCATTAATTTTCTCAATCAAGGAAGCATGTTCTTTCCTAAGCGAAGTAAGCTCATTCCAAATTAAGTCACATGATTTGCAAGCATCATCATCAGGAATCAAAGTTTTAAGTCTAGCAATTTCAGCATTCAATGATTCAACAACAAAATCATGTTTCTTAATTTTCTTGTCACGTTTATCAAGTAATTTACCAAGACGAGCAACAGCAATAGCTAATTCATCGTAAGAAGGATCTACCTCATTGAAGTCGCTGTCGTGATCGTCCTCGGTGAGGCTATCCTTGCTGCTTGCCATGAGACATAGTCCTATCAAATCATGCTTGCTTGGAGTTGCATCATCTTCGCTGCTCTCCGAGTCCACATCGCTCAAATTGACTTGTTCAAGAGCGGAAAGAACTCGGTGAACCACCTTGCGGTTGATGAAGCTCTTCTTCTTCCTATCATTTGACGAGAACCTTTTCTTCTCATTTCTTACATCGTTGTCCTTCTCCTCCCTTGATGCTTTACTTGCAAGTTTTGGACAGTTTGGACGAATATGGTCGAGATCACCACACTCATAGCATCTTGGAGGATCACCACCACCTCTCTTTCTCTTTATCACATTTTGCAAAGCTTTGTTAAAGCGAGAAGAGAGTAGTGACAAGTCTTCTACTGGGAATTGCTCAATCTCATATGCGGATCGAAGATGAACCACACGATCAAAGTCGCTGCGTCCCAAGCCTTGGATGATCAAGTTGCGCGCCTTGCTATTTGCTTCAACATGTGTGCGATTGGTGTCGTTGACGTTGTCGTTTGCGAGGACATCATATGGTTTGTAGACCTTCTCCCAAATTGCGAATCCTCGAGCTTGGATGAACGCCTCCATCTTGGCCTTCCAAAACTGAAAATCAACACCATTGAACACACAAGGTTTTGTCGAATAATGATCCATTGATCTAATCACCGATTAAGATAGATTAGAAAAACCTTGCTCTGATACCACTTGTAGGATCGAAGTATACGAATATAGCAATCAGAGGGGGGGTGAATGATTGTGCGGAAGCTAAAAACAAATTCTTGACCTATTAAAAGTTCACCCCAAAACAGAACCAAATAATTGCCTCGTTTTCGACAAAAACAGAATGACAGATGTTTGGTAAAACGAGAATTCCTGGAGATCCAACCGTCGAAACGATCTGAAATTTGGACACAAGAAACTAGATTCCAATACGAATCGAACCCAAAAAGAATCAGCTCGATCGGACTTACGGATCAAAAGTTATGAGCTTCGCAAGCTTGCTGATCTAGAACTTGACGAGAATCAATCTAATCAAAACTTCAAGATTAAACAAGAACGACAAAAGATTGATCAACTAGACTTTGAGAAACACTAGATCAATACCCTAGAGAGGTTTTTGATGGATCAAATCAAGATAAAACTTGAAGAACAAAAACCAATCTAGAACTAGAACAAGCATGCAAACAAGAACCAAAACAGAAAATACTGTAGCGACGTGGTTACTGTAGCACGCAAAAATCTTGGAAGAATTGATCTTTATTTCTTGTCTAAAATACTCTCATCAAAAGAGTACAAACCCTAAAACCAAGCTCAAAGCTTGATGCGCTCAGCTCTACTTGGTGCTTTTCAACAGAGACCCCCACCTATTTAAAGCACCAACCCACAAGGAGTTACGAATACGATTCCTATTCCTAGAAGGAACTGTATCCAACTCAACTCTACTTGGCCCAACCAGGCCGAGTACAACTCTTACGCGCGTATGGCAACCCTACCATACTCACGTGACTAACACTTTGCACGCTGCGTATGGCCACCTGCCATACTCACGTGATTAACACTTTGCACGCCGAATGACCTCCTGCCATTCTCACGTGACTAACCATTCTTCATGTGCACCATTCTCTTAGCCCGAACGTCCCCGCATGACATCCTTGACCACCAAGACCTCGGTTCCTCCTGAACCTAGTCGAACCTCAGTTCCTCCATGAACCTAGTTCCGGTCCCGTCATCGACCACATTCGTCTTCGAGCAATACCTGCACATGAACAAACCACAAAACAAATCCGAGCACAAGTCAACGACTTGACTCAATGTCAATCCATGCAACTACTCACATGAGTATTGCATAAAGTCCACTTCAAAAGAAGCATCATGAAATCATTACAAATTTCAAATTCACATTCAAAATTCAAATCCAAATCGCTCAAAACCCTAATTGAGCGAAAACGCATTCACGACGGACAAACAAAGTTGGTCCGTTGTAAAAGGAAAAGTTTCTGTTCCAAGAAGCCAACCAAACGCGGAAAAACACGTTCACAACGGACAAACAAAGTTGGTCCGTTGTACATGCAAAAATGGCTTCGGTCATGAGCTCAAAACAAGTTCACAACGGACCCCAGAAGCTTGTCCGCGAAGCGTGCCACGCTCGGTTTCACAAAAGTAAAACCCTAGAAAAAGTCCATTCACGACGGACAAAAAGAATTAGTCCGTTGTACATGTGAAAATCTTGGTTCCAAGAAATTATCCAAACCGAAAAAGCTTGTTCACAACGGACCAAGAAAAACTGTCCGTTGTACATATGAAAATGACTTTGGTCATGGGCTCAAAAACATGTTTACAACAGACCCAAAAACACTGTCCGTCGCAGATGGGAAACTTACTGTTTCTTGAGAACTTTGTCCGGCGCTAATGCGTAATCATCAAGCTTTCTTGTCAAATTGTCAAAACACATGAACAAACACATTTTGCAAATTCAAATCTAAGTTAATTTTTCAGTTCAAAGCCAATTTTTCAGCACATGATTTCACAGGTACGTACGTACTTAGTCGGTCTACAGATATACGTTTCTTTATATAAGATCATTCAACAAAAAAACTTTGTTTTCGGGTTCAACCCTTCTTTTATTTCATTGATTAGGGCATTATTAATTTATTGTTTGCGGTTTACTTGTAGATGGACCGTGAAGAATGGATGTATCACAAAAGCCGTGTGAGTGCTGAATTTCAGAGGGGAGTTAAGGAGTTCATAAAAATTGCAGAAGAAGATATGGTTATGAGGGGTGTAAAGTTCATATATTGTCCTTGTATTGATTGCACCAATCTCAGGAGATTTAACAACTCAGCTCAAATTGAAGGGCATTTGATTCGACGTGGCTTCGTGAGGAATTACACGTGTTGGATCCATCATGGGGAGATAGGTAGTACCTCTGTGCTACGCAACGAAGACATCTTTGGAAGCCGATCACGAGTTGGAGCGTGATATGTTCGATGACGATAATTTAGATCAAATGTTGCGGGATGTGGAGGGAAATTACACGGAAAGAGAGTTCGAAAAATTTAAAAGCTTGATGGATGACGATGCCAAACCATTGTTTTCAAGTTGCAAAGGGAATACACCAAGTTGGGTTCGGTTCTTGCATTGTTTGAACTGAAGGCAAAACACCGTTGGACAGATACAAGTTTCAATGCACTTTTAATACTTCTATCGGATATGCTTCCAGAGGGAAACGAGTTGCCAACAAGTATTTATGAAGCGAAGAAGCTATTATGTCCCATGGGAATGGAAATAGAAAGGATACATGCATGTCCAAATGATTGCATACTATACCGCAACGCCCATAAGGAACTGCGCATTTGTCCTGTTTGTGGTGTACCCCGATACAAACAAAATGAGAAGCGTAATGACAAGAAGCGTAAGAACCTAATTGACGACGGTGAAGATGTGAAAAAAGGGGCACCGACCAAGGTGTTATGGTATTTGCCCATCATTCCCCGTTTAGAGCGGTTATTTGCAAATCCTAAAGAGGCAAAATTGTTGCGTTGGCATTATGAATCCCGAAAGGAAGATGGCAAGTTGAGACATCCCGCTGATTCGGCTCAATGGAGAAACATTAATTGGCAACATGAGGAGTTTGGTGCCGAGATGAGGAACATAAGATTTGGATTGAGTACGGATGGTATGAATCCGTTTGGTAATATGAGCAATCGACACGATTACTTGGCGGTTTTGTTGTGTATCTACAATTTGCCTCCTTGGTTATGCATGAAGCGGAAGTATATCATGATGTCGTTGCTAATCTCAGGTCCCAAACAATAGGGTAATGATATTGATGTGTACCTATCACCACTAATTGAGGATTTGGTAAAATTGTGGAATGTGGGGTTGAGGTGTGGGATGCATACAAAAGAGAGAACTTCATCCTCACGGGCTATGATATTTTGCACCATAAATGATTTTCCAGCCTTTGGTAATTTGGCGGGCTATAGCACGAAGGAGCCAAAGCTTGTCCAATTTGTGAAGAGGACAACGATAGCTTGTGGCTGCGGTCGAGGAAAACGGTGTACATGGGTCACCGTGAGGTTTCTACCCGAAGTCATCGATATCGTAAGATGGATGACAAATTTGATGGAAAGAGGGAAGTTCGTGCAGCCCCGCGGCCTATGACTGGAAGGCAAGTATATTCACGTGTAGAGGATATCGATGTTCAGTATGGTAAGAGCCGTAAATCTGTTCGTCCTAGGACCATTTGGAAAAAGAGGTCGATATTTTGGGACTTACCATATTGGAAGGAGTTAGATGTCCGTCAATGTATTGATGTCATGCACGTTGAGAAAAATGTTTGTGATAATTTGGTAGGCATCCTCGCTGAACATACCTGGGAAGACCAAGGATGGTTTGAATGCTCGCCGTGATATGACCTACATGGGGATCAGGCCCAAGCTTGCAGTGATGGAGGAGGATGGAAAAGGGCCGTACATCCCCGCTGCATGCTACACCTTATCCAAGAAAGAGAAAGAAGACCTCTGCAAGTGTCTCCACGATATTAAAGTTCCATCGGGCTACTCCGCAAACATTAAGAAGCTTGTGTCTATGGATGATTTGAAGTTGATCGGTATGAAGTCCCACGACTGTCATGTCTTGATGACCCAAATGCTCCCTGTTGCAATCAGAAATATCCTACCATATGACGTCAGGTTGGCAATCACGAAGCTATGCTATTTCTTCAATGCGATTTCATGCAAGGTTATTGATCCCGATATACTAGACAACTTACAGAGTGAGGTGGTGCAGACTCTTTGTCAGCTTGAGATGCATTTCCCCCCGTCGTTCTTCGACGTCATGGTCCACCTCGTTGTTCACCGTGTTAGAGAGATTAAGATTTGTGGACCCGCATTCCGGCGTTACATGTATCCGGTCGAGAGGTACATGGGTATATTAAAGTCATACGTGAGGAATAGGTCGAAGCCTGAGGGTAGTATTATTGAAGGTTATGGGACTGAAGAGGTTATTGAGTTCTGCGTGGACTACCTAGGTAAAAGACAACCGATTGGTGTTCCTATATCTCGTCATGAGGGCAGACTTGGTGGCAAAGGAACCATTGGGTCAAATCTAATGAGCCCACAATTTGATATGTACTGTAAAGCGCATTTCACGATCTTGCAACACAGCGAAGTTCATCCATACATCCAACAAAGACAAGTTGATATTACGGGAAGAGAATCCACTTATGGATGAGCTTTCCATCACACGAGAACACAACGATCGATTCCTCACATGGTTCAAAGAAAAGGTGAAGGTCTCCGTTAGTACCGAGGATGTCAAATGGTTGGCTGACGGACCAAGATTTAATATCTGAGACATGGCAAGGTTACGATATTAATGGCTACACATTTTATCTTGAAAGTCAAGATGCAAAGAGTACTGTGCAAAGCAGTGGTGTGAGCATAGATGCTTTGTCCGATGATCACTCAATTAGAGGATCGTCATTGCAATGAATCGTTACTACGGGATGATCGAAGAAATATGGGAGCTCGACTACGGAATATACCAAGTTCCATTGTTCCGATGTAAGTGGGTGAGACTTCCTCACGGAGTTAAGGTCGACAAGACAGGTTTTACAATTGTTGATCTGAATAGGCGCTCTGAGAGATGAACCGTTCGTCCTCGCAAAGCAAGCAACTCAAGTTTTCTACGTGCGTGATCCGGCCAATCCGAGGTTGCACGTCGTACTTCATGGCAAGAGGAGGATTGTTGGAGTTGAAAATGTCGTAGATGAAGAAGAGTACAACCAATTTGATGAAACACCTCCGTTTGCAGATGGGGCATGTCTTAGCGGTGACGACGGCACACATGGAACACATTACATGCGTGTAGATCATCAAGAAGGGTTGTATTTTAAATAAATTAAGTTGTAAGAATTCCCTGTATTAATGTAGCATTTTGTGGAATATATATGTCAAATGGATCTTATAGTATAGCAAATTTGAAAAAGATTTGAATTATTCGACTCTTTTGAATGAAGACTCTGTTTTAAAAAAAAATAGAAATTGGATCATAGTCATCACAATCGGTTCGTTTAGGAAACTGACACAGATAGTATAATTGCGATCGGTTCTTCTATAGAACCGACACAGATACTCCAAATATTGCGATCGGTTTTTATATAGAACCGACACAGATACTCCAAATATTGCGATCGGTTTTTATATAGAACCGACACAGATACTCAACATATTGCGATCGGTTTTTCTATAGAACCGACACAGATACTCCACATATTGCGATCGGTCTCTTTGGTTAACCGACCGTGATAAAACCCGAGCATTTTCATTTCGGCGCATACTCAGTTCATTTCGCCAAGACCGATTTCGTTTCAATTCATTCCACAACCCTAGCTCGACCACCTCCCCGCGGCGCCTCCTCCGCCTCCTCCCGGCGCCTCCCCATCGGCGGGTACCGTGGCGCCTCCCCTCAGGCACCTCGATCCCCCCCCCTCGCTCGACCACCCCCCCCACCGGCGCCTCCCCCTCCGGGTCCTCCCCCCCGGCGCCTCCTCCGGCGATTCCCACTGGCGCCTCCTCCGGCTCCTCCCCGGCGCCTCCCCCATCTGGCGGGTACCAGTGGCGCCTCCCCCTCCGCTCCTCGATCCCACACCCTAGCTCGACCACCTCCCCACCGGCGCCTCCCCTCCGGGTCCTCCCCAGCGCCTCCCCCTCCGGCGATTCCTGGCGCCTCCCCTCCAGCTCCTCCCCTGGCGCCTCCCCATCGGCGGAGTACCAGTGGCGCCTCCTCCTGGCTCCTCGATCCCACACCCTATGTAACATCCCAAAATTTTGCTTTTCTTAAATTCATGTGTGATTTGGCACTTTGGTGAATTTTTGGAATTTTCTGGAATTTATTTGGATTTATTTGGAATTTATTTGAATTTATTCCATTTTGAAATAATTAAAGAATTTAATTTTGCAAATAAAATTTTGTTGGAAATATTTTATTTGGGTCCAAAATGATCCAAAATATTTTCAGAATTTTTCGGAATTTTTCTGAGTCATTTGCTATTTTTAATGAATTAAATGAATTACTAGGAATTATTTTAAATATTAATTCGCTGGAAAATCCAACTCGGGTCAAATCGTTCAACCGATCGAGTCGGACTCGAGTCCGACCGAGCCGATTGGCTCAACCAAACCAGCTCCCAACCCTAAGCGATCCCGACCGTTGGATCAAGATCCAACGGCCGAGATCCGCCGACCGACCCGAGCCGCGGTCCCGGACGGACCGCCGCGCCGCGATCGTGGCCGTTGGTTGTGCCACGTGGACGGCCACGATTTCGTCGTCTTCCCGAGTCCGAAGCTGGACTCCGCCCGCGCCGCCAGAGTAGCAAATTAGGTTTCCGTTTTACGAACGCCGAGGCTATTTAATGCCCGGGCATACCCGAGGACCGCCGTGATCCCGCCCTCCCTTCTCTACTTCACCGAGGCTAAGTCGCCGTTTAGCCGTGCTTGAGCTCGCCGTAGTTGCGCGCTGCTCGCCACGGTCTTTGCTTGTTCCGCCGTCCGCCGTCCCTGGCCGTTGACCTCAGATCCAGGACTCACCGCGACGAGACGCGAAGGCGACCCTTCATCTCGCCGAGCAACCGGAACGCCGTTGGGCTCGTCGTCGTCTTCAACTCCGGCCGTGGCGCCACCACGGCCATCACCCTCGCGAAGCTCGTGCACCGTCGGATCCAGATCGGACGGTTGAGGTGAGTTCACGTGTTCCAAACCCGATTAGATTCGGGCCGTTGGATCAAGATCCAACGGTTCCACAATCGCCACGCGTCGTAGCGATGCGATTATAGGATTAGATCTGGACCGTCCGATCTAGATCGAACGCCCACGAGCATCGAGTAGTTTCAACGTGTTAAACCCTGGATCCAATCCGCCGTTGATTTTCAAACCAACGGACGAGATTGCGCCACGTGTCGGGAAGTTGGACCGACGGTCGGCGCCGTCCGCAGCGTGCGTGTGGCGGCCGACACGCGGGGCCCAGCGTGTCGAAGGGCCCGCATGTCGCTGGCTAACCCAGCCAAGCGCCGTCGGCGATGACGTCACCCGAAAGGGCCCACATGTCGATCCACGTGAGCCGTGGACCGAGTCCACCGTGGACCCGAGCCGAGCGTGGACCGAGCCCATGGACCGGTGGCGACGCCAAGAGGCCAATCAGGAGCTGCCACGTGTCCATCTTGACGCAATAATTAATTTCCGAAAAAAAGAAAATGATTTATTAATTCGAATAATGATTTCAAATTTAGATTCAAACTTCAAACGCTTATAACTTTTATGCGTTTCAACTCCGATTTGAGTGATTCAAATTTCTAAATTTGTATAAAATTAAGATCTACCTAAATATGAATTTTATTTAATTTTGGACTAAAGTTTTTCTCTGTAAAATTATTTAATTGATTATTTAAACTTTAAATAATCATAACTTTTATGCTTTTAACTCCAAATTTGACGATTCCAGTTTCTAAAAATCCAGAAAATTATGTTCTCTCTGTTTATGGATTTTATTTGGAGTTTTGGGATCTTTTGCCTAGTGTTTATTTGTGTATTTGCTATTTGCACGCTTTTACGAGTAGACGCTTGAAGTGGGAAGGATTCGAGGAGAAGTGTTGACTCAGGATCCAACTCAAGACCAAGAGCAAGTACTTTTTGAAGGCAAGTTGTGCTTTGACCATGTTGATCCTATTTCGAAAATCTATTTTGATTTAAACTATTGCATGCTAGTTCAATTAGAAAGATACTTTGTTTAAACATGGGTGTTAGATAAATACCAATTTGCTATATGACACCTTGATTACTTAAGTATGTGCCATGACCCTTTGTCACCCTTGTTGTGGTTTACTAGTTGGACATTATTAAATTGCCAACATGGGTTTAGATCGTTGTAGTATGCTGCTTAGACCTGCTTCGTGCTCATGACATGATTTTGGATAATCAAATGCTAATATGGACTTAATGATATATTGAACCTGTTTTGGAAAAGTATCATGTGATGTTGGCACGCGTGGTGCATGGTAATCAAGCTGGGGTTTGATAAGCAGTTTCGGCCAGGGCATGTGGCAAGAGTAATCGAGGTGGGCAGTGTGGCAGGGGATGATGATTTGGTTTTTCGGGTAGTCTTGCCCTGGTCACTCTAAGGACTTAACCTTGCAAGCCTTTGAACTGGGTCATACTTGCAACCACATGGCTGGAATGGGACGGCCCTAGTTGACTAAGTCGCTAAGGACTCACTTGTGGAGCCTCAGGGTGTCGATTACACCTTTTGTGTGATTATGCGGGGAGCGTATCGTGGCTGTGGCCAGGTACCCATCTAACGGTGTGTTGGTCCCATACTTCGCCTTGGCTAAGTGAAGGGATGGTGTAGAGCACGAACCTGAGAGGACAACCTGTGTTGTTTGAGGCTTCCGAAAGGCTTTGTTACGGGAACTCGCCTTTGTGGTGTTTGACTGTATCTTGTGGGTAAAGTGCATAACCTCTGCAGAGTGTAGAATCTATTTGAATAGCCGAGTCCACGGTACTGGACAATGCTCGGGAATTACAGTCAAGGGTTAGATTTTCTGAAAATAACTTGGATTTGAAAAGTTGGGTTGGTTTAATAATGAAGATGATGGAAATGTGGTTTAGGATGGGGGAAAAATGTTTATTAAATTTCCTGAAAAGTTATTTATGCTTTACTTATTTCTACTGCTTTCGAATCTACTTATATTACTTTTCAAATGCTGTTTACTGCAAAAATACCTTGTGCTATTCCTTTGTACCAAGCCATGCATATAGTATATTAGCCTGCATTCTGTGCATGACTTGCTGAGTACCAAGTACTCACCCTTGCCTCAACACAATATCAGTTGAAGAGGAGATTACGCCAGCTTTGGAGGAGGAACTCCAAGAAGACCCGTCTACTTAGGGATGCGAGCCCGATCGGTGTCTGTGGTATACTGGATGGCGCCACGAAGTTTATTTGATTTTCCGCTGCTGTTATTTCTCTTTTAATAAGTTTCGCCTTGCAAGGCATATATATTTGTATCTTGGCCATAAGGTCAAGTAACCCTTTTATTAATAAAGTACTTTGATAGTATCGATTGGTATGATTGTGATATTTACCGATGTTAAGACTGTGTGCACTAGCGCGTTCCTGGACTAGTGCTGAATACACGAGGGTCGGATTTGCAAATTCGGGGTCCCGACAGAGGTGGTATCGAGCCATACTTATTTGTAGGCTCAACCCTAAGTTAGAATGGTCGTAGTGAGGATAAAACCTATTTTCTAAAAGCTAAAAATTTGTGAAGACAAGAAATGACATCTCGACTTATCCCCTTCTCTCTTTTCTTGTCTCTTGCTAAAATTTTTCCTTACCTTGTCACAATTCAAAAATTCCGAGTTCTTACGTAAAGCACTCTTGTGACAGATGGAGGTTTTCTCGATGAGTGAGCATAGGTTCTATAGTGAGACTCCTTCGCCGAGTCGAGTCATAAAATAAAGAGTCACCCTTTAGGCGTTAGACTCCAGAGTTAGTTCGATTTGGATTTGCTTTGTTTGCTGAGTGTGCAGTATGTGTTGCAAGGCCCTTAGGCATTGTAAGCAGCCATACCAAGTTATTAATAATAAAGTTGGACCTTAAGTTACCCCTTTCGCCCGCATAAGTTCCATACTACTTGTCTATTCTTGTTTCCCTCTCATCTCTAAACCTAGAGCAAATCGACAGATGGTGAACACCCGTGGGAACTTTGGAAGCAACGGGAGCGGTTCTCGCCAGAGAAAACCCTAATGATAGAGCACCAAAGACCGCCAGATGATATGCAGAATTTTGGAGCATTTCTTGCTGCTCAGACTCGATTGATGCATGCTATGATGCAACAAATGCAGCACGTCCATCGCTCAGGCCACCGCTAATCAAGTTAATCGGGGACCACGCCAGAATACAAAGTGTCGAGTTCATGAGGACTCACCCACCCACTTTCTCTGGGAATGCCAATCCATTGGAGGCCGACGATTGGTTAAGATCAATTGAGAGGAAGCTACACATAGCTCAATGCATAGGGAATGAGAAGGTACTTTACGCTTCTCATCGGTTGGAAGGAACAGCCGAATGGTGGGAGAACTTCGTGCCACGCAGAGAACCCTCAAGATATCACTTGGGAAGAGTTCACAGTGCATTCGACGATATCACGTGCTGAAGGAATCATGGAACTTAAGAAGGAGGAGTTCAGTGCTCTGAAGCTAGGTAATCAGCCAGTGGCCGACTACGAACAAGTTCACACAGCTTAGCACGCTACGCACTTTGAGGATGTAGCGACAGATAAATCCAGGCAGTCGTTTTATGAAGGGACTCAACTCGGGATTGCAAGTAGGGTTGATCACCCACACCTTTCCAGATTTCCAAGAGTTGGTGAATAAGGCGCTTATTCTTGAGGACAAGCGCAAGGAACTGGATGAGAACAGAAGCGCGGGATGCAACGGCAAGGATCACGTCGAGGAACGCACAGCGCTTTGAGAGTTGCACCAAATCAATTCTTGATTCCAACCACGAGAATGCAACAAGGACACCCTCCCAGCACCAAGACCTGCCAATCAAAACTACCGGACCCGGCCCCGCTAGAAACGCTACTCCGTGCAACAAGAAGGAACAGTGAGACGCTGTTACAAGCTGCAACGAGCCAGGACACTTTGCCAATGATTGTCCAAAGAAGACAGCGAGGAGCGACCCGATTCGTTTCAACCTAGGCACCACCCCAGCTAGGACGCCACACCGAGAGCCATACCCTGCATCCGTGGTGAGAGGCCGAGTCAACCATGTCACCGCAGATGCACTGCAAAATGCTACTGACGTCAGATCGGGTAAGTTACTTGTTAACTCGCACTGTACAGCTTTTGTTTGACTCACGGAGCTTCGCATTCGTTTGTTTCGCAAGGCTTTGCTGCTAGAAATGATTTAAGGATTGCAAGACTTAAGTGCATGCTTTTAGTTCAAACCCCTGGTTCCGAACTCCGAGCGGAAGTAGGATGTTCCGGGTGAGAATACTAATAGATGGAATAGAATTCCTAGCAAACCTTATAATTTTGGAGACCTGGACCTTAGACGTCATATTGGGAATGGATTGGTTATCCAAGCACAAGGTGTATTGGATTGTGGACGAAGGACTATCTCGATTGAGAGCCCGTGTGGGAAGAAAGTGGAATTTCAAGCCCAGCTGCGGTTAGAGATGGGCGATTGATGGTTAACAGTACCAAGGCAATCAGCATAGAGGATGTTCCGGTAGTGAATGAGTACACAGACGCTTTTCCCGAGGATCTACGGTATGCCGCCAGACAGGGACATAGAGTTTGTGATAGAGCTTGTACTGCACAAAGACCGATAGCAAAGAGACCCTATCGGATGTCTACCGAGGAGTTGGTAGAGATGAAGAAACAGCTAGAAGAGTTAATGGAGAAAGGATTTATCGAGACCAAGTTCGTCGCCGTGGGAGCACCGGCTTTTGTTTGTCAAGAAGAAGGACGGGAGTTTCAGGATGTGCATTGACTACCGTGCACTCAATGAAGTCACCGTGAAGAATAAGTATCCGCTACCCAGGATTGATGATTTGTTTGATCGATTAAGAGGAGCCGGAGTTTTCTCCAAGATTGATTCGAGATCGGGTACCATCGATTGAAGATCCGATCGAGAGGATATTCAAGATCGCATTCTCGTCAAGATATGGACATTACGAGTTCTGATTATGTCCTTTGAAATTTTGGCGAATGCGCCAGCTTATTTCATGAATATGATGAATAAGGTGTTCATGGAATATTTGGACAAGTTTGTCGTCGTGTTCATAGACGATATCCTGGTCTACTCCAAGACAGAGGATGAACATGCCGAACACTTGAGGCGAGTTTTGGAAAAGCTGAGGAACAAAGAACTTTTCGCCAAGTTCAGCAAGTGTGACTTTTGGAAGGACAAAGTGGAGTTTCTTGGACATGTAATGACCGCAGAAGGAGTCGCCGTGGATCCAAGCAAAGTAGAAGCGGTGTTACATTGGGAACAACCAAAGACGGTGACCCAGATTCGGAGTTTCCTTGGAATGGCAGGATATTACCGCCGTTTCATCGAAGGCTTTTCGACAATTGCAAAACCTCTTACGCAATTGCTGAAGAAGGAAAAGAAGTTTGCATGGGCGCTTGAGAATGTGAGAAAGGATTTCAGGAGTGAAGAAGCGATTGACATCGGCACCGGTGTTAGTTCTACCGGATGTTGCTCAAAGCTTCGATATTTATTGTGACGCATCGCGCCAAGGACTTGGATGTGTCGATGCAGAATGGAAAGGTCGCCGCTTATGCATCAAGGCGATTGAGGCCGCATGAGGAAAATTATCCGACACATGACCTAGAGTTAGTGCCGTAGTGCATGCTTTGAAAATATGGCGTCACTATCTCGATTGGAAACAGGATGTGAAGTATATCACGGATCATAAGAGCCTTAAGTACATATTCACCCAGTCGGATCTGAATATGAGGCAAAGGAGATGGTTAGAGTTGATCAAGGACTACAATGTTGGAATCCATTACCATCCCGGGAAGGCCAACGTAGTAGCCGATGCTCTGAGTCGGAAAAGCCATACCGTGAGTACGTTGCTAGCCACAAGTCAGGATGAGTTATGTAAGGATTTTCAGAAAATGAGGATTGAGGTTGTACCTAGCGGATTCTTGGCCGCATTGGAAGTAAAGCCTACTTTAGAGGACCAGATCCGAGAAGGACAGAAGGATGATGACAAGATCCGCAGGATTAAGTCCATCAAGGAGGAAGGCAAGGCAGAGGACTTCAAATTGGATGAGCAAGGCACGTTGTGGATGAAGGATCGCATTTGTGTGCCTAACAAAAAGGAGTTAAAGCAACTGATTTTGGAGGAAGCCCATGACTCCAAGTACTCAATTCATCCTGGAAGCGCCAAGATGTATCAGGATCTGAAGGAGAGATTCTGGTGGCCAAGTATGAAACGTGAAGTTGCCGAGCATGTTGCATTGTGCGACGTATGCCAGAGAGTCAAGGCAATGCATCAGAGACCAGCAGGATTGCTACAACCGCTGAAGATACCTGAGTGGAAGTGGGAGGAAATCGGAATGGATTTCATTACCGGTTTGCCGAAGACTCAAGGAGGTTATGACTCCATATGGGTTATAGTGGATCGCCTGACTAAAGTAGCCCATTTTATCCCCGTGAAGACCACTTACTCGGGAGATAAATTAGCAGAATTGTACATGATCAGGATTGTCTGTTTGCACGGAGTGCCAAAGAGGATTGTATCGGACAGAGGTACCCAATTTACCTCAAGGTTCTGGAATAAGTTGCATGAAGCCATGGGAACCTGTTTAAACTTCAAGATCTGACTTATCATCCACAGACGGATGGGACAGGCCAGAAAGAGTCAACGGTCTGGAGGATATGTTGAGAGCTTGTGCATTGGCTTATGCTACCTCTTGGGATAAGAGTTTGCCGTATGCCGAGTTCGATTACAACAATAGTTATCGAGGCTAGTTTACTGAGATGTCACCTTTTGAGGCCTTTGTATGGTCGACCACTTCGGACGCCATTGAATTGGAATGAGACCGGCGAGCGCCGTGTCTTTGGGCCTGATATTCTTCAAGAGGCTGAGGAACAGATCGCTATGATTAGGGAAAGGTTGAAGATAGCCCAATCTCGACAAAAGAGTTATGCTGACAATCGTCGCCGAGACTTGAGTTTTGAACCAGAAGACTTTGTATACCTCGAGTTACGCCTCTCGGGGAGTTAAGAGGTTCCATGCCAAAGGGAAACTTGCACCCTGTTATGTTGGACCATTTAAGATTTTGAGCCGCAGAGGCGAAGTTGCTTATCACCGGAGTTGCCACGATCGTTGGCGAGGAGTACATGATGTATTCCATGTGTCCCGATTAAAGAAGTGTCTCCGAGTTAGGAGGAAACAGACAGATTAGAATCAATTGAGTTGCAAGAGGACTTGACTTATAAGGAGCATCCCGTGAGGATTCTAGACACAATGGATCGAGAAACTAGAAACAAGTCAACCTGTTTACGTAGAGTTCATGGAGCAACCACGAAGAAAGTGAAGCGACTTGGGAGCGAAGAGGATTTGAAGAAAGAGTTTCCAAACCTATTCCTTTAGTAAGCCACTGAATCTCGGGGCGAGATTCTATTAAGGGGAGGTTTGTAACATCCCAAAATTTTGCTTTTCTTAAATTCATGTGTGATTTGGCACTTTGGTGAATTTTTGGAATTTTCTGGAATTTATTTGGATTTATTTGGAATTTATTTGAATTTATTCCATTTTGAAATAATTAAAGAATTTAATTTTGCAAATAAAATTTTGTTGAAATATTTTATTTGGGTCCAAAATGATCCAAAATATTTTCCAGAATTTTTCTGGAATTTTTCGAGTCATTTGCTATTTTTAATGAATTAAATGAATTACTAGGAATTATTTTAAATATTAATTATTTGGAAAATCCAACTCGGGTCAAATCTTGTTCAATCGATCGAAGTCGGACTCGAGTCCGACCGAGCCGCTTGGCTCAACCAAACCGACTCCCAACCCTAAGCGATCCCGACCGTTGGATCAAGATCCAACTACCGAGATCCGCCGACTCGACCCGAGCCGTGTCGGACGATCGACCGGTCGCCGCGATCGTGGCCGTTGGTTGTGCCACGTGGGCGGCCACGATTCGTCGTCTTCCCGAGTCCGAAGCTGGACTCGCCACCGCCCGCGCCGTAGCAAATTAGGTTTCCGTTTTACGCGACGCCGAGGTTATTTAATGCCCGGCATACCCCGAGGACCGCCGTGATCCCGCGCCCTCCCTTCTCTACTTCACCGAGGCTAAGTCGCCGCTTAGCCGCGGCGAGCTCGCCAGAATTGCGCTGGCCGCTCGCCACGGTCTTTGCTTGCTCGCCGCCGGCCGCCCCTGCCGTTGACCTCGGATCCGGACTCACCGCGACGAGACGCACCGAAGGGACCCTTCATCTCGCCGAGCAACCGGGAACGCCCGTTGGGCTCGCCGTCGTCTTCAACTCCGGCAGCCGCGGCGCCACCACGGCCATCAGCCTCGCGAAGCTCGCGGCACCGTCGGATCCAGACGGACGGTTGAGGTGAGTTCACGTGTTCCAAACCCGATTAGATTCGGGCCGCTGGATCAAGATCCAGCAGTTCACAATCGCCACGCGTCGTAGCGATGCGATTATAGGATTAGATCTGGACCGTCCGATCTAGATCGAACGGCCCACGAGCATCGAGTAGTTTCAACGTGTTAAACCCTGGATCCAATCGCGCGTTGATTTTCAAACCAACGGACGAGATTGCGCCACGTGTCGGGAAGTTGGACCGACGCTGGCCGCCGCCCCACGCTGCAAGGCAGGTAGACGCCGACACGCCGGGCCCGCGTGTCGAGGGCCCGCATGTCGCTGGCTAACCCAGCCAAGCGCCGACGCCGCGATGACGCTACCCGAGTGGGCCCACATGTCGATCCACGTGAGCCGTGGACCGAGTCCACCGTGGACCCGGCCGAGCGTGGACCGAGCCCATGGGCCACTGACGTCGGCAGGCCAATCAGGAGCTGCCACGTGTCCATGCCGACGCAATAATTAATTTTCGAAAAAGAAAATGATTTATTAATTCGAATAATGATTTCAAATTTAGATTCAAACTTCAAACGCTTATAACTTTTGCGTTTCAACTCCGATTTGAGTGATTCAAATTTCTAAATTTGTATAAAATTAAGATCTACCTAAATATGAATTTTATTTAATTTTTGGACTAAAGTTTTTCTCTGTAAAATTATTTAATTGATTATTTAAACTTTAAATAATCATAACTTTTGCGTTTTAACTCCAAATTTGACGATTCCAGTTTCTAAAAATCCAGAAAATTATGTTCTCTCTGTTTATGGATTTTATTTGGAGTTTTGGGATCTTTTTGCCTAGTGTTTATTTGTGTATTTGCTATTTGCACGCTTTACGAGTAGACGTTGAAGTCTCTAAGGATTCGAGGGAGAAGTGTTGACTCAGGATCCAACTCAAGACCAAGAGCAAGTACTTTTTGAAGGCAAGTTGTGCTTTGACCATGTTGATCCTATTTCGAAATCTATTTTGATTTAAACTATTGCATGCTAGTTCAATTAGAAAGATACTTTGTTTAAACATGGGGGTTAGATAAATACCAATTTGCTATATGACACCTTGATTACTTAAGTATGTGCCATGACCCTTTGTCACCCTAGTTGTGGTTTACTAGTTGGACATTATTAAATTGCCAACATGGGTTTAGATCGTTGTAGTATGCTGCTTAGACCTGCTGCGTGCTCATGACATGATTTTGGACAATCAAATGCTAATATGGACTTAATGATATATTGAACCTGTTTTGGAAAAGTATCATGTGATGTTGACGGCACGTGGTGCATGGTAATCAATCGGGGTTTGATAAACGATTTCGGCCAGGGCATGTGGCAAGAGTAATCAGGTGGGCGGTGTGGCACTGGGGATGATGATTTGGTTTTTCGGGTAGTCTTGCCCTGGTCACTCTAAGGACTTAACCTTGCAAGCCTTTGAACTGGGTCATACTTGCAACCACATGGCTGGAATGGGACGGCCCTAGTTGACTAAGTCGCTAAGGACTCACTTGTGGAGCCTCAGGGTGTCAGTTACACCTTTTGTGTGATTGTACGGGGGAGCGTATCGTGGCTGTGGCCAGGTACCCATCTAACGGTGTGTTGGTCCCATACTTCGCCTTGGCTAAGGGAAGGGATGGTGTAGAGCACGTACCGGAGAGGACCACCTGTGTTGTTTGAGGCTTCCGAAAGGCTTTGTTACGGGAACTCGCCTTTGTGGTGTTTGACTGTATCTTGTGGGTAAAGTGCATAACCTCTGCAGAGTGTAGAATCTATTTGAATAGCCGAGTCCACGATCGACAATGCTCGGGAATTACAGTCAAGGGTTAGATTTTCTGAAAATAACTTGGATTTGAAAAGTTGGGTTGGTTTAATAATGAAGATGATGGAAATGTGGTTTAGGATGGGGGAAAAATGTTTATTAAATTTCCTGAAAAGTTATTTATGCTTTACTTATTTCTACTGCTTTCGAATCTACTTATATTACTTTTCAAATGCTGTTTACTGCAAAAATACCTTGTGCTATTCCTTTGTACCAAGCCATGCATATAGTATATTAGCCTGCATTCTGTGCATGACTTGCTGAGTACCAAGTACTCACCCTTGCCTCAACACAATATCAGTTGAAGAGGAGATTACGCCAGCTTTGGAGGAGGAACTCCAAGAAGACCCGTCTACTTAGGGATGCGAGCCCAGTCAGTTGCCTGTGGTATACTGGATGGCGCCACGAAGTTTATTTGATTTTCCGCTGCTGTTATTTCTCTTTTAATAAGTTTCGCCTTGCAAGGCATATATATTTGTATCTTGGCCATAAGGTCAAGTAACCCTTTTATTAATAAAGTACTTTGATAGTATCGATTGGTATGATTGTGATATTTACCGATGTTAAGACTGTGTGCACTAGCGCGTTCCTGGACTAGTGCTGAATACACAGAGGGTCCGGATTTGCAAATTCGGGGTCCCGACACCCTAGCTCGACCACCTCCCCCACCGGCGCCTCCCCCTCCGGGTCCTCCCCCCCGGCGCCTCCCCCTCCGGCGATTCCCCCCTGGCGCCTCCCCCTCCGGCTCCTCCCCCCCGGCGCCTCCCCCTCCGGCGATTCCCCCCCGGCGCCTCCCCCTCCGGCTCCTCCGGCGCCTCCTCCGGCTCCTCCCCCAATCGGCGCGTCCCCATCGGCTCCTCCCCATTGCCGACTTCGGTTCGGCCAGACCGTAAGATGCATTTCGGATGTGGGCTGTAATTGGTTGTAAATAGCTCGATGATGATTGCTTTTGAATGAGGCTTGATTAATCGATCATTAAAGGAACTTGCTAGACCTAGAACAACACCGCTCTTAGTGACAATTTGGTGCCACTTGCTCTTAATGCATTGTTCTAGGGTCGAGCTTGATCTTTGTGCTTATTCCTTTATGCTCTTAGTCGACAATTTGGTGGCACTTGCTCTTAATGCATTGTGGTAGGGTTAGATTAGTGCTATATTCATTACGTGCTATCTTGTACTTGTTGTTTTACGTGCTAGAAGCGGTCTTTGTTCTAGGGTTGTAATCCTGAAATTTTTAGATGTAATAGCCGGTGATATATTGGCCATCTAGAAGTTGGACGGCTAATTAATTTAGCAACCCTTCTATAGCAATCTGAGAGCAATCCATCATTGCAATTTGAAACTTGTAACACATGCTATATTATCGCACTTTATTATCGAGTTTAGTTGCGTAACCTATGCGTCTCCCGTTCGAGGGTGCTTGTTTATAAGTATGCTAAAATGGCATATTTATAAATAAGCAGTCTCGAATTGTCCACGTTTTTTGGACAGTTCGAGGATATGTGGCTCGGGCAAGTTCCTAAGCTGTTGTACAAACTCTAGAGAAAGTTTCGGCAGCATCTCCCTGGTGTTCTTCGAATACACACCCTCTTGACCTGTTGTCGAGACGTGTATTTGGAGAACAAATGAGATGTGAAAATTTCTCTAGAGTTGTACAACAGCTTAGGAACTTGCTCGAACCACATATCCTCGATGGGATTAGGACCTAACCTAATTAGAGATTAGGAGTCATCGTTGGTACGTACGTACTTAGTCGGTCTACAAATAGACATGTGAATTGTTTTCTATTATTTGAAATTTGAATTGCTTCCTCTCATGAAGTTTAGGTTTGACATATACGTACTTACTTCGAAATGTCGCAAAGAGAGAGCACCGGCTCAACGCAGAGAGAGAAGAAGGTCACGCTACCCCATCGAGGAAGGTTAGAAAGGCCAGAGGACCGAATAAAGGAGCCACAGGAGAACGCCGCAAGTGCTCCGCTTCAATGCCAGGGGTTTGCACGGGTCTGGCCTGTTTAAGGCGCTACTCCTCTTTTCTCGGCCAATTGGTGAGGGAGCGAGTGCCGATCACAATTAAGGACTGGAGGAAGGAAGTAAGCGGCAGCGGAAGAACCGACTGTGGGACGAAGTTAAGGGAAAATGGATTATACCAGAGGAAGATGAAATCAATGCGAGGCAGTGCGCCTTGAAGAGAATGGGTGTGGCTTTGAGGCATTTCGGGGTGACCATGCATGCCAAGTTCGTGTTGAAAGACCGTACTCCCTTCCAAAGTTATCCATTTGTTACAGGAGGTTTGGGAGGAGTTTGCAAGGATGAGGAATACGCAGAGGCGGAGGAGCCGAGAGAGAAGAATATCGCTATACAGAGGCGTAACACACACGCGCACCACCTCGATTCGGTGGGTATGTAGGGAAGAAGGCGAGTGGGTGCGACTAGCGAGGAGTGTGCAACCTTCGGGACAACGATGCCTTACTCCCACATATGCGAGGAGCCGCACGCGACTGGGTATTAGCGAGGGCGAAGAAAACCTCGGCGGTCAGATTGTCATTCCAAACCCCGCGACCGCACGTATCGTCACGACCATCGTAAGATATCTAACATAGTACATTGCATATTATATTCCCATTGTATTTTAGTAATAATTTATACTTGCGACTGCGGGAGGAGGTAAGCTGCAGAAAGAGCAAGGAGCATTTGAAAGCCAAGGGTCAAGGGACATCTGTGTTCGGCAATCGGAAGCCCGATCATAAGGGGCGGGTGCTTGCTTGAGTGCGAGGTATCTGAAGAGGTCCTTCTTTGTAGAGAGAGCGCTTCAGTGCGAGGGCAAGATCATGGGAAGCACGTGAGGCGCGGATTAGGCGCAGATGAAGGAGGAGTTGAAGGAGGAGTTAAAGGTGAGATGATGCATTTGAGATGATGGCGATGTTCTCCCGAATCAGATTCCTCAACCATCGCCTATGCTACGCCCTAGCATTTGCGCTTCCAATAAGGAACTGTGCATTCCACACCTCAAGGTAATAAGCTGTTTCAGACCAAAAGGTACATGAGTAAGCTTAACACAGATTATGATGAAGATCTCGATCACTTCTTGCGAGGGTCCTGCCAAGTGCCTGGCTAGTCCTGATCGACGACGGAATCTGATTGAGGCTGCGGCGGGTTGCATTTCCAAGCAAGGAGGATGACACGGTGCATGGTATACCTTTGGGGATGGGCTACATGAGGGTGCAGGTGGACTATGTCCACGATGTTTACATGTCTCATGCCCTCGAGTTCCCCCTAACTTGAAGATATCACCACTCTTGGGCAAGCACGGATGTCGTTCATCAAGTGGCCCGCGACGGGTGTCGTAGTGCAAGCACCTCCTGGCTGCGCATCTGCTGGTACTCTTGCTACTACTTCGCACTCTGCTGGTACTCTGCTGCTCACTGCGCTCACGCTACGCTGCTACTGATCTTTGCTGCTGCTGGCATCGCTATCGCTCTGCTCTGATTGCTACTACTCACGCTCTTTGCTAGATGCGGTGCGCTCTTGGTGCTTGCTCTGCGCTCTGCTTTGGTACTCTGCTGCTTTGCTCCTGGTACTACTCCTGCTGCTGCTTCTGCTCCTGCTCCTCCTCCCATCTGCTGCTCCTGCTCCTGCTCCTCCTACTCTGCTTTGCTCCTGCTCCTGCTTTGCACATGCTCCACCTTTGCTACACAGCACTGCACCCTCGCTGCGGTGCACCTCCTGCACCTACGCTGTAGCTACAAATCTTTGGTGCGCGGTGGGGCGCAAAAGGACTTCTACCACGATGACGAAAGATACAAAGCGAGAGTTCAGAGAGTCCCTCCGTGAAGAAGGCAAAGTTGTCGGAGGGCACAGAACACCACTGATGATCACAAGCGGTACATACATGGAAAGCCCTTTCTCCCAAGCCAAGAAGTGAATTCATTGGGCTTGTTCACTCGCCACCTACATGGATGGTACATCGATAGGTCACATGAGGACGAGCCTCGCCACGATTTCATAGTGAAGTATCGAGCGCCAATTCCACCGCAACGAGGATGGGACCTTCGATCGATTTTGAGGATCATGTACTTTATGTACGGCTTGAAAGCCGTCGATATTTCTACCATACGATCTGGCGCTGTGAGTCTCGCACCATACTCAATCGATGACTATTTATTGATTTTGTATTATATTTTTTAACAATTGACATGAATTGCAGGATCATGAGGCAAATGGCCGTGGCGGGTCGACACCTGTCGGGTTTGTCGACCCGAGATGGTGTCTGCGACCATGGCTAAAGTATCAATCGGAGTTCCTTGCAGGATACATCAAGCGAGGCATTGCATGAGGAGGCAAGGACTTCATTCTCTTCCCATACCACCAGGAGTATGTACTACTATACAATTCAATTACATGTACACACTTCAACCTTGCATTAACTTATTCTCTTGCATTGTGTACCGTTTAATAAGCAACCATTGGGTTCTACTTGTGGTTGTTCCGAGTCAAAACAAGGTCTACACATTGAACTCGCTCGAAAATAGACCGATGGAATATGCGATCGAGCCTGTTTTGCAGAAGTAAGTACATTCCTCTAACCTAACACTTTACATATTGAACTACGTTACGTATTTTTAACCTCAATGGCATCTCTCCAATGTATAGGGCTTTCATGTCTTACGTTCTTGAGCGTGGCCGACACAATGATAAACAAGGCACCAAACTCGAGTGGAAGCGCTTCAAGGTACAAGTGTCTATCATAGGATTTTTCGACACCTATTTTTAATTCGTCTCCTAATTTAAGTTTCTTTGTTCACAAGTGTCATCAACAAGGGTGCGATGATCTATGCGGCTTTTACGTGATGCATCACATCACGATTTTGGTTGGTCGCTCACATCTTTTCCTAAGGTATAGAGCAGATTATTTGCACTCTTTGTCTATGTGATATTTGTTTACAAGCATAATACTATCAGCATGTTTTAGTTCCAATTTAAGACTTAAATATATTAGTGCACTACTATCTATTTTGCAGGACATTGATATCAACCGGAAGAGCCTAACCAACGCTGATCTCAAGAAATTACGAGACCATTTATGCGGTGGTCTTTGGGCCGGAAGTTATAACGGATGATGGTAGATATAGAGACCATTCAAGCAAATACTAGTCCATAAAGTGTAAACAAAATTTATCACGAATGTGAATGTGATGCATTACAGATTGTAAACAATATTAATTTTAATGCAATGTGTGTAGATTGTGATGTATATGTTACGTGATATTGTGGATTGTGATGAATGTGTCATATTGTCAATGCGAGGCCATTTTGGACTGATGGGCGGTAACATCATCACAATCGGTTATTTGTTGGAACCGATTGGGATAGGTCTGATATCTGTCGGTTCTTCTTTGGAACCGATTGGGATATATGCGATATCTGTCGGTTCTTCTGGAACCGATTGGGATATGTATGATATCACAATCGGTTTGCATAAAGAACCGATTTTGATAATATTATTATCCCCATCGGTTTCAATAAAAAACCGATTGTGATAATGTAATAATTTGAATCGGTTCTAAAAAAGAACCGATTGTGATATTATTATTATCCCCATCGGTTCTACAACTGAACCGATTGTGATAATGTAATCATTTGTATCGGTTCTAGATAAGAACCGATTGTGATATTATACTTATCGCAATCGGTTCTAAGAAAAACCGATTGTGATAAGTGTAATATCCGCGATCGGTTAAGTAAAAGAACCAAGCGAGTGATAATGTATTATTAGTGTCGGTTAAAAACCGACTGTGATATATCTACCTTATCACTGTCGTTGGACTTTGTATCGCCACCAAAACCGACGGTGATGGCCGAAAAAAACCGATAGTAATGTGCCATTCTGTAGTAGTGGTTTGTGGATAGTGATAGCGCAACAAAGGCTGCAACACAGTGTTTGGTCCACGTGGCCTCCCGACAAATACAGTATGTTTCCATTGCCTAGAACCATATTCAAGATGGCAAGATTATATGGATGTGAGAATTAATTACATGATGACATATAGCAAAACTTACCTTTTTCCTGCTGATACTATAACCTCCCTCCCTGCAGGCGTGGGAGGAAGTGGAGGGATTGAATTTTGCCCCCGTGACTTGCGAACTACATGATTTGTGCCTGCCTGGACTTCTTCTTCCCCTGTGTACTCAGGATCCTCAGCCTGTGTTTCCTCTTCCTCAACATGTGCTTCCTCTTCCTCTGCAGCCTGTGCTTCCTCTTGTGTAACTTTGTCTAGATGAAGATGTCCTAACCAGATCTCTTTAGTTTTTGCAAGAAATTTTTCTTCAGCTTATGCCTGCATTAGTTTAAATGTTAGTGACATATCATATATGCAAAAAATCAATAATGTAATGAAAGAACATAAGTATGATGTAATTAAAATCAATATTGTACCATATCATCTATTCATTGTCCTCATCATAATCTGGTTCACTAGCAGTAGAGCTAGAATCATTGAAGGTATCAGAATCACACTCTTCTTGAATGAGATTCTACTTCTACCTTTAGTAGAAACATTCCGTAATATTTGGAGATCTTTCTCATGGCATATTGTATCCACTTCATTCGAGACATAAACGACATCCAACTCATCTCCTAGATCGATAGTGAATGTGCCGCTTAACCCTTCCTCCTGAAAGAACTTCGGTGGTTGTACTAATTGGAGATTGATTAATGAAATGTGACATGTCTCGTTTTGCGACATGACAGACCACCCACCAATCTTTCAAGTCAATCTTCTTGACTTGTTTTATTTTCGAACGACATATCTCGTTTAGGGACCTTACATGGAGTGCAGTGGTGTAGTATACTTGAGAGCACCGATGAGGTAGAACAAATGGTTCAAAGACGAGAATGTTTTGATGTATGTTTGATCTCAACCAAACCAATATTTGGAGAGCGCCACTTTGCCGGTTGTTGGATTGAACCAATGACAATCGAATAAAACTAAGTTGAAATGTTTATCACCAGGGAATGTCACTGATGATATCTTCAATTATACCGTAGTATTCGATCTTGGAACTACCCTCTCGAGCTAGTATAGACACCACTGCTAACAGAGTCAAATTTGCCTTTTGCCGCTCATACTTTGCAGAACGGAATCTATATCCATTGAGATCATATCCATTAACTGATGTCACCTGGATCCGACATGTACGAGAAACCTGCTTTAAGTCGTGATGGACGCTTGGAGTTTTCATGCACTGCGGAAATATGAAAAAGGGAGTAAAAATCAATCTAATTTGATTCTGTAATCAATGGAAGGTTGTTCACTCACATATCTTGGAACCACCAATGAAATTGGGATGTCCACTCCGGCCCCATTTTTCCTTAACCTATCTAGTTCGATGTGAGATGGTTGTCCCCTACCAGGCAGTGCTTTTATTATATTGGCTATCAAATAAATTAACAGATATATTAGTATACATGTGTTTGTGCTTGTGTATATGTAAATTAACAAAATTGAGACACTTACGCAACAAAATCATCCATTTCCAATGTGTTTGTGTATATGTAAATCATTATTGCTTTATGCTCCTCTGGTGTCAGCACACGAGAGCCATTATTCCCTTGTTTCCGTCCTGGGACTTGCATAGTGCTAAGTGTGCAATTCGGAGTGTTGACTTCATACCCATCATCATATCTTGGCCGCTTATTTCTAGAAGACTGAACTTCACTTGAGAAATATAACGATACGAAGTTTGATATCTCTTCCGCAATATAAGCCTCCACAATGCATCCTTCCACTCTAGCCTTGTTTTTTACCCGTTTCTTAACATGTTGAAGAGCCCTACACATGTAAATCGGGATATTTAGCCATCCCATCACGTGAGAATAGTTTACAAAGTAGGGACATCTTACCTTTCGAATGGATACATCCACCGATATTGAACAGGTCCACCCACACGTGCTTCATATGGTAAATGGATAGCCATGTGCATCATGCATGTGAAAAACCCAGGCGGAAATATTTTCTCAAGTTTGCACAAAAGAACAGGTATCTCATCTTCCAATTGCCTCATTCTTTGTGGATCGATCTCCTTGGCACACAATTGCCTAAAGAAGTAGCTCAACTCAGCCAGCGAGATCCACACGCTCTCCGGAAGAAATCCACGGAAAGCTATCGGCATGAGAACCTCAATGAAGATGTGAAAATCATGGCTTTTCATCCCATTCACACGAAGTTGTTGAAGGTTGACTCCACGTCTAATGTTTGCTGCATACATATCTGGAAACTTCAACTCTTTCATCCATTGTAGAACTAGTATTTTTTCTGATCTATTTAAGCAGAAAGCCGCCTTTGGCTTTTCCCAAGTACCGTTAGATTTCTCCTTCAAATGATAGCTTGGACGATCGCACAACTCTGCAAGGTCTAGTCGGGCCTTTACATTATCCTTAGTTCGATCAGCAATATCAATGCACGTAGACCAAAATATTTCTGCCACATTTTTCTCTGTATGCATGGCATCAACATTGTGACGCAACAAGAGTTTTTCAAAGTAAGGCAAGCTCCAGAAGCCTGGCACGTGGGTCGATTATGTGTCTCCGAGAAACCTTCAAATTGGTGTTTTTGTTTACTCTGGCTTGGCACAAGATCTAGAAGCTGCCTATGAATTTGGACACCTGTTAGACGAGGTGGAGGGGGATTGAACACCTGCCTACGCTTCCGGAATTCCTTTTGACTCACTTTGAATGGGTGTTCACTTTAAGAAATTGTCGATGTGAGTCAAACCAGGTGTACTTTTTACCATTCCTCAACCATAATGCAGACAAGTTTCCCAAACAAACTGGACATGCAAATTTCCCATGTGTGCTGTGTCCAGATACCATTCCAAGAGCAGGCAAATCATTAATAGACCATAAATAGCATGCTCGCATGTTGAATGCCTGTCTCAAAGATCTATCATATGTTACAACTCCATCCCATAACTTATGTAGATCATCATACAGAGGTTGCATGTATATGTCAATGTTTTTGCCAGGATGCTCCGGACCAGGAATAATTAGAGTGAGAAACACGTATTCCTTCTTCATGCAGTGTGTCGGAGGTAGGTTATAAGGAACAACAAAGACAGGCCAACAAGAATATGGTGCAGCGGCAAAACTAAATGGAGAGAAGCCATCTGTGCACAGACCTAACCGTACATTTCTTGATTCTGCGGCAAAGTCAGGAAAGTCAAGATCAAACTGTCTCCAAGCTTCACCATCAGACGGGTGTACCATCATGTCAGGTTTATCTCTATGTCCATCTCTATGCCATCGCATGAGTGCTTGCGATGTTGGCATCCATATAGCACCTTTGAAGTCGAGGAATGAGTGGAAGGTAGCGCAAAATTTTTCTTGCAACTGGTTTTCGACGACTTGTTCCAGAATCATTCTCCACCTGCACGTACCGTGCTTCACCACACACATCGCATTTTGTCTTTTCAATGCTGTCCTTCCAGAATAGCATGCATCCTTTTACGCAAGCATCGATCTTGTTGTACGACATACCTACACCACTTAACAGTCGTTTAGACTCGTTAAATGTTCGAGGCATTTTTGAATCCGACGTGACCGGTAGAAGATCATGCATTAGACTGAGATTTGCATCATATGCAGCATTTGAAAGGTTGTCTTGAGATTTCATAGACATCAAACGAGAAAGCTGCGGAGAAATCTGATCTCGTTAGTGTCTTTATGGACCATTGCATGGTAGACTCGACCAATTTGAAGAAAGAATCTGCTGCAATAGATGCGTTTGTGTACTCGACGCTTCATGAGCAACCACGACATCTTCCAAAGATGTCACTCATGTGATGAGATTCATCGACCTCCTCATGTTGACGCAGGCCGACAGATGGTCTTGCCTCTCCATGTGAAGTCCACACTAGGTATTCAGTGTAAAGCCATTCTTAACTAAATGGCCTGATACGCTTTGGAGATCTTGTTTCTTATAATTTCCACATGTCCGACAAGGGCAACTAGACAACATTTGATTAGAGTTTGGCCCGGAAAAGCGATATTAAGAAACTCTTTTGTTTTCTCGAACCAATTAATATTTGGCCTCCCGTTCTCCCAATCCATATACATCCATGAGCGATCTTCAGCCATTGTTTCGAATGAACTAAACAAAAAAAACCATTTGTATTTTTTTAATTTCTATGATATAATGAAAGAATATCACTATAAAAAAGAGAACACAAGTGTTACGTTGACATACACAGACATATACCAACTATTTCTTAATATGTTCATGTTTCATCATGTTCAAATAAACATACACAATGGTAAACCATAATAAAACAAATATACATAAAGCCAAAAGTAAAGCATAAATTAGCATTCATTAACGTAGTTTCATCACGTTCAAATCAACATACACAGTGATAAACCATAATAAAACAAATATACATAATGCCAAAAGTAAAGCATAAATTAGCATTCATTAACTTAGTTTCATCACGTTCAAATTAACATACACAAGTGCTAAAGCATAATAAAACAAATATAAATAATACCAAAATTAAGTAAAAATTAGTATTAATTAACTTACATTGTTCTCGATAGCGTAACAACACTAGAGCAAGGCTACGCCGAGTGCACTCTCGAGGACAACACAAGAGCAAGGCTACGCGAGTGCACTCTCGAGGACTCACCTAGAAAGCACCCAAAAACACTTTCAATAATATATGACGGCCATGGTCCAAGTAATCAAAATTTTCACACATACTCACAGTGCTCGAGTCACAACAAATACCTTTCCATGTCAGCTAACATTTTTTAGTGCAAACTACCTCTAACTTTCATAGATAAATAACCAATTCTTTCTTTTGCAAAGCATTCTAACATCCTAACTTTTGTTCAATTGATAATATTACAATCTTTCCCTTTATGCACTATAGTATTGCACAAACTTTTGCATCTTCAAGTGACAAAGCTTTTGATTACAAAATACTAAATCAACCTCTAAACTTTTGCACCTTCAAGTGACAAAGCTTTTAATTACTAAATACTAAATCAACCTCTAGTACTGCACCCATATTTGTCATTCATATCACGAACATATCTAACAAAATGGTAAGAACAACAAACATATAAACTTAGCTTTACCTTTTGTACCACCTTCAAAATGCCAAAAATTTCTTTTAAGGATGATAGGAAGGCACCATCATAGACGAAGTCTGGCGTGCCGGAGGCGAAGAGCGGAGGGAGGCAGGCAGGCGGAGCTCGGCTGCGGCGACAGAGGGAGGAGGCCGGGGCTGGGCCCCAGAGGAGGCGGCGGCGGCCGGTGTGAGGCGGAGGGCGGCCGGTTTGGGCGGAGAGGAGGGAGGTCGCGCGCCGGAGAGGAGGGAGGCCGCAGCTGGAGAGGAGGGACGCCGGCGTTGGCGCCGGCAGAGAGGGCGCGCCGGCCGTGTGAGGCGGAGGGCGGTCGCTTTGGGCGAGAGAGGAGGAGGCCGCCCGGAGAGGGGAACGCAGGGCGGCAAGGCCGGAGAGGAGGGACGCTGGGCGGCGGCTGGGAGAGGAGGACGCTGGCGGCGGCCGGAGAGGAGGGACGCCGGCGCGGTGGATGTCTGCTATCGAGGTGGGAGCTGAGTCGATTTGGGAGCAGCGGCTTTCAATTTCTTCTGACCTCGTATCCAAACTATGAAGGAGAATATACCCCAAGTGTCCTCTCGGAATAGAGGCCGGTGGGGTTGCCCTAGAACGGCCGTGATTCGGTCCAAACCAACCAGTCCATACCAACCCGAGTGCCCACTCGGAAGACATCTATCACGAGTGCCCACTCAACACACATCTGCTTAACATGCTTCCACATAGAAGCTCTCTCAATATTTCAACCGTAATTATCTAGATAGAATGAACACTGCTTTTGAGCATTACGAAAACATCGATATTACCATGTTTGATGGCATAATGGGAATAATGATATTTTTATCCAGGAAATAAAATCATTAACACGTTCCAATTCCGAGTGCCCTCTCGTTCTAATAGTGCACCGAGTGCCCTCTCGGCATAGAGGGGTATATGGTCGTTGCCCTAGAATCAGTTTCCCGAGTGCACTCTCGTTCTAACATTACACCGAGTGCCCTGTCGGGATAGATTGTCATTCCTCTGCTGACATGGCATCCATACCGAGTGTGCCCTCGCAATAAGGTGACCTACGTGGACAACACCGTCATATTACGAGTGTCCTCTCGGCATAGATTCCATATATTCCGAGTGGGCACTCGCAATAGATTACACTCGGTATAATATACTTTACGCCGAGTGTGCACTCGGTTAGATATTTTCACACTCGCCCCAAAACTGGATTCTTGTAGTGAAATTACTTCAAAAAAATTACATTTAATTTTGAGGCACTTTGTGAATTAAGACTTCATTTTGAATTAACTAATTAAAACAAATTTGAGGCCTTGTTAACTTGTAGTTATACTAGTTTTTCTAATGGCGTAAGTTGTTGCAAAATGTGCAATGGCATGGACCAAATTGTCCTAACAATGGAACAATCAACGGACTTCTTTTATGTGTAAGTGCGTTGTCATACAACACAATAAAACAGTCACAAACAGAAAGCTTAAACATCTCGGCCTCTAACTCGTGTATCTGGATTTATCTCGGTTGTTCAACATTGTCTACAAGATGGTAACTAATCGATGGGACTGAAAGCGCTCAACCGTACTCTCCTAAAATATATATAGCATCGTAGCTCTTGGCTCTTGTTTAGTTTTAGAGAGGCATGCACATGTTTATGCGAATAAAAACATGAAGCTACTTATCTTAAGTAATGAACCACGATCACAAGTTTGTTCCAAAGAAAACAAGGTACGCAGGCCCCAACAACAATGGACAAAAATCTACACAAGAAAAGCAAGCAGTGGAAATTTGATACAACTACTAAACAAAACATGCACAACATCCTAGCCATTGTACATACAAATCCATATATCTTCCATTTTTGTTGAGTAAAAGTATTTTAGCATACCAAACTTTTCAATTTCCAAATGTAAATCACCAACTATTTTTAATCATTTCATTGGCTATCAGTTTAGCTTATCTACAAGTTTGACAATGGCAGCTTACATTTCATGGATGCAACCAATTACATTCCTTAGTATGCATATGGACCATAGTTACCAGATTCGCCATAAATCCCTGCGAATCATGAACCGGATTCATCGAATCCCAAACTGGTTTAAGGTATGGGGTTCATGTTCGCCGTGAAAATTGAAATAAAAAGTGATGAACCACGAACCCAAATCCCATACTGCGACTTGAACAAACCAACCATGTTTGTCGTAACTATGATATGGACATTGTCACAAACACATCGATCCTCTTCAATTTTCTAGTCAAGTAGTTTCACTCGTGATGAGATACCGATGTTCAAAATGGAACAACGCCTATTAACAATGACATGTATATGATTTCAGGTCCCTAATTCCGTTCAAGAAACCATGACAACGCATTTGCAGCGGTGGTATTATATGGAACATAATTTAGTACCTAATCGAGGTTAGTTTGTCGATCGACTTGGCATGCGTTCGGGTGTAGCTTTAGCTTGCTTTGCTTTGGAGAATTGATTCGGTTTTCGAGAGAAAGATTGTTAAGCGATATCAAAAGGTCTTTGTGGATTTGAAGAAAAAGGAGTCAAGGTGTTGTGGTACTACATCTCGAGAATCAATGTAGTGTTGCAGAAGTTTTTCTGGTAAAAGATTGAGAGCTTTGACAAATTATGACAATTGAGAGCAAGATAGTTGTAGAGCTGAGCATCCTAAAATTAGTTAAATATTAGTCACTTCATATCCATCTTTTCGAACTAATTAACCTAATTAGTTTCTTTCTTCAGGAATGTTTCTAAACATTTGTCGTTAGCAGATGCGAGATGACATGGATAATCCTTGTGAATTAACAAAAAATATCCTAATTAAACTTTACAAAATGCAATACATCAATGGTGTATACATCTAGAGTGAGTTGTATATACAAGCAACATTTCGCACTTTATTAGCTGGCCATGCTACTTTCTGCCCTCACTGTATCTTTGCCCATACTAAAGTGAAACAAATAAATAGACAACTTATCCATCTGATCATGTCAAAATTAAAAATCTGTTTAATTTAGGAGATTGACACTAACATTCGTGTACAATTGTGATTGTCAAAAGTAAAATGTAGTGTCAATAGATAACGTTGCATGCTCATACAGCTACTAGAAAATAAAAAACCTGAAATCGTCTTAAAATTCTACTTTGAATTTCAGTGACTTCGTTTTTGGGAAATGGGAACAATTTATAACCAGCGCTCTCTTAACTAACACTTGGTGTTCATTTGGAAGTTGGAATTTTTAACACATTGGTTACTTTATATTATATGCTAACATTCGGCCCTGTATACAGGATTGTCGACGGCGTTTGGACAGGGCTACAATGGGTTATGATCAGGTGACGCCTTGAGTTCTATCTATGCATTACCAATTATTCTTTTTGTTTATTTTTTCATGTTGGCATGTAGTGCACATACATAAAAAACAGTGTGACCCATTTCTCAATACAATTTTGCTTTAATGTTTCTTGTAATATATGCCTTATGTGTCTCTCCTGCAGTTTGTATTTCTTGATGCATATTTTTTCAAAATTATGTTTTGACCTTTGTCATCGGTGGTGGTTAGCTTTTATCCATCATGTTCTTCTAGATTACAAACGAATTGTTCCTCTTGGTCTTGGACATGATGATCAATGCATTAATGATGATCCCAACACTCTTGGTCTTGATGGAAGAACTTATTTGTTGAGGAAAGTAAAAGGCTTGGCCGTGAAAATGCAAAAGACATTATAGCATGTGGATTTGATGTTGAAAGGACTTTCATTTTCTCGGTTTTAATTTTGTTGGAGGGTAAGATAACTTTTCTTAAGTGTACTCTTGATTCATGTTTCGCCTTATGACTGATTGCTTGTTTATTCTGTCACTACTCACAAAGCCAGGTGAAGTGTGTGCGGTCAGTCTTAGCTTGTTTATTCTATAACAAATTAATAACCCTCTATCTTATTCTTGCAGGTGCCTTTTACGAAAATATGGTTAAAGTCGCGGTGTGTGACATATAATAAGGTGAGATCTGTTTAATTAAGAACAGTGTTTTGGACATTATAGGGCTTGATTACTTCTCATAAAGCATTATATTTTGCTAATATGGTTTACTCTTGAATGACAGGTTGTAGGAATATTTGGATTCAGCCAAGAGGATCACATAGGAAAGATTGGCTTTCCTCTTGTGCAGGCAGTTCCATCATTCCCTTCTTCATTTCCCCATCTCTTCTCTGGCGATGACCAACTTAGGTGTTTGATCCCATGTGCCATAGACCAGGTACAAACATATTTCTTGTTATTGATCCTGACAGTCCAACATAATTGCTTGTGTGTCTGTTTGTTGGCATACATACAATATATCTAGCATGACTGAATTCAGAATTAAGGCTTTGTAGGTTCTTGGTGCTTTACAGCACTTAATTGTAATTGTGTCCTACCTCTATATGCACAATATGGATAAATTTGTTCTTTAGATAATTATCATGAAAGTTTATCTGAGTAATCCCTTTAAAAATCTTTGAGCTGTAAATCGGATATTCATGTTTTTCTTTGAAAGTTTCAGTTCATTTGATTTTTTTTTCTGTTCTCCCGGGATCCTTATTTGAGGATGACTCGCGATGTTGCTCCAAGAATTGGTTTTGAAACCATCACTGATTGAATCAAGATTTTTCCCTGCTCTTCAGGTATTTTTGTTAGGAACTTTGATTTTGAACTTAATGACTTCATTGAGTAGAGAAGTGTAACATTGTTATAAAAAATGAGTTTGTGCTTTCAGGCACTATGCTGTTATGCAGATCTCATGTTCTGTACTTCTACTATGATGACACGAAACTATTCTTTTAATGCGGCCGATTAAATTTGTTATAGTAAAGTGATTCTTTGCAGGATAAAATGTTTCAATCTAAAGGAAGGGATTTTTAGGGTAAGTTTGCATGTATGTACTGTATTTCTAATCTGAGATGAAAAGAATTTTTTTTGGGCTATTCTGATTGAGGTAGTGGAGCCTTCACATTTCTACCTTTTGCTCTTCTATCTGACATGTTTATTTAAGTAAGTTATTACTATGTACCATCATATCGCCTTAAGATTATTCCTGATGCGTACGCATTACAGATTCAATGGTATCCAGCTGTTTTTTTTTATCATATTTGAATGGCATATACCTGCACTATATCTGTAGTTCATTTGTGTGCTGTTTTAGAGGGCATGGCTAGCACTTTCCTGAGGCTAGCGAAGTGCGAGGTTTTTTTGTCGGACGGGGTTATCGTTGGCGGTTCCATATAACAACCGCTCACGATAATGCCATATCGATGGCGGTTTTTAATTAGAACCGCCAGCGATATGGAATTATCGATAGCGGTTTTTATATGGAAATCGCCAATATAACGTGCATTATCGATGGCGGTTTTAGATGGAACCGCCGCGATATTATCGTGCTCGATGGCGGTTTTCTATCCAACCGCCACTAATGATTATTATCAGTGGCGGTTTTCAAACCGCCACTGAAAATCTCCGATTATCAGTGGCGTTTAATCTGTGGCGGTTCAAAAACCGTCACTGATGCCTCTTACGAACCGCCACTGATGTCCCTTTGCATAGTAGTGTCAATTCAATACAGTGCAAATTAATATGAATATTGTTGTCATTTCGATCTTGCTAAACTATTAGCACCGGTATATATCAAGCTGCATATATATGATTGGCATCACGAGAGTTTGCATGCTTGAACTGAATTATAGGGTTCGCATTAGATATATACGTAAATACCGCCACGTACACATACGTACGTATATATATGCAGCTTTCACCTAAGTGTTTGTTTGTTTCGTCGAAAAAGAAAATAGAGAAGTGTTGAATGAAAACTTCACTTCACTCCACCAATGCATCATCTTGCTCAAAACAAACCAACAAGAGAGCGAGTTACACCACCCCAAACTAAACAAACTTACATGAATGCTGGCAAAGACTCGTGCAACAAATTGTACCGGTCCTACCATTCCCATTTGCCGATAGAGCCGCACGCAAGAATCCAAATGTAATTAACACTTTGCTATGGAAATCCAATGCCAGAATGCCCGGTGCATGCATGGCGGCAACAAGAAACCATGTTAGTTTTGTCATAAGTACACCTCTTCTACTCTCCCCATGTCGGAAGTGTGGCGACGATGACCTTAAGCGGTGCCCAAACTTGGGATGCGCCTTTGTCGAGAGATCACCGAACTGTCTGCCAACCATGTTTCATGTCTTGTACTTGCAAAGCATATGCATGTGCATGAGTTTACAAATAGTACCACTACTCTGATCGGCCATCAATACCGGTTTGTAGCGCCATCGATGCGGTTTTGAACCGGTACAAGCCATCGGGATGATGCCCATTGAGCATCGATGCGTTCTACCAACCGGTATTGATATGACTATCGATGCAGTTAGAGCCTCAACCAGATCTTGATGATCTAGAACAAATTGATGAGTAGAGTAATGAACTAAAGATAGCTGCTTCCTAAATTGATCAACGACATTGCACAAATACATGCAGAAAAGTGTGGTTGTAGGTAGGAGTTATACCTCCATTACGTTCCGGAGGAAACGGGGCCGGTGAGACCACCCACGTGTCCCACCCCCTCTCTCTCCTCTTTTTGCGAAAAAACCCCTCAATTTATTGAAATTACGGATAGATCCTTTTGCAATTTTTTGTGAGAGGAAAATTTTTTCCCCGGTTCGCGTTTAAGTCCCTCATTCGCCGTTTTACGTAAAAAAACCTCCCATTAAATACGAATCGTAAACGAGCCTTTTTATAGTTTTTCAAAATAGCGAACAGGTCCAAAATCATATCAAATAGGTCCGTGCACTTTTCGTTCAGGTCCTTTCTCCGTTTTGCCCGAAAAAAATGTTTTCATGGTCCGTTTTCCCTCCGAAGCATGGAAAAAATATTTCCGTTTCTCCGTTTTGCCTAGAAAAAATATTTTTGTGGTCCGTTTACCCTTCAGAGCATGGAAAAAAATTTTTGTTTGCCGTTTTTCCTAAAAAATTCGGGAAAATGTTTTCGTGGTCCGTTTTTCCTCCGGAGCATGGAAAAAATGTTTTCGTTGGCCGTTTTTCCTAAAAAAAAATCCGGAAAAATGTTTTCGTAGTCCGTTTTTCCCTCCGGAGCATGGAAAAAATGTTTTCGTTGGCCGTTTTTCCTAAACAAAATCCGAAAAAATGTTTTCGTGGTCCGTTTTTCCTCCGGAGCATGGGAAAAATGTTTTCGTTTCTCCGTTTTGCCCGGAAAAAATGTTTTTGTGATCCGTTTTTCCTCCAGAGCATGCAAAAAATGTTTTCGTTTCTCTGTTTTTCCTAAAAAAACGAAAAATATTTTGTTGGTCCGTTTTTCCTCCGAAGCATGGAAAAAATGTTTTCGTTTTTCCGTTTTACCCAAAAAAAAAAGTTTTTGTAGTCAGTTTTTCCTTGAGCATGAAAAAATATTTTAAAGTGTTCTCGTGGTCCGTTTTCTCCAAAAACATTTTTTCGATTTTTAAGTATTAAATTTTTTTTTCGTTCACGTCTTGGCGTGGTCTTGCGCGCTCAATTTCCTAGTTGATACAATGCAATACAAAAGTGCACGCATGCGAAAAATACAATAGAAAACAAAGCTTAGTAGATTTTTAGATAATGGAAGAATATATTAACCTTAGGCCTTTGCACCTTGAGATGCACACAACCACAACATTTATTACAAAGTTTGAACCGAAATGTTGACAAAGAGAAATTCATAAAAGCAGTCTTAACAATCGTAAAACATAGAATTCAGCATTTAGAAGGCTAAGAACTATTCAAAAGATAGAATACTTTAAGCATAATCACTATGAAATGGGTAACTTGAAATTTGGAAGATGAACAGGATTGTGAGAGCCATTCAATGTCTCAATGCTGGATTAACTGAGTTATGAGAACCATTCTACCATTGTTCAGTCTTCATCAAAATCCATGTGTAAACCAAAATCAAGAAAAATCATGTGAACGAACCTTCAAAGTCAATCAGAGACATCTAACATAGAACAAATCAGAAAGCATGGAGGTGGATTACATCAATAACACAGCATGAAGGTAACCCCGAATAAACTGCTAGGCACAAGGATACAAAAAAACTAATAGAGTTGTATCTAATAGGTGAATACCATTGTGATACCACGGGATGGCAAAGACATTATAGAATGTGAAATGGAGGTATTAAACTTTACGGCATGAATTTTGGTCACGTTTCGGGCTGTTTTCGGGTGTTTGGGCCTCTCCGGGGTTTTTTGGGCCTAAGGGGGATCCTCACTTGGGCCGAGGGGGGGATTTCTGGCCCATGAGGGGGAGGAGTGCAGCAAGGGGGGCTCCCTTGCGCCAGCCTGCCCCCATCGCCCCACTCCCAAACCCTAGCCCCACCTCTCCTCCAACCCTTTGCCTCCTCCTCCTCCTCCCTAGCCGCCACCCCTCCCTTGTCCTTGCGCCTCCTCCCCCACCACTAGGTGCCCTGCTGCGTCCCCATCGCTGCCATGCCACGCCTCGGTGCAGCCCTCGCCGGGGGTAGGATCCACGACGAGGAAGAAACGGTGGAAGGAAGAGATCGGGTGGAGATCGCGTGACGGAAGCGGTAGATTGGTGGATCTTCAAGAAGGTAATGGGGAAAACCTTTGGGGATCAATTAGATGCTGTGTAGGGGTGGTTTACCATGTTTTTAGATCAAGGGAGGTGCTGCCATGGGGTAGGATTGATGAAAACTAGAGTTGTATTCACGTTCTGGTTCGGGCAGATTGGGAACCCGAACTAGGGCAGGAGTTTTGGCCAATTTAGAGATTGAATCTGACCGTACGGACTTTTAGGAAGTTGTAGATAATTTCATTATCTTTCCGTGGACATAAAGAAATTGAAATTCCGCCCAGCCGTTTGGAAGTTATGGATATTTTACCGAGCGCTGTCAAATCTGTGACGAGATTGAGACAGTTCGTGTTCAACATTAGATTAAACTAATTTAGAGTCCGAATCAGTCTTTCCATATAACTAGAAAAAGTTGGGAAATTTTCTAAGCTACGCGAGGGTGTACTCGTTTATTCAATTTGGAGTCCTAGAACAGAAGTTATGCCCGTTGGAGGACTGCTGTCCCGAAGGGACAGATTTGCTGCTTTCTGGTTTTAGGAGTTGTAAGCGAAGTCGGGGTAGTGGGATTTATGTGTGTTGTTTTGTGGACTCGATTTGAGTGTATGGCACATGTTTGCAGGTGGTGTGCCCCCGGGAGTGCCCTCGACCTCTTGTCACTCCGTTGCCGTGGTTGAAGGCAAGTGTGTTGCGTGGATTGTATGTTATATGCGTTGCTAGATTTGCTAGATAGCATTCGGAATAGATAACATGTTGTCTTGCCATGAATTACATGTTATAATTGATATGACGTCCTTAGGCCATGATTTAAAGGTTATCTATGATATGGTGTCCACATGCCATGATTAAAAATGTTTGTTGTTGATGAATGAATCACATGCCATGTTTTGAATGGTTACCGTCGATTGTTGAGTACGGACCTACATGTTTCGACGCCAAGTGTTGATATGCAATAGTTCTATTCATGTATATGTTGCTGTCCGTTTTGCACACATGGCATATTTTTCATGGCCGGCCGGTGAGATAAGTCATAACTATTCCGGTAGGGTCGGTGAGAACTGTTATGACTAGTCAGGGGCTATTCTTTCGAATAAGTCCTACATCGTGATTCCTTCACGAGGTGAATGGAGGCAGTGATAGGCACCCTCCATCTTCGGGATGGAAGGGGAAAGGGTGCATGCCGACGGGTGTGCACTCAACCATACTGGTATGAGTTTCCAAGGAGACATGTGCATTGCATTGCATTGCATTAATGAAATATGTATATGATGATGTTTATGAGATGACGATGTGAATACTTATGAGTTACTCATGAGATGAGTACATGGATGCTTAAAAGATGTTTGGAATGCTAACCATGTTGTGTTATGATGTGCTTTTGGAGATTGGTGATGATGGTTTGTTGACTTGATCTTTGTTTTTCCATTACAATACACTTTCTTGAGTTTTGAACTCACGCTTGTGTTTTATGTTGTTTTTAGGTACCTTGAGATCGGCATGAGGGAAAAGGGAATAGTCACACATCTCCACGTAGCTCACGTAATTGATTCCACAATGGAATCATTTGGAGTCATGACAATAAACTGAATGTGATACCATTGATGTTTATGGTTTAGATGTGTGCTAGTATTGCCTTATTCGTTTCATTTGGCTAATGATGACTTTGGGATGCTTAAAGTGGACTTATATTGCTTCCGTGCCGCTTATTATTGCTGTTTTAGATGTTTCATATTATGTCATATTATGCTATGCTATTATGGTTGCGCGAGATCATGATTAAACAAAGGAGATGCTGCCGAAATTTTCGGTTCTAGCAATTGGTCCTTTGCTGTAAGTTTCTTTTATTTGTAGTTTTAGATGATACATAATCGATGTTTGGTAGCATTCAGCGTATTAGATGCCGGGGTGTTCTGATTGGTATCGAGCGGGCTTCAGTCCGTGGTGTATGAATTTAGTGAAATACCATAGGGTTAACTAAAACTTTGATGTGGGATAACCTAGAAACATGGCTTAGGTTATAACTAAAATTTTGCTATAGGATAGCAACCTTAAAACTTGTGTATGTGGAATAACTAATTTAAAATTTGACACACATGGATGCCTGATAGGAAAGGGTATGGGTATCGTTACTTTACGCTTAAATGTTATATTTAAGCCTTAATGTTGAATGTTTTATGTGATAAAGTATGCTGCTATGCGTATGAGATAATTGATTGAATTGCTCATGCTATCGTGATAAAGTGGGGTTGTGGTGCGAAGGGTTTCGGTCACCTTTTTGTTCATAGTAAGGTTGTGGTTTAACGGTATGGCCGATTAAAACCATCACCGAAGAACTATTAACCCTTGTGGGGAAAGAGTGCTTATCTTTTCTCGTCATGATTTGGGTAGTTGATTGAGTCAAAAGGAAGAGTTAGTGGTGGATTCCTTCGTATCTTGTGTACCGTTACGACGGTCGATTTTAGTTGTTTTTCTTGGCTTTAGTTGAGTGAAATCAAATGAAAAGTATTGGGTTTTAGCGGATTGTTCCGTGGCGGTTTGTGGTTTTGTCTTCTTGGTAGAAGGCAAAGAAGAAGAGTTATGTGTGCGTGTCTTTTGGTAGCAGCGTTTGGTTTTGACGTCGGTTTTGTTGGTTGCCTTGCAAAGAAAAGTATCATTTTGCTCTTGCGTGTCTTACTCTGAGTTTAAAGAGGTTCTTGAAGTTGTGTACAAGAATTTAAGATGTGCCGATTTATGTTTTGTGCCTTTGTCCGCAAAGGTTACTTGATCGCTTGGTTCCCTCCGTGGGAGTCTTTAAGATTTAAAGGTGATTTGGAGATCTTTTGCTTGATCCAAAGTGTGAGTCATGTTCCATTGCAACTTTTGGGAGTCAAGTTTCTTTGTGAGTCTTGGATGAGTTTTAAAAGAAAATGTCAGAACGGAGTAAGTAGTCTTTTGACTGAAATTATTTGTCAAATAGTGAGAATTGTTGTTTAGAATGTTATGTGGTATGTAACAATGTGGTTAATGGAAATGATGTACTCCTTAGTTAATTTGTGAGCTGAATCAATTTAATGTAATAGTTATCTTTAGCTTAAGATTAAATGAACTTCTAATGTTGTAGATTACTCTATAAGCGAGAATGATTAAAGGTGTTAATATACATGCTCAGATTACATTTGTTTACTTTAAAAGTGCTTTTGACCCCTGATAATGTTTAAAGTTTTAAATCCTGATGCATAGTTAAAACATTAAGATGATGTGGACTGCTGATATTGTTAAAGAAGCTTTGCTGGTTGTTAAAGATGCTCTAATTTTACATGTTATTAGAGAGATTTAATCGTGTTGGTGACCTTAACTTGGAAGTTGATTAGACTTGTTATTTATGATGTTGCAAACTGTTAGTATATTTGGAAGTTTTCATATGTGTTCTTTTAATGCTAGCACCGATGTCAGTTGGGAAGACATAGGTTTAGTGGTTGTGGTAAGAGCTTTGTGATGGTCTAACTCATTTAATTTGTTTTAAATAGTTCGAGCATGTTGAGTAGTGACAATTTGCTATAGCCTTTGAATAGAATAACTAAAAGTAATGTTGCAGTTTTTAAGATTATGCAAACAATTGATATTGATGACTTGGTAGTGTTGTTAATTGTTGGAAACCATTGATCCAATAGAGAAAAGTGTAAAACTGTGAAAATTATGTCGAGTACATGTTGTGATGGGATGAACAATGGATAATAATCATGATGTAAGATTTTAACCTTAATGAATGCATATTTTAGAATGCTATTTACGAGATAATACTTATTTGTTGAAGTCATTTTATTGATTGAACAAGTTTTAATTGTCAAGATGTTGACATATGGGTGGTATAAGATGGATAGGTTGATCATGCTCGGGTATTTGTTGAAGTACTATATTCTAAATACAGAAAATGATGTATTACGATATGTTGGTCCGTGGGGATCTTGTTGATCTGATCTTAATTGGATGTCTTTTGATAAGCATCATAAACTTTAATTAAAAGTGTTGGGAATGGTAACTAGAGAAAGAATTTGTTATGTAAATTTTGTTAAATCCGGTTGGACCTTCCCAATGAGTAAGTAGTGAATTTTGAAGTCTTTAATGGAAAGCGTAGTGGAACACTAGAGATGGTTGTATTTATGCTAAGCCGGTGTTTAAAACCTTTTGGTGGTTTGGTTGTTTGCTAGTTTGGTTGAATGCTTTCGGGCAAAGTATTCCTTATGTCATATTTCAGAGTTTCCCTAAACTTGTAGTGATTGGTGCCAATCTTTGATTTTGGCTAATTTGTTTAGTTTGTGCTATGAGTATGGATTTAGACCCAAAAGTCTTTGAGTGGATCGCGCTCCTTTGCGTTCACACTGAATTATCTTTGGTATAAATGTTTAAAAGGAAGCAGATGGTCATAGTGGGTTGTGTTGGGAACTTTTGAGTTAAGCCCTTGATGGGTAACCCTATTTGGCTAGAGTTGAAGTTAATTGGAAAATGTGTCTGGTGTTTGCGTGTGCTTCACAAAGGTGGTTTTTGCGAATGTTCATAAGTGATTTTGTTGGTAAAGTGTTCTTTTTGGAAATGAGTTTCCCTTTCTCTTTGAGAAATTTATGACGGTTGTGGAAGTGGATGCTTGACTTGAAGTTTTGATGTTCTCTTTCAAAATGTTGAATTTGGTTGAAATGCAATGTTTTGCAAGTTCAGTTTTCAATTGTTGTGGGATGTGATGCGACGTGGTGTTTTATTGTTAACTATCTTGCCAGTCATATTCTATAGGAATTTACGCAACCTTCGATGTTAATTGTATTTCAATTATTTGATCACAGAAAGAAGTCATTTGGTGAATGACTATTCGATCTTGTTGTTACATGATGAATGAATGGTGAAAGGGAACAACGAGACATTGTTTATGCATAATTAATGATAAAGAGTTGTTGAGCTGTGTCGGTGAGAAAGTCATATATGGATATATGACTAATCCGAGTGCTCTTGGGAAGTTGCATGCATGTTACAGTCGAGATTTCAATTGCCTTCTAGTATGAGGAGTAAGAATGAATACCTTCTGGTATGTTGGTTGTGATGTAAGAGATATGAGCTTTCTTTGCATCTTGGCTTAGGAAAAATAGAATGAGTACTTTTTGGTTGATGCGAATTCTTTCCAAAGTGGCTTTTAGCGCTTTGGAGCTCGAGTTGTTGTATGTGGATCATTTTGGGTTCATGGGTCTTGGTTGAGCTTACTCAATGATTGTATTCTTTGTTCTAGACCTTTGAGTGGAAGAGCTGAGGCGAGACCTTCTTAGAGAGAGAAATCGGTGTGGGTGGTTAATGACCTCAGTTATTAAGTGTTACTAGTAGTTAATCGAAAATAGTTTAAAAGTGAAGAGTAAAGGAAGGTTGTGTTGGACTCAATGCAAACCTTCTTGGGGTATTGTGTCGTTGATGTATTCCTCGGTAGGGTTGATTAAGTTACTCGTGGACCACTTGGTGGTTGCTAGTAATTGCTTTTCCTTTTCGAAGTGTATTAGATCTTTTGTCGTTGATCTATGAGCGAGTTGAGTCAACCGTAGTGGTTTTGTTTGGTTGTTATTGTTCTTGCGGGTTTTAAGAACCTTGGTTTTAAAGAAAGCTTTCCTTTTTGATGTTAGTGGTGGGTATTGGTCTTTTGTAAAAGATCAATCCTTTGCATGGTTTTAACCCCGTTTGTTCAAACAGTGGGTTGTCTTGGAGTGTAGTGTCTCGTTTGGGTCGTCGTCGTCTTGAATACGGCAAACCACAGTAGAGAGGGTTCTAGCGGTTGAAGCCGTGGTCTTACGGGAGTAGTGTTGGTTAAAAGAATTGGGCACTTTAGTGCTAAGGAATGTATAGTTTGAGGACGGTGAGACCGTTTTCTTTGGTGGTCTGTTTGGGAATTTATCCTATCGCTTGGGTCGTGCTGAGGCCTTGTGTGAGTACTTGTGTTTCAATGTTAAGTAAAGTTCTTGCAAGTTTCTTGTGAAATATCGTTAATGCCTTTGGTCTTCAAACCTGAGAGTTTGGTCATCGAGTCTTGATCGGTGTAGTTCAGTGATTTTAGTTAGAGAGAAGCGGTGTGGGGATATTGAAGTCTCGCGTGTGCAAGCAATATCGAGTTATTTCCGATCTGGTGTGGTTTGCAAATCCTAGCTATCTTTTGTTTTCTTTGGATTGTCTAGTGGTGTATTGGATTAGAGGTCGAATCCTGTTGAAGGGGGGAGAATGTGATACCACGGGATGGCAAAGACATTATAGAATGTGAAATGGAGGTATTAAACTTTCACGGCATGAATTTTGGTCACGTTTGGGCTGTTTCGGGTGTTTGGGCCTCTCCGGGTTTTTGGGCCTAAGGGATCCTCACTTGGGCCGAGGGGGATTTCTGGCCCATGAGGGGGAGGAGTGCAGCAAGGGGGGCTCCCTTGCGCCAGCCCTTGCCCCATGCGCCCCAGCTCCCAAACCCTAGCCCCACCTCTCCTCCAACCCTTTGCCTCCTCCTCCTCCTCCCTAGCCGCCACCCCTCCCTTGTCCTTGCGCCTCCTCCCCACCACTAGGTGCCCTGCTGCGTCCCCATCGCTGCCATGCCACGCCTCGGTGCAGCCCTCGCCGGTGGTAGGATCCTGACGAGAAGAAGCGGTGGAAGGAAGAGATCGGGTGGAGATCGCGTGACGGAAGCGGTAGATTGGTGGATCTTCAAGAAGGTAATGGGGAAAACCTTTGGGGATCAATTAGATGCTGTGTAGGGGTGGTTTACCATGTTTTTAGATCAAGGGAGGTGCTGCCATGGGGTAGGATTGATGAAAACTAGAGTTGTATTCACGTTCTGGTTCGGGCAGATTGGGAACCCGAACTAGGGCAGGAGTTTTGGCCAATTTAGAGATTGAATCTGACCGTACGGACTTTTAGGAAGTTGTAGATAATTTCATTATCTTTCCGTGGACATAAAGAAATTGAAATTCCGCCCAGCCGTTTGGAAGTTATGGATATTTTACCGAGCGCTGTCAAATCTGTGACGAGATTGAGACAGTTCGTGTTCAACATTAGATTAAACTAATTTAGAGTCCGAATCAGTCTTTCCATATAACTAGAAAAAGTTGGGAAATTTTCTAAGCTACGCGAGGGTGTACTCGTTTATTCAATTTGGAGTCCTAGAACAGAAGTTATGCCCGTTGGAGGACTGCTGTCCCGAAGGGACAGATTTGCTGCTTTCTGGTTTTAGGAGTTGTAAGCGAAGTCGGGGTAGTGGGATTTATGTGTGTTGTTTTGTGGACTCGATTTGAGTGTATGGCACATGTTTGCAGGTGGTGTGCCCCCGGGAGTGCCCTCGACCTCTCGTCACTCCGTTGCCGTGGTTGAAGGCAAGTGTGTTGCGTGGATTGTATGTTATATGCGTTGCTAGATTTGCTAGATAGCATTCGGAATAGATAACATGTTGTCTTGCCATGAATTACATGTTATAATTGATATGACGTCCTTAGGCCATGATTTAAAGGTTATCTATGATATGGTGTCCACATGCCATGATTAAAAATGTTTGTTGTTGATGAATGAATCACATGCCATGTTTTGAATGGTTACCGTCGATTGTTGAGTACGGACCTACATGTTTCGACGCCAAGTGTTGATATGCAATAGTTCTATTCATGTATATGTTGCTGTCCGTTTTGCACACATGGCATATTTTTCATGGCCGGCCGGTGAGATAAGTCATAACTATTCCGGTAGGGTCGGTGAGAACTGTTATGACTAGTCCGGGGCTATTCTTTCGAATAAGTCCTACATCGTGATTCCTTCACCGAGGTGAATGGAAGCGAGTGATAGGCACCCTCCATCTTCGGGATGGAAGGGGGAAAGGGTGCATGCCGACGGGTGTGCACTCAACCATACAGGTATGAGTTTCCAAGGAGACATGTGCATTGCATTGCATTGCATTAATGAAATATGTATATGATGATGTTTATGAGATGACGATGTGAATACTTATGAGTTACTCATGAGATGAGTACATGGATGCTTAAAAGATGTTTGGAATGCTAACCATGTTGTGTTATGATGTGCTTTTGGAGATTGGTGATGATGGTTTGTTGACTTGATCTTTGTTTTTCCATTACAATACACTTTCTTTGAGTTTTGAACTCACGCTTGTGTTTTATGTTGTTTTTAGGTACCTTGAGATCGGCATGAGGGAAAAGGGAATAGTCACACATCTCCACGTAGCTCACGTAATTGATTCCACAATGGAATCATTTGGAGTCATGACAATAAACTGAATGTGATACCATTGATGTTTATGGTTTAGATGTGTGCTAGTATTGCCTTATTCGTTTCATTTGGCTAATGATGACTTTGGGATGCTTAAAGTGGACTTATATTGCTTCCGTGCCGCTTATTATTGCTGTTTTAGATGTTTCATATTATGTCATATTCTGCTATGCTATTATGGTTGCGCGAGATCATGATTAAACAAAGGAGATGCTGCCGAAATTTTCGGTTCTAGCAATTGGTCCTTTGCTGTAAGTTTCTTTTATTTGTAGTTTTAGATGATACATAATCGATGTTTGGTAGCATTCAGGCGTATTAGATGCCGGGGTGTTACAACCATCATCACTAGACAATGGGCTGGTGTTTCAGGTATGAGATATGAACAATTCAGAAGGAAAGCTCATGTTCACCAGTGCAAGATTGATTGCCCTTCTCTTTCAATATCATTCCTACAGGGGAGGACTGATATCTTTCGAATGAACAAAACAATAATAAAAAATAAACTAAATATTATGCTGATGGTATCACATGTTTGCAAATTTAGATCATTAGCACCCACCAGTAATAAAGAAAATTACATCAGCATTTTAAATATTTGGGAGTAAGTGGCCGTTGTTCGATATATACCATAGAGAGTCTCCAGTATGGAGAAGCACATAAAGAGCTAGTTCGGCTCTTCTAATTTTCTTTTCGCAAACAATCGAAAGACCGGCAATTAAACTAGCAAGCCAATACATAAGTTTGTGATCTTTATCTGCAACTTTACCGTGCAAATAGATGACAGCCTGTGTGAGACCCTCACTTTTATGCTACAGTGCAAACATAAAAGCAAGGTTCTAATGTGCATACTGTACCATTCCCATGATCAGTGGCTGGCACGCACAAAACAAGAATTTGGAATCACAACCATACAAAAGTTTCATATTTTATTACAGCGGAAGTATTGATACAATGTGACCGAGAAGGTCAACTAAACATAGCAAGAGAATCAGATGACTTGTAGTTTGCCGCATAATCCACAGGCAACTGACAAGGTAAAGCCTTAGAAAGAAATGTCGTTAAAAGTCCCGCAATCCTGCGTCAAAATAAAATTCATCGAGATACCTGCATCTTCACCTAAAATCAACAATGATAGCAAGGGTGAGTACATTTCGTACTCAGCAAGACTTGAGTTGTGTGTTTGGAATGCAGGCTGATCCTAGAATAAAGCTTCTACGGTTAACTTTTGCTTGGAGCCAAATTGAATTATAAATACTGAATAGTAGAGTGAAAGCGAAAATTTGTAAAAGTAAATAAATAAGTAGAGTAACAAGAATGTACTTAAAGGTAATGCGAAGAGATAGATAACTCCACGACCCTTCGCGAAATAAAATGCAACAAAATACCCACAACTCTTCGTGAGTGATAAAACGTCCAGTCCCATCATATGAAATATTATCTGAAGAATAAACTTTTGTCCACACAGGGCACAACAGCTGAATTCAACCTTGCCAACGTAATGTCAAGTATTGAATCATCTGTAAGGGTAAGCTCACCAAAACATTTTATATAAACAGCTAACTAGTGTCAGTTCGCCAAGTCGTCCATGACCGTGGACACGGCTATTCGAATAGTTTTAGACTCTGCAGAGTTGTACAGCTTTACCCACAAGAAATGTTCTCCCTTTTGCTAGGCCATTAACACACTTCCTTTGGTGTGCCGCCAGAGAGTTCATTCTGGCTTGTTCAAATACTTGGACCTTAACTTTGCACTAGCCCGGTGGCGTTACTCCCGACTATGATGGAAGCAAACAAACGGTGAAGCAATAGTATTCAGGAGCCCGGCTCAAATGGTACAACAACAGCCCCAATTCATAGCCAGGCATACACCGTTACAACGGCAGATGCCAACACCTCGGTGATGACACCTCCCTCGAGCAAACCTATATCCGGAATGCCCGTGCTACAACTGCCTACCAATGTGCAAAGCTAATTCCCAAATAATTTAATAAGTTAAGACTGTCCCACTCCAGTACTTGTGGATGTACGGTTTACTTGGATCATGCAACACTACGTTCGGTCCTTAAAGTGACATGGCGATACTCCACCCTATCTACGTACACATTAAAACATGTACATCCGGCTATTGCCAATAATCACCCACGTCGAAATCATAGTTTTATTTCCAGAAAAGAAAGTGTCAATAACCACATTATTCCAACAGGTTCAAGATTAATGTTCATCATGTCCAACAATTTTAGTTCATCACGAACAGTATAACCCGCTGTTCGTGTTCCCAATCTAAAGCAGGGCTAAGCATATGCAAGTAATAATCGAGTATACCCATTTTGTGTATCCAACAACAATCTAGGGTTTCATCTATCACTACTGATTAAGGAAAGCCATCAATGAAGGTTATATCTACCATTCTTCCCATAATATAGCAGTGTATACAAAATATAGCATATGCATGCAAGTTTTAATTAGATTCTTCTTGTTAAAGAAAATTGGGATCTACATGAGTGCTTGCCTTGCTATCCACTGCTTTTAGCGACGAAGTTGAAGACACGATCTTGAAGTCGTCGACGATGAAGTCCGAGACGCTTGATTCTACGTCGAGTAATGTAAAAGAATAACAAATAGCAAATAGCGCTTTTAATAAGGGCAAAAGGAAATAAGATTGAAAATCAAACATAAAACATTGAATAAAACAAGAATGGTTGCGGTTAAGGTTTTGTGATCGCATAAGTAATTGTATTATTTCCTTCGTTTATAGTCTTTATTACTGATTTAAGAGTTTGAAGGTCGCATTGCACATAACATCTATTCCTTATGATTCATTCTATTTTATTTTACGAATTCAGGAAGCTAAGATTGTAAGATTAACTATACTAAAATTCATTTTCAGGGTATGCAAATTGCTTTGTACTAATATTAATTAGTTCATAAAACTACAAGTGTGAGAGTAACTACAATTTACATGATTCAACTTATGCATATGCATCGATATTACAAATCTCAGGATTCACTTCTCGTAGGGTCACATTCTTAATAGGATTCAGATGCAAAGCATGATATATAGGAATATATATAAAATGCTTATGTAAATTAAGTTAGTCATGCCTTAAGGAATATTCCAAGAATGAATCTATAGATATTAGCGTCCATGATTTATTCATCAAGTAAAGGCATGGTTTAGTCGAGAGTTAAGTGAATACTATACCTAGGAATTTACTCATGGATTGGAATTTAATTATAGATTAGAGTTGGGTTTAACCCATTCTTTTAATATTAAATGGTTTTATATTTATGGGTTATTCGAAACAAGTTCTACATGTACATTTACCCCTTATGATTATGTAAGCATGTATATCTATTAGCTTAGTTCAACCTTAATTAATCAAACAAAATTCTCATATTTGGAATACCCATTTCATTTCCTTCATATATATATATATATATATATATATTTCTTTCTTTTCTTCTCCCATCTCCCCTTATCCATTCGGGCGAATCCTCCCTTCTAGCATCTTCTATTCGGTCTCTGTTTACCTCTTCTTCCTTGCACCTCCGAGCTCCACGCCTGGTCCTTCCCGGTGTTGCCGCCGGATTCCTTCTTCTCCGCTGCTTTCACCAGCGCCTCCGGCTGGATCTGCTATGGTCCTTCACACGCCGCCTGGACTCGGCGCCCGGCCCCTATGCGTGTGCGCCCATGGTCCGATCCACACCGGCTTGATGGCTGCTCCGCCGGTTCAGGTGGGTCCGGCCATCCTTCAAAAAGGTAAGTCTTCTTCCCCTTTGATCGGTGCCGCTCAGTCTTCTTCTTCTACTTCGGCCCTCCTTCACGGCGCTGCCCTATGGATCCCTAGTTTTCACTGGGGTTTGGTACTCCCTGATTTTACCCTTTTCCTAATTAAGACTGGTACCCCTAATCTCTTAATCTTCGATACTCCCCTTCCTCCTCCTTTCTCTGTTGGTCGAACCCCTTTACTAGTCATGATGATCCTGTGATGCTTGATGCTAGAGTTTTGGTGATGTTTGATGTTAAGGCACTAACATTGAGATCATGTTTTATTGATCTGTGATTCTTATGATTTGAAACGATTTTAAAGTGGATTGCACCGAGATGGTATGACCCTAATCTGCGGTTTTCTTTGAGATTTAGCTAAATATCCATTACACTGACTTTGCTGTGATGTAAATGGATTTAGTGTATGATTAACTCTATACTGGGTTACTGGATGATCTTTAAACAGTACATGGAGACAGTAGCCTTATTAAGATTCATTTACATGGGAGAATGATAACATGTTGTGATGCTACTGATTTCTTCTCTGAAATTTTCAATTGAATATAATAACAATGGCTTAGCATGAATTGGTTGCATGGTAGATGATATTGATTTGATGCCATGCTAGAGGGTGTTGTTGCCTTCACTTGGTCTGTGATGCATGATTTAAAGAATTGATCTATTTGCAAGTTGGAGGGCATCTGTTTTTCCTAAAGTCAGTGCGCCGGGGGAGCATGTTTGGCTGGGGGAAAACTTAATGCAACCCTTGCATGTCTAAGTCTTAAATTCATCGAGGCCAAGATCTTTAATTCTTCTATTGTCCGCCCTTACTTCTATCTCGGCTTTATTTACGCTATTGCTTACTATTTTGATTGCTATTCTCTTTTTGTTCTTGCTGTCTCTATTATGCTATTCTACAAGGAATTGGCTTGTGGAGCTTACTTGGAGGTGCTCGAGATGAGGGTCGAGCGAGAGGGTGATAGTTGTGCCGCTCCGCTTGATCCTCCTCCCTTCTAGTTCTGGTGGCTTCTTGGTCCTTGGGTGTGCCTTAATTTTTCCGAGGCTCTTACTTGCGTGAGTATGTTCCCTTATCTGCTTGATTTGGTTAGCTACTGGGAACGGTTTGCTTTGGGACTCCCTGGATGAAGCTTGGCTGGTTATATATAGCATGGCTATGGCGGTGTGAGCAGGGTTTGAACTGGCCTTTGTTCTTGCGGCTGAAATGATTATTCATTTACTACTCCTTGTCAGTGCATTGATCTGGGTCTTGTGATCTAAGTGGCCGGTTGTCCTGAGCCCTAGAGACTTTCGGCCGGCTGGAGGAAGGGTTTGGTTATATTGCTTCATATGGCTTGATTTTAGCCTTGCTTGGCCGGCTGGAGGTGCTCTGGGGGTTTCGGTTGGGAATTACCCTGGAGGGTTCGGCTAGGTTGTTCTGGAGCTCTTAGCCGGCATCCTTACCTTGCCTTCAGACTTATCTTTTTCTAATGTGGCTTATCTGGCCGGCTCTAGCGACTTTTGGTTGAGTCTGGAACATGTTGAGTTGTCCCTTGTGCACAGTGCTGTGGCTTTATTCCCAATTACTGTGGTTTCACTAGTCTACTGCGGTAAAATACTTTTACCCCGTGATATTTTCTAAATAATCGCGGTTATGGCTTAATCAGGTTTGTTATTTGCCGAATGATGCCAAACTTAATCGCGAGAGGAGCCAGATTGGCCCCCGGACAATCTAGGGTACCTCATTGAGCGATTCAACAATTAATTAGCTGACGGCAATTCTTTCTCTTTTCTATTTACTGTTCTTAATTTAATGCATTCATTCTATTATTCTTATACATGTGCAGTTGAATGTGCAGGTTCACAGAATGCCGATCAAGACAGTACAAGGATCATAGCATAGGGTCTTGTAGTTTATTTCCTTATGATGTAATCGGACTTGTAATCTATGTTTTAGGATGCAATCATTCATGTATTTGTGATTGCATATGTAATCGAACATTTGTAAGAGTTATATTCCATATAACTGTTGTATGTAAAGATCTTTGTATTTCCTATGTATTGTAAATGTGAATTACGATGTATCAATAAAAATTTGTGTTACAGTTCAATTCTTTGATTCAATCCTTTGCAATGATTGTTTCTGACCAGCAAATAGTAATTGGTTTATTTTATCTTCTTACCATTTTCTTCTGTAACTTTTTCTTTTTCTAATTTCAGGAATTCAATTATCTTTTAACAAAAACTTTTAAATTTGCAGAAAGGTAATAATAATTCAAATTCACATTTAAATATTTTATTTTTACTGTTCAATTAATTCAGGGATGTTACAGCCTGCCAATGATCATCTGGAATGCCAGGGCCATTAAGCACCGATACTGAGCATCATAATGAGCCTAGAATATGAAGAAAATGATACTACCGAGTTTCTGATCTCTGAACATATTCTTTACGTAAGGCTCGAATCATTCATCAAGCAAATGGGAGCATAGTGAGCAGCATCGAACACATAAAACTATAAGTACATTAGTTGCATGGAACAAATGTAAATTGGCAAACAAAACGCATTTATACAGATAGTGGATAATGCGAGAAACTTAAGTATCCATTATATCCTGTAGCAAAAATATGATTTCTCCAACACAGAAAGTATGTTCACTTACAATTTTTTCATCCTTGTTTACCTTTGCAATTTTTAGTCCCAAATCTCCTTGCATGTTATGACATGCACACTGCCACCTTTGAAATCAATCTTCTCTTCGTCATTACTGTGTTCCTGTTCAGGAATGAAAACATGTGGTGAGAATTCTGATGATCTCATCATCACTGTAAGCCTTATGATGGGTCTTCTCATGCAGTATATTTGCTTCTGAATGTGCCAAACTTGTGTTGACCTCCGGTCCCTCATAGCGTTATGCACTTACAAGTGGCACCAAAAGCTAGAATGAAGAAAGAAAGTTTAGGTATGGAGAGTTGCCAATGTTTACTACCTTTGCACTACTTTTTCCATTACTTCAAAAATCAAGGATGTAGTAAGAATAGAATGGAGTGCCAAAAAATTGGAACAAAATAATTGTGCCATTTTCTAAGGTAGCATATCCTAACAATGTAGTTCATGCATATTAGGCTTGTTTTAAGAGTAACACCTCTACAATCTGAAAATGGCATGGGGGAAGAAACTAAAGTCAGCATCGCATTTTGATTTGATTTGAGTGTAGCCTAAAGGGATTCAAAATTGTATTTTGAAATTTTATATTTCACAAGTCAACAGAATGCAACATAAGAAAAATATTTCATATGATTGTTTGGGGTAAAATACAGAGTCTTGTTACTTTTGTAAGAACAAAAGGATCCAGTAACTTCTAATCACATCAATGAATATTTTAGATCCACCAATCTAATTAGCATTTGATTATGTTCTAGATTAAAGCCATTGCAAAAGTTAGCGCTATTTGGAACAAACTACGACACAAAGAGAATAGCAACAGAATGGCATTTAATAAGAATGCATTCATTTATCAACTTCAGAACAGAACTGATCAAGATCATATTTCCACATGCGCATGAGCTTAAATCAACATTAGAACAAAAAGTAAGAACAAAAAGTAAGAATTCCACAGATCAAGATTCAATTCACAAATTCAATTTAGCCTTAACGAAGTTACCAATTGGCAATAGTATATTTCTAACGATGCACCGGTATAGCAGATCTTGGTAGCTACACTAATCGTACAGAAAGAGACAAGTGAAGCAACGCATCACCTTGTTGAAGTCGCCGGTGACCTGCGGCAATGTCCTCCTTGAGCGGCCGGTGGGGGAGGAGGGCGTCGGAGGCGCTGACGAAGCCGGATCTAGGCATCGACCGTCGCGTATCCGCCTGATGTCCCTCGGTAGTCGACGTCGCCCCACGGTCAGCACGAAGGGAGGGCAGGGATCCTGCAAATGATGGCAACATACTCCAGATCCTGCTGGGGGCGCGATGCAAGAGCCAGCAGGGGGGCCATCAGTGGAGCGCGCGAGGTGGGTGACGGGAGATGCGGCGGAGGGTGCGCAGCAGACTAGCGAGGTGGTGGGCGAACCGATGCAGGGAGAGGAAGGGGTGTGGACGGAGTGGGAGAGGTCGGCCGAAGGCACGGCCGGGCAGAGCACGCGAGGAGGGGCAGGGAATGAAAGGGCTAGAAATTTATGATGTTTTAAGAATCGTCGAGAAGGCTCCCGAGCCTCACGCATTTGGCTGCCTCTACAGGCGCGTGGCGCAAGGAGCAGCAGGAGGAATGGCGGGCAGCGGGGTTGCGGAGGCTCGCGGGCAGGCGACGGCATTGCGCGGTGCGAAAGGAGGAGAGAGTAGTGACGTCGTGACTATGTGAAGGTGACGGCCGGATGGGAAGGGACGGGGGGACAGCGCGTAGCCTCGAACGCTGCGGAAGGAGGAGAGAGTAGCGGCGATGTGGAGGTGCCTAGGGATGTGATCGGATCGGATACGGTCGAATATCGTCCTATTCATATCCGTATCCGTATTTTTTATCGAATACAGAATCGAATACGAATAGTGTCGAATCTGTAATCGAATACGAATTATACAGGATAATATCGGTTACGAATACAGATCGAATACGGATCGGAATCAACATGGATACGAATAATATTAGTCGGATATTTTAAAATCCAATTTCAGTTTTTTTCCAAAATCGGTTCAAATTTAAATTCAAAATTCCAAAAGAAATATATTTGTCGTCTTTTTTGCCTTTTATCCCTAGCTTGTCATACATGTGACTCTGTGAGTAACAATGTACCCCATTGCAATAATTGAACCAAATGATTTGCTGGTGACATATCTTCTTGAATCCTAAGTAGCCCTCTGAAAGCGTCACTTGCCAATTTCTGTACCACCTTTACCCAAATATCTCCAAATTAGCATCTAGCACACATGAACACATTATATCTTGTCATCCAATGCAGACCCCAGTCTCTGAAATAGTGAAACATGTTCAATTGTTAATGTGTTATTCTCAAAACGTGTTATTCGGATAATATCCGTATGTCATATTCGGATATTATCCGAACAAAAACTCGGATATTCCGTATCCATCGGATAATCAGTGTTCCATATCCGTATCCGTATCCATGTAAATTATCCGTATCCATATCCTTATCCGAGAAATCAACCGGATATCTGTGAAACTATCCAAATCATCATCCAAATCAATGGTCGGTCTGGTCGGTCGGAAAATATCCGTACCAGTTCCATCCCTAGAGGTGACGGTCGGATGGGAAGGGACGGGGGGATGGTGTGTATTTCACCTTGCAACCAGCAAACAAAGGTTTCTTCGAGTCCTCCATCAAACCCACGAATTTTTTATATTCCCTTTCATCACGGTTCCCTTCTGCGTCGCGCAGCATCTGGTCCAGATTGTCATCATGCAACATATCCTCGTCGGAAGTAGAATCGATGTGATCATCTGGCATATCGTTGACTTCGTCGAAGATGTTAACAGTACCACCTGCTTCTTGTATATTCTGCTCTTCGCCGTGACTGGTCCAACATGTATACCCCTTTTTGAAACCTCGCATAATCAAGTGTGCTTCGATATGCGCTGAGTTTCGAAACATCATCAGATTCTCACAATCGATGCATGGACAAGACATATATTGCACTCCCTTATTAAACATGTCCTCCTCTGCAGTTCTTCTAAAAGTGGAGACGCCATTAATGTACTCCACACTCGTACGGTTCTCAGCGTACATCCAGCTTCGATCCATCTACGCTACACATGTAATATTCGATCCAATTAGAACCCTCCTTTGAACTGATTAAGTAGACTTTCCTTAACATGTTAGAGCTTGAAAATAATATTGCAATTATAACGTCCAATTACTAGCTAGCTTAGATCACCACCAAAACATAGATCTACAAGCTAGATCTAAACGATCTTAAATTTGTTACATAACCAAGCTAGATATTGAATTAATATATATAATGCAATTTTATATCCATTACTAACCTTAGATCTGAATTAACATATATAATGCAATTATCCATTACTAACCTTAGATCACAAGAATCACCTATTATTTAGGCTGCCTTTCTTACAGACGGTTCTATGGCCAAATCGTCTGTGATATAACGCTCTTAACATTCAATCCCGGCTCATGACCACAAATCGAACTTGCGCTCGGGCCTATATATAGGCAAACTTTATCGCAGACGGTTCTTTCAAATAACCGTCTGTGATATATAGATAATCACAGACTGTGATGTGTACAAACCGTCATGATATATTACTGCAGTTTGCTCGTTCACTAAACCGTCGGTGATAGCCATATATATCATGCATTTGCGGTTATTGCATAATACCGTCTGTGATAATTTTACAGACGGTTTTGTATTCAAACCGTCCGTGATAGCAGACGAAGAATGGTATGTGAATGTTTCGCTGACGGTTGGTTTATAGAATCGTCTGTGATGTTCTATATTATAGACGGTTTTTCTAAACTGTCTGTGATGGTCCGTCTAATATAAGCATTTCTGTAGTACTGACCTAAGTTAATAGATTAGACTAGATTAACTTATCCTAAATTCTCACTATGGATCCAAACTCCAAAAGTTTCAATTGTGATGAGCCCCTCATCACAATCGGTTCTATCTCTAAGATAGAACCGATTGTGATGACCCTATTTTCCAAAACACAGATTGCAGTACACATATCACAATTGATTTTTTTCATGAAAAGTTTGTAACCGACACAGATGAAGCGATGTGATGTACCATTCTATAGTAGTACATATTGGCTGTTCACTTGCACACACACACACACACACACACACACACACACACACATATATATATATATATATATATATATATAGGAAGCCTCTTTTCTACTCCCGGGAGTAATTACTCCCTATGCCGTATCTCATAACATAGGGAGTATCTCGCACAACGGAGGGTATGTACGTGTAATATGTAAGTATATAAGATCATCTAGGTGGTATTTACATTTTTTCGTATGGTATGTACACTTTTTAAACATACTCCTTTTATATACGTATATGAAGGTATTTGCAAAATAGGCTAAAAACTATGTACTCCCTTGCAATTTTTTCATGTGGATCTCATTGGAATATCTTATAATTAGTATATGAGTGTATCCAAAGTGATAAAGGAGTATTTCAAGTTCGTTTGGGTGATATTTCAGAGATGGGAGTAATTACTCCCGGGAGTACAAAGTATTTTTCCTAGGAAGCCTCTTTTCTACTCCCGGGAGTAATTACTCCCTATGCCGTATCTCATAACATAGGGAGTATCTCGCACAACGGAGGGTATGTACGTGTAATATGTAAGTATATAAGATCATCTAGGTGGTATTTACATTTTTTCAGAAGTGGTATGTACACTTTTTAAACATATTTTTTCAGAAGTGGTATGTACACTTTTTAAACATACTCCTTTTTATATACGTATATGAAGGTATTTGCAAAATAGGCTAAAAACTATGTACTCCCTTGCAATTTTTTCATGTGGATCTCATTGGAATATCTTATAATTAGTATATGAGTGTATCCAAAGTGATAAAGGAGTATTTCAAGTTCGTTTGGGTGATATTTCAGAGATGGGAGTAATTACTCCCGGGAGTACAAAGTATTTTTCCTAAGGAAGCCTCTTTTCTACTCCCGGGAGTAATTACTCCCTATGCCGTATCTCATAACATAGGGAGTATCTCGCACAACGGAGGGTATGTACGTGTAATATGTAAGTATATAAGATCATCTAGGTGGTATTTACATTTTTTCAGAAGTGGTATGTACACTTTTTAAACATACTCCTTTTTATAATGCATTCTGTTAGGGGCATATATGGCGACAGATACATCATGATGACCAACGTTTTAACCTACATCGATCTTTAAACATTCTGCCTGAAATATAAAATAGAACCTGGTTAGTTGCCTAATCTAGCTTTCCTTTGCTTGCAAGAACCAAAAACATGCAGGTACTATATGTGTTAGAAATAGCAAGGAGTTGCAACAACCTGAGTATAAGTGTGAGAATTGAAGGGGAGTGCTCCTTCAGATTCGAACCCTCTGCACAACAACTTGGTCACTTGTACTTACTTTTACTGTAATAGGTATAGCTAGAAACAAACAAAAGGCAATTAATACATGAGTGTTAAACTGGTGGTTGGATGAAAAAATATTTTTGGTGGGTTTGTTCATGGAGTTTCATCGCGTGACATGGCTTCATACTGTTTCCTTTTGAGAGCAAATGAGTATCAAATACTGATAAATTAGTATATATTTTTTTCTCCAAATAATTAAATTAATATCACATATGTAGGCCAGATAAAGCATATGCATGCATGAACTATTGTACAAAGTTTCGTTCATGATGTGCAAGTGTAATGCCTTTGGAATTTTACATTCTAAATGTAGCGATTGATCAATACACCTTGTACATAATGTTGCCACCATGTACTGCAGAATTAAACACTCCATAAAAAAGGGTTGTAATCTTTATCTTTATATCTTTATATATACTAATTAGATGCCCTCCTTGGATCCCCACGTTAATCCTAAAATTCCCACATTAATCCAAGAAAAAGAAAAATAACTAGAAAATCTCACATTATTCTAAAAAAAGAGAAAATCTTGATCGCTCAATCTCTTTAATCATTTTTATCCACGGTTTAGATCTATTTATCTATTCATAAGAGATATATGGTAAATCAGAGGAGTCCTATATGAAAGGGAAGTTTTGCTTTCCTTATCTTTAAATTTTCTTAATAGTCAAATCATATTCCGTGATCTGAAGGAAGGAGGCCGTGAAGCTTCTTAATCTGCTGCCTTTTGACCATAAAACACTCGCAGAAGGAGTATATTTTTTTTTCCATTGCAAATTCTCTTCTTCTTCTTTGTTTTTTTTGTTTTCTCGAAAGCGAGTAAAGGCCTATATATCAATCCTTAGAAATTTCAAAGATATAGGCGAGTTTAGATTTCATTACGCGGTGCTAATGAAATCCAAACTCGACTATATATGTCTGGTCTCCGCTGCCTAGTTCTTAACCTTTAATTGCTAATCATCTTGCTAATAATTGATAGTTCATCGTTGTGATGCATCATATGCATGTGCATATTTCCTTTTTGTTTACTCTTTTTACTTCCCCTTTTCGTTTTTTAGTTTTGATTCTCTGACGTCGTAACTAATAGTCAAATCACATTCCGTGATCTGGAGGATATATGGAGGCCGTGAATTTCTAAACGTTAATTTGAGAAAAATAAAAATACTATAAAATTCTATATTATTTTTTGAAAAAAGAGAAAATTTTAATCATCCAATCTCCTTAATCATAATTTTCATCCACGACTTAGATCTATTTATCAAAATTGTTAGTCCTGCAGCACGGGTTGATGACTAGTAGTATTAATTAATTTAGTCTGAAATTATAGTTTCCTGTAATCTATATCCAATATGCATGGACAACGGATTTTATCATCATTTTTATGAGAAACCTTCATATCACCAATCGATTAGGATTGGACCGCAATGAGCTCCTAACACTGGACTTGATCACCATTTTTTTTGCTAGCGATCTCATGATCACCGTTTTTTTTATCACAACAGATATAACACAAGGATCGATCTCTCAATTGAATGAGCAGGTAATTAGTTAACTCTAAACAAATTAACCAGAAGAACCGAACCATGTGTCACAAACCTTATTTGATCGATCGACACATTATCATCAACCATGTGCCATGCATTAATGCATGAGCATGCACCTAGATAGCCTGCATGTCTCCTGATTTACTAATCAATTACCAGTTAAACGATGCAACGCTCTAACAACACCGATCAACGGATTGACCGATCAATTCGATATCGCGGTTTCCCCTTCGATTCTCCGTTCACGACGACACGCCGACACCGAGGAAGTCGATGAAGGGCACGTCCTGCTTCCTCTTCAATGACTCATCACCGTCATGGTAATTGTCCTTCCTGTGACGGTCATGCCCGCCATGAAGGCCTTGGCCAAGGCCATCCAATGCTAGTTCTTCTCTTGAAGAAGAGAAGGTGATGGAGAGAGCAGGCGCCATGGTCGGTTGCTTGCCGCCGTAGATGCACTTGGCTGCCTCGAAACTCGTGCCCACTAAGCTCATATTGCTACTAGGATTAGCATTACCAAAGCTCTTGAACAATGGAGTAGGAGGAGCCGCCGCCGCCGCCGATGAGCTGAACAATCCACTACCGCTGCTAGGCCTGGAGAAGCCGAAGCAAAGCGAGCCAACCGATGTCGCCGGCGCGCTGCCAAACTCGACCTGGCCGCCGGCGTAGGCCGGCAGCGACGACGCTTCCTTGGCGAGGAGCCTGGAGCGCTCGCGGCTGCGGCGTGCCCTGACGACGTGCGGTGGTTCTTGACGGCGTTGTCGGTGCGGCCGGGGAAGTGGCGGGCGATGAGCGCCCACTTGTTGCCGTGGACACGGTGCGCCGCCAGCAGCTGCTGCTCCTCCTCCTCCGTGAACGGCCGCTTGTTGATCCGCGGGTCCAGCTGATTGAACCACCGGAGACGGCAGCTCTTCCCTTAATTGCACACACAATTCCACAAATTAATGAACTTGAAATTTTCACTAACAAAATTCAGTATAATTGTTTAGTACGTAGTAAGACTATTAGGATGATTACATGACACTTAATTAAAAGAGGATTAAAAAGAGAGTGCACAGAAAGGTGCTTGCATATATAGATATATAGATCGATCTACTTGCATCAACTTGCATGGCGTGAGAGATTAGTGAAAAAAATTTCTGTAGGTGTAGCCGTGTAGGTGATCAACTCTTGACACATGTATGCATTCATGAATGCGTCCTATGAACCAAACCCGAACCGTGCGTGCGTGTTGATTACTTCTTTATTATGTTCTTCTAGTTGCTAGTTCTTTTGGCCTCATACTTACGCTTGCGCAATTTTGTTATGTAAAAGAAAAAAAAATTGGGGGGTAATTTGAGTTTGAAAGAGGAGATTAAGAATAAAGATGCATGCTATGTAGTCAAAAGTTGTGCAAGTATTGTTCATGAACTTTTAATTACCAGGGCGCATGAACCATAATCTTTTACATTTTGAACAAATAATATTTCAAGCGTATAACTAATTTGAGACTAACAAAGTACTAAGAGAGAACGTATTGGATGCATGGCCTTGAAATGCTTACATTAAAGTATGCGCATGATCAAGATCACCCCCCACCCACCAACACATACACACACACACAAAGTAACTAACACACAGCACGATACGCAACACTGGAACAATATATATGACCGTGGAAATTCCTCCAACCTGATACATGATTAGTTGAATCCGAGTATGCATATCATATTTTTTTTAACACAAATTAATCAACGTACGCATCAACCGAGGTTTCGATCATCTCCTTTAAGAGAATATACAACAAGGTAGGAGAACTGGAGCAGTATTCCTAGCACCAAAAGACAGATGGCCAAGGAAATCAACGACCAACCTGATCTGCCCTCCAGCTTATCGGCAATGGAGTTCCAGTTCTGCGGGCCGTACTTCTCGATGAGGTGCCGCAGCTTCTCATCCTCCCCTGGCCTCCAGTGGCCCCTTGGGCACGACGACTTCGCGCCATCCGATGTATTCGTTGTCGAAGACGATGCCATCTTTAAACTACCGGAAAAATGAAAGGAGCATGAAGGCTAGCAAGCTTCAGATCGAATTACTTTGATGAGCGAAGAGGAAATGTATATTGTTGCCCTGTCTTGCTTTGTAAGGACTAGTCAAAGGGAGTGTGTGGAGGGAGAGAGAGAGAAGGCTATGGTCTTAACCCATATATGTACACATGTTGGCCTAGGGTTTGGATGAGGAATCACTCTAGTTTAAGTTTTACACGAGAAGAGGGCTGGGATAGATGCTTACACACCCTAATATATGTAATAATGTGTCCATAATTATCTCTCTTGTAGAGCTAACTACCATGTCATCTATCTCTCTCACCAACTTGCCTGTTTGGCTATTCTCCAAAGACCACTCCTCTCACAGCTCTCATCCAACACAAAACTATCCCTGGATTACTTCTATATTGTACTTCTTCTGTAACTTCTCTAACAATACTCTCCAACAAGCAAGACATCCTCAATATTGTTAACAATCGGTCTTATCTAAGCATCTAGTCATGTTTTACGTGTTGTTTACGTTTTGTTCATTTCTGGGAGGGTCGTGACATAGTGGTTAAAGGTACACTGATATGTAACATTTGCTAATTATATAAAAGGAACAGGCGTTGCAAGGTAAATTACATAATTTTCAAGGAAATTTTCTTGGCTTAATTAGATAAAGTTAAAATGCATGGGTGGCCAATCGTGTATGATCGTTTTCATAATTCTTAAATAGTCCTGTAGTAAGAAAATTTGCTCCCAAGTCTCATATATTGCGCATGGACAAGCCTAGCTAGGGAATTATATGTGATTATTGCATATATATAAAATTTATTTCCTTGATTTTATTTATTTTGTATTTTTCAAATAAGATTTGTATTATTATCGTCTCATTTCTCACTTTATATATTCATCAATTTTCTTCTCTATATATATTAGTTTTACATTTAAACATGATTCTTACGAAAAAAAATATATATTTTCGTTGCAAAAGGTTGTTATGGTCAACATGTGAGCTCACCTCAAGAGGCAAACCGTGCTAGCTCTGCCATTACAACCATCCACAAAAACAGCAACCCTAGTAATCGCCAATGAGCTAGCATACAGAAAGGTGGTTGACTGCATCGATCCTGATTTGCAATCTTGGAGCATGGGATGGTGTTGCAAAAATGGGATGCATTAATGCATCCATGTTGCTCACAATTCGTTTTGTCTGGGAGATACGGAGTAACTCACCTTGATGTGATAACAGTTGATTTGCAATGCGCCTGTGGCCTGCATGCAGGTGTGGGTCTACAGCTGGGCTTGATGCATGTAAACCTGAAGGCAGTAGCTCTGCAAAACAAGGGATCGAATGTACTCTTGAACCTATGGGATATGGATATGACCAGTTTAATTATTTCTACAAGTGCTACTTATGCTAGGACGGTAAGTAAGCGTCTGGTCAAATGGCAGGTAGACAAATTACTTCAAAAAAATTACATTTAATTTTGAGGCACTTTGTGAATTAAGACTTCATTTTGAATTAACTAATTAAAACAAATTTGAGGCCTTGTTAACTTGTAGTTATACTAGTTTTTCTAATGGCGTAAGTTGTTGCAAAATGTGCAATGGCATGGACCAAATTGTCCTAACAATGGAACAATCAACGGACTTCTTTTATGTGTAAGTGCGTTGTCATACAACACAATAAAACAGTCACAAACAGAAAGCTTAAACATGCTGGCCTCTAACTCGTGTATCTGGATTTATCTCCAGTTGTTCAACATTGTCTACAAGATGGTAACTAACTGATGGGACTGAAACTGCTCAACCGTACTCTCCCTAAAATATATATAGCATCGTAGCTCTTGGCTCTTGTTTAGTTTTAGAGAGGCATGCACATGTTTATGCGAATAAAAACATGAAGCTACTTATCTTAAGTAATGAACCACGATCACAAGTTTGTTCCAAAGAAAACAAGGTACGCCGGCCCCAACAACAATGGACAAAAATCTACACAAGAAAAGCAAACAGTGGAAATTTGATACAACTACTAAACAAAACATGCACAACATCCTAGCCAGCTGTACATACAAATCCATATATCTTCCATTTTTGTTGAGTAAAAAGTATTTTAGCTTACCAAACTTTTCAATTTCCAAATGTAAATCACCAACTATTTTTTAATCATTTCATTGGCTATCAGTTTAGCTTATCTACAAGTTTGACAATGGCACCGCTTACATTTCATGGATGCAACCAATTACATTCCTTAGTATGCATATGGACCATAGTTACCAGATTCGCCATAAATCCCTGCGAATCATGAACCGGATTCATCGAATCCCAAACTGGTTTAAGGTATGGGGTTCATGTTCGCCGTGAAAATTGAAATAAAAAGTGATGAACCACGAACCCAAATCCCATACTGCGACTTGAACAAACCAACCATGTTTGTCGTAACTATGATATGGACATTGTCACAAACACATCGATCCTCTTCAATTTTCTAGTCAAGTAGTTTCACTCGTGATGAGATACCGATGTTCAAAATGGAACAACGCCTATTAACAATGACATGTATATGATTTCAGGTCCCTAATTCCGTTCAAGAAACCATGACAACGCATTTGCAACGGCTGGTATTATATGGAACATAATTTAGTACCTAATCGAGGTTAGTTTGTCAGTCTGACTTGGCATGCGTTCAGGGTGTAGCTTTAGCTTGCTGCTTTGGAGAATTGATTCGGTTTTCAGAAAGATTGTTAGCGATATCAAAAGGTGCTGTGGATTTGAAGAAAAAGGAGTCAAGGTGTTGTGGTACTACATCTCAGAATCAATGTAGTGTTGCAGAAGTTTTTCGCTGGTAAAAGATTGAGAGCTTTGACAAATTATGACAATTGAGAGCAAGATAGTTGTAGAGCTGAGCATCCTAAAATTAGTTAAATATTAGTCACTTCATATCCATCTTTTCGAACTAATTAACCTAATTAGTTTCTTTCTTCAGGAATGTTTCTAAACATTTGTCGTTAGCAGACGCGAGATGACATGGATAATCCTTGTGAATTAACAAAAAATATCCTAAATAAACTTTACAAAATGCAATACATTAATTACAATGGTGTATACATCTAGAGTGAGTTGTATATACAAGCAACATTTCGCACTTTATTAGCTGGCCATGCTACTTTCTGCCCTCACTGTATCTTTGCCCATACTAAAGTGAAACAAATAAATAGACAACTTATCCATCTGATCATGTCAAAATTAAAAATCTGTTTAATTTAGGAGATTGACACTAACATTCGTGTACAATTGTGATTGTCAAACGGTATATTGACCCAGAAAAAAGCTTCAACAGTAAGAACAAACACGTGCGCATGGGAGAGCGATGACGTGGGCAAAAGAAATTTGAATGCGTGGTCCGATTAATCGATTAATGTTCAAAAGCAGTGAGAGTTTTTCCGGCATTGACAGGGACCTGCAACCAATTCCCAGAAGAGATGGGAATGACAAGAAAACTAACTCATCAAAATGCATGCTTTCGTATTCATCCTTGACAAGCTAGCTAAGGTACAAACTATTGAGTGCCCCCAACTACTTTAGAGATTAGGATGTTTAAGGATTAAGAAATGTTTGTGAATTGTGAGCATGTATATGATGCATATGCTTCTATGCTCTTCCTTTTTAAAGTTGCACAAATATTAAAGCATGAATTAAGGGTAGATGAGGATTACTTATCCCTTCATTTACTTTAAGATTTGTATAATTTGTATTAAGAGGGAAAGCATAGAAGTTTTGCATGGTTAAGTAGAGATTAATTTCTCGTCAGTGTGAATTTGTGGGTACGCATGTAAGATTAGCTAGCTAGCTCACGCTTCTTAGCAACCGAGTACATTATTGGACAGATGATTTTTGATCAATCACTACTACAGAACAGGCAATCATTGCCGCCATATCACTGCCGATTGGGCTAGAGCCGTCAGTGATAAAATATCACTGCCGATTCGTAAGATTCGCTGCCCAGGAAACGTATCACTGCCAACTATCACTACCGGTTTATACTCAAAACCGGTAGTGACATATCACTGCCGATTCTAAATAGAACCGGCAGTGATATTGGAACTTTTGCTACCGGTTTGTTCTTTAACCGGTAGTGATATGTATTTTCCCGCGCATCTGAGCGTAATTTGACATTATCACTTCCAATTATGCGTAGAGCCGGCAGTGATAAGGTTTGCCATGACTTGGATGCTCTAAATTTTGGCTAAGTGTTCGATTTTACTATGAATTGGATGCTTCAAATTTTGGCTCATCCAATTCATAGTAAAATTTAACACTTAGCCAAAATTTGAAACATCCAAATCATAGTAAAATCGAACACGTTATATTTCAAATGCTATCATACCGACACTACGGTACTAAATCATGTAAGAACTTTGAAGTTAAGCGTGCTCGAGCGAGAGTAGTACTAGGATGGATGACCTCTTGGGAAGTGCGTTAAAATCGACGATAGAACTTATTAGTTAAGCGTGCTTGGGCGAGAGTAATACTAACTAGGATGGGTGACCTTCTGTATCTCTTCGTGTTGTTTTAAAACTGCCAGAATATTGAATATAAACATTTATATCACTGCCGGATTTGGTGTGAGCCAGCAGTGATATGTATATATCATTGCTGGATTTGGTCTTTTTAACCGGCAGAGATATCTATTATCACTGCCCGTTTACTCTTTAACCGGCAGAGATATCTATTATCACTGCCGGTTCCTGAGCTGGCAGTGATAATTTCGAGTATCACAGTCGACCAATCACTGCTGGCTCCCATAACCGGCAGTGATGGCGTTTTGGACCCGGCAGTGATGTACTGTTCTGTAGTAGTGAATCAAATCATGTAACTGTCTGAGATTGGAACATATATACATTAATTTGATTTATTATTGGATTTGGTCATGGCGGATGAGACCAGGTCAGCTGCAGTGCAACACAGGTACATCTGAAAAACCATATTCTTTGCATGTCTGTATGTACATGCACGTGCGTGTTGAAAATCTATCGATTGATAGTGCAAAAATGAGAGAAAAATTTATCGTTTTTTGTCCGTGTGTTCGTGTTATATTGAATCAAGGATCGATTGTGCGTGTGTATGGCTAACTTTTTTACCAGTAAAATCGCATGAGCTTAACTGATCAACTGGGCTATGATCTATGCAATTTTCTTTTCCGAAAAGCATTAAGCAAAAAAAAATTACCCATTATCATAATTAAGGATTACAGTTTCAAATTTTTACCAAGAACTATGCTGATGGTTCGATGACACAGGAGCTAAGCTAGCAGCACGATATTTTCCCCTCTCAAATTATTTACTTACTGAGAGGTTATTTTATGCTCTTTCTTTTTAAAGTTGCACAAATATTAAAGTATAAATGAAGAGTAGATGAGAATTACTTACCCCTTCGTTTGCTTCAAGATTTATGCAACTTATATTAGGAGAGAAAGCATAGAAACACCTCTCTTACTTTAAATTTTGAGTTTTTTTTAACCTAAGCAGTTAATCAGTCGTTAGTTGGTTAGTGCTTATATTAGTGTTGGCCGGCTAACATTTCGTGTAAGCGGGGACAATACGGGAAAGGAAATTGCTTGCGTACATTCGATCACTAGCTAGCTAGCTTTGACAAAATCTCCCAACAAAGTTTAATTTACTTCTAGAGGGAGTAGTTAATCCCATGGTTAGACAGTAAGTCGTTGCATGAGCTGTTTGGTCCTGAGGAACAATTCCTCACCAAAATTCTTACCCTTTGTGCAATTCCTTGCCAAAATTCTTACTGTTTGTGCAATTCCTCGCCAAAATTCTTAGTGTTTGTGATAAACAAATTATTAATTACTGCGTGGTAAGTTGGTATAGTAAATAAAGTGAGACTCGGGAGTTGTGACCAAATCAAACCTAGCATGCATAGGAACACACGCACTAGATCAGGCCGGAGTCGTAGATCTAGTTGAACTAGGTTGGACCGAACTAGTCTGGTTCGCTAAGGATAATCGAGCTTGACCCAACCAACTCTCTCTCTCTCTCTCTCTCTCTCTCTCTCTCTCTCTCTCTCTCTCTCTCTCTCTCTCTCTCTCTCTCTCTCTCTCTCTCATATGCATATATACACAGCAAAGTACTTTATGAGTTTCTTTCTCTCTCATGGGACCGACGTGTCGGCCCTGAACTTCGGTCAAACATTCACTAGTAACATTAAGTGCAAATTCTCAATTCAATACAGTGCAAATTAATATGAATATTGTTGTCATTTCGATCTTGCTAAACTATTAGCACCGGTATATATCAAGCTGCATATATATGATTGGCATCACGAGAGTTTGCATGCTTGAACTGAATTATAGGGTTCGCATTAGATATATACGTAAATACCGCCACGTACACATACGTACGTATATATATGCAGCTTTCACCTAAGTGTTTGTTTGTTTCGTCGAAAAAGAAAATAGAGAAGTGTTGAATGGAAACTTCACTTCACTCCACCAATGCATCATCTTGCTCAAAACAAGCCAACAAGAGAGCGAGTTACACCACCCCAAACTAAACAAACTTACATGAATCTGCCTGAGCAGCACTCGTGCAACAGCCGGCCGGTCCTACCATTCCCATTTGCCAGATAGAGCCGCACGCAAGAATCCAAATGTAATTAACACTTTGCTATGGAAATCCAATGCCAGAATGCCAGTGCATGCATGACAGCAACAAGAAACCATGTTAGTTTTGTCATAAGTACACCTCTTCTACTCTCCCCATGTCGGGGGGCTGTGAGCGACGATGACCTTAACTGGTGCCCAAACTTGGGATGCGCCTTTGTCAGAGATCACTGAACTGTGCTGCCAACCATGTTTCATGTACTGTACTTGCAAAGCATATGCATGTGCATGAGTTTACAAATAGTACCACTACTACAGATCTGGCCATCAATACCGGTTTGTAACTGCCATCAGTACCGGTTTTTGAACCGGTACAAGCCATCCGGGACTGATGCCCATTGAGCATCAGTACGTTCTACCAACCGGTATTGATATGACTATCAGTACCAGTTAGAGCCTCCAACCGGTACTGATGATCTAGAACAAATTGATGAGTAGAGTAATGAACTAAAGATAGCTGCTTCCTAAATTGATCAACGACATTGCACAAATACATGCAGAAAAGTGTGGTTGTAGGTAGGAGTTATACCTCCATTACGTTCCGGAGGAAACGGGGCCGGTGAGACCACCCACGTGTCCCACCCCCTCTCTCTCCTCTTTTTGCGAAAAAACCCCTCAATTTATTGAAATTACGGATAGATCCTTTTGCAATTTTTTGTGAGAGGAAAATTTTTTCCCCGGTTCGCGTTTAAGTCCCTCATTCGCCGTTTTACGTAAAAAAACCTCCCATTAAATACGAATCGTAAACGAGCCTTTTTATAGTTTTTCAAAATAGCGAACAGGTCCAAAATCATATCAAATAGGTCCGTGCACTTTTCGTTCAGGTCCTTTCTCCGTTTTGCCCGAAAAAAATGTTTTCATGGTCCGTTTTCCCTCCGAAGCATGGAAAAAATATTTCCGTTTCTCCGTTTTGCCTAGAAAAAATATTTTTGTGGTCCGTTTACCCTTCAGAGCATGGAAAAAAATTTTTGTTTGCCGTTTTTCCTAAAAAATTCGGGAAAATGTTTTCGTGGTCCGTTTTTCCTCCGGAGCATGGAAAAAATGTTTTCGTTGGCCGTTTTTCCTAAAAAAAATCCGGAAAAATGTTTTCGTAGTCCGTTTTTCCCTCCGGAGCATGGAAAAAATGTTTTCGTTGGCCGTTTTTCCTAAACAAAATCCGAAAAAATGTTTTCGTGGTCCGTTTTTCCTCCGGAGCATGGGAAAAATGTTTTCGTTTCTCCGTTTTGCCCGGAAAAAATGTTTTTGTGATCCGTTTTTCCTCCAGAGCATGCAAAAAATGTTTTCGTTTCTCTGTTTTTCCTAAAAAAAACGAAAAATATTTTGTTGGTCCGTTTTTCCTCCGAAGCATGGAAAAAATGTTTTCGTTTTTCCGTTTTACCCAAAAAAAAGTTTTTGTAGTCCGTTTTTCCTTCAGAGCATGAAAAAAATATTTTAAAGTGTTCTCGTGGTCCGTTTTTTCTCCAAAAACATTTTTTCAGTTTTTAAGTATTAAATTTTTTTCGTTCACGTCTTGGCGTGGTCGCTTGCTCAATTTCCTAGTTGATACAATGCAATACAAAAGTGCATGCGAAAAATACAATAGAAAACAAAGCTTAGTAGATTTTTAGATAATGGAAGAATATATTAACCTTCCGGCCTTTGCACCTTGAGATGCACACAACCACAACATTTATTACAAAGTTTGAACCGAAATGTTGACAAAGAGAAATTCATAAAAACAGTCTTAACAATCGTAAAACATAGAATTCAGCATTTAGAAGGCTAAGAACTATTCAAAAGATAGAATACTTTAAGCATAATCACTATGAAATGGGTAACTTGAAATTTGGAAGATGAACAGGATTGTGAGAGCCATTCAATGTCTCAATGCTGGATTAACTGAGTTATGAGAACCATTCTACCATTGTTCAGTCTTCATCAAAATCCATGTGTAAACCAAAATCAAGAAAAATCATGTGAACGAACCTTCAAAGTCAATCAGAGACATCTAACATAGAACAAATCAGAAAGCATGGAGGTGGATTACATCAATAACACAGCATGAAGGTAACCCCGAATAAACTGCTAGGCACAAGGATACAAAAAAACTAATAGAGTTGTATCTAATAGGTGAATACCATCATCACTAGACAATGGGCTGGTGTTTCAGGTATGAGATATGAACAATTCAGAAGGAAAGCTCATGTTCACCAGTGCAAGATTGATTGCCCTTCTCTTTCAATATCATTCCTACAGGGGAGGACTGATATCTTTCGAATGAACAAAACAATAATAAAAAATAAACTAAATATTATGCTGATGGTATCACATGTTTGCAAATTTAGATCATTAGCACCCACCAGTAATAAAGAAAATTACATCAGCATTTTAAATATTTGGGAGTAAGTGGCCGTTGTTCGATATATACCATAGAGAGTCTCGGTATGGAGAAGCACATAAAGAGCTAGTTCGGCTCTTCTAATTTTCTTTCGCAAACAATCGAAAGACCGGCAATTAAACTAGCAAGCCAATACATAAGTTTGTGATCTTTATACGCAACTTTACCGTGCAAATAGATGAATGACCTGCCAATGATCATCTGGAATGCCAGGGCCATTAAGCACCGATACTGAGCATCATAATGAGCCTAGAATATGAAGAAAATGATACTACCGAGTTTCTGATCTCTGAACATATTCTTTACGTAAGGCTCGAATCATTCATCAAGCAAATGGGAGCATAGTGAGCAGCATCGAACACATAAAACTATAAGTACATTAGTTGCATGGAACAAATGTAAATTGGCAAACAAAACGCATTTATACAGATAGTGGATAATGCGAGAAACTTAAGTATCCATTATATCCTGTAGCAAAAATATGATTTCTCCAACACAGAAAGTATGTTCACTTACAATTTTTTCATCCTTGTTTACCTTTGCAATTTTTAGTCCCAAATCTCCTTGCATGTTATGACATGCACTGCTGCCACCTTTGAAATCAATCTTCTCTTCGTCATTCTTGTGTTCTGTTCAGGGAATGAAAACATGTGGTGAGAATTCTGATGATCTCATCATCACTGTAAGCCTTATGATGGGTCTTCTCATGCAGTATATTTGCTTCTGAATGTGCCAAACTTGTGTTGACCTCCGGTCCCTCATAGCGTTATGCACTTACAAGTGGCACCAAAAGCTAGAATGAAGAAAGAAAGTTTAGGTATGGAGAGTTGCCAATGCTTACTACCTTTGCACTACTTTTTTCCATTACTTCAAAAATCAAGGATGTAGTAAGAATAGAATGGAGTGCCAAAAAATTGGAACAAAATAATTGTGCCATTTTCTAAGGTAGCATATCCTAACAATGTAGTTCATGCATATTAGGCTTGTTTTAAGAGTAACACCTCTACAATCTGAAAATGGCATGGGGGAAGAAACTAAAGTCAGCATCGCATTTTGATTTGATTTGAGTGTAGCCTAAAGGGATTCAAAATTGTATTTTGAAATTTTATATTTCACAAGTCAACGAGAATGCAACATAAGAAAAATATTTCATATGATTGTTTGGGGTAAAATCTGAGTCTTGTTACTTTTGTAAGAACAAAAGGATCAGATAACTTCTAATCACATCAATGAATATTTTAGATCCACCAATCTAATTAGCATTTGATTATGTTCTAGATTAAAGCCATTGCAAAAGTTAGCGCTATTTGGAACAAACTACGACACAAAGAGAATAGCAACAGAATGGCATTTAATAAGAATGCATTCATTTATCAACTTGAGCAGGCGATCAAGATCATATTTCCACATGCGCATGAGCTTAAATCAACATTAGAACAAAAAGTAAGAACAAAAAGTAAGAATTCCCGCAGATCAAGATTCAATTCACAGTCCAATTTAGCCTTAACGAAGTTACCAATTGGCAATAGTATATTTCTAACGATGCACCGGTATAGCAGATCTTGGTAGCTACACTAATCGTACAGAAAGAGACAAGTGAAGCAACGCATCACCTTGTTGAAGTCGCCGGTGACCTGCGCGGCAATGTCCTCCTTGAGCGGCCGGTGGGGGAGGAGGGCGTCGGAGGCGCTGACGAAGCCGGATCTAGGCATCGACCGTCGCGTATCCGCCTGATGTCCCTCGGTAGTCGACGTCGCCCCACGGTCAGCACGAAGGGAGGGCAGGGATCCTGCAAATGATGGCAACATACTCCAGATCCTGCTGGGGGCGCGATGCAAGAGCCAGCAGGGGGGCCATCATATCGCCTTAAGATTATTCCTGATGCGTACGCATTACAGATTCAATGGTATCCAGCTGTTTTTTTTATCATATTTGAATGGCATATACCTGCACTATATCTGTAGTTCATTTGTGTGCTGTTTTAGAGGGCATGGCTAGCACTTTCACGAGGCTAGCCGAAGTGCGAGGTTTTTTTTTGTCGGACGGGGTTATCAGTGGCGGGTCCATATAACAACCGCTCATCGATAATGCCATATCGATGGCGGTTTTAATTAGAACCGCCAGCGATATGGAATTATCGATAGCGGTTTTTATATGGAACCGCCACCGATATGGCATTATCGATGGCGGTTTTAGATGGAACCGCCGCGATATTATCATTATCAGTGGCGGTTTTTCTATCCAACCGCCACTAATGATTATTATCAGTGGCGGTTTTCAAACTGCCACTGAAAATCTCCGATTATCAGTGGCGTTTAATCTGTGGCGGTTCAAAAACCGTCACTGATGCCTCTTACGAACCGCCACTGATGTCCCTTTGCATAGTAGTGTCAATTCAATACAGTGCAAATTAATATGAATATTGTTGTCATTTCGATCTTGCTAAACTATTAGCACCGGTATATATCAAGCTGCATATATATGATTGGCATCACGAGAGTTTGCATGCTTGAACTGAATTATAGGGTTCGCATTAGATATATACGTAAATACCGCCACGTACACATACGTACGTATATATATGCAGCTTTCACCTAAGTGTTTGTTTGTTTTAGTCGAAAAGAAAATAGAGAAGTGTTGAATGGAAACTTCACTTCACTCCACCAATGCATCATCTTGCTCAAAACAAGCCAACAAGAGAGCGAGTTACACCACCCCAAACTAAACAAACTTACATGAATCTGCCTGAGCAGCACTCGTGCAACAGCCGGCCGGTCCTACCATTCCCATTTGCCAGATAGAGCCGCACGCAAGAATCCAAATGTAATTAACACTTTGCTATGGAAATCCAATGCCAGAATGCCAGTGCATGCATGACAGCAACAAGAAACCATGTTAGTTTTGTCATAAGTACACCTCTTCTACTCTCCCCATGCTCGGGGCGTGTGAGCGACGATGACCTTAATCGGTGCCCAAACTTGGGATGCGCCTTTGTCGAGATCATCGAACTGTGCTGCCAACCATGTTTCATGTACTGTACTTGCAAAGCATATGCATGTGCATGAGTTTACAAATAGTACCACTACTACAGATCTGGCCATCAATACCGGTTTGTAACTGCCATCAGTACCGGTTTTTGAACCGGTACAAGCCATCCGGGACTGATGCCCATTGAGCATCAGTACGTTCTACCAACCGGTATTGATATGACTATCAGTACCAGTTAGAGCCTCCAACCGGTACTGATGATCTAGAACAAATTGATGAGTAGAGTAATGAACTAAAGATAGCTGCTTCCTAAATTGATCAACGACATTGCACAAATACATGCAGAAAAGTGTGGTTGTAGGTAGGAGTTATACCTCCATTACGTTCCGGAGGAAACGGGGCCGGTGAGACCACCCACGTGTCCCACCCCCTCTCTCTCCTCTTTTTGCGAAAAAACCCCTCAATTTATTGAAATTACGGATAGATCCTTTTGCAATTTTTTGTGAGAGGAAAATTTTTTCCCCGGTTCGCGTTTAAGTCCCTCATTCGCCGTTTTACGTAAAAAAACCTCCCATTAAATACGAATCGTAAACGAGCCTTTTTATAGTTTTTCAAAATAGCGAACAGGTCCAAAATCATATCAAATAGGTCCGTGCACTTTCGTTCGAGTCCTTTCTCCGTTTTGCGAAAAAATGTTTTCATGGTCCGCTTTCCCTCGAAGCATGGAAAAAATATTTCCGTTTCTCCGCTTTTGCCTAGAAAAATATTTTTGTGGTCCGTTTACCCTTCGTGAGCATGGAAAAAATTTTTGTTTGCCGTTTTCCTAAAAATTCGGGAAAATGTTTTCGTGGTCCGCTTTTCCTCGGAGCATGGAAAAATGTTTTCGTTGGCGTTTTCCTAAAAAATCCGGAAAAATGTTTTCGTAGTCCGCTTTTTCCTCGGAGCATGGAAAAAATGTTTTCGTTGGCGTTTTCCTAAACAAAATCCGAAAAAATGTTTTCGTGGTCCGTTTTTCCTCCGGAGCATGGGAAAAATGTTTTCGTTTCTCCGTTTTGCCCGGAAAAAATGTTTTTGTGATCCGTTTTTCCTCCAGAGCATGCAAAAAATGTTTTCGTTTCTCTGTTTTTCCTAAAAAAAACGAAAAATATTTTGTTGGTCCGTTTTTCCTCCGAAGCATGGAAAAAATGTTTTCGTTTTTCCGTTTTACCCAAAAAAAAGTTTTTGTAGTCCGTTTTTCCTTCAGAGCATGAAAAAAATATTTTAAAGTGTTCTCGTGGTCCGTTTTTTCTCCAAAAACATTTTTTCAGTTTTTTTCGTATTAAATTTTTTTTTTCGTTCACGTGCGCGTGGTGCCGCCGCGCTCAATTTCCTAGTTGATACAATGCAATACAAAAGTGCACGCATGCGAAAAAATACAATAGAAAACAAAGCTTAGTAGATTTTTTAGATAATGGAAGAATATATTAACCTTCCGGCCTTTGCACCTTGAGATGCACACAACCACAACATTTATTACAAAGTTTGAACCGAAATGTTGACAAAGAGAAATTCATAAAAACAGTCTTAACAATCGTAAAACATAGAATTCAGCATTTAGAAGGCTAAGAACTATTCAAAAGATAGAATACTTTAAGCATAATCACTATGAAATGGGTAACTTGAAATTTGGAAGATGAACAGGATTGTGAGAGCCATTCAATGTCTCAATGCTGGATTAACTGAGTTATGAGAACCATTCTACCATTGTTCAGTCTTCATCAAAATCCATGTGTAAACCAAAATCAAGAAAAATCATGTGAACGAACCTTCAAAGTCAATCAGAGACATCTAACATAGAACAAATCAGAAAGCATGGAGGTGGATTACATCAATAACACAGCATGAAGGTAACCCCGAATAAACTGCTAGGCACAAGGATACAAAAAAACTAATAGAGTTGTATCTAATAGGTGAATACCATCATCACTAGACAATGGGCTGGTGTTTCAGGTATGAGATATGAACAATTCAGAAGGAAAGCTCATGTTCACCAGTGCAAGATTGATTGCCCTTCTCTTTCAATATCATTCCTACAGGGGAGGACTGATATCTTTCGAATGAACAAAACAATAATAAAAAATAAACTAAATATTATCTTGATGGTATCACATGTTTGCAAATTTAGATCATTAGCACCCACGAGTAATAAAGAAAATTACATCGACATTTTAAATATTTGGGAGTAAGTGGCCGTTGTTCGATATATACCATAGAGAGTCTCGGTATGGAGAAGCACATAAAGAGCTAGTTCGGCTCTTCTAATTTTCTTTTCGCAAACAATCGAAAGACCGGCAATTAAACTAGCAAGCCAATACATAAGTTTGTGATCTTTATCTGCAACTTTACCGTGCAAATAGATGACAGCCTGCCAATGATCATCTGGAATGCCAGGGCCATTAAGCACCGATACTGAGCATCATAATGAGCCTAGAATATGAAGAAAATGATACTACCGAGTTTCTGATCTCTGAACATATTCTTTACGTAAGGCTCGAATCATTCATCAAGCAAATGGGAGCATAGTGAGCAGCATCGAACACATAAAACTATAAGTACATTAGTTGCATGGAACAAATGTAAATTGGCAAACAAAACGCATTTATACAGATAGTGGATAATGCGAGAAACTTAAGTATCCATTATATCCTGTAGCAAAAATATGATTTCTCCAACACAGAAAGTATGTTCACTTACAATTTTTTCATCCTTGTTTACCTTTGCAATTTTTAGTCCCAAATCTCCTTGCATGTTATGACATGCACACTGCCACCTTTGAAATCAATCTTCTCTTCGTCATTACTGTGTTCCTGTTCAGGAATGAAAACATGTGGTGAGAATTCTGATGATCTCATCATCACTGTAAGCCTTATGATGGGTCTTCTCATGCAGTATATTTGCTTCTGAATGTGCCAAACTTGTGTTGACCTCCGGTCCCTCATAGCGTTATGCACTTACAAGTGGCACCAAAAGCTAGAATGAAGAAAGAAAGTTTAGGTATGGAGAGTTGCCAATGCTTACTACCTTTGCACTACTTTTTTCCATTACTTCAAAAATCAAGGATGTAGTAAGAATAGAATGGAGTGCCAAAAAATTGGAACAAAATAATTGTGCCATTTTCTAAGGTAGCATATCCTAACAATGTAGTTCATGCATATTAGGCTTGTTTTAAGAGTAACACCTCTACAATCTGAAAATGGCATGGGGGAAGAAACTAAAGTCAGCATCGCATTTTGATTTGATTTGAGTGTAGCCTAAAGGGATTCAAAATTGTATTTTGAAATTTTATATTTCACAAGTCAACAGAATGCAACATAAGAAAAATATTTCATATGATTGTTTGGGGTAAAATACAGAGTCTTGTTACTTTTGTAAGAACAAAAGGATCCAGTAACTTCTAATCACATCAATGAATATTTTAGATCCACCAATCTAATTAGCATTTGATTATGTTCTAGATTAAAGCCATTGCAAAAGTTAGCGCTATTTGGAACAAACTACGACACAAAGAGAATAGCAACAGAATGGCATTTAATAAGAATGCATTCATTTATCAACTTCAGAACAGAACTGATCAAGATCATATTTCCACATGCGCATGAGCTTAAATCAACATTAGAACAAAAAAGTAAGAACAAAAAAGTAAGAATTCCACAGATCAAGATTCAATTCACAGTCCAATTTAGCCTTAACGAAGTTACCAATTGGCAATAGTATATTTCTAACGATGCACCGGTATAGCAGATCTTGGTAGCTACACTAATCGTACAGAAAGAGACAAGTGAAGCAACGCATCACCTTGTTGAAGTCGCCGGTGACCTGCGCGGCAATGTCCTCCTTGAGCGGCCGGTGGGGGAGGAGGGCGTCGGAGGCGCTGACGAAGCCGGATCTAGGCATCGACCGTCGCGTATCCGCCTGATGTCCCTCGGTAGTCGACGTCGCCCCAGTCGGCCAAGACGAAGGGAGGGCAGGGATCCTGCAAATGATGGCAACATACTCCAGATCCTGCTGGGGGCGCGATGCAAGAGCCAGCAGGGGGGCCATCAGTGGAGCGCGCGAGGTGGGTGACGGGAGATGCGGCGGAGGAGTGCGGCTGCAGACTAGCGAGGTGGTGGGCGAACCGATGCAGGAGAGGAAGGGGTGTGGACGGAGTGGGAGAGGTCGGCCGAGCGTGCAGACGGCGCCGGCAGAGCACGCGAGGAGGGGCAGGAATGAAAGGGCTAGAAATTTATGATGTTTTAAGAATCGTCGAGAAGGCTCCCGAGCCTCACGCATTTGCTGCCTCTCTGGTAGCGTGGCGCAAGGAGCGGCGAGGAGGAATGGCGGGCAGCGGGGTTGCGGAGGCTCGCGGGCAGGCGACGGCATTGCGCGGTGCGAAAGGAGGAGAGAGTAGTGACGTCGTGACTATGTGAAGGTGACGGCCGGATGGGAAGGGACGGGGGGACAGCGCGTAGCCTCGAACGCTGCGGAAGGAGGAGAGAGTAGCGGCGATGTGGAGGTGACTAGGGATGTGATCGGATCGGATACGGTCGAATATCGTCCTATTCATATCCGTATCCGTATTTTTTATCGAATACAGAATCGAATACGAATAGTGTCGAATACAGAATCGAATACGAATTATACAGGATAATATCGGTTACGAATACAGATCGAATACGGATCGGAATCAACATGGATACGAATAATATTAGTCGGATATTTTAAAATCCAATTTCAGTTTTTTTCCAAAATCGGTTCAAATTTAAATTCAAAATTCCAAAAGAAATATATTTGCATCGTCTTTTTTGCCTTTTATCCCTAGCTTGTCATACATGTGACTCTGTGAGTAACAATGTACCCCATTGCAATAATTGAACCAAATGATTTGCGGTGACATATCTTTCTTTGAATCCTAAGTAGCCCTCTGAAAGCGTCACTTGCCAATTTCTCGTACCACCTTTACCCAAATATCTCCAAATTAGCATCTAGCACACATGAACACATTATATCTTGTCATCCAATGCAGACCCAGTCTACGAAATAGTGAAACATGTTAAATTGTTAATGTGTTATTAAAACGTGTTATTCGGATAATATCCGTATGTCATATTCGGATATTATCCGAACAAAAACTCGGATATTCCGTATCCATCGGATAATCAGTGTTCCATATCCGTATCCGTATCCATGTAAATTATCCGTATCCATATCCTTATCCGAGAAATCAACCGGATATCTGTGAAACTATCCAAATCATCATCCAAATCAATTCGGTCGGTCGGTCGGTCGGAAAATATCCGTACCAGTTCCATCCCTAGAGGTGACGGTCGGATGGGAAGGGACGGGGGGATGGTGTGTAGCCTCGAGCACTCCGTGAGCGCCAATTCCATGACACTTTACCGGCCATTGATTGGAGATGCGATGAGGTGGCTAGCAACCGATCCAAGAAGATGGACCGCATGGAAAGGAGGACCCGTATGCAAATACTGAGAGCGACAAGGTTTTCTCCGTGCGAAGTGATGACGTGGACCGCTCGAGAGCTTGCAAATTCCACCACTTATAGGATAGTTAATATAAATAGGGAACAACTGTATCCGGAGATGGCATGAATGAAACTTCTTCCCTTTTCTCTCTTGCCTGTTTCCTTCTTCCTCTTTATCGCCTCTGTTTCGTCTTTGCTGTGTTTCCTTTTGGTGGTAGTTTGGTCGAGGAATCTCACGTCGGTGCAACATCGGCTAAGGGACATTACATTTGGTATCAGAGCCAGGCCGTTGTAGGTTGTGATCTGGAGCCGTAAAATCCCGGATGAGGGTTTGGGAACTCGAGGGAATCTTCGGTGAACCTCGACGACCCCAGTGAAATACCAGGATTCCGGTTAGCTCGATCGAGAACTCGATCAACTACGGCTCCGCCCAAGCCCTCGGTGCAGACCCATTTCGTCTTGGATGCGATGGGGGAAGCAACGGCATAAACGGAAGAACATTGGGGTCGTGTGAAGGAAAGCCTTGATTTGCTGTTCAATCGAATCGAAGCCATGGAAGTAACACAACAACAAATGGCGGCTCAGATGGATCTGGCGATGAAGGTAGCAGAGAATCATGCGTGGGAGCAGTAGACGATGAGCAAACAATTGGAGGCGACGGCCCTGGCTGTGGCGAGGATTTCAGTGGAGCGGACGTCCATTACAGGCAAAGAAGGGGAACGGGAGGTGGATCTGGTGGGAACAAACAAAAGGGGTTGTTGACACTAGCGCCAGAGAAGGGAATTTGTATGGATGCAAGAGCACCATTGCTGCCAACCCCACCCAGCATGCACTTGGAATGTTCGACTGAAGGTCATGCAAGTCGATCCTCATATCAAACACGGGAGCATGGAGAGACTGGAGGTGTTTCCCGTAACCCTATACCAAAGATGTCATTTTCCAAAGTTTGAGGGCGATCATCCCTGAATTTGGAGAGACAAGTGCATGGATTATTTCCGTATGTACAATATCCCCAATACTTTGTGGGTCATGGCAGCCACACTACGCTTGGAAGGTAGCGCGGCCAAGTGGTTACATGCATTTAAACTGAGGAACGAGTTAGGAACGTGGGAGCAATTTATTGAAACAGTGGAACGGAAGTTTGGTGCGTATGACCACCGAAAATCACTGAATGACCTGCAAGAGTTGAAACAAACAAACTCCGTTGATGAGTATCAACGGCAGTTCAAAGAAGCGATGTATCAAATTTCTATGTTCAATCCCTATTATGATGAGGAATTTTTTGTTTCTCAGTTTATCAAATGGTTGAAAGAAGAAATTCATGGTCCGGTGCAAGGTCAAATTCCGGAATATGTGGAAAGGGCAGCCCTATTGGCCGGAGTTGAACAAGAGGTTCAAGACAAACTAAAGAGCAGCAAACAAAGGTGGTCTGTTAACCGAGAGGGAATGGGAGTAGGCAAAACGAAACTGAACCGGAATGTCGCTAAAGTCACCCAGGGAGAACTCTGGAAAGCTCAGCAGTTGCGGAGTATTGCAAGGCTAACGGTCTTTGTTTTCAGTGTGGGGATCAGTATGAAGCCGAACACCATCAACACTGCAAAAAACGCGGGTAGGTTCAGTTGCAAGCAATGGAAGTAGATGAAACGAACGAATGGCTATCATATGAGGTGTTGGACAGAATTGAAATGGCTGAGTTTGGCAATGAGGAGTTATACCAAGTATCTCTTAATGCGATGGTTGGGACTGAAGAAGCAGAAACTGTGGGGTTGGAAGCTCTTGTCTGAAATCAAGTCATGTTAATACTGGTAGACTCAGGCAGTTCTCATAGTTTTGTGGATGCTGAATTCTTGCGCAGGCTCAATTACCATTCTACCCCAGTTCAACCAGTGGTGGTACGGATAGCAAATGGAGCTCTACTGAAGTGTGATCAACAGGTGCGAAATTTCGAATGGTGGAGTCAAGGTCATACTTTCAAAACAGATATGAGGGTACTGGAACTTGGAACGTATGACGCTATATTGGGAATGGATTGGCTTAAGACACATAGTCCTATGAACTGTTATTGGGAGAATAAAACACTGGAGTTTCACTATCAAAACTAGACCATTGTATTACAAGGAGTTCAATCCCCATTGCAATGTGAAATACTGGAGCTTCCATTTGAACAATACTTAAAATGGCAAAAAAGGGAATGATGTCTGGACTTTGGTAGTATTGGAAGAGTCTTCACAGGCAGAAGATAGGGACATACCTTCGGCAATCAGGGTAGTCTTGCAGCAGTACGAGGAAGTTTTTGGGGAACCCAAGAGCATCCCACCAGCTCGGGAGTATGATCACACAATACCCCTAATTCCTAATGCCACACCTGTGAACACCCGCCCTTACCGGTACTCCCCATGGCACAAAGATGAAATCGAGTGGCAGATCAAAGAAATGTTGGAAGCCGGCCAAATCAAATGTAGCACTAACCCGTTTGCTTCGCTAGTTTTATTGGTGTAAAAGAAAGACGGAACTTGGCAGTTTTGCGTCGATTATCGTCGATTGAATGACCTCACCATCAAAAATAGGTTTCCCATGCCGGTCATTGACGAGTTATTAGATGAATTGTCTGGCACCAAATACTTTTCTAAGCTTGACCTGAGAGCGGGTTACCATCAAATTCGAATGAAGGAAGAGGATGAGGAAAAGACGGCATTCAAGATGCACCATGGTCATTACCAATTCTGAGTGATGCTATTTGGGCTCACCAATGCTCCAGCAGTTTCAATGTGTAATGAATTCAGTTTTGAGCCCTTACCTATGCAAATTCGTTTTGGTCTTTATAGATGATATTTTGGTGTATAGTGCCACTTTGGATTAGCATGTGGACCATCTTCGTTTGGTTTTGGCAAGATTGCAGGAGCATCACTTGTTAGTCAAGCGCTTAAAATGCTCCTTTGCTCAGAGGCAATTAGAATATCTTGGTTACATCATCTCAGATAAAGGAGTCACAACTGACCCTAAGAAGACACCAGCAATGTTGACTTGGCCGATTCCCACCTTAGTGATTGAACTGCGAGCTTTTTTGGGTTTGATAGGTTATTACAGGAAGTTTGTATATCATTATGGCATCATTGCCAAGCCACTTACAAATTTACTGAAGAAGAAAGGATTTCAATGTGATGCCTCGGCCCAAGAGGCCTTTACTAAATTGAAAGAAGCCATGGCCTCGACACCGGTATTAGCGCTACCTGACTTTGATAAAACATTCATTGTTGAAACTGATGCATGTGACGTTGGTATTGGGGCGGTGTTGATGCCAGAAGAACACCCCATTGCATTCTTAAGCAAGGGACTGGGAACGATTCATCACAACCTCTCCATTTATGTGAAGGAATTTTTGGCGGTTATCATGGCAGTGGAGCGATGGAGGACTTATTTGCAGCGGGGAGAGTTCATCATTCGAATGGACCATCGCAGTTTGAGTTATTTGGATGAGCAACACCTACAATCTCCAATGCAACGCAAAGCTATGACCCATCTTATGGGACTGTAATTCAAGGTTGTTTATAGGAAAGGCAAGGAGAATGTTGCTGCAGATGCTTTGTCCCGCATCAGTCATGTGATGAGTATGCAGGGGAGGTCCGAAGTTCGGCCTGTTTGGATTCAGGAGGTAGTAAATTCTTATGTGACAGATCCATTGGAACAAGAAAGACTTACCAAATTGGCTGTCTAGAGTCCAGATGCTCAAGGCTATGAGTTGGTTAATGGACTAATCAGGCACAAAGGGAGAGTTTGGGTGGGTGAGAATTCAGCCATCTAGACAAAATTAATCGCTGCTTTTCATGCTAGTGCAGTGGGGGGTCATTCTGGTCTGCACGCCACTTATCAAAAAGATTGTTTTGTTGGGAGAAGATGAAACAAATGGTGGACAGTTTTGTTAAGCAATGTGACATTTGCCAGCATGCAAAAGGGGAGCGCTCACATCCTGCCGGCCTCCTTCAACCTTTACCAGTACCCACAAGAGCTTGGCAAGAGATTACGATGGATTTCATCGAAGGTTTACCTAAATCTGAAGGGTACAACGTGATTATGGTGGTTGTAGACAGGTTCTCCAAATATTCCCATTTCATTCCTCTTAAACATCCCTTCACAACTTCAAAGGTAGCCCAAGTGTTTTTAGATCACGTGGTCTGTAACACCCCAAAAATTTTGCTTTTCTTAAATTCATGTGTGATTTGGCACTTTGGTGAATTTTTGGAATTTTCTGGAATTTATTTGGATTTATTTGGAATTTATTTGAATTTATTCCATTTTGAAATAATTAAAGAATTTAATTTTGCAAATAAAATTTTGTTGGAAATATTTTATTTGAGTCCAAAATGATCCAAAATATTTTCCAGAATTTTTCGAATTTTTACGAGTCTTTTGCTATTTTTAATGAATTAAATGAATTCTGGAAATTATTTTAAATATTAAATCATTGGAAAATCAACTCGGTCGAGTCTTGTTCATCCGATCGAAGTCGGAACCCGAGTCGGACTCGAGTCCGACCCGAGCCACGTGACTCGATCAAACCAGCTCAAAACCCTAATCGATCCCAACCGTTGGATCAAGATCCAACGGCTGAGATCCGCCCGTACCGGTTCGAGCCGCATCCGGCCCGGATCCGATCGCGCCCACGCGATCGTGGCCGTTGATCGTGCCACGTGGACGGCTGTGCGTCGTCGTCTCCGCCGAGTCCGAGCCGGACTCCGCCGCCGCGCCCGCCGCCGTGGGAAACTAGGTTTCCGTGTCCCGCACGAACGCCGAGGCTATTTAAAGCCCTGGTCACGCCCCGAGGTTGCCCTCATCCTTGCGCACCCGTTCCCCCGAGCCATCTCGCCTGAGCCGCCGCCGTTTGCCCGTGCGAGCTCGCCGTAGTTGGAGGAGGTGACCGCCGCGGTTTGCGCCGTTTTCCGCCGACGTCCGTCGTCTTCCGCCGAGAAGGAGCCCAGATCCGGAGTCCCCGCTTCGAGACGCACCCGAAGAGACCACCCACTTCGCCGGAACGACCCCGGAGCGCCGTCGGGCTCGTCGTCGTCTCCGTCTCCGGTGGGTCGTAGCTCCGCCAGCGTCGCCATCGCCCTCGCGAACTCGTGCGCCGTCCGATCTTGATCGTGCGGTTGAGGTGAGTTCACGTGTTCCAAACCCGATTAGATGCGGACCGTTGGATCAAGATCCAGCGGTTCACAATCGCCACGCGTCGTAGTAGTGATTATTATAGGATTAGATCTGGACCGTCCGATCTAGATCGAACGGCCCACTATCATCGAGTAGATTCAACGTGTTAATCCTGGATCTAATCACGGCCGTTGAATTTCAAATCAACGGTCGAGATTGCGCCACGTGTCGGGACGTTGGACCGACGCGTCGCCGGCCCACGCTGGCTGGCGTGTAGACGCCGACACGCGGCCCGCAGCGTGTCGAGGCCCGCATGTCGGCCGACCCAGCCAAGCGCCGACGTCACCCATGACGTCACGGTGGGTCCCACTGTCAAGACCGCGGCCGAGCCCGGCGACGGCGATGACGCTACCCGAGTGGGCCCACATGTCGACACGTGAGTCGTGGGCCGAGTCCACAGTAGACCCGAGCCGGCGTGGACCAAGTCCATGGACCGGCTGACGCCAGGCCAATCGAGGCTGCCACGTGTCCATGCCGACGCAATAATTAATTTCGAAAAGAAAATGATTTATTAATTCGAAATATTGATTCAAATTTAGATTCAAACTTCAAACGCTTATAACTTTTGCGTTTCAACTCCGATTTGAGTGATTCAAATTTCTAAATTTGTATAAAATTGAGATCTACCTAAATATGAATTTTATTTAATTTTTGGACTAAAGTTTTTCTCTGTAAAATTATTTAATTGATTATTTAAACTTTAAATAATCATAACTTTTGCGTCTTAACTCCAAATTTGACGATTCCAGTTTCTAAAAATCCATAAAATTATGTTCTTTCTGTTTATGGATTTTATTTGGATGTTTGGACACTTTTTGCCTATTGTTTATTTGTGAATTTGCTATTTGCACGCTTTACGAGTAGACGTTGAAGTGCCGGAAGGATTCGAAGGAGAAGTATTGACTCAGGACCCAACTCAAGACCAAGAGCAAGTACTTTTTGAAGGCAAGTTGTGCTTTGACCATGTTGATCCTATTTCGAAATCTATTTTGATTTAAACTATTGCATGCTAGTTCAATTAGAAAGATACTTTGTTTAAACATGGGGTTAGATAAATACCAATTTCTTTGTATGACACCTTGATTACTTAAGTATGTGCCATGACCCTTTGTCACCCTAGTTGTGGATTACTAGTTGGACATTATTAAATTGCCAACATGGGTTTAGAACGTCAGTAGTGTATCGCTTAGACACGCTACGTGCTCATGACATGATTTTGGACAATCAAATGTTAATATTGACTTAATGACATATTGAACCTGTTTTGGAAAAGTATCATGTGATGTTGATGGCACGTGGTGCATGGTAATCAATCGGGTTTGATAAACAGTTTTCGGCCAGGGGCATGTGGCGAGAGTAATCAGTGGGCCATTGTGGCATTGGGAGTGTTGATTTGGTTCTTGGGTAGTCTTGCCTGGTCACCTTAAGGACTTAACCTTGCAAGCCTTTGAACTGGGTCTAACGTGCAACCACATGTCCGTAATGGGACGGACCTAGTTGACTAAGTTGCTAATAACGCACTGTGGGACCTCGGGAGGTCAACTACACACTTTGTGTAAGTTGTGCGGGGAGCGTCTCGGGCCGAGGCCAGTACCCATCTAACGGTTGATTGGCCTAGACTTCGCCTTAGCGAAGGGAAGGGTTAGTCTTAATAACCGGGAGGACCACTTGTATTGTTAGAGGTTTCCGAAAGACTTTGTTACGGGAACTCGCCTTTGTGGTGTTTGACTGTATCTTGTGGGTAAAGTGCATAACCTCTGCAGAGTTTAGAATCTATTCGAATAGCCGTGTCTGCGGTATTGGACATCGCTCGGGAATTACAGTCAAGGGTTAGATTTTCCTAAAAATAACTTTGGTTTGAAAAAGTTGGGTTGGTTTAATAATGAAGATGATGGAAATGTGGTTTAGGATGGGGAAAATGTTTATTAAACTTCTTGAAAAGTTATTTATGCTTTACTTATTTCTACTGCTTTGAATCTACTTATATTACTTGTCAAATCTTTGTTTCTTTGCAAATATACCTTGAGCTATTCCTTTGTACCAAGCCATGCATATAGTATATTAGCTTGCATTACATGCATGACTTGCCGAGTACCAAGTACTCACCCTTGCCTCAACACAACATCAGTTGAAGAGGAGACTACGCCACTTTGGAGGAGGAACTCCAAGAGGATCCGTCTACTTAGGGAAGCGAGCCCGATCGGTTGCCTGTGGTATCTTGGATGGCGCCACTAAGCTATTTGATTTTCATTTGCTATTATCTCTCTTTTAATAAGTTTCGCCTTGTAAGGCATATATTTGTAACTTGACCATAAGGTTGAGTAACCAGTTTGATTATGTAAATAAAGTACTTTATTAATATCGAATGGTATGATTGTGATATTTACCGATGTTAAGACTGTGTGCACTAGCGCGTTCCTGGACTAGTGCTGAATACACAGAGGGTCCGGATTTGCAAATTCGGGGTCCCGACATGGTCCGACTACATGGAGTACCAGTTTCGATTGTTTCAGACAGGGATAGCGTTTTCACCAGCCATTTTTGGAAGGAATTGTTCACCTTGTTGGGCACTAAGCTGCAATATAGTACCGCTTATCACCCTCAGACAAACGGCCAAAGAGAAAGGGTGAACCAATGTCTCGAAATGTATCTCAGATGTGCTGTCCATGATTCTCTATCAAAATTGAAAAAATGGCTGCCCCTCGCTGAATTTTAGTATAATACTACCTTTCACACCTCACAGGAAGAGTCACCCTTTAAGGTGTTGTATGGTGCTGAGCCTAACTTTGGAGCTATGCCTAACATACTTCACGCAGACCAACCGTCGGTGGAGACCATGTTGAAGGAAAGACTGATGCACATAGACATGGTAAGGGAATATTTGATGCTGGCTCAAAATCGCATGAAATTACAAGCTGACAAAAACCGACAGGAACGGGTGTTTCAAGTTGGTGAGAGGGTCTTGCTCAAACTGCAACCCTACGCACGAATTCCATTGTCAATCATCCGTACCCGAAGCTCGCCTTCAAATTCTATGGACCCTATACCGTACTGGAGGGAATTGGCTCAGTGGTGTATAAATTGGACCTACCGTCGGATGCTCAAATTCATCCCGTTTTCCATGTCTCCCAATTGAAGGCGTTTACTCCGAATTACACTCCAGTATTCAAGGAACTGCCCAAAATCGCGGAGTTGGATGTCGCAGATCCCGAACCAGAGGAGATACTTGAGCGTCGCCTAGTGAAGAAAGGCAATGTAGCTATGCCACAAGGTTTGGTAAAGTGGATAGGGATTCCAGCGGAGGCGGCTACTTGGGAAGATTTGAATGTACTGTACCAGCGCTTTCCTAACGCCCTTGCCTGCTGACAAGCAAGTTCTCCAGGGCGGGATAATGTCAGGGAAACCAATCGGAAGAGACAGGAGTCTGAAGCAGACCCTGAAGGTTGAAGCAGTCTTCATTCATTACGATGAATAGTGTTGTCGGCAAATAGCCAGAGGGTGATTAGTTACAAAGTGATTAACAGTATAGAGAATCTCTAAGTGAGGGCCCATTTGTGAGTTGGTAATGTCAGGGCTATAATATAGGGAACAGCTGTATCCAGAGATGGCATGAATGAAATGAACTTGTTATTCTTCCCTTTTCTCTCTTGCCTGTTTCCTTCTTCCTCTCTATCGCATCTGTTTCGTCTTTGCTGTGTTTCCTTTTGGTGGTAGTTTGGTCGAGGAATCTCACGTCGGTGCAAGACCGACCAAGGGACATTACACTATGACTTATGCCCTGACTTGGGGAAGAACTGGTAGATAGACAGAGAAGGGTAACAACAGAGGAGAACATGTGCTCTAAATTGGGAATGGTAGTGAAAAAAGTAGTGGCTGCAGCTGTGTAGTCTGAGCAATCTAAGGTGGAGGTAAGTACGCCCATGTCTACTACCTTTACGATTTCTAATTAGATGGTTTGCATCCCCTGCATTTCTTTTATTGTGTACTAGCCATACAATATTTGTGATTTTGATGAGAGCTAAATTATATGACTTAGAGATCTGTATCATTCTTTGTTTATATATATGAACTTATGATAATCGTGATAGAGAGCTTTGTTAATTTGGCTGGTATGTAGTACTTAGTTGTAGAAAGCAATGTTTTGTTCAGACAATATTTGTTCCTCTGTTTGGCTGATATGTTTCTTTTACGATAGTTATTTCTATTCTGTGACTTTTTTTAAAGCGAAAGGTATAGGATTCTCTACCTTATGAATACATACATAACCTGATGACATCAGTAAAAAGAAGTACAAAATTAAGGAAAAACAGAATTAAAAAAGTTACAAGAAGGCTAGTCTGAAACCCAACCCTTGAACTACTTGAATTGTAATTCGCCAGTGTTGCAGGTACTATTTTTCTTGTTCTTTTTCTCTGTTTCTAAATCTAACTTGTCATTATTTTACAGCATTTCGTACACCCTTTGTTCAACTTGCACATGAGAAGCACAAAAGGGAAGTTCAGGAGTTAAATGGGAGACTTTGATGGTTTTCGTAGCCCTGTAGAGGAATGATGTGTTCATATACACATTTGTTTTGTAATCTAGGCCATGGTACCTATTTACTAACATCAATTAATGCCTTTTTCAATTACAATGGTCATATATCTAGTGTTAAAACTTTGCTATTTAATTTCTCTTGGGATTAATAATGTTATACCTGTAGAATGTCACAAAAATGCTCAGGTGTATATTCTCTTGGATGTGCATGGTCATCAAACTCAACACCCTACCTGATCACTGCCCTTGCATTAGTAGTAAGATATTTTTTTTAGAAGATAAAACGTGATTGTATATGTTAATGTCCAACCCTTTTACTTTGAAATAACTTAAAGTCAATGAACTCACGATCAAGGACAGTGAGCACATCTAAGAAAAGGACAATGAGCCGACTCTGAAAGATTTAAATCGTAAATGAACTCTCTCTTACCTAGGTATATAGTCGGAGCAATGTATAGTTGATATCTATGCTTTCCATGGCAGTTATTTACTAATTGGAAATACGGAAGGTGTACCATATGTTTTATAGTGCTGAACCCGTGTTTATCTAGCTGTCATACTTTCGATGCCTTCTTTTTTATTTACAGTATATCTGCCATTTATACTTTCATTGCATTTAAATTTCTAATTGTTGACTGTAAATGTGAGGTAAATTTATGATTGTTTCTATATACGATCGATGTTGTACAGTTGCATTGAGTTTGTACTGGAGTTGTTGTATCATTTAGCAAGTGCTTTACTGTATGACTATACTTTGAATTGGATTTGGTTGTTCAATTAGAACATGGGGTATGCGCTCAACTGATTTTACGATGGAACTATTTTACAGCCTCAAAAGCAAAAATATGGATGTTGGACTGCAAAACTCGGACCCTGCATTCAATGGGTAGAACGGGAAATTTCTCCCCACATGGAGCGACGATCTCGGTCTCTGTTGCATGCATTAACCTGTCTCGGTCCCTATTGACAATTTGACATTAGCCTATCCTTGAATTTTTTTTTTAAATAATACTTTTTTAAAATCAAATTGCGTTTTTAATATACGGAATAAAAAATTTGCAAAAATAATATGCCGTCGCCAAACGGCATGGCGAATACCCTATTTTCGCCGAACCGTGTGGCGAATACCCTATTTTCGCCACACGGTTCGGCGACAATACCCTAACCGCCGCAATTAAGCTGCTACACGGGTATCAAGGCTATTTTCGCCAAATGGTATGGCGAAGATACTATTTTCGTCGAACCGTGTGGCGAAAACCCTATTTTCGCCATACCATTTGGCGAAATTAGGTTGTCGCCGAACCGTTTGGCGAAATTAGCTCGGTAAAAAAAGGGCCCAGAGATCGATCGATCGATCTCTGCTGCGCCCAAAAAAAAAAGAACAGAGCGCTCGCCCGCCGCCGCCGGTAGAAAAGAGAAGAGAGGGAGAGGAAGGAGAGGGAGAAGGAGAAGGAGAGGGAGAGGAAGGAGAGGGAGAAGGAGAGGGAGAGGAAGGAGGGAGAGGGAGAGGAAGGAGGAGGAGGAGAGAAGAAGAAGAAGAAGAAGAAGAAGAAGAAGAAGAAGAAGAGGAGAAGAAAAAAGAAGAAGAGAAGAAAAAAGAGGAGGTAATACCGCGACTTTGTTTAATTTCATATTTTTCAATGTAGAGAGTGATTTAGAGTAATGTAATTTAGATTAGCGATCTAGAGTAGCGCAATTTAGAGTAGCGATCTAGAGTAGCGCAATTTAGATTAGCGATCTAGAGTAGCGCAATTTAGATTAGCGATTGTAGTTGTTTAATGTAGAGTAGTGATATTAGTTAGACCCGATTAATTCCGGTTAATCGTTATGCCCGATTTTTGACCGTAAGGGAAAAATGGAATATTTAGGGCTTCGATCACTAGCTAATCGGCTAATCGGCCGATTTTTACGAACATTGCATATTAGTAGCAAATAGCCATGTTATACGTGCGCTATATTATTATAATATTATAGTATCGATATCCCGATAGGTAATTATCGTTGTTCAATTTACGGTACATATTTTACATTTTAGTAGGGATGCATAAATTTATTTTGTCTATGTCGTCGCAGTGATGTCGGAACCAGTGAAATTCAGGGTATATTATGGCGATGGGGAAGTAAAAATTGGGCAGAATGGAGTGGATTTAAGCTGCTTTGCGGTCACCATGGCCGAGCACTTGTCCCCCGATACTGTTAGCATTCGTGATATAAAACTTTGGTTGACCCAATTTTTTTCCCTGGATCCAAGTGTTTATTCTGTTAGCATCCAAATCGTATACACGCGTAGCAAGGGTGACCCGGCTGTGTGGGAGTTGAAGACAGTAGATCGAACACAGTTGTGGCAGAAATGGTTAAGATGGTGCAAGGGATCTAGCCTCGATTGTGTGATGCTGGTGCAAGCTTGCCCTAGGGAAGAGGTGAGTACTACTGGTGTGAGCGAGAGCAGCACATCGGCTCTGGTGAACAAGTTCAGCCAGCGGTGTCGGTTGAGGCAGCAGCAGCGGGGGATGATCACATGGATGCAGCAAGCGCAGAAGGTCGGGCTGATGAAGGGGAGGATATCGATCAACTTGTAGATCAATTGGAACGAGACGACCGCATGGCGACAGAAGAGGAAGCCGAAATGTTGGACCCAGTCGATACCATCGGCGAAGATGATGACCGGGAAGAAGATGATGAAATGCATGGTAGCACTCGCTCAGCGGAGGTACCCATCCTCGATGAATGGAACAGGCGAGAACAAAGTGGGTATGGAAGCTTTGTGGGGCCATGACTCGCATTGTGAGTATGGTGCTGGTGCCATTCGGCTGAATCAAATGTTCGAACAATTCAGAATTGAAGTTGGCGGTGAGCTTGTGGGCACTATCGCTGCAAAGAGAGTTTCGGGTTGTCTGTCTAGCCAGTATAAGTACACGGTGAAGTGCGTGTCGATGGTTGTGAATTTAAAGTACATGCATACAAGCCAAGTGTGAGACATATTGGATTGCATCAAGAGTGGGCGAGCACACATGCAGACTAGAAAATGTTCTTGTCAAACACCGTAACTTGAATGCGGCTGTAATAGCCAGCGTGATGTTTAATGAAATCATTGAGAAGCGGGATATCGAGTGTTCGTATATTCGTAAAGCAATGTTACGAACATTTAAGTATCGAGATAAGCTACTCCATGGCCTGGCGTCTGGCGAAAGCATTAGAGAAGAGGTTTGGCACATACGAGGCATCGTATTGCAACCTACCTCGTGTGCTTGAAATCTTGAAAGCAAACCAATCCTGGCACATACACCGCTTTCAAAGAAAGCGGCAGATGCAAATGGGATCTGTACATTTAAATCGTGCTTTCTTTTCATTGGGGCCTTGCATTGCGTCATTCGAATCTTGTCGTCCATTGCTTTGTGTTGATGGCACATTTTTGATTTGGAAAATACAAGGCAGATTCTAACACCATTGCAATTGATGCGAACAACCACATACTTCCATTGGCCTTTGCTTTTGTTGAGGGTGAGAATCGGGATAGCTGGCTGTGGTTTTTCAGACATCTGAAGGTGGGGGTAGTTGGTGATCGGCCCAGCATGTGCATCATTCATGATCGTCACAAAGGTATCCTCTCGGCAATCAAGACTCTACAGGAGGACCGAGATGAACCATTTTCGTGGCCTGACCTGCAGAACAGGTGGTGCATGAGACATTTGGGTGCCAATTTCTTCAGGCAGTTCAAAAGCAAGAAACTGATGAATCTGTTTAAGAGGTTATGCAAGCAGAATCAGGCACGTAAGTTCAACGCGCTATTTGCCGAGTTGGATAAGCACACCAGTGCGCATATCGAAGAGATGAAGAAGCAACCACCTACGCCGAACGAATGTCCACCCAAAAGGCTAACACCCCTTGGGGAGCTCGATCCTCCTAATATGAGGAGACGAACGTCAAGGAACATTAAGTGTTTCTCGCACTGGATAGAGGCTGAGCCTCTAGAGAAGTGGGCATTGCTCCATGACACCGGAGGCGCCAGGTTAGTATGGTACATTAAAATATCAAAACAGCGCTAAACAATTTGGCCTGTTGCTCTAAACTGTTTTGCGTTGAACAGGTTTGGCGTGATGACAACGAACATAGCCGAGGTTTACAATTGGGTCATCCGAGGCCTCCGTCCGCTTCCGCTTGTGGCCATCCTTGAAGGCATGTTGCACGGCATCGTTAGCTACTTCCTAAATTGGCATGCGGAAGAGGTAATTCATGCCTCCACATTGCAAACGCCGTATTGTTCGCGGATGATGACCTACATGGAGGAACGAACCATGAAAGCTCAAAAGATATGGTGCGTAGCTACGGGTCACCGAATACCGCTCGAGGTGACTCTTCGGTGCAAAAGGGGATTGGGAACCGACACACGGTTATTACGCACGAGGTTAATCTAGGCCAAGGGGCATCTGGATGGTGTGAATGCAGCTGCAATAAGCCAAGACTTCTCCATATTCCTTGCTCACACGTGATGGCCGCTTGTGGGCAAATTGGGATGAACACGCCGCAATACATGTCCCCTTTCTACTTGAAGGATCATGTTGTCCATATCTGGTCGGGTGAGTTTCGTGGTTTTCGTGCACACGGTGATTTCACCGCGATTAACAGAGATGAGGGCATCTGTTTACGGATCCAACCTTGCGGAGGTGTGCGGAAGGGCGCCTGGTCGCCCACAGACTAGGCGCATTCGCAGCGACATGGATGAATCTGAAGTGGGTGGCCCTCTTAGGAGGTGTCTGAAAAGTGCGGCGAGTATGGTCACAAGGCAAACCAAAGGCACGTAGGGTGTATGTTACGAAAGTGGTGGTGGCTATGTATCGAAATATGTTATTATATACACGTTAGATGTTTTTATTGTAATATTGACGCGATTGGGTGTCTTTTATTCATGTATGTTGTGTCTCTCACATGTTGTGTACTTTTATTTATGTTCACCCCTTATGTCTTTTATACATATATGTATTGTAATATTAGCGTGATTGGTTGTCTTTTATTCATATATGTTGTGTCTTTTATTCGGATATGTTGTGTTTGTCACATGTTGTGTACCTTTATTTATGTTCAACCCTCATGTCTTTTATTATTATACGTTGTGTACTTTTATTCACATATGTCGTGCTTGCCGTACGTTGTGTAGTATGATTTATGTTGAAACATTTCTATGTGCGGGGATGGAGCAGGTCGACTCATTCCTGGACCTGTCTTGATGCGCAGCACCGTGCGCACGCCCACACACGATAGAGGGGAATGACAAGTTGCCCTTACTGCGGATTCGTGTGCCTAACAAGGCATGGTGCGTTGACGCTCGCTTCCACACCAGGTTAGTTGCAGTACTTGTACATGTTCCATTGTTCGTACAATTAGTGTTCATTACATTCAATTCATTCAACTCTGTGGTTCTTCGTTAGGCTTGCACGTGCCGGGCTGCTTCCGCTAGTCCGCATGGTGGAGGGTTCAGCTGACGAGCCCGTCGAGCACGACCCCCAGGCACAGGGTGACGACCCGCAGCGGTCGCGGCGTTTCCCGTACGACCACTCGCTGTTAGCGTGTTTGGTCGACCGCTGGAGGCCGGAGACGCACACTTTTCACCTGCCTGTCGGGGAGATGACGGTGACGCTGCAGGACGTCGCCATGCTCAACTGGATTGCCGATCGCCGGGCAGCGATCGCCCCTCGGTGGCTCTGTTGGGTGGGACGCGGACTTATCGTTGCGCACGGGAGTCACGGAGATAGACCCAGAGATACCGGTAGGCACGAAGCACGGGCCATTGAGGAGGTGGTTGGCACGATTCGAGGTTAGTGATTGTACATATTACTATGTTACTCCACTTTGCATAGCATTAACGTGATATCACACTCTTTCAATTGTTGCGAGTGCGGCGGATGGCGGCGAGCCCACGGACTACCAGGTTGCTAGGCACCTCGAGGCCTATCTCGCTTTGGTTGTTCGGCCGGGTGATGTTCACGCCGAGTCACGGCGACACCGCGGACGCGCGTTGGATAGCCTACGACGGGCTATTGCGGACTCGAGTTCGACGATGTACCGGCGTATCCTGGTTCGGCGGTTCTTGCTTCCACGTACCGCGCCCTTTGCGACGCGTGCGTGAAGAAAGGCAGGAACTCCAATCTGACCGGGATGCCGCTTCTTCTTCAGCTTTGGTCATTCGAGCGCTTCTCCGTGGGTCGACCCCTGGTCGACCCTCGGCACTACACCGCCGACATGTACGGCGGTGATGCGCTGGACCGACCGACGATGGGCTCGCGCCGACCAGGCGACGGGTACATGTTCTTACTCATTAATGCAATTGTAATTTCAATGCCATCTGCTTACAGTTATTTCTACTCTATTGCAGCCACAGTGGGCAGGTGTCCAGGTACGTGCGGCGTACCTCGCCTTCACGGAGGCCTTCGACCACCTGAGGGACGGGAATGTCGTGCAGGACCCCTACAAATGACGACGAGCGTGTAGGAGAGAGAGCTGCGGGGGGCCTGTCCATGCTCTGTGACAGGGACCAGCCTTACTGGAAGACGAGGAGGAAGCTCGTCTTCGACGTCTTCGTAGAGGACTACGCGCCGCACCGAGTCCTCAGGCAGTTTGGACTACGCCAGGTGGTCCCTGTTCCTTTGGGGGAACGCGTGCCAGCGAAAGTGCACTCGTGAGTTACTCGCCACTACAGGAATGCTAAGTGCTTACGACATATTTGTAGTAATGAGGTCTTTTGTGCAGGTTCTCCACCCAGGGACCCAAGAAGGCCATGGTGACCTTGCTGCAGAGGATGGCGCCGTGGCTTGCGCTGTGGGAGGGGGCGCTGGAGGACGTTGTCGAGGAGGTCGCGCCCTACGACCCCTCCTCCTACCAGGAGTACTTGTCCTGGTACGTGCGTCGGACCCGTACTCGTCTCCTACGCGAGGAGCCGGCCAGTGTGTTTGCCGGCATCGCAGACTTGTACTCGAGCCACGCAGGACTGGCACTGCACCAGATGGTAAGTCTCGTTGTATTTTTACTCATTAATGCAATTGTAATTTCAATGCTATGTCGTTATGTTTAATGTTTGTTTGTACGTGATAGGTGGACGAGGCGAGTGGCTTGCAAAGAAGATGTCGCCGACTTTCTGTCTCAGGCTGCGGCAGGGACCACTTTCATAGCGCAGCGGCCTATCGAGGCCATGCGGCATGTCGAGCTGCACTCCCGACGGATCGTGGAGCTTGGTGTCGCTTTGGCAGCCCCGGGCCCCGATCAAGCTTTACCGGGCACCTCGTCTAGGCCGCCACCGGTCTCGGCTCACGGACACCACCTTCGACCACCGCTACTGACCAGGGTCCGGCTTCCACACCCAGTGCCTCGGCTCGAGCACTACCGAGGATCCAGCTGGCGACGCCACCACGCTGGCCTACCATGGTCCCCACACCCGGTGGCCGATAAACATTCGATTGATCCCGTTTGAATCTAATCTTCTCACTATAATTAAATGTTAATGTCTCAGATCTGTAGGCCTCGTAGGACATGCCTCTACGCCGGACACCCGGTCGAGGCACGGCGTCACGACCATCGCCCGATCGATTCTTCGCAGGGCCGTTCACGCAGCCTCGACCACGCAGAAGACACGCCACCTCCTCCACCACGCAGATCACGCAGCCTCCTGCAGACCGTTGCCTCCCGCTGCGTGTCCCGCCGGTTCGGTACAGCCCTTCCGGACTACGGCCGGCGGGACCATCGCGGTGCTTCGCCCACGACCTCTCGACGATGCACCCCTTCGGTAGCGTCCGCGAAGGAGAGCTAGGGGTCAGGGCGTGGTCGGGGCCAGTGGTTAGGTCCACCACCGGGGTGATCAGGCTTAGGATGTGCGTTATTTTTGGGTACTTTGTCCTATTATGCTTTACTATCTATTTTGTGTACTTCCTCATATCGTGGTCTATTATATATTTCTGTCATCTTTAGTCATATCAACCGCGTGTCATTATTGCTTTTTCGACTTTTGCCATATCAACTTTTCCACCTTTGTCATTTCAATGCATAATGTCGCCAAAAGCCGCTATGGCAGAGATTCCTGTTTAAAGTTGTGGGCATAGCCACGCTCATGTCATCATGAGCTGCGAAGCATCCGATGCTCGCGGATTTGAAATACTCAAGTCCGCGAGACTCTCCTTTGGTTGCCCCTTCGCGGCTCTTTATAAACCCACCGAGGAGGGATATGTGCATCACACGACCATAACTTCCATAAACTTTAGTCTGTTTTCCCACACACACAAGAGGGCCACGATGTCGTTTCTACCGTCGCCTCTTCAAAGAAGCGAAGGCTAACCCCAATACCCGGATGAGAGTAGCGTTGACGCTTGATTCTGCCGGAGTTGCCACGCTCGAAATGTGATCGCAACTCTTTGGCGAAGGTTACGCAGCTTCACGACGGAGATACGGCCTCCCGCTCACTATCACAGTTCGCGGCTTCGGGTAAACCAAATGTTGTCCATACCCTAATTACGGTATGCAGTACCATTTTATGCATCGTTATTTGTTTTTAGGGCGACGACCGTTGTTGCTTTTTCCAATGGATCGACGGGCCGAACGACGTGACTACGAATTTCTCTACAACTGCCACGACGCCTACCCCACTTCGCCTGAGAACTTCACACGGTGGGAGAGGCCGCCGGGATATGTCCCCTACCTAGATCGACCGGAGTTAAGGGCCGGTGGGCAAGGGACGAACCAATCGGTCAGTTTCACGTGCCTCATGTTTCAGCTACGATGTACCGATTCTAAATCAATTCATCGCATACAGGACTTCAAAAAGAAGTTTGCAAAATGGCTCAAGTCAAGGCAAGAACATCCTCCTCAGGGCCAACGCAAAGCCAGAATCGTGCGACCACGGCCTCGTGCAGTGGTTGATACCGGCGACGAGGATCTAGCGGACAGAAGATTCTACCGGTGCCCTTTGTCCGAGGATGCATGGTGCTGGTACTTCAACTGGGTGGACCCGGAGACGTACCACCCACATCTCAAACTTCCCGTATTTGATAACTGGGGAGAGCAACCCTCGCCGTGGTGCTACTACCTCCCAGAAAAGCCGGACCCCGAGTACGCAAACGGTATTCTCCAACCACCACAGCGGGCATACTGCATTGACTGCAGGGCACGTTTTCGGTTGTACAACAAGAAGCCCAACACACACCTCCTGGACCATATCGTGGAGTGCGAGCCAAAACAGAGGAGGCGTCTCGGCAAGTCTCCGGAAGGGCAAGAGGGTTCGTCCTCTCGAATGGTACTGGATAAGGGGAAGCAGCCGGCCGAGGTCCGCAGTACGCAACAAATCCTTGACGCATTACAAAGGCCATCCGGCAACCCGGTGGTATTAACATAGGGGCGCCGAAATTGGGAAGCCATGCCCATATGGGAGGGCAGGACTCCTGAATGCACACAAACAAGTTACTTCTTACACCCGGAGACGTATGGCATAGGCTACCCATTCGGCGATACCGGGAGCATCAAGCACGGCCATGGAGCTCTTTCATAAGAGAGATTGAGCGGTGTCCGAGAACAAATCGCACAAGATTGACAGGTGATGTAATATGTAGAAAATGTATGGCATCATTCCCACTTCATTTAACATAGGCGAACGATCACTTGTTCCACCATTACAATCGATGTTATTGGCACTTCTCCTAGCAATGCCATCAACTGTTTAATATCCGCTGTATCTGTAGTACTAAGGTTGAGTTTGCGTACTAAGATTGCTGGCTGCATCTACATGCTTTTGTTATTGTCCTTTCTCATATTATGTCTTACCATTTAATTCTATCAGCGTAAACAACGGCGTAGATGAAAAATTTTCCCATAATATGGAAGTCCATATATCAAAGAGCAAATCTCATGTATTCGTCTTAAAAATACATTCGAACGAGACATTTTACAGGCTGCCGAAAAGGCATAAAAGTTATTGTTGACAATAGTACTTAGGGTTATTGTGGCGGTATATTTTTGTAGTGAACAAAGACGTAGATGAAAATTTTTTCCATAATATGGTAGTCCATATATCAAAGAGCAAATCTGCGGTATTCGTGCCGGAAAATACATTCGAACGAGACATTTTACAGGCTGCCGAAAAGGCTTAAAAGTTATTGTTGACAATAGTACTTAGGGTTATTGTGGCGGTATATTTTTGTAGTGGACAAAGGCGTAGATGAAAAATTTTCCCATAATATGGTAGTCCATATATCAAAGAGCAAATCATGTATTCGTGCCGAAAAATACATTCGAACGAGACATTTTACAGGCTGCCGAAAAGGCCTAAAAGTTATTGTTGACAATAGTACTTAGGGTTATTGTGGCGGTATATTTTTGTAGTGAACAAAGACGTAGATGAAAATTTTTTCCATAATATGGTAGTCCATATATCAAAGAGCAAATCATGGTATTCGTCTAAAAATACATTCGAACGAGACATTTTACAGTCACTAAAAGGCCTAAAAGTTATTGTTGACAATAGTACTTAGGGTTATTGTGGCGGTATATTTTTGTAGTGGACAAAGGCGTAGATGAAAAATTTTCCCATAATATGGTACTCCATATATCAAAGAGCAAATCATGGTATTCGTGCCAAAAAATACATTCGAACGTGACATTTTACAGGCTGCAGTATATTTTTGCAGTGAACAAAGGCGTAGATGAAATATTTTTCCATAATATGGTACGATACCTACATATTTTTGCATAAATGGAACATCCAACACTATATGCATGTGGTATAATTATTTTATTCCATATTTTATACATTTTCGCCGTACGGCTTGGCGACTACCTATTTTCGCCATACGGCTTGGCGAACTATATATTTTCGCCGTATAGTATGGCGACTACCTATTTTCGCCGAACGGTCTGGCGAATACCCTATTTTCGCCACAACGTACGGCGAAAATAGCCTAACCCATGTTTCTGAACAATTAATAGCGCAATTAGCCTATTTTCGACGGTTCGGCGAAAATAGGGTGTTCGCCATACCGTTTGGCGACGGCACATTATTTTTGCAAATTTTTTATTCCGTATATTAAAAACGCAATTTGATTTAAAAAAAGTATTATTTAAAAAAAATTCCCTATCCTTGGACATGATAATTGTAGACTTGGAACCGAGCTGTTTCTACTAGAATCTGAAAGAAACCCTGCCAAATGGGCTAAAACTCAGAAGTTTCTTCTTTTTTCACTCTATGGCTGAATCACCCTTAACCCCGTTTCTACTAGAATCTGGAACCGTACCAAACGGTTTGCAGAAAGTGATTCTGATTCTACCTGAAACATTTCTACCAAGAATCTGGAACCGTTTCCGTTTCTACTAGAATCTGGAATCGTACCAAACGGAGCCTTAGTAGTACATGCTGTTCCATTTCTGGGATGCGTGGTTAACATAATTTTGTCGCATGTGCCGAATTGTTAGCTCTGATTTAGCCTCCCAATGTATGGATTGATGTAGCACTGTAACTTGAATGGTGCTGTTATGATTGAGCATTTGTTTTCAGTGAATTTTTGGTTCACTAATCTAAGATTGAGTATTTGGCTGCAATTATTTCTATTGTAAATGTATAGCACCTCTTATATGTTCTTAAAATAAAGCCATATATGCATGATCCATAGGGTTTAAGGTCTATACCACTAGGGTATAGACTTCTGCTACGGCATTTAAAAAAATCACAGGAAAGGTTTGTAACATCCTGAAATATTACCTAAATAAAATGTGCTTGAAAATATAAAAATCTGAATTCTTAATTTCTATTCTTTAATTTGGAATTAATTCAAAAAAATCAATAATTAAATTAGTAAAAAGATGAAAAGTAACAAAATAAAAATAAAATAGTAATAAAACTTTACACTAAAATAATTTTGGTCTGTAACAACTTTTTACTAAAGTCAAAAGAAAAATTTAAACATTAAATGAGGCAAAATAGTTTAACATTTAATGATTTGACAGTGATATCAGATTTAATTAAAAAATTTCATAACTTATCGAAGGCTGAAAATTTTACCAACTACTCCTCTCAGTAATTTCTACTTGTGGTAAAAATTACTGAAAAATAATATTAACTTTTAATGCCTGTAAAAAGTAGAAGTTGGAAAGTGTGAAAATCTGAGAAATTCACTAAAAGATTTACCGCAGCTTGAATATTCATCAAATAAATTTGAATTTCTATTGGATATCATAATTACCATTATAGACTCTAGATAAATTTATAAAAAAATCAATAATGCTTTTTGACTCCTCAATTAAATCAAAAACCGAAAATCAGAAAATGGAGCAGGCCCTATTGTCAGGATTTTATAAAATAAATTATCCGGTATTTTGACTGATAAATTTTACAGTATTGAGTTAACTTTGTCAGGAACTTCAATTAAATGTTTTGAAAAAGTTCAAACTGATTTGACCCCCTAAATCAACCGGCAGTTCACCGCTGTCTGAAGAAAGCCAAATCGCATTAAATCCTTATCTCACCTCCATATGGGCCCAGCCAGCTGGGGAGCCCACCGACCAGCACCACACTGTCTCCCTCGTTCCTTTCCCTGTCGGTGGGCTCGACGATCCCACTCGTCGGTCGCCAGCCTACCCCTTCTTCTCTTCCTTTTCGATTTTTTTTTAAATAATATATTTTTTAAACTGAATTGCGTTTTTAATACTCGAAAAATAAAAATTGCAAAAATAATACGTGGTCGCCAAACCTTACGGCGAATACCTTATTTTCACCGAACCGTGTGGCGAATACCCTATTTTCGCCACATGGTTCGGCGAAAATAGGCTAATTGCGCAATTATCCCCAGTTAACCATGGGCTAGGGTATTATCGCCGTACCGTGTGGCGAAAATAGGGTATTCGCCACACGGTTCGGCAAAAATAGAGTATTCGCCGTACCGTACGGCGAAAATAGGGTATTCTCCAAGCCATATGGCAAAAATATACAAATTATACAGCAACTGTATAAAACATGGCTCCAAAAATCATAAAATAATTATACCATATTCATATGGTGTTGAATGTTCCATTTGTGCATAAATATGTAGGAATCAATTGAGTTGAATAAACTAAATAACCTTAAGAAATTTGAAATGCATGAAATACTGAAGCACTTTCGGCAGACTGTAAAATATTTTGCACGAATACCGTAGATTTGCTCTTTGATATATGGAGTACCATATTATGGAAAATTATTACATCTACGGCTTTGTTTCCTACAAAAATATACTGCCACAATAACCCTAAGTACTATCGTGAACGCTAACTTTTAAGCCTTTTCGGTAGCCTGTAAAATGTCACGTTTGAATGTAATTTATTGCACGAATACCGCAGATTTGCTCTTTGATATATGGAGTACCATATTATGGAAAATTATTTCATCTACGGCTTTGTTTCTTACAAAAATATATTGCCACAATAACCCTAAGTACTATTGTGAACGCTAACTTTTAAGCCTTTTCGGCAGCCTGTAAAATGTCACGTGATGGCTACCTTTCCACGTCGGCCCTCCTTGCCACATGAGCCACTGCAAGCACCTGTAAAATGAACTGTCTGTTTTGACCACTATATCACAGATGGTTTTTAATGAACCGTCTGTGATGACCATTGTGATGACCTGACCGACGAAAATCAAAACAAGCGTAATTATAATTATGATTAATTGTAATACATATGTACACCCCATTACTTATGACCCGAACATATTTGATTACAAGTACACATACATTTGGAATATAAATGAGGATCTCATCATTAATCGGCCACTTGCTTATTATTTTGTACAAAATTTAGGCCTTCACGATGATCAACGCGTGTGTAGCTAGCTTCCTCAGGTTACTCTTCCTGGACCATGATTCCAGTACCAATAGGAGGCAACTCATCGAACTGATTGTACTCTTTCTCATCTACCACATTCTCGACTCCGACAATCCTCCTTTTTTCCTGTAGAACCACGTGGCGCTTCTTGTTCAATGGGTCGGTTACATAGAAGACTTGAAAAACTTGGTTAGCAAGAACAAACGGTTCATCTTGGTATCCGACACGTTCAAGGTCCACAGTAGTGACACCGTACTTGTCAACCTTCACATACTGCAGGTGAACCCAATGGCACCGAAATAGGGGGATCTTGAATAGTATGTAGTCAAGCTCCCAAATTTCCTCAATGAACCCATAGTACGACCTCCTCATCGACCCAGCAGTATTCAACGCATCTATGCGAACACCGCTACTCTGGTTTGTGCTCTTCATGTCCTAATCCCTCGTGTAAAATGTGTACCCATTTATGCCGTATCCTTTCCATGTTACAACCATAAATGCTATCCCTTTTGCCAACCATGTCAGCGGACCTTCGGGCGAGCTTCCAATGATGGGTAGTCGTTCCTTCCAGGACTCCAACCACGATGGATTCTCTTGCCGTAACCAGTTCTTGTGCTCATCGATATACGGGGCCACAATAGCCATGTGTTGCAAAACCGTGAAATGGGCTTTAGCGCACGCATCTGGATCAGGCGTGATTGGTTTTCTTCCGATGGTCCCGGCACCCTGGAGCCTTCCCTCATGGCGGAATCGAGGCACACCTATCGGCTCGACCTGTGCCATGTAATCCACACAAAAGTCGACGACCTCTTCAGTTGCATAACCTTCGATAATGCTACCCTCCGGTCGAGATCGATTCTGTACGTAAGACTTGAGAATTCCCATGTACCTCTCGAACGGGTACATGCTACGTAGGAACACGGGCCCGCACAACTTTATCTCCCTAACTAGGTGAACAATGAGATGGACCATGATATCGAAAAATGACGGAGGGAAATACATCTCTAGATTACATATGGTCATTACCACCTCGGCCTGCAGAGCATCTAGTCCCTCGGGATCGATGACCTTCTGAGCAATTGTGTTAAAGAAATAACATAACCTTGTGATTGTCTCCTGGACCTTGGTCGGTAAGATGCTTCTAATTGCCACAGGGAGCATCTGTGTCATAAGCACATGGCAATCATGAGACTTCATGCCAATTAAACTCAAGTCTTGCATTGAAACAAGCCTCTTCATATTGGACGAGTAACCGGACGAAACTTTAACACCATGCAAGCACCGCACGATTCAGTTCTCGGCCTTGGACAAAGTGTAGCAAGCAGGTTCGCAATAAGTTCGGCCTCTGTCGGTCTCTTTTGGTGCTAACTCAGGTCTGATGCCCATATCAACCAAGTCAAGCCGTGAGTTGATACCATCCCTTAATGTTCAGTAAGAGACCAATCAAGCTGTCACATACATTCTTCTCTACATGCATCACGTCGATGCAGTGCGGAACTTGTAGGTGCTCCCAATAAGGTAGGTCCCAAAATATTGATCTCTTCTTCCACTTGTGCTTCTCACGGGTCCTCGATTGACGTCCCTTTCCCAAAGCTACCTCCAAGTTCTTAACCATATCATGAATGTCCGTCCCGCTTAAATGCTTTGGATCTAATCCATCTTCAGCCGTTCCGTCGAATTGTTTCTTCATCTTGCGGTATGGGTGATTCCTCCGAAGGAATCTACGGTGACGCATGTACACGGTTTTGCGTGAGTGATTGAGCCACGCACTCTCGGTAGCATGCAAGTAGTGAGTGCAGGCTTTGGCTCCTTTTGTACTCTACTCCGACAGGTTAGCAAGGGCTGGATAATCATTTATGGTGCAGAACAACAGGCAATGCAAAGTGAAATACTCTCGTTTGTGAGCATCCCATACCTTTACCCTAGGAGCCGACAACGTGTTCAGATCTTCCACCAATGGTGCTAGGAACACATCAATATCGTTTCCAGGTTGCTTTGGGCCTTGGATGAGTATAGACAAAAAAAATATACTTCCGCTTCATAGACAACCAGGGAGGAAGATTGTATATATAGAGATTCACAGGCCAAGTGCTATGACGGCTGCTCATGTTGCCAAAAGGATTCATTCCGTCTGTACTCAAACCGAACCTTATATTTCTTGGATCCGATGCAAATTCTTCAAACCTCCTATTGATGTTTCTCCACTGGGTGGAATCAGCAGGGTGCCTTATCATTCCATCATTTTTGCGCTCATCCGAGTGCCACCGAAGTAGTTTTGCCTCTTTTGAGTTCGAAAACAAACGTTTCAGACGGGGGATTATAGGCAGATACCACACCACCTTAGAGGGAGGTATTTTCTTCGCCTCGATACACTCGTCGTCGTCATCTGATCTATCTTTACGCTTGTACCGGGATGCGTTGCATACTCTTTGCGGTACAGGATACAATCGTTCGGACAGGCAGCTATTCTTTCTACTTCCAATCCTAAGGGACAAAGAACCTTCTTGGCTTTGTAGGTGGTCGTCGGCAACTCGTTTCCCTCCGGAAGTATGTCCGCTAACAAGCCCAACAGCTCAGTGAAACTCTTGTCGGACCAACCGTTTCTTGCCTTTAATTTCAGCAGTTCCAGCACACATGACAACCTTGTATATTTGGACTTGCAGCCCGGGAACAAAGGTCTCTCTGAGTCATCCATCAAACCCCGGAATTTTACATACTCCTGCCCATCACGGTTCCCTTCTGCATCCCGTAGCATCTGATCCAGATTGTCATCGGGAGAAATATCCTTATCGAAGGTACAGTCGATATCATCCGGTGTATTTATTGACTTCGTCGACGATGCATTCACTAATTGATGCCTGCACAATCTGTTCTTCACCGTGACTGGTCCAGCATGAATACCCCCTTTTGAAACCCCGTAGAATCAAGTGTGCTTCGATTTGGGATGAGTTTTGGAACATCCTCATATTCTCGCAGTCAATGCATGGACAAGACATAAATTCCACCCCCTTGTTCAACATATCTTCCTCTGCAGCTCTTATGAAAGCGGAGACGCCATTAATGTACTCGGCGCTCACACGGTTGTCAGCATACATCCAGCTTCGGTCCATCTACGCTACGTATATAACAATATGTGTTAGATAATGAATTGAGTACACTTAAATAATGACAAAGAATAAATGGATATATTCTCCTTGCATAGCTTGCAAATTTGAACCAATTACGAACCTTGGATAACTTAGAACGTAAGTATGTACAATCACACTGAACTCACAATGCCGAACCCTCACAGAGTCCAGCCACTATGCAAAGTAATTGGATTTGACAAGAATGCAATAGCAAACTAAATTCAGTTTTCTCCTACACTGTCACAACCTATCTCACAATTAATGCCGAGTCCTCGCAGAGAATTAATGTAACCCCACAGCCACAACAATTTATTCTAACCCTAAACCACAAGTTATAATATTACCGTGTGGAAACAGCTAGATATGGACGGAGGAGCAGGGCGTCGGGGCCACCTATCAAAAATTGCTTGGAAACCCTAAGATAACGGAGGAGGTCGATCGGGCCGGGGGCCCTCTTATTAAGCATCATCACAGACGGTTATTTACAATAACTGTCTATGATATCGAAACATTTACAGACGGTTTACCTTTATAAACAGTCTGTCCTGACATAATTTACAGCCGGTTTTAAAGTAAAAACCGTATGTGCTGATAAGCTTTGCAGACGGTTTTGAAAATAAAACCGTCTGTGATGACTGCACAGATTCAAAGGGAGTCTCATCGTCTCCCGCGCGCACGCCTTTCCAACCATCAGAAAGTCTTCGTCTTCATCTTCTCAGGTCGCAATTAACGTCGCCACTGCCTATATATTCTTCCTACCGGGCGCAGCACACAGATCACTCTGCATCTACTCGATCATTCTCCACACACAGATCACTCTGCATCCATGGTAGCTCTGCCTCCATCTCCCACCGGGTCCTCTGACTCATCGTCCGCCCCTCCATCACCCCCTCTGCCGCCATGCCAGTGCGATCCTCCCCCCAATTCCCCGGGCAATGCCCAACATGCGGCCACCTCTATTATTCCCCCGAGGAGGAGGAGGAGGAGGCAGAGGAGAAGGAGGACGACGAGGACGAGGACGACGACGAGCACGAGGAGGATGAGGATGAGGACGAGGACGAGGATGAGGAAGAGGAGACCTACAACCGCTAGGGCCGCGGGAGCAGGACCACCTCCTCCTCCTCCTCCTCCTCCGCCTCCTCCGATGGCGGCGGGGACGACGACGACGACTACGAGTGGCCGGTGGACGACGACGACGAGGAGGAGTGGTTGCGGTGATCGCGCTCACTGCCACCACTATAAAAAAATGTATTTCTATTGTAATTAGTTAAGAATTATATATTTGTCTAGTTTATAAATATATATTTGTATTGTAATTACCTCTGTCATGCATTTTGCCATATCGATTAGGACTTAATTAATTAAAGTTGTGGATGCATGGTGCTACGTATGGAGCAGCGCTTGCTAATTAGTGACTAACGTACGTATAGCGTGCTACGAATGCTAATTTACAACAGCAGTATGTATAAGTTGAACACGTCACAGACGGTTGTAAAAATTAACAGTCTATGGTGATCTCCTTATCACAGACGGTTTAATACACCAAGAGTCTGTGATAAGGGTCCCAGACATTACAGACGGTTTTATAAGTAAACCGTCTGTGATATCGGTCCTCATCACAGACGGTTTGAAATTAAAACCGTCTGTGATATGGGGGACCCTTATCACAGACTGTTGATGTATTAAACCGTCTGTGATAAGCAAATCATCACACACTGTTCATAGTTACAACCGTCTGTGATGTTCCTTCGACTCATCACAGACCGTGAATTTATAAAACCATCTGTGATGAGGTGTCTAATATGAGCCCTTCTGTAGTAGTGATCCAACAACTTGAGCACATAATTCCTATTAATATTTCCATCTGTTTAGCACGACTTACATAAACGAAATAACATTATCAAATTACAACTAAACCAACAGCAGTATACAACCTTAGAGCATCTCCAACAGCACTCTCCAAATTTCACTCTCCAAAAGCCATATTTGGGGAGTTCTCCAAAAATTTGACCTATATTTTAATCATATTTTCTCTATATCTCCTTCCTCTCCAACATCACTCTCTATATAACACTCTCTATTTTCTCTCCCCTATATTTTAATCATATTCCATAACCGCCATAACAGCTATTGTAACCACCACGCTGCAACGGTTTTTTTTCAACGGGTAAATTCGAACTGCTATATTTCAATGGGGATTTAAAATTCGGAATTTATTGTAACGACAATGCTGCAACGGCTATATTTCAACGGGTAAATTCGAACGGCTATATTTCAATGCGGGAATTTAAAATTCGGAATAAGCTGCAGGTTCAGCTTACAGAAGAAAATAGATGAAGCACCTGTTTTTCACATGCAAGTCTTATTACATTAAGCCCATCATCAAGAGCAGCAGGATGGATCCATATCCATAACTGGCGTCGTAAAAAACTGCAGCTTCCTTCATTGAATCTGTGAGAATTGGATGGATGTCCTTCAGGTTCCAATTCTCCACTCTTTTGAGAATGGACGCCACATATATGTCATTGGTCCAACAATTTGAGAATGAGGACTATCAACAACCCAAAGCTGAAAAAAACAATTAGATCACAGTTGTCATTCCAAATACTCTTCTAGATATACTACCTGTGGTAAGTATGTAAATACCATAGCATTCTCATAGCAAACACCTCGCATGACTTGATCTTGTAGATGCTTCAAACCAGGTGTTTTATCTGCAGAAGATGGGTGCAGAACCATTCTGAGAATAGATAACAGAGAATCCTGCAAAAGTTAGCCAACATCCAAATTAGATTGTTGAATTATTACATCATGACAATCGCTAATAAAGAAAACAAGAGAATAGAAAAAAAAATACAAGAGAGCAAAGGAAAAGGTAAAGAACTTCTACCTCTGGACCATCTAGCTGAATTGGAATGAAGTAGCTAGCATCATGGACAACTGTACCATTTTTCAACCATTTGAGAACAGCCCTTGAACCCCTTCCTCTGCAGAATGGTGTGATAACCACATTAGTCATTCAAAATCACATGTCTGATCAATCATAGTGTAAAGGTTTGAACTCAATGTGGATAGATTTCTAGAGTCTACAAAGCAGAATTATAACAATTTCTTCCTGCGTAAATCAATACTTTCAATTTAGCGAGTAATAACAACTCGGTGAACCACTTTTGAACTTGTAATGCACTGCAATCTTACAATCAGCACGAAGACAGGAACCCAAGAGTCGTAAGAATGAAACAACGTAACGTAATAGCATTAAGAACTCGAGAAAGCGGTCTCGTTTCCCCCTCCACAAGTCAAGCAGATCAGATTATAAGTCTATAGGTGTCCTTACAATCCCTCGAACGAACAGAAGAACACAAAAGAATGCATCTTGAAGAAGAAGGGAACTCCATTATTGCTGACCTCCACAGGCACCGATGGGAAGGACGAAGCCCCACCGCCTCTCCATGGAGAACCTCTTGGCGTGCCACAAAGTGCGGCGCAGCCGCCGCGCTTCGTCGCCGCAAATCGAAACCCTCCGCGGGGTTGCCCGCAAGCTCACGCCGCCGCCTCACCCTCCTCGATTGCTTCTTCGCCTCCTGCCCTTGGCAGGCCCTTCACCCACCTCGGCATCTTCGCCGCCGCGGGCGCTGGAGGAGGTGCTCCGTGGTCTTGGCCCGGATGAGCGGGCCTGGAAGCGTCTTGCCGAGCGGGCGGAGATGGCTGCATGGAGGGAGCGGAGCTCGCCGGAGCGGGCGGCCGCAAACCGCCGCACATCAAGCTGCCGCGGCGGCGGGGGCATGCCCAGTGGCGGAGGATTTCGTTACCAGGAAACCAGGAAACCAAGAAGCCACCAGATCTGGAGGTCCAAGCCATTAGCAGTACCGGATCGGCCGCCGAATGCCTCGTCGGGGTGGGGATCCGCCGCTAGCTTCTAGGGATTTCGGATCTGCCGACGGCTTCCCAGGGGAGGGGAGAAATGGGGAACTTTGCCCGATCTTCGGTTGGGATCGACGGATGGGAGAGCGAGTGGAGACGCTGGCGGAGGCCGAGACCGAGCGAGTGGAGGTGACGGTGGCGGAGGACGAGAGAGCGAGACAGTGGAGGGGCGACGCTCCGTGAGGTCGCGCGAAGCAATTCTTCGGTTGCGCCTCGCCGGATAGCGAGCGGAGAGAGAATCGCCAAATCTAGCGAGTCTCTCTCCGCTCGCTAGATTTGGAGAAGAGAGTAGCGAGGCTGTTGGAGTCGCCTTTTTGCAGCCGCTCGGTATTATTTGGAGATAGCGAGTTGGATAGAGAGGCTGTTGGAGTTGCTCTTAGGAGCCCATCTGCAAGCAAGAAATTTGGATGATTGACACTAACTTGTAATGCATTTTTTTTCCCACAGGAACACTGCAGCTACTGTAGAATTCCAACATTGCCTGTCTGGCGTTCATATGGGAGCAGCACAGGTAGTTCTGAAATGGCCCGTTTGGTTGCAGTGGCTGCAGTACACAACCCTCTTGATTCGCCCACAGTCCTCTGCGCAGATTCTCTTCTTCCTTGGCCTCCCCGGCGGCGACGAGGCGGCGGCTGGCTGCAGCGCCGTGCAAACACGGAGACGGGGCGGGGCGCCGGAGGGCAGGGCGGGGTCGCGGAGGGCGGCCGCGGGGCGGGGCGCCGGAGGGTGGCGGCGGGGCGCGTGTGGAGACTGGGGAGTGGTCTGTGAAGACTGGGGAATGAGGAGAGAGGACCGGGCGTGTGGGCCTAAGGCCTTTGGCTGTCAATCCGGGTATTCGATTGGAATTTTTTATTCAGGTATCCGTATCGGATCCGTATCTGCTGGGTACTGTTTCTCCCGTATCCGATCCGTTCCCGACCAGAAAATAACCGAGTAGTACCCGAACCCGACGGGTACAAATACCCAGCTGAAAATTCGGGTGATACGCAGCGCAGGTACGAATACGAATCAAGTATTACCCAAGATAACTGTAGTCACTGATCTCCAACAAATGTTGGCAGCCACATGGCAAACAAAGAGATCAGTGAATCTGAAACTATATGATGGCTGTGTGACGACGCATTCTAGTTTGCTCCAAATGAACGTTGTAAAACTGCGTATAATGAACAAATGACTAGCTGTTTCAGGATGACCACTGCACAGGCTACAAACGTGTATTTACATGAGTCGCTCTGCTGTTGTCATCAGTGTAACTTGATATTAAGGAAAATCCACAAAATATTTTGCTTTTGAGATCTGGCTGTTGTTCCGTGTAATCTGAATCTGATGATTGTTGTTCAACAAATCTTGCGGAAAGCACGTAAACATGTCTTTGTTTGCTTTTGCTTAAATGAATCTCATTAAGTCCACTAGATGGTGTCCTCTTGCAGTACAGCCTGCATTTGCTGTAGCTTCTGGGAACACCCGTCACGAAGGTTCAAGAAAGTCGTCTTTTTTTTTTTTTTTTCCTTTTCCACTCAAACTGACGGATTTTCCAACCGAAAATGAGAATTCCTGCAGAAGTTTACCACAATTAGTAGTGCTTCACAAATCATCCCGAAAGAGACACTTGCCATCTTCGAGGATAAGCTTGATTAAACTATTGAAAAAGAGCTGATCCTTTGGCCATTTTGTTCCATGTGGATGCTACCAGTAGGAGGCTTACACTACACAATGTCCAATTAAGTAAGTTCAGGCATGGCATTTCTGCTAGACACCCAAGGAAAAGAAAACTTCATGACCAGTGAAAAACCATTCCAGATTTCTGGCACCCATCCCTCATATTTGCTGGTCCAAGCATAATTATCCCATGCTACTTAGGGTCTATTTGTCTATTTTGATTCTAGATTCTGGTCCCAAAAGCTGAATAAAAAACAAACGGTCCGATTTTACAAATCGATTTTAATAATCCAGCCCACCATATACACTAGAATCCACAATACACTTCATATGTGCTTTTGAATTCCTGCTTTTGGGGAATTAGCTTCTCTACAACCACAATCTAAAATCAGCTTTTAGATACACTACTACAGAACCGGCCTTCACAACCGGTCTATCACAAGCGGTTATGTAGGATCGAAGTATACGAATATAGCAATCAGAGGGGGGGTGAATGATTGTGCGGAAGCTAAAACCAAATTCTTGACCTATTAAAAGTTCACCCCAAAACAGAACCAAATAATTGCCTCGTTTTCGACAAAAACAGAATGACAGAGGTTTGGTAAAATGAGAATTCCCGGAGATCCAACCGTCGAAACGATCTGAAATTTGGACACAAGAAACTAGATTCCAATACGAATCGAACCCAAAAAGAATCAGCTCGATCGGACTTTCGGATCAAAAGTTATGAGCTTCGCAAGCTTGCTGATCCAGAACTTGACGAGAATCAATCTAATCAAAACTTCAAGATTAAACAAGAACGACAAAAGATTGATCAACTAGACTTTGAGAAACACTAGATCAATACCCTAGAGAGGTTTTTGATGGATCAAATCAAGATAAAACTTGAAGAACAAAACCAATCTAGAACTAGAACAAGCATGCAAACAAGAACCAAAGCAGAAAAATCTTGTAGCGACGTGGTTACTTGTAGCAAAAATCTTGGAAGAATTGATCTTTATTTCTTGTCTAAAATACTCTCATCAAAAGCGTACCAACCCTCAAACCAAGCGCAAAGCTTGATGCGCTCAGCTCTACTTGATGCCTTTCAACAGGAGCCCCCCCGCCTATTTACAGCGCCAACCCATTAAAGAGTTCGAATACGATTCCTATTCCTAGAAGGAATCCGTATCCAACACAACTCTACTTTGGCCCAACCTGGCCGAGTACAACTCTTGCACGCAGCGTATGGCAATCCTACCATACTCACGTGACTAACACTTTGCACGTATGGCCACCGCCATACTCACGTGACTAACACTTTGCACGCGAATGACCTCCTGTCATTCTCACGTGACTAACCATTCTTCATGTGCACCATTCTCTTAGCCCGAACGCCCCGCATGACATCCTTGACCACTAAGACCTCGGTTCCTCTGAACCTAGTCCCGAACCTCAGTTCCTCCATGAACCTAGTTCCGGTCCGTCATCGACCACATTCGTCTTCGAGCAATACCGCACATGAACAAACCACAAACAAATCCGAGCACAAGTCCACGACTTGACTCAATGTCAATCCATGCAACTACTCACATGAGTATTGCATAAAGTCCACTTCAAAAGAAGCATCATGAAATCATTACAAATTTCAAATTCACATTCAAAATTCAAATCCAAATCGTTCAAAACCCTAATTGAGCTAAAACGCATTCACGACGGACAAACAAAGTTGGTCCGTTGTATAAGGAAAAGTTTCGCTCCAAGAAGCCAACCAAACGCGGAAAACACGTTCACAAGCGGACAAACAAAGTTGGTCCGTTGTACATGCAAAAATGGCTTCGGTCATGAGCTCAAAACAAGTTCACAACGGACCCTTAAAGCTTGTCCATACGATACGCCACGCCGGTTTCACAAAAGTAAAACCCTAGAAAAAGTCCATTCACGACGGACAAAAAGAATTAGTCCGTTGTACATGTGAAAATCTTGGTTCCAAGAAATTATCCAAACCGAAAAAGCTTGTTCACAACGGACCAAGAAAAACTCCCGTTGTACATGTGAAATGACTTCGGTCATGGGCTCAAAAACATGTTCACAACAGAGACCCAAAAACAACGTCAGTCGCAGATGGGAAACTTCTGCTTCTTGAGAACTTTGTCCGCGCTAATGCGCGTAATTATCGCTTTCTTGTCAAATTGTCAAAACACATGAACAAACACATTTTGCAAATTCAAATCTAAGTTAATTTTTCAGTTCAAAGCCAATTTTTCAGCACATGATTTCACAGGTTAGCTGCGCACCGCTTGTGAAGTCCCGTGCCACAAGCGGTTCGTGGGCAACGGACGGGAGGGGGTCTCTAGAAGCGGTTCTTAACACGAACCCCTTCTGGAGCCTCCTCTCTAGAAGCGGTTCGTGTTTGGAACCGCTTCTAGAGGTCTAATGAGGGCTCCAGAAGCGATTTGTGTGTAGAACCGCTTGTAGATGCCCCCTCCCGCCCAGCGCATTTAAACTCTGTCTTCCTCCCCAAGCTCGTACAGGACATCACAGTGGTGGGCCGAGAGCTGTTCATGGTGAGGTGCTGCCAAAATTTTGAATTGAGGCTATTAGATCCGAATTAATTGTTCTAAGGTGAGTAATATGTTGCTGACATCCTTCTCACCTAGATATTGATGTTTTTTGTGCATTGGATGTTGAGAAATTATGTTTTGTTGGCTTATATTTTTGTTCTTAAGGTGATATATACGATTTGGTGTATGAAATGAAATTCAATAAATGTGAAACGTTGAAAAATTACAAACGTGTGGAAGAGAAAAGATTTATATGAAAATGTAACAATTAGTTAGTTTTATTTTTTAAAAAAGTAGGAGGATTAGAAATAATTAGTTGGCTTTAGTGAAAAGAACAAAGAATGATTAAAAAATACAAAACTATTAGTCATAGTTAGCTTTAATAGAATATTGTGATATATGTTGTTATTATTTTTATTTGTGTAGATGAATCGGCAATGGATGTACAATGCAGACCGTCGGTCAAGAGAGTTACGAGATGGCATGAAGGAGTTTCTCGACGCGGCCGTTGCATTCTTGCCTCCAGGAAGCTTCATACGTTGTCCGTGCGTAGACTGCAAGAATGAGAAGGAGCATTCCGAACGATGGATGGTTATGAGGCATGTGATCACGAGAGGTTTCATGGCAAACTATACCTGCTGGACCCACCATGGCGAAACAAAGGCGATTCGACAGGAAGACGATGAAGAAGACGAAGAAGAGGAAGATAGAGCCAACAAAGATGCGGACACCACCCAATACGGGTCCGTGGAAGATACACTCGATGAGTTTGGCGATGATGAGCTAGAACAGATGCTCCGTGACGGAGAGGGAGAGTTCACAGAGGAAAGACAATATAAGAAGTTTCAGAGTATGGTAGAGGACCACCGAACTGCTTTGTACCCAAACTGTGCACAGGGCCACAAGAAGCTGCGTACTACACTGGAACTCATGCAATGGAAGGCCACATACGGTGTGTCAGACAAGGGATTCAATGGTTTGTTATCACTCGTAAAGAAGTTGCTTCCGGAAGGTAACACTCTACCAGAATCTACGTATGAAGCGAAGCGAGTCCTCTGCCCTTTAGGATTGCAAGTGCGGAAGATACATGCATGTCCTAACGATTGTATCCTGTATCGCAATGAGTATGCCGATTTGGTGGTCTGTCGGTGTGCGAAGAATCGGTATAAGGTGCAGCGTGGCGATTCAGTGAATTAGATGGGAATCGTGCGAAGAAGAGAACTCCAGCAAAAGTATTGTGGTATTTCCTGTGATACCCGGTTGAAGCATCTGTTTGCTAACGAAGGTCATGCCAAGATGATGCGTTGGCACGAGGAAGAGCGTAAGGAAGACGGGATGCTTAGACACCCCGCAGATGGCTCACAGTGGCGGAAAGTCGATCGGGCTTACCCGAACTTTGCAAATGAGGTCAGAAACATAAGGTTTGGGTTGAGCACCGATGGGATGAATCCTTTCGGTCAGTTGAGCAGCATCCATAGCACCTGGCCTGTGACACTTTGCATCTATAACATTCCTCCATGGCTGTGCATGAAGCGAAAGTACATCATGATGCCATTATTGATCGAAGGCCCGAAGCAACCTGGAAACGACATAGATGTCTACCTGAAACCATTGGTTGAAGACCTTGTGAAGTTGTGGGAGGATGGTGTACGGGTTTGGGATGAGTACAAAAGAGAGTATTTCAACCTGCGTGCATTGTTGTTTGTAACAATCAATGATTGGCCTACGCTCGGTAACCTCTCCGGCCAAACTGTGAAAGGGTTTAAAGCCTGCACCCAGTGCATAAATGAAACGGACTGCATGTACCTCAAAAACTCTCGGAAGTGTGTGTACATGGGCCACCGCAGGTTTCTTCCTAGCAGTCATGCTTTGAGGTGGAAAGGAAGTAAATTTAACGGGGTAACAGAAATTCGTGGTAAGCCTCAGCATCGTAATGGGCGACTTGTGTTTGCTATGGTAAAAGATCTGAAAGTAGTATTTGGGAAGGGTCGTGGAAGCATACTGCGTTTAACGAGGATGGTCATGCACCCGCATGGAAGAAGAAATCAATATTTTGGGACCTGCCGTATTGGGAGGTTTTGGAGGTTCGTCACTCGCTGGACTTCATGCACATCACGAAGAATGTTTGTTTGAACCTGCTAGGCTACATAGATATGTACGGCAAATCGAAAGATACACTGCAAGCTCGGAAGGACCTTGAAGACATGGAGGTGAGGAGTGACCTACATCCGAAAAACAAAGAAGGGACAAAACAACTTTATCTACATCCTGCGAGCTACACTCCAAGCAAAGAAGAGAAAAAAAGCATGATTGAGTGTTTGAACAGTGTGAAGGTCCCTTCTGGATACTCCTCAAATGTAAAGAGACTCATAAACACGAAAGAGAACAAACTCCAAGGCCTAAAATCCCATGACTGCCTTGTGTTGATGACACAGTTGCTCCCAGTAGCTATCAGAGGTATACTGCCCGAGTGGGTGCGGGGGACAATCACGAAGCTATGTTCCTTCTTCAACGCCATTTCGCAGAAAGTCGTCAAACCAGCTAAAATGCCTAAGTTGGAGGCTGATGTGGTACAAAGTTTGGTTAGCCTCGAGATGATTTTTCCTCCTGCATTCTTTGATATCATGGTTCATCTCACCGTTCACCTTGTCAAGGAGATAGGTATCCTCGGACCAGTGTATCTGCACAACATGTTCCCTTTCGAGAGGTACATGAGTGTCCTCAAGAAATACGTTCGTAACCGTTCGCGTCCCGAAGGGTGCATTGCCGAGGGCTACGTGACGGAGGAGGTCATAGAGTTTGTGTTGATTACATGAATGATCTAAATCCTATCGGCGTCCCCATATCACGACACGAGGGGAGGCTACGGGGCAAAGGTACAATAGGAAGGCAAGCAGTTGCATGCAACGATCTTGTTGCATTCAAGCAAGCACATTTCACTGTTCTGAAGCAATCCACCATAGTCGCCCCCTATGTCCTTCAGCACAAGAGTGTCCTACGCCGCGAGTTCACAGGGAAGACAGAGAGTTGGATAGCCCTGAAGCACATGGATTCTTTCGGCAGCTGGCTACAGAAGTACATCCTTGAGGAAGGGTCAAACGATGAACTATTGCAACGCTTGGCCCGGGGACCATCACAAGAAATCGGGACATTCAAGGGGTATGAGATCAATGGTTACACATTCTACACCAGATCCCAGGATAACAGGAGCACCAACTGCAGCCAAGGCGTCCGTATAGACGCCGAAGACAACAGTGGCAGGTTCGACACATATTACGGTTTCATAGAAGAAATATGGGAGCTCGACTATGAACCTCTCAAGGTCCCTCTATTTAAGTGCCAATGGGTCAAGCTGAGGACAAACGGTGTGAAGGTCGACAAATACGGCATGACAACTGTGGATCTCACAGAAGTCGGCTATAGGCGCGAACCGTTTGTTCTCGCGAACGATGTGATTCAGGTCTTCTATGTAATGGACATGTCAAGCAAACCTAAAAATCGAAAGCACAAGCAAAAGGTAATGCCAAAGCGACATGTAGTTCTCCAAGGCAAACGACGGATTGTAGGAGTTGAGGACGTCACCGATGAGGAAGAGTATGGTCAGTTCGACGAGCTCCCTCCTTTTACAGTTGATGTTGACATAAACATCCTGCGTGACAGTGATGTCGATGCTCCTTACATACGTCACGATCATAAAGAAGGAACAATTGTAAAGACAAAGACTTAAGATGTACTACTTGTATACATTATGGCTGGCGAAACATTCCCTTTACATTATTCCATATGATCATGTTGATTTGTTGATGTTTAACATTGCTTGTACATACGTAAAAATCGCATACAAACACTTAAAAAAAATAAAACCATCGAATACAAACAGTTTTTTTAAAAAAATACAAACACTTAAAGAAAGAAAGGGAAAAAAAGAAATACAAGCACTTTTAAAAAAAATATTGTATACTTAAAACAATGCAGTGCCTTATGTGGTTAACAAGAAATCTCCTCTCCCCCTTGGCTAGCGCGGGCGCTTGAGTGCGGGCTTGTGCCCAGAGGTTGGGTGTTCGAGCCCCACTCTCGCCCCGCGGGCTCTGAACCGCTTGTAGTGGGGTTTAAAAAAAAAGAAAGGCCCGCGGGGCGAGAGTGGGGCTCGAACACCCAACCTCTGGGCACAAGCCCGCACTCAAGCGCCCGCGCTAGCCAAGGGGGAGAGGAGATTTCTTGTTAACCACATAAGGCACCGCATTCTTTTAAGTGTTACGTCTCGATACTTTTACAAGCGGTTCGTGGAACAAACCGCTTGTAGTCGGGGTACTCTACAAGCGGTTGGTATTACGAACCGCTTGTAGAAGTACCTCTACAAGCGGTTCGCAAGACCAACCGCTTGTAGAAATGGGTGAGCTGGTAGGGTATACTTGCAGTCGGGGTCCTCTACAAGCGGTTGGTATTACGAACCGCTTGTAGAAGTACCTCTACAAGCGGTTCGCAAGACCAACCGCTTGTAGAAATGGGTGAGCTGGTAGGGTATACTTGCAGTCGGGGTCCTCTACAAGTGGTTGGCATTACGAACCGCTTGTAGAAGTACCTCTACAAGCGGTTGGTATTACGAACCGCTTGTAGCAGTGGGGTGACCTTTAAATTTTGAAGTCCCGAAGGCTCCTGCAGCTTCAAATTTTCTAAGTCCCGCGCGCGCCAGAGCCAGCTCCGTCGACCGCCACCACGCCGACGCCCCCCCGGCCATCCACCCCGGAGGACCTTGGTAGCCGGCGAATCGCCCAACGCTGCTCTGTATGTTTTCATGCCCGCAAGGTGTTCGGTGAAATGCCCACAAGGAATTTTCATGCTCTCTGTGTTGTAAATGTTGTATGTATGTGTGTTTGACAATGTATAAGTATTGTATATATGATTTCATCCCACATTTATGTTGTATGTGTGTTTGACAATGTATAAGTATTGTATATATGATTTCATCCCACATTTATGTTGTATGTGTGTTTGACAATGTATAAGTATTGTATATATGATTTCATCCCACATTTATGTTGTATGTGTGTTTGACAATGTATAAGTATTGTATATATGATTTCATCCCACATTTATGTTGTATGTATGTTTGACAATATATAAGTATTTTATATATGATTACATGCCCACTTTAGATGGCGACACCAAGGCGTGGTGATCCGGATTTCGACAATGAGGAAAATATGATGTTTGAGACAATTGCGCTGGGTAGCATCTTAGGCCTGGATGAGGCTGTTAACACCGGTGCCGCTGTCGATGAGGCTGTTAACACCGGTGCCGCTGTCGATGAGGCTGTTAACACTGGTACTGGCGAGGATACTGCCGGCAACACCGAGGTATACTCTTAACCATTATGAAATCACCGTAAACATGTTAATTATTCTAACATGTGTTTGTGTATCCAGCCCGGTACATCATCGGCCACCCAGTCCGGAATTAACCGAGGACCTAACAAGAAGCCTTCGACCAAGTATGTGATAACCGAGGTCGGCAACGACGGGAGTCTGGTAGCCCCACTGTCAGCAATTGGCCCTTTCAACAATGCTTGCGGCTACCACGTGAGGGATCACGTCCCAATCAGCATCCAGAAATGGACCGAAGTCCCTGCAGCTACCAAGGAATTGCTCTGGAATGATATGAAGGAAAATTTCACTTTTCCAGATGGATACGAACAGAAGGCCAAGGGATGGGCTTTGAAGAAGATGGCAACTTCCTTTCAGCAGTGGAAGTCGTCCCTCACCCGCAAGTACATCGACAGAGGAGAAAGGCCAGACTTCAATCAATTTCCTAAGCTGGCAGATCATTGGGAGGCTTTCGAGGAATACAAGCTATCCGATGCAGATGTGCCGCGAGAGAAAAACAAGGTGAATCCCCAGAAGAAGAAATACCACCACCATCTCGGCACCGGTGGTTACATTAAGGCTGCGAAGAAATGGGACAAGCGGGAAGAGGAACTTCGGCAGCAGGATATTGTACTAAATCGAGGATTGGGAGCCCCGTCACAAGAATCGGGTTCTTGGGTCACGGGGGCCAACTTGCAGATGACGGTAGCTTGGTGATGGCACCGACAGTCCAAGAAGTTGGTCAAAGGATTGTACAAGCCATCGATCAATCTCGGTCAGGGTCCTTCATGACGGACAGGGAGAATGACGAGCTAACATATGCCCTTCAAAACCCTGAGCACCCGGGACGGACACGAGGATTCGGAAAGATACCGTGGAGGCACGGATTTGCCAAAGACGCAAGCAGTTACAGGAGCCGGGACAGAAGCAAGAGGAGAGATCCGGGTAGTGTGAGCCGTTTGGCGGCCCAGCGTAGAGCTACAACGGCTTCCATCCGTGATTTGATCGCGCAACAAGTGTCCAAGCATTAACCCAATGACGGCTTAAGGGAGGTAGTGTTCAAGGGGCGCGGCACCGTGATCGATCGGCGCGCAAAAAAGAGCGATTCTTGGCGTCCGCCGTGGCCTGAAGCGTATGACCCGCAGTTCGTTATCCCGTGGGCGATATCAAGGTTCGCCGCCAGTGCGAGCTACACATTGATATGTGTAACCTGTCCTACAAGGTGGCTTACGGCATGGCTTATCCGGTGGAGGCGGGCCAGACGTTCCACTTCAATCAGATACCCTCCGGATACTCTAAGGTCACGGTGGAAGAGGTGGTGGGGGGCTTCGAAGATCTCTTGCTCGAGATTGCTGGGGGCGATGACGTGACCAAGCTTGGACAGGCCCTCCACGGCACATTCATCCTCTGGCGCAAAAAGTACATCATATTTCCAGATGGTGTGGAGGTCACATCAACAGTAGAGGCCCCGCAGTTTGAGCCAGTTGCAGCATCAAGCACGCCTCCTCCACATCGACAACCCACGACTCGTCCAATGTCGCCTGCACGCAAAGCTTCTCCGGTGGTCCAGGCCACGCCTCCTCCACCTCCCGCTCCAGCATCAGATGCTCCAGCACCTCCCGCTCCAGCACCTCCCGCTCCAGCATCAGATGCTCCAGCACCTCCCGCTCCAAAGATCGATGCTCCAAAGACTCTCCCGCTCCAAAGATCTCCCCCGAGGAAGAAGCTCCCTTTCAGAAGGAGGGATCCCGCAACGGCACCTCCTCCCACGAAGTCGGCATCCGACGGACAGAGAATATTGAAGGAACTGCCAAAGAGGCCATATGATCTTACTGCGGAGGAGCTATCAATTATCGTGAAGACGGATGTGGCCAGGCAGCTTGCGCCAACGGAGCCAGCGCCCAAGGTTAAAATAGATAAAAAAATTGTGAAGCACTTTCAGTCATGCGGAATGGCGCCACCGCCTGTGATGACCGACTACGAAAGGACAATAAGAAAGGCTACAAGAAAAAATACACGGGCTTCGTCGGCGGCAAAGAAGAAGAAGAAAGTGGAAGATGAGCAGAGTGCTGAGCAATTGAGGATCCAAGATTTCTTGAAGGAGGCAGGACTGGAATCAATAGACCAGGATCTTCCACTGGCACCAATCAGATGGAAGTATGAGTTGGGCAAACCGTTAATTGATCCAAAAGATATAAAAGATCTCCCAACCAAGATGCGTCAAATGCATGAATGTTATATGGAAAGGGCATCTAAAGGAGAGAAAATGTTCCACCTCATTTCTCAAGATACGCATTTCTTCCGCGGGAGACAAACAGAAATATGGCTGCAATTCGAGGACTTGTACCATGTGTACCAAACAGACGCCATCGACGTATCCTTCATGTGCTGCTGGTGTCTGTAAGTATTGATCTTCTAAGTTTACCGTTTGCTTCCTCTCGTACCACAAAATCGAAAATCTAATTAACTTAGTTATCCCTTCTTATGTAGAATGGAGATACAACGATGTAGAAGAGTGGGCATACAGAACGTTGGTTTCATCGACCCAGAGGTTGTCAACGAGAAAATCTGGTCATTCGAGCAGCAAAGACCGGCAGTTGAGGCATACATTTTGGCGTGCATTCTTGAAACAAAGACTACAAACCGTACATACTTACGCCCTTCAACTTCATGTACGTGTTCTCACAAACCTCTTGTTCTTGTATTTCTTAAGCCATTGATAGTACGACTAGCTGCTTACGCGCTTCTTGGAATATACGAATAGGTTTCACTGGATCCTTCTAGTCATCGAGCTTGACAACAGCAGGATTATAGTTCATGACTCAAGAAGGAATCCAATCAGCAAATACCAATGGTTCATTGACATCCTCAACAAGACATTTGCAAAGTTCCAGAAGAAGCATAAAGGAGAATTCAAGAAAGAATTCGAAGTCATAGTGAGCACTCAGGTACGTACTACAAAAACAATTATTAATATAAATGCACCATATCGCTTCTTCATCGATATTATGAAATTTCTCCTGTCAAGGTTAAACGCCAAACTACTGGAAACAACTTATGTGGCTACTACGTGTTCCACTATATTCAAAGTTTTATTCATGCCGATCTTATTTGGAACATTATGCCGAGGTTCGTATATGCATGTCAATTTGTTAGCTACAACTTACATTTTAATTAATCGCATGTGATCGGATATTTATATACTTCCCGCTTAATCAATTGTCAGCCCAACATCGATGATCACGCTAGCGTGCTCCCACCTCACCGAAAGTGCGCACTCCAAGAACAACTCATCGGCTTCATTGTCGGCGAGGTTGTATCTCCAAATGGCGAGTTCCACGTAAGGCTTGGTCCATCGTTGAACACAGCTGAATCGATGACGACATCGACGTCGACCAAGGACTTGATCGACGCATGCAAGAAGAACTGAGTTCGATAATCATTTTTAATCATTCAAACTTGTAAACGTCGATAGCGTGTATGTACTTGTCCATTCGTTACCTTTGTTAAGGCGGGTTTTTTTTTTTACTGAGCTAGCTTGTGAACATGTGTATGAGTGAGCATATGTAATATATATTTAATTGCGCAGAAAACTCCTCCACTCATATTTCATTTTATGGTCAAAAACGATATACAAAAACACTGAAAGAACATATTCTATAATACATATAATTGAAAAATCTCTCCACAAGCGGTTGGTGACTCCAACCGCTTCTGGAGTGCTTGCTCTCCACAAGCGGTTGGTAACTCCAACCGCTTCGGGAGTGTGCTGTCCACAAGCGGTTTGTAACACGAACCGCTTGTGGAGGCCCCCACGTGGCGGCTCCACTGGCCTTCCTGGACACCTTCCCAACCGCTTCTGCTGCCACAACACAAGCGGTTTGTGCAACCGCTTGTGATACCGGGCGGGTATCACACACGGTTGCTTAGAAGCGGTTATAAAACCGCTTCTGAAAGGGGTTACGACCCGCTTGTAGTAGCCGATTCTGTAGTAGTGATAATCCAAAGCAAAAACAAGTAGGCCTTAGTCCCTCTCTAGATTATTTGCTTCACGATTTACCTATTCGATCTATGATATCCTTGGGCAGTTTATTACTGATATAGTACAGGATTGAGCCCAAACACCCAACTAGGTTATTATGAAATCATTCCAGTTTGCATGCCACGGTGTTTACAACAAGAGCTTCACTTAAACTGATCAGAATAATGTTTCGTTTTGCATAATTGACTCTTAAACCAATGTTGGCAGCCAAAGTACGCTGTACGCACTGGCGTAGCCAGCAGTGGGGCGCACTGAGGCGTGCGCCCCTGCTGCAACGCGGGTAACCAATCCACATAGCTTAGACCGGTCCATCTACTAATTAACGTATGAAACAGTTGCATGAAACCTTCATTAACTTCTAGTCACTAGCAATGGTCTGCACATGACGTGCATTGCCCATGCACATACTTGATTCTAATCATTCCACTTCTAATCATTAGTAAAAAACAACACTCTATTTTTTATCATGTTTATATTAAACCATCACAACTATTATTACTTATTAAAGCACTCAACACACAAATTATAAATCAACATTATCAAACTATTCTTTTAACGATTTAATTACTACCTTTAGTCCTGTACTCATTAATTTTTGACTCGGTGAAAAGGGAACGACTTACATGTGATGCGATTGCAGTGACTTGTGCATACGATGAGGTTAGTCTCCGATGATTGGCTCAATGACTTAATGGTGTGCTACACCGAGAAAACAATATTCAAATCTATTGATGATGAAGCAATTATGGACTACTTTCAAAGGATGAAAACCCATAGAATGTGCTTGCCTGTTGCCTCCAAATCCAACTCGTAGCTAGTGTGCCTAGCAACTTCATTTATGTGAGTATCTTATAAACTTCTACTTTGTTTCACTTTTTAAATGGTTATTTATGTATGAATTTGGCTTTTACTAGTAGTTGAAATGTTTAGCTTAGCCCCCCTCTAATTTAGTCCTGGCTTCGCTACTGGCTGTACGCTAAAGGATTTTGAGATGAGAAGGGTGACATTCATGGATTTGGTTATATGTACTCTGTCCATTTCATGGAGATGACTCTGAACTGTACAGATATATTGAAGAAATGATTGACAGGGGTCAGAGTTGACTCAGCCACCAGTATGAACAGTGACAATCTGACTGAGATAACGGATCTGTTAATATATTACCATCTTCATAACCAAGCATCTCACAGGACCTACATAAAGAAGCACAGTGATTAAAAGATATCGAAATAAAGAGATGAGGACAAATGATGCATTGAGGACGGATCACTCTACCAATCAACAGCAACTATAAAATAAGTTTATCACAAAAAACAGTTCACCCATGCTGAATGAAGTGGGACCAATCAACAACAATTAGGCACAAATACACTGACAATGCCGACAGTAAATAATCTGTCTTTGTTTTGATGACATCAGATGTTGATCTCAAGCTGAAAGAAACACAAAAGAAACCACATGGGTATAAAAAAGGGTACAATGAACTTGACAACTTGTTGTCAATACATGAAATTGGCTTGGATTATTCCTTAAGAAAACGGCATTAAAACATATTTACACCGAAATTCAAGTATCTGTATTTTCTTTTGTTTGCAATTGGTTTTCAATCTAGTCAAACATGGTGCAATAGGGCTATCCCCAGCTACTCGCTCATGGTATTCCCCATATCCACCTGGGCCGTAAAGAAAATAGACAAACTAAGAAAAAACTTCTTGTGGAAGGGGGTGCTGAGTGTAACTCAAGGCACTGTCTCGTGAATTGGCACAGGGTTTGTCAGCCAAAAACTTTAGGGGGGCTAGGAATTTTAAACCTCACTGCTTTTGGAAGAGCTCTTAGGCAGCGTTGGCTCTGGTTCCAATGGAGAGATAGCCATAGGCTCTGGACAGGAACGGAGTTGCCTTGCCAGAACATTGACGTTGCCCTTTTCAATGCGAGTACCAAAATCTACATCGGAAATGGACAAATGGCAAGATTTTGGATCTCAAATTGGCTACAGGGAGAATGCCCAAAAAATATTGCGCTGCTTTGCTTCGCGTTGGCTACACGGAAAAACAGGATGGTGAGACAGGAATTGGACAATAACAGGTGGATGCAAAGCCTTCGAATGATCTCCACACATGAGCAACTTCTACAATTTTTCACTCTCTGGGAGAGACTGCAAGATGTACACCTACTGGAGGATGCTCCAGACACGATCACATGGCGTTGGACTACGCATGGGGAATACACGGCAAGGTCGGCTTACAGGGCACAATTCTTTGGTTCTATTCCAGATCATGACTTTAACACAATCTGGGGGGCTAAGACGGAGAATAGATGTAAATTCTTCGCGTGGCTGGTGGTTCAAAACAGGATCCTAACGGCCGACAATCTGGCGCGGAGAGGTTGGCCTCACGACACGGCTTGTTGCCTTTGCATGTCGGGCCAAGAGTCAACAAGCCACCTGTTGTTAAACTGCAGCTTTGCAACTCTGTTTTGGACAATTCTTTTCTCCAGGATGAATCTCAACCCGCCTCACAGGTTGCACGGTGATTTGGTTGAAAGCTTTCCCTCTTGGTGGCGCAGGCTATGAGACAATATGCCTCAGCAACAGCTCTCGCGGATTGATGGACTTCTCATCTACGGCTGCTGGAACATTTGGAAGGAGCGCAACGCGAGAATCTTCATGAACTCTTTTTCTTCAGTCCAAAACATTGTACAGAGGACCTTGGAAGATGTAACCAACTACGTTGTAGCGCATCATTTCCTTACCTAAGGTGCCAAGTCCGGTAGCCGAGTGTTTCACTCTTGTCGGTCTTGTGTTTTGTTGTCGACTTTCTTGGCGCCCTCGTGAAGGGTGTTTTGTAACCTAAACTCCAAACTCCTTTTCTTTCTTAATGAATTGGCAGAGCTCCTGCTTCTTTTCAAAAAAAAAAAAAAAAAATGGTGCAACAACTTGTGGTACAATGCACCATTGTCGCAATGGAGATAGTCCACCAGATGATGTCTTCTTTGATAGAAAGGTATAATAACAAGAATCGTGTTGAGGAGAAGCTGCAAAATACTTCAGTCCACCAGAAGTATCATCTGGAGCGTCATGGTGGATGGATATGAAACTTATAATAATAATTTCACCAAACCATGCAGACAATAAACAAGCAGTTCCTTGATATTTCATAATTCAATGTACACAGAACCACAGACTCTTCATACTAAATGCCATATTGTGACAGCTAAGTAATAATAATTTATACAAAGCAGTCATCCCAAATGCAAGAAAAATGCTATAGGCCAGTGTTACATGGACAGGGACACGGGAGTCAAAATCAGACAAGGTGAGCTACACGATCATGAATTCCAGTAACCCTTTCAAGTTTCAAACACATCAAGGTCGCCGCTGCACAGCTCCTCCCATGCGAGGAGGCAGCCATCATGGTAGCTGACACCGTTGAGAACCTAGAAACAGTTGCTGCTGGAATTACCTAGTTCATGAGTTTCTCAGGTTGGAGTGCGCCAGGGAGTGGTGCATTGACCAATAATCATCTTTGTGTCAATGCATAGCATTAGCAGGGTTGTTGGCCGAATCAATAAGAAACAGGCCATTGACTTCTTACTGAAATCACCTGTACATCAGATCCACAGCACCTACATAGAAAAAATCAGTCGCGGGAACAAGAATGGATCATTCCTTGGGGCGGCAAAGGAGTGGGTAAAACCACGCTTGCGCAGTTTGTATGCAAGGATCACAAGGTAAAAACACCACTTCTCGATGGTATTATGGGTGCATTGCAGAGAACACCCTACTCCAGGCAAGGCCCTAGTTAAGGTCGTTGTGAAAGAAGCTGGACTTCAGTGTTAACATCGGCATGGAAATGTCAAGCATGATATATGGGATAGCAGCAAGGCTAAGGGAGAGGTTTCTACTTGTTCGTGATGGCGTTTCTAGCTACCCCAGGAAAATGAATGACATACTCAAAATGTTACTGGGGAAAAGCAGAGCAGGAAGCACTGGTATGGAGTCGTAAGATGTTGCCAACGATTCGTGGTGTCCCATTACGAGGTTACTCCTTTCATGCTGGGTTGCAAGCTTCTGTCTGCCAACCTACGATGCTCCTTTGGGTTATTTGGGAGTTGGGACATGCCCACATCGGACATTCACAATCCCACGGGAAGAGTTGACAAGCCTGTGGGTGTACAATGGTGTCATTGGCGACAATGGGGGGGAAGAACAGCATAGAGAATGTTGTAGTGGACTGCTTTGATGATCTATTGAGGAAAGCACTCATACAACCACCCCTTGTTCCAGGGTTATACAGAGTAGATGACATGTTAAGAGACATAGCCCTGTACATAACATAGGTCCAATGCCTCTTCCAAAAACAAGAATGCACAACAGCAAGGAGAAGAATACCCACTAGACTAGCAGGTTTTATAGATCAGAACCTAGTTGAAATGAAGTTATAAGGCTATATTTGTTTTCTCTCCCATTTACAGTTGTTCAAGGTTTGTTCTTCTTCCTGACGTGGGTCCTAGTCTCCTACCACGCCAATGAACCTCTATTGGTGATTTATAATAAGGCCCATTTGTCAACTTGAAAACGGGCCGTTTCTACTGGATTCTAAAAGAAACCCAATCAAATGGGCTAAAGCTCGGAACGATTCTCCTTGGATCGTTTCTTCTTTTTCCACATCGTGGCTGAATCGGTCTCAACCCAGTTCCACCCGATTCACAGAATCCAACTTAAAACGTTTTTACCAAGAATCTGAAACCGTACCAAACAAGGCCTAAATAGTGCATTTGCAATTCACATTTTCAATTGAAGGAAACAGCAGGGGGTGGTAAAACTTACAAGTTTAGTTTTGAAGAATGGAGTTATTTGTAGATATTTCCAATCTTTGAACAAAATTATGCCACATTGGTACTCTTGTTTTCATGAATACGCAACTTACATGATCTGCATCAAGTGGAACAACTATTAAAAGTAACGTGGCAAAGTAATTTTGAGGATGCAACTAGGGCATATATCCCCTTGATACTTAATAAGAGACCAAGAGTAGTTATTATCAGGCATTTTAAAAGTAATGGTACAATCTGGCATTATTAAATCCTGCAGGCTCATGGACTGATGGACACATCCCTTGACATTATTTTTACACAATTTTTTACATGCCTACGTCTATTTAATATTTCAGTGATTCCGCTAAACGGGATCAAGAATATTTAGCAGCGTTCATGTAGAACTAAATCAAGTAGTCCATCTTTGATATCATCTGGATCACCATGCTGGAAAGAATTTGAACCAAATAATTACAAGATCAGTAAAATATGTAGGTAATGAACGAGCAGTTCGTTCATAATTCATACTAATATATTATAAGTTTATAACACTTCAAAGAATATATATCAGGGCCAAATCCATTGTTTCCCCGTGCTGCAGTATTCTGACAGCTAAGTTATGACATATAAGGTATTCGTATAGGTCGCATTGTGGTTGGGCCAGGGTTCACCTTACCGAAATCAACTAGATAATCGGTCCTAATCCGGTACCGATTTTCTCCGAAAATCGCCAGAAAATTATAAAAAACCATATGGTTTCGAAATCCAAATTTTTGGAGAAAAAATTAAAAAAAATAAAAATTTACCGATAATCGCGATTTTTGACCGATTTTCTCACGATTTTCACCGATAATCGCGGTATTTTGACCGGCCAATTGAATGTTTCTCAGAGTCGATTTTTCTCTCGGTTTTCACCGATTATCTCGATATTTACAGCGTATAATTTTTTTTGAATTTTTTGAATTTAACCGATTTTTGACACCTTACCCCACCGATAAGGCCGATAATTGTGATTTTTGTGTGATTTTTCGCGATAAGATGAATCCTGGATTGGGCACTGGAGTTTCACTGGTCTGACATTGTGGTTGGGCACTGGAGTTTTCTTTGAAAGAAAAGAAACAAAAATTACAACGAACCATTATGAGTATCATATGAATAACAATGACCCAAATCAGATTGGAAATGCACAAACAGAACAAAAAACTAGATCTTCTACTAAGCCTCCCAGGAAGAAATCACACAAAAACTATCCCATCAAACCCCAATTGCAATGATTTGCCCACACTTACATATACCATTGATCATTTAGCTTATAATATCTCACTGACATGCGAACCCTGAGACCACATGTCAGTAAGATGCATAGAGCAAATGATCAATTGCACTATAAAAAAAAGTAAGTCATCATTTCTCCCCCTTGCAATTCCAATAAGGAACTCCTCTCGCAATGTTTCTCCTGACCATCCAATACAACTTGCAAATGGACGAACCCAATCCAACCAACCAACAAATAACATATGGATCATAGGTTCGTTTCTCCGCATCTAATCAGGCCTCCACAATCATCAGAGTCTCTACTCTCTAATTCTATGCCAAAAAAATTGAGAGAGAGAGAGAGAGAACAACGGCGAGGAAGCATGTACCTGCCGCCGTACATGCAGAGCCAGCGCCGGAGGGCGTCGCCGTGGTGGCCGCCGGTAAGAGATTACGCAGGGAAGCCCCCGAGACAGCACTAATTACTGGATCTTACAATAACAACCCCAAACCCAGTACTACTCGTAACTCGAGGGACCTATATGTAAATACATTTTCTCAATTCCACACCTTTATCTATAAGTAAGTCCCGAAGGCAAAAAGTGAAGTGTGTGGATTGTGAATCTGCATTTCCAGATTTCCAGACAGTGGATTGTGAATCTGGATTTCCAGATGGATCTGAAGATCTTGTTGTATATCATGCTTATCTTGTTGTATATCATGCTTACATGCAAAAACATTGTGATTCCAAGGATTGAGTTGAGATCCTAGTCATGAGTCATGAGAGGAATAGGTTCAATAAAGCTTGCAGAACTTGGTATATTACTGCATGCACAAGCACAAGGAATAATGTTTAATACTTTAATGCATGAACAAGATGCTTTAGGTCACCTTTCTTATTTTGAATTACTTCAATTTTGCTTAATACAATTGATCTTGTTCTGTTTTAACATTTCATTATATCTATCATGGCCAAACCTGGATTTGCTGAGTTGATAGATTTCAATCCAATCCATGCAGCTGATGTGCAATTGCCTCCAGGTGGTACATTTGTGATTGCCCATTGTCTGGCAGAGTCAATTTCGAAATGATTGTCTTAAGAATTCTCAAATAACCAAGCAGATTTCCACACACTGGATGCACAATCTTTTAACACTGAATGCACTGAATTGGATCAGAACCTCCAGATGGATTGTGAATCTGCACTGGATTGTGAATCTGCATTTCCAGATGGATCAGAACCTCCAGATTTTCAGTTTTCCAGATTTCCAGTTTTTACCTGTATATCATGAAATCCGCAAATATGAAAATCTACACACTTTGAACTGAATCTGGATCAGATATATCATGGAATCTGGAAATCATGGAATCTGGAAATCATGTACTCTGAAAATCATGTACTCTGAAAATCTAGATTCACAATCTTTGAACATAAGCACCACAATCCACACACTTCAGTACAACAACATTTCATTTCCATACTCCAATACAGCAACATTGTTGAACACAAGCACCAGAATACATGAGAACACTTCAAAAATTCGAAAACATGTAGATTTGTAGCAGACATTACATAACACAGCATAGCTTCAGTACATTATTACATCACTTCACAATTACATATAAAACCAAAATTGCTAGCATTACAGCTATCACTATGTTGCACACAACCAGATGCGACCCATCTTCACCAGCTTTGACACCTCCAATTTTATACCGTAGCCACTGGAGTAGCACTGGCCTTCCCCTTTTTCAGCATTAGGGATCACACATTTAGCGGAGACACCACATGAAGTGACAAATTCTTCATATTCCTCACGCCACATGTAGAATACACACCGCCCAGGAATCTGAAAAAAGATCTTAGCTATGAACACGAACCCTAGACATGAATGAACCCAAATCCTAGCAAATTTACAAATCAAATGACACAACTCACATACATCTTGCTCGTTGCGCCGACACTTGAAGAAGGTCCTCCCCGGGTTCTTATTTGACCTCGACACAAGCTCTAGAATCCGATCACCGCACCTAGGGCACTCCACGAGGGGCAGCCCACTCGGACCGGATTGATGCTTTGGGGAAGGGCGCACACCTGAAAGAAGGGACGAGCTCCTCTGCGACATCCTGGTCTCCCGAGGTCGCTCGTTGCCATTGCCGTCGCCGTCGCCGTCGCCGACGAAGGAGGCTGCTGATACAAGGATTGGTTCTCTCGGGAGGGAGGGAGAACGACTACGAGCTGGCTCGGTGGAACCACAATCGAGACCGATTTGGCTCAAATCAACAAGAGGACGGGGGCAGGATGGTCATTTCCCGTGGCTACAACAGCACACATGTGAGAAATTCATTTCATAAATCAGGAAATGGCATTTTGGCGAGTAGCGCACGACGAGAGTGGCATTTTGGCTTGCGCCACTCTTGACAGTGGCATAATATCAATTTTCCCCTATAAGTAAGTCTGGCAGTCTGCTAAACTCCCGAAGGCAAAAAGTTGAGCAGTGAGCACGCACGCGCAAACTATTCGAGGGCGGCGGGTGCAGGAGCTTTGGCTCCCAGATTGCACATAAGCTGTTCGATGGAATGCCGCGTCAAGGTGAAGCCCATGCTGCGCTCCAATGCCGTGCTCCGCGTGCTCACGCCGGGCGCCCATGAGCGGAGCGGTGGCACCGGAGGGATCCATTTCGCGGCTGGCCCAGCCTACGACGACGAGCAGGAGCACGCCCCGCCGTCGCGGCGCTGGTACCGCGCCGCCTACGCCAGGCTCCTCCGGCTCGCCGGTTCGTTGCGGGGCGTCGAGCTTTGCGACGGCAGGGCGCGGCACACTCCGACGGGGTCCCTTGTGACCGACGCGAACGTCGCCGCCCGGGTCGCGGACTTCGACGCGCTCGCGGGGAAGTTCGCCGCGTGCCAGCACCCGCCGGCGCTTAAGGCGATGTCGCTGAACTCGCTCACTAGGGTGTGCGATGTGCTCGGCGTGTCGGCTCAGAGGAGGAAGAGCGTGCGGCTCACCATCTGCCCGCAGGTGACGCAGCACCACATCTGGCGGGGCGCACTCGAGGAGGTGCTCAGGGACCTCCAATCCGACATGGGCTCGCTGGATAGCTCGCCCCGGCCTACTCAGATGGCCGAGCAGATCACGTCGGCCTGCGCCAGCTTCTTGTTCAACACCGCTGATGCGGCGACGTCCTCGTCGCCTTCCTGGATGCGCCCGACGCTGTTCAAGAAGCCCGCGGAGGCTCCGCTACCGGCGAAGACATGGCAAAATGTGCTGGACATGTTCACCGACCTGGCAAAGAGCCTGGAAACCGACGCTCAGCTAGCCGTACATGCGCAGAAGGTCGAGGCCATGAAGGAGGGGCTGTACCAGATTCGCAATATCGTCGTTGAGAGGGATATCGGCTTCAAGGAGGCGCGCCGGCAAGACTGCCTGGTGCAGAGGAAGCTGTCTAAGAGCCTGGGCCACTCGTCCAGGTGCCTCTACACTCTGCTGCTCTTCTACCTCTACGGTACTGTCCGGGACGTCGAAGTGCATATCGGGAAGTGCCTGTCCGGCAAGGGAGACAAGAATGTCATTGTGCATGCTGTGAAATTCCTCATCAATGGCGATGAATCGGCGGTCAGGAGTGGTGTCAAGCAGCTGAGCCGCGCTCTCAGTGTCTTCAGGTTTGTCTGGGAGGCGGCAAATGCTGACAGTGGTACTGGCATTGGCAATGGTAAGGATGTCCCTGTCAAGAAAAACAATAGCGAGGAAGTAATGGGTGTATTGAAGCTTCAAGGGCATCTTTGGGGTTTGGGTGTTGAAGAGAAGGCAGTGACATACAGAGGGTATGTGTTCCATGTGCATCAGATCCAACTGCCCTGAATTTTTATTTTTGCAACATCTTGTAGAAAATCATCCAGCTTCTGAAAGTGAGATGAAACATGTATGGACTCAAAATTTATCAAGGGAGACAACAACATATACTGATATACAGGTGCAATCTGAAATGCTACTCTTTTTTTCACTAGAGCTTATTCCGTGAATTTGTACAAAAATGGTTATAATAAGACAATACAAGATATAGAGATTGTGATAGTTGGAACCGATGGAGAACATAGATAGCAGATGTTGCCATGTTGGTCCTTGTAAGTTTCTCATTCCAAGGCTTCTATCTCATAAAGGAGATAAGCTTATTAGGATGAAAACTCAATGCTTCTCTGTGCCTTAAATTTAGACATAATGGTAATAAATTACCAAAGGGCACCACATTCAAACTTGAAGGTAACCAAATGACATACGTAAAATATAGTGATGATTTATTTTTGTTTTTATTCCTTATTTTTGTTCCTGTCCTCGTTTAAGCATTAATTATCGAACGGGTGCTTCTATGCTTTCCCTCTTAATACAAGTTCCATAAATCTTGAAGCAAGTGAAGGGGTAAGTAATTACCATCTATGCTTTATTCATGTTTTAGTATTTGTACAACTTTCAAAAAGAAAAGCATAGAAGCACCTCTCCGATCTAATTGCATCGACAGTACTTGAACAGAACGCAGAAAATGTGGAGAACACTAACATGTTGCGATTTCTATCAGACGAGGTTTGAAAGATATCCTTTTGTCATGCCAGACATTGAAAGGATGACACGCTTGATTTCTGCGGCTTCTCAACGGAAACATCAATAGATGATTTATCATGCAACATAGTAGATTCATTAAAGGTAACACTTTTAATAATAATCACATTTCTGGTATCAGAATTCCACAATTTATATCCTTTCATACCAGGTGATAAGGAAAATGTACTTAACGGTTGTGGACTCCAATTTACCATTATTAACATGAGCATAAGCAAAACAACGAAATATTCTCAAATTTGAATAATCTGCTGGAGAACTAGATCATACCTCAATTGGAATTTTTTATTCAATTGCCAGGTTGGGTGACCGATTAATCAAATAGCAAGCAGTGGAAGCGGTTTCAACCCAAAAACTCTTAGATAAGCCAAAGTTAGACAACATGCAACATGCCTTCGCCATGACAGTTCTGGTCATTTTGTCAATTTGTACAACGAAGATGAGACTGTATCCTGAGGGGAAGATACACACAGAAAGGGTGAAACGAGAGAGAGAGAGAGGCCCCATATGTTCTAAAACCGTCACTTATGGGGCATTTCTTTCCCTTTTTGTATACAAAGCACTTTGTTTTGGAATCTCCACAATCTTCTTGGAGAATCAAATGTTTGTGCATTCTGCCTCTGGTGAGAGATTTTTGAGCCATGGATGTATGTGGCAGTTGCTTGGTTGTATTGGGTAGAGTGCATTGTTGATAGCACTGTTGCTGGCTGCTCCAGCTGACCAGATTAATAGGGTGTATGTGGAGCTGATGCTTAGCAACTCTGATTCGGTTGCCTGTCCTACAGTAATTGGCTAGAGGAAGGTGATCCTTGGTCTGATCTAGTGTGTGTGCCTCGGGATGTTAGTTTTGATGAACAGGTGCAACTTTACGGGAGGGTTTATGTGTTAATTAGTGAGAAATGGTTTGCCTAATTTGATTAAATTGGCTTCAGTTTTCATGCTCACAAGGTGTTTGCGGTATTGCTTGAACGAGGCTGTGCAGATGCTCACTTTTCTTGTTGCTGTAGTGTGACGATTTTTACCACACCACTCGTTTTTTTATGCAGACAAGGTGTTTATGGGAATGCTTATTAGGTACTTACTACATCTACTATAGGCGTTTATTTTTTGCTGACAATGGAGCTTCATGGGCCTGGTCAAATGGGTGGTAGTAATGTAGCATAGTTCTTCGTTAGAACGATCAATATTTTAGCATAGTTCTAGTTTAGATGTTAATTCAACTCTGGAAAGGCTGCGCCAATTGGATGTTTAAGTAAATTGTTTACCAGTTAGGGTGCTTTCCTGTGCGCCGATTGGAATCCAATGGATTTGCTCGAATGTAAGACTGATTTGTGTAAGAACACTACCATTTTCATCAATAAGCATAGTGGTATTGATTTATCACAGTGCAAGTTGATAGGCACAGACACGGTTTCATATTACCAACTAAGCTCACAAACACGTAAGTTTGTAAAAAAAAATCACAATACGAAGTCTACATGATATGAGTGCTAGGTGATATGTCAGCTATAGCTTGCAAGTGTGTATGTACGGAGAGCAGCTATATGCTAAATAGTTGGTAGTGGAGATAGACTGAGTGTGTATTCTGTAGTGTCCGGGTAGATTCAGAGCTCAACACATCAGCTGTGCTGGAACAAAGGGAATAAAATAAACTACTATCGTTTCGTTGGCCAGTATGCTGTTGTGCGTACGGCCAGTCGTCAGTTTGATCCTTAAGATGGACTCACGAGTCTCACGGTATTTTTTTATAAATATTCATTTTTTATTTGTGTATTACAAAAATATACTTTCATATATTTTTTTTTACAGAAGTGGCCTATTTTCGCGCCACGTCACCGCGAATTGGGGCTTTTCGCGCCACGTAATCGCGACATGGGGGTGCTCGCGCCACGTCGGCGCGACAAGGACACGTGGCGGCGGCCGGCCATTTCGCACCCCGTTGGAGCCGAAGGGGTTAGAGCGCCACCCTGGGCGCGACGGCAAAGTGCCCAGGGCGGCGGGCGAAGCGAAGGGGGCAGGGGACCGTGACACGGCTCCGAGCGTGGGCAATGGACCGAGGCGGGCGGCTCGCATAATTGGCGTGGCTCAAACGACCGGCCGGTCAAGCCACAGAGAAGACAAGAGAAAGAACAAGGAAAGAAAAGAAAGAAGAAGAAGAAGAAAAGGAAGAAGAAGAAGAAAAGAAGAGGAGAAGGAAGAAGAAGAAGAAAAGAAGAGGAGGAGGAGGTGCTTGGTCATTATTTGTTCTTCGTTCGTTCTTCGTTCTTCGTTCTTCGTTCTTCGTTCTTCGTTCGTTCGTCGTTCGTCGGTTAGTATTTTTTATAATTATTTTTCAGTCAATGTAATTTATATATATTTAGGAAAATGATAGGTAGTCTTAGAAAACTATTATAGTAATCTAAAATAATGTATTATGTAAATAATTTTGTTTTGTGCATGATTTATGTAATTTTATGTGAATAATGTTGTATATGTGCAAATATTGTTGGTACGTAATATAGTATTGGCCTAGAAATATATTAGTTGGAATATTTAATTATTGGAGGAAAAAAAATGCTGTTCGTTCGGCAAAATTAACATAGTAGTTAGTATTTATTTATGAGACTAAAAAAAGTAGGTTTAGATAGATAAAAAGATGGTATGTACAGAAAAACAAAATAAGGATAGGAAAAATTGCTGGGGACACAGGAAAATTGTTAAGTAAAATGTAAATATTGTTATGGTATGAACTAAATATTGTAGCACACACCGTAAAATTGTTAGGGTATGAACTGAAATGTAATTTTAATTTTCTCTTTAATTATTTAAATCGAATATATTAAAATGGTCGAAACTATTGATCGATAAGTTCAAATTGAGTAAAACAAGTTTCTAAATTCATGGAAAAAAGAATTAAAGTTTGAACTCTGGTTTAAAATAGAATTCGCATTGAAAGTGCAAATCAAAAAAAAATGAGGCAGTATTCTCTAGAATCCTTATGTCATAACTTGATCGTGTGATATCAATTTCGTAATTAGGTTAAATAATAATTTGATCGTGTGCTTTCAATGTGTTATATAATAAAACTGGTTTGACTTGATCATGTGATATCCATTATGTTTATGTCGTAACCATAAATTCAAATTAAATGAAATAATTTTCTAAAAATCCTGCAATTCTGTAAATTCATGGAAAAATGCAAAAAACTGTAGTTTTGTATCGTTGTGATGTGAAATATGTTTGATTATGTAGTTTAATATCCAAATGATGTACGATGCAACTGTTAATTGGTACCATGATGTACGATTATAAATGTGTGTAGTGTAGTAGGATGCAGTTCAAATTATTTTGTTTCACAACTCAATTGCAGTTGCCATTAATATGCAGTTGGTATATGAAATATTAATTGCGCATATCGTAAACAATTTTTAATTTGCAGTAGCTAAATGCTATGGATGCATTCAAAGTGTTTTACGGTGACGGAGTGGTTCAGAGGGGCAATACGGGTAGATCTCGAGTAGCTTTCAGAAAGGTATTTTATACCATCAGAATCCGGATGAAATGAGTTTCGAAGATCTGTGCGGGTGGATTTGTCACAGTCTTTCGCTGAATCCTATAGTGCATGATGTGAGCATTAAATGCTTGTGGCCGAGAGGTACACACGACTCGGTATGGGTGCTTAGACCGTTAGAGCAGGCTCAGTCTTGGAGGAACTACGTCAATTCATCAAGACGACGTGGCTGGGGTTTTGTCCTCTATGTGCAGGCGACGGTCAAAACAGACTTGGCAAGTAACGAAACCCCGATCGCGGTGCAAGCAGAAGGTCCGGCGGAAGTTCATGACAATATTCGGTCAAGCGCTGCAGCGACGGGACAAGCAGATGAAGGGGAGGAGTTGGAAGGGTTAGTGGATGTGCTAGAGGAAGACAATCTACGGGCGGCGGGGGAAGAAGAGGCACTTGCGATGGACGAACACGATGAATCATCCTCGGACGATGATGACAGTATGTCCGCACAGGTGCCTGCTGCTTGGAATAGGGGTGAAGCGAAAGACCTAGCAGTCGATGATGCCGCTGACTCGACATGTGAGTACCGACCAATTGAGGTTCGTGTGCACGCAATGTATGCGGAGAAGTCCGCTTTGCAGGATGCTATAAGGGTCTGGGCAATGAGCTTGCAGCGGCCGGCAAGAGTTGTGAAATCCAGTAAAGATTGTTACACGGTGAAGTGCGAAAACGCCGAATGTGGTTGGCGTGTTCATGCCCACAGGCCCAAGTATGAGTTGAACTGGGTAGTCACGAAGGTGGTGCAGCACAGTTGTGTTCTGAGCAATGTAACATCGAGACATCGTAACCTGACCTCATCTTTCATCGCGAACGTGATGTACGGAGAGATTGTGGAGAAGTTTGACATGGAGGCACAGCACATAGTACTTGCCATGAGGAACAGATATAAATACCAAATCAGCTACGCCAAAGCGTGGAGGGCGAAGCAGAAGGCATTGGAGAAGCGCTTTGGTACATTCGAGGCATCCTATGATAATCTTCCCTGGCCACGGGCGTCTTGAAGGAAAGAAACCCCGGGACATATACTGCTATACATGATAGAGAATCTCAGAACCCACCCGGCTTTATGGTTATGGAGCGTGCTTTTATCGCACTTGGGCCTTGTGTGGAGGCTTTCAGGCATTGCCGGCCGATTATGTGTGTGGACGGGACTTTCCTCACCGGCAAGTACAAGGGCCAAATTTTGACGGCCATCGGTGTGGACGGAAACAACCAGATACTTCCTATAGCCTTTGCTTTCGTGGAAGGTGAAAACTACGAGAGTTGGCTGTGGTTCTTCGTAAAAGCGAAGATCGGAGTTGTGAAGGATAGGCCTAATGTGTGCATAATTCACGACCGCCATGCTGGGCTGATGAAAGCGATAAAGAAGATGCAGGGAGATGTGCAAGAGCCCTTTCCGTGGCGGATTTGCGAACCAGGTGGTGCATGCGACATATGGCGGCTAACTTTGTTCAAATATTTCAAAAGTAAGAAGTTGATGAACCTATTCAAGAGGTTGTGCAAGCAAAATCAGCAGAGAAAGTTTGATGCCATCTGGGAGAAGCTTGACGAGCTCACTAGCAAGCGGATACGTGACGGAGAGAGACAAGCCGGGCGATTTCCGAGGCACCACAACGCTTGCAGCCATTACGGACATTGACCCCCAAACATCGAAGGAGGCTTTCGAAACATCAAGTGTTTCTCGTGACCGGATCAGTCCGAACCGGTTGAGAAGTGGGCACTATTGTATGACACACTTGGGGCAAGGTATGGGGTTATGACAACCAACCTTGCTGAGGTATACAACTGGGTAATAAGGGGTCTTCGTGGCATGCCCCTTGTCGCTATCGTGGAAGGTATGTTGTACGGTACAGTGAGGTATTTCCGGGAACGGCATGCCGCGGCAGTGTTGCATGCAAGTACCATTCAGAGTCCCTACTGCAGCGTTGTTACAGCTTGGATAGTGAAGAAGGTTGAGAAGGCCCTCCTACATTCCGTCGTCGTCATGGGTACGACGGAGTTACGATTTGAGGTAACACTGAGGAATATGGAGGGGCTGGGAATGTCAAGTGGGAGAATCACCCATGAAGTGAGCTTAGGCGGTGGTGGGGATGGCATGTGCACCTGCACTTGCCGAAAGCCGTACCTTCTACATAAACCATGTTCGCATGTCTTGGCGGCCTGCGGCCAGATTCAGATGAGCAGTGTACAATTTGTTTCTCCGTACTACATGGCGGATACGGTCGTTGAAACATGGTCCGGTGAACTACATGGGCTTCGTGTTGCTGGAAACTTCACTGAAATTGACAATGCCACGCGCAGATGGGTCCCTGACATGAACAGAGTGAAGGGCGGGAAAGGTCGTCGCCAAACACGCCGCATCCGCAACGACATGGATGAGTCCGAGGTTGGAGGCCCTGTCCGGAGGTGTGTCCTATGTGGAGAGTACGGCCATAGGAAGAACAAATGTCCTGCGAAGAGCGTTTCAGATGGAGGGTCTTGACGTATATGCCTGTGAGGCGCTTGCCTTGTTCGAGGGTTCCCCCCTTTGTATGGAATGTAATAATCATACATGTCTATGTTAAATTCTTATGGCTATGACTCCTGACAACTATTGTATTCCTTCTTTATGTCATGCTTCGAGGAGTGAGTACTTGTAATGTCAAAAGAATTGCGTTTGGTTATGTATTGAAGAAAACTACATGTGTTTGTTCTGGGGCACGAAAAATCTTGTGCTAATTGCATCTGCTAGCTAAGATTGTCATCATCGCTAGTTATGTTATTTGTTCTTAGTTTAAATCCAGCAATCTAGTCTGTTTTTAGCTATCCCCCGTTCGTTTGGTGTTGCTTGTTTATGCTTTTGACATAATGTCTATCTTTGATCTCGTCAACATAAATTATTATTTTGTTTTGTTGTGCGCAGGTATGGCGGCTGTGGGCGAGGGTTGCGATTGGCCGTACGGCCTTCTTGATCGTCACTTGGACGCACGCCACCGTGCACGGTTGCACGCTACTACCAGAGCGGGCACGGATCCTGGTGTCTTGTCCACACGACTCAAGACGCGTGCATGGGGCCTTGACGGCCGTTACCTGTATGTAAGGCATGTAACATCCCAAAATTTTGCTTTTCTTAAATTCATGTGTGATTTGGCACTTTGGTGAATTTTTGGAATTTTCTGGAATTTATTTGGATTTATTTGGAATTTATTTGAATTTATTCCATTTTGAAATAATTAAAGAATTTAAATTTGCAAATAAATTTTTGTTGGAAATATTTTATTTGAGTCCAAAATGATCCAAAATATTTTCGAATTTTCTCGAATTTTTCTTACGAGTCATTTGCTATTTTTAATGAATTAAATGAATTAATGGGAATTATTTTAAATATTAATTCATTGAAAATCCAACTCGGAGTCAAAATCTGTTCATCAGTAAAGTCGGACTCAGTCCGACTTGAGGCAGTTGACCAGAACCTACTCCCTAACCCTGTCGATCCCAGTTGGATCAAGATCCAACTACCGAGATCCGCCTCGGACTCGCCGAAAGCCAGTGACCGGACCCGGACATCTGCGGCGACGATCGTGGCGTTGAGCGACACGTGGGCCACGATTTAAATCGTCTTCCCAGAATCGAAGCTCACTTGGCCGCCGCGTAGCGTCAGGTCCGATTAGGTTTCATGTGCACGCCGCGAGGCTATTTAAGGCGTGGGGTTATCGCTCGAGGATCGCCGTTAAGTGTGGCGCGCTTATTGCCCTAGTTTCCAACGCCCAAGCCGTCGCCTCGCCGCATTTCAGAAGTTTGGGGAGTGCCGCCACGGTTTTCTTCGTGCGCTGCTCGTCATCCTCCGCCCTTCAAGCCGGATCGAGAACCTTGCGCCGAGGCGCACTTTGTGGGGTGCACTCACTTACGAGCGCCGCCGTTAGGGTGGTCGCTGCCTCAGCCGGCAGCCGCAACGCCGCCAAGCCATCGCCGCTCGCTGAAGCTTTCGGTACCGTTGATCAAGATCCAACGCACGAGTGAAGGCCACGCCGCCTGCTATCAGTTCGTTGATTAGGTTTCAACGTTAGATTTAGATCGAGCGGTTGTGGTTAGTTGCGTTGTAGCGATAGGAGTTAGATCTGGACCGTCGATCTAGATCGAACGGCAGGATCAACCGTGTAGTTTTGAGCGTGAGGTCTAGATTCAACTGGACCGCTGATTTTCAAATCAACGGCCGAGATTGTGCCACGGTGTCTTTCGGCCGCCACACGCTGAGCGTGTCCGACATCGCGGACCCGCAGTCGAGGGCCCACGTGTCGGCCGCGATCCACGCTGCGGCGTGAAACCCATTGGCGGAGTGGGGCCCACATGTCGATCTCACGTCAGCCGCGGACCGAGTCCACCGTGGACGAGCAGTGGACCAAGCCCATGGCCTGGACGTCGGCAGGCCAATCGAGCACGCCACGTGTCCATGCTGACGCAATAATTAATTTCGAAAAGAAAATGATTTATTAATTCAAATAATGATTTCAAATTTAGATTCAAACTTCAAACGCTTATAACTTTGCTTCAACTCAGTTTGAGCGATTCAAATTTCTAAATTTGTATAAAATTAAGATCTACCTAAATATGAATTTTATTTAATTTTTTGGACTAAAGTTTTTCTCTGTAATATTATTTAATTGATTATTTAAACTTTAAATAATCATAACTTTATGCTTTAACTCCAAATTTGGCGATTCCAGCTTTCTAAAAATCCAGAAAATTATGTTCTCTCTGTTTATGGATTTTATTTGGAGTTTTGGGATCTTTTGCATAGTGTTTATTTGTGTATTTGCTATTTGCACGCTTTACGAGTAGGCGTTGAAGTGCCTAAGGATTCGAAGGAGAAGTATTAACTCAGGATCCAACTCAAGACCAAGAGCAAGTGCTTTTTGAAGGCAAGTTGTGCTTTGACCATGTTGATCCTATTTCGAAAATCTATTTTGATTTAAACTATTGCATGCTAGTTCAATTAGAAAGATACTTTGTTTAAACATGGGGGTTAGATAAATACCAATTTGCTATATGACACCTTGATTACTTAAGTATGTGCCATGACCCTTTGTCACCCTAGTTGTGGTTTACTAGTTGGACATTATTAGATTGCCAACATGGGTTTATATCGTTGTAGTATCTTTGCTTAGACACTCGTGCTCATGACATGATTTTGGACAATCAAATGCTAATATGGACTTAATGATATATTGAACTGTTTGGAAAAGTATCATGTGATGTTGATGGCACGTGGTGCATGGTAATCAAGCGGGGTTTGATCGCTTGATTTTACGGCATGTGGCAAGAGTAATCAGTGGGCGGTTGTGGCATTGGGAGTGTTGATTTGGTTTTTCGGGTAGTCTTGCCCTGGTCACTCTAAGGACTTAACCTTGCAAGCCTTTGGCCAGGTCATACTTGCAACCACATGGCTGGAATGGACGGCCCTAGTTGACTAAGTCGCTATGACTCACTTGTGGAGCCTCGGGTGTCGATTACACGTTTGTGTGATTATGCAGGGAGCGTATCGTGTTTCGTGGCCAGTGCCCATCTAACGGAGTGTGTTGGTCCCATACTTCGCCTTGGCTAAGGAAGGGATGGTGTAGAGCACGTCTTTAGGAGAGGACCACTGTGTTGTTTCGAGGCTTCCAGAAAGGCTTTGTTATGATCGGCTCATTCGCATACTCTGTATGGCGATTCACTAGACGTGGTGAGTGGATTGTATCTTGTGGGTAAAGTGCATAACCTCTGTGAGTGTAGAATCTATTTGAATACGAGTCCACTGCAGTCTTTGGACAATGCTCGGAATTCTGAGTCAAGGGTTAGATTTTAAAATAACTTGGATTTGAAAAGGTTGGTTTAACAAGAAGATGATGGAAATATGGTTTAGGATGGGGAAAATGTTATTTAAACTTCTTGAAAAGTTATTTATGCTTTACTTATTTCTACCGCTTAATCTACTTATATTACTTGTCAAATGTCATAAATATACCTTAAGCTATTCCTTTGTACCAAGCCATGCATATAGTATATTAGCTTGCATTACATTGCATGACTTCTTTGAGTACCAAGTACTCACCCTTGCCTCAACACAATACGATTGAAGAGGAGATACGCTGACATTGGAGGAGGAACTCCAAGAGACTCGACTACTTAGGATGCGAGCCGATCGGCTGCCTCGTGGTATCTTGGATGGCGCCACAGTTTATTTGATTTTCATTGCTATTATTTTTCTCTGAATAAGTTTCGCCTATTTAGGCATACATTTGTAACTTGGCCATAAGGTCAAGTAACCACTTTGGTTATTTAAATAAAGTACTTTATTGGTATCGACATGATTGTGATATTTACCGATGTAAAGGCTGTGTGCACTAGCTGCGTTCTGGACTAGTCCGAATACGTAGGGTCGGATTTGCAAATTCGGGTCCCGACAGAGGTGGTATCGAGCCATACTTGACCTGTAGGGCTCAACCCTAAGCTAGAATGGTCGTAGTGAGGATAAAACCTATTTTCTAAAGCTAAAAATTTGTGAAGACAAGAAATGACATCTCGACTTATCCCCTTCTCTCTTTTCTCGTCTCTTGCAAATTTTCCCTTACCTTGTCACAATTTGAAAATTCCGAGTTCTACGTAAAGCACTCTTGTGAGAGATGGAGGAAGAGTTCAACTACGTTGATCCGGGAGTTGGTCACGCTGAACTTTGGCATATGCTACAAACTCTCGGAGATTTTGAGAAGCCCCAATACCAAGTGGAAGTGATCGGACAAGCTGTGATTGATCAAGGCTTGTGGCGTGAGGATTGAGGTACCGCTAGGGAAGAAGGGCTCAGTAATCGTCCGATACACCGTGACCTTTGCCAGAGATCTACAATGCGATGGGTATCCAAGAAGTTTCACGGCGAGCAATGCGGCACATTACGTGTCTACGCCAGAGAGTTGGAGAGCGGTCTGTTACCATCCGCTAGACGATAACCTTCTCGACAAGGCGATTCAGGATAAGGATGCCACGGTTACACGGTTAGCGCGATTTGTCGTCGCCAGGAGGGGATGTCTTTGGATAATACAAGCAAGGGAGCTACGAAGGGAGAAATCATAGCCAGAGAAGAACAGATGGCTGGGAAGCTCGGGAGTATATGGCACACCTTCTACGAAGGATTGACGAGTTGGAAATGACTTTAATGACGGACTCCGAGCGATGCGACTCGAGCTACACGAGCGGATCCAGGAGGAGTTAGATCTCGATGAGGACACTTCTTCGCCGACTACCACAGATGACATAGTCGGACATGGCGTCGTTTACGGCGCCTATGCCACAAAGACCTACCCGTGCCGTGTGAGGTTTTCTCGATGAGTGAGCATAGGTTCTATAGTGAGACTCGCTTCGTGAGTCAGCGTCATAAAATAAAGAGTCACCCTTTAGGCGTTAGATTCCGTAGTGATTCGATTTGGATTTGCTTTGTTTCTTTGAGTGTGCGTTATGTGTTGCAAGGCCCTTAGGGCATTGTAAGCGACCATACCAAGTTATTAATAATAAAGATGGACCTTAAAGTTACCCCTTTAGCCCCGCATAAGTTCCAAATTACTTGTCTATTCTTGTTTCCCTCTCATCTCTAAACCTAGAGCAAATCAGCAGGATGGTGAGTGAACACCCGTGGGAACTTTGGAAGCAATGGGAGTGGATCTCATGAGAAAACCCCAATGATGGAGCACCAAAGATCAGCTAATGGATGTGCAGAATTTTGGAGCATTTCTTGCTGCTCAGACCCGATTGATGCATGCTATGATGCAACAAATGCAGCACGCCTTGCCAGGCCCTTTGCTAATCAAGTTAATCAGGGGACCACGCTGAGAATACAAGGTCGGAGTTCATGAGGACTCACCCACCCACTTTCTTCTGGGAATGCCAATCCGTTGGAGGCCGACGATTGGTTAAGATCAATTGAGAGGAAGCTACACATAGCTCAATGCATAGGGAATGAGAAGGTACTTTACGCTTCTCATCGGTTGGAAGGAACAACCGAATGGTGGGAGAACTGTGCCACGCAGAGAACCCTCAAGATATCACTTGGGAGGAGTTCACAACAGCATTCGAGACTACCACGTGCTGAAGGAATCATGGACCTTAAGAAGGAGGAGTTCGAGCACTGAGGCAAGGTAATCGGCCGGGTCGACTACTGAACAAGTTCACCTGAGCTAGCACGCTACGCACTTTTTGAGGATGTAGCGACAGGATAAATCGAACAGTCTGCGTTTCATGAAGGGACTTAACTCAGGATTGCAAGTAGGGTTGATCACCCACACCTTTCCAGATTTCCAAGAGTTGGTGAATAAGGCGCTTATTCTTGAGGACAAGCGCAAGGAACTGGATGAGAACAGGAAGCGCAGGATTGCAAGACTTAAGTGCATGCTTTTAGTTCAAACCCCTGGTTCCGAACTCCGAACGGAAGTAGGATGTTCCGGGGTGAGAAAACTAATAGATGGAATAGAGTTCCTAGCAAACCTTATAATTTTGGAGACCCAGACCTTAGATGTTATATTGGGAATGGATTGGTTATCCAAGCACAAGGCTGTATTGGATTGTGGACGAAGAACTATCTCAGTTGAGAGCCCGTGTGGGAAGAAAGTGGAATTTCAAGCCACTTTGCGATTAGAGATGGGACGATTGATGATTAACGACAAGGCAATCAGCATAGAGGATGTTCCGTAGTGAATGAGTACCGCAGGCGTTTTTCCGAGGATCTACCGGTATGCACTTGAGACAGGGGACATAGAGTTTGTGATAGAACTTATATCTGCACTAAGACCGATAGCAAAGAGACCCTACATCGGATGTCATGAGAGTTAGTAGAGATGAAGAAAGCAGTGGAAGAGTTAATGGAGAAAGGATTTATCGATCGAGTTACGTCGTGGGAGCACCAGTTTTTGTTTGTCAAGAAGAAGGGCGGGAGTTTCAGGATGTGCATTGACTCACCGTGCACTCCAATGAAGTCACCGTGAAAAATAAGTATCCGCTACCCAGGGATTGATGATTTGTTTGATCAGTTAAGAGGGTAGGAGTTTTCTCCAAGATTGATCTGAGATCGGGATACCATCGCTTGAAGATCCGATCGAAGATATTCAAAAGTGCATTCTCATCAAGATATGGACATTACGAGTTTACGCTTATGTCCTTTGGTCGAACGCGTGACTTATTTCATGAATATGATGAATAAGGTGTTCATGGAATATTTGGACAAGTTTGTCGTCCGTGTTCATAGACGATATCCTAATCTACTCCAAGGCAGGAGGATGAACATGCTCGAACACTTAAGGCGAGTTTTGGAAAAGTGAGGAACAAGAACTTTTCGCCAAGTTCAGCAAGTGTGATTTTGGAAGGACAAGGTGGAGTTTCTTGGACATGTGATGACATGGAGAATCGTAGTAGATCCAAGCAAAGTAGAAGCGTGTTACATTGGGAGCACCCGAAGATCGTGACCCAGATTCGAGTTTCCTTGGAATGGCAGGATATTACCGCCGCTTTCATCGAAGGCTTTTAGACAATTGCGAAACCTCTTACGCAATTGTCGAAGAAGGAAAAGAAGTTTGCATGGGCGCGAGAATGTGAGGAAGGATTTCAGAGTCTGAAGAAGCGATTGACATCAAGACCGGTGTTAGTTCTCTGGATGTTGCTCAAAGCTTCGATATTTATTGTGACGCATCGCGCTAAGGACTTGGATGTGTCGATGCAGTTGGAAAGGTCTATGCATCAAGGCGATTGAGGCCGCATGAGGAAAAATTATCCGACACATGACCTCCAGAGTTAGCCGTAGTGCATGCTTTGAAGATATGGCGTCACTATCGATTGGAAACAGATGTAAGTATATACGGATCATAAGAGCCTTAAGTACATATTCACCCGATCCGATCAATATGAGGCGAGAGAGATGGTTGGAGTTAATCAAGGACTATAATGTTGGAATCCATTACCATCCGGGAAGGCCAACGTAATGAGCCGATGCTCAGTCGGAAGAAGAGCCATCACAGTGAGTGCGTTGCTAGCCACAAGTCGAGGATGAGTTATGTGAGGATTTTCTAAAAATGAAGATTGAGGTTGTACCTAAGCGGATTCTTGGCCGCATTGGAAGTAAAAAGCCTACCCTAGAGGATCAGTCCGAAGACAGAAGGATATGATGATGCAGGATCCGAGGATTAAGTCCATCAAGGAGGAAGGCAGGCGAGAGGACTTCAAATTGGATGAGCAAGGCACGTTGTGTGGATGAAGGATCGCATTTGTGTGCCTAACAAAAAGGGAGTTAAAGCAACTGATTCGGAAGAAGCCCATGACTCTAAGTACTCGATTCACCCTGAAGCGCCAAGATGTATCAGATCTGAAGGAGAGATTCAGTGGCCGAGTATGAAACGAGAAGTTGCCGAGCATGTTGCATTGTGCGACGTATGCCGAGAGAAGTCAAGGCAATGCATCGTAGACCAGCGTGCAGTTACTTGCTGGCCCATTGAAAATACACGAGTGGAAGTGGGAGGAAATCGGAATGGATTTCATTACGGTTTCTTAGAAGACTCAAGGAGGTTATGACTCCATATGGGTTATAGTGGATCGCTTGACTAAAGTAGCCCATTTTATCGTGAAGACCACTTACTCGGGAGATAAATTAGCGTAATTATACATGATCGTGATTGTTTGTTTGCACGGAGTGCCAAAGAAGATTGTATCAGACGAGGTACCCAATTTACCTCAAGGTTCTCGAATAAGTTGCATGAAGCCATGGGGACCCGTTTGAACTTCAAGACCTGACTTATCATCCACAGACGGATGGGCGAGGCAGAAAGAGTCAACTGATTCTGGAGGATATGCTAAGAGCTTGTGCATTAGCTTATGCTACCTCTTGGGATAAGAGTTTGCCGAGTGCCGAAGGATTTAGATTACAACAATAGTTATCAGGCTAGTTTACGATGTCACCTTTTGAGGCAGCCTTTGTATGGTCGACCTGTCGGACACACCATTGAATTGGAATGAGGCCGTGGCGCCGTAGTGTCTTTGGGCTGATATTCTTCAAGAGGTCAAGAAGCAGACGCCATAATTAGGGGAAAGGTTGAAGATAGCCCAATCTCGTGAAGAGTTATCTTGACAATCAAATCGTCAGAGATTTGAGTTTTGAACCGAGGAAGACTTTGTATACCTCAGAGTTACGCCTCTCGGGAGTTAAGAGGTTCCATGCCAAAGGAAACTCGCACTTCGCTATGTTAGACCATTTAAGATTTTGAGTCGCAGAGGCTAAGTTGTTTATCATTTGGAGTTACCCACTGATCGTTAAGCGGTGAGTACATGATGTATTCCATGTGTCCCGATTAAAGAAGTGTCTCCAGGAGTTCTCGAGGCAGCACATCGCTAGAGTCAATTGAGTTGCAAGAAGATTTGACTTATAAGGAGCATCCCAGTGAGGATTCTAGACACAATGGATCGAGAAACTAGAAACAAGTCAACCTTTGTCAGAGTTCGTGGAGCAACCATGAAGAAAGTGAAGCGACTTGGGAGCGCGACGAGGATTTGAAGAAAGAATTTCCAAACCTATTCCTTTAGTAAGCCCGAATCTCTGGACGAGATTCTATTAAGGGGGAGGTTTGTAACATCCCAAAATTTTGCTTTTCTTAAATTCATGTGTGATTTGGCACTTTGGTGAATTTTGGAATTTTCTCGAATTTATTTGGATTTATTTGGAATTTATTTGAATTTATTCCATTTTGAAATAATTAAAGAATTTAAATTTGCAAATAAATTTTGTTGGAAATATTTTATTTGAGTCCAAAATGATCCAAAATATTTTTCGAGAATTTTTAATTTTTACGGTGTCATTTGCTATTTTTAATGAATTAAATGAATTCTGGGAATTATTTTAAATATTAATTACTGGAAAATCCAACTCGGTCAAATCTTGTTCATCCGATCAGTCGGACTCGAAAGTCGACCCGAGCGATTGACTCGACCGAACCTACTCCTAACCCTAATCGATCCCAACCGTTGGATCAAGATCCAATTGGCCGAGATCCGCCGAAACTCCAAGCCGTAGTGTCCGGGGCCGGACGCGCCGTCACGATCGTGGCGGGCGCGACGACACGTGGGCGGCCACGATTTCGTCGTCTTCCGAACTTAAGTTTGGACTCCGCCGCGCAGCGTGGCGGCGCGTGATTAGGTTTCGCTGTGCACGCGCTGCCGAGGCTATTTAAGGCGTGGAGTTATCGCCTCGAGATCGGGTCGTGTGTGGCGCCTATTGCCCTAGTTTCAACGCCAGCGCCGTCGCCTCGCGATTTCGCCGGGTTTGGGAAGTGCGCCACGGTTTTCTTCGTTCCGGCGCCGGTTCATCCTCCGCCGCTTCAAGCCCGGATCTGAGAACCTTGCGTCGGCGCACTCAGCAAGTGCACTCACTTGGCCTGAGACGCCCAAGCGCCCGTTAAGGTGGCTCGCCCGTCCTCGGCGCCGGCAGTATAACGCCGCCATAAGCCATAAATGCCGCTCGCGATTCGGTGCCGTTGGATCAAGATCCAACGACGAGGCGCAGGCCACGCCGCTCGCATCAAGCTTTCCGTTCTTGATTAGGTTTCAACTGGTTAGATTTAGATCGAGCGGTTGTGGTTAGTTATGCGTTGTAGCGATAGGGTTAGATCTCGACCGTCCGTCTAGATCGAACGGCCCGGATCAACCGTGTAGTTTTGAGCGTGAGTTCAGATCCAATCCGACCGTTGATTTTCAAATCAACGTGCCGAGATTGTGCCACGTGTGCTCCCGCGCACGCAGGCGTGGGAGCGTGTCTCGACACGGGACCCGCAGTCGAGGGCTCCACGTGTCCCCCGGCAGCCACGCTGCGTCGTGAAACGGCCACGCGGTGGGGCCCACATGTCGATCCTCACGTGAGCCGTGGACCGAGTCCACCGTGGACCCGGCCGAGCGTGGACCAAGCCCATGGGCCGACGCCGCTGAGTGCCAATCGAGGCTGCCACGTGTCCATCTTAGCCACGCAATAATTAATTTCAGAAAAGAAAATGATTTATTAATTCAAATAATGATTTCAAATTTAGATTCAAACTTCAACATAACTTTGCGTTTCAACTCCGATTTGAGCGATTCAAATTTCTAAATTTGTATAAAATTGAGATCTACCTAAATATGAATTGTATTTAAGTTTTGGACTAAAGTTTTTATCTGTAATATTATTTAATTGATTATTAAAACTTTAAATAATAATAAATTTTGCTTTAACTCCAAATTTGACGATTCCAGCTTTCTAAAAATCGAGAAAATTATATTTCTCTGCTTATGGATTTTATTTGGAGTTTAGGATCTTTTGCATAGTGTTTATTTGTGTATTTGCTATTTGCACGCTACTGAGTAGACGTTGAAGTGGAAGGATCTGAAGGAGAAGTATTAACTCAGGATCCAACTCAAGACCAAGAGCAAGTGCTTTTTGAAGGCAAGTTGTGCTTTGACCATGTTGATCCTATTTCGAAAATCTATTTTGATTTAAACTATTGCATGCTAGTTCAATTAGAAAGATACTTTGTTTAAACATGGGGGTTAGATAAATACCAATTTGCTATATGACACCTTGATTACTTAAGTATGTGCCATGACCCTTTGTCACCCTAGTTGTGGTTTACTAGTTGGACATTATTAGATTGCCAACATGGGTTTAGATCGTTGTAGTATACTGCTTAGACCTGCTACGTGCTCATGACATGATTTTGGACAATCAAATGCTAATATGGACTTAATGATATATTGAACCTGTTTTGGAAAAGTATCATGTGATGTTGATGGCACGTGGTGCATGGTAATCAACTGGGGTTTGATAAAGATTTTCGGGGCATGTGGCAAGAGTAATCAGTGGGCGATTGTGGCATTGGGGAGTGTTGATTTGGTTTTTCGTAGTCTTGCCTGGTCACTCCTAAGGACTTAACCTTGCAAGCCTTTGAATTGGTCATACTTGCAACCACATGGTTTGAATGGGACGGCCCTAGTTGACTAAGTCGCTAAGGACTCACTTGTGGAGCCTCAGTGGTGTCGATTACCCGTTTGTGTGATTATGCGGGGGAGCGTATCGTGGTGTGCCAGTACCCATCTAGGTGTGTTGGTCCCATACTCGCCTTGGCTAAGGGAAGGATGAGTGTAGAGCACGTCTGGAGAGGACCACTGCGGTTGTTTGAGGCTTCCGAAGGCTTTGTTATGATCGCTCATTCGCATACTCTTGTATGGCGATTCCACATTGGCCGATGGTGAGTGGATTGTATCTTGTGGGTAAAGTGCATAACCTCTGCGAGTGTAGAATCTATTTGAATAGTTGAGTCCACGATCGGACAATGCTCGGAATTACGATCCAAGGTTAGATTTTCTAAAAATAACTTGGATTTGAAAGAAGTTGGGTTGGTTTAACAAAGAAGATGATGGAAATATGGTTTAGGAAGGGGAAAAATGTTATTTAAAATTCTTGAAAAGTTATTTATGCTTTACTTATATCTAATGCTTTCGAATCAACTTATATTACTTTTCAAATGTCACATCGCTTAAATATACCTTAAGCTATTCCTTTGTACCAAGCCATGCATATAGTATATTAGCTTGCATTACATTGCATGACTTCTTTGAGTACCAAGTACTCACCCTTGCCTCAACACAATACCAGTTGAAGAGGAGATTACGCCAAAGATTGGAGGAGGAACTCCAAGAGGACCCGACTACTTAGGGATCGAGCCCGGTCAGGTTGCTGTGGTATCTTTGGATGGCGCCACTAAGTTTATTTGATTTTCATTGCTATTATTTTTCTGAATAAATTTCGAGGCATACATTTGTAACTTGGCCATAAGGTCAAGTAACCACTTTGGTTATTTAAATAAAGTACTTTATTGGTATCGATTGGTATGATTGTGATATTTACCGATGTAAAGACTGTGTGCACTAGCGCGTTCCTGGACTAGTGCTGAATACACAGAGGGTCCGGATTTGCAAATTCGGGGTCCCGACATAAGCGTACTAACTTTTGTGGTACTTAATGGGTTGAAACATGTTGTGGTCTAACTTGTAATTCATTGTTGCAGATTGGAGGCGGCGGGACTACTTCCGCTTGCACGGATGGTGGAGGCCACACAGGAGGACCACGTCGAAGGTCTGGATGGTGAGGTCATTGTCGTCGAGCGATCCCGACGCTTCCCCTTCGACCGATCCTCCCATCGCCTCGTGGACCGGGCGGCTCGAGACGCATACCTTCCATCTCGCCATGCGGAGAGATGACGCCGACTCTACAGGATGTTTTGATGCCGACCGCCTCCCAATTGCCGCCAGCGGTTGTGCCACCGGAGGTGGATGACGACCGGGCGTGGCGACCTTTTGCTCGGTTTGCGTGGAGTCCTCCCGCCGCACAGGGAGGCCACCGCAGACGCCCGCTACACCCACGGCAAGACGGTCCCACTCTCACGTGGCTTCGCCAATTCGAGGTATGTGTCGCACGGTTCAAAATTGGTCCGATTTATTTTATCCGTGTAACCAAAAACATTTTCTTCTCGCAGGTAACTAGGATGGTCGGGACGCCACGAGTACCAGGTGAGCCGCACCGGAGGCTTACCTGTTGTGGTTGTTCGGGTGGGTGATGTTCACCACGACCCATGGAGACAAAGATCGACGCTAGGCTTGTCCCGATCGCGACGGGCCATAGCGGATGTCGCCCCATGAGGTTCCCGAGTATAGCTGGGGGTCAGCTATACTTTGTGCCACCTACCGGGGTCTATGCGATGCGTGCCTCAGGACGCGCCTCGGTTCGATCCTCTCCAGGTGCCCACTCCTGCTCATGCTATGGTCGTTCGAGCGCTTCCAGATTGGACGACCATGGGTTGACGACCAGGTGTATGGCCCGGAGTTCTACGGGGACACGGAGGTGGACCGCCCTACGATGGGCTCTCTTTGGTGCCGCAGACGGGTACGGACATGTTTTTTATGCTACGCAATCTCGCTTCTGACCTCTTTCGTATTAACTTTGTATCGGTACCTTCTGTAGCCACAATGGGCTGGTCTGCAGGTACGGAGTGTCTACGCCCACTTCACCGAGGCGTTCGACCTTTTGCGGCCGGAGCGTGTCCGGTGGGAACCTTACACCTTATCGGAGGTTAGGAAGCGCGCCCCGCACGGTTTATCCATCCTTTGCACGCGAGATCTGGTGTACTTGCACACACGATGGAAGCTTGTGTACGATGTGTACGTTGAGGATTACTCGGTTCACCGGGTAATGAGGCAGCTGGGACTCAGGCAGGAGGTCCCTGTTCCACGCGGGCGTGCCGCCCCACAGAGACACACATGTCGGTAACATCACTCCCCCTTACATTTCGAATGCAACTCATTGCACATGCTAACGGGTTTACAACTTCCGTAGGCATTCGAGGAGAGGTGGCCGCCGGACTAACTGGGCCGTGAAGATGGCCCCTTGGGTGGAGCAGTGGACTCAAGCACTACAAGACCGGGTTGCAGATTATGACGTATACGACATACAGGGATACCAGGAGTACCTGCAATGGTACTCCCCACTTACGCAGCACGCCTCTTGCCCCTCGCCGACCGGAGGATATTGTGCCGGCTCGTGCTCACGACACATATCCCACCCATGTTGCATCGGCGATGCACTTTGTGGTACGTAAACTAGGCAATCTACTCAAATTTTTAACGACATGCAAGCATACATATATCTTACGTCATGTCATCACTTTCAGGGCGACATGGGGACAGAGATGGAGCAAGACTTGAGGTCCATGAGAGGCCGTTTGTGCGGGGGTTTGGAGACCTCCCGGGAGGAGATCACGGCGTTCATGGATCGAATGATCGCGAAGACGGCGAGGATTGTGCGGGCCGTTTCGTGCCGGCATAGTTTTGACGCCGCTGCTGTGGGGTCGCATACGTCGGGCGTAAGATGCCAGGGGTCGGATTAGTACACGACCGCCGCCGACGCCACCGCCGCCGACACCTCCCACGCCGTACCACCGCCGCTTCGACAAAGACCCTTCGGACCTCGGACGCTGTCGTACCCGCCGCCGCCACAGGAGCAGCCTGGGAGCTCGTCGTGGCAGCAGCGGGCCCCGTTCTTCGGGGCAGGTAATATTCTCACTTAAACATGCATTGCATTTCATAGTAACTAATAGTCGTGTATGACAGGCCTCCCGTTAGGATACCCTGGCGGCGCGACATGGATGCCTACTCATTTCTTCGTTCCGACCCCAGGTTTGTTCAATATGCTTCGTAAACTGACATTGCAAGACATTTTACTTTCAAATATATTCGTCACTCGAACTGACTATAGTAGTTCCAGGTTACCGTCCGGAGGGCCAGACTACGCCGCACACGCGGGCGGACGACTTCGAGACGGAGTATGCTGGTCCGACGCATCCAGACGTCCTGTTGGGGTCACACCCGAGCGCCCCCACGCCTACACACCCTACAGACCCGAGTTCTTCGAGCCGCACTCCTGTACCACCCGTGCTTGGAGCCCGGATCAGGCAGCCACCAGACCGGTGGACCCCTTCAGGGCCCAGACGTCGACCGGCAGATGAACGTCGACAGGAGAGGCGTACCAGACCTCGTGCACAGGGGCGGGGAGGTGACCAGGGAGAGGGAGATGACCAGGGAGAGGACTACGACGATGTCGAGGATTGAGTATTGTATTGCTACGTTGTATTTCTGCGTTGTAATGTTTGTTGTTTATTGTACATTTCTGTCAGCTTTTGTCAAATCAAACTCGTGTCATTATTGCTTTTGTCCCATCGCATGCAAAGCGTCAGAAGAATCCGATGCTCGCGGATTTGATCTTCTCTTAAGTCCGCCACTGTACCCTATGGCTGGCTATTTAAGGCCGAGTGGTCGCCCCCCAACCAAGTTCGCCTACCAACCAACCGGTGCCAATGGAGTTTCCCTCGCCCCCACGCCACAGCGTTGCCGTAGCCATCCCCGAACGAACGCAGGTCCGCATGTGCCTATGCGGGGATCCATGCCGCTTTCGGCAGTCTGTAGACAACTCATACACATACGGTATGAGATATTGGAGCTGCCGCAACCGCGACTCCGAGCCAACGGTGGGGATGTGAATGCGGCGGAGAAGCCCGGTATGTGCGTACTTGCATTTCATGTTACATCAAACCGGGCAAAGGTTGATACGGTAATACTATCTGCTCTCACCAATTGCAGCCTCCGTTGTGCGAGTTCGTCGAATTCTACGACGCGGAGCAGACGCCTGACATGGAGAGGATGCGGGATCGGGAGTACTCGCATCGTAGAGCTATGGTAGAGCAGCAGTGGCATGAGCAGCAGGAGGAGGAGAAGCGCATGAAGGCTGCCGAAGAAATACGTGCACAGAAGGAGGCCGAACGGCTGCGCCTGGCGGGCCAGCTGGAGGCTGAGCGTGAGAGGAAGCGCGAGAGGGCGGCTAGGGCCAGGGCGGCAGACACCGATGGTTTGCGCAAGGGGAAATATCCCCGGTGCACTCAGTAGTGTAGCAGAAGAACCCTTATTGTTTCGTTTACCTAAGGCATGTTAACTTTAAGCCATTATTTATGCATTTCCTATATGGTAATGTTACGTTGTCTCAATTATTTCGTTTACCAGAAGGGCTCTGTGTTGTGATATTATGTTGTTAAGTATGTACTTACGTATTGTATTTTTGCATTTATGCATTTTCTATATATTTTATTGGACCATGCGTGATATCTTATCGGAGTACTCGATAATACTTAAGGTTATTGAGCTAGTGCGTTTTAGATGCAAACAATGGTGTAAATCAAAGATTTTCAGATAATATGCCACTCCATATATAAAACATCAAATCTCATCCATTGTTACAAAAAAATATCCCCAAACTCGATATCTTACGGCCTGCCGAAAAGGCTTAAGCGCTATAGTTGTAGAGTACTCGATAATACTTAGTGTTATTGCGCTAGTGCGTTTTAGATGCAAGCAAATGTGAAAATCAAATTTTTTTCCCATAATATGTCAGTCCATATATCAAATATCAAATCTCATCCATCGATACAAAAAAATTACCCCAAAACACGATAACTTACGACCTGCCGAAAAGGCTTAAACGCTATAGTTTCGAAATACTCGATAATACTTAAGGTTATTGAGCTAGTGTGTTTTAGATGCAAACAATGGTGTAAATCAAAGATTTTCCCATAATATGCCGGTCCATATATCAAATATCAAATCTCATCCATTGTTACAAAAAATTACCCCCAAACATGATATCTTACGGGCTGCCGAAATAGCTTAAGGGTTATAGTTTAGGACTACTCGATACCACTTAGGGTTATTGCGCTAGTGCATTTTAGATGCAAACAACGATGTAGATAAAATATTTTTCCATAATATGCTACCTCAGATATCATATAGCAAATCTCATCCATTCTTACAAAAAATTACCCCTAAAATGATATTTTACGGACTACCGAAAAGGCTTAAACGCTTTCGTTTCGGAGTACTTGATAAATGGGTCTTTACGGTAAACTCAATTTGTACATTTCAATTTCGCATGCATTCTGCAAAAAAAAAACATACGTATATTTTTGTACTATACGAATAAAAAACTATTATTTATAAAAAAATATTCTAGCCGCGCATCCCTGCATAGCTATAAAAAGAATTCCACAACTAACAACTAAAAATAAGGAAAAGAATGAATTAATCTATTTATTTCCTAACCATTAATTTTAAAAATAACTTTTCAAGTATTTTTCCCTTCATTTCATTTTTTAATAAGGAAAAGCAGAAAGAAAATGAATTAATCTATTTGTTTCCGCAACTTTTCAAAAACAAACTCCTAACCATAATTTTTTAAAATAAATTTTCAAATATTTTTTCCTCATTTCATTTATTTTTCTTCTTTCCCATTCGTAACCATAATTTTTTAAAATAAATTAAAAATACGTCGGACAGCGGCAATAATGCGAGCTGCCCGCTCGCGCTTCGCCGCCCACGCTTCGCTCGCTCGGCGCTTCGCCCACGCTCGCTCGCCTCGGGCGCCGCCCCCGCTCGCCGCTACCGCTCGCTCGTCGCTGTCGCGCCAGGGTGGCGCGACACCAGTGTCCACTTCGCTCCAGCGTGGCGCGAAAAGCCCGCCGGCCGCCACGTGTCCATTTCGCGATTACGTGGTGCGATTTTCTACCCTTCGCGATTACGTGGCGCGAAAAGCCCCAATTCGCGGTGACGTGGCGCGAAAATAGGCCACTTCTGTAAAAAAAAATATGAAAGTATATTTTTGTAATACACAAATAAAAAATAAATATTTATAAAAAAAATTCTGAGTCTCACCGTCTTAAAAAAAAATTGGAATGGGTAAGCATACATGTATGTGTTTAATGGTATGGTGTGTTTTTATGCTACAGAAGTCTTGATGTCTCTTCGGCATATGCAGTGGATGTATACGTGTGTATGTGAGGTGTGCGTGTGTGTCCTTCTACCCTTCAAAAAAACTAGACTACTACCTTTTAGTTAGCTCATGCTATAAGGCGGAAGATAGATAGAAAAAATCCATTATTTGTCCCTCAACTGTTTGTGTTGTTTAATTTTAGTTCCTTATCTGCAACACTGGGTAAAACACGTCCTTTAACTCTTAAAATCGTTTAGATTTTCTCTCCCGTTAGCAAAAGATGATTTTATCTAAGTTTAACCCATGTGGCACATCACATTAGATGTTAGCTGCCCAAAACGAGGTGAAGTCCATCTTCATTTTTATATTAGGGTGCGTTTGGTTGGGTGGATGAGGGTAGATGGGATATGGCCATCCATGGATTTGGAGTCATCCAATTGTTTGGATGGGTGGATGGATAGGATATGGTCATCCAGTTTTTGGGAATATTCTCTCAAGATGCTGGATAAAACCATCCAAATAAAAAGGCCGGATGTGCTCATCCAGTTTGCTGCACGAAGAGGTGTACACAGCCAAATTCAAATTTCGGCAAAGTTTTCTTGGCCAAAATTAAACTTCACTCAAAATATGGTCAAATTTTATTTTAAAATTCAAATTTTAGTAAAAAATTGCCAAAATAAAAATTTGTTTGAAAATGCAAATTTTATTCAAAAATTCAAAATGTGTCCAAAAAAATCAAATTTTGGTCAAATTTTATCCAAAAATTCAAATTTTGTCAGAAAATTTAAATTGTGATCAAATTTTGTTCAAAATTCAATTTTTTTATTAAAATTTGTCCAAAAAAATTCGAACCAAAATTCAAAACTTTGATTACAACTAGCTCATCCATCTAATCAATCAAAAAATTAACTCATCTCATCCATCCTCATCCATCCAACCAAATAAAAAATTTGCTCATCCTTGTCCACCAAACCAAACAACTACCTGGACGGCTCCATCCCATCCAAATTGGATGGCCATATCCCATCCAACCTCACCAGGCAACCAAACGCACCCTTAAAAAACAAAAAATATTTAATATTTCAATATAACGTAGATCTAGTCTACCTTGTGAGTTATTTATGGACTTGACGCGTCATGGACATGTTAGCCTCACCACGTTTTGGCTAAGCTCGGATCCAACATTTACAACTTCTGGACAAACCTGTACGGGTACGTCATGCACAAGAGGATCGGCCAGGCGCGCCGGGTCTACGTACGTCGTGTACAGCAAGGCCGTCCAGATCGCGGTGACCGTCAAGGTGGAGGACGACGACACGTTCGCGCAGGGGTCGGTCTCCACCACCACCACCTATTTCAAGGACAACGTCGTGGAGCCCTATCTCCCGCCTCCCGCATGGCGCCCGATGTCCCGGACGGTCCAGCCCGACGGCAGGCCCCAACATCGAGATGTACCGGCAAGAAACTACTAAAAAAAATTTATATCGGACAATTTTGTCTATCTCTACTAATATAAAAATACTAATATAAAAAGCACTTGTACGTCGTCCTCAGCGAGGAAACTCCCATCCCACCTCCACCTAAAAAAACCGGCCTTCCAAAAAAACCGAACCAATGAACTGTCAAAAAAAAGGACAAGTTTACCCCGCTCTAGGGATGTGATCGGATCGGATACGGTCGAATATCGTCCTATTCATATCCGTATCCGTATTTTTTATCGAATACAGAATCGAATACGAATAGTGTCGAATACAGAATCGAATACGAATAATACAGGATAATATCGATTCTGAATCTGATCGAATCTGGATCGGAATCAACATGGATCTGAATAATATTAGTCGGATATTTTAAAATCCAATTTCAGTTTTTTCAAAATCGGTCCAAATTTAAATTCAAAATTCCAAAAGAAATATATTTGTATGTCTTTTTTGCCTTTTATCCCTAGCTTGTCATACATGTGACTCTGTGAGTAACAATGTACCCCATTGCAATAATTGAACCAAAATGATTTGCGGTGGCATATCTTCTTGAAGTAGCCTCTGAAACGTCACTTGCCAATTCTGTACCACCTTACCCAAATATCTCTAAATTAGCATCTAGCACACATGAACACATTATATCTTGTCATCCAATGCACGAGTCTAAACAGTGAAACATGCTAAATTGTTAATGTGTTATTAAACGTGTTATTCGGATAATATCAGTATGTCATATTCGGATATTATCGAACAAAACTTCGGATATTCGTATCCATCGGATAATCGGTGTTCCATATCCGTATTCGTATCCATGTAAATTATTTGTATCCATATCCTTATCCGAGAAATCAACTGGATATCTGTGAAACTATCCAAATTATCATCCAAATCAATTCGATCGATCGGTCGGTCGGAAAATATCCGTACCAGTTCCATCCCTACCCCGCTCCCTCGTCTCTCCTCGCCCGGTCGCCCGTCGCCCCAAACACAGCCGCTCGCAACCGAACCCAACTGCCTCCCACTTCTCCTCGTCCCCACGTCTCTCTCTCTCTCTCTCTCTCTCTCTCTCTCATGCCTTATCCACGCATCGTTAAGTCGCCCTACACGTCACCATCGTCCCACCATCGCACCCTGCCCGTCGCCAAATCACCCTCCTAACCTCGCCATCGCGACCTTCTGCCCCTGCCCGTTGCTCCCTCGCCGTCGCGCCGTCCCTCCTTCACCCGCCCGGCAGGAGCCACCGATGCGCTCTTGAGCTGGTCATGGCTGCTACCGCCTATTCCATTTCCTCCGATGGTAGCTCCCACTCCACCCCACATCCATCTCTTTTCTTTCCTTTTGATTCTTGGCTGTGTATGTGGTGGTGGGGGCTTTGGAGGTCAGGGTCCGTAGCGTGCTGGTCGATGGACGTATGGTGGCCGCTGCTAGCCTATCAGTAGCGACGGCTCGATGCGAGCGGTGGCCAAGGTGACATGGTGTCGTTTGTGTGTTTGATGAAAAGCCCCAATCGATGATGCGTTGATTTGAAAACAATAGATGTGCAAGACTACTTTGAACTTTTCGATGTCCTTTAAACATTGTCATTTTTCTCTTGTAGAGAAACAACTGGGCTTTTTGCCGAGGATTCAGAGCTCAAGATAGGGTAGAACAAGTGCTGTCGCCGAGGATTCAGAGCTCAAGATAGGGTAGAACAAGTGCTGTCAGTACCAAGTATTTAGACCCAATTACAAAAAACCTATATACAGTCAATGCTTGTGTAATAGAATTTGGATGGTTAATATTTTGGTGATGTGCAACATACATCGAGTATTAGCCTATATACAGTCAATGCTTTCCTTTATGGCTCCATGTTTGTGTTAATCTTGTGGTATGATTAGCGATTAGTTATTTCATTTGAGTTACTGGCATATGATGGGAAAATATGGAATTTATAAAGTACATTTTGTGTCACACCACAACAAATTGATATTAAAGACATGAAACATACATGTATGCTGTGAAGAAAGTCGAATGCTTTTGATCTGTTCTACATTATTTCTTGGCCTATGTAGCTGATAGTCTTCTCATTGGCATCAGTGTGATGTATGCGTTCTAGAGTTCTTGCAGCTCAAAAGTTCCAGTAGATTTACTTTAGAAATTAGAATCCTTGATGGTGTAGTCAATATGCATGTTTTAGAAGGGTCAAGGTTCAGTTGGCCCTATGCATTGCTCCATCTTTTGGCACTTGGCGGGGCTGCAAAAAAAAGAAAGATGGGACTCACAATGGTGAGTTTGCTATTCAAGTTTATCCTTCTTGTTGGTTAGGCGACACTGTGTGTCTGCTACAGAAATTCTTTGAACGCATTCCACCCGTAGTTATTCTATCCTAAAATTGTTAATACATTCCAACAGATTTTTGAAAACTGATTTACATCTGAATATCTATTTGCAGAAAGGATTGCATATACTGGACACTTGGGTGGAGATTTAGTTCAGCAGATATGAAGACCAGGATAGATAGAAGCATTTGTAGTTGGTGGGACGGTCCATGTCTTTTTGAAGTTCTGGAGTACCATATTTATGTTGCTTTACGTGACCCCAAAGGTCCAGTAATGTTAGATACTATGCTTATTATTAAACTGCACATACTTTGTACAAAAGTATATGATGCTTTAGACATAAAATGATCTCCGATATTTAATTTTGATAATTGATGGTTGCTGTCAATCAGCATGATATTTTGTTTTCTTCTGGCATTCAATCAGGAGAATGAACTTTCACAATCTATTGCCTCATGTAATGTGGAGGATGGTGTAGTTATGACCTCTCTACTGGTATATATATTATCATTTTTTGATATTCCGTTGCAACGCACGGGCAACTTACTAGTATATATATATATATATATATATATATATATATATATATATATATATATATATATATATATATATATATATATATATATAGCTAGTGCTAATGAGTCAGTAGGTGCTAACATACTAACTCCGTCACTAGCCGTCAAATGGAGAATCTACAGGCCAGATTGATCAAGGTGGAACCCCCTTTACTACATAAACCATTTTACACAAAATCCCTAAAGGTTATTCCTCTCTCGCGAATATGTCTTCCAACTTGATCGAAGGGGGTTCCACCTTGATCAATCTGGACTGGTGACGCACGCACGCACGCAGTTCAAAGGTGAACTTGAAACTACACGCACGGCTGCTGCTACGGGGGTCTCTCGGAGATGGGAGGAATGTACGGCGCGCACGCGCTTCCTTGCAAGGTTACAATTCCCCGCGAAATTTCGCTGTTTTCGGACGAGATTTCGGTTTTTAGGCTATGGCGAAATTACAAATCCCGACCGAATGAAGAAATTCAAAAAAAAAATCAAATTTGTACAATACTTTTTGTATTTCGGGCGAGATCTCAGAAAAAATGGACGAAATCTCGGCGAAATTTGAAGTTTTTTTACCAGATTAGGTGACATTTTGGCCGGATTTCATACCAAAATTTTTGTGAAGCATTAATATGACTTCTATGAACAATAGATGTACGTAAAAGTGGGAAAAAATGGAAAAAAAATTTTGGTGAACATGGGATTCGAACCCATGCCCTCTGGAGTCACCAAACCTAGCTTAATGCAGTGCTTGTGACCAGCTCAGCTAAGTTGTGTTGCTTGATTAGGATTGCTAACACTGCTTTATATGGCCTCATTTTGTAACCATATAGAAAAGCACTTTCCTCATTTTCCTCAGTCAATAGAACTCACTCATTCACTCATCCACAGATAGAAAATAGTATCTCCATCTCGCAGTCCACAGATCCGGCCATGTCCGGTCACCGGAGGTGAAGATCGAGGCGCATCTCGGCCGCCGGCGATGAGATCTTGTCCGTCAACGGCGAGAACTCGGGTATGTAAAGCGAAATCTCGGTAAAACTTTATGTATTTGCTCTTCTGCCATGTAAAGATTTCATCAATAAGCAATGTTGTATTTGCTCTTCTACCTCCATGGTCTGTATAGTTCTGTATAATGAGAGTTGTATGCTAATCAATATTGTTCTGTATAGTGAGAGTTGTATGCTAATTGCTAATCAATATTGTATGCTAATTGCTCTTTTTATCACCCTTTTGTATGCTGTATAGTGAGAGATGTAGTAAAAGTGTTGGCTTATTATTCTTTTGATCACCCTTGCATCACTCTTTTGATCACCCTTTTGGCGTTATGTTGGGGGAAACAATGTAGTAAAAGTGTAAAACTGAACAAGATTTTGGTGGTTCGATTTAAAGAACATCAACTGTTGGTTTGTACTTATCTAGTTGTGTACTTGAGTTAGATCTGTATTAGCAATGTTATCGACAAAATGACAAATCACTGTTTGTTGTAAATGTTGACATGACACATAAGTTACATAACTGAACGTTGCTTATTGAGTGAGTGCAAACTAGATATAGGAGGAGTGCAAACTAGGTATATTAGCAATGTTAGCAGGTAATCGGCATAACCCTCCCATTTTGTGCTGGCCTTAGGAAAATGAGTGCAAACTAGGTATAGGAGGAGTGCAAACTAAGTATAGTAGGAGTATACGTGAGGTATTGTCTATATATCTAGTGTATGTGTATGTATGTTCTATGGGTTATTAATTCTTATCTTTAGTTTGTAGATTATCATGATGGATACCGTCTGGGAGCATGCGGAGCTTGTCGGGCAAGGGTTGAAGCGCAACTACTGTCCCCATGTAATGAAGGGGGAGGCGCGACCCGTTTGAAGGAACATCTCACCGGCCGCTCTGGTGAGGTGAAGGCCTGCCCTAGTTTGCCTAAAGTGGTTAGGCAGGCCATGCTCATGGACCTCCGCGAAGGTTGGGAAAGGAAGAAGGAGAAAGAAGCAGAGCGCTTGCGTAAGGAGGAGGCTTGCGTCAATTGGATATCGTTTGTGACCGACTACCGTACGGAGCAGGAGCAACTAAAGCTGGCCATAAGGGCCTCCAAAGAAGAGGCTTACCTTAGGAGCCAAGGCTTGACTCCAGGATCGGGGTCTGGGAGTGGTGCAGCGAGACCCTCAGTCCAATCCATTATCAGCAAAATGTTTAGTAGGTCGAAATCAACACGGTCTCCATCGATGTTGACCTTGCACAGAGTGGTGCCCCGTAGCAACCTCGGATTGACGCTGCATTTAAGCAAGGGGCGAGGCAGAAGCTTGGGAGGGCATGGTCTAAGTAGTTCCATGCAAATGCAATTGCAGGAAGCAAGGCTGAGTGTCCGTACTTCACAGGTAACGCGTGGACTGGACCTACAATGCAGAGCATCATCAACTTCATGGTGTACTGCAACAAGGTAATGTTCTTCCATAAAACCGTTGATGCCACAGGCAAGATTCAAGACCATAAGTACCTGCTACGCGAGATAACAAAAGTGGATACCGATGAAATTGATGCTGATAACATGGTGCAAGTGGTTACTAACAATGCAGCCAACTTCAAGAAAGCATGCCAGATGTTATGAGTGCGGTATCCAATGATTATCTGGCAACCATGCTTGACTCACACAGTGAACCTCATGCTTAAGGATGTGTGTGAAATGGACGAGATCAAGTATGTCGTGGCAAGGGCTAAGAGGATTTGCCACTTCTTATACAACCACAAGAATCTGCACACGCAGATGAAGACCCACATAGGTGGAGGGTTGGTGAGGCCAAATGCCACTAGGTTTGGCATGACCTTCGTCTTCTTTGATAGCATTTTTAAGAAGGAGAAGTTCCAGCAATGGATGGCACATCCCGACTGGACAAGTAGCAAGTGGGCTAGGATGGACGAGAGCAATTTCGTATACGATCACCTCGTTGATAGAGATTTCTAGACCATTTTGGAGTGGGTTGTGGTGGCCGTCGAACCCTTGTACAAGTTGTTGAGGCTCGCCGATCAAGACAAGTTACCAACGATAAGTGGTGTTATGATGCAAATTTGTATTTTTAGGAATGAGTACAACCGGCGGGTGAGTAAATTCGAAGAGCAGTATACGTCATTCCTGAGAGTCATTGAAAAAAGGTTTGCCGACATAAAGGATACCACCTTCGTTCAAGCAGGTTAGTGAAATTGACATAAGGGATACCACCTTTATTTGTATTGTGCTAACTTAAAAATATTTTGCCTGTTGCAGCCTCTGTCTTGGACCCACAATCTCAATTCAAGTACAATATATGCAGCACTCCGGTGTTCATGGGACAACTGTCCACTGCCTTGAATATTATGGCTGTTGACAACAACAGTGCGGTTAAGTCACTACAGGAAGCAGACACTTACCGTCTTAGGAGGGGACACTTCGCCACCCAACTTGCAGAGAGTAGCGCTCTTTTGTCCACACATGATGGCAGGTACTTTTATAATCTGATGTAATGTAAATTTATTGTGGAGAACTACTAATAATGTGATTTTTTTTATCCGCAGCACAATGGTGGATGGCATTCGGAAATGAGACACCAGCGTTGCAAAAGTACGCCTTGATATTGGTGTCACAGTGTGCATCATCCAGCGGTTGCGAGCGAAATTGGAGCACAGTTGCCTTAGTGCACACACAGGTTAGGAACCGATTAAGTTATGCAAAGCTGCTGCAGCTCATGTTTGTGCACTACAATCTCCGACTTCATTATGGTTATCAGAATGGTGTTAATATATTTATTCAAACTGGCCACAGGTGGGAAGACCATCGCAGATTGGAGTGAGGTTGTGATTGGCGACACCCACACAGGTAAGAGGAAGCGTGGTACTAATGATGACGATGATGACATGCTAGCGGGTGCTTTAGGTGGGTTGGCAAAGTTGTCGGCCACCCAGCGTGGGAAGGAAAAGGCTAAAATCAATGAGAAGGCCGAAGTTGGTAGCAACGATGACACCGAGACACCCCTCAGGAGGTTGATATCGTCAGCAGCTCATCCACAGACTCTGGAGGCGACGACGGACGATACACCCTCCGACCCCGTTCACAGCCACACTCACCGGTATAAATGCAACAGAAGGGAATTAACTGTGCCGAAGAAGGGCTCACAAAGGCGACCCCGTAGCATGACGAGTGGTGGGGGTGGGAGGCAGGTAGCACATCCGCAGGATGATATGGGCTCGTGGTCTAGTAGCCAGTCTTCTAGCCATTGGGGCTTCACAAGTGAGCACCTTGGGTACCCTATGTTAGGGCGGAGGTCGATGAGCTATGAAGGAGATATGGGAGGGGATATGGGTGGATACAGACATTCATCCTACGATGGGCCAAGCATGTCATCATTGTTCAACTATACTGATCCCTACGCTGATCAGTACGCACAACACACAGTTGTTCGGTACCTGTACCAGTAAGAGAATCCTTCGATCTGGATGTCGCATTATGAACACTGGAAGTCCGCCTGGCTGCCATAGAACATGAGTTGGGAAGAGTACAAGCAACAATACCAGAGGAAGCGTGGTGAAATCATTGTCAATAACGCGTAGATCCAGTTTTCACCATCATCATACTACTACTCCTAGGCATGGCAAGGCGTAGTTGTCCATGCATTACATGTTCATGCTCCTTTTAATTATGCATCTTGTTGTAAAATATATTCATACCACATTTTGTAATTATTGTTTTACATCTTCTTGCAATATGTGTTGAATTATCATATGAGTTAATTTTATTTCATGTATATCATTTGTCATGACAATATATATTTATTGTTGCCAATTGTCACTGTCATAATCCAAAAATTAGTCGAAATGCTACCAAAATTTTCAAATTTTCTGTTAAAATATTGCTCTTTAATACATAGGAACATATATAAAATTTTTCAAATGACTTGAAGTTCATTTGTTACATTTGAAAAATCAAAAACTGATTTTACATACATTTTTATCATGACTTTACCACTGTTAGATTTTTAAAAATTCCTCATGCTTGATCGTCATCTGAAATTTTTATGGGGACATTAGTGATGTGTCAGGACGATCCAAAAAAATTTTCAAAATTTTTTCATGTTTTTTGGACTACTTTTCGGTCGGTTCAATGTGGATCGAGATCTCGGTGATTTCTGCCGAGATCTCGGTGATTTCGGCCGAGATCTCGGATTTCCCAGTTGAAAAAAAAAACGGATTTGAAATTTGGTTTTTGTATTTCGTTCGAATTTTGTCCGAAATTTCCGAATCTCGTCGAGATTTCAGATTTTGATCACCTCCGAGATTTATCCCAAAACGAGATTTGAAACCTTGATCCTTGGTATGTGTTGTTTTGAGGTAACATCAGGCAGGATACATGATAATGTTGTAATATATGCATCCATTGTGCATTGCTTGGTGTGTTTTCGTTATCAATTGTTGTTTTCGTGATTGTTGTTGCGTAGTAAACCAGCGTGGCTCTATACTGGACTAGGGTTTCAAATTTCATTTTTCGGATTAAATCTTGTCATCTACTAAAATCTGAAATTTCGTCGAGATCTCGTTATTTTGTAAGAAATCTGAACGAAATACACAAAAAAATTTTGAATCCGGTCAAATCAGGTCAATTTTTACTCAAATCTCGACCAAATTTGCTAAGATTTTGGCGAGATTCACCGAGATTTTACGCACTGTCACACTTTGAATTTTTTAGGGTTTTTTAATTTCACTGGAATTATGATCTACCAACTATCCCACATGGGAAACGACGCGAAGAATCCAATCCGGTTAAAATCGGGGCAAATCCGATCAAGTTTTAGTCTAATTTGCTGAGATTTTGGTCAAATTCACTGAGATCTCGGCGAGATTATAGTACTGTAGCACTTTGAATTTTTTTAAAAGGTTTTCTTAATATTGCCGAATTATGAAACTCAGGGGGTTCCGACATCCGATATTTCGCCGAATTTCGGCGAGATTTTTAACCTTGTATTGGACTTGTCGAGTTATATTTCCATATTGCAGTATAAATGAAGACCCGTTCGACTGTCAGTGTTTATCTTTGTTAGAGCAAATACAATAGCAAACTAATCTCTACTATTCTAAAGCAGCACTTGGTGGCAGTGGTCCGTTCTTCCCACGTCATTAATTGCCGCTTAATTGCCCTGCTTAATTGCCCTACGCAAGAAACGAAGCGTTGCTTTAATTAGCCAGCTTTCGCAAGAAACGAAGCGTTAAAGATAGATGTTTGATCTTGTGAAATAATTTTTTTATTTTTTAATCTTTATTTTTCGTTATCAATTTTGTTTTTCGTAGCAACGCACGGGCATGTAACTAGTAGTAAGTTAAAAGCCAGTTTATATAATAATTGTCTCTAAAGATTGTCTCTAGATATTGTGTAATAAATATATCCTCTCTCTTGTACATAAATAATCTACCTATGTTTTCATACAAAGCTGGCTACTAAATAAAAGCCAGCTCTCTTCTCCCTCCTCTTTTCTCACCCTTCCATATAGGACAAAGCTGACGTGTATAAACTAATAGTAAGCTGAGATAACTTTATTATACTTACTCTTAGATGTTCCAATACTCACCAAATCTTCCTCTACACTTACTCTTAGATGTTCCAATACTCACCAAATCTTCCTCATCTCCCGCTAAATTCGGTGAATCAAGGGCTCTGCCACCTCCAAATCAACAGGGTATCGACGACCGGGCTTATTCAAGATCGCGCTTTTCGTCAATGTTTCTGTGGTTGCCAGGTGGCTTTAGAGCTTTGTATGGAAACCCCAATGGGATACCGGCCAAATCCTGTGGGAGGAAACCCACTGCCAACTTTTTAGTCTGTAGGCAGGGATGGAACTGGTACGAATATTTTTCGACCGACCGACCGAATTGATTTGGATGATGATTTGGATAGTTTCACAGATATCTAGTTGATTTCTCGGATAAGGATATGGATACAGATAATTTACATGGATACGGATACGGATATGGAACACTGATTATCCGATGGATACGGAATATCCGAGTTTTTGTTCGGATAATATCCAAATATGACATACGGATATTATCCAAATAACACTTTAACAATTTAACATGTTTCACTGTTTCAGAGACTGGGGTCTGCATTGGATGACAAGATATAATGTGTTCATATGTGCTAGATGCTAATTTGGAGATATTTGGGTAAATGTGGTACAGAAATTGGCAAGTGGCGTTTTAGGAGGGCTACTTAGGATTTAGCAGCATATGCCAGCTGCAAATCATTTGGTTCAATTATTGCAATGGGGTACATTGTTACTCACAGAGTCACATGTATGACAAGCTAGGGATAAAAAGGCAAAAAAAAAGACATACAAATATATTTCTTTTGGAATTTTGAATTTAAATTTGGACCGATTTTGGAAAAAAAAACTGAAATTGGATTTTAAAATATTCGATTAATATTATTCGTATCCATGTTGATTCCGATCCGTATTCGACCTGTATTCGTAACCGATATTATCCTGTATAATTCGTATTCGATTCTGTATTCGACACTATTCGTATTCGATTCTGTATTCGATAAAAAAATACGGATACGGATATGAATAGGACGATATTCGACCGTATCCGATCCAATCACACCCCTAGTTTGAGGTGAGACTTACTACGCTACAAATTCTAGTATATAAAGACCAACGACGACATCCACTGTAGAAGATACCATATGTTAGAACTCATGTTGTGGGGACAGCAACCGCCTCCTGCGGCCTAGCAAGAATCCTACCGACGAGGGAACTCGCTAGGGAGCCGAAAGGGGGCACAACGACAACGAAAGCTTCAACAAGCACGGCGACAACTTGGGTAATGCACCGAAGAGACACTAAACCCTTTTGGACAGCCACCCTCGTCCGACCCGAAGGGGGTATACTAAGGGGCTTAACACCTTGAGGAGGGGCCTATGCATGTCGGCATCATAGCACCTAGGGCTAGCTAGGAGAAGTAGAAAATACCATAAGACCCCTAGCGGCCTAAGGATCTTGTAGAGGTACTATTGTAAGATCACCTCTTGCCCATAGGGCCGTCTATAAATAGTCTCAGGTTCGCGATCTATAATGGGAAATTCTTGAATAAGATAAAGCTGATCGTCACCATTTACATCTAGCTCATCCCCTGTATATTTTGGATCTCCGAGTGTACCCTTCTTAGCCACAACTAGGGGTGGGCAGAAAAAACCGAAAACCGAAAAACCGATCCGAACCGAACCGAAATAGCCGAAATTATCAATTTTTTCGGTTTTTGGAGTTCGGTTCGGTTTTTTTTCGAGTATAGATCGGTTTTTCGGGTTCGGTTCAGTTTCTGGAGCCTGGAAACCGAACGAACCGTTCATCCGAAATTTAGAAGAGGGGAAGGAGCAGTGGGCCGCCCGATGCAGTGGACAGGGGAGGGAGCAAGGCCCGCCAGCGGGCAGCGGCCCAGGCATCCAACCAGCTCGCCCAGACGGTAGACGCCCCTAACCCTAACCCTAGGTAGCCGCCCCAGACTTCACAGTCCCGTGACTCCGTCTCTGCTCTCTCCCGACTTCGCCCTCGCGCCCCGGAGCTCCCTCGCCCGGCCGCCTGCTCCCCGTCCCCGCGCCGCCCCATGCTCCCCCGTCCAGAGCACCTCCCCCATCAAGCATAGGCGGTCCAAGACGCTGCGGCCAAGAAGGTTGGCGACGGCGAGCTCCGGCGGCGGCGTAGCCATCACCGTCCTCGTCGCATCCGAATCACACCTCCATCCGCCCTCTGCCGTGCCACCTCGGCTGTCCATCCAAGGTAATGCAGCTCCTCCCACTCCGACCTCCGTTTCTGCATTTCTACGAACTGGGTCCAGAACTCTAGATACGTTCTGTGATTAGCGTGATGTTCTAAAATTTTTGTTTGAGTCCAGTGAGGTTCTTTAGGATAATGCAGTGAGACAAGAGACCTTTTAAGACTCAAATAGGAGAAGATACTTGATGAGGGCTTAGCTGAGTATTAGACCATCCCAAAATTTGGTGTATTGTGTGCTCTTGCATCTTTGTCTTGCCTGAATAATATGCCTACTAGTCGGCCAGTTATTGTTGTTGCAAATGTGTTCCCTTGTAGTTAATCCAGCCTCAATCATCCCAAATAGCCCTCTAGTGGGGCATGTAGGATACGATTTTTTTCGTATGTATGAGATTATATTGAATAGGAGGTATGATGGCATCATTGATTGTTTGCATGACATCTATTTTAGAAACTATTTGGACTAGCAGTAGGCTACTTTAGACATATATTCTGATCCTCTCTTCCTGTCTGACTCCGTCTGTAGATCTTGGTGGTAAATATGTAATATTCTATGTATGAGTCCGAGTCATGTGTTATGTGTGTGATTATGTGGTCCCTTTGAAGTTTGGTTAAAAATCGAAAACCGAAAAAACCGAACCGAATTTTTTTGGTTAATATAGTTCGGTTTGTAAAATTTATAGACATATTTCGGTTTCTATTTTTCGAGAACCGAAGTTTTGAAAAACCGATTAAACCGAACCGAATAAACCGAATAAACCGAATGCCCACCCCTAGCCACAACAACTCCTACTGGACATTTGAAGTAAGGATCTTTTTTAGGTCGGAGTGGACCTGCTAGGCTTGAATCCTTAAGTTGAAGTAGAAGACTCGACAACACTAACAGGAGTCGAAACCAAGGGAAAGAAGAGACTACTGACCCGAGGAAAAAAAGAAAAATGTATGTTTTTTCATACCAAGGTTATTATGGTAAAATTACTAGTGACATGATCCGAGTCTCTGGCGGGAAAGACAAGAAGTTTAACAGGTTTATCTACTAAATGATTTGAGGGTAACAATTTGCTCACATGGAATCTTCAATTTAATGTACGTTATAGCCTTGTGTTATTGAGATAATATATCATAGGATCTTTCTAAAAAGATGATTATGGAAGATTGTTTCTTTTTTCAACACCGTTAGATAGATATGGAAATTATGGGAACGAATTGCGTTCTTTAGATATACACCGGTGTTGTAGCATCGAGACTAAAGAGTTGGCACTACCTTTTATCATGAGAGGACTGCGTGAGAGGAGTCAAGTATAAGCATAATGAATGGTGATTGAGTGGAAAAAATGAGAGCCTCCCCCCTTTGGTGCCCTCCTTGAGATGCTTCATATTGAGAAGAGGTAGAGGGGTGCTGTTGATACCGGAATTTGGTACGTGGCCGATATGGTGTGATTAATTTGTTAAGGAAAGTATATCGGATTAGAAAGTCTTAAGTCGATACATATTTGTTGGATTGTAACCGATGATGATATTAAAGGAAGGTATTGTGAAGGTAGTTGAAGCCTATACGGACGGCTCGAGAAGAGACCATAAAGGACATTGTTGGGACTCGGATTTACGAATCCAAAACCCTCTGTGTATACTGCACTAGTCCAGGATCACGCTAGTGCACACATTGGCAACAAAATTGACATAACAGTCCATCATCGAATTAACTAAGAAAGTAGCAAATAGTAACAACGGACCTTATGGTCAAGTTTACATAAATGCCTTAAGGCTTACGACACAAATAAAACTCTTGCAGCGGAAGATAAAATAACTTGGGCCATACGACATGCCATAGGCAATCATCTAGGGAACGCTATCCTAGTTCACGTAGTCTTCATAGAACTCCTCGTAGAATTCAGTGGTTCCCTGTTCTTCTTCAGCAACTGATCAACAACGGCATAAAGCCGTGAGTACAAAAGTACTCAGCAAGCCGTAGAGAATAATGTATAGCTTGACAAAGGATAGTCATACGGTTATTTCGCAGAAAGCAATAACTTGAACGTAAATACAATAAATAGATTCAAAGCATAGTGGACAAAAGATAATAAATAACTGGTAAATCAATGGTAAACAATAACACAAGATTGGTGAGGCATCACCCATCACCAACTAAATCATCGTCATCCACTGAACTCAACAGCATTAATACTTTGACATAGAAAACAATAGTGAACTCCTCGTTCACTTCCAACCATACCATCCTTCCACATTTTCTGAAAACACTATACCCCGTGTGAAATCCCTAGGCACGTCCATGACCGCGAACACGGCTATTCGAATAGTTTAATATACACTCTGCAGAGGTTGTACAGCTTTACCCACAAGACATGATCATCTCTTTAGTGCCCTGCGCAATTAACACACTTCCTTTGGTGTGCAGCAGAGAGATCACGACAAGGCCTTTACAATGCTTTGTCTATACCTAGTACTGCCCGCTAAGGTTTCACCCCTCAGGGCCCCCTCTTGCGCCATGTGAGTCTACCCGTACATCCCGGAACCCACGCAACCACAACAACACTTAAATATAGACATTGCAAATTAATTAGCCAGGTCTGTCCCATACCAGACATGTGGTTGTACGATTAAGCCCAGTTCAATGGCGCACAAGATTAAGTCCTTAAGTATACTCAAGCAAGACAACCACATCCCAAATATGCTAACAACACCACCTTTACCGCACGATCACTTGCCCGAGTGAAAACAACTTTGTATAACCAATACCAATAGCACACCCCGCCATGGTACAACAAATTTTACAACGGTGGCTACCCGCCACGATTTCATATCTCATTAAGTCAATATTATTCATTCATCATGTGACATGAGCCCATCGCACAGCTAAGCATCGCTAAGCATAGTTACGCTAACCCAATGTTGGTACTATAGTATGTCCAACTAGTAAACAACCCAACCTAAGGTGACAATGGATACATGGCATCTCAAATATTCAGGGTGGCATAATGACAATAGCTAATCCCAGTAAATAGTACTTGTAGACAAATAGCATGCAATTATATAAAACAAAGTAATTTTGCAAACATGGGTCCAACATGGTCAAGGACTATGACTTACCTTGTTGATCAACTGCTATCACCTGGTCTTGATCTCCGAATCCTACGCTCGCTCCCTAGGGATCAACGTCTACTGGAAAAGAATACAATAAACATAAATAAATACCAAAATAGTAAGCAAACAGTACCAAAAATTCAAATAAATGGCTCTAGAATGTAGAGCTCGATTTTACAAATTTTTAGAAATTTGAATGGTCTCAAACGGAGTTCGTACGAGGGAGAACGGGCTCTCGAAAGTTTGAAAATCAGAAGAAAAAAAAGAGAAAAAGGCTAATTTCGGGAATTATTATTCTAAAGGAAAAAGGGGTGTATTGCGTCACTGATGACGTCATCTAGGGTTTCGGTGGACAAAGTCTACGGCTGGGCGCACGGCTCACGGTGCACCCGGTGCATGGGAACAGTGCAGGGCTGATGTGACTGGCGGCTGACGCGGTGGCGACGTGTGTGCAACATGGCGCTAACGTGGCGTGTACGTGGCAGCCACATCACCACTGGCTCGGCTAGGGTTCCAGCGGCCGAACCCACGGTGGGCTTCGCCGGAGCGGAGGAAGACGATGCGAGCGCCGACGCTTTCGTGTACCGGATCGAAGTCGGTTGGGTGCGGATCCGAGCAAGCAAGACGCGGGGATCCCGAAGGACGCAACCCGGGCGGCGGAGACGCAGCATAGCGGCCAAACGGCGTAGAGGAAGAAGCTTCCGCGGCGGCGCTGCAACGGCGAGCAATCGTCGGCGCTCCGATGCGTTTCAGCAGCCGTGAAGTGGGGCGTTGGAGGCGGCGCGAGGTGGAGAATCGGATTCGGGAGTCGGCGGCAGCTTTTAAAGGCCTGGGGAGGCGTGCGAGCCTGGACGCCGAGGGCAACACGGAATGCGGTGGCGGCTAGGGTTAGGTTTCCGCGTGGCGGCGGCTGGGCCTAGCGTGGGCTCGCGTGGGCCAGGCGGGCTGCGGGAGTGGCTGACGCGGCGACGCGTGGCAAGCGGGTGGACCGGGCCAGCTCAATTCGGCCCACGAGGCGATTTATGGTTTTAAAACCATTTTCTAAATAAAGAAAAATCCAGAAATTCAAATAAATTCAAATAAATAGCAAATAAATCCAGAAAAAAATCCCAAAAAATACTGAAAAATTCCTTGAAGTACAAGGAACCCAAAAAAACTGAAAATCCTTAATTTGATGAATAGAATAATTAAATAAAATCTTTTGGTGATTGGAAAATTCAAATTAAGCCAAAATTTAATTTGGGAAAAATCCAAATGATCCTTTTTGACTTTGGAACTTTGTAAAAGCTCAAAAATTGGGATGTTACAAACCTTCCCCCTTAAATGGAATCTCGACCCCGAGATTCAGGCTGGCTAGAGAATAGGTGGGGAAACTCGGCTTTGAGGTCCTCTTCACGCTCCCAAGTGGCTTCCTCTTCTGAGTGGTTGCTCCACTGCACCTCGCTAAAACAGACCGTATTGCTCCTTGTGACACGCTCTGCCACTTCCAGAATTTTCACAGGCTGCTCCTTGTAGGTGAGATCCTCTTGCAAATCAATGGCTTCTGAAGGCATTCGTTCTTCAGGCACTCACAAACACTTCTTCAATTGTGACACATGGAACACATCATGAATACCAGCAAAAGACGGCGGCAACTCGAGTTTGTAAGCAACCTCTCCTCTTCTTTCCAAGATTTTGAATGGTCCCACATATCGAGGGGCAAGCTTTCCTTTTACTTGGAATCTTTTAACTCCTTTGAGCGGGGTGACTCTAAGATACACATAGTCATTGGGCTCGAAACTCAAATCTCTACGACGATTATCTGTGTAGCTCTTTTGTCTGCTTTGAGCTATCTTCAACTGGTCTCGAATCAACTGCACTTGCTCTTCGGCTTCTTGAAGTATGGCAGGACCAAACAGTTGTCGTTCCCCAGTCTCTTTCCAGTTGAGAGGGGTTCTACACTTTCTTCCATATAAGGCTTCAAACGGTGACATTTGTAGGCTAGCTTGATAACTATTGTTATAAGAGATTTCAGCATATGGTAAACACTTATCCCACTTGATACCATAAGTTAAGGCACAAGCCCTTAGCATATCCTCCAGGATTTGATTCACACATTCAGTCTGTCCATCAGTTTGAGGATGATAGGCAGTACTGAATCTGAGTTGAGTGCCCAAGGCTTCATGCAAACTTTGCCAAAAGCGAGAAGTAAACTGGGTTCCTCTATCTGATACGATCTTCTTGGGTACCCCGTGAAGACTGACAATCCGCGACATGTATAATTCTGCTAATTTATCTCCTGTATAGGTAGTCTTGACTAGAATGAAGTGAGCTACCTTAGTCAATCGATCCACTATTACCCAGATCGAGTCATAACCACCTTGGGTTTTTGGAAGTCCGTTGATGAAATCCATACCAATTTCTTCCTATTTCCATTCTGGAATCTTTAATGGCTGCAATAATCCTGTCGGTTTCTGATGCTCAGCTTTGACCTTCTGGCAGAGATCACAAAGAGCTACATACTCTGCGATCTCACGCTTCATGCTAGGCCACCAATATCTTTCCTTGAGGTCTTGATACATTTTGGTGCTTCCAGGGTGGATAGAATATAGGATCTCATGTGCTTCCTTAAGTAACAACTCCTTGAGCTCTTTCGGATCTAGCCCATAGATACGCTTCTCATACCAAACTGTACCTCGTTCATCCTTAGAAAAGTCAAGTGCTTTACCCTTCTTCATGTTTTGCTTGATTTCTTTGACGTCGGCATCTTCAACCTGTGCTTGTCAGATCTGATCCTCTAATGTGGGTTGCACTTCCAAGGTAGCTAGGTACCCTTCCTGAACCAACTCCAAATTAAGCTTCTGAAATTCTTCATGCAATGCTGGCTGATTTTCCTTAATCATCAGGGTATTGCAGTAGCCCTTCCTAATCAAAGCATCGGCGACGACATTGGCCTTGCCTGGATGATAATGAATTCCAATGTCATAATCGTTGATCAACTCCAACCATCTTCTTTGCCTCATATTAAGATCCGTCTGAGTGAATATGTACTTTGAACTCTTGTGGTCAGTGTAAACCTCACAACGGTTTCCAATAAGGTAGTGACGCCAGATCTTTAGGGCATGCACTACAGCTGCCAATTCTAAGTCATGTGTAGGGTAGTTAACTTCATGTGGCCTTAGTTGTCGCGAAGCATACGCTACAACTTTCCTGTCTTGCATTAGCACACATTCTGTCGGGACCCGAATTTGCAAATCTGGACCCTCTGTGTATTCAGCACTAGTCCAGGATCACGCTAGTGCACACAGTCTCAACATTGGTAAATATCACAATCATACACATCGATAATAATAAAGTACTTTAATTATGATAACCAAACTGGTTGCTCGACCTTATGGCCAAGTTACAAAAGTACGCCTCGCAGGGCTAAGACTTAATCAAATAAAATCTGCAGCGGAATATATATAGAAAACGCGTGGTGCCAACCAATATGCCATAGGCAACTGACTGGTCTCGATCCCTAGTTAGACGGCTCCTCTTGAAACTCCTCCTCCAAAGCTGGTGTAGACTCTTCTTCAACTGATGTTGTATTGCGGCAAGGGTGAGTACTTGGTACTTAGCAAGTCATGCACAGAATGCAAACTAATATACTACATGCATGGCTTAGTACAAGGGAATGGCTCATGGTATAATTGCAGTAAAACAGCATTTGACAAGTATCATGAGTAGATTCGAAAGCAGTAAAGACAAGTATAATATCGATAACTTTTTCAGGAGTTAAATAAACATCTTTCCCATTCCTAGTCCACATTTCCATCAACATCATCAATTAACCAAACCAAACCTTCCAAGTCCAAGTTGTTTTCACGAAAGTCTAACCCTTGACTCTCCGCGGTTGGTCGTTCAGTATTGGCGATCTGGTTTTGCGCCAAATCCAGTCCAGCAAAGACAGACACAAGCTCTCACCACTGTGGGAGGGCCCGTTCACCGTCGTGGATATCCTCTGACCTGGCACCTTTTGCCTAAAAGATGTCGAGGGCAACGTCCTCCCCAACGCGTGGAATATAGAGAAGCTAAGGAAATTTTATCCTTAGAAATTCCTGTCGTCCGTGTAAACGCCCGCCTGTACTTAAATTCACGATTCGACCTCTCCTACCGACTCACGCCTGACCACCGCGGTCCCTAAAAGGCTACGGTCGCTGAATGAGAGTTCGTAGGCAAGAACAAGAAGAACAGCGGGCAGTCTTTTCGACAAAAAGAAAACTTTTATTTCATCAAGAATATTTACAGTGGGGGGAGCGAAGGGTCCCGCGCCATCACCCCCCAACCGCCCAGTTCATGGCGCCTGTGGACGACCGCCTCAGCCAAGGCCTCCCTCGTCTCCCGCAAGCAGGGGACGACCCGGATGAGTGCATCGACCCGCTCCATCTCTCGCCTAACTAAGACTTCCTCCACGTCCGCTACGACCTGCCGCCATGCCTCCTTATGGTCGAAGGTAGGCGGCAGGCCGAGTGACGGACGGTTGGACATCAAGAGGCAGAAGAAGAAGACTACTCAAGAAAACGAGAGGAAAAGATGAAGGTGCCTGCGTCGCTAATGCATCCGGCGCCTTCTTTCGTACCCCAAGGTGTGGAAAACGAAGAGGCTCGAGTAAGTATAAGGACCAGAAGCCAAAGCGCCCTGCACCAATTCCAACTGAAGCACAGGCATTGAAAGAGTTAAGGTGATCCTATCCCTTAAACTTCTTCCATTTTGTTACGCTTAGCTACCCAGCCTCCGAGCTCAAAGCGGTGCGTAGCGACTGCAACCCAGTCCCCACGCACCACTCGGGGGCTACTCACGCCTACACGAGTCAAAACCACTCGGTCGGTCAAAAACGCTCCTTCCCCGTGCAGGCGCGGGTAAACGCTTTGCTCACACGCTCGCCCGGATCAGCGGTCCGACTGGCCTTTTGGGTTCCCCCTCGCGACCATCCTTTCGACCCAAAATGCTTCGGCCTACGCCCCAGCGGCTACGGTTGCGAAGTAGCACTTTGCGGAAGAAGGGTGCGCTCGAGTAGGGCGACCGTCCACCGGTCAGACGCTTTCCTTTCTCGCGGGGTGAGCGGTCTAAGCCTAAGCTCTGTTTGCGTTCCCCCCGGGGGCGATGAACACGGCAACCCGCGCCCGAGTAACCCCCACGGTTCCGGTCGCTACGGTCGTCAGTCGCTCATCGCGACGAAAAAACGCAAATGGCACTTAGATCGGCCCGGCCGGCCAAAGCGGCTTTCGACCTCCTAAAAGGTTCATCACGTAAATTCGTTGTACTAAGGAACATCTGCTGCCCTTCCTTGCCCCTTGTGCGGGTCGGTGACCCAACTAACCGTCGGACTCCCCCTCGTGGTAACCCTCTCGACCCGAGTGCTACGGCCTACGCCCCAGCGGCTACGGTCATGAAGTAGCGCTTTACGGAAGAAGGAAGTGCCACTGCGGGGCAATTCAAGGTTGGTCGGGAACATTCCTATCCCGCGCAAGTGCAAGATCGGCAGTAGGTTCGCACACGTGCGTGGGTCGGTGACACAGTCGACCATCAGTTCCTCCCCGGCGGCGCCCACCTCGACCCAAGCACTACGGCCTACGCCCCAGCGGCTACAGTTGCTAAGTAATGCCTCATGGAAGAGGGGGACGCCCAAGGGGAGGATTTTACGGTTGAGTCGCGAACACTCCGTTCCCACGCAAACTCAGCGTAACCCTTCGCGCCCAAGCATCTGTCTTAGCTCAACACCTCGCTCCCCACAGCGGAGAGCACGCAAAACTCCGACGCATCACTCGCTAAAGCCGTCTTCGCTAAAAGTGAAATTCTCTAATGTAATCTCCACTTTCATCGAAGGGTATCCCGCAGCGCTACTCGCCCGGCGTTCATTCGAAAAGCGGCCCGGGCTGGGACCTCGGGCTCGCCGACTTCCGCACCTGACTAGTACCCGGCAATTTCGTGACCGGCGATGTCACACGGAGCCGTCAGGAAGGAAGGCAACGACGGTGACATCAACTTGCGCTTGGGCAACTCGTGAGGTGCCCAGCGACCGTGGATGACAATCGATGCATTCACCAAAGACAAGAGCGGAGCCAAAACAGGGACAATAGCCCAACCCTGCTCATCGAGATAAGTGGCACTTCGTCCTGTTATAGTTGCAACTAAAACTAAAATGCAGGAACAAAAGAAAGTGAAGGGCCGCGCTAGTAACGCGCTTGAAAGGCTCCCAGCCCTAGGCGCCATCGTCGGAGTCATCGCTGCTTTCGATGGACGCGCCTACAGGGTCCACGCGTAGCCGCTCCGCCACCATCTCCGCCGCCACACGGACACTCGCTTGCGTCCCCTTCGGACCCGGCGACAGTCGCCATCGGGTCGAAGGAGGCGTCGCGGCTAGCGCAGCGAGTCAGCACGTGCTCCGCGACCACGATCGCGACGTCCCGCCCCTTGTGGGCCGAACGCTCGCGAAGGGCGCAGGGCATTGCGGTCAGCGCCTCGGACGCCCGGACGAGACCAAAGGCATACTGCTCCGCAGTATGCTCCGAGGGCTCCTCCAGCCACACCCCTAGTGACCCCAGGCACTTCGCCAAGTTCTCGAAGGCCAGGCAAAGAACAGAGAGGAGATCCCGGTGCGTCATGGCGAGCGTTTCCTCAGCTATCCTGACCCGAACCCGCAGGGCTGTTGCCTCCACCTCCCACGCGGTGGCCGCCTCGGCCTGGGCAGCCAGGGTGGCCTGAAACCCCGACAGCGCATCCGTTAGGGCGGCCGCCCGCGACCTTGTCGAAGAAGGGTCGCTTGGGACGGACAGGATAGCATGGGAAGCGGCGCCTGAGGCCTCCGCTCCCCCAGCCCAAACTGCGGCCACCGTCGAGGGCGCTGGGGGCGACGGAGGCAGGCCCGGGCCAGAGGCGCTGAAAGAAAATGGAGGAACAGACTGCCGTTAGTATCAAGAAAGACTTAAGTCCACTCTACAAAACTACGCGAAAAACTTACGCCAAGCGCGGATCCCGCACGCGAAAGGAGGACGAAGGCAGGACAAGCCCGCCCCCCATCGCGGTGGCCGAAGACCCGTCGCCGAGGCGGGGCCGTCGGGGACTCGGGCCCCGGAAATCACCGGACACCGGGCGCTTCCCTGCCCTCCGATCGCCACACGCGTCATCACCCCCGCTCGCCATTGCCGCTCTAAAGAAGGAAGGTGGCGGGAAGAGTAAGAGGCTGGAACGAAGGTCTGCTTGCACGCGGAAATAAAATGGGGGAAACCATTCCCGTTCCACCCATTTTATAGACGCGTGCAGGAAGACGGAACGACGCGATCCGAACGGCCGTCTCGCTGAACGAGGCGGTGTGCCTTTCTGCCTCCGCCGCTGCGTAATAAATTCGCAGCATGGCGGCAGAAACCGAGGAGACTCGACGCGACTACATCGACAGGGTAACCCCCCGACTGGCTCTCCGACCCACTCGGGGGCTTGGGGGCTACACCCACCGGGTGCGCTCGCATGCACCCGGGCCAAGAAGACCGGCTGGGAGCGCCCCATACGCACTTAGTCGGGCCTACATCAGCAGGGAAACCCCCCAACCGGCTCTCTGACCCACTCGGGGGCTCGGGGGCTACACCCACCGGGTGCGCTCGCGCGCACCCGGATGGACCGGCGGACGCCATCCGACCAGACGGCGTGGCAAGAAAACCCCCGACCGCCTCTGGTGCGACGCGCTCGGGGGCTCGGGGGCTACTGACGAGTATACGTACCATGGGTATCCCCAGCAGCCCGGAACAACGAGCGGGCTGCCTCCTAAGAGCCCAGCTCCTACGAAGGGCCCATGGGCCTCGAAAGCGACCTGGCCCCGACTTGGGCCAGGCCTCGAACGCTCCGACCTCTCAGGTCCGAGCACTCAGGTGGCTCTGACCCCTCGGGTCGGAGCGCTCGGCGTGTCCCGACCCCACTTGGTCGGGACGCCCGTTGCTCCGACCCAACTGGGGTCAGCTTCTCCAGCAGTCGGGACACTAAGTCCCTAGCCTGCGTTCGACCAACTGCCCAACTGGCGTGACAACCTCTGACGTCCATACCAGAGCAGGCGGCCCCTTCCCGAGGATGTTAGAAGACCCACCAAAAAGTCAAGCACCGGTCCCATCACCCTAGCACACAGCAGGGTGGGACGCTCCCTCCCGAGGCCGCAAACTATACAAGTGAACCTCTCCGGTTTTTGCCATACACCATCCCTTACCTTAACAGAGGCGAAGTATGGGACCGACATACCGTTGGACGGGTACCACACCATAGCCCTGGTACGCTCCCCCTTCAAGCTACACAAAAGGTGTAGTTGACACCCCGAGGTACCACATGCAAGTTATTAGTAACTTACTCAACTAGGTCCGTCCCATTACAGACGTGTGGTTGCACGATTGACTCAGATCAAAGGCTTGCAAGGTTAAGTCCTTAGGGTGACCAGGGCAAGACTACCCAAAGAAACGAAATGACTTTCCCAAATGCCACTCATGGCCCACCCGACTGTTCTTGCCACTTGCCCCGGTCTAAATCTATTTATCAAACCCAGTTGATTACCACGCACCACGTGCCATCATCAACATCACAACACACGATACTTCTCAAAACAGGTTCAATATCTCATTAAGTCAATATTAACATTTGATTGTCCAAAATTATATCATGTGCACGTAGTAGGTTAAAGCAATATACTACAACGGTCTAAATACCCAATGTTGGCAATTTAATAATGTCCAATTACATATTCACAACTAGGGTGACAAGGGTTAATGGCACATAATTTAATTAAACAAGGTATCATACTGCAATTAGGCATTTATCTAATTCCCAAAAATAATTAAAACAATTTCTAATTAAAATAGCATGCAGTAATTTAAATCAAACTAATTTTCAAGAATAGGAGCAATATGGTCAAAGCATAACTTGCCTTCAAAGAGTACCTGTTCTTGGTCTTGAGCTGGTTCCTGGGTCAAAACTTCACCTTCGAAACCTTCGGGTACTTCCACGTCTACTCGTAACGCGTGCAAATAGCAATAAATAATCTAGCAGTGGACAACAAATATCCAAAAATTCAAATAAAATTCATAAATAGAGAGAGCACATTTTTATAATTTTTTAGAAATTTGAATCGTCCAAATCGGAGTTAAAATGCAAAAGTTATACCTGTTTAAAGTTTAAAAATAAATAAATAAATATAAACAGAGGTAAACTCATATCCAAAAATTAAATAAAATTCACCATTAAGTAGATCTCAATTTTATAAAAAAAATAGAAATTGGAATCACTCAAATCGGAGTTAAAACGCAAAAGTTATAAGCGTTTGAAGTTTGAAAAATCAAATAAAAGAATAAACCGAATTAATCCATTTATTTTTCTATCGAAAAGTCAATTTATTACGTCAGCTGATGTCAACACGGAAAACAAATTTCCACCAAATTATTTTTTTTTATTGAAAAATCGAATTATGACGTCATGCTTGCGTAATCGGGTCCATGGACTCGGTTCACGGTTCAGGTTCTGTCTACCGTGGACCCGGTTCACGGTTACACGTGTCGCTGAAACGCGGGCCCCACTGGATGACGTCATTGCTGACGTCATCGCGCTCGGCCACACGGTACTGACACGTGGGCCCCACCGTGACATCATCATGACGTCACGGATGACGTCATGGTGCGATTGGCTGACCCGCTGACACGCTGGCCCCACGCTGACATCACGCGTGACGACAGCGACGACCGGGCGACACTGCGCTGACCGCGCCCATTCGGCTACCGGCCACGTGGCACGATCTGGGCCGTTGGTTTGAAATCCAACGGTCCAGATTAGATCTAATCCCGCACGTTGCGGTGCAACGCGGTTGATCTGGACCGTACGATTTATATCGGACGGCTGAGATCCAATCGGGTTTTAACCGCGTCGCTCGGTGCGGTGGAGCAGTCCGAGATGGACTCGGGCGGAGATGAAGACAGACGACCGTCCTCATGTCCGGATCTGACGGCTTGGGGGTGCGCGCGACGCGGCTAGCTCTTAGCCGTTCGATCTTGATCGGGCGGCGCACGTTCAGGGTCAGGGTCAGGCTCGGGCGCGATGCGGTTGGGTCGAGTCACATGGCTCGGTCCGGCTCGGGTCGGACTCGAGTACGACTCGGACCCGAGGAACAGTAGAACCCGTTAGGGTTTCCAGCGATTAAATATTTAATTAATTGCTAGAAATTCAAATAAATCGAGAAAAATAGCAAAATACTCAGAAAAATTCCAGAAAAATTCTGGAAAATACTTTGGGACATTTTGGACTCAAATAAAATATGTCTAATAAAATTTTATTTAAAACTTTTAATTATTTAATTATCACAAAAAGGAATAAATTCAAATTAAATCCAAATAAATCCCAGAAAATTCCAAAAATTCCCAAAAGTGTAAAATTTCATTTAAATTCATGAAAAGCAAAAAATTGGGGTGTTACAGCCGTCTCCCCGCGATTGCTCGTCCGAGTTGAGGGAGAAGCCGCCGAGGGTTGTGGTTGTTTTCCGCCGTCGTTAGGATGTCTTCGCCGCTCCTGTGCCTAGATCCAGTTTCACGAAGGCGAGGTGCTTCGAAGGGAGACAATCCACTTCACCGGAACTGCTCCCAAACGCCGTGCCCTAGGTCTTCGTCCTCATCTCCAGTCAGCTAGCTTTGTCGCGCCTTCGCCGACGCTCACGAGCTTTCTCCACCGTCCGATCTCAGGTGAGCCACCCAGATTGAGCCACGTAGCCATTCTGTTCTGTCGTAGATTAGATATGTTTGTAATCATTGGATTAGGGATGGATGGTCTAGATTGCATCGCATAGAATTGGTTATGGTGGTTTTTGGCCGTAGGATTAGAATCGCACGATTTAGATTGATTGGTTTAGTGTTGTGTTTGGATTAGATCGTAGCTGTTAGATCCTAGATTGATGGTTTGGATGTAGCCACGTAACGCGTGGTCGGGGTGGACTGGATTAGACCTGGACCATAGATGTTGGATTCAACATTCGGGATTGAATCGCGTAGCGTTGCTTTAGATCGGTTCGTAGCTGTTCGATCGGGACCTGATGGTGTAGATCGAACCACATGGATGTCACTAGGACTATCCACGTCGGCGATGAAATCGCGCCGTTTGGATCCAATCTTGGCCGTCGGTTTTTGAATCAACGGATGAGATCGCGTCGTGCCCAAGCCAATCCGAGCGTGCCACGTCACGCGTGGAATTCGAAGCACCGCAGCCAAGCGACCGGTCACCGTAGACGTCAGCAGCAGGGCCCACATGTTAGCGGCTGGACCCGTGCGTGGGTGACTTTAGCGTGACGTTAGCAGTGATGTCACAGTGGGAGCCCACATGTCAGCAGAGTTGAACCGATTGATGACATCGGCAGTGACATCATCCGAGCGGGCCCACGTGTCAGTGACACGTAGACCGGGTCCACGGTGGACCCAAGCCGAACCGTGGACCGGGTCTATGGATCGGATGATGCAAGTGTTGCGCAATAAATCGATTTTCTTTTAGAAAAATAAATCGACTGAAATCAAAATCGTCGCTGACTTCATGCTGATGTCATATTTCTGCATTTTCGATAGAAAAATAAATGAAGTAATTCGGTTTATTCTTTTAAATGAATTTTCATACTTCAAATTGATATAACTTTTGCGTTTTAACTCCGATTGAGATGATTCCAGTTTCTAAAATTTTGTAAAATTGAGCTCTATTTAATGGTGAATTTTATTTAATTTTTAGAATTGAGTTGCTCTCTATTTTTATTTATTTATTCTTTATTTATCTGTTTCGCGTAGACGTTGAATTGCCCGAAGGCTTCGAGGGTGAGGTGCTGACTCAAGAATAAGTCCAAGACCAGGAACAACACCTTTTCCAAGGCAAGTTGTGCTTTGACCATATTTATCCTATTTATGAAATATATGTTATTTTAACTTACTGCATGCTAGTTTAAATTAAACTGCTTTCAATTAAATTTGGGATTAGCTACACACCCGCTTGAATTATGTCACCATGATTAATTATTGTATGCCCTAAATCATTTTGTCACCATAGATTGTGGATTAATAGTTGGACACTAATAAATTACCAACATGGCTTATTTAGAACGTTATTAGTTTGCTTAGCCATACTTCGTGCCATTGACATAGTTTTCAGATGCAAACTTAATATTGATTAATGAACTATGGAATTGTATTTTGAGTTAGTGTAATGATGCCACATGATGATGTGAAATGTAGAAGCTTGTGTGGGTCTACATAGATGTTGAATTATTGTTGGCATGTGTTGCACAATAATCACTGGGGTGGGAAATGATTTAGACTCGGGCAAGTGGCAAGAGGCTGTGTGCTAGGTGGGCCTGTGTGGCAATGGGAGAAGAGTGGATGTGAGGGCTATGTGCCATTTGAGTGTTGGAAGTCTTGACTTGGTCATCTAAGGATTTAACCTTGTAAGCCTTTGAACTGAGTTACTCATACAACCACGTGTCTGGAATGGGACAGACCTAGTTGAGTAAGTTACTAATAACTTGCATGTGGTACCTCAGGGTGATGGCTATACAGGGGTGTAACTGTACGGGGGAGTGTACCTGTGCTGAGGCTTGGTACCCATCCAATGCTATGTGTTGGTCCTATACTTCGGCTCTGTGTGAGGGAAGTGTAGTGAAGGCAATACCAGGGAGGTTCACTTGTGTAGTTAGAAGTTTCCGAAAGACTTTATTACGGTTAATTGCCTGTGTGGCGAGTGATTGTATCTTGTGGGTAAAGTGTATAACCTCTGCAGAGTGTACAATCTATTCAAATAGCCGAGTCCACGGTATTGGATATTGCTCGGGGATTACAGTCAAGGGTTAGAATTTCATAAAATTGAACGTGGGTTGGTTGATACTTGGTGTGGAAACAATGGACCTGATTAAGGATGATAAATGCTTTACTTGAAATTTGATTGTGCAAGTTACTATTATTATTATTGTTGTTGTTGTTGTTTTACCGCTTTTTAATTTACTACTGTTATTTATTTGCTTTATTGCAAAACAACCAAATAACATATCATTTGGAATAAGCTATGCATGTAGCTATTAGAATTGCATTTCGGTGCATGATTTGCTGAGTGCTTTAAAGTACTCACCCTTGCCACAACACAACCATCAGTTGAGGAAGAATCAATGCTAGCACTGGAGGAGGAGTTCCAAGAGGAGCCAACGAACTAAGGAGCGAGCCCAGTTAGTTGCCTGTGGTATATTGGTTGGCGCCATGAGTTCACTTATTTTTCGCTGCAAGTTTATTTATTTAAGACTTTGCCCTGCGAGGATTATCTTTGTAAGTTAACCATAGGGTTGACTCAACCGCTTTCGTTATAATAAAGACTTTATTTACTATTCCGCTGTGTATGATTGTGATATTCATCGATGTTGAGATTGCGTGCACTAGCGTGATCCTGGACTAGTGCGAAAAACACAGAGAGTCCAGATTTGCACATTCGGGTTCCGACAGTAGTGTAACCCTTCAGTGTTGAAACCTCAGCGGGCAGTACTGGATCTAGTTGGATCATGGTAAAGGTTTGTTATGATCGCTCGTCTTGGTGGTGTTTGATTGTATCTTGTGGGTAAAGTGTATAATCTCTGCAGAGTGTCAAAACTATTCGAATAGCCGTGTCCGCGATATTGAACAATGCACGGGGATTACAGCCAAGGGTTAGATTTTAATAAAATGAGATTGGGAGGGTGAATACTATGACATGAAAATATGGAACTTGGTTAAGGATGGTAGATGGTTTATTGGTGAAACAACTGTGAACTTTATTATTGTTATTATCGTTTTATTGCTTCACAATCTATTATGTTTATTTATACATGCTAGTTATTGCAAAATAACCACTTAACCATTTATTTGGAAAAAGCTATGTATGTAATTATCAGACTTGCATTCTGTGCATTACTTGCTGAGTGCTTTATGTACTCATCTCTGTTCCAACAATACAAACACCAGTTGAAGAGGAATCAACACCAGCTTTGAAGGAGGAGTACCAGGAGGAGCCATCGAGTTAGGGTGCGAGCTCAGTCAGTTGCCAATGGCATATTGATTAGTCATTACGAGTCTTTACTTTTGTTGCAGTTTCTTTTCTTGAGTTTTTACCCCGCGAGGCGTACTTTTGTAAGTTAACTATAAGGTTGGCTAAACAGGTTATATTAATATATAGAATCTTATATGTTATTCCGCTGTGTATGATTGTGATATTTCATTTATATTGAGACTGTGTGCACTAGCGTGACCCTGAACTAGTGTGTAAAACACAAAGTATCTGAATTTGCACATTCAAATTTCGACAGAGAGGTCTCGCGATTTGAATTCGCGATAGACCCCTCTGTCTCCATTAGAATTGACGACGGAGGGTATTTTTGTTATTTTTTAATTGGTATATTATTTCTGTAATTTTTTTTTAAAAAATATTATTTGAAAAAATTCTTACTATTCACTTGACACCGTCGACAGCAGCCGCAGACGACCGGGCCCCCCGGGGAGCACCTGAGGAACCAGAAACTTCTCGATCCGCCCCGCCCGAGACGTGCCAATATTCTCACCTCCGCCTCGCGTTGCCGACAAGCGAACCACCCAGCCACCTAAACCGACCGAGCACCAATTCCACCCCTTTCCAGCGCCAACGCGACGCGAAGCGCCGCGTCCAGCAAGGAATCAATCCGTTTCCGCAGGCGCCACGCCAGCTCTCCATCACCGCCTTTACCACCCCGCCTATAAAGGGCGCCCGTGATCACCCCCTTCCGCTGCGCGCTCTGGTCTTCTCTCGTTTCGATTCGAGGCGAGTTTGCGTTTTCTTTTTTGTCTCTCCGGCTCCTCGCTTCGTCGCGTCTGCGTTTTTTTGTCCTGTTTCTTCTCTCGTTTCGATTCGAGGCGAGCTGTTTCTTACGCGCCGGTTTTGATGCGGCGACGGGTCGTCGCTTTTGCCTTTCTGTGCTCTCAGGTTTCTGAATTCTGAAGCGGGGAGTGATTCGGATTCGATCGAGTTGTTCGGTTTGCGATCTATTCCTCTCTGATCCGTGTCTCTAGTTTCGATTCGTGCGATTTGTGTTCGCCTTCTCCGCGTGTTGATTGCAGGATTGGATTCGATTGGGAATTCGAGCTCTGTTGCGAAGGGGCCGGGCATTGGAGGTTGAGGCAGGTCAGTGGCTCGTGCAATGTCTCATCGCGTTGGTTTCGTCACTTTATTCGGTGGTTTCAGATTGAAGGGTTCACCGTCCGATTCTGGCTTCGTATGCTTGGAGCGCTCTCCTCCGATGGTTAAAAAATCAGTTCTATTATCCCATATACGAGGTGGATTCGAGACCCTGGGTTGATTCCTATTGTATCAGCTGATCTCGCTTGTGGTATGTGTTTGTTCTCCTTCAGATTCAGGAGGGTGGTGGTTGTGGAGATGAATCCAAGGGTGGAGGTTTACTTACGGTTATGTTTTGATCGGTTATGGTTCATGGTTGTTTTGATATCATGGTGACTTGTGCAGTATGTCTGTTATCAGTTATCAGAATTTTTTGTTGGGCAGATCTGCAGCGGTGAAGTTTTGGAGGTGGATTGAAGCTGGTATGGACCGGAGATTATATAGAATTGGATGAACTTGAAATGCTCTGTTTGGATACTCAACCCATCGATTTGATCTCTTCGCCTGCATAGTTTAGATTTTGTCTGCGACAATTTTGATTTGGCTTGTTGGTCGTTGTGGAGTTATATGGCTTAGCGAGAGTTCCCTCTCCTCCAGCAGGGCGCTGGCAGTTCCTATTTGTGATTAACAATCTTTTCCGACTTTATCTTCTTCGATAATTATACTGTTCAGATATTGGTTTTTCTATGTCCTCCTTCGGTAATTCTCAGTTCTTGCAGATATTGACTTACACAGAATTTGCAATTGAAATCGGTGCCATTCTCTGCACCATCTCTCCCAGCCAGAGCCAGGCTCATCCCTATCTTCCTCATCATTTGATTCCTGTTTTAGATGTTTAAGCATCTTCCATTCCAAAATAAATAGAATCATATAAAGGCTTCTTGCTCACTACAGGTCTCTAGTTGATAATTTTGCAAGACCATCCTGATGCTGAGTGACTTCTGTTTGCAAATCTTTTAAATCTACTTCCCTTCCAACTCATCATTAGGTAGTTAACATATAAACTTAGTTAAACTCTTACAAAGGCAATTTTCGGATTGATCTGCAGAAGTGGAAGATTCTAAGGGTGTTTTGGAGCTTCAAGCTAGATGAGAAAACCTACAGCTGCAGAAACATTTGACGCTTTGTTTTGGAGCTTCAAGCTAGATGAGAACCTACAGCGGCAAAAACATTTGACGCTTACTCTCCTTTTGATTCGAGTAGTTTCTTCTTACTCATAGCTTTGATTTGGGCTTCCGCTTTTGCCTTTTATGTGTTTGCAGATTTTTTAGCCCATGTGATGCGGGTAGTGACTTGAATTCGGTTTGTGATCTATCTCTTTGGTACAATTTGTTATCCCTGGTTTCGATTCGTGTGTTTTGCCTTCTCCACATGTTTGCAGAGTTTGGTTGGAAATTGGATCTCCCTATGGCAATACCGGACCCTGGAATTGAGGCAAGTCAGTGTCTACTTGTGCACGGTTTGTTTGGTTCATTGGTGTGGCCACTTGGATTTGGTGATTTCAGATATAAATGGTTGCGGATATAATCTTCTAACTGTTATTGAGTGCTGTCCTCCGGTGGCTAATCATCGGTTCATTATCTCATAATACGAGGTGGATTCGAGACCCTGGATTGATTCTTATTGTAAAAGCTGATCTTACTTGTGGTATGTGTGCTCCTTTAGATGCAGGAGGGTGGTTATGTTCATGGCTGTTTTGGTATCATGGTGACATTATGAAGCTTGTGTTGTTATCAGTAGTTGAGGTTTGGTTATGTTCATGGCTATATTGATATCATGGTGACATTATGAAAGTTTTTGTTGTTATCAGTAGTTGTGACAAGCCTAATTGTTATTATTGTTGGTTAGATCTACATATATGAAGTTCTTGAGATGTATTACTGGACTGTATAGATCATAGAATTGGAAAAGCTTACGATGCTTTGTTTGGATTCAGCTTCCCCTCATTTGATTTCTTGGTGTGGGCAGTTTAATTTCTGCCCTACATACTGATTTGGATTGTTGTTCTTCAGACTGAAAATATACGGTTTTCCAGGAGTTACCTTTCTTTGTTACAGCAAGCGAGTTCCTTTTTTTGTGACCTTATGTTCTCCATGTTCTCTTTGTTAATCTAACTTTTCGGACATTGGTTTTTCTACGTTCTTCGTCAGTAATTCTCAATTATATGCAGATATGGTATACAGGGATCCTGAGAGAATAATGTATAGCAATGTGGATGTCAGCATGACCTCTCGAACCCAGGCTTATCCTATAATCCTCATCATGATATGCATGTTTTTTTTATGTTTAAGCAGCTTTGCCCCCAAAATAAATAGGAATCATAGAACTATCCCTTGCTCATTGCAGGTCTCTAGTTGATTATTTTGCAAGACCAATCTGATGCTGCCGTTCTGGGTGAAATCTATTTACATATCTTTTAGTTCTATCTTCTTAATTTCTTTAGTCAGCTTGAAGCTAGATGGGAGAGTCTACAACTACAAGAACTTAGTGCCCTCTGCCTAGACTTAACTCTTCTTTTGACTCAATTGGCTTGATCTGCACCACACTCTATGGATCACAAGGCGGAATCCACATTCTCTACTTTGTGGTCCCAGCTTCTCTATTATAATCTTCTGTTAGCATTCAATCTAGCTGCTAATCTTCTTTTTCAAACAGTAGGTTTGCTGAGGCTTACCATTTTGGGTGGTTCTATTGTAATGCAGAGTTGCACTTCCAAGTTCCAACAGTTTTAGATGACTGAACTATTCATGCATTGATACCTTGGCCGGTGAGTTCCATTGTCCAATTCCCTGGTTTTGGTTGAATGTTTGTTCCTTGCATTCACTTTGGTTGATGTTCCTAGCTTATTGCTTTTGAGTTCTTTTTCTTAAAAATCCTGCTTGTCGGGTATTATTGCTTTGATTTGTTCACTTTATATATTTGGATTTTTATTGACATGTGATTGTTTGTCAATTTTACTAGTTCGTTGTGTGCAGATTACTGGGTAGCATGCTGATTAGGAACTAACTTATGTTCCCCAAAAGAACCTTATTGGCGAAGACATTAGTTCGAAGACAAATTGGGTTGTAGAGATTTGGTTAATCAGAAGATTTGGTTAATCAGGTGGTGGTTTATTTTACTTGACTGGAATTTTGGTGGTGTTAGAAGATAACAGAAGCAGCAACTTGGTAATTTGGATATAGCATTGATTTGCAGAGGTTGGAACTGTAGTTGCATGGATTGCAAGCTAAGGGGAAAAAGTCTACCAGATTTTGTTTTTATTAACACAGCATTTCCATTTCTGGGAATTCTTCAGGTTGGTGGTTGAATGTTTTCCAGAAATGGGATCATGGCAATTGGAGTTTCTTAAATTGGTTTGCAGTCTGAAAGTCAAATCCTTCGGAATCTACAGTCGTGTTTGCTCCTCTGACTGCATTCTTCGTTTGATTGCATTGGGCACTCTTCCTAATTTGTAATTTTGCCACGTTGTTTTGGTTCATCTATGTGTTTTGTGGTGATGCTTCCTGTTTGAGTTAAAGACTTCTTCATTGTTTGAACAGTGAATATGGCACCCCGAATATGAACTAAAGAGAGGTGGATTTTTTGCTGGTTTGGTTAATTTGATCATACTGTGGTGTGGGCTAACCAGTGCTAATATTGTCCGATGAACTTCAGGAACAATGAGAAGCGAAAGCATTCTTATTCAAATTATTCTTTGAAAGAGAATAATTTATTCTTAATAATTTTTAGATTTGAAAAGCAAAATGGTGCTTTATTAGGATTTGTAAACTAAATGAGATAGTTACCTCCTTGTATTCTAATTAGCCAACCTATGTGTCTGCATTTTTAATTCTGATTTAGATTTAACTTTAGGCAACCTACGTGTCTGCAATCTCTCTTTTTTCCTACACTGTTCATTTGTTGTTGATCTTATATCGTCATTCTATGCATTTGGTTCATCATGACTGCAGAATAGAGTTGTACTGCGCACACTTAAGGAGATTCAATCATCCGTTTGCATGATCTTTGGACTTCCATCAAGTTTATTTATTTGTTGGTTGCATCTCATACTTTTACTATTCAACCAGTGGGTGCTATCATGCATTGCAATTTCCATATATTGGTGGTTGTATAATGGAAAACCAGATGAGGCAGATTCATTATTCTTTGTTTGCACTATCATATATTCAATTTTTTTTTTTTGTCCTTCTAGCTTCCTTTTTTTGCTTAGCAACAACAGTGACATGTTTTAAAGCAGTTTCTTATTTGCACTGTTGGTTATGATTTCCAGAAGGAATCTTTTTGGCACTAGAGCTTCTATGGCCTCCGGGTGGAATTGGAGTAGGCCTTTGCAATTCCTTTTTCAACTATAGATATGATTTATCATCCTGAAGTGCATTGACTGGTTCATTTATATGAAAGAACGTTTTGTGGTACTTGCAGATATCAATCTGATACGCAGTATGGACAGAATATATAGACCCCAAGTCTTATAACATTGTTTGGATGATCTTAGCCCATGTTATTCTAGTTTCAGAGTTGAACACATCTGAATTTTTTTTCAAGAATTGTGTAGATGTATATTCGTCCTGGTACAGATAATTTGGGTTGTGCATTGCTTTGCAGTGTTTGGAGAGATGAGTGAAGTTCCTAGCTAGAATTGGTCAGCCCAGTGAAGTTTCAGCAGATAGTATGCTTTGGATACCTGTTTCTCAGTTTGGTGGCAAGTTCGGATTGCTGATTTACATATATTTGATATAGTTGCCAAGTCATTTGATGGATGGATTGGAAGATACTGAAATTTAAGACTCTTTGAACACACTCAAATAGTAGTCTACTTTGGAGTTTGGACACTTCATGGTCGGGTTAGTCTATACATCTTTTTGGTGGTGGTGACTTGAATTGTACTGTTTGTTTCTGATTTGCAGAACAGCTTTTCATGTAAATGGGTTTTTTTGGGGGTGCAATAGCCTTCAGTCGCATTCTTTCTCAATTGTGCATCTTTTTTAGCATAATTAGTTCATCTCAATGACGGAATGAACTCATGGTACTTGCAGATTTCAACCTGTCTTGCAGTTGTTGAAGTTTAAGAATCCCAAAATTAGGTAGTTCGTAAAGTTTCAGAAAACAGTATGCTCTTGAAACTACCATGTCTGTGGTAGCCAAATCTAATTTGTCTATGAAAATGATGATTTAAATAAGCTCTACACTGGAGCTTTGGTGCCTAGTTGGAGCTTCCAGACTACATTCCTCTCTCCTGATTATTGTTTCGTGCAACAGATCACTGGTATTTGCACATGTTCAATGTATGTCTTAGTCCTAATCTTCTCTATATTATGGTCCTCAACACTCCGCTTGGAATTTGGGAGTCGATGACATCTAGGCAAAGATTAAGTCTCAATCTTGTCATCTACTTATTCTTAGGCCTCCTAATATTTTACTGCGAAGTCAAACATCTATCCGATGATTCCTATAAAACCAATAATTTATACGTGATGAGATTTTGACCGGGATAATTTGTGTTGCAGTAATCTACAGATTCAAAGTAGAAGACCCTCCAATGGGAAAAGTAACAAGGATACACCTCTCATTTTTCTATTAGCCACCGCTGGACATTGCTCACCCTTTCTTCTTTGTCAGTGATCCTTGACACATTACCTGGCATGACATGCAACAAATATTTGATATTTGCAGATCCTCAACTTGGAACACAAATTAAGGATGGGGTTAGTTTATTTTAGTGGGTTTGATCTTGCGTTTGTTTGGCTGTGACCCTCATAATTCGTTCAAATCAAAATGCCGCTAAATTTCATGCTAACAAGTGACCATGCAAATGGAGTGCAAGACCCTGGAATTGAAGTCTAGCAAAGCTTCAGTTGGTACGGGAGCTTTGGTGCACCGTGGATTTCATTAATTGTGTTTGCTCACCCGATTGTTTTGACTAGTAATTCTGAAGAATATTACTTGCATTATACAGATTAATTTGTACTACTTGCTTCAACTTGCATGCCGTTAGGATGATATCACTGGCCTGATCTCTCTGGTGCAGCTTGGATTCATTAACTGTTCGAGGTCCCAACTGAAGTAATTTTTGCTTTCATCTGTACGGATTGTAGTTGTGAAACAAGGATCCTAAAACGGGAAAGATCAATACTTAAATTTTAATTAGCCAATGATGATTATCAATTTTTGATTTGGATTGTTGGCTATCAAATTTATTTCTATAAGTTGGGAGGGCGGTGTTGCCATCTTCAATTTTATCTGCGCACTTAACTGCATACTGTTTTCTAACGGTAATACTGTATTTTCTAACGGTAATCCTGTAGCACATCATTGGGTTAGCTTTTGTGATCTGCGGATTTTTCAGCTATTAAAGAGTGAAGATTGTATCAGAATCTGTGTGGGCCTTCTTACTTCGGGCAGAGATACATGTGAAATTTATGGCATGCTGCATGGACAAAGTTTTGTACTCTAAACACGGTAGAAGACCCACACTTGATATACCTGAACTGACTACTTGCTTTGGTCATTTTGTCACACTTTGAGTAATCAGTTCACACATTGCTGATGATGGCAAATATTGCATCTTATGTTTGTTCATTTGACTATTTTCATGAGCAGTGCTTACCACTATTGGGTTAATTTCTGTGACATAGTTCAAACTCTTGCTATTTTCAAATCTTGATCTTAGGTGATAAAGAACAAAGATGGCTTTGTAGACCTCAGATCCAACCTCTTAGTTTGCTGGCTCTCCTATGTCAGTTTACAGTTGTAACCAACAATTCAGGTATGATTAGAAGTATTGAACTCCTGACTCAAATTTGGGTAACGTGGATATGCTGAGATGCTCCGGTCACTGGAGGGTTGGTCCCAAAATTGGAAGCTTAAACAAATCGATTGCTTTGAACACTTGACTTTTTTGCATTTTGATTATTGTTATCTTTCATGTGGAAAATTATGATTTTGGTTTGTTGGCTATGGAATTGATTATTCAGAAGTCGAGTTCTTGTGGCACTGGAGCTTGTTTGTGCGGATCCGGATGTGTTATCCTCAACTAATTGTGTTTGCTCGATTCACTTGGCTCTTTTCTAATTTCATTTGCAAATGATTAACTAGCAGCACAGCGTGGAAGTAGTAGATTACATATCAGAAATTTGATGTTTGAGAGGTTTTGCCCCACTGCCTTATACATCCTGGAATTTCTATTTTCTATGACCAAAACTCAAAGCAAGACAAATTTCTGTCTTCACACATTTTAGGTCCCACTAACCTTCTGATCATTAATCGGTAATTAACCTGCAAAACCTTTCTGTATGTCCTATTCATGTTGATAATCACTCTACTCATGGTATGTTGTTAATTCTGAGGAGCAATATTAGGATTCCCGTGGTTTCACCCTCACCAAGTTGGTTTTCATGGATTCTGGCTTCTTCCTAGAGTCAGGTTACAGAAGCTAGCTTCATGTTAGAATTCTACATAATCAATTTACATTTTTATTGTTGTGTGTGCCCATCTTGCATATAATTTGTTATGACTCAGTGTGCAATTGTTCCGTTGTTTGCGTGTGGGCAAATGTTGCCTTCGGATCTCTACCTGATCGTGTGACACTTGTATGATTTGCTGTTTGTTTGTAGTGTTTGCTGATTTGTGGTTTGTATTGTTGCAGTTTAACACTGCCGTTGCCGGTCCCAAGCCCGGATGAAAAAATGTGGAGGGAATTGCCATCCTTTGTATGATTTTTAAAATATTTTGAACGGAGTAGCGAGTTGTTGATCCGTTCAAGCACGTAGAAATAATAAATTTGAAGCTGCTGCTGCTGCAGGTTTAGGCAATAAGAACTATCCTAGTCGCATAGAGAAGCATATATATATTAACCTTCCCTATAGGGGAAGGAATTCGCGAGCGCTCGGCGTGTCCACGTCGGCCTCCTGTGCGCCAAGCCCCCCACAGTTCTGCCGATTTCCGTCTGGCTCCATATGTACTGAGATCGTTTCGTTCGAAGCGTCTCCGCTTGCCTCTCTGCGTCTCCCATTTGCCGGCTCGTCAAGCGCCATCATTTTGGCCCTCGCGTAGAAATAATAAATTTGAAGCTGCTGCTGCTGCAGGTTTAGGCAATAAGAACTATCCTAGTCGCATAGAGAAGCATATATATATTAACCTTCCCTATAGGGGAAAGAATTCGCGAGCGCTCGGCGTGTCCACGTCGGCCTCCTGTGCGCCAAGCCCCCCACAGTTCTGCCGATTTCCGTCCGGCTCCATATGTACTGAGATCGTTTCGTTCGAAGCGTCTCCGCTTGCCTCTCTGCGTCTCCCATTTGCCGGCTCGTCAAGCGCCATCATTTTGGCCCTCGCGGAGTCGTCGAGGTGCTGATGGCCGTGATTCGTTCGCCTCGGCTCCATTCCCCCCGGCCTTCGCCTCCCCTCCCCCGTTCCTTCCTCAGCCCGAGCCGTGCGGAGCCCTCTGCGCAGCCCTCCAGGAGCACTACCCCTCGCCCCCGTCCCCGCTACGGCCTCCAAGTCCTCTTCCTCCACCCCCGGCGATCCGGCCTGCCGGTCGCCTCTGGCGGCCTGCAAGCCGCTAGGCGCGACGCTCTCCCTGCTTCCCTCGTGCACTCCGCCCGGCCCTCCCTTGCTCGACCATCCCCCTTTTCCCCATCGTCCTAACGGTGCCCTCCGCCCGTTCCCCGTGCATGCCCACCTCCTCCGCTTCCTCGGCGACACCGGCAGGTCACCCCTGCTCGCTCCTCCCCTCCATTCCCTTCACCCCAGATCCCCTTCCCGCCGCTCCTCCTCTCCGCATCACCGTCGCCTTCCCCTCTCCTCGCATCGCCCCGTCGCATGGTCACACGCCTCAGCAGCCACGCCGCCCGTTGTTCCTCCTGCAGCACCGTCGGCTTCCGAAGGCCTCTCCGTCTGGCTGGCCAAGAGCAACATGGTGGTCGAGAAGGAGGACGGCGGCGTTGCCTGCCGGTGACCACACCGGATCTGGATGGGGTTGAGGTGGCCCTGCCCACTGTGCTCTGGATGCCACCACCTTGCCATCGGTGGTCGAGAAGGAGGATAAGCATGCGTAGGGGCTGCAGGGTATAACTGTATACACTGTGGAATCTCTCCAATTAGATGTTTGTTTGTAATTTTGAGCGGTGATTTCTTATAGATTTTGAATTTTAAAGCTTGAATCTATTTTAGTATGTGTCTAGGATTTCATGCACGGGTTGCGAATGGGTTGCGAATGGTAAGTTGATGTTTCTGTGTGCGAATTCGAATACCCGCTGCTTGGAGTTCTTTTTCTAGGGTTAGATTTTGTAGATTGCTTATTGTTGAAGCCTGTGAATGGGCTGGGCATAAAACTAATGGATTTGTGCATAAAATTGATGGATTGCTTATTAGCCATACACCAACTGCACAAGATCTTGCCCTTTCATTGTTTTTTGTGCTAACTAATACACTTGATATTGAATTGCAATATATACACTGAGGAATCTCTCCAATTAGATGTTTGTTTGTAATTTTGAGCGGTGATTTCTTATAGATTTTGAATTTTAAAGCTTGAGTCTATTTTAGTATGTGTCTAGGATTTCATGCACGGGTTGCGATTGCTTTGACCTGTGAGATCATATTAAATAATTGTCACAAAGATCTTTGTTAATTTGCCTGGTAGAGATGTATGTATGTGACTCATATTGTTGCTACAATGTTCAGTTAATGGTAAGTGGATGTTTCTGTGTGCGGATTCGAATACTCGCTGCTTGGAGTTCTTTTTCTAGGGTTAGATTTTGTAGATTGCTTATTGTTGAAGCCTGTGAATGGGCTGGGCATAAAACTAATGGATTTGTGCATAAAATTGATGGATTGCTTATTAGCCATACACCAACTGCACAAGATCTTGCCCTTTCATTGTTTTTTGTGCTAACTAATACACTTGATATTGAATTGCAATATAAGTGATCATGATGTTCTCCAAACTTACTATTTGCGACTTTTGTGAGAAAATGCACCTTACATAAAAAATATCAAGCTCGATTCACAGTTTAATGTGCAAGTAGATCACCAATCAATTCAGTATAGGAAAATGAAATCAAGCTAAATCAGAACTCATCCTCTAAGTACATATATGGTTTTGTAATTTTGTTACACATTTTTATTGCTTCAAACACTGGTATCCCTGCTAGATCCCCGTCTGAACAGCAAGTGGTTGGCATCTACAGCTTCCAACAGTCATCACAGCAAGCAGAAGAAGCTCTCCCCCAGGGCCTGGACTCCCTGCATCAGTCACTAGCTAACACGGTGTCTAGCGGGTCTCTGATCAAGGAAGATGACATTGGGAGCTTCATGGGTCATATGGCCCTTACCCTCGGCAAGCTCTCCAACCTTGAAGGTTTTGTCATACAGGTTTCTACAATCTTCATTGTTTTGTTGATGTATAGATAGGGACTACGACAGCCTTGTTATACATGTTTTTGGTGAAAAATGCCAATTCTGCCAGTCAGCAAGCAGTGAGCTTCAATGTTAAGCATCAAATATAACATGGAAGATTAATCAGTTTTGAACTGGTTATAGCTGATCAGAACTCAGAACTTAGTTCTCAAACCCTTGTTTGTACATGATTGGCAAGCCATTCTTGCTTTATAAGATCATTAGCTATGTACATTGTTCGCAATGACATGTCGAGGTAAGTGGAAACCTACTGAAATTGCTTAGTGCCATACCACATCATGCAACAAATAAAATTCTAACCGCTTTTATCAGTTTGCTACTTCAATCCCTGTCAATGAATCTAGCAATTGCCAATCCACTTGACTTCAGTACACAAAGATGCAAGCTTAGATTTTAACAGCCTCATTTTGTTATGTTAGTTTCCTCAGGCCAACACCAATGGATCGATTCATCATATTTTCCCTTTTGCGATTACAAAATTCTGATTGGTATGTGGTATCACTCATCGCATGATTTTGCTTTGGTTATATATAATAAGCTAACATGACATTTAGTTTTGATGCGCTCCTCTTGGATATGCAGACCGTGGCTGGAACATGTATAACGCTGCAAGTGGTAGCGCACCTCAGATTTTATTCTCATTCCATGACTTCGTCCCAGCACAGGTGCTATTCTTCTATCCTAATCCATAGCTAAATGATTCTTTTTTGAATGGCAGTGAGATACCATCCAAACAAAGGGGTTTGAATGGCTTTGTTGTTTGTGCACCCATGAAAACTAGAGGAGAAAAATTCTCTCTTTGCAATGCAAATATTAGCAGCCTCTTTGTTCGTCTAGATTCTATTTTTGTAGAGTTCTATATGGGAGCAGAAGTGAAACAAAGAAGGTCTGCTCCCAGAGCTTCTTTGTTTCTGCCTGTTTCTATCTGATTTGTTCAAGGGGATCACTTGATGAAGGTTATGCAGGATATCTATCATTTGCCGATGCTCTAGAAGCATTTGGTGCTGATAAAGGTGACCCTGTTAGTGTTGCCATTGGAGGTCATTTCATCAAGGTTCTGATGTTTCTATTGCTTAATTTTGTCGTGGTTTCTCATTTAGATGTACCAAAACCGTTGGGTTTACCCTTTTAAATTGCTAAATATCTTGTTGCCCCCTTTGTCTATTATTAAATATATACTGCATCTTCATTGTGACGCGCACCTTCCTTAAGGAAAGACCAGAACAGAAAATCATTGGAATATGTATAGATACGGAGATAACCAAGCACTCATTAACGATAGTTTTTTTTCTACTACTTATTAACATGCATAGCATGATAATGCAAAGGCTAACTGTGCAATCATATATTGGTGTTCTGTACACTCAAATTTACTCAGTAAACCATAGTTCTTGCAGTAATAAACATGATTTGATCTCATGTCATTTCCCTGTAATTACATTCCACAAGTTTCTTTAATAAACTGTTATTTCATGAAACCATTCAGATTTCAGAGACAAACGAACATTCCATATTTTTTATTCTTCTGTAGGGCCTGTAATGTCGAAGTTTACTACTGTTTTTAAGGAGCTTGGAACATACAAGGAACTCCTTCGTTCTCAGGTAATATCTATCATATACCATTGAACTCTACAGTTTCTTTTCCATAGGTAGTTCACTTCACCCATGAGTAAGTAAGGAATTGGAAAACACCACTGTTGCTGGATGTAAGCTTTGAGCTGGACACCCCGGGATTGTCCCTGTGAGTTATGGCATGATCTGTATGATTTTCAATTTACAACATTCGCATCAGCAGTAGCTGTGCTTTCCCTTTGTTGTTTTCAGGTTCCCGCATGCATTTTGAAACTTGGCAATTTGCCAGCTGTAGTTTTAATATTGAGCATGCTAAGTATATTTTACTACCTAGAATTATTTGGTAATTTTAAATACATATGCAACAAACTGAAAATATAGGTGGTAAAATGCTACATCTTTAATGTACAGGTAGGAATTTGCAAAACCAGAAATACAAGTATGAGCATGCACTTTTCTCAATTTCCTAAGGGTTGTACATTTTTATGTTTCAAGAAACAAACTTATCAGAAGAAAATGCTAAAAGTTCTTTCCATTAATCCTGTCTTCCTTACTGTTGTTCGAGGTTCTTCATTCTTTTCTAGAATGCCAAAGTTGTCTTATTGGATATGAAAAAGTTGACCAACTAAAAGGATGGTGATCAGGCTTGTTGAACCTAACACCTCAGTAGTGAAGGTTGGCCACAAAACCATCCCAGTGCATTAACATTTGTTATCTACTATAGACTTTAAATTATTATGTAAGCTCAAAATACACCTTTTGGAGTGACAACCGTACAACAGCATAAGTGATTGGTTGTCTATAACTAGGCCACTAGGGCCTTTATACAACTGAAAAGACTGCATTTGAATATGCAAAGCTTTGACTGCATATATCAAGAGCCCTGAATCACATGTGAAGATATTTATGTGTTCTGTGATGAAATCTCCGTTTGGGCTCTCAAAACGTTAATGTGCTGATCTGATTTCTAGAAAGCTGGGAAACATGAATTTCATTTTACAAGTAAATACTATTTATATTCTAATCAGTGTGTTCCCTCAAACAGGTTGAGCATATGCTTAGTGATCGTTTAATGCAATTCATCAATGTCGATCTGTATGGCGTAAAGGTAACACCCACCCACCCAGCCACACCAAAAAAAGAAATAAAGAAAAAGAAAAGACGCACACATGCTGTTGTGCAATCTGTATTTATGTAGATAGTAGCTCAGGTGTTGCTCTTTTTTGTGGCTCGATAAGTTGCATGTTGGGTCCAATCTCCAACCCTCATTTCCTTCAGCTACTATAAAATAAAAAACCTGAAATCGTCTTAAAATTCTACTTTGAATTTTGGTGACTTCCTTTTTGGGAAATGGGAACAATTTATCGCCAGCGCTCTCTTAACTACACTTGCTGTTCATTTGGAAGTTGGAATTTTTAACACATTGGTTACTTTATATTATATGCTAACATTCGGCCCTGTATATAGGATTGTGGACGACGTTTGCACAGGGCTACAATGGGTTATGATCAGGTGACGCCTTGAGTTTTAGCTATGTCATTACCAATTATTTTTTTTGTTTATTTTTTCATGTTGGAATGTAGTGCACATCTACATAAAAAAAGTGTAACCCATTTCTTAATACAATTTGGCTTTAATGTTTTCTAAAATTCCTTTTGCGGCTCAATCTCTGATATTTTTTAAGACATGTATTATTGCCTGTTGACCGCATAAAGTGTTAAACTCGGCGTCTATAGTTTTTTATTTTGGTTTGGGATATAATATTTCTCGGAACATGTATTATTCTTTTTTTCTCCCCAAAAGAGCCGTTGTTTCGCTGGATCGTCGACGGTTCTTACATAGCGTCTTTTTTCCAAGAAATACTCAAGCGAACAAAAAAAACTCGAAGATTCCTGCCTCTTTTTAGAGATAAAAATTTGGATCAAATTTCGCACGGCGCGACGGAGCGCGCAGCTCTCACTAGTTATATATAGTGCGGAAGCACTTGCTCTGCCTTCGGAAAGTATCATTGCTTATACCCGTCATGGAGTAAGCAGTCTATTTTGTCGATCTGACACCCGGTATTTCCCTTTCAGAAAACCATCTTTTAGTAACTTCAGAGTTCACATATCTATTTTCAAGTACTGTTGAATGTTGAATCTCTCATAAGTTTAATGTTAAGCTATATAGTGTTCCAGTTGACAAAACACCAGACAAGACAGTGGGAATACCAGTCTCGAATTAAAATCCCCTACAAGCTTGACTAATATGCACGAGCACGCCTATAGGTCTCCTGCCATGGAATTTTATTTTAAAATAATACATTTTTTAAATAATTTTCTAAAAATAATACGCCAAAAAGAAAAATTACAAAATACGCATCTGTCGCCATTTGAATTGGCGACATGCGTTATTTGAAATGGTAACAGGGCCTGTGCCAATGCAAATGACGACAGTGATCTCAATCTTGTCGATTAAATGAATTCACGATAAAATAATCGGTTGGTCAAATTAAATCCGCGATAAAACAGTATCTGTCGCTATTTCAATTGGTGATACAGCCTGTAGCTTTTGTCGCCAATTGAAATGGCGACAGAGATATATTTTTCTAATTTTTTTCGATGTATTATTCTTATAAAATTATTTTAAAATATATTATTTAAAAAAAGTTCTCCTGCCATGAGCCCATGACTGGCAATGGCTGCTCGTGTCAAAAACCTTTGTGGTAGTGAATGAGGAGTTCTAACAACTATCTATTACTGTTGCGTTGTTGTCATGCACTTGAATTGATTTTGCTGAGGCTCAGCTGAACGGCGGCGATTGTGACCACGGGCTGTCGGGGAGGAAGGTCAGCTAAACCTAGGGTTGAAAACGAAACAGAATTTCCGATTATTCCGAAAAAAAAACTGAAGCAGAAGTTTTTTTTTTCAAAAGCAAAAATAGAAAATATTGATACGAAAACCAAATTTCTTTACGAAAACAGGAGAGCCCCTTCCAATAAAAACAGAACGAAAATTCCATGACAAACCAAAAATTTCGACTAAGCCTGATCCTTTACTCAAAACACTTCGTACCTAGCATAACCGGCCAACTAGTTAGGAATTTTTTTTATTTAATATATATTTTAAATCTTTTTTTCAATAATAATCGACGAAAAACCAAACTGACAGAAGTAGGCTCATATCGCCCGTGATTTGGGCGATCGCACGTGAGTGGGGCGATACCAGCCTGCCACGGCAACGTTTGTAGCCTGCCATCACTGCCGTTTAGCTGTCGTGGCAGCTATCGCCCCAACCAAGTGCGACAGGTGGCACACCAACAAAAAAACGTCTGTCGCGCTTCGTTTTCAGTTGCCATAGCGGGGTTTTGGCGAGAAACGAAAAATGCCTGTTGCGCTTCGCTTTCAGTTGCCACGAAAATTATCGCGGCAGCGAGAAACGCCTGTCGCACTTCGCTTTCAATTGCCATGGCGGGGTTTTGGCGGGAACGTTGGCCATGTTGCCTTTTGCCGATGCCGACGATCGCCCGTCCCTGCGGCGATAGGCTGCATGCCGTGGTAGCGTTAAACACTGCCGTTTGTGCCGTGGCGGCTATCGCTCAAAGTAGGGGCGATCGCCCCATGCATGGGCGACAGGTGCCCTTTATTTCACACCACTCACGGGCAACAGGTGACCTCCACATCAGGCCAAAGTACGAAAACAAAGAATTCCGAAAGCAAAGAATTCCACCTGTCGCGGCAGCGAAAAACGCCCATTGCGCTTCGGTTCTAGTTGCCATAGTGGGATTTCAGCGGGAAATGTCAGGAAGTACCGTTCAATGCCATCAATGCTATCATGGGGCACACTGCCCGGGGTAAATAGCGCCCTAATATGGGGCGATCGCTCCATATCCGGGCGTTTTAGCGACTTAGCGACTCAGCGACTTAGCGTTTTAACGACTTAACGTTTTATCGATTTAGCGACTCAGCGTTTTATCAATTTAGCGACTTAGCGTTTTAACGATTTAGTGACTTAGCGACTTAGCGTTTTAGCGATTTAGTGATTTCGCTTTCAGTTGCCACGAAAACTGTCGCAGCAGCGATAAACGCCTGTCGCGCTTCGCTTTCAATTGCCATGGTGGGGTTTCGGCGAGAAACTAAAAATGCCTGTCATACTTCGCTTTTAGTTTCCATGGTGGGGTTTCAATGGGAAAGGTTGGCCGTGTTGCCTTTTGCCGATGCCGACGATCACTCGTCCCTGCGGCTGTTGCTGTTTGTGCCGTGGCGGCTATCGCTCGAAGTAGGGGCGATCGCCCCGTGCATGGGCAACAGGTTCCCTTTATTTCACACCACTCACGGCCGACAGGTGACCTCCACATTGGGTTGAAGTACGAAAACAAAGAATTCCACCTATCGCGGCAGCGAAAAACGCCTATTGCACTTCGGTTCCAGTTGCCACGGTGCGATTTCGGCGGGAAACGTCAGGAAGTACCGTTAAATGCCGTCAATGCTGTTAGGGGACACATTGCCTGGGGTAAATATCGCCCTAATATGGGGTGATCGCTCCATATCGGGGCGTTTTAGTGACTTAGCATTTTAGCGTTTTAGCGATTTAGCGCTTTAACGACTTAGCGACTCAGCGATTTAGCGACTCAGCGTTTTAGCGATTTGGTAGATAACGGCAGTGACAGCAGTAACGAAAACGCTGCTACGACAGCTCCTATCACTTATTTGCTAAAACGCTGAGTCGCTGAGTCGCTAAAACGCTGAGTCGCTAAGTCGCTAAAACGCTATCGCTAAAATGCTAAGTCACTAAATCGCTAAGTCGCTAAATCGTTAAAATGCTGTCGCTAAATCGCTAAAATGTTGAATCGCTAAGTCGCTAAGTCGATAAGTCGCTAAAACGCTACGTCGCTAAATCGCTGAGTCGATAAGTCGCTGAGTCGCTAAATCGCTAAAACGTTGAATCGCTAAGTCGCTGAGTCGCTAAGTTGCTAAAACGCTACATCGCTAAATCGCTGAGTCGATAAGTCGCTAAACGCTGAGTCGCTAAGTCCCTAAATCGCTAAAACGCTGAGTCGCTAAATCGCTGACTTGCTAGGTCGCTAATTAATCTAATCGCTAAGTGGATAATTAAAATCAAACACACAAGAAAATTACCTGCGACAGCCTTCTCCTCCTCTTTTTCCTCTTCTTCTTCCTTCTCTTCTTTCCCTCTTCTTCCTTTCTTTCTTTCTTTCCTCTCCTCTTCTACTTCTTCTACTTCGGTCGCGAGGGGGGAGGGGGCAGGACAAAGCGAGCTGGGCACCTATCACCCTTGTCTGGGGCGATCGCCCCTTACTGGGGCGATTAGTCAAACGGCGTCAGTAAACGCTGCCACGACAACACTTTTACCTACAACAGCAACACTTTTCTCTACCATGGTAGAGAAATCACTCGAGCATGGGGCGATCGCCCCAAACATGGGCGATGTGAGCCTATTTCTGTCATTTTTTTTGTCAATTAGTTTTGAAAAAAAGATTTTAAATATATATCGTGCGGCTCGGATCATGCCGTGTTGCTAGCAGGTTTGAGACGTTGGATCGCATCCGCGTGTGCGGTTCGGATTGCGCCATGTCACCTCTCCGTGTTGCCGTTGGAGTCCACCGCTGCAACGGTCGTGCCACGGTTTTCGGGTCGTTCGCGCACGCCTAGACGCTATAAATGTAGCTGTCGTGCTTGCCGCGAGGCGCTGAACTTGATGCCCTAGGTCTCGCATGTCAAAGAGCTTCAGATCCGCCACAATTTCACACCAGAGTCAAGGAGCACCGCCACGGGTTATCTCATCCCACCGAAAATTGTTGCTGCTTTGCTGTTTTGAAGGCCCAATTCGAGATCGCCATGACGAGACACTTTCGAGGGGGTACATCACTTTGCTGGTGGGCGCCCGGAACGCCGTAAAGGTGGTCGCCATCTTCATCACCGGCTGGAACCACCGTCGAGCTCCATCGACTGACCTGCAAAGTTTCTCGATCGTCGGATCATGATCAGATGGCTCAGGTATCATCGCGTGTTCTCATCCGAGTGCACTGAGCGGAATAGATCTCCACCGTTAGATTTAGCATGAATGGCAGGGATTGTGCCACATATTTCCTTGACTGATGTAGTTTAGATCTAGTCTCAGCCGTTCGATGTTAGATGTAGGGTGTGGATCGTGACACATGGCGAATACCGGGACATGACACGTCATGCTCTTCTAGCTGCGGGTCAGATTTAATCTGGGCTGGTGGAAATTGAATCGACGATTTGGATTGCACCGCATAGTTGGCCAACCAGACACCGCCACGTGTTTGGCACAAAACCAGAGCCATCATCGAGACGCGCCGGTCGCGATGACATCAGCAATGACATCATCCCGAGCGGGCCCACATGTCAGCGTCTAGTAGGTCTGGTGGACTGGGTCCACGGTGGACCAGAGCTGAATCGTAGACTGAAGCTGACGTGGCATCGCCTGATTGGTCCACGTCGGTGTCGACGCAAGTGTGATGCAATTATTCGGAATTTTCAGTAGGAAAATAATTCGTTTAGCTCAGTTTATTCTTTTTAATTTGTTCTCAAACTTCAAATTGCTCATTCTTGCTCATAAGAACTCCGATTGAGGTGATTCCAGATCCTAAAAATTTGTAAAGTTGTGCTCTATTTAATGGTGAATTTTATTTGATTTTTGAAGTTTCCTTGCTCTCTATTTTTGGCATTTATTTATTTATTTATTCGTTTCGCGTAAACATTAAAGTACTTAAAGGCTTCGAATGAGAGGTGTTGACTCAAGAAGCAAGTCCAAAGCATAATCAAGAGCTTTCCCAAGGTAAGTTGTGCTTTGATCATATTGATCCCATATTTCTAAATTATGTTGTTTTAAATTATGTGTGCTAGTTTAATTAAAAGGGATGTTAATTAATTTGGAAATTAGTTAATCACCTAATTGGTATTGTCACCTTGTCAATATTATTTGTAGGCCATGATTCATTTGTCACCCTAGAATTGTTGTTTATTAGTTGGTTGCTATTAATTTGCCAACATGAGTTAATTAGACTGTGATTAGTTTGCTTAGCCATGCATCGTGTTGTTGATATAATTTTAGAATGTCAAATTAATCTTACTTAATGAAATATAAAATGTGTTCATAAAGGATGTGGCATGTGTTATTGATGAAGTTGATGGCATGTGGTGCATGGTAATCAACTGGGTTGGTAAAATGATTTAGACTGGAGCAAGTGATAAGAGTGTTTATTGGTGGGCCAAGTGTGGCATTTGGGCGGTCGTATTTGGTGTTTGGTTTTGATGAATTGAGCATTGTGAGTTTTGGGAAGTCTTGCCTTGGTCAATTAAGGACTTAATCTTATAAGAATTTGAACTGAGTTAAACATACAACCACATGTTTGGAATGGGACAGACCTGGCAGACTAATTTATGAAGTTTTTACCTTAGTGCTGTCATGGTGGTGTGTGTTCTGAGTGTACGGGTAGACTCACATGGCAAAAGAGGGGGGCCCTTAGTGTGGTGGTTGTAACATCCCAAATTTTGTTTTTATTAAATTTATTGAGTTATTTGAATTTTTGGAATTTTTTGGAATTTATTTGGATTTAATTTGAATTAAATCCTTTATTAAATTATTTAAATATTTAAAAGTTTCATATAAAATTTTGTTGGAAAAATTTTATTTGAGTCCAAAATGTCCCAAAGTATTTTCCAAAATTTTTCTGAGCTTTTTGCTATTTTTCTTGATTTATTCGAATTACTGGGATTATTTTAATTAATAAAATCGCCGTGAATTTTGGAAAACCCTAACGGGTCTAAACCGTTGACCCGATCCGAAACCCATTAACCCTAACCCGTTAACCCGTGCTGTACTCGACCCGAACCCTAAATCATGCGACGGCTGTGATTGAGCCATGTCGCCGACCGATTTCGGCTCAGATCCGACCGTGCCGGCTGATTGGGACCGTCGATCGCATCCGCGTGGACGGCCAGGTTGGAGCCATGTCATCTCTCTGTGTTCCCGTCGGAGCCGCCGCCGCTGCAACAACGGCATCGAGATTTCCGCGCTAGATCCGGACTTCAAGGCCTCTATTTAAAGGATCAACCCCGCCGCCGAGTTCTCCTTTGCCATGCGCACATTTTGCCCCAGGTCTCAAAGTCTGAGCCGTCGCCGTCTCCCCGTGATTGCTCGCCGGAGTTGAGGGAGAAGCCGCTGAGGGTTGTGGTTTTTTTCCGCCGTCGTTAGGACGTCTTCGCCGCTCCTGTGCCTAGATTCAGTTTCACGAAGGCGAGGCGCTTCGAAGGGGGACAATCCACTTCGCCGAAATTGCTCTGAAACGCCGTGCCCTAGGTCTTCATCCTCATCTCCAGTCAGCCAGTTTTGTCGCGCCTTCGCCGACGCTCACGAGCTTTCTCCACCGTCTGATCTCAGGTGAGCCACCCAGATTGAGCCACGTAGCCATTCTGTTCTGTCGTAGATTAGATATGTTTGCAATCATTGGATTAGGGATGGATGGTCTAGATTGCATCGCATCGAATTGGTTAAGGTGGTTTTTGGCTGTTGGATTAGAATCGCACGGTTTAGCTTGATTGGTTTAGTGTTGTGTTTGGATTAGATCGTAGCCGTTAGATCCTAGGTTGACGGTTTGGATGTAGCCACGTAACGCGTGGTCGGGGTGGACTGGATTAGATCTGGACCGTAGATGTTGGATTCAACATTCGGGATTGAATCGCGTAGCGTTGCTTTAGATCGGTTCGTAGCTGTTCGATCGGGACCTGACGGTGTAGATCGAGCCACATGGATGTCACTAGGACTATCCATGTCGGCGATGAAATCGCGCTGTTTGGATCCAATCTTGGCCGTCGGTTTTTGAATCAACGGATGAGATCGCGTCGTGCCCGAGCCAATCCGAGCGTGCCACGTCACGCATGGAATTCGAAGCGCCATGATCAAGCGGCCACCGTTGGCGTCGGTACCGTGACGTCGGCCCGGCCCACATGTCACGGCCGACCTGCGGCGTGGGTGACGTCAGCAGTGATGTCACGGTGGGGGCCCACATGTCAGCCGAGTCGAACCGGGATTGATGACATCGGCAGTGACATCATCCGAGCGGGCCCACGTGTCAGTGACACGTAGACTGGGTCCACGGTGGACCCAAGCCGAACCGTGGATCGGGTCTATGGACTGGATGATGCAAGCGTTGCGCAATAAATCGATTTTCTTTTAGAAAAATAAACCGGCTGAAAATCAAAATCGTCGCTGACTTCATTCTGATGTCATATTTCCGCATTTTCAATACAAAAATAAATGAAGTAATTTGGTTTATTCTTTTAAATGAATTTTCAAACTTCAAATTGCTATAACTTTTGCGTTTTAACTCCGATTGAGATAATTCCCGTTTCTAAAATTTTGTAAAATTGAGCTCTATTTCATGGTGAATTTTATTTAATTTTTAGACGAGTTGCTCTCTGCTTTTATTTATTTATCTGTTTCGCGTAGACGTTGAATTGCCCGAAGGCTTCGAGAGTGAGGTGTTGACTCAAGAATAAGTCCAAGACCAGGAACAACACCTTTTCCAAGGCAAGTTGTGCTTTGACCATATTGATCCTATTTATGAAATGTATGTTATTTTAACTTACTGCATGCTAGTTTAAATTAAACTGCATTCAATTAAATTTGGGATTAGCTACGCACTCGCTTGAATTATGCCACCATGATTAACTATTGTATGCCGTAAATCATTTTGTCACCCTAGATTGTGGATTAATAGTTGGACACTAATAAATTGCCAACATGGGTTATTTAGAACGTTATTAGTTTGCTTAGCCATACTTCGTGCCATTGACATAGTTTTCAGATGCAAACTTAATATTGATTAATGAACTATGGAATTGTATTTTTGAGTTAGTGTGATGATGCCACATGATGATGTGAAATGTAGAAGCCTGTGTGGGTCTACATAGATGTTGAATTATTGTTGGCATGTGTTGCACATTAATCACTGGGGTGGGAAATGATTTAGACTGGGGCAAGTGGCAAGAGGCTGTGTGCTAGGTGGGCCTGTGTGGCAATGGGAGAAGAGTGGATGTGAGGGCTGTGTGCCATTTGAGTGTTGGAAGTCTTGCCTTGGTCATCTAAGGACTTAACCTTGCAAGCTTTTGAACTGAGTTACTCATACAACCACGTGTCTGGAATGGGACAGACATAGTTGAGTTAGTTACTAATAACTTGCATGTCGTATCTCAGGGTGATAGCTATACATGGGTGTAGCTGTATAGGGGAGCGTACCTGTGTTGACGCTTGGTACCCATCCAATGGTATGTGTTGGTCCTATACTTCGGCTCTGTGTGAGGGAAGAGATAGTGAAGGCAATACCAGGGAGGTTCACTTGTGTAGTTAGAAGTTTTCGAAAGACTTTGTTACGGTTAATTGCATGTGTGGCGAGTGATTGTATCTTGTGGGTAAAGTGTATAACCTCTACATGTGTACAATCTATTCAAATAGCCGAGTCTACGGTATTGGATATTGCTCGGGGATTACAGTCAAGGGTTAGAATTTCATAAAATTGAACGTGGGTTGGTTGATACTTGGTATGGAAAAAATGGACCTGATTAAGGATGGTAAATGCTTTTCTTGAAATTTGATTGTGCAAGTTACTATTATTATTATTATTATTGTTTTACCGCTTTCCAATTTACTACTGTTATTTATTTGCTTTATTGCTAAACAACCAAATAGCATATCATTTGGAATAAGCCATGCATGTAGCTATTAGAATTGCATTTCTGTGCATGACTTGCTGAGTGCTTTAAAGTACTCACCCTTGCCATAACACAACCATCAGTTGAGGAAGAATCAACGCTAGCACTGGAGGAGGAGTTCCAAGAGGAGCCAACAAACTAAGGAGCGAGCCCAGTCAGTTACCTGTGGCATATTGGTTGGCGCCACGAGTTTACTTATTTTCCGCTGCAAGTTTATTTCTTTAAGACTGCCCTGCGAGGCTTATCTTTGTAAGTTAACCATAGGGTTGACTCAACCGCTTTCGTTATAATAAAGACTTTATTTACTATTTCGTTGTGTATGATTGTAATATTCATCGATGTTAAGACTGTGTGCACTAACGTAATCCTGGACTAGTGCGAAAAACACAGAGGTCCGGATTTGCACATTCGGGTTCCGATAGTGGTGTAACCCTTCAGTGTTGAAACCTCAGCGGGCAGTACTGGCTCTAGATGGATCATGGTATGTTACGGTAACTCGCCTTGGTGGTGTTTGATTGTATCTTGTGGGTAAAGTGTATAATCTCTGCAGAGTGTCAAAACTAATCGAATAGCCGTGTCCGCGATATTGAACAATGCTCGAGGATTACAGCCAAGGGTTAGATTTTAATAAAATGAGATTGGGAGGGTGAATACTATGACATGAAAATATGGAACTTGGTTAAGGATAGTAGATGGTTTATTGGTGAAACAACTGTGAACTTTTTTATTGTTATTACCGTTTTACTGCTTCACAATCTATTATATTTATTTATACATGCTAGTTATTGCAAAATAACCACTTAACCATTTGTTTGGAAAAAGCTATGTATATAGTTTTTAGACTTGCATTCTGTGCTTGACTTGTTGAGTGCTTTATGTACTCACTTCCATTGCAACAATACAAACAACAGTTGAAGAGGAATCAACACCAGCTTTGAAGGAGGACTACCATGACGAGCCATCGAGTTAGGGCGTGAGCTCAGTCAGTTGCCTATGGCATATTGATTAGTCATTACGATCTTTACTTTCATTGCAGTTTCTTTTCTTGAGTCTTTGCTCCGCGAGGCGTACTTTTGTAAATTAACTATAATGTTGGCTAAACATGTTATATTAATATATGGAGTCTTATTTATTATTCCGCTATGTATGATTGTGATATTTCATTTATGTTGAGACTGTGTGCACTAGCGTGATCATGCACTAGTGTGTAAAACGCAAAGTATCTGAACTTGCACATTCCAATCCTGACAGTCGCCATTTGAAATGGTGACAGAGCCTCTGTCACCAATTGAAATAGCGACGAGAGGTAACTATTAGAGTTTTCGTCGCTAATTCAATTGGCTACAGAGAGGTCTCGCGATTTGAATTCGCGATATACCCCTTCTCCGTTAGGATTGGCAACAGAGGGTATTTTGTTATTTTTTAATTGGTATATTATTTCTGTAATTTTTTAAAAATATTATTTAAAAAATTTCTTCCTATTCACTTGATACACCCATCAACAGCAGCCGCAGACGACCGGGCCCCGCGGAGCACCCGAGGAACCAAAAACTTCTCGATCCGCCCCGCCCGAGACGCCAAACCAGCTAGCCACCCAAACCGACTGAAGACCAACGTCTCCGCTAACGCGAGCGCCAAGCCGCCAACGCGACGCGAAGCGCCGTGTCCAGCAAGGAATCTGAAACAACCCTAAAAAATTCAAAACGAATTTATTCGGTTTTGTTTGAATTTGCGTTTGAAGTTGAGTTTGGAAATTTGAAACCGAGTTTGAATTTCAAACCTTGTTTTGGGCCGAATCTTCTTCTTCTTGGGCCGCCGGCCTGCTTCCCTTCGGCCCATCGGCTGCTCCGCCGGCCAGCTCCGCCCGGCCAGCCGGCGCCGTGGTCGCGCCCGCTTCGCGCTGGGTGCGCCGCGCGGTCGCCATCGCCACGCCGTGCCGCCTGCCGCCCGCCTCCTTGGCTCCCGGTCTCCCGAGGCGCCCGGCCCCGGCCTAAGGCTGGCGCCGCCAGCGTCGCCTCGCCTCCGCCCCGGCCACTTTGCTCCCGCTCCGCCCTATAAAAACCCTCCCCGAGCTCCATTTCCAACTCGCCCCGCTCCCCTCGCTCTCCCCGGTGAGCCCCTCCCTCTCCTCGCCCTGCTTGAATTCGGCCCGGCCATGCTCCAGCGCCGCGCCTTAGTCGCCGTCGCCTCCCTGTTCTCCCTGTGCTCCTAGCCCGCCCCTGCCCTCGCCGTGACGGGGTGGCCCCGCCCGTCGGCCTCCCCTCTCTCTTCCTCCGCCCTGCGTGTGGCTCCCGCTTCGGCCAGCCGGGCCGCCGGCCAGCCCGACCTCCGTGCGCACGCCGCCTGGGCGTGGCGATGGCCCGAAAACCAGCCCAACACTGTTTTAAAACAGTGTTTTCCTTTTTCGGATTTTTAATTAATTAATTAATTCCGAGAATCCGTTTTAATTCCAAAAATAGCCAGAAAAATCCAGAAAAATCCCGGAAAATCCCAGAGCTCCACCAAATACTTTTCCCGAACCGTTTCGATCCCCTGAGTCCAGAAATGCTGTCCGTTCCCAGATCCGAACCCCAGAAATTCCCCAAATCCCAGTTTCGCCCTCCGTTCTCTTCCGACTCGGTTCCGGTTTTCCGTTTCTGTTTCCGTTTTCGATTTTCGGTTATTGTTTTGTCGTTTATTTATGTTGGTTGTCTTTTCGCGTTAGATTCGACCGTTGAGACGCCAGTAGAGCCGGAGCAGTCCCTGGAGTCGGAGCAGTTTCCGGAGCAGACGTTGGACCAGACAGGAGCACAGTACGACTACTTCCTCGACGACTCGTCCGATCCAGCTGCCGCGCAAGGCAAGCCGTACACCCTTTGATCATGTTGATCCCATCATGCCATGCTATAGTAGTAATTATTTTATATCGCATTATTTCACTGTATGTTAAATTATTGAAATCCGGTATTTTCGAATGACATGATAATTAGGTAATACCGAATTGCTCATGGAACCTCCTTGAAATAATTGAAACCCTATTAATCCTTTGGAACCCTAGTTAATTGCTTATTGCCATGAATAGGTTAGATTATACTGCTAGGTTAGTTCAAAACCTGGATTTAAAGAAAATGCTGCCGAATCTCCGATTCGGATTGTTTATAAAAGTCTTTGCGATCGAGGGGCGATGTCGGATTAATCCGGAGTGGATGAGATTCCGATCCTCGACCGTGATTTATGCCTTGGTTGATGCGGTGGCAGATCTGCGAGTAGGAATGGGTTTGTGGATGAAGGCTTGGTCTTTGGCAAAAGTGTAAGGTTAATAATCCTTGAGCAAAGTAAATAACTTAGTTCCCGCTCAACCACAGTCGGATCGGTCGGTGGACCCGTATCCGACACGGCTCATTAAGTTAATCATTCTGAGATAATAATTGAATTTGTCTTGGTGGCTACCATTCTGGAGAGAATGGGGACCGGCTTTCGGCAGGAAATGGGCCGAGGGGTGGAACGGGAATGGTCCAGAGTGACATTCTTGGTTCTCACAAGCAGTGACGCTAATGGGGACCCTGAGTCCAAGGTAGCGGTACTATCGGTAAACAACTAAAGGACAGGAATGATTAAACGAAATGCTGTGATAATCTAAACTGGGCCACATGCATTTAAGTTGCATGGAACTCGCGATTGGCATAAAGGTTATAGATATCTTGTGGGTAAAGTTGAGCCGCTCACAGAGTTAATCTTAATTGTAATCGACACGCCGTACTTCCGGTAAATGAAGTTAAGTTGGAATCGGGGTTGATACCCGTAACTAAGCTCAAGTTACTGTTTGGAAATTGGATAATTGTGGTTAAGTGTTGTTGAACTTGTGAAATTCAAATTACTTATTTATTAGTTTGTGCTTCAATTGTAAAATGAATTGTGAAATAAAACTGCATCCAGATACTAAACCCTATTGCCATCCCTTGATTACCCCTACATATAGTATTCAGTGGTTCCGTACGACTTGTTGAGTACTCTGTACTCACCCTTGCAAACCCCCGCCCTTTCAGAGTTCGAAGATGTTGGCGCCTTCCAGGAGATCGTAGATGGCGATTTAGTCTGGTTCTAGGTCTTTGTCTTCGCTCAGGCCCTGCCTGTGGTTTCTCTCTTTTGTTAGTGTAAGTCTAGAAGCTTGGATGCTTCTCTTGTAAAACCGGTCGTTAGACCAACTATATTGAATAAAAAGTGTTGAAAGCTGCTTTTGTCAGGCAATTGTACTCTTGTCTTCCAACAGTTAGTCTTCCTGGGTAACTGTTGTGAGTTTCGCACTGCCCCTAAAAAGGCGGTCCGTCACAAGTGGTATCAGAGCCTAGGCTTGACCGTAGACTGAGACCTAAGTTGGCTTAAGGAGTCTTTTTCGAAAGATTATTTCAAACTACAAAATGAGTTTCGAAAACTGTAAGTATTATTCTTATAATCCTGTTTCTCTCCTCTCTCTGTTCCCACCTTTTCCTTAAGATTCACTTCTTCCCTTTAAAAACTCACTTAAAACCTTTCCGCTCATCTAACTTAAAAAGATTCTCGTTTTGGCAGATGGTGCACCACGTCTACCCACTTCCCGAGGTTCCCGAAGGATGGGCTGGACTGCTGTGGAGAATGCTACAGCATGTTGGAGCTGATCAGATTGAGATCCCGTTTTCACACGGAGGAGCTTTTCCAGGGTGTCGTCGCGTTGAGTGGAGAGCCTGGTTCAATCTGGATCTCGCCAAATAATCCGGATATTCGCGTCATTTCCAAGGGCACCGCGTCCACGCAGTCGACGCTATTCAGGACTACGCGTCGGGCGATGAAGCACCTGCGCTGCCTCTTCGCTACCGAGTTCGACCACGATCGATTTGAGTTGATCCCCATGAAGGGGATGCCTCAAGACGATGATCGCCTCTGCTCTGCAGGACGAGGCAGATCCGCGTGTCGAGGAAGCCGCGGAGCTCCTTGTCAACAAGGATTTCTGTACACTACCCTTCTCCTCGGCGAGATGATCTTCGACCAGTTGAGCAATGCCTGGATGGAGATCGACGAGCTTCGTGAAGAGATAGACCACCGCAGCCCTTCAAGACGAGCCGGAGAAGAGATGTCCGTGGATGGTCCGTGGCTGTGGATCGACCTGTCCATGGCGTAAGATGTGGAAGAAGATCCAGAGGAGCGCATCATCTACATCTCCGGCAGCGATTGAAGATTCGATCTTAGAATAGGGCGTTAGTCCTAGAAGTTGGCTTTACCCTTTTGGAGTAGTCTTTTGTAATGTAAAATAGGTTGTTTCTTACCTTAGTATGACGGTATTGTAAACAATCTATGTATCAAGAAAATTAAGTTTCCTATCTCTACGTATGTTGTTTGCTCTATTATCTTTATACCTTCGGCCTAATTCCACTAATTCTTTCCCATTTCGCCTCGCCTCTCACCTATTCTATCTCTCTCTGCCAGTGTCTAAATCTTACTTATCTTCCGCTTTGCCCAAAACCCCGCAGCAAGACCTAAAAGATAGTCAAGATGGATCAAGGTGAAGGATCACAACACCAAGGTTACGGGAATGAGGCGACTCCAAACAAGAATCCAGCTTAACATAGCTCAAATCTTGGGCAGATATAGAAAGGAACAGATACTCACTGTAAGCAGGCAGAATCAGATGATTGAGATGATGATGGCACAGTTTGCCGCAAGACCCCAGATGAATCCCCAAGGAAACAACTTTGGACATGATGGGTTATTAGGCGGGTCACACTGGTCTGACTTCCAAAAGACCCGGCCCCCTATTTTCTCCATGTCAACTGAGCCGTTATCAGCAGATGATTGGCTCACGGTTATCCAAATGAAGCTGGATACCGTGCAGTGCACTGAGAAGGAGAAAGTGCTCTATGCCTCTCACCAGCTGCAAGGACAAGCAGCAGCATGGTGGGTCAACTTTCAGACTCTGAAGGCAGGACAAGAGATTTCGTGGCAGATGTTCGAAGAAGCTTTCCGGAAGACTCACATTCCAGCAGGCTTGATGGCCTCCAAGCGGAGGGAATTTCTGTCTCTCCATCAAGGAGGAAGGACTGTGATGGAATACCTGCACCATTTCAACAACCTTTCTCGCTATGCACCCAGAGAAGTAGACACAGAGGAAAAGAAGATAGAAAGATTCTATGAAGGACTGCAAAAGAACCTCAAGTTCCATATCTCATCAGTGGAGTTCAAGGATTTCTCAGCCATGGTAGATAGACTGATTGTGTCAGAAGAGACAAGGAATGACCTGGAGGATACTAGAAAGAGAAAGGCACAAAGAACAGAGAATGTCAGCAGCAAGTCAGTTCAAGGGAAGGACCTATACCTTCAACCCCAATGTTCCAAACAAGAGACAAGCAGTGGGAGGATCCCGACCTGTTCCGCCCAATGCTCAGCCCGGGAATGTTCGATGCTTTACCTGCAACGGGAACCATTACTCTAATGCGTGTCCCAAGAAAGGTTCAGCCTGCTTCCATTGCGGACAGCCCGGACACTTCAGGCAGCAGTGCCCGAAGAAGGACTTGCCGAGTGATGTGGCAAAAGCTCAGGCGTCAGCTTCCGCCAACAGACAGCCAGCACCTCGTCAACCTCAGCCGCCCCATCAAGGTTATTTGAGGGCACCAGTCAAGACAGAAGGATACTCGAACAACCGCGGAACCAACCCGCCAAGGAACCCTCAAGGAAGAATCAACCATGTGTCAGCAGCAGAAGCAGCCGAAGCAACGGATGTTATCGTTGGTAAGTTCCCCGTCCAAACCAAGTTGGCCTTAACCCTTTTGATCCAAAGCGACCCATTCGTTCATTTCTTTGGCTTTTGCGTGCAAAAGTGGGTTGCCCTATTCTCCCTTGCCCTCTCCCTGTGTTTTCCACACCCCTGGAAGTCGGTTAATGGCAAGATTCAACTGCAGTAATCTGAGGATAGAAATCCAAGGAGTTGAGTTCAGAGCCAACCTGTTGTTGTTAGAGATGGATGGTCTAGATGTTATATTGGGAATGAACTGGTTATCTAGACACCATGCTCAGTTGGATTGTGCGCAGAAAACAGTGACACTCAGGAATGGTTATGATCAGAAAGTGACAATTCAGAATGATCCGAGGTTGATCAAGAGAAGTCAGAGCATCATCAATGCAGTCGCAAATGGATTAGACAGCATACCCGTAGTTCGGGAGTACCCTGAGGTATTTCCGGAAGAGTTACCAGGGAAACCTCCGAACAGAGGCATAGAACTGGCAATAGAGTTAGTTCCCGGAACAGCTCCTATCCACAAGCGATCCCGTCCAATGTCGCCTTTGGAGTTAAAGGAACTGAAGAAGCAATTGGATGAATTGCTGGACAAAGGATTTGTACGGCCAAGTATATCACCTTGGTCCGCGCAGGTTGTATTTGCCAGAAAGAAAGATGGAAGCAAGAGACTCTGCATAGACTACAGAGCCCTGAATGATGCAACCATCAAGAACAAGTACCCGTTACCCCGGATAGATGACCTGTTCGATCAGTTGAAAGGAGCCAAGATCTTTTCGAAGATAGACCTGAGGACAGGATATCATCAGTTGAAGGTCAGAGAACAAGACAGAGAAAAGACAGCATTTGCTACTCGGTACGGATTATATGAGTTCACCGTGGTGCCATTTGGTCTCACAAATGCCCCGGCCTACTTTATGAACCTGATGAACCAAGTGTGCATGGAGTTCTTGGACAAGTTCATCGTAGTGTTCATAGACGACATACTCATTTATTCCAAGACTGAAGAAGATCACAAGAAGCATCTGCATCTAATTCTGGGAAGGCTTAGAGAACATCAGCTTTATGCCAAATTCTCTAAGTGTGATTTCTGGTTGGATGAAATCGCTTTCCTAGGACACATCATCACCAAGGATGGCGTGAAGATGGATCCCGAGAAGATCAGGACAGTGTTGGAATGGAAACAGCCTGTGTCAGTGACAGAAGTCAGAAGTTTCCTCGGATTGGCAGGATACTACAGAAGATTCATCGAAGGATTCTCCAAGATAGCGAAACCAATGACTCAGCTTCTCAAAAAGGACAGCCCCTACGTTTGGACTGAGAAGTGTGAGGAAAGTTTCCAAGAATTGAAGACCAAGTTAACCTCAGACCCAGTTCTCACTCTCCCTGATCCGGATAAAGATTTCCAGATCTACTGTGATGCTTCGAAGAGAGGATTGGGATGTGTGTTAATGCAAGAAGGAAAAGTGGTTGCGTATGCATCGCGACAACTCAGACCGCATGAGGAGAATTACCCGACCCATGACCTGGAGCTAGCCTCAGTAGTGCACGCATTGAAGATTTGGAGACATTACCTGTTGGGGAACTGCTAGAAGTGTTTGCACCACAAGAGCCTGAAGTACGTGTTCACCCAGCCCAATCTGAACATGAGACAAAGAAGATGGTTGGAGTTGATTAAGGATTATGACCTAGAGATCCTTTATCATCCAGGAAAAGCTAATGTGGTAGCAGACGCTTTGAGCAGAAAAGCCTGCCATTATTTAGCTCAAGTTGAGACTATCTCTCCCTAGCTGAAGTCGGAAGTACAGGAGTTGAACCTGCAGATAGTGTCAGAAGGATCAATATGTTTCCTAGAGATACAATCAGATCTCCTGAAGCAGATCAAAGCGGCTCAGCAGACAGATGAAGATATACTGGAATACAGGAAGTTGATGGAGGAAGTTAGTCCCTCAGAGTTCTCAGAAGACAAGCAAGGCATATTACGATTCCGCGATCGTATATGCATTCCGAAGGATAAGGATATAAGAGGATTGATTTTGACAGAGGCTCACTCGTCACAATTCTCAATACATCCTGGCAGTACGAAGATGTACCAAGACTTGAAGAAGGAGTACTGGTGGAATGGAATGAAGAAAGAGATAGCCGAACACGTGGTGTGTTGTGACGTGTGTCGGAAAGTCAAGATAGACCACCAGAAGACGGCAGGATTGCTGCAACCCCTTCCAGTGCCAGAATGGAAGTGGGAAGAGATTGGAATGGACTTTGTCACTGGTTTTCCCAAGACTCAGCAAGGACATGATGCTATCTGGGTAATCATTGATAGACTGACCAAAGTAGCCCATTTCATCCCTATAAAGCAGACTGTTGGAAGAGACAAGTTGGCGTAATTGTACACGACCAGCATTGTCGATTACATGGAATCCCTAAGAAGATCGTGGTCGATCGTGGAGCCCAGCTTTACTTCAAAGTTCGAAGAGTCTACATGAAGCTATGGGTACAGACTTAAATTTCAGTACAGCCTATCACCCTCAGACAGATGGTCAGACAGAAAGAGTTAACCAGATACTAGAAGATATGTTGAGAGCCTGCGCTCTAGCATATGGAGCCTCATGGGCCAAGTGTTTGCCATTTGCGGAGTTCTCGTACAATAACAGCTACCAAGCCAGTCTGGACATGTCACCCTTTGAAGCCTTGTATGGAAGAAAGTGTAGAACCCCATTAAATTGGACAGAAATCGGAAAGAAACAGCTTTTTGGACCTCAGCTAGTTCATGATGCAGAAGCTCATGTGAGGATCATAAGGAAGAATCTGAGAACAGCTCAAGTCCGGCAGAAGAGTTATGCGGATACAAGGAGAAAAGACATAAGTTATCAGATTGGAGACTTCGTTTATCTGAAAGTGACACCCTTCAAGCCTGTTCGCCGTTTTCAGATAAAAGGGAAGTTAGCTCCGAGGTATGTTGGACCATACCCCGTGACTGACAGAATCGGAGAAGTAGCCTACAAGTTGCGGTTAAGTCCAGAGTTATCAAGGGTACACAATGTCTTCCATGTGTCCCAGTTGAGGAAATGCCTCCGTCAGCCGTCAGAGCAAATACAGTTGAAAGGGATAGACCTGAAGGAAGATTTGACATATCATGAGGAACCAGTCAGAATTGTGGAGACAATGGAAAGGGAACTCAAGTTCAGGAATGTCAGGATCTGCCGAGTGCTATGGAAGAATCATACACTCGAAGAAACCACTTGGGAGAAGGAATCGGAATTGCAGCAGAACTTTCCCAACCTATTTTCCCAGGCGAAATGAATCTCGGGGACGAGATTCCATTTTAAGTGGGGTAGGTTGAAACAACCCTAAAAAATTCAAAACGAATTTATTCGGTTTTGTTTGAATTTGCGTTTGAAGTTGAGTTTGGAAATTTGAAACCGAGTTTGAATTTCAAACCTTGTTTTGGGCCGAATCTTCTTCTTCTTGGGCCGCCTGCTTCCTTCGGCCCATCGGCCTGCTCCCGCCCCAGCTCACGCCAGCCCGGCCGACAAGCGCCGTGTGCCGCCTCCGCTTCGCTGGCCGTCGCCGCCGTTGGCTGGCCAGCGCCACGCGCCACGCCAGGCCGCCGCCTCCTTGGCTCCCGGTCTCCCGACCACTACCCGGCCATAGCCTCGGCCGCGCGCCGCGCGTCTCGCCTCGCCTCCGGCCGCTTTGCCCCGCTCCGCCCTATAAAACCCTCCCGAGCTCCATTTCCAACTCGCCCGCTCCTCGCTCTCCCGGTGAGCCCTCCCTCTCCTCGCTTCGCCTGCTCGGCCTCGGCCAGTTGCTGCTCCACGCCTTAGCCTGTCTGCCGCCTCCCTGTTCTCCCTGTGCTCTAGCCCGCCTCGCCTCGCCCCGACCGACGGGTGGCCCCGCCGTCGGCCTCCTCTCTCTCTTCCTCCGCCTGCGTGTGGCCCCGCCGAGCCGTCTTTGGCCGCCTGCCCAGCCAGCCTCCCTGCGGCACGCCGCTGGGCCGTGGCGATGGCCCGAACCAGCCCAACACTGTTTTAAAACAGTGTTTTCCTTTTTCGGATTTTTAATTAATTAATTAATTCCGAAAATCCGTTTTAATTCCAAAAATAGCCAGAAAAATCCAGAAAAATCCCGGAAAATCCCAGAGCTCCACCAAATACTTTTCCCGAACCGTTTCGATCCCCTGAGTCCAGAAATGCTGTCCGTTCCCAGATCCGAACCCCAGAAATTCCCAAATCCCAGTTTCGCCCTCCGTTCTCTTCCGACTCGATTCCGGTTTTCCGCTTCGCTTCCGCTGATTTTCGATTTATTGTTTTGTCGTTTATTTATGTTGGTTTTCTTTTCGCGTTAGATTCGACCGTTGAGACGCCAAGAGAGAGCCGGAGCGCCCCTGAGTCGAGCAGTTCGAGCACGCGTTGGACCAGACAGAGCACAAGACGACTACTTCCTCGACGACTCGTCCGATCCACCGCCAAGAAGGCAAGCCGTACACCCTTTGATCATGTTGATCCCATCATGCCATGCTATAGTAGTAATTATTTTATATCGCATTATTTCACTGTATGTTAAATTATTGAAATCCGGTATTTTCGAATGACATGATAATTAGGTAATACCGAATTGCTCATGGAACCTCCTTGAAATAATTGAAACCCTATTAATCCTTTGGAACCCTAGTTAATTGCTTATTGCCATGAATAGGTTAGATTATACTGCTAGGTTAGTTCAAAACCTGGATTTAAAGAAAATGCCGAATCTCCGATTCTGATTGTTTATAAAAGTCTTGCGATCAGGGGACGATATCGGATTAATCCCTGAGTGGATGAGATTCCGATCCTCGACCGTGATTTATGCCTTGGTTGGTTCGTGGTGGCATCATGCGAGTAGGAATGGGTTTGTGGATGAAGGCTTGGTCTTTGGCAAAAGTGTAAGGTTAATAATCCCCTTGAGCAAAGTAAATAACTTAGTTCCCGCTCAACCACGTGTCGGATCGGGTCGGTGGACCCGTGATCCGACACGGCTCATTAAGTTAATCATTCTGAGATAATAATTGACTGTCTTGGTGGCTACCATTCTCTGGAGAGAATGGGGACCGGGCTTTCCGGCAGGAAATGGACCGAGGGGTGGAACGGGAATGGTCCAGAGTGACATTCTTGGTTCTCACAACCAGAGACGCTAATGGGGACCCCGAGTCCAAGGTAGCGGTACTATCGGTAAAACAACTAAAGGACAGGAATGATTAAACGAAATCTTGTGATAATCTAAACTGGGCCACATGCATTTAAGTTGCATGGAACTCGCGATTGGCATAAAGGTTATAGATATCTTGTGGGTAAAGTTGAGCCGCTCTGCAGAGTTAATCTTAATTGTAATCGATTACGCCGTACTTCCGGTAAATGAAGTTAAGTTGGAATCGGGGTTGATACCCGTAACTAAGCTCAAGTTACTGTTTGGAAATTGGATAATTGTGGTTAAGTGTTGTTGAACTTGTGAAATTCAAATTACTTATTTATTAGTTTGTGCTTCAATTGTAAAATGAATTGTGAAATAAAACTGCATCCAGATACTAAACCCTATTGCCATCCCTTGATTACCCCTACATATAGTATTCAGTGGTTCCGTACGACTTGTTGAGTACTCTGTACTCACCCTTGCAAACCCCCGCCCTTTCAGAGTTCGAAGATGTTGGCGCCTTCCAGGAGATCGTAGATGGCGATTTAGTCCGGTTCTAGGTCTTTGTCTTCGCCAGGCCCCGCTGTGGTTTCTCTCTTTTGTTAGTGTAAGTCTAGAAGCTTGGATGCTTCTCTTGTAAAACCGGTCGTTAGACCAACTATATTGAATAAAAAGTGTTGAAAGTCGCTTTTGTCAGGCAATTGTACTCTTGTCTTCCAACAGCTTAGTCTTCTGGTAATCTGTTGTGAGTTTCAGATCGCCCTAAAAAGGCGGTCCGTCACAAGTGGTATCGAGCCTAGGCTTGACCGTAGGATCGAGACCTAAGTTGGCTTAAGGAGTCTTTTTCGAAAGATTATTTCAAACTACAAAATGAGTTTCGAAAACTGTAAGTATTATTCTTATAATCCTGTTTCTCTCCTCTCTCTGTTCCCACCTTTTCCTTAAGATTCACTTCTTCCCTTTAAAAACTCACTTAAAACCTTTCCGCTCATCTAACTTAAAAAGATTCTCGTTTTGGCAGATGGTGCACCACGTCTACCCACTTCCCGAGGTTCCCGAAGGATGGGCTGGACTGCTGTGGAGAATGCTACAGCATGTTGGAGCTGATCAGATTGAGATCCCCGTTTTTCACACGGAGGAGCTTTTCCAGGGTGTCGTCCGCGTTGAGTGGAGAGCCTGGTTCAATCTGGATCCCCTGCCAAATAATCCAGATATTCCGCGTCATTTCCAAGGGCACCGCGTCCACGAGTCGACGCTATTCAGGACTCGCCCGTCGGGCGTTGAAGCACCTGCTGCGTCTCTTCGCGGCCGAGTTCGACCACGCGATCGATTTCGATTGATCCCCATGAAGGATGCCTCAAGACGATGATCGCCTCTGCCTCCAGGACGAGGCAGATCCGGCGTGTCGAGGAAGCCGCGGAGCTCCTTGTCAACAAGGATTTCTGTACACTACCCTTCTCCTCGAGCGAGATGATCTTCGGCCGGCGCTGAGCAATGCCTGGATGGAGATCGACGAGCTTCGTGAAGAGATAGACCACCGCATTTCAAGACGAGCCGGAGAAGAGATGTCCGTGGATGGTCCGTCGGCCGTGGATCGACTGGCCCATGGCGAAGATGTGGAAGAAGATCCAGAGGAGCGCATCATCTACATCTCCGATTTACGATTGAAGATTCCAGTCTTAGAATAGGGCGTTAGTCCTAGAAGTTGGCTTTACCCTTTTGGAGTAGTCTTTTGTAATGTAAAATAGGTTGTTTCTTACCTTAGTATGACGGTATTGTAAACAATCTATGTATCAGTAAAATTAAGTTTCCTATCTCTGTATGTTGTTTGCTCTATTATCTTTATACCTTCGGCCTAATTCCACTAATTCTTTCCCATTTCGTCTCGTCTCTCACCTATTCTATCTCTCTCTGCCCCGTGTCTAAATCTTACTTATCTTCTCGCTTTGCCCAAAACCCCGCAGCAAGACCTAAAAGATAGTCAAGATGGATCAAGGTGAAGGATCACAACACCAAGGTTACGGGAATGAGGCGGACTGACCAAAGAATCCAGCTTAACATAAGCTCAAGCATCTTGGCAGATATAGAAAGGAACAGATACCACTGTAATGCAGAGGCGTAATCGATGATTGAGATGATGATGGCACGCTTGTCGCAAGACCCCAGATGAATCCCCAAGGAAACAACTTTGGACATGATGGGTTATTAGGCGGGTCACACTGGTCTGACTTCCAAAAGACCCGGCCCCCTATTTTCTCCATGTCAACTGAGCCGTTATCAGCAGATGATTGGCTCACGGTTATCCAAATGAAGCTGGATACCGCGGCAAAGGTAATCCGAGAAGGAGAAAGTGCTCTATGCCTCTCACCACCGCAAGGACAAGCAAAGAAGCATGGTGGGTCAACTTTCAGACTCAAGGCGTGACAAGAGATTTCGTGGCAGATGTTCGAAGAAGCTTTCCGGAAGACTCACATTCCAGCAGGCTTGATGGCCTCCAAGCGGAGGGAATTTCTGTCTCTCCATCAAGGAGGAAGGACTGTGATGGAATACCTGCACCACTTCAACAACCTTTCTCGCTATGCACCCAGAGAAGTAGACACAGAGGAAAAGAAGATAGAAAGATTCTATGAAGGACTGCAGAAGAACCTCAAGTTCCATATCTCATCAGTGGAGTTCAAGGATTTCTCAGCCATGGTAGATAGGCTGATTGTGTCAGAAGAGACAAGGAATGACCTGGAGGATACTAGAAAGAGAAAGGCACAGCAACAGAGAATGTCAGCAGCAAGTCAGTTCAAGGGAAGGACCTATACCTTCAACCCCAATGTTCCAAACAAGAGACAAGCAGTGGGAGGATCCCGACCTGTTCCGCCCAATGCTCAGCCCGGGAATGTTCGATGCTTTACCTCGCAACGGGAACCATTACTCTAATGCGTGTCCCAAGAAAGGTTCACTGCTTCCATTAAGTGATGGCCGGACACTTCAGTGCAAAGAAGGTTCGAAGAAGGACTTGCCGAGTGATGTGGCAAAAGCTCAGGCGTCAGCTTCCGCCAACAGACAGCCAGCACCTCGTCAACCTCAGCCGCCCCATCAAGGTTATTTGAGGGCACCAGTCAAGACAGAAGGATACTCGAACAACCGCGGAACCAACCCGCCAAGGAACCCTCAAGGAAGAATCAACCATGTGTCAGCAGCAGAAGCAGCCGAAGCAACGGATGTTATCGTTGGTAAGTTCCCCGTCCAAACCAAGTTGGCCTTAACCCTTTTTGATCCAGGTGCGACCCATTCGTTCATTTCTTTGGCTTTTGCGTGCAAAAGTGGGTTGCCCTATTCTCCCTTGCCCTCTCCCTGTGTTTTCCACACCCCTGGAAGTCGGTTAATGGCAAGATTCAACTGCAGTAATCTGAGGATAGAAATCCAAGGAGTTGAGTTCAGAGCCAACCTGTTGTTGTTAGAGATGGATGGTCTAGATGTTATATTGGGAATGAACTGGTTATCTAGACACCATGCTCAGTTGGATTGTGCGCAGAAAACAGTGACACTCAGGAATGGTTATGATCAGAAAGTGACAATTCAGAATGATCCGAGGTTGATCAAGAGAAGTCAGAGCATCATCAATGCAGTCGCAAATGGATTAGACAGCATACCCGTAGTTCGGGAGTACCCTGAGGTATTTAGGAAGAGTTACTGTGAAACCTCCGAACAGAGGCATAGAATCGGCAATAGAGTTAGTTCCTAATGCCTCCTATCCACAAGCGATCCCGTCCAATGTCGCCTTTGGAGTTAAAGGAACTGAAGAAGCAATTGGATGAATTGCTGGACAAAGGATTTGTACGGCCAAGTATATCACCTTGGTCCGCGCAGGTTGTATTTGCCAGAAAGAAAGATGGAAGCAAGAGACTCTGCATAGACTACAGAGCCCTGAATGATGCAACCATCAAGAACAAGTACCCGTTACCCCGGATAGATGACCTGTTCGATCAGTTGAAAGGAGCCAAGATCTTTTCGAAGATAGACCTGAGGACAGGATATCATCAGTTGAAGGTCAGAGAACAAGACAGAGAAAAGACAAAGATTTGCTACTCCTGCACGGATTATATGAGTTCACCGTGGTGCCATTTGGTCTCACAAATGCCCCGGCCTACTTTATGAACCTGATGAACCAAGTGTGCATGGAGTTCTTGGACAAGTTCATCGTAGTGTTCATAGACGACATACTCATTTATTCCAAGACTGAAGAAGATCACAAGAAGCATCTGCATCTAATTCTGGGAAGGCTTAGAGAACATCAGCTTTATGCCAAATTCTCTAAGTGTGATTTCTGGTTGGATGAAATCGCTTTCCTAGGACACATCATCACCAAGGATGGCGTGAAGATGGATCTCGAGAAGATCAGATGTTGTTGGAATGGAAATGACTGTGTCGCGATGAAGTCGAAGTTTCCTCGGATTGGCAAGGATACTCTGAAGATTCATCGAAGGATTCTCCAAGATAGCGAAACCAATGACTCAGCTTCTCAAAAAGGACAGCCCCTACGTTTGGACTGAGAAGTGTGAGGAAAGTTTCCAAGAATTGAAGACCAAGTTAACCTCAGACCCAGTTCTCACTCTCCCTGATCCGGATAAAGATTTCCAGATCTACTGTGATGCTTCGAAGAGAGGATTGGGATGTGTGTTAATGCAAGAAGGAAAAGTGGTTGCGTATGCATCGCGACAACTCAGACCGCATGAGGAGAATTACCCGACCCATGACCTGGAGCTAGCCTCAGTAGTGCACGCATTGAAGATTTGGAGACATTACCTGTTGGGGAACCGTTGTGAAGTGTTTTCAGACCACAAGAGCCTGAAGTACGTGTTCACCCAGCCCAATCTGAACATGAGACAAAGAAGATGGTTGGAGTTGATTAAGGATTATGACCTAGAGATCCTTTATCATCCAGGAAAAGCTAATGTGGTAGCAGACGCTTTGAGCAGAAAAGCCTGCCATTATTTAGCTCAAGTTGAGACTATCTCTCCCCAGCTGAAGTCAGAAGTACAGGAGTTGAACCTGCAGATAGTGTCAGAAGGATCAGTATGTTTCCTAGAGATACAGTCAGAATTTCTGAAGCAGATCAAAGCAGCTCAGCAGACAGATGAGGAGATACTGGAATACAGGAAGTTGATGAAGGAAGTTAGTCCCTCAGAGTTCTCAGAAGACAAGCAAGGCATATTGCGATTCCGCGATCGTATATGCATTCCGAAGGATAAGGATATAAGAGGATTGATTTTGACAGAGGCTCACTCGTCACAATTCTCAATACATCCTGGCAGTACGAAGATGTACCAAGACTTGAAGAAGGAGTACTGGTGGAATGGAATGAAGAAAGAGATAGCCGAACACGTGGTGTGTTGTGACGTGTGTCGGAAAGTCAAGATAGACCACCAGAAGACGGCAGGATTGCTGCAACCCCTTCCAGTGCCAGAATGGAAGTGGGAAGAGATTGGAATGGACTTTGTCACTGGTTTTCCCAAGACTCAGCAAGGACATGATGCTATCTGGGTAATCATTGATAGACTGACCAAAGTAGCCCATTTCATCCCTATAAAGCAGACTGTTGGAAGAGACAAGTTGGCAGAATTGTACCTGACCCAGATTGTCAGATTACATGGAATCCCTAAGAAGATCGTGTCAGATCGTGGAGCCCAGTTTACTTCAAAGTTCTGGAAGAGTCTACATGAAGCGATGGGTACAGACTTAAATTTTAGTACGGCCTATCACCCTCAGACAGATGGTCAGACAGAAAGAGTCAACCAGATACTAGAGGATATGTTGAGAGCCTGCGCTCTAGCATATGGAGCCTCATGGGCCAAGTGTTTGCCATTTGCGGAGTTCTCGTACAATAACAGCTACCAAGCCAGTCTGGACATGTCACCCTTTGAAGCCTTGTATGGAAGAAAGTGTAGAACCCCATTAAATTGGACAGAAATCGGAAAGAAACAGCTTTTTGGACCTCAGCTAGTTCATGATGCAGAAGCTCATGTGAGGATCATAAGGAAGAATCTGAGAACAGCTCAAGTCCGGCAGAAGAGTTATGCGGATACAAGGAGAAAAGACATAAGTTATCAGATTGGAGACTTCGTTTATCTGAAAGTGACACCCTTCAAGCACATTCGCCCGTTTTGAGGATAAAAGGGAAGTTAGCTCCGAGGTATGTTGGACCATACCCGTGGATCGATGAATCGGAGAAGTAGCCTACAAGTTGCGGTTAAGTCCAGAGTTATCAAGGGTACACAATGTCTTCCATGTGTCCCGATTGAGGAAATGCCTCGTCGGTACCGTCGAGCAAATACGATTGAAAGGGATAGACTGAAGGAAGATTTGACATATCATGAGGAACCCGATCGAATTGTGGAGACAATGGAAAGGGAACTCAAGTTCAGGAATGTCAGGATCTGCCGAGTGCTATGGAAGAATCATACACTCGAAGAAACCACTTGGGAGAAGGAATCGGAATTGCAGCAGAACTTTCCCAACCTATTTTCCCAGGCGAAATGAATCTCGGGGACGAGATTCCATTTTAAGTGGGGTAGGTTGAAACAACCCTAAAAAATTCAAAACGAATTTATTCGGTTTTGTTTGAATTTGCGTTTGAAGTTGAGTTTGGAAATTTGAAACCGAGTTTGAATTTCAAACCTTGTTTTGGGCCGAATCTTCTTCTTCTTGGCTGCCTGCTTCTTCGCCCATCGGCTGCTCCCGCCGGCCCAGCTCCGCTTAGCCCGACCAAGCCGGCGCCGTGGCGCGCCTCGCTTCGCGGTCGCCGCCCGCCGTGCGAGTCGCATCGCGCCACGCCTCGTGCCGCCGCCTTGGCTCCGGTCTCGACCGCGCCCGACCAGCCGCCTCGCGCTTGCGCCCGCCGCGTCGCCTCGCCTCGGCCGCTTTGCTCCCGCTCCGCCCTATAAAACCCTCTCGAGCTCCATTTAACTTCGCCGCTCCTCGCTCTCCCGGTGAGCCCTCCTCTCCTCGCCCTCGCCTGATTCGGCTCGGCCGCGCGGTTCAGCGCCGCCTGGCCATAGCCTGCCGTCGCCTCCCTGTTCTCCCTCGTGCCTAGCCCGCCTCGCCGCTTCGACCGACGGGTGGCCCCGCCGTCGACCTCCCTCTCTCTTCCTCCGCCCCTGCGTGTGGCCTCCGGCCGTCTTTGGGCCGCCGCCCGACCAGCCTCCGTGCGTGCACGCCGCCTGGGCCGTGCGATGGCCTGAAAACCAGCCCAACACTGTTTTAAAACAGTGTTTTCCTTTTTCGGATTTTTAATTAATTAATTAATTCCGAAAATCCGTTTTAATTCCAAAAATAGCCAGAAAAATCCAGAAAAATCCCGGAAAATCCCAGAGCTCCACCAAATACTTTTCCCGAACCGTTTCGATCCCCTGAGTCCAGAAATGCTATCCGTTCCAGATCCAACCCCGTAAATTCCCCAATCAGTTTAGCCCTCCGTTCTCTTGGGCTCCGATTCAGGTTTTCCGCTTCATTTCCGTTTCGATTTTCGGTTATTGTTTTGTCGTTTATTTATTTTGGTTGTCTTTCGCGTTAGATTCGACCGTTGAGACGCTTGAGAGCCGGAGCGATCCTCGGAGCGAGCGCTCGAGCAGACGTTGGACGACAGAGCACGCGACGACTACTTCCTCGACGACTCGTCCGATCCAGCTGCCGCGCAAGGCAAGCCGTACACCCTTTGATCATGTTGATCCCATCATGCCATGCTATAGTAGTAATTATTTTATATCGCATTATTTCACTGTATGTTAAATTATTGAAATCCGGTATTTTCGAATGACATGATAATTAGGTAATACCGAATTGCTCATGGAACCTCCTTGAAATAATTGAAACCCTATTAATCCTTTGGAACCCTAGTTAATTGCTTATTGCCATGAATAGGTTAGATTATCTCGCTAGGTTAGTTCAAAACCTGGATTTAAAGAAAATCTTTGCCGAATCTCCGATTCGATTGTTTATAAAAGTCTGCGATCGGGGACGATGTCGGATTAATCCGGAGTGGATGAGATTCCGATCCCCGATCGTGATTTATGCCTTGGTTGAGTGCAGTGGCCGATCGCGAAATCTGGAATGGGTTTGTGGATGAAGGCTTGGTCTTTGGCAAAAGTGTAAGGTTAATAATCCCTTGAGCAAAGTAAATAACTTAGTTCCCGCTCAACCACAGTCGGATGGTCGGTGGACCCGTATCCGACACGGCTCATTAAGTTAATCATTCTGAGATAATAATTGGATCTTGGTGGCTACCATTCTCTGGAGAGAATGGGGACCGGGCTTTCCAGAGGAAATGGACCAGGAGGGTGGAACGGGAATGGTCCAGAGTGACATTCTTGGTTCTCACAACGGTAGACGCTAATGGGGACCCTGAGTCCAAGGTAGCGGTACTATCGGTAAACAACTAAAAGACAGGAATGATTAAACGAAATGCTGTGATAATCTAAACTGGGCCACATGCATTTAAGTTGCATGGAACTCGCGATTGGCATAAAGGTTATAGATATCTTGTGGGTAAAGTTGAGCCGCTCTGCAGAGTTAATCTTAATTGTAATCGATTACGCCGTACTTCCGGTAAATGAAGTTAAGTTGGAATCGGGGTTGATACCCGTAACTAAGCTCAAGTTACTGTTTGGAAATTGGATAATTGTGGTTAAGTGTTGTTGAACTTGTGAAATTCAAATTACTTTATTTATTAGTTTGTGCTTCAATTGTAAAATGAATTGTGAAATAAAACTGCATCCAGATACTAAACCCTATTGCCATCCCTTGATTACCCCTACATATAGTATTCAGTGGTTCCGTACGACTTGTTGAGTACTCTGTACTCACCCTTGCAAACCCCCGCCCTTTCAGAGTTCGAAGATGTTGGCGCCTTCCAGGAGATCGTAGATGGCGATTTAGTCTGGTTCTAGGTCTTTGTCTTCGCTCAGGCCCTGCCTGTGGTTTCTCTCTTTTGTTAGTGTAAGTCTAGAAGCTTGGATGCTTCTCTTGTAAAACCGGTCGTTAGACCAACTATATTGAATAAAAAGTGTTGAAAATTTGCTTTTGTCGACGATTATCTTTCTTGTCTTCCAACAAGCTACTTTCCCAGAATCGCTGTTGTGAGTTCGCCCCTGTGCAAAAGGCGGTCCGTCACAGAATCAATCCGTTTCCGCAGGCGCCACTCACCGCCTTTACCACCCCGCTTATAAAGGGCGCCCGTGATCGCCCCCTTCCGCTGCGCGCTCTGGTCTTCTCTCGTTTCGATTCGAGGCGAGTTTGCGTTTTCTTTTGTCCTGTTTCGATTCGAGGCGAGTTTGCGTTTTCTTTTTTGTCTCTCCGGCGCCTCGCTTCGTCGCGTTTGCGTTTTTTTTGTCCTGTTTCTTCTCTCGTTTCGATTCGAGGCGAGTTGTTTCTTACGCGCCGGTTTTGATGCGGCGATGGGTCGTCGCTTTTGCCTTTCTGTGCTCTCAGGTTTCTGAATTCTGAAGCGGGAGTGATTCGAATTCGATCGAGTTGTTCGGTTTGCGATCTATTCCTCTCTGATCCGTGTCTCTAGTTTCGATCCGTGCGATTTGTGTTCGCCTTCTCCGCGTGTTGATTGCAGGATTCGATTCGATTGGGAATTCGAGCTCTGTTGCGAAGGGGCCGGGCATTGGAGGTTGAGCCAGGCCAGTGTCTCGTGCAATGTCTCATCGCGTTGGTTTCGTCACTTTATTCGGTGGTTTCAGATTGAAGGGTTCACCGTCCGATTCTGGCTTCGTATGCTTGGAGCGCTCTCCTCCGATGATTAAAAATCATTTCTATTATCCCATATGCGAGGTGGATTCGACACCCTGGGTTGATTCCTATTGTATCAGCTGATCTCGCTTGTGGTATGTGTTTGTGCTCCTTCGGATTCAAGAGGGTGGTGGTTGTGGAGATGAATCCAAGGGTGGAGGTTTACATACGGTTATGTTTTGATCGGTTATGGTTAATGGTTGTTTTGATATCATGGTGACTTGTGCAGTATGTCTGTTATCAGTTATCAGAATTTTTTGTTGGGCAGATCTGCAGCGGTGAAGTTTTGGAGGTGGATTGAAGCTGGTCTGGACCGGAGATTATAGAATTGGATAAACTTGAAATGCTCTGTTTGGATACTCAACCCATCGATTTGATCTCTTCGCCTGCATAGTTTAGATTTTGTCTGCGACAATTTTGATTAGGGTTGTTGGTCGTTGTGGAATTATATGGCTTAGCGAGAGTTCCCTCTCCTCCAGCAGGGCGCTGGCAGTTCCTATTTGTGATTAACAATCTTTTCCGATTTATCTTCTTCGATAATTATACTGTTCAGATATTGGTTTTTCTATGTCCTCCTTCGGTAATTCTCAGTTCTTGCAGATATTGACTTACACAGAATTTGCAATTGAAATCGGTGCCATTCTCTGCACCATCTCTCCCAGCCAGAGCCAGGCTCATCCCTATCTTCCTCATCATTTGATTCCTGTTTTAGATGTTTAAGCATCTTCCATTCCAAAATAAATAGAATCATATAATGGCTTCTTGCTCACTACAGGTCTCTAGTTGATAATTTTGCAAGACCATCCTGATGCTGAGTGACTTCTGTTTGCAAATCTGTTAAATCTACTTCCCTTCCAACTCATCATTAGTTAGATTAACATATAAACTTAGTTAAACTCTTACAAAGGCAATTTTCGGATTGATCTGCAGAAGTGGAAGATTCTAAGGGTGTTTTGGAGCTTCAAGCTAGATGAGAAAACCTACAGCTGCAAAAACATTTGACGCTTACTCTCCTTTTGATTCGAGTAGTTTCTTCTTACTCAAAGCTTTGATTTGGGCTTCCGCTTTTGCCTTTTATGTGTTTGCAGATTTTTTAGCCCATGTGATGCGGGTAGTGACTCGAATTCGGTTTGTGATCTATCTCTTTGGTGCAATTTGTTACCCCTAGTTTCGATTCGTGTGTCTTGTGTTCGCCTTCTCCACATGTTTGCAGAGTTTGGTTGGGAATTGGATCTCCCTATGGCAATACCGGACCCTGGAATTGAGGCAAGTCAGTGTCTACTTGTGTACGGTTTGTTTGGTTCATTGGTGTGGCCACTTGGATTTGGTGATTTCAGATATAAATGGTTGCGGATATAATCTTCTAACTGTTATTGAGTGCTCTCCTCCGGTGGCTAATCATCGGTTCATTATCCCATAATATGAGGTGGATTCGAGACCCTGGATTGATTCTTATTGTAAAAGCTGATCTTGCTTGTGGTATGTGTGCTCCTTTAGATGCAGGAGGGTGATTATGAAGATTGGATCGAAGGGTAGAGGTTTGGTTATGTTCATGGCTGTTTTGATATCATGGTGACATTATGAAGCTTGTGTTGTTATCAGTAGTTGAGGTTTGGTTATGTTCATGGCTATATTGATATCATGGTGACATTATGAAAGTTTTTGTTGTTATCAGTAGTTGTGACAAGCCTAATTGTTATTATTGTTGGTTATCTACATATATGAAGTTCTTGAGATGTATTACTGGACTGTAGATCATAGAATTGGAAAAGCCTACGATGCTTTGTTTGGATTCAGGCTTCCCCTCATTTGATTTCTTGCTGTGGGCAGTTTAATTTCTGCCCTACAATACTGATTTGGATTGTTGGTTGTTCTCCAGACTGAAAATATACGGCTTTCCAGGAGTTACTTTTCTTTGTCACAGCAAGCGAGTTCCTTTTTTTGTGACCTTATGTTCTCCATGTTCTCTTTGTTAATATAACTTTTCGGACATTGGTTTTTCTATGTTCTTCGTCAGTAATTCTCAATTATATGCAGATATGGTATACAGGGATCCTGAGAGAATAATCTATAGCAATGTGGATGTCCGCATGACCTCTCTAACCCAGGCTTATCCTATAATCCTCATCATGATATGCATGTTTTTTTATGTTTAAGCAGCTTTGCCCCCAAAATAAATAGGAATCATAGAACTATCCCTTGCTCATTGCAAGTCTCTAGTTGATTATTTTGCAAGACCAATCTGATGCTGCCGTTCTGGGTGAAATCTATTTACATATCTTTTAGTTCTATCTTCTTAATTTCTTTAGTCAGCTTGAAGCTAGATGGGAGAGTCTACAACTACAAGAACTTAGTGCCCTCTGCCTAGACTTAACTCTTCTTTTGACTCCTGGCTTGATCTGCACCACGCTCAATTGGAGCTAAGTATGGACGTGGGGGATTTTGAGTTCTGGATATTTTCATCTGTGCATTCCGCCTTGTGATCCATAGGCCTCCTGTGATAAGTGATCATCTCAGACTTCCTGATATTTTGATACGGACTACTCTAGAAACAGATTCTCAGTCCTTGAAGAGATTGGATGTTAACACCATTAAGATTTGGCACCCTCTGTTACAATGTTATAGTTTGTACAATCCTAAGCTTGCAGGCCTAAGCCACCTTGTATCATCAAACGGTGCACAGGTTTTCTCTATTTGAGTAATTTCCAGAAAAGAAACACCAATCATGGCATGATCTACCGCCCACTAAAGGTCACTAGTTGATTTTACTAAGACCAATCTGAAGCTGAGCGAGATCTGTGTGCAAGCACCTTTAAATCCTTCTCCTTTTCAACTTCTGTTAGTTCATCTGCAAAATTATTTGTACTAGGAAAATAAATCCTGAATGTTAGTTGTAGGATGTTCTACACATTTGCATATGGAGCATGCTCATATGGTCTTAGGAATCCACATTCTCTACTTTTGTGGTCCCAACTTCTCTATTATAATCTTCTGTTAGCATTCAATCTAGCTGCTAATCTTCTTTTTCAAACAGTAGGTTTGCTGAGGCTTACCATTTTGGGTGGTTCTATTGCAATGCAGAGTTGCACTTCCAAGTTCCAACAGTTTTAGATGACTGAACTATTCATGCATTGATACCTTGGCCTGTGAGTTCCATTGTCCAATTCCCTGGTTTTGGTTGAATGTTTGTTCCTTTCATTCACTTTGATTGATGTTCCTAGCTTATTGCTTTTGAGTTCTTTTTCTTAAAAATCCTGCTTGTCGGGTATTATTGCTCTGATTTGTTCACTTTATATATTTGGATTTTTATTGATATGTGATTGGTTGTCAATGTTACTAGTTCGTTGTGTGCAGATTACTGGGTAGCATGCTGATTAGGAACTAACTTATGTTCCCCAAAAGAACCTTATTGGAGAAGACATTAGTTCGAAGACAAATTGGGTTGTAGAGATTTGGTTAATCAGAAGATTTGGTTAATCAGGTGGTGGTTTATTTTACTTGACTGGAATTTTGGTGGTGTTAGAAGATAACAGACTTACAGAAGCAGCAACTTGGTAATTTGGATATAGCATTGATTTGCAGAGGTTGGAACTGTAGTTGCATGGATTGCAAGCTAAGGGGAAAAATTCTACCAGATTTTGTTTTTATTAACACAGCATTTCCATTTCTGGGAATTCTTCAGGTTGGTGGTTGAATGTTTTCCAGAAATGGGATCATGGCAATTGGAGCTTCTTAAATCGGTTTGCAGTCTGAAAGTCAAATCCTTCAGAATCTACAGTCGTGTTTGCTCCTCTAACTGCATTCTTCGTTTGATTGTGCCTTGGGCACTCTTCCTAATTTGTAATTTTGCCACGTTGTTGGTTCACTATGTGTTTTGTGGTGATGCTTCCTGTTTGAGTTAAAGACTTCTTCATTGTTTGAAAGGCAGTACTAGCAGCCGGACGTCTGATTTTTTTTAAAATTTCGGACGCCCGCGCAACATTTTTTTTACTGTTTGCAACATTTATTTTCAACGTTCGCAACATTTTTTTCACTTTTGAAACATTTACTGTTTGTCGAATGAAAATATTGCATGCGTAGGAGAAAAATGTTGCATGTGTAGAAAAAAAATGTTGCATGCGTAGAAAAAAATGTTGCGGTAGAAATCAGACGTCCGAACTGTAGCATTACCGTTGTTTGAACAGTGAATATGGCACCCCGAATATGAACTAAAGAGAGGTGGATTTTTTGCTGGTTTGGTTAATTCGATCATACTGTGGTGTGGGCTAACCAGTGCTAATATTTTTTCTGATGAACTTCAGGAACAATGAGAAGCGAAAGCATTCTTATTCAAATTATTCTTTGAAAGAGAATAATTTATTCTTAATATATGTTTTAGATTTGACAAGCAAAATGGTGCTTTATTAGGATTTGTAAACTAAATGAGATGGTTACCTCCTTGTATTCTAATTAGGCAACCTACGTGTCTGCATTTTTAATTCTGATTTAGATTTAACTTTAGCCAACCTACGTGTCTGCAATCTCTCTTTTTTCCTACACTGTTCATTTGTTGTTGATCTTATATGGTCATTCTATGCATTTGGTTCATCATGACTGCAGAATAGAGTTGTACTGCGCACACTTAAGGCGATTCAATCATCTGTTTGCCTGATCTTTGGACTTCCATCAAGTTTATTTATTTGTTGGTTGCATCTCATACTTTTACTATTCATCCAGTGTGTGCTATCATGCATTGCAATTTCCATATATTGGTGGTTGTATAATGGAAAACCAGATGAGGCAGATTCATTATTATTTGTTTGCACTATCATATATTCAATTTTTTTTGTCCTTCTAGCTTCCTTTTTTTGCTTAGCAACAACAGTGACATGTTTTAAAGCAGTTTCTTATTTGCACTGTTGGTTATGATTTCCAGAAGGAATCTTTTTGGCACTAGAGCTTCTATGGCCTCCGGGTGGAATTGGAGTAGGCCTTTGCAATTTCTTTTTCAACTATTAATATGATATCATCCTGAAGCGCATTGACTGGTTCATTTATATGAAAGAACGTTTTGTGGTACTTGCAGATATTAATCTGATACGCAGTATGGACAGAATATATAGACCCCAAGTCTTATAACATTGTTTGGATGATCTTAGCCCATGTTATTCTAGTTTCAGAGTTGAACACATCTGAATTTTTTTTCAAGAATTGTGTAGATGTATATTTGTCCTGGTACAGATAATTTGGGTTGTGCATTGCTTTGCTGTGTTTGGAGAGATGAGTGAAGTTCCTAGCTAGAATTGGTCAGCCCAGTGAAGTTTCAGCAGATAGTATGCTTTGGATACCTGTGTCAAGGGCGTCGAACCCTTGACGGGCCGGACCTCGGCTACGTAGCTCGTAGCCGCCGTCCGTCTTCTCCGGTGAGGTTAGACCCCTCCACCGCAGGCTTGAGGAAGAAGGAGAGATTAGGAAATAGTTTTTCTTCCCCTTTTCTTCATGTGCGGTTACAAGATTATATTGCCAACAGCCCCCTAATTTAGGAACTAACAAAAGGAAGGAACTACTAATAATAGAAAGCTGTAGCCCATTAATTTAGGAACTACTAATAGGAAGGAATTATTAATAATAGGAAACTATCTCTATTTTCCATCTTAGCCACTTGCCGTGAGTTCCTCTCCACTCGCGCTCTTTGTGCGCTCCGTGCGGCGTTCATTGCTTGTCGCACATCTCGTGCCCGGTGACGCCTTGTGTATGTATGGCCGTAACGCCCGGACATGACATCTCTCCCCTCCTCGAGAGGCAGCTCGTCCCCGAGCTGAAATGCTGGATACCTGGCGCGGAACGTCTGGACATCTTCCCAGGTGGCTGATGCAGAGGACTGACCCTTCCATTGGACCAGGATCTGTTGGACGCCACGATCGACGCGCCGACGGGCAGCACGTTCCGGCTCTGGGGCAATGGCGCCGTGGTGGACCGGCGGAAGTGGCGGAGGAGCCTCTGGCGGAGCGCCATGGAACTTCCTCAGGAGGCCGACATGGAACACGTCGTGCAGGCGAGCCTGAGGTGGAAGAGCGAGGCGCGCAGCAACTTCGTTGATCATCTCGGTGATGCGGTAGGGCCCAAAGTAGCGCGGCTTGAGCTTGCCGGAGGTGGCCTGGGGCAGCGACGCAACCGGGCGCTGACGAAGTCGGAGCAGCACCCAATCATCGACCTTGTACGAAACATCGCGATGGGCCTTGTCGTAGTGTTGCTTCTGAACCGCCTGGGCTTGCTCGAGACGAGCGCGAATGTCTGCGAGGAATTCCTGGCGTTCTTCCATGTTCTTGGCAACGGCCGCCACCCGTGTGTCCCCTGGCTCATAGGACCTGATGGTTGGTGGGTCGCGACCGTATACAACCCGGAACGGGGTGTTCCGAAGCGAGGTTTGGTACGCTGTATTGAAGACGAACTCCGCCCATGGGAGCCACTGCAGCCATTGACGCGGTCGATCACCCGTGAGGCAGCGAAGGTACATGATGATGACTCTGTTAGCCGCTTCGGACTGCCCATCCGACTGCGGGTGGAAGGCAGTCGTCATGTGTAACTTGGTACCCACCAAGCGCATAAGCTCGCGCCAGAAGGTTGATGTGAAGATCGGGTCGCGGTCGGACACAATAGATTGCGGCACCCCATGAAGACGGACGATGTCGGTGAAGAAAGCTTGGGCGACGGACTCAGCTGAGTACGGGTGAGCGAGCGGGATGAAGTGGGAATACTTGCTGAAGCGGTCGACCACGGTAAGGATGACCGACTTGCCCCGCACGCGAGGGAGCGCCTCGATGAAGTCGATGGCGATGTCTGACCACACACCTTGCGGAACTGGCAGAGGGAGAAGGAGACCGGCAGGATGCAGGTGCTCCGACTTGTAGCGCTGACACGTGACACACTCGCGAACAAAGTCTTGTACTACCTGCTTCATGTTAGGGAAATGAAAATCACGCCGGAGCCGGTGGAGAGTTATTTGCACCCTTCATGGCCCTCTTCATGCACGGCCCGCAAGATCTCTTCTTGCGGAGGGGACGCAGACGCGATGTAGAGGCGGCTGCAGATCGCACCATGCCGTCAACCACCGTCCAGGGGGCCCCACGGGAGCCCGCGCGTACTTCATTATGGATGGCGGCGAGGGCCGGGTCGGTGAGCTGTGCTTGCCGAAGGCGCGCGATGAAGTCGAAGCGCGGGCCCGACAGGACCAAGACGGACCCGTCCTCCGGTGTGTCGCGGCGGGAGAGCGCGTCAGCTACTACGTTTGCCGCCCCAGCCTTGTACTCGACGGTGAAGTCGAAGCCCAGCAGCTTGCCCACCCAATGATGCTGAGGGATCGTTGCGAGGCGCTGATCGAGCAGGTACTTCAAGCTGTAGTGATCGGTTTTGACGAGGAAGCGACGCCCCCAGAGGTACGGCCGCCAATTGCGGACGGCTTGGACAAGGCCGATGAGCTCGCGCTCATAGGCGGCGAGGGCGCGGTGGCGCGGCGCGACCGGCCTACTAAAGAATGCCACCGGGTGGCCTTCCTGGACGAGGACCGCGCCGAAGCCGTGCGATGAAGCGTCACATTCGACGAGGAACGGCTTGGTGAAGTCCGGCATGGCGAGGATCGGAGCGGAGGAGACGGCCGCCTTGAGGGCGTCGAAGGCCGCTGCAGCCGCCTCGGACCACTCGAAACCATCCTTCTTAAGAAGGGCAGTCAGGGGTGCGGCGATGGTCCCGTAATTGTGGACGAACTTGCGATAGTACCCTGCCAAGCCGAGGAAGCCCCGGACGGCCCGAGCTGACCGTGGAGCCGGCCACTCATGGATGGCCTGTACCTTGGCCGGATCCATGGCGACGCCTGCCTCGGAGATGACGTGGCCGAGGTACGTGACTGAGACGGCGCCGAAAGCACACTTGGTGCGCTTGACGAAGAGTCGATGGTGCCGAAGCTCGGAGAAGACGGCACGGAGGTGGCGCAGGTGGTCGGCCCATGTCGTGCTGTAAATTAAAATGTCATCAAAGAAGACGAGGACAAACCGGCGGAGGAACGGCCGGAGAACATCGTTCATGAGCGCCTGGAATGTGGCCGGAGCGTTGCAAAGGCCGAACGCCATCACCAGGAACTCGTACAGGCCATCATGAGTACGGAATGCGGTCTTGTGCACATCCTCGGGCCGCATCCGCACTTGATGGTAACCCGACCGTAAGTCGAGTTTGGTGAAGAAGCGCGCGCCGTGGAGCTCGTCGAGGAGCTCGTCGACCACCGGAATGGGAAAAGCGTCCTGACGGTAAGCGCGTCGAGCGCGGTAATCCACGCAGAATCGCCACGACGTCCGGTTTCTTGGCGAGAGGACCGGTGAAGAGAACGGTGAGTCGCTGCGGCGGACGATGCCCTGCTCGATCATGGCGGCACACTGCCGCTCTAGTTCGTTCTTGTGGGCGACCGGGTACCTGTACGGGCGCACCGCCACCGGGGACGCATCGGGCTTGAGGATGATGCGCGTCGCGTTCGTGCCCGGTAGTGGTCGGCTCGGCCAAATAAAATGTCGGAAAAAGCGCCCAACAGCCCGTCGAGGAGTGCGTCCACGGCCACGGCCTTGGCTGCTGTAAGACGCGCGCGATTAGGCGGCACAGACGCCTTACCGCCAGACGGTGTGGCCTCATGTCTTTGAACGACATGCGCCGGCGGGCGAGGTCCCAGACGATGGGTCCCCGGGCGCCGAGCCACTTGGTGCCGAGGACGACGTCGTATCCGGCTAGCGGCATAACGAAGAGGTCCGCCGAAACGAGTGGCACCGGGCGATGAGTAGGGGCGCTTCGCGGATGACACCCTCGCAGGTGATCCGCTCGCCATTGGCGACCATGGCCGTGAGACGGGGCCGCTGCCGTAGTGGCAAGCCGGAGCGCCGCGCCGCCTCCTCCGAGATGAAGTTGTGCGTGCTGCCGGAATCGAGGAGCGCGACAAGGGATGCCCCTAAGCGTCCTGGCGATCCGCATGGTGTCCCCACGGGCACCCGGCGAGAACTGCAGAGAGAAGCAAGGTGCCTCTTTGTCAGCCGCGGCCGCGGCGTCATCTGTGTCGTCGATCTCCACCCCGTCAACGAAGAAAATGCGCCGGCAAAATCTGTTGTGGCCACGAGAGTATTTTTCGTCACAGTTAACACAGAGCCCAAGACGACGCCGCGCTCACTGTTCCGCTGGTCGGCCGCCTCGACGCTCGCCAGTGGCTGAAACGCCACCGAGGCGCCGGAGCGCTTGGCCGAGTGGGCGCGGCGGGCGCTGGGCGTGGCGCCGGAGCCGGGAGAAGACCGCGCGGGCCTGGACGAGCTGGAGCCGGCGTCGGCCTGTTGAGTTCCATCAATTCAACCTGGCGCGCCAGGCTCATCGCCATCGCGAGCGTCTCCGGGTGGTGGATGCGAACCGCGTGGCTCAGCGGCGGAAGCAGGCCGCCGGTGTACAGCTGGACGCGCTGTATCTCCTCAAGCCGACCCGCGCGAGGCAGGAGGGCCTGGAAGCGGTTCGAGTACTCTTCCACGGTCCCCGAGCGCCGGCACTCGGTGAGCTCAAACAACGGCGCCGCGCGGAGGGGCGGCCCAAACCGCAAGTTGAGGAGGTCCTTGAAGCGGCCCCAGCGCGGTGTTCCTTCGTCCTCCTGCAGCTGGATGTACCACAGCTGTGCCACGTCCTCGAGGTTGTAGGAGGCCATCCAGACCTTCTCCTCCGCCATGGTTCGCTGTTGATGGAAATAGGACTCACAACGGTTGAGGAAGATCAGTGGATCAGACTTGCCATCGTAGCGCGGGAAGTCCATCTTCTGGAACCTGGGCGGGCGATCGTTGTGGTGCTCGCCGGTCGGTTGTCGGTGGCCTGTGGATGACGGCCCGATCGGTGGAGCGAGGCTTGGATGGCCTTGGCATTAGCCTCGGCGGTGGCTTGGAGGGCGTGTACGGCCTTGGCGAGGTTCTCGACGGTGGTCTTGAGGTCGTCCCCCATGGCCGGCGCAGCGCAGTAGGTGGCGGAGCCCGGTGATGACGAAGTGTGTCGAGTAGGCGAGGATCGCCGAGATCGTGATACCAAGTTGTCAAGGGCGTCGAACCCTTGACGGGCCGGACCTCGGCTACGTAGCTCGTAGCCGCCGTCCGTCTTCTCCGGTGAGGTTAGACCCCTCCACCGCAGGCTTGAGGAAGAAGGAGAGATTAGGAAATAGTTTTTCTTCCCCTTTTCTTCATGTGCGGTTACAAGATTATATTGCCAACAGCCCCCTAATTTAGGAACTAACAAAAGGAAGGAACTACTAATAATAGAAAGCTGTAGCCCATTAATTTAGGAACTACTAATAGGAAGGAATTATTAATAATAGGAAACTATCTCTATTTTCCATCTTAGCCACTTGCCGTGAGTTCCTCTCCACTCGCGCCTGCTGTGCGCTCCGTGCGTTCCGCTGCGCGTCGCACATCTCGTGCCCGGTGACGCCTTGTGTATGTATGGCCGTAACGCCCGGACATGACAACCTGTTTCTCAGTTTGGTGGCAAGTTCGGATTGCTGATTTACATATATTTGATATAGTTGCCAAGTCATTTGATGGATGGATTGGAAGATACTGAAATTTAAGACTCTTTCTTTGAACACACTCAAATAATAGTCTACTTTGGAGTTTGGACACTTCATGGTCGGGTTAGTCTGTACATCTTTTTGGTGGTGGCGACTTGAATTGTACTGTTTGTTTCTGATTTGCAGAACAGCTTTTCATGTAAATGGGTTTTTTTGGGGGTGCAATAGCCTTCAGTCGCATTCTCTCAATTGTGCATCTTTTTTAGCATAATTGGTTCATCTCAATGACGGAATGAACTCATGGTACTTGCAGATTTCAACCTGTCTTGCAGTTGTTGAAGTTTAAGAATCCCAAAATTAGGTAGTCCGTAAAGTTTCAGAAAACAGTATGCTCTTGAAACTACCATGTCTGTGGTAGCCAAATCTAATTTGTCTATGAAAATGATGATTTAAATAAGTGTAGAATGCTCTTGAAACTACCATGTCTGTGGTAGCCAAATCTAATTTGTCTATGAAAATGATGATTTAAATAAGCTCTACACTGGAGCTTTGGTGCCTAGTTGGAGCTTCCAGACTACATTCCTCTCTCCTGATTATTGTTTCGTGCAACAGATCACTGGTGAGATTAAGTCTCAATCTTGTCATCTACATATTCTTAGGCCTCCTAATATTTTATTGCGAAGTCAAACATCTATCCGACGATTCCTATAAAACCAATAATTTATACGTGATGAGATTTTGACCGGGATAATTTGTGTTGGAGTAATCTACAGATTCAAAGTAGAAGACCCTCCAATGGGAAAAGTAACAAGGATACTCATCTCTCATTTTTCTATTAGCCACCGCTGGACATTGCTCACCCTTTCTTCTTTGTCAGTGATCCTTGACACATTACCTGGCATGACATGCAACAAATATTTGATATTTGCAGATCCTCAACTTGACCACAAATTAAGGATGGGGTTAGTTTATTTTAGTGGGTTTGATCTTGCGTTTGTTTGGCTGTGACCCTCATAATTCGTTCAAATCAAAATGCTGCTAAATTTCATGCTAACAAGTGACCATGCAAATGGAGTGGAAGACCCTGGAATTGAAGTCTAGCATAGCTTCAGTTGGTACGGGAGCTTTGGTGCACCGTGGATTTCATTAATTGTGTTTGCTCACCCGAGTGTTTTGACTAGTAATTCTGAAGAATATTACTTGCATTATACAGATTAATTTGTACTACTTGCTTCAACTTGCATGCCGTTAGGATGAATGATATCACTGGCCTGATCTCTCTGGTGCAGCTTGGATTCATTAACTGTTTGAGGTCCCAACTGAAGTAATTTTTGCTTTCATCTGTACGGATTGTAGTTGTGAAACAAGGATCCTAAAACGGGAAAGATCAATACTTACATTTTAATTAGCCAATGATGATGATCAAATTTTGATTTGGATTGTTGGCTATCAAATTTATTTCTATAAGTTGGGAGGGCGGTGTTGCCATCTTCAATTTTATCTGCGCACTCAACTGCATACTGTTTTCTAACGGTAATCCTGTAGCACATCATTGGGTTAGCTTTTGTGATCTGCGGATTTTTCAGCTTGTACAGAGTGAAGATTATCAGAATCTGTGTATGGACCTCCTTACTTCGAGCAGAGATACATGTGAAATTTATGGTATGCTGCATGGACAAAGTTTTGTACTCTAAACACGGTAGAAGACCCACACTTGATATACCTGAACTGACTGCTTGCTTTGGTCATTTTGTCACACTTTGAGTAATCAGTTCACACATTGCTGATGATGGCAAATATTGCATCTTATGTTTGTTCATTTGACTATTTTCATGAGCAGTGCTTACCACTATTGGGTTAATTTGTGTGACATAGTTCAAAGTCTTGCTATTTTCAAATCTTGATCTTAGGTGATAGAGAAGAAAGATGGCTTTGTAGACCTCAGATCCAACCTCTTAGTTTGCTGGCTTTCCTATGTCAGTATATAGTTGTAACTAACAATTCAGGTATGATTAGAAGTATTGAACTCCTGACTCAAATTTGGGTAACATGGATATGCAGAGATGCTCCACTCACTGGAGGGTTGGTCCCAAAATTGGAAGCTTAAACAAATCGATTGCTTTGAACACTTGACTTTTTTGCATTTTGATTATTGTTATCTTTCATGTGGAAAATTATGATTTTGGTTTGTTGGCTATGGAATTGATTATTCAGAAGTCGAGTTCTTGTGGCACTGGAGCTTGTTTGTGCGGATCCGGATGTGTTATCCTTAACTAGTTGTGTTTGCTCGATTCACTATTGGCTCTCTTTTCTAATTTCATTTGCAAATGATTAACTAGCCGCACAGAGTGGTAGTAGTAGATTACATATCAGAAATTTGATGTTTGAGAGATTTTGCCCCACTGCCTTATACATCCTGGAATTTCTATTTTCTAAGACCAAAACTCAAAGCAAGACAAATTTCTGTGCACACATTTTATGTCCCACTAACCTTCTGATCATTAATCGGTAATTAACCTGCAAAACCTTTCTGTATGTCCTATTCATGTTGATAATCACTACTCATGGTATGTTGTTAATTCTGAGGAGCAATATTGGGATTCCTGTGGTTTCACCCTCACCAAGTTGGTTTTCATGGATTCTGGCTTCTTCTCAGAGTCAGGTTACAGAAGCTAGCTTGCTTTCTTCATGCTAGAATTCTACATAATCAATTTACATTTTTATTGTTGTGTGTGCTCATCTTGCATATAAGTTGTTATGACTCGGTGTGCAATTGTTCCGTTGTTTGCGTGTGGGCAAATGTTGCCTTCGGACCTCTACCTGATCGTGTGACACTTGAATGATTTGTGGTATTGTTGCCGTTTAACACTGCCGTTGCCGGTCCCAAGCCCGGATGAAAAAATGTGGAGGGAATTGCCATCCTTTATATGATTTGCATTTAAAATATTTTGAACGGAGTAGCGAGTTGTTGATCCGTTGAAGCACGTAGAAATAATAAATTTGATGCTGCTGCTGCTGCATGTTTAGGCAATAAGAACTATCCTAGTCGCATAGAGAAGCATTATATATAGTGCGGGTAGCACTTACTCTGCCTTCGGAAAGTCATTGCTTATACCCGTCATGCAGTAAGCACTCTATTTTGTCGATCTGACACCCGATATTTCCTTTCAGAAAATCATCTTCTAGTAACTTCAGAGTTCACATATCTATTTTCAGGAAGTACTGTTGAATGTTGAATCTCTCATAAGTTTCATGTTAAGCTATATAGTGTTCCAGTTGACAAAACACCAGACAAGACAGTGGGAATACCAGTCTCGAATTAAAATCCCTTACAAGCTTGACTAATATGCACGAATTGGCGACATGCGTTATTTGAAATGGTAACAGGGCCTATCGCCAATTCAAATGACGACAATAACCTCAATCTTATCGATTAAATGAATTTACGATAAAATAATCCGTCGGTTAAATTCAATCCGCGATAAAATAGTATCTGTCGCTAGCCTCTGTCACCAATTGAAATGGCGATAGAGGTGTATTTTTGTCATTTTTCTTTTCGATGTATTATTTTTATAAATTTATTTTAAAAAAATATATTTTTAAAAAAGTTCTCCTCCCATGAGCCCATGACTGACGATGTCTGCTCGTGTCAAAAACCTTTGTGGTAGTGATGAGGAGTTCTAACAACTATCTACTACTGGTGCGTTGTTGTCATGCACTTGAATTGATTTTGCTGAGGCTAAGCTGAACGGCGGCAATTGTGACCACGGGCTGTCGGGGAGGAAGGCCAGCTAAACCTAGGGTTGAAAATGAAACAGAATTTCTGATTGTTCCGAAGAAAAACAGAAGCACAAATTTTTTTTAAAAGCAAAAATAGAAAATATTGATACGAAAACCAAATTTCTTTTCGAAAACAGGAGAGTCCCTTCCAATAAAAACAGAACGAAAATTCCATGTCAAACAAAAAATTCCGACTAAGCCTGATCTACTGCTCAAAACACTTCGTACCTAGCATAACCGACCAACTAGTAAGGAATTTTGTATTTAATATATATTTTAAATCTTTTTTTAAAACTAATCGACGAAAAACAAAAATAACAGAAGTAGGCTCATGTCGCCCGTGATTTGGGCGATCGCTTGTGATTGGGGCGATACCAACCTGCCATGGCAACGTTTGTAGCCTGCCATCACTGCCGTGGCAACTATCGCCCCACTCAGGGGTGATCGCCCCAACCAGGGGTGACAGGTGGCACACCAACAAAAAAATGTATGTCGCGCTTCGCTTTTAGTTGCCATAGGGGGTTTTCGGCGAGAAACGAAAAATGCCTGTCGCGCTTCGCTTTCAGTTGCCATGCGCGGGGTTTCAGCGGGAAACACAAAATGCATGTCGCGCTTCGCTTTTAGTTGCCATGGCGGGGTTTTGGCGGGAAACGTTGGCCATGTTGCCTTTTGCCGATGCCGACGATCGCCCGTCCCTGCGGCGATAGGCTGCATGCCGTGGTAGCGTTAAAAGCTGCCGTTTGTGCCGTGATGGCTATCGCTCGAAGTAGGGGCGATCGCCCCATGCATGGGCGACAGGTGCCCTTTATTTCACACCACTCACGACCGACATGTGACCTCCACATCGGGCCAAAGTACGAAAACAAAGAATTTCGAGAGCAAAGAATTTCACCTGTCGTGGCAGCGAAAAACGCCTGTTGCGCTTCAGTTTCAATTGCTACGGTGGGATTTCGGCGGGAAACGTCAGGAAGTACCGTTCAATGCCATCAATGCTATCAGGGCGCACACTGCTCGGGGTAAATATCGCCCTAATATGGGGGCGATCGCTCCATATCCGGGCGTTTTAGCGACTTAGAGATTTAGCGACTTAGCGTTTTAACGATTTAACGTTTTAGCGATTTAGCGACTCAACGTTTTAGCGATTTAGCGACTTAGCAACTTAGCGTTTTAACGATTTAGTGACTTGGCGACTTAGCGTTTTCGCGACTTAGCGATTTAGCGACTTAGCGTTTTAGCAATTTAGCGACTTAGCGTTTTTGCGACTTAGTAGTTTAGCGACTTAGCGTTTTAGCGATTTCGCTTTCAGTTGCCACGAAAACTGTCATAGCAGCGATAAATGTCTGTCGCGCTTCGCTTTCAGCTGCCATGGCGGGGTTTCGGCGGGAAACGAAAAATGTCTATCGCGCTTCGCTTTCAGTTGCCATGGCGGGGTTTTGGCGGGAAACGTTGGCCTTGTTGCCTTTTGCCGATGCCGACGATCGCCCGTCCCTACGACTGCTGCTGTTTGTGCCGTGGCGGCTATCGCTTGAAATAGGGGCGATCGCCCCGTGCATGGGCGACAGGTGCCTTTTATTTCACACGACTCACGGCCGACAGGTGACCTCCACATCGTGCCGAAGTACGAAAACAAAGAATTCCGAAAGCAAAGAATTCCACCTATCGCGGCAGCGAAAAATGCCTGTTGCGCTTCGGTTCCAGTTGCCACGGCGGGATTTCGGCGGGAAATGTCAGGAAGTACCGTTCAATGCCGTCAATGCTGTTAGGGGGCACACTGCCCGGGGTAAATATTGCCCCTAATATGGGGCGATCACTCCATATCTGGGCGTTGTAGTGACTTAGCGTTTTAGCAATTTAGCAACTTACCGTTTTAGTGACTTAGCGATTTAGCGACTCAGCGTTTTAGCGACTCGGCGTTTTAGCGATTTGGCAGATAACGACAGTGACAGCAGTAACAAAAATGCTGCTACGGCAGCTCCTATCACTTAGTCGCTAAAATGCTGAGTCGCTAAAACGCTGAGTCGCTAAGTCACTGAGTCGCCAAGTCACTAAACCGCTAAGTCGCTAAATCGTTAAAACGCTAAGTCGCTAAAACGTTAAGTTGCTGAGTCGCTAAGTCGCTAAAACGCTAACCCGTCGAGTCGCTAAAACTCTAGTCGCTAATTAATCTAATCGCTAAGTGGCTAATTAAAATAAAACACACAAGAAAATTACCTGCAACAGCCTTCTCCTCCTCTTCTTCCTCCTCCTCCTCTTCTTCTTCCTTCTCCTCTTCTTTCTCTCTTCTTTCCCTCTTCTTTCTTTCTGCTTCTTTCTTTCCTCTTCTTTCTTTCTTTCCTCTCCTCTTCTACTTCTTCTGCTTCAGTCGCGAGGGGGGAGGGGGCAGGATAAAGTAAGCTGGGCACCTATCGCCCTTGTCTAGGGTGATCGCCCCTTATTGGGGTGATTAGTCAAACGGCGTCAGTAAACGCTGCCACGACAACACTTTTCCCTACCACGGCAACACTTTTCTCTACCACGGTAGAGAAATCGCCCGAGCATGGGGCGATTGCCCCAATCACGGGCGATGGGAGCCTATTTCTGTCATTTTTTCCCATCGATTAGTTTTGAAAAAAATATTTTAAATATATATGGTGCGGCTCGGATCATGCCGCGTTGCTAGCAGGTTTGAGACGTTGGATTGCATCCGCGTGTGCGGTTCGGATTGCGCCATGTCACCTCTCTGTGTTGCCGTTGGAGTCTGCTGCCACAACGGCCGTGCCACGGTTTTTGGGTCGTTCATGCACGCCTATGCGCTATAAATGTAGCTGCCGTGCTCGCCGCGAGGCGCTAAACTTGATGCCCTAGGTCCAAACATTCGAGCCGCCATCACGTGGTGGGAATTTCTCACCGTAGTTCGTCTGTGCGCCATTTTGGTTTTTGCTGAAGCTCATCGCCATTCGCCATTGTCCTCCGCGCCAGGGTCCGAATCCGAAGTCCCCGTGACGAGGCGCACCGGATCGGATACTTCACTTCGCCGGAGACCCCTTGGAACGCCATTCCGCGCCGTCTTCCCCAATTCCAGCCAAGCAGCTCTGCCGCGCTACCACCAGACCTTGCGATCAATCCCCACCTTGTGATTTCAGGTGAACGTCTCAGATCTTGCCACGTATCCTTCAATTCAGTAGATTAGATCCAATAGAGACCATTAGACTGTCATTAAGGGATGGGATTTAGCCACGTTTTTGCTTTGTCACCGTGGATTAGATCGCTGATCAACCATTGGATCATTAGATGAGTGGATGGGATTAAGCCACGTAGGTGCACGAATGGCTCTCCACGTGTCCTCTGGCTGAGGCAATCTGCGTTAAACCTTAGCCGCCCGATCTGTATATAATGGTTTGGATTGATTCGTGCAGTACCGCGTTAGATCTGTTCACAGCCGCATGATTGAGATTAAACGGTGTAGATTGAACCACACGCATGCCATAGTGTAGAGATTAGATTCACTCTTGACTGTCCGATCTCATATATGCGGTATGGATCGTGTAGTGTAGCTGTAGTTCAGGTTAATCCTAGACGTCTGATCGAGATTGATTGGTCTAGATTGAGCCACGTGTCGCACTCCGGGACAATCCATGTCGCCGTGGGTCGCTGGGATTCAGATCCAATCGGGACCGTCAGATTTTGAATGAACGGTCGGATCGAGCCACGACTGGAGCCAGTCACCACATGCCACGCATACGCACGAGAGTTGAAGCACCATTGGCCAGCGCCGGGCGCGATGATGTCAGTGCTGACATCATCGGTGGGTCCTACATGTCAGCGACACATTATTTTCCAAAAAAATATTTTTATTTTATTATTTTAAGCTGACATCATGCTAACGACGTAAATTAGATTTTCCATATAAAAATAATTCGATCGAAAAAGAAAATAGTTGATGGCATCATGTTGACGTCATAATTCGATTTATCTTTAGAAAAATAATTTGGTAGAAAGTCAATTCGGTGCTGACGTCAAGCTGACATCATTATTTCGAATTTCCAGTAGAAAAATAATTCAATTAATTCGGAATTTTCTTTTAAATGTATTTTCAAACTTTGAATTGCTATAACTTTTGCGTTTGAACTCCGATTGAGGTGATTCTAGAGCCTAAAAATTTGTAAAATTGTGCTCTATTTGATTTTGAATTTTATTTAATTTTTGGACTTGATTTACTCTCTGTTTTTAGTTATTTATTATTTATTTATCCGTTTCGCGTAAACGTTGAATTGCCTGAAGACTTCGAAAGAGAGGCCTTGACCCAAGAACAAGTCCGAGAATAGGAGCAAGAGTTTTTCCAAGGCAAGTTGTGTTTTAACTATGTTGATCTCACTTTTAAAACTATGTTGATTTAAATTATTGCATGCTAGTTTAATTAAAATGCTTTCAATTAATTCTGAGAATAGTTATGCAACCTAATTGATGTATGCCACCTTGTCTTTAATAATTCTATGCCATAAATTATGTCACCCTAGGTTATGAATTAATAGTTAGACATTGTATTAATTGCCAACATGGGATGATAGATCGAATGTAGTATGCTTAGCCATGCAACATGTCGATGACATTGTTTTGAATTAATGAGATATGTAACATGTTTATGAAAATGTGACATGTGTTATTGATGATGTTGATGGTACGTTGTGCATGGTAATCAACTAGGTGATAAAATGATTTAGACTGGGGTAAGTGGTAAGAATGTTTATGGTGGGCCAGGTGTGGCATTTGGGGTGGTCGCATTTGTTTTTTAATGGTTTGGATATTGTGGACTTTTCTGGAAGTCTTGCCTTGGTCATATTAAAGACTTAACCTTAAAAAAATTTGAACTGAGTCTATCATACAACCACATGTTTGGAATGGGACAGACCTAGTTGAGTAGGTCACTGATATCTTGCTTGTGGTACCTCGGGGTGATAGTTACACAGGGCTGTAGCTGTACGGGGGGAGCGTACCTGTGCTGAGGCTTGATACCCATCCAATGGTATTTGTCGGTCCTATACTTCGGCTCTGTGTGAGGGGAGTGATAGTGATGGCAATACCGGGGAGGTTCACATGTTAAGCTAGAAGTTTTCGAAAGACTTTGTTACGGTTAATCGCCTGTGTGGTGAGAGACTGTATCTTGTAGGTAAAGTGTATACCTCTGCAGAGTGTAAAAACCTATTTGAATAGCCGAGTCCGCGGAATTGGACAATGCTCGGGGATTACAGTCAAGGACTAGACTTTTATAAAATGAACTTTGGATGGTGGACATTATGGTATGGAAAGGTGGAAATTGATTAAGGATGATAAATGCTTTACTTGAGAATTTATTGTGAAATTTATTATTGTTATTATTATTTTACTGCTTTACAATCTACGATTGTATTTGTGAATGTCGCTTTATTGCAAATAAACCACTTCAGCCTATCACTTGGACTAAGCCATGCATGTAGTTATTAGACTTGCATTCTGTGCATGACTTGTTGAGTGCTTTAAGTACTCACCCCTTGCAACAACACAACATTAGCTGAGGAAAAATGAATGCCAGCACTGGAGGAGGAGTACTAAGAGGAGCCTGCGAACTAGGGAGCGAGCCTAGTCAGTTGCCTATGGCGCATTGATTAGACACTACGAGTTTTATTTATCTTTCCACTGCAGTTTATTTATTCGCGTCTTAGCCATGCGAGGTGTATCTTTTTAAGTTGACCATAAGGTTAACTCAACAGTTCTATTTTAAATACAGACTTTATTTATTATTTCGCTGTGTATGATTGTGATATTCATCTATGTTGAGACGGTGTGCACTAGCATGATCCTGGACTAGTGTGGAATACATCGAGGGTCCGGGTTTGAACATTCGAGTCCTGACAGAGGTGGTATCAGAGCCATACTGACTGTAGAGCTTGCCCTTAGTTAGAATGGTCATTAGAAAGGATAAAACTACTTTTGAAAGTTAAAATTTGCCAAGATGATGAATGAATTCTTGACTTATCCCCTCCCTCTTGTTTCATACCCCTTGCTGAATTTTCCTTGCTCTTACTTTGTTTTGAAATGTTGCGTTCTCATGAGAGTGTCTTTTGGTAGATGAGGATGACTCACACCTACGGAGAACGTGAGGGAGGCTACGCTGTAGAGTTGTGGATAATGCTCCATGTGTTGGGAGGTTTCAACCAGCCAATCTACAGGGCCAACACTTGGGTGGTGAATAGGAAGGCCCGCGGCATGGTCACTAAGGTCACTATATATGCCCGGGAGAATACAAAGGTGAGCCGCCCCATCAACATCATAGTGAGGAGGGCCACATTTGATGCCGGCATCCAGGAGATAGCACAGCTTACTTTGAGGAGGATCTCTACCGCCTATGCTGATGAGCTGAAGGAGTCTGTCTTTCGTCTTCACCCTCAGGGAGGAGCCACTAGTGCTCCGATAGATCTAGAGAGTGATGCTGCGGTTGTGCACCTTGCTCGATTTGCTACCACGCAGGATGCAGTGTTGGACCGTACTATGGAGGAGCTGGATGAGACCTACACTGCTTTGGAGGCTGCAGAGCGGAGTCTGCAGGAGTTCAGAGTTTTGGCAGCATAGAGGATCGGGGAGCTTGAGGAGGCCCTATATGGCGGGGAGCCTGAGGCTGAGATGGAGCTGAACGAGGAGGACCCCGAGGAGGAGGAGCCTGCGCCTGAGCTAGAGCCACAGCCAGAGCAGGAGGTAGAGGACATGGCTTATTCTACCACGGCAGTTTGAGGCCATGGAGATTAGTTCGCGCCGATGCCGCCACACCCACCAGTGACCCGCTAGGAGGTCCCCAACCAAGTTGGCAGGATGAGTGAGAGTTACATCAAGTAGTTGAGACCCAAGTGTCGAGTCACGTCTTAGAGAAATAAGAGTCGCCCTTTAGGCGTTAGACTCCAATGTGTTATGGGTTGCAAAGCCCTTAGGCATTGTGAGCAACCATACCAAGTTATTACTAAATAATTAATAAGATTCGGATTTTGAGTTACATACATTACGCCCGCATAAGTTTTTCTACTACTTGTCTATTCTTGTTTCCCTCTTATATCTAAACCTTGGAGTAATCAACAGATGGTGAACACCCGTGGAAACAACGGAGCAAGTGGAAGTGGATCGCGCCCTGCAGGAAACCGGAATGAAGAACCTGTTCCACAGCCTGCACCTCAAGTCGACATGCAGAACTTTGGAGCTTTCCTTGCTGTACAGACGCAATTAATGCATGCCATGATGCAGTAGATGCAGCACATCACCGCTCAAGCCACTACCAATCAGGCCACCAAGCTAATCAAGGACAGCGCCCGTACTCCAAGCTGTCAGAATTCATGAGGACCCATCCGTATATGTTTTCTGGAAATACCAATCCCTTGGAGGCAGATGATTAGCTGAGGTCTATTGAAAGGAAGATGCACATCACCCAGTGCACTGGGAATGAGAGGGTACTATACGCCTCTCATCAGCTGGAAGGGATTGCAGCATAATGGTGGGAGAATTTATGCGCTTCGCGGGAGAACCCACATGAGATCACTTGGGAGGAATTCACTACTGCGTTCCATCAGTACCATGTACCTAAGGGAATCATGGAGCTGAAGAAGGAGGAGTTTAGAGCTTTGAAGAAAGGCAATTAGCCAGTGGCTGACTATCTGAACAAGTTCACTCATTAGCTCGCTACGCGCCTGAAGACGTAGCGATAGACAAAGCAAGACAGTCACGCTTTATGAAGGGACTGAACTCAGGACTACAAGTGGGACTGATTACCCACACATTTCCTGATTTCCAAGAGCTGGTGAATAAGGCCCTTATTCTAGAGGACAAGCGCAAAGAACTGGACGACAATAGGAAGAGCCGCATTGCACAACAGGGAGCTCGCCAAGGAGCACAAAGGTTGAGGGTTGCGCCTAATCAGTTTTTCAGGTTTTAACCCAAGAATACTATCAAGATGTCATCGCCTGCACCACGTCCAACTAGTTATTATTTGATTAAGATTTAGCCCTACGATGCGTACTTTTGTAAGCTAACCATAAGGTTAACTCAACAAGTTTTTATATTCAATAAAGACTTTATTTATTATCCGTTGTGCATGATTGTGATATTCATCTATGTTGAGATGGTGTGCACTAGTGTGGAATACACCGAGGGTCCGGGTTTGCACATTCGGGTCCCAACAGAGGTGTTATCAGAGCCATACTGACTGTAGGACTTGCCCGTAGTTAGAATGGTCGCTAGAGAGGACAAAACTATTTTTTAAAGTTAAAAATTTGCCAAGATAATGAATGAACTCTTAACTTATCCCCTCTCTCTTGTTCATACCCCTTGCTAAATCCTTCTTGTTTTTATCATGTTTTAAAATGTTGCGTTCTTCTGAGAGTGTCTTTTGGTAGATGAAGAGGATTCACACCTATGGTGAGTGTGAGGAGGCTACGCCGCAGAGCTGTGGAGGATGCTTCAGGTGTTGGGAGGCTTTGAGTGGTCGATCTACAGGGCCAGCACTTAGATCATGAACGGGAAGGTCCGGAGCATGGTCACTAAGATCACAGTGTATGCCTTGGAGAAGACAAAGGCGAGTCGCCCTGTTAACATTACAGTTCAGAGGGCCACCTTTGAAGTCAGCATTAAGGAAATAGCATGGCTTGCTTTGAGGAGGATCTCTGCCGCCTACGCCGACGAGTTGCAGCAGTCTGTCTTCGGTCTTCACCCCCATGGAGGAGCCACTAGTGCTCCGATAGACCTGGAGAGTGACGCTGCTATTGTGCACTTGGCCAGGTATACTGCTACGCAGGATGCGGTGATGGACCAAACTGTGCAAGAGTTGGATGGTGTCTACACTGCTTTGGAGGCCGTCGAGAAGAGTCTGTAGGATGTAAGAATGTGGGCCATACAGACGATCGGAGAACTAGATGAGGCTCTGTATGGAGGGAAGCTAGAGCTGGAGCTCGACAAGGAGAATCCAGAGGAGGTGCAGCCTGAGCCAGAGCAGCAGCCGGCACCTGAGGCTGAGGACGCGGCTTCGTCGACCACAGCAGTTCAGGGGCATGGCGATTGGTTCGCGCCGATGCCCCCACACCCGCCTGTGTATCTGCCAGGAGGTCCTCATCCTGGATGGATAGATGAGTGAGCGTTAGGCCTAGTGGTTGAGACTCGAGTGTTGAGTCGCGTCTTAGAGTAATAAGAGTCACATCTTTTGGTGTTAGACTCCAGTATGTTAGCTTAATTTGGATTTTCTTGATTGCTGAGTGTTTGGTATGTGTTGCAAAACCCTTAGGCATTGTGAGCAACCATACTAAGTTATCAATAATTAATAAAGTTTGAATTTTGAGTCACACCTTTTACCCCCCGCATAAGTTTCTCTATTACTTGTCTACTCTTGTTTCCCTCTTATCTCTAAACCTTGGAGTAATCAACAGATGGTGAACACTCGTGGCAACAACGGAGGAAGTGGAAGTGGTTCTCACCCAGTGGGAACCCCAATGATGGGAGACCTATGCCCCAACCCGCACCCCCAGTCGACATGCAGAATTTTGGAGCTTTTCTTGCCGCACAGACGCAGCTAATGCATGCAATGATGCGGTAGATGCAGCAAGTCACTGCCCAAGCCACTGCCAATCAGGCTAATCAAGCTAATTAGGCACAGCGTCCGTATTCAAGATTGTTAGAATTCATGAGGACCCATCCGCCTACATTCTCCGAGAATGCCAATCCACTGAAGACGGATGACTGGCTAAGGTCCATTGAGAGGAAGCTGCACATCACCCAGTGCACTGGAAATGAGAGAGTACTTTATGCCTCTCATCAGCTGGAAGGAACTGCAGCTGAATGGTGGAAGAATTTCTGCGCTTCGCATGAAAACCCATAGGAGATCACTTGGGAGAAGTTCACTACTGCTTTCCGTCAGTATCATGTGCCCGAGGGAGTCATGGAGCTGAAAAAGGAGGAATTTCAAGCACTGAAGCAAGGCAGCCAGTCAGTGGCTGATTATCTAAATAAGTTCACCCAGTTAGCTTACTACACACCTGAAGATGTGGCGACAGACAAGGCCAGATAGTCTCGCTTCATGAATGGACTGAATTCAGGACTGTAGGTGGGCCTAATCACCCACACTTTTCCTGATTTCCAAGAGTTGCTGAATAAGGCTCTTATTCTTGAAGACAAGCGCAAAGAGTTGGATGATAACCGGAAGCGCAGGATCTCGCCCAGGAGCACAGAGGATGAGGGTTGCACCCAACCAGTTCTTTAGGTTTCAACCCAAGAACATGGCCAAGACACCGTCGCCAGTACCAAGACCTGTCAATCAAAATTACCAGACACCAGCACCAGCCGACAATGTAATCACATGGAGTCAGCAAGAAATAGTGAGAAGGTGCTACGTATGCAATGAATCGGGACACTTCGCCAATCAATGTTCCAAGAGAGGAGGAGGTGTTACACCAGTTCATTTTAACTTGGGAACCACGCCAACAAGGACACCTTCACCAGGAGGGAACCGTGGAGCTTCTCAAGTTGAAGCTACATCCCAAGCAACGGTGAGAGGTCGAGTCAACCACATCACCACTGATGCAGTCCAAAATGCAACAGACATCGTACTGGGTAAGTTCCTAGTTAACTCAATACCCGCAACAGTTTTGTTTGATTCTGGAGCTTCACATTCTTTTATATCTCAGAATTTTGCTGTTGGAAATAGGTTAAGATTGGTGAACCTTAGACATGTGTTGCTAGTTCAATCCCTAGGATCAGAACTCCAATCTAATGTAGGATGTTCTGGGGTAAAATTACTAATAAATGGGGTAGAATTCCTAGCAAACCTTATCATACTGGACGCCCATACCTTAAATGTCATATTGGGAATGGATTGGTTGACCAGGCACAAGGCTATGTTAGACTGTGGATGAAGAGTTGTATCAGCCGAAAGCCTAGACGGTAGAAAAGTGGAGTTTCAAGCAACCGCAGTTCGGGATGGCCAGTTGATGGTCAACAGCGTGAAGACTGTCAGCATCGAAGATGTGCCAGTGGTCAGGGAGTACCTGGATGTTTTTCCAGAAGATCTACCTGGTATGCCGCCTGATAGGAATATTGAGTTTGTGATTGAATTGGTACCGGGTACAGCTCCAATAGCCAAGAGACCTTATCGGATGTCTACCGATGACTTAGCGGAGATGAAGAAGCAGATCGAGGAGCTGATGGAGAAAGGATTTACAAGACCTAGTTCAGTGCCGTGGGGAGCGCCAGTGTTGTTCATCAAGAAAAAGGATGGCACTTTTAAGATGTGTATTGATTATCATGCACTCAATGATGTGATGATAAAGATGTAACATCCTCAATTTTGGCCTTCTGTAAAAACCTATTTTAAATTAATTAAATCCCAAAATTTGGTTCTTCCTCGATGTTTAATTAATCTGGCATTCCTATCCATCCTAAATTGGAATTCAATTCTCTTCGCCCGAAAAATCAAATTTCCAGATTCCGGTCCATACCCGAAATTCCACCCGAGTTTGAAAATGCTCCAAAAATCCCGTAACCTATTGAACTAGGTTCCAAATATTCTAAAAACATTTTGGGAATTTTCCCAAGATTTTTGGAAGCTCTCTGGTATTTTATCGCTCATGGCCTTTCGCTAAATGCCTTTTAATCGTCCTGGAATATTTTAAATTCCAAATTTCATCCAAATTCGATGAAACCAATTTTATTGGGTTCTAAATATTCCCTAATGGTTCTAGGAATTTTTCTGAAATTTTTAGACCATTTTTCCTAATTTTTCTCACGCGCGAATCCTTTCACTTAATTCCAACCAATCGGAGGATGACACGTGGCGGCTACTGTTCATCGTCTTCAAGCTCCAGCCAAGGCAACAGAGAGCAGCAAAAATGGAATGTTGGATCTCAATCTTCCATAACTTCCTATTAAATGCTCCAAATCGCGAACGGCCGGATCCGTTGGAAAGATATCGACGAGAGGATTCCATCCCCGGTGTTAATGAGCCCTTAATCTCGCCGGAAACGGTCACATTAACCAAAATTCAAGAATTGCTTCCATGCTCATAACTTTGCCGTTTCAATTCCGTTTTGCACAGTTCCACCTCTCATCTCTTCGTATTGGAGTGCTCTTCCCGGAGGTATCACCCTCCCATTGCCTTCCATCACCAATCGTCCGCGTGATCGAGAAAACCGGTGACCACCGTTGTTCTTCGCGTTCATCATCGTATCTTCCATCCTGATGAATCAATCTCGACTCCGCTTGTTCCATTGGGTGTGTATGGACGCCGTGCTCATAACCCCTCAATCGATTTTAGGATTCATCAAGTTTGGACGACGAATTTCGGGTTTGAACCTCGTCGGCCGACCCGTCGTTCTTCATCGAATTCATCTTCTCCGGTGAGCTTTGGTTCAATTCCTTGCTATCCTAAGTCCCTCTAGATGTCCTCTAGATAATCCATCTTTCAATTTAGCAATGTTATGTATTAAATTGTTGCAAATTTCCGAAATTTTGGAATATTTTAGGGCTTCTCTGTTCTTGCCTTGCCCGTGCGTGGCCGCCGGCCACCCGGCGCCGTCGCCGCTCCTCCGGTCGGCCCGCTGGCACCGCCGCCCGTTCCCGATCTGCCGTCACGGCCCTGACCGGCGCTCGCCAGTCTGTCGCATCGGGCCTCCCGGCCGGCCGCCCGCCGCCGCGCCGCCTCCGCGATGCCCGCCGCTCGCCGCCCAACGTCTTGCCCGCTTGATCGTCGCCGCCCGCCCGCCAGCGTGCGCCGTCACCACCGCCTTGGCGTCCCATCGGCCGCTTCTGCCGACCGTCGGGACATGCCGTCGCCTGGCGGCGCCGTGAAACCATGGCTCCTCTGTTCTCCATGGCCAAAGGCTTGGGGAAGAAGCCCCAAAGTCCATGACAACATGGCCCCCACCAACCATAGACTTAGACTTTGGAAAATTCAGCCAAAAATAAAGATTCCAGGGAATATTCCCTCGTTTTTCATTTTCCATGATTTTCAAACTTCGGAGGCTCATAACTTTTGCGTCCGAACTCCGATTGACTCTGTTCAAATTCCTAAATTCATCTAAAATAAATATCTACCTTCCAGTGTAATTTTTATAATTTTTGGATTTTATTTTATTTTCTTGTATTTATTTGTTGTACCGACCCCGCCGCCGGACTTCAAGAATTCAACATCCCCGCTGCGACTGAAGGCAAGTCCCTTGACGCATTTTGATCCCACGATTGCAAATGCTTTTACAATGTTTTATTGCATGCATAGCTATTTTTATCATCGTATGTCAAATATAGTTCATTAGTTATTCCGAATTGTGATCACCTCCATGTATATTGATACCCGTGTTCATTTGTAACCCTAGGACACTTTGCTATGTCATTCCTAGTTTATATTATGACATTCGTTGAATAGTACGGTAGAATTGCTTAAGGCTGAAATTGATGAAAATGACACATGGGTGGGATTATATCAAAATTGTGATTTAAGATGTGGTTTAAGAATTTTGGTAAAATATTTGGTACTGTTTTTGTAAAATACAAACAAAAAGAAAAAGGATTTGGACTTGGGCGGAGTGGAATGTCGGGTGGGTGCAGATTGAGCACTAGTTTCCAATGTGCAAGTACCGCCCCAAGTCAATTAAGGACCGACGCTTATGACTGTCCATTCTAAGCATTACCATACTACCACATGTCTATAATGGTACGACCTGGCTAAATAATTTGTAGAAACCTAACTTAGGCTCGCCAGTTAGTGGAATGTGGGTGCCAGATAGAGGCAAGTTGTACTCCCCATACGGCGCAAGAGGGGGCTTCTGTACTGGGTAGATAGAACCCTAACAGTGGTGAAACCTCAGCGGGTGAGTCAGGTTAGGCGTATACATTGTAAAGGCCTTGTCATGATCTCTCTGCCGACACACCAAAGGATGTGTGTTAATTGCATGGCAACAAGAGACGATCATGTCTTGTGGGTAAAGCTGTACACCTCTGCAGAGTTAAAACTATTCGAATAGCCGTGCCTACGGTCAAGGGCAAAGTGAAGAATGCTTTCATATTGGTAGACTTTGGTTTTGGTTTTGGTTTTGAAAATAAATGATGTTTTTGGGATTCGGAAATGGTTAGAACTCTCGGATGTTTTGTTGGCGGATTGAGCCAACTAGGTAGATGGAACCTGTTTTATTTCATGACGGATAGAGTCATGTGTGGCTAACCTTAATTTTTTAAAATGTGGCGAATAGAGCCTTTATACTAGTGATGGTGGATAGAACCCTCATTGGAATATTAACTAATTCAATTGTTAAAAGAATTGCTAAAATATGCTTTGTGAAACTTATTATTAAGTATGGTTTGATGAAACTTGGCTTTGTGCAAAAGAACCATAATAAGCCTTCCTTGGAAAGCCCCACATGTGCATACTTTCCCAGACTTGCTGAGTACTTTTGTACTCACATACTACATAAACTGTTGTCATCAGAAAACTATCAGGACGCCGTTGAAGACGGTGAGTACTACCCGGAAGAGTTTGATGAAGGTCGCCAGGACATCTAATCGCGTTTCTAGTCATCGCTTGTGGTGTTATTTGGGTTTCGCTTCTTATCGTTTTGTTTCCGCCGTCGTGAACTTTGGTCAGGTGACCATTTGATGTAATAAGTAGCCATGTGGCTAATACTTTATGTTTATATTACAATTTCGTTATGTTCGGCAATGATACTTCACTGTTGACTGTGTGTACTAGCTACTGATCTGGGACTAGTACAGAAATACACGAGATTTTGGATAGCCAATCCAGGGTCTCACAGCGGTGGTATCAGAGCTTGGACGACTGTAGGATGTGACCTTGTTAGAATGGCAAAGCCTTAAGGACTAATAAATTTATAAAAACCTACTTATAAAATTTTAAGTTCCTTTGCTTCTATCTCTTCTGGCTTAGTGTCTTGAGCTTACCTTATCCTTTATTTAAAACTGGTTTCTAATCTTGTCTTGGTTCAAAATTTGTAGATGTCAGTATAAACCACCTTTGCGTCGTTGGCTGGAGGGTTTTGTGAGGAGCTGTCCTTGATGCTCCAGGAGCTGGGGTTTCCCCACCGCCCGGAGTACCGCTGTACCTCCGTGCCTAGCATTGGCTACAGCATGTGGAGGGTCAGGCTGTTGGTGTACGCCAGGAGTCGGAGTCTGGCTGAAGATTGTCCGTTCTACTTCACCTCGGAGCGACTGAGGATGGGAGATGTGCTCTGAGGTTCTTTGCGAGGCGCACCCTTGTCCATCTCAGGCGTAGCTTCTGATGTGATTTGGAGGACACGCCGTATCGCCTTTTTCCTTGCCATGAGGAAGGAAGGTGCCATAGAAGGTTTCGGAGTTTGGATCGCGAGGCGGATCTGACAATTGTGCACATGGGTTCGCTCATCCGGGCACAGGATGAGGCCTACATCAGCACCACTCACGAGCTCCAGGATGTGTACCAGAGCTTGGCTGTAGCTCGAGAAGAGATTCGCCAGCTGAAGGAGGCTCAGCAGGCAGCCGTTCTTCCTTCACCAGCCCCTGTGCAGGCGGCACAGCCAGTGGCACCACCACCACCAGCGCCAGTCCCGGAGGATCTGCCCATGAGAGGGTTGACTCCTGACGCCCCGCCAGCCAAGCGTCATCAATGCCCGAAGCTTCGTGTGACCGCACGCAAGTCTGTGCGTCGCCAGTCGCCTCTGGGGGTTTCCCTGAGTTTCTTGGTTGCCCCTGGAGAGATAGGACCTTCGTCGGCAGCTACCCCTTCCTGCAGTAGGAGCGAGGAGGATCCGTCCCCGCGTGTCTTCATGGAGAGCGATGCGAGTACTTAGATTCTTAGCCTGGAGAGCCCTAATTTTGTTCGTTAGCACGTTGAATAAATGCTTGTGGTGGTTTGTATCGTGCCATGTGCATTTGTGATACAACCATCTTTATCAAGCTATTTTGATTTGAATAAAGAGTTTTGGATGGTTTTCTTTCTGTTGTGGGTCTCTGTCTTTGTGGATATTGTTTAGTCCCATGTTTCTTACCTTTGCTTTTCCCTCTTTCCTTGTGCTTTGGCCGTCCTTGTTTCAGATGGAGAACCCAGGCAGAGGTCGCGGCAGAGGAAGAGGTAGAGGTTGTGGTAGAGGCCGTGGACGCGGTCGTGGACAAGTGCAGTTCCAGGAAGAAGGACCTTTGGAGCAAGGTGGCATCAACCGAAGGCGTTGCAGTCGATCTGAGCAAGGTGGCAGCAGTATTGCATTGGGAGCAACCAAAGGCGGTTACTCAGATCTGCAGTTTTCTTGGAATAGTGGGATATTACCGTCGATTCATCGAAGGATTCTCGACGATTGCTAGACTTCTTATGCAATTGTTGAAGAAGGAGAAGAAATTCGTATGGACACTAGAGTGCGAAAAGGGCTTTCAAGAGTTGAAGAAGCAATTGACATCAACACCAGTGCTAGTCTTACCGGATATTCTCCAGAGCTTTGATATTTTTGTGATGCATCTCATCAAGGACTTGGATGCGTGTTGATGCAGAATAGAAAGGTAGTCGCTTATGCATCAATGCAATTAAGGCCGCATGAAGAGAATTACCAGACGCATGACCTGGAGTTAGCTGCTGTAGTGCATGCTTTGAAGTTCTGGCGTCATTACCTTATTGGAAATAGATGTGAAGTATATACAGATCATAAGAGTCTTAAATATATCTTCCCCCAGTCGGACCTGAATATGAGGCAAAGGAGATGGTTGGAATTAATCAAGGACTATATTGTCAGAATCCATTACCATCTAGGCAAGGCCGATGCTTTGAGTTGGAAGAGCCACACCATGAATATGCTAATAAAGGAGAGTCAGGCCGAGCTATGCAAGGATTTTCAGAAAATGAAGCTGGAAGTGGTACCTGAAGGATTTTTGGCTGCATTAGAAGTGAAACCTATGTTGGAAGACCAGATCAGGGAATGTCAGAAGGATGACGACAAGATAAAGAGAATTAAGTCCAAGATGGATGAAGGCAGAGCTAAAGATTTTAAGCTGGATGAGCAAGGCACTTTGTGGATTAAGGATCACATCTACGTGCTGAACAAGAAGGAGGTGAAACGGTTGATTCTGGAAGAAGCTCACGATTCCAAGTACTCAATTCATCCAGGAAGTGCCAAGATGTATCAAAACCTGAAAGAAAGATTATGGTGGCTGAGAATGAAGCGTGAAGTCGCTGAGCACATTGCGCTATGCGACATATGCCAGAGAGTCAAGGCAATGCATCAGAGTCCAGCAGGATTGCTGCAGCTACTGAAGATACCTGAATGGAAATGGGAGGAGATCGGTATGAATTTCATTACCAGTTTACCCAGGACTCAGAGTGGATATGACTCCATATGGGTCATAGTGGATCGCTTGACCAAGGTCGCCCATTTTATACCTGTGAAAACTACCTACTCAGAAGACCGTTTAACAGAGCTGTATATGTCAAGAATTGTCTGTTTGCATGGAGTGCCGAAGAATATCATGTCAGATAGAGGTACCCAATTTACCTCAAGGTTCTGGAATAAGTTGCATGAAGCCATGGGAACCTATTTGAATTTTAGTACAGCATATCATCCGCAGATGGATGGACAGACAGAACAGGTCAACCAAATCCTAGAAAATATGTTGAGAGCTTGTGCTCTAGCTTATGCTACTTCGTGGGATAAATGTTTGCCATATACCGAGTTCAGCTATAATAATAACTAGGAAGATCCGCGCGCTTCGCCGCGCCGTGCGAAATTTGATCCAAAAATGAGGAAAAGCGGGAAAAAACGAAGAAATGACGGACGAAAAACGAATTTACATTTTTTTGGGGGGAAACGGCCAACGAAAACATTTTTTCCATGTTCCGGAGAAAAAACGGCTGACGGAAATAACTTTTTTCAGGCAAAACGAAGAAAGAAAACGGCTTTCCATATTTTTTGTGGGGAAATAGCCACCAAAAACATCTTTCCCATGCTCCAGAGGAAAAACGGATGACGAAAACATTTTTTTCGGGCAAAACAGAGAAAGGGAACGGTTTTCCATATTTTTTTTTGGAAAAACGGGCAACGAAAACACTTTTCCCATGCTCCGGAGAAAAATCGGATGACGAATTTTTTTTCCGGGCAAAACGGATAAAGGAAACGGTCTCCCAATTTTTGGGGGGGGGAATTGCCACCGAAAACATTTCCTCCATGCCCTGGAGGGAAAACTGATCACGAAAACATTTTTTTTCGGGCCAAACGGAGGGAAACCGATCACAAAAACATTTTTTTCGAGCAAAACGGAGAAAGGAAACGGTTCTACATTTTTTTTTTTGGAAAAACAACTACCGAAAATATTTTTCGCATGCTCTGGAGGAAAAACGGACCCCGAAAACATTTTTTGGGACAAAACGGAGAAAGGACCCGAACGTAAAGCGCGAAGACCTATTTGTTATAATTTTGGACATGTTCGCTATTTTGAAAAATTAGTAAAGGGCTCGCTCGCTATTCACACCTAACGGGAGGGCCTCCATGCAAAACGGCAAACCAGGGACCTAAACGCGAACCAAGAAAAATATTCTCCTCTCACATAAAATCGCGCAAGGACCTGGACGTAATTCTGAAGAAACCGAGGGGCTTCTCGCAAAAAAGCCGGCCGACACGTGGTGGGGCTGGCTGGCCTCCAAAGCCAGCCCCTATAAGGTGGTTAATATTATCAAGCGAGTTTGCAAATGTCACCATTTGAAGCATTATATGGTCGACCCTGCCGTACGCCATTGAATTGGAACAATATAGGGGAGCGTCATGTCTTTGGACCAGACATTCTCCAAGAAGCTGAAGAGCAAATCTCCATGATCAGGGAAAGGCTAATGATTGCTCAATCAAGATAGAAGAATTTTGCCGACAATCGTCGCGGAGAGTTGAGCTTTTAACCTAAAGATTTTGTATACCTCAAAGTTATACCTCTCAAGGGAGTCAAAAGGTTTCACGCGAAAGGGAAACTCACACTGAGATATGTCGGACCATTCAAGATTTTAAGCCACAGAGATGAAGTCGCGTACCAGCTGGAATTACCGTAGTCACTAGCAGGAGTGCATGATGTGTTTCATGTAACGCAACTGAAGAAGTGTCTTTGAGTACCAGATGAGCAAACACCTTTGGACTCGATCGAGTTGCAAGAAGATTTGACTTATAAAGAGCACCCTATGAAAATTTTGGACACAATGGATCTGGAGACAAGAAACAAGTTGACCCGCTTCTACAGAGTCTAGTGGAGCAACCACTCAGAAAGTGAAGCGACTTGGGCGCGCGAAGAAGATTTGACGGAGTTTCCCGAGCTATTCCTCAATTAGCCCTAAATCTCGGAGTTGAGATTCCGTTAAGGCGGAAGTGGTTTGAACATCCCAAATTTTTGCTTCTATTGAATTTATTGAGTTATTTGAATTTTTGGAATTTTCTGGAATTTATTTGGATTTAATTTGAATTAAGTCATTTCTTGAATTATTTAAATATTTGAAAATTTCAAATAAATTTTTTGTTGGAAATATTTTATTTGAGTCCAAAACGTCTCAAAATATTTTCCAGAATTTTTCTGGTCTTTTTGCTAGTTTTCTTGATTTATTTGAATTACTGGAATTATTTTAAATAATAAAAATGAAAAGAAAATCAAAAGACCCTAAACGGGTCTGGACCCATCGGCCGAGACCCGTTAGGCCGCGCCACCGCCAAAACCCTAACCCTATTAGCCAGATCGTTGGATCTCAATCCAACGATCGAAATTGTGCCACGTCGCGCGCGAATGCGAGCCGTTGGATCGCGAACACTTGGACGACTGAGATTCCGCCGCGTCGGCTTCACCGTGTTTGTCTCGGACTTCACCGACCTCCGTCGTTTCCGCACAGATCTTGCCTTCCAAGGCCCAATAATAGGCCGGGACCCCGAGCTGTGTTCGCCGTTTGTCGTTGGTTACTTTGCCCTAGGCGACGTTCCCTAAGGAGCCCTAGAATCAACGGGATTCCTCGTCGAAGTTGTGCTAGCGCCGCCGCAGTGTTTGCTTCATTTCATCACCGTCGAGGACGCTCCGTCGCTGTGTGCCCCAGATTCGGAGAGAGCGTGACAAGGCGCGTTGGGATCGAGACTTCACTCCACCGGATTCACGTAAGAACGCCACGGGCAAGGTCATCATCCTTTTCTCCGGCAACCCAGCACCGCCGCGACATCACCAGAGCTCACGAGCTCCACCAGCCGTCCAATTGAGATCGCACACCCTAGGTATTGCCACGTTGCGCCTCACTCGTAGTACTGGATTAGATCTTCACCGTAGGATTTAAATTGTAAGGTCCAGATTAGATCAAGTAGTGCTGATTAGATCTGTTTTAAACCGTTAGATCTAGATTGGACGTTGGGGATTAAGCCACGTAGCATGGCTCAGTAGAGTACTAGATTGATCCTAGCCGTTGGATCGAAGATGTGCATTTTAGATTGAATCACATAGTTCGGTTAGCTCTATTCATAGCCGTTGGATCTAGAATGTACGGCACAGATGCGTTGAATTAGATTAGAATGTACGGCACAGATGTGTTCAATGCCAGGACTGTCCACATCGCTGTCTTTTGCGGTGAATTAGATTAGATCGTAGCCGTCTGATTTTGAATTAAGGGCTGAGATCGCGTCATGCAAGAGCCAACCCGAGCGTGCCACGTGGGGCACGAGTTCCGAGGTGTCGCTGGCCGTACCGCGGTCGCCGCTGACATTAGCATCGGGCCCACACGTCAGCGGCTGTACTCAAGCGTGAGTGACGTCAGTGATGATGCCATGATGATGTCATCGGTGGGTCCCACACGTCAGTGGAGGGGTACCGTGGGTGTTGACGTCAACGTGACATCATCCCCGAGCGGGCCCACACGTCAGTGTCGGGTAGGTCCGGTGGACCCAAGCCGAACCGTGGAACAGGTCTATGCACCGGCTGATGCAAGCATGACGCAATAATCCAATTTTTGTTTAGAAAAATAATTCGATTGAAAAATAAATTAGCCGCTGACGTCATATTTATGAATTTCTAATCGAAAAATAATTCGATTAATTTTGTTTTTTCTTTTAAATGTATTTTGAAACTTTGAATCACTATAACTTTTGCGTTTGAACTCCGATTAATGTGATTCCCGTTTCTCAAAATTTGTAAAATTGAGATCTATTTAATGGTGAATTTTATTTAATTTTTAGAGTTGAGTTGCTCTCTGTTTTTAGTTATTTATTGCTATTTTATCCGTTTCGCGTAGATGTTGAATTGCCCGAAGGAGAGGTCTTGACTCAAGAACAAGTCCAAGAATAGAAATAGGACCTTTTGTAAGGCAAGTTGTGCTTTGACCATATTGATCCTTTTTTTGAAATGTATGTTAATTTGAATTATTGCATGCAATTTTAATTAAAATGATTTCAATAATTTTGGGAACTAGATATGCGACTTATTTGTTGTATGACACCTTGTCTATAATAATTGTATGCCATAGATCATTTGTTACCCTAGATTATGGAATGTTAGTTGGACATTATTAATTTGCCAACATGGGTTAAACAGATCGTATGTAGTATGCTTAGCCCTGCAACGTGTCGATATCATTGTTTTGGATTATTAAATGTTAACTTTGACTTAATTAGATATGGAACATGTTTACGAGAATGTGACATGTGTTATTGATGATGTTGATGGCACGTGGTGCATGGTAAATAACTGGGTGATAAAATGATTTAGACTGAGGCAAGTGGCAAGATTATTTATGGATACTTGTGAATTCTTTGGCTAGTCTTGCCTTGGTCAATTTAAGGACTTAACATTGCAAGAATTTGAACTGAGTCTAGCATACAACCACAAGTCTGGAATGGGACAAACCTAGCTGATTAATTTGTGATGTCTAGATTATGGGTGGACTCATATGGCGCAAGAGGGGGGCCCTGAGTGTGGTAGTCAGTCCCTTCAGTGTTGAAACCTTAACAGGTAGTACTGGGTCTAGAAGGAACATTGTAAAGGCTTTGTTACGGTCACTCGCCTTGGTGGTGTTTGATTGTATCTTGTGGGTAAAGTGTATAACCTCTGCAAAGTGTACAACCTATTCAAATAGCCAAGTCCACGGTATTGGACATTGCTCGGAGATTATAGTCAAGGGTTAGACTTTCATAAAACAAACTTGGAATGGTGGATATTATGGTATGGAAATGGTGAACCTGATTAAGGAAGATAAATGCCTTACTTGAGAAATTGATTGTGAAAGCTAATAATGTTATTATTGTTTCACCGCTTTTCAATCTATTATAAATAATTGTGAATGTTGCTTTACCACAAAATAACCATTTGGCCTACCTGTTGGAATAAGCCATGCATGTAGTAATAGCTTGCATTCTGTGCATAACTTGCTGAGTGCTTTAAGTACTCACCCTTGCCACAACACAAACATCAGTTGAAGAAGAATCAACGCCAATACTGGAGGAGGAGTTCTAGGAGGAGCCGACGAACTAGGGACTGAGCCCAGTCAATTGCTTGTGGCATATTAGTTGGCACCACGAGTTTATTTATTTCCGCTGCAGTTTATTTGATTAAGACTTAGCCCTACGAGGCGTATTTTTGTAAGTTGACCATAAGGTTAACTCAACAAGTTTTTATATTCAATAAAGACTTTATTTTTTATCCATTGTGTATGATTGTGATATTCATCTATGTTGAGATGGTGTGCACTAGCGTGATCCTGGACTAGTGTGGAATACACCGAGGGTCCGGGTTTGCCCATTCGGGTCCCGACATCTTGCCTTGGTCACATTGAGGACTTATAAGGACTTAACCTTGCAAGAATTTGAACTAAGTCTATCATACAACCACATGTCTGGAATGGGATAGACCTAGTTGAGTAGGTCACTGATATCTTGCTTGTGGTACCTCAGGGTGATAGTTACACTGGGTGTAGCTGTACGGGGGAGCATACCTGTGCTGAGGCTTGGTACCCATCCAACGGTATGTGTCAGTCCTATACTTCGACTCTGTGTGAGGGGACTGATAGTGAAGGCAATACCGGGATGGTTCACATGTTAAGCTAGAAGTTTTCGAAAGATTTTGTTACAGTTAATCGCCTGTGTGGTGAGTGATTGTATCTTATGGGTAAAGTGTATAACCTTTGCAGAGTGTAAAAACCTATTCGAATAGCCGAGTCCGCGGAAATGGACAATGCTCGAGGATTACAGTCAAGGGTTAGACTTTTATAAAATGAACTTTGGATGGTGGACATTATGGTATGGAAAGGTGAAAATTGATTAAGGATGATAAATGCTTTACTTGAGAATTTATTGTGAAATTTATTATTGTTATTATTATTTTACTGCTTTACAATCTACTATTGTATTTGTGAATGTCGCTTTATTGCAAATAAACCATTTCAGCCTATCACTTGGACTAAGCCATGCATGTACTTATTAGACTTGCATTCATTGCATGACTTGCTGAGTGCTTTAAGTACTCACCCCTTGCAACAACACAAACATCAGCTGAGGAAGAACCAACGCCATCACTGGAGGAGGAGTACCAGGAGGAGCCTACGAACTAGGGGGCGAGCCCAGTCAGTTGTGTGTGGCACATTGATTGGACTCCACGAGTTCTATTTATCTTTCCACTGCAGTTTATTTATTCGAGCCTTAGCCCTGCGAGGCGTATCTTTGTAAGTTGACCATAAGGTTAACCCAACGGTTTTATTTTAAATAAAGACTATTTATTATTCCGCTGTGTATGATTGCGATATTCATCTATGTTGAGACGGTTTGCACTAGCGTGATCCTGGACTAGTGTGGAATACACCGAGGGTCCAAGTTTGCACATTCGGGTCCCAACAACCAGGTAAATCCTTAGGAAAAACATCCTGATGCTCACTAACAACTGGTACTTCCCCAAGACCGACAGCCTTCATATTGTTTACCATCAATTGACCACCACAAACTGCGGTCACTTGGAATTCCACTATTTTACCTCTTGAGCTTTTAATTGACACAACTCTTCAACCATAATCCAAAACATCTTATGTTTAGACAACCAATCCATTCCCAATATGACATCTAAGGTTTGGGCATCCAACACTATGAGGTTCGCTAGGAACTCTATTCTATCTATAAGCAAATTTACTCCAAAACATCCGACATTAGATCGGAGTTCTGATCCAGGGGATTGGACTAATAACATGTGTTTAAGATTCACCATATTCAACTCATTCCCAACAGCAAAATCTTGAGAAATAAAGGAATGTGAAGCTCCAGAATCAAATAAAATTGTTGCAAGTATTGAGTTAACCAAAAACTTACTAGTACAACGCCCAAAGCATCCTAGGCTCCATCTGCTGTGACGTGGTTGCCTTAGCCTCTCACTGTTGGTTGAGGCGTAGCTCCAGCTTAAGCAGTTCCATGATTCACTCCTAGTGCTGGTACCTTGGCAGGCATGATTCCAAGATTGAAGTGAACAGGTAACACACCTCCCCTCTTAGGACAACTACTCGCAAAGTGTCCTACCTCATTACAGTTATAGCAACGTATATTGGCCATCCATGGATTTCCTCCGGTCTGGTTACTAGCTTGAGCAGGTGTTTGTGAACTCTAACCAAATGGACACGGTGCAGGTGATGGCGTCTGAAAAGCATTCTTAGGTTGAAACCTAAAAAATTGGTGAGGTGCAATTCTCACTCTCTATGGTCCTTGGCTAGCTCATTGTTGTGCCATCCGGCGCTTCCGGTTGTCATCTAACTCTTTGCACTTGTCCTATGTAATCATGTCCTTATTTGCCAATTCCTGAAAGTCAAGAAAAGTATGGGTGACCAAACCCACTTGCAATCTAGAATCTAGTCCCTTCATGAAATAAGACCGCCTTGCTTTATCAGCTGCCACGTCTTCAGGGGCGTAGCCTGTAAGCTGTGTGAACTTATTCAAATAGTAAGCCACTGACTGATCTAAACTCTTCCTTCTTCAAGTCCATGATACCTTCTGATACATGGTATTGGCAAAAAGCAGTAGTGAACTCATCCCAGGTGATCTCCTGTGTGTTTTCATGAGAAGCACAATAGTTCCACCATTCTGGAGCAGTTCCATCAAGTTGATGAGAAGCATAAAGCACCTTATCATTTTTCACACACTAGGTGATATGAAGCTTCCTCTCAATAGATCTAAGCCAATCATCTACCTCTAAAGGATTGACACTCCCAGAGAAAGTAGGCGGATGGATTCTCATAAACTCTGACAATTTAGAGTAAAGGCATTGTCCATTATTTGTAGTTTGAGATGCTTGATTAGTAGCTACCTAATTAGTAAGGTACTGCACTTGTTGCATCATAACATGCATCAATTGAGTCTGTGTAGCTAGAAAAGCTTCAAAATTCTACATGTCTACATGCGGTGCAGGTTGGGGAAAAGACTCTTCCTTAGGGTTCCCACTGGGGCGAGAACCACTCCAACTGACTCTATTATTTCCACGTGTCTAAATCAATTGTTGATCAATCCAAGGTTTAGAGAAAATAGGGAACAAGAACAGATAAGTAATAAAGAAATTTATGTGGGGTAACAGGTGTAACTCAAAATCCAATCTAATAAACTTTATTAATAACTTAGTATGGTTTCTCACAAATGCCTAAAGGACATGCAACTCATACTGCACACCTAGAAAACATAGAAACACTTATTAACCTAAGCACACAAAAGTCTAACGCCTAAACGGCGACTCCACTAACTCAAAAGACGTGACTCACACACTTTGGATCCTCATCCTCCTCTCTAGCGTACAAAGATTCCTCGAGCTCTGTGATCCTCTATGATGCTAACACTCAAGTCTCCTGAAGTCTCAACTTAGCAGCCTCCAAAGAGTCATATGTCCCCTGAATCTCATGAACTATGCACTCCATGACCTCTTGAGCGGCAACAAACCTGGTTAGGTGAACAACTGCGACATCTCTCTCACAGTCGATTCTGGCACTGGTGGCGTCTCCCTCCTGCGGACAGAGATGAAACACTATTTGCCTCAGTTCCTCCGAGTAGTCATGAGCGATCCTACGTAATGCAAGACATGCTAACTCCTGAATACTAGCCTCGAATGTTGACCTCCTCACTGTTATGTTGATGGGGCAGTAGGCCTTCGTGTCTTCACGTGCATAGACGATGACTTTGCATATCATCACTCGCCCCATTCCGTTGAAGATCCCACTATTGGCCCTGTAAATTGGCCAATCAAATCCTCCCGGCACTTGAAACATCCGCCATAACTCGGTGGCATATCCACCATTGCGCTCTCAATATGTGTACGTCATCCTCATCTACCAAAAGACAGCTCTCGTGAGATCGTAAATTTTAAAAATAAAGTAACAACAGAAAATTTTAGCAGAAGTATGAAGCAAGAAAGAGGGGATTAGTCAAGAATTCATTGATCTTCTTGGTAAATTTTAACTTAAAAAATAGTTTTATCATCCCTAGAGCGGCCAGTGTAACTAGGGTCAAGTCCTACAGTCAGTATGACTCTGATACCACATCTGTCGGGACCCAAATGTGCAAATTCGGACATTCTGTGTATTCAGAACTAGTCCAGGATCATGCTAGTGCACATAGTTTCAACATAGATAAAATATCATAATCATACACAATGGAATAATAAATAAATACTTCATCTATTAATATAACCCATTTGGTCAACCTTATAGTCAACTTACAATAATACGCCACGCAGGGCAAAGACTCAAAAATAATAAATCTGTAGCGAAAAAGAAAGACTCGTAGTAACCCATTCGTATGCCACGGACAACTGACTGGGCTAGCACCCTAATTGTTCGGTTCCTCCTGGAACTCCTCCTCAAGAGCTGGCGTGGACTCCTCCTCAATTGGAGTTTAGATTGTTGCAAGGGGGGTGAGTATATAAAGCACTCACCAAGTCATGCACAGAATGCAAGTTTATTATCTACATGCGTGGCTTAATCCAAACGAATGGCTTAAGAGGTTATTTTGCATAAAGCAACACTTCAAAGATTTAACATAATTAGATTGAAATGATTGTAAATCAAATATCATTACTAAGTAACTTTCTTATTTATTTTCCAAGATCCTCTAGCACACAGCCTAACTAAATTCCTTTCTTCTAGTGGCACACAGCCTCCTATTCTCAAGTTTTATTTTTCAAGATCTAACCATTGACTATAATTTTCGAGCATTGTCCAATACCGCGAACACGGCTATTCAAATAGGTTTGACACTCTGTAGAGTTTATACACTTTACCCACAAGATACAATCACCACGTCAGCTGGGACTCGCCATACAAGAGTATGCGAATGAGCAATCATAACAAAGCCTTTACAATGCTCCGTCTAAACCCAGTACTGTCCGCTGAGGTTTCAACACTGAATGGACTGGTTACCACAATCAGGGCCCCCCTCTTGCGTCATGTGAGTCTACCAGTACACTCAGAACCCACACCTCCACGACAGTACCAAAATCTAGATATCATAAATTAGTCAGCTAGGTCTATCCCATTCCAAACATATGGTTGTATGTTTGGCCTAGTTCAAAAGCTTGCGAGGTTAAGTCCTTAATTGACCATGGCAAGACTTTCAAACACTCAATTGGCACACAGCCATCACTTGCACTCATCAACCCATTGCCACACAGGGCCACCATGACACACAATCTCTTGCCACTTGCCCCCGCCAAAATCATTTCCCACTCCGGTTGATTATTATGCAACACATGCCAACAACAATTCAACATCTATATAGAACAACACATGCCTTTACATATCAACATCATCGTATGGCAACACATGGCACACCATTTTAGAAACACATTGCATCTTCCTTTAATCAATATTAACTTTGTATTTTGAAAATGATATCAATAACATGTTGCATGTCTAAACACACTAGTAACGATCTTGTAACCCATGTGGGCAATTTAATAGCAACCAACTTATAAACAACAATCCTAAGGTGATAAATGAACATGACATACAAATAATAATGACAAGGTGGACATAAATCAAATGGGTTGATTAACTAATCCCAAATTAATTGAAACCATTTTAAATTTGAATTAGCATGCAATATTTTGAAACAAGTTACTTTTGAAACATGGGATCAACATGGTCAAAGCATAATTTGCCTTGGAAGAGCTCTTACTCTTGCTCTGGACCTTGTTCTTGGACTAGCACTTCACCCTCGAAACCATTGAGCACTTCAATGCCTACGCGTAACAAATAAATAAATGAATAAATATCAAAAATAGAGTGCAACGCAACTTCAAAAATTAAATAAAATTCATCATTAAATAGATCACAATTTGACAAATTTTTTGGCTCTAGAATCACCTCAATCGGAGTTCGTATGAGTAAGAACGAACTATTTGAAGTTTAAAAATACAAATAAAAGAATAAACCAAATTTCTTGAATTATATTTATACTGAAAAATACTTTTTTTGATGTCATGCTGATGTCAGCACCAAAAAGTATTTTTGATCGAAATATTTTTCTATGGAAAAGTAATTATGATGTCATGCTGATGTCATAAACTGAATTAAATAAATACATAATTTTCTGGAAAAATTTGTATTAGGTTGACATGTGGGCCCGGTTAGGGTCACTGCTGATGTCATGGCTAATGTCAGCGGCAACCGAGCGGTGCAGGCGACACCTCGGCTACTGTGCCACACATGGTAGCACCTGATTGGATGTATTGTGCGATCTAAACCACTCATTACAAAATCAACGTCTAAGATCAATCTAATCCATGGCGATGACCGAGGCACATGGCGAGCCATCACGTTGTCCATGTGGTGAGATCTAAACCCTATATTCTAGATCTAACGGCTAAGATCGATCTAATCCGCAGCGATGAGATGCGAACACATGGACTCACCAGAGCCTTATAATTTTAATCCAATGGTTGTTGAAGCTTTGTTAGGCACGATGGTTCACGACGATGAGCTCTTCACTGGCATGGAGGACAATGACCACAAAGACGGTGATTTCAGCATGCTCCGATGAGCTGAAGGGTTGGCTCGGGTGCGTCTCGACGCGAGGAGCTCAACCCCGGGCTTGGCTTCCACCGGAACGGCCTGATGGCGAAGGAAGAGATAGGTAACTGTGGCAGCAACTCAAGTGCTATGGTGAGCAATCAAGGGTGCATGGTGGTAGCTCGAACATTGAGGAATGGGGCGATCGAGGCGGTGTGGAACGGGCTTCCCAATGCGCTCAACCATGCCTTAAATACCGGCCTCAGCGTCGAGATCAACACAGAATTCGCGATGGTTATGGTTCGCACAGCGGAGTCCAATTGGAATACGGTGAGCTGATGTGGCGTGATCCTGTCAGTCTACGCGACTCCAATCCAATGCTTCAAGCGCGATCACGTGGTCCATTCCTAGCCTTAGGATCAAGATCTAATGGCTGCGGTTCTAGGGTTTCGGTTGTTTAGGTTCTATGGGCTGGTGGCACGGGCTTGGGCCAGACAGGACTGCGTCCACACGGATTCGGCTCGATACTTTTTAAATAATTTTCCAGCTTTTCTCGTTTAATATAATTCTAGAAAATAGTTTAAAACAAGAAAAATAGTAAAAATATCAAAAAAAAATTCCAAAAAAATTCTGGAAAATATTTTAAGACATTTTAAACTTCAGTAAAATATTTCCATATAAAATTTTCAAATATTTAATTAATACAAACAAAAGTCTTAATTCAAATAAATTCAAAAAAATTCCCAAAAATTTAAAAGGCACAATAAATGTAAGAAAAGAAAATTTTAGGATGTTAAACTAGCTATAGGATAGATATAAAGAGCACATCTATCACATTCCAATTCATTGGCATTTCTCCTATTTCTTAGTCATCTAGGAACCAGTCTGGAGTTGCACTGTCCATTGCCGAGGTCGAGTATGTTGCTGCAGCTAGATGCTGTAGCCAAGTACTCTGAATAAGATTGACCTTGCGGGACTATAGGTTAGCAACAGATTGTGTTCAACTTTTCTATGATAATACATCTGCCATTCACATTGCTAAGAACTCAGTACAATATTCTCGAACCAAGCATATTGATATTCGATATCACTTCCTTAGTGACTATGTGGAGAAAGAAGACATAGTGCTCCAGTTTGTGGAGAGTGATCACCAGTTGGTTGACATTTTCTCTAAGTCTTTGGATAGCTCTAGGTTTGTTGCTGTGAGGGGGGAGTTTGGGATTATGAGCCCATATGAAATATCTTGAGGGGGAACTGGTCTATAATATATATATTATATGTATGAGAGCGAGTCTCAGTCTGTAATATATATATATATATCATATTTTTATTTCTTTTCCCGTTTTCTTTTTCTTTCTCTCTCTCTTCCTCTTCCTTCTCTTTTCTTTCTTTTCCTCTCTCCATTTTCTTTTCTTGGCCGAACTCTCTTCTCTGGCCTTCCTCTTCTCCTCTTCTCTCCCCCATCTAGATCTCCTCCATGCTAGCCATCAGCCCAGCCACCATTGCCCCTCCTTACCTTGCTGACCTTCGGCCCGGCCACCCTACCCTCACCACACCCCCACACTTGGGCCGCCATGCCCTAGCCATGCACCCATTGCTTCAGTATTCCCCTCTTCCTGATTTGGTCGACTGAGGATATTCCCCTCCGGATCTCTATAGCTATTCCTCTTGATTCAGTTCTATAGGGATGGATTTGATTCATGAGCATACCTAGTTGATTATGCTATGATTCTTACTTTTTTTGGGGTGGGGGTGTTAATGATGATTTGAGAATAAGGTTAGGTAGCGGGTTGGTGGCACTGTGGCGAAACCTATGATTATCTCGCACTCCAGCGAGTGTGAGACAGTCACTAGGCATGTATAGAGTCCCCCCCCCTCTCTTCCCCCTATACTATTGCAAAAATCTGAGACCACTAGTGACCCTATTATCATTTTTATATATACTGGCTCTTTGCTATGATCCTCCTATGTTGTCATTAAAGGCTAATGGATGGATGGTTAGCTGTGCTGTTCTTGGTGGTGGTTTCTTGCTTGTGATGCTTCCTCATGGTGGCTTGCTCCTCAGTCTCCAGATCTCGGCCTCCTGGCTTAAGCCCCTGGTGGCCTTCTTGCTTTCGGTGCTTGGCTTGCTCTGGTGGTTTGGCTATTTGGGGAGAGTGTGCAAATGAGGATTGCTCTGGGAGACTTCGGTTGGGAGGGTGGTTGGGGGGTTCTTATCCCCATCCACAGTGAATCGATATTTTGGTGCACTATTATTAAGTGACTTTGGTTACCTGCAATTTCTACCAGGTTTGTATATTTTTGCCGAGTGAAGAAACCCTGATTTAGCAAGAAATGCCAATCTGACCTCTGACGAATCAGGTATCTTAGTGAGCGATACCCTCGCGTGCGGGTCTGACGACAACTCCTAATTTTTTTTAATTATTGTACTTCTTGTCTTATGATTATACATACATACATACATGTGTGTGGATAATTAACGATTGCAGATCGACAGCGGCTTTAGATTTTAGAAAAAAATTGAATCATTCTTACAATCTTCTTTCTGTTGAATTTTTTTTTTATTCATGTACCTTGTAATCTATTTAATTGTATGACATTTGGTTAATCATAATAAAGGTTGATGATTACTTTTTGATTAATTGATTGATAGTTTACTTTTAAATGACTACAACCGCTAATTTTTACCCCTTTATAATTCACCAGTTAATTCTTTCCTACATGCACACACTATTCTGCCCCCACAGAGGATACCTTTTCTTTGCTCACCCTTAACACGCACCCGTAAATCCTCTTCCTCATAATCAAGCGCTAAGATGTTTTCTCACATCACTTCTTCATATCCGATGGACCAAATCACCCGGCTTCATCCCATCACAAAGTGGATTAGGCCACACGCGCGAAAGTTAACTTCCTCCTCTCCACGCCCCGCCGCCTCTCCCCATCGCCTCCCACTTCGCCGTCGCCTCTAGTCGAGCCCCATCGCCTCCCCGCAAGCCCTCCCAAGCCTTCCCTCTCCGTCCGCCCTCCTCTCCACCGCAGATAACCGTCGCCTTCCTCTTCGTACCCCTCTCTACGCCCCCGCCGCCTCCCTCCCGCCGTGGCGACGCAGAGGTCCTGGCATGGCCGCTACGGGCCGCAGCGTGGCATGGGAGGCCGATGGAGCTGAGGTCGACGATGGCCGCAGTTCCTCCGCCGACAGTCGCGCAGATCCGCCGCGGAGTTGCCGCCGGCGCTGGCGACCGCTACTGGTGCGCCAGTCGGGAGATGTCGGGATCTCGCCGCTGGCGCTGCGTTGAGGAGGGCGGAGGCGGAGGTTGTTGAATTCGAGGTTTGGCCCACTCTCACCCGCCGTGCCCCACGCCGCCTTCACCTCTCGACGCACCGCCCGCCACACCTCCAGATGACGCTGCCGCCCCGTGCCGCCTCCTTCCAGCATCGCTCCCTATGCCCGGCGCCCCCATGTGCAGCCACATCCTCTTCACCCACACGCAGCCAACGCCCTCTCCACCGCCATGTTCACTACTCATTCCCCGCCCGCGCCCGGCCTCAGATCAGCCGGATATGGTCGGCGCCGCCATTCCATTGGTCACCCGACCATCTCCGCAAGTTAAAACCAACCGACTATTGTGGAGAAGTTGCTTCCTTAATCACGAACCAAACTAAGCAGCTTGCAAGCAAGCTTGAGTTTGACCGGGCAAGAGCTCAAGTAAGCCCATTTGCATTTTTATCCTTTCCTTGTCTTTTCTTGTGTTCGGCTCTATACTAATATTCCCTATCTTGCTCCATTTGCAAGTTGGGCTGAGACACAACCACGCACTCCGCACCATCCAAAGAATACCGCCGGGCGCCACTACCGCAATGCACCACCACTAGGTTCTCTTCCTCTTATATATATATTTTCCATGCCTCTCCGTCTGCAATGTTCTCCTCTCTCGCTTTCTTTTGTTCTACGCTTGATACAATTTTTTTCCTTGGTGACTGCTCCTTTCTTGGTGGTTCAGTATTATCCAGAGGAGGAGAGGTCGACGGGAAGGGATAGGCCGCTCAGCCGGAGAGGGCACGGGAAAGTGATACCGCCAGACTGAAGCCTCATACATTGGATAGGTTTGTCAACTATGATCTATACCCAATATTGATTCAAACGACTTGGTTCAAATTATTTTTGTTGACATTACATACATTTCACCATCTATCTGTGAACTGTGCATGTTGAGGAACAAATTAAAGGGAAGTAGCAATTACTTGATAAAAAGCTTGATGCTTCGATGTACAAAATAAGACTTTCTTTAGAAAACTTTCACCCTATATGATAATTTCCTTTTTGATTAAGTCCAAAGAGCTTTCCTTCGATGCCACATTGATTTGGGCTGTAACTTGGTACACTTCAATTGTATCTTCTTATTGACACAATTAAATTTGTTTAAGCAAACAATAGAATGATGGTCCATAAGTTAACTTTCATTGAGCAGCTTTCTGGCCATCTCCTTCATGAAAACCAAGTAAGATCTATTTTGTTTTGCTCAGAGAATGTGATAGCTAGACAGCTATTTTGCTGCGATAGCTAGATCTGTGTCCTTTGACATGATATTACTTTTTTGTATCAATTATCCATTCTTTTCTTCTATCTCAGAAATTACTAACTTGTTTTTTGTATTAAAACAACATATAGCGATGCAATCTTTTGTTGATAGGTTATGCATTTTCCTGCTTGGCTTGCTTTGTTCTTCTGTTTTTCATGGTTTTGGGAAAAGAATTGTTTAATATTATTGCTTCCCTGTCTTCAATTTGACTTCTTTATTATGTATGAAAACCTTCAAAATGTGACGCCAAGTAATAAAGTATGTGAAATATTGTTATAATCCTGTTCTAATCATGTTCTAATCCTTTAATGATGTTCTAATACTTGAATGATTCAACCAACACAGGTGGATTCGGCACTGCTCATGCTGCTGCAAGGTACATATGCACATAATTGTGCTCTGAACCTGTACTAAAATCCTATTTATTCACTTTGTTTCACTGGGTTAATCTTGAAACTGGCTTAAATGGTTCACAGGGCGTATGATCGAGCGGCGATCAATTTCCGCAGCGTCGACGCGGACATAAACTTCAATCTGAGTGGCTACGAGGACAGCATGAAGCAGGTAAGAAGATACCAGATGCTCAAGTTTCATTCAACTTGGAGTGAAGTGTTGTCGAGGCTGAACAGAACTCAACTCTCTGTTGTTTGGTGCATCAGATGAAGAGAGGAGTTCGTGCACCTCCTGCGATGACAGAGCACCGGCTTCTTGCGGAGGAGATCCAAGTACAGACGCATCACCATTCACAAGTGAGGTCGATGGGAGGCTCGCATGGGCCAGTTCCTTGGTAAGAAGTAAGAAACTATGCCTCTTGTACTATATTTTTTTGCTGCACTATATTTCTTGTTCTGTAAGAAACCCTCTCAATTGAACTTTCATACTTCTTGTTTAGGCTGTGTGATTCAATTCTGTGCCACAGCTTTTGCTTGCTATTCACAAGTAACTGCAGCACTGGAGATCTTTGGTCACACACTACAGTCTCTTTGCGCAATTAAGTATCTCTACAAGTAAGTCTTGAAATAGCATGAAGTCAGTAGAAATATCAATATGCACTCTGCGGTTGTTTCTTGAATGATTGAATGTGTCATTATGATGGACATCATTGTCAAAACTTTTTAATTGTTCTGATTTTAAACATTTGAATATGCAGGTACAATGTTTTCCAGTATGGCTTTGTTGCTCTTGCCATACTCAGACTCTTTTACTATGCAATATTTGTATGTCCATTATTCTGATGAATTCAGTCAATTCACATTAAAATCTGAAAAATGTGAGCTTGCTTATTTTCTTCATAACCTTGTTTAGGGTTAGCGAAAGAGGAAACCAATAGGAAAGTTCCAGCTCTGAAATTGATTTGTGGTTTGCTCTGTAAGTGAAGCCTGACAAATTAAGCATCATATTTGTTCCCGAGTGATAGTTTGGTTAGCGATGTATATGATCCTCCAAACCGCTTTCTCGAAGAGCTGGGGAGTTACCATCAGTGTAAATTAGCAACCATGAAAATTCTTGAAGGTGAATTACCCCCCTTTGTTTTCTTGTTGGGTATGTATTGAGTTAGGTCAGCTCATTTCTTTCATATGTACCATACAGTGATTACCACATAAACTTCTAGATTGTATTAAGGATGTCTTGATCATCTCTGTTCTCATCTCTGTCTGCATTTGTAGTTTGCTTCTCAACTGTAAACTATACTTTTCTGCTGATTGTGCATCAGATCACTACCAAACAAGCCTGTTATTTGGTTTTGGGCATACTTATTGCTGCTAAGAATTGGCTTGTTTGTCCCCTAGATTTTGTGTTCTATTGCTCGTCTGAAATAGTGGTTATAAAGTTTACCAAATGAAAAAATCGGTCGCAAATACAGGTGACCTCAGCCCCCTGTTTTCTTTGTTTTCTCCACCAGCATATTGTTTTTTTATGGGTTTAGAAAAATGATCTGTTTGTAAAGCATGTTGACTAGAAATTTTATTTTTGTACCAACACAACATGATTTGATTTGCATCGATGATCAATTTTCTTGCACTAAACATACGATTTGTCGGAAAAAAAACATTTACTAGCTCAAGATATTGATAGTCTAGGCATGTTGGTATTGAAAAGTGCATTACATAAACACATGCACGATGTTTAACTTTAAACTTGTGATAGTATTTTGAATTGCCATGTGTAGATGTATATGTTATTTAAGCTAAGGCAGTCTTCATCACTACTAGCTCTATAAAATGTTGTCAAGTATATTCCATAAACACATAGACAATGTTTTGTCAAATGTATCACCGTCTTTTAATCGGTTGATTTCAAATTATGTGTTAAGGGAAATATTGTTATTTGTATATAATTTAGGGTTCCGTTGCAACGCACGGGCACTGTACTAGTTCTTATAATTCATATCATTTTACCTAATTCTTCTTTTATTATTTTACGGGTCCTCTCACGTGTCCTCCCGGTCCGCCACCCACAAAACGTCGCCGCAGTCCTCCACAAGCATCGTCGGTGGTCGGCGGCCATTAATTCCCTGCCCTCACAGCCGACGGTGGAGAACTGCCCCGCTGACTAGTCTTCGGTCGAGTCAAAGAGGACACCTAGAGGAGCGTAGGTACATGGGAGACAACAAGGGCAAGGAATTTCGTTTTATTTCGAGGGCGAGAGGTTTCAGAATATGACACATTTTAAAATTCGCATTTCAGAATTTAACTGGCCCACAGTTATACACACAGATGGTCCCGCATGTCATACACATAACCAGAAAGGCGCACAAATTGAGTGTCATATTCTGAAATAACCCCCTCAATTTCCATGTCTGCAACATCTTGCATAAAATCATCCAGCTTCTGAAGATGAGTAGAGAAACCCGTACAGGTTCAAAATTGATCAGATGTGGGACACAACCTACACAACAGATATAGGTGCAATCTGAAATGCTACTCTTTTTCACTAGAGCTCATTTTGTGAATTTGTACTACGATGATACGACTGCATCCTGAGAGGATACATCCAGAAAAGGCAAAACAAAAAAAGACCCCCTTTGTCCTTCTACAATCTCAAGGAACAACTTTTTCTTCCTATATACAAAACATTAAGTTTGGAATTTCTACAATCTTCTTGGAGAATCAAATGCTTGTGCTTTCAGGTTAGAGATTTCAAGCCATGGATCTGTGACATGGTTGCCTGGTCGCGTTGGGGAAAGTGCATTGTTGATAGGACTATAGTTAGCTGCTCCAGCTGTATGAGGGGGTGATGGCAAGCAACTACGATTTGACTGCCTGTACTGCCGTAACGGGCTAGAGCATGGCGAGACAGGCAGGGACATGTTCATACGCACATTGGATGGGTTGCTGGACAAGACAGATTAACAGAATCCGTTAGACAATGGAAGTGATGCAAGTTAATGATAACTTTAACAGAAGGGGGAAAAAAGAACATACACGGCAGATATCCTGCGATTTGATATCGAAGGAATGACAGATGTTGGTTCTGGTAAGTTTCTCATCCTGATATCTGGATCTCTTAGAGGCGACAGGCTTCTGTAGGATGGAAACTCCACGCTCGTCTTTACCTGAAATATAAACATAATGGTAAGAAATTACAAAAGGGCACCACATTCAAACTTGAAGATAAATAACCAACATGACAGATAATGATCATTTGTATTCCTGTTTCCTTATATTTGTACTATGACCTATCTTCCATCTAGCTGTAACCGTTTATCATACAGAGCACGAGCATATTTCATAACAGAGCCACTAGTTGACAGTGCATAGTCATAGTCAGAATGTAGAAAGTCCTACCGCGATGTTTTTTCCATCGTTGGAAGACGGAAACATATCCCTTGTCATGCCAGACCTAAAGCTCCTAACTGTAGCTTGGTCTTTGAACCAAGGATGATCTATTAGTTGAGCAGCAGTTGGTCGGGCAGCAGGATCACGCTGCAAGCAGAGTTTCAGAAAGTTTTTCGCCTCAAAAGAAAGATGATCTGGGATATCTGGTATATCTTTGCTGTTCCCAATTTTAAATATTGCAGCCACCTGCGAAATCGATTATGAAATCTTAGCAGACAATCAATGGAAGAACAGGCACCATAACCATGTAAATCATAGCCACAAACTCACCCCTTCGTGTTGACTCCAAGGAGGTCTTGCAGTTGCCATCTCAAGAATGGTGCAGCCAAGGCTCCAAATGTCCACCGAAAGGCTGTAGCCATTGCTATTCATAATGACCTGAGAAAATTTTGGATGAGATAAAATATACGTTGGTTGATGTTCAACTTACATGGGAAGAGTACACAAGAAATTTCAACTTCAGTAGCCTTACCTCTGGAGCCATCCAGTAAGGGCTTCCTTTGAAGGACTTGATAGATGTGTATGCTGATATCTGTATAAATATAACAAATGATTAATGAAAGGATACCATAGCAAAATAAGGGTGGTAGTTACTTGATCGAAATGTCAGAGTCAGATAATTAACATAATATAGTACTTACATGCTTGGCCATACCAAAATCGGCAAGTTTTATGTCACCATTAGGATCTACAAGTATGTTTGCCCCTTTGATATCCCTGTGAGAAGAGGTGAGTTTTCCTCGGTAAGAATTAAGAGTGGCATGTGGTTTACAAAAAGAGGGGGCCATCCTCTGTTATTACATAATGATGTAAATCAGTGCTCATACCTATGCACTGTATTCCGCCCATGCAAGTATGCAAGGCCAGATAGGATTTGTGCTGTGTAATTCCGAAGGATTGCCTCCCCAAATGGACCATATTCTTGAAGCAACTTATGGATAGAGCCCCCAGAAACATACTCAAGATAGACCCAAAGTGTCTCGCTAGACTGCATAGCAATATAAAGTATACTCAGACAAAATCAAAGTAACAAATGAAATAAAATTCATCAATAATTTACACCACAGTGGTTTACGACTGGAAATATATGCTAACTATTAATCTAACTATTGCAGCAATGCCTAATTATCAGATGCTAGATTGCAGTGATTGTAAGTGTTTTGGTAACTTCCGATCTAACTACATCCTCATAAGGCTAGATCAGGAAGATCATTGTTGGCTTTATATTTACCAGTTCACTGCCATAATAGCGCACAATGTTCGGATGTGATAGCTGACTCAGAAGCACCATTTCCTGTCCATAAGAAGCATTGTCAATATGAAATAAATAAATTTTCTTCCATGAGATCGATGTTGATTAATCCAATATTTTCAAAAGATGATTACCTGATTTAACTGCCTGAGACACTCTTTTGAGTTAGAATCATCAGATATAACCTTGACCTCTTTAATTGCACACATTTGGCCACCTTCGCTGCATTACATAAATTTGGAATAACAATTCAAAATACTATAGAAAGGAAATATCTGGCTTCTGAAGAATGGGAGAAAATAAAATGCTTTCAGAATCAAACTAAGCACCTGTTGAATCCGAGGTATACTTGCCCAAATGTTCCACTGCCTAACAACTTTCCCTTCTTCCACTGTGAATGAAGGGAACAGGAAGATGAGCATGGAGAGCTTGGAGGTAGAGGAAGAGGGTGGGGTGAGCTTGAGCTCCGCGAATCACCCTGCCATGCAGTAGGGGATCCTGGGCATTGCCCAAATGCTCTTGAGTGCAAGGGGGAGGTTGGACAGTGGTTATAGCCTCTTGAGCTAGGGGAAAAGGTTGGCGATCGTGTATTGAACACAATTTCCGTTGATTTCCGACCACGGCAGTATGTAGTTCGATCATTTGAAATATCCAAACTGTGAAGGTGAAATTGTTTCGTTGGAGAAACTGAAGTTTCAGACAATCTGGAGTGCTCTGAAGCCTGATTATTTGTGAAAAAGCGTCCTTCTTCTAGCACATCACTTTTCTTCCGAGAATCAATAGCCAGTGTTCTGCCTGCTGGAAGCATGCTACTTGCATCTGACACCCTAAAGAATCAGACATGAAAAGCAATGTCAGTTGATATGCATATCTATGAAACAATCACTTAACAGAAGTAGTTTCTTTCTACATCCTAGAGCTATCATATCCAAACAATAATTGGGACAGAAATAATGTGCAATATTCTGCATTCTGATGGGTTCAAATGTTGTTTTTGTGGTGAACAAATTGGGTATTGCTAATTTGGGATTAGCCTCACCAATGTACACATCCAGGTTTTGCCACGTAGTCTCCCTTCACTCCCTCTTCTCTTCCCCTTTCCCACCCCTTCTCTTAACACAAAAAATTTCGATTCAAAACTTTCAAATGAATTCAACTGAATACTTTCAGTTCGAAAACTTTCAATTCAAGAAACTTTTGGATCAAAAAATTTCGATTCAGGAAATTTTAGGTTTGAAAACTTTTGATTCACAAACTTTCAAAAATGGTTAAAAGATACTTTTTTGAGTTTGAGGGGAAGGGAACAGGGGAGGAAAGGGGGATGAGGAACAGAAAATTTCTTGAGTCAAAAGTTTTTGAATCGAAAGTTTTCAGTCGAATTCATCTGAAAGCTTCCAAACGAAATTTTTTGTCAGAGAAGGGGTGGGAGAGGGGAGAGAAGGAGTGAAGGGAGGCCACGTGGCAACACCTGCATGTGTCCTATTAGCAATACCCATTTTTCTCACCACAAAAACACTGATCTACAGAACTGATCACATAGAAGATCGGTTACCAAACGAAGATCCAAACAGAATGGATTCGAAGTAGCAAAAAGAAAATCATCTAGCAAATAGCAGAATTGAACCCATCAAAGAAGCCAGAAAGCTTCCCAAATGTTACAAAAGGAGATGAATCAATGATGATACATTTCTTTTCAGAAGAAATCATAATCAAAAGATGCTGCATGAGACAATTAGTCAACAGGGCAGTAGAATCCATCTCCAATTGGAATAACTAGTCATCAACCCGTGCATTTGCACGGGCTTCATATTTTAATTGATGTCTTAGTGAATCTGTGTTATATAAGTTGATTACAGGATTAGGAGAAGTCTTCCCGGACCCATGGTTTTATTCAGTTCGAGGGAATCAAACTTTCACATTTTTCGATTTGAATTATTATCCTAACTTAGTTTTAGTTATGAATTTAAATTTATATTACTCCAAATTTAAATTTAATTATCTACTTTGAATATGCATATAGTTTGAATTTTATTTTTACACTAATTTGAAACTATATAACACTTTATTTAATTTAAAATTTACGTTGAGGTATATTAGGAATACTTCATATTCTTATATTTTTCCAATTTAAATTTATATATGCTCCAAATACCATTCTAATTTACAATTTAAATTCCCAGGTCATCTTATTTACATTTACAAATTTAATCTTATTACTAAACTTCAGTATATATATTATGAGTTTCAATTTGAGCATATTCCAAATTTATTTGTATTTTCAAATTTTAATTTGTATATAGTGCACATTTTAATATAAAAATTTCTTACCTATTTGAATTAATATCCTAATTTATCAATTTTTCCCAGCATAACTAAATGTTTAAATGTATTTCATCTCTAAATCATTTCTCAATATTTTACTAACAATCGAATCTTTTGGAGATCTAACTTCTTGGCACTTTTTTCTTAAAATTTTTTCACCAAGCCAAGGGCAAAAGCACCTGCCGTAGCTTTGCTCTCTCTGTATATCCTGGTTCCTCTATGTTTCGGACTATTTATTAGCATACAGCACAGCTTCCGTACGTAATGCTCCCACATCGGTTCAATTCAAACTCAACTGTACATGGACAGGTTTGGTTTTAGTCCTTCAACTGCAGCTTCACACCTTGCTTTGGTGTACATGAACTGGTCTTTTAATCATAAATATGTTTTATGTTTTAACCTTAATGATTCTCCACGTACGATTGGGCTCCAGCTAATTATTCCTTTTGGAATCTTTGCCCACAGCCGATCCATCCCTGGCACCAAGCCCATATCATGGACGTATTCATGTTGGGCAGCAATATTTTTGTCATACACCAGATACCTTCCTATACATACTCCATATACACAATATCTAATCTTTGCCTTAAATTAGATCAATCTAAGAAATTTAACAGTCTGATAAAAAGAAGCTTTTTTTTCTTTTTATTCGATTAATGTGGGGATTTCTAGTCTTTTACATCCTAGGAAATTTAATAGACACTTCTAGGACTGCCTCCAAATAGTATAGATATAGGTAGATAGACAGATCGATCCCCGAGATAACCACAGAACTAATTAGAGCACAAGTGTACACCTTGGAGGCAAACAGTGGACACCACTCTGAACATTCCCCAAAATAAATAAAATAAAAAAAGAAGCATCAAGCAAAGCAACCGCAAAAATAAAATCTAGACAACCAAACAGATGAGAAGAACAGCACAACTCCACCTCAAATTCCCTCACCAAATACATCAAAACAGGCGCAAATTACCGCAAGCTTTACAGCATCCACACCAAAAATTCAGCAGAGTAGCAGCAGAAACGGTGGAATTAGTCCTAAATACGAAGACTTTACGCCGAATTCAGAACAGGGACACCAGCAAAAAGCATAAACTTCAACCTATCCAAGAACCAACCAACCAACCACCCCGAACTCGCCAAACTAACCATCGGACCAACTACTCTGTCCTCTTTCTCTCTCACCTGTAAATTCCAAGATCCAGCGGCTCGTCGGACGCCGCCGAGGACCCGAGCGACGAGCTGCCCACGCTGGAAGCGGATGCCGACGCGGACTGGGACGCGGAGGGCGAGGGCAGAGGCGCCGGCACGGACGCCGGCCGCGGCAGCGGGTGCCCGACCACCGCCGCCGCGGGCTGCTGCTGCAGTTGCTTCCCGCGGCCTCCCCTGGTGAGAAGCGCCTCGTCGAAGCTGCTCGCCTTCTTCTTTTGCCTGTCCTCCTCTTTATCTTTCCCGACCGCGACCTCCGGAATTGAACCAGCGTCCCGCGACGGCGGCGCCGCCTTGCCCTTGCTCTTGCCCTTTCGCCTCCACCACGCCGGCATCCTGCCTCTCCGCGGCGCGGCCGCGAGTATTAGTGCAGAGAGAGAGAACCAGGGGGGAGATAGAAATGGAAATGGCTATGGTCACAGTGTGAGGAGGGAGGAAAAGGAGGAGGCGGAGAGAAGCGTACACACGCGAGAGGAGAGGAGAGAGGAGAGAGACTGTGGTAACGACTGGGGTCGCCGTTGCGGGCCCCACGGGCAGCGCAGCGAGGTGCGTCCTACCCGCCCAGCCACTGCTAGGGCAGCGTCCGCGTGTAACCGTAGCCATACTCGTTTCGTACACGTAGCATTAGCCGGTGGGCCCACGAGCTGCCCATGAGATTTGGCTGGTAAGTGGGGCCCACTCACTGGTTGGGTGGTGGCTTGGGGGTCGGGCTTCTGGTGACGTGGCGACTCCGGTGTAGCTGCATGTGGGGTCCACGGGGGAGGTAGGCGTGCTGCTGCCTTACGTGTGACGCGGAGTACTCCACACCCCAGGAGGGATGTGTACAGTAAAATACATAAGGCCTCATTAATCATGTGAGAAAACTCAATAACCAAAATTAAGAGTCCGAATATATCGCAATAACCAAAATTAAGAATACGTAATGCATATGCCTCATCAAAAACTTCTTCAAAAAATCCAGTAAGAAAAAAGATGAAGAAAAGAGTACATTGCACTCGTATTTTTGTTACACTTGTTGGCTCATTAATCATGTGAGAAAACTTTAGAAAAAGTCACTAAAGAAAAAAAGTGCAACTTGCAGTTTTCTCAATTATAGTAGTATCTTCATAATCATACTAAAGGTTATGGTTCAAAGATTATATGCGTTAAACTTTGCATATCTCTAAATCGTTTTATTCTAATATCACGAACACATATTTGAAAACTGGTCGACATTGCCGAAAACTTAGTGAATAAATCTACTAAATTTTCATATTACTTAGTTTGTAGGATCTTTACCTCACGGAGATTCTTCTAGAATTCACGAGGATAGAAAAGTTAGGGATAATATAGTTCGTGATATTTGCTCTCAACATAACATATTTGCATTTGTACAATACAAAACATCATTTATCTTCATAGATAATTGTGAGAGTATCAACGGTTTTAGTGCCACATGACTTCTGGATATGGCCAACCATTCACATGAGGCTTCACAAAACGTGATAATCTTTGAGTGGTTTGTAGAAGTAGCTACCAAGATATGCTTAAAAGACCATCAAAAAAATGATTGTACCACTACAGAGAACCACAAATTTAGTCAAAGATTTGGCACTGTAGATATCAAACAAATAGCCAACATTGGTATATCGCACCATAGTTGAGTCTTAGTCCTGGTAAAATAAGCCAAAATCTTGAGTACTTTGGAAGTATCTAAGTAAAGTTTTGATTGGAGTTGCACTGTGTCTAGCTAGCAAATTTATTGCGAATGTAATCTCAAACCTTGTACAATTCGCAAGATATATAAGTGCTCCAATGGCGCTTAAATATGGGACTTCAGGTCCTCATACTTTCTTATTTTTCCATCCCTAGTCTGAATGGGTATTTATCCACTTCAAGGAACCATGGAGGTTGTAAGATCAAGGATAACTGATTAGAGGTGTGTGAATATGAGGTTTTTAAATTCTTTGGCTCTAACTGCGATAATTAAGCAGGTATGACTACAAATGCGAATTAAAACAAGTAAAGCCTAAATATCTAGGTTTTACTAAGTGCACCAACAAGTTAGATCTAAGCAAATTACACAATCCTAGAAGGATGATCAATTGCTAAATACATTAGGAATGTAGATTTGCACAAATAAATACAATAAGAATGACACAAGAAATTATCCCATGGTCTCGGAGACTTGCCAGTCTCCTGCAATCCACGTTGAGAAAGCCTGAACGAATCAAGCCAGTTCCTTGTGCAAATAAGCCTCCCTCGATCACTAGTGGTAGATCTTCCAGGTCTCTTCACAATCTTCTTTGAAAAGATTATCGATTTCACAACTCAGCCGTCTGGGAACCGGCAACCTCTAAGAGAATAGAAATTTGGTGCTTACTTGAGGTTGATCACATGTCTAATGGCCCAAACTTAAATGCTCACACTTGAATTTGCTCTCAACACCTCACAAATGAAAGCTGAATGCACTAGAGATGAAGTGAGAATGGCTAGGGCTCACAAGAATGCAATAATGTCCAAGAGAGTGCCCTTGCGGCAGGTGAGGGAGTATTTATAGCCCCCAACCACAAATCTAACCATTGGGGCTAAATCCCTAAAATTTTTAGCAAAACCGGTACTACCACCATGTAAGACCAGTAGCACCGAACCCTAGATCAAACGATCAGATTTAGCATTTAATGCGGTGATTAGTAGTCGTTGCTACAGTACCCTCATTGCTACCGCCTATGTAGGACCGATAGCATCAGTTCTTGAATTTCCAAAAACCATAGTTTGGGGGGGGAAAAAGGTACGCCCCAGAGGGCCGATACTACCAGACTTCCAGTAGTACCGCTCCCATATGGGCTATAGCATCGGCCACTCAAAAATCTCATAAATAGGGCTTTCTATAAAAAAAAAGCTATCACCCCATGGACCGGTACTACCGGACCTTTGGTTGTACTGCTCCTAGGCGGTAGGACTGAATAATTTCCTTTGTTAAGTGAGCATAATTTTGCCATAATTACTTTTTTTTCATTTAACCCAATATGAGTGCTTCTGGCACTCTGCCGTGGAGTTTGATTCTAGATCCAAATCAAGAGTTTTAGACATTTTTTAGGCAAAATATATGTCGATAATTATAGTCTTTATTTTATACAACTCTCTCGAATCCACATAGTTTGTGAAAATTTCTTCTAGCTCCTCGTGATTTCTCACAACGATGGAGTCTAGGTGTTTTGACCTCCCAGCGTCAGATTATGTGTGCAAATATTCATTGAGTTACCATCTTCAGGATGACTCACTTCAAGAATTTTCTCAACGTCAGGTTAAGCTTCTTACTTGTTCAGTTCTATGTTTCTACAGATGTCTCCGTAGAATCGAGTCTCGTGCGCCCGGATGTCAACTAAGGGAGTATACGGTAGAGACTCCTAAAATTAGGAGTATACGGTAGAAACTGGAAGAAACTCTTAAAATTAAAAGTCAACTGAGGGATTATACAGTAGAAATAGGAAGAAACTCGGAAAATTAATTAGGAGTAGCTGTACTCAGGGTTTCACATATCGATACCGAGAAAATTGTGTGAAAATTGATTTTCGAAAATCGGCAATATCGAGTCGAAAATCGTCAAAAATCGTATAGTTTCGAAAACCAAAATTTTTGAAGAAAAAATATCACGATTTTCGTGGAAAATCAACCCATTTCGTGGAAAATCGATAAACTAGTTAAACTTTTTTGGCGAATGATTTTTTGAGCGATTTTCGTCGAGCGATTTTCACCAATTTTTGACCGATTTGCGTAGTATAAATTTTTCTGAATTTTTTTAATTGATCAATTTACAGAACGATTTTAGAAACCAGACCACATCAATACGAATGAAAATCACGAAAATCTAATGATTTCTGTTGACTTTTTAAACCCTGGCTGTACTCCACCAACGTCTAGTCCATACATATAGAATAGGGATGGCAATCGGGTGGGTACCTCCGGGTACCACCGTTTCATACCCAAACCCAAACCCAAACAAAGTGCCGCCCACCCAAACCCATTAAGTTTTTCGGGTATAAATCTGTACCTATGCCCAAACCCAATGGGTACCCATGGGTATCTATAGCAACAAACAAATATGCCTGGCCGTAGTCGCTATAGCCACCGGAGGGGGAGGGTATGACGCAACCGAAGGTGGAATCGGGGAAGGGGAAGCGGAGAGGGCAACCATACCTGGTTGGAGAGGGAAGTGAGGGACCCATCAACGCCATGTAGTCGCGCAGGCACGGCGGTGGGATCGGCCCTCCCACTGGTAGCACCGCCATGCGGATGGCCGACCCCAAGGAAGAGGGTGGGGGATGGGGCCAAAGGGAGAGGCGGAGGCGGTAGCGGGAGGGAGAGCCGAGCTCACAGGAGAGGAGGGTGCGAGGATTGCGGCGAGGGATTAGAAGGAAGCGAGACGATTGGGGCGGCAAATTAGTGAGGTAGGGTTTTGATTTTCTAATATATATATATATATATATATATATATATATATATATATATATATATATATATATAGGAAGCCTCTTTTCTACTCCCGGGAGTAATTACTCCCTATGCCGTATCTCACAACGTAGGGAGTATTTCGCGCAACGGAGAGTATGTACGTGTAGTATATAAGTATATAAGATCATCTAGGTGGTATTTACATTTTTTCAGAGGTGGTATGTACACTTTTTAGACATACTTCTTTTTATATGCGTATATGAAAGTATTTACAAAATATGCTAAAAACTATGTACTCCTTTACAGTTTTTTAATGTGGATCTCATTGGAATATCTTATAATTAGTATATGAGTGTATCCAAACTGATAAAGGAGTATTTCAAGTACGTTTGGGTGGTATTTCAGAGATGGGAGTAATTACTCCCGGGAGTACGAAGTATTTTTCATATATATATATATATATATATGAGGATAGCTAGTGTACTATCAATAGCACAGATCCTCCGTGCTATAGGGTTGTGTTTGCAAAATTCGAAAACGAAACTATTGATCCGAACCGTGCATTCTATTCATCTCATTGAAATCTCACTACCCACAAAATTTTATATTTTTTGAATTTTTTCTCCTATTTATTTTGTATTTATCAAAATCCACGATCTAATTAGTTGTGGGGCGTCCAATGAAGCTGGTTTTTGAAAATACAAAATAAATAGGAGAAAAAATTCAAAAAATATAAAATTTGGTGGATAGTGAGATTTCAATGAGATGAATAGAATGCACGGTTCGATCAATAGTTTATCTTCGAATTTTGCAAACATTAACCCTATAAAGAGATGATCCGTATATCGAGAGTACACTAGAGATCCTATATATATATATATATATATATATATATATATATATATATATATATATAAAATAAAAAGTGGGGTCCAGTCATAGGATACCCATCGGGTACCCATCGGGTACAAACTGATACTCACACACATCCTATGACCTTATCGAGTACCTAAATCCGAAAACCCATAGATTTAAAATGCTACTCGTACCCATCCTTATCGGGTCAGATACCCATGGGTACCCAAATCCATGGGTAAAACTGCCATCCCTAATATAGAACCGCACAAGAGTTATAGCCATTGCAATATTTTTTTTTTTCATGCACACGCGGCCACGCGGGTGGGCAGCAACTACGGAAGGCGCGGCAGTGGCTGCCTTTGCTTCGCGCTTGGTTCGTATGGCCCTTCTTTCGTACGGGTGCCCACTTGCATGTGCACGTCACCGCTTGAATGCATGCAGCCTTCGTCAATGGGATGGCGGCCACCTTCGCCACCACCGCATCTCGTCTTGCCTCCCTCCTCCCCCCATTTTTTTCCCATCACTATCACATGAGAAATATGCACGCCGTGCAGTGCTCCCTTGGCCGTCGCTGTCGCATAATTCGGTCCCGAGAAGAAACTTCGCACAGCGCAGGGGCACGGCCGCACGGGCAAAGGCTTTCCCTTCACGTGGAAGTATGTGCGTGTTTGGTTGTCTGTACTAAGTGATAGATGTATGAGATAAATTAAAAAAAAAAATTATTCATACGTTTGGTTGCCTATACCAAGTGATAGATGTATGAAATGGTTCAAGAAAAAAATTATCCATGCATTTGGTTGCTTAAATGGAACCATCCCATCCTGGATCAAGTGATACAAATTTAAGGAATATTCCCTTCAGATGCTGAACCATCTCATTCACCCGTGTGTGTTTGGTTGCCTGTACCAAGTGGTACATGTATGAGATGGTTCAAGAAAAAAATCATCCATGTGTTTGATTGCTTGAATGGAACCATCCCATCCTGGACCAGGTGGTACAAATTTAAGGAATATTCCCTATAGATGTTGAACCATTCCGTTCACCCAAAATAATGGAACCAAATGGTACAGGACCATTCCATTCCATTCAACCTCATCCCACAAACCAAACCAAATGGTACAGGACCATCCCATCCCATTTATCCTCATTCCATCAACTAAACACACCCTTAATCTACTCTCTATTCAAGTCTATAGAATATATATATATATATATATATATATATATATATATATATATATATATATATATATATATATATATATATATATATATATATAGGATAATGAATGGGACACCATGGTGCCTGGGCACCATGATTTTAAATGTGTTAATTCAAGCCAAATTCGGATATATTTTTCAAAACTTTCAGTTTTAGGGTATATACACATCTATAAAAATTGAAATGAAACACATACCTTTGAAAAAATATACTCGAATTTGAAGATTTGAACGAATTTATATTACATACTTTGCTGATTTATATGTATGATCAACACATACCGACAATCAAACTATCATCAAAAAAGGAAACTTTAGTTTGAATTTCGGTTCAAACTTGTTTGAACTAGTTAGTAAACTGGTTGAACTCAACATCCTAAAAATTTCAAATTTTTTCGCATACAAATACATATGGAAAATACCCGTTTTGGATCATGGTGCCCAGGCACCATGGTGTCCCAGGTAATTGTACTATATATATATATATATATATATATATATATATATATATATATATATATATATATAGCTAGTGTACTATCGATAGCACAGATCCTCCGTGCTATAGGGTTGTATTTGCAAAATTCGAAGACGAAACTATTGATTCGAACCGTGCATTCTATTCATCTCATTGAAATCTCACTACCCACAAAATTTTATATTTTTTGAATTTTTTCTCCTATTTATTTTGTATTTTTCAAAATACATGATTTAATTAGTTGTGGGGCGTCCAATGAAGCTGGTTTTTGAAAATACAAAATAAATAAGAGAAAAAATTCAAAAAATATAAAATTTGGTGGATAGTGAGATTTCAATGAGATGAATAGAATGCACGGTTCGGATCAACAGTTTCGTCTTCGAATTTTGCAAACACAACCCTATAGCACGGAGGATCTGTGCTATCGATAGTACACTAGCCATCCTCTCTCTCTATATATATATATTAATGATTTTATCTATAAATATAGAATAATTTTATGTTTCAATGAAAAATTATAATGATGGTTTCTTTAAGTTCTAATAAATATTCAGATTTACTTGATTTTCTCTACATAAATGTATTGAATATTGTGTTTAGAGATAATAATGAGAGCTCTTTTACAGTGGATTATACTTGTAGTATATTATGGTAGTATAAATTAGATCTAACCATTGATTTGGTGGGGTATTATGGACTTTTACAAATAAAAATATTACATTTTAAAAGGGTATTAACATAATTTTAGCGAGTCGTCGAGGTCCTCCGACGCGCGATGCACTGACGGAGGGAGGGCTTCCGGTGGGGATGAAGAAATGGGCTTCGGGTGGGTGAAAAAAATTTATTTACCGTTTTACCCATCCGCTGTATTGAATTATTTGACTATTCTACCCTTCCTTACATTCTAGTACATATACTACACATGGTAGTATAACTTGATCTAACCTAGTTTTAACCTTTGGATTAAAGGCAATGAACGATCCATATTCATTGTTGTGCACTGTAAAAGAACTAATAATGAAGGGTAGTCTAGCTATTTTTAATATTCTCATATATATATATATATATATATATATATATATATATATATATATATATATATATATATATATATATATATATATATAGGAAAAATACTTTTACTCACAGGAGTAGTTACTCCCACCTCTGAAATATCATCCAAATAAATTTGAAATACTCCTTTATCACTTTGGATACACTCATATACTAATTATAAGATATTCCAATGTGATCCACATGAAAAAATTGAAACAGAGTACATAGTTTTTAGCCTATTTTGCAAATACCTTCATATACGTGCATAAAAAGTAGTATGTCTAAAAAATGTACATACCACCTCTGAAAAATTGCAAATACTACCTAGATGATCTTATATACTTGTATACTACACGTGCATACCCTCCGTTGCGAGAGATACTCCCTACGTTATGAGATACGACACAGGGAGTAATTACTCCCGGGAGTAGAAAAGAGGCTTCCTATATATATATATATATATATATATATATATATATTCTCTAAACTTGGTACAGATGACTACTCAACTCTTGCCGGTTTCTCTATATTACCGTCGATCGTTCCCGGTGCATGCATCTCTTGCCTTATCGCTCAAGCCTCAACTTCCTTGGCTCCATGCCAACTTAATTACTTTTCGGTGTCGACCACGTCGTCATCGGAGACCTTGCTACTAGCATCCCCTTGCGGCCGCTCTACATACGCAGTGGCGCCCACCCTAGCCGTCCTCCTCCACTATCACTCGTATACTGACACGTAACCCTCGCCAGCTCAAGGCCATGAATACCAATCGCACGTTATGCAATGTCGTCAGTTGAGTGTTATTCACAGTAACCCAAATGCCTATGTCATTGCTTACGCCCACCACTACTGTATAGTGGTGATTACTCGTGATCAGGGTTCACAAAATCGCAGAAAATCGCGCAAAAATCGCTATTTTCGGTCATATCGGAGGGGTAAGATATTTAAAACCGACCGATAAATCGGTTAAATTCAAAAAAAAAATTCAAAAAATTCAAAAATTCAAAAAAATTTATGAGCCGTAAATATCGCGATAGTCGGTGAATACGAGAGAAAATCGGTGCAAATCGAGAGAAAATCGCTCAAGGAATCGGCTTCGAGAAACAATCAATTGGCCGGTAAAAATCGGAAGAAAATCGGGAGAAAATCGGTCAAAAATGAGAGAAAATCGGAGAGAAAATCGCTAAAAAAAATCGGCTTCGAGAAACTTTCAACTAAACATTGAAAATCGGAAGAAAATCGGTCAAAATCGGGAGAAAATCGGTGAAAATCAGGAGAAAATCGGAATTTCTTCTTCAAATTTTTGGATTTTAAAACCATGCGATATCTAGCGATTTTCTATCGATTTTTGAGCGATTTTTTCCGATAATCTAAAAACGAAAATCGTCCGATTTTCTTAAAAAGAAAAGGTGAACCTGCTCGTGATATCGTCTACTTACATGCCCTTACATCCTGTATAGCGGAGTGGATTAACAAAAGCAAAAGTAGCATAGATCTCTTTGAAATGTGAAAGAACTTTTGAATGTAAGAGATAACAGAGAGAGAGAGAGAGAGAGAGAGAGAGAGAGAGAGAGAGAGAGAGAGAGAGAGAGAGAGAGAGAGAGAGAGAGAGAGAGAGAGAGAGAGCACTATGTTTCTTGCAGATATCTACTAGATTTGAAGCCAACAAATAACGTTATCACTTAACTACTGGCGCCTAGCGTAATGAGCCTCCACAAGTCTGCATAGCTCTGTCACACCTCAGCATCTCGTTAACTCTTGTTGGTTTCTATGGCCATCATATCTAGACCTGGGAGTTGGGCCGGGCCGGCCCAGGCACGATGGGCTTCGGGCCATCGCGAGCCGGTCCGGTCCGATCCGGCACGAAAAGATGAACGGGCTGGGCCGGGAGGCGTTTTGCAGAGCCCAGTCCGGCTCGAAAGCATGGCGGACCGGGCCGGCCTGGGCCTGACTCTGAACCAACTACAAACGCTCGGAATCATTTTTGTGCTATCTTTTGTACTCGTGCTTCATTTTTTGGTTTCTTTTAATGTTTAGAATAGCAAGATATTTGATATAGTGATATTAAGTAACCATTTCTATCATTTGCATGTGTGCTCACATAAAATGGTCAGCTCCTGTCACAGCCCACGGGTCTTTGGGCCGCTACGGGCCAGGACGGCCCGAACCCGGCCGATGTAGTCGGGCCGGGCGGCCCAATGGGCCTCATTTCTAGGCTCGGCCCGGCCTGATCCAAACCCAGTCCGGCCGTGCCTAGGCTTGGGCTCTGTCGGGCCGGCCGGGCCTTGGGCCGCCCAAAAAAAGTCCGGCCCATGTCCCAACTCATATCCATGGCCGATCACAGCTCATCAGTTGCGTTATCGCTCAACCCCTCTGGCTCCATGAGACACTACTTACTTCTCTGCCTCAGCCACGTCGATGGCCATCTGAGCCCTTAAAGCTCTTGCTGTCACACGTCCCCTTGCGGTCACTCTAGCTACGTAGTGCCCACTCTAGCCATCCTCCTTTGCTATCACTTGTACAGTGACATTACCCTTGCTCAAGGCCATGGATACCAATCGCACGCTGTGCCATGTCGTCGGTTAGAGTGTTGCTCTCGCTTACCCAATGCATAAGCCGTTGCTTGTGCCCACCCCTTGTAATAATGGTAGTGATTAGTAGTCGTGATATCGTCTACCAAAAACGATAGCTTATATCGTGCAGCGAATCAACAAAATCGAAACTAGCATTATGCTAGTCTCTTTTCGAACGCGAAAGATTTTTTAAAAAGGAAAACTTGAGCGTTTATTTTTTTTTCCATGTAATTCCTGTTATATATATTTTTGGACCTAAGATGTTCTTTTTCTAAAAATAAATGATTGTGTTCAGTTTGATCACTACAGTTCGGTGAAAGATTGCCATCCCATCAATCTATACACCTTTTCAATGCACTATTCGCGAATATTCTCCATCCATGAACCATTAGCACATACTGCTGTCTGCTAGTAGCTATATCTGAATGGCTCTGTTGCAAGATCACCTGATTCCACTTCCATCTAGAACTACTACACTTGCATGCCTATGCTAAATTATTTAACAAAATAAAGCAAAACAAACGGATGAGATGATCTCAAGCACGTTGAACCACACAAACAAAGAGCCAGAAAAAAAAAGCGCATACCACCATCACCACTTGTTGCAAAGCTCAAAATAAAGCTTTATCAACGTTCGGCCAAGCTTGGCCTGAAACCACCATTCGACGTGTCTGACCGATTCTGCAGGTAGGTTCAGAATTAAGGATATATAAACAGAACATTGACCGATCATTTTTTCTCTTTACTATGTAAAGCGTAGCCCAACGTAGCTGGTACTAGTAACGTCACCTTATTCAGACGACCAAACGGAATTGGCTCGTGGGTAAAATTTTGATGTATATTCAAAATATATTCAAGTTTGAGTTTTGTTTTTGTACTAAATTGCACGGATTTTAAAACAGCTAGCGTCGTAGGCAGTGGAGTAGACGGTAGTTGCCAATGTAGATTAACTAACAAAACTGAGCATTTGGGTTAGTTTCCAAATATTAGTATGTGCATAGCACTGTGCAGTGAAGCCCACAGAACTTTCTGTGCAGGATACCGGATAAGGATAAAGCTTCAGAGAGAGAGAGAGAGAGAGAGAGAGAGAGTGCAGGGAATGTGCAGGAGATGCAGTGCACGCAGGTGAGCGCCGAGCAGCTGCCGCCTCGCTGCATATTATTGCCTCCGTTCGTTGCCTTTCCGCGTTTAATGAGACAGCAGACAGATACGCGTTGGTTCATCGACCTTTCCGTGCCTTGCTTGTCCCGTTCGTCTTGTCCCGTTGCATCGACCTGCCATCGGAGCTAAATTGCTCGGTACGCACCGTACCGCACTGGTTTTATTTATACTAGTTACATGCCCGTGCATTGCTACGAAAAACAAAATTGATAACGAAAAATAAAGATTAAAAAATAAAAAATTATTTCACAAGATCAAACATCTATCTTTAACGCTTCGTTTCTTGCGAAAGCTGGTTAATTAAAGCAACGCTTCGTTTTTTGCGTAGGGCAATTAAGCAGGGCAATTAAGTAAGTCAATTAAGCAGGGCAATTAATGACGTGAGTAGAACTCACCACTGCCACCAACTGTTGCTTTATAGTAGAGATATGCAAATTCCAAACCTGTTGATCGTGGCGAGAAATGTTAGGTAACACCTCAGCATCTTAAGTGCCCAGAATGCTACCATAACTTGCTTTTTCGTTAAAATTAATAATTTCAACAACACTTGGATGGGTATTTCTCATGTGTACACTACTATAAAAAAAAACTTATATTAGACCCCTCATCGTTGATAGTTTTGAAAAACCGTATCTAATAACCACTCATCAATGACCCTTCTAGTCAAATTGTCAGTGATAATCACATTCTAGCCAAAAACTGTCTCTGATGATCCTCCAGCTATTTAACCAATTTCGGGCAACCCACAAGCATCATACCAAATGTAGAAGGGATTTAGAGCAAAGATCCTAACCCTAACTGGCCTCTTCCCCCACACCGGTCTCCTCCCCCACACCGGTCTCCTCCCCCACGCCGGCCTCCTCCCCATACCGGCCTTCTTCCCCTCGGCGATGCGACCTCCTCCCCTTGGGCGACACGGCCTCCTCCCCCTTGGCGCAAACTCCTCCACCTGGGCGACGCGGTCTCGTCCCCCTATCCGGCCTCCTCTCCTTCGCTGACGTCCTCCCCCTCCACAGCCTCCTCCCCCTCGTTCCTCTCTAAGTATTCTTCAGTATTCAAGGTATTTGATTTAGCTGGAGGTTTGATTCAATGCACCACTATTTTCTTCTTTTTGTATGGGTGTGAGAGGTTGAAAGTTCAGCTATCGGAATATTTTTTTTCCTAATGTAATCACCATTCACCAGTTTATTTGTGGCCATGAGTTACCACTCACTATAAAGTTAAGGTAGTTTTAGCTTGTTAGGCTTTATTGCAGGTACTGAATTTTGTGGATTCAGATGCGGTCCAGGAGCAGCACACTTGCATTGGAATGGATGTTGAGGAATGATGCCAGCTAAAGCTAACATCAGCATACCACAAAAATGTAACTGCCAATTTTGATCTTCTGTACTTCTCTTGTAAATTACACGGATTGTATTATGTTGTTCATTTAATAGGTTATTTAACACAATGGTGTGGTGCCATGATGTTGAACAGGAAATTTATTCTTAGCCTTACTGATATGTTTGACAATAATTAATTTAACTAAAGTTTTTTTGTCACATAAATCTGCATGAAGAGTATGAGGATCATTCACACTTGCCTCTCAATAAGTTTATGAAGTTAGCAATCGCCATAAGTAGTTTGGTTTTGGCTTTTTCCCTACTGAAATTTTATGATATCAGTTAGCTTTGCTGGTGCTAACCTACCAAACTTCTGTTGCAGGTTTGGGGTGTGATAAAAAATTTTGTGGAGCATATTGGTGTTCCCAAGGAGTGAATTCAAGTTAGTATAATCTAATATGCAATCGAGAAACTTTCAGGATGGTAAGCCAATATATTTTATGATATCTCTTAAGCCCCCTTGTACCTTTTCATCATCACATACAACCATTGCAATGTTTTGATATGCTGTGTGCCACTACAGGAAAAACCAGTAACGTCGACAGCCACCACCCTAGAGACAAAACCGTCCACTATAGGTAAGGTCGACAGCTGGCCGTTCACCTTAAGCCGCTGAAAGTAAGTGGTCGACCATAATATTAAATTTGACGGGCCAACTGTCCACCCTATTAGGGTCGACGCCAAATATTGGCCGTCCACCATAATATTGCAGGTCTCTCAATGCCATATCTCTAGACTTCCTGACACGGTTCATGGGGGCAATCCATATGAAAAAGATGTAGGAATATTCTGTAATAATCTTATCCCTTATCATTTATATCCTAGATAGTCATTTCACGTATGATTTCATTGTAGTTTATCCTTTATAGATTACAGAAAGATGCGTACAGCAATCGGAAAAACATTGCAAGCTGTAGTCTTGGAGTGGATAGCAAGTTTGATAATAAGGAACTTAGTAATGTTCTAGCTACTTCAGTTGAATATTGTTTTGATGCACATGTGATAGTTGTGAAGAAATTGTTTTATAAACTTTAATTATCTCTTGAAATGATAAGAGACTATTGCACACAACTTTATGCCTGATCTAAAAAGTAGAACCTACTTTATGCATGGTTTTATGCTAATCTTTTAGGTAATGTAAAAAATGCCTTGCACAAATTTGTAATGAGACGTGGATGTTGTAAGTGTTCGATATGGATTAGCTGTGCAATATTAGTCTCTTATATAAGGTATTCTTTGCATATTTACCTATACCTGTAAGATGTATGTAGGAAACTGGAAAATTTAATTCTGAGTCCCTCATCAGAGATGGTTCTAATGTTAATTTTTAATGACGGTTCAAAAACCGTTTGTGATGTACCTTTCTTATCATCGACACATATTTATAGACAGTTCACAATACCGTCTGTGATGAGGTTTTTGAGCTATCTGTTGTGAGATTTTGTGTAGTAGTGGTAATAAGGACATGAGTAATAAACAATATTAAACTTGGAGCCACGTGTCCGAGAATGACCGAGATCATGAGTTCGAGAATGTCTGGAACCATGCGTCTGGAAGCAAACTTACCTTAGACGATGATGACAAGACAGACTCATAGCCAATATGAGTAATATTTAAACTTTTTGCAATAATATATCACTCAATCAAATTCCACATGGCTAGCTATTGATATACTATAATAGTTAAACGACTAAATCCAACTATATAATTTATGACTCCATAATTAAACTAATATAGCTAGATAAATTTGGTGAATGATGAAGAAAATAAAGTGAATGTGCTACTCCCATCCTATATGTGTCGTCTTTGTTGGCCACCTAAACTAATAAATAAGCAAGGATAAGTTCACAACTTAGCAAATATATAAGAAAATAATAACATAACAATTTATCATATTTATCTCATTAATATATTTTCTTTTTAACAATTCAATGTAGTCTCCGTTGTATACTCACATGCACATCACATAGTTTATATTGGTATAGCTAAGTGCATACCTGTTGATGTCGCACCCTCTTAATCCCTCCATCCATGTCTCAATCCTTCCATCCCGTGGAGTTGTCTAACAAAGTAGGTTTTTTATGCCCACGCGAAGTAGGTCACATAGGCTCACAAAGGACACATCATTCTATTAGGAATGCAAGGTATGCAAATGCAATGGTTTGTTAACCTTTAACATATATCACCAACATCATCATCATCATCATCATATAATTAATCACCATATATGCACCATAGTAAGTAAGAGCAATAATGTAAATCAGCTCAATATGTAAATTACAAACATAAAATAACAAGGGCAAACAACCACGTTACCGTTCTACTATACATTTGCCTTTTTATCAACATGAGATGAAGCGACATGTGGTTGGTGCCAAACTCGAAGTTACACCTCCTACAGTAGATAACACAAGTCAACAGTATGCCACATCAATATTTAACACAAAATATAACAATATCACCCATATGCATAATCCTAGACCTAGCTTTCCCTCTGCTGGACAACTTTCCCTTCACTATCTTTTTTTTTATCGGTTCCCCCTTCACTATCTCAATGGTCGAACAATCATAACTCTTAGTTGAGAAGCCTAAAAACCTAGCAAACCATATAAGTTCTGAAAATTGCACAAAATTTTCTACAACTTTTTAGTTGGCCAAATGTTCTAACTAATTCCCCTCGTTTTCTACTCTGAAGACTATTTTGTTTCTTTACTGGACAATAGAATTGTCAATTTCATATATATTTTTATACCACTACAAAAGTAGCAAACCATACCACTTTTGAAAATTTAAAAAATTATCTAGTTTTCTATAGTTATGAGCACAATTTAATTCGGCCATCTTCCTAGCCTAAAGAGCCCAATACCACAGCTGTAATCAACAACGAACAATTCTTGGGTAGTAACCTTCTCTTAACCATAACTTTCTATCCGCTCAACCAAATTTAATGTTCCTGCACTCTGTATAAACTTTTGATAATTATCTATAATTTTTATAATTTGGCCAAACCGCGAAATATAACTTAGATGCCCCTAAACTAACATCGAAAACAGACAATGTAATTTACCGACCCCCGACAACTACAAATCACCTTTCCAGTGCTATCCAACTACTCCATCTAGAGCTAATACGACCACATGACTGCTCTACTGCAGTGCCAACATAAGGAACATCGTCTTAGGGTTTATAACGGTGATATGATCGAAGATTCACCAGAAACGTCGAAGGTGGCACTCCTCCACGATCGCCGCACACGTTCTTGGCTTCCTCACGCTTCTCCAAACTGTCGTACCACGCCCCCCGAGATTCTCCACACCTTCTGCATAAGACGATGTGAATGGATAATGGATATCGATCAGAATTGATGCACGGTTTGATGAGAAAAAAAAAAAAAAAACAGAGTTCAACACATGACGCTTGAGAAGGAAATATGTCACCCCACCCGTAGCTGTAGATTTTAATAGTGATCCGCGCTTGGTGACCCAAATTTAAGATACTCGATAATAAATTTCTAGTTTTAGAAGTATGTCTCTATCCTAACTGCTATAAATTAAACACGTCACCGTGACGTTTGGTGCAATGTGTACGTAGACCTAACGATTTCCGCCGGAGCCGTCATGGATGACGCACTCCCTCCCTCCAGCTGCAAGCAACCTCCATCAGTGTCAACATCCGGTGCCCAGTTACTCCTTACTCGAAGGAGGCCTTTTACTACTACAAATCACTTCAGTACAAAAAAAAAAAAAAAAAAAAAACCATCCATCCAGCTAGCTATGCCTTTTCGTCTCTGTACTCCATCGTCTTCATCCGCCAGCTGACTGTGATGGCCGGCGAGTCACACGCACGAGCTACAGAATGTTCTTCCTCTGACATATGCGATGTCCTTCACTTGCAGCGCCTATTTTTCAACCACAATAGAATTGGTGAGTTTAATAATACGTGGCTGACACACTATACGTGTGTGAAATCAAGACGTTCTATATACGTGAATAAATAAATACCTTCGTGAATTTTTTTTTTAACGTTACGAGAATTGTTGTCTGCCATCTGGCTGTAAGCCCTATCAACCGATGGAAGAATGAAATTTCGCGAGATTATGAGACTGTGTGTAGACATGCCTATATGAAACTGTAGATAGTAAATTAAGATTCCATGGGTTTTATTTTAAAGGGCCTGTTTCGGATAGCGTAAATCTATTGAAGTTTGACGCAAGAGGTGGTGTAATGAAATAAATTTAAAGATTAGGTATCCATGGGAGGTCCATGACTGTGTTGTAAACAATATGTTTTTGCTTCCACCAAAAATCTTATAATGCATTTTGTAATAGAAGAGGATATCTGCATTAGAAGAGAATATCAGTAGATTCGTCAATATCTCTCTAATTAAATGACATTGGCCAGTATCTAAATCATTGTTTGAGGAAAATATCCAAATCGTTGTGATGAACATTTCATAATTCTCTAGAGTTCAATCATCAAAATTTTACATAGGCCATTCCTAAAACATGCAGACCAGAAAACGTTATTATAGTCGAGATCATCATCGATTAATTAATCAAATTACGAGATTCTCGCAATCGGGGTTCGGTTGACCTGATCGCAGCCAAGAACACAATTAATTATTACCACATCACGACAAATAAATTGGCTCAAAACTAGTTTAGGTCCATGCACTTATCCAAGACAAACCCATGTGCAAACCTGCGTTTCCGCTTAATTTAAGTTTGTGCCAAACAAAGTATTATATCTTATTTACTTCCTTGTTGATTTTTATAAGGTGTCTATATATTTCGATATTCTAAATTTGTAAGCTTTGATCAATAATTAATCTAACAATATATCGATCATATTTCAAAAAGTGGTAATGTTATAGTTATATTCGTATTTGAAAACTCTTTTCTATTATTATGATTTTATAGCTATGAACAAAGTATTATAGAAGAAATTAATGGTCAAAGTTTAACTTTAAAGATCACATCAAGTTAAATTATGCCTTATAAAAATAAATGAAGGGAGTATATATACATTACTACAGAATGATACATCACTATCGCTTCATCTGTGTCGGTTTCAAACTTTTGATTAAAAAACCGATTGTGATAAGTGTATGTCATTTGTAAATTTTGGTAATAGGTTATCACAATCGGTTTTTTATAAGGGGTCCTTCATCACAATCGATTCTTAGAAAGAACCGATTGTGATGATGAAATGGGTTATCACAATCGGTTCTTTTTTAGAACCGATTGTGATGAGTCTCACTAGGTTTTATATCCTCTCGGGATGAACTCTCCTCTGTTGGTGTTCTAGAGCAAAAAATAAATAAAAAAACTGTCGCTACTCCGAAAAACAGAACACACTCTTGTTGAAACTTAGACTTGGAGGAGAAAATCTGAAATCCTTGAGGATGAGTGTTAAGAGGGTAAGTTGAAGCCCTAGCTTGAGGAGATTTCTCCTTTATTTTCTCTCATTTGAGGTTTTCGGCATATTTATAAGCAAGCACTTAGTGGTGACGACGACACATATGGAACAAATTACATGTGTATAGATCATCAAGAAGGGTTGTATTGTAAATAAAGTTGTAAGATTGCCAAGTCTAATTGAGACAAGCTAATGCCATTTCAAAGGTAAAGTACCAGCAAAGTAAAAATACAAACTTGCCAACTTGTTCTCTATAACTTGCTGTTGAACCTGTTTTAATTAAAATATACAAGACAATATTTCCATAACGAAGGAAAGGGAAGAATTTTTCCACTCAACGCAAAATTATTATTAATTACTTGCACATTCTTTTCACTCCATCCAAGCACAGCACATAATTCCAAACAATTATTAGAACAATACCCAGACAATTATTAGAACAATACCCAAAACAATACCGATACTACTAGTCCTTTCATATTGCAATCGGTTTCAGTTAAAACCGACACTACTAATCAAACCTATTGCTTTTTTTGAAGGCAATGAAAGGAATGCATTTCAATAACATATATACAGAAAGTTCAGCAAAGTGGAGATTGACTCGGCTTGAACGTAAATTAGATGGCAAATAGAATTAAAGGTATGATGGACACCACATCACAATCGGTTCTAGCTTAGAACCGATTGTGATGAGGGTGGTCATCACAATCGATTCTTACTCAGAACTGATTGTGATAAGGGGGTCCCTCATTACAATCGGTTCTCAGCTAGAACCGATTGTGATGAGGGGTGTCATCACAATCGATTCTAGCTCAGAACCGATTGTGATGTGCTCGGGATAGTCCCGCCAAAGTGAAAATTGGGCGTCGAGCGGGTTCCAATTTAAAAATAATTTTGCTGGGAAAACCAGTGGCCTATATATTTATACACACCCTTATGCACACCACTCATCTCCTTCACTTGCTCCTCTCCCTCTCGCTTGCACTGTAGATAGATACATAGTCAGATAGATAGATAGAGAGTGAGAGAGAGATAGGAGCCAAGGTGAAAGGCAACTGCACTAGGATGTGGATCTTGGTTTTGGAAGAAATCACTGTATAGAGCATTTGGGTAATGGTAAGGAACTAAAGTTTGATATATTGTTATTTCTTCTTGTCCAAATTAAATTTATTTCTTTGTTTGCCCATTATATCATGTACTAATTTTTCGATCATTTTTAGATTCATGGTAATGGCAAATGGGCATAGCTACAAAGCTGAGGAGGTGGTGTATATGAAGTACAATGTGAACATGGAGTATCACTAGCTCTATAAAATGTTGTCAAGTATATTCGATAAACACGTAAACAATATTTTGTCAAGTGTATCACCGTTTTTTAATTGGATGAATGGGTAGATGATGCATGTGTACTGACCGTTAAGTATGTTTGTATTCTATATTTATGTAAACGAATGTGATATGTGTATTGTAAAGTGTTTGTGTTCTATATATATTGTGAATGATATTCATACCGTAAACCAATCAAAAATAGTGAAATGAGCTTATCACAATCGATTCTGAGAAAGAACCTATTGTGACGAGGGGGCTTATCACGATCGGTTCTAGCAAAGAACTGATTGTGATGAGGACATCACAATCAGTTCTTTGCTAGAACCGATTGTGATGATTGCTAGAACCGATTGTGATGACCGTTGATCACAATCGGGGAAAAAACCGACTGTGATAGCGCTTCCTCATTACAATCGTTGGACTTTCTATCGCCACTAAAACCGATTGTGATGGCGAAAAAGAACCGATTCTAATATACATTCTTGTAGTAGTGATAAACGAGTGGGTCCTCAATTTTTAACACTCACATATGCACCCAGCTAGTTAGAACGTGTACCATACAAAAGGAAATCATGAGTTCAATTCTTGAGTCCCCATATTTTCCTATGTACGCTTAGCGAGGATCGTGTAGTGCAGCGCAGGGTTAAAAAAAAAACATGAAAATCGTTTGATTTTCACGATTTTTGTCTGTATCAATTTGGTCTGATTTCTAAAACCGTCCAACAAATCGATCTAATTAAAAAATTCAAAAGAATTCATGTAACGTAAACTGGTCGAAAATCAATGGAAATCGCTTGATTTTTGTCAAAAATTGAGGAAAATTGCTCCAAAAATCGACAACCAAAAAGTTCAACTAGTCTGTCGATTTTAAATAAAAATAGATCGATTTTTGTGAAAAATCGATCAACTTTTTGAATTTTTTTTCAAAATTTTTATTTAAAAAGTTCAACTAATTTTTTCAAAAAGTGGTGTAAGTATTCCATCACTGTCCTTCCTCCTTGATGGAGAGACAGGAATTCCCTTCGCTTGGAGGCCATCAAGCCTGCTGGAATGTGCGTTTTCCGGAAGGCTTCTTCAAACATCTGCCACGAAATCTCCTGTCCTGCCTTCAGAGTCTGAAAGTTAACCCACCATGCTGCTGCTTGTCCTTGCAGTTGGTGAGAGGCATAGAGCACTTTCTCCTTCTCAGTGCACTGTACCGTATCCAGCTTCATTTGGATAACCGTGAGCCAATCATCTGCTGATAATGGCTCAGTCGACACGGAGAAAATAGGGGGCCGGGTCTTTTGGAAGTCAGACCAGTGTGACCCACCTAATAATCCATCCTGTCCAAAGTTGTTTCCTTGGGGGTTCATCTGTGGTCTTGCGGCAAACTGTGCCATCATCATCTCAATCATCTGGTTCTGCCTCTGTTCTGACTGGTATCTATTCCTTTCCATAGCTGCCAGTACTTGAGCTAAGTTAACCGGGTTCCTGGCTGGGTCTGCCTCATTCTCGTGACCTTGGGGTTGTGATCCTTCACCTTGATCCATTCCGACTATCTTTAGGTCTTGCTGCAGGGTTTTTGGGTAAAGCAGAAGATAAGTGAGAATTGAGCAGGGGTACAGAGAGATAGAATAGGTGAGAGGCGAGACGAAATGGGAAAGAATTAGTGGAATTAGGCCGAAGGTATAAGGGTAATAGAGCAAACAACATACAGAGATAGGAAACTTAATTTTACTGATAACATAGATTGTTTACAATACCGTCATACTAAGGTAGGAAACAACCTATTTTACATTACAAAAGACTACTCCAAAAGGGTAAAGCCAACTTCTAGGACTAACGCCCTGTTCTAAGACTGGAGTCTTCAATCGTCGTCGGAGATGTAGATGATGCGCTCTTCTGGGTCTTCTTCCACATCTTCTGCCAAAACGAGAATCTTTTTCAAGTCAGATGAGCGGAAAGGTTTTAAGTGAGTTTTAAAGGAGAGAAGTGAATCTTAAGGAAAAGGGTGGGAAACAGAGAGAGAAGAGGAAACAGAATTATAAGGATAGTACTTACAGTTTTCGAAACTCATTTTGTAGTTTGAAGTAATTTTTCGAAAAAGACTCCTTAAGCCAACTTAGGTCTCAGTCTACGGTCAAGCCTAGGCTCTGATACCACTTGTGACGGACCGCCTTTTTAGGAAGCGATCTGAAACTCACAACAGTTACCCAGGAAGACTAACTGTTGGAAAACAAGAGTAAAATTACCTGGCCAAAAGCCAATTCAACACTTTTTATTCAATATAGCCGGCCTAACGACCGGGTTTTACAAGGGAAGCATCCAAGCTTCTAGACTTACACTACCAAAAGAAGGAAACCACAGGCAGGGCCTGAGCGAAGACAAAGACCTAGAACCAGACTAAATCGCCATCTACGACCTCCTGGTAGGCTCCAGCTTCTTTGAACTCTGAAAGGGCGGGGGGTTTGCAAGGGTGAGTACAGAGTACTCAACAAGTCGTATGGAACCACTGAATACTATATGTAGGGGTGATCAAGGGATGGCAGTAGGGTTAAGTATCTGGATGCAGCTTTATTTTATAATTCATTTTACATTTGAAGCACAAACCATTAAATAAGTAATTTGAATTTCACAAGGTTCAACAACACTTAACCATATTTATCCAAATTCCAACAGCAACTTGAGCTTAGTTACGGGTATCAACCCCGATTCCAACTTAACTTCATTAACCGGAAGTACGGCGTAATCGATTACAATTAAGATTAACTCTGCAGAGCGGCTCAACTTTACCCACAAGATATCTATAACCTTTATGCCAATCTCGAGTTTTCATGCAACTTAAATGCATGTGGCCCAGTTTAGATTATCACAGCTTTTCGTTTAATCATTCCTGTCCTTTAGTTGTTTACCGATAGAGACCGCTACCTTGGACTCAGGGTCCCCATTAGCGTCTACCGTTGTGAGAACCAAGAATGTCACTCTGGACCATTCCCGTTCCACCCCTCCGGTCCATTTCCCTGCCGGGAAGGCCCGGTCCCCATTCTCTCCAGAGAATGGTAGCCACCAAGACAGTCCAGTTATTATCTCAGGAATGACTAACTTACTGAGCCATGTCGGATACGGGTTCACCGACCAGTCCGACCTGTGGTTGAGCGGGAACTAAGTTATTTACTTTGCTCAAGGGGATTATTAACCTTACACTTTTGCCAAAGACCAAGCCTTCATCCACAAACCCAACCCGGTACCCAAGGTACCGGCCACCAGACCAACCAAGGCATTAATCACCAGCCGGGGATCGGAATCTCATCCGCTCCGGGATTTATCCGATACTGTCCCCCTGACTGCAGCACTTTTATAAACATCCGAATCAGAGATTCGGCAGCATTTTATTTAAATCCAGGTTTTGAACTACCCTAGCAGTATAATCTAACATATTCATGGCAATAAGCAATTAACTAGGGTTCCAAAGGATTTAACAGGGTTCAACAATTTCAAGGAAGTTCCAAGAGCAATTCGGTATTATCTAAGCATCATGTCATTCTAAAATACTGGATTTCATTTATTCAATATACAGTAAATAATGCGATATAAAATAATTACTACTATAGCATGGCATGATAGGGTCAACATGATCAAAGGGTGTACGGCTTGCCTTGCGTGGCAGCTGGATCGGATGAGTCGTCGAGGAAGTAGTCGTACTGCGCTCCCGTCTGGTCCGACGTCTGCTCCGGGAACTGCTCCGACTCCAGGGACTGCTCCGGCTCCACTGGCGTCTCAACAGTCGGGTCTAACGCGAAAAAGACAATCAACATAAATAAACGATAAAATAACAACTGAAAAAGAAACTGAGACTGAAACGGAAATCGGAAACAGAGTCGGAAAGGAACAGAGGGCGAAACTGGGATTTGGGGAAATTTCTGAGTTTCGGATTTGGAAACGGGCAACATTTCTGGACTCAGGGGATCGAAACGGTTCGGGAAAAGTATTTGGTGGAGCTCTGGGCTTTTCCGGGATTTTTCTGGATTTTCCGGGCTATTTTCTGGAATAAAAACGAATTTTCGGAAATTAATAATTAATTAAAAACCGAAAATCCTTTTCTTGTTGGTGGCTTACGGAAATGGGCCGAGGCCCATGCGCGCGTGAGGTGGTGGTCGGCCGGCCTAGCAGTGCGAGGAAAGCGGGGCCACGGCGGCGGGCGGGTCGGCGAGGCCCGCTTCGTCGATGGGCAGCCTTGAGTGCGGCTTAGGGTTAGGGAAAGCAGAGGCGGCGGCGGCGGCGACGCTGAGCCAGCGGCGGCTGCCGGAGAGGGCGGCGAGGAGGAGCTCACGGCTGCGGAGGGCCGGGGTGAGTTGGGAGGCGGGGAGGAGCGGCTTTATAGGGCAAGGCGAGCGGCGGCGGCGAGGCGGCGCGGCGGCAACAGCGAAGCGGCAGCGGCGAGCTGGCGGCAGCAAGCGTCGAAGCGGCGCGACCAAGCGGCAGCGGCGGCGCGGCGCAGCGTCGCGTCGCGAAGCGCGAGGCGGCTGGCGGCACGGAGCGCACCGGCGCCGAGGCGAGGCGGCGCGGCTGCCGAAGCGCCAGCGAGCCCGGCCGAGCGAAGCTGGCCGGCGGGCTGAGGCGGAGGGAGCGGCAGGCCGAGCAGGAGCAGGCCGATGGGCCGAAGGGAAGCAGGCCAACGGGCCCACGAAGAAAAAGGATTCGGCCCACAGAGGTTTGAACTCAAACTCGAATTCCAATCTCCAAAATCCAAACGCAAATTCAAATGAAACTCAAACAAATTCATTTTGAAATTTTTGAGGGTTGTTTCAACCTACCCCACTTAAAATGGAATCTCGTCCCTGAGATTCATTTCGTCTGGGAAAATAGGTTTGGAAAATTCTGCTGCAATTCCGATTCCTTCTCCCAAGTAGTTTCTTCGAGTGTATGATTCTTCCATAGCACTCGGCAGATTCTGACATTCTTGAACTTGAGTTCCCTTTCCATTGTTTCCACAATCCTGACTAGTTCCTCATGATATGTCAAATCTTCCTTCAGGTCTATCCCTTTCAACTGTACTTGCTCTGACGGCTGACGGAGACATCTCCTTAACTGGGACACATGAAAGACATTGTGTACCCTTGATAGCTCTGGACTTAGCTGTAACTTGTAGGCCACTTCTCCAATTCTGTCAGTCACAGGGTATGGTCCCACATACCTTGGAGCTAATTTTCCTTTTATCTGAAACCGACGGACGGGCTTGAAGGGTGTCACTTTCAGATAAACGAAGTCTCCAACCTGATAACTTATATCTTTTCTTCTCATATCAGCATAACTCTTCTGCCGGACTTGAGCAGTTCTCAGGTTCTTCCTTATGATTCTCACATGAGCTTCTGCATCATGAACTAGCTGAGGTCCAAAATTTGTTTCTTTCGATCTCGATCCAATTCAACGGGGTTCTGCACTTCCTTCCATACAGGGCTTCAAAAGGTGACATATCCAGACTGGTCTGGTAACTGTTATTGTACGAGAACTCCGCAAATGGTAAACACTTGGCCCACGAGGCTCCATATGCTAGAGCGCAGGCTCTCAGCATATCTTCTAGGATCTGGTTGACTCTTTCTGTCTGACCATCTGTCTGAGGGTGATAGGCTGTACTGAAATTCAGGTCCGTACCCATAGCTTCATGCAGACTTTTCCAGAACTTAGAGGTGAACTGGGCTCCACGATCTGACACGATCTTCTTGGGGATTCCATGTAATCTGACAATCTGAGTCAGGTACAACTCTGCCAACTTGTCCCTCCCAACAGTCTGCTTTATAGGGATGAAATGGGCTACTTTGGTCAGTCTATCAATGATTACCCAAATAGCATCATATCCTTGCTGAGCCTTGGGCAAACCAGTGACAAAGTCCATTCCAATCTCTTCCCACTTCCATTCTGGCACTGGAAGGGGTTGCAGTAATCCTACTGTCTTCTGGTGGTCTATCTTGACTTTCCGACACACGTCACAACACACCATGTGTTCGGCTATCTCTTTCTTCATTCCATTCCACCAGTACTCCTTCTTCAAGTCCTGGTACATCTTCGTACTGCCAGGGTGTATTGAGAATTGCGACGAGTGAGCCTCTGCCAAAATCAATCCTCTTATATCCTTATCCTTCGGAATGCATATACGATCGCGGAATCGTAGTATGCCTTGCTTGTCTTCCGAGAACTCTGAGGGACTAACTTCCTTCATCAACTTTCTGTATTCCAGTGTCTCTTCGTCTGTCTGCTGAGCTGCTTTGATCTGCTTCAGGAGATCTGACTGTATCTCTAGGAAACATACTGATCCTTCTGACACTATCTGCAGGTTCAACTCCTGTACTTCTGACTTCAGCTGGGGAGAGATAGTCTCGACTTGAGCTAAGTGATGGCATGCTTTTCGGCTCAAAGCGTCTGCTACCACATTAGCTTTTCCTGGATGATAAAGGATTTCGAGGTCATAATCCTTAATCAACTCCAACCATCTTCTTTGTCTCATGTTCAAATTGGGCTGGGTGAACACGTACTTCAGGCTCTTGTGATCTGAAAACACTTCACAACGGTTCCCCAACAAGTAATGTCTCCAAATCTTCAATGCATGCACTACTGAGGCTAGCTCCAGGTCATGAGTCGGGTAGTTCTCCTCGTGCGGTCTGAGTTGTCGTGACGCATACGCAACCACTTTTCCCTCCTGCATTAACACGCATCCCAATCCTCTTTTGGAAGCATCACAGTAAATCTGGAAATCCTTATCCGGATTTGGAAGAGTGAGGACTGGGTCTGAGGTTAACTTGGTTTTCAGCTCCTGGAAACTCTTCTCACACTTCTCAGTCCAAACGTAGGGGCTGTCCTTTTTGAGAAGCTGAGTCATCGGTTTGGCTATCTTGGAGAATCCTTCGATGAATCTTCTGTAATATCCTGCCAATCAGAAAACTTCGACTTCACATCGCGACACAAATTTGTTTCCATTCCAACACTGTCCTAATCTTCTCGGGATCCATCTTCACGCCATCCTTAGTGATGATGTGTCCTAGGAAAGCGATTTCATCTAACCAGAAATCACACTTAGAGAATTTGGCATAAAGCTGATGTTCTCTAAGCCTTCCCAGAATTAAGTGCAGATGCTTCTGGTGATCCTCCTCAGTCTTGGAGTAAATGAGTATGTCATCTATGAACACTACGACGAACTTGTCCAAGAACTCCATGCATACTTGGTTCATCAGGTTCATAAAGTAGGCCGGGGCATTTGTGAGACCAAATGGCACCACGGTGAACTCATATAATCCGTACCGAGTAGCAAATGCTGTCTTCTCTCTGTCTTGTTCTCTGACTTTCAGCTGATGGTATCCTGTCCTCAGGTCTATCTTCGAAAAGATCTTGGCTCCTTTCAATTGATCGAACAGGTCATCTATCCGAGGTAACGGGTACTTGTTCTTGATTGTTGCATCATTCAGAGCTCTGTAATCTATGCAGAGTCTCTTGCTTCCATCTTTCTTTCTGGCAAATACTACTTGCGCGGACCAAGGCGAGATACTTGGCCGTACAAATCCTTTGTCCAGCAATTCATCCAATTGCTTCTTTAGTTCCTTCAACTCCAAAGGCGACATTGGACGGGATCGCTTGTAGATAGGAGCTGTTCCAGGAACTAACTCTATTGCCAGTTCTATGCCTCTGTTCGGAGGTTTCCCTGGTAACTCTTCTGGAAACACCTCGGGGTACTCCCGAACTACGGGTATGCTGTCTAATCCATTAGCGACTGCATTGACGATGCTCTGACTCCTTTTGATCAATCTCGGATCATTCTGAACTGTCACTTTCTGACCAAATCCATTCCTGAGTGTCACTGTCTTTTGAGCACAATCCAACTGAGCATGGTGCCTAGATAACCAGTTCATTCCCAATATGACATCTAGACCATCCATCTCTAATAACAACAGATCGGCTCTGAACTCAATCCCTTGGATTTCTATTCTCAGATTACTGCAGCTGAATCTTGCCATCAGTCGACTTCCAGGGGTGTGGAAAACACAGGGAGAGGGCAAGGGAGAATAGGGCAACCCACTTTTGCAAGCAAAAGCCAAAGAAATGAACGAATGGGTTGCACCGGGATCAAAGAGGGTTAAGGCCAACTTGGTTTGGACGGGAAACTTACCAATGATGACATCTGTTGCTTCGGCTGCTTCTGCCGCTGACACATGGTTGATTCTTCCTTGAGGGTTCCTTGGCGGATTTGGTCCGCGGTTGTTGGAATATCCCTCGGTCTTGACTGGTGCCCTTAAATAACCTTGATGGGGCGGCTGAGGTTGACGAGGTGCTGGTTGTCTGTTGGCGGAAGCTGACGCCTGAGCTTTTGCCACATCACTCGGCAAATCCTTCTTGAACCTTCTTGCTGAAGTGTCCGGGTTGTCCGCAATGGAAGCAGGCTGAACCTTTCTTGGGACACACATTAGAGTAATGGTTCCCGTTGCAGGTAAAGCATCGGACATTCCCGGGCTGAGCATTTGGAGGATTAGGTCGGGATCCTCCCACTGCTGGTCTCTTGTTTGGGACGCTAGGGTTGAAGGTGTAGGTCCTTCCCTTGAACTGACTTGCTGCTGACATCCGTTGCTGCTGTGCCTTTCTCTTTCTGGTATCTTCCAGGTCATTCCTTGTCTCTTCTGACACAATCAGCCTATCCACCATAGCTGAAAAATCCTTGAACTCCACAGCTGAGACATGGAACTTGAGGTTCTTCTGCAGTCCTTCATAAAATCTTTCTATCTTTTTCTCTTCTGTGTCTACTTCTCTGGGTGCATAGCGAGAAAGGCTGTTGAAGTGGTGTAAGTATTCCATCACTGTCCTTCCTCCTTGATGGAGAGACAGGAATTCCCTTCGCTTGGAGGCCATCAAGCCTGCTGGAATGTGCGTTTTCCAGAAGGCTTCTTCAAACATCTGCCACGAAATCTCCTGTCCCCGCCTTAGTGCGAACGTTAACCCACCATGTCCGCCGCTTGTCCTTGCGGTTGGTGAGAGGCATAGAGCACTTTCTCCTTCTCGATGCAGCATGCAGTATCCACTTCATTTGGATAGCAGTGAGCCAATCATCTCGCTGATAATGGCTCGATCGACCTGAGGAGAAAATAGGGGCCGGGTCTTTTGGAAGTCAGACGGTGTGACCCACCTAATAATCCATCTGTCCAAAGTTGTTTTCTTGGGGGTTCATCTGTGGTCTTGCGGCAAAGCGTGCCATCATCATCTCAATCATCACAGTTACGCCTGCATTACAGTGGTATCTATTCCTTTCCATAGCTGCCAGTACTTGAGCTAAGTTAACCGGGTTCCTGGCTGGGTCTGCCTCATTCTCGTGACCTTGGGGTTGTGATCCTTCACCTTGATCCATTCCGACTATCTTTAGGTCTTGCTGCAGGGTTTTTGGGTAAAGCAGAAGATAAGTGAGAATTGAGCAGGGGTACAGAGAGATAGAATAGGTGAGAGGCGAGACGAAATGGGAAAGAATTAGTGGAATTAAATTTGAAGGTATAAGGGTAATAGAGCAAACAACATACAGAGATAGGAAACTTAATTTTACTGATAACATAGATTGTTTACAATACCGTCATACTAAGGTAGGAAACAACCTATTTTACATTACAAAAGACTACTCCAAAAGGGTAAAGCCAACTTCTAGGACTAACGCCCTATTCTAAGACTGGAGTCTTCAATCGTAAATCGGGAGATGTAGATGATGCGCTCTTCTGGGTCTTCTTCCACATCTTCTGCCAAAACGAGAATCTTTTTCAAGTCAGATGAGCGGAAAGGTTTTAAGTGAGTTTTAAAGGAGAGAAGTGAATCTTAAGGAAAAGGGTGGGAAACAGAGAGAGAAGAGGAAACAGAATTATAAGGATAGTACTTACAGTTTTCGAAACTCATTTTGTAGTTTGAAGTAATTTTTCGAAAAAGACTCCTTAAGCCAACTTAGGTCTCAGTCTACGGTCAAGCCTAGGCTCTGATACCACTTGTGACGGACCGCCTTTTTAGGGGCAGTGCGAAACTCACAACAGTTACCCAGGAAGACTAACTGTTGGAAAACAAGAGTAAAATTACCTGGCCAAAAGCCAATTCAACACTTTTTATTCAATATAGCCGGCCTAACGACCGGGTTTTACAAGGGAAGCATCCAAGCTTCTAGACTTACACTACCAAAAGAAGGAAACCACAGGCAGGGCCTGAGCGAAGACAAAGACCTAGAACCAGACTAAATCGCCATCTACGACCTCCTGGTAGGCTCCAGCTTCTTCGAACTCACGAAGGCGGGGTTTGCAAGGGTGAGTACAGAGTACTCAACAAGTCGTACGGAACCACTGAATACTATATGTAGGGGTGATCAAGGGATGGCAGTAGGGTTAAGTATCTGGATGCAGCTTTATTTTATAATTCATTTTACATTTGAAGCACAAACCATTAAATAAGTAATTTGAATTTCACAAGGTTCAACAACACTTAACCATATTTATCCAAATTCCAACAGCAACTTGAGCTTAGTTACGGGTATCAACCCCGATTCCAACTTAACTTCATTAACCGGAAGTACGGTGTAATCGATTACAAGTAAGATTAACTCTGCAGAGCGGCTCAACTTTACCCACAAGATATCTATAACCTTTATGCCAATCTCGAGTTTTCATGCAACTTAAATGCATGTGGCCCAGTTTAGATTATCACAGCTTTTCGTTTAATCATTCATGTCCTTTAGTTGTTTACCGATAGAGACCGCTACCTTGGACTCAGGGTCCCCATTAGCATCTACCGTTGTGAGAACCAAGAATGTCACTCTGGACCATTCCCGTTCCACCCCTCCGGTCCATTTCCTGAAGGAAGGTTCGGTCCCCATTCTCTCCAGAGAATGGTAGCCACCAAGACGATCGATTATTATCTCAGGAATGACAAACTTACTGAGCCATGTCGGATACGGGTTCACCGACCAGTCCGACCTGTGGTTGAGCGGGAACTAAGTTATTTACTTTGCTCAAGGGGATTATTAACCTTACACTTTTGCCAAAGACCAAGCCTTCATCCACAAACCCAACCCGGTACCCAAGGTACCGGCCACCAGACCAACCAAGGCATTAATCACCAGCCGGGGATCGGAATCTCATCCGCTCCGGGATTTATCCGATACTGTCCCCCTGACTGCAGCACTTTTATAAACATCCGAATCAGAGATTCGGCAGCATGTTATTTAAATCCAGGTTTTGAACTACCCTAGCAGTATAATCTAACCTATTCATGGCAATAAGCAATTAACTAGGGTTCCAAAGGATTTAACAGGGTTCAACAATTTCAAGGAAGTTCCAAGAGCAATTCGGTATTATCTAAGCATCATGTCATTCTAAAATACTGGATTTCATTTATTCAATATACAGTAAATAATGCGATATAAAATAATTACTACTATAGCATGGCATGATAGGGTCAACATGATCAAAGGGTGTACGGCTTGCCTTGCGCGGCAGCTGGATCGGATGAGTCGTCGAGGAAGTAGTCGTACTGCGCTCCCGTCTGGTCCGACGTCTGCTCCGGGAACTGCTCCGACTCCAGGGACTGCTCCGGCTCCACTGGCGTCTCAACGGTCGGGTCTAACGCGAAAAAGACAACCAACATAAATAAACGATAAAATAACAACTGAAAAAGAAACTGAGACTGAAACGGAAACCGGAAACCGAGTCGGAAAGGAACGGAGGGCGAAACTGGGATTTGGGGAAATTTCTGAGTTTCGGATTTGGAAACGGGCAGCATTTCTGGACTCAGGGGATCGAAACGGTTCGGGAAAAGTATTTGGTGGAGCTCTGGGCTTTTCCGGGATTTTTCTGGATTTTCCGGGCTATTTTCTGGAATAAAAACGAATTTTCGGAAATTAATAATTAATTAAAAACCGAAAATCCTTTTTACTGTTTCGGGCTGGCTTTCGCGCGGAAATGGGCCGAGGCCCACGGCAGAGGCTGAGGTGGCGGGCCGCCCAAAGACGGCGAGGGGAAAGGGGCCACGGCAAAGCGGCGGCGACGAGCGGCCCGCTCGTCGATGGGCACCAGCGAGTGCGGCTTAGGGTTAGGGAAAACAGAGGCGGCGGGCGGCGGCGGCGCAGCTGGGCGGCTGCCGAGAGGGCGAAGGCGAGGGGAGGGAGCTCACCATCGCGGAGGCGGGGTGAGTTGGGAGGCGAGGAGCGGCTTTTATAGGGCAAAGCGGGAGCAGCGGCGGCGAGGCGGCGGCGGCGAGCGAGCGGCAGCGGGCGGCCGCGGCGACGGCGGGGCGGCGCGACCAAAGCGGGCAGCGGTCGGCAAAGACGGCGCGCAAGCGGGCGCGCTGGCGGCACGCGAGGCGAGGCGCAACACGGAGCTGCACCGCGCCGGAGGCGGAGGCGGCGGCGGCGCTGGTCGCCGGGCGAGCAATGAGCCAGCCGGCGCGGGCTGGCCGGAGGGAGCGGCAGGCCGAGCGGGAGCAGTCCGATGGGCCGAAGGGAAGCAGGCCAACGGGCCCAAGAAGAAAAAGGATTCGGCCCACAGAGGTTTGAACTCAAACTCGAATTCCAATCTCCAAAATCCAAACGCAAATTCAAATGAAACTCAAACAAATTCATTTTGAAATTTTTGAGGGTTGTTTCAGAACACCGCAAGCCACCAGTGCATAGAAATCGCGTTTACGTGAACTACACAATGCTCTTTTTTCTTCTTTGAGATAACTACAATGCTCTCTTGATTTCGTTGATGTATTGACTCTTAAATCAAGGGCGTGTTTGAGGAACCTTCCTGTTCAACTTAAAGCCACATGAAGCTTAATGTAACACCCTGATCTAAATCCGTTTAAAGCTCAGCCCATGTGGAATGGATTTATGTATGCATACCATCCTAGCTACACTTTCATTCTTACTTTGTGTAAAAGAGTTAATCCAAAGGTATCATGTTTGTAACCAACATACATTATATGCTTATAAGTCGCTTTACACAAGCAAATATCTCACCAGCGCTTCATATGGGTCTTCACACTAATAGTTTGGAATATTACATTCACTCCCTTAAGGGTTGACATCCTTAGCAGCACATCGTATACATGGCAAATGCCCAGATTCACCCCTCGGTACACATTCATGCTTTCAGTGACACATATGCCATTCCATGCGTCCACTTCGGCCCCACACGCGTCATGCGTCATATGTCCTAGGGCTATGCATACGGTATAATTGGTAAATATGGTTCGGTAAATAGGATTTATTAAATATGATTGTTTTAAATACGGTAATTAGAATGTGATACCAAATATACCGAATAGAACTTCGGTTCGGTATTGATAGATATCATATTTACCAAACTAACATGAATTATTCTTTTTACTCATCGTTCTTGACATTGATACGGTTTTTAATACACGTACACCTTTAACCATTACTCTATCTAATTATACATTATTAAAAATTGTTACATACATTTGGCCATTACTTTGACAAATCTAGTGATACTATTTTCATATGAAACTGTACCTTATACACATTTGATCATTACTTTATATAATTATACATGATTTTTTTTTATTTCAGTATTCGGTTTATTTCGGTTTTCTTGTGGTTTTTACCGAAAAAATCATATCCCAAAAATCAGATTTTAGACATACCACACCGAATACAATATACCAGTCAAATCGAGTTGACCGGTTTGGCTCGGTTTTTCTGACACAGTTTTTTGGTTCGGTAAAACCGTGCATAGCCCTAATATGCTCATGCCCATTCAACGAAGATTAATACTTTGATATCATCTGTAACACCTTGACCTAAATTGTAAAGCACATCCCACCGTTGGGCGGGCCCATGCATGCATAGTACCTCACTTACACTTTTATCATTATTTGTGTAGAAGGGTTAATCCGAAGATACTATTCTTGAACCAATTGACATTATATACTACTACAATACATTTTAAACAAGTAATATGAGACTAATCCTATCATCATTTTACATAAGTCACATAACATAGGTGTTCACACTGACGAGTATCTCCAAACGGGTTATTAATAGCTCATCGGCCTTTTCAGGCTAATTCGTGCTAGGAAGTTGAAGCCGTACGTCTCACTTGTTTACGAGGACAGCCAGCTTATGAAGGAATGCATTATGTATATATACTAGCAAGATAAGCGTGTCGTACGTCGTGCGCGTGAACGAAAAATAATTTTACATTTTTTCGGAGAAGAAATGAATCAAGATGTATTTTCTAAATTTTTGGAGGGTCTTTCGGAGTTTTTCTGGGGAAAATGGAACAAGACGTTTTTTTTTTTAATTTTCGTAGGAGCTTTTCACCTTTTTTTTTTTGGAAAAATGGACCGGTACGAAAAATAGGCAAAGATGTAGTTTCCAAATTTGCACACATATTTCTGTTGATGAAAACATTTTTTCCGAAAAAAACGGAGAAAAATTATTAGAGATGCCAACCTTCTTTTGTTGAGTTTAACACTCTGTGTTTTCCGAGTAATAATACATGCTTTGAAAAATATTGGAGATAGAGTTGGAAAACCAAGTTGGGAAAAAATTCTAGAGAAAAAACAGAGAAAAATTATTAGAGATACTAACCTTCTTTTGTCGAGTTTAACACTATATGCGTTCACCGAGTAATAATACATGTTTCGAAAGATATTAGAGATCGAGTTGGAAAATCAAGCTAGGAAAAAAATCTAGAGATAGAGCTGCACACATATTTCTGCTGGTGAAAACATTTTTCCGGAAAAAACGAAGAAATGACCTAGATGTAAGGAGCGAGAACCTATTTGTTACGTTTTTTGACCTGACAGCTGTCATGAAAAATTAGAAAATGGCTTGTTCGCGATTCGAATTTAACGAGAGTTTTTTTTTCCGTAAAACAACGACCGAAGGACCCGAACGTGATTTGGAAACGATTTTCTTCCCCTAAAAAAAAATCACGAAAGACCTATTTGTAATTTATAGAGACCTATCCGTAATTTGAAGGAACGGAAGGGGTTTTCGCAAAAAACTGTAGAGGGACACGTGGGCTAACCGGTTGAGCCGGGATTTCTTCCCTTATAAGGATGTTAATATGCTCCTCCAACTGAGCTAATTCTTCTATCTTTTTTCTCCTTTTAATTTGTTAGATGTGGCATCACCTGATGATGCTAAATGGACCCTACAGATCGGCGATTACAACAACTTCAAGTGTAAGAGCATTTTCAAGAGAGAGCTCTAAAAATAAACCTTAAACTTTAATTTAGGATCCTAACTAATTAGATTTAGGGCTCCAATGAAATATTCACTCCAGCAATTAGACCCTAAAATCCAACGAAGATAGGACTCAATCACAGAGTTGCTAAATATAGCTACTCTCATGGGGCCCTAAAACAATTTGCTAAATTTTAACAATTTAGGGTCTTTGCTGGAGTTAATCTTTTTCCTCAAAAGCCCTATAATTCAAATTATAATCATGTTTAAGGCCCCTCTTAGAGATGCTCTAAGGCGGTTGTATTTGCATCTCGGCCTTTCCACGTGAAAAGAGAAGCACATGAATGTGCCGGGATTTCTGACCATTACGTGAAGATTCGGATGGTTTGGATCAAGGTGGCCGAGACAACTGTGAAATTATTGCGAGACTAGTTACATGCCCGTGCGTTGCTACGAAAAACAAAATTGATAACGAAAAATAAAGATTAAAAAATAAAAAAAATTATTTCACAAAATCAAACATCTATCTTTAACGCTTCGTTTCTTGCGAAAGCTAGCTAATTAAAGCAACGCTTCGTTTCTTGCGTAGGGCAATTAAGCAGGGCAATTAAGTAGGGCAATTAAGCAGGGCAATTAAGCGACAATTAATGACGTGGGAAGAATGGACCACTGCCACCAAGTGCTGCTTTAGAATAGTAGAGATATTGAATGAAATACGACTGTGGTGTGATCTCTGACGTTGGATTCCGATCCAATAGCCTCTAGAGGTGTGTTGAGGGTACCATTCCAAGGGGGTTTAGACTATCTCCAGCAGCTTCCCTTCCCCTCCAAATCGCTTCGCGAGCAGATCCCAAGTGCTCCAGCGGATTCCCTTCACGATTCCCTTCGGAAGGGATTCAAACAGTGAATCCCTTTAGAAAGATATTCTCTCTCCAATCCCTTCACAAATCCCTTGAGGGGATGCTGCTGGAGATAGTAGGAAATAAAGGGAATTAGTATGGGGAAGGGAATTGAATGAAGGGAAATTGCTGGAGATAGTCTTATATGGGTGTAGCTAGGCAAACGTCCAATCTATATATATATATATATATAGAAATAACGGGTGAGATTCAAGATATCTTGTTCATTTTGAATGTAAGAAAATCCCACGATAATTCTTAAAAAGATAAAATAAATCGTATAACTTCTCTTATTGATAGAGAGTAAAAAGATGATCTACACCGTTAATTTTGGTGAGGCTAGATTATAGCGGTACAGCGTAGTCATATATAGATATTATAGTTATAAAATTCTAGAAATCCAGGGCCAAATTATACCTGTGCAGATTTATCATATATGATATTACAGTTGTATTTTTAATCATAGACATTGTAGTTATATAAGAAATACAACTATATTATAATATATAGCCATGCATTTGCATGGTTAATTCCGCGGGTTGCAAGAAATTATAGGGTGATAAATTTCAGCATTCTGTCTCACCAAGACTACTGTACATGTGCAAAATGAAATAAACAGCTAGTAACAAGAGATTCGTGCACGCACGCAATGCACCACTAGACCACCATCAGCATGAAGCCAAAGAGGCCAGTTGTCACCTTTCTGGCTCTCACAAAAACCATTGGTGGTGCGTGATGCTTGGCACACGTACGGCTTTTTTCTTCTTTTGCCAACTCGATCAAGGCAAGCTATGTTCTGTTGTTTCTCTCGACCCACGTCATCATCACGTGTAGTAGCTACAGTAGGTTTAGGCGCGCAATCAGTGGACAAAGTGACCGCGGCTTTCTAGCTGTCGCGCGCAAGTGCTACCAGCTTAGTGGTGGGTGTCGTGTTGGGTCGGTCCGGCATGGGTTTATCGTGCCCACCGTGTTGGCTCAGCTCGTTTTTGGCGAGTTCAGATACGGCTCATTTGCGTTTCGTGCCGTGTCGGCCTAAGCCCGGCCCATTTGCACTATTGCGATGAGAGAAAAGAACCTAGAGACGCACGGAGCTGAAGCAATGAAGATAAATATTGGAGGAAAATATTAAATTTTATTCAATCATGAATATGTACAAAGTACTGCCTCGTTAAAAACTTTACATCTCGGTGTGGGGTACCCCTAGTAAGAAAAATAGTACAGTAACTACATATATATACATTAATACATAAACTACCCGATGCTGAGATTGTCAAAGTCAGCAACTGTCTCTGTAATCTCCGGATCCTCATGCTCATGTTGTGTCCTGTCTTCTGCACGCTCCCAGTCCTTTAGGCATGTAATTGCCACAACCATCTCAAGCCTAAGAAACGACCTCCTCGGCTCAAGTACCCTTCCCACCAAACTGAAAGTGGCTTCCGACGAGACAGTGGACATTGGAATCGTAAGTACGTCCCGTGCAAAATGAGATAGCACGGGGTAAACATGTTCATTATTCTTCCACCACAAGAGCAAGTTGAGTTAATTTTCCTCATCCACGTCAAGGTTGGTCTCCACGAAAGGCGTGTCGAGGTAATGGTTGAGTTCTACTCGTGGATTCAATATCGACCTGCTCGATGATTGGAAAGAGACGGACGCCTTGCCTTTTAGCTTCTTCCAAATATTTAAAGCGGTCGAACTGCCTCGTGCTTATTGCGTTGTTGAGGTAGACCTTCTTGCTTCACTTATAGTGCCAAACTTGTCATAATATTTGTCAAAAGCTCCGAAAATCTCTATAAACACGAGTATATGCCTCGGAGAAATCAAGATCGAATGCCTTACCTATTCTGTGGAAGGCTCCCTGCAAGTTAGATAATTTTCTCCGATGATCCAAAATAGTAGCAAAGCAGTAAATATGCGGAATAGCTTGAAAATATTTTAAATTTTTTCCTCCATTGGTTCTATAATGGAATGTAAAATATAATTATCTCTATTTTCTTTAAAAGAATTAACAATAGTTCAAAGCCACTCGATGACTAAAGAAGAAGTTGAGTAGTACACACCAGATAAATCAACCCACTTCAGTAACCAACGACTCACCATTATTGCAGTTGACGAAGATAATGACAATATGCTTGTAGCCTTTGCATCGCTCCAGCATAATATACGTCGAGTTCCACCTAACCTTCATATCAAGGCTGAATTTTTTTGGGTCCTTACTGTTGGCCCTGCAGTACTCTGAGAACTGTGCAAACCTTACAGTTGAATCATTAATAAACTGGATAGCTTTGCGTATGTTTTCCAAACTAGTTCTCATTACAGTCAAACCCGCCTGCACAATGAGATTAATAATATGGCATACACATCTATGGTGGAGTACAAAACCTCCAACATAAGTCTCCAGATTCGGTGAGAGATAATCCGTAGCCATCGTGTTAACCGATGCATTATCAAGAGCGATGAAAATAATTCTACCTTCTATTTTAAAGTCGGTAATAACCTCAAGTATATGGTTAGCGATAGCCTCTCCGGTGTGTTGACTCAGAGATTGGCCTAAACCCTATGACTCTTTTATTTAGTAAGTAGTTCTCGTCTAAGTAATGTGCAACAATATTAATATAAATTGTTCTTTGATGTTGAGAAGTCCATATATCCGATATTAAGGCAAAAGAAAACTAGTTGCCAAGAAAGTCTGTTTTAACATTTTTAGTTTTTCTGTAAACATTTTATAAATATCACGTGTAGTTATTCTTCTACTAACATGTTGGTATTGTGGACAAATACCACGTTGCACCATTCTTTCAAAATTAGAGCTCTCGCCCATACTAAGTGGAAGATCCTCTATAACTATGTACCGTGCAATTTCGTCTCTAGCTACATCGGCGTTGTATACCTACGTACTTACCGAACCGTCGGTGTTGAAGTTAAGTTGCGTCTGGACGCCCTCGCCCGGCCTCTGTCCTGCCGATATCTTCTTCAAGTATGTCTCCGCGTGTCTTTTCAGATGACCTGTTCCACCACATGCACGTGCAGACAATTTAGCTTGACAGTATTTGTAAATAGCATATACTACCTCAGATCCTTTCATAATTTCGACGGTTCTGTCCATGTGTTGCCAGCACCATGCCCGTTGAGTGCCGGATATGGACGCCCGTCCTGGTTGCGTCGATGTCGCAGCATCCGAGCTCAGTGCCGATACCGACGCCCGTCCTAGATACACAGATGCGGCGGCATCGGATCTCGGTGCATCCGGAATGTACGAGGCATCCTCGATGCCGTGTGTACCGTCCAGATGATGGTCATCCATGCTATAGTGTCCCATGCTAGGGGAGAGTTATACGGATCGATCTCGTCATCCCGGCGAGAGGGACTTGGAGAGCAAGGGCGTGCTCTCCTGCTTTTGCTCTTGCGAAACATTTTGTTTCGTGGAGGAAGAACAAACAAAAGAGAACGAACGGGATAGCACGAGCAGGATGTTTTGAGAAATGAGAGCAAGTGGCATGTTGCAAAATGAGAGCGCATGGGCAGATTTTATAGTGATTAACAAGCTAATGACTGTTCAATTTAACCTTCAAAATTTGAAATGAAGGTGCTGCACGGGAATCGCGTATCTTTATGTAGTGTCCCGTCGTTTTATGTCAAATCATGTCACTTTGCGTCGTGTCCAGTCGTTTTATGTCAAATCATATTGCTTTACATCATGTCCCGTCGTTTTATATCAAATTGTGTCGCTCAGTGCGACTGCGTGCACGGAAGAACAAAATTTAAATTTTACATGCGCGGAAGATCGTTCACACATTTTTTTGTTACCTGTCTCCCTCTCTTTTTATGCTTTTTAGCCTTTTCTCACGCGGCCAGCCGGCCACGCCCCCCAGCCCCCTCGACTCCCGCGCCCCCTGCCACCCCCTCGACTCCTGCGCTCCCCCGGACCCTCCCGACTCCCACGCCCGGCTGCCCCTCGCACCCCACGCTGCCCCCGAGTCCCTGAGACCCCGACCCTCCCCCTCCCCCTCCCTCTCCCTCTCCCAGTCTCTCTTCTCCTCTGCACCCGGCCGAGCAACATCCAAAAGCGCGCGGGGTCGGCTTCGGGCCTTCGGGGTCGGCTTCATGGTCAGGCGTCGCGGCGGCAAGGAGGAGGAGCCAGGGTTGGACGAGTGGCGGCGTGGCCTGTTGCGGTCAGGCAGCCCTGTGCGAGGAGGAATGCCGCGTGTGCGGCCATGGTGGGTCGTCTCCAGTCTCCACCGACTCCAGCGGTCCAGCCTCCCCTCCGTGCCCAGCCTCTTTGCTCCCCTCCCTCTCCCTTCTCCCCTCCAGCGGGCGAGGCAGCTGCGAGCTCGTGTCACGGTGCGGGAGGACAGCGAGCGATGGAGGTGAATCGGTGGGAGGTGAGGCGGCAATGGGGGACGCGAGGAGGCGAACCATCGCGGAGCTGCTCGGAAGCTGGAAGGCGAACCGACGTGGAGCGGCCGAGGTGCGGGCAAGGCGGAGGCGGCCGAGTCACGGCCTCACGGGCCGTGCGCGAGGTTGAGCGCCGAGGCGGGGCCGCAGGTGAGGCGCGAGGCGGAGACAGCCGAGGACCTGAGGTGCGGGCCGTGAGCGAGGCGGAAGCGACTGGTGCGGAGGCTAGCGTGCACGACGACGATGACGCCCACGATAGGTACGCCCACAGCACCTCACCCCACGACGGCCGAGCGTGAGCGAAGGCACTGCGGCGCCTGGTCATGCCCCAAACCCGCCCGTCCTCCACTGCCGCGGGCCGCGGCAGGGCACATGGTAGTGCGCCGTGCCCTGCCGCGGGCCGCGGCCATCTGGCGTGCCTCCCGTGTTGGCGTGCCGCACGTGCCCGGTCGTGTCATCGTGCCGTTGGCGTGCCGTGCCGGCACGGGCACGGCCCAAATCGGCGTGCCGGGCCGTGTCGCCTGTTGTGCCCATTTTCTCGGCCCGACACGGCTTGGTGAACAGTGTTGTGCCGGCACGGCACGGCCCAACCCGTGTCGTGTTGGGTCTTGGGCCGGGCTGGGCTGTCGTGCTTCGGGCCGGCCCACAGGGACACAGCCCAGATGCCCACAACTATACCATCTTAGAAAAATCTTTACTTAGACAGTGTAGTCATTTTTGCGTGCGAATTCTGTCTATGAGTTTTTCTCTGACAGAGTTTAAAACAATTAGACAGTGTAGTCATTTTTTTTAATTTCAAGACAGTGTAGTCCTTTTAAGGTTTATAATCCACCGGTCATGTGTTCGAGTACTGGAAATGTACATGTTCAAAGTCCTACAACATCTAGGAGAAAATCCACATAACTCATCTAACATATAGTTGGCAAAAATCAAATAACATAATATAGCTAGTATAAATCAGTGGCGGAACTAGAAAAATTTTAATAGGGGTGCACACTCTATATGCACAACTCTATAATATTGTACAATGATTTCGTACCGTAATAAATTCAACATATATATTTAAAATTTGCTAAAAGTATAATACAAGTAATTCTAAGGCCTTAAAAATCTCAAACCATCAAAATCGAAACTAATTCAATCAAAAAAATTTGTCTATTAAAAAAGTAAAAATTTTGTATTTCTCAAAATTTTAGAAGTACCGGGGCATACCCGGCACCCCCACCTAGTTCTGCCTATGGTACAAATCAAGTTATATATGATCATTAGCTAACTAGAGAGGTAAGGCAGCATAGAGTTAGGCTACGTTGCGGCTGATATGTGTCATTTGACTTATTAATTATGCCATCGAATGCAAAATTTTATTATTTTTCTATTGCAATGATATATAGCACAATTCTACCATAAACACATTTTCTCTTATCTCACAAGTCAAAAGATAAAAATAGCCTCCAAAAAAGAAGGAACAATCAAAATGCTTCTACTTTCTCATTTTGCATGCTCCTCTAACCTCGCTCTCTATAAAGAACTGCACATGAAGAAAAAAACATTTAATTTGCACATAACTAGTTAGGTCATTCCGTAAGCCTAATTACAGGTAGAATATTGTTCACTAGCAGCTCAGTAGCAGGCCAAACTGATGGAGATAAGTGATGTTGATATAAGCAAGAATAATTATAAGGTACAAATGTGCAATTAATATGGTTGACACAAGTTCAAATGATAGTCCATTGGAACTAATATAAAAGAAGTGCGTGTCCAACAACGAAAAGTCTGCCATATATAGCCAGATCGAGAGGAGATCTAGACAAATTTGCTTGCGACTTGTATAGGCTCGACAATTACTAGCTAGGTGACTCGCTCCTAGAAAAAAAAATTAATGTTGGCGACAATTAGTTAATAATATAGTATAGGCATACCTTCTACTCGTTTGTCCAATGGCAAATAAAATTAGAACTCAAGCCTGCATCCAGACAATGCAAGTACGTTCGAGTTTCAACGTTCAGATCTTGTTCTTTATTACTACTCTTTTTTTTTTTTTTTGTAATCTAGCAATGCAACTTTTTTTATATTCTGCAAATCAGCTTTTCCAAATACCTTTCACAATTTAGCCTAACACTTTGCATTTATAACTTTTTTTTAAGTATTAAAAAATTGGGACACCCATATATATGTAGCATAGTGGTAGATCAGTAAGGTTGTGGTGGTTAAGGTCAGAATTAATTCGAGTCCCCATTCTCCTTGTTTAATAAAAATATTCAATTCCTCTTTTGTATCCTTGTTTTTATGTATTGAAAAATCAGAGGCAAATTTCATTATTTGTAGTACAACGTGTTTGGGAATCGTGGCACAACTGACATGTCAGTTTGCAAGCATTTTCACTCAATCGTGAAATTTTAGGTTATTTTTAAATTTTCATTTGTTACTTTTAGTTATTAAAAATACTGAAAAAATGACAACTAATTGCTGCTGGGGAGCTGAGCTATAAAATAGACTTTCGCCTCACTACATTTGGATCATAATGCAAAAGGGCTCCATTCAAGTTCTAATCATAGTGATATGCGCATATTTTAAAGAAGTCCTAATCATCATAAAAGGACCCTTAGCTTAGTTTATCTGAAACACGCCAAAATACTCTAAAAGGTATATTCTAGGTTACAAATTTTGCTGCATTTTCTTGCTTTTTAAAAATTTTCTGCATAAAAGGAATGGTTTTTCCTATTGTCTAGATATTGTCCTTGAATTTTAATGATTATTTAAAATATTTCCAAGACCTAAAAATATTGTATTTGGGTTCTAAATAATCTAAAGTAGCTCTCCAAAAAATTTCATAATTTTTGAAATTAGTTTGCTATTTCTAAAAATCTAAACTTGATTCAATCAATTAAAGCCCATTGGAAAAATGTTTTAGAAATTGGATTTCCTTTCTTTGCCGCCGCTGTTCATCATCGACCAAACTCTCTAGAGCCGCACTGTTATCGCCAGACCACCCGATACACTCTAGTAGTCTCTAGATGCTAAAGCACTAGTTAGATTTGAGAAGTAGCATAGAAATTGAAGTTTCGCTGATGACGATCATGGTGCTGCCGCAGAGATGGTCTTCGCCGCTGCACCAATGACCATTAGTCCCCGTGCCAATCACCACTATTTTGACCGCCATTGCTGCCGAAAGCTTCACCTTGAAGCCTTTGCTCCATTTTTGGCTTCGCCCCGACCTCTTTGCCACTGCTTCGCCGCGAGCAAGCTCGGAAATGAGCTTAGCCATAGCGCTCAGCTCACTCCTTTGATCTCTCTATCAAGTGGGCCCAGTAGTTAGTGTTAATGATGTTCATTAAGTTAGCTAAACAAGGTTAAGGATAATGAGTCAATAACATATGGGCCCAAACAGGATAGTTAAATAGTTTGCTAACTTGAACCGGTATTTAAAAATGTGTAACTGATATGTTTCAGGGAGCCGCCCAGATCGTCCTCGAGTTGTTGGATGAACAGTCACTCCCATCGGATTTGGATCCTAGCAACGAATCACCGAAGGTGATCTCAGTGCTAACACCCAAGCCCAATCGAGACAACTCCAAGAAACATCCTAACAATTCGACAACCATCCCGGTATTCCCCCGGTATGCGACCCGAACTCGCCCAGGATCGCCCCGTGTACCGGTTCCAACACGATATCAACTCAATTTGCATAAAGGGGGCAACGAACTCGAAACTTTCGAGCCAACACGCAAGCGGAAAACAAACGGCACAAAGACAAACCCGACAACCACCAAACCAAGATCAAAAACAACGCCAAGACTCTAAACTAGGTAAGAACGGGGAAAAAGACCAAGACTCCAAAATCTGGAAAATTTCGGCATGACCATTCTAGATTCTACGGACATCCACACAGCAGACAAGAAAACACAGTTCAATATATATATTTCGAAAGTAAAAGCAACAACCACAGCACCACCATAGTATCAGCAGTTAAGGAAAACACACACGGAGCCCGACATCCACATGACCAACCATTTTTCAAATCCAAAAGCCCATCGAATCGCATCTATCTATACAACAAAGAATTAACCATCGCATTAAACAAAAGTAAAGTAATCCCCGGAAGTGTTCTGCCCCTGAACACTCCAGGGCGTAGACGGCATCGCCAAGCCGCTACTCGGTGCCCCGCCCAGTCACTGAGAGGCAGTATGGGCAGAACTCACACCCGCCAACCTGATCCTCACCTGAAAACCACAAAGCAGAAGCATGAGTACGAAAGGTACTCGCAAGACTTACCCGTGGGTCCATATATGACCGACTCCAAAGGTTATGCATTTGGATGTAGCAAAGAACCAGACTGAAGGTAAAAGTGCAGAAAGCTTAACATTTGTTATATTAATTACCTAACTACTCAATTCACAAGTTAAGCAGTTGTAACAGCGCCTACTTCTAAAATGAAGTTGCAATCATTAATTCACAACAATTAATCTCATCACCAATTTATTTGGGCTCAAGCTCGACGGCGAACCTCGGTTCAAGTTCTTACTACGTGACTGAGCGATGAAAGAGCTTGCTCATATCCGAGAGCTCGGCAATTCGAATAGCTTAATTAACCCTGCAGGGAAGCATTGATCGCACGACACGTACCACAAGGGCCTAGTGTCAACCCCCTCCCAATCATACCCAATCGCTGAAGCGCCCTCATACGTGGCCGAAAACCTAGCACCCTCGAGCAGCCCCAAGCCCGGCTTGGCGCCGAGAGTCGGCCTAAGCCTCGCCCTCAACCACGTCCAACCACAGGAAGTTACGGTCCATCGATTCCGTATGAGAGAAAGAGTGGCTTACTGCACCATAATCGGGCATGCGACCAACCGGTGTGCTCAATCAAAGGGCAACCATCGACCGGTCCTTAATCGACTCAGACGGGAACTACCACATCGGGTCTCCTTACCCAATGTCCCAACCTTCCCGCCCGGTCTCCAATTCATCTTTTCTTTTCCAACCACCCATCCATGCCCACTCTTTTCATCCTGGGTAAGGTAACGACCTCAAGCGACGGAACCTTCCGCTACTTGGCCCAAATCCCGACCTCTAAGCAATTCTAAGCAGTGACTCATTTAATACCCATACTAGTTCCAACGGAAGTATTCACAAATCCAAGGGACGAATGTGCAGCAAATAGGATCTAACCCTAACCCAATTCAATCCCTAATGCAGACTTATTTCACCAATTAAGCAGTTTATTCACAAAAATACAATTAATACGGGTTCAAGATGCATAGGTGCTTGCCTGATGCTTCTGCTGGAGTCTCAGTAACCACCTGCTCACCGATATCCCCCTCGACCACAGCTGCGTCACCCTCCGCGTGTTCGTTCTCTACACGATTACAATGCATGAATAAGATGCATGCCATGCAATGAAATGAACACAAATGGAAAAACCCGACGAAACAACGCGACCGACAGGTTAACGAATCCGGACATACTGGCCTAACCCGGACAGTCCGGGTTTTGTATCCGGACTCTCCGGACAAGCCGGATACTCCGGGTGTTTCTGTCCGGACTCTCCGGATAACTCGGATACTCCGGACCGCCCGTCCGGACACTCCGGACCTGGAGCATTTGGCCCAACTAGCGCGAGGGATCGAGGTGCCGCCAAGTCCTACGACACCGCGAGAACCCGATTTACAATCCTTTCTACACGCGGTCGAGCCGGAAAAGCTCCGAGCAAGCCCAAACCACGAGAAAACGATGCCACTAGAGCAAATCCCAAACCAAAACTAACTAGCCCCCGGGATGGTATCACCACTACCCGATCTATACTCTAGCAACCCACATTTGCCAACCCAAGTCCCAAGTCCAACCCTAGAACCGTCATACCCCCAAAACCCTAAGGCTCAAAGTTCAACCCCAAAACTCCCAAATCCAAACCTAAGTCCCATATCCACCATGGATGACCCTAAGACCCAAGAATCCCGCGAACCTAATCCCAAAGGAGAGGACCTACCTCCACGTAGGACGGAGAAGAGGCAACGCCGGGTGGAGGAAGAAGGAGGCCGGCGTGAGGAGGAGTTCCACGAGGTGGAGGAGCAGCCGGGGAGGTCACCGGCCGGTGGGGCTCGCCGGGGAGGAGTTCGGGGTGGTGGAGAGAGCACCAAGGAAATGGGGAAAACAAAGTGGAAGAAGAAAGAATGGAGGGGAGCCACGAAATGTGACGTTTATACTCCAACCCCCGCAAATACCGGACACTCCGGACGCTAACCCGGAGACTCCGGGTTGGGGTCTTCGGTGGAATCAACCCGGACACTCCGGACAATTGGTCCGGACACTCCGGGTTGGGGCGCTCGGTCAGCCCAATCCGGATACTCCGGACATTTTATCCGGATATTCCGGGTTGGATCCGGACACTCCGGATGTGGATCCGGATACTCCGGATGTCCCAGAATTTTTGGAACTCGGGGCCTTGACATATGTGGACACCACCTGTCAACCCCGGTGAAAAATAATAAAAATCTTACATGTAGGTCCCACCTATCAGTCTTTCAACGAGAAAAATGAAACACCGACATTCCGGAAAACTGCCATCGACGAACCCGAGCAAGACCCTGAGTTCAATGAGCAAAGAAAGCACCCCCTTTGATCATATTTGATCCCATATTTCACTGTTGTGTATGTTGTATTTAAAACTATTATACATACATGTAATTTTGGTAAAATTTGCTATGTTGGTAAGAATGGTAGATATATCCAGTAACACTATCCACTATTCGTAAATACTAAAAGTGGAATTGTACATGTATGTTGTATTTAAAACTATTATACATACTTGTCAAGTTGATACCTTCATCATTGTCACCCTAGTAACACTATCCACTATTCGTAAATACTAAAAGTGGAATTGTAGAGTAAAAATGATCACTAGATGCCTAGCCATGCTTATACCGATATTAGACCATTAGCTTGGATCCTGGTCAAAATGTTTAAAACGGGAAGTACTTGTGATATGGTTCAAATGAGATATCTCTGATATTTTGAGTATGAATGAAAGTGGAAACATGTTTTGAACTTGGGTGAGTGGTTGTTGGGAAAGGTGCAAGTGCATGCGAGGAATGTTATAGTCTCACCTAGGTTGCTAAGGACCGATCTATTATGCAATAGACCCAAGTATTTCCATACTACCATATGTGTCTTTATGGAAAGTCCATAGCATAATAAGTTGTCACGGACTAGCAGCAAAACCGCAGGTGGTAGCTCATAGGTGAAATTAGGCTAGTGTGGGCACTGAGGTTGTACTCTTTGCTTGAAGGAACATTTCTGGGCAAGCATGGTTTGCCAACACAATATTTGAGCTCTTGGGATGATGGAGGGGGTACTCCCTATCCTAAAGAGTGTATTGACGGGCAGTTTGTTGTTAGGACCGGCAATGTAAAGGCTTTGTCATGATCTCTTAGTCACACACCAAAGGATGCATGTAATGGTCGATATTATGAGATGATCATGTCGTGTCGGTAAAGCGGTATAACCTCTGTAGAGTGTAAATCTATTCGAATATTCATGTCCTTGGTCATGAACCTCGCTTCGTTATACCCCACAATAAGTAGCTTTATATTTTTGGAAAAAAATGGTTGGAAAGTTTGTGAATGGGGAAGCCATACACGCTTGATCAGCAAAAGGCCTTTGCTAAGTTTTTAAATATTTATGTTAGCAAACCTGTTGTTTATTTATGATTACTTATGCTTTGTTACTACTTGTTATCAAATGTCAACTGCTCTTACAAAAATTTTATTGCAATCTACTATTCAATATTACAAATGAAAGCTTGCTTTATGCAAAACTGGAAAACCTAGTAGGATCGCCATTCCTTTCATATAGACTTGCATATTATATAAATTTGTGTAGAAGTCTTGCCAAGTGTGATTTTTGTACTCAATAGTTGCTTGTTGAACTTATTCAGATGATAAGGAAGAAGATCCATCATATAGTTACTTTTACGCTGCAGGTTTTGGTGACGATGATGTCAACTTCTAAGGATCTTACCCCAGTCAGTTGCCTATGGATGGGCTAATGCATGCTAGCTGGATGTTGTTGCCTCTTTATTTTGTTTATGCTGTGATTTTTAATATGCGAACTATTTGGCCGATCAGCCTTGTTGCAACACTAGTCAAGTATGACTTAAGTTTGGATGTTTAATATTATGTGATACTCTATCATTTATCTCATGTGTGGATATGATATGTCAATGTTAGATCTGTATGCCATCTATTGATCAATAAACTAGCACAATTACATAGAGATCGAAATGCAAATTCTGAGTCCCGAGATTATCCTTCAAGTTTTTCTTTATATGTGGATTAGTTTGATATGCCACATTAAAAATTGGAAACCTCTTTGTGGTTAACACGTCTCTTAATCGTACTACTAAAATTAGAAATCTTCACCAAAAGTGGCACTTATGGTTTCTTTATGTGATGAAGCTTCATCTTTTGTAGAATTTATCTGAAGTGGAAGTTAACAAAAGATAGAGTAGTCCTCAGAATTAAGGATGATTCATTCTTTTCATCGATTAGATCATAATAATGAAGATCTTCTGAGTAGGAAGAATAGATAAAGGATTTGATCACAATAAATATTGTTCTGCAATTGGTTCTTGTTGTGCCATCTGGTACAGGTCCATTGCAAAGCTAGTATAGCTAGTATCAAGGATCAAAATTCCATCGAAATTTCATGAAATCTCGGATTCCGGACCCCCAAGTTTCATAATCTCAAAAAATCAAAAAAAAAAATCAAAGTGCTATAGTGCCTAAAATTTCGATAAATTTCACCAAAAATTTAGTTTTTTTAACCAGATTTTGACCAGATTGGATTCTTCACTTGTTTTCCCTGTCGGATAGTCGGTAGATCATCCAGTTAGCCTATGCACATTAATTCTAGTGATCATAAATTAATGACCTCAGTTGTCTTCATTGCAACTACTAGATCGTCCACTTAGCCTATGCAAGTTCAAATTTTTCAATATAGGATTATATTGGAATAAGGCAAACAAATATAGAACATAACACAATTACAATCTATGTCCCTACCATATTCATATGCTTCATATAAATATTAAGGCATGAATGAAGGTTATTATTTACCCTTTTGTTTTCTTCAAAATTTGTACAACTTGTATTCAGGGTGATGCATAGAAACACTACTCAACTCTTCTCTAAAAAAACTGTATAGTTTTTGCACTTTTCCTATGATGCGCGCCTGCTTTCGCATGATCGCATCAGACAAGTGAAATTTTCTCCATAGTTTCATACGTAATGGACCTTCATAGTTTCATTAGGACCAAACATTTTCAAAGGTTTCTAACATGGTTTGCACTATTTTTATACGGTTGAAATTTATCGGTCAGTCTTTTATCAGGACAGTAGCACTATCAAAATTTTAAAAAATTTCTTAAGCTTGATCATCATCTGGAAATTTTATCAGAACATTAGTGATGCATCAGGACCATCCAAAAAAAAATTCAAAATTTTCTAACATGGTTTGAACTATTTTTTATTTGGTTGAAATTTATCGGTCAGTCTTTAGTAGCATTGTCCGAAATTTTTGAAAATTCCTCAAGATTGATCATCATATAAAATTTTTATGAAAATATTATGGATCTGTCAGGACCATCCATAAAATTTTCAAAAGTTTCTAACGTGGTTTGCACCATTTTCCATTTAGATAAAATTTGTTAGTCATCTTTTTATCAGGACAGTAGCACTATTTGATTTTTTTTTTTTAAAATTCCTCAGGCTTGATCATCATCTAAATTTTTTATGGAAACATTATTAATGTGTTTTTTATATCGTTTGAACTATTTCTTGTTTAGTTGAAATTTACCGATATTTCGGTAATTTTGGACAAAATTTTGGCCAAAAAAATTCAGTATTGCCGAAATTTCGAAGGGTGACGAGATGTAAAACAAAAACTAAAATTTGGAACCTTAGCTATTATTAAGAAATTAATGTCACATCTGGTTAATTTAGTTGTGGTAATGTGTGCAACTAATCACAACTACCCTGTGATGAAAGCAAATTAATTTGATGTAGAATGTGATGGATGCTTCTGAACTACGAAATATGATGATTTTTGCAACCTCATATATATATGCTATAGCTTGACACATGTAAGATTCAGGCAGGACTACTATCTCCTTTTTCTTTATTTGTCCTATCATCTGATCCAGTATCTTTATTTTATTCACGAATGAGCATATTCTTTTATGGACATTTTCATCATGGTAATTAACTAACAAAACGTCCTTTAAAACTTATTAAATTGAGAAATTGTAGCTTATATGTAGAACTAAAGAAATAATTATAACAGCATCAGGTGATGTAAACTTTTTTGGCCAGTTTATTTTGGTGATATGTACAATGACGAAAGATTTACAAATTAGGAAAACTTCTTACTTTGGGGGCTTTATCACCAAGGCCATCCAATTTACTGTATTTTTAGTACATACAATTAAATTAATTAACTGTACAATTTTATAAGATAAAATTGTACTCTTCGGTTGGTTACCTGGAAGAATGAACTTAAAATGAAGAACATGACTATAAAATGTACGGACTTATTTATCAAAATCTACACTTTTGTTGAGCAAAACTATATATGAAATCTCCATAGACATATTCATACCGGATTCAAGATCTACGTGGAAAGTTAGTTTGGTTTTGCTCAAAACAGTTCAATATCAGCTAATACTAGTACCGGTCATGATCGATGGATCGAATAGACGCTCCAATTATTCCATAATTGATTGGAGTGTGATCATTGGAGAAGCAACCACAGAAAATTATCGGAAAAAATGGTTGAAAGAAATTTCATTCCCTTTATATGATTTTATTTCAACTGTACTATATATTGCGAGTAGTTGTAGTCCTAAAACAAACATGATTAAGGTGGTGAAATATATTCCCTATGTCTTAATCTATATATTTTGTAGATAATGAAATAATATATCAACCTTCCAGCCTTTACATCATAAGATGCACACAACCTAAAAGTTATTATAGAGTTATAGCCAAAAATGCTGACAAGACTAGATTTATAACTACAAGCTGGAGCAAGACAGAGTTTACAATAAGCAATGAAAAAATTAATGAAAAACACTCAAGCCGCGCACAGTCCTCTTTGGAATTTCCATCCATGTACGAAAAAGAAGTATGTAACCACGACATGTAAACAACTGTATGCCATTAATATCATCTCTTAATCTATGTGCGAGCCCAACAAGCCCGTTTCGTACCAGGAGTATGGACTCTCATACCTCTCCTTTTCAACCGAATGATTTAATTAAATTATTTTTTCAATCTGGCTGCATGCAAAACTAAACGCTTGAAAGAATGAAACATGCATGCTGTTTGGATTGAACGGAAGTACGTACCTCCAGAAGTACAATAACTATATATATGAAAGATTGGAATGCTGTTTGGATTGAATGAAAGATTGGAATGCTGTTTGGTTTGAAATATGAGGATTGCTAGTGTACTATCGATAGTACAGATCCTCCGTGCTATAGCGTTGTGTTTGCAAAAATTTGAAGACGAAATTGTTGATCCAAACCGTGCATTATGTTCATCTCATTGAAAAATACAAAATAAATAGGAGAAAAAATTCAAAAAATATAAAATTTGGTGGGTAGTGAGATTTCAATGAGATGAACATAATGCACGGTTTGGATCAACAACTTCGTCTTCGAATTTTGCAAACACAAATAGCTTATAAAGATTTAAGATCTATACTATCGATAGTACACTAACAATATCTCTCTCTCTCTCTATATATATATATATATATATATATATATATATATATATATATATATATATATATATATATATATATATATATATATATATATATATATATATATATATATATAGAGAGAGAGAGAGAGAGAGAGAGAGACGCGCGAGAGACGCGCGAGAGAGCGCATCGATGATTAACAAGGAAGCATCTACAAATCGAAGTGGGCCCCGGGAGAATTTTTAGAAATGGTTGCAGATCACCAGCTGCATGCCTCCTAACAACGTGATTTGTGAACTTTTTGCTCACGAGATTATCATCATTCATCCCTTTGGCATTCGATAGGTTAATTTGTCCGCTTCTCTCTAGCTATAGTTTAATAATGTTTACATTTACTATTATCTTTTCTGAACGGACCTAAACGTAACGTAATTACCTCATCGATGTATGCCTATTTTTTACAAGAAAAGACGAGGAAAAGTGAAATTTCCCACTAAAACTATTTTAAAAGGCATATATGAGATGAGAATGCGTGCATTCCTTTGTACCTGATCGTCACTGAATCTACAATGAAATGGATATGCAAAAAAAGGGTAAAATTTGTATATCTGTTTATTTTTTTAGTAAGGGCTGTTTGATTTGATGATAAATCTGTCCCACCAAATTGTACTCGTCAAATTGGTTACTAATGTTTTGCCTAAAGATTAATAGCAAATCAAATACTTATCAACCCTAGTCAAATACTGCCAAAATTTGATAGGATAAGAGCATCTCCAATAGTTCCCAAAACTTATTCCCAAAATTATTTTTTAGGAACAAATAAAAAAATTACCGCTCCAACAGTTACCCTATCGGAATCTTAATCTCTCTGCACACCCACAAACTCCGGTCGAAGTGGTCAGATATTGGATGCTCGTGTGCTTTCCCAATAACTATTTTTGGAGGAAAAAATAGGAACTGTTGGATAATAGCCTTTTTTTAAGGCCCAAAAATTTTAGAAAGCTCCCAATCCAAGATTATTAGGAGTCAAATTATAAAAAACCATTGGAGATGCTCTAAACATCGGCAACCAAGCAAGCTAACTAGCCCCTAAATAACATACATCAGTTACAAGTAGGTACATGTGGCAGGTATATATATCAATTTACCCACTTGTAACGTCAGATGGAAGCATAGAAGTATCTCCGGTATCTGAGCTATGTAAGTTATCACCACCATCATCATCAACACTATCATCCTGGTCATGTGAATAACGTACGTCAGTTACAAGTAGGTACATGTGGCAGGTATACATCAATTTACCCGCTTGTAACTTCAGATGGAAGCATAGAAGTTTCTCCGGTATCTGAGCTATGTAAGTTATCACCATCATCGTCAACACTATCACCCTGGTCATGTGATAAATGCATGAAAGAGGCTCTAAGTGGCCGGATGCATCATCATCAACACTTTTGATTTCTTTTCTTGTCTGTAACTGAGATGTAAACACCTAGCTTTTCTTAAGGACATAGTTACGTACTCAATTAAGTATACAGATGGATGTGACGGTAGAATGTTTATTCATATATTACTACACATGTTGCTTGGAGATGAAAGTTGGATACATATTGAGGTTGGGGAAATGGCAGGAAAACTACAGTGTTTTTAGGCTCTGTTTAGTATGGCTGAAGCTTTTCTGAAAAATAGCTTTTAGCTGGACTGCATAGCTGAAAGGCTGAGCTGTGTTTGGTGGTCTAACTTTTTAGTATAGCTTTTAGGTGTGAGGGATGCGGGTTAGGAATGAAGGTGAGAGGGGTACGGTTTGAAATTTTATAATTGGTGGAAAAGGATAATTTTCTTTAAACTCCAGTGGTAAAGTTATAACCCTAACTCACCGAATCCGTAGGAAGCTACATCAAACCAGCTTTCGGCTTTCAGCTTCTTCTAATACAAGTGGGCTATTGGTTTCTGACTGTGGAAAAGCTAATCACTTGGAGCAGCTTCTTGCTTTCAGAGAACAAAACCAATGCTAAAACCATTCTAAATAAGATCTTATTTCAACACAGAAGGATGAACAAATGACCCCAGCAGCCACAACTCCGTTAGTGGGCTATGCGCAAGGCATGGATAGTCTCTTAGTTGGCCTTTTTGTCGATAGTTTTCGGTGTGCTTTAGGCCCATGTCAAATTGATTTCCTTGGGGTGCTAAACTGTTCTTCAACTGAGCTTCTTTTTTTTTTTTTGCGATTATTCAACTGACATTTTTTAGGGAAAGCGGTAGGGAGAACCTACTATATTAATGTATTAACATAAAAAGGAATTTCCAAGAAAAATTAGTCCTATTTACTTACAACTCCAAGCAGGGGTAAATACGAATTGAATGGTGGCTAATCCATATTCTCCATGTTTTTTAAAGCATGCAAATCCAATTCCAAATTCACTCGGCCGGATTCAAATTTCGGACTGCATGGTTAAGTTTAACAAGACGCGTTCCAACTCCTAACAGCCACAATTAGGTCCTGTTTGTTTCAATTGGGGATTGTAGAAAACAGCTTTTAAAATATAGATTGTAAAATCTAGATTGTTAAAAGCTGGAGGTTGAAAAGCTGATGGCTGTTTGGCAACCCATATTATAGTGTGTTTGGATTGCTATTTCTGTTTAGCAAAAGTATGTGGTACCCTCGATTATAGGTTGAAAAGTCTGTGTGAACAGTGAGGGGGGCAATAGTGGGTAATTTTCACTGAAGTTGGATGGGTATTATGGTCTTTTGCAAAAAAAAAAAAAAAAAAAAAACTAAGGAAAGCTCCTCCAGAGTGGATTGTGGGATTGCTACAATCTGACCTCCAGATTATTACAATCCAGATTGAAAGTTTTCTGTTTGTTGACTTTCTAACTTTTAAAAGCTGATTGCTACATATTAGTGCACTTGGATGTTCCATCTACGAGCCCTAGAAGCTGCTTATTTTGTAGATAGGACAGGAATTGGGCCTTCCATACGAGATAGTTATATCTTATCAATTTGACATTGACGAGATAAAGGCTCTGATACCATTAGGGATGGAACTGGTACGAATATTTTCCGACCGACCGACCGACCGAATTGATTTGGATGATGATTTGCATAGTTTCACAGATATCCAGTTGATTTCTCGGATAAGGATATGGATACAGATAATTCACATGGATACGGATACGAATATGGAACACTGATTATCCGATGGATACGGAATATCCGAGTTTTTGTTCGGATAATATCCGAATATGACATACGGATATTATCCGAATAACACGTTTCAGAATAACACATTAACAATTTAACATGTTTCATCGCTTTGCAGACTCGGGTGCATTGGATGACAAGATATAATGTGTTCATGTGTGCTAGATGCTAATTTGGAGATATTTGGGTAAAGGTGGTACAAAAATTGGCAAGTGGCGTTTCAGGAGGGCTACTTAGGATTCAGCAGCATATGCCACCTGCAAATCATTTGGTTCAATTATTGCAATGGGGTACATTGTTACTCACAGAGTCACATGTATGACAAGCTAGGGATAAAAAGGCAAAAAAAAGACATACAAATATATTTCTTTTGGAATTTTGAATTTAAATTTGGACCGATTTTGGAAAAAAACTGAAATTGGATTTTAAAATATCCGACTAATATTATTCGTATCCATGTTGATTCCGATCCGTATTCTATCTGTATTCGTAATCGATATTATCTTGAATAATTTGTATTCGATTCTGTATTCGATAAAAAATACGGATACGGATATGAATAGGACGATATTCGACCGTATCTGATCCGATCACATCCCTAGATACCATGCGACATATGGAGTGCTAGGTTTGGAAGGCAAGGTAGCTAGCACCAAACAACGTGCTGCGTCTTAGGTTCTGTTTGTTTCAGCTTGGGATTGTAGAAAGCAGCTTTTAAAATCTGGATTGTAAAAGCTAGATTGTTAAAAGCTGGAGGTTGAAAAGTTGAGGATTGTTTGGCAATCCAGATTATAGTGTGTTTGGATTGCTATTTCTGCTTGGCAAAAGTCTGTGGTACCCTCAATTATAGGTTGAAAAGTCTGTGTGAACAGTGGGGGACAATGGTGGGTAATTTTCGCTGAAGTTGGATGGGTATTGTGGTTTTTTGCAAAAAAAAGCTGAGAAAAGCTCCTCCAGAGTGGATTGTGGAATTGCTACAATCTGGCTTCCAGATTATTACAATCCAGATTGAAAGCTTTCTGTTTGTTGACCTTCCAGCTTTTAAAAGCAGCTTTCTACAATCCCCAGCTGAAATAAACAGGACCTTAGTTTATATATTCAGGACTGCCGTGCAAATCAACGCACTGTAGCAGATCCGAGACAGATATACAAGCGTTCGCCTATAAATGAGACAACTACAGCGATTTTACGGTTGTACAAAGATCTCATGATCTCTTTATCTAGGAGACCAGCCGCTATATCCAGATTACACGCTACTTTAACAGAAAAACTTCTCTGTAACCCCTTCAAGATCGTCTTTCCCTTCCTCTTAATTACAGATGCCGGTTTCTGTGGACAATGCCATAGATATAGAATCTTGTTTTTTTTTCTTGTGTTTGGTTGCTTGTATCTGGTTTTGAGCTTGGCTCTGTAGATGTAAGATTCTCTTCGTAGCTTGGCTCTATAGAAACGCACAGATCGGCCGCTTCTCCGCGTGCAGACGCGAGCCGCCTCGCGTTGTGCCCAGGAGATTAGGCATAGTGCCATCTTTTTTATCTCTTTTTTGCAAATATATTTTGATTAGCATCTCCGATCACCGAATTTATTTCATCTATTTGTTCCGACATTTTTTCGAACAAAATTAGACCACACTTGCCATATATATTTCGAAAGATTAATTTTTTTGTTTTTAAATTTATTGATTTCTATAATTTATTTTAAAATGTTTTATTTTTTTAAAAAAATTTATTAATTTCCTATTATCTTTTTGAATTTACTTCATCTCTCTCTTGAATTTGTTCATCCTACTTCTATTGCAATGCAGTCAACCAAACAACATCTCTGCGCAGCCATTTCAATCTCATACAACCAACCAAACAACATCTCTTTGCATCAACTCAGCCTGGCTCCCACTAGCTTGGCTGAGCTTATACAACCTGGCTATATTGTAGTATACAATAACCAAACTGTAGTAGGCAGAGATCAAAACTGCAATAAATCGAAATCGAAGGGCGGTTTTTGGTGGGTCATGTAGAATGAGATGCATGGGAGCCATGTGTGTGCGGGAGGGGGTTTTCAGTCCGAAAATCGCCATTAACAATTTTTAGATGGATTCCTAGTTTCATCACTGCAGGATTGATCTGTAGCAACATAGCTATGTGTTGTTATATGTCAAAATTACTGTTGCAAGGACACGTAGCAACACATAATATAAGTGTTGTTGTTGCCTATATATGTTGCTATAGAATGACCTACTAAAACACATATCAGATATTGCTATATGAAACATAATGTGTTGCAAGCTAGCAGCACCATTCTCTGTGTACACCAACACCTCTTTTTATTGTTAGAATTAAAGGCACGTTCAGGTTTAATTTAATCCAAGAGTAAATCATGAACAACATGTGATAGATGACTAGAAACGAATGACAGGAGCATACCCTAGATGCATATGCAAGGAAACTACACATATAACCATCTAATATGCTCACAATCAGCAGATTAGAAATAAGCAACAGAAACATCGTAATGAACACGTACTATTCGTGTGCAGAGGAAGCAGTAGTCATTGTAGCGCGTACGGTGTTGAGGACGGAAGTGCGCTGCAGCCGAGCGCGATGACAAGCAACAGCGCCCGAATGACGAGGGAGACGAGCCATGACGATGATTTGGAAGCAGTCGCGCCAAGCGCTTCCCAAAAACCTGATTCGTCCTCTCCCGGTGCAAGAACTCGAGGGCAGATGGTTTCGGAGACCTGCTCTCCCGTTCGCTGGTGCACACCGGCATACGGAACGGAGTAGACTAGATGGCGGCGCAGCGAGGGAAATAGGCAAAACTCTAGGGCGTGAAAAACTTCTACTCTTCCTGTTGTCAGCGGCGCAATATATATAGGAATAGCCTGGTAACAATCCGTGACCAAACGTGACTCGAATACGTGCCACGAACGGAGTCTGTTACGGTATCCTTATCTCAAAATGCAACCGCGATGATCCCGAGTAGCAAAAGAATAAAGTGCAAAAGGAGGCTACGCCTGCGCAAGGCCCTGGACCGGATTTCGGTGGACCATTCACGCAGGTGCCGCACGCCCACACCCTCCGCCCCGCCTCGTCTCGGCCCGAGCCCGTGCCCGTGCCCGAGCCCGGCCCGGCCCAGCCTAGCGAGGCTAGCGCGTGCGTGTGTATTCTTTCTCCCTTTCTCCCACATGGTTCTACCATGGTGCATCACACTCCACTATATAAACTAGTGTTCACCACTTTAGGTTAGCAATGTGGTACTATTGTTAGTGCACATGCCTCCTCATGAGGTGGGTCTTTGAGATTTTCTAGGATTTATTGTCTCAATTAAATGGGTTTGGCCCAAATAATCCAACAATCCCCCACCAGATCTCAAAGTCCCACTGACAGTTTTGCCTGTTCCCAAAGCTGTTGATATATATACCAGCGTTTCGGTGACAATGGACTATGCCTTGAATTGCACCTAGGACTCCAAATTACACTCAGCCACAACTTGAACAATGGACTAAGCCTTTAATTGCAAGTTTTGTACGACTGAGTTTCACTTAAAGCCTTAGCTGATACTTGGCTGCCAATAGGCTACCTCTCAGGTGGAGCATATAAGTCGTACTCCATGGTCTCTTCATGAGCTTACTAGAGATTACCCAAGTCTCATAGACTGCGACTTTCAACAATCAATCTCATATAGGTGTGTTCTTTCAAGATGCTCTGCAGGATGACATCTTCACTAAATAAAGCCAACAGAACACATTAAGGCAAAAGCCAACCTGCCATACAGATTTTGAGAGTATTGCATCTTCACTTGGAACTAGTTATAAAAATACTCTCCTCCAGTTAACCAGTAGTTTATTTTCCCAGGTCCTAATTCACAGGATATCCGATCACATAGGTTGGGTTACCACTATGGTATAACTCACATGGGTCTCAAGCCTAGTTCCTTTGATGCATTATCTATCACATTCCATGATAGCCCTTTTGTGAAGGCATCTGCCAGGTTTTTAGCTGTTTGGATATAATCCAATGCAATCACTCCGGAGTTTTTCAATTTCCTGACAGACTTCAGACGTCTTTTCACATGTCTTGAGGATTTTAGGTTATCTTTAGAACTGTTCACTTTAACAATAACTGTTTGGTTGTCACAGTTCATAAGAATGGTCAGTATTGGTTTTTCAACCACCGGAAGATCCATCAAGAGTTCACGTAGCCATTCTGCCTCGACAGTGGCTGTATCCAATGCAGTTAATTCTGACTCCATAGAAAATGAGATATCAGGCCTTGTTGCGCTAGCTAAATACATGAGGGATCCAATGATCTGAGAGTATTTCATTTGATCTCTAGCAATTCTCTTGTTCTTTCGAAGAATCACACTAGGATCATAAGGTGTTGGAGAAGGCTTGTTATCCAAATAGCCAAACCGACTCAACACCTTTTCCACATAATGAGATTGAGAAAGACTAATCCCATCCTCACCTTTGACTAATTTGATGTTCAGGATTACGTCAGCCTCTCCGAGATCTTTCATATCAAAGTTTTCAGACAGGAAAGACTTGACCCCATTAATCACATCAAGGTTTGTTCCAAAGATCAATATGTCATCCACATAAAGACATAGAATAACTCCCTCACCCCCACCATGGCGATAATACACACACTTGTCGGCTTCGTTTACAACAAAGCCAGCCTGTGTCAATGTTTAATCGAACTTCTCATGCCATTGCTTAGGTGCTTGTTTAAGTCCATAGAGAGATTTCAGTAACTTACACACCTTGCTCTCATGTCCTGGTAGCACGAATCCATCTGGCTGATCCATGTAGATCTCCTCATCTAGCTCTCCATTAAGAAAAGCTGTCTTCACGTCCATTTGATGGAAAATGAGACCATGAGAGGCAGCCAAGGATAAAAGTACCCGGATGGTTGTGATCCTAGCAACAGGTGAATAAGTATCAAAGTAATCCTCTCCTTCCTTTTGCGTATAGCCCTTAGCCACAAGTCTAGCCTTGTACTTTTCAATAGTACCATCAAGCCTGAGTTTCTTTTTGAACACCCACTTACAGCCCACAGGTTTACAACCATAAGGTAGTTTTGTGAGCTCCCAAGTTTCGTTAGACAGAATGAAATCCATCTCACTACGGATTGCCTCCTTCTAGTAGTCTGCATCAGAAGATGCATAAGCTTCTGAAATAGAGGTGGGAGTATCATCCACAAGGTACACAGTGAAATCATCACCAAAGGATTTAGTTATCCTTTGTCTCTTGCTCCTCCTGGGAGCCTCACTATCATCCTCCTCAGGATCTTGCTCAGGTATCTGTTCAGAACCCTCAGCTTGTGCAATAGGTTCGGAAATTATCTCAGGGTTTTGACTAGAAGTGCTATGCAAATCTTTCATGGGAAATATGCCCTCAAAGAAGGTGACATCTCGGGATTCCATGATTGTACCGACGATCATGTCAGATACCTTAGACTTCACTACTAAAAATCTATAGGCAATGCTCCGATGAGCATATCCTAGAAAGACACAATCCACTATCTTAGGTCTGACTTTGCGCTTTTTAGTTATGGCCACATTGACTTTCGCCAAGCAACCCCACGTGCGCAAGTATGAAAGTGATGGTTTTCTCCCTTCCCATTCTTCATATGGACTTTCTCCTTATTCTTAGAAGGAACTTTATTCAAAACATGACACGAAGTCAATAGGGTCTCCCCCCACCATTCCTTAGATAGACCCGCAGTGGCCAACATGGCATTTACCAAATCAGTTAGTGCGGTTCTTTCTTTCGGCAACCCCATTAGACTGGGGCGAATAGGGAGGTGTCCTCTCATGAATAATTCCATGTTCCTTACAGAATAAGTCGAACTCAGTAGAGAAGTACTCACCACCACGGTCTGACCTAAGCCTTTTGATTTTTCTTTCTAATTGATTTTCAACTTCAGCCTTATAGATTTTGAAGTAGTCCAGAGCCTCATCTTTAGTTTTCAACAGATAAACATAGCAGTATCTAGACGCATCATCAATCAGAGTCATGAAATATCTTTTTCCTCCCTTAGTCAACACACCATTCATCTCACAAAGATCTGAATGTATGAGTTCTAATGGTGCCAAGTTTCTCTCCTCCGATGCCTTGTGAGGTTTGCGAGGTTGCTTTGATTGCACACAACTTTGGCACTTAGAACATTTGACAGTAGAAATTTTTGGAATTAAATTCATACTAGCGAGCCGAGACATACAACCAAAATTTAAATGACATAACCGTGAGTGCCAAACATCGGCTTCACCTCCATTGGAAATATCAGAAATATGGTTCATAACTTTATTGCAGAAATCAGAAAGGGAAAAATGGAACAAGCCTCCGCATTCATAGCCTTTACCAATAAAAAGTCCATGCTTAGACAAGACTACTTTATTAGACTCAAACACCACTTTGAACCCTTCTCTACATAGAAGGGAGCTGCTGACCAGGTTCTTATTTATTTAGGGGACATGCTGCACGTTCTTCAGCTACATGATCTTTCCTGAAGTGAACTTCAGATCTACCGTGCCAACACCAAGAACAGAAGCATTCGAATTGTTTCCCATTAACATGGAGCAATCTCGGATGACCTGGTAAGAAGAGAACAAAGAGAGATCAGCACACACATGAACATTAGCTCCAGTATCAATCCACCAATCGGTGGTCTGATTCACTGAAAGAACAATAAGCATGTTACCATACCCAGAAGTTCCTCCTCCAGCATTGCCAATGGTCACGCTGACAGACTTTGAGTTCTGTCCTTGCTTAGCCTTCCTACCATTGCGATTTGGACACTGTTTAGCCCATTGTCCAATCTCACTGCAAACAAAGCAGGGCTTCTCATCTTTGTTCATTGACTTCTTCTACTTGAAATTAGTGGTTTGTTTGGCTTTATTTTTCCCTTTGTTCTTGCCATGTGAGAATTGTTGCACCACATTGGCGCTAGACTGCCCCTCAGTTCCTTTCACAGGTGCATCTTTAGCTTGAGCTTTCTCCTCAACATCTAGAGACGCAATCAGATTCTCAACAGAGATCTCATGTGTCTTGTGTTTTAGAGATGTGGCAAAATTCCTCCATGAGTAAGGCAATTTGACAATAATGCCTCCAGCCACAAACATGTCAGGCAACTGGATTTTGAGAAGTTCGAGTTCCCTGGCGAGAACCTGTATTTCATGAGCCTGCTCAACTACAGAACGGTTATCCACCATCTTGTAGTCATGATATTGCTCCATGATATACAGTTCATCGGCAGCGTCGGACGCACCGAAATTAGTATTCAAAGCATCCCACAGTTATTTTGCCTCTTTAATGTGCATATACACATCGCACAGACGATCAGCAAGAACACTAAGAATGGCTCCCACAAAGAGTGTGTTGGCATCCCGATAGGTCTTCTCCTTTTCAGGAGTTGGTTCCATATCCTCTGGTTTGCCATTCGACACCTAGAACAAGTTCATAGCTGTAAGCCACAAAGTGACCCTTGTCTGTCATCTCTTGAAGTGCACGCTGACGAATTTTTCCAGCCTCAGTGCCTCGGCAAAGCCTGCCATTGATAAACCTAAGCGCCTAAAATTAGGTTTTTGGATTGTTAGCATTAAAGGCACGTTCAGGTTTAATTTAATCCAAGAGTAAATCATGAACAACATGTGATAGATGACTAGAAACGAATAACAGGAGCATACCCTAGATGCATATGCAAGGAAACTACACATATAACCATCTAATATGCTCACAATCAACAGATTAGAAATAAGCCATAGAAACATCGTAATGAACACGCACTACAACACGGATATAGCTTTCGTGGCATTTAATTTTACATGGCATTTGAGTCTAATGCCCCTAAATAAAGCTTTTGCGGCATTTATTTGGATTTAGGGGCATTTAATTGCCTGGCACATAATATTTGCCGTTGAAAGATTTTCCCAGCATATAATATATGCCAGCTTATCATTTTATTAAGGGGGCATTTATAAATGTCGGCTTAAAATCTATGCCGGCATATATTTTTTGCCGAATAATATGGAAAGAGGGGCACATAACAAATGCCGCGATAGAGTAAGGATGGCATTTTTTATATGCCGCGCAATGTAAATGCCGTGGATGCTCATTTTTGGGCGCGAACGAAAAAAGCTAGGGCGCGCACGGGAGGAAAAGTAGGAAAAAGGGCCACCCGATCATCTCTCACATTGTTCCTCAATTCTGCGCCTGCACTCTCGATCGCCCAGACGCATCGCTCTCGATCGCCGCCACCAGGCGCCGGCTGGGCCGGAGTTCGCCACCAGCCTCACCACCACCCACCGGCGCCCGGATTCCTCCACTGGAGCCCTCCACCATCGATCGGCGCCCCCCACCAGAGCCCTCCATCAGATCCCTCCACCTCTGACGGTGCCCCCATCGGAGCCCTCCACCACCGGAGCCCTCCACCACCGGCACCCTCCCCCCATCAGATCCCTCCACCATCGGTGCTTCGTCCTCCGATTCGCGACCCCCACTGGAGCCCTCCCCCCACCGGCGCCTCCTCTTCCAGTTGGCGACCCCCACCGGAGCCCTCCCCCCACCGGCGCCTCCTCTTCCAGTTGGCGACCCCCACCGGAGCCCTCCCCCCACCGGCGCCTCCATCCGTCGACTCCCTCCATCTTCGGTGCCCTCCCCGGCCAGCAGCGCCTCCCAACATACAGGTAACAATCTTCTTGTATTTGTGATGTTAGTTTGCCTTCTTACATCGGTTCAAAAGAATCAGAGAGCCAAAACAATCATCATTGGTATGAAATATGCTATAAACTTACCTTTTACATTCTTAAGTTCTTATGAAACTCTATTTTCTGTTGTAATATGTAAGGTGCTAAATGTTGAATCAGAGAGCCAAAACTCTATTTTACAATCATCATTGGTATGTAATATGTAAGGTGCTAAATAATCAGAGAGCCAAAACTCTATTTTACAATCATCATTGGTATGTAATATGTAAGGTGCTAAATGTTGGATATTGATGTGAAACTCTATTTTCTATTGTGCTAAATGCTTGTCACACCCATCTGTTTCCTTCTTTCTTTGAGGCAGATATCTATACTCATTATAACTAGTAAGAAAGGGATATTGCTGGTAAGTGGTAAATTTATCCTGAAATTGAAATCAGAGAGTCTGATGAGTTTTTAATTCATACCATTGACATAATGTGCTACTGCCCACATTGTTTTGACTTTTGAATCTGAAAATATGGTTGCTTAATTGCCATACTTGTCACCACCCTATAGGTATTGAAAGCGCAAAGGATCGTGAAGGAGAAAGGATATTCTGATGTCCTATATTTGGATTTAGTTCACAACAAATATCTGGAAGAAGTTTCTTCATGCAATATTTTTATTGTGAAAGTATGATCCCTCACATAGCTGTGCTTTTTATTTTGGTACATCTTTTTCAGTATCTGCAGCTGGAGGTAGTTTTTAGTAATCAAAGTTGATGATGGTGATAACTGCCGGAATATTGAATGGTTTTAGAAATTTCATCCTTGAGAGCAACATCCCAAGAGCCTATATTCATAGATCAGCATATATGAAAACTATATATTTCATAGCTTCAAGCCTTCAACCTACAACTTCTGTGGGAATCATAGCACATGGCCTGTAGGAATAGAAATTAATTCATCTCAATTTTCCCTGCTCTAAGTATACACTTGTACCCTTCTCTCCTGTAGGAATCCTCAAGCAAATTACACAATTTTAAAATGATACTTGAGTACATGAACCAAATCAGTATGTGTCTAATGGAGTGATCCAAAAATTGGGAAGGGCAAGATTGTACGATTCATGGAACTATTTAGTTCATTTAGCATTCATAATCAAAAGATAACTCAACTAATCTAAAGCTCCTGGAATCCAAATGTTCAAAGATCGACAAGTTCCCATTAAATGCATAGCCAGAAATAGTAGGAACTTCAGGAGACGACTAGTTTGTTGGACTCCAATTCAGAGATGGACTTAATTTGTTGGATTAAACTTTGAACTCAAATACAACAGCCATAAGTAAGGAGATCATTAGTTAGTTCATACGAATCTTTATTTGACTATACCTATATACTTGTATATAAGGATCTTCATATCTAGTTGCAGATTAAAATGGTAACTTGATTTTTTTTAAGCAAGCTGAAATATGGGTCAAAGGGAATTGGAATCTCAGATAGGTAGCCTACAGAATGTGGATTCTTTAGTTCATATGCTTAATTATATTATCAAAACCTTAAGTCATTAGAAATTGGGCAACACTGAAGTCATTCCTTAGTTTTTAACAAAGTGTAAACAATATTAACAAGCTTCAATCGTAATATCCTTCAGTCCCCTCTGAATGATTTAGTGTTCAATTTGTGCCATTTCCTCTTATCTAGGAGACTAGAGATACCCTCCTAAATTACTTTTGCTACTACACAATCAAAGGGTAGATGTTATATATGTATATTCTTTCTTATGTCAGGGTAAGGCAATTCAGGATGTTCATGTTTTGCCTCACACTGACATTGTTATTTCTAATCAGAAGCTTGTTCCCAGATAGCAACCAAAGAAACACCTGAATCCTTAGAAGCATGCGAAGCTCCCTCCTTCCATTTTAGCTTTCGGTTGCAGCCCCTGTGCTAAGTAGTAGCACCTAATCTCTATAATCATGTGATAGATACAACCAGTATAGTCTACAGTAGCACACTTGACTACTGGATGCTTATATATGTCAGATGTTATGTTGTAGAGTGTTCTGCACATTATTGTTTAGAAGTATGGGTGATTGAAACTAGTCTGAAGAGAAGAGTAGTTAGTAGACCAACATCGCATAAACTCCTACAAATAAATAATAACAGGAATAAACTAACTGATATATGTTCTACAGGTCTAAACCACCTACTGCAATCATCACAATAAGTTACAATTTGTACCTAGCCTCTTGATGAAAATATACTTTCATATAATAACCGATCGACGTAACCGACGCTAACGGGTACAAGCAAAGTAACTTGCTCCATATATGATGCTAACGGGTACAAGCAAAGTAACATGCATGACATGTGAGAATCATGCAAAATAATATTTTCTTCCTCTTTATGTACACGCATGCATGTTTTTTGAGGTACCTTGTATACAGGACCGAAACCACCTTGTCTAAATCGCATATCCATTTGTACCTCATAGTTGGCATATTTTGGAGCAAGCGAAGGACGATGCCATAGTGGAGCTGTTGCTTGTGACTACCTGTTGATATTGTTGGCTGCAACGACCTAAAACACTCCTGCATGTTTTGTACTGGTGAGTTCAAATTTAATATGTTTTACTCTTGTTGGGTGATATTGATATATATATATATTTATATTATATGCAGCACAAACATGGATAAGAAATAGATGCATTTACCTAGGCACACAATTGAATACGAAAATGGCATCAATTTATTTCTGGAGTTTGCATTTTCAAAATCAGCAAAAGGTGGGACAATCCGCTGCCCCTGCAAGATTTGTGCTAATTCGTATTGGTTAGACAAGACCACTATATTTAATCACTTAATATGCAATGGCTTTTTGGGAGGATACAATGAATGGGTGTTCCATGGTGAGGATTGGTGTTTTCAGCCTGCTCACAACTCAGATCCAGAGGGTAATCCTATTATGGATGATGAAATGGAGGCAATGCTTAGGGACGGGCTTGGGTTCTTTGGTGACAGTACTAAAGATGTTAGCAATAGTGATGACATGGGAGAGAGATGTGGACACCGAAACATATTATAGGTTAGCTAATGAAGCTAGTAAGGAGTTGTACCCAGGATGTGAGAGGTTTTCAAAGCTACAGTTCATTGTTAGGCTCCTTAACATTAAAAACTTATGGGGAATGAGTAATGCATGCTTTGATGAACTTGTCACACTATTAAAAGAAGTGTTTCTGAAGGTGAACATTTACCCAAAAACTATCATGAGGCAAAAAAATTTGTGAAAGATGTTGGTGTTGGATATGCCACTATTGATGCATGCATAAATGATTGCATATTATATAGGAAAGAGCATGCAGATGCCACTTCATGTCCAACTTGTGGCACCTCAAGGTGGAAAAGCGAAAAAATTGGTCTAAGTGGAAAACGTGTGCATAGAGTTCCAATGAAAATTGTTCGTCATTTTCCACTTAAAAGAAGACTTCAAAGAATATATATGTCACCCAAGACAAAGATCGATGCAAGATGGCATAGTGAAGGTCGTACAAAGGATGGCTTGTTGAGGCATCCGCAGATTCAACTGCATGGAAAGACTTTGACTTTAACCATCCTAACTTGATTCGAATGTCGCAACATTAGACTTGCTTTGGCAATGATGGTTTCAATCCTTTCAAAGACATGTAGCGTGTCTCATAGCACATGGCCTGTTATTTTGATTCCATACAATTTTCCACCATGGATATGTATGAAGGCATAAATTTCATCCTCTCTTTGTTGATCTCTGGGCCAAAATCTCCTGGAAATAATATTGATGTTTATCTGCAACTGTTAATTGATGAACTTAAGGACTTGTGGCAGGAAGGTGTAAGGACATTTGATGCATCTTGTTCAGAATGGTTCACACTACGTGCTGCATTAATAGGGACTATTAGTGATTACCCAGGCAATGCTTACCTATCTGGAAGGAAAGCTAATAGAGAAGTAGGTTGTGCTTCATGCCACACTGGAACATGCTCATTGCAATTAAAGCATGGCCATAAGGCATGTTACATGGGGCACCGCACTTTCCTTCCTTTGAATCACAAGTACAGGAATGATGCAAAAGCATTTGATGGTACCAAAGAGCTGAGACTAGCTCCTATCCCAATTTCTGGGTATGATGTGTCCAAGGAAACAAAAGAATTACATGTAGTCTTCGGAAAGCTAGAAGAGAAGAAACGTGCAAAGAAGCGACGGCGTGGGGATAAGGAGATTCAACCAAAGTGGCACAAGAGATCTTGTTTCTTTCAGCTACCCTACTGGGAGACCCTTCTAGTACGACATAATCTTGATATAATGCACATAGAGAAAAATGTGTTTGACAACATTGTGAATACTCTTCTCAATATTGACAAAAAGTCAAAGGATAATCTTAGTTCACGACTAGATCTCCAAAGAATGGGTATAAGACCAGAACTCCACCCAGTATCGCAAGGAAGCAAGACTTATTTACCACCGGCAACCTATACAATGAACATATCAGAGAAGAAAATGTTCTGTGAAGTGCTAAAGCATGTCAAATTTCCAGATGGATATTCATCTAATTTGCACAACAAGGTTCTGGTTGATCAAAGGAAACTAGTTGGTCTTAAGACTCATGATTGTCATGTTATAATGATGGACTTGCTCCCTTTAGCCATAAGAAGAATTTTGCCTGAACAAGTTTGCACAGCGCTAATTCGTTTAAGCAACTTTTTCAAACAGATGTACTCGAAAGTTATTAATGTCAGTGATATGGAAAAATTAGAATTTGAAATTGCTGAAACACTTTGTTTCCTTGAGAAGATATTCCCACCATCATTTTTTGATGTCATGGTTCATTTATGCGTCCATCTTCCAACTGAAGCTAGGCTTGCTGGACCAGTCCACTACAGAAATATGTATCCTATCGAGAGGTGCGTATTGGCTAAATTATATTAATCTATTCATATTTATAGACTTGTGTATCGACTAAAGGGATAGGTTTAAATTGTAGGTACCTTAAGAAGTTAAAATCAATGGTTAGGACACGGAGTCACCCGGAAGGATCCATTGCCGAAGGCTATCTGCTAGATGAAAGCATTACCTTCTGCTCACGTTACCTTCATGGTTGTCAAACTAGGTTCACCCGTGGGCCTCGTAATGATGACAATGGTGATAGATGCACAAGTGAACTACCATACCTTAAAAGATTAGGCCGTCCCTTGGTTGGTAGTTATAGTACCAGTTTGGACAACATACCATGGGTTCAAGCTCATAGATATGTTTTAACAAACTATGAACACATTGGGCCATATGTCAAGTATGTTATCCTCATTTGAGTTCCATATTACTTATTTTGCTTTACTTGCACTAATTTTTAAAATAAATGCAGAAAACATCTTGATTTTCTATCAAAAGGCAAACATCTTAGAAAGCGAGACATAAATAGCATTCATCATGAAACATTCCATACATGGTTCACTGAATATGTAAGTATATTTTTTATCTTGATGAGACATGTATAAGAGCTGTCGTATGTTGTTGTAATATGCTATTATTATTTATCATAGGTCAAACAATTGCTTAGTGAAGGTAATGAAGTTCCAGTGGAATTACAGGTCCTAGCCAACAAACCTTATATAATCGTGACCAAACATAGCAGCTATGCTATAAATGGCTATAAGTTTCAAACAAAGTGTTACGGTGCTGATAAGGCCACCCAAAATTTTGGTGTAGCCGTTGTTGCACAAACATCAAGTTTTTCTAGTGCTAAAGATCAGAATCCAATAACATCAGAAGATGCGTACTATGGTATTATCAATGAAATTATTGAGCTCAATTACTCTGACAAGGGATCAATAGTGTTGTTCAAGTGTGACTGGGTTGATACAGTACAAGGCAGAGGTATTCGAACAGATAAATTTGGTATTACTCTTGTGAATTTCAATTATTTGCTAAACAAAGGTGAGAACATCTATGATGAGCCATTTATACTTGCCACACAAGCCACACAAGTATACTATGTGCAAGATCCCATAGACACAGAATGGCATGCTGTAGTTTTTGCAAAGCCAAGAGATATTTTTGACTTGGACTTAAGAAATGACAATGAAAAGGATGAATACTTTTGTATTGAACCAAGAGAGCCTTGAATTGAAACAATATCTATTGATGTTGGTGATGGTGATAATTGTGCTAGGATAGACATTAATGGCCTAACTATTGATGAGCCATTGGATGAAGCAATTAATTTGAAACAGTACAGGCTCTGTTCATAACATCTCTTTTATTTTTATATGCTATTATACTTCATTTTCATTATTCTTTACATGCTATTATACTTCCGATATTGTAGGAACAAAGATGGCAGGAAAAGGAAGAGAACAAACCAATAGTAAAACTCCTTATGAGCTGAAGCGTGATGAAAATATTAGAAATAATAATGCATTCCTTAAGAAGTTGAAACTTAAAGCAGTGTTGATTCCTGGTGAGAGTCCTTCTCAGCTTCAAGACATGGACAATTTGGTAAAAACACTATGCTTTTATTGCAGGCTAAGAAGTTGAAACTTAGAATAATGTCTTACTAATTTGTTAATATATGATTTAACATGATTTTTTATGCAGGCTTTCCTTCCTAACATGGATGACATTGCAGATCCAAACTATGTTGTGGAAAATGAAGAAACAGATGATGAAAATGATGGCGATAATGATGCTATGGATGACAATGAGCAAGATGAAGTGTACTTTGAACCAGTAACCAAAAGAAGGAATGTAAGAGGCCCTACAACGATGAAGTCAGTCATTGCAACTCAGGGAAAGCTCAAAATGAATGTGAAGATCAATAGGTATGGCCAACCATGTGGGATAAAAACTAGTAATTTCACAAATTTCATTGCTGTCCTAGTCAAGGGAGGTGATGTATCCTTAAAACACAAAGATTGGAGAATGGTTCCAACTGATGACAAGGAGAAGATTTGGACTCTAGTTAATGTAATGTATCCTTGTTATTTTGTTACTTGTATTTTATATGTATCTATTGCATTTTGTTTAATGTTCATATTCTCACTACATTATAAAAATTGCAGAAATATTTTACAATTGATCCCATATGTAAAGAGTGGGTTTTGGCATCTGCTGCAAAGAAATGGCGTGATTTTAAAAACACATTGAAGAAAGCATACTTTGATGAAAATCTATCTAAAGAGGTGAATATTAAAAATGGTTGTAACAATAGGATTCCACGGCCAGAATGGGCATGGCTGGTGGAGCATTGGTGCAAAGAAGAAACAATGGTTTGTATGTTTTACATGCAATGGAAATTTTCAAATATTTTTATGAGTAATGTGTACGGTTATGCTATTAAAAAACTCTTTATTTATGTCAGTTTAAAGCTCAAAGAAATAAAGTAGTCCGTCAAAACCAAGTCAATGCACTTCACACATGTGGATCGAGAAGTTATGCTGTAGTATCTCACCAATTGGTAAGCACAAGTTCCTATCAGATTTTTTTACTGCTTCTTTTCTATTACAGACTATGTGAATAATGTTTTATGTTGGTTATATATCTTATGTAGGAAAATGAATTTGGTCGTGAACCATCCAGAGCTGAACTGTATGTTGTTACGCATCTAAAGGCAAATGGAGAATCCCTTAATGAAGATTGTCAACAAAAAATTGTAAGCTTCATAGCATGTGCAAATTCATTGCTTCCTTATTCACTATAACATGTATGATGTTGCTTAACCACTATGTTATTGGCACAGTTTTTGGCACAGTCCTTATTCACTATAACATGCAAGAACCGGTTACGTATTTGGCACAATTTTGTTTGAGACAAGTGACAGCTAGTTTGTACTATCCATTGATATCTTCCTTGCAATATGCCGATATGGCTTTTACTGGTGCAACTATAAATGTTAATTGTTCATTGCAGCTACAAATTTTGCATTATGATGCTTGATTATTTCAACTTTTTTCATGGACAAGATGCCACTCTATGCATGCAGTTATCTTTTACTTGAATGCACAGATTTGAATCAGATCTAGCTAGACATAGACACCGACAATAAAGTGCTTATGGTAATGAATAATAAGGCTTAAATTCATTTATGAGTTTGGGCTCTTCCTTTGGGACAAGTGTAGTCTAAGAGCTATGTACCCTTCTGGCCTTCTGTGTATGAAGCCTGGATTCTGTTAAATGGTGAGCAAATTTCAAGGTAATTATAGTAATTATTAAATATCGTAGATGTAATTTGGAAAACCTGCACTTTAGCTGTCAGGACTCTGTCTCTTATCATTGGGCACTTAGGCACACTAAATCAAGTACCAAGGCAAAGCGCTGATGTTTTAAATAGTCCTCATCCTTGCTCCAGCAATCCTGTATTGATGACTAGGTATTTTTATAATTTGTATCTAAATAGCATTTGACTACACAAAACATCCTGCTCTTTGAATTCACCCTTTGGACAAATCACACACTTGTTGGATTACCGACAGTCATCCTGCCAGTACCTTCAACCTGGACAATCTTTTGCCAAAGGAAATAGAAGTTTTGCTATTCTTGGATCTAGTGAAGTACATCCTACCAGTACACAAAACATAATGATTTGTTATTCTTGGATCTAGTGAAGTACATTTGCATTTTCTGTCAATTTTTCAGCATTTGATGATAGTACCCTTACTTCAAGTTTGTTCTCTGAAGTTTTAGAGCTTTCTACTTTTGATGGATTGGTCTTTTGAGTTTGGTTTCCCGAATCTTTGTTCTGTGTCTGTTACAAGCTATTGATATGTTCTACTGAACCCAGTTCAAAAACCTATACATGTTCTGAAGCTATGAGTAACTGATGTAGTTTGAGAAAAGCACTAAGGTAAGATTAGGAGCTGTGGTTGTTCAGACACAATGTTTGGAGTAAAAGTCACCTCCTCTGTGTTGCAGATTTGACACATGTGGAACTAATCACAATTATACATTTAGCAACAATGGCTATGTTCTAAAATATCATGCTATAGTGGATCACTGGTTATAGTACCTAACCATGTATGATGTTGCAGTAGATAAACTATCTAATAAATTCCTATGGTTGTCAACGGTAAAATTTCAAAGTTGTTGTAGTACATTATGTGATCTCACTGTTTGTTCTGTTTATATTTTGTAAAATACTAACAAGATTTCCCTTCATGTAATATATGAACAACATTTGTAGGATGTCATAGGAGAACGGATTGAGAATGATGATGACCTTTTAACAAAATCAATAGAGGATGGTGATTTGTATGCTGATTTGTTTCCAAATAAGCAAAAAGGAAGAATTTGTGGGCTAGGTTTGTTACCAGGTGGATCTAAGTCTGTTGCTCTTGCAAGAGCTACTGCAGCCATGAGGCAAATGGAGGTTGAAAATGCAGAACTCAGAGATAGGATGGAGAATGCAGAGCGAAGGTGTGCAATATCTGAACAACATTACACTGAGCTAAAGAACATGCTACTAGCCATGCAAGGAGCAGGATCACCAGGAGTAGGATCTACTCTTGCTAACAATGGAGCAGAACCTGTTGGTGTAGATGATTGTGCAAGGTCTAGTGGGGCTGACCAAAATGGACCAACAGATGTTGCTATAGATAGAACTCCTATTAACGTGGATAAAGGAAGTGCAAGGTCTAGTACTGGGGCTAACCAAAATGGACCAACAGATGTTGCTATAGATAGAACATGTATTAACGCGGATAAAGGAACCACATCTGTTGGTGTCAGAAATGGAGGACAATCTTTTGCCAAAGGAAATAGAAGTTTTGCTCCTAATAGACATAAAGAAGGAACAATCACCAATAACAATGTGTTGGTAATGTACTTTGATTGTTTTTACTCCAATCTTTTAGTTTATTATTGTTAGTGACTTATTAAAAATTCTAGGGTATGACTGGAACAAATGGACTGCATCTGCCATCATCATCTTCTGACAATGGACTTCTTGTACATGGCTTGGATCAAGCAAGGATAAGGAAGCGTGGACAAAAGCAGGATGAGGTATAGATTGTTGCAAAACTCAGTTATAAAGTTGGCATGATGATGGAGATTAATTTATAAATTTGACATTTGTTTTGTAGGATATTAAGGAAGTTGCTTTGCGTTCTTTAACTGGTTCTATGATTGTGGCATATGGTAGACTTAAATGCACTAACAAAAAGGCTAAAGGTTTGGATGGACTTCCCTTAGGTGATTATTATGAGGTCATAGTTGATGTTGTGCTTGACAAAAATGTGTTACTACCTCGAGTGCAAGGGCAAGCTACCAAGTTGGGTGCTGCTATTGGTCGTTGCATTGCTTGGCCATTCCAAAATGTATGGATTGAACTTTATGGATTAACCAAATATATTACTTGTGCATAATTCTTGCTATATAATGGCCTATCATTCTTGTTTATAGGTTGTTCAAAAAGATGGATCACCACTAAACAAGTCCAAGCATGCAATAGGTAACTACCACATGATGTGCAAAATTTTGAATAACAAGTTTGCAAAAGTACCACTTAGTCCTAATTTTTTTTATCTTTGCAGATTTTCGAAAGATATGAGATGGATGCAATGAGCCTTTTGCTAAAGGAGGGTTAGTTTAGTAGTAGAGTAATATGACTTGTCAATGAAATCCAAAGCAAGACTTATTCTTTTGTCCTGCTTAACTAAGGTAGCAGGAATGTATATATAGAGTAAAAACTATTTGGTGCCTTTTGCTACATATACTTCAGTTTGGAGGCCAAGGTTAGCCATGGAGAAATATATATTTGGCCATGTATGAAATGTTTTGAAACATTGGATGCTATTTGCAGTAGTTGTAATTTACTTGGGCATGTCATCTTATATACATGAACAACTGATGAAGTGGTTAGTAGTTTGCTATGGGCTATTGTGTTGTATGGGCTATTGTGCTATTCCCTGTTGATTATGTTGAATTGGGAAAACTGATGAAGTGGTTAATTAGTAGCTTGCTATGGGCTATTGTGTTGTATGGGCTATTGTGCTATTCCCTGTTGATTATATTGAATTGGGACAATTTGCTATGACCTGTATTTATCATTGAAATGAGCATGTGACCAATATTGAAACAGTGTTTATTATGTGCCACAAATTATCTACCACGGCATTTCTAATGTGCCACAAATTAAATAACATGGCATTCCTCATATGCTGTGGTAGAAAATTATAGGCACTAATTAAGTGCCACCGATAACTATATCAATGCATTACATATGTGCCACCCTTGCTCTAAGATGGCATATAATACATGCCATCCTGGCATTTTATATGTGCCACCTTTTCTCTAAGATGGCATCTAATAAATGCCGTACTAGATCATTCCCGGCATTTGATATGTGCCATCAGTAGGAAACCTCAACATTTATTATGTGCTGGCTTAACCCTATTACCGGCATTTTTTGTGTGCCATCAATCGACAACGCTAGCACCTAATATGTGCCAGAGAATATTTTTCCCGGCATTTGTTATGTGCCGTCAATAGGCAACGCCGGCATCTAATAGGTGCCAGGGAACAATATTAACCCGGCATTTGTTATGTGCCGTCGATAAGCTACGCCGGCATTCATTATGTGCCGAGCTAGATAAACGCCGGGGATTACTTTTCCCCGACGGCATTTTCCTTGACGGCAAATAAATGCCGGAGAAAGTGTTTTGGGGGCGTTTAGGCACTTATAGCGGCATATATAAGCGCCGTTAGTAGCTTACTGTGTTGTAGTGACGTACTGTCCATGTGCAGAGGAGGCAGTAGTCGTTGTAGCGCGTACGGTGTTGAGGACAGAAGTGCGCTACAGCAGAGCGTGATGACGAGCAGCAGCGCCTGAATGACGAGGGAGACGAGCCGTGATGATGATTTGGAAGTAGTCGCGCCAAGCGCTTCCCAAAACCTAATTCATCCTCTCCTGGTGCAAGAACTCGAGGATGGATGGTTTCGGAGACCTACTCTCCCGTTCGCTGGTGCACGCCGGCGTATGGAACAGAGTAGACTAGATGGCCCGGCAAAACTCTAGGGTGTGAAAAACTTCTGGTAACAATCCGTGACCGAACGTGACTCGAAGACGCGCTACGAACGGAGTGTTACGGTATCCTTATCTCAAACTGCAATGCAAAAGGAGGCTGCACCTGCGCAAGGCCCTGGACCGAATTTCGACGGACCATTCACGCAGGTGCCGCACGCCCACACCCTCCGCCCTGCCCCGCCCCGCCCTGGCCCGAGCTCGGTGAGACGAGGTGAGCGCGTGCGCGTGTATTCTTTCTCCCTTTCTCCCACATGGTTCTACCATGGTGGATCACACTCCACTATATAAACTAGTGTTCACCACTTTAGGCTAGCAATGTAGTACTATTGTTAGTGCACATGCCTCCTCATGAGGTGGGCCTTTGAGATTTTCTAGGATTTATTGTCTCAATTAAATGGGCTTGGCCCAAATAATCCAACATTTATAACCCAGCTAACGTTTCTTACATACATACCTTTTTGCCAGTAGCAATACATCTTTTTTCCCTAGATATCAATAGTAGTGAACACTTCATTCGTTGATCTATAGATAAAACAAGCTAACTAAATTATCAGAAGATTGCTATATACATTATCTCTGCATAGTACATTAAGGCTATACGAACAGAATAGACATATCCTATACAAAAATCTAATTGTAAAGTAGCTTAGCGACTTTGGTGCTCTGGAAATCCATCTTCGTGGTTCTTCCTAGGGCGTTCTTTGAATAGTCACAGATGATGTACTTTCTCGGGCACATGGACATTGATAGTGTCTCATAGCACAAACGTTTATGCCTAACCAGTCAAGGATTGGAAGCTGCTGCAAAGAACTACACAATTTATCCATCAGTAGCTAGAGGTTCAAAGTAGAGCCTTACAACGATCAAATTATCATAATACTGCAACAAGGATTGTTACTACAAAAAGTTCGTGCTACTTACTACTAAGTTGATGTGCAGATAACAATAAGAAGTGACATAGTTTGTCTTTCCTTCCTCACTTCAAGAAGAAATTAAACTGTCATAAAGAAATCAGACTTACGATGAGAAAAGCAAATAAATGGTTATAGCATACAGGTTAAAGCATCAAACTGATTAGTACTAAGGGTTATATTAACATATACTTGGAAGAGCTTCACCGTGGCAACTCGTATAATTAGCCCAGAGTAACAACAATAACCATCGCCATTACTCTGAGATAATCACACGAATGTCGGCATACTAGCTAATTAAAACATCGAGCGCACTCGATATTCTATTAGTTAGTAAACCGTATTTAGAGTGTTGTACCAGAACAATAATTAGAGACTGAAATGGAACTTTATTGCATTTCATGCCACGCAAGCTACAAGTCCAGTACAATAATTATACATAGGATCCAAGTACAACAAAAATATAATATAGAAGTTCTATCTACCCAACAGCCAACAAAAGCTAGAGTACAATCTATCCATTAATCTAGTTCTCCTGGTAGTCCCCTTCCTTATAACCCGAATATTGCAGTTGTTCCACAACCCATGCCTCGTAGGCGAGTCCACTGGGATCCATAACCCCACCCGGCACTTGACCACCAAGATGATTATCTAGAAAAGGGAGATTTAACAAAAGTGAGTACAAAATCACTCAGCAAGTATTAATAGCAAAATGCAATAAATGAATTTTCCACGTAACATTCCTCTCATGTCCAGTGGCGGAACTAGGAAAATTTTGATGGGCTGGATAAACTATACTGGTCAATAAACAGGTCCAATTCAAAAAATTTAGGAAATTTTATGCAACATAAACTACTCGAAAATCGGTGAAAACCACTCGAAAATCAGTCAAAATCGGTTTTCGAATTGTTTTGATTAGTTTGCTTATTTTTTTTGAAGAAAATCGATCAAAAATCGGTAAAAATGGCTCGAAAATCGGCAAAATTAGTCCATTTTCTTTTTTTTTATTGCTGAGTTCAAAGAGTTTGACTATGAAACCGTTCAGTTTCTACCGATTTTCGATGAAAATTGGTACCGAGCGGTGGGCGATTTCTGAGTTCAAAACAATATTGTAATCCCTTGGTGTGCATATTTCATATGTACAAATCTATAGTCTTGTATAATCATTTTGTAATATCAAAAATACAACATATATATTTGAAATTTGCTAAAAGTAATACAAATAGTTCTAAGTTCTTAAAATTCCAAACCATCAAAATCAAAACCAATTCAATCAACAAATTTAACCTATTGAAAATATAAATATGTAGCGTTTCTAAAATTTTTGGGAGGTGCCAGGGCATTCCCGGCACCCCCGTGGTACCACCCTTGCTCATGTCCATCCAAGTCCACTTTCCCTCCAAATCCATTTATCATAAAATGGAGTTTTATTAAGAAAGTTGTGTGTTGATTTTAATTATCCAAAGATGCTACTATCACTCGTATATGAGGCAAACTTAACTTCCATAGCCTCCAGTCCAGAAGACATGCATGAATTCATTATTTGACCATATGCAGGTTTATGCCACTTTACCCATAGTGACCATCACAAGAAAGGCCCCAGAATGTTTATCACTATTCCAGTATTAGATCTCCAACCCTATTACTCGAGTGGTGGACACTTTCCCCAGGCCGTCCCACCAAACTCGTAGCTAACAGTTGTATCAGGCTACCGCAGCAGCACCGATACTCAACCCAAGGCTTTATACATATATTGGTTGAAAGACTCAACCGGAGCTGATTTTTTGTGTCCTTTACTAAGGCCCACGATGCACCCAGCTTCTCACTTCTGTGTCCTTCACTAGAACCCGTAGCATACTCAGCTTCTCACTTCTGTGTTCTTCACTAGGACTGACGGCATTTCCAGCTTCTCACACTTGTGTCTTTCACTAAACCCGCGATATACCCAGCTTCTCACTCTATGTCCTTCACTGGGCCTCCGGTATACCTAGCTTCTCACTCCTAATTATCTAAGGCCCTGTTTGGCAGAGCTTCAGATCCCAACTCCACCACAGAGCTTAAACTTGTAGACTGAAATAAAGTGACTTAAGTTTATAATTTTATTCTAAAATGTAAACAAGATGACCCACCTAAATACTCTTAATATACCCACAGCTCCAGCTCCACAAATTTGGTGAAGCTAGGAATACCTAGCTCAACCAACTCCACGAATTAGGTGGAGCTGGAGCTCTGCCAAACACCCCCTAAGCTTACCCAATGTGGAGATCACAATACCTTCTTAGGACAACCTTTCCTGACCAATTTAACACACTATGGTTGGTACTATAAAATACGGTTCATTACCCGAGTGTAGTTGTTTATCCTTATATCATAGCCTTTATAGAGGGCCCTATCGGCCTTTCAACCTTCTCATTGGCACCCTTTACCCACCGTATTAATATAAATACAAGCCAGCTACTCCATCAACTGGACTTGCCAACTCATTCACCATTGATTTAATCCTCAAATTTTTCTTCACAAACTTAAGATACAACAACCATCTTTCCAACCACATCCAATTTGAGGTTTTTAATTAGAAAGATATTTTCTCATGCATAAAATGATATCATAAATATATTTGAAAGCATTCAGAAGGAGTTTCGGAATTATGATCAAAAGAAGCTTGCCTAAATTAGGATTGTAATACTCAGCCTCTTCTGAAATCTGAAATTGATCTCTTGATGGGTTCCATTCAAAGATCTGACAAATATAGAGTATTAAATCTACAAAAACTAATCTATAACAACCTTACGGTTTCTAATCTTTTATGGTTGACTAAGGGCAATTAAAAAGGGAAGATGCCCCCTTAACTAAAACCTGCTCAATTGACCCCATAGCTCATCATTTTAACAACAATAAAATAGTAATTTAATTTATACAATATTGCGAATTTATACCCGTGGCCAGCTATTCAAACGCGACTTTTAGAAATTGAAAGATCGAGATGGCGATCAAAGGGGGGTGAATGATCCCAATTTCAATATTACCACCTCTTGGAAAAGATTGATGCTTTCTCCAACAACAAGCCCCAAGAACCAAGTTAAAAAAATAAAATCAAGCAAGGAAATCTCAAGAATCAAGAGCAATCATGGATCATCTTAAAAATAGTAGCACATCCCCCTAATAAAAGTGCCATGAATAAAGATTCGTGCCTCATATGGTCATGAGAATTTTTTTTTCTGTGGTACTACTGGTAGTTAAGAGTACACCAAAAAAGAAATCAATTCAAAATCACCTTTAGAAAAAGAGAGATAAATAAGACAAGATCTGTTGTTTCTAAAAAGCAAAAGTGAATTTTCAGCACAAAAGAAACTCAGTCAAAAGGTGATCTGTCCAAATATGTGACTCATTTGAATTTCAAATTTTTTATCTGATGATACAATGGAGTCACTAAGCTACCCACCAAAAATTAGATCCATATCAAGCATAATAAAATTATGATAAAAATAACAGGCTTTGCCACACAAAGAACTTAGACAGAAAATTTGGGGCTTAGTAAAACCCTCATAGCTCCAAAACTATAATTTATATGAACTTCCCACTTGGAGGGATGATAGGTATGAAAGTCCTGCAACTTTTACAATAATAATCACCCCAATATCAGATAATATGAATATTCTATAAAATAAACAAGATCTGCTGCAGAGAGAAAACAGACTTAAACAGGAGATCAAGAAAGAAACTTCAAGAACATAACCTTCAAGGTTTCTCAAAGATTGAACATAGAAGAAGTGAAGCCTAGATGATTGGGATATGATATAAGAAGATTCATCAATCATACATTCATCTTTGGCTCAAGAACCACAAGCATTTAGAAGGAGGGGAGGCAAATGTGCGGAATTTAAATGCTTAAAAGTAAATACTGAATTTAAGTTGCGTAAAGTAAACATATAATGTAAATGCAGAATTTAAATTCACAAGAATAGTGAAGAAACTGTTTATATTTCTAGTGAGAAGATTTACAAAGCCTCACAACAAGTGGACAAAAAACTCAAAGGAGCACACAAAACCTTCAAGTGGGGAGGCTACCACTACCCCTCTATTTATAGTGTACATAGGTCATCCTCCACCCTTGGATAAGTTGCTTCTATCCTAAGCTACCCTCTAAAGACCAGGATTTGATCCCACACACTTACCCATTAGGCTAACCCGAAACACAAACATAACGGGTTTTGCTCAAATAAAGTCAAATACTCATCATAATCATGGATGGACCTCCACATGATCCTTCAATGCCCCCGTTGATGAGTATGTTGACAAATCACACAAAAGGTATAAATTTGAGTTTGAAAATAAAAGAAGAAAAACAATTTGATTGCAATATCATACTTGATCCAAATAAAAAATAAAACAAGCTCAAGACCAAGTAGATGAAGAAAATTTTAGAGCACAATACTAGAAAGAACAAGTTTTCAACAAGAGGCTCTAAAATCCAAGAAATCTCTCAAAAGCTCCAAATAAATCAATTTTTGCTCATGATCAAAATGCAAGGACAATTGTTCAACAAGATCATAAGAAAGCATTTTTTTTAAAAAAAATTCATATCCCCCTTTGCCTTTTTCAATTTTCTCCCCCTTTCGGCAATGTAGACATCAAGAGAGCAATTAGGAATGAAATGCAACCTAAAAGAGCTTTGAAGATTATGCAAGTGACCTCTTAGATAAAGTATGACACCAAGCTACTCAAGTTCAGATTATGTCATCCTAAGTCATGTCCAAAGGCATATTTCAAATTTTCCTATCTAGCTCAAAAAGAAAGTATACTAATTTTGCATGATTTCAATATTAGCATTACTTAGCACAATTTCAAGACTATAAGCAAAGCCAAAATAGTATTAAATGGATATACTAGAGTGCAACCTAGTCAACACTTTGGGAAGCTACAAGTCCATAAGAGAAGCCTCATGCTCAATTATCCATAAAATGTAAATTTTTTAAATTAAAGCACATTGCGGTTTGGAGAGTTTATCCTAGTGAAGCACATCCTCGACTAGGAGCCATCGACAAAGGCTTCATAGGTTTGACTCTCCTCCGCATACTTTGAGGTTTAGAGAGTTTATCCCAGTGAAACATATCCTCAACTAGGAGCCATCGACAAAAGTCTCCTAGGCTTCACTCTCTTCCTCAATTTTGTTTTGCATTTTACAATTTTATTGACTCAAACCATAATCAATCATCTCAAGCAAGAAACTTAAAAGAGTGGTCTTGATCATACATAATACATTCCAAGTTCATCCCAAGTGCAATTGGAAGCAGTCTCGAGAATGTAAAGTATTGAGTTCAATTTTAGCACAAACAAGTTAAATTTTGTCATCCAACACTTAGATTCGTAAGCATGTTGAGGAGTTTAGAATCAAACAATATAACTAACCCAATTTGCTCTAGGGACTCTAGTAGAAACCCAAAATAACACTAATCATAGCATAAACACCTAGTGAAGAAATAAAGCAAGTAAAAGCTAAGTTTCATCAAGTTTTTCATGAAAGTTCAACTTTAAATGTAGGCTAGCTTAACATGATATACCAATTTAGATGTGACCTAGACTAGCAAAAATCTTTAGAAAAGTAGCTAGGTGCAACTATTATAATTTTATCAATTGCATAAAAGACAAAGCACAGAAATAGAAACAAGTCTATATGAATACAAGAAAGATAGTTCCAAACTCCCCCTCAACATATGAGTCAATTTTAAGCAGTTTTAATTCATGAAATAAGAATGAACTCAACTAAAACCAAAAAGACAGAAGTGAGAGGAAGGAATCAAGAAACTGACTGTTGGGTGATCTAAGAGCATAGAAGAGATGATAGAGAACATTACAGCTTGTCTACCTAGGGGGCCCAATACCTGCTAAACCTACAAGTCTATGAGAGAACTCAACCTAAAGAGAAGAGAGATAACTAATTGTGCATGATAGCAACCTATAGCATAAGATGAGAGGTCTATGCCAAGACATGCCAGAAGTCTAAGTGTTGTGAACTCTGAAACTAAGAACCAGCCCAAAGACACTCAGAAGATGCAAACAGAAAGGAAAAACATATGCTATATATAGTACAGACCAGCTCCCCCTCAAGATATGTCATATGGGCTCATAACCCCAAGCTCCCGACTCAAGGCAACAAACTTAGAGCAATCCAAAGGCTTGGTGAAAATATCAGCCAACTGGTGGTCACTCTCCACAAACTAGAGCACTATGTCTCCCTTCTCCATATGGTCTCTAAGGAAGTGATAACGAATATCAATATGCTTGGTCCGAAAATGCTGCACTGGGTTCTTAGCAATGTGAATAGCAAATGTGTTATCACAAAAAAGTAGAACACGCTCTGTTGCTAACCCATAGTCTCGTAAGGTTGATCTCATCCAGAGTACATGGCTACAGCAACTGTCTGTAGCAACATACTCGACCTCAGCAATGGACTGTGTAACTCCAGACTGCTTCCTAGATGATCACGAGATAAGAGAAGTGCCAATGAATTGGCAAGTGCCAGATGTGCTCTTCCTATCTATCCTACAGCCAACAAAGTCTGCATCTAAAAAGGATCTAGGGATATATTAGAGGAAGAAGAGTACCAGATGCCATAGTCAATAGTAGCTCGAAGGTACCTAAAAATGTGCTTCACCGCCTGGCGGTAAGAGGCGCGAGGAGAAGCTTGAAATCAAGCACAAAGACATATAGAGAAGTGTATGTCAGGTCTTGAAGCAGTAAGATACAAGAGGGAGCCAATCTTACTCCGATACTCCTTCTGGTCAACTAGCTCAACATCCTCATCAGGCTCGAGGATAGCAGTGGTGGCCAAGGGAGTCGTCACCGGCTTCCCGTCAGACATATCAAATCGTCTCAAGAGGTCTCGAGTGTACTTGCCTTGATGCAAGAATGTACTTACCCGAGTCTGCTTGATTTGGAAGCTAAGGAAGTAGCTCAACTCGCCCATCATGCTCATCTCGAACTCAGTACTCATCACATCTGAGAACTGAGTAATGAGCGAATGCGAGGAGCCTCCAAAGATGATGTCGTCGATATATATCTGGACTAGGAGAAAGTCTGAATCAGAATGTCTGACGAATAGAGTCTTGTCCATTTACCCATATGAAAACAATGACTCAAGAGGTAGGACTTATGCCTTTCATACCAACTCGTGAAGCTTGATTAAGTCCATACAAAGCTTAGAAAAGCTTGAATACATGGTTAGGGTACTTGGGGTTCTCAAATCCTGGAGGCTGTCTAATATACACCTCTTCCACAATGAAACCATTGAGGAATGCACTCTTGATATCCACTTGATAAAGCTTGAAGCCCTTGGATGTCACTGATGTGAGCAGGATCATGATGGTCTCTAATCTAGCTACAGGGGCAAATATCTCCTCAAAGTCAAGACTCTCAACTTGAGTGAAACCCTGAGCAACTAGCCTAGCCTTATTTCGACCTACAACCCCATCCTCACTTTGTTTATTTTTGAACACCCACTTGGTCCCAATGATGTTGTGACCAGAAGGGGACTCGATAAGTTGCCAAACATTATTCCTCTTCAAGTTTTCAAGATCCTCATGCATGGCATTAATCCAAGATTCATCGGATAATACATGAGAAACATCCTTCGGCTCAAAAGAGGAAACAAAGGTAGAATGAAGGCAGAAGGTGGACAAACCTGACTTAGAGAGAGTAACTCGCTCAAACAGATCTTCGATGATCTAGTCAGGTGGATGAGCCTGCTGAATGTGGCAGGGAGGTCTAGAAGCAGAAGTGACTTCTACTCCTCTCGTGGGAGAAGTAGGAACAGAGCCACTAGCGGATGAAGAGTCTAAGGGTAAGGGCTGATCCCCCTGAGGTGCAGAAATGGAGACTAGAGGCACCTCAGGGGCAGGAATAGAGACTAGATTAGGCAAAATGACTTCATCTTTGTCATCCTCATCCTCTGCAAAGATAGACTGGGAAAGAGGAGAAGAGCATGAAACGTCTGGCTAGGCACCTAGACTAGCCTCATCGAAGGTCACCTCACAGGTCTCTATCGTCCTACCCAAATCTACAGCCCAAATCCTATAGCTACGGAAAGAAGTCGAGTAACCTAGAAAGATCTCGTCAGCAGAGCGTGACTTGAACTTGTCTCGGTTCCCAGACTTCAAGAAGAAACACTTGCAACCAAAAATGCGAAAATGAGACACTAGGCTTTCGCCTATTCCTCAACTCATAAGAAGTGCGGTGCAATTGTGCCATAAGAAAAACTCTATTGTCAACATGGCATGCTGTAGCTACAGCCTCAGCCCAAAACATCCTAGGAGTATTGTACTCATCTAGCATCGTCTTGGCCATCTCTGCCACGGTTTTGTTCTTCCTCTCCAGTACGCCATTCTGCTGAGGAACGTACAGAGAAGAGAACTCATGCCCTATGCCTAACTCCTCACAGAAGCTACTAAAGTAGAAGTTCTTGAACTCTGTGCCGTTGTCACTGCAAATCGCTCGTAAGGCACTTGGAAGCTCAATCGACATCCTACGGACCAACCCCCTAAAGTGTGAAAAGGAATCATCCTTCAAAGCCATGAAGAACACCCAAGAATACCTCAAATAATCATCAATGATGACAAGGATGTACCACTTCCCTCCCGCTGACTGCACTCTGGCCGGACCAACAGTGTCCATGTGCAAGAGCTGTCCTGCTGCATCAGTCATCACTTGAGTGACTGGTATATGAGAAGTGGGAACCATCTTGCCATGTCGGAAAGGAGAACACACAACATCTTTGACCATCTTGAGTTTAGGCAAACCACGAATGAGATCATAACTGCTAACTTGGGTCAAATGATCAAAGCTTATATGACCAAGTCTCCTATGCCAAACGGAGAGATCACGGGACTTTGAAGCAATCAAACAACAGAGAGTCTCCAGAAGAAGCAGAAAAATCAGCACAAAAGACTCTCCCAAATCTAGAAATCCCGCAAACTAACTCCCTAGAAGAATTGAGGATCCTACAGGCACTACTCTTAAAGCTTACCTTGAAACCGTCATTGATAAGCTGAGAGACAGAAAGCAAATTATATTGCAACTTACTAAGGCAACGTCCTTAAGAATGAAATGATCATTAATGTATACGGTACCTTTAGCACTGACTCTACCTAACGAAGTATCCTCAAAAGTGATCAACTCATCACCGGGAGCTCAGACTAGGGAAGAAAACCAGCGGGAGTCTCCGGTCATATGACGAGAACAACCAGAGTATACGATCCAAATCCCCCCTTCCCAGTCCTAAGAACCTAAATCAAACAGAGCGAGATGTAGATGACTCAGTATTGGGACAGATCAAAGCAGATCTAGGAACCCAAAACTGAGTCGCCCGAGTAGAAGAACCAGCCAACAGAGCAGATGAATGCAATATAGCGCCTCTCTGACGAACCATGTGGAGGTCCATCCATATTTGTGATGAGTATTTGACTTTATTTGAGCAAGGTGTGCTCAGGTTTAAGTTTGGTTTGAATTGGAATTTAAAAGGAAGCAATTTGAGTTGTGTCAGCTTCAGGCGGCACTACCGGCCTTGTGGAGGCAGTAGTACCGACTATATGAACTAAATAAGATTTTGTGATGATAATTGCATATTATTATTGGACAATGCTATATGATGGATTTCCTTGTCTTTGATGATTACAGGGCTTCAAATTGTGGCTATGGTGAGGCGAAGAATGGCCGAGACTAGGCGAGGTGCGCCGGAGGTCCGGAAAGTCGGTGATGGTCGGAAGATGGCCGGAGATGAAGCGGATGCAAGTCAAAAAGTCAAGGCAACTTTGTGGATGCTGGCTTGAACCTACCGAGTCAAGAAACCCATTGGGTCATGGGCTTTAGGAGGTAGTGTAGCGGTCAAGTCAGCTAGTGGATAAAACCCTGTTATTAGTGGGTTTCGGATTAGCCCAATAGAGAAGTGTGTGAGATCAAATCCTAGCTCTTAAAAGTTTGCTTAGGATTGAAGCAACCCATCCAAGGGTGGAGGATGACTCCCTTGCACTATAAATAGAGGGGAGGGGGTGTGCTCTCCCCTAAGCTTGTAAGAAAAATTCTTGTGTTGCTTTAATGAAAGCTTCGCCCACCTGGTTGTGAGGCTTTGGAATTTTTCCTCTCCAAGCAATGCAAATTTAATTTTACGCAATTTTATTTTAGTATTTAAATTCCGCATTTACATTCTCGCAATTTAATTTATGCAAGTTGGATTGCCTCCCCTCCTTCTACGTGCTTGTGCTTCTTCTTGCCAAAGATGAGTGGTTGATTAGACGAATCTTCTCTTAGATCAAATCCCAATTCTAGGATTGATTTGGATCTAATTTTTGGTGGGTATCTCCGTTACTCCATTATCTCATCAGATCAAAAAAATTTAAATTCAAATGAGTCACAGATTTGGAGATATCACCTTTTGACTGAGTTTCTTTTGTGCTGAAAATTCATTTTTGCTTTTCAGAAACAATAGATCTTGAATTATTTATCTCTCTTTTGTAAAGGAGATTTTGAATTGATTCCTTTTTTGGTGGACTCTCAACAACCATTAGTAGCATAGAAAAAATCCCCATGACCATATGATCCACGAATTTTTATTCATGGTAATTTTATTAGGGGATGTGCTGCTGTCTTTAAGATGGTTGCTCTTGATTCTTGAGAATTTATTATTTGATTTGATTATTTGACTTGGTTCTTGGAGCTCGTTGTTGGAGATCTCATCAATCTTGTCCAAGATGTGGGAATTTTGAAATTGGGATCATTCTCCCCCCTCTGATCGCCATCTCGATCTTTCACTCTCTGTGACTCTACTGTCACTAAGTCTGTAACCGCTCCTGTAGGACATCTAGGAACAGGTGCTGAGTTGGTCTGCCGGTATGCAAAGGCCAGACCATCCCAGTGCTACTGCCTAGACCTCCCACTGGAGGAAGCAAACTCACGTTGCTGATATTTATCTCAATGGGCAGAACGAGAAATATCATGAGGACGACAAAAAGACTGACTCGGGACAGCTCTGGGACAAAAACCAGAGGTAGAAGCCTGAAAACTAAGCCCAGTACATTGTCCAAGAACAGGAGACTCTCTAACTGTAACACCCCGGCATTTAATATGCCCGAATGCTACCAAACATAAGCTAAACAACAACTAAACACCATATTTAACATAAAATTCCAGCAAAGGCGCATAGACTAAAAACCGAAATTTCGGCAGCACCTCCTTTGTTTTATCATGAATTTAAGGAACAGCAACAATATAGCATTATATGGCAATAAGAGAAACATCTAAAACAGCAATAAATAAAGTCTTAACGACATTAAAAGACTAACATTAAGCTCTTAAGGTTCCAAGTGTCCAACGAACAATAAAACTCTCAAAAATCAAGCGAAGCCTTAATTCAATGACCATCACACGCAATTTATTATAAAACTAATGGAATGACTTGTGGAATCGTAATGATTAAAGCTACGTGTAGATGTGTGACTATTTCCCTTTCTCGTATGCCGTTCACTTGGTACCTAAAAAAAACAAGAAAACACAAGCGTGAGTTCGAAAACTCAGCAAGCATATTGCAATGGACAACAAGCATAACTACATGGCAATAACATCTTCCTTCATGTATATCATCTCATTCATGATTACTTATCAATATCATCATCAATTGGTATGCGATGTAATGCAATGCTCCACGACCCTGGAACCTCATACCGGTATGGTGGAGTACACACCCGTCGGTGTGCACCCTTTCCTCCCTTCCATCCCGAAGATGGAGGGTGCCTACTCGCTTCCAAACACCACGTGGATGGAATCACGATGTAGGACTTACTCAATGGCGTTCCGGATTAGTCATAACTTTCTCACCGACCTTGCCGGACTAGTTACGACTTTCTCACCGCCCTCGCCCTATCTCATGACATGCATGCAACCATGCCAATTATCATATTTAATTCACATATTAACACATGGCATCATAATATGTTAAACATGCTCATCATATCATATCAATCATTAACACATGGCAAGTGGACATATATCATGTAAACAATTCCATCTAATCTCAACATGTAACCTACAACTCGCTATCCATCACAACACACTTGCCTCAAACACGTGCAACGGATTGGCGGGAAGAAGAGGGCACTCCCGGGGTCACACCACCTGCACATAGGTATCACACACTCACATTTATGCCCACAAAACAATACGCAAACCCCCATCTAACCCGACATTACCAACTACTCGCGAAACCTAAAAACAGAGGTTCTGTCCCGTCGGGACAGCAGCCTTGCGAAAGGCATAACTTGAGTTCTGGGACTCCGAATCAATTAAACGAGTACATCCTCGCGTAGCTTAGGAAATTTCCCAACTTTCTCTAGGTATAAGGAAAGACCAATTCGGCCTCTAAAGTTGTTTAATCTACAGATTACCGAGATCTGTTCCAATCGCGTCACAGATTTTTAGGCGCTCGGTAAAACAGCCATAACTTTCAAACGGCTGATCGGAATTTAACGTGCTTTACGTCCACGGAAAGATAATTAAATTATCTACAACTTCCTAGAAGTCCGTACGGTCAGATTCGAAATCTAAATTGACGAAAACTCGAACCCTAGCTCGACTGCTCAATCTGCCCGAAAACAGAAACGTGGACAAGTTTAGATCTAACCCAAATTACTTCAAACCAACGCCTCCAATTGATCTAAAATCTTCATAAACATCCTAATAACAGTACCTAGATCAATTCCAAGGATCCCCATGTTCATATATTTGCCCGAAGCACAAAACTCCAATCAATCTCCGCGGATCTCCTCGCGAATCGCTCCTCGCTCCACGTTCCTCGCTCCTCGCTCCTCGCTCCTCGCTCCACGGGATGGATCCACGAGGAGCAGGGGTGGGGTGGCCACCCTAGGGCAGCAAGGGGTGGAGGGGAGGTGGTGTGGAGGTGGAGGAAGGGGAGGGGGGCGCACGGTATGGGGGGGGGCGGCTAGGGCTTAGGGAAGGGGGAGGGAGGAGAGGTGGAGGGAGGGGGCGCATGGGGCTGAGGTGGGGCACAAGGGGGGTAGGGGGAGCCCATTTTACCAGCCCCCACACCCTGCCCTAGTCCAATAATTGTGTGTTTGGTTGGAGAGTGAGGTGGAATAGAATGGTTCCATCCCAGATTTCAGGATGGAATGGTTCCATCCCAGATTTCAGGGATGGAATGGTTCCATCCCAGATTCTCAGGCAGGGCCCACTGTCACTCTCACATTCCATGTGGGATGGCTGCGTTCCAGAAAATTTGTAGAACCTGGCCGTCCCGAATCTAGAGAGAATATTCTCTTTTCTGGAACCAAATCATCCTCAGCTCCCCAACCAAACACTAGACTTGGTGGGATGGAATGGTTCCATTCCACCCCATCCCACTAACCAAACACACAATAAGAGTCCCTCTCAATCCCTCCAAAGCCAACCAAGGCCCAAAACTCCCCCGGGAAGGCCCAAAACCCTGAAAACGGCCCGGAAACGGCTCGGAAAAGCTATTAACCTCCAATTCCTATGGTTTTAACCTTATTTCCACATCTCATAATGTTTATAGCCTCATCATGCTCAATAATTAAGGATACGACACTCCGTGGCGACATAACACTTCAACCGGCCCAAAAACGCGAGTAAACCTCTACCGAAGGGTTTTAACCTAAATTCCATATTCCGTAGAGTTTTTGTCCTCAACATTCACATTGTATAAGATTACGACACTCCGAGGTGTCACATTCTTCCCCCCTTCAACAGGATTCGACCTCGAATCTAAACGCACCAACACGAAACCCAGCAAAACCAAAGATAGCTAGGTTTTCACATCACATACCTGAGGCGAAAAGCTCGGGATACTTCTCGCGCATGCGAGATTCCAGCTCCCAAGTCGCTTCCCTCGGTCGATGTGACCACAGGACCTTGACAAACTTAAGCGTCTGTTCTTCATCACTCGCTCTGAAGTCCCTAGAATTTCCACAGGACGGGACTCGAAGGTGAGGTCCTGCTGAAGCACTAATGGTTCCAATGGAACCACCAACTCCGGATCATGCAAGTATTTCTTCAACATCGAGACATGGAACACATTATGCACACCTTGCATGGATTCCGGTAGCTCTAGGCGATAGGCCAACCTTGCCAACTTCGGCGAGGATAGGAAAAGGCCCAACATACCTTGGACTGAAGCTTTCCTTTGGTGCCAAAACGCACCACACCCTTGGTGGGAGATACTCGCAAGAGTACGCTTATCACCCACCTCAAACTCCAAGTCTCGCCGCCACATCACCATAGCTTTTCTCATGCGCTCAGCCGCGAGAAGGTTCTGCCGAACCTCCGACACGCGATCAACAGTCTGCTGCACCCAATCCGGTCCAAGAATAGCTCTCTCGCCCACGGCATCCCAACAAAGTGGCGATCTGCACTTCCGACCATACAGTACCTCATAAGGAGCGGCCGGATCTTTGGAATGATAGCTGTTATTGTAAGCAAACTCGCAAGGGGCAAATGGTCTTCCCAGCTACCCTTCCAAGCCATCACACAGGCCCCGAGCATGTCCTCCAAAGTTTGGATGGTACGCTCAGGCGCCCATCTGTCTGAGGGTGAAAAGCGGTACTAAGGCGAAGGCTGCACTCCAAAGCACTCGCAAACTCTCCTAACTTGGAGACGAACTTCGCATCCCGATCAGAGATAATGGTCTTGGGTACACCATGCAATCTCACAATCTCCCGCACATAGATGGGAGCCAACTCGCTCGCTGAATTGGTCGTGCGGATGGGAATGAAATGCACAGACTTGCTAAGACGGTCCACCACAACCCAAACAGCATCCTTCCCTCGTGGAGTACGAGGTAAGCCAACCACAAAATCTATGGAGATGTCATCCCATGGCCACACAGGAATCTCCAAAGGCTGCAACAAGCCAGCGGGACGCTTATGCTCAGCTTTGATCTTCTGGCAAATCCCACAAGACGCCACATACTTGGCAATATCCACTCTCATCCTTTTCCACCAGAAATTCTTCTTCAAGTCCCTGTACATCTTGGTCTCCCCAGGATGGACCGTGTACGGGGTGCGATAAGCTTCTTTCAGGATGTCTTCTTTCACTTGAGATTTCTGGGGTACACACAGACGGCCCTGAAACCTCAAAGCTCCCGCATCATCAACAGTAAAGTCTCCAGACTTGCCTTCCTCAAGGCGTTTCCTCACTTGCTGGAGCAAACGATCATGCTGCTGTGCCTCTCGCACACGCTCAGGAATCGCTGACTCAAGAATCATTTGAGTTTCAGCCTGCACGGTCCCCGCAAAGCAGTAGGAGACTCCCAAACGCTCAAAATCAGCAACAAGACAATCAACAACAGGGGGCATTGTCTTGCGACTAAGAGCATCGGCCACCACATTTGCCTTCCCCGGATGATACTGGATAGTGAGGTCATAATCCTTTATCAACTCTAGCCACCTCCTCTGCCTCAAGTTCAAATCTTTCTGAGTGAAGATGTACTTGAGGCTCTTGTGATCAGTGAAAATATCACAAGACTCGCCGTACAGGTAATGCCTCCATAACTTCAATGCAAACACCACGGCGGCTAGCTCAAGATCATGCGTGGGATAATTCTGCTCATGCTTTTTCAACTGCCTCGAAGCATAAGCAATCACCTTGCCATCTTGCATGAGTACACAACCAAGTCCCAACCGAGAATCATCAGAATAAACAGTGAAGCGCTTTCCCGGCTCGGGAAGGGTAAGAACAGGAGCAGTCACTAACTTCTCCTTCAAAGTGCAGAAACTGTGCTCACACTCTACGATCCATCGAATTTCATCCCCTTCGAGTCACTGCGAAAGTGGCTTGGCAATGATAGAGAAATCCTGCACAAAACGCCGATAGTAGCCACCAACCCAAGGAAACTACGCACCTCTTTGACATTGGAAGGCCTCTTCCAATCCAAAATCTGCCGAGACTTTGCTAGGATCTACAGATATGCCCTCCGGATTGATGATGTGGCCAAGAAAACCCACTTGAAATCCGTAACTCGCACTTTTTCAGCTTAGCAAAGAACCGATTCTCCATCAAGGTACTCAAGACAAGCCTCAAGTGCCGCTCATGCTCCTCTTACGATTTAGAGTAAATCAGAATGTCATCGATGAACACTACTACAAACTCATCAAGGTACTTGTGTAGTATACTGTTCATCGCCTCCATAAAGACAGCAGGAGCATTAGTTAGTCCAAAAGACATAACTTTAAATTCATAATGCCCATACCTAGTGGAGAAAGCAGTCTTCTCAATGTCCTGCTCCCTCACACGGATCTCGATTATACCCGATCAAGATCAATCTTGGAGAACACCTTTGCTCCCTTCAGTTGGTCAAACAGATCCTCGATGCGAGGCAAAGGATACTTGTTTTTGACTATCACTTGATTAAGAGCACGATAATCAATGCACATGCGCCAACTTCCATCCTTCTTCGAGACAAAGAGAACGGGTGCTCCCCATGGCGAAACGCTACGCCGAATAAAGCCCTTGGCCAACAGATCCTCCAACTGCTTCTTCAACTCATCTTGAAAAGGTCGAGCCAAGCGGTATGGAGAGATAGAAATAGGTCGAGTGCCAGGAACAAGATCAATACGAAACTCCACATTCCTCGCGGGAGGTAAACCAGGTAACTCATCAGGGAACACATCAACAAACTCCTTCACTACAGGAATCCCCTCAATGGAAACTGAAGAAGATGGCTTTTCTGACAAGGTCATGAGGAAACCCAAATGCCTCAAACGGCGACCAGAAAACAGACTAGTCAACGCAAAGACGGAACTGGAAGGTAAACCACCCTGAAAGGTCAACTCTACTCCTGACGGGGCCTGCAAGGCAACCGTCTTCCAGAAACAACAAATCTTGGCGCGGTGCTGATGCAACCAGTCCATGCCCAAAATGACATCAAAAGGAGCCAACTGGATCACCATAAGATTGGCAAAGAAAACCTCATCATCAATGGCAATGGTGCAACCAGGGCAAACCAAAGAACTAGCAATCAAACCCCCAGGGGAACTGACTAGCACAGACTCAGAAATCCGCTGGACCCCCAATTTAGCTCTACTAGCAAACTCAGACGACACAAAGGAATAGGATGCACCGGAATCAAACAGAACAAAGGCATCAACGGAATCCACGAGTAGAGTACCTGAAACCACCTCTGGATGCCCGGTGACTCGGCGATCGGCAAAGCGTACACTCTTGGTGGCGCCGACGTATGAGCCCCGACTCAGCCGATGCCCCATTAAGGCTGGGGCGGAGGAGGCAATCGAGGAGGAGCAGACGGCCGCGGGCACCAAGACGCCGCTGGTGGCGCCACGCAAAGGCGGTGAGAAACAGGGCAGCCATCATGTGCACCGATCCTCTAGAAGACGCCGCTGGAGTGGGAGGAGAAGACACCGTCTCCCACTTGATGATGCTACCGGATTCATCCAGCAGACTCGTCCCGTATGGCCGGGCTTGCCACGATGGTTGCAACTCCCGGTCCAACCACACTCAAGCACGGTGCTCACCACCGCACTCGTAACGATCCGCGAAAATCCAATACAAAACACTTTTCTTTTGGTTCAGCTCAACTAAAGCCAAGAAAATAAATAAACCGACCGGCCGTAACGGCAGAGAACATCCGAAGGGAACCACCATCAACTCTTCTATTTGACTCCACCAACTACCCGATCAAGGATGAAAGGATAAGCATTCTTCTCCTACAGGGGTTAATAGTTCTTCGGTGATGGCGCTTAACCGGCCACATCACAAACCTCACCGTTACTATGAACAAAAGAGGTGACCGAAACCCTTCGGCACCACAACCCCACTTTTATCACCACAACAGGAACAATCCAATCATTTATACTGCAGACTCCACAACTCTCTGGGAGCCTCGCCCCTGGCCTCCACGGCCACGGCGTCCACGGCCTCTACCTCGGCATGGTCGCTAGACAGACAACCATCCAAACACAAAAACATAAACACAAAATCACACAATCAAGATCATAGATCAAACATCATCATAAGCATATCCTTCATTAAATAATTAAGCGCAATGCAATGATGAACCAAAACCCCATCCTACTGTGCAACCAAGTGTGTCAAATTTTAGATTAGTTATACCACTTTTGCAAGTTTTAATGTTGCTATCCTATAACAAAATTTTAGTTAGGACCTAAGCCATGTTTCTAAGTTATTCCACATCATATTTTAGTTTTACCCTATAGCATGACACTAAAAATTCACATTCCAAGGACCTACAGCCCGCTCTGATACCAACTGTAACACCCCGGCATTTAATATGCCCGAATGCTACCAAACATAAGCTAAACAACAACTAAACACCATATTTAACATAAAATTCCAGCAAAGGCGCATAGACTAAAAACCGAAATTTCGGCAGCACCTCCTTTGTTTTATCATGAATTTAAGGAACAGCAACAATATAGCATTATATGGCAATAAGAGAAACATCTAAAACAGCAATAAATAAAGTCTTAACGACATTAAAAGACTAACATTAAGCTCTTAAGGTTCCAAGTGTCCAACGAACAATAAAACTCTCAAAAATCAAGCGAAGCCTTAATTCAATGACCATCACACGCAATTTATTATAAAACTAATGGAATGACTTGTGGAATCGTAATGATTAAAGCTACGTGTAGATGTGTGACTATTTCCCTTTCCCGTATGCCGTTCACTTGGTACCTAAAAAAAAACAAGAAAACACAAGCGTGAGTTCGAAAACTTCACAAGCATATTGCAATGGACAACAAGCATAACTACATGGCAATAACATCTTCCTTCATGTATATCATCTCATTCATGATTACTTATCAATATCATCATCAATTGGTATGCGATGTAATGCAATACTCCTGACCCTCTGGAACCTCATACCGGTATGGTGGAGTACACACCCGTCGGTGTGCACCCTTTCCTCCCTTCCATCCCGAAGATGGAGGGTGCCTACTCGCTTCCAAACACCACGTGGATGGAATCACGATGTAGGACTTACTCAATGGCGTTCCGGATTAGTCATAACTTTCTTACCGACCTTGCCGGACTAGTTACAACTTTCTCACCGCCCTCGCCCTATCTCATGACATGCATGCAACCATGCCAATTATCATATTTAATTCACATATTAACACATGGCATCATAATATGTTAAACATGCTCATCATATCATATCAATCATTAACACATGGCAAGTGGACATATATCATGTAAACAATTCCATCTAATCTCAACATGCAACCTACAACTCGCTATCCATCACAACACACTTGCCTCAAACACGTGCAACGGATTGGCGGGAAGAAGAGGGCACTCCCGGGGTCACACCACCTGCACATAGGTATCACACACTCACATTTATGCCCACAAAACAGTACGCAAACCCCCATCTAACCCGACATTACCAACTACTCGCGAAACCTAAAAACAGAGGTTCTGTCCCGTCGGAACAGCAGCCTTGCGAAAGGCATAACTTGAGTTCTGGGACTACGAATCAATTAAACGAGTACATCCTCGCGTAGCTTAGGAAATTTCCCAACTTTCTCTAGGTATAAGGAAAGACCAATTCGGCCTCTAAAGTTGTTTAATCTACAGATTACCGAGATCTGTTCCAATCGCGTCACAGATTTTTAGGCGCTCGGTAAAACAGCCATAACTTTCAAACGGCTGATCAGAATTTAACGTGCTTTACGTCCACGGAAATATAATTAAATTATCTACAACTTCCTAGAAGTACGTACGGTCAGATTCGAAATCTAAATTGACGAAAACTCGAACCCTAGCTCGACTGCTCAATCTGCCCGAAAACAGAAACGTGGACAAGTTTAGATCTAACCCAAATTAATTCAAACCAACGCCTCCAATTGATCTAAAATCTTCATAAACATCCTAATAACAGTACCTAGATCAATTCCAAGGATCCCCATGTTCATACCTTTGCCCGAAGCACAAAACTCCAATCAATCTCCGCGGATCTCCTCGCGAATCGCTCCTCGCTCCACGTTCCTCGCTCCTCGCTCCACGGGATGGATCCACGAGGTGCAGGGGTGGGGTGGCCACCCTAGGGCAGCAAGGGGTGGAGGGGAGGTGGTGTGGAGGTGGAGGAAGGGGAGGGGGGGCGCACGGTATCTGGGCGGCTAGGGCTTAGGGGAGGGGGAGGAGAGGTGGAGGGAGGCGCATGGGGCTGAGGTGGGGCGCAAGGGGGGGCAGGGGGAGCCCCTTTTACCAGCCCCCACACCCTGCCCTAGTCCAATAAGAGTCCCTCTCAATCCCTCCAAAGCCCACCAAGGCCCAAAACTCCCCCGGGAAGGCCCAAAACCCTGAAAACGGCCCGGAAACGGCCCGGAAAAGCTATTAACCTCCAATTCCTATGGTTTTAACCTTATTTCCACATCTCATAATGTTTATAGCCTCATCATGCTCAATAATTAAGGATACGACACTCCGTGGCGACATAACACTTCAACCGGCCCAAAAACGCGAGTAAACCTCTACCGAAGGGTTTTAACCTAAATTCCATATTCCGTAGAGTTTTTGTCCTCAACATTCACATTGTATAAGATTACGACACTCCGAGGTGTCACACTAACATGTCTATCCTGTCTAGAAGCAGTATGTGCCTTAGGAGCACTCAGACTCTGGGGATAACCCTGAATACCCCTAAGGGCACGAACACGCTCACTCCGAGTGATCTCGGTGTGTCTAAAGCAGAAATTAGTAAGATGTCTATCCTTCTAACAGAAGGTGCAAATATACTTCATCTTGGAGGCTAAAGTAGCAGGAGGTGTCACCTTCTCATCAGAGATCCCATTGGACCATACTAGCTGACCTAAAAATAGTGGTGCTCGTCTGTGGAGCAACCACAATCTCTCCACTCTTGGAGACGCGCACAACTGTAGGCGGATGCGCTCGTGCGTGCTCCAAGTGGTCAAACCCTAGACCTTGGTTGAATCTACTAATTTTGGATTGGTCTAAGATGATATTGAGCTTCCTTTTGCCTTCAACAAATTTCTCGAGAGTGCTCATAAGATACTTACACTCCCGAAAAAATGAAGCGCAAGAAGAATAGGAGGAAAGAGTAGAAGGAGAAGAGCCAGAAGAGGAAGAACGAACAGCACGTGCATATCTCTCCTTATGCACAGCCACCCCAATCTTGAGGGCCTCAAAAGAAACGCAGAGAGCATTTCTAATCCTAGAAACCTGGGTGTCTAATTTCTTCCTATGCTCAACATGGATTTTAACCACGTCCTCCTAAACCCAAACACACAGCAAACAACCATTTTGTGACTTAGCTAGTAAGTTCTTAGCAAGTTTAGCACACCTGACATTCAAAGCAGCATTGTCAATTTTTAATTGCCTACAACCCTCACATGAACTGACTGGGTGCTTAGAAGCATGTGATTCAAGATCATCATTTCTAGTACAAAACTTCCTAAAGTGTGAGCTCATGGCATTTATTTCAGCAAGCAATTTAGGGTAATTTTCACATGAAGCATTTGTGTGAGTATGAAGAAAACTAGCATCTAGAGGAATGGGATCAATGGGACAAGTGCTAGCATTCTTCGACCTAAGAACATCAAGTTCAGAAAGCACACTATCTTGCAAGGTCCTTAGGTTCTCCAACTCCACAAGCAAGGCATCACATAAAGTGCAATCAGTGTCATGGGAGGGAGAAGATCTAAGCGAAGCTAACTCCCGTGATAGAATATCAACCTCCTTCTCTAACTCCAAACACCTCAACTTGGTTCTAGCATGGAATTTGCCTAATTTACAAAAAGCATCATTAAGCTCGTCATAGGTGGGTACCTCATCGGTGTCGCTGTAGAGGTCATCGTCGCTGATGCCATTGGCGTCCGCCATGAAGCACATGCCGGAGAAGTCGTCACCGCCCTTCTTCTCTTACGGGTCATCCTTGCCCTCGTCGCTCCATGTCTCCATGTTGGAGATGTCGATGTCATCGAGCGCGGTGAGGACGTGGTGGAAGAGCAACTTGTTCTTCGCGAAGTTGCGGTACTTCTTCTTCTCATTCGCCAGCTCGCGAGCTGGAATCTTCTTATTGCGGTTCTTATTGGTGTAGTCATTCTTGCTCAAACCGCTGGAGTCATTCTTGCCCTTCTCCAGCTTGGGCAGTTTGTTCGAATGTGGTTGGTGCCACCACGCTCGAAGCAGGAGATAGTGCCACCTCTCTTCTTCTCTCTCACTCTCTTGTAAACATTGAAAAATTTGCGAGCGACAAGAACAAGCTCATTTTCTAGAAATCTTTCTAGAATGTCATCGTTTACATCGCAAAGAGTAGAGAGAGAAACCAAAAGAAAAATCAAGAGGAGGTCCAAAATAAGATCCAATGGGATCGGTGACCAAGGCCATCGACTGAGATTTCATCTTACGAGAGACGACGTTGATCTCATGAGTCTTGAGAAGGGAATAAGCCCATCAAAAGTCAAGGTCGACAAATCAGTAGAATCCTTTATATCCTTCATCTCCCAAACTCTCAAATCAAGTTCAATCGAAAAGTGCATAGCATTCTTCGAATCAAAGTATGTGCAACTGACTGATTGGAGATTGCTAAGGATCTTTATGAAACAAGCAAAGCACTCATCAAGACTTTCACCAGCGTGCTGCTCAAACTTGTTATAGTCGCGCTTGTATTGGTCCTGTCTCACTGTCTTGATCTGAGTGGTGCCCTCATGGTAAGCATCGAGGGTCACCCAGATCTGATGAGCAGATCATATGTGAGAGATTTGGCCATACTCACTGCGGCTAAGTCCTTGTATGAGAATATTCTTTGCCTTAGCATTTGCCTCAACGTCAGCCATGTTTGCGGCATTGATGTTCTCATCAGCAGGAACCTCGTAAGGGAGCTTCACATTCTGCTAAATAAAGAAACTCTGGGCAATGATGTATGACTCCATCAACTTCCAGAATAGATAGTCGATTCCCGAAAAAATATGAGGCTTGGTGGAATACTTGTCCGTCTCTATGGCTCTCGAGACCGGTCAAGATCTACAAAAAAACAAAACCAGGCTCAGATACCAATTGAAAGATCGAGATGGCGATCAGAGGGGTCGTGAATGATCCCAATTTCAATATTCCCACCTCTTGGACAAGATTGATGCTTTCTCTAACAACGAGCCCCAAGAACCAATTTAAATAATAAAACCAAGCAAGGAAATCTCAAGAATCAAGAGCAATCATGGATCATCTTTAAAGTAGCAGCACATCCCTCTAATAAAATTGCCATGAATAAAAATTTGTGTCTTATATGATCATAGGGATTTTTTGTGGTACTACTGGTAGTTGAGAGTCCACCAAAAAAGAAATCAATTCAAAATCACCTTTAGAAAAAGAGAGATAAATAAGACAAGATCTATCGTTTCTGAAAAGCAAAAGTGAATTTTCAGCACAAAAACTCAGTCAAAAGGTGATCTCTCCAAATATGTGACTCATTTGAATTTAAATTTTTTTTATCTGATGAGATAATAGAGTCACAAAGCTACCCACAAAAAATTAGATGAAGATCAAGCATAATAAAATTATTATGAAAATAACAAGCTCTGCCACACAAAGAACTCTGACAGAAAATTTGGGGCTTGGTAAAAACCTCATAGCTCTAAAACTATAATCCATATTAACTTCCCACTTGGAGGGATGATAGGTATGAAAGTCATGCAACTTTTACAACAAGAATCACCCCAATATCAGATCACATGAATTTTGTATAAAATAAACAAAATCTACCGCACCGAGAAAACAGACTTGAACAGGAAATTAAGAAAAAAACTTGAAGAACACAACCTTCAAGGTTTCTGAAAGATTGAACATAAAAGAAGTGAAGCCTAAATAATGGTGATATGATTTAAGAAGATTCATCCATCAATTATTCATCCTTGGCTCAAGAACACAAGCATTTAGAAGGAGTGGAGGCAAATGTGCGGAATTTAAATGCTTGAAAGTAAATATTGAATTTAAATTGCGTAAAATAAAGACATAATATAAATGCAAAATTTAAATTCACAAGAATAGTAAAGAAACTCTTTGTATTTCTAGTGGAAATGCTTACAAAGCCTCACAACAAGTGGGCAAAGCTCAAAGGAGCATACAAAACCTTCAAGTGGGGAGGCTACCTCTACCCCTCTATTTATAGTGTACATGGGTCATCCTTCACCCTTGGATGAGTTGCTTCTATTCTAAGCTACCCTCCAAAGAACAGGATTTGATCACACACACTTACCCATTGGGCTAACCTGAAACCCAATAACACAACGGGTTTTGCACTCTTCTTAAAGCAAACTAGACAACCACTATTCTATCCTCTTGAACTGTGATCCAACGGTTGTCCTAGATCCGGGCAGCGCCAAGTTAGATTCTGCAATGTTCTCTTGACTTTTTGACTTGCCCCGGCTTCATCTCCAGCCATCTTCCGGCGATCTCCGACCATCCGAATTTCCAGCTTCCCTTGCCTAGTCATAACCATTCTTCACCTCACCATGACCTCAAATTGAAGCCCTACAACCATCAAAGACAAGGAAACCCATCACATAGCATTGCCCAATAAGTTATGCACAATAATTATCACAAATGCTCAAACAAAAATATTATCTCGTTCATAAAGTTGGTACTACCGCCTCCACAAGGCCAGTAGTGCCGCCTGAAGCTGACACAACTCAAATTGCTTTCTTTTGAATTTCAATTCAAATCAAAATCAAACTGAGCACACGCTGCTCAAATAAAGTCAAATACTCATCATAATCATGGAAGAACCTCCACATGGTCCTTCAGAAATTTAAATAAAATATTTCCTACGACCAAAATACGGCGATTTAGCCTATGCGGATCGCACGGGAGACAAGGATTTTCCTAATTTTCCTCCTCTCTCTTTTTCTTTCTTTTTCTCCTCTTTTCTTTTCTTCTCTCTTTTTTTCTTTTCCATCTCTTTTTTTTCTTTTTCTTTCTTTTCTCCCTTCCTTCCTTCTGGTCGACACCCCTAGCCTCCTCTTCTCAAGTTTTTCTCCACCTCGCCTCTCTTCTACTCCAGCCGATTAGTCCCCATCGGCTCCCCTGCCGGCCGGTGGCCCGGCCGCCGACCTCCTCCTCTCTCTAGCCGCCTCCACGCCAACCTCTCTTCCTCCCCCGGTCAGACCGTCGCCTCTTCCCCCTACTGCTCCTTTTCTCTACTTCCCTCCTCTCCACCTCTACTCGCTGGCTGATCCTAGCAGCGCTGCCTACTTCCCTACCACCGGCCTCACTCCTGTCGGCCCTTCCCTCGCCGAACTCCTCTCTTGGCGCTGCCGTTCCAAGCTGGTGATGCCCTTTTCTTCCCTTTGCTCTACCCAAGCGCTGCCTCGTCCTTCTCTCCTTCTCTTCCCTCTCTTCTCCTCTCTACTATCGGCCGCCTCTACCCCTTCTCCTCTCTCTAATCACTCCTTCCTCCTTTTTCTACTAGCCAACTCCAGGCCGAGTCCTCTAATGGAGTCCTACTATTTTGATTGCAAAATTTTAAGTTTTAGTTCACATTTTGATTTTGCAAGAACGGACGATGATGAATGGATTCTAATGGGACGACAAAGCGACTAGCTATACAACCCTAGAGTTCGACCCTATTGAGGCCAAGAACTACCCGATCTACTCATTCAAAGCATTTCTACTAGGTAGTATTACTACTGCTGCTAGTGGTGGTGCACCTAAGGTTGTGGTTCGGGTATGAAGTTGACAGAGGTGAGGAAGGTGAGGTGGTCACTGCTGGATCCTCCCCGGCCTTCTTGCTCCAGGTTTGGTCTGGCTCCTCCTCGGATCCTCTTGCTTCTTGCTTGCCTGGCTTCTCTTCTGGCATCGAGTGAGCTCCAATTTGAGGATATTCTTCTTGCTCCTTGCTCCGGTTCTTGGTCTTGAGCTTGGAGGTTGGAGTGGAGAAGGAGATGGATGTCTTTTGGTGGTGTTGCTCTCGGTTCTTGGCTTTGGCTAAGAAGGGAGTGGGTGCTGCTGGTTTGCTTCTGTTTGGTTGAGAATTGAGGTTGCTTTGCTGCCTTGGGATATCTCAGCTAAAAGGGAAGGGAGTAGAGCTACCTTGATTGCTCGGCTGGTAAATGAAGGCATGGCCTTGAGTCCTTGCCTTGGTGGCTGAGCTACCGAAGGAAGCTGCACCTCCTGTGTTTGGCTGACTGGTTGGCTAAGCTTGGTTGCTTTGCTCTGGATGGATTGAATGGTCAAAGTTACCAAGTTACCTCCCTGGTTCCTTTAACCAAGTTACTAAATGGGCATTGCCTACAATTTGGCTCAAAAGTGATATGGACACCCGCAGTCTAAACAGGTAAGTTGAGATTGCCGAATGATGAACCCGATCTTGCGAGAGGTGCCGATCCGGCCCCAATAGGTCTAGTATCTCAGCGATCGATACCTCGCCTGCGAGTCTGATGGTAATCCCCAATTCTTATTCTATTCGTTCTAATCGCAATTAAGTTTTTTTACACGCAAAATATGTTAATTAATATTCTAATTATTGCTTAACACTCCTAATTATCTGTCTAATGTTCTAGGTCGTTTCATTCACCTAGGTAATAACACAACATATTTAAATCCAACTGAGACCTGTGTTTAATTTTTCATATATAGTAATTTCAACTTTTCTAGTAATATTAGATTCAATAGTAGAACTCAACTTCTTGGAGATTGAAAGGTATGAACAAACTAAAACAACAAGAACCAGCAAAATGAAGAAATCATTAGGCCTATTGTAGTTCTCTGATATCATACATAGAAGGAATCTAATCAAGGGCCTGAAATCAGGGGGAAATCAAACTTTGTTCTACTGACGTATTCATTTAGGTATTTCAATTAACATAGAAAATAAATTTAGTACTTCACGGCTCAGATCATACATAAATATAAATTGTGTAGATCATGATGATTAAGAACATTAGAACCTGTCTTGAAGGACCCAGAGCTATGGTTGTCGATTTATCAAACAAGTGGAGTGCATCCTCAAGTATAAAGGCTTCGTGAATAAAATTAGTATCTGGTTTGATATTCCTACTTGTTACAAAGAATTTCCTTGATAAATACGTATATGTCAACATTGAAATCCATAAGGTAGGGATTAGGCATTAAATAATATTAAACTTGGGTATACTCGAATATGTAAATATTTGCTTAACCATGCTTTAGACTTGGGAGAACAAACGGTCGGTTACACTATTTGTTTAGAAATGGGAATTTCAACTTGTTGAGAAAGTTGTCTTGTTACTTTGATATAAAATTTAAAATGAAAACTAGGTCTTGATTTGGACGAGTTATTTATATAATATGTGAATTGCATGGACTTACACGTAGTATAGGAGGAGTTCTCGCCCGGGTCGATTAATAACCGAACATAGTGTTATATAATCCAAGAAATTCCGTGCAACCACAAGCGCTATTATGGGGTAGCCTTAATCTATTAAGTTGCTTGGGGTCAAGCTTTGCACATTGGAAGGCCAAAGTAGTACAAGCATTCGGAGCATTCTATATAGGTTTGCTCATAGAGGTGCCCTCACCGAGGTGTTGGGAATAATGCTTGCCGATACAATAATGTATGCCTTGCTATGAAGAAAATGATTATGAAAGGAGAGGTGGAAACAAAGTATTATGAATTATATGTTTAATTTTCGCCGCACCCTGGTAAGGGTCTGAACATCCTCAGCTTCGCTTTCTGGGAAAAATCTAATTTAAATTAATTAAATTCAAAAATTGGAGTTTCCTTGGTGTTTTTGCTAACCTGGCATCCTTTCCCATCCAAAATCGGGATTCAATTCCCTTCCGTTCGAAAAATCGAATTTCTTGGTTCCCGCCGGTACCCGAAATTTCACCTGAGTCCAAAAATGCTCCAAATATCCCAAAATCACTTCAATTAGGTCTCAATTATTCCAAAATGATTTTTGGAATGATTCCCCGGATTTTTGGAACTCCGCCCCTATTTTATCCCGCACGGCTTTTGTTTAATGCCCGCTATTCGCTCCAGAATATTCAAATCCACAAATTTCATCCAAATTCCATGAAACCAATTTTATTGGGTTCCAAATATTCCAAAATGGTTCTAGGAATTTTTCCGGAATTTTTAGACCATTTTTGCTAATTTTTCCCTAGGGCGGTTCATTTACGTAACTCTCGGCCAATCGGAGCTTGCCACGTGGCGCTACAGTGTTGTCTTCAACCTCTTGCTTGGAGTTTCCAGAGAAGCTCCCATGGAGCCTTCCATGCATGCCTCTCTCCATTCAAACCACCATAACTTCCTCCACACACCTCCAAATCATGAACGGTCAAGTCCGTTGAATCCGTGACGACGATACCTTTTCGTTCCCCACCTTCATTAGCCCTCAATCCCGCCGGAAACCGTCGCATTAAGCAAAAACTAAAATGCACATTATTGCCATTAACTCGGTCGTTTCTTCTCCAAACGGCGTGCTTCCACCTCTCCTTGCTTCGTTTGAGGACCCTCTTCCCGGTGGTAGCACTCACTCCTAGCCTCTCCACCTCGTTCATCCGCTAGATCAAGAAAACCGGCGCCGGGTCATATTTTCGTGTGTTCTTCGTGTTCATCCTAGTTTCTCCCTCTCCGGTGGGCCAATCCTCATTCCGTTTGTTTCTTTGTGTTAGTTGGGAGTCTAGACTCTAACTCATCCATCAATTTCAGGATTTACCAAGAATTGGTGACGAATTTCGGAATTTACATGTTTCGCCCGAACCGACAAATTTTGTCGAATTCATCATTTCCGGTGGGTTCTTGCTCAATTCCTTGCCATTCTAGATCCCTCTAGATGTTCTCTATGCGATCCATTGTTCATTTTAGTGTAGTTACATTCAATTTTCGGAGAAATTTCGGATTTTGGAGAGAGGTGGAGGTTCTCTGTTTTGCTCTAGCCGTGTGCACGCCGCCGGCGACTCGCCGCCGTCGCTGTCGTTCCGGTCGGCGTGCCACCGCCTCCACGCCCCAGGCCGCCACCCGCCGCCGCCACCGCCAGCGCCAGCGCCGCATTTCTTTGCTCGAAGCGCATCGCCCGCCGCCGCCGCCATGCTGGCCGGCTGCACCGCTCCTCGCGCGCTGCCGTGCCGCCTCGGCCAGCCCGCCGCCCGCCATGCGCGGTTGCCCACCGCTGCCGGCCCTCACGACGCTGGCCGACGCCTCGCCACCGGTGTCGCTGATTCGCCACCGGTCGCCGCGGTCTCCCTTGGCCGGCCACCCATGGAGCTTGCTCCTCTGTTTCATGGCTAAGGCCAATGGGGAAGAAGCCCATTGGTATGACACCTTGGTCCCACATGTAGTACACTCAAGCCAACTCAAATTCAGAAAAAAATAAAGAAAAGGAATATTCCGGGAATATTCCCTCGTTTTCGATTTTTCAGGGTTTTTGAACTTCGGAAGCTCATATCTTTTCCGTCCGAACTCCGATTGACTCCGTTCAAATTTCTAAATTCATCTAAAATCAATACCTACTTGCCAGTACTACTTTTATAATTTTTGGATTTTATTTATTTTCTTGTATTTATTTGTTGTCTCGTTTTGTGCGTAGCCGAGGAGTCGTCCGAGTCCGCCGACCCCGCCGCCGGACTTTAAGCGTTCGACGACCTCGCCGCGACCGAAGGAAAGTCTCCTTGACGCATGTTGACCCGATGTTTATAAGTGTGTTTACAAAGTTTTATAAACTTGCATGCTATGTTTATAATCGTATGTCAAATATAAGTGACTAGTTAATCCAAATTGTGAATACTTTCTTTGTTATTAACATCCATGTTACTTGTAACCCTAGGACATTTGCTATGCCATGTTTACCTTATATGGTCACCTTTGTTGAATAGTACGGTAGATTCGCTTAGGACCCATATCGATGAAAATGACCCATGGGTGGGATTATACAAAAATGATGATTTAAAGTGTGATTTGGAAGTTATTGAAAAGATTTTGGTACTGTTTTTCTAAAATAAAAAGAAAAGAAAAAATGGTTTGAACTTGGGCGGAATGGAATGTCGGGCGGGTGCGGATTGAGCACTAGTTGCATTGTGCAAGTACCGCCCCAAGTCAATTAAGGACCGACGCTTCTGATTATCCATTCTAAGCATAACCGTACTACCACATGTCTATAATGGTACGACCTGGCTAACTAATTTGTAGAAACCTAACTTAGACTCACCAAATGGTGGAATGTGAGTGCCGGATAGAGGAAAGGTTGTTTTTCTCACACGGCGCAAGAGGGGGCTTCTGTACTGGGTGGCTAGAACCCTAACAGCGGTGAAACCTCAGCGGGTGGGTCGGGTTAGGCGTATACATTGTAAAGGCCTTGTCATGATCTCTCTACCGACACCCCAAAGGAAGTGTGTTAATTGCATGGCATCAAGAGATGATCATGTCTTGTGGGTAAAGTTGTGCACCTCTGCAGAGTTAAAACTATTCGAATAGCCGTGCCTACGGTCAAGGGCAAAGCAAAGAATGCTTTCATATTGGTAGACGTTGGTTTTGGTTTTAAAACTAAATGGTGTTGGTTTTGGGATTCGGGAGTGATTAGAACTCTCGAATGTGTAATAGCGGATTGAGCCAACAAGGTGGAAAGAACCTGTTTTATGCCTTGACGGAAAGAGTCATATGTGATTAAACTTAATTTTTAAAAGTTGGCGGTTAGAGCCTTTATATTGGTGATGGTGGATAGAACCTTCACTGGAATATTAAATAATTAAATTGCTAAAATAATTGTTAAAATGTGCTTTATGATAATTATACTTAAGTATGGTTTAATGAAATTTGGCTTTGTGCAAAAGAACCCTATTAAGCTTCCTTTGGAAAGCCCCACATACACATACTTTCCCAGACTTGCTGAGTACTTTTGTACTCACGTGCTACACATCTTGTCATCATCAGAAAACTACCAGGACGCAGCCGAAGACGGTGAGTTCTACACCGAAGACTTCGAGGAAGATTGCCAGGATAGCTAGTCGCGCTTCTTGTCGTCGCCTGTGGTGTTTTTGGTGTTCGCTTGTTGTCGCTTTTGCTTCTGCTGTCGTGTTTCCGGTCTCGTGACCGAGTATTGTAATAAGTGGCCATGTGGCCCATACTTTATTATTTATGTTACAATTTCGTTATGTTCGGCAATGACGTATCACTATTGACTGTGTGTACTAGCTACTGATCTGGGACTAGTACGGAAATACACAGGAGATTTCGGATAGCTGATCCGGGGTCTCACAGGGTCAAACATCACTGGGCTAGTTCAAAGTTAAGTCTAGGTGATGTAACGGTTCTCGTCATGATCTCTCTGCCACACACCTAGCAGCAACGAGAGTTGGTCATGTCTTGTTAGTAAAGTTGTACTCTTCTGCAGAGTATACATCTTTTCGAAAAGCCATGCTCACAGTCATGAGATACTTGGTGCATTGACACTAGTAAGATTTTGTATTTTACAAAAAGGGTTGAATTAGAAAAATGGTAGATAACGATATTTCAGATGTTATGCCAAGTGTGGTAAGGAATATAGTTATTCACAATCATGGAGGATTGTGAGTTGCTTATATTTTATGTTATTTATACTTGTTATTTACATATCTGTCAAACTGCTCATTACAAATTTCGGTTACAATCTACTACTTATTATTCATGCCTAAATCTCTATTTATGCAAAATAACATGGTAGGATAGCCATCTCCTTTGATATAATCAGGCATTTATTTATAATTGTGATACGCTACAAATCTTGGTGAGTACAAATGTACTCACCATTGCTTGTTGATATCCAGTGGACAAGAAACCGAGTTCTCTGATGACTCCAACTTTATCGCAGGTCATGGGGATTACAGTGAAGAGTTTGTTTAGGTTTAATCCTTGTCAGTTGGCTGTGGATATTTTGGGCTAAGACATATTGCTACACTTTTGTTGTTTCACTACTTTCTGTTGCATTTTGTTTGGCCGTTAAGGCCTTGTTGTAAAAGCTATGTATCGTCAATGTATGTATTCATGTTATATTGTGATGGATATAATAACCATGTTGCGAATGTGCATAGTAGCCACTGATCATAGAACTAGTATAGTATGCACAAGATCCTCTGATATTCCACGCCAGAAGGAGGGTCTTGACAGCGATAAAGCAAAACTATCTATCTATCCTTTCTGCATGACAGATTTGAATTGAATGTTCATCAAAGTTTGCTTCTACAATGGCACTTCATATTTATCTTACCGGTTACAGTCTCATGTCCATGTTTTTCTTTTCATAAATACTATTCTACGGTATACCATTGCAACAGTATAGCACTGAAACTCACGAAACTCGTGAAATTTTTACACTGAAACTTATAAAACTTAGCACTAAAACTGATGAAATATGAAACTCATGAAACTAAACACTAGAACTCATGAAACCAGATGAAACTCATCACTGAAACTAATGAAACTCAGGTATACCGTTGCAACGGTATACCGTTGGCTAGTTCTGCTCTTTTCTTTTAGTACATTCCAAAAAGGCACAAACATGTTGCTCCTTGCAATACATAGCAAATAATTAATCCATTTTTGAAAGGGGAAAAAAGCAACAAACAACTACATTGTATGAGTACATGATGTAAATCATTTCACCATTAATTAATAACAAATGGTGTTCCTCGCAAAAGAGAAAAAGATTAACTATCCTGCCATCATAATAAAATATAGCATGTGCAGTTATAAAAACTATGTATATGTAATTATCTTAGGATTTACATAAATGTAACATATATGCTTTAAAGAACTATTATTAGCCCGTGCAGGTGCACAGGTTGGTGACTAGTGCATACTAATTTATGTCAATTTAAATACACACGCGCCTGCGCAGATTCATATCCTATATCTTAGGGCGAATCTCAACCATTGGAATTAAGGGGAACAGCGAGGATATAACAGTAGTGATTTAGAACAGTGTATTGCTATAGTCAAGGGTGGATTTAGGCTCATGGCAAAATAGGTTGTAGCCTGAGGCTTAAAATTTTAGCTTGTATTTAGCCCAGGTAAGCCCATGGTGTAATAAATATATTAGCCCATGTTATATGATCTCAATTAGACCTATTATTTATCACCCAGCCTGGAGCATGTTCAAATTCTAGATCCGCCACTGGCTACAGTATTCCCCAAACAATAACTTACTATAGCCGCATGTAGGGATAAAAACGGACCGGATACGGACGGATAATGGCTCTACCATATTTGTTTTCATATTTTTTTTTCTCAGATTCGGATACGAATACGGATAGTCCGGACACGAATACGAATACGGATAATGTCGAATACAGATACGGATCGAATACGAATCGAATCGGATACGGTTACGAATATTTATCGGAACATGGTAATCCCTTAGATTGTACATAAAAAATCAACAAAAACACATAACTAGTTGGTTTTATTAAAACATTATTGAAAATTGAATAAATATAAGTATTTTTATTCACTTAGACAATAGTTAGATACCATGTTGCAAACAAAATTATATAAGACTTAGTTCATCACGTACATACCATTAATTCATCATACATGTAAATCAAAACACAAAATAAAGGTGATCCTTGCTCAGAGATACAAATGGAAACAAATATAGAACACACAAAAAGTTTGATAATACATAATTACCATATCTCTAGAAAACATATATAACACTTACATTTAATGACCCCAAGATTTGTATTATTTGTTAAATTATGTTTAAAATAATAAATTATTTATTTTATTAGTTTTTATGCATTTTAGCTACTTATTTAAAAAAATTTCCTATAAAAGATAACAATTTTTGAATTTTTAGAAAATTTAAAATATGATAAAATTTTAAAAATAATTTTTTAAAAAAATTATAGACTATGTTATGAATTTTATCAAAAAAATTCATAATTTTTTGTGCTAGTTTGCTAATTTTAATAATTGAAACTTGATTTATGGATTAATTAAATTAGAAAACAAGTTAAAATTTAGTAACCTTTTTGGACCAAAAGAGTAGCTTGGTCCAGCCCACATGTATATCTGGATATCCGCTCCATCACTATCCGGATTATCCGAATCCGTATCCGTATCCGACGGATAGTGAGATACCGAATTTGTATCCGTATCCGACAAAAAATATCAGTATCCGCATCCGATCCGATACTATTCGACAAATATCTGATCCGACAGAATCCGTATCCGAAAATTATCCGGATCGGTCGGAAACTATCCGATCCGTTTTCATCCCTAGCCGCATGCTAGGCAGAGGATAGAATCCAAGGGACGCACAAGCAATGCATAAGTCACCTCATCACCACCACAGGAGGTACAAAAATCAGGTGACCCAAAAGAACCTCATCCCCTAAAAAAACAAAAAAAAAACATCATCCACATTTCGGCTACAAAGCCTGGCCACCTCACAATCCCAGAGCTGCAGATATCCAATGGCAGCACCCTATCCTCGTCCTCACCAACCATTACAACTTTGCAACTTGGCTTCTTCTAATCTAGCTGTGACAACACACCAGACCAAAACTGACGAGGAATAGCTGGCCAGCTAGCTAGGCAGGATTAATTCTAATCTGGTACCGTAACAGCAGCTATGGAGACATGCTTCAGAACCTGGGCTCTGCATCCTCCCCAGGCTTCGCCTGGTAACAGCAGTAGCTATGGAGCACCCAGGAGGGCTGTCCTCTCTCTGGCGCCGTCGACGGCGACCTCCTCGTCGTCGGTGTTGTCGGTCAGGCGCGTCGGGATGCGGAGATCTCGCTTTGCTCGTCAGGCCAATGTGCTGGACGAAGGTTAGGACACAGTGCCTGAATCTTTCATGTTTTCGCTTTGGCTGTGTTTAGTGAACATTCAGTAATTATATAGCTACGCTTCTCACATGCTACTCCTGAGATTATTCCATACAGTTAATAGCAGGAATATCGCGCGATTGTGCTGTTTTTTTTTAATAATTAAATATATCTCTGAGTTAATATATTTTGGCATAATATGGATTGTGTATCGGTTTATCCATAAACGTCTGGTGTTTTCAATTATTAATTGGATTTAAGTTAGTATAGATTCTTGCAAAAACGACGGTAAAAAGGAGATAGATACACACAAAATAAGTAGCTACTAGTACTTAGAGGCCCCGTTTGGCAACTTAGAACCGGGCTGTTTCTATTAGAATCTGAGAGAAACCCAGCCAAACAGGCTAAAACTTGAAACAATTTTCCTCAGAACGTTTCTTCTTTTTTCACACCGTGGTTGAATCACCCTCAACCCCGTTTCTACTAGTTTCTACTAGAATCTGGAACCGTACCAAACGGTTTGCAGAAAGTGATTCCGATTCTATCTGAAACGTTTCTACCAAGAATCTGAAACCGTTTCCGTTTCTACTAGAATTTAGAACCATACCAAACGGGACCTTAGAATCAGTAAATATTCTTGTAACTTGAATTCCACAATACAACACCACACGAAACCACAAACTAGTTAGTTAATTGAAACAAAAACGCCTAACTTGGCAAGAAACCACACTTGAACAGTCACGTTACGAAAGTAGTAATTAGCAAGTTAGCATTGCAAGAATAAGAATTGCACCTGCCGCAACTCTTGTTGCTGTTGATGGTGATGGTGGTGGTTGCAGTGCAAGTCGCCGACGAGAAGAACTGGGAGAGCATGGTGATCGGCAGCGGGACGCCGGTGCTTGTGGACTTCTGGGCGCCGTGGTGCGGGCCGTGCCGGATGATCGACCCGGTGATCACGGAGCTGGCCAAGGAGTACGCCGGAAAGATAAAGTGCTGCAAGGTGAACACCGACGACTGCCCCAACATCGCCTCCACCTACGGCATCCGCAGCATCCCCACCGTCCTCGTGTTCAAGGACGGCGAGAAGAAGGAGAGCATCATCGGCGCCGTGCCCAAGGCCACCCTCTGCACCATCATCGACAAGTACCTCGACGGCTAGCCAGACCATGAGGCCACTCAAGATCAGAATTTCAGAATATCTTGGTATATGATAGGAAGGCTAGGTAGCTTGTGGATGTATATCGTCTTCACCCAGCTGTGTGTGTTCATGCAGCAGCTTGTAGCTTGGAGCCTCTTGCTGTAACTTTGGCATTCTAATGAGCAGCAGTAGTGGTGAGCTGTGATATAATCTGTACGAGGTGCAGTAACACAGGTGAAAAGAATACCCTTAGCATTGGAGAGATGATTGCTCTGGTGCCTGGACTAAGCACTTCAAACACATCAGAACATACTGCAACCGACAAAATTTGCACAAGTAACCAACCCAGAAATTGCTATCATCCGGATGTTTTTTATTTTAGCTAACATCTAAATTTTGGATCGTTGAATATCTTACCCGGATATCACCGAAATCATAGGATCGGATGTAATTGATACTTTCGAATCTCAACAATGATCCAATGGTCCTAAATTTGAGTGATTTCAACAATAAAAACACCCAAATGATGTTTATCAAATCCTATTAATAAAATGAGAAAATTTACGGTGAATTATACTTGTAGTATAAAATGTGTAGTAGAAATCACATCTAACCGTTGATTTGTTAAATATGTTTCTACTAGTCTACTATCAGGTGTAATATAAGTAAAACTCTGTTAATCTAATCTATTGGATTAAAAAGAATAAACGATTCATATTCAATTTAGTGTACCGTAGAAGAGCTCTAATAAAATACCATTGTAATAAGCTGGGTACCATCACCATGCATGCCGACCTGCCTATCTCAAGAAAAAACAGCAACGTTCATTGAAATACTCCAGTATAAAGAATGCCAATTTTGCCAATCAGATATCGCAACAAACCTAAGGAAACATTCGTGATACTTTTCCACTAGTCAATATGACAACTTATACAGAGTACAGTAAGGCTACAAACAGTGCCCTCAGGCAAAGGGAAGATATCAGCACATATGCTTGCTAAGGCGAGGGGCGATGATAAATTACAGATCGGATGTCATCCGTCAAGGAAAAAAGAGAGGGAAAACTTTTCCAGGTGAGAAATAACACCAAACACCAACACCGATGGTGGCTGGTGCAGGCAGGCTCTAATCCTTTAACTCTATCTTTCGGTAAGATAACTGAAGCGCAGGCAGGAGAGTGTCATAGTTGCATAATACACAGGGAAACAGCTAAACAAACTGTTACAACATACAGTGACCAGCTCAGATGCTTGCTATCGCTTATGATTCCTTGTCATGGCAGCATTAGTGCAAAACCCAAATGTTTTGACCCACGGGAGGCTACGGCTCCTTAACTGATGCTCCCCAACCAATGAGCTGCAGTGAGGGCAGCTGTGTCATCATCACATAGCTCTTTAATGTCTTCGGTCACACTATTGAGAGGGTTTCCAGTCGTATTGAAGGTTATTGAAGCTGTTTGCGGCTCTAAGTCCACCCAACAGCTGACTTCCTATGTCATGCCGCTGCTGTTGAGGCTGTAGTTGACCCAACTGCGATAGGTCATGTGCACTGTGATTCATTCCCATCCTCCCACTCATTGTCATTGCATTGTTTGTCATTGCCATTCTCAGTCCACTAACTGCAGGATTTGGACCAAGCCCGCCCATGGCCCCAAACCCCATTCCTCCCATTCCTGAGGCATTTGCGAGAGCATTACCAACTAAGTTAACCCCATTAACACCAGAGGTAAGTCCATTTGGTCTCTTCACGTCATTCACTGACTGGCCAACACCGTTCATTTGTGATGACATCATCATCTCTTGCAAGATTCTCTGAACCGAGCTTTGGGACTCATTTGACTCAGGCTCCTGATGCCGGGTTGCAGGTGGCTGCATCGGACGTAAGCTTGATGATGCAGTTGGGGAGCTGAGTTGGTTTGTGTTCTGAGGGGCGGGCATCATATTGTTATTGGATGTTGTAGGCACCGGGGATGGGAAAGAGGCAGACGGGTTTGACTGCAGTGAGCTTGTGGAGTTCACCTTAGGAATTGCAGCATTATTTCCACTGTCATACGGACCATTAGCACTGCCCATTGGATGATCTGGTCTAGAATTTATCGAACCTTGGAGGAGCCCTACAACAGATGGTGAGGGTGCGGATGTAGATGGTGCACAACTGAGAGAATTATTTGATGTCACATCTGCATTAACGGAGGCAGAAGCCTGCACACCAGTCATAGGAGCAGAATTATGACCACTCTGGTTAGAACTCTGGGGAATAGGTTTCTGCTCTTCAGGCTGTTGCTGCTGTGGTTGAAGAGGATTGATCCCTGATGGAGTCCTCCGAGGAAAGTTATGCAAGCTATCTGAAGAAAACAACAGCAGGTGTTAAAATAGGCAAACATAGCATAAAACAGCAAATAGCAGGCATTAATAGGACTGGAAACTACAACGTGACAAATGGCATACAAACAAACTACTGTGCTTTGTGACAAGGGATAAAAAATTGACAGGAACCGGCAGATTCCCAAACATCGCAGTAAGGACAAGGTGCAATGTAGCACCACCGGTTTTGTGGCGGTTAAAGGTCCTTTCAGTGGAAATGCATTGCTAAGTATTTTTGAAAAATTAAATAAACAAAACGATTGAAAAAATGGGAGAAAGGAAAGGCAATCAGGAAACTCAGGAAACTGGCCAGTTAACAGCTGATTCCTGGCTCCTGGATGGGGTCGGTACATTTGAAATCACTGGTTTCCTGATCCCTGGTTGAGTCGACAGATCGACACCACCATGAAACTATAGTTACTGTGTGTGTCGTCTGAATGCTCTCCCACCTTGTGAACTAGTCTACCTTATTTAGGGGGTATGACTACAAAAGTACAAATTGTGCAGCAAGGTAACTTGACTTGATAAATAATGATTAAAATACACAATCCAAACAAAACTGAGGTGTTGTAAAAGTACAAGAGAACATGAGATGAGATTGATCCAATAAAAAAGACTGCCATACCAATTGGTCCAGACCCAGTCTGCCTGCTGTGGTCAATCAAATCTTTCATGCAGTTTACCACCTCAGCAATCTAGGAGTATCAATGTTTCAGATGACAAAAATAATAGGTCAGATAATGAGATTCAATGAAATAAGTAAAGTTGGTGGGTGTCAACTCACAACAGAGAATGTTAATCATACCACATGTACAAAACAAAACTTTTGCATGCAATAAATGGACAACTTAAATTGTTTAAAGCTTACAAAACCAGAACAGTTCAATAGAAACTATGTCAGATAATAGTGTACCTGAAGGCAACGGACATATCGTTTTGTGTATCCTAAATCATTTACCAAAGGAACCTCCAGTGCTTTAGCCAACAGGCGGGCACATGCAACAAACCTAATGATACAAGATTGGTGTATAAGGACAATTTGGATGAACTCAAAAAAGTTAAATAAAAATTGACAGCTGGTGTATGGATACAATAATTCAAAGAAACAGTCAGCAAAAAAAGTAAGAACAATGAAATTTTATGTGCTACCCTCATAACCATATACCGTTCTATCCTGATAAGTTCTCAGTAGATAGAAGTTATGATCAGGGGAGCAAAAGATCATGTGGTTAAAATGATAGCATAAAAAAACAAAACAGAGCACCCATTGGATACAAGAATAATTTGCTTATAAATATTCATCCGTTCCTTGAACATACAATAACACTACCCTTTTGTTGTAACAGATTTTGAATTGTCTAGAAGAAGATTACTGATAAGATAATACCGCTAATTGCTAACAAAATACATGTGAAAGCCTCTGCTTGACCTTACCATCACATAATATCCACTTATCCAGTACCCTGTAAGCACTCCCAAGTTTCCTACTTAGCTACAAGCCTATAATGATATCTTTTCTGGCAACTCCATTTTTCTGTACCTGTGCCACTGTCCCAAAGTCACCATGGTATTCAACCAGAATCCCATATCCAACGTATTAATCAGCTAAGTATTTATTTATATCTGATTCATTACAGCTTATCCAGATAAGCTAGTCAGCCAGAGATGCAAATCATGCCTATAATGCAAGGTGCTCCAAAATAGCAGGCCATATTTTAGTAATTTACAGAGGCCTAGACAATTGGTTAAGGTTTCCTTCTTTTTCATAATAAATGCACAACCGTTGAAGTATGAATATTACCTGCCTTTCCCTAACAGCATAAGCTTTAGGTGAGTTGGTTGGTGCACAAAAAATATTGTATTAGAGCAAGAAGTTCTGAGTTCGAGTCTTGGAGACTCAACAGGCTCATTTTTTTATAAAAATAATTGTAGTGCTTCTGCGATTATACTGGCTGTCCACTCTAAATTACAGCAGCCTACGCTTGCATCCCAACAGCACCTTGCCATATTTAATCCACATCTCAGGCTTAGAGATGAACCTAGACCTGAATAAAAGTGCCCATGTTTCCCTAATAGCTTAAACTTTTAGGAGTTGGTCGGTGCATGAAACTCAACTATTTTCTAAACAAAATTTATTCTTCAACCACATCCAGTGATCTCCTTTCACACATCAAACATGTAACACAGGATGGCTCACCAACAGAATGGCCATTATCAACGTACTCATGCAAAATGCTCTGTATCACATAGGACTAAAGGTTACATTTAGAATGCTCAATAGGATAATTTTCTAACTGGCCATACAACGTGAGAGTTCTTTACAGGAAAGAAAGAGATAATATTTCCATAAAACATTGCACATCGAATAATCCCTCATCAACTTAGTGCACAGCCATAAATGTGGTGCAGGACCCTCTATCCAATTTGCTTATTTATTTTCCTAACAAAGCATCGAGATGATGCACAGTATAGCAAGTTCTTTCGCTGCTCAGGATGAAAAATATAACCCTTAGATTTGGCAGTAGAGGATTAAATCTCCAGGCCAGGAGTATTGCATATAGGGTTGTGCAAAAGCATGAGGCCCAGATTTGGCTTATGAAAGAAAGATGGCAAGCATTGTAACAATCATAAGGTTACTTCCATTTGTGAAGCAGATGGGTCAGAGCCCCATTCGCTTGGGCCCTGTTTGTAATAGTTCATTTACAGAAAATTCCTGTAATATTATAAATAATGTTCATGTCAGTAGGTCCCTGGGCTCACCTAGCAGAAAACACCAATCATTTTACCCCCACCCAAAAATTTCCTTACTGTCCAAGCCCAGCTTCTATTAATCATTTTGTGAATTGTATAATGAGATATATAGTTACTTGTTCCATTACTGCCTGGCTAAGAGCAGTGTCATTCTGTTTTGTTAAGTTATTACATGTCATCTTTAGGAGTGCCTGGCTAAGAGTAGTGCAAAACAATCTAATAAACTCCTAATGTAGACCATTGGATGACATCTGGATGGACTACATAAGTTAACTTACTGACCACCTGAGTGACGTTAGCACCTAGATAGAGCGTCATATGGTAAGACCGAATCAACCACAAGAGACATACAATACTCAATGGCTAGGCCGGGGTATCATATGTATACAAATTGGTTCCTAACTCACAAGGATCCTTGTTTTGGAAGACAGCTCACACTAGCATAGATTTAAACAGTCACTAAGGGCACTCCCAGTGCTCCTAGTCAACCGTTTCCAAGGATGAGCCACATAGGATAAAGAGTGATGTGGAGGGGTAATTAATGAGGCAAGAGAAGGAAGTTGTATCTCATGCAAGATACAATTTATTTGAGAGGACGAAGGAGCTAGAAACAACATTGAAACTACACTATGGATTGAGCCGTTTCAATGTTACACATTTTGCGGTCCTGCACGGATCATTTGTGCCATTTGAGATTGATACACTCGATCGTGTCTATACGCGCAGACGGCAAACCGGTATTGCGTAACGACCGGAGAATCCATGATGAACGGCCTCATGCAGGCTGTTAACTCGTTTGGGTGTGTGTGCGTTGCATGTATGGTTTGGGCAATTAGTGCCAGCGTGAGTTGCGATGTCGTGTTGGTTGAGGACTCTGTTATGTCGTGTGCGTGTGTGCGTCCTGGTCTCGGTTAAGCCTTGCCGTCCGAGACTCGGATACGGTACTTAGCAGCGTACGTATATTCATATTCATTATAAAAGGGTAATAATACAGGAAGAAAAGGCATGCTTTTGATTGCCACAATCTAAATCTCAGGCGGTGGCTCCGATAACAGCCAACATAATCAAGGCGCAAGCCGTCACGACGATTTCATCGTCGAATAGCTTACGACCCGGCCGCCGGCCGGGAACCCGTGCCTACAAGCAAGCTCAGGCGGAGTTGGCTCATAACAATTTGGTATCAGAGCAAAACGGTTCTGGAACCATGGCGAGTTCATCAGAGGATCGGATCTCGGTTCTCGAAACAGAGATGAAGGAGATGAAGACGATGATGGCGGAGATGATGCAGATCCTGAAAGCAAAGAGCCCGGCCGGAGAAACCGAACCAACTGCTAACGGTGCCGGACATGACTCAACGCTTGGTGCAAGTCTCATGGAGGGAAACGGTCACGTGGGAAGGCAACCGCAACCACAGCGGGGCACCGCTTCAGCCCATGCACGTTCTGGCCGCGGACGTGACGAACAGCCCTACAGAAGACGGCGTGTGTTTGGCCGGGAAGAGGAAGAACGTCAGTGGACACCTCGTTCGCCACGATTCGACTTGCCAGAGTACAACGGCCAAGAAGACCCGCTCGGATGGCTACGCCGATGCGAACGTTTCTTCCGAGTCCACCGCATCCCTGAGGAGGATTACGTGGAGATCGCCGGTCTCCATCTATCTGGGGAGGCGCAAGAAGTCTTGGACAATTGGCAACAGGAAGAGTTGTGGATCGCCTGGGAAGATTTTTCCGAGGCGTTCATTCAGCGTTTTACTCGGCACTCGAGTGTGGGACCATTGGGGGATCTCGTCAACCTCAAACAGGGAACTAGTAGGGTGGATGAGTATGCACGAGAATTTCAACGGCTACTAGCTCGTGCACCAAGGATGAAGAAGGCAGACCAGATTGAAACCTTCATGGCCGTGCTGTCGGTGGCACTCGGCGCGGACGTCCGTCGAGAGAGACCCCGAGATTTAGCTGAGGCAATCGGCGTCGCCAGAGAAGCGGAGGCGCGGAAGGCCGCATGGATTGCCGAGGCGATCCAGGGGATGACCAACAGCGACCAAGGACGAGTGCCGTCTTTCCGCAGCTCTGCGACTGGTTCCTCTTTCCGCGGCTCGACGGCTAGTTTGGCTCCCAGCAAACATGTGTTGACAAACACGGGGGATACGGGAATTATATACCACAACAGCAGAGTGCTTGGAGTCCCGACAACATCACATAGCGGCAATACCGCCCCTACTGGAGCCGGCCTGGGCCAGGAGGAGCTCGAGCGACCAGGCGTCTGAGTATACGACAAAGATCGGCCTCGGGTCGACTGCGACTAACGGCCGACCAGCTGGCTGAAAGGCGCGCAAAGGGTCTTTGCTATAACTGCGATGAAGTTTATACCAGAGGGCATCGATGCAAGCGCTTGTTCCATCTAGAGGTGGCAGAAGAAGATGAGGAGGAAACGTTCACGACAAGGAGCCAGAGGCAGACATTTCACTATCCATGATTGCAGCCTTGGGACCAAAATACGGCAACACTATGCAGGTGGAAATGCAGATGGAGGGTAAACGCTGGCTAGGACTCATCGATAGTGGGAGTACCCACAATTTCGTGAGTTCCTACGTGGCAAGGCAGAGCGAGTGAGCGAAGGAGGGCATGCAAAGAAGAAGTTCGTGTGGCCAGGGAGCACATCTACCTTGCCTTGGCACGATCCGCATCGACTTCAACATTCAGGGCGAACATTTACGGCTCCATTCATCATCATTAGATTATCACATTTGATATTATCCTAGGGTGCGTGGCCGGACCCTTGGGGATATACAATGGAACTTTGAGGCCTTGACTATGGAGTTTAAGCGAGAGGGGTTTGGAGTGCGTCTACAAGGCATGCACGCCAAAAACCCACCGTAATGCAAATTGACAAAGAGAAGGCGCCAGAGTAGTGCAGTACTCTGGACACTTATGAAGATGTGTTTCTTGAACCTCAAGGCCTGCCTCCACCACGACAGTGCGACCACCGCATCACATTGGCGGCAGGTTCGAGATCCGTGGTGAGTGCGGCCCTATCGATATCCATCGACAAGAAAAGATGAGATTGAACGTCAATGTGAAGCCATGATGAAACAAGGGTCATACGACCTAGTCATTCCCTTTTTCTTCACGATCTTGTTGGTCAAGAAGGCGGGCGGCACATGGCGTTTCAGTGTAGACTACCGCCACTCAATACACGCATACCAAAGACAAATTTCCCATTCCGGTGGTTGAAGAGCTCTTGGATGAGTTGAGGGGCGCACGGTATTTCACCAAACTAGACCTACGTTCTGGATATCATCAAGTCCGCATGTGGCCCGACGACATTGAGAAAACTGCCTTCCGCACACACCATGGGCACTACGAATTCCTCGTGATGCCCTTTGGACTATCCAATGCACCGTCAACCTTTCAAGCACTTATGAATGAAGTTTTGCAGGATTTCTTACGCAAATTCACTCTCGTCTTCTTCGATGACATCCTGGTGTATAGCCAGACGGAGGAGGAACACCATCAACACCTATGCTTGGTGCTGGAACGCCTACGCAGCCATCGCCTCTACCTTAAACGATCGAAGTGCGCCTTCGCCCAGGAACGAGTGGGGTATCTGGGGCATATCATATCTCACAACGGTGTCTCGGCGGACCCGGAGAAGCTTCAGGCAGTGACTCAATGGCCTCGGCCTGCATTTGTATCGACATTGAGGGGATTCCTAGGCCTCACGGGTTATTATCGGCGATTTGTCCAAAACTATGCTACCATCGCAGAGCCCCTCACCGTCTTGCTTCGCCGCAATAGTTTTGACTGGACAGAAAGAGCGGAGAGAGCCTTCCAACATCGCAAAGGAAGTCTTTGGTGACGGCCCCGATTACAAATGCCGATTTCACGGCCCATTCGTGGTGGAGTGCGACGCTTGAAGCGGGCATTGGGGCGATATACAAACAATGACCATCCCATTGCATATTTCGATCGTAAGTTGGCAGAGCGGCACATGAAGTTGGCGACATATGAGCGGGAGCTTATTGGGTTATCCAAAGCGGTGCGGCATTGGCGACCATACCTATGGGGCATCCTTCGTTGTCTACCACGGATCATGGAAGCCTCAAATTCCTCCTTGAGCAAGCCTTGGTAACGCCTCCCCAACAGCACTGGCTTAGCAAATTAATGGGCTTTGATTTTCAGGTGATGTATAAGCTGGGACGATCCAATATCGCAGCCGACGCTCTCTCAAGACGATGCATGGGAACCACAAGGTGCCTGACCATTTCCGCGCCAGGAGGTAACGCGTGCCTGATGTACGGCACGTCTTCTTGTTGTGATCCGGAAGTGCAGCGCTTGGTAGCACGCAGCCTGGTAGAGAACGCCGGAGCATGCCAGGAGCCGCAGGCCAAAGGAGCATCCTGGACGGTGAAGGATGGCTTAGCCTATCGCAATGGTCGCCTACTGATTCCCACTTCGTCCTCCTTGGTGCCTCAGATTATCGCATCGGTCCTGACCTCACTCATGAAGGGGTCCAGAAAACTTTATTTCGCTTGCAAAAGGATTTCTTTTGGGACAAACAACGCCATACGGTGGAAGAGTATGTTGGGCGCTGTGGGACATGCCAGCAAAACAAGTCAAGTACCATGTCGCCAGCAGGCCTACTTCAACCTCTCCCGGTGCCGCAACAGATATGAGCAGATATATCCATGGATTTCATTACAGACTTACCAAAATCCCACGGCATGACAAACCTATTAGTCGTGGTGGATCGTCTGTCCAAATACGCCCACTTCATCCCTTTTGGTAGGCCAGCGACAGCACCCAAGGTAGCCAGCCTCTTCTTTGATCAAGTGGTTCGTTTACATGGAATCCCGGAATCCATTATCTCAGATCGAGATCCAGTCTTCCTCAGCGCCTTTTGGCAAGATTTGCTCAAGCGAAGTGGGACAACATTGCTCCTCTCCACAGCATACCATCCCCAGACCGATGGTCAAACGGAAGTTGTCAACAGGACTATCGAAATGTACCTCAGGTGCCTTACGGGAGCAAATCCGACTACTTGGGCTCCATGGGTGCCATGGGCAGAGTTTTGCTATAATACTTCGTTCCATTCGGCACTTCGAATGACACCCTTTGAACTAGTATACGGGCGGCCACCACCTCTCACACCGTATCAACAAGGGTCAACTTCCATCGACCAGGTCGAGTGCGCCTTGCTGGATAGAGATGCCCTCTTGGCCCAGGCAAAAGAACATCTCCTCCAAGCACAAAATCGCATGAAACAACAATATGATGGCAAGCAAAGGGAGGTAGAATTTCAAGTCGGCGATTGGGTCTGGCTCAAACTTCAAAAGCATAGACAGAGGACACTGCGGACAAATGCTCACATGAAGTTGGGACCTAGGTTCTTTGGACCTTATCAAGTGGTGGCACGGATTGGTGCCGTTGCTTATAGACTTCACCTTCCGCAGACGGCGCGGCTTCACAATGTGTTTCACGTTTCCTTATTAAAAGAGTTCAAGGGGGAGCCTCCTAGCCAGCTGGTCGATCTTCCTACGGACGTAGCACCAATGACTGAGCATCCGCCCCAACTGGAACCCCATCAGATCCTCGCGCAACGATTTATCAATGGGCACCGGCAATTGCTCGTACATTGGACGGGCGAACCGGCTGAGGAAGCGACTTGGATGGACACCATCGTCCTTCGGCGCTCGTTTCCCGATTGCAAGCTTGAGGACAAGCTTGTTTTTCAGGGCGGGAGTAATGATACACTCGATCGTGTCTATACGCGCAGACGGCAAACCGGTATTGCGTAACGGCCGGAGAATCCATGATGAACGGCCTCATGCAAGCTGTTAACTCGTTTGGGTGTGTGCGTTGCATGTATGGTTTGGGCAATTAGTGCCAGCGTGAGTTGCGATGTCGTGTTGGTTGAGGACTATTATGTCGTGTGCGTGTGTGCGTCCTGGTCTCGGTTAAGCCTTGCCGTCCGAGACTCGGATACGGTACTTAGCAGCGTACGTATATTCATTATAAAAGGGTAATAATACAGGAAGAAAAGGCATGCTTTTGATTGCCACAATCTAAATCTCAGGCGGTGGCTCCGATAACAGACAACATAATCAAGGCGCAAGCCGTCACGACGATTTCATCGTCGAATAGCTTACGACCCGGCCGCCGGCTGGGAACCCGTGCCTACGAGCAAGCTCAGGCGGAGTTGGCTCATAACAGAGATGACCAAGGTGTTAGCCCCACACGAAAATGGGTTACAATTGATCTTTTCTCACATGCAACAATAAAATAATCTTGTTGGCCCTATAGATATAACTTTAACATAATATGCATTGGGATAGTTGTATCTAAACATCTATTTAATGCATTCTCTCACCTCCTAGAAACAGCTTTAGAAACAATGCATTGGGAGTGCCCTAACAATAAATTGTTACACAAGTAGATATACAAAATTGTTGTGCAACAATTAAGCTTTAAAAAATGTTCACTGTACTAAGCGTATTCACTTTTTAAGGAGTACACAAAACTCATATGACAGATCTTCCACTCAATCAAATCCTGCGGTAACACCAAAAAGAATACAGTAGTGGAGAAAGATCAGAGAATAATTGAGAGATGTTTCACTTTCCCCTTAATATACTTTGTAATTAGCTTATTTGAAAGCAATCTATGGGTATTCAGTACATTAAAACATGAGATTCATTAATCTAATTATTTAGAGGGGGGGGATCCCACTCATATTATTTTCACGGAGATCTCACGTCTTGAGATCCACCCTTATTCTTCTGTAGTAATCCTTAACAATGTCCACCCTTTCCTTGAATTTTATTTTTAGGGTAAAATCAGCAAGGCTTCATAACAGGAGCCTCATATAATTATCTACTTGCATAAACTCATATAATTATCTACTTTAATAAAGATCAGCCAAGCACCTCTGTGGGATATGCAAGAATCATAAGATACATGACTACAAGTGAGATGACCATAAAATAGCTGTAAAGAAACATAACAATGTAGACGGTTAATAACACAATGTTAAAAATCTCAACATGAGGCCGTCATTTGCAGTAGACATACTGCCACACATATAAAGTATTAAAGTATAACAGGACTTTTGTCTCGTAGCAAGCCATTTTGATGCAAATGTTCAAACATATCCCTTTTTATATTATACCATTTATCGTTTTCCCTATAAATTCTCAGTTACCCAGCTTTCATTAGTCCTATAACACAAGTAAAATACAACACTGACATTTTGATTAATTAAACCATGATAAAGATTTCAGCATAGATGATAGCTTAGTAGTAAAGCAAGTGAATGACTAAGTGACTGCAACAGGCATAAATGTTTTCTTACGGCTGACATAAAATACTATAAGCAGAAATGGAATCAAGTGCTGCGATAGGGGCCATAGGACCAGTGCATCTGGAGCTACACTTTTCCAAATGTCTCAAATTGGCCTGAAGCCACAAATGGCTTCTTTACAAGGAAGGCAGATGGTAAATTTCAAAAGGCAACACAGATATGTATGTAAAAAAGAAGTGGATAGACCATTTAATGATAAAAGAATAGATAGCACCAGCATCAAGTTGGATAAACCAATTAATGGTAAGAGAATGCGTAAATAGGTTTTTAGCAAAGAACCGAAATGAAAAGTTTGAAGCACATCAAGGCCAAACTCCTTACGAGTTGCAATTATTCTGCATGTCCTGAGTTGACAAACTCGTTGAATTTTGAACAGCAGCCTGATATTTTTGTACAACCGTGCCAAGCTGACTAACCTGCATAAAGCATCAAGGGTGCCAAAATATATTAAATACTTGTTACCAAAATTGAAATGTCAGAATGAGATCTGCGAAGTGTGAGAGAAACAGTATATACACTGAAAAGGCTTAATACCTGAGGTATTATTGATCTCCGGGGAATAAGTTCCTCGTGACGCCTAGCACAGAACTCCCAAGATGCAATCTTAAATAAAAGGAAATAGTACAGGATTTACAATATTTTAGTCCGAAAGGCACCACTTATCAGAGAATAATATAAAAGAATCACCATTATGAAGGAAATAAGAAATTGCAAAATTGAACTATAATACCTTGAGGTCTGGATTAAAAACTATCCTCAGATGCCCCTCACGTACCACACGCAATTGCTCAAAGACACTTTCCTGGATTGCTTTTGTATAGTCCAAAACAATCTGACCAGATGCATTCTGGGATTCACGTGGCATGTCGATGTACAGTAATTCTTCCAATGTACCACTGGCATATTTGATTTGGCATAATCGTGGTAAGACCTCGACTGTTGTCTCTGTAAAGGAAGTAACATAAGATCAAATTAAAAAAATGAGTGAGAAAGGGAAATGTGAAAAATAAAATGATGCTTACCGAAGCCTCGACCAGGCTTCCTATTGCATATCTCACAGTGCCATACATCCTGCAAGTAGAGGTCACATGGAAAATCTTAAAATAAGAATTTGAAAGGAAAAAATATACTAGAAATACTATACCAGAATTTAATTGCATAAATCTAATATATGAAAATGAAAAAGAAGTCCAGATTACTAAACCTGAGGGAAAACTCCAGTAGTTTGACGCCCACTTCCATAGAGAGATACACACCACCTCTTTTTAGCGTTTGGAGCAAAATACTCATTGACAAAGTTTCTCCAATATTCAATATTATTATCCTGCATCAAAAAGAACAAGTAGATACACTAAGTTATAAGCACCTGGAATTCGCTTGGAGCATAAAAGCACTCATTTGAAACAAATGACAAAAACTGACTTGTGGTCTGTTTTGTTGATGATACATGTAATGGGTCAATCTCTTTGCACAAGTTCCTGGCTCATAAGGAGACGGTTTTTCTGGAGTTCTCATGTTTAGACTCTGTTGACGAAGTAACTGCTGCTGATGCTGCTGCTGCTGTTGTTGTTGCTGCTGCTGCTGCTGTAATTGGTTTCTCTGTAAAGGCAGATTGTTTAGAATCTGTTGTTGTTGCTGCTGTTGCTGCATATGCAAGATCCGCTGCTGTTGCAAGAGGCCCAGTTGAGCAGCCGCAGCAGCTTGAGGGTTCTGCTTTGTCAGCTGCAACAAATGGTGCTGCTGCTGCTGCTGCTGCAGGAATGCCGATGGGTCTGAGCTTGGTTGCTCTATCTTCACCGTACCCAAACTCCTCAACGCATGTAACTGCTGTGGCTCAAGTTTTACACTGCCAGCATTACGCATCATCTGGGCTGGACCGTTCTGGTCAGGCTGCCCCATCTGCTGTTCCAATTTGACCCCACCCATGCTGCCACCATTCTCCAACTTCACTGCAGCCTGAGGCTGCTGGAGCTGCTGCAGCTGTTGCTGTGGCAATTGCTGCTGGTTGTAAGACATTGGTGGTTGCTGCTGCTGCTGGTGCTGCAAATCCTGCACAGCATCCAGCTGCTGCTGCTGCTGCTGAAGATTATCTGAACCCAGCTGATTGCCCAAACTAACCTGCGAGGAAGAAGGGAACGAGAGAGGATCAGACCCTCCCGCGCCAACCAAATCGCCAGCACCATCAAAGCCACCCCTCTGCTGGAGTGCACTCATCGGAAGCCCACCACCTGGCATTGGCCCTGGGCCCGGCACAGGGCCCCCATTCCCAAACGACGGCCGGTTGAGCAGAGAGGTGACATTGGACGAGCCTCCGAGAAGCCCATTGCCGCCAAACTGCATGCGTGGCGATACTAGTGAAGAGAATGGGGACTGCGATGGAAGCACGCCTCCGCCAGCCCCACCCATTCCCGGCTGGCCGCCACTCAGCAGACTAGAACTCGTCCGGAGCAACGAAGAGGGGCCGACCGGCTGCCCGGGCCCCATGGGGTTCGGCGGCCCCGACGGCACCATCCTTGCAGGCAATGGGAGAGACTCCGAGCTCCGCAGAAACCACTCCAAGATCCAGCGCGCCTCCACTCAACTCGCCATCCTTTCAGCCCGGCACGACCGCAAGATCCACCGGAATTGGGTAGGAAGAAGAAAGCATCACCTGAAGCACAACCAATATTGCAACTTCAGAACACAACCAAAGATCTAGAACATCATCCCCTGCACAAATCTACTAAGCATCGTCCGGGAAACCAGCACAAACGAGCAGCAAAAGCGAACTTCTCCTCCTCAAATCCACCGCAGCCAAACGAGAAACAGCACCAAATCCACCCAAAAAACACACCACGGCGCCAGAAACAACCAGAATTAAGCGACACCGAGCTCACGAACGCCTCCCAGATCGCAGCTTCCCACGCCCAAACTTGCAAACCAAGCGAAATTAAGCGGCAGCGGCAGCGGCCATCTCACCCCGAACCCACCAAGAGAAACAAACACACGCCGAAACTCCACGCACTCACCACCTCGAAGCCGCCACCCCGGTACGGGCCGGTCCCCCTCGAAATCCAGCGATCCGGACCTCAATCCACGGCAAGTCGCGCCGCGCGGCCCGTAGAAGTGCGATATCCCTTGACCGCCGGCGCCGGCAATTGCCGAGGAGCAGTGCGCCGCGCCAGCTCGGCTCCGGCTAGGGTTTAGGGCCCGCCACGCGCTCGGAGGAAGGCGAAGCAACAGAATAAAAAAATCAATATGTTATTCTCTCTCTCTCTCTTCTTCTTCTTCTGTGTGGGAGCGACGGGATTTGGTTTACAAGAAGGGAGGCGAAGCGACAGGAGAGAGAGATAGAGGAAGGAGAAAATATTGAGACTTCGCCTTGCGGACGTCAAAACTCCATTGGATTTGATTAAGTGCCGGTGGCGGCGACCTCGTTAGTTTTGCCTTTTACTCACTGACAGGTGGGGTGCGGGCTGTGTGGGTCCCGCGTAGTAGTGGGTGTAGGCTGCGTGTAGGCTGGGTGGGGTTAGTTTGATTAAGGGGTGTTTTTTTTTTCGTTTAGGTGTTTGGTATGTTTTAGTTTTTTATGTGTGCTGAGGTTAAAAACAAGTCAAAAGGAGTGCGTCCTCCATGCCACACCATTGTTGATAAGCAGAAATAGAATAGAAGGTTAGTAGTTGTTGGAGTGAACATGTAGTTTGCTTTGCAGCTGTGCCTTGTAATTAGGCTTTGCTAATTGCTATTCTAAGAGCATCTCTAATAGTCCCTAAAACTTATTCCCAAAATTATTTTTTAGCAATAAACGAAAAAATTACCACTCCAACAGTTATCCTATTGGAATCCCAATCCCTCTGCATGCTCAAAAACTCCGGCCGAAGTGGCCAGATATTGGACGCTCGTGTGTTTTCCCAATCACTATTTTTTTGGAAGGAAATGGGAACTGTTGGAGAATGGTCTTTTTTGTAAGGCCCAAAAACTTTAGGAAACTCCCCATCCATGGTTATTTGGAGTCAAATTATATGAAACTGTTGAAGATGCTCTAAAGCCCCTTTCGAACCAAACAGTTCAGTTGTCGTGTAAAATTCTCGTGTCATTGTTCTGGTTCTTCGCTTTCATTATATCAATACTGGTTTACCTATAGAGATAGCAATAAAGCTTTCTCAACTATTTATAATTCCCGATTTAGCACGAAACACGCTACTTCTACTACCTGTAAAAATAGCGATAAAGCTTTTTTAACTATTTATAATTCACGTGCTACTTCTATGTCAGGATTGCTTTCCAAACGAGGCATTTTCCTTCGCTTTCGCTTGGCAACTTAAATTCCAGTCATCGATGGAATGCCCGAAAATCTGAAACCCCTTGTGAACATGAAATCCATAATCAAATCGGGAAAAAAATAACAAAACCATATGACACTCACTGTTAGGATCATATTAGTGGAGATGGGAATAGTACTAAGTACTCATCAAACTGACAAAGATTCTAAATAAGGGTAACCCATTATAAATCTCTCTTTGATACGTTGATAACATACACTACTTTTTTTTCAATACGAAGATTAACATGGATACGGAAAACATGGTCTACAAGGCAACGACATGCCATTTGCCCATTTCTCCAATTCGAAAGATCAGCGTTCCAGAGTCACTGCTACAGTAAACGATCGCCCATGGTTGGTTAGAGCGTGTGTATGCAGTATGCCTCTCTCCTAGGCCCTAGTAATGCTTTTCCTTTCCTTTATGTGCAGTGCAGGTGGACAAAAAGACCATGCTTTCTTCCTCGGCTCTGCAAGGGTACATACCTTTTTTTTTCTACTATAGTGTTGCATGATTATGGTGATATAAGACCAATTGTTAATGAGGACTTGTTATAAAAATAATGTTAATGGGCACTTGCTTAGCATTTCGGTTTCATGCAAGCCCACCTTGGTGAGCCAGAAGGAATTGTCCAGGATATACAGACTCCTTGATAAAAAAAAATTTGTCAAAACTGATCACCTTCTTGAATCTTGAGATGGGTATGTACGTGTGTACCAAAGGATTTGCCATATGTATAGTGTGCAACTATGCACAGCGAACCTTTGGCATGCATGCATATATGGTTCTGATTGCCCATCTTCTTCCGAATCTAGTTCACAGACGGTGGTCCTCGATCTCCCTCTTGCAAGGTTCAATGGACTCGCCAAAATACATGAAGCTAGGCAGCTCTGTTTTAGCATAGATGTGTATGTATGTATACTAGTTGCATGCCCGTGCGTTGCTACGAAAAACAAAATTGATAACGAAAAATAAAGATTAAAAAATAAAAAATTATTTCACAAGATCAAACATCTATCTTTAACGCTTCGTTTCTTGCGAAAGCTGGCTAATTAAAGCAACGCTTCGTTTTTTGCGTAGGGCAATTAAGCAGGGCAATTAAGTAGGGCAATTAAGCAGGGCAATTAATGACGTGGGTAGAACTCACCACTGCCACCAACTGCTGCTTTATAATAGTAGAGATATGTTGCTTGTACATGGCCATGTTGCGGTATGTCAACTACTACTAGTTAGACCTTCTCCCTCCAAATCCCTTCGCAAACAAATCACAAGTGTTACAGTGGATTCCCTTCACGATTCTCTTCGGAAGGGATTCAAACAGTGAATCTCTCTAGAAAGGAATTCTCTCTCCAATCCCTACACAAATTTCTTTGAGGGGATGCTGTTGGAGATAGTAGGAAATAAAAAGAAAGAATATGACGAAGGGAATAGAAAAAGGAATGAAATGAAGGGAAATTGTTGAAGATGGTCTTACAACTCATGTTGAGAAGAGATGCATCCATCATTGCATGCTTCCTTCGGAAGTGGATCCTCTGCTGCTTTTGAGTGTGTAAAGACACCACGGTGTCTTTCCGCTCATCTTGATCCTCACCAGTCTGATTGGAATTTTCCAAGGTCAACAGATCTTTGTTATTCTTTGATACCAATATAATCGAGGCACATAAATAGTGCGAAAGGCGTTTTGGGTGATAAGGTGTGGAAGACATCCAAGGCCATTGGATCCCGAGCAACTGCATGAGTACTAGTAGATCTAGCCGACGTCGCCGCCGCGCACGTTGGGATGGAGGAAGGCGGCGGCTCCTACCCGCCATGATCTAAGCCGTCCAAACTGGACCCGATGACCTATATGATTTTCACACCTTACCGCCCAGGCGCCCAAAACATCTTTCACATTAGATATGCTGCCAAAACATCTTTCACATTAGATATGCTGCCAAAACATCTTTCACCCAGTGATTCAAATTTCGGTTCGAAATCTCAAATCTCGACCGAGATTTCGGATTTCGGATTTCGGACCCCTCCGAAATCCAAAATCCCGTCCGGATAAAAAAGAAAAAAAAAATCGGATTTCTCGGCGATTTTGGTCGAAATCTCGGTAATTTCGGCTGAAATTTCATGATTTTTTACCAGATTTTAACTTTTGTGCATTGGATTTAATTGGATTTAGGGTCAAGATCATCCACAAGAAATAAAAAAAATTTTGACATGTTTTTGACCATTTTTTGGTCGGTTCAATTTGTCGGTTAGGACTGTCCGAATTTTTAAAAAAATTTCAAGATTAGTCATAATCTAAAAATTTTATGGGAATATTACAGATGTATTAGGACCATTCACAAAAAATTTCTAAAGTGATTTGTACTATTTTTCATTCAGGTGAATTTTGTCGGTTCATCTTTAGTAGCACTATTTGAATTTTTTAAAATTCCTAAAGCTTGATCATCATCTAAAAAATTTATGAGAATATTATGAATATGTTAGGACCATTCACAAAAATTTTCAGAAGTTTCTAATGTGGTTTTCACCATTTTCCATTCGGTTGAAATTTGGTGGTCAACCCTTTTATCAGGACAATGGCATTGTTAGATTTTTTTAAAATTCCTCATGCTTGATTATCATCTAAAATTTTATTGAAACATTAGTAATATGACAAGACCACCCAAAAAAATTTCAAAAATTTTTGACGTGTTTTGGACCATTTTTGGGTCGGTTCAATGTGGACCGAGATCTCGATAATTTCGGGTGAGATCTTGGATTTCCCGGTTGAAAAAAAAACGGATTTGAAATTTGGTTTTTGTAATTCGTCTGGATTTTATCCAAAAATTTCGAATCTCGCTGAAATTTCGAATTTCGGGCACCTCCAAGATTTCACTCAAAACGAGATTTGGAACCTTGCTTTCACCTATTGATAAGTCTATTTTGTTACTCTCTCTGTTTATTTTTATAAGGTAAGGTTTGACTTGGTACGGTCTTAAAAGTTGGATGTTGATTGTTAATTCTTTTATAATATTTTGTTTACAGCTACAAAATCATAACCATAGAAAAAGTGCTTTCATCTCACTGAAATTTCAGATTTTGGACACCTTCGAGATTTCACTCAAAACGAGATTTGGAACCTTGCTTTCACCTATTGATAAGTCTATTTTGTTACTCTCTCTGTTGACTTTTATAAGGTAAGGTTTGACTTGGTACGGCCTTAAAAGTTGGATGTTGATTGTTAATTATTTTATAATATTTTGTTTACAGCTACAAAATCATAACCATAGAAAAAGTGCTTTCAAATATGAATATAGCAATTTTATGAGGAAGAGAGGGAGAGAGGAAGGGGAGAGAGGGAGAGAGAGAGAGGAAGGAAGAAGAAGAAGAAGAAGAAGAAGAAAAAAGCTGTCGGGGGGTCGGGTAATTTCCATAAATTACCTCGGATGCCACCAACGACCAAGCTCGCTCCCGCCCGAGCCACCAGGAGGTCGTTACCCTGGGCGGTCTACTCAGAACCTGGAAGGCTACGCATTAGGCGATTCGAGTTCGGGCTCGGTGGGACCTAGAATGCCACGTATTCGATCGATTAGAGCTCGGGCTCGGGTAAGATGTCCGAGCTTCGGTGCGGCCATCGGCCGACCTTACGTGGTCTCGGGGTCGGTGAGAATAACCACCCGAGCGTAACTCCGATTAGCCCGTTACGTTTCCGTGGGGCGTGGCGGAAAGATAGGATCCACCGGTTGCCACGTTTGGGCGAGGTCCAAGCGTGCGGGTAGTGGGGTCATGAAGTTCGATCCTTTGTAAGCTATAAAAGCGTCCCCATCATAAGGGGGACACACACAACAATGACAGGCGAGGTAAGACAAGAGACATACGCTCGAGATACATTGCAAGAACATACACTAGCCGGAGTAGGGCTATTATCTCTTTCTTGAGAGGCCCGAACCAGGGTAAGCTAACGTGTCCACGCTCGTTGAAGTCAGTGAGTCATCCCTTTGAGTAATCCCTCACGTGAGAAGGGGTCCGCAGTTGGTCCCTCCACCAACAAGTAAGCTCGGCGGGGGCTGCTCCCCAATCGTCGACAGTGGCGCCGTCAGTGGGGCCCGACTTTCCTTTCGTGAGGAATCCGGAGGATGACAAATTCCCAAGATCGCCAGGGCCTCGGCGCCTTAATTGAGGAAGAAGACAAGCGATTCTTCGACAACGGGGCCGCTTAACGTCGCCGGCCTTGGGAATCACGACGGTTCTGGAGCTTCTCGCGAAACCGCCGCGCCGGGCGATTCTTTCGCTCGGCTCGACGCCCTCTCGGACGGCGAGTATGGCGGGCTCTACGATGGTCCGGACATCCCGGACCTTTCGAGCTCGACCAGGGACCGCTTCACGGGAGACACCGTGATGTCCCCTCGCGATCCGTCCAATCCCGTAACGTCTTCGCCGTTGCGGAGGAGGATCGAAATGTCGAGCAAATCCGGCCGAAGCGCGTCTTGACCGCTACGAGGCGGCCAAGGAGCACCTGCGGGCATCTACGAATCGGACTGGCGACTTACGGCCGGCAAGTCCGAGGTGGCTCGACCGATAAGACCGGCCGAAGTCGTGAGAATTTCCGCAGCGTCACGGGACTCGGAGCGTGCGACGGCGACAACGAGCTCGTCACCCGCGTTCCCGGCGGGAACGCCTTCAAGCCCTGGCCATGGTGGTATGCAACCTCAGAGAGTTTCTGGCAGTCGACCTAGAAGCCATGGGCGCGGCCGTGTGACGACCTCGAGGAAATCGCCGCAGACATAAAGCGGCGGAAGCCTTCGAGAAAGGGACGCCAGAGCAATTCCTGGAAACGCCGCCGCCGGGCGTCAGCGCCTCCACCCCGAAGCGACTCACGCCGCAAAGTGGCCGTGGCGAAGCGCCGGGCTCGGGAGGGCACCGGAGCAATTCCGGGGGCTCCTCGGGACGGCGGAATCTGAGCCACAGGCGTAACCGGGCCGAACATTCCTCTTCGGGCCACTCTCCATCCTACAGCGTAGGAGATATTCTCTCGCTGGGCCCACTAACCTCGGGCTCGGTGGTGGGGATCGCCCGGCCGCGGCGCTGCGTGGTGACCGTCCGTGATCCGTTTTGGTGCGGGCGTTCGCAACGTCGCTACGACGTGTGACCTGGCCGACAAGGTTCAAGCGGGTCACATCGAGAGATTCGACGGGACTCGTAACCCCGACGAGTTCCTCTCGATCTACACCACGGCCATTCTAGCGGCTGGGGGGTGATGAAAGGGTCATGGCTAACTTTACGCCTGATCCTGGGCCGGGCGGCTCGGACGTGGCTATTCAACCGAAGGAAAACTCGATCCGGTCCTGGCTCACCGAAAGACTCTCCGAGCTAACTTCCAGAGTCGCTACGCCCGCCGGGAAGGAGCGCGACCTTGAGCGCCTGACATGACGGAGGGCGAGACTCGCGCCGATTCGTCCGGCGCTTCATGCAAGTGCGCAAATTCCATCCCAAGCATCTCGGATGAGGCGGTCGTCAGGGCTTTCAAGTTCGGGTCCGAGACGACGCTTCACTCGGGACCTCGAAATTCACCGGACATCACACCTAACGAGCCGCTCCGCATGGTCGACAGATTATGCCAACGCGGACGAGGCCGCCCAATGGAAGAAGGCTGGGCGAGGAAAGCTGCCCCTCGGCCGGACTCGAAGGGGCGTCAAGCCGAAAGAGCGTGAGCTCGATCGAGAAAAAAATCAAAAAAAAAGAAAAAACCCTCCGTCTCCCACATGGTGGCGGCCATCGAACGACAACGGCCAACCTCGCAATTGTATAAAGGAGGGGCCACGAAAGGGAAAGGCCGACCGGCTCAGTGAGCCGCGAGCAAACCGGACGACCAAGACCGCGGCGATCAACGCGACGGGCTAGCGCCTATTTTTGCCCGCTCCACCAGGCACACGCACGACCTGCGAATTGCAGGACATGGGCCTCCGCCTGGAGCAATTCTACAGCGGCAAGGGTCCCATGCCTACGCTCCAGAGCAGGAAGGAGACGTCAAGGGCAAGAAGCCCGCCGAGGAGGAAGACACGGACATGGAGTACCAGGAGCCGAGAAATCACATCGCCGTGATATTCGGGGGCTCCGCCGCCTATGGGTCACGTCGGGAGCTAAAGGAGGCCGCGCGAGGTGCTTCGTGTCACTCGTGGGAAGCCTCTGTCCAGCACTCAAGTGGTCCGAGCCGCCGATCAACTTCTCCAAGGACGATCGCTCGGGGTTGACAAACCCCAAAGGCTTCCGGTGGTCGTTAACCCAACGATCTGCAATACCGCGGTAGGTCGGGTCCTTGTGGATTGCGAGCTCCCTGGACCTGATATCCGCCAAGGTCTTGACGAGATGCAAATCCTCGCACCAAGATCAAAAGCTTGGTGGTCGTTCTCACGAAATAGTGCCGAACGTCGGTCGGCCGCTCGGCCAGATCGTCCCGCCAAGAACGTTCGGCAATCCGAGCAACTTCCGAACGGAATCGATCACGTTCGAAGTAGTCGACTTCGAGTCGGCTTACAACGCCATCCTAGGCGGCGGCCGCCAAATTCATGGTCGCCACTCATCACGGTACCAATGCTTGAAGGTCCCGGCCGGCGGCGTGATCACGGTCAAAGGAAGCCCGGCGGCCCTAGGCTGCGACGAAGGCTCTAGACATGGTCGGGCAATGCCCTGCGGACCCGACCAAGAGCCGAGGAGTTCCCGCCAGTGGCTACCCTCCAGCCGGAGGAGAAACTAAGGCCATCCATTTGTGCGACGCCGAGCCGAGCAAGGTCGTACACGTGGGGCTTCCTGGACCCTAAATAGGAACTCGAGCTCGTGACCTTCCTCCGGAGAAGTGCGGACACGTTCGCTCGGGAACCGTCCGACATGCCCGAGTCCCAAGGAGGTCGTCACAAAGCAGGCTAGCGATTCGGCGACAAAAGCTTTGCGGCGAAGCTCAGCGCTTCTCCGGAGAAGCAAGCCATCATCGAGAGGAATGGACAATCTCCTCAAAGCCGGTTTCATACGGAGGTCGACCATTCGATTGGTTGGCCAACCCGGTTATCGTGATGAAAAAGGGGGCAAGTGGCGCATGTGTGTCGATCACACGGTGAATGCCGCTGCGTGCGAAGGACAATTTCCGCTACCTCGGATAGACCGGTTGGTCGACGCAACGGCCGGCTCCGAGGCGATGAGCTACGACGCCTACTCAGGTTATCACCAGATCGGCATATCGCCCGACGACGAGGAGAAAACTTCCTTCATCACGCTGCTTGGCACATTACGCTACACGACCATGTCCTTCGGTCTAAGGAACGCCGGAGCGACCTTCCAGCGCCTCATGCGAGAAAACCTTCTCGGACCAAATAGGTCGAACCTGGAAGTGTATGTAGACGACATAGTCGCCAAGAGCAAGATGGCCTCGGACCATGTATCCGATCTAGAGGAGACTTTCCATAACCTCAATAAACATCGAATAAAGTTGAACCCTGAAAAATGTGTGTTCGGGTCAAGGCCGGGCAAAGTACTCGGCTACATGATCGGTCCGCAAGGAATCGGAGCCAACCCTCGAGAAGATAGAGGCCATCGAGAACATGCGGCCACCCGCTTGTACGCGGGAGGTGCAATCACGGCCGGAAGGATGGCGGCCCTAAGTCGCTTCATCTCGCGGCTCGAACGCGGCTGCCTTTCTTCAAGGCGCTCAGGAAGCCACGACGGTTTCGCTTGGACAGAGGAAGCGAACCGCTCCTTCAAAGAATTAAAGCTATATTTGTCAAGGCCCCGGTCTTGACCACGCCGAGATCGGAGAGGTTCTCTTACTCTACCTGCCGCCACACCCCAGCGGTAAGCGCCGGCCATAACGGTAGAACGGACGGGTGCGGCGCCGATCTACTACGTCGGCGAAAGTCTTGCACGGACCAAAGGAGCGTTACCCGAGGTCGAAGCTCCTTTATGCGCTCCTCGTGGCCTCGAAGAAGTTAAGACACTACTTCCAGGCCCACAAAATCCAAGTCCCGACCAACTTCCCGCTTAGAGAAATTCTCGAATCGAGACGCATAGCGGACGAATCGCGAAATGGGCCATGGAGCTCGCCGGTCGAGATCGAATTCGGCGTAACCGCGATCAAGTCTCGTGTTCTAGCGGACTTCTGGCCGAATGGACAAACCCCGCCCGCCGAGCCCGAACCCAACCGGTCAGAGCACGGTCATTTGGGTCATGCACTTCGACGGATCCCGAGCTTACGATTGCTCGGGAGTGGAGTGGTCCTCGAATCCTCGGGGGAGCGGATCCAAAGACGCCCTCCAACTACATTTCGGCGCAACAAACAATGCGGCGAATCACGAAGGTACGCTAGCGGGCCGGGCATGCAAAGCGCTCGAGTCCAACGACTAGCTGCGAAGGGCGACTCGCGGTGGTAAATCAACCAGGTTAACAAGGAGTATCGGTGTTCCGATGACTCAATGGCGCTTTACCTGGCTGAAGTAAGGAAGATGGAGAAGTACTTGAAACTTCGAGTCTTGTACATTCCCGGGAAGGACAATGCCCTGGCCGACCATCTATCGAAGGTCGGTTCCGCCCACCTTCCCGCCCCGGGTGCTCGTCGAGCACCTTTACAAGCCCTCCATACCCACCAAGGAGGAGGCAACCGAGACGGTGGTACCGTCTCCTTCCTCGAGCGGGGCCTTGAGTTGGATGACGCCATTCATCCAAAGATCTCGCTCACGGGACCGCCCGAGGAGGAAGCCGAGAAATCCCGGCTCATAAGACGCTCCTCAGCCTACAAATTGGTTGAAGGACTCTTATACCGCAAAGGTGCACTTGGAGTCCTCTCCAAATGCATCACCCAAGAGGAAGGCAAATATCTCCTCAGGGATATCCACGACGGAATGTGTGGAGCTCACTCGTCCTTCAGGACCTTGGTGAGCAAAGCCTTCCGGTTAGGTTACTACTGGCCGACGGCTCTGGCCGACGCGCGCTCCATGGTAACCTCCTGCCGATCTTGCCAGTTCCATGCTCGGAAGGTCCACCAGCCGGCATACGCACTGCAGACCATGCCGCTAACCTGGCCGTTCTCGGTTTGGGGCATCGACATACTCGGTCCATTTCCTAGGGGAAGGAGGGGTTGTAAATACCTGTTCGTCGCAATCGACACCTTCACTAAATGGATCGAGGCCGAGCCTATATCAACCATCTCGGCACAGGCGGCTAAAAGGTTCTTCCGCAATAATGTAGTAACCCGCTTTGGCGTTCCGAGTCGCCTCATTACCGACAACGGCACTCAGTTCACAAGCGAGGTGTTTCAGGCTTATTGCGAGGAGGTCGGGACCAAGATATGCTTCGCATCCGTGGCCCACCCACAGAGCAATGGGGCGGCCGAGCGCACGAACGGGCAGATCGTCCAAGGAATCAAGAAGAGAGTCTTTAAGAGCCTCGATCGGCATGGTCAGGCCTGGGTGGATGAGCTACCTCCCGTCCTCTGGTCGGTCCGCACCACGACGAGCCGAGCTACGGGTGAGACCCCCTTTCAGCTCGTATATGGCGCGGAAGCCGTCCTACCCGCCGAAGTTGTCCTAGGATCCCCAAGGGTGAACCTAGCCGATAGCATCGACGCAGAAGGCGAGCGCCTTCTCGACCTCGACCTCGCGGAGGCAACTCGTGAACGGGTTTTGCTGCGATCCGCGGTCTACCGCAAGCTCTCCGCAGCACGCCGCTAAATCGTTACGACCAAGGACCTTGCACATCGGCGATCTCGTTCTGTGGACGGGTCCAAGACACATCAAAGCCAACAAGCTAACGCCGAGATGGGAAGGTCCTTACACGCCGTCTCTACAAAGACGCCCGGGCTGTCCGTCTCGCGATGGAAGATGGTCGAGAACTTGCCAAAGACTTGGAACATCGACCAACTGCGTAAGTTCCATGTCTAACCACACTCGCCTACCTTTTTAATAAATTTTGTCACCTCGTCTTCTCGTTCTTTCTCTCTCTCTTTCTCCTTTACCTCCGCAAAAAATTCTACGATTAAGCTCGACCCAGACAAAGTGTCAGGGGCAGGTTGGTCGTCGGGGCAAAACACCGTACGACAAGAGCTCGACCTCAAGGGCTTCCTTCCTCGTAAGACGACCATCTTTTTCGCGGTAGACCTCCGTCGCAAGCAAAGATTCGCACAGGACACCCTTCTGAACGGTCCCGAGCTCAAGTCGGCCGGCATGCATCGACGCACCGTACCCTAAGAGCCACACGGTCCCCGCAGAACTCTACTCCGCCAACGAGGTCGTGCTCGCAGTCTACGCCCACGACCTCCGTTGGCGGCGGGGGGCTATAGGGGTACCAAGTGGCCACGACCTCGTGCAGCTCTCACGCGAGGTAGCTACTCCCTAGTACGATTGACTGCTAAGTCGCGTAAGGCCGAAGTAAGCCGAACAAGGAACCACGACACCAAACAAATCGTTATCATCTCGGACAAAACAACAAAAAACGTTTAGAGATAGATAAACGCTCTTTCTATGTTCAACTGGGCGGTTTTTTCCCTTAAGTTTTTTACAGGTAAAGACAGGAAAAAGAAAATTACAGGAGCCCGGCACGCTTCTCGTCCTGCAGAGCGACGAGCTGCCTCCGCACCGAAGTCAAGCTCTGACTCAAGGTCGAGCACCGCCGGCGAAGCTTCGACCTTCGCTTGCCGCTTGTCGGTCGCTGGACTCCTCCGTTCTTTGGTCGATTGTCCTTTCGGCGCTTCGGGCGGCGTCGCGCAAGGTCGCCACCGTGGCTTCAAGGCCCGACCTTGCCTGCTCGCTCCGGTCGAGGCGCTCCTGGAGCTCGTGCATGGACTCCTCCACCTTCCGCCGGATCTCGACCTCAGAAGATGTCAGCTCGGCAACCTGGCGCTCGAGCTCCGCGATCTTGGCGTCCTGCTCGGCTTGGTGCTTCGCGACAACCACGGCGACGGTGGCGGCATGGAAGTCCTTCATGGTGGACTCCAAGACTGCGCGACAAGGTATTTCAGGTCGTGATCGAGTTTTTGATAAAAACACATGAGTCGAGTACTTACCCAACAAAGCCGAGCCTCCGGCCCTCTTTGGAACATCTCGGCGGGTCCTCCGTCTCGCCCTGTTCCCCTGGGCGGGCAAGGGATCTCCCGCCTCGATCCCTTCTCCTTGATCGGCGCGGAGGCTTGAGCCCGAGCTCCCCGCCCCTCGAGGCGAAGGAGCTTTGCCTCGGGGCGACCTCCGCCTCTGGAGAGGGACGGCCTCAAGAGCGAGGATCACCTCCGCTCTTCTTCCTCCCGGCGAAGTTGCGCCGGGGCTCCACCCTTCGGCGTCTACGCCACGAGAGCAACGGGGACAGGGTCGACACCGGCCCTTGGGCTGCAGCGGCGTCCCGAACGCAGGGTCAACTGGGGCAGGGTCGGCGGCCGGGAGGTCGGTCTCGATCGAGCGACCTCGGTGCGGCAGATCCCTTCGCTCGAAGCTACCGGCTCACCTACGATGGCGGGCTCGTCTCCCAACCGGCCGGGTAGCCGGCTCTTCCTCGTCGGACGAGCTCCCGCCAGATTAGGGTCCTCGACGCCGCCGGGCTGGGACCCAGGCGTGACGTCGTGAGCCCGGGGAGACCTCGGCGATCTCTGGAGAGTCGCGGTGATGATGTCATTGGCGCCGAAGAATCCTCGCGGGAAGTTTCGGCGGCACGCTCATCACCATCGACTCCACGACTATGATGTGGGGATGCCCTCCATCGCGGCTCGGGCATCGGCGGCGCGATCTTCCTCCGTGCCTCCTCTTCGAGACACGACCTCGAGTCCGGGGCTCGCGGCGTGGCTCCCCACCTCGACGTCGCCGCCACCAACGGCAGGAGACTGGCCTCCGCGCCCCAGCTCCCATATCGGCCTCGCCGCCCATGACGGCCTCGGCGACTGGCGAGCTCCTCTCTAGCACGAGGTCAAGAATATCGTCGACCATCGCTTCAAATCCCATAACTCCGCACTCACCGCCACACCCACTATAGACGATGTGGGGTTAGTGTGGTGCCGAGGGGAAAGAGACAAACAAGAGGGAGTAGAAGATCGACCTCGCTCGGCGTCCGCTAGTGAGCCGGGCGCGATCCAGAGGCGGCCATGTCCTCGCGCGCCTTGTCGGCCCTGGCGGCCAGAAGGTCGGCCTCCCCAAGCCGACCTCGGAGATGGTCGGCGTTAGGCGCGGTTGGCGTAGCGAGGCGACTGCGGGACCTCGGGACCAAGGGGCGGGGTCCAACTTCGTCCTTCTCCTCCTCGCGGTCCTGGGCCGAGCTCGAGCTCACCCGCGAAGCTCCGCTGAAGGGCCGCGATCCGCCCTCGATTCGACCTTCATTTGGGCCGGCCCGCAGCTGCGGCCTCCTTCTTCGCCGCGCGGCGGTAGCTCAAGCGAGCCATCGGCTCGAGATTGTCTCGGGTGTACTCATCCATCCACAATCTAAGTTCGCTCACCTCTCGCCGTCGGCATACTCCAGAAATCTTTGGCGGGGTGAGCGGTCGTCCGGCCCGGGACGCCTGCGCGTACGCCTAGGTGGGGAGGGCGTGGCCGACGGAGATCGGGCGCGGCGCTTGCGACCCGCCCGTCCTTTGGTCTTTCGACCCTGTCCCGCCAACTGCGATCCCAGTTGGGCCACGGCGACCTCGAGGGCAACCTTCTCCTGCCAAAGGAAAAGAAAGAGAACTCGAATGAGGTCGGAAGACCCCCAGAAAAACCTGTTCGGACAAAATAAGAAGTCTGAATTAAAGACTTACCGCCTCGGTCCGGTTAAGGACGTTGTTCGGGATCTGGCGGCCCTCAATGATTTCCTTGCCTTTAGGGGTGCCGAACATCTCGGACACCCTCGCATCCACCCAGTCCTCTGGCGGAGCTGCATACCACCGAAGGAGAGGTCGTGAGAAGGGGCATCCTCTCGCTCGGAAAAGAAGGTCGGGGCGATAGCGTACTGAGCGTGACTCCGGGTGATGTCCTGCCACCTCGACCTTGAAGAAGGGATGCTCCCTCCTCCTAAGGGGTGATATCCGGTTCTGGCGTAGTCGGTAACGCCCCACGGCCACCCCAGGCACGTGAGCTCGTTGATCGTCATGAGGATCTTCTCCTCCTCGGGCTCCACGAGCGACGGCGTCTCGGCGCGACCTCTGACGCCGGAGTAGGAAAGCGTGCCGCCCTCTGCTTTCCTCGAATAGAACCAAGAGTCGGCCCAACCCGACACCGAGTCCTTGAGCGTGAAGCTCGGGTACTCGTATGGTCGGGTAGGTCGCAGGCGGAAGTAGAGCGGCAAACTGCGGCGTCAAGGTGCGAGAAAGGGTGTAGAAGTGGAAGAAGAGACTGGGAGTGGGCTCGACGCCCACGAACCCTTCGCAGAGATGGGTGAAGATGGCCATGATGAGAATGGAGTTGGGGTGGAGGTGAACGATCTCGCACTCGCAGGAGGCGAGTACGGCCTCGACGAACTCACTTTCGGGCGTCCGAGTCTGTTCATGGCGTAGAGCTCGGTGGAGACAATCTCCCCCTCCTCATTGTAGGCTCTCCTCGGCGCCAGGGACTCTCCATGTGCCGCGTCGGCGTACCTCGCTGGCCGGAGGATCTCGACTGCGCTGTCGAGCTTCTTTGGCGCCGAACCTCGCCATGAGGGTGGAAAAGATGATCAAGGAGAAGGATGAGCGCCGGGCAGAGGGTATGAGACGCAATGATCGCAAAAGCGGCCAAGTAAGTCTAAGGGCTTTCTCTTGAGTGTTTAAAAACTCCTCCAGAAATGGGAAAGCAAAAGGACTTCCCATTTGTTATGGTCGAGGAAGCCCTAGAGGCACAGAGGGCGCTTGAGGCGTCGCCATCAGGAAACGACACGTGGGCGCGTAAATCGAAACCGTCCTGCCAGAAAAGACGGTTCCCCAGGAAGGACAGTTCAGGCTTCCGGGAGAAGGAACCGTTGAGAGGGGCCCACTTCTGTTCGCTCGAAGCGCGACGAGCTGGGGAACAAGCTCGTTCCCGGAGAAGGTTAATAGCTCGTTGGTCGCGGCAGTTGTCCGCCGCGGCAGAACCGACATGCTCGTAGAACGGTAGGCCCAAGGGGAAGGCCTTCCTTAGACCTTTTCCCACTTGAACCTCGGGGGCTAGTCGAAGTCGGGTAATTTCCATAAATTACCTCGGATGCCACCAACGACCAAGCTCGCTCCCGCCCGAGCCACCAGGAGGTCGTTACCCTGGGCGGTCTACTCAGAACCTGGAAGGCTACGCATTCCGGCCAGTTCCGAGTTCGGGCTCGGGTGGGACCTAGAATGCCACGTATTCCAGTCGATTCCGAGCTCGGGCTCGGGTAAGATGTCCGAGCTCGGTGCCGGCCATCGGCCGACCTTACGTGGTCTCGGGGTCGGTGAGAATAACCACCCGAGCGTAACTTCCGTTAGCCCGTTACGTTTCCCGTGGGAGCGTGGCGGAAAGATAGGATCCACCAGTTGCCATCCAAACGTGCGGGTAGTGGGGTCATGAAGTTCGATCCTTTGTAAGCTATAAAAAGCGTCCCCATCATAAGGGGGACACACACACAACACAGACAGACGGGCTGTAAGACAAGAGACATACGCTCAGATACATTGCAAGAACATACACTAGCTGGAGTAGGGCTATTATCTCTTTCTTGAGAGGCCCGAACCAGGGTAAACTGCTGTGTCCACGCTCGTTGAAGTCCAGTGAGTCATCCCTTTGAGTAATCCCTCACGTGAGAAGGGGTCACAGTTGGTCCCTCCACCAACAAGTAAGCTCGGCGGGGGCCTGCTCCCCAATCGTCGACAAAAGGTAACATCGCAACTTTGTTTAATTTAGCGTTCTTCAATTTAGAGTAGAATGTTAGTGCACATATCGAAGAGATGAAGAAGCAACCACCTACGCCGAATGATTGTCCACCCAAAAGGCTAACATCCCTTGGGGAGCTCGATCCTCCTAATATGTTGTGTAGTATTATTTATGTTCAACCCTTATATCCTTTGATTTATATATGTCATGTTTCTCATGTGTTGTGTAGTATTATTTATGTTCAACCCTTATGTCTTTTAATTTATATGTGCAACAAATATTTTCATTATTTACATGCAGGGATGGAGCAGGTCGACTCACTTATGTACCCTGTCTTTGATGTGCGGCATTGTGCGCACATTCACACGACACATGGCAATGAGAAGGTGCCCCTACTGTGGATCCGTGTGCCTAAGAAGGCATGGTGCATTGACCATCGTTTCCACACCAGGTTAGTTGCAGTACATTTGCATGTTACATTGTTCATATAACTTCATTTAACTAATGCAACTCTTTTCTTTCTCGATAGGTTGGCACGTGCCGGGTTGCTTCCGCTAGTATGCATGGTGGAGGGTTCAGCTGCCAATGTAAGTGGGCTCGACGACCAGACCGAGGGTGACTACGGTCCAGAGCGATCGCGGCGTTTTCTATTCGACAGCTCCCTGATAGCGTATTTGGTTGACCGTTGGAGGTCGGAGACGCACACTTTTCACCTTCCCTTTGGGGAGGTGACGGTGACGCTACAGGACGTCGTCATGCTCACAGGCTTGCCGATTGCTGGGACACCGATCGGACCCTCGGTGACTTCTACCTGGTGGGTGGCGGACTTGGAGGCGCGGTTTGTCGCGGTGGCGGTCGTCGACCCAGAGATACAGATGGGCAAGAGGCACGGGCCATCAAGAAGGTGGTTGGTGCAGTTTGAAGTTAGTGTTTGTACATGTTAGTATGTTATTCCAGTTTTGCATAACATTAACATGATATCACACTCTTTGAATTATCACAGGTGCAGCGGATGGCAGCTTAGCCCACCGATTACCAGGTTGCTAGGCACCTTGAGACCTATCTGCTTTGGTTGTTCGGTTGGGTTATGTTCACGTCGATTCACGACGACAACATAGACGCGCATTGGATAGCCCATGCACGGGCTATTGCTGACGATAAGCCTGACGATGTACCACAGGTATCCTAGGGTTCGGCGATTCCTGCTGCCACGTACTGCGCTCTTTGCGATGCGTGCGTGAAGAAAAGCATGACCCCCAATCTTACCAGGATGCCTCTTCTTCTTCAAGTGTGGTCGTTCAAGCGCTTCCCCGTGGGTCGACCCTATGTCGACCCTCGATACTACACCGCTGACATGTACGGCGGTGATGCAATCAACCGACCGACGATGGGCTCGCTTTGGACTAGGCGACGGGTACATGTTTTTACTCATTTATGCAATTGTAATTCCAATCGCATGTGCTTACAGTTATTTCTTCTCTATTAGAGCTAGAGTGGGTAGGTCTCCAGGTACGTTCGGCTTACCTCTCCTTCACGAGGCCTTCGACCACCTGAGGGCGAACGGTCATCTGGGACCCTTACAGCGACTAGCGTGTAGCAGAGAGAGCCACCAGGGGGTCTCGGTGCTGTGCTACAAGGACCACGCTTACTGGCTGACGAGGAGGAAGCTCGTCTTCGCGGAGGACTACGCACCGCAGCGAGTCCTCAGGTAGTTCGGACTTCTCCAGCTAGTTCCTGTTCCTTCGGGGGATCGCGTGCCAGCGAAAGTGCACTCGTGAGTTACTCGCCACTACAAGTATGCTAAGTGCTTATGTTATATTTGTAATAATGCGCATTTCTGTACAAGTACTCCACCCACGGACCCCAGAAGACCATGGCGACCTTGGTTCAGAGGATGGTGCCGTGGCTTACCCAGTGGGATGGGGCACTGGAGGACGTTGTTGACGAGGACGTGCCCTACGACTCCTCCTACCAGCAATACCTAGCCTGGTACGTGCCCCAGACCCGTACTCATCTCCTACTTGTGGAGGAGCCATTGACCCAAAGGTATGCTCCTAGCGTGGCAGACTTGTACCCGGGCCAGGTATGGGTGGCAATGCACGCGATGGAAAGTCTTATTTCGTAAATTACATCATCTATTCATTACCCTCTGTCATTGTGCTTATCATTTGTTCGTATGTGATAGGTGGACTAGGCTAGGGACTTGCACCAGCATGCCATTGGCTTTCTACCTAGGCTACAGCAGAGGGTTGCTGTCACACTGGAGGAGGTGGGGCACGCCATGAGACGTGTGGCGACGTAATCTCGACGGATCATGGAGCTTGGTGCTTGTTGGCACATCCCAAACGCGACTGTTTCGACTGGCACCTCGTCCAGGCCGCCACGCGGGCTCAGCTCCTTGACACTAGCTCCTTGACTCGCACTACAGCCGAGCTCCAGCTTCCACACCCTCGTGCCTCCGGTCCTAGACATGGCTGGAGGATCCAGTTGGCAGGCTCCACCACGTGGTCCCCACATGTAAGTTCAAGCTCCATTTGGTTTTGGTGATTGGTTTAGATTAATGATTAATATTTGTTTAATAACAAATCTAATCTTATTGAGACTAACAAGTTTATTGAGTTACATTCAATAGTCTCATATTTGGATGGAAAATGGAAAACCCAAGGTATGTATGCATATCCATTCTAGTATAAATTGCATACTTTGGATTCAAGTTAAAGTATGAATTCTCCATTGCATTAACCACAAAATGTGTATTATGTTTCCCAATCCATATATTTCATGGATGCATATATCTAGGGGGAGTTCACACTTGAACTTGATGTATCATTGTATTGATCTATTCTTCACTCCATATATAAAGGATCAATACATTTAAACACATCAATTTAAATGAATGTTTAAATTGAGTTCATTTGTCTCCTAATCATCAAAGGACATTTCATCATGTGTTGATGGTGTTCTTGTGATCGATTAAGGACAAATGGAGAGTTCTTTAGTAGTATGAAGCATTAGCTGCATCATGTGCTCAAGACACATATAAATTCATTGAATTGATTTAGGTTGTGCTCAATCGATGTAAGTGGTATCCATTATGTGTTCATGGAGTGCTTAAATAATTGAGACAACCATGTTTCTTGGACTAACCATTTTCATAAGTGATGAATGAGCCAGGTTAAGTCCAAAGACGGTTGAGATGATGAAAATGGGACAAGGACGATATTATGAGGTGATGGACGTCAAGAGGAGATCCTGGAAAAGAGATAAAAGATCCAGGGTGACGATCCCGGGGGAACAAGTGATTGAAGATCACAAAGACCCCAAAGGGGATTGCTAGCGGCGGCTAAAGGTATAACTAGATAGGCTAAGGATTTTCCTAGCTTTGTGTCTAGTTTTAGCGCCGTACTATTAAGAGGGGTTGAGTCTTTGCTTTGAGCTTCATCATGTGTTGGTGATCTCAATCCCGTAGTCACTCGAGCTCAAATCTTGTTTGGATTTGGTTTTTTCTTAGAGCTAACCATTTAGCATGTGTTGCGATTGGGTGAAGCTCGTGCTTGGATTTTGCATAAGCTCTATTTGGCATTTGTTGCAAATAGGTCAAGCTTATGCTTGGAGTTTTCGCATTGAGCTTTGATTTGCATTAGTTGCAAATAGGATAAGCTAATGCGTTGGTTTTTGCATGAAGTTCCTTCTTTATATGTGTTGCAATAGATGAAGCTTCATGTTTTGTTTTTGTTTTCAAACAAAAACTTATTGCGTTTATTTGGTATTGCTTGGAGCTATGTTTGCACGGGTTGCAAAAGGAGAGAGCTCAAGCAAGTGTTTGGTTTAGTGCATGGAGCTAGAGAATTGCAGGAGTTGCAATTAGAGAGCTCATGCACTCTATTTTGGTTTGTTTATTTATTTGCGTGTTCATTGTGCGAATAAACAGGAGGTCTATGGGTTCCGGTCCTGAAAGCATGTGATACTTGCACCGTGGTTTTTGCAAGTTCGTTTGGTTGTGGTTTGACCATCACATGGCTAAGAGGATAAACCTTATAGACTTCGGGATTTATTTGCTTAATATGTTCTTGCAAATATAATCTTTGAGACGTTTGCGAATTGTGTTCTTCGCAAATGATTTGGAGTTTTGTTGAATTCTTTGAGCATGGTTTAGTGGTGTTGCAAAAGTGTTTTGCAACTGAGTGTGATCGTGGTTTGATCACCATTTGGCTCAAAAAATTGTTGTTGAAGTTTCGGAGAAAAGGTTGGAATTTAAACCCTGTTTTCTCTATTTTGCCGGCACTACCGCAGTGTTATTGCCGGTAGTACCGCTAGGTTGGCAGTATCGCCGTATGGGCATCGGTACTGCCGCTCGGACGGTACTACCGCTATTTGTGAAGCGGTAGTTGTTTTTCAAGTGTTCGCCGGACCAAATTTTCAGTCTGGCGCAAATGTGTTTTCTGAAGTGGTTGAAGTCCGGCATTACCACGGGTCTATTGGCGGTACTACCGTAGGTGCGGTAGTACCGGAGTTTTAATAGCGGTACTACCGTAGGTGCGGTAGTACCGGGATTTGTTGTGCGGTAGTTATTTTTTCAAACAGGAGTTTTTCTGGAGGTTTTCTGGTGTTTAAGGCCCGTCACTACCGCTTAGTTGAGAGCGGTACTACTAGGGTTGCGGTAGTAATGTGTTTTTAGTGCCGATACATATTTTCCAGAGAGGGTTGTGTTCTGGAAGTTTTTGAAGTTTGAGGCCGGCACTACCGCTTTGTTGAGAGCGGTACTACCGGGGTTGCGGTAATACCAAGTTTCTAGTGCCGGTACCTTTCTTACAGAACGGGGTGTTCTGAGGTTTTCCCTAAGTCTTGCAGTACCACCCAGTGGGGCCGGTACTGCCGCTCGAGCGGTACTACCGGGCTTTTGCCTGCGGTAGTACCGGATTTGCTGTGTAACGGCTAGTTTTATAGTCGTTGCCCTGAGGGGCGGCAGTACCGTAGTTTTGTCGTCAGTATTACCGTCAATGCTGATTTTTCAGGGTTTTGCCCCTCCAACGGCTAGTTTTGGAGTGAGGGCTATATAAGACCCCCTTGGGGGGCATTAGCATAAGTGTTGCTGGTGTTTGAGGTGTTCTTGAGCTTGGTTTGAGTTTGTGGGAGGGTTTGGATGGTTTTCTTCTCCCCAATTTGGTTTTGAGCTCAAGAGTGATCCTAGTTGCATGAGTTGCATCTAGTGGGATTGAGAGGACCTTAGTTGCATTGGTTGCACTAGGTGATCACCGGAGTCGCGAATGTGCGATTGGTGAAGCTTGAGCGGAGTGCTCAACTTGTTACTCTTGGTGGTCGGTGCCTTCTAGACGGCATAGGTGCGTCATGCGCGGGAGCTCTCAGGGTTTGTGAGAAGCCCCGGCAAAGTTTGTGAAGGTTGGTGCTTAGCCTACCCGGCGGGGTAAAAAGCAACCATTAGTGGATTCGAGGTGGAAGGCTCAAGTGAGTGAGCCGGTCCAAAGTGAGTTGGTCTTCCTCAATGTGGAGTAGGAGAGAAGACTCCGAACCACGGTAAAAAGTAACATGTCCCTTGTCTCTTTTACATTCAAGCATTTACTTCATTGCATATTATTGATTGCTTGATTGTGAATAGAATTGCTTAGTGTATCTTGCTTGATCGACATAGCAGTTCTAGCTAGAGACATAATTAGTTAGTGGACTAGTGAGCCTAGTTGATTTAGGCTTTAATTGTCAAAACCTTAGTCTTTCGCTTGCGCATAATCTTTGTGTAGGTTTTGACATAGGGGTAATTAGAGGCGATCCTCGATTAGTGAGTAGAAGTTTTTAAATCGCCTATTCACCCCCCTCTAGGTGCCTCCTCGACCTTACACCACACCAGGTAATTCGAGCAATATTCAATTGTTCACATTTCATATCTAATCACCTAACTATGATTCCATGTTACTATCTAAACTGCAGGTTGCCCTCAAGGTGGAGGACAATCCTCTCCGTCACCGCACTCGTCAGGGTACGCCGATCCTGATTTCTGGGCGGATCAGTTCTTCTCAGGCACTCAGTACATGCAGCCTCCTCCAGCTACGCAGTACATGCAGCCTCCTCCCGTGTTGCCTCCCCGCGACCGTCGCCCGCATTACCGGTATAGCCCTTCAGACTATGGCCAGGGGTGACCGTCGCAGCAGCTTCACCCACGACCTCTTGACGATGCACCCGCTTCAGCACGTCGGCCAAAGAGAGGTTGCGCTAGGGGTAGGAGTGCTCAGGATTAGGCTGTTCGCGATCCATTTTTTGTACTTTCTTAATTTATGTCTGTCATAGTATCCATTTTGTGTATTTGCTCAAATTATGTATGTTTTATTATTTCACACCGTTAATTGTGCTGTCATCACTTTAACTTTCTCACATGACGTGATAACACAACACCGGATACACACTCGATGAATACACATCGTGCAGCTTTGATGATGGGTGACACGTCATGTAGCTTTTCACAGAGGGTGACAGGTCGTGCAGCTTTGATGATGGGTGACACATCGTGCAGCTTTTCATAGAGGGTGACAGGTCGTGCAGCTTTGATGATGGGTGACATGTTGTGCAGCTTTTCCCAAAGGGCGACAGGATCGACAGCTTTGGTGATGGGTTACACTATTGGGGGACATATCGCCCCTACATAAGTGCGATCCCCTCCTGCCTTCGTTCTCACCGAACGAGTCTAAGAGCAAAGCCAGAACCGAAAGTAGTGGAGAGAAAGGAAGAGAAGGGAGGAAAAAATGCCGAGACGTGCAAGTGGAAAGGTGTCGGGACCTGAATATGCAAATCCAAACCCTATGTGTATTCGGCACTAGTCCAACATCACGCTAGTGCACACAGTCTTAACATCGGTAAATACCATAATCATACTTAACGAAATAGCAAAGTACTTTATTGAAAGGAAAATATAACCGGTTGCTCAACCTTATGGTCAAGTTACAACGACTAGCAGGGCTTAAGTCTTACTCAAATAAACTGGTAGCGGAAAAAAAGAAACGCGTGGTGCCAACCAATATGCCACCGGCAAATGACTGGGCTCGCCCCTAGTTCGTCGGCTCCTCTTGGAACTCCTCCAATGCTGGCGTCGATTATTCTTCAACTGATGATTGTGTGGTGGCAAGGGTGAGTACTTAAAGCACTCAGCAAGTCATGCACAGAAATGCAGTCTAATAGCTATATGCATGGTTTATTCCAACAACAGGCTAAGAGGTTCTTTTGCAATAAGCAACATTCATAAATAACAGTAATAGATTGGAAAGCGTAAAACAGTAATAACAATAATAACTTCGTAAACAATTTCTCAAGTAAAGCATTTATCAACCTAAACAAGTTCATCATTTCCAACACCAAGTATCCATAAACCAAGTTCATTTTCATAAAAGTCTAACCCTTGTCTGTAATCACTAAGCAATGTCCAATACCGTGGGTTCGGCTATTCGAATAGGTTATACACTCTGCAGAGGTTATACACTTTACCCACAAGATATAATCAAACACCACAAAGGCGAGTGACTGTAACAAAGCCTTTCCAAGCTACTTCTAGACCCGATATTGTCCGCTAAGGTTTCAATACTAAAGGGACTGATTACCACACTCAGGGGCCCCCTCTTGTGCCTGTGAGTCCACCCGTTAACCCGGGGCTCACGCCACCATGACAACACCGAAATCTAGACATCAAAATTTACTCGGCCAGGTCTGTCCCATTCCAGACTTGTGGCTGTATGTCAGACTCAGTTCAAATTCTTGTAAGGTTAAGTCCTTAAAATGACCAAGACAAGACTACCCAAGAATTCACAATGTTCAAATTAGCAAAACCAAATACGACCTTCCATGTGCCACTTCTGGCCCACCAGAAACAATCTTGCCACTTGCCTAAGTCTAAATCATTTTATCACCCAGTTGATTACCATGCACCACGTGTCATCAACATCATCAATAACACATGTCGCAATTCCAAAAACATGTTCCATCTCTCATTAAGTTAAGATTAATTTCTGACATTCGAAATTATATCAATAACACGATTGCATGGCTAAGCAGGCTAATTACGATCTGATTAACCCATGTTGGCAAAGTATTAATGTCCAACTAGCATTCCATAATCTAGGGTGAAAAATGATTCATGGTATACAATTATTATCGACAAGGTGGCATACAACAAGTAGGTTGAATAGTTATTCCCAGAATTAATTAAAAGCATTTTTAATTAAATTAGCATGCAATAATTTAAATAAACACAATTTCAAAAGTGGGATTAATATGGTCAAAGCATAACTTGCCTTGGAAAAGGTCCTGTTCCTGGTCTTTGACATGTCCCTGGGTTAAAACCTCTCCTTCGAAGCCTTCGAGCAGTTCAACGTCTACGCGTATCGGATAAATAAACAAAAAATAAATAAAAATAGATAAAAACTCATGTCAAAAAATTTAAATAAAATTCACCATTAAATAGAGCTCGATTTTACAAAAATTTAGAAACTGGAATCACCTCAATCGGAGTTAAAACGCAAAAGTTATAGCCGTTTGAAGTTTTGAAAATCAATAAAAAGAATAAACTGAATTAATTCATTTATTTTTCAATTGAAAAATTGGATTTATGACGTCAGCTGACGTCTGCGCACAATTTCCTTTTCCGGCCGAATTATTTTTGTAAAGGAAAATTGATTTATTGCGTCATCATTGCGTCAGCCGGTCCATAGACCCGGTCCACGGTCACGCTCGGGTCCACGGTGGACTCGGTCCATCGGACCACGTGTCATTGACAGGTGGGTCCCACCCAGGTGACGTCATGCTGACGTCAGCACGACACGGTCCGGCTCGGCTGACACGCGGGTCCCACCGATGACGTCATCATGACGCCATCGCTGACGTCATACCGCGTGGGCACGGTGGCTGACAGGTGGGCCCGGTGCTGACATTATTGCTGACGTCAGCGATGACCGGCTCTGGCCGCGCCGCTTCGGTTTCCCGCGATGTGGCACGATCTGGACCGTTGATTTGAAATCCGACGGTCACAATCCAAACCAATATCACGCATATCGATCTACGTGGCCAAATCCGGTCCGTTCAAATCAGATCGGACGGCCAAGATTCGCTCGGGTGTGCCGCATCAAGGGGTGACGTGGCATGGCCCGGTGTTTGACGCGTGGCACGATCTAAGTCGTCTAACCTAGATCCAACGGTTGAGAGCAGATCTAACCGGATCTACTCGGTCTAATCTAGACTGCACGATCTAGATCTAACGGCTGCCAACAGATCTATATGGAACTATTCGATCTAATCTACGCCGTCCGATCTAAATCTAACGGACGAGATCTAATCTGGAAGAAAATACCGGGATAGTGACATGGACGAACCTGGATGGTTGGATCTTAATCCGACGGTTCACCGAGTTCTCAAAGCCGGCGATGGCGCAGTGGAGCTGGCTGATCGGCAACGAGGACGATGACACGTGAAACGGCGCTCTGGGGCTCCTCTAGCGACGTGAGTGGTCCCCATGGGTGCGCCTTGACGCGGGGAGTTCGGATCTGGGTCGCACGGCAGCGGAGCGTCCTCGACGGCGGCAAAATGAAGCCAAAACCATGGTGGCATTAGCGCAACTACGACGAGCAATTGCAGGTGGTTGGCGGCGACGCTGGCGAGGAGACCTAGGGCAAAGTACAGTACGCGAAATGGCGATCCTCGTGTGCAGGTCCATGCATTAAATGGAGGCTCGAAAGGCGTGCCCCACGCGAAAATGGCGGATTTCGGCAAAGTCCGAGTCGGGCTCGGAGATGAGGTGATGTGGCAGCATCCCGAGCGTCCACGTGTCCCTGATCCGGCGGCCCACACGCGCACACGCTTCGGCTCCATCCCGGCCGTTGGATCGGTCGGCGCCAAAGGGGTTCCGGGTTAATGGTTCATGTCAACGGTGGCTTAACGGGTTCGATCCGCGCAGCTGGACCCGTTAGGGTTTCTGAAATTCCTTTTCCATTTTTATTCTTTAAAATAATTCTAGAAATTTTTTTAAATTGAGAAAAATAGCAAAAAGCTCGAAAAAATTCTAGAAAAATTCTGGAAAATACTTTGAGACATTTTGGACTCAAATAAAATATTTCCAACAAAACTTTATTTGAAATTTTTAAATAATTCAAGAAGGGAGTTAATCCAAATAAATTCCATAAAATTCTAAAAATTCAAATAACTCAATAAATTTTACAAAAGCACAAATTTGGGATGTTGCAAAAGGGAAAGGGGAAAGCAAAGGAAGAGGGATGTGCTTCGGGCTGTCCACGCAATTCAGTGTACCAGGACCTCTTCGTATCTCGTGGAGCTATCCCACCAATGTGTTTGTGCGGAGATTCTTGCAGGCTTATCCGCTCTTGGTAAATTACAACTTGGAAGATAAGGTATTGGAAGTATCGCAACTACGCCTTCGACCCCCCAGAGAAGAGCTTAAAGAATCGCCAGATGGTAGTAATCATACGTGTTTCGTAATATTTCTATATGACAATCACCAAGATCTTAAAGAAATTTTGAAAATTCCTGAAGATTGATCATCATCTGAAAATTTTATGAGAATATTATGAATGTGTTAGGACCATCCACAAAATTTTTTAAAAGTTTCTAACATGGTTTGCACCATTTTCCATTCGGTTGAAATTTGCCGGTTCGCCTTTCATCAGGACAATGGCACTGTTAGATTTTTTAAAAATTTCTCATGCTTAGTCATCATTTGAAAATTTTATGGGAACATTAGTGATGTGTCAGGACCATCCAAAAAAAATTTCAAAATTTTTTGACGTGTTTTAGACCATTTTTCGGTCGATTCAATGTGGACCGATTTCCCGGTTGAAAAAAAAGCCGGATTTGAAATTTGGTTATTGTATTTCGTCCGGATTTTGTCCAAAATTTTTGAATCTCACCAAGATTTCGTATTTCAGTCACCTCCTAGATTTATCCCAAAACGAGATTTGAAACCTTGGTCCAAAGGAAGCTGGCACACGCGCATACAGGCGAGCTGAGTGGACATGAAAAGCCCATACACCAGCCGTTGTATATTTCAATGATACCTGATCATCTCACCAACCTTCTACTATTCACATACACCATCGTCAAATCACAGACCTTTAATTATAGATAACGAACCATGCACACATGCAATTAATTGCATGTAATTAAGCATGGCCATTGCACAGCAGCCTACAGCAGTACAGGTGAGGTGAGTTGTTACTGGCGGCAGCATAGAATGAGAGGAGAGAATGAATGCACACAAATGAACGAACGGATACAGCAGCACTAGACGCCTATGCATGCATCCATCCATGCCCATTACAGATGCATTTGGCCGCAGGTCATATCCAATCATGCCGCCATGCCACGCAGATCGGCGACAGCCGATCTGGGTTGGGAGCCGTGGAATCTCCACACCCCCTTGGCAGCCTCCTCCTCCCTTTCCTCCCTTGTTGCCTTGCCTTTCCTTTCTTGCTAGCTGATCTGCCCCACTTGACGTGAAATGTGTATCCATGTTGCAAGCTAGGCCAAGGGCCAGGGGCTTGTGTGTCTGCGTCTTGCCCTTTCGTTTTGGTATGCAAGAATCGGAACAAAAGCTAGCATGCACGTACAAATAAGCTAGCGAGCTCCAGTGATGGATGGATGGATGGATGGGTGGATATGTGTCAGTCCGGACAGTTAAAACGGAATTTAGTACCGGTTTGTGGGGGCCTCTGTGCACTCTTGGGGTTTCGTTTTCAGTCCCAGCTGCCATGGGTTGGTACTTAGGCACCTTTTGTTTAGGCTTAATTAGGTCTTATTTGGGACTCCAGCTTCATCAGATCAGTAGATTTGATGGAGCTGGATATTTCTAAGGGGTGTTTAGCAGAGTTTCAGCTCCATTAAATTCATGAATCTGATGGAACTAGGTATTCCTAGCTCCATCAAATCTGTGGAGCTGGAGCTATAGGTATATTAAAAAGGTTTATATGGATCATTTTGTTTACACTTTAGAATAAAAATATAAACTTAATTCAATTTATTTTAACCTACAAATTTCAAATATGAGGTGGAGTTGAGATCTGGAGCTCTGCCAAACAAGACTAATTTCACCAGATCTGTGAAGCTGGAGCTGTAGGTATATTATAGTATTTAGGTGGGCCATCTTGTTTACATTTTAGAATAAAAATATAAACTTAATTCACTTATTCTAATCTATAAGTTTCAAATCTAAGGTGGAGCTGAGATCTGGAGTTTTACCAAACAGGGCTTTATTATTTTTTGTTTATAATTTAAAGCTAGTTTTTTTTGCTTAATTAGCTAAAACCAGTTCATTTTTATACACAGAAGATGTGGGTAGTTTTACCCTAATTTTAGTAGCAATAGTCTAAATTAACCCTCAATAAATCAATAAAAGCACATCTTCAATAGCGTTCGGCTTTTAATTATATGGCGGTTTATGGCTTTTGAAAAAGTACAATTAAAAAGCCACTCCTCTGTTTAGGCTTTTGACTTTCAAGCCACGGAAAATGTACACACAAACATAGGCTTAGTTAATTGTCGATAAATAATAATGTAGGGCTCGGATCGATCTTACCATTGTATATGATACTAGTAAGATGTCCGTGCATTGCAACGGAATTTCAAAAGAGAATAATACATAATTATAATGTAGGATTCTAAACCATACAATAAATCAATTTTCTGTAATACACATATCAATCAAAATATATCTTTGTAAGCTAGTAAATAAATCAAATCATCTATAGTGAGTTGTCCTGCAGATTTACAACTATAGGTTAGCAAAGCAATAGTGACTCACCTACTGGGCCTTGTGCCCCTACTATTCTGACCCAAGAATAGTCTGACAGACTCACCATCACCACCAATTCATTCTTATAATAGTTAAGACATGCTTTAAAGTAGCCGTGTTCCAGCCAATTCTTCTTGCATTGTAGGAAACGCATAGCAAGTCGCCTGCGTCCGTGTGTATATTACATGCGAGCCCTACTAATGGTTTTTTTTTTCAAACGTATACTCCATCCATTACATTCCGGAGATTTTAGAGCTCTTTAAACATCCACCTGTCACTCCGTTTTTTTTTGCAAAAAAACTCCTCCATTCCTTTACATTACACATAGGTCCATGCAAAATTATAAAAAGGTCCTTCATGATTTTTTATGAGGACAAGAAAAACTTTTCCAAATCGCGTTTGGGTCCCTCGCTTGTTACTTTACGGAAAAAACCTCCCGTTAAATACAAATCGCGAACGAGCCCTTTTCTATTTTTTTCAGGATAACGTTTAGGTCCAAAAATATAACAAATATGCCCTCGATTTTTACATCCAGGTCCTTTCTCCGTTTTCCCCGAAAAAAATATTTCCATCAACAGAAATATGTGTACTTTTTTCAACACGATCTCTAATATTTCGCGAGCCTCCAAAAATTTCGAAAATACATCTAGGTCTTTTTATCCTTCTAAAAAAAACACAAAATCATTTTTCATTCAGACGTGCGACGTGCGCCGCGCTTATTGGCCTAGTATATACATATAGTTAGGTGGAGGAACTATGCTCACATGGAACAGAGAAAAAGGTTATGGTATTCCGTCAATCCTAAGCCTTACAGGTGTACCACGTACCCTTGCATTATGAGGCTTAATTTAACAATTAAGGTTGGTTGAATGCCAAGGCTTAGTGGTCACTAAGCTAACAATTAAAGTTGGTTGTATGCCAAGGCTTACTTGTCACTAAGCGGGATTACTAACCGAGAAACCTCTAATTAAATCCCACCAACTAACCTCTTCTTTACATGCTATCCTTTTCAATTGAGAATCCCAATTTTATCTCCATTAGAAGGCTCCATTTGATGGCCGGAGACCTACACAAAGGTCACTGGCGACTTCAACTTTTAGAACATAGCAAAAGTCAAATGTGTCAAAAGCAGAGGTCGTTGAGGGGTTATTTGTCCACACACACAGATATATACACACACATACTATATTGGTAGGTAGAGTAGTGCAAAAACTAATGTTACTAGCCCTTGTGAGCCAAGGGCACATGCCATCTCATGTCCCTTGCTATCCACGTAAAGTTGCAGAACTTAAGACTTGACTAATAAAAAAAAAGACTAAACGTGAATCGTTTTGTTGTATTTTCATATATATATATATATATATATATATATATATATATATATATATATATATATATATATATATATATATGAAAAATACTGTACTCAGGAGTAATTACTCCCATCTCTGAAATACCACCCAAACGTACTTGAAATACTCCTTTATCAATTTGGATACACTCATATACTAATTATAAGATATTCCAATGAGATCCACATGAAAAAACTGCAAAGGAGTACATAGTTTTTAGCATATTTTGTAAATACCTTCATATACGCATATAAAAAGAAGTATGTCTAAAAAGTGTACATACCACCTCTGAAAAAATGTAAATACCACCTAGATGATCTTATATACTTATATACTACACGTACATACTCTCCGTTGCGCGAAATACTCCCTACGTTGTGAGATACGGCATAGGGAGTAAAAATGCACGAATTAAGTCAACGCCCGGCGTAAATCCTGCAGCTCGCCGGAGATCCGCACATAGGCCTCATCCTGAGCCTGGATGAGGGACCCCATGTGCACAACTGTCGGGTCAGCCTCCTGCTCTAGGCTCCCAAACTGGCTGCAAATCATCCCGACCTGGAAGCGGGGAAAAAGGCGGTACGGGGAGTCCTCGAGCCGATCACGGTAGCTTTCCCCCAACTGGAGGATAGCCTTTCTGGCAGCATCCTGAAGCGCATGCGCCAGAATCAACCTCTCGGCCGTAAAGTAGAACGGTCGGTCCTCTGCACGGACTCGGCTCCTCGCGAAGACCAGTAAGCGGACCTACCACACGTCCTGGTCACGCCCGGGTACGAACGCGTAGCGATACTCAGGACGATGGGGAAACCCCAACTCCTGAAGCATCAGCGACAGCTCCTCACAGAAGCCTCCAGCCTGGGCGGCAAAAGTGGTGACAGCAGGCATCTACAAATTTTGAACAAGTTGGGATTAGTAAACAATTTTTAAATAAAGGATAAGATAAGCACAAGACACTAAGATAGGGGAGATAGAAGCAAAGGAACTTAAGACTTTGTAAGTATGTTTTTATAAAAATATTAGTCCTTAAGGCTTTGCCATTCTAACTAGGTCACGTCCTACAGTCGTCCAGGCTCTGATACCACCGCTGCGAGACCCCGGATCAGCTATCCAAAATCTCCTGTGTATTTCTGTACTAGTCCCAGATCAGTAGCTAGTACACACAGTCAACAGTGATACGTCATTGCCGAACCTAACGAGATTGTAACATAAATAATAAAGTATGGGCCACATGGCCACTTATTACAATACTCGGTCACGAAACCGGAGACACGACAACGGAAGCAAAAGCGACAAAGAGCGAACGCCAAAAACACTACAGGCGACGACAAGACACGCGACTAGCTATCTTGGCAATCTTCCTCGAATTCTTCGGTGTAGAACTCACCATCTTCAGCTGTGGCCTGGTAGTTCTCTGATGATGACAAGATGTGTAGCACGTGAGTACAAAAGTACTCAGCAAGTCGGGGAAAGTATGTATATGTGGGGCTTTCCAAAGGAAGCTTAATAGGGTTCTTTTGCACAAAGCCAAATTTCATTAAGCCGTACTTGTTAATAAGTTTCATAAAGCCTGTTTTAGCAATTCTTTTTAACAATTGAGTTATATAATAATGCAGTGAAGGTTCTATCCACCATCACCAATATAAAGGTTCTAACCGCCAACTTTTAAAAAATCAAGTTTAATCACATATGACTCTTTCCGTCAAGGCATAAAACAGGTTCTTTCCACCTTGTTGGCTCAATCCGCCAGTAACCATCCGAGAGTTCTAACCACTCCCGAACCCCAAAACAAAGCACCGTTCAGTTTTAAAACCAAAACCAAAGTCTACCAATATGAAAGAATTCATTGCTTTGCCCTTGACCGTAGGCACGGCTATTCGAATAGTTTTAACTCTGCAGAGGTGTACAACTTTACCCACAAGACGTCTCTTGATGCCATGCAATTAACACACTTCCTTTGGTGTGCTAGCAGAGAGATCATGACAAGGCCTTTACAATGTATACGCCTAACCCGACCCACCCGCTGAGGTTTCACCGCTGTTAGGGTTCTAGCCACCCAGTACAGAAGCCCCCTCTTGCGCCGTGTGAGAAAAACAGCTTTGCCTCTATCCGGCACTCACATTCCACTATTTGGTGAGTCTAAGTTAGGTTTCTACAAATTATTTAGCCAGGTCGTACCATTATAGACATTTGATAGTACGGTTATGCTTAGAATGGACAGTCATAAGCGTCGGTCCTTATTTGACTTGGGGCGGCACTTGCACAATACAACTAGTGCTCAATCCGCAACCACCCGACCTTCCATTCCGCCCAAGTCCAAACCACTTTTCCTTTTCTTTTTAGTTTAGAAAAACAGTACCAAATTTTTTTAATAACTTCCAAATCATACTTTAAATCATCATTTTTGAATAATCCCACCCACGGGTCATTTTCATTAATATTGGTCCTAAGCAATTCTACCGTACTATTCAACAAAGGTTACCATATACGATAATCATGGCGTAGCAAAAGTCTTAGGGTTACAAGTAAACATGGATGTCAATAACAAAGGAGGTATTCGCAAATTGGATTAACTATTCACTTATATTTGACATACGATTATAAACATAGCATGCAAGTTATAAAACTTTGTAAACACATTTATAAACATCGGTTCAACATGCGTCAAGGAGACTTGCCTTCGGTCGCAGCGATGTCGTCGAACGCTTGAAGTCTGTCGGCGGGGTCGGCGGACTCGGTCGACTCCTCGGCTACGCGCAAAATGAGACAACAAATAAATACAAGAAAATAAATAAAATCCAAAAATTATAAAAGTAGTACTGGCAGGTAGGTATTGATTTTAGATGAATTTAGGAATTTGAACGGAGTCAATCGGAGTTCGGACGGAAAAGGTATGAGCTTCCGAAGTTCGAAAACCCTGAAAAATCGAAAACGAGGGAATATTCCCGGAATATTCCTTTTTCTATTTTTTTTTTCTGATTTTTGGGATGGGCTTGGGTCTATGCCATGTGGGGCCCTTGTCATAGAGAGGGGTGAGCTTCTTCTCCATGGGGCTTCATGGCCATGGGAGGAGTGGAGGAGCTTGGAGGGAGGGTGGTGGTGGTGGTGGCGAGCGGCGACGGCGGTGGCGAGGGCAGCGTGGGGGCATCTGGCGTGTGGTCTTGTGGCGGCGGAGTCATGGCGGCGGCGGTGGCCGGCCGGAATGCACGGTGAACCCAAAAAAACAGAGAACACGGTTTTTCTCCAAAAAAACGAATTTTTGCACAATTTTTGAATACGACTACCACAACAAATTGTAGAATCATCTAAAGGACATCCTAAAGAACTTATAAGATCAAGGAATCGAACCAATTCTCACCGGAGATGACGAATTTGGCAAAAAACGGAGCTCCGACCGAAATGACCAAAACTTGAAATTCATCTCCAAATCTTGATGGATCCTAAAATTGATTGATGAATTAGAAACTAGACTCCCCCACGATCACAAGGAAGCAACCGGAATGAGAATTGACCCACCGGAGAGGGAGGAACAAGGACGAACACGAAGAACACCCGAAAATAGTGACCCGGCGTCGTTTTTCTCGATCTACCGGATGGAGAGGCTATGAGTGAGTGCTACCACCGGGAAGAGGACGTCAACACGGAGATATGGGAGGTGGAAGTGCGCGCTTTGATGAAGAAACGGCCGAGTTAATGGCATTAAAGTACATTTCGGTTTTTGGCCGACGGTTCAAATTCCGGCGAGATCCCGGGCTATTGATGGTGGGGAATGGAAAGGTATCGTCGTTGTTCTTCCAACGAATCCGGCCGTGATTGATTTAGAGCAATATTGAAGGAGTTAGAGGGATTTGAATGGATGGAGGTGGGGATGGGAGGCTCCCTCCATTGTTGCCTGGGAAACAAGCGTGCAAGCTCAGCCCAAGGTGGAAGATGACACTGTAGCGCCACGTGGCAAGCTCCCATTGGCCAACGATTACGCGAAGGTGACACCCTAGAGAAAAATTAGGAAAATGGTCCAAAAATTCCGGAAAAATTCCTAGAACCATTTTGGAATATTTGGAACCCAATAAAATTGGTTTCGCGGAATTTGGATGAAATTTGTAGATTTGAATATTCTGGAGCGAATAGCGGACATTAAACAAAAGCCGCGCGAGATAAAATAGGGGCGGAGTTCCAAAAATCCGGGGAATCATTCCAAAAATCATTTTGGAATATTTGGGACCTAATTGAAGTGATTTCGGGATTATTGGAGCATTTTTGGACTCGAGTGAAATTTCGGGTACCGGCGGGAACCGAGAAATTCGATTTTTCGAACGAAAGGGAATTGAATCCCGATTTTGGATGGGAAAGGATGCCAGGTTAAATTAAACACTAAGGAAACTCCACTTTTGAATTTACTTAATTTAAATTAGATTTTTCCCAGAAAGCGAAACTGAGGATGTTACATAGGATGATGGTTCGTAATATTGTTATACATGATAGCAAAGCATCTCCACGTAGCTCAAATGGTAAAGAGCTTACGTCACATGTGTGAGGTTCCAGGTTGTCGATTCTAGGAAAAAGCGTTTTTTGTCTAATTTTTTACAACAACTTCACTGATTTAATTGAGCTATTAAATCATGTTGGAAAATTTTTGAAACTTTTTGATAAGGGTTCTAAGAGCATGCCTAAGTTACCATAAAAATTTCAGATCATGATCAAATTTGTGTAATTTTTAAATATGTTGACAATGCTACTAATGTATTTAAAGCAACTCCACTGATTTAATTAAGCTACGAAATCATGTTAATTTTTTTTGAAACTTTTGATAAGGGTCCTGAGAGCATGCCTAAGTGTCGGTGTTTCGGGGCACCGGCTAGTAAATTTGTATAGGTCGACGGGGGTGCACGCTCCCTCTCCTCGAACGGCTTGACTCGGGTGAGCACAAGATGTATACTGGTTCGGGCAGAACGTCCCTACTCCAGTTCGCGTGAGTTGGATCGTATTGATTCTCTTTTTCTTGTTCCTCTTTACACGCTTCCCCCTCCCGCCTTTATATAGGCGAGGTGGGAGGTTACACTGTTGGTTTGGAAAAAAGAGGAAAAGACTGTGCTCTTGGTTGTCCGAAAGTGGCGGGCTGATAGGGTGGCGCCGGCTCCCCTCGCTTCTGGAGTCGCCAGTAGTTGCCGCGCCGCTCGTAGTAAATGCGGGGGTCGGGAACTTGTGCCGCTGCGTCGTCGTCATTATGGCCGGCATTTAATGCGCCCGATATGCAATAAATGCCGTCGCTTCTCCGGGATATCGAAGACCAGGTCGTGGGTTCGGACTTTACCCGGTGGTCGTAACTTCGGGCCTTGATCGGCCTGGGTCGGCCCGTGCGTCTTTTTGGGCCGCTGAGGATACCCATGGTGCGGGTACTCGTCACTAAGCTTCCTTAAAAAATTCAAATCATGATCAATCTTGTGCAATTTCTAAAAATTATGACAATGCTACTAATGCATTTAAATTTCAATGTGTTTGGTTTTCCAGAGGCATTAAATGAATTTGATTTTTCAAACTTTTTGAGAAGGATCCTGAGATTATGCCTAAGTGTCGAAACCCGGATTTGCAAATCCGAAACCCTCTGTGTATACTGCACTAGTCCAGGATCACGCTAGTGCACACAGTGGCAACAAAATTGACATATCATTCCATTTATCGAATTAACTATGAAAGTAGCAAATAGTAGCAACGGAACTTTTGGTCAAGTTTACATAACTGTGCTTTAAGGGCTTAAGAAACAAATAAAACTCTTGCAGCGGAAAATAAAATAACTGGGCCATACGACATGCCACAGGCAATCGTCTGGGGAGCGCCATCCTAGCTCATGTAGTCTTCATAATACTCCTCCTCGTAGAACTCGGTATTTTCCTATTCTCCCTCAGCAACTGATCAACAAAGGCATAAAGCCGTGAGTAAGTACTTAGCAAGCCGTAGGGAATGATGCAAATAATGTACAGCTTGACAAAGGATAACCATAGGGTTATTTTGCAGAAAGCGATAACTTGTATGTAAATACAATGTATAGATTCAAAACATAATTGACAAAGATAATAATAACTGGTAAATCAATGGTAAACAACAACACAAGATTTGTGAGGCATCACCCATCACCAACTAAATCATCATCAACCACGGAACTCAACAGTATTAGTAATTTGACATCAAAAACAATAGTGAACTTCCCGTTCACTTCCAACAAACCCAACCTTCAACATTTTCTAAAAACACTATACCCCGTGTGAAATTCCCAGGCACGTCCATGACCGCGGACACGGTTATTCGAATAGATTAACACACACTCTGCAGTTGTACAGCTTTACCCACAAGATATGACCAACTCTTATTGCCATACGTAATTAACACACTTCCTTTGGTGTGTCGGCAGAGAGATCATAACAAGGCCTTTACAATGCTCTGTATAAACCCAGTACTGCCCGCTAAGGTTTCACCCCTCAGGGCCCCCTCTTGCGCCTTGTGAGTCTACCCGTCTGTCCCGGAACCCACACAACCACAACAGTACTTAAATTTAGACATTGCAAATTAATCAGCCACGTCTGTCACCAGACATGTGGTTGTACGGTTAGGCCCAGTTCAATGGCGTACAAGATTAAGTCCTTAAGTATACTCAGGCAAGACAACCACATCCCAAATGTGCTAAAAGCACCCCCTTTACTGCACGATCACTTGCCCGAGTGAAAACAATTTTGTATAACCAAGACTAATGGCACACCCTGCCATGGTACAACAAATTTTACAACAGTGGCTACCTACCACGATTCCATATCTCATTAAGTCAATATTATTAATTCATCATGTGACATGAACCCATCGTACAACTAAGCATGTCTAAGCATAGTTACGATAACCCAATGTTGGTACTACAATCATATCCAACTAGTAAATGATCCAACCTAGGGTGACAATGGATACAGGGCATTTCAATGATTCAAGGTGTCATAACGGCAATCGGGTATTTAACTATTCACGTAAATAATACTTGTAAACAAATAGCATGCATTTGTATGAAACAAAAATACTTTTGGAAACATAGGTCCAACATGGTCAAGGACTACGACTTGCCTTCACCAGCAGCTAAGATATCGAAGACTTGATGCTCAGCGACGGCGTCGGTGACTTCGATGGATTCTTCGGCTACGCGCAAAACGAGACACAAATAAATAACCAAAAATAAAATAAATTCTAAAAATTCTAAAAATTATACTGGCAGGTAGATCTTGAATTTAGATGAATTTAGGAATTTGAACGGAGTGAATCAGAGTTCGGACGCAAAAGACATAAGCGTTCGAAGTTGGAAAATGATGGAAAATCAAGAAAAAAGAGAAAAGTTACTGTAGCTACAGTAAAATAGCGAATTTTGCATCCAGAACAGAGCAGTATGAACTAGGGTTTGGAAAAAAATGATATTGCAATTGAAGGGTTTGCGGGATTAGAGAAGGTGTGCACCGGAAAGGTCTCGGCGACGCGAATCCACCGGTGGTGTCGGATCTCTGAGAGGATTACCGAATTGAGAGTAATCGAGGTCGCAAACTCTTTGGTTGATGATAAACAAATGCGAAATTCGTCGGAACGAAGGCGAGGGAGCTCAAGAGGAGTAGAGAGGCACCGAAGCCCCCTTTTTATAGGGCAAGAGGAGGTCCGTAGTGGGTGTATTCATGGGAGAAACGGAAACACGTTCTTGCACGATTTAAGAGCAATTCGTTGGGATTTAATTGAGGAATTAACTTTGGAACGTTACAAATGCAACGAGAATCTCAAATATCATTTTTCCGGAATTTTTGGTGCATTAATCGGAAGGGAAATGAAGCTTTTGTTGTGCTACAGTGGTGGAGAGAGAGAGGAGATCGCTCTCTGTGTCTTGGCTGGAGGTTGAGGATGATTGAACAGTGCGAAGCTGACATGTGGACCCCCATGAATAGTGAAGAAACTATGGCGCGAGAGATAAAATAGCAAAGAGGATCTAAAAATACTGAAAAAAATCTCAAAAATACTAGAGAATATTTGGAGCCAAATAAAATTGGTTTCATGATTCCCAAAAGGCCCAAAAGGCCGCGGGCAATAAATACCAGAGGGTTTCCAAAAGGCCGCGAGCGATAAATACCAGAGGGTTTCCAAAAATCTTGGAAAAATTCCCAAAATCATTTGGAATATTTGGAACCTACTGCAATAGGTTTCGGGATTTTTGGAGCATTTTGGGACTCGGGTGAAATTTCGAGCTAGGACATGAATTTGAAAATTCGACTTTTCGGACGATTCGAAATTGAGCTCCAATTTCGAATGGATAAGGATGCCAGGTTAATTAGAACTCCAATTAAAATCCAAAACTTTAAATTAATTAATTTAAATTATTTTTTTTAGAATTTTGAGGATTTAAAACTTTTGACTTGTGCATTTAAAACAAATTTATTGATTTAATTGAGCTATTAAATAATATTGAAAATTTTGTAAATTTTTTAAAGGGCCCTGAAAACATTTCTAAGCTACCATAAAATTTTATATTATGATAAAACTTGTGCGGTTTTTCAAAATTTGATAATGCTACTAATGTATTTAAATTTCACCATTTTTGGTTTTTCACAGGCATCAAATGATTTCAAATTTCTGTAAAAATTTTTAGAGATGATCTTAGGGTTATTTAAGATTTAATTAAATTTTATTTAGATTTTATATTCATTTGTTTTTAAAATTTATATTTGACATACCTCATTTTGACCAATACAAAACTTTTCTTTAAATAGCAAAAATCTGGAGGAATTCGTAAAGCAGTAAAAATTCAATCCAAGGCCAAAATTAAGATTTAAATATTTTTTTTATTTTGAGGCTGTGCTTCGTATATTATAGCCGGAGGGGTTTCGGCCTACTCGCGGTGTCCACGTCACCCCGCGCCCTACCCTCGTGCGGCGCATGGCGCTGATTGCACGTGCATGTCGCAGCTCGTGTGAAAATTCATAACATTATTGAAAAAAATTTATCTAGCAAATTCCAACATATTGTAGTTAATTTTGCCAAACTACTCCCTCTGTTTTAAAATATAGGGTTTATATATTTTAGGTTTGTTTTAAAAATATAAGGCCTTCAAGTGATTTTAATGACATTTCTCTATTTTTTTTAATCCTCTCCTCTCTTCAACATTTATAGGTAAATATTTACACACATTGTTCTATCTCTTATTTTTAAGACATTAACACTAGAAATATCATAGTCATTTCCCCGCCTTCTTTGCAAAAAAAATCTTCAAAAATTATGAAATGCGTTTAGATCCCTCCAAAAATTCCAAAAAAAGCTCAAGTCCCCCATCAACTCCTTCGCAAAAGGCCCATTAGACAATTACAAAAATACGTTTAGCTCCTCTCGCTGACTATTTTGCCAAAAAAAATCATGTGGTTCCGTACGTTCGAATCAAGTTCCTTCTCGAATTATTTTGCAAAAAAAAAAAAAAAAAATCCTCACGATTTAAGATAATTGTGTTCAAATATGCACGGTTTTGACCGAACAACTGAACGCAGGTTCTTTTTGCTTTTCCTTTCTACGAATCCAATGAGGTGCTAGCTCCCAAAAGAATAAAGAACCAGTCCATGTTCAAAGGAAACCCTTGCGAGTTTGGACGACTGAATTAGTCCATTTTCCAACTGCTGTTCAAAGATCAAAGCCCAGATTGACCCGTCCCATGTATTTTTGGTTATATAATAAATTGTGAGATTTCTTTTAAAAAAGAGCATGACTTGGACTGTATGAAAGCTTTGTATAGACGACGAGTGAATTAATAAAGGTTATATTTTGGAGTGCAATGTGATTACCCTGAATATTTAAGATTAGCTCGCGCTCTCTCTCCGAAGGAAGATTAGCATTCTCAATGACCCAGATTAGCATTCTCGATGACCCTGTAATCCTAGATTAAATCTTTAGGTTCCTGACCCGGATGTGCGTTTGGGTGAGGGAGGGGATCGGAAAATCTCGATCAAATCCCAGCGATCCATGGGTCGAAAAAAAGTTCTGGTCGGGATTTCTCACCCGTCCAAGTTGTGCTCGCTCCTCATCCTCGTCGTTCGCGATGCCTCCTGAGCTCCTAACTTCTCCAAAGCAGCCGCCTCCTGAGCTTGCCTCAAGAGATAGTCGCCCTCATCGCTTCTGGTTAGATAGGGTTTCAGCTCAGTGGCATAAAAGAGTGCAATTTAAGCAGTCTCTATGTCTTCATTGGATTAAAAATCAGCGCTCCAGATCTCCCCAAAAATACTGTAGCAAAGTATCGTGAAGTTTTGTACTGTAGCAACTACTATAGCAAGTACTGTAGCAATGCACTGTTGAGCAATCGAAGACATCCAATACCTCAATCTAATGGGTGTGAGGCATTGCAGTCTCCGTACCAATTGAACTGAAACCTGTCTCTCTGGCTAGAGTACGCCTCAAGAGGTCTCCGTCGCCGCCTCAGGCTTGATTCTGCCTTGGTCGAACTACTCCTGCCTCCATCTTCCTCCATCTCTGGTGAGTAGCACTACCGAGCCTCCCCATCGGCTTGGATCTACAATGAAGACATCAAAGACCTCTGCATCCCCTTGTCCCCCGCGCTGAGATCTCCGACCATGTACGTCACGGTCAGTGACTCTATTCGGATTCCCCGTCTCCGACGCCAACATCTAGGCGTCACCACTGTTGCAACCAAGCGCCACTACCGCTAGTGCAGCAACTGCGGCCGCCAATGCAAGGCTTCTCCTTTTTCTATTTTGCTCATCTTTTCAGCATCTAAACGACGGGATTTTTAACCCATGTCTCCCAAACGGTGGCTGAGATTTCTATGGATTAAGGGCAGGGCTGTAAAAAAAATTTGAGTCTCGTAAACTGTTTCAGTTTGGTTTGTTTTAGGTTTGATTCAACCTCCAAATGAGCTGGGCAAACTCGCGAGCTTCAAGCTTGAGTAGCTTGTGAGTCTGGTAAATTTATAAATCAATTAAATATTACTATATATTAACTTTTACCGAGTTTATTCGAGTTGAATTCAAGTATTTTGAGATCAATTTCAAACAAGTATCTCTCCCGTCACCCAAACAAGATTTTGAGATCGATTTCAAACAAGGATTAAATCCGGATCTTTCGAGGGATCCTTCATCTACGGTTGTGAATGACTGACTAATCTTTTTGTTTAAAAAAATCTTTAGCACCTTTGAAAATTTTGGAAGATGTGTCGAGGAAAAAGAAAACAGCCTTACGAAAAGTAGTAGCACTATGTTCGTTCAGAAATCTATTAGTATGTCCTAAATTAGGCTGCCTTTTGCAAAACCTTACGTAGGCCTTCATTTTTGCTGGCTGAGCCCACACCAACTCTTGCGTATTTTTCTCTATCAGTGCTCAAGTTAGTAGCCTGGTGGGCCGATTACAAAATGTCGGATCAGGCTACATTTGGTCCAACTGAGCTTGTCGTTACAAACAAAATATAATAAATACTATGTCAAAAAGAACGGCGCACGCCGCGCGTGAACGGAAAACGAACTTGTGTTTTTTTTGGTAGGAAAAAGAGTTTTTTTTTTTTGGAAAAATGGACCGGGACGAAAAAATAGATCATGATATAATTTCCAAATTTTTGAAAAGCCTTTTTCCAACGTTGGAAGGACCTAAACATAATTACGTATTTTTAAGGAACTTTCATATAGGACCGACACGTGGCACGTCTCCTCTTGCGTGAAATCTCCCGGAAATGTTATACAGACTAAGACTATACTATATACAGACAGGTTTGTTTGCGAGAGGGATCTAAAGAAGTTCTTTTTGGAAGAGAGGATTGCTCTAGAATTTTGTTGGATTTAGTTTCTCAAATATAATCTAAATCATAAGGGTTTAGATCAATTACACAGTAAGTGGGACAAGGATATGCATCCAAAACCGTTTTCCAAACAGCCCTAAAAATCAGAATTGTATTATGGTGTGATGCGATGATTTCAGTGTAGGTTGTGTTTGAAATCGTCATTTATCAGGGGGCTAGATTTAGATAAAAAAAAACGAGGTATATGGAGTTATATAAGCAATGATGTCCTTATGCTTCGGCTTCTATTCGCGCACTTCCGTGGAGAGAAAAAATGATCTTCGACAACGGCGCTAGTGCCCCGTGAGTAACTCTCCAGCTAATGGGTCGCATGTGGCTAGCTCGATCACCTGGGTGTAGGGCTCTGAAAAAAAAGCTTGAAGCTCGAATTTGGTTTACCCTATGCTTGGTTTGAGCTTCACATACGTCGAACTCAATCTTGATTTTGAACTCGTGAGCAAATGAGCTGAGTTATCAAATAGCTCGTTAGCACTCGGTAAATTTACATGTTGCAAATCACTTGTTAAATATTAATATATATTAATTTTTATCGAGCTTACTCAAGTCAAACTCAAGTTTTTATTATTATTGAAAATTTGTTATATGTTAAATTGTTAACTGTCACCAAACTTGCTCCAACCGAACTTGAGACTACTCGAGCTAAGGTTCAAGCTTGGACTCCAACTCAAATTCGCTCGATCTTCTAGTGAGTTCAAGCTTGGTAGGCTAAGCTCATTCGAGCTCGGCTCGGTTATAGCCCTACCTCCCGTGTGGTTTTTGTCTGCCCATTTCAATGTTCATCTGTATCTCTGTAATTCTGAGAGGAGCCGCCCAGATCGTCCTCGAGTTGTTGGATGAACAGTTGCTCCCATCGGATTTGGATCCTAGCAACAAATCACCGGAGGTGATCTCGGTGCTAACACCCAAGCCCAATCGAGACAACTCTAAGGACATCCAAGCAATTCGACAACCATCCCGGTATTCCCCCGGTATGCGATCCGAAACTCGCCCAGGATCTCCACATACCGGTTCCCAAAACCATATCAAAACTCAATTCGCACAAAGGGGCATCGAGCCCCAAACCTCACTACCAGAGGCGCAAGAATCGCGGAAGCAACAAAACACACAACACGGCACACGGAAGCCCAAAGAACGACCAAACAAACGCACCCACAAGACAAAACGAAAGAGAACGAAAAGGCATTACAAAACACAAGCGTAGCTGTACAACCAAAAGATCCAACCCTATCCTATATAACAAAAGTAAAACTCCTCCGGAAGTGTCATGCCCTGAACACTTCCGGGCGCACACGCGTTGACAACCTCTACTCGGTGCCCCGCCTGGTCACCGACAGACAGTAGGGGCAAAACTCACACCCCGCTGGATCCTCACCTGCAAAACCACAAAAACAGAAGCCTGAGTACAGAAGGTACTCGCAAGTCTTACCCGTGGTCCATATATGACCGACTCCAAAAGGATATGCATTTGGACGTAGCAAGGAATAGGCTCAAGGTAAACTGTTGCTGAATTGCTTATCATTTGTTGTTTAGTTACTCAAACTACTCAATTCACAATTTTAATGCGGTTGTAACAGCGTCTACCACTAAATGAAGTTAACATTTAACAATTCACAATAATTACTCCACATTCGTTTCAAGCTCAAGCCCAACGGCGAACTTCAGTTCAAGTTATTACTACGTGTAGTAACAGCTGACCAAGCGTGCTCATATCCGAGAGCGCGGCAATTCGAATCGCTTAATTAACCCTGCAGGGAAGCATTGATCACACGACATGTGCCACAAAGGAACCTCATGTCAACCCCCTCCCATCCCATACCCATTCGTTGAGGCATCTTCATGCGGCCCAAAAACCTAGCACCCCCTCGACGGCGGCCCAAGCCCGGCTTGGCGCTCGAGAGCCTGCCTAGACCTTGCCCTCAACCACGTCCAACCGCATGAGGGCATGGCTCATTGAACGGCATGCGATGAAAGAGCGGCTTACCGTACCATAATCGGGCATGTGATCAACCTGATGGTGCTCAGCCACAGTTAAACATCGGATCGATCCTTAGCTGACTCAGGCGGGACTACCACATTTGGGTCTCCTTACCCAAACGTCCAACTCTCCCGCCTGATCTCCAATTTCAACCATTCAATTTCTCATAAGTAACCCATTGCAACCCATACTTGTGAAGTAAATAATCTCAAGCGGTGGAACCTTCCACCACTTGGCCCAACCTGACTTCTAAGCATACTAAGCATGACACAATTAATACCCATAATCTAGCTTCAACGAAGGTGTTCGACAAGTATGAAGGAGGGTATGTGCAACAATTAGGATCTAATTCTATCCCTCAATTCAATTCCTAATGCAATACGTAATTCACAATTAAGCCATTGATTCGCAAAAGTATAGTTACACAGGGTTCAAGATGCATAGGTGCTTTCTTTGCTCTTCTGCTTGCGGGTCGGTGGTAGCTGGCTCTCCGGTAGCACCCTCAGTCACCGTGGAGTCAAGTCCCGCGGGATCGCTCTCTACACAGGTACAATGCATAAATAAGATGCATGCAATGCATATGAATGAAGTACAATTGTAAAACCCCCAAGTACAGCTCAACTGATGGAAATCCCGCGCGAGAGACAGACCAGCCAGTCCGGATAGTCCGGATAATCCGGACACTCCGGGCCTTTTGTCCGGATACTCCGGACCAGGAGCATTTGGTCCATCACGACCTAGGGATGGAAGTCCTACCACTCTCTACGGCTTCACAACGACCCGATCTACGACTTTTCTACACCTTGCACGGTCGGAGAAGCTTCGAGCTAGCCCAAACCTCGAGAAAACGGCGCTAGCTAGAGTAAACCCCAATCAAACCTATTTTAGCTCTCGGGATGGCATCATTGCTACCCGATCTACCACCCTAGCACCCACATTCACCAACCCCAGTCCCAAATCCAACCCAAGAATCACCACACGCCAAAACCCTAGAACTCCAAAGTTCATCCCCAACTCCCAAATCTAAATCCAAACCCTAACCCCACCATGGATGGCCCTAGAACCCAAGAAACCCACGAATCAACTCCCGGAAGGGACCTTACCTTCGAGGAGGAGGAAGAGGAAGGAGTAGCCGGGTCGAAGAAGGAGAACACCATCTTGGGGAGGAGCTTGAGGACGCCAGGGAGGAGCCACGAAGATTCACCGGCCGGTGGGGAGTCACCGGAGTGGAGCTCGGGGTGGAGGAGTCGCCGGAGTAGAGGAGAGCAAATGGGTGGAAAGAGAAATGTGGTAGGGAGCCAAGAAAACGGACACTTATATTCTCACCCCGACAAATCCGGACACTCCGGACAATTAGTCCGGACACTCCGGGTTGGGGTGTTCGGTTGACTAACCCGGATACTCCGGACATTTAACCCGGACACTCCGGGTTAAGGCGTTCGGTTGGACCCAGGCCGGATACTCCGGAGGTTTTATCCGGATACTCCGGGTTGTATCCGGACATTCCGGACATTAAATCCGGATACTCCAGACTTCCCAGGAATTTTGAAATTCAGGGCCTTGACAAATTCTACCATTTGATGCCATTGCTTATGGTTTGCCTTGCCCTTACTAAACTGCTGGACCGATCCACATGGGTGCTTAGGGTTTCAAGAACACCAAATCCGATTTTAATTTATCTTGTCAGGAATTTGAACAAATTTAGATCATATGCTTTGCTAATTTATATATATAATCAGTCCGTACCTATAATCAAATTATCATAAAAAAGAAAACTTTAGTTTGAATTTCAGTTCAAACTTGTTTGAACTAGTTAGTAAATTGGTTACACTCAACATCCTAAAAATTTCATATGCAATACATAGAAGAAATACCCGTTTTTCTGCTTCTAGCAGAATATAAATAAGCTCAGAGTACTTCTGGTACTTTGCATGGCAGTACTGTTGCTGTAGTATTCTCATGTTAGGGTGGAAAGTGCACAATATTTTATCAATCATCTCATCATCAATAACTTTCTGTTTATAAAATGTTAATTTTGCAACTAATTTGTGCATAGCAGAATTATATGCTGCCACAGTTTTGAAGTACTGAAAGCGTAGGAGGGTCCATTCGCGCTGTGTTTTTGGCAACAGTACGAATCTTTGCTGGTTGTATCATTCCTTCAGGAAATTTCACAATGCCAACAGGTCCTCCTCCATCATGTATTCGGCCTTCTGGTCCTGATGGAGATGGTGCCTCAGAAATTGCAAAGCAGCGTATTTTATTGGTTTGGGAACAGCAGGAGCACCAGCTTCAGACTCGGTAATAGCAGCTCCAAGTACACGAGCTGTCAAGTTGATCTTGGCATCCATTCCCCAAGTGAGGTAATTTCTGCCATACCAGATAAGCTCAGCAAACTCTCTTTTTGCGATGTCCGACAAATCCTATGCAAGCAATATTGAATTTTACTGCTGGTAAAATATTATATTGCATGCATCTCATTAAATCAGTAAAGTTTGCTCTATATTTATTAGTAGATAATTATCTAAAATTTTCCAGAATTTTTCTAGCATTTTTATAATTTTCTATTAATTATTTAGCAATTTTTCAACATTACTTAATAACAGAAGAGTAAACTCCAACATAAATTAAACATGTAATAATGCTTATAAAATTAATCCAGAGACATGATGCTCATAATATACTATCTAAAATTTTTCTAGTATTTTTCATAATTTTATGTTAATTACCTAGCAATTTTCAGAATTACTTAACAATATAAAAATAAATTCCAGCATATATAAATATGAAAAAATACTAAATAAAATAAAACTAGGGACATGACATAATTAATGTGTCATACAAAAATTTCCAGAATCTTCTAGCATTTTTGTAATTTTCTGTGGATTATTTAGCAATTTTTAGAATTACTTAAATGATAGAAAACCAAATTCCATCACATATTATACATGAAATAATTCTAGAATAATAAACCGAAGGTATGGAACTTCTAGTATATGCTAAACAATAATTTTACCAAATTTTCGAAAGTCCATGTCTCTAGAAATCTAATTTTCTAGTATTTAACATTAATTTTCAAAATTTATCAAATATTTTTGAAATTCATGAAAAATCTAAGGGATATTATTATTTTTTAATCAATTGGAAAATCAATTGGGCCTATTTAGCCCAATGGGCCCGACGGCCCAAAATACCCTATACAAAGGTGGTGATTAGGGTTTCCAAAACCCTAGCCACCTACTTCCTTACGGTGCGGTGTGGGAAGCTGCGAGTGGCAATGGTGCGGCAGCTACGAGCTGCGAGCGTGGGGAGGGGCCGAAGTGGTGAGGAGGGTGGCGGCGGCTTCAAGCTGTTCGCGTGGGAGGCCAATGATGACAAGGCCGCTGGCTGCTGCGCTCCACATATGAGGGAGGCCGCACGCGCGTGAGGCTTACGTGGTGCGAAGGTCGGCGGCAGCTGCGGGCCGCACGCGCGGGAGGTCGGTGATGGTTGTGGGCCACGCGCATGGGAGGCCAGCGATGGCGATGGCGGTGGACCGCACACGCCGGTGGTCGGAGGTGGCTGCGACTGCGGGCCACACACGTGGGAAACGAGGCGGTGCACCGACCATGCTCGCGTCAGGCATTGCCGGTGATGGTGCCAAACTCTCCCTTTTTTATTTGTGATCAACAGTAAACCGTAAAGCACAATAATTAGTGTATACTGCTGATTTAGATTAGACAATTTAATTTTTAACTATGATGTGATAATCTGCAGGATTAAAACATATATAGATGCGATTTGTCTTGTGCAGATCAAACTTCCGTAGGGCTTGCGGCAGTGTGATCGTGTGGCACAGGATGAATTTGATGCAGTGTCGATCGATGTAGGTAGACGATGCAGTGTAGACGATCGTGATCGGCCACGGTAGATCATCAATGCAATGTAGATCAACGCCGTGTAGATGATCCCGATCGGCCATGTGTAGAATGATTGTGCTGATAACATGTCGTGAAACATAGTTGTTCACCCGCACCAATCAACAGCATGCCCGCACAAACACACGAACACAAGTACCAAAGTAGAAGCACAAGTAGAAACACACACAAAAGTATGGGGGCAATGATATCTCTCTTTATTATATTGATTTTTCTGTACAAGGCAATGCCCAATATATAGAATAAACACCATGGAGATGAGTTCGGATTCACCCACCAATATATATAGTCCTTCCAAATATTGACCATGATTCTATCTGTTTTACAACAGTGGCATGTAATGCCTATGTTGTACATGAAGACGGGCATGTCATCCCTTAGGGGTGCAATTGGATCGGATTCGGTTGGATACCGCTTATTTTGTATCATAATTCATATATTTTTTCTCTGAAATTCATAATCAGATACATATGTTACCGAATATTAATTTGAATGTGAATACAATCGATTGAGAATACAGAGCGAATACATATCGAATTCGGTACGATAACTAATACTTAGTCAGATATCATATGAGAACATGTGTAATTGTTGACGCCAAAAAACGTGACAAAGGGTTGATTGGCAATCAGGGCATGCAGACGTCGGGTTTAATTTTGGGTGCGGGCGTGCTAAGCAATTTGATCCCGCAATCGACAAGAGGATAATATATAATTTTAATAAACCGTTAAGCCGACACAACATTTCAACAATGATCTAGTCCAGTCAGTCGTTGGAGCCGATTTAGTAAAAAATTAACTGATATATTTAATCAACCTGATTGAGTTGATTAGATAGGGGTAAAGGCTATTTTTTTCAAAGAAGGCAATGCGCAACAAAATCGGAGAAAAAGAGAACCTGGGTTGGCGTAAGTCGATGAAATCAATAATTGGTGATGCGCAACTTTATTAATCAAGCGAATTACAGAGGAAAGATTACAAATCTAAAATTCTACTCCTAGTCGATGAAAAGTAAAAACAAAAAGTAGGTTTGTTGTTCGTTTGATTGTGTATATGTCCCCTTTCCAATGTTACCTGTCATCTTATTTTGTAGCGTGTGACCCGATCGTGTTCTCCTTGAACTTTATGAAATTATCCGTATCGGTCTCAGCTTTCCCAATGATGCTTTCCCTTTAACACTAACATCGGTTATAATATGATAAACCTGTATAGGCTTATGACTTTCCAAACCCGATGCTATCCTTAATCAACTAACCATGCCAAATTGGCTATGCGCTAGATTCTAGTGTCAACACATGCCCCTCTATTTTTGGGAGATATCGTTATCTTCAAAAAAATCTCATCCATCATCTTTTACCCACATCAGCTCAATACATTATTTTAATCAATAACTGCTCCCTTTACTGTGCCGTAAAATTCTAACACACATATCTTTCCTACGATCCATTTACATTCCACTGAAAAAACTTCCCGCGTTTTCACCTTTTGTTACCCGGCTATAAATATGGGACCCATTCACCCGCCATTTTCAAGCATTCCTACTCTCGTCTTCTTCACAATCGCCTTCAAGCATCCTCCTCCATCTGCCATCTACTCTTCTTTTCATTGGCTCTACATCAATGGATCCCAACCAAGTACTCATTCCTGAACCGATAGGGAGCACTAGTACTGTCTAGGTCCGATAGGTAATCTAGAGCTGACAGTAATTATAAACGAGGAAATCCCTAGACTCCCTTTGTTTGCTCCCAATATAACACTGAGGGACGGAGTAAGAGCTTTCGATCTTGGCCAATAGCACTCAAAGGTTGGAGATATTGTACAGAAGAATAGCAATGAAAAAATGTCCTTGTGGGAATGAGTCGGGATATCAGAATTTCTTTCCTCTCTCTAGCCGACCCTGAAGCCAATGAGTCATTAATCGCCACTTCTTGTACCTCTGGTCAGATAGTTTTAATGCATTCATGTTAAGACTAGGCCCCGTTGGACCAACCTTGCTAGATGTGGCCAAGTTATGTTGTCTTAGGCCTGATGGAGCAGAGCTATCAGCTTTCAGTGCTAAACTGGAATACAAGATGATTCCACCAAAGGAGAAGGATGGAGTCAGTACATGAATGAGAACAAAGGAACATGACCAGTGTTGGACGAAGAACACACAACTTTCCTTAATATGTGGCTAGACCGATACTTATTGGTGGGGCATCTCTGGAGCTGACACAAGTATATCAGTCCTTGGTAGGACAGCTAGTAAAAGGTCATCGGCTATCCTTAGGTAAGATGTTCCTTGGAGCCGTATATCAAATGATGTATATCATCAGAAGTCGGCTTTTCACAAGTCAAGGTCAATATTCAACCGACAATGTTGGTGGCCCTCTCTGGTTTATTCAAAGTTGGCTATATTGCATTTTCAGCTAACCATTCGGCATTGATACCACAATTATAACATCCTTCCCTTGCAAAGAAGTCACAAAAGGGCAAGACCCCAAATACAGAAGCAGCCAATCTATCGGAGAAAAATATTTTCTGTGGCAGTGACGAATACACCATGTTGAACCCCGTCAAAGTGAAGAGATTTACTGCCTTCTTCTTTCAGCTGAGCAAGAAAGACTTTTCACTAAATGATTTCTTCTGCTACAAAGAAGCCGACAGCTTCCCTCACCCATCATTCATTCACTTGGAGTCGGACAGCAGCATTATGTTAGATGAAACCATTGAGCTGTTGAAATTATTTCTCTCTCCAAGTATATTATCAGTTGGCCTTCACACAAAAAATCGGATGTTCCATCCTTCATATAAATTTATCATCCATGATTGTATGCCTGCTAGTTTGGTTTTAGTCAAGTAATTCCAAGTTTCACTTTGCTCAGTCGGCTTAACCCTAGGGAGTGAGTACACAAAGCTGTAACTGCTGCCATAGTCCTTGGTATCATCGACAACTTCCAACTCCGGGGCTTACCCCGTTTTGTACTTCGTAACCGATGCTCCTTGAACTTCATTGCATGGTGGTCAGAAATATCATCAGAAATGTTCCTGGAAGAGCTTACACTATCTGCCCTCATAGCCGATTTCTGCCCAGGTTTAATTGATAGTTTAGAAACTAGCGACTCTGATAATAGTATTTCAAGTGCTATCAGTGATGCTAGTTCTCACAATCGTAGTAACACGAGCGTAGTCGATATTACGAGCGAGGTATTAACCGATGTAGACTTCTTGTACTAACCATCGAATCTTCTTAAATTTGAACTGACCAATTCTCTTTCTCTTTTGTAGACTAAGGCATGCGGTAAGAGACCCATTGGTGGTTCCTCTGATATCAGCCAAGCCAGTAAGAAATCACGCCCATCAGCTAAAGTGGCTTTGTCCGGGTACACTTTTGGCTCTTTGGGCATCTAGGCCCCATCTCTCTCTGATTTGGAGCGTCAACAGCCAAGTAAGTTCATATCTCATCGGTCGAATTCAAACTCTGCTTATTCCTATTATGCCATAATTACTCACAACCGATCCTTTTTGCAGAACCAAAATGCGGTTGCCCATACAAGAAAACCACCAAAAGGGGCACGAAACCAGGCCAATTGGCTCAAGAAGAATCAGCTAAAAGCTCACCCCATACTTCCACCATAACCAAGGTAACATCACTTCTCACCCTTTAAATCCCTTTGCAAGATTAATCAACCAACAATTTTATAAATTCACAGCGCGCATCCTCTCCTCCTCCATTCTCTCCACCTGTCAACATCGTCTTGCTGGAAGAAACAACAAGTGACCTTCCTCCTCCACCGTCTCAACCGACGCCACCTGCACCGTCTGAGAAAGCCCCGGAACCTTCCACTGCTATCCCCAAGTCAACTACCGAACTTGGCAGCTTGCTTGGTTTCGACTGGTCAGACATTTAAGAGGAAGATGACCACATCCCCACACACATTGACAAGATTATCAAGGAAGCAAAGGGAGCATCGACTCAGGTTTTGGCTACACCCAGCAATGAGGACTCTTTGAAGAAGCTGTTCAGTCTGCTTCATGGTCCCTTGACTACTCTTGTGGAGAATTCTCAGCCGATAAGCAACTTAATGGACCAGGTAAAAGCCAACCTACCCTAGGAGACTTGTGCAACCCTCCTAGAACTCTACTTCTTGGATGACAACCCTAGGAGACTTGTGCAGCCCTCCTAGAACTCTACTTCTTGGATGACAAGAAGCAAGCTATCAACGAGGCCAAGGCCAGGATCAAACTATGGTTAGCTCAATGTGAGGATAAGAAGCTCTTAGACCAACTGATAGCCGATGCCAAGGCAAAAAAAGGCAAAGTACGATGAAGTCACCCTCGAGGTCAAGGGCACAAAGAAGAGCTTGGTTAAGCTTGAATCGGCCAAGAAATCTCTATAGGAGGGGCTAACCAAGGTCACAGCGCAGATGGCTAACTTCGAGGAATTATTGAAATTTTTTACCTCATCGGCCAAGAGCCAGAAGACTTCCCTCGTCGAGGCGATGAACGCGGCAAAAGTCCAATCAGCCAAAGTCATCCAAGTTCCTGGCACCCCTGAAGAAGATGAGAATATCATCTATGAGGTGGAACAAATCAACACCAAGGTTGTTGCTGCGCTTCGAGGTCTGGGAATCAACCTAAAAATTTAATTGTTCGAATCATTCCATTAGCTTGTTTAAGAACTATGTCCTGTTCCCCCTAAAACAATGTTTAAATGCTTTGTGTTTTGAATGATGCACTATAATCTATAAATCGACTATTTAATTGGTTCTAATTGCTTTCAATTCTCTCATCTTTGTTTTTATGTTATTGATTTTGTTCTAAGGATGATGCATCCCATCGACCATATACCATATTTAACAGCAACGAGTTAATTCGGTCTTAGGTTCCATCAACCAGCAAATTGTTACCGAATAAAGTTTCTTAGCCGATTAAGAATCCACCTAAACACTCAGGTAATATTTATTCAGGTATTTTCCATTTATCACCTTAGTAAACAAAACTCTATCTAGGGTTTCCAAAATATAGGAATTACCTTGAACTAGTCGATTAACTGCATACGACCATTCCCACGTTGAAGACCACTTTCCATATAGAGACAAACAAAGCTTTTCAATGGGATGATATCTCATTTCAGTATCAATTAGCCGTTGGTTTAAATAGAAGATTACCTATTTCTTCCCACCAATTTCTTGCACCAAGACTGCTCTAATCGTCAATTCTTCAGCCGATATGTACAACATAAACAATACACCATTTTGTGACGCAACTAATACCGGTGGTTTAGACAGATATTCGTTGATATTATCAAAGGCCCTCTGCTGATCGGCTCCCCACACAAATTTTGATTCTCCTAACCTCAGTAATGGAGTAAAAGCATATATTTGACCATATAAGTTTGATATAAACCACCTAAAATAATTTATCTTGCCGGTCAAATTTTGGAGATCCTTTTTGCACCTTGGGGGTTGTGTATCGGCTATAGCCTTGATACATTCCTGGTTGATTTCGATGCCTCTCTCGTGCACCATAAACCCAAGAATCCAGTCGACACCCCAAAAGCACATTTGTTAGGATTCATCTTCAAGTTATGCACTCTGGTTTTCTTGAACACTTTTTCCAAATTGGCCAGATGTTGATAATCGCTTACTGATTTTACAACAACATCGTCGATATAAATTTTCACAATGTGGTAGATCAATTCATGAAAAATCAAATTCAAGGCTTTTGATATGAAGAGCCAACACTTTTCAAGCCAAATGTCATTACAACCCATTCAAATAACCCTAGTGCTCCAGGGCACCAGAAAGCTGTCTTATGTATGTTGGTTTCGATCATGAATATTTGATTGTATCCGATATTCCCATCAAGAAAACTAATAATTTTATTCCTAGATGCGGCATCGATAAGCATTTCGGCTATAGGCATTGGGTATTCATTCTCATGTGTTGCTTTATTCAAATATCTGAAATTGACGAATACCCTAAGTTTATCGTTTTTCTTCATTACATGAACGATATTAGAAACCCACTCAGCATATCGGTCAGGCCTGATAAACTTAGCCTCTAATAATCACTATATTTTCTCTTTTATTTTATCATTCATGGCCGGATTTAATCATCTGGGAGACTCTTTGAACGGACGATAGCTTGGTTTTATCGATAGCCGATGTTCAACTAGTTGTCGGCTTAAGCCAGGCATCTCATGGTACTCCCAAGCAAAATAATCTTTACAATTTTTCAGCAAATCGACCAACTTTTCCTTGTACTCAATAGTTAATTTCGAACTAATAAAAGTTAGTCTCTTTCTATCACCGTCGCCTATATATATTTCTTCTAAATAGATCTAAAGAGGTAAAACCTGTCAAATCTTTCAATATCTTAAAAATCTTCAATGGCCTCATAGCTATCTGTTATTTGCCGATAGCGTTGCATTTTATCTTGTAAAATTTTTACTACCGCTTTGGACTCCATCGTCGTACAATCTCGTTTGTTCGATCAAGTGTACTAGGCTTCACGTTGATCGGACTTACATTTGCTTGGCCGATGCATATAAAATCACAGTCTTAAAGTGTTTTACCAGATATGCACTCGACCCCTTTCGTGTTGCCAATTGGCCTATGTATTGGCCATAGCTATATGAGCTGATGTGTCAGCTTCAGCCACCTTGATCTCATCGCTATTCCATTGCATTAGCTTTTGATGCATAGTCGATGGTATGCAACAGATAGTATGTATCCAATCCCTGCCAAGTAACACACTATAGCTTCCCTTGGCATCAATCACAAAGAAAGCTGTTGGCAAGGTCTTACTGCCGACCGTGAGCTCAATTACCATGACACCTTTTGCTTCTGTAGGGTTTCCAGTGAAATCATTCAACACCATATTGATTTTTATAAGATTCTCATCAGATTTGTCCAACTTTTTACACGTTGAATAAGGCATCATATTAATAATCGCCCCACCATCTACCAGCATCGTTTATGCTAGCTTGCTGTTAATATGACCCTTCAAATATAATGGCCTAAGATATTGATGACCATCTGCTTGCTTCTTAAAAGTAGCATCCTGAGAACCAAGACACATTTGAGCAAATGATCCCTCAGCCGATGGCTTGCATACCTTGAACTCTACAGGCAAGGTGAACACCATATAATGTCCATCGGTGGTTGTGAATCGTCCCGAACGATGGAGGAATCCAAATCATTGGCTGAATCAAATTCTTCCCGAATGATTTCTTTCTTCCTCCACTCTTTTTTGGTGAACTTGGTCGGACGAAGTCTATTAAAATCTTCGTCCCTCTTCTTTTCTTGATAGGATTTCCTCAACTCTTGAGTTCTCAAACGTTGAAGCCACCGTCTCTGTGACTTTCTCAACCCCGAAGGACACTATCGTGGCATAGGCTCAACTGGCTTTCGAATTTTGCCGATCAAATCTAGCTCACTTGCTTCCTTGCATCCTGATTGAGTTGTCGCTGTTCCTGAACCAGTTCAGAAATTCTTTCATGAATTGGTCTCTTTTGGCTCCCCTCGTGTCGGCTTAGAACCGATTCATATAATCTTGCTTTAGCCGACCTCTGGTGCTCTTGGCCCTGCCCAGCGTAATGTTGCATCGGGCAAACATAAGTTGATGGTAACACCTACTTAGCCAAAAATTATGAGAATGTTGGCTTGTATTTTTGTATCGACTTCCGTGGTGGCACCCGATTCTCAGCTCTGTACCACTTGGCAACTTTGAGTTCACCTCTTGGATTTATCGTTCTTGACTGTTTACCTTCACGGTTGGTCCCAATCTGAATAGAACTAACCATGACCTTAATTGCCTCCTTACCATTCAATATTTTTACATTGGTCTGCCGTGCTGTTTTAGCCAATGTAGACAGTGAACGGATCTCGTCCTGTGCTAACTCTTTCCCCTTTGACGAACAACTGACCATGTTAACTAGAAAAAGATTGGCATCTAGCTGCATTGTTGGTTCCTCAGCAAACTTCAGTCGACCATCTTCAATAGCTGATTGTATTTATTGATGAAAGATATTGCAATCATTAGTATTATGTGAAAAAAGAATGATGTCACTTGCAATACATTCGTTTCTTAATTTCCTCAGCCGATGGCAATGTATGACCATCGGGTAATCGTATAACTTTTTTCTTTCAGCACCAAATCAAAGATACGACCACATTTGGTTACATCAAAAGAGTATTTAATTTTTGATTTAGCTTTAACTGATTTATGCCAGGAATAGACCATGGATTTCTTACTCCCCTTGACCCATTCGGCTATATTTACGTTGGCTTCATCTTCGTCGGATGAGCTGTCACACTCGTATTCGACGAGATTAACTTTAAGCTTTTCTTTGTCTTTGTTATTTTTGAACCTGTCCTTAACACCTTTTTCAAAGAATCGGTTTTCTTGAGCTGATACCCTATGTATCAAGTGACTTAGATTGAACTCTTGGCCACCGAATTTCTCCTTTATGGGCGGAATTAATCCCTGAAAAGCTAAATTGACCAACTAATTATCGGGCAATGTGACGCTAAAACACCGATTTGTAACTCCCTTAAACTTTTTAATGTAATATGTTACCGATTCCCTAAATTTCTGTCAGACAGAGCGTAGATTTGATATCCTCAATTCTAAGCTCCCACAGAAAAAGTACTCACATAATTGGCTTTCCAAATCAGCCCAAGTATTAACCGAATTTGGGGGCAACGTTGTGAACCTGGTAAAAACTACCCCAGACAAGGACAAGGAGAATAATTTCACCTTTAACCCATCAGACTGTGCTGCTTTTCCACATTGCACAACAAACTGTTCGATGTGCTCCAATGTTGTTACGGAGCCATCCCCTGAAAATTTAGCAAAATCATGAACCCTATAGCTATTAGGATATGAGATCCGATCATTATAATTGGGATATGGCTTTCTATTGCCGATGGTCCGCCCCTTCGACTGAATGCCAAATTGGTCCATCAGGATGGTACTAATAGCTTCGGCCTAATCAGTTTCTCTGGTAATGCCACCCATGCTTGCGGTGCCTGCTGACTAGGGGCAAATTCACTATACTGTCCCCTGAGTGAAAACTCAGGCTGGCGTTATAGTGGGGATGTATTGGCACGCATGGTTGCTTGTAGCCGACATTTTGCTGCCTCAATGTCGGTTCAAGCAGTGGAACAAATGGATGTAAATATGATACAACCCTATAAGGGGCTGGATCCCTTGGAGGAATCGGCTCAACGCAATGAGGACGCACCCGAGTCTCAATCGGCTGAACAACCGATTTGGGATAAACGTAAAACAGAGAGGATGGAGGTAAACTAGGCTAGTTGCCTAACTTGGAGCAATCTGTGTAAGCCTGGTAATGAGTAATTTCGCTCGCACCATGATCCTATGGCAACACCAAGGTCATTTGTGTTGGCGTTATAGCAGTCGACAGTTTTGGATCGACTATGGGCTTCACATTCTGGATGTTCTGGGCAATGGAGTATACTGGATATGTCAGCAGAGATTGTAAGGGATCGAGCAGGGTCCCTGCTGACACCAGCTCTTGTGCGACTTCTTTGACGCTGTTGGCTATCATTGGCTTATGGGTTGTTACTAAAGTCAATGATAGGTTGATGAAAGCATAATGTATAGATCGATTAATCATATCTGATAACTTTGCCTGAATGGGCATATATCGTCTCACCTGTGTTTTTTCGATAGCATCTGGAGCCTTCTTACCGCCAAAGCTGACCGTCGGTAATGCGGACTTTTGCGTGATGCCGCGTCAGGTCTTCTGAAAGCAATTGAGCATCATCTGCTCAAACGCAGCCTTCCTATCTTCAATTTCTTTTCACTACTCTGGCGTCAAATTGTGCAACATGGGGACGATTCTCGCCTTAGGGTTGACATCGGGCAGAGAGATTGACTTTTTAGTAGAAGACATTGTCGTCCAATCGTATCCCACCGGGCGTGCCAAGAGTGTGTTGATACCAAAAAACGTGATAAAGGGTTGATCGGCAATCAACACACGCAAACGTCTGGTTTAATTTTAGGTGTGGGCGTGGCAGCCGATTTTATCCTGTGATTTGCAAGAGGATAATATATAATTCAACCAGCTGTTAAGATGATCTAATATTTTGATAATGATCTAGTCTAGTCAGTCGTTTGAGCCGATTTAGATGAAAAGTAACCGATAGATCTAATCAACCTGATTGAGTTAATTAGATATAGGTAAAGGCTGTTTGTTTAGAAGAAGATGATGCGCAACAAAATTGGAGAAAAAGTGAATATGAGTTGGCATAAGGTGACAAATCAATAATTGGCGATACACAATTTTATTGATCAAGTGAATTATAGAGGAAATATTACAAATCTAAATTTCTACTCTAGTCGACGAAAAGTAAAAACAAAAAGTAGGCTGGTTGTTTGGTTGATTGTGTATATGTCCCCTTTCCGATGTTGCCTGTCATCTTATTTTATAGTGTCTAACCCGATCATGTTCTCCTTGAACTTCATGAAACTGTCTGTATCGATCTTAGCTTTCCCCTCGATACTTTCCCTTTAACACTTACATCAGTCATAATGCGATAAACCTGTATCGACTTATGACTTTCCAAAACCGATGCTATCCTTAATCAACTACCCATACCAAATCGGCTATGTGTCAGATTCTAGTGTCAACAGTAATATAAAGTGCAAATCAACAGTGAAAATTACATAATGAAAGTTGCACCACATGCCAAGATACAACAATAGATATTTTACTACCAACAACAACTTCAAATCATATATTGGAAGGCATCATTGTGAAGATCTCGTCGGGATGATTGAAATGGATATATTATTTATCTAATTCTGAGTTCGGACGAAGAATATAACACATTTGAAATATTCAAAATATGCTGGTATTCCGTCGAAATTTTTCGAGGGAAAATCAGATATATTCGATTCCGATGGATAACTCTCCCAAATCCAATTCTAAGTCCAATAAAACATATCGAATACAGGCTTTGAATAAAAAAAAATAAATTCTATCAACGTTCTCAAATCTTATCCGAACATAAGAGCAAGTACAATAACAAATCCTACTACTTACTCTGTCTCTTATACATGTCATCTCGAGTAAACAATAAAATCAACTTTTACAATAACTATCTATTCTCTCTTGTACATAACTAATATATCTTATTTCCTATACCATACAGGCTCTGGTATGAGAGCTGGCTCTTTTTTCTTACTCTTCTATATAAATATAGATTAAGAGTAAGTTGAGACCTCTCTTTTTTACCCTTCTATATAAACATAGATTAAAAGTAAGTTGAGACGGTCTTAGTGTACATGCGCTTATTGGCAGGAAGGTCGGGTGGTATCTGATTGGATTGCACCGTATGTCCCTTGTTCTATGTGCTGTACGAAGCGATCGAGTACGCGTGGCATCGAGCCATTAGCGATGCTACGAAAAGCATTTAAGGCTGACGCAACTTCCACGCAGCCCGACAGGATCAACCGTCATGATACACGAAGGGTTGCACTACGACGCGATGCATACTCCTCTAAGGTATTTAGAATGGATATAGTCCATTGTCTATAAAAAATACTATACAAAATTTTAAATTATACGAAAGAGAAAGAAGGAGAGAAAAAGCTACTGTCTATTATTTAATAGACAGTTTTATGTACAGTTTTACATTTTGTGTATCATTATATAGACAGTCTGTTAATAGAATAAGATACCATTACAGACGATCTATTGTATGAGTTATATTTAGTGCTGTCAGTAGCCAACTAGCCATTATAGACAAAGAGTGCATTTCTAGGATTTTTAAGACAGATTAGTGTGCAAGGTAAATAACTAATGTGACCCTCATTACTCCATACACAAGCATGGTGGTGCTTCGGTTTCCACAAGCACTTAAATGAGCATGCATACACTTACAGCTGGGCCCTACGGACTAAAGATGCACTCTTTGTGGGACAAAATTTGAACACTAGAAATGCACTCTTTGTGAGACAGAGGGAGTACTCTAATACTTTAAGGGCACACGTGTCGGCACACTACTGGCCACCGACCCTCTTCAAATACGACACGGCACTGACTCTCCCCTCGTTCCTTCCCACGCGCCCTGGCCCGTGTATACCCGCCACGTGTTCGCCGTGCGGACGAATGAGAGGACAACACGTGCATGCATCGGAGTTCGTGCTTACTTTTTTTAATTCTTTTCTGCTGCTGGTATCTCGAGGGATACAGCCTATGCTAGCCCTATATATAGATAGGGCTAGGTGTCTCTCCTTCCCTTCCATTCGCTTCTCTCTTCTCTACTTCCTCTGCACATCGATCGATATTTCAACAAGTATTCGTACGTACATATACACGTATATATGCAATCGTGCATACCTGTAGCTCGAAGATATATACGTAGAAATAGATCAGGAGCTAGGGGATGAGGCCTGAGGAGGGGAGGATGCCGTCCATGGAGTGGGAGCCCAAGACGCTGTCCCTCGAGCAGCTCAAGTACGCCAGGGTAAGTACGTACGTATAATATACGTATATACGCGTTTACATATCTACGTACGTACACGCATGCATGTCTATCCATGTATTTGTTTTGGTCCTTTTTTCTACGCGCCTCTTATTGTGTGTTTGGTTGGAGAGTGAGGTGGAATGGAATGGTTCCATCCCAGATTTCAGGATGGAATGGTTCCATCCTATATTTCAGGGATGGAATGGTTCCATTCCAGATTCTCAGGCAGGGCTCACTGTCACTCTCACATTTCAAATGGGATGGCTGCGTTCCAGAAAATTTGTAGAACCTGATCGTCTCGAATCTAGAGAGAATATTCTCTTTTCTGGAACCAAATCATCCTCAGCTCTCCAACCAAACACTAGACTTGGTGGGATGGAATGTTTCCATTCCACTCCATCCCACTAACCAAACACACAATTATGGTCGATCCTTGCAGGAGGCAGCTCTGTATGTTCTAAGCACGCACTCGTCCGAGGAGGCCGTCCAAATATTCACCGAGGTACGTCCATCCAGTTTTATAAGGCATAATTTTTAATGATCTTATTTATAAATATAAAATATATTTATAGTTTTATATAAAATTAATATGATGTTCCTTCTATACCCATAATAAATATTCACTTTACTTTATAATCTCTAAATACATGTATTAGATATAATACTTGGATCCGAATGTAATCACAGGATTTTCGAGGGACCTTTGCATAAAAAATCAATCATGGAATTTTTGGGAGACTCTTCTTGAAAAAAGGACATGATACAGTCTCAGAATTTTCGAGAGGCTTTTGCGAAAAAACACCAATTTCAAATGGACTTGTAATATTTTTTTGTTGATTTCCTCAGAAAAAACTAATGTAGGTGTAATTTGAAAAAATTTGGAGGACTATTCTTGGCAAAAAAAAAAAAAAACGGATCTGGATGTAATCTCTGGATTTTCGGAGGGTCTTTCTATAAAAAAAAAATCAATCTTAGAAATTTTAGGAGGCTCTTCTAAAAAAGGACTTGGATGTAACCTCTAATTATCGAGGGGCCTTTAAGCAAAAAAAAAACAATTTAAACGGACCCAGATGTAATCTTGTAATTTTCGGGGGATCTTTGCGCAAAAAAAACAATTTCAGAAGTTTTGAGGGGGCTTCCTGTAGAAAATAGATTAATATGTAATTTCATAAACGTTCGAGCGTCTTTCTGTAAAAAACCGCTCACCATGAGAGCTATTGCTCGCCCTCGCCACGTGGGGGCAACACAGGCGGGGGTCGAAGCCGCGACCTTATAGCTTTGGCAACGAAGCGAGCTACCACAGCGCCAAGGCGCCATTCCGGTCGAACCACGAAGACAAATTACTAAAGCCATACTAAGGCTGTCTCCAACGGCAAGCGCGAGGAGGACGCGAGAGGAGAGAGAGACGCCAGCGTGGAGGGAAGAGAGTTGCAAATTGCGCGCAGGGGCAAGGCAGCGACGTTGGCCGCATCGTCGCCCTCGCGCCGGCCCCACGGCGCTGGCGTCGCGCTCGCGTCGCGCGTTGGAAGGACGTGAGGTAGCACAGCTTCCGGACGTGCGTAGTGCTTCCAAACACTAGCAACATACACACATGCATGCTTTAATTTAACGTGAGCTAGCAAATGTAAAATCAATGTGAGCTAGCAAGATGCATGCTTTCCAGCGCATGGAATGTATAATTTGTATTTTATTATTATTATTATTATTATTATTATTATTATTATTATTATTATTATTATTATTGTTATTATTTTTATTATTTAGATGAGGGTTAAAGATGTAAAAAGTTGTTAAAATTAAAAATGTTTTGAGAGAATTAAAAAACAACACTAAGATCTTTTAAAAGTCGGGCGAAAAGATTCAGCTTGAATTTTGTCATTTTTGTACAAATCGTATTGTAGCATTCCGTCACCATTTTTCCAAGGCTTTTAATGGTTTAATGTGTTGTATCTTAGCCTATGAATGTATTATTATTATGCATTTTTAATTTAATTCATGCGTTATAATCGTTTGTGAAGTACATATTTCAAAAAGTAGCTAAATATTATTATTATTATTATATATTATTATTATCAATAATATTTAATTTGTATTTACATATTTAGTTGTATTCCACATTATGTAACAAATAAAAAATAGATTTATCTAAGAATAAGAAACACATATAAATATTTTGGACCCACTGCTACCGCCTCTATACCGCCTCATCATTGGAGGGGTGGGAGCTAGTGGTGGTGCTAGTGAAATGTGTATCCACACTAACACCTCTCTTCCACCTCCACCATTGAAAGGGGTAGGAGTTAGTGGAGGTGCTAGCTGACGTGGCGTCCACGTGACACCACTACCGCCTCCACTAGCTCCCCAAATATTGGAGATAGCCTAACGGACGCTAAAACTAGGCGGTATGACGCACCGCGGAGCGAGCATGTCGGCGGAAATCGGTTCTACGGACCAGAACTCCCCCGACTCAATTATACGGAGTATTCTAGCAAATCAATAGATAATGTGGTTTTTTACTATCTAACATATAGAATGCACTGTGAAATCTCTCAAATTAATCGTTCGTTGAGCACATCTCTTCTTGAAATCTCTTGATTATTTTTCCCTGATGGACTAACGGATTCTTCGATCTTTTGCTCTTAGACTCTCTCCAACAACGGCTTCTAAAACGGCCTCTTTAGATATTTGGAGGCCTATTCGGGCATTTAACCATCCCAAGGAGGTGTGCTATGTGCGCCTCTATCCAAGAGGCCGAAGGAGTTCATCTCTATATAGAGAGGCCGTCCTCATGTGTGCTATGTGCAAATGAGAGACTTGTGTGATGGTTGATATACAGGCAGGGAATTCAGGCCATGGTTGGAAATCGACCAAATATAAAGGCCTAAATTAAATGCAGGTCGCACTATTCAAGGCTCATAGAGGCCTGATTTTACAGGTCATCCTTGGGTTTAGCCTTAGGATTAAATCTCTAGTCTCTACTATATAAAGTGAGAGTTTCTTCCCACGTCACATCAATTACCCTGCTTAATTGCTCTACTTAATTGCCCTACGCAAGAAACGAAGCGATGCATTAATTGCCCTGCTTAATTGCCCTACGCAAGAAACGAAGCGTTGCTTTAATTAGCCAGCTTTTGCAAGAAACGAAGCGTTAAAGATAGATGTTTGATCTTATGAAATAGTATTTTTTTTATTTTTTAATATTTATTTTTCGTTATCAATTTTGTTTTCCGTAGCAACGTACGGGCATATAACTAGTACTATATAAAGTGAGAATTTCTTCTCACGTCACATTAATTGCCCTGCTTAATTGTCCTACTTAATTGCCCTGCTTAATTACCCTACGCAAGAAACGAAGCGTTGCTTTAATTAGCCAGCTTTTGCAAGAAACGAAGTGTTAAAGATAGATATTTGATCTTATGAAATAGTATTTTTTTATTTTTTAATCTTTATTTTTCGTTTTCAATTTTGTTTTTCGTAGCAACGCACGGGCATAAAACCAGTAATTAATTAACTGCGCACGTATGCGTGCATGCAGGGTCTGAAGCCCGTGCGCGGCATCAGGAAGAACTTCATGGACTCCGACTTCAATCCGGATGCGTATGTTGACGGCACTCTCAATGATATTCATCACCAGTACAGACGCGCAGCCAAGGAACGAGACATCGTCACTGCACCATTCTAATTAATTGTTCAACACGACCTGTTAATTAATTTTCTTTGGTTTTCGACTCATCTGTACCCAGATTTTAAGTAGTGTTCCTTTTCTTCTCTTTCTTTTTCTGAAGAGAAGTTTTAAGTGTAAAGTTCTTCATTTTTTTAGTGCAGCTGCGAATTTTTACTTCACATTTGTAACAAACTTTTTTTTTTCTAGTACGACATGTGGTACAACTAATAATATATAACACATATGCTTTCACTGTACACTTAATCAAGGTTCTGTTTTTATTTCAGATTTCATTGTGTTGTGTGTACATATATACACATACAGAAGATCTATTCTACATATATACCACACGAATGAGATTTTATTGTCAAATGAACACCAATTTCTAAATATGTTGTAAGATTTTACTACTGCACAGACTCCACATGCTGCTGAATCCTTTGGTATGGTAGTAAAATCTATATATTTGGATGGTAAATTAGAGTGCATTTTCCAGTAACTTTAGAGTAAATCTATCACATGGCAATAATACATCACGTTGATGATCATCAGTAAAATCTAAAGATATAACCAGTAAATTGTAGCATATTTGTTTTAGCCATAGCTGCTGAATGTTGCAGCCACTACTACAGAGAAGGACATCACAGACGGTTCGAAAACATCATCACAGACGGTTTTTCGAACCGTCTATAACTATGTGTCTGTGATAATCGTTGCATATCACAAACGGTTTTTGAACCGTCTGTAAAAAAACACATCATAGACGGTTCTACCCACGAACCGTCTGTGATATGCATAAAACCCACATTGGTACAACACTAATAAACATATGGTACATCCTCATATATATTTCCAAATTTCCTTGTTAGTATTACTCTCGCCCAAACATGCTTAACTAATGAGTTCTATCGCCGATTTTAATGCAACACGAGCACTTCCCAAGAGGTCATCCATCCTAGTACTACTCTCGCCCGAGCACGTTTAATTTCGGAGTTCTTACATGATCTAGTACTGTAGTGTTGGTATGATTGCATTTGAAATATGACGCGTCTCTCTCCCCTTAACCTCACAAGCACCCAAACAATGATTTTAGTATTCTCATACTCCGAATACGGTTTGGAGATCACGATTTGGAGAAGAAAAACGCTAGCATGCCAGTATGAGCACTGCAAAAACCAAATGAAATACCTATGGTACATTCTCAGATTTTCAAATTTGTTATGACTTAGATGTTTAAATTTTGGCTAAGTGTACAAATTTGTTATGACTTTGAAGCATCCAAGTCATGACAAATTTGTAGCTAGAACCGTCCGTGATAATAATATATCACAGACGGTTCTATTTTAAAACCGTCTGTGATGAGACGTCTAATATGAGCCTTTCTATAGTAGTGAGCTGATGATGTTCGTCTTGCAGCAATGTGCCTTAGGCAGTGTACATGCAGCATCTGCTAGGGGTGGTCAGTGTGATTGTTGACCTAGTGTAGGAGATCAACGAGGCCGTGTCCGAGTTTGCCGTGATTGTGCTGGAGTCCAGTGCTAGAGACGGCGAAGCTGAGAGGTTGGATATGATGGCGGTGGCGGAGAGGACACAAAATTTCTCACAGTGGGAGATTTCCTTCTTGTTGAGGCTCATACTCGAGCTGGTAGTAGCAGGGGCGGAGCTAGGCCTCAGGCCAATAGGGTTTGGACCTAAGGCCTAGTACAAATAGCAGTGTAAATATTATTTATTTCTTATTTGTGCTCGATGCCACTTTCCATCCGGCCTACTAGCCCTGCTGCCCAGCGGGCTTGACAAGCGTCTCGACCAGGCCAACCCTAGCCATTCGATGTGCACGAAGCCGTCCCCACGCAGGGCGCAGCCACACTTGAGCTTCAGCACGCCGCCGCCGCTCCCACGGTCCCACCCGAACCAAGGTCACGTCACCATTGGCGGCTACTCCTGCCTGCCAACCACCCCACCCCTGCCACCATCCCAGCCCGTTGTCCGTCGCTCGCGCCCCACATTTCATGATGACACGATCGCCGCCCGCTGTCGGTCGCCACCCCCGCCCAGCCGTTCCTGGCACAATGCCCCAGCCCACTGCTCGGTTATTGCTGTTGGACAACTGGAGGCACCGACGCACCGTCGCACCAAGGTTCGAGGCATTGAGGCACCGAGTCCTGCCTGCCTATCGGCCACCGCCCTCGTCCAGTGCCCATCGGCTGCCACCCCCGTCCGGCCGTCGCTGGCCCGGCCAGCCAGCCCAGTTCGCTGCTTGGCTACTACCTGTTGGAAGACTGGAGGCACCGAGGTAGTGAGCCAGTGAGGCACCGAGGGACGATTGTAATGGTTGGTTGATGATCTTTTGCTCATTGAATTGATGTATTTATGTTGTCTTATGCAATTCTTCCTGCAGGTATGCATATTTGAATTTATCAGATTTTTGCCACCCTTTTTTTGCAAATTAAGCATCTAAGGCTTACCGCAAGCTGACAGCGACTCGGATTGAGACTCTGAGAGACTGACAGTAGACTTCCTCCTGCGCACAAGGTGATGAATTTCTTCCTTTCATCCTTTGTGAATTGTGAACTGCGAATTGTGAATGGATGTGTGAATTGTGAATCACTGAATTTTGAATTGTGAATGGTAGCTTTGGTTATGTACTGAATCACTGGATTGTGAATTGTGAATCACTGACTTATGAATTGGGAATCATTGAATTGTGTGCCTAATTTACATGTGCAATTTCATCTTTTCAAGGTTCAGGTTCTTGTTCTATTGTTGATGAAAATATGATAGTTTTGGATGCACCAAACCTTCATTAATTAGGTATTAACTTTTCTACAACTCCACTACGCTATATTGTTTTGACATATTTTATCTATTTTATTGAAATGTTAAGCATGGAATTCACATTTATTTTTAATTGTATATTTGTACTATATTTTTATTATACCTAAATGTTTGTAGTCTTTGACAATAGTAATAGTTTCTTATTTTTGGCCCGAGACGTACATAAATCCTAGCTCCGCCACTATGCAGTAGCGTGCTTGCTAAGTGCTGATTCTGTTGCATCGCCTAGGAAATGCTCGTACGGAGGGTAGTGTATTGTGATCAGTATCTTTGATCACATCGAATTGAAACCCCAAGCCTCATATGTAAATTAGGGCTCCGATTCATCCTGTTGTGGTGAGAATATTGATTGTGTGTATCAAGATGAAATAGCAGTTGTAACTTCCCAATTTTTTTGCTTGTTTTGAATTTATTGTGCCTTTGGAATTTTTAAGAATTTTCTGAAATTTATTTGGATAATTTGGAATTTATTTGAATTAAGTCTTTTGTTAAAATTATTTAATTATTTAAAAAGTTTAAATAATTAATTTTAGTTCAAAATGTCTTAAAATATTTTCCATAAGTTTTCTGATATTTTTACTATTTATTTTAGCATAATCTAATTTCTAGAATTAAGTTAATTAGAAAATCCTAGAAAATGCTTAAACTCTATTTGGTCCGAAACCCACTGAAGGCCAGTTCAAACCCATCGGATCCAGCCCAATATGGCCCGAGTCAACCCACGCTGCCAGCTTGCTCGCCCGCGAAACCCTCACCTTAAGATCGTGAGCATCGGATTTTGATCCAACGGCCTTGATCTCTTTGCGTCACCTTGCGCCCTGAGACAGCAGATCCGTGCCACGTGGACGCCTGCGATCTCGCTATGTTGCTCTCTGCGCCACCATCTCAACCAACCTAGATTGTCACGTGATTCGCGGAAGCTGAGGGTGCTATTTTATACATCATCGCGCGCATTGAAATGCCCACATCGCACCGCACGTTTCACCCCAGTGCACACACACCAAGTCATCCTAGTGCGGCCAGAATTGCTCGCTATAGCAGATCATAGCACTGTCGTCAGTTTTTGCAAAGTTTCGCCGCTGTTGAGTCGCCTCTGCTGCATCCAAGCCCGGATCCGAGGTCCTCGTGTTGAGCCACATCGGACTCGACTAGGGATGGCAAAATTACCCGTGGGTTCGGGTATGGGTTTGATTTCAGACCCGCGGGTTTCAAATTTCGGGTTCGGGTTTGGGTTCGGGTTCGGGTTCGGTTTCGCACCCGTGGGTACCCATGGGTACCCGAATTAATTAATATAAATTAAAAATAATAGAAAGTTAATTCAAGATTTTCAAGCATCGTTTGAGATGTAAGATGCGGTAACTTTCCTGATTATATACACCATATATTTTTCCTTTAAACATAGAAATTACAAATGAATTGATTGACAATTGATGGTTGAAAATTTAATTGCAAGGTGATTAGGTGAATTTAATTTCAGGTTTGGGTACCCGTTCGGGTTCGGGTACCCATCGGGTTCGGGTATGGGCGTGGGTATGTACCCGTGAGAGATTTCGGGTTCGGGTTCGGGTATGAATTTCGGGTTTCGGGTTCGGGTATGCGGGAGGTCTACCCGCCCGAACCCGCCCGATTGCCATCCCTAGACTCGACCAGCCACATAACCGAAGGAGCTTTGCATGCCGCATTCATCGCCTTCGTCTCCATCTCCAGTGAGTAGAGCCGCCTGACTAGTTGCTGTTCTTCGCTTTCAATCTTAGCCGTTAGATTTGTTGCGGATGCTCTAGATTTTGCTATACGTCACAATCTTTCATCGCCTCGCCGCCGTTCTTCGCAGCAAACCATAGCCGTACTATCTACGGTGGTCAATTCGAATCGATGCTACGTGTCGCACATGGGACATGCCACGTAGTCATCGCCGCTGTCATCAACAGCAGCCATCAGATCTGGATTGTACGATCCAGATTGCCCCATGTAGAGGCCCAATCTGTGTCTGCCACATGTCGCACTCGTATTGCGTTGTGCGTGTGCACTGATGTCACCGTGACGTCATTGCTTGCATATGTGTTGATTGTCGGTTAGCCTTCCCGTGAGTCGAGTCCAGCATGGACTTGCGTTGAGCCATGGGCCAGGTCCATAAACCCTGGGCCCAATATCAGCCTTTGTAGGATTTTCTATATTTATTTTTAATTCTATTAGTTAGGATTATGATGTCAGCATGACATCATAAATAGAATTTTCTATAGAAAATTTATTAGGTCGAAATCCAAAAATGTCAGTGACATAAGCATGATGTCATAAATCCATTTTCCAAAAGAAAAATAATTCCATTAATTAGATTTTATTCCTTTTCTTTTGTTTTAAACTTTAGAGAGCTCGTTCTCCCTTACATAAACTCCGATTGAGGTGATTCCAGTTTCTAAAAATTAGTAAAATTAAGCTCTATTTATTGATGAATTTTATTTAATTTTTGGGGTTCAGTTTGCTCTCTATTTTTTAGTATTTATTGTTTTCTCTACTATTCTAAAGCAGCACTTGATGGCAGTGGTCCGTTCTTCCCACGTCATTAATTGCCGCTTAATTGCCCTGCTTAATTGCTCTACTTAATTGCTCTGCTTAATTGCCCTGCTTAATTGCCCTACGCAAGAAACGAAGCGTTGCTTTAATTAGCTAGCTTTTGCAAGAAACGAAGCGTTAAAGATAGATGTTTGATCTTGTGAAATAAATTTTTTTATTTTTTAATCTTTATTTTTCGTTATCAATTTTGTTTTTCGTAGCAACGCACGGGCATGTAACTATCTCTACTATTCTAAAGCAACACTTGGTGGCAGTGGTCCGTTTTTCCCACGTCATTAATTGCCGCTTAATTGCCCTGTTTAATTGCCCTACACAAGAAACGAAGCGTTGTTTTAATTAGCCAGCTTTCGCAAGAAACGAAGCGTTAAAGATAGATGTTTGATTTTGTGAAATAATTTTTTTTTATTTTTTAATCTTTATTTTTCGTTATCAATTTTGTTTTTCGTAGCAACGCACGGGCATGTAACTAGTATTTACTCGTGCCTGAGGGATTCGAGAGTGAAGTGATAATCCAGGAGCAAGGTGCAGAACAGGAGCAAGAACTTTTCTACGAAAAGTTATGCTTTGACCATGTTGATACTAAATTTTAAAAGTTATCTTGTTTTAAATTATTACTTGTTAATTCAAATTAAAACAATTTCAACTAATTTGGGATTAATTATTCAACATAATTGAACTATGTCTACCTTGTCATTTCTATGCCATGATTCATTTGTCACCGTAAGATGTTTTGTTACTAGCTGGTAGCTATTAAATGCCAATGTGGGCTGCTAGAACATGATTAGTATGCTTAGCCATGCAATGGGTTATTGATATCATTTAAGAAATGTAAATTTAATGTGATTAATGGAGTATGGAACTTATTTATGAAATAGTGTGTCATGTGTTGCCACACGATGATGTGAATTGTAGAGACATGTGTTGTTCTACAACGATGTTTACTTGTCGATGGTATGTGTTGTACAATAATCAATTGGGGTGATAGATGATTTAGATGGAGGCAAGTGGCAAGAGGCTTTGTGTTATGTTTGACCTTAGTAGCAATGGTTGATAAGTGGATGTGAGGGGTGTGTGCCATTGGTTATTGTGAGTGAGTGGAAGTCTTGCCTCGGTCAATTAAGGACTTAACCCTGCGAGCCTTTGAACTGAGCCAAACGTATAACCACATGCCTGGAATGGGACGGACCTAACTTAGTAAGGTTACCGAATCTTAACGTTGGAAGCCTCATGAAGGTGATAACCAAACTTAGTGTGCAGTTATGGGAGTTTGGATGTGTTGTGCGGTAGCCTCACATTGGTCCAATGGTATGTCGGTCCTATAATTCAGCTCTTACTGAGGAAAGGTATAGTGTATGGCATTCTGGGAGGGTCCATGTTATGATGAAGTCTTCTGAAATGTTTTGTTGTGATCACTTAGCCATTACACCAAAAAAAAGTATGTTAATATATTGTGACGTGATCATGTCTTGTGGGTAAAGTGTATAAGCTCTGCTGAGCGTGTCAAACATATTCAAATAGCTGTGCCTGCGGTATTAGATAATACTTGGGAATTACAATTAAGGGTTAGATTTTGGAAAAATAAAACTTGGGAAGGGAGGCTTTGTGCCATTGGAGATGATGAAATTGATTTAGGCTGTGTGTCAGTTTATTTGTGAAATAACATAGCAAGTTATTTAGTAATGATATTTGTTTTGCAATTATTCCAATCTACCTACATTATTTCTTTGTAAATGTTGTTTACGCAAAATAACTATGTCAGCCATTCATTTGGAATAAGCCATGCATTTTGTATAATAGACTTGCATTCTGTGCACAACTTATTGAGTGCTTTTTGTACTCACCCCCTCACAACCCCAAATCACCAGTTGAAGAGGAATCTACACCAACTCTCGAGGAGAAATTCCAAGAGGAGACGGTTAATTAGGGTGCAAACATTGTCAGTTGCTTGTGGCAAAGTGTATGTTACTACGAGTTTTCTATTCCACTACAATTTTATTTATTTTTTTAGTTCAAGCCCTGCATGGCATATTATTGTAAGTTGACCATAAAGTCATTCAACAAATTTATATTTAATAGATGGAGTTTTTTTTTATATTTTCATTTTGTATGATTGTGATATTCATCTATGTTGAGATTGTGTGCATTAACGTGATTCTAGACTAGTGCTCTACTTTTGAATATTACTCGATATCCTACTTCTATAGTCTCTTGTACTGAAATAAGCAATGTGTTATTCGTCATTTACAGATCATGAGTAATGGAAAGCTCAGAAATGTTGAGCAGAGGGCCGTGGTACACTCTAACGGATGGGACTGATTATTTTGGAAAAGAAGCAATGAGCATTTAACGGCTGGGCGGCAAACAGTGATTACCGAAAAGTTGTGACGATCCGACATTAACCCTATCATTAATCTTGAGATAATGATGCTGATATGTATATATTGGCTAATAGAATATCAAACGGACCTAACACTTTATCAGTTAATACACCGTATTTAGAGTATTGCAGCATAACAATAATTAGAGACTGAAATAGAAACTTCATCACATTTCATTGCCACGCAGGTTACAAATCTGGTACAAAATTATACATAAACGCTAAGTACAATAAAATATAATAACAAAAGTACTAAGTACTCCAAGGACCAACGAAGGCGAAGCACTGACTATCCAACATCCTAACTGTCGGGGGATGGATAATTCCCATAATTTACCTCGGGTGCCACGGGGAGCTGAGCTCATCACCGCCCGAGCCACCGGGAGGTCGTTCCCAAGGACGACCTAGTCGGAGCCTAGGAAGGTCGCGTAGTCTGGCCGATTGCGAGCTCACGCCACAGTAAAGCACCGAGCTCTGAGTCGGCCGCCAGGCGACGTGATCTCGAGGTCGGCGGGAGTAACTACCGGCGGCGTTTTCTCCGTTAGTTCGTTGCGTCCTCCGCGGGAGCGTGGAGGATTTATAGGATCTGTTAGTTACCACGTTGGACCTGGTCGAACGTGCGGATAGTGGGTCTTGCGGAGTGCGGTCCTTTGTAAACTATAAAGCATCCCCACCATGAGGGGGGGGGGAGGCAGGATGAATATACACGAGCTGGAGTAGGGCTATTATCTCCCTCTTGAGAGGCCCGAACCAGGGTAATACACTGTGCCATCGTCCGTTCCAGTCTAGAGAGCTGTTCCTCCGAGTACCCCCACACGTGAGAAGGGGTCGCGGTTGGTCCCTCCACCAACAAGTAAGCTCGGCGGGGGCCTGCTCCCCAATCGTCGACAGCTGGCGCCGTCCGTGGGGACCGACTTTCCCTTTTGTGAGGAATCCCGGAGGATGTCAGACTCCCACGATGGCCGGGGCCTCTGCGCCCCCGGGATCGATGAGGATGAGAAGCAGTTCTTCGACAACGAGGCAGCCGGCATCGCCGGCCCCGGAAGCCATGACGATTCTAGGAGCTTTTCCCTGGAAGCCACCGCACGGGAACAGTTCTTTCGCTCCCAGCTCGATGCCCTTTCTGACGACGAATACGACGGGCTCTATGATGGCCTAGACATCCCTGACCATCTCGAGCCTGACTAGGGGACCGCGTCGCGGGGGGACACCGTGATGTCGCCCTCGCGGTCCATCCAATCCCGCAACATCTTGGTCGCGGAAGAAGGTGGAAATCTCGGGGTTGAATCCCCGGGCGAGGCGCGCCTTCGGCGCTACGAAGCGGTCAAGGGCCACCTGGAGGCATCCCTGAACCGGACGTTGGCCAGCCTACGCCGGAAAGTTCGTAGCGGCGCGCACGAGAGGATCGAGGCCGGAACTCGGGAAAACTTCCATGTGTACGCGACGCCAGAGCCCGTACGCTGGCGCTCGAGCTCGTCGCCTCTCGTTCCCCCGAGCGGGGAACGCCTTCAAGCTCTGGCCGCGGTGGTGCGCAACCTCAGAGAGTTTCCTGAGCAGGTCGATCTAGAGGCCATGGGAGCGGCCGTGGCCGACGACCTCGAAAAGATTGCCACAGACATAAAAGCGAAGGAAGCCTCTCGAGGGAAAGATACCCGGAGTATTTCTCGGGAACACCGCCGCCCGACATCCGTGCGCCTCCATCCCGGCGACTCGCGCAGCCGTGCTTGGGGCGACCGGCGGGAACGCGATCAGGCCCGGGAGGACACCCGGAGCAACTCCCGGACGCTCCCTCGAGATCGACGGGATACAAACCGTGGGCAGAGCCGGGCTGAACTTTCCTCCTCATGCCATTCTCCATCATACTGACCTAGGGAGGTGTTCTCTCGCCTAGGCCCACGAGCCTCGGGCTCGGCTAGCGGGGATCGCCCCAGGAACCGTGCCCGAGACGACCGTCACGATAATCCCACTTTCGGGTGTAGGGCATTCGCGGCGTCCCTGCGGCGCGTAACCTGGCCGATCAGGTTCAAACCGGGCCACATCGAGAGGTTCGACGGGACGCAGAACCCGGACGAGTTCCTCTCGATCTACACCACGGCCATCCTGGCCGCCGGCGGAGATGAAGGGGTCATGGCAAACTTCTTGCCCACAGTGCTAGATGGACCGGCCCGGACGTGGCTCTTTAATCAGAAGGAGGGCTCTATCCGGTCCTGGGCGCAACTAAGTCACACCCTGCGAGCAAACTTCCAGAGCTGTTATGTCCGCCCGGGAAAGGAGCGCGACCTCGAGCGTCTGATACAGACGGACGGCGAGACCTTACGCCAATTCGTCCAGCATTTCATGCAGGTGCGGAACTCCATCCCGAGCATCTCGGATGAGGCGGTCGTCCGGGCTTTCAAGTTCGGGGTCCGAGACGTCCGTTTTACACAGGACCTCGAGATTCACCCGGACATCACGGCCAACGAGTTGTTCCGCATGGCCGACCGGTACGCCAACGCCGATGAAGCGGTGCAATGGAAAAAACTACTAGACGAGGGAAAGCTACCCCCTCAGCCCGGACTCGAAGGGGCATCTAGCCGGAAGAGCATAAGCGCAATCGAGAAAAAGATAAAAAAGAAGAAAAAACCATCCGTCTCCGACATGGTAGCGGCCATCGAGGGATGACAGCGGTCGACCTCGCAAGCATACAAAGGGGGAACCACAAAAGGAAAGGGTCGACCGGCTCATCGCAATGGCGAACAAGGCCGTGACGACCAGGGCCGTGGCGATCAACGCGGACGAGCAAGCACCTACTTTTGCCCGCTCCACCAGCGCGACGGCCACGACTGCAGAATCGCCGAACATGGGCCTCCCGCCTGGAACAATTCTACAATGGCAAGGGCCCCATGCCCACGCTCCCAGAGCAAGAAGAAGACGTCAAGGGCAAGAAGCTTGCCGACGAGAACGAAGACATGGAGTATCAGGAGCCGAAAAACCACATCGCCGTGATATTCGGGGGCTCCGCCGCTTATGGGTCGCGTCGGGAGTTGAAGGAAGCCGCGCGCGAGGTACTTTGTGTTACCCAGGGTAAGCCTCCCGTCCAGCAGCTCAGGTGGTCCGAGCTGCCCCTTACATTTTCCATGGACGACTGCCCCTCGGGGATGACGAAGCCCCAGAGGCTCCCGATGGTCGCTACCCAACGACCGCAACACCATGGTAGGTCGGGTGCTTGTAGATTGCGGGAGTTCCCTGGACCTGATATCCGCCAGGGTCCTGGACGAGATGCAAATCCCTCGATCCAAGGTCAAGAGCATCGTAGTCCCTTTCTACAGGATAGTCCCCGGCACCTCAGTCAAGCCACTCGGACAGATCGTCCTGCCTGTGACCTTCGGCAGCCCGAGCAACTTCCGAACGGAGTTGAACACGTTCGAGGTGGTTGATTTCGAGTCAGCCTACAACGCCATCCTGGGCCGACCGGCACTCGCCAAATTTATGGCCGCCACGCACCACGGGTACCAATGCCTGAAGGTCCCCGGGCCCGGTGGCGTAATCTCGGTGAGGGGGAACCCGAAAGCGGCCCTGAACTGCGACGAGAAGGCATTGGACATGGTCGGGCAGCTGCCCCAGCGCGGGCCCGAGCAAGAGCCGAGGAGTCCTCGACCCAAGGCTACCCTCCAGGCCGGAGGAGAAACTAAGGCCGTCCCGCTGTACGACGCAGAGCCAGACAAGGTCGTACAAGTGGGAGCTTCCCTGGATCCTAAATAGGAACTCAAGCTCGTGACCTTCCACCGGAGGAGTGCGGACACGTTCGCCTGGGAACCATCCAACATGCCCGGAGTCCCAAGGGAGGTCGTCGAGCACAGGCTAGCGGTTCGGCCTGACAAAAGGCCTGTGCGGCAGAAGCTCAGGCGCTTCTCCCCGGAGAAGCAAGCTATCATCAAAGAGGAACTAAATAAGCTCCTCAAGGCTGGCTTTATACGGGAAGTCGACCATTCCGATTGGTTGGCCAACCCGGTCATCGTAAAGAAGAAGGGGGGCAAGTGGCGCATGTGCGTCGACCACACGGGCCTAAACGCCGCGTGCCCTAAAGACAATTTCCCATTGCCTCGGATAGACCAGTTGGTCGACTCAACGGCCGGCTCCGAGGTTATGAGCTTCCTGGACGCCTATTCAGGTTATCACCAGATCGGTATAGCACCTGACGATGAGGAAAAAACTTCCTTCATCACGCCGTTTGGCACTTTCTGCTACACGACCATGTCCTTCGGTCTAAGAAACGCCGGAGCAACCTTCCAGCGCCTCATGCAGAAAACCTTCTCGGACCAAATAGGCCAGAACTTAGAAGTGTACGTGGACGACATTGTGGTTAAAAGTAAGATAGCCTCAGGTCATGTCTTCGACCTGGAGGAAACCTTTTGTAACCTCAATAAGCACCAAATAAAGCTGAACCCTGAAAAGTGCGTGTTCGGAGTCAAAGCCGGTAAAGTACTCGGCTACATGATCGGCCCACAAGGAATTGGGGCCAACCCCGAGAAAATAGAGGCCATCGAGAACATGCGACCACCCGCTTGCATGCGGGAGGTACAGTCTCTGACCGGGAGGATGGCGGCCCTAAGTCGTTTCATCTCGCGGCTCGGGGAGCGCGGCCTACCTTTCTTCAAGGCGCTCCGGAAGCACGACGGCTTCGCCTGGACGGCAGAGGCGGATAACTCCTTTGCAGAATTGAAGCTATACTTATCGAGACCCCCGGTCCTGACCACGTCGAGAATAGGGGAGGTCCTGCTGTTGTACATGGCCGCCACACCTCAAGCGGTAAGCGCCGTCATAACAGTAGAAAGGGGCGGAGTGCAGCGTCCGATCTACTACATCAGCGAAGTCTTACATGGACCAAAGGAGCGTTACCCCGAGGTCCAGAAGCTCTTGTACGCACTTCTTGTGGCTTCCAGGAAACTGCGACATTACTTTCAGGCCTATAAAATCCGCGTCCCGACCAACTTCCCGCTCAGGGAAATTTTAGGGAATCAGGAAGCGAGCGGACGGATCGCGAAGTGGGCCATGGAGCTCGCCGAATTCGAGATCGAGTTCGCGGCCAGAACCGCGATCAAATCTCAGGTCCTGGCGGACTTCCTAGCCGAATGGACAAACCCCGCCCCATCGCAGCCAGAACCCGACCAGGCCAAGCAGGGTCGCTGGGTCATGCACTTCGATGGGTCCCGAGCTTACGAATGCTCGGGGGCTGGAGTAGTCCTGGAATCCCCTCAGGGGGAACGGATCCAGTACGCCCTCCAGTTGCATTTCGCCGCAACAAACAACGCGGCAGAATATGAAGGTCTGCTGGCCGGGCTTCGGGCGTGCAAGGCGCTCGGAGTCCTGCGGCTGACTGTGAAGGGCGACTCACAGCTAGTAGTCAACCAGGTTAACAAGGAGTATCAGTGTTCCGATGACTCAATGGCGCTTTACCTGGCTGAAGTAAGGAAGATGGAAAAGTATTTCAGAAACTTCAAAATACTGTACGTCCCCAGGAAGGACAATGCCCTGGCCGACCATCTCTCAAAGGTCGGTTCCGTGCAACTCCCTGCTCCGGCGGGCGTGCTCGTCGAGCACCTTTATAAGCCCTCCATACCCGCCGAAGGGGAGGCAACCGAGACGGGTGGTATCGTCTCCTTCCTCGAGCAAGGTGCGAGTTGGATGACGCCATTCATCCAGTACCTAGCACACGGGACACTGCCCGAGGAAGAGGCCGAGAGGTCCCGGCTTGTAAGACGCTCCTCTCCCTATAAAATGGTGGAGGGCTTCTTGTACCGCAGAGGCGCGCTTGGGGTCCTCTCCAAGTGCATCACTCAGGAGGAAGGCAAATATCTCCTCAAAGATATCCACGACGGGATGTGTGCAGAGGCGGAGCCAGAAAGTTTTAAAGAGAGGGGCTTAAAAAAGAGACATTCAAAATTATGGACCATGTGAGCCATCGCAGCCTCGCGGGTTGTCTTTGCACTCGGAGGACTGGGTGGGCTCCAGCCCCACCCAGCCCCACTGCTGGCTCTGCCTCTGGATGTGTGGAGCTCACTCGTCCTTTAGGACCTTGGTGAGCAAAGCCTTCCAGTTGGGTTACTATTGGCCAACGGCCTTAGCAGACGCTCGCTCAATAGTAACCTCCTGCCGATCTTGCCAGTTCCACGCTTGCAAGATCCACCAGCCGGCATATGCGCTACAGACCATGCCCCTGACTTGGCCGTTCTCGGTTTGGGGCATCGACATACTCGGACCATTTCCCCGGGGAAGGAAGGGTTGCAAATACCTGTTTGTCGCAATCGACACCTTTACCAAATGGATCGAGGCCGAGCCCGAGTCAACCATCTCGGCACAAGCAGCTAAAAGGTTCTTCCGCAATAACGTGGTAACTCGCTTTGGCATTCCGAGTCGCCTCATCACAGACAACGGCACTCAGTTCACAAGCGAGTTGTTTCAGGCTTATTGCGAGGAGGTCGGGACCAAGATATGCTTCGCGTCCGTGGCCCACCCACAGAGTAACGGGGCGGTCGAGCGCGCGAATGGGCAGATTGTCCAAGGGATCAAAAAGAGAGTCTTCAGGAATCTCGACCAGCACGGTCAGGCTTGGGTGGACGAGCTACCTCCCGTCCTCTGGTCGGTCCGCACCACGACAAGCCGAGCTACAGGGGAGACCCCTTTTCAGCTCGTGTACGGCACAGAAGCCATCCTGCCCACCGAAGTCGTGCTGGGATCCCCGAGGATAAATCTGGCTGACGACATCAACCAAGAGGGAGACGAGCGCACGCGGTCAGAGGAACGAGCACTGGAGCAAGGAATGATTCGAGACGTTTCTTTTGCTGAGAGACTGCGCAGATCTAGGGTTCGCACCGGTGTTTAAAGTCCCTCCGAAAAATAGGAAAGCGAAAGGACTTCCCGCCGTTATGGTCGAGGAAGCCCTAAAAGCGCAGAGGGCAGTTGAGGCGTTCGCCACCCAGGGGACGACACGTGGGCGCGCGAATCGAAACTGTCCTGCCAAGAGACGGTTTTCCCAAGGAGAGCGGTTTGAACTGACCGAATGAAAGCTTCCGGGAGAAGGAACCATTCAGGGGGGCCCACGTTCATCCGCCCGAAACGCGACGAACTAGGCCAAAAGAGCTCGTTCCCGGAGATGGTTGATGGCCCGGTAGTCTCGACAGCTGTTCGCCGAAACAAACTCGACGTGCTTGTATGACGGTAGGCCCAAGGGGAAGGCCTTTTGCCTTTTTCCCACTTGAACCTCTGGGGCTAGCTGTCGGGGGATGGATAATTCCCATAATTTACCTCGGGTGCCACGGGGAGCCGAGCTCATCACCGCCCGAGCCACCGGGAGGTCGTTCCCAAGGACGACCTAGTCGGAGCCTAGGAAGGTCGCGTGAATCTGGCCGACATGAGCTCACGCTCACAGAAACATGAGCTTCTGAGTCGGTCGCCACCGACTGACGTGATCTCGAGGTCGGCGGGAGTAACTACCGGCGGTGTTTTCTCCGTTAGTTCGTTGCGTCCTCCGCGGGAGCGTGGAGGATTTATAGGATCTGTTAGTTACCACGTTGGACCTGGTCGAACGTGCGGATAGTGGGTCTTGCGGAGTGCGGTCCTTTGTAAACTATAAAGCATCCCCACCATGAGGGGGGGAGGCAGGATGAATATACACGAGCTGGAGTAGGGCTATTATCTCCCTCTTGAGAGGCCCGAACCAGGGTAATACACTGTGCCATCGTCCGTTCCAGTCTAGAGAGTCGTTCCTCCGAGTACCCCCACACGTGAGAAGGGGTCGCGGTTGGTCCCTCCACCAACAAGTAAGCTCGGCGGGGGCCTGCTCCCCAATCATCGACACTAACGTTCCTGGTAAGCCTCATCAAAGTAACATTGATCTTGTAGGTGCTCCTTACTCCATGTCTCATAGGCGAGCCCATTGGGATCTATGTCCCAACTTGATGCCATTAATAGCCTCGTGTATGAAATGTTAACTATATGGTCCTCACTCAAACAAATATGAGCCAACTGATTAGCACCGCACACACTTACGTGTCCAAGAGAGTTCCAATTCTTTTTCGAAGAACCATACTGGGATTGAGACTAACCCTTCTGGGCGTAGCACACACCGGCTGCCTCAGAACCTTGGTACCGCACACACCCACCGAGGGGTATGCATCGTAGTAGGCAAGGAACGACAGTCGCTCACGTCCACGCATCGGACGGTTGAGAACAATTCCGAGTACCCGGATATGTGTCCAGCGCTAGTTCCCAAGTTCAAAACCTAGCGCTCAAGTATCCCGCATTCGAGATGAATCATTACACATACACATATGTAATTGACATAGCATAAAAGTAGACTAGAAGCTATTACATCTACTTAATTATTACAATTCCAGGGCCGACCGGCCAAATATAGCACATAAGAGTAAATTGCAGTGGAAATAAAGCATAAACCAAAAGCAGGATAGTGGTATGCACATCCATAACCCAGAGGCAATCGACTGGGGAAAAGCCCCAGTTCATCTGTCTAAGTAGTCGTCTGTCCCCGGTGTGAAGTAAGGATTATCGAGAACCGCTTCATTACCTTCGTCTAAACATTTTAAATTCAGCAAAAGGTGAGTACACGTATGTACTCGCAAGACTTTAATGTATGGAAATAAATATACATGCATGGTTAACTCAAAGGAACTTAAGCTTCTATGCTAAGTTTATTTTTCAACATAAGGTATATTTTATTTGCACGTGAGCAGTTTATCAAACGGTAACGAAATTGTAAAGAGCACTTGATATGAAACTAATAACATTAAATAAAGTTTAATTTCATCATTTTGTGACCCTCCATGACCACGAGAAGTGAGCATATCACAGCCAACCATAAGTTAAGAAACGAGCCAACCTGTTATAAGACATTTTCCAACATCCTTGCAAAAACAAAGCTATACTTGACATGACTTTTCCATATTGCTCATGACCGTGAGCACAGCTAAATAATTAGATTTATATCTCTGCAGAGAGTGTACACTTTACCCACATGACACATTCTAGCAATCATGTCAATCATGCCACGTGATACTTACCGTACCCATTTTGCTAGATTGTGATGAAACCATTCAACTAGCTAGAGTCTATCCTTGCACCAGCTCCTTTGTTGTCTAACCTTACTATGGCAGTGAAAATCCCAACCCGTACACACAGTACTAATGATGACTTACGCCCTAACGTATCCTTTGAAAATCCCGACCCGTACACACAGTAATAATGATAGTTTATGCCCCATCACGTCCTGTACCCCAGAGCAAGGCATATACCGTTGTATTGGAATGCTTTAGCCCCAACGCTTCGGTGAAGGGAGCACCTACGAACGACACCGTACACCCGGTTTGTCCTTACTTCTTCGGCTAATTTACTAAGTTAAAATTATCCCATACTAGCACATGTGGTTGCATAAATTGACCCAGGTGATAGCATCAAGTTCGTTCTTAGATTGACTCAGGCGAGAATCTCCCCCTATTTACGTGCAAGTCCATCCCTTGTATAGTGCAAGTTCATCCCTGCACAACCAATTATAAATATATCTCGCCCATGTCCAAATCATAAGTTTTTTTTACCAAAGTATCAACAATATTTAATCATGTCCAACATATTTCAAACTTGATCAACTAGCATACCTATCCTTTCAACTTCTATAGCATGACTAAGCATATGCAATTAATACTCGATTATACCTTTTTAATATTTCATATAATATTTACACCTAACTTAAGGTTAACAAGGTTTTCATGTCAATATTATTAGGGCCATCCCACCATTTAGGACATAATTATCGATTCCCACAATATAACAACTTTACAGAAATTACACACATGTATAATAATTTGATAAAACAATATAGGCATCGTAAAATATGAGATCAAAATGATTAAAGGAGGGGACTTGCCTTGCTGCTTGTCGTTTGGTATGTAATCGGGATCGGTGGTGGAATCATCGTCAACGAATCCAGATTCGTCAGCATTTACACGTTGTTCGAGAAGAAGCATGGCAAACAATAAATAACAAATTTTAAACTAGGGCAAAAAGAAGTCAAATGTAAGACCAAATTGAAACTACAAAAAGTGATATGTGTGGTTTTAAGATTTTAGGGTTATCAAAGTGTGCATGTTGGTTCTATTAGCACACTTATTTGCAATTTGGTCCTCTTTATAACATTCAGTCAACGACAACATAGGGTTCAATCTAGGGCATGATTTCTTGTCTTTCATGTATATGTTATTTTTATTTCTCGAATTTAATAAGCTAAGATTATAATTATACATATGAATAATTACGAATTCAAGAGGCTAAAATTATTTTGATTTATTACAACGTAATATCGAGTTATCTTGTAGTGGTGTACACATATAAAGCATATTCCATGAGTTTATGCATGAAGAAAAATGTTATGGCATTTTAAACCTAAGATTATGCTATTGAAATAGAGATTCTTTTCATGAATTTTTATTAAGTTGCACTTTATTTCAAAAATTTCAAAGACTATTCACTATTATTTCATATTTTAACATTATTTGAATCTTTCTAAGTCCTAAACATGTGTAAACAAAGCACAAGTTCTAAATATTGTTGTATACACAGTATGAGCAACATTTTTGAAGACCCTAGGAATTGATCTTACTGAATTTGAATTTAATTTGCATAAGTTATAGACATTTAGACTTTTGCATGTATTAAAATTTGACTATTTTGGCATTTGCTACAAATTAAGTCCAAGTTCAAATATTTTTACATATTTGGAGAACTTATGACCTCAGAAACAAGGCAAAAGTTGTCCCCTCAAGTTTTGGGTTGATTTGTGAAAATTTTTATATGGAACCTACTTTTGGCCTAAAGTTTAATTTTGAGCTAATTTACTGTACATTAACCAAAACTAAAATATTTTTACATATTCAGATTCCTCATGATTGTACACAAATTTAGAGACTTGTCTCACTGGATTTGGAGTTTTATAGTAAAAGTTATAAGCACTTGAGTTCTATCTGTTTTGAAAATTCCAGGGAAAAAAATACGCTTTCTATGTTCGAAAGCGCCTTTCGCATTTTCCCGGGATTTTGAATCAAACCAAGTCGACCGACATGGCGGCCCCACCCGTAAGTGGCCGCATGTGCTCGCGTCACTCACGGCTCGGGCCCGCTTATCAGTGGTTCAAGAAAGGGGCGGAGCCAAGGGAGCTCGCCGGCGGTGAGGCAGCGACGAGAGGTCTGGCCGATGGCTTTGTGAGCAAGAGGGAATGGTCACAAACCTAGGGGAGCAATCGGTTGTGGCAGGGCTAAACCACGGCTAGCCAACGATGTGGACGGGCAAAGCACAGCAAAAGGAAGGAGAAGATGGCTCAGTCTTGGTTAGGTGAGGGAAAAGCATTAGAGGACCAAGGAGAGTCGGATGCGATACCCTGGTGCGACGAAGAAGCTATGGGCCTAGTTGGTGGTGTGCGACCGGAGGCAGAGAAGAGGACAGGTCCTAGTGGTGGTGCGGTCGATTCAAGCTGAAATCAACGAGAAGGGGGGGAGTTAGGGGACTGAATAGCGACTTGTGTCAAGAGGAATTGGTTGCTGAGCTCACCAAATGATTGATTTTGCAAAGTGTGCTCGCCGGCCTCATCCCCGAGCTTGACGTGCTCTCGGCGATGGGGGTGAGGTACGGGAGATCTAGGGTAGCTCGTGGGCTCGTGGTCGGTTTTATAGTGAGGCACGCAGAGCAAGCAAGGCGGTATGGGTACGGCATGGCTCACGAGTAGAGCTAGTGAGGCGAGCCAGGAATGGCCACATAGCATGCGTGCTCTGCCCGCGCGCGTTGCGTGGCATGGCCTAGCCCGGCTGCGTCAGGGACAGAGAGGAGCGGAGAGAGAGAGAGAGAGAGAGGCGTGATGGCGTAAGGGTCACAGATGGCGAGGCGACGGCCTTGATATGAGCGGTGGCACAGTGTGGCATGACGACGACGACGTTGGCGCGCATACTGTAGCTATGCTAGAGTTCAATTAATTCGATTTGACTGTTTGCATATGTCCTTTCAGGGCTTTAAATGATACAAACAATTTCTAGTAAAATTTGTGTATGTAGCCCAGAGATTAAGGTTTCAAATGCCCTCGGTTTAACTTAGTTTGTTTGAGTAGATTTCAAATTAAAATTCTTGGAATCTGTTGTTTCTGAGTTGTATTTGAATTTTAGAGCATATGTATGTTGTGAAAAAAAATATGAAAATTCATATTTATTCATTTCAGGTGTTCTAGTATTTTATAAAATTATATCCTAGGTTGGGTTGTTTGGGATTTTTATAAGTTCCCTTTGAATGCTCAAATTGAGAAAAGAGGATTTAATTAAAGGATGTTAAATCTTAAATCAAATAATATTCAATAGAAATATTCTAAATGCACTGAAAAGCATAATAGTTTACTTCGTTCTATTTTTTTCATTTCTTAGGGTGTTACAAACCTACCGCCCTTACATTAATCTCGTCCTTGAGATTAGCTAGACTCGTTAAAAAAGTATGTGAATTCAGTTCTAAGGCGGTCTTCGCGTTCCCAAGTGCCTTTTTCTTCGGTGTGGTTACTCCATTAGACTTTGAGCATTTTGACGGTATGATTGCGAGTGTGACGCTTGGTTTCGTCAGGGATGCAAATTGGATGCTCGCGATATGAAAGATCGAGTTGTAAGTCAATGGTGTCTAGGTGAGTGAGCTCAGTGGGAGCTCGAAGATATTTCTTTAGCTGAGATATATGGAATACATCATGCACATCTGAGGGTTGAGGCGAAAGTTCAAGTTGGTATGCCATGTCGCCTCTTTTCGCGAGGATTCGGTATGGACCGATGAATCGAGGGGCCAACTTTCCATGGACTTGAAATCTTTGAGTCCACACGGTGGTGATACCCTGAGGTAAACAAAGCCATTCACTTCAAAGCTCAACACGCAGCATCGGTTATCAGCGTAACTCTTTTGTCGCGACTGCACCTCTTTCAACTGATTTCTTATTAGATTGACATGGTCTTCAGCTTCTTGGATTATGGATGGTCCAAATAATTTTCTTTCGCCTACTTCAGACCAGAATAGAGGTGTTCTGCACCTCTTCCCAAAGAGTGCTTCGAAAGGCGACATTTGGAGACTTGCTTGAAAGCTATTATTGTAAGGAAACTCAGCAAATGCTAAGCATTTCTCCCAATTAGTGACAGCACGCAAACTCTCAACATGTCTTCCAGAATCTGATTTGTTATTTCAGTTTGGCCTCAAGTTTGTGATGAAAACTGTGCTAAAAAATAGCTTAGTTCTGAGGAGCTCATGTAAGCTCTCCTAGAAACGGGATGTGAATTGCGGTCCACAGTCGGAAATGATGACCTTAGGAACTCCTTGAAGTCGAACAATATTGTTGAAGTAGAGTTCGACATGCTTGGCTCTGCTATAAGTGATGTGTACTGGAATAAAATGAGCCACTTTAGTTGAACGGTCAACAATAATCCATATGGAGTCATGCCCGTTCGATGTCTTCGGTAAGCCGGTGATGAAGTTCATGCCAACTACATTCCATTTCTATTTTGGGATTCATATGGGTTGAAGCATTACTGCAGGTCACTGGTGCTTTGCGTTTATGCGTTAGCACACGTCGCAAATAGCTACGTGCACGGCAACATCCCTTTTCATTCCAAGTCACCAAAAATTTTCTCAGAGATCCTGCTACATCTTGGTGCTTCCAGGATGGATTGAAAGAGGAGATTCGTGAGCTTCTTTTAGGATCACCTCTTTGATTTCTTGGTCATCTTGAACATATATTTGCTTTCCACGCATGACTAAACCATTCACATTCTTAGAGAATCCCAATTGCACATATTCTTTCATCTTGCGCTTAATTTCAGCCACTCCTGCATCCTTGAGCTGGGTGACTTTAATTTGTGTTTCAAGGGTTGGCTGTAGGGTCAGGGTTGCGACATACCCCTTCTTAACTACTTCCAAGTTGAGTTTGCGGAACTCTTCAAGTAGTTCCGTCTGATTGACAAGAATTGAGGTATTGACGGTGTGTAGCTTCCGATTGAGCACATCAGCTACAACATTCACCTTGCCAGGGTGATAATGAATGCCCTTATCATAATCCTTAATTAACTCAAGCCATCTTCGCTGCCTAAGGTTCATATCTGTTTGAGTGAATAAATACTTCAGACTCTTGTGATCGGTGTATATCTCACATCGGTTGCCGATAAGATAATGCCGCCATATCTTGAGGGCATGAATGACGGCTGCCAATTCCATATTGTGAGTGGGATAATTGGCTTCATGTGTCTTCAATGGCATGAAGTATAAGCTACAACCTTGCCCTCTTACATCAACACACAACCAATGCCTTGATGGGATGCAACGCAATACACATTGAAACTCTTGTGTATGTCAGGCAAAATGAGAATTGGGGCTGTTGTGAGTCTTTGCTTTAGCTCTTGGAAGCTTGCTTCACAAGCTGATGATCACTCAAATTTCTTCTCTTTCTTGAGTAATTTGGTCATTGGCTTTGCAATTTTTGAGAAGTTTTCGGTAAACCGGCGATGCTATTCGGCAAAACTGAGGAAACTTCGGATTTCAAGAACAGTTCAAGGCCGTTCCCAAGTGAGCACATCTTGCACCTTGCTCGAATCAACGGCAATACCTCCTTCAGAAAGAACATGGACTAGGAAGGCCAGAATTCGCACTTGCTAAACTTTGTATGCAGCTGATGCTCTCAAAGTTTGTCAAGCACCTTACACAAGTGAAGTTCGTGCTCTTCTTCGCTCTTGGAGTAGATGAGATTGCCATCAATGAATACCACCATGAATTTGTCCAGGTACCCCTTGAACACCTTATTAATAAGATTCATGAAAGTAGCAGGTGCATTAGTGAGTCCAAAAGAAACAACGGTGTACTCATACAAACCGTAGCGAGTGGTAAAAGTAGTCTTTGAGATGTCCTCTGGCTTGATTTTGAGTTGGAAATAGCCAAGTCTCAAGTCAATTTTGAAAAGAATCGAGCTCCGCTCATTTGATCAAATAACCCGTCAAATCGCGGAAGAGAATATTTGTTCTTGATGGTGACTTCGTTCAATGATTGGTAGTCAACACACACTTGGAGACTACCGTCCTTTGTCGGGACCAGGATTTACGAATCTGAAACCCTCTGTGTATACTGCACTACTCCAGGATCACGCTAGTGCACACAGTGGCAACAAAATTGACATATCATTCCAATCATCGAATTAACTCAGAAAGTAGCAAATAGTAACAACGGACCTTATAGTTAAGTTTACATAACTGTGCCTTAAGGGCTTAAGAAACAAATAAAACTCATGCAGCGAAAAATAAAATAACTTGGGCCATACGACATGCCACAGTCAATCGTCTGCGGCGCGTAATCCTAGTTCACGTAGTCTTCATAGTACTCCTCCTCATAGAATTCAATATTTCCCTGTTCTTCTTCAGCAACTGATTAACAAAGGCACAAAGCTGTGAGTACAAAAGTACTCAGCAAGCCATAGCGATTGATGCAAATAATGTATGGCTTGACAAAGGATAGTCATATGGTTATTTTGCAGAAAGCAATAACTTGAAGTCAATACAATAAATAAATTCAAAGCATAGTTGACAAAAGATAATAAGTAACTGGTAAATCAATGGTAAACAATAACGCAAGGTTGGTAAGGCATCACCCATCACCAACTAAATCATTATAAACCACTGAACTCAACAGTAAAATAATTTGACAACGAAAACAATAGTGAACTCCCCGTTCACTTCCAACAATACCATCCTTCAACAATTTCTGAAAACTCTATACCCTATGTGAAATTCCCAGGCACGTCCATTACCGCGGACATGGCTATTCGAATAGTTTAACATACACTATGCAGAGGTTGTACAGCTTTACCCACAAGACATGATCATCTCTTTATTGCCATGCGCAGTTAACACACTTCCTTTGGTGTGCGACAGAGAGATTATGACAAGGCCTTTACAATGCTCTGTTCAAACCCAGTACTGCCCGCTAAGGTTTCCCCCATTAGGGCCCCCTCTTGCGCCTTGTGAGTATACCCGTCTATCCCGGAACCCACACAACCACAACAGTACTCAAATTTTGACATTGTAAATTAATCAGCCAGGTCTGTCACTAGACATGTGGTTGTACGGTTAGGCCCAGTTCAATGGTGCACAAGATTAAGTCCTTAAGTATACCCATGCAAGACAACCACATCCCAAATGTGCTAACAGCACCCCCTTTACTGCAAGATCACTTGCCCGAGTGAAAACAACTTTGTATAACCAATACCAATGGCACACCCTACCATAGTACAACAAATTTTACCACAGTGGCTACCCACCACGGTTCCATATCTCATTAAGTCAATATTATTAATTCATCATGTGACATGAGCCCAACGTACAACTAAGAACGTCTAAGCATATTTACGCTAACCCAATGTTGGTTCTACAATTATGTCCAACGAGTAAATAACCCAACCTAGGGTAACAATAGATACATGGCATTTCAATCACTCAATGTGTCATAATGGCAAACAAGTGCTTAACTACTCCCAATAAATAATAGCTCTAAACAAATAGCATGCAATTGTATGAAACGAAAATACTTTTGCAAACATAGGTCCAACATGGTCAAGGACAACGACTTGCCTTTTTGATCAACTGCTATCGCTGAGTCTTGATCTCCGAATCCTGCGCTCGCTCCCTAGGGATCAACGTCTACCGGAAAAGAATGTAATAAACACCAATAAATAACAAAACAGTAAGCAAACAGTACCAAAAATTAAAATAAATAGCTCTGGAATGTAGATCTCAATTTTACAAATTTTTAGAAATTTGAATGGGCTCAAACGAAGTTCGTACGAGGGAGAACGGGCTCTCGAAAGTTTCTTTGGGAGAGAAATTGAAAAACAGAGAATATTTCGAGAATATTCTTTTTCGGAAATTAATTAGAATTTAATCATGAGAGGCTGACAGGTGGGGCCCGTGCGTCAGTGACTCGGCACACGGTGAACCATGTCCACGGGAAGGCTATAGTCTATGGTGAACTAGGCTCACGGAACAGCGGCTGACCGGGCGCGACGTGGGCGATGACGCGGTGGACATGCAGGCGGGAAGGTCGACGTGGCGGCTGAGTTGGACGACGACGAGGCGGCCACATCAGCTCGGGCTTCGGCAACCAAAATCATGGCGACGCTTTGCCGGCCGCAGAGAAGACGACACGGCAAAGACGATTAGAGGCCGAATCGGGCACTAAACCTTGGGGATCCGGAAGAGGACGACCCGGCACACTCGGGGGAACACATGGCTGCGATGGAGATGGATCGGAGGAGTAGATCGACGCAAAGGAAGATGGCAGCGGCGGCGAGGAACTCCGGCGAGCTCATTCGGAGAGACGACAAGGTCGCGAGCTACGCGAGGCGGTGCACTAGAGGCGACGCGAGGCGAGGAACCAGAGTATGGTGTCAGATACGGCTTTTAAAGCCTTGAGGACGCGGCGCGGATGTGGAAGCCGAGGGCGGCTTGGGCGCAGCGGCAGCTAGGATTTGGGGATGGGTCGCGGCGGTGGCTGGGCCGAAGCGGGCTGCGTGCGGGCTGGAGCGACGACGCGTGGTGGGCTGAGGCGGACCGGGCCGAACAGTGGAAGGATCTAGCCCGCGGCCGATTAGAATTTAAAATCCTTTTTCGAATAAAGAAAAATCCAGAAAATCAATTAAAGGCAAATAAATTCAAATAAATAGCAAATAAATTCAGAAAAATCCCAAAAAATACAGAAAAATTCCTTGAAGCATAAGGAACCCAAAAGCTCTTTGATTTGATGCATAGATTATTTAAATAAAATCTTTTAGTGTTTAGAAAATTCAAGTTAAGCTGGAATTAATTCGAAAAAAATCCGATTGGTTCTTTTTGACTTTGAAACTTTGCAAAAGCTCAAAAATTGGGATGTTACATCCTTCTTGACGAATAACACTGGACTACCCCATAGAGACGAGCTAGGGCAAATGAAACCTTTATCTAGCTGCCCTTTGAGTTGTTTATTCTATTCTACCAACTCATCTGGGGGCATACGATAAGGACGTTTGGAAGTGGGTGCTGTTCCTGGCAGAAGATCGATAATGAATTCCAGTTCTCGGTCTGGTGGTAAACCTGGTAGCTCTTCAGATTAAGACATTAGGGTACATACAGACAACTGGTACTTGGTATATCTCTAGGACTGAGATAGAGTGGAGGGATGGCTATTGCAAGGTGGAGAATTGATTGGGGGTGTATTTGACATGAATACCATCGGAATTGACTAAAGAAACACCTCGATTGGCACAATTAATGTGTCCCTAGTTCATTGATAGCAAATCCATGCCACAATAACATCAAGGCCCGGTGAATTAATGTTGATTAAATCACATTTGAAATCCACCCTATTGATCACACTTTTAACTCCCAAGCTTATAAATTTTGCTTTCAAGATAGACTCGGGTGAATAAATTAACATGTTGTTATCTAGGTAGTTGACTTTGATCTTTTGTTTCTCAACAAACTTCATGGATATTAATGAATGGGATGCTACAGAATCAAATAAAACAAACGTAGGAGTTGAATGCACAAGAAACATACCCAGCACCACATCGGGTGCGTCATTCGCTTCTTTTGGCAATTGCATGATTCAGACGACCACGCCCAAAGCCTTGATTGAGATTATAGAATTCCCTTTCTTGCCTTCCTTGCCTCGCTCGTTATTTCATCCGCGACATACCGGGCAAGATAGTTGAATCGGTGGAGAAAGTCCAAGGCGGACATGGAGCCTTGATTGAGATTATAGAATTCTCTCTTTTTGATCTCCATAAAACTTGAGGGAATGTGAGCAGTGCGGAATGCATCTTTGAAAGCCTCCCATGTGGTTACTTGGCCAGGTGGGCGAATATCTTTATAGCTATCCCACCAAGCTACGGCAGCTCCTTGAAGATAATATGCAGTGTGCTGCACTTTTTCTTTATTGTTGCATCTCGCGATGTCGAGCTTGCACTCGATATCGCGAAGCCAGTCATCAGCATACAAAGGATCAGTCGCAGAAGAAAAGCTTGGCGAACGAGTCCGTTGGAACTCAGCCAAGCAATATTGAGGTGGCGTGGCTGCCATTCCATCGTAGGCTTTGAGGTTCTCTATGTTTTGTACCATCCTCTCGAGGAGGCGGTTTTGCATTACGAGAACTTGTGCCATTGATGAAGGAGGGGGCAATTCCTCAGTTTGAACCTCTTGTTGGTCATGAGTGCTCTCTTGCTCTTCTATATGCGTGCCCGAGTGTTGTGTCTCATGGCTCTGAGATCACGGATGTAGTGGGTTGGGGTGCGCTGGATTGGGCACCTCACCCTTCAGAATGTGACCTTCATGGGCAACATCACTTGCCAAGAGCGCGCATAACGATCGTGTCATTGGCATCCTGTTATACACATAAAAATTAGGAAATTCATGCGTAGCGAATAAGGAAATGACTTGATATGGAAGTATAGTGAAGGCAGGTTGATTGAGAACACATATTTGAGCTCGAAAACTGAATATTAAATTGAAATGAAATTGCGAACAACAAGGGTAGATTTCATATTTTGCAATAAAAAAGATGACATTAGCACAATTTAGATGTCATACATAGGGGAGATACATCATGGAGATCAACAACAACTGATGCAAACCATCCCATTAAGTCTTTTACAAGTTTTCATAGCTTTTACAAGTTTTCATAGCAAAAGTACATCTCAAGTTAACTCATATTACAACCCAAAAGTGAGCTTCTAACATCTAGATCACCTAGTCAGATCCTAAGCATTACCACCATTGTCGGCGGCATCGGGAGTGTCGTGGGCAATGGGCTGTGAAGGAGGTGCAACAGGCATCATCAACTCATACTTGTGCCCATTGAAGAAGACACTGACCACGCACCGTGTGCATGGGACCACTAAAGCGAGCGGCCAAGATGTGGCATCCATGTCCCCCCACTGACATGCGCACACCGCGGATGACGCATCGGTAGAAGCCATAAAGACATGGAAGGTCCTCCGCGGCTCGTACACCTCGTGCTCACCATACACTATCTCTGTGGAGAAGAAGCCATTGTGGAGCAATGGTGTCGTATGAGTCTCCAACTCGGCAATGCGGCGACGCGCGAGGATCAAATCGTCATAGAGACGAAGAAGGTATCCATCAAAGACCTCACTAGCCCCGCATGTTAGGCGAGTGAAGGATCCAATACAGTATCCATCATCGAATAGATGTTATCCAAACTATCCCGCTCACACGACGAGGAACAATAGACGAATCCAGACGTCCTCATCGCTGTGGACGGATCTGCACCTCGTCGTCCTCACCACCGTATACGTCCACCTCCCAGCCCATTTGTGAAATCATGTGCTGAAAAATTGGCTTTGAACTGAAAAATTAACTTAGATTTGAATTTGCAAAATGTGTTTGTTCATGTGTTTTGACAATTTGACAAGAAAGCTTGAAGAATTACGCGTGCATGGCCAGGACAAAGTTCTCAAGAAGCATTAAGTTTCCCATCTGCGACAGACGTGTTTTTGGGGTCCGTTGTGAGACATGTTTTTGAGCCCATGACGAGTCATTTCACATGTACAACGGACGGATTTTCTTGGTCCGTTGTGAACAAGCTTTTCGGTTTGGATAATTTCTTGGAACCAAAGATTTTCCACATGTACAGCGGACTAATTCTTTTTGTCGTCGTGAATGGACTTTGTCTAGGGTTTTACTTTTGTGAAACGGCGTGGCACGTTCTTGTAGGACAAGCTACGGGAGTCCGTTGTGAACTTGTTTTGAGCTCATGGCCCGAAGCCATTTTGCATGTACAGCGGACCAACTTTGTTTGTCGGGTTGTGAGCGTGTTTTTCCGCGTTTGGTTGGCTTCTTGGAACAGAAACTTTTCCTTATACAGCGGACCAACTTTGTTTGTCGGAAGTCGTGAATCGTTTTCGCTCAATTAGGAGTTTTGGCGATTTGGATTTGAATTTTGAATGTGAATTTGAAATTTGTAATGATTTCATGATGCTTCTTTTGAAGTGGACTTTTATGCAATACTCATGAGTAGTTGCATGGATTGACATTGAGTCAAGTCGTGGACTTGTGCTCGGTTTGTTTGTGGTTTGTTCATGTGCGGTATTGCTCAAGAGCGAATGTGGTCGATGACGGGACCGGAACTAGGTTCATGGAGGAACTGAGGTTCGGGACTAGGTTCAGGAGGAACCGAGGTCTTGGTGGTCAAGGATGTCATGCGGGGCGTTCGGGCTAAGAGAATGGTGCACATGAAGAATGGTTAGTCACGTGAGAATGGCGAGGAGGTCGTTCGCGTGCAAAGTGTTAGTCACGTGAGTATGGCGGGTGGCCATACGGCGTGCAAAGTGTTAGTCACGTGAGTATGGTAGGGTTGCCATACTGGCGTGCAAGAAGTTGTACTCGGCCTGGTTGGGCCAAGTAGAGTTGAGTTGAATCTGATTCCTTCTAGGAATAGGAATCGTATTGAGAACTCTTTAATGGAGTTGGTGCTTTAAATAGGTGGGGGTCTCTGTTGAAAGGCACCAAGTAGGCTAGCGCATCAAGCTTTGAGCTTGGTTTTAGGGTTTGTACTCTTTTGATGAGAGTATTTTTAGACAAGAAATAAAGATCAATTCTTCCAAGATTTTTGCGTGCTACAGTAACCACGTCGCTCTGAGTATTTTCTGTTTTGGTTCTTGTTTGCATGTTTGTTCTAGTTCTAGATTGGTTTTGTTCTTCAAGTTTTATCTTGATTTGATCCATCAAAAACCTCTCTAGGGTATTGATCTAGTGTTTCTCAAAGTCTAGTTGATCAATCTTTTGTCGTTCTTGTTTAATCTTGAAGTTTTGATTAGATTGATTCTCGTCAAGTTCTGGATCAGCAAGCTTGGAAGCTCATAACTTTGATCCGTAAGTCCGATCGAGCTGATTCTTTTTGGGTTCGATTCGTATTGGAATCTAGTTTCTTGTGTCCAAATTTCAGATCGTTTCAACGGTTGGATCTCCGGGAATTCTCGTTTACCAAACCTCTGTCATTCTGTTTTTATCGAAAACGAGGCAATTATTTAGTTACGTTTTGGGGTGAACTTTTAATAGGTCAAGAATTTGGTTTTAGCTTCCGGCACAATCATTCACCCCCTCTGATTGCTATATTAAGTATGCTTCGATCCTACAAGTGGTATCGAGCAAGGTTTCTCTAATCTATCTTAGGTGATTAGATCAATGGATCGATTATTCGACAAAACCATGTGTGTTCGATGGTGTTGATTTTCAGTTTTGGAAGGCCAAGATGGAGGCGTTCATCCAAGCACAGGGCTTCTACAATTTGGGAGAAGGTCTACAAGCCATATGAAGTCACATAAGCGACAACGTCCAACGACACCAATCGCACACTTTACGTTGAAGCAAATAGCGTAGCGCAACTTGATCATCCAAGGCTTGGGGCCAGCGACTTTGATCGTGTGGTTCACCTTCGATCCGCATATGAGGTATAGAAATCTCTTTGTGATTACCATGAGGGTTCTAACAACATCAAAGAGGTTCGCCAAGATATTTACAAAAAAAGAATACATCGTTTGAGATGAAACCTAGTGAATCATGTAGATGACTTCTTTGCGTTTCAATAAAATTCTTAGCAATTTACGTCTTTGTTGGAGTTAGCTACACTGATGCTGAAAATGCTCGACAATTGCTTAGTGCTTTGGACATGTCGGTGTGGGAGATGAAAGTAACATCTATACAAGAATCTACTACCATGAGCACACTCACATTAGATGTTCTTTACTCTAAGTTGAAAACTCATGAAATTTGGATGTTCTTACCGGAAGGGTAACATTAAATCAATTGCTTTGATCTCTAACCCTAACATGTCAAATGCAAATTCTTCTTCTAGCTTTGCCTTGTCTTCCATGTCTTCTTTAACGAGATGAGCAACTTGAAGAGTTTCTGAAGAAGATGGCACTACTCTCTTCTCGCTTTAACAAAGCTTTGCGAGAATGTGAGAATGAGAAGAGGTAGTCCTCAAGATGCTTATGAGTGTGGTGACCTCAACCATATTAAGCACAAATTGTCCTAAGCTTGCGGGAAAAACATCAAAGGAGGAGAAGGACAACAACGGCGGAAGGAATGAGAAGAAGAAAAGGTTCTCGTCAAATGATAGGAAGAAGAAGAGCTTCATCAACCTTGCAAGGTGGTTCATAGAGTTCTTTCGGCTCTTGAACAAGTCAATTTGAGCGATGTGGACTCGGAGAGCGGCGAAGATGATGCAACTCCAAGCAAGCATGATTTGATAGGATTATGTCTCATGGCAAGCGGCAAGGATAGCTTCACGCAGGGGCGACCACAGCGACAACTCAATGAGGTAGATCCCTCTTATGATGAATTAGCTATTCTTGTTGCTCGTCTTGGAAAATTGCTTGACAAGCGTGATAAGAAAATTAAGAAACATGATTTCATTATTGAATCATTGAATGCTGAAATTGTACTAGACTTAAGACTTTGATTCCTAGTGATGATACTTGCAAATCATGTGACTTAATTTACAATGAGCTCACCTTGCTTAGGAAAGAACATGCTCTTTTGTTGCATCTAAATGAGAAAAATAGAGAAACATGTTGTACATGCTAGCTGTCATTCGATGATTTGCATAGTTCAACTTCTTGTTCTAAATGCTCAACTCTTGAATTAAAATTGAAAGATGCAAATGCTAGGGTTTCTCAATTAGCGATAATTTGCTTTCACATGAAATTCTCTCATGCTCAACTTATGCATAAACAAAGGAAAAGTAGATGTTCCCTGCAATAATTGTTTAACTCTTGCTAAGAAAGTTGATTACTTACAAAATTCTTTGGAACGTTTCACTAATGGCAAGAAGAAGTTGAACATGATTTTGGATCATTCTAAGGTTAGCACAAACAAGAGAGGTTTAGGTTTTGATCCTTATGCCACATATGAAACTAAACCTCGCCTTTGTTATTGAGGCTCCTTGCAAAATTGAGTTATCTAATGAGCCTAAGAAAATTGCTTTTCAATCTGCTTTGGTTTTTTATCTTCTACTATGATGAATGCAAAATGTGCTTTTCTTGTTAAAGCTAAACATCATGTCAAGTACACTTGCACTCATTGTGGTAGAGATGGACACTTAGTAGATTTTGCTTTAGACTAGCCAAGCTGACAAAGAAGGAAAGAACTAAGGCTAGGTCAAATTTCAGCAAAGCATATTTTTATCGCCTAGAGTGATAAAACACCATACATTCCTACAAACATGGGAAAAGGCAAATCTGATTTTGTGCATAAAAATTATCGTGTTGTGCCCTCTTGTTGTGCGTCGTGTGTCTCGATCTTTGGATTCCCAAAAATCTCATTCCTAACCCGATCTTGAGACCTCGACATGTTTTATTGCTATGTAGGCTTCTCGCGAGGAAGGAGAACATATGGCTAGTGGATTCCGGATGCTCACGCCACATGTCGATAATAAATTGGTTCTCCTCCTCTCACTCGTGCATCTCGTCTTTGAAAGTGTTACTTTTGGAGATGCTTCTTCCTCTTCTGTTGTGGCAAAGGTACAATAAAGGTAAGTGACAAGTTTATGTTCAAAGATGTGGCTCTTGTTGAAAATTTGAAATATAACTTGCTTTACGTCTCACAAATGCTTGATGAAGATCTTGAGATAAGCTTTAAGAAAAATGAATGCAAAGTACTAGATGCTTCAGGTGATCTTGTGTTCAAAATTTCTCGATTTGGAAGAGTCTTTAAAGCTGATTTTGATGCATCACCTTCTTCTAAGCATAGGTGTCTGTCGCCAATGTTTCTAAAGATTTATTCTTTTGGCATCGTAGACTTGGTCATGTTGGTTTTGATCATCTTACTCGTATAAGTGGTTTAAATCTTATCACGTGGCTTGCCTAAGCTTAAGAGTGATAGCAATCTAGTATGTTCTTCTTGTAGACATGGTAAGATGATTGCGGAGTTCACATCCACCTCTTACCATGGTGATGACAAGCGCTCGAGGCGGCTTCTACATCTTGATCTGATTGGACCATCTCGAGTTCAATCCTTTGGAGGCAAATGGTATGTGCTTGTGATTGTTGATGATTTTTCTAGATATCTTGGGTATACTTTATGGCATCTAAGGATGAGGCTTTTAGTCATTTTTAGAAGTCTTGTTCTTAGGCTTTCTATTGATCATCCGAGAGGCTCTCAAAGCTATTAGAAGTGATAATAGAACTGAATTCAAAAATGCTTCTTTTAATCACTTTTGTACTTGAAAAAGGAATTGATCATCAATTTTCATCACCTAGAGTGCCTCAACGAGAATGGTGTAGTTGAAAGGAAAGCGAGAACATTGGTTGAGATGGCTATCACACTCCTAGGAACTTTTGGGCTGAAGCTATTTCAAGCTACTTGTTATGTTTCAAGCGTGTGTTTTTGAGATCAAAATTGGGTAAGACTCCATATGAGCTTGGTTTGGACATAGACCTGCATTTCTCACTTTCGAGTTTTGGATGCAAATGCTTTGTCTTGAAATCTGGAAATCTTGATAAATTTGAAGCTAGATCAATGGATGGTTTTTCTTGGATATCTGCTCATACTAAGTGGCTATCCGTGTGCTTGTTTTGGAGACTAACAAAATTGTGGAAACTTGTGAAGTTACTTTTGATGAGGCTAGTCCAGGCACTAGTCCAAGTGATGCGGTAGAGGCGCATACATTGAGGGGAGAAAATCTTTGAAGATGATGATGATGTTGAAGATGAGGTCTTGACTCTTCCTAATGCACAACAAGATGTAGCACCTTTGGCACCTACTACTACATCACCTCACTAACCATCCTCAAGCTACAACATCATCTGTACATCTTTGAAAATGAAGAAGGAGAAGGAGAAGTCTCAAAAGTCAATGCTCCCTTGTACATTCAAAAAATGCATCCATCTGAACAAATGATTGGAGACCTAAATGAGAGAGTCACTTTCGATCGAGGTTTATTCATTCGACACTCATGCTCATTCCGCTTTAGTTGCTTCTTTTGAACCCAAAAATATATCTCATGCATTATCGAAGCGAATCTTGGATCAATGCCATGCATGAAGAAATAGAGAATTTTGAGCGAAATAAAGTTTGGAAACTTGTCTCACCTCCTCAGTTTTTAATGTTATTGGAACTAGATGGGTTTTCAAAAATAAACAAAGTGAGGATGGTGTTGTTGTTAGAAACAAAGGCTAGATTGGTTGCTCAAGGTTACACTCAAATTGAAGGCTTAGATTTTGATGAAACCTTTGCTCTGTTGCTAGAATTGAAGCCATTAGAATCCTTTTTAGCTTTGCTGCATCCAAAGGTTTCAAATTGTATCAAATGGATGTGAAAAGTGCTTTTCTTAATGGCTACATAAATGAGAGGTTTATGTCAAGCAACCACAGTTTTGAAAATCAAAGTTTCCAAATCATGTGTTCAAACTATCAAAAGCTTTGTATGGTTTGAAACAAGCACCTAGAGCATGGTATGATAGGCTAAAAACCTTTTACTTGAAAAAGGCTTTTTAATGGGAAAGGTTGACAAAACTCTCTTTTACTCAAGCAAGGCAATGATCAACTATTAGTTCGATTTATGTTGATGATATTATCTTTGGTGGTTCATCTCATGTTTTAGTGTCTAAGTTTTCAGAAACAATGAGGAAGGAGTTTGAGATGAGTATGATGGGTGAGTTGACATACTTTTTGGGATTTCAAATCAAACAAACAAAGGATGGTACTTTTGTACATCAAAGCAAATACACGAAAGACTTGCTACATTGCTTTGGAATGGAAAGCGACAAGGCCAGATCATGACACCCATGGAGAGCACTTGCGCGCCTTGACCAACGATGAAGATGGTGACGGTTGATCAAAAGGAATATAGAAGTATGATAGGTTCACTTTTGTACCTCCTTGCATCAAGGCCGGATATACAATTTCTTTGTATGCTTGTGTGCTCGTTTTCAAGCTTCCCCACGTGCCTCACATCGACAAGTCAAAAGGATTTTGGTATCTTCATGGAACTCAAGATTTTGGCATTTGGCTTTCTGCTTCCTCATGCATTAGTTTGAGATCTTTTAGATGCTGATTTTGGAGGATGTAGAATTGATAGGAAGAGCACTTCTGGTTCATGTCACTTCTTGGGAAATTCTCTCATTGCATGGTCATCTAGAAAGCAATCTTACACGTTGCTGCACAATCAAGCTTTGAATCTGAATATGTGGTGCACGCTAGTTGTTGTTCTCAAATTCTTTGGATAGTAGCTACACTTAAAGATTATGGGGTTAATTTGGATAGTGTTCCTCTTTTGTGTGATAACACTAGTGCAATTGCATTGCTAAGAACCCGTGCAACACTCTAGAACAAAACACATTGACATCAGATTTCACTTTCTTAGAGATCATGTTGAAAAGGCAACATTGTGCTTCATCATGTGGATCTTGAACATCAATTGGCGGACATTTTCACAAAACCTTTGTCTTCTTCTCGTTTTGCTTTTATTAGGGGAGAACTTGGAATTGTTCATCCAATGGGATTTTTTTGAGGTGGAGTTTCTTTGCCAAGTTCTTTCACTTTATGAGCTCACTTTATCATATTTCTTTATATGTTATGTAATTGAGCTAATATATGATAATCTAATTGTCTCTCTTGAACTAAAAATGACATTGTGGAATTCCACTGATTACCTATAGCTAAATACTCTGTGATATCTTACTCTTCTAGGCTTGATATTGAATCCTCTTGACAAATTTGGGCTATGAAGCAAGTGTGGTTTCAACTTTACTCTTTCATAAGACCTTTTAATCACTTTTGCATGTTTATAATCAAAGAAAAATGAAAAAGAATCAATAAAAAAGAGGTTGTTAAAAGCAAAAAACCTCCAAGTTATGTGCTTGAGGTTTGCTTTCCCTAAAAAAAGATAAGATGTATGCTTCAAGCATGCCATTCCCTAAAAAGATAAGATGTATGCTTCAAGCATGCCACTCCTAGAAAATAAAAGAAGTATGCTTCAAGCATGCCACATGCAACTTATTGTTTAAAGATTAAATTGGTCTACTAGATTGGAGTTGAAACTACTTGCTCGCCCTAAGTTGTTAGTTGCTTCAATTTTTTAAAGTCTTGCTTTTTCTGCTAAGATCTTGCTTAGTACTTGGCTATAGTTGACTAAATTGAGGTTGAGATGCATGTCATTCCCTAACTTGTTAAAATCACATCAAGATCATGTATTTTGCATATTATGTGATATATAAGGTTATATGATCGAATGAGCTCATCTTTTCCTATCTTGGCACTCCCTTGTTTCTCTTGGTGAAATCATTGTTTCAGGAAAAATTTTGAGCCTGTTCTCTCTTGTACTCTTGATGAATCCATTGTCAAAGGGGAGAAATTTGGAAATCTTTCTTTGAAAAGTTTAAAGGAAAAGGAGAGTTGTATTTGGAAATTTGAGAATTTTTGGGAGAAGTTTGGAGAATTTTTGAAATTTTTGGGCGCATTGCACATTCACACACATTTTCATTCTCAGGGAGATTTTGTTTTGCATTTTGGTCAAAGAGGATTCTGTGTTTTCTTACTTTGGTCTTTGATCCTTTGATTTCAAAATCTTTTGTAAAGTGAATGCCAAATGATTCAATTCTAAGTGGTGTTGCCAATGTTTTCATCAAGGGAGATTGTGAAATCATGTGCTGAAAAATTGGCTTTAGAAAAAATTAACTTAGATTTGAATTTGCAAAATGTGTTTGTTCATGTGTTTTGACAATTTGACAAAAGCGAATTACGCGTGGCGGCAGGACAAAGTTCTCAAGAAGCAGTAAGTTTCCCATCTGCGGCCAGACTGATGTTTTGGGGTCCGTTGTGAACATGTTTTGAGCCCATGACGAAGTCATTTTCACATGTACAACGGACGATTTTTCTTAGTCCGTTGTGAACAAGTTCGGTTTGGATAATTTCTTGGAACCAAAGATTTTCACATGTACAGCGGACTAATTCTTTTTGTCCGTCGTGAATGAACTTTTTCTAGGGTTTACTTTTGTGAAACCGGCGTGGCACGTTGCTGTGGGACAAGCTTACGGGGTCGTTGTGAACTTGTTTTGAGCTCATGACCCGAAAGCCATTTTGCATGTACAGCGGACCAACTTTGTTTGTCCGTTGTGAGCGTGTTTTTCGCGTTTGGTTGGCTTCTTGGAGCGAAACTTTTCATATACAGCGGACCAACTTTGTTTGTCCGTCGTGAATCGTTTTCGCTCAATTAGGGTTTTAAGCGATTTGGATTTGAATTTTGAATGTGAATTTGAAATTTGTAATGATTTCATGATGCTTCTTTTGAAGTGGACTTTATGCAATACTCATGTGAGTAGTTGCATGGATTGACATTGAGTCAAGTCGTGGACTTGTGCTCGGTTTGTTTGTGGTTTGTTCATGTGCAGGTATTGCTCAAGAGCGAATGTGGTCGATGGCGGGACCGGAACTAGGTTCATGGAGGCGAGGTTCGGGACTAGGTTCAGAGAGGCAACCGGGTCTTGAGTGGTCAAGGATGTCATGCGGGGCGTTCGGGCTAAGAAGAATGGTGCACATGAAGAATGGTTAGTCACGTGAGAATGGCGAGGAGGTCATTCGCATGCAAAGTGTTAATCACGTGGTATGGCGGTGGCCATGCAGGCGTGCAAAGTGTTAGTCACGTGAGTATGGTAGGGTTGCCATACGGCGTGCAAGAGTTGTACTCGGCTGGTTGGGCCAAGTAGAGTTGAGTTGAATCACAGATTCCTTCTAGGGAATAGGAATCGTATTCGAGAGAACTCTTTAATGGGTTAGTGCTTTAAATAGGTGGGGGGTCTCTGTTGAAAGGCACCAAGTAAACTGAGCGCATCAAGCTTTGAGCTTGGTTTTAGGAGTTTGTACTCTTTTGATGAGAGTATTTTAGACAAGAAATAAAGATCAATTCTTCCAAGATTTTTGCGTGCTCACGATAACCACGTCGCTCAGTATTTTTCTGTTTTGGTTCTTGTTTGCATGTTTGTTCTAGTTCTAGATTGGTTTTTGTTCTTCAAGTTTTATCTTGATTTGATCCATCAAAAACCTCTCTAGGGTATTGATCTAGTGTTTCTCAAAGTCTAGTTGATCAATCTTTTGTCGTTCTTGTTTAATCTTGAAGTTTTGATTAGATTGATTCTCGTCAAGTTCTGGATCAGCAAGCTTGTGAAGCTCATAACTTTTGATCCGTAAGTCCGATCGAGCTGATTCTTTTTGGGTTCGATTCGTATTGGAATCTAGTTTCTTGTGTCCAAATTTCAGATCGTTTTGACGGTTGGATCTCCGGGAATTCTCGTTTTACCAAACCTCTGTCATTCTGTTTTTGTCGAAAACGAGGCAATTATTTGGTTCTGTTTTGGGGTGAACTTTTAATAGGTCAAGAATTTGGTTTTAGCTTCCGCACAATCATTCACCCCCCCTCTGATTGCTATATTCGTATACTTCGATCCTACACCATTCCATCTCCGCCACTGCCGCTTGTACATTGTTATGGATAACGTTCTGGATCGAGTATATTTCCGGAGGAGCGCAAGGGAAGCTGGAAATCAGGCGCCGGCGCATGAAGATTAGGCTGAGGGCACCTTCTAGATAAGATTGATAAGTTTCCTTAATTAGTTTACAGCAATTATCCTATTCCTTTTTTTATAGCTTCTGTTAGGAGAGATTCCATAATTCAGTTATTGAGTCATATCCTTTCCAGTATGTTGGAAGGGTAGTTTTAGGGAGAATATATATGATAAGAAAGGAGGAAGAAAAGGCATGCTTTTTGATGCCACAAATCTGGGTTTAGGCGGTGGCTCCGAAAACAGCCAAACCTCAGGCGCAAGCCATCACGACGTCCTCCACGGCGTCGGGTAGCCTGCGACCCGGGCTTCGACCTGGAACCCGCGCGTACGAGCAGATTCGCATTGAATCTGTTCGTAACAATTTGGTATCAGAGCCAATCGATCCCGGGGCAATGGCGGCTCCAGGAGAGGATCGCGTCACGATCTTAGAAAAGGAGATGAAGGAGATGAAGGCGATGATGGGAGAGATGATGACGCTGCTGAACGAGAAGAAGAGGAGGACCTGGATCGGCGATGGATACCCCATCTGCCTCGTTTCGATCTTCCAGAATACGATGGCCAGGGGGACCCCATCCGGTGGTTGAGACGTTGTGAACGATTCTTCCGCCTCCATCGCATTTCGGAGGACGATTATGTGGAGGTGGCAGGGCTGCATCTGGCTGATGAGGCACAAGAAGTCCTGGATAATTGGCAACAAGGGGGAAGGTGGATCACCTGGGAGGATTTCACGGAATCCTTTATCCAGCGATTCAGCCGTCACTCGAGTTGTGGTCCTTGGGGCGACCACATCAACTTCAAGCAAGAGGGAAGGCCAGTGGAAGAGTACGCCAGGGAATATCAGCGATTGTTAGCAAGAGCGCCCAGAATGACAAGAACAGAGGAGATGGAGACCTTTCTGGCGGGATTATCGGTGGCGCTTGGGGGGGACGTGCGTCGCGAGAGACCTCGCGATCTCGCCGAGGCAATTGGTTTCGCACGAGAGGCAGAGGCCAGGAAGGCCGCGTGGATCGCAGAGGCGCTGCAAGGAATGGCAGGTGCTGGTCGAGGGCGCCTCCAGTTCGGTCGGAGCGGATCTACGCCTTCGACCATGACGCAAGTCGGGGCGAGCATGGCGACAGGAGCACCTTCGGCCGTCGGCCGGACGGCGTTCGGGGTTTCACAGTCGGGGAGCGGCCAGGCACACACCACTACTGTAATTGGTCGTGCCAACTCCGTGCCAGCGGTGAGTATGCAGAGTAGCGCCGCCTCTACGCCCGCTCGACTGCGCCTCACTGCCGATCAGTTAGTAGAAAGAAGAGCAAAAGGGTTGTGCTATAACTGTGATGAGGTTTACACGCGCGGGCACAGGTGTAAACTCTTGTTTTATTTGGAGACAGAAGAAGAAGAAGTGGAAGAAACAGAGGAAGAGGACCCAAGGGTGCAAGAAACAGATATGTCCTTATCCATGATAGCCGCTTTGGGGCCTAAGTATGGGGAGACAATGCAAGTAACGGTGCACATGGATGGGAGGCGTTGGCGAGGTCTTGTGGACAGTGGAAGCACGCACAACTTTATGAGCACTTTCGTGGCTCGACATGGCAGTTGGCAGGCAATACAGAAGTCGCATCAGCAAGTCCGGGTAGCAGGAGGGTCACATTTGCCTTGTCTAGGAACAATTTCGGCCGTGTCGTTCACTATCCAGGGTAATGCATTTGAGGTTCCATTTATCGTGTTGCCAATAGATGGGTTCGACATCATATTGGGCCTCCAATGGTTGAGAACCCTAGGCGACATTCGCTGGAATTTTGAGGACTTGTCCATGGAGTTCGGTCCGGTACATGCTCGGGTTCACCTCCAGGGCTTGCAACGACACTGCCGCCCTACCTTGATGCATGCAGTTCTGAAGGAAACCACGGCAATGCAGGAATTGTTGGGCGCATACGAAGACGTCTTTGCTGAACCCGAGGGATTGCCACCCTTTAGGTGGTGTGACCATCATATTACTTTGGTGGAAGGGACGGATCCGATAGTGGTGAGACCTTACCGGTACCCCTTTCGCCAGAAGGATGAGATAGAAGCTCAGTGTGAAGCTATGTTGAAGCAGGGAATCATTAGGCCCAGTAGATCACCTTTTTCTTCTCCAGTTTTGTTGGTCAAGAAGGCGGATGGTACTTGGCGTTTTTGCGTCGATTACCGGGCACTCAATGCAAGGACGGTCAAGGATAAATTTCTGATTCCGGTGGTGGAAGAACTGTTGGACGAACTTCGGGGAGCTCGCTTCTTCACCAAGTTAGACCTCCGTTCAGGTTACCATCAAGTCAGGATGTGTGAAGATGACATCGGCAAGACGGCATTCCGGACTCACCACGGACATTACGAATTCCTCGTGATGCCCTTTGGGTTGTCCAATGCACCGTCTACGTTCCAAGCCCTCATGACTGAAGTATTGCAAGAGTTTCTCCGCAAATTTGTACTTGTTTTCTTTGATGATATACTCATCTACAGTGGCACAGAAGAAGGGCACAGAGAGCATCTCCGGCTGGTGTTGGAGCAGCTGCGGCATCACCGGCTGTTCTTAAAGAAGTCAAAATGTGCCTTTGCTCAGGAACGGGTGGAGTACTTGGGGCATGTGATCGGCTACAATGGGGTATCAGCTGATCCGGCCAAGTTGCAAGCAGTATCCACTTGGCCTTGCCCAACAAGTGTGTCGGCGCTCCGAGGTTTTTTGGGATTGACTGGCTACTATCGACGGTTTATTCAGGATTATGCCTCTATTGCAGAGCCTCTCACTGCGTTATTGCGGAAGAATAACTTTGGGTGGACGCAGGGGGCTCAAGAAGCTTTCCTTCGCCTCAAAAAGGCATTGACATCTGCTCCGGTTCTTCAAATGCCTGACTTTGCAGCCCCGTTTGTGGTAGAATGTGACGCCTCCGGTACGGGAATTGGGGCAGTGCTTCACCAACATGGCCATCCAATTGCGTACTTCAGTAGGCAGCTTGCAGACCGACATAAGAAGCTTGCGGCTTATGAAAGGGAACTCATCGGGCTATCCAAGGCGGTGCGCCATTGGCGTCCTTACCTATGGGGACATCCTTTCATCGTGCGCACCGACCATAGCAGTCTCAAGTTCCTATTAGAACAAGCCCTTATTACACCACCACAGCAGCACTGGTTGAGTAAATTAATGGGCTTCGACTTTCAAGTGGAGTATAAACCGGGCAAGCACAACCAGGCCGCGGATGCCTTATCCCGGATACATTCTGAATCTTACCAATGTGCTGTGGTGTCGGTTCCACAAGAGATTACCCGAGTTCAGTGGCGAGATCTCCTCCGAGCAGACCCTGAAGTTCAGCAGCTCATTAGTCTGCACGGCGCACCTTCAGCAGCACAACCGGCAGAGAATTCAGCTCCGCAGTGGGCGGTTCGGGAGGGATTGTTGTACCGTAACAACCGGTTGGTGATACCATCTTCATCGCAATTAATTGAGTTAATCATTGCCTCGGTGCATGACCTGACGCATGAAGGAATACAGAAGACTCTCCATCGGATTAAGGCCGAATATTGGTGGGAGAATCAGCGGCCGTCAGTGGCGCAGTTTGTAGCCAGATGCACTGTTTGTCAACGGCACAAGGCAAGTACTATGGCTCCAGCAGGTCTTCTGCAACCCCTTCCAATACCTCATCAAGTTTGGGCGGATGTTTCGATGGACTTCATCACACATCTCCCTAAATCTCAGGGCAAGACCGCTTTGTTGGTGGTGGTGGATAGGCTCTCCAAGTATGCTCATTTCATACCATTCAAGCAACCAGCACCAGCACCCATGGTGGCTCGACTCTTCTTTGATCAGGTTGTGCGCCTCCATGGCATTCCCGAGTCCATTGTGTCGGACCGCGATCCAGTTTTTCTCAGTGCCTTTTGGCAAGGCTTGTTTAAAAGAAGTGGTACCGCCTTGTTAATGTCTACGGCTTATCACCCTCAGACGGATGGCAGACCGAGGTTGTCAATCGCACCATTGAGATGTACCTCCGTTGTCTAGCTTCTGCAAATCAAACCACTTGGGTACAATGGGTATCATGGTTGGAATATTGCTACAACACTTCTTTTCATTCCGCTCACCGGATGACCCCCTTCGAGTTGGTTTATGGCCGCACACCTCCGCCTTTGACACCCTATCAGCAAGGGGCGACTAGCATCGACTCGGTGGATTGTACTTTGGTGGATAGAGATGCGCTGCTCCAGCACGCCAAAGAAATGCTTCTCCTAGCTCAAAACAGGATGAAGCAACAGTATGACAACCATCACAGAGAGGTGGAGTTTGCCGTCGGAGACTGGGTGTGGCTCAAGCTTCAGAAGTACCGCCAGGTATCAGCTCGCCATCCGGTGGTTTCCTTCAAATTGGCACCCAGGTTTTATGGGCCATATCAGGTCGTTGGTCGGGTAGGGTCAGTTGCGTACCGATTGCATCTTCCCGATTCAGCCAAGATACACAATGTGTTTCATGTTTCCTTGCTGAAGTCGTTCAAAGGAGAGCCCCCCTCACACCAGGAGGAATTACCGGAGGATATTGCTCCTTCCTGCGCCCCTGCTGCTCCTGCACCTCATGCTATCTTAGCTCAACGGTTCTTGGAAGGGAAACGTCAGTTCTTAATCCAGTGGTCAGGAGAATTGGTGGAGGACGCAACATGGATGGATGCCATCCTTTTCCGCAGATCATATCCTGACTATACACTTGCGGACAAGCTTAATCTCCAGGGGGGGTGTAATGTTATGGATAACGTTCTGGACCGAGTATATTTCCGGAGGAGCGCAAGGGAAGCTGGAAATCAGGCGCCGGCGCATGAAGATTAGGCTGAGGGCACCTTCTAGATAAGATTGATAAGTTTCCTTAATTAGTTTATAGCAATTATCCTATTCCTTTTTTTATAGCTTCTGTTAGGAGAGATTCCATAATTCAGTTATTGAGTCATATCCTTTCCAGTATGTTGGAAGGGTAGTTTTAGGGAGAATATATATGATAAGAAAGGAGGAAGAAAAGGCATGCTTTTTGATGCCACAAATCTGGGTTTAGGCGGTGGCTCCAAAAACAGCCAAACCTCAGGCGCAAGCCATCACGACATCGTCCACGGTGTCGGGTAGCCTGCGATCCGGACTTCGACCTGGAACCCGCGCGTACGAGCAGATTCGCATTGAATCTGTTCGTAACATACATCCTCCTCACTATCTATTCCTCGAGTTCGCCGCCGATCATATTTGCTTCCCCATGTCTCTCTCTCCCTTCCTCGCCCCCCCGCTGCCGCTGCTCACCCCTGGATTGTGGGAGAAGCCGTTGCACGCCCCGATGGATTTGGGGAAGAATCCGCCGCTGCCCCGTCGGCTATAGGGACGAAACCGCCGCTCGGGCCCAAATCTGAGCGGTGGAGCCCGCATAGCTCCGACTCTGCCATGGGCGATGTGGCGGGCTGGCGGCGTTGAATCGAGTGAGGGAGGGCGGGGGATTTCATGGGCTGGGCTGCACGCAAGTGATCGCAATTGTAGGTACCTTGGTGGGTCCACCTGTCAGATTTGGCAGACAAATCACTAGGGGTGGGCATTCGGTTTATACGGTTTTTTCGGTTCGGTTTTTTCGGTATAAAAAAATTTCGGTTTTCAGGAAGTAGAAACCGAAACCGAACCGAAATATCCCAGAAACCGAACCGAATTAACCGAACTAATTCGGTTCGGTTATTCAGTTAACCGAAATAGCTACAACACACAGCATTCAGAATTCAGAAAGCAGAATATTGTTCATTTGTCCAAGCGTTCAGAATATTGTTCATCCATAATTCAGACAGCAAAATTCAGACAACAGAATATTGTTCATTCAGAATTCACACAACATTCAGAATTCGCACGTCTAAGAAATTGGATATAACAATAACTAGCAATTGCATAACAGAAGTCAAATGTTTTCAGTAGTTCACACATTTAACTTTAAGACAATAAGACACGCTTTATGAGGAGCAGTGGAGCACTTCACAGTTCACACATATAAGACAATAAGAATTGCTAATATCTAGTGATAAGAATTTTACGAGGATGTGAGCAAGAGGACTAGAGGAGGTGGTCATTGGTGCATTTGGAGCCCAGAGGATTGGATGAGGTCACGACGAACAGAGGAAGTGTAGCCGCCAGCGGCCCAACGCAGATCTGGGAGGAGGCGGCTCACCAGGAGCAACGCGGGAGCCAGGAGAAGGTGCCGCCGGCCCACCGTCGAGTGATGAGTCGAGGAGACTGGCCGCGCCGCCACGTGACACCGAGGGCGATGAGCCGATGAGTCTAGGAAGGAGGCGTCACGCGTCTGCTTCGAGGGAGAAGACCCGGACGGAGCCACGAAGGAGGCAGCGCTGAGGGTTGAGGAGGGCCAGGAGGCGTCGATGGAGGAGGCATCGGCGCCGGTGAGGAGGCGGCTCAGCGGGGAGGTGGCGGCGCCGCTGGCGATCGAGCAGGGAGGCAGGAGCCAAGGATTAGGGATTAGGGAAGCTGGGAGCCTACGGTTGGAAGGGGCCAAGGCAAGGGGGATTGGGGATTTGGGGGCATTGGGCTCGGGATTGGGCATTTGGGCTCGCACACACACAGTCGCACTCCACTCTCGGTCCGTTGAATCGTCGATCGTTTGCTAGTTTATTCGGGGCTCGGTTTATTCGGGTTTACATATTTCGAAACCGAACCGAATACCGAAAACCGAATAGATGCAAAATAAAAACCGAACCGAAAACCGAAAACCGAAAAAACCGAATTTTTCGGTTAATTCGGTTCGGTTCGGTTCGGTTTTTCGGTTTCGGTTTAAAAATGCCCACCCCTACAAATCACCAACACCAACACCAGGTGGCTTATGGATCTTTTAAGTGGTAGAGAACATACGGAATTATTATTGGCCCCAGGTCGTTGTTTAAACATTAGCTTTACATGACACGGTTCGATGGGAAGTGCCATCCCTGTCCCGGATTTTGGCAACCACTTGAAAGTTAAAGCCTTAATAAATTAACTAATGAGCAAAGCAAACAGCAGTTGAAATGAGAGTGGTAACCCATTCAGCTGGAAATAAATTGGCCAAGCCACAACGGTGCGGTTATCCTCATAAGCAAGCAAACATCAGTTAAAAGTTGAAACAAAACACATGCTTAGGAAACAAAAGGGAGGGAAAAGGTAGCTAATACTGCCCAAAACCTGTTTTCTCAGGTACCGGAAGCAGTGACACGAGTCACAGATATCCACAGTTGAAACATGGATCGCCAGTAGTTGTACTGCTGAAACCAAGATGTAAAAAGAAGTTACCATGAATAAACATTAATTAATGAGAATCAGAGCATAACGTGCAATGATAGCTATTAGCCTGAGATATATAGAATGAACCTTCAAAATGTCCATTCAAAGATTGGCTTTGGCAGGCATGTCCCCAGCACGAGCTGCGGCGTAAGCATCTGAAAGACCTGGAACAGTGTCCTTGTGACGATCAATGTATATTGCAATGAAATAATCCTCACGATAACCAACTAATTGGCGGAAACCAGCGCCTTTATTGATCAATCCCTTCTCCTGCAGGATCTTTACAACATAATGGCGCGGCACCATCCGTTTCTCCAGGCTGTAAGTAAACAGAACAGGCCTCTTGATAATGTACTCTGGCTCCAAGCCAACCTCACTGACCATGAACTTTATCTTGCGGCGAAGTCTGTCTTCAGATTGTCCTAGAATTTGTGGCATCCTGCAGATCGCATCGCGCAGCTTGTCCTCGGAGAACCCAAGAGTGCTCCTCAAGAACTCCATCCTCGCGGCGACCTTCTCTTCATTGATGCTGGCGGCCATGCACACCGCGTACTTGAATGTATACGAGGTGCGTGGCACGCCAAGCTTTTCAGCGCGCTTCACAAACACCTTCACTCGATCTGGCCTGAACACGAGCATCCTCGCGGACAGCTTGACAATATCACAAACACCTAGTGACAAGTACCCGCACCATGGGTACCCTCAGCGGCCCAAAAAGACGCACGGGCCGACCCAGGCCGGTCGAGGCCCGAAGTTACGACCGCCGGGTAAGGTCCGAAACCACGACCTGGTCTCCGATATCCCAGAGAAGCGACGGCATTTATTGCGTATCGAGCGCATTAAATGCCAGCCATAATAACGATGACGCAGCGGCACAAGTTTCCGACCCTCGCATTTACTACAAGCGGCGCGGCAACTACGGCGACCAGCAGCAGGGCAGGGGGAGTCGGCGGCCAGTCCCATCAGCCCGCCACTTCCGGAGAGCACAGTCTTTTTCCTCTTTTTTCCAAACCAACAGTATAACCTTCCTCCTCGCCTATATAAAGGGGGGAGGGACAAGCGTGTAAAGAGACGAACAAGAGAAGAAGATCAATACTATCCAACTCACACGAACTGGAGTAGGGACGTTCTGCCCGAACCAGTATACATCTTGTGCTCACTTGAGTCAAACCGTTCGAGGAGAGGGAGCGTGCACCCCCGTCGACCTATACAAATTCACTAGCCGGTGCCCGAAACACCGACAGTTGGCGCGCCAGGTAGTGGCTGCGCATGTCGTCGCCGTTGCTTTCCCACTCAGCCTCCTCGACGGTCCTTTTCTTCGACACCACCACGCCGATAGCATCGATCCGCTTCGGCTCCCTCGACTTCATCACCACCGCGGCGGGACAGATGGTGATCGTCCCCGCCGCGGTTCGCGCCAACGCTTCGTGGGCCTTGGCGCCGTCTCCAAAGATCCTCGGTGACCTTCGGCTCGAGGCCCACACGGACCTCGACGCCGGCACGCCAAAGCTCCTTCGCCGACGGCGCGCGCAGGGCGTCAAGCGGCAGCGGTTGCGCGCCGGCGCGCCACGCCAGAGCGATGGTCGGCCACGCGCCGACAACGACCATTCGGACAACTCCTCCGGCCACGGCTATAGCGGAGGGAGAGATAAGAACAGACCGCGCTACCGCGAGCCCGACACCGCGGCAGGCGCGAACGACCCCTCCGTTACCCCGGTCACGCCGAAGACTCTCCTCCAACGCACCGAGGAGAACCACCAGACTCGCCGCGCCGACCTTCAGCCGACGGCGAGGAGCTGGATGTTCAAAAGCCGAGCTCGACAAGCTCCAAGCCGATCCGGATCAAGCATCCACCCGATTGTACTCGCACCTAGCGGCGCGGCGTGCTCGCGCACGCCAGGTTCACCACCTGCTGGTCAAAGGGACCGACGATTCGTCGTTCTTCCCACACGCCGGCCAAAACATCGCCGCGGCGGCAATGTTGCTCCGCGACATCCCTGAGCCAGATGATCCCGCGGCCAAGGCAACCCACCAGAATCTCCGAGCGCTGGTGGAACGAGCAGCCGCGCAACACGCGCATGGCTCCGGATCGCAGCGTTCGGGTGCCTCCTCAGACAATCCGCGCCGCGACGCTTCCCGGAGCCACCGGAGCAAAACAAGGGCGATATCGCCCCCCGAACAACCCCAGGAATCACGCACCCCGGTGCGCCAACGCTTGGGCGACGAACGCGACGTTCGCGCCACCCTCCAGGCGCGAAGAAGGGCAGGGAACGACCCAACCCGGACGTATGTCGCCGACAGCGCCCCACGACGCGACCGCAGCCCGAGCCCCGATGGCCCCGGGCCGCGGGCATTCTGTCAAGGGATCCGCAGCGCGAGATTCCCTGCTAGGTTCCGAGCGCCGGTCAACATAGCCAAATACGCGGGGGCTACAAACCCCAGCGTGTGGCTGGAGGATTACCGGTTAGCGTGCCGAGCAGGGGGAGCCACAGACGATCTTTTCGTCATCCAGTACCTCCCCATCTACTTGGCGGACTCAGCTCGAGCATGGCTCGAGTACCTGCCCGCCAACATCATCAGGGACTGGGCCGACCTCAAACACCACTTCGTTGGCAACTTCCAAGGCACCTACAAGCGACCGGGGAACTCCTGGGACCTGAAGAGCTGCAAACAGCAGCCAGGGGAGAACCTCCGGGACTACATCCGGCGTTTCTCCCAACAGTGCAACGAGCTCCCTGACATTCGTGACACCGATGTCGTGGGGGCGTTCATCTACGGCACTACCTCCAAGACCCTGGTCCACAAGCTGGGGTGCGCAAAGCCCAGAACCACCAAAGAGCTCTTGGACATCGCCACCAACCACGCCTCAGGCGAGGAGGCCGTAGATGTCATCTTCGACAAAGGGAAGTCGGGCGAGGATCGGCGCCGAGCCCAGCTCCTCCGACCGCCCGACAAACGGAAGCGCCACGGCAAACAGGTCCGCGAGGACCGCATCGTCGCGACCGCCGACCACCGGGAAGCCGCAGAACCGCAACCCCGACCATTTCGAAATCGATGGAGAGTTCGTGGTCCGAACCACGGATACCGTCGAGGCACAAGTACCGGATCTGAAGTCCTAAAGCGTTTCCTTTCCGGAGCCCCCACGACGCCGCGGGGCAAAGGGAAGAAGCAAGATCCAGCGCCGACCGATGGAGACAAAGGGGCAGACGCCGGCTTCCCCGAAACTGACGGATGCCACATGATCTTTGGCAGACCAGCAAGCTACGCCGACCGAAGGCAGCTCAAGCTCGCCTACCGGGAGGTGCTTGCGGCAAACCCTGCCGTACCAAGATACCTTCGATGGTCAGAGTCCCCGATCACCTTCGACCGGACCGACCATCCCGACCACATCCCGCAACCAGGGAGGTACCCGCTTGTCGTCGATCCCATTGTGGGGACAAAGCGCCTGACCAAGGTGCTCATGGACGGCGGCAGCAGTCTCAACATTCTTTATGTCGAGACCCTCGACGCCATGGGGGTCCCCCGCCCAAGCCTCCGACCAAGTAAGGCGCCTTTTCACGGCGTCGTCCCTGGCCAGGAGGCCCACCCGCTCGGGCAGATCGACCTGCCCGTCACGTTCGGGAGCCCGGCCAACTTCCGCACCGAAACCCTCACCTTTGAGGTCGTGGATTTCGCCGGCTCCTACCACGCCATTTTGGGAAGACCATGCTACGCGAAGTTCATGGCGATCCCCAACTACACCTACCTGAAGTTGAAGATGCCCGGGCCGCGTGGGGTGATCACCGCGACCGCGTCTTTTCAACTCGCTTACAACTGCGAGAAGGACAGCTGCGAGTTGGCTTCGGCGGTCGTCGCGTCCGCCGAACTCGCCGGCCTCCGGGCCACGACCCAGCAGTCTGCTCCCGACTCCTGCAAATCCGGGTCGGGCTCCTTCAAATCCGCCGAGGACACGAAGGCTATCCAGATCGACCCCGAAGATCCGATCAAGACCGTTCGGATCGGGACCACGCTTCCTGCCAAATAGGAAAGCGCGCTCGTCGATTTCCTCCGCGCCAACCGAGATATCTTCGCATGGAGGCCCTCCGACATGCCAGGAATCCCGAGGGAAGTCGCCGAGCACTCTCTGAACGTCCGGCCTGGGTCTAGACCAGTCGCCCAGCGTCTGCGTCGCTTCGACGAAGAAAAGCGCACGGCCATAGGAGAAGAGATCGCCAAGCTCTTGGCCGCAGGGTTCATCAAAGAAGTTCGCCACCCCGAGTGGTTAGCCAACCCTGTACTTGTAAAAAAGAAGACTGGGCAATGGAGAATGTGTGTTGACTACACAAGCCTCAATAAGGCATGTCCGAAGGATCCATTTCCCTTGCCCCGCATCGATCAGGTAGTGGACTCCACCGCGGGGTGTGAGTGTCTGTCATTCCTGGACGCCTACTCAGGCTATCACCAGATCGCGATGAAGGAAGACGACCAACCTGCGACCTCGTTCATCACCCCGTACGGCTCGTTCTGTTACGTAACAATGCCATTTGGCCTGAAAAACGCGGGAGCTACATACCAACGATGTATGCAAACGTGCTTTTCCGATCAAATTGGCCGTAACGTCGAGGCGTACGTTGACGACATCGTTGTCAAGACCAGGAAGGCCAGCGACATCATCACCGACTTGGAAGAGACTTTTGCGAACCTTCGGCGGTTCCGCATCAAGCTCAACCCCGAAAAATGCGTTTTCGGGGTACCCAAAGGGAAGTTACTCGGCTTTATCGTCTCCGAACGCGGCATCGAAGCCAGCCTAGACAAGATCTCCGCAATCTTGAGGATGGGGCCGATCAGCAACCTTAAAGGGGCCCAGAGGCTGACAGGCTGCCTCGCGGCCTTGAGTCGCTTCATGTCCCGCCTCGGCGAGCGCAGTTTGACTCTTTACAAACTCCTGAGGAAATCCGACCGATTCAGCTGGACGAAGGAAGCTCAGGACGCCTTCGACGCGCTAAAGGTTCTTCTGACCTCTCCTCGATCTTTGGTTGCCGGCGCGAGAAGAACCTCTGGCGCTCTACATTTCCGCCACGACCAGGTCGTCGGCGGCGCTTCGTCGTAAGCGGCGAGAGAGGAAGGACGGGTTCTCAAGGTCCAACGACCGGTCTACCGTCGATGAAGTACTCTCCGAGTCCAAGGCGCGGTACCCACAGATGCGTAAGATGATCTACACGGTTACGATCACGAAAAGAAAGCCGGGTACACTACTTCAACCGGCACCGCGTCTCGTGGTGACTTCTCTACCACTTGGCGAGGTCATCCACAACCGCGACGCCTCGGAGGATTGCCAAATGGGCACTCGAGCTCAACGGGCACGACATAGTATACATCCTCGGACCGTAGTAAAATCTCAAGTTCTAGCCGACTTCGCCGCCGAATGGACCGAAGCTCAGGCGCCACCTCCGCTCGAAGACCCCGAGTACTGGACAATGTACTTTGATGGATCCTTCACCAAAAACGGAGCCGGAGCCGGGGTCGTCATTGTTTCCCCACTCGAAAAAAGGCTCCAGTATGCCATCCGACTGCTTTTCGACGCAACCAACAACGTCGCCGAGTACGAGGCCCTCGTTACCGGCCTTCGCATCGCCGCCGACCTCGGAGCGCAGCGGCTATACGTGCATGGCGACTCAAAACTGGTTGTCGACCAAGTCATGAAGGCTGCGGAACCTCGCGACAGTCGGATGGCAGCCTATTGTCAAGAGGTACGCAACCGGAGCAGTAAATTCAAGGGATTTGAGCTCCACCATAGCTCTGCACGGAACAACGGTGAGGCCGACTGCCTGGCCAATCTTGCCTCGCAGAGGGCCGTCCCGCCTGGGGTTTTCGCCTCGACCTACACCAAGCATCCATCCGACCCGACCGCCCGTCCAGGCGGCCGGATGAGTGACTCGCCGAAAGCACCTCCGCCGCGACCAACGGCCGGAGGATGAGATGACCAAGCCAGCCGCAGCTGGCCACGATGACCAGCACCGATTGGAGAAAACCTTCATCGATCGGCCGACCGACGGCTCCTCCCGACGACCCAACCGAGGCCCGCCGCCTCGCTCGAGGCGAAATCCTTTGTCTTGATCGGTGGCGACCTCTACGAAGAAGCCCCTCCGGGATCCTTCAAGTGTATCCCGGCCACCACGGAAGAGAGTCGCCCGCGACATCCACGCGGGAACTTGCGGGCACCATCTTTGGATCGCGGCTTGGCTCGAAAGCCTTCCGACAAGGCTTCTACTGGCCGACTGCTGTAGCTGACTCTGAACAAGTCGTCCGGACATGCGAAGGGTGCCAATTCTTCGCCCGGCAAACTCATCTCCCAGCGCAAGCCCTCCAGACGATCCCTATTACCTGGCCTTTCGCCGTTTGGGGACTCGACCTGGTCGGGCCTTTCAAGAAAGCGCCCGGGGGCTTCACCCACCTACTGGTTGCGATAGACAAGTTTACCAAATGGATAGAAGCTAAGCCAATCACAACCATCACTTCGGCGCGGGCGGCGGACTTCATCCGCAACATCGTCTACCGGTTCGGAGTCCCGAACTCCATCATCACCGACAACGGAACGCAGTTCACGGTAAAGGAGTTTCTCGAGCTCTGCGACAGCCTCAGCATTCGCGTGGATTGGGCAGCCGTTGCCCACCCACGGAGCAACGGCCAAGTCGAGCGCGCAAACGGCATGATCCTCCAGGGGCTAAAACCACGGATCTTCGACCGACTGAAGAGATACGCGGGGCGTTGGGCGGCTGAGGTGCCTCCCGTACTTTGGAGCCTGCGGACCACCCCAACCCGGTCGACCGGATTCACGCCATTTTTCTTGGCGTTCGGGGCCGAGGCCATCTTGCCAATCGACTTAAACCACGGCGCCCCAAGGGTTCAAGCCTTCGACGAAACCCGGGGGCTCGAGTCTCAACAAGACGCTGTCGACCGGCTCGACGAAGCGCGGGATGTCGCCATCATCCGCTCAGCCAAGTACCAGCAGGCACTGCGGCGCTACCACGACCGCAAGGTTAGAGGTCGAGCGTTCAACGTAGGCGACCTGGTTCTGCGCCAGGTTCAGTCCAACAAAGACAAGCACAAGCTCTCCTCTCCTTGGGAAGGCCCCTTTACTGTAGTGGAAGTCCTTCGACCCGGCACTTACCGGCTCAAGGATCCCGATGGCAACATCTTGTCCAACGCCTGGAATATTGAAAAGCTAAGACGATTCTACCCTTAGTCCATTTCTCTTTCACCTCGTCTACTACCGTGAGCAGCCCGACCATCGGTCGAGCCTGCGCGTAATGACGGGCTGCGAGCGCTCGTGTTAAACTTCTTCGCCTACTTTTCGGAGAAAACACTTGAACACGTCGATCGCTGCTCGGATGGTCCCCTCGGACCCAAGAACAGTGATCCCAGCGCGCTTCACCAGAAAAGCACACCCGAAAAGATAGCGAAAAAGCACACGAAACCTCCGAAGAATCCAAACACCTTTATTTCTTCCGATTCAACGGCATTTACATTCTTTAAGAAACGTGAAGTCTAAAAAACCAAAAAAGTTTATCTTATTCTAGGGTCCTCCTCGCCTCGGTGATCTCCGGACTTATCGTCCCTCTCCAAGCGCGGCTTCGGCTTCCCGCACAATTTTTGCCACAAAGCGCAGCAGAAACTGGTCGGGTCGCTGAAATCCGCGACGGGAGAGCCCCGATCTGCCCGGGTGCGACGCCAAGAGCCGGAGGCCCCCCGCCCCCCCTGTGTGACCTCTATGGTTCCCGGGGGAACTCGGGGCTTGCCACAAAGGGGTCCACCGGCGGAGAGGTGTACGGCAGCGTGATTGGGGCGACCGGCAGCGTGTTCACTAGCACGGGCCTGGATGTCACGGTAGACTCCAGGCTCCCTGAAGGAGCAGGGGCCCGAGGGGGAACGGCGTCCTGTTCCCCCAATCGCTCAGGCGCTCGCGGCAGCGGTTCCCTCGGCTCGACGACCGCAGCCTGCCGCTCCCGTTCCCGCTCCTCCTCCTCCGCCTCCCGCTCCAGCAGCTCCCAATCAATCCCGTCGTCCGACGGGGCCGCCACTTCAAAGCGATCGGCTCGTCGCTCCAACTCCTCGTCCTCCGCCTCTTGTTGAAAGGCGTCCCAGTCGATCTCATCGATGGGTGGGCTCTCGACCTTGGAACGAGGTTGAGAGGGCGAGGAAGCCATGAAAGCGAGTCAGTAGCAGGCCTCAACGTCGCTGGATGAAGTCCCAGCGCCCATCGCTCGCCTATTTATAGGCGATCCGCAGCCAGACGAAGCGACGCGCTGAGGGGGTACCCACCAGCATTAACTACGACCGCGCCTTTCCAAGACGATGGCGTGGAAGCCGAAGCGTCAAAACTGACGGTGCGGAAACCGAAGCGCCGCCGATTCTCTGCGTTGAACAAAAAACGCCTCGAGAACCTTGCTGGTTGCAAAGAAAGATAAGTGAACATCCTCTTTCCCTGCACTCGTTGTTACTCCTTCAAAGTGGCGCGCGGCGGTGACAGCCAAACCGCCTCGCACCACTCGGGGGTTATAAGAGTCCCATGGGTTGGTAGCACGACCAATTGCCGGGTCCTCCCGAAATCGCCAAACTTTCGACCAGAAGTACTACGGCCTACGCCCCGACGGCTACGGTTGTGAAATAGTACTTAACGGAAGAAGGAAGTGCCCAAGCGGAGCGACCCACGATTGGTCGGGAGCACCCCTCCCACGGTCGCACCGACCGATCGGCGCGTTCCTGAACGCTCTCGTGTTTCCCCCGCTCCCTTACTTTGTAGAGCACACACCAACCTGCGCCCGACCCCTGTGGTCCCCAAGGCTATGGACGGTAACAGTGGCCATCACAAACAAAGGGTGCGAAAAACAAGCACGGGGCAAAACACACACTAGTTCCTTACAAATCCAGAAAGAGCAAAGAAAAAGCTGTTTAAACTCCCTTTATCGTTCATCTATGAAGGACGTCGGCCGGGGAAACCTGGTCGGCAATCGCCCTGGCGTGCGGTTCGACCCGAAGCTCCAAGGCGTCGACTTCCTCCTCGGACCGGTTCGCAGCAACCCCGCTACTGACAGTATCAAGGTCGATGCCGTCATAGTAGGAGAGCGTACAAACCGGTGCCGAGGCAGCCCCGAGAACAGCACCGGTCGCCACCGAAGCCTCCACGTGGTCGGGCACGCGGGCCAGGGCACTCCCAGCCGAGCTCGAGCCTGGTTGAGAGTCCGCCGCCAAAGACACCGATCACGGATCTCTCGGCCGACCGCTCGCAAAGACATCAGCTCGGCCTGATCCTCCTCCGACAGCTGGCGCGCGGATAGGGCCACGTCGCGGTAAGTACGCCAGTTACCAAACCCCCGCAAAACGTTAAATACTGTCAGAAAACCGCAGGAAGAACAGGCGCCACCTCGAAAGGCGCTCCCAGCGCCCTCTCAGTCTCCGCTTCCAGGCCGGACCGGGGACACAATCGACGACATCAAAGCCCCAGGGCCGTCCAAGAGTTCGACGGACCGCGCCTAAGGCCCGGCTCAGCACTGAGGGGTGCGAGAAACCAGCCGCAAAAACGAATCCGGCTCCACCATGGCGAAAAACGAGCAAGAGGTGAGGACGAGGCGAGCCCCTAGTTGGGTCGGCGGACGACCCAATCGCCTTAAAACTCATGTCCGGGACCATACCTCGCGCTCTCCCGCGGAGCCCGTCGACGGGCGGCGATCAGGCACCACTGGATCGTGAGCGATCCAAGGTCCGATCTGGGATCGAGTAAGGAAAGGTTCTTCATGGATCGGCCCCAAGTGGGTCGGACACCCGCCACGGATCGTCTGGCTAGGGACCCCTCGCGAGGGGCCTCTGTGTTCCACCCGGATCACTCGCTTGAAGCTCCACGAGAGCGGCGCTCGAGCCCGCGAAGGCAAGCGCGCGTCTCTCACCCCCTCCAGGTCCCACACCTGCGGACGGGGCCTAAACACGAAACAGATGGTAAATCCCTCCACCCGACAGCAAACTCGCCCAGCTCCGGCGTGAAACGAGCCACAACTAGCCCCGCCCCGGGTCAAGCGCAGCGGCGAGCCTGGCGCCCTTGGCGCCCGCCGGTGACCGACCATCAAGGCGCTCGGCGGTATGGCGGCGGGCGTGCCGCGCCGGCGACCGACCAGCGCGCCCGGCAGATGCCGGGCGCCAGCGTGCCAGCCGGCGACCAATGCCAGCGCCGGCGCCGCGTCGGGCGCCACATGTCCGAGGCGACCATCGCCCTGGCGCTGGCCGCGACCTGCGTGGGCGCCCGGATGCAGAAATATACTACGATTGGACCTCTCCGACACAGCGAAGCAGCAACCGGACAAGGCGTAACCCCCCGACCTGCTCTCCAACCAGCTCGGGGGCTCGGGGGCTACACCCACCGGGTGCGCTCGCGCGCACCCGGTCGAAGACTCTCCCCGACCAAACACAGTCAGGTGTCCCGGTACGGCGAAGCAGCAGCCGGACAAGGCGTAACCAGGCCCGGCTCCAACCATTTCGAGGGGCTCCGGTTACACCCACCGGGTGCCAGCGCCTTACCGGCCGAGGACTCGATCAAGCCAGGCGTACCACGGCACCGTCGCAAAACCCCTGGGCATCTCTCCGACCTGCCCGGGGCTCGGAACTCTTGACAAGTACCCGCACCATGGGTACCCTCAGCGGCCCAAAAAGACGCACGGGCCGACCCAGGCCGGTCGAGGCCCGAAGTTACGACCGCCGGGTAAGGTCCGAAACCACGACCTGGTCTCCGATATCCCAGAGAAGCGACGGCATTTATTGCGTATCGAGCGCATTAAATGCCAGCTATAATAACGATGACGCAGCGGCACAAGTTCCCGACCCTCGCATTTACTACAAGCGGCGCGGCAACTACGGCGACCAGCAGGCGAGGGGAGTCGGCACATCCCATCAGCCCGCCACTTCCGGAGAGCACAGTCTTTTTCCTCTTTTTTCCAAACCAACAGTATAACCTTCCTCCTCGCCTATATAAAGGGGGGAGGGGCAAGCGTGTAAAGAGACGAACAAGAGAAGAAGATCAATACTATCCAACTCACACGAACTGGAGTAGGGACGTTCTGCCCGAACCAGTATACATCTTGTGCTCACTTGAGTCAAACCGTTCGAGGAGAGGGAGCGTGCACCCCCGTCGACCTATACAAATTCACTAGCCGGAGCCCGAAACACCGACACCTAGCCCGCACTCCCCAAGCAGCGCGATGTTAGGCTTCACGACCCTCTCGAGGTCGGTGGTGAGGATGGAGTTGTTCCTCTTTACATTCCGGACGAGCTTGTCGAAGGAGCCGAATAAGGGGATCCAGAACTCGAGCCTCGGGGCAACGTCGCAGGAGCGGAGGATCCTGGCGCCGCCGAACAGGAGGAAGCGGGCGATCTGGGGATGGGACAGGCCTACGCGATCGCGGAGGGAGGCGAGGCGGTGGGCGATGTTGTCCACCCTGGCGCTGAGGAGCGGCGGGTCGGCCGCAACGACGGCGGCGATGTCGGGGCGGGAGAGGCCGACGCCGGAGAGGAGAGTGAGCACGGCGTCGGGGTTGTATGCGGAATTGAGGTGGGAGAGCTTCTTTGACGCTTTCATCGCTTGGGGCGGGTGAGGCCGCGGTGGTGAGGAGGTAGTCCTCGAGGAGAATGGGGTGGGGGCGGAGGTGGTGGTGGAGAGGAGGCGAGCTGAAGGTGGACTGAGGAGGAGGGTCAGCGGTGGCGGTGGGATGGGAGGCAACACGGAGCGGCGGGAGAAGGCGCCTCGGAGGTGGAGCATGGCGGCGGTCGTGGCGGATGGCTGCCGTGAGAGGAGTCGGCGCGGTGAGCCCGCATCGGTCAGGCCAACACTTGGCCCTTCTCTCGATACGACCCATTTGGGGTCCACAGGCGGCGGGCCTCGTGCCTACGTCCGAGGTTTAGGCGGGCATTCGGTTTTCCATTTAATCGATTTGATTTTTAGATTTAAAAATAATTTGGTTTTTTAAAACCGGCTAGTAAAATTTTTAGATCAAAATGAAAACTTGAACCAAATTAATCAATATATTTTGGTTTGATTAATTTGGTTTTTGGTTAATCAAAATATAAATAAATATTATATACATTAGATTTTATTCTTCTCATGTCGCAACATAGAGTGGAGATAAATCCACATAATAATCATAGGTTATTACGGTATAAGTATAGTAAAACATATAAACATATCATACATATGTATAAAGACATTAGAACATGAGAATTGTTTGTTAGCTTTCGGAAGAACATTATAAAAGTGGTATTGTACATGGGCTAATCAATTATTCGGTTATTTCAATTTCTGGAATAAAAAATCGAACCGAATACCGAATGTGTTTGATTGCCTGCATAGTGTCTGAATCGCATGAGTGGATGCAACTGTATCGGTTAGACACATGTTTGATTTCCTATTCATCCTGGCCAGGTAGATGCAATTGCACCCACTCATACAGGATGGAGAAAACACAGAAATTGGACTTCTCTCTAATGCAGGCCCGTGAGATGCACAAACAAGCAACCAAACAACATAACTTGTATCCACTCAGTCAGGCCAAGGCTAGCCCGAATGAGTTTACCAATCTGAGCTTGCTCAAAACAGATGAGCTAGAGATCATCAAGCAAGTTCATGCAAAAATTACCTTCATAGGGCTTCTGAATAGCTTTGTTGTTGGAAGCATGCTTCTCGATGCCTATGCCAGACTTTCAGAAATCCAGTTGGCCATAGCAGTTTTCGACTCTATGGTAAGTAGGAACATCGTCACCTAGAATTCCATCTTGAATGCTTGTGTTGAAAGTGACATGTCGGATGAAGTCCTCAAGCTATTTCTAGAAATGCAAAAGCAGCATGGGTTAGCTCCAGATGAATATATTGTATCGATAATACTGAAAGCAGCCACCAATTCCTTTGGAATGCAGATTCATGGGCTTGCGGAAAAGATGGGCTTGAACGGGAGTACGATGATCGGGAATGGCCTAATTAGAATGCTATTTATGAGGAATACATATAAATTTTTTGCAATATATATATATATATATATAGTACAATTACTTAGGACACTAAGGTGCCTGGGCATCATGATTCAAAACGGGTATTTTCCATATGCATTTGTATGCGAAATTTTTTGAAATTTTTAGGATGTTGAGTTCAACTAGTTTACTAACTAGTTCAACTAGTTTACTAACTAGTTCAAACAAGTTTGAACTGAAATTCAAATTAAAGTTTTCTTTTTTGATGATAGTTTGATTGTAGGTATGTGTTGATCATACATATAAGTCAGCAAAGTATGTAATCTAAATTCATTCAAATCTTCAAATTCGAGTATATTTTTTTTAAAGGTATGTGTTTCATGTGAATTCTTATAGATGAGTATATACCCTAAAACTTAAAGTTTTGAAAAATATATCCGAATTTGACTTGAATTAACGCATTTAAAATTATGGTGCCCAGGCACCCTGGTGTCCCAATCCGTTATCCTATATATATATATATATATACATATATATATATATACATATATATATATATATACATATATATATATATACATATATATATATGTATGTGTGTGTGTGCGCGCGTGTGCGCGCGCGCATGTGGTGTGATGCATCTTTTGTCAATGAAGAGCAGGTGCATTCTGTGTTTCAACTAAAAAATGAGAATTACATGACTTATGTTATCAAGCTATTCTTTCATGATTTTTTAAAAAATTTCCTATTTTTTCTAGCCACGAAAGATCATTTCACAGTATTTTGCATTGTCATAATTTTTGAAAATTCCTCATGCTTAATCTAAAAATTTTATAGGAATATTAGTGATGCATCAGGAAGATCCACAAAAATTTTAAAATTATCTAATGTGGTTTGAACCAAATTTCATTCAGTTGAAATTTGTAGGTCAGCCTTCAGCAGCACTGTCCGAATTTTTGAAAATTTCTCAAGTTTGATTGTCATCTAAAAATTTTATGAGAATATTATGGATATGTTAAGACCATCCATAAAAATTTTCAAAACTTTCTAATGTGGTTTGCACCATTTTTCATTTGGTGAAAATTTGTTAATAAACTTTTTATCAGAACAGTAGCACTGTCAGCATTTTTTTTAAATTCCTTAAGCTTGATAATCATCTATAATTTTTATTGGAATATGAGTGATGTATTAGGAGCATTCAAAAAAATTTAAAATTTTTTAACATAATTTGAACCATTTTTTATTCAGTTGAAATTTATCGAGATTCAATAATTTCGGACAAAATTTTGGAAATCTCAGACCAAAAAATTATGTAGTTGAATTTTGAGTCTTGAATTTCATCTGAATTTCGTTCGAAATAATGAGATTTCGCTAAAATTTTGGATTTCGGAGGGTGGCAAGATGTGAACTGAAAATAAAATTTGGAACCTTGCTTCCACCATTGATTGGCCATGAGATTCATGCACGTTGCCTTCCAAGATGAATCATAGCCACAATCTGGATTTCTGATGGGGCACTTGTACTATCTAGTGTTTTATTATTTATTGGCTTCTAGGTAGCCAAGCCGCTCATGTTGAAGCCAAGATCATATAGCTTTCAGGCTACTGAGACGCTCACCTTAAAGTTAGGACCATTGTGATTCCAGCCGATCGAGCTACTCACATTTCACAACCAAAAACACAAGTATATAGCTTATCATGAGAGACCAACACTTAGACACAAAGAGCTACTTTTATACTCTCAACTTTACACTCTTAGTGTCTACCCTACCTCCCACTCTCTATCTATGGTTTTCTCATGGTCATCCCTAACACTCACTCATATGCTCATGGTGGCTCTTATTATTGCTCATCCATGGCATACCATTGGATTGGTGTTAAGTGGCAACCATCCAAAGCCTATAATTACAAATATCTTCCCTCTAGAATTCTCTACTCAAAATATTAAGTCTCTACTTTCTTCTTTTCTAATATCTAGTTTCCAAATATTTCTCTATTTTACCATAAAGCATGACAAAGAAATTTATTCTAGGAACTTGCTAAAGTAATATATACCTCATGTAAATTTCCTAACTATTCTAGAAGCATCAAGTATGCATTGAATATTTCACAACACTCCCTCTCAATGCATTCTTGCTTGTCACAACACTCCCTCTCTACTCGGTTTGCCTCCATTGGCAACTAGATGGGGAATAATGTGTCTGCCATGGCTTGGATGAGAGCAGCCCAAGGAGCCTTACATTAGCCGTGGCTGGGGGCGACATTACAATGGCGTTGAAAGGCGGCGGCGACTTGGTGGCGTTGGAAAGCAGCAACAAAGATGAGTGCTTGGCTAGGGAAGACGCGGTGCGGCAAGGACAAGCGCACTACCAACAATGAGGTGGGGGTGATCCGTGATTCAATTTTGGAGGTTTTGCATTGGTTGATTTTATTTTTTGGGTGATTTATGGTCCGATTTGAAAGTATTGGGCTTCTAATCTTTTGTTGTGTATAGTCTAAAATTTTAGAACTTTGAATCCCGAATCATGAAATTTGTTGATGCTCTTGAAATATCAAATTTGAAACTTGTTGAAACTATAATCCGGAAGGCTGAAACTTGAAAAGAATCATGAAACTATTTGAAACATTCAAAACATCGAACTTGAAAATTGAATCCTAAAGAATTGTGAAGCCTTAAACTTGTTGAAACTTTCGAAACATCATACCTGACACTTTTTGAAACTTGAGTCTTGGAGTTTGAAACTTTTAAGCCTACAACTTGGCTAAATTTTGGAAACATTCAACCTGAAACTTGAGTCCTAAAGTCATCTAAAACTTAACCCCTTAAACTCGTTGAAACTTGTTGAAACTTTCAAACGTCACACATAAAACTTGGTGAACTTAGGTCAGCAAGCTTGAAGCTTTAGAACTTATCTTGAATCCTGAAACTTATTGAAACTTGGGTCTTGAAGCCCAAAACTTTGGAACTTATCTTGAATCCTGAAACTTGTTGCGACTTTAAACACAAAAACTTGAAACTTTTTGAAACAGGAGATGACATGGAGTACACAGGGAGGATGATAATGTTGTGAACAAGCGTTGGGGACAACAATATTGTTCTCACCAGCGCACATGCAACAAAAGATGGCGAGGTCACGCAGCGCGCATGTGAGTGTTTGGGGGACACAGATGTGAATCGTCCAATCACCTCTAATCTGATGTCTACTACCTATCCCGTTCGATGGAGTATGGATGGGATACACTGCGCTAGCATGTTCCTTCTTTATTTTCTCATGAACCATGACAAAGCAATTTATTCTAGAAATTTTTTAAAATAATATCTACCTCATGCGAATTTCCTAACTATTCTAGAAGCATCAAGTATTCATTAAATATTTCTCAACATGAGTGAATAGAACAGGCCTCTCCACATTGTACTTTAGCTCCGAGACCTTGTACGTCTTTCAGTCATACAAGAGGTGATGCCCATAGCGTACTTGAACACATTTTGAGGTGAAAGCTTCTTGGCATTCAGCATGAACGGCTTCACCCGCTTTGGATTGAACAAGAGCAGCCATGAGGACGGCCTTGACACCTTGAAAATATCAAAAACACTTCGGCCGCACTCCCAAGCAGCGCGATGTTCGGCCTGACCACATTGTTAATGTCGGCGATCAGCATGCACCTATTACTCCTCACTACCTGGATGAGCTTGTTGAAGGAGCCGAGGAAGGGAATCCAGAACTCGAGCCTTGGGACGAGGTCGCAGGAGCGGATGGCCATGGTGCCGCCAACCAGGAGGAAGCAGGCGGTCTCGAGATCGGAAGGCCCGATCGATGCGGTCGCCGAAGGAGGCGAGGCGGCGGGCGATTATTCAAGCCTCTATTGTTCCACTGGCAGTTCCACATTTTGCATAGGTAGATCCACGGGCAGTTCTTACATCTATTGTTCTATCTCAAGATGAAATATTTGGATATGCTTGCTTCTGTTGTGTTATATCTGCAGTTAGTTCATTTTCATTGCTTCTATTGTGTTATATCTGCATACCTCTATTGTTCAAACTCATGATGGAACATGGTTCAGTTCACTGGCAGTTAGTGCTCGTGTTTATTGTCTTAATTTGTGCTCGTGTTTAATTAGTACTTGTGCTTGCTTCTATTGGTTGAGTTCACTGGCAGTTAGTTCATTTCAACAAATTAACTTCTGAAACTTTTCATAGCAGCAAAAACAAAACCAATGAAATAATTTCAACGATGTTTTTGTAGTTAGTTCACTGGCAGTTAGTTCCTTTACAATGTTTTTGTACGTTTTGTATATATATTTGTAGGTTTGTCTTCTGGAGCTGAATAATTTCAATGAGCTTTTGTATATATATTTGTCATTAACATATTTAGTTGTGCACTAGTTATTTGAATGTGGTGTAAGGAATATAATTTTAACATACAATCATCTATTGGTTGTTAGATGGATATGTGAAGCCTACGAAGGAAGCTTATTATTCAAGCAGTTGCGCTTGTTACGGTCATGCATGCATTTTGTGTTAATAGACTTAGATTGGCTAGATTAACTGGACCTGCAGTCACCTATGGTCCTATGTGCAATAGAGACATTGAACGCCAAGCCAATCTAAATCTAATTTTTAATTCTAGTGATATCGAGTGTGTCAACATGTTGCGCATGAGACGAGCCCCTTTTTTCCCACCTATACAATCTATTTAGGGACAGGGATTTCCTGCGTGATAGCATACACACATGTATAGAGGAGCAAGTTGCAATGTTCCACCATGTAGTTGGGCATAACCAAAGATTCAGAGTTATCCATCACATATTTAGGCGATCCATAGAAACAGTGAGTCGGTACTTCAAGGAAGTGTTATATGCTATTGGAGAGCTGCGAGATGAGATGATTAGCCCCCCCCCCTCCAATGAGACACCCGTAAAGATCAGCTCGAGTTCGAGGTGGTATCCCTATTTTAAGGTAATACATGCACCATTTTATGGTTTGTAATAATCGCTTTGATATAGGACTGTGTGGGTGCTATTGACGGTACTCATGTGCGTGCAAGAGTTCCAAAGGCAAATGTTGCTGCTTTTAGGGGTAGAAAGCCGTATCCAACCCAAAATGTGCTAGCCGCTGTCGATTTTGATCTAAGGTTCACCTATGTACTAGCTGGTTGGGAGGGATCGACACACGATGCAACAATCCTTGCCGATGCATTAGAACGAAATGATGGGTTATGGGTTGCACCAGGTAATATTTAACATAACTAGTAGGTGCATTTGTTATTAAGACCTATGCGATAACAAAGAAACTAATTTATTTTGTTGAATTGATAGGGAAATGGTACTTGGTAGATGCTGGATATGCATGTCGACCTGGGTTTTTGCCACCTTATCGGGCTACTAGGTACCATTTAAATGAGTACGACGGAAGGAACTATCCTACTAATCCAAAAGAGTTGTTTAAATTAAGACATTCCGGCCTTCGTGTCACGGTTGAGAGAACTTTTGGGGCATTGAAGAATCGCTTTTGCATTGTAGACAACAAGCCTTTTCACCCATACAAGACCCAAGTGAAGTTAGTGGAGGATGTCTTGTTTGCTGCTTTCTCTTATTTGGTAGATAATAGGGTGCAAGGTGTTGCATTTGTGACTATGAATGAGAACTATCGTGCTATGTGGCTACGGTCATTTTGTTCGAAGCATAACCTCTGAAACATTGTGATGTGGCTATGGAACTTTTCATTTTGCCTTCTAGACGGTCCTGAACCAAGTCTGAAACACTGTGATGTTGCTATGAATTTTTATATAATTTTGGATGGACTTGAAATGTAGTACATGACTAAACATGTGTTGTGGATGGTTATGAACTTTTATATCATTTTGGATGGCCATGTGAAACATCGATGATCTGCTCAAATTTACTGATGCTTGCTGTTATTTATCTATGCTTGATGAGTTCAACGTGTTTTGTATGGAGCAGGCCAGAACTGGTTGGTTTATGGCTGCGTTCCAACTGATTCATAACCTAGTTGTTAACTTGCATAGCTTCTCTGCAGTATTGCATCCCAATACCATATCGATTTTTGTTAGTAATTTATACTAGGCTGTTTGGTATTGCATCCCAATACCATAGCTTCTTCTGGGAACAACCAATTCTAGTAGTTAAAGAAAACAACCAGTTCAATAATATGGCAACTAATTCGTAATGCAGTATCCCTGTCAACTACCTAGTTGTGTCCAGTCTTCTGAGAACAACCAATCAATAATGACATCAAAAAACAACCAATCAATAATGACGTAAAGAAACAACCAATCAATAATCCCCTTAAAAAAACTATTAAGGTTTAAACTTGCTTCTACATCAAGGTTTTGTCGAAGGGAATGTTGTTGAAACTACATGTTATACTTGTTCTCTTATCTAAATTTGATTTTCTATTTGCCATTATGCAAGAGATAAACATTCATGCAACCAACCAAACACGCTCTCTCCATATCAGACTATCTCATGCAGCCAACCAAACATCTTCTCTTCTCAGCTTGCGCCAGCTCATAGAATCAACCAAACAACATCTCTTCTCAGCCTGCACCAACTCATACAATCAACCAAACAGCATTTTCTTGCATCCACACAGCCTGGATCCCACCAGCTTGGCTCCACTCATACAGCCTGGCTGAGTTGAGAAGGCAACCAAACAGCCCATAAATGTACTTGGTCCTGCTACATCCCTTTTCATTCCAAGTCACCAAAATTTTTCTCAGAGGTCCTGCTACATCTTGGTGCTTCCAGGATGGATTGAAAGGGGAGATTCATGAGCTTCTTTTAGGATCACCTCTTTGATTTCTTGGTCATCTGGAACTTATATTTGCTTTCCACGCATGACTAAACCATCCACATTCTTAGAGAATCCCAATTGCGCATATTCTTTCATCTTGCGCTTAATTTCAGCCACTCCTGCATCCTTGAGCTGGGCGACTTTAATTTGTGTTTCAAGGGTTGGTTGTAGGGTCAGGGTTGCGACATACCCCTTCTTAACTACTTCCAAGTTGAGTTTGCGGAACTCTTCAAGTAGTTCTGGCTAATTGACAAGAATTGAGGTATTGACAGTGTGTAGCTTCCGATTGAGCACATCAGCTACAGCATTCACCTTGCCAGGGTGATAATGAATGCCCATATCATAATCCTTAATTAACTCAAGCCATCTTCACTGCCTAAGGTTCATATCTGTTTGAGTGAATAAATATTTCAGACTCTTGTGATCGGTCTATATCTCACATCGGTTGCCAATAAGATAATGCCGCCATATCTTGAGGGCATGAATGACGGCTGCCAATTCCATATCGTGAGTGGGATAATTGGCTTCGTGTGTCTTCAATGGCGTGAAGTATAAGCTACAACCTTGCCCTCTTACATCAACACACAACCAATGCCTTGATGGGATGCATCGCAATACACATCGAAACTCTTGTGTATGTCGGGCAAAATGAGAATTGGGGCTGTTGTGAGTCTTTGCTTTAGCTCTTGGAAGCTTGCTTCACAAGCTGATGACCACTCAAATTTCTTCTCTTTCTTGAGCAATTTGGTCATTGGCTTTTCAATTTTTGAGAAGTTTTCGGTAAACCGGTGATGCTATTCGGCAAAACTGAGGAAACTTCGGATTTCAAGAACGGTTCAGGACCGTTCCCAAGTGAGCACATCTTGCACCTTGCTCGAATCAACGAAAATACCTCCTTAAGAAAGAACATAGACTAGAAAGGCCAGAATTCGCACTTGCTAAACTTTGTATATAGCTGATGCTCTCAAAGTTTGTCAAGCACCATACACAAGTGAAGTTCGTGCTCTTCTTCGCTCTTGGAGTAGATGAGATTGTCATTAATGAATACCACCACGAATTTGTCCAGGTACCCCTTGAACACCTTATTAATAAGATTCATGAAAGTAGCAGGTGCATTAGTGAGTCCAAAAGAAACAACGGTGTACTCGTACAAACCGTAGCAAGTGGTAAAAGTAGTCTTTGAGATGTCCTCTGGCTTGATTTTGAGTTGGAAATAGCCAAGTCTCAAGTCAATTTTGAAAAGACTCAAGCTCCGCTCATTTGATCAAATAAGCCGTCAAATCACGGAAGAGAATATATGTTCTTGATGGTGACTTCGTTCAATGATTGGTAGTCAACACACACTTGGAGACTACCGTCCTTTGTCGGGACCCGGATTTACGAATCCGAAACCCTCTGTGTATACTGCACTAGTTCAGGATCACGCTAGTACACACAGTGGCAACAAAATTGACATATCATTCCAATCATCGAATTAACTCAGAAAGTAGCAAATAGTAACAACAGACCTTATAGTCAAGTTTACATAACTGTGCCTTAAGGGCTTAAGAAACAAATAAAACTCTTGCAGCGGAAAATAAAATAACTTGGGCCATACGACATGCCACAGGCAATCGTCTGGGGAGCGTAATCCTAGTTCACGTAGTCTTCATAGTACTCCTCATAGAATTCAGTATTTCCCTGTTCTTCTTCAGCAACTGATTAACAAAGGCACAAAGCCGTGAGTACAAAAGTACTCAACAAGCCATAACGATTGATGCAAATAATGTACGGCTTGACAAAGGATAATCATATGGTTATTTTGCAGAAAGCAATAACTTGAAGTCAATACAATAAATAAATTCAAAGCATAGTTGACAAAAGATAATAAGTAACTAGTAAATCAATGGTAAACAATAACACAAGGTTGGTAAGGCATCACTCATCACCAACTAAGTCATTATCAACCACTGAACTCAACAGTAAAATAATTTGACAACGAAAACAATAATGAACTCCCCGTTCACTTCCAACAATACCATCCTTCAACAATTTCTGAAAACTCTATACCCTGTGTGAAATTCGCAGGCACGTCCATGACCGCGGACACGGCTATTAGAATAGCTTAACATACACTCCGCAGAGGTTGTGCAGCTTTACCCACAAGACATGATTGTCTCTTTATTGCCATGCGCAGTTAACACACTTCCTTTGGTGTGCGGCAGAGAGATCACGATGAGGACTTTACAATGCTCTGTTCAAACCCAGTACTGCCCACTAAGGTTTCACCCCTCAGGGCCCCCTCTTGCGCCTTGTGAGTCTACTCGTCTATCCCGGAACCCATACAACCACAACAGTACTCAAATTTTGACATTGCAAATTAATCAGCCAGGTTTGTCACTAGACATGTGGTTGTACAATTAGGCCCACTTCAATGGCGCACAAGATTAAATCCTTAAGTATACCCAGGCAAGACAATCACATCCCAAATGTGCTAACAGCACCCCCTTTACTGCACGATCACTTGCCCGAGTGAAAACAACTTTGTATAACCAATACCAATGGCACACCCTGCCATAGTACAACAAATTTCACCACAGTGGCTACCTGCCACGGTTCTATATCTCATTAAGTCAATATTATTAATTCATCATATGACATGAGCCCAACGTACAACTAAGTATGTCTAAGCATATTTACGCTAACCCAATGTTGGTTTTACAATTATGTCCAACGAGTAAATAACCCAACCTAGGGTGACAATAGATACATGGCATTTCAATCACTCAAGGTGTCATAATGGCAAACAGGTGCTTAACTACTCCCAATAAATAATAGCTGTAAACAAATAGCATGCAATTGTATGAAACGAAAATACTTTTGCAAACATAGGTCCAACATGGTCAAAGACTACAACTTGCCTTGTTGATCAACTGCTATCGCTGAGTCTTGATCTCCGAATCCTGCGCTCGATCCCTGGGGATCAACGTCTACCGGAAAAGAATGCAATAAACACTAATAAATAACAAAACAATAAACAAACAGTACCAAAAATTAAAATAAATAGCTCTGGAATGTAGAGCTCAATTTTACAAATTTTTAGAAATTTGAATGGGCTCAAACGAAGTTCGTATGAGGGAGAACGGGCTCTCGGAAGTTTATTCGGGAGAGAAATTGAAAAACAGAGAATATTTCGAGAATATTCTTTTCCAAAAATTAATTAGAATTTAATCCTGAGATGCTGACAGGTGGGGCCCGTGCGTCAGTGACTCGGCTCACGGTGAACCATGTCCACGGGAAGGCTATGGTCTATGGTGAACTAGGCTCACGGAATAGTGCTAGGGTTGAGGTGGCGAGCGGCTGACCGGGCGCGACGTGGGTGATGATGCGGCGGACATGCGAGCGAGAAGGTCAACGTGGCGGCTGAATTGGACGACGACGAGGCGGCCACATCAGCTCGGGCTTCGACAACCAAAATCACGGCGGCGCTTTGCTGGCCGCAGAGAAGACGACACGGCAAAGACTATTAGAGGCCAGATCGGGCACTAAACCTTGGGGATCCGGAAGAGGACGACCCGGCTCACTCGGGGAAACACACGGCTGCGACAGAGATGGACCGGAGGAGTAGATCGACGCGGAGGAAGATGGCAGCGGCGGCGAGGAACTCCAGCGAGCTCATTCGCAGAGACGACGAGGTCTTGGGCTACGCGAGGCGGTGCACTGGAGGCGGTGCGAGGCGAGGAACTAGAGTACTGTGTCAGATGCGGCTTTTAAAGCCTTGAGGACGCGGTGTGGACGCGGAAGCCAAGGGTGGCTTGGGCGCAGCGGTAGCTAGGGTTTGGGGATGGGTCGCGGCGGCGGCTGGGCCGAAGCAGGCTGCGTGCGGGCTAGAGCGACGACGCGTGGCGGGCTGAGGCGGACCGGGCCGAACAGTGGAAGGATCCGGCCCACGGTCGACTAGAATTTAAAATCCTTTTTCGAATAAAGAAAAATCCAGAAAATCAATTAAAGGCAAATAAGTTCAAATAAATAGCAAATAAATTCAGAAAAATCCCAAAAAATACAAAAACATTCCTTGAAGCATAAGGAACCCAACAAAAACTGAAAATCTTTGATTTGATGCATAGATTATTTAAATAAAATATTTTGGTGTTTAGAAAATTCAAGTTAAGCTGGAATTAATTCGAAAAAGTCCAATTGGTTATTTTTGACTTTGAAACTTTGCAAAAGCTTAAAAATTGGGATGTTACATCCTTCTTGACGAATAACACTGGACTTCCCCATAGAGACGAGCTAGGACGAATGAAACATTTATCTAGCTGCCCTTTGAGTTGTTTATTCTATTCTACCAACTCATCTGGGGGCATACGATAAGGACATTTGGAAGTGGGTGCTGTTCCTGGCAGAAGATCGATAATGAATTCCAGTTCTCGGTCTGGTGGTAAACCTGGTAGCTCTTCAGATTAAGACATCAGGGTACATACAGACAACTGGTATTTGGTATATCTCTAGGACTGAGATAGAGTGGAGGGATGGCTGTTGCAAGGTGGAGGTTTGATTGGAGGTGTATTTGACATGAATACCATCGGAATTGACTAAAGAGACACATCGATTGGCACAATCAATGTGACGAATACCCATACCATGGGTACCTCCATCAGCCCGGGAGCACGAGCGGGCTGACGTCCTACAAAAGCCCAGTTCTGGCAAAAGTTCGTGGGCCGCAAAGGTCTGGCCTGCCGCCGTAACCAGACTAAGCGGCCGGCCGACCCGACCGCCAGTGTCAAAGCACGTGGTCTGACGGCCCGGCCGATACTGGCGACCAACCGCCTGCGGTACGCAACGTCCTCTGACATCCGTACCAGGGTAGGCAGCTCCTTCCCGAGGGTGTCAGTGGGTCCGCCGAGAAGTCAAGCCCCTGTCCCGTCGCCTGACACGCCGCAGAGGGAGGCGCCCTCTCCCGAGGCCTGGCCAAGGTCAAGCACCATTAAAACAACCGATGCTGACAGACGTACAGAGCAGTATGTCATCCTGACAGCCCAGCCAAAGACCGCTCACCGCGGGGCTACCAACCCGGCGTGGGGCGGGCAGAGGTCAGACGACGAGACAGAAAACCAGACTCCTAGGTGTACTGTACCCCTTCCTTTTTTCTCTTCAGCTCCCACTTGTAACCCGCCGCCTCCGGATATATAAGGAGAGGCAGGTAGGGATGTGATCGGATCGGATACGGTCGAATATCGTCCTATTCATATCTGTATCTGTATTTTTTATCGAATACAAAATCGAATACGAATAGTGTCGAATACAGAATCGAATACGAATTATACAGGATAATATCGGTTACGAATACAGATCAAATACGGATCGGAATCAACATGGATACGAATAATATTAGTCGGATATTTTAAAATCCAATTTCAGTATTTTTTCCAAAATCGGTCCAAATTTAAATTCAAAATTCCAAAAGAAATATATTTGTATGTCTTTTTTTGCCTTTTTATCCCTAGCTTGTCATACATGTGACTCTGTGAGTAACAATGTACCCCATTGCAATAATTGAACCAAATGATTTGCAGCTGGCATATGCTGTTGAATCCTAAGTAGCCCTCCTGAAACGCCACTTGCCAATTTCTGTACCACCTTTACCCAAATATCTCCAAATTAGCATCTAGCACACATGAACACATTGTATCTTGTCATCAAATGCACCCGATTATGCAAGCAGTGAAACATGTTAAATTGTTAATGTGTTATTCTGAAACGTGTTATTCGGATATCCGTATGTCATATTCGGATATTATCCGAACAAAAACTCGGATATTCCGTATCCTTCGGATAATCAGTGTTCCATATCCGTATCCGTATCCATGTAAATTATCTGTATCCATATCCTTATCTGAGAAATCAACTGGATATCTATGAAACTATCCAAATCATCATCCAAATCAATTCGGTCGGTCGGTCGGTCGGAAAATATCCGTACCAGTTCCATCCCTAGAGGCAGGGCCCCGGGGGGAGGGGAGCCCGATCAAGAAAGTGAAAAACTCACCGAGCGCAAAGGAGATCGAACGATCCCCTTGCCTCGTTTGTAACCTTCGGGTCATTTCTTGAATTCCATACACCCCAACAGCACGAACTGGAGTAGGGACGTTCAGCCCGAACCAGTATAAACACCAGGCCTCTTGAGTCGACCATTCGGGGAGAGGGAGCGCGCGACCCCCTCCGACCATAAATTCGCATTGCCGGTGCACGAAACACCGACAGTTGGCGCGCCAGGTAGGGGGCATCGCGCGCCATCGCCGCATCCTCCTTCGGATTCCCATCTTCCTCCCCGATGGCTTTTTTCGCTCGCAACGACTCGCCGGCGTCGAGGGGCTGGATCCGCTTTGGAGCCCTCGACTTCATCGTCACCACGGCGGGGGAGCTAGTTCTCGTCCCCGCTGCCCTCCGAGATCGGGCGCCCTCCACGAGTTTGGACGTGGTCGCCGATGTCCTCGGCAACCTCCGCCTCGAGACCCCGCCACGGGCCTCCTCGGCGGCCTCATCGCGCGACGGCACCGCCTCCAACAACGCCACGCACGACTCGCCACGAGCAAGGATCTCGCCCTCCGCGAGTTCCCGGCTCGTGGCCATGGCTGGCTACGCGCCTACCTACCTCCACGACCTACTGGGGGACTCCTCCAGCCACGGCTCTAGCTCGACAGGAGCACCCCGCCGGATGAACTCTCGAGAGTGCAACATGACGGGTGCGGCGGAACCGTCCTCCACCCCCGCTACCCTCGGGACCCTCCTCCCGCGTGACGAAGCGCGGCGGGAGGAATCCCAACGGGAAGACAACGCGCGCCACCAGCGGCGCCTCGCTGACCTCCACCGGCAGCGCGAGGAGCTGGAGGCCCGAAAGGCCGAGCTTGACAAGCTCGGGGCGACTCGAGCAACGTCGGCCGAGCCGCCACTAAATCCCTGGCGCACGCGCGCGGCGCCAGTGCATCACCGCTAGCCGAGGGGCGGCGATCTTCCGTTCTTCCCCACGCCAACCGTAATATCGCGCGGCGGCAATGCCGCTCGCTGGATCGCTCGAGCTAACGGAGCGAAGCCAAGGCTACCTACCGTAACCTCCGGGATCGGTAGAACGTCTTGCCATACAAAGACGCCCAAGGCTACAGCTTCCGGCGATCAGGCGCCACCTCGGGCCGCCTGGGCCACTCCCCCTCACGGGGTCGACAGAGCCCAGCCAAGACGGCCCCGCTCCACGAGCTCCCCCAGGCATCGTACACCCCGGTGCGCCACCGCCTGGGGGACAAATATGATCTTCGCGCCACCCTCGAGGCGCGAAGGAGAGCTATCGACGCGGCGGCACCCTCGCAGGTCGCCGATAGCGGACCGCGCAAGCACCGTGACCAGGGTCCTGATGGCCCCGGGCCACGGGCGTTCACGCGCGCCGTCCGCAACGCCGGCTTCCCGACCAGGTTCCGAGCCCCGACCAACATAGCCAAATACACAGGGGCCACCAACCCCAGTGTCTGGCTAGAAGACTACCGGCTCGCCTACCGAGCGGGGGGAGCGACGGACGACTCCTTCATCATCCAGTATCTCCCCATCTACCTCGCGGACTCAGCTCGAGCCTGGCTCGAGTACCTGCCCGCAGACACCATCGGTACCGGGCCGACTGACGAGCCTTTTCGTCCGGGAACTTCTGGCACATACAAACGCCCGGCAACTCCTGGGACTCAAGAGCCGCAAGCGGCAGGGGAAACCCTCCGGACTACATCCGCCGCTTCTCAAAGAAAGGCAACGAGCTCCCGACATCCGTGACGCCGACGCGTTGTCGGCGTTCATCTGGCACCACGTGTGAGGCCCTGGTCCATAAGTTGGGCTATGCGAAACCGGACCACCAAGGAGCTCCTCGACATCGCCACCAATCACGCCTCGGCGAGGAGGCCGTGGGGGCCATCTTCGAAGGAAGACGGCCCGCCAAGAACATCCACCTCGAGGCTAACGCCTTCCGACCGGCCCCGACAAAAGGAAGCGGAAGGGGAAGCAGGCCGCTGGCCGAATGGTCGCTGGCCGCCGATCGACTCCGCCAAACAAAGAGCCAGACGCCCGAACGCTTCAAAAAATTGATGGATAGTCCGTGTCCGAACCACGACTATCCCGTCAAACACAAGTATCGGGACTGCGAAGTCTTGAAGCGGTTTCTCTCCGGGAACCCCACGACGTCGCGGGGTAAGGGGAAGAAGAGCGACCCGGCACCCGACGCCGGGGCGAAGGGCGATGAGCCAGCCGACGAGTTCCCACAACTCGACGGTTGCCTCATGATCTTCGGAGGGGCAGAGTGCTACGCCGACAAGCGACGGTTGAAGCTCGCCCACCGAGAGGTTCACACGCTGACCCCCGCCGTGCCTTGCTACCTAAGGTGGTCGGAGTGCCCGATCGCCTTCGATCGAACCGACCATCCCGACCACGTCCCGCACCCGGGACGCTACCCGCTCGTCGTCGACCCCATCGTGGGGACGAAGCGCCTGACTAAGGTGCTCATGGACGGCGGCAGCAGTCTCAACATCATGTATGTTGAGACCCTGGACGCCTTGGGGGTCGCTCGCTCCGCCCTCCGGCCGAGCAAGGCGCCTTTCCACGGCGTCGTTCCAGGCCAACAGGCCCACCCTCTCGGGCAGGTCAGCTTGCCCGTCACCTTTGGGAGCCCGGACAATTTCCGCACCGAGAGCCTCACCTTTGAGGTGGTGGATTTCCCCGGCTCCTACCACGCTATCTTGGGACGGCCATGTTACGCGAAGTTCATGGCGGTCTCCAACTACACCTACCTCAAGCTGAAGATGCCAGGGCCGCAGGGTGTCATCACTGTCGCCGCGTCTTTTCAGCTCGCTTATAATCAAGCGAAGCGGCTTACCTGGCCTCGGCGGTCGTCGCCTCCGCCGAGCTCGCCCAGCTCTAGGAAGGGGTCCCCGAATCCGCCCCCGTCTCCGGCAAGTGAGGGCTGAGCTCCTTCAAATCCGCGGAGGACACGAAGGAGGTCACGGTCGATCCCGAAGACCCCACCAGGGTCGTACGGATCGGGGCCGCCCTCACTGCCAAATAGGAAGGCGCGCTCGTCGACTTCCTCCGAGCAAACCGAGACGTCTTCGCTTGGAGACCCTCGGATATGCCGGGAGTTCCAAAGGAGGTCGCCGAGCATTCCCTGAACATCCGAGCGGGATCCAGACCGGTTGCCCAACGCTTGCGTCGTTTCGACGAGGAAAAACGCCGGGCCATTGGGGAAGAGATCGCCAAGCTTTTGGCCGCCGGCTTTGTAAAGGAGGTGCGCCACCCCGAGTGGCTCGCCAATCCCGTCCTTATAAAGAAAAAGTCAGGGCAATGGAGAATGTGCGTTGATTACACGAGCCTCAACAAGGCCTGTCCGAAAGACCCATTCCCATTACCTCGCATCGATCAGGTCGTGGACTCCACCGCCGGGTGCGAGTCCCTCTCTTTTCTGGATGCCTATTCAGGCTACCACCAGATTGCGATGAAGGAGTCCGACCAGCTCGCGACCTCCTTCATCACCCCGTATGGCTCGTACTGTTACGTCACGATGCCTTTTGGTCTGAAAAACGCAGGCGCTACATACTAGCGGTGTATGCAAGCGTGTTTTTCGGACCAAATTGGCCGTAACATCGAGGCCTACGTCGACGACATCGTTGTCAAAACCAAGAAGGCCGACGACCTCATCGCCGACCTGAGCGAAACTTTTGCGAACCTCCGACGGTTTCGCATAAGGCTCAACCCCGAGAAGTGCATCTTCGGGGTCCCCAAGGGCAAGCTGCTGGGCTTCATCGTCTCCGAACGCGGCATCGAAGCCAACCGCGATAAGATCTCCGCCATCGCGAGGATGGGGCCGATCAACGATCTAAAGGGGGTCCAGAGGCTGATGGGGTGCCTCGCGGCACTAAGTCGCTTCGTATCCCGCCTCGGCGAGCGCGGGATGCCACTCTACAAGCTGATGAAGAAGTCCGATCGCTTCTCCTGGACCCACGAAGCTCTGGAAGCCCTCAGTCGACTGAAAGCTTTCCTGACCTCGCCCCCGGTCCTGGTCGCCCCGGAGCCACAGGAGCCCTTGCTCCTCTACATCACCGCCACGACTCAGGTCGTCAGCGCGGCGCTCGTTGTGGAGCGAGCGGAGGAAGACCGCGTCTTCAAGGTACAGAGACCGGTCTACTTCGTCAGCGAGGTACTCTCCGAAACAAAGGTCCGATACCCCCAAATACAGAAGCTGCTGTATTCGGTGCTCATCACCAAGAGGAAGCTCGTTCATTACTTCGATCGACACCCCATCTCCGTCGTGACCTCCTCGCCACTCGGAGAAATCGTCCACAATCGCGACGCCACCGGAAGAATCGCCAAGTGGGCTCTCGAGCTCAACGGCCTCGACATATCGTACGTCCCCAGGACGGCGATCAAGTCGCAGGCCTTGGCGGACTTCGTCGCCGAGTGGACCGAGGCCCAAGTTCCTGCAGTGGTCGAGGACCCGGAGTACTGGACGATGTACTTCGACGGGTCCTACACCAAGAACGGGGCCGGCGCGGGGGTCGTCATCATCTCCCCACTCGGCAACAAGCTCCAGTACGCCATCCGCCGCTTCTTCGACGCCACCAACAATATCGCCGAAATCTGAAGCCCTCGTCAATGGTCTTCGGATCGCCGCCCGACCTTGGCAGCGCGACGGCTCTACGTTCACGGCGACTCCAAGTTGGTCGTCGACCAAGTGATGAAAGCCACGAGCCTCGCGACGCCGGATGGCCGCTATTGCTTGGAGGTCCGCAAGCTCGAGGAAAGGTTCAAGGGATTCGAGCTCCATCACGATTCTGGCGCTTATAATAGTGAAGCCGACTCTCTTGCCAACCTCGCCTCGGCAAGGCGGTTCCCCTGGAATCTTCGTCTCCGACCTCCTTAAACCGTCCAATCCGGTTGGAGTCCGAAAGACCGAGAACGCCACGGATCCCCGAAGACGGACGCCGGCCGATTCTCGGTCCCGATGCTCACCCGCCCGAGTCGGATTTGGGCGCCCGAAAGGCCGAGACCGACTGGAGATGACCCTTCATCGACCGGTTGACAGACGGGTCACTCCCCGCCGATACCACCGAGGCTCGACGCCTCGCCCGGCGGGCCAAATCTTTCGTCCTGGTCAACAGCTCCCTCTACAAGAGAAGCCCATCCGGGATCCTTCAGAAGTGCATCCCGGCCGACCAAGGGAAGCGCCTTCTGCTCGACATCCACGACGGGGTCTGCGGGCACCATGCTGCGCCACGATCCCTGGTAGGAAAGGCCTTCCGACAAGGTTTCTACTGGCCGACCGCCGTGGCGGACGCAACGCAAATCGTCCGCACCTGCGAAGGGTGCCAATTCTTCGCCAGGCAGACGCACTCGCTCGCAAGCCCTCTGCATAATCCCTATCACGTGGCCCTTCGCGGTTTGGGGGCTCGATCTGGTTGGGCCCTTCAGAAAGGCGCCCGGGGGCTTCACCCACTTGCTCGTCGCCGTGGACAAGTTCACTAAGTGGATAGAAGCCAAGCCGTTGGCGACTATCACCTCAGCGCAAGCAGCAGGCTTTTTCCGCGATATCGTCTATCGCTTCGGGGTGCCCAACTCGATCATCACTGACAACGGGACACGCTTCACGGGAAGGAGTTCCTCGAGTTCTGCGGCGACTTCAACATCCGGTCGATCGGCGGTCGCGCACTTCTCGCCAATGGCAGCAGGCGCGCCAACGGCATAATCCTCCAGGAGCTCAAGCCGCGAATCTTCGGGCCGATCCGAAGAAATTCGGCGGGGCGGTGGGCAGCCGAGCTGCCCCATTCTTTGGAGTCTACGAACCACGCCGACCCGATCAGCGGGTTCACGCCATTCTTCTTGGTTTTGAGCGAGGCCGTCCTCCCGATGCAGACCTCGAGTCTGGCGCACCAAGAGTGCAGAACTACAACAACAAGACGCGAAGTGGAGGCGCAGCAAGACGACCTCGACCAACTCGACGAAGCACGAGACGTCGCAGTCCTGCGCTCGGCCAGATATCAACAAACCTTGCGCCGATACCACAGTCGGCTGGTTCGCAACCGGTCGTTCGAAGTCGGCGACTTAGTGCTACGACAAGTCCTATCCGCGAAGGACAGACACAAGCTTTCTCCGCCCTGGGAGGGCCCTTTCACCATCGCAGAAGTCCTCCGACCCGGCACCTTCCGTCTCAAGGACGCTGAAGGAAACATCGTGACTAATGCATGGAACATAGAGAAGCTGAGAAGGTTTTATTCGTAGTCGGCCTCTCTCCTCTTTTGTACCACTCGAGAGTTACTTGAGCAAAGGAAGCCGTGGCTGTCGGACGACCGACCAAGTTCCCTCTCTCGAGTTTTTTCTTCCGTTCTTTATTGACCACAAGTGCTACGACCTCCGCCCCGAAAGCAGAGGTTCCGAAATAGTACTCTACGGGTCACGAAGCCCGCGAACACGAGGACAACCGACCAACAGTTGGTCGGGCCGTTCTGTCTCGCCTCGAACCTACGCTGACCCCTTGCTGTCCCTAAAGGCTAAGGCTACGGGCGAGCGCGAGGACGGATTTCTCGAAGAAGAAGAAGAAGAACAGGGAGCGAACAAACAAAACATTTTATTTATTTACAAGAGGAACATTCAGCCCGACCATGAAACACCCGCCAAGGTCCTTTCACTCAGCGAAGGCGCGATACTCCTCTTGGTGGGTGCCCAGCCAGCCGAACGACGCGTGGCGTCGCTCGGTCACCGCCCGGACCAGCGGCGCCCTCACCTCCCACAGCCGGGGAATACCCGCGACGAGGACGCCAACTCGCCGCGCATCCCCGCGAACGGCTTCGGCTTCGACCTCCGCCACCACTCGCAGCCAGGCCTGCTCCTGGCCTACCTCCTCTCGGAGCTGGGTGTAGCGGTCCGCCATGGCGCGCAAAGAAGAGAGCTCGCTTGGTAACGAACCTGCCGAAGCAACCGGCACTCCCCCTCTTATAGCCCTCGGCGCGGAAGATGAAGCGCCTCGGGTTACGCAAGGAAGCGGAAGCCGAAGCGTCCAGCACCAGTTCCGGAATCGGCACAGTCCTCCAGGCGAGTTAATCCTACCCTATCTTTAAAAGCAACCCTCCTCTCATATAAGTGAGCACCTGCCGCGAGCTCAAGCGGTGCGCGGCGACTGCACCCAGTCCCCACGCACCACTCGGGGGCTTGTTTACGACCCCAGGGGTCGGTCGGTGACCTAGGTCGACAACCCAACCGGCCGAGGGACCTTCCTCATAGTAACCTCTTCGACCCAAAATGCTGCGGCCTACGCCCCGTGCTACTAAGCCAAGTAGCGCTCTGCGGAAGAGGGGATACTTCTCGAGCAAGAGATCCGAGGCCGGCCGGGACCTTCCGACTTAGGACAGCGTTAAAAGGCATACGAGTCACTGACCCAGGCTGTACTCCGGCCGACCGAGCTATCTAGCTCGCGACTATTTTTTCGGCCCAAGTGCCGCGGCCTACGCCTCCGTGGCCACGGCTTCAAAAGCGGCACTCAGGCGGAAAAACGAGTCCTCCGAGCGAGAGACGCTAGGGACGTTCCGACCTAGGCCAGCGTTCCAACCGACTAAAAGCGGAGGCTTCGCGAAGGAGGCAAGTCCGAACTAAGCCTTTTTTTCGCAGCACCCCTTCTCCGCGAAGCAAGCGCTTTTAAGTCACTTGTCTCGTCCCGTGCTCTCTTCGGATGTAGTTGGCGCAACACCCACGCTCTCGGGGCACCCCCGCGGGGCCCGTAGCTACGGTCGAAAGATTGCCCAATCACACAAGAAGCACGAGGCGGGCAAGCAAAAGACTTGAAGCGACCCAACAGGTCGGACTCGTTCGGAGTAGTCACATTCATTACTTAACTGCAAAAGTAAAAAACGAAGAAAACTAATCATCTCCTTCTCCACGGTGGAGGATGTCCCGCGGTGAGATCCGGCTGGCGATCTCCTGGGCACAGGGGTCGACTTGGGCCATAAATGCTTCGACCTCTTCGTCGCTCCGATCGGTGGCAACGCCGCTCCCGACCGCCTCAAGGTCGACACCGTCATAGTAAGAGACGGTGTTAACCAGGGCCGAGGAGGCGCCAAGCACCGCCGCCTCCCGCATCGACGCCTCAACGTGCCCTGGGACCCTCCCGAGGATGGTGGAGATGACGCCGGGGCCCGGGGTAAGCCCAAACAATCGGTCGCAGACGGCTTGGCTGGCCACCCGGAGGGTCGTCAGCTCGACCGTCGTATCGGCCGCATCCCTTTCCGCAATCCCCTTGTCCAAAAGGGCCGAGTCTCGCGACTCGACCGCCGCATCCCGCTGCTCCACCGCCCTCCTCCGCGACTCCAGCATGTCGCTGAGATCCTTCCGTAGCTCTGCAAAGACAAACAACATCAAAAGATGCCCGCTACGACAACTACCAAGAGGCGAGACTACCCACCGGTCACGGAGGCCTCCTTGGCGCGAAGCTCCTCCTCGACCTTGCCGCGCGCTTCCCAGTCGGACGCGAGCTCCCCTCGAGCAAGATCCCGATCGCCGCGCAGCCGGTCGGCCTCTCTTCGGGCCAACTCAAGTTCCTCTCGAAAGAGGGCGGCCTCCGCCCGGGCGGACTCCTCTGCGCGGACCGTAGAAGTTTTGGCCCTTTCGGCCTCCGCTAGGGCCGACCTGGCCCTCTCCCCCTCGCTGGTCAACGACTCCATAAGTCGCTGAGCCTCTCGCAAGGCTGCAGTGACCTCCTCCAGCCGCTGACCAGCCGCGGCGGCCTTTTCTTGCTCGGCAGCAAGCGCCTTCTGGGCATCACGCAGTTTCCCCTCCGCGACGCTCCCCTGACCATGCAGGCGCCGAAGGAAGCTCGACTTGCCCACCGCCCGGGATATTAGACGCTGCAAGTGGATCGCCTACCCGGTCAGTCTCCTTTTTTCGTTCAAAAAATATTTACTAAAAGTGCACTTCGCCGATCTTACCGATCCGGCCGGACGGGACTCCCGAACGATGAGCCTCATCGCCCGGGAGGAAGCGTCAACGGCGTGGAGAAGGTCGGTGCGGATCCTCCCCATTTCCTTCTCCACCTCCTTCTCGCACCGCTCCACAGTGTTCCAGTCCCCACGTTCTGCCTGCCGTCTAAGATTTAACGCCGGCGCTTCCGGCCGGTCACCGCCGGGCAGTCAAGATAAAGACCGGCGGCGCCAGATCGACCCGGCATCTCGCTTCATCAAGCGTCCGCGGCGGACGGCTGGTCTTCAATGGCGCCGAACCGCCTAGCGGCGGTTCCATGGCGAAGCGGCAGTCTTCGCCGACGTCCACGATCGGCGCAGCAGGGGGAGGCGAGCCCGCCAGGACCTCCCCTGCCGGTGTCGCGGCCGGTAGAGGCCCCGGCGCCCCTCCCGCCGACGGCATCACTTCACCAGCGGGCTCCGCCGTGGGAAGCGCACCTGCAGGACCTTCACTCCCGACAACCGCCGCCGCGGACCCCGCTAGCGGGGGCGTGAGCGCGCGACTTCTCGCCGCCGAGGTGGGGCTCAGCGCCCTTCCCACGCTGGAATGCCCCCTGCACACGACAATCAGTCAGGAACCGTATAAGACGGTCCGGCAAAGATCGATCGGGGCGCGCGCGAGACGCTTACCGTGAAGAACGAACGAGTAGCGCCTGACGCGCCCTCTTCGTCAGGCCCCTACGAGGGGGCGTGAGAGACCTCCGTCTCCTCAGGACGAACCCTGAGCTTGCGGCGTCGTCCCCAGAATCGCGGTCGCCGACCCCATGGTCGGAACCCGCGCCGGAACCGCCCGAGTCGCCCCCGGCGTTCGAGCCCTCCTCGCTCGACGACGATTCTTCGTCGTGGTCGCCCAGGGTCTTGTCAGAGACCTCTTCGCCGCGCGCGGCCCAGTCCGCGCGCTCCTTCCTCTTCCACGCCTTCGCGGCCTCCCTGTCCGCCAGGAGGGCGGCGTCCCGCTGGTCCCTGAGGAGGCGCGCTGCCGCTCTCGCCTCCTTTTCTCCCGGGAGCAAGGCCCGGGAGATCATGCCGCCAAGCCCCTGCGAAAACGCACTCGGGTAAGGGGGCGGGGGAGCGAGAGAAGAAAAAACCAGAAATCACCCGACGTACCAAGTTCTGCGGGTTCTGCGCCGAGAACGGCGCGGGCGCCTCGCCCACCGCCTCGGTGTCGCCTAGGAGGGAGACCGCAGTCACGCGCGCAAGAACCTCCGACGCAGCGAGCTCTCGCTCAGACGACCTCGTGGGGTCGGACAATCCGGTGTACTCGAACATGGGGGGCAACCGATCCCTAAGGGGTTGGATGCGCCTCTCCATGAACGTGCTGATGACCACCTTGCCTGTCAGGCCCCGCCGCTTCAGATCCTCGAGCTTCTCGAGGACCATCTCCACCTTCCTCTTGTCCTTCGAGTCGGGGCCCCAAGTCCAGCGGGGACTCTGCACCGGCAGATTCCCACTGAATGCCGGGGCGCTGTTGCCAAGGTTCTGGACGTAGAACCACTCACTGTGCCAGCCCCGGTTCGACGACGGCAACTTCACGTCAATGTAGAACGGCCTGCGGCCGGTGCGCAGTTGGATGGCCAGGGCACCGAGGAGACCGGCGGCATCCGATGGCAGCCGCGCAAAGAAGAAGTGGCGCCAGAGCCCCCAGTGGGGTTCGATCCCCAGGAAGGCCTCGCACAGCGTGATGAAGACCGCGATGTGGAGGACCCCGTTTGGGTTCAGATGGTGCACCTCCCCCCGTAGAAGTACAGCAGCCCGCGGACGAACGGGTGGAGCGGGAGGCCAAATCCACGCTCTTAGAAGGCAGCCAGCGTGACTATCTCCCCGTCGCCCACTATCTCGCGCGCACCAGCGGCGCCGGCGGCGCGGCTGCCAGCCGATCGTGCCAACCATGACTATCTCGCGCCGGGCCTTAAAGCGGCGGCGCGCGTGACTATCTCGCGCGCACCCGGGCCTTCTGGCGGCGCGGTGCCAGCCGATCGTGCCAACCGGCGTCGCCGACCTCGGTCGTGGCCGTCTTCGTCGGGTAAACCCCGACCGGCTCTTCGACCGCTCGAGGGCTCGGGGCTACACCGGGTGCGCTCGCGCACTGAGCCTTACAGCGGCGCAGTTGCCCGTGATCGTGCCAACCTTGGCGTCGCCGACCTCGGTCGGCGGCGCCTTTGTCGATAAACCCCGGCCGGCTCTTCGACCGCTCGGGGCTCAAAACTACACCAGCCTGCGCTCGCCTTGCCGACCTCCAGCGGCAGCCCGTGATCGCGCCAACCGCCGTCGCCGACCTCGATCGGCGGCCGCATCGAACAGCTAAACTCGACCGGCTCTCCGGCGGGGCTCGAGCTCTTGGCGAATACCCATACCATGGGTACCTCCATCGGCAAGAGCAGGCGCGGTGGCGTCCTAAAAGCCGATTACGGCAAAAGTTCGTGGGCGCAAAGTGCGGCTTTGCCGCCGGTCGAGAACCAGACCAGCGATCGGCCGACCCGACCGCCAGGTCAAAGCACGTGGTCGGACGGCGGCCCGACACTCGAAGGACCAACCGCTCTGTGTACGCAACGTCCTCTGACATCCGTACCAGGGTCGGCAGCTCCGTCCCGAGGGTGTCAGTGGGTCCGCCGAGAAGTCAAGCTCGCCCCGCCGTCGCGACACGCCGCAGGGAGGCGCCCTCTCCGAGGCCTGGCCAAGGTCAAGCACCATTAAAACAACCGATGCCGACAAGCGACAGAGCGATATGTCATCCCGATTGACCAAAGACCGCTCACCGCGGGGCTACCAACCGTGGGGCAAGGCAGAGGTCAGACGACGAGACAGAAAACCAGACTCCTAGGTGTACTGTACCCCTTCCTTTTTTCTCTCCAGCTCCCACTTGTAACCCGCCGCCTCCGGATATATAAGGAGAGGCAGGGCCCCGGGGGAGGGGAGCCCGATCAAGAAAGTGAAAAACTCACCGAGCGCAAAGGAGATCGAACGATCCCCTTGCCTCGTTTGTAACCTTCGGGTCATTTCTTGAATTCCATACACCCCAACAGCACGAACTGGAGTAGGGACGTTCAGCCCGAACCAGTATAAACACCAGGCCTCTTGAGTCGACCATTCGGGGAGAGGGAGCGCGCGACCCCCTCCGACCATAAATTCGCATTGCCGGTGCACGAAACACCGACACAATGTGTCCCTACTTCATTGATATCAAATCCATGCCACAATAACATCAAGGCCCGATGAATTAATGTTGATTAAATCACATTTGAAATCCACCCTATTGATCACACTTTTAACTCCCAAGCTTATAAATTTTGCTTTCAAGATAGACTCAGGTGAATAAATTAACATGTTGTTATCTAGGTAGTTGACTTTGATCTTTTGTTTCTCAACAAACTTCGTGGATATGAATGAATGGGATGCTACAGAATCAAATAAAACAAATGTAGGAGTTGAATGCACAAGAAACATACCCAGCACCACATTGGGTGCGTCATTCGCTTCTTTTGGCAATTGCATGATTCAGACGGCCACGCCCAAAAGCCTTGATTGAGATTATAGAATTCCCTTTCTTGCCTTCCTTGCCTCGCTCGTTATTTCATCCGCGACATACCGGGCAAGATAATTGAATCGGTGGAGAAAGTCCAAGGCGGGCATGGAGCCTTGATTGAGATTATAGAATTCTCTCTTTTTGATCTCCATAAAACTTGAGGGAATGTGAGCAGTGCGGAATGCATCTTTGAAAGCCTCCCATGTGGTTACTTGGCCAGGTGGGCGAATATCCATATAGCTATCCCACCAAGCTACGGTAGCTCCTTGAAGATAATATGCAGCGTACTGCACTTTTTTGTTTATTTTTGCATCTCGCGATGTCGAGCTTGCACTCGATATCGCGAAGCCAGTCATCAGCGTCCAAAGGATCAGTCGCAGAAGAAAAGCTCGATGAACGAGTCCGTTGGAACTCAGCCAAGCAATATTGAGGTGGCATGGCTGCCATTCCACCGTAGGCTTTGAGGTTCTCTGTGTTTTGTACCATCCTCTCGAGGAGGCGGGTTTGCATTACGAGAACTTGTGCCATTGATGAAGGAGGGGGGCAATTCCTCAGTTTGAACCTCTTATCGGTCATGAGCGCTCTCTTGCTCTTCTATATGCGTGCCCGAGTGTTGTGTCTCATGGCTCTGAGATCACGGATGTAGTGGGTTGGGGTGCACTGGATTGGGCACCTCACCATTCAGAATGTGACCTTCATGGACAACATCACTTGCCAAGAGCGCGCGTAATGATCGTGTCATTGGCATCCTGTTATACACATAAAAATTAGCAAATTCATGCATAGCGAATAAGGAAATGACTTGATATGGAAGTATAGTGAAGGTAGGTTGATTGAGAACACATATTTGAGCTCGAAAACTGAATATTAAATTGAAATGAAATTGCGAACAACAAGGGTAGATTTCATATTTTGCAATAAAAAAGATGACATTAGCATGATTTAGATATCATACATAGGGGAGATACATCATGGAGATCAACAACAACTGATGCAAACCATCCAATTAAGTCTTTTACAAGTTTTCATAGCTTTTACAAGTTTTCATAGCAAAAGTACATCTCAAGTTAACTCATATTACAACCCAAAAGTGAGCTCCTAACATCTAGAGCACCTAGTCAGATCCTAAGCATTACCACCATTGTCGGCGGCATCGGGAGTGTCGTGGGCAATGGGTTGTGAAGGAGGTGCAACAGGCATCATCAACTCATACTTGTGCCCATTGAAGAAGACACTTTAACCACGCACCGTGTGCATGGGACCACCAAAGCGAGCGGCCAAGATGTGGCATCCATGTTCCCCCACTGACATGCGCACACCGCGGATGACGCATCGGTAGAAGCCAGAAAGACATGGAAGGTCCTCCGTGGCTCGTACACCTCGTGCTCACCATACACTATCTCCGCGGAGAAGAAGCCACTGTGGAGCAGTGGTGTCATATGAGCCTCCAACTCGGCAATACGGCGACGCGCGAGACGAAGAAGGTATCCATCAAAGACCTCACTAGCCCCGCATGTTAGGCGAGTGAAGGATCCAATACAGTATCCATCATCGTATAGATATTATCCAAACTATCCCGCTCACACGACGAGGAACAATAGACGAATCCAGACGTCCTCATCGCTGTGGACGGATCTGCACCTCGTCGTCCTCACCGCCGTATACATCCACCTCCCAGCCCATTCCATCTCCGCCACTGCCGCTTGTACTGTTGTACATCCTCCTCGCTATCTATTCCTCGAGTTCGCCGCCGACCATATTTGCTTCCCCATGTCTCTCTCTCCCTTCCTCGCCCCCCGCTGCCGCTGCTCACCCCTGGATTGTGGGAGAAGCCGTTGCTCGCCCCGATGGATTTGGGGAAGAATCCGCCGCTGCCCCGTCGGCTACAGGGACGAAACCGCCGCTCGGGCCCAAATCTGAGCGGTGGAGCCCGCATAGCTCCGACTCTGCCATGGGCGATGTGGCGGCGTTGAATCGAGTGAGGGAGGGCGGGGGCTTTTATGGGCTGGGCTGCACGCAAGCGACTGCAATTGTAGGTACATTGGCGGGCCCACCTGTCAGATTTGGCAGACAAATCACCAACACCAACACCAACACCAACACCAACACCAGGTGGCTTATGGATCTTTTAAGCGGTAGAGAACATACGGAACTATTATTGGCCCCAGGTCGTTGTTTGTAGGAACATAATCATCTCTTTTAAGTAGTACAGAAAATACGGAATACCCCAGGTGGTTGTTGACACGAACATCGTCATTCTTAGCTACTAACCTCCGAAAATCTTTAAGTCGGTTCGTTAACAAGCATGAATTTACAGTTTGTGTTTAAACATTAGCTTTACATGACACGGTTCGATGGGAAGTGCCATCCCTGTCGTGATTTTGGCAACCACTTGAAAGTTAAAGCCTTAATAAATTAACTAATGAGCAAAGCAAACAGCAGATGAAATGAGAGTGGTAACCCATTCAGCTGGAAATAAATTGGCCAAGCCACAACGGTGTGGTTATCCTAATAAGCAAGCAAACATCAGTTAAAAGTTGAAACAAAACACATGCTTAGGAAACAAAATGGAGAGAAAAGGTAGCTAATACTGCCCAAAACCTGTTTTCTCAAGTACTGGAAGCAATGACACGAGTCATAGATATCCACAGATGAAACATGGATCGCCAGTAGTTGCACTGCTGAAACCAAGATGTAAAAAAGAAGTTACCATGAATAAACATTAATTAATGAGAATCAGAGCATAATGTGCAATGATAGCTATTAGCCTGAGATATATAGAATGAACCTTCAAAATGTCCATTCAAAGATTGGCTTTGGCAGGCATGTCCCCAGCACGAGCTGCGGCGTAAGCATCTGAAAGACCTGGAACAGTGTCCTTGTGACGATCAATGTATATTGCAATGAAATAATCCTCACGATAACCAACTAATTGGCGGAAACCAGCGCCTTTATTGATCAATCCCTTCTCCTGCAGGATCTTTTACAACATAATGGCGCGGCACCATCCGTTTCTCCAGGCTGTAAGTAAACAGAACAGGCCTCTTGATAATGTACTCTGGCTCCAAGCCAACCTCACTGACCATGAACTTTATCTTGCGGCGAAGTCTGTCTTCAGATTGTCCTAGAATTTGTGGCATCCTGCAGATCGCATCGCGCAGCTTGTCCTCGGAGAACCCAAGAGTGCTCCTCAAGAACTCCATCCTCGCGGCGACCTTCTCTTCATTGATGCTGGCGGCCATGCACACCGCGTACTTGAATGTATACGAGGTGCGTGGCACGCCAAGCTTTTCAGCGCGCTTCACAAACACCTTCACTCGATCTGGCCTGAACACGAGCATCCTCGCGGACAGCTTGACAATATCACAAACACCTAGCCCGCACTCCCCAAGCAGCGCGATGTTAGGCTTCACGACCCTCTCGAGGTCGGTGGTGAGGATGGAGTTGTTCCTCTTTACATTCCGGACGAGCTTGTCGAAGGAGCCGAATAAGGGGATCCAGAACTCGAGCCTCGGGGCAACGTCGCAGGAGCGGAGGATCCTGGCGCCGCCGAACAGGAGGAAGCGGGCGATCTGGGGATGGGACAGGCCTACGCGATCGCGGAGGGAGGCGAGGCGGTGGGCGATGTTGTCCACCCTGGCGCTGAGGAGCGGCGGGTCGGCCGCAACGACGGCGGCGATGTCGGGGCGGGAGAGGCCGACGCCGGAGAGGAGAGCGAGCACGGCGTCGGGGTTGTATGCGGAATTGAGGTGGGAGAGCTTCTTGGACGCTTTCATCGCTTGGGGGCGGGTGAGGCCGCAGGTGGTGAGGAGGTAGTCCTCGAGGGAGAATGGGGTGGGGGACGCGGAGGTGGTGGTGGAGAGGAGGCGAGCGCGAAGGTGGACTGAGGAGGAGGGTCCCGCGGTGGCGGTGGGATGGGAGGCAACACGGAGCAGCGGGAGAAGGCGCCTCCGGAGGTGGAGCATGGCGGCGGTCGTGGCGGATGGCTGCCGGCGCTGAGAGGAGTCGGCGCGGTGAGCCCGCATCAGGTCAGGCCAACACTTGGCCCTTCTCTCTGATACGACCCATTTGGGGTCCACGGGGCGGCGGGCCTCGTGCCTACGTCCGGGTTTAGGGCGGGCATTCGGTTTTTCCATTTAATCGATTTGATTTTTTAGATTTAAAAATAATTTGGTTTTTTAAAACCGGCTAGTAAAATTTTTAGATCAAAATGAAAACTTGAACCAAATTAATCAATATATTTTGGTTTGATTAATTTGGTTTTTGGTTAATCAAAATATAAATAAATATTATATACATTAGATTTTATTCTTCTCATGTCGCAACATAGAGTGGAGATAAATCCACATAATAATCATAGGTTATTACGGTATAAGTATAGTAAAACATATAAACATATCATACATATGTATAAAGACATTAGAACATGAGAATTGTTTGTTAGCTTTCGGAAGAACATTATAAAAGTGGTATTGTACATGGGCTAATCAATTATTCGGTTATTTCGATTTCTGGAATAAAAAATCGAACCGAATACCGAATGTGTTTGATTGCCTGCATAGTATCTGAATCGCATGAGTGGATGCAACTGTATCGGTTAGACACATGTTTGATTTCCTATTCATCCTGGCCAGGTAGATGCAATTGCACCCACTCATACAGGATGGAGAAAACACAGAAATTGGACTTCTCTCTAATGCAGGCCCGTGAGATGCACAAACAAACAACCAAACAACATAACTTGTATCCACTCAGTCAGGCCAAGGCTAGCCCGAATGAGTTTACCAATCTGAGCTTGCTCAAAACAGATGAGCTAGAGATCATCAAGCAAGTTCATGCAAAAATTACCTTCATAGGGCTTCTGAATAGCTTTGTTGTTGGAAGCATGCTTCTCGATGCCTATGCCAGACTTTCAGAAATCCAGTTGGCCATAGCAGTTTTCGACTCTATGGTAAGTAGGAACATCGTCACCTAGAATTCCATCTTGAATGCTTGTGTTGAAAGTGACATGTCGGATGAAGTCCTCAAGCTATTTCTAGAAATGCAAAAGCAGCATGGGTTAGCTCCAGATGAATATATTGTATCGATAATACTGAAAGCAGCCACCAATTCCTTTGGAATGCAGATTCATGGGCTTGCGGAAAAGATGGGCTTGAACGGGAGTACGATGATCGGGAATGGCCTAATTAGAATGCTATTTATGAGGAATATATATAGTACAATTACTTAGGACACTAAGATGCCTGGGCATCATGATTCAAAACGGGTATTTTCCATATGCATTTTGTATGCGAAATTTTTTGAAATTTTTAGGATGTTGAGTTCAACTAGTTTACTAACTAGTTCAAACAAGTTTGAACTGAAATTCAAATTAAAGTTTTCTTTTTTGATGATAGTTTGATTTTAGGTATGTGTTGATCATACATATAAATCAGCAAAGTATGTAATCTAAATTCATTCAAATCTTCAAATTCGAGTATATTTTTTTTAAAGGTATGTGTTTCATGTGAATTCTTATAGATGAGTATATACCCTAAAACTTAAAGTTTTGAAAAATATATCCGAATTTGACTTGAATTAACGCATTTAAAATTATGGTGCCCAGGCACCATGGTGTCCCAATCCGTTATCCTATATATATATATACATATATATATGTATATATGTATGTGTGTGTGTGTGCGCGCGTGTGCGCGCACGCGCATGTGGTGTGATGCATCTTTTGTCAATGAAGAGTAGGTGCATTCTGTGTTTCAACTAAAAAATGAGAATTACATGACTTATGTTACCAAGCTATTCTTTCATGATTTTTTTAAAAATTTCCTATTTTTTCTAGCCACGAAAGATCATTTCACAGTATTTTGCATTGTCATAATTTTTGAAAATTCCTCATGCTTAATCTAAAAATTTTATAGGAATATTAGTGATGCATCAGGAAGATCCACAAAAAATTTAAAATTATCTAATGTGGTTTGAACCAAATTTCATTTAGTTGAAATTTGTAGGTCAGCCTTTAGTAGCACTGTCCGAATTTTTGAAAATTTCTCAAGTTTGATTGTCATCTAAAAATTTTATGAGAATATTATGGATATGTCAAGACCATCCATAAAAATTTTCAAAACTTTCTAATGTGGTTTGCACCATTTTTCATTTGGTGAAAATTTGTTAATAAACTTTTTATCAGAACAGTAGCACTGTCAGCATTTTTTTAAAATTCCTTAAGCTTGATAATCATCTATAATTTTTATTGGAATATGAGTGATGTATTAGGAGCATCCAAAAAAATTTAAAATTTTTTAACATAATTTGAACCATTTTTTATTCAGTTGAAATTTATCGAGATTCAATAATTTCGGACAAAATTTTGGGTTTTTTGGCCAAAATTTTGGAAATCTCAGACCAAAAAATTATGTAATTGAATTTTGAGTCTTGAATTTCATCTGAATTTCGTTCGAAATAATGAGATTTCGCTAAAATTTTGGATTTCAGAGGGTGGCAAGATGTGAACTGAAAATAAAATTTGGAACCTTGCTTCCACCATTGATTGGCCATGAGATTCGTGCACGTTGCCTTCCAAGATGAATCATAGCCACAATCTGGATTTCTGATAGGGCACTTGTACTATCTAGTGTTTTATTATTTATTGGCTTCTAGGTAGCCAAGCCGCTCATGTTGAAGCCAAGATCATATAGCTTTCAGGCTACTGAGCCGCTCACCTTAAAGTTAGGACCATTGTGATTTCAGCCGATCGAGCTACTCACATTTCACAACCAAAAACACAAGTATATAGCTTATCATGAGAGACCAACACTTAGACACAAAGAGCTACTTTTATACTCTCAACTTTACACTCTTAGTGTCTACCCTACCTCCCACTCTCTATCTATGGTTTTCTCATGGTCATCCCTAACACTCACTCATATGGTCATGGTGGCTCTTATTATTGCTCATCCATGGCATACCATTGGATTGGTGTTAAGTGGCAACCATCCAAAGCCTATAATTACAAATATCTTCCCTCTAGAATTCTCTACTCAAAATATTAAGTCTCTACTTTCTTCTTTTCTAATATCTAGTTTCCAAATATTTCTCTATTTTACCATAAAGCATGACAAAGAAATTTATTCTAGGAACTTGCTAAAGTAATATATACCTCATGTAAATTTCCTAACTATTCTAGAAGCATCAAGTATGCATTGAATATTTCACAACACTCCCTCTCAATGCATTCTTGCTTGTCACAACACTCCCTCTCTACTCGGTTTGCCTCCATTGGCAACTAGATGGGGAATAATGTGTCTGCCATGGCTTGGATGAGAGCAGCCCAAGGAGCCTTACATTAGCCGTGTGGTGGGGCGACATTACAATGGCGTTGAAAGGCGGCGACTTGGTGGCGTTGGAAAGCGACAACAAAGATGAGTGCTTGGCTAGGGAAGGCAGCGGTGCGGCAAGGACAAGCGCACTACCAACAATGAGGTGGGGGTGATCCGTGATTCAATTTTGGAGGTTTTGCATTGGTTGATTTTATTTTTTGGGTGATTTATGGTCCGATTTGAAAGTATTGGGCTTCTAATCTTTTGTTGTGTATAGTCTAAAATTTTAGAACTTTGAATCCCGAATCATGAAATTTGTTGATGCTCTTGAAATATCAAATTTGAAACTTGTTGAAACTATAATCCGGAAGGCTGAAACTTGAAAAGAATCATGAAACTATTTGAGACATTCAAAACATCGAACTTGAAAATTGAATCCTAGAGAATTGTGAAGCCTTAAACTTGTTGAAACTTTCGAAACATCATACCTGACACTTTTTGAAACTTGAGTCTTGGAGTTTGAAACTTTTAAGCCTACAACTTGGCTAAATTTTGGAAACATTCAACCTGAAACTTGAGTCCTAAAGTCATCTAAAACTTAACCCCTTAAACTCGTTGAAACTTGTTGAAACTTTCAAACGTCACACATAAAACTTGGTGAACTTAGGTCAGCAAGCTTGAAGCTTTAGAACTTATCTTGAATCCTGAAACTTATTGAAACTTGGGTCTTGAAGCCCAAAACTTTGGAACTTATCTTGAATCCTGAAACTTGTTGCGACTTTAAACACAAAAACTTGAAACTTTTTGAAACAGGAGATGACATGGAGTACACAGGGACAACAATATTGTTCTCACCAGCGCACATGCAACAAAAGATGGCGAGGTCACGCAGCGCGCATGTGAGTGTTTGGGGGACACAGATGTGAATCGTCCAATCACCTCTAATCTGATGTGTACTACCTATCCCGTTCGATGGAGTATGGATGGGATACACATAGGGATGTGATCGGATCGGATACGGTCGAATATCGTCCTATTTATATCCGTATCCGTATTTTTTATCGAATACAGAATCGAAAACGAATAGTTTCGAATACAGAATCGAATACGAATTATATAGGATAATATCGGTTACGAATACAGATCGAATACGGATCGGAATCAACATGGATACGAATAATATTAGTCGGATATTTTAAAATCCAATTTCAGTTTTTTTTTTTCAAAATCGGTCCAAATTTAAATTCAAAATTCCAAAAGAAATATATTTGTATCTCTTTTTTTTGCCTTTTTATCCCTAGCTTGTCATACATGTGACTCTGTGAGTAACAATGTACCCCATTGCAATAATTGAACCAAATGATTTGCGGTGGCATATCTTCTTTGAATCCTATCTGACCCTCTGAAACGCCACTTGCCAATTCTGTACCACCTTTACCCAAATATCTCCAAATTAGCATCTAGCACACATGAACACATTATATCTTGTCATCCAATGCACGGACCCGAGTCTACGAAGCGATGAAACATGTTAAATTGTTAATGTGTTATTCTGAAACGTGTTATTCGGATAATATCCGTATGTCATATTCGGATATTATCCGAACAAAAACTCGGATATTCCGTATCCATCGGATAATCAGTGTTCCATATCCGTATCCGTATCCATGTAAATTATCTGTATCCATATCCTTATCCGAGAAATCAACCGAATATCTGTGAAACTATCCAAATCATCATCCAAATCAATTCGGTCGGTCGGTCGGTCGGAAAATATCCGTACCAGTTCCATCCCTAGATACACATACACTGCGCTAGCATGTTCCTTCTTTATTTTCTCATGAACCATGACAAAGCAATTTATTCTAGAAATTTTTTAAAATAATATCTACCTCATGCGAATTTCCTAACTATTCTAGAAGCATCAAGTATTCATTAAATATTTTTCAACATGAGTGAATAGAACAGGCCTCTCCACAATGTACTTTAGCTCCAAGACCTTGTACGTCTTTCAGTCATACAAGAGGTGATGCCCATAGCGTACTTGAACACATTTTGAGGTGAAAGCTTCTTGGCATTCAGCATGAACGGCTTCACCCGCTTTGGATTGAACAAGAGCAGCCATGAGGACGGCCTTGACACCTTGAAAATATCAAAAACACTTCGGCCGCACTCCCAAGCAGCGCGATGTTCGGCCTGACCACATTGTTAATGTCGGCGGTCAGCATGCACCTATTAGACTATGTCCAGCGGTTTCCCTTCCCATATTCCCTTCCCATCTCCTGAAGAGAATCCCTTCCCATATTCCCTTCCCTTCCCAGACTGCATCTCCAACAGCATCCCTTCCCTATTCCCTTCCCATCCCTTCATACATATTATAAGAATATACTATAACCGCCAAGGTGTGTACCCTATTTTGTATGGTAGATGTATTCCATGTATTTTTGTTTTATGATGTACCTTGTAGGATGGAAGTATTAAATTTATATGTGTTGCTTACGCGAGAAGGAAGCAGTAGTTTTATATGTGTAGCTTCCTGGAGAAGGAAGTAGTAATATTATTTGTGTAGCTTATTGAAGAAGGTAGCAGTAATATCTTATTTGTAGCTTGCCTGAGAAGGAAGTAAAAATCCCGTGCTATATATAGAAGGGTGGGTGTGGTGGCAAACATCATGAAAGCTGTATCGTTCAACTGATTTGGCAAGGTCGTGCTATATACAAAAGGGTGGGTAGCAGTAATATTGACAGAACCATGAGTTAAATCGATGGTTGGCCGAGCTTTTCTCGGCGAGCTCATCAACTAATTATGCTGGAGAATGAAGAGGAAGATCTGCTACTGCGCATTGCCATTGAGGAGGAGGAACGAGCAGCGCAAGAGAGCGTCCCACGGTGGGGGGGCTCAGTTCCCAATCGGGCGGTGGTCCACCGAGAGGACACCTTGAGGGTGCGGCCAGGCTATACAATGACTACTTCTCGACACACCCGTGTATGGCCATGAATTCTTCAGCGGAGGTATGTCGAGAGGTGGTTATTTTCGACTATGACACCCGCTATTGCATTCATATGTGCTATGCCCGTCCAGGTTCGGATGAGCGGGAACCTCTTTGTTAGGATTGCAAGTCTTTGTCGAGGCCCACAATCCTTGGTTCGCTCAGAGAAGAGATCTTTGCCGGAAGGATGGGCTTGTCTTCTCTTGAAGATGACGGCCGCTATCGTCAACTTGCATCACGGTATCTCTGGCGATGCTCTTGTGAGTATGTTCGTATTGGCGCCCGACCTTGCCATTGAAGCCCTAAGGAGGTTTGTTCGTGCCGTAGTGGAGGTATTCAAGGATGAGTACCTCAGAGCACCAAGCAGAAGGCGACACGGGCGTCTGGTTGCCGTTAGGGCGGCGCGAGGATTCCTGGGATGCTTGGAAGCATCAACTGCATGCATTGGAAATGGAAGAATTGCCCCAAGGCATGGCAGGGTCAATTTCTTGGGCATGCTCGGAAGCCCACAATAGTTTTGGAGAATTTGTGGCCTCGTGCGATCTTTGGATTTGTACGCCTTCTTCGGCATGCCAGGTAGCTGAATGATATAAATGTGCTTTGCCGCAGATCTAACGTTCTTTCCAGGTTAACGGATGGTACTAGCCCCGATGAACTACACCATCAACAACAATGCGTCACGGAATGGGGTATTATCGGCGGACGGTATTTACCCCGAGTGGGCAACATTCGTGAAACCAATTCAGCGGCTCGAGGGAATAAGCGTGTCCATTTCGTTTGTGCAAGCTGCGATGCGCGCAGGGCGTGGAAGCGAGCTTTCGATTATCTTGCAATCCGCTTTGCTATTGTTGCGAGGCGGCCAGGATTTGGGACCAATCCACCTTACACGACATCATGTTGCATGTATCATCATGCATAACATGATTATTGAGGATGAGAGGGAAGGTCCCACACAGGATCTCATGTATGACTTCATGGATGATCACGTCCCTATCTCACGGCCGCCGCGCAGGTCGGTCCTTCATTTCATCGAGGCGACACAAGAGATCCGTGATAGGAACAAACATCGCATGCTTATGGACGACCTTGTCGAGCACCTTTGGTCCATTCATGGAGGGTGCTAGAGTTAGAGTATGTTTTCATGTCGGTGGTTCTGTGTTGGAGGGTCAAGAATCTATCTATCTTAATGTGTGTTCTCATGTCGGTGGTTCTGTGTTGGGGGGTCAAGAATCTATCTATCTTAATGTGTGTTCTCATGTAATGTGTCATAATGTGGGTTTCTCCATGTAATGTGTCGTAACGTGGTGTTGTGAGCAATTTATTTTACACCTGCTAATGCTGTTGAAGACTAGCATGAAGATAGCATACATGCTCCGACTTCTCCAGAATGAGAAGGCTATATCAATATAAACACTGCTACCACTTCTCCAGAATGAGAATGCTAACACAGAGAGAAATTTGAAGTCATTAAGCTAATGAAATGTTGGCATCAGTCTAGAAGCTACACATACAATTAAGTTACGCTCCGATACTCCTAGCACCCTTTTTTATCATATGACATACAGCCGGCACAATTTGAACATAACGAAACAATATTAAACATCTGGCTTGGTCCACAATAGCAATACTAAGAAAGATACAAAGATGCATTTATCCAGTCCACAAGAGCTACATATCACAAGAGCAGCACTTCAGAAGCTAGATTCGGTAGATAAACACATCACACTGAAGTGCTGCTCTTCTTAAGTAAACATATCACACTGAAGTGCTGCTCTTCGGAAGCTAGATTCGGTAGTGCTGCTGTTCTGAAGCTAGATTCGGTAGATAACTCAATGCACAAGACTACACATATCACACTGAAGTGCTGCTCTTCTGAACCTAAACAAATCACAGACTAAACATCTCATTCGGTAGTGCTGCTGTTCTGAAGCCCGAATCTGCACATAACCCAGTCCACAAGAGGTACAGATACAGCTACATCCCATTAGAGCACGAACCAGAGGACTCACCCAGTACTGGGAGTTCTCGTGCCAGCCTTGGGCGTTTCCTGATGTTGTGGCTGCAAAAAACGAGACTCATCAAATAACAAAACCACTAGGATCAATTGTAGACAATACTGCAGCCACCTCAAGGAGTAATCAACGACAATACCAGAACCATAAGGAGCATTTTCGACAATAACAAAAGCCCATACATTCGGTGTGATATATCAGTTCAAGCGGTAATGTGTGAGAACTTTAAATGTCCGCTCCGGCAAGCACAACTAAAGCACACATAATAGTAGAGAAGTACCTGCAGACTAAACAAACATCACAGTAGAGCAATACACAGACTAAACATCACAGTACAGCAGTACGGAGAGTAAACAAACATCAGAGTAGTAGCAGCACACACACTGACTGACGTCATAGTAGTAGCAGTACATAGACTCAATGACATTACCCGAACCTCCTGGAAATAATCTCCGCCTTGCGACGCGAGAAGTAGTCACGAGAAGCCTCATCCATGTTACTGATATCCATTGACATTATCTTGTCTTCCTCGGTGCGCTTCATGATGGAGACCTCCTCACGCCAAAGCTCAACCAGTTGAGCCTTGTGCTTGTTCAATTCGGTGAAGTCATCTTTGTATGCGGCCGCCGCTACCGAGGACGTCGCCACTTGGACCCGTGCCCGAGCCTTCCTTGCCCCATCACGGCCAATTGGCCTAGGTAACTCATGATCTCCGCGGCCATCAAATCGTCGGAGTAGCGAGAACTTGAATCTTGGCCAGCGGCACTACACCGAGCGGCGAGACATAGTCGGTCTTTGTCGCCTTGCATCTATGTGAGCGCACCACTTTGGATGTTGACTTAGAGTGGACCACAGTGCGAGAAAACCAAATGACCTTCCCTCGATTTCCTTGAACATCTTCATCGCCATCGCAATCTTGCCATCGCCAAATTAGCAAGTATGTAAGTGCATATTACTTAACTGAATTGAACAAATAATTCATAATTACAGAGTAATTGAACAAATACTTCATAAATACTTAACCTCTTTACCCTATTTTCTTGAGTAGTGCCGCTAGGGTGGATATCGTCGACCTTCGCCATGTAAGATGAAAATTTGCTCGAATCTGCACTAATAGTAGACCAGTGATTGATTAAACCCTTCTCAGATCTTGGAGTCCAGTTCGTTGTGGCATGCTCATCACAATACTTCATAATGTTTCCCCAGTAGGTCTCAGCTGACTGATCCGTGCCAACCACAGAGTCCTGGCTCACATTCAACCAAGCCGACATTAGCAGCTCCTCCTCACCTGCCTTCCATGTTTTCCTGGAAGTCTTCGGCACAGCCTTTTTCTTCTTGCCCTTACCTGACCCACTGTCTCCCACATTGGAGTATGACCAACCCGGGGAGAAGTTCGGTACATCTGGTAATGGGACGCTAGTGTCGGGACCCCGAATTTGCAAATCCGGACCCTCTGTGTATTCAGCACTAGTCCAGGAACGCGCTAGTGCACACAGTCTTAACATTGGTAAATATCACAATCATACCACTCGATACCAATAAAGTACTTTATTTAAATAACCAAACTGGTTACTCGACCTTATGGCCAAGTTACAAATATATGCCTCGCAAGGCAAAACTTATTCAGAGAAAAATAATAGCAGCGGAAAATCAAATAGCTTCGTGGCGCCATCCAGTATACCACAGGCAACTGACTGGGCTCGCATCCCTAAGTAGACGGATCCTCTTGGAATTCCTCCTCCGAAAATTTGGCGTAGTCTCCTCTTCAGCGGTGTTGTGTTGAGGCAAGGGTGAGTACTTGGTACTCGGCAAGTCATGCACAGAATGCAAGCTAATATACTATATGCATGGCTTGGTACAAAGGAATAGCTCAAGGTATATTTGCGATGCTTGACATTTGAAAAGTAATATAAGTAGATTCGAAAGCAGTAGAAATAAGTAAAGCGTAAATAACTTTTCAAGAAGTTTAATAAACATTTTTCCCCATCCTAAACCACATTTCCATCATCTTCATTATTAAACCAAACCAACCTTTCAAATCCAAGTTATTTTCAGAAAGTCTAACCCTTATTTGTAATCCCGAGCATTGTCGATCACAGTGGACTCGGCTATTTAAATAGATTCTACACTCTGCAGAGGTTATGCACTTTACCCACAAGATCTGAGTCAAACACCACAAAGGCGAGTTCAGTAACAAAGTCTTTCGGAAACCTCTAACAATACAAGTGGTCCTCCCGGTTATTGCGCACTAACCCTTCCCTTCGCTAAGGCGAAGTCTAGGCCAATCAACCGTTAGATGGGTACTGGCCTCGGCCCGATGCGCTCCCCATACAACTTACACAAAGGGTGTAGTTGACCTCCCGAGGTCCCACAGTGCGTTATTAGCAACTTAGTCAACTAGGTCCGTCCCATTCTGAGACATGTGGTTGCACGTTAGACCAGTTCAAAGGCTTGCAAGGTTAAGTCCTTAGGGTGACCAGGGCAAGACTACCCGAAGAACCAAATCAACATCCCCAATGCCACAAGCCCACTTGATTACTCTTGCCACATGCCCCGGTCAGCTGTTTATCAAACCCCGATTGATTACCATGCACCACGTGCCATCAACATCACATGATACTTTTCCAAAACAGGTTCAATATATCATTAAGTCAATATTAACATTTGATTGTCCAAAACCATGTCATGAGCACGTAGCAGGTCTAAGCAAAAGATACTACAACGGTCTAAAACCCATGTTGGCAATCTAATAATGTCCAACTAGTAATCCACAACTAGGGTGACAAGGGTCATGGCACATACTTAAATAATCAAGGTGTCATACAACAAATTGGTACTTATCTAACCCCATGTTTAAACCAAGTATTTTTCTAATTGAACTAGCATGCAATAGTTTAAATCAAAATAGGTTTCAAAATGGGATCAATATGGTCAAAGCATAACTTGCCTTCAAAGAGTACTTGTTCTTGGTCTTGAGTTGGATCTGAGTCAACACTTCTCCTTGAATCCTTAGGCACTTCAACGTCTACTCGTAAAGCGTGCAAATAGCAATACACAAATAAACAATAGGCAAAAACATCCCAAAACTCCAAATAAAATCCATAAACAGAGAGAACATAATTTTACGGATTTTTAGGAACTGGAATCGTTCAAATCGGAGTTAAAATGCAAAAGTTATGATTTATTAAAGTTTAAATAATCAATTAAATAATATTACAGAGAAAAACTTTAGTCCAAAATATAAATAAAATTCATATTTGAGTAGATCTGAATTTTATACAAATTTAGAAATTTGAATCACTCAAATCGGAGTTGAAACGCATAAAAGTTATTAGCGTTTTAAATTTGAAACAAAATCTGAAATCATTATTCGAATTAATAAATCATTTTCTTTTTCTTAAATTTATTATTGCGTCAGCCTATACTCGTGGCAGCCTCTGATTGGGCGGTGGCGTCGGCCGATCCATGGGCGTGGTCCACGGTTTGGCTTGGTCCACCGTGGACTCGGTTCATGGCTCACGATCGGCCCGACGGTGGGGCCTACTGAGATAGCGTCATTCTTGGCGTCGGCCTGCTTGGGCAGGCTGGCGACAAGCGGGCCCACCGTGACGTCGGCGATAGCGTCATGGTGCTTTCATTGTCCGTGGCCTTCCGGGCCCGCCGTGTCGGCGTCTCACGCGCGAGTGTGGCCGCGGCGGTCAAGCTTCCCGACAGCGTGGCACAATCTCGGCCGTTGATTCGAAAATCAACGGCCCGGATTGATCGGGTGGCGACGTTACGGGGTGAGCGTGGCCAATCTGACCGTTGGATCTAGATCCAACGGTGGGATTAGATCCGAGGATCTAGCGTGATCTCACCGTGACGGTCGAGATCTTGATCGGACGGCCCGGAAGTTCGCGAGGGTCGATGGCGCGCGGCGGCGTTGGCTTGACCGGAGACGAAGACGGCGACCTCTGGCGGGCGCTTCCTTGCAACTCCGGCGTGAAGGCCGGCACTCCAGCGCGGCGCGACACGGCGATCTCGATTCACAGGCTTGGTGGCGTCGGAGAACGGCGAGGCGGCGAGATCAACGAAAAACGCGGCGGAAGACTTCCTCTACTCGGCGAGCAATTGCGGACGGCAGCGGCGGCTCGAGCGAGGTGAGAAGGGGGCTCGGAGTGCGTCACGGTTGTGCACTTCCCGATGGCGGTGGCGGCGTATTTAAAGGGGCCTCGGCCCCGTGTAGAGCGCGAAACGAGGTTGACACTGATGACGGCGGCGGAGAACTCCGGCTCGGATCCGGCGAGACGACGAAATCGCGGCCCGTCCACGTGGCGCGATCGGCGGCGAGGATGGCTCGGGGCTGCCCGTTGTCACGCAGCGAATGATCCCGACCGTTGGATCTGGATCCAACGGTTGGGATCGATTGGGGTTGAGCAGGTTCGGTTGAGTCAAGCGGCTCGGGTCGGGTTCGGTCGGACTCGAACTTCGAGTCTGACTTCGAGCTCGATCGGATGAACAGTACAAACCCACTCGCATTTTTCAGCGATTTAATAATTAAAATAATTCCCGATAATTCATTTAATTCATTTAAAAATAGCAAATGACTCGAGAAAAATTCGAAAAAATTACGGAAAATATTTTGGATCATTTTGGACTCAAATAAAATATTTCCAACAAAATTTTATTTGCAAAATTAAATTCTTTAATTATTTCAAAATGGAATAAATTCAAATAAATTCCAAATAAATCCAAATAAATTCGAGAAAATTCCAAAAATTCACCAGAGTGCCAAATCACACATGAATTTAAGAAAAGCAAAATTTTGGGGTGTTACAAACCTCCCCTTAATAGAATCTCGTCCCCAGAGATTCGTGGCTTACTCTGAGAATAGGCTTGGGAACTCTTTCTTCAAATCCTCTTGTGGCTCCCAAGTTGCTTCACTCTCTGTATGGTTGCTCCAATCGAACTCTCTGAAGCGGGTTGACTTGTTCCTAGTCTCTCGATCCATAGTGTCCAAAATCCTCACGGGATGCTCCTTGTAAGTCGAGATCTTCTTGCGGCTCGATTGACTCCAAGGCGTTTGCTCCTCTGGCACTCGAAGACACTTCTTTAGCTGGGACACGTGGAACACGTCATGTACTCTGCTAACGATTGCGGCAACTCTAGTCGGTAAGCAACTTCGCCTTTGCGGCTCAAAATCCTAAATGGTCCAACATAGCAGGGTGCGAGTTTCCCTTTGGCATGGAACCTCTTAACTCCCACGAGGCGTAACTCGAGGTATACAAAGTCTTACGGTTCAAAACGCAAATCTCGGCGACGATTGTCGGCATAACTCTTCTGTCGAGATTGGTGTCTTCAACCTTTCCCTAATCATGGCGATCTGCTCTTGACCTCTTGAAGAATATCAGGCCCAAAGACACGGCGCTCGCCGGTCTCATTCCAATTCAATGGCGTCAAGCGAGTCGACCATCTGATGCCTCAAAGGTGACATCGTAAACTAGCCTGATAACTATTGTTGTAATCGAACTCGGCATACGGTAAACTCTTATCCCAAGAAGTAGCATAAGCTAATGCACAAGCTCTCAACATATCCTCGAATCTGGTTGACTCTTTTCGATCGTCTGTCAGTGCATGGATGATAAGTCATCTTGAAGTTCAAGCGGGTTCCCATGGCTTCATGCAACTTATTCCAGAACCTTGAGGTAAATTGGGTACCTCTGTCTGATACGATCCTCTTTGGCACTCGTGCAAGCAGACAATCTGATCATGTATAATTACGCTAATTTATCTCAGAGTAAGTGGTCTTCACGGGGATAAAATGGGCTACTTTAGTCAAGCGATCCACTATAACCCATATGGAGTCATAACCTCCTTGAGTCTTTGGCAAACCGGTAATGAAGTCCATTCGATTTCCTCCCACTTCCACTCGAGGTATTTTCAGCGGTTGTAGCAATCCTGCTGGTCTCGATGCATTGCCTTGACTCTACGGCATCGTCGCACAATGCAACATGCTCGGCAACTTCACGTTTCATACTCGGCCACGAGAATCTCTCCTTGAGATCTGATACATCTTGGCGCTTCCAGGATGAATTGAGTACTTGGAGTCATGGGCTTCTTCCAAAATCAGTTGCTTTAACTCCTTTTTGTTAGGCACACAAATGCGATCCTTCATCCACAACGTGCCTTGCTCATCCAACTTGAAGTCCTCTGCCTTGCCTTCCTCCTTGATGGACTTAATCCTGCGGATCTTGTCATCATCCTTCTGTCCTTCTCGGATCTGATCCTCTAGGGTAGGCTTTACTTCTAATGCGGCCAAGAATCCCCTAGGTACTACCTCGATCTTCATTTTCTGAAAATCCTCACATAACTCATCCTGACTTGTGGCTAGCAACGTACTCACGGTATGGCTTTTCCGACTCAGGGCATCGGCTACTACGTTGGCCTTCCCGGGATGGTAATGGATTCCAACATTATAGTCTTTGATCAACTCTAACCATCTCCTCTGCCTCATATTCAGATCCGACTGGGTGAATATGTACTTAAGGCTCTTATGATCCGTATACACTTCACATCTGTTCCCGATCAGATAGTGACGCCATATCTTCAAGGCATGCACTACGGCAGCTAACTCTAGGTCATGTGTCGGGTAATTTTCCTCATGCGGCCTCAACTGCCTTGATGCATATGCAACAACCTTTCCGTTCTGCATCAACACACATCCAAGTCCTTGGCGTGATGCGTCACAATAGATATCGAAGCTTTGAGCAACATCCGGTAGAACTAACACCGGTGCTGATGTCAATCGCTTCTTCAGCTCCTGAAATCCTTTCTCACATTCTGGCGTCCATGCAAACTTCTTTTCCTTCTTGGCGATTGCGTAAGAGGTTTCGCAATTGTCGAGAAGCCTTCGATGAAATGGCGGTAGTATCTGCCATTCCAAGGAAACTCGAATGGGTCACGATCTTGGTGCTCCCAATGTAACACAGCTTCTACTTTGCTTGGATCTACGGCGACTCCTCTGCGGTCATTACATGTCCAAGAAACTCCACCTTGTCCTTCCAAAAATCACACTTGCTTGAACTTGGCGAAAAGTTCTTTGTTCCTCGCCTTTTCCAAAACTCGCCTTAAGTGTTCGGCATGTTCATCCTCTGTCTTGGAGTAGATTAGGATATCGTCTATGAACACGACGACAAACTTGTCCAAATATTCCATGAACACCCTATTCATCATATTCATGAAATAAGCTGGCGCATTCGTCAGCCCAAAGGACATAATCAGAACTCGTAATATCCATATCTTGGCGAGAATGCAGATCTTGAATATCTTACGATCGGATCTTCAATCGATGGTATCGATCTGAGATCAATCTTGAGAAAACTCGGCTCCTCTCAACTGATCAAACAAATCATCAATCCTGGGTAGCGGATACTTATTCTTCACGGTGACTTCATTGAGTGCACGGTAGTCAATGCACATCCTGAAACTCCGTCCTTCTTCTTGACAAACAAAGCGGTGCTCCCCACGGCGACGAACTCGGCCGATAAATCCTTTCTCCATTAACTCTTCTATTTGTTTCTTCATTTCTACCAACTCCTCGGTGGACATCCGATAGGGTCTCTTTGCTATCGGTGTTGTACCAGTACAAGTTCTATCACAAACTCTATGTCCCTGTCTGGCGGCATACTGTAGATCTTCGGGAAAAACATCTGGGTACTCATTCACTCTTTGGGACATCCTCTATCTTGATTGCCTTGATCTTGTTAACCATCAGCTGTCCATCTCTAACGGCAGTGGCTTGAAATTCTACTTTCTTCCCACACGGGCTCTCAATCGAGATAGTCCTTCGTCCACAATCAATACGGCCTTGTGCTTGGATAACCAATCCATTCCCAATATGACGTCTAAGGTGCAGGTCTCCAAAATTATAAGGTTTGCTAGGAACTCTATTCCATCTATTAGTATTCTCACCTGGAACATCCTACTTTCGTTCGGAGTTCGGAACCAGGGTTTGAACTAAAAGCATGCACTTAAGTCTTGCAATCCTCAAATCATTTCTAGTAGCAAAGCCTTGCGAAACAAGCGAATCTGAAGCTCGAGTCAAACAAAGCTGTTGCAGATCTTGAGTTAACAAGTAACTTACTCAAGATTTACATCCGTAGCATTCTGCAAGGTGCATCTACGGTGACATGGTTGACTCGGCCTCTCACCTGATGCAGGGTGTGGCTCTGAGTCTTGGCGTCCTAGCTGGGGTGGTTCCTAGATTGAAGCGGCCCGGGGTCACTCCTGCTGTCTTCTTTGGACAAGCTGTTGGCGAAGTGTCCTGGCTCGTTGCGATTGTAGCAGCGTCTCACGGTTCCTCGCCCACAGAGTAAGCGTTTCTAGCGGGCGGGGTGCAGTAGTTACGATTGACAGGTCTTGGTCTGAGGATGGTGTCCTTGTTGCATTATGTGGTTGGAATCAAGAATTGATTTGGTGCAACTCGAGCGCGCTGTGCGTTCCCCTGGCGTGATCCTTCTTTGTTGCATCCTGCGCTTCTGTTCTCATCCGGTTCCTTGCGCTTGTCCTCAAGAATAAGCGCCTTATTCACCAACTCTTGGAAATGCGGAAAGGTGTGGGTGATCAATCCTACTTACAATCCCGAGTTAAGTCCCTTCATAAAAGCGATTATGCTGGATTTATCTGTCGCTACATCCTCAAAAGCGTAGCGTGCTATTGTGTGAATTTGTTCGTAGTCGGCCACCGGGTGATTACCTTGCTTGATGCTCTGAACTCCTCCTTCTTAAGGTCCATGATTCCTTTAGGCACGTGATCTTGTCGGAATGTTGTGAACTCTTCCCAAGTGATATCTTGAGGGTTCACTTGCGTGGCACGAAGTTCTCCCACCATTCGGTAATGTTGTTCCTTCGGTGATGAGAAGCGTGAAGTACCTTCTCATTTCCTATGCATTGAGCTATGTGTAGCTTCCTCTCGATTGATCTTAACCAATCATCGGCCTCCAATGGATTGGCATTCCCGGAGAAAGTGGGTGGGTGAGTCCTCATGAATTACGATAGTCCGGTATTACGGCGTTGTCACGATTAACTTGATTAAGCGTGGCCTGAGCGGTGGCGTGTTGCATCTGTTGCATCATAGCATGCATCAATCGAGTCTGGGCAGCAAGAAAAGCTCGAAATTCTGCATATCCGGTGGCGGTGCTTTGGTGCTCCATCATTGGGGTTTTCTGTGGCGAGAACCACTCCCATTGCTTCCAAAGTTTCCACGGGTGTTCACCATCTGTCGGTTTGCTCTAGGTTTAGAGATGAGAGGGAAACAAGAATAGACAAGTAATATGGAACTTATGCGGGCGAAAGGGGTAACTTTAAGGTCCAACTTTATTATTTAATAACTTGGTATGGCTGCTTACAATGCCTAAGGGCCTTGCAACACATACTGCAAACTCAGCAAACAAAGCAAATCCAAATCGAAATAACTCTGGAGACTAACGCCTAAAGGGTGACTCTTTATTCTATGACGCTACTCGGCTAAGGAGTCTCACTATATAACCTTTGTTCACTCATCGAGAAAACATCCACGGCCTGGTGCGGGTCTTTGTGGCATAAGCGTAACGATCGCCATGTCCACAAGCTGTGTCCTCTATGGTAGTCCGAAGAAGCGATGTCCTCATCGAGATCGACTCCTCTGGATCTGGCTCGTGTAGCTCAATCTTGGCTCTGGAGTGCAGTCCGTACAAGGTCATCTCCAACTCGTCAATCCTTCGTAGAAGGTGTGCCACATACTCTTGAGCTTCCCGCCATCTGTTCTTCTCTGCCGTGATCTCCTTGCGGGCCTTCAGTAGCTCCTTGCTTGTATTATCTAGTACATCCTCCTGGCGACGACAAATCGTGCCAAGCGTATGTAACCGTGGCATCCTCATCTGAATCGCCTTCGGGTCAAGAAGGTTATCGCCGCGGATGGTAGCGGAACACCGTACTCTCCAATTCTCCGGTGTAGATACGGGTAATGTGCCGCATTGCTCGTCGTGATACTTCTTGGATACCCATCTGCAGTGTAGATCTCCTGGCGGGCGGTGTATCGGCGATTACAGGCCCTTTTCCTAGCGGTACCTCAATCCTCACGTCACAAGCCTTGATCAATCCCGCTTGTCCGATCACTTCCACTTGGTATTGGGGCTTCTCAAAATCTCCGAGAGTGCAGAGCATATGCCAAAGTTCCGCGGCGTGACCAACTCCTAGATCAACGTAGTTGAACTCTTCCTCCATCTGTCACAAGAGTGCTTTACGTAAGAACTCAGAATTTTTAAATTGTGACAAGGTAAGGGAAAATTTCAGCAAGAGACAAGAAAAGAGAGAAGGGGATAAGTCGAGATGTCATTTCTTATCTTGACAATTTTTTTTTTAGTTTTTAGAAAATAGGTTTTATCCTCACTACGACCATTCTAGCTAGGGTTGAGCCTACAGTCAAGTATGGCTCTGATACCACCTCTGTCGGGACCCCGAATTTGCAAATTCGGACCCTCTGTGTATTCAGCACTAGTCCAGGAACGCGCTAGTGCACACAGTCTTAACATTGGTAAATATCACAATCATACCACTCGATACCAATAAAGTACTTTATTTAAATAACCAAACTGGTTACTCGACCTTATGGCCAAGTTACAAATATATGCCTCGCAAGGCAAAACTTATTCAGAGAAAAATAATAGCAGCGGAAAATCAAATAACTTCGTGGCGCCATCCAGTATACCACAGGCAACTGACTGGGCTCGCATCCCTAAGTAGACGGATCCTCTTGGAATTCCTCCTCCGAAGCTGGCGTAATCTCCTCTTCAACTGGTGTTGTGTTGAGGCAAGGGTGAGTACTTGGTACTCAGCAAGTCATGCATGAGAATGCAAGCTAATATACTATATGCATGGCTTGGTACAAAGGAATAGCTCAAGGTATATTTGCAGAAATGACATTTGAAAAGTAATATAAGTAGATTCAAAGCAAAGAGAAATAAGTAAAGCGTAAATAACTTTTCAAGAAGTTTAATAAACATTTTTCCCCATCCTAAACCACATTTCCATCATCTTCATTATTAAACCAAACCAACCTTTCAAATCCAAGTTATTTTCGTAAAGTCTAACCCTTGATTTGTAATCCCGAGCATTGTCGATCACAGTGGACTCGGCTATTTAAATAGATTCTACACTCTGCAGAGGTTATGCACTTTACCCACAAGATACAGTCAAACACCACAAAGGCGAGTTCCGTAACAAAGTCTTTCGGAAACCTCTAACAATACAAGTGGTCCTCCCGGTTATTGCGCACTAACCCTTCCTTCGCTAAGGCGAAGTCTAGGCCAATCAACCGTTAGATGGGTACTGGCCTCGGCCCAGACGCTCCCCGTACAACTTACACAAAGGGTGTAGTTGACCTCCCGAGGTCCCACAGTAATGCGTTATTAGCAACTTAGTCAACTAGGTCCGTCCCATTCTGAGACATGTGGTTGCACGTTAGACCAGTTCAAAGGCTTGCAAGGTTAAGTCCTTAGGGTGACCAGGGCAAGACTACCCAAGAACCAAATCAACATCCCCAATGCCACACCGGCCCACTTGATTACTCTTGCCACATGCCCTGGCCGAAACTGCGTTTATCAAACCCCGCTTGATTACCATGCACCACGTGCCATCAACATCACATGATACTTTTCCAAAACAGGTTCAATATATCATTAAGTCAATATTAACATTTGATTGTCCAAAACCATGTCATGAGCACGTAGCAGGTCTAAGCAGTATACTACAACGGTCTAAAACCCATGTTGGCAATCTAATAATGTCCAACTAGTAATCCACAACTAGGGTGACAAGGGTCATGGCACATACTTAAATAATCAAGGTGTCATACAGCAAATTGGTACTTATCTAACCCCCATGTTTAAACCAAGTATTTTTCTAATTGAACTAGCATGCAATAGTTTAAATCAAAATAGGTTTCAAAATGGGATCAATATGGTCAAAGCATAACTTGCCTTCAAAGAGTACTTGTTCTTGGTCTTGAGTTGGATCCTGAGTCAACACTTCTCCTTCGAATCCTTCCGGCACTTCAACGTCTACTCGTAAAGCGTGCAAATAGCAATACACAAATAAACAATAGGCAAAAACATCCCAAAACTCCAAATAAAATCCATAAACAGAGAGAACATAATTTTCTGGATTTTTAGGAACTGGAATCGTTCAAATCGGAGTTAAAATGCAAAAGTTATGATTTATTAAAGTTTAAATAATCAATTAAATAATATTACAGAGAAAAACTTTAGTCCAAAATATAAATAAAATTCATATTTGAGTAGATCTGAATTTTATACAAATTTAGAAATTTGAATCACTCAAATCGGAGTTGAAACGCAAAAGTTATAAGCGTTTGAAATTTGAAACAAAATCTGAAATCATTATTCGAATTAATAAATCATTTTCTTTTTCGGAAATTAATTATTGCGTCAGCCTAGACACGTGGCAGCCTCTGATTGGGCGGCTGACGTCAGCCGGTCCATGGACGTGGTCCACGGTTTGGCTTGGTCCACCGTGGACTCGGTTCATGGCTCACGGTCGCTGACAGGTGGGGCCTACAGATGACGTCATTCTTTGGCGTCGCCAAGACACCGCTGGGCAGCTGGCCGACAAGCGGGCCCCACCGTGACGTCGCCGATGACGTCATGGTGCGGTTCCGCTTGTCCCGGCCGACGCCGGGCCCGCCGTGTCGGCGTCACGCGAGTCTGGCGCGGCGGTCAAGCTTCCCGACGCGTGGCACAATCTCGGCCGTTGATTCGAAAATCAACGGCCCCGTATTGATCGGGTGACGACGCGTTAGGGTGAACGTGGCCAATCTGGACCGTTGGATCTAGATCCAACGGCCGATTAGATCCGAGGATCTAAACGTGATCTCACCGTGACGGCCGATCTTGATCGGACGGCCGTCCGAGTTCGCGAGGGTGATGGCGCGCGCGGCGTTGGCTTGACCGAGACGAAGACGACGACCTCCCGCGGCGGCGCTTCCTTGCAACTCCGGCGTGAAGGCCGGCACTCAGCGCGGCGCGACACGGCGATCTCGATTCCTGGCTTGGTGGCGTCGGAGAAACGGCGAGGCGGCGGAGATCAACGAAAAACGCGGCGGAAGACTTCCTCTACTCCGGCGAGCAATTGCGGGACGACGGCGGCGGCTCGCGAGGTGAGAAGGGGGCTGCAGTGCGTCGGTTGTGCGCTTCCGATGGCGGTGGCGGCGTATTTAAAGGGCCTCGGCTTCCGTGTAGAGCGCGAAACCGAGGTTGACACTGATGGCGGCGGAGAACTCGGCCGGATCCGGTGGAGACGACGAAATCGCGGCCGTCCCACGTTAAGCGCGATCGACAGCGAGGATGGCTCGGTATTGCCGTTGTCACGCAGCGGAATGATCTGGCCGTTGGATCTGGATCCAACGGTTGGGATCGATTGGGGTTGAGCAGGTTCGGTTGAGTCAACTGGCTCGGGTCGGGTTCGGGTCGGACTCGAACTCGAGTCTGACTCGGGCTCGGTCGGATGAACAGTACAAACCCACTCGCATTTTTCAGCGATTTAATAATTAAAATAATTCCCAGTAATTCATTTAATTCATTTAAAAATAGCAAATGACTCAGAAAAATTCCAGAAAAATTCTGGAAAATATTTTGGATCATTTTGGACTCAAATAAAATATTTCCAACAAAATTTTATTTGCAAAATTAAATTCTTTAATTATTTCAAAATGGAATAAATTCAAATAAATTCCAAATAAATCCAAATAAATTCCAGAAAATTCCAAAAATTCACCAGAGTGCCAAATCACACATGAATTTAAGAAAAGCAAAATTTTGGGGTGTTACAGCTAGCCTGAGTGCAGTTTATGTTGTCATTCAGCATACTCTGCAGAAATGGATCCATGCTACCCCTGTTTCCAAATTCTATGACAGAACAATTAAGTACACAAGATAACACGAGACATGGCAAGCACATAACATTCCACCATACATAACAGTCCACCATAGATAACCTTACACAAGGCTAGCAGTTCAGCCGATATAACAGACATAAGACACCACCATACATTCCATGACCCATGGACGGTACATAACACACCTCCGTACATAACATTCCACCTTGTGACTACTACAACGCACCTTACTTGTACGATAATACAAGTACTACGATAGGCCCTACTTGTTCAGATGGAACGAGCGGTCCGACTCCCATCCATCGGACCCCAAATCGTCCGAGTCCGAGCTAGCCCCATCATCAAGCTCTTACGAGGAGGCACAGGTGGTTCCTCATTGGAATGATCATCCTCCCCACGATGCCCTGTATTCTCTGCTGCTGCCACAACTTCTGCAGTTCTCAAGCTAAGTTCGTCCAAGCGAGTAGCGATGTCATCCACAGCAAGGAGGGCATAGTTCAGGTCGATAGAATGGCAACACTTTGTCGGGCTAAAATTCTCATTAACTATCTTCCTAAGAGCTTCGACACGCAACTCAACATTTTCTTTAATGATTCGCAGATAAGCTACGAGCTTTTCTTCATCCATCTACAGAAACAAGACCCATATTTGCATCAGGATGCGCGTGTTTCGATAAAATTTAACAACTTCACAAAGTATAAATCATGCGTCTTTGATTCGAACACGCGCATCTATTTTGCACCTCCATCCAATCGCCACCCCGACCATTTAAGCTAATTGACACACAACACTTCCAAACTTCCATGCAATCCAAATGATCTCCGTTGGAGTTTCACATCTCTTCACTCACATTTAGGAAATTCGAAGGTTATTCTAAACTAACTTACACAATTGCAACTATAGGACAACTGACAATTCAATATGCAAAAAGGGACTTGCCACCAAGTCCCTTTTTCTTATTCACATACCTACATTTCAGACCTAATATTTCAGTACATGGGCTTTCAGTACATGGGTTCTGATTTCAGTTACACAACACTAATGGACAAAGAGACAACACAACCTGCGATGTCGGTATGCACACGGTGATGTAGGAATTTGAGAAATATACAAAGATGGCCTGCATGCTATACTTCCATCAATCACCCAAATGCAGGGAGTTAACTTCAGATTTTAAGTAATTTCTAATAAAAAGAGACAAGTAATGAACCCTTCCTATCAATCTGGACAGATCGAGTTCTTGCTCCTTGTGGTTCGGACATTGTATGAATGTGGTTTGTATCTACAGATGTATGAGCTTCTTTCGTGTTCGACAATACAAAGAGACAATAACAGAACCACAAGGAGCAATGATTCGTCCCTCACGCTCAACACAGATTACATATCATAGCAAAACAAGATTACTTCGATCAGCACAGCACAGCTAGCAAAACAAGATTACATAACAAGAAGAAGACAATCTAAATGTACCAACAACCTAGATATACTCTGCATCAGGATTCAAGAAAACAACAGTCTGACCTAGGTATATACTGCCTCTTTCTATTTCGTACTGACTTCATAGAGTGCAGCATGTCTTTCTCGTGGAGCAGATCTGACCTAGGCCGCACCAAATCGAAGCACACTCAAGCTACCGTGTACAGATCGAAGCTAACGTTTACAGATCGACCCTACCGTGTACACATCCAAGCTACCGTGTTCAAATCCAGGCTGCCCAAAACCCTAGAGAAGGAAATCGAATCCAGAAATCCATCCACCGTCGCACAATCACTGCAAAACACAGGATTTCATTTGGGGGAAATTTGCATCAAACGTACCTCGCTTCGACGAGCCAGTCGCCTCCGTCCACGCCGGTGAAGAGGCCCACCACCTCCCTCTTCAGCAAGCACCGCCGCCGCCGGCTTCGACTTCCCCCGACCCTTGCCGTCGCCAACGGGTGCTCGCCCCCGGTGGAGCGCCGCTCGTTCCCAGGTTCCGCCCTAGCGCGCGCACCGTCCCCCAACCCGTCCTCGCCTGGAAGGGAAAGGAGAGAGACTCTCCCTCGACCGGGAATCTCTCTCTTATCCCTTCCCAGCCGCGCCCCAGAGGAGAAGCCGCTGGAGGGTGAGCAGGGTTCCCTTCGAGGATTCTTTCCCATCACGAAGGGAAAGAGGGGGCGACGGGAACCCGTTGGAGACAGTCTTACTCCTCACTACCTGGATGAGCTTGTTGAAGGAGCCGAGGAAGGGAATCCAGAACTCGAGCCTTGGGACGAGGTCGCAGGAGCGGATGGCCATGGTGCCGCCAACCAGGAGGAAGCAGGCGGTCTCGAGATCGGAAGGCCCGATCGATGCGGTCGCCGAAGGAGGCGAGGCGGCGGGCGATTATTCAAACCTCTATTGTTTAGGGATGCAAATGGGCTGACCATAGGGTCTTTTTTGACCCACTCTAGTTTATTTGTTTGCACTAAAAACTTAATTTTTAGTCCACCTTTTAAGTTTTAGTGCAAACAAATGAACTAGAGTGGGTCAAAGATGACCCTAGGGCCGGCCCATTTGCATCCCTACTATTGTTCCACTGGCAGTTCCACATTTTGCATAGGTAGATCCACGGGCAGTTCATACATCTATTGTTCTATCTCAAGATGAAATATTTGGATATGCTTGCTTCTGTTGTGTTATATCTGCAGTTAGTTCATTTTCATTGCTTCTATTGTGTTATATCTGCATACCTCTATTGTTCAAACTCATGATGGAACATGGTTCAGTTCACTGGCAGTTAGTGCTCGTGTTTCTTGTCTTAATTTGTGATCGTGTTTAATTAGTACTTGTGCTTGCTTCTATTGGTTGAGTTCACTGGCAGTTAGTTCATTTCTTCTATTGATTGACAATGTCTTAATTTGTGCTCGTGTTTAATTAGTACTTGTGCTTGCTTCTATTGGTTGAGTTCACTGGCAGTTAGTTCATTTCAACAAATTTACTTCTGAAACTTTTCATAGCAGCAAAAACAAAACCAATGAAATAATTTCAACGATGTTTTTGTAGTTAGTTCACTGGCAGTTAGTTCCTTTACAATGTTTTTGTATGTTTTGTATATATATTTGTAGGTTTGTCTTCTGGAGCTGAATAATTTCAACGAGCTTTTGTATATATATTTGTCATTAACATATTTAGTTGTGCACTAGTTATTTGAATGTGGTGTAAGGAATATAATTTTAACATACAGTCATCTATTGGTTGTTAGATGGATATGTGAAGCCTACGAAGGAAGCTTATTATTCAAGCAGTTGCGCTTGTTACGGTCATGCATGCATTTTGTGTTAATAGACTTAGATTGGCTAGATTAACTGGACCTGCAGTCACCTATGGTCCTATGTGCAATAGAGACATTGAACGCCAAGCCAATCTAAATCTAATTTTTAATTCTAGTGATATCGAGTGTGTCAACATGTTGCGCATGAGACGAGCCCCTTTTTTCCCGCCTATGCAATCTATTTAGGGACAGGGATTTCCTGCGTGATAGCATACACACATGTATAGAGGAGCAAGTTGCAATGTTCCTCCATGTAGTTGGGCATAACCAAAGATTCAGAGTTATCCATCACATATTTAGGCGATCCATAGAAACAGTGAGTCGGTACTTCAAGGAAGTGTTATATGCTATTGGAGAGCTGCGAGATGAGATGATTAGGCCCCCCCTCCAATGAGACACCCGTAAAGATCAGCTCGAGTTCGAGGTGGTATCCCTATTTTAAGGTAATACATGCACCATTTTATGGTTTGTAATAATCGCTTTGATATAGGACTGTGTGGGTGCTATTGACGGTACTCATGTGCGTGCAAGAGTTCCAAAGGCAAATGTTGCTGCTTTTAGGGGTAGAAAGCCGTATCCAACCCAAAATGTGCTAGCCGCTGTCGATTTTGATCTAAGGTTCACCTATGTACTAGCTGGTTGGGAGGGATCGGCACACGATGCAACAATCCTTGCCGATGCATTAGAACGAAATGATGGGTTATGGGTTGCACCAGGTAATATTTAACATAACTAGTAGGTGCATTTGTTATTAAGACCTATGCGATAACAAAGAAACTAATTTATTTTGTTGAATTGATAGGGAAATGGTACTTGGTAGATGCTGAATATGCATGTCGACCTGGGTTTTTGCCACCTTATCGGGCTACTAGGTACCATTTAAATGAGTACGACGGAAGGAACTATCCTACTAATCCAAAATAGTTGTTTAAATTAAGACATTCCGGCCTTCGTGTCACGGTTGAGAGAACTTTTGGGGCATTGAAGAATCGCTTTTGCATTGTAGACAACAAGCCTTTTCACCCATACAAGACCCAAGTGAAGTTAGTGGAGGATGTCTTGTTTGCTGCTTTCTCTTATTTGGTGGATAATAGGGTGCAAGGTGTTGCATTTGTGACTATGAATGAGAACCATCGTGCTATGTGGCTACGGTCATTTTGTCCGAAGCATAACCTCTGAAACATTGTGATGTGGCTATGGAACTTTTCATTTTGCCTTCTAGACGGTCCTGAACCAAGTCTGAAACACTATGATGTTGCTATGAATTTTTATATAATTTTGGATGGACTTGAAATGTAGTACATGACTAAACATGTGCTGTAGATGGTTATGAACTTTTATATCATTTTGGATGGCCATGTGAAACATCGATGATCTGCTCAAATTTACTGATGCTTGCTGTTATTTATCTATGCTTGATGAGTTCAACGTGTTTTGTATGGAGCAGGCGAATCGGTTGGTTTATGGCTGCGTTCCAACTGATTCATAACCTAGTTGTTAACTTGCATAGCTTCTCTGCAGTATTGCATCCCAATACCATATCGATTTTTGTTAGTAATTTATACTAGGCTGTTTGGTATTGCATCCCAATACCATAGCTTCTTCTGGGAACAACCAATTCTAGTAGTTAAAGAAAACAACTTGATTCAATAATATGGCAACTAATTCGTAATGCAAGATCCTGTCAACTACCTAGTTGTGTCCAGTCTTACGAGAACAACCAATCAATAATGACATCAAAAACAACCAATCAATAATGACGTAAAGAAACAACCAATCAATAATCCTTAAAAAACTATTAAGGTTTAAACTTGCTTCTACATCAAGGTTTTGTCGAAGGGAATGTTGTTGAAACTACATGTTATACTTGTTCTCTTATCTAAATTTGATTTTCTATTTGCCATTATGCAAGAGATAAACATTCATGCAACCAACCAAACACGCTCTCTCCATATCGACTATCTCATGCGACCAACCAAACATCTTCTCTTCTCACTTGCGCCACTCATAGAATCAACCAAACAACATCTCTTCTCACCTGCACCACTCATACAATCAACCAAACAAAGATTTTCTTGCATCCACACACCTGGATCCCACCAGCCTTGGCTCCACTCATACAACTGGCCGAGTTGAGAAGGCAACCAAACAGCCCATAAATGTACTTGGTCCTGCTACATCCCTTTTCATTCCAAGTCACCAAAATTTTTCTCAGAGGTCCTGCTACATCTTGGTGCTTCCAGGATGGATTGAAAGGGGAGATTCATGAGCTTCTTTTAGGATCACCTCTTTGATTTCTTGGTCATCTGGAACTTATATTTGCTTTCCACGCATGACTAAACCATCCACATTCTTAGAGAATCCCAATTGCGCATATTCTTTCATCTTGCGCTTAATTTCAGCCACTCCTGCATCCTTGAGCTGGGCGACTTTAATTTGTGTTTCAAGGGTTGGTTGTAGGGTCAGGGTTGCGACATACCCCTTCTTAACTACTTCCAAGTTGAGTTTGCGGAACTCTTCAAGTAGTTCTGGCTAATTGACAAGAATTGAGGTATTGACGGTGTGTAGCTTCCGATTGAGCACATCAGCTACAGCATTCACCTTGCCAGGGTGATAATGAATGCCCATATCATAATCCTTAATTAACTCAAGCCATCTTCACTGCCTAAGGTTCATATCTGTTTGAGTGAATAAATATTTCAGACTCTTGTGATCGGTGTATATCTCACATCGGTTGCCAATAAGATAATGCCGCCATATCTTGAGGGCATGAATGACGACTGCCAATTCCATATCGTGAGTGGGATAATTGGCTTCGTGTGTCTTCAATGGCGTGAAGTATAAGCTACAACCTTGCCCTCTTACATCAACACACAACCAATGCCTTGATGGGATGCATCGTAATACACATCGAAACTCTTGTGTATGTCGGGCAAAATGAGAATTGGGGCTGTTGTGAGTCTTTGCTTTAGCTCTTGGAAGCTTGCTTCACAAGCTGATGACCACTCAAATTTCTTCTCTTTCTTGAGCAATTTGGTCATTGGCTTTGCAATTTTTGAGAAGTTTTCGGTAAACCGGTGATGCTATTCGGCAAAACTGAGGAAACTTCGGATTTCAAGAACGGTTCAGGACCGTTCCCAAGTGAGCACATCTTGCACCTTGCTCGAATCAACGGCAATACCTCCTTAAGAAAGAACATGGACTAGAAAGGCCAGAATTCGCACTTGCTAAACTTTGTATATAGCTGATGCTCTCAAAGTTTGTCAAGCACCATACACAAGTGAAGTTCGTGCTCTTCTTCGCTCTTGGAGTAGATGAGATTGTCATTAATGAATACCACCACGAATTTGTCCAGGTACCCCTTGAACACCTTATTAATAAGATTCATGAAAGTAGCAGGTGCATTAGTGAGTCCAAAAGAAACAACGGTGTACTCGTACAAACCGTAGCAAGTGGTAAAAGTAGTCTTTGAGATGTCCTCTGGCTTGATTTTGAGTTGGAAATAGCCAAGTCTCAAGTCAATTTTGAAAAGACTCGAGCTCCGCTCATTTGATCAAATAAGCCGTCAAATCACGGAAGAGAATATATGTTCTTGATGGTGACTTCGTTCAATGATTGGTAGTGAACACACACTTGGAGACTACCGTCCTTTGTTGGGACCCGGATTTACGAATCCGAAACCCTCTGTGTATACTGCACTAGTTCAGGATCACGCTAGTACACACAGTGGCAACAAAATTGACATATCATTCCAATCATCGAATTAACTCAGAAAATAGCAAATAGTAACAACAGACCTTATAGTCAAGTTTACATAACTGTGCCTTAAGGGCTTAAGAAACAAATAAAACTCTTGCAGCGGAAAATAAAATAACTTGGGCCATACGACATGCCACAGGCAATCGTCTGGGGAGCGTAATCCTAGTTCACGTAGTCTTCATAGTACTCCTCATAGAATTCAGTATTTCCCTGTTCTTCTTCAGCAACTGATTAACAAAGGCACAAAGCCGTGAGTACAAAAGTACTCAACAAGCCATAGCGATTGATGCAAATAATGTACGGCTTGACAAAGGATAATCATATGGTTATTTTGCAGAAAGCAATAACTTGAAGTCAATACAATAAATAAATTCAAAGCATAGTTGACAAAAGATAATAAGTAACTAGTAAATCAATGGTAAACAATAACACAAGGTTGGTAAGGCATCACTCATCACCAACTAAATCATTATCAACCACTGAACTCAACAGTAAAATAATTTGACAACGAAAACAATAATGAACTCCCCGTTCACTTCCAACAATACCATCCTTCAACAATTTCTGAAAACTCTATACCCTGTGTGAAATTCGCAGGCACGTCCATGACCGCGGACACGGCTATTCGAATAGCTTAACATACACTCTGCAGAGGTTGTGCAGCTTTACCCACAAGACATGATTGTCTCTTTATTGCCATGCGCAGTTAACACACTTCCTTTGGTGTGCGGCAGAGAGATCACGACGAGGACTTTACAATGCTCTGTTCAAACCCAGTACTGCCCACTAAGGTTTCACCCCTCAGGGCCCCCTCTTGCGCCTTGTGAGTCTACTCGTCTATCCCGGAACCCATACAACCACAACAGTACTCAAATTTTGACATTGCAAATTAATCAGCCAGGTTTGTCACTAGACATGTGGTTGTACAATTAGGCCCAGTTCAATGGCGCACAAGATTAAATCCTTAAGTATACCCAGGCAAGACAATCACATCCCAAATGTGCTAACAGCACCCCCTTTACTGCACGATCACTTGCCCGAGTGAAAACAACTTTGTATAACCAATACCAATGGCACACCCTGCCATAGTACAACAAATTTTACCACAGTGGCTACCTGCCACGGTTCTATATCTCATTAAGTCAATATTATTAATTCATCATGTGACATGAGCCCAACGTACAACTAAGTATGTCTAAGCATATTTACGCTAACCCAATGTTGGTTCTACAATTATGTCCAACGAGTAAATAACCCAACCTAGGGTGACAATAGATACATGGCATTTCAATCACTCAAGGTGTCATAATGGCAAACAGGTGCTTAACTACTCCCAATAAATAATAGCTGTAAACAAATAGCATGCAATTGTATGAAACGAAAATACTTTTGCAAACATAGGTCCAACATGGTCAAAGACTACAACTTGCCTTGTTGATCAACTGCTATCGCTGAGTCTTGATCTCCGAATCCTGCGCTCGCTCCCTGGGGATCAACGTCTACCGGAAAAGAATGCAATAAACACTAATAAATAACAAAACAATAAGCAAACAGTACCAAAAATTAAAATAAATAGCTCTGGAATGTAGAGCTCAATTTTACAAATTTTTAGAAATTTGAATGGGCTCAAACGAAGTTCGTATGAGGGAGAACGGGCTCTCGGAAGTTTATTCGGGAGAGAAATTGAAAAACAGAGAATATTTCGAGAATATTCTTTTTCAAAAATTAATTAGAATTTAATCCTGAGAGGCTGACAGGTGGGGCCCGTGCGTCAGTGACTCGGCTCACGGTGAACCATGTCCACGGGAAGGCTATGGTCTATGGTGAACTAGGCTCACGGAATAGTGCTAGGGTTGAGGTGGCGAGCGGCTGACCGGGCGCGACGTGGGCGATGATGCGGCGGACATGCGAGCGGGAAGGTCAACGTGGCGGCTGAATTGGACGACGACGAGGCGGCCACATCAGCTCGGGCTTCGACAACCAAAATCACGGCGGCGCTTTGCTGGCCGCAGAGAAGACGACACGGCAAAGACTATTAGAGGCCAGATCGGGCACTAAACTTTGGGGATCCGGAAGAGGACGACCCGGCGCACTCGAGGAAACACACGGCTGCGACAGAGATGGACCGGAGGAGTAGATCGACGCGGAGGAAGATGGCAGCGGCGGCGAGGAACTCCAGCGAGCTCATTCGCAGAGACGACGAGGTCTTGGGCTAAGCGAGGCGGTGCACTGGAGGCGGTGCGAGGCGAGGAACTAGAGTACTGTGTCAGATGCGGCTTTTAAAGCCTTGAGGACGCGGTGTGGACGCGGAAGCCGAGGGTGGCTTGGGCGTAGCGGTAGCTAGGGTTTGGGGATGGGTCGCGGCGGCCGTGGCAGTGCGTCTTGGTGGAGCGACGACGCGTGGCGGGCTGAGGCGGACCGGGCCGAACAGTGGAATGATCCGGCCCACGGTCGATTAGAATTTAAAATCCTTTTTCGAATAAAGAAAAATCCAGAAAATCAATTAAAGGCAAATAAGTTCAAATAAATAGCAAATAAATTCAGAAAAATCCCAAAAAATACAAAAACATTCCTTGAAGCATAAGGAACCCAACAAAAACTGAAAATATTTGATTTGATGCATAGATTATTTAAATAAAATATTTTGGTGTTTAGAAAATTCAAGTTAAGCTGGAATTAATTCGAAAAAGTCCAATTGGTTCTTTTTGACTTTGAAACTTTGCAAAAGCTTAAAAATTGGGATGTTACATCCTTCTTGACGAATAACACTGGACTTCCGCATAGAGACGAGCTAGGACGAATGAAACATTTATCTAGCTGCCCTTTGAGTTGTTTATTCTATTCTACCAACTCATCTGGGGGCATACGATAAGGACATTTGGAAGTGGGTCTTTGTTCTGTGAAGATCGATAATGAATTCCAGTTCTCGGTCTGGTGGTAAACCTGGTAGCTCTTCAGATTAAGACATCAGGGTACATACAGACAACTGGTATTTGGTATATCTCTAGGACTGAGATAGAGTGGAGGGATGGCTGTTGCAAGGTGGAGGTTTGATTGGAGGTGTATTTGACATGAATACCATCGGAATTGACTAAAGAGACACATCGATTGGCACAATCAATGTGTCCCTACTTCATTGATATCAAATCCATGCCACAAATAACATCAAGGCCCGATGAATTAATGTTGATTAAATCACATTTGAAATCCACCCTATTGATCACACTTTTAACTCCCAAGCTTATAAATTTTGCTTTCAAGATAGACTCAGGTGAATAAATTAACATGTTGTTATCTAGGTAGTTGACTTTGATCTTTTGTTTCTCAACAAACTTCGTGGATATGAATGAATGGGATGCTATAGAATCAAATAAAACAAATGTAGGAGTTGAATGCACAAGAAACATACCCAGCACCACATCGGGTGCGTCATTCGCTTCTTTTGGCAATTGCATGATTCAGACGGCCACACCCAAAAGCCTTGATTGAGATTATAGAATTCCCTTTCTTGCCTTCCTTGCCTCGCTCGTTATTTCATCCGCGACATACCGGGCAAGATAATTGAATCGGTGGAGAAAGTCCAAGGCGGGCATGGAGCCTTGATTGAGATTATAGAATTCTCTCCTTTTGATCTCCATAAAACTTGAGGGAATGTGAGCGGTGTGGAATGCATCTTTGAAAGCCTCCCATGTGGTTACTTGGCCAGGTGGGCGAATATCCATATAGCTATCCCACCAAGCTACGGTAGCTCCTTGAAGATAATATGCAGCGTACTGCACTTTTTTGTTTATTTTTGCATCTCGCGATGTCGAGCTTGCACTCGATATCGCGAAGCCAGTCATCAGCGTCCAAAGGATCAGTCGCAGAAGAAAAGCTCGACGAACGAGTCCGTTGGAACTCAGCCAAGCAATATTGAGGTGGCATGGCTGCCATTCCACCGTAGGCTTTGAGGTTCTCTGTGTTTTGTACCATCCTCTCGAGGAGGCGGGTTTGCATTACGAGAACTTGTGCCATTGATGAAGGAGGGGGGCAATTCCTCAGTTTGAACCTCTTATCGGTCATGAGCGCTCTCTTGCTCTTCTATATGCGTGCCCGAGTGTTGTGTCTCATGGCTCTGAGATCACGGATGTAGTGGGTTGGGGTGCACTGGATTGGGCACCTCACCCTTCAGAATGTGACCTTCATGGACAACATCACTTGCCAAGAGCGCGCGTAATGATCGTGTCATTGGCATCCTGTTATACACATAAAAATTAGCAAATTCATGCATAGCGAATAAGGAAATGACTTGATATGGAAGTATAGCGAAGGTAGGTTGATTGAGAACACATATTTGAGCTCGAAAACTGAATATTAAATTGAAATGAAATTGCGAACAACAAGGGTAGATTTCATATTTTGCAATAAAAAAGACGACATTAGCATGATTTAGATGTCATACATAGGGGAGATACATCATGGAGATCAACAACAACTGATGCTAACCATCCAATTAAGTCTTTTACAAGTTTTCATAGCTTTTACAAGTTTTCATAGCAAAAGTACATCTCAAGTTAACTCATATTACAACCCAAAAGTGAGCTTCTAACATCTAGAGCACCTAGTCAGATCCTAAGCATTACCACCATTGTCGGCGGCATCGGGAGTGTCGTGGGCAATGAGTTGTGAAGGAGGTGCAACAGGCATCATCAACTCATACTTGTGCCCATTGAAGAAGACACTTTAACCACGCACCGTGTGCATGGGACCACCAAAGCGAGCGGCCAAGATGTGGCATCCATGTTCCCCCACTGACATGCGCACACCGCGGATGACGCATCGGTAGAAGCTAGAAAGACATGGAAGGTCCTCCGTGGCTCGTACACCTCGTGCTCACCATACACTATCTCCGCGGAGAAGAAGCCACTGTGGAGCAGTGGTGTCATATGAGCCTCCAACTCGGCAATACGGCGACGCGCGAGAGACGAAGAAGGTATCCATCAAAGACCTCACTAGCCCCGCATGTTAGGCGAGTGAAGGATCCAATACAGTATCCATCATCGTATAGATATTATCCAAACTATCCCGCTCACACGACGAGGAACAATAGACGAATCCAGACGTCCTCATCGCTGTGGACGGATCTGCACCTCGTCGTCCTCACCGCCGTATACATCCACCTCCCAGCCCATTCCATCTCCGCCACTGCCGCTTGTACTGTTGTACATCCTCCTCGCTATCTATTCCTCGAGTTCGCCGCCGACCATATTTGCTTCCCCATGTCTCTCTCTCCCTTCCTCGCCCCCCGCTGCCGCTGCTCACCCCTGGATTGTGGGAGAAGCCGTTGCTCGCCCCGATGGATTTGGGGAAGAATCCGCCGCTGCCCCGTCGGCTACAGGGACGAAACCGCCGCTCGGGCCCAAATCTGAGCGGTGGAGCCCGCATAGCTCGGACTCTGCCATGGGCGATGTGGCGGCGTTGAATCGAGTGAGGGAGGGCGGGGGCTTTTATGGGCTGGGCTGCACGCAAGCGACTGCAATTGTAGGTACATTGGCGGGCCCACCTGTCAGATTTGGCAGGCAAATCACCAACACCAACACCAGGTGGCTTATGGTCTTATGGATCTTTCAAGCGGTAGAGAACATACGGAACTATTATTGGCCCCAGGTCGTTGTTTGTAGGAACAATCATCTCTTTTAAGTAGTACAGAAAATACGGAATACCCCAGGTGGTTGTTGACACGAACATCGTCATTCTTAGCTACTAACCTCCGAAAATCTTTAAGTCGGTTCGTTAACAAGCATGAATTTACAGTTTGTGTTTAAACATTAGCTTTACATGACACGGTTCGATGGGAAGTGCCATCCCTGTCGTGATTTTGGCAACCACTTGAAAGTTAAAGCCTTAATAAATTAACTAATGAGCAAAGCAAACAGCAGATGAAATGAGTGTGGTAACCCATTCAGCTGGAAATAAATTGGCCAAGCCACAACGGTGTGGTTATCCTAATAAGCAAGCAAACATCAGTTAAAAGTTGAAACAAAACACATGCTTAGGAAACAAAATGGAGAGAAAAGGTAGCTAATACTGCCCAAAACCTGTTTTCTCAAGTACTGGAAGCAATGACACGAGTCATAGATATCCACAGATGAAACATGGATCGCCAGTAGTTGCACTGCTGAAACCAAGATGTAAAAAAGAAGTTACCATGAATAAACATTAATTAATGAGAATCAGAGCATAATGTGCAATGATAGCTATTAGCCTGAGATATATAGAATGAACCTTCAAAATGTCCATTCAAAGATTGGCTTTGGCAGGCATGTCCCCAGCACGAGCTGCGGCGTAAGCATCTGGAAGACCTGGAAAAGTGTCCTTGTGACGATCAATGTATATTGCAATGAAATAATCCTCACGATAACCAACTAATTGGAGGAAACCAGCGCCTTTCTTAATCAATCCCTTCTCCCGCAGGATCTTTACAACATAATGGCGCGGCACCATCCGTTTCTCCAGGCTGTAAGTAAACAGAACAGGCCTCTTGATAATGTACTCTGGCTCCAAGCCAACCTCACTGACCATGAACTCTATCTTGCGGCGAAGTCTGTCTTCAGATTGTCCTAGAATTTGTGGCATCCCGCAGATCGCATCGCGCAGCTTGTCCTTGGAGAACCCAAGAGTGCTCCTCAAGAACTCCATCCTCGCGGCGACCTTCTCTTCACTGACGGAGGCGGTCAGGATCACCGCGTACTTGAATGCATACGAGGTGCGTGACACGCCGAGCTTTTCAGCGCGCTTCACAAACACCTTCACTCGCTCTGGCCTGTACACGAGCATCCTCGCGGACCGCTTGACAATATCACAAACACCTAGCCCGCGCTCCCCAAGCAGCGCGATGTTAGGCTTCACGACCCTCTCGAGGTCGGTGGTGAGGATGGAGTTGTTCCTCTTTACGTTCCGGACGAGCTTGTCGAAGGAGCCGAATAAGGGGATCCAGAACTCGAGCCTCGGGGCAACGTCGCAGCAGCGGAGGGTCCTGGCGCCGCCGACTAGGAGGAAGCGGGCGATCTGGGGATGGGACAGGCCTACGCGATCGCGGAGGGAGGCGAGGCGGTGGGCGATGTTGTCCACCCTGGCGCAGAGGAGCGGCGGGTCGGCGGCAACGACGGCGGCGATGTCCGGGCGGGAGAGGCCGACGCCGGAGAGGAGAGCGAGCACGGCGTCGGGGTTGGATGCGGAATTGAGGCTGGAGAGCTTCTTGGACGCTTTGATCGCTTGGGGGCGGGTGAGGCCGCAGGTGGTGAGGAGGTAGTCCTCGAGGGAGAATGGGGTGGGGGACGAGGAGGTGGTGGTAGAGAGGAGGCGAGCGCGAAGGTGGACTGAGGAGGAGGGTCCTGCGGTGACGGTGGGATGGGAGGCAACGCGGAGCAGCGGGAGAAGGCGCCTCCGGAGGTGGAGCATGGCGGCGGGCGTGGCGGATGGCCGCCGGCGCTGAGAGGAGTCGGCGCGGCGCGTTTGCGGAGGATGGGGATCTCATGTCATGTTTGCTACGCTGGGCTGTGGGCCCGTGAGCCCGCATCAGGTCAGGCCAGCACCTGGCCCTTCTCTCTGATACGACCCATTTGGCGTCCACGGGGCGGGGATTTTTTTTATTTAATATATATTTAAATTTTTTTCCAAACTAATCAACGGAAACAAAAAAAATTGCAAGAATATACTCCGATCGCTCATATAGGGGGCGATCGCCCCAGTATGAGGCGATAGGATCTGGATGTAAAAAACGCACTTGTGAAAATAAACACATGAAGGAGTAGATTTGTCAATATTTTTTGCATTCAGGTACCTATCGCTCTAATATGGGGTGATCGCCCCATGTATGAGCGACGGGGTCTATTTTTGCAATTTTTCATTTCCGTCGATTGGTTTTGAAAAAAAAATTAAAATAATATTAAATAAAAATAAATTTCAGGGCAGCCGGCCATCGTGGCTATGTCCGGATCAGGGTGGGCATTCGGTTTTTCTATTTAATCCATTTGATTTTTTAGATTTTTAAAATAATTTGGTTTTTAAAAACTGGCTACTAAAATTTTCGGATCAAAATAAAAAATTAAATCGAATTAATTGATATATTCCGGTTTGATTAATTCGGTTTTTGGCTAATCAAAATATGAATAAACATTAGATACATTATATTTTATTCTTCTCATATCGCAACATAGAGTAGAGATAAATCCACACAATAATCATAGGTCATAAAGGTATAAGTATAGTAAAGCATATAAACATATTATACATATACATAAAGATATTAGAACATGAGAATGTTTGGTAGCTTTCGCAAGAACATTATAAAAATGGTATTGTACATGGGCTATTCAATTATTCGGTTATTTCGATTTCCGGAATAAAAAATCGAACCGAATACCGAATTATACCAAAAAAAAATCGAACTGAAAACTGTAAACTAAAAAAATCAAAATAATCAATTAATTCAATTCGATAATTCGATTTCGGTTTAAAAATATTTATCCCTTGTCTCACCTATTTTCACGAACCAAAATGGCGCCAAAAAAATGGATACAAGGGATGGAGTGTCGCAGCGTAGTGTGGAATTGCAGGCTCGGACTAGATCAGCCCGGTGAGAAATTAAAAAGGAGTGAAAATTGGATGGATGATTACATGCAGTGATTCAAATTTTGGTCCGAAATTCGAAATCGCCGATATTCAAAATCCCGGCCGGGTAAAAAAAATTTCAAAATGCTATAGTGATTTCGGATTTCTCGGCGATTTCGGCTGAAATCTTGGTAATTTTGGCCGAAATTTGGTGTTTTTTTTGCCGGATTTTAATTTTTGTGCATTAGATTTGATTGGATTTAGGGTCAAGATCATCCACAAAAAAATTTAAAATGTTTTTAACCATTTTTTGGTCGGTTCAATTTGTCGGTTATGACTGTCTGAATTTTCTAAAATTTTTCAAGATTGATCATCATCTGAAAATTTTATGGGAATATTATGAATGTGTTAGGACTATTCACAAAAATTTTCTAAAGTGGTTTGAACTATTTTTCATTTAGGTAAAATTTATCGGTCCGTCTTTAGTAGCACTATTTGAATTTTTGAATTATCAAGTGGATAAATAACACAAAACTACCATCCATGAAATCAAATAGAAGATGTCAAAAAACCATAATACAATGCAGAGATGGTTGACAAATTACAACAGGCCATGTATCAGTAATAAACTCCACGATATCATATGATATATCCCCTTGCACATCAATTTGCTCATTTTCAGTTGAGCCCCGAGGAAGACATTAAAGAAAAGGTGCTTAAAATGAATATATTGCCTCAGTACCCTCACTAATACTAGTGTACCACTATACCTTAACAACAGAAGGTCTAGTAGCAAACTTCTTCCCAAGCTTCTTTGAAGCATCACTCAACTTTACACCTAAAGGTTCAGGAGAGAGAATATGATCCACAGAACTGTGCCCTAGCTTAATAGCAAAAAAAATGCCCATTTGGAACCTCAGTATGCTCAGTTTAGGTTTGAATTTAACATCCACACAACTACCTCTTCTATTGTGTTTAGAATACAATCATCCATTCTGTTAAGTTCATAAGATGTACATAGTGTGTACACAATGTTTAGACTATATCCTTACTTAATAGCAAACTACTACAGAGTTGTCACCAACTCACCATGAAACTATATCCTAGATTAATTGCAAACAGGTGCCATCATGAAACTTTAGTGTAGGTTCAGTTTAAGTCTAGAGTTAACATTCACACAAGATATCTTCTACAATGTTTAGACTTCAGAGTTTAGAATACCGTCATGTCCATTCTGTTCACTCGGAAGTTATAAATAGTTTAGAATACCGTCATTTGTTACATTTGAAAAATCAAAAACAAACTTTACATAACGTTTTTATCATGACATTACCATTGTTAGATTTTTTAAAATTTCTCATGCTTTATCATCATCTGAAATTTTTCTGGGAACATTAAAAAAATTTCAATTTTTTTTGACGTGTTTTGGACCATTTTTCGGCCGGTTCAATGTGGGCCGAGATCTCGGTGATTTTGGTCCAGATCTCGGTGATTTCGGCCGAGATCTCGGATTTCCCGGTTAAAAAAAAAAACAGATTTGAAATTTGGTTTTTGTATTTCGTCCAAATTTTGTCCAAAATTTCCGAATCTCGCCGAGATTTCCGATTTCGGTGACCTCTGAGATTTATACCAAAACGAAATTTGAAATCTTGATTACATGCATGCCTGCAGCTTTCGTCTTCCTAATGCCTCGCTCTGTGCTCGGACATGTCCTAATCGTGTTCGTGGTCGTTGGCCGGCGATGGACGTGCATCGCCGACTGGCATCGAAGACGATGGACAAGGAGCTAGGTGAGCCTGTAGTCCTGCAGAGCTTGTCCACCATTGTGGGTTTCATTCACGAGAGAAATTGTATGCAAAGCGCAAATTCTGAGCTGGTCTTCCCCCGAAGTGGGCAATTTGGCATTATGGTAATGGAGTTAGCATTGGGTTTTGTGCCAGGGAAAATTGCAAAACAAAAATACCCAACCACATCCATGTTTTGGTTTACACAGGTTAAGTATGTCCTTCCACATAAGGTTCAAACTTCCGATCGAAATTTAAATCTCATATTTTAGTCTCTCCCAGATTCATAATCTCGACTGAATAAAAAATTCTGAAAAAATTCAAACTGCTACAATAATTTCTAAACTCGCGCCTATGACCAATTGAACAAGCTCCATGTGTTGAGTTTTCATCCAACTATACATATTCATTAATAGAGGATTCAAAAGTGAAGGGTGGATTCATAAAAGGCATCAAGTTGTTTGCGGAGATGCAGAGAAAAGGTGAGGCACCATATGAGTTTACCAATTTGAGCTTGCTCAGAACAGATGAGCTAGAGATCATCAAGCAAGTTCATGCAAAAATTACCTTCAGAGGGCTTCTGAATAGCGTTGTTGTTGGAAGCATGCTTCTCGATGCCTATGCCAAACTTTCAGATATCCAGTCGGCCATAGCAGTTTTCGACTCTATGGTAAGTAGGAACATCGTCACCTGGAATTTCATCTTGAATGCATGTGTTGAAAGTGACATGCCGAATGAAGTCCTTAAGCTATTTCTAGAAATGCAAAAGCAGCATGGGTTAGCTCCAGATGAATATACTGTATCGATAATGCTGAAAGCAGCCACCAATTCCTCACAAAGTGCCTTTGGAATGCAGATTCATGGGCTTACAAAAAAGATGGGCTTGAACGGGAGTACGATGATCGGGAATGGCCTAATTAGAATGCTATTTATGAGGAATACATATAAAATTTTTGCAATATATATATACATACACACACACACACAAATTACATTTATATATGTGTGTGTGTGTGCATGTGATGTGATGCATCTTTTGTCAATGAAGAGCAGGTGCATTCTGTGTTTCAACTAAAAACTGAGAATTACATGACTTATGTTATCAAGCTATTCTTTCATGATTTTTTAAAAACTTTTCCTATTTTTTTCTAGCCATGAGAGATCATTTTACAATATTTTGCATTGTCATAATTTTTGAAAATTCCTCATGCTTGATCTAAAAATTTTATGGGAAAATTAGTGATGCATCAGGAAGATCCACAAATTTTTTTAAAATTATCTAATGTGGTTTGAACCAAATTTCATTCGATTGAAATTTGCATGTCAGCCTTCAGTAGCACTGTCTGAATTTTTGAAAATTCCTCAGGCTTGATTGTCATCTAAAAATTTTATGAGAATATTATAGATGTGTCAGGACCATCTATAAAAATTTTCAAAAGTTTCTAATGTGGTTTGCACTATTTTTTCATTTGGTTAAAATTTGTCGGTAAGCTTTTTATCAGAACAGTAGCACTGCCAGAATTTTTTTAAATTCCTCAAGCTTGATAATCATCTAGAATTTTTATGGGAATATGAGTGATGTGTTAGGAGCATAAAAAAATCAAAAAAATTTAACATCATTTGAACCATTTTTTATTCAGTTGAAATTTACCGAGATTCGATAATCTCTGACAAAATTTTGGGTTTTTTGGCCAAAATTTTGGAAATCTCAGACCAAAAAATTATGTAGTTGAAATTTGATTTTTGAATTTCATTCGGATTTCATTCGAAATAATGAGATTTCGCTAAAATTTTGGATTTCGAAGGGTGACAAGATGTGAACTAAAAATGAAATTTGGAACCTTGCTTCCACCATTGATTGGCAATGAGATTCGTGCACATTGCCTTCCAAGATGAATCATAGCCACAATCTGGATTTCTAATGGGGGCACTTGTACTACCTAGTGTTTTATTATTTATTGGCTTCTAGGTAGCCAAGCCGCTCATGTTGAAGCCAAGATCGTCTAGCTTTCAGGCTACCGAGCCGCTCACCTTAAAGTTAGGACCATTGTGATTCCAGCCGATCGAGCTACTCACGTTTCACAACCAAAAACACAAGTATATAGTTTATCATGAGAGACCAACACTTATACACAAAGAACTACTTTTATACATCTCAACTTTACACTCTTAGTGTCTACCATACCTCCCGCTCTCTATCTATGGTTTTCTCATGGTCATCCCTAACACTCACTCATATGCTCATGGTGGCTCTTATTATTGCTCATCCATGGCATACCATTGGATTGGTGTCAAGTGGCAACCATCCAAAGCCTATAACTACAAATATCTTCTCTATAGAATTCTCTACTCAAAATATTAAGTCTCTACTTTCTTCTTTTCTAATATCTAGTTTCCAAATATTTCTCTATTTTACCATGAAGGATGACAAAGAAATTTATTCTAGGAACTTGCTAAAGTAATATCTACCTCATGTAAATTTCCTAACTATTCTAGAAGCATCAAGTATGCATTGAACATTTCACAACACTCCCTCTCAATGCATTCTTGCTTTTCACAACACTCCCTTTCTACTCGGTCTGCCTCTATTGGCAACTAGATGGGGAATAATGTGTCTGCCATGGCTTGGATGAGAGCAGCCCAAGTAGCCTTACCATTAGCCGTGGCTCGAGGGCGACATTACAATGGCGTTGAAAGGCGGCGGTGACATGGTGGCGTTGGAAGGCAGCAACAAGAGTGCTTGGCTAGGGAAGACACCGTGCAGCAAGGACAAGCGCACTACCAACAATAAGGTGGGGGTGATTGGGGGTGATCCGTGATTCAATTTTGGAGGTTTTGCATTGGTTGATTTTATTTTTTGGGGTGATTTATGGTCCGATGTGAAAGTATTGGGCTTCTAATCTTTTGTTGTGTACAATCTAAAATTTTAGAACTTTGAATCCTAAATCATGAAATTTGTTGATGCTCTTGAAATATCAAATCTGAAACTTGTTAAAACTATAATCCAGAAGGCTGAAACTTCAAAAGAATCATGAAACTATTTGAAACATTCAAAACATCGAACTTGAAAATTGAATCATAAAGAATGGTGAAGCCTTAAACTCATTGAAACTTTTGAAACATCAAACCTGACACTTTTTGAAATTTGAGTCTTGGAGTTTGAAACTTTTAAGCCTACAACTTGGCTAAATTTTATAAACATTTAACCTGAAACTTGAGCCCAAAAGTCATCTAAAACTTGACTCCTGAGACTCGTTGAAACTTGTTGGAACTTTCAAACGTCACACATAAAACTTGATGAACTTAGGTCAGGAAGCTTGAAGCTTTAGAACTTATCTTGAATCCTGAAACTTGTTGAAACTTAGGTCTTGAAGCCCAAAACTTTGGAACTTGTCTTGAATTCTGAAACTTGTTGCTACTTTAAATACAAAAACTTGAAACTTTCTGAAACAGGAGATGACATTGAGGACACAGGGAGGATGATAATGTTGTGAACCATGCGTTGGGGAGGAAAACATTATTCTCGCCAACACATATGCAACGGAAGATGGCGAGGTCATGCAACATGCATGTGAGTGTTTGAGGGACACAGATGTGAATCGTCCAATCACGTCTAATCTGACGTCTACTACCTTTCTCGTTTGACGGAGTATGGACGGGATACCGTGTGCTAGCATGTTCCTTCTTTATTTTATCATGAAGCATGACAAAGCAATTTATTATAGAAAATTTTTAAAATAATATCTACCTCATGTAAATTTCCTAAATATTCTAGAAGCATCAAGTATTCATTGACTATTTCTCAACATGAGTAAATAGAACAAGCCTCTCCACAATGTAGTCTAGCTCCAAGCAAGGTTTCAAATCTCGTTTTGGGTTAAATCTCGGAGGTGGCCGAAATCCGAAATCTCGGCGAGATTCGGAAACTTCGGACAAAATCTGGACGAAATACAAAAACCAAATTTCAAATTCGTTTTTTTTTTTCAACCGGGAAATCCGAGATCTCGGACGAAATCATCGAGATCTCGGTCCACATTGAACCGACCGAAAAGTGGTCCAAAACACGTCAAAAAATTTTGAAATTTTTTTGGATGGTCCTGACACATCACTAAGGTTCCCATAATAAATTCAGATGATAATCATGCATGAGGAATTTTTTAAAAATCTAACAGTGATCAAGTCGTGATAAAAGCCTTATATAAAGTTTGTTTTTGATTTTTCAAATGTAACAAATAAAGTTTTTGAAAATCTAATAGTGGTAATTTCAAGTTTTTGGAAAGTTTTCTATATATTCCTATATATTATATAGATAATACCTTGATGAGGTGATTTATAACGGCTGTATGTGATTGATTTAGGTTTATGTTCTTGTCACGGTGGAGTCTGAGGGTGTGGTTGCCAAGCTAAATTTGGCGGAGAGAGAGCTTGCCCTGTTCAACATTGGTACGCTAGTAGTGTTTCTTTACATTTTGTTTTTCCTCTGTGATGTTCAGATCTGATCAGTCATTGACTAGTTACATGCCCGTGCGTTGCTACGAAAAACAAAATTGATAACGAAAAATAAAGATTAAAAAATAAAAAAAATTATTTCACAAGATCAAACATCTATCTTTAACGCTTCGTTTCTTGCAAAAGCTAGCTAATTAAAGCAACGCTTCGTTTCTTGCGTAGGGCAATTAAGCAGGGCAATTAAGTAGAGCAATTAAGCAGGACAATTAAGCGACAATTAATGACGTGGGAAGAACTGACCACTGCCACCAAGTGCTGCTTTAGAATAGTAGAGAAATTGGTATACTGGTCAAGCAAATAAAATAAATTAATTAAAAAAAACTTTTCATGCTACGTTGTTTCATTGGTTGTGAAAAACAAAATCTGATTACAAAAATAATATTCGACTTAGCACCAAAAAAATTTCACGGCATATTTTCCACTCTACTTATTTTAAATAATCAACAAAACAAATAACAACAAACAAAAAAACCAACAAAAAAAATAAAAAAAAAGTCATGTCTCTCCCTGGGACAGGCAAGCCCCTACCTCCCCCCAAGAAAGCGGCAAGCCCCTACCTCCCCCCAAGAGAGGGGCAAGCCTCAGCAAGCCCCTCCCGCCGCGTCTTCTCCGTGTGGCAGGGACTATTTCGCAGTGAAATAAATTGCAAATCAACTGAGCTCTTATTATCGCAAGAACAAGAGCGACACTATATATTAAATTATCTTGAGTTACAGACGACCACAACTCTCGCTTGAGTTGCTATTTTTGGGGATTGCTAAAACAACTATTTTTTTTTCTTTGCTATTATGTTGATCTAGTCCACAAGAGGTCGGCCTGGAAAGAGGCTCATTAAGGCCTGCTTTATGGCCGATAGCGAGACAATGGACCTTATAATTTTCGGCTCGGCGTATTCCCGATCAATGACATGAGAGGCTGAGACGATGCTAATTTGAGGCCCGTTAACTGCATCCCTGCGTATGTTTCAGAGTAGGCTGTGACACTGTCTCTGTCTCGAGTCTCGACTCGAGTACAGACAGGTTCATCAAGCACGCAACGTACCAGCGATGCTTCGATCTCTATTCTCTAGCCAAATACAACGAGCTGATCATGCACCCACAGGCCATGCACAGACAAACAACGAGCCACGCCGGCGCGCTCATTGTTCGCCCACCACCGTCGCGGCCGGGAGCCTGTTAGAATCAAAGGATACTTTGTCGAGCAGTGCTTCGACGCTTTCTCTCTCTATAACTTGTGCAAATTTTAAGGTAAACAAAGGAGTAAGTAATTACTTTTTGCTTTTCATTTTTATTTTAATATTTAGACAACTCTCAAAGAGGTAAGTAATCAGCCCCGCAAGTACACACGTCTTCAACGAAGGAAGCGGTCAGCTGGAGTTAAAGCTTAGTTGAAGGTTTAACGAGAGAGAGATTAGTATGGCTTCAGAGTACACGCATAGATGCATGTACTCGCTCAATGTCACCAATGGCATTTGAAATTCACTGCAAACATGTGTATAACACGATAAACTGTACACACACAATTTCCGACAAGTTGCCCTGCACTGCATCTCCAATTCTGCACTGTGACCACACTACGTACTGCATCTCCAATTCTGCACTGTGACCGCAAGTCTAGCTGCAGCCTACCTAAGCATTCGCTCCAGCTGTGTGCTCTATGCACGGCGGCATGGCGAGTAAGGTAGCGAAATGCCGAGTAAAGCTATTTCTTCTTCTTTTTTATTTATCACAAGGCATATTTTCGTAATTTTATCTTCTGCGAGGCCAATTTTAGAGAAAAAGGAACGATGTGCTACTGCAGACTGCAGTAAACTTTTCTAGGGAGCATGTACTTGCGGTACTACTAGTTACATGCCCGTGGGTTGCTACGAAAAACAAAATTGATAACGAAAAATAAAGATTTAAAAATAAAAAAAATTATTTCACAAGATCAAACTTCTATCTTTAACGCTTCGTTTCTTGCGAAAGCTGGCTAATTAAAGCAACGCTTCGTTTCTTGCGTAGGGCAATTAAGCAGGGCAATTAAGCGGCAATTAATGACGTGGGAAGAATGGACCACTGCCACCAAGTGCTGCTTTAGAATAGTAGAGATATGCTCGTAGTGTTTCTTTACATTCCTGTTTTCCTCTCTGATATTCATGTCAGATTAGTCGAACCAGGACATAGATTTTAGTTATATATTTATCATGCTGAGCTACCATTGGTTGATCCGGTTTGTAGTTTGGTCATTTCTGTGCAATCACACAGAATGAATCACCCCTTTTAGCAGAATCATGTATTTGAACCTCGATCGCTCAATGCTTAATGCTTGTCGTTTCCCGGTTCATCTAGGAAGTGAAGGATAGCTTTGGGGGTGTAAAGGTCAATCCTAATAGGTTTGATGCATTACTTGAAATTTGAAATGCATCTTCCTATCCACCAAAATAAATTACCAATTTATACTAGTTAGCCTAAAATACTCAAGGGGATGATGATCTAACTTTGGTGTTGACATTGACGGTGGATTGTTTGTTTATGTCGAATGGCAGACTGTGGATCAATCTTTAGGAATGTTCAAAAATTCAAATAGTGCTACTAAAGACGGACTGACAAATTTTACCTGAATAAAAAATAGTTCAAACTACTTTAGAAAATTTTGAAAATTTTTGTGAATGGTCCTAACACATCCATAATATTCCCATAAAATTTTCAGATGATGATCAATCTTGAGAAATTTTAAAAAATTCGAACAGTCCTAACCGACAAATTGTACCGACAAAAAAAATAGTCAATACATGTTAAAAATTTTTAAAAGTTTTTGTGGATGATCTTGACCCTAAATCCAATCAAATCCAATGCACAAAAATTAAAATCCGGCAAAAAAAACAACAAATTTCGGCTGAAATCGCCGAGAAATCTGAAATTTATTTATTTTTATTTTTTTGAATTTTTGTTTCTGGCCGGGATTTTGAATCTCGGAGGGGTAGATTTCGGATTTCGGACCAAAATTTCAATCCTTGGCTCTAAGCCTACCTCGCTAACCATGAACTCTATCTTACGGTGAAGTTTCTCCTTGGATAATCCTGAAGGACCAAAATGGCGACTAGAGGGGGGTGAGTAGGAGCCAAACAAAATCCCCCGTATAAAAATTCAAACCACCAAGAGAACAGATCGAATAGACTGTAAAATTCGAACAGTTGAGGTCGGATGAATAGTACCACTGACCAGGAAGTCGGATGAATAGTACCACTTACCAGGAAGTCGAATGAATAGTGATCCAACCAAGTTGAGGTCCGATGAACAGTACTCCGACCAAGTTGAGGTCAGATGAACAGTGTTCGGTGAACGGTGCTTTGGTGAATAGTAAAAATCAGCACGATCTCAGAAACAAAAATTGATATAACTTTTGATCGGCTGATCCAAAATTTGTGAAACTTTGTGTGCACCTTCCTATGGATGTCAGAAACCTATTCTAACTTTCAATCACAAGGACTGATGTCTAGATATGACCTTTTTTCAGTTTGGAAAAGGTTACACCAAAGAATCGGGTCTTAACATAAACTGTAACACCCTGGCATCTAGTATGCCCTGGATATCACCAAACATAGTAGAAGCAACATCTAAATACCACAAATAGAGATAAATTACAGCAAGGGGGCAAATGCTAAAACCGAAAATTTTGACAGCATTTCCTTTGTTTTTCCATGGTTCGAAGCAACAACAATAGTATCACAAATATATCATAATGAAAGATATCTAAAACAGCAATAACATGTGACATAGCAATAATTTAAGTCCAGAATAATGCAATTCATCCACTTCATGAGCTAAACGAATCAAATAATATAGTCAAGCACTCAAATAATGCACACTCCAAGTTTTCAGCGCATTAACTTATTATCACATCTACGGGTGACAAAATTTAAGATGTCTAAATGAGTGAAACTTCGTGAGGATGTGCCACTACACCCCTTTCCCGCATGATGGTTGTTGGGGAACGCGGTATGCTACACTAGCACAAATTAAAAATTCTATCGCAAACCAGAAAATCTACTCGCAAGAAGGGGATCATAGATCTATTACCACTAGACGCGCAGTTGCGGAATCCTTCGCACGTCATTGTAGTGGATCGTTCTCGGCGTGGATCGTCGATCCTCACCGCGGATCGTCCTCGCCGCGGATCGTCCTCGCCGCGGACCATCCTCTCCACGCCGCAGTAGCAGCAGCGTCACCACAGCAGTCCACACATCCGGTGATGGAACGCCGTGCGTCGGTGTGCAAGCACCGGGTCGCTCGGCAGGGGCAACGAGTGGAGGTGGCTAGGGTTTCTGGCGAAACACCTCTAAACCGCACGAAAGTCTGTTCTGCGTCTAGCCTCCTCCCCTCCTTATATAGCCACGAGGTGAAACCCTAGGCAGTCAGGGCCCATCTACGCGTTAAGCCCACGAGGTCCATTAATTACGGATCCAATCCGAATTAATGTGTCCCAGCCCGTTAAGTGTGTGACCCTGTAGGTTCATGCGCATTTGGACATGGATTCGGAAAACCCTTTTTCTAATCCAATAGTCGGTAGCGGTTCCTTGCAGAGCATGCCAACTCCCAAACACATATGATTAAAGTACTAATGTACTAATCCCTTTGCCAAACTATATGAAGATCGAACTCAAGGCGAGAAGCATATCATCCTTTGACAGTTCAATCCATCTCTCGTATCCGTGATATATTAATAAGTTGTGATTGACTTCTCAATCATGGCATGGCTATGCACTTCCTTAATCATATCACACGAGTGGCCTAAACATATATTTCTGTTACATTGTACTGGCAAATTCCATCTTGACTGCTCACTTCCCTCTGCATGTTTCATAGTAAACATGAAAGCTACCTTTATAACTATCCGTTTAGGAAATAGTGTTTGGTAACCCCAAGGTAAACTATTACACATGTAGGGAATATGACAATCTCAGGTCTAAGGATCATACATCTACTATGTATGAGATACACTGATGACACATAAGAATGTAACATTCTCGCAGTGTCCCATTGTGGGTCTATCTAACACATGTTCTTCAACATGCGTCCACAATGTATTGATGATATCTCCATATCCCATGATCTATGAAACATGATCATCGAACAATTCATGTGCTGATCTATTCATCATTGTCCTATACGATGATATCCGATCAGAGATATTTATCGAATTATATCAATAAGTAAAGAGCTTCATAAACAAGTCACATACTTGTTGATCAAAACAATGATATACATTCATTGGACCAATAATCATATTATTATTCATAAACATAGTCATGTTACAATCATCGATATGATTGCCTCAAGGGCATAACACTAACAACGGTTTCATGGTACCTAAAAACAACATAAAACACAAGCGTGAGTTCATCACTCAGCAAGTATATTGCAATGGAACAAGGGGAACAGTTTTCAATACCATCATCACTACATCTCATACTCAACATCATACTCATTTCATAATCACATCGTATACATCTCATTAACATCATCATATATGCAATGCAATGCAATGCACATGTCTCCTCGAAGTAGATACCGGTATTGCCGAGTGCACACCCGTCGGCGTGCACCCTCTTTCCCCCTTCCATCCCGTAGATGGAGGGTGCCTACTCCTCACTTCCATTCACAACTGTGGATGGAATCATGAGGTAGATCTTATTCAATGGTGCTCCATATTAGTCATAACTTTCTCACCGACCTTACCGGACTACCGATATTGCCCACCCACTTTCCCCCTTCCATCCCGTAGATGGAGGGTGCCTACTCCTCGCTTCCATTCACAACTGTGGATGGAATCACGAGGTAGGTCTTATTCAATGGCGCTGCGGATTAGTTATAACTTTCTCACCGACCTTACCGGACTTGTTATGACTTTCTCACCGACCTGGCCAGTTCTCATGCCATGTATGCAAATATATCATAAACATAAACAACTTGCACATAAACTCAACTATTCATTGCATAGCCTCATAATAAACCATTTTCATCATGTCGCAAGCAAGTGTCAATCATGGCATCATATCATAAAACATGTGTAAACCATCTCATTATCAAACATTACGGCTCCCTAAGCCGCAACCACTACAATACACTTGCCTTCAACTGCGGGCGACGGAGTGGCAAGAGGTCGAGGGCACTCCCGGGGTCACACCACCTGCACATAGGTACCACACACTCAAAATGTGCCCACAAAATAGTACAAGATCGAACCTCTAACCCGACTGCAAACTAACCCTAAAACTCGAAAACAAAGAATCTGTCCCAACGGGACAGCGGGCTTCCAACAAGCATAGCTTGAGTTCTAAGACTCCAAATTACGTAAACGAGTACATTTTCTTGAAGCTTAGGAACTTTCCTAGTTTTTTCTAAGTATTGGGAAAAACTGATTCGGCTTCTAAAATTGCCTAATCTACATATCAACACGATCTGCCCAATCACGTCACAGTTTTGAACACGTTCGGTAAAACAGCCATAACTTTCAAACGGCTGATTAGAATTTTTCGTTCTTGGTGTCCAATGAAAGGTATTGAAATTATCTACAACTTTCTCAATAGCCGGCCGACCAGAAAACGCATCTAAAATTGCAAAAACCGAGCCCTAAGCATGAGCGCCCAATCTGCCCGAGATCAAAACAATAGACAGATTTGCAATTACACTAATCCCATCTTGGAACAGCACCTATGCATCAAGATTAAACATGAAATTCACCATCTAACCAGCACCTGCACCCTAAAACCAAGATCACCGGGGCTTACCTCTTCTTGGCGAGACACTCGATTGACGAACTTCGCCTCCTCTCGGCCCGATCTCCTTTCCAAATGCCGGGGACGCCGAAATCACCGGTTCCCCGTGGATGGAGAGCTCCCGAACAGCGAGATCGCATGGAGGGGGAGGCCTTAGGGCCGGCTAGAGGTGGGGAAGTGGCACAAGAGGATGGGGGCGCCATGGGGGAAGGGGGAGGGCGCACCATGGGAGGGGGTTGGCGGCTAGGGTATGGGAGAGTGGGAGGGCGGCTAGGGTTAAGGGATGGGGCGCCCAGGGTTAGTGTAGGCATGATTTTTCCCCCTCATGGGCCTAAAACCCCCCACTAAAAGCCCAGAGTTCAACTCCCCTAGGCCCAAATCCTCCCAGAGAGGCCCAAATCCTCCCGGAAAGGCCCGAAACCCCTGAAATCACCAAAAACACGACAAGAATTCATACCGTAGTGTCACATAAACTTTACCCTGAACTTTCTAGTGGGGTTTTGTTGATCAGAATGAACTTGAATAACCTCCCAAAGTCACAGAAAGCAAGAACACTAGAGCACAATTCTTTAAATAGACAAGAACATGATCTACAAGAATCTTTCTTCTTTCAAGCACAAAAAGATAGGTTTTACGGAAAAGAAAAGGTTGCAAATTGCCTAGATGACTGGGATATGATATATAGAAGATTCATCCAGCAGTCTTTCATACCTGGCACAAATTCCAAAAGCACTTAGAAGGAGGGAAGACAAATCCAAAGTGCAAAAAGTAAAGATGCAAGAACTGAAATAAGTTTCAAATCATAAAAACTAAATCTTGCAACACTTAGAGGATGATTTCCAAAGCCACACAATCTGGTGGGCAAAGCTTGTTTCAAGCAACCAAAGAATCCCCTCTTACAAGCTTGGGATGGGAGCATGCCCCCACCCCTCTATTTATAACACAATAGGAGCAATATTCACCCTTAGGTAACATACTTTTCCCTCAAGAAGCCTCATTAAGGGTTCAGATTTACTCCCAATCTTCACCCTACCTTCTTGTCACTCAAGAAGCCTCATCAAGGGTTCAAATTTACTCCCTCAACTCACACATGTGCTAACTTGCAACCCAACAACATAACGGATTTTTATCCACACATCCACATACTAATTTAACTACTACTCAACCGACGAATCCTTGATCCAACGAACCTTCTTCGCTTGAGTATGGTTCAAGTTAGCATCTCAACCATCCACTTGTAGCCCTGGTTCGCAGCCACTCCCCAGCCTCAGTCATCTTTTGGTGACACCTTGACCATATGGACTTCAGCTTTCCTAGCCTAGTCTCGATCTCCTTTGGCTCACCATGTCCTAGCTCCGAAGTCCTGCAATCATCACAAATAAGGGAAACACATCACATAGCATTGCTCAAAATGATAAACAATAATCAACTGAGCAATCACAAAACTAAGGATCCTATCTTAGCTTAATACCACTTTCGGGAGCCCCGACCTCTTAAGAGCTGACCTGGCAAGGTCCCAACCTCGTAATGCTCCGACCTCTGGTCGAAGGCTACACGTAGCAACTCAAATTACTTATCCTAAAGAAAACTCAAACCTAAGCACCAAATGCTCAAAACACAGTCAATTAGTTATTACACACAAGAGTAGACCTCTACATGGTCTTACGATCTCCCCCTAGATGAGTATATTGACAAACCTCGAAAAGGCACAAGATGAGTTTGAATAAGAGAAGAAAGCAATTTGATTGCAAAGCAATTCTTGGTCCAAATGCAAGAGAAAGCAAGATCATGACCAAGTAGGCTAAAATAAAATTTAGAGCAGAAAGAACAAGTTTTTCACAAAAGCTCTAAGAATCAATCACAATACACAAAAGCTCAAATTTTGCTCATGATCCAAAGACAAGAACAATTTTTCACTAAGATCATGAGAAAGCAAAAAAAATTTAATTTTCTTCCCTCTAAGATACCTTTTCCACATATTCTCCGCCTTTTGGCAATATAGGCACCAAGAGAGTAAGAATGTATGCATGAAATGCATTCTAAATGAGCTTTGAAGATTATCCAAGTATGATACCAAGCAACTTAGATTCAGATTATGCCAAACTCAGTCATACCCCACTGTATATTTCAATTTTTGCTAGCTAGCACAAAAGAAATTTTGCTATTTTTGCATAACTTCAACAAGAGCAACACTTAGCACAATTTCAAGACTAGAAGCAAGCTATGCAAGGATCAAATGGATATACTAGAGTTCAACCTAGTCAACACATTAGGAAGCTACGAGTGCATAAGAGAACCCTCTTACTCAATTATTTTTTAAATGCAAATTCTAGATTTTAGCACACACAATGCGGTTTAGAGAGCTTAACCTAATGAAGCACATCCTCGACTAGGAGCCATCGATAAAGGCTTCCTAGGCTTCACTCTCCTTCGCAAACCTTGAGATTTAGAGAGTTTATCCTAGTGAAACACAACCTCAACTAGGAACCATCGACAAAGGTATCCTAGGCTTCACTCTCTTCCTCAAATTTTTTTGTTTGCATTTTTCAATTTAATTGACTCAAGCCATATTCGACCATCTAAAGCAAGAATCTTAAAAGAATGGTCTTGGTCAGACACAATACATTCCAAGTTCATCCCAAGTGCAATGGGAAGCAATCTCATGAATTTATGGTGTTAAGATCAATTTTAGCACACAGAAGTTAATTTTTCAACAATTATAGTACTTAGATTCATGAGCATTTTGAGGATTCTAGGATACAACAAACTAGCTAAACCCAAGTTACTCTAGAGACTCTAGTAGAAACCTAAAATTTCATAAGTTATGGCATAAGCATCTAGTAAAAAAATATAGCAAGTAAAAGCTACATGTATTTATCAAGTTGTCATTAAAGCTCAATTTTAAGGTTCAGCAAACTTAGCATGATGAATTAGTACAATTTGGATAATACTAAGCTAGCAAAGATCCTCAGAAAATTAGCAATGCCTATCATAACTAATTCAAGTGCATAATAGACAAAGCTCAGAAATAGAAAAACAAGTCTATATGCAATGCATGAATATCAGTTTTCAAGAACTCCCCCTTAACAACTGAGTAAATTTTAAGCACAAATCTGATTCAAGTTGAGTTATTTGCAATTTTAAAAACAGGAAATAGAAATTAACTCAATTGAAGCCAAAAAACAAAATGAGAAGAGGAAATCAAGAAACTGACTACTAGGTGATCTTAAGAGCAAAAAAGAGATGAAAGAAACCACTATAGTTTAGACTTGCTCTCACCTTCCCCATATGGCTTACAGAGGAAAGCTAACCCAAACAACTCAATATAGAGAGTGCACATGGTCCCTATCTACCTAGGGGGCCCAACACCTGCTAGACTTATAAGACTGTGAGGGAACTCAACCTAGAGAGAAGAGAGATAGCTAATTATGCATGATAGCAAACTATAGCATAAGATGAGGCCCATGCTGATGCATGCCAGAAGTCTAAGTGAAGTGGACTCCACAGCTAAGACTCAGCCTAAAAGCACCCAGAAAATGCAAACAAAAAGGAAATGCTAAAAATAAATATGATACATATAAAACAAACCATCTCCCCCTTAAATAATGTCATATGGGCTCACGCATCAAGCTCTCCTCTCATGATAATAAACCTAGAGCTGTCTAAAGGTTTTGTCAAGATATCGACAATCTGGTGGTCACTCTCCACAAACTAGAGCACTATATCACCCTTCTCCATATGGTCTCTAAGGAAGTGATATCTAATGTCAATGTGCTTGGCCCTAGAGTGCTGCAATGTGTTCTTGGCAATGTGGATAGTAGAAGTTTTATCACAGAAAAGTAGAACAATATCAAGAACTAACCCAAAGTCCCGTAGAGTCGATCTCATCCACGGCACTTGGCTACAGCAACTGGTTGTAGCAACATACTCGGCCTCTGCGGTGGACTATGCAACTCTGAACTGCTTCCTAGAAGACCAAGAGACAAGAGAAGTGCTAAAGAATTGGGAAGTGCCAAAAGTGCTCTATTTATCTATCCTACACTGACAAAGTCTGCGTTTGAGAAGGCTCAAAGGGACAAACAAGAAGATAAAGAGTACCAGATACCATAATCAATGGTAGCTTGAAGGTATATGAAGATACGCTTCACAACCTGGCGGTGGGAGATGCGAGGAGAAGCCTGAAATCGAGCACACAAACACACAGAAAAATGTATGTCCGGTCTCGAGGCAGTGAGATACAAGAGGGAGCCAATCTTGCTCCGAAACTCCTTCTGATCAACTAGCTCACCATCTTCGTCAGGCTCGAGGACCATAGTGGTGGCCATAGGAGTTATAACTGGCTTCCCATCAGACATATCGAAGCATCTCAAGAGGTCTTGAGTGTATTTGCCTTGATACAAGAATGTACCCTCCCGAGTTTGCTTGATTTGGAAGCCAAGGAAGTAGCTCAACTCACCCATCATGCTCATCTCGAACTCAATACTCATCACATCTGAGAACTGAGTAACGAGTGAATTCAAGGAGCCACCGAAGATGATGTCGTCGACATAGATCTGGACTAGGAGAAAGTCCGAATTAGAATGTCTGATGAACAAGGTCTTGTTCACTTGACCCGTATAAAACCACGACTCTAAGAGGTAGGACTTAAGCCTCTCATGTGACACTACGGGATGTCGAGACACCGTAAAAGGTGAAATTAGAGAATGTGACTTTATAAAATGTGAAAATGAAGGTTAAAACTTTACGTTATGCCGTTTAATCGCATTTCCGGGCTGATTTCGGGGGTTTGGGCCTTTCCGGGGAAACTTGGGCCTTGGGGGGATCTTTTTTGGCCTTAGGTGGAGCCTCCTTGGCCCATGTGGGGAGGAGGGGGCTGCCAACCTGCCCTAGGGCGCCCCCATACCCTCCCCCATGCGCCCCACCTCCTCCTCTCCCTCCCATAGCCGCCACACCCCTTTTGCCCCTTGTCGTGCGCCTCCCCTCCCCTCCCCTTGCGCCACCAACCCCTCCACCACCTCCCCACCCTCCTTGCTGACCTTGGGGATTTCTCCACCTCACCATCCCGCAGATCCGTCCATTAGAGTGCTCCGCGACGAGGAGATCCGGTGGATTTGGAGCGAGGAAGGAGATCGCGCGAACCGGGAGGAGATCTGTTGGTTCTTCGTTCGTCGGGCGAAGGTATGGCCACGGAAATCCTTGGGGTTGGTCTAGGTACTGTTTTAGGGGTTGATATCATGTTTTTAGATCAATTGGTGGTGCTGTAATTGGGTAGATTAGATGAAATTTAGAGTTTGTCACGTTCTCTGTTTCGGGCAGAATGAGCAGTCAACCTAGGATTTGAGATTTTTCCAATTTAGTTTCGAAATTTGGTCGGCCACCTGTTGAGGAAGTTGTAGGTAATTTCAATACCTTTCAGTGGACATAAAGAACGTCGAATTCCGCCCAACCATTTGAAAGTTATGCCCGTTTTACTGTACGTGTTAAAAACTGTGACGAGATTGGAACAGATCACGGTATTCTATAGATTAAACCACTTTAGAGGCCGAATCAGTTTTTCCGTATACTAAGAAAAAGTTAGGAAATTTCCTAAGATACGTGAGGATGTACTTGTTTAATCAATTTGGAGTTTTATAACTCAAGTTATGTTCGTTGGAAGTCTGCTGTCCCGACGGGACAGAACCTCTGTTTTTGGGTTTTGCGAGTAGTTTGCGATGTCGGGGTAGAAGAGTGTTTGCGTACTGTTTTGGGGGCACGTTTTGAGTGTGTGGTATGTATGTGCAGGTGGTGTGACCCCGGGAGTGCCCTCATCCTCTCGCCAATCCGTCGCCCGAGGTTAAGGCAAGTGTATTGGAATGGGTATCGTTTAGATTGTTGCTAAACTTGATTGGATACAACTTGCTTTATGATATGATGCTAAGAATGATGTTTGCCTATGACATGATGAACATGATTTCATATTGATTATGATTGTGTGGTATTTAATGTTTATGCCAATATTTACATGTTTATGTCATATGTGCATTCATAATGGAAGAGGCGTCCCATGCTGATGCGGGCCTCTGTGTTCACACGTAGTGAACACGAAAGACCTACCTCGTTGTCCCATCCACGTGTGTGCATAGGAGTGAGTCAGTAAGAGTAGGCACCCTCCATCTACGGGATGGAAGGGGAAGGGGGTGCACGCCGACAGGTGTGCACTTGGCAATACCGGTATGTGCTTCGTGGAGATATGAGCATATGCATTGCATACATGATGATGATGAAATGAGTACAATGATGTTGAGACATGAGTATGATATGGTATATGCAGCTATGACTTGTTCATGATATTGATCATGGTATGTAGCGATGATAACGTTGAATTGTTCTTGTTGGTCCATTGCAATATACTTGCTGAGTGTTGAACTCACGCTTGTGCTTTCTTTTTGTTTTAGGTACCATGAGACCGGCATGCGGGGAAAGGAACTAGTCACACTCCTACATGTAGCGTCACACATTTGTTTCCACAGTTATTCAGTTGGTGTTTTGATAATAAATTTAGTGTGATGCAAACTGGTTTATGGTTTAGTTTTGTGTTCTGAGAGCCTTACTGTTCGTTTGGCTCATGGAGACTTTAAATGCTTAAAGTTGGACTTATATTGTTGTCATACCACTATTTATTGCTGTTTTAGATGTCTCATTTATTGCCATACATTGCTATGATATAGTTGTTGCTTCAATTCATGTTAAAACAAAGGAGATGCTGCCGAAATTTCGGTTTTTAGCATTTGTGCCTTTGATGTAATTTATCTTTATTTATGGATTTTAAGTGTTTTTAGTCTATGTTTGGTAGCATTCGGGCATAATAGATGCCGGAGTGTTACATCTATTACTAAGCTTGTGGAGCTTGCTTAAGTCCATACAAAGCCTTGAAAAGCTTGAATACATTGTTTGGGTACTTGGGATTCTCAAATCCTAGAGGCTGTCTGACATACACCTCTTCCTCAATGAAACCATTAATAAATGCACTCTTGACATCCATCTGATAATGCTTGAAGCCCTTGTATGCTGCGAATACTAACAGGATCCTAATGGCCTCTAGTCTGGCTACAAAGGCAAAAGTCTCCTCAAAGTCAAGAACCTCGACCTGTGTAAAACCCTAAACGACTAGCCTAGCCATGTTCCTGATGACTACCCAATCCTCACTCTGCTTGTTCTTGAACACCCACTTGGTTCAAATGGCATTATGGCCAGATGGGGGCTCGACAAGTTGCCATACCTTGTTTCTCTCAAAGTTCTCAAGTTCCTTATGCATAGCATTAATCTAAGACTCATTAGATAATGCATAAGAAACATCATTTGGCTCAAAAGGGGCAACAAAGGCAGAACAGAGGCAGAAGGGAGACAGACCCGATTCGAGTGTGTGACAAGCTCGAACAAATCACTGATCATATGATCAGGTGGATGATACCTTTGAATATGGGGAGGAGGTCCAAAAGCAGAAGTGGCCTCTACTTCTTGCATGGGAGAAGTAGGAACAGAGTTACTAGCTGCTGATGAGTCTGAGGGTAAGGGTTGATCTGCCTGAGGTGCGAAGATGGAGGCTTGAGGCACCTCAGGAGCAGTAATGGAGACTAGATCAGGCAAAATGCCTTCATCTCCATCATCCTCATCCTCTGCAAAGATTGACTAGGAAAGAGAAGAGCCTAAAATGTCTAGTATAGCACCTGGACTAGCCTCATCAAAGATCATTTCATAGGTCTCTATCATCCTACCCAAATCTACAACCCAAATCCTGTAGCTCCAAAAAGAAGTCAAGTAACCTAGAAAGATTTTGTCAGTAGAATGTGACTCAAACTATCTAGGTGCCAGACTTCAAGAAAAAACACTTGCAACCAAAAACACAGAAATGAGAAACACTATGCTTTCGTCTATATCTCAACTCATAAGAAATGCGGTGCAAGTGTGCCACAAGAAAAACTCTGTTGGCAACATGGCATGCCATAGCTACAGCTTCAACCCAAAATTTCCTAGGAGTATTATACTCATCTAACATCGTCCTAGCCATCTCTACCAAGGTCATGTTATTTCTCTCCACTACGTCATTCTGCTGAGGAACGTATAGAGAGGAAAAGTGGTGCTCTATGCCTAACTCCTCACAGAAGCTACTAAAGTAGGAGTTCTTGAACTCCATGCCATTGTTACTGGGGATAACTCGTAAGGCGCCTGGGAGCTCAATGGACAGTCTATGGACCAAACCCCTAAAATGTGAAAAGGACTCATCCTTCGAGGCCATGAAAAACACCCAATAATACCTCGAAAAATAATCGATTATGACAAGAATGTACAACTTTCCTCTCACTGACTGCACTCTAGCCGGACCAACACTGTCCATGTGCAAGAGCTATCCTAGAGCATCAGTCATCACTCGGGTGACTGGGGGATGAGAAATAGCAACCATCTTGCCATGTCGGCAAGGAGAACATACAACATCTTTGACCATCTTGAGTTTGGGCAAACCACGAATGAGATTATGGCCACTAACTCAGGTCGAATGATCCAAACCTATGTGACCAAGTCTCCTATGCTAGAAGGAGAGATCACGGGACTCTAAGGCAATAAGGCAATGGAGAAAGTCTATAGAAGAAGAAAAATCAGCATGAAAGACTCCCCAAAATGAGAAAACCAGCAAACTAACCCTCCGGAAGAATCGAGGATCCTACAAGCGCTACTCTTAAAGCTTACCTCAAAATTGTAACACCCCAAAATTTTGCTTTTCTTAAATTCATGTGTGATTTGGCACTTTGGTGAATTTTTGGAATTTTCTGGAATTTATTTGGATTTATTTGGAATTTATTTGAATTTATTCCATTTTGAAATAATTAAAGAATTTAATTTTGCAAATAAAATTTTGTTGGAAATATTTTATTTGAGTCCAAAATGTTCCAAAATATTTTCCAGAATTTTTCTGAGTATTTTGCTATTTTTAATGAATTAAATGAATTACTGGGAATTATTTTAAATATTAAATCGCTGGAAAATGCGAGTGGGTTTGTACTGTTCATCCGACCGAGCCCGAGTCAGACTCGAGTTCGAGTCCGACCCGAACCGGACCCGAGCCGTGGTTGAGTCGAACCCACTCGGCCGAACCCAAACCCGTGCGACCGTTGGATCAAGATCCAACGGCCACGATTGAGCCACGTCACCGGACCCGAGCCCGACCGAGCCAGCCAGCTCGCCCGAGTCCGACCCGAACCCAAACTCACGCACCGTTGGATCTCGATCCAACGGCTGTGCGCGTGCCACGTAGCCCAGTCCGAGTCCTCGCCGGACTCCGCCGCCGCAACGGAGCAGGTCTCGGTCTCCGTGCGTTTCACGGACGCCGAGGGCCCTATTTAATGCGCCGCCACCCGTGCTGTGACGCCGACTTCCGTGCGCACCCGTAGCCCTAGACAACGTCGCCTGAGCCGCCGTCTAGCCGCAATCGCTCGCCGGAGTTGCCGTAGCGTTCCGCCGTAGTTTTTCGCCGATTGCCGCCATCTCCGTCGTCCTCCGCCGCCGTTGAGGTCAGATCTGGAACCGGGAGGCCAAGCCGCGTCGGGAGGGACCTCTCACATCGCCGGAGCACGCCCGAAGCGCCGTTGCCGTGGTCGTCGTCCCCAACTCCGGCAAGCCAGCGCCGCCGTGGGCCATCGACGGACTTCAAGATCTCTCAGCCGTCGGATCTCCATCCAAGGGCCCAGATTGCGCCACGTCATCTCACGGTGAGATTTCGTCCAAAATCCCAGATCCAATCTTGACCGTCCGATCTAGATCCAACGGTCCAGATCAACCGCGTTCACCCCAAACGCGTGAGTCCAGATCCAATCCGACCGTTGATTTTCAAATCAGCGGCCGAGATCTAACCACGCAGGGGAGATCGACCGTCGCGGTCATGATCCACGCGTGAGCGTGTCTCTGACACGCGGGGCCCGTGTAACACCCCAAAAATTTTGCTTTTCTTAAATTCATGTGTGATTTGGCCCTTTGGTGAATTTTTGGAATTTTCTGGAATTTATTTGGATTTATTTGGAATTTATTTGAATTTATTCCATTTTGAAATAATTAAAGAATTTAATTTTGCAAATAAATTTTTGGAAATATTTTATTTGAGTCCAAAATGATCCAAAGTATTTTCCGTAATTTTTCTCGGAATTTTAGTCTTTTGCTATTTTTAATGAATTAAATGAATTATCGGGAATTATTTTAAATATTAAATCGCTGAAAATACAGTGGGTTTGTCTTCGTTCATCCGATCGAAGCCCGAGTCGGACTCGAGTCCGAGTCCGACCAACCACGCTTCGAAAGCCGCAACGAAGTCGGGCGGACCGGCACGTGGACCGTCGGATTTCGATCCAACGGCTAAGAGCTTGCCACGTCCGCCGCATGTGTCCGGTGCCGGGTCATGCCGGTTCGATCCTAGCCGTTGGTTACGAACACGTGGGCGGTGGCGCGTCGTCTTCCGTGTCCGGCGGACTCACCGCGCCATGACCGAACTCCGTTAGGGTTCGAGATTCCGCGGAATCTGGCCTATTTAATGACCGAGACCCCTTACGAGGATCGCCATGACCCCGCGCCGCTTTTTCCCTAGTCTCCGCCAGTAGCGCCTGGCCGATTGCAATCCTCGCCAGTAGTTGCTTAGGGCTTCACCTCGGTCATTGTTGCGTTCGCCACCGAGCTCCGCCGCCCCGCCCGTGGCCTGAGCCCGCCAAGCTGCCGCAACCGAGGGGCGCACTCACCTCGGAGGGGCATCAAATCGTGCCCGTGGTCGCCCCTCCACTCCGGCACTGCGCCGCCGCGCCACCGCCGACTTCGCAAAGCTTCTCCGCGTGCGATCTTCATCGAACGGTCCAGGTTAGCCCACATCACACCGTAGAAAACCAGATTAGATCTAAACCGTTAGATGGAAATCGCGCGACCTAGGTTAGATCTATTCTCACCCTTGGATTTAGATCCAACGGCCAGGGCTATATCGCAGAGATTGAATTGGGTGGATCATATCCGCTTCGATCGGGAATCAAGGGCCGTGATGCACCCATGTGTCACACGCCGACGGGCGTGGCACGGCCGCACCGCACCGTGCACACACGCACGGGGTCGCTGACAGCTGGGTCCCGCGTGTCAGAGACTTGAGCCGTGGACCGAGTCCACGGTGGACCGAGCCGAGCGTGGACCAAGTCCATGGACCGGCTGACGTCAGCCAGCCAATCGAGAGGTCGACACGTGTCCATGCCGACGCAATAATTAATTTCCAAAAAGAAAATGATTTATTAATTCGAAATATTGATTCAAATTTAGATTCAAACTTCAAACGCTTATAACTTTATGCTTTCAACTCCGATTTGAGTGATTCAAATTTCTAAATTTGTAGAAAAATGAGCTCTACCTAAATATGAATTTTATTTAATTTTTGGACTAAAGTTTTTCTCTGCAAAATTATTTAATTGATTATTTAAACTCTAAATAATCATAACTTTATGCTTTTAACTCCAAATTTGTGATTCCAGTTTCTAAAAATCCAGAAAATTATGTTCTCTCTGTTTATGGATTTTATTTGGAGTTTTGGGATCTTTTGCCTAGTGTTTATTTGTGTATTTGCTATTTGCACGCTTACGAGTAGACGTTGAAGTGCCGGAAGGATTCGAAGGAGAAGTGTTGACTCAGGATCCAACTCAAGACCAAGAGCAAGTACTTTTTGAAGGCAAGTTGTGCTTTGACCATGTTGATCCTATTTCGAAAATCTACTTTGATTTAAACTATTGCATGCTAGTTCAATTAGAAAGATACTTTGTTTAAACATGGGGGTTAGATAAATACCAATTTGCTATATGACACCTTGATTACTTAAGTATGTGCCATGACCCTTTGTCACCCTAGTTGTGGTTTACTAGTTGGACATTATTAAATTGCCAACATGGGTTTAGACCGTTGTAGTATCTTAGACTCGCTTTCGTGCTCATGACATGATTTTGGACAATCAAATGCTAATATGGACTTAATGATATATTGAACCTGTTTTGGAAAAGTATCATGTGATGTTGATGGCACGTGGTGCATGGTAATCAAGCGGGGTTTGATAAATTTTCGGCCAGGGGCATGTGGCAAGAGTAATCAGGTGGGCCAGTTGTGGCATTGGGAGTGTTGATTTGGTTTTTCGGGTAGTCTTGCCCTGGTCACTCTAAGGACTTAACCTTGCAAGCCTTTGAACTGGGTCATACTTGCAACCACATGGCTGGAATGGGACGGCCCTAGTTGACTAAGTCGCTAAGGACTCACTTGTGGAGCCTCAGGGTGTCAGTTACACCGTTTGTGTGATTGTACGGGGGAGCGTATCGTGGTTGTGGCCAGGTACCCATCTAACGGTGTGTTGGTCCCATACTTCGCCTTGGCTAAGGGAAGGGATGGTGTAGAGCACGAACTGGAGAGGACCACCTGTGTTGTTTGAGGCTTCCGAAAGGCTTTGTTACGGGAACTCGCCTTTGTGGTGTTTGACTGTATCTTGTGGGTAAAGTGCATAACCTCTGCAGAGTGTAGAATCTATTTGAATAGCCGAGTCCACTGATCGGACAATGCTCGAATTACATCAAGGGGTAGACTTTCGAAAATAACTTGGTTTTGAAAAGATGGGTTGGTTTAACAAGGAAGGTGATGGAAATATGGTGTAGGATGGCAAAAATGTTTGTTAAACTTCTTGAAAAGTTATTTATGCTTTACTTATTTCTACGCTGAATCTACTTTTATTACTTGTCAAAAGTCATTTCATCGCAAATATACCCTGAGCTATTCCTTTGTACCAAGCCATGCATATAGTATATTAGCTTGCATTCTGTGCATGACTTGCTGAGTACCAAGTACTCACCCTTGCCTCAACACAATACCAGTTGAAGAGGAGACTACGCCAGTTTCGGAGGAGGAGTTCCAAGAGGACCCGTCTACTTAGGGATGCGAGCCTGCCGATTGCTGTGGTATCTTTGGATGGCGCCACGAAGTTTATTTGATTTTCCGCTGCTGTTATTTCTCTTTTAATAAGTTTCGCCTTGCAAGGCATATATTTGTAACTTGGCCATAAGGTCGAGTAACCCTTTGATTATTTAAATAGAGTACTTTGATAGTATCGTTTGGTATGATTGTGATATATACCGATGTTAAGACTGTGTGCACGAGCGCGTTCCTGGACTAGTCTTTGAATACACAGAGGGTCCGGATTTGCAAATTCGGGGTCCCGACAGAGGTGGTATCGAGCCATACTTATTGTCAGAGCTCCACCCAAAGCTAGAATGGTCGTAGTGAGGATAAAACCTATTTTCTAAAGCTAAAAATTTGTGAAGACAAGAAATGACATCTCGACTTATCCCCTTCTCTCTTTTCTTGTCTCTTGCTGAAATTTTCCCTTACCTTGTCACAATTTAAAAATTAGGGTTCTTACGTAAAGCACTCTTGTGACAGATGGAGGAAGAGTTCAACTACGTTGATGCAGGAGTTGGTCACGCCAGCGGAACTTTGGCATATCTCTGAGACTCTCGGAGATTTTGAGAAGCCCCAATACCAAGTAGAAGTGATCGAGACAAAGCGGGATTGATCAAGGCTTGTAGCGTGAGGATTGAGGTACTGCTAGGAAAAGGGCCGGGCAATCGCGCGATACACTGCCTTTGCGGGAGAGCTACAATGCGGATGGGTATCCAAGAAGTATCCGGACGAGCAATGCGGCACACATTACCGTATCGTAGAGAGTTGGAGAAATGCGGTGTTAAGTTACCATCGTAGCGGCGATAACCTTCGACCCGAAGCGATTCAGATGAGGATGCCACGGTTACACAGATTAGCACGATTTGTCGTCGCCAGGAGGATGTACTAGATAATACAAGCAGGAGCTCTGAAGAAGGCCGCAAGGAGATCACGGCAGAGAAGAGCAGATGGCGGGAAGCTCAAGAGTATGTGGCACATCTTACGCGAAGGATTGGCGATTTGGGAGATGACTTTGTCACGGACCGACCCGATTACTCGAGCTACGAGCGAGATCGAGGAGTCGGATCGATGAGGACACAGCTTCTTCGACTACCACGAGAGGACCACGATTCTTTGGACATGGCGTCGTTCGGCGCCTATGCCACGGCACACCGTGCAGGCCGTGGAGGTTTTCTCGATGAGTGAGCATAGGTTCTATAGTGAGACTCCCTCGCCGAGTCGCGTCATAGAAGAAGAGCCACCCTTTAGGCGTTAGACTCGAGTTAGTTCGATTTGGATTTTCATTGTTTCTTGAATGTGCATTATGTGTTGCAAAGGCCCTTAGGCATTGTAGCGACCATACCAAGTTATTAATAATAAAGTTGGACATTAAAGTTACCCTTTCGCCCCGCATAAGTTCCATACTACTTGTCTATTCTTGCTTCCCTCTCATCTCTAAACCTAGAGCAAATCGACAGATGGTGAACACCCGTGGAAACTTTGGAAGCAATGGGGAGTGGATCTCACTTGATGAAAACCCCAATGATGGAGACACCACGGTTGATATGCAGAGTTTTGGAGCCTTTCTTGCTGCCCAAACTCGATTGATGCATGCTATGATGCAACAAATGCAGCACGTCCTTTGCTCAGGCCATGTCAGGTTGTCGAGGGACCACGCTTGAGAATACAAATTGTCGAGAGTTCATGAGGACTCACCCACCCACTTTCTCTCTGGGAATGCCAATCCTTTGGAGGCCGATGATTGGTTAAGATCAATGAAGAGGAAGCTACACATAGCTCGGTGCATAGGAAGCGAGAAGGTACTCTCGCTTCTCATCGGTTGGAAGGAACGCATGTAGAATGGTGGGAGAACTACGTGCCACGCGAGAGAACCCTCAAGATATCACTTGGGGAGAATTCACCATTGCATTAAGGCGTTATCACGTGCCTGAAGGAATCATGGACCTTAAGAAGGAGGAGTTGAGCAACGAAGCAAGGTAATCGGCCGGTGGCGACTACTGAACAAGTTCACTTTCAGTTAGCCGCGCTACGCTTTGAGGATGTAGCGACGGATAAATCCAGGCGATCTCGTTTTATGAAGGGACTTAACCGGGATTGCAAGTAGGGTTGATCACCCACACCTTTCGATTTCCAAGAGTTGGTGAATAAGGCACTTATTCTTGAGGACAAGCGCAAGGAGGCCGGATGAGAAGGAAGCGCGAGGATGCAACGGCAAGGATCACGCCAGGAAGCGCCGCGGCGCTTGAGAGTTGCACCAAATCAATTCTTGATTCCAACCACAGAATGCAACAGAGACACCATCCCGACACCAAGACCTGCCAATCGGAACTGCAAACCCCAGCCCCGCTAGAAACACTACTCGAGCGATCGGCAAGGAGCGGTGGCCCATTACAAGCTGCAGCAACGAGACACTTTACTTATGATTGTCCGAAAGACGGCGAGCGACGATTCGCGCTTCAATCTAAGAACCACCCGGCTAGGGCGCTTGGCACCGGGGAGCCACACCCAGGCCGTGGTGAGAGGTGAGTCAACCATGTCACCGCGGATACCTTACTTGAATACTACGAGACGTCGTCTTGGGTAAGTTACTTGTTAACTCGATGCACCGCAGCAGTTTTGTTTGACTGCGGAGCTTCGCATTCGTTTGTTCGCAAGGCTTTGCTGCTAGAAATGACTTGAGAATTGCAAGACTTAAGTGCATGCTTTTAGTTCAAACCCCCCAGTTCCGAACTCGAGCGAATGCAGGATGTTCGAGGAATGAGAATACTAATAGATGGAATAGAGTTCCTAGCAAACCTTATAATTTTGGAGACCGGACCTTAGATGTTATATTGGGAATGGATTGGTTATCCAAGCACAAGGTGTATTGGATTGTGGACGAAGGACTATCTCAGTTGAGAGCAGTATTGGGAAGAAAGTGGAATTTCAAGCCCTTTACTTAGTTAGAAATGGGCGATTGATGGTTAACGAGTACCAAGGCAATCGGCATAGAGGATGTCCGGTAGTGAATGAGTACCCGAGATGTTTTCAGAAGATCTACGGTATCTTGTGAGCGAGGGACATAGAGTTTGTAATAGAGCTTATGCAGATGCGACACCGATAGCAAAGAGACCCTATCGGATGTCTACCGAGGAGTTGGTAGAAATGAAGAAACAGCTAGAGGAGTTAATGGAGAAAGGATTTATCGGACCAAGTTCGTCACGAGTGGAGCACCCAGTTTTGTTTGTCAAGAAGAAGGGCGGGAGTTTGGGATGTGCATTGACTACCGTGCACTCAATGAAGTCACCGTGAAGAATAAGTATCCGCTACCCAGGATTGATGATTTGTTTGATCGATTAAGAGGAGCCGGAGTTTTCTCCAAGATTGATCGAGATCGGGATACCATCGATTGAAGATCCGTCGAGAAGATATTCGAAAGCTGCATTCTCGTCAAGATATGGACATTACGAGTTCTGATTATGTCCTTTGGGCTAACGAATCGCCGGCTTATTTCATGAATATGATGAATAAGGTGTTCATGGAATATTTGGACAAGTTTGTCGTCGTGTTCATAGGCGATATCCTAATCTACTCCAAGGCAGAGGATGAACATCTTAGAACACTTAAAGGCGAGTTTTGGAAAAGTGAGGAACGACAACTTTTAGCCAAGTTAAAGCAAGTGTGATTTTGGAAGGACAAGGTGGAGTTTCTTGGACATGTAATGACTTGAAGGAGTCGCCAGTGGATCCAAGCAAAGTAGAAGGCGTGTTACATTGGGAGCAGATGACCAGTTGGAGTTTCCTTGGAATGGCGAGGATACTACCGCCGTTTCATTGAAGGCTTCTCGACAATTCGCGAAAACCTCTTAAGCAATTCTTTGAAGAAGGAAAGAAGTTTGCATGGGCGCGGAGAATGTGAGAAAGGATTTCAGAGTGAAGAAGCGATTGACATCGGCAGGTGTTAGTTCTCTGGGATGTTGCTCAAAGCTTGATATTTATTGTGGCGCATCGCGCCAAGGACTTGGATGTGTCGCGTCTGAGAATGGAAAGGTCATCGCGTATGCATCAAGGCGAGTTGAGGCCGCATGAGAAAATTATCCGACTTACATGACCTAGAGTTAGGCCGTAGTGCATGCCTTGAAGATATGGCGTCACTATCGATTGGAAGCAGATGTGAAGTGTATCACGGATCATAAGAGCCTTAAGTACATATTCACGATCGGATGCGAATATGAAGCGGAGGAGATGGTTAGAGTTGATCAAGGACTACAATGTTGGAATCCATTACCATCCAGGGAAGGCCAGCGTGGTAGCGAAGGCGCTCTGAGTCGGAAAAGCCATACCGTGAGTGCGTTGCTAGCCACAAGTCGAGGATGAGTTATGTGAGGATTTTGAGGAAAATGAAGATTGAGGTAGTACCTAGCGGATTCTTGGCACGCATTAGAAGTAAAGCCTACCCTAGAGGATCAGATCCAGAAGGGCGGAAGGATGATGACAAGATCCAGCGAGGATTAAAGTCGAATCAAGGAGGAAGGCAAGGCGAGAGGACTTCAAGTTGGATGAGCAAGGCACGTTGTGGATGAAGGATCGTATTTGTGTGCCTAACAAAAGGAGTTAAAGCAACTGATTTTGGAAGAAGCCCATGACTCCAAGTACTCAATTCACCCTGGAAGCGCCAAGATGTATCGAGGATCTAAAGGAGAGATGCAGTGGCGAAAGTATGAAGCGAGAAGTTGCCGAGCATGTTGCATTGTCACGGCGTATGCGAGAGAGTCAGGCAATGCATCGAGAGACGGCCAGGAGTTGCTACAACCGATTGAAGATACGAGTGGAAGTGGGAGGAAATCGGAATGGATTTCATTACGGTTTGCAGAAGACTCAAGAGGTTATGACTCCATATGGGTTATAGTGGATCGAAACTTGACTAAGGTAGCCCATTTTATCCCGTGAAGACCACTTATTCGGAGATAAATTAGCGAAGTTGTACATGATCAGGGATTGTTTGTTTACACGGAGTGCCAAAAGAGGATTGTATCGAGACGGAAGGTACCCAATTTACCTCAAGGTTAGGAATAAGTTGCATGAAGCCATGGGAACCCGTTTAAACTTGATCTGACTTATCATCCACAGACGGATGGAGCCAGACGAAAAAGAGTCAACCAGATGCGGAGGATATGTTAAGAGCTTGTGCATTGGCTTATGCTACCTCTTGGGATAAAAGTTTGCCGTATGCCGAGTTCGATTACAACAATAGTTATCGAGCTAGTTCTGAGATGTCACCTTTTGAGGCCTTTGTATGGTCGACCATGTCGGACGCCATTGAATTGGAATGAGGCCGGCGGCGCGCCGTGTCTTTGGGCCTGATATTCTTCAAGAGGTGAAGAGCGATTGCCGTGATTAGGAAAGGTTGAAGATAGCCCAATCTCGGCCAGGAAGAGTTATCTTGTGACAATCGTCAGACTTGAGTTTTGAACGAGAAGACTTTGTTTACCTCGATTCGCCTCGAAGGGGAGTTAGAGGTTCCATGCCAAGGGGAAACTTGCACCCGTTATGTTGGACCATTTAAGATTTTGAGCCCATGAAGCAAGTTGCTTATCATTGGAGTGCCACGATCGTTGCGAGAGTACATGATGTATTCCATGTGTCGATTGAAGAAGTGTCTCAGAGTTCACGAGAGCAGGCGTCGCTAGAGTTAATTGAGTTGCAAGAGGATTTGACTTATAAGGAGCATCCTGTGAGATTCTAGACACAATGGATCGAGAAACTAGAAACAAGTCAACTTCGTTTTACTGTAGAGTTCGATGGAGCAACCATGCGGAGCGAAGCGACTTAGGGCCTTGAAGAGGATTTGAAGAAAGAGTTTCCAAACCTATTCCTTTAGTAAGCCACTGAATCTCGGGGACGAGATTCTATTAAGAGAGGTTTGTAACACCCCAAAAATTTTGCTTTTCTTAAATTCATGTGTGATTTGGCCCTTTGGTGAATTTTGGAATTTTACGGAATTTATTTGGATTTATTTGGAATTTATTTGAATTTATTCCATTTGAAATAATTAAAGAATTTAATTTTGCAAATAAATTTTTGTTGGAAATATTTTATTTGAGTCAAAAATGATCCAAAGTATTTTCGAAATTTTTACGGAATTTTACGAGTCTTTTGCTATTTTTAATGAATTAAATGAATTCTTGGGAATTATTTTAAATATTAAATGTTGGAAAATACGAGTGGGTTTGTCTTGTTCATCCCGACCAGAGGCGAGTCGGACTCGAGTCCGAGTCCGACCGAACCACGTTCGAGCATAGCGAGTCGGGCGGACCGAACGCGTGGGCCGTCGGATTTGATCCAACGGCTAAGAGCTTGCCACGTCGCGCCGTTGAGTGTCGAGTCGGTGGGTCATCTTGCGATTCGATCCTAGCCGTTGATTACTGAACACGTGGGCCAGGCTGGCGCGTCGTCTTCCGATGTCGGGGCGGACTCGCCGGCGCCATGGCCAGAACTCCGTTAGGGTTCGAGGATTCAGCGAATCGTGGCCTGTTAATGACGAGAGACCATACGAGAGGTCGCCATGACCATGCCCCGCTTTTTCCCTAAATTTGCCTCCGCGTAGCGCCTGCGGTGCAATCCTCGCCGTAATTGCTTAGGGCTTCACCTCGGTCATTATTGTGCGTTCAGCGAGTCCCGGAGCTCCTCCGTAGTCCGTGGCGATTCGAAAGCCCGTCAGCCAAGCCATAGGGGCGCACTCACCTCGTCGGAGGGCATCAAATCGTGCCGTGGTCGTCCCCCTCCACTCCGGTACCATTGCCGCGCCAGCGTCACGGCAAACTTCATAAGCTTCTCGCCGTGCGATCTTCATCGAGCGGTCGGTTAGCCCACATCACACCGTAGAAAAACCAGATTAGATCTAAACCGTTAGATGGAAATCGTGCGACCTAGGTTAGATCTATTCTCGGTATGGATTTAGATCCAGCGGCCGAGGCTATATCGCGTAGATTGAATTCGGGTGGATCATATCCGTTCGATCGGGAATCAAGAAGTGATGCACCCATGTGTCTGGCCAGGGATGTCTTGGCATTAACGCGCACCGCAGTGCACCGCGCACGCGAGTCGTTGTATTTGGAGTCCGCGTGTCGAGAAGACTTGAGCGTGGACGTGTCCACGCGTGGACCAAACCAGCGTGGGCCGAGTCCATGGACTGACGTCGACCAGCCAATCGAGGAGTGACACGTGTCCATCTTTGGCGTATAATAATTAATTTCGAAAAAGAAAATGATTTATTAATTCGAAATATTGATTCAAATTTAGATTCAAACTGACAACTTATAACTTTTGCGTTTCAACTCCGATTTGAGTGATTCAAATTTCTAAATTTGTAGAAAAATGAGCTCTACCTAAATATGAATTTTATTTAATTTTTGGACTAAAGTTTTTCTCTGCAAAATTATTTAATTGATTATTTAAACTCTAAATAATCATAACTTTTAACGTTTAACTCCCAAATTTGACGATTCCAGATTTCTAAAAAATCCAGAAGAATTATGTTCTCTCTGTTTATGGATTTTATTTGGAGTTTTAGGGATCTTTTTGCCTAGTGTTTATTTGTGTATTTGCTATTTGCGCGCTTTACGAGTAGGCGTTGAAGTCTGGGAAGGATTCGAAGGAGAAGTGTTGACTCAGGATCCAACTCAAGACCAAAACAAGTACTTTTTGAAGGCAAGTTGTGCTTTGACCATGTTGATCTATTTGAAAATCTGCTTTGATTTAAACTATTGCATGCTAGTTCAATTAGAAAGATACTTTGTTTAAACATGGGGTTAGATAAATACCAATTTGCTATATGACACCTTGATTACTTAAGTATGTGCCATGACCCTTTGTCACCCCTAGTTGTGGTTTACTAGTTGGACATTATTAAATTGCCAACATGGGTTTGGAATTGTAGTATCTTTGTAGACACTTTCGTGCTCATGACATGATTTTGGACAATCAAATGCTAATATGGACTTAATGATATATTGAACCTGTTTTGGAAAAGTATCATGTGATGTTGATGGCACGTGGTGCATGGTAATCAACTGGGGTTTGATAAACTTGATTTTAGGCCAGGGGCATGTGGCAAGTAATGACCAGGTGGGCCGGTTGTGGCATTGGGAGTGTTGATTTGGTTTCGGGTAGTCTTGCCTGGTCACTCTAAGGACTTAACCTTGCAAGCCTTTGAACTGGGTCATACTTGCAACCACATGGTGGAGATGGGGCGGCCTAGTTGACTAAGTCGCTAGGACTCACTTGTGGAGCCTCGATTATGATTACACCGTTTGTGTGATTGTGCGGGAGGCGTATCGTGGCGTGGCGGTACCCATCTAACGGTGTGTTGGTCCCATGCCGCCTTGTAAGGAGAGGATGGTGTAGAGCACGTCTTGGGAGAGGACCACTGTGTTGTTTGAGGCTTCAGAAGAGGCTTTATTACGAGGAACTTCGCCTTTGTGGTGTTTATTGTATCTTGTGGGTAAAGTGCATAACCTCTGTGAGTGTAGAATCTATTTGAATAAGCCGGAGTCCTGATCTTTGGACAATGCTCGGAATTACAGTCAAGAGGGTAGACTTTACGAAAATAACTTGGTTTTGAAAAAGATGGGTTGGTTTAACAAGGAAGGTGATGGAAATATGGTGTAGGATGGCAAAAATGTTTGTTAAACTTCTTGAAAAGTTATTTATGCTTTACTTATTTCTACTGCTTTCGAATCTACTTTTATTACTTGTCAAAAGCTGTTCTTGCAAATATACCACTGAGCTATTCCTTTGTACCAAGCCATGCATATAGTATATTAGCTTGCGTGCATTGCATGACTTCTTTGAGTACCAAGTACTCACCCTTGCCTCAACACAATACAGTTGAAGAGGAGACTACGCCGGTTTCGGAGGAGGAGTTCCAAGAGGACCCGTCTACTTAGGGATCTGAGCCCGATCGATTGCACGTGGTATCTTTGGATGGCGCCACAGTTATTTGATTTTCAGCATTCTTTGTTATTTCTCTTTTAATAAGTTTCGCCTTGCAAGGCATATATTTGTAACTTGGCCATAAGGTCGAGTAACCCTTTGATTATTTAAATAAAGTACTTTGATAGTATCGTTTGGTATGATTGTGATATATACCGATGTTAAGGTTGTGTGCACTAAGCGCGTTCTGGACTAGTCTTGAATACCTGAGAGAGTCGGATTTAAGTCGGGTCAGCGATGACCAGCGTGTCGGCGGGACAACCAACCGCACACCATGACGTCCGGCTGGCGTCATGGTGAGCCCATGTCCGTATTTGTCGGCCAGCGGCGGCGTCGGCAATGACGTCACCCATGGGACCCACTGTCATTGGTGAGCGAGCCGTGACGTCGAATGACGTCACCGAATGGTCCCACGTATCGAGTCTCACGTGAAGCCAGTGGGCCGGGTCCACAGTAGACGAGCCGGCGTGGACCGAGTCCATGGACCTACCGACGCCACAGACCAATCCAGTGCTGCCACACGTGTCCTCGCGACGCAATAAATGATTTTCGAAAAGAAAATGATTTAATAAATCGGTTTAATAATTGATTTGAATTTCAAAACTTCAAACGCTTATAACTTTTATGCGTTTCAACTCCGATTTGAGTGATTCAAATTTCTAAATTTGTATAAAATTGAGATCTACCTAAATATGAATTTTATTTAATTTTTGGACTAAAGTTTTTCTCTGCAAAATTATTTAATTGATTATTTAAACTTTAAATAATCATAACTTTGCGCCTTAACTCCAAATTTGACGATTCTAGTGTCTAAAAACTCATAAAATTATGTTCTCTCTGTTTATGGATTTTATTTGGATGTTTGGACACTTTTTGCCTATTGTTTATTCGTGTATTTGCTATTTGCACGCTTTACGAGTAGACGTTGAAGTGCCTAAGGATTCAAGGAGAAGTATTGACTCAGGATCCAACTCAAGACCAAGAACAAGTACTTTTTGAAGGCAAGTTGTGCTTTGACCATGTTGATCCTATTTCAAATCTATTTTGATTTAAACTATTGCATGCTAGTTCAATTAGAAAAATACTTTGTTTAAACATGGGGTTAGATAAATACCAATTTCTTGTATGACACCTTGATTATTTAAGTATGTGCCATGATCCCTTGTCACCCTAGTTGTGGATTACTAGTTGGACATTATTAAATCGCCAACATGGGTTTAGACCGTTGTAGTATAACGCTTAGACACTACGTGCTCATGACATGATTTTGGACAATCAAATGTTAATATTGACTTAATGATATATTGAACCTGTTTTGGAAAGGTATCATGTGATGTTGATGGCACGTGGTGCATGGTAATCAATCGGGTTTGATAAACGCTGATCGGGGCATGTGGCAAGAGTAATCAGGTGGGCCGCTTGTGGCATTGGGAGTGTTGATTTGGTTCTTGGGTAGTCTTGCCCTGGTCACCCTAAGGACTTAACCTTGCAAGCCTTTGAACTGGGTCTAACGTGCAACCACATGTCTGTAATGGGACGGACCTAGTTGACTAAGTTGCTAATAACGCACTGTGGGACCTCAGGGAGGTCAACTACACCCTTTGTGTAAGTTATGCGGGAGCGCATCGGGCCGAGGCCAGTACCCATCTAACGGTTGATTGGCCTAGACTTCGCCTTAGCGAAGGGAAGGGTTAGTGCGCAATAACAGGGAGGACCACTTGTATTGTTAGAAGTCTCAGAAAGACTTTGTTACTGAACTCGCCTTTGTGGTGTTTGAGTATCTTGTGGGTAAAGTGCATAACCTCTGCAGAGTTTAGAATCTATTCGAATAGCCGTGTCCGCGGTATTGGACATCGCTCGGGAATTACAATCAAGGGTTAGATTTTCTCAAAAATAACTTTGGTTTGAAAGGTTGGGCTGGATTAATAATGAAGTTGATGGAAATGTGGATTAGGATGGGAAAGATGTTTATTAAATTCCTTGAAAAGTTATCTATGCTATACTTGCTTCTACTGCTTTCGAATCTACTTATGCTACTTGTCAAATGTCAAGCATCGCAAATATACCTTGAGCTATTCCTTTGTACCAAGCCATGCATATAGTATATTAGCTTGCATTCTGTGCATGACTTGCTGAGTACCAAGTACTCACCCTTGCCACAATATAACACCAGTTGAAGAGGAGACTGCACAAGCTTTGGAGGAGGAGCTCCAAGAGGATCCGTCTACTTAGGGAAGCGAGCCCCGGTTGCCTGTGGTATCTTGGATGGCGCCACGGTTATTTGATTTTCCGCTGCTATTATTTTTCTCTGAATAAGTTTCGCCTTGCGAGGCATATATTTGTAACTTGACCATAAGGTCGAGTAACCAGTTTGACTATTTAAATAAAGTACTTATTTAGTATCGAGTGGTATGATTGTGATATTTACCGATGTTAAGACTGTGTGCACTAGCGTGTTCCTGGACTAGTGCTGAATACACAGAGGTTCCGGATTTGCAAATTCGGGGTCCCGACAAAAATCATCATCGATAAGCTGTGAAACAGAAAACAAATTGTATTGCAGATTATTGACTAAGGTAACATCCTTAAGAATAAAATGATCATTAATGCAGACCGTACCTTTAGCGATGACTCTACCTGAAGAAGCATCCCCAAAAGGGATCACATCATCAGCGGGAGCTTGGACTAGGGAAGAGAACCAATGAGAGTCTCCGGTCATATGACGAGAACGACTGGGGTCTACAATCCAAACATCTCCCTTCCCCATCCTATGAGCTGGGACAGATCAGTGCAGATCTGGGAACCCAATACTAAGTCACTTGAGCAGAAGAAGTCAAAGGAGCAGGAGAATGCAATCTAGTGCTCCTTTGTGACTCAACTCTCACAAATCTAGTATCAACTCATGTAGAACATCTGTGCAAAGGCCGGACCATCTCAGTGCTACTGCCCAGACCTCCTATTAGAGGAAGCAAACCCATGCCGCTGATATCCACCTTGATGGACAGAATGAGGAACATCAAGATGATGGAAGAAAGACTGACTACGGACATCTATAGGATGAAAACCAGAAGTAGAAGCCTGAAAACCAAGTCTTGGATGTTTTCCAAAAGCAAACGAGACTCTAGCCTGTCTAGAAGCAGTGTGTGCCTTAGGAGCACTCAAAGTCTAGGGATGACCCTGAATACCCTTAAGGACACAAACACACTCACGTCGAGTGATCTTGGCATGTCTGAAGCAGAAATCAGTAATATGTCCATCCATCTGATAAAAGGTGCAAGTATACTTCGCTTTGGAGGATGAAATAATAAGAGAAGCGCCCTTCTCATCAGAAGCCCCTTGGACAATCCCAGCTGACCTAAACATAGTGATGCTCTTCTATGGAGAAACCATGATCTCTCCACCGTCAGAGGCACGCACAACTGTAGGCGGATGCGCCCGTGCGTGCTCAAGGTAATCAAATCCTAAATCCTGATTGAATCTACTGATGTTGGACTGGTTTTGGATGAGATTGAGATTATTCTTGCCTTCTACAAATTTCTCGAGAGTGCTCATAAGGTACTCACACTCCCAAAAAAGCAAGGCACACGAAGAACAGGGGAAGGAGTAGAGAAAGAGCCAGAGGAGGAAGAATGTACAACGCGTGCATATATCCTTTTGCATGACTGCCTCAATCTTGAGGGCCTCACAGGAAACGCATGGGGCATTTCTAATCTTGACTACCTGGGCCTCTAGTTTATTCCTAAGTTCGACATGAATCTTATCCTAATCCCTTTCAATCTCAGCACACAGCAAGCAACCATTTTGTAACTCAGCTAGTAAGTCCTTAGCAATTTCAGCACACTTGACATTTAAAGCATTATTATCAAGTTTTAGTTGCCTACAGCCCTCACATGAGCTGATTGGGTCCTTAGAAGCATGTGATTCAAGTTCATCATTTCTAACAAAAAGCTTTCTAAGGTGTGAGCTTATGCCATCAATTTCATCAAGGAGTTTAGGGAATTTTTCACATGAAGCAGGAATAGGATCATCAGAACATGTGCTAGCATTCTTCAACTTAAGACTCTCAAGGTCAGAAACCACACTATCATGCTTAGTCCTTAGGTTCTCCAACTCCGCAAGTAAAGTATCACAAAGTAAACAAGCATCAGAGTCTCGGGAGGAATATGATCTTATTGAAGCTAGCTCCCGAGATAAGGTATCTACTTACTTCTCAAGCTCCATACATTTAGTTCTAGCTCTAGCATAAAATTTTCTGTTGGGATCCGATTGTGCAAATCCGGACCCTCTGTGTATTCCACACTAGTCCAGGATCACGCTAGTGCACATAGTCTCAACATAGATGAAATATCACAATCATACGCAATGGAATAATAAATAAAGACTTCATCTATTAATATAACCTGGTTAACCAACCTTATGGTCAGCTTACAAAAGTACGCCTCACAGGGCAAAGACTCAAAGGAAAGAAAACTGCAGCGGAAAATAAAGACCCATAGTGACCAATCAATATGCCACAGGCAACTGATTGGGCTTGCACCCTAACTAGATGACGCCTCCTGATACTCCTTCTCCAAAGCTGGTGTAGACTCCTCCTCAACTGGTGTTTGTATTGTTGCAATGGGTGATTACATAGAGCACACAGCAAGTCATGCACAGAATGCAAGTCTAATAACTACATGCATGGCTTTGTTCCAAATGAATGGCCAAGTGGTTATTTTGCAATAAACAACATTCTCAAATAATCATAATAGATTGTAAAGCAGTAAAACAAGTAATAATAATAAAAAAATTTACAGTAATTTTCCAAGTAAACCATCACTCCTTAAACAAATTTTACATTTCCCAAACAACCTTCCTCCAAACCTGAGTTCATTTTATGAAAATCTAACTTTTGACTGTAATCCCTGAGCATTGTCCAATACCGCGGACACGGCTATTCGAATAGTTTTAACGCTCTGCAGAGGTTATACACTTTACCTACAAGATATAATCAACTCATCGCGTCAGCCGTGAATCGCCATACAAGAGTATGCGAACGAGTGATCATAACAAAGCCTTTATAATGCTCCATCTAGACCCAGTACTACCCGTTGAGGTTTCACACAACAAGCCCCCCTCTTGTGCCATGTGAGTCTACCCGTACACCTGGAACCCACACCAACCATGACATCACCAAAATCTTGACATCACAAATTAATTAGCTAGGTCTGTCCCATTCCAGAAATGTGGTTGTATGTTTGGCTCAGTTCAAATGCTTACAAGGTTAAGTCCTTAATCGACCAAGGCAAGACTACCACAAACTCACAATATACATGTCACCACAATAAACCAAATGTGATCGCGCAGATGCCACACCTGACCCACCAATAAATACTCTTGCCACTTGCCCCAGACACGTTTCATAAACACATTCCATATCTCATTAAGCATGTTTAATTTTGAAATTCCAAAATTATATCAATAACACGTTCATGGATAATTAAGCAGACTAGTTATGATCTAACAACCCAATGTTGGCAAAGTAATAGTAACCAACTAATAACTACAATCCTAGGATGACAAATGATTCGTGGCATAGAAATAATAGTGACAAGGTGACATAATCAAATAGGTTGATTAAATAATTCCCCAAATTAATTGAAATCACTTTTAATTAAATTAGCTTGCATTAATTTGAAACAATATAATTTTAAAACATGGGATCAACATGATCGAAGCACAACTTACCTTGGAAAAGCTCTTGATTATACTCTAGACTTTCTCCTTGGGTCAACACTTCACCCTTGTAACCTTTAGGCACTTCAACGCCTACGCAAAACAGATAAATAAATAAATATCAAAAACAGAGAGTAATGTAACTCCAAAAATCAAATAAAATTCACCATTAAATAGAGTACACTTTTACAAATTTTTAGGCTTTGGAATCACCTCAAATCGGAGTTCGTATGAGCAAGAACAAGCAATTTAATGTTTGAAAATATATCAAGAAGAATAAATCGAATTAAACTAATTATTTTCTACTAAAAATTTGCTATTATGATGTCACCATGATGTCAGCCCTATTTTCAATTTTGTTCGAATCACTCTTATACGAAAAATCCCAATGTATGATGTCACGCTAGCATCAGCAATTTAATAAATAAAATAAATATATTTCCTGGAAAATCCTATTAGGTTGACAGGTGGGACCAAGTCCACAGGTGAGCCAGTCCACCATGGACCCGGTCCACGAAATGCAACAGTCACTGATAGGTGGACCCAGTAGGATGATGTCATGGCTTAGGTCATCACGATGCTACGCTGACATCATGCGATGACCCGGTGTTGCGACCTCGATTCCTGTGTGCTACACGTGGCAGACTCTAATTAACCCTAGGTGCGGTGCGATCCTATTCATTAATTCAAAATCCAACAGCTCTGATTGGATCTAACTCAGCAGCGATTAAAGCTGATGCAGCATAGTCCGGTGTCCACCACATGGCGAGATCTGAGCCACACAAATCCAAACGGATGGCCATGATCATTCTAAATCAGCAAATACGTGATTACATCTCGACCCCACATCCTAGATCCTACGGCCAGGAACTGATCTATTTCAACTCGATGAGAAGCGCGAACATGGCTCAATCCTGCCCGTGCATACTAGATCTAACGGTGATGTAGAAGCGATGAACTTTGGTAGTGCTAACTCACCGTGGACGGAGAAGACGACACCACCCGCGGTGTTGTAGACTTGCTCCGGTGACCTTCGATGGCAGCTTGACTCGTCTCAGCACGCACACTTCAGATCCGTCCTCAAATGCGGCGGAGCAGTGATGATTCACAGTGAAGGATAAAAAGATCAATGGTGGTGCATGGAACTCCGGTGAGAAATCGCACTCAAACTATAGTGATCCAGGCTCGATTAGCTATGGCAACAGATGTGCGGCAGAACGATAGTTCTCGAGAGCCGATACATGCATTAATTAGCCCTGAAGTCCATGCCCAACACAGTGAATAAGTCCAATGATTTCACGTCGGTGAACTACGAATCCAGATCGGGAACGATGACCAGCTACTGTACACGTGTCACGATCAACGATCAGGATCCATCTGGGCACGATCTGATCCGGACCATACACAATGAGGCAATGTGGCCGCATCTCAACCAAACGCATGGCAGCGATCAGGCGGTCCAGGCGCAAGATGATGTGGATGCATCAAAGCCACACGATGAAGATAGAACGGTGCAACCTATTAAGGTTTGATTGGATCTCGGCGCGGGTTGGGCTGACGCGGTAATAGGTTTGAATGGGCCGGCGGTCCATTGGGCTTTGGTCCAATCTAGGTGGGCTTGGCCCAATAGGATTTTCCCCCTTTTTTAAGATTTTTCCAATTTAAAATAATTTCTAGAAATTCAAATAATGAGAGAAAAATAGCTAAAATACCAGAAAAATTCTATCAAAATTTTGGAAAATACCTTGATACATTATGAACTCAAATAAAATATTTCCAACAAAACTTTATATAAAACTTTTCAAATATTTAAATATTTCCATAAAGAGCTTAATTCAAATTAACTCCAATTAAATTCCAGAAAATTCCAAAAATTCACAAATAACAATAAATGCAAGAAAAGAAAAAAAAATATGATGTTACATTTTCCTAGCTTACAGAAAGCTTCATTGAGTTGGTCATAGAAAGGTACCTCATCCGTGTCACTGTACAGCTCAGAGTTGCTGATGCCATTGGTGTCCGTCATGAAGCACATGCTAGAGAAGTCACCGCTGCCCTTCTTCTCTCGCGAATCATATCGCCCTCATCGCTCCATGTCTCCATGTCGGAGATATCGATGTCGTCGAGCACGGTGAGGACGCGGTGGAAGAGCTTCTTGTTCTTTGAGAAGTTGTTGTACTTCTTCTCACGTGCCGGCTCGCGAGCTGGAGTCTTTTTGTTGTGGTTCTTGTCGGTGTAGTCATTCTTGCTCGAACCACCGGAGTCGTTGTTGGCCTTCTCCAGCTTGGGGCAATTAGCTCAAATGTGGTTGGGGCCACCACATTCGAAGTGACTGTGCCACCTCTCTTCTCTCCCTCACATTTTTGTATACACGAGAGAATTTTCTAGCATTGAGGGCAATGTCACTCTCTGGAAATCTCTCAAACTAGTCATTGCTCATCTCACAAAGAGCAAAAAGTGAAAAACCCAGAGATCCCTCAGATGAGGATCTAGTGAGATCGGTGACCAAGGCCATCAACTGTGACTTCATCTTGCGAGAGACAACGTCAATCTCATGAGTCTTGAGTCGGGAATAAAACCCATCAAGAGACAGAGTAGATAAGTCGATGGTGTCCTTGATGGTGGTCACCTTCATCTCCCAAACTCTCAAATCAAGTGCAGTTAAAAAATGCCTAGTATTCTCTGAATTAGAGTATGTGCAACCAGCTGGCCGAATATCGCTAAGGATCTTCATAAAATGCTCAAAGCACTCACTGAGACTCTCACCATCGTGCTATTCAAATTTGTTCTAGTCACGCTTATATTGATCCTGTCTCACCGTTTTGATCTGAGTGGTGCCCTCATGGTAAGCATTAAGGGTCACCCAGATCTGATGAGTAGATCTCAGGTGAGAAATCTAGTCATACCCACTGTGACTGAGTCCCTGTATGAGGATGTTCCTTGCCTTAGCATTCACCTCAACGTCAGCCATATTCGCGGCATTGACGTTCTCATCGGCAGGAACCTCAAAAGGAAGCTTCACCTTCTGCCAACTCAGGAAGCCCTGGGCAGTGATGTATGACTCCATCATTGGCTTCCAAAAAGGATAATCGATTCTTGAGAAGATCGGAGGCTTGATGGAATACTTGTCCGTTGCCATGGCTCTTGAGACCGATCAAGATCTATGGAAGAGCAGAACCGGCTCTGATACCAATTGAGAGACCATAAGGCGACTAGAGGAGGGAGAATAGGAGCCAAATAAAATTCCCCCTCTAAAAATTCAAACTACCAAGAGAACAGATTGAATATACTATAAAATCCAAAAAGTTGAGGTCGGATGAACAGTACTGCCGATCAGGAAGTCAGATGAATAGTAATCTGACCAAGTTGAGATCGGATGAACAGCACCATCGACCTGGAGGTTGGATGAATAGTACTCCAGCTAAGTTGAGGTTGGATGAATAGTGTTTGGTGAACAGTACTCGGGTGAATAGTAAAAATCAACACGATCTCAGAAACAAAAATCGATATAACGTTTGATTGGCTAATCCAAAATTCGTGAAACTTTATGTGCACCTTCCTATGGATATCAAATATCTATTCTAACTTTCAATCGCATGGATTGATGTCTGTATCTGAACTTTTTCCAGTTTGAAGAATGTTGCATCAAAGAACTGGGTCTTAACAGAAACTTCACCCTAAGCTTGCTTGTGGGGTTATGTTGATCAGAATGGACTTGAATAACCTCCCACAAGTCACAGCAAGCAAGAACACTAGAGCACAGCCCTTTAAACAGAAAAAACACGATCTACAAGCATCTTTCTTCTTTCAAGCACAAAAAGATCGGTTTTATGGAAAAGAAAAGGTTGTAAATTGCCTAGATGACTGGGATATGATATATAGAAGATTCATCCAGTAGTCTTTGAAAGTGCAAAAAATCCAAAAACATTTAGAAGGAGGGGAGACATATCCAAAGTGCAAAAAGTAAGGATGCAAGAACTGAAATAAGTTTCAAAACATAAAAACTAAATCTTGCAACACTTGGAGAAAGTGGATTTCCAAATCCACACAATCTGGTGGGCAAAGCTGCTTTCTAGCAAGTAAAGAATCCACTCTTACAAGCTTGGGAGGGGGCATACCCCCATCCCTCTATTTATAGCACAATGGGAGCAATATCTACCCTTAGGTGACTTTCTTGTCCCTCAAGAAGCCTCATCAAAGGTTCAGATTTACTCCCTCAACTCACACATTGGCTAACCCACAACCCGACAATATAACGGGTTTTTTATCCACACATCCACATACCAACTTAACTATTACTCAACCTGCAAATCCTTGATCCAACGATCCTCCATAGCTTGAGTATTTTTCAAGTTAGCATCTCAAAGATCCACTTGTCATCCTAGTTCACAGTCACTCCTCGGTGTCAATCATCTTCTGGCAACACCTTGACCATCTAGACCTCAGCTCTCCCAGCCTAGTCCCGATCTCCTTCGCCTCACCATGACCTAGCTCCGAAGTCCTGCAACCATCACATACAAGGGAAACACATCACATAGCATTGTTCAAAATGATAAATAGTAATCAGCCGAGAAATCACAAAACTAAAGATCCTATCTTAGCTTAATGCCACTTAAGGGTGCCCCGACCTCTTAAGAGCTGACATGGCACGGTCCCAACCTTGTAATGCTCCACGTAGCAACTCAAATTGCTTATCCCAAAGCAAAATCAAACCTGAACACCAAATGCTCAAAACATAGTCAATTACTCATCACACACAAGAGTAGACCTCCACATGTTGTTACAAATCCTAAAATATTTGGCTTCTTGCAAAACTGCAACACGGTGCTTCTCCATGGAGCAACTGTAAGACCCCAATTTTTGTTTTTCATGAATTTAAATGAAATTTTGCACTTTTGTGAATTTTTGGAATTTTCTGGAATTTATTTGGATTTAATTTGAATTTATTCCCTTTTGAAATAATTAAAGAATTGAAATTTATAAATAAAATTTTGTTGGAAATATTTTATTTGAGTCCATAATGTCTCAAAGTATTTTCCAGAATTTTTTTGGAATTTTTCTGAGTGTTTTGCTATTTTTCTTGAATTAAATGAATTTCTGGAAACTCATTGGAATATTTAATCGCTGGAAATTCCAACTCGGGTCAAGTACTGTTCATCTGAACGAACCCGAGTCAGACTCAAGTTCAAGTCCGAACCGAGCCAACAGCGCCACGCGGTCCGACCCAACCGCGCCACGCCCGTGCCCTAGCCGCTCCACCGTTGGATTGAGATCCAACAGCCGAGATTGCGCCACGTCACCCACGAGGGAGTCGGACCCGACCCGTCCGCGCACGTACGATCCGAGCTGTCGATCGTGCCACGTGGACAGCCCGCGTGCGTCCATGTCGCCCGACCGTGTCCGAGCCGGACTCCGCCGCCCGTACCGGCTTCACTTCGGATTCCGCGGAGATATCGACGTTGGGGCCGGCATTTAAAGCCCGGACACGTGCCCGAGGTTCGCCCTTTCCCCGCGCATCGTTTGCCCCGTGTGCCCTAGCCCAAGCCACCGCCGTCTTCCCGCTATTGCTCGCTGTAGTGCTCTAGGGTTAGCTTCGCGTTTTTGCGTCGTTCCGCCGCCGTCCGCCGTCCTCCGCCGTGTTGGTGGTTAGCTTCGGGACCATTGCATCGAGGCGAACCTGGAGGTACCATCCATTTCGTCGAAGAGTCAAGGGAGCGCCGTTCGGGTGGTCGTCGTCTTCGTCTCCGGCCAGCCAGCTCCGCCGTGAACATCACCGACCGCGCGAGCTTCGTGGACCGTCCGATCAAGATCCAAAGGCCCAGATTCGTGCACGTCGCCCGAAGGTAATCGCACATTTTGTTTTTTTATATCTAATCCCAACCGTTGGATCTAGATCCAACGGCTTAGATTAAGCCACGTAACCGTAGGTGCACCGTGCTAGGGTTAGATCTCAGTCGTTAGATCTAGATCGTACGGCCCAGATTCACCGTGTTGCTCACAACGCGTGAGATCTAGATCCGATCCGCACCGTTGATTTTCAAATCAACGGCCGTGATCAAGCCACGTGTGCCTGAGCCACACCGTGCTGTGCGCGCGCGCGTGCGTGCGTGTCGCTGACACGCTGGGCCTGCGTGTCGACGACGGGGTCAACCGCACCATGACGTCACCGCTAATATCACGGTGGGGCCCACTTGTCAGCAGCGTCGCCCGAGTGCGATGACGTCAGCGCCGATGTCATCCGGTGGGTCCCACATGTCAGTGACACGTGCACCCGTGGACCGAGTCCACGGTGGACCGAGCCCGAGCCGTGGACCGGGTGACGCATTGATGACGTAATAATTCGATTTTTCAATAGAAAAATAATTCGGTGGGAAATCAAATCCGTGCTGACGTCATTAATTGATTTTTCAATATAAAAATAAATGAATAAATTCAGTTTAATCTTTTATTTGAATTTTCAAACTTCAAACGCTTATAACTTTTGCGTTTCAACTCCGATTTGAGTGGTTCAAATTTCTAAATTTTTATAAAATTGAGATCTACCTAAATATGAATTTTAATTAATTTTTGAATAAGAAATTTTCTCTATTTATATTTATTTAATGAATTCTTTAAACTTTAAACAATTATAACTTTTGCATTTTAATTCCGATTTGGACGATTCAAGTTTCTAAAAATTTATAAAAATATGCTCTCTCTGTTCATGAACTTTATTTGAATTTTTGGATACTTTTTGCATAATGTTTATTTATTTATTGCTATTTGCATGCGTTACGAGTTGACGTTGAGGTGCCCAAATGCTTCGAAGGAGAAGTGTTGACCCTGGAGCCAGCTCAAGACCAAGAACAAGTACTCTTTGAAGGCAAGTTGTGATTTGACCATGTTGATCCTATTTTGAAATTAATTTGATTTAAATTGTTGAATGCTAGTTTAATTAGAAAATGCTTTAATTAATTTTGGGAAATTAGTTAAGTGCCAGCTTTGCACTACGACACCTTGATTATTATTTATATGCCATAACCCCTTGTCACCTTAGTCTGATTTAAGTAGTTGGACATTATTAAATTGCCAACATGGGTAGTTAGACCGATGTAGTATGCTTAGCCTTGCCACTTGGAATGTTTTGGACAACTACATGTTAATATTAGTTGCATTCTGTGCATGACTTGTTGAGTACCAAGTACTCACCCTTGCCACAATACAACATTAGTTGAAGAAGAGGCGACGCCATCTTTGGAAGAGGAACTTCAGGAGGAACCGTCTACCTAGGGAGCGAGCCCAGTCAGTTGCCTGTGGTATACTGGATGGTGCCACGAAGTCTATTTTATTCCGCTGCAGTTATTTCTCTTTTAATAAGTCTTCGCCCTGCGAGGCGTACCTTTGTAACTTGACCATAAGGTCGAGCAACCAGTTTGGTTACTTATTTAAAGGTACTTTACTACTTCGTTGAGTATGATTGTGATATATACCGATGTTGAGACTGTGTGCACTAGCGTGATCCTGGACTAGTGCTGAATACACAGAGGGTCCGGATTTGCAAATTCGGGTCCCGACAGAGGTGGTATCAGAGCCATACTGACTGTAGGACTACCCTTAGTTAGAATGGTTGTAGTGAGGATAAAACCTATTTTCTAAAAGTTAAAAACTTGACAAGATGATGATGGAAATCTCGCCTTATCCCCTTCTCTCTTTTCATACCCCTTGTTGTATTCTTTTTGTGTCCACTTTGGGTTTAAAATGTTGCGTTCTTACGTGAGTAATCTTTTGGCAGATGAAGATGCTCAACAACGACACTGAGCGTGAGGAAGGTTACGCCGCTGAGTTATGGCATATGCTACAGGTGCTTGAAGGTTTCGAGAGACCGCTCTACCAAGGAAACACCATCATCAAGGCAGGACTGGTCATTGGATGGGATGTCAAGATCACTGTGTATGCTCGCGAGAAGACGAAGTGCAGTCGCCCATGCTACTTCACGGCCAGGAGGTCTACCTTCCAGTTGGGAATCCAGGAGGTGTCGCGCCGAGCTATGAGGCACATCGCTAACACCTACTCTAGGGAGCTAGATGGTACAGTGTTTCGTCACCACCCATGCCGAGACAACAGGATCGAGCGGGAGCCGATAGAAGATGAGGATGTCACCATCACGCACTTGGCGAGGCTCGTCGTCGCTCAGGAGGATGTGATCGATGATACGGTTCAGGAATTACAGAAGGCCCGGGAGGAGGTCAAGAAAGAGAAGAAAAGCCTGCAGGAGGTTCGAGAGTATATGTCTCATTTACTGCGAAGGATTGATGAGCTGGAAATGGCATTGTACGGACAGGAGCCGGAGCCAGTACTGGAGCTGCACGAGCCAGATCCTGAGGAGCCAGAACAGCAGCCTGCGCCACAGCCAGAACCAGAGCCAGAGGAGCACGTCGCGTCGTCGACCATAGCTGTTGTTGGCCACGGAGATTTCTTCGCACTGATGCCGCCACACCCACCAAAAGGGGGCAGTGGAGGTTGGATTGATGACTAAGCGTTAGGCTTCGTAGTTGAGACTCCTTCGTCGAGTCGTGTTATAGAATAAGAGCCACCCTTAGAGGCGTTAGACTCCAGTGTATTAGTCGATTTGGATTTTCGTTGCTTGCTGAGTGTGTAGTATGTGTTGCAAGGCCCTTAGGAATTGTAAGCAACCATACCAAGTTATTATTAAATAATAAAGTTAGAAATTGAGTTATACCTTCTTTCCCCGCATAAGTTTCTCTACTACTTGTCTATTCTTGTTCCCTCTCGTCTCTAAAATTTGGAGCAATTGATAGATGGTGAACACCCGCGGAAACCTTGGAGGCAACGGAAGTGGTTCTCACCCCGCAGTAAACCCTAATGATGGAGCACCTGCACCCCAACCAGCACCGCCCATAGACATGCAGAACTTTGGAGCTTTTCTTGTTGCACAGACCCAGCTGATGCATGCCATGATGCAACAGATGCAACAAGTCACTGCTCAGGCCACCGCTAATCAAGTTAATCAAGGACACCGACAGGGCTCGAGGTTGTCAGAGTTCATGAGGACTCATCCACCCACATTCTCAGGGAACGTCAATCCACTGGAGGCGGATGATTGGCTGAGGTCAATTGAGAGGAAGCTGCACATTACCCAATGCGTGGGAAACGAGAAGGTTCTCTACGCCTCTCATCAGTTGGAAGGGACCGGCGCAGAATGGTGGGAAAACTTTTGCACCACATGGGAGAACCCACAGGACATCACATGGGAGGAGTTTACGGCTGCGTTTCGTCAGTATCATGTGCCAGAAGGGATCATGGACCTTAAGAAGGAGGAGTTCAGGGCACTAAAGCAAGGTAATCAACCGGTGTCTGAATATTTGAACAAGTTCACACAGCTTGCACGCTATTGTCGGGACCCGAATTTGCAAATCCGGACCCTCTGTGTTTTCAGCACTAGTCCAGGAACGCGCTAGTGCACACAGTCTTAACATCGGTAAATATCACAATCATACCACTCGATACTAATAAAGTACTTTAATTAAATAGTCAAACTGGTTGCTCGACCTTATGGTCAAGTTACAAATATACGCCACGCAGGGCGAAACTTAATAAGAGAGAAATAATAGCAGCGGAAAATGAAATAACTTCGTGGCGCCATCCAGTATACCACAGGCAACTGACTGGGCTCGCTTCCTAGTTAGACAGATCTTCTGGGAGCTCTTCCTCCAAAGCTGGTGTAGACTCCTCTTCAACTGGTGTTGTATTGTGGCAAGGGTGAGTACTTGGTACTCAGCAAGTCATGCACAGAATGCAACTAATATACTACATGCATGGCTTGGTACAAAGGAATAGCTCAGGGTATATTTGCAGTAAAACAGCATTTGACAAGTAGCATAAGTAGATTCGAAAGCAGTAGAAACAAGTATAACATCATTAACTTTTCCAGGAGTTTAATCAACATCTTTCCCATTCCTAATCCACATTTCCATCAACATCATTGTTTAACCAAACCCAACCTTTCAAGACCAAGTTATTTTCAAGAAAGTCTAACCCTTAACTGTAATTCCCGAGCGATGTCCAATACCGCGGACACGGCTATTCGAATAGATTTTACACTCTGCAGAGGTTATGCACTTTACCCACAAGATACAGTCAAACACCACAAAGGCGAGTTCCCGTAACAAAGTCTTTCGGAAACTTTTAACAATACAAGTGGTCCTCTCCGGTGTTGCACACTAACCTTTCCCTTAGCTAAGGCGAAGTTTAGGCCAATCAACCGTTAGATGGGTACCCGGCCGCAGCCTCGGTACGCTCCCCCGTACAACTTACACAAAGGGTGTAGTTGACATCCTGAGGTTCCACAGGTACGTTATTAGCAACTTAATCAACTAGGTCCATCCCATTACAGACATGTGGTTGCACGCTTGACCCAGTTCAAAGGCTTGCAAGGTTAAGTCCTTAGGGTGACCAGGGCAAGACTACCCGAAGAACCAACACAACGTTCCCGGTACCACAACTGGCCCACCAGATCATTCTTGCCACATGCCCCGGTCAAAAGCTATTTATCAAACCCAGTTGATTACCATGCACCATGTGCCATCAACATCACAACACATGATACCTTTTCCAAAACAGGTTCAATATATCATTAAGTCAATATTAACATTTGATTATCCCAAAATCATGTCATGAGCACGTAGCAGGTCTAAGCAGTATACTACAACGGTCTAAAACCCATATTGGCAATTTAGTAATGTCCAACTAGTAAACCACAACTAGGGTGACAAGGGTCATGGCACATATATAATTAACCAAGGTGTCATACAGCAATTTGGCATTTATCTAATTTCCCATGATTAAGTAAAGTATTTTCTAATCAAGCTAGCATGCAGTAATTTAAATCAAAGTAAATTGGAAAATGGGATCAACATGGTCAAAGCACAACTTGCCTTCAAAAAGTACTTGCCCTTGGTCCTGAGCTGGCTCCTGGGTCAACACTTCTCCTTCGAATCCTTCCGGCACTTCAACGTCTACTCGTAACGCGTGCAAATATCAATAAATGAATAAATAGTAGACAAAAAGTGTCCAAACATCCAAATAAAGTTCATAAACAGAGAGAACATAATTTTATGAATTTTTAGAAACTGGAATCGTCCAAATCGGAGTTAAAATGCAAAAGTTATAACCTTTTGAAGTTTAAATAAACATTAATTAATTAATAAATAGAGAAATATTCATAATCAAAAATTAATTAAAATTCATATTTGAGTAGGTCTCATTTTTATGAAAATTTAGAAATTTGAATCACTCAAATCGGAGTTGAAACGCAAAAGTTATATGCGTTTGAAGTTTGAAACTAAATTTGAAATCAATAAATCGAATTAATAAATCATTTTCTTTTTCGGAAATTCATTATTGCGCCAGCAGTGACACGTGTGGGCTTCTGATTGGGCGGCTGACGTCAGCCGGTTCATGGGCTCAGCCCACGGTTTGGCTCGGTCCACCGTGGACTCGGTCCACGGCTCGTGTGACTGACAAGTGGGACCCACGGGTGGCGTCATTGCTGACGTCATCGCGCGGCTGGGGTGGCCGCTGACGTGCGGGCCCGACATGACGTTAGCGTGACGTCATGGTGCGGTCTGGTCGTGTCGCTAACACGCGGGCCCGGCGTGTCAGCGTCACACGCGCGTACGGCGCTGACCGCGCCGGTCCAACTTCCTTACACGTGGCTCAATCTCGGCCGTTGATTTGAAAATCAACGGCCCAGATTGGATCTGGTCTCGTGCGTTTGGGGTGAACGCGCTTGATCTGGACCGTTGGATCTAGATCCAACGGTTAGGATTAGATCTGAGGTTTGGAACGGGATCTCACCGGCGGTGACGTGGCGAGATCTGGAACGTGCGATGGAGATCCAACGGCTCACAGCGCTCGCGGACTGCGATGGCGGCACGGCGGAGCGGAGGCCACCGGAAATGAGAACGACGACGAGCCCGACGGCGCTTTGGGGTCTCTCCGGCGGAGTGAGGGGTACCCACGGGTGCGCCTTGGCCTGGGGTCCCGAAGCTGGGCTCAGCTGCGGCGGAAGACGGCGGACGGCGGCGGGGCGAAGCGAAAACAGCGGCGGAGCTCCTCCAACTACGGCAAGCAATAGCGGGGAAACGGCGGCGGCTAGGGCTAGGGCACGTGGGGCAATCGACGCATGAAGCTAGGGCGAACCTCGGGCGCGGGTCCGGGCATTAAATACCGGCTCGGACGCCGAGATTCCCGCGGAATCCGCGGCGGAACCAGTACGGGCGGCGGAGTCCGACCTGGACACGGCGAGGCGACAGGGACGCACGCGAGCCGTCCACGTGGCACGATCAACGGCCGAGATCGGCTCGGGCACGCGGCCAGAAACCGGCGGGTTGATCCTGACCGTTGGATCTCGATCCAACGGTTGAGATCGATTGGGGTTAGGGTTGGGTTCGGTCGAGTCAGCTGGCTCGGGTCGGACTCGGGCTCGGTCGGATGAACAGTGATCGACCCGGTCGATTTTCCAGCGATTTAATATTCCAATTAATTTCCAGAAATTCATTTAATTCATTAAAAATAGTAAAAGACTCAGAAAAATTCCAGAAAAATTCTAGAAAATATTTTAGGGCATTTTGGACTCAAATAAAATATTTCCAACAAAATTTTATTTGCAAAGTTAAATTCTTTAATTATTTCAAAATGGAATAAATTCAAATAAATTCCAAATAAATCCAAATAAATTCCAAAAATTCACCAAAGTGCCAAATCACACAGGTTTTTAAGAAAAGCAAAATTTTGGGGTGTTACAGCTATGCACCCGAAGACGTGGCAACAGACAAGGCCAGAAAGTCTCGTTCCATGAAGGGACTGAATTCAGGGCTGCTGGTGGGACTGATCACCCACACCTTTCCAGATTTCCAGGAGCTTGTGAACAAGGCGCTTATTCTTGAGGACTAGCGCAAGGAACTGGATGAGAACCGGAAGCGCAGAATGCAACAGCAGGGATCACGACAGGGAATGCAACAGCGTCTGAGTGTTGCACCAAATCAGTTCTTCAGATTCCAGCCACAGAATGCAGCAAGGACACCGTCACCAGCACCGAGACCCGTCAATCAGAGCTATCAGACACCAGCTCCAGCCAGAAATGCCGCATCGAGCAGTCAGCAGGGCATAGTTAGACGCTGCTATACGTGCAATGAGCCAGGGCACTTCTCCAACAATTGCCCCCAGAAGATAGCAGGAGTGACCCTAGTTCGCTTCAACTTGGTATTCACACCAGCTAGGACACCCGCATCAGGAGCAAACCGCGGAGTAGCACAGCCAAGAGCCGCGCCCCAGACCGTGGTGAGAGGCAGAGTCAATCACGTGACTGTAGATGCACTTCAGAATGCCACAAACGTCATACTGGGTAAGATACTTGTCAACTCAGTACCAGCAACAGTTTTGTTTGACTCTGGAGCTTCGCATTCATTTGTTTCCTGAGATTTTGTTTCTAAGAATGATTTGGAGATTGTGAATCTTAAATGCATGCTTCTAGTTCAAACCCCTGGGTCAGATCTCCGATCACAAGTAGGATGTTCTGGGGTGAGAATACTAATAGATGGGGTAGAGTTCTTAGCGAACCTTATTATATTCGGAACCCAGACCTTAGAAGTTATTTTGGGAATGGATTGGTTATCCAAACACAAGGCCGTGTTAGACTGTGGACGAAGGATTATCTCTGCTGAGAGCCCCTGTGGAAGAAAAGTGGAATTTCGTGCGACAGCCGTTCGTGATGGACAGCTGATGATCAACAGCGCGAAGGCAATCAGCATAGAGGATGTCTCAGTGGTGAATGAGTATCCGGATGTTTTTCCTGAAGATTTACCTGGTATGCCACCAGATAGAGACATAGATTTTGTGATAGAATTAGTACCTGGTACAACACCGATAGCAAAGAGACCCTATCGGATGTCAACTGAAGAATTGGTGGAGATGAAGAAACAGCTTGAAGAGTTGATGAAAAAAGGATTCATCAGACCGAGTTCATCGCCATGGGGAGCACCAGTTCTGTTCATCAAGAAGAAGGACGGGAATTTCCGAATGTGCATTGACTACCGTGCACTCAACGAAGTCACTGTAAAGAACAAGTATCCGCTACCCAGGATCGATGACCTGTTTGACCAGTTGAGAGGAGACGGAGTTTTCTCCAAGATTGATATGAGATCAGGGTATCATCGGTTGAAGATTCGATCAGAAGATATCCCGAAGACCGCATTTTTATCAAGATACGGACATTACAAGTTTACAGTTATGTCCTTTGGTCTGACGATTGCGCTAGCTTATTTCATGAATATGATGAATAAGGTATTCATGGAGTATTTGGACAAGTTCGTTGTTGTGTTCATAGATGATATCTTAGTCTACTCCAAGACGAGGTGTGAACATGCATAACACTTGAGGCTAGTTTTGGAGAAGCTGAGAGAACAGCAACTCTTCTCCAAGTTCAGCAAATGCAACTTCTGGAAGGACAAGATGGAGTTTCTCGGACATGTAATGACCGCAGAAGGAGTCACCGTTGATCCAAGCAAAGTAGAAGCTATGTTACATTGGGAACAGCCGAAGACGGTAACCCAGATTCGGAGTTTTCTTGGGATGGCAGGTTACTACCGCCGCTTCATTGAAGGCTTTTTGACGATTGCGAGACCTCTCACGCAATTGTTGAAAAAGGAGAAGAAGTTTAATTGGACGCCAGAATGTGAAAAAGGCTTCCAAGAGCTGAAGAAGCGATTAACATCAGCACCGGTGTTAGTTCTACCGGACGTCAACCAAAGCTTTGATATATATTGTGATGCATCGCACCAAGGACTTGGATGCGTGTTGATGCAAAACCGGAAGGTTGTTGCATATGCGTCAAGGCAGCTGAGGCCGCATGAAGAGAACTATCCGACACATGACTTAGAGTTAGCAGCTGTAGTGCATGCCTTGAAGTTGTGGCGACACTATCTGATTGGAAATAGATGCGAAGTGTATACGGACCATAAGAGTCTTAAATACATCTTCACCCAATCGGATCTGAATATGAGGCAGAGGAGATGGTTAGAATTAATCAAGGACTACAATGTTGGGATCCATTATCATCCCGGGAAGGCCAATGTGGTGGCTGATGCCTTGAGTCGGAAAATCCATACCGTGAATATGTTGATACACGAGTCAGGACGAGCTATGCAAGGAGTTTTAGAAGATGCAGATTGAGGTGGTACACGAGGGATTCTTGGCCGCATTGGAGGTAAAGCCTATTCTAGAGGATCAGATCAGAGGAGGACAGAAGGATGATGACAAGATCCATAGGATTAAGTCCAAGATGGATGAAGGCAAGGCAAAAGATTTCAAGTTGGATGAGCAAGGCACATTGTGGATGAAGGATCGAATCTATGTGCCGAATAAAAAGGAACTGAAACAATTGATTCTGGAGAAAGCCCATGACTCCAAATATTCAATTCATCCAGGGAGTGCCAAGATGTATCAAGACCTGAAGGAAAGATTCTGGTGGCCGAGCATGAAACATGAAGTTGCTGAGCATGTTGCGTTGTGCGACATATGTCAGAGAGTCAAGGCAATGCATCAGAGGCCAGCGGGATTACTGCAGCCGCTAAAGATACCTGAGTGGAAGTGGGAGGAAATCGGAATGGACTTCATTACCGGTTTGCCGAAAACTCAGGGTGGATATGACTCCATATGGGTCATAGTGGATCGCTTGACTAAAGTCGCCCATTTTATCCCAGTAAAGACCACTTACTCAGCAGATAAATTAGCAGAGTTGTATATGACCAGGATCGTTTGTTTGCACGGAGTGCCGAAGAAGATTGTATCGGACAAAGGTACCCAATTTACCTCAAGATTCTGGAATAAGCTGCATGAAGCCATGGGGACCCATTTGAACTTCAGTACAGCCTATCATCCGCAGACGGATGGACAGACTGAAAGAGTTAATCAGATTCTGGAGGATATGCTAAGAGCTTGTGCATTGGCTTATGCTACCTCTTGGGATAAGAGTCTGCCGTATGCTGAGTTCAGCTACAATAATAGCTATCAGGCCAGCCTACAGATGTCACCTTTCGAGGCACTGTATGGTCGACCCTGTCGAACACCATTGAACTGGAATGAGACAGGTGAACGGCATGTTTTTGGACCAGATATTCTTCAAGAAGCCGAAGAGTAGATTGCCAAGATCAGGGAAAGATTGAAGATAGCCCAATCGAGACAAAAGAGCTACGCCGATAATCATCGTCGGGATCTGAGTTTTGAACCGGAAGACTTTGTATACCATAGGGTTACACCCCTCAAGGGAGTTAAGAGATTCCATGCCAAAGGGAAACTCGCGCCGCGTTATGTTGGACCATTTAAGATTTTGAGCCGCAGAGGTTAAGTTGCTTACCAGTTGGAGTTACCGCAGTCATTGGCAGGAGTGCATGATGTGTTCCATGTGTCACAACTGAAAAAGTGTCTTTGAGTACCCGATGAGAAGACACCGTTAGAATCAATAGAACTGCAGGAGGATCTCACTTACAGGGAGCACCCTGTAAAGATTCTGGACACCATGGATCGAGAGACGAGAAATAAGTCAACCCGTTTCTGTAGAGTTCAGTGGAGCAACCATGCAGAGAGCGAAGCGACTTGGGAGCGCGAGGAGGATTTGAAGAAAGAGTTTCCAAACCTATTCCTTAGTGAACCCTGAATCTCGGGGATGAGATTCTGTTAAGAGGGAGAGGTTTGTAACACCCCGATTTTTGCTTTTCATGAATTTAAATGAAATTTTGCACTTTTGTGAATTTTTGGAATTTTATGGAATTTATTTGGATTTAATTTGAATTTATTCCCTTTTGAAATAATTAAAGAATTAAAATTTATAAATAAAATTTTGTTAGAAATATTTTATTTGAGTCCAAAATGTCTCAAAGTATTTTCTGGAATTTTTCTGGAATTTTTCTGAGTGTTTTGCTATTTTTCTTGAATTAAATGAATTTCTGGAAACTAATTGGAATATTTAATCACTGGAAATTCCAACTCGGGTCAAGTACTGTTCATCCGACCGAACCCGAGTCAGACTCGAGTTCGACCGACTCGAGCCAACCGCGCCACGCGGTCCGACCCAACCGCGCCACGCCCGTGCCCTAGCCGCTCGACCGTTGGATCGAGATCCAACGGCCGAGATTGCGCCACGTCACCCACGAGGGAGTCGGACCCGACCCGTCCGCACCCGCACGATTCGAGCCGTCGATCGTGCCACGTGGATGGCCCGCTGGCGCCCACGCCGCCGGCCAGAACCGAGCCGGACCGGACTCCGCCGCCGCGCCGCGGATTCCGCGGAGATCTCGACGTTGGGACCGGCATTTAAAGCCCGGACACGTGCCCGAGGTTCGCCCTTTCCTCGCGCATCGTTTGCCCCGCGTGCCCTAGTCCTAGTCGTCGCCGTCTTCCCGCTATTGCTCGCCGTAGTGCTCTAGGGTTAGCTTCGGGTTTTTGCGTCGTTCCGCCGCTGTCCGCCGTCCTCCGCCGTGTTGGTGGTCAGCTTCGGGACCATTGCGTCGAGGCAAACCTGGAGGTACCATCCACTTCGTCGGAGAGCCACGGGAGCGCCGTTCGGGTGGTCGTCGTCTTCGTCTCCGACCAGCCAGCTCCGCCGTGAACATCGCCGACCTCGCGAGCTTCGTGGACCGTCCGATCAAGATCCAAAGGCCCAAATTCGTCCACGTCGCCCGAAGGTAATCGCACGTTTTGTTTTTTTAGATCTAATCTCAACCATTGGATCTAGATCCAACGGCTTAGATTAAGCCACGTAGCCGTAGGTGCACCGTGCTAGGGTTAGATCTCAGCCGTTAGATCTAGATCGTACGGCCCAGATTCACCGCGTTGCTCACAACGCGTGAGATCTAGATCTGATCCGTACCGTTGATTTTCAAATCAACGGCCGTGATCAAGCCACGTGTGCCCAAGCCGCACCGTGCTGTGCGTGCGCGCGCGCGTGTCGCTGACACGCCGGGCCCGCGTGTTGGCGACGGGGTCAACCGCACCATGACGTCATCGCTGACGTCACGGTGGAGCCCACGTGTCAGTAGCGTCGCCCGAGTGCGATGACGTCAGTGCCGACATCATCCGGTGGGTCCCACATGTCAGTGACACGTGCACCCGTGGACCGAGTCCACGGTGGACCAAGCCCGAGCTGTTGACCGGGTCCATGGACCGGGTGACACATTGATGACGCAATAATTCGATTTTTCAATAGAAAAATAATTCGGTGGGAGATCAAATCCGTGCTGACGTCATGCTAACGTCATTAATTGATTTTGCAATATAAAAATAAATGAATAAATTTGGTTTAATCTTTTATTTGAATTTTCAAACTTCAAACGCTTATAACTTTTGAGTTTCAACTCCGATTTGAGTGGTTCAAATTTCTAATTTTTTATAAAATTGAGATCTACCTAAATATGAATTTTAATTAATTTTTGAATAACAATTTTCTCTGTTTATATTTATTTAATGAATTCTTTAAACTTTAAACAATTATAACTTTTGCATTTTAACTCCGATTTGGACGATTCAAGTTTCTAAAAATTTATAAAAATATGCTCTCTCTGTTTATGAAATTTATTTGAATTTTTGGATAATTTTTGCATACTGTTTATTTATTTATTGCTATTTGCACGCGTTACGAGTAGACGTTGAGGTGCCCGAATGCTTCGAAGGAGAATTGTTGACCCTGGAGCCAGCTCAAGACCAAGAACAAGTACTCTTTGAAGGCAAGTTTTGCTTTGACCATGTTGATCCCATTTTGAAATTAATTTGATTTAAATTATTGCATGCTAGTTTAATTAGAAAATGCTTTAATTAATTTTGGAAAATTAGTTAAATGCCAGCTTTGCACTACGACACCTTGACATTATTAAATTGCCAACATGGGTAGTTAGACCGATGTAGTATGCTTAGCCTTGCCACGTGGAATGTTTTGGACAACTACATGTTAATATTGACTTAATGAGATATGGAACCAGTTTTGGAAGTGTCATGTGTTCTTAACAATGATGTTGACAGCACATGGTGCATGGTAATTGTCGACGATTGGGGAGCAGGCCCCCGCCGAGCTTACTTGTTGGTGGAGGGACCAACTGCGACCCCTTCTTACGTGATGGGATACTCGGAGGAATGACTCACTGGGCTTCAACAGGCAGGGACACTGTAGTTTACCCTGGTTCGGGCCTCTCAAGAAGGAGATAATAGCCCTACTCCAGCTCGTGTATATCTTTGTGCAGAAAAAGTTATGTCCTCCCTCCCCTTCATGGTGGGGATGCTTTTATAGCTTACAAAGGGGCGTGCTTGTTCAAACCCACTAACTCCACATCCGACCAGGTCCAACGTGGTAACTAACGGATCCTACACTCCTGTCACGTCCCCGCGAGGATCGCAACGAACTAGCGGAGGTTACGCAGCGGGTGGTTACCGACCTCGGGATCACGTCAGGTCGGCTAACGTCTAACTCCGAACTCGGCCACTTCGGCCTGAGCACGAGCTATCGGTCCACCAGGTCATGCGACCTCCTAAAAAGGTCCCGGCTAGACCGTCCCTTGGAACAACTCCTCGCGACGGGGCGGGAACGACCTCGTCGCTGCCGTGGCGCCCGGCCAGGGTCGCCCAAGGGAACGGCCTTCCGTAGTTCGGGCATATGAGCCCGCCCTCGTGGTACCCGAGGTAATTCTGTGGGGTCTACCCGACTCCCCGACAGCTAGCCCCCGAGGTTCGAGTGGAAGAAGGCTTTAGGAAAAGACCTTCCTCTCGGGCCTACCGTCTCCCGAGCCAGCCAGGTTGGTCGCGACGAACAGCTGCCCCGACAATGCAGCTGGACACTAATCCTTTTCGGTCAATATGGTTAGTTGCTCAGCAAAGGAGAAAGAATTGGCACGAGACGCCAGCTCTAACCGGATTCGTAAGCTATCTACATCGGTTAAAGCAACTCGGGAGGTCGATGTGAAGACAACCATAGAAGGCGATGAAACTATCCAAATTATGGTTGGGTCTATTTAGATTGAGATTGACAGTGAAGGTAAGCATGAGGGGAATGTACATCCGCCAAATGCCGCAAAGAAAGCTCATGAGCGGTGTCCCTTTTGATAGTTTGTTGGGAGAGGGGATTGGCTTTGCCTTCGCCGTACGTTTCTTTCTTTGATGCAACATTATCCTGGGTAAAGCCAACAACATTGGCGGTCAGCTAAGGAGAGGCTATCTATATTGGCCTAGGAGCAACCAAGCGATACTCGAAAAAGGCTGATTCGCGAGAGAGAGTGTTTGAGCCGATCCAGGAGCAGCCACGATCGGATCAAGGGCATGATGAAACAACTGGGCTAAACTTGGCAGGTAAAATCCATAAACCGATAAAGCCTGAGCCACGATTGTATCGTTCGGTTCTGAGCAAGTCACAAAGAAGGCGGCTTCAATGCTTGAGTACTTGAGAGTTGAGGGAAGCCGACCACGAAAAGAAGAGGGACGAAGATTTCAATGAGCTTCGTTCAATCAAGCCTATCAAAAAGGAATGGAGGAAAAAGAAGTCATTCGGAAAGAATTTGATTCAGCCAATGACTTAGATTCCCCCATTATTTGCGATGATTTGCCACTACCAATGGACATCAATATGGTGTTTACACTGCCTGCAGAATTTAAACTATGTGCGACATCGACTAAGAAATCATTTGCCCGACTGTGTTTTGGTTCGCAGGATGCCATTTTTGAGAAGCCACAAGAGGATCATCGGCATTTGAGGCCATTGTATCTGAAAGGGCACATCAATGGTAAGACGATATCAAGGATGTTGGTGGACAGTAAGCCGACATCAATGGTAATACATGATTTAGCCTATAGTGTTGATTTCGGAAGATCAATGTGATCTCCCAAAAATATGGGGCATATGTTGACACCAAAGTTCGGCGAATGTCTGATTTGGCAAGAATGAGCAATTTGGAAAACTGATTTGGGGAAAGGAAAAGAAATTGAGATGGAACCGATGTTGGGTTCAAGAGGAAAGATTATGTTAGGGAAGTTGAGGCTGATACTGATAGTAATTTACAGAATCCAAGGAGGATACAATCGGTCTAGGCGTTATAAAAGAAGGTGATGGGTGACATAATAAAAAAAAAGAATCAATCAACCAACAATCGCTCTACTTTTTATTTACTTTTTTGTAGACTAGGATCTAGCTTTTAGATTTGTAATATTTCCTATGTAATTTACCTTGATCAATAAAATTGTGTATCGCCGATTTTGATCATTGTTGACTTACAACCCACAGGTTTGCTTTTTCTCCGATCTTGCTGCGCATTTTTTCGCAAAATTCTACCTTTATCAACCATCTAATCGGCTTAATCAGGTTGTTTAGATTTATTAGTTACTTTTAATCTAATCAGCTTGAAAAGATGTTTAGATTAGATTATCATTGAAAATTTAATCGGCTCAGAGGCTAATTGAATCACACTTTTCTTGCCGATTGCAAGATCAAATCGGCTAGCACACCCTCACCCAAATTAAACCCGGTGTTTGAGTGTGTTAATTGCCGATCAACCCTTCATCGCATTTTTGGCATTAACAGCATGCCATTGATTAAAGGCTTGTTTGAATGGTTGAATTTGGATGACTCATATCTATGGAATTCCTTTAAATTTTTTTGTAAATGAGCCTTTTCATTAGATTTTTGGAGAAAAATAAATACAAAAATACCATGATACCAATGGTGTAATTGCATTTAGCACGAAGTGTTACGAGAAGAAACATTTCCTGCATGTTGTGTGTCTGGCTATAGAGGCGGGTGCCGGGCCGAAGGCCGGAGCGATGGGTGGTGGACGTCAATGCCGTAGCAACGATCAACGGGATACGAGCTGGAAGAGCTACCGACCTTGTTAATCTGAAGGAAACGCCTAGAGGTCACTTCGTGGAAAAATATAGCATGCCTTTTCATTGATTTTCTACATACAAAAGAGAACTCCTAAAAAAACTGAAACACAATAATCTAAACTAACACTGGATAAAGCTAACCAACTAGATAAGAATCTAACCACCGGCTAACAACTTCCATCCCTTGCCACCTTATCTTGTTGCCTGCGCATAGGCCTGGCGCCTAGGGATGACTCGGCTGGCCTCAATTGTTGTCGCGGTGGGCCAGCCCTTCTTCCTCTTCAGGTAGAAGACATTGTCAAGGCCGTCAAGGCCCACGACAGTACTCCCCCCTCCGAATGCAGCTTGTCTGCAAGCTAGAAGTCGAGATAAGCATGTCGTAGTACTGATGCCTGTACCCATGTCGCCTCGGCTTCAGGTTCACCCTTCCAATGAACCAGCAGCTAGCGGCGACCCTTGATGAACCTGTGGTCCAATACAATGTGGGGTTTCGGACGAGTTGGCTCAGAAACTGGCGTAACATCAGGAGGCAGTGGACGAGCTGGCTCAGAAACTGGTGTAACATCAAAAGTGAAACATGGAAGACATTTGAAGGCAAGCCTCCGACGGTAATTGAAGCTGATAAGCAATCGATCCAACGCACTCAATAATCTGATATGGTCCATAAAATCTGGGGGACAGCTTGTGTTGCACATGGACTCTCACATATTGTTGCCGATGACATTGGAGACGGAGCCAGACCCACTTGCCTGGAGTGAACGAGACCTCCCGATGATGGGTGTCATAGTACTGCTTCATTCTGTTATGAGCTTGGAGAAGATGCTGGTGAGCATGTTGTAGGAGTTCATCGCAGTCGGTGAGGTGACAGTTGACAGTGTGGATGACAGTGGCCCTTTGGTTGTAAGGAAGGAGCGGCGCGGGAGACCTCCCACAGACAAGCTTGAACGGCGTCATGCGATGAGCCATGTGGAAGGAGGTGTTGTAGCAGAATTCTGCCCATAGAAGCCACTGCACCCATGTGTGGGGGTTGTAGGCCGTCAAACAACGGAGGTACATTTCCACCTTTCTGTTGGCGACCACCGTTTGCCCGTTAGTTTGCGGGTGATAGGCCGTTGAAAGGAGAGTGGTGTTGCATCATTTGAGAAGATCTTGCCAGAAAACACTAGTTAAGATAGGATCCCTGTTAGATACAATGGACTCTGGCATGCCATGCAAACGAACAATGTTGTCAAAGAAGAGTCGTGCCACCACTAGAGCTGCTGAAGGTCTGGCCATAGGCACGAAGTGCGCATATTTGGGCAGTCGGTCGACGACCACAGAGAGTGCATTCTTACCTTGTGATTTTGGGAGGCCGACAATGAAATCCATAGAAATGTCCCAAACCTGATGAGGCACAGGAAGTAGTTGAAGGAACCCTGTTGGGACAGAGAGCTAGTCTTGTTATGTTGGCAGATTGCTCATCGTGCAACATACTCTTCCACCGCCTGGCGCTGGTTCGGCCAATAGTAAGTTTGCCGAAGTCGATGGAGCGTTTTGTGCACCCCTACATGTGTCAAGTCGTGGATGACTGACACTATTTTTGGGATGAAGGAAGAGTTCTCTAGAACAACCAGACGATCGTCGAGGAATAAGAGACCATTGCGGACGCACCATGTTGGTCGTGGCTCCCCTGAAGGTGATGTGACCAATGGGGTTGAAGCCGCCTTAGGCTGAGCCGAGCTCGCTTGGCAGTCGGTAGCCGAAGGACTTGTCTGGAGAGGCACCGGCAGAGGAAGGGCAACTGACTGCTGCTGGAGAGCGGTGCACCGCCTGAGGATCTCTGGGTCAGCACAAAGACATGCCCGCCATTTGTCCGTAGCAACAAGCTGAGGGGCGGATAATGCTGTACATTCCGGGTCATTCGCCTCGACCCGAGACAAGGCATCAACCGCTTGGTTGGAACGGCCAGGATTGTACTCCACACGGAAGTCAAAGCCCATGAACTTGCTGAGCCAGTGCTGTTGTGGTGGAGTGACGAGGGCCTCCTCGAGCAAGAATGTGAGACTTGCGTGATCTGTTCAGATGATAAAGGTGCGACCCAATAAATAAGGCCGCCAATGTCGAATAGCCTTTGAGAGCCTGATGAGTTCGCGTTTGAAGGCTGCGAGCTTGGTGTGTCGGTTGGCCAGCTTGCAACAGAAGAAGGCGACAGGATGGCCCTCTTGTTGCAAGACAACCCCTGTGCCGTGCCCCAATGCGTCGCATTCAACGACAAAAGGAGCTGTAAAGTCCGGCAAGTTGAGCACCTATGCCGATGTGAGCACTGATTTGAGGTGGTGGAAAGCTGATTCCGCCACTAGAGTCCACTTGAAGTTATTGCGACGAAGCATGGCCATCAATGGCTCAGCAATATTGGCATACTGGAGGATGAATCGCCAATAATAATTAGTCAACCCAAGGAAGCCATGAAGAGCCGTGACCATCGTGGGTTGAGCCCAGGCCGAGATTGCCTGCAGCTTGTTGGAGTCGGCTGTCGCGCTGGTTTCAGAGATAACATGCCCGAGGTAGCTCACCTGCTATTGTGCAAACGCACATTTGGACTTTTTCAGGTACAACATGTGATGGCGAAGGAGTTCCAAGACGAGGCGCAAATGTGCCATGTGGTCCTCCGCCAACTGGCTATAAATGAGGATGTCGTCGAAGAAGACGAGGATGAACTTTCTGAGAAAGTCGTGGAGGATCGCGTTCATGAGAGCTTGGAATGTTGATGGTGCATTGGAGAGTCCTAATGGCATCACGAGAAACTCGTAGTGCCTATGATGAGTGCGAAATGCGGTCTTGTTGATGTCATCCACGCGCATGCGCACCTTGTTGTATCCGGAGCGAAGATCAAGCTTGGTGAAGAACTTGGCGCCGTGCAGCTCATCTAACAGTTCCTCGACGATCGGAATGGGAAACTTGTCCTTGATTGTGCGTGCGTTGAGTTCACGGTAGTTGACGCAGAACTGCCATGCGCCATCCCCTTTTTTGACTAGCAAAACTAGCGATGAAAAAGGGGAGCGGCTGTGCTTGATGATGCCTTGGTCGAGCATGACCGAGCATTGGCGCTCAATCTTGTCCTTCTGTTGGTAGGGATAATGGTATGGCCTAACGACCAATGGGTTTGTTCTGTCCTACAGGAATATGCGGTGGTCACACGCACGGGTTGGAGGGAGTCCTTGAGGCTCGGCGAAGATGTCCGCGAAGGTCTCTAGGAGGGAGTGCAGTTCGGTACTATGATCGGCCAAAAGAGTCAGGAGCCATGGCCATGCGGTGCACAGAGCGCCCTCAAGTAGCGCTTGGGAGCCCTCATAGGCAAATGACATTGTGAGGGTGAGCAAATTCCACTAGATATCACCCAATGTCTGGAGCCACTACACTTCGGAACCACGTCAAACCCGTCGAGTGGAATGACAAGGAATGGTGCGATGCAGGATTATTTGTCGATGTGGAATTCCTCGGCTGGGCTGTCTCCAAAGCAAGGCAATTGGCAACCATTGGCCACTTTGACTGGTTGGGATGTCCTTTGGCAATGCTTGAGCGCCATGCGAATGGCGGCATGGCTGCTGATGAAGTTGTGGGTGCTACCACTGTCGATGAGGTAGAGTAGCCGAAGCCCTCGCACAAGCAACACTACTTGCATGGTACCCCAGGTTTTGGCCCGAGAATCGCAAGCATAAATAGCGAAGGGGCTAGCGCGTCCTCTTCCTCCTCCGTCGTGCTAACCCCGAAGGACAGGTGGTCGTTGTCCTCCATGTCATATTTGCTGATCTCGATGGAAAAGAGAAGCTTGCAACGGTGGCCTCTTGTATAAAAATCATTGTAGTGGTAACATAGCCCCTTCGCGCATCGTTCGATGAGTTTGTCAGCATTGAGTCGCAACTAAGCGAAAGGTGGAGCTGTAGATGCTCCCGATGGCCGGTGCGGGTGTCCCCTAGGTGGGTCCTCCGGCCGTAGGGACTGTGGGCACTGCGGTCGACGCGGCACCCCGGCACCATCCTTTTCTCCAGGCCGTAGGTAAACAGCATGGGCCTCTCCACAATGTAATCTGGCTCCAAGCCAACCTCAGTGACCATGAACTCTATCTTAGGGAGAAGTGTCTCTTCGGATACTCCTAGAATTTGTGGCCTCTTGCAAACAGCAATGCGCACCTTCTCCATGGAGCAACTAAGAGTGCTCCTCAAGAACTCCATCCTCGCCGCAACCTTGTCTTCAGTGACAGAGCTGACGACGCCCACCGCGTACTTGAATATACATGAGGTGCGGGGCACACCGAGATTCTCGGCACGCAGGACAAACTCCTTAACTCGCTCTGGGTTGTAGACGAGCAACCTCGAGCAGGGCGTCGACAGCTTGACAATATCACAAACACTTAGCCCGCACTGCTCAAGCAGCGCGATGTTCGGCTTTGCGACCTTCTCGATGTCGGTGGTCAGGATGGACCTGTTCCGCCTCACTGTCTGGAGGAGCTTGTCGAAGGAGCCGAAGAAGGGGATCCAGAACTCAAGCTTCGGGGCGATGTCGCAGGAGCGGAGCGGGCGATCTGGGGCGCGGACAGGCCAAGGTGGTCGCGAAGGGAGGCGAGGCGGACAGAGACGTTGTCCACCCTGGAGCAGAGGAGCAGCGGGTCGGCGGCGACGATGGCGGCGATGTCGGGGCGGGAGAGACCGACGCCAGAGAGGAGGGCGAGCACAGCGTCGGGCTTGGAGGACGACTTGAAGCTGGAGAGCTTCTTGGACGCTTTGAGTGCTTGGGCGCGGGTGAGGCCGCAGGTGGTGACGAGGTAGTCCTCGACAGAGAATGGGGTTGTGGAGGCCGCGGTGGATAGGAGGTGAGCACCGCGGTGGATAGAGGCGCAGAGTACGATGGCGGTGGGATGGGAGGCGACGCGGAGCAGCGGGAGAAAGTGCCTCCGGAGGTGGAGCATGGTGGTGGCGGCGACGTAAGGCCGCCGTCGGTAGCGGTCTACGAGGGTTTTGCCACCGTCAACGGTGGTTTTGGGGCAGATTGGCGGTCGGCAATTTGGCATTCAGTGCTCGCAAGTAGAGGTGGGCATTTGGGCCGGCCCGACGCACGATGGGATGACACGGTGCAAAGCACGGCCACGACGCATCAGAAGACGGGCGTCGGGCGAGAACCAGGCACGACGGGCGGCACGGCACGGCGATTTAGGCGGGCCGTCTTGGCTGCACGCAACGGGCACAAAATCATGAATTAAGGCCTAAATATTGGCAGATATTGTTGATTCAGGGCATCTTCAAGTATTGCATTTATGTTTGACATTTTGTTGATGTGATTAGTCTCTTATGTAATTAAAATATGTAGTTTAGTAGTAGTGATTTGTTTTATTTCTGTGTTCGTCACAATAGTAAAAATGGGTTGGGCTTGGGCCGGCACGGCACGAAACAGGCACGAAGCGCAAATGGGCCGGGCTTGGGCTCGCTAAAGGTGAGTCGGGCCAAGACGGCCAAAGACGCAGTGAGCACGATGGGCGTCGTGGCACGACGCGGTTCGGCCCGGCACGATGGGCGGCCGGCCTAAGACGGCATGGCACGACTCCCACCTCTACTCGCAAGTCGCAACGAAGGGTAGTGCCTATTTTACTACGGATAAAAAACAGTGCTTTAAATCAGTTTACATTTTTATTATACTATTTTTTTCAGCTCCTACGTCCTTCTATTAATATCCCACATTTCGACCCAATGTCATTTGTTTTTAGCCCTTAGAGTATCTCCAGCAGAGCCACTAAACCAGCCCCTAAACTTTAAAATAGGGAGTGTAGTAAAAAAATAGATCTATCAGGGCCCCAACTCAAGCCTCTAAAATTAGGAGGCCCCTAAATTTGCCTCCTCAGCCCAATTCCCAGGGGGCCCCAACTCAAGCCCCTAAAATTAGGAGGCTCCTAAATCTGCCTCCTCAGCCCCAATTCCGAGGGACATGTTTTAGGACGTTTTTTACCAAAATTTCGGTTGTCTCGGGTGAAATCTTAGCTATTTCGCCCGAGATTTTGGATTTCCTAGTGTAAAAAAAAAGGGTTTGAATCCTTCTTGTTGAATTTTGGCCGAATTTTGTCCGAAATTTTTGAATCTCGCTGAAATTTCGGATTTCGGTGGACTCCGAGATAAGATCCGAAAACGAAATTTGGAACCTTGATTACGACCATTCCTCCAACGTAATCTCCATCGTTCCCCACAGATGCGATATCCTGTTGCACCATCGTAGAAGCTTGTCTCTTCGACTCTACCTACTCCCAACCAGGGTTCAAAATTTCATTTTTAGGATGAATTCTTGTCACCCATCGAAATTCGAAAATTCATCGAGATCTTGTTGTTTTGGATGAAATCCAAACGAAATGCAAAAACCAAATTTTGAATTCGGTTTTTTTCCATTGAGATTTCCGAGATCTCAGTGGAAAAACCGAAATTTCGGTTGTTTTAACCGAGATCTCAGTCCATTTAAAACATTGTAAAAAGTGTGCAAAATTCTTTAAATTTTTTTGAATTTTTTTGTCTATGTTTCTGACATATTATTAATGTTTCCATGAAAATTGATCAAGCTTGAAGAATTTTAAAAAATCATAGAGTGCAAAGTACTGTAAAATGGTATCCCGATGCTAGAAAAAATAGAAAAAAATTTAAAAAAATCATGAAAGAATTTCTCACTGACAAAAGCAATTTGGATTAGGGAGAAATTCATATAGTGCATGTGATATGTAATTTCTTGATCAGTACATCCTATAGATATGTATGTTTATAAAGCAACAGGAGTGCGTTATAAACTTAGTTCAATAGATTCATTGATAGTTACAACTCCTTTTAAGGACACAAGTAAATAATAAAATTGATACTGACCCAGGCAAAATCTATTTAATACAAAATACTTTGACAGTATGCATCTGAAAAAATAGAAACATTCATGCAATTTACGCATATACTACATGTAACACGCAATCAGAAATGTATATATACCTGTGCAAAGCAATATATTTCAAACAAAGAACAAGATAAACTAATTTTATAACTAAATCCATTTAAAAATTTCACCAGGCAAGTAAGTTCCTGAATTATATAATTCAATATTGTTAGGCAATTTATGATATCAAAATCTTCTTGGCCCTAGAATACCACATACACATTGCTCGTTGTAAAATTCAAAATAAAAACTTAGCAATTTTAATCTTATAGTGGTACAAAATCGTCAAATTTTTTTTAAATTTTGGTCAGACATGGAAAACGACGTGAAGAATCCAATCCGGTCAAACTCCGATCAAATCTGGACAAATTTCGATCAAAAAACCGAGATCTCGATCTATTTCACCGAAATTTTAGGTACTGTAGCAATTTGAAATTTTTTTAGGGTTTTTAATTTCGCCAGGATTATGAAACTCGAGGGGGTTCAAACCTAAAATTTCATCAAAATTTCGCGAGATTTCGATGATATTTTGAACCTCGCCCCCCAACATGTCGAGCTGTTGATGCCATGCTTAGCGTGCGCCGGATCTTCGCTGCTATGTTCGATTTGCGCCACGCACCTGGATCCGCCGCTGCCGCTCTCCTCACATCACGCCCTCGCCATCTTCTGCTCGGCCTTTGTGCCTTTGCCATGCCTGCCTTCGACGTCTTACCCCCATCGCCTGCATACAGTTGTAAAGCCTTAGTCGGCAGCAAACAACTATATGTGTTGCATTGCATCAAACTTCAAATGCAATCATCCATTTACTCCGGCAATTACTCTGTGTAATTCGAAGTAGGATGAGTAGTGTTGGTCTTCAAATTTTGGCACCTGCGGAGGATCGACTACGGGTTGTTTTGAGATGTTTGGACAGAACAGGTTTCCACACAGGCGGCATGCCCTTGGTTGATGATCTACGGTGGATTCCACCTTCCATCCAGCGACAACACAAGCGTACCTTGCCAATGGCGATATCTAACCAGGGTTAACAAAATCACGACAATCGACCATATCGAACCGGCTCAGTATTTAAAACATCCAATTAAAAAAATTCAAAAAAAAAATTATGCTTCGTAAACCGGTCGATTATTGAGGAATATATTATCGAGGAAAATCGATGAAAATCGCTAAAAAATCGGCCGCCAAAAGAGTTCGATTGGTCGGTTGATTATCGAGGAGTATCGATTGATTATTGGTGAAAATCGATTTTTTTAATTTTTTTTTAAAAAATTTGATTTCGAAATCCTTTGATTTTTGACTATTTACACCGGTTGGGAGCGATTTTCAAGGTTGAATTGATAATGTAAACCCTGTATCTAACATTCTTCACAGAATAACCATGTTGCTCGAAAGAATTCACCTTATGGTCCTTAACAATGCCAACATGTTACACACTTCATGAATTTACTATCATACCTTGAAGCTTTGCAACCAGATGTTGACATCACATGTCCCTTCTTTTGAACTGGCAAATTAAGCCAACGAAGGGGGCCTTTTCAAAGTACCATAGTACAACAGAAAAGGCGAAGGAAAACACAATGAAAAAACACAAGATCATTAATATGAAGGAACCAGCATCCGCACTGGTCAAATCGAGCTAGCCTTTGTATGGGACGATGCCGACGGGGAACCTGAAGCCCTCGCGCACCATGTCCATCCGCCGCTGGTATTTATTGATGAGATCAGGCTAAATGGGATGGCATGGTCTTGTATCATTTGGTTTCATTGTTTTGGGTGAATGAAATGGTTCAACATCTATAGAAAATATTTCTCAAATTTGCATCACTTGATCCAGAATGGGATCATTGAAGTAACTAAACACACGAATAACTTTTTTCTTGAACCATCTCATACATGTACCATTTTGTATAGTCAACCAAACACACCCTAACCAAGGCTCAAAATCCCGCCGAAATTTCGGAAATTTCGGCCGAGATTTCGGATTTCGGACCCCTTCGAGATCCTAAATCTCGACCAGATAAATTTTTTTAAAAAAAATTCCAAATGCTACATTACCATGCGAATTTCGGCCGAAATCTCGATCATTTAAACTGGATTTTATTTTTCGTTAGCGGGATTTGATTGGATTTCGGTTCAAGACTATCCACAAAAAAATTTAAAAAAATTTGACGTATTTTTGATCATTTTTAAAAAGTTTAAAAGTTGACGGTTTAGTAATATGATCAGTATACATGATTAATTTCTCTTGACTCACCAACAAAGAAAAAACAAATGTATAGATTGTCAACTCACCAAAAGTTTGATGGAGTTCTATGTTGCAACCTAAGAAATTGAACTTGAAGTAGCAACCAGATTAACAGGCATCAGTAGGAAATAGAATAAAAAATCACATCATCATCTATATAATGAATTTTCTTCTTGCATGACAATGGTCCAAAAATGCATCTTAATGACCAAATCACCAATCCCTCAATACAAAAGGTCTGTGGATCTAGACCTCCTGTAAAGCAAAGAAGACCACCAATGCTTAGATAAAGAAAGCAAACATGGCCTATACAACTTTCATTTTATGTTGCTGCCTTTCTCTAGGCCCTTTGATAATTCAATAAATAAGTCAAGCTGAGAACAACTGAGTATAATTCAAAGATGATCAAAAGAAGAAACCTAAATGGCAGTATTAATCTTGAAGCTCAAAGAGAGGCCAGTAGCTATTCACATATTTTACGATCAGTTAGCATGTCCTACTTTTCAAGTTGCTTTTAGTGAAACAAAACATCACCTATAGATCCTTCCAATTCACTTCTTTATAAGAATCTTTTAAAAATAATCACTGTTAGACTTTATCATGACATTACCACTGTTAGATTTAAAAAAAAAATTCCTCATGTTTGATCATCATCTGAAATTTTTATGGGAACATTAGCGATGTGTCAGGACCATTCAAAAAAATTCCAAATTTTTTTGACGTGTTTTGGACCATTTTTCGGTCGGTTCAATATGGACTGAAATCTCGGTGATTTCGGCTGAAATCTCGATGATTTCGGCCGAAATCTCGGATTTCCCGGTTGAAAAAAAAACGGATTTGAAATTTAGTTTTTGTATTTTATCCAAAATTTCCGAATCTCGCCGAGATTTCGGATTTCGGTCATCTCCGAGATTTATACCAAAACGAAATTTGAAACACTGACCCTAACAGCTCTTTCACATAATGCAGATCATGAATCCCACAGTAAGCCCTAAACTGCACACAAAACTACGACCCTTTCTGAACGAGCCGTACAGTAACTCCAAACTTAATTAAATCTACTCGTTTACACGTCCAGAGGATGCAATCTAATACCTTATACAAACATACACAATTTGAGCAATAAGCACAGAACGCGTCAAGAATCATTCATTCAAAAGAACAAAACTATTCATGACCGTACGTGCACAGTTAGTAAAAATAATTGGAGAGGCGGCGCAGCACGAGGGATTAGGAGTACTTGCTCGTGAGGGCAAGGTTCACAATTTCGGTGATTATCGTGTAAAAATCATGATTTTCGGATATATTAGTGGGGTACGACATCTAAAATCGGCCGATAAACCAGTTAAATTCAAAACTTCAAAAAAAATTATGCGGCGTAAATATCACGACGAAAATCGAGAGAAAATCGATGAAAATCGGTGAAAATCGAGAGAAAATCGCTCAAAAATCGGTTTTTGAGAAACATTCAATTGGTCGGTCAAAATATCGCGATAATCGATGAAAATCGGAAGAAAATCAGTGAAAATTAAGAGAAAATCGTGATTTTTTTGAATTTTTTTTTTCAAAAATTTGGATTTCGAAACCATGCAATTTTTTTACGATTTTTTAAGAAAATCAGTACCAAACTTTACTCGAGTTTCTCCCTCAAAACGGTAAGTTGAACCCTGCGTGAGGGCAGGAGGACCAACCTGTTGGCTCCAATTCATTTGTGAGAGGACAGGATGGGAGTAGAGCTGGGCGTTGGACTGGCCAGGCCCGGCCCGACCCAAGCACGACGGGCTTCGGGCCATGGCGTCCCGGGCCGGTCCAGCACGGAAAGACGAGCGGGTCGGCCAGGGAGAGGTTTTATCGGGCCCGGGCCCGGCCCCACAACTAGCTACAAGCATTCGGACCCGGTGTTAGTAGTATGAGCAGTACAAATCAGTATAATGGATCAATGGACAGTAAAAATGACAATGGATATTTGGGTAGAATAAAAAACTTTATTGATATTTATATTTACAAAATTACTACTTCGTTAAAAACCTTACGTACAGTGAAAAAAGAACAACCACGCGCCCCCATGGGCCTCCGAGCCACCCCCGGGCCGGGCCGGGCCGCCCGACAGTCCACATTCCTAGGCCCGGCTCGGCCCGGTATCTCGGGCCGTGCCCGTGCTTGGGCCATGCCGGGCCGCCCACGAAAAGTCTGGCCCGTCGCCCAGGTCTAGATGGGAGAACCATATCACTTCACTCGTCAATTCATCTATATATAGTAGGGATGGAACTGGTACGGATATTTTTCGACCGACCGACCGACCGACCGAATTGATTTGGATGATTATTTGGATAGTTTCACAGATATCCAGTTGATTTCTCGGATAAGGATATGGATACAGATAATTTACATGGATACGGATACGGATATGGAACACTGATTTTCCGATGGATACGGAATATCCGAGTTTTTGTTCGGATAATATCCGAATATGACATACGGATATTATCCGAATAACACGTTTCAGAATAAGACGTTAACAATTTAACATGTTTCATGCTTTGTAGATCGGGTCTGCATTGGATGACAAGATATAATGTGTTCATGTGTGCTAGATGCTAATTTGGAGATATTTGGGTAAAGGTGGTACAGAAATTGGCAAGTGGCGTTTCAGGAGGTCTACTTAGGATTCAGCAGCATATGCCAGCTGCAAATCATTTGGTTCAATTTATTGCAATGGGGTACATTGTTACTCACAGTCACATGTATGACAAGCTAGGGATAAAAAGGCAAAAAAAAAAGACATACAAATATATTTCTTTTGGGATTTTGAATTTAAATTTGGACCGATTTTGAAAAAAAAAACTGAAATTGGATTTTAAAATATCCGACTAATATTATTCGTATCCATGTTGATTCCGATCCGTATTTGATCTGTATTCGTAACCGATATTATCCTGTATAATTCGTATCCGATTCTATATTCGACACTATTCGTATTCGATTCTGTATTCGATAAAAAATACGGATACGGATATGAATAGGACGATATTCGACCGTATCCGATCCGATCACATCCCTAATATATAGCTCTATACTTGGTGATGTACAGAAGCCCGCTGCTCGCTCGCCACGCATCCATTTTTCATGTAGAAACTATAGTATCAGTGTTTTAGGTTTGTATATTTATCAGCTACAGTGCTTTCTTTCTTGATTTTACTTTTCAAAAAAATTATTTCCTGACAAATTTTTTTTGCAACTTTTTTAAAATAAATTGTAACTTTTTTGGACCCGAGCTGCAGTGACTTTATTATTAAATAATATTTTCCCTAATTTTTTTATTTTCAAAAAAAATATATTCTTTCCCAAAAAAAATTGTATCTTTTCAAAAAAATATTTCCCCCCAAATTTTTCTTATTTTTTTTTGCATCTTTTTAAAAAAAATTAGAACTTTTTGGACTCGAGCTATAGTGACTTCATTTTTGAAAATATTTTCCTCGCCAAATTTTATATTTTCAAAAAACAAATCCTTATTTCTCTTAAAATTCTTAAAACTTTTTTGGAGGAATAATTTTTTAGGTGTTCCCAAAAAAGATTACCTCTCTCTGTAAAAATTATACTTGTCTCGACAATTCTTTATGTCCACAGCTAGGGGTGAAAACGGAACGGAAAGTTCCCGACCGTTCCGAAGAAAAACGGAAACGGAAGCTCTTTTTCGGAAACGGAAACGGAAAATATCAGTACGGAAACGGAAACGGAAATTTTTTTGTCGGAAACGGAAACGGGAGAGCCAATTCCGGCGGAAACGGAAACTCCATATAAGTGAAACCGGAAACTAAAAACAGAAACGGGCCGGAAAGGGAAATGGGCTTGGCCCAAAAATGAGAAGAGAGTTTATATTTATTTTCGAATTAAAATAATTTCATAAATACAAATGGTTTTATATAAAATACTAAATAGAGTTAAAAAATTCCACAAAAATTCTCAAAAATGCTTTGGAATATTTTGAGCCTAGAAAAATTATTTTCAGCATAATTTTTTTACAAATAAATTAATTTTATAAATCTAAAAAATGCAAAATAGTATTTATAAACTCTAGAAAATCCAAGATAAATCTCAAAAAATCATAAATGAACATCGAATAATAATATACAAATTTTAGGGTGCTAAACCTTTGTAGTTGGTGGAGCAATAGGGTATCAATGATAATTATATGGATGATGACATGATGATCTGATATGGGAGACAAATAATGTGCTATTAGCAGACAAACTTAAGAAAAATTTTCTAGTGATATCAGTGAACATAGCACTATTCTTGTGTCCACCTTAGAGGTGGAATGGGCTATATTGTTCTTATGGTCATGTATATTGTAATTCTCTACTATGTTCTTGTGGAATTTTTCGCTTTCGTTTCCGTATCCGTTTCGATTTCATTTCCGTCACTATCCGTGTCCGTATCCGTTTCCGGGGTTTCCGATTTCGTTTCCGTTACCGGTAAAAAATGTGAAAACGGAAACGGAACAGTCATTTACCGACCGTTTCCGTACCGTTTTCATCCCTATCCACAGCAATGCGCGAGCCCGCTACGCAACTAGATAAACAGCTAGACTTTTGTTTTTTAATAAAAAGAGAAGATCCAACTTGAGAAGCATCGCATCGGTAGGCCGCCATCGATGCAGGAAAGCCTAGGACCTAGGTAGCCATAGCGCAATTTAGATGTCATTTGGGATGGGACAACCGAGGTACAACCATGTTAGAAATCCTCGCAAAATTTTAGCGAAATCTTATATTTTGGTCCCCTCGAGATTCATAATCCAGGTGAAATAAAAAAAAATCAAAATACTATAGTGATTTCGGAAATCTCGGCTAAATTTTGGTCAATTTCGTCGAGATTTCTATTAATTTGACTTGATTTTATGTTTGATTAACTGGTTTGCATTGTTGTTGGGCCAGATTGTGCATCAATTATTTTTTGTTGACACTTTTAATAACATTTATGAGACATACAACCAAAAGCTTTGCATAGCTCATGTGGTTAGGACACTTCGGGGCTCCCTGGAGACCAAAACCTTCCCACTAGCACCGGAGCACGACATCAATTAGAAGTAGTACTTTAGATTTGTAATCCTTCCTCTGTAATTCACTTAATCAATAAAGTTGTGTATTACCGACTATTGATTTTTTTGACTTACACCAATCAGGTTTGCTTTTTCTCTGATCTTGTTGAGCATCGCCTTTTTCAAGAAAAAAAATATATCTTTATCCTAGGATCTAATCAGCTTAATTAGGCTATTTAGATTTATTGGTTACTTTTAATCTAATCGGCGTGCATCGTGAAGGAGGGTGAGCGGTCTGTGATATTTGTGTACATCGCAGACGATTATAATTAAAAACCGTCTATGATAGACATACTAACGATTAGACTATAGAACCATCAGTGATGCTCCATATTACAGACGGTTTTTGAAGATCGTCTGTGATGATGCGTCTGATATAAGCCTTTGTGTAGTAGTGTGGGCATATTATTCATTCCTAGGAGGTGGTAGTGGATCCCATGTCATCGCTCCCTAGGGGTAGGCCTCTTATTCCGGGGTCTCATAGGGGGTTCCGAGGCTTGGGCCCTCCTTTATGGCCGACTTCACTGGGACCATGGGACTTGGTGACCTTACTCGTCAGTCAATCCCAAGTGAGACGAGCGTGCCTCGTCCATTCCCATGGGTGACTAGGGGATGTCCTGATGGACTGGGTGTTGAGCCATATACCTCGTAGATGGAAAAGAGGTGAAGACTTTAGAAAAATAAGGGCACTTCATCAAACTCCTGGTAGGTTAGGGCACTCTGCAATGTGCCCCCTCCAGGTAGGAGGTAAAGTGCCCTAGGGTGCCCACATGGACCAGGTGTTGAACCTCATGCCCCATTGGTGGGACCGAGGTAAAGTGTTGAGAGGGCTAGGTGTCACATCATCAGGGTTCAACTTTTCGAACGAAATTCGTGAAATTTCACGAATTTCGTTCGTATCGCTCACAAGCGAAAAAGAAACCGTTTCAAATTTCGCTCAAATTCAAATTTAAATTCAAAAAATTTAAAAAATTCGAAAAAATTTATCCAAAATTTATCCATAATTAGTATTAATAGCCTTATGACCTCTAATGTGAATATTATTTAAAAAATGAAGTTTGAAGATGTTTTTGAGCCATTTAATTTATTCAGTAGCAATATGTGTTGAATTATATATATTTAGTATAAATATTTGTTGAAGTATATTTAGTAGTCATATTTATTGAAGTATATTTAGTACCAATATTTTCTTGTAAAAACCATCAGCATGAGGCAAGAATGATACTATCCATAAAATCATGACCTATATTTAGAAAGTACATCTGAGTTTTTTTTTCTAAAATCATATGTAAACTGCTAAGAGATCATTAGACTAAATCAAAATCTCCGGTTTAATTAACTTGTCAACAATCAATATAGAATTATATGAGACCTCTAGTGATAAACCATCCATTATTTTTTTCTATTATTTTGAGAGAGAGAGAGAGAGCCGTATCATAACTAAATATTCAACACGAATGCAAGTATTAAACAATCAACTGTAGTGCATAAAAAATAAATGAAAATACATTGTTACAGGATCTGCTACAGCCTACAAAAATCATAGTTGATCAAATATGTGCAACATTTGAATCAGAATTTTAGATTATACCTCCACAACACGCTGCATATTTCAATATTTATTTAATTATATTTAGTAGCAGTATTTGTTGAAGTAATTCTTCAAATATATTTTTTGGCCTTTAATGGTTTTTTCCAAATTTTACAACAATTTTTTAACAATTTGTTCCTAATTTTTCTACATTTCTCCGCATTTTTCAGCTACCATCGGTTTTTCGTGCTTTTCGAGCGGTTTTCAAACCCAGAGGTTTTTCGAGTCTTTCAAGCGAATTTCGAGACTTTTCAAGCGTTTTTCGTTCTAAAACCGTGATTTTTTTTGACTAGATTTCAAATTCATTTGACTTTTGAACCGAGCGGTTTCCGCGAATTTCGATACTCTTGGGATGTTGAAATTTGAGTTCGAAACGAAAAGTGAAACCCTGCACATCATGTATCCTCTTTGGATGAACAGCAGAGTATGGGATTATTGCCCATCTGGAAGTTGATAGAGTTTCTTCAATGCTCACTATTTATCCTTCTTGAAGGGATGACGGAGTATGGAACGTCCCATCTGAATGGTTTCCTACCATAATATATGATTATAATAAGTCTCATGAGCCTTTTTGGGTCTCAGTCTATAAGTCTGGTTTAGGTACAATGTCGATGTTGTCCAGCAGTTCAGCTTGATATTATAACATTATCAACCTTTTCCACAGTCCATGATACGGTCATACGGCAGTGAGTCTGAAAACATAGAGAAAAGTAGTACAGTTCGAGTGACGGTAGGGTTTGTTACGCAATTTTCCCAAACACGATCCCAACCTGACCCTTAGTCCCTGAACACACGCCGACCCTGCTCACCGACGGCGGCCCTCTGCCGCCGGCGCCGGCGCCATGATCCACCTCCAAATGAGCCTTCTACCGCTGCTCCGTGCCACCTCCCACCCCACCATGTCCTCACTCTTCACCTCCCTCCTCCTCCGCACTCTCCTCTCCACCGCCGCCTCCACATCCCCATTCTCCGTCGAGGACTACCTCGTCGCCACCTGCGGCCTCACCCGCGCCCAAGCACTCAAAGCGTCCAAGAAGCTCTCCAGCTTCAAGTCGTCCTCCAAGCCCGACGCTGTGCTCGCCCTCCTCTCCGGCGTCGGTCTCTCCCGCCCCGAAATCGCCGCCGTCGTCGCCGCCGACCCGCTGCTCCTCCGCTCCAGGGTGGACAACGTCTCTGTCCGCCTCGCCTCCCTCCGCGACCGCCTTGGCCTGTCCACGCCCCAGATCGCCCGCTTCCTCCTGGTAGGCGCCACGGCCCTCCGCTCCTGCGACATCGCCCCGAAGCTTGAGTTCTGGATCCCCTTCTTCGGCTCCTTCGACATGCTCCTCCAGACCGTGAGGCGGAACAGGTCCATCCTGACCACCGATCTCGAGAAGGTCGCAAAGCCGAACATCGCGCTGCTTGAGCAGTGCGGGCTAAGTGTTTGTGATATTGTCAAGCTGTCGAGGCCCTGCTCGAGGTTGCTCGGGTACAACCCAGAGCGAGTGAAGGCGTTCGTGCTGCGTGCCGACAAGCTCGGTGTGCCCCGCACCTCACCTGTGTTCAAGCACGCGGTGGCAATCGCCTGTTGTATCAGCGAAGACAAAATCGCCAGGAAGATGGAGGTCTTGAGGAGAACTCTTGGTTGCTCCATGGAGAAGATCCGTCTCGCAGTTTGCAAAATGCCACATGTTCTAGCATTATCCGAGGAGAAATTTCGCTGCAATATAGAATTCTTGAGGAGCACTCTTGGTTGCTCCAAGGACAAGCTCAGCTTTGCAGTCTGCCAGAGGCCACAAATTCTAGGACTATCCGAGGATAATCTTCGCCGCAAGATAGAGTTCATGGTTACTGAGGTTGGCTTGGTGCCAGAGTACATCGTGGAGAGGCCACTGCTACTCATGTGCAGCCTGGAGAAGCGGCTGGTGCCGCGGCATTATGTCGTAAAGATCCTGCAGATGAAGGAATTGATGAAGAAAGGTGCTGGCTTTTACAGAATATTTTCTTCTGGCGACAAAGAGTTCATAGCAAAATACGTCGACCGTCACAAGGACACTGTTCCTGGGCTCGCAGATGCTTACGCTGCAGGTTGTGCTGGGAAAGTGCCCGCCGGAGTTCCACTTTGACAAGTTTGGACAGAGATATTGGAGGTTCATTCTATCTTTCGGGCTTATAGCTAACGAAACACCTCATGCCCTGATGCTCATTAGTTAATGTTCATCCAAGGTAACCTCTTTTTCATATCTTGATTTCTGCTGTAGAACTACTAACGATCTTATTGCTCATAATGCGATACAAGTTTCAGTCGTGGATATCTATGAAGCAACTGGATCGTCTTAATTTCACTGCCCTACTGCCCCTGTGAGTGAAGCCTCGTTGCTTCTTCAACTATTTTCCTGGCCTGATACTTTGAGCTAACAGGGTTTTGACTGTATTAGCTGCCTCTTTTGTGTCCTTCTGTATTTCCTAAGTATGTTTTTTTTTTCAACTATGTTTGCTTTTTAGGAGTATTTACTTCATTGTGGCTTGGCTATTTTATTTTCGGCTGAATAGATTACCAGCATCATTTCAACTGTGTTGTTTCAATGGCCCATTATCTACTTCATTAAGGTTTTGACTTTCAACTAGCGGCCAAAAATCACTACGGGGAACGAACTGTCCATTAAACACTCATGTAAAGCTGATGTTGAAAACACCAACTACCTCATCTACAGCCAAGCGGGGGTCTCGGAGGAGCAGCAGGCAGTTCACGAGCTTGTTAAAACCATCGGCGCTTTCCCACTTCTCGGGGTCGGAGGAGATGATGCGCAGGCAACGCATGGACTTGTAGAGGCGGCGCCAGCGCCGGGGGAGCACGCTCGTCTGCACAGCCTCATCCGCCCGCAGAAAGCCAACGACGTGATGGAGGACGCCGTCCGGCAGGGCGCTGATTCGGTCCTCCGTGCTGGACCCCGACGCTTTGTTGGTCCTCGTCTGAAGCATTCCGTCGAACTGGTGGTGGGCGCCGCAAGCGGTTGGATGTGCGGGGGAAGAAATTAGACCTGGGAATTGGGCCATGCCGACATGGCACGGGGACGGGCGAGCTTGCCGGGCTGGGCCATGCCGGCACGGACAGTTGTTGGTGAGGCCCGGCACGACACGATGGCCCACTAGGTCACCGTCGGGCAGTGCTAGCACGTTAGATGGCGCTTGTGCTAGCACTAGATGCATACCTTAGCCCCCCTATGGTGCTGCACTTGTCCTTCGCCGTTGCGGTTCCCCTCTGCCCTACACGGCGGCTGTCGGACGTCATTGAGGGTTTGGTCACCTCCACCACCACCATATCTAAGCTCGACGCGGTTCCCATCCCCACCTCCACCCGCCTTAGCCGTCGTCGTATCGGACCTCGACGCTAACGAGGCGGTGGAATTGGCGCGGATCGCCACCGACACCGCCTTGGGCCAGACGGTGGTCTCTCTCTCTATATCTCTACTATTATAAAGCAACAGTTGGTGGCAGTGGTGAGTTCTACTCATGTCATTAATTACCCTGCTTAATTACCCTACTTAATTGCCCTGCTTAATTGCCCTACACAAAAAACGAAGCGTTGCTTTAATTAGCCAGCTTTCGCAAGAAACGAAGCGTTAAAGATAGATGTTTGATCTTGTGAAATAATTTTTTTATTTTTTAATCTTTATTTTTCGTTATCAATTTTGTTTTTCGTAGCAATGCACGGGCATGTAACTAGTATCTCTCACTCAGTAGTGGCACACGCCGCAATAAACAAGGGAGAAGTGTTGTGGTTGGGCCGTGCCAGCCAGCCCAGAAAAGCTCTACCCAAACTCCTAGGCCTAGAAGAAACTGAGGGGTAGAAGGAGCTTGGGAGTAGGGAATACTCCCTTCGGTTTGGTAATATCTGTCGTTTTGGACATTGACACGGTCTTCAAAACACAACTTTGACCGCTAATTTTTATTATAATATATTGATAAAACCCAATAAAATTATAATATTATGAAAGTACTTCTCGAGATAAGTCTACACATATAATTTTCATGTATCCAATTTAAATATTTAAATATATATCGATAGTCAAAGTTTTGGAAGTTTGACCATCACTATGTCCAAAACGACAGATATTACCAAACCGGAGGGAGTATAAAATTGTTAAATTGCCAACTGCATTAGCTCACCTTTGCCTCCCACACGTACAAGAAGGGGGAAATGCTGCTTGTAATTGTATCATGTCCAAGGGAAAGGGGTCTCTCTGTGTAAGTATGTATATGTTTGGATCCTTCGCCGAGCTCTCGCCTCACCATGGAGGGAGAGGCTAGCCTAGCTCGGCAAAGCAATGCAAGCTATTTGGTGCGATTAGATCCTTTGCTCGCCGGGCTCGCCGTGACTTTTACAACAAAAGGGTTGACCGGCCAAACAGTTTACATGATAAAAGTTGACAGCAGAACAAGGTTAAAGAGGCAACAAAGGCACCAAAACCGGCGAGTATGCCTCAGCCCAACCATAGGAAATTGGCTGGAGTTAAACACCTTAGCAAGCACCTTAGAAACGATTATGTAGTATGTATGTCTATGTCAAAAGAAATAGCTATCCTATCAAGTTTTTCATTTTTCCACAAAGCGAGCTTTCATTTGCAATAAACAGATAATTGTCAAGGCCCCACTTTCGAAAATTCTGGGAAATCCAGAGTATTCGGATTAAACATCCGGAATATCCGGATATAACCCGGAATGTCCGGATTAAATATCCAGAGTATCCGGATTAGCTCGCCCGAACACCTCAACCGGAGTATCCGGACTAATTGTCCGGAGTGTCCGTGTTAATCCTACCGAAGGCCCCAACCCGGAGTCTCCAGGTTAAACATCCGGAGTATCCGGACTTAGCGGGGGTTGAGTATAAAAGTCCCATTTCTTGACTCTTCACTCATTTCTTCTCCTCCCCACTTGCTCTCCACTCCTTGGTATGTCTCTCCTCCACCCCAAGCTCCTCTCCGGCGACTCCGGCGTCCTCCCGTGCTCCTCCCCGGCGACTACCTCACCCCGGTGACCTCAAGCTCCTCCCCAAGCCGGCGTCTTCCTCTTGCTACCCGGCTTCCCCTTTCCTCTCCTTCATCCTCCTCGAAGGTGAGGCCTCTTCTTGGAGTTGATTCGTGGGTTCTTGGGTTCTAGGGTCGTCCTTGGGAGTGGAGTTGGGGCTTGGCTTGTAGATTGGGGGTTGGGGGTAAAACTTTGGGAGTGTTAGGGTTTTGGTGGGTGGTTGGATTTTGGGATGGTTTTGACAATGTAGGGTGTAGGGTGAGAGATCAGGGGTAGATGATGCCGTTCTAAGCATTGGATTAGGTTTTGGTTGGGGTTCTTAGATGTGAGCGTCTTTTCCTCGCGTTTGGGCTAGCTCGGAGCTTCTCCGGCTTAGCCATGTGTAGAAAAGTTGTAGATCGGGCCCTCGCGGTGCCGTGAGACTTGGGGCACCTTCGTATAGCGCGCCATATTCCACGTCCTGGACAATCCGGAGAGTCCGGACAAATCGTCCGGAATGTCCGGCTTATCCGGACTGTCCGGATATTAAACTCGGATTGTCCGGGTTCGGCTGGTCTGTTTCGTTGGGGGTGCATTGTATTTCATTTCATTCGCATTGCATGCATCTTACTTATGCATTGTACTCGTGTAGAGAACGAGACCGCGGTGACTGACGTGGCTGTGGTCGAGGGGATTGCCGAAGAGCAAGTCGTGGTTGATCCGCAAGCAGAAGCACAAGGCAAGCACCTAAGCATATTCAACCTGAATCGTAATTCTATTTTTGTGATTGAACTGCTTATTGGATGTTTAAGTATGCATTAGGAGTTTAACTGTGGGAATGGTACTAGATCCTATTTGTTGCACATACACTCCTTCATACTTGATGAACACCTTCCTTGGAGCCAGTCTGGGTAATTAAATTGTGTCCATGCTTAGTTTGCTTAGATGTCGGGTATGGGCCAAGTGGTGGATGGGTCCATCGCTTGAGATTAATTTACTTCACATTTGTCGAGTTGCAATGGTTATGGTTATGAGTAGAAGTGGATTATGAAATGAGACCGAGCGAGAGAGTTGGATCACTTGGGTGTGGAGACTCAAGTGTGGTAGTCTCGCCTGTGTCGATTGAGGACCGATCCGTTGTTTGCCCTTTGATCGAGCACACTTTGTCAGTAGCATGCCGGAATGGGACGGTAAAGCTTTTCTTTCATCGCATGCCGTTCTATGGGCCATGACCTCATGTGGTTGGGCGTGGTTGAGGGCGAGGCTTAGGCTGACCCTCGAGGGCCAAGCCGGGCTTGGGCCGCTCGAGGGGGTGCTAGGTGCTCGGACCGCATGAAGATGCCCCAACAAATTGGTATGGGTGGGAGGAGGGTTGGCATGAGGTTCTTTGTGGCACATGTCGTGCGATTGATGATCCCCTGCAGGGTGAATAAGCGAATCGAATTGCCGCGCTCTCGGATATGAGCACACTTGATCTTAGCACACTTCAACGTAGTAAGAACTTGAACTTAATGATGGTTGGTTGTGGTGGTGGTGCTTGTTTACGTTGACACTTGTTTCACTTTAACTGCAAGGTTTCAGACTTCACTCTAGTAATAGGCGCTGTCCATAAGTTCTATAAAAGTTGTGGAATTGGAATAGTGGTTTGAAACTAAACAACAAAGTTAAGTTTTTCCGCACTTGTACCTTAAGCTTGATTCCTTGCTACATCCAGATGCATATTCTTTCGAGTCGGTCATATATGGACCACGGGTAAGTCTTGCGAGTACCTTCCGTACTCATGCTTTTGCTTTGTGGTTTTCAGGTGAGGATCCGGACGGGTGTGAGTTCTGTCCGTACTGCCTCTCGGTGACCGGGCGGGGCACCGAGTAGAGGTCACCTTCGTCGTCGCACGCGCCCGGGAGTGTTCAGAGGCAGAACACTTCCAGAGATGCATTACTTTTGGGTTTAGTCAATTAGATGGATTCTCTTGTTGTATAGTTAGTTTCGGAACTATGTCGTTTCCATCCTTGGATGCTTGGTTTCTTTTGTAGTAAACACTTAACGTATGTTGTTGCCCGCCTAGTGCTTGCGTTCTTGTTTCTTCCTTTTTTGGCCTTCGTGCCCCGTTGTTGTTGGTTGTGGTCGTGGGGTTTTGTCTTTGTGCCGGGGTTGTTTGGTTTGTTTGATTGGTCTTGCTTCCGCGCGTGTCGGGTTGTGGGGTCTTCGAGTTCGTTGCCCCATTTATGCAAATTGATGTGATACAACGTTGTAAACCGGTATGCGGGGATCCTGGGTATGTTCGGGTCGCATACCGGGGGAATACCGGGATTGTTGTCGAGTTATTCGTAGAGTCTCACTGTTGTCTCAATTGGGCTTGGGTGCTAACACTGCGAGCGCCCTCGGCGATTCGTTGTTAGCCTCCAAATCCTATTAGGATAACTGTACCTCCAAATAGCTCGGGGACGGTCTGGGCGGCTCCTCTCAATAATCGATTGCAACCAGAAGCCGTAAGAGCATTTGGCATCGGTTAACAAATGATAGTATGGTATAAATAACATCAAATACACAAGTTGCTTGTGGCCCAGCAAGCAGAAAAAGAAAGAAGGAATTTGTTCAATAGAAACAAATAGTGCCTCCACAATTGACATCCGATCCAACCTAGTAGTAAGCAATCCACCGAAAGCAACCAAAATATTCCTGAGTGCGATAAAACAACGGCAAAACCTTTTGCCGTGACCAACATGTTGGAATTGGCCCTTGAGTATGGCCCATTTCCTTTAATTCCAAAGATTGTATGGTTTAGTACCATATGGTATAGCCAAGTGGAGGAAAGGCAACTTAAAAGGTAGAGTCCTTGCCACTTTTTTGATTAATGTGATACTTGGCATGGGAATGGCAAAGGGTAGACAGTGGCTAAACACACACGCGCGTGCGCATTCGCGTATTTTTGCGTGAAAAGCCGCGTCGTAGTGTGTCTCCTGGCACTATGAATTCACCTTTTATTTTACTGAATCATGCAACTGTTTCGCCTTTTGTTCTGGTCAAGAGACTGCATAATTACCATTATTTTTGTTTGAATTAGCAGTTACCAGTACATTAAGTCTTTTTAAATTCGGTCAGTTACTAGTGCGTAGTGCTGTTAGTTACTAGTGAGTAATGGAGGCAGATACTGGTTAGAGGCTATATAAGACCTGGAGACATCCAGGCCAAATGACTGAATTTTTTGATTCCACTCTTTCTTTTTCCTCCTGCGAGAGCTGTAGTGAGGTGCTGAGCAGCTAGACCGCGCCAGCCTTCCTATTCGGCGTGCATCGTGAAGGAGGGTGAGCGGTCTGTGATATTTGTGTACATCACAGACGATTATAATTAAAAACCGTCTATGATAGACACACTAACGATTAGACTATAGAACCGTCAGTGATGCTCCATATTACAAACGGTTTTTGAAGACCGTCTATGATGATGCGTCTGATATAAGCCTTTGTGTAGTAGTGTGGGCATATTCTTCATTCCTAGGAGGTGGTAGTGGATCACATGTCATCGCTCCCTAAGGGTAGGCCTCTTATTCCGGGGTCTCATAGGGGGTTTCGAGGCTTGGGCCCTCCTTTAGGGCCGACTTCATTGGGACCATGGGACTTGGTGACCTTACTCATCAGTCAATCCCAAGTGAGACGAGCGTGCCTCATCCATTCCCATGGGTGACTAGGGGATGTCATGATGGACTGGGTGTTGAGCCATATACCTCGTAGATGGAAAAGAGGCGAAGACTTTAGAAAAATAAGGGCACTTCATCAAACTCCCGGTAGGTTAGGGCACTCTGCAATGTGCCCCTCCAGGTAGTAGGTAAAGTGCCCTAGGGTGCCCACATGGACCGGGTGTTGAACCTCATGCCCCATTGGTGGGACCAAGGTAAAGTGTTGAGAGGGCTAGGTGTCACATCATCAGGGTTCAACTTTTCGAACGAAATTCGTGAAATTTCATGAATTTCATTTGTATCGCTCACAAGTGAAAAAGAAAACCGTTTCAATTTCGCTCAAATTCAAATTTAAATTCAAAAAATTTGAAAAAATTGAAAAAATTTATCCATAATTAGTATTAATAGCCTTATGACCTCTAATGTGAATATTATTTAAAAAATGAAGTTTGAAGATGTTTTTGAGCCATTCAATTTATTTAGTAGCAATATTTGTTGAATTATATATATTTAGTATAAATATTTGTTGAAGTATATTTAGTAGTCATATTTATTGAAGTATATTTAGTATCAATATTTCCTTGTAAAAACCATCAGCATAAGGCAAGAATGATACTATCCATAAAATCATGACCTGTATTTAGAAAGTACATCAGAGTTTTTTTTAAAATCACATGTAAACTGCTAAGAGATCATTAGACTAAATCAAAATCTACGGTTTAATTAACTTGTCAACAATCAATATAGAATTATATGAGACCTCTAGTGATAAACCATCCATTATTTTTTTCTATTATTTTGAGAGAGAGAGCCGTATCATAACTAAATATTCAACACAAATGCAAGTATTAAACAATCAACTGTAGTGTATAAAAAATAAATGAAAATACATTGTTACAGGATCTGCTACAGCCTACAAAAATCATAGTTGATCAAATATGTGTAACATTTGAATCATAATTTTAGATTATACCTCCACAACACGCTGCATATTTCAATATTTATTTAATTATATTTAGTAGCAGTATTTGTTGAAGTAATTCTTCAAATATAATTTTTGGCGTTTAGTGGCTTTTTCCAAATTTCACAACAATTTTTTTACAATTTTTTCCTAATTTTTCTACATTTCCCCGCATTTTTCAACTACCATCGGTTTTTTGTGCTTTTCGAGTGGTTTTCGAACCCAGAGGTTTTTCGAGCTTTTCAAGCGAATTTTGAGCCTTTTGAAGCGTTTTTCATTCTAAAATCGTGAATTTTTCGACTAGATTTCAAATTTATTTGACTTTTGAACCGAGCGGTTTCTGCGAATTTCGAGCGAAATTCCGCGAATTTCGATACTGTTGGGATGTTGAAATTTGAGTTCGAAAGGAAAAGTGAAACCCTGCACATCATGTATCCTCTTTGGATGAACAGCAGAGTATGGGATTGTTGCCCATCTGGAAGTTGATAGAGTTTCTTCAATGCTCACTATTTACCCTTCTTGAAGGGATGACGTAGTATGGAACCTCCCATCTGAATGGGTTTCCCACCATAATATATGATTATACTAAGTCTCATGAGCCTTTTTGAGTCTCAGTTTGTTAAGTCTGGTTTAGGTAAAATGTCGATGTTGTCCAGCAGTTCAGCTTGATATTATAACATTATCAACCTTTTCCACAGTCCATGGTACGGCAGTGAGTCTGAAAACATAGAGAAAAGTAGTAAAATTCGAGTGACGGTAGGGGTTGTTACGCAATTTTCCCTAACACGATCCCAACCTGACCCTGAGTCCCTGAACACACGCCGACCCTGCTCACCGACGGCGGCCCTCTGCCGCCGGCGCCGGCGCCATGATCCACCTCCAAATGAGCCTTCTACCGCTGCTCCGTGCCACCTCCCACCCCACCATGTCCTCACTCTTCACCCCCCTCCTCCTCCGCACTCTCCTCTCCACGTCCGCCACCGCAGCCCCATTCTACATCGAGGACTACCTCGTCGCCACCTGCGGCCTCACTCGCGCCCAAGCACTCAAAGCATCCAAGAAGCTCTCCCACCTCAAGTCATCCTCCAAGCCCGACGCTGTGCTCGCCCTCCTCTCCGGCGTCGGCCTCTCCCGCCCCGACATCGCCGCCATCGTCGCCGCCGACCCGCTGCTCCTCCGCTCCAGAGTGGGCAGCGTCTCCCTCCGCGTCGCCTCCCTCCGCGACCGCCTCGGCCTATCCGCGCCCCAGATCGCCCGCTTCCTCCTGGTCGGCGCCATGGCCCTCCGCTCCTGCGACATCGCCCCGAAGCTTGAGTTCTGGATCCCCTTCTTCGGCTCCTTCGACAAGCTCCTCCAGACCGTGAGGCGGAACAGGTCCATCCTGACCATCGATCTCGAGAAGATCGCCAAGCCGAACATCGCGCTGCTTGAGCAGTGCGGGCTAAGTGTTTGTGATATTGTCAAGCTGTCAAGGCCCTGCTCGAGGTTGCTCGGGTACAACCCAGAGCGAGTGAAGGCGTTCGTGCTGCGTGCCAACAAGCTCGGTGTGCCCCGCACCTCACCTGTGTTCAAGCACGCGGTGGCAATCGCCTGTTGTATCAGCGAAGACAATATCGCCTGGAAGATGGAGGTCTTGAGGAGAACTCTTGGTTGCTCCATGGAGAAGATCCGTCTCGCAGTTTGCAAAATGCCACATGTTCTAGCATTATCCGAGGAGAAACTTCGCTGCAATATAGAATTCTTGAGGAGCACTCTTGGTTGCTCCAAGGACAAGCTCAGCTTTGCAGTCTGCCAGAAGCCACAAATTCTAGGACTATCCGAGGATAATCTTCGCCGCAAGATAGAGTTCATGGTTACTGAGATTGGCTTGGTGCCAGAGTACATCGTGGAGAGGCCACTGCTACTCACGTACAGCCTGGAGAAGCGGCTGGTGCCGCGGCATTATGTCGTAAAGATTCTGCAGATGAAGGAATTGATGAAGAAATGTGTTATCTTTTACAGAATATTTTCTTCTAGTGACAAAGATTTCATGGCAAAATACGTCGACCGTCACAAGGACACTGTTCCTGGGCTCGCAGATGCTTACGCTGCAGTTTGTGCTGGGAAAGTGCCCGCCGGAGTTCCACTTTGACAAGTTTGGACAGAGATATTGGAGGTTCATTCTATCTTTCGGGCTTATAGCCAACTAAACACCTCATGCCCTGATGCTCATAAGTTAATGTTCATCCAAGGTAACCTCTTTTTCATATCTTGATTTCAGCTGTAGAACTAACGATCTTATTGCTCATAATGCGATACAAGTTTCAGTCGTGGATATCTATGAAGCAACTGGATCGTCTTAATTTCACTGCCCTACTGCCCCTGTGAGTGAAGCCTCGTTGCTTCTTCAACTATTTTCCTGGCCTGATACTTTGAGCTAACAGGGTTTTGACTGCATTAGCTGCCTCTTTTGTGTCCTCCTGTATTTCCTAAGTATGTTTTTTTTTCAACTATGTTTGCTTTTTAGGAGTATTTACTTCATTGTGGCTTGGCTATTTTTTTTTCCGGCCGAATAGATTACCAGCATCATTTCAACTGTGTTGTTTCAATGGCCCATTAGCTACTTCATTAAGGTTTTGATCACTTTCAACTAGCGGCCAAAAATCACTACGGGGAACGAACTGTCCATTAAACACTCATGTAAAGCTGATGTTGAAAACACCAACTACCTCATCTACAGCCAAGCGGGGGTCTCGGAGGAGCAGCAGGCAGTTCACGAGCTTGTTAAAACCATCGGCGCTCTCCCACTTCTCGGGGTCGGAGGAGATGATGCGCAGGCAACGCATGCACTTCCAGAGGCGGCGCCAGCGCCGGGGGAGCACGCTCGTCTGCACAGCCTCATCCACCCGCAGAAAGCCAACGACGTGATGGAGGACGCCGTCCGGCAGGGCGCTGATTCGGTCCTCCCAGGGCCGTTCCAAACATTTTGGGAGCCCTATGGCAAAATCAAAAGTGAGGGCCCTATAGTCTAAAAGAACATAGAACACAACTTATATATATATATATATATATATATATATATATATATATATATCACAATCAATATCCAACATATTCAATAATTTAAAGACAACAGGAACTATGGTCTATAAAAGAAAGAAATATTACTTGTATAGAAGATCACGCTTGAGACTTGATGAAAAGATCACTTCGGCCAATAACGATCAAGGAAAGCCATTATGTTTCACCAAGAAATGCAAACAAACAAGCCCATCAAAGTATAATAATCATATAAAACAATTTCTTCTTACATTTCTACATGCAAAATCATTGATAATACTATCTATATCAATATAATCCAACATAGCCTTTTCTATGCATAAAGTAGCTAAACCATTTAACCTTTCCTGTGATATCATTGACCTCAAATAGTTTTTTAATAATTTCAACTTTGAAAAGCTTCTTTCAGCTGATGCTACAGTTAAGAGTATTATGACTTATGAGTTATTAGGGGAGAGTATTCCCGCCTGGTTGGAACCATATATGTTCAGGAACTGTTGAAGATTGTTGTCAGGTAGAACTTTCAAGATTGTTATTTACAAATCCTACTGAACTTTCAGCACAGTCCAAGATTGCATCAAATAGTTTTCAAACCTTCCAATGTTGGGCTCAACAAGACAGTTCTGTACCTCTACACCAAAATTCATCAACTCAAGCAGCACTTTGACACCAAATCACCAAGCGAAGACTTAGCTCTAATCAAGAAGCACAAATGCGGTTTAGGTCCCCTAATTGATGACCGAACAGAGGAAAATAACATGAAAAATCTCACCTTTTTATCAAGAAACGCTGGGCGGAGTCCGAGCTCTGCGGCTATGTCGGCGACGGGGAGCGGCTTGGCCGCTTAACGTCGGACCGGTCGGAGTAGCTGCTGGGGGGCGGAGACGCTCAGCGCCTCAGCCAAGGGGTGGCCCGTGCCTGTGGTCGGGTGGACCGGTGGAGGCGCAGCCGCGCAGGGGCTCAGCAGGGGCCAGGGGGACGCCGAGGCGGACTACCGGCGGAGCCAAGGAGGCACTGGGGAGAGGGATTGGGATTTGGGGAATGGCAGCGGCGGGGAGAACGGAGGAGACAGCCATGAGATTCATTTGCGTCGACCGGAGATTGGGGAACCAAGATACGAGCCACGAGCGCTGGATTTGCCCTACAACCGAGTGGTCTGCTACTAGGCCTTGGGCCAAGGGGAGGGGCCCCCTAGTTCTCGGAGGCCCTGGGCCGTCGCCCCTAATGCCCTGGCCCAGGAACGGCCCTAGGTCCTCCGTGCTGGACCCCGACGCTTTGTTGGTCCTCGTCTGAAGCATTCCGTCGAACTGGTGGTGGGCGCCGCAAGCTGTCGGATGTGAGGGGGAAGAAATTAGACTTGGGAATTGGGCCATGCCGACATGGCACGGGCATGGGCGAGCTTGCCGGGCTGGGCCATGCCGGCACGGACAGTTGTTGGTGAGGCCCGGCATGACACGATGGCACACTAGGTCGCCGTCGGGCAGTGCTAGCACGTTAGATGGCGCTTGTGCTAGCACTAGATGCATACCTTAGCCCCCCTATGGTGCCGCACTTGTCCTTCGCCGCCGCAGTTCCCCTCTGCCCTCCACGGCGGCTGTCGGACGTCATCGAGGGTTTGCCGCTGCGGTTCCCCTCTGCCCTCCACGGCGGCTGTTGGATGTCATCGAGGGTTTGGTCACCACCACCACCGCCATATCTAAGCTCGACGCGGTTCCCCTCCCCACCTCCACCCGCCTTAGCCGTCGCCGTATCGGACCTCGACGCTAACGAGGCGGTGGAATTGGCGCGGACCGAGATCTAAGCTCGACGCCTTGTCGTCGCCACTGACACCGCCTTGGGCCATACGGTGGTCTCTCTCTATATATATCTCTCACTCAGTAGTGGGCACACGCCGCAATAAACAAGGGAGAGGTGCTGTGGTTGGGCCGTGCCAGCCGGCCCAGAAAAGCCCTAGCCAAACTCCTAGGCCTAGAAGAAACTGAGGGTAGAAGGAGCTAGGGAGGAATATAAAATTGTTAAATTGCCAACTGCATTAGCTCACCTTCGCGTCCTTGGCCCCACTCGCCATCGCCAACGACGGTATAGGTGAGATCAGCGGAGCAACACTACGGTACCCTTTGCCTCCCACACGTACAAGAAGGGGGAAATGCTGCTTGTAATTGTATCATGTCCAAGGGAAAGGGGTCTCTCTGTGTAAGTACGTATATGTTTGGATCCTTCGCCGAGCTCTCGCCTCACCATGGAGGGAGAGGCTAGCCTAGCTCGGCAAAGTAATGCAAGCTATTTGGTGCGATTAGATCCTTTGCTCGCCGGGCTCGCCGTGACTTTTACAACAAAAGGGTTGACCGGCCAAATACTCCATAAAACATTAGCGGAAGGTTTCCTGAGTGCTCAGCTATGCCACGTCGCCCCGATTGCGGATGGCCGTCCGTTTCCGTGTCGATCCAAATCTGGCCGTACGCGCGCCCCGATCCCCATCGCTACCTCGCAACGCTCAGTTTTCTTCTCGATCCTTCCAACGGGGAAGGCCGCACGGCGCCATCCGCCGACCTCGCACGCTTTGCCTCTACCTCGCGCCCTCCGCCGCTCTCTCTCGCGCGTCGCAGCCTCCCCCAGTTCGCTTCATGGCCTTCGCACCTCATCCTCACGCACTTCGCAGCTCTCTCTCGCCCCTCGCAGCCTCCCCTGGTTCGCTTCTCCCCAACCCGAAGGCTTCGCCGGTTCCCTACATCGCTCTCCCCGCCACCTCGCCGCTTTACCGCGCACCCTCATCTGCTTCCTCATCTGCGCCCGCCGCTTCCCCCTCTCTGCTGGCGCGCTCCGCCGGTGCCCCCACCGCTGCCTGCCTTTCGCTCGAGTTAATCCAAACCAAATCAAGCTCCCGAACCAGACAAGGATTCCTCCCAAAAACCCTCCTCACTGCACCTCCGCCTCCGTGCCTGGCTTGATCCGTCGCGGCTGTTCTCCGAAAGCCCGAATCTTGGGGGCTCCGGAGCCGGCCGGGCTCCAGCCGCCGGCGTCAAATCTTCCCAAGGTTCGTTCTTTCTAACCCCTGCCTATCTTGAACGCTGTTGCTGCTGCTGCTCTTCTTTGTCCCTTTCCATTCTTGGCTCTTAGGTCTGTTGTTTCTTGGGTGAGTGGGTTGATGGCTTGATGCTCCCTACTTGGTCCGAACTAGGGGTGACTGGCAAGATAGGCCCTGGAATTTGGATCCCCCGTATCTGTTCTTGGTGCAATCACACTGGCGAGTCAATGCTTTTGCTTCCCTGGTGCTTACTGTGCCGTTTTTTTGGGTGTTGCCGTGTGGTTCCATGGTGGCTCCCATCACGCTTATGTTGCTGCTCTGCCTCGGCCTCCTCCTCCCTGAGACATTGCCGCCACAGTCCCGTACACCCGACCCGGACACCATTGTCGAGGTGCCCCTTCTCGCTGGCATAATTGCACGTTCAGCTTCTTTGATGATGTAATAGATTTCAGACAAATCCATGTTTTCAGGATCGTCTTTGCTGCACACCTGCGGCAGTATACTTGTTTAGGAGCATTGGCTTACTATGGCATAGTTTGATTTCTGTCCTTTCATAGCTATTGGAATTGCGCTTGATTTTATCCGATACATTCAGGCTGCCTCTCCAGTTTACTGAAGAATACCCCAACAAGTCACCGACTGTTCGATTTATTTCACGGGTGTTTCATCCTAACAGTAATTTATTTTTCCTCGTCTTTAAATACTCAATCGCACTAGAAATAATTATATTAGATTGATCCATTGCTGATAGGTGATACAGTCATTGATGCTCTTTGCCACCCCCATAAATGATAGGTGATACAAAAGTGTGAACGAACTGCACTCAAGGAACTCCAAATATTGAAGGAACTAAAAAGCCCAAGGAATATTGAATACCTAAAATCCAGTCATTGATGCTCGCATGGTGTATTCCTTCTTCAAAGAAATCTGTGAATACAGATAGCCCTTATGCACATGATTTGCATAGTGTTTTTGTTATCCATTTGTGCGGGCATAATTTACCTTTTGCGCATAGTCTATTTTGGATGTCATAGTAATCCTTTGTTTGACATGAACTGAATTTCTTTTCCTTCGATAACTTTTTCAATCCCGTCTCATATACAACTATTTTAAATTTTTAATTTAGAGTGTGTTGTCGCTGAATGGTCTAGGCCTATTGTATCAATGCTTTCAGTATACAAAACCTGAAAGGAGAAAATTGTACACAGAGGTCAATGCTAGCTTGAATATTCATATAGTAGTTGTGCCAGAAAAGGCATAGTTTTTTATATAGGTTATAAAATTACCTGCCTTTGCAATTTCTCTACAAATCATGTCATAATCTGGTAGAGTCTGGGTGTTTTCACATACTTGGTGTAGGTGCACCGAATTAGTAAACAATTTATAGAAGAATCTTATGGACCATGCAGGTTTATGACTGGGCTTTCTGTTTTGGATCTCCCTAACCTATTTATCCCACCATTACTCTTCTTTCTTCTATATTTTTCTTAGAAGAAAATTTGATTTGACCTGTCATGCCTGATGTCTTTGTGGGAAATGGAAGCATGATAGCTTAAACTGTTAGTGCACTGCCAATGATTGTTGATATCTTCCATAGCATTTTTTTTATCACTGATTACAGTAATTCCTTGGATGGTACAAACTTTCATGTAATACTGTGATATACTCCCTGCCGCCTCGCCCGGACCCTCCGTGGTCGCCGCCGCCGGACTTCAAGAGTACGACCTCCTCGCTGCGACCGAAGACAAGTCCCTTGACGCATATTGATCCTATGTTTGCAAATGTGTTTACAATGCTTTATAAACATGCATCGCTCTCTTTATCATCGTTTGTCAAATATGAAAGGTTAGTTAATCCCAATTGCGATTACCGCCTTGATTATTGTTATCCATGCTTAATTGTAACCCTAGGACCCTTTGCTATGTCATGTATATCTTATAATGTGGCATTTGTTGATTAGAGCGGTAGATATGCTTAGTACCCGAATTGATGAAAATGACCCATGGGTGGGATTATACCAAAGTGGTGATTTAAATTGTGATTTGGGATTTATTCCAAAGTATTTGGTATTGTTTTTCCAAAATAAAAAGGAAAAGGAAAAAATGATTTGGACTTGTGCGGATTGGAATGTCGGGTGGGTGCAGATTGAGCACTAGTTTCCATTGTGCAAGTACCGCCCCAAGTCAATTAAGGACCGACGCTTATGACTGTCCATTCTAAGCATAACCGTACTACCACATGTCTAACATGGTACGACCTGGCTAAATAATTTGTAGAAACCTAACTTAGACTACTTGGTTGGTGGAATGTGGGTGCCAGATAGAGGCAAGTTGTACTCCCCACACGGCGCAAGATGGGGCTTCTGTACTGGGTAGATAGAACCCTAACAGCGGTGAAACCTCAGCGGGTGAGTCGGGTTAGGCGTATACATTGTAAAGGCCTTGTCATGATCCCTTTGCCGACACACCAAAGGAAGTGTGTTAATTGCATGGCGTTAAAGAGATGATCATGTCTTGTGGGTAAAGCTGTACACCTCTGCAGAGTTAAAACTATTCGAATAGCTGTGCCTATGGTCAAGGGCAAAGCAAATAATGCTTTCATACTGGTAGACTTTGGTTTTGGTTTTGAAAATAAATGATGTTTTGGGATTCGGGAGTGGTTAGAACTCTCGGATGATTAATTGGCGGATTGAGCCAACCAGGTAGATGGAACCTGTTTTTATGTCATGACGGATAGAGTCATGTGTGGATAATCTTGATCTTTTAAACTGTGGCGGATAGAGCCCTTATACTAGTGATGGTGGATAGAACCCTCACTGAATTATTACATAATTCAATTGTTAAAAAGAATTGCTAAAATATGTTTTATGAAACTTATTAATAAGTATGGTTTGATGAAATTTGGCTTTATGCAAAAGAACCATGTTAAGCCTTCATTGGAAAGCTCCACATGTGCATAATTTCCCAGACTTGCTGAGTACTTTTGTACTCAAGTGCTACATAAACTGTTGTCATCAGAGAACTATCAGGACGCCATTGAAGACGGTGAGTTCTACGCGGAGGAGTTTGAGGAAGATCACCAGGAGAACTAGGCGCGTGTCTTGTCGTCGCCTATAGTGTTCTTTGGGTTTCATTGTTTGTCGTTTTGTTTCCGCTGTTGTGACTCAGGTCGTGTGACCGAGTATTGTAATAAGTAGCCATGTGGCCAATACTTTATAGTTATGTTACAATTTTCGTTATGTTCGGCAATGATGTATCACTGTTGACTGTGTGTACTAGCTACTGATCTGGGACTAGTACAGAAATACACAGGAGATTTCGGATAGCTGATCCGGGGTCTCACACCTTCCCACCCATGATCTTCAGGCATCAGATGATCCCATTGTTGATACAAGAATTTGTTTCTTTTGAGCATGTTGTTCCTTCTCTCTTTCTGTTTTTCTTGCCGCTATAGTATTTGCGTACTATGTGCCAGAATTTCTCATGCCTCTGGTCGCTTTCGTGCTATAGTCTTAATCCACCTCCTCATCTTAGTTGGACTCTTAATTAAAACTCTTTTAACTAATTACAAGATTATCTCTAACAAAGAAGACCAGCGACTGATCGGAGATTCAGTATCTTAACTATTATAAGAATGAGTTGATGGTCATGGTGAGTCTGCCAGGCCGTTCTTGGGCTAAAACAGTAGGGGCCCAAGGCCCAATAGGTGAGTCACTATTGCTTTGCTAACCTATAGTTGTAAATCTGTAGGACAACTCAATATAGATGATTTGATTTATTTACTAGCTTACAAAGATATGTTTTGCTTGATATGTGTATTACAGAAAATTGATTTATTGTATGATTTAGGATCCTGCATTATTGTGAGACCCTGGATCAACTATCCGAAATCTCCTGTGTATTTCCGTACTAGTCCAAGATCAGTAGCTAGTACACATAGTCACAGTGATACTTCATTGCCGAACATAACGAAAATGGTAACATAAATATTAAAGTATGGGCCACATGGCCACTTATTACAATACTCGGTCCAAAGACCGGAGACACTACAGCGGAAAACGAAAGCAAAAACAACGGACACCAAAACGCCACAGGCGACGACCAGAAACGCGGCTAGTTATCCTGGCAATCCTCCTCGAACTCCCCAGGGAAGAACTCACCATCTTCAACTGCGTCTTGAAAATTTCTGATGATGACAAGTTGATGTAGCACGTGAGTACAAAAGTACTCAGCAAGTCGGGGAAAGTATGATTATGTGGGGCTTTCCAAAGGAAGCTTAACAGGGTTCATTTGCATAAAGCCAAATTTTATTAAACCATACTTAAGTAATAAGTTTCACAAAGCATCTTTTTACAATTCCTTTTAACAATTGAATTATTTAATATTGCAGTGAGGTTCTATCCACCATCACTAATATAAAGGCTCTAACCGCCAACTTTTCAAATATCAAGGTTAATCATATGACTCCATCTGTCAAGTATAAAATAGGTTCTTTCCACCTGGTTGGCTCTATCCGCCAATCAACATCCGAGAGTTCTAACCATTCCTGAATCCCAAAACAAAACACTTTTTCAGTTTTTAAAACTAAAACCAAAGTCTACCAATATGAAAGCATTCTTCGCTTTGCCCTTGACCGTAGGCACGGCTATTCGAATAGTTTCAACTCTGCAGAGGTGTACAGCTTTACCCACAAGACATGATCATCTCTTGATGCCAAGCTATTAACACACTTCCTTTGGTATGCCGGCAGAGAGATCATGACAAGGCCGTTACAATGTATCCACCTAATCCGACCCACCCGCTGAGGTTTCACCGCTGTTAGGGTTCCATCCGCCCAGTACAGAAGCCCCCTCTTGCGCCGTGTGAGAAAAACGACATTGCCTCTATCCGGCACTCACATTCCACCGTGTGTGAGTCTAAATTAGGTTTCTACAAATTAGTTGGCCAGGTCGTACCATTATAGACATGTGGTAGTACGGTTATGCTTAGAATGGACAATCACAAGCGTCGGTCCTTAAATGACTTGGGGCGGTACTTGCACAAGACAACTAGTGCTCCATCCGCACTCACCCGACAATCCAATCCGCCCAACTCCAAACCATTTTTCTCTTTTCTTTTATTTTGGAAAAACAGTACCATAATCATATAATCATTTCCAAATCATTATTTTTTGAGTAATCCCACCCATGGGTTATTTTCATCGATAAAGGTCCTAAGCAATTCTACCGCACTATGTCACAACGGATACCATATAAGCATAAGCATGGTATAGCAATTGTCCTAGGGTTACAACCAACATGGATGTCGATAACGAAGGAGGAAATTACAATTCGGAGTAACTATATACTTATATTTGACATACGGTGATAAACATAGCATGCAAGTGATAAAATGTTTAAAACAGATTTATAAAAGTAGGATCAATATGCGTCAAGGAGACTTGCCTTCAGTTGCGGGAAGGTCATCGAACGAGAAAAATCCGGCGGCGGGGTCGGCGGTCGCGTCGGAGTCCTCGGCTACGCGCAAAACGAGGCAATAAATAAATACCAAAAAATAAATAAAATCTAAAAATTACAAAAATAGTACTGGCAGGTATATCTTGATTTTAGATGAATTTAGAAATTTGAACGAAGTCAATCGGAGTTCGGACGGAGAAGTTATGAGCTTCTGAAGTTTGAATTTCGAAAAATTGGAAAACCGGGAATATTCTGAGAATATTCCTTTTCAGATTTTTCTGAATTTTGGATTTGTTTTGTGTCTTTGACGTGTGGGGACACCATGTCATCCTCATGGGTCTTCTTCTTGCTTTGGGTTGTGGCCATGGCCATGAAAGTGGAGCTTGGGGGTGGGGGTGGGGTGGGGCTTCTTGTTGTGAAGTGGCGGCCAGGCGTTAGCGGCGTGGCGGCCATGTAGCGAAGCCAGCCAGACGGAGGCCTTGGGCGGCGGTCGGGCGCCGCAGCGGGCGCGGGCGAGGCGGTGGCGGGCGGCGAGGCCCCACCCGCACGGGCATGCCCAAAGACCAGAGAGCAACAAAAAAAAACAGAGAGCACTCTATACTCTAAAAATCCGATTTTTAGCCTATTTTCACACGGATTTGGACCAAACAAAAGCATGAAATCACTATATGACAACCTTAGCGAGCTATAGGAGGAAGGAATTGAATTGATTCTCACCGGAGGCGATGAATTTGGCGATGAACGGAACTCCGGCCGAACCGACAAAAACGCGAAATTCGCCTTCCAAACTTGAGGGATCCTAAAATTGATTGAAGGGTTAGACTCTAGAGTCATCCACGGTCACAAGGAACCAAGTGACACGAAGAATAACCCACCGGAGAGAGATCTACGGCCAAGAACGCGAACAACACCGAAAACGGCGACTCGGCATTGGTTTTCTTGATCTCACGGGCGCAAGAGTGGAAGAGGCTAAAGGAGACTCAAACCACCGGGACGGGGATTCTTATACGGAGAGAATGGAAGTGGAATCACGCGGAATGGAGTTGAAACGGCCGAGTTATGAGCGTTTGAGTGCATTTCGGTTTTTCTTTAATGTGACGGTTTCCGGCGAGATTAGCGGCTCATCAAGGTGGGGAATGGCAAGAGAGCGTCGATACGGATCCAACGGAACCGGCCATGATCAATTTGGAGTTGCGTGGAGGAAGCTATGAGGATTTGAAGGAATGACCTAGTCATGAGAGGCTTGATGAAGCTTCTCTGTTCTTCATGGCTAGAGGAGGAAGACGACACTGTAGCAGCGACACGTGGCACTCCCTCATTGGCCCTCAATTATGCGAATAAATCGCCCTAGAGAAAAATTAGGAAAAATGGTCTAAAAATTCTGGAAAAATTCCTAGAGCCATTTTAGAATATTTGGGACCCAATAAAATTGGTTTCGCTGAATTTTGATGAAATTTGTGGAATTAAATATTCGGTCGCGGATTGCGGGCATTAAACAAAAGCCGCGCGAGATAAAATAGGAACAAAGGTCCAAAAATCCGGGGAATGGTGTCGGCTTACTAACCAACAGGCACCCTAAGACTGGGTGCTTGAGAGATTCGGACTGGGGGCTTTTGTGGCAACCGCTCCAAAGACAGGAAGAACTGGATGTTGGAAGCAAGCAAGAAGACAGTCGAGTTTACCCAGGTTCGGGCCCTCCAAAGGAGTAATAACCCTAGTCCTGCTTGGTGGTTTCCTCTGAGTTCAAGGTTCTTACAAGGGGAAGAAGACCCTCTCGGGTTACGCCAATAATCAACAACCCTCTCCCATGCATCCTAGCTCCTTTTATACTTTGTTTGGCGCATGGGGCACATAAGCTGCGTAAAGCAGCGTCGACACGTTACTCTGATGCATTTAATGCACCCGTCATACTCTCTTACATCACATTTAATGTTTGTCCTAGTGACTTAGACTTTGCCTTGGGCCCTTTGTCTGTCACCCTGCATGCTCGCAGAGAGAGGGGATGTCGGTCAGGCGCCACCCATCACACGGCGCCTAGGGAAGGCGCGCCACACCACCGGCCTTCATACCACGCAATTAATGCGCCACGTCTGCGATTAAATACCCTTGACCCTTGCCTGCCAGTTCACGGGGTTGATTCTGGAAATCGCCCGAGGAGTGGCACGAGCGCCACTGTCCTCTTGGCGAGCACCTTCTTTGGTCGCCAGGAGTGGCTCAAGCCACTGTCCTGCAGGCGAGCACCTTGGCTGATCGCCTCGAGTGGCACGAACGCCACATCCTGGCGAGCACCTTGGTAGTGCCAGGAGTGGCACGAGCATGCCACTGTCCCTGAGGCGAGCACCTTGAGTCGCCAGGAGTGGCACGAGCATACGCCCTCGGCGGCAGCACCTTCGGCTGTCGCGAGAGTGCCTGAACGCCACACGCCCTACGGGCGAGCACCTTTGATCGCCTCGAGGAAGTGGCTGAAACGGCCACTCCTCTTAGCGGCAGATTGTAATGCATTAACGTGGGTACCCATTTAATCTGACAAGACTTGGCCAGGGCACCAGGAGTGTCTTTATTCTTTCTTTTTCTTCGTCGAGCAGTTCAATCTCGGGTGGGGCCCATAAATGCCACCGCGCATGGTCTTTAAAATCTTGCCTCTTTTTCGGTCCGAGGGTGGATCTGCACGGCCGTTTCGTGGCTTCGTGGGGCGTGCCCACTCCTTGAAAAATGCTTTGGTTTTCCCGCATCCGAACCGCGTCTCTTCGACTTTTTCCGAGGCTCTCCTTGAATTCTTATAAATAAGCGGCGGCAGAGGCATGTTCCGTTTAACACCGCCTCTGCTCCCTTCTGCCTTAGCTTCCTTTCTGCCTTAGCCGACTCACGATGGCCTCTCCACTCCTGTCCTCCCTCCTTCAAGTGTGAAGAGAATGCCAGCTAAATGCTCCAAGGTGATCGCCGGCGCTCTCGCATGCGAGCGGGGCCCATCGCTCGATGGCCGACGGGAAGTCATCTTCTTTAATACGGGCGATGATGGCGGGCTTGGTCTCGCCCATCTCGGACTTCTACATCGCCGTCCTCAACTTCTCGACATTCACAACATCCACCTTCCCCTAACTCCATTGTGCTCCTCTCGTCTTTGCCCATACGTGAGATGTTCTTGGGGTAATGCCCAATCTTCTCTTTTCGCTACTTCTTCTCGCTCGGCGTCGGCCAGAGCTCCAGCATCTCCGGTGTCGCCATCTGCGACTTAGAGATTCGGGGCGTTGCGCTACATTCCAATGGAGACGATCCGGTTGGAAAATGTGGCGCCACCGCAGTAGTTGTATGTTGAAGACGCAGCATTGAAACCACTGGGGCTTCCTAACGGTGGGCAGCAAACCTGGCCGGGGATCTCACGGTCGCCCGATACGCCCGAGCTACTTGCAATGTTGGCTCGGGTTGATCGGCTTTCTGAGACAGCGACAGGCTGGCCGGAGGCATGGTTCTCCGGGACTTTGTGTCGGAGGATTAGTCCTTTCTTGTGCCGCCATATCGACTGGCACTATCTGGGCGTGGATGGCGGGACTCGACGATTCCTGGAGGTAAGCTCTTATACTTTCCTTCTTTATCATCATCATTCTTTCATCATTTTTTTTTTTTTGTCGGTAGTGGAGAGCGGGCCTTGCGCAGACGCTTCTGGATGGGGCGACCGGGCTTGAGCAACGTTCCACCCTTCCCGAGCTGCGCTTCCACTCTGCGACATGCAGCCCTGGGATCGGCGGAGATCGTCAAGCGATGCCAAGATGGGCGCCATGGGGCGCCCATCATCGTCCATCAAGGGCCCCGATAATCCGCGGCACTCCTACGGCAGGCGACCAGGAGGAACAAGCGTCTGCGGCGACTTTGTCCCCTTTGGAGCGTCCAGCCGACCACGGCTAGAGGCCATCTTCGTCGACGGCCGTGGATCTCACGGCCGCCCGCGGGACTTCCTCTCAGTGCGGGGGCTCTTCATCAGCGGTCGCGGCGACGCCTCCGCCACCATCGCTGGCCGGATTCATTGGCCTGGCTGGCCATGACCACGGCGCCCTTCCTCACCGCCACCGCCACCGCCGGCGATCGAAACCTGCCGGCGCTACGATGGCGGACCCACCGGCAAGGCATCTCCGCCGCCACCGCTACCGCCCAGTCGACCATTAGCGGCGCCGATGGCGGACCCACCGGCGAACATCCTCCGCCGCCACGCGCTCTGCGGCCGACCCGTAGCGGCGCTAGTGGCGGATCCACCGTGATTGACCCGCCAGCGCTCCGGTGAGGCGGTCGCCTCGGCTACCACGAGGCCGCCCGGTGCCTCGAGGGTGATTCTCCTCCGGGAGTACCTCGGTTTCGAGGCCTCGGCCAGTACGAGAATCCTTGAAACACAAACAAAAAGGCGGTAAAACTTTTTAACCTTGAATGGAGCCTTACCTTTGCTTGCTTTTGCTTGTTTGGTGGCACCCGCCATGGCCCCGCCGCTCTGCGGTGGCTAACCGGGTAGGTAGCGGATGGAAGCGGCGGTGATCCGCCAGGGCGAAGAAGCCGATCGGCATGGCCGGCTCGGCCCATGCCACCCGAGGGCTGGGGGCCCACTCGGATCCTCCGCGACTCCGTTCCTTGACGCAGATGCCTTCGCCCGCCCTTGACAGCTCTACTCCCACACTCACACGCCTTTAAGAGCAGCAACAGGCGGCCAGCGCCCGCCATCGAGATCAGCCGCCTCCGGCAAAAGTAGGCTGATTTATGATCGAGAGGAAAGGAAGGGCGGGAGCCGTGGGGAGCGAGCGAGGAGCCACTCGCGCCGAAGGCTCATGGAAGAGCTCGGGCGCACGGGCAACCGCATCGATCCGAGCGGACACTCTGCCGGATCGGTGCGCTACGCCGACGGATGGAGGATGCCTCGCTCCAGCTGGGTTGGTGCGCAAAAGCGCCCTTTGGAGCGAAGCCGCGCACCACGCCTTCTACGCCTCGGTCGGATCGCGGACTTCACCGCCCGGCTTCCCCGGCATGCCGACGGTCCACGCGGGGAAGGACGCTTGATGGCGCGGCTGCTCACTGCGGCGTTCGTTACTGGCGTCTTTGCCAGCGTCTAAGGGCGTAACTTGATCCTCTGTGCCCGTCCGAGGATTGAAGGCCGGGCGAGGCGGAGGCGGCAGTGCGGCGGCCCCGCCGGGCCACGTCATTCCGGTGGAGATAGTCAACCCCGCTACTGGAAGCGCAGCGAAGACGTGCAGCCGGCTGGGCGTCGGACCCCTCGCGGAAGACCTGCGATGCGGCGCGATGTAGCGGACGAGGAGGAAGAAGGATAGGATAGCCTAGACCCTTCTTCCCTTTCTCCTTTCTTTCTTTCTCTTTTTAACTTCTTTGTCACGCAACAACTTTTGTAAAGCACTTTCATGGAATAGACATGACATTTTTAGACCTATTGGCAATGTTTAACTTGTCTTCTTAGCCTTCCACCTTCTTGATCGACATTAACTTGAATGCTACTCTTTGCTCGCAAGGCTTAGAAGGAAAGAAAAGAGTAAAACACCCCTTGTGTCAGGGCGATTCTTTTCTCGTTGCTTCTGAGTCCTGCAAGCGACACGTACCCTTGTGGCCTCCGCTGGCGACACTGATGTAAGGCGATACGGAGATGTAGGCTTTTGGTAGCGATGTTTTAAATCGCCCATTACGGGACACCCGGAGTGTCATGACCGTGCGGGGCCGAGTTCAAACGGCGCCCAATTGCCCAATCCTGTTCGCCGCACTTACTGAGTGGTCAGCCTTTGCCAGCGGCGGCTCACGGTGAAGCGGACTAGAGTGATCGCCGAACACTTTGCCATAAAACACGAACGAAAGGCGTAAATGCTTAACAAAAAACAGCGAGCGTAATACTTAATTCCGAACAACAGTTTGTTCCCCAGCTAGTCGAAAGACAGACATGATTCGGCCGTAGCGAGGAACAAAACCTGGAAACTTACACAACCGTTCAAAGGGTAGAACTTGAGTTCTCTATATTCTGCCGAGTTCGCGATTCCTCCCATCTCGATTGGCCAACGACCGCCCGGGTCGAGCGAAACCACCTTAAAGGGGCCCTCCCACTGGGAGGGCAGTTTGTGCAACCCGACTGCTGGCTGAATCTTTCGCAAGACCAGGTCGCCTACTTTGCGATGTTCTCTCAGCGGCCGGGTGGCGTGGTACCTCCCGAGGCTTTCTTGATACAGAAGCGGCCCGCGTTGATCCCGATCGGCTTCTTCCAGGAGATTGGCGTCGTCTTGGCGCATCTCTTCCTGATCTTCTTCGCTGAACGCAGCAGCGTAGCGGCGGCCCAAATGTCAATGCGAAGGGAGGGCGGCCTACCGCTCGTAAACCGAAAGAATGGAGTCTCTCCGTGAGTGGGAGTGGTCGGGTGACCAAGCGCCGGGAGTTCTTCAACCCACCGTGAGCCACGGTGAGAAGTCGATCAAACGCCGAGTCTTGAGGCCCTTGACACCGGTGCATTGGCTCGCTCAACTTGGCCGTTACTTCTTGGATGGGCAACGGAGGCAAAGCAGACCTTCGTGCCCATTTCTTCGCAAAAAGTCCGAAAAGCGTGGCCCGGTGAACTGGCGCCATTGTCCGGTGATGATACGGTTGGCGACCGGCGGGCGAAGATCCCTCGCATGAACTTGACTGGTGGCCGCGTAATGGTTCTCACGGCTTCAGACTTCCACCCACTTGGTGAACTTGTCAATGGCGACGAGCGGATGAGTGTAGCCTCCTGTGGCCCCATGAACGGACCCAGATATCCAGCCCCCCAGGACGCGAAGGGCCATGAGGCGGGATGGTTTGGCGAAACTTGGGCTGGTTGGTGGATTTAGCAGCGTGGGGCTGCACCTCGCATCTCCTCACCACTAGCAAGCATCCTGGAGGCGGTTGGCCAATAGAACCCGTGGCGAAAGCTTTTCCCACCAGGTTCGGCTGGAAAATGGCTCCGCTTTGCGCCTCCATGGATATCGGAAAGCAAAATGCTTCCCTCTTCCCGGTGATGCACTTGAGAAGAACTCCGTTTCCACCCGTGATGACAGTCCCCATCTACCAGGGTGTAAGCGCTGGCCTTCCAGCGCTTATCTTCTCGGCGCATCATCGTCGGGGCATACTTGATCAGCAGGTAGGCCGGAGGATCGGGTCCCATCCATGTGCCTTCCCGGTCAAGCAGGCGACCACCAGTGATCGTCAAGTACTCACGCTAGCCAGCGTTTCCACTGTGCCACTTTTCCTCCTGCACGAAGTGAGGGCGCCACCATCGTCCCACCAGAAGCGGAGGTTGCGATAGGCAGCGTCGCCTTCCCATCAGGTGAGGGCTGAAGCACATCACCATCCTCCCCACGAGGCATGAGATGAATGATCGCGAAGCCTTTCTTCAAGACTACGAACGGCAGGGGCTCTTGTCGAGGCGGTGGCGAGCCTTCGTCGCTAAATAATTGTCGCGGGGTATGTGTGTATACCCTAGCCCTTAAGTGTCTCTCCATCTTTCTAACCTCAGCCAGGTAAATGCCATGGCGGGATCGAGCGGGTGAAGTCCTTCCTTGCCTGGTTGATGACCAAAGAATCGCCTTTAATCAGAGAAGGCGCCGATATGCCGATAGGCTGCGCGGCTTCGAACCAATGACCAGCAATCCTTAGTATTCGCAACATTGTTGGTAGCTTTAAAGTCCAGGAGACGACTATATATTTGAGGGTCCCGGTCGGGAGAGGCCGGAGGAACCAGGCCCAGCCGAGCACGAAGGATCCATCGAAGAGGCGTCAAGGCGTGGGCACGAGGACTTCCTTATCTTCCCCATCTGCCGGAGTCCATTCAACAATGAAGTCCGAGTCTTTGACTCTTGATAGCAGTCACGGGGGGCAAATTTGAAGCCAAATTCCCACTCGGCAGACCAGCGTCTGACCTTGACTTCACGATTGTGAAGGATCTCCGAGAGGATACGAGGAGACCACAGTGATCTCCTTCCTTGGAAATAATGTCGCATGACTTTCTTGATGCCACCAGCACTGACATACACCATTTACGGACACAGGGATACCTAGTTTGACATCATGACACCTTGCTCACATAATAGACCGGCGTGCCGCATCTCTCGCTCTGCTACTAGTCTTTGCACTCCTGTAGGGGCTTGCCGCTACATAAAGGAGAAGCGGCTCACCAGGCTCGGGGCGACCGGCACGGGAGGCGAGGAGAGATACTTCTTGAGATCTTCAAATGCCTCTTTGGGCTTAGGAGTCCACTCGAAGGAATTAGTCTTCTTCATCGGCTTGAACAATAGGAGACTTTTCTCCCCGGTAGAAACTATGAGCCGTAGAGAACCAGGCGACGGCTAAGCTCGAAGCGCTTGAGCGGACAGGTGGCTTCATTCGTTCAATTGCTTCAATCTTATGCGGATTGGCTTCGATCCGCGGTGGAGACCAGGGAAGCCAAGCAACTTCCCGAGATGACACCCCGAACACGCACTTCTCAGGATTCGACTTTAAGCGATAGTCAGGAGATGGGAGAAAGTTTCCTCGGATCTTCAACCAACCCATCCTTAGCTTTTATCACCAAGTCATCAACATATACCTCGAGTTCTTCCCAATTTGTGACTTGAATACAATATGCATGGCTCATTGGTAGGTAGATCAAGGCATTCTTCAACCAAAGGGCATTCGAACATAGCAGTACACACCAAAAGAGGTCACAAAGTAGCCGTCTTTTCTTCGTCTTCTGCGCCATTCTAACTGATGATATCTGAGTAGGCGTCTAGGAAGCATAGAGCTTCACATCTGTAGTAGAATCGACGAGGTCAATCCTCGCGAGAGGTAAGGAGTCCTTAGGCAGGCTTTATTGAGGTCGGTAAAGTCTATACACATTCGCCACTTCCCATTGGACTTCTTTACGAGTGCAGGGTGCTGACCACTCGAGGGTAGGCGGCTTCCCGCTAACTCCGACCAATAGCTTCCACTTCTTCCCGAATGGCTTCTTGTCGCTCTGGCGCCGCCTCCGGATCTACGCCGGATGGAGTGCGCTCCAGGGTAAGCGTTACCAATCGGTGCTCGATCACCTCCTAGGACCGAGTCATTCGGATGGTTCCCGAGGCGAACACATCTAGATTAGACCGGAGGAAGGTGACAGAGCGTCTTCCTATTGGCGAGATCAGCGCCAATTCTCACAACCTTGCCGAGCCTTCCTCACCCACGGGGGACCACCTTCACCTCACCCAAGGTAGGTGAAAGCGGGCCTTGGCCAGAGGGAGCACTCGAGGGGTCGCCATTGCCCGCGCCAGAGCAAAGGCGACTCAGTAAGTCTTGCACTTGCTAGGCGCAGGCTTGAGCTTGTCCACCTTACCACAATTGGGCCCTCTGGCCCAGGATCTTCATCGGCAAATAAGCATGATGTGAATCGCGCCATGAATTTGACTAGTTGGCCCGGCCAAGCAGGCGTTGCAAGGGAGGTCGAAGTCGGCGACCTCGAGTTGATGAGTTCCGTCCGGAAGTTTTCTGGCGCTTCGAGCGTGTGAGCAAGTGGACTTGTCCGAGGCATTAGGCCCATCCGGGGCAATTCCATAAAAGCGGTCTTGGTATGATTCTTCATAAGGTATTTGGAGGTGCTAATCGCCTTATCGGCCAAGCAATGAGTTGATGGCACTTCCTCCATCAACTAGTACTCGCCAAACCGCATTCTCGACCGTGAAGCGACCACGATCAGGGAGATGGTTTGGGCTTTGAAGTGAGCCGGGTGGTCGGCCGGTGAAGTGATCGATTGATCAAACCACTTCGGCCCGACTTCGTCCCGGGCTCTGGCATGGTGGCACACACACTGTCTCGGCTCTCGCTTGTCTTTGCGAGTTGGAAGAGTAGGTGGCGAACCCCATGAATGTATGCCAGGTGTGCTCGGCTTGTTGGAAAGCGATGGGGTGTCATCTTCGTCGTCATTATCTTAGCGATCCTTTCCGGCGCTTATGAGTCAGTTTTCACCAACTTGGATACAACCTGACAATCTTCCAAGTCGTTGCCCATTTGTATGCGGTGGATGAAGGCGTATGGCCTGCCCTGTCGTCTTCGCAGGCGGGAGAGCGGCGATCCCTGCGATTGTCTCGTGGTCGGCGATCTCTTCTCGCTCGATCGTCGCGAGGCTTGGCTTCGGATCGGCCACCAAAACCTCTCGGCGGCGGCCTCCTGCGCTTTCTTCTTTACGGTCGGAGGACTTGGCGCTCCGACGCTCGTCGGGGTTTGAGGGCTCGATGCACTCCTTCAGAGCCTCAGTGCCGGAGGCACACTTGTGCAGCCAGGAGAAAAGCTTCGGAAGTGGTAGCGGCGGTCGCGAGGTAGCCATCTTCTCCATCGATCTCAACCGATCCTAACGCCGAACCAATAGATCGCTTTCGAGATCCGGGGATCGGTATTTGCGGCAATGGCTAAGCCGTAGAATAAACTCCTCGGGGACTCCCCTCCCTCGCTCCAAGCGTGGAGGTCGTCCTCACACCCGGTTGAGCGTAGGAGCCTGAAAGTTAGCGACAAAAATGTCGCCTGATTCCTGATGTACGAACCAGGAAGGTTCGGCAGGCCAGAGCGGGCGAACTGTCGGCGACATCGAAGTAGTTGGCCATAACTCTATCGACCCCGGCGGCCACCACCGTCGTATAAATCTGAGAATTCTTCAGGAGTTGGTGGTGCCGTCATACTTCGATGGCGCGGGGCGAAATCTTACAGCCACGCTTAGGTGAAGCGGAGGGAAACGCGGCACCCAACATTATATGGGGAGTAGTGTCGCCCACCGCCCGACCCTGAGATGGGGTCGAGGAGTGCGCGAGTCTACACTCTCCTGCAGTCGGAAGAAGCCCGTCGGCCGACCCGGCACGGGTTGGCGCGTTATTGCGGATAGCGCCCGAAGAACGGACGTGGTCGTCGCATTGGAGCCGCCCTCGTTGGCGTGCCCTTAGATCCCAGCGGTTCTCCTCGGCATGGGAGTACCGCGGGGAAGATCTGAAGCTTGTGCACGTCCCCTGTCGCGAGGGGGTGCAGCGATACTCCTTCCCTTTATCACGACTCCTGCGGCGGGAGAAGTCATAGAGCGGTGAAGCTTGTGCATCCACCATACGAACTCCTTGGCGGAGGCCGGAAGCCCAGGTTGAAATGCCACAAGAACTCTTTGGCCGAGTCCACTAGGCGGGCAATGTCTGGAGGCCAAGGGTGGAGGGGTGTCGCCCGTCGATTGGGCCCGGAGGATGATCCGAGAACAACGGGCCGCATGAAGGCTTTGCATTGGGGTATCTTCCCCCCAACGACAGCGCCGTGGGCCGAGTGAACTCGGGCTTGGATGCGGCTCGCGCCCCTCCCGCATGAAGGACCGTTGGCCCGACTCCTGCAGGGAGCCGAGATCGGCTTAGGACTTTCCTCGAGGAGGCGCTTCTGGCAAGCGATGAGATTCATATAGGATGATCTTGATTCTTGCAAACTCCTCCAAAAGGAATGGAAGAAAGGCGATCTAACCACTAAGCCCCTACCCGCGGCTTGGCCATTAACCAACGAGGCACCCTAAGACTGGGTGCTTGAGAGATTAATTTGAGGGCTTTTGTGGCAACCGCTCCAAAGACAGGAAGAAGCTGGATGTTGAAGCAAGCAAGAAGATCGAGTTTACCCAGTTTCGGGCCCTCCAAAGGAGTAATAACCCTAGTCACCTGTGGTGGTTTCCTCTGAAGTTCAAGGTTCTTACAAGGTGAGGAAGAAGACCCTCTCAGGTTACACCCAATAATCAACAACCCTCTCCCATGCATCCTAGCTCCTTTTATACAAAATTTTGGTTTGGCGCATGGGGGCTTACAACTAAGTAAAAGCAAGCGTCGACGCGTACTACTGATGCATTTAATGCACCGTCATACTCTCTTACATCACATTTAATGTTTGTCCTAGTGACTTAGACTTTGCCTTGGGCCCCTTTGCTCTCTGTCACCCCTGCATGCTCCGCTGAGAGAGGGGATGTCGATTCGGCGCCACCCATCGTGTCTGCGCCTAGGGAAGGCAGCCACACTGACCTTCATACCACCGCAATTAATCGCCACGTCTCGCATTAAATACCCTTGACTCGCCTGTAACACAGATTGCAGGGGTTGATTCCTGAAATACGCCCGAGGTGGCAGGCATACACATCCTCTTGGCGAAGCACCTTTGCAGTCGCCGGAGTGGCTTTGGCGCCACATCTCTGTCTCTCCGCGGCGAGCACCTTTGATCGCCTCGAGGAGTGGCAACGCCACTGCCACGTCTGGGCGAGCACCTTGTCGCCAGGAGTGGCACAGACGCCACTGTCCCTGAGCGAGCACCTTGATTTGGTCGGCCAGGTGGCAACGAGCGCCACGCCCTCCGGGCGAGCACCTTCGGTCCAAGCCAGGAGTGGCGCTGAGCCACGCCTGCAGGCGAGCACCTTCGTGTCGCCTCGGAGTGGCTGAACGCCACTGTCCTCTTAGCGACGATTTAATGCACAAGGCGTGGGTACCCGGTACATCTGTTGACAAATGGTTCCTAAAATCATTTTGGAATATTTGGAACATAATTGAAGTATTTTCGGGATTTTTGGAGCATTTTTGGACTCGGGTGAAATTTCGGGTACCAGCGGGAACCTGAAAATTCGATTTTTCGACCGGAAGGGAATTAAATCCCGATTTTGGATGGGAAAGGATGCCAGGTTAATATAAACACCCAAGAAACTTCAAATTTTGAATTTAATTTATTTAAATTAGATTTTTCTCAGAAAGCAAAACTGAGGATGTTACAATTATAATTATGTATTATTCTCTTTTAGAATTCTGTTGCAATGCACGGGCATCTTACTAGTAAAAGTAAACAACCCTGTTGACGTTAAGACTTTTATCGTATTGCTCATTACACATCGCACACCCTTTTTACTATTCTGAACACTTACTTACTGTTCTATTATGATTTACTGGTATAAAACTAAGAGGATATTGTTTGGTGAAATGGAATCAAGATTGATGAAAGTATATTCTCTAGTTTTCTGATAGCGTATAGGTGTGGGCAATTTTTAACTGAAACTGAAAAACCAAACCGAATTAACCGAAAAAAATGGTTTTTTCGGTTTTTGGTTCATTATTCGGTTTTTATTTTAACACGGCACAGTTTTTGGTTCGTTTTGCACATTGGAAAGCCGAATTAACCGAACCGTCGGCATTTCCATCCCTTTCCAGCTTTCCCCGTGCCCCCTCGAGCCTAGCTCCGCTCCATCGGTCATTCTCCGCGCCCCATCCCTCTCCCCGCCCCCTCATCGAGGCTCGCCCTCTCGTCTCCCTCCCTCGCCGTCGCCGCCTCCCCCTCCCTCCCTCTCGCCGCTCACGATCGCTGACTCACGGCTCCTCCTGGCTCCCGCCCCCTCCCAGCCTCCCACCGCCCACGCTAGACACCGTGTGGCCTGTGACGGACAGCCTTTTCAGGGGTGCGTTTTAACTCCGAAATGACTACCCAAGAAGATTAGTCACCGGAAGCCAAGTTGTTCATTGCCCGCTAGAGATCGATACAATTGTTTTTACATCACATAAGGCCTAACGGCCAGAGTTTTCAAAGGAAGCGGCGAGCTTCAAGTTATATATTACATCACAAAAGAGAGTTAGCGCAAAAGTAAAATCCACAGGCGAGTCGAGCGAAGACTGAGACTTAGAACCACACTGTGTCGCCATCTACGATCTCTTGGAAGTCACCAACATCTTGATACTCTAAAATGGGTTAATTAAGCAAGGGTGAGTACTACAACGTACTCAACAAGCCACACAGTGAAGCCTGATTATCACATGCAAGGATAACAAGAGATAGCCATATGTCTCATCTGGTGTATGCAAGTTTTCATAATGTTTGATATTTCATTTAAAACACAAATCATAATAATAATATGAATAAGGGGGTTTTCCAAAGTTATCCATTTCCATACTTGTCAATCCAAAAACTACTTGAGCTTAGGTTCGGGATTCACCCCATTTTAACTCAGCTTCATTTACTGGAAGCACGACGTATTCGAATACCATTTAATACACTCTGCAGAGGTGTTCAGCTTTACCCACAAGATTCCACGATCGTTATGCCACGCGATTAACATGCAACTTTTATGCATGCGGCCGGATCGAGGTTATCATAGCTTTTCGTTGAATCTTTCCCCTTTAGCCCCTATCCCAGAGTTTCATCCACATTAACCCGGTCCCCACTAGCTTGAGTGAAGTTCGCGATCCCGCCATCGTGGACACCTACCGTTGTGAACCCGAAATGCCACAGTTTCCTCGTGCACACTTTCGTTCCACCCCCATAACTGCGGACCATCTCCCATACCGGGAAGGTAACCCTGCTCCTATAGGTATTCCGGGGAAAGTACAATATACCGAGCTACGTTGAGTCAAGCCAACGAAGTTGACCGGCCCAACCTGTGGTTGAACGGTTTCTTAAGTTATTTACTTTTTCCCAAGGTTGTATGTCCTTAATTCGTCATAGACCAAACCATTACATTCCACATGCCCCTGGTATCCAACGTACCACCATCCATCCATACCTTGGTAATAGTCCTCGGCCGGGGATCAGACTAACACCCATCCAGTAGTTAGCCCAATACTGTCCCCCGGACCGCAACATTTCATAAACATTCCAAAACAATCGTTCCATCGACATTTCATGTTTCCTTTAAAATGGTCTAATTAACTATAATAGAATACCTAGCCAAATAATGACAATAGTGATGTTCTAGGGTTACAAAGGATTATTCGGATTCAATATTTGTCAAGGAAGTTCCATGAGCCTTTTTGGCATTAACTAGCTATCATGTCATTCAAACATACCACTTTGCGATATTTCAACATATAGTTCGGAAATAATGCTGTAGAAAGTAATTATGAACTATTCTAGGAAACATTAGGTTCAACATGATCAATGGAGTATGGCTTGCCTTGCGAGGCGGAGGGGTTCCCTAGTTCAGTGTTGGTGTAGTCGTACTCGACGTCACGCGGGTCCGGCTCCGCTTCCAAGTACTGCTCCTGCTCCTGTGTCGGTTCCGGGAGTTGGTACTGCTCGGTCGTCGGTTCTATCGTAAACACATACCATAAGATAAACAATAAATAATACAAAAAGAAAGAAGAGAAAAGAAAAGAGAAAAATCGGGAGAGAAAATAGCTGGAAAATGGGTCGAAGGGCATTTTGGGAATTTTTGGAACTTGGTTTGGCGAAACGGAGGTCATTTTTGGACTCAGTGGCTCGAAACGGTTCGGGGTATGTATTTTGGGCATTTTTGGGCTTTTGGATATTTTTGGAGCATTTTTTGATATTAAATGAATTAAATACGAGTTTTGGAAATTTAAAAACCAAATAAAAATAAAAAAGGCTCTGTTCCTTTTGGGCCGTGCCAAAATCGCACAGCCCACGATGCAAGACGCGAGTGAGTATTGGCCGACCCATTCTCGCGCCACGCTCGACTGACTTTGCGGACCCGTGAGCGATGGCGAGTGAGAGAGGGATAGTGGCGGCGCGTGGGGCCACGGGCGCAGAGAGGCTGGTGGGTGGGGCTCGGTTGCCAGCGGCGGTGGAGGTCACACGGCCGGAGAGGGGCGGCGCCTCGCCGGAGTTGGAGGGGACGGGGTGCGGGGAGGCGTTTTAGTGCACGGGAGTTTGCACTGGTTTGGGGAAAAGGGAGGGGAACTCACCCTAGAGCTAGGGCACGGCACGGGAGGGCTTGAGCGGCGGCGGAACGAGCCGGCGGCGGGGAGCAGCCGGAGACGGAGAAGATGATCGTGGCGCGGCCACGGGAGTGCACGGGAGCTAGAGAGAGAGAGGGGAAAAGGGAGAGAAGTGGACGGCGAGCTCGGTGGGCCATTAATGGGGGCCGATGAGGCTTATATAGCCGCGGAGGGCGGCGGGGGTCGTCGAGGCCATCATGGCGGCGAGGAAGAAAAACGGCGCAGCGGGCGACGGATCGGGGCAAAGCGGCGCGGGTTTCGGACGACGCGGCGCAGGAGGCGGCGGGGCAAGGAGTGCCCTACGGGGCTAGGGCTGGCAGCGAGGGGACGGGACGGCGTGGCGGCTGGCAAGGCTGCCATGGCAGGGTGCTCACGGGGACGACGAACAGGGGCGAGGCGCCCTAGCTGGGGCACGGCGCGAAGCGGAGGCGAGACGCAGGCGGCGCCGGGCGCGGGAAGGAGGCGGCAACGCGGGCGTGCGTGTGCGGAGAAGGGAGGCGTAAAGGCCGAAAGGGGAAAGCGCAAAAATGCCGAAACTTTCCAAAAACGGCAAGAAACCGTAATTTACTCAAATAAATTCAAAAGAAATCCGAAAAAAATCAGAAAAAATACAAAATGCAAATAGGGTCTATTCCAAACTTATTTGAAAAAGTTTTGGGGTATTTCATGGCCCCGCTACCTCCCTCCCTCTCCCCGGCCCCATGCGCGGCTCCCTCCCGCCCCCTTCGCCACCCTCGACCCTGCTGGCCGCAGCCGCCTCGCCTCCCTCCGCCACCCCCACAGAAACTGAATAACTAAACTCACAGTTGCAGGCAGAGGACCAGTCGGGCAGAGGCATTCGGAGGTGGCCCGATCTGGTAGTGAAGGGCGGCATGCGCAGAGGCGCTCAACGACGGTGGCAGCGGCCTCGGCAGTGTGGTCCTCGGGCGCTCGGCGGCGGCCGGATGATTGGATCTGGTACGTGGCAACGGGTGGCGGCAACGGCCTCAACCGAGCGGTCTTCGGGAGGCGGCGACGGCGACGACGGGTGCGTTGTGTGGGCGGGAGGCCGTGGCTGAGGCTGGGTGATTGGCGGCGTGCCGGCGTGGGAAAGCTAGGCTAGCAAATTGATTTGTGCATCTGGCGGCTTGAAGAATGGAGGGCGAGTAAACGATTGTTGTCTTTTTTTGGTGAACCTGGCGGCTAGAAGAATGAAGGGCGAGTAAGCGATTGTTGTCTTTTTTTGGTGAATGGACAAAACGAAAAACTAAACCGAATTTCTTTCTGTTAATTCCATTCGATTCGGTTCACAGTTTTTAAAAACTAAAAAAAAATACAGAAAAACTAAAAAACGGTATACCGTTGCAACGGTATACCTCTGAAACTCATGAAACTTATGATTTTTTGCACTGAAACTCATAAAACTTAGCACTAAAAACTGATAAAATATGAAACTGATGAAACTAAACACTGAAACTCATGAAACCAGCACTGAAACTGATAAGTTTCATAAGTTTCATGGCTATACCGTTGCAACGGTATACCGTTCCCTAGTCACTCTCAGAAAAATAAACCGAAACGATATAGTCGAATACACCGAATGCCACCCCAGTACCGTAGGAACCCTAGAGCGAATTTTCTTCCTGTATCGTTTTTGGTTGAAATCTTTGGTGTTCGTGCTCGATCTTCTTATGTGGGTCGATCGGGTCTTGACCTTCGGTATTAGATCTTGGATTTTCCTTGGCGATTCAATTAGGCGCTGGAAGAAATTGGATTGAGGTTGGCATGGCTGAAAATCCCTTGATCCAGGGATTGAAGACGAAGGCACATGTCAACAGGGGCTATATTGCAAGGAAATCTGGGGGGGGGGGGGGGGGGAGATTTGGAGAATTGGAGATGGATAATTGCTTTGAAATTGAAAATATCTAGTATCGGCTTGCAGATCTGGAGGCGCTAAAATCAGATGTAGCGAGATTTCCTGTTGAGTAAACCTCATGAGGCGATAAATCCAAAAGAAATCTCAAATATCACTACAGTCTTGGAGGATATTGTTTATCACGCCCCTACGATTTTGAGCAATCAGGTGACTGATAACCACGGCCCATCCTTCAATGAATCTGAATGCATTTTTTTTCCTTTGGAACCTCAGATGGTAATGAGCAGCTACCTATCGATTTACGCTCTGCAATCAGGACCTCATCACAAGCAAATCTGGGATCCTATGGAGGAATGGGAGTAACTGGACTACCTCCTAATAGGGATGGAACTGGTACGGATATTTTCCGACCGACCGACCGACCGAATTGATTTGGATGATGATTTGAATAGTTTCACAGATATCCAGTTGATTTCTCGGATAAGGATATGGATACAGATAATTTACATGGATACGGATACGGATATGGAACACTGATTATCCGATGGATACGGAATATCCGAGTTTTTGTTCGGATAATATCCGAATATGACATATGGATATTATCTGAATAACACGTTTCAGAATAACACATTAACAATTTAACATGTTTCACTGTTTCAGAGACTGGGGTCTGCATTGGATGACAAGATATAATGTGTTTATGTGTGCTAGATGCTAATTTGGAGATATTTGGGTAAAGGTGGTATAGAAATTGGCAAGTGGCGTTTCAGGAGGGCTACTTAGGATTCAAAGACGTATGATGTTTGCAAATCATTTGGTTCAATTATTGCAATGTGGTACATTGTTACTCACAGAGTCACATGTATGACAAGCTAGGGATAAAAAGGTAAAAAAAAAAGACATACAAATATATTTCTTTTGGAATTTTGAATTTAAATTTGGACCGATTTTGGAAAAAAACTGAAATTGGATTTTAAAATATCCGACTAATATTATTCATATCCATGTTGATTCCGATCCGTATTCGATCCAGATTCAGAATCGATATTATCTTTGTATAATTCGTATTCGATTCTGTATTCGACACTATTCGTATTCGATTTTGTATACGATAAAAAATACGGATACGGATATAAATAGGACGATATTCGACCGTATCCGATCCGATCACATCCCTACCTCCTAACATGCTTCCACATGTGCCTCAGCCACCAAATGGTTCCAATTTGGCCTCTGTGCCTAATCATTATCTGCAGGTGGGATCGATTCCTTGGGGTATACTTCGCAGGTTCCAACATATAATCATCCAGTTCTTACACAAAACATTTATCCTGGAGCACTTTACAGTAGCAGGGTACTTCCTCAAGCAACGCATTTTATTTTCCAGGGGTTCTGTTATACGCCAGAACTATGACCGAGTATATTATAGAAAGAAGAGAATTTAGAGAAGTCCGGTTCTGGACATTAGTGCTTTCCTATTCTTATTCCTGTAGGTTTCCATGTTTAGAATAAAGATCCCGTCAGATCTAATCAGGAATCAGGAATCTTCTGATTCCATCCTTAGTCAAGATTGTTAGGGGCCTTGAGGCTATATATAGATGAATAAGAAATAAGAAAAGGGCAGACTGGTTTTGTTGCCGCAATTACTAGTCCTAGGCGGTGGCTCCGACAAACAGCCGTGTTACCTGAACCCTGGCGACGTCGAAGACTTCCTCTCATCAGAGCTTAAGGTCGGGAAATCGTCCAGGCACGAGAGCGTTCGAACAGACCAGAGCAGAGGCTCGTATCAACTTGGTATCAGCTTCCAGTCCTCCTGCGCCTGTGGATCCGCCGCCAACCCTCGACGACCACATTCCCTCCGGTCCGACGCAGATGGCGACCACACCGTCCGTCGAAGAGAGAATCGCCGCGCTGGAAGTAGCGGGGAAGGAGACGCATCGGCTTCTTGAAGAGATTCGCAGCAGTCTCCAGTCGAGCCGCCAGACCGCCCACTCGGGTATACCGCATACTCGCCAGCTACCGGGGCAGGTGTAACACCCCAAAATTTTACTTTTCCTAAATTCATGTGTGATTTGGCACTTTGGTGAATTTTTGGAATTTTCTGGAATTTATTTGGATTTATTTGGAATTTATTTGAATTTATTCCATTTTGAAATAATTGAAGAATTTAATTTTGCAAATAAATTTTTGTTGGAAATATTTTATTTGAGTCCAAAATGATCCAAAGTATTTTCCAGAATTTTTCTGGAATTTTTCTGAGTCATTTGCTATTTTTAATGAATTAAATGAATTACTAGGAATTATTTTAAATATTAAATCATGGAAAATTAAACTCGGGTCAAGTATCTGTTCATCCGATCGAAGGCCCGAGTCGACTCGAAGTTCGAGTCCGACCAGCCACGTGACTCGACCGAACCCACTCTAACTCCTAATCAATCCCAACCGTTGGATCAAGATCCAACGGCCGAGATCCGCGACGGTTCGAGCCGATCCGGCCCGGATCCGATCGCGCCGTCGATCGATCGTGGCGTTGATCGTGCCACGCGTGGGCGGTGAGTCGTCGTCTTAGCGAGACCGAGCCGGACTCACGCCGCCGCCGCCGTGTAGGATTAGGTTTCCGTCTAAAACTAACGCCGAGGCTATTTAAAGCGTGAGACGTCCCCGAGGTTGCCCTCATCCTTGCGCACCGTTCCCGAGCCATCTACTTTGAGCCGCCGCCGTTGAGCCGCAATCGCTCGCCGAGTTGTCTCTTCCCTCCGCCAAGGTTTGTAGATTTTAAAGCCGTCTGGCTGCCTTCCGCGAAGGAGCTCGGATCTGGGATCCCGCGACGAGACGCACCGAAGGGACCCTTCATCTCGGCCGAGCAACCGGAACGCCCGTCGGGCTCGTCGTCGTTCGTCTCGGTGCCCAAGCCTCGTAGCGCCATCGCAGGACTCGCGAGCTCGGAGGACCGTCGATCCAGATCGGACGGTTGAGGTGAGTTCACGTGTTCCAAACCCGATTAGATTCGGACCGTTGGATCAAGATCCAGCAGTTCACAATCGCCACGCGCCGTAGCGGTGCTATTATAGGATTAGATCCGACCGTCCGATCTAGATCGAGCGGCCCACGATCATCGAGTGGTTTAACGTGTTAACCCTGGATCTAATCCGCGCCGTTGAATTTCAAATCAGCGGTCGTGATTGCGCCACGTGTCGGGAAGTTGGGCCAGCGGTCGGCCGTCACGCGCAGCGTGCGTGTGTGGCCGACACGCGGCCCGCGTGTCGGAGGGCCCGCATGTCGGTGGCTAATCCATAGCGGCGTCACCCATGACGTCTGATGGACCCCACTGTCGGCACCGTGGTGAGCTCCGACGTCGGCGATGAGCGTCACCCGAGAGGGCCCACATGTCGATCTCACGTGGAGTCGTGGGCCGAGTCCACGTGGACCCGGCCGAGAGCATGGACCAAGTCCATGGACACCGACGCCACCGGCCAATCGAGGCTGCCACGTGTCCATCTTTGGACGCAAATAATTAATTTCGAAAAGAAAATGATTTAATAAATCGGTTTAATAATTGATTTGAATTTCAAAACTTCAAACGCTTATAACTTTTGCGTTTCAACTCCGATTTGAGTGATTCAAATTTCTAAATTTGTATAAAATTGAGATCTACCTAAATATAAATTTTATTTAATTTTTGGACTAAAGTTTTTCTCTGTAATATTATTTAATTGATTATTTAAACTTTAAATAATCATAACTTTTGCGTTTTAACTCCAAATTTGACGATTCCAGTTTCTAAAAATCCAGAAAATTATGTTCTCTCTGTTTATGGATTTTATTTGGAGTTTTGGGATGTTTTTGCCTAGTGTTTATTTGTGTATTTGCTATTTGCACGCTTTACGAGTAGAGCGTTGAAGTCTTGGGAAGGATTCGAGGGAGAAGTGTTGACTCAGGATCCAACTCAAGACCAAGAGCAAGTACTTTTTGAAGGCAAGTTGTGCTTTGACCATATTGATCCCATTTTGAAAACTATTTTGATTTAAACTATTGCATGCTAGATCAATTAGAAAGATACTTTGTTTAAACATGGGGTTAGATAAATACCAAATTCTTTGTCACGACACCTTGATTATCTAAGTATGTGCCATGATCCCTTGTCACCCTAGTTGTGGTTTACTAGTTGGACATTATTAAATTGCCAACATGGGTTTAGACCGTTGTAGTATACTGCTTAGACCTGCTACGTGCTCATGACATGATTTTTGGACAATCAAATGCTAATATTGACTTAATGATATATTGAACCTGTTTTGGAAAAGTATCATGTGATGTTGATGGCACGTGGTGCATGGTAATCAAGCGGGGTTTGATAAACGATTTTCGGCCAGGGGCATGTGGCAAGAGTAATCAGTGGGCGGTTGAGGCATTGGGAGTGTTGATTTGGTTTTTCGGGTAGTCTTGCCCTGGTCACTCTAAGGACTTAACCTTGCAAGCCTTTGAACTGGGTCATACTTGCAACCACATGGCTGGAATGGGACGGCCCTAGTTGACTAAGTCGCTAAGGACTCACTTGTGGAGCCTCAGGGTGTCGATTACACCGTTTGTGTGATTGTGCGGGGAGGCGTATCGTGGGCGTGGCCAGTACCCATCTAACGGTGTGTTGGTCCCATACTTCGCCTTGGCTAAGGAAGGGATGGTGTAGAGCACGAACAGGAGAGGACCACCTGTGTTGTTTGAGGCTTAGAAAGGCTTTATTACTGAGGAACTCGCCTTTGTGGTGTTTGATTTGTATCTTGTGGGTAAAGTGCATAACCTCTGCAGAGTGTAGAATCTATTTGAATAGCCGAGTCCTGATCTTTGGACAATGCTCGGGAATTACAGTCAAGGGTTAGACTTTACGAAAATAACTTGGATTTGAAAAGTTGGGTTGGTTTAACAAAGAAGATGATGGAAATATGGTTTAGGATGGGGAAAATGTTTGTTAAACTTCTTGAAAAGTTATTTATGCTTTACTTATTTCTACCGCTTTCGAATCTACTTTTATTACTTGTCAAAAGTCATTTCTTGCAAATATACTGAGCTATTCCTTTGTACCAAGCCATGCATATAGTATATTAGCTTGCATTCGTGCATGACTTGCCGAGTACCAAGTACTCACCCTTGCCTCAACACAATACAGTTGAAGAGGAGACTACGCTGATTTCGGAGGAGGAGTTCCAAGAGGACCCGTCTACTTAGGGATGCGAGCGATCGATTGCCTGTGGTATCTTTGGATGGCGCCACAGTTTATTTGATTTTCCGCTTTGTTATTTCTCTTTTAATAAGTTTAGCCTTACAAGGCATATATTTGTAACTTCGGCCATAAGGTCGAGTAACCCTTGATTATTTAAATAAAGTACTTTGATAGTATCGTTTGGTATGATTGTGATATATACCGATGTTAAGGCTGTGTGCACTAGCGCGTTCTGGACTAGTCTGAATACACAGAGGGTCGGATTTGCAAATTCGGGGTCCCGACAGAGGTGGTATCGAGCCATACTTATTTGTGAGGCTCAACCCTAGCTAGAATGGTCGTAGTGAGGATAAAACCTATTTTCTAAATCTAAAAATTTGTGAAGACAAGAAATGACATCTCGACTTATCCCTTTCTCTCTTTTCTTATCTCTTGCTGAAATTTTCCCTTACCTTGTCACAATTTGAAATTCCGGGTTCTTACGTAAAGCACTCTTGTGACAGATGGAGGAAGAGTTCAACTACGTTGATCTGGGAAGTGGTCACGCCGCGGAACTTTGGCATATGCTACAGACTCTCGGAGATTTTGAGAAGCCCCAATACCAAGTAGAAGTGATCAGACAAGCGGGATTGATCAAAGCTTGTGATGTGAAGATTGAGGTACTGCTAGAAAAAGGGCCCAGGCAATCGCTCGATACAGCTGACCTTTGCGGAGATCCACAATGCAGATGGGTATCCAAGAAGTATCACGACGAGCAATGCGGCACATTACCCGTATCTACGCCCGAGAGTTGGAGAGTGCGGTGTTCTGCTACCATCCGCAGCGATAACCTTCTCGACGAAGAAGATTCAGGATGAGGATGCCACGGTTACACGGTTGGCACGATTTGTCGTCGCCAGGAGGATGTACTAGATAATACAAGCAAGGAGCTACAGAAGGCCCGCATGAGATCACGGCAGAGAAGAACAGATGGCGGGAAGCTCAAGAGTATGTGGCACACCTTCTACGAAGGATTGGCGAGTTGGAGATGACTTTGTACGGACCAGACCGAGCCAAGATTACTCGAGCTACACGAGCGAGATCGGAGGAGTCGGATCTCGATGAGGACACCGCTTCTTCGACTACCACGGATGACACGATTCTTTGGACATGGCGTCGTTTCGGCGCTATGCGCAAAGACACCGTACCAGGCCGTGGAGGTTTTCTCGATGAGTGAGCATAGGTTCTATAGTGAGACTCCTTCGCCGAGAGTCGAGTCATAGAATAAAGAGTCACCCTTTAGGCGATAGACTCGAGTTAGTTCGATTTGGATTTGTTTTGTTTCTTTGAGTGTGCATTATGTGTTGCAAGGCCCTTAGGCATTGTAAGACCATACCAAGTTATTAATAATAAAGTTGGACCTTAAGTTACCCCTTTCGCCCGCATAAGTTCCATATTACTTGTCTATTCTTGTTTCCCTCTCATCTCTAAACCTAGAGCAAATCGACAGATGGTGAACACCGTGGAAACTTTGGAAGCAATGGGAGTGGATCTCGCCAAGAGAAAACCCCAATGATGGAGCACAGACCACCGGTTGATATCAGAGTTTTGGAGCCTTTCTTGCCGCCTGACTCGGTTGATGCATGCTATGATGCAACAAATGCAGCACGCCACCTTTGCTTTCGAGGCCCTTGCTAATCAAGTGAATCGGGACCACGCCAGAATACAAGGTCATCGAGTTCATGAGGACTCACCCACCCACTTTCTCTCCGGGAATGCCAATCCATTGGAGGCCGATGATTGGTTAAGATCAATCGAGAGGAAGCTACACATAGCTCAATGCATAGGAATGAGAAGGTACTTTACGCTTCTCATCGGTTGGAAAACAATGGCCGAATGGTGGGAGAACTTCGTACGCAGAGAACCCTCAAGATATCACTTGGGAAGAGTTCACGTGCATTCCGACAAAGATCACGTGCTGAAGGAATCATGGACCTTAAGAAGGAGGAGTTGAGCATCGAGGCAAGGTAATCGACGGTGGCCGACTACTGAACAAGTTCACACGGCTAGCACGCCACGCTTTGAGGATGTAGCGACAGATAAATCCAGGCATACCTCGTTTTATGAAGGGACTTAACTCAGGATTGCAAGTAGGGTTGATCACCCACACCTTTCAGATTTCCAAGAATTGGTGAATAAGGCGCTTATTCTTGAGGACAAGCGCAAAGGAACTGGATGAGAACAGGAAGCGCAGGATGCAACAAAGAAGGATCACGTCAGGAACGAATAGCGCCTGAGAGTTGCACCAAATCAATTCTTGATTCCAACCACAGAATGCAACAAGGACACCCTCCTCAAAGACACAAGACTCCGCCAATCGAACTATCGAGACCCAGCTTCGCTAGAAACGCTTACTCGAGCGATCAAGAAGGAACAGTGAGACGTTACAAGCTAACGAGCCAGACACTTTGCCAACATTTGCCCAAAGAAGACAGGAGCGACCCTTCGCTTCAATCTAGGAACCACCCAGCTAGGACGCCAAAGACCAGAGCCACACCCTGACAGTGGTGAGAGGCCGAGTCAACCATGTCACCGCAGATGCACTGCAGAATGCTACGGACGTCATCTTGGGTAAGTTACTTGTTAACTCAAGACTGCAACAGCTTTGTTTTACTCGAGCTTCGCATTCGCTTTGCTTCGCAAGGCTTTGCTACTAGAAATGACTTGAGAATTGCAAGACTTAAGTGCATGCTTTTAGTTCAAACCCCTGGTTCAGAACTCCGAACGGAAGTAGGATGTTCCGGGGTGAGAATACTAATAGATGGAATAGAGTTCCTAGCATACCTTATAATTTTTGAGACCCAGACCTTAGATGTTATATTGGGATTGGATTGGTTATCCAAGCACAAGGTCTGTATTGGATTGTGGACGAAGGACTATCTCGGTTGAAAGCCCGTGTGGGAAGAAAGTGGAATTTCAAGCCACTGTGATTAGAGATGGACAGTTGATGATTAGCAGTACCAAGGCAATCGGCATAGAGGATGTCTCAAAGAGTGAATGAGTACCCAGATGTCTTTCAGAAGATCTACAGTATGCCTTGAGATAGGGACATAGAGTTTGTAATAGAGCTTGTATGCACAAGACCGATAGCAAAGGGACCCTATCGGATGTCTGAGGAGTTGGTAGAGATGAAGAAACAGCTAGAGGAGTTAATGGAGAAAGGATTTATCAGGCCAGAAGTTAGTCGCCGTGGGGAGCACCAGTTTTGTTTGTCAAGAAGAAGGACGGGAGTTTCAGGATGTGCATTGACTACCGTGCACTCAACGAAGTCACCGTGAAGAATAAGTATCCGCTACCCAGATTGATGATTTGTTTGATCGATTAAGAGGAGCGGAGTTTTCTCAAGATTGATCTGAAATCGGGATACCATCGGTTGAAGATCCGATCGAGAAGATATTCCGAAGGCGCATTCTCGTCAAGATATGGACATTACGAGTTCTGATTATGTCCTTTGGGTAACGAATGCGCCAGACTTATTTCATGAATATGATGAATAAGGTGTTCATGGAATATTTGGACAAGTTTGTCGTCGTGTTCATAGACGATATCCTAATCTACTCCAAGACAGAGGATGAACATGCCGAACACTTAAGGCGAGTTTTGGAAAAGGCGAGGAACAGCAACTTTTCGCCAAGTTCAAGACAAGTGTGATTTTTGGAAGGACAAGGTGGAGTTTCTTGGACATGTAATGACCGCAGAGGGAGTCGCCGTGGATCCAAGCAAAGTAGAAGCTGTGTTACATTGGGAACAACCAAAGGCGGTGACCCAGTTCGGAGTTTCCTTGGAATGGCGAGGATACTACCGCCCGTTTCATTGAAGGCTTTTCGACAATTGCGAAACCTCTTACGCAATTGTCAAGAAGGAAAAGAAGTTTGCATGGGCGCGGAATGTGAGAAAGGATTTCAGAGTGAAGAAGCAATTGACATCAAGACGGTGTTAGTTCTACCGGATGTTGCTCAAAGCTTCGACATTTATTGTGACGCATCGCGCCAAGGACTCGGATGTGTGCTGATGCAGAATGGAAAGGTCGTCGCTTATGCATCAAGGCAGTTGAGGCCGCATGAGGAAAATTATCCGACACATGACCTAGAGTTAGCCGCCGTAGTGCATGCCTTGAAGATATGGCGTCACTATCTGATTGGAAAGCAGATGTGAAGTATATACGGATCATAAGAGCCTTAAGTACATATTCACCCAGTCGGATCTGAATATGAGGCAAAGGAGATGGTTAGAGTTGATCAAGGACTATAATGTTGGAATCCATTACCATCCCGGGAAGGCCAACGTAGTAGCCGATGCTCTGAGTCGGAAAAGCCATACCGTGAGTACGTTGCTAGCCACAAGTCAGGATGAGTTATGTGAGGATTTTCAAAAGATGAAGATTGAGGTTGTACCTAGCGGATTCTTGGCCGCATTGGAAGTAAAGCCTACTTTAGAGGACCAGATCCGAGAAGGACAGAAGGATGATGACAGGATCCGTAGGATTAAGTCCAAAAAGGAGGAAGGCAAGGCAGAGGACTTCAAGTTGGATGAGCAAGGCACGTTGTGGATGAAGGATCGCATTTGTGTGCCTAACAAAAGGAGTTAAAGCAAGCGATTCTGGAAGAAGCCCATGACTCAAGTACTCGATTCATCTGGAAGCGCCAAGATGTATCGAGGATCTCGAAGGAGAGATTCGTGGCCAGTATGAAGCGTGAAGTTGCCGAGAGCATGTTGCATTGTGCGACGTATGCCAGAGAGTCAAGGCAATGCATCGAGACCAGCCAGGATTGCTACATTACCGAAGATACCGAGTGGAAGTGGGAGGAAATCGGAATGGATTTCATTACGGTTCTTAGAAGACTCAAGGAGGTTGTGACTCCATATGGGTTATAGTGGATCGCTTGACTAAAGTAGCCCATTTTATCCCGTGAAGACCACTTACTCGGAGATAAATTAGCGAGTTGTACATGATCGATTGTTTGTTTGCACGGAGTGCCAAAGAGGATTGTATCGGACAGAGGTACCCAATTTACCTCAAGGTTACGGAATAAGTTGCATGAAGCCATGGGAACCCGTTTAAACTTCAAGATGCCTTATCATCCACAGACGGATGGACAGGACCAGAAAGGGTCAACCAGATTCTGGAGGATATGTTGAGAGCTTGTGCATTGGCTTATGCTACCTCTTGGGATAAGAGTTTGCCGTATGCCGAGTTCGATTACAACAATAGTTATCAGGCTAGTTCTGAGATGTCACCTTTTGAGGCCTTTGTATGGTCGACCTGTCGGACGCCATTGAATTGGAATGAGACCGTGGGCGCCGTGTCTTTGGGCGATATTCTTCAAGAAGTCAAGAAACGGTCGCCATGATTAGGGAAAGGTTGAAGATAGCCCAATCTCGACAAAAGAGTTATCTTGACAATCGTCGCCGAGATTTGAGTTTTGAACGAGAAGACTTTGTATACCTCGAGTTACGCCTCTCGGGGGAGTTAAGAGGTTCCATGCCAAAGGAAACTTGCACCCGTTATGTTGGACCATTTAAGATTTTGAGCGCATGAGGCGAAGTTGCTTATCACCGGAGTTGCCACGATCGTTAGCGAGGAGTACATGATGTATTCCATGTGTCCCAGTTGAAGAAGTGTCTTCGAGTTCCCGAGAGCAGAACAGATTAGAATCAATTGAGTTGCAAGAGGATTTGACTTATAAGGAGTATCCCGTGAGGATTCTAGACACAATGGATCGAGAAACTAGAAACAAGTCAACCCGTTTCTGTAGAGTTCGATGGAGCAACCATGCAGAGGCGAAGCGACTTAGGGCTGTGAAGAGGATTTGAAGAAAGAATTTCCAACCCTATTCCTTTAGTAAGCCACGAATCCTGGGGACGAGATTCTATTAAGGGGGAGGTTTGTAACACCCCAAAATTTTACTTTTCCTAAATTCATGTGTGATTTGGCACTTTGGTGAATTTTGGAATTTTCTGGAATTTATTTGGATTTATTTGGAATTTATTTGAATTTATTCCATTTTGAAATAATTGAAGAATTTAATTTTGCAAATAAATTTTTGTTGGAAATATTTTATTTGAGTCCAAAATGATCCAAAGTATTTTCCGAATTTTCCGGAATTTTTTCTGAGTCATTTGCTATTTTTAATGAATTAAATGAATTACTAGGAATTATTTTAAATATTAAATCGCTTGGAAAATCAAACTCGGGTCAAATCTTGTTCATCAGCGAGCGAGTCGGACTCGAGTTCGAGTCCGAGGCAGAACCACGTGACTCGGCCAACCCATCTAACCCTAATCAATCCCAACCGTTGGATCAAGATCCAACGGTGAGATCCGCCCGTCAGGTTCGGCCGTATCCGGCCCGGATCCGATCGCGCCGTCGCGATCGTGGCCGTTGATCGTGCCATGTGGGCCAGGTGAGAGTCGTCGTCTTCGCGAGACCGGCCGGACTCCGCGCCGCCGCCGCCGTGTAGGATTAGGTTTCCGTCTAGGCACGAACGCCGAGGCTATTTAAAGCGTGAGACGTCCCCGAGGTTGCCCTCATCCTTGCGCACCCGTTCCCAGAGCCATCTCGCTCGAGCCGCTGCCGTTGAGCATCGCACGCCGGAGTTGTCTCTTCCTCCGCCAAGGTTTGCGCCCGTTTTCGTCGTCCGTCGTCTTCCGCCGAGAAGGAGCTCGGATCTGGGATCCCCGCGACGAGACGCACCGAAGGACCCTTCATCTCGCGAGCAACCGAACGCCGTCGGGCTCGTCGTCGTTTCGTCTCGGTGCCCAAGCCTCGCCAGCGCCATCGCCAGGACTCGCGAGCTCAGAGGACCGTCGGTCCAGATCGGACGGTTGAGGTGAGTTCACGTGTTCCAAACCCGATTAGATTCGGACCGTTGGATCAAGATCCAGCGGTTCCTGTCGCCACGCGTCGTAGCTTGGTGCTATTATAGGATTAGATCTCGACCGTCCGATCTAGATCGAGCGACCCACGATCATCGAGTGGTTTAACGTGTTAACCCTGGATCTAATCCGCGCTTGAATTTCAAATCAACGGTCGTGATTGGCGCCACGTGTCGGGAAGTTGGACCGACGCGGCGCCGCTGGCCCACGACGCCAGACGTGCGTAGACGCCGACACGCGGCCCGCGTGTCGAGGGCTCCGCATGTCGCTGGCTAATCCATAGCGCCGACGTCACCCATGACGTCACGGGACCCCACCGCCGCCACTGCGGCCGAGCTCGCCGACGCGGGCCGATGACGCTACCCGAGAGGGCCCACATGTCAGTCTCACGTGGAGTCGTGGACCGAGTCCACGGTGGACCCGAGCCGAGCATGGACCAAGTCCATGGACACCGGTGACGTCGGTACCGCCAATCGAGGTCGCCACGTGTCCATCTTTGGACGCAATAATTAATTTCCGAAAAAAGAAAATGATTTAATAAATCGGTTTAATAATTGATTTGAATTTCAAAACTTCAAACGCTTATAACTTTTGCGTTTCAACTCCGATTTGAGTGATTTAAATTTCTAAATTTGTATAAAATTGAGATCTACCTAAATATAAATTTTATTTAATTTTTGGACTAAAGTTTTTCTCTGTAATATTATTTAATTGATTATTTAAACTTTAAATAATCATAACTTTATGCTTTTAACTCCAAATTTGTGATTCCAGTTTCTAAAAATCCAGAAAATTATGTTCTCTCTGTTTATGGATTTTATTTGGAGTTTTGGGATGTTTTTGCCTAGTGTTTATTTGTGTATTTGCTATTTGCACGCTTTACAAGTAGACGTTGAAGTGCCGGAAGGATTCGAAGGAGAAGTGTTGACTCAGGATCCAACTCAAGACCAAGAGCAAGTACTTTTTGAAGGCAAGTTGTGCTTTGACCATATTGATCCCATTTTGAAAACTATTTTGATTTAAACTATTGCATGCTAGATCAATTAGAAAGATACTTTGTTTAAACATGGGGGTTAGATAAATACCATATTCTTTATGCGACACCTTGATTATCTAAGTATGTGCCATGATCCCTTGTCACCCTAGTTGTGGTTTACTAGTTGGACATTATTAAATTGCCAACATGGGTTTAGACCGTTGTAGTATACTGCTTAGACCTGCTACGTGCTCATGACATGATTTTGGACAATCAAATGCTAATATGGACTTAATGATATATTGAACTGTTTTGGAAAAGTATCATGTGATGTTGGCCTGACGTGGTGCATGGTAATCAAGCGGGGTTTGATAAACGATTTCGGCCAGGGCATGTGGCAAGAGTAATCAGGTGGGCCAGTTGTGGCATTGGGAGTGATGATTTGGTTTTTCGGGTAGTCTTGCCCTGGTCACTCTAAGGACTTAACCTTGCAAGCCTTTGAACTGGGTCATACTTGCAACCACATGGTGGAATGGGGCGGCCCTAGTTGACTAAGTCGCTAAGGACTCACTTGTGGAGCCTCAGGGTGTCGATTACACCGTTTGTGTGATTATGCGGGGAGCGTATCGTGGTCGTGTGGCGGTACCCATCTAACGGTGTGTTGGTCCCATACTTCGCCTTGGCTAAGGGAAGGGATGGTGTAGAGCACTGAACCAGGAGAGGACCACTGTGTTGTTTGAGGCTTCGAAGGCTTTGTTACGGGAACTCGCCTTTGTGGTGTTTGTTTGTATCTTGTGGGTAAAGTGCATAACCTCTGCAGAGTGTAGAATCTATTTGAATAGCCGAGTCCACTGATCTTGGACAATGCTCGGGAATTACTGATCAAGGGTTAGACTTTACGAAAATAACTTGGATTTGAAAAGTTGGGTTGGTTTAACAAAGAAGATGATGGAAATATGGTTTAGGATGGGGAAAATGTTTGTTAAACTTCTTGAAAAGTTATTTATGCTTTACTTATTTCTACTCGCTTTGAATCTACTTTTATTACTTGTCAAAAGTCACATTTCTGCAAATATACCTGAGCTATTCCTTTGTACCAAGCCATGCATATAGTATATTAGCTTGCATTACGTGCATGACTTCTTTGAGTACCAAGTACTCACCCTTGCCTCAACACAATACAGTTGAAGAGGAGACTACGCGAGTTTGGAGGAGGAGTTCCAAGAGGACCCGTCTACTTAGGGATGCGAGCCCGATCGGTTGCTGTGGTATCTTGGATGGCGCCACGAAGTTTATTTGATTTTCATTCTTTGTTATTTCTCTTTTAATAAGTTTCGCCTTACAAGGCATATATTTGTAACTCGGCCATAAGGTCGAGTAACCCTTTGATTATTTAAATAAAGTACTTTGATAGTATCGTTTGGTATGATTGTGATATATACCGATGTTAAGACTGTGTGCACTAGCGCGTTCCTGGACTAGTGCTGAATACACAGAGGGTCCGGATTTGCAAATTCGGGGTCCCGACAGCAGGCGGACTCCGATGACCGACCGCCAACGAGCGCTTGTGGGGGAACACAGCACTTCCTTCCGGACGATCCAGATGGGGGCATGGGGCTCGATGGCGCCAGCGATGCGACAGACGAACAGAGGACGACGACCGTCGCTGGATCCCTCGTCCACCTCGCTTCGACCTGTCCGAGTATGATGGAGCAGAGGACCCTTTGGGGTGGCTACGCCAATGTGAAAGATTCTTTCGGTTCCACCGAATTCCACCAGAGGAGTGGGTAGAGGTCGCAGGCATCCACCTCCGCGGCGAGGCCCTCGAAGTGCTGGACAACTGGCAAATGGAGGAGCGATTCATCCCATGGGAAGACTTCCATGAAACCTTCGCCAAATGCTTCACTCGTTCTGCCAGTGCGGGGCCTCTTGGGGATCTGGTTAATCTTAAACAGGGGAGCTCTCGCGTGGACGTTTACGCCAAAGAATTCCAGCGCCTACTGGACTTTCGGTAGCCCTGGCTGCAGATGTCCGACGGGATCTCCCAAGAGATTTAGCTGACGCCATCAGCTGTGCACACGACGCAGAAAACAGAAAGGACGCTTGGCTGGCCGAAGCTGCACAGTTAGGGCTTGGCTCCACAAGTCGCTTCCATGCTTCCTCCAGCAAAAGTATGGGAATCACAGCAAGCTCACCACGGGTTCCAACACCATCCGAAGCCAATGGACGGGTCGGAGAGCCCAAACAATTCGCATCAGGCTCTGTTGGAGCAGCAGCAGGTGCTTCTAACCGCCAGGGACCAGTACCCACACCAGCAACAAGCACACAGAGTTCTTCATCTTCGTTTCGCCTCCGACTCAGTGCAGATCAATTGGCAGATCGGCGTGCTAAAGGCCTCTGTTATAACTGTGATGAAGTCTACACCAGGAGTCATCGGTGCAAGCGACTTTTTCATTTGGAACTCCGGGATGAGGAAGAGGAAGAACAGCACACAGTCAACAACAATCTAGAGGAAGAAGAACCTTCCCTATCTCTGATGGCCGTGCGTGCACCGAAACAAGGCACCACGATGTAGGTTCAACTACACATCTGGGGTCGTTGCCTTCTTACACTCATCGATAGTGGTAGTACCCACAACTTTATCAGTGGAACCGCAGCACGACCTGGGTCCTGGACGCCGGCATCCGACAATACACAACAGGTGGTGGTGGCAGGCGGCAGCCATCTTCCTTGTCTTGGGACTGTGCCCGACACGCAATTCAGTATCCAAGGGAAAACATTCCAGGCGCCATTCCTTATAATCCCTCTGGATGGTTTTGATGTTGTTTTGGGTATTCACTGGCTCCGCACACTAGGCGACATTCAGTGGAACTTTCAGAACCTAACCATGACCTTTACATCCCAAGGACAACCGATCAAGCTCTAAGGCCTTCAGAATCGGCACCACCTCCACATGCTTCAATCAGCAACAGCCCAGTCCACGCCACTCCAGGAGCTTCTGACCAGCTTTGAAGACATCTTTGCAGATCCACAAGGACTACCGCCGGCTCGGCCATGTGACCATCGCATTCACTTGGCCACAGGTACTGACCCCATAGTGGTGCGACCCTATCGCTACCCATATCGATAAAAGGATGAAATTGAGCGACAATGTGCCACCATGCTCCAACAGGGCCTCATCAGGGTCAGCCGCTCACCCTTCTCTTCACCGGTGCTCCTCGTAAAAAAAGCCGATGGGTCGTGGTTTTTTTGTGTGGACTACCGAGAACTCAATAACCGCACCATTAAAGATCGATTTCCGATTCCAGTGGTCGAAGAACTTCTGGATGAGTTGGGGCATGCTACACTCTTTTCCAAACTTGATCTTCGTTCGGGTTATCACCAAGTACGAATGCATGAAGATGATATTGAGAAAACAGCATTTCGGACACATCATGGCCATTATGAATTCCTTGTCATGCCATTTGGATTATCCAATGCTCCATCCACATTTCAGGCCCTCATGAACGATATATTACAGGACTTTCTTCGCAAATTCGTGTTGGTTTTCTTTGATGACATCTTGATCTATAGCCGCACGGAGGAAGACCATTGCACCCATTTGCGTCTGGTTTTGGGCCGCCTTCGCAATCATCAACTCTTTTTGAAAAGGTCCAAATGTGCCTTTGCTCAATGCTCTATCGGCTATTTGGGTCACATCATCTCTGGAGATGGAGTGACGGCCGACCCAACCAAACTGCAGGCCATTGCATCCTGGCCGAGGCCTGGGACAGTGACTGCCTTACGAGGGTTTTTGGGCCTCACAAGGTATTATCGACGCTTCATCAAAGACTACGCCACCATCACTGCACCTCTGACAGCGTTGTTACGTCACAATAGTTTCCAATGGACTCCTGCAGCAGACACCGCCTTCTCCCAATTACAGCAAGTCCTGATGACCGCCCCTGTATTACAAATGCCCGGCTTTTCCACTCCTTTCGTGGTCGAGTGTGATGCCTCGGGTACAGGCATTGGAGCCGTTCTACAGCAATCCGGCCACCCTATCGCTTATTTTAGTCGACAACTGGCAGCTCGACATGTCAAACTAGCAGCTTATGAGCGTGAACTCATTGGATTGTCCAAAGCAGTTCGTCATTGGAGGCCGTATCTCTGTGGGCAATCTTTTATTGTCCGCACCGACCATGGGAGCCTTAAATACTTACTGGAGCAGGCCCTCATCACCCCACCACAGCAGCATTGGTTGAGCAAGCTGATGGGGTTTGACTTCCAAGTGGAATACAAGCCGGGCAAGACAAACATGGTGGCCGACGCACTGTCACGCATCCATTCCGACGAACCATCGTGCGCAGCACTTTCACTTCCGGTGGGACTCACAAATTCAGACTGGCTTCAAGAGTTACGCCAACATCCCGAAGTTCGGCGTCTTCAGACTTCGCTCACTGCTTCCAGTACACCACTCGGCCAAACACCAACACCTTCCAGTCCGACTGCGGACCCTCCACCCGTCCAGATTAGCAAAAATATTGCGGCTACCAGTACTGAAGGTGATCAGGCTACAACCACAAACAAGCAATGGAGGGCAGCAAATGGTCTAGTCTACCGAGGAACTCATCTTTTTGTGCCAGCAGATTCACCATTGGTGCCCACAATCATAGCCTCAGTGCATGACCTTACACATGAGGGTGTGCAGAAGACATTACACCGTCTTCGGAAGGAGTTCTATTGGGCCAACCAACGCAAGCAGGTGGAGTCTTATATTGCCCAATGTCAAGTGTGTCAGCGCCATAAAACAAGTACGCTGTCCCCAGCAGGTCTCCTCCAACCACTCCCTATCCCCAAGCAAGTGTGGGCCGACATTTCTATGGACTTCATCGCAGCCCTTCCCAAGTCAGGGGGCAAGACAGCCATATTAGTAGTGGTGGACAGGCTCTCCAATTACTCTCATTTTTTGGCACTAACCAAACCAACAACAGCCACAGCCGTAGCATCTCTCTTCTTTGATCAAGTGGTTCACTTACATGGCATCCCGGAATCCATCGTGTCCGATCGCGATCTTATATTCCTCAGTGCATTCTGGCAGGATTTATTCAAACGCAGCAGGACAACTCTACTTTTCTCCACAGCATACCATCCTCAAACAGACGGCCAAACAGAGGTGGTTAACCGAACCGTGGAGATGTACCTTCGTTGTCTCACCACTGACAACCCGTCTTCTTGGGCAAAATGGCTACCCTGGGCCGAATTTTGTTTTAACACGTCCTTCCACTCCGCTCACAAGATGACACCCTTTGAGTTGGTATATGGTCGTAAACCACCAGCCTTAATACCATACCAACAGGGTATGACAACTATTGATGAAGTGGATTGTAGGTTGGTGGACCGGGACACACTCCTTGCTCAGGCTCGCGACCATCTTTTACAAGCTCAGAATCGTATGAAGCAACGATATGATGCAAAACACGGAGAAGTGCAATTTTCCGAAGGCTCATGGAGTGCAGCTGCGCTTCTGGTATACCTTGACACTCGGCTCGCACCACTCCATCTCACAAGTTGGCTGCTCGCTACTTTGGACCTTACCAAGTGGAAGCTAGAATTGGCCCAGTCGCTTATCGCTTGACATTGCCTAAAGATACCAGACTCCACAATGTTTTTCATGTCTCGCTTCTCAAACAATTCAAGGGAATTGCTCCAGCCGACGTACCAGCACTGCTAGAGGTCATCTCGCCCATACCGGTGGAAGATTCAAGGGAGCCTAACCAATTGATGGCTCAACGTTTCCTCCAGGGTAAACGCCAACTGTTAGTCCATTGGGCGGGCCAGCCACAAGACGAAGCTACCTGGACGGATGCTTCAGTCCTTCGGCGTTCCTTCCCTGACCTTCAGCTTGAGGACAAGCTGGTTTTCCAGGGGGGAGTGATGTTATACGCCAGAACTATGACCGAGTATATTATAGAAAGAAGAGAATTTAGAGAAGTCCGGTTCTGGACATTAGTGCTTTCCTATTCTTATTCTTGTAGGTTTCCATGTTTAGAATAAAGATCCCGTCGGATCTAATCAGGAATCAGAAATCTTCTACGATTCCATCCTTAGTCAAGATTGTTAGGGGCCTTGAGGCTATATATAGATGAATAAGAAATAAGAAAAGGGCAGACTGGTTTTGTTGCCGCAATTATTAGTCCTAGGCGGTGGCTTCGACAAACAGCCGTGTTACCTGAACCCTGGCGACGTCGAAGACTTCCTCTCATCAGAGCTTAAGGCCGGGAAATCGTCCAGGCACGAGAGCGTTCGAACAGACCAGAGCTGAGGCTCGTATCAGGTTCATATTTTTTATGCTCAGCGAAACACTTATTGGGGTGACAACAGTAGTTCACACCATTATGCAGAAGCTTTGATCAAAGGCCCAAAGCTAGAATTGACCCTGTTTTCCGGAGAAAACCCATTAGGATGGGTAGAGCAATATGAATTTTTTTTTGAGGAGGCGGGTACACCAATAGAGGAATGGGTGAATTTGGCTTTGGGATATTTAACAGGAAGAGCAAGAACTTGGTTCAAAGGTGTAGGCATACCATGGCAAATGTTGAGTTGGTATCAATTCAATGCTATAATATGTGACATATTCTCTGAAGCTAGTGCTCATGAAGCAATGGAAAATTGCAAAATATTAAACACCTAAGTATTGTGAGTAAATATATTGATTATTTTGAGAAATGTGTAGAATTGATCAAGCGGGATCACCCTTATCTTCAGGAAACTTATCTTTTGAGTTGTTTTATTAGTGGACTCAAGGAAGAGATCAAACATGGTGTAAGTAGTCATCAACCAAAAGGATTGTTGGGAGCATATTTGTATGCTAACTTGGAAGAGAAGGCAGCTTTGGCTAAAAATCAAGTCAGAATAGAGGAAATTTCAAACATAACTTGCAGTCAAATATTCAGAAAACATTGACAAAGGAAACTACCGGTGCTAAAGGGACTGACAACCAGAAATTGAATGTGCATGACTAGAAATTTAGAACTTATCGGCATTGCAAAGGACCCTGGACTCCAGGTCACAACCTCAACTGCAAGGGGTATGTGACAGCTCCTAAAAGTCCTACCTTGGCTGGAAAAGCTCAACTGGACCAAATAATGCAAATATCGGCACATGTAGCTAATGGCACTTCTGGGCCAGTTACATTCTCCTTGATTATTTGTATAGGATATAAATAGGCTGTAGCTCTAGTGGACAGTGGAAGCACTGATTCCTTTATGGCCTATGAGTATGCTGTAAGAAATGGATACTCACTAAGCCATGTACCTCTCAAGAAAGTAACAGTGGTAGGAGATGGTAAAATTGACCTCAGATGCAAAGGTGGATAATTTGCAATACAAAGTACACAACACATCTTTATGACCACTTTCAAACTGCTGAAGTTAGGTAACTATGAGATCATTTTAGGGGCCAAATTGATATATGAACACAGTCCCATTGGACTTGATCTCAATGGGAAAGTGTTAACCATTAAAAAGAGTTGGCAGACCATTCAATTTAGAGATTACACTTAGCCCAAACCAAATTGCAGTATCAATGATGAACAACTTCAAAAAAAAAGGTGCAGAAGGGAGGGAAGGGTTTCTTAATGAAAGTCAACCTCTTAGAGCCTAAGCAAATGACCAATAGAGAACAGATACCCCAAAAATTGATGTTCTTGCATGGCATTCAGAGGTTTTTACTGAACCTGATGGATTACCACCTAGGAGAGAATGTGATCATGCAATTCACTTGAAAATAGGAGGTGAACCACCCAACCTTAGGTCCTATAGAGTACCTCATCACCAGAGATATGCCTTGGAAGATATTATTAAGAACCCGTTGAAAATTAAGAGATAAGGCCTAATACTAGCCCATACTCATCTCCCATAGTAATGGTGAGAAAAAAGATGGAGCTTGGAGAATGTGTGTAGATTTTAGACAGTTAAACTCTGTGATAATCCAAAACAAATTTCCTATGGTAGTCATTGAAGATCTATTGGATGAACTAAATGGAGCAACAATATTCTCCAAATTGGATTTAAAGTCTTGTTATCATCAAATTAGAATGAAGGGGGAGGACATACCAAAAGCGTCTTTTAAAACTCATTTGGGACATTATGAATGCACAAAATGCCTTTTGGACTATCTAATACTCCTGCTACCTTTCAAGCTCTGATGAATAGTATTTTTTAGTGTCTAAGGAAGTTTATTGTGATTTTTTTATGGTATTCTCATTTATAGAAGCAATATTGAAGAGCATAAAGAGCACCTGAGGATTGTATTGGAAATACAAAAGAATCATCAGCTAGTGGCGAAGATGAGCAAATGTGTATTTGCAGTTTCTACCATTGAATACCTCAGTCATATCATTAGCCTAGAAGGAGTGTCGACTGATCCCAAGAAAATTTCTGATATGGTAAATTGGACAAAACTAAACAACATTACCAAGCTGAGAGAGTTTTTGATATTGACTCGGTATTACAGGAAATTTGTAAAGGGGTATGGTCAGATTTGCATGCCTCTATTTGATATGCCGAAGAAGGAAAATTTTAATTGAGGGCAAGAGCAAACAGAGTCTTTTGAGAAGCTCAAACAGATTATGACTATCTACCCAGTGTTAGCACTACCAGATTTTTCTAAACCATTCCAATCGGAGACTGATTCTAGTGGATCTGGAATTGGAGCTGTGCTGATGCAGTTCGGTTGGCCCATAGCTTATTTTAGTAAGGTATTGGGATTGAGAGCTTGAGCCAAATCTATTTATGATAAGGAAGCAATTGTAATTCTACAAGCATTAAAGAAATGGAGAAACTATTTGTTGTGTAACACAGTCAATATAAAAATTGACCAACAAAGTTTGAATTCATCAACACACAGAGGTTGGTAGAAGGAATTCAGCACAAACTAATGTTAAAATTGTTAGAATTTGATTACAAGATTGAGTATAAGAAGGGAATTGAAAGGAAAATATTGTGGTCAATGCCTTATCAAGAAGGTGTAATAATGAAATGGATGAAGTGTCTTGTATGGCTGTCACTTATGTATTACACGAATGGATTCAAGACAATAAGGCTAGCTATATGAATGATTCTTAGGTAACCAAAATTCTGGAGGAGATCTAAAATAGCTCTGACCCTGGTTTAAAATTCAAAGTGGAGACTGATCTCATCAAATACAAAGGAAGAATATGTGGGAGAGTGGAATGATTTCAGACCGGAGCTGTTGGAAACTTTCCATAAATCAGCTTTTGGAGGACATTCAGGGGTAAAGACCACTTATCATCATTTGAAGACATTGTTCTATTGGCCTAGGATGAAAAGGTAATGCTAAGTATTTTGTCAAGGAATGTCCGATATGTCAAATTACCAAATCAGAACATGTTCATATTCATCAAATGCTAAACCCACTTGAAGTACTTGAAATGGCTTAGACCCATATCTCCATGGATTTTATAGAAGGATTTGGCGGTCCGTTACATACTAACAGGATTACCCAATTCCAAAGGATAGGAAGTGATTTTAGTGGAGGTGAATCGATTCACTAAATATACATTTTCCATGGTATTGTCACACCCCTACATTATTCAGCAGGTTGTGCAAGTCTTTATGGATAATATCTTTAAGTTACATGGCATGCCCATAGCAATTGTAACTAATCAAGACCGAGTCTTTATTGGTAAGCTATTTCAAGAAATTTTCAAGCTACTCAAGGTCTCTATTAGGTTCAATACAGCATATCATCCACAAACTGATGGGCAATCCGAAAGGGTAAATAAATGTTTGGAAGCTTATTTGCGGAGCATATATAGTGTTTCATGATCCAAAAAAAATAGTTAAGTGGCTACTATGGCTGAGTGGTGGTATAACACAACTTATCACAACTCACTGAAGGTGACCCCCTTTCAGGCACTGTCTGGGCATCATCCTCCAAATGTCAATTCCCTGTAATGTGTTGGTGGAAGCTAAAGTTACAGTTGAGGAAAAAGGAGGAAATGATGAAAAAACTCAAAGAGAATTTACAAAATGCACAAAATGGTATATCTCAAGATGCAACCCTACCAACAAAATGCCTTTGGGTTGAGAGGATCTTTAAAACTCATATCTAAGCATTATGGACCTTTATGAGTTTTGGAAAAAAATTGGTTCAATGGCTTTCAAGCTTCAATTGCCCAAAGAGGCCGCTATTTATCTTGCTTTGCATGTAAGTCAACTCAAGAAACATGTGGGTCACAATGCGGTTCCATTTTCTAGGTTACCACTAGTTGATTCCGAAGGAAGAGTGAAAACTGAACCTGTCGCTATATTGGATCGAAGGACTGTTCCCAGGAATGGTTTGGCTGTGACCCAATGGCTCATTCACTAGCTTAATTTGTCAAAGACTGATGCTACATGGGAAGATGCAGTCTTCATACAGAGTACCTTTTCTGATTTTCATGTCTTGAGGACAGGTATGCTTGCACAAGGCATGGCAGTTGTCAGAGCGGTGAGAGGAAGAGATGAACAGAGGAAGTCGACTAGGAAAACAATGTTTCGGCAACTTCGACTTAACTCGAGATATATGGTTAGAAAACATGGGGGGATCGAACGGCTGATCAGAGATTCGGTACAAGAGTAAACAACCCTGTTGACGTCAAAGACTTTTATCGTATTGCTCAAATTACCTGTCACGCGCCCTTTTTAATCTTCTGAACATTTGTGTGAATCATGTGATGAAAAATTGGCTTGATCATGTGATGAAAAATTGGCTTGATAATGTGCTGAAAAATTGATTAGGTTTAATCTTGCAAAATTGCTTGCATAAAGGGCCAAACATTCAAACATCCAAAAACAGAGACTTTGCATTTGCGCCAGACCAAACATCCAAAAAACAGTGAGTTTCGCATGTATGACGGACCAAAGTCTTTGGTCTGTCATAAACGTGATTTTGATGCTTTTACGCTTGTTCAAGAAATCGCGTTTTTCCCATGCATGACAGACCAAATTTTTTGGTCTGTCATACACATGCTTTTGGCGGTTTTGAGCAAAATTGAAATGGTTTGAATTTGAAATTATGAAATTTGTGATGATTTCATGATGCGTGTTTTGAAGTGGACTTTATGCAATGCTCATGTGAGTAGTTGCATGGATTGACCTTGAGTCAAGTCGTGGACTTGTGCTCGGATTTGTTTTGTGGTTTGTTCATGTGCAGGTATTGCTCGAAGACGAATGTGGTCGATGACGGGACCGGAACTAGGTTCATGGAGGAACTGAGGTTCGGGACTAGGTTCAGGAGGAACTGAGGTCTTGGTGGTCAAGGATGTCATGCGGGACGTTCGGGCTAAGAGAATGGTGCACATGAAGAATGGTTAGTCACGTGAGAATGGCAGGAGGTCATTCGCGTGCAAAGTGTTAGTCACGTGAGTATGGCAGGTGGCCATACGCGTGCAAAGTGTTAGTCACGTGAGTATGGAAGGGTTACCATACGCGTGCAAGAGTTGTACTTTCGGCCAGGTTGGGCCAAGTAGAGTTGTGTTGGATACTGATTCCTTCTAGGAATAGGAATCGTATTGAACTCCTTGTGGGTTGGTGCTTTAAATAGGTGGGGGTCTCTGTTGAAAGGCACCAAGTAGAGCTGAGCGCATCAAGCTTTGAGCTTGGTTTTAGGGTTTGTACTCTTTTGATGAGAGTATTTTAGACAAGAAATAAAGATCAATTCTTCCAAGATTTTTGCGTGCTACAGTAACCACGTCGCTACAGTGTTTTCTGTTTTGGTTCTTGTTTGCATGCTTGTTCTAATTCTAGATTGGTTTTTGATCGTTGAGTTTCATCTTGATTTGATCCATCAAAAACCGTTCTAGGGTATAGATCTAGTGTTTCTCAAAGTCTAGTTGATCAATCTTTTGTCGTTCTTGTTTAATCTTGAAGTTTTGATTAGATTGATTCTCGTCAAGTTCTGGATCAGCAAGCTTGCGAAGCTCATAAATTTTAATCCGTAAGTCCGATCGAGCTGATTCTTTTTGAGTTCGATTCGTATTGGAATCTAGTTTCTCGTGTCCAAATTTCAGATTGTTTGGACGGTTGGATCTCCGAGAATTCGCGTTTTACCGAACCTCTATCATTCTATTTTTGTCGAAAACGAGGGAATTATTTGGTTTTGTTTTGGGGTGAACTTTTAATAGATCAAGAATTTGGTTTTAGCTTCCGTACAATCATTCACCCCCCCTCTGATTGCTATATTCGTATACTTCGATCCTACAATTTGCTTACCATTCTATTTTGATTTACTGCTGTAAAACTAAGAGGATATAACCCTACTGTTTGGTGAAATGGAATCAAGATTGATGAAAGTATATTGTCTAGTTTTTCTGGTAGCGTAGGAACCCTAGAGCAAATCTTGTATCATTTTCAGTTGAAACCTTTAGTGTTCGTGCTCGATCTTCTTCTGTGGGTCGATCTAGTCCTCCTGACAGGGGAGCAGCGACAGCGACGGCCATCTGAGGTTGCTGGAGGCACCCGACATGTACATGAAGTAAACGATCGGGAAGCCAGAGGAGTAATAGTTTTTCCTCTTCAAGGGGACGACCATCATCAAGAGGACAAGGTTGTGGTGCGCCACCATGACCTCCAGGACAGGGGCGGAGCCAGGCCCGGCTAGACCTCCAGCCGCCAAACTCTCCATTGGGCCTGGCTAGCTCTCCACCAGGCCTTAGACCGGCTAGCTCCATGGGCCACAGCTTTCAGGTCTTGGGCCTAGGCCCAGGTGGCCCGAGGCCTGGATCCGCCCCTGCTCTGGATAGCGCATCATGATGGTCAATCCTTATTGAGCCCGTGCGACCAGTCGAAGAAGAAGAGGCGCCAGGACGCCTCGAGCGGAGTTGCCAGCTTGAATGATACGACAGCCCATGTTCCCTCCCTAACCACTGCATCCACCACCACTAATCCCATCCCCACCTCCTGTGCCGCCTCCTACCTCCAGTTGCACTGGCGAGGCCTGCCGTACGATCTCCTCCCCCCGCTGCTGCCGCCTCCTGATGCGGGTGGATTTTACGACAGCTCACCTCCACCCTCTCCTAGCATTGTTTCCCTTCTTCTCTTTACTCTAGTGGTTCACCATAGCTGGATCCACCGCCACAATTGTCGACCCTACACACCAAGGGTGTGTTTGGTTGCCTGGATGGATGAGATTGAATGGGATATAGCCATTCAGTTTATATGGGATGAAGCTATTCAGGTGGCTGTTTGGTTGGGTGGATAGGGATAAACCAATTTTTTGTTTGGTTGGATGAATGACGATGAATGGGATGAACTAAGTTTTTTTGGTTAGATGGATGAGGACGGATGGGCTAGTTGTAATCAAGGTTTCGAATTTCGGTTTTAAATTTTTGAACAAAATTCAAACAAAATTTTAATTTTTGAACAAAATTTGACCGCAATTTAACTTTTTGAATAAAATTCGAACAAAATTTGAATTAAAAAAACCAGTAAAAATTGAGTTTTCGAACAAAATTTTGTTTTTTTTGGACAAATTTTGACCAAATTTGAATTTCTGAACAAAATTTGGCCATATTTTGATTGAAATCTAAATTTGATCGAGTACACCTCTTCATGCAGCAAACTGGATGAGCCCGTTTGACCTTTTTGTGGATGGCTCCATCTAGTATCTTGAAGGAATATTTCAAAAAACTGACTGAGTATATCACATCCATCCATTCATCCAAACAATTAGATGTCTCCAAATCCAAATGATCATATCTCATCCACTCTCGTCCATCCCACCGAACGCTAAGCAAGCCAGCGCCCCCGCCTCCCTTCGTCACCCACTGACGAGCTACTGCTGCCCCTCCCTCCCTCTATAGCGGGAACGGATGAACCCAATGCTGTCGGTGAGGACGCCGTCGGAGACTAGAAAGATGCCGCCTCGAAGCATGAATCTTCGAGCAAATCGCATGGTCCGAAAATTCTAGTGATTTGAAAAAAATTAGTATTTCTTAGGGCCTGTTTGGATCCATGCAGCTAATAGTTAGCTGCTAAAAATTAGCTGGAGTGGATCCAAACACCCCCAGCTAATAGATCAGCTAATTATTAGCTGAGCACCCAGCTAATGGTTATCTCATTAGCTAGCCAAACCCAGCTAATAGCAGCTAATAGGTGGCATTTAACCAAAATACCCTTCGCGTCTACCACCAATAGCATTTAATAGCATGGATATTATGGACAATAGTATCTATTAACCACATATTAGATGGTGGATCCAAACACCCTCCAACTAATAGTTAGCTAGATAATAGTTAGCTAGCTAATATTAGCTAGGACCTATTAGCTAGCTAACTATTAGCTGCTAATGGATCCAAACAGGCCCTTAGAAAAACAAGTCTATACAAGATGCGAATACGAAGAGCATATAATTTTTGTTGATTTGTTTCCTTTCTGTTCCTCCGGCCCATATCAATTTCGGCTTGTTGGAGGCCCAAACTGGGATATGAACCTATTAGCTCCACCGGTCGCCTCCCACTTTTCTCTTCCTCCTCCTCCCTCCCTCCTTCCCAGATCCGATCCGCCCAGAGGCCAGATCCACCCGCCGTTCCCTCCGCCTCCCAAACTCCGGCACGGCAGATCAGATCCGCCCCGGCGGCCGGCGACCATGGAGAAGCCATGCACTCTCGTGGTGCACTTCGACAAGGGCTCCCCCTCCATGGCCAACGAGATCAAGGCCGACCTCGAGGGCAGTGACGTCGCCGCCAAGGTCGACGCCATGAAGCGCGCCATCATGCTCCTCCTCAACGGCGAGACGCTTCCCCACCTCTTCATCACCGTCGTCCGATATGTCCTCCCCTCGGAGGACCACACTATCCAGAAGCTCCTCCTCCTCTACCTCGAGATCGTCGACAAGCGCGACGCCGCCTCCGGCCGTGTCCTCCCGGAGATGATCCTCATCTGTCAGAACCTCCGCAACAACCTCCAGCACCCCAACGAGTACATCCGCGGCGTCACGCTGCGCTTCCTCTGCCGCCTCAGCGAACCCGAGCTGCTCGAGCCGCTCGTGCCGTCGATCCTCGCAAATCTCGAGCACCGGCACCACTTCATTCGCCGCCACGCTCTCTCAGCGATCTCCGCAATCTACCGCCTGCCCAACGGCGACCAGCTCCTCCCCGACGCGCCCGACCTCGTGGAGCGCGCGCTCGCCGCCGAGCAGGACGCGGCCGCGCGGAGGAACGCTTTCCTCATGCTCTGCGCGTGCGCGCAGGAGCGCGCGGTCGCGTACCTCCTCACCAACGCAGAGCGCGTCGCCGAGTGGCCCGACCTCCTCCAGATGGCTGCCATCGACCTCATCCGCAAGGTCTGCCGTTCGCCCAACCGCGCCGACAAGGGCAGGTACATCAAGATCATCATCTCCCTCCTCTCCACGCCCAGCACCGCCGTTGTGTACGAGTGCGCTGGTGCTCTCGTGTCCCTGTCCTCTGCGCCAACCGCAGTGCGCGCCGCTGCCAACACCTACTGCGAGCTGCTCTCCTCGCAGAGTGACAACAATGTGAAGCTCATTGTCCTGGACCGCCTGCATGAACTGCGTGCCTCACACCGCGATGTGATGGTGGATGTTGTCATGGACGTGCTCCGCGCGCTCGCCAGCCCCAATGTGGATGTCAGAAGGAAGGTGCTGGATTTGGTGCTTGATCTGCTCAACCCGCGAAATGTGGAGGAGGTGGTAATGTACCTCAAAAAGGAGGTTGTTAAGACACAGGGCGGGGAGCTTGAGAAGAGTGGCGAGTACCGCCAGATGCTGGTGCAGGCGATCCATGCCTGCGCTGTGGAGTACCCCGAGGTGGTCGGATCAGTGGTGCACCTCCTCATGGACTTCCTTGGTGACACTAACGTTGCTGCAGCGGTTGATGTTGTGCTGTTTGTTCGTGAGATCATAGAGACCAATCCCAAGCTCCGTGTGTCTATGATCCAGAGGCTGATTGATACATTCTATCAGATCCGGGCATCCCGTGTATGCTTATGTGCTCTCTGGATCCTAGGGGAGTACTCCCTCTCGCTAACTGAGGTTGAGAGTGCCATTTCAACCATTAAGCAATGCCTTGGGGATCTGCCGTTCTACACTGTCTCTGAGGAAGGGGAGTCAACTGATTTGTCCAAGCCAACCCAACCGGTGGTGAACTCTGTCACTGTGTCATCTAGGAGGCCGGCTGTTCTTGCAGATGGCACTTATGCTACGCAGAGTGCTGCCACCGAGGCTGCCATTTCAGCTCCTGCTGTTGCTGCTGGGTCGTTGGCTTCCACCCAGAACCTCAGATCTCTCATACTGTCAGGTGATTTCTTCTTGGCTGCTGTTGTTGCCTGTACCATGACCAAGCTTGTGTTGAGGCTGGAGGAGGTTCAGCCATCAAAGGTTGAAGCAAACAAGGTGTCTACAGAGGCCTTGCTGATCATGGTGTCCATACTGCAGTTGGGGCAGTCCTCTTACCTTCCCCACCCTATTGACAATGACTCGTATGATAGGATTGTGCTCTGTGTGAGGTTGCTTTGCAACACTGGTGATGATGTGAGGAAGGTTTGGTTGCAGTCGTGCCGACAGAGCTTTGCAAAGATGCTTGCTGAGAAGCAATTCAGGGAGACTGAGGAGATGAAGGCCAAGGCACAGATCTCTCATGCTCAGCCAGATGACCTCATTGATTTCTACCACCTGAAGAGCAGGAGGGTGAGAGAAAATTACCTATCATTTCTTTTGCTTTTGCTTTATAAGAACTGCATAGTCCATGTTTACTGGCTAATATGGGTATCAGTAACTAGTTCACAAGCATTCCATTCTAATTCCAATTAAACCATAGAATGAAGCATAAATAGAAAGAATTTTTTTAGTGCATTCTGGAGACATTGCATCTTCGTCTCAAATTAAAGTATGATCAAGTATTGCTTGAATTAATGAAACATTTTCTACTAGATGCTTGCATTGCATCGTTTAGTGGAACTACCAACAGAATCTTCACCACATTATGCAATTACTTCACTTATATCTCCTAACCAATAGTAGCTTATAAATTTGTAAACAACAACTTTTAAGATTTTTCTCCCATTCCATTAGGTTTTTTGCTTTAACAAGATGGCAGCTTTGGATAGACATGTACTTGCTCTTTTTTAAGCTTATATTGTACACAATATTTTGTTTATGAAGCAAGTCTTGCCCATGTGTTTATTGTGATGATTTAGATTTTATAGCAATATTTTGCAATGTGCATGGTCCTTTTCTGATCAATGTTCTTATTACATCGTCTCATTTAATTATAAACTGATTATTTCTTGTATTAACATGGATAGTTAAGTGATGACTGTAGAAGTGTTCTGTTGGAATCAGGGTTCACCTTTTCGTTCTGGCGATTTTCAAATGAACAGTGAAATTTGATAATCGCTAAAATCGAGCGAAAATCGTAAAAATCGCATAAATTTAAAAACCAGATTTTTTTGAAAAAAATTCAAAAATCGTGGAAAATCGACGATTTATCGGTGGAAAATCGACAGCCATGTTGAACTTTTTTGTGCGGTCGCCTTTTTGTAGCGATTTTCGACGAAAATCGACCGATTTCCACCGATTTTCGACCTTTTTTGACACGTAAATTTTTTCGAATTTTTTTTTAATCGGACCGGTTTATCGACAGGTTTTTGATGTCGAACCCTAGCGATACAGTCGATTTTCGACGATTTTCAAATCCCTGGCTGGAATTGTTATTTTGGATAGAAACAGACATGGACCATATTATTGCTAGTCCATGAAGATTCAACCTTGCCGTTTAATATGGCAACACCTGGACTGGAGTGTAATTTTGTCTCTGTATTGCCTTAGGTGATAATAAAGCCATAATCACATTCTTTTCAAAAGTGCGGTAATTTGCTATTTTGCAGTTCTTTCTACTATTTTTAAAATTTATGCATTTATTCTTGTAGGGAATGAGCCAACTTGAGTTGGAAGATGAGGTCCAAGATGATTTAAAGGCTGCCACTGGTGAATTTACAAAGGATGCAGATGATGCCAATAGACTGAATCGCATTCTTCAATTGACAGGGTTCAGTGATCCTGTGTATGCTGAAGCATATGTTACTGTTCATCATTATGATGTTGTACTTGATGTTACAGTCATAAACCGAACAAAGGAAACACTTCAGAACTTGTGCTTGGAATTGGCAACAGTGGGCGACCTCAAACTTGTTGACCGCCCTCAGAACTACATGTTGGCTCCTGAGTCAAGCAAGCAAATTCGGGCCAACATTAAGGTTTCATCAACAGAGACTGGAGTCATATTCGGTAACATAGTTTATGAGACTTCAAATGTAATGGAGCGATCGGTGGTGGTCCTAAACGATATTCACATTGACATCATGGATTACATCTCACCTGCTACATGTGCTGATGTTGCTTTCCGGAACATGTGGGCAGAATTTGAGTGGGAAAATAAGGTACAATGCCTCTTTTTAATTTTCAGCCTTGCAACTTTTGCAAGATGCTCTCTGTTATTTATTTGCAGTTTACTCTGGTAAAAATAGGGTGTCTTGCAAGCATTTTCTCCTCATTTGATTGCAAGATATGCTGAATTTGTGCATTATCCATAGGTGGCCATAAATCAGCAAGAATCACTTTTCACATATGATTAATATGGTTTTTTTTAAGTTAATGCCTCGTACATTTTTTTAAAATAATACATTTTTTAAAGTGATTTTACAAAAATAACACTGCAATTTTTTGTTACAAAAATATACCGCTGTCGCCAAATGAATTAGCAACAGATCTTCCTTCCCCAAAATGAATTGGTGACGGAAATATATGAGTCATATCAGCTTGCCGAACAAATGAATCAGCGGCAAAACAATCTGTCGGCTAAATAAATCAGCGACAAAACAGATATCTTTCGCCAATTCATTTGACAACAGAAGTGTATTTTTGTAATATTTTTTCACGGTATTATTTTTGTAAAATCATTTAAAAATGTATTATTTAAAAAAATCTTCATATTGGCGTATTGCCATGCAGGTATGTTGTATATTTCACCAAGCAATTTACTGTGGTAACAACTTAAGGATTAATCTGGAATTATTTTCTTAGATACTGTATATGCTTTCAGCTCTGGTCCAATGTGCTGAAAAGTAGGTAAACTTGAATATTTGTTTTGGTCTGCTGTTGGTCGACTGTTTTGCTATGTCGATTGTTGGTTTGAAAACACCAACATTGTAACTTACCGTCCGTGCCTCTACCAAAGAGTTAGCTTTGTGGGTCTCCACTTTTTTTGGATTGGCAATTGGCATTGTCTATTTATTTTGGCTGGTGAATAGTGATTAGGTCCGGTTGATATGGAATAATACATTGAAACTGCCATGCTAATTCTCCTTTTGAGAGTAAATCTGATCTGTTTGGCTTATACTACAACTATTCTTTCCTTGTTCATCAGGTGGCGGTGAATACTGTAATTCAGGATGAGAAGGAATTCTTGAATCATATAATCAAGTCAACAAACATGAAGTGTCTAACACCACCGTAAGTTTCAAAGAAAACTGACCTTTCAATTGCCTGCAGACTAGAATTATACCTGCTTTGCTACATTAATGTTACATTTATCTGCATGAATGTCTTGCAAACCTGCGTAATGTACAGCCACATACAAAAGTATAATATTTATTTCAAGTTTTCAACAACAAGCATGAATTGGAAATTCATGGCTTTACTACTTTACTGTTTATGCTTTCCAGATAAACTAGTTTATTGGCTGTTCATTTGCATTGCCCATTTCGGGATATAATGTTGATCTATTTAGGCCAAGATAGCTTCTGGTTTGTTAGATAGCTGAGGTGCTTGGGTTATATGTTGGAAAGGTGAGGTCATTCTGGGCTTCTTCTGCCACAATTAAGAACTGATCATAGGATCACACAGACTAGAAGAAATGTGCTTTAGTTCTTTATTTCACCAAACCAACCTTGCACACACAGGATATCCAAATAGGCCACCAATTCTGATCATTTTATACACAACTATCCTTCCAGGCAGGATACTCTAGAACTATCCAAGCGAGCACAAGGTCTATATTTGCCTTATAGTAGAAGTACAAGATTAATTAATTTTGTATAGCAAACAGAAAAACTTGCACATTGATGACTGCATTTATTGGGGTGAATTGGTAGGATCACTGGAAATTTATCGTACTGGACATTGCCAATTTCTAACTGAGGGTTGGGACTTTGGAGTTAGAACTTCTAACCGAGGATTAGGACATGCCAAAAAATTAATTCTTTGCATTTTACTGCTTGTCTGATTGCTAATGCAGTTATCATTTTCTACTTCTGTATATAAAACTTGACATCAGGTCTGCGCTTGATGGAAAATGTGGGTTTCTTGCTGCTAATCTATACGCCAAGAGTGTGTTTGGCGAGGATGCTTTGGTGAACATCAGTGTTGAGAATCAATCTGACGGTAAGCTCAGCGGGTACATCAGAATAAGGAGCAAGACCCAAGGAATCGCACTCAGCTTAGGAGACAAGATTACCCTCAAACAGAAGGGAGGTAGTAGTTAACTGAGCCTTGACCCTGTGGCAACCGTGTCACACGTATATCTCCCGTATAAAGGCCCAATTGGAACTCAATTTTTGCTACTTTCCCTCAATTTTCATGAGTTTTCAATATTGTTTCCAATGTGCTGGACTCGGTATGTATGACAGGTGGTAGTAGAGATATCCCACATGAACATGATTGTGTAGCTTTGTGTTGTTTTTAGCTTACAAAACCAAGATATGTGCTCTCGATCGATGTTCCATGATGTTGTTTATTCTTTGCGCTACTTATACTTCTTGGACTGACTGGTGAATCCTGGCATTGATCTTTCTTGATGTATTTTATTTGCCATGTCCCTGGCAATCAATGAATATAGTTTCTATTCTTTGGAGCAAACACAGGACCAAATGAAAGCGTGAGAAGGCATTGAGTTCTTTTTTTAATCACCTTGTGGAGGAAAATTTCGTATTACATGTATTCACAAAATGATAAAACAGTTTTGCGTATTTACAAAAAAAACAGTCATATCTGAAATCTGAAAATCCGGTTTTGAGTTCCCGGTTTTTCGAAAATCGGATATAGCGTATTCGGATTTTGAAAAACCGGTTATAACGTATTTTTGAATTAAAAAATAAATAACAGGTTTTTGAAAAACTGGTATAGCACACCCGATTCTTCAGTACCCGAATAAGCCATATTTGGTTTTCCATAAATCGGGTATGGTTTTTTTTTTTTCTATTTTTTCAATCTGAGTTAATTCAAATGCAAATAACTTTCGCTATACAACTCCAAATTCAATGAGACAACTTCCTAAATTTGTGTAAAATCATGTAGGTTATGAATATACAAAAATATTTTAGTTTTGATTATTGTGCAAAAAACGATATCAAATTTACCAGAAATGATAAAATGTGAAGTTTTTGCAAAACAGCTCCAAATGGAATGAAACCAACTTCATTACGATACTTAGGTCATAAGCTTTCCAAATATGTAGAAATATTTGAATTTAGGCGTAAGGTGTAATAATTGCAAGCATAGTTAGATTTCGTTGCATGTAAACGGAAAAATTTCGTATTTGATACAACATATCACATGATGAAATTTTTTTTAATGAAAATTGTGGAATTATAAAGAAATTTATGTACGTGTGATAATCATGAAGTTGTACAAAAAAACGTACAAAAAATAAGAGAAGATAGATGACATATGTGGAACCGTTGCATTGCATGACATGGAAAAAAAAGTAAACATACGTGATGCATACAGCACAAACTAGTTCACAATTGCAACCAAAAGTATCACAAGGATAACTACATACATAAGCTTCTCTAACCACTTGATATGATCTAAAATGTGCTCCACATTAAATTTGAGCATGTTAAGTCTCTGCTCGAGCATAGGGTCCATCTTCTGCTCTAGCCCGGGCTGCATCCTTTGTAGTACTGTGCTACTGGGACGCTCCATCGTTGTATTCATGGTATCTTTCCACTAGAAATATTGACATCCTACAGCCTACGTGATGATGTGAATATGGTTTAAGGCCGTGGAAAGAAAGATGATCTCACAAGAAATAGAAAACTCGAATAGAAGAATAATCATCAAAAGCTGAGGAAATCAAACCTCATTTTCAATTACAGAGAAATAAGGGCATTTGTAAAACACCCGACCGTTATTTTTCGGAGTGTTGGCATAGAACACATTAGCTTTCACATGGCAGTTAGGGCAATCTACCCGCCTTGCATTGGCAAGCGCAAGGGCCCTCTGATTTGTTGAGCTCGAGATTTGAAACATGGTCTTCACAGAAGTGGGATGACGAAGAAGACGATATGAGGAAGAGGATATGAAATGCTCGACGTTTCAGTGTGGAATGTATATGCTGGGCATGCCTCCGTATTTATAGCAAGTTTTTGGTGGCAGCGTATTGTCCAAGTAACCTGAGAAAGGTGCTGCCAGTGTGTTGTCAATTCGAGCTTTTTCAGCCTCTTCAGCTTTTTTGTCATATCAACTTTTTCAGCCTTTTCAGCGTGTTGTCATATCAGCTTTTTCAACCTTTTGTCATATCAGCTTTTTCAGTGCGTTGTCATATCAGCTTTTTCAGCGCGTTGTCATATCAGCTTTTTCAGCTCTGTCAGCGTGTTGTCATATCAGCTTTTTTACAGACCGATTTGGCAATGGTTACAGACCCTTGCTGCAATCATTTAATTTTTATTTTTATTTTGATTTATTAACAAAAATCACTTTTGTTTGTTTTTAAAATTCACTGTTGTTTGTTTTTTATAAAATTATTTGTCAGTTAATTTTGTTTGACAAAAAAATTCAAAGTTCATAATTCCATGTTCTTTTTCGGTGTACGACAAATTTGATTTTTTATGTTAGCGATGGAAGAAGGGGGTGGGGAAGTGAGTAGAGGAACATAGATAATATATATATATATATATATATATATATATATATAGAGAGAGAGAGAGGATGGCTAGAATACTATCGATAGCAAAGTGAACTTGTACTACCCACGTTCTAAGCCGTCCGATCGCACAACGTATGGTCCAGATGAATCAAGGTGGCATGAAATCGTCGTCATCGCCATCATCATCAGTGGTGGTTGAGCGTCCTCTTGAACTTTCTACTGCAACAGTACTGGATGGACCTCTACCCCTCCAGTTAAATCCTCTTCTACATCTTCTGTATGAACCAGGCAACACTCCCCCACCAAAGAGCATATACATCGCTACGAAATGTGAGATATCTTTGTTCAGTAACTCTTTATCCTCCGGGAATGACTAACACACAAGACGAGCATACGGACTAGTGAACTTACGGATAACGCTAAAAAGATTAGTAGGGTGAACAAATAGGAAATAACTAACCTTAATATGCTCTGCATATTGATCGGGCATCATCAGTACCCTATAATATGTCGTAGAGAAACCTGTAGTAGAAGGGTGGTCGGCTAGTTCGCACACCCTGAAATACCTTTTATGCCACCATTGCAAATGCGCCTTGAGGTCGTCGGAGGTCACAAGGTTCAGGCCGGGGGTTGTTACGTTATGCCTCGATGATGTCGGACTCCACTCTTGCAATTTGAACAGCACTTGATGTAGGTTCTCCTCCTTGCAATTTTCTCATCCTTTTCATTACGCGTAACCTTCAACGTGTAATGAAGGGATACGCTACCCATATCAGGTGTCCACGAGAATGCTCTGTTAGAGGATCCAGCCATGCTGAAGTATGAAATTTATTAGGACTCACACTTTGTTTATGTATAATTGAATAAGTCCACCTAAGGCCTTAATACCCTTTTATGAGAAAAATACCATAAATCGAAATAAAATGCAGCGAAACCAACTTCAAAACACTCTTAGAGACATCCCCTAATAGTGCCTAAACAATGATTAAATAATATGTTAAGGTGCAACCGAAATCGTAAAACGAAAACTGAACCGTTATCGCGTAGATTTTAGCAACGTTTAAGCCTTTTTGGTAGCCCGTAGAATATCTTATCTAAATGCAACTTTTCATGAGAATGGCTCAAAATCACTCTATAGTATCTGGACTACTATAATATGGAAAAATATGTAATTAACATCTTGCCTTGCATCTGAATCCTACCAACGCAATAACCCTAAGTATTATGGTTACGAATAACGTAGTGTATGATTAGATGGCCAAAGAAACCCTTAGCTATAGTATTTGTGTCACTAGAATCACTGTAGAATCATGTATATATAACCACTAGCTTCATCCCGTGAACCCAAACTTTATAAATTAATGTTTGTGCAAAACGTATTAAAGGTTAAGTACTAACCAGCCTAAAATCTTAATCCAAACAATCTTAGCTTCTTGAATTCGAAATAATGGAAGTAGTAAGAATGTAAAAGAGCCACACATAAGCCAGATGCAATAGAAACTAACACCCACCTATTTGGCCGGCACATGAAATGTCTCGTTGGTTCAGATCATGAAATATTTGAAAACGAATATTTGTAATGGAACTACTTAAATTATTTGTTGAACACATATTAGGGCACATACAATGAAAGTTCAGATGATGAAATAAGAAATATATTATATTACAAGAGCATTACAGTAGTAGAGAAATTGCTAGATGAACAAACTAAGGAAGGCACCGTTTGTCATGGTGGAACAAGTGGCCGTTCCACTTATCTGGGTACATTGAGAATGATATACCATATTTTCTGCATACTATCGTTCCCGTGTAAGTTATGTGTTGTGTTGTCGGACACTGGTCAATCCCTCTTATGAAAGAACTCCATGGGGATGCGCAGTTCTCCCAGCTGTCGTCGATTGGGTGGCCTATGCTGTACGTCTCAGGGATATAAGACTGAACTTTTTGGTCTTTATGTAGATTACTGCCCTCCCATATGGGCATGTCATCTCGATTCTCAGTGTCCCATATGTTAATACCACCCGGGTTCCCGGATGGTCTGCGTAACCCGTTATGAATTTATTGCGTAGTGCGGTCCTCGGTCGGCTGCTTTCCCTTATCCCTTCCTCTTCGAGACTGGGTACCCTCTTCCCCTTGTACATAAGGACGTTCATCCTTTGACTAGAGCAATTTCTCAAGTTTCTTTTTGAAGTCCTGTATGCCACGAACTGGTTTAGAATTATTACTTTATGAGTGAAGCATGCGCATGTCGCATGAAACTCACCGATTGGTTGGTCCCTTGCACACCGGCCATGAACTCCAATCGATCTAGAATAGGGACATATCCTAGCGGCCTCTCCCACCGGGTGAAGTTCTCCGGCGAAGTGGGGTAGGCATCATGGCAGTTATAGACAAATTCATAGTCATGTCGTTCTAGCCCGTCAATCCATTGGAAGAAGCAACACTGGTCGTTGTGCTAAAAAAACAAAGAAGGATGCATGAAATAGTAGTGTTACCCTGTATTGTATGGACACTAGTAGGTTTACCTCGTAGCGGCGGGCACAACAGTAGTGAGCGCGGGAAGCAATATCTCCATGCGTAGATTGCATCATCTTCACCGGAAGGTTGCAGTCGCATTTCGACCGGGGCAACTCCGGCAGAACTGGAGCGTCAACACTACTGGCATTCGGGTATTCGGGGGAGGGGGGTAAGTTCCGCTTGTTGAAGAGCCGACGGTAGAACAATATTGTGCCCTAATTTGTGTAGATTAGGCTGACGTTTATTGCTGGTCTGGCGGTGGATGTCTATCCCTCGGTTGATTTTATAGTGGTGGTGATGGGCTTCTCCACACAACTACAACACTTGACCTGTCACCCTCAATCAAAGCTGTTCGACTTATCACCCTCATTCAAAGCTGTTCGACCTATCACCCTCATTCAAAGGTGCACGAACTGTCACCCTCTATGAAATCTGCATGACCTATCACCCTCATTCAAAGCAGGTCTAGTATTCAAATGCTGCGTTGTTCATAACCATAATACTTAGGGTTATTGCGCTAGCAAGATTTAGATGCAAAACAATAGGTAAATACAATATTTTTCCAGAATATGGTAGTACATATACCAAATAGCAGATCTGGACCATTCTTCATAAAAATTACATTTAAACAAGATATTCTACGTGGTGCTGAAAAAGCTTAAGCGTTTCTAAAATCTAAGCAATAACGGTTCAGTTTTTGTTTTATGATTGCGGCTACACCTTAAGAGATTATTTAATCATTATTTAGTCACTATTAGGGGATGTCCCTAAGAGTGTTTTAAAGTTGGTTTCACTACAATTCATTTTTATTTGCGACATTTTTCCTATAAAGAGCATTAGGACCTTTAATAGATTAAGTTCTACATTGTGTGCATGTGATTTATTTTTGCATAAGCAGGAAGTGTACCACTTTTCAAAGTCCTATGATTTGGTTTCATCCAATTTCGAGATCATTTGCAAAAGTTATGACCATTTTAACCATTCTAGTACTGAAACTTCAGCTATTGGACAAATAATGCATACCATTGTAAACTTAAATGTTTTTCTATATTTGGAATACTTGTGACCCCAGGAACACAACCAAACTAGTTTTACCAAATTTCATATTAATTTGATCCATATTTTAACTAGTTGAATTTGCATGCAAGAGAGGCTTCCTACAATCATTTTCTATATTTGATCCATATTTCTGTTCGTACAGGCTTAGTCTGGGTTCCGTTCGTACAAGCAAACACCAACGCAATTGAGGCATCACTCGTCGTCAGACAGATAGACTTTAAATATGTTAGTTTGTAGTGTTTAGTAAAGTAGGCAACACATCCAGCTCTAAATAGATTAGACAACACGGGCAGCTAACTCCCAATAGAAACAACTTCGTTAATAACTTAGTATGGTTGCTCACAAATGCTAACGCTAGACTCAACTCATAGGATGCGACTCACACACTTGAGTCTCAGTACTATGCTAGACTCGATCACTCGTCAAGCCAACCCAGTTGTGGCTTTCCTGGGGCGTACACTGGCGGGTGCTCTGGCATTCATGTGAACTGATCTCCATGGTCTCTGACTAATGTGGTCGAGGAACCCTGCTCCTTAGGCTCCGACTCCTGCTCTGGCTCCGGCTTAGACTCTGGCTCAGGCTGTACCTCCTCGGGTTCCTCGTCCAGCTCTAGCTCATCCTCTTGCTTCCTGATGTACATGGCCTCCTCGAGCTCTCCAATCCTCTGCGTAGGTAGGGTTTTGGTCTCCTGCAGCCTCAACTCTATGGCCTCCAAGGCACTGTATGCCTCCTGTAGCTCTTGGACCGTGCGGTCAATCACCTCCTCCTGTGCGGCTGCAAACCTAGCAAGGTGCACGACGGTAGCGTCGCTCTCCAAGTCGACCGGGGCACTAGTGGCACCTCCCACCTGGGGATGAAGCCGGAACACTGTCTCTCTAAGTTCTTCGGTGTAGTCGTGGCCTATCCTCCATAGTTCAAGGCGAGCGGACTCTTGGATACCGGCCTCGAAGGTATGTCTCCTCACAGTTATGTTGGTTGGACAGTTGGCCCTTGTGTTCTCCCGGGCGTAGATGGTGACCTTGGAAACCATGCCCCAAGCCGTTCAATTGATTATCCAAGTGTTGGCGATGTAGACCGGCCTGTCAAATCCTCTCAGCACCTGGAGCATCCTCCATAACTCAACAGCATAGCCTCCCTCTCGCTCTCCATAGGTATGCGTTCTCATTTGCCAAAATAGCTCTCATTAGACCTCAGTTTTAAAAACAATTCAAAGGTAATAACAGAAAATTTAGTAAAGGTATGAAGTAATAAAGAGGTTATAAGTGGAGATTTCATTAATATTATTACGCGGCATTGGATTCGCTATGCGATTTGATAGCACCTGCAGTGTTCAGTAAAGTAGACAACACATACAGCTCTGAATAGATTAGACAACATGGGCAACGTTACAAAAAGTTGACAACACATTCTGCAATATAGAAAATGGACAACACATAAGTGATTTTATATCCCTAGTATTTACAATTAATAATTTTACATCACTAGTAGGTACAATTAGTGGCCCCGCTGGCGCCGTCCACCTTGTCTTCTCATGAAGTACTCTGGGGTGTAGCCATCTGGGGGTTGTGTGGCCCTCCATCCTGCGGCCTGCGATGGACCATGCCTACTCGTACCTGGCGGGACGTCCAAATCTTCCTCTTTAGGAGGTACATCCGATTGAAAGGTGTATTGTTCTCCGCTGTGGTGGATACGGTTGTACCACGCACTTGGATCGTCCATATGTAGAGGAGCTGTATGCAGTATGTTGGCTGCGGGTTGCGAGAGGCCCGCCTGCCCGCCTAGTAGAGTAGTAAAGGTAGGTGCCGACATGAAGTCAAAGTTGAAAGCCACGGGCTCGCTCCACTGCTGTGTACGACTGTCATACGTCCCATAGGAGTGTGCGAAATGTGGCACTTCCGATGGAAGCGGTGGGGCGGACGTACCAGATTTGTCATCCCATTGTGGCCATGCTTCAGTTGTACGAGGTCTGTCATCCCATTGTGGCCACACTTCAGTTGGGACTTCAACATGGGGGAATGAATGATGGCACTATGACTGGCTTCTTGCATGGGACATGGACACTCATCTTGCGGCGTTTTGTTGTTCGGCACTACAGGGACAAACGCTAACGGACCGCCTGGTTTATGAGGTATGAGCTAGGTCCATGCTAGGTGAGTCATAGTTGCGTGGGGGACGTCGTGCAGAGCCTCCAAGACCACGGATTGTTGAGAATAATATGGCCCCCTTAGACGCGATGTACCGTCTCATCTAATTGGCTGCTGACATCGAGGAAGAGGTCCCCGGAGGATGGGTCACCATTTGATTAGCCTGGGTAAATAGGTATGATGCCTCCTGGGTCTGCATTGCAGTATGTCTATATTAGGAATTAGGATACAAAATTTATGATAAATGTTAGCAGTATGCTGGGAGTACCAAAATATGGACATGACGCGATCGATCATCTGGGTACGTCATGGCGCGCGGTTCAACCTCCTGGCTTAGTAACGTGGCACGCGTGCGGGCACAGTACCATGTAAGGTATTCGTCGTACTCGGAGGGGTCGTATGGGCCAGCGAAATGATGACCTCCTACAATGCTGACTCGAACCATCGCGTGATGTGCGTACCATGCACGAGGGTCCAGTCGATAGCTCCCCCAGTGCCTTTAGCGCTTCTCCTGTTATGTTTAAGACATTAGAATGGCAAATTTTGAACGAAGATGACAAGATTGAAAACAATGAAATGCATATCCGTACGACCTCCCAGCGTCCCGCGGTGGTGGAACCGAGATTAGCTGTCTCCACCTGAACTAACATTGGATATGTTCAGGCAAATAGACCTCAACCACGTTTATGTACACGACGAAGCATGTAGTCATCCATAATGGCATGTCCATGAAGCAACAAGAAGAGATGCGTCCATCAGTGGCAATTTCTGCGGCTCATTGCATAGTCCATGGATCCCATGTCACATGGTTAGTGGTTAGTAGGTCCATATCAGCGATAACACGTTTGTAGCTCATGTGGTCACCTAGCAGCGACCATCTAAGCCGTGCGTGCATCCAACGGTGCCCCATTGTAGGGCGAGTGGCCTCTGGCATGTTATCGTTGATGACGATAGGGTAGTACCTTCTACAGACTGTGGGCCGAGATATCGGAAGGTACTCCCAACTCCACATCTGCAGGAGTTGCACGCATCCAATAATTGTGCCCCTGGCCATATGCCATACACATGCATCACACAACCCACGGTATGTGTCAGCAAGGACGACAAATGCCCAGCTGTATGCCATGATCTCCTCAGGGTTTGCGGCCAACTCACAAGCTATCCAAATTATTTGCGGGGAGATGATGTCGATGGCTGTGGTCGTGAACATCACACCACCTAGCAAGTAATATAGGTAAACCTCGTAATGCCTCTGTACGGTAGCTCCGTTCACATGCTCTAGGCATGGTTGGTTCTCTTCCAATGCTTGTAGCCAAGTCAACGACACTCCAGTAACCTTCTGTGTGTACGGTACTCCAAACCTGCAGGTACTCCTAGTTAAGCAAGTACATCATAACATTATCATTTTGAACATTACATAACAAATACATGGATTACCTGGTCGTCATGTACTGCTGCCACTGGCCTCTACTGGGACGGGGTAGAACCATAGGTTGCCCCCTAATGGGTAGGCCGGTGAGCATGGCTACGTCCTTTTGAGTGATGGACATCTCACCGAATGGGAAGTGAAAGGTGTGTGTCTCCGGTCTCCATCGATCAACCAGACCAGTAAGAAGTGCCCAATCAAGGGCCAGCATTGGTATAGTCATACCTCCTTCCATCGTTGCCCCGTCCATGAGAAGCGCGAACGGTAGTAGACCTGCACAAGCGAGTGGAATATACAAACGGAAGTCCAACCTTTTTGTTTTTTGCAATGACCGGTAGCACAGAGGGGGAAACTGAAACGTGAACAAATTATGGTTAGTGGCATCGCAAATATTTCATGACATGTAATATACACTTTTGTCATACATCAGTTCCTGAATAAATTGCCCTCACACGGTGTTTTGCATCAACCGACTCACAAAGTAGCTTTGGAAGTACAATGCATGCCATTGCCTGCAATGTCAATGCGCAGTACAAGGAATACATGCCAAGTTGATTATCTCAATATATATACTAAGGGGCATAACGAGCAAGACATGAGAAGTGCATTTCATAAATCAAAATTACATGCGTGCTGGCTGCAATATGAAAGTACGTACTACTAATTACTGGGTGGATTGGGGCACCTCCTACAGTCATGCCCAGGTTGTTTGCACAATTTGCACTTTCGCAAACCATCTACCGCATCAGCCGCATCCATGTCACCTTGCAATATGGTGCCCATTGGCTTTCCATGCTGTGTGCGTCTACTCACGGGGTATGTTTATCCAAGTGGGGCCTTCCAGAAGCTTGTAATTCGCTCCAATAGTGAACGAACTCATCTTTGGATACCAAGTGTTCTTCAAAGTATGCACGGTATAGTACGGTGAGATGAACTGTGATGCATCGTTCCCACCCATGTCGCGACATGCGGCCAACACATGGGAGCATGGGATGTGCTGTAGTTTCGGCTTGTTACACGTGCAAGTAACCTCCTTCGCCCATAGCTGGCATTGTTGTATGGTGTCCCCCGCGAGATACCCAGATGAATATTTGCGCTTGCACATGACCTTGAATTTATTCATGTCTAAGTCATAAATCCTTGTGCAGTGAAAGTGTACCTTCTTCCTTCTCGATTCGAACACCTTTTCCACTCTTGGTGCGTACATAGTGACACATGCCTCGACCGTGTTACCACGATCGTGGAAGTAATCAACCGCCCGGTAGAAGGTGAGCTCAATGATTGAACACAACGGAAGGCCACGAACACCCTTCAGTACGTTGTTGAAAGCCTCCGCTATGTTCATGGTCAGGTAAACATTTGAAAAACATTAATTAAAAAGAGGAGGCGCAGGTACCATTACTGCCCCTCAAGGCTCGCCACAACCTACTTAATCAGCATTTGAAGGTGGATTGAGTCCTTTCAGAAGGTCCTACCATTAGCGAGTCTTTATGTTAGCTTCAACGGGAATTAACATAAACACTACGGTAATTACCATGAACTAATGGTTCGTCTATACCTCGCTCTGTTCGTGTCATGGAGTAGCGCCCACCGCTTAGCTGGCTTCCCCGCAATCCATTGGCTAAAGGTAGACCGCGTGAGACTAACCAAAGTCTAGCCTTCGACCACATCAGAATGTAGTTATTGTTCCTGGCAAAGTCTAGCCTTCCCCGCAATCCATTGGCTTGATGTGGAGAGAACATGGTGCATGCGACACCTAGGTGCGAACTTGTATTCCAGGTACAAGAACAAGGCGTTGGTGAAGAGGTTCAAAGCTATGTGCCTATGATTAGTCATCTTCCATCATCTTCCATGTGGTGTCGTTCAGCTGCGTCCATATTGCGTTGAACTTGTAAGGTTGGTTTTGAAGGCACATAGCTTTGAACCTCTTCACCAACGCCTTGTTCTTGTACCTGGAATACAAGTTCGTACCTAGGTGTCGCATGCACCATCTTCTCTCCACATCAAGCCAATTCATCGAGGAGCATGTGCTGTCGTGCATAACATCCAACATGTGAAGAAAGCCTTTGTTGTGGTTGAACACAACGCAAACGCGCTCCCTCGTGCCCACGACCCGGTTCTTAAATAGGGTCAAGAACCACAACCAACTATCAATGTTCTCACTCTCCATGAGAGCGAACGCCAATGGGAGGATTTGATTATTTGCATCTGTAACAAGTGCAGTTAGCAGCGTCCTACAGAACTTTCCACTCAAGAATGTCACATCGACACATATAACTGGTCTGCAATACCTAAAAGCTTCGATGCATTGTCCAAATGACCATAATAGCCTGACGAGATATCGGTCCACCAAGCTTATGGACCCATCCTCCATCCTTACAAGCTCATCTGCCACTGCAAACTGAGTGCCTGGGTTTGTCATGGCTATCTTCTATAGTAATCTAGGAGCAAAGTTGAAGGACTCCTCGAATCACCCAAAAAGCATCTTCAATGCCTTCTGATTTGCTCTCCAGGCCATGCTGTACGTGATTACCATACCGGTTTTTGTTTGCACCTCCTCCATATTTTATGGGGGTCATCCCGATGTTAGTTCCAATGATGTTCACGAGGATCTAGGCTATGAACCTCGCGTCCACAATACAGCTCATGTTCCTTACGAATTCCTCGGTGCACGTATGAGGACTATTTCTACTAACCACAAAGTAATCCTCGTGTTTTGGTTTGTGAACTCGTACAAAGAAGAGACAATCAGGATACTTCATGCACCTAACCTCGTACGTGGAGGGCTCCAACCGGATATGAGTGTGCTCCCGTCTTGTCGTGGCGGCGTACTTGCTTAGGAAGTGCATGTCCTCCTGCTTGTTACGGAACCGTTGCCCGATTTGGATGTCATTCTAGGTGTATCCCCATGCGGACATGTTACGGTAATCCACGAGGGTACAACCCAGGTGACCTATGGCTCAAAAGTACTGTATAGCAAGTGATGGGTCATCATCATCTGCCACATCGTCATCCCTGCTACCGCCACGTTCATCAACCTCCGCTGCATCAACTTGTTCTTCGCCATGCCCCGAGGTCCACTCCTCCGTAGTTGGTGGTTCTTGTGGTCCAGGTGACATATTATGCTCTATTACTTCAGAAGTAGTCCCGACCTCCTCAGATTGGTTTCGTGGCAATACCTCCACATACACTCCTAACTCAAAATTCTCTTCATTAGCTTTGCGGACATACAAATCCCACGAACTATTATTTCTTAACTGGAAGAGTGTGTACACAACCATAGAGCTGTTTGGAACGTATCGTGGATGTTGGGACTTGAATGTGCAAACCCGGACCATCTGTGTATTCTGCACTAGTCCAGAATCACGCTAGTGCACACAGTCTCAACACAGATGAATATCACAATCATACACAGCGAAAATATAAGAATAACTCAATTATTGAATATAAAACTATTGAACAACCTTAAGGTCAACCTTACACTAGTGAGGCCTTGATGACTTCAACTCCAAATAAATAAATAAAAGCGGAACAAAGAACGTCGGTGAATCCCATCAATATGCCACAGGCATTTGACAAGGTTCAACTCCTAGATATTCGCCTCACATAACTCCTCCTTCGAAGGTGTAGATTTCTGCTCAACTGGTGATTTGATTGTTGCAAGGGGTGGCTACATAAAGCACTCAGCAAGTCATGCACAGAATGCAAGTTTAGTAACTATATGCATGGCTTATTCCAAATAAATGACTGAATTGGCTATTTGCAATAAAGCAGCATTCACAAATAACTTAATAGATTGTAAAGCGGTAAAACAAGTAACAATAGTAATAAATTTCACATTTATTTCACAAGTGAACTATTCCACATCCTTAACCAGTTATCACTTTTCCACAGGCAACCTGCCTCCAAGCCCAAGTTCAATTTTATGAAAATCTAACCCTTGACTGTAATCCCCGAGCATTGTCCAGTACCACAGACACGGTTATTCATATAGGTTCGACACTCTGCAGAGGTTATACACTTTATCCACAAGATATAATCAACTCATCACGTCAGCCGTGAATCGCTATACAAGAGTATGCGAATGAGCGATCATAACAAAGCCTTTACAATGCTCCTTCTAGACCCAGTATTGTCCGCTAAGGTTTCAACACTGAAGGGTTACACCACCACAACAGGCCCCCCCTCTTGCGCCATGTGAGTCTACCCGTACACCCGGAACCCACACCATCCACGGCAGTACCGAAATCTAGATATCACAAATTAATCAGCTAGGTCCGTTCCATTCCAGACTTGTGGTTGTATGTTTGGCTCAGTTCAAATTCTTGCAAGGTTAAGTCCTTAATTGACCAAGGCAAGGCTTCCAGAAAAACCACAAATACCATTGATCCATATCACCACTTTCCTTTATCCAAAACAAAAAAATGCGACCGCCCAAGTGCCACACTGGCCCACCATTACACAACTCTTGCCACTTGCCCCAGTCTAAATCATTTTATCACCTAATTGATTGCCATGCACCACGTGCCATCAACTTCATCAATAACATATGTCACATCTTTTATAAACACGTTCCATATCTCATTAAGTCAAATTTAACATTTAATGATCCAAGACAGTGTCATCGGCACGTTGCATGGCTAAGCATACTAAGGCCCCGTTTGGCAACTTGGAACCGGACAGTTTCTACTAGAATCCGGAAGAAATCGAACCAAACAGAGAAAGTTTTGAAACGTTTCTAGTCGGAACGTTTCTCGTTTTTCTACACAATTAACGAATCGCTCTCCAACCCATTCCTCCCCGATTCACGAAACCTTTTACCCCTCTACCCCCTTCGCTAGCTCTCGGCTCCCCCTGCGTCCTCATGAAACTCTCGGGCGACACAAGCCCCGTCGACGCCAAGCCCCCGGCGCCCCCCCGACGACGCACCCCCCCTGACGACGTCGGACCGCCTCCTCGATGCAAGCACTCCCAGAACCCCCCCTCGTCGCATCCGGAGCAAGCCCTCCCGGCAGCACCACCCCACCCACCCCCTCCCTCGTCGCCTCCAGCCGCCTCCTACCCCTCCGCCGCCGTCTCCAACTTTGGAACCGGAGGCTCGTACCCCTCTCAGAACCCCTCCCTCGTCGCCTCCGTCCGCCTCCTACCCCTCGTTGCCTCCGGCCAAGAAGGTATTTAGCTCTTCTTCTTTTTCTTACAATCCTGTGATTAGCAGCGAAAAATCTTGATGTTATGAAAAATTGTAAGGCATCAAGTACGTATGTGTTGCTGTACATATAGATTGCTTTGTGTTTGTTCTACCTGGATTTTATTTTTGATCAAATTCAAATCGGACTGAAAAAGAGGTAAAAAAATTGATGTCAATTTGTAGCATCTATAACCCTTGAGCACCATATAGCTGAATACTCATGCTTTGCTACATGGTTGCAATGCACATCCACTATCCAGGTTTCTTCCCAGTTTAAGCAAGATATCATCATATCAGTGAAGCTAACAAATCATCATGGAAGCCCAATGAAGCTAACTGAAATAAACATTAACAAGAAAAAAATGTAAAGAGAAAAAATGGAAGAGATGAGAAACATCATCAAACAATATGCCGAACTTCAGCTTCAAAACAGAAGACCATTGAGCAAATACAGAGAAAATGAACTTGTCTATAATGCCTCAGGTTGCTCTGGAATTAAAGTTTTTTGCTAAATATTAGTAAGCATGCCATTGTTTAAGCAAGATATCATCATATCAATTCCTACATATAGAAGTTGCTGTGGTGATTTGGATAATGACTTGGACATTTTTAACTGTTTATATATTATCCACATCGTCTATGTTATTCTGATAGAAGATGTTGACAGTACGATAGTCACACTTGCACAGTGTATTTATGAGTTAGGATTTAACTAGAAAAAATACAGATTTAAGTTTTTAAAGTATCACCTGATATCCTTTCGCCTTTTGCTCTCATGGCTGAGCAACTAGTTTAGTTTTGGGTTCAGCTTGAATTTAGACCTGAAAAGACAATTTGGCTAGATGATGGTGAAGTGGTTTCCTTACCTGTTTAAATTGGCTCCATATCATTTAACCCTGGTGTGCATGGCTACATGTTTCATTTTTTTTTTGTCTGCAATATTCTTTCCACTGAATGCCATGCACTTGGTAGTGAAGTCATTATCCTTCTTTATTGTTTGCGTCGGAATCACATAGTAATATTGGAGCCTTGGAGAAGCAGCAAAGACCAAAGTCTTGACAAGTCATTTTCCAATAGAAAAAAAAATATATATGTATATGTATGTATATGTATGTATGTATGTATGTATGTTTGTATATAGGTTGTGCTTTATTATTTCACCATATCATACATGCATATATATAGGCTTTAACGAACAAACTTTTGGCCATCTCTTTCTTCCAATACAGGACATGCATCATCGGCCAAAAGGTTGTCAGCCGTCTCAAAATTCATCAATTACGGCTACAACCGATGCAAATGACATAAATATGGATAGATTTCGTGATGATCTTGCAAAGGCAATTACGGAATCTAGATCGTAGTTCACTTTATCATTTTTGTAATGTTAAAACAATGATGTATTTTGCTACCTCTTGTATTTGAATGTTCGGGCATTGATACAAAAATTCTGTAATGAGATTATTATGGATGCATTTATTTCATCGTTATTTCTTACATTAAAATGTACTACAAATCCAACACAACTACAAAGGGTACTTCGGTCATTTTCACCACTTCATCATCTTTCCAGAATCTGAATCCATACAATTAGCCAAACGGTTTCCAGACAGTGATTCTGATTCTACCTGAAACGTTTCTATCAAGAATCTGGAACCGTTTCCGTTTCTACTAGAATCTGGAACCGTACCAAACGGGGCCTAAATTCGATCTATCATCCCATGTTGGCAATTAATATCATGCCCAACTATTAATCCATAACCTAGGGTGACAAATGATTCATGTCATACAATTATTAAAGATAAGGTGGCATACCAATTAGGTCGCATAACTATTCTCAGAATTAATTGAAAGCATTTTAATTAAACTAGCATACAATAATTTAAATCAACATAGTTTTAAAAGTGGGATCAATATGGTCAAAGCACAACTTGCCTGGCCCTTGCTATTTTTACTGCTCTTTACTCTTTATCTTTGATTCTGGATCTTCGATCTACAATCTCCACTTTCTTGATCCTCAGCTCATTCGAACGACTTCCGGACGACACGTCTAATGATTAAAAAAAGAGCAAATACAAACCAACTCAAAAGATAAATCGAATAAACTCCAAATTGAGAACGGATAGTATTGGATCACAACGGCTTAGATGAATTTAGGAACTTGAATGGATTAGATCGAAGAACTGCTTTCGGAAAATACTTCGAAAAGAGAAAGACTGATAATTGAGAAAGAAAGAATAATATTCCAAAGAATATTTCTTCTGAACTTATTAACTTGATTAGATAGATATTGGCATATGGGCTCTCGATCTATAGACTAGGTTCATGAAGATACGTTAGTTCACAATGAACTAAGCTGACGCTTGATGTGGACTTTTGTTGACCGAATAGGTACACAGTCAATCAAGAGAGAGATTGATATATTAGATCTTGGCATAAGGATACAATATGGCCAATAGTCTATCGACCAAGTCTACGAACGGTTTTTGGATCAGCGATATATCAGGGTTTACAGGGATTTGACATCGACACATATGGTCGATACGCCAACAGGCTAGGGTTTGTTCTGAGGTTTCGACTCACAGCAAGAATAAGGCTTTGTGATGATTAATGTGAAACAATATAGCATAAGAACTGATGATATGAGACTTGGAATGGCTTAGGGTTGACTGCAATTGACTAGCTAGTGGCACCACAGTGTTGGTCACACAGCTCACGATGGACTTAGTTCATCGAGCCGATCTTAGGTTAGGGTTTTGGTTCGGCAACATAGATGATATGACGATGAGGCTAGATTGATACATGGTGGGGTTAGATCACAACATGGCAATAGAGAAGGTAATGATATTGTACTAGGGATTTTGCTTGTATGCACGCCTGCAATGACAGCGAAGCAATGATAGAACACTCATGCAAAGACAAGGTGTCGACTGTCAGTGCAATGATACGGCAGTGAGGTTATGATATGGCTCAAGATTGATTTGTGGCTGTGGGGTTTACATGTCATGACGCAACGTCAATGACAAATTAGATCTAGGGTTAGGTTAGGGTTTAAGCGAAACGACTCACAGATATATCCACTTGGCATAGGGATAGGATGGGTAGGGGTTGGCTCTGCGATAAAAGATCACCAAGGATGGCTAACTGAAACATGAACCGATAACAAAAGAAACTAGATCGAAAGACGACGGTTAGATACTAGATTATGGCTTTGATGGCGATCGGCATTCAAATGAACTCTAAAGATAGGCAAAACATAGAATAATGACCAACTAGACAAGATGACATGGCCAAGACGAACTAAGATGGTTGGCGGCAAAAGTTGGCGTGCGGCATTAACGAAAGGCGGCGGCTAACGAATATTAAAAATTTTGGATGATGGAACAGCAAAGGGATAGTGAGCACCGCATAGAACGCGATGAGAAGAATTCAACGGTATAGATCACAAACTACCGATGAACGGCTTCTGAAGCTAATAGATTGATTGGTCATAACTATTAAAATAATGCATGAAACCTAACCAAAATTTACAAAGCACTAACTGAGATCTTTTGGCACAATATGACGTAAATGGATCTGAGTTTTACCTTATGGATCAACGGGGAATGCGCGACGAAGTTTCCTGCTGCGCGTACGTAGTCTTATCGGAGAAGATTGAATTTTTTTTGTAGAAATCCCATGGATAAAACCTTGAATTAGTGTGATCATCGTGTAGATGTAAGTTCAAGCTCCATTTGGTTTTGGTGATTGATTTAGATTAATGATTAATCCTTGTTTAATGACAAATCTAATCTTATTTGAGACTAACATGTTTATTGAGTTACATTCAATAGTCTCATATTTGGATGGAAAATGGAAAACCCAAGGTATGAATGCATATTTATTCTAGTATTAATTACATACTTTGGAATAAAGTTTAAGTATGAATTCTCCATTGCATTAACCACAAAATGTGCATTATGTTTGCCAATCCATATATTACATGGATGCACATATCCAGGGGAGTTCACACTTGAACTCGATGTATCGATGTATTGATCTATTCTTCACTCCATATATAAAGGATCAATACATTGAACCATATCAATTTAAATGAATGTTTAAATTGAGTTCATTTGTCTCCTAGTCATCAAATAACATTGCATCATGTGTTGATGGTGTTCTTGTGATCGATTATGGACAAATGAAGAGTTCTTGAACAGTATGAAGCATTAGTTGCATTATGTGCTCAAGACACATATAAAATTCATTTGATTGATTTAGGTTGTGCTCAATTGATGTAAGTGGTATCCATTAAGTGTTAATGGAGTGCTTAGATAATTGAGATAACCATGCATCTTGGTCTAACCATTTTTATAAGTGATGATTAAGCCAGGTTAGTTCCAAAGGTTGAAAAGAAGAAAGTTCATCAAGAAGAGATGAACAAGTTTATAGAGCTGGGTGACGATCTTGAAGATAAGATGATTGAAGATCATAAGGACTTCAAGAGAGAGCCAGAGTGATGATCCCTGGGGGTACAAGATGATTCAATATCATAAAGACCCCAAAGGGGATTGCTTGCGGCAGCTAAGGTATAACTAGATAGGTTAAGGATTTTCCTAGCTTTGTGTCTAGTTTTAGCGCCGTACTATTAAGAGGGGTTGAGTTCTTGCTTTAAGCTTCATCACGCGGTGATGATCTCAATCCCATAGTCACTCAAGCTCAAATCTTATTTAGATTTGGTTTTTGGAGCTAACCATTTGGCATGTGTTGCAAATGGGTGAAGCTCATGCTTGGATTTGCATAAGCTCTATTTGGCATGTGTTGCAAATAGGTCGGAGTTTTCGCATTGAGCTTTGATTTGCATTAGTTGCAAATAGGATAAGCTAATGCGTTGGCTTTTGCGTGAAGTTCATTTGTTTGCATGTGTTGCAATAGATGAAGCTTCATGCTTTGTTTTTGTTTTTCAAACAAAATCCTTATTGCGTTTATTTGCTATTGCTTGGAGCTATTGTTTGCACGGGTTGCAAAAGGAGAGAGCTCAAGCAAGTGTTTAGTGCATGGAACTAAAGAATTGCAAGAGTTGCAATTAGAGAGCTTATGCACTCTGATTTGATTTGGGTTGGCTTTTGCATGAGGCTATGGATTTTGCATAAGTTGCAAAAGGGAGATAGCTAATGCTTTGTGGTTTAGTCGTTGCATGGAGCTAGAAAATTGCAGGAGTTGCAATTAGAGAGCTCATGCACTCTGATTTGGATTTATTGCTTGTTTGGAGCTAGGTTTTGCATGAGATGCAAAACGAGGATGCTCAAGCAAATTCAGTTGATTTGGAGTTGGGATGAGGCTATGATTTGCAAGTGTTGCAAAAGAGAGATAGCTCATTCCTTGAGGTTTAACTGTTTATTTGCGAGTTCGTTGTGCGAATAAACGGGAGGTCTATGGGGTTCCGGTCCTGAAAGCATGTGATACTTGCACTGTGATTTTTGCAAGTCTGTTTGGTCGTAGTTTGACCATCATATGGCTAAGAGGATAAACCTTATAGACTCCGGGTTTTATTTGCTTAATACGTTCTTGCAAATATAATCTTTGAGATGTTTGCGAGGTGTGTTTGTCGCAAAAGATTTGGAGTTTGGTTGAATTCTTTGAGCAAGGTTTAGTGGTGTTGCAAAAGTGTTTTGCAACTAAGTGTGATCGTGGTTTGATCACCTTTTTGCTCAAAGATTTGTCGGTTGAAGTTTTGGAGAAAAGTTTTTAGCAAAAAAAACTGGTTTTTCTCCTGAGGCTGGCACTACCGGAGGTAGTAGGGCGGTAGTACCGCTGAGGCCGGCAGTACCGCTTATGGGAGCGGTACTGCCGCTTAGTCGGCACTACCGACCCTAATACGTTGGTAGTTGTTTTCCAGAATGCAGTGTGCTCTGGAGTGTTTTACGGCACTACCGCCCAAGTGGGGCAGATCGCGGAGGTGCGGCGATCAGTGGGTTCAACCCGGTAGTCATTTCTGAGCGGGTGTTCTGCGGTTTGCCTAAGGCGGCGAAGACAGCCAGTGGGGCCGGTATTGCCGCTCGAGAGGCACTACCGGCAGATTGCCTGCGGTAGTGCCGGGAATCTAGCCGTTGCCGACCGTTGGAGGTCAAGGCCGGCACTACCGGGGCTATGAGGCCGGTAGTGCCGGATTCGGCTGGAATTTCAGGGTTTTGACCCCAACGGCTAGTTTTGGCTTGGGGGCTATATAAGACCCCCTTGGGGGGCATTAGCACTGTGTTGCTGGTGTTTTGAGTCCTCTTGAGCTTTGTGTGAGTTTGTGGAAGTAGTTTGTGTGAAATCATGTGCAGAAAAATTGGCTTAGAATTGAATTTGCAAAATGTGTTTGTTCATGTGTTTTGACAATTTGACAAGAAACAGTAAGTTTCGCTTTGGCGCCGGACCAAACTTAAAGAAAACAGTAAGTTTCCCATCTACGACGGACCAAATTTGTTGGTCTGTCGTAAACATGCTTTGGCAACCTCATTTTCCCATGTACGACAAACCAAGTTTTTTTGGTCTGTTGTAAACATGAATCTGAGTCCTTTTGCGCCGAACCGATTTTGTGTACGACGGACCAAGTTTTTGGGTCTGTCGTGCACATGTTTTTAAGCTCTTGTGCCAAACTCAATTTTCCAAGAAAATAGCAGTCAGCGCATGTACGACGGACCAAGTTTTTGGGTCTGTCGTGGACGTGCTTTTGAGATCATGAGCCGGACTCGATTTTCCAAGAAACCAGTAAGTTTTGCATGTACGTCGGACCAATTTCTTTGGTCAGTCGTGAACGGCTTTTTGAGGATTGATTTCGCATGTACGACGGACTGATTTCTTTTAGTCTGTCGTGAACGTGTTTTCGCCGGAATGATTTCTTCTTGAAACCGTGACTTTCACTTGTACACCGGACCGATTTTGTTGGTCCGTTGTGAATGGTTTTTTGAGTGACTTTTTCATGTGTACGCCGGACCATACTTTTTGGTCCGTCGTGAATGCGTTTTTGCTCGATTAGGGTTTTGAGCAAGATTGGAATTGTGTTTGATTTGTTTTTGAGATTATGAAATTTGTGAGAATTTCATGATGCTTGAAGTGGACTTTATGCAATGCTCATGTGAGTATTTGCATGGATTGATGTGAGTCAAGTCGTGGACTTGTGCTCGGAATTGTTTTGTGGTTTGTTCATGTGCAGGTATTGCTCGAAGACGAATGTGGTCGATGATGGGATCGGAACTAGGTTCATGGAGGAGCTGAGGTTCGGGACCAGGTTCAGGGAGGAACTGAGGTCTTGGTGGTCAAGGATGTCATGCGGGACGTTCGGGCTAAGAGAATGGTGCACATGAAGAATGGTTAGTCACGTGAGAATGGGAGGAGGTCATTCGCGTGCAAAGTGTTAGTCACGTGAATATGGCAGGTGGCCGTACGTGTGCAAAGTGTTAGTCACGTGAGTATGGTAGGGTTGCCATACGCGTGCAAGAGTTGTACTCGGCCAGGTTGGGCCAAGAGGAGTTGTGTTGAATACATACTCCTTCTAGATTAGGAATTGTATTCAGAACTCCTTGTGTTTTGCTCCTTTAAATAGGAGGGGTGTCTCCTGTTGAAGGGCATCAATCGGAGCTGAGCGCATTGAGAGCCTCAAGCTCAGTTTTAGGGTTTGTACTCTTTTGATGGGAGTACTTTAGACAAAGGAAATAAAGATCAATTCTTTCAAGATTCTTGCGTGCTACAGTAACCACGTTGCTACAGTGTTTTCTGTTTTGGTTCTTGTTTGCATGCTTGCTCTAATTCTAGATTGGTTTTTGATTCTTGAGTTTCATCTTGATTTGATCCATCAAAAACCTTTCTAGGGTATTGATTTAGAGTTCCTCAAAGTCTAGTTGATTAATCTTTTGAAGATCTTGTTTAATCTTGAAGTTTTGATTAGATTAGTTTTCATCAAGTTCTGGAACAGCAAGCTTGCGAAGCTCATAACTTTTGATCCGTAAGTCCGATCGAGCTGATTCCTTTTGGGTTCGATTTGTATTGGAATCTAGTTTCTCGTGTCCAAATTTCAGATAAATCTAACGGTTGGATCTCCAGGAATTCGCGTTTTACCGAACCTCTATCATTCTATTTTTGTCGAAAACGAGGCAATTATTTGGTTCTGTTTTGGGGTGAACTTTTAATAGATCAAGAATTTGGTTTTAGTTTCCGCACAATCATTCACCCCCCTCTGATTGCTATATTTGTATACTTCGATCCTACAAGTGGTATCAGAGCAAGGTTTTTCTAATCTATCTTAACCGGTGATTAGATTAATAGATCGTTATTCGACAAAACCATGTGTGTTCGATGGTGTTGATTTTCAGTTTTGGAAGGCCAAGATGGAGGCGTTCATCCAAGCACAAGGCTTCACAATTTGGAAGAAGGTCTACAAGCCATATGAAGTCCCTGCAAACGACAACGTCAACGACACCAATCGCACACATGTTGAAGCAAACAACAAGGCGCGCAATTTGATCATCCAAGGTTTGGGACGCAGCGACTTTAACCGTGTGATCCATCTCAAGTCCGCATATGAGGTATGGAAATCTCTTTGTGATTACCATGAGGGTTCTAACACTATTAAAGAGGTTCGTCAAGATCTTTACAAAAAAGAATACATGCGATTTGAGATGAAACCCGGTGAGTTGCTAGATGACTTCTTTGCACGTTTCAATAAAATTCTTAGTAATCTTCGTGCTGTTGGAGTTAGCTTTGATGATGCTGCTAATGCTAGACAATTGCTTGGTGCTTTAGACATGTCTATTTGGGAGATAAAAGTTACATCCATTAGAGAATCTACTGTCATGAGTACACTTACATTAGATGTTCTGTATTCTAAATTGAAAACTCTTGAGTTGGATGTTCTTGCAAGGAAAGGTAATATTAAATCAATTGCTTTGATCTCTAACCCTAACATGTCAAATGCAAATTCTTCTTCTTGCTTTGCCTTGTCTTCCATGTCTTCTTTAACAGATGAGCAACTTGAAGAGTTTCCTGAAGAAGATCTGGCACTACTCTCTTCTCGCTTTAACAAAGCTTTGCAGAATGTGAGAATGAGAAAGAGAGGTGGTCCTCCAAGATGCTATGAGTGTGGTGACCTCAACCATATTCGCACAAATTGTCCTAAGCTTGCAGGAAAAACATCAAAGGAGGAGAAGGACAACGACAGAAGGAATGAGAAGAAAAGGTTCTCGTCAAATGATAGGAAGAAGAAGAGCTTCATCAACCGCAAGGTGGTTCACCGAGTTCTTTCCGCTCTTGAACAAGTCAATTTGAGCGATGTGGACTCGGAGAGCAGCGAAGATGATGCAACTCCAAGCAAGCATGATTTGATGGGATTGTGTCTCATGGCAAGCAGCAAGGATAGCTTCACCGAGGACGGCAATGACAGCGACTTCAATGAGGTAGATCCTTCTTACGATGAATTAGCTATTGCTGTTGCTCGTCTTGGTAAATTGCTTGATAAACGTGACAAGAAAATTAAGAAACATGATTTTGTTGTGGAGTCATTGAATGCTGAAATTTCTAGACTTAAAACCTTGATTCCTGATGATGATGCTTGCAAATCATGTGACTTAATTTACAATGAGCTTATGTTGCTTAGGAAAGAACATGTTACCTTGTTAGAGCAAATCAATGCTGAAAATGAGAAAAATGAGAAACTTGTTAAACATGCTAGTTGTTCTACCATTGATTTGCATGATACAACTCCATGTTCTAAATGCTCCATACTAGAATTGAAGTTGCATGATGCAAATGCTAGGGTTTCTCAAATAACTGATAATCTGTGAAGGATCATTGTTTTTGATCCATGTGTTTTTGATGATGAGTATTTGAATATTCGAAAAGATTTGAATTTGGTTTGAAGATTTAAAAAGAGTAGAAATCAGTTTGGTTATCCGAAAAAGATTTGAATTGGCGAACTTGTTTTCCCATGTATGTGAGACCAAACTCTTTGATGCAGTCATAGACATGTTTAAGTGAACTCATTGAGCCAAACTCTTTATTTCCAAGAAACCCGATGTAAGTTCCACATCTCTGCAGGACAAGTTTTCTTTACATGCATGCGTGAGCGTGTTTGCTTTAGGGTCTCGTTCGGATCATGTTGTTTTTGAAACCGGCGTAGCACATTTGCGCCGGACAAGTTTTTGTCCGTCGTGAACATGAATTTGAAGCGTTTTCGAACCGAGACTTTTGCATGTCTGACGGACCGATTTTGGTTGTCCGTCGTAAACATGTTTCGCCCGGAATGTTTTCTTTTGGAGGCCGAGAGTTTCCTTGTACAGCAGAGACTTTGTTGGTCCGTCGTAAAAAGCTATTTTCTAGGGTTTCACTTGGCATTTCCTTGGGATTTGGTTTTATTATGCATGCGTAAATAGGATTTGCTCAATTAGGGTTTGAAGCGATTTTGAGATTGAAATTTGAATTTGATTTTAAGATTATGAAATTTGTGATAATTTCATGATACTTGTTTTGAAATGGACTTTATGCAATGCTCATATGAGTAGTTGCATGGATTGATGTGAGTCAAGTCGTGGACTTGTGCTCAGGAATGTTTTGTGTTTTTGTTCATGTCGGAGTGTTGCTTAAGGTCGAACATAGTCGATGTGGGGACCGAGACTAGGTTCAGGGAGGCGAGTCGTGAAGGTCAAGGATGTCATCATGCGAGATGTTTGGACTAGAAACGGTGCGTGAGATCGAGATCATTGCATGTGTCGTCGTGGTGTGCGCGTGCATCTTGCATGTGTGTGTCGCGTGGAGTCCGAGTCGATGCGTCGCGTGAGTTTGCATGTGGCTGGCGTGTGCGAGAAGGACATCAGAGAGAGAGCGAATTTTAGCGTGTCGAAAGTCGGTACGTGAGATGAGATTGGCATGGAAATTGCTTGCCAATCCGAGATACAAAAGAAATAGGTATTTATCTTGTCCTTTAAAATAGAGGAGTTCTAGGGGCTTAGAATCCATCCAGCGAAAAAAGGGCAAGAAGCAAAAAGTGCCTACAACAAAGAAGAGATTTTGTGTTTTCTTTAGTTTGTTTAAGGTTTTCTAATCTTGTGAGATTAGAGATTTTGTGATTTTCTAATCTTGTGAGATTAAATTTTAGTGTCCTCGAGAAGGAGTGGCTTTGGAATAAAGAAAAAGGTTATGCAATTCTTTACATACTCTTTTGCTATGATTCTTGATTAAAAAGTTGTTAGATTTTTGATAGAACTAGTTTTGATTTTTGTTAGACTTGTCTACAAGCTAATTAATCTAGGGTTTTGATCCCTTCATTATTAGATATTCTTCCGCTATTTAGGGGTCTTTTATTTTCAGAAAAAAAATAGTTGAATTTTATTCGGCATCTATTCACCCCCCCTCTAGTTGCCTACTCGGTCCTACAAGTGGTATCAGAGCAAGGTTCTACTAATCCAGGTGATTAGTAAACGATAAGGATTATGCAGCGGAGAAATACTGAACAAGCGCCAATCTTGATGGCACGGACTTCCCTTTGGCGGATCGAATATTGCATATCTTCAAGCTCAAGGTACTTGTGATTTGGCGCAAGGTAAAGATTTCATACAAGCTTCCTTCTAATGATGATATTGATAAAATCGAGTTTGAAAAGGATGTTGAAAGTAATAATAGAGCTAGAAACATATTGCTTCAAGGACTTGCTAGAAAAAGAATTCGATAGAGTTGTCATTTACTCCTTTGCTCATGAAATTTGGAAATCTCTTCAAGATTATCATGAAGAGCCTTGACTACATCAAAGAAGGCTAGGCAAGATCAATTTAAAAGGAATACACTAGATTTGAAATGAACTCTGGAGAATCATTAGATGATTGTTTTGCTTTCGTTTAATAAAATCTTAAACAATCTTAGAAGTGTTGATGTACAATGTGACTACGAAAATGCTAGACATTTCTTATCATCTCTTGATCTTAAAATCGGCAAATAAATGCCTTGCATTTAGGGAGGCTCACAAGATAGTGAAATGACATTGGATAAATTATATTCTAGTCTCAAAACTTTTGAGATAGATATTGTTTCGAGAACATCCAGTGATAACTCTTTGGCTCTTAATGCAAATTCTTCTTCATGTGATAATGCTACTAGTGCTTCATCATCATATTCCATTCTTTGCCTTGAGTGCTCTTGGTGATGAACAACTAGATCAAATACGGAAAGATACACTTGCTCTTCTTTCCAAGCGTGTCAATACGACTTACATGAGATCAAGGGAGAAAGAGAGCCTCCATCCTTTGCTACAAGCTGCGGCAAGGCGAGGACACGTCCGTGCTAAACTTGCTTCAAGAACAAAGTTAGAGGCGAGAAGGATCAAAGCAACTCCTCCAAAACCTTAGGCCAAAGAGAGCAAGGACAAAAATAAGCAACGACGAAGAAAATGCTCAACAAAGTCTTCTTTGCAATTGGTCGCTTAGACTTAAGCGACATTGATGATTCAATTGTGATGAGAAGGAAGCAAAGCAAGCGAAGGTGAGCGAGAAAGATTTCATGAATTTGTGCTTCATGGCAAAGGAACACTAGTGATTCTAGTGACAACGGCAGCTTCAGTATTGTGATGAGGTAATGCCTTCATATAATGAGCTTTGTGAAGTTTTAGTCATATTGAGAAAATCTTTAAGAAAATCTTCAATCAAAAATAAAAATTTAGAGAATGATTTGTCAATGCTGAAAACTGAAAATGAAAAACTTAGAAATTCTATTTCTAACAATGATGCATGTGATAATTGTGAGGGTTCTCATTAGAATTGCAATCACTTAGTTTGCTCATTCTTGCAAAATAAAAAAGCTAAATTTGCTAAAAAGTGAAGTTGATAAGTTCAAGCAAACTTTAGCTTTTGGTTCAATAATGCATTTTATGTGTTGCAAGAATTGTTTTGTCACTAGAAGAATTTAAGGAAAATCTGAGCAACTTGTTTTGCTTTGGACACATCATCTTTACTCACTCTCTTGTCACCTCAAAAGAAAAAGGCTAAAAAATGTCAAGTTGATCCATGTCAAAATTGCCTGTTGTACTTAGAAAATGAATATTTAAAATCAACTTTGGAAAAATTTCTTTGGAGGAAGAAAAACTTGAATCGATTCTTGATAAATCAAAAATAAGTGTTAAAAGCGATTAGGATAGGCTTTGATCACTTTGAACATGAAAAACAACCCTCCTGTAATTGTAGAAAACAATTGAGTGCTAGTAAAATTGAAATCCTCCCTCCTAAACCAAGTAAAACAAAATTCAAATCTCTTGGATCTATTGATTTTTACGGAAAAACTCAACCCACTCAAAGTAAAGGAGCAAGTACTTCAAAACTCGGTACAAATGCACTTTTGTCACAAAGATGGTCATCTAGAAAACACACTCTACGGAAAGCTAAAATCGAGAAGGGAAGAAATTAAAAATTCTAAAATGAGTGGAGAAATTAAAATTTTTGAAAAGCCCAAGTCATCTTAGTCATAAACCATCTAATAGGGCCTTTACAATCTATGACAATAGAAAAGCAGGAGTTTAGGTTACAAAGAAAACACCTTCCACTTCTTTGTATGTGCATAGACATGAGTCATGAAAGCAATATTGTGACGAGGCTCTGTGAAAGCAAACAAAAATTCATTACTCTCACAAGTTTTATGCGATCACTGCAAATCAGTGATTCGATCTTTGGATACCTAAAGCATGCTTTTCTACTTGACAGCGAATCCTCGGCATCTTATTCATAACATGTAGGTGAGTACGAAGGAAGGAGAACATGTCGGGTTATTGATTGAGGATCTTTGCCCAACACATGGCGGGCAACTCAAGTTGGTTCTCCTCCTAACAAAAGCATCACAGGAGCAGAGGCGATCACTTTTGGAGATGCTACTCTTTGGGCCAAATCAACTGCAAAGAGTGCAGTGAAGGTAAATGAACACTTTACTTTGAAAAATGTCTCTCTGGTGTCTAAGCCCTGAAATTCAACCTTACATCGATATCACAATTGTTGGATGAAAACTTTGAAGTGAGCTTTAAACCTAATGCATGTAGAGTACTTTCGATGTACGGAAACTTGATTCTTGAGATATCTAGACTTGGAAAAATTTTCTGTAAATTTTAGCAATGCTTCAAGTTCACATTGTTTTGTTGCTTGAGAATCTAGAAATCTCAATTTTGGCATAAATCAGTTAGGCCACATAGGATTTGATCTGTTATCTAGATTAATTAGTCTAGACTTAATTCGTGGCTTGCAGAAATTAAAATCTTGCAAAAATATTGTTTGTGCTTCTATGACATGGTAAGATGGTTGGGGCCCCTCATGCTCCTATCTCCACTATAATGACCAACGGCCTGCAGTCAACTTCTTCACATGGATCTGATGGACCATCTACAGTGTCAATTTTGGAGGTAAGTGGTACTTTCTAGTGATAGTTGATGATTATTCAAGATACTCTTGGGTGCATTTTCTATCTTCAAAAGATGAGATTTTGGACTTTTTCATGTCTTCATTAGAGATTAATAAATGAATTGCCTAACACATTGAAAGCCATAAGGCGATAATGGTGACGAATTCAAAAATGCTTTGTTCAAATCTTTTGTGAAACTAATGGGATTGAACATCAATTTTCTTCGCCATATTCTCCCTCACGAGAATGGTGTTGTAGAAAGGAAAAATAGAACTTTGATTCAAATGGCTAGAACTATGCTAGATGAATACAACACTTCAAGAAAATTTTGAAATTTGAGGCAATTTCTTACCTTGCTATATATATCAAATAGGGTCTATCTCGAGCATTACTTGGTAAAACATCTTATGGTGAGATTTGATCGTAAACCATCTGTTTTCTCACTTACGAGTGTTTGGTTGCAAATGCTTTATTCTTAAACATGGAAATCTTGATAAATTCGAAGCTCGTGAATACGGATGGTATTTTTCTTGGCTATGTCGTTGCACTCGTGGATATCTCGTGTACTTGATTTGCTCGACTAACAAATTGTTGGAGACATGCGATGTTACTTTTGATGAGGCTAATACGGAGCTGGGCAGGCATTCGAGGTTCACGAGAAGATTTAGAGCCAATCTTTTTGGATAAAGATTCGAGAAAATGATGAAGATAATGATGATGAGAGCTCATATCTCTGAGCAGGAAGATGTCCTGAACAAATTGATGTGACTACTACTTGATTCTTCTACACCTCCACGGCCAGTGAAATCATTTGGACCTCCCTTACTTGTTTTAAAGAACCATCCTCCTGAACAAATTATTGGAAGTCTTCATGAAAGGGTGACACGTTCTAATTCATCTCAAACTCTTTTATGCATGCATTCTGCTTTTGGTGCAAATTTATGTGGATGATATTATCTTTGGAGGATCCTCCCACTCTCTTGTGTTCGAGTTTTCGGTGATGTCGAGGGTCGAGATGAGTATGATAGGAGGAGTTGACATACTTCCTTGGATTTCAAATCAAACAAGCAAAAGAAGGATCTTCTTGCACCAATCCAAGTATACAAAGGAGCTACTAAAGAAATTCGACATGGGAGAAGGAAAGTCGATATCTACTCCAATAGGCACAACAACAATTTTGGATCTTGGCGAGAATGGTGTCGAGATGGACCAAAGAATCTGAAGCATGATTGGATCATACATGCTTGGCCTTCAAGGCTGACATACACTTTGCGGTTTGTTTGTGCGCTCGATTTCAAGCCTCTCCTCGAGAATCACATCGACAAGCAATTAAAAGAATTTTCGGTATCTTCGCTCCACTTCTGAATTTGGCATTTGGTATTCTTGTTCTTCTTCGCTTACACTCCTAGGATATTACGTGCTGATTTTGCAGTGTAGATTAGATAGAAAAGTACTACGGCACATGTCATTTCTTGGCACTTCACTTGTTTCTTGGTCTTCTAAGAAGCAGTCCTCGATTGCTCAATCTACTGCTGAAAATTTGAATCGTTGCATTGCTAGTTATTTGTTCACAAATTCTTTTGGATCACTTCAACTCTTAAAGATTACGGCATTAACTTTGGTAGTGTTCCACTTCTTTGTGATAATACTAGTTACAATTCACATCGCTAAAAATCTGTTCAACATTCAAGGACTAAACACATTGATGTTCGATATCATTTTCTTAGAGATCATGTTGAAAAAGGAGCTATTGAACTAAAATTTGTTGGTCGGATGCTCAAATTGCTGATATTTTCCACTAAGCACTTGATTCTTCGCGCTTTGCTTTCTTACAGCGAACTTAGGATCATTCATCCCCATGGGTTGATTGAAAGTCTTGATTTTAACTCTTTCATTTGATTTTGTCGTTTACACTTAAAGAAAACCCCTGTTTTCATTGCATCATGTAGTACAAAGCTTTGTTGACTATTCTTGTGTATATAGTAAAATTAATGCTACATTGCTTCATTTCTCACTAAAAGACTAAAAGACTAAAATAATTCAATTTGAGATGCTTTTTGAGAATATTTTGGCTCTTGTTCATTATGGTATTGCATTTGTGAAATAGGCTTAAAAGTTTCTTGTCATCATCTGTTGAAGGCTAGAGCTGATTAGAAACTATGTGTGAGCTTTGTTGGACTTCAAATGATCATTATGAGTCTCAAGCAAAATCGATGTTTTAAATGATAAAAGCAAGTTAGAAAAAGATGCAAGCAAAAGCTACTTGGCTAAACACAAGTTTAGTACAATGTCTGACTTCCTTGCCAGGATTTAAATTCAAAGATGCAAGAAAGGCTACTTGTCTAAACAAAGTTCAGAACAATGAGAAGCCACTTGCCAATTTAAGTGAGAAAGATACAAGAAAGAACTACCTACTCATACACAAGTATGGGCTAGTGTGCGATTACTTGTCATCCTATTGTTCACAAAACGCAAAATTATCAAACTTGCTAAAAGAAAAGGAAATTCAAATTTTTGAAAAGCCTTGAGACAAACATTAGTGAATTTGAAAGTCTCTCTTTGCTCATGATAGATTTCCTTTTAGCATTAGCAAAATCAGTTTATGACATCTTACTTGTTTGCTCTAATTTGCTTATGCAACAACTATTCTATGTGTTAGAGCCTCCATATTCTCTCAATTTGCTTTCTCATTGGATAAATTGACACAAAATGTGAAAACTCTCGTAAAAACTCTCCAAATGCTTTACTTTGATTATATACCTTGAATATACTTCAAAGCTTGAGATCTTTGCATTCATTAAAGGGAGTTTTGAGATCTTGATGACTATTTTGTCAAAAAAGGGAGAGCAAGACAAGAAGAAGAAAAATAAAAAAGATCTACTTAGTCTTTACTTGGTCTTGGAATCTTTTCTATACCTCTGTCAAATCTTATATTGTGTTTTGTCAAATTACTCATCAAGGGGAGATTGAAGGATCATTGTTTTTGATCCATGTGTTTTTGATGATGAGTATTTGAATATTGAAAAGATTTGAATTTGGTTTGAAGATTTAAGAAGTAGAAATCAGTTTGGTTATCAGAAAGATTTGAATTGGCGAACTTGTTTTTCCATGTAATGGCAGACCAAACTCTTTAGTGCATACATCATATGTTTAAGTGAACTCATTGAGCCAAACTCTTTATTTCCAAGAAACATTAAGTTCCACATCTGCCGGACAAGTTTTCTTTGCATGCATCGTGAGCGTGTTTGCTTTAGGGTCTCGTTCGGATCATGTTGTTTTTGAAACCGGGCGTGGCACATTTGTAGGACAAGTTTTTGTCCGTCGTGAACATGAATTTGAAGCGTTTTCGAACCGAGACTTTTGCATGTGACGACGGGCCGATTTTGGTTGTCACGTAAACGTAAACATGTTTTCAGCCGGAATATTTTCTTTTAGGCCCGAAGTTTCCCTTGTCTGTAGACCAGACTTTGTTAGTCCGTCGTAAAGCTATTTTCTAGGGTTTCACTTGGCATTTCGCGGTGGGTTTTATTGTGCATGCGTAAATAGGATTTGCTCAATTAGGGTTTGGCGATTTTGAGATTGAAATTTGAATTTGATTTTAAGATTATGAAATTTGTGATAATTTCATGATACTTGTTTGAAATGGACTTTATGCAATACTCATATGAGTAGTTGCATGGATTGATGTGAGTCAAGTCGTGGACTTGTGCTCGGAGATTGTTTTGTGTTTTTGTTCATGTCTGAGTGTTGTAAGGTCGAACATGGTCGATGCGGGACCGAGACTAGGTTCGAGGGGAGGCTGAGTGCGTGAAGGTCAAGGATGTCATGCGAGATGTTTGGACTAGAAGAGCGGTGCCACGTGAGATCGAGATCATTGCATGTGTGCGTCGCGTGGTGTCGCGTGCATGCTGCATGTGTGTGTGCGTGAGTCAGTCGTGCGTCGCGTGAGTTTGCATGTGGCTAAGCGTGTGCGAGAAGGACATCAGAGAGCCGAGGAATTTTAGCGTGTCAGAGTCGTTGTGAGATGAGATTGGCATGGAGACTGCTTGCCCAATCCGAATACAAAAAGAAATAGGTGGCTGTCTTGTCCTTTAAAATAGAGGGTTCTAGGGGCTTAGAATCCATCCAACGAAAAAGGGCAAGAAGCAAAAAGTGCCTACAACAAAGAAGAGATTTTGTGTTTTCTTTAGTTTGTTTAAGGTTTTCTAATCTTGTGAGATTAGAGATTTTTGTGGTTTTCTAATCTTGTGAGATTAGAGATTTTGGTGTCCTCCCGAAAGGAGTGGCTTTGGAATAAAGAAAAGGTTATGCAATTCTTTACATACTCTTTTGCTATGATTCTTGATTAAAAGGATTGTTCGATTTTTGATAGAACTAGTTTTGATTTTTTGTTCGACTTGTCTCGCTAATTAATCTAGGGTTTTGATCCCTTCATTATTAGATATTCTTCCGCTATTTAGGGGTCTTTTATTTTCAGAAAAAAAAATAGTTGAATTTTATTCGGCATCTATTCACCCCCCCCCTCTAGTTGCCTACTCGGTCCTACAATCTGCTTACACATGAGGTTCTTTCATGCTCTACTTGTCGTAAACAGAAAGAGAAGGTTGATAATCTTTGCAATAATTGTTTAACTCTTGCCAAGAAAGTTGATTACTTGCAAAATTCTTTGGAACGATTCACTAATGGCAAGAAAAGATTGAACATGATCTTGGATCAATCTAAGGTTAGCTCAAACAAGAAAGGTTTAGGTTTTGATCTTCATGCTTCATTTGAAACTAAACCTCTCACTGTTTTTCATGCTCCTTGCAATGACAAAATTGAGATTCTCAATGAACATAAAAAGATTGCTTTTAAATCTGCTGGTTTTCTTTCTTCTACTATGATGAATGCAAAATGTGCTTCTACTATTAAAGCAAAACCTCATGTTAAGTACACTTGCACTCATTGTGGTAGAGATGGACATTTAGTAGATTTTTGCTTTAGACTAGCCAAACAACAGAAGAGAGAAATGTTTAATGCTAGGTCTAATTTCAGAAAGGCACACTCTACTTCTCATTATGTGCCTAGGGTGAAACAAACACCTTTTGTTGGTAAGAACACGGGAAAAGACAAATCTATCTTTGTGCATAAGAATGCTCGTGTTGTGCCTACTGTTGTGCGTCGTGTGTCTCAGTACTGGATTCCTAAACATCTTATTTCTAACCCTAGTACCGAGACCTCGACACTTTCTGCTTCTATGTAGGCTTCTCACGCGAGGAAGAACATATGGCTAGTGAATTTCGGATGCTCACGCCACATGTCCGATGATAAGAATTGGTTCTCCTCTTTCACTGGTGCATCTCGTGCTAAAAGTGTTATTTCTCAAGATGCTTCTTCCACCTCTGTTTTCGCAAAAGGCACTAGTCCAAATAGTGCAGGTACAGATGCATATGTTCAGGGGGAGAGTATCTTTGTTGATGAAGATGATGATGATGCTGTTGAGGATGAGATAATTGGAGTTTGCTGTGTGCTTGTGTGCTCGTTTTCAAGCTTCCCCGCGTGCTTCACATTGATAAGCTATCAAGAGGATTTTAAGGTATCTCCGTGGTACTCAAGATTTTGGCATTTGGCTTTCTGCTTCCTCATGCATTAGTTTAAGAGCTTTCTCTGATGCTGAATTTGGAGGATGTAGAATTGATAGAAAAAGTACATCTAGTTCATGCCACTTCTTGAGTAATTCTCTTTCTTGAACACATTGATATCAAATTTCACTTTCTTAGCGATCATGTTGAAAAAGGAAGCATTGTGCTTCACCATGTGGATACGGAACATCAATTGGCAGACATTTTTCACAAAACCTTTGTCTTCTTCTCGTTTTGCTTTTATTCGGGGAGAACTTGGGATTGTTCATCCAATGGGTTTGTTTTGAGGGGGAGTTTCCTTGCCAAGTTCTTTCACTTGATAAGCTCACTTTATCATATTTCTTTATATGTTATGTAATTGAGCTAATATATGATAATATAATTGTCTCACTTGAACTAAAAATGACATTGTGGAATTCCATGGACTGATTGCCTATAGCTAAATACTCTGTGATATCTTACTCTTCTAGGCTTGATATTGAATCCTCTTGACAAATTTGGGCTATGAAGCAAGTGTGGTTTCAACTTTACTCTTTCATAAGACCTTTTAATCACTTTTGCATGTTTATAATCAAAGAAAAATGAAAAGAAAAGGGAATCAATAAAAAAAGGGTTGTTAAAAGCAAAAGCCTCAAGTTATGAGCTTCAGGATGCTTTCCCTAAAAGATAAGATGTATGCTTCAAGCATGCCATTCCCTCAAAAGACAAGATGTATGCTTCAAGCATGCCACTCCAAGGAAATAAAAGAAGTATGCTTCAAGCATGCCACATGCGATTCTTGTTTAAAGATTAAATTGGTCCACTAGATTGGAGTTGAAACTACTTGCTCGACCTGATTTGTTATTTGCTTCAACTTTGAGCCTTTGTTTTTCTACTAAAGGTTTTGCTTAGTACTTGGCTATAGTTGACTGAATTGAGGTTGAGATGCATGTCATTCCCTAACTTGTTAAAATCACATCAAGATCATGTATTTTGCATATTATGTGATATATAAGGTTATATGATCGAATGAGCTCATCTTTTCCTATCTTGGCACTCCCTTGTTTCCCTTTGTGAAATCATTATTTCAGAAAAAATTTGAACATGTTCTCTTTTTTGTACTCTTGATGAATCCATTGTCAAAGGGGGAGAATTTTTGAGAAGTTTGGGGAGAAGTTGAAAAAAAAGGGCGAAATTTTTTGGAAATTTGAGAAGTCTGGAGAATTGAATTGTGGGGGAGAAGCTTAAAGAAAAAAGAGGGAGAAGTTTTGGAATTTGGCATTTTGAGAACTTTGGAATCTTTTGAATTTGGCTTTTTGAGAACTTTGGAATCTTTTGGACACATTGCACATTCACACACATTTTCATTCTCAGGGGGAGATTTTGTTTTGCATTTTGGTCAAAGGGGGAATTCTGTGTTTTCTCTTTTTGGTACTTGATCCTTTGGATTTCAAAATCTTTTGTAAAGTGAATGCCAAATGTTCAATTTTTAGTGGTGTTGCCAATGTTTTCATCAAGGGGGAGATTGTGAAATCATGTGCTGAAAAATTGGCTTAGAATTGAATTTGCAAAATGTGTTTGTTCATGTGTTTTGACAATTTGACAAGAAACAGTAAGTTTCGCTTTGGCGCCGGACCAAACTTAAAGAAAACAGTAAGTTTCCCATCTACGACGGACCAAATTTGTTGGTCTGTCGTAAACATGCTTTGGCAACCTCATTTTCCCATGTACGACAAACCAAGTTTTTTTGGTCTGTTGTAAACATGAATCTGAGTCCTTTTGCGCCGAACCGATTTTGTGTACGACGGATCAAGTTTTTGGGCCTGTCGTGCACATGTTTTTAAGCTCTTGTGCCAAACTCAATTTTCCAAGAAAATAGCAGTCAGCGCATGTACGACGGACCAAGTTTTTGGGTCTGTCGTGGACGTGCTTTTGAGATCATGAGCCGGACTCAATTTTCCAAGAAACCAGTAAGTTTTGCATGTACGTCGGACCAATTTCTTTGGTCAGTCGTGAACGGCTTTTTGAGGATTGATTTCGCATGTACGACGGACTGATTTCTTTTAGTCTGTCGTGAACGTGTTTTCGCCGGAATGATTTCTTCTTGAAACCGTGACTTTCACTTATACACCGGACCGATTTTGTTGGTCCGTTGTGAATGGTTTTTTGAGTGACTTTTTCATGTGTACGCCGGACCATATTTTTTGGTCCGTCGTGAATGCGTTTTTGCTCGATTAGGGTTTTGAGCAAGATTGGAATTGTGTTTGATTTGTTTTTGAGATTATGAAATTTGTGAAAATTTCATGATGCTTGAAGTGGACTTTATGCAATGCTCGTGTGAGTATTTGCATGGATTGATGTGAGTCAAGTCGTGGACTTGTGCTCGAAATTGTTTTGTGGTTTGTTCATGTGCAGGTATTGCTCGAAGACGAATGTGGTCGATGATGGGATCGGAACTAGGTTCATGGAGGAGCTGAGGTTCGGGACTAGGTTCAGGGAGGAACTGAGGTCTTGGTGGTCAAGGATGTCATGCGGGACGTTCGGGCTAAGAGAATGGTGCACATGAAGAATGGTTAGTCACGTGAGAATGGGAGGAGGTCATTCGCGTGCAAAGTGTTAGTCACGTGAATATGGCAGGTGGCCATACGCGTGCAAAGTGTTAGTCACGTGAGTATGGTAGGGTTGCCATACGCGTGCAAGAGTTGTACTCGGCCAGGTTGGGCCAAGAGGAGTTGTGTTGAATACATACTCCTTCTAGATTAGGAATTGTATTCAGAACTCCTTGTGTTTTGCTCCTTTAAATAGGAGGGGTGTCTCCTGTTGAATGGCATCAATTGGAGCTGAGCGCATTGAGGGCCTCAAGCTCAGTTTTAGGGTTTGTACTCTTTTGATGGGAGTACTTTAGACAAAGGAAATAAAGATCAATTCTTTCAAGATTCTTGCGTGCTACAGTAACCACGTTGCTACAGTGTTTTCTGTTTTGGTTCTTGTTTGCATGCTTGCTCTAATTCTAGATTGGTTTTTGATTCTTGAGTTTCATCTTGATTTGATCCATCAAAAACCTTTCTAGGGTATTGATTTAGAGTTCCTCAAAGTCTAGTTGATTAATCTTTTGAAGATCTTGTTTAATCTTGAAGTTTTGATTAGATTAGTTTTCGTCAAGTTCTGGAACAGCAAGCTTGCGAAGCTCATAACTTTTGATCCCTAAGTTCGATCGAGCTGATTCCTTTTGGGTTCGATTTGTATTAGAATCTAGTTTCTCGTGTCCAAATTGCAAATCAATCTAACGGTTGGATCTCCGGGAATTCGCATTTTACCAAACCTCTGTCATTCTGTTTTTGTCGAAAACGAGGCAATTATTTGGTTCTGTTTTGGGGTGAACTTTTAATAGATCAAGAATTTAGTTTTATTTTCCGCACAATCATTCACCCCCCCTCTGATTGCTATATTCGTATACTTCGATCCTACAGTTTGCATGGTTTTGCCTCTTCCAATTCGGTTTTGAGCTCAAGAGTGATCCTAATTGCATGAGTAGCAATTAGAGGGAGATTAAGAGGATCCTAGTTGCATGAGTTGCACTAGGTGATCACCGGAGACGCGGAGGTGTGTTAGGTGAAGCTTGAGCTGAGTGCTCATCCTATTGCTCTTGGAGGTGGTGGCCTCCTAGACGGTGTCGGTGCATCGTGCGCGGGAGCTCTCGTGGTTTGTGAGAAGCCCCGGCGAAAGGTTGTGAAGGTTGGAGCTTAGCCTACCCGGCGGGGTGAAAAGCTACCATAGTGGATTCAAGGTGAAGGCTCAAGTGAGTGGGCCGGTCCAAAGTGAGTTGGACTTCCTCAACGTGGAGTAGGAGAGTTATCTCTAAACCACGGTAAAAAGTATTGTGTCTCTTGCACTTTTACATTCAAGCATTTACTTTATTGCAATATTATTGATTGCTTGATTGTGATTAGAATTGCATAGTGTAGCTTGCTTGATCAACCTAGCAATTCTAGCTTAGAGACATAATTTAGTTAGTGCACTAGTAAGCCTAGTTGATTTAGGCTTTAATTGTCAAAACCTTAATATTCCGCTTGCGCAATTTAATTGTGTAGGTTTTGACATAGGGGTAATTAGAGGCGATCCTCGATTAGTGAGTAGAATTTTTATAAACGCCTATTCACCCCCCCTCTAGGCGCATCCTCGACCCTACAGTAGAGGACATCAAGATGAGTCTACAGTAAAAAGGGTACGGTCAAATTCGCAAAAACATAGGAGAACGGGCGACGTCAATATTAGAGATTGAAATGGCCGTAACTTTTGATTTTTGGATGAAACTGCACCAAATTTGGTGGATAGGTATATGGGAGTACATGGCCCAAAGTGACGTGAACGGATTTTGGAAAAACTCACCAAGATGAAATGGAATGCCCTGCCAATTAAGACCGACGCCGGGCTGGCTTGAACTAGATCAATCTAAAGAAATTTATGGTTTGGGGGTGCTCTGAAGGTAAAGAGTGCATGGGAGGGGTCTTGGAACACACACACACACACACACACACACATATATATATATATCTAAAGAAAGTCGTGACATGTAAGGAAACACGAAGAAAAATGAATTTGAAACGAAAACGGATCAAAACAAACACTTGGCGTGCAATGAACAGTGCTGGGCTTCGGCTGAACAGTGATGGGCTTCGGCCTAGTACTGTTCCTAGGGTTTTCCAAGGTTTTTCCGATTTAAAACAATTATGAATATTAAATTAATTCATTTAGGGCAATAAAAATACCATAAAAATTCCAAAAAAAAATTCTAGAAAATATTATGAGACATTTTGAACTCAATTAAAATATTTTCAACAAAACTTTACATAAACTTTTCCAACATTTAAATAATTCAATAAATGACTTAATTCAAATAAATTCCAAATAAATTCCAAAAAATTCCAAAAATTCAAATAACTCAATAAATTCAATAAAAGCAAAAATTGGGATGTTACAGTGGACGCACCCCTTCTAGACGAATCCTGTGCGTATCACGGCTCACACCTAGTAGGGTAACAACATGTGATTTTAGCTACCCCAATTCATTTGGGATGCCTATTGTGATGTCTAAGTGCACACAATTATCCATGGTCACCACTCTTCCGTGCAAAATAGATGGCCGTTCTACAAAATATATTTTCAAAAATCTGTCCATCTGTTGCACACATATTAAACCTTTTAGTCATTACACATAATTAATGTTCTTCTTCAATACTGAATTTAATATTACATTACGTCATTACACAATATTACTATTTTCCCTCATTAGTTTTTTTTTCATATTACACATGTAGTTCTACTTTACTTTCATAGAGTCTCATTATTTTATCATACACTTGTAGTTCTAATTAAGTTTTTGCATATTTTAAAGTGCCCAATGAGCTTATCGTATTATTTTAGGATTTATAAATTTTACTTTGAGATTTTTAAGGCTTTACTCGATTTTATATGGTCGTGCTTTATTAAATTGCTCGATCAGCTTCACTTCGCATTTTTAACCTATTTGACTTATCCTGACTGATTCTAGAAGTTTCACAGAGACTAAAATTTATTCTTTCTAATAATCTGCAAAATTAAATGTTTTTCTTGTTTTTCTCTTGTCTTTTCTCTTCTTTTTTTTCATGAATTAAGGAATTATGGTTTACTGTATCAGGGTTTCGAATAATCTGCCAAATTAAATGTTTTCTTGTTTTTCTCTTTTCTTTTCTTTCTTTTATTCTTTTTTATGAATTAAGGAATTACGGTTTACTGTAACTGACAATTAGCACGCATATTACACATAATTAATGTTCTTCTTCAGTACTGAATTCAATATTACATCTAGCACTACACAATATTACTATTTCCCCTCATTGGTTTTTTTCGTGACCTTAGGAACATTTTAGAATTTATTTCATGAATTAAGGAATTACGGTTTACTGTAACTGTATCAGGGTATCGAATATAATAGATATAAAGCAATATGAGGTATCATATAAAAGTTCAATAGTACACCCTAAGTATTTTTATAAAATCATGTTCTTTACTACCCAATGAGTATAACAAAAGTTGTTTCATAATTTTTAAGCAAGCAAATTGATTATTTATTACATTGAAAACATACTTAATTAAAAATTAATGCAAATTAACTATAAATTCAAATTTATTTGCATAATCTGAAAGAATATCACACAAAGATTTTAACAAAATTTATTTCACTGAATTTGAATAAAATTTGCACCAAATTTACATTGAGCTAGTTTCAAACCTACACATGAATTTATAATTTCGCAGTAGATTATTTCATAGTAGAACTTTTAATATTTTTGCATAACAATCCTGGATGAACTATCTACCACGTGTAAAAATTTGAGATTAAAATTCCTAGTATATTATTTCTTAAAATTCTGACATTTAGCACTATTCTAATATTTTATTTCAAAAAAAGATTTACTTGAGGGACTAATTCAACTTATAAATTTTTTAAACTTTTAAAAAATATTTGGAATAGTATCATACTACTTCCATAAAATTTTCATATTTTAATTCCAAATATTTAGTTTATTAAAATTCTTTTACTCCATTTTTAGATTTTTAGGGTTGCGATAATTAAATTGGAATAATTATTAAATTTTATTATTAGTTTTTACAAAATTTACCAGAGATATATAAGGGTGTAAAGATCTTTTGGTAAAAATTTAGGCTACAGGAAACTTTGATAAAAATTTATAAAAATCTTTTACTATGCTGTGCTGAGTGAAAATCCATTATTTATTTTAATCATCTCTCTACTTTAATGTTTTCACAGGAATTTTGACTATCCAAAAGTGTTTCCAGAGTGCCCTATGGTTCTCATAACACTTTGGAGAGTGCCTTATGGTTCCCTACATCCTAATTCATGTACTACTCAAGTATTGCTTTCATTTCATGTACGTAATATTGCATTGGAATTATCATTTCTTCTGCTACTCCACCTACTAATGACGTCACTTTGTGTACTACTAGTTATTCTAATATTGTATTAATCCCACAAATTGTATCATTCATTCGTGTACTGCTCAATACACTCTACTGTCATTTCATCCTCTACTCATTATACATTTACCACCAAGTGAAAAATAAAAGTATAGCACTAGATGATATATCAAGAGAAACATTGGAAGTTGTGTACAACAATTTAATTATGTAACTCTAGTAATGTACACCTTGATTGCTGCAGCAACAGTTGTAAGATGAAAATCAATTCTTTCTTTGGCTGTCTCGGTACCAGAACAAAAGCTTAGCAATTGATAGTTAAGATATGAATAATCAAAACAGAAGCCCAATTTCCTATGCATAACCAAAACAGAAGCCCATTTGATAGTTAAGATATGAATACACAGGTTGTACTTACATATATTAAATCCCCCCTTCTAATTATTATTGTAATAACATTTCTCAGATCTAACTACATGAATTAAATTCTCCTACCCTCACTACTCTAATGCCATTTAATATTATGGTTCCATCCATGACATGCAGGACAACCATGAGCTTGGATACTCCTCGGCTCTTCTTCCAATCTATCCATAACATAAAGGACTCTAATGCAGTACAACAATTGGAGCACCTAGTGATCATTACAAAATGAAGAGCTAGAAGGTTTCACACTTGCCTAAATCCATCGTAATTATATTACGGTTCTCAAATGTAATCACAATGCCTAATTTCATATATCAAACACATACATCTCTAACCTATCAAATGTCATACTATCTTCTCTGAAATGCATACACCTACCATGCTAAAATACACGTACAAAATAGAGCTACCGTGCTAAAATAATAATGTGAAATACAGCTACCAACCTAAAATAATTTCGTCCAAATATTTATACCATGCTAAAATAATTATACAAAATACAGACCTTCTATGTAGTTCACAACCAACAAATACTAGCACCGCAGATCGTTACTATCTTCTCCTCAATGCACCAATGAATTTCTTAGACTGCACTGACATTCCTTCTCGCAAGCTAGAGCAATAAAATTCGCAGACCGTAGGAAAACCAGAGCCACCCTGCTTCTTCACTCCTCCCTCAATGGGTTTCCTTCGTTCGCTCCACCCTCCCTCCCTTCTTATAGCCAGGCAAAAGAACTCAGCGCATGTAGCCATCACGAGGGGGAAAAAAGCCGGGACAGAATCATTGCATGCATGCAGCATCTCCACTTCAATATTTTCGCATGCAGCTGCGCCGAAAGCAGCCTCCCACATGCGGCCACACCGAAAGAAGGGTCAAGTTGAGCCATCAAGTCGAGTCGTCGCATCACTGCCCATACCCGGTTTCTCAAAAACCGGGTATTGCCTCGCTGCCATGTCATCGCCCATATCCGGTTTTTGGTGAACCGGCTATTGCCCCCCTGCCACGTCAGCGCACATATCCGGTTTCTAGGGAACTGGCTATTGCCACCCTGCCACATCATCGCCCATATCCGGTTTTCCAGTTGCCGAATACGCCCATACCCGGTTTTCCAGTTGTCGAGTACGCCATAACCGGTTTTTGGAGAACCGGGTATTTAAAACTGGATTTTGAAAAATCGTATATGACTGGGTTTTTTTTTGTAATTATGCGAAAGCGTTGTATCATTTTGTGAATACAGGTCAAAAGTTGTATTAAATACGAAAATTTCCCCTTATGGACAGTTAAGTAGCGTAGCAAATGTTGTATCAAGGAGAAATGATGTCCTCACGACCTCACAGGACGAATTTTTTACTGTTCTAGCCCCCTCACAAAAATAAATTCGTAATCTAGCCGTTGTTCCATCTAAATTGCAAAAATGGGCACATAACAGTACAAAACCGCTCAGTGGCAGCGCGGCATTTTTTTACTATTATTTTATTCTAATTCCAGTGATCCCCGAGCGCGACATTTATTTTAAATTTTTTTTACCACGAAATCCCGATGTGCGTGAGTGTGGTAATATAAACAAATTTTTTTTTCAATTTTCCAAAAAATTCCAGCGCTGGGAGTGCGCGGTATAATTTTCCAATTTTTTTTGTTTTTAAAATACCGCTCATGGGGGGTGCGGTATAATTTTCAAAAAAAAATTGGTTTTTTAATTTTACTGCTCATGGGGGGTGCGGTATAATTTTCAAAAAAAAAATTTGGGGTTTTTTTGGCACCGCTGAATTGAAGTTTTTTTTAAAAAAAAAAATTGCCGCGGTCTAGGACTGCTTTATATTTAAAAAAAAAACGCCGCGATCGGGACTACTATATATTAAAAAAACAGCCGTGGGTGCAGGCTCATGCGATACAACGAGCAACCAAACGCTGGTTCCCTGGCTACTGCGAGTTTGGCCGCATGGAACCAAGCAACCAAACCGCTTGATAGCTGTTCATATTCAAGAATCTAGAACACCTGTTAAATTGTTGATAATATATCTCTCTCGTCATTATCTTTCCTTCATACAACCTAGATTTTTTGAGCTCTTTTATGGTATACTAAATTGAATATGAACCGTTCATTCTTGGTTTGGTTGATTGGTTCCATGCGGCCAGACTCGCAGTAGCTAGGGAACCAGCGTTTGGTTGCTCATTGTATCGCATGAGCCTGCACCCACGTCTTTTTTTTTAAATATATAGCGGTCCCAGACCGCGGCAATTTTTAAAAACAAAAAAAAAATCAATTCAGCGGTGCCAAAAAAACCCAATTTTTTTTTTTTTTTTTTTGCAAAATAATACCGCACCCCCCATGAGCGGTAAAATTAAAAAAACCAAAAAAAATTTTAAAAAAAATTTATACCGCACCCCCCATGAGCGGTATTTTAAAAACCAAAAAAATTTTTTTTGGAAAATTATACCGCGCACTCCTAGCGCTGGTATTTTTTGGGAAATTGAAAAAAAAATTGTTTATATTACCGCGCTCACGCACAGCGGGATTTCGGGATAAAAAATTTCCAGAATAAATGTCGCGCTCGGGGATCGCTGGAATTAGAATAAAATAATAGTAAAAAAAATGTCGCGCTACCACTGAGCGGTTTTGTACTGTTATGTGACTGTTTTTGCAATTTAGATGGAACAACGGCTAACTTACGAATTTATTTTTGTGAGGGGGCTAGAACAGTAAAAAATTCTCACAGGACCATTTGTCAAGCAGTAAACACAAGAAACATTTGTAATGTTATGGATTAATTGTGGTTATCATTTTTTTTTCTACTCAACCACTTCTTGAAAGGAGTAGTAATTGACATGAACAAGAGATACACGCACATTGGCACAAATGTCATACATGACAATTCTTTTTGCAAATTTTTCAGCCCAAACCGAAATCGGAACTACTTAACTGCTGCTTCGGTTTCCTCTTGGTCTGAGATATGCATCCCTGATTCCATGCAGCTTGGCGGCCACCTCCTGCATGCCGATGCGCTCTTTCGAGGACGGCTTGGTGCAGCAAAGGCCAATGTTCAGCACAGAAAGCAGACAATGTACTCCGTCTTCCTCCATGGCCATTGGAGCTTCTTTGCAAAGGTCCAACTCTTGCAGCAGCTGTGGATCAACAATTTGCATCATCTTATCAGGGAAGTTGATCTCTACAAACCTTGCAATGCTCAATCCATCCTTGAACATGTCATCCGTCGGCCTCCTTCGAACGAATATTTCGAGGAGGACAACCCCGAAGCTGTAAACATCTGAGGCAGTCGAGACCTCACCGCCCCCTGCACATTCTGCAGATCTCATGTAGGAAGAGCTTAGTTGGCATTCACATGCTCACATTGTCAAGCTACATATCAAGAAAAACACAATGTGAAAAAAAAAAGATGGGCGATACCTGGAGCAACATATCCGATGGTCCCCTTTACTGCAATGGAAGAAGCCGAATTCGAGTCACCGAAAGACGGCGCCCCGGAATCAACTTTGAACCTCGCAAGTCCAAAGTCTCCAACACGAGCCGTCATATTACCGTCCAGAAGAATGTTGCTAGGTTTCAGATCACAGTGAACAATGGTTCCTTGGTGACCATGGTGTAGGTACGTCAATGCATCTGATACATCCACCACGATGCCTAGCCTCTGAGCCAGTGAAATGTTGTTCAGATTTATGGAGTCTTCGTCTTCTTCGGTCGAGTACAGCAGTTTATGCAAGTCCCCCCGTGGCATGAACGCATACACTAGCGCTTTGAAATCATTTCCTCTGGAGTCAACGCTGGAGCACGCGGTTAGGACAGGGACTAGATTACGATGCCGCACATTTCTCAAAGCACTACACTCTGCGATGAAGCTCTTGTGCGCCCCCCTTGTCTCTAAGCTGAAGATTTTCACGGCAACCACACTCCCATCTTGAAATAGTTCCCCTTGATACACAGAACCGTATCTTCCTTTACCAATTAAATTAGATGCTGAGAACCCCCCTGTCGCTCTGACAAGATCACTGTAAGAAATTCTGGGAAAACTTCTACCAAATGACATTGATGGCAAAGAAGTAGATTTTCTCTTTTGTTTTCCCCTCCAGAGCAACAGGGCAGAGACCACCATAGCAAATGACACCATGATGGCTACTGGGATCACCACTTTGAGTACTACAGGTAGCTTGTGCTTGGACGAGTCTGAAGCCGTAGCAGAACATGCAGGCAGGTGTAGCTCCGCTGCCCCACCACAAAGCCCCTGATTTCCATCAATCTGTGTGGCAGTTGCATTCTTGAATACTCCTTTTGCCGGGACCTCACCCTCAAGATGGTTGAATGACAGATCTAGTTGCCCAAGAAGTTGTAGGTTACCAAGAGATGATGGAATCGACCCAGTGAGGTCGTTGTGTGACAGATTGAGGATTTGCAGTGTTTTTGCGTTGCCTAATGAAGCGGGGATGCTTCCGCTGAATACATTCTGGTCCAACTCGATACCTTGCAAACTTTCACAGCTACCCAAAGTGCTAGGAATGTCTCCGGGTATCTTATTGGATGACAGTTGCAAATATGTGAGTTGTTTAGCATTGCCAATGTTGGTATGAAGTGGTGCATCTAGGTTGTTGAAAGACAAGCTAAGCTGCGTTATCGTGGGGATTCTAAAGATCTCCTCTGGTATGCTACCGTGAAGCTTATTGTTGGAAATGCTCAGTACTTGAAGAATGGGAAGGCCTCCAAAGCTCGATGGTATTTGGCCAACGAGCTGGTTCGATTCTAGATAGAGCTCTCCCAATTGAGACAAATTCGAAATGGAAGATGGAATGGCCCCTGTAAACAGGTTGCTGCCTAAAGATACCTTCTGCAAAGTTTTGAGAGTTCCAAGCCATTCTGGGAGCACATCTGTAAACTGATTCACAGCCAATGCTACGATAATCAGATTGCGAAGGTTTGCTATGCCGGGAGGGAAATCCCCTGATAGATGATTTTCTGCCAAGTGTAGGCGTTGGAGTTGACTGGAAAGGTTGCCTAATGAACTCGGTACACGCCCTACCAGACGATTCCCAGTCACTGAGAGAACTTGCAGCTCTGTGCAGTTGGCTAAGCTGTCCAAAAACTCCCAATCTTCCTTCCTACGCGCTTGGAGTTGATTGTATTCGAGATTCAGCATTGAGAGTCTTGTAAGTCTGCCTATTGTGCTAGGCACCAATCCGGTGAAATTGTTATTCGATACGTCGATGAAGTACAGATCGGAAGCATTTGCCAATGAACTGGGAATATGCCCTCGAAAGAAGTTGACATCTAGCTCAAGTAGCTGGAGACTGCGCAGAGAGCTACCGAGATTGGGCGGCACCTCTCCGCTAAGCTTGTTTAGACCAACGCTAAGGTCAGTGAGAGTGGAAAGATTTAAGATGGCTCGTGGAAACCTACCTGCCAACTGGTTGCCACCCACGTACAGTTGCTGCAAGCCGGGTAACCTCATGAACTCATTTGGGATGTTGCCCTCGATGTTGTTAAGCGCGCAGCTAAGCGCGCTCAGTGCTGTGACGTTGGAAAGGGAAGCAGGGATGGTTCCAGTGAGATCATTGACTGAAACTTGCAGCACCTGGAGGCCAGGAGGCAAATCTGCAGGAAATCGCCCGACGAGATCGTTGCGATGGAGCAACAGCACCCTGAGCTTTGAGCAGTTTGCAAAACTTGGTATCCCTCCTTGCAGTGTGTTGTTGCTTAGGTAGAGAGATTGGAGGCGCTGCAGGTGACCAAGGGAAGGAGGGATCTGTCCTGTGAACAGGTTTTTCGGCAGGGCTAGATGCTTCAGGAATGTCAGGTTCCCAAGTGAGGGAGAGATTTGCCCTGCTAAACCCCGACTTGTAAGATTCAGAGAGGTGACGCGACGCGGATCCTTCAGGCCGCACGAGACACCTTCCCAGCTGCAGAAGTGAGTGCTGTCGTTCCAGGACATCAGGGCTTGCTGCGGATCAAAACTGATCGCGTTCTTGAAATCGAGCAGCGACAACCGATCTGTTTCGTTCCCGTAGCTGGAGCAGGCGACGGCATGAGCGCTGCAAGCCAGGAGGACCAAGAGAAACTGTCCATGTCCAGTTGCAGTGTCCTTCATGGTATGATACTTTGGTCGAATTTAGATCTTGGTTATATGCATAGAAGGAGATACTTTGGTCAGAAAACGTTGGCAAATGTTCAGTTACCCAGTGTTTGGTATTTGAAGTACCTGAGTGATTTAGTTTTACTTTGAGGAGATGTGCTTCTCTATTTTTCTTCACAAGCCTATATAAAAGAGAGAAATTTTACGATGCATTATGCTGGTAAGTATATATTAGGTAGCAGAAATTAGATTAGTTGTTGATTAATTTGTTAAGGATTTCTACTCATTTGTTATGGTAAGATCCTCTATAAATAAATTCTAGCTAATCTGATCTATTAGATCAAAAAGAATAAACGGTTATATTAAATTTAGTGTACCGCAAAAAGCTCGTAAAAAAAGCCTTAAGGATCACAAATAAGTAAAAGGGACAGCTAGATAGCAGCTAAGTTTTCTGATCTAATCGATTGTAGCTTGCACACAAGTAGTCTCTGATCAATCAGCTGATATTTTTTTTCTTTTGGAACAAGAATGCATGCAGTTCTTGAACCGAAGCTTAAAGCTAGAGAAATGATACGACAGATAATGCTTAGACAAGAAATGCTTACGGCTGATCAGTGGCCAAGCAAAAACGGCCGGCTTGGCGAGAGGACGGCCGGCCGGCCGGAGGCGCGGTGAAAGAACTGATGATGGAGGCTGGAGCAATAGTCGGCGAGGAGGACACGGGCACAACCTCAGTACTACTGCTATTGTCTGGACGTTCGTCGTCTGGCTGGCTGGAAGTCAAAGTGGGACGCCTTGAAATCAGGTAACACGCCACTCCCGTGGCGCCATCAACCAGTCAAATCAAAGCAGCTTTATTAATCAAATCACTTACTTAGCGTCCCTCGCGGCGGAATTTGGTTTTGAACTAAATCCGAGAGATGCTGCGAGATTTTGGAAATTCAAATAAAATCTAATCAAAATATAAATTTTAAATTTTAAATCCGATTTTTTTTTCTATCAGGAAATCCGAGATTTCGGCTGAAATCATAGAGATTTCGGAAGAAATTTCCGAGATTTCGATACGTTTTGAACCGACCAAAAAATGGTCAAAACACGTCAAAAAAATCTAATTTTTTTTGTGGATGGTCTTCAACCTAAATCCAATCATATCTGCTCAAAAAAAATCCGGCAAAAAAAATTTAAAATTTCGACCGAAATCACCGATATTTCAGCGAGATTCCAATTTATACTGTAGCATTTTGAATTTTTTTACCCGACCGAGGTTTTGAATCTTGGGTGAGGGGGGGGGGTTCCAAAATCTCGCAGGGATTTTGCCAGTTTTCGGCGAGATTTGTATTCCCTGCTCCCTCCATGCTTTCCAAGATTTCGTTTTGGAATATGCCTAGTCAATTATTTAAATCTTGATTGTTGATATACAAAGAAGTATTTGGATTTGTCACGTGAAAATAATATCACTAGATTTGCCATAAAAAATATCTTCATATTATTCTATTTTTGATACTTTTTATTAACATATAATTAGAAAACAATACTCAAAGGTATGCATTAGAGACCGTAAGATAATTTAAAAAGAAGAGAGGTAGGTAGTACAACCCAGCATGAAATGGTGCGCCAAAAATACAATAATGTTTAGGCTGACAAAGGTTGGACAAATATGGAAAAAAAAGCTCAAATATACAACATATAAATCAAAATAGCAAAAATATACAACAAAAAAAAATAACAAAAGTATCCACCGCTCCCGCCACGCCGCACGGCGGCCGCCACACCCCATGGCGGTAGCCCTGGCTGCCGCCACCCCACACGGCGGCAGCCAGGTGGCTCCGTCTCGCGCTGCCATGTGTCCCCGTTTGTTTTTTTATTTTTGTTTGATTATTTCGCGTCGAATTTTTTTAGTTTTCACTGATTATTCGACCGGATCTCATTGAAATGCAAATAACTTTCGCTATACAACTCCAAATTTAATAAGAAAACTTTATAAATTTTCGCCAAATCATATGGATTAAGAATATGCTTTCGAATTGTATTTTTAAATATTATTTTTGTACACTGTACCGATAATTTTGTAATAACTTTTAAATTTTGTATTCTTGTTTGAGTCTATTTTACCTTTGTGGAATGGTAGTATCTTTGTTGTATTTTAATGCTATACAACACCCGGCTGAATAGATTATCTATAATACCGTCTCATATGAGCGGTTAGATTCATCAGCTAATTGACGGATGACACACTACATCTTACAATAGTATAGATGGCAGTTATTTATAGTATATCATTATATTATGTAAAAATAACTCATACAATAGATTATCTATAATATCGTCTCATTCTCCTTTTTCCTTCTTTGGTTTCTTCCGTATCACATAAAATTTAGTGGAATGTTACACTTTACCACTGTATATGACATTACCGTCTGTCATTCGCGTCCATATTCTAGCGGTTGGCTCTGTTAGGAGGTGGGAAAAAAGGTGAAATATACAACATGTAAATAAAAAACTGTAGAAATATACAACAAGAAATAAAAATAGCAAAAATACCAACGGTTCCTGCCACGACGTTTTTTTATTTTTGTCTCATTATTTCGCCGAATTTTTTTAGTTTTCTTTGGTAATTCGATCGGATCCGATTGAAATGCAAATACCTTTCGCTATAGAACTCAAAATTTAATAAAAAAACTTTATAATTTTTCGCAAAAGCATATGAATTAAGAATATGCTTTCGAATTGTAGTTATCATTATTATTTTTGTACACTGTACCGATAATTGTGTAATAATTTTTTTGAGACTTCGTGTAGTTTTGGTCAAAGATGTGAAATATATGTACGGTAACACTTTACCGATAGATGGGCAGAATAAGAATGCAGTAAATTACGTACGGCTTACGGATGGTAAACAACAATGGCATGTACCGGACTAAACCTAACATGCCTTAGGGAAAGGGAACAACAAGAAGGGTCCTTGTCGTACATTTTACTGAGTGCAGCGAGGATATTTTCCCTTACGCAATCCTTCAGCTCCTGCCGCCCTGGCCCTAGCTGCCCTCTCATGCTTTCTACTCACCTCCTCTCCGTGGCATGGCGCTGCTCGGCCTCCCTCGTGCAAGCATCTGCTCCAGACGCTTGCGCTTCTCCTCCGATCTGCTCACACCGCTGCTCCACCATAGCCCTCCGATGCGAGTACTCCCAATTCCGCATCCTTTCCATCTCGAGAGTTTGTTCCGCGTCGTAGAATCGGATGAACTCGCACAGTGGAGGCTGCAATTGGTCACATCACATGGTGTTAGACACATGCAGGTTCGATGCAACACTAAATGCGAGTATGAACATACGGGACTTCTCCGCCGCAGCCGCATCCCCAGCGTTGGCTCAGAGTCGTGGTTGCGGCAACTCCAGTACCTCATACCGTATGTGTATGAGTTGTCTATGGACTGCCGGAAGCGGCAAGGATCCCCGCATAGGCACATGGGGACCTCCGTGCCGTCGGGGATGGTTTGGACAACGCTGTGCCTTGGAGGCGAGGGAAACTCCATTGGTGCTGCTCGTTTGGATTGTGGGGGATGGTTCTCTTTGTTGTACTGGAGCAGTCGTTCGGTTGATGCAATGCTGGGAAGCCAGGAAGGGGGTTAAATAGCCTGAATTGATAAAGCGACAAACTTGAAGCAAGAACGAATCCGCAAGCATCGAATTCCTTTGCAGCTCTGCCTGTGCTTGGAAGCGACAAATGCATACAGCTTTGTAGCTGGTAGGGAGGTGCCAGTCAGGCTTTGGCAGCTATGCTTTGACAGGACGACTAAGGCATTCTCTGCCACGCATGCATTTGATGACATGATATGTCCTGCAGGCTTTGCCAGCAATGCTTTGACAGGACGTCTCAGGCAGACAGTAGGGCCAATGCAACGAAAGTTTGGATGATAACAACTTAAGGGCTAATTATAATAGTCGCGAAAAAATATGACAACTTAAGCATATTCGGCCGGCTGTGAAATATCACGTTTGAGTCCATTTTTCGGAAGAATGCAGCTGATTTGCTCTTCTGTGTACTGACTATGATATTATGGAAAAATATTGTAATTACACCTTCCGTTGTATGTATTTTCGTATAGTTGAAAAGGGCTAATTATAATTGTCGCGAACAAATATGACAACTTAAGCATATTCGGTCGGCCGTAAAATATCACGTGTGAGTCCATTTTTTCGAAAGAATGCAGCTGATTTGCTCATCAGTATACGGACTACGATATTATGGAAAAATATTGTAATTACACCTTCCGTTGTATGTACTTTCGTATAGTTGAAAAGGGCTAAATATAATAGTCGCGAACAAATATGACAACTTATGCATATTCGGTCGGCCGTGAAATATCACGTTTTAGTCCATTTTTTCGGAAGATTGCAGCTGACTTGCTCATCAGTATACGGACCACCATATTATGGAAAAATATTGTAATTACGCCTTCCATTGTATGTATTTTCGGATAGTTCAAAAAGGCTAATTATAATGGTCCTCTTACAAATATGACAACTTAATCATATTCGGTTGGCCGTAAAATATCACGGTTGAGTCCATTTTTTCGGAAGAATGCAGCTGATTTGCTTTTCACTATACGTACTACCGTATTATGGAAAAAAATTGTAATTACATCTTCCGTTGTATGTATTTCCGGCAAGTTGAAAAGGGCTAATTATAATGGTCGCATACATATATGACAACTTGAGCATACTCGGCAGGCGGTAAAATGTCATGTTTGAGTCCATTTTTTTGGAAGAATGCAGCTGGATTGCTCTTCACTATACGGACTACCATATTTTGGAAAAATATTGTAATTACACCTTCCGTTGTAAGAATTTTCGGATAGTTGAAAAGTGCTAAATATAATAGTCGCGAAACAAATATGACATTGCATGACATAGATTAATGAAGTTGTCACGTTTGAGTCCATTTTTTCAAAAAGGTGGTTATCGGCTCCCACCCTCGTTTTGCAAAAAGGTGGTTATCGGCTACGATACTTGGGGTTATTGCGGTACTACAATTTACTTGTAAAGAAAGGTGTAAACGAAATATTTGTGTACAGAACGGTAGTCCGTATATCATAGAGCAAATATGATCCATTCTTAAAAAAACAATAGTAAACATATGTGATGCATACAAAATATGATATATATATATATATATAATATACTATAATATTGATGCAAAAACATGAGAGAGAATAGATAACACAAATGGAACGATTGCATTGCATGAGATAGATTAATGAAGTTAACATAAGTGACGCATAAAGCATGATCTAGTTCGCAATTGCAGACAAAATTATCACAAGGATAACTACATACAGCATCTTCTCTACCCACTTGATATGATCTAAAATGCGCTCCACCTTTAATGTCAGCATGTTAAGCCTTTGCTCTAGCGTTGGGTTCATCATCTGCTCGAGTGTTGGGTCCATCCGCTGCTCTAGGCCGGGAAGCATCCCCGCTGGTGCTGCGGTACTACGACGCTCCATCGATGTATTCAGGGTGTCACTTGTGAAAATATTGACATCTCGCGATCGCATAACGATGTCAACATATTTTCAGACCATGTAAAGAACTGTGAACTCATAAGAGACTACTCGAAGAAGAGAACAATCATCATAAGCTGGAGAAATCGAACTACATTCCCACTTACAGAGTAATTAGGGCATTTATAAAACACCCGGCCGTAATTTGACGAAGTGGTGGAGTACAACACATTAGCTTCCACATGGCAATTAGGGCAATCGACCCGCCTAGCATTGGCAAGTGCAATGGCTCTCCGATTCGCTGAGCTCGACGTTTGAGACATGGCCTTCACACAATTGAAGAACGCACAAGTGTAATTAGGAAGAAGAGGATATCAGCAAGCTAATGTACAATGTGACTCACCGTATAAAATTTCTTTTGTAAATAATACCTCTAAAACATGTAGCCGGAATGAAATACTGGAAAAAAAGAAAGCTAATCTACCAGTTCTCCTCTACGCGCTATGGGGTTTGTAAACTCACTCAAACCTTTATGCACTCTGCGATATTTATAGGCAGGGAACGAGGGAGGAACGACGCAGCTGGCGGCACATCAGCCTGCAGGGCGAGGGGCCAAGACAGGCAATCAGCACGTGGCAGCGTGTGCTGCGGGCGGCCTGGCTGCAGAATCGTTGCAGCTAGCAGTGGCTTGGGAGTGGCCACCAGGTGGCGTAACGTTAGCGCACGAGGTTAGGGGCCGGGACATGAAAGCGGCACGTGGCAGCGTTAGCTGCACGCGATGGGGGCCTGGTTGAAGCCTAGCTGGAGCTGGCAGTGTCCTGGTCCTAGTAATGCCCTTCGTGTAATAGTCGCGAACGAAGATGACAACTTAAGCCTATTGGGTAGGCCATAAAATATCACGTATTACTCTATTTCTTTGGAATAAGGCAGATGATCTGCTCTTCGAAATACGAAGTAGCATGTCATGGAAAAATATTGTTTTGACACGATGCATGCAAATTACGCCAGTGCAAAAGGCCTCAGTATAACTTAGTGGCAAAGACAACTTAGTGCCATAATATATTTCATTCCGAGCACAATCTTGCACATATTAAAACATTACATTGAAAGTAAAATAATGCAATCGAACGAGTTGATCAATAACGGGTTCAACGGCCTTTTGGGTTAGTGTTCCCCCTTCCTCTTCCCCTGCGCGTCCCCCTATCATGACGTTCCTGGTTATCGTAGTCGGACGGTGTGAAAGTTTCGGGCCGATGGGGGATATGTAGTCCAGCCGCCTGCGCTGGACCTAACCGTGCACCTCGCGTTCCAGCGTCGAATCGCACAGGCTGGACCGCGTACGATGTGCCGCTGTGGATGCCCCATCCAGCCATCGACTGGTCTGCATGGTACCCTGATGCGCGGAGTACGTCCGAAGGCTGTTGCTCTTGCCAGTTCGATCCACCGGCCTCCTCGGGGTTACTGGGACGCGATGGCAACCCTAGGGATTGCAAACACGTCGTCGCGAGAAAATCTGTGAATGTAGTCCCCGAGCCCATAAGGTCATCGTACGCCCTCGACACGTCCTCCCATGTTTGTTGATGCTGGACGGGGGTACTAAAAGACTCCTGCGGCAATGATGGGGACGGTGACATGTTGATGTGTACTCCTCCTTGAACGTTCGCCCCAGCACCTATTTCAACGTAGCCGCCTCCATGGCCCCGGCCGCTCTCATGGCTTGGGACCCGGGACGAAGTCGATGCTCTGGGTTGGTCTTGACCCCGCCGAGCAGGCACAGGCGTTGCACGTGTATCCATGGACATGCTCCTCATCAGGGGGCTCGGTGGAGGCGGCGCCTCGTACGGTACATCCCCGTAATCAGGTTGGGTAGATGGCCTATGGCCACCAACATCTCTGACCGCATTTCTTATACGGTGGCCTGTGCGGCGGAGAAGGTTCCGTAGGGGATTGCTTGATTAACGTTGTTGTGGCTGTGACTGCGTGAGGATCTCGTCCGCCTGGTCATGCATGTACTCCGCCTCACGCCTCTGCAAATTAACACGTATCGAATATTTAATTGGGTATATCCCCAGTTTTTAATATGTGATAGGTGCGATCCATACCAGTGTGTGCATGCGCTCTGCGTACTCCTCCGCATAGCCATGTTGCACTGGCATCGCCACAGCCCTGTCTAGGAGCACCGCCCGTGTGCGAGGTCTGTACAATTCAAGGTACCCAAATGTGTCCGTCTCGTGGGCTGCGCCTGATGGGTTCCAGATGTCCTCAGTGGCCATCGAGTTCCACCTCTCAATATGCCGGTTATTCCGTGCGACCCAGTTGTAGTTGTGCCCCGATGTGCTCCTCCTGCGGATCAATTCAACACGTTATTAATGGTTTCCACAGTAAGCGTGAAAGTAATGTGACATATAGCGACATACCCATGGGAGCTTTCGGAGTCTGTCAGAGGCGGTAGAGGGAAAGACTGCCGGTACCCAAATTGGCGCTGAACGCGCTCCGGAGAGTATGGTTCAACGGCACTCATGCACAGTATGAAGCATTTCGTCATCCAGTAATGAGGTTCCCCCGTGCACAGATTGGAGATATGGCCTCCCGACGCAACCTCCTCCACGGCCTGGGTGGAAAAGGGATCCCACGTGACCTGCGCTGATGTCAGGAAGTCTAGGTCCCCCACGAGACAGGGGTACAAGCCGCGGTCTGATTCCTGGGCCCATCGAAGTCTGGCATGCATCCATTTGTAACCCAAGGTTGGCCTTCCGATTGCATGCCAGTTAGCTTCATCAACGGGCACTGGGTAGTACCGCCTTACCACAACTGTAGAAGCGGCGGGCAACCTCCCATTATTGAAGTTGGTTGTGACCGGCGGTAGGCCGCACACATTTCGCGATATGTGTCTGCGAGAACTGCCGAGCCCCAGCTGTAGTTGTTCGGTGCTGCATCTTCTCGCACCTGCTCGGCTAATTCCCGAGCGACCCAAACGAGGTGGGGGCAACGGAATCACCATTTCCGTTTGTAAATAAAATTCCTGCAAGGAGGAAATAGAGGTACACCTCGAAGTGCCTATTTATTTGACCAGGGTCTGCGTTTACAGGACATGGTCCAGCCTCCGGGAAACTGTCGAGCCATGTGAAAGAGACTCCCTGATCACAGTTCCCCGTGTATGTTGTGCCGAACCTGCATCGAAGAAAATCACCTATTAGGAAATCACGTTAGCTCCCAAAATAAGTGTGGTTCGTGTGCTTTCACATTTATTACCTTCCCTCTACATAATTCTTCCATGCCTCTTTGGAGGGCTTGCGCACTACGAGGGGTTTACCGGAAAGTGGAAGGCCAAATAACATGGCGACATCTTTGAGGGTCACCGTCATCTCGCCGAAGGGGAGGTGGGAAGTATGCGTCTCCGGACGCCATCTGTCGACCAACGCGGTGATAAGGGCCCCGTCCAGTCTAGGCATTGGGGTCTGCTGGCCATCTCCTTCGTCGGCTCCACGCACCATAAATGCGAAAGCTAACAGGCCTGTCCGTCCGAGGCCGTATATGTACTGAAGGTCAAATCTCTTTATGTTACGGGAGCCACGCATGCGGAGAGTGTTCAGCTGCAAGGACAGAGCAAGTAAACATATTGAGCATAACGAAAGGTGCATACGCTTGCGATACGTTACGACAGTGAAGTAATGACGTTACCGTCTGGCCGGCGGCCCACTTGCGCCCTCTGTGGTCGTCATCATACTTCGATCGCAGTAGCTCTGGCAACTCCATCACAATCCTGCATAATCTCGAGGGAATGAAACAATGAAATACAAAAAAATCATCAGAAGAAATTACAAAACCACTCTACATACCCAAAGAAATTTAGGTTCATAAATTACATAATTGACATTTCACGAAGAGAATGCAAAATGAAGGTAGTAAGAAGATGTTGCATGTCTAATGCGTATAGTTGAAATATTACATTGGACAACATCACCCTCTGTTTGGGCAGCCTCTACGGTCATGCCCTGTCTGCCTGCAGATGCGACAACGCCGAAGGCCATCGTCTCGCTGAGACGCATCCATGTCACCCTCAAACCGCGCGGAACGCGGTCTACCCGGCGTATCGCGCCTTAGTGTGGGGTACGGGAGCCACGTAGGGGGTTCGGAGGTCTTGTATTTCGTGCCGATGTTGAACGGTTCGAAATTCCCTGTCCATGTTGCTCTAACGGCATCCATACGGTAGTACGGTGTGACATATTGTGTGCCGTCGTTGTCCCCCATATCACGGCACGCTGCTAGCACGTGCGAGCAGGGGATGTGCTCTAGGCGAGGCTTGTTGCATGAGCAGGTCGCCTCATACAGGCCGAGCTGGCATATCTGGTTTGTGTCCCCCGCGGAGTATTCCGAACGGTGCTTGCGCTTGCACTCGACGAGAAAAATGTTCTGCGCAGGGTCTATCATGCGCGTGCGGTGGAATTGAGCTTTCTGCCTACGACGCTGTAACAAAGCCTCGACACGGGGAGCGAAGGTTGAGCCACAGTTGTATGCCGCCCTTTGGCGATCAACAAAGTATTTCGCGGTCCTAAAAAATGTGAGCTCAATGATTGGGTAAATGGGTAGGCAACGAGCCCCCCGCAGCACATTGTTGTACGACTCGGCAAAGTTCGTCGTCATGATGGAGTATCTGCAGAAGAGAAGCATACCGCTTAGGTGCAAAATAGTGCTGTCAAATGATGTGGTACTGTACTAGAGAGGGCATTATCTTACAGAGCACCGTTTGTATCGTGCGCCCAGGCCCATCTCTCAGCGGGTTTACGAGCTATCCATTGAGCGAATGTCATCTTGCGCCGTACGGAAACCTCCGAGCCACCAATTACCTGTGTGCCCTCCATGGTCTCTTCCGCCACCAGTTCCTTTGAGCGCTCGTTCAGCTGGTTAAATATCGTATCGAACTTGCACAGTTGGTTTTGCATGCATAGGGTTTTGAATAGCTTCACCATGTTCTTGTTCCTACACATGGTGTACAGGTTCGCCCCAAGGTGACGCATGCACCATCTACGCTGGACGTCTCTCCACAGGCAAGGGCAATCTTCATCCTCCGCCATTCTATCGAGGGCGTTCAGCAGCCCTGCATTACGGTCCGATACGACGCACACACCGGCCCTATCCCGCACCACACGGGTCTTCACCAGGGACAGGAACCAGAACCAGCTGTCGTTGCTTTCGCTCTCAACCACGGCGAACGCCAGCGGTAGTATCTGGTTGTTTGCATCGGCAGCTAGGGCGGTAAGTAGGGTGCCATTGTACTGGCCGGATAGAAATGTCCCATCCACGCATATAACAGGACGGCAGTTGCTGAATGCCGTGATGCATGGACCGAACGCCCAGAACACCCTGAGGAGGTAGTAGTGTTCTGGAGCAGTCGTTCCATCGGGAAGCTACACGGGTTCAACAGCAATAGCATATTCGGAGCCCGGGTTTGTTGCAGCTATCCGCCTTAGTAGGCGTGGAGCCCAATTGAATGACTCCATAAAACTACCAAACAGCATTTTCAAAGCCATCTGCTTTGCTCGCCAAGCCTGTAAGTAGTTTATGGACATCCCTATCCTATTCTGCATCTCAGCAATTATGGTTGCGGGTCTGAGACTAATGTCAACCTTCAGCACGTCTAACAGGATTTACGCGATGAATCTTGATTTCACCACGCCGCTTGTGTTCCGAACAAGCGCCTCTGTGCATGTGTGCGGTGTGTACCGGCGTATAATGAAATGGTGCTGATGTTTAGGGCGTTGAGCACGAACATAGAATCCGCACTACTGCCCTTTCTTACATATAAGCTCGAAGCAGTTTGGGTCCGAGCGATGCACACGGTGGTCACGCCGGGTCACCACGGCGTAATTAGTGCAGAAGTGCATCGCTTCGTCCTTTGTGGCAAACTCCTGGTCGAGTTCTATGTCGCTATGGTCTTGCCCACGCCTAGAAATATCCTCCAAGCGGGCTAGAACACAGTCGACCGGGTCCAGCATGTGCAAAAATGCGATTGCTGGCCCCGGGTCCTCATCTTCGTCAGGACCATCACCATAAGTAGGGTGAGGGTCATCCCCTAGGGCATCCGCATCAACCTCAGGGACGGGCGCATCCGTCTCGCCAGTCCCTGCCAAGCCCCCTTGACCGGGGACTTGCTGCGAGCTCATGGCAATTTCCTCTTCGGACTGGGGTTGTTCGTCCGCATTGACCCACATGTCCTCCTCCTGGGCTTGGCTCGTCCCTGCCTCCCCAGCGGGGGTGCGAGGGACCAGCTTGACGTGAACACCTAGTGCGAACCCTTCCTGTGCAGCCTTCTCCATGTATAACTGCCAGGCACTCGTTCTACGGAGCTCGAATAGGCTGTACACGTAAAGCAAGCTATTTGGCACTACATGGGGCCTAACCCCATCTACCACGAGCTTGTACAATGTACGGTCAACACTAAGAGCGTGTGCAGCCGCTCTTGCTGCTGTACGCAACTCTATCAGTGGATTTACAGTTGTCTCTATGTGTGAACAATTATGCATGCTGACAAATGGGCCCTGCAAATTTGCGGGCTCCCCCCATGCCATATATGAAGCGGAATCGCCATCGAGGACTGTAGCATTGCATAATTGTAGTCATCAATAATTGCACACACGCACCGCTAACATCTTTAAACATATTGGCATGACTCAAATTTTAATTACGAAAGAATTAATGTTATGGTTACGTACAGTTAAAATGTATGCCAACATATAATTATATATATGTTATATAATATACTATCACAAGACATATGCAGTTTATGAAATCCTAAAACCACATTCCACACTCATAATATCATGTAAAATACTACTACACAGAAAGGCATTGTATACTTTACATTTTAGGTTCGTATAAACTAAGTAAAACAAATATACGTAGCTAACAAATTAATTTGCTGTTTTTTCGATCTTTTTGTGCGGATGTATTTCTAGGTGATACGATTAATTCGCATTTTTTATGGAATGCGGGGATTTATCTACCAGGTTCGCAATATATGGTGTTCACTCGGAGAAACGCATGCATACATACATTTCATCATAACAACATAAGTTTGGTAAAAGTGTGCTAGCAGCATGATATAAGGGGAGATGCTTGCCTTGCTCTAAGTTTTCTGGAACGGCGTTGAGGTCAACGTGTGCGGTCTCTGCAGTGTCGGTACCTACAGGAAGCAAAAACAATACGAAGTCCAATAAGTAGTAAGGGAAAATAGCTTACAATGGTGCGGAACTTCGGCCCACCGATATTTAAGTCGGATTAAGTGGCTACTTTGGTTCGAGTTGTAAAGTTCAGAAAGGAGGTTAACTCCTTTCGGGTCCAAGTAGATGTTACGTCCAAAAAAACAGTCCTTCGCTGCAGCGAATCATCGTGCGAAATAAATACAGTGCAACGTTCGAGTGGAAGCTCCGCAGAGGGTCCTGACCTCTGCAGAGACTCCTTTCAGATCAAAAAAATTAAGTCAGATTAAGCAGCTACTTTGGTTCGAGTTATTAGGTTAAGAAAGGAGGTCAACTCCTTTCGGGTCCAAGTAATGATTACGTCCAAAAATAAGTACAACAATACGAAGTCGAATAAGTAATAAGGCAAAATGAATTAACACAGTCCAGACCTTCGTGCAACCAATATTTAAGTCAGATTAAGCAGCAACTTTGGTTCGAGTTATTAGGTTCAGAAAGGAGGTCAACTCCTTTCGGGTCCAAGTAATGATTACGTCCAAAAATAAGTACAACAATACGAAGTCGAATAAGTAATAAGGCAAAATGAATTAACACAGTCCAGAACTTCGTGCAACCAGTATTTAAGTCAGATTAAGCAGCAACTTTGGTTCGAATTATTAGGTTCAGAAAGGAGGTCAACTCCTTTCGGATCCAAGTAATGATTACGTCCAAAAATAAATACAACAATACGAAGTCGAATAAGTAATAAGGCAAAATGACTTAACAAAGTCCAGAACTTCGTGCCACCAATATTTAAGTCGGATTAAGCAGCAACTTTGGTTCGAGTAATTAAGTTCAGAAAGGAGGTCAACTCCTTTCGGGTCCAAGTTGTGATTACGTCCAAAAATAAATACAACAATACGAAGTCGAATAAGTAATAAGGCAAAATGAATTAACACAGTCCAGAACTTCGTGCAACCAGTATTTAAGTCAGATTAAGCTGCTACTTTGGTTCGAGTTATTAGGTTCAGAAAGGAGGTCAACTCCTTTCGGGTCCAAGTAATGATTACGTCCAAAAATAAATACAACAATACGAAGTCGAATAAGTAATAAGGCAAAATGACTTAACACAGTCCAGGAATTTGTGCCACCAATATTTAAGTCGGACTAAGCAGCAACTTTGGTTCGAGTAATTAAGTTCAGAAAGGAGGTCAACTCCTTTCGGGTCCAACTTGTGATTACGTCGAAAAATAAACACAGTCCTTCGCTTAAGGGGAAGATCGTGTGAAATACATACACGCCGATGGTCATCGGAGGGTCCAACCCTCCCAGACAGCACAACGTTACCTCGGCACAGGGTCCTGACCTCTGGATAGACTAATGGTCCCAAAATAAGTTTGTTATTTCATATAATATTCTTACTTACGTAAACATTTTTAGGTGTCACGGTTAATTCACGTTCTCCGCACATAATATCACATAGATTACTGCTACACACATAATATCATAAAAGCATTGTACTAATGTTTCCTAATACCGTCGTAACATTTCAATATAGCATAACAGTTACACTGTCCTCAACAATAATAAATTGCACAAACGTAAATACGGCAATCTAACCTAACAAGTTCGTCACTAAAACTGCACCGACCAAAACATACTATTATTTGTGAAGATTTGTAACTAACCTTCTTCAAGTAGTACAGAAGATCAAAATAACTCGAGCTTTGAACCAATAAATGTTCGTAAAAAAAACCTGCAAGATACAAATCATGTATGAAATAAACAAAAATTATTAAAGTTTGTGAAAAAAATAAACAAACCACAGAGTATTAAAGTAGGTCGCCATATATGGTGTTCACTGAAAGTAACGCATCCATACATACATTGAATCATAATAACATAAGCTAGGTCAAAGCGTGGTATTAACATGAAAGAAGGGGAGGTGCTTGCCTTGCTCCGAGTTTTCGGGAACGGCGTCGAGCTCAACGTGTGCGGTCTCTGCAGCGTCGGTACCTACACGAACCAAAAACAACAATACGAAGTCAAATAAGTAGTATGGCCAAAAAAACTCACCACTTTCGGGCCACCAAGTTTTAAGTCCGATTAAGCAGCCACTTTCGTTCGTGTTATTAAGTTCAGAAAGGAGGTTAACTCCTCTCGGGTCCAAGTAGAGATTACATCCAAAAATAAAAATAGCCCTCCACTGAAGCGAATAATCGGGCGAAATAAATACAGTCTGATGGTCATTACATTCTTTACATTTCATGTTCGTCCTAACAGAGTAAAAAATTTATGGTTATTTTTTGTACCACATAGAATAACAACTTTCCAACGTACCTATCCAACAAAAGCACGCCTGTGCAACTCTGTAACACACTAAAAACTGGTGTCAGGTCACGGTTGCCCACCAGTACGAAAACCACCTTCTCAAACTTATACAAAAACTCCGATTAAATGTCAACGCTCCTCACCTCGTACAAATGATCTGCAAGAAAAAGATAAACACATAAATACTTCTCTCCATAATATAGCCTTATCACCCATGCAGAAAACAAATGGAGTACCAAAACCTTTCAGTACACCGGTAGAAGCAACAACCCACAAAGCCTAATTGCGAATAAAATGAGCAGCACGAAGAGATGGAGAGCACTACAAAGCCACAAGTATCTGGCGTGAAGAGAGCCTACAGATTTTAGCGTGAAGAGAGCGACGGACGAGCTGCCTTATATAGAAGGGGAGGTAATTACTGTGTGGACCTTAATCGCGATTTTCTTAAGCGCAATTGTATTATTTTCTTTTAATCACGTTCATTACCAACATTAATAGCCTTTGGATTCTGACTCGAAGTTATTTGACGAGACGTTTCACTGTGCCAACCACCACCCCCTCCTATTGAGCCATGTGCATCCATCCATCTACGCGCCGAAAGCACCAGGCATGAGTGCAAAAACCAAAATTTTTGAGTGGCCCGGCCCCCAATCGCCGCCGCGTGCAGCCGCACACCCCCCGGCCCCGTCGCCCCACCCCCCGCACGCCGCCACCTGGCTGCCGCCGGCCCATGTGGCGGCAGCCAGGCCTCGCTTGGCCGGCCCCACCACGCCGCCACTGGCTGCCGCCGTCCATGTGGCGGCAGGCCTCCTCGCCGGGCCCCGCCGTACTCGGGCGCTCGCCACTGGCTGCCGCTGTCCGTGTGGCGGCAGTGGCCCCGCTGCCGCTGGCGGCCGCCATGTCAAATTTGCAAAAAAAAAAATTAGTTGTATATTTCTGCAATTTTGTTTTATATGTTGTATATTTGAGCTGTTTTTCCGGACAAATATATAAATATATTTGAACAACGCCAAATCGCATATATTCTTTGCATGGATAGGTTTAAAAAGCTTCCACACTTCAGTTATTAGAAATGTTGACAGGAGAAAGAGAGGTTGCAGCTGGTTGACCCGGACTTTTGGAGCGAAAAAAAAAACAGTGTGCCGCGTAGGAAAAACAAAAGAAAAATGGAACACATCATGTGTGATTTGGGAAGCTCTATTTTGCGGTTATCCGCAACATGATTTTTCCTGTGGTTGCTCCTTAAGCACGGCACGTGGAGGTTTGGTTGCTACTTGCTCCCTAAGCACGGCTCGAAAATTCAGCACGGGAATTTCGACTTGGGAAGTTTGAGCTCTGGACAATTTCCACTCGAATTCGAGATAATTCAACTCGAATCCTAGAAAAAAAAATCATTCTAAAATTACTTGACGATTGCGTGTAGTGGCTACAGTGATCGAAACTTTAGTGGCAGGCCTGATCCATAACGTCCAAAAGCAATCGAGTGACCACATCATGGCGAATTTTTTTTTTAAATAATACTTTTTTTAAACCAAATTGCGTTTTTAATATACGGAATAAAAAATTTGCAAAAATAATATGTGGTCGCCAAACCGTACGGCGAATACCCTATTTTCGCCGAACCGTGCGGCGAACACCCTATTTTCGCCACACGGTTCGGCGAAAATAGCTTAATTGCGCTATTAACCCGTCAGACGGGAATCAAGGGTATTATCGCCACGGTGTGGCGAACACGATTTCGCCAAGCGGTGTGGCGAACACCCGATTTAAGCCAAACCGTACGGCGAAAATAGGTTGTCGCCGCACGGTGTGGCGAAAATTGCTCGGTAAAAATTGCCCCGACGACAGATCGATCGATCTGTTTGTTCGGCCGCCGAAACAGAGAAGAAAAAGAGAGGGAGGGCGATCCGCCGGCCGGAAGAGAGGGAGAGAGAGAGAGGAGAGGGAGAAGAAGAAGAGGAGGAGGAGAAGAACAAGAAGAGGAGGAGAAGAAGAAGAACAGGAGGAGGAGAAGAAGAAGAAGAAGAAGAGGAGGAGGAGAAGAAGAAGAAGAAGAAGAGAAGAAGAAGAGAAGGAGGTAACCTCGCATAGCGATTTTGTTTAATTTCGTGTTTTTTAATTTAGAGTAGTGCAATTTAGAGTAGCGATATAGAGTAGTGCAATCTAGAGTAGTGCAATGTAGAGTAGCGATATAGAGTAGTGCAATCTAGAGTAGCGATCTAGATCAGTTGAATTGTAGAGTAACGATTCTAGTTATTTAATTTAGAGTAGCAGTTTTAGTTATTTAATTTACAGTGGTGATATTAGTTTGCATATGTAAACGTTGTTAAATTTACAGTAATGAAATTTACTTATTAGCATTGTTGAAGAAATCATTAATCGGTAACTAATTGGTCGACCTAGGATTAACTGAACTAAAATATTGAATAAGTGATTAATCCCGTTTTATCGTTCGGTCGGCCACGCTTTATCACCGTAAACATAAAAAATGGAATCTTTAGGTGTTGGATCACAAGCCAATCGGCCAGTTAATCGGCTAATCGGCCGATTTTTTCGAACATTTAGCAAATAGACATATTACACATGCGCTATTGTGGTAGGGCCAGCCAGGCTCACCCCTCCCCTTGGCCAACTGAGTGAAACACCACGCGTCTAGTGACCCACATAAACGGTTTTATGAACGCCAACCTCTTCCTTCGACAAAGCCATGAGCCCATACTCTAGAGGTCAACCCCGGTAAAAGGAGAGATGGATAAGGATCACCCCTTTTCCCCCCATAGCGAGGGAAGTACCCTTCCGTGGCGAAGGAGGGCCGGAGGAATCACTCCTAGCGTGTCTCCCTCCGGCCAGAACCTAATGCCAAATCACCAATGTCGACACCCTCCAACAACTCCTCCCAAGTACACGGTGGCGTGTCGGGCAATCGAGACCCCAATACAAGTGAGATTCCGTCAAACCCCTATAAAAGGTGTACGAGCAGAGGGCAAAAAACCCAGCGTATGAAGGCGTGAGTCAATAAAAAAAAATTCAAGTTAGCCCTTGGCAAGAAAATAATAAAGAAAAAGAAAGGCCACTCAATACGGGCAAATCCAGGCCCGCCATATAAAAGCGGGGAAGAAAGGCGGTGGCGGAGTTCCCCAAAAAACAAAACTCGATCAGCGACAAGGAAAGAAAAGAGAGACCGGTGGTTCCACGACACCATGCGAAAAGAGACCCGGTGGTTCCACGACACCCTGCTGGCGCCGTCAGTGGGGAACAACCGCAAGGTGAAACCACCAGCCGATCAAGCTCAAGGGTAAGTTTCTGCAACCATGCCACCAAAAAAGGAAGGAGGCAGTATCCAAGGGGCGACAGCGGGCGGGAGGCGAAAGAACCAAGCGGCGTCACGAGAAGCCAATCTGGAGATCCCCTCGACACGCATGATGAGGCGGGTGCGGCGCAGTGAAGCTTCGAAGCGTGGCGAACCTTACCTCCTGAACTTCCGGTGGCCGGAGTGCGCCAGCGAGCCCCAAACGCAGCGGCCTCGGCGGCGGGTCGACGGTTTTAAACAGCGGGAGGAGATGTGGCCCGAGCGTCGGCGCATCGACTCATCGCCAAAAGACCCATGGAAGCGAAGAAACCAGGGAGAAGGAACCGGGCTCGAGGAGGAGATTGGCCCCAGCGTGCGCGGGCTCACATGAAAGCCAATGAACAACTCATGGCGAGTTGAAGCGTCTGCAAGGACTATCGATGGGGTTCAATCGAATCACAAGGCAGCTTGAGCCGTGAGGTGCTATCTCAGATCGCGACGGCACGAGGAAGACCACGATCCAAACCCCCTCGGCGCCGCCTCGGACCAAAAAATGGCCTTCCAGGAAGCTTCAAATTCCCAACTGTTGCCGTATGGCGGTCGAGACGGACAAGGAGTTCCTCCGCGTTTGTAATCTGATTGAAGCGAGAGGAGGAGATGATGATATCAAAGCGAAGGGGCTCCTTCTAGCTCTCGAAGGCATAGCCTTATCCTGGTACTCTTGGCCCGGAGCCGGTCAATCACCTGTTGGCGCCAACTCCAGCCGCAAGCTTGAAGGCAACTTCCAGGTAATTTCGATGGAATGAAGAGGAAAGTGACCTATTTGCGATCGGACAGCGAAGAAACCCTTAAAAGTTACTTCAGGCGTTTCTCCGGATTAAGTGCAGTCGAGTAAGCGACACTACTATCATCAATGCGACGCGTTGCGGCTGCGTGAGGGGCCCGCATTGGCGGAAAGGCTCGCTCGTAAAGAGAGTGCGCCTGGTGGAAGAACTCTTTGCGAAGATGAGAAATGCAGGGCGGAGGAAGACAACTTCGAAGGAAGGCAGGCCCCAACGGGGAGAAGCAAGTCGCTCAGCGCAAGAGAGAGCGAGGAAGGACCTCCGCCCAACAAAAATGAGGAAACGATACGAGCCGGGAAGAAGAGCGAGAGGAGCAGAATCCACCACATTGAAAAGCCAAGAGATCGGCAAGCCACGGGCGGCGAACTGCGAGCGGCGAGAGACGAGAGACCACCCGGGCGAGAAAGCAAAACGAGGAAGCCCGAGGAGTTAACAAGAAGGAAGGAAGAAGCGAGCCCGGCGATGCCACGCGAATATCACGGGGAAAATATCACTCGACACCATCAATGCAAAGTGATCAGCGGATATCGGCGGTTCGGCGAAACAAAGAGAAGTCAAGAGCGCATCTTGCGCGCCGGAAGCACCTCTGTTGGACAACAACACCCCTCGAGTAGGAATGAATCATCTTAGTCGCATTATCAGCGTCATTGCGAGGCTCCTCATCACATCTCTCGTCAAAAAAACAGAGGAGGCGTCGCCCGACAAATTAACCACATCGCCAATTACCCCCACCACCCTTCCTCACATTAAAATGCGAGCCAATCACATTCACACGAGGAGGGCGCCAGGAGTACACTTCGCACCAAGATTCCTTGGTAGTAATGCGCCATCGTATCGGCGCTAAATCGTCGAATATTGGTAGATGGAGGAGCGGCTAGCGGACATACTATCCTGAAGGCTTTCCAACAAATGATGATTCCACAAGATCGGTTGAAAAAATCGGAGTCTGTGATGGGTTTTGGAGGAAGCCTGATCCAACACCCTGGGGCAATTGGAGCTTGAAGTCACATTCGCGGCGCCACAAACCCGTCACAAGTCGTGTCACATTCGATGTGGTAGACATGCCATTCCAATACAATGCGATCCTAGGCGGGGGGCTCATTGACAACCATGGGGGCCATAATTCATCACGGTTTCCTATGCATGAAAATCCCCTCGACGGTGGTGTCATCACGGTGCGAGAGACCAAGCCTTGGCAAGGAAGATAGATATGGAGAACCACCTCAAGTCAAACACGTCCACTCTTGAGCTAGATCCCGTTGTACACGCAGAGTCATGGTGGCTCCTAAGCCACAACCCGAGGAGAAACCCAGCGGATACCGCTAAGGCCGAGGCGGCAAGGCAGATGAAAGCCTCGGCGCCATGTTGTCTCGAGGAGGAAAAACACTGCTGCTCCTCCTCCGGGAATATGAAAGCGTGTTCGCATGGGGGCACGAAGACCTTCTGGCGTCCCAAGAGAAACTATTGAACATGCTCTCGCTATTAATCCAAGCGTGAAGCCTAAAAGCAAAAGTTAAGAAAACTTGCGCGAGAAAGACAAGAAAACTGCGAAGGTGGAAGTGGCTAAGCCGCTCAGCCGGGAATCATCGCGAAACCCGGAAATACCCGATTGGGTGGCCAGCATTGTCCTAGTCAAGAAGGCTAGCGGGGCATGGAGGATGTGCATCGACTTCGACTTAAACAAAGCATGCAGAAAGATGACTTCCACCGCCCGCATCGACCCGGTGGTTGATTCAACCTCGGGTGAGAAAGGATGAGCTTCCTTGTGCGTACTCTGGTTATCACCAAATCTATATGCAAGAAGGAGGCGAAGACAAGCTGACATTCGTTCTCCCTTGATTACCTATTGCCCGTGCGGATGCCTTCCGGGCTCAAAAGCATGAGTGCTACCTTCGCTCGACTCATCACGAAGATCTTCAGCGTCGGTTGGGAAGAAATGTGAAGCCTCGTGGGCGATATCATTGTCAAAAGTGAGAAGAAAAGAAGATCACATCGGGGATCTCAGGAAACTTCGAGAAATTTGATAAAAGGAAGGTGAAGCTTAACCCCGTCAAAATCGTTTTCGGCGTGGGCGAGGAAAGTTGCTAGGTTTCTGGTCTCCCAACGAGGCATAGAAGCGAATCGAGAAAAGATAAAGCTGTCAAGACATGGCCCCACCAAGAAACACGAAGAAGTACAGCGGTTGGCGGGCGGATAGCGTTCGATCGGTTCTTGCCAAAATCCGCGGAGCCAAGTTTGCAGTCTTTAAAGCCTTGCGCGCAAGCGATAGTTTAAATGCAGACGAGGGAATGCCGCGCAGCCGATAACTTGAAGCAGCGAGCCTCATGGAAATCCTGTCTACAAAGCCCGAAGCAAGGTGAGAGCTTACATTATATCTAGCGACCAGCCCCTCGCGCCAGCTGTGTAGTGCGGCCTCAGCGCCAAACAACGGCCAGTTTTACTTTGTCTGAAGCCCTCAAGGCCAGCTACGATACTCGGAAATGGAAAAGCGGCATACGCTCTGCATTGGCATCTCGAAAGCTCGGCATTATTTTCCAAGCCAACGCATCAAGGTGCCAACTACATATCCCCTAGGGTCTATGCTCTTAGCGAGTGGAAAGCAGGGCGCATCGGCAAGTGGGCGGTCGAGCTAGCTCCCTTTGAATTAACCATAATTCCTCGCCCGGCTATCAAAAGCCAAGCCCTCGTCGATGTCATGGTAGAATGGACCTCCCCAGCCCCGGAGAACAACCAAACTCCAACACTGTTGTCCATCCACTCGGCCAGGTCTTGAGGCGAGTGGAGGCGGGAATAGCGGCGGTGATACACACACCCGTAGGAGAAAAAGTGGAGTTCGCAGCAAAAGGTGAATTTCCTTCAACCAACAATATAGCCGAGTATGAAGCGCTATTATTGGGTATCGAGAAGAAAACAAAGATCATGGGAGCCGAGAAAGCGATAATATGCAAACCGAAAAACTCATTCGAGGCACATCACCAAGAATATCAAGTGAAGGATGAGCAGCTCAGAAATCACGTCGAGATGATCGGACAATGGAGAAGGGCTTCCCGGGTTCAAGTTAATGCAATTCCCGAGTCTCAAAATGAGCGCGTGAGCTAGCCAAGATCGACCACTGGAGGAAGCCTACGCCCGACAATCTTCTTGAGATACTTGGCCCCCTCCATTCCTTCGAGATAAACCTCATCGTTGAGGCGTGGTGAAGGTGGAGGGATGAGATATACAACTACCTCCTGGAGAGAGTTTTGCAGCGAGAGACCGCAGGCGTGTCGAAGCGAGCAAAGAAGTACTCCATCATCAACGGCCTCCCCTATTAGTGCGACCTCTGCGCTCCAGCGGCTCTGTTGCATTTCACGAGAAGAAGGAGTTCAAGCTCTACTTGAAGCACCACGAGGAGTGCGGAGCACACGAGGCCCCTAGGAATCTCGTGAGAAAGCTATTCCAGGATGGGGCTCTCGGCCTTGACGTTGCAAAGATCACGGAGCACATGGTGCTCTTGTCATGCGTGCCAATGGATGACCAAACAAGCGAGGCCAGCAATAGCGCATCGCGGTACCTCGGTCTGGCCCTTCGCCAAGTGGGGAATAGATATTGTTAGGCGCTTCCTAAAGCTCGAGCAAACCTTGATTTTTAATCGTCCGCATATCGATTCCTTCTCATTGGATCGTGAGCCGATTGCGAGATAACCATGAGGCGCGTCAAATTTCTATGGAAAACTTGATTATGCCGATCACGGGGTCCCTTACCGTCGTGACCGACAATGGGACTCAATTCGACTCACGGAAATTCGCGATTCTTGATAATCTCGGGGATAAAGATCTGCCGCCTCGGTGGGTCATCCTCGGTCGAGCGGGCGGTGGAGCAGTGACGGGTTACTCCTTGATGGCATAAAAAAGGCTTTACGGCTCTAAGAAGGGCTTTGGCGACGAAATTTGGATCACGTCTTATGGGCAACCCGCGCCCGGCTTCAAGGCGGCCGGGTTCTCCGCTTCCGCCTCCTTTTACCGGGGAAGAAGCCGTTTCACTGCGGAGATCTGTTGCAAAATCATACGAGTAATTAAAACCCCGACCCATGAGGCAATTGACATCATATGTGATCTAAAGGAAGAACACAAGCTTCAAGCCTTAAAGACCATGAAAGCCTACAGCGGGCGTCTAAAGCTTCAACAAGAAGGTGAAGAAGCGTGAAATACACCCGGGGGACATGGTGCTCAAGCGGGCCGCTCCGACCTTGGCATGGAAGAGCGACACAGGAGGGACCATACATCTCATCCAGAGTCAACAGTGAAGGGTGCACACAAACTCATTACCCCCTGCGGAGAAAGAGATACCACGGACTGGAACAGCGCACTCAAAAATTTTATCCGTAGGTGGTGGAATCAGAAGGAAAGAAATGTACGATCCTTATCAAAATAATGGAAAGACATTGCGAGTTAGAGCCATCTTCATATTCTCAGAGATTCAAATCAAGAAACCTATTAGAATGCACGCGGATGCTTGGTGGGCATAAGTCCCACTGCATCCTCGCTCGGAGGCCGTTGCCTCGTCTGGGTAGGATTTCGCGGATGCTTGGGCATAAGTCCCACCCATCCCTCGCTCAGGAGACGTTGCCTCGTCTGGGTAAGTTTACATGGATGCTAGTCGGGCATAAGTCCCATCCCCTCGCTCCGGAGACCCGTTGCCTGCGTCTAGGGTAGGATTCGCGGATGCTTGGTGAGGGCATAAGTCCCACCCATCCCTCGCTGTAGGAGACCCGATTGCCTGCGTCTTGGGTAGGATTTCGCGGATGCTTGGTGAGCATAAGTCCACCCATCCCTAAACTCAGGAGACGGGTGCCTGTTGGTAGGACTTCGTGGATATTTAGTCGCACGACACTACTATTAGTTCGTTGTTCCGGTTCGTCTATTCACGAAATAACCCGTCGGGTTAAGGTGCCAACCTCGCCTTCGCTCCGAAGGACCGGGAACACGTATTACCCTTGCCAAGTTATTGAGAAAATACACCCAAGTCGGTATCCGTCTTTCCCTCGGCGAGAAGGAGGGGTGCTTACGCATTATGCGACCATACGAGACCATTCCACGACTACTACTCAAGCGCGATGGGAAGCTAAGAATGCAAAGATCGGAAGAATTCAAGCAGAGAAGACCAAGAGCGAGATATAAGTACAAGTCCCCAGTGAATTACATAATATCGTCCCAAGCATACATAATCACGGTAATCAGAAGCTTTTATCGAAAGCAAGCGGACTTAGATCACGATTAGCACGCGCCAGCCTGCGAGGCATCCTTGGCTTCCGGACGCGCGGCACCATCCGATCAATATGTCGAGGTTGGCGAGGTCTCGGCGAGGGCCTCCTCTGCGGCCATTATCATGTCGAGGAAATCCGCCCATAGCCGTCGATGAAGGCCTCGAAATCGTCGGCGGTGGAAGACCCAGGGAGCGAGGCGTCACCGGAAGATCGAGGAACCATGATGGGGCTCCCTCCTCCGGCGATGGCGGGATCTACGCCCACCAGCGGCCCCTCATCGAGTTGGCAAAAATGGGGTCCCTCTTCCATGATTTCCCGGGAGGTGTCGGCCATTGAAAAAGCAAAGGAAAGGCGGGGTAGAAGCGATCGTCTACTCTGATACTAACAAGGTGGGCGAGGAAGGTGAAAAGGGCGGAGTTAAATAGAACGCGAGAAGCCCAGCGTCCATCGTCCAGAAGTTAGCGAGACCATCAAGTCCGCTAATACTGCGTCGGACGTTTGGTCTCCGTTGGGGAGAAGCTAAGCGATTTTGAGCGAAGGGACCCGTGGAGGCGACGAGCGTGCATGGTCATTTGATAAAATGGGTGATTTAACCCAAGTGTCTACAAAAATCCCCTCACCAGAAGATACACCAGCTACGAAGGGCGGCTTCTCTTTGCCCTTCCCGAGTCGGCGCATCACGGCCAGGCTCAAGCCAGGCGAACCGACTCCGCTGCGTAGGCTCCGTCTTTGCTTCAATCGACATAAAGCTTGTGATAGCCTAGATCTGGCGGAGGAAGGCTTCAAGCGAAGGGATATCTCCGAACCACTGGTAGCAGCGGCGGGGCGAAAAACCGAAGTGCTCGCGTATATGAGTACATCCTTTTGCCTCCAATAGGCTGGCCGTTTTGGCGGAGCCAGTCTCGCGCGATGTCGCGAAGGTCGATCTTGAGTCCCCAAAAATCTTAGTAGATTTCTCAAGGAAGGAGACAGCTTCGGTGGAGGAGGGAATCTGACTCGGGCCGCATCAATACCGAACCGAGGCTCTTGAAGGAAGGCCTCTGTAGCGTGAATCCGAGACAACGGATTCCAATTCATCGAACCATGTCATTAGCTCCTCAGCTCGTTGAGTGTTACGAAGGTGCATTTGAACCTCGCTCCCATGGGTGCAAGTTGAGAGAATTCCTCCACTTGCTTCTTCAACATGTTCTTGCCCTCTTCGACAACCACCAATAGGTTTTTAATTCCTCTATTCGATCATCTTTCTTCTTTTAGTTTAGCTCCCGTAGCCATGCAGGCTCCTCCTGGCGAGCGGTCCCTCATCAGAGAAATTACCCCTCGAGTTACTGCATTTTTATGACCCAAATCCGACTTTTAGGATGCTTGGCTGCACCTTGGCCTTGAGTCCTCGAGTCTGAAGTGCCCTTGAAAGATTAGCCTTCTCGCCTCTAGTTCCGCTACCGGATTCCTGTGCGGCCTCGCAATCTGAGCCCCCTTGTTAAAGCGGCCCACGTCCCAAGAAATCGGCGGCGAAATTTACGGCGAAATCTGACCCCCTAAAAATGGAGAAGATATGAAGCGAGGTATTGAAGGACATTGATACGATAGGATAAGCTCAAAAGGAAGGAGTACCTTTAAATGATGGTCCATCGAGATCTCGAGAGAGAAAGGTCATTGACTTCCTCAAATAAAGCTAGATTTATTGTAAGGGGAAAAGGCCGCGCATCTTTCTTAAAGGCGGAGAAGCAGCCGCCCCCTTTCAAAATCGAGTGAAAAAATCCGACAAATCAAAGCGGACAAAGGAAGAGCCCACACCACCCGCAGGGAGCTGGTTGGCTCGAAGGTAAAATCCCTCATCGGGGGGGCGCCTATGAGTACTTGGAATCGGAGGTTCTCGACCCTCATCCTCCTTGCGCGAGCAAAGGGTGGCAAGCGCCTGATTTGGACTGTTTCAGCGGTGTTAAAGCCTCGCCTCCTCAGCTTTATTACCTCCTGCATTAACCTCATCAAAACCTGAAAGAATATCGCACCCTAACAGTGTGGCGGAAAAGTATCGGGAGTAAGACCTTCTCCCAGGTGGGGTGTCGAGTGGAAATGTTCAGCGCAAACCCGAGTCTCCATCGCTGGGCGGTCCCATCTTCAAGTGCCCTCGCGCACTCCGCCGACCAGGAGAATCACCATCATCCTCGTCATATCGTCGATAGTCTCACCTCAAGGAATCCCAGAAATGAATACCGAGAGGATGACTCGATCATGAGCACATTAGAAGGAGAAGGTCAAGTGGGAGGGCCGAGGAACCTCCCCATAGCGGCCGGACTTTCGATGTTGCCCTGGAAAGCTCGATATCTGAGGCGGATGGCATATCTGGTTCGCCCACACGACCAAGGGAATCGTTGGAGGGGCTCCCGCACCCTGAGAACCTGAAGAGGCGGGCGGGAAGGCGTAGCGCCCTGGAGCCGGAGGAATCACCCTAAATCATGGATTCCTCACAGAATCCCAATCGCCTCCCTCGTCATCATCCCCAAATCCTCGCTCCCACAGTGGCGGCACTTGAAGCGGCCCCTTAACTGAGCTAACCTTGCTCGTTTGGCGGGAGGCGGGAGAACAGTGACCGCGAGGGATAGTGGCGTGGCGTCCCGATCGATAAAGCAGAGCATCGGGTGGCCCCACTGGCGCCCTAAGCGGCCTCATATTCCGTTACCTGGCAAGGGCCGAGCTGCGAGCCAATCTCTCGGCAGCTCCGCGCCGGTCTTGTACCCCTTAGGGTCGGCACGGACACCGTACCTCGACCGCTCGAGTATGGGGAACTCCTGGCCAAAGGAGTCGATCGACATAAGATATTCTTCCACCAAATCTACGCATTGTACTGCCGGGCACGAAGGGCCTTCAAATAGTCAAGATGTCCAATCTCTTCCGGTCGCGCTCCAATTAGGGGATCGAATCGTGAATTTGGACCCATCAGTATGGAGGGAGAGTCCGTGCAGAGGTGATAATACCGTGACATCCATCACGAGTCCCATTTCCCTTGGCGGCCGCTCTTTGGGATTTCCTTTATAGAGATCTCTTCGATACGGAAATTCGAGAGCGAAACATGACTTACGACCTTCGTTCCACTGTTTTTCTGTTGGCCGGTGCTAAAGCGCGTCTTATGAGAAAACAAGCGCCGATCAAGTGGATTCAGCAGGCGAGCGCCCATTCAACGCTCTTATCGCCACGATGGCGTTGAGAGTAAGTGTAATGACTCATGGAAAACCAGAATCTGGCAAAGCGGCGATGAGAAGTGACGGGAAGCAGTCTGCCTCGAGAAATGCGAAACACCCTGCTTCATTCGCCTGGTGAGGATTTCTTCACTACAGGAGGCGCATGGAAGGCGAATTACCCCAAAATCGGCCGCTAATGCATCGAGTCGTGAGCTCAAGCCCAGCCCCAAAATGGGGGATAATCCGCGGCATCTTCTAGCTCGATCTTGGTTTTATCTTAGGAGGCGCCTAGGACCCATGGAGATCTAGGTGGGAAGGAGATCGAGGAGTGAGCAGGCAGGAGAATGCGAGCGAGAAAAGAAAGCGAATGAAATCTGAGCCAAAGAAGATGAACCTAGCCAGGCGGAAAACCCTATCTCTACAAAAAAAAAAAAAAACTCTCGGGACGATTAATGTTGCATCCCGGTAGCGAAAGCGACTTCTGCGGCCCGACATGAGGGGCTAGTGTGGTAGGGCCAGGCCAGGCTCACCCCTCCCTTGGCCAGTGAGTGAAACACCACGCGTCCTAGTGACCCACATAAGCGGTTTTATGAGCGCCAACCTCTTCCTTCGACAAAGCCATGAGCCCATACTCTAGGGGTCAATTCGCCGATAAAAGGAGGAGATGGATAAGGATCACCCCCTTTTCCCCATAGCGAGGAAGTACCCTTCAGTGGCGAAGGAGGAGCAGGAGGAATCACTCCTAGCCGTGTCTCCCTCAGCCGAACCTAATGCCAAATCACCAATGTCGACACCCTCCAACAACTCCTCCCAAGTACCACAGTGGCGTGTCAGGGCAATCTGAGACCCCAATACAAGTGAGATTCCCGTCAAACCCTATAAAGGTGTCTGAGCGGAGAGGCAAAAAAAAACCCAACGTATGAGAGGCGTGAGTCAATAAAGAAAATTAGGAGTTAGCCCTTGGCAAAAATAATAAAGAAAAAGAAGGCCACTCAATACGGGCAAATCCAGGGCCCGCTTCATATAAAGCGGGGGAAGAAGGCGAGGAGTAGAGGCAGGTTCCCCAAAAAAACAAGAAACAGTCCGACGACAAGGAAAGAAAAGAGAGACCCGGTGGTTCCACGACACCACACTGAAAAGAGAGACCCGGTGGTTCCACGACACCACAGCTATAATATTATAAGAATATAGTATCGATAGCGCGGTAGTTAATTAGCGTGGTTGAAATTACGGTTCTGATATTCCATTTGAAGTAGGGAAGGAAAAATTAATTATGTCTATGTCTATGTCGTCGCAGTGATGTCGGACCCAGTGAAATTCAGGGTATATTATGGCGATGGTGAATTAAAAATGGGCATAATGGAGTGGATTTAAGCTGCTTTGCGGTCACCATGGCCGAGCACTTGTCCCCCGATACTGTTAGCATTCGTGATATAAAACTTTGGTTGACCCAATTTTTTTCCCTGGATCCAAGTGTTTATTCTGTTAGCATCCAAATCGTATACACGCGTAGCAAGGGTGACCCGGCTGTGTGGGAGTTGAAGACAGTAGATCGAACACAGTTGTGGCAGAAATGGTTAAGATGGTGCAAGGGATCTAGCCTCGATTGTGTGATGCTGGTGCAAGCTTGCCCTAGGGAAGAGGTGAGTACTAATGGTGTGAGCGAGAGCGACACATCGGCTCTGGTGAACAAGTTCAGCCCGGTGGTGTCGGTTGAGGCAGCGGCGAGGATGATCACATGGATGCGACAAAGCGCGAAGGTCGGGTGATGAAGGGAGGATATCGATCAACTTGTAGATCAATTGGAGCGAGACGACCGCATGGCGACGAAGAGGAAGCGAAATGTTGGACCCGATCGATACCATCGGTGAAGATGATGACCGGGAAGAAGATGATGAAATGCATGGTAGCACTCGCTCAATGGAGGTACCCATCCCGATGAATGGAACAGCAGAACAAAGCGGGTATGGAAGCTTTGTGGGGCCATGACTCGCATTGTGAGTATGGTGCTGGTGCCATTCGGTTGAATCAAATGTTTCCGAACAATTCAGATTGAAGTTGGCGGTGAGCTTGTGGGCACTATCGCTGCAAAGAGAGTTTCGGGTTGTCTGTCTAGCCAGATAAGTACGGTGAAGTGTGTAATCGATGGTTGTGAATTTAAAGTACATGCATACAAGCCGAAGTGTGAGACATATTGGATTGCATCAAGAGTGGGCGAGCACACATGCAGACTAGAAAATGTTCTTGTCAAACACCGTAACTTGAATGCGGCTGTAATAGCCAGCGTGATGTTTAATGAAATAATTGAGAAGCGGGATATCGAGTGTTCGTATATTGTAAAGCAATGTTACGAACATTTAAGTATCGATAAGCTACTCCATGGCCTGGCGTGCGAAGCGAAAGCATTAGAGAAGAGGTTTGGCACATACGAGGCATCGTATTGCAACCTACCTCGTGGTGCTTGAAATCTTGAAGCAAACCAATCTGGCACATACACCGCTTTCAAAAGCGAAGCGGTCTGCAAATGGGATCTGTACATTTCGTCGTGCTTTCTTTTCATTGGGGCCTTGCATTGCGTCATTCAGAATCTTGTCGTCCATTGCTTTGTGTTGATGGCACATTTTTGATTGGAAAATACAAGGCGATTCTAACGACCATTGCAATTGATGCGAACAACCACATACTTTCATTGGCCTTTGCTTTTGTTGAGGGTGAGAATCGGGATAGCTGGCTGTGGTTTTTCAGACATCTGAAGGTGGGGGTAGTTGGTGATCGGCCCAGCATGTGCATCATTCATGATCGTCACAAAGGTATCCTCTCGGCAATCAAGACTCTACAGGAGGACCGAGATGAACCATTTTCGTGGCCTGACCTGCAGAACAGGTGGTGCATGAGACATTTGGGTGCCAATTTCTTCAGGCAGTTCAAAAGCAAGAAACTGATGAATCTGTTTAAGAGGTTATGCAAGCAGAATCAGGCACGTAAGTTCAACGCGCTATTTGCCGAGTTGGATAAGCACACCGATCGCATATCGAAGAGATGAAGAAGCAACCACCTACGCCGACGAATGTCCACCCAAAAGGCTAACACCCCTTGGGGAGCTCGATCCTCCTAATATGAGGAGACGAGCGTCAAGGAACATTAAGTGTTTCGCCTTTGGATAGAGGCTAAGCCTCTAGAGAAGTGGGCATTGCTCCATGACACCGGAGGCGCCAGGTTAGTATGGTACATTAAAATATCAAAACAGCGCTAAACAATTTGGCCTGTTGTTCTAAACTGTTTTGCGTTGAACAGGTTTGGCATGATGACAACGAACATAGCCGAGGTTTACAATTGGGTCATCCGAGGCCTCCGTCCGCTTCCGCTTGTGGCCATCCTTGAAGGCATGTTGCACGGCATCGTTAGCTACTACCAAAAGGCATGCGAGCGGTACTTCATGCCTCCACATTGCAAACGCCGTATTGTTCGCGGATGATGACCTACATGGAGGAACGAACCATGAAAGCTCAAAGACATATGGTGCGTAGCTACGGGTCACTTGAATACCGCTTCGAGGTGACTCTTCGGTGCAAAAGGGGATTGGGAACCGACACAGCGGTTATTACGCACGAGGTTAATCTAGGCCAAGGGGCATCTGGATGGTGTGAATGCAGCTGCAATAAGCCAAGACTTCTCCATATTCCTTGCTCACACGTGATGGCTGCTTGTGGGCAAATTGGGATGAACACGTCGCAATACATGTCCCCTTTCTACTTGAAGGATCATGTTGTCCATATCTGGTCGGGTGAGTTTCGTGGTTTTCGTGCACACGGTGATTTCACTGCGATTAACAGAGATGAGGGCATCTGTTTGCCGGATCCAACCTTGCGGAGGTGTGCGGAAGGGCAGTCTGGTCGTCCACAGACTAGGCGCATTCGCATAGCGACATGGATGAATCTGAAGTGGGTGGCCCTCTTAGGAGGTGTTACGAGTGCGGCGAGTATGGTCACAAGGCAAACCCGATTACGTAGGGTGTATGTTCTGAAAGTGGTGGTGGCTATGTATCGAAATATGTTATTATATGCACGTTGGATGTTTTTTATTGTAATATTGACGCGATTGGGTGTCTTTTATTCATGTATGTTGTGTCTCTCACATGTTGTGTACTTTTATTTATGTTCACCCCTTATGTCTTTTATACATATATGTATTGTCATATTGACGTGATTGGTTGTCTTTTATTCATATATGTTGTGTCTTTTATTCGGATATGTTGTGTTTGTCACATGTTGTGTACCTTTATTTATGTTCAACCCTCATGTCTTTTATTATTATACGTTGTGTACTTTTATTCACATATGTCGTGCTTGCCGTACGTTGTGTAGTATGATTTATGTTGAAACATTTCTATGTGCGAGGATGGAGCAGGTCGACTCATTCCTGGACCCTGTCTTGGATGCGCTGCACCGTGCGCACGCGTCCACACGCATGCAGGAGGAATGACAAGTTGCCCTTCTGCGGATTCGTGTGCCTAACAAGGCATGGTGCGTTGACGCCGCTTCCACACCAGGTTAGTTGCGGTACTTGTACATGTTCCATTGTTCGTACAATTAGTGTTCATTACATTCAATTCATTCAACTCGTGGTTCTTCGTTAGGCTTGCACGTGTCGGGCTGCTTCGCTAGTCCGCATGGTGGAGGGTTCGATTAGCGACCCGTCGAGCACGACCCCAGGCACGCAGTGGTGACGACCACTTGTGATCGCGGCGTTTCCGTGACAACCACTCATTTGTTAGCGTGTTTGGTCGATCGGCCGGAGGCCGGAGACGCACACTTTTCACCTGCTGTCGGGAGATGACGGTGACTGCGGGGCGTCGCCATGCTCCTGGATTGCCGATCGCCGGGCAGCGATCGGCCCCTCGGTGGCTCTGTTGGGTGGGGCGCGGACTTCTTGCTGCGCTTCGCCGGGTCGCGGAGATAGACCCGAGAGATACCGGTAGGCCTGAAGCACGGGCCATCGAGGAGGTGGTTGGCGATTCGAGGTTAGTGATTGTACATATTACTATGTTACTCCAGCTTTGCATAGCATTAACGTGATATCACACTCTTTCAATTGTTGCAGTGCGGCGGATGGCGGCGAGCCCACGGACTACCAGGTTGCTAGGCACCTCGAGGCCTATCTCGCTTTGGTTGTTCGGTGGGTGATGTTCACGCGTCGAGTCACGGCGACACCGTGGACGCGCGTTGGATAGCCTACGCCGGGCTATTGCGGACTCGAGCCTCGACGATGTACCGGCGGTATCCTAGGGTTCGGCGGTTCTTGCTTCCACGCATCGCGCCCTTTGCGACGCGTCGCGTGAAGAAAGCGAGAACTCCAATCGACCGGGATGCCGCTTCTTCTTCAGCTTTGGTCATTCGGCGCTTCTCAGTGGGTCGACCCTGGTCGACTCTCGGACTACACCGCCGACATGTACGGCGGTGATCTGTTGAACCGACCGACGATGGGCTCGCTCTGGACCAGGCGACGGGTACATGTTCTTACTCATTAATGCAATTGTAATTTCAATGCCATCCGCTACTGATTATTTCTACTCTATTGCAGCCACGGTGGCGGTGTGCGATGCGTGCGGCGTACCTCGCCTTCACGGAGGCCTTCGACCACCGAGGGGCGGGAATGTAAATGCAGGACCCCTACTGACGGCAGCGTGTAGGAGAGAGAGCTGCGGGGCCTGTCCATGCTCTGTGTGAGGACCAGCCTTCTTGGAAGACGAGGAGGAAGCTCGTCTTCGACGTCTTCGTAGAGGACTACGCGCCGCACCGAGTCCTCAGGCAGTTTGGACTACGCCAGGTGGTCCCTGTTCCTTTGGGGGAACGCGTGCCAGCGAAAGTGCACTCGTGAGTTACTCGCCACTACAGGAATGCTAAGTGCTTACGACATATTTGTAGTAATGAGGTCTTTTGTGCAGGTTCTCCACCCAGGGACCCAAGAAGGCCATGGTGACCTTGCTGCAGAGGATGGCGCCGTGGCTTGCGCTGTGGGAGGGGGCGCTGGAGGACGTTGTCGAGGAGGTCGCGCCCTACGACCCCTCCTCCTACCAGGAGTACTTGTCCTGGTACGTGCCCCGGACCCGTACTCGTCTCCTACGCGAGGAGCAGCCGGCCCAGGTGTTTGCTGCTGGCATCGCAGACTTGTACTCGAGCCACGCAGGACTGGCACTGCACCAGATGGTAAGTCTCGTTGTATTTTTACTCATTAATGCAATTGTAATTTCAATGCTATGTCGTTATGTTTAATGTTTGTTTCTACATGATAGGTGGACGAGGCGAGGGGCTTGCAGCAGCATGCCGCTGACTTTCTGTCTAGGCTGCAGCAGGGGACCACTTTCACAGCGCAGCAGCTATCAGAGGCCATGCGGCATGTTGAGCTGCACTCCTGACGGATCGTGGAGCTTGGTGCTGTTTGGCAGGCCCCAGTCCCGACTGTTTCGGCTGGCACCTCGTCTAGGCCGCCACCCGGTCTCAGCTCCTGGACACCACCTTCTCGACCACCGCTTCTGACCAGGGTCCGGCTTCCACACCCAGGTGCCTCGGCTCGAGCACGCAGTGGAGGATCCCATTGGCAGACGCCACCACGCGGGCCTACCATGGTCCCCACACCCGTAGCCGATAAACATTGATTGATCCCGTTTGAATCTAATCTTCTCACTATAATTAAATGTTAATGTCTGCATCTGTAGGCCTCGTGAGGACATGCCTCTACTTCGGACACCCGGGCCAGGCACGGCGTCACGACCATCGGCCCGATCAATTCTTCGCAGGGGCTTCGTTCACGCAGCCTCCAGCCACGCAGCACACGCCGCCTCCTCCAGCCACGCAGATCACGCAGCCTCCTGCAGACCCGTTGCCTCCCCGCCTGCGTGTCCCGCCGGTTCGGTACAGCCCTTCGGACTACGGCCAGGCGGGACCATCGCGGGTGCTTCGCCCACGACCTCTCGACGATGCACCCCCTTCGGCGCGTCCGCGAAGGAGAGCTAGGGGTCAGGGCCAGGGTCAGGGTCCACCACCGGGGGGTGATCAGGCTTAGGATGTGCGTTATTTTTTGGGTACTTTGTCCTATTATGCTTTACTATCTATTTTGTGTACTTCCTCATATACGTGGTCTATTATATATTTCTGTCATCTTTAGTCATATCAACCGCGTGTCATTATTGCTTTTTCAGCTTTTGTCATATCAACTTTTCCAGCCTTTGTCATTTTAGCTGCATAATGCTGCCAAAGGCCGGCTATGGCAGAGATTCCCTGTTTAAAGCTGTGGGCATAGCCACGCTCGTGTCATCATGAGCTGCAGAAGCATCCGATGCTCGCGGATTTGAAATACTCTGAAGTCCGCGAGACTCTCCTTTGGTTGCCCCTTCGCCAGCTCTTTATAAACCCACCGAGGGAGGGATATGTGCATCACACAGCCAGAAGCACCATAAACTTTAGTCTGTTTTTCCCACACACACAGTAGGCCACGATGTCGTTCTACCGTCGCCTCTTCAGCAAGCGAAGGCTAACCCCCCCAATACCCGGATGAGAGTAGCGTTGACGCCTTGATTCTGCCGGAGTTGCCACGCCGAAATGTGGCGCAACCTGATGGCGAAGGTTACGCAGCGATCTACGACGGAGATACGGCCTCCCGCTCACTCTTGTTGTGCGCGGCTTCGGGTAAACCAAATGTTGTCCATACCCTAATTACGGTATGAGTACCATTTCATGCATCGTTATTTCTTTTTAGGGCGACGGCCGTTGTTGCTTTTTCCAATGGATCGACGTAGGAGCAGCGTGATTACGAATTTCTCTACAATCGCCACGACGCCTACCCCACTTCGCGAGAGAACTTCACACGGTGGGAGAGGCGGCGGGATATGTCCCCTACCTAGATCGACCGGAGTTAAGGGCGGTGGGCAAGGGACGAACCAATCGGTCGATTTCACGTGCCTCATGTTTCAGCTACAATGTACCCATTCTAAATCAATTCATCCATACAGGACTTCAAAAAGAAGTTTGCAAAATGGCTCAAGTCAAGGCAAGAAAAATCCTCCTCAGGGCCAACGCCAAATCCAGGAACTATGCGACCCACGGCCTCGAGGCGGTGGTTGATACTGGCGACGAGGATCTAGCGGATAGAAGATTCTACCGGCGTGCCCTTTGTCCGAGGATGCATGGTGCTGGTACTTCAAGCTGGTGGACCGGAGGCGTACCACCCACATCTCAAACTTCCGTATTTGATAAGCGGGAAGAGCAACCTCGCCGTGGTGCTACTACCTCCCGAAAAGCCGGACCCCGAGTACGCAAGCGGTATTCTCCAACCACCACAACGGGCATCTGCATTGACTGCAGGCACGTTTTCGGTTGTACAACAAGAAGCCCAACACACACCTCCTGGACCATATCGTGGAGTGCGAGCCAAAAGCAGAGGCGTCTCGGCAAGTCTCGGGAAGGGCAAGAGGGTTCGATCCTCTCGAATGGTACTTTGGATAAGGGAAGCACCGGCCGAGGTCCGCGATGACGCAACAAATCCTTGACGCATTACAAAGGCCATCCCAACCCGGTGGTATTAACATAGGGGCGCGGAAATCGGGAAGGCATGCCCATATGGGAGGCGAGGACTCCACAGAATGCACACAAACAAGTTACTTCTTACACCCGGAGACGTATGGCATAGGCTACCCATTCGGCGGCTGGGGAGCAACGCGCGCGGCCATGGAGCTCTTTCATAAGAGAGATTGAGCGGTGTCCCGAGAACAAATCGCACAAGATTGACAGGTGATGTAATATGTAGAAAATGTATGGCATCATTCCCACTCTGAACATAGGCGAACGATCACTTGTTCCACCATTACAATCGTGTTATTGGCACTTCTCCTAGCAATGCCGTCACTGTTTAATATCCGTTGTATCTGTAGTACTAAGGTTGAGTTTGCGTACTAAGATTGCTTTGCATCTACATGCTTTTGTTATTGTCCTTTCTCATATTATGTCTTACCATTTAATTCTATCAGCGTAAACAACGGCGTAGATGAAAAATTTTCCCATAATATGGTAGTCCATATATCAAAGAGCAAATCTGCGGTATTCATGCCGAAAAATACATTCGAGCGAGACATTTTACAGTTTAAAAGGCTTAAAAGTTATTGTTGACAATAGTACTTAGGGTTATTGTGGCGGTATATTTTTGTAGTGGACAACGGCGTAGATGAAAATTTTCCCATAATATGGTAGTCCATATATCAAAGAGCAAATTCATGCGGTATTCGTGCCGAAAAATACATTCGAACGAGACATTTTACAGGCTGCCGAAAAGGCTTAAAAGTTATTGTTGACAATAGTACTTAGGGTTATTGTGGCGGTATATTTTTGTAGTGGACAACGGCGTAGATGAAAAATTTTCCCATAATATGGTAGTCCATATATCAAAGAGCAAATCTGCGGTATTCGTCTTAGAAAAATACATTCGAACGAGACATTTTACAGGCTGCCGAAAAGGCTTAAAAGTTATTGTTGACAATAGTACTTAGGGTTATTGTGGCGGTATATTTTTGTAGTGGACAAAGGCGTAGATGAAAAATTTTCCCATAATATGGTAGTCCATATATTAAAGAGCAAATCTGCGGTATTCGTGCCAAAAAATACATTCGAACGTGACATTTTACAGGCTGCAGTATATTTTTGCAGTGAACAAAGGCGTAGATGAAATATTTTTTCATAATATGGTACGATACCTACATATTTTTGCATAAATGGAACATCCAACACTATATGCATGTGGTATAATTATTTTATTCCATATTTTATACATTTTCTCCGTACGGCTTGGCGACTACCTATTTTCGCCATACGGCTTGGCGAACTATATATTTTCGCCGTATAGTATGGCGACTACCTATTTTCGCCGAACGGTGTGGCGAATACCCTATTTTCGCCACAACGTACGGCGAAAATAGCCTAACCCATGTTTCTGGACAATTAATAGCGCAATTAGCCTATTTTCGCCGAACCGTGTGGCGAAAATAGGGTATTCGCCAGACGGTTCGGCGAAAATAGGGTGTTCGCCATACCGTTTGGCGACGGCACATTATTTTTGCAAATTTTTTATTCCGTATATTAAAAACGCAATTTGATTTAAAAAAAGTATTATTTTAAAAAAAAATTCACATCATGGCATATAACGTATCGCCTTTTCAGGTGGCGGGTTTAAATGCCACAACACGTACCTAGGATGATTAGCTGCGGAAATCAAGCATTTCATTGCCAGACAAAGAAATAACTCCAACTATTTTTATTGAATATAGAGCCTAACGAAGTTATTACAAAAGAAAGGCGCAGCGGGGGCCCAATATATTACATTACCAAAACACTGCATAGGCAGGCCTGAGCAAAAGACTAAGACCTCAAAACCAAACCAAATCGTCATCTATGTATTTTTGGTACGCTCCAGCTTCTACAAACTCTGAAAAGGGTCGGGATTTTGCAAGGGTGAGTACGGGAGTACTCAACAAGTTGCACAGGAAATACTGAATACTATATGCAAATATTTACAAGCGGAAGGAACAGCTTTAAGTATTTTGGATGCAGTTTTATTTTCTAACATAATTTTACATTTGAAACACAAACTATAATAGTAGTAAGGAGGGGTTTCCACAAGTAAACACCACTTAACCATATTCAACCATTCCAAAACATTACTTGAGCTAGGTTACAGGTGTCACCCCAATTCAAACTTAACTTCATTTACCAGAAGTACGGCGTAATCGATTACTATTTGATTAACTCTGCAGAGGTGCTCAGCTTTACACACAAGATATCTACTGCCGTTAATGCCAAGCGCTAAATTACGTGCAACTTAAATGCATGCGACCAAGCCGAGACCGTCATAGCCTTTTGATTGAACATTCCCCTAGTAGCTCCTACCCGATAGGTACTCGGGCCCACCGTCCTTGGGACTCCACTGGCCAACGTAGGAGCCGTGTTCCAAGACTAAGTAGGCAACCTACGTTGTGAGAACCGGCGAATGACACCTCATTCCCGTTCCACCAAACCCTTCGGCCAATCCACTCCGGGAATGCCACTCCCCATTCTCCTCACTGAGAATGGTACCACCGATTGTAAGTATTCCCAAGGGATGAGCAATGTTACTGAGCTATGTCGTAAAACGGTTCAATCAACCGGTGCGACTCATGGTTTAGCGAAAACTTAAGTTATTTACTTTGCTCAAGGGGGTTTCAACAATTAATTTGTCAAAGATCAGCCATACAAACAAAAACCCAATCCGGTACCTACATGTACCGGCCACCAAACTAACCATGGCATTAATCATCAGTCGGCGATCGGACTCACATCCACCTCGTGGCTAGTCCAATACTGTCTCCCTAACTGTAGCACTTTTCACAAAATTCCGAGTCAGTGACTCGGCAGCATTTCATGTCCACTTTTAAAAACATTTGAACTAACTAACAGAATTAATAACAACTAATTAACATTGTATAAGTTATTCATCTAGGGTTAACAAGGATTTAATATGGCTCAATATTTTCAAGGAAGTTCCATGAGCAATTTGGCATTATCTAGGTATCACGTCATTCTAAAATAACAGTTTTCAATATTTCAACATACAGCAAAATAACGCGATAGAAATTAATTACTAATTATAACAGGAATGATTGGGTTCAACATGATCAATGGTGTATGGCTTGCCTTGCTCGGCGGAGAGATCAGCTGAACTGTAGTTGACGTGGTCGTACTTGGCTTCTGTCTGGTCTGGCTCCTACTCTGGGTACTGCGGCTGCTCCTCGAACTGCTCAACGGTCGGATCTAGCATGAAAAGGATGAACAACAATAAACAAACGAAAAACGAAATGAAAACGGACTACTAACAAAGACAGACTGGATGGCCGACATTGACTTCCGTAGTGTCCTCGTGGAAGACTCCATTCTTGATTTTTCAAGCTGCCAAGTGTTGGAGGATCTAAAGGTCACTGATTGTGTCATATGTGCTGATATGATCTTATCCCGATCCTTGAAACATATTGGCATGAAGGTTTAAAATCCCGACAAAATTTCGATAAAATCTCGGATTATGGCCCCTCGTGAGATTCATAATACCGGCGGAATAAACAAATAGAAAAAAATTCAAATTGCTACAACAATTTCAGAAATTTCATTTTTTTACAGGATTTCATGTTTTTATGAACCACTTTTCATTGTTGTTGACTGGATTTGGCGCCAGCTTATGGGAATTGTGATACCATTTTGTAAGGAACATATATATATTCCTCGTGGCCTAGGGCAGACGGGTCGGGAGCGGCGAACGGACTACTGACAAAGAGACTCTGGATGGCCAATATTGACTTCCGTAGTGTCCTCATGGAAGACTCCTTTCTTGATTTTTCAAGCTGCCCAGTGTTGGAGGATCTAAATGTCACTGATTGTGTCATCTGTGCTGATAAGATCTTATCTCGATCCATGAAACATCTTGGCATCAAGGTTTAAAATCCCGCCAAATTTTCTTGAAATTTCGATAAAATATCGGATTTTGGGCCCTCGTAAGTTCATAATCCCGGCGGAATAAAAAAATTAGAAAAAATTTCAAATTGCTACAGTAAATTTAGGAATTTCATTTTTTTTACAAGAGTTCACATTTTTATGAACCAGTTTTCATTGTTGTTGACCGGATTTGGCGCCAGCTTCTGGGAATTATAATACCATTTTGTAAGGAATATATATATTCCTCATGGCCTAGGGCATATGGGTCGGGAGCGGCGGACGGACTACTGACAAAGAGAGACTGGATGGTCGACATGGACTTCTGTAGTGTCCTCGTGGAAGACTCCTTTCTTGATTTTTCAAGTTGCCAAGTGTTGGAGGATCTAAAGGTCACTGATGGTGTCATCTATGCTGATAAGATCTTATCCTGATTCTTCAAACATCTTGGCATCAAGGTTTAAAATCCTGTCAAAATTTTGTGAAATTTCGATAAAATATCGGATTCTGGCCCCTCATGACATTCATAATCTCGGCGAAATAAAAAAATTGAAAAAGAAACTTTCAAATTGCTATAGTAATTTAAGAAATTTCATTTTTTTGCAGGAGTTCACGTTTTTATGAAACAGTTTTCATTGTTATTGACCAGATTTGGCGCCAGCTTCTGGGAATTGTAATACCATTTTGTAAGGAATATATATATATATATTCCACGTGGCCTAGGGCAGACGGGTCGGGAGCGACGAACGGACTACTGACAAAGAGAGACTTGATGGCTGACATGGACTTCCGTAGTGTCCTCATGGAAGACTCCATTCTTGATTTTTCAAGCTGCCAAGTGTTGGAGGATCTAAAGGTCACTGATTGTGTCATATGTGCTGATATGATCTTATCTCGATCCTTGAAACATATTGGCATGAAGGTTTAAAATCCTGACAAAATTTCGATAAAATCTCGGATTCTGGCACCTCGTGAGATTCATAATACCGGCGGAATAAACAAATAGAAAAAAAATTCAAATTGCTACAACAATTTCAGAAATTTCATTTTTTTTTACAGGATTTCATGTTTTTATGAACCACTTTTCATTGTTGTTGACCGGATTTGGCGCCAGCTTATGGGAATTGTGATACCATTTTGTAAGGAACATATATATATTCCTCGTGGCCTAGGGCAGACGGGTCGGGAGCGGCGAACGGACTACTGATAAAGAGATACTGGATGGCCAATATTGACTTCCGTAGTGTCCTCATGGAAGACTCATTTCTTGATTTTTCAAGCTGCCCAGTGTTGGAGGATCTAAATGTCACTGATTGTGTCATCTGTGCTCATAAGATCTTATCTCGATCCATGAAACATCTTGGCATCAAGGTTTAAAATCCCGCCAAATTTTCTTGAAATTTTGATAAAATATCGGATTTTGGCCCCTCGTAGGTTCATAATCCCGGCGGAATAAAAAAATTAGAAAAAATTTCAAATTGCTACAGTAATTTTAGAAATTTCATTTTTTTACAGGAGTTCACATTTTTATGAACCAGTTTTCATTGTTGTTGACCGGATTTGGCGCCAGCTTCTGGGAATTATAATACCATTTTGTAAGGAATATATATATTCCTCATGGCCTGGGGCAGATGGGTCGGGAGCGGCGGACGGACTACTGACAAAGAGAGACTGGATGGTCGACATGGACTTCTGTAGTGTCCTCGTGGAAGACTCCATTCTTGATTTTTCAAGCTGCCAAGTGTTGGAGGATCTAAAGGTTAATGATTGTGTCATCTGTGTTGATAAGATCTTATCCTGATCCTTGAAACATATTGGCATCAAGGTTTAAAATCCATGGCAAAATTTCATGCAATTTCGATAAAATTTCAGATTCTGGCCCCTCGTGAGATTCATAATCCCGGCGGAATAAAAAAATTAGAAAAAAAATTCAAATTGCTACAGTAATTTCAGAAATTTCATTTTTTTTGCAGGAGTTCATGTTTTTGTGAACCAGTTTTCATTGTGTTGACCAGATTTGGCGCCAGCTTCTGGGAATTGTAGTACCATTTTGTAAGGAATATATATATATTCCTCGTGGCCTAGGGCAGACGGGTCGGGAGCGGCGAACGGACTACAGACAAAGAGAGACTGGATGGCCGACATGGACTTCCGTAGTGTCCTCGTGGAAGACACCTTTCTTAATTTTTGAAGCTGCCCAGTGTTGGCGGATCTAAAGGTCACTGATTGTGTCATATGTGCTGATAAGATCTTATCCCTATCCTTGAAACATCTTGGCATCAAGGTTTATAATCCCAGCAAAATTTCGTGAAATTTCGGTAAAATCTCGGATTCTGGCCCTTTGTGAGATTCATAATCCCAACGGAATAAAAAATTTGAAAAAAAAATTCAGATTGCCACAATAATTTAAGAAATTTCATTTTTTTACAGGAGTCATGTTTTTATGATCCAATTTTCATTATTGTTGCTCGGATTTGGCGCCAGCTTCTGGGAATTGTAATAATATTTTGTAAGGCATATATATATTCCTCGTGGCCTGGGGTAGACGGGTCAGGAGCGGCGAACGGACTACTGACAAAGAGAGACTCCGTAGTGTCCTCGTGGAAAACTCCTTTCTTGATTTTTCAAGCTGCCAGAGCTGGAGGATCTAAAGGTCACTGATTGTGTAACACCCTGGCATTTAAAATGCCCGAATGCTACCAAACATAGGCTAAACAACACCTAAATACCATATATTAAGATAAAATTACAGCAAAGGAGTAAATGCTAGAACCGAAAATTTCGGCAGCATCTCCTTTGTTTTTTCATGAATTGAAGCAACAACAATATGATCACAGGATATAGTATAAAGAATGACCTCTAAATCATCAATAATAAAGGCTCTAGCAGCAGTATAAGCCTAGAATAAAGATTCCAACCATCTCATGAGCCAAACGAAGTAAATGAGGAAACCAATCACACAAATTAACCATCACAACAAAAGGAAGGAACATGTCATTGTTTATATGTGTGAAGCTAAGTGATGACGTGTGACTAGCTCCCTTTCCCGCATGCCGGTTTCATGGTACCTAAGAAAAAACAACATAAACACAAGCGTGAGTTCAACACTCAGCATGTATATTGCAATGGAACAAGAAAATACATTATAATACCTTCATCACCACTTTTCACATACGACAACATACACATCTCATATTCATAGCGTAAGCATAACATTGACATCATCATATATCATCATCATATAACATCCTCATATAATGCAATGCAATGCAATGCGATGCACATATCTCCTTGGAAACTCATACCGGTATGGTTGAGTACACACTCGTCGGTATGCACCCTCTCCCCCCTTCCATCCCGAAGATGGAGGGTGCCTACTCCTCGCTTCCGTTCACCGCGGTGAATGGAATCACGATGTAGGACTTACTCATTGGCTCTCCGGAATAGTCATAACTTTCTCACCGACCTTCCCCGGATTAGTTATGACTTTCTCACCGCCCGGGCCATGTATCATGCCATGTATGCAAATATGCCAACATCATATTTAACTTGTACATTAACACATGGCATCACAACATAATAGACCGTAATCATCATATCAATGGCAAACATTAAAGCATGGCATGTGAACCCATCATAAATTCAATTGCAACTCATCTAAATTAGCAACCTACAACTCGCTACCCATTCCAATACACTTGCATCAACCACGGGCGACGGATTGGCGAGAAGTAGAAGGCACTCCCGGGGTCACACCACCTGCACATAGGTACCACACACTCACAATCATGTCCACAAAACAGTACACAAACCCTCTTCTACCCCGACATCGCAACCTACTCGAAAAACCCAAAAACAGAGGTTCTGTCCCGTCGGGACAACAGCCTTCCAAAAGGCATAACTTGGGTTCTAAGACTCCGAATCAATTAAACGAGTACATCCTCACGTAGCTTAGGAAATTTCTCAACTTTTTCTAAGTATACGAAAAGACTGATTCGAACTCTAAAGTTGTTTAATCTACAAAATACCGTGATCTGTTCCAATCACGTCACAGATTTTAATACGTTCGGTAAAACGAGCATAACTTTCAAACGGCTGGGCGGAATTGGACGTTCTTTATACCCACTGAAAGATATTGAAATTACATACAAAGTCTTCAACAGCCGTACGACCAAATTCCGACTCTAAATTGATGAAAACCCAAACCCTAGGTCGACTGCTCATGCTGCCCGAAACAGAGAACGTGGCAAACTCAAGTTCCCATCTAATCTACTCAATTCCAGCACCACCAATTGATCTAAAAACATGATAATGACCTTAAGAACAGTACCTAGGCCAACCCCAAGGAGTCCCATGGACATACCTTCGCCCGACGCACGAAAACCCAATAGATGTCCTCCCGGTTCGCGCGATCTCCTTCCTCGCTCCAATCCCGCCTGATCTCCTCGTCGTGGAGCGCTCCAACGGATTGATCTTCGAGATGTTGAGGTGGGGATCTCCCCTAGGGCAGCAAGGGAGGTGGAGAGGTGGTGGAGGGGTGGTGGAGCAATGGGGAGCAATGGGGGAGGGGAGGTGGGAGGTGGCGGCTAGGGCATGGGAGTGGGGGCGCAAGGGGCTGGATGGGGCGCACCAAAAGGGGTGGAGGAGGCCCCCAACCAGGTCTCCTACTCCTAAAAGGACTCAAACTCTTCCCCACCAAGGCCCACGACCCTTCCCTTTAGGTCCAAACTCCCCCGGAAAGGCCCAAACTCCCGGAAACGGCTCGAAAACGTGAATAAACCTCATACCGTATGGTTTCAACCTCCAATACCATATTTCATAATGTTTTTGACCACAACATTCATATTTTATAATGTCACACCATTCCGTAGTGTCACATTCTTCCCCCCTTCAACAGGATTCGACCCCGAATCCGAGACAAGCCACTTCGCAAACAACCAAATCAAGGGGAGTTATGGTTCACGCCTCAGAACCCGCTTAGAAGCCCCCACAATTTGCACCAGCCAGCACTCAGAGGCAAGGAGCTAAGGATCAAAGACTGACAACTCTAAAGATAACTCACATTCAAAACTTGCCAGAATTCTTACTCAACATTGAAACACAAAAGCACTCACATACGGCCTCAGCACAACCCAAGCGGTAGGTTAAAGTCCCAAACAGACTACGAAATAAAACGGTCTCACACTCCTCATTCCATACATTCCTTGGCACTAAAGTGCCCGATCCCTTTAACCAAAGCCACTCTCCAGAAGGACATGGTACCAACTTCTAGATCTATCTTCCACTCCCACGCACAAAAGTGATTCACGTCTCAACCTCTCAACTGTGGTTCGTAATATTCAAGACGACGCAAACCAAGTGAGACACAACACTCTAAGGTTACTAACTGCTCGAACCAACGGGGTTACATGCTGATCTTTTACAACAAGACCAACACCCAGCCCACTACCACCGAAAGGAGAAGCCTACGTTATGACCAGGGTTCTGAAAACCTGCAAATTCAACAACAACCGAACATTCCTCTTCGGTTGGCACAACACGCTCAAAGATCGGCGACAAAAGATCCAATACTGTTCAAAAACAGAAAGCAATTACTAGCAACCACCAAGTGGTCCACTAATAATTTGATCAACCCTATCGAGGAACACCTCAATGACAAATCTCCAAGAAAATTTGAATTAGGTCATACCCAACCTTCCTTTACTCTTCACTTCCAAACTAGTTACGATCAACCACTAGCAACGCCTAATATCTTAGGTCATTACCAACCCACACTAAATTTTCCTTTCTTAGAAGGTCTCGCCCTCGCATTCTTCCTTTCAAAGAATCAGAACAAAGGGTACAATTATTGAGTAAGCTCAACCAAAACCCATGAACCCAAAATTATCCACGTACAACAACTCGAACTCCAAAGCGCTAAAAGCCACTTTGGAAAGAATCCGGCAACAACCAAAGAGTACTCATCTTATTTTTTCCTAAGCTAAGATGCAAAGGAAACACAAATCTCCTACACCGCAACCAACATACCAGAAAGAAATAGAAGTCTCGATTTATGACATGCATGCACATTTTTCAAGAGCACTCCGGATTAGTCATATATCCATATATGACTTTCTCACCGACCTCGCTCATCGACTCTTTCATCATTAAACATCTATAAACAATGCCATGCTTCCTTTTCACCATTCATTCTTCATGTAACAACAATCCGAATAGTTATCCACCAAAAGACTTCTTCCTCGGTATCACATGATTGAAACACAATTAACATCGATGGCTGCGAAATTCATATAAACTATGACGGCAACACCATTAATAGGAACACCACATCGTATAGGAAGCCACGTCAATTTGAAAACCTAACTTGCAAAACATCGCATTTTAACCAAAATCAACATTTTGGAAAAGAATATCGACTCCAAAGTCAAACATCTGTACACACAACCGCCACATATTATTCTCAAAAGAAAGGGAAACTCATATACCAAAAGAGAACACTTTGCTAACAACATCACCGATGAAACATCCATAAAAACCACCTTTTGGAGCACTTGCAAACACCACACACGTTATGCAAATAAATCCAACTCCAGTCAAAAAGAGTTACAACTTAAATCTCAAGAGTTTCCAACACAACCCACTATGTCCATCTGCTTCCGTTAAAATTTATTCCAAAGATAATTCAGGGTGAACGCGAAGGAGCGTAATCCACTCAAAAAAAACTTTTGGGTGTAAATCCATACTCATAACACAAATTAAACAAAATAGTCAAAACCAAAGATTGGCACCCATAGCTACGGGTTTTAGGCAAACTCGGAAACACAACACAAGGAATACCTTGACCGAAGGCATTCAACCAAGATAGCAAATAGCCAAACCAGTCCAGAAGGTTTTAAACACTAGCTTAGCATAAATACAATCATCTCTAGTGTTCCACTACGCTTTCCATTAAAGACTTCGAAATTCACTACTTACTCATTGAGAAAGTCCAACCGGTTTTAACAAAATTGACATAACAAATTCTTTCTCTAGTTACCATTCCCAACACTTTTAATTAAAGTTTCTGATGCTTATCAAAAAGACACCCAACCGAGGCTACATCGACATGATCCGCACGGATCATCAAATCATATAACAACGTATTCTATATTTCAAACGTAGCACTTCAACAGCTACTTGAGCATGGTCAACCTATCAATTTTATACTATCCATATGTCAAAATCTTGACAATTGAAACTTGTTCAATCAATAAAATGACTTCAACAAATAAGTAATATCTCTACAAGATAAAATTCGTAATTAGGATTCTAAGATATGCATTCATTAAGGTTAAAATCTTGTATCATGATTATTATCCATTGTTCATCCCATCACAACATGTACTCAACATAATACCACAGTTTTACACTTTTCTTCTATTGGATCAATGGTTTCCAACAATTAACAACACTACCAAGGCATCAATATCAATTCTTTGCATAATCATCAATCAACAACATTGCTTTTAGCTACCTTACACATAGGTTGCAACAAAATTGTCACTACACAACATACTCCAACTATTAAATTAGATTTAATAAGTTAGATCAGCACAATGTTCTTAACAACATCATTAACAATAAGTCTTATGTCTTCTCAATTGATATCAATACAAGCATTGTAGAGACACAACTGCATACTTCCAAATATACTAGTAGTTTGCAACAACATAAATAGCAACTCTAATCAACTTCCAAATTAAAGCCACTAGTCAACATGATTAAATTTCTCTATTAACCCGTTAGATTAGAACACACAAGGGGAAACTCCAACACTTTTTCTTAGATAGGGAGAACAACAACCACAAAAGTTTCCTCCTCAAGACAGCCCGTAATAACCAACAAAACCGGTGTCAAAGCCAAAAGGCGACTAAAAAGGCGCAATGTTAAATTCCTCTTCTTCGTCTTCAACCAAGGGAGACAAAACCAAGAAACACCGAAGGGACTCTCCGCGAAAAAATCCAATTCCAAACACTTTTCTTTTGATTTCAATCAACTAAAATCAAGAAAAAAAACAACCAAAACCAACCGTCAGAACGGTAAAGAACATACGAAGGAATCCACCACCAAACTCTTCTATTTGACTCCAGTCAACTACCCGATTTACGACAGAAAGGGTAAGCACTCTTGTCCTACAGGGGTTAATAGTTCTTCGGTGATGGCTTTAACCGGCCATACCGTCAAACCACACCCTTACTATGAACAAAAGTGGTGATCGAAACCCTTCGGCACCACAACCCCACTTTATCACCACAACAAGCACAATTCAACCATTTATCTCATAGACATAGCAGCATACTCTATCAAATATAGCATTTAGCAACAAGGCTTAAATACAACATTTAAGCGTAAAGAAACGATACCCATACCCTTTCCTACTGTGCATCCAGTGTGTGTCAAATTTTAGATTAGTTATACCACTTTTGCAAGTTTTAATGTTGCTATCCTATGACAAAATTTTAGTTAAAACCTAAGCCATGTTTCTAAGTTATTCCACATCACATTTTAGTTGTACCCTATAGCATGACACTAAAAATACACATTCTAAGGACCTACAGCCCGCTCTGATACCAACTATAACATTCAGGCATGCTAGATGCCGAGGTGTTACAGATTGTGTCATCTGTGTTAATAAGATCTTATCCCAATCCTTGAAACATCTTGGCATTAAGATTTAAAATACCGGCAAAATTTCATGAAAGTTCGTTAAAATCTCGGATTCTGGCCCCTCGTGAGACTCATAATCCTGACGGAATAAAAAATTTGAAAAAAAAAATCAAATTGCTACAGTAATTTCATTTTTTTTACTTGTGTCACAACAAATAGACAGTGTGGGCATTTCTTCTGATTTATGATTTTGTTTATCAATTGCAACTATATAAATGTGTTGAATAGAGACAATAGCTGATTTGTTTGATTGACAAGTGAATGTTGTACAAGTATTTATCAAATAATAAAATATTATTAGCAACACTTAAACCGATAAAAATACAACACAAGCTATTTAATACATTTATTTTAGTCCAGCTTAACTCTTTGAGTCTACCCTTTATTTTATTTCTGACTTCGCCACTGCGAGTGATGGCCACTTACAGCCGAAGATGATCATCATCTTGTTGCCTCTACACGTTCAGCCTACCACATGAACTACCATTCAGGGTTAACAAAACCGAAACCGAAAAAACTAATGGAAAACCGAAATTCGAAATTCGAAAATATCGAGCCAAAAATCGATGGAAAATCGTTAGAAACTGAAGGGCTTAAGAATTCAAAAAATTTTCAAAAATTCAAAAAAATAAAAACCGATCGGTTTTGATCGGTTTTTGACCATCCAATTGAATGTCGCAACATTGCGACATGATTTAGACCGAAAACCAATCGGTTTGCACCGAAAATCGATCGGTTTTACGTCGGATAAATTTTTTTCAAATGTTTGAATTTTCTTAGGTTTTTTAATTAGACCGGTTTTAGATGCCGAACCATCTCGATATGATCGAAAACCGCGCGGTTTTCGTTGGTTTTGTTAACCCTGCTACCATTGTCATTGTCATCGCATCACCGATTGTCCCAACGCTGTTGGCCACCGCACCCTTGTCACTTCAACTGCCACACCTGCCTGCCACCTTTTTTTTGAAACAGAGGAGTTGTATTAATTAAAGAGAAGAAGAGTACAGAGTGCAAGAGAATGCACTAGGAAAAGACGGGACTCAAAAGAGGGAGAGAAGGAAAGGAGGGAGAAAGAATAAAAAAGAAGGAAAGAAGAAGAAAAGTCAATGAAGTTGACCCCAGGAAAAAAAAACACCCTCAAAGATGGCGTGGGCCTGCAAAAGACCAATTACGAAAGTCATCCTGAATGTTTTGAAGTAATTCGTCGTTGGATCACCAAATGTTCCGGAAGATTCTGTTATTACGCTCTTTCCACCACCTCCAGCAAGTGAGAATGATCAGACTTTTAATCCCCTTTCGACGGCCGAATTGGCTGCCGATACGCTCTATTGTCCACTGTTGTAAACTGGATGCAGGCTGCCAATGTTGTAGCGATAGAGAGGGAAGTCATACCCAATGTGCGATGGCCGTCCAGATCCGTCGAAACTGGGGGCAATCGACAAAGAGGTGATGGATCGTTTCCAGATTCCGACAGCACATTTGACAAAAATATTGGTTTGGCCATCCTCGGATTTGCAGTCTCTGCGATGTCCACAATCGGTTTTGCTGCGCTAGCCAAAAGAAAATTTTGCAGCGCAGCGGTGCCCAAGCTGACTAGATTGTCGAGCTGAAGGTCTTGTAAGTACTTCCTTCAAGCTGCATGCGGTAGGCCGAGGCTGTCGTGTAATCCCCGTTTGAGTTAAATCCAGGGTTAGACCTTAATGAGCTTTGGATGGGTGATGGTGCACGAATCTCGAGGCTCGATCCCAACCTCGCACTTGGTGAACTCTAGGATCCTATTAGAAACTGGAATTTTATAGGAAACCTCTTTAAATATGAGATTGGAACATCTTAATACTCTCCATCCCCATCATAAAAAAAAATGAGATTGGAACAGCTTAATACTCTCCATCCCCTCATAAAAAATAAGAAGCATCTGCTTAATGCAAATCTCACAGGAATCTGAAAAAGTTCCCGTATCCCAAACATGACGTAGACCTTTTTTATGCGTTTTCTTTTAATATAAATTATATAAATTTTAAACCAATCAAAAAGATAAGTAATCATCTGCTCTTTATTCATACTTTAATATTTTGCAACTTTAAAAATGAATAACATAGAAGTATCTCTAAAAAAAAATACTCTCTCTATCCAAGTTTATAAGACGTATTTTTTTTCTTAGTATATAGATCAAGGAGATATTAAAAATTATTATATTACACCTAATTATTATCTCTGATCACTATATTCAATGTATAAATAGAGATAACATTAAGTAAATTTAGATATTTATTATAGGTATAAAGAAATATCATACTAATTTTTACATTAATATATAAAATACGTTATATATTTATAGATAAGATCATTTAAAATTTATACCCTATAAATTTAGAGAGAGAGTACGTTGTATATGAATAAAGAATCATGTACTATCTCCAGCAATTTCACTTCATTCCATTCCCTTCCCCATATTCATTCCCTTTATTTCCTAATATCTCCAGCAGCATCCTCTCAAGGGATTTGTGAAGGGATTGGAGAGAGAATCCCTTTTTAAAGGGATTCAATGTTTGAATCCCTTCCGAAGGGAATCGTGAAGAGAATCCGCTGGAGCACTTGGGATCTGTTCGCGAAGGGATTTGGAGGGGAAGGGAAGCTGCTGGAGATAAACCCAGCAAATCTCATTAAATTTTGATCCATGTCGTACATATAAAAATGTTTGGACGTAGACATGTCTTGAGCGACATTGACAGCACCTACGCGCGCGTAAAGATGGGTATAAAGATCGGTGTGTGTTAATTCTTTAACATGTACCGGGGCAAGTACAATAAAATTATCTTAATTTATTTTTATTATATATACATTAATTTTATTCTATCTAAAAAAATAAGAAAAAAAAAAGAAAGAAACTACTTTTATTTAATAACCAGCATCGTCGAAAAATAAAATATATTAATTATTGTATAAGAGAGAAGGAATAGTTATTATACGTCATCAATTTTTAGATATAGTTATTGTATAAACTAACTTTATTATTTACTCTAGATGATATAGATAGAAAATAGAGTAAGTAGTAGGCTCAGTTATTGTACTTGCTCTTAGCGGAATTGTCTACTATTTTACCCTCTCCTTTTTTTAGGAAAAAATAGCCTCTGAAATTTTCTACAAAACTAGCACATCTCTGCGTTATAGTATGTAGAAGGTCCTCCCGTGTGCTACATAGCCGCTCCTGTGCTCCCTCCTCGCGACTGTCGCCCCGTTCACGCCACCAGAGCGTGGCAGCCGCCTGCTGCCGTGCTCGCTGCGACCAGCGCTACCAGAGCGTAGCACCTGGCCCTTCCGCGGTCCTCTGGCGCGGCGGATGTTGCCTCTCGTCCTTCCACGATGAAGAAGGGAGCTAGTTTTGAATAAAAAAATTCGAAAATAGTGAACATATATGCTAGACTGCGCTTCGTCTTCTAATTTTGCTCCGGTGATCTCTATCGTGCCGCCGGCGAGTGAAGCTGCCGGAAGGTGAGCAGATGCCGTGATGCCCTTTGCGTCGTGTTCATTGTTTTCTTCCCTTCTAACGTTCTTCGATTCGCGTTGTCCTGCACTCGTGCAGCGTGCGACTCCCGCATCGTGTTCGACAGAATGCCCCCGGGGGACAAGAACGGTTTAGCGTCGACGGCGATTGGACGCGACGGGATCAGCGCCCTTCCGGATGAGGTTATCCACCATGTGCTTGGCTTCCTGCAGGCGGTGGAGGCCGTGCGGACGAGCGTGCTCGCCCGGGGGCCGGGGCTGGCGCCACCACTGGAAGTCCATGCACAGCCTCCACATCCATGTGGATATCCCCGACGGCCTGAACGGGTTAGCGCACATCGAAGGCCTGAACGGGTTAGTGTACCGCCTGCTGCTCGATCGCCGTGCGCCTCTTGACGAGTGTGATATCTATATCGAAGGATCATGTGAACTGGATGATCTGGAGGTCGACCGCTGGATTCGACATGCTGTGTCCGAGTGCTCCTAGTCGATCTCGAACTGGGAATAGTGCCTATCGTCGAATTATCAGGCAAGCCTCTCGTCTCCGGGCACCTGGTGAGATTAGAACTTTATAATGTAGTTCTGGAAGACAGGATTCTTGATCTTTCAAGCTGTACGGTATTGGAGGATCTACGGATGTATCCTTGTGACATCATTGCTACCAACATTTCATCCTAATCTCACCAGGTGCACGGATGTATCCTTGTGACATCATTGCTACCAACATTTCATCCCAATCTCACCAGGATTCTTGATCTTTCAAGCTGTACGGTATTGGAGGATCTACGGATCGATGTATCCTTGTGACATCATTGCTACCAACATTTCATCCCAATCTTTAAAGCGTTTGAGGATCCACATATGCGATTTCTACCGGACGGATGTGCGTACTTGTATTTCTGCCCCTAATGTCATTTCACTGAAACTGGATCATCTCAGTTATACAACTCCTTTGCTTGAATGCATGCCTTTGCTACAAACTGCATTTGTCAGATTAGACTACAACTGTGCTCATTACTGCAAAAAAGGTGACCACGGGGATGATTTTTGTTGTGCATGTGAAGATTGTAGTGGCGATGATGATCATAATGGTGGTTGCATGCTTCTTGGAGGTTTGTCAAGTGCTACACATCTGGAGTTGATGGCTCCCTCTTCAAAGGTATACATACCGTCTGAACTCGTAAGTTCCATTTTCCATTCATTATTTCTCTTGTTGGGTCCATACCCATCCATGGACACCAGTGAATTGACACTTGGAATTGGAAGATATATTCGTGTGCATTGCCACCATTTTTTTTTATTATTATGTTTGAGCCAAGAAGGTCCGAAATGTTTCCAATTTCATTAAGTGAAATCAGGTACTACATAAGGTTCGACAACACAAATTAAAAAGCTTCAAACTGGCGCTGGTAAAAACGACCAAGTACCCCTAGATAACAAACAAATTACTACTCATGACAGCAGGCAACATGATCATTATTTGTTTTTGCGAGATGATATACCGGGACGCTTTTGGGGACTGTGCTAAATCACACTTCCAGTCTAGACGCATTGCCACAAATCGGGCTTGTAAATTGTTGTGTTTTAGTGCGTGCAAATCAGATGGTTGGATTTGAGGCTTTTGTGATGTTTTTGATTTAATATGTTATCTAAGAATGCAAGATGAATAATAGGTGTAAATTTTTGCAGAACATTAGCCTACATATCACAATATGGATACTCCATTTATTTGCAACTGTAGTGACACTAAATGTGATGTCTTTCATTACTTTCTTGTGCTGTGACTCATACACTACTATCCAAGACTCCAACCCACTTCACTATATAACTGCATTTTTCCTACATCTAATATATGATATTTAACTGTTCTTACTATGCACTTTATACAGTTTACAGATTTGAAATGTTGCCCTACATTTAGTAAGTTGAAGACTCTGTTGATCAATGAGTGGTGTGTGGCAGCCGACTTCGGTCCTTTAATTTGCATTCTTCAACGCTGTCCAATTCTTGAGAAGCTCACTCTTCAATTAAGTGAGGTATATACTATCTTAAATCTAAATAGATAGTTACACTCGATTAAAGTTTTTTATATTATTTATTGATTTTTATTTACTATAGGGACACAAACATACGATGGTATCAGAAGAAAGTTACCATATAATGGAGCAATTGCCCGCAATATCTGAAAGCCTTCGTGTAGTTGAAATTAAATGTAAACGGGTTGATGAGAGGGTTTACAAAATTTTAAAGATCTTGAGTACATTTGACATACAAATTAACGTCATGCGGACTAGCAAATCAACAGACTGTAAGTCATTTAATGGTACCCTTCACCCGTCCTGTATTTCTGTAAGAATGCCGTTTTGTGTGAAATAAAGCATGCAATCAAGCACTCGAACCAATTAGAAATTAGTAAGGCTAGCAATGAAAGTAGAAACTCCCTCCCTTCATTTTATGAACATAAAAAATGCAATGTAACCTGTCTTGTTGGCTAGAGTTATACACAAAGGACAAGTTGTTTTTTCATTAATCTTTTGTTTGATCTGTTTGGATCTAACTCTGTTTTACTCCTGCTTTATTAATATAATGGGCAGCTCTCCTGCCTGTTTTTTTAAAAGGTATAAAGGTGTTTGAATTGATTTACATTTTATCTAAATTAACTGCTGGTTAATTATATCTCAGCTGTAATTGATATTATCCGACTTGTAGAATTGCTTTCCAACACCAAGGTTCAAATATTGTAATCATGGCTGTGTTTAGTGGGTTAGATATATCTGGTAGCGAGTGCACTTAGCGAACAGGTTGTGGCACGAGATGGACTATGGATCCTCCTGCTCCCCTGCTAGTTGCGTCGGTATTACCACCCAACATGACTTGTACTACTTATTAATATTTTTTAAAGGGATAATTAGATAGGGCCAATTTTACAATTTTGAATTTAAGTTTTCTTTTGTTGGCATGTGTTTTAACTTCCTTTTGGACTGAATTCCCCATCATATAGTTCTTCACAAAACTACAACCATTATCTATATCTAACTTTTATAGGAGTGTCTGGTCTTAGTGTTCATTTCTATATTTCCTTGTTTTCAAGCCCGCACAGCTCCTAATCCAAAACAGTACTAGGACCATTATCTATATCTAACTTTCATTTGAATACTTTTCTTCATTCTGTTGGTTGTACATCTATTAAAATAGCCATGTCCAGATTACATTTGCTTCCTCTACACATTTGTTGCCTCGTTGGTTTCCATATGAACAAGACCCCTGCAAACTTCAAACTCCAAAGAGGCAAGAAAATATAGGTCGTCTGTTCTGTTTACATTTTTTTAAAATAATACATTTTTTATGAGTAATTGTGATATTAATACGCGAAAAAATAAAATTACAAAAATAATGCTACTTAGCCAAATAGTACGGCGAAATAGCAGTAGTCGCCAAACGGCACGGCGAAATAGTAGTAGTCGCTATACCGTTTGGCGACTGCTCGTTAATCCCGCAGTTAACTTTTCGCTGTCAAAGTTCACGAGAAACGGGCAATAATCGCCAAACGGTTTGGCGATTATTAGTTGTCGCCAAACCGTTTGGCGATAATTAGTTGTCGCCAGCCTCGGTAAAAATGGGGGCTACTATTTGTCTCCAAACCATACGGCAATTATTACATGTTTCCCGTGAACTTTGACGGCGAAGAGTTAACTGCGGGATTAACAAATAGTTACCAAACGGTATGGCTACTACTGCTATTTCGCCGTGCTGTTTAGTGACTACTGCTATTTCGCCGTACCATTTGGCGAAGTAATATTATTTTTGCAATTTTATTTATTTGCATATTAATATCGCAATTACTCTTAAAAAATATATTATTTAAAAAAAAAAACGTTCTGTTTATATCCCTTGAGGACTGGGAGAACCAGCATGTCTCGCCTATGTGCTAGAGTTCTGTATTAAGGGGCCATTAATTCCTTTATTGAGGCACGTTATCCAGTTGCTCTCTTGCTATGAACAAGGTGAAATAAAAAACGGTCGGGTATCATAGAAAACTACTTATTTGTGCCTTTTCATTTCTGTACAGGTTTCACTTTTGAGATTTGAGAGAATTTGGGCTGCTGATGGGTCTGGTCTACTGTCTCTTGATTAGTCAGGAACCGAAAGTTTTAAGTTTGCAGCGATGAGAATGCTCTCGTCTATGGGAATATAGTATATACTAGGAATGTGTACGCGGCGTGCCGCCGCGTAAGTCAGTATCTGCGAATAATACAGTAATATATGAGATCTGTGAAAAAATTGTTGTCTATTGCAATCCGTATATATGAGGTCTATCTTTAACCTATCATCGCTAAAATGCATCGCATAAGAAATAATACAACCTAAAAAGACCGTAAGGAAGGCAACAATAAATGGACGTGGTGTACAGACATAAGCCAAATAGGAGAACATCATTTAGATCCAATCATAGCCGTAGGTCTAATAAAATGTAAGCATCTAATTGCAGCATAACTGTAATGTGAACAATTTTTTGATGCGAACAGGCAGTGAATAATATGCAGAAAATCGGAAGAGCGCCACAGGACCGCACCATAACATTTTACAGCAAGTCACTTCATGAAACAATTAAGCTATATGTCTTACAAAGTTATGTTACTTATGTTCTCTTGATCGCTCAACAAATACTAAAAAGCTGAAAACTCACAGTACTAACCATGGAGGCAAGAATAGTAGGCACCTTAAAAGGTGTTCTGTTCAGTATATAACAGAAGGCAGAGGTTGAATGCAATGCATGTTTCTGTGAAAATACAGGGTTGTGACTGGGGATCAAGATATAAAGAGGGTAACACCGGCCTGAGACAAACGTTGAGTTCCTGCACTTGTCCAATCACCAAATTCCTTGTGGTTCACATGAATGTATGGCTGAAGTCTATCCCTAAGGTTTTGAAGAAGTCCTTGCTCTCTTTCAGTTTGCAACTCCTGCAATCCAGAGAAGCTATTAAGGTGTAAGAATGGGAATTTCAAACAAAAAATGGCTTTTTAAAAAACTAAGGTCTAAGAGGGATGCATCAACCGCCAACTCCAAGATGATTGGTGTTGGTTGGCTGGGAACCCACGTCAGATAACAATTTTGCTGCAAGTAACTGAGCATTATGAGAGTAATGTGTCTTTATCTTCTCTTGAATCCTTGCTTTTGCCTCTTGATTATTTGATTCTTCCTTAATATGTATTGTCCTTCCTTAATCTGCACTAAAGCAATGGATGGCAGTGTAAGCTAACCAACATAATCTTAAAAATAGTTGCCCCCAAAAAGCATCTCAAAGATAGCAATTGGATCGATCGTGTTATATCTGAAATGGCATTACAAGAAGTTCAGTGGCACCATGAAGTAAAAGCGTAACAGCAGGATGATTAACAAATACAATGTAAAAGGTGTGTGGAGGTTAATATTTTAGCACAAGTAGATAAAAAATTACGACTTACTGTGGAAGACGTTCCTTTCTATGCTTATCGGAAGAATTTTTTTTAAGGATTACTTAGGACTTGATAGGCCGCATCTAGTTCCTTGAAAAAGTAACCAATTTAGTTAATATTTGTAGCGAGGTAACCCTCCACAAAGATAATGGATTAATGGGTGCATTAGTGAGACATAACTTCCTTACCCAATCATGTATAATAAAGTTTAGTCTTCGTATTACTGGAACGCACCCAATATAAAAAAATTCTATGATGAAATAAAACATCATTAGAATCAGAAAACACAACCAGAGTGACCATTTCATTTGTTCTGTCATCTAAAAATCATTGCCTGCACTATTTCCTCTCTTAGAACATTGATTCTACAGGTACAACACACTTGTCTAAGTTGTGGTGAAATCATGTAGCAGGAAATAAAAAACACAAAACGCAGTAGAACATAAGAGGAAAATCTATCTGAAACTTTGGCGCAGTATCAGGGTCCTGGGATTCTTATTCGGGTGCACCAGCTTGCCCTATAGAAACTCAAACATCGACATCAAGGCTGAATTAAGAACCGAGAGCGCATTCACGAAAATACCATCATCGTCTGATCGCAGAAGGATAACTCACCTTAAGGTAACATGTCTTCTTGAACTCGTCCGCGGAGGTGTCAGTACTGACCTCCAAGATGTTGTAGTAGGTGTTGTCCTTCACCATTGCAGCTACTCCTGGCTGGATCCCAATACAGCACTGAACACCAAGAAAACACCATGCAAAATCAACATGGCGGCGGTGGTGGCAGGTGGGCCACCATAGAGAGCTGACCAGATCGTCGCCCTTCTTCTTCCCCTTGGATTGATGAAGAAAGCACAACGGCGCATCCGGATCTGGGGCAGAGGAACACCGCTGCGTTGCGGCTGGATCCGGCCACCCATGTTCGGCGGAAGGAAAGGGGAACGGGCGGTGGGCTACGACAGAGGAAACATGGCACGAAGGGCAGTGGGCAGCAAGCCTAGCGATGGGTGAGGGAGAGGGTGGCGCTATTGCGTCGCCAAAAAAATCAAGGGCAGCGAACGAATCGCGGAGAGGAACGGCGATGCGGCCAGGCAGAGAGCGGGAGGGAGAAAGGGGACCAGGCGGAGGACATCAACACATTGCACCTTAATTAGGCATCAGATCCGGTAGGCGCAAGGAGCAGGCGGGCCGAGCGAGGTGGCGCGGAGCGGCATGCGCCCCAGCGAAGGACAGCGACGCAGCGAGGAGCTGGGCAGAGGCGCGGCAAAAGCTGCAGCTGGGAGCGGATGCAAGCGCACACGGTGAAGCAGGGGGCAGCAACACAACCAGGCATCAGATCCGGTAGGCGCAAGGAGCAAGCGAGACGAACGAGGCGGCACAGAGCGTGATGCGCGTCGGCGAAGAACAACAACGCAATGATGAGCTAGGCGGAGGCACGGCGAAGGCTGGAGCCGGGAGCGGATGCAAGCGTAGCGAAGGCCGAACCCTCAGGAGAAGGGCAAAACGCAAAACGGGGACTGAGCAGGGCTTTTTTTTGCGCACATGGGCGCGTGGATCGGCGGAACGAAGCCGAAACCTCCTGGCGAGGGCGGCGCGGGGCAGGCGGAGGAGACGACGAAAGAGACGGGGATGGGGTGAGGGATACGGTGGCACAGGTGGGAGCGCGAGGGTGACAGCGCGGGGCAAGTCGGAACAGCGGGGCCTGGGAGGAAGCGGGCCTGCGAGAGCAATGGATGGCCGCTGCAGCTGAGCGAGCCAGCGAGAAGGATCTAGAAAGGCCGGGATAGCGACGCAGCCGAACGGACGGAGGACACGAGGCCGAGGCGGTCCGCACGGGCGAACGAACGAGCGAAGCGAGGAGCGACACGCGGACACTCCCGGTGAGCTCTAAACCTCCGGATTAGGTATAATTATGATATAGTTCCACTCGTAGGGACAGTGGAATTGGCAATATAACTTATTTAGATCTGTGTAGCATATAGTTGGACCTCTCTGAACTACATAATATATACTAGGTGTGTGAAATCATGTGCTGAAAAATTGGCTTAGAATTGAATTTGCAAATGTGTTTGTTCTTGTGTTTTGACAATTTGACAAGAAACAGTAAGTTTCGCTTTGGCGCCGGACCAAACTTAAAGAAAACAGTAAGTTTCCCATCTACGACGGACAAAGTTTTTGGGTCTGTCGTGAACGTGTTTTTGAGCTCATGAGTCGAACTCAATCTTCCAAGAAACCAGTAAGTTTTGCATGTACGGCGGACAAACTTTTTTGGTCAGTCGTGAATGGTTTTTTGAGGTTTGATTTCGCATGTACGACGGACCGATTTTGTTTGTCCGTCGTGAATGTGTTTTCGCCGGAATGATTTCTTCTTGGAACCGAAACTTTCACTTGTACAACGGACCGATTTTGTTTGTCCGTTGTGAATGGTTTTTTGAGTGCTTTTTCATGTGTACGCCGGACCATATTTCCTTGTCCGTCGTGAATGCGTTTTTGCTCGATTAGGGTTTTGAGCAAAATTGGAATTGTGTTTGATTCATTTTTGGGATTATGAAATTTGTGAGAATTTCATGATGCTTATTTTGAAGTGGACTTTATGCAATGCTCGTGTGAGTATTTGCATGGACTAATGTTGAGTCAAGTCGCGGACTTGTGCTCGAAATTGTTTTGTGGTTTGTTCATGTGCGGTATTGCTCGAGGGCTTAATGTGGTCGATGACGGACCGGAACTAGGTTCATGGAGGAACTGAGGTTCGGACTAGGTTCAGGGAGGAACCGAGGTCTTGGTGGTCAAGGATGTCATGCGGGATGTTCGGGCTAAGAGAATGGTGCACATGAAGAATGGTTAGTCACGTGAGAATGGCAGGAGGTCATTCGCGTGCAAAGTGTTAGTCACGTGAGTATGGCAGGTGGCCATACGCGTAAAGTGTTAGTCACGTGAGTATGGTAGGGTTGCCATACACGTGCAAGAGTTGTACTCGGCCAGGTTGGGCCAAGTAGAGTTGTGTTGGATCTGATTCCTTCTAGGAATAGGAATCGTATTCTAACTCCTTGTGGGTTGGTGCTTTAAATAGGAGGGGTTGTCTCCTGCTGAAGAGCATCGAATTGAGGAGAGCTAGGCGCATAGAGCCTTGGGCTCAAAGTTTAGGTTTGTACTCTTTTGATGGGAGTACTTTAGACAAAAGAAATAAAGATCAATTCTTCTAGTTCCCGCATTGCTTCAACGTTCTCTTTTTGGTTCTTGTTTGCATGCTTGTTCTAGTTCTAGATTGGTTTTTGTTCTTTAAGTTTTATCTTGATTTTATCCATCAAAAAACTCTATAGGGTATTGATCTAGTGTTTATCAAAGTCTAGTTGATCAATCTTTTGTCGTTCTTGTTTAATCTTGAAGTTTTGATTAGATTGATTCTCGTCAAGTTCTGGATCAGCAAGCTTGCGAAGCTCATAACTTTTGATCCGTAAGTCCGATCGAGCTGATTCTTTTTGGGTTCGATTCGTATTGGAATCTAGTTTCTTGTGTCCAAATTTGAGATCAATCTAACGGTTGGATCTATGGGAATTCTCGTTTTACCGAACCTCTATCATTCTGTTTTTGTCGAAAACGAGGCAATTATTTGGTTCTGTTTTGGGGTGAACTTTTAGTAGATCAAGAATTTGGTTTTAGCTTCCACACAATCATTCACCCCCCCTCTAATTGCTATATTCGTATACTTCGATCCTACAAGGTGCGTCCTAGCTCGAAATGCTGGGTGAGAAGTCTGGTAAGTTCATTTCGGGACCTGACAATTTAAAGGATTAATCTATGACAATAATTCTATAGTAAACTCTTACGGCACCCAATTTTTCTACAGGAAAGCTACAGGTAAATAAAGGGGTGCTGCCTTCTAAGTAAATACCCTAATTTACCCCAATTTTAATATTTTAGCAATAATCAAGACAACAATTTTAATTAATACAATGATTGCAGTTTCTCCTCCACTCCCTCCGGCCGATACCTCGAGCTCTCTTTTAGTTCCTCTCGGTTTCTCCTCCACTCCCTTCGGCTGACACCTCGGGCTCTCTCCTCCCCTCGGCGCCACCGCCGTCGGTTCCTCCCCCCCTTCTCTTCTCTCTATTCCCCTCTCTTCTTCACCTTCTCTTCCCTCTATTCGGTTGGATGCCAAGCTCCCCTACGGCCGGTTCGACTCCGACTGCCTCTCTCTCTCCCCCCTCCCCTTCCCTTACTTGCCCTATTGGCCGAATCCCCTTCCGGCCGAGTTGCACTAATGGAGTTCTATTGATTTACATGTTTTACTTTTAGCTCCTATTTTTTGGTTCACCATGGTTTTTGGTCTACGAGGATTTTAGGGGGGGGCTCTAGGTTGGATGGCATGGCGACGAAACCCGTGGTTCCCATTGCCGGGGAGCGATGGATATCCTGCAGACGAGTTATGCAGCTCCTACAGTTCCCTCCTACTGAGGCCACTACGATTCCCCTCCCAAACTACCCATCGAAGTAACATATTATGCTAGTGATGCTACTGCTACGATAGTGCACTTGAGGTTCAATTGAGGGGGAAGAAGATGTCGAGATCTAGTCCAGCAGATGTCGAGATCTAGTCCAGTTCTGGGCTCTTCCTCCGGTTCTTCTTGCTTCTTGTTCGCCTGGCTTCCCCTTCTGGCTCTAGTGGTTCTTGTCTTCTTGTTCCTCTTCGGCCTTTGGCTGTAGCCTCTCTTGGCTTTTGGGGTGATCCAACTTGTGGCTCCTTCTTCGGTTTGCTTGACTAGTCCTTGGTTGCTCTCGGTGGTGAGGCCTTGGAATGGGGTGAAAGACTGGCTAGGTGCTTGGCCCTCTTTGCCTTCGGTTTGCTCTAGAATGAGGGGAGGTGCTTGGTTGCTTTGGCTCTGGAGGCTGAGTGCTCTCGGCTGGGGCAAAGAAAAGAGAGTGTGCTTGCTCTGGTTGCTTCGGTTGGACTGGGATTAAATGGGTTGCTTGGCTGTAAATGAGGCATGGCCTCTTGTCCTCTGCCTTGGCTGTCGAGCTGCCCTAGGGGGGATGCACTCCCAGTTGGCAGGTCCTTGCTTTGGTTGGCTGTGGAAGGGTCAAAGTTACCAAGATACCTTGCTCTCCCTTGGGCATTTTTCCCGGTTTACTAAGATGGCTTTGCTATTGGAGTTCTAATCGCTAACGACACCCGTAGTCCTTACCAGGTAAGTTACAATTGCAGCATGATGAACCCGATCTAGCGAGAGGTGTTAACCCGACCCTAATGGGTCTAGTATCTCGGTGACCAATACATCACCTGTGGGTCTGACGGCAATCCTCAACTCTAATCAATTCGTTCTATTAGCAAATTTTAATTTTGAAAAGCAAAGTACGTTAATTACTATACTAATCACTATCTAATACTCTTAATTCTTTATTTAATATTCTAGGTCGTTTAAATTTGCTACTCTATTATATGGGAGAACAAATCAATAAAAGTTCGTACAGCAAAGTGGCAACCTCTTATACTGCCACACAGAGGCGGAGCCATTGGTGGGGTTGGGTGGGGCTGGAGCCCACTCAGTCCTCCCAGCGCAAAGCCCCCAGCTTTGAGAAATCTCGCGTATCACTTAACAGCTTTGCAAAAGTTCTTACTTCCATCAGGACCCCTAGCCAAACGCACTATCTTACAACATCACAGCTTTGTAAGGCACAGGATGTGAGACGAGAAAAATAGCATTTGTTTAACTTAGTGAGGACCAATTGTTGAAAGTGCATCTAGGCCCCTAAAGAAGTTTAGGATGATTAATGACAAACGATTAAAGGGACTAATGCGTTCAATGGGTTTGTGAACAGGTAAAAGTCCTAAAGTAAAATCATCTACGAATGATGGATACCCTCAAAGAGGAACAACAAAGAAAACAGTATTATTTCAATGTTTTATTGAGTCTTAGGCATGCCGTACTATTAAGAGGGATGCTTGGTAGTTGATCTAGGATTAATCTCCATGCTCAGATGAATGCTAGCTACTTTATTAGAGAGATCCAAAACCACTGCACTGACTTCAAAATAATTTCTTTTAAAGTTAGGTCGGACCTTCCGATGTTGGATCGGAAGTTCCGATACTTCTGTTCTTCCGATGCTTAGTTGTGCTTGTGTCCGAAGCACTTAATGCACATCGGATATTCCGATTTTTGGATCGGATGTTCCAATCCGTGTATTGTCCTTAAAAAAGGTGCTCTCTTGACAGATTGGACATTCCGATATATTGGATCGGATATTCCGATTAGTGTTGAATCGAATTTGGGTACCTACTGGAAACATCGGATGTTCCGATCCTTGCATCGGACATTCCGATGTGGACTTTGAAAAAATTCGTAAGAGGCCTTTTTAGAGGTAACTCTCTGTAAACATCGGACCTTCCGATCTTGGAATCGGAAGTTCCGATGCTTGGTTTTCGACTGTTAGAAAGGTTGTGTTCTGGAAGTTTAGACAGATCGGAAGTTCCGATGTGAATATCGGAAGTTCCGATATATGGATAAGTGCGGGTATAATGGCTAGTTTTTGCCCAAATCTATAAATACCCACCTCCACCTCCTTTGAGAGGTTACACATTTTTTCATTGCTGAACCTTGTGAGCTTCTAGGGCACTTTCTTGAGTCTTCTTGTCTCCTACTCTTTGATCTTAGTGATCATCTAGAGAGTGAGGAATAGAAGAGAGATCTAGTGCTAGAACAAAAACAAAAGTCATTCATCTTGAGCATTAGAGAATTTCTCCAAGATCAAAACTACTTCGCATTTGTTACTCTTAGAGGTTGAAGGACTCCTAGACGGCTAGGCGTCGCTCACGAGCTCCCGAAGAGTGTGGGACGCCGTGAGAAGTTTGTGAAGGCCGATTTCGCCTCCGAAAGGGAAGAAATGAAGAGTGGAACCGAATCTCAAGTGTGACCGAGGTTTGGGAGGAAAATGTTGGAAGAAACCCGGCTCTTTGTGAGCCTCCTCAATGGAGACGTAGGATCCCCTCAAGGATCTGAACTTCGGGAATCAAACTCTTGTCTCTTTGGTTCAAATTTCTCTTGAATTGCTTGTGTCTAAACTTCTAATTGAGTTCCTCTATTATTGCTACTCAAGTCTAGATTGCTTACACATTCTTGTACTCAACTAGAGTAGAAGAAAATTGTAGATTGCTAGACGTTGTTACTTGTTCTCGAATTTCAGTACCGATCGGCCATTCCGATACTTAACCGGAAGTTCCGATTCGATCGAAAGTTCCGATTATATACCGGAAGTTCCTATACCTTTTCCGCTGCTATTAATTTCGTTTGAAATTTTAAATAGCCTATTAACCCCCCTCTAGGCAATTATTACATCTTTTCAATTGGTATCATAGCCTAACCTTCTCAAAGGCTTAACCGCTTGAAGGAAATGAGATGGCCGGCACGGGGTTGAAGGTTGTCTTCCCGGGTGACCCGGATAGCCCAAAGTCCGGAGACGGTGGTTCCAGCAAGAAGAAAGAAGGTGGAACCTCTATATTGAATCAGGGAGTCGAAATTCGTTTCAACTATGATAAATTGAACACATCTTCTTCGCATTCATATATTACTGTGCCATCCGGGCGTGCACCATTCTTTGATGTTACACACTACTCTGCTTGGAGGCACAAAATGAAATGGCATCTTATATCTCTTCATCCAAGTGTATGAAAGATTGTTTGTGCAGGTTTAGATGTGCCGGATGAAGACATGGAACTCACACTGGAACAAGAGCAAAACATTCACCGAAATGCACAAGCGCAAGCGTGTTACTTGGTGCATTGAGTCCCGAAGAATTCAACAAGGTTGATGGCTTGGAAGAAGGAAAGAAAATATGGGACACACTTCAAGTTGCTCATGAAGGGACATCAAGTGTAAGAGAATCAAAAATTGAGTTTCTTGAAAAAAAGTTGGGGAGATTTGTCATGAGTAATGATGAAACGCCTCAACAAATGTATGACTGCTTGATGATGCTTGTCAACAAGATCCGAGGACTTGGAAGCAAAGACATGACGGATCATGTTGTAGTAAATAGGATGTTGAGAGACTTCGCTCCAAGGAATTCGACTCTCGTAACACTTATTCGAGAGCGAAAAGACTTCAAGAGACTCACTCCTAACGATGTGCTTGGAAGAATCCTCTCACATGAGCTCATAGAAGAGAAAGCAAAAGAAGTGAAGAACCTTTCCAAGCAAAGCTTAAGTTCAAGGCTAAAAGAAATCGCATTGAAGGCAAGCAAGAAAGAAGACTTGAGCTCGAGTGACGATGATGATGATGATGAGAGCGAAGATGAGGAAGACTTGACCCTATTTGTACGAAAATTCAAAAAAAATTCTTAAGTATGACGGGTCAAACAAGTACAAGAAGAACTACAACGACAAGACAAGAAGAAGAAGAAACGTAAAGAGGGCTTGCTATGAGTGCGGTGAAGTTGGACACTTCATCGCCGATTGTCCGAAGAAGAAGAGCAATCCCAATGAGCAGAAGAAGAGTGAGCCATACAAGAAGAACAAGGCTCATAAGAAGTACTCGGGGTGAGCTCACATTGGCGAAGAATGGGACTCCAACGACTCCGACTCCGATTCCGACGATGAAGGAGTCACCACAATTGCTATTGAAGCCGCTCCTCCAACCAAGTCACTCTTTGGCGACATGAGTGACAATGACACCGACAACGACACACCCGTTTGTCTTATGGCAAAAGGGCGCAAGGTAATGACTAAACCAAAACATCCAAGTAGCGATAGTGAAATAGATAGTAGTGATGATGATGATGATGATGCTTTATTTAGTGACTTGAACAAGTCAATCATTGCTAAATTAAATAAGCTAATGAAAACAATAGATAGCCAATAGGAAACTCTTGAAAAGCAAGAAGATTTGCTAGTACTCGAAAAAAAGAAAAATCTTGCTCTCGAGAAGTTTCTTGTTAAAGAGAAGGAGAAAATTGAATTATTAACCAAAAATCTTGATTTGGCTAACAACTCAATCACATTGCTTAAGAGTTCAAATGAGTCACTTCAAGAAAATGTCTTTAGTCTAGAAAACAATTTTAAAGCTCTTGAAGTGCAATTTGAGTCTCTTAATGATCTTAATTCTCCTCAAAATGATGCTTCCACGGCTTCAATTGAACCGCGAGTCAATTGCCGCACACCGTAAACGGGTGCTGGTATCACTCGGCCACGAGCCACTCGGCCATGGGCCGACCCACTTTAGGTATGCCCCAAGAGGGTCAATTGAACCACGAGTCAATTGCCGCACATCGTAAACGGGTGCAGGTACCACTCGGCCACGAGCCACTCGGCCATGGGCCGACCCACTTGACGAGTGCCCCAAGAGGGTCAGTTGCGCTCCATGAGCCAGTTGTCGCACACCGTAAATGGGTGCGGGTACCACTCGGCCATGGGTTGACCCACTTTAGGCATGCCCCAAGAAGGTCAGTTACGCTCCATGAGCCAGTTACAGCACACCGTAAACGGGCGCGGGTACCATTCGACCTTGAGCTGGTCTGTTATTGATAACGGATGTAAGCACTACTCGGACGTGAGCTGGGAAGCGCTGGTAGTAACTCCAAACACTAACAAGTCCTTTATGATCTCCTTACCTATAAAATTGTTCTTGGCATAACAGGACGAGGTATTCTGATCTTAAAGCACTTGGGGGCTGTTGTGGGATGTCCAAGACCGGGGTCCCGCAAAGAGGCCCATAGACGGCCCGTTTGTAAGTACGTGTCAGGTCGTCATTTGGCAACACCACGAAGAGGATAAAGCCAGGGCCCAACTTCCCCAAGGCAACCGCACGCTCCCTGCTCAGCGAGGTCCCGCCTCACGCCAAGACAGCCCGTCACAGAATAAAGCCTGCAGTCTGGCGCCCGCAGCCTGTGGCCACCTAACCCTGGCGAATCAGCAGGTGCGGTCGGGAAAGCAACAACCAAATCCCTTGGTGGCAGTTGAGTATGGCAAATAGAGACAAATAGGCTACTCATGAGTCCACCTGGTCCAAGGCCAGGTGGCACCCCTTTGTGACGTGCCCTCCCCCAGTATATAAGGCGGGAGGGGACAACCCTGTAAAGAGGAGAAAAAGGAGAGAGGAGAAACTCAGACTAACAAGAACACAGGACTAGGGTATTATCTCCACCGAGAGAGCCCGAACCTGTCAAAAAATCACCCTCGCATCCTGTGTTACCATCTAGCTTCGATCTCACACGAATCCCCATGAATCACAAATCTCATTGCCGATGGCACCAACCGTCGACAATTGGCGCGCCAGGTAGGGGAAGCGTGTGAAGATCTCCGTCGAGCTTGATGGCTCCAACAAGTGGAGTTTCTACAGTTTTTCTCCTGGATCAGGTTTTCCGTTTTGGAAGCCTGGTCTTCGTCGCTGATGACCTTGGGAGCCTCTCTCTCTTTGAGGCGGGCACACCGCAGCATGGAGAGGCCTCCGGGGAGTCATCATCGCGACCATCGCCCGGGTAAGAGAATCTCGCCGTCCTGTGCTCGCTAGCACCGGACGAGGGGCCGAAACTCCGGTCTCGTTGGGGAGTCGGCTCAACAGGTGCCGAGTCACGGATGGTGGGGGTCCTTTCTCCCAAATTGCTCGGGACCTCCGATCACTGGGAGTTGTCTCCGTCAGGATCTTCCGGCTCGCCGGCCGAGTCAGAAGAAAGCTTGGAGAGTTGCTGGAACTTCCGGAGAGTCTGCGTGCTCGAAGGCTAGGGTATAGAATCGCAGCAACGCCTCGGCGACTTGGAGGTCACCGAGCAGGATGGCGGCCGCAAGGTGGAGCTTGACGCGTGTAACACCCCAAAATTTTGCTTTTCTTAAATTCATGTGTGATTTGGCACTTTGGTGAATTTTTGGAATTTTCTGGAATTTATTTGGATTTATTTGGAATTTATTTGAATTTATTCCATTTTGAAATAATTAAAGAATTTAATTGTGCAAATAAAATTTTGTTGGAAATATTTTATTTGAGTCCAAAATGTTCCAAAATATTTTCGAATTTTTCTCGAATTTTAGTATTTTGCTATTTTTAATGAATTAAATGAATTTCTCGGGAAATATTTTAATTATTAAATCGGAAAATGCGAGTGGGTTTGTACTGTTCATCCGATCGAGCCGAGTCGACTCGAAGTTCGAGTCCGACCGAGCCACGTGACTCGACGAACCAACTCCAAAACCTAATCGATCCCAACCGTTGGATCAAGATCCAACGGCCGATTTCCCGCATCGCTTTGGCCGAATCCGCCGGATCCGATCGCGTCACGCGATCGTGGCCGCTGATCGTGCCACGGACGGGCGGTATGCGTCGTCTCCGCCCGAGTCCGAAGCCGGACTCGCCGCCGCGCCGCCGTGGAGAACTAGGTTTCCGCCTCGCACGAACGCCGAGGTTATTTAAAGCCCGGTCACGCCCGAGGTTGCCCTCTTCCGCGGCGCACTGTCCCCGAGCCATCTCGCCGAGCCGTCGCCGCTTTGCCCGTCACGAGCTCGGCCGGAGTTAGAATCTGTTTCGCCGCGTTAAAAGCCGATCCCGCCGCCGTCGCCGTCCTCCGCCGCCACCGAGCACGCATCTAGGACCCCGTAACGAGACGCACCGAAGAGACCTTTCATCTCGCCGAGCGCTTTAACGCCGAGACCGTGGTCATCGCTTTCATCTCCGGCCAAGCTTAGCGCCGCGTGAAGCCATCGCCGACCCGCGCTTCCACCAACCGTCCGATCAAGATCCAAGGGCTCGATCGCGCACGCCACCCTCGGTGAGTTCCCCGTTGAAAATCCTAGATCTAATCTCAACCGCTGGATCTAGATCCAACGGCCAGGTCGTACACGTGAGCTGAATCGCATCAGTTAGATTGGATCTGGACCGTTAGATCAAGATCCAACGGCTCAGATCAACCCGTGCGCCCAAGCACTTGAGGCTCAAATCCAATCCTAGCCGTCGGTTTTCAAACCAACGGCTACGATCGTGCCACGTGTCCAGGGAGCCGAAACCGCGCCACGCGGCGTGCGTACAGGTCATCGACACGCGCGGGGCCCGTGTCGGCACCGCACCGCGGACGCCACCCATGACGCCATCGGAGGGATCCACTGCCGCACCGTGGTCCGAGCCTCACGACGCCGATGACGCCACCCGAGTGGTCCCACATGTCGGCCTCACGTGAGCCGTGACCGGGTCCACTGTGAGACCCGAGCCGAGCGTGGACCGAGTCCATGGACCTACCGACGCCAGCAGACCAATCGGCTGCCACGTGTCCATGCCGACGCAATAATTAATTTCCGAAAAAGAAAATGATTTATTAATTCGAAATAATGATTTGATTTTGTTTCAAACTTCAAACGCTTATAACTTTTATGCTTTCAACTCCGATTTGAGTGATTCAAATTTCTAAATTTGTATAAAATTGAGATCTACCTAAATATGAATTTTATTTAATTTTTGACTAAAGTTTTTCTCTGCAAAATTATTTAATTGATTATTTAAACTTTAAATAATCATAACTTTTAACGTCCTTAACTCCAAATTTGACGATTCCAGCTTTCTAAAAACTCATAAAATTATGTTCTCTCTGTTTATGGATTTTATTTGGATGTTTGGACACTTTTTGCCTATTGTTTATTCGTGTATTTGCTATTTGCATGCTTTACGAGTAGACGTTGAAGTGCCGGAAGGATTCGAAGGAGAAGTATTGACTCAGGATCCAACTCAAGACCAAGAACAAGTACTTTTTGAAGGCAAGTTGTGCTTTGACCATGTTGATCCTATTTTGAAATCTATTTTGATTTAACCTATTGCATGCTAAGTTCAAATAGAAAATACTTTATTTAAACATGGGGGATTAGATAAGTACCAATTTGTTGTATGACACCTTGATTATTTAAGTATGTGCCATGACCCCTTGTCACCCTAGTTGTGGATTACTAGTTGGACATTATTAAATTGCCAACATGGGTTTAGACCGTTGTAGTCTACTGCTTAGACCTGCTACGTGCTCATGACATGATTTTGGATAATCAAATGTTAATATTGACTTAATGACATATTGAACCTGTTTTGGAGAAGTATCATGTGGTGTTGATGGCACGTGGTGCATGGTAATCAACTGGGGTTTGATAAACAGTTTTCGACCGGGGCATGTGGCAAGAGTAATCAGGTGGGCCAGTTGTGGCATTGGGGATGTTGATTTGGTTCTTCGGGTAGTCTTGCCCTGGTCACCCTAAGGACTTAACCTTGCAAGCCTTTGAACTGGGTCTAACGTGCAACCACATGTCCAGAATGGGACGGACCTAGTTGACTAAGTTGCTAATAACGCACTGTGGGGACCTCGGAGGTCAACTACACCCTTTGTGTAAGTTGTACGGGGAGCGTCTGGTGAGGCCAGGTACCCATCTAACAGTTGATTGGCCTAGACTTCGCCTTAGCGAAGGGAAGGGTTAGTGCGCAATAACCGGGGGAGGACCACTTGTATTGTTAGAAGTCTCAGAAAGACTTTGTTACTGAACTCGCCTTTGTGGTGTTTGACTGTATCTTGTGGGTAAAGTGCATAACCTCTGCAGAGTTTGGAATCTATTCGAATAGCCGTGTCCGGTATTGGACATCGCCGAGAATTACAGTCAAGGGTTAGATTTTCTCAAAAATAACTTTGGTTTGAAAGGTTGGGCTGGATTAATAATGAAGTTGATGGAAATGTGGTTTAGGATGGGAAAGATGTTTACCAAACTTCTTGAAAAGTTATTTATGCTTTACTTATTTCTACCGCTTCCGAATCTACTTATATTACTTGTCCAATGCTATTTACTGCAAATATACCTTGAGTTATTCCTTTGTACCAAGCCATGCATATAGTATATTAGCTCATTCTGCATGACTTGTCGAGTACCAAGTACTCACCCTTGCCTCAACACAACACCAGTTGAAGAGGAGACTACGCCACTTTGGAGGAGGAGCTCCAAGAGGATCCGTCTACGGAGCGAGCCCGATCGGTTACTGTGGTATACTTGGATGGCGCCACGATGTTACCTTATTTGATTTTCCGCTACTATTTCTCTTTTAATAAGTATCGTCTGCGGCGTACATTTGTGACTTGACCATAAGGTCGAGTAACCGATTTGGTTATTTAAATAAAAGTACTTTATTAGCATCGAATGGTATGATTATGATATTTACCGATGTTAAGACTGTGTGCACTAGCGCTGCTCTGGACTAGTGTTGAATACACAGAGGGTCCGGATTTGCAAATTCGGGTCCCACAGAGGTGGTATCGAGCCAGGTTATTTGTAGGCTCAACCCTAGCTAGAATGGTCGTAGTGAGGATAAAACCTATGGTCTAAAGGTCATAATTTGTGAAGACACGAAATGACATCTCGACTGATCCCCTTCTCTCGTGTCTTGTCTCTTGCTGAAATTTTTCCTCACCTTGTCACAATTTAAAAATTCGAGTTCTTACGTAAAGCACTCTTGTGACAGATGGAGGAAGAGTTCAACTACGCTTGATCCGGGAGTTGGTCACGCCAAGGAACTTTGGCATATGCTACAAACTCTGAGATTTTGAGAAGCCGCAATACCAAGTGAAGTGATCGACAAGCGGGATTGATCAAGGCTTGTGACGCGGAAGATTGAGGTACCTGCCAGGAAGAAGGGCCCGTGCGCCGCTCACAATCGTGACCGCCAGAGATCTACAATGCATGGGTATCCAAGAGGTATCACGACGATAATGCAAGACGTTACCTGTATCTACGCCAGAGAGTTGGAGAGCACGTGTCTGCTATCATCCGCAGCAATGATAACCTTCTTGACCCGAAGGCTTATTCAGGATGAGGATGCCACTTACATAATAGCTTGGCACGATTTGTTGTCGCCAGAGGATGTACTAGATGATACAAGCAAGGAGCTACAGTAAGGCCCGCAAGGAGATCACGACAGAGAAGAACAGATGGCGGGAAGCTCAAGAGTATGTGGCACACCTTCTCAAGGATTGACGAAGTTGAGATGACTTTGTACTGACTGCACTCCAGTGAGCCAAGACTGAGCCACACGAGCCAGATCCAGAGAGTCGATCTCGAGGAGGACACCGCTTTCTTCGACTACCACAGAGACACAGCTTGTCGACATGGCAATCGTTACGCTTATGCCACAAAGACCCGCACTGTGCCGTGGAGGTTTTCTCGATGAGTGAGCATAGGTTCTATAGTGAGACTCTTCACGAGTCACACATAGAATAAAGAGTCACCCTTAGGCGTTAGGACTCCAGAGTTAGTCTGACGGATTTTCATTGTTCCGAGTGTGCAAGATGTGTTGCAAGGCCCTTAGGCATTGTAAGTACCATACCAAGTTATTAATAATAAAGTTGACCTTAAAGTTACACCTTTCGCCGCAAGATAAGTTCCATATTACTTGTCTATTCTTGTTTCCTCTCATCTCTAAACCTAGAGCAAATCGATGATGGTGAACACCCGTGGAAACTTTGGAAGCAATGGAAGTGGTTCTCGCCAATAGAAAAACCCCAATGAGGGAGCACCAGCACCGCCACTCGGATGTGCAGAATTCTGAGCTTTTCTCGCTGCCTGCACTCAGATGCATGCTTTAGTTCAAACCCCTGGTTCCGAACTCCGAACTAAAGTAGGATGTTCCGGTGAGAATACTAATAGATGGAATAGAGTTCCTAGCAAACCTTATTATTCTAGAAACCTGCACCTTAGACGCCATATTGGGAATGGATTGGTTATCCAAGCACAAGGTCGTATTGATTGTGGATTTGCTGACTATCTCGGGCTTGAGAGCCCTTGTGAAAGAAAGTGGAATTTCAAGCTACCGCCTGGGGAGAAGGACAGCTTGATGGTTAACAGCATCAAGACAATCAAAGATAGAGGATGTCTAGAGTGAATGAGTACCTGTGATGTTTTTCCCGAAGATCTACCCGTATGCCGCGCACAGGGACATAGAGTTTGTGATAGAGCTTGTACTGCACAAGACCGATAGCAAAGAGACCCTATCGGATGTCCACCGAGGAGTTGGTTGAGATGAAGAAACAAACAGAAGAGTTAATGGAGAAAGGATTTATCGACTCGAGCCTGTCGCCGTGGGAGCACCGCTTTGTTTGTCAAGAAAAAGGACGAAGTTTCTGTGATGTGCATCGACTACCGCGGCACTCAATGAAGTCACCGTGAAGAATAAGTATCCGCTACCCAGTGATTGATGATTTGTTTGATCAAATGAGAGGAGCCGCCGAGTTTTCTCCAAGATTGATCCGAGATCGATACCATCGCTTGAAGATCCGACGTAGGATATTCCAAAGACAAAGATTCTCGCCAAGATATGGACATTACGAGTTTACGCTTATGTCCTTTGACTCGATTTAATGCGCCACTTATTTCATGAATATGATGAATAAGGTGTTCTATGGAATATTTGGACAAGTTTGTCGTCGTGTTCATAGATGATATCCTAATCTACTCCAAGACAGAGGATGAACATGCCGAACACTTAAGGCGTAGTTTTGGAAAAGCCGAGGGAACAAAGCAACTTTTCGCCAAGTTTAGCAAGTGTGATTTTTGGAAGGACAAGGTGGAGTTTCTTGGACATGTAATGACTGGGTATGAGTCGCCAGAGATCCAAGCAAAGTAGAAGCTGTGGTTACATTGGGAGTACCAAGATCCGTGACCTGCATTCGAGTTTCCTTGAATGGCAGTGATACTACCGCTTTCATCAAGGCTTCTCGACAATTGCTAAACCTCTACGCAATTGTCGAAGAAGGAAAAGAAGCTTTGCATGGACGCCAGTAATGTGAGAAAGGATTTCAGAGCTGAAGAAGGATGACATCAAAGACCGTGTTAGTTCTAATTTGATGTTGCTCAAAGCTTCGATATTTACAGACGACACGCCAAGGACTTGGATGTGTGCCGATGCGTAATGGAAAGGTCGTCGCTATGCATCAAGGCGCTTGAGGCCGCATGAGCAAAATTATCCGACATATGACTCCAGAGTTAGCCGTCAGAGTGCATGCTTGAAGATATGGCGCCACTATCTCTGATTGGAAACAGATGTGAAGTATATACTGATCATAAGAGTTTAAGTACATATTCACCTACTGATCCGAATATGATGAGGAGATGGTTAGAGTTGATCAAGGACTATAATGTTGAATCCATTACCATCCCAAGGCCAACGAGTAGCCATGCTCAGCCTAAAAGCCATACCGTGAGTACGCTAGCCACAAGTCGATGAGTTATGTGAGGATTTTCAAAATGAAGATTGAGGTGGTACTCTAGCGGATTCTTGGCCGCATTAGAAGTAAAGTCTACCCTAGAGGATCAGATCCGAGAAGGATGTAAGGATGATGACAAGATCCGCAGGATTAAGTTCATCAAGGAGGAAGGCAAGGCAGAGGACTTCAAGTTGATGAGCAAGGCACGCTGTGAATGAAGGATCGACGAAAATTTGTGTGCCTAACAAGAAGGAGTTAAAGCAATCGATTCGAAGAAGCCCATGACTCCAAGTACTCAATTCATCCCGGAAGCGCCAAGATGTATCAGATCTCAAGGAGAGATTCTCGTGGCCGAGTATGAAACGTGAAGTTGCCGCAGCATGTTGCATTGTGCGATGATAGGGCAGAGAGTCAAGGCAATGCATCGAGACCGCAGGATTGCTACACAGCTACCAAAATACCTCGAGCGGAAGTGGAGGAAATCGGAATGGATTTCACACGGCTTGTCAAGACTTAAGGAGGTTATGACTCCATATGGGTTATAGTGGATCGCTTGACTAAAGTAGCCCATTTTATCCTCGTGAAGACCACTTACTCCTGAGATAAATTAGCGTAACTGTACATGATCGATTGTCTGCTTGCACGGAGTGCCAAAAAGGATTGTATCGACAGTAGGTACCCAATTTACTCTCAAGGTTCGAATAAGTTGCATGAAGCCATGGGAACCCGCTTGAACTTCAAGATGCCTTATCATCCATGCACGATGGACATGCATCAAAGAGTCAACCAGATTCGAGGATATGTTAAGAGCTTGTGCATTGGCTTATGCTACCTCTTGGGATAAGAGTTTGCCAGATGCCGAGTTCAGCCATAACAATAGTTATCGCTAGTTTACAGATGTCACCTTTGAGGCAATCAGTATGGTCGACTCGGCTTGACGCCATTGAATTGAATGAGACCGGTGAGCGCCGTGTCTTTGGGCCTCGATATTCTTCAAGAGGTCGAAGAGCATCGCCATGATTAGGAAAGGTTGAAGATAGCCCAATCACGACAAAAGAGTTATGTCGTAAATCACGCCGAGACTTGAGTTTTGAATCGTAAGACTTTGTATACCTCAGTAGTTACGCCTGTGGAGTTAAGAGGTTCCATGCCAAAGGGAAACTCGCACTCTGCTATGTTGGACCATTTAAGATTTTGAGCCGCAGAGGCTTAAGTTGCTTATCACCTGAGTTGCCGCAATGCTAGCAGGAGTGCATGACGTATTCCATGTGTCCTGGGCTTGAAGAAGTGTCTCCGAGTTCCCGAGGAACAGACACCGCTAGAGTTAATTGAGTTGCAAGAGGATTTGACTTATATGAGCATCCCGTGAGGATTCTCGACATATTGGATCGAGAGACCAGTAAATAAGTCAACCCTGCTTCAGAGAGTTCAAAGGAGCAACCATGAAGAAAGCTGGCTTAATTTGGGGAGTCACAAGAGGATTTGAAGAAAGAGTTTCCAAACCTATTCAGAGGAGCAACTTTGAGGACTAGAGATTCTATTAAGGGGGAGGTTTGTAACACCTCAAAATTTTGCTTTTCTTAAATTCATGTGTGATTTGGCACTTTGGTGAATTTTTGAATTTTCGAATTTATTTGGATTTATTTGGAATTTATTTGAATTTATTCCATTTTGAAATAATTAAAGAATTTAATTTTGCAAATAAAATTTTGTTGGAAATATTTTATTTGAGTCCAAAATATTTTCCGTAATTTTTCGAATTTTTCTCGAGTATTTTGCTATTTTTAATGAATTAAATGAATTTCGGGAAATATTTTAATTATTAAATCGCTGAAAATGCGAGTGGGTTTGTACATCGTTTCATCCGACCAGCCCGAGTCACTCGAAGTTCGAGTCCAATTCAGCCACGCGGACTGACCGAACCAACCTAAAACCTAATCGAGTCTCAACCGCTGGATCAAGATCCAACGGCCGATTTCGCATCGCTTCGGACAACCGCTCGATCCGATCGCTGGCCCACGCCGATCGCGGGCCGCTGATCGCCACGGATGGCTGTGCGCCGTCGTTCTCCGCCGAGTCCGAAGCCGGACTCACGCCGCCGCCGCCTGGAGAACTAGGTTTCCGCCTTCGGCACTTAACGCCGAGGCTATTTAAAGCCCGGTCACGCCCGAGGTTGCCCTTTCTTCCAGGCGCACTGCGTGTCCTCGAGCCATCTCGCTCGAGCCGCCGCTGCTGTTCGGTTCGCATTTAGCCGGAGTTAGAATCCTGTTGGCGGCAGTTAAAAGCTATCTCGCCGCCCGCCCTCCGCCACACTGAGCACATCTAGACCCTGCAACCCAGACGCACTCAAGAGACCTTTCATCTCGCCGAAAGCGCCTTTAACGCCGAGACCATGGTCATCGCCTTTCATCTCCGCCAAGTTAGCGCCGCCGTGAAGCCATCGACCTTTCGAAGCTCCACTCAACCGTCCGATCAAGATCCAAGTGGCTCAGATCGCTACGCCACCTCGTGAGTTCCCCTGAAAATCCTAGATCTATCTCAACCGCTTGATCTAGATCCAACTGGCCAGGTCGTTGAGGACATCACTACCATGCATACGGCCATGCCTACAAACCCAATTGAAGCCAACAATGTAATACAAGGGCCAATTACTCGAGCTCGCGCACGTCAATTCAATTACCAGGTGAATGCGTTCCTCGGGTTGCATACATTAAATTTAAATGAATGGAATGCTATTTAATCCTCGTGATGATTTTATTGTCCTTAGGAACCATGGAGAAGGACTTCCAAACGCCAAACATGAAGCCAATTCTTCCGCATAAGTTAAGTTATACTCGGATTCGCCTCCGGACAGCACCAACTTAAAATGACCATAACTTTTGATCCACAAGGGTGATTGGGGTCTATGAGTACTGGTTTGAAAGGTTTCGACGCCCTTCTTCCAACTGGATCCGACTTCATCCCCAAATTCCGTCCGAGTCGACAGGAATCTGCAAAAACAATTGGCGCCACTTTTTCCAAATCGAAGACTTGGGCTTTGGGCCTTGTAATAGAGTTGTAGTTGGTCTCCTACGCTTTGGACGTGATTTCCACGCCCTACCTCTCATAAATAGCCGTATATCGGCTCCTTAGGGTTTTGGGTTTTATTTGATTAGTTTAGCCAAGTGCAAACTTGATCCTCGCGAGTTGTGCCGACAGCCACCTTGTCAAGATCGTCAACAAGACTCCACTTTGTTTCGCTCAGCTTTATCCGCAATTTCAGATTGCTTATCCTATTGTTCTTGCTTGTTCTTCTGCTGCTTGCGTGAATTGAACCTCAGGTTCAAAGGGATCGCGCTCTACTGCGAAGATCAATAACCCGGAGTTGGTTTAGCGATTAAGGCGCATCGTCAAGTCAGACGGTAGTCGGATCGCCAAAGTCGACTCTAACAAATCGATCGCAGTGTTTCTCATCGAAAGATCGACACCCATAGTGCCATCACTACGCCTATCAAGTGGTATCAGAGCAAACCAGGTTGCTCGTGAGAATTCTTACCCTAGATTAGTAGATTGATATCTTTCCTATAGTCCGTAGAAGCGCCATCGATTGGATCTCTCCATACCAAAACAATTTGAGCCTCGTGATTTTCCTTTCCAAAGGCAATCGCTGCTATTGAATTTTTGCTGCATCGCCGTGTCGAAGTTGCTGAATTCTAGTCTAGTTCCTGTGAAGAAAATTTTGTCTCCTACAATGTTTCGAAGTTGTGTTCGGCTTTCGAGTTGTGTTCTGCTTCGAAGTTGTGTTCCAGGTCGGCCCGAATCGCTGGAAAAAAGAAAAAGAAAAAGGAGTTCGGACCGCTTTTCTCATCCGACCGTCGCGCCGATCGTTGCCCACCGTTAGCCGATCAAGTTGCTCGATCGTCGCCCCGATCGTCGCCCCGATCGTCGCTTCCCGATCGGTCGCCGCTCGATCCGCCGCCTCCCGTTAGCCGATCGTCGCCCACCCGGCCGCCCCGATCGTTTCACACGACTAATCTTCCGCCGCATAGCACTTGAAAGAAAAACGACCTGATCGTCGTGAAAAAAAAAAAAAAAGAGTCCGGAACAGATCCAAAATTTTTATGTGCTAAACCTGCTTTCACAAGATCCCTGCCTTTGAGATAGTTCCTTCTTTCGCTAATTTTTTCGCTACTGCTTTTTTATCTCGTGGAATCATGCTGCCGCCGACTACGCTTTGAGTCACTGTCTTGCTAGCCTCGAGTCAAAGAATTAGTGACTAGACGTTGAACAATTCTTCAATTTTGCATTCACCGATTGGATTATTGCTAACCTTGCTACTGAATTAAGCCTGTCGTCTAAGCTCCACTTCCTACCCGCATGTGCATTCGATCCCTCTGGCAATCGCTTCTACACAAACTTCTGAGAACCTTTGACAACGCTAACGGCCGACAACGCCAATGCATTGTAAGAACTTGTAAGAGCTTTGGTTATAGGCTTGAATGTTGAGAGAATTGCCACCACCTCCTTGTAGTTGATAGGAACATTATACTTGTTATATTGTTTTCTTTTCTTCTACTAACCATGTTAGGTGATGAGGATTCTGATGCATCACTTCACGAGCAAAGGGAATTGTTGCTAGAATGTTGATGCAAGAAGACCGCCTTCGTCTATCGAGATCGCCAGTGAGTTGCTAACGCTAATCTTGCTACTATTTTGTCTAGACTTGATAAGCTTGGTGTGTACTGCCCCTCGAACTTCCAAATCCTCCACCTCATCTTCTAAGCAACAAAATGGCATACTACATGCTCAGTACATGTTGATGATGATTCCTCAGATAAGGTTAAATTCGCCATTCCACCTTTTAATGGTCATTATGATCCTCGATGCCTATATTAATTGGGAGATAGCAAGAGACAAAGAATTTGGCAAGTATGATTTGTCCGAAAATGAAAAGATTAGGATTGTCGCTTAGTGTGCTAAATGAATATGCATTAACATGGTGGAAACATATTTGTAGAAAAGAGAGAAAACCTGAAAATTGGAAGGCCATGAAAAGACTTATGAGAATTGATTATGTTCCTCGAATATCATTCAATTTTTGTATACTAGACTCCAATGCTTGAAACAAGGAAATAAGTGCTGGAATGAATACTATGAACGATTGCAAAATCATTTGTTGCGCTGTGGTTTAGATGAAGGTGAAGAAGCAAATGTGAGCTTAGGTTCATACGTGGACTTAATCAAGAAATTCAAGATGCTCTTATTGATGAAACATATAGTTCTCTTCGCACTGGTTGTATGTGCTTATAGAGTTGAAAATATGCTTGTTTAATCCTTGAAAGAATCATTAGCTTCATTTGAGGCGCCATTGTTGCACCTTCTTTTGAGCTAATATTTTAAGTAAAAGTGAGCACCATCGAGAGAATAATGTAGAAGAGCATATGGAGAAAGAAACGATCAAGCACTTCACCCCATGTATATGTGAAGAGATAATAGTTGAAGAAACACCTACAACAAATTGATGAGAACTTACAAGGTAATGTAATGTATGGACTTTACACATGGAGAAGATAATTTTGAAGAGCAAAACCTATCCACAAATCATGCTATCGTAGAGCAACCAATAGTGGAACCAATTGCTGATTTTGCTTTGTTACAAGATGATTTGTTTGCTATTTCTTGTGATAAAGAAGAGTTGTGTGATAATACTTCACTTATATCAATGACACAACTAGCAAAATGGACATGTCACCTTTACACTAGAAACTTATGCTGAAAATAAACATGTCATTCACATCACAAGCGTAAATGATGAGTTGCAATTGATGTCTTCTTTATATATATTAGGCTACATTGAATTTGATGTTCCTTGTGATCCAATTATTTAGAGGAGAGCCTTTTTGTACATTCTCGATTTGTCATGGTTATCACGAAACATCTTTTATGTTATTGGCAAAAATAGTGAGAAAGGAGAGTATAAAGCACATCGAGTTTACATTTGTTCAGATTTTAAACCTCCGTTTGCAATGCAACAATGTCATCAATTTAATAATTGCCATATCACTAATCATGTCAGACCAAGTACATTTGGTTCCATTCACAAGTCACATGATAGTTTTCAAGAAAGGGAGGATATGGTTGATAGAAATTCTCGATCCATTGATTTCATTGCAAATGTGCATATTGCTTTGTTTCCTGTCATTACTAACATTTCACAGGACAATATGATGGAGTCGAGGACGACTCCACTTCAAGAAAGGGAGGATGATAAGACCATGCTCACCATGGACAAAACTTACAATGCAAACATATGGTCATCACGAAGATGGTCAAAACCAAGTGTTACTGCAATTATATCAACTACATGGCTTCATCGACCCCCACCTTGGCCAGGACCATTAAGTTGGCGACACTTCACAAAGATACTCTACTGTATACAACTACTACGATGGCTCCATCTACATGGTTTTATCGACCCCACCTTGGCCATCCTTCTACATCTTCGTCGGTTCAAGGACCATTTACTCGAGCTCGAGCCTGGCCAAATGAATTATCAGATCTTAAGACAAACTTGGGAGAAGATGATGAACTTGAGTCGAGGACGACTCAAATGCAAGAAGGGGAGGATGATGAGGACATCACTACCATGCATACGGCCATGCCTACAAACCCAATTGAAGCCAACAATGTAATACAAGGGCCAATTACTCGAGCTCGCGCACGTCAATTCAATTACCAGGTGAATGCGTTCCTCGGGTTGCATACATTAAATTTAAATGAATGGAATGCTATTTAATCCTCGTGATGATTTTATTGTCCTTAGGAACCATGGAGAAGGACTTCCAAACGTCAAACATGAAGCCAATTCTTCCGGTGCATAAGTTATACTCGGATTCGGCCTCCGGGACAGCACCAACTTAAAATGACCATAACTTTTGATCCACAAGGGTGATTGGGGTCTATGAGTACTGGTTTGAAAGGTTTCGACGTCCTCTTTCCAACGGATCCGACCCCATCCCCAAATTCCGTCCGAGTCGACAGGAATCTGCAAAACAATTACGCCACTTTTCCAAATCGAGAAGACTTGGGCTTTGGGCCTTGTAATAGAGTTGTAGTTGGTCTCCCTCTGCTTTGGACGTGATTTCCCACGCCCTACCTCTCATAAATAGCCGGACATCGGCTCCTTAGGGTTTTGGGTTTTATTTGATTAGTTTAGCCAAGTGCAAACTTGATCCTGCGAGTTGTGCCGACAGCCACCTTGTCAAGATCGTCAATAAGACTCCACTTTGTTTCGCTCAGCTTTTATCCGCAATTTGCATTGCTTATCCTATTGTTCTTGCTTGTTCTTCGGTTGCTTGCAGGAATTGAACCGTGTCAAAGGTTGATCGTGCTCACGGCAAGATCAATAACTACCGGAGTTGGTTTAGCGATTGCTAAGGCGCATCGTCAGCCGTGACGGTGTAGTCGGATCGTCAAAGTCGACTCTAACAAATCGATCGTGGTGTTTCTCATCGAAAGATCGGGACACCCATAGTGCCATCACGGCGCCATCATCGTGCTAATGAGCGGAATCGCACCAGGCTAGATTGGATCGACCGTTAGATCAAGATCCAACGGCCCAATCAACCCGCGCGCCCTAAGCACTTGAGGCCCAAATTCAATCCTAGCCGTCGGTTTTCAAACCAACGGCTACGATCGTGCCACGTGTCCAGGGAGCGAACCGGCCGCCGCGCCACGGGCGCGCGTGGAGTCATCGACACGCTGGGCCCGCGTGTCGGCCGATCGCACCGCGGACGCCACCCATGACGTCATCGGAGGGACCCACTGCCGACTGCGGCCGAGCCCGGCCGACGCCGATGACGCTACCCGAGTGGTCCCACATGTCGGCCTCACGTGAGCCGTGGACCGGGTCCACGGTAGACCCGAGCCGGCGGACCGAGTCCATGGATCGGCCGACGCGTCAGACCAATCCAGGCTGCCACGTGTCCATGCCGACGCAATAATTAATTTCCTAAAAGAAAATGATTTATTAATTCGAAATAATGATTTGATTTTGTTTCAAACTTCAAACGCTTATAACTTTTGCGTTTCAACTCCGATTTGAGTGATTCAAATTTCTAAATTTGTATAAAATTGAGATCTACCTAAATATGAATTTTATTTAATTTTTGGACTAAAGTTTTTCTCTGCAAAATTATTTAATTGATTATTTAAACTTTAAATAATCATAACTTTATGCCTTAACTCCAAATTTGACGATTCCAGTTTCTAAAACTCATAAAATTATGTTCTCTCTGTTTATGGATTTTATTTGGATGTTTGGACACTTTTTGCCTATTGTTTATTCGTGTATTTGCTATTTGCACGCTTTTACGAGTAGACGTTGAACCGGAAGGATTCAAGGAGAAGTATTGACTCAGATCCAACTCAAGACCAAGAACAAGTACTTTTGAAGGCAAGTTGTGCTTTGACCATGTTGATCCTATTTTGAAATCTATTTTGATTTAACCTATTGCATGCTAAGTTCAAATAGAAAATACTTTATTTAAACATGGGGATTAGATAAGTACCAATTTCTTTGTATGACACCTTGATTATTTAAGTATGTGCCATGACCCCTTGTCACCCTAGTTGTGGATTACTAGTTGGACATTATTAAATTGCCAACATGGGTTTAGACCGTTGTAGTTCATTGCTTAGACGCTTACGTGCTCATGACATGATTTTGGATAATCAAATGTTAATATTGACTTAATGACATATTGAACCTGTTTTGGAGAAGTATCATGTGGTGTTGATGGCACGTGGTGCATGGTAATCAACTGGGGTTTGATAAACAGTTTTCGGCCGGGCATGTGGCAAGAGTAATCAGTGGGCTTGTGGCATTGGGGATGTTGATTTGGTTCTTCGTAGTCTTGCCCTGGTCACCCTAAGGACTTAACCTTGCAAGCCTTTGAACTGGTCTAACGTGCAACCACATGTCTCAGTAATGGGACGGACCTAGTTGACTAAGTTGCTAATAACGCACTGTGGGACCTCAGGAGGTCAACTACACCCTTTGTGTAAGTTGTACGGGAGCGCATCGGGGTGAGGCCAGGTACCCATCTAACGGTTGATTGGCCTAGACTTCGCCTTAGCGAAGGGAAGGGTTAGTGCGCAATAACCGGGAGGACCACTTGTATTGTTAGAAGTCTCCGAAAGACTTTGTTACTGAACTCGCCTTTGTGGTGTTTGACCGTATCTTGTGGGTAAAGTGCATAACCTCTGCAGAGTTTGGAATCTATTCGAATAGCCGTGTCCGCGGTATTGGACATCGCTCGGGAATTACAATAAGGGTTAGATTTTCTCAAAAATAACTTTGGTTTGAAAGGTTGGGATTAATAATGAAGTTGATGGAAATGTGGTTTAGGATGGGAAAGATGTTTACCAAACTTCTTGAAAAGTTATTTATGCTTTACTTATTTCTACCGGCTTTGAATCTACTTATATTACTTGTCCAATGCTATTTCTGCAAATATACCTTGAGTTATTCCTTTGTACCAAGCCATGCATATAGTATATTAGCTCGCATTACGTGCATGACTCGAGTACCAAGTACTCACCCTTGCCTCAACACAACACCAGTTGAAGAGGAGACTACGCCAGCTTTGGAGGAGGAGCTCCAAGAGGATCCGTCTACGTAGGGAGCGAGCCCAGTCAGTTGCCTGTGGTATACTGGATGGCGCCACGATGTTACCTTATTTGATTTTCCCGCTGCTACTATTTCTCTTTTAATAAGTATCGTCCTGCGAGGCGTACATTTGTGACTTGACCATAAGGTCGAGTAACCAGTTTGGTTATTTAAATAAAAGTACTTTATTAGCATCGAATGGTATGATTGTGATATTTACCGATGTTAAGACTGTGTGCACTAGCGCGTTCCTGGACTAGTGTTGAATACACAGAGGGTCCGGATTTGCAAATTCGGGGTCCCGACAACGCGCGGGTGCGAGCCCTTCAGGGTCGCGGCCGTGATGTCAATGAAGACATTCTACAGGCCAAAATGGGGGACCAAGCTGTCTTCCATACCCCACAGCAGAATATCGTCGCCTCCAAGACGCTCCTGGACACCTTGAGCCCAATGCTGGAGGCCGATAGCCCGACTACCCCGATCGTGGCCCAAATAAAGGCCATGGTGACGGTGGCAGCGGTCCAGCAAGCTCAGACCGACCAGCCGGCAAAGGCACACTCACACACCCCGGCCAGAACTCAGACGGCCAGCAGTCGGCCGGGTCGTGACGCCCCCCACCAGGAGCACCGCGTTCTTCTATGCGGGGACAACTTGCGCCGCAGCCTCCACCGTGACCTCCGTTCTGACCTCGACGCGAGACGGCGCGACCGGGAAAGAGACGAGCAACGTCGGCACGCTGACGAGTACGAGCGCTTCGGCGTACTTCCAGGTGATCAGGGCGCTCGCCAAGCATGATCCCCCCGCGTCGCTCACCGCCCAGGCGGCGTGATGGGGTCATCGAGGGGGTTCGTGCGTTCACCCCCACCTTCGCCGAGTGGTTTGGCCCGACAGGTTTAATCCCAAGGGCATCACCAAATTCGACGGAGACAGTGACCTGGAGGCCTAGCTGTAGGTATACGCATTAGTAGTCATGGCGGCAGGGGGAGATCAGAACGTGATGGCTAATTACCTGCCGGTCACGCTTTCGCCCCAAGCCCAGGCGTGGCTCACCGGACTCCCAGCGAGTTCCATAGATTCCTGGGGAGATCTGTGTGAGCAATTCATCTCAAACTTCCAAGGCACATACGAGCGCCTGGCACCCCCTAGGACTTGTACCAGCTACACCAGAAGAAGGATGAGTCCCTTCGGGAGTACGTCAAGCGCTTCATGCACAGGAAGAGCACGGTTCGAGACGTCACTGACGCGGTCGTGATCGCTGCCTTCCAGAAGGGAGTCAGCGATCCTTATCTCATCAAGAAGATGTCCTGGAAGCCTCCAACTTCGGTTCGGGAGTTGTTTGACTTAGCATATCGCTACGCATCGGCCTCCGAAGCCTTGGCCGAACGCCACGGCGAGAAGAAGGATCACACCGAGTCCTCCAAGCAAAAAGAGAAGAAGCGCAAAGGCGGAGAGCTAGTGGCAACAGCTGGGCGTGCCCAGCCCCGAGTGCCCGAAACGGATGGATATGACAAAGTGATGAACTCTCTTTGTCCCTTCCACCCAAAGGGAAGGCATGCTGCCAAAGATTGCTTCACCCTGAAAAGATTCGCCCGGGAAACCAAGAGACAAGCCAGGAAGGGTCAAAGTGAAGCGGTCGGAAAGCAACCTTCTCCCAAAACGGAGGAAGACTATCAAGAGGCTGAGCTGGTGCTCAATTACATCTTTGGGGGCTCAGCCGCGTACGAGTCCAAGCGGAAGCAAAAGCTTGCCGCACGGGACATCAACGCGATCGCGCCGGAGACCCCCCGATATGTGTGGTGGTCCGAGGTTGCGATCACTTTCGATCGTTCGGACCACCCAGACAGGATCCCATTTCTCGGCAGATATCCTCTTGTCTTGGGACCAGTCATTCGCGGCATCATGCTCAAGAGGGTGCTGATCGATGGGGGAAGCGGGCTCAACGTCCTCTTTATCAAAACCCTCAACGATATGGGGTATCTCGGTCAGAGCTGAAACGTGGGTCGTCGCCATTCCATGGGGTGATTCCCGGGACATCGGCGACACCACTTGGGCAGATCACTTTGCTGGTCACTTTCGGCACGAAATAAAACTACCGTACCGAGAGCCTCAATTTCGAGGTGGCTGATTTCGAGATGGCATATCATGCCATCTTGGGAAGGCCGGCACTTGCCAAATTTATGGCGGTGCCCCATTACACCTACCTGGCATTAAAGATGTCGGGGCGCAGTGGTATCAGCACGCTTCGTGGTGATATCAAGCAGTCTTTCTCCTGCGACAGAGAGAGCTGCGAGATCGCCGAGACGCTAGAGGCACAGGCCAACTGGGAAAAGATCCGGCTAACGGCAGAGTCCATCAGGGAGGAGGGAGACGTGCCGACTCGGAAGGCGCCCAAGCCCGGAATCAGTCCCGAAGAAGGCATCAAGAGGATTACCCTCGACCCGTCCGGCTCGGCTCAAACTACCTTGATCGGGACAGGGCTTGAGAAAAAATAGGAAGACGCGCTCGTCACCTTCCTCCGGGCAAACAAGGACGTCTTTGCCTAGAAGCCGTCCGACATGCCTAGAGTTCCCAGGGAGGTGATCGAGCATGCGCTAAATGTGGACCGAGCGGCCATGCCCATCAAGCAGAGGTTGCGGCGGTTCGACCAGGACCGTCGAGACGCCATCAGGGAGGAGATCACAAAGCTGGTAGCTGCGGGTTTCATCAAAGAGGTGTATCATCTCGACTGGCTGGCAAACCCTGTACTTGTCCACAAAAAGAATAAAAGTTGGCGCATGTGTGTTGATTACACTGATCTCAACAAAGCGTGCCCAAAGGATCCCTTCGGATTACCTCGCATCGACCAAGTGGTAGACTCCACTACTGGGTGCGAACTCCTTAGCTCCCTAGACGCATACTCGGGTTACCACCAAATCCGGCTTCGAGATGAAGACTATGAGAAGACCTCGTTCATCACTCCGTTCGGAGCATATTGCTACGTCATGATGCCATTCGGGCTGAAAAACGCTGGTGCGACTTATCAGCGCACGATACAGCGGCGTTTTCACAATCAGCTCGGGCGCAACGTGGAGGCATACGTGGACGACATAGTGGTCAAGACGCATGCGAGAGAGAACCTTACATCAGATCTGTCCGAGACGTTCGAGAGCCTAAGGGCATTCCGGATGAAGCTCAACCCAGAGAAGTGCGTTTTTGGGGTATCCTCCGAAAAACTACTCGGGTTCATTGTCTCTCACCGTGGGATGGAGGCAAACCCGAAAAAGATCGAGGCCATCATGAGAATGACTCCTCCCACCAGTCAGAAGGGTGTCCAGAAGCTCACTAGCTGCATGGTGGCACTCGGCAGGTTCATCTCCCGACTAGGGACTCGGGGGATGCCCTTCTTTAAGCTCCTCCAGAAGTAAGATCGCTTCGAGTGGACCGTCGAGGCACAACGGGCTTTCGAGGAACTCAAGGTATTCCTTTCCACCCCACCGATCCTGGCCTCGCCGACACCGGGGGAACCTCTCCTGCTTTACATAGCGGCAATGACTCACGTAGTCAGCGCCGCGATAGTTGTGGAGCGGGAGGAGCCAGGGCATCGTTACGGGGTGCAGCACCCGGTCTACTTCATTAGCGAAGTATTGGGCGAATTCAAGATACGATATCCTCAAGTCCAGAAGTTGCTGTATGCCGTGTTGATTGCGTCCCGGAAATTAAAGCATTACTTCCAAGGGCACCAGATTTCAGTAGTGACCTCCTTCCCGGTAGGAGATATTCTCCATAATCGGGAAGCTACTGGGAGAATTTCAAAATGGGCGGCCGAGCTTGGAGCTTTTGATATCTCATTCAAGCCGCGCACCGCCATCAAGTCACAGGTCCTGGCCGACTTCACAGCCGAGTGGACCGAATTCCAGGCCCCCCTCGCCGAACGAGAGCTGGAGTATTGGATGATGTATTTCGACGGATCTCTAATGCTCAACGGCGCCGGGGCTGGAATTCTACTCATTTCGCCGAAGGGAGATCAACTCAAGTACGTCCTCCAGATTCATTTCTCGGCCTCAAACAACGTCGCGGAGTACGAAGCACTCATCCACGGGCTCCGCATCGCCATATCGCTCGGAATCCGACGATTGATGGTACGCGGTGACTCGCAATTAGTGGTGAGCCAAGTGCAGAAAGACTGGTCATGTGTCGATCAGACCATTACGGCGTATTGTCAGCAGGTCGGGAACTGGAGAACAAGTTTGATGGATTGGAACTGGTCTACGTCCTGCGCCGCAATAATGAAGTAGCAGATGAGTTGGCGAAGATGGGAGCCACTCGGGCAGAGGTCCCGAGTGGCGTGTTCGTTCAGGAGCTTCATGAGCCAACGGCGACCCAGCGACAAGAGCCGAGTAAGGGTCCCGAGGCGGAAGTCCTAGTCATTAATCTCGACTGGGCGACCCCGTATTTGGATTATCTGTTGAAGGACAAGCTCCCCGAAATGAGCATCCTGGCCGACCGCATCGCGCGACAGGCCAAGTCCTACATGGTAGTCGGGGAAGAGCTCTTCCGAAAGAGCGCCTCCGGTGTCCTTAGGCGGTGCATTCCGAAGCAAGAGGGGAGAAACTTACTCAAGGAAATCCACTCGGGGATATGTGGGCATCATGCTGCGTCGAGTGCCCTGGTCGGTAAAGCCTATCGCCAAGGTTTCTTCTGGCCTACGGCAGTAATAGACGCGAAAGAAATCGTCCGCACATGTGAAGGCTGCCAGTTCTACGCTCGGCAAATGCATTTGCCTGCGCAAGAACTGCAAACCATCCCCATTTCCTGGCCCTTTGCGGTCTGGGGGCTCGATCTGGTTGGGCCCTTGAAAAAGGCCCAGGGTGGCTTCGCTTATCTCTTTGTCGCCATTGACAAGTTCACCAAATGGATTGAAGCCAAACCAGTCGCTACAATCACCGCGCTTAAAGCCAAGGAATTCTTCCAAGGCATCATAGTCGGAATTGGCGTGCCTAACAAAATCATCACAGACAACGGAACTCAATTCAGAGGCGAAGAATTTCAAGATTGGTGCGATGACATGGGAATCAAAATTTGCTTCGCTTCAGTAAGTCATCCCTCGAAGCAACGGGCAAGTCGAGCGGGCTAACGGCATGATCCTCCAGGGTCTGAAGGCAAGGATCTTCGATCGCCTCAAACCATACGCCGCGCGGTGGGTAAAAGAGCTGCCTTCGGTGCTCTGGGGGCTTAGAACTACGCCTAGTAGAGCAACCGGGCAATCCCCCTTCTTCTTGGTGTACAGATCAGAGGCGGTCTTACCGACGGAACTGGAACTTGGGTCCCCAAGGGTCCGGAACTACAAAGAGGCCGAGTCGGAAGGAAGCCGATTGGAAGAGCTTGATCGACTCGAGGAAGCCAGAAATGTCGCAGCGATCCAGTCGGCCAAGTATCTCTAGGGCCTCAGGCGCTACTATTCTCGCAATGTACGAAGGTGTACCTTCTCTAAGGGAGATTTGGTCCTCAGGAGGAGCCAAAAAAGTGAGCATAAGCTCTTCCCGATCTGGGAAGGCCCTTACATTGTGGAGGAGGTAGTTCATCCGGGAGCTTATCGACTCAGGCGTGAAGACAGCGCGGTCTTGGTGAATACTTGGAATGCCGAACAGCTACGCCGCTTCTACGCTTAAAGTTATGTACCCAGCTCCCACGAATTAAATAAAGTTGTAAACTGTTTTGTTCTTCGATTTGTCTTAACTGTGACCGAATCAATCCCGAGTGGTTACCGCCCAAATAACATAACGTCTAATCCGAGTCGTGCCGGTACAAATTGTGCGGTTGGCCGCGACGAGCGGCAAAATCCGATCGTTTGTATCAGCGCACGAAATAGGAAAGACAAAGTTAGAAAAAGGTATTAACCACTCGAGAATAATGATCCGCGGTTCCAGAATACCTGGGCACGGAAGTCCTAGTCGGTACTCGTTAGAAATTCGGCCCTCCAGCACCTCACTGCGGGGGCTGGAGCGATTGGCTAGGGCAAGCGACAAAAGAAAAGATGTTTAAGCCCAGAAAAATTAAGATGGCACCAGATTGCTTGATAAGTTATATTTTATTCCATAATATCAGTAATTTACATTGCTGACCCCTTTCTTTTTTTTTCTTTTTTTGGTGCTAAAAAAAGAGGGGGGAGCCAGGTGCCAAGGGAGCTAGCTGCGGCGCGCGCGGCCCAAGGCCTCGCGGATCAAGTCCGCAACCACCCAAAGTGAGGGAACAAGCCGAAGAAGGGCCTCCACGGCAGCGGCATCGTGACGCTCGCGCCCAAGGATCTCCTTGAGCACATCCGTCACCTCCCCCAGCGCTGGCATGGCCTCGACAAGAGCAACAATGGCGGCAGCATCTTTCGCCGCCGCCTTCTCCTCCACCAACTCCATGGCGAAGTCGAGGTCCTCCCACTCCTATGCATACCCCGAACCGCTATCCCCAAAAAACGACATTGGAGACTCTATTGAAAAAGATCTCGAAGAAGGAGAAGAAGGCTTAGAAAGGGACGATCGCTTTACTAGCGGTAATGCCCTATTTTCTAACACCCCAATTTTTGCTTTTCATGAATTTAAATGAGATTGGGCACTTTTGTGAATTTTTGGAATTTTTTGGGATTTATTTGTATTTATTTGGAATTTATTCCCTTTTCAAATAATAAGAATTTAATTTTGCAAATAAAATTTTGTTGGAAATATTTTATTTGAATCCAAAATATTCCAAAATATTTTCTAGAATTTTTCTGGAATTTTTCTGAGTGTTTTGCTATTTTTAATGAATTAAATGAGTTTCTGGGAATTAATTTGAATATTTAATCACTGGAGAATCGAATCGGTTAGCACTGTTCATCCGACCGAGTCCGGGTCCAAGTCAGACTCGAGCCCGACTTGAACCGTGTTCGAACCAGACCCGAACCCAACCTAACCCTAACCGTGTGACCGTTGGGTCGAAATCCAACGGCCACGATTGAGCCACGTCGCCCGAACTCGAGCCCGACCGAGCCAGCCAGGTCGCCAGGCCAGACCCGAGCCCAAACCCTATGCCCATTGGATCTTGATCCAACGGTCCACGTTGAGCCACGTCACCGAATCCGAATTGGATTCGGATTCCGCCGCCGCAACCGGGTGTAGGGATGGCAATCAGGCGGGTAGACCTCTCGCAAGACCCGAACCCGAAACCCGAAATTCATACCCGAACCTGAACCCGAAATCTCTCACGGGTACATACCCACGCCCATACCCGAACCCGAATGGGTACCCGAACCCAAAATTAAATTCACCTCGCAATCAAATTTTCAACCATCAATTGTCAATCAATTCATTTCTAATTTCTATGTTTAAAGGAAAAATATACGGTGTATATAATCATGAAAGTTACCGCATCTTGCATCTCGAACGATGCTTGAAAATCTTGAATTAACTATCCATTATTTTTAATTTATATTAATTAATTCGGGTACCCATGGGTACCCACGGGTGCAGAACCGAACCCGAACCCGAACCCAAACCCGAACCCGAAATTTGAAACCCGCGGGTCTGAAATCAAACCCATACCCGAACCCATCGGGTCGGGTACCCACGGATACCCGAACCCATCGGGTCGGGTACCCACGGATACCCGAACCCAAGGGTAATTTTGCCAACCCTAACCGGGTGGACCTCGGTCTCCGCGCAATACACGGAAGCCGAGGCCCCTATTTAATGCGCCGCTGCCGCCAGCGTGCTCTCCATTTCCTTGCGCACCCGTAGCCCTAGACCTTCACGCCTGAGCCGCCGTGGTTGCGCCGCAATCGCTCGCCGTAGTTGATCGTGCGTTCCGCCGCGGTTTTGCGTCGTTTCCGCCGCCGTCCGCCGTCCTCCGCCGCCACCGAGCCCGGATCCGGAACCGCAAGGATGAGACGCGTCGGGAGGTACCATCCACTCCGCCGGAGGGGCCCCGCAACGCCGTTGCCGTGGTCGTCGTCTTCGTCTCCGGTGAACCAGCTCCGCCGCACGCCATCGCCGTCGCTCGAGCTCTCTCCACCGTCCGATCAAGATCTGAGGGCCCAGATTCGTCCACGTCATCCTCGGGTAAAATTTCACGTTTAGTTTTTAGATCTATTTTCAACCGTTGGATCTAGATCCAACGGTTTAGATCGTGCCACGTAGCCATAACTGCACCGTGCTTGGATAGATATCAGCCGTTAGATCTAGATCGTACGGCTAGCGTTAATCCACGTTATAGCATTAGATTAGATCTTGACCGTTCTATCTTGATCGAACGGTCAAGATCTAATCTAATGCTATAACGTGGATTAACGCTAGCCGTGGACCGAGCTGTTTCCAGCGCGTGAAACCCAGATCCTATCTGGGCCGTTGATTTTCAAATCAACGGCCGAGATCTAGCCACGTGGGCGGTAGGCTGACCGTCGCGGTTAGCGCGGTTGCCGCCCGGTCACCGCTGACGTCACACGTGACGTCAGCGTGGGGCCCGCGTGTCAGCGGCTTAGCCGAACTGCACCATGACGTCACCGTGATGTCACGGTGGGGCCCAACTGTCAGCCGTCCTCAGCCGAGCGTGATGACGTCACCGCTGACGTCATCCGATGGGGCCCACATGTCAGTGAGACAAGTACTCGTGGACCGGGTCCACGGCGGACCCAAACCGAACCGTGGACCACGACCATGGACCGGCTGACGCAATAAATCGATTTTTCAATAGAAAAATAATTCGGTGGAAAATCAAAATCCACGCTGACGTCATTATTCGATTTTTCAGTATAAAAATAAATGGATTAATTCGGATTATTGATTTATTTGAATTTTGAAACTTCAAACGCTTATAACTTTGCAATTTAACTCCGATTTGAGTGATTCAAATTTCTAAATTTTCATAAAATTGAGATCTACCTATTGGTGAATTTTAGTTAATTTTTGGACCAAAGTTTTTCTCTGTAATATTATTTAATTAATTATTTAAACTTTAAACGCTTGTAACTTTTACGTTTTAACTCCGATTTTGCCGATTCAAATTCCTAAAAATTCATAAAATTATGCTCTCTCTATTTATGGACTTCATTTGGATGTTTGGACACTTTTTGTCTATTGTTTATTTATTTTTTGCTATTTGCACGCTTTACGAGTAGACGTTGAAGTGCCCGAGGGCTTCGAATGTGAAGTGTTGACCTAGGAACCAGCTCAAGACCAAAAACAAGTACTCTTTGAAGGCAAGTTATGCTTTGATCATATTGATCCCATTTTTGAAATTAATTTGATTTAAATTATTGCATGCTAATTTAGATTAGAAGATGCTTTATTTAATTATGGGAAATTAGATAAATGCCAAATTGTTGTATGACACCTTGGTTAATTAACAATGTGCCATGACCCCTTGTCACCCTAGTTGTGGATTATTAGTTGGACATTATTAAATTGCCAACATGGGTAGTTAGACCGATGTAGTATGCTTAGCATTGCCGCATGAAATGCTTTGGACAATCAAATGCTAATACTGACTTAATGAGATATTGAACCTGTTTTGAAGAAGTATCATGTGTTGTGATTGTCGATGGCACGTGGTGCATGGTAATCAACTGGGGTTTGATAAATAGTTTTCGACCGGGGCATGTGGCCAGAATGATCGGTTGGGCCAATTGTGGCACCGGGAGCGTTGATTTGGTTCTTCGGGTAGTCTTGCCCTGGTCACCCTAAGGACTTAACCTTGCAAGCCTTTGAACTGAGTCAAACGTGCAACCACATGTCTGTAATGGGACGGACCTAGTTGATTAAGTTGCTAATAACGTACCTGTGGGACCTCGGGGGTGTCAACTATACCTTTTGTGTAGTTGTACGGGGAGCGCATCGGGCTGCGGCCAGGTACCCATCTAACGGTGGATTGGCCTAAACTTCGCCTTCGCTAAGGGAAGGGTTAGTGTGCAATCACCGGGGAGGACCACTTGTGCTGTTAGAAGCTTCCGAAAGACTTTGTTACGGACACTCGCCTTCGTGGTGTTTGGCTGTATCTTGTGGGTAAAGTGCATAACCTCTGCAGAGTGAAAAATCTATTCGAATAGCCGTGTCCGCGGCATTGGACATCGCTCGGGAATTACAGTCAAGGGTTAGACTTTCTTGAAAATAACTTGGACTTGAAAGGTTTGGTTTGGTTTAATAATGACGTTGATGGAAATGTGGATTAGGAATGGGAAAGATGTTTATTTAACTCCTGGAAAAGTTATTGATCTTAAACTTGTTTCTACTGCTTTCGAATCTACTTATGTTACTTGTCAAACGCTGTTTTACTGCAATTATACCCTGATCTATTCCTTTGTACTAAGCCATGCATGTAGTATATTAGTTGCATTCTGTGCATGACTTGCTGAGTACCAAGTACTCACCCTTACCACAATACAACACCAGTTGAAGAAGAGTCTACACCAGCTTCGGAGGAGGAGCTCCAAGAGGAACCGTCTAACTAGGGAGCGAGCCCAGTCAGTTGCATGTGGTATACTGGATGGCGCCACGAAGTTATCTTATATTCCACTGCAGTTATTTCTCTTTTAATAAGTTTTTGCCCTGCGTGGCGTATATTTGTAACTTGACCTTAAGGTCGAGCAACCAGCTTGTTAACTAATTAAAGTACCTTACTATTTCGTTGAGTATGATTGTGATATTTACCAATGTTGAGACTGTGTGCACTAGCGTGTTCCTGGACTAGTGCTAAATACACAGAGGGTCCAGATTTGCAAATTCGCGTCCCGACATATTTATAAGCAAACCCCAGCTCCGGAAATCAAAGCGTCATGGCTGTTCAAGCGAGGCGCCGCGCAATCAATAAAGCACAGAACACAAAGCGGCTTCGCAGATATCGAAGAAGATCAACACGTTGAACAAGGTCAAAAGATATTTTGCAATACACATGTCAAATTTGCCTTCCCGCTCACTTGATTCAACTAAGCGGCAAGCCGGGGGCTACATAACCCACAGGGATCCATAGGCAACAAGGCGCACTATACCATACCTGACTGTGGCCCCACCTGGCTGTCCCAGAGATCATGAAAACCAGAAAGCGTGGAACAAACCGCGACACCCTGCACGCCCGGAACGAGGGCTGGACCAGTCGTCTAGAACGACAAGCCTTAGCCACTCGAAAAGCGTGTCTGGGATGAGAAGGCCATGAGCCGAATCCCGGCGCTCGGGGGCTGGACCAGTCGGGCAGTGTTAGAACAGCCATTCGGCCCAACAAAAAGTGAAGGGGACAAATCATATGGAAAATATTGAACAACATCTAAAACATCTCAGACAAGAGTTGGCATTCGACATCAGAATTTACATCAAATTCAGAATTCAAGGTTTTCCAGTAAAGCCTGCGATGTGCTAGAGACCTCGTCAAGAAGTGAGTTGGCCTTATCTTCATCACAGGCGAAACCCTCCTTAACGGCTTCAAGGTCAAGTCGCGATAATGAGATTTGACCACTGCCAGTGCTTGATTCGCACTCATTATTGCCGACTCCTTCGTGTAAGACTTGAACTTGCCGGCTCCCAGGAATAATAAACCCCCACCAAAAGAAGGATTCGAAGACCACGATTTCGTTGCCCCAAGGAGTGGGGTAGGGTTCACCTGCTGCAGGCCGGGCGGAAATCAATTCGAGAGGAGGAAGAACGCCGGTGGCGACTAGCTCTTCCAGGCGAGCCCCTGTAGACACGGAGGCCTCCCATCCTGCGACCGCCGGATCCGTGCTCGCTTCCGGCGATGAAGAAGAAGACATCTGGGCGGAGTGGAGCTTCTAGGGAGAGGTTTTGGGCGCGAAACCGGAAACCCTAAGCTACCAAGGTCGCCTAAGAAGTTTCAAAGATTTCACAACTTTGTTGGTGGAGGGGCAATGGCGTCTTTCCCCCAACAAGGGTTTCGTCGTTTATAGGAAGTGGGGCTTATTTTTCGCCTCACAGCTGGAAAACAGTAACGGCTCCCGTACATAATGCTGGGCCAAATCTAGGGCATGCCCCACGTTGGGCCGTTCGCTGTGTCGCGCAAGCCGCGACTAGGTGTCAAGTCTGGCTCGAGGTTTGGGATAGAGTGCGCCCCACGATAGGCCTGAATGCTGGTCGCCACGGAAGATTAGGACCGGGCACTTTTCAAACATCCTTTAGCGATACACCCCATAATTTGGGGTCAATTGCTAGTCATTGCTGCTTGGCGTGATTGGGTACCGCGGGAGGATTTAACCAAAACAGTCTCGAGAATGCGCTCCATGAGAGTCTAAAGCTGTGCACCATAAACGGGCATAGGCATTACTCTGAATGACCAAGGTATGCCCCAAGAGGGTCAATTGAACTATGAGTCAATTGCCGCACACCGTAAACGGGTGCGGGTACCACTCGGCCATGGGCCGACCCACTTTAGGTATGCCCCAAGAGGGTCAATTGAACCACGAGTCAATTGCCGCACACCGTAAACGGGTGCGGGTACCACTCGGCCACGAGCCACTCGGCCATGGGCCAACCCACTTTAGGTATGCCCCAAGAGGGTCAATTGAACCACGAGTCAATTGCCGCACACCGTAAACGGGTGTGGGTACCACTCGGCCACGAGCCACTCGGCCATGGGCTGACCCACTTGAGGAGTGCCCCAAGAGGGTCAGTTGTGCTCCATTAGCCAGTTGCCGCACACCGTAAACGGGTGCGGGTACCACTCGGCCACGAGCCACTCGGCCATGGGCCGACCCACTTTAGGCATGCCCCCAAGAAGGTCAGTTGCGCTCCATGAGCCAGTTGCCGCACACCGTAAATGGGCGCGGGTACCATTCGGCCTTGAGCTGGTCTATTATTGATAACGGATGTAAGCACTACTCGGACGTGAGCCGGGAAGCGCTGGTAGTAACTCCAAACACTAACAAGTCCTTTATGATCTTCTTACCTATAAAATTGCTCATGGCATAACAGGACGAGGTATTCTGATCTTAAAGCACTTGGGGGCTGTTGTGGGATGTCCAAGACCGGGGTCCCACAAAGAGGCCCATAGACGGCCCGTTTGTAAGCACGTGTCGGGTCGTCATTTGGCAACACCACGAAGAGGATAAAGCCAGGGCCCAACTTCCCCTCCAAGGCAACCGCACGCTCCCTGCCCATTGAGGTCCCGCCTCACGCCAAGACACTCAAGATAATAAAGCTCGCGATCGCGCTCAGCTGTGGCCACCTAACCCTGGTGAATCAGCAGGTGCAATGGGGAAAGCAACAACCAAATCCCTTGGTGGCAGTTGAGTCCAGCAAATAGAGACAAATAGGCTACTCATGAGTCCACCTGGTCCAAGGCCAGGTGGCACCCCTTTGTGACGTGCCCTCCCCCAGTATATAAGGCAGGAGGGGACAACCCTGTAAAGAGGAGCAAAATGAGAGAGGAGAAACTCAGACTAACAAGAATACAAGACTAGGGTATTATCTCCACCGAGAGAGCCCGAACCTTTCAAAAAATCGCCCTCGCATCCTGTGTTACCATCTAGCTTCAATCTCGCACGAATCCCCACGAATCACAAATCTCATTGCCGACGGCACCAACCGTCGACAGTTGGTGCGCCAGGTAGGGGCAGCGTGTGAAGATCTCCGTCGAGCTTGATGGCTCCAACAAGCGGAGTTTCTACAGTTTTTCTCCCGGATCAGGTTTTCCATTTTGGAAGCCTGGTCTTTGTCACTGATGACCTTGGGAGCCTCTCTCTCTCTTTGAGGCGGGCACGCCGCAGCACGGAGGGGCCTCCGGGGAGCCATCATCGCGACCATAACCTGGGTCAGAGAATCTCGTCGTCCCGTGCTCGCTAGCACCGGACAAGGGGCCGAAACTCCGATCTCGTCGGGGAGTCAGCTCAACAGGTGCCGAGTCACGGATGGTGGGGGTCCTTTCTCCCAAACCGCTCGGGATCTCCGATCACCTGGTGTGGGATGTCCGAGACGGGGGTCCCGCAGGAGAAGCCAACCCCCAACTGGGCCAAGGACGGAGCAGTAGGCCCAGAGCCTAGAAGCATTACGAAGAGCCCATGACCATGGCCCGACTTCTTCCCAAGGCAAGGTACTGGTTGTCCTCGACGGCTTCGTGCCGCCAGGAAAACCCCCGCCCAGTAAAGCTCACACTGGCGACCGGGCAGAGCCTCAGAGGGCACCGAACCTGGCGGATCGGCAGGTCGTGCCTGGGAAAGGAATGACCAAATCCCTCTCGGACGTAGTGGGGTTCTTGAGACAGAGACCATATATTTTCATGAAGCCACCTCGGTCCAGGCCGTGGCGCCCATTTGTAACGATCCTCCCAAAGATATAAGGAGGAGGGAACAACCCTAAAAGGGGAGAAAAACAAGGAGAAAAGGAGACCACATCCAGGATATCCAAGAACACAGACTAGGGTATTATCTCTCCGCGAGAGCCCGAACCTGCCTAAAAGATTTCCTCAGATCTCAGGTTACCATCTCGCCTCGATCTCGCACGTAATCCCCTAGAATCACAAATCTCATTGTCGGCGAACTGATCGCCGAGCTTGGCGCACTGTGTAGGGTCTTGTGTCAAGATCTTCATCGAAGCTTGATGGCTACACGACGACGAGTTCCACAATTTTCTCCCGGATCAGGTTTTTCCGCTTCTAAGCCTCGACCTTCATCTCCAAAGTTGTCGGAACCTTTCCTCTCTAAGGAGGCCGTTGCTCCAAAGACGGGCGAGGTCTCCCATGAGCCATCATCATGACTTTCGCAGATCGGGAGGTCTTCGCCTCGTGCTCTAAAGCACCGAAGTCGGGATCAAGGCCCGGCTGCGCCAGGGAGTTGGACCCACGGGCGCCGAGACACGAATGGTGGGGTTCTCACCGCTAAAACCACTCGCACCTCCGAGCGCTTGGAGCTATCTCTTAGGCTCGCCACCAATGCAATAGTCGGCGAGAGCCTCGGAGAGTTGCTGGAATTTTCGTGAGAGTCTACGTGATCGGGCTTGTCAAGCGGATTCGCAAAGAACGCCTTAACACATCGGCCGCCCGACTTGGAAGGTGGTCAAGAACAGAGTCGACATCACGGGCGCGCTGCGCCGCGAGATCACTACCACAAGTTAATGAAGACATTCTCGCAAGCCAAGATGGGGACCAAGCGGCCTCCATACTCCACGCCAGAATATCGCCGCCTCCAAGACACTCCTCGGATACCTTGAGCCCACGTCGGGTCGGTAATCCACCGCCCGATCGCGGGCCCAAGTAAAGGCCATGGTGACGGTGGCAATGATCCAAAGAGGCATCGACCAACGGCAAGAAGGTGCGCCACGCGACTCCGGCCGAGGACCCAGACGCCGCTAGCCGGCCAGGTCGAAGCCCCACCAGGGACGTTATGTTCCTCCCCGCGGGGATGACTTGCGACACAGCCTCAACCGCGACCTCCGTTCCGACCTCGACGCCAGGCGCCGCGATCGAGAAAGGGAGGAGCAACGCCGCCATGCCGATGAGTATGAACGTTACGGCATCCTTCCACGAGATCGCGAAGCACGCCAAGCGCGATCCCCTCCACGTCGATCACCGCCCGGGGGTTGCTGCGGGGTCATTGAAGGGGTTCGCACGTTTACCCCTCACCTACGCCGAGTGGTTTGGCCTGATGGGTTTAATCCCAAGGGCATCACTAGGTTTGACGGTGAGAGGGACCCGGAGGCTTGGTTACAGGTGTACGCTCTGGCGGTCAGGGCTGTCGGGGGGATCAGAAAGTAATGGCAAATTACTTACCGGTTACCCTCTCGCCCCTGGGCTAAGCTTGGCTCACCGGACTCCCAGCGAACTCTATAGACTCCTGTGGAGACCTGTGTGAGCAGTTTATTTCAAACTTCCAAGGCACTTACGAGTGCCCTGGCACCCCCTAGGACCTGTATCAGCTGCACCAAAAGAGGAATGAGTCCATGCGGGAGTTCGTCAAGCGCTTCATGCACAAAAAGAGCACTGTTCGGGATGTCACGGATGCGGTCGTGATAGCTGCCTTCCAGAAGGGGGTCAGCGACCCTGATCTTATCAAGAAGATGTCCCGGAAGCCGCCAACCTCGGTTCGTGAGCTGTTCGCTCTGGCGGACCGCTACGCTTCCACCTCCGAGGCCTTGGCGGAACGGCACGACGAGAGGAAGGATCAGGCCGAGTCCTCCAGACGGAAGGAGAAGAAGCGCAAAGGTGAAGAGCTAGTGGTAGTCGCCGAACATGCCCACCCTCGTGCCCTCAAAGAGGATGGGTATGACAAGGTGATGAACTCGCTTTGCCCCTTCCATCCGAAGGGGAAACATGCCGCCAAGGACTGCTTCACTTTGAAGAGATTTGCCCGGGAGAGCAAGAAGCAGGCTGGACAAGGTCCGAGTGGACATGCCGCCAAGCCACCTCCTCCCGAAGCTGAGGAAGACTATCAGGAAGTCGATCTCGAGCTCAATTACATATTTAGGGGTTCGGCCGCGTACGAGTCCAAGCGGAAGCAAAAGCTTACCGCCCGAGACATCAACGCAATAGAGCCAGAGACCCCCCAGTATGTACGGTGGTCCGAGGTCGCGATAACTTATGACCGCTTGGATCACCCGGATCGAGTCCCATTCCCCGGTAGATATCCGCTTGTCTTGGCGCCGGTTGTCCGCGACATCAAGCTCAAGAGGGTATTGATTGATGGTGGAAGTGGGCTCAATGTCCTCTTGTGAAAACTCTCAACGACATGGGAATTCCACGGTCGGAGCTTAAGCGCGGGTCGTCGCCTTTTCACGGCGTGATACCCGGAACGTCCGCGACACCACTCGGACAAATCACTCTGCCGGTCACTTTCGGCGCAAGAGATAACTACCGGACAGAGAACCTTAGCTTCGAGGTGGCTGATTTTGCGACAGCGTATCATGCCATCTTGGGGAGACCAGCGCTAGCCAAGTTCATGGCAGTGCCCCACTATGCGTACTTGACACTGAAAATGCCAGGGCCGAGTGGTATTATCGCTTTGCGCGGTGATATCAAGCAGTCTTTCTCTTGCGACAGGGAGAGCTACGAGATGGCCGAGTTGCTGGAGACGCGAGCGGGTCGGGAGAAAATTCGGCAAGAGGCGGATTTCGACAAGCCGGAAGGGAGCGTCCCTACCCGCAAAGCACCGAACCCCGGAATTGGTCCCGAAGAAGGTACTAAGAGAATTATCCTCGACCCGTCCGATTCGGCTCAAACGGCCTTGATCGGGACAGGGCTCGGAGAGAAATAGGAGGACGCGCTCGTCACTTTTCTGCGGGCAAACAAAGACGTCTTCACCTGGAAGTCGTCGGACATGCCCGGAGTCCCGAGGGAGGTGATCGAGCATGCGCTGAACGTAAATGAATCGGCCAGGCCGGTCAAACAGAGGTTGCGACGGTTCGCTCAAGACCGCCGAGAAGCCATCAGGGAGGAGATCACCAAGCTGTTAGCCGCAGGTTTCATCAAAGAAGTCTATCATCCCGACTGGTTGGCAAACCCTGTACTCGTTCAAAAGAAGAATAAAAGTTGGCGCATGTGTGTTGACTATACCGACCTCAACAAGGCTTGCCCGAAAGATCCCTTTGGCCTACCCCGCATCGATCAAGTGGTGGATTCCACTGCTGGATGTCAACTCCTCAGCTTTCTGGACGCCTACTCCGGCTATCACCAAATCCGGCTTCGAGAGGAGGATTGCGAGAAGACTTCGTTTATCACCCCATTTGGAGCATATTGCTATGTCACGATGCCGTTTGGGCTAAAAAACGCTGGCGCAACTTATCAGCGCGCGATACAGCGGTGTTTTCACCATCAACTCGGACGCAACGTGGAGGCATATGTGGATGATGTGGTGGTTAAAACGCAAGCCAAGGATTGTCTCACCTCTGATCTGGCCGAGACGTTCGAAAGTCTAAGGGCGTACCAGATGAGGCTGAACCCTGAGAAGTGTGTTTTCGGAGTTTCTTCCGGGAAACTACTCGGATTCATTGTCTCTCATCGCGGGATCGAGCCAAATCCAGAGAAGATCGGGGCCATCATGAGGATGGCGCCACCTACCAGCCAGAAAGATGTTCAAAAGCTTACGGGCTGCATGGTAGCGCTTGGCAGGTTTATCTCCCGGTTGGGGATTCGGGGGATGCCTTTCTTCAAGCTCCTCAAAGCGGATCGCCGAGTGGACAACTGAGGCACAACAAGCCTTCGAAGAACTCAAGGTGTTCCTCTCCACCCCCCCAATCTTAGTCTTGCCGGTGCCAGGTGAACTCCTCCTGCTTTACATAGCGGCAACAACTCATGTAGTCAGTGCCGCAATAGTTGTGGAGCGGGAAGAGTCAGGACACCGCTACGGCGTACAACGCCCGGTCTAGTTTGTCAGTGAAGTACTGGGCGAATCCAAGGCGCGATATCCTTAAGTTCAGAAGCTGCTATACGCAATCTTGATCTCATCGCGGAAGCTGAAGCATTATTTCCAAGGACACTCGATTTCAGTAGTGACTTCTTTCCCTGTGGGAGAGGTCCTCCGTAATCGGGAAGCTACTGGGAGAGTCTCAAAATGGGCGGCCGAGCTTGGAGCCTTCGATATCTCGTTCAAGCCACGCACCGCCATCAAGTCCTAGGCCTTAGCCGACTTCACGACCGAGTGGACTGAATTCCAAGCCCCCTGCATCAAAGAAGAGCCGGAGTACTGGACCATGCACTTCGATGGATCTCTCATGCTCAGCGGGGTCGGGGCGGGAATTTTTCTCATCTCGCCGAGAGGCGATAAACTAAAGTACGTCCTTCGGATTCAGTTTCCGGCCTCGAATAACGCCGCAGAGTATGAGGCACTCATCCACGGGCTTCGCATCGCCATATCGCTCGGGATCCGGCGATTGGCGGTCCGCGGAGATTCGCAGTTGGTGGTGAGCCGGGTACAGAAGGACTGGTCGTGTGTCGATCAGACTATGACGGAGTATTGTCAACAGGTCTGAGAATTGGAGGGCAAGTTCGACGGACTGGAGCTGGTTCATGTCCTGCGCCGCAATAATGAAACAGCAGACGAGCTGGCCAAGATGGGAGCCACTCGGGCAGAGGTCCCGAGTGGAATCTTCGTCCAGGATCTTTACGAGCCGACAGTTGCAAGACGACGAGAGCCAAGTAAGAATCCTGAGACTGAAGTCCTGTCCATTAACCCCGACTGGACGGCTCCATATCTAGATTATCTCTTGAAAGACGAACTTCCCGAAACTCCTGTTCTGGCCGAGCGCATTTCGCGACAAGCCAAGTCCTATGTGGTGACTGGGGGAGAGCTCTTTCGAAAGAGCGCCTCCGACATTCTTAGGCGGTGCGTTCCGCAACAAGTGGGAAAGGACCTGCTCAGAGAGATCCACTCGGGAATGTGCGACCATCACGCTGCATCGAGCGCCTTGGTCGGGAAAGCCTACCGGCAGGGCTTCTTTTGGCCTACAGCGGTGACGGATGCAAAGGAGATCGTTCGAACATGTGAGGGCTGCCAGTTCTACGCGAGGCAGACACATTTGCCGGCGCAGGAGCTGCAGACCATCCCCATCTCTTGGCTCTTTGCGGTCTGGGGGCTCGACCTGGTCGGACCGCTCAAGAAGGCACAAGGCGGTTTTGCCTACCTCTTCGTAGCCATTGACAAGTTCACCAAGTGGATCGAAGCTAAACCAGTCGCCACGATCACTGCGGTCAAGGCCAAGGAGTTCTTCCAGGATATTGTGGTCAGATTCGGAGTTCCCAACCAGATCATTACTGACAATGGTACCCAATTCAGGAGTGAAGAATTTCAAGAGTGGTGCGAAGGCGTTGGAATCAAGATTTGCTTCGCCTCGGTAGGTCATCCACGGAGCAATGGGCAGGTTGAGCGGGCAAATGGCTTGGTTCTCCAGGGCCTCAAGGCCAGGATTTTCGATCGCCTCAAACCATATGCTGCCCGATGGGTGAAAGAGCTACCGTCAGTACTTTGGGGACTCAGAACCACTCCTAGCCGAGCTACTGGACAAACCCCTTTTTTCCTAGTTTACGGTGCAGAGGCGGTTTTGCCAACTGAGCTAGAATTTGGATCCTTGAGGGTCCGGAATTACAAGGAAGCCGAGTCCGAGGAAGGCCGAGTGGTAGAACTTGATCAACTCGAGGAGGCTCGAAACGTTGCAGCCATCCAGTCGGCCAAGTACCTCCAGGGACTTCGGCGCTACCATTCTCGCAATGTCAGAAGTAGAGCCTTCTCAAAAGGAGATTTGGTCCTCAGAAGGAACCAGAAAAGTGAGCACAAGCTCTCTCCGATTTGGGAAGGTCCGTACATTGTGGAGGAGACGGTTCGACCGGGTGCCTATCGACTCAGACGCGGAGATGGCGCGGTTCTGGCGAATACTTGGAACGCCGAACAGCTACGTCGCTTCTACGCATAAGTTATGTACCCGACTCCCGTGCATTAAATAAAGCTACAGATTATCTAATTCTTTGATCTGTCTTACTATGCTATGACAAAGTCGCTCCCGAGTGGTTATCACCCTACTAGCGTAGCGTCTAATCCAAATAGTGCCGATACAAATTGGGCAGAAACGCACGTTCGGGGTGAAGCCGCGACAAGCGGCAAGATCCGGACGTTTGTATTAGCGCACAGAGAAGGAAAGACGAAGCTAGAAGAAGACATTAACCGCTCGAGAACGGCATTCTGTGGTGCTTGAACGATTCTGGACACAGAAGTCGGAGCCACTAGTCCCTAACCGGTGGAAATTCGGCCCTCCAGCACCTCGCTGCGGGGGCTGGAGCTATCGACTAGGGCAAGCAATTGACAGAAAGATGATCAAACTTAGAAATATATAAACGGCCCCGTACTAATACTTTATTTACATTGCTAATCTTTTTTCATTTTCTCGCGGTAAAAAAAAAGAGGGGGACGCTGGTGCCCGCTGCTGCAGGTGCTGCTGCTACTGGTGCGGCCACTGGGAGGGCCGGGAAAGAGATCGCCGAGGTCAGACGCGGCGCGCGCGACCCAGAGCCGCAAGGATCTCGTCCTCAACCACCCAAAGGGGTGGTATAAGGCGGACGAGGGCCGTGACGGCTAGGTTGTCGCGACGTTCACGCCCTACCATCTCCGTAATAACCTCGGCTACCTCAAAGAGCCCCGGCGCCACCTCCAACAAGGCGGCCACGGCGGCGATGTCTCTAGCGGCCCCGGCCTCTTCCTCCGCCTCCAGTATGGCGAAGTCATGCTCCTCCCAGAACTCCGCCTCCTCCCAGCTGAAGAGCAAGCCGAAGAAGCGCTGGCGAAAAAATGCTGCGTAAGGGCCTACAAATCTCCTCATGTTAAACATGGAGGAAAGCTGGGAGGAAGAAAAAGAAGAAGACTCGAAGAAAGGGGCGATCGCTCAAGAGCGGTAACGCCCCATTTATAGGCCATGCATGGTCCCGAAGCCAAGACAACACCATTTAAAGACACAGAAGACGAAGCGACGTTACGACGCTGCTGATATCCTCGAAGCACAAAGAAGAAGAACACGTGTCAGACGCAGTTCCGACGTAATCTGAATAGGATGAAGGGATATATCGCCAGACACGTATCAGGCGCAGCTCAAATTAATTTGGCCTTCCCGCTAAGTTGGCCCAATTAAGCGGGAGGCAACGACGCTCGAGGGCTGAACCACTCAGCCAGGAGGGCGACAAGCGCTACCCCGAGTGCTACTCAGGACATCAGCCACTCGGAAAAGAGTGCCTGGGGCGAGAAGGCTACAACCTAAGTCCCGACGCTCGAGGGCTGAACCACTCAGCCAGGAGGGCGACAAGCGCTATTCAACCCAACAAAGTGCAAATGAGACAAGTCATATGAAAACTTCGAACAACGCCTCAAACAAGGATGGCCAGCACTCAGCACGAAGATTCATATCAAATTCAGAATTCAAGATTCTCCAACAAGGCCCGTGATGTACCGAAAACCTCTTCAAGAAGTGCATTGGCCTTGTCTTCATCATAGGCAAAACCCTCTTTAACGGCTTCAAGGTCAACTCTCGGATAGTGGGATTTGACCACTACCAACGCCTGGTTAGCACTCATGGTCGCCGACTCCACTATGTAAGCCTTGATCCTGTCAGCTCCTCCCGAGAGAAGCGGAACGGCGTCATCTCCCTGGCTTGGTTCGGCTCCCTCGATACGCAGAAGGTGCAGAACTGGCTCGCAGGCGACACGGAGCTCGGTGCGGCTTCGTTCGGCAGCGGTTATCTTCTCCTTGCATTCTGCACCAAAGCCAAGCTGCCATCAGAAAACACACCCAGCGCCAAGCACATTTAATTCAAGTCAAAGAAGCTTACCCTCCAGCTCTCGCTGTGTCTTCTCCAAGCCAGCCCGAGTTTCGAGGTTAGAACTTTCTGAAGCCTCCAGTCGTGCCCTCAGCTCAGCGATGGTTGAGTCGCGTCCTGAAATACGAGGGTGCCGTCATTCTTCACAATAATTTAAGAAAGTGTCCATGCCAAACACAGGGGAGAATCTTACCTTCGAGCGTATGCTCAAGCTCCGCTTTTTCCTCTCGGAGTGTCATGCACTGGGCCTCCAGCCCATGGACCTCCCTCCACCTTTCATCGCCGATCTCGTTGATCTTGTCTCGATACTTTTGGTGCTCTTGGAGCTTGGGGAGCACCTTCTGAAAAAACTGTGATCGCTTCTCCGAGCGCTCCCCCATGTCCTAGGTGATACAGCGAAGTCTCAAGGGGGGGCAGCATTTCGTCATGTTAACAGACTAAAGAAAGATAGAAGACTTACCCTGACAAGCTTGCTACACCTGACGGTGAGCTCGTAGAGCTCCATCCGAGCCGCAACCTCCGCTTCCTCGTCCTCCTCCATCCCTTTCCAGTCGGAACCCCCCTCACACCACACGGTCTGGTTCGGGGGCTTCGGGAGAGGGCCAAGTGGCGGTGGCTCTCGATGGACCTCCTCCACTTCGGGAGTCGAAGCCGGGTCAAGCCCGTCGGCCGCTGGACCACTCGACGGCTCGGCGGTCAACCCAGCAGCAGGAGGAGGCGGCGCCTCGGCCGCCGAAGGAGACGGCGACCTAGCCGGCGAGGAGGGGGTCCCCCTTGGAGAAGCCGGCTCTGGGGGCTCCTTTTCAGGAGACCCCCCCCACTGGGACATCCATAGTAGGAGTCCTGGGTTGTCAAAAAGGAAGCATCTCAGCTAGGGATGGAACTGGTACGGATATTTTCCGACCGACCGACCGACCGAATTGATTTGGATGGTGATTTGGATAGTTTCATAGATATCCAATTGATTTCTCGGATAAGGATATGGATACAGATAATTTACATGGATACGGATACGGATATGGAACACTGATTATCCGATGGATACGGAATATCCGAGTTTTTGTTCGGATAATATCCGAATATGACATACGGATATTATCCGAATAACACGCTTTGAATAACACATTAACAACTTAACATGTTTCATCGCTTCGTAGACCGGGTCCGTGATAGATGACAATATATAATGTGTTCATGTGTGCTAGATACTACTTAAGATTCAGCAACATATGCCAGCTGCAAATCATTTGGTTCAATTATTGCAATGGGGTACATTGTTACTCACAGAGTCACATGTATGACAATCTAGGGATAAAAAGGCAAAAAAAAGACATACAAACATATTTCTTTTGAAATTTTGAATTTAAATTTGGACCGATTTTGGAAAAAAAAAACTGAAATTGGATTTTAAAATATCCGACTAATATTATTCGTATCCGTGTTGATTCCGATCTGTATTCGACCAGTATTCAGAATCGATATTATCCTGTATAATTCGTATTCGATTCTGTATTCGACACTATTCGTATTCGATTCTGTATTCGATAAAAAATACGGATACGGATATGAATAGGACGATATTCGACCGTATCCGATCCGATCACATCCCTAATCTCAGCACAGGTAAGAACAAAAAGACAAGGATTACCCGAATGAATACCTCCTGGATTTCTTAAACTTCATCCCAGGCCTCATTTGAGTCCCGGCATCGCTCGGAGGGGAGCCCGACCCGACACCAGCAGTCGGGGCTGCTCCTGAGCCAGAGGGCCGGGGCTCTGCGTCTGGTGCCCCGGGGATACTGGAGGTTGAAGGCTCGGCCGGTGAGGGATCAACAGCCTCCTCCGCCGATTGCCGGCGCAGCTCTTCGGCCAAAATGTCAGCTGCGCGCTTGGCCTGAACATTCCTCAGCCGAGAGAGGCCGACGACCGGAGCGTCAGAAAAGAAGGATTCACGCTCCTGAAAGGTGAACGATTGCACATTGTCAGAATCACAAATCAGACAAAAACTATGGAACGACTCCTTGAGAAAGATGGACACTCACAGGAGGAGGAGGCCTCGCCGTCGAAAACTTGTGAGGGCAGCCTCTGTTGGTGATCTCGGTGCCAGGCACAAAGAAATCAACCACCCGCGCCGCCAATGCATCTCTTGGAAGGGGCGCGCTCGTCTCCCGGGTGGGATCCTGAGTCCCGCTATACTAGAACCCCAAATAGACCCGCTCCTTTAAGGGTTGCACCCGGCGCTTGACAAAGCTGATCACGATCCTGGGGCCAGTCAGCCCTTGGCTTTTCAGATCATTGATCAACGCCAGAAGCTCCGCGACTTGGCTCAATCCGCCGCCATCTGGGGCATCGCCCCAGCATCGAGAGGCTTTAGGGGTGCGGCCAGTGAAAGGGGCGAGAAAAGGATCAGCATTCGCACAATAGAACTACTCCCGCCTCCAACCTTTGAGGGAAGTCTTGAGGGGGATGGCGAAGTAATGTTTCTTCAAGCCCTCTCGAAGCTGAAGTCCGGCGCCCCCAATGACACTGGGAGCAGCCCGGTTCGGATGAGGCTTGAGAAGGAAGAGGGAACAGAACAAGTCAAAGTGAGGACGGATCCCAAGATACGCCTCGCAAAGTTGAACGAAGAGAGCAATGTGAAGAATGGAATTGGGATTCAAGTTGATCAGTTTGATCTCGTAGAAGTGAAGGAGCCCTCGGAAAAAAATGCTCCCGGGGACACTAAACCCCCGCCAGAAGGACTCGAAGACCACAATCTCATTCTCCAGAGGCATAGGGTAAGGTTCACCTGCGGCGGGTCGGGCGGAGATCAATTCCAGCGGAGGAAGAACGCCGGCGGCGACCAGCTCCTCCAGGCGGGATTTCGTAGTAACGGAGGTCTCCCACCCCGCGGTCGCCGGGCCAGCGTTATCCTCCGACGACGATGAAGAGGCCGAAGAAGAAGACATCCTGAAGGAGTAGACCCTGTGGGAGGAACCGCCGCAAGTCTTGGGCGCGAAACCGGAAACCCTAGGCCACCCAGATCGCCAAAGGAGATTCAAAGATTTCTCAGCCGTGGTGGTGGAGGGGCAAAGATGTCTTTACCCCAACAAGGGTTTCCTCATTTATAAGAGGTGAGTCTCAATTTTCGCCTTACGGCAGGAAAAAGCAAGGGCTACCCTGCTTAATTCTGAGCCAGATCTAGGGCACACCCCACGTTGGGTCGAGAGCTGTGTTGCGCAAAACGCGATTAGGTGTCAAGTCTGGTTCGAGGTTTGGGATAAAGTGCACCCCATGACGGGCCTGAACGCCGACCGCCAAGGAAGATTGGGGCCGGGCACTTTCCGAACATCCTCCAGCGGTACGCTCCATAATTTGGGGTCAATTGTTGGTCACTGCTGCTCAGCGTGATCGGGTATCGTGGGAGGATTTTACCAACACGGTCTTGAGAATGCGCTCCATGAGAGTATGAAGCTGTGCGCCGTAAACTGGCATAGGCATTACTCTGAATGACCAAGGTATGCCCCATGAGGGTCGATTGAGCTTTGCAAGCCGATCGCCGCACACCGTAAATGGGCGCGGGTAACGCCCGGCCACGAGCCACGAGCCAACCTATCTCAGGTACGCCCCATGAGGGTCGATTGAGCTTTGCAAGCCGATCGCCGCTTTGCAAATGAAGCTAGCGCGGTACCACTCGGCCACGAGCCAACCACCTATGGTACGCCCCATGAGGGTCAATTGAGCTCTGCGAGCCGGTTGTCGCTGAAGGATCATTGTTTTTTGATCCATGTGTTTTTGATGATGAGTATTTGAATATTCGAAGAGATTTGAAAAGATTTGAGTTGATTTGATTTTGGCTCAGTATTTTAAAAAAGATTTGAAACCAATTTGAACCGATTTATTTTTTGGTTTCTTTATTTGAAAAAGATCTGAAACCAGTTGGTTGTATGGATTAATTTGAGTCAAGTCGTGGACTTGGGCTCGGAAATTGTTTTTGTATTTTTGTTCACGTGCAGGTGTTGCTCGAGGTCGAACGTGGTCGATGACGGGACCGAGACTAGGTTCAGGGAGGAACTGAGGTCGTGAGGGTCGAGGGTGTCATGCGAGATGTTTCGGACTAGAGAAACGGTGCACGTGAGGTCGAGATCGTTGCAGCGTAGCGGCAGGCGGGTCGTACGCGTGTATACGAATATTTTTTTTGTGCCATGGATGTTGCGCAGAAGCTTGGTGGCCTTGGCGGCGCAACAAAGGGAGCTTGGAATCGGTGGCACGTCGTCCAGGAGGTGGCGGCGATCGGCGAGAGCCGGCGCGGGCCACGGCAGGCCGGCGGATCCAGTAGCTGCAGCGTCGGCGTGGTAGGGCGTGGAAAGCACGACAAAGCGAGCCAGCGGCGGCTGGTTGCGGCAAGGAGCAACCGTGGCGGTCCGCTGCGGCGGCGAGGCTCGTCTTGGCAGCGATCGAAGCGCAGCGCGTGGAGCCGGTCGGCGAGCCATCGGCGTGGCGATCGAGCCAGCGGCCAGAGGCGGCCGCAGGCGGTTCGGCGGCTGCGAAGCGAGTGGCGGCCGAGCGGCGATGGACTTTGTGGAGCATGCATGCAGCTGCGGCGCCTGGTGGGCGTGGAGTCCATGCATGTAGGATCAATGCCGAGTATACATGCATGTGGAATCGGAATAGAATTCCATGCAAGGGTTACGTGAAGTTTGCTTACCATATGTGAGTTGTTGTGAGTCCATGCATGCAATGTGTGAGTTGTTGTGTGTGACTAGGACTCGGAAACAAGAACGAAACCGTGGCAAGGAGGGAGACGTGGGATGCAGTATATATTCGTAGCCAATGAAGCTGAAGATTTCAATCCAATGCAAAAGGGCAAGAAGCAAAAGGTGCCTACAACAAAGAAAAGCTTTTGTGCTCTTTTTAGTTTGTTTAGGGTTTTCTAATCTTGTGAGATTAGAGATTTTGTTTAGGGTTTTCTAATCATCGAAGATTAGAAGATTTTTTTTTGGTGTCATCTTGTTGAAGATGGCTTTGGAATAAAAAAAAAAGGTTTATGCAATATTCTCTTAATTTTTTTTTTTGGCTTTGATTCTTGATTAGAAGGTTTGTTCGATTTTTGATAGAACTAGTTTTGATTTTTGTTCGACTTGTCTCGCTAATTAATCTAGGGTTTTGATCTCTTCATTATTATTCTTCAGCTATTTAGGGGTCTTTTATTTTCAGAAAGAAATAGTTGAATTTTATTCGGCATCTATTCACCCCCCCCTCTAGTTGCCTACTCGGTCCTACAAGTGGTATCAGAGCCAGATTCTACTAATCCATCTTAACAGGTGATTAGTAAACGGTAAGTTATGGCAACAGTGAAATACTCAAACAAGCCGCCAATCTTCGATGGCACAGACTTCCCCCACTGGCGGATCCGGATGACTGCATATCTTCAAGCTCAAGGTAACGCGATTTGGCGCAAGGTAAAAATTTCGTACGAGCTTCCTTCTAATGATGATATTGATAAAATCGAGTTTGAGAAAGATGTTGAAAACAATAATAGAGCTAGAAACATATTGCTTCAAGGACTTGCTAGAAAAGAATTCGATAGAGTCATCATTTACTCACTTTGCTCATGAAATTTGGAAATCTCTTCAAGATTATCATGAGGGCAATCGACTGTAAAAGAAGCTAGGCAAGATCAATTTAAAAAGGAATACACTAGATTTGAAATGAACTCTGGAGAATCTCTAGATGATTGTTTTGCTCGCTTTAACAGAATATTAAACAATCTTAGAGCTGTAGATGTAAAGTACACTGACTCTGAAAATGCTAGACATTTCCTATCATCTCTTGATCTTAAAATCTGGCAAATGAAAGTGACTGCTTTTAGGGAAGCTCATAAGATGAGTGAAATGACTTTGGATAAACTATATTCTAGTCTCAAGACTTTTGAGATAGACATTGTTTCAAGAACTTCCAATGATAATTCTATGGCTCTTAATGCTAATTCTTCATATGATAATGCTACTAGTTCTTCATACTCCATTACTGCTTTGAGTGCTCTTAGTGATGAACAGCTAGATCAAATACCAGAAGATACACTTGCTCTTCTTTCCAAGCGTGTCAATGCAGCTTACATGAGATCAAGGGAGAGAAGAGGAGCCTCCATCCTTTGCATACAAGCTGCGGCAAGGCCGGCACATCCGTGCTAAGCTGTTTCAAGAACAAAGATAAAGAGGAGAAGGAGCAAAGCAACTCCTCCAAGTCCTTCCGCCAAAAGAGAGCAAGGACAAAAATAAGCAACGGACAAAGAAGATGCTCAACAAAGTTCTTGGCAATTGGTCGCTTAGACTTAAGCGACATTGATGATTCAACTGACGATGAGAAGGAAGCAAAGCAAACGGTTGAGCGAGAAAGATTTCACCTGATTGTGCTTCATGGCGAAAGGGAACACTAGTGATTCTTGTGACAACGACAAAGACTTCCAAATGACGGTGATGAGGTAATACCTTCGTATGATGAGCTTTGTGAAGTTTTAGTCATATTGAGAAAATCTTTAAGAAAATCTTCACTCAAAAATAAAAACTTAGAGAAAGATCTATCCATGCTGAAAATCAAAACTTTGATCTTAGAAATTCAAATTCTGAAAAGACATGTGATTCTTGCTTAGATCTCAAATTTGAAATTAAATCTCTAAAAGAGGAACATATGATTAAACTAGAACAAGTTTATGCCAAACAATTGAAAAATGAAAAACTTGTGAAAAATGTTGGTTGCTCTACTGAGGGTTTACATGGTCAAACTTCTTGTTCTAAATGTCCCATACTAGAATTGAAGCTGCATGATGCAGATGCTAAGATTACTCAATTGTTTAATGATTTGCTTACACATGAAGTTCTTTCATGCTCAACTTGTCGCAAGCAAAAAGAAAAAGTAGATGTTTCCTGTAATAATTGTTTAACACTCTCTCGAAAAATTGATTACTTGGAAAAGTCTTTAGAACGTTTTACTAAAGGAAAGAAAAATCTAAATATGATTTTGGATCAATCAAAAGTCAGCACTCATCACAAAGGTTTAGGTTTTGATCCTTATGCTCATCACAAATCATATGCTCCTACTATTGTTAAAACTCTTGAAAGTGGAAAGTTTGAAATTGTCAAAGAACCCGAGAAAAGCTGTCTTCAAATCACTGAATTTTATCTTCTACTATGATGAATGCAAATGTTGCTTCGCTTCTAAAGACAAACCATTTGTTAAGTACAATTGCACTCATTGTGGAAAAGATGGTCATTTGATGAATTTTTGTTTTAGACTAGCCAAACAACAGAGAAAGGAAAATTCAAAGGCTAAGTCTAACTTTAGACAAACACGTATCATTTCTCCACATGTTCCGCTAGTGAAAGCAAACAAAATACCTGGAAATTCATTTACTTTGCATTCACAAGCTTTTGTACGATCACCTCCTCGCCGAGTGATTGATCTTTGGATACCTAAATCATATTTCTCTAACCCGGTATTTGAATCCTCAACATCTTCTCGCTCATAACATGTAGGTGGTACGAGAAGGGAAGGAGAACATCTGGGTTGTTGATTCAGGATGCTTTGTCAACACATGACAGCAACCCAAGTTGGTTCTCCTCCCTAACAAAAGCATCTCGGGAACGAAACGATCACTTTTGGAGATGCTACTCTTTGGACGTCATTGCAAAAGGTACTGTGAAGGTGAATGATCACTTTACTTTAAAGAATGTTTCCTTGGTGTCTAAACTGAAATTCAACCTTCTATCTGTATCTCAATTGTTGGATGAAAACTTTGAAGTGAGTTTTAAACCAAATGCATGTAGAGTACTCGATGCTTCTGGAAACTTGACTCTTGAGATATCTAGACTTGGAAAAATTTTCATAGCAAATTTTAGCAATGCTTCAAGTTCACATTGTTTTGTTGCTTCAGAATCTAGAAATCTCAATTTTTGGCATCGTCGGTTAGGTCACATGGGCTTTGATCTGTTATCTAGATTGAGTGGTCTAGATTTAATTCGTGGCTTGCCAAAATTAAAATCTTGCAAAGACATTGTTTGTGCTTCCTGTCGACATGGTAAGATGGTTGGAGCCCCTCATGCTCCTGTCTCTACTGTAATGACCACTGGCCCCGGTCAACTTCTTCACATGGATACAGTAGGACCATCTCGAGTACAATCGGCCGGAGGTAAATGGTACTTTCTAGTAATAGTTGATGATTATTCGAGATACTCTTGGGTGCATTTTCTATCTTCAAAAGATGAGATTTTTGGACTCTTTCATGTCTTCATTAAGAGATTGATAAATGAATTGCCTAACTCATTGAAAGCCATAAGAACAGATAATGGTACAGAATTCAAAAATGCCTTGTTTAAATCTTTTTGTGAAACTAATGGGATTGAACATCAATTTTCTTCGCCATATTCTCCCTCACAGAATGGTGTTGTAGAAAGGAAAAATAGAACTTTGATTCAAATGGCTAGAACTATGCTAGATGAATACAACACTTCAAGAAAATTTTGGGCTGAGGCAATTTCTTCTGCTTGCTATATATCAAATAGGGTCTATCTCAGAGCTTTACTTGGTAAAACATCTTATGAACTGAGATTTGATCGTAAACCATCTGTTTCTCACTTACGAGTGTTTGGTTGCAAATGCTTTATTCTTAAACATGGAAATCTTGATAAATTCGAAGCTCGTAGTACAGATGGTATTTTCCTTGGCTATTCGTTGCACTCTCGTGGATATCGTGTACTTGATTTATCGACTAACAAATTATTGGAGACATGCGATGTTACTTTTGATGAGGCTAGCCACGAGCTAGACCCGACATTTCAGGTTCACGAGAAGATTTAGAGCCAATCTTTTGGATAAAAGATTCAAGAAAATGATGAAGATAATGATGATGATGAGCTCATACCTCTGAACGGGAAGATGTTCTGAACAAATTGATGTGACTACTACTTGATTCTCCTACACCTCCCACGACGATCGAAACAACTTGGACCTCCCTTACTTGTTTTGAAGAACCATCCTCTGAACAAATTATTGGAAGTCTTCATGAAAGGGTGACACGTTCTAATTCATCTCAAACTCTTTTATGCATGCATTCTGCTTTTGTTGCAAATTTTGAACCTAAGAACATTACTCATGCTTTAACTGATAGTTCTTGGGTAGATGCGATGCATGAAGAGTTAGAAAACTTTGAACGGAATAAAGTTTGGTCTTTAGTAGAACCTCCTAAAAATCAAAACATTATTGGAACAAAATGGGTTTTTAAGAACAAGTTAAATGAAGATGGAATAATTGTTAGAAACAAAGCTAGACTTATAGCTCAAGGTTTTTCTCAACTTGAAGGAATTGATTTTGATGAAACATTTGCTCCTGTTGCTCGTTTAGAAGCTATTCGCATCCTCTTGGCTTTTGCAGCTTCAAAAGGTTTTAAGTTATTTCAAATGGATGTGAAAAGTGCTTTTCTAAACGGTTTTATAGAAGAAGAAGTTTTTGTGAAACAACCTCCTGGCTTTGAAAATGAAAAATTTCCTAATCATGTGTATCGCTTATCAAAAGCTCTTTATGGATTAAAACAAGCTCCTCGTGCATGGTATGATAGATTAAAAGGCTTCTTGCTTCAACATAATTTTGAGATGGGAAAAGTTGATAAAACTCTGTTTACTCAAAATTCAAATGATCAATTCCTTGTGGTGCAAATTTATGTGGATGATATTATCTTTGGAGGATCCTCCCACTCTCTTGTGTTGCAGTTTTACGAAAGTGATGTCCAGGGACTTCGAGATGAGTATGATGGGAGAGTTGACATACTTCCTTGGATTTCAAATCAAGCAAGCGAAAGAAGGGATCTTCTTGCACCAATCCAAGTATACAAAGGAGCTACTAAAGAAATTCGACATGGGAGAAGGAAAGTCGATATCTACTCCAATGAGCACAACAACAATTTTGGATCTTGACGAGAATGGTGTCGAGATGGACCAAAAGAATCTGAAGCATGATTGGATCACTGCATTTGATCGCTTCGAGGCCCGACATACATTTTGCGCTTTGTTTGTGCGCTCGATTTCAAGCCTCTCCTCGAGAATCACATCGACAAGCAATTAAAAGAATTTTCAGGTATCTTCGCTCCACTTCGAATTTGGCATTTGGTATTCTTGTTCTTCTTCGCTACACTCCTAGGATATTCGATGCTGATTTTGCGGGTGTAGATTAGATAGAAAGAGTACTTACGGCACATGTCATTTTCTTGGCACTTCACTTGTTTCTTGGTCTTCTAAGAAACAGTCCTCGATTGCTCAATCTCTTTGAAAATTTGAATACGTTGCAGCTGCTAGTTGTTGTTCACAAATTCTTTGGATCACTTCAACTCTTAAAGATTACGGCATTAACTTTAGTAGTGTTCCACTTCTTTGTGATAATACTAGTGCAATTCACATCGCTAAAAATCCTGTTCAACATTCAAGGACTAAACACATTGATGTTCGATATCATTTTCTTAGAGATCATGTTGAAAAAGGAGCTATTGAACTAAAATTTGTTGATTCGGATGCTCAAATTGCTGATATTTTCACTAAGCCGCTTGATTCTTCTCGCTTTGCTTTCTTACGCGGCGAACTTGGGATCATTCATCCCCATGGGTTGATTTGAGGGGGAGTCTTGTTTTTAACTCTTTCATTTACTACAAGGAGCTATTTTGTCGTTACACTTAAAAGAAAACTCCCCTGTTTTCATTGCATCATGTAGTACAAAGCTTTGTTGACTATTCTTGTGTATATAGTCAAATTAATGCTACATTGCTTCACTTCTCACTAAAAGACTAAAAGACTAAAATAATTCAATTTGAGATGCTTTTTGAGAATATTTTGGCTCTTTGTCATTATGGTATTACATTTGTGAAATAGGCTTAAAAGTTTCTTGTCATCTGTTGAAAGGCTAGAGCTGATTAGAAACTATGTGTGAGCTTTTTGTTGGACTTCAAATGATCATTATGAGTCTCAAGCAAAATCAGTGTTTTAATATTAAAAGCAAGTTGAAAAGATGCAAGCAAAGCTACTTGGCTAAACACAAGTTTAGTACAATGTGCAGCTTCCTTGCCAGGGATTTAAATTCAAAAGATGCAAGAAAAGGCTACTTGTCTAAACAAAAGTTCAGAACAATGTGAAGCCACTTGCCAATTTAAACTGAGAAAGATACAAGAAAGAACTACCTACTCATACACAAGTATGGGCTAGTGTGCAGTTACTTGTCATCCCTGTTGATCACAAAGCAAAATTGTCAAACTTGCTAAAAGAGAAAAAGGAAATTCAAATTTTTGAAAAGGCTTGAGACAAACATTAGTGAATTTGAAAGTCTCTCTTTACTCATGATAGTTTTCTTTTAGCTTTGGCAAAATCAGTTTATGACATTTTACTTGTTTGCTCTAATTTGCTTATGCAACAACTATTCTATGTGTTAGAGCCTCCATATTCTCACAATTTGCTTTCTCATTGGATAAATTGATACAAAATGTGAAAACTCTCGTAAAAACTCTCCAAATGCTTTACTTTGATTATATACCTTGAATATACTTCAAAGCTTGAGATACTGCATTCATTAAGGGGGAGTTTTGAGATCTTGATGACTATTTTGTCAAAAGGGGGAGAGCAAAAGTCAAGAAGAAGAAAAATAAAAAGAGAGGTGAATTTCAAACTGTTTGAGAATTTGGATTTTCTTGGTCTTTACTTGATCTTGGAATTTTTTGGGTCTCAAATTTTTTTTTCTTTACTCTTGTCAAATCTTATTGTGTTTTGTCAAATTACTCATCAAGGGGGAGATTGAAGGATCATTGTTTTTTGATCCATGTGTTTTTGATGATGAGTATTTGAATATTCGAAGAGATTTGAAAAGATTTGAGTTGATTTGATTTTGGCTCAGTATTTTAAAAAGATTTGAAACCAATTTGAACCGATTTATTTTTTGGTTTCTTTATTTGAAAAAGATCTGAAACCAGTTGGTTGTATGGATTAATTTGAGTCAAGTCGTGGACTTGGGCTCGGAAATTGTTTTTGTATTTTTGTTCACGTGCAGGTGTTGCTCGAGGTCGAACGTGGTCGATGACGGGACCGAGACTAGGTTCAGGGAGGAACTGAGGTCGTGAGGGTCGAGGGTGTCATGCGAGATGTTTCGGACTAGAGAAACGGTGCACGTGAGGTCGAGATCGTTGCAGCGTAGCGGCAGGCGGGTCGTACGCGTGTATACGAATATTTTTTTTTGCCATGGATGTTGCGCAGAAGCTTGGTGGCCTTGCGACTGCAACAAAGGGGAGCTTGGAATCGGTGGCACGTGCGTCCAGGAGGCTGGCGACGATCGGCAGGAGCCAGGCGCGGGGGCCACGGCAGACCGGCGGATCCAGCTGCGGCAGTCGACGTGGTAGGGCGGCGAAAGCACGACAAAGCCGACGAGGGCCACGGCGGCCCGGGTTGCGGCAAGGAGCAACCGTGGCGGTCCGGCTGCAGCGAGAGCTCGTCGCGTGGCGATCGAAGCGGCGCGTGGAGTCGGCGAGCCATCGGGCGTGGCGATCGAGGCGGCGGGCAGCGGCCAGCCAAGCGGTTCGGCACTGCAGAGCAGGTGGCGGCCGAAGCAGCGATGATGGACTTTGTGGAGCATGCATGCAGGGCTGCGGGCGCACAGCTGGGCGTGGAGTCCATGCATGTAGGATCAATGCCGAGTATACATGCATGTGGAATCGGAATAGAATTCCATGCAAGGGTTACGTGAAGTTTGCTTACCATATGTGAGTTGTTGTGAGTCCATGCATGCAATGTGTGAGTTGTTGTGTGTGACTAGGACTCGGAAACAAGAACGAAACCGTGGCAAGGAGGGAGACGTGGGATGCAGTATATATTCGTAGCCAATGAAGCTGAAGTTTTCAATCCAATGCAAAGGGCAAGAAGCAAAAGGTGCCTACAACAAAGAAAAGCTTTTGTGCTCTTTTTAGTTTGTTTAGGGTTTTCTAATCTTGTGAGATTAGAGATTTTGTTTAGGGTTTTCTAATCATCGAAGATTAGAAGATTTTTTTTTTGGTGTCATCTTGTTGAAGATGGCTTTGGAATAAAAAAAATTTATGCAATATTCTCTTAATTTTTTTTTTTGGCTTTGATTCTTGATTAGAAGGTTTGTTCGATTTTTGATAGAACTAGTTTTGATTTTTGTTCGACTTGTCTCGCTAATTAATCTAGGGTTTTGATCTCTTCATTATTATTCTTCAGCTATTTAGGGGTCTTTTATTTTCAGAAAGAAATAGTTGAATTTTATTCGGCATCTATTCACCCCCCCCCTCTAGTTGCCTACTCGGTCCTACAGTCGCACACCGTAAACGGGTGCGGGTACCACTCGGCCGCGAGCCAACCACTTATGGTACACCCCATGAGGGTCAATTGAGCTCTGCGAGCCAGTTGTCGCACACCGTAAACGGGTGCGGGTACCACTCGGCCGCGAGCCAACCACCTATGGTACGCCCCATGAGGGTCAATTGAGCCCGACAAGCCAATTGCCGCGCACCGTAAACGGGCGCGGGTACCACTCGGCCATGAACCAACCACCTATGGTACGCCCCATGAGGGTCAATTGAGCCCGACAAGCCAATTGCCGCGCACCGTAAACGGGCGTAGGTACCACTCAGCCATGAGCCAACCACCTATGGTACGCCCCATGAGGGTCAACTAAGCTCGGCAAGCCAATTGCCGCACACCGTAAACGGGCGCGGGTACCACTCGGCCACGAGCCAACCAATCGCGGTACGCCCCACGAGGGTCAATTGAGCCCTGCGAGCCGGTTGTCGCACGCCGTAAATGGGTGCGAGTACCACTCGGCCACGAGCCGACCAACCACAATGATCCATCCCTCTACGCCCTGCAAAAATCGATGATGAGCGTAAGCGCTACTTGGACATCGAGTTGGGGAAAACATCAGTAATAATCCCGGTAATTAATAAGTCCTTTACGATCTTTTTTACCATAAAATCTCTCTAACAGGACCAGAGGGGGAAATCCGATCTTAAAGCACTTGGGGGCTGCTGTGGGATGTCCGAGACGGGGGGTGCCGCAGGAGAAGCCAACCCCCAACTGGGCCAAGGACGAAGCAGTAGGCCCAGAGCCTAGAAGCATTACGAAGAGCCCATGACCATGGCCCGACTTCTTCCCCAAGGCAGCTGGTTGTCCCCTCGACGAAGCTTCGTGCCGCGTCAGGACAACCCCGTCGAAAGTAAAGCCTGCGACCTGGCGCCGGCAGAGCCTGTAGGCACCAGAACCTGGCGGATCGGCAGGTCAGGTCGGGAAAGGAACGACCAAATCCCCTGGACGTAGTGGGGTTCGGTAGACAGAGACAGACCATATACTCATGAAGCCACCTGGTCCAGGGCCAGGTGGCGCCCATTTGTAACGTATCCTTCCCCCAGTATATAAGGAGGAGGGAACAACCCTAAAAGGGGGGAGAAAAAACAAGGAGAAAAGGAGACCACATCCAGATATCCAAGAACACAGGACTAGGGTATTATCTCCTCCGCGAGAGCCCGAACCTGTCTAAAAAGATTTCCCTCGCATCCTGTGTTACCATCTCGCTCTGATCTCGCACGAATCCCCTAGAATCACAAATCTCATTGCCGGCGGAACCGATCGTCGACAAACATGATGGTCATGATTTTGGTAATGATCGGGGACGCATGGTAAATGATAATTTGATGCCATGTCTTGGGAGCGAACTATTGTTCTTTGGCCCATGATGATTCATGCATCTTAAATTTTCGGGTTGGATGGCGTCATAGCGATAACCTTGATTAGCAATACGCCGGGGGAGTATTTGCAATTCCAGGGGACATATAACGCAACCCTCGAAATTCTTGTTATGCATATAAACTGAGGCCACTTAATTCTATCCTTTCTCATCTAAACCTTTTACTATCCATTTTCATTTCTAGTTCGCCTTTTGTTCCTATTGAGTACGGTAAAATGATTCTAATGGGATCGAATTGGAAAACTTACTTATGTGAAAAGGGGATGGATGGATATCTATGTGGCTTGAATTCCCCTTCCTGCTCCTGGAATTCGGTTCTCCTGACTTCTACTTGTTGCGCTAGTTTCTAAAACTTGCCTTTCCTGGCTTCTTCTAACTCATATGGATATGCTCTGGGCAATGGCTTGCTTATTGCTTTATACTGGGTGGTGATCCTGGGAGTGGCTAGCTTTGTGATTCACTAAGTATGACTTTGTCGGCTATTGGAAATGCCTTGCTATGGGGTTTCTTGAATGAAACTTAGCTAGTTTATATAACATGGTAATGGCGGTGTGAGCAGGGTTTGAATGGTGGCTTGTTTGTGCGGCTGGATTGATCTTTAATTGATATACCCTCCTTATCTTGTCAGTGTAATGATATTGCCTTTACACCCAATGTGCTTGATTGGCTGGGTATTATTCTGTATGTTTCGACCGGCTGGAGGGATGGCTTGGTGATGCTCACGTGGCTTAGTCTTAGCCTTACCCCATGTGCTTGGCCGGCTGGCTGATTACCCTGGTTTCGTCTGGAGATTGCCCTGGATGTTTCGGCTGGGTTGCTTTATCTTAATAAACAATAATTTAATCTTGTGGTTGGGATCATCCTGGAGAGTTCGGCTAAGGGGAATGTGTCTTGGTAATTTGCTTTGCTGGCCTAAGTGGTCGGCTAGCTTGTTCTGGGAAGTTCGGCTGGGTTTGTGCTCTAGCAGTTTCGGCTGGGAAATATCCCTACAGTGTCTTCATGATTATTTTTGACTAATGTGAAAGATCTCATTCTTTCACTATGGAAATTTACTTTTTATCGCGTGATATTTTCTAATCATTCGCGTCTACGGCTTAAACAGGTTTGTTTATTGCCGAATCGCGAGAGGAGCCAGATTGGCCCCCGGACAATCTAGGGTACCTCGTTGAGCGATCAATCTGGCTGACGGCAACTCTTTCTTTTTATTTATTGTATTCAATTTAATGCATTTACTCCATTCTTTTACTTATACAAATGCAATTGAATATGCAGGTCTACAGAAGCGGATCAAGTCAGCACAGAAGCCGTAGTTTAGGATTTTGTAGTTTTATTTTCTTATGATGTAATTTGTAATTGTACTTGTAATCGAGCAGTTGTATGTGATGTAATCTATATAGTTGTTGTATGCCATCATAAAGATTCTTGTGTTTCCTATTGTTGTAATTGCAGACTACAATGCATCAATAAAATTGGTGTTGCAGTTCCATCCTTTGTAATGATTACTTTTGATCAGTAAGTGGCAATTGGTTTAGTTTATCTTCTTACCATTTTCGTCTATAACTTTTTCCTTTCCTAAATTCAGGAATTCAATTATCTTTTAACAAAAGCTTTTAAATTTGCTGAAAGATAATAATAAATCAAATTCATACTTTAATATTCTATTTTTTTACTGTTTAGTAAATTCTGGGATGTTACAATCTCCATTTCCTTTTCTTTTCCCTTTGTGGTGCTTGATGTCAAAGGGGGAGAGAAAAACTTACTTATGATCTTTTTGAGCTCTGCCCGATTGATTACAGTCATGTGAACTCTTGGTTACTTGGATTTGTTTTTGTGTTTGTTGATGAATGTTCTATGTTGCTTATCTATGCTTGGATGATTAAATGTTGCTTATGTTCAAATGCTTGCACTTTATATCATTTATGTGTACTTGCATGCCATATCATATTTACATGTTATCCTTGAATGCAAAGATATAGGGGGAGCTCTTTCAAAAGTTCTTGCAAAATGTGCATTTGTTTTCTAGTCGAATCTTATATGCACATATTGAGGGGGAGCTCACCATTTGTCATTACATTTCGATATCAAACTTATACAATTCTTTGTAAGCTTTAATCGGGTTGTCATCAATCACCAAAAAGGGGGAGATTGAAAGTGCATCTAGGCCCCTAAAGAAGTTTTGGATGATTAATGACAAACGATTAAAGGGACTAACGCGTTCAATGAGTTTGTGAACAGGTAAAAGTCCTAAAGTAAAATCATCTACGAACGATGGATACCCTCAAAGAGGAATAACAGAGAAAACGGTATTATTTCAATGAATTTTACAATATTTTATTGAGTCTTAGGCATGCCGTACTATTAAGAGGGATGCTTGGTAGTTGGCCTATGATTAATCTCCATGCTCAGATGAATGCTAGCTACTTTATTTGAGAGATCCAAAATCACTGCACTGACTTCAGAATAGTTTCTTTTAAAGTTAGGTCGGACCTTCCGATGTTGGATCAGAAGTTCCGATACTTCTGTTCTTCCGATGCTTAGTTGTGCTTGTGTCCGAAGCACTTAATGCACATCGGATATTCCGATTTTTGGATCGGATATTCCGATCAGTGTATTGTCCTTAAAAAAGGTGCTCTCTTGACAGATCGGACATTCCGATATATTGGATCGGATAATCTGATTAGTGTTGAATCGAATTTGGGTACCTACTGGAAACATCGGATGTTCCGATCCTTGCATCGGACATTCCGATGTGGACTTTGAAAAAATTCGTAAGAGGCCTTTTTAGAGGTAACTCTCTGTAAACATCGGACCTTCCGATGTTGGAATCGGAAGTTCCGATGCTTGGTTTTCCGACCGTTAGAAAGGTTGTGTTCTGGAAGTTTAGACAGATCAGAAGTTACGATGTGAAATCGGAAGTTCTGATATATGGATAAGTGCGGGTATAATGGCTAGTTTTTGCCCAAATCTATAAATACCCACCTCCACCTCCTTTGAGAGGTTACACATTTTTTCATTGCTGAACCTTGTGAGCTCTAGGGCACTTTCTTGAGTCTTCTTGTCTCCTCCTCTTTGATCTTAGTGATCATCTAGAGAGTGAGGAATAAAAGAGAGATCTAGTGCTAGAACAAAAAGAAAAGTCATTCATCTTGAGCATTAGAGAGCTTCTCCAAGATCAAAACTACTTCGCATTTGTTACTCTTAGAGGTTGAAGGACTCCTAGACGGCTAGGCGTCGCTCACGAGCTCCTGGAGAGTGTGGGGCGCCGTGAGAAGTTTGTGAAGGCCGATTTCGCCTCCGAAAGGGAAGAAATCAAGAGTGGAACCGAATCTCAAGTGTGACCGAGGTTTGGGAGGAAAGTGTTGGAAGAGACCCGGCTCTTTGTGAGCCTCCTCAATGGAGAAATAGGATCCCCTCAAGGATCCGAACTCTGGGAATCAAACTCTTGTCTCTTTGGTTCAAATTTCTCTTGAATTGCTTGTGTCTAAACTTTTAATTGAGTTCCTCTATTGTTGCTACTCAAGTCTAGATTGCTTACATATTCTTGTACTCAACTAGAGTAGAAGAAAATTGTAGATTGCTAGACGTTGTTACTTGTTCTCGAATTTCAGTACCGATCGGCCATTCCGATACTTAACCGGAAGTTCCGATGCGATCGGAAGTTCCGATTATATACCGGAAGTTCCGATTATATACCGGAAGTTCCTATACCTTTTCCCTTGCGATTAATTTCGTTCGAAATTTTAAATAGCCTATTCACCCCCCTCTAGGCAATTATTACATCTTTTCAATTGTAGACTTACAGGATAACATTATATCTTCAAACAAGGACATTCGATGCTTTCTTATTGCGGTGTGTCTATACATCACCTTTCAATACAAGTTATACAAATCGTGAAGATTATTAAGACTTATTTATGCAATAAAATAAGTGATGACTGGTTGAATGATCTTATGGTATGCTACATTGAGCGAGACGTGTTGCAAAAATAGACATGGAAGATATCTTACAACGTTTTCAGAACATGAAAACTCATAAATATCAACTGTTAACTCTTTTGAAGCAATGAATGGTACATTTTCTCCTTTCATAATTACATACTTATATTGCATACAATTTAAATTGCAACTATTTTACAATATATCGATAGTTATAGTAGTTGATTTTGGATGTCTCTTTTTTAAGACCCCTCTTTGGAACTTTCTGGCCCCGCCACTGCTGCCACACCAGATCCTGCAGCAAAGTGATGACCTCTTATCAGTAGAGGTTTATACAGCAAATGTTTTTAATGCTAGCTAATGTGCTGCAGTAACTACATGTGCACTGATAAATGGTAACGGCTTTCCAAACAGCATATCTCGCAGGACATAGGTACAACATATACTAGATATGTGTAGAAGTCCCAGTGTACAATTTAATATGCATTTCATCAGTTTTGTCATAATACCCGCCTACCAATTCTGCTTATTTTGTAAGTTATATCAGATAACTTTCTTACAGTTGCTAAGTAGCTAGAATATGTTAGGAAATGAAGTCAAATTAATTGTGATAACAACAGTACTAAAGACTGCAAAGCAGGTTGCATATCTGGTCTTTCTGGGGACTTCTGTAAATTCTCTCTACTCTGCTGTAGCTGGGACATTAATGGTGACAAATGCAACTGAAAATGCACCAAATAATATGCATTCCGAACCATTTCTGCATTCCACAGCACTGCACTTTCAAATTAACCATTGCGGGATACTTCATATCCTTTCTAGTTCAAATTTTTTTACAAGCTAAGCATAAAAGTTTATGGATCGAATAAATGGGATGATCTAAACCAGCTTAAAATAGGTGATCATTGGTTTACCATGATCTCAATATCACTCCTATGAAACAACCTCAAAATTCAAAACGAATTTATTCGGTTTTGTTTGAATTTGCATTTGGATTTGGAGTTGGAATCGAGTTTTGAATTTCAAACCTTTTTGGGCCGTTTTCCTCTTCTTCTTGGGCCGTCGGCCTGCTTACTCGGCGCCCGCCTGCTTCCTCGGCCGTTGGCTGCTGCCTTCGGCTGCCCGCCGCTTCGCTTTCCGCCTCGGCGCCGCGTCGCCCTGCCATAGTGGCCGCCTGTGCCCCGCTCGCCCGCCTCCTCGCTCCCGCGTGCCGCTGCGCCGGCGCCGCCGCTGGGCCGGCCGTGTGATCGCCCGATCAGCGGCTCTGCTGCCGCTCGCCGCTTGCGGCCGCCGCCGTCGCGCCGCGCCCCTGCTCGGCCTCCGGCTATAAAAGCCCTCCCCTCCCTCAGTTTTTCCTCGCCCCGCTCCCCTTCTCCTCGTGGTGAGCCCCCTCCCCTCCCTCCGTCTCGCTCGCTCGGCCTGGCCACAGCGCCGCCGGCTGAGCCTGTCGCCCTCGCCTCTAGCCCTAACCCTCCCTGTACCCCGTCCATACGGCCGGTGGCCCCGCCCCACCGTCGGCCCTCTCTCCCCTATCCGGTGGCCCCGCCTCCTCCCGCTCCCGCCTGGCCGGCCGACTCAGCGCTCGACGCTGCCGTGGCCGTGGCCCGAAAGGGGTCTTGGCTTCGGCCCGTTCGGCGAATAAAATGAATTTTCGATTTTAATTAATTATTAAAATCCGAAAATTCGTTTTAAATTCCAAAAATAGCCAGAAAAATCCCGAAAAATCCCGGAAAAGCCCAGAGCTCCACCAAATACTTTTCCCGAACCGTTTCGATCCCCTGAGTCGAGAAATGCTGTCCGTTCCCAACCAAACTCGAAAATCCCCAAATCCCGATTTAGCCCTCCGTTCCTTTCCGACTCGGTTCCGGTTTAGTTCGATTCGTTTTCTTTTCGGTTATTGTTTTTATCGCTTATTTATGTTGGTTGTCTTTCCGCTAGATTCGACCGCTGAGACGCCTGGAGCCGAGCGATCCCCTGGAGTCGAGCAGATTCGAGCAGGCGTCGGACTGGGAGCGCAGACGACTACTTCCTCGACGACCCATCCGATCCACCGCCGCAAGGCAAGCCGTACACCCTTGATCATGTTGATCCTATCATGCCATGCTATAGTAGTAATTATTTTATACTGCATTACTTTACTGTATGTTGAATTATGGAAATCCAGTATTTTAGAATGACATGATACCTAGGTAATGCCGAAATTGCTTATTGGAACCTCCTTGAAATATTGGAACCCTATTAATCCTTTGGAACCCTAGTTAATTGCTTATTGCCATGAATAGGTTAGATTATACTGCTAGGTTAGTTCAAAACCTGGATTTAAAGAAAATGCTGCCGAATCTCCGATTCGGGTTGTTTATAAAAGTGCTGTAGTCAGGGGGACAATATCGGATTAATCCCGGAGTGGATGAGATTCCGATCCCCGGCTGGTGATTAATGCCTTGGTTGGTCTGGTGGCCGGTACTTGGGTACCGGGTTGGGTTTGTGGATGAAGGCTTGGTCTTTGGCAAAAGTGTAAGGTTAATAATCCCCTTGAGCAAAGTAAATAACTTAGTTCCCGCTCAACCACAGGTCGGACTGGTCGGTGAACCCGTATCCGACATGGCTCAGTAAGTTAGTCATTCCTGAGATAATAACTGGACTGTCTTGGTGGCTACCATTCTCTGGAGAGAATGGGGACCGGGCCTTCCTGGCAGGGAAATGGACCGGAGGGGTGGAACGGGAATGGTCCAGAGTGACATTCTTGGTTCTCACAACGGTAGACGCTAATGGGGACCCTGAGTCCAAGGTAGCGGTCTCTATCGGTAAACAACTAAAGGACAGGAATGATTAAACGAAAAGCTGTGATCATCTAAACTGGGCCACGTGCATTTAAGTTGCACGAAACTCGCGATTGGCATAAAGGTTATAGATATCTTGTGGGTAAAGTTGAGCCGCTCTGCAGAATTAATCTTAATTGTAATCGATTACGCCGTACTTCCGGTTAATGAAGTTAAGTTGGAATCGGGGTTGATACCCGTAACTAAGCTCAAGTTACTGTTTTGGTATTTGTAAAGGAATTGGTTAAGTGTTGTTAAACTTGTGAAATTCAATTACTTACTTATTGGTTTGTGCTTCAAATGTAAAATGAATTATGAAATAAAACCGCATCCAGATACTTAACCCTATTGCCATCCCTTGATTACCCCTACATATAGTATTCAGTGGTTCCGTACGACTTGTTGAGTACTCTGTACTCACCCTTGCAAACCCCCGCCCTTTCAGAGTTCGAAGAAGCTGGAGCCTACCAGGAGGTCGTAGATGGCGATTTAGTCTAGTTCTAGGTCTTTGTCTTCGCCAGGCCCCCGCCTGTGGTTTCCTTCTTTTGGTAGTGTAAGTCTAGAAGCTTGGATGCTTCCTTGTAAAATCCGGTCGTTAAGCGGCTATATTGAATAAAAAGTGTTGAATTGACTTTTGGCAGGTAATTTTACTCTTGTTTTACAATGCTTAGTCTTCCTGGTAAGCTGTGAGTTTCAGATCTTGCCCCTAAAAAGGCGGTCTGTCACAAGTGGTATCAGAGCCTAGGCTTGACCGTAGACTGAGACCTAAGTTGGCTTAAGGAGTCTTTTTCGAAAAGATTATTTCAAACTACAAAATGAGTTTCAAAAACTGTAAGTACTATTCTTATAATTCTGTTCCTCTCCTCTCTCTGTTCCCACCCCTTTCCTTAAGATTCACTTCTCCCCTTTTTAAACTCACTTAAAACCTTTCCGCTCATCTGACTTGAAAAGATTCTCGTTTTGGCAGATGGTGCACCACGTCTACCCACTTCCCGAGGTTCCCGAAGGATGGGCTGGACTGCTGTGGAGAATGCTACAGCATGTTGGAGCTGATCAGATTGAGGTCCCCGTTTTTCACACGGAGGAACTTTTCCAGGGTGTCGTCCGCGTTGAGTGGAGAGCCTGGTTCAATCTGGATCCCCTGCCAAATAATCCAGATATTCCGCGCCATTTCCAAGGGCACCGCGTCTACGAGTCTGACGCTATTCAGACTCTCGCCCGTCGGGCGATGAAGCACTGCGTCTCTTCGCGATTTCGACGACGTGCCGATTTGATTGATCCCCATGAGGGGATGCCCCCGGCACGGTGATCGTCTCTGTTCCAGAGGACGAGGCAGATCCGCGTGTCGATGAAGCTGCAGAACTTCTTGTCAACAAGGATTTCCTGTACACTACCCTTCTCATCGAGCGCGATGATCTTCAGCGACAGCTAAGCAATGCCTGGATGGAGATCGACGAGCTTCGTGAAGAGATAGACCAGATGCAGCCCCAGTACGAGCCCGGAGAAGAGATGTCCGTGGATGGTCCGTCGGCTGTGACTGACCTGTCCATGGCAGAAGATGTGGAAGAAGATCCAGAGGAGCGCATCATCTACATCTCCGACGACGATTGAAGATTCCAGTCTTAGAATAGGGCGTTAGTCCTAGAAGTTGGCTTTACCCTTTTGGAGTAGTCTTTTGTAATGTAAAATAGGTTGTTTCCTACCTTAGTATGACGGTATTGTAAACAATCTATGCTATCAGTAAAATTAAGTTTCCTATCTCTGTATGTTGTTTGCCCTATTATCCTTATATCTTCGGCCTAATTCCACTAATTCTTTCCCATTTCGTCTCGCCTCTCACCTATTCTATCTCTCTGTACCCCTGCTCAATTCTTACTTATCTTCTGCTTTACCCAAAACCTGCACAAGACCTAAAGATAGTCGAGAATGGATCAAGGTGAAGGATCGCTTGATTCAAGGTCACGAGAATCAGCAGACTCACCCGAAACCAGTTAACTTAGCTCAAGTACTAGCAGCCATGGAAAGGAATAGATATCAGTCTGAACAAAGGCAGAATCAGATGATTGAGATGATGATGGGACAGTTCGCCGCAAGACCGCAGATGAACCCCCAAGGAAACAACTTCGGATAGGATGGATTATTAGGTGGGTCACACTGGTCTGACTTCCAAAAGACCCGGCCCCCTATTTTCTCCGTGTCGACTGAGCCATTATCAGCAGATGATTGGCTCACGGTTATCCAAATGAAGTCGATACTGCGACAAAGGTAATCGAGAAGGAGAAAGTGCTCTATGCCTCTCACCAATCGCAAGGACAAGCGACAGATGGTGGGTTAACTTTCGGACTCAAGGCGGGACAAGAGATTTCGTGGCGGATGTTTGAAGAAGCTTTCGGAAGACGCACATTCCAAAGAGCTTGATGGCCTCCAAGCGAAGGGAATTTCTGTCTCTCCATCAAGGAGGAAGGACAGTGATGGAATACTTGCACCACTTCAACAACCTTTCTCGCTATGCACCCAGGGAGGTGGACACAGAAGAGAAGAAGATAGAAAGATTTTATGAAGGACTGCAGAAGAACCTCAAGTTCCATGTCTCAGCTGTAGAGTTCAAGGATTTTTCAGCCATGGTAGATAGGCTGATTGTGTCAGAAGAGACAAGGAATGACCTGGAAGATACCAGAAAGAGGAAGGCACAAAGAAAGAACGGATGTCAAGACAAATCGATTCAAGGGAAGGACCTACACTTTCAACCCCAAAGATCCCAAACAAGAGACAAGCGGGGAGGATCCCGACCTAATCCTCCAAATGCTCACCGAATGTTCGATGCTTTACCCGCAACGGAACCATTACTCTAATGTGTGTCCCAAGAAAGGTTCACTGCTTCCATTGCGGACAACCGGACACTTCAGCAGAAGGTTCAAGAAGGATTTGCCGAGTGATGTGGCAAAAGCTCAGCGTCCTTCCGCCAACAGACACGACACCTCGTCAACCTCAGCCCCATCAAGGTTATTTAAGGGCACCAGTCAAGACCGAGGGATATTCAAACAACCGCGGACCCAATCCGCCAAGGAACCCCCAAGGAAGAATCAACCATGTGTCAGCAGCAGAGGCAGCTGAAGCCACAGATGTTATCGTTGGTAAGTTCCCCGTTCAAACCAAGTTGGCCTTAACCCTCTTTGATCCCGGTGCAACCCATTCGTTCGTTTCTTTGGCTTTTGCTTGCAAAAGTGGGTTGCCCTATTCTCCTTTGCCCTCTCCCTGTGTTTTCCACACCCCTGGAAGTCGGTTAATGGCAAGATTCGGCTGCAGTAATATGAGGATAGAAATCCAAGGGATTGAGTTCAGAGCCAACCTGTTGTTATTAGAGATGGATGGTCTAGATGTCATATTGGGAATGAACTGGTTATCTAGACACCATGCTCAGTTGGATTGTGCTCAAAAGACAGTGACACTCAGGAATGGTTATGGTCAGAAAGTGACAGTTCAGAATGATCCGAGGTGGATCAAAAGAAGTCAGAGCATCATCAATGCAGTCGCAAGTGGATTAGACAGCATACCCGTAGTTCGGGAGTACCCCGAGGTGTTTCCAGAAGAGTTACCAGGGAAACCTCTGAACAGAGGCATAGAACTGGCAATAGAATTAGTTCCTGGAACAGCTCCTATCTTCAAGCGATCCCGTCCAATGTCGCCTTTGGAGTTAAAGGAACTAAAGAAGCAATTGGATGAATTGCTGGATAAAGGATTTGTACGGCCAAGTATCTCCCCTTGGTCCGCGCAGGTCGTATTTGCCAGAAAGAAAGATGGAAGCAAGAGACTCTGCATAGATTACAGAGCTCTGAATGATGCGACAATCAAGAACAAGTACCCGTTACCCCGGATAGATGACCTGTTCGATCAGTTGAAAGGAGCCAAGATCTTTTCGAAGATAGACCTGAGGACAGGATATCATCAGCTGAAAGTCAGAGAACAAGACAGAGAGAAGACAGCATTTGCTACTCGGTACGGATTATATGAGTTCACCGTGGTGCCATTTGGTCTCACAAATGCCCCGGCCTACTTTATGAACCTGATGAACCAAGTATGCATGGAATTCTTGGACAAGTTCATCGTGGTATTCATAGATGATATACTCATTTACTCCCAGACCGAAGAAGATCACAAGAAGCATCTACACTTAGTGCAGGAAGGCTTAGAGAACATCAGCTATATGCAAAATTCTCTAAATGTGATTTCTGGTTGGATGAAATCGCTTTCCTAGGACACATCATCACCAAGGATGGCGTGAAGATGGATCCCGAGAAGATCAGGACAGTGTTGGAATGGAAACAGCCTGTGTCAGTGACAGAAGTCAGAAGTTTTCTCGGATTGGCAGGATATTACAGAAGGTTTATCGAAGGATTCTCCAAGATAGCCAAACCAATGACTCAGCTTCTCAAAAAGGACAGCCCCTACGTTTGGACTGAGAAGTGTGAGAAAAGTTTCCAGGAGCTGAAGACCAAGTTAACCTCAGACCCAGTCCTCACCCTCCCAAATCCGGATAAGGATTTCCAGATTTACTGTGATGCTTCCAAAAGAGGATTGGGATGCGTGTTAATGCAAGAAGGAAAAGTGGTTGCGTATGCGTCGCGACAACTCAGACCGCATGAGGAGAACTACCCGACTCATGACCTGGAGCTAGCCTCAGTAGTGCACGCATTGAAGATTTGGAGACATTATCTGTTGGGGAACCGTTGTGAAGTGTTTTCAGACCACAAGAGCCTGAAGTACGTGTTCACCCAGCCCAATCTGAACATGAGACAAAGAAGATGGTCGGAGTTGATTAAGGATTATGACCTAGAGATCCTTTATCATCCAGGAAAAGCGAATGTGGTAGCAGATGCTTTGAGCCGAAAAGCATGCCATCACTTAGCTCAGGTTGAGACTATCTCTCCCCATCTGAAGTCAGAAGTACAGGAGTTGAACCTGCAGATAGTGTCAAAAGGATCCGTGCATTTCCTAGAGATACAGTCAGATCTCACAAGCGAGATCAAAGCGGCTCGTGCAGGCGAAGAAATCTTGGAATAGAAAGTTGATGAAGGAAGTTAGTCCCTCGGAGTTCTCGGAAGACAAGCAAGGCATACTACGATTCCGCGATCGTATATGCATTCCGAAGGATAAGGATATAAGAGGATTGATTTTGACAGAGGCTCACTCGTCGCAATTCTCAATGCACCCTGGCAGTACGAAGATGTATCAGGACTTGAAGAGGGAATACTGGTGGAATGGAATGAAGAAGGAGATAGCCGAACACGTGGTGTGTTGTGACGTGTGTCGGAAAGTCAAGATAGACCACCAGAAGACTGCAGGATTGCTGCAACCCCTTCCAGTGCCAGAATGGAAGTGGGAAGAGATTGGAATGGACTTTGTCACTGGTCTGCCCAAAACACAGCAAGGATATGATGCTATTTGGGTAATCATTGATAGACTGACCAAAGTAGCCCATTTCATCCCTATAAAGCAGACCATTGGAAGAGACAAGTTGGCAGAGTTGTACCTGACCCAGATTGTCAGATTACATGGAATCCCTAAGAAGATCGTGTCAGATCGTGGAGCCCAGTTCACCTCAAAGTTCTGGAAAAGTTTGCATGAAGCTATGGGTACGGATCTGAATTTCAGTACAGCCTATCACCCTCAGACAGATGGTCAGACAGAAAGAGTCAACCAGATACTAGAGGATATGTTGAGAGCCTGCGCTCTAGCATATGGAGCCTCGTGGGCCAAGTGTTTGTCGTTTGCGGAGTTCTCGTACAATAACAGTTACCAGACCAGTCTTGATATGTCACCTTTTGAAGCCCTGTATGGAAGGAAGTGCAGAACCCCGTTGAATTGGACTGAGACTGGAAAGAAACAGCTTTTCGGACCTCAGCTAGTTCATGATGCAGAAGCTCATGTGAGAATCATAAGGAGGAACCTGAGAACTGCTCAAGTCCGGTAGAAGAGTTATGCGGATATGAGAAGAAAAGACATAAGTTATCAGATTGGAGACTTCGTTTATCTGAAAGTGACACCCTTTAAGCCCGTTCGCCGTTTTCAGATAAAAGGGAAGTTAGCTCCAAGGTATGTGGGACCATACCTCGTGGATCGATGAATTGGAGAAGTGGCCTACAAGTTACAGCTAAGTCCAGAGCTATCAAGGGTACACAATGTCTTCCATGTGTCCCAGTTGAGGAAATGCCTCCGTCAGCCGTAAGAGCAAGTACAGTTGAAGGGGATAGACTTGAAGGAGGATTTGACGTATCATGAGGAACCAGTCCGAATTGTGGAGACAATGGAAAGGGAACTCAAGTTCAAGAATGTCAGGATCTGCCGAGTGCTATGGAAGAATCATACACTCGAAGAAACTACTTGGGAGAAGGAATCGGAATTGCAGCAGAATTTTCCCAACCTATTTTCCCAGGCGAAATGAATCTCGGGGACGAGATTCCATTTTAAGTGGGGTAGGTTGAAACAACCTCAAAATTCAAAACGAATTTATTCGGTTTTGTTTGAATTTGCATTTGGATTTGGAGTTGGAATCGAGTTTTGAATTTCAAACCTTTTTGGGCCGTTTTCCTCTTCTTCTTGGGCCGTCGGCTGCTCGTTCGCCGCTGCTTCCTCGGCCGTTGGCTCTTTCGCTCGCTGCCCGGCTCTTGGCCCGGCCGCTTCCGCCTCCGCCTCGGCGCCGCTTGCGCCTGCCAGATGCCGCCGCCGCCTCCTCGCTCTCAGCGTGCCGCCCTGCGCGCCTTGCGCCACTTGGCCGTGTCCGATCGCCGGCCGCGCTGCCTCGCCTTGCTCGCTGCCGGGCCGCCGTCGCGCCGCGCCTGCTCCCCGGCCTCGGCTATAAAAGCCCTCCTCCTCGCTTTTTCCTCGCCCGCTCCCCTTCTCCTCGTGGTGAGCCCCCTCCTCCTCCGTCTCGCTCGGCTCGGCCGGCTGCTGGGCAGCCGCTCAGCCGCTCTCGCCTCGCCCTCCTAGCCCTAACCCTCCCCTGCCCGTCGCATCGACCAGGTGGCCCCGCCCACCGTCGGCCCCCTCTCTCCACTGTCCGGTGGCCCGCCTCCTCCTCGCTCCGCTGGGTAAAGCCCGGCCAGCTCCCCAGCGCCTGGACGCTGGCGCCGTGGCCGTGGCGATGGCTCGGTTTCGGCCCGTTCGTGAACGAATAAAATGATTTTTCGGATTTTAATTTAATTATTAAATCCGAAAATTCGTTTCAAATTCCAAAAATAGCCAGAAAAATCCCGAAAAATCCCGGAAAAGCCCAGAGCTCCACCAAACACTTTTCCCGAACCGTTTCGATCCCCTGAGTCCAGAAATGCTGTCCGTTCCCAAATCCGAAACTCAGAAAATCCCCAAATCCCAGTTTCGCCCTCCGTTCCTTTCCGACTCGGTTTCCGGTTTCCGTTTCAGTTTCCGTTTTCTTTTTCGGTTATTGTTTTTATCGTTTATTTATGTTGGTTGTCTTTCCGCGCTAGATTCGACCGTTGAGACGCCAGTGGAGCCGGAGCAGTCCCTGGAGTCAGAGCAGTTCCCGGAGCAGACGTCGGACTGCACGAGAGCCTTGATCGACTACTTCCTCGACGACCCATCCGATCCAGCTGCCGCGCAAGGCAAGCCGTACACCCTTGATCATGTTGATCCTATCATGCCATGCTATAGTAGTAATTATTTTATACTGCATTACTTTACTGTATGTTGAATTATGGAAATCCAGTATTTTAGAATGACATGATACCTAGGTAATGCCGAAATTGCTTATTGGAACCTCCTTGAAATATTGGAACCCTATTAATCCTTTGGAACCCTAGTTAATTGCTTATTGCCATGAATAGGTTAGATTATACTGCTAGGTTAGTTCAAAACTTGGATTTAAAGAAAATGCTGCCGAATCTCCAATTCGGGTTGTTTATAAAAGTCTTTGCGATCAGGGGACGATGTCGGATTAATCCGGAGTGGATGAGATTCCGATCCTGGTGATTAATGCCTTGGTTGAGTGGGTGGCGATTTGGGTACCGGGTTGGGTTTGTGGATGAAGGCTTGGTCTTTGGCAAAAGTGTAAGGTTAATAATCCCCTTGAGCAAAGTAAATAACTTAGTTCCCGCTCAACCACAGGTCGGACTGGTCGGTGAACCCGTATCCGACATGGCTCGATAAGTTAGTCATTCTGAGATAATAACTGGATCGTTTTGGTGGCTACCATTCTCTGGAGAGAATGGGGACCGGCCTTCTGGCAGGAAATGGACCGGAGGGTGGAACGGAATGGTCCAGAGTGACATTCTTGGTTCTCACAACGGTAGACGCTAATGGGGACCCTGAGTCCAAGGTAGCGGTCTCTATCGGTAAACAACTAAAGGACAGGAATGATTAAACGAAAAGCTGTGATCATCTAAACTGGGCCACGTGCATTTAAGTTGCACGAAACTCGCGATTGGCATAAAGGTTATAGATATCTTGTGGGTAAAGTTGAGCCGCTCTGCAGAGTTAATCTTAATTGTAATCGATTACGCGTGCTTAGGTTAATGAAGTTAAGTTGGAATCGGGGTTGATACCCGTAACTAAGCTCAAGTTACTGTTTTGGTATTTGTAAAGGAATTGGTTAAGTGTTGTTAAACTTGTGAAATTCAATTACTTACTTATTGGTTTGTGCTTCAAATGTAAAATGAATTATGAAATAAAACCGCATCCAGATACTTAACCCTATTGCCATCCCTTGATTACCCCTACATATAGTATTCAGTGGTTCCGTACGACTTGTTGAGTACTCTGTACTCACCCTTGCAAACCCCCGCCCTTTCAGAGTTCGAAGAAGCTGGAGCCTACCAGGAGGTCGTAGATGGCGATTTAGTCTGGTTCTAGGTCTTTGTCTTCGCTCAGGCCCTGCCTGTGGTTTCCTTCTTTTGGTAGTGTAAGTCTAGAAGCTTGGATGCTTCCCTTGTAAAATCCGGTCGTTAAGCCGGCTATATTGAATAAAAAGTGTTGAATTGACTTTTGGCCAGGTAATTTTACTCTTGTTTTACAACAGTTAGTCTTCCTGGGTAACTATTGTGAGTTTCGCACTGCCCCTAAAAAGGCGGTCCGTCACATCCTACAACCTCAACACCAAACAGGCAGTAAAATTATAACAAATATTATTAATAAATTTCTGATACACACATCCAAAGCATCAGAGCATCGTCGTCCGTTTGGCAACCGATGCTATTGCTACTAAATTATAACAAATATTATTAATATTGCTATTTGACGTACTTAAATAAATATTGCTACTAAAAGTTCTTGAACAAATATTGTTAGGTCACCATTTCGACATGACCATAGTGAGCATTGTATGACAATTTTCCAACCAATTAAAATGCAAATACACGCATGAATAAGAGATAATTCCAAGCACCGAGTGAAAATCTAGAAAAACCGAGAGAAAATCGAGCCAAACTGAGAGAAAACTGCGCTCATTTCGCGAAATTCGTGGAAGATGTCGAAGTTCACCTAAAACTTCGATTTCAACTCAAACCGAGAGGTTTTCAGTGCTTACCACTAAAAAATCGCGGGGCGAACGGTGGCCAGATTTGAGCGGAGGCGACGCTGTCGGGATGAACGCGTGATGGGGAATTTTTCTGCGCAATCAATGTGTCAGTTCGAGCCTCGCGACTGGTCACCAGGTCATGGCTACTGGGTATCTCTAAACTTCATTTTTTCAAAAAAAAAATATTCACACAAGATATCATAACACTATTAATACTAATTTTAAGGAATTTTTGATAAATATTTGAAATTTTCTTAACTTTTGAATTTAAATTTGAACTTTACCGATAAACCAAGTGATTTTATTTTTCGTACTAGCACGGTACGAGGAATTTTTTTTTAAATAATATTATTTTAAGCAAAATTTACAGAAATAATATGCCGAAAAAGAAAATAGCAAAACTACCACCCTGTGTCCATTTGAATTGGTGACAGGGTCCTGTCGCCATTTGAATTGGTGACAACAGCTCCTGTCGCCAATTCAAATGGCGACAGGGGTCATCCAGCCTCTGGCTGCGTGGGGCAGCAGTGGAAATATCGAGTTTGCCCCCTGTCGCCAATTGAAATGGACATAGGAGGGCAAACTCATAACAGTATATATATATATATATAAAGTAATAAAACTGAGGTAAACTAATAAAAGTTACACAAGATTCAGGCATGTATTACGGTTGAGATATCGGTTGAGAAGCCATTTCGATGCGAGCATAAGAAAAGACAGTATTCTGGTTTTGAGGTGGCCCATCTCCACTCCTGCTCAACTCGTAATTATTTTTTGAAGACTTCGTGTAGTTATCTCCAAAGATGTGAAATATATGTATGGTACACTGTACCGATAGATGGGGAGCAATAAGAATGTACTGAATTGCATACGGCTTAGAAATGCTAAACAACAATGGCATGTACGGCACACTCTACCGAGTACACCAGACTAAACGTAACATGCCTTAGGGAGAGGAAACAGCAATAAGGGCCCTTCTCTGACACTTTACTGAGTGCAACAAGGATATTTTCCCTTACGCAACTTTTCAGCTCTGCGCCTCGGCCCTAGCTGCCCTCTCACGCTTTCTCTCGCACTCAGCCTCCCTCTCCGCGGCATGGCGATGCCGTTCGGCCTCCCTCTGTGCATGCATATGTTCCAAATGCTGCTGGCGCTTCTCCTTCTCATCCTGGTCACACCACTGCTGCTCCACGATAGCCCTCCGATGCGAGTACTCCCGATTCCGCCTCCTCTCCATCTCGGGAGTTTGTTCCGCGTCGTAGAATCGGATGAACTCGCATAGTGGAGGCTACAATTAGTCACATCACACGGTGTTACAACATGTATGAATTGGGAGCAGCACCAAATGTGAGTATGAACATACCGGGCTTCTCCGCCGCATCCGCATCCCTAGCGTTGGCTCGGAGTCGTGGTTGCGGCAGCTCCAGTACCTCATACCGTATGTGTATGAGTTGTCTACAGACTGCCGGAAGCGGCAAGGATCCCCGCATAGGCACATGGGGACCTCCGTGCCTTCGGGGAATGTTTCGACAACGTTGTGCCTTGGGGGCGAGGGGAACTCCATTGGTGCTGCTCGTTTGGGTTGGCGGTGATGGTTCTCTTTGTTGTATTGGAGCAGTGATTTGGTCGATGCAACACTGCGAAGGCAGGAAGGGGGTTAAATAGCCAGATAGAGCGACAGACTTGAAGCTTCAAAGGAATCCGCGAGCGTCGGATTCCTTTGCATTCTACTGCTTGATACCGACATATGCACGCAGCTTTGTATCTTGGAGGGAGGTGCCAGTCAAGCTTTGCCAGCTATGCTTTGACGGGACGACTCAGGCAATATCTGGCACACATGCATTTGACATGACATTTCAGACAGGAACTGACAGACATGATTATGACATGATATGTCCTACAGGCTTTGCCAGCAATGCTTTCACAGGACGTATCAGGCAGCCTTTGCTTGGATTATAAAATGCAACTGAATGGGATGAGAAAACTCATGGTGTATGGACTAAGTGCTAATATCATTGTTTGTTTATAATAATCACTGCAGTGGTAAGCGTGCGTTTGCTACGGTTTGTTGTTTGTTTTTGTTGTCATTGTTTGTTTATAATAATCACTGCAGTTTTTAAAAATTGAAATTTTGTTCTTCCTTGTATTGTTTGGTGTGCAACAAATCTGATGACAAATCTGAGTTACCAAGAAGCATGACATTCATATTACAAAGTACAATAGGGAGAACAACTACAACAACATTTCTTGTGAACAAGAACTAACATACAAATGGATGCAAGGTTGAGCGGCTTTAGAACTTTCCAGAATCATCACTATCATAGAATTCAACACCCTCTTCTTCGAAAAACTCCCAACGGTCACGTTTGTAGTCTTCAGCACTAAGGCCGTCAAGAGGAACAACCAAATCAGGGCTTACAGCTTCGTGGTTATCTTCTACGGCGTGCTCAAGGAAGCGATCATACGCTTCACGGTTTTCTTCTTATTCAGGCCGAACTCCCTCTCTTTGCGGTAATTCTCGTACCGTTAGCCTGTTAAGTTTCTGCGCGAGATCCATCCTCTGCTCTACCATTGGAAGCGTCCTGTTTAAAGATGTCGGTGTATTTATACCGTCTGCCCACTGCTGATATTGGCATCCGGTAGACTACATGACAGTGTGAGCATGGCTATTTAAAACTGGGGCAAGAGAATAATCATCGAAATATGAAGATATCGAAATACATTTAGACGTACAAAGAAATTTGGGCATCTATAGAACGCACGTCCGTTATTTGGCGCAGTGGTGGAGTAGCAGGTTTGAGCATCCACATGGCAGTTAGGGCAAATTACCCGCTGCATTGGCAACCATCGAGCTCGACGCTTTCGACATGGCTTTGACAGAACCGACGAACACTTAAGCTCGGTATCTACACGAAGCAAAAACATCAATAAGAAGCATAAAAGTACAAAATAATGTCTTGAACCAAGAACACAACAATGTGACACACCGTACAAAATAACTTTTGTAAACAATACCTGTGGAACAAGACGCCGAAATAAAATATTGGAAAAAAGGAAAGCTAAACTACCAGTTCTCCTCTTTGCGCTCTGGGTTTTCTCAACTCAATCCAAACTTTATGAACTCGGAGCAATGTATCGCTTTTGCCTGATAGAAGTGCAGGCGGCCTTGCAATTTATAGGCAGGGAGCGAGGGAGAAACGAGACAGCTGGCGGCACATCACCGTGCGGGGCGAGGGGCCAAGACAGAAAATCGGCATGTGGGCGTTTGCAGTGCGCTCAGGGGGGGTCTGGCTGCAGCTGGCAGTGGCTTGGGAGTGGCCACCAGTTGGCGGAGCATTAGCGCGCGAGGTGGGGGCCTGGCTGAACAGTAACATTGCAAAACCGCGGCTTCCCGTCGCGGTATTTTTTTTCATTTTGAAATTCGAATTTCCGCGGTCCCCGACAGGAAAGAAAGAATCCAGGAGCATCGGATTCCCTTGCAACTGTGGCTGTGCTTGATATCGACAGATGCATGCAGCTTTTGACTTCTGAGATGACATCGACGGGTCCTGGATGTGGAGTACACATCTTTGCAGATGACATCGACGGGTCATGGCAGTGGAGTACACAGCTTTGCAGATGCAATCTAGGCTGGCTTTCATGGCTCAACAGGAAAGAAAAGGACTACATGGTTTGTGCGCGACTATAAAACTTAGGGTTATTGGGCGTTGAGAATTTATATGCAAAGAGAGCTGTAACTGAGATATTTTTACATAATATGGTAGTCCGTATACCAAATAGCAAATCTGGTACATCCGGCCCAAAAAATAACTTCCAACATGCATTTCTACGGGCCGCCGAAAATCCTTCATCGTTACAGAATATAATACTTATATGCGAATATAATACTTAGGGTTGTTGGGCGTTGAGAATTTATATGCGAAGAGAGTTGTAACTGAGATATTTTTACAGAATATGGTAGTCCGTATACCAAATAGCAAATCTGGTACCATCTGATATACCATCTTCCTCTCCAGCGTTCCCTAACGATGAAGGATTTTCGGCGGCACGTAGAAATGCATGTTGGAAGTTATTTTTTGGGCCGGAGGTACCAAATTTGCTATTTGGTATACGGACTACCATATTCTGTAAAAATATCTCAGTTACAACTCTCTTCGCATATAAACTCTCAACGCCCAACAACCCTAAGTATTATATTCGCGCACGAACCCTAACGATGAAGGATTTTCGGCGGCCCGTAGAAATGCATGTTGGAGGTTATTTTTTGGGCCGGATGTACCAGATTTGCTATTTGGTATACGGACTACCATATTCTGTAAAAATATCTCAGTTACAACTCTCTTTGCATATAAATTCTCAACGCCCAACAACCCTAAGTATTATATTCGCGCACGAACCCTAACGATGAAGGATTTTCGGCGGCCCGTAGAAATGCATGTTGGAAGTTATTTTTTGGGCCAGATGTACCAGATTTGCTATTTGGTATACGGACTACCATATTCTGTAAAATATCTCAGTTACAACTCTCTTTGCATATAAATTCTCAACGCCCAACAACCCTAAGTATTATATTCGCGCACGAACCCTAACGATGAAGGATTTTCGGCGGCCCGTAGAAATGCATGTTGGAGGTTATTTTTGGGGCCGGATGTACCAAATTTGCTATTTGGTATACGAACTACCATATTCTGTAAAAATATCTCAGTTACAACTCTCTTCGCATATAAATTCTCAACGCCCAACAACCCTAAGTATTATATTCGCGCACGAACCCTAACGATGAAGGATTTTCGGCGGCCCGTTGCCGCTGTGCTGGGTCCCTGATGTTCGCATCCTGTAATCTCTCGCGCTCAAACGAGGAAGTCGTCAAACCATGAAAGGCGGATTCATTGAGATAAAACTTACGAAAATATAAACCAGTTGAACAAAGTCACTGTTCCACAGAATGAACTGATAGTACTAAAAGATAAAACTAAAGCAAAAACTAGCTACGGCCCCTGCGAGGGGCGACGCCCCGTGTGGCCCCAGGCCTCCTCCGACGCTGAACATGCCCGGCTGAATATGTCAGCGGGTCAGGAGGAACTCCGCGAGAACTCCTAGTAGTGCGACGTGGTGGAGTCGGAGTAGTGAAGGGGTCCTGCGTCGGCTGACTGGGTCCGGGCGCGGGGTCGACCTGCGTCGGCTGACTGGGTCCGGGCGCGGAGGCGAGCTGCGAAGGACCAAGGATATCCTCCATCGTCGCCTGCTGGGGGGACTGAAGCCAGTCGTGAAGAACATCGGTGTCGTCAACGGGGCTCGAGCCGCCAGAGTGGGTCGCGCTACGGTCATCGACGGCTGTTGAGAAATGTTTCACGTTAGCACACATAATGTAAAAAATGTAGTAGACAAGGGCAGAGCAGAAAGGTGTACCTGTAGTGGGCTGCTGCCACCTGGAGCCCCCGGGTACATCGGGAGGAGGGGCGAGTGGCGCAGTGCTGGGTGCGGTGTGCGAACCCCGTCGCCCACGTACAGCGGACGAATGGCCCGGGACCTGTGCCGCCACATCGTCCCTCAACCTCGTGCTTGACGTAAGGTGGACGATGCGAGCGATCTTGTCGACAACACCCTGCAGCATCGCTCTCACCTGATGTATGGTCGCGTTGCCCGTGTCGATAGCTACTACCATCGAGGCCGCGTCGTCGTGCACCTCCCGAGCAATGTCACCCTGTGAAAATGGCTTGTTAGTTCTATGCAGGCAGGGTATACAACTTGTGGGAGCAAGTACTAACCACGCGGTGAAAAGCAGAGTCCAGCTGTGTAGGGTAGGTGTCCGCTGTGGAGGGAACGTGCCTCGGAGGTGACTCCACCACACGCACAACTCGAACGCTGCAGCGCCGGGCTGTACCACCGGATGTAGTCGCCGTGACGTGGCGTGGTCGTAAGGGGCGCCTCTCGCACGCCTGCCAAAGCACGCGCCATCGCTCAACATGAGGAATCATGCGTGTCGCCGGCTAAATGCAGGGCCTAAGCCCTTGCGTGTCAGTCTGCATTAGTCGATTTGCAACGAAAACTTCATTAGTAAAATATGCAATTAAATGAGATATTAAATAATTGTAACAGAGATGGAAAGCAATACTAACGAGTGGACGCTAGCCGAGACGATGGCACCTGCAGGTGGGGGGAACTCCTGACAGAGGCCAAACTGCCGCATGACGCGGTGGTCCGCGTACGTCTCAACGAACACGTCGAAAACCAAGTGACGCCGTGTGAGCCAGTAGGCGGCGTCACTGGTGCACTGCAGCGAAAGTCCGTGAGGAGCTCGCGCGTCGACAAGCTCCGGAAGGTAGGGCCGCCAAATGACGTACAACAATTTTACTGCCTCTGAACCGTGGGACAATACTTGAAAGTGTGGCCCGTCTCCTTGCAAACTGAACATTTCTTCACACGATGTCCACTTTCCGCTGCATCCATATCGTTCCTTATACGCCTTGTCTGCTGTCGCCCAACACCCTTCAGCCTACTTACATCCGGAACCCACCGTGTCTCCTCATAGGTATGATGCTCCGTGAATAAACCCACCACTCGAAAACCGTACATTTCCCCACTCCAGGTTGCCATCACTTCTTCCTTGTTGAAGAAATGTGACAAGAATATACCTGGATCCATTCGGATTGTTGAGCAGGCCGCCATGACATGTGCGCATGGCCTGTGTAACAAACGAGGCTTGTTGCAGGTGCATGCACATGTTTGTCTATGCATGGTGCATTCATGTGTAACTCTCCGCCGGTTTGTCCCATGCCCTGATTTATCTTTACATAGTACCTCAAATCGGAGCTCCCTCATGCCCATCTTCAATGCTCTATGCATCTCCCCCTTCTTGCCCTTTTCCTCCATGTAGGTACACATCATCTCGGAGTACTTCACATCAGGGGCATTCATGCGGGCGACGGCCCTAGCATAGCGATCCACAAAGTATTTCGTTATGCCACGAAGAACACCCTCCACTATAGCAACCAGGGGAAGTGGCCTCAACCCCCGCATGACCCAATTGTAAACCTCAGCCAAGTTTGTCGTCATGACCCCATACCTAGCGCCATCGGTGTCATAAAGCTGAGCCCATTTCTCCTTAGGCTCATGCTCTATCCATTCGGAGAAGCATTTTATAGCCCTTCCATTCCTCCGAACCAGGTGTGGAGGGTCTGTTGGTAACTCTGCAAGCGCCATCTGGGGCCTCCCTGCGGAAGCTGTTGGCTTCTTATTTGCCTCATTTGTATGCCTTGACGTTAGCTCATCCAACTTCTTCCATAGTCTCTCAAATTTTCTTTCACAGTTCTGGTCGCATGACCTCTTAAAAAGCTTTGTCGGCTCTTTGTTCTGAATCGCTTGTAAAAATTGGCGCCCATGTGCCGCTTACACCACCTACTACGCAAATCAGGCCATGGATGTGTCTCATCTTCACCTTGCTGCAATTGCACGATCGCCTTTAGCAACCCGGATGCCGATCATGTATGACACACACACCAGGCCATTGTTCCACGACCCGACTTTCACGTTCCTTAGAAACCATAGCCAACTATCGGTGTTCTCACCCTCTATGAATGCAAGCGCAACGGGAAGAACTCGATTGTTTCCATCGACTCCTATGGCGGTCAATATCGGCCTTTGTACTTCCCGGTCGTAAAAGTCCCATCCACGCATAACAACGGACGGCAATGTCTGAATGCGTTGATACACGCACCGAAAGCAAAGAATGCCCGCTTGAGCAACATCTTCCCAGGGAAACGCTGTGAAGGTTGCTCGAAAATATCGACATAAGTCCCAGCATTCCTTTCCTTGATCACCTGAAGCAACCCTGATAGATTCTGATAGGAGTCTTCGTACGTGCCAAATCTTGCTTCCAATGCCTTCTGCTTCCCTCTCCATTCCTTCGCATAGCTTATCGTGTACTGATACCTCTGCTCTATTGCAAGAATGATGGCACGTGGCTCTAAATCCAGGTTGCCCACAATCTCCCCGTACATTACATTGGCAACAAAGCCGGAAGATATATTTCTATGCGATTGTGTAGACTCTGTCAGCACACATGCATGCGGCACTACTATAGAACACTTTCAAATTGTGTCCCATTTAGGTTGGTAAGAATGGACACGCCATGGGCAACCTTCCATCTTGCATCTCACATCATACACCCGTTGATCTGACTTAGCAACCCAGAAGGGTCTACGCAGCGACACTGCCCATGCTGTGACTGCTTCCTGCACCTCACCTTTATCCTTGTAAATTGCATCTTACCGCACCTCATTTCGATCGTACCCCCATTGGACATCTTCACCCTCGTTGACCATCAGTCTGTCGAACCGACACTCATCCCACTCCGCGGGGAAAGGCTCTTCATCCTCTTCATCGTTACTTAAATCCTCGTAGTCCCGGCTCTCTGCGTCCATTGATATCACCAGCGATTCAATATGTTCTCCTCGCCTGCCACACCCATTGGTTCGTGCACGCCTGCCACACCCATTGGTTCCTCGTGACGCCTTCCATTGGAACACCAACTTCCTCACCTTGCACTTGCCTCTTGAGCCGAACTAACATCATGCCTCACCGAGTTTTCTCTTGCTTGGTGCTCTCCCCAACTTCCTCCTCTTCGTCACCAACAACCTCCTGCCGTTCCTCACGGATGCCCTCTGCTTTCTCAAATGCTTGCGCCAACAATACTAATGGCCATCCTCTCTCAATCATTGCTCGACATACGAACTCCATGACTTGGACCTATAATTTCAACTAACTCCCGGTAGGTGCAGTTCCTGTCTCCGACACCCTACTCCGTGCAACTTCACACCATGCAACTCACGGTCCAACGAGAATATTTGGTATAACCATCTTCTAATCGTGCTCCATGAACGCTCCATTGGGCGTGATGGACCAACTACGACACTTGGGAAATGACTTAGTTCCACCCTTCCACACCCATGTTCGAATTCCCTCTCCGTAATATATTGTAAATCGCACTCGTTCATCCATACCATCAAACATTTCATGAAATTCTTCTTGTATCGACACACACCTTTTAGACAATGTACTTATGCTACGTATAGACTTTCGATATGTGAAAATCTATTTTTCAGTCTTTAATACCTATTTTCTGAATTTATTTACTGATTTCTAAAATTTAGGAAAGAAGGAAATGCAAAATCATAATTTTTACCTATTTTTTAGGAAATTGTTCATGGGATTTTCCCGGCCCATGCAATCATCGCTGTGCAAAGCGTCGAGGCAAGCTCGTGCGGCTGGCCGGCGAGCCAAGGCAAGTGTGACACAGCCGACGGGGCTGAGGCGAGCAAAGCCGAGGCAAGCGTGGCAAACACGGCCAACGGGGCCAAAGGCGGTCGTGGCCGAGGTGAGCGCGGTGAGCAGGGCCGGCGCGGCGGGAGGTTTGTTCCTATATCGCGAAAACATCGCTAAGTCGCTAAACTAACGCTAAGTACCATGGAGATTTGTTCCTATATCGCGAAAACAACGCTAAGTCGCTAAACTAACGCTAAGTCGCTAATTCGAAAACAACACTAATCGCTAAATTTTTGCTAAGTCACTAAGTCGCGAAAACATGACAATACTACTCGCTAAATCACTAAATCACTAATTATAAATCTAGTCACTAAGTTAAATGAAACATACAAGAAAGAAAAAAAATTTACCTGCAGACGCGATCTTCTTCTTCCTCCTCTCCCTCTCCTTCCTCCCTCTTCTCCCTCTCCTTCCTCCCTCTCCTCCTCTTTCTCTTCTTCCTCTCCCTCTCTTTCTTTTCTCTTCTTCTTCTCCCTATCCCTCTCTTTCTTTTCTCTCGCTCTCCCTCTGTCTGCGAGTGCAAATGGCGAGATCGGTTTCGGCTACGAACGGATAAAGGCTCCTGTCGCCATTCCATTTGGCGATAGGAGCCTGTATCCAATTCAAATGGCGACAGGATGGGCGAAATTCCGATTTTGCCCCCTGTCGCCAATTCAAATGGACACAGGGGGTAGTTTTGCTATTTTCTTTTTCAGCATATTATTTCTGTAAATTTTGATTAAAATAATATTATTTTAAAAAAAAATTCACGGTACGAGTGAATGTAATTTCTCCCGAAGTTCGAACTGCGAAGTTCGAAGATGACTCCCTCCCGAATTCCACAACGATTTTGCTGGCACCCACTCGCCCCGCCTCCCCACCGCCGCTTCCTCCTCCCCTCTACGCCCCGCCTCCGCCACCTCCTCTCCCGGCCTCCCCACCACCTCCTCTCCCGGCCTCCCCGCCGCCTCCTCCCCACAGCAGCCGGCCTCCGCCCCCTTACCAACCCCGCGGCCTGCCTACACGGAGGCGACGAGGCGCTCAGCCCCAAGTATTCGCCGCCACTGCCGTTCGCCGGATCGGTGGTCCGTGCGTTTCTGGGTCTCCGCCTCTCCGTCGCGCGTGGGCGTGAGGTAACTCACGCGCCCCATCCTATCGCTCCGTCTTGCCATTCCGGGGTTGGTTTGCCTTTGATCTGTGTTTGGCGCTAAATCCTAGCTAGGTTTACTTTGGGGCTTTTTCCTAATCAATTTGGGAGTGCTTTTCGCGGATTTAGTTGCGGGATCGTGCCTACTACTATTACGATCATAGAGCGCGTTCAGGGGCGCGTTGGATGCCAACTTTTTCCGGGGGAATTTGTCTCCCATTTTGCTGCGGGTTCGTGGATTCGGTGGCGCACCAGAAGGTTAGGGCTTTGTGATTCGGTGCGTTCAGCTTTCTAAGGCTTCGATTTGGTTCCTCATGGGGCAAGAGGGCGAGCAATTTGCTAGTGGGATCGGTGCAATTGTGTCGCTCTTTCTACAGTTCCATTGGTTATGTTTGTGCGGCCATTCGACTTCTTACTACAAATTTGCTCAGTTGCTTAGACTTTGAGGTGCTTTAGTCGTGGGCAGGGTTTGAAAAATCGACTAAAATCACTCGAAAATCGCGATCTTCGACATATAAAGCCGGCTCGAGATTTGGAACCCGTAGGTAAACTGGTCCAATTCAAAAACTTTGGAAAAATTGGAAAAATTTATCCATAGTTCGCTAAATTTTTTGTAACTTTTTGTGTGAGGCCTTGAGGCAGTGCTAATGATGATGATCAGACCTGTGTAGTTTTTAAAAAATTCTGACAGTGTTACTGTCTTTCTATATGCTCTTCTATGTTTTATTTTCTAGAGGCACTAAATGAAGGATAATATTTCTGAAAATTTTACTATATGATTCTTGGTCACTGTTTATGATACCATTAAAATTTCAGAACATGATCAAGCCTGTAAAGTTTTATAAAGATCTGATAGTGTTCCTGTTTTTTTCATTAATTGTTGTTTTTTATTTTTTAGAAGAACTAAATAAATTCAAAAATTGTTGAAATTTATTTAGGATTTATTCAGATTTTCTGCAAATTTTTCCAATTTTCGTTGAATTTTTTCCAAGTTTCCTTGGGTGTGCCGATTTTTTATGTAAATCAGTCGAAAATTCGAAAACAGGTCCTTGAGTGTGCCGATCTAGGTAGAAAATCGAACAAAATCAATTGGTTTTCATTTTTTTCGCCACTATTTGACCATCGAATTCAGAAAGTTTGACTTTGCAATTCGTTCGGTTTCTACCGATTTTCGGTACCAACGGGGTGGCGTTTTTCCAACTCGGTTCGGTAATGTTAACCCTGGTTGTGGGTTTTAGCTGCAGATGTAAGGTTATAAAGGGACTGATGCAACTTATTTGTGCATGGCGCTCATATACTGTGTGCGCATAGTTCTGCGTCGTTTGGTGCTTCTAGACACTTGCTTCCTCTGGCTCATGATACTTCCAATCCAAAATTTGAATTTGATATTGTGGTGTTCTGCATGTGGTTTTGCTTTTAATATTTGACCTTGTGTGAACCTATATTTTACTGTCTGTTTGGTGTTGAGGTTGTAGGAGTGATATTGAGATCATGGTGAACCAATGATCACCTATTTTAAGCTGGTTTGGATCATCCCATTTATTCGAACCATAAACTTTTATGCTTAGCTTGTAAAAAATTTTGAACTAGAAAGGATATGAAGTATCCCGCAATGGTTAATTTGAAAGGGCAATGCTGTGGAATGCAGAAATGGTTCTGAATGCATATTATTTGGTGCATTTTCAGTTGCATTTGTCACCATTAATGTCCCAGCTACAGCAGAGTAGAGAGAATTTACAGAAGTCCCTAGAAAGACCAGATATGCTACCTGCTTTGCAGTCTTTAGTACTGTTGTTATCACAATTAATTTGACTTCATTTCCTAACATATTCTAGCTACTTAGCAACTGTAAGAAAATTATCTGATATAACTTACAAAATAAGCAGAATTGGTAGGCGGGTATTATGACAAAACTGATGAAATGTATATTAAATTGTACACTGGGACTTCTACACATATCTAGTATATGTTGTACCTATGTTCTGCGAGATATGCTGTTTGGAAAGCCGTTACCATTTATCAGTGCACATGTAGTTACTGCAGCACATTAGCTAGCATTAAAAACATTTGCTGTATGAACCTCTACTGATAAGAGGTCACCACTTTGCTGCAGGATCTGGTGTGGCAGTATAAGAGGTTGCCACTTTGCTGTAGGGACTTTTATTGATTTGTTCTCCCATATAATAGAGTAGCAAATTTAAACGACCTAGAATATTAAATAAAGAATTAAGGTAGTGTTTGGTTAATGGGATGGAGTGGAATGGAACCATCCCATCCCACAAAGTCTAGTGTTTGGTTGGAGTGCTGAGGATGACTTGGTTCCAGAAAAGAGAATATTCTCTCTAGATTCGGGACGGCCAGGTTCTAAAAATTTTCTGGAACGCAGTCATCCCACTTGGAATGTGAGAGTGACAGCGGGCCCTGGCTGAGAATCTGGGATGGAACCATTCCGTCCCTGAAATTTGAGATGAAGCCATTCCATCCCTGAAATCTGGGATGGAACCATTCCATTCCACCTCACTCTCCAACCAAACACACAATAAGAGTATTAGATAGTGATTAGTATAGTAATTAATGTACTTTGCTTTTCAAAATTAAAATTTGCGAATAGAACGAATTGATTAGAGTTGAGGATTGCCGTCAGACCCACAGGCGAGGTATTAGTCACCGAGATACTAGACCCATTGGGGTCGGGTCGGCACCACTCGCTAGATCGGGTTCATCATGCTGCAATTGTAACTTACCTGGTAAGGACTACAGATGTCCTTAGCAATTAGAAGTCCAATAGCAAAGCCACCTTAGTAACCAGGGAAAAATGTCCAAGGGAGAGCAAGGTATCTTGGTAACTTTGACCCTTCCACAACCAACCAAAGCAAGGACCTGCCAACTAGGAGTGCATCCCCCCTAGGGCAGCTCGACAGCCAAGGTAGAGGACAAGAGGCCATGCCTCATTTACAGCCAAGCAACCCATTTAATCCCAGTCCAACCGAAGCAACTAGAGCAAGCACACTCTCTTTTCTTTGCCTCAACCGAGAGCACTCAGCCTCCAGAGCCAAAGCAACCAAGCACCTCCCCTCATTCTAGAGCAAACCGAAGGCAAAGAGAGCCAAGCACCTAGCCAAAGGCCGAAGAGGAACAAGAAGACAAGAACAACTGGAGCCAGATGGGGAAGCCATGCGAACAAGAAGCAAGAAGACCGGAGGAAGAGGCTAGAACTGGACTGACCTCGACATCTTCTTCCCCCTCAATTGAACCTCAGGTGCACAACCGTAGCAGTAGCATCACTAACATAATAGGTTGCTTCGATGGGTAGTTCGGGAGGGGAATCGTAGTGGCCTCAGTAGGAGGGAACTGTAAGGGTTTCATAGCTCATCTGCGGGACATCCATCGCTCGTCGGCAATGGGAACCACGGGTTTCATTGCCATACCATCCAACCGATAGCCCCCCCCCCCCCCCCCCAAATCCTCATAGACCAAAAACCGTGGCGAATCAAAAATAGGAGCATTCAATTTTTGAGATATAACTTATTCTTAACACAAATCTCTGGTTATCAGAAGGGCCTTCCTAGATTTAACTAAGGATATAAGGAAAGAAAGGATGTCCTTAAGAACAGCAATTATTTTCAAGGGAAGAAGTGTGCAAGGATGACTATACTTTTACAGGCATTCAATTTTTAGATAAGAAGTCTTATTGTAGTTAGTAGGTCTTATGGCCAAGTTGTTAAGCAAAGGGATAAGAACGGAAGAACTCGCTCTCAAATGCCACTCCATTACAGAAAGGACTATCTATTGACAAAAGAAGAAGAACAACAAAAAGAAACCGAGTATATGGGCACTCAGAACCCCTCGAGACCAATGCCCACGAGTCGCGCTATCCTATAAACACAGAAAGACAACGAATAAAAGAATAAATTAAAAGAAACGAATAAAAATCTTGGTGTCAGAGCCCAAGAACTTCTCGAGACCTCGCGCTCGAGCAACGCTTAGATCCACGCGTCCAAGCACGCCACGGACCAGGTGTCCGGGACCGTTTCCTAGGCCTTAGCTCCTAATTCTATGCGCTGTATTCAGCTATTTTAAATACTTAAGTATATATATGAGCACACACAATTGCACAAATAAATTCCTATTCTACAGCAATGCATGCCAACAATTTAACATGCTCATGCAATGCTTCCTACGCATGCTAGTAGCAATTAAAGCATTACTCAAAGACTAATGTAGTGAAAGTAACCTGTCATACTAGTTATGCATGCAAGCAATACACTAAAATGGTATGCCATGCTTCAACAGTATCAGACATGATGATATGCAATGCTAGGATGCAAATGAGGATGGCTAATTACACCAAAAGAGCACTTCTACTACAATATTGTTACAACTACAACGCACAAGATCTCATACAACAAGGAACTACTCTCGCTTCCCTATACCCCTTAAAAATGGGATCTAGTTAATTCTGGTGGTCCGATTAATAAAATAGATAAATTAACTTAGCACTTATTATTTGATAAAGAGGAGGTTACAATACGATTAAAGCCATATAGCCAGAGAGATCTCTTTTCATTTAGGTTTCTTATCAGTCCCTATTTATTTAATGCAATGGTTCTCGTAACCATTGCTCTGATACCACCTGTGGCGATCCGAGTAATTAGCCTAGGGTAATTAACATCCCCTTTGTCATTACCCTAAGTCAATTAAACGAATCTCGATATAGTAGCTAACAAAGTACCGGTTGTTCCAGTACTTTATCAAGTACCATACCGTGTTCAGAATATTGCAGCAGAACAATAATTAGAGACTGAACTGAAATATATTACATTATAGCCACGCATGGCTTACATGTCCAGTATAATAATTTTACAACGGATCTAAGTACAACAAAAGTACACTACAGCGGTCACACTCCTTGATGACCGCCAAAAAGGAGAAACCTATCTGCCAGAATCTTCTAGTCTTCTTGATTATAGTAGTAGTAGTAAGCATCATCCTGAAGTCCTGGTTCCTGCGTATCACCCTCAGTCCACGCCTCAACGGTGGATCCATCAAGCTCGCCTTCTAAGCAAAGGGGGAATTGTACAAGAGTGAGTACAATTGTACTCAGTAAGCAATAATAGCAAATATAATGACATGAATTTCCTCACTTTTCCATGAAGCTTTCCTTCCCTCAAACTTAGGTTTTTATTGAAATTAGGTTTTCTTTAAAGGTTGGTCACTTTTATTTTAAGATTGACTACTAGCACTTGTATATGAGACAGACTGATCTTCTGTAGCCTCCAATCCAGGAGACAGGCATGAATTCATGATTTTTAACCCTGCGAAGGTTTGTATCACTTTACCTATAGTGACCCTCCTAAGAGAGGCCCAGAATGTTCATCCCTAATCCAGAAATAGATCTCCAACCCTGTTACCCGAGTCGTGGACTCCTTCCCTAGGCAGTCCCATCGACTCGCGGCTAACAGTTGTACTCCGACAGTCAGTCGTCGGCAGTAACTCTACCTGTGGCTTCAAATATACCACCATTTCCTTGGGACGTGTACCCCCACGGGCCTCTCAGCATATCCCAGGGGTACGCCCTATAAAACTTATCCACTGTGAAGATCTAAATCCTTCATAAGACAATCTTTTCTGACCGTTTTCACCCACTATGGTTGATACTGTAATTACGGCTTATTACCCAAGTGTAGTTTGTAAAATCCTTACATTCTAGCCTATGTAGAGGGCCCCACCGGCATGACAATCCTTCTCATCGGCACCCTCTACCCACCACAATAATTATACGACCACGGATCCTTCCGTGAACAAGCCAAAACTAATTCTTTCCGTGTCACATGACACCAAACCAATTCATTTTCTCAACCACAGTTTCAACCGCATCCGATTTAAGATTTTTGATCTAACATAGATTTTTCATGCATGGATGATACACATAATTATATAGAAATCAATTTAAAAGACTTTCAACAAATATGGATCAAAGGGCTCTTGCCTGAAGTAGAATTCAGAGGTGCGCCCTCGCTCGAATTGCTGGCGGGAAGGTCTGGTTGGTTCGACTCGAGACCGGACAATTAAAAAGGCATTACTATAGCGATTAATCTACCACCAACCTACGATGCCCAATTTATCTACGGAGCGCTACAGGTAACTAAAGGCTACTATCCCCTTAACTCGAAATACCCTAATTGACCCCAACTTTAATATCTTACCCACAATCAATACAACAACTTAAAATTAGCACAATTTTACAGTTTTAACTATTTTACACATTTTAATATCTATTTAATCGCAGCTTTTTAGGAATTAAAATACAGTTTTCCTACGATTAAAATATCACGATGCACGATTTAATCTACACGGGACGCAGATCGCACAGAAACAATCTTTTTTCTAAATTCCCTTTGTCTTTTCTCTTCTTTTCTTTTCTCTCTTTCTTTTCTTTTCTCTCTTTCTTTTCTTTTCTTTTCCCCTTTCTTTCTTTCTTTCCTCTTCCCTTTTCTTTTCTCCCTTCGGGCCAAAGCCTGGCTTGGCCCTTTCAGTTTCTTCGCTCGGTTGCCTCGACGCCTCAGGCTCGCCTCCCCTCGGCGGCTCGGCTCTCCTCTGCCGACGCCTCTGCTGCTGGTCACCGACCGCAGACGCCAGCATCGCCGCTCCTCCTCCGGCCTACTGGTTCCCTCTCTACTCTCCCTTCCCCCTCCCTCTCTTCTCTTCTTTCCCTCCTGGCCAAACCCTAGCCGACTACTCCTTGCTCTAATGGCCGAATAAGAACAGATACTACTCGATCCCTTTGCGTTTTGTCTATTCTTTACCATTTGCTTTTGCTTCTACCTTTGATTGGCGATTTGGTCGATGATGCAAAGCTCTAGAGGGACGGCTAGGGACCGATCTATGCAACCCTAGAGTTCAATACTGAGACCACTAGGAAGTAGTACTGCTACTGCTACTAGGAACGGCTGTGCACTTGAGATCGGTTGGGGATGAGGAAGGGGTTGGTGCCGTAGAGGAAGTAGAGGTGGTCGAGGTTCCTCTTCTGTGGCTCCTTTGCTACGGTTCACCGTCTCCTCCTCGCTCCGGCTTGCTCCTCTGGTTCCTCCGTGTTCAGCGGCTCTTGGGGATCCTCCTGGCTCCGGCTCTTTCTTGTGGATCTCCTTTGGCTCTCCCCTCCTTCCCATTTACTGAGTTACTGTAGGCCTTCACTCCTATTGAACGAAATTGCTACGGACACCCGCAGTCCGACAGGTAAGCTACGGTTGCCGAAGGATGAACCCGATCTAGCGAGAGGTGCCGACTCGGCCCCAACGTGTCTGGTATCTCGGTGATCAATACCTCGCCTGTGGGTTTGACGGCAATCCTCATTATAATCTATTCGTTATTTTATTTTAAAAAGTAAACTACGTTAATTACTGCTCTAATTACTCACTAATACTATTATCTGCTTAGTTGATTTTCTAGGGTATTACACTTATTTCTTCTCATTTTGATCTTGATTGTCTTGTTTGCAGCTAAATCTTTTCCAGTTGAAAATTTCAAATGCTGGGCAAAATTTATGCATTGTTATATGGTACCATGGTATCAGTGATAACTTTGTGATGCACAACAAAAACATGATCCATAATTACTTTTTTGTATTCAGAACTAAAAGCTCTTGCATTTCAAAGTGGTCACCTGAATAATGCAAAGTGCATGCAGGGTTACACACGTCAGCAATTTAAAACAATTGAATGTAGCTATTTGTGCATTTACTTGTCGATTATTTGCACAAACCATGCATTTATGATGATTCGTAGGTAGTTGTATATTGTGATCCATTTCAGCTGTATTTAGTGCTGTCATGTGCTGAATGTGATTGCAGGCTATGTTCAGTTTGTCTTGTGCATATCGTAAATCTATGTTTCTACGTGGAGGTTTCTGCATTATACCAGCTCTCTACTTAAATTACTAGTGAGAAACAATGAAGTGTAATGCTTGCTGGCGGGAGTTGGAAGGGCAGGCCGTATCAACCACCTGCGGTCATCTTTTATGTATGCCTGCAATCTTCTATCTCCTTTTTGTTTAATCAGATTCCCACTGTAAAGAAGTTAGCATGGTGTGCAATTGTTGCCAAGTACATACTTTATTTTAGCTGATAGTTACCGATTGCGCAGGTACAGAGGATGCTAAAAAAATACTCAGTAACGATGGTGCGTGTCCAATTTGTGATCAAGTACTTTCTAAAAGGTCAGTTGTTTACTCTTGATATTACATTCATTAGTCATACTTGATGGTCTCATCTTTCCTGCAAACTACATTTCTCATGTTCTGAACCAATATCTGATACGTAACAATGCAAAAGCATCTTTGAAACATATATATTTCTTATTCATGTTTTCCGATTCCCATGCTTCTGTTCTCTGAAGGTGAGCTTAAAATACGTAACTCACTTTCTAACGTGTTATTGATCATTATTTGTTTTCATATGCTGAGGTGAAAATTAACTCCGTCTTATTATGTTGAGATCATCTAAACAATATTATTTTTTTATTACTCAGCCATATGAGACCTGTGGATATAAATCCATGTGATGATTGGACAAATGTAAGTATCCCTTTGATTTGTAATAACAAAACCATGTGTTTTCCTGCAATCCATCTGTTCTGATCAGTGCACTTGTTGTCTCAGATGGCAATGGCTGGAATTTCTCCACAGATACGTATCCTTAATACTTTTCTAATTTTTTTTGCTGGATCTGGTGGGATTTGTCTTATTTTGCTTTTGTTGAATGCCTAATTACACCACTTTTCCTGTCTTAGTTTCCCAGTAATGCAAACAACCTAAAAGATTAAATAGGGAACTTGCTAAAGTGAGGCAATGATGTCAATGTTTATGTGACTGCAGTTCAAAGCTCATTGTTTCGTTCCCAGTATGATAATTATCTAGCTTATCCTTAAACACGACAAATCAGTTATGAAGAGTGCGTACAGAAGTGTCATGTTTTACATTGGACAAAAGGAACTGGAGATGCAGTTCAAGATGAACAAAATTGTTGGTCAATGTAGGCAAAAGTGTGAACTTTTGCAGGCAAAGTTTACTGAGAAACTGGAAGAAGTGCATACTGCATACCAGAAGATGGCCAAGAAATGCCAGTTGATGGAACAAGAGATTGAAAACTTGACGAGAGATAAGCAGGAGCTACAAGAAAAATTTGCGGAGAAATCTAGGTAAGTGTAGTACACCACTATTCGATTCCTTATAGGAACAAAATTCTGCTTCATCCAACATTTATGAAGAACTGACTGCACTTTCCTTTCCAGGCAGAAGAGGAAGCTTGATGAGATGTATGATCAGCTGAGAAGCGAGTATGAGTCGGCAAAGCGTTCTGCCATTCAACCTGCAAACAACTACTTCCCAAGAGCGCAGCCAGACTTTTTCTCAGGCATGCCCAACCTAATGAACAGCAGCGACCCTCTGAGACAAGGTAATTTAAGACGTTATGCACTTATTTTGTTAGTTCTTCAGTCTGTCCCTGATACTGACTATGGACTTCGTTCCTCTCTAGTTGCACTAGGTACTTTTGTTATGCATCCAGCCACTAGACTTCATTTCTCTATGCTTGCACTAGCTACATTTGTTATGCATCCAGCGACAAATAAGTTAACTGCAATGCCTTGGCTTTCTACAAGCTATTAAAATGCTTTTAGCTCTCCACAAAAACAGCTCATTCACTGGTTGATCCTCCTGAAACTCCAGGGCGGAGAGATGAGGAATGGGCTCCACCAGCAAGGCAACATCGCTCCACCTCTGGCCCATTTGAGCTGTCTGCGGGATCTCCTGCTCAGACTGCAGCACCTCCGGTTGATATTAGACCCAGACAGCCGGCACGGCCAGTCTTTGGAGCTACCATGAACAATCCTTCCGCAGCTCTGCGAAATATGATAATCTCACCCGTGAAGCGTCCTCAACTTTCCCGTAACCGTCCACATATGTTCACGTAATATTCTCATTTTTGCCCATACACACACACACATACACACCTAAATGGAAAGTAGTTTTGGAAGGAAAAATAGTGTGCAATTGGCTCGAGCTAATTGTTTCGACAGTAGCATGCCATACCTACCTACGGTTGTGCCTGTACTGTGTACTAAGGGTGTGTCTGGTTTAAAGGATGAGGTTGAATGGGATGGGATAGTTCTGTATCATTTGGTTCATTATTTTGGGTGGATAAGATGGTTTAGCATCTAGAGGGAATATTCCTCAAATTTGTATCACTTGATTCAGGATGGGACGGTTCCATTCAAGTAATCAAACGCATGTATAATTTTTTTCTTGAACCATCTCATATATGTACCACTTGGTACAAGCAACCAAATGCACCCTAACTGATCAAACTTTGGTATGTCAGGTTGTAGAGTTGGAAGTGCTGAGGAGACATTCTGCTTAATTCGGAATCCGTCATAATCTTGCAATGGCCTTGGCTCTCACTGTAAATGCTGTAAGATCAATCTTCCACCCTCCCTCCGCCCCTCTTATTTTGGCATATCGATCGTATTGGTGTAGATTGTTACAGGAGCCCCTTGGGATCACCCACAGTTGTTTCTTAGGAGAACTCTGGTATACTCGATATGTAAAGGCATTACTTTCTGATTGCAATCACATGCATAGGCAGGCATGATATCCGTAGCCAAATTTTCGGGCTCATGTCCTGTGATTCTGAATTAACTATCGAGTAATCCACTACCTACTGCGTTGGGGACCAACTAAGCACTCAATGATGGAAGCTAGTTGTTGTGCTACATTTTATGGTTTGATTCAACTTCTTCTATGGACTAACTAAATTAGTTTGTGAGCGGTGCTTCTATGCTTTTCTTCTCAATAAAAGTTACACAAATCTTGAAGCAAACGAAGTGGTAAGCAATCACTATCTACTTTTTATTCATGCTTTAATATTTGTGCGACGCTCTGTAGTTGAAAACTACAAGAGATTTGCTTGTACCTCTATTGATACTACGATCAGGGTTCCACTTATCGCTCGATATTCTTCGATTTTCGCGATTTTCGAGCTTACCGAGCCAGCACGATATATAATACCGGTCGGTAAATCGATTAAATTCAAAAAAATAATTCAAAAAATTCAAAAATTTGAAAACATTTGTCCAACACAAATATCGCGATTATCGAGGTATATCGACTGAAAATCGCTCAAAAAATCGACCGACGGGGAAGTTCACGTAATCGGCTAATTTTCGAGGAAAATATCGAGATAATCGAGCGATTATCGACCAAATATCGAAATTTTTGAATTTTTTTTCAAAAAATTTGAATTTTCAAACCATTCGATTTTTGTCTGGGACCAGTACTACGATGTGGTTCTTCCTGGATGGTGTAGAGACTAGAGGGGATTCATCCCATACGCCACCTTAACGTGGTCCTTAATGCAGCACGTACATGGAATCCTTTTAAGGCTTTTATTCCTCTTGTCAAGTCATCGGCCTTTCTACCTACTTGTCGAATGAGTTTGAAGTAGTCTCTCCGACAACAATTGAACCGTTCGCAGGCTGTACATGGCGGTTTCATTGGGCCATGGATCCTTGCGCACACAGCGTCTGATGATAGCTAGCTGTTGGCTGTCGGATGGCATGCACATGCCATTTGATTCTACGCTCGAAAACGAGCGAACTGGCCGCGAATTATGTCCGTCGAAGTGGCCGGACGCAGGAAAGCGAAATCATCTTGTTTAGCCTACGTATATTGTTTTTTTTTGAATCTAAACCCCAAGGTACATTTTTGCAAAAATAGTCTTCTCCTGTCGTGGTAGCGCTTGGGGAGCGCGGAAAGTGCTCGGGTCCGTGGTACCGTGGCAAGACATGGTTCCGCGCCTGGGGAGCGTGAGAGGATGCTTTCTGTAGTAGCAAGCCCTTCGGCGCTCGCGCCCACACGTGCTCCTGTCCGCACGTTGCTTGCCCCCGCACCCCGCGTTGCTCGTCCTACTCGAGTGTGCTGCGCCTTGCCCACGGGCTCCCGCGTAGCCGTAAAGCCAAGCACTTTGTATGCTCCTCGGGCATGGTAGACGACACATATCGCCTATCGCACCCTTTTATAGTGGAGAAGTTTATTTTTCTAAAAACGTGCGTTAGACAGCTAGATTCGCAAAAAAAAAAAAAAGAAAACAATGTACATTGGGCCAAATAAGTGATGACTTTAGGAAAGAGTGGGTCCATACCAATTAGGATTTCAAAAATCTCATCGAAAATCACTTGATTTTCGCTCTTATCGACGAGGTACGATAACCAAAACTGGTCGATAAATCGGTCCAATTAACAAATTTTAAAAATTTGAGAAATTTTATGCTATGTAAATTGGTGAAAAATCATTCAAAAATAGCTCAAAAATTGACTATCAAACATCATTGGAAAATTGCTAAAAAATGGCCGGCTTTCGATGAAAAATCGTTCGATTGAAAACGATCGATTTTCGAATCTTTTTGACCACTAAGTTCAAAGTGTTTTGACTTTAGCATTTATACGATTTCTAGCAATTTTTGAATGATTTTTAACAATTTTCATATTAAAATTGATTTTATAAACCCTAGTCCCAATAATATAGACCTAGCGTGTTAGGGGTAATATTATTATTTTTATCAATAGCAAAACAAACACACCCAACTAGCAGCATAAAAAAATGAAGTCACTCTTAACCATGGTTTCAAAAATCATCGAAAATCACTTGATTTGCGCGGTTTTCACCCTTATCGATGGGATACGATATTTAACATCGGTCGATAAATCGGTCTAATTTTAAAAATTAAAAAATTTGAGAAATTTATGTGACGTAAACCGTGGAAAATCGTTAAAAGTTCGCTAATAATCTACTGTCAAAAATCGTTGGAAAATCACTAAAAAATTGTCAGTTTTCAATGAAAATCGTTCGATTATAGACGAAATCAATCCATTTTCACATTTTTTTTATCATCGAGTTTAAAGTGTTTGATTTCGACGTTCATACGATTTTTAATAATTTTTGATGATTTTCCCTGTTAAACTAGTAGCGACAATTTTTTGATTGAAATAGATTTTTGTAAATCCCGCTGGTAACCCCTGATCCACTCGCCCCAGTGTCCAAAACCAACCCACAAAATCAAAACCCATCCACCTCCATACCACTCCACCTGTCCTCGGCTCCACACCACCTCGCCGGACGCCGGAGCGACGCCGTCGTCGCTTCCAGAAAGCCGAAGCCCCGCAGTTGCCTTCTCCAGCCACCTCATCTCCCCCCGCCGCCGCTGCTTGTTTGCTCTTTCCCTCCCTGGGCCTGGTTGTGTCTTCCCTCCCTTCTTCTTCTTCTTCGTGTAACTCTCCGATTCCACCCGCGCACCTGTGGCGGGGGAAGAATCCAGATGCTATTCTGCTTCTCGCCTTCTCCTCCTCGAATCCAAACCTATTCGCTCCCACCATTCCAGCCGAACAGCTTCTCTCGGAGCGTACGCAGCTCCGGCGAGCACAAGAGCCAGAAGGCCAAGCGCCAACGCGTCAGGGCGCAATCTTTCCTCGCCAAGAACCACTCTTTGCGCTGCCAAACCCACCCATATGATGGCAACGACCCTGGTGGGGAGTCGCCAGGTTCTCCGGACGCCGAGGAGCTCGCTTCCTGGCTGCGTTCCTGCTGCAGCGCGGCCGATGTCCGGCGAGTGCACGCCGCTGCTGTGCGGTCAATCGATGGCCTGGGGACGTTCGTGGCCAACAATTTGATCAGCGCGTATGTGAGGTGTCATGAGGTCTCGGACGCGAGGAAGGTGTTCGATGAAATGCACGAGAGGAGTGTTGTGTCGTGGACGGCGATGATGAATGGTTATCAGAAATTAGGCCACTACAATGAGGTTGTGAGGCTGTTCTCGGATATGGTGGGCAGTGGATTGCATGGTAACAGCTTGACTTTCGTTTGTTTGTTGAAATCTTGCGGCAAGCAGTGCAATGCTAAGCTAGGGCGGCAGGTCCACTGTTGTGTTGTGAAAGGTGGGTGGAGCAATGTGATAGTGGACAGTGCCGTTGCACACTTCTATGCTCAGTGCGGCGATGTTGCCAATGCTTCGACAATGTTTGATAAAATGGCCTCTCGTGATGTTGTCTCGTGGACAACAATGATCACAGCTTATGTGCAACATGGGCATGGGGACAAAGCCTTCCGGATGTTTTCAGCAATGGTCTCCAAGGGATTTTTCCCCAATGAGTTCACTGTGTGCAGCGTCCTCAAGGCTTGTGCAGAAGAGAAGGCTCTAAGATTTGGGAAGCAGCTGCATGCTGCTGTTGTGAAGAAATTGTACAAAGATGACATCCATGTCGGCAGTGCTCTCGTTACCATGTATGCCAGATGCGGTGAGGTGTTTGATGCTCAGGCAGTGTTTGATATGATGCCAAGAAGAAACACTATTACATGGACTTCTATGATATCTGGCTATGCACAAAGTTGCCATGGTGAAGAGGCTATCTTGTTGTTCCGAAAGATGAAGATGCGCCGAGTGTTTGTTAACAACCTCACTATTGTTGGTCTCCTTAGTGCCTGTGGCTCTATACAATCACTCTATCTCGGAAAGGAACTGCATGCACAGATAATAAAGAACTCTATTGAAGAGAATCTTCAAATTGGGAGTACACTTGTTTGGTTCTATTGTAAATGTGGAGAGTACACATATGCTGCAAGAATTCTAGAAGAAATGCCTGACCGTGATGCTGTCTCATGGACAGCTATGATTTCTGGCTACAATAGTCTTGGTCATAATGCTGAAGCACTTAAATCATTAGATGATATGTTATGGGATGGTGTGACACCAAACACCTACACCTATTCCTCAGCTTTGAAAGCTTGTGCGAGATTGGAGGCTCTGCGATATGGAAGGAGGATTCATGGTGTTGTTAACAAGAGTCCAGCTTTCTCAAATGTGTTTGTGGGAAGCTCACTGATCGATATGTACATGAGGTGTGGAAAAGTCAATGAGGCTCGAAGAGTTTTTGATGCCATGCCAGAGCACAACTTGGTAACATGGAAAGTGATTATTACAGGATTTGCTCAGAATGGCCTCTGTGAAGAGGCATTGAAGTACATGTACCTAATGCAGCAAGAAGGACATGACGTTGATGAATTTATGCTTTCAACAGTTTTGACATCATGTGGTGATCTCCAGTGGAAATCAGACTGCATCTCCTTTTCTGGCTCAATTGCTGGTTCACTTTCAGCTAGGTATTAAATTCAATCTGGGCAAGATACTGGTGCTTCCGTACAGAAGCCAGTGGTTGATCTCAGGATGGCGCAACAAGTTTTATTGTATGATTTTGCAAGAAACAGGTCGCTATAGGATTGCATATACGTATTTGTACTGAAGGGAACCTTCACTAACCATTTCCCTTTGATATTCCTATGAAAACTTGTATACCATCAGAAAATGAAGTACGAACAAATTTTTGGTTTGTTCCTGATTCCACTACTGCAAATAAAAATTAAGCATTATTTGACTGTTGAATCTGAATCTGACGTTCAATCTTGCAGTTTGTGGTCGTGGAGCATTTAGTATGATCCGTGAGTGCTCTTCGGATACCCCACTTGAATCTTGCAGAATTCCAGCTTTCTTTTCCGGCAGCTAGGCATCCCTGTTATCCTTTGCTAGGATCCAAATTTACCATCAGCAATAAGTAATAAATATCTCATCCCTTGGTTAATGCTAATTTTCTAGTTATATAGAAAGGATTTCATACCTGGTCCTTTCTAGCTTGACAATGCACTGACTGGCTGCATTTTCTGTGTATGTACCGACTGGCTGCAAATTCTGTGTATGTACTGACTGGCTGCAAATTCTGTGTATGTACTGACTGGCTGCAGACCAACCATAGCATCTGCCCTCTCAATGACTCAAATTGCAAGAAGATCCTGGCAGCCTAGTCCGCAGGGACTGATACAAATTTCTGTATTCACCTGTGCGCGTCAATTCCAAAACCGAACACGAACGGCAACACTTTGTGCGTCTCCGTAAATTTCTGCAATCACGTCTGCTTAAGAAGACCTCAAGTTTTACGTGTCTTAAGAGCATCTCCAGCAGAGCCTCTAAACTTTATCTGAGTAAGGGCTTGGCTTGTAGGGTTTTTGTCTCATGGATACCATTCCCGTACATGGTTGTTAAGGCGTCCTTTCAAGGACGCCTAATCGCCGCTTCATCGTCGTGGCGCTACTGTGCCGACGCCTCGCCGGACGCCACGCCGAGCTCGCCTATGGCGTCGTTGAAGCGTCCGTGGCGTCGGTGAGGCGTCGGTGAGGCGTCCACGGCGACGTCTTGCCCTAAGAAGGGCGCCATAGGAAGGGAGGGAGGGGGAGTCGGGCTCGGGCCAGGCTAAAAAGCCGAGCGGACCGAGCGGAAGGGGGAGTCGGGACAGAGAGGAAGGGGGAGTCGGGAGCCGAACCCTAGCCGCCGCCGCCGAACCCTAGCCGCCGCCGCCGCCGCCGCCGCCGCCGAACCCTAGCTGCTGTCGGTCCTCTGCTCGCCCGCTCGCTCCGCTTGGCAGCTGGCTTCCGCTCGCCGCTGCTTCGCTCTGCCCTTGCTCGTCCGGCGACGCTCACTTTGTGAGACGGCTCGAGCTCCGCCCGTGCGACGGCTCGAGCTCCGCCCGTGCCCTAGCCGCTCCGCCCCGTCTGCTGCTGCTGGTGGTCCTCTTCTGGTGGTCCCGGCGACGCTCCTCTGCTGCTGGTGGACCTCTGCTCGGCGACGCTCCTCTGCTGCGTGCTGGTTCTCTACTGCTGCTCCTCTGCTGTGTTGCCCCTCTGGTTGTGTTCTCTGCAGTTTGTTGCTCCTCTGGTTGTGCAGTTTGTTGCTCCTCTGCTGCTCCTTTGGCTAGGTGGACATGGCGCATTTACGACAAAGACGCAAACGCAACCACCGAAACCAACTCCTCTCGGGCAAATGAATATGACCCATTGACAGATCCAAAACGAAGGCCAAAAAGCAATGATCCGGGTTGGAAGTATGGGTATTGGGACGAGATTGGCAACCGGGATATTGTGCGCTGCTCTTTATGTCAAAGGAGGATAACAGGGGGGATTAAGAGATACAAGGAGCATCTTGCTGGAGGATTTGGTGATGTGCAAAAATGTGTGAGCACCACCACAGCCATCATGAAGGAGATGAGAGATGCTTTGTTGAAGAACAAGAGGGCTCGACCTCTCTTTGTAGATGATGATCATGAGAACGAAGAAGTCAATGAATGTGACAAGGAAAGCCAACCTTCTTCACAGTCCGTTGCGCAACCAAGTTCGGGGACAGCAGCCAAGAGAAGGCAAAGTACTTTAGCGTTCAAGGTTCCAGCTCCAAAGAAGCCAGTTAGTGCCATGCTTCGACTGACACCACGTGAGGTGGTAGAGCAAAGGCATTCGAAAGGACCTTCTCAAACAAGCATCCAATCTTCTATGAGAACTAAGGAAGAAAGAGAAGCTGTTAATCTTGAGATAGCCAAGATGTTCTATGAGTGTGGCATTCCTTTTAATGTTGCACGCTCACGACAGTTTGAGATAGCTGTGGAGGCCATCAGACAAGATGGTTCTCGGGTACAAGCCTCCTAGCTACCATGAGTTGCGTGAGCCATTGCTCAGAAGGTTGTCAAGGAGACCGACAACATGAGGGAGAAGCATGAGGAAGCTTGGAAGTTATATGGTTGCGACCTCATGTCGATGGATGGACGGATAGGAGGGGGCGCCATTTGATCAACTTCCTTGTCAATAGTCCCGAGGGGACTTTCTTCTTGGAGTCTGTTAATGCTTCCAGTGAGGTTCATGATGCACAAATGCTTGCCGGCCTTCTGGAGAAAGAAATTGAGAAAATTGGCAAAGAATATGTTGTTCAAGTGGTCACTGATAATGGTGCTAACTACAAGGCTGCAGGCAGGCTTCTAATGGAGAGGATCCCCGCTATGTTTTGGACTCCTTGTCTTTGCGCATTGCTTGGACCTTATGTTGGAAGACATAGGGAAGTTGAAGGAATTCAAGAAGCCTATTGCACAAGCCCGCCATCTCACCACATTCATCTATAGGCATTCAAGGCTTCTTAGTGCAATGAGGGAGAAAACAGGCGGGATGGATATTGTGAGACCAGCGGCTACTAGGTTTGCTACCGCGTTTCTAACATTGTCAAGTTTGAACAAGCATAGAGAAGCATTGAAAAGCCTATTTGCAACCACGGATTGGACTTCAACCAAGTTAGCCAAGGCAGGCGGGAAAGAAGGCATACGATGTGGTGTTTGGCAAATCCTTTTGGCACCAAGTGGAGGACTGCATTAGAGCTTCACTGCCACTACTTAAGGTGCTAAGGGTGGTTGATGGTGATGAGATGCCCGCCATGCCGGAGGTCCAATGCTTGATGTCTATTGCGAAACATAAGATCATGACATCTTTCTCCACTCAAAACAAGAAGTCTTTGCTCACTCGCATCTTGAGCATCATGGATGGGCGTTGGAACAACCAAATGGTCACCCCATTGTATGGTGCCGCTCTCTTCTTAAACCCCGGAAAGTTCTATGCTCTCCTAAAGAAGAGTAGTGAGAATGAAGATGCCATTGCGCAAATGAGGTGTGATTTGAATGAATGTCTTTCAAAGATGGTGGAAGATCCAATCCTTCTAGACAAGATTGATAGCCAAGTGATTCTCTACGAGAATCAAAGAGGAGTGTTTGCAAATAAAATGGCAATCCAACACGCGGAGACAAGGAATCCTAGTAAGTGTTTGTAAATTTCAGCATGCTTCTTTTTGTTTATAGCATGCTAACTTCCAACTTGTTTATCATTTCTAGTTGATTGGTGGCGTGCATATGGTGGCAAATGCATAGAGCTTCATAGGTTTGCAAGGCGAATAGTTAGTCTATGTGCTTCGTCATCCGGTTGTGAGCGTAATTGGAGCACTTTTGAATTTGTAAGTTTACTAGAAAATTATATGAATCATTAGGTTTAACATCTTATTTTTATTGACCTCGTGTATCTTGGATGTTTTCTAGATGCATACCAAGAAAAGAAACCGGTTGGAGCACAAGAGGTTGAATGATTTGGTCTATGTTTCATACAATAGCAAGATGACCTCTAGGTTTCAAAAGAGGCGTGAGGAGGGGACCAAAGGCTATGACCCATTGATTTTGGAGGAGTTTGATTGGGACAATGAATGGGTTACCGCATCGTCCAAATACCCAATGCAATTGCAGGTCATGATGGCCTTACATGGGATGATGTTGATGAAGCTATTTGTGTATCAGACAATATTCTAGGTCGCAATTTTCCTATTAGAGCTCATGGTCGACCTATATGCTACAAGAGGCTTAAGATTGGGCATCAAGTAGATGAAGAAGAATTATAAGATTGACATTCTTATCCAAGCACGGAAGGGAAGATGAGATGGAGGTCGATGATGAGGGGGATGAGGAGATAGTGGTCGATGATGATGATGTTGATGACTATGGTGAAGATCCCACGGATCTTGAAGAGGGTGGAGGAGGAGGAGGAGAGGATGACACTACTAATACCGATAACGATTTGATGGATGATTATTGATTATGCGGTTATGCCTAGATGAGAGAGGGTTTGAGATGCAAAACTATGTTATTTTGTTAACTATGTTATGTCATTGTGGTCATGTGGCGCCAAACTACATTATTTTGTGAACTATGTTATGTATTAGACTTGGTGGTGTCAACTTGTCAACTATTTCAATGTCTTATTATGTTGCAATTTGGTTGTTTTTATTCGCCTTATATATATGTCTAAAAAGGCGCCTCGCCTCGCGCCTTAACCTTTTAAAAGGTAAAAAGGTCCTGGCACGCCGCGGACGCCTTACCGCCGTGACAACCATGTTCCCGTATTTACCAAAGATCACAGCATTATCTGAATATCTGTCATAACTTTATCTGAACAACCCAAAAATTAGAAATAAGATAAAATAGAAAGCATATTTTCTGCGGTACTAACTTTACTGGCCAAAATGTGTCAACCATCAACTCCAATCACATGCTTTGGAATTTCGCAGTACGTAATCATACTGTTTTTTTTGTAAAGTTATTATAAAATTCATGTGAAATTTCTACTCTCGAGGACCGAGCGATGCTCGGTTGGTGCGTGCGTTGGTGCGCGCACGAGCTCACCGGTGTTTGAGCCCCGCTCGGCATGCACGCTCATAGGATCCCAGTGCAGGTGTGTGTATGTAGCTCAGTTGTTGCTTCTCTTTTAATGAATATCGGTACTTTGGTCAATTTTTAAAAAATAATTCTGCTGTTCAGGTAACTGACTGGTGGGTCCATGATTGCAGTGCCTATCCCCGTAAATTCCCAATTCCATCCCATTTCCTACCTCCAGATATTTCTCCCCCGCTGCCTTGGTTCTCCGCTTCCTCCCCGATTCCTTACTCTTCAACCACTCCAGCCTCCGGAAGCTTCTAGAACCTAACAAGCCGCGCAGCCCAAGCCACCGTCCACAGTCTGCTTGCCAGCCGGCGATGCCCGGAGGCGGGCGGCCCGCCGCGGAGGGAGGTCGACCTCAAGAACTGTGGCACGGCGCCTAGGGCTAGCTAGCTAGGCTACTCCGTTACTCCATCCCCAAGCTCCACAGGTGAACTATCCATGATCCATCCTCAGGTGATGCCGCGGGGAATTCATCTTTGGTCGTTCTCGATCATTTTACCCATTCCCCTTGCTCCAGCGCCGGCGCTCGCCACGTGTTCGACGTAATGCCTCAGAAGCAAACAAAAGTATACCGAGGGCGCAAGGGGACACCTGTGGCACGCGGCCATGATGGGATCTGCGCCCTCCCGGACGAGGTCCTGCAGCACGTACTGTCGTTCCTGCCATTGCCGGAGGCCGTGCGGACCTGCGTGCTCGCCAGGCGGTGGCGCCACCTCTGGAAGTCCATGCCCGTCCTGCGGGTCACCAGCGACGGGAGGACGCTCAACCGGCGGGGTGTCAGGAAGCTGAACACGTTTGTGAACCACCTGCTGCTCCTCCGCGACCGCATCGCGCCTCTGCATGTTTGTGAGATAGAGCTCAGCACATTCCGGAGCCAGGATGATCCACAGATCAACTTATGGATCCGACATGCTCTGTTGTGCCAAGCTAGAATCCTCAGGGTTCATCTAGTCCGTGGTAACGATTACTTTGAGCTGGACGGCCTACGTCTCATCTCCCGGCACTTGATGAGGTTGGAGCTTTGCCGTGTAGTGTTAAAAGAAAACTTTCTCGATTTTTCGAGCTGCCCAGCACTGGATGAACTATGGATGAGCGGTTGCTACATTGAAGCTGACATGATATCATCCCAATCACTGAGACGTCTGACCATCATTGACTGTATGTTTTATGGTGACCGGACTCGAATTTCCATCCCAAGTCTCATTACACTGGCGTTAACTGAATGTTGGGGGAAGACTCCTTTGCTTGAAAGCATGCCATCATTAGTAGAAGCATTTGTTAAACTCACCGACTGTGATGATCATTGTTTTCAAGAAAAATTTGGGGGCTCATGTGTTAATAATACCTGTTATAATTGTTGTGCTGCTGGTGATGGCAGTGGGGATTGTGTGCTCCTCAAGGCTTTGTCAGAGGCTAAAAGCTTGGAGTTGATTGCTGAACCTAGGGTGGTATGTTGACACTTAATTACTTCTTAACATTTATTGTTATCTGATAAACTATTTCTCTTGCACTATCTATATCATTATTTGACATGCTAGCACCTAAACAAGTGGTTTGTGTGCATTATCACCAAAGGGATCTTTTTAAACCAAGGTTTTAAATCTCAATTTTCGTGGCTTTGCGGCAAGGTCCCAAAAAAGCTACATCGCTAGCTACCGCAGAAGCTATCTTTCATCGCGTTTTAGTATTAAAAGATTTAGAAAAACTAAGTACGTATATAATATAAATCACCTCCAAAAATATCATAAAATCACGGTGCTACTAATATTTTTATAATAAGAATGGGTCAAGTCCAGAATCAACAAACATACTAATACATGTTCAAAAGACCATAAATGATAACTACATCATAATGTTTTTAACAATAAATACCTAATCACTGAGAAATATGAATGTTGGATTATTGAGAAAGTGCGAGATAAGGTCTTTTACTATATTTTCTCATAGTTTAGGCTTATAAGAGATACATTTGGACCTTTTAGTAATATTGGATTTCAAAATAGGGCCAATGTTTTGACCCATAGATACCTATGTAGGATAGCCGAGCTATCGCTAGCTACAAACTATGTTAAATTGCGGAGCTATCGCTAACTATAGTGTTTGTAACTAATATAGCATAACATTGGCCCATAGCTTCGCGTTTTGGGGTCCAAAAAAACTATACCTAGCTATTTAGAACACTATTTTTAATTTAAACCATTGTGTGTGAGTGGGGAATCCATGGTTTGTTTGTGATTAACTTATTATTTTAAGGCATTCTTCATACGTTGTATTTACTTCCGATAACTTACTTTGTGCTCCCTCTGTTCCTAAGAAGACACAGTTTTAGTGTTTGTGTTGGTATGAACCCACTAAATCCATTTTCATATGACCAAATTCGATACCCTTATTTATGTTAGTTGTTGAAGTTGAAAATGTAGTGCATATATTCTGAAACAGCGGTTATTTAGGAACAGAGTGAATAAAAATATATTTTATAAAATAAATATGATATGGTTATAAACCACTTTTATTACTATTCCCGTTTTGGCTTTTCAATATCTGTGGTAACTGGTAGGCTTCTTTTCTTCAATACCATCTCATCTTGTACTTCAAAATTCTTAAACTATTCTTACTACTTTGCATTTTGTCCAGTTTATATTCAAAAAGGATTTGATGTGGTGCCCAACATTTAGCAAGCTAAAGGCTTTGTTTCTCAATGAGTGGTGCGCTGCGATTGATCTTCATGCACTCATATGCTTTCTGCAACATACACCTGTTCTAGAGAAACTCACTCTTCAACTTTCTGAGGTATGTAGCAATTCCTTATATGCCACCGAATAACATTATATGTTCCTTATATGCCACTGATGTCTCACTGATATGTGGGGCAAACTCACAATGAGTGGCATATTGTGAATTATGTAGTTATTCAATGGCATATTGTGAATTCTCTCTAGTTTATAGTTCTGATAGACATCCCTAAGTTATCATGCACGGATCACAATTGATTGATTTTATAAAGTATGTTGTTTGATACAGGCACCTGACAGTTGGATGGAAATGGAACAAAGCTACAATCTAACAGAACAGACGTTTGCATCTAAGCAACTTAAGGTTGTTGAAGTCAAGTGTGAAAAGTTTGATCGGAGGACAAACACAATTTTAATGATCTTGGGTACATATGGCATATATATTGAGCACATCAATATCCAGCGTCGTATGAGACCTTCTGAAGGTAAGTTGGCTATTGGCACTTGTACCGTCTAGACCCCCAACTTCAATTTTGGTGATTAACTACAATCGTGGTGAACCTGCAGAGCCTACAGATATTCTCCAGGATTCAGGAGGTGGACCTTCTCGATCTCGGACTCAGCACATCTCACCCTCGGAGAATGCTCACATCAGGAGCATGATTGATCATATCGTAGCTCAGCAGCAGCAGATCGTAGGGCAGCATCAGCAGATCTTTGCTCAGCAGCAGGAGTTCCTAGCGCAGCAGCACATCCTAGCGCGGCGGCAGATCCTCGATCAGATCTTGTCCCAACTTTCGGAATATTCTGCTTCCTATTATCAGAGGACTCAACCAGCTGCTCTTTGTCCTGCAGGCTCAGCTAGCACCGAGTGTGGACTCTGATGCATTGGACTTTGTGTATGGATGACTTACGTTGTGGATGATGAATGGACTTACGTTATATGCATGTTTTCATTGTATATCTGTGATGACGCGCATTTACCGTTAATTTGTATTACTTATGTGTGATGATGTTAACCTAGTTTTTTTTTAAATCTCTTCTCCCTATGTTCCAAAATATAATAGGAATTTTGCTTGTTTTCCAAAGTTCACGTGCATATGTATGTATAATTGAACTCTTTTACATTTAGAGGGCTATTTGATGATAGGTGTTTTACATTCTTGTCATTCATGTATATTCATCTCTTGCGCTGTATTTGTGTATTTGAAGTAATTGGTCGCAATTTACTTTCTTTATCGTTTGGACCATTTACAATGTGGCGTGATTAAAGCATGATTTTGAAATACTTCCCTAACACACATGTTCATGACATCCAAATCAGCTACTCCCAAGTCCCAACCCACCTTGGTACTTTGGCTTACGGATAGATGGCCAGTTAATGATGATATTTTCTCACACCCTGGTTTTCCTGCCAAAGCAACCTAGCTCTATAGTAATACATCTTTTCTTACACCTTTAGGAAGTCTGTACATGGACAGCATATAAAGTGGCACATTACTTAGGCTAGAATTGAGCAGGATCAGCCTTCCTCCAATGGAGAGAAATTGACCTCTCCAGCAACTACAACCAGGTTTAGATTCCATTTTATCTTCTGTCCCCTTCCAGTGTACATTCTTCAATCTCCTAAAATGAACCGGCATTCCAAGATATATTTCATGGGCAGGACTCCACTACCACAAGTGAAAATTTCTTGTAGTTGATGCCTATTCTTATAAGCTTCGCCTAGATAGAAAATCTCAATGTTCAAAAATACAGAAAATAAACTTCAAATTTCTTGCACTTTCTAAGTCATTTGAATAAAAAAAATAGTATCATCCGCACAATGTAACAAAGCTAGACCCCCTTCTACAAAATGAGGTACCAACCATTAATGGGACCTTGTTCTATAGCTTTGTTTATCATTAAAGCTAAACACATCAGCAGCCAAGTTAAACAACAACGTTGATAAAGGGTCACACTGCGTCAACCCTTGATAAGTTTTAAAATATGCCCCAATTTGGCCATTAATTGGAACATCCTAATTTTCACCTTTAAAAATTCTTTTGTGTAGTTTAGTTCTCCAAACAATTTCACCAATTTTCTGCATTAATTAAAGCTTAATTGAGACTTCCATAAATCAAAACAATTTAATATAATTAAGTCCAAAGTTAACCATTGTCAAAATTATTTTATTTGGGTTCCTTGTGATTGGAAGTATTTTTCAAAGTTTTTGGGGGAATTTTTTGAGTGCATTTGCTATTTTATTTGTGCACTTTTGCTTTTTTGCTATATTCTAAAATAGAAAAAACTAATTAACGTGATGAAAGTTCTTTGGGCCGAATCCCTTGCCTCTAGTTTCTCTCCTCATGGCCCGATCCGCTATCGTCACTGTTTTTCCTAGTGCCAGCCCATCGGCCCAGCCATCCGCCAGCACGTCATCCTCCCTCATGTGTTGGCCCAGCTAACTAGCGCAACACAGTCATCGTTCGTGTCCCACGTCGAGTCATTGGCCAGTGGGCCCCACCTATCAACACTGTAGAGTCGAGGATGCGCCTAGAGAGGGGTGAATAGGCAATTATAAAAATTTTGTCTCTACGACTAATCGAGATACACCTAATCAACCCTATGTCAAAACCTAAATAAATTGTGAAAGTGTAAACTACGGTTTTGACAATTAAGGCCTAAATCAACTAGGCTCAATAGTGCACTAACTAAATTATGTCACTACACAAAAATTGCTATGTTCATCTAACTAGCGAGACTAAGCAATTCTAAATACGATCAAGCAATAGATAAATATGCGATAATGTAAATGCTTGAAAGTAAAGAGACAAGTGACACACCAACTTTTTACCATGGTGTTTGGAGACTTACCGGTCTCCCTAGTCCACGTTGAGGAAGTCTCACTCACTTGAGCCTTCCGCCTCATATCCACTCGGTAGTTTTTCACTCTTACGAGTAGGCTCAACTAGAACCTTCACATTGTAGTTTTTCACTCTTTCGAGTAGGCTCAACTAGAACATCCACAAATTTTGCCGAGGCTTCTCACAAACCTTGAGAGCTCCTGCACACGATACTCCTACGCTGTCTAGAAGACAGCAACCTTCAAGAGTAATAAGTTGAGCACTCCGCTCAAACTTCACCTAGCACAACACATGTGCTTCCGGTGATTCCTAAGTGCAACACATGCACTAGGATCCTCTCAATTACACTCTAATTGCAACACATGCAATTAGTTTCACTCTTGAGCTCAAAAACCAAATCGAGGTGTGCAACACATGCAACACCCTCTCAAGAACTCACACAAGTTCAAATACACTCAAGAGTACAGCAACTCAAGCAACAACGGCTCTAGAATGCTAAAATGTCAAGGAGATACAAAAGCTCTTCTTTAACATTGCCCTAATATAGCTTATATAGCCAACAAAAGGAATATAGCCGTTACAACCATTTTCTAGCCGTTGGACGTGTCAGAATGTCAAAAAATTACTAAACAAATGTGCCCCGGACTCACGTTGATAACCTTCACACTTTGTCTAATGCACGACGGACCAATTTGATTGAAAATCCCATTTACGCCGAACCAAATCAGCTCGGTCCGTCGTACACACACTTTGAGGAAAAATAGGTCCATCGTGAAGCATAGCAAAACAACGTTTGTGCCGGACCAAAAAACTTGGTCCGTTGTAGAAGGTAAAACTACTAACTTTGGTCTGGTGGACTATTTTGCATTAGAGCAAACTTACAAAGAGAATCACGTTTGCGCCGGACTGAAAAACTTGGTCCGGCATACACTTGAATTGATGCTGGACTGAAAAACAGAAAAGACCAAACTAGTCCGATGTGAACGGTGCGTGCTCGGTTTGATTCTTGAACGTGAGACTTTCAGCACCGGACCAAAACACAAGGTCCGGCGTAAACATAGATTGCGTCAGACTTAGGAGAAAAACTAGATTTTCAACAAACTTTTTTTCTCCAAAACTTCAACAACAATTCTTTGAGCCATATGGTGATCAACACAAGATTACATTAAGTTGCAAAACACATTTGCAACACCTCAAAATCATGCTCAAAGAATTTCAACCATTTTGCGAAAAACACATTTCACAAACCATCTCAAAGATATTTTTGCAAACACGTATTAAGCAAATAAATCCTGGAGTCTATGAGATTAATCCTCCTAGCCATGTGATGGTCAAACCCTGACCAAACCAGCTTACAAAAACCACGGTGCAAGTCACGTGCTCTAGGATCCCGGACTTATAGACCTCCCGTTTATTCGCACAACGAATTTGCAAATAACAATTAAACCACAAAGCATGAGCTATGTCCCTTTTGCAACACATGCAAATCCATAGCCTTATGCAACTCCAAATCAATCTCATTTTTGCTTGAGCATCCTTGCTTTGCAACACATGCCAAAGTCTAGCTCCAAGCAACCAGATCAAATCAAAATGCATTAGCTCTCTCCAATTGCAACACATGCAATTTTCTAGCTCCATGCATACCACTTAAATACCAAACTTGCTTGAGCTCTCTCCTTTTGCAAACCACGCAAATTTAGCTCCAAGCAATGCAAATCAAACTCAAATAAGGATTTGTTTTTAAAAACAAACATGAAGTTCAACGATTTGCAACACATGCAAATCAAAGCTACTATGCGAAAAACCAAAACATATATTTATCCTATTTGCAATACATACAAATCAAAGCAATATGCTAAACAAAACCAAGCACGAGCTTCACCTATTTGCAACGCATGCCAAATGGTTAGTTCTATGCAAAATCCAAATGAGAAGAATACTTTGAGCTCGAGTGACCAGATTGAATTCATCACCAATGATGAAGTTCAAGCTAACTACTCAACCACTCCTAATAGTACGGCAATAAGATAATAGACACAAAGCTAGGAAACATCCTTAGCCTATCTAGTTATACCTTTGTGCCACCGCAAGCTAGCAATCCCCTTTGGGGCTTTAATGATCTTTGATCATTTTGCTTATCCCTAGGATAGTCGCCTAGCTCCCTTGAAGTCTTTATGATCTTCAATCAAACTTCACTTCAAGGTCGTCACCCAGCTCTACTTCTCTTTTTCGGGATCATCACCCGGCTATCTCATCATCTTGTTCATCACCTCTTAATGAACCTTCTCATCTTTTCAACCTTTGGACCTAACCCTATTTCGTTACAACTCATAGAAAATGGTTAGTCCAAAACACATGGTTGCCTCAATCATCTCGTGCACTCCATTAACCCATAATGGATGCTACTTATATCGATTGAGCACAACCTAAATCAAGTTAATGAATTTAGATGTGCCTTGAGTATATCGATATAACAAATGCTTCGTCATACTCAATAACTATCTATTTGTCCTTTATTAATCAAAGGCACCATCAACACATGATGAAGTGTTTTCTAATGATTAATAAGACAAGCGAACTCAATTTAAATTCTCATTTAAATCGATGTGAGTATATAATAACTACACAAATTTTCATATACTCATGTTGATGATAAGTAATGATCCATGATATGTAGAATATATGAAAATGATCATTACTCTAAGCCATCAATTATAGAATAAACTCCGCAAGTATATGTGCATACATATTATTGACTTTTAATCATTATGCACATATTCAAATTGATTTCATTAGAGTTCATCCTATATTATCATGAGTACACTACAATTAGGCATTTAAAATATATACTCAAGGATATGTTTCAATGCATTGATCATTTATATATGGAGTGAAGAATAGATCAATACTAATGAAGCTTCAAGTTAAAGCTTGAACTCCCCCTGAAGATGTGCATCCATGTAATATATGGATTAGTAAACATAATGCACATTATGTGGATGAGGCAATGGAGAATTCATACTTTAACTTGAATCTAAAGTATACCATGAATAATAGAGTGAATGCGCATACATACCTCGGGTTTTTCCATTTTCCATCCAAATATGAGACTACTTATCATAAACTCAATAAACATGTTAGTCTCAATAAAGATTAGGTTTGCCATTAAATAAGATTAAGCATTAATCTAATACCAATCACCAAAACCAATAGAGCTTGAACTTACAGCCACATCATTGTCGTCTCCGCAGAGTCCATCTCCGTCACGCCTTCGTTGTCATCTCCGTAGAGTCCATCTTCGTCACGCCTTCATCATCATCTCCGCCTCAGAGTCCGCCTATAGATAAAAGGGGATTTTAATCCCTGGATCTGCATCTCCAAGCTCATTGCCACTGAAGACCTAATCCTAGCCCTCTGATTGCATTGCCATTGCCTCAAATTTGGATATCAAAGCTGTATCACCACCAAGCTTCATCGCTGTCGTACCTTGCCATTAGTGAGCCCTAGACCTCACCATCGTCCTCGTCGTCTTTGCTATGTCATCCTCTACCTTGTCAGTCCATTGGATTCAGCCCAAGCACACCAGACCTACGTCATCCTTGGAGCCCTAGCCACGGTGTCACTTCGAGCATGCCGTCGTGTTCGCTCCCGAATGCGCTATGTCAACCATCGTGTTCCACGTGCTACCCATCATGTTCGCCATCACATCCACTCCCGAACGCGCTACACCAAAGCCGCTCACATGTCCTTGTTCTCATCGCCGCTATCGCCAGAGCTGCGCCGTCGTTCGCCATCGACGTCCCTAGGTTCCCAAGTTTTGCCGTCGGCACCACATGTGCGTCAGCGCCGCTGGCGCGTCAGCTGCATGTGTGTTCAAATCCTAGATCCAAAACTCATACACACAGTCCACCTCAAACTAAGCCTATGACACGTGGGTCCCACATGTTAGATCACTATTCCATGAGCCGAGTCCACCTTAGGCTCATGAACCTTTGCCTGTGAACACGATCCATGGACCATGGCCCCACCTTTCAGTCTCTGTTCTTCTATTGTTTAATTCCGAAGGGAATATTCTCCCTCCTCTCTCAATTATTAGTATTTTCCTTTCCGATCAATTTTCTGAGAGCTTGTTCTCCTTTATACAAACACCAAATGAGTCTATTCAAATTTCTAAATTACGTAAAATCAAGCCCTACCTTCAAGTATATTTATTTTGATTTTTACAGTTTTTATTGGCTTACTTTGTTACTTATTTTCTTCCATCGCTTGTTCGCGTAAATGGTGAAGTGTGGGGAGCGTACGAAGGAAAAGAGTTTACTCAAGATCAAGAGCAAGGCTTATTCCAAGGCAAAATATTTTATTATTTTGTGATTAGTTATGTAACCCATTTGAGACATGCTTACCTTGTCATTTGTATGCCATGATCATTTGTCACCTTAGGTTGTTTATTTATAGTTGGTTAATATTGTAGAATCAACGTGTGTAGGTTTAGTTGTGATTAGTTAGCCATGCAACAAGTTATTGATATTATTTTGAAATTTGCAAAATTCATACATGAGTAAGTCATTATGGAATATCTTTTTGAATGGGATGTCTCATGTGTTGTCACATAATGATGGCATGTGTTGCACTTTTAATAAACAGGGATGGGAAAATGATTTATACTGAGAAAAGTAGCAAGACTATGTGACAAGCTATGTACGGTGGATCTATGTGAGGGTTTGAATAGTTCTGTGTCAATTTAGGTGTAGGGTAGTGCTTTTGGTAGTCTTGCCTTGATCAATTAAGGACTGAACTTTTGTGCTATTGAACCAAGCCACATCGTACAACCACATGTCTCAAATGGGACAAACCCAACCCAATAAGTTAGTGATTCTTGATGTTGGCTGCCTTAGGAGGTAGGTTAGGCTATGTGCTTGAGTGGAGAGTGTGTGTCACTGTGTTTAGACCACATCATGGACGGTTACTATTCTCAAATCCAACAGTGAGTTCCATTCCATTCTTCTGCTTTGTGTGAGGATAAGATGGTGAGGATCAAACTTATCAGGAGGATCATTGGTATGACAGAGTTTTCGAGAGGTTTTTGTTATGATCTTCTCAGTCGCATGCCTACGGAAGTGTGTCTATTGCATTGTAACATCCCAATTTTTACTTTTATTACATTTATTATGCATTTTGAATTTTTGAGAATTTTCTGAAATTAATTTAAGTTAAGCCTTTTCTTTGAACTATTTAAATATTTGAAAATTTTATATAAGGTTTTATTGGAAATATTTTATTTGAGTTTAAAATGTCTCAAAATATTTTCCAGAATTTTTATGGTATTTTTACTATTTTCTTAACTTATTCAAATTACTAGAATTATTTTAAATAAGAAAATCAAGAATTAGTAAAACGCTAATCGGGCCAAACCCTAATGGGCCCAGCCCATTAACCCACACTAGCCCATCAACCCACACTGTAACCTAACCTTAACTCTCGTTGCTCTCGAACCATTGTATCTTGATCTGAAGGTTGAGATTCACTCGCGACATGTTCGCTTGTGAGCTGCACGATCGCTGCTACGTGGATGACCAGGAATCGGCCACATCACTTTGACGTAACCTTGCTGGACTCCATCGCCGCCGTGGTTTCCCCGTGTTGGATTGCGCAAATCTCGGATGTCGAGGGCCCTATGTAAGGCATTGTTGGTCGCATTGAATAGGCTACCTCGAGTTACACATCTAGCCCTAGAAGCCCGAGCCTAGGTCGCTGTTGTTTACAGGTAATTCTTCGCTGAAGTTGGTGGCCACCGCTTTGCTTCTTCATTATTTTCGTTGCTGATGTTACTCCTTTGCCGTGTTGGAGCCCGAAACCGAGGTCGTCTCGTCGAGATTTGTCTGTGGGTGTGCAATCTTCGCCGGAAGACCATAGAGCGCCGTCGCCGTGGTTATCCCCTCCAGCTTTGGCAAACCCTCGCTGCCGTGCCATCACTGGACCTTCACATGCTCCTCCAACCATTCGATCAGCATCGTGTGGTCCAGGTAACACCGCGTGTCTACATATCATCACCGTGATTTAGATCTAATCATAGTTGTAGGATCCATAGAGGATAATCATGATTGTACCACGTAGCGGCTTCATTACTATGAACTAGATCTAATCCGAGCTGTTAAATCAGATCGAAGGGTCCAGATCTAGCTGTGTGGATAGCGTGATGGCTTACCACGTCGCTATATTTGCTGTGAGTTGGATTAGATCATGACCATTGATTTTGTAATAAACGGTTTGGATCGTGCCGCAGGGTAGACTGTGACATTACGGAATGCGACATTTTAGATTTCGGCTTTACGATACGACTTTATATCGTGATTCGGGCCGTTTTCCGGGTGTTTGGGCCTCTCCGGGGGAGTTTGGGCCTTACGGGAGCTAGTTTGGGCCTTGGGGGAAGTAAATGGGCCGTTGGTGGGGGGTATTTGGCCCATCTTGGGGGGGGAATCCTGCCAACCCTAGGGTTCCCACCCCCCATGCGCCCCCTAGTCCCCTTGCGCCCCTCCCTCCAAGCCGCCACCCCTTGTGCCTCCTCCCCCACCCCTTGCGCCTCCTCCCCCACCCCTTGCACCTCTCCCCTCCCCCTCTCCACCTTCCTTGCTGCCCCTAGGGGAGTTCTCCACCTCACCACCCCACTGATCCGTCCATTGGAGCGCTCCGCGACGAGGAGATCCGGTGGATTTGGAGCGAGGAAGGAGATCGCGTGAACCGGGAGGAGATTCGTCGGATCTTCGTTCGTCGGGCGAAGGTATGGCTAGGGGAATCCTTGGGGTTGGTCTAGGTAATGTTCTAGGGGTTGATATCATGTTTTTAGATCAATTGGTAGTGCTGTGATTGGGTAGATTAGATGAAATCTAGAGTTTGCCACGTTCTCTGTTTCGGGCAGATTGTGCAGTCGACCTAGGGTTTGAGTTTTTGCCAATTTAGAGTCGGAATTTGGTCGTCCGCCTGTTGACAAAGTTGTAGGTAACTTCAATACCTTTCAGTGGACATAAAGAATGTCCAATTCCTCCCAGTCGTTTGAAAGTTATGCTCATTTTACCGAACGTGTTCAAAACTATGACGAGAATGGAACAGATCACGGTATTCTGTAGATTAAACCACTTTAGAGGCCTAATCGGTTGTAACACCCCAAAATTTTGCTTTCTTAAATTTCTTGTGTGATTTTGCACTTTGGTGAATTTTTGGAATTTTCTGGAATTTATTTGGATTTATTTGGAATTTATTTGAATTTATTCCATATTGAAATAATTAAAGAATTAAACTTTGCAAATAAAATTTTGTTGGAAATATTTTATTTGAGTCCCAAATACCCTAAAATATTTTCCAGAATTTTTCTGGAAATTTTCTGAGTATTTTGCTATTTTTAATGAATTAAATGAATTACTGGGAGTTATTTTAAATATTAAATCGCTGGAAAATCCAAACCGGGTTTGCACTGTTCATCCGACCGAGCCCGAGTCAGACTCGAGTTCGAGTCTGACCCGAACCCGACCCGAGCCAGTTGGTCCAGCCGAACCCGCTCGGCCGAGCCCTAACCGCGTGACCGTTGGATTCGGATCCAACGGCCACGATTGAGCCACGTCACCGAGCCCGAGTCCGACCGAGCCAGCCAGCTCGCCGAGCCGGACCCGAGTCCAACTCACGCGACCGTTGGATCGAGATCCAACGGCTCACGTTGCGCCACGTCGCCTCTCCGTGCCGTCGGAATCCGCCGCGCGTGTCGACCTCGGTCTCCGCGTGATTCACGGAAGCCAAGGCCGCTATTTAATGCGCCGCCGCCGCCATCGGGTAGCCCGTTTTCGTGCGCACCCGTAGCCCTAACCCACGCTGCCGGAGCCGCCGCCGTCACCCCGCTAGAGCTCGCCATAGTTGATCTAAGGAGCCGCCGCGGTTTTTGCTTCGCCGCCGTCGCCGCCCGCCGTTGACCCCAGATCCGGACTCACCGCGACGAGACGCACCCGAAGGGAGAACTCACCTCGCCGGAGAAGCCTCGGAGCGCCGTAGCCTGTGTCGCCGTCCCCAACTCCGGTGACCTTGAGCCGCCGCGCCGCCATCAACGTCCTCGAAGCTTCTCAGCCGTCCGATCTAGATCCAACGGTCCAGATCAAACGCGTTAACCCAAACGCGTGAGAGCCAGATCTAATTTGGGCCGTTGATTTTCAAATCAACGGCCGAGATTGCGCCACGCGTCCGGGAAGGCTGACCGCCGCGGCCGCTGGCCCACGCCGCTGGCGTGCGTGTGACGCTGACACGCGGGGCCCGCATGTCAGCGATGTGACCAAACCGCACCATGACTTCACGCTGACGTCATGGCGGGCCCGCACGTCAGAGGCCACCCCAGCTGTGCGGTGACATCACCAATGACGTCACAGTGGGTCCCACTTGTCAGCGCAACGGGCTGAGCCCCGCTGACGTCAGCAATGACGTCACCCGAAGTGGTCCCACCTGTCAGCGACACGTAGAGCCGTGGACCGGGTCCACGGTAGACCCGAGCCGAGCGTGGACCGAGTCCATGGACCGGCTGACGTCAGCCAACCAATCAGAGGTTGACACGTGTCCAGGCTGACGCAATAATTAATTTCCGAAAAAGAAAATGATTTATTAATTCGAATTAATGATTTCAGATTTTGTTTCAAACTTCAAACGCTTATAACTTTTGCGTTTCAACTCCGATTTGAGTGATTCAAATTTCTAAATTTGTATAAAATTGAGATCTACCTAATTATGAATTTTATTTAATTTTTGGACTAAAGTTTTCCTCTGTAATATTATTTAATTTATTATTTAAACTTCAAAATGCTATAACTTTTGCATTTTAACTCCAAATTTGACGATTCCAGTTTCTAAAAATTCATAAAATTATGTTCTCTCTGTTTATGGATTTTATTTGGATGTTTGGACACTTTTTGCCTATTGTTTATTCATGTATTGCTATTTGCACGCTTTACGAGTAGACGTTGAAGTGCCGGAAGGATTCGAAGGAGAAGTATTGACTCAGGATCCAACGCAAGACCAAGAACAAGTACTTTTTGAAGGCAAGTTGTGCTTTGACCATGTTGATCCTATTTTTGAAACCTATTTTGGTTCAAATTATTGCATGCTAGTTCAATTAGAAAATACTTTATTTAAATATGGGGGATTAGATAAATGCCAAATTGCTATATGACACCTTGATTAATTAAATATGTGCCATGACCCTTGTCACCCTAGTTGTGGATTACTAGTTGGACATTATTAAATTGCCAACATGGGTTTTAGACCGTTGTAGTATACTGCTTAGACCTACTACGTGCTCATGACATGATTTTGGACAATCAAATGTTAATATTGACTTAAATGATATATTGAACCTGTTTTGGAAAGGTATCATGTGATGTTGATGGCACGTGGTGCATGGTAATCAGCTGGGGTTTGTTAAATAGTTTTTGACCGGGGCATGTGGCAAGAATGATCAGGTGGGCCAGTTGTGGCACTGGGGATGTTGATTTGGTTCTTCGGGTAGTCTTGCCCTGGTCACCCTAAGGACTTCACCTTGCAAGCCTTTGAACTGGGTCTAACGTGCAACCACATGTCTGTAATGGGACGGACCTAGTTGATTAAGTTGCTAATAACGTACCTGTGGGACCTCAGGAGGTCAACTACACCCTTTGTGTAAGTTGTGCGGGAGCGCATCGGGCCGAGGCAGTACCCATCTAACGGTTGATTGGCCTAAACTTCGCCTTAGCTAAGGGAAGGGTTAGTGTGCAATAACCGGGAGGACCACTTGTATTGTTAGAAGTTTCCAAAGACTTTGTTACTGAACTCGCCTTTGTGGTGTTTGTTGTATCTTGTGGGTAAAGTGCATAACCTCTGCAGAGTGTACAATCTATTCGAATAGCCGTGTCCGCGGTATTGGACATCGCCGGAATTACTGATCAAGGGTTAGATTTTCTCAAAAATAACTTGGATCTGAAAGGTTGGGTTGGATTTATAATGATGTTGATGGAAATGTGGATTAGGATGGGAAAGATGTTTATTAAAATCCTTGGAAAAATTATTTATGCTATACTTGCTTATACTGCTTTCAAATCTACTTATGCTACTTGTCAAATGTCACATCGCAAATATACAGAGCTATTCCTTTGAATCAAGCCATGCATATAGTATATTAGCTTGCATTCTGTGCATGACTTGCTGAGTACCAAGTACTCACCCTTGCCACAATACCACACCAGTTGAAGAGGAGACTACACCAGCTTTGGAGGAGGAGCTCCAAGAGGAACCGTCTACTTAGGAGCGAGCGATCGGTTACTGTGGTATCTTGGATGGCGCCACGAGTTATCTTATTTTTATTGCTATTATTTCTCTCTTAATAAGTTTCGCTCATGAGGCGCATTTGTCACTTGACCATAAGGTCGAGTAACCAGTTTGACTATTTAATTAAAGTACTTTATTAGTATCGAGTGGTATGATTGTGATATTTACCGATGTTAAGACTGTGTGCACTAGCGCGTTCCTGGACTAGTGCTGAATACACAGAGGGTCCGGATTTGCAAATTCGGGGTCCCGACAGAGGTGGTATCAGAGCCATACTGACCGTAGGCTCAACCCTAGCTAGAATGGTCATAGAGAGGTTAAAACCTATTTTCTAACGCTAAAATTTTGTCAAGACAAGAAATGACATCTCGACTTATCCCATTCTTTTTTTTCTTGTCTTTTGCTGAATTTTTCCTTACCTTGTCACGATTTAAAAATTTCGAGTTCTTACGTGAGCACTCTTGTGGCAGATGGAGGGAGAGTTCAACTACGTCGATCTGGAGGTTGGTCACGCCGCAGAACTTTGGCATATGCTTCAGACTCTCGGATATTTTGAGAAGCCGCAATACCAAGTGGAAGTAATCAGACAGGCAGGATTGATCAAGGCTTGTGACGTGAAGATTGTGGTACCTGCTAGGAAGAAGGGCCCAGGCAATCGCCCGATACACTGCACTGCCAGGAGGTCTACAATGCAGATGGGTATCCAGGAGGTGTCACGACGAGCAAATGCGGCACGTTACCCGTATCTACGCCAGAGAGTTGGAGAGCACGGTGTTCCGATATCATCCGCGCAGCAATAACCTTCTTGACCCGAAGGCGATTCAGGATGAGGATGCCATGGTTACACAGTTGGCACGACTTGTTGTTGCCCAGGAGGATGTACTCGATGATACAAGCAAAGAGCTACAGAAGGCCCGCAAGGAGATCACGGCGAGAAGAAGAGCAGATGGCGGAAGCTCAAGATGCGTGTCTCACCTTCTGCGAAGGATTGACGAGTTGGAGATGGCTTTATGCGGACGAGCAGAGCGATTACTCGAGCTACACGAGCGAGATCCGGAGGAGTCGAGATCTCGATGAGGACATCGCTTCTTCGACTACCACAGATGACACGATCATTTGGACATGGCAATCGCTTGGCGCCTATGCCGCGACATCCGTACCAGGCCGTGGAGGTTTTCGATGAGTGAGCGTAGGTTTTATAGAGAGACTCCTTCGCCAAGTCGCGTCTTAGAATAAAGAGTCACCCTTTAGGCGTTAGACTCCAGTGTTAGTTCGATTTGGATTTTCATTGTTTGCTGAGTGTGCAGTATGTGTTGCAAGGCCCTTAGGCATTGTAAGCAACCATACCAAGTTATTGATATCATTAGTTAATAAAGTTAGACCTTAAAGTTACACCTTTCGCCCCGCATAAGTTCCATATTACTTGTCTATTCTTGTTTCCCTCTCATCTCTAAAACCTAGAGCAAATCGACAGATGGTGAACACCCGCGGAAACCTTGGAGGCAATGGAAGTGGTTCTCGCCCAACAGAAAACCCCAATGATGGAGCACCAGCACCGCCACTGGACATGCTGAATTTTGGAGCATTTCTTGCTGCTCAGACTCAGTTGATGCATGCTATGATGCAACAAATGCAACACGTCACTGCTCAGGCCACTGCTAATCAAGTTAATCAGGGACAACGCCAGAATACAAGATCGCCGAGAGTTCATGAGGACTCATCCACCCACTTTTAGGGAATGCCAATCCATTGGAGGCCGATGATTGGTTAAGATCAATTGAGAGGAAGCTACACATCGCTCAATGCATGGGAAATGAGAAGGTACTCTACGCTTCTCATCGGTTGGAAGGAGACGGCCGAATGGTGGGAGAACTGCGGCGACGCAAGAGAACCCTCAAGAGATCACTTGGGAGGAGTTCACGATTGCGTTTAAATCGGTATCACGTGCCTGAAGGAATCATGGACCTCAAGAAGGAGGAGTTCAGAGCACTAAAGCAAGGTAATCAGCCAGTGGCCGAATACCTGAACAAGTTCACACAGCTGGCACGCTACGCACCTGAGCATGTAGCGACAGATAAAGCCAGACAGTCTCGTTTCATGAAGGGACTTAACAGCGTCTGAGAGTTGCACCAAATCAGTTTTTCAGATTCCAGCCACGGAATGCTACAAGGACACCGTCACCAGCACCAAGACCCGTCAATCAGAACTACCAGACCCCAGCCCCCGCTAGAAACGCCGCTTGAGCGATCGGCAAGGAAACGATGTCTGTTGCTACAACTGCAACGAGCCAGGACACTTTGCCAACAGTTGCCCAAAGAAGACAGCAGGAGTGACCCCAGTTCGCTTCAATCTAGGAACCACCTCAGCTAGGACGCCAGCACCAGGAGCCACACCCCAGACTGTGGTGAGAGGCCGAGTCAACCATGTCACCACAGATGCACTGCAGAATGCTACGGACGTCGTACTGGGTAAGTTACTTGTTAACTCGACTGCACCTTTGATTTTGTTTGACTCTGGAGCTTCGCATTCTTTTGTTTCGCAAGGCTTTGCTGCTAAAAATGAATTGGGGATTGCAAGACTTAAATGCATGCTTTTAGTTCAAACCCCTGGTTCCGAACTTCGAACGAAAGTAGGATGTTCCGGGGTGAGAATACTAATAGATGGAATAGAGTTCCTAGCGAACCTAATTATTTTGGAGACCCAGACTTTAGACGTCATTTTGGGAATGGATTGGTTATCCAAGCACAAGGCCGTATTGGATTGTGGACGAAGAACTATCTCAGTCGAGAGCCCGTGTGGAAAGAAAGTGGAATTTCAAGCTACCACTGTTAGAGATGGCCAGTTGATGGTTAACAGCACCAAGGCAATCAGCATAGAGAATGTCTCAGTAGTGAATGAGTACCCAGATGTTTTTCCATAAGATCTACCTGGTATGCCACCGGACAGGGACATAGAGTTTGTGATAGAGCTTGTACCTGGTACAGCACCGATAGCAAAGAGACCTTATCGGATGTCCACCGAGGAGTTGGTAGAGATGAAGAAAGAGCTGGAAGAGTTAATGGAGAAAGGATTTATCAGACCGAGTTCATCGCCGTGGGGAACACCAGTTTTGTTTGTCAAGAAGAAGGACGGGAGTTTCAGGATGTGCATTGACTACCGTGCACTCAATGAAGTCACCGTGAAGAATAAGTTACCGCTACCCAGGATTGATGATTTGTTTGACCAGCTGAGAGGAGCCGGAGTTTTCTCCAAGATTGATCTGAGATCGGGATACCATCAGTTGAAGATCCGATCAGAGGATATTCCGAAGACTGCATTCTCGTCGAGATATGGACATTACGAGTTTACAGTTATGTCCTTCGGTCTGACGAATGCGCCAGCATATTTCATGAATATGATGAATAAGGTGTTCATGGAATATTTGGACAAGTTTGTTGTTGTGTTCATAGATGATATCCTAATCTACTCCAAGACAGAGGATGAACATGCCGAACACTTGAGGCGAGTATTAGAAAAGCTGAGGGAACAGCAACTCTTCGCCAAGTTCAGTAAGTGTGATTTTTGGAAGGACAAGGTAGAGTTCCTCGGACATGTAATGACCGCAGAAGGAGTCGCCGTTGATCCAAGCAAGGTAGAAGCTGTGTTACATTGGGAGCAGCCGAAGACTATGACCCAGATCAGAAGTTTCCTTGGAATGGCAGGATACTACCGCCGTTTCATTGAAGGCTTTTCGACAATTGCGAGACCTCTCACGCAATTGCTGAAAAAGGAGAAGAAGTTTGCATGGACGTCAGAACGTGAGAAAGGTTTTCAGGAGCTGAAGAAGCGATTGACATCAGCGCCGGTGTTAGTTCTACCGGATGTTAATCAAAGCTTTGATATCTATTGTGATGCATCGCGTCAAGGACTTGGATGTGTCTTGTCACGAGCGAAAGGTTGTTGCTTATGCATCAAGGCAGTTGAGACCGCATGAGGAGAATTATCCGACGCATGACCTAGAGTTAGCTGCCGTAGTGCATGCCTTGAAGATATGGCATCACTATCTAATTGGAAACAGATGTGAAGTATACACGGACCATAAGAGTCTTAAGTACATCTTCACCCAATCAGACCTGAACATGAGGCAGAGGAGATGGTTAGAGTTGATCAAGGACTACAATGTTGGAATCCATTACCATCCCGGGAAGGCCAACGTAGTTGCCGATGCCTTGAGTCGGAAAAGCCATACCGTGAGTATGTTCTTTGGCCACAAGTCGGGATGAGTTATGTGAGGATTTCCAGAGAATGAAGATTGAGGTGGTACCTAGCGGATTCTTGGCCGCATTAGAAGTAAAGCCTACCCTAGAGGATCAGATCCGAGAAGGACAGAAGGATGATGACAAGATCCGCAGGATTAAGTCCATCAAGGAGGAAGGCAAGGCAGAGGACTTCAAGTTGGATGAGCAAGGCACGTTATGGATGAAGGATCGCATTTGTGTGCCGAACAAAAAGGAGCCGGGCGATTGATTCTAGAAGAAGCCCATGACTCCAAGTATTCAATTCATCCTGGAAGCGCCAAAATGTATCAGGATTTGAAGGAAAGATTCTGGTGGCCGAGCATGAAGCGTGAAGTTGCCGAGCATGTTGCATTGTGCGACGTATGCCAGAGAGTCAAGGCAATGCATCAGAGACCAGCAGGATTGCTACAGCCGCTGAAAATACCTGAGTGGAAGTGGGAGAAAATCGGAATGGATTTCATTACCGGTTTGCCTAAGACTCAAGGAGGTTATGACTCCATATGGGTTATAGTGGATCGCTTGACCAAAGTAGCCCATTTTATCCCCGTGAAGACCACTTACTCGGGAGATACGTTAGCAGAGTTGTACATGATCAGGATCGTCTGTTTGCACGGAGTGCCAAAGAGGATTGTATCGGACAGAGGTACCCAATTTACCTCAAGGTTCTGGAATAAGTTGCATGAAGCCATGGGAACCCGTTTGAACTTGATCTGACCTATCATCCACAGACGGATGGAGCCAGACCAGAAAGAGTCAACGGTCTGGAGGATATGTTAAGAGCATGTGCATTGGCTTATGCTACCTCTTGGGATAAGAGTTTGCCGTATGCCGAGTTCGATTACAACAATAGTTACCAGGCTAGTTCTGAGATGTCACCTTTTGAGGCCTTTGTATGGTCGACCACTGGGACGCCATTGAATTGGAATGAGACCGCGAGCGCCCGTGTCTTGGGCCTGATATTCTTCAAGAGGTGAAGAAGCGGATTGCCATGATTAGGGAAAGGTTAAAGATAGCCCAATCATGACAGAAGAGTTATGCTGACAATCGTCGCCGGGACTTGAGTTTTGAACCAGAAGACTTTGTATACCTCAGAGTTACGCCTCTCAGGGGAGTTAAGAGGTTCCATGCTAAAGGGAAACTCGCACCCCGTTATGTTGGACCATTTAAGATTTTGAGCCGCAGAGGCGAAGTTGCTTACCAGCTAGAGCTACCGATGCGTTAGCGAGGAGTACATGACGTGTTCCACGTGTCCCAGTTGAAGAAGTGTCTCCGAGTACCTGAGGAACAGACACCGCTAGAGTCAATTGAGTTGCAAGAAGATTTGACTTACAAGGAGCATCCCGTGAAGATTTTGGACACCATGGATCGAGAGACGAGAAACAAGTCAACCCGTTTCTGCAGAGTTCAATGGAGCAACCACGCGGAGAGTGAAGCAACTTGGGAGCGCGAAGAGGATTTGAGAAAAGCGTTTCCGAACCTATTCTTTAGTTAGCCTTAAATCTCGGGGACGAGATTCTATTAAGGGGGGGAGGTTTGTAACACCCCAAAATTTTGCTTTCTTAAATTTCATGTGTGATTTTGCACTTTGGTGAATTTTTGGAATTTTCTGGAATTTATTTGGATTTATTTGGAATTTATTTGAATTTATTCCATATTGAAATAATTAAAGAATTAAACTTTGCAAATAAAATTTTGTTTGAAATATTTTATTTGAGTCCCAAATACCCTAAAATATTTTCCAGAATTTTTCTGAAATTTTCTGAGTATTTTGCTATTTTTAATGAATTAAATGAATTACTGGGGGTTATTTTAAATATTAAATCGTTGGAAAATCCAAACCAAGTTTGCACTGTTCATCCAACCGAGCCCGAGTCAGACTCGAGTTCGAGTCCGACTTAACCCGACCGAGCCGCTTGGTCCAAATTAACCCGCTCGGCCGAGCCCTAACCGTGTGACCGTTGGATTCAGATCCAACGGCCACGATTGAGCCACGTCACCGAGCCCGAGTCCGACTGAGCCAGCTAGCTCGCCGAGCCGGACCCGAGTCCAACTCACGCGACCGTTGGATCGAGATCCAACGGCTCACGTTGCGCCACGTCGCCTCTCCGTGCCGCTTAATCCGCCAGCTGCGTCGACCTCGGTCTCCGCGTGATTCACGGAAGCCGAGGCCGCTATTTAATGCGCCGCCGCCGCGTCCGGGAAGGCTGACCGCCGCGGTCAGCGCCGTCCACGCGCGCGTGCGTGTGACGCTGACACGCGGGGCCCGCATGTCAGCGACGTGACCAAACCGCACCATGACGTCACGCTGACGTCATGGCGGGCCCGCACGTCAGAGGCCACCCCAGCTGTGCGGTGACATCACCAATGACGTCACAGTGGGTCCCACTTGTCAGCGCAACGGGCTGAGCCCCGCTGACGTCAGCAATGACGTCACCCGAAGTGGTCCCACCTGTCAGCGACACGTAGAGCCGTGGACCGGGTCCACGGTAGACCCGAGCCGAGCGTGGACCGAGTCCATGAACCACCGACGTCGACCAACCAATCAGAGGTCGACACGTGTCGGTGACGCAATAATTAATTTCCGAAAAAGAAAATGATTTATTAATTCGAATTAATGATTTCAGATTTTGTTTCAAACTTCAAACGCTTATAACTTTTGCGTTTCAACTCCGATTTGAGTGATTCAAATTTCTAAATTTGTATAAAATTGAGATCTACCTAATTATGAATTTTATTTAATTTTTGGACTAAAGTTTTCCTCTATAATATTATTTAATTTATTATTTAAACTTCAAAATGCTATAACTTTTGCATTTTAACTCCAAATTTGACGATTCCAGTTTCTAAAAATTCATAAAATTATGTTCTCTCTGTTTATGGATTTTATTTGGATGTTTGGACACTTTTTGCCTATTGTTTATTCGTGTATTGCTATTTGCACGCTTTACGAGTAGACGTTGAAGTGCCGGAAGGATTCGAAGGAGAAGTATTGACTCAGGATCCAACGCAAGACCAAGAACAAGTACTTTTTGAAGGCAAGTTGTGCTTTGACCATGTTGATCCTATTTTTGAAACCTATTTTGGTTCAAATTATTGCATGCTAGTTCAATTAGAAAATACTTTATTTAAATATGGGGGATTAGATAAATGCCAAATTGCTATATGACACCTTGATTAATTAAATATGTGCCATGACCCTTGTCACCCTAGTTGTGGATTACTAGTTGGACATTATTAAATTGCCAACATGGGTTTTAGACCGTTGTAGTATCTTTGCTTAGACACACTTTCGTGCTCATGACATGATTTTGGACAATCAAATGTTAATATTGACTTAAATGATATATTGAACCTGTTTTGGAAAGGTATCATGTGATGTTGATGGCACGTGGTGCATGGTAATCAACTGGGGTTTGATAAATAGTTTTTGACCGGGGCATGTGGCAAGAATGATCAGGTGGGCCAGTTGTGGCACTGGGGATGTTGATTTGGTTCTTTGGGTAGTCTTGCCCTGGTCACCCTAAGGACTTCACCTTGCAAGCCTTTGAACTACGTCTAACGTGCAACCACATGTCTGTAATGGGACGGACCTAGTTGATTAAGTTGCTAATAACGTACCTGTGGGACCTCAGGAGGTCAACTACACCCTTTGTGTAAGTTGTACGGGGGAGCGTACCGGGGCTGAGGCCAGGTACCCATCTAACGGTTGATTGGCCTAAACTTCGCCTTAGCTAAGGGAAGGGTTAGTGTGCAATAACCGGGGAGGACCACTTGTATTGTTAGAAGTGTCCGAAAGACTTTGTTACTGGAACTCGCCTTTGTGGTGTTTGACTGTATCTTGTGGGTAAAGTGCATAACCTCTGCAGAGTGTACAATCTATTTGAATAGCCGTGTCCGCGGTATTGGACATCGCTCGGGAATTACAGTCAAGGGTTAGATTTTCTCAAAAATAACTTGGATCTGAAAGGTTGGGTTGGATTTATAATGATGTTGATGGAAATGTGGATTAGGATGGGAAAGATGTTTATTAAAATCCTTGGAAAAATTATTTATGCTATACTTGCTTATACTGCTTTCAAATCTACTTATGCTACTTGTCAAATGCTGTTTACTGCAAATATACCTGGAGCTATTCCTTTGTATCAAGCCATGCATATAGTATATTAGCTTGCATTCTGTGCATGACTTGCTGAGTACCAAGTACTCACCCTTGCCACAATACCACACCAGTTGAAGAGGAGACTACACCAGCTTTGGAGGAGGAGCTCCACGAGGAACCGTCTACTTAGGGAGCGAGCCCAGTCAGTTGCCTGTGGTATACTGGATGGCGCCACGAAGTTATCTTATTTTTCCGCTGCTATTATTTCTTTCTTAATAAGTTTCGCCCTGCGAGGCGTACATTTGTAACTTGACCATAAGGTCGAGTAACCAGTTTGACTATTTAATTAAAGTACCTTATTAGTATCGAGTGGTATGATTGTGATATTTACCGATGTTAAGACTGTGTGCACTAGCTCGTTCTTGGACTAGTGCTGAATACACAGAGGGTTCGGATTTGCAAATTCGGGGTCCCGACATCGGTTTTTGCATATACTTAGAAAAAATTAGGAAATTTCCTAAGCTATGCGAGTATGTACTCGTTTAATCGATTCGGAGTCTTAGAACTCAAGTTATGCTCGTTGGAAGTCTGCTGTCCCGACGGGACAGAACCTCTGTTTTTGGGTTTTGCGAGTAGTTTGCGAAGTCGGGGTAGAAGAGTGTTTGCGTATTGTTTTGTGGGCATGATTTTGAGTGTGTGGTACCTATGCGCAGGTGGTGTGACCCCGGGAGTGCCCTCTACTTCTCGTCAATCCGTCGCCCGTGGTTGAAGCAAGTGTATTGGAATGGGTATCGGGTTGTATGATGCTAATATTGACTAGATGCAAATGGTTTATATGTTATGATACCTTGCCATGTGCATTGGTTGCCCATGATATGATGAAATTGGTTATTATGATGCCATGTTATGCTTAATTCAGTTATGCGCAAGTTGTTTATGTTTATGGTATGTTTGCATACATGGCATGAGAGATGGTCCGGTCGGTGACAAAGTCATAACTGGTCCGGTAAGGTCGGTGAGAACGTTATGACTAATCCGGAGCGCCATTGAGTAAGACCTACATCGTGATTCCATCCACCGCGGTGAGTGGAAGCGATGCGTAGGCACCCTCCATCTACGGGATGGAAGGGGGAAGAGGGTGCACGCCGACGGGTGTGCACTCAGCAATACCGGTATATGATTCCAGGAGACATGTGCATTGCATTGCATTATTTGATGATGTTATATGATGATGATATATGATGATGTCAATGAGATGCATACACTGTGAATATGAGATGTTTATGATGTTGTATGTGAAAAGTGGTGATGAAGGTATTGGAATGTATTTTCTTGTTCCATTGCAATATACTTGCTGAGTGATGAACTCACGCTTGTGCTTATGTTGTTTTTCTTAGGTACCATGAAACCGGCATGCGGGAAAGGGAGCTAGTCACACGTCATCACTTAGTATCACACATTCAAACAATGACATGTTCCTTCCTTTAATTGTGATGGTTAATTCACTGAACTAAACTGTGGTTTTGATGCTTATTTGGTTGCCATGAGTAAATGCTTAGTCCATATTTGACATGAGACGGATAGGCTTATATCCTTAGTTGTATGATGGCTGAAATTCCTGTTTTGTCACGTTATTGCTATCGTTCTGTATGCTATCTTGATATGATAAGATTGTTGTTGCTTCAATTCATGGAAAAACAATGGAGATGCTGCCGAAATTCTCGGTTTTAGCATTTACTCCTGTGCTGTAATTTATCTTTATTTATGGTATTTAGATGTTGTTTAGCCTATGTTTGGTAGCATTCAGGCATGCTAGATGCCGGTGTGTTACAGTTGGTATCAGAGCCAGGTTTTAGGTCCTTGGAACATGCATTTTTAGTGTTATACCTTAGTATTAACTAAAATGTGATGTGGGATAACCTAGAAACATGGTTTAGGTTTTAACTAAAATTTTGTCATAGGATAGCAACATTAAAACTTGCATAAGTGGAATAACTAATCTAAAATTTGACACACATGGATGCACAGTAGGAAATGGTATGGGTATCGTTTCTTTACGCTTAAATGTTGTATTTAAGCTTTGATGTTGAATGCTTCATTTGATAATGCATGTTGCTATGTCTATGAGATAAATGATTGAATTGTTCTTGTTGTTGTGATAAAGTGGGGTTGTGGTGCCGAAGGGTTTCGGTCACCATTTTTGTTTCTGGTAATGCTGTGGTTCAATGGTATGGCCGGCTAAAGCCATCACCGAAGAACTATTAACCCTTGTGGGGAAAGAGTGCTTACCTTTTCTGTCGTAGATCGGGTAGTTGACTGGGGTCGAATAGAAGAGATTGGTGGTGGATTCTGTTAGATGTTCTTTATCGTTCTGTGGTCGGTCTTGGTTGGTATTCTTGATTTTAGTTGATTGAAACCAAAAGAAAGGTGTTTGGTATTGGATTTTCGCGGATTGTTCCGTATGTGGTGTGTGGTTTTGTCTTCCTTGGTTGAAGACGAAGACGAAGAGTCTAGTGTTGTGCTTCTTTTGGTTGCCTTTCCATCTTTGATGCTTACTTTGTTGATTGCTTTATGGGGGAGAAGCATTGTAACACTTCAAAATTTTGCTTTTCTTAAATTCATGTGTGATTTGGCACTTTGGTGAATTTTTGGAATTTTCTAGAATTTATTTGGATTTATTTGGAATTTATTTGAATTTATTCCATTTTGAAGTAATTAAAGAATTTGATTTTGCAAATAAAATTTTGTTGGAAATATTTTATTTGAGTCCAAAATGTTCCAAAATATTTTCCAGAATTTTTCTGGAATTTTTCTGAGTATTTTACTATATTTAATGAATTAAATAAATTTCTGGGAATTAATTAAATTATTAAATCGCTGGAAAAATCAATCGGGTCGAGTACTGTTCATCCGACCGAGTCGGAACCCGAGTCGGACTCGAGTCCGACCCGAGCCAGCTGACTCGACCGGACCCAATCCTAACCCTACTCGATCCCGACCGTTGGATCGGGATCCAACGGTCTGGATTGGACCGCACCGGTTCGAGCCGTGACCGGGCCGGATCCGGTTCCGCCCGTGCGATCGTGGCCGTTGATCGCGCCACGTGGACGGTTGCCCGTCGTCGTCTCCACCGAGTCCGAAACGGACTCCGCCGCCGTGTGGGCCTAGGTTTCCGTTTTTCGCGCGGACGCCGAGGGTATTTAATGCCCGGGTCGCACCTCGAGGACCGCCTTGACCCCGCGCAGCCATTGCCCTAGTCGCCGCCCGTAGTGAGCCGTCGCGCCCGCGATTGCTCGCCGTAGTTGCGTGAAGCACCGCCGCGGTTCTTCGTTGTTCCCGCCGCCGCCCGCCGTCCTCCGCCGCCGACGACCCCAGATTCGAACTCCCCGCGACGAGGCGCACCCGAAGGGAGAACTCACCTCGCCGGAGCGCACCCGAAACGTCGTTGCCCGTGTCGCCGTCCCCAGCTCCGGCCAGTCAGCACCGTCGCACGCCATCGCCGGGACTCGAGCTCCCTCAGCCGTCGGATCACAATCGCACGGTCCAGATCACGCCACGTCGTCCCGCTGGTGAGATCCCGTTCCAAACCCCAGATCCAATCTCAGCCGTTAGATCTAGATCGTACGGTTAGCGTTAGCAGCGTTTTACGCGTTAGATGGATCTCAACCGTTGGATCTAGATCCAACGGTCCAGATTGGCCACGTTCACCCCAAACGTGCGTCACCAGATCCAATCTGGGCCGTTGATTTTCGAATCAACGGCCGAGATCGCGCCACGTGGCTGGAAGTCTGACCGTCGCGGTCAGCGCCGCGCGTGGGAGCGTGTCTCTGACACGCGGGGCCCGCGTGTCAAAGGGCCCACCTGTCAGCCACGCCGTGCGCGCGTGAACCTAGCCGCTGACAAGGTAGGCCCACCGTCAGGGACGTAACCCATGACGTCACCAGTGGGTCCCACTGCCAAGAGCGGTCGAGTCCCCGCCGACGCCAAAGAATGACGTCACCCCGGGCCCCACCGCCGACTCACGGAGCCGTGGGATCGGTCCACGGTGAGACGAGCCAAACCATGGACCACGCCCATGGATCGATCGACGCCACCGCCCAATCGGGGCTGACACGTGTCCCTGCTGACGCAATAAATGAATTTCCGAAAAAGAAAATGATTTATTAATCCGAATTATTGAATTCAAATTTGATTCAAACTTCAAATGCTTATAACTGTTGCATTTTAACTCCGATTTGAGTGATTCAAATTTCTAAATTTGTATAAAATTGAGATCTACCTAATGATGAATTTTATTTAATTTTTGGACTAAATTTTTTCTCTGTAATATTATTTAATTGATTATTTAAACTTCAAAATGCTATAACTTTCGCGTTTAAACTCTGAATTTGACGATTCCAGTTTCTAAAAATTCATAAAATTATGTTCTCTGTTTATGAACTTTATTTGGATGTTTGGACACTTTTTGTCTACTATTTTATTCATTTGTTGCTATTTGCACGTGTTACGAGTAGACGTTGAAGTGCCGGAAGGATTCGAAGGAGAAGTATTGACCCAGGAGCCAGCTCAGGACCAAGAGCAAGTACTTTTTGAAGGCAAGTTGTGCTTTGACCATGTTGATCCCATTTTGAAACCTATTTTGATTCAATTTATTGCATGCTAGCTTAATTAGAAAATACTTTATTTAATCCCGGGGAATTAGATAAATGCCAATTTGTTGTATGACACCTTGTTTAATTAAATATGTGCCATGACCCCTTGTCACCCTAGTTGTGGATTACTAGTTGGACACTACTAAATTGCCAACATGGGTTTGTAGATCGTTGTAGTATATGGCTTAGACCTGCTACGTGCTCATGACATGATTTTGGACAATCAAATGTTAATATTGACTTAATGATATATTGAACCTAATTTGGAAAGGTATCATGTGTTGTGCTGTTGATGGCACGTGGTGCATGGTAATCAACTGGGGTTTGATAAATAGCTTTCGACCGGGGCATGTGGCAAGAATGATCAGGTGGGCCAGCTGTGGCACCGGGAATGTTGGTTTGGTTCTTCGGGTAGTCTTGCCCTGGTCACCCTAAGGACTTAACCTTGCAAGCCTTTGAACTGAGTCAAGCGTGCAACCACTTGTCCGTAATGAGACGGACCTAGTTGATTAAGTTACCAATAACTTACTTGTGGGACCTCTGGGTGTCAACTACACCGTTTGTGTAGTTGTATGGGGGAGCGTCTGGGGCTGCGCCAGTACCCATCTAATCTGGTTTGACCTAAACTTCGCCTTTGCTACGGGAAGGGTTAGAGTGCAACACCGGAGAGGACCACTGCTTGTTAGAAGTTTAGAAAGACTTTGTTACGGGAACTCGCCTTTGTGGTGTTTGATTTGTATCTTGTGGGTAAAGTGCATAACCTCTGAGAGTGTAAAATCTATTCGAATAGCCGTGGTTCATGTATTGGACATCGCTCGGGGATTACAGTCAAGGGTTAGACCTTCCCAAAAATAACTTGGACTTGAAAGGTTGGGTTTGGTTTAATAATGATGTTGATGGAAATGTGGATTAGGATTGGGAAAGATGTTTATTTAACTCCTGGAAAAGTTGTTAATGATATACTTGTTTCTACTGCTTTCGAATCTACTTATATTATTTGTTAAATGTTGTTTACTGCAAATATACCTTGAGCTATTCCTTTGTATCAAGCCATGCATATAGTATATTAGCTTGCATTCTGTGCATGACTTGCTGAGTACCAAGTACTCACCCTTGCCGTAATACAACACCAGTTGAAGAGGAGACTACACCAGCTTTGGAGGAGGAGCTCCAAGAGGAACCGTCTACTTAGGGAGCGAGCCCAGTCAGTTGCCTGTGGTATACTGGATGGCGCCACGATGTTATCTTATTTTCCGCTGCTATTATTTCTCTTTTAATAAGTTTCGCCCTGCGAGGCGTATATTTGTAACTTGACCCTAAGGTCAAGCAACCAGTTTGATTATTTGGTTAAAGTACTTTATTAGTATCGAGTGGTATGATTGTGATATTTACCAATATTGAGACTGTGTGCACTAGCGCGTTCCTGGACTAGTGCTGAATACACAGAGGGTCCGGATTTGCAGATTCGGGTCCCGACAAGCATTCAATTCATTCCTGTGTTTGTCTATCTCCGAGGTCATAAGAGATATTGCGGCGTTATGCCAGACCCGGTTGTCAGGGCTGAAGTTCTGTGGCTTTGTAGGAGCAAGTGGTGTTTGATTTCGTCATTTTACTGGTTTAAGAAATCATCTTTGAAAACCCTTCTTGTTTCGTGAAAGTTTGGGGTTTGGTGTTAAGGTTTTATTTGAAAAGGATTACTTGATCGCTTGGTTCCCTTTTAAGAAAATTGTCTTTCAACCATTTTCCTCTATGGGAGTCTTTGAGATTGAAAAGTGTTTTGGAGAATTCCTTTTGCATGACCAAATTTGGGTTTGTCTCATTGCAACTTTGAGAGTCAAGCTTCTTTGTGAGTTTTGGTTGAGTATTAAAAGAAAAATGCTGCAAATAAAGTAAGTATTCGTTTGACTGAAATTACTTGTCAAAAGTGAAAATTGTTGTTTAGCATGTTATGTAGTATGTAACAATGTGGTTTATGGAAATGATGTACTCCTTAGTTAATTTGCGAGTTGAATCAATTAAATGTAATTGTTATCTTTAGCTTAAGATTAAATGAACTTCTAGTGCTGTAGATTACTCTATAGCGAGAATGATTAAAGGTGTTAATGTACCTGCTTAGAATCAGTTGCTTTGCTTTAAAAGTGCTTATGACCCCGATAGTGTTTAAAGTTTCAAACCCTGATGCATAGTTAGAACATTAAGATGATGTAGACTGCTGATATTGTTAAATAAACTTTGCTGGTTGTTAAAGATGTTCTACTCGTTACATGTTAACAGAGATATTTAATCGTGTTGGTGACCTTAACTTGGAAGTTGATTAGAGTTGTTATTTATGATGTTGCAAACTATTAGTATATTTGGAAGTGCGGTTGTGTTCCTATAATGCTAATATCGTGTTAATTGGGGAGACATAGGTTTTGTAGTCGTGGTAAGAGCTTTGTGATGGTCCAACTCATTCAGTTTTGTTTTAAATAGTTGGAGCATGTTGAGTAGTGACAATTTGCTATAGCCTTTGGATAGGGTAACTAAAAGTAATGTTGCAGTTTTTAAGATTATGCAAATAATTGATATTGATGACTGGGTAGTGTTGTTAATTGTTGGAAACCATTGATCCAATAGAGAAAAGTGTAAAACTGTGGTATTTTGTCGAGTACATGTTGTGATGGGATGAACAATGGATGATAATCATGATGTAAGATTTTAACCATAATGAATGCATATCTTAGAAGCCTATTTACGAATTTTATCTTGTAGAGATAATACTTATTTGTTGAAGTCATTTTATTGATTGAACAAGCTTTAATTGTCAAGATGTTAATGTATGGATGGTATAAAATTGATAGGTTGATCATGCTAAAGTATTTGTTGAAGTATGATGTTTTAGAATGAGAATAAGATGTTGTATGATGTGTTTGTCTTTGGGGAACAGGATGAGGTAGTATTGGTTGGATGCCTTTTTGATAAGCATCGTAAACTTTATTTATAAGTGTTGGGAAAGGTAACTAGAGGAAGAATTGGTTATGTAGCTTTTGGTTGAATTATGATGGGCTTCTCGATGAGTAAATAGTGAATATTGAATGCCTAAATGGTAAGGGTAGTGGAATACTAGATATGGTGGGTTTCATGCTGAGCTTGTGTTTAAAACCTTTTGGTCTGGTTTGGTTGTTTCCTATCTTGGTTAAATGTTTTCGGTCGAGGTGTTCTTTATGTTGTGTTTCAGAGTTTCCCTAAAACCCGTAGAAATTGGTGCCAATATTTGGTTTTGACGAATTTGTTTAGTTTGTGTTGTGAGTATGGGTTTCCACCCAAAAGTTTTTTTTTGAGTGGATCGCGCTCCTTCGCGTTCGCGCTGCATCATCTTTGGAGTAAATTTTAAAGGAAGCAGAAGGTCTTAGTGGGTTGTGTTGGAGATTGTTGAGATTCAATTTGTAACTCCATTTGGCTAGAGTTGGAGTTATTTGAAAATGTGTGCGGTGTTTGAAAATGCTTCACAAGGTGGATTTTTATGAATGGTTCATAAGTGATTTTGTTAGTGAAGTGTTCCCTTTTGAAATGAATTTCTCTTTGCGGTGGTTGTGTGTGCAGATGTTTGACTTTGGAGTTGATGTTCTGTTCCAAAAGGTTGAGTTTGATTTTGCGGGGTTTTGCAAGGTTAGTTTTAAATGGATGATGGGTTTTGACACGACGTGGTGTTTTGCTGTTAACGATGTTGCCGTCATAGTCTATATGATTTAGTGCAACCGTCAATGTTATGTGTGTTTCAATCATGTGATACCGAGGAAGAAGTCTTTTGGTGAATGACTTTTCGATATTGTTGTTACATGATGAGCGAATGGTGAAAACGAAGCATGGCATCGTTTTTAAATGTTCAATGATAAATGAGTCGGTGAGCCAGGTCGGTGAGAAAGTCATATATGGATATATGACTAATCCGGAGTGCTCTTGAAAAGTGTGCATTCTTGTCATGTACCGAGATTCCCATTTCTTCCTAGTATGAAAAGAAAGAATAAATGAATTATGGTATTTTTGGCTGTGGTGTTAGAGATTTGAGTTTTCTTTGCGATTTGGCTTAGAAAAATAAAATGTGTGCTCTTTGGATGTTGTCGGATCCTTTCCAAAGTGGTTTTTAGCGCTTTGGGGTTTGAGTTGTTATATGTGGACCAATTGGGTTCATGTTACGGTTGAGCTGACTCAATAATGGTGCTGTTTGTCCTGGTCCTTTAAGTGGAAGGATGTGAGGGCGAGGCTTTCTTAGTAAGAGAAATCTGGTGTGGCTAATAGTTGATCGTAAATGGTGTAGAAGTGAAGAGTAAAGGAAGGTTGTCTATGCCCCAATTCAAACCTTCTTGGAGAATTGTTTCCGTTTTTGTGTCCCTCGGTAGGGTTGATCAAATTATTACTGGACCACTTGGTGGTTGCTAGTAATTGCTTTCTGTTTTCGAAGAGTATTGGATCTTTTTGTCGCCGGGCTATTGAGCGTGTTGTGCCAACCGAAGTGGAATGTTCGGTTGTTATTGATTATGCGGGTTTTCAGAACCCTGGTCATAAAGTAGGCTTCTCCTTTCGGTGGTAGTGGGGCGGGTGTTGGTCTTGTTGTAAAAGATCAGAATGTAACCCCGTTGGTTCAAGCAGTTAGTAATCTTAGAGTGTTGTGTCTCACTTGGTTTGCGTCGTCTCGAATACGACGAACCACAGTTGAGAGGTTGAGGTGTGAAAGCACGTTTGTGCTTGGGAGCTGAAGAGGGTTCTAGAGGCTGGTACCGTGTTCTTCTGGAGGGTAGCTTTGATTAAAAAGGGATCGAGCACTTTAGTGCCAAGGAATGCATAGAATAAGGAGTGTGAGACCGTTTTTCTTCGTTGGCTATTTGGGGATCTATCATGTTGCTTGGTTCGTTCTGAGGCCTTGTGTAAGTGCTTTACATTTCAATGTTGAGTAAGTTTCTGGCAAGTTCTGAGGTGAGTTATCGTTAGAGCTGTCAGTCTTCGAGCCTTAGCTCCTTGCTTCTAAGTGCTGGCTAGTGAAAATCGTAGGGGCTTCTGAACGGGTTCTGAGAAGTGAACTTTAGCCCCCCTCTGATTTGGTTGTTTGCAAAGTGGCGTGTCTCGGATTTGGGGTCGAATCCTGTTAAGGGGGGAGAATGTGACATTACGGAATGCGACATTTTAGATTTCGGCTTTACGATACGACTTTATATCGTGATTCGGGCCGTTTTCCGGGTGTTTGGGCCTCTCCGGGGGAGTTTGGGCCTTGCGGGAGCTAGTTTGGGCCTTGGGGAAGTAAATGGGCTGTTGGTGGGGGGTATTTGGCCCATGTGGGGGGGGAATCCTGCCAACCCTAGGGTTCCCACCCGCCCCCATGCGCCCCCTAGTCCCCTTGCGCCCCTCCCTCCAAGCCGCCACCCCTTGTGCCTCCTCCCCCCACCCCTTGCGCCTCCTCCCCCACCCCTTGCACCTCTCCCCTCCCCTCTCCACCTTCCTTGATGCCCCTAGGGGAGTTCTCCACCTTACCACCCCGCTGATCCGTCCATTGGAGCGCTCTGCGACGAGGAGATCCGGTGGATTTGGAGCGAGGAAGGAGATCGCGTGAACCGGGAGGAGATTCGTCGGATCTTCGTTCGTCGGGCGAAGGTATGGCTAGGGGAATCCTTGGGGTTGGTCTAGGTACTATTCTAGGGGTTGATATCATGTTTTTAGATCAATTCGTAGTGCTGTGATTGGGTAGATTAGATGAAATCTAGAGTTTGCCACGTTCTCTGTTTCGGGCAGATTGTGCAGTCGACCTAGGGTTTGAGTTTTCGCCAATTTAGATTCGGAATTTGGTCGTCCGCCTGTTGACAAAGTTGTAGGTAACTTCAATACCTTTCAGTGGACATAAAGAATATCCAATTCCTCCCAGTCGTTTGAAGGTTATGCTCATTTTACCGAACGTGTTCAAAGCTATGACGAGATTGGAACAGATCACGGTATTCTGTAGATTAAACCACTTTAGAGGCCTAATCGGTTTTTGCATATACTTAGAAAAAATTAGGAAATTTCCTAAGCTATGCGAGTATGTACTCGTTTAATCGATTCGGAGTCTTAGAACTCAAGTTATGCTCGTTGGAAGTCTGCTGTCCCGACGGGACAGAACCTCTGTTTTTGGGTTTTGCGACTAGTTTGCGAAGTCGGGGTAGAAGAGTGTTTGCATATTGTTTTGTGGGCATGATTTTGAGTGTGTGGTACCTATGCGCAGGTGGTGTGACCCCGGGAGTGCCCTCTACTTCTCGTCAATCCGTCGCTCGTGGTTGAAGCAAGTGTATTGGAATGGGTATCGGGTTGTATGATGCTAATATTGACTAGATGCAAATGGTTTATATGTTATGATACCTTGCCATGTGCATTGGTTGCCCATGATATGATGAAATTGGTTATTATGATGCCATGTTATGCTTAATTCAGTTATGCGCAAGTTGTTTATATTTTGGCATGTTTGCATACATGGCATGAGAGATGGCCCGGTCGGTGAGAAAGTCATAACTAGTCCGGTAAGGTCGGTGAGAATGTTATAACTAATCCGGAGCGCCTTTTAGTAAGACCTACATCGTGATTCCATCCACCGCGGTGAGTGGAAGCGATGCGTAGGCACCCTCCATCTACAGGATGGAAGGGGGAAGAGGGTGCACGCCGACAGGTGTGCACTCAGCAATACCGGTATATGCTTCCAGGAGATATGTGCATTGCATTGCATTATATGATGATGTTATATGATGATGATATATGATGATGTCAATGAGATGCATACACTGTGAATATGAGATGTTTATGATGTTGTATGTGAAAAGTGGTGATGAAGGTATTGGAATGTATTTTCTTATTCCATTGCAATATACTTGCTGAGTGATGAACTCACGCTTGTGCTTATGTTGTTTTTCTTAGGTACCATGAAACCGGCATGCGGGAAAGGGAGCTAGTCACACGTCATCACTTAGCATCACACATTCAAACAATGACATGTTCCTTCCTTTAATTGTGATGGTTAATTCACTGAACTAAACTGTGGTTTTGATGCTTCTTTGGTTGCCATGAGTAAATGCTTAGTCCATATTTGACATGAGACGGATAGGCTTATATCCTTAGTTGTATGATGGCTGAAATTCCTGTTTTGTCACGTTATTGCTATCGTTCTTTATGCTATCTTGATATGATAAGATTGTTGTTGCTTCAATTCATGGAAAAACAAAGGAGATGCTGCCGAAATTCTCGGTTTTAGCATTTACTCCTGTGCTGTAATTTATCTTAATTTATGGAATTTAGATGTTGTTTAGCCTATGTTTGGTAGCATTCAGACATGCTAGATGCCGGGGTGTTACATAGACCAACCAAAAGCCACCATGTGGTTGCACGAGAAACGAAGCGCCACAGCTGAACCACTCGACTGCGTGATGTCAACGATGATGTCATCATGACGTAAGCCGTGATGTCATCAGTTGGGCCCATATGTTGGTGTCATTCGATTTTTCCAGAAAAATATTTATTTTATTTAATTCGATGATGATGTTAGCATGACATCATAATTTGTTTTTTCTTTAGAAAAATAATTCAGCCAAAATTATTTTTCGGTGTTGGCGTCGCAGTGACATCATTAATTAGAATTTTTAGTACAAAACTAATTCGGTTTATTCTTTTTAGTTTATTTTCAAACTTCAAATTGCTCATTCTTGCTCATATGAACTCTTATTGAGGTGATTCTAGAGCCTAAAAATTTGTAAAATTCTGCTCTATTTAATGGTTAACTAGTTATATGCCCGTGCGTTGCTACGAAAAACAAAATTGATAACGAAAAATAAAGATTAAAAAATAAAAAAAATACTATTTCATAAGATCAAACATCTATCTTTAACGCTTCGTTTTTTACAAAAGCTGGCTAATTAAAGCAACGCTTCGTTTCTTGCGTAGGGCAATTAAGTAGGGCAATTAAGTAGGGCAATTAAGCAGGGCAATTAAGTAGGGCAATTAAGAAGGGCAATTAATGTGACGTATTTCATAAGATCAAACATCTATCTTTAACTCTTCGTTTCTTGCAAAAGCTGGCTAATTAAAGCAATGCTTCGTTTCTTGCGTAGGGCAATTAAGCAGGGCAATTAAGTAGGGCAATTAAGCAGGGCAATTAATGTGACGTGGGAAGAAACTCTCACTTTATATAGTAGAGATTTTATTTGATTTTTGGAGTTGAGTTGGTCTCTTTTTTGTATTTTTTTATTTTTTTTATTCGTTACGCGTAGACGTTGAAGTGCCCGAGGGATCGAGGGAGAAGTACTAGTCCAAGAGCAAGGGCAAGAGCTTTTTCAAGGTAAGTTGTGCTTTAACCATGTTGATCCCATATTTTAAAACTATGCTATTTGAAATCATTGCATGCTAATTCAAGTTAAAATGATTTCAATTAATTTAGGAATAGTTAATCGACCTATTTGATTATGTCACCTTATCATTATTACTTATATGCCATGATTCATTTGTCACCCTAGTATTGTTGATTATTAGCTGGTTACTATAATAAATTGCCAACATGGGTCACTAGAACGTACTAGTTTGCTTATATATGCAACATGTTATTGATATCATTTTGGAGTATCAAAATTAATCCTGCTTAATGGAATATGGAACGTGTTTAAGAAAGGTGTGTCATGTGTTATTGTTGATGTTGATGGCACATGGTGCATGGTAATCAATTGGGGTGGTAAAATGATTTAGACTAGGGTAAGTAACAGCAATGGTGAATATGGTGGTCTAAGTGTGGTATTTGGGTGGTCTCATTTCTTCTTTTGGTAACTTAGATATTGTGAGTTTTTGGATAAGTCTTCTCTCGATGAATTAAGTACTTAAGTACTTAACCTTGCAAGCATTTGAACTGGGCCAAACATACAACCACATGTCTAGAATGGGACAAACCTAGCTGAGTAATTTGTAATTTCTAGATTTTGGTACTGTTGTGGTGGTGTGGGTTCCACGTGTACAGGTACACACATGGCGCAAGAGGGGGGCTGATGGTTGGTGGTAACCAATCCCCTCAGTGTTGAAACCTCAGCGGATAGTACTGGGTTTAGATGGAGCATTGTAAAGGCTTTGTTATGGTCATTCACTTTCGTGGTGAATTGATTATATCTTGTGGATAAAGTGTATAACCTTTGCAAAGTGTCAAACCTATTCGAATAGCCGTGTTTGTGGTATTGGAAAATGCTCAGGGATTACAGTCAAAGGTTAGTTTTTGATAAAATGAGCATGGGAATGGAGGCAGTGTGCCGATGAAAACATGAAAATTGATTTAAGGTTGCGAGATTGTTTACTTGTGAAACTTATTATTGTTATTATTTGTTTGACTGCTTTTCGATCTATTTATTGTATTTGTTTGTAAATGTTGCTTCATTGCCAAACAACCAATTCAGCCATTCACTTAGAATAAGCCATGTATGTAGATAATAGACTTACATTCTATGCATGACTTACTGAGTGCTTCATGTACTCACCCCCTTGCAACAATTCAAACACCAGTTGAAGAGGAGACTACACCTGCTCTTAAGAACGGGAGGAGCCGAACAATTAGGGTACGAGACTAGTCAGTTGCCTGTGGCATTGATGGGCTACTACGAGTTTTACTTGTCCGTTGCAGTTTTCTTTATATTTGATTCTTTAGCCAGCGTGGCGTATTATTATAAATTGGCCATAAGGTTGACCAAACAGGTTATATTAATAGATGAAGTCTTTATTTATTATTTCGTTGTGTATGGTTGTAATATTTCATCTATGTTGAGACTGTGTGTACTAGCGTGATCATGAACTAGTGTTGAATACACAGAGAGTCCGGATTTGCACATTCGGGTCCCGACATGCATGACATGAGAAGATGATCATATGTAGTGAAAAAGTTGTACAATCTTTATAGAGTGTAAAACTATTCGAATAGTCGTTTCCCGGTTATGGACAATGGTTGAAAATTTCACACGAGGGTTAGATTTTATAGAATAAAATTGGGTGGAAGGCTATGTGAAAGAATAGGTTTAGGTTGTATGCATCTTTGTAAAAGTTCTGAAGAAATTTACACAATTGTGTTATTTCTTTTAATTATGCTTTCAATCTATTTATTGTATTCCGATGCAAAAGATTGTTTTATGCAAAATAAATCAGGCAAGCCATCCTTTTTAATAAACCTTACATATAGTTATTTAGACTTGCATTCTGTGCAAAGCTTGTTGAGTACTCTATTTGCTTACCCTTACAATAAACATCACTCAGTTGGAGAAAAAGAGGAATCAACACCATCTTTGGAGGAGTGTCGTGAAGAGACCGATTATTAGGATTTGATCCCTAGTTGTTTTCCTGTGGCAGGTCAATGGGTCACTTTGGAGTTTATTTGCTTTTTCGTTGTAGTTATTTATGTAGTGCTTAAGCCCTACGTGGCATAATAAGTGCACCTATTTATTTATCAAATATAGTTTGTATATGTATGGAGTTGATATTCTATCTATGTTGCCACTATGTGCATTAACGTGATCCTAAACTAGTGTAGTATACACAGAGGGTCAAGATTTGCATATTCGGGTCATGAAAAAGCTGGTATTAAAGCCATATCGACTGTAGGTCTGAAGCCTAGTTGGTATGGCTATTTCTAGGAAATTTAAAATTATTATCTAAAGAGAAGATTAACTTGCAAGAAGAAACAGTTGCTTGACTTACCATGTCTCTCTCTACCCATCTCGTTGTTGTTTCTTCCCTCTTGCTGGTTGTACTTGGTTATTTACCTTGAGTTGCCTTTAAATAGATGTCGTTGCTTCACACCTATGGAGGGCGCATTGGGTGTTACGCTGCTGAGTTATGGAGGATCTTGCAAGAGCTCGAAGGTTATGAGAGGCCATTTTATAAGGGAACTAACTAGGCAGTGAACAATAGAAGCCATGGAGTAGTGTGCAAGATCACCAGTCTACACCCAAGGAGAACATCACTTGGGGTGGCTCAACGATTGAAGAGGTTCCAAGCTTAGCCAGTTGAGGCTCATGATGTGAATAGCCGCGTTAGTTAAAATTAGAAGTGTCCCCCTTTTGGCATTATACCTTACTCTAGGTTTGCATTCTTGATTTCTAGTGTGTGCAGTATAGCTGCAAGGGCCCTTAGACACTTGTTTGCAGCCATGCTAAGACCTAAGTTATTCATATAATTTTTTGTTAGTTCATTTTAATTGTGCCTTTGTGCTGTGTCCAGTTGGGTTAAACCTATTTCGTCGTGGGAGTTCTTTTCTTGTCTTGTGCCTTTCTGTGACACTACGGAATGGTGTGTCATTATAAAATGTGAAATTAGAGACTAAAACCTTACGGTTTGAGGTTTAATCGTGTTTTCGGGCCGTTTTCGGGAGTTTGGGCCTAGCGGGAGCTAGTTGGGCCTTAGGGGGATGAATTGGGCCGGAGGTGGGGGAAGTACGGGCCCATGTGGAGGGGTTTTTGGGGGCAGCAAGGCTGCTGCCCTGCCCCCATGCACCAGCCCCACCCCTCCTAACCCTAGCCGCCACCCTTCCCTTCCCCCCATGCGCCTCCGCTAGCCTCCTCTCCCCCTTGTGCGCCACCACCCTCTCCTCTCCTCTCCACCACCCTTGCTGCCCCTAGGGGAGTTCTCCACCTCACCACCCGGCAGATTCGTCCATTGGAGCGCTCCGCGACGAGGTGATCCGGTGGATTTGGAGTGAGGAAGGAGATCGCGCGAACCGGGAGGAGATTCGTCGGATCTTCGTTCGTGGGGCTAAGGTATGGATAGGGGAATCCTTGGGGTTGGTCTAGGGGCTGTGCTAGAGGGTAATTTGATGCTTTTAGATCATGTAATGGTGCTGTGATTGGGTAGATTAGATGAAAACTAGAGTTTGCCACGTTCTCTGCTTCGGGCAGATTGTGCAGTCGACCTAGGGTTTGAGTTTTCGCGATTTTTGGTTTGAGTTTTCGCGATTTTAGACTCGGATTTTGGTGGGACACCTGTTCAAGAAGTTGTAGGTAACTTCAATACCTTTCAGTGGATATAAAGAACGTCCAATTCCGCCCAACCGTTTGAAAGTTATGCTCGATTTACCGAACGTGTTCAAAACTGTGACGAGATTGGAACAGATCACGGTATTCTGTAGATTAAACTACTTTAGAGGCCGAATCAGTTTTTCCATATACTTAGAAAAAGTTAGGAAATTTCCTAATCTACACGAGGATGTACTCGTTTAATCGAGTCGGAGTCCTAGAACTAAAGTTATGATAGTTTGAAGTCTGCTGTCCGGGCGGGACAGATTCTTTGTTTTTCGATATTAGGGGTAGTTCGTGAAGTCGGGGTAGACGAGTTTTTGCGTACTGTTTTGGGGGCACGTTTTGAGTGTATGGTATGTATGTGCATGTGGTGTGACCCCGGGAGTGCCCTCATCCTCTCGCCATTCCGTCGCTCGAGGTTAAGGCAAGTGTATTGGAATGGGTATCGTTTAGATTGTTGCTATACTTGATTAGATGCAACTTGCTTTATGATATGATGCTAAGATTGAAGTTTTCCTATGACATGTTGAACATGATTTCATATTGATTATGATTGTGTGGTATTTAATGTTTATGCCAATATTTACATGTTTATGTCATATGTGCATTCATAATGGAAGAGGCGTCCCATGCTGATGCGGGCCTCTGTGTTCACACGTAGTGAACACGAAAGACCTACCTCGTAGTCCCATCCACAGGTGTGTATGGGAGCAAGTCAGTAAGAGTAGGCTCCCTCCATCTACGGGATGGAAGGGGAAGGGGGTGCACGTTGACGGGTGTGCACTCGGCAATACCGGTATGTGCTTCGAGGAGATATGAGCATTTGCATTGCATACATGATGATGATGAAATAAGTACAATGATGTTGAGACATGAGTAAGATGTGGTATATGAGATTATGACTTATTCATGATGTTGATCATGGTATGTAGTGATGATAACATTGAATTGTTCTTTATGATCCATTGCAATATACTTGCTGAGTGATGAACTCACGCTTGTGTTTATGTTGTTTTTCTTAGGTACCATGAAACCGGCATGCGGGAAACGGAGCTAGTCACACGTCATCACTTAGCATCACACTTTTAAACAATGACAAGTTCTCTCCTTTAATTGTGATGGTTAATTCACTGAACTAAATTATGGTTTTGATGCTTCGTTGATTGTCATGAGTAATTGATTAGTCCATATTTGACTTGTGACGGATAGGCTTATATCCTTAGTTGTATGGTGGCTGAAATTCCTGATTTATCATGTTATTGCTATCGTTCATTATGCTATCTTGATATGTTATGATTTTTGTTGCTCCAATTCATGATAAAACAAAGGAGATGCTGCCGAAATTTCGGTTTTAGCTATTGCGCCTTTGCTGTAATTTATTTTAAAATTTGTGGTATTTAGGTGACGTTTAGTCTATGTTTGGTAGCATTCGGGCATACTAGATGCCGGGGTGTTACACTTTCCCTCTTATCTAATCCCTTGAAACAATCAGCAGATAGTTTAGACTCGTGCAACCAACAACGGTGCCAATGGAAGTGAAACCCATGCCAATGGGAATTCCAATAATGAAGCTGTTCCCTAGCAATTCCCGCTAGTAGACATGTAGAATTTTGGAATTTTCCTTGCTACCCAAACTCAGTTGATATAGACAATGATACAATGAGTTTAAAACATGGCTATCAAGTTGTTGTCAACAATGCGCTGCCTGTTGCTGCCCCTATTCCTCATCCACAGTCAAAGCATTAATAGTTTATGATAACTTGTCCACCTACTTTTGCCGAGAATGTTACCCCAATGGAAGATGATAATTGACTCAAAGTCATTGAGAAGAAGTTACTCATTACTCAATGTGAAGACAATAAGAAGAATTTTATGCTTCTCATCATTTAGAAGGAATTGCAGCAAAAAGGTGGGAGAACTATTGTGCCACACATGAAGCACCACTGAATATCACTTAGGCTGAGTTTGATGCTTCTTTTCATGGGTACCATGTGCTTAAAGGAATCATGAACATCAAGAAAGTGGAATTTCAAGCGATTAGACAAGGTGGCCAGTCTATAGCTGAGTACCTAAATAAGTTTTACTAAGTTTGCTCATTACGCACCTGTGGATGTTGCTACTGACAAAGCAAGATATGCCCGTTCTTGAAGTATTTGAACTTTGAACTACAAGTCAAGTTGATTGCTTATACTTTCCTATTTTTCAAGAGCTAGTCAATATAGCCCGTGTTCTTAAGGATAATCGCAAGAAGTTAGATGTCACCTGTAAGGGCAAATGGTTCAATAGAGAAGTTACCAAAATCAACAAAGAGTAAGGATTGTTCCTCAATAGTTTGTTCGCTACCCCATCTAAGACATCAGTCAAGACTCTGTTCCCAGCACCTCGCTCTGTTAGTCGGAATTTTCATTCCCTGGCTGGTGTAGGGTCGAGAATGCGCCTAGAGGGGGTTGAATAGGCATTATTAAAAATCTCTACTACTAATCGAGGATTATGCTCTAATCAACCCTATATCAAAACCTACACAATGATTATACGCAAGCGAAAGACTAAGGTTTTGACAGTTAAAACCTAAATCAACTAGGCTCACTAGTGCACTAGCTAATTATGTCTCTAACTAGATTTGCATACTAATTAAACTAGTAAGACTAAGCAATTCTAAATACAATAAAAAAGAGATAATATTGTAACAAGGTAAATGCTTGAATGTAAAAGAGATAATGAACACGATACTTTTTACCGTGGTGTTCGGAGACTTGCCGGTCTCCCCTAATCCACGTTGAGGAAGTTCAACTCACTTTGGGCCAGCTCACTCACTTGAGGCTTCCACCTCAAATTCACTCGTGGTAGATTTTCACCCATTCGGGTAGGCTAATCTCCAACCTTCATAGACTTCGCTGGAGCTCCTTACAAACCTTGAGAGCTCTCGACACGGCGCTCCTACGCCGTCTAGGTGGCAGCAACCACCAAGAGTAATAAGTCAAGCAATCCGCTTGAACTTTACCTAGCGCAAGACATGCGCTTCTGATGACTCCTAGTGCAACACATGCACTAGGATTCTCTCAATCCACTCTAGGTACAACACATGCAACCTAGTCTCACTCTTTGATCAAAAACTGAATTGAGGTATGCAACACATGCAACACCCTCACAAAAATACTCAAGAGTAAAGCCAAGGCAAGAACAATAGCTCATCAACTAGCACAAGCCCCCCAAGGGGGTCCTTTTATAGCCCACATGCCAAAACTAGCCGTTGGGGACAAAATCTCAGAAAAAACGGCAAAACCGGCACTACCACACTCATAGGGCTGATTGTGCTGCCCTCAGCCCCAACGGTCGGCTAACGACTATAAATCCGGTACTACCGCAGGCAAAATCATGGTAGTGCAGCTCGGGCAGCACTACCGGCCCCTACGGGCGGTAGTGTCGACCTCAGGGCAATCTCAGAAAACACCCCTCTCTGAAAAATAACTACCGACGTTAAAATAGCGATAGTGCCAGCCTCGAGCCGCACTACCGCTCTCTAGGGACGGTAATGCCGGCCTCGGGCGACACTACCTCTCTTCAGGGGCAGTAGTGCCATATTTTTTAGACTAAAATGGTCATAACTTTTTACTCCGAAGTTTGATTTAGGTGATCTTGGACTCTTTGGAAAGCTTATCAAAAGGGCTACATTTTCCACCCTTTTTAAGATAAACAATCATAGATATTTCCCAAAATCACAAAAACTCCAAAGTGGCCACTCAAATCTAAAACTGATTTTCTCGAAACCCCTCACATAGACTTGATCAAAAGTGTGACCACAAGCTAGCAAGAGTCAACAAGATTAAATCTTGAGCCATGTGATGATCAACTCATGATCAAAATAATTTGCAAAACACATTTGCAAATTCTATTCACATGCTCCAAAGAATTTCACTCAAACTCCAACAAATTTGCGAAAACACATTTCGCAAACAACTCAAGATATATTTGCACAAACGCATTTAAGCAAATAAATTCCAGAGTCTATGAGATTGATACTCTTAGCCATGTGATGGTCAAACCATGACCAAGTCAACTTGCAAAAATCACGGTGCAAGTTGTCACATGCTCTTAGGATCCCGGACTTATATACCTCTCGTTTATTCGCACAACGAATATACAAATAACAATTAAATCTCAAGGAATGAGCTATCTCCCTTTTGCAATACTTGCAAATCCATAGCCTCATGCCAACTCCAAATCAACTTAATTTGCTTGAGTATCCTCGTTTTGCATCTCATGCAAAACCTAGCTCCAAGCAAGCAATAAATCCAATTCAAATGCATGAGCTTTCTAATTGCAACACATGCAATTCTCTAGCTCCATGCAACCAAATTGCTTGAGCTCTTTCCTTTTGCAACCCATGCAAACTTAGCTTCAAGCAATACCAAACAAACTCAATAAGATTTTGATTTAAAAACAAAACATGAAGTTCAACAATTGCAACACATGCAAAATATGAACTTCGTGCAAAACCAATGTATGAGCTTATCCTATTACAACATATGCAAATCAAAGCATCATACTAAAAACCAAAGCATATGCTTATCCTATTTGCAACACATGCAAATCCAAACAATATACTAACATACAAGCATGAGCTTCACTCATTCGCAACACATGCCAAATGGTTAGCTCCATGCAAAAACCAAATAAGAAGAGACTTGAGCTCGAGTGACTATGGATTGAGTTCATCACCATGATGAAGTTCAAACTAAATACTCAACCCCTCTTAATAGTATGACGATAAAATACTAGACACAAAGCTAGGAAACATCCTTAGCCTATCTAGTTATACCTTTGCGCCGCATGCTAGCGATCCCCTTTGGGGCTTTAATGACCTTTGATCATTTTGCTTCTCCCCGGGATCATCACCTAGCTCCCTTGAAGTCTTTATGATTCGCAATCATCTTCTCTTCAAGAGTGTCATCCAGCTCTACTTCCCTTCTCCGGGATCAACACCTGACTATCTCATCATCTTGTTCATCGCCTCTTGATGAACCTTCTCATCTTCTCAACCTTTGGATCTAACCCTATTTCATCACAACTCATAAAAAATGGTTAGCCTAAAAGACATGGTTGTCTCAATCATCTCTTGCATTAACCCATAATGGATGTCACTTATATCGATTGAGCACAACCTAAATCAATTTAATGAATTAAATATGTTTTGAGCACATGATGCAACTAATGCTTCATACTACTCAAGAACTCTCCATTTGTCCTTAATCGATCACAAGAACACCATCAACACATGATGAAATGTTCTTTGATGATTAGAAGACAAATGAACTCAATTTAAACTTTCATTTAAATTGATATGTTTCAATGTATTGATCCTTTATATATGAAGTGAAGAATAGATCAATACTAATGAAACTTCAAGTTAAAGTTTAAACTCCCCCTAAATACGTGCATCCATGTAATATATGGATTGGGAAACATAATGCACATTTTGTGGTATAAGCAATGGAGAAATTCATTCTTTAACTTGAATTCAAAGTATGCAATGGATAGTAGAATGAATGCGCACACATACATTAGGTTTTCCATTTTCCATCCAAATATGAGACTACTAACAATAATCTCAATAAACATGTTAGTCTCATTTAAAGATTAGGTTTGTCATTAAACAAGATTAAGCATTAATCTAACACCAATCACCAAAACCAATAGAGCTTGAACTTACAGCCGGTCAATGCTACGCTAGAAAGTGACCAAGACGTTATTTTAGCTACCGAGTTTTTGGAGGAGCATGGTGACTTCAACGGATAAGAGTCAAGGTGAAGATTGTTGAGTATGGTAACTGATATATAGTTTTCTAGGATTTAGAAAGGCGTGCTATAATGAGTCCTAGATGAATCCTAATATGATTAGAATTCTTATATTCTTTTGGAGGAGAATTCCTACTTCTCTTTGAAGGAGGACTAAGTGGGCTACATAAACCTATGGGGCTGGCCATAGTGAACCAAAGCAAGCTAAGCAAAAAGAGCTTATCCAGAGTGGAAGTGCATGAGAGGATTAGAGACTCGGTTATTCTTTAGCATTAGATTCTTATATAAGGTAAGGATCCGAGTGTCCTAAAGGTTCGAGAGGGTTTTGAGAGAGCAACAATCCCTTATACTTTTTTGAGATTGTGTTTAAAGAATTTACGGTTAGCTTCGCCAAATCTTTTCTCTCTCGCTGTGGTTGCTTCAACATTATTATATTGGTTCTCTGTACGGGATTCATCTGCATCATTTTTAAGACCGTACACGCTCGTGCCGTATCTCACAAAACCCCAATCCGATCCGAAGGCTACAGTGCATTAGAAGGGTTATTAGAGTGTAACACATAGAAATTATCTATTTTGGTTAATTAAGAAAAGAGATGTAATCCGATCCGAAGGCTGCAGTGTAACACATAGAAATTATCTATTTTGGTTAATTAAGAAAAGAGATGTAATCTTAATTCTACGTCTCCCACAGGATTCATAGGGCCGTTACATTCTTATAAATCTCTGCCGAAGCCTATTACACAAGCAATTCCTCATGCGTAGCATCGACAATGTTGTAGTTATGATGCTTATAAAGCTGTACGCTTGTTCTCAACCATTTGTTTTCTTTTAACTCTTTATTCTGGTAGCTGGTGTTCTGAACTTCTGAAAGTTCTGATCCCCCTGTGCTGTTTCTCTTTTGCTTTAGTTATTTACGTTTTGGTTTCTGTGTGCGCAAGAACCTTCATTCACTGAATGTTTTTTTTAGCAACCATCACCTAAATTTCTAGTCATTGTATTTGCTTTGAGATCGATGCACGCCCACCCTGAATTCAAGGTGGATTGCTATGTTTTGATGAGACAGATATGGACGGATACAGTTCAAAATTTAAATGTTTTTTGGGACAAAAACATCCGAATGATATCTATACACTCCCAGCATAGGTTTTGAACGGGCATTGCTGTCATCCCCACTGCTGCTTCAGCCTTGTTCACTATGACTGCAGTTGTGTTGTCTCCCGGTACTACTGTGGAGCAAACTCTCTCTGCACGAGTGTGGGAATTCCGTATTAGGGATCCATTTATTCTCACAAGGATACACTTGAGTTTAAGGCATCCTTGGTGAATTGTCACTTTCAGATGACTATCTATGGAATAAATAGTTAAGCTCGGAATCAACTTTATAATGATAGGACGCCCACCCATTCCTTAAAATCAAAGCAAATCAAACACTAACCCAGCTTTTCCACAATTACATCAAATTGCATGCTGATCCGAAGTGTGGCTCTTAACTCCTTATGCCGCTTATGCTCGTCGTCTTCCTAAGGAGTTCATAATTTCCGTTTCTCTTAATGGAGGCCCCTAAGAACTTACTGTGCCTTTTCATGTTTATATGTAGGTTCAGGGCCGTCGATGGCCATGTGCCATCTAGGCACCGGCACAGGGCCCCCAAAATTACTAGGGTCTGAAATCAGAGTTCAAAATTATTAGCAACGCCCGCAGTCTGATCCACCTTGATTAATTTATTTGCTCGCATAGTACTTGAAAATGAAAGCACTTGAAAGACACAAGAAAGACTCAATGGGTTGGCAATGATAGCACTTAAAAATGATGTTTTTCAAGAAGATTAATTATGAAGATATAATTAAAGATTTTATTTCAAGAAATACTAGGTGGATGATGCTTTTTAGTAGAACATGAGGTCAGTACTATCTTGACTCTTATAGCATTCATATTTGATATGTTCCTAAATTTTGTAAGAAAACGCACATATTAAAGTTATATAATTGTTTGAAAATATGCCTTATTTATAGTACACATGAATTTTTTAAATTTTAGAGCCTTAATTTTCATTTCGCTTTGGGGCCTTAAATTTCTAGAGACGGCCCTGTGTAGGTTACAGTTTCGAGGCAAATGATGATTTACTCTGGTGATGGATCTGCTAATATGCAATCTATTCACTACTCTGAATTGTAGGACTCCAGTTAGAAGCCATGAGTTTGCTCTGCAATTTATGCGAGCCGGACTTATGCCTAGGGATGGATCTCATAATTATGATAGTGCAATTCACATAGTTGTAAAGCTGTAATCGGACCTGGTTTAACTGTTCATCCCGTTGCCTCTTGCATTTTTGGTTCGTGCGTATTTCTGTATGACTTTGGATCATACCTTGCCTGAGAAAATCTGTTGCCCATGTTAATTTCCTACTCCGGTTGGATCTGCTAGACTGCTACTCACTGTGATTTTCTACTTGGTTTTCGAAATGGTGGCTCGTGTATTATATTTCCTTATGTGTTCTTAAAATTGAGGTGGATTAGCTGGTATCCTGTTTAGTTTCAGCATTTATTTTCCTTCTTTGAAGAGAAATTTTACGGTGGATAACATAGGTAGTAGTAAATAGTGGTAGGAGAAATCAAATCTAACCATCCATTCCTCAAGGGTATTTTAGGTTTTTCCTATCAATTCATCGGAGGTGTTTTAGACTTTTCCTAATTCGTTCACAGTTTTGGATTCACCGAATACCTGATGATCTTCAGAGGCTTCTTATCCATTCATTCGTCATTCAACAGGATCATAGGGCGTGTTTTACCGTAGAGGACAAATAATATGATATAATTTTTTCACCCTTTTCTGAATTTTACTACCAATACTACATGTGGCAGCATAACTAGATTTAAATTGATTTCATCCATTAGATTAAAAGGAATGGATGACTTATATTGATTTTAATCCACTATAAAAGAGTTCTCTTTGAAAGTCTTGTACTACAGTGAACCAGTCATGCAAGGATCGGGTCAGGCAGTTTAGGCTCCTCAATTGGATCCCATTGGTCCAAGAGGATACAGACTGGCCCATGTTGCGCACTGCGTAGTGTGTACAGTTGAAACCTACATGTAACTTGTAAGCAAGGCAGCAAATTGCCACAGAAGATGAGCGCGTAGGCGGATCTAAGTGTGCCAGGTAAGCACCAAAGTCTCCAAAATTTAAAATGTTAGTAGATCAGCTTTTCAATAGATCAAATTTAGACCCGAGAACTAATTGTATTGTACTTTTAGCAAAATTTGAATATATGCGTTGGATCTATGATATTACGAAATTATTTTATAACGCTGTAGGGTTATATGTATGAAGTGTACGTCCCGTTGAAAATTTTCTAGTTCAGTAGAACAACTTTTCTTTCAGCAAGCAGGGAGGTTTGGTTTCTGCTTCTTCCTTGTCCCAATGTCGTACAACTGAGATCACATTGGTTACTTTCAGCACGAGAGCTTCAAGAGTTGGTACATTTCGTCATTTCCTATTCTCTCCATAGCTTTTCACCTGTCTTGGTGCGTACTTTGGTCAGAAGTCAAGCACCTTCATGAAAAAGCGGCTTCGTTTGGCATTTTATTCGCCTGTCCAACCGATCGTCGTCTAACTTTTCACCCATTTTTTGGGAAAGCGATTAACCTTTTCTTCGTCGCCTGTGTATGAATCAAGCCGAGTAAAAATCATCCGTACCCAGATGTAGTTACATTTTCCATTTCTCGTCCAAGCTAAATTATTTTCATTAGAGCAGTACAATGGTATATATCAGCTGTGTGTAAACTAATGCCACGTAGAATTTTGGGTGATGTGGAAGAGAGAGAAGAAGGAGAGAGAAAAGTGTTGTCTGTTATTTAACAGACGGTCTTATAGACGGTTTTAGACTGTCTGTACCATTGTATAGACAGTGTATTAATTGTATAAGAGGTTATTATATACGACTATATAGATAATTTATTGTATGAGTTGTCTTTAAGTTTATATAGATGATATGAAAGTGTATTATAGACCGTCATTATCTGTATCATTGTACATGCCTTTAGGCCCCGTTTGGCAACTTGGAACCGAGGTGTTTCTACTAGAATCTGGGAGAAACCCAGCCAAATGGACTAAAACTCAGAACGATTCTCCTCGGAACGTTTCTTCTTTTTCCACGCCGTGGCTGAATCATCCTCAACCCCGTTTCTACTAGTTTCTACTAGAATTTGGAACCGTACCAAATGGTTTGCAGAAAGTGATTCTGATTCTACTTGAAATGTTTCTATCAAGAATTTAGAACCGTTTTCGTTTCTACTAGAATCTGGAACCGTACTAAACGGGGCCTTAGTAGCCTGAACTCCTCTTGCTTTGGCGTTGGTGTTTGCAGTTGATTATTATAGTTGTACACAAGCCTTAGCAATAAGCCCACTTAATGCGTATTTAGTCAGACCCAGGCATCCAGCCATCTTGGTACTCGATGAAGCCACTAGTGCACTCGATGCAGATCAGAGTCGACATTATGTGAAGGTGTAAACTCTTCATGAATATTTTAATAAAAATTGTACCTAGTAGATAATCAAAATGTGCCTATTAATAGCTTGTTGATTTCTTTTTTCTGCCTTGCTAGAGTGCCATCACAAAAGTTAGTACTGATTCTATGGCTGGAATACCAGTGATTATCATAGCTCACAGTCAGGTAATGTCTGCTTAGACTGCAGTATCTGTTAGTTAATTTGAATACAAGCAGCTGATAGCTAGAATTATTGTGATGGAAAACAGTAATTATTCTTTTAGGCTTTACGACATTGTACCTACAGTGTGATCACATACAGATATATAGTGACTTTCAGCTTCGGATTTATAAGATCTTCTACATGGTTGTGCAGGATGGAGAACACAGCGAGCTTATTAAGCAGGACGGTACGGAGGATTTAATAGCCGAGTAAGTTCGTACAAAAGTCAATTAGCTACGGTTTTGTCTGATGCAACCTGTAAATACGAATATATAGGATGTGTAGACTTTATTCAGTAGAGGACAATGTTTCTGAAGGATCATTGTTTTTGATCCAATTGTTTTTGATGATGAGTATTTGAAAAGAGTTGAAATTGATTTGATTATTTGATAAGATTTGAAAGAGGTTTGATTATTTAGTGGTTGTATGGATTAACTTGAGTCAAGTCGCGGACTTGGGCTCGGAAATTGTTTTTGTGTTTTTTGTTCACGTGCAGGTGTTGCTTGAGGTCAAACATGGTCGATGACGGGACCGAGACTAGGTTCAGGGAAGAACTGAGGTCGTGAAGGTCGAGGATGTCATACGAGATGTTTGGACTAGAGGACAGTGTATGTGAGGTCGAGATCGTTGCAGCTTAGTGGCAGATGGGCCATACGCGTGTATACGAATTTTTTTTGTGTGTGCATACGAATATGTGTGTGTGTGGGTGCATGCATGTGCATTGTGTGTGTGTGCATGTGTGCGTGAGTGCATGCATGTGTGTGTGTGCATGTGCATAGTGTGTGTGCATGTGCATAGTGTGTGTGCGTGAGTGCATGCATGTGTGTGTGTGCTGCATGCGTGGTGTACTACTTGCATGTGTGCGTGAGTACCAGGAGCCAGCCGTTGCCGTGTCCGAGTCTGCATGAAGTTGAGCCGGCAAGGAGGTTTGGTCGGCAGGTGATAATCCGAGTGGAGGGTGGAAAACAGCAGGCTGCCGTGAGTACAATCCGAGTTGCTGTTTTCTTTCGATTGCAAGTCGGCTAGCACATGGAGAAGGGCCGGTGCAAGCAGTGTTCGAGTCAACGTGAAGATGAAGAATAGAAAAAGGATTCCTGTTCTTTTGTCCTTTAAATAGAGGGTTCTAGGGGCTTAGAACTCATCCAATTCAAAGGGCAAGAAGCAAAAGGTGCCTACAACAAAGAAGAGCTTGTGTGCTCTATCTAGTTGGTTTATAGTAGAGTTTTCTAATCTTTTGAGATTAGAAGATTTTTGGTGTCATCATGTGGAAGATGGCTTTGGAATAAAGAAAAGGGTTATACAATTCTTTTATCCTTTTTGCTTTGATTCTTGATTAGAAAATTTGTTCTTCTTTTGTTAGAACTAGTTTTGATTTATGTTCGATTTGTCTCGCTAATTAATCTAGGGTTTTGTTCTCTACGATATTAGATATTCTTCCGCTATTTAGGGGTCTTTAATTTTCCGAAAGAAATAGTTGAATTTTATTCGGCATCTATTCACCCCCCCTCTAGTTGCCTACTCGGTCCTACAAGTGGTATCAGAGCAAGGTTCTACTAATCCATCTTAACAGGTGATTAGTAAACGGTAAGTTATGGCAATAGAGAAATACTCAAACAAGCCGCCAATCTTCGATGGCACAGACTTCCCCCACTGGCGGATCCGGATGACTGCATATCTTCAAGCTCAAGGTAACGCTATTTGGCGCAAGGTAAAGATTCCATACAAGCTTCCTTCAAATGATGATATTGATAAAATCGAGTTTGAAAAAGATGTTGAAAATAATAATAGAGCTAGAAACATATTGCTTCAAGGACTTGCTAGAAAAGAATTCGATAGAGTCTGTCATTTACTCACTGCTCATGAAATTTGGAAATCTCTTCAAGATTATCATGAAGGCAATCGACTCACAAAGAGGCTAGGCAAGATCAATTTAAAAAGGAATACACTAGATTTGAAATGAACTCTGGAGAATCATTAGATGATTGTTTTGCTCGCTTTAATAGAATCTTAAACAATCTTAGAGCTGTTGATGTACAATACACTGACTCTGAAAATGCTAGACATTTCTTATCTTCTCTTGATCTTAAAATCTGGCAAATGAAAGTAACTGCTTTTAGGGAGGCTCACAAGATGAGTGAAATGACATTGGATAAACTTTATTCTAGTCTCAAGACTTTTGAAATAGACATTGTTTCCAGAACATCCAATGATAACTCTTTGGCTCTTAATGCAAATTCTTCTTCATGTGATAATGCTACTAGTTCTTCATCATCATATTCCATTTATGCCTTGAGTGCTCTTAGTGATGAACAGCTAGATCAAATACCAGAAGATACACTTGCTCTTCTTTCCAAGCGTGTCAATGCAGCTTACATGAGATCAAGGGAGAGAAGAGGAGCCTCCATCCTTTGCTACAAGCTGCGGCAAGGCCGGCACATCCGTGCTAAGCTGTTTCAAGAACAAAGATAGAGAGGAGAAGGAGCAAAGCAACTCCTCCAAGTCCTTCCGGCCAAGAGAGAGCAAGGATAAAAATAAACAACGGACAAAGAAGATGCTCAACAAAGTCTTCGAGGCAATTGGTCGCTTAGACTTAAGCGACATTGATGACTCAATGAAGATGAGAAGGAAGCGAAGCAAACGAAGTTGAATGAGAAGGATCTCACCGACTATGCTTCATGGCAAAAGGAACACTAGTGATTCTAGTGACAACGACAAAGACCTCCAAATGACGGTGATGAGGTAATACCTTCATACGATGAGCTTTGTGAAGTTTTAGTCATATTGAGAAAATCTTTAAGAAAATCTTCACTCAAAAATAAAAGCTTAGAAAAAGATCTATCCATGCTAAAATCTGAAAACTTTGATCTTAGAAATTCAAATTCGGAAAATATTTGTGATACTTGCTTAGATCTCAAATTTGAAATTAAGTCACTAAAAGAGGAACATGTGATTAAACTAGAACAAGTTTATGCCGAACAATTGAAAAATGAAAAACTTGTGAAAAATATTGGTTGCTCTCTGATAGTTTACATGATCAAATTGCTTGCTCTAAATGTTCTATTCTTGAGTTGAAATTAAAAGATGCAAATTGTAGAGTTATCCAATTAACAAATGACATGTTCACTCATGAAATTAACTCGTGTTCAAATTGCCAGAAACAGAAAGCTAAAATTGACACTCCTTGTGATAATTGTTTAAATCTTGCTAAAAAGGTTGACTACTTGCAAGATTCTCTTTCTAGGTTCACTAAAGGGAAGAAAAATTTGAACATGATTTTAGATCAATCTAAAGTGAGCTTCAACAAACAGGGTTTAGGTTTTAACTCTCATGCTTCTACTAAACCTGTTGAGAGCAAAAATGTGAAAATTGATAATGAGTCTAAAAGAACTTTGATTAAATCTGGCGGCACTCTATCTCCCACTATTTCAAGTGCAAAAGTTACTTCTAATGCCAAACCATATGTTAAGTACAATTGCACTCATTGTGGGAAAGATGGTCATTTGGTGAATTTCGCTTTAGACTAGCCAAACAACAAAAGAAAGAAAGAACTAAGGCTAGGTCTAATTTGAGACAGTGCACGTTTCATTTCTCATTATGTGCCTAGGGTGATGCAAACACCTCTTGTTGCTAAGAACACGAGAAAAGACAAATCTGCTTTTATGCATAAGAATGCTCGTGTTGTGCCAATCATTTGTGCGTCGTGTGTCTCGATCTTGGATTCCTAAACATCTTATTTCTAACCCCGATGCCGAGACCTCGACACTTTCTCGCTTCTATGTAGGCTTCTCACGCAAGGAAGGAGAACATATGGCTAGTGGATTAGGATGCTCACGCCACATGTCCGATGATAAGAATTGGTTCTCCTCCTTCACTCGTGCATCTCGTGCTAAAAGTGTTATTTTTCAACATGCTTCTTCCACCTCTGTTTTATAAAAGGCACTAGTCCAAATAGTGCAGTGCAGTGCATATGTTCGGGGAGAGTATCTTTGTTGATGAAGATGATGATGATCTTTGTTGAGGATGAGATAATTGGAGTTTCTTTGTGTGCTTGTGTGCTCGTTTTCAAGCTTCCCAGCGTGCTTCACATCGACAAGCTATCAAGAGGATTTTAAGGTATCTCCGTGGTACTAAAGATTTTGGCATTTGGCTTTCGCTTCTTCACGCATTAGTTTAAGACCTTTCTCGATGCTGAATTTGGAGGATGTGGAATTGATAGAAAAAGTACATCTGGTTCATGCCACTTCTTGAGTAATTCTCTTTCTTGGACACATTGACATCAGATTTCATTTTCTTAGAGATCATGTTGAAAAAAGAGCTATTGAACTGAAATTTGTTGATTCGGTGCTCACTTGTCGATATTTTCACTAAACCGCTTGATTTTTCTCGTTTTGCTTTCTTACGCGGTGAACTTGGGATCATTCATCCCCATGGGTTGATTTGAGGGGGAGTCTTGAGTTTATCTCTTTTTGGGTTACTTGACTTTGGTTCCTAGAAGTGTTTTTTTTATAAGTGGTATTTTGACTTTACACCTCAAGTAAAAACCCCTGTTTACATTGCATCATGTAGTACAAAGCTTTGGTGATTATTCTTGTGTATATAGCCAAGTTAATTCTCAATGCTTTACTTATCACTAAAAGGCTAAAATAATTCAATTTGAGATGCTTTTCGAGAATATTTTGGCTCTTGTTCATTATGGTATTGCATTTGTGCAATAGGCTTAAAAGTTTCTTGTCATCTGTTGAAAGGCTAGAGCTGATTAGAAACTATGTGTGAGTTTTTTGTTGGACTTCAAATGATCATTATGAGTCTCAAGCAAAAACAATGTTTTAATGTTAAAAGCAAGTTGAAAAAGATGCAAGCAAAAGCTACTTGGCTAAACACAAGTTTAGTACAATGTGCGACTTCCTTGCCAGGATTTAAATTCAAAAGATGCAAGAAAAGGCTACTTGTCTAAACAAAAGTTCAGAACAATGTGAAGCCACTTGCCAATTTAAACTGAGAAAGATACAAGAAAGAACTACCTACTCATACACAAGTATGGGCTAGTGTGCAGTTACTTGTCATCCCTGTTGATCACAAAGCAAAATTGTCAAACTTGCTAAAAGAGAAAAAGGAAATTCAAATTTTTGAAAAGGCTTGAGACAAACATTAGTGAATTTGAAAGTCTCTCTTTGCTCATGATAGATTTTTTTTTAGCTTTGGCAAAATCAGTTTATGACATTTTACTTGTTTGCTCTAATTTGCTTATGCAACAACTATTCTATGTGTTAGAGCCTCCATATTTTCACAATTTGCTTTCTCATTTGATAAATTGATACAAAATGTGAAAACTCTCGTAAAAACTCTCCAAATGCTTTACTTTGATTATATACCTTGAATATACTTCAAAGCTTGAGATTCTGCATTCATTAAGGGGGAGTTTTGAGATCTTGATGACTATTTTGTCAAAAAGGGGGAGAGCAAAAGTCAAGAAGAAGAAAAATAAAAAGAGAGGTGAATTTCAAACTGTTTGAGAATTTGGATTTACTTGGTCTTTACTTGGTCTTGGAATCTTTTGGGTCTCAATCTCTCATTTTTTTTTCTATACTCTTGTCAAATCTTATTGTGTTTTGTCAAATTACTCATCAAGGGGGAGATTGAAGGATCATTGTTTTTGATCCAATTGTTTTTGATGATGAGTATTTGAAAAGAGTTGAAATTGATTTGATTATTTGATAAGATTTGAAAGAGGTTTGATTATTTAGTGGTTGTATGGATTAACTTGAGTCAAGTCGCGGACTTGGGCTCGGAAATTGTTTTTGTGTTTTTTGTTCACGTGCAGGTGTTGCTTGAGGTCAAACATGGTCGATGACGGGACCGAGACTAGGTTCAGGGAAGAACTGAGGTCGTGAAGGTCGAGGATGTCATATGAGATGTTTGGACTAGAGGACAGTGTACGTGAGGTCGAGATCGTTGCAGCTTAGTGGCAGATGGGCCATACGCGTGTATACGAATTTTTTTTGTGTGTGCATACGAATATGTGTGTGTGTGGGTGCATGCATGTGCATTGTGTGTGTGTGCATGTGTGCGTGAGTGCATGCATGTGTGTGTGCATGTGCATAGTGTGTGTGCATGTGCATAGTGTGTGTACGTGAGTGCATGCATGTGTGTGTGTGCTGCATGCGTGGTGTACTACTTGCATGTGTGCGTGAGTACCAGGAGCTAGCCGTTGCCGTGTCCGAGTCTGCATGAAGTTGAGCCGGCAAGGAGGTTTGGTCAGCAGGTGATAATCCGAGTGGAGGGTGGAAAACAGCAGGCTGCCGTGAGTACAATCCGAGTTGCTGTTTTCTTTCGATTGCAAGTCGGCTAGCACATGGAGAAGGGCCGGTGCAAGCAGTGTTCGAGTCAACGTGAAGATGAAGAATAGAAAAAGGATTCCTGTTCTTTTGTCCTTTAAATAGAGGGTTCTAGGGGCTTAGAACTCATCCAATTCAAAGGGCAAGAAGCAAAAGGTGCCTACAACAAAGAAGAGCTTGTGTGCTCTATCTAGTTGGTTTATAGTAGAGTTTTCTAATCTTTTGAGATTAGAAGATTTTTGGTGTCATCATGTGGAAGATGGCTTTGGAATAAAGAAAAGGGTTATACAATTCTTTTATCCTTTTTGCTTTGATTCTTGATTAGAAAATTTGTTCTTCTTTTGTTAGAACTAGTTTTGATTTATGTTCGATTTGTCTCGCTAATTAATCTAGGGTTTTGTTCTCTACGATATTAGATATTCTTCCGCTATTTAGGGGTCTTTAATTTTCCGAAAGAAATAGTTGAATTTTATTCGGCATCTATTCACCCCCCCCCTCTAGTTGCCTACTCGGTCCTACAGTTTCTAATTTGAAGTGCTTTTAATTGTCCCATATGTAGCTATTGTTTGATTGTGGTATTGTTTCTATTTTTTTAATGCCCGGGATTTTTATCCCTATCCTTCCCAATTGGTAACAGGCGAGAATATTTCCGAGGGGGGGATATTTTCCATAGGATAAAGGTGGATTCAATGTGGCCCGGAAAATCTCCTTAAGGATTTACTTCCTTGGGTTTTTATCCCCTTGCATCCAACATTCCCGAGGCTGAAAATCTACTAATTTAGTTTGCCCTGGTTTGATAAAAAGCGCGTTTGGATGCTCACGAGATGGGGATTTCTCGGCCCAATCCATTCTGTTTCCACAAGAAAAAATCTGCAACTCCTCACGTTGGGCTAATATTTCCCTGTCGCTTCGACTCCTCTCATGACAGCGTCTCTGTTCGCGTCGCCTCTCTCACGACGGTGCCTCCGCTTGTGTCGCCTCCTCCCGTTTCGCCTCCTCTCGGGATCTCGATGACGATCGTGGATTGCTCCATCACGACTACCTCTTCCTCCACCTCTCTCGCTCATGACTGCCGTTGAAGTGTTTCGTCACTTGTGAACTCCTCCTTCTCTTCTGTGCCTTAGATCTGCTGCTCTAGGTACCTACGAAAGAGAATAGGATGGTTCAGATCTGCAGATTGGGAGAGGAGGGAGAGCAAGGAGCCGACGTCCATTGGAGTTTCCCTTACTACCGAAGCACCCGGAGGACACCACGGGGATACTGCTGTGGAGTTCGTGCTAGAACCGAAGGTATGGATCCAAAATCCTTGTTCTTTACCTCAAATTGCATGGTAGTGTAGTTGGATTTGTGCTGGTTTGTTGGTAGATCCAGCTTGTTGTTGATAGATCTGGCTTTACCTCAAATCACATGGCGATTAGCTAGAAGCTGCTGGTGTAGGAGGAGGAGGATGTACTATAGATAGATAAACTAACCATGTCATAGATCTCACGATGCCCAATTACCAACGCCTAATCACCTCGTTAGTCACTCATCATGCTACTTTTACATTTTTTTTCATCATCTTTGAGCAGTTGAAAGCTGTCATTGTGGCCCTCAGAAGCGGTAATCGAGGGTTCACTACTACAGACAGGCTTATATTAGACGCCTCATCACAGACGGTTTTGATGAACCTGACTTAACTTTCTTTATGTGGTTGCTAACCTAACTTAACTGTTGTACCATAGTATGGGATGTGTATGTGACCTTCTGTTGAATTGGAGATTTATCTGGCTGATTTGAGTGAGAACATGATTAGACTACTGGAAGTATTTCTAACGGCATATGCAATTTCAGGCTGACCCTTTTGAGTCTAACCAGTAGTGTAGTATGTTTACGTTGTCGTCTCTCCTTTGAAACCATTCTGGCATGCCATAGCCTGTATGAGTAGCTTTGATGCTGGTGTTTTCAATGCTAGACCAATCTGCAACGTCAGATGACTAGACCTACAAGGCCGTAAGAACTAGTCTTAATGTTGAAACAAAAATAGATGTATCTCGTTTGAACTTTCTGTCTATCATACGATTCATGCTGCTGGTACCTGAACATGCTATCTTTTAGTGAAATGATTGTTGATTCGCCAATGGTGTGTCATGTGAAATCATGAAACCGTGGTGCTTGGTTTGTTGTTTACAATGGTGGGGTGGTAGTTTGGTATTCCGTATATTATTTGCAATTATTCAATGTTACAACTTACAAGATGTTATGTTACTATATTATTTTTGTGTAGTCTCAGGATATTAATTAAGCTTTGATGCTCAGGTTTTCATTTTCCAGATTGCAAATTAATTTAGTGGGCAAGTGTATTACTAAACCCTAGTCTCGTGTCTTGATACTGAGTCTGAAACTAAAAAGGGTTGAATGTTAGGGAATTTTACTCATGTGGCATCCAAATGGTGGCATGGAATAAATTTCCCTTGGGGCGAAGTGGCCACAAGGATTGAGGGGGATTGAATATGCCATAAAAATCCCTCTAAGGGAAATTTTTTCCTAAATTTCTTTTCCTAGCATCTAAACAAAGCCTTAATGTGTATTTAGTGAGACTCAAATTGTGGCATTTACCCACAATCTATGGGTGTCATACCAGTTGGGTTAAACCATCTTGTAACAAAATAGATGCACACGCCACTCCAGATTTCTAGAAATTTACGGCACACAGCTAGAAAGCACACCTTAGCGGACATAATCCACCATAATGGATTCAACTAAAAGCCTTCCATTCAAACCTAAAGTTCTAGAAACATACCACTAGGCCTGTAAACAAAGCTCAAGGTTTACGAGTTGCTCGGGCTCGGCTCGAGCTCTAAACAAATTGAACTCGAGTTTGGTCACGAGCTTCGACGAGCTGATTTCGAATAGCTCGCGAGTCTTGGTAAATTTACGGATCGAGTCTTCGAGCTTTTCTTATTATTGAAAATTAGTGCGGGTTGAATTGTTTATTATTACCGAGTTTACTCGAGCCGAGCTCGAGTTTTGGTTAAGCCAAGCTCGAGCCTAGATTTAGGCTCAGATCCCAACTCATATTCACTCGAGCCCAACTCAAACTTTTATTGAGCTCGCGCCTAAACGCTAGACTCGTTCGAACTCAACTTATTTACAACCCTACATACAGCCGAGCACACATAGGAAGGACACCTTTACATGCAAATTTTTTTGAGAGAGATGTCAGCGGAAATTGTAAGTGAACTTAAAGGAATGTCCCGTGGGGCCCTTCGACGATCTGCATCTAAACCCATAGTGACAAGTGAAGGACCAGAGAGGGGTAAATGATCTCAAATAAAACTTTTCCTCGCCTACTGGATAAGAAGAGCCTATCAAAAACTTCAAAGAACTAACCAAGATAAAACTTGCTCTTAAACCTCAATATGCACCTCCTTATGGATATCAATAACTTATTTCAGCCATCAATCACAAAGATTGATGTCAAAGTTCCGACCTTTTCCACTAGGGTTGAGATTTATTCACTCATAACGGGTTGAGATTCACTCACTCATAACGGGTTGAGATTCACTCTTCCACTAGGAGTAATCTTCACTCTTGTATGACTTTCTTGGCCCTCAAGAAACCTCATCAAGAGTTAAGATTCATTCACTCATACATGGGCTAATCAGCAACCCAATAACATAATAGATTTTGCACGCTTCTCAAAGCTCTCTAACTTGACCGCTACTCTATCCTCTAAACCACGATCCAACAGCTCTTCTTGATTCGAGCAGCTCCAAGATATCATCTCAACCGTTCCTTGTCTTCTAGCTAGCCTCACAATGACTCAAGTCTCCGGTCATCACCGTCTGGATCTTGACGCACCTCGCATAGTTCCGATCATTCTCTGCCTCACCATGACTTAGCAACGTCATCCTGCAACCATCAAAAACAAGGAAACACATCACATAGCAATACCCAAAATGATATGCACTAACCATCCAATTTCTCAAATCTCAAATCTAATTCAAATCAAACTTAAACCCGAGCACACTTAGCTCAAGTAAAGTCAATTACTTATCACAAAATATAAATAGACCTCTATATGATCTTTCAACAAGCCTCTAATTTTCTTGGACATTTGTGACACCTTCGGGTTCAAAACCGTGTACTCCAAGGTAGGAATCTTAATTTGGATGTATGCACGCGCGCGGACCACGGACTCTGCTGCCGATCAATTTCGATCACGACATGCATGATCCTACAATCTAATATAAAATCTCATATGGAGTTAGCTTGTCTTGTACTCTTATTTACAGCTATTTGTCTTTGCAATAATACATGAACGATGACGTCGGAGGGCTTGGCGGTAAACCAACTGCATGCTGTACTCATGCACGTGCGGCCGCACGTGTTTGAAGATCATGCATGCACAATATGCGTACTGGTCCGATTGTGTTTAATTTCTTGTGTTAATTTCCAGGCCGGAGAGCCTGCAAGGGTGGCTTTCTGAGAAGCCATGTAAATATACTAGGCCAATAAGCGTGGCGCACGCCGCGCGCATGAACTTTGTGTTTTTTTTTTCTAGAGAAAGGAAAAAGATCTAGATGGATTTTTCTAGTTTTTTGGAGGCTCAAAAATATTAAAGGTCGAGTTGAAAAAGGTGTACACATATTTATGTTGACGGAAATATTTTTTCCGGGGAAAACGGAGAAAGGACCTGGATGTAAGAACCGGGGACCTGTTTGTTATATTTTTGGACCTCACCGCTATTTCGAAAAAATAGAAAAGGGCTTGCTCACAATTTGTATTTAACGGGAGGCTTTGACCGTAAAGTAACGAGCGAGGGACCCAAACGCGATTTAGAAAAGTTTCTTTTGCCTTCACAAAAAATCACGAAAGACCTTTTCGTAATTTAGAAGGACCTATTCGTGATTTAAAGAAATAAAAGGGCTTTTTTGCAAATTCGGCGAGATGACACATCGATGATTAATGTACGACAACACTGTGGTAAATGAATTTAGACGATCTGAGCCATTCGTTTGCTCGATCGGACGGTTCACACTTAGTGGGGACTGCTTAAGTTGCAGTCCTCACAGAAACTGCATTTAAACCCTGTCCGTCTTGACCCATATATGACTGTTGTTTTCCATGGATTCACACCTGAGATAGATCACAGATCGCCATCGCAATGTCTCAATAGGTACGTGATCGATCTGATCTACACCGACAAGGTTATTCTAACCGCAAAATTCCATGTACGAGTGCACGTGTGCAAGGCGATCACCGTACCGTACATGCATGCATCTTCCTGTCTATTAATTAATTTGTGAATGGCCCTAATAAGTCATGCAAGGACCAGAGCGTGCAACGCCGATCACATGTTAAGCAATGACGTACGTACTGATCGATGCACGTACGCACGCAGACCCAGCCATCAGGGTTACTGATCTATGTCACAAAATTTATGACATCTTTGACTCCGATTCTGATCGTTATGCACGTAATGGTCAAGATGGCAATTACGTGCGTTGATTAATTTGAAGCCACCGTGCCACAATTAACCATCTTCTCATCCTAGAATTGAAAGGCCTAACTGAACCGATGCACGTACGCCACAACTCGTGGGTCTAGACTCAATCTGGGCTTATCGTGACAAACCAGAGGAATCGTTGTGTCCAAGAATTTTTTTTAAATAGTACTTTTTTAAAAATGAATTGCGGTATTAATATGCGAAAAACAAAAATTGCAAAAATAACACCTATTCATCGAACGGTACGGCGAAATAGCTATTTTCGCCAAACGGTACGACGAAATAGCTATTTTCATCAAACAGTGCGGCGACGATGGCTTAATTAAGCAGTTAACAGTCGGCCGTTAGAGTTTAGGGGAAAGAAGCTATTATCGCCGTACCGAATGGCGACAATACCTATTTTTGCCAAACGGCTCGGCGACAACTCTATTTTCGCCAAACGGTTCGGCGATAATACCCTCGTTTCCTGTGAAATTTATCGCCTAACGGTTAACTGCGTAATTAGACATTTGTCGCCACACTATTTTGCGAAAATAGCTATTTCGCTGTACCGTTTGGCGAATATGTGTTATTTTTGTAATTTTGTTTTCCGCGTATTAATACCACAATACATTTTAAAAAAAGTATTATTTAAAAAAAATTCTTGTATCCAACGAATTAAACCAATGTGATGGGCGCCACAACTACATCCAAGGGAAACCTGAGTTTTTTCGTGAAAGAGTACTAGAGAAATAATCAATCCCCTCCGATCACAAACACGTACGTGTCATTTGGGACGTCGTGGCCTCTAAAACACAACTTTAGATACTAATTTCTCTTGTAATATATTTATGTATAAAACCCGATAAAATTATAATATTATGAAATTATTTTTCAAGATAAATCTACGCATATAATTTTTATGTATCTAATTTAAATGATTAAAAAGATACTGATAATAAAAGTTTTAAAAGTTTAACCGTAATCAAAACGACGTGTATCTATATTGACACACTAATGAAATGGCACGGCAACTCGTGCATGCGTCTATGGCTATCGTGGTGACAATCTCAAGAAATAATTGTATTCATAAGCACTAAATGGAAGTAACTACAATATTCACACGTTTCGCTAGCCATAGATTGTCGGAGACCGGATTGATGACCTATATATATATTTAGGTGCTGAAGGGGTTAATATCTGATGGTTTGTTTCATTGCAAATATGAAACCCGAGATTTTTAATTGGATATGTATCTGCTTTGTTCAATGTTTTCTGCTGATCTAGGACGGCATAGGTTATTTGTATTGTATGGTAGAGGACAAGAATCGAAGTAGCGTTTGTTTTCATCTACAATATTGTATTGTAGGCATGATGCTAGAGTGTTGAGAGAAAGAGCCGCAAGTACGATATTATATATGTATACGATGAATTCGGCCAAGTATACGGAGCACCCACCTAACCGCGTACGCTACAAGTCCATGCATGCTTCTTCAGAAGTATCTTCTTCATAACGATGTCACCTTTGTTGAGTAATAATATTTTGATAGATACAAGCATGAAAAACACATCACTCCATATCTTGCCACATTTACTTTGGCACCCAAACACAAAATTGGATTTTTTTTTTTAAATACTACATTTATTAAATTTTACAAAAATATTACCTTGAAAAAATAATTACAAAAATACGCATCTATCGCTAATTCATTAGATGATAAATGTTTGTTTTGCCACTGATTTATTTGGCCGGTCGACGATTATTTTGTCACTGATCCACTTGGTGACTGAGGTGTATTTTTGTAATTGTTTTTTTTTTTTTGTAAAATTAGAGAAAAATGTATCATTTATATAAAAAAAATCCACAACACTGCAACCGTGAACGGGCTTCTGTGTTATCTTCCTTTCTCTAGACTGCGTTTTCATTCCTTTACAATATTCATTCATAGTACATGTAAAACGGTACTGTACATAACTAGAAAAACCAAGAAATGCCACCACATATATGAATAGACAGCTTTACAGAGTTTATTTGGGAATCTGAAAGTGATCAGCCAACTCCTTGAAATCCCTCTTTAAGAAACTAAGCTCGGCGCCTAATTAACAGCCCAGCATAGATTATCGACCCACTCCACTTGTCAGTGAAAGCACGCAGGAGAGGATTTCGTCGGCACAAAATAGCTAATCCTATCTCTCTCTCTCACTCTCTCTCTCTCTCTCTCTCTCTCTCTCTCTCTCTCTCTCTCTCTCGGGTCAAAGGAAACCACTGCAGTCGCTGTAAACTGGAAGCAAAGCAAAGGTAGAATCCAATCGAAAGAGAAATTTGTCGTCCCCCACGGGAAATTGCTGCCCATTTGTCAAAAGCCGTTTCGTTCTAGAGAGTATAAACACGCTGGCGCCTCAAGCACCCACAACATGAAATCACGCACGTCTAGAAGCCCATGACTTCCAGGCACACAGCAAAGTCCTCTCTCTCTCTCTCGATCTCTCTCTCATCTGCACTGCAGTGACGCCAAATAAATGGTTTGTGTGCTGGTAAAAGAGTTTTTCTTTTTCGAAGGAAGCAAGCAAAATATTTTAGAACCCAAAAAAGTCTTGCAATCTTAATTACAGTAGGTTCTAGAAACAGCAGTCACAAACTACAAGTTAGAAATAAATAAGTCCCTGTTTCCTAAAGGCAGTAGTAGTTGTTGAATTAACCACGGATCATTTTGTGGTTGCGAGGTGTGACAGCTAAACTTAGGCGTTTTTCCATGAGAAAAAAAAAAAGATAACAACACCATCGCATCAGGCTTTTAATTCATCGATCTTGATATGTCAAAACTAGCTGTTACACATCTGTGTGGTAGGTGTATTCTTTCACTGCAGAGTACTATCTCCGTTCTTGTTTTTGCACAGCCTCCGTCAAGATACACATACAAAAGATTATATCGCTTCTCTTCGCTATATTTTTGGATGATATATTTTACTCTAGTCTATGATAGTAAATAATATTAAAAATAGCTAAATAGGAGAGGCAATAGAGAAAAAAATGGTACAAAGTCACTTTCAAATTGTACATTGATGTTTATTTACGAACAAAATTTAAAATCTAAAATAGCATGTATTTAAGGACTGAATTGCATGCTTATTATGTTGCCACCCCAGCCGTCTCCTTGGTCATTGACAACATTGCCGTTACCACCCTACTAGATAAACTCACCACTATTGACTTCCGTGTGTCACTTGCTACTTGCTGATGTATCTATGTATAATGGTTCATGTGATATGCAAAATGCCGAGTTATTCCCTGTAGTAGGTCAGTTCATTAAATATTTAACGAAAATAGTCTCACTAGGAGAGGGTCAACGAAAATAGCCCCATACAGTGGGCTACAGGTGCTGCAGGCGTCTTGCAGCGCCGCGGAGCCGCTGCAGGCCGGCTTGCAATGGGTGGGAGGAGCTGCAAGCCGGCCTACAGTTTCTTCATGGCGATGCAAGCCATTTCTTTTTTTCTTTGTTTTTTTAATTTTGATTGCTTTTATTCTTTATTTTTTTTATTTAGGTTGCTTGCAGCTCCTCCAACAGCTCCTCCAAGGAGCTGCAAGCCTTCCTTATTTTTATTTTTTATTTTTTTTATTTCGATTGCTTGTTTTTTATTTTTTTTATTTAGGTTGCTTGCAACTGCAAGCCATTCCTTTTTTTCTGTTTTTTATTTGGATTGCTTGTTTTTTGTTTTTTTTAAGTAGGGGGAAAATAGAGCGCAATCAAAAGCGAATGTAGCTGGTTGGACATATCATTGCATATCAAAATCTGACTTGCAACCTTGCACACCGTATGTAAACGAGAAACTTTCACCTAATATAAGCATACAAATAGCCGTGCAACAGGAGTTTTACATAATAATGCAAAACGAAAAAAGCACACAGCACGGTGAAGTAACTCTTTCTCCTTAGTGAAAAGTGCATAACAAATTTTGGTTTGCCACCGAGCATCGATGCAACTTGCACCAATCCGATGTATACATGGGCTAGCCTTTTCTTTCGTTATTCTTGTTACTTCAGATGTTCTGTTTTGTCACTAACGAGAGTTACTATATACCTCATTTCGAAGAAAATGACAAAGAGGAAATGTACATACAATTTTTAGGGTACTTAGTATACTAACATAGTCATTTCACCTACTACTACTTCCACTAATATCACACCAATCATACCCCAGTTTACGTACTACTCATTACACCATTACTGTCATATCATCTAATACTAGTTATATAATTACCATCATTTCATGTAGTTCTTATTGTACTAATACTGAGATTTTATGTACTGCTAGTTATTACAATAATATTATACTAATATTCCTAAAGATTTCAAACTAGCCTCCCTGAATATGTGCTGAAGTTCGCTAAATCTCGAGCAACGTAGAAAATAACCTTCCTGAAGAATACCTGCAAAATACGAATCCCAAATCAAATACTGGAAAAAAGGTGAACTCTAAATAAATTCTACCAAATAATGAACACCGACTAAATTTCTCCAGAATTCTGATCTCAAATTCCACTTCTTTTTCGCCTCACTGATTTTCCCCCGACTCTCCTCTTCGCACTCTCGGTTTTTTCAGCTCACTTGGAACTTGCCGAACTCCCTCGAAAAAATGTTAGCCTCTTGAGACTACATGAACGATGCGCGTGTAATTTATAGCGAGGGCTCAACCATGCGTGAGAGAAATGGGCGTCGATCGATGCTTTCGGCACACGGATGGGATGGCGGGATGAGATGTAAAGATAAATTACATGTGCAAAGGCTCAAGCCAGATTTGAGGAGGCGACGTGTGTGCCAGGACCGCTCTAGAAGGAGAGAAAACGGGACACGTGGCCGAAAAAGGGATCTTTTAGGTGGGTAATGGGGCCGATCGAGGCTTGCAACGCCCTCAACCCACTGCAAGCCGGCTTGCAGCGGTCACCTCCAGCTGCAGGTACCTCCAGCATGTCAACGCCACTGCAGGCCGGCCTCTAGCACTTCACCCTAGCTGCATGAGGCTACTTTTGCTATTCCTTCGATACGGGATCTATTTTCGCAAAAAAAAAATGATTTCGTTGGCTAGTATCACTATCACTTCCAAAAGGCCTTCTTGTGCAGCTACGGATAATGGAACAAAAGGTTCATTGTTTTGAAGAAAAATATACCTGATCTTCAATTAGGGCCAAGTGTCCTTTGCCCCTTTTGCATTAATCTACACAAGATGTTACTGTAGTTATATAAAAATGTTGCAATAGTAGATTTATGCTTGTGACTTTCTTATAATGCAACCTTTAGAAATAACTACAACATATATAATTGAACTACTGCAACATTTTCAATTAGAAGGCAACGATGCAATGGTATACCGTAGAGAGATGTCATGATGCATGGGACATGTCTTGACTATACGATAAATTTTAATCAGATGATTGTGCATGCGCCTTTCTTGCTAAGCTTGTCGAGCCCATCGCCTCCTTCTGCTAGTATAAGGCCCCGTTGCTGTCCTTCTAGGCACAAGTGTGCACAGTAGCCGTTATCATTTATGAGCGCAAGACCCTATGATCGTCCTCTTCCGCGCGCAGGGGCTCGATCATCATCTTCCTCTTTGTGCACAAGGACACATTTCTGTCTAGTAAAGCTGAGACCCTGCCGATGTCCACTGCGTTAGCCTATTGAAAGGTTTCAAAATCTAAAACATGTCAAAGTTTCAAGTTTAAGGAAAGTAGGTTGAAACCTGTAGAGAGGTTGAAACGTATCAAAGTTCCACAAACTTCAAAGAAGTTTCCAATGGTATAGCACCTTAGCAAGTTTCAGCCAAGTTTTATGTTTCATGCTAGTTTCAAAGAGCCAATCAAGTTTCAGAGAGTTTGAAAACTACAACAACAGGCTCCATAAGTGAGTTTTGTGATGGTTTCACACTAGTTTTATAGAGTTTTGAAATTGCAAAACAAGTTTCACAAATGAAACATCAGGCTCCAAAAGTGACTTCTCAAAAGTTTTATGATAGTTTCACATACTCAAATTTATAGGAAAGTTTCACACCAACTTCAGAAAGTCATTCAAGTTTCAAAGAGTTTCACTACTGAAACACAAGTTTAAAAAATGAAACATTAGGCTCCAAAAGTGTGTTTAGAGAAAGTTTCACGCTAGTTTCACAAAGTTTCAAAACTGAAACTCAAGTTTCGGGAAAGTTCCATGTGAGCCTCAAAGAGTCAATAAAGTTTTAGAGAGTTTCAAAACTGAAATTCGTGTTTGAAAATTGAAACATCAAACTCCAAAAAGGGAGTTCTGGGAAAGTTCCACACTAGTTGCACACAGTTTCAAAACTAAAACTCAAGTTCCTGGAAAGTTCCACACTAGTTGCACATAGTTTCAAAACTAAAACTCAAGCTTCGGGAAAGTTTCACGCTAACTTTAGAGAATCAATCAAGTTTCAGGGAGTTTCAAAACTGAAGCTTAGTTTTGAAAATTGAAAACATTATACTCCAAAATGTGAGTTTCGGGAAACTTTTGCTCTAGTTCATATAGTTTCAAAACTGGAACTCAAGTTTCAAGAAAGTTTCACGCTAGCTTCAGAGAGTCAATCAAGTTTCAGAGAGTTTCAAAACTGAAACTCAAGTTTGAATATATAAAAAAAAACTCCAAAAGTGTGTTTCATATTTCAAAACTAAAACAACAAGAAGTTTCAGTTAAATTTCACCGAGTCCCAAAAAACAAACTTCAAGTTTCAAAGAGTTTCAACAAGGTTTGAAAATTTTGAGGGAGTTTTAGGAGGGGTTAGAACAAGCTTCATAAAAATCATACTAGAATTTCAAAGAAAATAGCAAAAGATTCAGGAAATCTAAGTATTACCATTCATGGCATCTTTAATGGGATGCCGCCGATGAGCTACCAGGGAGTTTGCCAACAGCGACAACATCGGTGGCCACCCATTAGGTCTCTGGCACTTGGTCATTTAGCATCCAGTGAGCCCACTGGCTACCGCTCTTACCACCCGCACTTCGCCGTGGCCGCCGCTATGTGTTGTTGAGCTGTCGCGGCCGCAACTCCCGCACGCCGAGCTTCCTTATGGCCATGGATTCGTGATAGCTTTCTGCAATTGTAGGCTAATAGTTGGTGTTGCGCCTCCAATAAGGACCTTGACACCACTTAAACACTAGCATGAGAAGTGAGGATGAAGCGCTGCTCTATTAGTTATTTCATTATTGGCATTCCTTAACCAATAGAAAAAGAAAGAGATCACAAGCATCATATAGATGGAATCTAGATAGCATAGAACTAGGTATAGTGGAATGGAGAAGTTTCACGTGTCTACTAATCGAACGGTTCACAAATCCCTTCCAACTTCATCTAACAATACACCGTGCCACGTTGGATCGCTAATTCATGAGAACAACTAGATCGAATGGTGAAAAGCTATCCTGCTGTGTGGTGGAGCAATGGTATAGGGTTTCTTAGTTTTTCTATTTCAATTATCTTCCCCACAGGAAAAACATTTCAATTACCTTTTTTTTTATCTTTGCATTCCAATTTTTCATGATATTTGCATCCAATGACTGGTAGCATTGTAGCATTGGGTATGTTCTTGTGTGAATGGTGTATGTGGTAAGCATTTATGTAGATGTTATCCACATGCATGTCACAACCATAAGAGGAAAAAAACAAACATACAAAAGGTCATGTTTTGAAGGAAGGAAAAGCATAACATGATAATCATAAATAGAAAACAACTACAGATCGCACTTGCTATATTATCAAATATAACATATAGTTTAAGAGGAAAAAAAACAAACATACAAAAGGTCATGTTTTGAAGGAAGGAAAAGCATAACATGATAATCATAAATAGAAAACAACTACAGATCGCACTTGCTATATTATCAAATATAACATATAGTTTAAGAGGAAAAAAACAAACATACAAAAGGTCATGTTTTGAAGGAAGGAAAAGCATAACATGATAATCATAAATAGAAAACAACTACAGATCGCACTTGCTATATTATCAAATATAACATATAGTTTAGTATACTATATTATCAATTTTATCGGTATCAAAACCTATATGACCTGTATTAAGACCGATAGCACCAGTATCAGACGGGTATGACCGGTATCAAGGCCAATACGGTATATAGGACTACTTTATACAGATTTAGATACCAAACTGGTATATATCGAAATACGCTAAAGACCACACACCCAACAGCAGTAGGACACCAATTGCAATAATTAATGCAGAATGCTGCAACGGTTATATGCAAAATGTTGCAATACAGAACTTTCTTTTTTTGTGTAACCTCACATGGTGTTGCTGTGAGTGTGAACCTGACAGGGCTTAGTGGACCTGACAGTAACCGCCGGAGCGACGCTATTTGCGTTCGCCGTGCTCTTGGTGCCTACTACTACGCCGTAATTCACCACCAGCCTTTAAACACCTCGCAGCAGCAAGAAATACTTGAAACCCACCGGCCATCGCTTTCGTTTCCACACCTCCCTTTCTCCCCTTCTCTCTCTACCCTCCCTCTCCTCTCGCGCTTGCTGCTCCACGACGCCATTATTACCACACCCAGCCCTCCACTCCTCTCTACTACAACTGCCTCACGGGCGCCACCTCTCTCTCTCTCTCTCTCTCTCTCTCGTGTCGAGATGGCTATGCCGTCGGGGCAGCGGCGGCACGAGTTCAGCTTCCCGGGGAGCTCGCCGGCGCGGGGGGGAGCCGAGATCGCGCTGCCGCAGCGGCAGCGGGGGAACCCGCTGGCGCCGCGCGCCGGGGAGGAGGACTCCCGGTGGCTGCAGGCGTCACGGCTCGGCTCGCCGGACTCAGGCTCCGGCGGGTCCGGCACGCCGTCGCCGCAGCTCTGGGCGCACCACCAGAACAGGCTCTACCCGGCCTCCGCCGGCACCTCCCCGTCGCGGGCGCAGGCCATTGCGGGGTACCGCCGCGAGATGCTCGACCTCGTTCGCGGCCTCCCCGAGTCCACCTACGAGCTCTCCCTCCGCGACATCGTCGAGTCCCCGTCCCTTCCACAACCTCCTCCGCCTCCACGCACCAACGCCTCCGCGCAAGAACAAGAGGAAGCCGAACCGAAGAAGGACGTCGCGGCGGCCACGGCCGACGAGGAGGCCAAGAAACAGAGCAGCGGCGGCGGCGCCAAGAAACAGGGGAAGGGCAAGGCGCGGCAGCAGAGGACGATGGGGAGGACGCGGAGCCGGAGCCTGGAGCGGGGCGTGATCCCGGACACCGGCCTGCTCATCAAGCTCTTCCTGCCGCTCTCCATCGGCGGGAAGAAGAAGGTGTCGCCCAAGCCCGTCGCCGCCAAGGACGGCAAGAAGAAGAAGAAGAGGCAGGGGAAGAAGGACAAGGAGGAGGAGTGGTGGAAGAAGAGCGAGTTCAGCGAGGCCGAGAGCAGCAGCAGGACCAGTAGCACCAGCAGCAGCAGCAGCAGAAATCGAAATGGAAATGGCAGCACCAACCCAAAAGCTCCAACCAGGAGCAGGAGCAGGTTGTTAACTTTCTTTTGTGCAAGGCTAAATAACTTCCCTAATTACTCTAATTGGTCCTTATTTTAGTTCCAAGTTTATTCAGCATTTTTTTCTTTTTCTTTTCTCGAATAAAGGATAGGGGCAGTTGTAGAAGCAGGAAGTTTGATCAATCTTTTAGATTTGTGGGCTTTTTTTGTTTTTGAAGTTCCTTTTTTTAAAGAAAAGGAGAAAATTTTGAGTTTGTTTGAACATGTTAGTAGCTTTGTATATGCTTGAGTAAGGATCCAAGCTAAGGTTGATGGAATTTCTTTAATTCGAAATTGGTTTTTCTCCGAATCTCATTATTGGGAATTGCTCGGAGTTTTCATGAATTTTTACGAATCTCATTCTTGGTTTTCTTGGGAATTGCTCGGAGTTTTCATGAATTTGTTGCTGTATCAGAACGGCAGTTGAAAATATTTGGAATTTAAAAAGAAGATGGCACATGTCAATATTGTATAATTTACCTTCATAAAGAAAATAACAAGGGGAAATAACAAGAGTTGGATAGTGCTCTTTGAAATATGAGCATAATTGTTATGAGAAAACACTTTCCCTTGTTGTAATTTTATTGCTAGCGAACATTTTCTAACCCAAGAAATAAACTTTTCCAACAGAGGGAGGCAATTAGTTGCTCTATAACATATTTTTGGAAAAGGACAAAACCAAATTCTCAGGTCAGAGGAACACAGATAACCACACACAAAATTCTAAAGTACAAGTTGTGTCTGCAAATACGTCTCTCTGGAAGTTAGTGAGAGGTCATAAGTTTGGAAGCCGGCTGGTCAACACGGCAGAGAGTCATATCTTGAAGTCCATGCTTGTTTCATCACAACCAAACTTAGCATTCAATTCTTGTACTTAGCAGTCATCTTGGCAAAGGGGCCATGACTTCACATGATCATTTGTCAAGTCTTCTGTTTGCTCTCTCTTGTGTTAAAATCCCCAAATGTTCTGTTTCTGATTTTTTTTTTAAAAAAAAAAACATGTATATGGCCCTTAATTGTTGACAACCTTGCCATTGTTTAATGGAATGCTTAAGCATGGTTGGTTATGCTTTGGATTCCAAGCATCACAATAGCAATCAAAACTTTTTCTGAATATAATCATTAATAACTTATTGCTAGTTTTGCTAGTGCTTGTTATCCCTTGAAATATGATCTTTAATAAAGTATTGCTAGTTTTGCTGAACTATTTATGAATAGTGTTAAATCTTTACAGGGCCATTTAAATGTGTTTAGGCTCAGTTGGATGTCACATGGAATCCAATCATACATCTAATTTCTGTAGGATCTTTCTTCATGTTGCCTACTTTCTCTCTTCCTTTTTGAAAAGATTAAGGCCGGCTTCTTGTCACCTGAATCCAAATCATTGCATAAATGCTTTATGTCCCCATTCAGTAATTGCTAATGTAATCATCATCTTCCCACTAGGGAATAGGGCATATCTGATTCAACTCATAACAAGATTTAATCATATACCTAACTTTCATACTCTAACAAACTCATCTTTGTTTGGTGCAGAAAGAGAATTGGATGCTATGGTTTCTTCAGGGCAAATAAGAGAAAAAATGGAGTTAACCAAGAATAAGATCACGCCAAAGGCCTCCATCTCCTCTGATGATCTGTTCACATGAACATCACCATGTCAAACCAAGACTGTTTCACTGTAGTAGCCCCTCAGATTTTTTTTACAAAATTAAGTATCATGCATATTATTTTTTTTTTTGCAAAAATGGCTCTCTGACCCACACTTACCACACTCGGTAGCATGGAAGGTTGTGGTTTGGTAGCACGGAAGGAAGCTCCCGAGCTCCCCAAGCGCGGCCACAAAACCTTCCGTGCACGCAACACGTGGAAGCAAAGCACTAGTGCAACGGGCAAACGCACGGGCCACGCAGCGGGCCTTGTGCGGGCAGGCACGCACTCAGCGTGTGGCGCTAGCATGCACGGAGGTGCGAACGCTGGAGCTGGGTGTGGCGCTTGGGTAGCGCAGGAAGTTGCTTTCTTTGCTACTCGAGCGCGGTAGGTGTGGAATAGAGGACTATTTTTGTAAAAAAAAAAATTGCATGAGAGCTAATTTTGTAAAAAAAATTTGAGAGGTTACTACAGTGAAACCAATAGGGAGCTCATGCAAGCACCAACTTTGCATACTCAAATTGATGCAAGATGCAAGATGCAATGACTGATCATACACCAAATAGTTACATCTTGTCCATGGAAAGGAGTTCTATGTTCCCCTTCTATGCTGTGACATTGTGAAGTTCATGTTCTACACCAGTGAACGTGTAATCTAGGCTAGTATCACTGGTTCAGACACCATAGTGTAATTGAGAGAGTAATGTAGACAAATGCATAGGACAAATCACACCCGGCAATGGCCACATCTGCTCTACTCTCTGAAACAGTCATATATGCTGTACTATCATTTGTTTGTACATGCCATAATGTAATCTTTTTTGTTGGTAGTTGTCAACAACAAAAGAGAGATTGTGGAGGATGACGCACCAAGCCACCACCAGTACACTTGATTAGTTTTCTTTTCCTTTTGTGAGTTCGCCTTCTTGACAAACTTGTGCTTACCAGATGGACAAATGATCAACGAGAAGATCTCGAGAGATATTTAAGCTTATTAATACATTTTGTCAGGTCACTGTAATATAATTTCTTTTAACATTTTTGCTTGGCATGATACCTATTAGTAACAGATTGTTATGTATCAAAGTCATTTGTTGACCAATCAAGATAACATAAACACGAGATTAGAAGAGAGACACAAGACATAGGTCCACAGCTTTCTTTCCTTATTAATATTTTCTGATGTGTATACAATGTGCCCTTGTACCCCTACTTATATAGAGAGAGAGAGAGGGGAGGGGACTTTTCTTGCTAGGGAAGATCTAAAATAATCTATTAGAACTTGAGTCTCGCTAAAAATCTCACAGGGGTCTATTTAAAAAAAAAAGGGAGACTAGGGAACGGTATACCGTTCCAACGGTATAGCCGTGAAACTTATCAGTTTCAGTGCTGGTTTCATGAGTTTCAGTGTTTAGTTTCATCAGTTTCATGTTTCATCAGTTTTTAGTGCTAAGTTTCATGAGTTTTAGTGTAAAAATTCATAAGTTTTATGAGTTTTAGAGGTATACTGTTCCTACGGTATACTGTTTCTTAGTTTTCTGTTAAAAAAATGTCCACACATATATGAAATAAAGTAATTCTCCTCCGAGCTACCCACCCTGTCAATTGTAAAAAGTAGTTAGAGTCTTGCTAATGGTAAAAAGAATTGTAAAAAGTAGTTGAGTCTTGTTAATGGTAAAAGGTAGTTGAGTCGTGTCTGGCCGGAGCAAAAAGAGTGAAATGAGGACCTAATTAAGCCCACTAGGTCTTCCTCTTCCTTCTAAACTAGCTAATTGCTTTCAATTGACACTACCAACAGTGTAGGATAAAATATGGCCGGCTTTTTAGCCTTGCCGATTTGTTCAGATGGAGTGGAGCGGAAAGAACGGATTAGTTGGACAGATGGTGTTGCTTTGCATGTGAATCGCTTTGCATGTGAATCGTTCGTGCAGTGCGTGGGGCCAGGTGTATATACATAGAAAGAGGCTCTAAATAGGGTCCTATCTCGAAATATAGGGTTTTTAAAGAAAAGATTAACTCCTGCAGAGGACTTAATATGATAAAATTTAGCAAATTGTTTTAGGGCCCCTATGAGAGTAGCTATATTTAACAATGCTGTAATTGAGCCCTATCTTCGTTGGGTTTTAGGGCCTAATTGCTGAAGTGAATATTTCGTTAGAGCCCTAAATCTAATTAGTTGGGGTCATAAATTAAAGTTTAAAGCTCATTTTTAGGGCTCTCTCTTGGAGATGCTCTAATCCAGCCATTTGGGCTTCTAATTACAGCTCGGGTGATCAATCAAGTGGAAACTTACTGTTTCCATTCACTTGCCATTTGAATAAAATAGACTATGGGTGTGGGCTCGGAATGAGTTTCATGAACAGCTTCACCTAACTTGAAATGTAAGATGAAAGCCTCATCATATTCGTAACAGAAGCACAGAATAAAGGAGAAGAGTTCAGAGTTGTATGGATCAGACAGAATCCTGTATGAAGAGAGGCTGGAGAAGAGAGTGCTTTCAGGAGGAGACATTTGAACACATTAATACGGGCATTTGAGAGTTTAGAAACGCGAAAAATAAGTGTATCAAAAAAAATTGGAGATTAATGCCATAGGTAGGACTTGTTATGCCTGGGCAATTCTCACAAAGGCCTGCAGTTTTAGGACGAGCGAATCGGTTAACGCCTTGCAGGCACGCCGGTTAAGTGAGAAAGCTCGAATCTGATGAATGAAATAAGCCATTCTGTGTAGCAAAAGAAATATCAGGTCAGCCGACACGATTTTCCTGGTCGGAAAAGAGCGGCGTTGATGACTGATATTCGTCTGTTCCAAGGTATCTATCTCCAAACTTCACCCATTCCAGGGATGACACGGAAATCAACATTTAGAGTAAGCCTAATCTCTGATGTCAGTGCCACAATCTTGATCCATGGGAATCTTTTACCGACTACATGCACTCCTTGGCGTAGCCAGGATTTTAGCTAAGGTTGATCTAATTTATTTTAAAAATCATCTAACATGATAATATATAAATATAAAATATTTCAAAAGCACAATACAAATATAATAATAAGGTTTTGCAACAGTTCAGAGAATATTATTATACTACTATTTCTTTTTGTCGGGCTTACGCCTTCTAATAGCTATGAAAGTCTCGATTATATCATCTTCATTTACTTTGGAGAACATATATATCTCGCCCAATGAAGGTGACTAGACAATCATTCAAAAGACTTACCCATCCTATTTCTCAACTTATTTTTGAAAAACTTCATTGCAGAAAATACCCTTTTCAACATTTGTCGTTGCCACCGGTAGAAACAATACCAATTTGATAAGCAAGTACACCAAACCATAAACATTATGCCTCTTTATTTCAACAAGTTTAACTGAAAGTTTAACTAAACTTTTTAAGTCATACAGCGATCAGTTTCAGTGGTAGGTTCTTCGGTCTTCAACCACTACATACTGACTGTAAAGGTATAACTAGGTCAACATCCCGATCATGTCAACAGTGAGAAATTAAGTCAGCTTTCACATTTGACTGAAAAATAGATGTTCCTCAAGAATGACTTATTATAAAGATATATGTATCAACAACTTATAAAGTTGTAATTTTCTGCACCCTCCATTTGTTCGGCCATCTGCAGAACCACGTACTTCTATGGTTTTCCTTTTAATACAAATTGCATAAATCTTGAAGCAAACGAAGGAATAAGTAATCACTATCTACCATTCATCTATGCTTTAACATTTATGTAATTTTTTACAAAAAAAAAAAAAAACATAGAAGCACCTTTCAAAAAAAGGTTGACAAATTTACTACACAGATGATCATTAACTAGCACCTGCAGTCCACAAATTACTTGAGTGAATATATTTATGTCAGAATCACAAGGGACAGTTAAGATGATAAAAGCTAGAAGATAGCAAAGCTAAAATAACTTGCAGTAAACCAAGATATGTGTCGTGGGCCTGGACGGCCTCGATAACATCTTTTACCGGAACAGGAAGCGGGCTCGTGCGATGGACCGGGCCGCGGTGAGAACCCCTCCATCGAAACATATTAGTTGTTTCCTTCTCTAGTCATTTTGTTTTGATTTTGTCTTCTTAGTTAAGGCAACATATTAGTTGTTTCCTTCTCTAGTTATTTTGTTTCCTTTTTTAGTTATTTGCTTCTATCTATTGTAAGGCTTCGTCCCCCTATATATACCGGAGAAAACCAATAAAAATGTATGTTTGAATTTGCCACCAAATTGATCTCTTAGAGCATCTCCAAGAGAGAGCCCTAAAACTGAGCCTTAAATTTTAATTTAGGGCCCTAACTAATTAGATTTAGGGCTCCAACGAAATATTCACTCCAGCAATTAGGCCCTAAAACTCAACAAAGATAGGGCTCAATCACAGAGTTGCTAAATATAGCTACTCTCCTAGGGGTCCTAAAACAATTTGCTAAATTTTAACAATTTAGGGCCCTTGCTGGAGTTAATCTTTTCCCCAAAAGCCCTATAATTCAAGTTAAGACCATATTTAGGGCCTCTCTTGGAGATGCTCTAAGGCAGCACCGGCACTCGTTTCTATAACCAAGCACACAACAATATGATAGTAGGGAATAACAGCAATATTATTTAGACTACGAACATCATCTGTGAGCTTCAAAGAGCATTTGTGCAATCCATACCAGAATTACAAAAATGTCCAACATACTCAAATAAATGAAAAAGGAAAATACCCATGACTTCAGAAGACTTACTGACATAAGATTAACTAGGTCCATAAGCGCGGCGCACGCCGCACGCGTAAACGAAAAACGAATTTGTATTTTTAGGAAAAATGGAAATTTTTTCAGCATAATTTCTTTAATTTCCCAGTTCATACATGAATCTAAAATGTAAAAATTTGTCCCTCCAACTTTATTAGAATCTCCCCCATTTATCCTTCTGGGAAAAAATCAGGTTTTCTACTACACGTCATTCGAACACCTCCTCACCTTCCATAAACCCCAGAAAACTTATCGATAAGCTATATATGCAAGTATCATATGAAATCATTCTGAAGTACAAATCAACAAGCTGATGGTACATGAAATTTAATCTAGCTAAGCTTTCATCTCCTGTCAAAGAAGTGAGCAGCCGTGAGGCAAGCAACAATAGGCAGTAGCATTGAAGCAAGTGGTTTGGAGTTGGTCACGTCTTCAAAGACTGAAGTGCACACCTAAAGAGTAACAAAATGCTCAACTTACTTTTTTTCTTTTGAAAGGAAGTAATTGAATTGATTATATCTATATAATGTATGCAGTTCAGTGAAAGGAACTTCTTTCCTCTCCCTTTTGGAGTGAGACCAAAAATGTGCTGTAATAAGAGAGACAAGAAAACAGACAGATCACGAATAATATAAGAACACCTAATGCACGTGATTGCATATAAGGTTGTTTAGCAAACAAAATCTATTATGCATATTGCAAATGAAGTTGTTCAGAAAAAAATCTTATATGTACAAATAAGTAACTTGCAGATATACATTGTCAGGATTTGCTAACGCGTGAAGCTAGGTTCATCTGCATGATCCACAACACGATTAATTAGTAGAACGGTTAGCTATAGTAAACCAAAGAGGGCTATGTTTTTATAACCCGAAACCAATGAACTAAATACAAACACCAAACAGAGCATGGATTACACAGAGAACGCATAAGCATGCTCGAGAATTGGACCAAAAACAAGGTCAATACTAAATAGAATGCCACACTGAAGTTCTTTGGAATAAAGAATAACAGAACACAGTTCAGAATATTTTTATCTTGGTAAGCACTGCATTTTGCAGACTTTCTATAGTTTGTGAAATACCTGAATATTGTACTGCCACTTTGTATTGTTTGTTCATTTCAATAAATGCCGCAACCACTGGAAACGGGGATAAATGAAAAGATGCTCGCTGCATCACTTGCAAAATACTTATCCTGTTCAGTTTAGTAACTGGCAGTACATTCATTTAAACTAAGCCCTTTCGATTCATTTAAACTAAGCCCTTGTATCGAAGAGCTGAAGCTTGTGCACAAACCTATAAGCATATAAGCTGTGGGAAAACAACCTGAAAATGAGGCTTAAGCTTATCTGCAAATCAACTATCATCAACAGCTGCACATTTGGCAGGGCTTAAGCTTCCATGATCCTCAAGAGACATCCATGGAATAATAATACGGAACGCATCATGCAACCAAAGTAAGCTAATCAATCACATGCATAACAATTAACAAGAGCCTATGTGAGAGAAGGTTTACAGCATAAAAAATGTAGTCACAAGAAATACATGTGCAGAAACAGAGTTTGCATACCAGTCCTGGTAGTATCTGAGGCACATAGTGCGGGTGCAGTTGGGCAACAGAACTTTGTTGTTTGTCTCCATGCAAATCCCACACTCTTCTTCCCTCTCGGCATCAATATCGGATAAGCTCTCTTTCTTCTTCATCTCTCCCTCTGTACCTCTCCATGCACACGGCCTTCTGCTTCTTGTCCTCCATATCAGCGATTCCTCTTTGCAGTTGCAACAAAGAAGAAAGTATCACAGCTGTTCGTGCCCACCAATATAACAGTTCCAATCAGTAAGGCAGTACAAAAAGGATAAAAGCAACATGATCATACCAACAAGGAACACATCACAAAGCATAGAACTCTCTGATGCTGGCTTTCCTCTCATGAGTCGACATGGTCGTCGTCCCGTCAACATAAACCTGCACAATGAGCTACAAGTTTAGTGGCATAATTGCCAAACCAACAATGCAGCAGAACATGCAACAGAACCTTGTATATGAGGATCTTCAGCAGACCGAGAGCCCTGGCGAGGCTGCAGCCCGTCCACTACACCAGGAAGAGAAATATATGCGCGGCGGGGCCGTACGACAGCCGGATCTGCAGGCACGCACTATCGTACCCCCGTGGAAATCCAGAGGCCCTGCTCATCAAGCACCCAAAAAGAAACAATCAGCTAGCACCATCCACCAGACAGATCACACATGCTGGAGAGAGAGAGAGAGAGAGAGAGAGAGAGAGAGAGAGAGAGAGAACCGTCGTAGCCGGCAATAGCACAATGCTAGGAGCCGAGATAAGCACGGACGGGGACAGCCATCCGGGGGCAAGTGATTCGGGGCTCCTTATGGCCATCGCTGGAGATCGGAGAGGAGGAGGGGAGGTACTCGCCGCAGGACGTGACAGGATCTGCTCCGGCGTCGGCGGCGAAGAGGACTAAATCGGGTCACTCGAGGGGGGTGGGAAATGTCGACACGATCGGCGACGCCGTTGCAGACGCGACTTGTGGCTATGCACGAGTCCAGCGAGGCGGGAACTGGGAGCGACGCCGGAGGGCTGTTGGTCCTCGAGGGCTCCAGCAGGGAGCCAGGGACAAATCCCATGCCGTCGCAAGAAGAATCGAAGGGGACAGACGGAGAGACGCGGAGACGAGCGGAAGACAAAGCAACGAGGCGGAGCGGAGCGACCGAAGATAGAGAAATGGAGAGCGCCGGAAGGAGTAGGCGCACGCGTCGAGCGAGAGAGCATCGGAGCGGAGCACGTGGCGCGCAAGGAGTCAGCGGATGCAAACAGAAAAACGGAATTCAAAGAGGACCTCCTCGCACACCTGCGCGACGTGGAGGGGCTCCCAGACCGGGAACTCTCCCAACTATAATAAAGGGGTAATAAAGGTAGTATTAGGCATATAATATTTGCTCCTTGTACATCCTTCAAGAGAAGAGAGATAACTTGGACAGCTGAATTTCCTGATAAGGATCAAAAGGGACAATATGATTAGATGAGATGAGATTAATATCAAATAGTTGAGCATGTGCACGTACTTGACAAATATCCTCTGTCAGTGACTAAATGTACTGAGAACTTACAAGAAAATTTCAGAGACCCAACGTAAATTGATGCTACAAAACCATATATTAAAGAAAAAAACACTTTCACGTAATCATAACAATAGACATGCTTCAGTGTCACTTTAAGGTATTGAAGCACCACCAGTCCCGTGTATGTACTCGAGCCTAATCAAATCGAGCTCGGGCATGACGGGTTCAAGCTCAATCCCGATTCAATATGGGTTCAAATAGCTTGTCAAGACGGAACTTTGTAACAGCCCCAGTTGCCAGCATCAGTGGATGGTACTGAGCACGGTTCGAAATTTCGGTTTCGGATCATATCTCGGAGACGATCAAAATCCAAAATTTTGGTAAAATTCAAAAAATTTGAACAAATTTCCCACGAAATCCAAAAAAAAAAATTCAAAACCATTTTTTTTCAACTGAGATTTCGGGCGAAATATCGATTAAAATTAAACGACCTAAAACTGGTCGAAAACACGTCAAAAATTTTTGAAATTTTTTTTGATGATTCTTATGTATTAATAATATTCCCATAAAATTCTGAGATGATGATTAAGCTTGTGGAATTTTAAAAAATTGTGCAAGTGGTAATATCGTCATAAAAATCTTATGTAAATTCTGATTTTGATTTTTCAAATGTAATAAATGAAGTTTAAGTCATTTGGAAAGTTTTCTATATGTTCCTATGTATTATAATGCAACATACGAAATGTTTTAACAAAGAAGACTGTAAAGTTAGAAGTTTCGACAGCATTTTGATTGATTTTCGGATTATAACAGTGACAATTGGTAACAATCAATATATATTGTCATAACAAATGATAGGTATGAAATAAAATTAACTCATACGACAATTCAGCATATATAGCAAGAAGATGTAAAAGAATAATTACAAGAAAGAGCTATGAAAATGTTTTACAAGACATAATTAAAAGGAGTACGAACATGTAAAGCATGGGCAACTACGTATTGACATACCTACGAGTAGTAATAAGATACTGGTGAAAACTAGACCTCCACATTATCGACAATGATCTCGTCACACTTCCTCTGGTGTTGTTGCTTGTACTCTTCCCAGCTCATATCCCGTGGCAGCTAGGCAGACTTCCGGTGTTCATAATGCGACATCTAGGTCGAAGTATTCTTTGACCAGTATAGGTACCTGGCAGCCGTGTGTTGTGCGTATTGATCGGCGTAGGGATCAGTGTAGTCGAACAATGATGACATGCTTGATCCATCGTGTGGAATACACAGAGGGTCCAGATTGGAATAATCGGGTCCCGACACATCACACTGGAGATCTCAACTATGGGCGGCGAGGATCTCGGTGCAGAGGTTAGGGTTGGAGATTTTGGTGATGGGATGGTGCGATTCTGCAAAGCACGGGGGGTTTTCGCAAATAAATAGCGTGGAGGGCCTGGGAGCTTAGGGATTTCTTCGGACATAGTATAGTAGATATGTGTTTTTTAAGGTACGAGAACACACACAACACATGCACACCCACACGCGTACACACACGCATGTGCATCCGTTACATATGTAAGAAAAAATTTTAGAGGTACCGAAACATTCTGGGTGCACATTATTTCCCTGAACGCACACACGTACATTCATTCCTAAAATTATTCAGGTGAGGCTGGCGAGTCCGATCCTCGGAATAGCGACGGGTCAGGAGTTCATCTACTCCCGAGCCAATCGAGCTAGCATTGTGTGTTGTGTCTAAATTAGTAAAAGTGATGTATCCTAGAAAAATAACGTTAGTAAAAGAAGCACATGAAAAATGCATAATTTAGTTACGTGAATTGTTCACAAAAAAACAATTTATCTAGAGATCTAGTGGGAAGGTCAAACGCATCGGGGTTCTACTTTGCAAGAAACATCGAGGTCAACCTTGAAGCCTGGCACCCGGCCCGTTGCCAATTCGCAATTTGGCATCAACCCAACCTAAATTGACATTTCAGTTCATGGCTGGCTTGCATACTTACTGAAAACCGTGTGTACGGAGTCAAATGGTCAAACCAGGAATTCCAATAATAGAAAAAAAGCTCTAGCTAGGACCAATCCTCCATGACCGGACTAGGAAAACAACTTTAGATTTTGCTATCAAATATACTACAAATTACTGATAATGTCTTTAGATTTTACCATCGAACCTCATCGTAGCGTATTATTGTCATGTGATAGATTTACTCTAAAATTACTACCAAATGCACTCTAATTTACTATTCATATTAAAGATTTTACTATCATGCCAGATGGTTCATCAGCCTGTGCAGTAGTAAAATATATATACGGATAGTAAATATGTGTTTATTTGGTAATAAATTCTCATTGATGTGGAATTTATTAGTGAGACTTATATCATTATGTTGCTCTCGTCGCCACTAAGCTACTGGTAAAAACCGTTCGTGAATTCGAGCTATCAATAAAAAGTTATGACTAGATCAAAGAAAAAAGATTATAGTACACACAAGGAAACGTATTTACTAGTTGGTTGGCTACGTAAATGATAGGCTTAGTCAACTGTGGCAGTTCTGTTGCGCTAAGTACTTGGATACATGGCTCGATCGGTATGCGTTAATTTGCTAGGAGTATAATCAATGGCGAAGCTAGGACTAAATTAGAGGGGGGGCTAAGCTAAACATTTCAACTATTAGTAAAAGCCAAATTCATACATAAATAACCATTTAACAAGTGAAACAAAGTAGAATTTTATAAAATACTCACATAAATGAAGTTGCTAGGCACACTAGCTACGAGTTGGATTTGGAGGCAACAAGCAAGCACATTCTACGGGTTTTCATCCTTTGAAAGCATTACATAATTGTTTCATCATCAATAGATTTGAATATTGTTTTCTCAGTGTAGCACACCATTGTCATTGAGCCAATCATCGGAGACTTTGTTGCGCAAATCAATCTTGATAACCTTCATTTCTGAAAAAAAATCCTTTCAACAGAAACACACCATTAACGAACTCTGCATTTTTAAAAGCTGGCGTGGACGATTCACTATGCGACTCGTGAGCACACCCTGACCTTACAAGTGAATAATTATGTGCACTTGGATGGCCCTTTGGAAGAGGCAATGAGCCACAGGGGCACGTACAAAACTAAGTCCACAATTCAGTCTGACCTCTGGTCGTGGCAGCGACATCGAGCCCTCAGAGCTCGTGTAAACTATCATGTGATTGGGCACCGGCTGGCCAAATTAAAGCATGGAAGCTTTCAAAGAGCTGAGCTGATGAGCTTCACTGCGTGTTTCTATAGGAGTACAAGACAAATGGGAAAAACCCGAGAAGAGCTCTGGATCGGTCAGTCTTTACAGGCAAATGCAGTGCACTGTATCAATCCGATGGATCCATCTGGAGAGCACGTTGGAGCAGGGGCGCACGCCCTAGTGCGCCCCATTGCTAGCTTCGCCTCTGAGTATAATGGGCTATTCTACACGCAACTGAGCAATAGTATGTGTGTGTGTATATGTCAGCAAAATTACTGTTTATTTGCAAGACTTATATCATTCTATTCCTCTCACTGTCAGCAAGCTACAGGTGAAAACCATTTGCAAATCGGAGCTGTCAATAAAAAGTTATGGCTAAAAAAATATATTCATGTATAAACAAGTAAACACATTTATTAGTTGGTGTCCCACCTTTCTGAGAACAGCAAATCTGGTAGTAAATCAGGAATCCTCATTTTACTGTTAAATACACCAACATTTACTATCTTATTTGAAATTACTATCAAATCAGTAACGCATCCACCCAACTAATAAATGTGTTTTCTAGTTTGTATATGATTTTTTTTTTAACTCTATCTTTTTATTGGTAACTCTGATTCACAAACGAATTTCACCATTAGATTACTGACGACGAGAGAAACAACATGATATAAGCCTCGCAAATAAACAGTAATTTCACCATTAGATTACTGACGACGAGAGAAACTCTATATAGATTTTATTATTATATAGTATGATAGTAAAAATCTAAATGTATAACAATTTACTCCTGTATCATAGTAATTTTTATATAGAAATATAGTAATTTCTAGGTATAGATATAGTAATTTATGTTACTAGTCAGCAAAATTACTGTTTATTAGTGAGACTTATATCATTCTGCTCCTCTTGTTGTCGGTAAGCTACTAGTGAAAATCATTTGCAAATCAGAGTTGTCGATAAAAAGTTATGGCTAAAATAAAAAATAGATTCATATACAAACTATGAAACGCATTAACCAGTTGGTTTGACTACATAACTAAGCAGTTCGTTTCGCTGATTAGTGTGTTGCATGGCTCGGTCTGTCTGCGTTAACTAGCCCACGTGTAGACTACATACAACTGAAGAATAACACATATTATATATATAGTACAATTACCTAGGGCACCATGATCCAGAACGGGTATTTCCTCTATATATTTACATTAAAAATTTTGAAAATTTTAGGATGTTGAGTTTAACTACTAACTAGTTCAAATAAGTTTGAACTGAAATTCAAATTAGAGTTTCCTTTTTTAATGATAGTTTGATTTTAGGTATGTGCTATACATACATACATACATACATATATATATATGCAGCATATGCGGTGCAAACCCCCTCTACCGTGAAAACTCCGTGAAAACCACGTGCAAAAGTTTTGAAAAATTCTCAAAAAATTACCATACATAGGGGAGATGTGGTTCTACAACCCTGTAAAATTTGAAGACAAAACTCAATTGCATTTGGAAGATATAAAAAAGACAAATTCAGTATGAATAGTATTTTTTCACTGTTTAGCACTATTCATTTTGCAATTTGTCTTTTTTATATCTTCCAAATCCAATTGAGTTTTGTCTTCAAATTTTACAGGGTTGTAGAACCACACCTCCCCTATGTATGGTAATTTTTTGAGAATTTTTCAAAACTTTTACACGTGGTTTTCACGGAGTTTTCACGGTAGAGGGGGTTTGCACCAAATATGCTGCCATATATATATACATATATATATACATATATATATACATATATATATATATATATATATATATATATATGCAAAGCATGTGACCTAAATTAATTCAAATCTTTGAATTCGAGTATATTTTTTCAAAGGTATGTGTTTCATTTAAATTGTTACAGATCGGTATATACCCTAAAACTAAAGTTTCGAAACATATACCCGAATTTGGCTTGAATTAACACATTTAAAATTATGATGCTCGATTCCGTCATCCTATATATGTATATATATACACATGTGTGTGTGTGCGCGCTATTCTATAGCTACGTGTAGTCTACGCGCCAGCCAGTAACACAAATTGGTCAGGCCATGTATCCAACTAAATAGTGCATCGGAATGATCTAGTTGCTAGAATCATGCATTACTACCTTATGTACTGCATTTTACTATAAAAAAATATTCATGTATAAACAAGTAAACGCATTTACAGTTGGTGTCCCACCTTTCTGAGAACAGCAAATCTGATAGTAAATATTAATGTATTAAATAGTAAAATAAGGGATTCATGATATCAGTATATGCAGTAGTGAATTAATGTTCATTTGACAGTGAAATTGGACTTACTACCGAATTGCATTTTTGGGCTACGCTACTTGTATTTGGGCTGTACACTAGGAACACGTGACACCGGCCATCGCATAGAATAGTGCTATCATATGTATGTATGTATGTATGTATTTATGTACTAGATCGAGTCGCGTGGGATGCTATACCGTACGAAATTTGATCCGAGTTTTTATTACAAAAAAACGCAATTTCGATTTTCTCAGTGGTGCTTTTTTTAAAATTGGCTGGTTATGAGCTGTCGGCATTTTTTGCGAAACCACGGGGAAGGATCTATCCGCGATTGAAAAAATTGGTAGAGGATCTGTTCGCGAATATACAGAACTACATGGTTATTTTTAAAAAATAACTGGTGCAAGGAGCTAACTGTAATTTTAAAATTTGGTAGAAGAATTTAACCATAATTCTAAAATGTATGTATGTATGTATGTATGTATGTATGTATGAAGCCTTTGTCATACTCTCGGGAGCATATACTTCCACCTCTAATATATCACTGAAACGAACGGGTTATACTTCTTTATTAATTTTGCTACACTCCAATAATAATTCTAAGATACTTAAATGCGACATGGTTGAAAAAAATTCTCTATGCCCCTTTATTTTTGTTATATATCTTTATCCATATGTAAAAGGAGTATATAGATAAATTATGCTATAAAGAGTGGACTTTGATAAACTTTTTCATGGAAGTCCCTTTGAAGTATCTTATAATCACTATTAGAGTATACTGGAAAGGATAAAGAGATAACAATATCATTTAAGGGGTATACTAAAAGTGAGAGTATGTACTCCCAGAGTATGCAACTATATATATGAAAATGGTTCCATACCCCTAGGAGTACGTACTCCCACTCTCAATATACCGCTTAAATGATCCTGTTATACCTCTTTATCATTTTGAGTATACTCTAATACTGATTATAAGATACTCCAAAGAGAGTTCCACAAAAAATTTCATCAAAGTCCACCCTTTGTAGCATAATTTGTTTATATACTCTTTTCACATATAAAAAAGGGTATATAGCAAAAAAATAAAATAAAGGGCACCAATGAATTAATTGTTTTCAACAATATCGCATTGTAGTATCTTAGAATTATTATTAGAGTATACTGAAAGTGATAAATGAGTATAACACATTCGTTTAAGTGGTATACTGGAGGTGGGAGTACGTACTCCCACGAGCACAGAAAAAGGCTTTATATATATATATATATATATATATATATATATATATATATATATATATATATATATAAGAATACTATCGATAACAAAGTGAACTTGTACTACCCACGTTCTAAGCCGTCCGATCGCACAACGTATTGTCCAGATGAGTCAAGGTGGAAAGCCAATTAAACCATTTTACACAAAACACCCACGTTGATTCCTCTTTCGTGAATACATCCTTCCACCTTGATTCATCTGGACCATACGTTGTGCGATCGGACGGCTTAGAACGTGGGTAGTACAAGTTCACTTTGCTATCGATATTATTCTAGCCATCCTCTCTCTCTCTCTCTCTATATATATATATATATATATATATATATATATATATATATATATATATATATATATATATATATATTCTGCAACCAAGGGTAGAATTGTTATTCTACATGTCGGCCGGATGAGTGTATTCAAATCATCCCACGTACGTTCACTTCGTGTGTTAACTAAGCGAATGAATTACGTAGCTAACCAACTAATAAATATGATTACTTGTTTGTGCTATAATCTTTTTTCTTTGATTTATCTATAACTTTTTATCGGTAACTCTGATTCTCGAATGATTTTCACTAGTAGCATATTGGCGCCAAATGAAATAGAATGATATAAGTCTCGCTAATAATTAAAACATGAATGCGATTTCACTACCAAATGAACACCAATTTACTAAATGTGTTGTTAGATTTTACTGCTACACAGGTTCTATAGTTTGCTGAACCCTCCTGAAATATCATCGGAGAATGACTTGGCATTATAACAGTAAGATCTAACGACATGACCAGTAAACTGGACTACATTTGGCAATAACTTTGGTCTATTTTGTATTGCCGCAATCACACAGCCATAATACGCCACGATGAGGTTCAATAATAAAAGCTAAAGACGTACCAAAATACATACTCTCACTTCCAATATACTTCTTAAACGAATGTGTTATACTTCTTTGCCATTTTCAATATACTCAAATTCAAAGATTTTGAACGAATTTAAATCACATGCTTTGCTTATTTATATATGATCAGCACATACATACAATCAAACTATAATAAAAAAGGAAACTTTATATTGAATTTAAGTTCAAACTTGTTTGAACTATTTAATAAACTAGTTAAAGTCAATATCCTAAAAATTGTACATGCAATACATTGAAGAAATACCTATTTTAGATCATGATGCCTTGGCTAATATATCATTTAAGTTGCCTATTAGAATTGGGAGTATGTATATATTCTGGGAGCACGGAAGATACTTTATCGACACACAATAACAACGAGCAAACCGACGGTTATATGTAGCTACTAGTAAAAGACCATGTGGTTCACATATTCCTTTTTTTTTTCAGCGAGGGATGTATGATTGGACGAGAATAAACTTTAAAAGTAATTAGGAGGACCCAATTTCATGACCATGTTAACATAACTCAAATCTAATCTAATCTTATTATACTCTAATAAGCATTTTTTGGCTTGAAGCGGCCACACGATGAGCAAGGTTTGCTTGCGTCTACATCAATCATGGGCCCATGCGATTGATGGTCGACGGACAACTTTTTGCTGGACGAAGACGGCGTTTAATTAGTGGATGGTGGAGCCATCAGCTCATCGGCTGGTTTCACCACGAAACTCGATCGTCCATTGAAAGCAGATTGATTCATTAACTAATTCTTATTCCATTGGGCACGTACTTATCATGGTTGAGAGATGAGTGTTTTTAGGGTTGTTCAGTTGGTGTCACACATAGGTTATAATCAAGTTTGACTTTGTTAGCTAGTGTTTGTTTCATTGTTTAACTTTTACATCTTTTCGATGTTTTTATGTATTTTAGCCCTCGAAAATTTTTCACAGTTTTATTTCTTAATTAAAACCTACCTTGGATTTTTCTTAAGTTAAAAATAATTTAATATGATTAATGTTCAAGTGTATAGTTGTTAAAATTATTTTATTTAAGTTCTATATGCTCTAAAGTATTTTACAGAATTTTCAAGAAATTCTTTGTCTATTTGCTATTTATTTGGAGCTCATTTACATTTTCTGCATTTTAAAAAATAAAAATACTAAAATAGTGTTCGGGCCGAAACCCAACCCAGTCGGCCCAATTTCGTTTAGCCCAGTCAAGCCAAACCAGCGCATGCCAGCCTAGTTCGCGCGCATAGCCCAGCCCGTGTCCGCGCCCACGCCTCAGTTGAGTCACTAATAGGTATGGCCCACCTGTCAGAGTCATCGTTTTCCCCATGTACATGATGGACTCTGAGTCTGTGTTGTGGTTGTAGACATCATCTCGAATTGGGCGCTACATGGATGCCGAGACTGCTATTTAAGGAGCACCGGCACCGTATCAATCTATTCGTCCAAAGCCTTAACCCTAGTACTCAAAATTCACCGTCATTTCGACGGATTTTGAGGTTTGCTGAGAGCACCATCATTGAATTCTTTGCCGGATTTTTGTCATCATTGGTGAGTTTTCGTCCACTTAGTCTGCACCTTGAGTTTCCATATGTCGTATTCTACCTCGTGCGTGCACCATCTTCATCGCAGTAGCGTCGCCGCTCGTTGTTGCTCTCCGGTGACCTTCGGTCCCAAAGATGTCGACGTGTCGCTGATGTGGTAGCCGCATAGGCGCTGAGTCAACAGCCACGCAAGCAAGATCCAATCTAGATAGGCTTAGTCTACAGTGAAACATGTATATGATGTGTGGGGTCCGCATGTTAGTGAGTCAAGCCGTGAGCCGTGTCCACCGTGGACCAACCTTAGTGCTCGTAGGCTTGGTCTAGACCAAAGGCCCACATGTCAGCCTCAAGTTAATTTCAGGAATTTTAGGAATTAATTTGAAAATACAAAATCACCTGGCCCACTTGCCAGTCTATCAGAGAGGAATATTACATGAATATTCTCCTTTCTCTTTTTCCAGTAGTTTTTTTGGTTGATGGATCTTTTGAGAGTTTGTTCTCTTTCGTACGAACTTCGATTAAGTTTGCTCAAGTTTCTAGATTCATCTAGAATCAAGCCCTACACTCTGGCATATTTTATTTGATTTTTGGAGTTGGTTTTATCTTATTTTGTGTTTATTTTGTTTTTCGCCGTTCGTTTCACTTAAACGTTGAAGTGCTAGTAGTGTTCTAGGGTGAAGAGTTGATTCAAGATCAAGATTTGTTTCAAGGCAAGTTATACTTTGATCATGTTAAACCTAGTTTTACTAACGCTAATTTGTCTTAACCTATTGCATGATATTTCAAATTACAACTATTTTCAAATAGTTTGGGAATTGGTTATTCAACCTATTTGAATTATGCATGCCTCATAATTTGTTATTGCATGTTCATTTTTCACTCTATGACATTTATTAGTTGGTTTCTAATATATGCTAACGTGGGTTGGTTAGCTCGTGAGTTGTTTGCTTAGCCATGCCACGAGTAATAAATATATTTCAACGATGCAAATTCAAACTTGATTAATGATCTATGGAACATGTTTAAGAAAGGGTGTGCCTGGCCCGCCGCGCCATGTCGTGCCCGCACCCTACCATGGCAGCTCCTGCCTTGCCTTTCCCTACCGCGGGACCGTCACGTCGCCCCGCCGGAACTTGCGCCGCGCCAGAGTACTCGAGCGTCCCTCGCGTGTGCACCTCAGGCCACAAAGCGCCACTGCCATCTTGCTGGCCCCAAGCACGCCTTCCTTGTTGGAAGCCCCAGGAAATCACCGCTCCGTTGTCCTTCTCGTTTGGCCGGAGAATCGCATCATGGGCACCTCGCCGAAACCTCCTCCTCCTCCTTGCCTATAAAAGGCCGACTAGGCTCTTAGCCAGCTCCCCACACTTGCATGTGCCTTCTCCAGTTCACCTGAGACTCAAGCTCCGCCAAAATCCCCAATTGCCGGCGAGCTCCAAGGATTTGGGTCGAAACGCAATTAAGTTAATTAGGCGAGTTGTTCTGCAATTGCTTGAGCTTGAAGCATCCTTGTAGATCCTAAACTTAGTTCTCCCGTTGGTTGCAGCTGTAGAAGCCTGTAGCGCCGTTGCTCCTTCATGCTTCCTTGCCTCCAGTTGCATGTGACGAACCGCCCTTTTCAGGGGGTGCGTTTAAATCCGCAACGGCTATCCAGGAAGATTAGCCATCAGAAACCAAGTTATACATTGCCAGCATAAGAACGAAACAGTTGTTTTAATACAAGTAAGGCCTAACAACCAGAGTTTACAAAAGGAAGCGGCGAGCTCCAAATATAATACATTACCAAAAGAACCACACAGGCAAGGCCTGAGCACAGAAAAGAGCCCTAAAAATCAAACTATTTCGCCATCTACGATTTTCTGGAGTTTTCCAGCGTCTTCAGATTCTAAAATAGGTTGAAAAGCAAGATTGAGTACACAACAGTACTCAACAAACCGCATAGGAAAATCTGAATATTACATGCAGGGGTATTCACAAAAGAAGAGGCAATATGGTTATTATCATTGTGGATGCAGTTTTCTTTTCCAAGACATTTTACATTTGAAACACACCATACATAATAGAAATAAGCAAAATTTGAGTTTTCACAAGTTCAACATTACGTTAAATTGGAAATAACAAGTCTACTTGGGTTAGGTTACGGGATTCACCCCAATTCAAACTTAGCTTCATTTACCGGAAGCACGGCATATTCGAATACCATTTAAACATGACTCTGCAGAGTTACTCAGCTTTACCCACAAAATATCTACGACCGTTAATGCCAAACGCTACAAACATGCAACTTAAATGCATGCGGCTGGGCCGAGATTATCAAAGCCTTTCGTTGAACTACCCCTCTTTAGCACTTACCCGGTAGTTTCAAAACCGCACAGTACTCGGGTCCCACGGGCCATGGCGGGATGCACGATCCGATCCTGAGGGTATCTACCGTTGTGGATAGCGGCAGGCGACACCACCGGTCAACCTCCATTCCACCTCGTTCTTCCGCGGGCATACTGACCAATGCCCACAATATAGAACCTCTCGCATGTAATTGTGCGTACTAGTCACTGATCATGGTGCTAATACTATATATAAAGAGACTTCGATATTCCACGCGAGAAGGGAGCGAGAAGGGAGTGTCTCCGCACCTCCCTTGTAACACAAAAGAAGGGACAGAAAAAATTAGAGACTAACTTAGGGAATACTCTTGTAAGTGAGTTCATGGTTATTCGTTCATGCTTTTCTACGCTCACGTCTAATCAACTGCAGACCATCAAATTGTAAGTAGCTTAATTTACTGGTGTTTAGCCACGTATAAATTTATGTTTTTGAAATATATCTCTAGCACCAACACTCATGGATGTCGTCAAAATTGAACTATACCTCTTTCATCCCTCCAACACCCAGGTCGGTGTGGATATATGTACTTTCCAGGTTGCAAATGGAGTGTTCTAACAAATTAAACATTGGTTGCTATCCGTTGAAACTTTGGCAACAATCATTCCTATCATTTTGTTGAAAATATTTTCTGTTACGTCTCAACGCGAACTACCTAAACAGAATGTAGAAGTTGCTTACCTATTAAGCATTCACCAAAGGTCTTATTTGCATGTTCTACATGAAAATGACTCTTTGCAACACCATTTATGTCAACAGCCGAACAACATTTTCATATTTCTTCTGTGAACACCTAGCCTTGCTCTGAATATGGGAAATTTTTCGACTCATGTGGAAATTAAACTATGTCCTATAAAATTTCTGCAAAATTCCTACTTTTCTCTCGTCGTGACACTTGTTGCCATCCCCTTCATCCCACTTTTCTCTCCCATTCCCTTCCCCTCAAACTCAAAAAGTTATTGTTTTCAAATTCCCCCCAAAGTTTATATATATTAAGTTTTTTTAACCATTTTTAAAAGTTTTTGCATCTAAACTTTTTCAAATTGAAAGGTTTTTGAGATGAAACTTTTTGAACCGAAAGTGTTTTGAGTTAGAACTTTTTTGTAACATCCCAAAAATTTTGATGTTACAATAAATATTAAAATAAAAGTAATTATAATTATAAATATTTTTTAATTGGATTCTATGAATTTCTAGATAATAATTCAATTTTTTGGATTTTTCTAATATTTATTTTGATTTTTGGGATTTTTGTTAGTTGTTTTGGAATTTTCTTTTGCTATTTTTAGATTTAAAGAAAGGATTTACTGCAGAAAAATAAAAAGTCAAATATTTTTGAAAATAATTCTATTAAGTTCCAAATGTTCTAAGGTACTTTTGAGAATTTTTTTCAAAAAATTTCAAGCCTTTTATTATTTTATTTTTTCCAAGCCTTTTTTATTTCTCAGCATAAAATAATTCATGAAAAATGGGAAAATGATAAGTGGGACTAGACCCCACCAGTCATATGTTTCCCCTAGCTCCAGCCAATGTCCAAAGGAGAGCTCTCTCTGTCCCCTCCATGAAAGCCCCAAATGAAACTCCAAATCCCTCAACTTTCTCACTCGAATTCATTTCTTTTCGCGTCAAATTAAATCCCCCGCACCTCCCCTTGCCATTCATGGCCAAATTACCCCAAATTTTGCTCTTAAATGCTGGATTTTGCTCCTCATCCAAATTCCAAAATTTCATCGATTTTTATTCTTTCCAAGTTCCCTGCGACTATAAAATCCACCCCGAGGACCCCCTACCTCCACAAACCATTCATCCAGTCGGTTTGCTCTCTCATGCCTCCATTTGCTCGGAACGCCGTGACATCCGAAGCGCTAACCAAACATCGGTGACACGTCCTCGCGAGCTCCATGTCACCTCGGAGCTCCGTTCACCATGCCAGCTACGTCATGAGGTGCGCCTCGTTGTCCTCCATCTTTCCCTCTCTTTTCTCCCCAGTTCCCCTGCCGTGCACCGCCGTCTGGCTGTCTCTGCCACCACTATGGCCGCCATTGAGTTCACCTTGTTGTGAGCTTCTCCATGCTTCCCTTGGTTTGGTTGGAGCTGAGCCCCTTGCCTTAGCCCTTGGCCTGTGCCATGCCCTCTATTACTTTCTGTTGTTCAGGGTTGGCTTAGATGAAGAGTTCCTTGATGCTACGGTACCTAGCTGAAGGGAATATGCCCGAGAGGCAATAATAAATTGTTTATTATCATATTCCATGTTTATAATAGATGTTTATTTCTCATGCTAAAATTGTATTAATCAGAAACGTTAATACATGTGTGTTTAATAAACAAAAAGGTTCCTAGTAAAGCCTCTTTTTAAACTAGCTCGTTGATTAACTGATGATCAAGGTTTCCTGATCATGAACATTGGATGTTATTAATAACGGGGTCATGTCATTAGAAGAATGATGTGATGAACACACACCCAAGTTGGTATAGCAAATACGATCAAGTCATTTAGTTTGTTGTATCAAACACATTCGAAATAGCTTTTTCCTTAGACCATGAGATGATGTCAATCACTAATTAGGAAGAGTACTTTGATGACATCAAGCGTCACTCAGTAACACGGTGACTATAAAGATGGATTTGGGTACTATGAAAGTATTAGTTGAGGCTCATGCATCAAGAGTGGGATTTGTCCATCCGGATGACGGAGAGATATACTGGGCCCTCTCGGTGATATCACATTGACATCGCTTGCAAGCATGTGACTAGGTCACAAGAATGTTATATCACGGAGCGAGTAAAGAGTACTTGTCGATAGCAGGATCGAACTAGGTATAGTTGATCTCGATGATCGGATCCGGACAAGTAAAATATCGTGAGACAAAAGGAATTGGTTATGTCGTTTTACGGTTTACGCGATCACTAGTTCATCGTTGAGTGAATGGGAGTCATTATGGATCTCGGATCCGTGATGATTATTGATCCGAGAGGAGTCTCAATCATGTCCATTTTATTCACGAACCGTAGGGTGACACACTTAAAGTTCATCGATGCATTTGAGTGGATACGAAACAGGAGAAAAATATGGACGACAGGATTTTGAGTATCGCGGAATAGTTTCGGGATATCGGAATAGTTAAAGGGGTATATGTTAATGTTTGTTAATTAAAAGAATTAACAAATATTAAATCTGAAATAAAAATGTTTATGGGAGAAAACCTTTCATTTTCTTGAGTGGGGTTTTAATGGAAATCAAAGTGGTTAATTTGTGAGTGGAGAGATCACTCACATGAAGAGAGGGAGGGCAAGGGGCAGCCCCCATGCGCCGGCCACCCCACCCCTTGGCATGCCTCCTCCTCCTCCTATAAAAGGGAGGAGGAGCTCCTCTCTTGGTGTTCATCCATGACCCTTTGGTTGGTCCATTCTCCTCCTCCTGGCGATCCGTTTTGGTGGCTTAAGCGGCTGCTGAAGTATTTCTTCACCACCACCACCACTAAGTAGTGTTGTTGGAGTTTCCAGGGATCCACTACTTCCGCTGCCCGGCTGACGAGGATTGGAGGTCATCGTTGATCCGTCACGTGTGACCAAATGCGGGCGCCGCCGTTAGTGGCGCTCATCTTCGCGACTTTGAAGTCGGAGTGTACCTCTACATCAACCACGTTTGTTTGCGGGAGCGTTATTCCCGCTTTGGTCTTCGAGTGAGTCCTTCAAACCGTTTACTTGCATCTCCTAGATATGATCTTGGTGTTTGGTTGCAATCGTAGGAAAAATTTTTGTTTTCCATGCTACGAAACCCTTGATGGTATCGAGCCGTGTCTATGCGTAGATGTTTTGTACGGTTTAAAACACATGTGGATGTGGGCGTTGATGATCATGTTATTGCATACTTCGTGTATTTTGGATCATGGTGGCATAGTGGGATTTGAAGCGGCCGGACTAACCTTACATGTCCTCGCACATGAGACTTGTTCCACGCTTTCGACATGCAACTAGTATTGCATAAGTGGCTTTGCAGTGTCGATTTCTCCCACTATAGTCATGATCTAATTTACAGCGGTTTGCTAATAATGTTTTTATCACCGTTGTGGTTCTTGTTCGTAGGTAAGAATAGTTTTTCCTAGAAAGCCCAAAACCACGTAAAATATGCAAAAAATAAATTAGAGCGTCTAACTTGTTTTGCGGGGCTTGTGATGTGATATGGTCATTGATACAAAGATTGTTGTATGAAATGAAATTTATTGTAAATTTAAACAACCGGCAGGAGCCATTTGGTTGTTTTTCTTTTATGGCTGCGTGCTAAATATATGTCCATGTGATATATTGTAATGGAGGAAGACAATCAAGATGGCAGCATCATGGACCTTGGTGCCATGCGGTGGAATGATGGAGATCATACCATGTCGCACAAGATGGAGATCAAGTCTTTGAAAGGACCATATCATATCACTTTATTCATGCATGTGATGTTAATCCTTTTATGCATCTTATTTTGCTTGATTATGATCACGTCGATAGCACTATAAGATGATCCCTCCAAATTAATATCAAGATAATAATGTGTTCTTCCATAGTATGCACCGTTAAGAAAGTTCGTCGTTTCGAAGCACCACGTGATGATCGGGTGTGATAGACTCTCACGTTCGCATACAGCGGGTGTAAGCGATTTACACATGCAAATACTTTGGTTCTACTTGGCGAGCCTAGCATGTCTGAGACATGGCCTCGGAACACGAACCGAAAGGTAAAGCATGAGTCATATGGATGATATGATGAACATATTGATGTTCGCCTTTGAAACTATGCCGTCTCACGTGATGATCGGTTTCGGTATAGTGAATTTGGTTCATGTAATCACTAAAGATGACTAGAGGATGTTGTTTTTGAGTGGGAGTTCTCGTATTAATTTTGAATTAACATTGAACTTAATCTATTATGAACTTAGTCTAAATAACTTTGCAAATATGTTGTAGATGGCACCCCCTATTTTCAATTTCAATCTGTTCATGGAGAAAGAGAAACTAGCCACCAATGGTAGCAACTTTACCAATGGGCCCTTAACACGAGGATTCTCCTGTTGCTCAAAGGAGCTATGTGCTAGAAGCACCGCTAGGTGACCCGCTTGTGATGATGCCCAGGAGGAGAAAAATGTTTTCTTGACTCGCAAGGAGGACCACAGTTTAGTTCAATGCGGCATTTTGTATGGCCTTGAGCACGAGTGCCAGCGTTCGAGCACGACAATGCTTTTGATACAATGAGGGAGTTGAAAATGATCTTCGACACCCATGCCGCGATGAGAGTTATGAAGCTTGAGAAAAGTTCTTTATTTGCATGATGGAGGAAAATAGCTCAGATTAGTGAGCACGTACTCAAAATGCAGTCGTGGCAGATAAACTCATAGCTTTGGGAATAACGATCCCCATTGAGCTAGGAATTCATCGTATTCTCAGTCTCGCCACCAAGCTACAAGAGCTTTGTGATGAACTACAACATGCGGGGCATGAAGAAGTCTCTCCAGAACTTGTCAATGCTAAAAGCTGCTGAAGTGGAGATCAGAAGGAACATCAAGTGTTGATGGTCCAAAAGACTATAGTTTCAAGAAGAAAGGTAAGTCTAAGAAACTTCAAGAAGAAGGGCAAGTCTGTTGCTACATCTGAGAAGAAGACCAAGAGTGGCCTAAGTCGAGATCTTTGAATGTTTTTATTGCAGAACCTTTGGGCAGCAGAGCGCATAGCCCCCAAAATATACAGGTGATAGAAGGGCGGGAGAGTGAGCAAAGGTATATATGATATACATGTTATTGATGTGTACCTTACTAGTACTCGCATTAGTGCACAGGTATTTGATACGGTTCGATTTGCTAACATATGTAACTCGAAAGCAGGCTAAGGAATAGCGACAACTAGCAAGGGATGAGGTAATGATGCGTCGGCAATGGATCAAAAGTTGATGTGATAAGCCGTCGGGCTACCTATCCAATTATCATCAGGGATTAGTTATAAACCTAAATAATTGTTATTTAGTACTGCGTTGAGCATGAACATCATATACGGATCTTGTTTAATGCGAGGCGGTTATTCATTCAAGTGAGAACAATGGTTGTTCAATTTATATGAATAATATCTTTTATGGTCATGCACTGAAAAGAATGGTTTTGTTTATTTTGAATCTTGATAATAGTACACATGTTCATAATGTGAATGCCAAAAGAATTAAGTTGAATGATGATATTCTTTGCATATATGTGGCATTGCCGCTTATGTCATATTGGTGTTAAACGCATGAAGAAGCTCCATTACGATGGACTACTAGAATCACTTGATTATGAATCATTTGAGACATGTGAACCATGCCTCATGGGCAAGATGACTAGAACCCGTTTTCGGTACAATGGGCGAACGCAGCGGCTTATTGGAAATCATACATACCCGATGTGTGTGGTCCAATGAGTGTGTCGGTAGCGTGGTGGATATCGATTAGCCGTTACTTTCACGGATGATTTGAGTAGATATGGATATATTTACTTAATGAAACACAAGTCTGAAACATTTGAAAAGTTCAAAGAATTTGAATTGAAGTAGAAAAATCATCGTAACAAAAGATCAAATTTCTACGATCTGATCGTGGAGGAGAGTATCTTAGTTCACGAGTTTGGCACACACATGAAACAATGTGGAATAGTTTCACAACTCCCTCTATTTGGAACACCAGTAATGAATGGTGTATCAAGCGTAATAAATCGTACTTTATTGGATATGGTTCGATCTATGATGTCCCTTACCTGATTTGCCACTTTCATTTTGGGGTCATGCACTAGAGCAATTGCATTCACTTTAAATAGGCACCATCTAAATCCGTTGAAATGACAAGTATGAATTATGGTTTGGCAACAAACCTAAAATGTCATTTCTAAAAGTTTGGGGATCGATGTTTATGTGAAGAAACTTCAACGATAAACTTCGAACCCAAAGCGGAAAAATGCGTCTTCATAGGATACCCTAAAGAAACAATTGGGTACACCTTCTATCACAGAATCAGAGGCAAGGTTTTGGGTTGCCAGAATGGATCCTTTTTGGAAAAAGAGTTTCTCTCGAAAGGTGTGAGTAGTAGGAAGGTAGAACTCGTGAGGTTGTTGAACCTTCTCTTCATGGAATGGCAAATCTGTAGCGGGGAAGTTGTTTGGAGTTGACTTCACCAAATGAAGAGGAACTAATGATAAGGATCATGAAACTCAGAAAGAGAACACTCACCGCGCCTCGCGAGTCAACAAGGCGCTATCTTGCTCGACTTTTATGTTCCTATGAATGTCATGGTAGTTGAGAATAATGACCTGCGACGTATGATGAAGCGATGATGAGCCCAGATTCCGAGCAAATGGCTAGAAGCCATGAAATCAGAAATGGGATCCATGTATGAAAACCAAGTATGGACTTTGGTGGACCTACCCAATGGCCGTAAGGCCGTTGAGAACAAATGGATTTTCAAAAAAGAAAATGAAGCCCGATGGTAATGATAGTCTATAAAGCTCGACTTGTCGCCAAAGGGTTTCGACAAATTCAAGGAGTTGACTTCGATGAGACTTTCTCACCGTAGCGATGCTAAAGAAATCTGTTAGGATTATGTTAGCTTAATTGCTGCATTTTCGATTATGAAATCTGGCGGATGGATGTCAAAGCTGCGTTCCTTAATGGAAACATTGAGGAAGAGTTGTATATGATACAACCCAAAGGTTTTGTTGATCCTAAGGATGCTAATAAGGTATGCAAACTTCAGCGATCCATTTATGGTGAAGCAAGCATCCGCAGTTGGAATCTCCGTTTTGATGAGGTAATCAAGGTTTTGGATTTGTCCAAACTTACGGAGAATCTTGTGTTTACAAGAAAGTGAGTGGGAGCTCTATAGCATTTACGATATTATATGTGGATGACATATTGTTGATAGGAAATGATATAGAACTTTTGAAAAGTGTAAAGATTACTTAAGCGATGAAGTTTTCAATGAAGGACCTTGGTGGGCGGCATATATTTTAGGCATCAAAATCTATAGAGATAGATCGAGGCAGCTTAATTGGGCTATCACAAAGTACATATCTTGACAAGATTCTAAAGAAGTTTAGAATGGGCCGAAAGTAAGAAAGGGTTCTTACCTATGATGCAAGGCAAGGCGTTGAGTAAGACTCGAGTCGGCTGTTGAAGATAGATAAGTAATGAATAAGATTCCCTATGCTTGACCATAGGCTCTATCATGTATGCTATGTTGTGTACAAGACCGGATGTGGCACATGCTATTAGTTTGACTAAGCGGTGCGATCACGATCCGAGTTTTGAACAACCCTGAATGATCCAAGAATATCTTTAAGTACTTAAGAAGAACTAAGGATATGTTTCTCATATATGGTGGTGAAGAAGAGCTCGTCGCAAAGTGTTCACGTCGGCGCTAGCTTTGACAGCGTCAGGATGACTCTAAGTCTCAATCCGGGTACATTTTGAAATGAATGGAGGAAGCGGTGGTGGAGAAGTTCCAAGCAATCTGTGGTGGCGGGATCTTCATGAGCGGAATATATTCTTTGCTTGAAGCGGTAGCGAGGAAGCGGTTTGGATGAAGATGTTCATATCAAGAACTAGGTTGTGATTCGAGTCGCGTTGGACCCGATGGTTATCTATTGTGACAACAATGGTGCCATAGCCAATGCTAAAGAACCAAGGTCACACAAGAATTCCAAACATATTAAGCGTCGGTTTCACTCCATCAGTGAACATGTCAAGGATGGCGATATAGATTTACCAAAGTGCACGGATCTGAATGTGCGGAACTTCGTTGACTAAAGCTCTCCAAGGGCAAAACATGATCAACACCAGAACTCAATGGGTGTTAGAATCATCACAATGTAATCTAGATTATTGACTCTAGTGCAAGTGGGGGCGAGAAGGGAATATGCAGAGAGGCAATAATAAATTGTTTATTATCATATTCCATGTTTTATAATAGATGTTTATTTCTCATGCTAAAATTGTATTAATCGAAGCGTTAATACATGTGTGTTTAATAAACAAAAAGGTTCTAGTAAAGCCTCTTTTAAACTAGCTCATTGATTAGCGATGATCAAGGTTTCACGATCATGAACATTGGATGTTATTAATACTTGAGGGTCATGTCATTAGAAGAATGATGTGATGAACACACACCCAAGTTGGTATAGCAAATCTGATCAAGTCATTTAGTTTGTTGCTGTATCAAACACATTCGAAATAGCTTTTTCCTTAGACCATGAGATGATGTCAATCACTAATTAGGAAGAGTACTTTGATGACATCAAGCGTCACTCGTAACACGGTGACTATAAAGATGGATTTGGGTACTATGAAAGTATTAGTTGAGGCTCATGCATCAAGAGTGGGATTTGTCCATCGGATGAGCGGAGAGATATACTCTGGGCCCTCTCGGTGATATCACATTGACATCGCTTGCAAGCATGTGACTAGGTCACAAGAATGTTATATCCGCGGAGCGAGTAAAGTACTTGTCAGCGGGATCGAACTAGGTATAGTTGATCTTGATGATCGGATCCGGACAAGTAAAATATCGTGAGACAAAAGGAATTGGTTATGTCGTTTTACGGTTTACTGTGATCACTAGTTCATCGTTGAGTGAATGGGAGTCATTATGGATCTCGAGATCCGTGATGATTATTGATCGAGAGGAGTCTCAATCATGTCCATTTTATTCACGAACCGTAGGGTGACACACTTAAAGTTCATCGATGCATTTGAGTGGATGAAACAGGAGAAAAATAGAATGATCAAGAGGTATTTGAGTATCGCGGAATAGTTTGGGATATCGGAATAGTTAAAGGGGCATATATGTTAATGTTTGTTAATTAAAAGAATTAACAAATATTAAATCTGAAATAAAAATGTTTATGGGAGAAAACCTTTCATTTTTCTTGAGTGGGGTTTTAATGGAAATCAAAGTGGTTAATTTGTGAGTGGAGAGATCACTCACATGAAGAGAAGAGAGGGCAAAGGCGGCCACATGCCTGGCCACCCGCCCCCTGGCATGCCTCCTCCTCCTCCTATAAAAGGGAGGGAGGAGCTCCCTCTCTTTGGTGTTCATCCATGACCCTTTGGTTGGTCCATTCTCCCTCCTCCTGCTGATCCGTTTTATTTGTGGCTTAAGCGGCCATTCTTGAAGTATTTCTTCACCACCACCACCACTAGGTTTGTAGTGTTGTTGGAGTTTTCAGGGATCCACTACTGCTTGCGGCTGAACGAGGATTGGAGGTCATCGTTGATCGTCGTGTGACCAGAATGCGGGCTGCCCGTTAGTGGCGCTCATCTTCGGCGACTTTGAAGTCGGAGTGTACCTCTACATCAACCACGTTTGTTTGCGGGAGCGTTATTCCCGCTTCGGTCTTGAGGTGAGTCATACAAACCGTTTACTTGCATCTCCTAGATATGATCTTGGTGTTTGGTTGCAATCGTAGGAAAAATTTTTGTTTTCCATGCTACGAAACCCTTCACTAGCTATAGTGATATTTCACTTTTTATGTTATTCAAATCTTTTGAGAGCCTGTTCTTCTCTGTTCAAACTCTGATTAACCCCATTCTTCTTCCTAAATTCATCTAACATGAATTGCTTGTACTAGTTTAGTCAATTGCCTGTGGCAGATTTGCTAGGCCCTATTACTTCTTTCTGTCTTTCGCTGTGTTAATTTATTCGGCCCATGAGCTGCTTTTATTGTAAATTCTGATTATTAATAAAAATACATTTGATATGTTGTGATATCACATCTACTGTATGTACTAGCTTTTTCTGGACTAGTAAAATATACACGGAAGATTTTGGAATGTGTTTTTTCGGTTCTGACATTTTTGAACCAAAACGTTTTTCAAATCGAAAGTATTTGAAATTTCCCGTTCTGAATTTCCCCACTTGACTTTTTAATGATTTGCAATTTTCTAAATTGAAATTTTCCTAGTTGAAAGTTCTTGATTTGAAATTCCCGTGTTAAAATTTTCCATTGGAAAGTTCCTTGAGTGGAAATTTTCCAAGCTGAAAGTTTCTGAATTGAAATTTCCAAAGTTGAAAAATTCTTAATTCAAATTTTTCTAGTGGTTCGAATTTTTTTATTTGAATTTTCTAGAGTTGAAATTTGCCTAGTTAACATTTTTTCCAGTTGAATTTTTCTGATTTAAATTTTTTAGTTGAAACTTCATGTTTAAAATTTTATGATTTGAAATTTTTGTGTTCGAGAGGAAGTAAGGGGTGGGGGAAGTGAAGTAGGGAAGACGTAAGGGTGAAAATGGACGGTGAAGATGACACTTGACGTTCTAGAAGGGACATACGGTTGTGGAGCCGCCCTTAGGACATGTACAGTAATGCCATCTTAGCTGGCTCTTAGTTTGTACACATCAACTTACTCTTATTTAGTAGCTAGTTTGGCACGAAAACATAAGTAGATTATTTATATACAAGGAAGAAGAGATAGTTGCTGCACAACACCCAGAGATAATTATTATATAAGCTAACTTTTAATTTATTATTAGTCTATAGTGAGTTTTACTATTGTATTTGCTTTTAAATATTTTAATTTGAGTTAACCTTAACTAATACTAAAAAAAACCATCGTCATTTTGATGATGCCCAATTTTTTTTACCAACTTCGAAACCGCCAGAAAAATAAAATTTGTTGTCCCTGACCTCACGTTCACAGCAGAAAAAGTCCATGTCCGCGTTTTCCTTCTCCCCATCCTGCCGCCTAGTCTACCAGCCCTTCCTACCTTTTTCTTCTTCCCCTCCTCGAAACGAAAATAAATTCTCCAGTCCCACAGTTTGTCGAATCCACCATCAATTCCCCCGCCGTCTACTCCATTCCTCCCGATTTCGGTGCAGTCAGGGCCTGCTCGACCGTCCCGGATCGGAAAAGCGGCTGCTTTGGTGCTTCTTGGCGCCGAATCTAGGGGGAATTCGCTCAGATTTGGTAGTAGATTCGAGTTCTTGGGGGGTCAAAGTCGGTTTCTTGGGGACGGAATCGGGTTGGGGTTGGGTTGTACGGTGGGATCTTGTCGCTGATTCGGGGGTTTCTTGCCGTAGGATTTAGGATTTTTGGAGGAGGTGGTTCTGGTGGTGGGTTTGTGCGGCCGGGAGAAATGGCGACGGCTGTGGCGTGCGCGGAGAGGGCGACGAGCGACATGCTGATCGGGCCGGACTGGGCCGTCAACATCGAGCTCTGTGACATCATTAACATGGATCCTGGGTCTGGCCACCCTGCCTACCTTGTCTCTGATTTGGTTGACTTGGTATCATTAGCATATCGTGTTAAGAACTATTGCTGGTTTTCTGCTTTGTTCATCCTGGGGGGATTAATTAGGGTTCTGGTGTCATTTCTTACAATTGCTGTGGTTTAGTTGTGATTTCATTATTTGTTGCATCGTGTTGCACTTATTTTTTTAGAATATCGTGTAATTAAGTGGTGATGCATTGCTGTTTCTATGGTCCCTTGAATCTGTTGCGCTTGCAAATCGTTTTTTTTTCCTGGGTATTTTTCTGTGTGCTTTGTTTGTTTTGATTTTCAGCCATTTTTGGAATTGATTAGGAATTTGGAATCTTAGGTTGAATGGCTGTTATCATGGAGGGTGAGATATTTCGTTGATTGCTGAAAGTTGAGTCATAGCCACTTGGAGGGCCACCGACTTTGGCGATGAGCTTTGTGATCAGTTGGTGGCATTTGTTGTTGAGGTGCAGTTTTGATGTGACATCATGTTTTGGTCATGAAATATCAACAACGAGGACATTAACTTAGTTGTTACTGTTTTTTCATTCTTTGTTTGGGGTGTGTGTGTGTGTGTGTGTGGGGGGGGGGGGGGGGGGGTGATTTGTAGCTTCGGTATAACTTTATGGATACCTTAATTGAAAACACTTCGCTCTGTACTATTGGTTGATAATTTGGTTCATGTTTGAGTGATGCATTTTGCATAGTGTTTGGTATATTGGATTGCTGATGTTGTTTTCTGGTCTTATATACTGTGACTGTAGGAAATTTTGCAATGTTTTCGATATGACTTGTAATTTGTCATGTATTGTACTTTATAGCTTGCTGATAAATGTTTGCTGAAGTGCAGACAAGCAAAGGATGCACTCAAGCTCCTAAAGAAACGCCTTGGAAACAAGAATTCAAAAGTGCAAATTCTGACACTTTACGTGAGTATTGCAAGACCTATTCTTCTTTATTTAATTATTCTGACTCAGGATGTCATCTTCTGAATTCTATTAACAATATATGGGTATTGTTGCAGTACAAGTTTAGCTGAATTCAATTGCTAATATCGCATAGAAATTTTCAGAAATCACTTTTTCCGTTGGTCAATTAAGTTTCAGAAATATGTTGTCTACCTGTTTAGGTTTTACATTTACTGTTGCATCTTTCAGTTTTCAAAAATTTCAAACAGAGTACATAGTTCCGCAGACATTCATGTGTATTGTCATATGCTGATTTGATGTGCGTGGCTGTTTTCTTTTTTCAGGTGTTAGAGACTCTAAGCAAAAATTGTGGGGATGTTGTTTACCAACAGATTATTGAGCGTGACATATTAAGTGAAATGGTTAAGATAGTAAAGAAAAAGGTGATGAGAATACTCATTCAGTGGTTAATTACTGTTTTCCTACATTCGTATGCCTCTATTTGATTTTCAATTTACCCTTGCAGCCAGACTTAAATGTTCGGGAGAAAATATTGAGTTTGATTGACACATGGCAAGTGGCTTTTGGAGGTCCATCTGGAAGATATCCCCAGTATCATGCTGCTTACCAAGAACTCAGGGTTAAGCTTGTTTCTTTCATTTTTTTTCCTCTGTTGTTATCCTGTGCAATCACAGAGCTATCATTTCTCAGTTGCCTACTTAACTACTGTTTCGCTTAACTTCAATTTGCTCTACTCCATGTTTTCAATGAAACTTAGATCTGCAATAATTTGCTGAGTTAGCTGAGCCAATTGCTTCCTTCGAAACCATGACAAGGATAGCTTGCTGCCCTTGTTTGCAGGCCGCCGGAGTTGATTTTCCACCTCGTGAAGAAAATACGGTTCCACTGTTTACACCTCCTCAAACTCAACCATTAAGGCATCCACATCTATATCCTCCTCCAGGTCAAAGCTATGAAGATGCAGCTATACAAGCTTCCCTTCAACCTGGTGCCGCTTCTGCACCTGCCCTGAGGTATTGTTTTATTTGCTTGTGAATTTGATTTCTGATCTGGCTCCTTTTCAGTTCTTGTTATGTTTCATGTTAGCGTATTACAAGCATTACTGGTATCATTCATCATTTCTTAATGCCATTTATGTTTGCATTTTTTTGTGCCTTGTTTTGTTCTTTTTTCCTTCTCTTTGTTACATTCCCTCCTTTCTAAAGTCTGAAAAATAGATTTTGATTGGCTTACCCACATTTATACTTTTCATGTATGTAACATTGTGTAGATTATTGAAAGACAAAAATACCTGGTTTGAAACAAGAATGGCCCAGGTTTGCAAGACTTGCAGTCCCAGAAAACATCGCACTCATGGCCTCTATCAAATATACCACATCTCCCACAGCCACATTATAGGACTAAACTTTTTTTAACATTGGAAGCCTATTCACAATCTCTTCAAGGTAGATGTGTAGATGAAGTGTGTCATCTCTAAACTTAGTATTGGAACCTCTGCTCCTTCTGATGATTGCCACCATACTTATTGTTTGGTCCTCATCATAAACTCCAAAGCATACTAGCAAGTAGCAATGAAACATTACATAGACTATTAATTTTGTTTCTGCCTCCCTGTTGTACAGGCCATGTATTCATAGAATTAGAGCCATGCCAACTTTCAAAAAATTTGATAGTTGCGTTGTATTTCTAGCAACAAACTGAGATGTTAGCTAGTCTTGCTACAAACTAAATGAAAATTATTTATTTCCTTGTGAGGGTATTTGTTTCATAATCATGCCAAACAGTACTTGAATTCTTGTGTTTATTTCATCATTTTTTCAGAAGAACAACTTTGGTTGTAACTAACTTTCTTTTTGTTGTTCAATGTGAATTTCAGTCTAAGTGAGATTCAAAGTGCTCGAGGAATTGTGGATGTGCTGGATGAGATGTTAAATGCACTGGACCACAGACACCCTGAGGTGACTTTCTTCAAGAAAGCATTATATTTTAGTGTGGTGTAGTATAATCTTTTGATCTCTTCTGTAGTTTTATTTTTTCATTCAGTAAAAAATTTAATATGATTAGGGATTTCTTCTATATTTCAGTTTTCTGTGGAAAATTTGACAAATAATGTGATTTTTTTTCATATGATCATACTATACTAGGGTGATTGTCATTTTACATGTTGTGAGCTGAGGTATTTCATAGCATGTATTCTTCTATTTCATAGAGGAGGTTGTTAATCTTGTGATCATGCCATTATTAATTAGGTCTAATGGTCTATAATAGATGACAAAGTAATTTGTTTACTCAGCTTCCAACTTGTGACATGTCTGAAGTCTAGTATATTATTCACTTAGAGCTTGTTCATGCCTGTTTCCTCACCTATTTACTGGAAATGTGTGAATTATTTTACTTGATCCATTTTGATCCGAATGAAACATGCTTAGCATCATAAGGAGGATTCAGGGCATAGGAATAATTAAATAGAGATTTCACAGCTGTAGTCTTTTCTAGAACTTGCTCTGGTTTCTGGGCGAACGTAATAGTGCCTAACTTTTTCAAATGTTTCAATACATGATGACGAAATAAAAGGAGAATTATAACAGCACAGTAATCTTTGTACAGTTGAGCTTTTGTGCCATAAGTTGGTTGAGGCCCATATGGCTCATTCTATTCACAGTGTACTGGCCTGGATCACTTGTCCTTAGTTGTGGCCTAGTTTATTGTTTTCTAGGCCAATTTATTGATTTTTTTTAGCAAAATAAAACTTATCTTGATGCCCTGTCTCTTTGAGTGTCTGTTTGTAATAATGTTATCCATGTGCCAATGTTCTTTGCTGTAAATCTTGATCAGATTGTGCTTCATGCTGTAGGGTGTGAGGGAGGAGGTCTTTGTTGACCTTGTTGGGCAGTGCCGATCTTATAAAACTCGCGTCATGGATCTTGTTAGCGATACTGGGTATGTATGTTTTTACTCTGAATTTTTGGTACCATGTATTCTACATTGTCATGTGACAGAACGTCTGGTATTCTCTCTGCAGTGATGAGAGCCTTCTATTTCAGGCTCTAGGGCTGAATGATGAATTGCAGCGTGTTCTTCAGCGTCATGATGACATAGCAAAGGGAGTCCCTCCCAGTACAGGGGCACCAGTGCCTGTTGCTGCTAATGTAAACCAAGGGACGGCCCCTCCTAGGCCTACTGGGGCTTCATTTTCCCCACTTCTTAATGTACACCATGAAGATGATGAACCAGAAGATGAGTTCTCTGTGCTTTCCCGCAGGCAAGCTATATCAGTTCCTCAATATCTATTACTAGTTCTTTTTTCGTACATGCTAATGTTATTCTAAGGCTCCAAGCTTTGGATGGTTGCTGTAATATCAACTCATATCATCATTAGTGTTACTTGGACACCTGCGTCAAAATAATTTTGCCGAAGCAAGACACATTGAATTTGATTCGGATTCCAACACATGTGTCCAATTCCGAGTAGCATTTCCTGCGTCCAAATTTTTTTGCCGAATCGGACACCTTGAATCCGAATCGGATTCCGACTCTTGTGTCCATGTCCAAGTAACACTGATCATCATTTTCTTACATTGTGGGTTGTTGACTATTAAGAAAATGTTTAGTTTCTTTAGGGTCATGTCATGTTACCCGGAATCAGTGGTTTGTTTGATTCATCAGCTGATGTACAAATAAATGCTTTGTAGGTCTGCAAGGGATGGCACAGCAACTCAGGGCAACCTGCCTTCTGTTGCAAGAAATGAAAGGCCATACCCAAGGCCATTTCTTCCTCCACCACCAGCATCAAAGAGGCCCGTTTACACAGAGGCAAGTAATGTGGACTATCTTAGTGGAGACTCCTACAAGTCGGAAAAAGTATCAGATGATTTTATTAACCCAACTGCCCCAGCCAATACATCTGCGCCATCTCATTCAAAAGCAGAAATGAATCCACCACCAAATTATGACAACCATTCAGAAAGTGTGCCTGATGACTTAATAAACCCAACAGCAGTACCCAGCTTCTCTATGCCTTCTCGTCCTATGAGTGATTCAAACCGTTCATCTACGAATCAGCAGGAGAGTCTACCTGATGATGACTTTATAAACCCAACTGCGCTGCCAGGTTTCTCTTCGTCCTCGACTACTAAAAAGTATGAAGATTCCAGTGAAGATCTTCCAAAAGCTCCGTGGGAAGGGCAAGCTCCAGGTTCCCTACCGCCACCTCCGGCAAGATATGGGCAAAGACAGCAGTACTTTGAGCAACAACATGGCTTTCCTGGTGGGAACAATGGAGGTGGCTACAATGGACTGGTGACACAGACAGAAAACCTCTCTCTTAATCAAAGGAACACTGAGAATGAGAAGAGTGCATCAGTGTCGACAGCGTCGCGCCAGACCAAACCTGAGGATTCCCTTTTCAAGGATCTTGTTGATTTTGCTAAGAACAAGCCGTCTTCTCCTTCTAAACCAGTCAACAGCCGCAGGACTCGCTGAGATGAGTGCCTTGTTGTGTTACACACGCACCGGAGTTGTTATGCTGTTGGTATTACAGGTTAGTGGCTTTAGATATACCATCAAATAAGCGGGGTTCGGACTGGTTTTCATTACGTTGGGAATTGTTTTGGTTGCATAAGGTGTTGCGTGTTGGACAAATTAGAGCCACAGATGTCAGATACAAATACTTGGTCATCATCCTGGGTTTGCTGTGTAGTGAGTTGCTTTTGATCTTTTGCGATTTTGGTTTTCGGTTCTGATTCCAAGTTACTTAGCTGTATATATTACTCCATGTGGCAGCAATATTCCTAGTTCAGCTTGCAATTTGAAGACTAGTTTCGCTGTAACTTTTCAGTGTGGAAAAACTATGACCTTTCGCTGTCGTGAAACTGTCAGGTTCACTTATTCTTTGGCAGAGCAGCAGCTTGTGTAGAATTCATGGCAGTTCTCTGCAGATAAATTCCAATATCGTGGACAAAATGCATTCTGTCGCTTGCGTTTGCTACTGAATTGTATCCATTTGTCTGCATATGTGAAGAGCGTCTCACTCGTTCATGCTTGAGTTTTCCCCTGAATGTGGACGGGTGTCACAGCTTTCAAATGTTGCTGCTTAGATTTTGCGATGAAATCAGAGTGGCACCTTACCCCTTTTCCATTGCTTTTTTTTTAAAAAAAAAATTATTTCTTGCATTATCTATGGGATTTCATGCACGATTTGGCGGGATTTACGTTGATTCCAGAATGCGTGCGAGTGCAATATCGAAATACGTGATGAAAATTAAAACAAAAAACAAAAAACAAAATCAGCTTGCATTGAGATTTGGATTGTCTTCTCCTATGGAATTTTTTATTTAATATTTATTTTAAATCTTTTTTTTGAAAATAATCAACGGAAAAAAATACTAAAATAAGTTCCTGTCGCTCGGATATGGGGCGATCGTCCGAATATAAGGCGATAGGGATTTGGATGCAAAAAACGCCGTCTCTAAGCATCTATGACCGTTAATGGTCGTCAGGGAACATATCGCTCCAATATCGAGCAATAGGGGCCTGGATACAAAAAAGCGATAGGTACCTAGATGTAAAAAACTTCTAGCCGTTTTGTCATCCCTCTATCGCCTGAATATAGGGCGATCGCCCCCATATCTATGCGATGGGGACCTATTTTCGTAATATTTTTTTTTCTGTTGATTATTTTTTTAAAAAAGGATTTAAAATAAATATTAAATTAAAATAAATTCTCTCCTATGAGGCTATGACGTTGCATATATTTCAGGTGAGAATTTATTTTTATTTAACATTTATTTTAAATTTTTTTTCAAAACTAATCGATAGAAACGAAAAATTGCAAAAATAGGCCCCCGTCGGCTGTCGCCCATACATGGAGCGATAGGTACCTGGATGCAAAAAATATTGACAAATCCACTCCTTCATGTGTCCATTTTCACAAGTACGTTTTTTACATCCAGGTCCTATCGCCTCATATTGGGGCGATCGCCCCCTGTATGGGCGTTCGGAGTATATTCTTGTAATTTTTTGTTTCCATCGATTAGTTTTGAAAAAAAAAATTAAATTATATATTAAATAAAAAAATTCTTTCAGGTGAAATGCGGTGGTCAGGGGCGGAAGTAGTGCATGCTAGGGGGTGTCACAGGACACCGGGTCAAAAAAAAAATAGTGTATGTTAGTCTATGTATATAGTATATGTAGTGTATATTAGTGTATATATATAGTATATGTGAACCCCCTTGATCTAAATCTTGTGACACCAGGAGGCAAATAACAAGCAAATGGTAAGAATAATAAGTTGTTATCATATATATGATGAAGTGGTGAACCCCGATAATTTTTTCTCTAGTTCCGCCCCTGGCGGTGGTTGTGTGCTGTGGCTGTGCAGCCCGCTACACCTCTGTTCCAAACTCGAATGCAGGAACGAGCTGCATCTTCTGCTTGTTGCAACAGCTTTGTTGAAACAACCCCAAAAATTCAAAACGAATTTGTGGTTTTCATTTGAATTGCGTTTGGATTTTGGATTTGGAAATTTGAATCGAGTTTTGAATTCAAACCTTGTTGGGCCGAATCCTTGCTTCTTGGGCCGTCAGCCTGCTCCCGTTCGGCCCGATGGCTCGCCTCTCGGCCAGCGGCCCTGCTGCTGCGGCCATTTCGGCCAGCCCCGTCACCGGCAAATCGCCACGCCGGCAAATGCGCCCGGCTTCGGCGCGTCGCCGCCTGCGTCTTGGTCTCTGCGCCCGCCGCTAGTGGTCCGCCCAAGACCGGGCCGCGCCTCGCGCCGCTGCGGCTAAGGCCCGTGCCGCCTGACGCGCCTCCTCGCCGCCTTAGCCGCGGCCGCCTTGCCCATGCGCCTTGCGCGCCCGCCTCGCCTCTGCCCGAAGGCTATAAAGCGCGGCAGGTGCCCCTCCTTCTCATCTCGCCCCTCTCTCCGAGGTGAGCCCTCCTTCCTCCTGCCTCGCCAGCCGGCTCGGCCTTGTGCCGGCCACTGTGCCTCAGCCCCACTGTTCGCCTGTGCCTAACCCTCCCTTGGTGCCCCGACGAGTGGAGGCCCACTCGTCGACCCCTCTCCCGCTAGTGTGGCCAGCCCCCCTCCTCGCGCCTTTGTCAGTGGCCAGACCTCATTGCGCCGCGCTAAGCCGCCCGCCCCGGGCGTAGTAGCCCGATTGCGGCGATTAGCCTCAAGCATCGTTTAAACGATAATTTCCTTTCCGAATTATTAATTCAAATAATAAATTCAAATTCGTTTAATTCAAAAATAGCGGAAAAATCGAGGAAAAATCCGGAAAATCCCGGAACCCCACCAAATACTTTTCCCGAACTGCCTCGACCACGAGTCAGAAATGTTGTCGTTGCTCTCAGATCCAAGAAATTCCCAAATCGTCTTCGCCCTCAGTTCTCTTAGGCTCGATTCGGTTTCCCATTTCGATTTCCGTTTTCTTTTTGGTTTGTTGTTTTGTCGTTTATTTATGTTGGTTGTCTTTTCGCGTTAGATTCGACCCGTTGAGGCGCTGAGTGGAGCCGGGCTTGATCCACGAGTCGGGCGATTCGAGCGACGTTGGACGACGGGGCCTTGATGCACGACTACTTCCTCGACGACTTCGTCCGATCCAATTTGCCGCGCAAGGCAAGCCGTACACCCTTGATCATATTGATCCTATCATGCCATGCTATAGTAGTAATTATTTTATATCGCATTATTTTCTGTATTTGAATTAATGAAATCCAGATTTTAGAATGACATGATAAATAGGTAATACCGAATTGCTCATGAAACCTCCTTGAAATATTTGAACCTGTTAATCCTTTGGAACCCTAGTTAATTGCTTATTGCCTTGAATAGGTTAGATAATCGCTAGGTTAGTTCAAAACACGGATTTAAAGAAAATCTTTGCTTGAATCTCCGATTGGATTGTTTATAAAAGTCTTTGCGATCGAGGGGCGATGTCGGATTAATCCGGAGTGGATGAGATTCCGATCCCCGGTAGTGATTAATGCCTTGGTTGGTACAGTGGCGGCTTAGATGCGAGTCTGGAATGGGTTGTGGATGAAGGCTTGGTCTTTGGCAAAAGTGTAAGGTTAATAATCCACTTGAGCAAAGTAAATAACTTAGTTTCCGCTCAACCACAGTGTGGATCGTCGATGACTTGTATCACCACGGCTCATTAAGTTAATCATTCTGAGATAATAATTGGGTATCTTGGTGGCTACCATTCTCTGGAGAGAATGGGGACCGATTCCCGAAATGGTGGACCGGAGGGGTGAAGGGAATAGTCGGGTGACATTCTTGGTTCTCACACCAGGTGAGACGCTTTAATGGGGACCCGAGTCCAAGGTAGCGGTACTATCGATGTAAACAACTAAAGGACAGGAATGATTAAATGAAATCGTGATAATCTAACCGGGCCACATGCATTTAAGTTGCATGAAACTTCGCGATTGGCATAAAGGTTATAGATATCTTGTGGGTAAGTTGAGCTAGCTCTGCGAGTTAATCTTAATTATGTAATCGATTACGCCCGTGCCTTAGGTAAATGAAGTTAAGTTGGAATCGGGGTTGATACCCGTAACTAAAGCTCAAGTTCTTGTTTGGAATTTGGATAAGTGTGGTTAAGTGTTGCTGAATTTGTGAAATTCAAATTACTTACTTTATAGTTTGTGCTTCAAATGTAAAATGAGTTGTGAAATAAGCGCATCCAGGATACTAAACCCTATTGCCATCCCTTGATTACCCCTACATATAGTATTAGGTGGTTCACGACTTGTTGAGTACTCCAGTACTCACCCTTGCAACCCCGCCCCTTCGGAGTTCGAAGATCTTGGAGCCTACCAGGAGGTCGTAGATGGCGATTTAGTGCAGTTCTAGGTCTTTGGTCTTCGCTCGGCCCACTTTGTGGTTTCTCTCTTTTGTTAGTGTAAGGCTAGAAGCTTGGATGCTTCTCTTGTAAAACGTCGTTAGACCAACTATATTGAATAAAAGTGTTGAAGTTGCTTTTGTCGAGGCAATTGTACTCTTGTCTTCCAGCTTAGTCTTCTGGGTAAGCTATTGTGAGTTCACTTGCCCCTAAAAAGGCGGTCGTCACAAGTGGTATCGAGCCTAGGCTTGACTGGCGAGACCTAAGTTGGCTTAAGGAGTCTTTTTCGAAAGATTATTTCAAAACTACAAAATGAGTTTCCCCATCAAGTAATATCCTTATAATCTGTTTCTCTCCTCTCGTTCACCTTTTCCTCAAAAATTCTTTTCTCTCCTTTGAAACTCACTTAAAACCTTTCCGCTCATCCGACTTAAAAGATTCTCGTTTTGGCAGGATGGTGCACCGATCTACCCACTTCCGAGGTTCCCGAAGGATGAGGTCAGGCTAGCGTGGAGAGAATGCTACGACATGTTGGCCGATCAGATTGAGATCCCGTTTTTCACGGAGGAGCTTTTCCAGGGTGTCGTCGCGTCGGTGGAGAGCCTGGTTCAATCTGGATCCCCGCCAAATAATCCAGATATTCCGCGCCACTTCCAAGGGGCACGGCGTCCACGCACGCTATTCAGGACTCGCCCGTCAGGCGGAAGCACTGCGTCGCCTCTTAGCGGCGAGTTCGACCAGTCCGATTTGATTGATCCCCATGAAGGGGGATGCCCCGACGGATCGTCTACATTCCAGGAAGGCGAGGCAGATCCGCGTGTCGATGAAGGCTGAGCTCCTTGTCAACAAGGATTTCTGTACACTACCCTTCTCCTCGGCGGGATGATCTTGGCGGACAGGTTGAGCAATGCTTGGATGGAGATCGCGATTTAGCCAGCGAGGAGATAGACAGGCTACAGACGCAGGAGAAGAGATGTCCGTGGATGGTCAGTCGGTATGGCCCGACGTCCATGGCGAGAAGATGTGGAAGAAGATCGAGGGCGCATCATCTACATCTCCGGCACGATTGAAGATTCCAGTCTTAGAATAGGGCGTTAGTCCTAGAAGTTAGCTTTACCCTTTGGAGGTAGTCTTTTGTAATGTAAAATAGGTTGTTTCTTACCTTAGTATGACGGTATTGTAAAACAATCTATGTATCATAAAATTAAGTTTCCTATCTCTGTATGTTGTTTGCTCTATTATCCTTATATCTTCGGCCCTAATTCCACTAATTCTTTCCCATTTCGTCTCGCCTCTCACCTATTCTATCTCTCTGCCTTTGCTCAAATCTTACTTATCTTCGCTTTGCCCAAAACCTGTAATGAAGACCTAAAAGATAGTCAAGTATGGACCAAGGTGAAGGATCCCAACACCAAGGTTCTGAGGATGAGGTACCCAGGCCCGACAATCAGTCAACATAGCTCAAGTCTTGTGAGATATAGAAAGGAACAGAGATACAGTCGAGCAGGCGAGAATCAGATGATTGAGATGATGATGGCACGGTTGCATAAGACCCAGATGAATCCCCAAGGAAACAACTTTGGACATGATGGATTATTAGGTGGGTCACTGGTCTGACACTTCCAAAAGACCGGCCCACTATTTTCTCCATGTCAAGTGAGCCGTTATCGGCAGATGATTGGCTCACGGTTATCAAATGAAGGCTGGATACCGTGCGGGTGCTTGAAGGAGAAAGTGCTCTATGCCTCTCACCAGTTTGCAAGGACAAGCGTGAGCATGGTGGGTCAACTTCGGAACTACGAAGGCGGGACAAGAGATTTCGTGTGGATGTTGAAGAAGCTTTAGGAAGACTCACATTCAGGAGTTTGATGGCCTCCAAGCGGAGGGAATTTACTCTCTCCATCAAGGAGGAAATTTGTGATGGAATACTGCACCACTTCAACAACCTTTCGCTATGCACCCAGAAGTAGACCACGAGGAAGAAAGAAGATAGAAAGATTCTATGAAGGACTGCGGAGAAGAACCTTAAGTTCCATATCTCATCAAGGTGGAGTTCAAGGATTTCTGACCATGGTAGATAGGTGATTGTGTCGAGAAGAGACAAGGAATGACCTGGAAGATACTAGAAAAGAAAGGCCTGACAAAGAATGTCGTGACAAGTCGGTTTAAGGGAAGGACCTATACCTTCAACCCCAATGTTCCAAACAAGAGACAAGCGGTGGGAGGATCGACTGTTCCGCCCAATGCTCGGCCGGGAATGTTCGATGCTTTACACCAGCGGGAACCATTACTCTAATGTGTGTCCCAAGAAAGGTTCAGCTTGCTTCCATTGCGGACAGCAGGACACTTCAGCAAAGAGTGCTCGAAGAAGGACTTGCCGAAGTGATGTGGCAAAGCTCAGCGTCGACTTCCCATATGAGCGATTAACGCCCCGTCGGCCCTCGGCCGCCCATCAAGGTTATCTGGCACCGATTAAGGCGAAGGATACTCGAACAACCGCGGACCCAATCCGCCAAGGAACCCCCAAGGAAGAATCAACCATGTGTCAGCAGCAGAGGCAGCTGAAGCCACAGATGTTATCATTGGTAAGTTTCCCGTCCAAACCAAGTTGGCATTAACCCTCTTTGATCCCGGTGCAACCCATTCGTTCATTTCTTTGGCTTTTGCGTGCAAAAGTGGGTTGCCCTATTCTCCCTTGCCCTCTCCCTGTGTTTTCCATACCCCTGGAAGTCGGTTGATGGCAAGATTCAGCTGCAGTAATCTGAGGATAGAGATCCAAGGGATTGAGTTCAGAGCCAACCTGTTGTTATTAGAGATGGATGGTCTAGATGTCATATTGGGAATGAACTGGTTATCTAGACACCATGCTCAGTTGGATTGTTCTCAGAAATGATGACACTTTCGTGAATGGATTTGGTCGAAAGTGATTCAAAATGATCCAAGGCTGATCAAGAGGAATCGAAGCGTCATCAATGCGATGTTGCGTGGATTAGAAGCGACATACGTGAGTTCGGGAGTACCGGTATTTCGAGAAGAGTTACGGAAAACCTCGAGCGAGGCATAGAGCGGCAATAGAGTTAGTTCTGGAGCGACTCCTATCCATAAGCGATCCGTCCAATGTCGCCTTTGGAGTTGAAGGAATCAAGAAGCAATTGGATGAATTCTTGGACAAAGGATTTATGCGGCCAAGTATCTCACCTTGGTCCGCCAAGTTGTATTTGCAGAAAGAAAGATGGAAGTAAGAGACTCGCATGAGACTACAGCCCTGAATGATGCAACCATCAAGAACAAGTACCGTTACCCGGATAGATGACCTGTTCGATCAATTGAAAGGAGCCAAGATCTTTCGAAGATAGACTGAGGAGCGGGATATCATCGATTGAAGGTCGAAGAACAAGGCAGAGAAAAGACTGAAGATTTGCTACTCTGGTGACGGATTATATGAGTTCACCGTGGTGCCATTTGGTCTCACAAATGCCGGCCTACTTTATGAACCTGATGAACCAAGTATGCATGGAGTTCTTGGACAAGTTCATCGTGGTATTCATAGATGATATACTCATTTATTCCAAGATCGAAGAAGATCACAAAAGCATCTGCATCTAATTAGGAAGGCTTAGAGAACATCGGCTATATGCGAAATTCTCTAAGTGTGATTTAGTTGGATGAAATCGCTTTCCTAGGACACATCATCACTAAGGATGGCGTGAAGATGGACCCGAGAAGATCGGAATGTGTTGGAATGGAAATAAATGTGTCGTGTGTGAAGTCGAAGTTTTCTCGGTTTAGCGAGGATACTCTGAGAAGATTCATCGAAGGATTCTCCAAGATAGCCAAACCAATGACTCAACTTCTCAAAAGGACAGCCCCTACGTTTGGGTGAGAAGTGTGAGAAAAGTTTCCAAGAATTGAAGACCAAGTTAACCTCGGACCAGTTCTCACTCTCCGGATCAGGATAAAGATTTCGGATCTTGTGATGCTTGAAGAGAGGATTGGGATGTGTGTAATGCAAGAAGGAAAAGTGGTTGCGTCGCGACCTTACAACTCGCATCGCATGAAGAGAATTACCCGACCCATGACCTGGAGCTAGCCTCGATGTGCATGCATTGAAGATTTGGAGACATTATACTGTTTGGGGAACCCGTTGTGAAGTGTTTTCAGACCACAAGAGCCTGAAAGTACGTGTTCACCCACCAATCGAACATGAGACAGAGAAGATGGTTGGAGTTGATTAAGGATTATGACCTAGAGATCCTTTATCATCCAGGAAAAGCTAATGTGGTAGCGGATGCTTTGAAGGCGAGAAAAAGCTGCCATCATTTAGCTCTAGTTGAGACTATCTCTCCCGGTGAAGTCGGAAAGTACAGGAGTTGAACTGCGAGATAGTGATGAAGGATCAGTATGTTTCCTAGAGATCTGGTCGGATCTTCGGCAGATCAAAGCGACCACAGTGACGAATGCGGGAATACAGAAGTTGATGAAGGAAGTTAGTCCCTCGGAGTTCTCGGAAGACAAGCAAGGCATACTACGATTCTGATCGTATGCATTAGAAGGATAAGGATATAAGAGGATTGATTTTGGCGAGGCTCACTCATCACAATTCTCAATACATCTGGCGATGCGAAGATGTACCAAGACTTGAAAAGGAATCTTGGTGGAATGGAATGAAGAAAGAGGTAGCCGAACACGTGGTGTGTTGTGGCGTGTGTCGGAAAGTCAAGATAGACCACCGAAGAGGCAGCGGGATTGCTGCAACCCTTCCCAACGAGAATGGAAGTGGGAAGAGTGGAATGGACTTTGTCACTGGTTTTCCCAAGACTCGGCAAGGACATGATGCTATACAGGTAATCATTGATAGACTGACCAAAGTAGCCCATTTCATCCCTATAAAGCATCGTTGGAAGAGACAAGTTGGCAGAATTGTACTGACCAGATTGTCGGATTACATGGAATCCCCTAAGAAGATCGTGTCGGATCGTGGAGCCGATTTACTTCAAAGTTCGAAAAGTGCATGAAGCGATGGAGTACAGACCTGAATTTTAGTACGGCCCTATCACCCTCAGGCCAGATGGTCGACAGAAAGAGTTAACCGGATACTAGAGGATATGTTGAGAGCTGCGCTCTAGCATATGGAGCCTCGTGGGCCAAGTGTTTGCCCGTTTGCTTGGAGTTCGTCAATACTGTCAAGTTACCAAGCCGGTCACGGACATGTCACCATTTGAAGCCTGTATGGAAGGAAGTGCGAGAACCCGATTAAATTGGACCGAAACCAGGAAAAAGCGGACTTTTTGGACCTCGGCTAGTGCATGATGAGAAGCTCATGTGAGGATCATAAGGAAGAATCGAGAAACAGCTCAAGTCCGGAAGAGTTATGCAGAGATACAAGAAGGAAGGAGATAAGTTATCGATTGGAGACTCGTTTATAAAGTGACACCCTTCAAGCCCGGATTAACGTTTTCAGATAAAAGGAAGTTAGCTCGAGGTATGTTGGACCATACCCCGTGGTAATGAATCCGGAGAAGTAGCCTACAAGTTGCGATTAAGTCGAGTTGTCAAGGAGTACACAATGTTTTCATGTGTCGATGGCTGAGGAAACCTCCGTCACCCGATCGAGCAAATGCTGATTGAAAGGGATAGACTTGAAAGAAGATTTAACATACCATGAGGAACGATCTAATTGTGGAGACTATGGAAAGGGAACTCAAGTTCAAGAATGTCGAGGATCTTAGAAGTGCTATGGAAGAATCATACACTCGAGAAACTACTTGGGAGAAAAGATGAATTGCAGCAGAACTTTCCCAACCTATTTTCCCGATGAAATGAATCTCGGGGACGAGATTCCATTTTAAGTGGGGTAGGTTGAAACAACCCCAAAAATTCAAAACGAATTTGTGGTTTTCATTTGAATTGCGTTTGGATTTTGGATTTGGAAATTTGAATCGAGTTTTGAATTCAAACCTTGTTGGGCGAATCCCAGCTGGCAGCGTCGGCTGCTCGTCGGCCCGATGGCCTGCCTCCCTCGGCCCATCGGCCGGCTCCTATACTGCTCCGGCCAGCTCGCTCACAGCCAGTGCGGCAGCCCGCATTGCCCGTCGCCTCGCGCTTGCCCGTCGCCGTGCCTTCTGCGCCTCGCCGCTTAGTGAGTCGCCGACTGCGCGCCGGTTACGCTGCAGCCTCCAGCGCCGTCATGCGTTCGTGCCAGCTGATCGCCGCCGCCTCCTCCCGCGCCTTAGAGCCGCGCGCGCCAGCCGAGCTCGGCGCCTCCGCCTCCTGCCGGCGGCTAAAAGCGCCGGTGCCTCCTTCTCATCTCGCCCGCCCTCTCCTCCGAGGCAGCCTCCCTTCCCCTCCGCCCTCGCCCGGCCGACCGCTACACAGCGCCACACTACCTCGACTGTAACCCCCTCCACCGTGACGAGTGGAGCCCACTCGACCCTCTCTCCGCCTGGCCAGCCCCTCCTCGCGCCTTTGGTAGCAGGCACGAGCCTCTGCGCAGCCTGAAGCCCAGCCGCGCCGCTGGCCGTGGCCCGGTTGGCGGCCGAGCCATCCGTTCTTATAAACAGTAATTTCCTTTGAATTATGTAATTCAAATAATAAATTCGAAATTCGTTTAATTCCAAAAATAGCGGAAAAATCCGAGAAAAATCCGGAAAATCCTAACCCCACCAAATACTTTTCCCGAACCGTCTCGACCCACTCGAGTCAGAAATGCTGTCGTTCCCGCATCAAGACCCCGAAAATTCCTGCAAATCCCGGTTTAGCCCCTCCGTTCTCTTGGCTCGATTCCGGTTTCCCATTTCGATTTAGTTTTCTTTTGGTTTGTTGTTTTGTCGTTTATTTATGTTGGTTGTCTTTCGCGTTAGATTCGACCGTTGAGGCGCCAGTGGAGCGGGCAGTCCCTGGAGTCGGGCGATTCGGAGCGAGGCGTTGGACGGCAGAGCGCAAAGACGACTACTTCCTCGGCGACTTCGTCGATCCGGTACCGCGCAAGGCAAGCCGTACACCCTTGATCATATTGATCCTATCATGCCATGCTATAGTAGTAATTATTTTATATCGCATTATTTTCTGTATTTGAATTAATGAAATCCAGGTATTTTAGAATGACATGATAAATAGAGTAATACCGAATTGCTCATGAAACCTCCTTGAAATATTTGAACCCTGTTAATCCTTTGGAACCCTAGTTAATTGCTTATTGCCTTGAATAGGTTAGATAATCTTGCTAGGTTAGTTTCAAAACCTGGATTTAAAGAAAATCTTTGCGAATCTCGATTGGATTGTTTATAAAAGTCTTTGGATCGGGGCGATGTCGGATTAATCCGGGAGTGGATGAGATTCCGATCAGTGATTAATGCCTTATGGTTGGAGCAGTGGCGATGCTGCGAAATACCGGAATGGGTTTGTGGATGAAGGCTTGGTCTTTGGCAAAAGTGTAAGGTTAATAATCCACTTGAGCAAAGTAAATAACTTAGTTTCCGCTCAACCCACAGTCGGATGAGTCAGTGACCCGTATCCGACACGGCTCATTAAGTTAATCATTCTGAGATAATAATTGGACTGTCTTGGTGGCTACCATTCTACTGGAGAGAATGGGGACCTACCTTCCGTGGAAATGGACGGAGGGGTGGAAACGGGAATAGTCCGGGAGTGACATTCTTGGTTCTCTAGCAGTGAAGCGCTAATGGGGACCCGAGTCAAGGTAAGCGGTACTATCGGTAAACAACTAAAGGGCGGAATGATTAAATGAAATCTTTGTGGATAATCTAAACTGGGCCACATGCATTTAAGTTGCATGAAACTCATGATTGGCATAAAGGTTATAGATATCTTGTGGGTAAAGTTGAGCCTTTCTGCAGAAGTTAATCTTAATTATGTCGATTACGCCGTACTTCCTAGGTAAATGAAGTTAAGTTGGAATCAGGGTTGATACCCGTAACTAAGCTCAAATTCTTGTTTGGAATTTGGATAATTGTGTTTAAGTGTTGCAGAATTTGTGAAATTCAAATTACTTACTTTATAGTTTGTGCTTCAAATGTAAAATGAGTTGTGAAATAAAACTGCATCCAGATACTAAACCCTATTGCCATCCCTTGATTACCCCTACATATAGTATTCAGTGGTTAAAATGCGACTTGTTGAGTACTCCGTACTCACCCTTGCAACCAGCCCCTTCAGAGTTCGAAGATCTGGAGCCCGGAGGTCGTAGATGGCGATTTAGTCTGGTTCTAGGTCTTTGGTCTTCGCTCAGGCCCTGCCTGTGGTTTCTCTCTTTTGTTAGTGTAAGGCTAGAAGCTTGGATGCTTCTCTTGTAAAACCGGTCGTTAGACCAACTATATTGAATAAAAAGTGTTGAAAGTTGCTTTTGTCAGGCAATTGTACTCTTGTCTTCCAACAGTTAGTCTTCCTGGGTAACTGTTGTGAGTTTCGCACTGCCCCTAAAAAGGCGGTCCGTCACAGTTCTCTTGTCATAAACTCCCATTGATGATTGATTAAAGCATCTCATGGCTTATTTGCCCACTAGTCTTTTTCTCTCTCTTTCTCTCTTCGGATTAGGGCCTCCCTTTCCAAGCAGGCGCTAACACAAACAAACTCGAACACCATTTTCCTTCTTTAAAGTTTAAACAGCTCCCTTATATTCACGACATGCAACAATGGCATGCAAATCTAAATTCGTCACTAACTCGCGACCTCCTTTCGTCGCATCCACACCATCTTAATTCTTTTTTGTTTTATCTTTCCCTTGCAGCAAGTGGCCGTGCACGATGTTTGCACTACTTGATATTTCTTTTTTCTTTTAGGCAGTGTAGTTCGCGCGCTTGCCGATCTGTCTTTTAAAAAAAAGTTTGTGATTTTGTAATGCTGCTAATCTTATTGATTCGTAGAATATTTGGACCCTTTGAGAAGGTTAAGATCATCTTCGATAAATATTGAGGTGAGTGTAAAGTTAAGCACAAGCAATGACCAAATAGTAAGAGTGAGACGACGGTTTTAAATCGCGATTTTCTCGGCAAGGTCAAACAAGCTACAACAACTATCGTGGAAGCTACCATTCATTACGTTTTCAGTATTAAAAAAAAGTTAAAAATAAATATGTGTATAAAATAAATCTCCTCCAATTTTTTTTTAAAAGATGGTTCTTTAAAAGTTCTAATATTTTTACAATAAGAATATGAGTTAAGTTCGGAATCAACAACATACTACTACTATAAGTCCAAAAGGCTATAAATGATAACTATACCATAATATTCATAACAACAATTACTTAATCACTGAGCAATATGAATGTTAGATTATCGAGATGGGGTCATTCACTAGGTTGTTACATGGTTCAAACTTGTAGGATGTATTTGTGCCTTTTAGTAATATTGGATTTCAAAATGGGCTCAATGCATTTGGCCCATGGGTATACCTACGTAGGACAACGGAGCTATCTCTCGCTACAAGCTGCATCAAATAGCGGAGCTATTGCTAGCTATTACGTTTGTACCTAATATAACGAAATATTGACCCGTAGCTTCGCGTTTGGGGTCAACAAAAAAAAGAAGCTAGAGCTATCTATTTATAGACAGAGATGGATTTTGCAGAGTGGAAATTAAGTAGAAGATGAGAGGCTGCGTACTCGCACCTTGGTCACGCCCACGTTCTTCTCGGAACCCTGCAGCTCGTAATCTTTGGAGTCCGCCATGGGTTATTCCTTTACCTTATGCTGCTGTCCATGCTTGTGTGGTTTGGATCATGTTCGTAATCTTTACGATCTGGTTGTTGCGACAGCCTTGCCGACTCTCGTGCACGAACAAAAAGCATGTAATGAGACGCTTTTTTTTTTTTTTTGGCTTGATCTGCTGCTGTTGTTAATACTAATGACATGCTATTACTATTATTACTACAAAAGGATGGATGCAAATTGCTATCGTAGTTGTCAGTGGACAGAATTAGCCGTGGGACATCACAAATTGATGGTATTTATCATAGGACACTCTTAATTTGCGGTTTTGCCGTAGGACGCTACACTTTCATGAAATTCAGTCGGGAAATACTTTAGCCAACGCAATATGATTTTCGGGCTAAGGATGAGACAGAGGGCTAGTGCAAAGTCGTTTTTGCCCCTCCCATCTCTTTTCTTGCCACCTCAATGAGCCAATCGCAATTCTATTTTGTGTCACCTTGTGTTCTAGGTTAATTTCGATCTACTTATCCCTCAAGTTAATTTGAGTTGGCTCAGCTCGCCGTGCGCACAGATCGAGCCAACTCGATCTCTTCCGCCGCCGCCCCTTCCTTGCCCAATTCCTTCGACACCGACCACACCATTGGGTTCCTTGTCTCGCTTTCTACCCGGTGCTTCCTTCCTCATCGCCGATGCGCTGCGCGACGTCATCGCCACCGCCGTCTTGCCTCACCATCGCTCGCTAGAGGTCGCCGCCGGCCTCGACACCAGTGTGACCAGTTTGTCTCATCACATTCTGTAGGGGTGTGTTCGGTTGTTTGTACCAAGTAGTACATATATGAGATAGTTCAAGAAAAAAGTCATCATGTATTTGGTTGTTTGAATGGAACCATCACATTCTGTATCATGTGATACAAATTTGAGGAATATTACTTATAGCTGCTGAAATATTCCATTCATCCAAAATAATGGAATCAAATAGTATAAGATTATCCCATCCCATTCAACCTCATTCAATCAACCAAACACACCCTAAGATGCACTCTTCACCTTGCCAAGAACTGCTGCAGCAGCCCGTCGTTGTACGGGAGGGGCAAAAATAGCTTTGCACCAGTCTTCTTTCTCCTACTCGAACCAAAAATCATATTTTATTGAACAAAGTATCTTCTAGCAAAATACTACGAAAGTGCGGTGTCCTACAGCAAAAATCACACATTAGTAAGGGAATTGATAATTTGAGGGCGCTCTCACCAAAATTTTTATAAGGACTCCCTCTATTTGTGACAAGTGGTAGCACCTCTTTCCTTCCCCGCTTCCCTTTCCCTTCAAAGCCATTTCCTAAGTGATGGCAGCTTTTTTCTGTCGACGATTGGGGAACAGGCCCCCGCCGAGCTTACTTGTTGGTGGAGGGACCAACTGTGACCCCTTCTTGCGTGAGGGATTACTCAAGGAACGGCTCACCAGATTTCAACGAGCGTGGACACAGCAGTTTACCCTGGTTCGGGCCTCTCAGGAAAGAGATAATAGCCCTACTCCAGCTCTTGTATGCTCTTGCAACGTATCTGAGTGTATGACTCTTGTCTTACAATTAGTCTGTCTGTGTGTGTTGCTGTGTGTGTCCCCCTCACGATGGGGACCCTTTTATAGCTTACAAAGGATCGAACTCCACGACCCCACTACCCGCACGTTTGGACCTCGTCCAAACGTGGCAACTGGTGGATCCTATCCTTCCGCCACGCTCCCACGGGAAACGTAACGGGCCAACGGAAGTTACGCTCGGGTGGTTATCCCCACCGACCCCGAGACCACGTAAGGTCGGCCGATGGCCGGCACCGAGCTCGGACATCTTACCCGAGCTCGAGCTCGGAATCGACTGGAATACGTGGCATTCTCGGTCCCACCCGAGCCCGAGCTCGAATCGGCGGAATGCGTAGCCTCCCAAGTTCCGATTAGACAATCCAGGGTAACGACCTCCTGGTGGCTCGGGCGGGAGTGAGCTTGGTCGTTAGTGGCATCCGAGGTAATTCATGGAAATTACCCGACCCCCCGACAGCTAGCCCCCGAGGTTCAAGTGGGAAAAGGTCTAAGGAAGGCCTTCCCCTTGGGCCTACCGTTCTACGAGCATGTCGGTTCTGCCGCGGCGGACAACTGCCGCGACCAACGAGCTATTAACCTCCTCCGGGAACGAGCTTGTTCCCCCAGCTCGTCGCGCTTCGAGCGAACAGAAGTGGGCCCCTCTCAGCGGTTCCTTCTCCTGGAAGCCTGAACTGTCCTTCCTGGGGAACCGTCTTTTCTGGCAGGACGGTTTCGATTTGCGTGCCCACGTGTCGTTTTCTGAATGGCGAACGCCTCAACTGCCCTCTGTGCCTCTAGGGCTTCCTCGACCATAACGGCGGGAAGTCCTTTTGCTTTCCCATCTTCTGGAGGAGCTTTTAAACATTCGAAGAGAAAACCCTCAGACTCACTTGGCCGTTTTGCGATCGCTGCGTCTCATACTCCTCTGCTCCGGCGCTCATTCCTCCCCTTGATCATCTTTTCCACCCTCATGGCGAGGTTCGGCGTCAGCAAGCTCGACAGGCGCAGGCTGGAGATCCTCCAGCAGGCGAGGTACGTTGATGCCGGCACATGGAGAGTCCCTGGCGCCGAGGAGAGCCCACAGCCGGAGGAGGGGGAGATCGTCTCCACCGAGCTCTACGCCATGAACGGGCTCCGGACGCCCGAAAGTGAGTTCGTCGAGGCCGTACTCGCCTCCTGCGAGTGCGAGATCGCTCACCTCCACCCCAACTCCATTCTCATTATGGCCATCTTCACCCATCTCTGCGAAGGGTTCGTGGGCGTCGAGCCCACTCCCAGTCTCTTCTTCCACTTCTACACCCTTTCTCGCACCGGCACGCCTTCGCAGGCCGGCTGCCTCTACTTCCGCCTGCGACCTACCCGACCATACGAGTACCCGAGCTTCACGCTCAAGGACTCGGTGTCGGGTTGGGCCGACTCTTGGTTCTACTTGAGGAAAGCAGAGGGCGGCACGCTCTCCTACTCCGGCGCCAGAGGTCGCGCCGTCGAGACGCCCCGACCGCCCGTGGAGCCCGAGGAGGAGAAGATCCTCATGACGATCAACGAGCTCACGTGCCTGGGGCTGACCGGCCGGGACGTTACCCGGGACTACGTCAGGAACCGGATATCACCCCTTAGGAGGAGGGAGCATCCCTTCTTCAAGGTCGAGGGGTGGCAGGACATCACCCGGGAGTCACGCTCAGGTATGTCATCGCCCTCGATTTTCTTTTCCGAGCAGAGGATGCCTCTTCTCACGACCTCTCCCTTGGCTGGTATGCAGCTCCGCCAGAGGACTGGGTGGATGTGAGGGTGTCCGAGATGTTCGGCACCCCTAAAGGCAAGGAAATCATCGAGGGCCGCCAGATCCCGAACAACGTCCTTAACCGGACCGAGGCGGTAAGTCTCTGATTCGGACTTCTTTCGAAGCTTTTGTCCGGACAGGTTTCGCCGGGGGCCTTCCGACCTCATTTGAGTTTTTCTCTTTTTCAACAGGAGAAGGTTGCCCTCGAAGTCGCCGTGTCCCAGCTGGGATCCCAGTTGGCGGGACGGGGTCGAAAGACCAAGGGACAGGCGGGTCGCAAGCGCCGCGCTCGATCTCCGTCGGCCACGCCGTCCCCGCCCAGGCGCACACGCAGGCGTCCCGGCCCGGACGACCGCTCACCCCGCCAGCACTTGGAGTATGCGGACCGGCAGGAGGTGAGTGAACTAAGATTGTGGATGGATGAGTACACCCGAGACAATCCCGAGCTGATGGCTCGTTTGCGCCAGCTTGCTGCGCGGGCGAAGAAGGAGGCCGCGCCGGCCCAAAGACGGAAGGTCGAATGGAGGGCGGATCGCGGCCCTTGGCGGAGCTCGCGCGGTGAGCTTCGAGCTCGGCTCCGGGGACCGCGAGGAGGAGAAGGACGAGCCGACCCGCCCCTTGGTCCCGAGGTCCCGCAGGTCGTCGCCACGCCGACCGCGCCTAACGCCGATCGTCTCCGAGGTCGGCTTGGGGAGGCCGACCCTGGTCGCCAGGGCCGACAAGGCGCGCGCGAGGACATGGCCGCCTCCTGGCCCGCGCCCGAGCTCACGAAGCGGACGCCGAGCAAGGTCCGGGCCTCTGCTCCTCTCTTGTTTGTCTCTTTCCCCTCCGGCACCATACTAACCCCACATCGTCTATAGTGGGTGTGGCGGTTGGTGCGGAGTTATGGGATTTCGAAGCGATGGCTGACGATATTCTTGACCTCGTGCTAGAGAGGGAGCTTGCCCGGGCTGCCGAGGCCGTCGTGGGCGACGAGGCCGAAGTGGGAGCTGAGGCCGCGGAGGCCCAGTCCCCACGGGCCGCTGGTGGCGACGATGTCGAGGTGGGGGAGCCCACTGCCGCGGAGCTCCGGGACCTAGAGGTCGTGTCTCCCGAAGAGGAGACACGGAGGAAGATCGCCGCCGATGCCCGAGCCGCGAAGGAGGGCATCCCCCACATCATAGTCGTGGAGTCTGATGGTGATGAGCGGCCGAAACTCCCCGCGAGGATTCTTCGGCGCGGCGACATCATCACCGCGACCCTCCAGGAGATCGCCGAGGTCTCCTCGGCTCATGACGTCCACGCGGGTCCCAGCGCCCGGCGTCGTGGGACTAATCTGGCGGGAGCTCGTCCGACGAGGAAGAGCCGGCTACCCCCGGTTGGGGGGACGAGCCCGGCCATCGAGGTGAGCGGGGCAGCTTCCAGGCGAAGGGATCTGCAGGGCACCAAGGCTGCTCGATCGGGACCGACCTCCGGCCGCCGACTTCGGTGCCCCAGTTGATCCGGCGCTCGGGGGCCGCTGCAGCCCAAGGGCGGATGCCGACCCGGTGTCCCGGTTGCTCCATGGCCGTAGACGCCGAAGGGTGGAGCCCCGGCGCAACTCTGCCGGGAGGAAGAAGAGCGGAGGTGATCCTCGCTCTTGAGGCCATCCTCTCCAGAGGCGGAGGTCGTCCCCAGGGCAAAGCTCCTTCGCCCTCGAGGGATGAGGGAGCTCGGGCTCAAGCCCCGCCTCCGATCAAGGAGAAGGGATCGGCGGGAGATCCCTTGCCCGCCCAGGGGAACAGGGCGAGACGGAGGATCCCGCCAAGATGTTCCAAACAGGGCTGGAGGCTCGGCTTTATTGGGTAAGTACTCGACTCATGCGTTTTTATCAAAAAAAATTCGATCACGACCTGAAATACCTTGCGCTACAGTGCCGGAGTCCACCATGAAGGACTTCCATGCCGCCACCGTGCCGCCGAAGTTGTCGCGAAGCACCAAGCCGAGCAGACGCCAAGATCGCGAGCTCGAGCGCCGGTTGCCGGTGACATCTTCTGAGGTTGAGATTCGGCGGAAGGTGGAGGAGTCCGTGCACGAGCTCCAGGAGCGCCTCGACCGGAGCGAGCAGGCAAGGTCGGGCCTTGAAGCCACGGTGGCCACCTTGCGCGACGCCGCTCGAAGCGCCGAAAGGACAATCGACCAGCAACGGGAGGAGTCCAGGCGACTTCGACAAGCGGCAAGCGAAGGTCGAAGGCTTCAGCCGAGGGTGCTCGACCTTGAGTCCGAGCTTGACTCGGTGCGGGACGAGCTCGTCGCTTTGCAGGACGAGAAGCGTGCCGGGCTCCTGTAATTTTCTTTTTCCTGTTTTTACCTGTAAAAAACTTAAGGGAAAAATGTCCAGTTGAACATAGAAAGAGCGTTTATCTATCTCTAAACGTTTTTTGTTATTTTGTCCGAGATGACAACGATTTGTTTCGTGCCGTGATTCCTTACTCGGCGGAGTTCGGCCTTACGTGACTTAGCAGTCAATCGTACGAGGGAGTAGCTACCTCGCGCGAGAGCTGCACGAGGTCGTGGCCACATGGTACCCCTATAGCCCCCCGCCGCCAACGGAGGTCGTGGGCGTAGATCATGAGCACGACCTCGGTGGCGGAGTAGAGTTCTGCGAGACCGTGTGGCTCTTAAGTGCAGTGCGTTGATGCCGCCCACCGGCCGACTTGAGCTCGGAACCGTTCAGAAGGGTGTCCTGTGCGAATCTTTACTTGCGGCGGAGGTCTACCGCGAAAAAAAAGATGGTCGTCTTATGAGGAAGGAAGCCCTCGAGGTCGAGCTCTTGTCGTACGGTGTTTTGCCCCAACGACCGACCCGCCCCTGACACTTTTGTCCGGGTCGAGCTTAATCGTAGAATTTCGCGGAGGTAAAGGGGAAAGAGAGAGAGAAAGAATGGGAGGGTAAGGTGATAAAGTTTATTAAAAAAGGTAAAAGCGGGTGTGGTTAGACATGGAACTTACGCAGTTGGTCGATGTTCCAAGTACTAGCTAGTTCTCGACCATCTTCCATTGCGAGGCGGACGGCCGGGCGTCTTTGTTGAGACGACCGTGTAAGGACCTTCCCATCTTGGCGTTAGCTTGTTGGCTTTGTGACAGTCTTGGACCCGTCGCAGAACGAGATCGCCGGCGTGCAAGGTCCTTGGTCGCATGCGATTTAGCGGCGTGCTGCGAAGAGCTTGCAGGTAGACCGCGGATCGCAATGAGAACCCGTTCACGGAGTCGCCTCCGCGAGGTCGAGGTCGAGAAGGCGCCGCCTTTCTGCGTCGATGCTATTGGCTAGGTTCACCCTTGGGGATCCTAGGACAACCTCGACCAGGTAGGGCGGCTTCCGCGCCATATCTGAGCTGAAAGGGTCTCCGTAGCTCGGCTCGTCGTGGTCTTGGTGACCGACCAGAGGACGGGGGTAGTTCGTCCACCCAGGCACGACCATGCCGTCGAGGCTCTTGAAGACTCTCTTCTTGATTCCTTGGGCGATCTGCCTGTTCGCGCTCGGCGCCCCATTGCTACGTGGGTGGGCCACGGATGCGAAGCATATCTTGGTCCCGACCTCCTCGCAATAAGCCTGAAACACCTCGCTTGTGAGCGGGTGCCGTTGTCCGTAATGAGGCGACTCGGGATGCCAAAGCGGGTTACTACATTATTGCGGAAGAACCTTTTAGCCGCCTGTGCCGAGATGGTTGATATAGGCTCGGCCTCGATCCATTTAGTGAAGGTGTCGATTGCGACGAACAGGTATTTACAACCCCTCCTTCCCCTGGGAAATGGACCGAGTATGTCGATGCCCCAAACCGAGAATGGCCAGGTTAGCGGCATGGTCTGTAGCGCGTATGTTGCTGATGGACCTTCCGAGCATGGAACTGGCAAGATCGGCAGGAGGTCACTATTGAGCGTGCGTCGGCCAAGGCCGTCGGCCAATAGTAACCCAATCGGAAGGCTTTGCTCACCAAGGTCCTAAAGGACGAGTGAGCTCCACACATCCCGTCATGGATATCCTTGAGGAGATATTTGCCTTCCTCTTGGGTGATGCACTTGGAGAGGATGCCAAGCGCGCCTTTGCGGTATAAGAGGCCCTCGACCATTTTATAGGTCGAGGAGCGCCTCACTAGCCGGGATTTCTCGGCTTCCTCCTCGGGCAGTGTCCCGTGCACGAAGTATTGGATGAATGGCGTCATCCAATTCGCATCCTGCTCGAGGAAGGAGACGGTACCACCCGTCTCGGTTGCCTCCTCCCCGGGGGGTATGGAGGGCTTATAGAGGTGCTCGATGAGCACCCACGGAGAAGCGGAAGCGGCGGAACCGACCTTCGATAGATGGTCGGCCAGGGCATTGTCCTTCTGGGGATGTATAGTACTTGAAGTTTCAAGTACTTTTCCATCTTCCTTACTTCAGCCAGGTAAAGCGCCATTGAGTCATCGAACGCGATACTCCTTGTTAACCTGGTTGGCGACCGGTGCGAGTCGCCCTTCGCGATTAGTCGTTGGACTCAGCGCTTTGCATGCCCGGCTTGGCTAGCGGACCTTCGTATTCGCTGCGTTGTTTGTTGCGCCGAAATGCGGTTGGAGGCGTCTTGGATCCGCTCCCCGAGGGGATTCGAGGACCACTCCAGCCCCGAGCAACCGTAAGCTTCGGGATCCGTCGAAGTGCATGACCAGCCGACCGTGCTCGGCCTGGTTGGGTTCGGAGTTCGGGTTCGGGCGGGCGGGGTTTGTCCATTCGGCTAGGAAGTCCGCTAGGACCTGAGATTTGATCGCGGTTCGCCGAGAATTCGATCTCGACCGCGAGCTCCATGGCCCATTTCGCGATCCGCCCGCTTGCGTCCTGATTCCCGAGAATTTCTCTCAGCGGGAAGTTGGTCGGGACTTGGATTTTGTGCGCCTGGAAGTAGTGTCTTAATTTCTTTGAGGCCACGAGGAGCGTGTAAAGGAGCTTCTGGACCTCGGGGTAACGCTCCTTTGGTCCGTCTGACGCCGATGTAGTAGATCGGTACTGCCCCGTCCGTTCTACTGTGATGACGGCGCTCACCGCATGGGGTGTGGCGGCCAGGTAAAGCAAGAGGACCTCTCCTACTCTTGGCGTGGTCAAGACCGGGGGTCTCGACAAATATAGTTTAAGCTCTTTGAAAGAGCGGTCTGCTTCATCTGTCCACGCGAAACCGTCGTGCTTCCGGAGCGCCTTGAAGAAAGGTAGGCCACGTTCCCCGAGCCGCGAGATGAAACGACTTAAGGCCGCCATTCTCCCGGTCAGGGACTGGACCTCCCGAGTGCAGGTCGGTGGTCGCATGTTCTCGATGGCTTCTATCTTCTCTGGGTTGGCCCCGATTCCTTGTGGGCCGATCATGTATCCGAGCACCTTGCCAGCTTTGACCCCGAACACACATTTTTCAGGGTTTAACTTTATTCGATGCTTATTGAGGTTATGAAAAGTCTCCTCTAGATCGGATACATGGTCCGAGGCCATCTTGCTCTTGACGACTATGTCGTCTACATACACTTCCAGGTTCCGACCTATTTGGTTCGAGAAGGTTTTCTGCATAAGGCGCTGGAAGGTCGCTCCAGCGTTCCTTAGACCGAAGGACATGGTCGTGTAGCAGAATGTGCCAAACGGCGTGATGAAGGAAGTTTTCTCCTCGTCGTCGGGCGATATGCCGATCTGGTGATAGCCTGAGTAGGCGCCCGTAGAAGCTCATCGCCTCGGGCCGGCCGTTGCGTCGACCAACTGGTCTATCCGAGGTAGCGGGAAATTGTCTTTCGGGCATGCGGCATTCAGCCCCGTGTGATCGACACACATGCGCCACTTGCCCCCTTTTTTCATCACGATAACTGGGTTGGCCAACCACTCGGAATGGTCGACCTCCCGAATGAAACCGGCTTTGAGGAGCTTGTCCAGTTCCTCTCTGATGATGGCTTGCTTCTCCGGGGAGAAGCGCCTGAGCTCTGCCGCCGCAAGCTTTTGTCGAGCCGAGCGCTAGCTTTGTGCTCGACGACCTCCCTTGGGACTCGGGCATGTCGGACGGTTCCCAGCGAACGTGTCCGCGCTCCTCGGAGGAAGGTCACGAGCTCGAGTTCCTATTTAGGATCTAGGAAGCCCCACGTGTACGACCTTGTCGCTCTGCGTCGCACAATGGGATGGCCTTGGTTTCTCCTCCTCCACTTGGAGGCTAGCCTTGGGCGGGAACTCCTCGGCTCTTGCTCGGCCCACGCTGGGCGATTGACCGATCATGTCTAACGCCTCTCGTCGCAGATTTAGAGCCGCTTTCGGCTTCCCTTGATCGTGATCACGCCGCCGGGGCGAGGACCTTCAAGCATTGGTACCGTGATGAGTGGCGGCCATGAATTTGGCGAGCGCCGGTCGCCCAGGATGGCGTTGTGTCGACTCGAAATCGACCACTTCGAACGTGATTAGCTCCGTTCGGAAGTTGCTCGGATTGCCGAACGTTACTGGCAGGACGATCTGGCCAAGTGGCCTGACCGACGTTCCGGGCACTATCCCGTAGAACGGGACCACCATGCTTTTGATCTTGGAGCGAGGGATCTGCATCTCGTCCAAGACCTTGGCAGATATCAGGTCTAGGGAGCTCCCGCAATCCACAAGGACCCGACCTACTGCGGTGTTGCAGATCGTTGGGCTAACGACCATCGGAAGCCTTTGGGGTTTCGTCATCCCCAGAGGGCAGTCGTCCTTGGAGAAGGTGATCGGCAGCTCGGACCACTTGAGTTGCGAGCAGGAGGCTTCCTCGAGTGACACGGAGTACCTCGCGCGCGGCCTCCTTTAACTCCGGCCAGCGACCCATAGGCGGCGGAGCCCCCGAATATCACGGCGATGTGGTTTCTCGGCTCTTGGTACTCCATGTCGGTGTCTTGCTCCTCGGCGGGCTTCTTGCCCTTGACGTCTCCTTCCATCTCGGGGAGCGTGGGCATGGGACCCTTACCATTGTAGAACTGCTCCAGGCGGGAGGCCCACGTTCTGCAATTCCGAAGGTCATGCCCATGCGCCTGGTGGAGCGGGCAGAAATAGGCACTAGCCCGCCCGCGTTGGTCGCCGCGCTCTTGATCGTCCCGGTTCTGCTCGTTGTTCCGCTGAACCGGTCGACCCTTTCCTTTCGGGGCTCCCCCCTATACGACTGCGAGGTCGGTCGTTGTCTTTCGATGGCTGCCACCATGTTGGAGACAGAGGGTTTTTTCTTCTTTTTGATCTTTTTCTCGATGGAGCTCACGCTCTTTCGGCTGGACGCCCCTTCGAGCCCGGGCTGAGGGGGCAGCTTTCCCTCGTCTAGCAGCTTCTTCCATTGGACGGCCTCGTCCGCGTTGGCATAACGGTCAGCCATGCGGAACAGCTCGTTGGCTATGATGTCCGGGTGAATTTCGAGGTCCTGAGTAAAGCGTACGTCTCGGACCCCGAACTTGAAAGCCCGGACGACCGCCTCGTCCGAGATGCTTGGGATGGAATTGCGCACTTGCATGAAGCGCTGGACGAACTGGCGCAGGGTCTCGCCCTCCGTGCATGTCAGGCGCTCAAGGTCGCGCTCCTTCCCGAGGCGGGCGTAGCGACTCTGGAAGTTAGCTCGGAGAGTCTTTGCTCACCGGGCGGGGACCGGATCGAGTTCTCCTTCGGTTGAATAGCCACGTCCGAGCCGCCCGGCCCAGGATCAGGCGAAAGTTGGCCATCACCCTTTCATCACCCCGGCGGCTAAAATGGCCGTGGTGTAGATCGAGAGAAACTCGTCGGGTTACGAGTCCCATCGAATCTCTCGATGTGACCCGGCTTAAACCTTGTCGGCCAGGTCACTCGTCGCAGCCGACGCCGCGAACGCTCGCACCCGAACACGGATCGTTTGGGGCGATCACCATTTAGCGCGGCGGTCGGGCGATCCCCACCACCGAGCCCGAGGTTAGTGGGCCCAGCGAGAGAATATCTCCCTACGCTGTAGAATGGGGAGGGCCCGATGAGGAATGTTCGGCCCGGTTCGCCTGCGTGGCTCGCATTCCGCTGGTCCCGAGGAGCCCCGGAATTGCTCCGGTGCCCTCCCGAGCCCGTCGGCCTTCGCGCCCGATCCTCTGGGTGCGGCTGCGTGAGTCGTCTGGTGGCGGCGCTGACGCCCGTGGCGGCGGCGTTCCTAGGAATTGCTCTGGCGTCCCTTTCCGGGAGGCCTCCGCCGCCTTATGTGCGTGGCGATTTCCTCGAGGTCGTCGGCCACGGCCGCGCCCATGGCTTCTAGGTCGACCTGCTCAGAAACTCTCCGAGGTTGCGCACCACCGCGGGCTAGCTTGAAGGCGTTCCTCGCTCGGGGAACGCGGGTGACGAGCTCGTTAAATCGTCGCGACGGCTCCGGAGTCCCGTGACGCTGCGGAAATTCTCACGAACTTCGCCCTGGTCTTATCGGTCCAGGCCACCTCGGACTTGCGGCGTAAGTCGGTCGTCCGATTCAGGGATACTGCAGTGCTCTTTGGCCGCCGTAGCGGTGAAGACGCCGGTCACCGGGATTTGCTCGACATTTCCATCCTCCTCCGCAACGAAGGCGTTACGGGATTGACGGATCGCGAGGGGACATCACGGTGTCTCCCGTGAAGCGGTCCCTAGTCGAGCTCGTAGAGGTCGGGGATATCGGACCATCGTAGAGCCGTCATACTCGCCGTCCGAGAGGCGTCGAGCCGAGCGAAAGAATCGCTCCGGCAGCAGCGGCTTCCAGGAAAAGCTCCTGGAACCGTCTTGATTCTTAATGCGGCGACGTCGCCGCCCATTGTCGAAGAACCGCTTGTCCTCTTCCTCGATCTCGGGCGTAGAGCCCTGGTGGTTACGGGATTCGACATTCTTGGGATTCCTCACGAAAGGGAAAGTCGATCCCCACGGACGGCGCGCCGATTGTCGACGATTGGGGAACAGGCCCCGCCGAGCTTACTTGTTGGTGGAGGGACCAAGCGTGACCCCTTCTTGCGTGAGGGATTACTCAAGGAATGGCTCACCAGATTTCAACGAGCGTGGACACAGCAGTTTACTCCTGGTTCGGGCCTCTCAGAAAGAGATAATAGCCCTACTCAGCTCTTGTATGCTCTTGCAACGTATCGAGTGTATGACTCTTGTCTTACAATTAGTGCATGCGTGTGTGTTCTGCGTGTGTCCCCCTCACGATGGGGACCCTTTTATAGCTTACAAAGGATCGAACTCCACGACCCCACTACCGCACGTTTGGACCTCGCCCAAGCGTGGCAACCGTGGATCCTATCTTTCCGCCACGCTCCCACGGAAACGTAGCGGGCCAGCGGAAGTTACGCTCGGGTGGTTATCCCCACCGACCCCGAGACCACGTAAGGTCGGCCGATGGCCGTGCCAGAAGCTCGGACATCTTACCCGAGCTCGAGCTCGAATCGGCCCGGAATACGTGGCATTCTCGGTCCCACCCGAGCCCGAGCTCGGAACTGGCCGGAATGCGTAGCCTCCCAAGTTCCGATTAGACAATCCAGGGTAACGACCTCCTGGTGGCTCGGGCGGGAGTGAGCTTGGTCGTTAGTGGCATCCGAGGTAATTCATGGAAATTACCCGACCCCCCGACATTTTCCTTCCTCAACTTCTCTTTCCTATCAAAGACCCTTTTCCAATGACAAATGATAGCACGTCCTTCATCCCTCTTTCCTTCTCTATTCCCTTTCCCTCAAGCTCAAAATAGTTTTTTGTATTCCAAATTTCCACCCAAGTTCTTGAAAATAAGTATGTTTTTAATCGCTTTTGAAAGTTTTTTAATCGAAACTTCTTTAATCGAAAGTTTCTTAATTAAATGTTTTCGAAGTTGAAACTTTTCGATTTAAATTTTTTCGAGTTGAGCCTTTCTAACTTGAAATATTTTTATTTAAATATTTTCGACTTGTAACTTTTTGTTTCGAAAATTTTTGAGTTGAATTTTAGATTAAACCTTTTCAAATCAAAAATTTTTGAAGAAAAAGTTTTGAAAAGTTTTTTGAGTTGAAACTTTTCATTTCAAAATTTTGGAGTTGAAACTTTCTAGTTTGAATTTTTTTTATTTAAAATATTTTGAGTTGAAACTTTCTAAGTAGAAATTTTTTGATTTAAAACTTTCTGTGATGAAAATGTATAATTTTTTTTTCAAGTTCAAACTTTCTAATTTGAAAATTTCTGATTTGGAATTTTCTAAGTTGAAATTTTTTTTATTTAAATTTTTCGAGTTAAAACTTCCTATTTAGAATTTTCAATGTTAAGATGAAGGAATGGAGGTGGGGAAAGTAAATAGGAAACATAGAAGGGAGAAAGGAGGAGGTGGATAGAGAAGACGACGCATAGTCTTAGAGGAGTATTCTTAAATTTGTTAGTTTGAGATGAAGGGAATATGCCCTAGATCAATCATGGTGATGATTGTAATACGTCTTTGTTCATGTAATAATGATAACTTTGTTTATCGGTTCCCTGAATATATGTTACGACTTTGTTCATTGGATACGATCTGATTGTGAAACACATTGTCAAGTGACATTATTCTAAACGGGTCCCTGATTCATATCATTACGAGGAGCGGTGATAATTTGATCAGCACATGTATTGGTTGATGGTAATGTTTCGCATACCATAGATATGGAGATATCAAACCAATAATGTGGACACATGTTGGAGAACATGGGTAGTCGGACAAGACCCACTCCGAGACGCTGTGAGTTGTTATCTCTTATAGTGCCATCAGCGTATAGTCTCGAGTGGTACGCCTATATGGTCCTTAGACCTAAGATTGTCATGGATGCCTAGCATGTAGACTTGTATGCTTTGGTATCATCAAACGCTACACCGTAACAGGGTAGTCATAAAGGTGAAATACTGGGTATGCCACGATACATTGCCAAGGGTGTGATGATCAAGATGGGATTTGCCCCTCCTAGATAACGGGAGAGATACCTCTGGGCCCCTCGAGTGGATGGATAAGGAAAATGCTGCGGTAGTGCTAATATGACTAAAGAGTTGGTCATGGTTTGTATCCATCACCTTTGTCGAGTGAAGTGGTCGAGCTATCGACAAGGGTGGCACGATCTCGCCTTGAGCTTGACTGGTATCGTGTGGTGAAGAGATCGGTATGTGAGTGTATCAAGGTTCACCGAATATTGATTACGTGCATCCGGGGTCAATACGTCTTGCTAGGTGTCATTTGTTGATCAATGAATTGGAAACGGGTTCTGAATTCATAACCAACTTGCACTGAACCTAACGGGTCACACACTTAACGAGTTGGAATAGTTTACGGGTTTGTGCATGGATAGGATCCGCATTGGAGATGGAAACCTAGCGGGCTTCGGCCCACTAGCGTGTCTATAAAAGGGGAGGCCAGGAACAGTGCATGGCACGGATTAGAACCCTCACCACGTTCAGCCGCCGTGCATCCCTCCTGCTCCCCAGAAACCCAAGCTGTGCGGCGAGGTGCTAGCACACCCCGCACGGCGTTCCTGCTCGGTACGTGTGGATACTGTTAGAGGCGCTGCCATCCGTGGACGCGCTTTTCGGTTGGATCTCCGACGACTTTCATCGGCGACCGCGCGGACGAAATCGGCGACCACTCGGACGAGGTCGGCGACCACTCGGACGAGGTCGGCGACCACTCGGACGAGGACGGCAACAACTCGGTGGAGATCGGTGCCGATCGGGAGGTGATCAACTACTTCCTCAACGCGCGTGAATCTGCTTCCGCTGCATCTGCGCGACAAGGGTAACTATCTGTAGGATCGAAGTATACGAATATAGCAATCAGAGGGGGGGTGAATGATTGTGCGGAAGCTAAAACCAAATTCTTGACCTATTAAAAGTTCACCCCAAAACAGAACCAAATAATTGCCTCGTTTTCGACAAAAACAGAATGACAGAGGTTTGGTAAAACGAGAATTCCTGGAGATCCAACCGTCGAAACGATCTGAAATGTGGACACAAGAAACTAGATTCCAATACGAATCGAACCCAAAAAGAATCAGCTCGATCGGACTTACGGATCAAAAGTTATGAGCTTCTCAAGCTTGCTGATCCAGAACTTGACGAGAATCAATCTAATCAAAACTTCAAGATTAAACAAGAACGACAAAAGATTGATCAACTAGACTTTGAGAAACACTAGATCAATACCCTAGAGAGGTTTTTGATGGATCAAATCAAGATAAAACTTGAAGAACAAAAAACAATCTAGAACTAGAACAAGCATGCAAACAAGAACCAAAACAGAAAATCGTAGAGCGTGGTTCTTGTAGCACGAAAAAATCTTGGAAGAATTGATCTTTATTTCTTGTCTAAAATACTCTCATCAAAAGAGTACAAACCCTAAAACCAAGCTCAAAGCTTGATGCGCTCAGCTCTACTTGGTTGGATGCGCTTCAACAGAGACACCCTCCTATTTAAAGCACCAACCCACAAGGAGTTACGAATACGATTCCTATTCCCTAGAAGGAATCCGTATCAACACAACTCTCCTTGGCCGAGTACAACTCTTGCACGCGTATGGCAACCCTACCATACTCACGTGACTAACACTTTGCACGCGTATGGCCACCGCCATACTCACGTGACTAACACTTTGCACGCGAATGACCTCCTGCCATTCTCACGTGACTAACCATTCTTCATGTGCACCATTCTCTTAGCCCGAACATCCCGCATGACATCCTTGACCATCAAGACCTCAGTTCCTCCTGAACCTAGTCCCGAACCTCAGTTCCTCCATGAACCTAGTTCGGTCCGTCCATCGACCACATTCGTCCTTCGAGCAATACCGCACATGAACAAACCACAAAACAAATCCGAGCACAAGTCCACGACTTGACTCAATGTCAATCCATGCAACTACTCACATGAGCATTGCATAAAGTCCACTTCAAAAGAAGCATCATGAAATCATCACAAATTTCATAATCTCAAATTCAAATTATTTCAATTCTGCTCAAAACCCTAATTCAGCAAAAACGCATTCACGACGGACAAGGAAATATGGTCCGGCGTACACATGAAAAATCACTCAAAAACCATTCACAACGGACAGACAAAATCGGTCAGTTGTACAAGTGAAAGTTTCGGTTCCAAGAAGAAACCAAACGGACAAAAACACGCTCACAGCGGACAAAGAAAATCGGTCCGTTGTACATATGCAAAAATGACTTTGGTCCATGAGCTCAAAACAAGTTCACAACGGACCAAGAAAAACTGTCAGTTGTACATGCAAAGGTTTCTCAAATCTTGGAGAAAGAGTTAGATTCAAGCGCTCAAAAAGCAAGTCCACGACGGACAAAAAAACATTATCCGTCGCATGCTTAAACTGAGTTTTGAGGAAAAAAGAGTTTGGCTCAAAGAGTTCAAAACACGCCCACGACGGACCCAAAGACATTGTCCGTCGCAGGATGGGGAACTTCTTGTTTCTTGAGAGCTAGGTCGCGCAAAAAGTGAAACTTACTGTTTCTTGTCAAATTATCAAACACATGCACAAGCACATTTTGCAAATCCAATTCTAAGTTTAATTTTTCAGTTCAAAGCCAATTTTTCAGCACATGATTTCACACTATCTGTGATCCTTTACTTCCATGTGATCTTGGGTGTTCGTGGTAGAAATTTTGATTTTATGCTCGCGTAGCCTACCATAACCCCACAGTGGTATCAGAGCCGATTATGTGTAGTTTTGGATCTGGATCACGCGCACATGTCGATGTGCTGTTATGTTTATCACGGGTTGATTGAATCAATCGGTATTGGGGAAGTATGAGGTATGAGTTGGTGGCTCTACACGATCAAAAAGATTAGTTCGTGCTCGTTTGATTCGTGCCATGCATTACCCCTAAATTTGGTAACACCATCGGGGTAGTAGCAAGTGCCGAACATATCGAGCCAACAGATCGAGATCGGTATGGTTGCCACCCTCTCAAGGGGACCTCGCGCGATGGATCGATGAAGATCGATCCTATGGAAACTGAGACATTCTGATGGCTCGGAATCGGCTTGATGAGATCAATCCGATTGAATTTCCATAGCGTTTTCATAGATGCGATCTATGTACCCCAAAAATTTTCTACGGGACCGCCGTGATAGTCAGCATAGTGTCCATAAATTAAAACTTGTTCACTTCCCGCGCGCTAGAATCGATCCAGCGCCTAACTTGTTTTTGCAGGGTATGTTGTGAACAGTATGGACCCTTTGTGTATTTGATGCATGATTGTGAAATTCATGGCCTGCGTGTCATGATTAATTGCAGCTGTGGGCTGTCATATTATTGTATAACGGCCTGCGTGCCGGCATGTGATGCCTTGAATCCTCATGTAATTTTGCTACTAGCTGCTAGATGTAGTAGTTTAGTACATGTTCTTGGAGGCTTCAATCGATGGCGGGTGTGCAAGGAAGGTCGTGGAAGATGGAGATCGCCACGCCATAGGCCATACTAGTTCACGATCTATTTGCTTTGCCTGTGATGATTTACCTTGCATTGCTATTCTTTCACGTCATATATGGTGAATATGTTAACTGATTGAATAGTTTCCCTCGAAAATTAAGAGTAAGATGCCCTTTTTCAATAGTGCGTCTCTTTGTCTTGTGCGATGGTGGATAAGGTCTTGACAAGTCAGAACGCCACCCTCTTACTTGTACAATAGAGTGAGTGTAGCCTAACAGTGCACTCACGAGCATAGTATTGGTTTGCTTAATCTGAGTCATCCAAATAGGATTTGGGACTTCGGGGCATCGATGTTGGGCGCCGGGGCATATGATGCCACCCCAACAAGCAAGAGTCACATATGATGTGATTGGCAAGGTGTTGCCTACCTATGTCACGGGTTCAAGTGGTATTGACAAGTCATTACCCGAACCGTAGTGACCATGGATCTTGTTCCATGGAGATCGCGGAGGGAAAGTGATCTTAATGGAAGCATCTTTTATTAAAATTATTTAATAAGAGATTAACATGAACTTAGTGCTGAAACTTTGCTTATTTATGTTGTAGATGGCACCAAACGCTGTTAATGCAAACTCTGGTTTTAACTTGCGATCGATTCTAGAGAGGAAAAACTCTGGGGACGAATTTTATGGATTGGTATCGAAGCTTGAGAATTGTTCTCAAGGTGAAAAGAAGGAATATGTTCTAGACGGTCCATATCTGATGAATTGCACGAAAATGCATCCGCTGGCGATAAGCGTGCTTATGAGAAGCACACTAACGACGCCCTAGATGTCATTTGTCTCATGCTTGCCACAATGAACTCTGAGCTTCAAAAGCAATATGAGCACGCCGATGCCTACACTATGATTGTAGGCCTTAAGGGCATGTTTGAGAACCAAGCAAGGGTGAAAGATATTCGATATCTAAAGCATTGTTTATGCGTGCAAGCTGGCCGAGGGTGCTTCATTAGCCCTCATGTAATCAAGTTGATTGGTTACATTGAGAGCTTGGAGAAGCTCGGTTTTCCCTTGCAAAATGAGTTGGCCACAGGATGTGATTCTCCGATCGCTCCTGCGAGCTATGAACCGTTCATTACGAACTTTCATATGAACGACTGGAGAAGAATCGACCGAACCGCATGGAATGCTGAAAGCTGGAAGAGAGCATAAAGAAAGGCACAAATCATGTGATGATGATTCAAAAGGATAAGAAAAGGAAGCGCAAGGCTATAAGTTGTGGTGAGGATAAGATCCAAGACCCAAAACCAAAGCTTTCCAAAGAAAGGCCAAAGTTTGGCCCTAATGCTTCGATAAATGTCACTCTGCAAGGGTTGTGGGCATTGGAAGAGAAAGCGTCTAAAGTACTGGAAGGCAGAAAGAAAGGAAAGGTTCCTTCTACTTGAGGTATTAATGTTATAGAAGTTAATCTTGCAACTTGTCCTACCGAGTCTTGGGTATTTGATACTGGGATCAATGATTCATACTTGCAAATCGTTGCGGGGTTAAGAAGGACTAGAGATTGCAAGATTGGCGAGTTGGAAATTCGCGTCGGCAATGGAGCAATGGTTCCGCGAAGGCCGTTGGTGTCTATCCCTTGTCATTACCTTCCTGGTTTAGTCATGGAATTGAATAATTGTTATTACATTCCTGCCTTGAGTAAGAACATTATCTCTTCTTCTTGTTTAGAGGAAGATGGATATGATTTTGTAATAAAGAACGAGAATTGTTCTATTTATTTCAAAGGCTTGCTCTATGGTAGCTGTCCATTGGTGAATGGGTTGTATGTTCTAGATCTTGGTAATGCTTCTATAAACAATGTTAATACTAAAAGACTCAAAACAAATGATGCTAATTCCACTTATTTATGGCATTGTCGCTTGGGCCATATAAATAAAAGACATGGAGAAGCTCCATAAAGATGGTCTTCTTGGTCCATTAGATTTGGAATCTTTTGAAACATGCGAGTCTTGTTTACTTGGCAAGATGATAAAGGCACCTTTCACCGGCACAAGTGAGAGAATGCGCGAGTTGTTGGCTCTCATACATCTTGATGTATGTGGACCAATGAGCTCAATTGCCGAGGTGGTTATCGATTACTTCATTACTTTCACCGATGACTTTAGTAGATATGGCTATATCTATCTAATGAGGCATAAGTCTGAATCTTTTGAAAAATTCAAAGAGTTTCGAATGAAGTAGAAAATCATTTGGGCAAGAAAATTAAATTTCTACGGTCCGACCGTGGAGGTGAATATTTGAGCCAAGAGTTTAGTGATCATCTAAAGAGTTGTGGAATTGTTCCACAATTGACTCCGCCAGGACACCTCAATGGAATGGGGTATCCGAGCGGAGGAACCGAACTTTGTTGGACATGGTACGGTCTATGATGAGTCAAGTCGATCTTCCATTGTCATTCGGGGACACGCTCTAGAAAGCATTTGCGTTCATCTTGAATAGGGTTCCATCTAAATCCGTTGATAAGACACCATATGAGTTATGGAAAGGGAAACATCGACTTGTCTTTTCTTAAAATTTGGGGTTTGTGAGGCTTATGTAAAGCGTGTGACGTCGATAAGCTTTACGCCAAGTCGGATAAATGCTTCTTTGTGGGGTACCCAAGGGAAACCAAAGGGTATTATTTTTATAACCGGAAGAAGGCAAAGTGTTTGTCGCCGGACTGGTGTCTTTTGGAGAATGAGTTTTCAAAAGAGCTAGTGGGAGCAAGGTGCAACTCGAAGAAGTTCGAGAAATACACGAAAATGCTTCACTCGGCTAGTCCTCGGCAGGATGAGCAGCGTGTTGTTGAACTGTTGATGAGGTGCCAGCCCACGGAGGTCCTCACGGGCAAGCCGCGCTCTGAGAGGTTCATGTTCCTCATGACGGAGCAACGCGATGTGTTATTATTGGAAAATGACGAGCCCAAGGATTATGAGGAAGCTATGGTGGGCCCAGACTACGAGAAATGGTGGAGGCCATGAGATCCGAGTTAAAGTCCATGTATGATAATCAAGTTTGGAGCTTGGTTGATGCACGATGGTGTAAAAACTATCGAGTGCAAATGGGTCTTTAAGAAGAAGATAGACGCCGATGGAAATGTTCACATTTTTAAGGCACGATTGGTGGCAAAAGGGTATAAGCAGATTCATGGTGTGGACTATGATGAAACTTATTACTTGATCGCCATGGTAAAATCTATCCGGATCATGCTAGCAATTGCGCATATCATGATTATGAGATTCGGCAAATGGATGTCAAAACGGCTTTCCTAAATGGAAACCTAAGCGAGGATGTGTACATGGTACAGCCCGAGGGTTTTGTCGATCCTACTAATCTTTGGCAAAGTATGCAAGCTTAGGAAGTCCATTTATGGGTGAAGCAAGCATCTCGGAGTTGGAACCTTCGTTTTGATGAAGTGATCAAGCAGTTTGGCTTCATCAAAAATGAGGAAGAGCCTTGTATTTACAAGAAGGCTAGTGGGAGCGCACTTGTATTTCCTCGGGTCTTGTATGTGGATGACATACTATTGATCGGAAATGATATTCGATGTTGGATCTGCACAATCTTATCTCGAGAAAGAGTTTCTCGATGAAAGATTTGGGAGATGCGACATATATTTTGGGCATAAAGATCTATAGAGATAGATCAAAAAGGCTAATTGGATTGAGCCAAAGTGCATTACATTGACAAGATACTAAAGCGGTTTAACATGCATGATTCCAAGAAAGGTTTCTTGCCAATGTCACATGGTGTAAGTCTTAGCAAGACTCGGTGTGCTTCGACACCGATGAGCAAGAGAGAATGAGTCGGATCCCATACGCCGGCTATTGGATCCATCATGTATGCCATGTTGTGTACGCGCCCGGATGTGTCATATGCTCGAGTGTCACGGCGGTACCAATCGAATCCTGGTGATAGTCCTTTGGGTGGTCAGTAAAGAACATCCTCAAATACTTGCGAAGGACTAATGAGATGTTCTTGGTCTTTGGAGGAGAGGAGGAGCTCGTCGTAAAGGTTACGCCGATGCTAGCTTCCAAACCGACAAAGATGATTCGCGATCGCAATCCGGGTTTGTATTCTGTCTCAACAAGTGGGGCGGTGAGTGGAAAAGTTCCAAGCAAGAGGCGATGGCGATTCCACAACGGAGGCCGAGTACATTGCGCCTTCAAGGAAGCAAAGGAAGCAGCTTTGGATCAGGAAATTTATTTACGAATTGGGAGTGGTCACTAGTGCATCCTTTCCAGTGGACCTCTATTGTGACAATAGTGGTGCCATTGCACAAGCAAAGGAGCCTAGATCTCACCAAAAATCCAAACATATACTCAGGCGATACCACGATCCGAGAGATCATTGAGAGAGGTGATATGAAGATAAGCAAAGTGCACACGGATCTAAATGTGGCTGATCCGTTGACAAAGCCCTTCCACAACCAAAGCATGAGGCGCACACAAGAGCAATGGGTATTCGGTACCTATATGATTGACTCTAGTGCAAGTGGGAGATTGAAGGGAATATGCCCTAGATCAATCATGGTGATGATTGTAATACGTCTTTGTTCATGTAATAATGATAACTTTGTTTATCGGTTCCCTGAATATATGTTACGACTTTGTTCATTGGATACGATCGATTGTGAAACACATTGTCAAGTGACATTATTCTAAACGGGTCCCCGATCCATATCATTACGAGGAGCGGTGATAATTTGATCGACACATGTATTGGTTGATGGTAATGTTTCGCATACCATAGATATGGAGATATCAAACCAATAATGTGGACACATGTTGGAGAACATGGGTAGTCGGACAAGACCCACTCCGAGACGCTGTGAGTTGTTATCTCTTATAGTGCCATCGGCGTATAGTCTCGAGTGAGTGCGCCTATATGGTCCTTAGACCTGAGATTGTCATGGATGCCTAGCATGTAGACTTGTATGCTTTGGTATCATCAAACGCTACACCGTAACAGGGTAGTCATAAAGGTGAAATCTTTGGGTATGCCACGATACATTGCCAAGGGTGTGATGATCAAGATGGGATTTGCCCCTCCTAGATAGCAGGAGAGATACCTCTGGGCCCCTCGAGTGGATGGATAAGGAAAATGCACGGCCGTGCTAATATGACTAAAGAGTTGGTCATGGTTTGTATCCATCACCTTTGCCGAGTGAAGTGGTCGAGCTATCGACAAGGGTGGCACGCATCTCGCCTTGAGCTTGACTGGTATCGTGTGGTGAAGAGATCGGTATGTGAGTGTATCAAGGTTCACCGAATATTGATTACGTGCATCCGGGGTCAATACGTCTTGCTAGGTGTCATTTGTTGATCAATGAATTGGAAGCGGGTTCGAATTCATAACCAACTTGCTTGAACCTAACGGGTCACACACTTAACGAGTTGGAATAGTTTACGGGTTTGTGCATGGATAGGATCCGCATTGGAGATGGAAACCTAGCGGGCCCGGCCCACTAGCGTGTCTATAAAAGGGAGGCCGAGGAGCAGTGCATGGCACGGATTAGAACCCTCACCACGTTATTGCCGTGCATCCCTCCTGCTCCCGAAACCCAAGGTGTGCGGCGAGGTGCTAGCACACCCGCCGCAGCGTTCTGCTCGATGCGTGTGAATCTTGTTAGAAGCGCTGCCATCCGTGGACGCGCTTTTCGGTTGGATCTCCGACGACTTTCATCGGCGACCGCGCGGACGAAATCGGCGACCACTCGGACGAGGTCGGCGACCACTCGGACGAGGTCGGCGACCACTCAGACGAGGACGGCAACAACTCGGTGGAGATCGGTGCCGATCGGGAGGTGATCAACTACTTCCTCAACGCGCGTGAATCTGCTTCCGCTGCATCTGCGCGACAAGGGTAACTATCTGTGATCCTTTATTTCCATGTGATCTTGGGTGTTCGTGGTAGAAATTTTGATTTTATGCTCGCGTAGCCTACCATAACCCCACATGAGATTACCCTCAAACTAGTCATACCCAATTAAAAATATCATATGGCAAATACCGCCAATTTACGTTGTCCTACCGCCAATTTTGCATACTCTCTATATTACACTTTCGGAGTTTCAGGCCTTCGCACCACCCCACATCACCCCAGTCATACCCTCGGCCAGCGCGTGGCGCGGGTTGCTCGTGTCATCACGCGGCCTCATGTGGGCGCATTTGCATCACACATGGGCAGGCGGGCAACGCACTCACGCGCAGGGCATGCCAAGAAGCGCTGGCACGTGGCGAGTCAGCAGGCCCGTGTACCTGCGAGGTAGCGCATTTGGCGTAGTGTGTCGCGCTCAAGCATCTAGTTATCTTTAAATTTAAAGGCTTAGCAACGTACGAGTGATAGATAAGTTATATCGTATCTATTTTTTTTATGAATGTACATATCTCTACTATTCTAAAGCAGCACTTGGTGGCAGTGGTCCGTTCTTCCCACGTCATTAATTGCCGCTTAATTGCCCTGCTTAATTGCTCTACTAAATTGCCCTGCTTAATTGCCCTACGCAAGAAACGAAGCGTTGCTTTAATTAGCTAGCTTTTGCAAGAAACGAAGCGTTAAAGATAGATGTTTGATCTTGTGAAATAAATTTTTTTATTTTTTAATCTTTATTTTTCGTTATCAGTTTTGTTTTTCGTAGCAACGCACGGGCATGTAACTAGTATATACTATATCATAAAGTGCCTAGAATTGCCGAGCAACCACCGCGTCCACATCATCGCCTTCGTAGTGTAGGTCCTCTGAAAAATATGAAATTACAAATAGGTCTTTTTATCTATTTTTTGCAAAAAGGACCCCGTAGTTTGGCATATTTGCAAAGTGCTCCACCATCGGTAAACCGAATTTATGGATAAATCCTTCTATCATTTTTTTGGCAAAAAATGACATGTGGTTCCTTTTTTAACAAAGAACCCCGTATTTACGCACATTCAATGACTGCTCCTAGCCAGTCAATTTTTAAAAAACACAATAAAAAAATACCAAAAATACGTTTTTTACAATAAAAAAAACTTTGACCAATTTTTTTTCAAGAAAAACTCAAACCAATTTTTCCTAAGTGGCGCGGCATCGCGCACGGGGTCCTCCACCGATAAACCGAAATTACGGATATGTCCTTCCACCATTTTTCAAAAAAAAGGACCCATGGTTCTTTTCTTAGCATAGAACTCCATGGTTACGCAAGTTCGACAACGGCTCTTAGCCAGCCAATTTTTTAAAAAACACCACTAAGAAAACCGAAATTTTTTTGAGAAAAACTCATATTAAATTTTTTCATATGATGCAGCATCGCGCGCGAGTCAACCTAGTCCCAATATATCTATTATGAACTCACTTGAACCGTAGCCATAAGCCATAAGACAGAGGAAACATGCAAATGGTTGACCAAACCACCGGTCAGTGGCAGCTCAGAATTCTCGTAAGCGCGTCGTGCGCGCGCGGGTGGTGCGTCTGAATGGGTGGAGGTGAAAATCTGCGTCACTCCGGCCGGAATCCATCGCTGCACATGCCAGCAACGTGAATCGTCGCGTGATGCCACGATGGATCTTTTCTCCATCTATTCCATCATCTTTTTTTTGTTCTTTCTTTTGGAAGAAGTGCCCATGCATCAATGCATGCAATGTACGCATGCTTAACACTTCTTTCAGACACCACGTACTTGCAACTAATTAAGTAGCAGCATGCACGTTCCATCACCTAATTATGTATCTCAATTATAAAGGGAAAATGTTTTTGTTCTCTCTGAATCGATCTTTACCATGCGCTGTTTTGGTGTATCTATTAGCCTCGCGGGACCGACGGCGTATGTTTTTAGTTTAGACCCCGCAAAAGGTTCGGTCCCACAAAATAGCATGAGTGGAGACGGAAGCATCCTCACAGATTCGCAAGCAACAAGCAACAGTCAATTGTTTGCTGATAAGAGATTACGAAGGACCATAACAAGCAACAATCAATGGTTTGCCGATTAGGGAATACAGACAACCATGGTTGGTGTTGCCCTGCTTACACCTAAGGGGGCAGTTCTGTATATGTCACCTATACCCATTTAAGCGACAATCATTATTTGCCAATTCGCGAGAGACCTAAGGGGCGAGTAGCAAAGGAGGAGCAAGCTAAGGACACGTGCCCCTAGGTGCGGTAGGGGGCATGTGTCCCCTGAGCGTGATAGGGGGCACATGTTCCCTGTCGTGCCTTTTGCGGTGGGGGAAAGTTATTCTTGAAAAAAAAAACATTCGAGAGGAAGATAGATTTGAAAAACACACAGGAGCTCAGCCCTACGCTTGCCATCCTCCGTTGCTATAACTTTTCATCTTTCACCACCCTTCTCAGCCCAATTTTTAGGCTCCCATGCCCAGCTCCTACTCCTACAAGATGTTCTCTGCTTTTCAGTTTTTAACAGTGCGAAAAAAACCAGTGGAGGGCCTGCTAATGAATTTACGAAAATACAGGTCTTTTTTAGAAAAATAGTGGAAGGACCAATCTGCAATTGCAAAAAAACCTGTGGAGGACCCATTCAAAAATATGCGGAACCACCGGGTCTTTTTGCAGAAAAGGGTGGAAGAATCTATCCATAATTTTGTTTTTTTTTACGAGGGCCGCCACACAAATTCGATGACATGGTATCGGCTGGAGCTCTCCAATCCCTCCCTTATAATATAAAGTTTTTGATTTTTCGAAGGACCTTCTGGCAAAGTCTATGTCGATGATGGGGCAATGGTGAGGAGCCTCCAATCCCTTTCCCTATAATATATACAATAGGTCGAGTCGCGCGCGATGCCACACCGTTTGTAAATTTGGTTCAAGGTTCTTGTTGCAAAAAATGTAATCTCGGTTTTCTCGGTAGTTTTTTTTTAAAAAAAAAAATTGGTTGGTTAGGAGCCGTCGGTGAATTTGTGTAACCACAGGGTCTTTTGTGCAAAAAACCGGTGGTGGACCTGTTCGTGAATTTGCGAAAGCAAAAACGTAATTTCGGTTTTCTCGGTGGTGTTTTTTTAAAAAAAATTGGCTAGCTAGTAGTCGTTCGCTAATTTGCGTAACCACGGGTTCCTTTGTGCAAAAAAACAAGTGGGCGACATGTTCGTGCCTTTGCGAAAACATGGGTATTTTTTGGAAAAAAAATAGTAGAAGGACCTATCCACGATTGCAAAAAAACTAGTGGATGGTCCATTCATGAATATGTGGAGCCACGGGATCTTTTTTGTAGAAAATGGTAGAAGGATCTATCTATAATTTTGGTTTTTCTGGAGGGCCGCCACACAAAATCGATGACATGGCATCAGCTGAAGCTCTCTAATCTCTTCCCTTATAATGTAAGGTATTATGTAGAGTCAGAGGACAAAGGTAAATGGCACATACTTTTATGTTTCACATTATGTCATACACAGATTGATTTAGTAAATTTCTGTGTAGTAGAGATTGAGCATCATATATACAAGGAGCATTTATGAGCATGAGTGTACAATCCAATGCAAGATTCTTCTTATGCGCCAAGAAGATCTTCTTGTGAACCCTTTTTTCGAGCAAATTTAACTCATTGATAGTAGGGCATCATGTACTAGACTACTAGCATTGTATTTTTACAAAAACTTATCCCATTAGTAGGTAGCTACATTGCCCAACTTCGATTTTCGGAAGGAACAAAAAAAATGGAAATATAACAAAGCAATTGAGCAAATACTCATATGCCCAGTGTATTTAAAAAGAACCAAAGAATGTTTTGTGCATTGGTGTACATGGAACGTGATCAAATAGTGTTTCAATGCATTGGTGTACTTGGAGCTAAATAATCAAAGACAATTTCTGCATTGATGTACTGGAATACTACAATACAACAAATTTACAAAAAACAGAAATGAACACACAACAATCAGCAGAAATTTACAAAAAAATTAACTCCTAATTTGAACCTGAATCCATGAGCATTCCCATGAACACAACAATAATAGTTCAATTCAGAAAAAACAAAGAAAATTAAAAAAATCCTCATCAATGCCTAGCCAGTCACTGCCACCGCCCTTACCTGCGGACTTTTGCTGCTGGAGCACCATCTCCCTCATCATCGGGTCTAGAGATAATCCATTGTCACGGAGCCTCCTGTCCTCCAATTTGAATATAGAGGGAGCAAATTCACCGGTCATGGATGGGTTCACCTACAAAGGCCAGGGGCGACGCCCTCTAGACGCTAGTGGGAGGGGTCACTGTGGCGACGGTGGAGCGCTGGAGGAGTGAGGAGGAAGGGGAGCCAAAGAGGTGTTGTAGCAAATATCCAAATCTGGAGGGAGGGAGATGACGAGGGCGCTGGCGTGTGGAAGATGATGATGCGGGGGAGAATGACGGCACCGTCTAACACATTAGAAGGACATGAAATTAAGAGACGTGGTTGTTGGCGGTGGCTCAAACACTAAATTGGCCATGAGTCGCAAAAGAGGAGGCACGTGGAGCTACTGGTGGGAGAGGGGGAGGATTGAAGAGAAAAACTGAAGGAGGATTGACTTATATTGCGGTGACATTTGCTAGTAAGTTTAATGAAGTTTAGTGGCTTAGGCTTTTTTTCAAAAGCACAGTAAAAGATCTCCATTTTATTTAGGCTTCGGCTTTTAAAATAGAGAAAAAGTCAAAATAAATAGGACGATAATAAAGCGAGGCAGATATTTTATGAACCACACACATCACCTCGTTTTAATTTGTTCGATCATCTTGTCAGCTTCTTTTGTAAGATCGATCATGCATGGAGGGCAATGTTACTAAACATTTTTCAGGCCGTTGGAGAGATCAATCCATTTGCGTCCCAGCACACATATGCTTAAATAAAAAGGATGAAATGTTCATTTCGTTTCAGTTCAAGATTGGCCTTTGCCCCCGCCTAGATAACAGTATAGCACAGCACAAAAGAGGACACAAGTGAAAGCATCTAGGCCCCTCAATTCTTTAAGTATGCTTATTTATGGTTTTGGTGTTGATGATCAAGATATTGTGAAGTGAAGGCTTGTTAGTACAAAGGCAAAGGCTAAGAATCCTTATTTCTAGTTTTGACTTGGGAGCTGTTTCAGGTCATATAGCTAGGTTTATTTTGTTTTTAGCCGTACTATTAAGAGGGATTATGCACAAGTAAGTACCTTGGTTCCTAGGACAATCGTGTCAAAATTACTTGGAGTAAATGTCACTTCATTCTTTTCCTCAAAGTCAAAAGTCCTTCACTTAGTAAGACTAAAAATATTTCACGACGGGTCGACTTTTTCAGTCCGGCACTGAAACTCTTCTCAAAAAATCTTGTACCGAGCGTACACCGTTCACGCTGGACCAAGTTTTTCGGTCCGGCGAAGAGAACTAAGTCTGCTGAAAACAAACTGAGCATGTGCCATTCACGTCGGACCAAGTTTTTTGGTCCGGCGCAAAAGCAAAAACAATACTCTCTGGAAATCCTTTCACGCCGGACCAATACACACATGGGGTGCAGGTGCTCCATCATTAGGGTTCCCAGCTGGGCGAGAACCACTTCCGTTGCCTCCAAGGTTTCCGCGGGTGTTCACCATCTGTCGATTGCTCCAAGTTTTAGAGACGAGAGGGAACAAGAATAGACAAGTAGTAGAGAAACTTATGCAGGGGAAAGTGTAACTCAAAATCTAACTTTATTATTTAATAATAACTTGGTATGGTTGCTTACAATGCCTAAGGGCCTTGCAACACATACTGCACACTCAGCAAGCAATGAAAATCCAAATCGACTAACACACTGGAGTCTAACGCCTCTAAGGGTGACTCTTATTCTATAACGCAACTCGACGAAGGAGTCTCAACTGCAAAACCTACGCTCACTCGTCGAGAAAACCTCCTCTGCCTCCTTGCGGCGGCATAGGCGCAAAGCAATCACCATGCCCCACAACGGCAGTAGTCGAAGAAGCGGCATCATCCTCAGGCTCAGGCTGTGGTCTTTGTTTGGTGCTCTGCTTTCAGGTGCTAGTTGCTCGGTGCAGGCGTCCAACTCCAATACTGGCTCCGGGCCCTGCCCATACAGTGCGGTCTCTAGCTCTGCAGTCCTCTCCGCAGCATAGGCGACGTACTCACGAGCATTCTCCAGATGGTTTTTCCCTTCCTTGACCTGCTCGCGAGCCTTCATCAACTCCTGGACTGTGTCGTCGATAAGCTCCTCCTGGGCGACGATGAATCTGGCCAAGTGTGTGACAGTAGCATCCTCATCTTCAATCGGCTTTCGTTGAGCTCTGCTGTCTCGGCGTGGGTGATGACAGAATACTGTGCCTTCCAGCTCTCTGGAGTAAATGCGAGCAATTTGCTGCATCGCTCGACGTGACACCTCCTGGATTCCCATCTCAAATGTTGACCTCCTAGCGGTGAAGTGAAATGGACGACTGAACTTCGTCTTCTCTCGAGCATACACCGTGATCTTAACGTCCCATCCGATGACCAGTCCTGCCTGCACGATCGTGGTCCCTCGGTAGAGCGGTCTCTCAAAACTTCCAAGAAACTGCAGCATACGCCACAACTCGGCAGCATAGCCTCCTTCACACTCGGCGTAGTTGTTCTTCATCAACATCTGCCAAAAGACACTCTCGTAAGAACTCAAAAAGGTTTTAAAGCCAAGGGGGTAGCAAGAGAAATTCAGCAAAAGGGGTGTGAAAGGAGAGAAGGGGATAAGTTGAGATTTCATTCATTGTCTTGTCAAATTTTAACTTTAGAAAATAGGTTTTATCCTCACTACGACCATTTTAACTATGGGTGAGCCTACAGTCAGTATGGCTCTGATACCACCTTTGTCGGGACCCGAATTTGCAAATCCGAACCCTCTGTGTATTCAGCACTAGTCCAGGATCACACTAGTGCACACAGTCTCAACATCGATAAATATCACAATCATACACATCGATAGTAATAAAGTACTTTAATTAAGATAACCAAACTGGTTGCTCAACCTTATGGTCGAGTTACAAGAGTGCGCCACACAGGGCGAAAACTTATTAAGGAAATAAATTGCAGCGGAATAAAAGCATCAACGTGGCGCCATCTAGTATACCACAGGCAACTGACTAGGCTCGCTCCCTAGGTAGACGGCTCCTCCTGAAGTTCGTCCTCCAAAGCTGGCGTCGCTTCTCCTTCAACTGATGTTGTATTGTGGCAAGGGTGAGTACTTGGTACTCAGCAAGTCATGCACAGAATGCAAACTAATATTCTATATGCATGGCTTATCACAAAGGATAGGCTAACAGGTACATTTGCAGTAAAACAGCAGTTGACAAGTAGCGTAAGTATATTCGAAAGCAGTAAAGGTAAAGATTATATCAATAACTTTTCCAGGAGTTAAGTAAACACTTTTCCTTTCCCAATCCACATTTCCATCAACGTCATCATTTAACCCAACCAAACTTTCCAAGTCCAAGTTGTTTTCATGAAAGTCTAACCCTTGACTGTAATCCCCGAGCAATGTCCAATACCGCGGACACGGCTATTCGAATAGATTTTACACTCTGCAGAGGTTATGCACTTTACCCACAGGATATAGTCAAACACCACAAAGGCGAGTGATCGTAACAAAGCATTTCAGAGACTGCAAACTATACAAGTGAACCTCTCCGGCTTTTGTCATACACCATCCCTTCCCTTAATAGAGGCGAAGTATGGGACCGACATACCGTTGGACGGGTACCATGCCATAGCACTGGTACGCTCCCCTTTCAAGCTACACAAAAGGTGTACTTGACACCCCGAGGTACCACATGCAAGTTATTAGTAACTTACTCAACTAGGCCCGTCCCATTGCGGACATGTGGTTGCACGCTTGACTCAGATCAAAGGCTTGCAAGGTTAAGTCCTTAGGATGACCAGGGCAAGACTACCCGAAGAACCAAACGATGTCCCCGGTGCCACTCATGGCCCACCATAACATTCTTGCCACTTGCCCCGGTCTAAATCTATTTACAAAACCCAGTTGATTACCATGCACCACATGCCATCATCGTCATCACAACACATGGTACTTCTCCGAAACAGGTTCAATATCTCATTAAGTCAAGATTAACATTTGATTGTCCGAAATCATGTCATGTGCACGTAGCAGGTCTAAGCAATATACTACGACGGTCTAAGTACCCAATGTTGGCAATTCACTAATGTCCAACTATATAAATTCCACAACTAGGGTGGCAAGGGTTCATGGCACATTATTAAATAGTCAAGGTGTCATACTGCAATTTAGCAATTATCTAATTCCCAGAAATAATTTAAACAATTTCTAATTAAATTAGCATGCAATAATTTAAATTAAATTAATTTCAAAAATGGGATCAATATGGTCAAAGCATAACTTGCCTTCAAAAAGTACTTGATCTTGGTCTTGAGCTGGCTCCTGGGTCAACACTTCACCTTCGACGCCCTCGGGTACTTCAACGTCTACTCGTAATGCGTGCAATTAGCAATAAATAAATAAACAATGGGCAAAATTATCCAAAAATTCAAATAAAGTTCATAAACAGAGAGAGCATGATTTTACAAATTTTTAGAAACTTGAATCGCCCAAATCGGAGTTAAAATGCAAAAGTTATAATTGTTTAAAGTTTAAATAATCTACTAATTAAATATAAATAGAGAAAATTTCATATTAAAAAATTAATTAAAATTCATATTTAAGTAGATCTCAATTTTATAAAAATTTGGAAATTAGAATCGTTCAAATCAGAGTTAAAACGCAAAAGTTATAAGCGTTTGAAGTTTGAAATTTCAAATAAAAGAATAAACCGAATTAATTCATTTATTTTTCTATTGAAAAATCCGGATTTATGACGTCAACTGACGTCAGCACGAGATTTGATTTTCCACCGAATTATTTTTCTATTGAAAAATCGAATTATTGCGTCAGCATGACGTCAGCGGGTCCATGGACTAGGTCCACGGCTCGGGTTCGGCTCACCGTGGACCAGGCCCATGGGCACGTGTCTCACTGACATGTGGGACCCCTCGAGTGACGTCAGCGGTGATGTCACCAGCTCGGTACCGGCAAGATCGACACGTGGGCCCACCGTGACGTCGGCCGGTGGCGTCATGGTGCGGTTGGTCGTATCCGTGACACGCGGGCCCCACCGACGCCACGCAGCGTGACATCGGCGGCATCATGCGGCTGATCGCGCCGGTCCAACTCCCGGACATGTGGCTAGATCTCAGTCGTTAATTTGAAAATCAACGGCCCAGATCGGATCTGGACTGTGCACGTTTGGGGTAACGTGACGCAATCTGAGCCGCACGATCTAGATCTAACGGCTGCTAAAGCATCCAAGCACGGTGCAGTTTACGGGCTACGTGGTTAGATCTTGTGCGTTGGATCTAAATCCAACGGCTGAGATTGGATCTAAATATCGCAACGTGGATTTCGTTACGGTGACGTGGACGAACGTGGGTCGTTGGATCTAGATCTAACGGTTTAGATCTAATCTGGTTTCTACGGTCAAGGGGGGTGACGTGGACTCACCGTGACCGTGCGATGAAGATCCAACGACGGAGAAGCTTCGTGGATCCGGCGATGGCACGGTGGGGCTGAGGTTGCCGGCGCTGGGGACGACGACACGCCCAACGGCGTTTGGGCGCGACTCCGACGAGGTGAGTGGTACCCCCAGGCGCGGCTCGTCGCGACGGTTCCGGATCTGGGCTCGACGACGGCGAAGGACGGCGGACGCGGCGACAATCGGCGAAAAACCGCAGCGGACTTCTTCTCCAACTTCGGCGAGCTCCTGCGGGCTAACGGCGGCGGCTTGACCACGACGGGTTGGGGCTACGGGTGCACACGGAAGAGGGCTCCACGGCAGGGGTGGCGGCGCATTAAATAGGGGTCTCGGCTTCTGTGAAAATCGCGGAAACCGAGGCCCACTCGGCGGCGGCGGCGGAGTCCGGTGGGGACTTGGACTGGGTGACGTGGACGCACGCGGGCCGTCCACATGGCACGATCAACGGCGCAGATCGCACAGGCGCGGACGGGTATGGCTCGGGTCGCACGTGGGCGACGTGGCGCAATCGCGGCCGTTGGATCTCGATCCAACGGTCGCACGGGTTAGGGTTGCTTCGGGCTCGTGTCGGACTCGAACTCGAGTCTGACTCAGGTTAGGTCGGAGGAACAGTACAAACCCACTCGGCTATTTTTCAGCGATTTAATATTCAATTTAATTTCTAGAAATTCAAATAATTCAAGAAAAATAGCAAATTAATCAGAACAATTCTAGAAAAATTATGAAAAATACTTTGAGACATTTTGGACTTAAATAAAATATTTCCAATAAAATTTTATTCAAAACTTTAAATTCTTTAATTATGTCAAAGGGAAATAAATTCAAATAAATCCAAATAAATTCCAGAAAATTCCAAAAATTCACCAAAGTGCCAAATCTCATTTAAAATCATGAAAAGCAAAAATTGGGGTGTTACAAACCTCCCCACTTAACATAATCTCGTCCCCGAGATTCAGGGCTAACTAAAGAATAGGTTCGGAAATTCTTTCTTCAAATCCTACTCGCGCTCCCAAGTCGTTTCGCTCTCTGCATGGTTGCTCCACTGAACTCTGAAGAAACGAGTTGATTTGTTTCTTGTCTCTCGATCCATGGTGTCCAGAATCTTCACGGGGTGCTCCTTGTAAGTGAGATCCTCCTGCAGCTCTATTAATTCTAACGGTGGCTGCTCATCTGGAACTCGAAGACACTTCTTCAGTTGTGATACATGGAACACATCATGCACTCCTGCCAACGACTGTGGTAACTCCGGTAAGCAACTTCGCCTCTGTGGCTCAGAATCTTAAACGGGCCAACATAACGGGATGCGAGTTTCCCATTGGCGTGGAATCTTTTAACTCCCTTGAGGGGTGTAACCCTAAGGTACACGAAATCCTCTGGTTCAAAGCTCAAGTCTCGGCGACGATTATCCGCGTAACTTTTTTGTCTTGACTGAGCTATCTTTAGACTTTCCCGGATCGTGGCAATATGCTCTTCGGCTTCTTGAAGAATGTCCGGCCCAAAGACACGGCGTTCACCTGTCTCATTCCAGTTCAACGGCGTCCGACAAGGTCGACCATACAGTGCCTCAAAAGGTGACATTTGTAGACTGGCCGGATTACTATTGTTGTAGCTGAACTCAGCATACGGCATACTTTTATCCCAAGAGGTAGCGTACGCCAATGCACAAGCTCGTAGCATATCCTCCAGAATCTAATTAACTCTTTCAGTTTGCCCGTCCGTCTACGGGTGATATGCAGTACTGAAGTTTAAACGGGTCCCCATGGCTTCATGCAACTTATTCGAAAACCTTGAGGTAAATTGGGTACCTCTGTCTGATACAATCTTCTTCGGCACTCCGTGCAAACAGACGATTCTGGTCATGTACAACTCTGCTAGTTTATCTCCCGAGTAAGTGGTCTTTACAGGGATAAAATGGGCGACCTTAGTCAGGCGATCCACTATAACCCATATGGAGTTATATCCTCCTTGAGTCTTCGGTAATCCGGTAATAAAGTCCATGCCGATTTCCTCCCACTTCCACTCAGGTATTCTTAGCGGCTGCAGTAATCCTGTCGGCCTCTGATGCATTGCTTTAACTCTTTGGCACACATCACACAACGCAACATGCTCGGCAACTTCACATTTCATGCTTGGCCACCAGAATCTCTCCTTCAGATCTTGGTACATCTTGGCACTTCCTGGATGAATGGAGTACTTGGAGTCATGGGCTTCTTCCAAAATCAACTGCTTCAGCTCCTTCTTGTTCGGCACACAGATGCGATCCTTAATCCACAACGTGTCTTGCTCATCTAGTCTGAAATCCTTAGCCTTGCTCTCATCCATCTTGGACTTGATTCTGCGGATCTTGTCATCATCCTTCTGTCTTTCTCGGATCTGGTCTTCTAAGGTAGGTTTCACCTCCAATGCGGCCAAGAATCCTTCCGGTATCACTTCAATCTGCATCCTCTGAAACTCCTTGCATAGCTCATCCGGACTTGCGGCTGTCATCATATTCACTGTGTGGCTCTTCCGACTCAAAGCGTCAGCCACCACATTGGCCTTTCCGGGATGGTAATGGATTCCAACATTGTAGTCCTTGATCAGCCCCAACCATCTTCTCTGCCTCATGTTCAAATCCGATTGAGTGAAGATGTATTTAAGACTCTTATGGTCCGTATACACTTCGCATCTATTCCCAATCAAGTAGTGTCGCCACAACTTCAAGGCATGCATTACAGCTGCTAACTCTAGGTCATGCGTCGGGTAATTCTCTTCATCGGCCTCAGCTGCCATGATGCATATGCAACAACCTTCCGGTTTTGCATCAACACACATCCAAGTCCTTGGCGCGATGCATCACAATATATATCAAAGCTTTGATTAACATCTGGTAGGACTAACACCGGCGCTGATGTCAATCGCTTTTTCAGCTCCTGGAAACCTTTCTCACATCCCGGCGTCCAGTTAAACTTATTTTCCTTCTTCAGCAATTGCATGAGAGGTCTCGCAATTGTCGAGAAGCCTTCAATAAAACGGCGGTAGTAACCGGCCATCCCAAGGAAACTCCGAATCTGGGTCACTATCTTTGGCAGTTCCCAATGTAACACGGCCTCAACTTTGCTTGGATCAATAGCGACTCCTTCTGCGGTCATCACGTGTCCAAGAAACTCCACCTTACTTTTCCAAAAGTCACACTTGCTAAACTTAGCGAAGAGTTGCTGTTCCCTCAGCTTCTCTAAAACTAGCCTCAAGTGTTCTGCATGTTCATCCCTCGTCTTGGAGTAGACTAAGATATCGTCTATAAACACAACAACGAACTTGTCTAAATACTCCATGAATACCTTATTCATCATATTCATGAAATAAGCTGGCGCATTCGTCAGACCAAAGGACATAACTGTGAACTCGTAATATCCGTATCTCGACGAGAATGCGGTCTTCGGAATATCTTCTGATCGGATCTTCAATTGGTGATATCCGGATCTCAGATCAATCTTGGAGAAAACTCCGGCTCCTCTCAACTGGTCAAACAGATCATCGATCTTGGGTAGCGGGTACTTATTCTTTACGGTGACTTCATTGAGTGCACGATAGTCAATGCACATCCTAAAACTCCCGTCCTTCTTCTTGACGAACAGAACTGGCGCTCCCCATGGCGACGGACTTGGTCTGATGAATACTTTCTCCATCAACTCTTCAAGCTGTTTCTTCATCTCCACCAATTCTTCAGTTGACATCCGATAGGGTCTCTTCGCTATCGGTGCTGTTCCGGGTACTAGCTCAATCACAAATTCTATATCCCTGTCTGGCGGCATACCCGACAGATCTTCAGGAAAAACATCGGGATACTCATTCACCACTGGAACATCTTCTATGCCGACTGTCTTTACACTGTTGACCATCAACTGTCTATCTCGAACGGCGGTCGCTTGAAATTTCACTTTTCTTCCACACGGGTTCTCAACTGATATGACTCTTCGTCCACAGTTCAACACGGCCTTGTGCGTGGATAACCAATCCATCCCCAAGATAACATCTAGGGTCTGGGTTCCCAATATAATAAGGTTCGCTAGGAACTCTACCACATCTATTAGTATTCTCACCCCAGAACATCCTACTTGAGATCGGAGTTCAGAACCAGAGGTTTGAACTAGAAGCATGCATTTAAGATTCACAATCTCCAAATCATTCTTAGAAACAAAATCTCGGGAAACAAAAGAATGCGAAGCTCCAGAGTCAAACAAAACTGTTGTAGGTACTGAGTTGACAAGTATCTTACCCAGTATGACGTCTGTGGCATTCTGAAGTGCATCTGCGGTCACATGATTGACTCTGCCTCTCACCACGATGCAGGCGTAGCTCTGTTTGTCTTTGCTCATGATTTGCTCCTGGTGCGGTGTGTCCTAGCCGGTGTGGATCCCAAGTTGAAACGAATGGGGTCACTCCTCTTTGTCTTCTTGGGGCAATTGTTGGAGAAATGCCTGGCTCGTTACATGTATAGCGGCGCCTCATTTGTACCTGTTTGGCTGCTCGTGGCGGCATTCTGGCCGGAGTTGGGGTGCAGTAATTACGATTAATGTGTCTCGGTCTTTGGGCGATGGTGTTCTTCTTTGCATTCTGGTGGAACTCAAAATCGATTCTGCGCGACCCTCAGGCGTTGTTGCGCCCCTCGACGTGATCCTGTTTGTTGCATCCTACGCTTCTGGTTTTCATCCAGCTCCTTGCGCTTGTCCTCCAGGATGAGTGCTTTGTTTACCAGCTCTTGAAAGTCGGGGAAGGTGTGGGTGATCAGTCCCACCTGTAGTCCTGAGTTAAGTCCCTTCATGAAGCGAGACTGTCTGGCCTTGTCTGTCGCTATGTCTTCAGGTGCGTAGCGTGCAAGCTGTGTGAACTTGTTCAGATACTCAGACACCGGTTGATTACCTTGCTTCAGCGCCCTGAATTATTCCTTCTTTAAGTCCATGATTCCTTCTAGCACATGGTACTGGCGAAATGCAGCTGTAAACTCCTCCCATGTGATGTCCTTTGGGTTCTCCCGTGTGGCGCAAAAGTTCTCCCACCATTCTGCGGCGGTCCCTTCCAACTGATGAGAGGCGTAGAGAACCCTCTCGTTCCCACACATTGGGTAATATGCAGCTTCCTCTCAATTGACCTAAGCCAATCATCCGCCTCCAGTGGATTGGCGTTCTCAGAGAAGGTGGGTGAATGAGTCCTCATGAACTCTGACAACCTTGAGCCCTGACGCTGTCCCTGATTGACTTGATTAGTGGCACGATCAACGGCGCAGATCGCACGGGCGTGGACGGGTATGGCTCGGGTCGCACGTGGGCGGCGTGGCGCAATCGCGGCCGTTGGATCTCGATCCAACGGTCGCACGGGTTAGGGTTGCTTCGGGCTCGGGTCGGTCTCGAACTCGAGTCTGACTCGGGTTCGGTTGGAGGAACAGTACAAACCCACTCGGCTATTTTCCACGATTTAATATTCAATTTAATTTCTAGAAATTCAAATAATTCAAGAAAAATAGCAAATTAATCAGAAAAATTCTAAAAAAATTCTGAAAATACTTTGAGACATTTTGGACTCAAATAAAATATTTACAACAAAATTTTATTTAAAACTTTAAATTCTTTAATTATGTCAAAGGGAAATAAATTCAAATTAAATTCAAATAAATCCAAATAAATTCTAAAAAATTCCAAAAATTCACTAAAGTGCCAAATCTCATTTAAAATCATGAAAAACAAAAATTGGGGGGTGTTACAAACTCCACATCAGATCTGAAATTTATAGGCTAAAATAAAATGAATGAAGTTTATATTTTTATTCTAAAATATAAACAAGATGACCCACCTAAACACTCTTAGGCTATGTTTGGATCCATGGACTAATTGTTAGCTGGCTAAAAATTAGTCCTAGTCTATCCAAACAGGAAGACTAATAGGTGGGCTAATTTTTAGCCAATCCCTCAGCTAACAATTAGTCCATTAGCTGGTGGAGGAGAGCTAATTTGGGATAATAGTAGGTAACACACTGGAAAAAGTCTGAAATACCCTCGCGCTGGCCTTATCCTCACTTCCTCACCCGTGCGTCCGCTCTCCAGTCCGTTTATGAGGGGCAAACATGACTTTTCTAAGAAATTAGCCCAACCATTAGCCATGTATCCAAACAGCCCTAGGCTAATTTTAGATGGGCTAATTATTAGCTGGCTAACAATTAGCTCTGACCATTAGCCAGCTAACAATTAGTTTTAGCCCATCCAAACATGGCCTTAATATACCCATAGCTCTAGCTCTACCAAACAGGGTCTAAGCACTCCACCTTATAAGTTGTCTTTCCTCTACTTATCTAATAAATATGGTACTAAACTATACATGCTTTAGAATTAAGAAAATAGATCTCCTATGAGCCAATTTCTAACGGTGTCTTCTAATGAGCGCATAAATCAATTCCATAACGACAACATTCGGATTCAATTAAAGCAATTGCATTCCAACCAAACTTGTTTAATTCCGAAATCGAAAAACTGAATGAAATTTCAGGCTGTTAGGTACAGAAAATCGTTTCCAATACGCATGATGGAATGTAGTAATCTGCATCAATTTCCTTCTTCCAATATGCGTCCATAGAACCTGCAACGATTGACCAAGCTGTCGCGATTATTAATCTCTCTACGGCGATTCTTTTCAAAGGATCCTTACAAATCCTTTTAATTCTTTATTTCCCACGCGCGTCATTAACATTGGTGTCGTGCAACCTTGTGCGCTCAGAGTAATCTATGTTTATAGAATACTCCAGTCTATATATTGTGGCATCATTCACATTAGTTTGCACCTAAAGCATGTCCATAAAAAAAATTCTTTATACACCAGTCTATCTATACGAAGAAGATATAATTTTTTTAACATGGATAAATCTCATTATTTGAAGACCTTTATACTAGTAAGATCTTTTGATATTGATAAATACCAATTCACACCGAGAATGGAAAATAGTGCAGTTCTAGAACCTGAAGTTCCATACTTAAACATCATAAGGGTACTTACTTGCGAATTGCACCAGACCTATTGCATTCACAGTAAATTTGTTAGCTAGACATATTGTAACTTCAACCGAAAGGCATTGGGCTGGTGTCAAGACTTTATGTAGATACCTTTAAGGTACACAAGATCTTGAATTATTTTACCAGAAAGATCAAGACTCAATCATGGTAGGATATATGGATGTTGGCTATCTGTCCAATTTTCACAGTGCCAAATCTGATACTAAATTTGTATTTCTTTGCGGCAGTACAACTATTTCTTTACGGTCTTTTAAGCATACCTTGTTAGCTATAACTACCAACCACTCAGAGATTATAGCACTATATGAAGTAACACGTGATTGTGTTTTGCTAAGATGTATGATTAGCCATATCAAGAAGTCATGTAATATTAACACCGTCGTTGCTCCTACAATTATCTATAAAGATAATGCCCTTGTGTTGCACAAATGTAAATAGGCTATGTGGAGAACAATATCACAAGCATATTGCCTCTAAACTTCTCTATTCTTATGAACTCCAGAAGAACGGTGAGGTATCCTACAAACTAAGTCATGTGAAAAATCTAGCTACAAATTTATTCTCTAAATATTTGTCAACATCCAGTTTTAAAGATGTTGAGATATAATCGAACTTTAAGATCTAATGGATGAATTCTAAAACTATCCTCGATAGGTTTTAACTATAAATATAGTGTTACAGGTCTACAATAAAGATAAATGTGTTTTGTCTTTGTGATTATTCTTTGGGCATTCTCAACAGTGCAGATGGGCATTAGGATTGGAGTATTCTGGAGTGATATCCACTATTCAACAAGCTTTACCATGTCCCGGAGCAGTAAAGCCCCCCCTTCTTATCTCCTGATTCCGATTTGGCAGTGTCCGTCGCTCGGGTGGCCGCAGCTAATCAGGGGCCCGTGGACATGTCACGGGGCCGACGTGGCGAGCTCCCGTTGGGCGACGGCCGGGTGGGTACGTGTCCGTTGCCTCCGTACTGCAGTGAGCTTACCGGCGTGGTAAACTCCATGGTAGAGTATTAATAAGGCAAAAACCTGGGTAGATTTATCATTTAAGAGCCACACTTTTACGCCCTCTACGTTGTTGTCAATTACATCTTCCATCCCAGGAGGGCCTTATTTTGATTTACTGGGCTAGCTTTTAGCGCATCTTAATCTCGACTTGGTTTGCTATAATTTGAGGGACGTGGGTGTAAAATTGGCCTCTAAACATCTCGTGGCTCCCATGCGCCGCTGGCACGAGAGCCCACCCCGCGGTGGGGCCCGAGTGCCAGTCTCCGTGTAGGGGTGGAGCGGGTTCACCTTGGATTCCAAATCCTCGATCTCTCCGCCCTATTAAACCCGTGTAGTGCTGCGTCGTGTCGTCTCAGGAAATCTTGAACTCGAGCCAGCCTCTCGGCTCGTCGTCTCTGCACGCGTCATGGCGATCTGTGGTAAGGTCTGGATCTCGCTGCTGCTCGCGCTCGCCGTCGTGCTGTTCGCGCCGGCGGCGAGGGCGGAGGAGGCCGCCCAGGCGGAGGGAGGCGAGGCCGCGGCGGAGGGGGAGGCCGTGCTGACCCTGGATGCGGACAGCTTCGACGAGGCCGTCGCCAAGCACCCGTTCGTCGTCGTCGAGTTCTACGCCCCATGGTGAGTCTGCGCTCTTTTCTGTTTTGGGGTGGGTGGTAGGGTTGTGGGGGTGGATCTGAAGGGTTTTGGGGGGGTTTGGATCGTCGATTTGATGGGGCTCAGATGCCGGAATGGAGGGGGATGGTGGTGCGTTCGGGGATCTGTTCTTGGTGATTTGATGCGCCTGGGGTCGTTGTTCTGATGGGGTTCGAGTTGGATTTGGGGGTTCTCGAGGGTTTTAAGGTTGTTGGATTGGTGTTCCTGTTGGGATTTTGTGGGTTTGGTGGTGTTGACTGTCTTCTAGGAGGGCCTTCCCTGGGGTTTGTAGCTAGGTTTTTCCTTCCAACTTTTAACTGCGTGTTCCTGACTAGTTGTGGTGTGATTGTTGTTGGTATTCATAGACGATCTCAGTTAATTTGGCCCGAATTTTGTTTGAGTTGTAGCTAATACTAAAGAATCAATTTTGCAGGTGTGGACACTGCAAGAAACTCGCTCCAGAGGTAATACTTCTATATCCTGGGATCACTTCCGTAACAGCAGAGTGATGTGTTGGATGGTTTTGATCTCATTTTTTTAATTCCATGGATGGTTTTGATCTCATTTGTTAAATTCCATGTGTGGTCTGTTTCAGTATGAGAAGGCTGCCCAATTGCTGAGCAAGCACGATCCACCGATTGTTCTTGCTAAGGTTGATGCCAACGAGGATAAGAACAAGCCGCTTGCGACCAAGTACGAGATCCAGGGCTTCCCGACCCTTAAGATCTTCAGGAACCAGGGGAAGAACATCCAGGAGTACAAGGGTCCTAGGGAGACCGAGGGAATTGTGGAGTACTTGAAGAAGCAGGTTGGCCCTGCTTCCAAGGAGATCAAGTCACCGGAAGACGCTACAAACCTTGTTGACGACAAGAAAATCTACATTGTAAGCTCCCCAATTCAACTTGAATTTCCTTTTCCCCAATTTTTTTCATAGAGCAATTATCATCTTTAGTCACTGCCTGGTTGATGCTCTCAAACTGCCTGCTCGCTAGAAGTAACAAATTGCAATTGTATAGGTTGGTATCTTCACTGAATTCAGTGGCACTGAATTTACAAACTTCATGGAGGTTGCTGAGAAGCTCCGGTCCGATTATGACTTTGGTCACACTGCGCATGCCAGCCACCTCCCACGTGGTGATGTGTCAGTCGAGAGGCCATTGGTTAGGCTATTCAAGCCATTTGATGAGCTCGTTGTTGACAGCAAGGTTATACTCTACTTCGTAAACCAACCTTTATTTTGTTTACTCGTGTTTTTGTTGGACATTCATGTATTTCATACAGATTATCAAACATACTGCATTTGGAACTTTTACGTGTAATTGTTGGTAATGACACTATGTTGCCACATTTTGCAGGATTTTGATGTTACTGCTTTGGAGAAGTTTATTGATGCTAGCAGCACCCCAAAAGTTGTTACTTTTGACAAGAACCCTGATAACCACCCTTACCTCTTGAAATTTTTCCAAAGCTCATCTACCAAGGTAAGCATTTAATACTAATAGCTTTCTAAAAAGCTTGGTTACTATTTGTATAAGAGATTGATGGTTAAATTTGATAATTGTATGAAACTTTGGTGGATGATACTGTATTGTCTAGTTAATTTTCCACCTAAGACTTCCAAGTCTGCTGTCAACTAGCTTTTAGTCGTCATGTACTTTTAATGTTCAATCTTTCTGTACAATTACTTAAACATTGCAGGATACATTAAGATATAATTGTTGAGAGGTGCTTCTATGCTTCTCTTTTTTAAAGTTGCACAAATATTAAAGCATGAATGAAGGGTAGATGGTGATTACTTACCCTTTCACTTACTTTAAGATTTGGGCAACTTGTATTAGAAGGAAAATCATATAAATTTAATTGATTTGATACATGCGAAAGATACTTGAGAGCCCCAAATGTACTGAGAATAGCTCTAGTGCAATGCTTGTTAGCACCTTCAAAGTTTTGCATTGCTCTTGAACATCAAAAGAGTTGAAATATATGTTTGGAGTGATAAAACTGGTTCGACTGGAATTTTTTATGTGGCTTTTCCTTTTGTTTATTTTCCAAATTTCTTCTTGTGACCATTAAACCATTCTGACTAAGAAAAAGCCCGTAGATTGTTTTATGGGAAAAAACTCTTAGATATGGAGGGATGGGTGAATTTTAGTTGTTGATTACTGACACCAAATGATGTGCAGGCTATGCTATTTTTGAACTTCTCCACTGGACCATTTGAGTCCTTCAAGTCTGCTTATTATGGCGCTGCTGACGAGTTCAAGAACAAGGAAATTAAGTTCCTCATTGGTGACATTGAAGCCAGCCAAGGTGCCTTCCAGGTTTGTTTCTTACTTCCATTTCTCATTATCCAAACGATTAATGTATAACTATGTCTTGATGCTAACAATAAATTTGTTGAAATACAGTACTTTGGTCTAAAAGAGGATCAGACACCCCTTATTCTCATTCAAGATGGTGATTCCAAGAAGTTTCTTAAGTTACAAATTGAGCCCAACCAAATTGTTTCTTGGTTGAAGGAGTACTTTGTAAGTACTCTTATACTTACATATGTTTGCATTTTTTTTCTGTTTCTGTTTCTATTTATATTATTTTCATTTTTTTTTTCTGTTTCTATTTATATTATTTTAGATTATCTCTTCAACCTACACAATGTCTCATAATTCATTTTCTTTTATCTCTGTAGGATGGTAAATTGACACCATTCAGGAAATCTGAGCCTATTCCTGAGGTCAACAACGAGCCTGTTAAGGTTGTGGTAGCTGATAACATCAACGATGTGGTCTTCAAATCTGGCAAACATGGTATGCATCTTTATCCTCATTAATCTATTTTTTCATGAATTAATGAATTATGCTTAGTTCTTGTAGTGATACTATCAGTGACTGATTCCTTCTCAATTGGAATCAGTTTGATGGAAACGTCTACTATAGTCTTTGTTCTGGTCATTCTTCACTGTGATGATGTCTTTCTATCAGATTTATATATCTCATAGATTTACGATTCATATTGCAGTTCTAATTGAATTCTATGCGCCCTGGTGTGGACACTGCAAGAAGTTGGCACCTATCTTGGATGAGGCAGCTACCACACTTCAAAGTGATGAGGATGTCGTTATCGCTAAGATGGTAACCTTTCTTTCTGCCAATGTTTACCATCAATCTAAGTAGTCACCTGTCCGTTGGGGTTTATGTTCTTTCCTATTATAAGCTCAGTTCATCTTAATATACTATTTTGCAATCATGTTTGCAGGATGCCACTGCCAATGATGTGCCCAGCGAATTTGACGTCCAAGGTTACCCCACCTTGTACTTTGTCACTCCCAGCGGGAAGATGGTTTCCTACGACAGCGGCAGGACAGCTGACGAGATTGTCGACTATATCAAGAAGAACAAGGAGACAGCCACTCAGGCGACCGAGAAGGCGGCAGATTCCACCGCTACCGAGTCTCTTAAGGATGAGCTCTGATCAAGGTTCGTGCCACGATTTTGTATTGCCTTTTACCGCGAAATCTCGTGTATATTTTGATCCTTTATGTTGTGGTTCCTCAATGCATTGTGTTGATTAGCATCCTTTGTTTGATGCGCAGTGAGGATGTGTGGATGTTTGTGGCTGTAAACAAACATGGAGAGGAGTAACTGGCGCTAACATGTTTGACAGCTCCAGCGCCAGATTTTGCGAGGGAGAGAACATTGTTCATGTGTTGGCTCTGGCATGTCTGTATCCCATTGAGAAATAGTGTACAATCAAAACAGTGGTACCTAGTTAAGTATCGAAAGTGACCGTAGAAAAGGATTGCGGAGAAGTTGAATAAATGGCGATTGTGCTGCCTCGTCGCATCAAGCATATGTTGTTTTGTACTTGCTGATCCTATAATGGTGCGTTTTAGATTGCTGGCGTTATATGCACTTTCTGATGATTGGATTGGATAGTGGCGTCGCGTTGATCTAATGGGATACATACGTGAACATGCCTGATGCCTCTGATTACCCGGTGGCGCATCTTCCTGCCCTACTACTGAATTTATGGACAGGAACAATGCCTACGCTCATGCGGTGCTGGATCGGATAGCATCATCGTCTGTTCTTCCCCTTCTTTTTTTTTTCTCTTTAGAGGCTTTTCTGTAGAGGATTGCAGCTGCTTGAAAGGTTAGCAACAGCAGCGAATAGGGAGAAAGATGAGCGGCCATGGGAGGTTAATTCTAGTGAGGGTGGCAGTGTGCTGGTGTCTAAAGCCATGGGGAGGCGACGACCCCACCGTCAGACGTCCCGTCTCCAAAAGTGCGAAAAATCTGAGGCGCTAAAGTTCTATCGTCTCCAAAAGTGCGAAATATCTGAAGCACTGAACTATCGTCTCCAAAACCGGCGAAAAGAAAAAAAGAAGTGCGAAGAACCACCCTTGGATTAGTCGGATATTTATCTTCGTTGAAGTTGCTGTCGCTTCCAATCCTAGTTTAGGGGGTGTTTGGCAGAGCTCCAGCTCCACCAAATTCTTGGAGTTGGTGGAGCTAGGTGTTACTAGCTCCACCAAATTTGTGGAGCTGGAGCTGTGGGTATATTAAGAATGTTTAGGTAAGTCATCTTGTTTATATTTTAGAATAAAATTATAAACTTAAGTCACTTTATTTTAGTCTATAAGTTTCAGCTCTAAGGTGGAGCTGGGATCTGGAACTCTGCCAAACAGGGCCTTAGTTTTCCATATCTCGTCACACTCACTCACGAATCAAAAACCAACTGGAGATGTTTCTGCGTGTTATGATATGGATATAATCTTTGTTTTTGTATATAAAATTTTTATTTATTAGTAAGTGAATCTGAATTTATCTTCGGAAATTTTCTACTATATAGTAGGTATTGCCTTATACATAAAAAATAAATCTAATAAAGAGAATACTTTACCCCTTACATTGTATGTGTTTCTATTTGCACTTCTATTTTGTTCATGTATTTCTATAGGCGTGTTGTTAATTGGTGCGGTAGAACAACTACATTTAAAAACACGTTATCAGCACGAAACTCTACGCGTGGCTGTTAGTGATCGTTTACCTGCATCGATCGACACTGCATCGAGTACACCCTACGCCACGCGATCAACCTACGACAAGCCCTATGTAAGTTAATCGCGTTTGCGCAAACCTTTAATCCTGGAGATTAGTGTTCCCTAAATATTGCAGATTAAGTACTTAATCTAATCTGTCATCACACTCAGTATTTACTGTACATCACGAAAAATATTCTTCATCGTGGAAAAAAGACTTTCAAGAAGGCGCGCAACCCGTAGCCGTTGATGACGCCGCGGCCGCGTCGGCCTATGCCGCGCTCGACCTCGATAGCCGCGTTGCACTCGGCCCCGCCGGCCTGCGTCGTCTCAGCTCTGCCGAGCCCCCCCCCCATGGCTCTTCACTACTGCGCTAGTCGCCGATCGCCCCCGCACACGCTCGACCTTGTCGGCTTGCGTCGCTTCGGCCCCCGCCGGCTGCCCTGCACGGCTAATGCAGTGGGGACTAGGGTAAAACCCTAGCTGTCGAGCTATATAGCAGCGATTTGTGCCGTTAAGGCCCAATGGGCTTTGCAGCCAATTGGGCCAATCTAGCATATTAGTTTTAGAAAAAAAATACAAAAAAATAGAATTTACTCTTATGCTCCTTTGTTTTTCTGTAATTTCAAAAATCAACAAACAAATTTTAAAAATTGGTATTAAATACTATAAATTAGAATTTTTTAGGTTTATTGGTTTCCATAAAATTAGCAAAATTGATATTTAGCACATATTGTAATTTCCATACCTTGGATTTATTTTCTATCATAATTTCATGTTTTAATACTTTCTGGAATTTATTTACTATTATTCAGGTAATTCTGAAAATTGCTTAATAATCCACATAAAATTTCAAAAATGCTAGAAAATTTTGTAAATGTTTGAATGACACATTGATTATGCCATATCCCTGGTTTTAGTTTTCTTAGCATTATTTTATGTTTTATGTGATAAAATTTTATTTTTATGTTATTAAGTATTTCTGAAAATTGCTTGGTAATTAACAAAAAAATTATGAAAAATGCTAGAAAATTTCTAGAAAGTTTAAGATAGCATATTTTGAGCACCATATCTCTGGATTAATTTTTTGTAGCATTATTGCATGTTTAATTTAGGTTAGAATCTATTTTTCTGTTATGTAGTAATTTTGAAAATTGCTAAATAATTAACAAAAAATAATGAAAAATGCTAGAAAAATTATGGAAATAATTATGATAATATCTACTAAATAGATATAGACCAAACTTTACTGATGTAATGAGTTTGCATGCAATATAATATTTTACCAGTAGTAAAATCCAATATTGCTTGCATACCGGATATGTCTGACATCGCAAAAGTTTGTTGTGCTTGCCCTAGATGGCAGCAATTATCTCACTTGGGCAATGGATGCCAAAATTAACGTAACAGCTAGAGCACTTGGAGTTGCTATTACCTAGCCTGAAGCTGGTGCCCCTGCTGTTCCCGAACCAGCAAAATGCGCTGCTTTGCGTTTCCTGAGGCACCATCTCCATCAGAACCTAAAGGCCGAATATTTGATGAAGTAGGACTCGTTGGAATTGTGAAAATCTCTAAAGGAATGTTATAACCAGCAAAGATCTATGTTGTTGCCAAAAGTACAACGCGAATGGACCCTCCTACACTTTCAGGACTTCAAATCTGTGGCAGCATATAATTCTGCTATACACAAACTTGTCGTGAAATTAACATTTTGTAACCAGAAAGTTACTAATACTGAGATGATCAACAAAACTTTGTGCACCTTCCACTCTAACATGAGGATACTGCGGCAACAGTATCGTCATGCAAAGTAACAGAAGTACTCTGAGCTTATTTGTATTTTGCTAGAAGTAGATAAACATGATGAACTCCTGATGAAGAATCATCATGCAATTTCTAATGAAAGTAACTCATTGCCTAAAGCATATGCTAACGCTCAGCAGGCTAGTAATAGCAAAGGTCACATAAAGGGCCAAATGCATAAGGGGAATAAATGGAAGAATGACAGAAACCAAAAGGGAAAGGAAAAATCCCAGTGAAAAAGATAAAGGAAAGAGTTCAGGAACCTTCCAGAAGCAAGGTCCAGCCAATGAGGCTGCTAACCCTCCTCAGCCATGTTTTAGGTGTGGATGTGTTGGTCATTGGTCGCGTACTTATCGTACCCTAAAGTATTTGGTGAAACTTTACATGAAATTGACTGGGAGATTCTAGAAGAATCAACAAAAGAAGGTCGAGGCACACTTCACCGCTCAACTAGACATTAAGCAAGAAGGTGATAAGAAAGATGACAACGACCTTGATCTGACCCACTCACCTATGTTGAAGATGACCTTCTTGGTGTCGAGCTCGAGGAATTCCAGAAGAATACCAATGTTTCCCACGAGGAGGAACATGATCTATACAGAGACCTATAGTAGTCTCCCTGTTACCCCCTTTTAGTTTATTAAATTGATGTCGCATTTTCCTTAGTGAAGTCTCCTTAAGAGCCTCATTTTATCAGTTAGTATTTATATTCTTGCATGAATATTTGGTCTACGCTCCTGTTGAGCTATTATCAGTTGTAACTCAATAAAGTGTCATTTTCCAGAATATTTGCTCATTTATATAGTGCTTATTATATATTTTCAACATGTTCCTGTTGCAACTATTGAATTGATTAAAATTTATTCCTTTAATATAGAACAATCATATAATCCAATGATGCAGGAGGGAATTTGCCTTGTAGATAGTTGCACCATAAATAATATTATTAGGGAGTCTAAATATTTTTAGACTTTGACTACGAAAACTGAAAATATTATGACCATCGCCGAAAGTGATGCACTCATCGTTGGCACTGGAAGAGCCATTATAGTTCTTCCTATGGGCACTCGTATAATAATTGAGAATGTTCTATTATACTTTGAGTCAAGTCAAACTCTTTTAAGTTTTAAAGGCATTCGTCTTAACGGTTTCCACTTGGAAACTGATAGTAAGGATGGTACTAAATATCTTCTCATGACTTAGTTAAATGGGTGTAATAAACATGTGGTTGAAAAACTTCCTTTTCCTCCGGGTTATATTATACATATATAAAACTTGAAGTTTATGTTGCAATGAAAACAATCCTTAAAGATCCAGAAATATTTAAAATTTGGCTTGATAGACTGGGTTACCCTAGGTTGAATATGATGAGAAGAATAACTAATAATCCTGCTGGACATAGCATGAAAACTATAAGATTTTCTACACTTGAAGATTTTGTATGTCCTGCTTGTGCCAAAGGAAAGCTTATAGTTAGACCTTCTTACCTAAAGGTTAGAGAGGAATCTTTGAATTTCCTAGAGAGAATTCAGGGTCATATCTGTAGACTTATTCAACCCCAGTCAGGCCCTTTCAGATATTTCATGGTACTAATAGATGCTTCTACTAGATGGTCACATGTATGTCTCTTATCTGCTAGGAACCATGCTTTTGCAAAATTAATTGCCTAAAATTTTAAGTTAAGAACGCGCTAGTGCACACAGTCTCAACATTGGCAAATATCACAATCATACTCAACGAATAATAAGGTACTTTAATTAGTTAACCAAACTGGTTGCTCGACATTATGGTCAAGTTACAAATATACGCCTCGCAGGGCGAAACTTATCAAAAGAGAAATAACTGCAGCGGAAAATAAGGTAACTTCGTGGCGCCATCCAGTATACCACAGGCAACTGACTGGGCTCGCTCCCTAGTTAGACGGTTCCTCTAGGAGCTCCTCCTCCAAAGCTGGTGTAGATTCTTCTTCAACTGGTGTGGTATTGCGGCAAGGGTGAGTACTTGGTACTCAGCAAGTCATGCACAGAATGCAGCTAATATACTACATGCATGGCTTAGTACAAAGGAGTGGCTCAAGGTATATTTGCAGTAAAGAGCATTTAACAAGTATCATAAGTAGATTCGAAAGCAGTAGAAACAAGTATAGCATCAATAACTTTTCCAGGAGTTAAATAAACATCTTTCCCGATTCTAATCCACATTTCCATCAACATCATTATTAAACCAAACCCAACCTTTCAAGACCAAGTTATTTTCAAGAAAGTCTAACCCTTAACGGTAATTCCCGAGTGCTGTCCAATACCGCGGACACGGCTATTCGAATAGATTTTACACAATGCAGAGGTTATGCACTTTACCCACAAGATACAGCCAAACACCACAAAGGCGAGTGTCCGTAACAAAGTCTTTCGGAAACTTCTAACAGCACAAGTGGTCCTCTCCGGTGTTGCACGCTAACCCTTCCCTTAGCGAAGGCAAAGTTTAGGCCAATCCACCGTTAGATGGGTACTGCCGCAGCTCTCAGACGCCTCTCGCACAACTACACAAAGGGTGTAGTTGACATCCTGAGGTCCCACAGGTACGTTATTAACAACTTAATCAACCAGGTCCGTCCCATTACAGACATGTGGTTGCACGCTTGACTCAGTTCAAAGGCTTGCAAGGTTAAGTCCTTAGGGTGACCAGGGCAAGATTACCCGAAGAACCAACACAACATTCCCGGTGCCACAACTGGCCCACCCGATCATTCTTGCCACATGCCCCGGTCGAAAACTATTTATAAAACCCCTAGTTGATTACCATGCACCACGTGCCATCAACATCACAACACATGATACCTTTCCAAAACAGGTTCAATATATCATTAAGTCAATATTAACATTTGATTGTCCAAAATCATGTCATGAGCACGTAGCAGGTCTAAGCGATATACTACAACGATCTAATTTCCCATGATGTCAATTTAGTAATGTCCAACTAGTAATCCACAACTAGGGTGACAAGGGATCATGGCACATATATAATGAACCAAGGTGTCATACTGCAATTTGGCATTTATCTAATTTCCCATATTTAAATAAAGTATTTTCTAATTAAACTAGCATGCAATAGTTTTAAATCGAATTAATTTGAAATTGGGATCAACATGGTCAAAGCACAACTTACCTTCAAAAAGTACTTGTTCTTGGTCCTGAGCTGGCTCCTAGGTCAACACTTCTCCTTCGAAGCCTTCGGGCACTTCAACGTCTACTCGTAAAGCGTGCAAATAGCAATAAATAAATGAACAGAAGACAAAAAGTGTCCAAACATCCAAATAAAGTTCACAAACAGAGAGAGCATAATTTTATGAATTTTTAGAAATTGGAATCGTCAAATTCGGAGTTCAAATGCAAAAGTTACAAGCATTCAAAGTTTAAATAATCAATTAAATAATATTACAGAGAAAAACTTTGATCCAAAAATTAAATAAAATTCATCATTAGGTAGATCTCAATTTTATACAAATTTAGAAATTTGAATCACTCAAATCGGAGTTAAAACGCAAAAGTTATAAGCGTTTGAAGTTGAAAAAAATTCTGAAATCAATATTTCGAATTAATAAATCATTTCCTTTTTCGGAAATTCGTTTATTGCGTCAGCGTGACAAGTGGACCAATCGGGAGCCGCCACGTCGCCTCGGGTCCATGGTCCCGGCGCACGGTTTGGCTTGGTCCACCGTGGACTCTGCCGGTGACGTCAGCATGACGTCGACACCTGCTCACCGAGTGGGTCGACAGCGGCCCACCGTGACGCCGTCGGCGTGACGTCATGGTGCGGTTTGTCGACGCGTTGACCGGGGCCCCGTGTCGAGAGACACGCCCACGCAGCGGGCGCCGATCGCGCCGATCGCGACGGCCGCCTCCGGCCACGTGGTTAGATCTCGCCGCTGATTTGAAAATCAACGCCCGCATTGATCTGGCTTAACGCAGTAGAAAAACTACTCGGCTGATCTAGACCGTTCGATCTTGATCGGACGGTCAAGATCCAATCTAACTTTTACAACACGGCTAACCCTGACCGTTTGATGTAGATCTAACGGCTGAGAACGGATCTAGTACGGAGCGGTTTAGGCTACGTGGCACAATCTACGCCGTTGGATCTAAATCCAACGGTTGGGAATAGATCTGGGATTAGCACGTGGGACCTCACCGGGGGGTGACGTGGCGTGATCTGGGCCCTTGGATCTGGATCGGACGGCTGGTGAAGCTCGATCGACGGCGATGGCTTGCGGCGGAGCGAGGTCACCGGAGACGAGGACGGCGACACTCCCGACGGCGCTGCGGGGCTCCTCCGGCGAAGTGAGTGGTGCTCACCGACGCGGCTTGACCTCTCGGTTCCGGATCTGGGCTCAACGACGGCGGAAACTGCAAACGAACGCGGCGGAACGGGCTTCCAACTCTGGCGAGCGATTGCGGTGGATACACGGCGACTTGAGCTCGGCGGGCTAGGGCTACGGGTGCGCACGGAAGTCGGCAAGACGGCAGCGGCGGCGGTGCATTAAATAGGGCTCTCGACGTCCGTGAAACGCGCGGAAACCGAGGCCCACTCCGTTGCGGCGGCGGAATCCGAAAGGGATTCGGATTGGGTGACGTGGCTCAACGTCAGCCGTTGGATCAAGATCCAACGGTGCAAGGGTTTGGGCTCGGGTCTGGCTCGGGCGAGCTGGCTGGCTCGGTCGGACTCGGGCTCGGGTGACGTGGCTCAATCGTGGCCGTTGGATCAAGATCCAACGGTCACACGGGTTAGGGTTCGGCCGAGCGAGTTCGACCGGAACGGCTGGCTCGGGTCGGACTCGAGTCTGACTCGGACTCGAGTCCGGTCGGATGAACAGTACAAACCTACTCGCATTTTCCAGCGATTAAATAATCCAATTAATTCTCAGAAATTCATTTAATTCATTAAAAATAGCAAAAGACTCAGAAAAATTCCAGAAAAATTCTGGAAAATATTTTGGATCATTTTGGACTTAAATAAAATATTTCTAACAAAATTTTATTTGCAAAGTCAAATTATTTAATTATTTCAAAAGGGAATAAATTCAAATAAATTCCAAATAAATCCAAATAAATTCCAGAAAATTCCAAAAATTCACCAAAGTGCCAAATCACACATGAATTTAAGAAAAGCAAAATTTTGGGGTGTTACAAACCTCCCCCCCTTAACAGAATCTCATCCCCGAGATTCAGGGCTTACTAAAGAATAGGTTCGAAAACTCTTTCTTCAAATCCTCTTCGCGCTCCCAAGTTGCTTCACTCTCCGTGTGGTTGCTCCATTGAACTCTGCAGAAACGGGTTGACTTGTTTCTCGTTTCTCGGTCCATTGTGTCCAGAATCTTGACAGGGTGCTCCTTGTAAGTCAGATCTTCTTGTAGCTCAATTGACTCTAGCGGTGTCTGTTCCTTAGGTACTCGGAGAAACTTCTTCAACTGGGACACGTGGAACACGTCATGCACTCCTGCTAGGGATTGCGGTAACTCCAGCTGATACGCAACTTCACCTCTACGGTTGAGAACCTTAAATGGTCCAACATATCGCGGCACGAGTTTTCTTTTGGCATGGAATCTCTTAACTCCTCTGAGTGGTGTGACTCTGAGATACACAAAATCTTCTGGTTCAAAACTCAAGTCTCGGCGACGGTTATCAGCATAACTCTTCTGTCGTGATTGGGCTATCTTCAATCTCTCCCTGATCATGGCAATCTGTTCTTCGACTTCTTGGAGAATATCTGGCCCAAAGACACGGCGTTCACCTGTCTCATTCCAGTTCAACGGTGTTCGACAAGGTCGACTGTATAGTGCTTCGAATGGCGACATTTGCAAACTGGCTTGGTAACTGTTATTGTAGCTGAACTCAGCGTACGGCAGACTTTTATCCCAAGAGGTAGCATAAGCCAATGCACAAGATCGTAGCATGTCCTCTAGAATCTGATTAACTCTTTCTGTTTGCCCATCCGTCTACGGATGATAAGCTGTACTGAAGTTCAAATGGGTTCCCATGGCTTCATGCAGTTTATTCCAGAACCTCGAGGTAAACTGGGTACCTCTGTCTGATACAATCTTCTTCGGCACTCCGTGCAAACAGACGATCCTGGTCATGTACAACTCAGCTAACTTATCTCCCGAATAAGTGGTCTTCACTGGAATAAAATGGGCGACCTTAGTCAAGCGGTCAACTATGACCCATATGGAGTCATATCCTCCTTGAGTCTTGGGTAAACCCGTAATGAAATCCATTCCGATTTCTTCCCACTTCCACTCCAGTATCTTCAACGGCTGTAGCAATCCTGCTGGTCTCTAATGCATTGCCTTGACTCTCTGGCATATGTCGCACAGTGCAACATGCTCGGCAACTTCACGCTTCATGCTCGACCACCAGAATCTTTCCTTCAAATCTTGATACATCTTGGCGCTTCCAGGATGAATTGAATACTTGGAATCATGGGCTTCTTCTAGAATCAATTGCTTCAGCTCCTTCTGGTTTGGCACACAGATCCGATCCTGCATCCATAACGTGCCTTGTTCGTCCAACTTGAAGTCCTTTGCCTTGCCTTCATCCATCTTGGACTTGATCATGCGGATCTTGTCATCATCCTTCTGTCCTCCTCGGATCTGATCCTCTAGGGTAGGCTTCACTTCTAATGTGGCCAATAATCCTTCTGGTACTACTTCAATCTGCATCTTCTAGAAATCCTCACATAGCTCATCCTGACTTGTGGCTAACAACATGTTCATAGTATGGCTTTTCCGACTCAAGGCATCGGCCACCACGTTGGCCTTTCCTGGATGGTAATGGATTCCAACATTATAATCCTTGATCAACTCTAACCATCTCCTCTGCCTCATATTCAGGTCTGATTGGGTGAAGATGTACTTAAGACTCTTATGGTCCGTGTATACTTCACATCTGTTTCCAATCAAATAGTGACGCCATAACTTCAAAGCATGCACTACGGCAGCTAGCTCTAGGTCATGCGTTGGATAATTCTCCTCATGTAGCCTCAACTGCCTTGATGCATAAGCGACGACCTTTCCATTCTGCATCAGCACACATGCAAGTCCTTGGCGCGATGCATCACAATAAATATCGAAGCTCTGATTAACATCCGGTAGGATCAACACCGGCGCTGATGTTAATCGCTTCTTCAACTCTTGAAAACCTTTCTCGCACTCCGGTGTCCATGTAAACTTCTTCTCCTTTTTCAACCTCACCACGGTCTGGGGTACAACCGCCGTTTCATTGAAGGCTTTTCGACAATTGCGAAACCTCTTACGCAATTGCTGAAAAAGGAGAAGAAGTTTACATGGACGCCAGAGTGCGAGAAAGGATTTCAAGAACTGAAGAAACGGTTGACATCAGCGCCGGTGTTAGTTCTACCGGATGTTAATCAAAGCTTTGATATTTATTGTGACGCATCGCGCCAAGGACTTGGATGTGTGCTGATGCAGAACAGAAAAGTTGTTGCCTATGCATCAAGGCAGTTGAGGCCGCATGAGGAGAATTACCCGACACATGACCTAGAGTTAGCTGCCGTAGTGCATGCCTTGAAGATATGGCGTCACTATCTGATCGGGAACAGATGTGAAGTGTACACGGATCATAAGAGCCTTAAGTACATATTCACCCAATCGACTCAACATGAGGCAGAGGAGATGGTTAGAGTTGATCAAGGACTATAATGTTGGAATCCATTACCATCCAGGGAAGGCAAACGTAGTTGCCGATGCCTTGAGTCGAAAAGCCATACCGTGAATATGTTGATAGCCACGACTCAGATGAGCTATGCCAGAATTTCAGAGAATGAAGATTGAGGTGGTACCTAGCGGATTCTTGGCCACATTGGAAGTAAAACCCACCCTGGAGGATCAGATTCGGAAGGATGTATGATGATGACAAGAGCCGCAGGATTATGTCCAAAATGGGGAAGGCAAGGCAAAGGACTTCAAGTTAGATGAGCAGGCACGCTATGGATGAAGGATCGGATTTGCGTGCCCAACAAGAAGGAATTAAAGCAACTGATTTTGGAGGAAGCCCATGACTCCAAGTATTCAATTCACCCAGGAAGTGCCAAGATGTATCAGGATTTGAAGGAGAGATTCTGGTGGCCGAGCATGAAGCGTGAAGTTGCCGAGCATGTTGCATTGTGCGACGTATGCCAGAGAGTCAAGGCAATACATCAGAGACCAGCAGGATTGTTGCAACCGCTGAAAATACCTGAGTGGAAGTGGGAGAAAATCGGAATGGATTTCATTACCGGTTTGCCTAAGACTCAAGGAGGTTATGACTCCATATGGGTTATAGTGGATCGCTTGACCAAGGTCGCCCATTTTATTCCTGTGAAGACAACTTACTCGGGGGATAAGTTAGCAGAGTTGTATATGATCAGGATCATCTGTTTGCATGGAGTGCCAAAAAGGATTGTATCGGACAGAGGTACCCAATTTACCTCAAGGTTCTGGAATAAGTTGCATGAAGCCATGGGAACCCGTTTGAACTTCAGTACAGCCTATCATCCACAGACGGATGGACAGACCGAAAGAGTCAATCAGATTCTGGAGGATATGCTAAGAGCGTGTGCATTGGCTTATGCTACCTCTTGGGATAAGAGTTTGCCGTATGCCGAGTTCAGTTACAATAATAGTCACCAGGCTAGTTTACAGATGTCACCTTTTGAGGCACTATATGGTCGACTCGCTGACGCCATTAAACCGGAATGAGACCGTGAGCGTGTCTTCGGCCTGATATTCTTCAAGAAGTCAAGAGCAGATTGCCATGATTAGGAAAGGTTGAAGATAGCCCAATCACGACAAAAGAGTTATGGCCGACAATCGTCGCGGATTTGAGTTTTGAACCGTAAGACTTTGTATACCTCGTAGTTACGCCTCGTGGGAGTTAAGAGGTTCCATGCCAAAGGGAAACTTGCACCCTGCTATGTTGGACCATTTAAGATTTTGAGCCGTAGAGGTGAAGTGGCTTACCACCGGAGTTACCGCAATCATTAGCAGAGTGCATGACGTGTTCCACGTGTCCCGGGCTTGAAGAAGTGTCTCCGAGTACTGAGGAACAGACATCGCTAGAGTCAATTGAGTTGCAAGAAGATTTGACTTACAAGGAGCACCCGTGAAGATTCTAGACACAATGGATCGAGAGACGAGGAACAAGTCAACCCGCTTCAGAGAATTCAAGTGGAGCAACCATGCAGAGAGCGAAGCAACTTGGGAGCGAAGAGGATTTGAAGAAAGAGTTTCCAAACCTATTCGTAGTAAGCCCCGAATCTCTGGGATGAGATTCTCATAAGGGGAGGTTTGTAACACCCCAAAAATTTGCTTTTCTTAAATTTATGTGTGATTTGGCACTTTGGTGAATTTTTGGAATTTTCTGGAATTTATTTGGATTTATTTGGAATTTATTTGAATTTATTCCATTTTGAAATAATTAAAGAATTTAACTTTGCAAATAAAATTTTGTTGGAAATATTTTAATTGAGTCCAAAATGTTCCAAAATATTTTCCAGAATTTTTCTGGAATTTTTCTGAGTATTTTGCTATTTTTCTTGAATTAAATGAATTACTGGGAATTTTTTTTAAATACTTAATCACTGGAAATTAGTCGGGTCTAGTACTGTTCCTCGGACTCGAGCCAGACCTGAGTCTGACCCGAGCCGGACCCGCGCCTCTTGACTCGGTCCAACCGCGTCGCAACCGGAACCCTAGCCGCCCGAGCCAACCGTTGGATCGGCATCCAACGACTGGGGACCGAGCCGAGACGCGCGCGCGAGGGAGCCCTCGGATCGGGACGCGTGGACGATCCGGATTTCGTCTCCTTCACCGAGTCCGGCTCAGATTGCTCCGCCGCAGCGTCGCCGAGTCCGTTAAGGTTTTACGGTTTTCGCGGACGTCGAGGCCCCATTTAAATAGCTCGGTCCCGCCGTCGTTTTCTCTCTTTGGTGCGCACCTATTGCTCCACTTTCCATTGCTTAAGCCGTGCCCTAGCCTCCGTAATCGCTCGTCGGAATAGAAGTAAAGCGCCGCCACGGTTTGTGCAGCCTTCCGCTGCCTTCAAGTCGCCTCGGCCGTCACCAAGCTCAGATCTGTAAACGCCAAGCCAAGCCGCGTCGGGAGGGGACTTCCATCTCACCGGGGATCCACGGAAACGTCGCGCCGTTGGTCGTCGTCTCCGACTCCGGTCAGGCAGCACCGCCACACCGCCATCGCGACCTTGGAGCTCCACCGAACGTTGGATCATCATCTGACGCTTGAGGTGAGTTCACCTCTCTGTCTCGGTGTATTAGATCCCAACCGTAGGATCAAGATCGTAGGGCACCGATTAGATCTGGGTTAATGCATATAGGGTAGTCTCGGGCGAATCTTAGCCGTCCATCCAAATTTGTGCGGTCGAGATTAAGTCGCTTAGATCCAATCCGATTGGTTCGCAGCCGTTAGATCGTAAACCGAGGGCCACAATCATGCCACGTAGCACCAAGCCGCACCGTGCGTGCATGTCGCTGACACGCCGGGCCCGCGTGTCAACGGGTCATCTAAACCGCATCATGACATCATGATGACGTCATGGCGGGGCCCGCCTGTCAGCATTGTTGGCCGGGCGTGGCTGACGTCATTCGGTACACGTGTCGCTTCGTGATTGGTCCACGTGTCACTGCTGACGCAATAAGTAATTTCCGAAAAAGAAAATGATTTAATAATTCGGTTTAATAATTGATTTGAATTTCAAAACTTCAAACGCTTATAACTTTTGCGTTTCAACTCCGATTTGAACGATTCAAATTTCTAAAAATTCATAAAATTCAGATCTACTCAAATATGAATTTTATTTAATTTTTGGACTAAAGTTTTTCTCTGTAAAATTATTTAATTGATTATTTAAACTTTAAAACGCTATAACTTTTGCATTTTAACTCCGAATTTGACGATTCCAGTTTCTAAAAATTCATAAAATTATGTTCTCTCTGTTTATGGATTTTATTTGGATGTTTGGACACTTTTTGCCTATTGTTTATTCGTGTATTGCTATTTGCACGCTTTACGAGTAGACGTTCAAGTGCCGGAAGGATTTGAAGGAGAAGTGTTGACTCAGGATCCCGCTCAAGACCAAGAACAAGTACTCTTTGAAGGCAAGTTGTGCTTTGACCATGTTGATCCCATTTTGAAACCTATTTTGGTTCAAATTATTGCATGCTAGTTCAATTAGAAAATACTTTATTTAATCCCGGGAAATTAGATAAATGCCAATTTGCTGTATGACACCTTTGTTAATTATATATGTGCCATGACCCCCTTGTCACCCTAGTGAGGACTACTAGTTGGGCATTACTAAATTGCCAACATGGGTTTGTAGAACGTTGTAGTATACTGCTTAGACCTGCTACGTACTCATGACATGATTTTGGACAATCAAACGTTAATATTGACTTAATGCCACATTGAACCTGTTTTGGAAAGGTATCATGTGATGTTGATGGCACGTGGTGCATGGTAATCAACTGGGGTTTGATAAATAGTTTTCGACCGGGGCATGTGGCAAGAATGATCAGGTGGGCCAGTTGTGGCATTGGGAATGTTGGTTTGGTTCTTCGGGTAGTCTTGCCCTGGTCACCCTAAGGACTTCACCTTGCAAGCCTTTGAACTGAGTTAATCTTGCAACCACATGTCTATAATGGGACGGACCTAGTTGATTAAGTTGCTAATAACGTACCTGTGGGACCTCAGGAGGTCAACTACACCCTTTGTGTAAGTTGTACGGGGGAGCGTACCGGGGCTGCGGCCAGGTACCCATCTAACGGTTGGTTGGCCTAAACTTCGCCTTAGCTAAGGGAAGGGTTAGCGTGCAACAACCGGGGAGGACCACTTGTATTGTTAGAAGTTTCCGAAAGACTTTGTTACGGGAACTCGCCTTTGTGGTGTTTGACTGTATCTTGTGGGTAAAGTGCATAACCTCTGCAGAGTGTACAATCTATTCGAATAGCCGTGTCCGCGGTATTGGACATCGCTCGGGAATTACAGTCAAGGGTTAGACTTTCTTGAAAATAACTTGGACTTGAAAGATTGGGTTTGGTTTAATAATGATGTTGATGGAAATGTGGATTAGGATGGGAAAGATGTTTATTAAACTCCTTGAAAAGTTAGTTATGCTTTACTTGTTTCTACTGCTTTCGAATCTACTTACGCTACTTGTCAAATGTCAAGCATCGCAAATATACCTTGAGCTATTCCTTTGTATCAAGCCATGCATATAGTATATTAGCTTCCATTCTGTGCATGACTTGCTGAGTACCAAGTACTCACCCTTGCCGCAATACAACACCAGTTGAAGAGGAGACTACACCAGCTTTGGAGGAGGAGCTCCAAGAGGAACCGTCTACTTAGGGAGCGAGCCCGATCGGTTGCCTCGTGGTATCTTGGATGGCGCCACGGGTTATCTTATTTTTCGCCGCTATTATTTCTCTCTTAATAAGTTTCGCCTGCATGCTTATTTGTAACTTGACCATAAGGTCGAGCAACCAGTTTGACTATTTATTTAAAGTACTTTATTAGTATCGAGTGGTATGATTGTGATATTTACCGATGTTAAGACTGTGTGCACTAGCGCGTTCCTGGACTAGTGCTGAATACACAGAGGGTCCGGATTTGCAAATTCGGGTCCCGACATCCATGATTCCTTCCGGCACATGATACTGACGAAACGCAGTTGTAAACTACTCCCAAGTGATATCTTGAGGGTTCTCTTGCGTGGCACAGAAGTTCTCCCACCATTCGGCGGCTGTCCCTTCCAACTGATGAGAAGCGTAGAGTACCTTCTCATTTCCCATGCATTGAGCAATGTGTAGCTTCCTCTCAATTGACCTTAACCAATCATCGGCCTCCAACGGATTGGCATTCCCGGAGAAAGTGGGTGGATGAGTCCTCATGAACTCTGACAGTCTTGTATTCTGGCGTTGTCCCGGATTGACTTGATTAGCGGTGGTCTGAGCAGTGACGTGTTGCATCTGTTGCATCATGGCATGCATCAACTGAGTTTGAGCGGAAAGAAAAGGTCCAAAATTCTGCATGTCGACTGGCGGTGCTGGCTGGGGTGCAGGTGCTCCATCATTGGGGTTCCCAGCTGGGCGAGAGCCACTGCCGTTGCCTCCAAGGTTTCCGCGGGTGTTCACCATCTATCGATTGCTCCAAGGTTTAGAGATGAGAGGGAACAAGAATAGACAAGTAACAGGGAAACTTATGCGGGGAAAAGGTGTAACTCAAAACTCAACTTTATTAATAGTAATAATAACTTGGTATGGTTGCTTACAATGCCTAAAGGCCTTGCAACACATACTGCACACTCAGCAAGCAATGAAAATCCAACGCCTCTAAGGGTGACTCTTATTCTATAACGTGACTCGACGAAGGAGTCTCAACCTCAAAACCTACGCTCACTCGTCCAGAAAACCTCCACTGCCTCCTCGCGGCGGGTGCGGCGGCATCGGCGCGAAACAATCGCCATGCCCCACAACTGCAGCTGTGGTTGACGACGTGGCGTCTTCCTCTGGCTCTGGATCTGGCTGGTGCTGTGGCTGTGGCGCGGGTAAAGGTGGCACCTCTTCTGGTTCCTCCTCTAGCTCTGGAGCGTCCAACTCCAACACTGGATCGGGACCCTGGCCATACAGTGCGGTCTCCAGCTCTGCGATCCTTTCCGCAGCATAGGTGACGTACTCACGAGCATTCCCCAAGTGCTTCTTCTCCTCCTCAACTTGTTCGCGAGCCTTCTTCAATTCCTGAACTGTGTCTTCGATCAGCTCCTCCTGAGCGGCGACGACCGCTAAGTGAGTGGCGGTAGCATCCTCATCTTCTATCGGCTTCGTTGAACTCTGCTTTGTCTCGGCGTGGGTGGTGACTTTAACATCAGGCCTTCCAGCCTCCTCGAGTAGGTGCGAGCGATCTCGCTGCATTGCTCGACGCGACACCTCCTGGATTCCAATCTCAAAGGTAGACCTCTGGCGGTGAAGTGGAAAGGGCGATCAACTTTGTCTTCTCTCGGGCATACACCGTGATCCGAACGCCCCATCCTATGACCACCCCGCTTGCACAAGTGTAGTCCCTCGGTAGAGCGGCCTCTCAAAACCTCCAAGAAACTGAAGCATACGCCACAACTCGGCAGCATAGCCTCCTTCACGCTCGGCGTAGTTGTTCTTCATCATCATCTGTCAAAGGATACTTGCGTAAGAACGCAACATTTTAAAATCAATGTGGAAGACGAAAAGAACTCACAAGGGGTATGAACAAGGAAGAAAGGGGTAAGTCGAGAATTCATTCATTATCTTGGCAAATTTTATCTTTAGAAAATAGGTTTTATCCTCACTACGACCATTCTAACTTTGGGTGAGCCTACAGTCAATATAGCTCTGATACCACCTCTGCCGGGACCCGAATTTGCAAATCCAGACCCTCTGTGTATTCAGCACTAGTCCAGGAACGCGCTAGTGCACACAGTCTCAACATTGGCAAATATCACAATCATACTCAATGAATAATATGGTACTTTAATTAGTTAACCAAACTGGTTGCTCGACCTTATGGTCAAGTTACAAATATACGCCTCGCAGGGTGAAACTTATTAAAAGAGAAATAACTGCAGCGGAAAATAAGATAACTTTGTGGCGCCATCCAGTATACCACAGGCAACTGACTGGGCTCGCTCCCTAGTTAGACGGTTCCTCTGGGAGCTCCTCCTCCAAAGCTGGTGTAGACTCTTCTTCAACTGGTGTTGTATTGCGGCAAGGGTGAGTACTTGGTACTCAAAGAAGTCATGCAGTAATGCACGCTAATATACTACATGCATGGCTTAATACAAAGGAGTGGCTCAAGGTATATTTGCAAGAAAGAGCATTTAACAAGTATCATAAGTAGATTCAAAGCGAGAAACAAGTATAGCATCAATAACTTTTCCAGGAGTTAAATAAACATCTTTCCCGATTCTAATCCACATTTCCATCAACATCATTATTAAACCAAACCCAACCTTTCAAGACCAAGTTATTTTCAAGAAAGTCTAACCCTTAACGGTAATTCCCGAGCGCTGTCCAATACCGCGGACACGGCTATTCGAATAGATTTTACACAATGCAGAGGCTATGCACTTTACCCACAAGATACAGCCAAACACCACAAAGGCGAGTGTCCGTAACAAAGTCTTTCGGAAACTTCTAATAGCACAAGTGGTCCTCTCCGGTGTTGCACGCTAACCCTTCCCTTAGCGAAGGCGAAGTTTAGGCCAATCCACCGTTAGATGGGTACCTGGCCGCAGCCCCGGTACGCTCCCCCGTACATCTACACAAAGGGTGTAGTTGACATCCTGAGGTCCCACAGGTACGTTATTAGCAACTTAATCAACTAGGTCTGTCCCATTACAGACATGTGGTTGCAAGCTTGACTCAGTTCAAAGGCTTGCAAGGTTAAGTCCTTAGGGTGACCAGGGCAAGACTACCCGAAGGACCAACACAACGTTCCCGGTGCCACAACTGGCCCACCCGATCATTCTTGCCACATGCCCCGGTCGAAAACTATTTATAAAACCCCCAGTTGATTACCATGCACCACGTGCCATCAACATCACAACACATGATACCTTTCCAAAACAGGTTCAATATATCATTAAGTCAATATTAACATTTGATTGTCCAAAATCATGTCATGAGCACGTAGCAGGTCTAAGCGATATACTACAACGATCTAATTTCCCATGATGGCAATTTAGTAATGTCCAACTAGTAATCCACAACTAGGGTGATAAGGGATCATGGCACATATATAATTAACCAAGGTGTCATACAGCAATTTGGCATTTATCTAATTTTCCATATTTAAATAAAGTATTTTCTAATTAAACTAGCATGCAATAGTTTTAAATCGAATTAATTTGAAATTGGGATCAACATGGTCAAAGCACAACTTGCCTTCAAAAAGTACTTGTTCTTGGTCCTGAGCTGGCTCCTGGGTCAACACTTCTCCTTCGAAGCCTTCGGGCACTTCAACGTCTACTCGTAAAGCTTGCAAATAGCAATAAATAAAAGAACCGAAGACAAAAAGTGTCCAAACATCCAAATAAAGTTCACAAATAGAGATAGCATAATTTTATGAATTTTTAGAAACTGGAATCGTCAAATTCGGAGTTCAAATGCAAAAGTTACAAGCATTCAAAGTTTAAGTAATCAATTAAATAATATTACAGAGAAAAACTTTAATCCAAAAATTAAATAAAATTCATCATTAGGTAGATCTCAATTTTATACAAATTTAGAAATTTGAATCACTCAAATCGGAGTTAAAATGCAAAAGTTATAAGCGTTTGAAGTTTGAAACAAATTCTGAAATCAATATTTCGAATTAATAAATCATTTTCTTTTTCGGAAATTCGTTTATTGCGTCAGCGTGACACGTGGACCAATCGGGAGCCGCCACGTCGCCTCGGGTCCATGGACCCGCCAAGACGGTTTGGTTTCCGGTCCACCGCTGACTCGGCCCACGGCTCATGTCGCCGACAGCGGTTCGCCGGTGACGCCAAAGATGACGCCAAGACACGGCCACCGAGTGGGTCGACAGCGGTTTCACCGTGACGCCAGCGTGACGTCATGGTGCGGTTTGTCGACGCCGATACCGGGCCCCACCGACACGCTGGCCCCGCTGCGGTCGAGACACGCCCACGCTACGGGCGCTAACCGCGCCGATCATGACGGCCGCCGCCTCCCGGCCACGTGGTTAGATCTCGCCGTTGATTTGAAAATCAACGGCCCAAATTGATCTCGCTTTACGCAAAGAGAAAACTACTCTACCGATTCGGACCGTTCGATCTTGATCGGACGGTCAAGATCCAATCTAACTTTTACAACGCGGCTAACCCTAACCGTTTTATCTAGATCTAACGGCTGAGAATGGATCTAGAACTGAGTGGTTTTGGCTACGTGGCACAATCTACGTCGTTGGATCTAAATCCAACGGTTGGGAATAGATCTGGGATTAGCACGTGGGATCTCACCGGGGGGTGACGTGGCGTGATCTGGGCCCTTGGATCTGGATCGGACGGCTGGTGAAGCTCGATCGACGGCGATGGCTTGCGGCGGAGCGAGGTCACCGGAGACGAGGACGGTGACACTCCCGACGGCGCTGCGGGGCTCCTCCGGCGAAGTGAGTGGTGCTCACCGACGCGGCTTGACCTCCCGGTTCCGGATCTGGGCTCAACGGCTTCGGAGGACGACGGACGGCGGCGGAAACTGCAAACGAACGCGACGGAACGGGCGTCCAACTCCGGCGAGCGATTGCGGCGGCTACACGGCGACTTGAGCTCGGCAGGCTAGGGCTACGGGTGCGCACGGAAGTTGGCAACACGGCAGCGGCGGCGGCGCATTAAATAGGGCTCTCGACGTCCGTGAAACGCGCGGAAGCCCAGGCCCACTTCGTTGCGGCGGCGGAATCCGTAAGGGATTCGGATTGGGTGACGTGGCTCAACGTCAGCCGTTGGATCAAGATCCAATGGTGCGAGGGTTTGGGCTCGGGTCTGGCTCGGGCGAGCTGGCTGGCTCGGTCGGACTCGGGCTCGGGTGACGTGGCTCAATCGTGGGCGTTGGATCAAGATCCAACGGTCACGCGGGTTAGGGTTCGGCCGAGCGGGTTCGACCGAACTACCGCTCGGGTCGGACTCGAGTCTGACTCGGACTCGGGTCCGGTCGGATGAACAGTACAAACCCACTCGCATTTTCCAGCGATTAAATAATCCAATTAATTCTCAGAAATTAATTTAATTCATTAAAAATAGCAAAAGACTCAGTAAAATTCTAGAAAAATTCTGGAAAATATTTTGGATCATTTTGGACTCAAATAAAATATTTCCAACAAAATTTTATTTGCAAAGTCAAATTCTTTAATTATTTCAAAAGGGAATAAATTCAAATAAATTCCAAATAAATTCTAGAAAATTCCAAAAATTCACCAAAGTGCCAAATCACACATGAATTTAAGAAAAGCAAAATTTTGGGGTGTTACAGCCTCCTTTCCAGAAGAAAGGATCAAGTCTTTTCGAATGGAGAATGCTGGTGTGTTTTCCTCAAAAACATTTAATGAATATTGTATGACTCTAGGTATTAATTTAGAGCATTCTGTACCTCTTGTCCACACTCAAAATAGCCTTGCAGAGTCATTAATTAAAAGAATAAAACTTATTGCTAAGCCACTTTTACGGAATTATAGGCTACCCACCACCAGTTGGGGCCACGTCACTACTGCATTAATTCAACTCAGACAAACTGCATATCATAAAATTCCCCCTTTACAGATAGTGCGTGGAAAAGAACCAAATATTTCCCATCTGCAATTTTGTTATGATGTATACATGCCAATCTCTCCACTACAGCGTACCACCATGGGCCCTCACCGGAAGTTGGGTATCCATGTAGGTTATGAATCTCCGTCAATAATTAAATACCTTGAGCCTATGATAGGGGATCTGTACACGGCTTGGTAGGCTAATTGTATTTTTGATGAGGATAATTTTTTGGCATTAGGGGGAGATAAGTACCACACTAAAGAATACCAGGAAATTGATTGGAATATCACTGACATTCAGTCCTTAGATCCATGCACTAAATAAACCAAACTTGAAGTTCGAAGGATAATAAATCTGCAATAAATAGCTAATAAGCTGCTAGATGCCTTCACTGATCATAAGAGAGTGACAAAATCTCATATACCTACAGTAAATGCACCTGAAAAAGTGGAAGTACCCCTAAAGGATATTCAACCTACTCTTGTCTCTTATGATAAAAAGAGGGGGAGGCCTCTAGCTGCACAGGTCTCAATTACGCAGAGACATCCGCAAAAAAGAGGACTGATCAAATGAGATTACTACCTATGACAGTGGAAGAAACTCAGCCTGATGTTGATAAAATTCCTTAATTGAGCTATCCTAGAGATGGTAATGTCCCTGAAGCAACCCATCCTGAAGATGATAATCCTGACATACTCTTGCGCGCATAATCTAACGCTGGGAAGTCGGAACACCTAGACTCCATCGTTTTGGGAAATCATAGAAAAAATAAATGAAGAGATATCAACAATTATGTGGATTCAGAAGAATTATATAAAAAAGACTACAATTGTCAATATTTATTTTGCCTCCAAAATTGCTAAAAGTCTTGAACTGGATCTAGAACCAACGTTTCGATATTTAATATCAATGGCAGCAAGCTTAAATTTAACAATGCAGTTGATGGATGTAGTGACCGCATATTTATATGGTTCACTGAATACAGATATTTACATGAGAGTCCCTGAAGGAGTCAAAGTTCTGGATCCTAATAATAGCAACATGTATAGCGTCAAACTGCATAGATAGCTATATAGATTAAAATAGTAGGGAAGGATGTGGTACAACCGACTTAGTAAATTCCTCCTAAAGAAGGAATATTCAAATAATGATGATTGTCCATGTGGGTTCAGAAAGAAATCCTAGAATAGATTCCATATCACCTCGGTATATGTTGATGATTTGAATATCATCGGAATCACAGAGGAGATAATGGAAGCAAGTGCTTACCTAACGATGGAGTTTGAGATGAAGGATTTGGATAAAATCAAATTTTGCTTAGGCTTGCAGCTTGAGCATTTCCTAGAAGGAATTTTTGTACACCAGTCTGCCTATACCAGGAAGGTATAGGAAAGATTTAATATGGATAAATCTCATACTTTAAAACCCCCATGGTTGTAAGATCTCTTGAAGCGAATAGACCCATTTAGAACAAGGATGTAAAATGAGGAAGTCTTAGGGCCTGGAATCCCATATTTAAGTGATATTAGTGCACTTATGTATCTTACAAATCACACAAGGCCTCATATTGCATTTGCAGTAAATTTGTCAGCAAGACACAGTGCAGCCCCAACTAGAAGACATTGGGCCGGTGTCAAGACTTTACTCAGATACCTCCAAGGTACCCAAGATCTTGGTTTATTTTACCGAAAGAATCAAGACTTATCCATGGTGGGTTATACATATGCTGGCTATCTGTCTAATCCCCACAGTGCCAAATCTCAGACTAGCTTCATGTTTCTTTGTGGTGGTATAGCCATTTATTGGAGGTCTTTTAAGCAGACCTTGGTAGCTACTTCTACCAACCACTCAGAGATTATATCTTTATATGAAGCCTCACATGAGTGTGTTTGGCTAAGACGTGTAATTAACCTATCCAGAAGTCATGCGGTCTTAATACCTCGATACCCCCACCATTATCTATGAAGATAATGCTGCTTGTGTTGCACAAATTTAAATGGGTTATGTAAAGAGCAATATCATGAAGTATATTGCCCCTAAATGTTTCTATCGTCACGAACTCTAGAAGAATGGTGAGATAAAAATAATGCAAACTAAGTTGATTTATTGACAAAATCTTTACCAAAGTCCACTTTTTAAAGGTGCGTTAACGGCATTGGAATGAGGCAACTTAGAGATTTGCAGTGTTCAGGATGAGTAAATCCCAGAACCATAACCCCTTTATATCCTGAAGATCATATTTTATATCCTGAAGATTATGAGTTGTGCTATTTTTCTCTTAGTGAGTTTTCCTGAAGTTTCTCGCATGAAGGTTTTTAATGAGGCAACTAGAGTAACACAGAGTGCGAGTGCAATGTACTCTTTTTTCCATTCCTTTTTCCCACTAGGTTTTGGGAGGAGTTTTTTAATGAGACATGTGCATTATGTGGTATTCGCCTAAGGGGGAGTGTTATGATATGGATAGAATCTCTGTTCTAGTATGGAATGACTCTATCCATTAGTGGGCGAATCCGAATTTATCTCTGGGAGTTTTCTACTATATATTGGGCATTGCCTTGTACAGAAAAAATAAGTCTAATAAAGAGAACACTTTGCCCCCTACATTGTGTGTGCTTCTACTTGTGTTCGTGTGTTCCTTGGGCATGCTGTTGATTGGTGCGGGAGAACGACTACGTTTTACAACACTGCGCACAATTATTTGAAAGCTGTACAAATATTAAAGCATTAGTATAGGGTGGATAGCGATTACTTATCCTTTTATTTATTTCAAAATTTATATAACTTATATTGAGAGAACGATGCATAGAAGCTCGCTCAAAATGAAAACTTGCGTAAAGTTATCGGCTATGGAACAGAGGTTAGATAAGATTCGCACGCAAACACAGAAGCTAGGATGGCTATTGTCGGCACACTTGCATGATTGACTCACTATCGAAACTTTCAATACATGGCATCCAAACACAGAAGTAAGATTAATAATGTTATGATATGGATAGAATCTCTATCCCTGAATGGAAGGACTCTATCCATTGGTAGGCGAATTTGAATTGATCTTTAAGTGTTTTTCTTCTATATATTAGGCATTGCCTTGTACAATACGTTATCAGCACGGAGCTCTACAAGGCTAAAGCCATCGATTGTTGTTCTATATTCTTTGCAAGTAGATCAATCTTGTTTTCTTGATACTAATCACACATTGATCTATGGTTGATTTGATTGGCTGCTTGTACAAGAGATCGATCTTACAAGCATGAACGATCGCACAAAGTTCTACCAAGGCCAGTTGCTAATCGTTTGCCTACGTCAAACCTACATGGCATCAAATTCTTCCTGCAACACGTGATCTACGCTACCGCAAGCCCTACGTAAGTGTGTTGATGCTATTTACGATCCTGCAGATTATCGTTACAGATCATCGATCACTTTTGGTTTACTGTTCATCATCATAAAAATAATAAATAAAATGGATTCGTGGCCGTCGTCGAGCCACTTGCTTTCGTGCCCGCCGGGAGCGGCCTCACGCCCACCAGAGGTCAAGGTGGCAGCGCCTATGGCTGGAGGCAGTGGCACCCACCTAAGGAGGTCCTGTGCTCGCATAGGTGGCTAGGGTTATGGCCACCTACTTATATCGGGCCGACTGGTCCTCATGGGCTCTATTGGGCCGTATGGCCCAAAGACCACCCAGGCCGCCGATTCCCCAAAAAAGAAAAGTGGATATTTCATTTTTGCCCCCTCGAATTTTACTGTTATTTTGGAAATTAGTAAATAAATCCAGAAAATTGATTTTTAACCTTGGAAATTAGGTTTCTAGGTTTTTGAACATCTGTAAAATTGGAAAATTTGGTATTAGCACATATTGGAAGTTTCATACCTCTAGGTTTACTTTTCTAGCTTTATGCCTTGTTTATTATGTGCTAAAATTTAATTTTCTGTCATTAAGTAATTCTAAAAATTGCTTAGTCATTAACGGAAAATTGCGAAAAATGCTAGAAAATTCTAGAAATTTATGGATGACACATTTAAAATATTTTTGGCTCTATGTTTATTTTCTTAGCATAATTCCATGTTTTATGTTGTCGGGGATTGGATAATATCCATAAGTACTGTTAACCCCGGTAGCCAGTTTCGACCGACCATGTATGCCCTTGGATGATGTCCCCAAGGAGGGCCTTTGAATGATCTAGCTTGCTGGTCCGTCTGATCGGACTAGGCTTAATGCTTGGTCACGAGCACTCATGCTCAGCCACAAACATCTATGCTCGGCCCAGGCTCGCCCGCGAACAGCATGATTAGAAGATCGTGTTCGACCCATAACGTCCAAATAGTGATAATTACACCACGATTTGGGGCCGTTACGCCCACGACGGGAACGTGGCGAGATTCAAGGCTTCAGTTGCAGCCTCGGTTAATACAGTCAAGTGCACATTATTCGGTTGCAGTTATGATAGATATTTTATAAGCCATAAATACCCCCTAGACAAATTGATAAGGGGACGGTCACGCGATTCCCTCAGTCTAGCAGATCGACTGAGTTATCCTAAGTTGAATAATTAATAATTCTGCTGGCCATAGCATAAATACTTTTCTAGACCTGAAGATTTCTTATGCCTTGTTTGTACTATAGGAAATTTTATAGTTAGATCTTCTTACCTTAAAGTAAGGAAGCATCATTGAATTTCCTGAGAAAAATTCAAGGTAATATCTATGAACACATTCAACTCCTGTTGGGCCCTTTTAGATATATTACGGTACTGATAGATGCTTTTACTAGATGGTCCTATGTTTGTTTCTTATCTACTAGGAATCATGCCTTTGCAAAATTAATTGCCCAAATAATTAAGTTAAGAGCCTCCTTTCCAAAAGAAAAGATCAAGTTTATTTGAATGGACAATGCTAGTGAGTTTACCTTAAAAACATTTAATGATTATTTTATAGCTCTGGGAATTATTGTAGAGTATCTTATACCTCATGTCCACACTCAGATGGCCTTGCAAAGTCATTAAATTAAAAGAATAAAATTTATTAATTGGCTAATCTTGCAGAATAATAGGCTACCCACCAACTGTTGGGGCCACGCAGTGTTGTACACTGCAGTATTAATTAAACTCGGACGAACTGCACATCACAAAATTTTCCCATTGCAGATACTGCGTGAAAAAGAATTAAGTATTTTCCATCTGCGTAAATTTGGTTGTGTTGTATACATGCCAATCTCTCCATCACTGTGTATCACCATGGGACTTCACCAGAAGTTGGGGATCTATGTAGGTTATGAATCTCCGTGAAGTATTTTAACACATAGAGCATATGGCAGGGGATCTATGTATAGCTCGGTATGCTGATTGTACTAAGGACATTTTTCGGCATTATGGGGAGATAAGTACCACATTAAAGAATGCCTAGTCCTTAGATCCACGCACTGAAGAGACTGAACTTGAAGTTCAGAGGGTAATAAATCTACAACAAATAAGCTAATAATCTGCTAAATGTCTTCACTAATCGTAAGGGATTGAAAAGATCGTATATACCTGCAGTATATACACCTGAAAGAGTGAAAATATCCTAGAAGGTTATTGAACCCACTCTTGACCCTCATGATAATATGAGAGGGAGGCCTCCAAGTGCATGGGACTCAATTCCGCGGAGATGTCCGCAGAAATAGAAAACCAAACAAATGAGAACAATGCTCATGACAGTGGAAGAAGCTCAACCTGATGTTGAGAAAATCCCTGAAGTGAGCCATCCTGGAGATGGAGATATTGGCGAGCACCACAGTCGATCAAGCGTTATTATCCATCAAGCGTACGGGCATGACCCCAGAATTTACCTAGCAATTTTCATAGTTTTCTGCTAATTATTTTAAAAAATTTCAGAATTACTAAATAGTAGAAAAAAATTTCAATGTGAAATTATGCTAGGTCAACAAATTCAGAGACACAAGCCTCACAAAATTCTATATGAAAATTTCTATAATTTTCCTAGCATTTTCATGATTTTCTATTGATTAACTAGCAATTTTCAGAATTACTTAACAACAGAAAAATAAATTCTAATACACATATGCCGACGATTGGGAAACTGGTCCCCGCCGAGCTTACTTGTTGAATGTGGGATCAACACGGGCCCCTTTGTCAGTGAAGGGTTTGCGTCTGAAGAATGCTCGTTGGAAAATTAGGATACTCGAAAAGTGGACAAGAGTTTATCCTGGTTCGGGCCTCTCACTGCGGAAATAATAACCCTACTCCAGTGGTTTTGCTATTGCTGTGGAACTCGTACAGAGTGTATGTGTATCTTGCTTACTGGATGTCATGAATGTGCTCACGCGCGTCTCTATGTTCTCGCGTGACCGTCCCCTTATCAATTTATCCTAGGGGTATTTATGGCTTACAAAATATCTATCATAACTGCAACCGAATAATGCGCACTTGACTGCATTAACCGTGGCTGCAATTGAAGCCTTAAATCTCGCCACATTCCCGTCATGGGCGTAACGGCTCCAGATCGTGGTGTAATTATCGCTATTTGGACGTTATGGGCCGAACACGATCTTCTGACCATGCTGTTCGCGGGCGAGCCTGGGCCGAGCATAGATGTTCGTGGCTGAGCATGGGTGCTCGTGGCCGGGCATTAAGACTAGTTCAATCGGGCAGACCAGCTAGCTAGATCATTCGAAGGCCCTTCTTGGGGACATCATCCAAGGGCATATATGGTTGGTCGAAGCTGGTTGTCGGGGTGTAACAATACTTATGGATATTATCCAATCCCCGACAGTAACATTCCTGAAGTGATCCATCCTAAAGATGATAACCCTAGCGTATATTTGCTCGCACAATCCAACACTGGGAAGTCAGAACACCCAGACTCCATCGTTGTGGGAAATCACGAGGAGCTGGAAGAAATCAATGTAGAGATATCCCGGATGTGATGGAGGAGAATTGTATAAAAGAAAGACTACAATTATCGACATATTTTACCTCTAAAATTGATAAATCTGGATCCAGAACCAAAGTCCAGGGCAGAGTGCTAGAAGCGCTCAGATAGGGTCAAATAAATAGAAGCAATCGAGGCAGCGTTCGCTTAATAAGAGGAAAGTTTTTGGTCCCGTTGACCAAGCTTCTCCTAAAGTGTTCCCTGCAGGATCAAATGGATTTTTCATCCTAAAGAGAAGTGAAAATATCCATGTGGTGAGATATAAAGCGAGGCTTGTAGCACAAGGGTTCATGCAGAGATCCGTCATCGATTACGATGAAACCTATTCTCCTATAATGAATGAAATAACGTTCCGAAATTTAATGTTAATGGCAACAAGCTTAAACTTATCAATGCAGTTGATGGATGTAGTGACCGCATATTTATATGAGTAACTGGATATGGATATTTATATGAATCCCTGAAGGAGTTACAATTCTGAATCCCAAAATCGCAACATGTATAGCGTCGAACTGAAGAGATCGCTATACAGATTTGTGAAATCATGTGCTGAAAAATTGGCTTTGAACTGAAAAATTAACTTAGAATTGGTTTTGCAAAATGTGCTTGTGCATGTGTTTGACAATTTGACAAGAAACAGTAAGTTTCGTTTTTACGCGCGGGACCAAGTTCTTAAAAGACAGTAAGTTTTACATGTACGCCAGACTGTAAGTACAACCTCCATTAGGTTGATCCATTAAGTTGGTTTTGGTGATTAATGACAAATCCTAATATGAGACTAATGTTTAAGTAATTACTATTTTCATCTCATCAAGGATGATTGATGATCATTGACAAATCTACTTGTTAATGAGACTAACATATTTATTGAGCTTATGTTTAGTAGCCTCACATTTGGATAGAAAATGGAAAACCCAAGGTATGCATTGTATCAATGTTCATTATTTTATTGCATACTTAGGATTTAAGTTGAAGTATGAATTTCTCCAATGCTTTAACCAAAATCGTATCATGTTTCCCAATCCATATATTACATGGATGCACACATTTAGGGAGTTCACACTTAACTTAATGTTTCATTGCATTGATCTATTCCTCATTACAACATATAAAGGATCAAGACATTGAAACTAGATCTTTGAGTATACATTTAACATGCATAGTTGTAGTATACTCATGGTATCATAGGATATGCTCCAAAGAAATAAAATTGATACGGCATATTGATTCAAGATCAATTATATGTATGCACATATCTTTATGGAGTTTATCTTATAGTTGATGGCTTAGAGTAACGATCATTTCCATACATTCCACATATTATGGATCATTACTTTCCATCAACATGAGTATATGAAAACTCGTAGTTATCAGATACTCATATCAATTTAAATGAAGATTTAAAATTGAGGTCGCTTTATCTCTTAATAATCAAAGAACATTGCATCATGAGTTGATGGTGTTCTTGTGATCGATTAAGGATAATCGATAGTTCTTGAGTATAACAAAACATTAGTTGTATCAATATACTTAAGACACAAATACAATTATTCATTTAAATTGATTTAGGTTGTGCTCAATCATTATGGAGGCATTCATTATGTGTTAATTGAGTGCAAGGATGATTGAGACAACTATGCATCTTGGACTAACTATTTTCATAAGTGATGATTGAGCCAGTGTTAGGTCCAATGATGGTTAAGATAAAGAACGGACAAGGACTACATCATGAGGTGATGAACGCCAAGAGGAGATCCCGCTGAGAAGGAAAAGAAAAGAATGTTCATCAAGAGGAGATGAACAAGATGTTGTGAGAGCCGGTGATGATCCGTAAAAGAGAAGTAGAGCTGCGGTGACAATCTTGGAAGAGAAGATGATCGAAATCATGAGGACTTCAAGAGAGAGCGATGTGACAATCCCAGTGGAAATGAGGTATGATTGAAGATCATAAAGGCCCCAAAGGGGATTGATCGCTATGCTGCATCAAAGGTAACTAGATAGAGTGTCTTGTTATAAAGGCGTGCATTTACATTAAGAGGGATGCAACGTGGATGATTTAGGAAGTGTCTCGTGCTCAAGTGTTATCTATCCTTAAATAGATGAGAGACAATACACATCACGCATAATCGGGGTTGTTTGTCTTTTGTCCGGATGGATGTTCGATTGGGGATCTGGATGTTCCGATCCACTCGTAAACTGGTGGTGTGTTGGTGAGAGTCTAGAACCTCTCTGTGAGGATCGGATGTTTCGGTCTTTGGATCGGATGTTCGATAAGTGTTAAACTCAAAAAGGATGCTCGGTCAAATCGGATGTTCTCGATCGTGAAAATCTAAGTTCCGATCAGTTGTTTTCGCTTGCAAGTGTGTTGATTTTTTTGCCTCGACCGGAAGTTCCATGTAAGTTCCGATGTTTGATCTAAGTTCGATGTCGATCGGAAGTTCCGATGTAGACTTAGAAACTTTTGAAAGGTTTCGTAAGGTGCCTCTTCGTCCAGATCGGAAGTTCCGATGCAGTTCATGTATCGGAAGTTCCGATGTTAGTTCCGATGTGTTTATTGGATTGAGTTTGTTCTCGAGTTTTTGCCTGGCCTCGGAAGTTCCGATGTTGGGACTCCAAGTTCGATGTGTGTAAAACGGCTAGTTTTCTTGCTCCAACGGGTTAGTGTCTTTGGGTGTGGGGTATAAATACCCCCTTGGCCTTGGGAGAGAGTGTTGGGGATCTTGTTGAAGGGCTAAACAAGAGGTTGAGCTAGCGGAGAGAGAGAATACCTTGTGATGCATTTGTTGCTCCTTGGTCATCTCATGAGCTAGAGAGAGCTCTAAAACTTGTGTTGTGATTAGGAGTGGATTGAGTGTTCCTCCTTGCTCCTTCTCCTTTGATCTTAGTGATCCTCTTTGAGTGAGGTGTGGAAGTGAGAGTTAGTGCGAAGAATGAGTTAGATTGAGATACATCTTGAGCACTAGAGTTCATTTCAAGATCATCCATTTGTTGGATTTGTTACTCTTGGAGTTTGAAGACTCCTAGACGGCTAGGTGTCGCTCACGAGCAACCAAAGTGTGTGGTGCCGTGAGAAGTTTGTTGAAGGTCTGATTTCACTCCAAAGGGAAGAAATCAAGAAGTGAAGCCACATCTCAAGTGTGACCGAGATTGGCGAGGAATAGGGTTGGAAAAGACCTCGGCTCAAGTGTGACCGAGCCTTCCTCAACGAAGACGAGGAACCTCCTTGAGGAAGTCCTAACTTCAAAACAAATCATCGTGTCAATTCTTTACATGTGCTTATTGCTTTACTTTGCTATCTTGTATTGAATTGATCTATCTAGGGTTGATTACTTCGCTAGCTAGCTTTACTTCAAATTGTTGATATTTGTCTCATGCTAGCTTCGAGTAGAAATCAATTTGTGTATAGGCGTAATTCATTTTGCAATTCACTAAACTCTGTTCAAATCGGATATTCCGACCTCGTATCGGACATTCCGATTAGACACCGGAACCTCCGACTCCATATCGGAAGTTCCGATCTCTTTTCCGCTGCGTAGTTTTAGAAAATTGTAAATCGCCTATTCACCCCCCCTCTAGGCGTCCATCCTCGATCCTTTCAATTGGTATCAGAGCCACGGTCACTCTCATATTAGGCTTTACCGCTTAGAGAGTAAAAAAAGGATGACGACTAGCGGATTAGTGCACTCTCATGATTCACTAATGCTTTATGGTTATAATTATGCTCATTGGAAATTATGCATGATTTCATTCTTTAAATCCATGAGCCCACAAATATGGTGGATCGTAGATGTCGGTTTTTCTCTTCGTCTAAACGAAGTGGCTCCAACTAAAGGAGAAGAGAAATGCTTACATCTAGACGCTCAAGCTACTAACGCTATTTTTAGTTCTGTGAGCGATGATATATTTGATGAGATATACAACCTCAAGAGTGCTCATGATATGTGGACAATGCTTCGAGACAAATATGATGTGTCCACATCATCAAATGAGGATTGCATGCAAGAACGGATGTCGGTTGATGATTCTTCAACCTCTACATCAAGTGATGAAGAACCGACATCACCATCTACCTCCTCTTCCGCCCCAAGCAATGACAACACTCCCATTTGCCTCATGGCAAAGGAGAAGAAGGTATCACACATATCCAAATCTCTAAATGTAGATGATTTTGGTAAGAGTGATGATGATAGTGATACCGATTATGATAATAGGTTTGGTGATATTAGAGAAATATCACTACATAAATTGCTTTCCTTGCTCGACATAATAGAGAAACAAGAGGACACTCGAGAGGCAAGAAGATTTGCTTATCTTTGAAAAAGAAAGAAATCTTGAACTTGAGAGTGCTCTTGCTAAAGAAAAGGTGAAAAATGAATCTCTTGAGAAGGAGAAAACTAAATACAAAATTTTGAAGTTGAAGCATGACTCACTTCAAAAGGATTTTATGATGGCCTTAAGGAAAATCATGAAAAGATCCTTCTCAAGGAATTCACTATGCCTAGAGTAAACATTAGTATTCAATGTGATTTAGTTGATGAAATGCCTTGCTCAAATGTCATTCCTTGCATTTCATCCAAAATTGATATGTCTACTTCTAGCATTGATATGCCCTCATGCTCTAATGATATTGCTTCAAGTTCCTCTATGTTGTTAGATACTAATCTTGTAGAGGAAAACAATGAGCTCAAGAAACAAGTCACAAAGTCGAAAGTGACTTGAGAAGTGCATACAAGGGCAAAGCCATCTCGACAAGATCTTGAGCGAGCCTCGGTGCCTCAAGATAGAAGAGGACTTGGCTACATCTCCAAGAGGGAGAAGAACAAGCCAAAGCACCATGGAAAACTCAAGATCAAGAGGTGCTTTTGGATGCAACAAGAAGGGTCACCTTGCCTCGGTGTGCCCTAATCAAGTTAATGGCACGGAACGCTATCAAAGATGAGGCTTGACGGCAAGAAGCAACACCGTAAGAGGATAAGAAGAAGTCGAACTCGAATTTGCTTCAATTGCTCGGGCAAAGGGGCATATCGGTAAGGATTGTCCCAAAGGTATAATCCCTAAGCCTACTATTCATTATAATGATTATTTGCTTAGGAAGGACAAGAATGGTAATGTAATTGCCAAGCTTGTCAAGTCCCCTATGCCCGCCAAAAATGATGTTATTCATTTGCATAGGAAGAGTAAATCTAGAAATGGATTTGAAAAATTGTTAGACTCCTAAGTTCAACCCAAAGCAATTCAAATAAATTGCTTAGAGAGATAACAATAACAAATCATTTGGTTAGATATACTAGATCCTCTAAGCCTTCTCACTTTAATGGTTATCATTTGCTTAGAAAGGATCAAACTAGAAATAGAGTTGCTAAATATGTTTGTCCTCCTAAGCGTTCACTACTCAATGACAATTATATGCTTAGGAGGAATAAATATCGCAAACCTATTTCTAGAAATGTTAGTCATTCCTTTAATGCCAAAGTTAGGGCCATTTGGGTTCCTAAATCTATTGTGACTAACATTGTTGGACCCAACAAGGATTGGGTATTCAAAACGCCTTAAAAGGTTTTTAGGCAATGAGAGATGGATTGGACACTTGGCTCAATCGAGGAAAACAAGATTTCATCATGTCAAATGGAGCCAAGCATGAGGAAGATCATTCTATTATCATGAGCCAATGCTATCTCAGAACTTGCAATTTAAATTGAGTACTTTATTTAGCTTCTAGCCTTGTGTAGGTTTAGAATGCATTAGTTTCATGAAAACCAATTTAATTGCTTGTTGATTGTACCTTGCTCATGCTTCTTACTTGTGCTTCAATTGTAATCCTCGAAAGTGTTAGGTGGCACATTTAGGGGGAGTGCTAATTCGTAATCATGTGTATCACATCCCTACGTGTGCCCATATTTATTATAAGTGCTTATATATTTTTCAAAATCAACCTTTTAGCCAAAACTCAAAATTCGCTAATCTATTAGTAATCTTTTGAAAACTAGTTGAGAAATGTATACAAATGCTTTCAAAATGTTTTTCAAAGGTTTTTGCTTCATAAAATCTATTTTGAAAAGAAAATGAGATTTATACCAAAAACCTAGATAGAAGTATCTTGTTTTGGATTTAAATGTATAATTTTCATAGAGTTAAAGTAAAAAGACTTTGAAAATAATTTCAATACAAAAATCCTTGAGTTGGTCATTCTTAACATCTTTCGTGTTTAAAAGATTTCCAAAAGACCAATCAAACAAAAGTTATTTGATTTTGAAACTCGCCGAAAAACTTAGTTTAACCGATATAGATCAAAATATTGCACTTAGTGAGTTTCACCATGTGGACTAGATCTTGTGCCATATCTTAGTTCAAAATGGTATTCCAAACTCATACACAAAAGTTCAATCTCTAAATCTTATCTCATTCTCTTAAAATTGGATTTGATCTTTTGTGTTGTTGAGTATTTGATTTATTGGATTTTCTCGTGGTTCTTCAAAAGAACCCTCTTTGGACAAAAGGCGAAAATGATGTTCAAAAGACCCAAATTTGCAAAAAGCTTTGTAAAAAGTATTCCAATATGTATTCCAAATGTTTTACAACCTTCCAAAATAAAAATTCCTTTTATGGAAATTAATTTGGCCAAAACAATTATGTTTAACTCAAAAAAAAAAAAAAAAAAAAAAACGCCTATTATTGAATTTTGGCATTCAAATTGGATTTCATTGTTTTATAAATTATCATGGCTTCAAAAATGCATTTCAAATCCTTCAAGCCATGAGGGTTCAATTGTTCGTGAAATCCAAGTTGAAGTTGCACATTGAGGCTTTTATGAAATTTGTTCTCATCTTTGTACCTCAAAGCGCATTTTGCCAAAATGAGCTATAAGAAAATACTTTGCAAATAAAAGTTATCCTAAAAACGTTTGAAATAGTCCAAAGTTAGTTCCCTGATGATTTCAATTCATTTGGACTTCATTTGCAAAAATTCTTAACACATTTGCAAAAGGTGGATCAACTTTGAATTTCAATCAAAAAATTCAACTCATCTAACATCCGATTTTAAATCTAAGATCCGATATTCGGAGTTTAGTACACATCGGAATATCCGATCCATATATCGGAATATCCGATCGTGATACTACCGATCGTAAGTTTTCTTTCGAATTTGGCTTTGGGATATCTTTCCATTGATACTTCCTTTTTTCAAGAATTCCTTTTGAGAAAGATTCTTGTATTTCAAAAGTATCTTTGTGCAAAAATTCAAAAGTTTTGCATTTTATATGAAAGTGTTTTCAAATGGTATCAGTCTTGAGTATTCAATTGATTTCAAAAGTGGTATTCACTTGATCTTGAAGCTAGACAAAACTTGTGCAATTCAAATGCAAATGGCTCCATGATTCATTTATTGAATATCTTGGGGAGCTCATTTATGTCAAGTTTTCGGCACTTAAATGCTTCCAAGTGATATCCTCAATTGTTTAACTAACTCTAAGTTTTCAAGTTGTTCTCTGATACCTTTGGTTTTGCTTTGATCTCTTGTTTTTGATAAAATCTTGGTGGTTTCAAAAATCAAATTCAAACTAAAGGGATTTAATCTTTACAAAGGTTTATTTTCACCCCTCATGAGTTTATTTGTAAATCTCTAACGTCTTCTCTAAATCTGTGTGGTTTAGGATTTCAAAAAGCAAAACCTTGCAACCTATATTTTTCATGCTCTAGTTTTGTGTTTGCAATTGCTTTGATACCCTTAAATGCTTAATTGCTCTGATACTCATCGATTCAATCGACTATTTTTCAATTGGTATCAATATCTATGGATTTGATCCAACAAGTTGTATCAAGAGCGTTATTCATTTATTGTGGTTACTAGTGGTATCTTTTGGATGGTGTCTTTCAACTTGTGATGTCATTGAAGTTATTGTTCTTTCCTACAAATGACATCCTCGCTATTTGAATTCTTTCAAAGTGGTATCAATGAATTTAAATCAGCCCTACAAGTGGTATTTTGATTGCCTCTTGTAGCCTCTACCTTGATACCCAAAATTCTTTTGAGTTGGATTCTCCATAAGCTTAAATGCATTGTAAATTCAATCGCTTAAGAACTCTCTGTGTGAGGTTCTTTATGAATTGAAATACATAAAAAGGAGAAATTCCATTTAAGCATTATTCTTTATGAATAATTCTTTATGCTCGTTCTTGAATGAAGAGTTCCAAGCAAAACCCTGAGATAGATTTTAAGTGGTATCTCATTTCTCAAGTGGTATTTGTGTTGGGTTTCTCGCTTAACCTTATTAGGCAAAATTATAGATTCTTCAAGAGAATCATGACGTTTATCGTAAAGCCTAATAAAATGAAGTGATTTATTTGAATTAATTTCAAATAACCCTTGTGATACCTACCTTTGCACTTTGAGCTTAAATCCTTTCAATTGGTACTTGAGCTCAAATTCTTTCAATTGGTTTCAATTGGTATCCAAACTCAAAATATGGTCTCCTTTCAAGTGTTTGCTCTTCTTGACCATATTTCAAAAATTTTGCCAAACTTGTTTGCTTTGCCTTGCATTTGGTATCAAGCCATCATTTCGTATTTTGTCTTTTAATTGGTATAAAGCCACAAAAATTGCCACATGCGGTGTTATTGAAACCCTCATTCATGCTTAATTTATTCAATACCAAAAGGGGGAGATTGTAAGTTCAAGCTTATGAAGTTCAAGTCTCTCTTCCTCACATTATTTTAAGTTGGATGTTCATTTGTTTTTGGTGCTTATTGACAAAAAGGGGGAGAATTATGTGAGCTTTCCTCAATTGCCTTGCACATGTGTTTATCTCATGCATCTTCATATGCATCATGTGCATAGCATGCCATGGTATGGATATAAAATGCTTAATATTTGTTCCATATTGATATATATCCATTAGTGCAATTGTGGAAAAAGGTTTTGTCATCAATCACCAAAAAGGGGGAGATTGTAAGTACAACCTCCATTAGGTTGATCCATTAAGTTGGTTTTGGTGATTAATGACAAATCCTAATATGAGACTAATGTTTAAGTAATTACTATTTTCATCTCATCAAGGATGATTGATGATCATTGACAAATCTACTTGTTAATGAGACTAACATATTTATTGAGCTTATGTTTAGTAGCCTCACATTTGGATAGAAAATGGAAAACCCAAGGTATGCATTGTATCAATGTTCATTATTTTATTGCATTACTTAGATTTAAGTTGAAGTATGAATTTCTCCAATGTTTTAACCAAAAAACTCGCGGTATCATGTTTCCCAATCCATATATTACATGGATGCACACATTTAGGGGGAGTTCACACTCTAACTTAATGTTTCATTGCATTGATCTATTCCTCATTACAACATATAAAGGATCAAGACATTGAAACTAGATCTTTGAGTATACATTTAACATGCATAGTTGTAGTATACTCATGGTATCATAGGATATGCTCCAAAGAAATAAAATTGGATACGTGCATATTGATTCAAGATCAATTATATGTATGCACATATTGTGGAGTTTATCTTATAGTTGATGGCTTAGAGTAACGATCATTTCCATACATTCCACATATTATGGATCATTACTTTCCATCAACATGAGTATATGAAAACTCGTAGTTATTAGTATATATCAATTTAAATGAAGATTTAAATTGAGGTCGTTATCTCTTAATAATCAAAGAACATTGCATCATGAGTTGATGGTGTTCTTGTTATCGATTAATGATAATCGATAGTTCTGAGTATAACTAAACATTAGTTGTATCAATATACTTAAGACACAAATACAATTATTCATTTAAATTGATTTAGGTTGTGCTCAATCATTATGGAGGCATTCATTATGTGTTAATTGAGTGCAAGGATGATTGAGATAACTATGCATCTTGGACTAACTATTTTCATAAGTGATGATTGAGCCAGGTTAGGTCCAATGATGGTTAAGATAAAGAACGACAAGGACGACATCATGAGGTGATGAACGCCAAGAGGAGATCCCGCTGAGAAGGAAAGAAAGAATGTTCATCAAGAGGAGATGAACAAGATGTTGTGGAGAGCCGGTGATGATCCTAGAAAGAGAAGTAGAGCTGTGTGACAATCTTGAAGAGAAGATGATCGTAAATCATGAGGACTTCAAGAGAGAGCGATGTGACAATCCCAGGGAAATGAGGTATGATTGAAGATCATAAAGGCCCCAAAGGGGATTGATCACAGGCGCATCAAAGGTAACTAGATAGAGTGTCTTGTTATAGGCGTACTGCACTATTAAGAGGATGCAACGTGGATGATTTAGAAGTGTCTTCTGTGCTCAAAGTGTTATCTATCCTTAAATAGATGAGAGACACAATACACATCACGCATAATCCGGTTGTTTGTCTTTTTTGTCCGATCGGATGTTCCGATTGGGGATCGGATGTTCCGATCCACTCGGTAACTGGCGGTGTGTTGGTGAGAGTCTAGAACCTCTCGTGAGGATCGATGTTTTGGCCTTTGGATCGATGTTCCGAAGGCGTTAAACTCAAAAGGGTGCTCTCGTCAAATCGATGTTCTCGATCGTGAAAATCGGAAGTTCCGATCGTTGTTTTCGCTTTGCAAGTGTGCTGATTTTTTGCCTCGATCGGAAGTTCCGGCGTGTTCCGATAAGTTCCATGTTTGATCGGGAAGTTCGATGTCGATCTAAGTTCCAATGTAGACTTAGAAACTTTTTGAAAGGTTTCGTAAAGGTGCCTTCTTCGTGATCGGAAGTTCATGCAAGTTCGGCGTATCGGAAGTTCCGGCGTTAGTTCCGGCGTGTTTATTGGATTGAGTTTGTTCGAGTTTTTGCCTGGCCTGAAGTTTCGATGTTGGGATCGGAAGTTCCGATGTGTATAAAACGGCTTAGTTTTCGCTCCAACGGCTAGTCTTTGGGTGTGGGGTATAAATACCCCCTTGGCCTATTGGGAGAGAGTGTTGGGGATCTTGTTGAAGGGCTAAACAAGAGGTTGAGCTAGTGGAGTAGAGAGAATACCTTGTGATGCATTTGTTGCTCCTTGGTCATCTCATGAGCTAGAGAGAGCTTCTAAAACTTGTGTTGTGATTAGGAGTGGATTGAGTGTTCCTCCTTGCTCCTTCTCCTTTGATCTTAGTGATCCCTCTTGAGTGAGGTGTGGGAAGTGAGAGTTAGTGCGAAGAATGAGTTAGATTGAGATACATCTTGAGCACTAGAGTTCATTTCAAGATCATCCATTTGCTGGATTTGTTACTCTTGGAGTTTGAAGACTCCTAGACGGCTATAGGTGTCGCTTCACGAGCAACCAAAGTGTGTGGTGTGCCGTGAGAAGTTTGTTGAAGGTCTGATTTCACCTCCGAAGGGAAGAAATCAAGAAGCTGAAGCCACATCTCAAGTGTGACCGAGATTGGCGAGGAATAGGGTTGGAAAAGACCCTACAAGTGTGACTGAGCCTCTCAACTAAGACGAGGGAACCTCCTTGGAGGAAGTCCTAACTTCCTGGTAAACAAATCATCGTGGTCAATTCTTTACATGTGCTTATTGCTTTACTTTGATATCTTGTATTGAATTGATCTATCTAGGTTGATTACTTCGCTAGCTAGCTTTACTTCAAATTGTTGATATTTGTCTGCATAGCTTTGAGTAGAAATCAATTTGTGTATAGGCGTAATTCATTTTGCAATTCACTAAACTCGCTCAAATCTGATATTCGACTGTGACGGACATTCCGATTAGACACCGGAACCTCCGACTCCATATCGGAAGTTTCGATCTCTTTTCCGCTGCGTAGTTTTAGAAAATTGTAAATCGCCTATTCACCCCCCCTCTAGGCGTCCATCCTCGATCCTTTCACAGACCAAATTTTTTGGTCCGTCGTGAATGGCTTTTTGCTCGATTAGGGTTTGTGCAAATTTGGACTTTGAATTTTGATTTGTTTTTGAGATTATGAAATTTGTGAGAATTTCATGATGCTTGAAGTGGACTTTATGCAATGCTCATGTGAGTAGTTGCATGGATTGATGTTGAGTCAAGTCGTGGACTTGTGTTCGGATTCGTTTTGTGGTTTGTTCATGTGCAGGTATTGCTCGAAGACGAACGTGGTCGATGACGGGACCGGAACTAGGTTCATGGAGGAACTGAGGTTCGGGACTAGGTTCAGGAGGAACTGAGGTCTTGGTGGTCAAGGATGTCATGCGGGACGTTCGGGCTAAGAGAATGGTGCACATGAAGAATGGTTAGTCACGTGAGAATGGCAGGAGGTCATTCGCGTGCAAAGTGTTAGTCACGTGAGTATGGCAGGTGGCCATACGCGTGCAAAGTGTTAGTCACGTGAGTATAGTAGGGTTGCCATACGCGTGCAAGAGTTGTACTCGGCCAGGTTGGGCCAAGTAGAGTTGTGTTGGATACAGATTCCTTCTAGGGAATAGGAATCGTATTCAGAACTCCTTATGGTTGGTCCTTTAAATAGGAGGGTGTCTCTGTTAAAGGGCATCAATCGAACCAAGTAGCGTAACAGCGCAAGGGAGCTTGAGCTTGGTTTTAGGGTTTGTACTCTTTTGATGGGAGTACTTTAGACAAAAGAAATAAAGATCAATTCTTCTAGTTCCTTGTGTGCTACAATATTCTCTTTTGGTTCTTGTTTGCATACTTGTTCTAGTTCTAGATTGGTTTTTGTTTTTTGAGTTTCATCTTGATTTGATCCATCAAAAACCTCTCTAGGGTATTGATCTAGTGTTCCTCAAAGTTTTGTTGATAAATCTTTTGTTGTTCTTGATCAATCTACAAGTTTCGATTAGATTGATTTTCGTCAAGTTCTGGAACAGCAAGCTTGCGAAGCTTATAACTTTTGATCCGTAAGTCCGATCGAGCTGATTCTTTTTGGGTTCGATTCGTACTGGAATCTAGTTTCTTGTGTCCAAATTTCAGATCGATCTGATGGTTGGATCTCCGGGAATTCGCGTTTTACCGAACCTTTGTCATTCTGTTTTTGTCGAAAACGAGGCAATTATTTGGTTCTGTTTTGGGGTGAACTTTTAATAGATCAAGAATTTGGTTTTAGCTTCCGCACAATCATTCACCCCCCCTCTGATTGCTATATTCGTATACTTCGATCCTACAAGATTAAACAGTCAGGGAGAATATGGTACAACCGACTTGGTGTGTTCCTCATGAAGAAGGAATATTGTCCCTGTGTGTTCAAAGAGAAATCCCAGAATGGGTTATATGTCATCTCAGTATATGTCGATGATCTGAATGTCATCAGAACCACAAAGGACCTTATGACGGAGTTTGAGGTGAAATATTTGGGTAAAACCAAATATTGCTTAAGCCTGTAACTAAAGCATTTTCCAAAAGGAATTTTTGTACGCTAGTCTATATATACCTAGAAGGTATTGAAAAGATTTAATTTGGATAAATCTCATCTTTTAAAGACCATCATGGTTGTGAGATCCCTTGAAGTGGATAGAAGACTCTTTTGTAGACCAAGGATGGAAAATGTGAAAGTCTTACGACCTAAAATCCCATACTTATGTATCTCACAAATTGCACATGGCCTGATATTGCATTCGCCGTAAATTTGCTAGCAAGACATAGTATAGTCCCAACAAAAAGACGTTGGGCTAATGTCAAGATTTTACTCATATACCTCCAAGGTACTCAAGATCTTGGACCGTTTTTCTAGGAGAACCAAGACTTAACTATGGTGAGATATGTGGATGTTGGCTATTTGGCTGATCCCTACAGTGCCAAATCTAAGACTTATTTTTGTTTTTTCTGAGGCCGTTTAGCCATTTCTTGACTGTCTTTTAAGCAAATCTTGATAGCTACTTCTACCAACCACTCAAAAATTATTGCTTATATGAAGCCTCACGTGAGTGTGTTTGGCTGAGACGTGTGATTGACCACATCCAGAAGTCATGTGATTTTAATGCCGTTAATGCCCCTACGATTATCTATGAAGATAATATTACTTGTGTTACACAAATGTAATTGAGTTTTTGTAAAGAGCAATATCAGAAAGCATATTGCCCCTAAAATTTTTCTATCCTCACAAAATCCAGAAGAATAGTGAGGTAAATATATTACAAACTAAGTTATGTGAAAATCTAGCATATTTGTTCACTAAGTCCTTGCTAAAGTTATTAGCATTGGAATGAAATGACTTAGAGATATGCAGAGTTCAGGGGGAGTAAACCCTAAACCATGACCCTTTACATGATCCTAAATATCCTACTTTATATTCTGAAGACTATAAGTTGTGCTCTTTTTCCCTTAGTGAGTTTTTCTGAAGTTTTCTCACATGAAGGTTTTTAATGAGACAACTAGTGTAACACGGAGTGTGAGTGCAATGTACTCTTTTTTCCATTCTTTTTTCCCATTGGGTTTTTGGGAGGAGTTTTTAATGAGACATGTGCATTACACGGTATTCGCCCAAGGGGGAGTGTTATGATATCGATAGAATCTCTGTCCCTGTATCTGTATGGAAGGACTCTATCCATTGGTGGGCGAATCCGAATTGATATCTAGGGGTTTTTCTTCTATATATTGGGCATTGCCTTGTACAGAAAAATCAATCTAATTAAGAGAGCTTTTCCCCTTACATTGTGTGCGCTTCTACTTGCTCTTTTACTTTTGTTCGTGTGTTCCTGTGGGTATGCTGTCAATTGATGCGAGTAAGCGACTATGTTTTACAGCAAATAACATCCCTTTGTTCTGACGTCCACGTGAACCGGTAGGATTCAGCAAGTGTGAAGAGAGTAAGAGTTGCATATTTTGATAACCCTTTCAAACAAATTCTATAAATGAATTGCATCTATTTATTTAGCTGTAGCATATGGTTAGAGACTTAGAGTCATCCAGGGTTTCAAATTTCGTTTTAGGATTTTATCTCGATACCCTCTGAAATCCAAAATTTCAACGAGATCTCGCTATTTTGGACAAAATCCAAAATGCAAAATTCAAATCTGGTTCTTTTTTGACCGAGATTTCTGAGATCTCGCCGAGATCTCGGCGAGATTTGCCAAGATTTTGGTGATTTTTAACCGAACGAAAATTGGTCCAAAAATCATCAAAAAAATTTTATAATTTTGGTCCGACGTGGGAAACGACGTGAAAAATCCAATCCGTTCAAACTCCATTCAAATCCGATCAAATTTTGGTCAAATATACCGAGATCTTGCTGAGATTTTAGGTTACTATAGCACTTTGAATTTTTTTTAGGGTTTTCTTAATTTCATCAGAATTATGAAACTCGGAGGGGTCTGAGATCCGAAATTTCATCGAAATCTCGACGAGATTTCATTCCCTGGAGTCATCACATAAAAGTATATTCGATACAAGTCATTAAAAAATAGCACCCCTTTAATTTCCTGCGTGGTTTAGGTGCACGCTTGCACAACACAAAGCCAGGCCAAAGTCCTTGGCCGAGTTGAGCAAGCTTAGGCACGCCATTGGAGGGCTCTGACTTCTCATTGCCCGCAACTGAAACCCTTTTCACTTTTCTCTTTTTCCTTCCGAGCTTGCCGGAATTGAATTGTTTCCTACGAAATTCTTGCGCAATACAGTATTTCACATTACCCAACAGATTTGAAATTAATGTCCATTCCATGGAGGGTGTGCCTAGTCGCATTTATAGATTTTTCATTAACGGCGAGAGAGATGTGAATTACAAAGAGCAATGAAGTCCCACCCATTCAGTTGGATTAATTGGACCTATGATGTACGTACTCCATTGTACAACAAATTAAGATGGTACAGTCGCCTGATTTTCTCTCAAGTTTCGATCAGTACTACGACCTCTATGCGTTGCCACAGATAAAAGTACACGTACATGCCATGCATGGGGTCCTTCTAGTGAGAGTGCACCTGCTAGTGCCCTTGTCAAGGCATCCCAAGGGTATCCATACTTGCAAGTCAACCAATAGCTTGATAGTTGCTACAACATCCAAATCCAAGCCCTGGCGAGAGCCCAAAATGAAGGCTGGTTGGTTGGTTGGTTGGTTGTTGGTGAGTGTGTCCAAACAACCATTCCAAATCAAAAGACCAGATTAAGAACAGTGGTAAGTAAGGTAAGGTAGCCGGGTGCATGGAATAGTATAGCAATTCTCTTGCTTCACTCCTCCCCTTGCTCTCCTCTCCTCTCCTTCCTTCCCCTTGGAAAATTCTTCCCTACTCCTCCAAGAAATCTACCGTGCAAATATGGCAGATTGCACCATGTATATTGTAGCACAACGCTTGCACATGAACGGCTCGCCCTTGCTTGGCTAGCTAGCTCTTTGATTCTTCCCATGCATATGCATGACGCCATGACGATGAGATGCCTCAGGCCTAGCAGTCGCACGCAATGCCCCCTCATCGGCGGCAGCACCGCCGCCTTCTGCTCCTCGCTCGTCGAGGGGCTCGCGCATCTCGAGAGCACGCTGTCCACCGGCGGCGGCGGCGGAGGATCGGTGTCCATGAGGTGGTGCGCCGACGCCATGCGGCTGGTGAAGCGGATGCAGCGCGAGCTGCTGGCCATCTTCAGGAAGGCTGACGTGCCGGTCACCGTCGACTCCTACGGCGGCGGCGGCGGCGGCGATTGGTTCGAGCACTACATGCAGGAGACCGCGGCGCTGCTGGACTTCTGCAACGCGTTCAAGTCAGCCGTGTCGCGGCTGCACCGCTACCTCATGGTCGTGGACTTCGCCACGCAGGTGGGCTGCGCCGCCGGTGGGGACGCCGTTTCTTCACTCGTCAAGGAGAGCGCCGCGCCCTGGCCGGAGGAGCCAGAGGCATCGTCGTCAGCTGTCCGCGACAAGCTGTCCGACGTGAAGGCGGTGGTGAGCGAGACAGAGCGGCTAGGGAGAAAGATCATGTCCGGCAGCGCCGGGGACGACGCCGGCAAGGGCGGCATGGTCGTCGTCACGCTCGTCGCCAGGATCACAATGTCCATCGTGTCCATGTTCGTGCTCGAGGCGCTGGCCTCACCTGTCCCCGTCGATGTCGGTGGCCGGTGCACGCTCTGCTGCGCCGCCGTCCAAGTCCCGGTGCTGCGACCGTGGTGCGAGTCCCTTTCGGTGATCAACGACCGGTTCCCGAGGCAGGCGATCGTCGCCGAGCACGAGAAGGTGGCCATGGCGGTGAGGGACATGATCAATGCCAAGATGGGAAGAGAGGAGAGGATTAATGGACAAGAGCAAGAGATGGTGGAGCTGCTCAGGACAAGGTCAGGTGAGCTCAGGGAGGGAGTGGAGATGTTTGATTGTGTTTTGGATGAGGTCTTTGATGAGGTGATCAAGGGCAGGAATGAGATGCTGGGGATCTTCAGGGACAAGGCTCTAATCTGACTTTGTGGGTGAATTTTAGCTATAGCCTCTGGATTAATTAACCTTGAACAGCATGTAGAAATCTTCATAATGTGATTGCATGGATGCTAATTGATTGATCCATTGGATTTGTTTTGTAAAGGGTGTAGAAGTTCTTGTGATTGATGTGTGTTGCCATGTGTATGTGTTTGTGAAGGTGCTACTGTATTCATTTACTTTGGTTTGTGAAATTGTATTGACAGTGTGATGTACTGATCAATAAAGCAGACGTTCAGTCATTTTATTTCACATATGGGAAAGAGTTGCAACCAGCTAAAGACACATCTTCTATTTTGCATGGCACAGAAGGATGTTAAGTTTGACTGAAATGAGGTTCAGAGATCAAACATGGAGAGGGATGATCACTTCTTCATAGTCCAATTTGTCAAGTAGATCACAGAGCCCTGCCAAAAAAAAACAAAGAGAGTAGATCACAGAGAAAGGCTGAAGATTCCAAAAGGCCAAAAATCGCTATTTGCTATCCTGGAGGAAATTACAGAATGCAGTTTCTTGTTGTAATATTACATTTCAGTAAGGGCATTAAGGATTACATGAGAATCATATCCTCATTTACTCCATTGCTCTTCTACAATTGTATGATAACACACCGCGCATGGCCGGATCTGGGAGTCCATGCCCAGCCATGACTTGCCCCAGATCATATCCAAAAGAATGAACAATATTTTTATGGAGAGCGACAAGAACTTACGAAAATCAAACAGCTAACACTTCCTAATCCGCCTTTGTCAAGTGCAAAATGAAAGGTGTGAACTGGCCTGCAGGATCATAAAGTACAGGGGTAAAATCGCTTGCGACCATATATTGAGCACAAATTCCTTGACAGGTACATAAATATTGGCAATGGACATTCCAGTGCCTTCCTGAGATGTATCAAAAATACATTCCTTGTGCTGTCTTTTATCCCCATCCTTTAAAAGAATATCTGTCATCTTGTTAGTTGTGGACTGCTACGTCTCTCTTCTGATCGATGATGGAATAGCTTTGCTATTGATCGCCTCTCACAATCCTGAACAATTGTAGAATAATGAGTAAATCAGATTCAACATGGTTGTGGTCAACCTAGCTATGATGTCCACTGTACACACCTTAAACATATTGAGGTGAAACGGCTTGTCGGGATTCATTCTTCTAAGCTTCAAGTATGTATATGCAAAGCTGAGTTGGTCACGAGGTGTGAAGCGATCAACCTCATTGAACCACAGGCAAGAAAATAAGTTGGACATCGGTGTGTGTTCCCTCATGATGAAAGAACCTTCAGGGACATCTGTAGCAAGCAAAGATGTCTTAGGTTAACAGAACTCATACACTAGCACTAATACCAGCAGGTAAGAGAGCATACAGCTTGGTAGCAGCTTGTTGGGATCTGATGGGTTGAACCTTGTTAATCCGTCCGCCTGGTAAAACTCAAACTGCTGATCAATTATTGTATGGTTGAACTTGTTCAGCTTTTTGTTCTGTGCCACTTCCTCCCAAATACAGTGCCGATCATAATGATTGGAAATAGCATATTCATAACCATGCCGCCAAATAAAATACTCTAGGATAAGGTTAGGATCACTTTGTAATCGCAATTTGCTGTCCAGCCAGATTGAAAACCTGATACAAGTAACACTGTACTTAGACGATGATATTGCAAAACAGGATGGTAGAATAAGTACATGAAATTTAGAACAAAATACATAGATACTTGTAAGGTGCAAAACTGAGCACCAGCCCCGCATGATGGCTTACATGCTACTTGTGTGAATGAGCAAACTAAATTTATCATCAAGATGACTTATGCTTTCGGTTCAAAATAACTCGTATATTCAACATAGCATAGCATATCAAAATTTGGGCTTGTTGCGTGTTTTTCCCTACATATCTGTTATAGCGCGATGTATGTAAGCACAATAAATCAAGTTTAGATGCCCTACAGATGAAATCAAGAGGATTTCTCAATCAAAATTAGATTTATTTAGCTCAACTTGGAAGCAGAATGTATTCCTAAGTGGGGAATAAGAAGGCCATTTCATGTCTGTGGTTGTTATCAAATGGGGTAGGAACAGAATAAACTAGTAACAGACCAAATAAGGGCATATATCCAAGTGAGGTAAGCAACTCAGAATGTGAGATAAGCAACACTGCCAAAATTAAATTAAGAAACCAGGGTGAATTACCACTAAGTAACTAGTTACACACAAAAACACGCACATAAGAAATTATAATGTACTATAATGTGTGTCAAGCAAAAAGTTTATTTTTTTCTAGAGAGCAGGAAAAATCCTAGAATTTAACAATCAGAACAATACAAGAATAATGTTTCAAAGAAAAATTGAGTCCACTGAAATACATAACTAATCAGATATACATATTTTCAGTCTTACCTTGATGATGGGAAAAGCCGATGTGCCAAAAACTTTGGTATTTTCCCCACTCTCCGCATGTCATTATAAGGCATATTCTTAATCAATATGATCTTCCATATACCAATGAAGCCCATACTGTCCATTTTCTGACCTTCAGATTCTAAAGTTTGCAATGTCACTTCATCCAAAAACATAGCAAAGCAAACTGTCTTCTTTGACAGACTCGTGATCTGCAAATATCAAATATGTCACAGAAAGACATTTATCAGAGATCAAGTCCACTTATTAGGATGCGCAATACAGGATCCAAGGAAGCTTCACAGATGCCATCATTGTAATATTGCAGGTGGTAGGCCTATTAATCTCTCTGGTGCACATATCCTATGTCTATATGTGAAACTAAGTAGCAGTAAATATACTGCTCTAACTTGACAAATTCCTAGAACAAGATATAATGTAATGTGAAGCTAACAAGACAATAAACTCTCTGAAACATAACAAACCAGAAGTATACTTCGTGATGTACCCAAGAAGAAAAGAACCAAAAGAAATAAATTGATACAAACTGTTAAGCGCAAATTATGCAGGATGGGGAAGCACAGTAAATTGGTCAAAATGTCTTCTCTTCATTTAATTATAATATATTGTAGGGGCTTACCCTACTATTTTCAGCTAAAAAAACATTCAAAAGGTACACGTCCAAAAAAATACCTACTGTTTTGCCCAATGGAATCCTCAGACGATCAGAGTTTCCAAAGATGCAGGAAGATACAGCAATGTGGCATTTTCTCATGTACTTTTGGGCATCCTCTGATATATCAAAACCAGTGCTTGTACCATTAGGACCCTTAACAAAAGCACATTTTAATTGTTGGTCATGAGCTAAGTACGAATCCTCTCTTTCTTGTAGACTCTGGTGGCCAGCAAATCTTGGCTCCCAATATTCTGATCCAACAGGTCTCTCTTCAGCTTCTACATACTCCAAATTAAAACTAGCGAATTTCTCATTTTTTGCAGGCTCTACAAGTTGAGCAGTGGAGTTCAGGAACCTCATTTCACAGGTTGAACCTGTTTAAGTTTATCCAACTGATTAGATAACCATCTAAGAATAACAAAGCCTATTAATAAGTTTTTTATGAGTACATAGAGAAAACACGATACCAGCTCTTTACTAGGGATGTAGTTGATTGCAAACAGTGCCATATTTGGTATCAAGAGTAATTTAGGGTACAACAAATTATCAAATATAGCAATCATATTGATAAACCTCATCATCAAGCTCGCAAATATTGATTTAGACTTACACGAAGTACTGCAGTAAATACATCATGGTATTGTTCTGCTGCTAACATTCTCAGTTAATTAGCCTGAAATGACCTAGTCATATAACACTAGCTCCATATGGTAGCCTCTAAAAAGCTAACAGGAGCTGGTGAGCTGCAGAGGGCCAACAGCAAATCATGAAGATGGCGTGACAATAACATATCGGTTGGCGGTACAAAATATCCAAGGCATCCAATATTCAGCTCATGTTATTCATGTTGTAAGATTGAGGTAGTCACTAGGTACAATACACGTTATTCATGTCAAAAGATGTACGCAGTCACTAGGTACCACGACGTATTGTTAGAGGATTCTCACAAGCAGATTTCATGTTTGTAAATAAAAATAGCGATCTGACTATCTAAATAAAATGATGATCTTGCTACTGCAGAAAACAATTTTTTTCTCATCTACAACATAGAATCATCTCAGATAGCTACAGCAAGCTAGTAAAGCAAAACAAAATGCAGACAGCTTAGGTGGGATCAAAACGTTATGAAGTTAAACTAGAAAATCAGGTTTCTAAATTTGAATTGCTCGATTCTATCATTTTAATTTTGATGAGGGACAACAACTCACCAGACTTCTTATGCTTTGATTTCTTCTTTGACCCATGTTTCTTATCACCAGTCACTGAAACTTTCTTTTGATCAATATTACCAGCATCGCCGCCATCACTAATCCCTCCACCTGCTTCTGTGTGTCTCTCTAAGGCGACATTTTCCTTCTTCTCAACGGTCACATGACTACCATCACCAAGCTTTCTCCCACCATCAGATGGATGCAACTGAGCATCATCAAAACCATCCTGTGCATCAATGCCGTCATCATACTCATCATATGGATCAACCTCCCTCATCCCTGTGCCCGCTGCCCCCATGGCAACCGCCTCATACTGCTCCAGCTCTTTCCTGCCCCCTTCATTGTACAAGGTCCCTCCTTTCCCACCTTCAGCCACCTCTGCACCCTCCTTCTCGCCACCGCCGGTGATCTCCAAGGTCAACCCTTTCTCCTCAACACCAGGATCAGAGGTCACACCTTTCTCGCTGCTGCTGCCAGCATCGCCGGCATTTCCACCTGCACCCGAGATCTCCTCCTTCTCGTCCTCCGCGTAGTCCTCGTCGCGCCGCCGATCGTCCCTGTCCCAGTACCTGGAATCCCGCGCGCTCCGGCCACCTCCGCCGTGGCCGAACTTGAGCTCCTTCCAGTTCTTGCTCCGGTTCCACTCCGGCAACCCCTCCCCGCCGCCCAAATCTTGGCTGATCTCTGCCAAAATACACAAGACATGGCAATAAGAGCATCGAACTAAATCACCAAATCAAGCACGCCAAGACGCAATCAACCAAACAAGAAACTGGATCAAGAATTCTCCATTCGCATCAAATCGTGCCATGGACGAACCCAAACGCGCCATTTTGTTTTTTCTCAAAGCAGCAAGGAACACCACGGACCGCGTCAAACCATCGCCAAGAACCCATCGGCGGGAAACACAAACCTGCGGAGTGGCGGGAGAGGCGGCGCAAGAGGAGGAATACGCCGGCGAGGAGCAGGGCGACGGCAACCGCGGCCGCGGCCCGCGAGCGGCGGCGCGCGGGCTTCCCGGGGCGGCGGAGCCTGGACGGCTTGGAGGGGTGCGCCCGGTGGTACTCCGGGAGCGGGTGGTGGGCCCCTCCACGGGAGTCGAAGAAGCCGCCGCCGGATTGCCTGTACTGCGCCATTAGAGGTGGTGGCGCTCGTGCTCGACCACCATGGAGGGAGAGGGAGAGGGAAGGGAGGGAAACGGAGGGGCATTTATGTAATTTGAGGGGATGGTTGGAGGGAGTTGGTTAATTGCACGTGATGATCATGGGGATAGGAGAAGAGAAACACTACTGTAGCCCTTCTCTCTCTCTCTTGTCATGGAGGTTGGTGAGATGGGAGAGACGAGGAGCAGACATGTTAGAGAGAGAGAGAGATTTGGTTACACAGAAGTTTATTTTTTATAAAGGAGTGCATAGGTATCTCTCGCATGTTTATGTTTTGAATAACATCTAAATTTTAGTCGTAGGATTAAAAATTCAACCGTTCTCCTTCTATTTGAGTATTCTATAGATAGAAAATTAAATGCTCACAAATCATAAAAACCGTCGAGTGCCATTTAAAAATTCCTAATATTTAATGTGTTTATTTGTAAGTTCAAGTAGATAAGGTTATATTCGTCGAGCATTCCATTTAATCTAAAACCAATTTGCTCTCAAAGGTTTCTTATCTGGTTATATTGGTGAGGTTCCATTAATTTGATATAAAACCAATCTGTTCTCAAAGGTTTCTTATCTAGGAAGGAAAGGACCTAGTCTGAATTGAGTGCATGGTAATCCTTGTTAACCAGGAATAATTCTGAACATAGAGACTTCCTGGAGAGTGAGCAGCTCGCCTTCTAGAGCTTAATTGGTAGCTATTTGATTTTATCTTAACTTAATTAATGGTTTAAATCACCGTTTTAGAGATACTCTCTTCGTTCATTCTTGTAAGACGTATTTTGATTTTATATAAGGATTAAGATTGCGTTGAAATTGAGAAATACATGAGAGAAAATGACTTAAATGCTCCCAGTTAATTGTCTTAGAAGATGAAAGATATATGGTTGCGAGAGAATAATTAGGGGTATAAAAGGAAAGTTCTCATTAAATCTACATTCAAATTTTATATTTATAAATAAGATCATTCAAAAAACAAACTTTATAAAAGCGAATGGATGGAGTACATAGGAAGATGGAACAGCGAACATTCTCTTTGCGGAACAGACAAAGGAAGACAAAAAAAAAGTGCACAAGATAGATGTTTCACTTATAATTACCTTGTCTGTCCTGTCGAAACAATAGCGTTCCGCATTTAAGCATCTTGTTAAACAAGATAGATTGTGTTAGGAAACCGATTGACGTATCCTATATGGACTCTTCCTTATCTCTAAGCAGAACCGCTATATATAGGAGGCAGGGGGTCACCCCATTGTACACAAGCATACAGAATAATAAAGGCACCCGTTCCTCCTCATATTGTGTCTCTCGCCCTCTCTTTCTGTTCTCCAGTTTAGATCTATTAGGCAACCCCGGACTATTCGATAGCGAGGTTGTCTAACACGTTATCAGCACGAAGCTCTACCGGAGAAGAGGTGAGAACGAGGATTGATCTAATCACTCATTTTTGAATCTATTTGTATTTAATCTACGCAGCATTGTACGGTGACATGAAGTCACGTAGCAAGAAGCTACAATACAAGAATACAGTACATAGAAGCGCTTGGCATGAAGCCATCTTTTTTGACTATCGCGGCACGAAGCCGCCATCGCTAGCCACCGCGCTGCCACGCCGGGCCGTCACGCAGGGCTGCCGCGTCGCACCCTGCATGCATGAAAACGTGCAGAAAAGCTTTGCATGCATATGAATCTAGCAAGCATGCATATGAATCGTTTCCAGCCTGCAAACAGGAAAACTTCTAGTTTGTTGCTTGCATATATGCACACAGTAGCAAGCCATCCAACGATTCAACGCAATATGCATGCGTGTATAAATGTGTCTACGAGAAATTCATCCGGCCACGAAGTGCCTCCTCGGACGCCGAAGCCCGGCCGACACGCCGAAGCCGCCTAGCCGTTTTGCGCACATAGCGCTACGGTGCCCTGCCGGACCACCGCGCACTGCCGCCAGATGGGTCGTCCTGAGCACGAAGCTCACAGCCGCGTCGCCGCGTCAGATCGCATCGCCACCACGCACCATCCGCCAAGACACTACCACCGACCGCCTTCGAACAAGCCGGTCCGCGACTCGCAGTTGCCGCACCATCTTAATCGCTCCGCGCCGACCTTGAAGGAGACGCGTGCACCAGCATGCAACCATGCAATGGACTAGCGGACGCGCCGATCGCCGAACCGCCTGACAGCATTGGAGTTCCCGGCTGCAGCGGCCCAGCCGGTTCCCGGCCTTGAAGTAGCCGATGGCCGACCGACGCATCTGGCTCCCGAAGCGCCGCCGCCGCACGGCTCGCGCCGGAGCGTGCTCGCTGGCCGCTCTGGCTGCTCGCCGCCATCACGCGACGGCGTGCCGCCGCTGCCTCTCGGCCGCTGGCCTCGCTGAAGCGCCCATCAAGCATTTGCTCGGCTCGTCGCCGCCAGCTTTAGCCGTCGCGCCGAAAGCACGAGCTTCGATGCTCGAGCACGGCCTAGCGTCGCCCGGCCGCTATCTTGATGCCGCCGCCTCGCAGCGCCTCGATTGGCGCCGCCACGACGACTGCCGGCCTCGTGCTTCGCTTCGGATGGAAGTCCAAGATCTTCACAATCCAATGGACATGAAGTCCACATTTGCAAAACACCAACATGGACTTGAAGTTCATGTCCTCCAATTCGGTTCTGGAGACCAACGCGCACGGGAGGGCAAGGAAATTACCCCTTTGCCCTCCCTCAATTCTTTATTCCTTTTCTGTGTTTTGTTTTTCCAAAATCTGTTTGATAAATCGGAAAATTGATTAAAATTGCCAGAAAAAATATGAAAAATAGCTAGAAAATTTGCTGGCTCTGTTTTAATCTATACTTAGCCTTATTTTCTGCATTTATGAATAATTTGCATGCATTTTGCAATAATTGCCTTGTTTAGAATATCGGAAATTCCTGAGAATTTATTTTCCGTATTTATGAATTTTTGAATTATGCAATTATTGTTTACTCTGAATTCATGAATTGTGCAATTATTCTGTTCCATGCATTGTATTTATTACTTGAATATAATTCATTGGAAATTCAAGCACGCCGCACGAAGCGGCCACCGTTGCGCCAGGAAGACCGACGCGCATGGAACTGAATGCACCACGCGCATGAAGCCGCGTTAAAACCGATCGCACGAAGCCGATCGTGTATATGAATCTGATCGTTTGCACGAAGCCGATCACATACATGCACGTAGTTGTATTTCTGAATATTTATGAATTTTGTATTTGTGAATCTTATATTTATGAATCTTGTACTTATGAATCCTACATTTATGAATCTCGCACCTATGAATCTTGCATCTATGAATCTTGTATTTATGAATCTTGAAATTATTGCTTTCTTTTAGTTTGCTGGAAATTCATGAGAATTCAATTATGCATTTTATTGAATCTAGCAGCCACTTCCTATTAGATTGCACGCAGTAATCTAATGGAAGAACCTTATGAATATGAAAAGGTCTGGCATTGTCAAACGTGAGTTTTGAAAGAATTGGCCCGAATGGTCAGAACCATCTCACATAGACATCAGATTGCATAATGAATTACAAGCTTTAGAAGAGCATTTTTCTCATGAATGAATATGAAGTTTATTATTTATTCCAGTATTCTTTACTTACAAGCAATATTTGTATTACTTTACCACTGTCTGATTAGAATTATATTTCTTTTCATCTAGAAATCGTGTAGCGCCCAATGGAGGAAATATGCATTGTTGATAGTGGTACAACAAATACCATCTTAAGAGAGTCGAAATACTTCCAGGCATTTATCACGAAGAACGCCGAAGGATTACGACAATCGCAGGAAGCGATACGCATATAATAGGCTCAGGAAGAGCCACAATTATATTGCTAATGGGTACAACTTTGGTAATTAAAGAAGCCCTCTTGTACCCTGAATCAACATGTACTCTCTTAAGTTTCAAAGATATCTGTGCCAATGGTTTTCATGTAGAAACCAATGAAGAAAATGGCAAGGAACACTTGTGCATTGTGAAGCATGTGGAATATGGAAAAATGGTACTCGAAAAATGTCCCTCATATGAATCTGAGCTGTACTACACGAAAATTAATGCACACGCAGTGTATACTTCTTTGAAGACTGTCTTTAGAAGCTCTGAGTTATTTGCTTTATGGCATTGTAGATTAGGTCATCCTGGTCTTAGATTGATGAGAAATATAGTTAACAACTCACAAGGTCATGGCATTAATGTTAAGAATTTCCCGAATCATAAAGATTTTGTGTGCCATGCATGTGCCACCGGGAAATTAATAACTAGACCCTCTATTATGAAAGTGCAACATGAAATACCTGCATTCCTGGAACGCATTCAGGGGGATATTTGCGGCCCGATTCAGCCCTTGTCGGGGCCGTTTCGGTACTTCATGGTGCTCATTGATGCTTCCTCGAAATGGTCGCATGTATGCTTGCTGTCAACAAGGAATCATGCATCCGCGAAGCTGATCTCGCAAATCATCAGAATTAAGAATGTTTTTCCTGATCATCGCATGAAGTCCATTCGATTGGACAATGCCGGGGAATTTACTTTCAAGGCATTCGATGATTATTGCACGGCAATTGGAATAACTGTTGAGCACTCTGTACCGCATGTCCATACGCAAAATGGACTAGCTGAAGCACTAATAAAGAGGATTAAGTTTATTGCCAGACCGCTCTTGCAGAGTTGTAACTTGCCCAACACTTGTTGGGGACACGCAGTCCTGCACGCAGCAGCACTCATCAACTACAGACCATCGGTCTACAACATCCATTCACCAATGCAATTAGTGCAAGGGGTCATCCCGAAGATTTCCCATCTTAGAAAATTTGGTTGTATGGTATATGTACCTATACCACCTCCACAGCGAACTGCAATGGCCCTCTCCGCAAGTCTGGGATATATGTTGGTTATGAGAGTGCATCCATAATCAGGTATTTGGAACCCATGACTGGAGATTTGCATACGGTCCGATTCGCTGATTGCATCTTTGACGAGGATCGTTTCCCGTCATTAGGGGGAGAGAATCAACCATTGGATGAAAAATGCCGGAAAATAATATGGCATTCCACTGGGATCCCCGCACATGACCCTCGCACTAATGAAGCAAATCAAGAAGTCAAGAAGATAATTGATTTGCAGAATTTAGCAAATGAACTGCCTGATCATTTTTGTGATATGAAGAGCATGGTTAAGTCGCATGTACCAGCAAGAAATGCACCAGAGAGGGTGGAAATACCAAAGAAAGCAGAAGGTATCCCTCATCCTGTTCAGAGGCCTCAAAGAAAAAGAACATGAGATCTGGCTTCTCAAACCCAAAGTACCCGGAGACGTCTGGGGAAAACTGGGCGAGAGGACTTACCACAACCAATCACAAAAGTGCCCCAAAGCAAGAAGGGGAGCCAGTTGAGACCTGGCACTGGAAAGAAGCCTGTGGAAAAGGCAATTCCAGATCTGAACCTTTCATTGGAAGAAGCCGCCGGAAATAATGTGTGCGCACACATTGGCGGAGAAAAACTAAAAGAACTTGCTCCTGGAATGGGAAATAGAGATGAAGAGCAAGTAGAAGTGCACGAAGCACCCCATGATGAAATGGCCATAAACTTTGTAATAACGAGAATCGATGAATAGAGCAACAGCCAATGTCGATGCATACTTTGCAAAGAAGATTGCCACGATCATTAATCATGATCCCGAGCCCGCATCTCTCGCAGAGTGCAAGAAAAGGCTCGATTGGGAAGATTGGAAGAAGGCAATCACCGCAGAGTTAGTCTCTCTGAACAAACGAGAGGTGTTTGGGCCTGTGTGCCGCACGCCTCCCCATATAAACCTCGTGGGGCACAAATGGGTTTTTGTTCGAAAGAGGAATGAAAACAATGAAGTTGTAAGGTACAAGGCAAGGCTTGTCGCTCAAGGTTTCACTCAACGTCCTGGGATTGATTATGAAGAAACCTATTCTCCGGTCATGGGTGGAATTACCTTTAGATACTTGATCTCAATGGCAATCAACTTGAAGTTGAGAATGAAGCTAATGGATGTTGTCACAGCATACTTGTATGGAAACTTGGATTCGGAGATATACATGAAAGTACCGGAAGGTATCCCTATCCCGAACCAAGACAAAGCAAACAGAAACCTATACAGTGTGAAATTGGAGAAATCACTGTATGGGCTGAAGCAGTCAGGAAGAATGTGGTACAATCGTTTGAGTGACTTTCTCTGCAAGAAAGGCTACACGAACAGCGAAGATTGTCCATGTGTATTTATACAACGATCCACGAATGGATTTTGTATAATCTCCGTCTATGTAGATGACTTGAACATCATTGGGACGGATGAAGAAATTGAAGAAGCATGCACATACTTGAAATCTGAGTTTGAAATGAAAGACTTGGGTAAAACCAAGTTCTATTTAGGCTTGCAACTTGAACATGTCCAAGGCGGAATCTTGGTACACCAAGCATCCTACACGCAGAAAGTGTTGGAGAGATTTGGCTTTGAAAAGGCATACCCCGCAAAGACCCCAATGGTCGAAAGGTCACTCCAAGCAGACCTAGACCCATACAGGTCTAGAGAAGAGGGGGAGGAAGTCCTGGGAGCGGAGTTCCCATATTTGAGTGCAATTGGAGCGCTCATGTACCTTGCGAATAGCACTAGGCCGGACATTGCGTTTGCCGTGAATTTGCTAACACGGTACAGTGCAGAACCCACCAAAAGGCATTGGAAAGGGGTTAAGGACGTCTTCCGTTACCTCCAAGGAAGCAAAGATCTCGGTTTGTTCTATAGAAGGAACAATGAATTGAATTTGGTTGGCTATGCCGATGCTGGGTACCTATCGGACCCGCATACTGGAAAGTCACAAACTGGGTATGTTTTCCTTTGCGGTGGAACAACAATTTCGTGGAAGTCATCAAAGCAGACTCTTGTCTCGACGTCGACAAACCACTCAGAAATAATTGCCTTGTATGAAGCCTCTCGAGAATGTGCATGGCTTCGAAGAATGGTTCACCACATCCAGAAGTCATGTGGTTTGAACATGGAACAAACCCCCACCATTATCTATGAAGATAATGCAGCTTGTGTTGCTCAAGTGCAAATGGGATATGTGAAGAGTAACCTCACAAAGCATATCAACCCCAAGTTCTTTTATGCTCATGAATTGCATAAGATGAACGAGATAAAATATCTTGCATACTAAGTCGTGTGAAAATCTCGCAGATTTATTCACTAAGTCACTCCCGGCATCTTCCTTTGGAAGATGTGTTAGAGGAATCGGGATGATGAGGCTTAGAGAAGTGCAGATTTCAGGGGGAGAATTTTCACATACTCCTACATAAATCTTGAACATGAAGTTTGAGTACCCAACGTGAATCTTGACGATTAACATTGAAGTTTGGGTGGATTGTACTCTTTTCCTTAAGTAAGTTTTTCATTGAAGTTTTCTTACATAAGTTTTTTGATGAGGCAATCCGTGCAACACAGTAAGCGTGTGCTATGTACTCTTTCTCCAATTATTTTTCCCACTGGGTTTTTTTTATAGAGTTTTAATGAGACATATGCATCTCGCAGTGAAGAGTCCAAGGGGGAGTGTTAGGAAACAGATTGTTCCATTTAAATCGTGCCTACCTCATGGGAAAAGTTGTTTTAAGCATCTTGTTAAATGGTTGGCAACGATGAGTGCAAACCGTGAGCTGTCATGTCGATTTCTTGTCTTACCTCACCCCCACTGTTTGTAGCTTCGAATACGTCGCTAATTGACTGTGCTTTTGGAATATTGAGCACCCAGAGGCCGGGATTCATAAATAAAAAGGCCCAAGAAAAAGAGCCGATTGTTATCGCTTTGAATATTGACACGATTTTTAAAACAAGGTTTTAATCACTAATTTTTATTATAATATATTTATAAAGTTTAATAAAATTATAATATTATAAAAATATTTTTTGAGACAAATCTATATATAATTTTCATGTATTTAATTTAAATATTTAAAATGATATTGACAGCTAAATTTTTTAAAAGTTTAACTATACTTATATCTAAAACGATAACTATTTGTGGTTAGAGGGATTGCTAGTTACCCATCACCGTTGAAGTGTACATGTGGCAGGCACATCGTGCAGACTGCCAATCTTTTTCTTCAACGACTCAGGCTTTTATCTTCTTTTTTAGTTGGTTAATATATAATTGTCATAAAATTTGGATATGACAAGAAGAGATTACATGATTAGACTTAGAAATTGTACAATAAAACCATCTAAATTTGCAAAACTTGGACGTGACATTTAGCTAGACAACAGCATGTGGTGCACCAGCAATAGGATTTACTAGGTAAATAAGCGCAGCGCACACTGCGCGTGTGAACGAAAAACGAATCAGCGTTTTTTCGGAGGGAAAATAGGATTTTTTTTTGAAAAAAATAGACCGAGACGAAAAATGGACCAAGACGTATTTTTAAAATTTTCACTTTTTTTTGAGGAAAAATGGATTGGGACGGGAAAATGGACAAAGACGTACTTTCCAAATTTTTGGAGGGCCTTTTCCAACGGCGGAAGGACCTAAATGTAATTACGCATTTGTAAGGGACTTTTTTGCAACGGCGATAGGATCTAAACGTAATTACGTATTTTTAAGGGGCTTTCACGGGCGGGCGACACGTGGCATAGCTCGTTGAGCTCAAAAGCTCCCAACTTTAATATTGCTGATTAATTATTATACACGAAACTCGATAACATAGTTGCACTCAATATAGATAGGTAACATAGTTGGAGGAGATTAGATGAACCAAAGTGTAAGGTGGTTCCATGAAATAACCCGATCAATTAGCAGATTAATTAACACATTAATAGCATCTAATCGAATCATTAACTGGGAAAAAAATAAAAGTTAACGCAAGTCAATCAATCTGCTGGTTTAATTAAATAAACCACCAAAGAATTAACAGTACAAAGTAATCAATACAAATTGAGTATGGAAATTGAATTACAACATCAGTAAATATTAATTACAATTTCAATTATGATTACATAAATGAATATCACAATCCTATTACATAAAGAGAATAAAAATAAACTTCAAAATATTCAAATCCTCCAAACTCTTCGGTCTAGTCTGCGATAGAAAATTTTTTAAGTGAGACATTATGCAATGAAGTCAAATAAATAAAGTGCATGAATTAAATTCAAAAGAAATGCCATCAGCCGAGTACATTAAGTTATCGCTCAATGAGGTACCCTAAATTGTCTGGAGGCCAATTTGGCTCCTCTTGCGATTAGGAGTGCATCATTCGGCAATAACAAACTTGTTTAAGCTGTAGATGTGCGTAATTAGAAAACCTTGCGCAGTAAAAGTAAGTTACCCTCAGTAAGACAGTAAGAGCCACAACGAATGGGATAAGTCCAAGCCACTGTGCTGGAGGACAGCACAACCCATTTCCAGACCAACCGAAGCCATACTTAAAAACTCCAGCCAAAAGGCAAAGCCCAACTGGAGACAGAACAGCAAGCAACCACCAACACCATATCCCACACAAAGCATAACAACTGGCCAAGTCCAAGGTCCCAGAAGAACGGCGCAAGGAGTAGCCAGCAGGGAGCTAGGAGAATTGGACACAAGAGCAAGAAGAAGGCCAAAGCAAGCACAAGAAGCATCACAGTCAACACACCCCACTCTTCCTCCAACTTTACAATTCCTTCATCACATTCAAGTAAGTTATCCACAAATCCATTTCCAGTAGAGCCTACGAGATTAGGAGTAAAGCAAGAATAGATAGTTCAATCAATATTGGTCTCAGTAGAGTATAAACACGTGGGTTACGTCATACGTCCCCTTTTGATTTGCAAGTACTCCCTCGGCGTCAAATCAAGGTCATCGCCATGATGTCCTTCAACTCGTGAAACAGTTAAGTAACGAATCATCACAAACCAAAAAGGAAAAAACTGTAATCGCATAACATGGCATCAACTTCATCATTTACCATGTAATCTAATCGAAGCCACCGTCAATATGCCTTAAATCCACATTCAAGAATCATCACAGATAGCTACCCCAAAGGTGAAGTCAGCATATTCATCACAGACGGTAATGCATCAATAAACCACTTCATTGCACAACTAATTAATGGCAACATCAAATCGGTAAAAGGGGAGGGGAAAGCTTTAAACTAGGGATTACCAAACCCTAGCTCAGAACCAGAGCCAAGCCGAAGCAGCCCCATGAGAGAGGCGGCGTGGAACCAGTAGAAAATCGGAGTAGAAGAAGCCGGAGTAGGGGGAAGATGACCGGCACAAGAACCGGTGGCCAAAGGGCGACGCGGTTGTGCGGGCCGACGCGGGCTAGCGCGAACCTAGGGAGGAGCTAGCGTGCGTGGGAAGGAGACCGGCGGAGCCCAACAACACTAAGCGTGTGTTTGGTTGGAGAGCAAGAAGGATGGGATGGTTCCATCCCTAATTTCTGGGATGGAATGGTTCTGGTTTTTTGTTTGGTTGCAGGAATAGAACCATTCTAGTTTTTTGTTTGGTTGATGGAATCCATGGGATGGAATGGTTCCATCCTTTGTTTGGTTGAGGAACCAGTATGAAGAACATGTTTGTGGTCACTCTCTCTTTCACATGGGTAACTTTACCCTCTCTAGTGTTATCTGCGAAGAACATTTTTGTTACTTTATTTTAACAAAATTCTAGTATGAAGAACATTTTTGTTACTTCATTTTAACAATATTCCAGCTTCGTTCTCACATAATGCCAACATAATGCCAACTTCGTTTTCAAAATTCCAGCTTCATTCTAAAAATTCCAACAGATTGTTCATACATCACAAAAAATCCACCAGATTTCAAAAAAATGGAAGCACTTACCAATTTAAAAAAAATCCACAACTCACATAATGCCAGGGAGCACTTTCCAGATTTCAATGCTTCGAAATCATAAGCACTTTCCAGTGCTTTGAAATTGATAAGTGCTTCCAATTTCAAAAAATTATTATACAATAAATCCACAACTATATGTTTCCAATTTGAAAGCACCAACAGTCACACAGCACCAATTATTATACAATAAATCCACAACTATCTGCTTCCAATTTCAAAGCACCAACAATGTATGCTTCCAGTGCATACATCACAAAGTCACACATCACATAATGAAGCCATACATCACAATTATAAATATAGCAAGTCCATAAATATTTATGCATAATTAACCCAGTGCATACATCACATAGTCCATACATCATATAGGAGGTCTCACCAACCCATAAAAACAAAAGATGATCCATGCATCATAGAGGAGGTTTGATCACTTCATAAGAACAAAAGCACTGTGTCACACCGGGCATGAAGAAACGGATATACCACTTCCAAAAGACCTACCACCAACCTGAGTCACTAGCATCCAGGAAACTTCTCACCCACAAATTCTGCAACCCACAACAACTTGTGTTCCAGAGGCAGGCCACTGAAAGCTCTAGCAACATGAGGATTGTCAACCAAATAACGGTAATAAAGGGACTTGTGTGTCATTTCAAAACCTGGCAGGCTGTTCACATCTTCAAACAGCCCCTCAGGCACAGCTTTGTCTGCAGCACCAGCCTCCTTTATAGCTTTGGAAAGACATTGAGCGGCACGATCAAATGCTGCAATCAACCCCTCTCCTTCACCATCGACAATCTTGGATCTCTTGTGTGGTCTAGTGGCTGAAGATGTTGCTCCAGTAGCTAGAGAATCATTTTCTTCAGCAGCGGCTTCTCCTTCATTTTCTTCAGTGAAATCCCCTCCAGTAGCTAGAGAATCATTGGAGCCTTTAGCAAACTTACCGGTTGCCACACTATTACCAAAGATTGTAGCCATTTCACCATAGTGTTTGAGAGGCTTGTTCAAAAATTCATCATCACCTTTGTGATCCTACAAAAAAAAAATCAGCAAGCAATTATATACAAGTGTAATGCTCATGGTCATGATCAACTATATAAAAATCAGGAATCAAATAAATCAAAACTAATGTATGCAGCAATTACCTTAACATAATCCGTGTAATGCTCATGATCAAGAGAAATGGTGAAAGTGTCTTCATCCCAAAGAGCAGCACTCAACTTCCTAAGTTGGTTGATCTTAGAATACTTCCTTTTCCATGTCTTAAGGTGATTACCAATCTGCTCCCCAGTCCTCGTCAACTTGAAATGTTCATTCAAAGCCTTAGCACACTGATTGAGATGCACTTTCTTGAAACCAGATGATGTTCTAGTGCCATTTGCCACTATATCTGCCAAGTAAGTGAGCATAAAAGCTGACTGAGTTGGTGTCCATTGAGTTTGTCCACCACCCTCAGCCTTTCCCCCACTTGGCTCAGCCTCCATTGCCTACCATTTTATGATTTCAGCAAAGTAACAAAAAATACAGCAACCAATAGCAATACATAGGTCCATACAAGCTGACCTTAGCAATACATAGGTCCATACAAGTTTAGAGAGCAAGCAATGGAAGAAATACAACAACCAATAGGTCCATACAAGCTGCCTTTAGCGATCAATATAAAAGAAATACATGAAAATACAAATTGATTTCAGCAAGCAATAAAAAAGAAATACATGATCAAGAATGGTTGGCTAGGTGGCTCTGACGGTCTTCCCACATACGATTCGCAATGTGCTGCCTGAAATTAACCATGTATGCATGGTCCCTTGCTTGGCCACTTGATGATGTAGCATGGTTTTGAATAGGCATCGAGACATTTTCTTGTATGATTATTTCATCACCACCATCTTCTATAACCCAATTGTGAATAATGCAACAAGCAACCACAATGTCTACTTGGGTTGGAAATGGAAAGAAGGGAGTGGCATCATCAAGAATTTTAAATCTCCTCTTAAGAGTTCCAAAGGCACGCTCTACTGTCACACGAAGGGATGAGTGCCTAAGGTTGAACAGCTCCTTCTCGTTTTGTACAGGATTGTTGCCCCACTCATTCAAGTGGTACCTTACTCCACGAAAAGGCGGCAAGAAACCTGGTTTCGCTCCATATCCGGCATCAACTAGGTAGAACTTGCCTAACATAAACGGAACATGTAGTTCACAATTACTACCAATCCGATTAACCATAAACAAATCGAGCTACAAAAGATATATTTTACCTTGTGGGATACGTAGCCCATTTTCACGTTCTAAAGCATCCCGTAATACTAGCGCATCATGGGCAGTCCCCTCCCAACCAGCCAACACATATGTGAACCGAAGATCGAAATCTACGGCGGCCATTACATTTTGCGTAGCATGAGACTTCCTACCACGAAAGGAAGCCTCCAAATCCTTAGGCACAGAGGCCCGTACATGTGTGCCATCAATAGCCCCAATGCAATCCTATTTTATGATGAATAGAAGCCACAGAAGGTAAGCAACCATAAGCTTTGAAGCTTCAAAACTGAAATTGAGTTAGGGCTCCCACCTTAAAGTAAGGATCCCACCTTGGGTTCCCTGCGATTTTAGTTGGGGTTGCGGATGTAGGTGCCCTAATAAGCTCACTCCGTAGCTCACCAATAGCATGAAGCACTTTGTTGAAATAGCGGCTAACTGTTTCACCGGATCTATCATAATTGGTGCCAACTAACCTATTTTTAAGATTATGTCCTACTGTGTTCAAAAACATAGCAACCTGCTGCTCAACACACATATGTATAGTGTCTTGCAACAAGCCACGATCCTTAAACAATTTACAAAAACGGAAGAACGATGATTTAGTAAGCCTAAGCATGTTTACACACGTTACATCGTTCTTCCATATTTTATTATTTAGATAATCAATTCTCATCCTATCCCTTTCATCTATTGGAGCATAGGTAATTCTTTCTCTAGGTGCTGCCCTCTTCCTTTTTCTGGAATGAATGACCATGCTCATCATTGATAGCAACATATGTGCAGCAGCTGCATAAATTAATAGCTTGGTCGTCTTGTCCATCTAAATAAATAGCAATCGGGACAACTTCAGATAGTGAGGAGCAATTGTCTACTAGTATTGATAGGAACAATTGTCTGCTAGTATATGGAAACAATCTCAAGAGGCATGAACATACAGTGAGGAGAAATTGTCTACTACCATGAAAATACAGTGAGGAGCAATTGTCTACTAGCATTGATAGGAACAATTGTCTACTAGTATATGAAAACAATCTCAAGATGCATGAAAATACAGTGATTACCAATTGTCTACTATCATGAAAATACAGTGAGGAGCAATTGTCTACTACCATACAGTGAGGAGCAAGAACATGAAGGAAGCACTGTGAGGAAGAGGAGAGGGGATGGGACGCACCTGCCGCCGAGCTGCCGGTTGCCTACCGCCGTCGCAGACAAGCCGCTGAGCCGCTGGCTCGCCGCCGCCGCTGGGCCGCCGCTGCGCTGTCGCTGCGCTGCCGGATTGCCGCTGCCGCCGCTGGCTGGGACTGGCCGCTGGCCGCCGCTGGCCGGGATCGCGCCGCCGCTGCCGCCGCTGAGATCGCGCTTGCCGCTGGCTGCCAAGGCCGCTGAGATCGCTGGCCGCCGCCGCTGGCTGCAAGGCCGCCGCCGGATCTGCTCGCGCCGCGCCGCTGACGGGTGCCGGACGGGCACGACTACCGAAGCTGGGCCACAGGGACCTGAGCCGACGGAACGACCAGATCTGGATTTGGTGGTGTAGAAATGAGGTGAGAAGCGAGAGGGAGGTGAGAAGGCAGGGAGGTGAAAAGAGCCAAGCTGCCTGGGCGACGTGACGGAGCGATCGAATCGGATACCAAGCTGCGTTCGATACTTTTTTTGGGACCGAGCCATCCCGCATCTCATCCGAATATCCCTATACAAGAGCCACTCCATCCCAGTTGTTTTAGAACCAAACACCTCTAAAAATGGAATGGAGCCATTCTGTCCTACACTATCCTGGCAACCAAACACACGCTAAGGGGAACCATCAGCGGCGGACCAAGACACCGGCGAAGCCGAGGTGCGGGGGAAGGAACTGAGCCGGCTCTAGTCGAGAGGAGAAGAAGGGAGAGGAAGAGATCGAGTGAATGGGAAAAAGGGAGGAAGAAGAACAGACGAAGGGATAAGGGAGGAGCCAGCCGAAGAGGATAAGAAGAGAGGAAAAATAAAGAGGAGAATCAAAGAAAGAAATAAAAAGAGAATAGAAAATAGAAATAGGAAGAAGAGAAAAACAAGGAAAACATTTAATTTTAGCAGATCATTTAAAATTATAAAATTTAAGTCCCTGTCAAACTTCCAAAATCAATCCAGGAAATCCAAACAAATTAAAAACGAGAGGTACACCCGGCCGAGTAATTTAATAAAGCACGACCATATAAAATCAAGCAAAACCTTAAAAATCGTAAGGTAAAATTTATAAACCTTAAAATATATAAAATATATTATCTTAATATATTAAGCACGTTGGTCACTTTAAAACATATAAAGACTTATTTACCCCTAAATATGGTACTATGTAATTTTAGGAAATAAATTGAATCGGATTATAAATCAGCAAACGGGTGAAGACGAATATTTTGACCAAAATCCAGGCAAGCTTCCTTGTCCATATTTATGACATGGTTTTAAAAAGAATTTGTGAAATTCAATGATGCATGGTAAAAGCTATTTATGTAATAAAATGCAAATCGATGGTGGGATCGACTGCGAGTGCAGTTGGATTGATATTTTGACTCAACTGACAGGTGAAGTTGGGGTAAGTTGTTAATTGGTGGGTAGAGGGAGCCATAAATGTTGTTGCCGGTGGGGCCTTCTACATAGGGATATAATATAGGGTTGAAACCATTACACTCAGGCAATGAGCCGTATTAAATCATATCAACCATAGTGTGTGGAAACAACCAAAAAAAGTTATCTTATGATGGTGTGTAAATCTCCACATTGGGTAAGTAAGATGTGTTAAGGTGGGATTGCCAGATTTCTGGTGAAGTACATGATGATAACCGGTGATGGTTATTCGACGCTATATTTTAAAGTCATTGGAAGAGTATCTCCAGATGAAGATCAAATGGCCATTTCAGGGTATGAGTAACTCTATTTCAAGATGATATATTGTTATTCAGCATAGGGTAACAAAATGTCAACCAACATAGGTTGCCTGACTCCAGTTTCGAATTAGAGTACAACTGGAAAAGGGGACCAGGGTTGGAGATTTAATACCAGAGTAGTGAACATTCTGGGTTCTCGATTTCGATCGAGTTCGCTGTGGGGAAAGTGATACAAAACCTGCGCAGGGTATAAAATCATAAATTCATGCCTATCTTCTGGACTGGAGGCTACCGAAGTTAGTTCTGTCTTCTATACGAGTCCTAGTAGAAATTTTACAATTAATAAAATTTAACTCCAGACTTTTCTAATAACAAAACCTGGTTTGGAATAAATGGATTTGAGATATGAATTGAGGATTGGAACCGGTGAGGGTTCTAGATGACAAAATACATAAATGCATATTTGATACTAATGCTTGATGAGTACATCTTATACTCACTCTTCTATAAATCCCTCTTTGCTTAGATTCTGAGTGCTATGGATGCTCCGATGAGGAGTTGATGGGGGATCACCCACAGGACCAAGTTGATGAGGAGATGGAGTACGACACCGAGGACTGGGTGGAGTAGCAGTCCGTATATCAAAGGCCCTCGCTCCCTAGGGTAATTATTAGAATAAATATTATCTTAAACTTTTGTTGTAAATTATGTATTAAGACAGGTGAGGAACTGTAAGACGATACTGCGTGTATGAATGGTAATGGGTATCCTTGAAGTCTTTAATTAGTGTTCTGTTGCAACACTCTGAAATGGCGTATTAATTAATAAAATCATCGGGCTTACTCGATGATTTATTAATTAAATATGCCCAGATCAGTATAATTAACTCGAGATTTACGACAACACTCAGTCATCATCTGGAGTTAATTATGTGGGTCACCACATTCGATGACACACAATGTGTAGTTAGAAGCACAACCTGTCAACGATATTGTGTTGCATGTGTTGAAGTATACAAAATATTGTTGTATTTATTTATAAGCTAGTTTCCTAGGAAAAAATAGATAATTGTATTGAGTGTTCAATGCAGGGAAAATAATTTTATAATTTACTTAATCGAAAAGCAGTGTAGTCCAACTAGAGTCTAAATATGTAGTCTAGGATCATAGCCTAAAAAATTCAAGGGTGTGATGTATAATGAATGTGACAAATGAGTTAGGAAATAAGAGCGTAAGTGTCAAGGCCCCAAGTTCCAAAAGTTCTGGGACATCCGGAGTATCCAGATCAACATCCGGAATGTCCGGATACAACCCGGAATGTCCGGATAAATTGTCCGGAGTATCCGGATTGGGCTGACCGAACACCCCAACCCGGAGTGTCCGGATTAAACATCCGGAGTGTCCGGGTTGATTCCACCGAAGACCCCAACCCGGAGTCTCCGGGTTGAGCATCCGGAGAGTCCGGATTGTGCGGGGTTTTTGTATCAAAGTCCTATTTCGTGGCTTCCATTCTTCTTTTCTCCTCTCCATTTGTCCTCCACCCAACCCGTGCGTCTCCTCCACCCCTAGCTCTACTCCGGTGAGCTCCCCACCGGCCGGAGACCCTCCGTGGCTTCTCCCCAGTGGCTTCTCCATCACGGTGACCTCAAAGCTCCTCCCCAAGCCGGCGTCCTCTTAGCTCAACCCGGTTTCCCCTTCCTCCCCTTCACCCCCTTGAAGGTGAGATTTCTCCTTGGAGTTGTTTGTGGTTCTTGGGTTCTTGGGAGCTCATGTGAGTAGATTTGAGGTTAAGTTTGTAGATTTGGGGTTGGGGTTGAACTTTGGGAATGTTAGGGTTCTTGGTGGGGTCTTGGTTTGGGGTTGGTTTTAGCAATGTGAGGTGCTAGGGTTACAGATCGGGGGTAGATAATGTCGTCCCTAGCTTTGGATTGGGTTTGGTTGGAGATGTTAGGAATGAGCCTCAATCGCCGTGGTTTGGGCTAGCTCAGAGCCTCTCCGGCTCGACCACGTGTTAGGAAAGTGCTAGATCGGGTTCTCGTGGTGCCGTAGAGCTCGGTGGCACCTCGATCCCTCGCTCTCGTTGGGTGAAACTCGCCAGGTCCGGAGTGTCCGGACAAAATGGTCCGGAGTATCCGGGTAGGCCGGACTGTCCGGATAAAATACCCGGACTGTCCGGGTTAGGCTGATCTGTCCAGGTTAGGTTGGTTTGTCCGGTTGCGTCGTTTCGTCGGGGTTTTTCCACTTCTAGTCGTTTTATCGCATTGCATGCATCTTATTGTTGCATTGTGTTCGTGTAGAGAACGAAACCGCGGTGGGTGATACCGCCGTGGTCGGGGGAGTTGCCGAGGGGCAAATCGCTGTTGATCCGCAAGCAGAAGAGCAAGGCAAGCACCTAAGCATTTTGAACCATGTTTATAATCTATTTTTGCGAATTAATTGCTTATTGGTTGATTAAGTGTTGCATTAGGAATTGAAATGTGGGATAGGCTAGATCCTATTTGCTGCATGTACCCTTCTTGTGGTTGCTCGTTTAACACCTCCTTTGGAGCTAGATTATGGGTACTAATTGTGTCATGCTTAGTATGCTTAGAAGTCGGGTTTGGGCCAAGTGGTGGAGGGTTCCCCTGCTTGAGGCCTTACACTTTACAGTTTACAGAACGGCTTGGTTGTGGTTATGTGGTGGAAAAAGGTATAATTGGAGACCGGGCGGGAGAGATAGACATTTGGGTAAGGAGACTCAACTGTGGTAGTCCCGCCCGAGTCAGTTAAGGACCGATTCGATGTTTAACCGTAGCCGAGCACACTTTGGTTGATCGCATGCCGGAAATGGGCCGGTAAAGCTATTCTTTCATCGCATGCCGTTCGATGGGGCATACACCTCATGTGGTTGGACGTGGTTGAGGGCGGGGCTTAGGCCGACTCTCGAGCGCCAAGCTGGGCTTGGGGCCGCTCGAGGGGGTGCTAGGTTTCCGGACTGCATGAAGATGTCCCCAACGGATTGGCATGGATGAGAAAATGGTTGACACGAGGTTCTTAATGGCACGTGTTGTGCGGTCAACGCTTCCCTGCAGGGTTAATTAAGCGATTCGAATTGCCGTGCTCACGGATATGAGCAAGCTTGGTTACATGTTACTACACGTAGTAATAACTTGAACTGAAGTTCGCCTTTGGGCTTGAGCTCGAAAAGAATGTGATTAACTGTTACATTTGTTAATTGTTAACCTCACATTAGAAGTAGGTGCTATTACAACCGCATTAAAGTTTTGAATCGAGTAGTTTAAGTAACTAACCAGCAAATGTAAGCATTTCTGCAAATTTTGCCTTCAGTTTATTCCTTGCTACGTCCAAATGCATATCCCTTTTGAGTCGGTCATATATGGATCACGGGTAAGACTTGCGAGTACCTTTTGTACTCAGGCTTCTGCTTTTGTGGATTTGCAGGTGAGGATCCAGCGGGGTGTGAGTTTTGCCCCTACTGTCTGTCGGTGACCGGGCGGGGCACCGAGTAGATGCTGACGACGCTCGCATGCCCGGAAGTGTTCAGGGCATGACACTTCCGGAGGAGTTTTTACTTTTGCTGTATAGGATAGTTGTTGGATCTTTTGTTGTACAGCTGCGCTTGTTTCGTAACGTCAGTTCGCCCCCTTTTGTTTTGTCTGTGTGCTCTTTTGTTTGGTCGTCCTCTGGGCTTCCGTTTGCCGTGTCGTGTGTTTGTTTGCTTCCGCGTCTATGCGCCTCTAGTAGCGAGGTTTGGGGCTCGATGCCCCTTTGTGCGAATTGATATTGATATGGCATTGGGAACCGGTATGTGGGGATCCTGGGCGAGTTTCGGATCGCATACCGGGGGAATACCGGGGTTGTTGTCGAGTCGTTTGGATATGTGTAGAGTTGTCTCGATTGGGCTTGGGTATTAGCATCGAGATCACCTCCGGTGATTCGTTGCTAGGATCCAAATTCGACGGGAGTAACTGTTCATCCAACAACTCAAGGACGATCTGGGCGGCTCCTCTCAGTAAGTGGGTTGGCTTCTAGTTTGCAGGCTTGCAGCTTAGTTGGTATAGTATTGGCACATTAATAGAATCCTCTAAAAAAGAAAAAAAGAGACTAATTAAGTGAAGCTGCCAACCCGACCCAACCCGACCCAACATGATCGATCCAGCATTGTCTCATTGGATAAACTAATTTACAGTTGCCTGCCCCGCTTGTTTTGTGCAGCTAGGATCAGATCATGACACGTGAATGGACGTGGACGGACTGCACGACTGGAACTAGATAACAGTTGTTCTCTTAAAGTGCAAAACTGTAACACCCCAATTTTTTCTTTTCTTACATTTAATATGCATTTGGAATTTTTGAGAATTTTTGGAATTTATTTGGAACTAATTTGAATTGAGTTATTTATTGAATTATTTAACTATTCGAAAAGTTTATATAAAGTTTTGTTGCAAATATTTTATTTGAGTTCAAAATATCTCAAAATATTTTCTACAATTTTTCTGGTATTTTTATTTCCTTAAATGAATTAATTGAATATTTAGATTTATTTTAATTAGAAAATCGCTGGAAAATGCTGTGAACAGTGTGGGCCGAGCTCAGCACTATTCATTACGCTAGTGTTCGATTTGAGCCATTTTTTCATCCGAATTCGTTTTTCTTTCGGTTTCCTTGCATGGCACGACTTCCCAAACCTATATAAGTGTTCCTAGACCCCTTCCACTCACCCCTAATCTCCAGTGCACCTCCCAAACACTAAAAACCGCATCCATGTCTCTCTCGTGTGCAGACCGTCGTCAGCCGAAGTTGGCATCGCATTCTTGGCCATCTCGATGAGTTTTTCCAAAATCCCTTCGCTTCACCTTGAGCCATGTACTCCCACCTACCTCTCCACCAAATTTGGTGCAGTTTTATCTGCAAAATCAAAAGTTACGACCATTCCAATATTTAATCTTGACATCACCCGTTCTCCTTCGTTTTCACGAATTTGACCGTGCCCTTTTTACTGTAGACTCATCTTGATGTCCTCTACACGGTGTTCACCCTAACTCAAGGCTTTATCGACGAGATTTCTGCAAAAAATTCAATCTTTCCAGACCAGACCGCGTACAGACAGCAGGAAACTTTGTGGCTTGTTCCCCATTGATCCAAAAGGTAAAACTCAGATCCGTTCACATCACTTTGTGCCTTAGGGTCCCATATAGCTCTCTGTAAAAGTTGGTTAGGTTTGATGCATTATTTTAATAGTTATGACCGTTTGATCTATTAGCTTCAAAAGTCGTTCATCGGTAGTTTGTGATCTATCTGGTTGGTCGCCATCGAATCCACCTATACCGTTGAGTTCGTATCATTGAGTTCTATGCGGTGCTCACTTCCCCTTTGCTATTCCATCAACCAAAATTTTTAATATTAGTTAGCCGCCGACTTTTGTCACCGTCGCGCGTTATCTTTTGCCGCCAACCATATTAGTTTGTCATGGCCGTATCATCTTGTTCAGTAGGTCAATATTCCTTGTTTTTCTCATCTTTAGAGTTCATTTGGTCTCCGATTGCTATCCAAGCCATAATCTAGTATCTAACCATCGTCTGTCGATCTAGATTCTTTTGTTACCGGATCCTGTTTCGGTTAGCCATCCTTGGTATCATTTTGTCGTATGACCAACCCTACCTATCCTATCCCTAAGCCAAGTGGAACTATCTGTGAGTCGTTTCGCTCAAACCCTAACCTAACCCTAGGTCTGATCTATCGTTAATGATGCGTCGTGACCTCGCAGCCCACAAATTAAACCTGAGCCATATCATGACCTCGCTATCATATCGTTGCACCGATGATCGACACCTTGTTATTTCATGAGTGTCCTGTCAAAGCTTTGCTCTCATTGTTTCGATGTCATCGCATGCATGCATATAAGCAAAAGCCCTAGTGCGATGTCATCGTCTTTTCTATCCCCTTGATGTGATCTAATCCCATCCCATGTCAACCTAGCCTCATCGTTATACCATCTACGTGGCCAAACCAAAACCCTAACTTAGGCCCTGTTTGTTTCGGCATTTTCATCGGCTTAAAAGCCAAAAAGCCTAAGTCGAAACAAACGACTGGCTTTTAAGCCGGGCTTTAAAAAAGCCAAAAGCCTATGTATAACTATAAGCCAAAAGCCAGACAAGATGAGCTTTTTTGGGCTTTTTTTAATGAAATAACCATTTGCCACTAAAAGTCTCCAAAATTACCCACCAAATGCCATCATATATAAATCGAGAATTCATCCACCATCTCATTTAGGGTATTTTTTACTTTTCATCTATAAGATGTACCATCTAACCCATTAATAAGCCAGGATACCAAACAACATGTCTTGGCTTAAAAGCAGACAACTTAAAAGCCCATTAATCCAAAAAGCTAGCTTTAAGCCAAAAGCCAAAAAGCTTAAGCCGAAACAAACAGAGCCTTAAGACCGGTTCGATGGACTGAGTTCATCGTGAGCCGTGTTGCCGGTATTGCTATTTCCCTCATTGTGTCAACCGTAGTAAAATATTTGTGCTGTCTTATCCCACATCGGCATCACTACCTAGTAATCGTATCATCGCCGCCTTATCATCATCAAGCCTCTTCATCGATGTATGACTGAACCCCAGATCAAATTGCAGTGAATGTCAACCCCATTTGTCCATGTCTTATCCCTGAAAACCTAATCTGCCATTAACCTAGAGATCATTCGTGGACTTGGTCGATAGACCAATGGCCATATGCCATATCCTTATGTCCAAATCTAATCCATCAGTCTATCTTTTGTTTGACTATGTATCCATTCAGTCAACAAAAGTCAACATTGATCATCAGCTTAGTTCATTGTGAACTAACATATCTTTATGGACCTGGTCTATAGATCGAGAGTCCATATGTCATTGTCTGTCCAATCAAGATAATAACTTCAGAAGAAATATTCTTTAGAATATTATTCTTTCTTTCTCAGCTATTAGTCTTTCCCTTTTCGGTGTATTTTTCGAAAGCCCGTTTTCTTTTGTGTGAATCTCCGGTTTAATCCATCCAAGTTCCTAAATTCATCTAAGTCCTTTTGATCCAATACTATCCATTCTTGAATTTGGAGTTTATTTGATTTGTCTTTTGAGTTTTGTTGTACTGGTGTCTCTTTATCGTTAGACGTATTATCCGGAAGTCGTTCGAAGGAGCTGAAGATCAAGGAATTGAAGATCGGGGGTCAAGAATCAAAGATAAAGAGTAAAGAATAGTAAAAATCACAAGGGCAAGGAAAGTTGTGCTTTGACCATGTTGATCCCACATTTAAACTTTATGTTGATTTAAACTATTGCATGCTAGTTTAATTAAAACGATTTCAATTAATCTTGGGAATAGCTATGCGATCTAATTGATGTATGCCATTTTGTCTTTAATAATTGTATGCCATAAATCAATTGTCGCCCTAGGCTATGGATTAATAGTTGGACATTATATTAATTGCCAACATGGGATGATAGATCGAATGTAGTATGCTTAGTCATGCAACGTGTCGATGAATTGATTATATCTTGTGGGTAAAGCGTATAACCTCTGCAGAGTGTCAAACCTAATCGATTAGCCGTGTTCGTGGTATTGGACAATGCTTGGGGATTACAATCAAGGGTTAGATTTTCATAAAATGATCTTGAGCTTGGAGGCAGGCCGCCTGTGGAAAAGTGATAACTGGTTAAGGATGTGGGATGATTTACTTGTGAAATAACTATGAAATTTATTAATGTTGTTAATCGTTTTACCGCTTTACAATCTATTATGTTTATTTGTGAATGCTGTTGTAACACCCCGGCATTTAATATGCCCGAATGCTACCAAACATAGACTAAGCAACCTCTAAATACCACAATTACAAGTAAATTACAGCAAAGGAACAAATGCTAATACCGAAAATTTCGGCAGTATCTCCTTTGTTTTTCCATGATTCGGAGCAACAACAAAGTATCACAAGTTATATCATAATGGAAAGCATCTAAAACAGCAATAACATGTGACATAGCAACAATATAAGTCCAGGATAAAGCATTCAACCACTTCATGAGCTAAACGAATCAAATAGTAAGACTGAGCATATAGTTAAGCAATTCTCCAAGTTTCATGGCAATACTTTCATTATCATGACTCCAAATGATAACATTGTCTAATTTGTGTGGAGCTACGTGTAGATGTGTAGCTAAACCCTTTTTTCCCGCATGCCGGTTTCATGGTACCTAAAAAAAACAACATAAACACAAGCGTGAGTTCATCACTCAGCAAGTATATTGCAATGGAACAAGAAAATACATTCCAATACCTTCATCACCACTTTTCACATACAACATCATACACATCTCATATTCATAGTGTAAGCATATCATTGACATCATCATAAATCATCCTCATATAACATCCTCATATAATGCAATGCAATGTAATGCAATGCGATGCACATATCTCCTGGAAACTCATACCGGTATGGTTGAGTACACACCCGTCGGCATGCACCCTCTCCCCCCTTCCATCCCGAAGATGGAGGGTGCCTACTCCTCGCTTCCGTTCACCGCGGTGAATGGAATCACGATGTAGGACTTACTCATTGGCTCTCCGGAATAGTCATAACTTTCTCATCGACCATCCCCGGACTAGTTATGACTTTCTCACCGCCCGGGCTATGTAACATGCCATGTATGCAAATATGCCAACATCATAATTAACTTGTACATTAACACATGGCATCATAACATAATAAACATACTCATCATATCATTGGCAATCATTAAAGCATGGCAAGTGATCATATCATATAATCAATTTCATCTAGTCTCAACTAGCAACCTACAAACCGCTATCCATTACAATACACTTGCCTCAACCACGGGCAACGGATTGGCGAGAAGTAGAAGGCACTCCCGGGGTCACACCACCTGCACATAGGCACCACACACTCACAATCATGTCCACAAAACAGTACACAAACCCACTTCTACCCCGACATCGCAAACTACTCGCAAAACCCAAAAACAGAGGTTCTGTCCCGTCGGGACAGCAGCCTTCCAAAAGGCATAACTCGGGTTCTAAGACTCCGAATCGAATAAACGAGTACATCCTCGCGTAGCTTAGGAAATTTTCCAACTTTTTCTAAGTATAGGGAAAGACTGATTCGGACTCTAAAGTTGTTTAATCTACAAAATACCATGATCTGTTCCAATCACGTCACAGATTTTAATACGTTCGGTAAAACAAGCATAACTTTCAAACGGCTGGACGGAATTTAAAGTTCTTTATACCCATTGAAAGGTATTGAAATTACCTACAACTTCTTCAACAGACGTACGACCAAATTCCGACTCTAAATTGACGAAAACCCAAACTCTAGGTCGACTGCTCATGCTGCCCGAAACAGAGAACGTAGCAACTTCTAGATCTAATCTAATCTACTCAATTCCAGCACCACCAATTGATCCAAAAACATGATAATGACCCTTAGAACAGTACCTAGACCAACCCCAAGGATTACCATGGCCATACCTTCGCTCAACGCATGAAAACCCAATAGATCTCCTCCCGGTTCGCTCATCGCTCCTCGCTCCTCGCTCCAATGGACGGATCTTCGAGATGCAGGGGTGGAGAGGCTACCCTAGGGCAGCAAGGGGTGGAGGAGAGGTGGTGGGGAGGTGGGGAGCAAAGGGGGAGGCCAAGGGGGCGCACGACCAAAGGGGGAGAGGAGAGGTGGGGGCGGCTAGGGCACAAGGGGGAGTTGGGGGCGCCCAAAGCAGGGTGGGGCACAACAAGGGGGCAGGGGGAGCCCCTTAAACCAGCCCAAACAGGAATCCTAATCCCAAATGGACTCATACTTCATCCCACCAAAGCCCACAACCCTTCCCCTAGGCCCAAAACTCCCCGGAAAGGCCTAAACTCCTAGAAACTGCCCAGAAACGGCCCGGAAACGCTATTAACCTCCATACCCTATGGTTTTAACCTTAATTCCACATTTCATAATGTTTTTGACCTCAACATTCACATTTTGTAATGCCACAATCTCTAATTTCACATTTTATAAAGTCTCAGCATTCTGTAGTGTCACATTGCTGCTTTATTGCAAATAACTAATTCAGCTATTCATTTGGAATAAGCCATGCATATAGTTATTAGACTTACATTCTGTGCATAACTTGTTGAGTGATTTAAGTACTCACCGTTTGCAACAAACAATCACCAGCTGAGGAGAAGCCTACATCTTCAAAGGAGGAGTTCTGTGAGGAAGCGAATATCTAAGAGTTGAACCTTGTCAGTTGCCTGTAGCATATTGATGGGAATCACCGACGTTCTTCGTTCCGCTGCTGTTTATATATATTTTGAGTTGAAACCATCAAGACCTCACAAGTGTAAGTTTGACCTTAAGGTCGCTCAATAGTTCCATATTAATAGATGAAGTCTTTATTTATTATTCTACTGTGTATAATTGTGATATTTTATCTATGTTGAGACTATATGCACTAACGTGATCTTGGACTAGTGTTGAATACACAGAGGGTCTGAATTTGCATATTCGGATCCCGACAAAAACCAAACACAAAAGTACAACCCCAAACTCGAGCTGAAGTGGTTATCACGTATAGCATTCTTGCTTTGGCCCTTAGGTTGCATGTTTGATCCCCGATGGTAGCTAGTTTTTGTCCATTTTCTGTGAGCTGGTTTTTGTCCATTTTCTGTGAGTTGGCTGAGTTAAATTTGAAAGTTTTTTTTTTGCTTTTTTAAATCAAATCTAAAAGTTTTTAATTCCAATTTTCAAAGTTGAAACTTTTCGATTTGGATTTTTTCGAGGTGAAATTTTCTAATTTGAAAATTTTCAATTAAATTTGTTTTGAGTTGAAACATTCCGATTTGAATTTTTTACTTGAATTTTCATCGAAACTTTTCAAACTAAAAGTTTTTTGAATCAAAACTTTTCAAACCAAAAGCTTTTGAATCAAAAGTTTTATGAGTTGAAATTTTTCGAGTGAAACTTTTCGACTTGAAACTTTTTTATTTGTAATTTTTTTATTTAAAACTTTTTCGTGTTGTCGATTTGAAACTTCCTAATTTGAATTTTTTTATTTAATTTTTTTAGTTAAATTTTTTTTCAAGTTGAAACTTCCTATATAAATTTTTCCAAATTTAAATGTTCTAATTTTAAATTTTTGTATTAGAGAGGGAAGGGTTGGGGAAGTGAGTATGGAAAAGGGAATGGGGAGATGGATGGAGAAGATGACACATGGTATCTTAGAGAGGTGACCTTAAATTTGTTGGTTTAAGGTTAATCTCAAAATAGTCGTACCCATTTTCTCATTGGCTGAAAAAAAATTAAGTTTCAGTCACTTGTTTCAACCATTTGATCACCATCCAGCGGTCCATGAGGGTTGTTTTTGCTGCTGTTCTTTTCTATGTTATTTTTCATATGGGCTGGGCTTATCGGGTGCAATTTTTTTCAGTTACCAACCCGTTAAGGGTCTTCTTGCTCATGGGCCACCCGTTTGGCTTGAGCTTTCAGCCCTTTAACCATTGCAGCAACCAAAACACACAGAGCAAATTACGAAAGGTCGTTAGCAACGGTATTAGAGTTAAGCCGCAAAATTTCCTTTAAACATGCTATCTTAGGGTAATAGCATGCTAGTTACTTACTCCAAAATTTCATGCTTTGAACGCCAAAGGCATTTACCACAGGACTGAATACATGAAAAATCTTGTCATCCCTGTACATGCTAATTTCTAGCTGAACAAAAACTGACCATACAACGGCCATCATTTCTTGCGAATAAACTGTAGTATGTGATCAGCACATAAAAAATATAGTGACAAATTTCTGCGTAAGACAATACCAAATTTACCCAAAATGCCGTAGAGAATGTGTGGCACTGCACAAAACAGAGAAAAAGATCGACCAAACTTACAGGTCAATTAATGTTGACATGTTGACTGCACAAAACAGAGAAAAAGATCGACCAAACGCAGATGCAGTGCTTTATAAACTGAAGTGTGCTTTATAAACTGAAGTCTGTAACGTGAAAAGGTAATAAAGAAAGAAGAACAAGCAAGGTTTTGAGGAAACAAGAAATGCAGCACAAAAGCTTTCTAGCATCTGTGTTTTGCTGTGCATCGCCGTTGCAACATGTCCGACGTGCATGCCCGTGCAGAATAGGAGCTTTGACAGCAGCACGGAGGCCGCCACCGAGTCCGTCCGGGTCGCCGCGTGCCCGCCGACGACCAAACCGTGATCGTACGAGTCTTTGCGCTAACTTTGAGTTTCTACAGCGTGCCCTTCATGCCTAGCCTCTTGCCCATGTCGGTGACCCTGATGCGGGTGAGCACGGTGCGCGGGAGCGGCGGCGAGGTGATCTCGTACTCGTGCATGACCCAGCCGGTGGAAGCATCCTCGCCGGTGCGGTAGTAGGTGAGGTGGTAGCGCTTGTACCTGATGTCCAGCTCGCCGCCGTCGGCGCTCAGCAGGGTGAGGCTCTCCTCGGAGCTCTTCTGCCCGTGCCACTTGCCGCCGGCCCCGGCCTTGACGGCGCGGTTCTTGCGACCGCCGTTCTCAGTGTTGTCGGCGACGGGGCCGAAGAAGAAGGCGCAATCACTGCCGGCGCGGCGGTGCTTTTGCAGGAGCTGCCACGGTGGGAGGCTCGCCGGGTCGTCGTTGATGATGGCGTGGTCGTAGGGGTTGTTGATGCCGAGCGCGCGCGGGAGGAGGTACGAGGCGACGATGTCGGCGTCGGTGGGATCGAACTTGTAGCCGGACGACGTCGACATGTGGCCGCCGAAGCCAAATCTCCACGCCTCCATATCTGTCCGGGTCCAGAGTTGATCAAACGTAGGGTAGGCGCTGATACGAATTTATAGGGAAAGAATACAACAACAAATAGTAATCCTACTCGGACTCGAATAGAAACCAGAGAGAGCAATTCCGAGTTCGCGTCGTATTCGGACACTATTAGTCGTTAAAGTCTGAACTTTAACGACTCGGACACTGTAGCATGTTCGGCAACAGAAACAGAGCAGCAAACTTCACTCCAGACTCTGAAAACCTGAACCGAAAACTGACACTGCATCCTAAACAGTTATGTAAGATGACTCGAAAACAACTAGATGAAATCATCAATCTCCTACTTAATCTGGTTGTCCTTCACCTTTTTCGCTGACGATCTGGATGCCGATTCTCTCCCTCATCTCCCTGAATTTCAATCTTCCAAGGGACTTGGTCAGGATATCAGCAAGTTGGTCTTTTGTGCAAACATGTTGCACCTCTATAACTCCTGATACCACACATTTTTCTAATGTAATGAAAACAGGTATCTATATGTTTGCTCCTCTCATGGTGGATTAAATTTTTACTCAATGCAATTGCGGACTGATTGTCAATCTTAAGGATAGTTTTTTTCCCAACATCTGACTTCAGCATATTAGCCAGCAGTTGTCCCAGCCACACCCCTTGACATGCTGCTGCACAAGCTGCAATGTACTCGGCTTCACAGGAAGATAATGCAACTATTTTTTGCTTTTGTGAACTCCAACTAATAGGATTCGATCCAAGGAAAAAACATCATACCTGAAGTCCTCTTCCGGTCATTGGTATCACCAGCCAAATCACTATCTGAGTAACCAATCAGTTCCAAACCTCCTCCATTCCTCTCGTATCAAAGTCCCTTTCACGTACCGCAGTACATGTTTCACGGCGGCCAACTTCTCTGTATTTCTGCTTAACATCCCGATCGAGAATACTAAATCCGGGCTCGTGTGTAGTAAATATCTCAAGCTACCGACAATACTTTGGTATAGAGTTTTATCCGCATGAGGGTTTGTACTTTCCTTACTCAACTTCAGACGAGGTTCCATTGGAATTTGAGTTGAGTTACAATCGTTCATGCCGCATTTGTCCAAACCTATTGGTCTGTGGCCTTATGCTTTACTATCGTGCCTTGAATGTCCTTCTTTAACTTGTACACCCACTTCAAACCTATTGGTCTGTGGCCATCAGGCAATGGAACTAACTTCCATGTTCCATTCTTCCGGACGGAGGACATCTCATCGTCCATGGCTTTTCTCCATGCTGGCCTTCCTTTGGCTTCTTCAAAATTCACAGGCTCCTCCTTGCCTGACAAACAAAGTCCAGAGAACTACAATTCTATTGGGGCAGAGGCATCGTACAAACTTCTTATGCTACGCTCCGACAGTGGTGCTAGCTTCTGAAGAGCTTTCCTCAGACACCAAAGGCAGCAAGGCTTCAGGTGAGGCAGGCACTCCCAAAGTTGCTGCCGGTGTAGATAAGCCGGAGGTTCTTAATCCCGTGCTTGACTCCGGCGTGCTTGGCACGTTCAACGCACCAAGTGGATGATGCGCCAAAGTTAAGGATGCAGTGCCGGAATTACTTCCCCCGATCCCTCCTCCATGCATGATTTTGTCTGTCGGGAGTGTATAGGCATCATACGGATGTTTTTGTCCCCAAAAACATCTAAACTTTGGACCGTACGATCAAAACACACATCCGTAGGATCAACCCACTTTGAATTTAGGAGGGCCGTTCATTGATCTGAAAGCAAATCCAATGGCCAAGAATTTAGATGATGGTTGCTAAAGAAAACATCCGGATGAAACTTATCAAAACCCTTGTCTGATATCTCCCTGTGATTACCGGGAACTATATTGGGAAAGAAAAATAATGCACAATAAAGATATCACTCACTTGTTGTTCCTTTGTCGCGGGATTTCTGCTCCACTCCCACTTCTCCTCCTCCTCAAATACCGCATCCATGAGTCACCATATGTTAATTTCTAGTTTTTGTGTTAAGTTGATTTGACAACAAGAGAGAAATTTTTGATGAAATATGATATTAATATTTGTGATGGATTACAAAATTTATAATGCTTAATCTATTTGTGGAGAAAGAAGTGTGTGTTGTGCAGGGAAAGGCAATTGCTAGAAGTTGATTAAGCATGCACATGCTGTTGACAGAATTTAGTTCATGCATGCACATCCTTTGGCTGAAGACAGAATTCGGTTTGTGCTTGCACGTCATCTTCTAGAGGAGGCCCAAGGCCCATGTATATGCATGCAGGACGTGTTTGGAAAGTGTACGTGAGGGTTTGCTGATCGGGTTGTTGGCTGAGGCGGCGCATCATCAGTATATATATACACGAAGGTTTCCAGTAAGAGCTCGATGAGAGACGGCGGCGCATTGTCCAGGATGTGTGCGACTAGAAGAGAAAAGAGAGTTTCCAATGTGTGCGACTAGAAAGGTTCTAGAAAAAGCAAGTCTTCACCGAAAGAAGAAGGACGGCGAAAAGCGATCTGAAGAAAAACGACGGAGAAGATCGTAGCGATCAGGAGAAAAGCACATGATTGGCACGTTGATTAATTTAATGTAAAAAGTGTGGATTTCAAAAGTGGAGTTTTATCGATTACGCTCTTTTTTGGTGCTCTATTTAGAAGACAGACGGCAGGCATCGATACCGCTTCTCCCCAAAACTCACCTAGGACTCCCATGCTTTTCAATAGACTCCTAGCTATGCCAACCACCGTTTTGTTTCTCCTTTCAACCACTTCGTTTTGTTGGGGGGAAAGTAAGGCGCTGTGAGATAATGCCTAATTCCCAACAGCTCGCAATAATTTATGAACTCATTCAAAGTGAACTCACCACCACAGTCAGTGTGCAAGGCTTTCAGCGTGAGGTTCTTATCCATCTCGACTGCAACCTTAATCTTCTTGAACGCCTCAAATGCTTCGCCTTTACTGCTAATTAGTGCCGACCACATAATCCTAGTGCATTCATCAACAAACAGTAGGAAGTATCATTTCCCTCCATGTGTGTGTGACATTACAGTAAGATTTTAGATCGTATTTTGGCTTTTCGGGGTGTTTGGGCTTGTTCGGGAGAGTTTGGGCCTTAGGGTTTTGAGTTGTGGGCTTCCGGTGGGAGATTTTCGGCCCATGAGGGGGGAGAAATGCTGCCAACCCTAATCCCTCCCCACCCCATGCGCCCCACCCCCCTTGTTGCCCCCTCTCCTCCAACCCTAGCCGCCACCCCTCCCTTGGTGCGCCCCTCCCCCTCTCCTCCCCTAGCCGCATCACTCCCCCACCCCTTGGCCTCACTTCCCCACCTCTAGCCAGCCCTAGTGCCCTCCCCTCACAGCCCTCGCTCGGTTTGGGAACCTTCCACCCAAAGAGATTCGACGATTCCGTCGATTGGAGGGAGATTGGGTCGGGAGAAGAAGAAATTCGGCGTTCGTTTGGTTCTTCAAGGGAGGTAAGTGATTTTAGATTCTTTTGTAGAGTTATGGTGCTGGTTAGATGAGGGAGTTTGGTGTTTAGATGCTGTTCCTAATTGCGTTTGAGGAGCTTGTAGATCTGTCCCTCGTTCTGTCCTCGAGCAGATTTGAACCCCGACTTAGGGCTTGAGTTTTGGGAATTTTAGATTCGTGATATGGTCGGACGGCTGTTGCGACAGTTGTAGGTAATTGAATTACCTTTAATTGGGAACCAAAAACACTAAATTTTGTTCAGTCGTTTAAAAGTTATGGTCATTTTACCGAATGTTGTCCAATCTGTGACGTGAATGGTACAGTCTATGTTCAACTGTAGATTAGAGGATTTTAGAGGCCGAATCAGTTTTCGCGAATAATTAGAAAAAGGTGGAAAATTTCCTGAGGTTCGAGAAAATATACTCGTGTACCTGATTTGGAGTTGTAGAACTCAAGATATGCTTGTTGGAAGCCTACTGTCCCGTTGGACAGATTCTCTATTTTTCGGGTTTTAGAAGTGGGTTGAGAAGTCGATGCCGTTGATTGTTCTCGTGTTGTTTTGCGGGCATGTTTTTGAGTGGATTGTATATATGTGCAGGTGGTGTGACTCCGGGAGTGCCTTCCTCATTTCGCCACTCCATCTCGCGAGGTTGAAGGCAAGTGTATTGGGATGGTTTTGGAATTGGGTGACCAAATAGATTTGTAGCGTTGCAATAAAACCATATGATGTGCTAATTTGCCATGTTTGATCCTTGCTTGTGATATGATGAACTTGATTAGTTTATTGGTTAAGCAGTTGTTATATTGAGTATTTATGCAAGTTAAATCATGTTATGGCATATGTGCATACATAATGGAAGAGGCGACCCATTCTGATGCAGGCCTCTGTGTTCATACGTAGTGAACACGAAAGTCCTACCTCGAATCCCATCCACGATTGTGAATGGGAGCGAGTCAGTAAGAGTAGGCACCATCCACGGGATGGAAGGGAAAGAGGGTGCACACCGACGGGTGTGCACTCGGCAATACCGGTATGTGCTAAGCAAAGAGACATGTGCATTGCATTGCATGGATGAAAAAGCTAATGATGATGTTTATGAGATGTTAATGAAGATACTAATGAATATTGTTATTGTTTTATGCCATTGCAGTACACTTTGCTGAGTGATGAACTCACGCTTGTTGTTTGATTTTGTTTTTAGGTACCTTGGATTCGGCATGTGGGAAGGGAGCTAGTTGCACGCATCCACTTAGCATCACGCAAAACATCACTTATGAACCCTTCCTTAGTTATGATTTCACCATATTGATTTATGTTATAATTCGTTTGTCTCGTTGGATGTCTTGAACAATTGTTTTTCCTCATTGGGTATGAGTTGGTTAATTTGTTCTTGGGACTTGAATGCTTGCTGAAATCCTCTAGATATCATGTTAGAATTGTCTCCTTTTATGCTATCTTGCTATGTCTCTAATATGTATACTGAAAACCATGGAAAAACAAGGTACATGATGCCGAAATTTGGTTTAGACAATTAGTGTTGCTGCTGTAATTTATTGTTAAATTATGTGTTTTGGTTGCTATTAGTATCCTGTGTGTTGACATTTGCGGCGTACTAGGTGCCGGGGTGTTACAGTGTGGCAAGAGTAATCAGCTCGCACAAATCACTGTGCCACAACTCGAGGGGAACCTTAGCTCTGTACTGCATTACAGCCGGAAAAGGATTTCAATGTTGCTTGCCGATCAAGCACCCATTGCAGATGCGGTCCACATGCTCGATCATGGGCATACCATGCACCATCTTCTTGTGAGCTAGATCCTTCAAGGAATGAAAATTCACTTGCTTGTACCTCACATGCCATCGCCAAGCTTCTTCAGTAATTCTTGCAAAAAGGCACACCAGGAGAACCAAGTTGATATGTAGCACATACAATCGATTGCTTGATCTGCTCACTTTGGCCAACATCCTATGTGTTCTATCTCGGATAGTCATCATTCCTCCTTTGACTTCAATTCTACAGACATTCACATCTAATTGATCGAGACTGATTATATTGCTCCTCATGCTGAAATATAGTAAACATCCGTGAGTATTCAATGTTCACCAGTAAAACATTCAAACAACACCGACTCTCTTCCATGTATTTCCACAGCCGATCCATTTCGAAACTTGACCAATCCTTTGATGGTTATGTCAATCTCTACAAATTTCTCCATGCAGCCAATCATATGGTTAATTGCACCGGTATCAAGGTACCATACCTTAATCTAGGTGCCATCTAGGTGCCGCTAAGCTTTGGCATCACCTTGTCTTCGTGCAGAACACTTCCTCGATTGGTGCTGTGTGAACAAGTTCATAAACTTCATCCATCAAAAGCGCTATTTCGTCGTCATTCTGTTTTACAATATTTTACATATTTTTTAAGGCATAGTTTTAAGAAAAAAAAATTCTTTTTAAACAAGTTTCAACAGAGGAATCCCTCATGGAGTTAACACAACCCATTTTTTTTAAATAGTGGAATCGCTCCACAATGGAATAACTCTATCCGAAAATCACCTTTTTAAAGTCATTTTTGAAAATATTAAAATCTAATCCATGGAAGGCTTGCTCAGCATGCCCATGATCGCGGGCGCGGCTAATCGATTAGTTTTACACTCTGCAAAGGTTGTACAACTTTACCCATAAGACATGATTATCTCTTGTACGCCAAAATACACACTTCCTTTGGTGTGCGGCAGAGAAAATCATGATAAGGCTCCTATAAAAATCCATCCATGTAGTCATGCCCACTAAGGTTTCACTGCTGAAAGAATCACTCTAGTCAGAACCCCCCCCCTTGTGCCAAGTGGCAGCTTCACACTTTCACCACACCACTTCCCACCTACTAGCATAACTGTCCATGGTATGTTTTAATACGGTTAGCCAGGTCTGTCCCATTCCAGACGTGTGGAAACACTGTTACGCTTTACATTTAGCAGCTCACAACCTATTCGAATAGCCGAGTCCACGGTATTGGACAATGCTCGGGGATTACAGTCAAGAGTTAGACTTTCATAAATATGAACTTGGAATGGTGGATATTATGGTATGGGAACGATGAACTTGTTTAAGGATGAGAAATGCTTTACTTGAGAAGTAATTGTGAAAGTTATTGTTATTATTATTGCTTTACTGCTTTTCAATCTATTATGATTATTTGTGAATGCTGTTTAATGCAAAACAGCCAAATAGCCTGTCATTTGGAATAAACCGTGCAAGTAGTTATTAGACATGCATTCTGTGCATGACTTGCTGAGTGCTTTATGTACTCACCCCTTGCAACAACACCAACATCAATTGAAGAAGAATCAACGCCAGCTTTGGAGGAGTATCTGGAGGAGCCCGCGAACTGAGGGAGCCCAGTCAGTTGCCTGTGGCACATTGATTGGACACCACGAGTCTTCTTTATGTTTTCGCTGCAAGTTTATTTATTTAAGACTTTGCCCTGCGAGGCGTATCTTTGTAAGTTGACCATAAGGTTAACTCAACACCCGATGCTTTAAATAAGACTTTAATTATTATTCCGCTGTGTATGATTGTGGTATTCATCTATGTTGAGATGGTGTGCACTAGCCTGATCCTGGACTAGTGTGGAATACACCAAGGGTCTGGGTTTGCACATTCGGGTCCCGACAAGTATGAAACAAAATAATGAACATTAATACGACTACATACCTTAGGTTTTCCATTCTTCATCCAAATATGAGACTACTAGCAATAAGCTCAATTAACATATTAGTCTCATAAAGATTAGATTTATCATTAAACAAAGATTAAGCATTAATCTAAAATTAATCACCAAAACCAATGAAACTTGAACTTACAAGTGGTCGAGGATGGACGGGGGCTGAGGTAAGCAGCGACACTAATGGTGGGTAGAAGAGAAAGAAATATAAGGTTGATGGTGCTTAGTTAAGCAAGGGGAAAGCATCTTGGGGGTCTGAGGGTTCCATTTTTCCACTTGGCAGGGACAGGGACTCACCAGGGAGGGATGGACACATTGACCATGGCTGCGAAGAAAATTGTCATGGCAATGCTATTCTCGGAGACTAGAGTTGCAAAAAAGGTCGGCAATGTGTTTAGGGCATACTCATGATGCTCCAAGACCAGGGAATCGAGAAATGGCTCACTAGGTTGCCATATTGGGCTCAGCTTGCTCGAAGAGCTTTCGGTGGCATGGAGCTTCATGACGGTGTGACCTTGTTAGTTCTAGGGCAGGGATAGTGCATGGGTGTGCGGTGCTAGGGTGACCACAATACGGCTTTTATAGCTGCTAGGGAGGTGGTTTGGTGCTCAGTCCATGGGCATGGCATCTCAGCCAAGGGGAAGAAGATAGCAGCGGAGTGAGTGCAGTAATTTTTTACGGGGTCAGTGGCGAGAGACGATGACTCGATAGGTAGGCGGCGAGGAAGAGCGGGCTCAAGTACCGGGGCTTTGGTGTGGCTTGGCTGGCACAGGGTGGCGTGGCGATAATGGTGGCATCACGGTAGAGTGCGGTGGTGATGTGTCGCCGGAATCCTTGCACGCATGTAGCCTGGGGCTTGTGCAGGTGTGTCGGAATGTGAATGATGCGGCACGGGCAGGTGCGGGGAGCGCACTGATGAGAGGGAGGCTGACTGTGGGCTGGCCAGGCGATGCTGATGGATGAGCATGGCTGGTCAAAGAGAGAAAGAGAGGGGGAGAGCTGGATCACAAGGGAAAGTGTATTTCCTGGAATACATATTTTCGTAGAGATAATGATTTCTTGGTTTAGGCACTTTCCTATTTTAGATTTTATTGAATTTAATTTAAGACTTTACTTTGCAGCTAGGGATTCTAGAATTTTTAAAGGTATCAAACTAGATTCGAATTTTATGAAAATATTTGGAGGTGATCTTGGGAAGTACTGATGGTTCGTTTTGTAAAATTTTCAGAACTTAAACAATCCCATGATTTTCTTAAAAATTCTTTAAGTGTTTCAGTTTTAATATAATATCTAGTATTTGATTTTTCAAAAGCATCAATTAAATTCCAAAATTGAGAAGCTTTTTGGGATGCTCTTTGGATTATTTAGAACTTAAATAAAATATTTCTAGACTTTGAGAGGATTTGAATTTGAAGTTCAAAAATCAGAATCAATAACTAGCTAGGTTATTGAAAAGCACTTTCTTTAAATACCAAAAAATCAAAAAACTCAGAAAAGTGCTGGAAATTTATATCAAAGTTAAAAGTCAACTTGGATATTTGTATTTCAAATTTTGTGCAATTTGGAATGTTACAATAATTGTTCCAAAAGTAAATTGAAAAAAAGAAGCATCACGTCGCAGTGCTCCTGCCAACTCCTTTAATCCTACAACTTGTCATGAGATGGCACAATTGTCTTTTTCATGAAAGGATCTCTAGCAATTAATCCCTGATAATTAAATCAAATCTTTTTAATTAAAGACTCTCAATTTATAGTACACATCTTTCAGCAATTATTTGCTCTAAATCACCTCATTTAAGAACTGAATTATTTTCCTTGGCCATCTCATTCTCCTAGCTAATTAAGTTGGCAACATATCCAGTGCAATTAAAGTTTTCGTGCAATCATCGTGCAACCCTACTTGTCTTTTTTGTAACTTTTAGCATAGGACGAATTTGATCGAAATTTTATATATAGATGGGGTAAGTTGAGATGTACATCCATGATTTTTTTTTCATATTTTTTTGAAATTTTTTTAGTAGGGTTGCACGGTGATTGCACGAAAACTTTAATTGCACTGGATATGTTGCCAATTAAGTTTAGGATGCACTACAATAGCATCCTCCCTAAATTTCATTCAATTCAATGTAGCCAAAGATTTGCAACCTTTTCATTTTTTGCATCCAAGGTATCTGCCAGATTGCCACAATCTCAAGTGATCAAGGAGCATGATATACCCCCTGTTTGCCCCTGTGAAAGGAAAAGAGGAAGAAATCCAAGAAAAGGGTAAGGAAATATACCCATCATTCATTCCCCATTCCGAGCATGTGACTCATGTTCATCTCTCCTGCACACTGCCCAAAGAGGACCATCCTGTCAGGGCCTTTTTATCCTGATCCCCCGTTTTTGTGAAAAGACCGACCATTTTATCCTCAGAAATTGCTAAAATCTAGAGAGAGAATTAGGGGTCGTGCCACTTTCTGTCAGTCACTCAGAGACCCTAGCTAAGACCTAGGAGTCAAAGGACAAATGACACCATACTGCCAAGAAAAGAAAGCAGAGCTGTGTCCCGACGGGAGCGAGGCCAGTGACTAGAGTCTGAAGGCTACCACAGCTATAAACCTCGTCGACGTCCTCTCCGCAAGAATCGTCATTCCTGGCGTCTCTTCGATTTGGCGTTGTGGAGAGAGAGAGAGAGAGAGAGAGAGAGAGAGAAGGAAGGCGTTGGTAGACATGGTGGGGCGCAAGAAGCTGGAGAGCAGGCGGTGCGAGCTGCAGTAGGAGAGCAAGGCGGCCATGGTGGTGAGGGCGAACGAGAGCGTGAAGGGGAAGGGGAATGAGAAGGAGAAGGAGAAGGAGAACGGGAAGGGGAAGGAGAAGGAGAAGGAGAAGGAGGGGGAGGGGGAGGCCAGGATCGTCGTCAAAGAATTCTTCAAGGTGTTCATGCCCGATCAATCCGGGGAGCGATTGGTGAAGTTCTTGAATCCCTCTGTCGTGTCTAATCTTTGATTGATTGAAGTTGCTATGTGCTTGCTTTTGTCGATCAGATGTTGATTGTGCGCATTCGGTCAGAAAGATCCCTCCTTTCTGACAAGCTATTTCGGTAACAAAAAATGTGTTCTCTGATGTTGGAATGTTTGTTTTTTTATTATGTGTGTGAGACCAAAGGTGGACTGGAAATTTGTTGATCACATCTGTGAATTCTCGATGTGCTGGATGAATGGTTTCTTTTCCTTTTAACCTAACCAAGTTGTTGAAAGGTTCTAAACAGATTCTGCCCTTGGGTGTGGGAATAAAGATGCCCCCATGATCCACTGTCTGCCTGGTGATAGGAGAATTTCCTCTGTGGATGCATATTCTTGAGCATGAATGATTTGCTTTGACTTCTTTTTTTTGGCAGTCTTTGTTAGTTCAGTTGTTCTTGATGAGGATAGGAGAGTCGATTTTGATCTATAGATCTTCATGTGCACCGTGTAATTGGAGTATAAACTGGTGAGCCTCAAGCTCAAAACAGCATTGTCTATGCTTACACTGCTGTCTGTTTTCGGTGGGTTGCCTTAATTCTCTGGGTTGAGGATGGTACTTTATTTGTTTGCCTTGCTTGTTTAATTTACCTGATTAGAGTTTTTGCTCTACCTTGTGCTTACCACTTTATGTGTAGAAATGTGCTTAATCAGTCCAGTATATGGTACAATGTGCCTTAAGGAACCCATAACAATGTTGTTCATTCACATATCAGCCCCAATTTGTCAGGTAGGGACATTGAAAATTGAGTTGCCGCAACCAAAAGTGGTTTACTTTGAGAGGGTTCGATAGAGTCATAGAGAGAAATGCATAATTGATGTGTTGCATGAATAGATGATATTTTCTCTGTTTATATACGCTTCTATGTGTTATTAAGAGAGAAAATAAGAGAAACAAAGGTATAAAGTGTTCATTACATGTTCTCTCAGTCACATAGGCAACTAGTTGTTAAGGCAACTCATATTTTTATTCATCCTAATGTGCAAACACTTGGTCCCACTCTTCACCACATAGGTATAGGTATTATAAGAGCATCTCCAATAGTTCCCAAAACTTATTCCCAAAATCATTTTTTAGAAAATAATGAAAAAAATACCGCTCCAACAGTTACCCTATCGGAATCCCAACCTCTCTGCACGCCCAAAAACTCCAGCCGAAGTGGCCAGATATTGGACGCTCGTGTGCTTTCCCAATATTATTTTTTGGGGGAAAATGGGAACTGTTGGAGAATGGCTTTTTTTTAAGGCCCAAAAACTTTAGGAAGCTCCCAATTCAGAGTTATTGGGAGTCAAATTATAGGAAACTGTTGGAGATGCTCTAACTCAGATAACTAGGGTTACTGACCTGAACAAAGAGGCAGCCAACCTATTAGAAAACCGTGTCAGCGGAAGCGATAATGGATCTAACCGAGAAGATAATACACAATCACAGACAACACCGGAGGCACAATATTTGTTAACGAGGTTCGGCCGAAGCCTACATCACTGGGGCATGACTACGGGTGCTCCTCCCCAATAAACAGTAGCTATGCTGGTATCCAGGCGATACCGCGGCCATGCCGCCACCCAAACCGAGCTACCTAGTCGCCTTCTTGAACAACAGGGGTTGGCCTCATGTTTATGGCCCCCTAGGTACAGAGTTGGACTACGACTCTACCCTAGCCCCTAATACAACTTCAAGTCCTGTACACATATTCGACACATATTCAACAAACTCCACCTTGGCGAATATGCCTGCCACTTTGAAGCCGTCCATGCGCGAACCTCCGTGTACCAACTTGAGTTGTCTTCTTTCACCGCTCACTTTGAACGGCCTGGTGAGGCTGATCCCACAACCGCACCAACCTTAGGACAGAACACCGCCACAGTTGCATTGCCATCCATGACTCCACCTTCAACAACGCTCCTTTTCAGCTTGTATTGGTGTGCTCTGGAATTCTCACCAATCATGACCGTCTTGCCTCCATGCATGACTCTCAAGGTCTTATCAGGCGCAGCCTGATACAACCAGCCTTCTTCATGCAATAGCCCAAGTGAAATTAGATTCCTTGTTAGTCCCGGCACATGCCTCACACCTTTGAGTATCACCTCTTGCCCACCACACATCCTGAACTTGATGTCGCCCACTCCAATGACTTGATAACACGAGCCATCGCCCAAGTAGGCAAAGCCACCATTGTCCTTCTCAGTGTATGACAAGAACCACTCCTTATTTGGTGTTGCATGGAATGAGCTAGCCGAATCCAACAACCATGCTTCACAAGACTTTTCAGTTGAAACCGTGAGAAGGTCTCCGTCGCTATCCGAGTCATCTTTCTTATTGGCAATCATAGCACTTGCGGTTCCTCCACCCTTCTTCAGTAATGGACAATCTTTCTTTATATGTCCATGATTAGAGCACTTGTAACACACCGGCCCCTTCTTCTTCTTCTTGCCCTTCTTCTCATCCAAGCCATGATCACTCCTGACATGCAAAGCATCACCCAAAAGCTCCCCAGTTGCATTGTTCTTCCTCCTTTGATCTTGAGCAAGCAACGCCGCAACAATGTCTTCCACCTTGATGTTTTCCTTGCCATATGTCAGAGTAGTAACCAAGTGCTCATAAGAATTTGGCAATGAACACAGAAGAATAATTGCCTTGTCTTCATTCTCAATTGTCACCTCCACCTTCACGAGATCAACGATCACTTGATTGAAGACATTGATGTGCTCAGCAAGATCTGACCCCTCCTGCATCTTCAAGCTGAATAGGTTTTGCTTCAAATACAGTTTCTGGGTCAACATCTTGGACATAAACTGACTGGCTAAATTATCCCAAATTTTCTTTGGCGAAGTTTCCTCCATGACATGGTACATGATCTGACCAGAGATTCAAAACCTGATAATAGCACATGCCTGTGCCTTCATCTCCTCCCACGTATCATCATCCACCTTCGCTGGCTTCAGGTCGCTGAGAGTCTTCAAGATCCCCTGTTGAGTCAACAGATCCTTCACTCTCGTCTGCCACAACCCGAAATTCCCGGTCCCGTCAAACTTCGTCACCTCAAATTTGGATGCCATTGACTTCCGCTTGAACGCCTTCCTTCAGAACCCGCACGGATGCCTTGTCCTGAACACCGCGCTCAAAACTTTCACCAAGTCGCAGATCTGAGCTCCTCTAGGCACCCGGACCTCTCTTCGGCTTGCTTGGATTGATTCTCCTTTGGCTTCATTGGCTTTGAATATATACTGCAGCCCTCCTCCCTAACCTGGCCACGTGTCCAAATAAAAAAACACAAAAAAAGAAACCAACTCCACCTTGGACACCTTGTCCCAACCGTGTCTGATTCCCAACCGTGCCCATCTTGGACACTGCTTGCCAAAACTTCACCACGAACAACTCTTCTGCAATGTGTGGGGAGGCCTGGACCCAGCTGCCCCTTGCGCCGATGAAGTCACGCTCGTCGGCCGCAGCCACGCAGTCGCCCCCGCCGGCCGTGCCGCCGCCGGCAGCTTGCGCTCGCCGCTTCGCCCGCGTTAAGCGCGGCGCCGACCAAGATCGTGCATCCGGCCGCCGCTTAGACTCACGCTGGGTTGGGCCTTCTGAAGCTCGGCTTCGCAGATCGTTGCCGGCGAGCCGCATCCGTAAGACCAACGCGCGCCCGATCTCACAGACTGATCGCCGGCCTCGGCCACTCCGGCCGCTTAGCCAAAGCCATCCAGCCGCCGCCCGCTCTACCTCGCTCGACTAAGTCCGGACACCATGTCATTGGCGCTCGCCGCTTCACCGGCTCGATCATCAAGGCCAAGAATGCGCCGCGCCGCCCGCTTTTCCCATCGGATCGGACTTGAAGTCCAAACGCTGCCTGTCCAAAAAGAAGAACTCACACGCAAGGGAAAAGAAAAAACTACGTGCACACAAGCTTGTGCACCCAATTGTTTGTGCTTCCAATTTTGCTGCGCGAATCCTGCCAATGCTCTGACAAAACTTCATGTCACGCCTGCGCAACATCCTTGGCACAATAATTACTCGCCGTGTCAAGATGTTAACCCCGTGTAACATCCGGGCGCATCACTTCTCCCGCCCGCTCCGATCTCACATCTGATCGAGAGCGCCGAAGTCGCTGCCTATAATGACCTCGTTGGCCACGTTGTTGGCCCGATTATCACTCCTGATCAATCCGCACCAAATGTAGCCCATTGAACGGTTCAAGCCTCCCTCCTGAAGTGTTCGACTCCACCGACCGAAACATCAATCGCCGCCATGCTCCACCTCGCACCAAAACGAGTAATTTTCCTGGCGCCCGTCGAGCATGATCCTTGTGATTCCACGTGATCCTCCGCACATATCTCGAGATCCAATCTAACCACGGCTCTGATACCATTTGTTAGAAAACCGTGTCAGCGGAAGCGATAATGGATCTAACCGAGAAGATAATACACAATCACAGACGACACCGGAAGCACAATATTTGTTAACGAGGTTCGGCCAAAGCCTACATCCCCGGGGCATGACTACGGGCGCTCCTCCCCAATAAACAGTAGCTATGCTGGTATCCGGGCGATACCACGGCCATGCCGCCACCCAAACCGAGCTACCTAGTCGCCTTCTTGAACAACAGGGGTTGGTCTCATATTTATGGCCCCCTAGGTACAGAGTTGGATTACGGCTCTACCCTAGCCCCTAATACAACTCCAAGTCCTGCACACATATTCGACACATATTCAACATAACCAACAAGTTGTTGCATATGATGTGCTACCGAGACAATCGCAACAATGCCCGAAGTGTAAAGCACGATATCGGGGTTTTTGTTATCAATAGAATTAACAAGAGTTTGGTTCCTTGTGATTGGCCCCTTTAATCCCTTCATGAGGATCAACTTATCGTTGTTTCTTTTGGCCATCAGCAGCAATTTTGTGTTCACCTTGTGTAGTGGTGATGTCCTCATCACATCACCCTATAGAATATGGACCAATTCGAAAGTAGAGGGACTAATTTCGACTATCTTAAATTAGAGGAACCGAATCGAGCATCAAGGGTCAGGATCAAAAGTGCATTTTACCCTTTTCTGAACTCACTCAAACCGTAATGTTAAGTAGACTGTACTAACGATCTGTTAAACCTTTTTTCCCCAAGATTATGGGTATGATACTTACAATAGAAAGTGTTGCATGGTTTGATAAAAGGCAGCATCTTTTATCAATATCCTATTTGTGAAATGCATTACTGTGCTTTCTGTTGCATGGAACAAGTGCTATTTAGTTGATGTGGCAATTTTTTTTTTATGCAAAATATCTGTTTGATAGCTTTGTCTTTGAGCTGAGATCACATCATATGTGTAGTTCACAGTGTTAGCAGCTTTTTATTTGTAAGCTAGAAAAAATAACAAGTTCTTATACATTGATACCATGCAGAGAATTCCATCATCATTCAATCAGTACCTTCACAATGAGCCTACCGGAGTGGTTTCCCTAAAAGGTCAAAGTGGCAATACATGGCGTGCAGAGCTGGCTTCAGACTCTGAAGGATTATTTTTTACGCATGGGTGGAAGGAATTCGTCAGAGATCATTCCATCGAGTTTGGTCACTTTTTAGTCTTCCGTTATGATGGACGCTCACAATTTTCAGTGGTGGTGTTTGATAATTCAGGCAGTGAGAAACTGTCAGCTTTCCATGCTCAGCCTTGCAAGGATGTAGTCGTCAAAACAGAACATGATGAAGGGGACATGGACATGAATGCAGCTGGCCCATCTGAAATATTGGTTCTCCCCCTAGATGAGAGCAATGAAACCACAAGGAAGAGGATTAGAGAAACAGATGAACTCATGGAAAATGCCTTTCCATTGAAGAAGTGCTCTGATGCCTTAGAAAAGTGTAAGAAAATAAAGCCTGGAGCTTCGGTTGGTACTTCTAAGGCTGCATCAACAAGCCTTAACAATAGTAAAGGTGAAACATCCTTTATATTTTAAAAATGGTATAAGTGAATAACTGAATATTTTATTTTTGACATAGTCAGCGTTGAGTTTATTGCAAAAATATAGTCAGCAACATGAAGTAGGGTGCAGCATAACTGCATAAATGACTTGCCCTATTCGTTTCATCCTTAGTACTGTATTTGATTGGTTGCCATGGATGGTGATAATTCTGGTGGCCATATGCTGTGTCGGTACAGGCAAGTAATTGCTAGAAGAGACCCATCTCTAATCTCTAGCTTAGAGATATCTCTAATCTCTAGCTTAGAGATGGCTGATATCACTTTCCTTAACACTTCTTATAAAATTATTGTTGTAGATAGTACTTGTTCAGAATCCTAAGTATTCATATGATTTCCCTTCAAGTTTACTTTTGCATATCATAGATTCCTCAAGCAGCATGTCAGACGAAAATATCTCTTGCAACAAGTCTGCAAAGTCACAACCCATGCTGTTAAGGGTGAGCAAGGATGTGCCTCGACGTGGTAAAAGTAAGTTATTCGCCCCCTAAACTCTTTTATTAGCACTAAGTTTGCTGTGACATGTCGTTAGTAAGAGATGCAATACTTCTAGGCTGCATGATTTCTGTAAATAATTTGATGCTATTGCACTTTTCAGGCATTATGAAGGGTCAAAGGCAACAAGCAGTAATATCGCAGAGGCGTCAGGTAACTGAAGAAGAAAAGAACATTGTTCTTGAAAGGGCAAAGCGATTTAAATCTAAACATCCATTCACGGTGCAAATAATGATGGCATCTTATGTCTATGTGGGATTTTTCATGGTAATGTAACTTTTCCGGTTTTCCCCCATATGTTATTACTTATATCGAGTCCAAAACTTTTCCCTTTTTCTGTGTACATGAACAGGATTCTTTAATGCACATTTCGAATTGACACAATGATACTGCCAACTATAGTTACAAATTTTATTTTATTTTATTTTTTGCTATGTTGTTAGAGAATTTCCTTCATGATGTTCCTTAAGAAAGTTCTGAGCGAATCCATTGATCATCAATACCCATTTGCATCATTACTTTAGGAGATAAAAAAACTAGTGACCTTTGTCTATGAAATTTTCAAGTAATGTGATTGTGCAGGAGTTTAATGATCCAAGTTATAGGTGTGAGGAGACCAGAGAGTCAGATTATTGTGAGAAGTACTGAACTCCATTGTCCAGTTCAAAATCGGGAAATAGAAAAGTCACCAAGTAGTAATTCAAAATTTGGATTGAACTAATTTTCTTCACAGTGGGGAAATACCGATATTGTATGCTTTGCTGTGCAATGTGCTCCATCATATATCTCTAATGTAACTATTCCCACCTTAGTAATTGCATACTCCTTGCTGTTGTGGCTACAGACCAAACAGTAGAAAAAAAAAGGAGGATCCCAAAGGGATACCCTGTGGAAGGGAATGGCCGGAGACCCAAGATGATGTGAGGGACGAACGAGGTGTGAACGAAATGTCTTAATTTTTGGAAAAACAATCCCCCTCTTTGGGATCCCTAGTCCAGGGGTATTTATAGGGCCCTAGCCATCCAGAGGTGATATTATAGTTGTGCCCCTAGGAAATGTAGGGTTGTAGTAGTATTTTCTCTTCGTACAAGCTAGCCAATAGAAGTCATCATTGTTGTCGGCGTAGGTTTGTAGATATGCTATGATGACTGTCGCGGCAAACCTTCGTTCGCCAAGGCGGACACCCCCCCCATTGGTCCATCCGTTAGGGTGTACGAGGAGGGTGTGTTTTTCTTCGGAGGCTCATGGATGCCTTCGGCATACCTCCAGAGCCTTCGTCGACCTTCGGCATGTTCATGAGGGTTGCTACCTCCGAGGGGTGCTTACTCATATGTTGAAGCCTTTGTTGTAAGGCCGAAGGGGTCAGTGGTCTCTCCCACAACAGTAGGCGACCGTCCCCTTCGGCCTGGCGGATCATCGTTGCTTGTCGCGTTAGGTTTGTGGTTCGTTACTTGATAGCTGAGCGGTTGTAGTTATTGCATTTGGTGCGCAGTGCTGTCATTTTATCTTTCGAGGCGGTTTTAGGTCATATCGTCTCCTTGTTTGGTGCGGGACTTTAATTATTTCATGTGGTGATGTGTCAGCTTGTCGCTTTGTACCGTTGCGTCATTTGGTGTTCCGAGGCGTGTGACCAGTGGCGGAGCTAGAAAATTCTAAAGGAGGGGGCCAAGAAAGAAGTGAATCTCTACTGATATTTTCGAGTTGACAGTAAAGCTTACTCTCTTTGCAAATTTTAATGCTTTCATGTGAGGTGGGACCTGCATGCATTACAAATATAATTACGAATCTTTATGTTGAAAATAAATCAGATGTAAAGGAGTAGCCAACAATGAACTCACATATAACAACTATCTTTACCATGAAGGAAGAGACTCGACCTAGCTTGATGCTTTATTCTTTTGATATCGCTCCAAGCGAGAGAAATTTTCAAAATAGAAAATTCAGTAACTACACAACAAAAACAAAAAAATCAGGACCGACACCAACGCTCCGACCGGGGCCGGGGCCCACCCTGCCCCGGTCGTGGCTCCGCCTCTGCGTGTGACCGCCTATAAATGGATGGGTTGCTTGTCGCGCTTGGCCATTGGCTTCACTTGAGTCTCATTTTTTCACGTTGTGTTTCTGCTTGCGCATTTGTGACGGCCGCCTTTGCGTTGTGCTTGTTGATCGTCCAGCTTTGAAGTTCGCATGGAGAATGGCTAAAAAGTGCAAGTCTGCTGCGGAGGGATGAACCAGCTAGGTGTACCGGAGCCTGGCCCCTGCAGGGCGGCCTTTGGGTCCGATTCTCTTTTTGCACCAGCACCGCACTCAACGAGGTCATCGAAGCGGCGAGGTAGAGGAGCTCGCGCTGTGCTTCGGGTTTGAAAGACTTGGGAGGTCTATGAGGTACTTTTTAAGGTTGTCAAATTCCCTTTGGCATTCAGGGGTCCATTCAAAGGTTGAGCCGCTGCGAAGGGTCTTGAACAAGGGCAGTTCCTGCTCTGCGAAAAGAAAAAGGAACCGGCTTAGCGCCGCCAGCTACCTTGTCAGCATTTTTACTTCGCTCTCATTCCGCAGGGCTGTCATCTCCCTTATCGCTCTTATCTTTTCAGGGTTTGCCTCGATGCCCCTCTCGGAGACCAAGAAACCGAGTAGCTTGCCGGCCTTCACCCCAAAGGCGCACTTGTCAAGGTTTAGTTTGATCCCTTCGACCCGCAGGTTATTGAAACATTCTTGCAGGTCTTGGGGGTGAGATGTTCAGACAACACTTTTGACGACTATGTTGTCAACATATGCCTTGATGTTTCGGCCGAGCTGGGTGGCCAACACCTTTGTTATTAATCTCGTGAAGGTGGCGCCGGCATTCTTCAGTCCGATGGGCATCTGGACGAAGCAATATGTCCCAAAGGGTGTTATGAAGGTGGTCTTCTCTTCGTCCTCTGTCGCAATGTAGACCTAGTAATACCCCGGATAGGCATCGAGAAAACTCATGAGTTCGCACCCTAAGGTGGCGTCGACCAGCTGATCGATGTGTGGTAGCGGGAAGTCATCCTTTGGGCAAGCTTTATTGAGATCAGTAAGTGCACGCACATGCGCCAGCTACCATTGGCCTTCTTGACCAGGACGGGGTTGGCGAGCCACACCGAGTGCTTGACCTCTCGTATCATGCCTGCTTTTAGTAACTTGGCCACCTTGGCTTTTGCGGCCTCCTGTCTGTCCGAGGATGGATGATGAGGTTTCTGCTTCTTGGGCTTCGCCCCCTCCCTGATGGCCAATCAGTGCTCGATGGTGGACTCAGCGACCCCCGACAGGTCCTCTAGCCTCCAGGCAAAGATGTCTTCATTCTGGCGCAGGGTTTCTATGTTGGATGCCTTGGTTTCCGGGGAGAGGTTTCCTTCGATGGACACAACCTTTTGGCCTTCTTCTGTTCCGAGATCGACCTTCTTCAGCTCGCCCTCAAGTTGTGCCTTTGGGATCCATCGGGTCGCCTCTGACCCTTGTGGCTCTTGCTTTGGAGCCATAGTGTGCATGTGTTGCACTTGGGCCGTGGCTCCGAATTCGGAGTCATGCGCCAGGCCTTGGTCCCCTCAAATCGTGATGACTCCTCTCAATCCTGGCATCTTGACGCAAAGATGATTATGGTTTGTGACAGCACTGAATGAATTTAGCGTGGCGCGGCCAAGGATGGCGTTGTACTAATACGGGATGTCCACCATGTCGAATGTGATGTCCTCCGTCTGGATGCCCAGTCCTAACCCAAAGGTCACGGGGAGGCGGATTTGGGCGAGGGCCACAACGAGCCTTTCGTCGAACCCGACCAAAGGGATTCTCGGGGCGGAACCGCGGAAAGGCAGTCCTGGGGTATCATCATTTGGTCGAATGCCCTGGTAAACAGGACGTCCGCCGAACTATCGCCGTTCATCAATACCCGCCTGACGTCGCAGTCGGCGACATGGGCGGTGATAACGAGGGGGTCCTGGAGAGGGAAGAACATGCCCTACACATCCTCCTGTTCGAAGGATATGTTCACTCCGCGTACCTTGGGTGGGCACTTGCGAGTTGCACCGCGATGTGGTGTAACTGCGGGACATAGGATCGCCACTGCCGCTTCGAGGTGAGGTTTATCGAAGATCCTCCGGTAATCGTGTTTATGACTCTTCGGGGGCCATCTTCGGAGGCAGCCCCAATGCATAGCTACGGTTGCGATGGCAGCCAGTTAGCCGCTCGCCGGTACTGCGGAGGATCGGCAGTAGTCGTCTCTTTCTCTTTGCCTTTGTTCATGTAGTCCCTCATAGCGCAATGGTGCGGCAATGGCTACTCGTGTGGGACCCTTCGCCGTGCAGATCACACCAGTGTGTAACTGCTTCGGTGGGGCGGTCTGATGCGCAACCTCGGTCGTGCCCTCGGTCCCTCTCTCGGTTTCCAGGTGCACGGCGGCCCCGCCTACCTTCAAATGCGGTGGTGCCGCTTTCGAGGTGGTATATACACCGCCCACCTCTTTTCTTGAAGTGGCTCGATCTGGGGCAATGGTCAGTTGCCACCTTTGGACCTAGCCATTCTGACCCGTCGGTCCTTCGAGGCAGTCCTCCTCTACCCAAGCGTACTCTTCCATTTTATCGAAGAACTTGGCCATCGAATATATCGGCTTTCTCGCCATTCTCTCCGAACAACAGTACCTCTTTTCCTTGCAAGTGCCATTTATGTCCCCACGGACGACACCAACTGTTGTGGCTACAGACCAAACAATAGAAAAAAGGAGGGCTCCAAAGGGATACCCTACGGAAGGGTATGGCTGGAGACCCAAGATGATGTGAGGAACGAATGAGGTGTGAACGAAATGTCTTAATTTTTGGAAAAACAATCCCCTTCTTTTGGATCCCTAGTTCAGGGGTATTTATAGGGTCCCAGGCATCTGGAGGTGCCCCTATAAGCCCCTAGGAACCGTAATGGTGTAGTAGTATCTTCGATCTGTACTAGCTAGCCAGTAAAAGTCATCATTGTTGTTGGCGAAGGTTTGTAGATGCTATGATAACCATCACGGTAGCCCTTCATTCACCAAGCGGACTCCCTCTTTGGAGTACCCCCTTCAGTTCATCCATCAGGGTGTATCAGGAGGGTGTGTTTTCCTTCAGAGGCTCGTGGATGCCTTCGGTGTACCTCTGGAGCCTTCGTCGACCTTCGGCACGCTCACAAGGGCTACTGCCTCTGAGGCGTACCCCCTTCGGCTTCGTTACGAGGGGGGCGCTTACTCATCTGTCGAAGCCTTTGTTGTCAGGTCGGAGGGGTTAGTGGCTGCTCCTACAACACTTGCAATCAGCCAAGTAAACAGTTCCATGTGCCAGGTGTAGAGATCCTTCGTCAAACATCTTTCTTGCCGAACATATGTGGAAGAAACAACCTGAATCTACTATCTATCCATGAGAAGTTCCTAATTAACTGACGACAAGTACATCTGAATCATCTTTTGCTACCGCCATTGAGCATGCACCCTTCATTTGCTTCAAACTCGAACAATCCTTTATCATATGACTTTTCTCGTCACATAAATAGCATACACGTGTGCTCTTGCTCTTGCCCTTGCCCTTGCCCTTCTTCTTCCTGCAACTCTTGCTTTTGCCTGTAACACCTACTGCAGCCAATGCTTGATCACCCGAGGATGAAGATTCTGATGGCCTTTTCAAGGCTGCGCCTCAAATAGATATGCAACTGCCTCGTTGAAGTTGAGAGTGTTTTTCCCGACAAGAATGTTCATCACCAATCGCTCCCAAGATGGTGGTAGAGATGATACCAGTATGACGACTCTATTGTTCTCCTCAATTTTATCATCCACACTAATAAATTGTGTGATAATCTTGTTGAAGACATTGAGATGGTCAATGAATCGTGTACCTTCTTCCATGCGCAACCTATACATTTGTCGCTTCAGTGCCCACGGGTTTGTCAGCGACTTTGCCATATACAGTTCTTCTAAGTCCTATAATTTTTTTGATAAATTCTTCTTGATCACCGAGTACTTTACCTCATCAAAGAGACACAGAAGGATTGTACTGACAGCCTTTTGTTCCATCACCTTCCAGTCTTCTTTAGACATTTTTTCTGGTTTGTCTCATTCGAGAGCAGCAATTAACTCTTGCTGGACAAGAACATCATTCACCACATATTGCCACACACTGAAATTTTCTCCATCGTCAAATTTCTCTACTTGATTCCACACCGTCGACATCGATCTTGATTTTGTGCTAGATGATCCTAGTAGCATTAGGATTCCTACTTGCTTTGGAGGAGAACTAGGGAGGCTATATAAACCTAGGGGTGGTCATGGAGAACCCAAGCAACCATGAAGCCACAAGCTAACTCATCCAAAGCAAGAGGTGTACGAGACGATTAGAGACTAGGTTATTCTTTAATACTAGATTCTTGTATAGGGCAAGGATCCAAATGTCCTAAAAGTTTTAGAGGTTGTGAGAGCAACAATCCATTGTACTCTTTTGAGGATGTGCTTAAAGAATTTGCGGTTGGCTTCGCTAAATCTTCTCTCTTGTCGTGGTTGCTTTAACGTCGTTATTTTGGTTCTCTATGAGATTCATCCTCTTCGTTCTTGAGACTGTGCACGCTTGTGCCGTATCTCACAAAACTCTGATCTGATTCGGGGGCTGTTGCACATAAGAAGGGGTGTCAGAGCGCAACACTGTTTTTATACCAAAGGGCCAAGAAAGCCTGCAGTTCCTTTTTATTGAACTGAAACTGATTACAAAAAGCTCAGATACACACCAACATGGAGCACACAATCCAGATAGACACCCAAAACACGAAACAAACGACATGAGCAACCACATAACGGCAGGTTACCCCTCTAAACAGTAAACATATCCCACAGGAATTAGACCTTTCCATATACTTCCACATATTGGAGTTCGATCAAGGGGGTTATCACCTGGCCACACATCATGCCAAAAAGAGGTTTGCTCTTGAGTGAATTATTATTTTCATCCCTGTACAGAAACTGTCCATTGCTTTAAGCAAGCCATTCCAGAATCGAGAAGCTTAAGCTGGATTCTCTCTGATATATTTAGCTCTGATTCTTGCTTCCCACAAAGGATGTTCTTGACCTTCGTATCCTTCCAGCCTAGAGAGTGGAGAACCATTCCACCCATGAAATAGAACTGTTTAGATAGAAAAATTCTGTTATTGGCAGCCACATCACAGCTGAAGTGCATTCACAGATACAACATTTTGCAATAATCATCTGGATCTGAGTCCAGGTGCTGCATTCTCTTTTACTATATGGTTATGCATTGATCCTCTTGACATTCATTTCTATGTAGGTTTTTTTTATGGTGTACATGATAATATCTGTTGAAAATTTGAAAACAGCTATATATATCACCAATTTGTACTGGCCTTCTTGTTGCAGCACATGGTTTCCAACAGGGCAGCACTATTTTTTTGTGACAATATATAATTCACAAGCATTTCGCTAATAGCATCACAAATTAGCCAAGTTTGGTACTGTCGACTATTTTTGCTCTGATATTTCTTCCCTGAAATTACTTACTTCCTTCTATTGCAGAGTATCCCATGTGGATTTGTCGCAGAGTGTCTTCCCCGAACCAGCAAGAAGTTGACACTCTGGGATCCACAGGGAAAGGCTTGGGAAGTGAACTACGTCTACTACAGTGACCGTTGTGTTGGGTCTTTCAGTGGTGGCTGGAGCAAGTTTGCTCTGGGTAATAATCTGGAGAAGTACGATGTCTGCATCTTCGAGCTCTTTATGAAGGACAACATAAAAGTGCACATCTACAGAGTTGTCCCAGAGATAACCCCGTACCTCCCCGGTTCTAGCAAGAAATAACAGGGTTGTGTCTACATGTTGGAGATTGCAATTCCATTGATCTGGGGCTCTAGTAGCAATAAGAAGACTAATTCACATGTTGGTGATATTTAAAACAAAATAAGTGACTGGCTAATAAGCAAAGTTTTGTTCTGGTTGAATTGTTAGATGGCTCTGTTGTATCGGTTCAAGAATAATGCTGCAGGCTTGCAGCCATAATAATGGTACAGTACATTCTAGTGATTTGTAGGTGCCCATTGATTTCCTTTGATATGCTTGTAGATATACGTTCATTTTTGCCAGATTTGAGAACACAGATATGGACTGATAGCTTCTGCATATATATCTGATCAGCTTTGCCTGGGCTGGTGGTTGCAGACATGTGGCTTTAGTGTGCAACCAAAGCCTTGGTGCCCGATAGAAATTGATTGTTTAGTTGTGAAATATCCTGATTATTACTTAGCTTTTTCAGCGAAAACTGTTACTAAACTGACTTTCTTGCGATCATGTTTCAATCAACCACTGATACGTTTGTGGTGTGACCTGTGAGATGGTAGCCGAGGCCATTCCAGAATCTGGGTCACAAAACCAGCAGTCATATACAGGCTTGTAACATCTGCACAATTCTGATCCAATTTCAGCATGCTATTGCTGGCAACATTGCTAGTCATGTTTTGGCAAGATTAGCCTATAATGTGACAACAGTTTCTTCCTATGTATGAAGATACCCAACGACTGGCAAGTGCAGATTGGTGTGAGACCAAACCTGACAGCGTACAAGGGTACACAGCAAATTCCTGCTGCTTGAGACCAACCGGTTGGTTGCTCTTTCTCTCTCATGGCTCTGCCTTTGCTCCTTGTTAGTTAGACATCGATATATATATATATATATCGATTTCCATAACCAATTCTGCATATACACTGCAAATGCCTACTCGAGAACACGTGCTGATGTCTCACTCAGACAGTCAGGCTCGGGCCTCCTTTCTCGCTACTCCATTCAGCAATGGAGAAGATCATTCATAATCAGGAGACTTTTCAGAGTGATCTTGACTATGGTTGACTTATTTGCAGTACAAGTTATTAGTGAAGTAAGAGCAACAGCTAGATTGAACAGGAGATATCTGACGATGTTAGGTGAGAGTTTTTTTTTTCTTCGCTGCTCAGTGATGCAATTGGCAGGTCTGTTGGGAAACAAGGGAGGAAGAAGTAATTTTAAAATTTTCTATCTACCCGAATCCAGAGAACTCGCTGCATAAGACTACAGATTAGGATTTCAGTGTTACAACTGCATATGATCTAAGACTACGGATTAGGATTTCAGTGTTACAATTTGACGCACAGATGTGACTTTCGAGCAGCGGAAGAAGAGTGTTGGATCGCGTCAGCACGAATGGGACGAAGACTCCATACGCCAGTCTGCTAAAACCCGGCAACACGGCCCTTTTGGTTCTCGCTAGAATTAGTCTCTCAACTTTGGTTATCCCAATCCAACCCATGTGCATGTTTATTTATAACCAATGAGTCAGAATAAGATAAGCCGGAAACGTTTCTATTTCATAACCGAATAAGATTTGAGGTAACCTTTATCAATTCAAATCCTTATCCGAATTGACTCCCTCTTTAATCTGTATTACATTAATCTGAATTATATAGGCTTGATGTTTCAGATTCAAATAATTCGAATCAAACTAGGACTTATTCTGCATTTCATAATTTCAATATACTAATTATCAATATAATAATATACAAACTTTATTAACAAACTAGTAGGTTTCCATTCTTGTGTGTGTCCTGTAGGCCCATTGTGCTGTTAGCAGTGTACTGAATCACTATTCGACATACAAGTTATAAGCGGCTCTTAGCATAACATTATGACTTCTCAAACCGCATGTATATCATTTATCCGACAAAACAACAACGAATATATGTTCGATCTTTTTGTTACTTTCAAATATATATCTTCTTTGAGTCAAGCGGTTGATACATCAACCTACTCGGGTACGGCCATGCACATTATTTAGTCTATCTTCTTTTGTCGCCATAAGATATATGTCCTCGTATAACGATAAGGAAAAAATTCTATCTTGACCATGCATATCCCTCCATATGTTTTAACATATTCCCATGTATAACTAATATAATTATCTTATCATAGATCATGATTAGTATCATCAAAGAATACAATCCTCATGATGAGGCACATGTATGCCTCTATCAATCATACACATTGTATGAAACCAACCAATAACACGTATGTAATACTCAATATGGTGTTTCATAATGGGTCTGTCTATCCAATAACTCTTTCCCCAACACGTTATCCATATAATTGCGTTTATATCACATATCCATGATCCGCAAAACATGATCATCACACATTTATATGCCTGCCTCTGTAAAGAAAACAACTGATGTTTCAACCAATTAAACAACATGGGACAAGTTATAACAAATACCACAAATATGTTACATAGTCTCACCATCAAATCACACACTTGATGATATATAACATAGTATTAATTATAAAAGGAACACAAAACATAAACATCTATTAATCACCTCTATGATTGGCCGCTAGGGCATATCTCCAACAAGGTTAAGAGCCACACAATGACATATGAAATGAAAATGTGGATTTTGTATGTCATAGTTAGGGGTTAGGGCCTTCCTTTGTGTTCATCTTGCATGTATTTTTCACCAGTTTGGAGAAGTGCAGTACAGAAGTGTTCATGCCTGACCAGTTTTGGCGTGCACAATTATTATGATTTGATTGGCAGAGAAAGATTAGGATAAATGATGGACACGCATGGCATTAACATCACTACTTAGCATCCCAGCAGTTGTGTACTAAATATGATGCTACTACCCTGATTTGAGTAGTACTCCTATGTTGGTTGCAGTTCTTAAGTGCAAGATTTATGAGGTTGGAGACCTCGAGGCATCCGGTCTCTGCTCCACGTAGACATGTTGGTGAAGTCACCAGAAAATTTTGATTGCTTCACATTTAATGGGTCCTTCATTTCGGTAGGTTTGCGACGGCAAAGGCACCTGCATCTAAGAGGTTGGTGACAAGTGACAACCATGTCGTGGTGATACTCAACAAAAAGCGTGGTAACTAACTCCATCTTAGCAACACAAATGCCAACATGTAAACAAACGTAACTTTTTCCCCTCACAATTAGAGGTGGGCGTCGTACCGTGCCGTGCCAGTCCAGGCCGGGCTCATCGTGCTTCAGATTGGAACCGTACCGTGCCACGACGGCCCATCGTGCCCACCGTGCCAGGCCGTACCGGGCCGACTCGCCTTTGACGAGCCCAGGCCTGGCCCATTTGCGCTTCGTGCATGCTTCGTGCCGTGCCGGCCTAGGCTTGACCCATTTTCACTATTGTGACGAGCAAAGAAATAAAATACATCACTACCACTAAGCTACCTATTTTAATTACATAAGAGACTAATCACATCAACAAAATGTCAAACATAAATGCAATGCTTGAAGATGCCATGAATCAATAATATCTACCAACTTTTAGGTTTTAATCCGTGATTTCGTGCCCGTTCGTCGCGCCGCGCAAGACGGGCCCAAACGATCGTCCGGTCGTGCGCCCATCGTGTTCGATTCTCGCGACGGCCCAGATTACTCTGATTGCGTGCGGCCCGCCCAAGACGCAATCGTGCCATGCCGGGCTTTGCACTGGGCCATCCCGTCGTGCTTCGGGCCGGCCCAAACGAGCCCGGCCCAAGTGCCTACCTCTAGTCACAACCAAGTGTCGTGCTAGGCATTACTCCCTCGTTAAGAAAGGTTGGATTTGCCTAAGATGAAGGAGATGGTGAAATTGAGAAAGAAATGTGAAAAAAAATGATTTAGGTATCTTTCATAGTTATCTTGAAAAGATAAGTAAGAATACTTTGTGCGGATGATAATGAATAAATACATATGATAAAGAGAACATAAATAGGGATATATGAGGAAAAGTCTCAGTAAACTTATATGCAAAACTTACATTTATCAACAAAACCTTTCAAACTACAGGTCTTATATTTATCAACAGAGGGAGTAACATAGTCTCAAAACCATATCTTTACCATCAATTAATTTCTATTGTAATATGTTAATAAAACCTAATAAAATTATAATGTTACGAAGTTTACTCATAGCATTTTTATGGTTGATCTATATACTCATAAATATATTGTTGGTTAAAGTTAAATAATTTGATTGCACGTATAAATCTTGAAATGAGATCCTCTGACGTCGCGCCTTTGACGTTGGACCCACACGTCAGTGACCCAACGTCAAAGGACGTGACGTCAGAGGAACCTATCTCATATATCTTACGTGCCACACTTATTTTTGGCTGAAGTACTACTATTTATAAGCAACTTTCGGTTGGAATAGGATCGCAATCAACATGTTGTGTGGTTGACAAACATACAATATACTCGATCCAAAATCAAAATTTAGATGATTCAGAGGCCAATACATTGTCATAACAAATAATTTAGAAGAATTGGAGGGAAGAACTGGGACAAGTAATTAATTAGGAGTAGGAATATATTGATGCCAAGAAGAAGAAGAACACACACTTCAGAAGAAGAAAAAAGGAGTACCCCTGGGTTATTTGTCTTGTGAGAGAAACACCAAACAAACATGTATGTATCAATATATATACACTACTAGTAATTAATACGCCAGTATATAACTCATCAGCTCTTAATTTCTTCATTATTGGAGCTGGCCCATCCGATCAGATCGGTGCAGTTCCTTGGTTCCTGGATTTCTTGACCAAGAATAGCTTCTTGAGCAGCCTGAGCATCAGCAGCAGGCTCCATCTCCGGCGCCGGACCACGCTGCCGGCGTTCGTGTGCCTGCCACTCTTCTTCGTGCCGGCGACAACGAGGCCGACGCCACCGTCGTCGTCGAGCCACGCCTCCCTCATCATCATCATCAGCTCTCCCTTCTGCCGAGGGCTCAGAGGGCACACAAGCGGCGTGCGGGTGAGCTCCTCGTTGAAGTCCTCCCACAGCATGTCCATCTTCTCCTCGCCATGCTCACCACCACCCCACGGCGCACCGTCGTCGTCGGGGACGGTGACGAACCATGGCGGAGGGGAGCTGAGGCCGAGCTGATGTTGAGGGTATGCCGGAAGGTTGCACTGCCCTCGTGGGACAGCATTGGGGAAAGTGAACTCATCCATGCTAGCTAGCTAGCTTGCAAAGCTGCAAATCCTCAAGGTGTATATGAGTGATGTATCTGCTACTCTCCTATATATATGGAAACCTTTGTATGTGCTAGTAGTCTAGTACTAGCAAGTATGAGAGGTCTTACTGACATGGAGGGTACAACATCCTCATCTACCTACTTGGAGTGTGCTTTGGCGGTTGGAGATATAGTTCCCTAAAGCCTTAAGGGAGGGATAGATGGATGGATGGATGGATAGCTATGCAATAATGATGGAGTGATGATACGGTGCTTATTGCACCGTGTGCTATAAAATGGCAAGCACTGAAAGCTAGCCATGTCCTACTAAGCCTAGCCTCAAAGGCCTTTATGTTTATAGAGCCAAATTCAGGTGAGGGGCAAATTAAAGGCTGTTTAGGTTGTAGAATGCACCCTAAAGAAAAGAAAGAATGTTCTTGGATCTGACGTTCCTAACAGAAGCTGGAAGATGCTGGATTGGACCAACCAATCACATGTCCAAGGGGGAAAGAAAGGGATTGGTGTTGCATGGTTAGGGTGATTGAAAAGCAAAGGGTAGCTGGAATCCATGAACGTACTCCTACATAGGAATAGTATTTTTTTGAATGGTTTTGGAGAGAGAGTGTGGCAGCAGCAAGCCAGCAATGCAGCATAGATGATAAAGCTAACTAGTGAGCTTTTTTGATGGCTTGCTGCCTAAGATGTTGTTGAGTATAGTGACTCATATCTAGTCTTTTAGAATTTGAAAATATGTGCTATAAGGAGTTCTAGATGGATCCGAATAGGATTAGGATTCCTACTTTCTTTTGGAGTAAGATTCATACAACTTTTTGCACGAGGACTAAAGGGGCTATACAAACCCATGAGGCCACAACTAACAAACCACAAACAAACTCATCCAAAGCAAAAGGGGCGCGAGTGGATTAGAGGCTAGGTTATTCTTTAGCACTAGATTTTTATATAGGGCAATGATCTGAGGATCCTAAAAGGTTTGAGAGGGTTGTGAGAGAGCGGTAATTCCTTGTACTCTTTTTAGGTTGTGCTTAAAGAATTTAGGGTTGGTTTTGCTAAATCTTTCTCTCTCGTCGTGGTTGCTTCAACGTCGTTATTTTGATTCTCTTTACGAGATTCTTCTTCGTTCTTGAGACCATACACGCTCATGTTGTATCTCACAAAACTCCTATCCGGTCCGGAGGGTTGTTGTGCATAAGAAGGGGTATCAGAGTATAACAAGTGATATCAGAGCCAATGCCTAATTAATCAGATTTGTGAGAAGTTTGGTGAAGCATCAGATGATACAAAATCAAAATTGATGTTGACGATGTGGAATCAAGTGGAGAAATTTGACGGCGGAGGATGTTCTTGTCCAGCAAGAGTTAATCGCTACTCTTAAAGTGGATAAATAGGAAAAGATGCCTGCTGAAAACTGGAAGGTAGTGGAGCGGAGACTATTAGTACAATCCGTATATGTCTCTCTAATGAGGTAAAGTACTCAACTATTAATGAGAATTCACCGAAGAAATTATGGAAGGATTTAGAAGAATTGTATATAAAAAATTTACTGACAAACCAGTGGGTGCTGAAGCGACAACTATATAGGTTGCACATGAAGGAAGGTACACAGTTTGTTGACCATCTTAATGTATTTAATAAGCATATCACACAACTGATTAGTGTGGATGAGAAAATTGAAGAGAATGCAAAGGTCCTCATACTGGCATCATCTTTACCATCATAATGGTAGCAATTAGTGATGAATATTCTCATAAAAAATAGCACACTCAACTTCAATGAGGCAGTTGAATATCAATTGGAGGTAGAGTCCTTGAAAAAGCGATCATAATCTTTATCCTCAGGTGATCAATCATTGGTTGTAGTAGGTGTTGCGGACAAAAGCAAGAGTTATAGGACGAATAAGGGCAAAAGCAAAGGCACACGTGTATGGTATCTATGTGATGGGGAAGATAATATGATAAAAGACTGTCCAAGTTTAAAGCAAATAAATGGTGCATGCTCAATAGCGGTAACAAAAGATGATTCAGATGTACTTGTCGTTAGTCAACCCAATACTTCTCATGGATGGATATTAGATTCAGGTTACAACTTCCGCATATGTACGAGAGGGAGACATTTGATGAAAGATCTCTACACCCGGCGCATAGAACCATTTACTTGGCTGATTGCAAGAAGTGTGCAATTATTAAGGTGGAAATACATTGGAGATGTATGATAGAGCACATTGCACATAAAAGGGTGTTCACTATGTTCCTGGTATAAAGAAAAATCTAATATATGTGAGGTCACTTGAAACCGAAAGTTGTGTGGTGTTACTTTGAGGTGGAGTCATACGAGTTACATGCAAAGAGCAGGTGATTATGAAAAGTAACACTACTATAGAGAAGCACATTAGTGACGGTTCTAAACTCACATCAGTGGCGGTTTTTGAACCGCCACAGATTAAGCGCCACTGATAATCGGCGATTATCAGTGGCGGTTTTAGAACCGCCACAGATATGATTATCAGTGACGGTTTGTGAGCAAAACCGCCACTGATAATTCCATTATCAGTGGCGGTTTGTAGTTAAAACCGCCACTGGTATTGCCTTATCTGTGGCGGTTTTAAAAGTAAAACCAGCACTGGTATTATTATCAGTGGCGGTTTGTGGATAAAAACGCCACTGATAATCCCCGTCCATAGTATAAAAAATACGTAATTCTGGCTAGCCTCAGGAATTGCTAGCCATGCCCTCTGAAACAAGATACAGAAAGAAGCTATCATCTGTCCATCCATTTCTCCATTACACAGGAATTACAAAAGAACCACAAGATGATCGCTTATATAAGAACCACAAGAAGCTATCGTCTGTCCATCCATTACACAGGAATTTCTCCATTACACAGGAATTACAAAAGAACCACAAGAAGCTATCGTATGTCCATCCATTTCTCCATTACACAGGAATTGTATATACATGCCGAAGGACAAAGCTTGTATAAAGCTTGGAAATAATCGCTTATATAAATTTATTCTACATTTCATAGTAAACCACAAGATGATACATTTCTGTATTAACTCAACTGCATGCTCATATAGCGCTTGGAAATAATCGCTTGTATACGTACCTTTATAGGGCTCCCATCCCATCCAGTGGACAATTTCCTGAATGTGGTCTATATTTTCTTTCTTTTCAGCTTCTGGATTTGTGTCATCAAACCTGTAGTTCAGATATATATATATCAGTCTATATTGTCATGAGCGACAATGCAAAAACCCTGAAGCATCAACAAATTCAAGTTCTGTAGCCACGTACAGACCAAGCAAAAGTGCAAAACTAATCGGAAGTCTCAATTAAAAAGGAAAATGTAGAATAAATAGATGTATAGCCTAAGACAAGGTACGTAAATTCAAACACCCTTGTGCCTACAATATATCATCTATACAGAAATGAGTAGATAAAACAAATTAGATGAAAGGGAAGCTTCTATTCATATCTGATACAAAAATACCCTTAAAGTAGCGTTGACATGACAAGAATGCTTATAAGAATGGTAAGTTGGCAGGAGTAAACTGTTCGAAATGAAAATCTTATTACCTAAGGTAACAATGACCATTTCGCTCTTTAGCCAGTCCAAAATCAATAAACATAGCCTGCATAAGACGAAGAATGTAAGCATAATCTTCAAAGTACATAAAAGTGGTATATATGGAAGTGTATTTCATGGAGAAGATTATCAAAACCTTGGCATGACCAATATGAAGATATCCATTAGGTTATGGAGGGAAACGAGTCAAGGTACTTCCAAGAATATTTCTGTATGGACCTAGCTCATTAAAGGAAATCAAGACCACTTAAGTTAATTTGTTACAATTGACAACCAACCAAAGAACCAATCAAGGTACTTCCAAGAATAATAACCATAACTTATGGATATCAGCGAACAGTAGAGTGCAAAATCCTAAAACAGCAATTCGATTAGTGGCCAGTTAACTTGACTTCCATTAAATGAATATTCCCATGATGCACAACAGTATAAAACCTCTTACAAAAGGTGCACATTTGAATTTACTGCATCGTCGTCTGGAATAAATAATCACAAACAATATTGTCTAAATAGTAAGATCTCATCCTTATTAGTGCTTCGTGCAGCATAAATAACAATCAATTAGCACATGAACATGAATAAGTATCGCATAGAATTTATTTTCATAATTCACAACTAGGGTAGCACTGCATTCAACACAAACTAATACAAAATACAAGAAAAAAAGGTTATTAACATCCATTAGAAACATCTCCAATCTAACAACTACAATATTTTGTAAGGAAAAAAATGAAATTGACCTAAAAAATCAGGCATACACATTCACAACTCACAAGTATAAAAGAGCTATTATACTCATTAAGAAAAATCCAATAAGAACAGACCTGGTTAGCAACAACTGACATAACAAATGATGTCCGCACCTCATAGCAAAGTTCTAGCATCTCTCCTCCTTCAGTTAAGATCTTTACTGTCTTTCCCCTAGAAATTTGTAAACAATAAAATAACATCTCATTACAGAGACTGGTCATAGAAAGTCATTAGTTTCCCCCACCTTTTAGATCAAATGACAAATATTCATCAGCTAAGTGGTCTAGAAATCAAACACACCTATTTGCAAATAAAATTTTGCAACCAAAGTACATGGCAAATTGGTACTAACAGTCAAGTCGAATATCGCATTGGGAATTGCTAGCCATGCTTTAAAATCATCTCTAGACAAAACTTAGATTAGATGGACAAAGCAACAATCATGGAAGTAGTATTGCATTGGGAATTGCTAGCCATGGCCACCCACATAATGCTCTCATATCAATTTTTGACAGTTTTCGAAGTGAACTATAAGTGGCAACCCATTCAACACATTACAAATGATAAACCAACAATGATGGTCATCTTCGGGGAATACAAAGATGAGCACCATCATCACTGCATCCTAACCACATTTACAGACTTTAGATCTACTAACGAACCAACTACTTCCTAAGCTACAAGCCTACGAGCCTTCAGAGTTGTTTGGAGGCGAAGGACGTGTAAGAAGAGTATGGATCACTGGATCGTTGTTGTCTTCATCATAAAACTCTCCCTTTTTGTTGATGACTTCCTTCATGATGAAGTAGGCGAGCTGTCCCTGAATGGCTTGGATTTCAAGAGGAAGCAGTCCTGCCGTAGGCAATTTGAGGTGCTAAAAGTAGGAAAAATAAATCTCAGAGTTTATGTATAGAAATTGAATGGTGCGAATAAATGTGTAAAGTTAACATGACAAACCTCTACGTCACTGTCTACTATTGTAGAACCTAAGATTTCGCGCATGTATTGGCACACGAAGTACCCACACAAATTTGTGCCTCGCGGCTGCTTGTGGCACTTCAAAAATTGAATAAACTAAGATGTCATGGAAGGAATTATTTACTATGAAATGCGATATAAGAATATTGCCTACGTGCGTACCGAAAATTTAGTACGGACTGAAAGGGATTTCTGGAAGGGGCGATATCTCAAGCTTTTTGTACAATATCTTTTGAATGCCTCATTCATTAGATTTAACAGCTCTTCGTAGTCTTTTTTATCTTTGTCCAGCGGGTCCATGATCAGCATCTTGCTCTTTTCTGGAGTAATTACTACGAGAATCCAGTGGAACCTACATACGCATGTGTGATGCTATAGTCATTACTCCTAGGATAAGAGTAATGAACGAATTCAATGAATAATTTAACTAGCCAGCGAGAAACTTACTTAAAATTGTATGGAAGAAGTATGAACTCCTTGTCTTGTAGTTTTAGCAACGCCCTGTATACGTATTCCTCGACCTCCTTTGGTGCTCTTGTGATTTCGGTCTGGCAGACCGTTCCCGGGTCGAGGAATCCCACTGGCCCCTTGGTTCTTCTCAGTTCAATCATCTCGTATCTAGATAAGGAAAAAGTTAGATATGACATTTATCGGTATTACTTGAATGTAAACCATTATTTATATATTAGCCACTTACGCACTAAAGACATCTCAAAAAACACACGTCGAGGGCGTCGTGATAGAACAAGTTGTGCAAGTTATCGAATTCTATCAGGAAGTAGCCAGCGTCCTCATGGTGAAAATGTTCCTCCTGGAAAATGGCAGTGATCACCTTCGGGAGTACATCTTGGTTGGATCGCTCCATGTACCAGTTATGTAATCGCTGCATCATGAGTGTTAGGCTATTAAACTTCGATTCGGTGACTAATGGCTTCCCAATCTCGAATTTCAGCCTTTCTTGATTATCTTGTCCTTTAGATTTCGCCTTGCCCTTTCTTTTTCCTATGATAACATCATACTGCTGTTGCAGCCGCTTTGATCTAAGCGATATGGCTTGTCTAATGTGCCATTTCTTTGGATCAGGTGTTGTAAGTTCATCCTTTGAACTGGTCACACTAAGCATTTCATGTTGAGGTGCTGGTGACGAATGGGCTCCTAGAATAGGCTCCTTTGAAGTGGGCGCACTAGCCATTTGACGCTCAGGTGTTGGTGATGAGTGGGCAAGTTCTACTGCATGAGATTTTGGCACTACATGGTCCAAGATGATGTCACGCTTACGCCACTGGATGAATGTGTGAACGGAACTTCCTAGAGTTGTAACCACATCATTACAGGGCATTTCCAGCCCGATGTCAGCAAACTGTGGAAGCACCGTGTCCACCTGGACCTTTGCATAACCCGGAGCTATCAGAGAGTTGTGCAAAACATCCCCTTGTTGGAATGGATAAGCTATCCCTGTAGCAGCCTGTAAAAATATGTTCATGACAGGTACATTGAGCTGGCAGGGTGTGGGGTCTTGTATGTCGTCCACAGGATAATGGGTGTTATCCGGTTGTTCCAATGGTGTGGACGCGCAACTGCTACGACGATTCGTAGGGCTGGCGAGAATAGTGTTGTGTCCTTGTGACTGGCTCATGGCTTCTTGTACTTTCTGTTGAACTTGTTGTTCAATGGTGCTTTGTAATTCCCGAAGCATCTTTTCCTTCATCTGCTCCAAATCTCGTTCCGCACACTCTTCTTTGGCTCTCTTGCGACTCCTGTAAGAGTCTCCGTGCTCTGGGAAACCTACCTTCCAGGGAACCTTAACTCCAACGCCTCGTGTCCGACCAGGGTGCTCTTTGTTTCCCAAGGCCGCTGCTAGTTCGTCCTTCTCCCTATCCGCGTGAAAATTTCCCTGGGTGGACTCAACGTGCAGCTCCTGAATTCGTTGGGAGATTGCCTAATCATTGCTACTTTTGAATGATAAGCCCCCATCAGACATGATAGATGCCCTTGCTAGCACATAATGCTTAACGCGATCCGGTAGTCCGGCCAAGGGACTTGTGCCAGTCGATCGGACTGCATCTAATTCTTGCCTCTCCCACTGAGGAATTTTACCCGCGTAGCCACTCGTGCCTAGTCTGTGGGGGTGAGTGTTTATAACATCCCAAAATTTGGGTTTTCAAAAAAATTTTGTTTTGTTTAGCTTCCAAAAAATTTTCGTTGATTTTCTCGCGTTTATAAAGCTTGATTTGAATTTTCTAAAAGCGAAAACAATTTAATTTGATTATTCTTAACCTCAAATAAAATAAATTTAATTTTATTTGGATTCCTTGTGCTTCAAGAAATTCTTCTGTAATTTTTGAGATTTTTCGGAGCTCGCTCGATATTTATTGGATTTATTCGGGATCGATTTGTATTAAGCCCTTTTATTGAAATTAATTAATTATTTGCAAAAGTTTATATAAAGTTTTGTTGCAAATATTTTATTTGAATTTAAAATGTCTCAAAATATTTTCTAGAATTTTTCTAGAATTTTTCTGGTATTTTTATTGCCTCAAATGATTTATTTGATTTGTTGGAATTATTTTAATTCGAAAAATCGGATTTTTGTTCTTGGGCTTAATCTCTCTCTCCTTCCTCCCACCAGCCCACGATCCAACCCAGCCGCTCCCTCACGCCGGCCCACTCTCCCGCCGAACCCGCCAGCCTCGCTTCTCTCAAGGCCAAAGAGCCGGCCGCTTCCTCTCGCAGAAGACGCCCGCCGCTGGCCACCGCCGGCCAGGCCGGCCCAGCCGCGCTAGCCCACGCGGGCACGCCCCCCTGGGCCACGTGTCGCGCTCCCATTGGGCCACGTCGCCCGAATCCGTTTCATGCACGCCAAATGCTCGTTTAAATGCCTACAAGGCCCGTTTTTGCTCCAAACACATTCAAACTTGATTTTTATTAACCTAGCCGCCACCCCAACCTAGTATAGCCCTTTCATGGTCTCTCCCACGCATCCACACCCCCATGGATCTTCTCCAAACCCGAGAAAGCATCCAATGTCGCCCGAACGTCGCCCGAACGCTGTCCGAACTTTGGAGCCATGTACCGGATAGCTCGTTGACTATTTTCGAGATCCGTCTTTGCCATGGTGTGCCACAAGGTACCATCTGCTTGCTGTCCAAAATTCAACCAATTTAGCCCAAGGGATCAAAAGTTATGGCCGTTTCAATCTCGAATCTTGCCGAGGCCATAACTCCCTCAATTTTTCGAGTTTGACCGTGAAATGTTTTGTGTAGACTCCTGGGGATTTCCTCTACGTGATGCACATCTTGCCTCATGGTTTTGCCCTCTGGATTTGGCACAGAAAAATAATTTCTCCGATCAGACTGCGTTTCAGACAGCGGCAAACTTCCTCGCGCGTTCCCCGCTGTTCCAGAAGGTATTTCTTCGAGCCACCTACGTCACGATGTGCCTCTTGGTCCCATCTAGCTCTCGGTCAAATTTCGTTAAGTTCCGATCATTATTCTAGAAGTTATGGCTGTCCAAAGTTTTGATCCGAAACCCGTTAAACCGCAGTTTGTGATTAATCCGGAGGGGCGCCGCAAAATCCGCCTATACCGTTGAGTTCGTCTCGCCGCGTTCTACGTGGTAGACATTCCCCCTTTGCCATCCCATCCTCCGAAATTTTTTTATATATTTAGGCCACCGTTTAGCCGTCGCCGCGCGTCGCCTTTTGACGCCGACTATTTTAGTTCGCTCCGGTCGTGTTGTCGCGTCCGGTGGATCATCATGTACTGTTTTGGTCCATCTTTAGAGTTCTTTTGGCCTCCGTTTGCCATCGGAGGTCGATTCCGGCCTAAAACCGTCGTCTTTGACCTAGCCGTTGCTGCCGGTTCGCGTATCGGTTAGCCATCCTTGGTAGCGTTTTATCGCGGCCATGTCATTGCACCGACGGTCGCTACCTTGTTTTATGAGTATCCTATCATTGTTTGACCTCCGTCGTTAACGCTCCGCCGTTAACGTTCCTCCATTACCTGTTGCCGTTAACGTTTCACCGTTAACGCTTTGTCGTTAACGCTCCGCCGTTAACGTTTTGCCGTTAACGTTTCACCGTTAACGCTCTGTCGTTAACACTCCGTCGTTAACACTCCGTCGTTAACGTTCCTCCGTTAACGTTTTGCCGTTAACGTTCCACCGTTAACGCTTCGTCGTTAACGTTTCGCCGTTAACGTTCCATCGTTAACGTTTCATCGTTAACGCTTGGCTCTCTTCGCTTCGTTGTCATCGCATGCGTGCATTCATGCAAGAGCCCTAGTGCGATGTCCTCATCTCCTCTATCATCATGACGTGAGCCTAGTCTCATCGTCATATCATCTTCAAAGCCGAATCAAAACCCTAACCTAAGACCGGTTCGATGGATTAAGTTCATCGTGAGCCGCGTTGTTATCTTTGCAATCTTTTTCGTTGTTTCAATCGTGGTAAGACACTTGTCTTGTCTTATCCCTGAAAACCTAATCTGCCATTAATCGAGAATTCCTTCGTGGACTTGGTCGATAGACCATTGGCCATCTGTCATACCCCTGTGCCTGATCTATCCGTCTCTCTTTTGTTTGACTGTGTCCATTCGGTCAACAAAAGTCAACTTCGAGAATCAGTTTAGTTCACTGTGAACTAACATATCCTTATGGACCCGCTCTATAGATCGAGAGCCCATATGTCGCTATCTGTCCAATCAAGATAATAACTTCGGAAGAAATATTCTTCGGAATATTATTCTTTCTTTCCCAGTTATTAATCTTCCCCTTTTCGGTGTTTTTCCGAAAGTCGTTCTCTTTTGTCAACTCTTCGATCTAATCCGTTCAAGTTCCTAAATTCATCCAAGCCGTTGTGCTAATGCTATTTGTTCTTAATTTGGAGTTTTATTTGATTTGTCTTGTGAATGTGTTTGTATTTCTTCTTCTTTAATCGTTAGACGCGTCGTCCGGAAATCGTTCTACGAGCTGAAGATCAAGGAAGTGAAGATCGAAGGTCGAGGATCAAGAATCAAGGATAAAGAGTAAAGAACAGTAAAAGTTGCAAGGGCCAGGCAAGTTGTGCTTTGACCATGTTGATCCCATTTTTGAAACTTATGTTGTTTCAAATTATTGCATGCTAGTTTGAGTTAAACTGATTTCAATTAATTTGGGATTAGATAATCCACCTACTTGTTATCGCCACCTTGCCTATAATGATTGTATGCCATGATTCATTTGTCACCCTAGGTTTGTTGATTAATAGTTGGTAGCTAATAAATTGCCAACATGGGTTAGATAGAACGTATTAGTTTGCTTAGACCTGCAACGAGTCAGTGCCATCATTTTGGAATTACAAATATCAATATTGATTAATGGAATATGCAATGCATTTTGAAATCGTGTGACGTGTTGCCGACACGATGAAGTTGATATGTGGGGGCCCTCGTGCTTCTTCAAGGATGTTGAGTTGTTGTTGGCATTGTGTTGCGCAATAATCAACTGGGGTGGTAAAATGATTTGGACTGGGGCAAGTGGCAAGAATGAGCTGGTGGGCCATGGTTGGCACCGGGGAAATCGTTTTGGTTCTTTGGGTAGTATTGCCCTGGTCACCCTAAGGACTTAACCTTGCAAGCCTTTGAACTGAGTCAATCTTGCAACCACATGTCCGGAATGGGACGGACCTAGTTGATTAAGTTGCTAATAACTTACTTGTGGTACCTCGGGGTGTCAACTACACCGTTTGTGTAGATTGAAGGGGGAGCGTACCAGGGCTGCGGCATGGTACCCATCCAACGGTATGTCGGTCCCATACTTCGCCTTAGCTAAGGGAAGGGATGGTGTAGGGCAAAAACCGGAGAGGTCCACTTGTGTAGTTAGAGGCTTCCGAAAGACTTTGTTATGATCGCTCAATCGCATACTCTTGTATGGCGATTCACGGCTGACGTGGTGAGTTGATTGTATCTTGTGGGTAAAGTGCATAACCTCTGCAGAGTGTAAAATCTATTCGAATAGCCGTGTCCACGGTACTAGACAATGCTCGGGGATTACAGTCAAGGGTTAGCTTTTCATGAAAATTGATCTTGGGTTTGGAGGCAGTTTGCCTGTGGAAAAGTGATAACTGTTTAAGGATGTGGAATGGTTTACTTGTGGAAAAACTGTGAAATCTATTACTGTCATTATTTGTTTTACTGCTTTACAATCTATTATGTTTATTTATGATTGTTGCTTTTCTGCAAAATAACCATTCAGCCTGTTACTTGGAATAAGCCATGCATATAGTTATTAAACTTGCATTCTGTGCATGACTTGCTGAGTGCTTTATGTACTCACCCCTTGCAAACAAACAATCACCAGTGAGCAAAAGTCTACATCGTCGAAGAAGAAGAAGTTCCATGAGAAGGCGATTATCTAGGAGTCGAACCCTGTCAGTTGTCTGTGGCGTATTGATGGGATTCACCGATGTTCTTCGTTCCGCTGCTGCTTATTTGGAGTTGAAGCCGTCAAGGCCTCACAAATGTAAGGTTGACCTTAAGGTCGTTCAATAGTTTATATTCTATATTTGTGTTATTTCTCTTTTCCGTTGTGTATGTTTGTGATATTCATCTATGTTGAGACTGTGTGCACTAGCGTGATCCTGGACTAGTGCTGAATACACAGAGGGTTCGGATTTGCAAATTCGGGTCCCGACAGTGTTCCTCCTTACGATCTGTCGGTGGTCCTCACTAGATTTCATTGCTGTTTCATCTTGCTTCATCGCAACAAATTCGTCCCAATATGGCTCTACTTTAGGATAATCTCCGATGGCTGACCGATTTTTCATCACATAGTTTGCATTTAGACTGGACTTGAAGTTCCTCCATGCGACATCCATGGTAATCAACGCATTTCGACGCACGAGCTCTTCGGCATTTTCGGGGAATTCAAAAGATTCTTTCAGCTCTATCCATAGATCCATTTTTGTTGCGCTGGGCACTTTGTGCCAATCCAAATAGCTGATTGGAACTTTATCCCTTACGATGTACCCGCATGTTGACCTATATTTCGATGCTATTTTTTTCGGTGAAAGAGGGACTCCAGCATCTGAGACCCTTGTTATGGTATGCCGGCCTTCAGGCTTCTTAGTTTTCCCTCGGCCTCGACGTCTTGCAACAGGAGCATCAGCATCTCCGGCAGCGGGGGAGGCCTCGGCATCTGGGGTGGTTCGGTGGATATTAAGGTATCTGCTTGGGCTTGAGTTCGGGGACGGGTTGGAAGCATCCTCCAACCCAGGCTGGGGCTCAGACTCCATAAGAACTACAATTCGAAAGTAAACATAATTTAAGGAATTTCGGAAATATCTAAAAATGGATGAATTGAAGGAAGTTTAAGGAAATATCAAAACTTGTTGTCTGATAGTTCTAGGAAGCAATCAATTTCTGGAAGTGGTCCATAGTTTTGTTTTTAAAGAAGAGAGAAGATGTCAGATTAATTTGAGAATATCACAGCAAATTAATCAGAATGTAAGTTAATTGATTGATAATGCTCTCAGGCACTTGGTGTAGGAATGCTAGAGACTAGCTCTTACCTCATGTACACCTAGGTCAAGTTTATCTCATTTGAACTAAACAATTAACTATGTAAAGAAGGCCTTGAATCCTTACCTATGGAAATATCATGCAGTTTAAGGTATTATTTAATCAATTTCACTGTTCTTATGATCATACCATTGGAATAATACTTATATACATATTGTAGGTTATTTAATCTACCGAACCAACATATATAGCAATGCATGTTGGCAAATAAAGTAACACATACATTAAGCAAAAGAGGACAACTACAGGTAAAGAATAATGAAGAAGCTTTGCAACAGTCATTTGAAGTGGTCAATTTTTAGCATGTACGTCTACTGATTCAAGGCCTAATTCACAACCTTAATTGTCTAATTCATCATTTGACCCAATTTGCATCATCAAGCAATAAAAGGAAAAGCAAAAAGAAAACGACGAAGCATTGACATGTATATTGACCATTAGAATAATGCACACTTAGAAAAGTGATGATAGAAGATGGTAAAATGATGGCAGGATGGCAGGATGACATACGAATGTTAACAGAAGTTGTTGCTGCACAAATGACAGCATCAAATTTTCCGAAACAGGAACCAGGGAATGACAAATGATGTACGTGGCGGCACACCACATAAGTTATAGCATATATTTATTGCTTATCAATAGTTAGTCTATAACATAGATGAGAAGACTCTAGTAGAAGCATCATTTACAATAAGCAAAAGGTAATAATGCTATTTTTCAAACAACAATAACATAGGCATAAATATTTTTCAAACAATAATAACACGTGATTGCTTGATAGGCATCACCAATCGAACACATTGCAAACAACATTTGAACTGTAATTTGAGCTGTCACACTAAGCATTGCATAAATATCTGTAGAAAATAATGCACTTCTGATCATCCCTATACAACCAAAAACCGTGACTTCTTAACCTCAAAATGCAACACAATCATTTTCATTGATTCAACACAGCGAACGCGCATACAATCATTTGGCTTTGCATTAACAATTTGACAGTCCGCACTTCATCAATCATAGTAGGCTCAAGATCATCAAATCAGTCTAGAATATAATATACAACAGTGTAGATCTAACTAGATCAGTTTCTAACAAATACAGTTGGTGTAGCGAACAGATTGAGCAAATCATTCGCAATAACTAAAATGAGCAGCAAGCTTCAGCAGAAAATAAGCTCCTACACCCAGGACAATCGAAAATAGGGATATCCAACAGTACCCTAATCCACCAAAAGAAGTCGAAATCACCTAGAAGTGCAACAGGACCACGCAGAACCACATACTACTCAAACCATGCAGCATCTAAACAGGTTTAATTCAAAATTCTGTACAAGATTTACAAATGCCACATACAAATTGGCCGACAAAGGGCTGACGGGGACATACCAAATTGGCCGGGGACGGGGACGGGGGCATACCAAATTGGTCGACGAAGACGAAGACGGGGACGGGGACATACCAAATTGGCCGATGAAGACGAGGACGGGGGCGGCGCCAAGCGGGGGCGCCGACGGGGACGGGGGCGACGCTGAACTGGGATGGAGGCGGCGACGGGGATGGGGGCGCCGAGCGGGGGCGGCGACGGGGACAGGAGGGCGGCGGGAGGAGAAGCACCGTGAGGGAGAACAGCACTCTGGGGTTAGGGACTTAGGGTTAAAGAGAAGCCGCGTGAGGAAGAACAGCACTGTGGGGTTTATATGGGGGACGTATCAGTGGCGGTTTTTAATAACAACCGCCACAGATACTCCTTATCAGTGGCGGTTGTTCTTGAAAACCACCACGGATACTCATTTTCAGTGGCGGTTATTCTTAAAAACCGCCACAGATACTCATTTTCAGTGGCGGTTGTTCTTAAAAACCGCCACTGATACTCATTTTCAGATTTCCTTTCAATATAAAGCCATCATATATATTAACTTGTAATTATTCATAATTAATTTATCCATGGTAAATAATTATCCATGTATTCCTATCATATATATTAACTAGTAATTATTTATAATAAATTTAGCTATGATGAATAAATATATATTCGTACTAAATTTACTAATTGCTAATGGATGATGTGTTTACTTATTTCACATGTGAAAATAAAAGAGTATTTTTTACCAAAAATTGCCATTACTCCACATAATACATTTTTTTGACATTACATTTCTATTACCCCACGTAAATACACATATTTTGCCATTACTCCTAGCTAATTATTTTCTTTCACAATTTGGCCTTCCTCATGATCATCGCGATGATAGGTGGCTTCCTGAGTGGTTTCTTCCTCGAGCTTGATGCTACCATCTACGAAAGGAGGCAACTCATCAAACTGGTTGTACTCTTCCTCATCCACGACATTCTCAACTCCGATGATCCTTCGTTTTCCTTGAAGAACTACATGACGCTTCTTATCTGCCGGGTCGATTAGATAGAAGACTTGTGCTACTTGCTTCGCAAGAACAAATGGTTCGTCTCTATATCCAACTTGCTCGATGTCCACAGTACTGAAGCCGTATTTGTCCACTTTGACACCCTTTGGGAGTTCGACCCAACGACACCGAAACACCGGGATCTTGGAAATGCAGTAGTCGAGCTCCCAAATCTCCTCTATGACCCCATAGAAGCTGCTCTTCTTGCTGTCTGTGTTGTCGTAGGCATCTATACGGACACCACTGTTTTGGTAAGTACTTTTGCTATCCTGAGCTCTCGTGTAAAATGTATATCCATTTATGTCGTATCCTTGCCATGTCACGATTGTACTTGATGGACTTTTTGCCAACCACCTCAACGTAACACTCGTTTCTTCACCAGACATGTGCTCCTTGAACCAATGATTGAACACACGATTGTGCTCTTTTGTTATCCAAACCTCTGATTGTCCACGATTTTCCCTCATGACTTATCCTTGTGCATGTCCATATACGGGACACCTCGATCGATCAAGGCAAGACTGTGAAATGAGCTTTTTCGAATAAAAAACGATCGTAAGAATTTATGGATTTCTTTCCTATTACTCCTTTCCCAGCTAGCCTCCCCTTATGGCGTGATACAGGCACTCCTACCGGTTCAACCTCGTGCATGTAATCAACGCAGCACTCAATAACCTCCTCAGTTGCATAACCTTCTACAATGGAACCTTCCGGCCGCGATCGATTACGCACATATTTCTTCAGAACACCCATGTACCTTTCGAACGGGTACATCTGATGCAGAATCTTTGGGCCACAAATATTTATCTCATTCACAACGTGAACAATGAGATGGACCATGATATCGAAAAATGATGGAGGAAAATACATCTCTAGCTGACACAGAGTCTTGACCACATCAGCCTGCAGTTCATAAAGTCCAACAGGATCGATGACCTTCTGTGAAATCGTGTTAAAGAACAAACACAACCTCATGATTGCCTCTCGAACCTTGTCAGGCAAAATACCTCTAATTGCAACAGGGAGCATTTGTGTCATCATCACATGACAATCATGAGACTTCATGCCAGTTAACTTCAAATCTTTCATCGATACCAGTTTCTTGATGTTTGCGAAGTAACCCGACGGAACTTTCACATCGTGCAAGCACTTGCAGAGGTCTGTTTTCTCTTTCTTGGACAGAGTGTAGCATGCTGGGGGAAGGTAAAGTCGGCCTTTCCCGGTGTCTTGAGGATGTAGCTCGGCTCTGATCTTCATATCTTCTAGATCCCGACGGGCCTTCAGTCCATCCTTTGTTTTGTTAGGAATATTCAGTAAAAGACCAAGCACGCTATCACATACATTCTTCTCTACATGCATGATGTCGATGCAGTGTCGAACCTCTAAGTCCTTCCAATAGGGCAAGTCCCAAAATATGGATCTCTTCTTCCACGTGGTTTTCTCAGTACGGGACCTTGATGTACCCCCCTTTCCAAGAACAACATTGATATCCTTAACCATATCATATACCTCTTCCCCAGTAAGAGGCCTTGGAGCTGAACCGTCCTCCTTTGTACCGTCGAATTGCTTTTTCATATTGCGGTACGGGTGATTCCTTCGAAGGAACCGACGGTGGCGCATGTAGACTGTTTTCCTCGAGTTGTTAAGCCACACACTACTAATTTCATCCATGCATTGGGGGCAGGCTTTAGCTCCCTTTATAGTACGGCCGGACAGGTTACCCAGGGCCGGCAAATCATTGATGGTGCAGAACAACAATGCGCGTAGCGTGAAGTACTCCCGTTTGTACTCATCCCATACCTGTACACCTTCATTCCACAGTAGCACAAGATCTTCCACCAATGGTTGTAGGTATACATCAATATCATTTCCAGGCTGTCTCGGCCCTTGGATAAGCAGCGACATCATAATGTACTTTCGCTTCATACACAACCAAGGAGGAAGGTTGTAGATACAGAGAGTCACAGGCCAAGTGCTATGAATGCTGCTCATGTTACCGAAAGGATTCATTCCATCCGTACTCAACCCAAACTTTATATTCCTCAGCTCATTTCCGAAGATCTCCCTAAAGAGCCTATCGATGGTTCTCCACTAGGCAGAATCAGCGGGGTGTCTCAGCTTTCCATCCCTCTTTCGCTCTTCTGAGTGCCATCGCATCAGCTTGGCATGCTTTTTATTTGCAAATAAACGCTTTAGACGAGGTATTACTGGCAAATACCACACCACTTTAGCGGGAGCTCCATTCTTCACCTCTATGCCTTCGCTGTCCTCGCCCTTACGCTTGTATCGCGATGCTTTGCACACCGGACATACATGCATGTCTGCATAGTCTTTACGATAGAGTATACAGTCATTTGGACACGCGTGTATTCTTTCTACCTCCAATCCCAAGGGACATACAACCTTCTTGGCAAAATACGTGGTCTTAGGCAACAGGTTGCCCTCTGGAAGCATGTCCGCTAAGAGACGTAGCAACGCTGTGAAACTCTTGTCAGACCAACCATTACTTGCCTTTAATTTCAGTAGTGAAAGCACGGTGTGCAACTTTGTGTATTCCTCCTTGCAACCTGGGAACAAAGGTTTCTACGAGTCCTCCATCAAACCCTTGAACTGATTAAACTCTCTCTGACTACTATAGTTTCCTTTTGCATCGCGCAACATTTGAGCCAGATTATTGTCATCATCAACGACCAACCTATCCTCATCGGATCCATACCCGATGTCAGCTGCCATATTGTTGGCTCCGTCGTCGTCGACATTATCACATTGAAGTATGATCTCCTCTTCACCGTGCCTTGTCCAACATGTATAGCTAGGTACAAAGCCCCTCCGAATCAAGTGCAAGTGGATTTGGTCTTTGTCCGAAAACATCTTCTCATTCTTGCAATCAATGCATGGATAATGCATGTACTCCGTCTTCTTTTGCAATTTGTTCTCCTCGGCTGCTCTTAGAAAAGCAGATACGCCGTCTATGTATTCTCGTCTGTAACGGTTAGCATTGTACATCCATATCCGGTGCATCTACAATTAATTAATGTAACAATTATTACTATGCAATAATCTTAATTCCATAAATCATTAATCCAATATCCACTGATAAAGCCATCATGATCACCCATCTACCATATTAACTAAAATTTAATATTTGTTACTATCCAATAACCTACATATAAATATCCAATATCCACTGATAGAGCAAGATAGTAAATTCATCATCTACATATAAATTTATCTACAAAATGCTAGGTTAATAAAAACAAATTAAATATTAATTTTGCATTTGAAGAGAGTAGAACCTTAATTAAACCATCACTGATAAAAGTGAGCTAACAATACCCACTAATGGAAAGCAAGATGTATATGCACGCACTAACGGTAAGAAAATTAATGGTAATTAGAAACAAATCTGAAGTACTATACATAGCCAAAATTAAATTTATCCTCTCAAGTAGCAACAGAATTCATCATCTCAAAATGCAAGGCAACTTCATGATCACCTATCTCAAAATGCTTGCCATAATTTGTCATCTAAAAAAGGTAGACAACAATTAATCTAATGGAGCAAGGTAATAAATTCATCATCTAGATAAATTAATCTACAAAATGCTAGCTAAATAACAAAAAATTGAATCTAAGCTTTGGAATTGAAGAGAGGACAATCTTAAATAAACTAGATGTAAACATTAAATTGCAACTACATCACCACAAATGAAGAGAGGAGAACAAATTACTCACCTTGGAACAACCCTAGGAAGTAAAAGCTCAAGATTCCTTGCAAACAAAATCTCAAATCTTGGAACTTTGCTTTCTTCTCGGGGAGGAAGATGACCACTGTAGAGTGCTGTAGCGACTAGTATTTATAGGGAGTATTATTTGTGGTGGTTCTAAACTAAAACATAATAGAAACTTGATATTTGCGACGGTTCTAAAGTAAAGCCGCCACAAATAGTCACATTATCAGTGACGGTTTTTACTTTGAACCGCCACAAATAGTGCCCAAGTATCAGTGGCGGTTTTTATTCCTAACCGCCACAGATAACAGAATATTAGTGGCAGTTTGTGGATAGAACTGCCACTGATAGTGATCGAAGTATTTGTGGCGGTTGTTATTAAGAACCGCCACGGATAGTCCATTATCTGTGGCGGTTCGGAATAAAAACCGCCACGGATGATCCTCGCATTGGTTTCAGCTGAAAAACCGCCACTGATATTCCTATCAGTGGCGGTTCCAAACAAACCGTCACTGATAGGGCGTCTCCTATGTGCAGTTTTGTAGTAGTGTAACTAGAGCAATGGAGGATATCAATTTATGGATAAACCTAAGGGCAATCAATGGGAGGTTTGAAAAATATCCTGATCAGAAGAAAAAATCATGTCGTCAGTAGTAGGTAATCAGATTTCAACTGTAGTTATGTGCGAAACTGCAAAGACGGTTGCAAAATCTAGAAGATGCAAAAGCAAATGTGCGAGCTATTAGAAGAAGAAAGATGTGGTGGGACCAACCACAGGGTGCCAACGAGCAGGTGGAGCTCGGAGATGTACGGTACAAACCTATGGCATGAAGGACTGCAGGAACTTGAGGTTTGGTTAACCAAACTACACACAGTAAAAGCTCTCAGGTGGAGGGTTTGGGTGGCCAAGCCTGAAACTAACATGCACATTGCGGTGATGTGCATGAGACCTTGTGGTGGGGCACTCCCAAATGTGGACAACATGAGGTTGGGCGAACTCCATGCCGCAGGTTGTTGCCTTCACAATAGTTGGCCACACAAGATTCATCAGGTTTCACGAGTATCTTCAATTCTACACCGTGAAGGTTGGGCACACCCTTGTATCAACGATCCTAGATGCTGTGAGTATCGCACCATATAGCATGAGCCTATGACAGTTATAGGATTTTGTATTATGTTTTTTAACAATTGACATGAGTCATAGGATAATGAGGCAGCGAGCTATGATGGATCTATACCAGTTGGGTTCATCAACCCCAAAATGGTGTCTACGACCATGGCTAGGCTTGAATCGGAGTTTTTTTGCCAACTACATCAAGCGGTCATTTCATGCTGAGGTGAAAAGGACTTCACTCTCTTCCCGTACCATGAGGAGTAAGTACTACTATAATGACTTTACCCTTCAATTACTTATACGCACGTAAACCATATAAAAACTTATTTTCTTGCACTGCATACCATTTTAAAAGCAACCATTGGGTTCTACTCGTGGTCACTCTGAGTGAAAATAAAGTCTACACTTTTAACTCACTCGAGAAGAGATCAATGGCCTACGCAATCAAGCATGTTTTGCATAAGTAAGTATATTCCTCTAAAATAACACTTTCTGTAATTAACTACATTCATTTTTTTCCTCAATGACATCTCTCTAATGTATATAGGGCTTTCATGTCGTACGTTACTGATGGAGGGCGACACGATGACAAACGAGGCGACTAACTAGAGTGGAAGCACTTCAAGGTACAAGTGCCTAGCATATGATTTTTTTAACATCTATTATTTGTCTCCTAATTTGGTTTTCTTGTTCACAGTGTCATCAACACGGGTGCCATAACCTGTGCGACTTCTATGTCATGCACACATGCATGTCCTGGTCGGCCACTTATACCTTTTTCCTGAGGTATATGTACATGCATAATACGCTAAGCCTTTTACGTACTTATTTTAAAACTTAAATTAGTGTACTACTTTCTATCTATTTTGCAGAAACTCAATATCCCCCTCAAGAGCCTAGACAACAAAGATCTCAACAATCTACGAGACCACTTATGTATGTGGTATTGAACAGAAGTTTTAGCAGAGGACAGTAGGTATAGAGAAGCGACAGGCTCCTACTAGTCCATATGTTGTAAACAACATTATACCATGTGAATGTGACATGTGTATTATGAATATGGTATGGTTGTGTTGTAAATGTTATGTGCTATGTATAAGTATTGTGAATGTTCTGTGATATTGTGAATGTATGTGTATTGTGAATTGTATTGTGAATGCATATAATGTGAATTTGGGGCTATTTTCATACGGTGTACAGCAATAATATGGTCATCACAATCGGGGACTCATCAAAATCGTTTCTGAGATGGAACTGATTGTGATGGTTACCTCATCACAATCGATTCTAGGTATCAGAACTAATTGTGATGAGTATTTATTACTATCAGGCGAAAATCGATTGTGATAATGCTCATCACTGTCGTTGGACTTTGTATCACCATCAAAATCGATTGTGATGACGAAACAGAACCGATTCTGATGTACATTCTTGTAGTAATGTCTCGTCGTGGTTGCTTCATTGTCGTTATTTTTGTTCTTTTTACGATATGCTTCTTAATTGTTGTTGAGACTGTGTACGCTTGTGTCGTATCTCACACAATTTTGATCCGATCAGGAGGCTGTTACATACAAGAAAGGGTATCAAAGTGTAACAGACGTGATGTTGCATGGAAAGATGGAATCAACTGCCTCACTCTATTCATGTGTACTTTTATGGTAAAGAGTAAAGATGACTGAATGAAAATGTTCTGCGTTGTTTTTCACAAAAAGGAAAATATGACTGACTGAAGAGAATGCCTTGTGTAACACATTGTTTTGGCCAGCTCTGCATTATTTTTCTTGGTTGTAGCCGTCTACGCGAGAAAAGATTCTAAAGACATAGTGACTACTAGTGTACTATAAGCTAGAGTGCAATTTCTTAGATTTAGTCTGTGCCATGTGGATTCTAATTTCTAGAGGTAGGCAGGCAGGGTATCTGAAAAATCTGTACCTGAAATCGTACTATTAGCTGAAGTAGCAAGGTGGCAACAGAAAACATACAATTTGTGTGTTTGCTTAATTTCACAAGAAAATCAAGTATTGCAACATGCCGTTGATTGCAATATAGTGTCTGGAAGGATTGGCTCAAACAAGCTAGATGTTTCTTTATAGAGGTATAGAGTGGATCCAATCATTGGAGATATTTTTTCTTTTGCACTTCAAAGTGTCAAAGTGGCTAGCTTTTTCCCGCAAAACATTTTATTTCTCAAGCAAGAAAGCAAGTCCCACACAGGCACACATGGATCGATCGAACTTTGCAGGACATTTTTTTTTTTTTTTGCTTTAGTAACAGTTCAAATCAATGCAATGGATTATCATGTTTAAGATTCTCCACTGTAGCATGAAATGTCATCTCATGCATTATACCAACCAAATAGAACGATGCGCTCAACACTAGCGTTGCAACTTGCAAACATAAGGACCTCCACATATCTTTTGTTCTGTCTTATCACCGCTACTTTTGTGTTATGAGCTGTTACATGCAAGCATTTAGAAAACATATATATATATATATATATATATATATATATATATATATATATATATATATATATATATATATATATATATATATAGAGAGAGAGAGAGAGAGAGAGAGAGAATGGCTAGTCTGCTATTGATAGCATAGCCCACTTTTACTACCTACCGTCTAAGCCATCGGATCTAAGAACTAAAGGTCAGATCATCCAGCCCAAAACCGACGCGTCTTAAGTTATAACGGCCTAACGGCGCCGTCAGCCCCATCTCTCTGTAGCGCCGTCAGCCCCTAATCTACGCCGGCCGCTCCACCCGGAGGAATCCCCAATCCTATCGCTGCCTGCCACTCCACCCGGCGGCGCCCGCTCCTCCACCCGCAGCACCTACTCGTCCACCACCGGCACCACCACGTCCCTCCTCGACCTGGCGCTCCTCCACCGGCGCCGCTCCACCCGCCGCCTGATCCTCCACCGGCGCCGGCCGCTCCTCCACCCTGCAGCCTCTGCTCGTCCACCACCGGCGCCGCCACGTCCTCCTTGACCCAGCGCTCCTCCACCGGCGCCGCTCCACCCGACTCCGCCTGATCCTCCACTGGCGTCGCTTCACCCGCTGGCCGCTGCTGCTCTCCTCGACCGGCGCTCCTCCACGGCAGCCGCTCCTCCACCCTGCAGCCTCTGCTCGTCCACCACCGGCGCCGCCACGTCCTCCTCGACCCGGCGCTCTTCCACCGGCGCCGCTCCACCCGACGCCGCCTGATCCTCCACTGGCGCCGCCCCACCCGTCGCTGCCTGCTCCTCCTCGACCCCGCGCTGCAATAACTGAGATGCTATAAGTCTCTGGATTGATCAAATGGAAAGTAAGGATATTCTCTAGTTTGGTAAAGTAGAACCCTAGATTATCTCCTTGCTCTTCCCTGTTCTTCCTGGTTCTTCTCTGTTCTTCCTGAGATTTCGTCAGATTTTGAGTCGAATTTCCATCGGGTCCAGACAAATTGGTATCAGAGCTGACTCTTTCTTTGGCAAAGAAACTTCTGGGTGGAGAGATTGGATTGAGGTTGGCTGGGAGACCCTTCTTTTTATGCTATAGTGTAACATAAAGTATATTCTGTTGAGTTGGATTGTATTAGCATTGTAATTGACATGAACAGCAAAATGTTGTAATTGATTTACATGTGTGAAATAAAGAACAACAGCTAATGCTATGCCAATTTTTCAGATTGTCAATACTTCAGATTATGTATGCATCAACTGATCTTTAGGCCTAAAAATGAGTTGTTGGATTTCTGTAATGGTTGAAGCTTCAGGTTGTTGCCCCTTTGTAATGTTTCCTCAATAGCATAGGCAACTATGTCCTTGGTTTGTCTAGATATCGCACGGAATGGCTTGAGCTATTTCCATGGTCTTGATGCCCAGTAGCATTATATGTTGGCTTGAGCTATTGTGCAAATCTTTGTATCTATAAATCATCCAGGTCAATAATCCAAATCAATAGGTAGAATGCTGCCAACGGGAACATTGTCAGTAACTGGCTGAGAACAAGTTGTTTTAGCAAAAGCTGAAAAGTAGCAGCACTTCCCTGATACTATTCATTGACATCATCTCAGTACAGTTCACAAAAGAGAGATAATTTGTAGTTATAAGAGAAGTACATTAATGATGCTAACTTAGACAAACTAATGACGATGCTAACTTAAACTAACAATATTGGACTATTCAGATCCATCATCTATGGCTTCATATTCTTGTGGACTATTTGGTTCTCTTTGTGTACCCTTTCCTTTCATATTCTTTAACTGAAACATTTAAAACAAAGTGTAAGCAATAGTTAAAGTAAAAAAAATATATGAAATTTTAGCATGCAAGTCAATAAGAAGTACCGGACAAGTTCTAGCATTATGCCCTCCTTTCTTGCTGCCACAAACTCCACATGTTCGTGGTTTCTTTGCATCAGATCGTGGTTTTGAAGGAGGTTTAAATCTCTATGGCTGCTTCCTCTTTCCCTTGCATTGAGATATTGGTGGAGCTAAAATCATTTGAGAAGTTTTGCTTGCCGAGGTGTCAACTATCACCCCTTCCATTTGTTGCTCAACAATCACCCCTTCCAATTGTTGCTCTGCCATGTCCAATATTCCTTGGAATTGGCTAAAACTTTCATGTGACTTCGATGCCATCTTCAACAATTTCATCACTCTAGGCTTAAGAGTAGCAAATCTGATTGTTTCTTGCTCTTGAGTAGCCCCAAATTCCAAACTCCTCTCTAACTTTGATCTTTTCACATTTGCATTAGCATCTTTACACCACCGTTTCATTATGTACCTATTAGGTAGATGAAAAAGTTGTACATGGTGCATGACTTTAATAGCATGAGAGCAAAGCAAACCTAAGAACTCATATCCCTTGCAACTACAAGAGACTTTTTCCTCTAATTTATTGATTTGTACCAGGTAGGTTTCCGGTACCATCTTTTCTATCAATGGATGGTAATTAATGGTTACCTCATATAAGGCATCATTTTCAATCTCTTTAACTTGGCCAAGTTGGGAATTTTTCAAGATTTCTTTGAACTCTTTCAACACTTTGCTTGTATAAACCTGAGATGCATCTTTCTCAATTCGATGAAATGAAGAAAATTTTGGTACAACATTTAGACAAGCAATATCCTCGTCACTTTCTTTTTGCCATATACCTTCCACCATTTTCTCAACATGTAAGACAAGTTCATGTATGGATGTATGATTGTTGGTCCATATTTTCAAGGCAGAGTTGGCACTTTCACTTCTTTGTGATGTCGACATATTAGCAAAAAATACACCTCTAAAGTATGCTGGAACCCATTCAGACCGTTTATCATACATTACCTTGAGATGGCGGCTGTTCACTAATCCATAATTCTGAAGCATGGCTGTCCAACCTTCCTCAAATTCGGACACCGTTATGCTACGATTTATCACTTGCTTTAACTCAAGTTCAAAACCTGGCTTCAAGTTATAGAGGGCTCCCAAATGGTCCCTTGCCTTCCTCATCACGTGCCATTGACAACATCTGTGAATGGTGTTAGGAAGTACCTCTTTAATAGCAATTCTCATCGCAGGATCTTGGTCGGTGATAATGGCCTTTGGTTCCTTCCCATACATGGCTTTTACCCAAGTTTGAAATAACCACACAAACCCAACTTTATCCTCCGACCTTAGCATTGCCATTCCAAAAATAATGGACATTCTATGGTGGTTCACACCAATGAATAGTGCAATAGGCATGCTGTACCTGAAGTCAACCAAGAATAATAGTTAATTTAGGGATAGTATTTGTAAAGTACCTAATAGCTGAATTAGAAATCAGCAACACAACATCATACCTATTTGTTTGATACGTCGTGTCGAAGGTCACAACATCTCCAAATTCTTGGAATGCTCTTCTCGCTCTGCCATCAACCCAAAAAAGGTTCTTCAAGCGTCCACTCTTGTCTGTCAATACATCATACAAAAATTCTGGATCTTCGTCTCTTTTTTTTTTGAAAATGTACCAATGTTACTTCCACATCCATACCAACAAGTTCTCTATTTGTGGACGCTATCTTATTGCTCACATCCTTCCTTTTGTATCTCAGATTGTTCTTACCCCCGTGCTTAACGCCCAAGTACTCATGTATTTTTGCGGTCTCAATATTTTGAGCACGCATGTCTTTTATAATTTCCTTATCCTCATCATCCATTGACCTATGGGAGCGTAGGTTTCTTTTCTTTGAGGGAGAGGTGACCATTGGATGGTTGTGATCATCATCGAGCACACTTACTTTCCAGACCCCATCACTCAACTTTATTCTCATATGTGCCTTGCAGCCAGTTCGAGTGTGTGCAACCTCCTTCTCGGGAGTTTTTTTCTCAACCGGGTTCTCCATTGCTTCTTGTGCTGACCGCGTATCTTTTGAATAGCCTTCCTTTGAGCATACCCACAATTCAGATGTGATGTCTCCCGATGTTGCCCTGTAGTGAGTTACTTTACGAACACTAAACCCTCTCCGAAAAGCATAATTATTGTAGAACTTCTTTGCATCCTCTTTTGAGAAAAATTCTTTCCCGACAAATGGAGTGAACTCCAAATCCACATGTTGGTCAATTTCATTAACATCAATCTGATATGGTGCATCTTGGTTGTCTTCACCAACAACAATCGGTTCTCTACAGGGTTACGCATCCATATGTGATACGTAATTAGCTTATAATGATTAATAACAGCTACAAAAGGATCCATAGGTTCCACTGTATTACCTGTTGTCTGTCGAGTCATCCATTGCAATCTAGAGGGTATGTTCCTTGAAGCTCTGCTGAAACGCGTATGTTGATCAGGCATCAACCGTGTATGTTCCTTAAAGCACAAAAGGCAGCAGTAAGTTGATCAGGCATCCTGTTGAAAAGGCAGCACAAAAGGCAGCAGCACTATGTCTGATGTCGGACATCACCTTGCAAAGTACAGAACACTTACCAGACTGTTTGTCTGATGTCGGAGCACGAACTACTACATGCATAGTTGTAATTCCAGAAAAGTCACAAATTGAGCTTTTGCATTTTGACAGGGTTCTATTGTTCTCCAATATCTTCCCAGCGTTAATAAGCTTGAGATCGTTCACAGTCCTCGGGCAATTTTCCGTATCTGTTGGAAATGAGAATTTGAATAAGACAACGAATACGATATTAATCAAAAGTCGGTCACATGAATTTCAGCATATTAGTGCACCAGCACCTGATCGACTATATGCTGTGAGTATAAGCTTTGCATCAAAAGCAATCTTTCTAGCCATCCCTTAATTTATACACATATATCAAATCAACATGTCAACCCACGGTGCATAAAAAAAAATCAAGATCCGATTCTCTTGGGTTCAAATCATACGCTGCCTTTTGTTAACTTACTGCTCACCATTTTCATCTTTGCATGCAACTATTGCAAATCATCAAATCATCAATTAACGTTTAACAAAATTAAATCGGGTGGCACTCACAGCATATAGTAGTGCACTTTTTGCCACAAAATTAAATCGGTAGCAAAAGAAGGCATAGTTGATTACCGGGGGAGGGCAGATGCTTTATCCAGGAGCGATCGGATCCAGAGAGAGACGAGAAAAATGGAACGGGAGGCGACGAGACGCTGGAGAGACGGCGCGTCTGCGAGGAAACGGAGAGGCGCCTGCGACGAGCGGGCCCTCAGATCGGTTTTGGGCTGGATGATCTGACCTTTAGTTCTTAGATCCGATGGCTTAGACGGTAGGTAGTAAAAGTGGGCTATGCTATCAATAGCAGACTAACCATTCTCTCTCTCTCTCTCTCTCTATATATATATATATATATATATATATATATATATATATATATATATATATATATATATATATATATATATATATATATATAGGAAGCCTCTTTTCTACTCCCGGGAGTAATTACTCCCTATACCGTATCTCACAATATAGGGATTATCTTGCGCAACGGAGAGTATGTACGTGTAATATATAAGTATATAAGACCATCTAGGTGGTATTTACATTTTTTCAGAGGTGGTGTGACACTACGTTTTGGTGTGACATTACAAATTGCGAAATTAGAGAAGAAAATCTTACGGCTTGAGGTTTACTCGCGTTTTTGGGCCTTTTGAAGCGTTGTGACACCACGGAGTGTCGTAACCTTATTTAACGTGCATGATAAGGTTAATAACATTATGAGATGTGGAATTAAGGTTAAAACTGTAGGATATGAAGGTTAATAGCTTTTCCGGGCCGTTTCCGGGGTTTTGGGCCTTCCCGGGGGAGTTTTGGGCCTTGGTGGGCTTTGGTGGGATGGATTAGGTCTCCGTAACGGACTAGGATTGTGTTGAGGGCTGGTAAAAGGGGCTTCCCCCAGCCCCCTTGCGCCCCATGCAGCATTGGTGCGCCCCTCTCCCTCCCCCTCCTAAGCCCTAGCAGCCACCCCCTCTCCCTCTCCCTCTTGTGCGCCTCCACCTCCCCCTTTGCCCCATTGCTCCCCACCTCTCCACCACCTCTCCTCCACCCCCTTGCTGCCCTAGGGTGGTCTCCACACCTCTTCACCTTGTGGATCCATCCGTTGGAGCGAGGAGCGAGGAGCGAGGAGCGTGGAGCGAGGAGCGATCCGCGAGGAGATCTATTGGAGATTCGTTCGTTGGGCAAAGGTATGATCATGGGGATCCTTGGGTTTGATCTAGGTACTGTTATTAGGGTGTTTATGAAGTTTTTAGATCAATTGGTGGTGCTGGGTTGGAGTTCTTTGGGTTAGATCTAGACGTTGCCACGTTTCTGTTTTCGGGCAGATTGGGCAGTCGAGCTAGGGCTCGAGTTTTCGTCAATTTAGAGTCCGAATCTGTCCGTACGGACTTAAAAGAAGTTGTAGATAATTTAATTATCTTTCCGTGGACATAAAGCACGTTAAAATTCGATCAGCCGTTTGAAAGTTATGGCCGTTTTACCGAGCGTGTTAAAATCTGTGACGCGATTGGAACAGATCGTAGTAATCTGTAGATTAAACAATTTTAGAGTCCGAATCAGTCTTTCCGTATAACTAGAAAAAGGTAGGAAATTTCCTAAGCTTCGCGATGGTGTACTCGTTTAATCGATTTGGAGTCCCAGAACTAAAGTTATGGCCTTTGCAAGGCTTCTGTCCCGCCGGGACAGAACCTCTGTTTTTAGGTTTGCAAGTAGTGGGCAATGTCGGGTTAGATGGGGATTTTTGTACTGTTTTGCGGGCATTATTGTGAGTGTGTGATGCCTATGTGCTGGTGGTGTGACAGCGGGAGTGCCCTCGACTTCCCACAAATCCGTCGCCCGCGGTTGAGGCAAGTGTGTTGTAATGTATAGCGGATTGTAGGTTGCTTGTTGATATTGGATGAAAGATTGAATACTTGCTATGCTCACTTGCCATGCTTGCTGTTTTCCAATGAAATATTGAGTATGATTATCATGGTTCGATGCCATGTGTTTATATTTGTCATGATGAGTTGCCATATGTTTATGTACATGTGAAATATGATAATTGGCATAGTTGCATGCATGACATGTTACATGGCCCGGGCGGTGAGAAAGTCATTAACTAATCTGGGAAGGTCGGTGAGAAAGTTATGACTAATCCGGAGAGCCATTAGAGTAAGTCCTACATCGTGATTCCATCTACTGTGGGTTGTGGAAGCGAGGAGTAGGCACCCTCCATCTTCGGGATGGAAGGGGGGAGAGGGTGCACACTGACGGGTGTGTACTCAACCATACCGGTATGAGTTTCCAAGGAGATATGAGCATAACATTACATTGCATTGCATTGCAATACATATTTAATGATGATGATGTTGTTATGTGCTCAAGTATGAGATGTTATATGTGATGTAAGGTATTATTGTCTTGTAAATGATCTTGTTGTCCATTACAATATGCTTGCTGAGTTTTCGAACTCACGCTTGTGTTTTATGTTGTTTTTAGGTACTTTGAGATCGACATGCGGGAAAAAGGGGTCTAGCTACACTTCTACACGTAGCTCCACCATCATAGTCCATAATTAATCACTTGGAGACATGATATTAAGAGTTGTGCCATAAACTTAATGTAGGGTTTAATTTAGCATGCTTGTGATTCCTTATTTGCTTGGTTATAGCTTATGAAGTGGTTGAGCATGCTTTTATTGGCGTAATTTGATGATATATCCATTTATGTTGATGTTTTATTTGTCGTGTGCTATGACATATCTTGCCATGATATTGATATTGTGTTAATTCATGTTAAAACAAAGGAGATGCTGCCGAAATCTCGGTTTTTAGCATGTGCGCCTTTGCTGGAATTTATGTTTAATTGTGGTATTTAGATGTTGTTTAGCTTATGTTTGGTAGCATTCAGGCATATTAAATGCCGGGGTGTTACAGGTGGTATGTACACTTTTTAGACATACTCCTTTTTATACACGTATATGAAGGTATTTGCAAAATAGGCTAAAAACTATGTACTCCCTTGCAATTTTTTCATGTGGATCTCATTGGAATATCTTATAATTAGTATATGAGTGTATCCAAAGTGATAAAGGAGTATTTCAAGTTCGTTTGGGTGGTATTTCAGAGATGAGAGTAATTACTCCCGGGAGTACAAAGTATTTTTCCTATATATATATATATATATATATATATATATATATATTTATAAGTAGGGAATCTTCTCTCTAGTTACTATCACCCTTTTGCCAAAGTATGTGGATTTTCTTTGAAAAGAGTAGTAACCTTTGGAACACACCTCCAATGATTCATCGTCTGTCTAGCTTCGTTTTCGGATTCTAGACCCATACTATATTATCATAATTTTGATCTATACTCACCTATCTAGCTGCTCTCGATCTACGCCATTCGATAAGAGCTTATAAATCTCATATAAAAAGAAGAAGTGTTATAATATGGATAGAATCCCTGTCACATTATGAAAGGACTCTATCCATTGGTGGGCGAATCCGAATTGATCTTCAGTGGTTTTCTACTATATATTAGGCATTGTCTTATACAAAATTATTAATCTAACAAAGAGAGATAACTTTTCCCTTACATTGTGTGTGTTTCTACTTGCGCTTCTAATTTTGTTCATGTGTTCATGTGAGCGTGCTGTTGATTGGCGCGGGAGAATGATTACGTTTTATAATACGTTATCAGCACAAGGTTCTACCAAGGCTAGTCGCTAATCGTTCGCCTGCGTCGAATCTACACGGCATCAAGCTCTCCTTGCGTCACGCGATCTATGCTACCGCAAGTCCTATGTAAGTGATTGCGTATGAACAGTAACAAAATCCAGCAGAGCTAATTACAAATTAACACGTGATCTAATCTACTGTTGCAAAAAAAATGTTACTGTTCATTATATATATATATATAAATTTATTGCCTTGAAGGCCAGCAGCCGCTCGTCGCAGGTCGGTCGCCGCTCCTATGCGTCTGCAGCCGCCTCGGCCTCCGGACTAGCCAATGCTGGCCTTCGCTCCCTGCGCGGCACGCAACCGCCGGCCGATCGGCTGGCCATCCACCTCCTCGCCGCCTGCAACCGATAGCCCCGCTCCCGCGGCCCGAAGCCACCGGCCGATCTTCCACCCGTGTTCGCCCGTGGCCCGTCAGCGCGCCACCACCGCCATCACTGCAGGCCTTCGGCCCTCCATTCCGATGATTATCCAAACTTATTTTATCCGTATTCGTTCGAATATTATCCATATCAGTATCCGGCACTATCCGTGTCTGAATCCGTATCTGGTATTATCCGTGTCCGAATCCGATCCGATAAAATTATATGGATCAAATACAATATGAGTGGTTTTCGATCCATATCAGATCCATTTCACAGTCAGTGCAGGAGGACGATCGGGGCGGTGGCGGGAGGGAGACCAGGGCAGAGGGAGGCAAGGCGGCCGAGCCGGCACCGAGGGAGGTGTGGCGGGAGGGCGGCCGGGGCAGAGGGAGGCGAGGGGGCCGAGCCGGTGTAACACCCCAATTTTTTCTTTTCATGTATTTAAATCGTATTTTGCACTCTTGAGAATTTTTGAAATTTTCTGGGATTTATTTGGATTTAATTTGAATTTATTCCCTTGTGAGATAATTAAATAATTAAAAGTTTTAAATAAAATTTTGTTGAAAATATTTTATGTAAGTCCAAAATGTCTCAAAGTATTTTCTAAAATTTTTCTGGAATTTTTCTGAGCATTTTGCTATTTTTCTCGATTTATTTGAATTTTTCGAAATTATTTTAAATATTAAATCGCTGGAAAAACCTTAATGGGATTCACTATTCATTCGACCCGAATCAGACTCGAGTCTGACTCGAGCCCAACCGAGCCACGTTCGAGCCAGACCCGAGCCGGACCCAAACCCTAACAGTGCGACCATTGGATCTTGATCCAACGGCCGAGATTGCGTCACGTCGCCCCGTGCGGGATCAGATCGGACCCATTCACGCCGATCGGATCCGGACTGTTGATCGCACACACGTGGACGCCCAGGAAGCGGCCACGTCACCCAGTCCGAGCCGTCGCCGGATTTCGCCGCCGCGTGCGGGTGGGCCTCGTTTTCCGCGGATTTCACGGACGTCGAGGGGGGCTATTTAATGCGCCGCCACCCGTATCGTGATCCCCTCTTTCGTGAGCACACGTTGCCCTAGGTCACCGAGCTCAAGCCGCCGCCGTCCCCCCGCAATCGCTCACCAAAGTTGTGCTAGGGCTCCGCCACGGTTTTTGCCGTTTTCCGCCGCCGTCTGCCGTTCTCCGCCGTAGTGGTGCCCAGATCCAGAGTCCTCGCATCGAGCCACGCCCGAGGGGACCATCCACTTCGCCGGAATGCGCCCAAAGCGCCGTTGGGCTCATCATCATCTTCGTCTCCGGCAGCCCAGCTCCGCCGCGACATCGCCGAAACCCGCGAAATCCACCAGCCGTCTGATCCAAATCCGAGGACCCAGGTTCGTCCACGTCACCCTTGCGTAAATTCCACATTACGGTTTTAGATCTAATAGCAGCCGTTGGATCTAGATCCAACGCACAGATTGAGCCACGTAGCCCCTTAATCACACCGTGCTAGGTTAGATCTCAGCCGTTAGATCTAGATCGTACAGTTAGATTTAACCCGCGTTGTAGTTCTAGATTAGATCTCGACCCAAGATCGTACGGTATAGATCATGCCATGTGTCGAGCACCGGGACATGCCACGTCACCCCCACGGTGATGCGAAAACCCGATCGGATCTCGACCGTCCGATCTAAATCGTATGGTCCAGATCAACCACGTTGATCACAACGTGCGAGATCCAGATCTAATCTGGACCGTTGAATTTCAAATCAATGGCCCAGATCAAGCCACGTGGTCGGGAGCCGAACCGACGCGGTCCACGTGGGCGACGCCCGGTCGTCGCTGACGTCACCGTGGGCCCACGTGTCAGCGACTGAGCCAACCGCATGATGACGTCATCCGTGATGTCATGCTGACGTCACGGTGGGGCCTGCATGTCAGAGCCGTTCGGCTGAGCATGATGACGTCAGCAGCTGATGTCATCCGAGTGGGACCCGCGTGTCAGCGACACATGTCCCCATGGACCGGGTCCACGATGGACCAAAACCGAGCCGTGGATCGAGTCCATGGACCGGATGACGTAAGCTGACGTCATAATTCGATTTTCCTTTAGGAAAATAATTCAACCGAAATTCAAAATTCATGCTGACGTCAGCTGACGTGATATTTCGGATTTTTCAATAGAAAAATAAATGAATTAATTCGGTTTATTCTTTTAATTGATTTTTCAAACTTCAAACGGCTATAACTTTTGCATTTTAACTCCGATTGAGGCGATTCCAGTTTCTAAATTTTTGTAAAATTGAGCTATATTTAATGGTGAATTGTATTTAATTTTTGTACATGAGTTTTTCTCTGTTTTTATTTATTTGGTGTTTATTTATCCGTTAGGAGTAGACGTTGAAGTGCCCAAAGGCTTCGAAGGTGAAGTTTTAACTTAGGAGCCAGCTCAAGATCAAGAACAAGTACTTTTTGAAGGCAAGTTATGCTTTGACCATATTGATCCCACTTTTGAAATTATGTTTATTTAAATTATTGCATGCTAGTTTATTTAAAAATGCTTTTGAATAATTCCGGGGGTAGTTATGTGACCTACTTGAATATGCCACCTTGTCCATAGTAATTGTATGCCATGAATCATTTGTCACCGTAGAACATGGATTATTTAGTTGGACATTATTAAATTGCCAACGTTGGTAATTGGACCGCTGTAGTATAATGCTTAGCCCTGCCACGTAGTTATGACATGATTTTGGATGATCAATTATTAATGTTGACTTAATGTAATATCCCGAGTATTTCTATACTCGAGTCACTGTACATTTGTACTCAAACACTGTTCAATAATACACTGTTCTTGTGTGTTTCTGTATCTTGAGCGATTGTACTCGTTCGGGATCTAAAAGAACCCTTCAACTTATTTAGCGTCACTCAAAATCAATTTCCCATTTGATCGCCGACAAGTGTTTTCGGTGATTGAATTCAGTTTTCGAGCTCTTGCGAAAGTATCTTGTACGTCGACTTAAATGTTCTCTTCTCTGTCCTTCAAGTACAAGTTGCCTAGTTTAGTGGGGAACTTAAAATCTTCAAAAGGAGTTAAGGATCCGTTTAATCGAGCTTGTAAACTTTGATCGCTGATCACATTTAAACTACCCGACTCAATTAATTTCACTCTCATGAGTAATTGCAAATTGAGTTGAATAAGTGTCAAAGTGACCCAAAATCCCTCCAACATACCTTAGAATCATTAAAAATCAGCTTTGGAAGTTTGAATCTTCAAGTTTTGTCACTTGACCAAAATACCACTCATAAGTGCATAGTGTATATATATGTGTTAGCCATCCCCAACCAACAGCCAAACTCATTTCTTCCTCCCCCACACGCCAAGCAAGAAGAGGAGAAGAGAAGAGGGCAAGGCGCCACCCGGTTCCGCCGTTTGGAGCCGATCCGACCGGTGGAAACTGATCTGGAGCTAGGATTCGTCGTCCCCGCGAGGATCCTCCCCTCCAACAACCCTCAGGTGAGTTCCTCGCGAAGTTCTCTCATCGTTTCTCGGAGGTCCCGTGGAGTTTTTGCATTCTGACTTGATTTCTCGGCTCCCGGGTCATCCCTCTTGCCGTAGCTACGAGTTTCCCCTTCGTAGCCTCGCATTTCATCATGTTTCCCTAAACCCTAGCCTAGGTCAAGTCTAGGTTCCATGTGTTAGACACATTGCATGGCAATTGTGCTTTAGAATCTAGACTCAGATCATCGTTAGGCTCATTTAATCCTATAGCCAACCTAGCTTTTAGTCACCCTCGTATTCGCTCAAGTTCATCGCTAGGTCTTCGATTTATCGGAGGTCTAGTGGTGCATAGCATGTATAGATTTTTCCCATAGCAGTTCTGGTGGCTAGAGTCGCTACCGGAGGAATCGGAATTCAATTTCGCTAAGCCGAAATTTATTTTATTCATTTAGGTGTTAACTATTTTTACAATGGACCGAAGGTCCATAGCGTATAACGATAGCTCCATTAGCTCTTCTGATAGCCCTGGTTGCGATCAGAAGAGTCGAAATTAAGTTTCGTCAAAACATGCTACAAGTTGTTAGCTCTAGGTCTCTTTTAATTTATTTTTATTTAATAAAATCCTAGAGCTCCGAGGCATGTATTGACTTTACCATTAGTCCCCTTAGAGGCTAGAAAAGCGATTAGAATCGCTTAGATTTGCATTTTAGCACTTTGCATTTTATTTTAGTAATTATAGGCCTCACAAGCCGTTTAAGGCATTTAGCTTTGTTTAGCTTCGTTTAAGGTCACTAAGGTCGATAGCATGCTTCCCGCGTGTTTTGGATCGCATTCAAGTCACTTTTCGAACTTTTGTCGTTTCTCGGGTAATTACCGGAGTTAAGCGGGCAATTGATCAAAAGTCAGAGAAGATTAAGTCATCCATGCTGGGGAATGGCTCCGATAGGTCATAAGTATCCCTAAGCAACTAGCCGAGGGCTTAAAACAAGTCTCGCGGCATTTCAGCTCAAAACGGCCCTTTTGGGCGAGATTGCTCGTTTTCGAGCAAAATAGCCATTTTGGCCATATTCCACATTTAGGGGTTTCTTCGCCAGTTAGCTGTCGGAATGAGTCATTTAGGGTCATTTAGACTTAGTAGAGTCGAAAACATGCTCCTCGCGCAAGTGGAATCGAGTTTGAGCCGTTTTCGGACCCTGTGCGAATCGAGGCGTAAACCTCGGCTTAATTTGCGCTTTCGATCGGATTTCGATGCAAATTAAGTGAATTTTCAAGGGGCAAGGTCCAGATAGGTCCTAGACATCCTAAAGTACCTAGTGGAGTCGCTGGAATCGGTCGCAAGTCATTCCAATGGATTCTGGACAGAAATGGCTCTTGCGTTACGGTGAATAGTGCCGTTTTTCTTTTTTCTGATTTTTCAGCATTTTATGTATTGATTTTCACTGTTTTGGCTTCCGTTTGTTCGTTTTAAATCCAAACGAGTTCCCGTAAGTTCCATTAGGTGTATTATACCTAATTCTAGGTGTTTAACAAAATTTAGTTGAATTTTAAATTATTTTGCACATTTTGTTCAAGTTGGCGAGAAATTCGCCGAAATCGCCGTTTCGAATCGCGATTTCGCCATTTTTCTCGCTTGTTTCGTTTCTTTGCTTTCTTAGTGTCTAGATGAGTTCTATTTGATGTTAAGTTGGAGTTTATGCTTCTAAAGTCACTTTTTGCTAATTTATTTCTCTGTTATTGCTTTTGATGTTTTTATTCGATTAGAGGCGAGTGAGTCCTGAGTCGCCTCGAACAATCCTCGAGTTCGTCCCGGATCCATCAGAGCAGCAGCAGATGTGCAAGCACCTCGTTTGATCATCTTGATCCAATATTTTACGATGTTTACTTTGATTTATCAAACTATATGCATGCGTTTAATTTGATAAATGTGCTAGTTTGTGGGAATGGTAGATATAACCCAAATTGGTGGTTTTCCTTAATCTATTTCCCATGGTCACATTGATAGCCCTAGTAGAGGTTAGGCAACTTAATAAATGTCACTTGGGTATAAAATGTTAATAAATGCATATGCTTAGTCAATGCAATAGATTTGAGTCTAGTCCTTGGCAGTTACACTCATCAATCAAAATATGATTTCAAAATGAATTGAGTCAAAATGGTTAATTGATAAAAATGAGTGGTGTAAATGACTCGGGGAGGAGGTATAGAATGTGAAGGTGATGGTGTAGTTAGGATTGGAGTCCTTGCCCGAGTCAACAAAAATATAAGGACCGAACTCAAAGTTAATGCTGGGTGAGTCTCGCGCAACCACATGAACTGAACTGGGGCAGAATGCCTATGTACATGACTTCGGGGGATAGCCAGATTTGTTGGTAGGCCGAAGAGCAAGATGAGAACTTGCGCAGCTTGATGTGTCCGCAATCGGGCGGGTTCTCGAAAGGGACTTCTGTCATCCATTGACGAAGAAGAAGGGTGTTGTGGGTTCCCGCCGCAACAATAGTGCCACTCGTGGGGTAATGGGGCCCGGGGCAAGGGATACCCGTGTTGCGCCGCAGTCAGACGGCCGCCTAAATCCGCCAGGGTGGGATCACGCTATTGTCTTGATGTCCGGCCGACACCGATGATGGGAACGGCATGGTCAATCTGCAAGAGCCTGCATCGAAAAGTATCGCGCGCCGTGGGCAACACGCTTGCTAGATAGACCCATGTGGGGAATGTGTGCAACTTCTCGAAGTGTTAAGTAAAACTAATCGATTAGCCGTGCTCACGGTTAAGAGCATCTAGCCAGTATAAGTATGGAGAGTATAGAAGTTTGGTTTTGTGTCTTCTTACGAAAAGTGTGAGTCTCGAGCGGAAAGGAAGTGTTTGATGGATAGAGTCGACAATCTAGCCCATCGGTTTCATTCGAGCGGGAATGGCGAACCGGTTGGGATAATATACATTATACATATCTTGTAAAATATGTTTTATGTCAAATGCTCTTTCAATTACTAATGCTATCGGTTGTTAAATGTTGTTTACAAATAAATGTCGCTTTATGCAATCAACCTAGTATAGAAGCTTATTCTGTTGAAATAGCCTGCATTTAACTATATTTCCATACACTAAAGACTTGCGAGTACATACGTGTACTCACCGCTGCTTTGCTTTGTTGTTTACTAACCTTGTCTCGAGAGGATGGTTCCGATGGTGATCCGGATGGCTCGGTGGTCCTCTGCTCGCGAGTCAGGCGGCGGTTGTGGTCCTTCCTCGATCAAGAGCTTTGTGGGGTTGTCGGGCCAGCTACTGGTTTAGTGTTTCTTTTGCTTCCGCTATTATTCCACTTTTGGATTTTGTAATGTGTATGTACAAGATTTACACCCAGTTATGTAATTTAACTTTAGTTCATTACTTTGTGCATTGATACTCGTGTTGTTGGTACGCGATCTTGGAGCTCTTGATCCAGTGGAACCGTAGATCGGATGCGTACAGGCACCGGGTCTGAAGCTAAGGGTTCGATCCCGTCGATCGAATTTTTTTTAGATTCAGATTTTCGGTGTCGAGGCTTCTGTTGCTATACGGTGCTATACACCACAGTAGACGGCGTACAGTACGGTATAGGAAGAGGGGTCCTCACACTTAATGAGATATGGAACACGTTTTTGAGAAGTGGCATATGTTATTGATGATGATGTTGATGGCACGTGGTGCACGGTAAACAACTAAGGTTGATAAAATGGTTTAGACCAGGGCAAGTGGTAAGATTGTTTTTGGTAGGCCAAGAGTGGCAACTGGGCGGTCGATTTAGTTTTTGCTGGTTTTGGAATACTTGTTGACACTTTGGTAGTCTTGCCTTGGTCACTTTAAGGACTTAGCCTTGCAAGCCTTTGAACTGAGCTCATCATGCAACCACATGTCTGTAATGGGACGGACCTAGTTGAGTAGGTTGCTAATAACTCGCATGTGGTACCTCGGGGTGTCAACTATACCCCTGTGTAGTTGTATGGGGGAGCGTACGGGGGCTGCGGCTAGTTACCTGTCCAACGGTTGGTTGGCCTAGACTTCGCCTTTGCTAAGGGAAGGGATAGTGTGCAACAACCGGAGAGGTTCACTTGTGGAGCTAGAAGCTTCCAAAAGACTTTATTACGGAAACTCGTCTTTGTGGTGTTTGACTGTATCTTGTGGGTAAAGTGCACAACCTCTGCAGAGTGTAAAATTATTCGAATAGCCGAGTTCGCGGTATTGGACACTACTCGGGGATTACAGTCAAGGGTTAGACTTCTATAAAAATGAACTTGGGTCAGGGATACATGGTGTTGGAAATGATGAACTTGCTTACGTTGATAAATGCTTTACTTGTAAAATTGTTTATGCAATTAGTATTGTTATTACTGTTTTACTGCTTTCCAATCTATTACTGTTATTTATGAATGTCGCTTATTGCAAAAGAACCCCTTAGCCTATTGTTGGAATAAGCCATGCATGTAGAATATTAGCTTTCATTTTGTGCATGACTTGCTGAGTACCAAGTACTCACGCCTTGCAACAACACAACATAAGTTAAAGAAGAAGCAACGCCCGCACTGAAGGAGGAGTTCCAGGAGGAGCCAACGAACTATGGGAGCAAGCCCAGTCAGTTGTCTGTGGTATACTGGATGGCGCCACGAAGTTTATTTGATTCCGCTGCAATTGTTTATTTCAATAAGTTTTCGCCCTGCGAGACATACTCTTGTAACTTGACCATAAGGTCAAGCAACCAGTTTGGCTTAATTAAATAAAGTACTTTACTATTTCATTGAGTATGATTGTGGTATTTACCGATGTTGAGACTATGTGCACTAGCGTGATCCTGGACTAGTGTTGAATACACAGAGGGTCTGTGTCGGTGTTTCGAATACCGGTGAGTGAATTTTTGTCAAGGGGTCGCGCGTTCCCTCTCCTTGAATGGTTAGACTCAGGGAGCCCAAGAAGTATACTGGTTCGTGCCGAATGTCCCTACTCCAGTTCGTGTGGTCGATTCGTATAGCTTTGGGCGCAAATGGCTGCACGATGTTACAAGTGAGGACTGAGGATAGGCCCTGAGAACTACCTCTACTTGCAAAAAGAACCGCCCTCTTCCCTGAGGGTCCTGCCTCCCTTTATATAGACGGAGGGGGCATGTTACATGGGAAGTTGGAAAAAGAAGGATGGGGTGCTCTACGGTTGGGAGTCCCGGTCTTCGGGCCTAGCGACTGACCGGCGTCTGCTCACCCCACACCGGGTTGGTAGAGACACCGAGCGATGTCATCTTCTGCTTCACTGGGACGTTATGCACCTGCCCTCTACGCACTTGCCAGGTGCTAACGTCGTAGCGCTTGACTTTGGTGCCGTCTCGGGAGGGAGCGTACCCTCCCACTGTGCGTGGCTGGACGATGAGACTGGTGCTTTGGACTTCGGCAGTCCTCACTGCTGCCTTGGGAAGGGGCCACCTGCCTTCGCATGATCATTCTGAGCCATCATGTCCGTGGGGCAGGTGGCCGACGACTGGTGACGGTCTGGTGCCCGATCCCTAGGCGAAGATCGCCTTAGCTTGGTCGGAGCTTGCGGATGTCCGACCCATGGCGGGGGTCGGATAATCCCTGGTTAGTTTGGTCGGAGCTCGCGGGTGTCCGACCCGTGGCAGGGGTCGGATCATCCCCTGGTTAGTTTGGTCGGGGGTGAGCGTCCTTTGTGGCTCAGCAGGGCCTTTGGCCAGAGCTGGGCTTGGGGCGGCCCATTCATCGTTCCGGGCCGCTGGGGGTACCCAAGGTATGAGTACTCGTCAGTAGCCCCCAAGCCCCCGAGCGAGTTCGTCAGAGGCGGTCGGGGCTTTGCCTCGTCTGACAAAATCCGAGTGAGTGGGCTGGGTTGTTTGGTTCGCCCGGGTGCGCGCGAGCGGACCCGGTGGGTGTAGCCCCCGAGCGGGTCGGAGAGCCGGTCAGGGGGTTTGCCTCGGCTGGCAGAGGCCGGCCAGCTTGGCCGGCGGGTAGTCTTGGTCGTCTGATTCGTCCGGGTGCACGCGAGCGCACCCAGTGGGTGTAGCCCCCGAGCGGGTCAGAGAGCCGGTCGGGGGGTTTGCCTTGGTCGGCGCGGACGCCCAGGTGCCGTTGACAAGGTTCTGGCGTCTGAGCGCTAGTTTTACATCGCAGCTCGACGTCGCCATGGTCGACGCGGACGCCCAGATGCCCGAGCGGGGTTCTGGTGTCCGAGCGCTAGCTTTATGTCGTAGCTCGACGTCGCCTTGGTCCCGCCTTGGTCAGCGCGGACACCCAGATGCCCCAGCGAGGTTCTGGTGTCCGAGTGCTAGCTTTATGTCGTACCTCGACGTCGCCTTGGCCCGCCTTGGTCGGCGCAGACACCCAGAAGCCCCAGCGGGGTTATTGTGCCCGAGCGCTAGCTTTACGTCGTAGCTCGATGTCGCCTTGGTCGGCGCGGATGCCCAGATGCCCCAACGAGGTTCTGGTGCCCGGGCGCTAGCTTTACTTCGTAGCTCGACGTCGCCTTGGTCGGCGTGGACGCCCAGATACCCCAGCGGGGTCCTGGTGCTCGAGCACTAGCTTTACGTTGTAGCTCGACGCCGACTTGGTCGACGCGGACGCCCAGATGCCCCAGCGGGGTTCTGGTGCCCGGGCGCTAGCTTTACGTCATAGCTCAATGTCGCCTTGGTGGGCGCGGATGCCCAGATGCCCCAGTGGGGTCCTGGTGCCCGAGCGCTAGCTTTATGTCGTAGCTCGACGTCGCCTTGGTCGGCGCGGATGCCCAGATGCCCCAGTAGGGTTCTGGTGCCCGAGCGCTAGCTTTACATCGTAGCTCAACGCCGCCTTGGTCGGCGCGGATGCCTAGATGCCCCAGCGGGGTTTTGGTGTCCGAGGGCTAGCTTTACGTCGTAGCTCAACGTGTTGTAAGGCTGGTTTTACGCCGTAGCTGGGCGGAAGGCGTCCGTCCCGAATTCTCATCTGGTGAGAGCTTTTGTGGGAGGAGTGGCCGCTGGCTGTCCCACGTGTACTCCCCATCCGCAGGTCTGGGACCTGGAGGGGGTGAGCGGACGCGTGTTTACCATGTTGGTTTGAACACCGTGCTCATGGAGCTAATAACGGGTAATCCGAGTGGGACCTGGAGATCCCTCCCAATGGGGATCTTTCCAAGCGGACAATCCCATCGAGGGTGTCCGGCCCGCTGGGAGGCGACCCATGAAAAACCTTTCTTTACTCAATCCCGTATTGGACTCCGGGTCGTCTGCCGACCAAGAGCGCAACTGGCTGCCACCCATTGATGGGTTCCACGGGAGAGTGTGAAGTATGGTCTCGGATGCGAGTTAAGGCGATTGGGTCGTCAGCCGACCCAACTTGAGGCCCACTGGGGGCTCGCCTTGTGCTCACCCCTCACTCGATTTGATGCCGGGACAGTCCTGAATCCGCTTGGCGAATCGGGCCTTTGAAATCCGCGGCGCAAGACTGGGCCCCGGGCGGAAGCTATTGAGCTCTTTACCGCCCTGAGGCCGCAGCGGCCTAGTGGGCCTTTCATAACTGTTATGGACGGGATTTATCCAGCCCATAGGCGGAGACCGAGAGGTCGTGGGGCGTGTTGTCCGATGCGGTGTCCTTGCGCCTCCCGCTGTCCTGCCAGGATTTAATGCGTAGTGGAGGAATTGGGAACCGTTGCGTCTTACCAGTGACTCGATCGTGGAGGGATCGAAAGTCGAAGGGACGGGGCGTGCGACGCTTCACTCGAGGCGGTGTCCATTCGACTGGCGCCTGTTTGGCTAGCACCCGCTCGATCCATATAAATTCGACGTGGAGGGTGCCAGGGCGAGTACTTGCCTTTGCTTTCCTTGCTTCTCTGCTTTTGCCTGTGACGAGAGAAAAAAACGAGCAGAGGAGCCAGAGAAGAGAGTTCCTCACCTTCTTCCTTCCCCACCTCTTCGCCGTTCCTGTTTTTGGAGATGTCGTGGGCGGAGTGCTCCGCCCAATCCAGTCGTGTGCTTGGCTTGGAGAGGAAGGGGTTCCTCTCCCAGCGAGGCTCTTCGAGGTGGAGGGTGCCAACGAGGATCGCAGTCCCTTCACCTAACGACGATGAGATTGTTGTACCTGCCTCATTTTACGAGCGCAGATTTGGGCTCCCGCTCCATCTGTTTGTTCGCGGGCTGCTGCATCACTACAAGGCGGAGGTGCATCATCTCAACCCCAACGGCGTGCTCCACATAGCTGTTTTCATCACACTATGCGAGGCATTCTTGGGGATCGAGCCCCACTGGGTGCTCTGGAGGCACTTCTTTCAAGCACGGCTGAGGAAGGACAAGAGGACGGATGCCTCGGTGCTCGTCGGCGGCATGGCCTTCCAGTTGCGCGGTGGCCATGGGGTGGACTACATCGAGGTGAGGTTGCCATCTTCGAACCGAGGGTGGCACTCCGAGTGGTTCTACGTTCGGAACCTGGGAGGCAGCGCCCCGGCCTTCACCGGTCGGCTTCCCGAGGCGGGGCCCGAGTGGACTTGGGGCGCCTACCAGAAGGAGAAGAACAAGGTAGCTGCAATCGTTGATCGGATCAAGGTCCAGAGGGAGCGGGGCCTCACCGGTGACATCGTTGTCCGCACGTTCATGAGGATGAGCGTCCAACCCCTTATGGATAGGGCGCGCCCCATGTTTCGGTACGAGGGGGCTTCTGACCCCACGAGGATGGCGGAGTTGGAGCTCCCGGCGTCGGAGGTCGAGGCTCGGGTGTCCGCTATCATGAGCGGGAGTGCCACCGAGGCATTCTTAGCGCACAATCCCCTGGACCTGGTAACCCGAGCGATCCCTCTTCCTTTTTTCTCCTTTCTCCCTCTGCCCTTGGTATTTGGTCCGACTAGCGCCTCTGTGTTTTCCAGGGGCTTGCCGGGATGGTCTCCTGGGCATGGCTACTGGGGTAGAAGGAGTTGAGGGCTGCGACCCGCGTGGAGTCCGCACAGCACGAATCCGACCGCAGGAGGCGGAAGAAGGAAAGGAGGAAGAAGAGGAAGGCGGATAAAAGGCAAGAGCGCGCGGCGAGGGCCGCGCGTGGTGAGGAGGTCACCAATACAACCGCCGTTGAGTCGGCCGGTTCAGGGTCGACTTCGAGCGAGAGCAGCGGGGGTAGTGGGGGCGACCCATACCAAGCATTCGTCCTCGAGCTGCCGACTGGCGGTGGCCTGGACGAGGGTGCTAGTGCGAGCGCCACCGCCGTCGTGTCCCAGGTGGAGACGCCCCCGGTGGAGGTGTCCCTGGGGAAGCGGAGGGGCAACTCGCCTCCACAAGGGGGCCAGCAAAGAGAGTGCGGCTGCCACGTACCCGCTCGACTCGATAAGTGCTCTCTTTTTCCCGAGTTACCCTATAAGCCGTCCGAGCAGTTTCCGACCTACCGACCTCGTGCAGGTCCTATACGGGGGTGGCCGTGGCGGCGGTGGCGCATCCGGTAGTGGCCTTGCGATAGCCGGTGGGGATCGAGAGGCCACCGGTCAAGCCGAAGTGACCGGTGGGGCTGGTGCCGCCGGCGAGTATCGAGGCACCACAGGCGGTGTCGGAGCCACCAACGGAGCTGTCAGGGGTTGAGGCGCTGCTGGCGGAGCCAGAGCGCGAAGAAGCCCCGGCAGCCCCTGTCGAGTCAGGAACTCGGCAAGAGGCCGAAGAGGGTGAGGAACAGCTCCCGCCGCCACCGCCGGGGGAACCGCCGGCTTATGCAATCCGGGTGGCTGAAGCAATCCCCCCGCCGCCACCCGGGGTCCCGCCAGTGGGGGCGGCCCAAGTGTCGGAGGCGCCACGCCATCCTCCACAAGCGCAAACCGCTGGGCGGCCCCAGGGGAGTCCGCTCGGCCACCTCTGTCCGCGTTGATCTGGCCGGGCGCCGACCCGTCCGGGAGGCCGTCCCTTGTTCAGGATGACACAGCGAAATGCGGGGAGTGGGAGACCCTTCAGGAGGGCGCGCGTCTTGCCGAGGCTGAGGTGAGCTGGATCCGAGAGGATCTGGCCCTCATCCTCGAGTCTTTCGGCAGGGCGCTGGACGCCATCACTGGGAGGATTCACCCGATCGGCGCGGTAAGCCAAACAAAACCCCGTTCTTGCAGTTTTTTGGCGAGTTTGCGGTAGGCTAATGGGGTGTTCGTGTTTCGCAGCACTTGCATGTCCGATCGGTGGACAAGTCTAGGTTCCTCCGGCGTTTGTACGGGCGGAGGATGGCTACCGAAGAGGAGTGCATCGACTGCGTCCCGAGTTGCGCGACACCCGGGAGCCTTGGTCTGCGAGCGGGCAGGGGTGAAAAAGGCCCAGTAGGAGCTGGGTCAGATCGTGCAGGTCTTGTTCGATACGCGCCTGACGAACCAGACCCTGAGGGCGGAGGCATCCCAGCTCAAGTCTTCCCTGGCTGGGGCCAACGATGCCAAGGATGCCGCCATCACCGCGGAAGGGATTGCTCGGTCGGAGGCGACCCGCCTTCGAGGTGAGCGCGACTCGGCCCGAAGGGACGTCGATCAATTGCGCGCTGAGCGGAACGCCTCTCAGGAAGAATTGGCCTCGACGAGGAAGCTTAGCGAGGATGTTGCGCATGATCGGGAGGTGCACGAGCAGGCCCGGGCCAAGGCCGGATCTCCGTGCTCTGGCGACTTCCACGGCAGGTAAGTGTACTAACCCCTTGGTCGATCTTGCGATCGCAGCTTGCTGGGGTCGCTTTCTTGACGTTGTTTCAATTCCGTAGAGTTGCAGAAGAACTTCAGCGACGCCATGGAAGCGCAGAGGCTGGCGGTGGAGGCGCGCGACACCGCAATCACAACGCGGGACGTGGCCTTGACGGCGCAGCAGCTAGCAGAGGGGGAGCGGTCCGGGCAGGCCGCCGAGCTGGCGACCCTTGGGGGGGTTGGCCGAGACGTCTGCGATTGGGTGCTCAGGACTGTGGCGAGCCTGAGTTCGCTTGGCGTCGAACTAGCTCGCGTGCCCGAGCATGTCGAGAGTTCGGTGAGCGAAGGCATTGTTCTTGGGGCCGCTTCGGCACTCGTCAACACCCTCTCCCACTACGACGGTATCGACCTCGATACCGTCGGCAGTGGGATCACCGGGAATCAGATCGACGAGGAGATCGATGGGTTCGAGACCCAAGTCGAGCCGCATGCTCGAGTGATAGCCAGCAGGATACCGCCACGGGGCATCCTCCACCGAGAGTAGAGAAAATGTTAGATATTTTGCTTTTTTTAAATGTAATAAACTTAGTATGTAGTGAACTGAAGTTTATTTTAATGCTTTGGCCAGTCGGGCTGACCATAAGTTCAACTTTGTCTTCTTGCGCTTTCTCACTGTGATGAACACTTACAACCATAACCATAGAAACCGCAGGGGTCGTTCAAGCGTAGGTTGGTGTGTTGATGCTTTTGGGGGAAGCGCAAAGAGAGTAGGAACTTAGGTACAGTACAAAAGTTCATGCTCGCGCTGGAAAGGAGTGTTCCCGATCACCAATGGATTGCGTCGCGTGGGCATTCCCTTCTTTCGCGAAGCACTACTTAGCAACCGTAGCCGTTGGGGCGTAGGCCGTAGCACTTAGGTCGAGGGGGTTACCGCTAGGGGAAATCCGATGGCCAGTCAGGTCACCGACCCGTGTGAGTGCATGAACTTGTAGCCCCGAGTGGTGCGTGGAGACCAGGCTGTGGTTGCCACACAACGCTTGAACTTGGAGGAAAGGTAAAAAAGGTGCGAGGACAAGAAAGAGCTTTAGGGATAGAATCGTCTTAACTTTTCTATGTTCCACGCGTTGGGGACAACATTGCCATCGGTATCCTTGAGCCGAAAGGTATCGAGTCGGAGGACTTCTACGACAGTGAAGGGGCCCTCCCACGGGAGGGGAGAGCTTGTGCCTATCTTTGTTGGATTGGACCTAGCGCAGGACCAGGTCACCGACGTTGAAGGACCGGCCACGGATCTATCGACTGTGATATCGTCGCAGCGTTTGCTGATACCGGGCTGATCGCAGAGCAGCCACATCGCGCACCTCGTCGAGCTGGTCGATGGCGTCTTGTTGTGAGCTGAGCCCCTGTGCCTCGTTAAAGGCCTACAGTCTCAGGGCGCCGTACTCTAGGTCGGTTGGCAAGACGGCTTTAGCGCCGAACGCCATGAAGAACGGTGTGAACCCGGTCGACCAGGTCGGCGTGGTCCGCAGGCTCCACAGAACAGAGGGTAGCTCGGCGGCCCATCGCCTCGCGAATTTCTTCAGTCGGCTGACGATTCGTGGCTTGAGCCCTTGAAGGATCATGTCGTTTGCCCGCTCGACTTGGCCATTGGTCCGCGGATGGGCCACGGCTGCCCAGTCGACGCGGATGTTGAAGTCGTTGCAGAACTCGAGGAATTCCCTCCCCGTGAACTGCATCCTATTATCGGTGATGATGGAGTTCGAGACTCCTAACCGGTATATGATGTCACGGAAGAAGTTGGTCGCTTGCACTGAAGTGATGGTGGCGATTGGCTTGGCCTCTATCCACTTGGTGAACTTGTCCACCGCGACGAGCAGGTGGGTGAAGCCCCCGAGCGCCTTTTTGAAGGGCCCGACCAGATCGAGTCCCCAGACCGCGAATGGCCACGTGATGGGGATTGTCTGCAAGGCTTGTGCCGGAAGATGCGTCTGCCGAGCAAAAAAATTGGCATCCTTCGCAGGTGCGAACGATTTGCTCGGCCACGGCGGTTGGCCAATAGAAGCCTTGTCGGAAGGCTTTCCCTACGAGGGACCGTGGTGCCGCGTGGTGGCCGCAGACACCGCCATGGACATCGAGCAGCAGTCGTCTCCCCTGGTCGGCGAGAATGCACCTCTGGAGGACCCCGGTGGGGCTCCTCTTGTAGAGGTCTTCCCCGACCAGGATGAAGGATTTTGCCCATCGAGCGAGGCGCCGGGCCTCGGTTGGGTCGGCGGGGAGTGATCCGTTGCTCAGCCGGTCGATGAAGGACTTCCTCCAATCGGAGTCAGCCATCAGCATGTCGCGGCCCGATCCGAGTGATTCCGCGTTCGACCACTGGGCGGTCGGAGTGGTCTCGACCGGGGGGTCGGTCGGTTGCTTGGTCGTAGAGTCCAATCGGATGGAAGGCTTGTGAAGGTCACAAACGAAGATCCCAGGTGGGATCGGTCCCTTGCTGGAGGCGAGATTAGCTAGACAGTCGGCCTCACCGTTGTAGCGTCTGTAGCTATGGTGAAGCTCGAAGCCCTTGAATCTTTCCTCAAGCTTGCGCATTTCTCGGCAGTAGGCGGCCATGCGGGCATCACGAGGCTCCGTGGTCTTCACGACTTGGTCGACGATGAGCTTGGAGTCACCGTGTACGTAGAGCCGGCGCGCGCCAAGGTCGGCAGCGATCCTAAGACCGTTGACGAGGGCTTCGTACTCGGCGACGTTGTTGGTTGCGTCGAAGAGTAGTCGGATGGCGTACTGAAGCTTGCCCCCGAGCAAGGAGATAATGATGACTCCCGCACCCGCCCCGTTCTTGGTGTATGACCCATCGAAGTACATCGTCCAGTCCTCGGGGTCTTCGAGCACCGGTGGCGCCTGAGCTTCGGTCCACTCGGTGACGAAATCGGCCAAGACCTGTGACTTGATCGCCGTCCGGGGGACGTATGATATGTCATGGCCATTGAGCTTGAGAGCCCACTTGGCTATTATCCCCGAGGCATCACGGTTGTGGACGATTTCGCTGAGTGGCGAGGAGGTTACCATGGAGATGGGGTGTCGGTCGAAGTAGTGGACCAGGTTTCTCTTCATGATGAGCACTGCATAAAGCAATTTTTGCACCTGCGGGTACCGAGCCTTGGACTCGAAGAGTACTTCGCTGATGAAGTAAACTGGCCATTATACCTTAAGTACATGGCCATCTTCTGCTCGCTCTACGACAAGTGCCGCGTTGAAGACCTGGGTCATGGCGGTTATGTAGAGGAGCAGCGGTTCCCCTAGCGTTGGGGTGACCAGTACCGAGGGTGAGGTCAGGAACGCCTTCAGTCGACTGAGGGCCTCCTGAGCCTCCTGCGTCCAGCTGAACTGATCAGACTTCTTAAGCAGCTTGTAGAGCGGCATTCCGCGTTCGCCGAGGTAAGACACGAAACGGCTTTGGGCCGCAAGGCATCCCGTCAGCCTTTGGACTCCTTTCAGATTGCCGACTGGGCCCATCTTCATGATCGCGAAGATTTTGTCCCGACTGGCTTCGATGCCACGCTCGGAGACGATGAAGCCGAGCAGCTTTCCCTTGGGGACCCCGAAAACGCACTTCTCAGGGTTGAGCTTTATACGAAATCGTCGGAGGTTCATAAAGGTTTCCTCTAGGTCGGCGACGAGGTCGTCGGCCTTCCTAGTCTTGACGACGATGTCGTCAACGTACGCTTCAACGTTACGGCCTATTTGGTCGTTAAAACACGTTTGCATACATCGCTGGTACGTAGCACCCGCATTTTTTAGGCCAAATGGCATCGTTACATAACAGAACGAGCCGAACGGAGTGATGAAAGAAGTCACGAGCTGGTCGGGTTCTTTCATCGCTATTTGGTGGTAGCCCGAGTAGGCATCCAGAAAGGATAGGGATTCGCACTCTGCGGTGGAGTCGATGACTTGGTCGATGCGTGGCAATGGGAACGGGTCTTTGGAACACGCTTTGTTCAGGCTCGTGTAATCAATGCACATCCTCCATTTCCCGGTTTTCTTTTTTACAAGAACAGGGTTGGTCAGCCACTCGGGGTGGCGTACCTCCTTTACAAATCTTGCAGCCAAGAGTTTGGCGATCTTCTCCCCTATGACCTTGTGCTTCTCCTCGTCGAAGCGGCGCAGGCGTTGGCCGACCGGCCTTGAGCCTGGTCGAACGTTCAAGGAGTGCTTGGCGACTTCCCTTGGGATTCCTGGCATGTCGGAGGGCTTCCATGCGAAGACGTCTTGATTGGCAAGGAGGAAGTCGACGAGCGCGTTTTCCTATTTAGCGGGGAGCGTGGCTCTGACCCGAACGGTCTTGGTCGGATCCCTGGGGTCGACCGCGACCTCCTTCGTGTCCTCAGCGGATTTGAAGGAACCCGGCCCTGACTTGCTGGAGTCGGGGCGGACTCGAAGGTCTCCCTTCGGAGGCTGACGAGCTCAGCGGACGCAATGACCGCTGATGCCAACTCGCAACTACTTCGCTTGCAGTTGTAGGCAAGCTGGAAAGATGAGGCCACAGCGATCACTCCCCTCAGTCCCGACATCTTCAGCTTGAGGTAAGTGTAGTTGGGGATCACCATGAACTTGGCATAACATGGCCTCCCCAAGATGGCGTGGTAGGAGCCGGGAAAATCCACAACCTCGAAGGTGAGGGTCTTAGTGCAGAAATTGTCCGGGCTCCCGAAGGTGACGGGCAGGTTGACCTGCCTGAGCGGATGGGCCTGTTGGCCCAGGACTCACGATCGTAATCCGGTTTTGTATTCTGTCTCAATGGTGGGGCAGTGAGCTGGAAAAGTTCCAAGCAAGAGACAGTAGCTGATTCCACTACAGAGGTTGAGTATATTGCAGCTTCTGAAGCTGCAAAGGAGGCTGTTTGGATCAGAAAATTTGTTTCTGAGTTGGGAGTTATCGCTAGTGCATCCTGTCCAGTGGACCTCTATTGTGACAATAGTGGTGCCATTGCACAAGCGAAGGTTCCTAGGTCTCACCAAAAATCCAAACACATACTCAGGTGTTATCACCTCATCTGAGAGATCATCGATAGAGGAGATGTGAAGATTTGCAAAGTGCACACGGATCTGAATGTCGCCGATCCGCTGACAAAACCTCTTCCACAACCGAAGCATGAGGCACACACAAGAGCCATGGGTATTAGATACTTGCATGATGCACTCTAGTGCAAGTTGGAGATTGTTGGTGATATGCCCTAGAGGCAATCATGTGAGATGATTATATCATACGTCTATGTTCATGTACTTATCAGTTCCATGAATAAATGTCACTCCTTTGTTCATTGAGTACGACTTAATTGTGAAATACATTAGTTATATGACATTATTCTAAATGATCCCTGGTCACATATCATTATGTGGGACAATAGTGATTTGACCAGCACATATATTGATTGATGGTAATGTTTCACATACCATAGATATGGAGATATCAAATCAATAATGTGGGCACATGTTAGAGAACATGGGGTTGGATAGACCCGCTCCGAGACACTGCTGAGATTGTTATCTTAAGAATTGCCATCAGGATGTAGTCTCGAGTGGTATACCTATATGATCCTTTGACCTGAGATTCTTATTGATTCTCAGCATGTGTAATTGTATACTTTGGGGCTATCAAACGCTTCACCATAACAGGGGAGTTATAAAGGTAGCTTACGGGTATGCCATGAAACATGACGTGAGATGTAAGAGATCAAGATGGAATTTGCCCCTCCTTGATAACGGGAGAGATATCTCTGGGCCCCTCGGTGTGGATGGATAAGGAAAAGTGCATGGCCATGCCAAAATGATTAAAGAGTTAATCACGAATTATATCCATTACAATGACTAGTGAATTTGTCGAGCTATCACAAGGGTGGCACGCTTCTTGCCTTGAGCTTGACTGATATCGTGTGGCAAAAGGATCCTATGTGAGTATATCAAGGTTCAGCTGATTCGATCATTGTGTACATTCGGGGGTCAATATGTGCTGCTAGGTATCGCTATTGACTTGTGGTCTGGAAAAGGGGTTCTCCGGGACCGCGGCTGACTTGTACATGAGCCTAATGGGTCACACACTTAACATGTTGGATCATGTGTAATGGATCGGATCCATTAGTGGGTTTATGTGGATTTGGATCCTCTAGTGTCTTAATGGATTTCTATTGTAGAAGATCCATTAGTGCGAGCCCTAGTGGGCTTCTATTACAGAAGGCCTGTTAGTGCGCTCTATATAAAGGAGGTGTGGGGGCGTGCGGAGTGACAGTCTCCCCACCACAAGCCCTAGCCGCCACCGCGTCCCACTAAACCCTAGCCGCACGCGTGGGTGCTAGCACACCAGCGCGCGGTGATCCCACCCCGGACGTGTGGATACCGTAGAGGCGTCATCGCTGTTGCGTCGGCACTGATCGATTCAATCGGCTACATCAACTGTGCGACTACAATGAAGCTGTTGTGACGGCGATCCGCGACGAGGAAGAGGTGTACCACGTCGTGTTCGACTACGTACTGTGCTTCGGAGCACGCGGGGAGGCTTCACCCACTCTACTTCCGCTGCTAACGTGCTCCAAGGGTAATGCTCCATGATCTCTGACTCGCATGTTTCCTGGGTGTTCGCGGTAGAAAAGTTTTGTTTTCGGCTAGCGTAGCACCGCGTTCTCCTTCACTGCGGTCGTCACGCCGTCCGCTGTCTACGACCCGCGACCGGGCCGCTTCGCCTATCGCCTTTCTCCGTGCTTTGAGAGTCGCGCGCACGTCGTGGTTGTTGCCCAGGCGATAGCGCACCGGAATGTGCAAGGCCTGGGGCCGCTCAGGCTGCGGCGCTGTCCTTGCCGGACTTCGCTGATCCTGGGCGGCAGCGCGGCTTGGGCGACTTGAGGAAGTGCCCGAGAGATGGGAGCGGGAACCTTGTATGTGCTGCACGGCAGCGCGTTCCACCAATCCCCGGAGGTTCTGGTACGTGACCTTGGCCTCCGGGTCATCCAGCTCGGGGATGCCGCGGAGTAGCATCGCAGCTGTGGAAACGTTTTGGCTCACGTGGGGGGAAGAACGGGAGGCCGTCGGATTCTTTGGCCAGCCGATGATATACCTGGCGCGCTCGTGCGCGCGCGACGTCAGATGCAAGCGAGGGCTCAGGCTGGCACCGCTCCAGGTCAGCCTGGAGTTTGTCGAGCTCAGCCCTTCGAGCCTCCAGCTCGTCGCGCTGTCGTTGGAGCTCAGTGCGGCGAGCCTGGAGGCACTCAGTGCGTTCACACTGATACTCCATTTCCTGCGATTCGATGCGCGGGGGGAGGGTTCCTGGACTTGCGGGGGTTGCAGGCGGGTTGGTCACGCCCGCCATGTTGCATTCGTGGGAGTGGGGTCTGCCCGCAATGTGCTCCGTGTCGGAGCCGGAGTCATGGCTGGAGGAGTCCTCCAGGAGATCATGGATGGAGGCCAGCACATAGCCGGTCATCGCCACGAGCTATGAGCCCGGGAGGGGCGACGTCGTCGCCTGCTTGAGCTCGAGCGTGCTGTCGCCAAGGATGGTGCGGCCCTTGATGGGCTCCGGTGTGGGGGTCCGTGCGGGGACCTCGAGCTAGAGGTTGCTGAGGGCGTCAGCGATGGGGTCCGGGCTCCCGGCGGATGCCCGGTCCCCGGAGGTGGCGGGGATAAGCATAAGCCCTCCTGCCGAAGTGGTGACGAAGTCGAGGGTGCCGAAACGGATCCAGCCCCTCAACGCAGATACACCATCGCGGGTGAGGGAAGCCATCAAGGAAGTGAAAGGGAATTCGGAGATGACGACGGTGATGACGCGCGAAGGCCCCTACCTAGCGCGCCAACTGTCGGTGTTTCAAATACCGGCAAGTGAATTTTTGTCAAGGGGTCGCACGTTCCCTCTCCTTGAATGGTTAGACTCAGGGAGCCCAAGAAATATACTGGTTCGAGCCGAATGTCCCTACTCTAGTTCGTGTGGTGGATTCGTATTGCTTTGGGCGCAAATGGTTGCACGATGTTACAAGTGAGGACTGAGGACAGGCCATGAGAACTACCTCTACATGTAAAAAGAACCGCCCTCTTCCCTGAGGGTCTTGCCTCCCTTTATATAGACGGAGGGGCAGGTTACATGGGAAGTTGAAAAAAGAAGGATGGGGTGCTCTACGGCTGGGAGTCCCGGTCTTCGGGCCTAGCGACTGACCGACGTCTGCTCACCCCACGCCGGGTTGGTAGAGACGCCGAGCGGCGTCATCTTCTGCTTCGCCGGGACGTTACGCACCTGCCCTCTGCGCACTTGCCAGGTGTTGACGTCGTAGCGCTTGACTTTGGTGCCGTCTCGGGAGGGAGCGTACCCTCCCACTATGCATGGCTGGACGATGAGACTAGTGCTTTTGACTTCGGTAGTCCTCACTGCTGCCTTGGGAAGGGGCCACCTGCCTTCGCCGATCATTCTGAGCCATCATGTCCATGGGGCAGGTGGCCGATGACTGGTGACAGTCTGGTGCCCGATCCCTGGGCGGAGATCGCCTTAGCTTGGTCGGAGCTTGCGGGTGTCCGACCCATGGCGGGGGTCAGATCATCCCCTGGTTAGTTTGGTCGGAGCTCGTGGGTGTTCGACCTGCGGCGGGGGTCGGACCATCCCCTGGTTAATTTGGTCGGGGGCGAGCGTCCTTTGTGGCACAGTGGGGCCTTTGGCCAGAGCTGGGCTTGGGGCGGCCCATTCGTCGTTCTGGGCCGCTGGGGGTACCCAAGGTATGAGTACTCATCAGTCCGGATTTGCAAATTCGGGTCCCGACAGCTGGTGCCAAGGGAGGCAATAGTGGAGGGCGGCCGGGGTGGAGGGATGCGAGCCGACACCGAGGGAGGCGGTGGCGGAGGGCAGTCAGGGCGGAGGGAGGCGAGGGAGGGGTGTGGCCGTGCTGGACAATAGGGAGGAGGCGAGTAGATGGAGGCAATAGGGAATCGGGGGACTGTCGATTACAGAGGGCAAGGGCGCAAGGCTGAGATGCTAAGTTAGGGTTTTTGTTTTTTAATTGTATCTCAAGTGAGGCCCACATGTCATAGGATACCTATGGGTACAAATTGGTACCACGCCCATCCTACAAACTTATCAAGTACCGAAACCCAAAAACCCATGGGTCGTCTAAAGTGCTACCCATGCCTGCCCTTATCAAGTCGGGTACCCGCGGGTACCCAAACCCATGGGTAAACTTCCATCCCAACACATATCTAGCATCTGTCCAGTCTTCACATGCACAGTTCCCTTTGTGTCGCTATAAAAAAAACTAGCCACGTGGGCGTGGCGCACGCTGCGCCAGCCGCTACATGGCCAACGTAAAAAATTTGCGCATAAAAAATGTGCTAATACGTAATTTCGAAAAGCGCTTTGTAATTTTGAGGAGCTTTGTGGAAAGGAAAACAAAATTTGGAATTTTGTGGGTCCCCCAAAAAAATTGGATGACACGTAATTTTAGGAATCTTCTTGTAATTTTCAGCGCTAAATTGTAATTTTAGAAAATTTTGGTCGCCTTTCCGCAGAAAACAAGAAGTTTCGGGGCAATTTCCAAATCCTGGGGCCTTTGCAAAAAAAAAAAAAAATAGATTTTTGGGGGGCTTCCGGCAAAAAAGGACTTGAATAGGCCTCCCGCAAAAAAAGACTTGAATGTAATTGCAGGAACTTTCTAGGGCCTTTTCGCAAAAAACCACGCCCACGCGTCCTCACCACGTGTCGGCTAGGGAAAAACCCGTCGGGGCGTGCGCGCCCACGCGCGGGGGCAGACTCCAACCCGGGTGTGAGGCTTCACAGTGAGCGTCTCTCCCACCGCGCTATGGGCCCATTCGTGATAAGCGGAAGGAAATTAATTACTTAAGGTGTAGTAGCCGATGAGCAAACCGGGCGACGTGGCCTCACCGGAGTGAACATGTCGTCTCCAAATGATGTGGATGCGCCGGGAGCTTGGAAATCCTTAGAGATTTAATATATGAAGTATTTACAGCTACCTTCGTCGGCCTAAGGCCATCTCCAACAGGTTCCCTATCCCATTCCTCATCCCTCAAAATGAGTAATCCGTACATGCAAACATGAATCACCTTGCTCCAACAGATGTTCTATCCGATTCCCCATTTATACAGAACGGAGAGAGCTTCTCGAAATATCGGATTCCCGTCCGTTCCCCATCGCATTCGATCTCTGGTCGGTGCTCTCCGCGCTGCGGATTTAATCGGCGAGAGGCCACCGCTCCGTCGTCGACCAGATCTTCACCTCGCCGCCGGCGCTCGAACCTCGACCGTGCGCGCTGCCGCTCCATCCTCGACCTTGCCGCCGCGCTCCATCCTCGACCGGCCGCCGCCGCTCAACCTCGACCGGTCGCCGCCGCCGCTCCATCCACGACCTTGCCGCCGCCGCTCCATCCTCGGCGCCGTTCCATCCTGAAGTTGCAAGAGCGGTAAATCCCTGTTGTTGCTCCTCCATTCCATCACCTTAGATTGAGATAGGTTAGGGTTAATTAGTTTGCATGACATCCGAACCTAGAATGGTATAACATCTTGCCACAAACGTGCTTACAAAGTTTCATTCACGATTGGGTGCAGGAAGTAGATGATTCGTCTTTGCAGCCTTATCATATACTTCATGCCCACAACACTCTGAAAAAATTTTTAAGGAAAAGGGCTTAGTTGTGCTCGATTATCCGCTAAAGGCGATCGATTGGTTAGGTGGTTGTTCCTGCATTAGTTGCGCAGGATTAAATCTCTTTGTTACCCTTGAGGAGATTTTAGTTGGGACGACATTCTTGCGATTTATTGGGTTTAATTTGTAATTTTTCAGCGCAAAGATTTGTGGATCGCTCCAGAGGAAATTGTAGTAAAATGGCAGCCTTGCTATGCAATTTCTTGTTGTGTTCTTGATTGTATCGGACGATGTATGCTAATTTTGTAGTTGATGACACATCGTATGTGTGATAGTATAGGAGTGAAACTTCATATGAGATACGTTCCTTACAATTGTTATTTAGTGGAGTCTAAATAAGTAAGGGAGGTCTGTGTAGAATCTTGGTCTCTTTGTTGGACCATTTGTTGCAGTGTCACATTTGAGCTACATGTTCTTGGAAAGTGCAAAATGTGACTTGAAGTGCCCCCTGAGAAAAATTTACAATTCTTTGCAAACGTACATGTCTAGGATGGTGGGGATTTTACAAAATGTTCTAATGTTAATACCATTCTTCTCGTGTAGCTGATAAAATGACTTTTCTTTTTCTCATGAGATGAAATAATTTATTTTTGGTGGTATTATCGCTGCTATTAGCTATGTATATACCCCTAGAAAAGATTTACTATTTATGTTGTAAATCATAACAAAGTTGTACATTTAATTTCATGTTTAGGCCCGATTAGGTGCATGAAAAATTGTTCGGCTAATAATTGTATCCTATTGTATCATTGGTACACTAGAAAAATTACAAAGTGAAAGTCCATCGTAGTAAAAATTATGCAAGCTAATTGAGATTGTTCTGATTGAACATGATATCCAAATGTAAATTGTGCAACCAAGAAGCTATTCAGTTATGACCCTTCATTCTTGAATACATAACAATCACAAATGAACAGAATAGAATCCAAAATGTGCATACCGAGACCTTTAAAAATCAAATGATCCGCACATTGCTAGCTCAATAGAGGAAAATAGCTTCTTGAAGATCTTATGGGATGAATGGAGTAAATGGGTTTGCTTGGACGAGATGAGGTACCAGGAGGGTAGTCATTGAAGAATACTTCCTGCAGAGTTGGAGATGCAACGGTGGAGCTGTAATTCTAGGATTAGGGACCGAACTGCAGATTGGGGGAGGGATCGTTTTGTTGTTGGGGCGCTTCTCCCCTGTGGACTTTAGTCATCGAAAAAGAGGCTTGCCAGAGAAGACAATAGACAGCTAAGATACTTGTTAGAGAGGCCTTAGTGTCTTATTTATTCAGGATCATCTGTTTGCGAAAACATTCAGGAAATGTGTTTCTATGGCTCTTTTTGTATGACTCGCTAAGCTAGCCTTACAAGTGTATTCACCATGCTTGTTATGATTAGCAAAGCTTCACTATAAATGGAAAATTAGAAAGGCAGGTTCCACTTTCCATTGATGATACTTGTATACAATATTGTGGACGCGTTCTGTGAGGAAGCCTCAGGATGTTTGAAGAAACAGTCCGGTGGTAGCTCCATGTTTGGCCAAGAGTGTCATATACTCTTCTGTTCCTGAATAGATGTCATTCTAGCTTTTAAATTCTGTTCCTAAATACATGTTATTCTACAATTTCGAGATGACTTTTTGCCATCTTTTCTTTATATGCTCGAGTCCATATATATGCTGGCAAGATGCCGCGAGAAAAATAATTAGGGTAAGGGGGATCTAGCAACCGGACTATCTATGATTATCTCTCTTATAGAGAAGTTCGTGCTGTTAGGAGAGGGGAGTAAAAGTATCATATATATGCAGTAGTAAAAGGCACCGCTAACTCCACCGAAAAGATTTCCTTGTTGTTCTCTCTGTCTGCCATTCACATCATAGATGCATAGAAAATTGATGAATCGTCTCTCATTTCACTTGTATTTTCATTTATATCATAGATGCATAGAAAGATTTCCTTGTTGTTCTCTTGTCATTCTCAGCTAGTATTCTACACATTTTACTTTCTCTAGCTTGTGTAGATGGACAAGGATCCAGAGAAGCTCGGTAAAGGCTTGGCATGGACAGTAAAACAAATAGAGAGCATCGCATTGGACCTTAACAAAATTGTACAAGACAATTTTAGTACTGGCACATGTCATTGTGCTAGTGAACTCAATAGCCTTTTGATGGACATCGAAACTATAACTCAAGCTTAGAGCAAGTTGCCATACAATCACATGAATCGATGCAAAGAGATGAAGTAGATCTTGCAGAGGATGTAGACCCAGAGTTGTGCCTTCCCTATGACTACCAGAGTGATGACGAGTATAAACGTGATGACAGGCAATATTGTGAAGAAGAGGGTATCGAAATTGATAGTGATGATTCGGGAAGGTTTTAGTCTTGTATTAATGTTAAGACTTGTTATGTATGTTGTAATGATGCTAAGACTGGTTTAGACTTGCTATTTATGATGTAACGATGCTAAGACTGGTTAAGACTTGTTAAGATATTATAACGATGTTTGTTAACTTGTTAAGATATTGTTATGATGTTTGTTATCTTGTTAAGATATTGTAATGTTGTTTGTTAACTTGAGAATTTTTGATGTTGTCAGAATAGAAATTATGGATGGCTTCTATATAAATCTGTTGAGTGAGGGAGGGGATGCACTCCGTGATTGGGATGGTTCTGAACCTTCGCCACAGGAAAGTCCAATTGGTTCACAACCGTCACGATTAACTACGGATGGTCCCCAAATAAAAGCAAACAATAGAAGATCAAAAAATTTCTCTGAGGAAGAAGACAATTTGTTGGTCTCCGCATGGCTTAATGTTAGTATTGATGCAATACAAGGGAACCAACAATCCCGTGCCACCTATTGGAGAAGAATTCATGACTACTTCCACGAGTACAAGACTTTCACCTCGGATCGCTTCACAGGCTTCACTTACACATCGATGGTACATTATTCAAGAAGCTGGTGAACAAGTTTTATGGGTGTCATGATCGGATTGAGCGTCGAAATCAAAGCGGGTTAATCGAAGCAGGACAAGGTTAGTCCATAATCTATGTACCTTTCCTATTTGTAGATGGTGTGCTCATAGATATTGTTTGTGTGGTTGTACAGATTATGCAAGCTAAAACTTTGTATCATGAGGAAGAAAGGCGATCGCTCGCATTCTTACATTGCTGAATACTTTGCAATACCATCCTAAGTGGTGTGCTCGGTTATCTCAGAAGAAGCAAAAGACATCGAGTAGCGGAAGTCCGGGATCTTCCAGTCCTGTTAGCACAAATGCAATTCATCTTGATGAGGACCATCCTAATGCAGAAAATGATCACTTAAGCAGACCAATTGGACATAAGGCGGCGAAAGAACGATTACGTCGAGGTAAAGAAGTTGCTCCAACAACTAATCTTTACATGGAAGCATTAGAAAATCTTAGAAAGGAAAAGAGGGAACTTGAGATTATAAAAGAGAGGAAGAAAGATGAGCGATATGAGCGACTGTATGCACAAGAACAAGCGAAGATTGAGCAAGAAAAAGTCAAAATTGAGCAAGAAAAGAGAGGCTTGAATTCAAGAAAATGAACTTGAATTCAAGAAAATGGTCGAGGAGGAGAGAATTATGGGCATTGATCTAAGTCGCTGCACTGAGGCACAAAAACAATATTACACGAGCTTGCAGAACGACATAATAGCTAGAAGATGTAATAGGTCAGGTTGAACCAAGGTTGTTTGTTTTGCTTAAGAACTATTCAGTTTGTCCTCATTCCTTAGGTTATGGACTTACATATTGCAATGCATTCTTGCTTGATGGTTGATTTGAAATGACAAAGATTCTTGTTTTGCAATAGATGAATGATCGAATACATAGATGAATGACTGAATACATAGATGAATGACTGAATACATTACAACAAATAGAATTACACCCCTCCATAACGTTGCCATAAGTGCTCCACTAGATCGTTTTGTAGCTGGTGGTGAGTTTCCCTATTCCGAATGGAATGATGAGTTTGAATAAACTCAAAGAGTTCGCGTATGCTCGTGTGACATCGAAATCAAGCTTCTCCCATTCCTTCGTAATTATAGTCAAGTGGTCCTCCGTCTCGCTCATCTTCAACTATCATGTTATGCATGATGACACAAGCTGTCATGATATCTCTGAGTGTTTGTTGATCCCAGAAACGTGCTGGACCTCGAACAATTGCAAACCGAGATTGCAGAACTCCAAAGGCTCGTTCCACGCCCTTCCCGGCTGCCTCTTGAGCTTGGGAGAAATATTTCTTCTTATTCCGTGAGGAGCTGGTATTGTCTTCACAAATGTTGCCCATTCAGGATATATCCCATCAAGAAGATAGTACCCCATTGTGTAATTGTGACCGATTGATAGTGTAATTCACTTCCGGCGCTTGTCCTTCACTAGCTTTATAACAGAGGGAACGGTGAAGAACATTAATATCATTGTGAGATCCTGGTAAACCAAAAAAGGCATGCCAAATCCATAGATCTTGTGAAGCAACGGCTTCTAGAATTATTGTTGGCTTGTGTACATGCCCAAGATACAAGCCTTGCCATGTCAGAGGACAATTTTTCCACCTCCAATGCATGCAATCTATGCTTCCTAGCATTCCAGAAAACCTCTTTCCTCACCGATTGCAAGTAATCTAGCAAGATCATTCTCATTTGGAGATCTCAAATACTCATCTCCAAAGAGGACAATAATAGCTCGCACAAACCTTTTAAAACTCTCTATGGCGATTTCTCGCAATCAGTAGACAATCATCAATAGCATCTGCCGGTACTCCATAAGCTATCATCCGGAATGCTGCTTACCTTCAGAAAGAAGATAACCCGATAGTTCCAAAGACAATTCCTTTTACGAACAAAATAATCATCATGGGTTTCTACAAAGATGCAATATGCGAAGAAATAGGTGACGACTCATTCTAAACCTGCTACTAGAAAGAAGAATGAGCTATAGAAAAGATGATCAATCAAAAATACAAACAATTGAAATATTTCTCATCATAAACCTCCGCCGAAAGAAAGTTGGGCCGTAGACCTGAGGATCAAGAAAATAGTCTCAGATGACTGGCATGCCCTTCCTCTCTATTGCGATGTATGTATTGATGGCCAACAATAGAACCCCATGGCGTCGACCACTCACACACTTATCTTGCCGCTGTGCTAGATATGCTATCAGAAGAAGAGATTCATCGTCGTTATCCGACGACGATGAATCGGAGAGGAAATCTCGAACTAAGTTCGACGACTCATTGAGATATACTAGATAATGAACATTCGGATATGGGGCAAGGATTGGAAGTGTAAATGGCTGTGTATATATAGCCTAAAAATATAGCCGTTACAATATAGCCAAGTTACAATATAGCCGTTACAATATAGCCGTTACAATATAGCCAGTTACAATATAGCCAAGTTACAATATTGTCGTTACAATATAGCCGTTACGATGACCGAGGGAATGAAATTTTTTAAATTCCTGCAATTAAAAATAGCCGGTCAAATTTTTTCCGCTAAAAATTAAACATGGCTCATATGGCGGTTATGAAATATCATTATAATATAGGAGTGATAAAATAGAGAATGAGATTTGAGGAATGCTGTTGGAGAGGAAAGAGATATAGGGAAGGAATCTTTATAGGGAATTCTGTATATGAGGATATAGGGAATGAAATTTGAGGAATGCTGTTGGAGATGGCCTAACTTCTCCAGAGTCCCAGACTCCCAGGAGACCCAGACAGCTATCTGCTGCTATGAAAAACACATAGGCATGCATTCAGAAGTTGTGAGCTGCTCTGCACTTTTACAGTGTTGATTTCCTTTTTCTCTCAGACTTCAATTTGAAAGGAAGTGAATACTGATAATACAGAAATTTGTGTGAAAATGTTTGGACATTGACTAAACCATCGATTTGTCAATGTAGGATTTGTCCACCTATATATGCGTTTTGAACTAATTGAATAGGTTGTTAACCCACTATAATATCAGTGCATTAGGCCAAATCGCCCTTTAAAATAGGACTACTGGATGATCCCAATCAAGGCCGTTGTTCGAATTAGAATCGATCATGGGACGCTGGCAATGCTAGATTTCGACAGGTAGCACCATGAGAACGGACGATAATCCAACCTACATTCAGATGAACACCTGATCATTAACCCTCATGCATCCTCTTATTCTAAGTTGAAGCGGAAGTTTTCACCAGAAACAACCTATAAATCCACATGGGCTACCGGTCTAGATCTAGCTAACAAACCGCATTAGGTGGCCACCCGTGCATTATTAAAGCACGGCTCATTTCGGCCCCATGTTGCCGCGTTGCATGTTCAAGCCTCCAAATGCACAGCTGGGCAGGTCAATGGCCCTCCTCGTTACACCTAACCCATCCATCATTAGGGTGGCAGCAAAATAACATTCCCTCCGGTCATAAATAGTTGTCGTCGTGGACATCGATAAGGTATGCAAAACATAGCTTTGATCACTAATTTATATTATAATATATTTATAAAACTGAACAAAATTATAATATTATAAAAATACCTTTCGAGACAAATTCGCACATATATTTTTTATATATCTAATTTAAATATTTAAAAAGATATTAGTAGTCAAAGTTTCAAAAGTTTGACAGCACTTGTTGTTGCATGCCATGGATGCTACCTAGGATTTGGTAATTAATTAGTTAATCAAGCTTATTAATCCAGGTGGACTAGCAAGGCAAATGATTAAAAGGTGACTACTCTAGAGTAGAGTTCTATTTCCAGCTTACAAACATTAGAAAGAAAATGTTGATGGTTCATAGTAGAGTCAATTCTCATGTACACACATGCTGGTGTGGAAAAAATACTAAGTATAGTACTTACATATGAGAACAGTACAGGGTGACAGGGTGTACATTGAGAGCCTTTTCAGCCGAAGACCCAAATAGCTGACATAAAAAACATGCCTGTGCTTTGGCCTGTACCCCAATTCTTTTGTCACATCTTTCATCAAGTTCCAAAGGGGAAAAAAAACTACTTGTATTATAACAAGCTGGTCCCTAAAGTATACTAGCTTCATTGTAACCAGATATAACCATGGTGATTCTATCATGATTGAGTAATGATTGGTTAGAAGACTCCAAGTATACTGCATTACTGCATCTTATCCATACCCATTCCAGCATCTTCAGTCTATTAACTTCTCTACTCTCTAGCACTTGAATTACTATTGCAAGTATTTACCCTAAAATCTATTCAACACCGACGGAGCATACTAAACGACTTAATCATCACATCTACAAGAAGAATGAATGCATGTTTCAAAAAAAAAATTTAAAAAAAAATTAAATTTCGGATTTCTCGGCGAGATCTTGGTGATTTCGGCCGAAATTTTGGTGTTTTTTTGCTGGATTTTAATTTTTGTGCGTTGAATTTGATTAGATTTAGGGTCAAGATTATCCACAAAAAAATTTAAAAAATTTAACATGTTTTTGATCATTTTTTTGTCGGTTCAATTTGTCTATTAGGATTGTCCGAATTTTTTAAAATTTATCAAGATTAATCATCATCTGAAAAATTTATGGAAATATTATGGATGTGTTAGGACCATTACAAAATTTTTCAAAATTTTCTAAAGTAATTTGAACTATTTTTCATTCAGGTAAAATTTGTCAGTCCGTCTTTAGTAGCACTGTTTGAATTTTTGAACATTCCTAAAGATTGATCCACCATCTGCCATTCGGCATAAATAACCAATATACCGTCAATTTAAACACCAAAGTTAGAAAAGACATGCAAAACTTCAACTCTACACTGTAAGCTTTCTGAATACGTAGCATTAGTTCCTTTGCTGGAATAACAAGAACACTGTAAACTTTCTGAATATAACTCGATAAATCTCAAAATTAGGATCGGTCCACTCCACCTCAGAACAACAGGTTTAATAGAATATGTACTAGTTGTCCACACAGACCCCGAGTATCAAGACTTTTACAATTCAACATGTCCTAATGAGGTATTATCTACATAATATATAGGAATATATAGAAAACTTTCCAAAAACTTGAAATTACCACTATTAGATTTCCAAAAACTTCATTTGTTATATTTGAAAAATCAAAAATAAACTTTACATAAGGCTTTTATCATGACTTGACCACTGTTAGATTTTTTAAAAATTTCTCATGCATGATCATCATCTGAAATTTTTATGGGAACATTAGTGATGTGTCAGGACTATAAAAAAAAATTTCAAAATTTTTTAACGTGTTTTGGACCATTTTTCGGTCGGTTCAATGTGGACCGAGATCTCGGTGATTTCGGCCGAGATCTTGGATTTCTCGGTTGAAAAAAAAACCGGATTTGAAATTTGGTTTTTGTATTTCGTTTGAATTTTGTTTGAAATTTCCGAATCTGGTCGAGATTTCGGATTCCAGCCACCTTCGAGATTTAACCCAAAACGAGATTTGAAACCTTGTGTAGGAAAGTAGTAGCAAATAAAGTATTATATATATCGGCATTAAACTTGGAGAAATCAGATTACTGTTGCTCAGCAGTGGAGGTTTGACGTTTGATAGCATAGGAAGGGGACAAAATAGCTTTGTTGCTGAGTGCGCATACCAGCAGCTTTTGATGGATGTGAAATGTAAACAGCATATGACTTGCGGAAACCAACGCCTTTCTCGCCCTTCGCACTTTTTTTTTCTAAAAAAAAAAAGAAAATAGCTTTCATCCCATCCCATGTAATGATAAAACTGATGGTGATATATATTATCTATTACATTCATGTACCATATTAGTGGCATACAGTCTCACCTAGTTAGGTGCCGAGCACTAAGTTTACAGGGCGTTCGGATAAAAAAATTCATTTTTTTTTAAATATAAATTTTGGATTTCTCGGTGATGTCGGCCGAATCTCGGTGATTTCGGTCAAAATTTCGTGATTTTTTTGCCGGATTTTAATTTTTATGCATTAGATTTGATTGGATTTAGGGTCAAGATCACCCACAAAAAATTCAAAATTTTTTGACATGTTTTTGACAATTTTTTGTTCGGTTCAATTTGTCGGTTAGGACTGTCCGAATTTTTCAAATTTTTTCAAGATTGATCATCATCTGAAAATTTTATGGGAATATTATGGATGTATTAGGACCATTCAAAAAATTTACAAAATTTTCTAAGGTGATTTGTACTATTTTTCATTCAGGTGAATTTTGTCGATTCGTCTTTAGCAGCACTATTTGAATTTTTTAAAATTCCTAAAACTTGATCATTATCTAAAAATTTTATGAGAATATTATGAATATGTTAGGACCATTCACAAAATTTTTCAGAAGTTTCTAATGTGGTTTGCACCATTTTCCATTCGATTGAATTTGGTGGTCAACCCTTTTAGTAGGACAATGGCACTGTTAGATTTTTTAAAAATTACTCATGCTTGATTATCATCTGAAAATTTTATGAAAATATTAGTGATGTGTGAAGACCAACAAAAAAAAAATTCAAATTTTTTTGACGTGTTTTAGACTATTTTTGAGTCGGTTTAATGTGGATCGAGATCTCGGTGATTTCGGCCGAGATCTCATATTTCCCGGTTGAAAAAAAATCAGATTTGAAATTTGGTTTTTGTAATTCATCCAGATTTTGTTCGAAATTTCCGAATCTCACCAAAATATCGGATTTCAGGCACCTCCGAGATTTCACTCAAAACGATGTTTGGAACCTTGGCTACGGTTGGATAGCTTGGTAGGGCGGCGCTCAGACATGACAATAGTTTTTACCGCTGTGTTCTAGCTCGTCAGCATATACTAAGGTACATGAGCATCTAACAGTATTTTTATGTTGAAAAAGAAAGCTATTTTTATAATTATATTTACAAGATTAAAAAAATACTACGGCTAGAAAAGCGTTGGTTTCGATTAATTGGCGTGGTATACTTGCTTGGTGCATGTAGCGAACTGTGTAGCTCGCTCTTCTGTCTTGCTCACGGGCCAAAGTTACAGCAATGACAGGACAAAGTGGTGAGCTGTTGACAAACAGGCAACTGCAGAACAGTGGAGGTTTTTTTACTGTACAAGCCTATCTCGTATTTTTTTATAAAAAAACTAAACTCTCCTATAAAAATTCAAAAAATGAACCCTAACCGAACGCGAGAGACTTAGCAGGTGACACATGCTATTTACTACGGCCTGGTAACACAGATGGTTCTCGGCGAGCGAGGCTGCATGGCTGAGCGCGGAAGCCAGCCGGGCTAACGCTTTCGCGCATGGCAAGCGCGGCAACGCGCAAGGCAAGTGGGCAACACGTGGACACGCGGGCAGGGGCACAGGCAAACGCGGGGGCACGTGCGTGTGTAGGGGCGTGTGCATGTCACGCCCGGATAGCACGAAAAGCATCCTTCCACGCTCCCTGGGTTTGGAAGCGCGTCTTGCGGCGGTACCACAAAACCAGGCACTTTTCGCGCTACTAGACCGCGGCAGATGACACGTGACATCTGCCGATCTTTCGCGCTTAAGCAGGGATTATTTTTACAATTTTAAACTCTCACCACCATATTTGAAAAAAAAAAGGTCTATAAGACCATTTTTGGTGAACAGTTTTTTTTGGGGAGGGGGAGGGGGGGGGGGGGTTACTGCTGCTTGGCGTAAGCTTAGAGCTTTGTCAAGCATTGGGACCCCTAGATCCTAATTGCAGAACATGACATATGTTTTGGTTAAAACAAACAATGATGTTCCTCATTCTCTGAGCAAAATACGTACATTTGTTCATCTAGGATACCTATAAAGGCTGGATGAAAGTTCCTATGTTATTTTATAAATTATTGGAAAAAGACTTACCGCATGACAATTATACTATTAGATTTATCATCAAAATACTTTTCATAGTATTTAGAATGAACTTTCTTGCTTCATGTCGCTATAGAAAAATAAAGTCAAAGTTATAACTTAAAACCACAAAAATTTAGAACTTTTATTTACATAATTAAGAGCAGTAGCAGCTAGGGCTTTTAATGACCGAGCACGAGCGAGCCTGGCCCCTTAGACTCAAGTTCGATTCAACCTCAAGCCGAACTCGAATTGGGGTTCGAGACTAGACCCAGGCTCAAACTCGGCTCGAGTAAGCTTGATAAGCTTAATAAATTCGAGTAAGTTTGGTAAGTTTGGTAAGCTCGGTAAGCTCGATAATAAGCTCGAGTAAGTTCAATTCAAATAAGTTCGAGTAAGCTGGACTTAAGGAAGTTTGGTCTAAGCTCGAGTAGACTCACGAGCTATTCGAGCTTGGCTCGATGAAGCTCGCGAACTTAGGATCAAGCTCGAGTTCGACTTGTTTAGCTTGAATCAAGTCTCTCGCGAGCCGAGCTCAAATAGCTACGAGTATTAAGCTTTTCTAACAGCCCTAAGAGCAGCCTAGAATAGTTAAAAACTTTGATGAAAAAAAACCATTGGGTATATCAAGTGCATCAACATGATTACTACAACATGTCAGCATGATGATGTTTTTGCTACAAAAACTAGTATTAATTGGGTTGTAGCTGTAGCTGCTATATGTCTGCATCATTAAACCTTAGCACCACCTTCTTTTAGAAAGCTACCATCTTAATCAGCGGTGTAAATTGCTAGTTACCAAAAAAACGACGGACTAAGCTCGCATTCTTCTTTTACACATAGTTTTCTATCTTTTATTTTTAAGATACATAAGTACTGCTCATTGTTTAAATTTATAACACGTATTTTTTAATAGTTTTGTTCATAAAAATAAAATATATTTCATATTTCAATATAAAATTAGTACGATGTTTCCTCTATACCTCTAATAACTTTATATTCTATACGTGCATGCATATATTATAATACTTAGTGATAATAATTAGGGAGTAATCTAGTCATTTTAAATAACTTCTTAGTCTATATGCCAAGAAAAAAATATACCTTATAAATTTGGACGAAGAGAGTACTTGAGAAAGCAACACACATTATAATGATACATCCATTCATGCTCTGAAAGAAACCAGAGATGTTGAGATGCCAAGCTTGACAGGCTAGAACATAATTATTAATACTGTATCAATACCAGTCGATATGTACCATTTCGACATCTCAAACGGTACAAAATAGCACTATGTACTGTACGGACCTTGATATCGATCAATACCAGCCATACCGTTTTTGATACTAGTTGATATCAGTCATACTAGTGGAATTAATAATATTTGATATTACCGCTATATATTTAGAGTAATATTATAAGTGAAATTTGGTGTACATATAATTAAACATGAGTATACTTATAAATATATATTATTATATTAAACTCGAAATTGGTACACCGGTATAAATCAATACCATAATGTAACATTCTAAGACCTAAATCGGTACAAAGTAACTCTATGTACTGTACCGGTCTCGATATCGATCAATACTGGCCATACCGTTTCGACACCGATTGATATCAATCGTACTGATGGAATTAATAATATGGTGTATTGAACTATGTTATATTTGATATTACTGCTATGTATTTAGAGTAATATTATAAGTGAAATATGATGTATATATAATTAAACATACATGTACTTATAAATATATATTATTATATTAAACATAAAATAGTACAATGGTATGAATTGATACCAGAATACACTATTCGAAGGACCCATATCATATCATTATAGCCTCATCGAGAAGTGTGGCTAGAGCCTTGAGAAAGCCAGAGAGATGAGAAGGAGACGCCAGCGTGCAGATTCCTTTCTCTCCCCTCCAGAACGGCATATTCCACGTGCCCCGACGCACGGTAAGAGAAAAGCATAGGCTCGTGCTATGCGCTACGCGAACTATAAGCCGTCGGATGCACAGACGGACGGCTGATCGGGTCGTCCACGTGCACGAGGATGCGATGGAAGCGACGTGGTCCGAAGCCCATTTATTTCGATTCCCCGGAATTTTGGAGTTTTTTTTTCACGTTGGCCCTCAGGAGTTAGAGTATTTTGAAACTTGACACGCTAACTCTCCGTTCAAATTTATAAAGCGTATTTTTTAATATCCTATTTACAAATGTAAGACGTATTTATACCACAGTATAAAATTAGTGTGATGTTCTCTCTATACTCATAATAATATCCATCTTTACTTTATATTTTTAATGTATGTATTAAATATAGTGTTTAGTGATAATATCTTGTTATTTTTAATATTTTATTGGTCTATGTGCCGAAAAATACGTCTTATAAATTTAGACAGAAAAAGTACTTGATTTCTCTTCAAATGCCACATTTGAGTAAGATGCTCGTGTTTGGTTATGCCAATTTTTTCTCACCAATTTGTGGTAACAATTATCTAAGATTTATTATGAAATAGACTAGGTAAAAAACTTCACAAATGTCTTGAAGGATAATAAGCACATGCTTAATTCTGGTTAAAGTGACCAAATTTCCAAAAGTAAAATTCGATAATAGATAACTATAAACGAAGTATGCCATATGTGGTACCAATTTTGCAAATGCATGTACACACATTTTCGGAACACTTTACTTTGGAAAAAACACATGAAAGCTACCTATTGCATTAAGGCCCTGTTTGTTTTAGCTGGGGATTGTAGAAAGCAGCTTTTAAAATCTGGATTGTAAAAGCTGGATTGTTAAAAGCTGGAAGTTGAAAAGCTGATGGCTGTTTGGCAATTCAGATCATAGTGTGTTTGGATTGCTATTTCTGTTTGGCAAAAGTCTATGGTACCCTCAATTATAGGTTGAAAAGTCTGTGTGAATAGTGGGGGGGGGCAATGGTGGGTATTTTTCACTGAAGTTGAATGGGTATTGTGGTCTTTTGCAAAAAAAGCTGAGAAAAGCTTCTCCAGAGTGGATTGTAGATTGCTACAATCTGACTTCCAGATTATTACAATCCAGATTGAAAGCTCCCTGTTTGTTGACCTTCCAGCTTTTAAAAACAGCTTTCTACAATCCCCAGCTGAAACAATCAGGCTTTAAGAACTTGGATGACATACATAGTAAACACGTTTTGGCTCACCTCTGATGTATCGGTTGAATTCCTAAGAAATGCCACATAAGTAACCAAATACAGGAGGTATTTCTTAAGACAGAACTGCAAACTTTCACACATACAAAATGAAAATCCATACTGAATAAAAAACTATGGACAATCTTTAATAATAAATCCAACTAGGACTACAATCATATTTAGGGCGAAATTTTATAGAATTTCATAGAAGATAGTTCAATTCTAATTTTTGCCAGAGTTAAAGCCTAATTGTTTAAGACTTCTCAGTAAAACCGAACATACAAATACGTGATACCTTGAGGGGTCCAGCGCATAAACTCCCGTCCCCTTAAAATTCCCTCTTCTTCCGCTTGTCCTTTTCCCTCCCGCTTCGGATTACTTCCACCCCTCCTCCCTCCCCAGCCTTCCTCCGCTCCCCATGTCGGCGGCGTAGGCGGAGTCGGCGGCGGTGTAGCGACGCGGCGAACCGTAGGCGTGGGGGCGATGGCAGCGCCAGCGTCTGCGGCGGGGCGCGGGGCCATGTCGACGGACAACGCCAAGGGGCTGGTCCTCGCGATGTCGTCGAGCGCCTTCATCGGCGCCAGCTTCATCATCAAGAAGATGGGGCTCAGGAGGGCCGCCGACTCCGGCGTCCGCGCGGGTGAGTGCGTCGCGTCGGTGGCTAAGGCTGCCTGCTCCGGAACTCGGATCTCCCGTCGGTGGGTTGGTTGGTCGGGTAGCGGGTCGAGTAGGGTTGCGTCAGCTACGCGGTTTCTTCGACGATTTGGAGTCGCGGGTGGTAGAATCGAGCGAAAGATGTTTGGTTTCTCGTGTCTGTTCTTGGTCTGGTTGGTGGGAGGGATCTGTTTGTGGTAAAAAAAAAGGTTCGAGGCTGCTCTTCTTGGGTAAATTGGTAGTCCAATTGAGTCAAGAAATCCCTCATGTGGTGGAATTTGGGGGCTTCTGATTGGATCTTCTCGAAAACTCTTCTTGATTTGGTTGGTCGGAGGAGTCGATTTGAGGCTGAAAAAGGTTAAAACGTTTTTCGCGGTAGATTTGGCCGCGTGGAAAAGTCCAGCGGTAGTCAAGCGGTGAGTTGTCAACGACGCCTCTTTGCATTGCAACTGGATGGCTTGATTCTCTCTCTCTCTCTCTCCTGCGTTCTGAGAAAAAGATTGTAATCATTTGCGTCGTGGAAAAGTGTAGATGCAAAAGTAGTACGATCGAGTCAAGAATGTTTCCTTTTGTTCTTTTAGTCGCAAAGAGGGTCAATTGACGTCTTTCTGTTGTTTTGCATTTGCGACGGCCGATGGCATTTGTTTCTTGTTGTGAGTTTTTTTTTTTTTTTTTTTTTTTTTGAGTTGAGTTGGGTGAGTCTGAGAAAGTGGTCTTGTGGGCTGGGATGGTTGGCCGTTTGCAGTTGTCCGCCATTGGTAAATTTATTTATGGATGGTGTTCAATATCTGTGCTCGGTAAGCTGTGAGAGGTACTTTTATGTTTTTTTTTTCTTTTTAGAAGTTGTATAATTATTAAAATATAAATGAAAGGTAGATGATAATTACTTATTATTTTTGTTTGCTTTAAGATTTATTCGATTGGAAGGGAAACACTAATCGTTGTTTGGATTGGAAAATTTTGGTTCGAATGCTTACTGCTTTCTGAATCATGTCTTCTCATAAGCTTACGAATGTAAGCGATCTGATCGAATCATGGATCTTTAGTCGTAGATGGAGAAATTTTGTTTCGGAACGGCTGGTTATTTTCGACTTTTTTTGGTTGGATTTGGTTGTGGAAAGAGTACAATCAAGTCAAATTTGGGGGTGCTACTTGCTTAAATCATGGAAATGCGATCGATGGTTAGTTCAGATCATGTGGTTCAATTAAAGTGGTTTATCGGCAGATTCTGTCGCCCTTATAGAGAATGAAAAGGGGATCAGCAAATCTTGGAGTAACCTGTGTTTGTAAATCTTCTTGTTGCTCAGTTTGGTTCTTCAGTATGCCAGGATGAACTTAGATCGTTCTTGCTGGCTAAATGCTGTTTCAATGGTAGCAACGTCGCATACGGTTTAGGTGGTGATGGCCCAGGGCCTGAGATCAAAAGGCCATGGCCTCGGCCCGGTGGACCAGCTGTTCTCCGGCTATGGTCTCGTGGACCAGCTGGTCTGATCCAAGGCCTGGTTATAGGCTGGCTCAGCCCTTGGTGGTGATTCATGGTTTCTTTGGTGGGAGGAGTTATTTGTGGTCATTCGTGGACCAGCTGTTCTCCGGCTATGGTAGTCCTTTTTTTTTCTTTTTCTTCTGGTGTTATGTTTTTTGGGAATATCTTGTCTCACCAGCAGTCTGGTTGACCGAAAGAACTTTTTCCGCATGATGGAATGCAATATTTTGTGTCCTTATTCATTTGTTTAACTAACTGGTTTAATTCTCTTAACGAGAGGTGCTTCTATGCTCTTCTTTTTAAAAGTTGCACAACTATTAAAGCATGAATGAAGGGTAGATGGTGATTACTTACCCCTTCGCTTGCTTCAAGATTTGTGCAACTTGTACTAGAAGGAAGAGCATAGAAGCACCTCTCTTAACTCAAATGTGTTTCAGTAGAGTTGAAAAGCTTCACTTGTATCTATCTCCTTAACTCTTCTTTGAACAGTAGTTTTTTAGAGTTATTATGCTTAGTTTTTTTGGGTACTTATATGCTGTTTACCTCTTTCCAAGTGGATAACAATCGATCATACTGGTTATTTTGGATATGCTATGCGTAGAAGGAAGCATCTGAATAAAACAATGCTCAATTTCCCGACTTATTGTTAGGTATTAAACATGAAGAGATTTGTTGTTCCTTGCAACAAAGTCTGCTGGTTATTTCAGTTTAGTTACCTTGAAATCTGACCAATGCACTGATATCCTCCACGATATTTCATAAATTCTGTTGTTGCACTTTCTACAAGTTTTACTGCAGAATGTAATAAGCTTTTTTTATTTACATAAAACAGGATATGGAGGGTTTTCTTACTTAATGGAGCCACTTTGGTGGATAGGCATGATTTCTAGTAAGCTTCTTTCCATTCTTTACTTTTTATTATATTCTTTCCTTGTCTTTTTGTCACATATATGTGCACAGTGTTTTTGCAAAATGGATATTGTCGGTGTTTACCTGAACATTTTTCCGTTATTATTTTTTGCTTTTCAAATGCCCTGCTGACCATGATGAAATTTTTGTTGGCGCATCATGTTGGTGTCAATTTCCTCATGGAAGCAAACTTACAAGAAGATGGTTTTTTGTTTGAGAATTGATTGGTACTGGTAGTTTATATTAGGAGAGACTAACAATTTGTAATTGGGGTTGAAGTCAAATGGAGCCAAAAGCATTTCTTGATAATTTCGTAGTTTCAACTAGATGTTGGGGGAATATTTGGACCATACTGGGCTACGAAAAGTGGCTGGAGAGAGCAAATAAATTCCTTTCATCTGAATGTGATACTTTAGCATGAGCATCTTTTAATGCTGTTTTCTGTTCCTAGGGTTCTATTGTTTCTTCTAGTAATTCTGTATGCATGATCTTTTGTTGAACATTATTGATTTGAAGTGGACAGAGTTGGACATCTTTGGAATTTTATAAGTTTGCAAAGTGCTTTTCTGATTCTAGCAAAGTTGCTGCTTGACTTTTTAGGAAAATATTTTACTAATAGTTCTGAAAGGAAAGAAGCTTGTCAAATGTTTACTTACATGACCTCTTATGATCAGTGATTGTGGGTGAAATTGCCAATTTTGCTGCTTATGCATTTGCTCCTGCTATTCTTGTCACTCCTCTTGGAGCACTCAGTATAATCATCAGGTATAGTCATAAGAGTCTATAGCAAACTTACTAACAATATGCTTTAGCTAGCTACTTATTAAATCAAAATCACAATCCTTTGTAAATTTGTGCAGTGCTGCACTTGCACATGCCATTCTACAGGAGAAACTGCACACCTTTGGTATACTTGGTTGTGTTCTTTGTGTAGTTGGATCAATCACAATTGTACTCCATGCTCCAAAGGAGCGTGATATTGATTCTGTAAAGGAAGTTTGGGATCTTGCAACTGAACCAGGTATATACTGTACAGAAAATAGTGACCACAATGTCATCATAACCTTTTTTCTATTCATGGGCTAGATTGACTGATTATTGTTTTCCTTGTTCTCTCAGCTTTTCTTTCATATGCGGCGATAGTAGTTGCAGCAGCCTTGGTGCTTATATATTTTGTTGTCCCTCAACATGGACAAACAAACATCATGGTGTACATTGGAGTCTGTTCTCTTCTAGGATCTCTCACCGTATGCTTTTATCCCCAAATATATCACTCTAGCATAATCCATCTTGATATTTCTCTACTGTTTTTTTTTTCGAAGTCCCATTTTCTATCTAATAGTGAACATTTAACAGGTTATGAGCGTAAAAGCTCTTGGAATTGCTCTGAAGTTAACATTCTCAGGAATGAACCAATTACTCTATCCTCAGACTTGGGCTTTTGCCCTAATTGTAGCCACCTGCATAAGCACCCAGATTAACTATCTAAATAAGGTAAATGTTTTGATTTTCCTATTATTATTAATTCCATATAGTAGTGCATTGGCGAACCAAGCTGGATAGAATATGTAGGGGGAGCAGAAGTGCTTCTATCCACCTATTTGGAACATTCAGACTGAAGCGTCCATGATAAGCATGATGGTCACACATCTCCCAAGCGTCCCATGATGGTCACCTATTGCTGTCCTTTTTTAAAAAAGATATTGCTTGCACATTTAGCACCAAGGGATGCCACAGTAATATCACTATTATTGTTATGTGTTTTCAATTGACACTTGCGGTTCTTTCTGCTAAGCTGAATCACTATTATTGTGACATACAAGCCAATTACATGCCAACAACAGTAAATGCTTTTTCCTCCGTAAATTGCAGGCATTGGACACCTTTAATACAGCAGTTGTCTCACCAATATATTATGTGATGTTTACTTCACTAACAATTATAGCCAGTGTGATAATGTTCAAGGTAATCCTTTGCATCACTTTCATGACAAACAGTGCTCCTATTGTTAACTGAACTTTCTATTTATGTCTTGTTCTGCTTGTAATTTTGCGCCTCACTGGCCGTGTGGAGGTTTACTAGAAAATAGATTTCACAATAACGGGGACATCTGGGGTTTTAGTGCAATGCCAACTGCAGTTTAGATGTTGGTGACCATACTGAATGCAAGCTCCAAATTGCTTTGTAATTTGGATTTTAAGGATATTTAATTGTGTGTGTGTGTGTCTATCTATCTATCTATCTATCTATCTATCTATCTATATATATATATATATATATATATATAGAGAGAGAGAGAGAGAGAGAGAGAGAGAGAGAGAGAGAGAGGAAGCCCGCTTTGTATTCCTAGGTGTATGCCAGTTAACAACAAATTCCTAATTAGGAGGAATCAATTAACAACTTCTATTTATAGAGTATGCTTCTATCTGTGTAACATCAGTTAATATGCAGAGAGTAAGGAGTACATACTCCTGGTAGTACAAAGTCATTTTCATATATATATATATATATATATATATATATGATTAGATGTTGAAGTGCTCTTAGTTCTAGTGCCCTGCTTGTTTTCTGAGACAATGCTGCTGTACGTATTATTTATGCATGATGACTTGTCTTTTATCTTTCTCGGCTTACCTTGGTTTTTCTTTGATGCTGTTACTCTGGAAAAATGCACCTACTGTTATGAATAGCACTTGTATTTAACATGAGGCCAATGGGCCAGTATATATACATGTACATGAGGGTATAAAGGGAAAGCATATATTAGGCAATATCTATACAAGGCTAACAGACTATATAACAGAATGTTGTCTAACCACCCCCCCTCAAACTCATGGTCGATCTACAACACTGAGTTTGGAGAGAAAAGTTACGATGAGTTCTAGTTTGTGTCTTCGTGAAGAAATCTACCAACTGGAGCTCGGAAGGCACATACTGAAGAGCCACAACCTGATCCTGTACCTTTGACTGCATATAAGAAGCATCAACAGCATTATGCTTGGTGAGTTCATGCTTCACTAGATCTCAAGCAATGCTGATAACACCTGTACTGTCAGATAAAAGAGGAGTCGGTGTAGAAACAGAAACACCAAAATCCTCAAGTAACCATCGTAGCCAAGTAACCTCTGCTGTCAAAAGAGCCATAGCTCGCAACTCAACCTCAGCACTCGAATGAGAAACTGCTGTCTGCTTCTTAGTCTTCCAAGCAATGAGAGAACCATCAAGAAATACACAGTAAGCAGAAAGAGACCGACGATCAGAGTGATCACTAGCCCAGGTAGCATTAGAGTATGCCTGGAGCTGTAAAGAGCTGGAGCGTGGAAAGAAAATATGGCGAGAGATAGTTCCACGAATATATCGTAGAACACGAAGAAGATGACTATAGTGGAGCTGAGTGGGAGCAGAAACAAACTAACTCAATATATGGACTGAATACGAAATGTCAGGACGAGTGACACCAAGGTAAACAAGACTCCCAACAAGATGGCGATAGCGAGTTGGATCCTCAAGAGGTTCACCATCAGTAGATTGAAGGTGAACATTGAGCTCCATGGGAGTCTCAGCTGTACGCTATTCAGTGAGAGAAGCACGATCAAGAAGGTCCTGGATATACTTCTCTTGGGAGAGAAAGAAGCCCTTAGATGTAGAAGAAACCTCAATCCCAAGAAAGTAGCGAAGAGGACCTAGATCAGACATAAGAAACTGCTCACTGAGACGAGCCTTTACAAAGGCAATATACTGAGAATCATCTCCAGTAATGATCATGTCATCAACATATAGAAGGAGAAGAGTTCGACCACGAGAAGAAGTGTGAACAAAGAGCGCAGGATCATGAGCACTAGCAGAAAACCAGCTGTAGTGATCACAGAAGAAAAACGCTTAAACCAAGCACGAGGGGCTTGCTTAAGCCCATAAAGAGATCGACGAAGCCGACAAACCATGCCCTCAGGAACAGAATACCCCGGTGGTGGCTGCATTTAGACTTCATGCAGCTCACCATTAAGAAAGGCATTCTTGACATCAAGCTGAGAGATGGACTACTCACAGACAGAGGCCACAGCAAGTATAGTGCGAACGGTGGTCATGTGAGCTTACTCCCTCAGCCGAACTGAATAGAGACAGAGAGGGGGCATCGGCAGAGAGACAGAGAGATAGAGGGGGATCCGACCTGGCGGTGGCGAAGTGACGGCAGGCGAGACCGCGGATTCGGATCTCGCGACGGCAGTCAGTAACGACAGCTGGCACAAGCGGCGACGCGGATCCAGGCGGTAGGCGGCGGCGGCATGGCGGATCCGGATCTCGGCTCGGCGCGGCACTAGGGTTAGCCTGCTTCCCCGATTCCTCTAGCTCCGCTTCTCCCGATCCCTTTCCCCTTCAAATGTACCAAGACCCTCACTAATTTCACCTCATAAAACGGTCTAAAACGAGCGTTTCGTCCGAATCGAACGTTCTAGACGTTTTAACGTCGTTGGAACGACGTTCCAAGACGTTCTACTCGTCGTCGACATAACGCTCGGACGTTCTTGGGCTTGGCAGTTGTCGGTGTTTCGTGCACCGGCAATACGAATTTATGGTCGGATGGGGTCGCGCGCTCCCTCTCCCCGAATGGTCGACTCAAGGAGTCAGAAGATGTATACTGGTTCGGGCCGAATGTCCCTACTCCAGTTCGTGCGGTGTGAATGTATTGATCTTTGGGAGACGGACAAGGGGTGTACAGCGAGGCGACGGTTTACCGTCCGATCCCCTTGAGGTTTTCGCTAGGAGTCGAGGCTACCTAGGAGACTGCTTTCTTTTCTCCGCGCCCTCCTCTCTCGGGCCCCCGCCTCCTTATATAGACGGAGGAGGCGGGTTACACGGAGTTGGGAAGACTACGAGGAGAGGGAGTGCACGCCTTGAGGTCCGGCTGTCTTGTCCTGGCCAACCCTCGCCTGGCCCCGAGGTAGGGTTGGTGGCTCTGCGGCGTCTGATCTTGCGTAGTCTTTGTCGAGGGTGGCGTGTTGCGTGGTGCTCTTGTCACCCTCGGTGGCTTTAATGGCGCTTGACTTTGCTTTGGCCTCGGAGCTGGCGTACTCCTCTGCGGCGTGCCAGCGACGGATTCGGGGCTTGACTTCTTCGGTGGCTCTTCCGACACCTTTGGGAAGGAGCCGCCTACCCTGCACGGATGTCGAGGATGTCGCGCGCAAAGCGGCCGCCGACATCGGCGTGGCCTCGCTGCTCGTGGCGCAGTGGAGCTTGAGCTTCAATATTAGGCGGCCGGCCAAGATGCCGACCGCCGAATCGAGTCCGCCGGCCGTCCCGGTCGGCCCGCATGTAGTCTGGGCTCGTTCCTCGCGGCCCAAGTACCTTTTGGTGGTGCCGCCTCCAGTGATAGGTCACCTGCTCGTGCTTCCGGCCGATGGGGTACCCATGGTATGGGTACTCGCCAAGAGCTCGAGCCGGAGCGGAGTCGGAGAGCCTTCGGGGTTTAACTGGCGGCAGATGCAGTCGGCCGAGGTCGGTGATGCTAGGTCGTCGTGGTCGCTCGGGAGCCGTGCTACCTAGAAAGAGCTCCGGCGCTTGAAGCGCACCTGCTGGTGTAGTAGTCTCGAGCCCCGAGCGGTCGTGAGCGGCTGGGGTTTACCTGGTCAGCGGCCGCGGACCCGAGGTCGGCGACGCTTTGGTTTGGTCGCCGCTTGTCGGTCATGCCCGCCAGAAGAGCTCCTGGGTACATGAAGACCGGCTGGTGTAGCCCCGAGCCCCGAGTGGGTCGGAGAGCCGTCCGGGGTTTAGCCCTGGCCATGGTAGTCGTCGACCGGAGTCGGTGGCGTTTAGGTTTGCCGCGATCGCTTGGGAGTCGCGCTAACCTGAAAGAGCCCGGCAAGGAAGACCGGCTGGTGTAGTTCCCGAGCCCCGAGCTGCCTGGGGAGCCGGTCTGGGTTTACTGGCCGGACTCTGGCGAGCCACGGTGTCGTGGGTCCTCGGAGTCAGTGAGCGACGCTGCTTACCTTCGTCGGTTTGAACGCCGTGCTCAGGCGAAGCTACTATCGGTAATCCGAAAGGAACCTTGGCGATCCCTCGAGGGGTTCGTTTCAAGCGGGCGTAGCTCGGCGTGGCGTCCGGCTACCGGGGCGTTCCATAAAAACCTTTCCTTACTCGATCCGTGTCGGATCGCCGGTCGTCATGGCCGACCGAGCGGTACCGCCGCTACTCATCGATGAGCTCCGCGGAGAGTGTGAGGTATGGTCTCGACGCCAGTCACAGTGATTGGGTCGTCCGCCGACCCAACCGAGAGCCCTACGGGGCTACTGCGACTCGCCTCGCTCTTTTACGTCTTTGGGCGACTTTCGTTCATTGGCCGATTCGGCCGTAACCCCAAAGACGGCAGGTCTGCAGGGCTCGAGTGCGAGCCTATAAGCGCTTGCTCTCCCCGAATCGGGCGGCTGGCGTTGCATACCTTTCTCGGCTGGGCGCCCGCCCATCGTGAATCGGGCGAGGCCGCGATGCTATCTGGCCTACGGCGAGGCGCCATCTGTCGAAGCGATTAATGCGCAGGATGGGATTTAAATGGATCGCGGCACGTTATCGGGAAGCGGCGAGGCAAGAAAGTGACGGTTTCGCGGCATCGCGTTGATTTGCGTGAGGAGGCGTCGATTTGGCGCGGAGGCGTCTGTTTCGCCTGGCGCCTATAAAGGAAGGAGTGGGTGGCGTGGTAGGCGCCAAGCCCTCTGTTCGCGGCTTCGCAAAAAAGGAAAAGGAAGAAAGAAAACGAGGGAAGAAGAGGAGCTTCTCGCTTCGTCGCGTCGTTCCTCGCTTCTTCGCCAGATTTGGAGATGTCGCGACCCCGCTCGGCCATGGCGGTCGCTATCTCGGCCTGGAGAGGAAGGAGTTCCTTCCTCCGCGCCGAGTCCGGCCGGGCGAAGTTCCACGGCCGACCGAGGTCCCCGAACTTGAGGACGGGCGAGATAGTCTCGCCGGGCGTTCTTCTACGACAGGGCTTGGACTTCCGCTCCACCCGCTCGTCAGGGTTCTTTGCACTATTACGGGGAGAAGTTCATCACTGAACCCGAATGGAGTCCTCCATATTGCGGTCTTCATGACGCCAGGCGAGGCCTTTCTCGGGATTGAACCCCATTTTGGGCTCTGGCGCCACTTCTTCTTGGCGAGGCCGTCACCGGACACCGCCGGCCTCCTCGCTCGATGATCCAATCAAGCAACCACCGCAAACCGTTCTACGTCGATTTGAGGTCGCCGAAGCGTCTAGCAGGGGTGGCATAGCGAGTGGTTCTATGTCCGGAACCTCGACAGCTGCCTCCTTCAGCTGGGAATTTACCAACGCCGCATCCCTCGTTGGTGGGGTCCCGACACGAAGGGCCAGGAAGAAGGTGGACGCGATCCTTGAAAAGCTCGCGGACTGAAGCGGCGGGGCCTGGCAGGCAAGGTGGTCCTCAAGACGTTCATGGAGAGGCGATTCAACCCCTTAAGGGCCTGATTCGTCCCATGTTTGAGTACATTGGGCCGACCGACCCGCAAGGTCGTCGGAGCGGGAGCTCCCTCCGTCGGAGATCCTCGCGTGTCGATCTCCATCGCGGAGACACCGAACCCGGGCGAGGCGCTGCGCCGTTTCGGCAGAATCCGCATGAACCTGGTACGTCCCGACGGCTCTGTTCGCTTTGCTTTGCTCTGCCGCTTCGCCTCCTTACCTGAGCGCAGCCGCAGGTGGATCGATCTCCGCCCCTTGCCGCCGGGGAAAAGGAGTTGAAGCGGCATCGCGCGCCTCGAGAAGCAGGACGCCGCCTGCTAGCGGAAAAAAGGCCACCAAGACGCGAAGAAGAGAACGAGCGCTACGGACGCCGCTACAGGGCTTGAGGTCTCGAGAGACCTCGGAGGAGACCTCGAGCGAGTGACGAGAGTCGCTGTCGAGCGAGGAGAAGAAGTCGCCGAGGCGAGCGTCGCAGCGACGCTGGTCCCGATCAAGGGGCGGCGATCGCGGCTCCTCCGAAGAGACCGCGGCGCAGGTTTATCTCGCGAGCCTTGAGTCCTGATCGCCTCGCGGGGTCCACAAAGAGGGCACGTCAAAGCCGGTTGTTCGCTTCCTCCGTAAGTGACTTGCGCCAATTCCTCTCGTGCCGACTTCTTCCGCAATTCCCGACCGACCGCCAGACGCAGGCCTCACTTGGGCAGGAGGGCGCTGAGCCCTACCGGCGGTGAGGAACCGCTTCTTCCGGCCCCTGCTGGGCGTGCGGTGGTTGTCGGAGCGGGATCGTTCGGATCGCGCTCCCGCGGTAGGGCTCGTCAGCGAGGACGCCGCTTGCGAAGGGACGATCTGGGCCGGCCGCCGGAGATCTGGCTAGTGGCGAAGCTCCGTCGGCGTGCTTCGCCCGTTGCCGACGATGGCCGCGAGTTCTGCCACCGCTTCTTGCGGCCGTGGAAGTCGCGGAGGTCGCGAGCCTGTCGCCGGAAGATTGGATTCGCGTTTACAGTAACGCCGGCGGACGAGATCTACCACCTCGCCGCCGGGGCCGCCGCTACCGGGCGGTCCGAGTGTCGCCGATGAGCGCCTGATCGGCCGCCACAGCGCCGTCGGGCGGAAATCAAGCGAAGCGATCCGCCGATCGCTGGCTGACGACTTGGCGACCGACTGGCCGGGAAGTCCCGCGTTCGTTCTAGACGGCACGCAGAAGCAGCGGAGTTGGGACGCTCTGGAGGAGGAGATGGGAAGGATCCACGCCGACCTTACCCTTGTTGTTGACGCCGCGTCCAAGGCGAGGAAGTCCATTGCTCAGGAGTCCCGCTCGGCCAGACTGGTCAGTTTGACGGGGATTTGTCTCTTGCGCATCTTCTTGACCGGAAATGGAGATCGGCCAGGGCGGTACTTGCGCCGCTTGACATCCGGCGGTGGATAAGTCAATGTTCCTCCGGCACTTACCTGCAGTAGAAGTGCCGTAGGAAAGAGCCGCTCGGCGCTTTCGGAGGCGCTTGCCCGTGAGCAAGGAAGAGTGCCTCGGCGGGTCGGCCAGTGGGGAGGTCGCCGAAGCCTTGCGAGAGGCTTAGCGACGTGCGGAGTCGTTGGCCACCGAGGGAGAGAGGGCCAGGTCGTCCCTGGCGGATGCTGAAGCGGCTAAGACTTTCGCAGACGATCTTGGGCAAAGATCCGCCGGCGAGGCCGCCTCTATCGGGAGGAATGCGAGTCGGTCCGCGAGGAGGCCGACCACCAAGGCTGAAGGACCTCGCTCGGGGAGCTCGTGGCGATGAAGGAGCTTGCCGACCAGGCTGGCACGACCGGGAAGCGCGTGCCAAGGTCGAGGAGGAACTTCGCGCGCCAAGGAGGCTTCCGTGGCGGTGAGTAGTTCGTTCTTCCGGAGTCACCACCGCGGCGTCCCTCGACGTTGTTTTCGTCCTGCAGACCGCGAAAGCGGTGGCGGAGAGGATGCGCCGACACGACGGCCACCGACGGTCCTCCACATTGGCGTCCAGCCGCCGCGGCCGGGCCGTTGGCTTACTCGCCCAGCGCCATCCGCCATGCTTGGGTGGATCCCTGGCGAGCGTCGGCGTCGGTGCGAGAAGCGGCGGTGCTGGCGCTTCGCCGCCTGGTCAACACCGTCTCTTATTACGACGGCGTCGACCTTGAAAGCGGTCGGAGCGGCGGCGTCGGCCAAAGCGGCGACGAAGAGGTCGACAGCTGTTCATGGCCCGGTCGATCCGTGCGCCCAAGAGATTGCCGGCCGAATCTCGCCGAAATTCTCCGTCGAAGGGGAGGAAGATTAGTTTTCCTTCTATTTGCCGCTTTTTGGCAATGTATGTAATGAACATGATCGCCTAGTTGAGCTCAAACGCAGAATTTGTTTTAAGTTACTCTGCCGTCTACCCCGTGTTTCTTTTATGAATTTGGGCAATTTTTCAACCGTGGCTACTGAGGCCCAGGGTGCCCTGAGAGCGTGGCGTTGCACCAGGTTCATGCGAAGAGGACACGGGGCGAGGCGGCTGCCTCGGCGATTGCTTGATGGAGGAGGTGTCGAGTCGGACCACCTCCTTCGCGAAGCTTGGCGGGTTGAAATCTAACCTAAGTGGGGTGCTCCGACCGCTCATAGTGTTTCTTGCTCGGAGGGCTTGTTTCTCCGCATGAGTGCCACTGCCGTAGTCGCGGGGCGAGGGCGTCAGTAGCACTTTGAGCCGAGGAAATGTAACCGCGAGGTAGATAGCTCGGTCGGCCTGAGCGCGGCTTAGGTTAGCGACCCGCAGCTTTTAAATGATGGTCGGGTTGGGCCTCGGGCGTAAGTTGTAGCATTCGCCGATCTATATCGAAAGGCTCCGTCTCGACCACCGCTCGGCCCTTCGCTCGAGTAGCCTCCTTTTGCGCAAAGTGCTACTTGAATCAGTAGCGCGGGGCGTGGGCCGTAGCATTTTGGTTTTGAGGAGGTTACTTAAGAGGAGCTTGGTCGGAGTGGTATGGTTATCGATTTAGGTCGCGACCACGAGGTCATGCGGCCCCGAGTGGTGCGTGGGATGAGGTGCGGTCGCCACGCGCGCCGCTTGAGCTTCGTGGCGATTCTTCCGGAAAAGGAACTTTATGCTTTCGGGATAAGGGTGGATTAACTCGCCTTGAGGACCGCGCCGCTTTTGGAATCGTGTTTCCGGCGCCGTCTTCCGCTCCGTTATGCGACTCCACGGTGCCGTCTTCGCGCCTCCCACATCGCTCGCTTATAAAAGGAGAGGCGCGGGTCGCCATTCTCGTCGCCATGGCGGACCACAGCCTTCGGCCGCGAGGAGGTAGTCGCCCATCGTGCCTGTGCGGGAGTGGCGAGATCTTGAGGTCATGGTATTACTCGTGAGGGCGTCGGCAGTCGGGCGTCCTCGTCGTCGGCGTTCCTCGGCCGAGAAGCGAGGGCGCCACTATTGGGGCGGTGGTAGAGGCACGCCGCGCGAGTTTCGGTGGCGCGCACCAAGAACCCAATGCGCGGAACGCTCTTGGTTGGGGCGAAGTACCTCCATATAAAAATAAACTGATCGGGTTTCTCTTCCGTCTCTTTCGCTCCTTCTTCTCTTTTGTGTTGAGATCTAGCCCTCGTTCTCACGTGATCAAGGAGGGAGACGGCCGGGACCTCTGCTTTCGGGGCGGAGGTCGCAGTGCTCATGATCAGCAAAACGAGAGAGGCTCGAGAGAGAGAGAAAAAACCACTTGGTCGGTCGTCCGACTGCTGCAGCTTTCTTTGCTCGAGTGTTTTTCGCGTGGTACAAAAAGAGGAGAGAGGCCGACTATGGATAGAACCTTCTCAGCTTCTCTATGTTCCAAGCGTTTGTCACGAGATTCCCTTCGGTGTCCTTGAGGCGGAAAGTGCCGGGTCGGAGGACTTCCGCGATGGTGAAAGGGCCCTCCCAAGGCGGGGAGAGCTTGTGTACATCCTTGTGAATTTGGACTTAGCGCAGACACTAAATCGCCGACTTGAGCAATGGCCAGCGGACCGTCGGTTGTAGTAGCGACGCGGCGCTGGCCGATATTTTGCCGATCAGTAAGATCGCGGCGTCTCGAGCTTCGAGTCGGTCGAGGTCATCTTCTTTGTTCTCGATTGCCGTCTTGTTGTAGTTACGCACCCTTAGTGCGCCAGTACTCAAGGTCGGTCGGGAGGATGACCTCCGCCTGAACACCAAGAAAAGGAGTGAACCCGGCCGACCGGTTGGCGTGGTTCGCAGACTCCAAAGCAGGCGGTAGCTCGGCCCATCGTCTCCGCGAATTTCTTGATCGGTGAAGATTCGCGGCTTGAGTCCTTGGAGGATCATGCCGTTGGCTCGCTCGGCTGTCCGTTGGCTCGGGGTGTGCCACCGCCGCCGGTCGACTCGGATGTTGAAGTTGTCGCAGAGCTCGAGGAACTCCTTTCCGTGAAGCTGCGTCCGTTGTCGGTGATGATGGAGTTGGGCACGAACCGGTAGACAATGTCGCGGAAGAAACTTGCGCTTTCTTGCCGATGTGATCTTTGCCAATGGCTTTGCTTCAATCCACTTTGTGAACTTGTCTACGGCGACAAGCAAGTGAGTGAAGCCCCGGCGCTTTACGAAGGGTCAGACTGTGTCGAGCCCCAAACCGAAGGGCCATGTGATGGGGATCGTCTGCGAGGGCTTCGCGAGGAAGATCGTCACACTGGGCGAAGAATTGGCATCCTTCGCAGTGCGGACAATCTGGTCGCATCTGCCGCTACGGGATCGGCCAAGTAGAAACCTTGTCGGAAGGCCTTTCCTACCAGGGGATCATGGCCAAGGCATGGTGCCCGCACACCCGTCGTGGATGTCTGCGAAGGTGCTTCCTTGGTCGGTCGGAACGCACCACGAAGGATTCGGACGGGCTCCTCTTGTAGAGGCGCCGATCGGGACGAAAGACTTAGCCGCCGGCGTGGCGCCAAGCCTCGGTGGTATCGGCGGAGTGACCCGCTTGTCAATCGATCGACAAGCGGTCGCCTCGATCGGTTTCGATGTTCGGGGACGCCCAAGTCCGACCCAGCGGGTGGGCATCGGCCAGAAGATCGATGGGCCGCCCGCCTTTGGGGATCGGCGGCGCCCTCAAGACTCGGATCCAGCCGGATTGATGAAATTTCTTGAGGTCGGAGACGAAGATTCGAGGGGAACCGCCCTTTCCGGAGGCGAGGTTGGCGAGGAGTCGGCTTCACCGTTATAGCGTCGGTAGCTATGATGGAGCTCGAAACCCTTGAACTTCTCCTCGAGCTTGCGGACCTCCGAGCGATGGCGGCCATCAGAAGCGTCACGGGGCTCGGTGGCTTTCATCACTTGGTCGACGACCGCCTTGGAGTCGCCGCGAACGTTGAGACGTCGTGCGCCCAGTCGCGGCGATCCGAAGCCGTTAGCGAGGGCTTGCATTTCGGCGACATTGTTGGTGGCGTCGAAGAAGTAGTCGTATGGCGTCTGGAGTTTGTTGCCGAGTGGGAGATGATGGCGACCCCGCGCGCCCGTTCTTGGTGTAAGACCCATCGAAGTACATCGTCGAGTACTCCGGTCCTCGATCGCCGCGAGGACTGCGCCTTAGTCGCTCGGCGACAAAGTCCGCCAAGACACAGGACTTGATCGCCGATCCTGGGGGCGTCACGATATGTCGAGGCCGTTGAGCTCGAGCCCATTTGGCGATCCTTCCGATTCTTGTCGCGGTTGTGGGCGACTTCTCCGGCGGTGAGGAGGTTACCACGGAGATGGGGTGTCGATCGAAGTAATGGGCAAGCTTCCTCTTGGTGATGAGCACCGAGTCTGAATTTCATGTATCTGGGGTATCGGACCTTTGTTTCGAGAGAACCTCGCCGACGGCGACCGGCCTTTGCACCTTGAGAACGCGCCTTCCTCCGCTCGCTCCACAACAAGTGCCTTGGCCCGGCCGAGTCGTGGCGGCGATGTAGAGGAGCAAAGGCTCCTCGCGGCCCGGCGACCAGGACCGGAGGTGAGGTCAGAAAGACCTTTAGTCGACTAAAGGCTTCCTGAGCTTCGTTGGTCCAGGAAAAATGGTCGGACTTCTTCATCAGCTTGTAGAGTGGCATTCCTCGTTCGCCGAGGCGGGATACGAAGCGACTTAGTGCCGCGAGGCATCCCATCAGCCTTTGAACTCCCTTCAGATCGTTGATTGGCCCCATCCTTGCGATAGCGGAGATCTTATCTCGGTTGGCTTCGATGCCGCGCTCGGAGACGATGAATCCCAGCAACTTGCCCTTGGGGACCCCGAAGACGCACTTCTCGGGGTTGAGCTTTATGCGAAACCGTCGGAGGTTCGCAAAAGTCTCCTCCAGGTCGGTGATGAGGTCATCGGCCTTCCTGGTTTTGACAACGATGTCGTCGACGTAGGCTTCGATGTTACGGCCAATTTGGTCTGAAAAACATGTCTGCATACATCGCCGTACGTGGCGCTGCGTTTTCGGACCAAAGGCATCGTGGACGTAATAAAGACGAGCCATACGGGGTGATGAAGGAGGTCGCGGCCGATCGGACTCCTTCATCGCAATCTGGTGATAGCCCGAGTAGGCATCCAAAGGAAAGGGACTCACACTTGGCGGTGGAGTCCACGACTGGTCGATGCGAGGCAATGGGAATGGATCTTCGGACGAGGCCTTGTTGAGGCTCGTGTAGTCAACGCACATTCTCCATTGCCCGACTTTTTCTTTACAAGGGCGGGATTGGCGAGCCACTCGGGTGACGCACCTCCCTTACAAAACCGTGACCAAAAGCTTGGCGATCTCTTCCCCAATGGCGTCGCTTCTCTTCGTAAGCAGCGCGATGACTGGGCGATCGATGCGGATCGGTCGAATGTTCAGGGAGTGCTCGGCGACCTCCTTCGGACTCTGGCATGTCAGAGGTCTCCAAGCGAAGACGTCTCGGTTTGCTTGGAGGAAGTCGACAGCCGCCTTTCCTATTTGGCGCGAGGGCGGCCTGATCCGCACGGTCTTGGCGGGATCCTCGGGATCAACAATGACCTCCTTCGTGTCCTCCGCGGACTTGAAAGAGCTAGTCCCCGACTTTGCCGGAGTCGGGGCGGATCCGGGCCTTCTCCTGGAGTCGGGCGAGCTCGAAGCGACGATCGCCGAGGCTTCGGGTTCGCACGCTTCGGCCTTGATTGTAGGCGAGCCGAAAGATGTGGCCACAGTGATGACACCTGCGGTCTGGCATCTTGGCTTGAGGTAGGTGTAATTGGGGACCGCCATGAACTTCGCGTAGCATGGTCGCCCCGAATGGCGTGGTAGGAGCCGGGAAGTCCACAACCTCGAAAGTGAGGCTCGGTGCGGAAGTTGTCCGGGCTTACAAAGGTGACGGCAGCCGACCGCCCAAGGGGTGGGCTGTTGGCCTGGTACGACGCCATGGAAGGCGCCTTGTTTCACGGGAGGCGGAGCGAGGACCCTAGGGCATCCAGGGTCTCAACATACATGATGTTGAGATCGCCGCCGCCGGCCCATGAGCACCTTAGTCAGCGCGCCGTCCCACGATGGGTCGACGACGAAGCGGATAAGCGTCCGGCGCGGGATGTGGTCGGGTGGTCGGTCCGGTCGAAGGCGATCGGGCACTCGACCACCTCAGTAAGTAGACGCAGCGGGGGTAGCCGTGTGGACCTCTCGGTGGCGAAGCTTGGCCGCTGTTTCGGCGTAGCACTCAGCCCTCAGAAGATCATGAGACACCGTCGAGTTGTGGAAACTTCGTCGGTGGCTCATCGCCACTTTTGTCCGCTGTCGGGCGGCCGGTCAGCGCTTCTTCCCTTACCCCGCGACGTCGTGGGGTTTCGGAGAGAAACCGCTTCAGGACTTCGATCCGATACTTGTGCTTGACGGGATAGTCGTGGTTCGGGCACGGACTATCCATCAACTTCTCGAATCGGTCGGGTGTCTGCTGAGCCTGGCTTTGCTTGGCGGTCGGTCGGCGAATGGCGACCATTCGGCCTTCGTGACCTGCTTCCCTTCCGCTTTCTTTTGTCAGGCGGTCGAGGTGGCGCCGCCAGAGGTTGGTATCTTGTGGGCCGTCTTCCTTCGAAAGATGGCCCACTACGGCCTCTCTCGGAGGCGTGGTTGGTGGCGATGTCAAGGAGCTCCTTGGTGGTCCGGGCCGATGACCCCAACTTGTGGACGAGCCTGTACGTGGTGTCGTAGATGAAACGCCGACGGCGTCGGCGTCGCGGATGTCGGGGAGCTCATTGCACCGCTGGGAGAAGCGGCGGATGTAGTCGGAGAGGGTCTCACATTTCGCTTGCGACTTTTCAGTCGGGAGTTGCGGGCGTTTATGCGTGCCTGAAATTTCCGACGAAAGGTTCGTCAGTCGGCCTACCGCCGATGGTATCTCATGGGCAGTACTCGAGCCATGCTCGGTAGTCCGCAAGATAGATGGGGAAATCTTGGATGAAGGAGTCGTCTGTCGCTCCCCACTCGACAAAGTGGCCGCAGTCTTAACCGCACATCGGGTTGGTAGCCCCGTGTACTTGGCTATGTTGGTCGGGCCGGAATCGGCGGGAAGTCGGCGTTGCGGATCTGGCGGGTGAAGCAGACCGGGACCGTCGAATCCTGAGTCGGGATGGTTGCGTCGCCCGTATCGCGGCGACTTGCGAGTCTTGCGCGTCGGTAGCTCTTCTTCGCGCCTCGAGGTGGTGCGGAGATCATACTTGTCCCCAGGCGATGGCGCACCGGGTGTATGATGCACTGGGAGTTCGTGGGGCGGGCCGTCTTGGTTGAGCTCGCCGCCTGTGAGGGAGTGGCCCAGCGGCCCGAGGTGGCGCCCGTCACGGAGCTAGAACCTTGGGCGTCTTTGAACGACAAGACGCTCTACCGATCCCGGAGGTTACGGTAGGTGGCGCTTAGCCGAGCTCCGTTGGCTCAGCGGCCCTGGAGCGGCATTGCCGCACGGCAATGTTACGGTTGGCGTGAGGAAGAACGGAAGGCCGTTCGCTTCCCTCGGCCAATTCTTCGATGTCTGGCAAGGCCAGCGGCGCTGGCCGGAGGCTGTGGTAGGCTAAGTGTGGCGCTCGATTCGGCACAGGCTGCTCCGAGCTTATCGAGCCTTCCAGGCTTTAACTCCCTCGCTGTATTTGTCGGGCCGGAAGTCGTGGCGGTGTCTTGTCGCGTCGTCTTCCCCGCCGGATTCCTCCCATGCGCCGTCGCGGAGGAGGGTCCGATGGTAGGGAGTGGAGGATGGCTCCGCCGCGCCGGTCATATTGCACTCGTGGCGAGCCCTTCGAGGGCACACTCATATCGGAGCTAGAGCCGTGGCTGGAGGAATCCGCCGGCCAGTCGTGGAGGAAGCCCGTAGCATGCAAGCCATAGCCCACGAAGTTGTGAGCTCGTGGAGGGTGGTTCCGCCGCTTCGCCCATGATGCGTGGCGGTGTCGCCAGAGCAATGCTCGGCGTCGGGCCCGTCCGTCGCGGCCCATCACGGGGCCTCGAGGCCGAGGTTCTTGAGACGCCAAGAATCGCATCCAGCTCGCGAGGCGTCAGGTCCGGACGGCAGCGGACGAGGACAAGCTCCTCGCCGTAGTGACGATGAAATCGAGGGCGCAAAGCGGATCCACCTCGACATCGGCCGAATCGTAGTGGGAGGAAGCCATCGAGAGGAGAATGGGAACCGAAGATGAGGATGTCGGTGAAGACGCGAGCCCTACCGGCGCGCTAGCCGGTGTTCGTTTCCGCACCTAAGAATATCTAATTTATGGTCGGATGGGTCGCGCTCCTCTCCCGAATGGTCGACTCAAGGAGTCGAAGATGTATCTTGGTTGGTAGAATGTCCCTACTCGATTCGTGCGGTGTGAATGTATTGATCTTTGGGAGACGGACAAGGGGTGTATGATAGCGAGGCGACGGTGGTGTCCGATCCCTTGAGGTTTTCGCTAGGGAGTCGAGGCTACCTAGGAGACTGCTTTTCTCTTTTCTCCGCGCCTCCTTCTGGGCCCGCCTCCTTATATAGACGGAGGAGGCAGTTACACGGAGTTGGGAAGACTACGAGGAGAGGGTCTCAGACGTCTTGAGGTGCAGCTTCGTCTTGTCCTGGCCAACCCCTGCCGCCCCGAGGTAGGGTTGGTGGCTCTGTGGCGTCTGATCTTGCGTAGTCTTTGTCGAGAGTGGCGTGTTGCGTGGTGCTCTTGTCACGGCCTCGGTGGCTTTAATGGCGCTTGACTTTGCTTTGGCCTCGGAGTGGGCGTACTCCTGCGGCGTGCCAGCGGCGGGCGGGAGGCTTGACTTCTTGGTGGCTCTTCCGGCGGCCTTAGGAAGGAGCCGCCTACTGCACGGATGTCGAGGATCTTGCCGCGCAAAGCGTACCGATAGCGTGAGCCTATTGTCGTCTTGCAGGTGGAGCTTGAGCTTCAATAATGGCGGCGGCGCATCTGCTTTCGCCGGAAGCCGAGTCCGCCGGCCGTCAAAGTCGGCCCGCAGTCGGGCTCGTTCCTGCGGCCCAAGTACCTTTTGGTGGTGCTTAGGGCCTCCGCGTGATAGGTCGGCCCGTTCGTGCTTCCGGTGATGGGGTACCCATGGTATGGGTACTCGTCCAAGAGTTCCAGAGCCGGAGCGGGTCGGAGAGCCGCTCGGGGTTTAACTCGGCGCAGAACTGCGGCCCGAGGTCGGTGATGCTAGGTCGTCGTGGCTGCTCGGGAGCCGTGCCCGACCTAGAAAGAGCTCTTGTGGCACATGGTGGTGTAACCAGCCCCGGCCAGTCGAGGAGCCGATCGGGGTTTACTGGTCAGCGGCGCGGACCCTGGTCGGCGACGCCTTTGGTCGAGGCCGCCGCTTATCTGGTCATGCCCTTAAAGAGCCGGTCTTGGGCGCACCCGGCTGGTGTAGCCCCGAGCCCCGAGTGGAGTCGGAGCCTGGCTTGGGTTTAGCCCTGGCCATGATGGTCGTCGACCCGGTCGGTGGCGTCTAATCGGCGCATCGCTTGGGAGTCGCGCTTAGCCTGAAAGAGCCGGTCTTGTGGCGCTCCGATGGTGTAGCCGAGCCCCGAGCGGGTGGGGCCGGTCGAGGAGTTTACGGTCGGACTCTGGGCAGCCACGGTGTGCACGTGGGTCCTCGAGTCGGTGGCTGACGGCGTTTACCTTCGTTGGTTTGAACGCCGTGCTCGTGCGAGCTACTATCGGGTAATCCGAGTGGAACCTTGGCGATCCTCTCGAGGAGTTCGTTTCCAAGCGGACGTAGCTCCGTGGGCGTCCGACTACGTGGGCGTTCCATAAAAAACCTTTCCTTACTCGATCCCGTGTCGGACTGCCGGGTCGTCCGCCGACCCGGAGCGCGGCTGGCCACAAAGATGTTCCACTGGAATCCCACCTTTAAGAGCAGAAGAAGGTTGAATATTGGTCAAGTAGGTGGCAGTGGAAGGTATAAGAAACCTAGATGGGAGAGGACCTAGATCGGACATGAGAAACTGCTCACTGAGACGAGCCTTTGCAAAGGCAATATACTAAGAATCATCTCCAGTAATGATCATGTCAATAGAAGGAGAAAAGTCCAACCACGAGAAGAAGTGTGAACAAAGAGCGCATGATCATGAGCACTTGCAGAAAAACCAGCGGCAGTGATCACAGAAGAAAAACGCTCAAACCAAGCATGAGGGGCTTGCTTAAGCCCATAAAGAGAGCGACGAAGTCGACAAGCCATGCCCTCAGGAACAGAATACCCTGGTGGTGGCTGCATATAGACCTCATGCAGCTCACCATTAAGAAAGGCATTCTTGACATCAAGTTGAGAGATGGACCACTCACGAACAGAGGCCACAGCAAGCAGAGTGCAAACAGTGGTCATGTGAGCTACAGGCGCAAAAGTTTCATCATAATCACGACCATGTTCCTGCTGAAAACCACACGCCACAAGACGAGCGTTGTAGCGCTTAAGAGAACCATCAGAGCGAGTCTTAATCTTATAGACCCACTTGCAAGTAATGGGACGAACACGTGGAGGACGTGGTACAAGATCCCACGTGCCAGTGCGCTCAAGGGCAGCAAGCTCCTCCGCCATCGCATGCTGCCATTCCTGATGAATAACAGCATCACGGTTAGAAGTCGGCTCGGCCAGAGCTGCACCAACAAAGCCAAGGCGCTCAGGAGGCCGAATAGACTGTCGATCGCGAAGAGCATAACAAGGAGACACTGAAGATGGCTCATTAGAAGCAGAAGAACATGGCACATCAAAAGATTCCTCAGCTCAAGGACGACGAGTGTAGTATAGAGGATAGGAAGGAACAATATGTGAAGAGACTTTTGGAGGAGAGGACGGTGGTGAAGGAACCGGCGATAAATGAGACGCCGATTGTGAAAGAGGAAAAATGACAACTGGAGTATTAGGAAAAGTCAGGAAAGACAGTTGCTCAACATGGGATGTAAGAGAGGAAGAACGATGGTAGAAGGGACGAGACTCATCAAAAGTGACATCCAGTGAGATCCGTATCCGTCGGCCAACAAGATCCCAACAACGATATCCCTTATGCTCAGCACTGTATCCCAGAAAAACGCACTCAACAGACTGAGCAGTCAGCTTGGTGCGTTCACGAGGTGCAAGAAGAACACAACACACCCAAAAAGGCGAAGTCCAGAATAATCAGGAGGTATGCCACAAAGACACTCAACTGGAATCCCACCCTTAAGAGCAGAAGAAGGTTGGATATTGGTCAAGTAGGTGGCAGTGGAAACAGCCTCAGCCCAGAAGTGAGGTGGAACAGTGGAAGCAAGCATAGGAGCACGAGCTGTCTTAAGAAGATGACGATGCTTGCGCTCAGCCACACCATTCTGAGCATGAGCACCAGGACATGAAAACTGAGAAAGAGTGCCCTACGTAGCCAGAAAAGCTCGAAGAGCTCCTGACAGATATTCTCCTGCCGAGTCGGCACGAAGAACACGAATGAGAGAATCAAACTGAGTGCGAATCATAGTGGCAAAAGTCTTATAGATGGCTAAAAACTTCACTACGAGAGGACATAAAATATATCTAAGTGTGGCGAGAGAAATCATTTATAAAAAGAATATAATATTTATGACCCCCTTTTGAAACAAAAGGAGTCAGACCCCAAACATCAGAATGAACAAGATCAAAAGGACGCTGGGATATAGACTCACTAGAATGGTAGGGGAGTTGTAGCTGTTTGCCAAGCTTACAACCCGTACAATGTAAGGAGACATCACCAGACAGAGCCTAAAAGACCACGACGAACTAAAGAAGACAGAAGTGAACCACAAAGATGTCCCAAACGGTGATGCCACTGAGCAAAAGACCCGGTAGAAGATGCAACAGATGTTGAAGCGGTGGAGGAAACTGAGAGACTGGTAGAGGCAGCGGAAGGAAGATGAAGTCAGTCAAGCTCCCAAAGACGCCGAGAGTCATGGCGGCGAGGGCCAATCCCAATTAGAGCCTCCGTGCAGTGATCCTGAACACAACAAGAGTCAGAATCAAGAATAACCCGACAACCATGATTAGTAAGCTAGCCAGCAGATATGAGCTGCATGGTTAGTTTGGGAACATAGGAAACAGCAAGAACATGAAAAGAGGACGATAAAAGAGTGCCTCGTCCTGCAACAGAAAGAGAAGTACCATCTGCGGTCTGCACAGTGGTGGGAGCAACAAGAGGACTAATGGAATGAAGACTCGAGGGATCAGATGTCATGAAAAGAAGCTCCAGAGTCAAGAATCCATGGTGTGATACCTGATGAGGATGGTGGTTTCTCACTAGAAGACTGAGTAATGTGAATGGTTGAACTCGCTTGCAGTAGTAGCGACCATGCGACGCAAAGAGCGTAAGAATCTCTGAGTAGAGTCGTAACCAATAAGTCTGGCCGAGGAGAGGTGCTCAAGAGCCCAAAGGTTCTTAGACAAGGCGCCCACCTCGACGAGCAAGGTCCTTCTCAGAAAGGTAACCGCTCCACATGTCCACTCTTGTTGCAAAGAGGGTGCAGTGTAGGCCTCACCTGAGAGCCGAATCAAGTAGGCAACACTGACTGAGGAGTAGAACGAGGTGCCGCCAAGATCGAGGGAGACACCAAAGAGTTCGCGCCACGAAGACGAAGTCTCCTGCATTTAATAGCTGCAAGGGCCTCCAACAGAGTCACACGAGGATGACGAGCAAGCAGCTGGGCAAGAATCTGCTCAAATTCAGCTCGAAGACGTGTTAGGAAGTCGTAGATGCGGTGAAGCTCCAAATGAGAGTGCTGACGCTGTGAACACTGGCAATTCCGGCAAACCTCCGGTCCTAGCGAATCAAGCTGACGCCACACCGAAGACAACTGCACATAGAACTCATCCACAGTAGAATCACCCTGCTGTAGTGACTGCTCCAACCGCACAACTGCAAGGTACAAAGAGTCGCCAGCAGGCTCATAGCGTTCCCGAAGATGCGCCCACATCAACTGTGCCGAAGACAAAGCGATAATGTCACCAGTGAGATGCACCGCCATGCTAGCAACCAAAATAGCAGAGGCACGAGCATCTTCATCAATCCATGTCTTGCGAGCAGTAAACTGAGTCTGAAAAGTCTCCACAGCATTGGTATAATCATCAGAGATCTTCTGGCGAGCAGGATCATCGGCCTCCTTGGGAATAACAGGCGTGGCAGGGGGAGGCGGACATGATAGCTTGCCAATAAGAAACTCCCACAGTCGTTGACCATGCATGTGAAGGCGCATATGGAGAACCCAATCTCGATAATTGAGACCATAAAAAATGACTGGGCAGCGAGGAACGGAGACAGTGCCTGATGAAGAGCCAAATGATGACATTTTTTTTTTTGCCAATGTACCTCCATCGAGCCTTAAACTCAGCGAGTAGATTGATTTTCAAATCCAAACTTCAATCGGTCGAACAGTAAAACTCCAGGCAGAGCGGTGAATCCGCCTTTCTCAAGAAGCGTAGCGCCTTCGGCGCGACGCGGCAGAGTAGAAGCCGGCTGAGGTGCAAAGACGGCCGGGCCGGAGGATGGTCGGCCGAGGCGACGAAAGGTCAGAGGCGGCGCGACGCTGCAATCACGGCTCTGGCTCGACGGCATCGGCCAGCGGCTGAGAGGCTTGACCAAGGCGTCGCCGAAGGCGAACGCGGTCGGCCAGCCGGCTGGAGTGACGTCGAGGTAGGCGCGATGCGTACCTGCGGAGGTGGGGAGCCAGCTGGTCGCGCGGGAAACCGAGAAGACGACGACAACGCGGAAGACGGAGCGCGATATGGAAGAGAGGAGAGCCGCCGAAGAAGAGGCAGTGACGTCCGCGCCGAAGCCAGCGGCGAGAAAGCCGGGCTCGGCAGGCGATCGTCGCGGAGGAAGAAGGGCGGCGTCGGCGGGTCGCAATAGGATCCTACGGGCGGCGTCGACCAAGCGTCTGGGTGACGCAGAGGAGAGGAAGGCTCGACAGGCGGTCTTCACGGAGGAAGAAGGACGATGCCGGTGGGTTGCGATGAGATCCCACAGGCCGCGTCGACCAAGTATGGAAAGGTGGAGCGCAAGCGCAACATCCTTAAGAAAACCCTAACCCTAACTTGGCTCTGATACCATGTTATGAATAGCACTTGTATTCATCATGAGGCCAATGTGCCAGTATATATACAGGTACATGAGGGTATAAAGGGAAAGCCTATATTGGGCAATAACTATACAAGGCATAACAGGATACTGTCTAACAGAAATAACCTCAGCCCAGCAGTGAGGTGGAACAACGGAAGCAAGCATAAGAGCACGAGCTGTCTCAAGAAGATGACGATGCTTGCGCTCAGCCACACCATTCTGAGCATGAGCACCAGGACATGAAAAATGAGAGTGCCCTGCGTAGCAAGAAAAGATCGAAGAGCTTCTGACGGGATACTCTCCCGCCGAGTCAGCACGAAGAACACGAATGGGAGAATCAAACTGAGTGTGAATCATAATGGCAAAAGTCTTATAGATAGATAGAACCTCACTACGAGAGGACATAAAGTAAATCCAAGTGTGGCGAGCAAAATCATCTATAAAAAGAATATAATACTTATGACCTCCTTTTGAAACAAAAGGAGCCGGACCCCTAACATCAGAATGAACAAGATCAAAAGGACGCTGGGACACATACTCACTAGAAGGATAGGGGAGTTGTAGCTGTTTGCTAAGCTTACAACCCGTACAATGTAAAAGAGACATCACCAGACACAGAGCCTAAAAGGCCACGACGAACTAAAGAAGACAGACGCGAACCACAAAAATGTCTCAAACGGTGATGTCACTGAGCAAAAGACCCGGTAGAAGATGCAACAGAAGCTGAAGCAATGGAGGAAACAGAGAGACTGGCAGAGGCAGCGGAAGGAAGACGAAGCCAGTCAAGCTCCCAAAGACGCTGAGAGTCATGGCGGCGAGGGCCAGTCCCAACCAGAGCCCCTGTGCGACAATCCTGAACACAACAAGAGGCAGAATCAAGGATAACACGGCAGCCATGATCAGTAAGCTGGCCAGCGGATATGAGCTGCATAGTCAGTTTGGGAACATGAGAAACAGCAGGAATATGAAAAGAGGAAGACAAAAGAGTGCCTCGTCATGCAACCGAAAGAGTGGTACTGTTCGCGCCAAAAACGTGAAGGGGGTTTTAGGCCTCGAACACACAAGACAAACACCGGGTTTGCAGAGCGTGCCAGTCGATTTGACCTGAAATCGACAAGGTAGAATTTGTAATTTGACCGAAGCCGATAAACAAGGATCTATCGGCTTTTCGCTAGTCGGCAAGAACCGATTAGGAGATAACTAGATCAACCTGCTGATTGATCCGGATACAAGGTAAAATCGGCCGGAAGGCGATGCGAAAAAAAACGAAGCAAATCAAACCTGAGTGAAATCTGCTAAAATCAACAATCGGCGATGCTCAACTATGTTGATTACGTCGACTTGCAGAGATATCTATGAGGATAAAACAATGTATAAGAAAAGCTTGTAAAAAGTAGATGTGTGTTGTTGGATTTGATTGTGTCCTTGTTGTGCTTGACGCCTCCTCCTTTTATAACACGCCGACCGATCCGAGTTGTGTATGGATACTTGCTTTTATCCGTGTCGGCCTCTTATCCGATTTCCTTCCCTTTTAGAAACGGTTTCCTTCTCGATTTGTTTACCGATTTCTTTTCCACATCTTCTCTGCCTTAGACCGATTCCAACACGCATCGAATTTTGGTGCAAACATATGCCCCCATTTTTGAAAGGTAACTTGTTATCTTTCAAAATCCTTCGTCTTTTTCCGTGATCGGCTTGTCGCTTAGGATTCACCTCAGAATTTCCCATTAATAGCGCCGCAATGTCCTCGGTGCGTTTTAATGCAACAATCGCTCACGCCGCCGCCTTCTTTCATCGCGCAGATAAATATGGGTCCCCCACTTCGCCATTTTCACGCTTTCAAGCTCTCGGATCGTGCACCATCGGCTCTTGTCATCCTCTCTTTGTTCTTTCAAAATCGGTGACATGGACCCTTCACAGTATTCATCCCGATTCCTCAAAGTTCAAATCAATTCTACTTAGGACCGATAGGTAGTATGTCTACAGACACACTATCAATACCGAGATCCCTAGACTCCTCTATCTACCGGGGTACAATGTTTCTGAGTGGGGAAAAAGTTTTAGGGCATGGCCCACTAGCCTAAAAGGATGGAGATCTTGGTTTATTAGGGTATCGGCTCAAAAGAGGGTAGAATGGGAGAGGATGGGTATAGCCGAGTCTCTATCTTTGAGTCTAGCCGACCCTGAAGCCAATGAACCTTTGGTAGTCAAGTGCATGTTATTTTTGGTCTGGATTCTTTCAACGCCTTTTTATTCTCGTCCCCTAATCGGCCCTACTCGCTAGATGTGGCCCAATTGTGTCGCCTTTAGGCCAGACGGGGACGATTATCGGCTAAAACCTTCTTTCAAATTAATCCGCAAAAGGCGAAGGTTGGCATAGATACATCCAAAATAACAATAGGTCACCGGTCCAAGATTTACCAAGAGCACGTCGCTTTTCTCAATCTTTGGTTAGACCGATATCTTTTACGTGGTGCTTCCTTGGCCCTACCCAAACTTTTCGATTAGTAGCGAACGTCTGGCCGAGGGTCATCGGCTTTCCTTGGCAAGATGTTCCTAGGTGATTTCAAATGATGTACGTAATTGAGTCCGACTCTTTTCCTGGTTTTGCCAAACATGTCGTTGGTAATATAGGAGGTCCTCTTTGGTTCGTCCCAAACATGGCTTCATTGTATGTTTAGCCGATCTATTTTATCCGAACCCTCCGGGAGCTCAACTTTCCCTGGGAGGATTACCCAGAGCATGTCGTTCCACAAGTATAGAGCTAGCCGATCCTATGGCGAGAGGTTTATCATGTCTTCACGGAGAGCTAAAAATGGACTCGATCGGCTTGCACAAATACCTCGCTTTCTTCCTTTCCTTAGATAGGGCTTCCTTGACCAACAAGACTTTTTCCGATATACCGATGTAGCCGATTGCCCACACCCAACATTCCTTCACCTTGATTCTGATAGTTCCTCGATGCCCCAATCTACCCTAGATTTGTACAAAATCATCCTCACTCCTTGCATCTTTCATGTCGGCTTGAATACCCGACCTAACATTTCACTGCCTTACGAGTTTTACCACCCTTCGGTTTACGCCACAATTAGGCTTTGGGCAAACCATTCCATCTTTCCCCTACTATCTTGTGTCGAGCCCCGAGGCCCGAGGTGACCAAAGGATGTTGTGAGGTCATCCTTGAAGTAGCCGATGGGTTGCAAATCCTCTCAACGCCACATTTTGTTCTTAATTCCGTCTTGGTCATGCGTTCTCGCATGGTGGACTAGAATATCGGAAGCCATACTAATGGACAGGACTCCGCCGGCTATAATTCACTTATTCCTTCCCGACTTTCATGAGCCGACGGTAGTTTCCTGTCCAAAGACAAGCTCGGTTATAGCGACTCTTCAAGAGTAGAGGTACCGTTGTTTTTATATCCCTCCGCTTTTACACTTTGTCGGCTTTTATTTAGAATGCCTTTGATCTTTCTAGGTCGATGACGGTCTTTGGTGAGCCATCAACCGATCCCCATGTCTCTGCCAAGAGTAGCCGACAACGACGCGTCCAGTCAATCTGTTGGCACCACTGGGTATACTTCAGAAACTTGGATATTCAAGCTCCTCTTTAACGGACTTAGCTCGCGGCGTGCTCCAAGTAAGTCTTTTGCATATCGGCTCACATGCCCTTGCTTTGACAATTGCTAACTCGAAAACACCAGAGAGGAGGAAGAAGTCGGCCAGCGCCACCTGCACTGTGAGGCGGCAACTGATGGCTCTCCGCAGCACTCACCATCGATGTAAGTTTTATTCTTTATTCTTTGCTCAATATCATTTTTCATATTGCTGATTTTATTCTCTTGAATCCCTAGCAATCTCCGTCAGTTCAAGTGGCGGAGTTATAGCCGATTTCAAGGTGCTACATCGGCTATCCCTCCACTCCGCTCCATTGCCGGCCATACGCAGCAGACTATCGAGATCTCCGATCTCGACCCAGCGCTATCAATCGATCGGCCGATTTGGCTGGCTTCACTTTGGACGAGCTCGGCGATCCGGAAGTGCTAGCCACCGATGACTACCTACCGACATCCGCGATAATAGCGACCTGCGCCCGGCCAGCTCGAATTACGAGCGGGTATGCAGAGCGACTCAATCGTCTCCTGGGCGAAGTGATGCGACGAGGCGGCTCTTACGGCCAACACTCACCGAGAACGCTATGGCGGCCATGCAAGCCGACCTTCCCCTGCGGCCATGAATGCTTTGCTAGAAGTGTGCCATCACGGATGATCGTCGGCTAGACGTAGAATCGGCCAAAGCCAGACTTGAGCAGAGGAAGGCCCAAAGAAGCCGACCAAGAGATTCTCGGACAAACTTATAGCGGATGCTAAATCTCGAAAGAGTGCTTTTGACCAGTCTTGCTATCTGAAATCGGCCAAAGCTAAGGCCCGAGCCGAGTCATCCAAGAAAAACTTGAAGAAACGGTGGCCTTGGTTACAAGAGAACTTGCAGATTGCCAAATCGGCATTGCAGAATCGACATCTTCACTAGCGTCTCGAGGCGACAAATTGGCGAAGTTTTTGCCAAAGTTAAGAGCCAATCGGCCAAGATAGTCGATCCGGGTGATGCAAGATGGCGATCAACAATTGATAGACGGCGTTCAAGCTACCATCGGAAGAGCGGCGGCGGCACTATCGGCTTTGGGAGCCCATTTGCGGTCGGGACTACACTAGTCTTTAACTTCTTGATTAGTTGTGGCCAACCTACGTAATATTGCTTTAAACTTGAGATGCCTTTTGAACTCTTGCTTGATCGTTGTGCATCCGATTTTGTAAACCTTTAACTGTGGATGGATGTTTCAAACCGACTTGGTGGTTGTATGACCAATTTTATATGCATGTGCTTGTCATTGATCCCGATGCCTTCACCTCTATAGTTAGGACCCGACCCGGATGCTTGGGTGATATGCCTTGAGATACTTTCCATTGATTGCTTTAGGTAGGACGAACCCTTCTAATGATTCCAGATATATGAATTTCCGCCAACCTACGATTGATCTTATAAGGTCCTTCCCGTATCGGAGACCATTTGCCGAATCGATTATCCCTAGACCCAATCGGCAACACGGTTTTCCATACTAAATCGGCTTAGTGAATGACTTAACAATCACTTTTTGTTATGCGACCTGGCAACAATCTCTTTGTTCTTTTAAGCCGATCTAGCGTGATTAGCCTTAGTTCACCAAATCATCTAGATTGTCCAAAGCATTGCCTGCTTGTATTCATCGGTGATACCTTATCTTGCTCGTGTAGCCTTATTGAGCCGATGTTGATTTCCAGCGGGCAAAACGGCTTCTTGTCCGTATACCAAGCGAAAGGGTGACAATTTAGTTGTTAGTGATAAGATAGCCGATAAGCCCATAAAGCCTCGATAGCGTCGAATGCCATCTCCTTGGCTTTTCCTCAATTTTTCTTTTATCGCCTTTATCAATGTTTTGTTCGACGATTCGGCTGTCGTTGGCTTTGAGCATAGTAAGGGAGGAGTTGAGTAATTTTATCCCAAGACTTTCGCAAACCCTTTGAACTCATTGGACATGAACACAAGACTCGATCGGTAGTGATTGTCTGTGGAATCCCAAACCGATGGACGATGTGTTCGTTTACAAAGTCGATTAGTTCTTTACCGATAACCTTCTTGAGTGGCACACTCAACCCATTTTGAGAAATAATCCGTGGGTCGCAAGGATGAATTTATGTCCTTTCTTTGGATGACGGAAATATCGGCCGATTATGTCTATACCCCATCCTCTAAACGGCCATGGCTTGACGATCGGATGTAAAGCCGATCTTTGGCCGATCAGTATGTTACCAAACTTTTGACACGTTTGGCATCCTCTATAATATTTGAAGCAATCTTCTAACATCGCTTCGGCCAAAAATATCCTCGTTCGTCTCATTACCCATTTCATCTTACGAGCCGATTGATGTGACCCACAAATGCCTTCATGAACTTCACCCATTGCCACTTTGGCTTCCTCGGTTCCCGGACATCTTAATAACAAACCTTCCATAGTCCGAAAGTACAATACGTCTTCTAGTAGAACATATTTGAGTGCTTTGCGCTCGACCTTTTGCTCGATCGGCTTAGGCTGGATCTCGACAAATAATCCCTTATCTCTGTTCTCCGATCGGGGGTGGACACAGAGAACCGCCAAACGCTTTAGCTTGATTGGTCTTTGTCGGCCAATCTTGTACCGATGCACTTTGTGCCAATCGGTTTGCTTTATCATTAGCTTCTCTGGGGATATGTTTTATGGAAAATGTAGTGAATATCTCGATGATCCGGAGGCATTGATGCAAATCTTGGGTTAGTGCATCATCATTGCATCGGTATTCTCCTCGACTTCTTTGTACAATTAACATCGAATCCCGAAAGCTTCGACGTCTCTCACTCCGATGCTATCTAACGATTTGTAGACCCCTTAGTAATGCTCAGATTCTCGCTTGATTATTTGAACATCTGGCTATTTAGCCGATACATGAAGTCATACTCCCGCTTTCTAGGTGAAACTAATACCACACCGATGCCTTCGCCTTCTTGGCAAGCAGACCCATCAAAATACAAATGCCAAGGAGTTACACTAGCTATTCCTAATGTCTCACTTCCTGTGATAAAATCGGCCACAGCTTGTCCTTTCACAGATTTAGAGCTCATAGGTTAACTCAAACTCTGTTAAGGCATATGCCCACTTACCAAGCCGACTTGAGGATTGGCGCCGATAATATGTATTTAACTACATCGGTTTTGCATATTATAACGCATTTGGAAGCTAGCATATAATGTCTTAATTTGGTGCAAGCAAAATACAATGATAAGCATAATTTTTCTACTAGGGGATACCTGGTTTACGCATCTAGAAGACGCGTCGGCTTAAGTAAAATATTGCTCGTTCCTTCCTATCGGCTTCTTGTGTTAAAACTGCTCCAATCGAATCACCTTCAGCCGATATATAGAGTCTGAAAGGTATGCCATGTTTCGGTGCGGTCAATACTGGCGGACTCATCAGATAACCCTTTATGTCGAAGGCCTTTGGTCGATCGGCTTCCCACTTAAACTCTTGGTTATCTTTAATTTTCACAGATGGTGTGAAGGCCCGAATACGCCCCGACAAGTTTGAGATAAAGCGTCGTAAGTAATTGATTTTCCCAATCAACACCGCAACTCCTTTTACTTGTCGGCGGTTTAGTATCGGCTATGGCTTTCACTTTGGTTGGGTTCACTTCAATCCCTCCTTCATGCACCGTAAACCCAAGAAATTGTCGGCCGATACTCGAAAGCACATTTGAGAGGTTCATTTTTAACCCATGTAACCTTGTGCTTTGAACATTTTCCTCGATCGGCTAAATGTTGCCATCTTCTTTGGATTTTACCACTACGTCGTCAATGTATATTTCACAGATATTGCCGATCAAATCATGGAAAATATGGTTCATAGCACGTTGATAAGTAGCTCGGCATTTTTAAACCGAAGGTCATAACTTTCCATTCATATAGCCCTAAAGCCCGGACATCCGAAAGCCGTTTGTGTATATCGGCCCGGCCATGAATATCGATTGTATCGGCGTTCCGTCCAAAAAGCTTATGATTTTATTCCCGGATGCGGCATCGATAAGCATATCGGCTATGGGCATCGGTACTGCCTTTGGCGTAGCTTTGTTCAAATCTCTAAAATCGACACATACCCTAAGTTTGCCGTTTTCTTCTTCACAGGGGCGATGTTTGAGACTCCACTTATCGGCAAGGCGGATAAATTTCGCCTCTAGCAATCGTCCTACTTCTTCCTTTATAGCGTCATACAACGTAGGGTTAAACCGCCTAAGTCTTGTTTGAGCGGCCGATATCCAGGTTTTATAGGCGTAGATGTTCAACTAGTCAGCGGCTTAAACCTGGCATTTCATAATACTCCCATGCAAAGCAATCCTTATATTCCTTGAGTATTTCACCAACTTTGCTTTATAACCGGGTTCTAATTTAGCACTTACAAACGTTGGTCTTTTGCTATCCCCTTCCCAATATCGATCTCTTCAAGCGAATAGTAAATCCTAACCCTTTCTTTCTTCTTCAAAATCATCATGACTTCTTCGTATTCTTCTGCCGATAGCTCCTTGCTTTCTCTGCAGCTTTGCTATTGTCTTGCGCTCCATCTTCTTATCACTTAAATGCATCCGATCAAACGTATTGGGTTTAACGCGATCGGCTTGAATCCCGATTTCTCAACACGTATAAAATGCACTTAATTGTCCAAGGCTTTTCACGATATGCATTGACCTCTTCGTGTGGCCAATTGGTGTCGGGGCTAGCCATGGCGATATGAGCCGATGTGTACTGCACGATTTCTCTTGTATCATCGTTCCACTGCACGCGGCACGGTGCATAGTTGATGGTATACATTAGCATGGATCGATCCGCCCAAAGGAGTCTGTGAATTGCCTTTAGCTTCAATTACAAAAACGCAATCGGCAAAGTTTTATTACCGATCGATTCGACACCATTACGCCTTTAGCCTCGGTTGGGTCTCCGGTGAAGTCATTTAGCACCATGTTGGTCTTGATTAAGTCTTCGTCGGCTTTTCCACTTCTGAAAGTCACGGCATCAGATTGACCGTTGCCCGCCATCGACCAACATACGGGATATTGGCTCGGCCATTAATAAATCCTTTAGATACAATGGTTTCAAATGCCGATGCATGTCTTGTGGTTTTTCGAACACGTGCACTGGTGCTCCGAGGCTGTGGCGAACACTTCTTCACCGATTCTTGATTCTGAACTCGGCAGTAAAGTGAATACCATGTTTATATCCATTGGTGGCGTATCATCTCGGATCATCTGAGAATGGATTGAACCGATTGATCTGAATCACTATCGGTCTGTTCCTTCTTTCTCCACTCCTTTTTCAAAATCGGTACGGTCTTAACTTATTAAGCGTCCGATCCTCTCACTCTCCTTTTCGGCTTCCCTTTCTTCTTGTGTTTTTAATGTTGAAGCCTTAGCGTTGCGACTTGTCGAGACCCGACGGGCACCATCTAGGCCTGGGTTCTATCGGCTTTCTTATCTTTCGGCTAAATTGCCTATTTCATTTGTCGATTCCATCCTTCTTGCGTTAGCCGATAACTCCCGACTTTGGGAGGATTCGCCTTGTACGATGTTGACAACCTTTCATAGATCGGCCTTCGCTCCTTACTTAGGACGATCGTGTATCGGTCCTGGACAACCTTTGTCTTTTCTGATTGGTTTGGCCGACATGTAGACGAGTGTTGCATAGGACAAGATACAAGCTGTTGGTAAGGTCATCCCTCTTTCCAGAAAGCGCCAAAAAGGACATTGCCGATGTTTCTCTTCCTCTGAATCGGCCGATGTGGCACATCGCCGCCAACGCTCGTCCTCCTTTGTCACGATCGATGAAAACCCTGGTGGTGTGGAGGGTTATACCTTTGACTTATCCTTTCATATTTCCCAGAGTTGCGAGAAAGTCGGCTTTGGTTTGAAATCGGCTCTTCTTGGAGCCTTCTCACTCGATACCATTTACTGAGCCTCTAAGTCCCCTCTTGGTTTCACCGTTCTTGAGTTTTGTCCATTTTTATCGGCTTCTATTTGTATAGAACCGTGGTGATCTGCCTTGTCTCGTCTCGTGATACAATTCCCTTAGTCGGCTTATCCTCTTATGCAGGCCTCTTTTCTTTAGTGAACATTGAACCATGTTGACTGAAAAGGGCCCATATCTATCTGCATATAGCCGACTCTTACGCAAACTTTAACTCGCCATCGGCGATGGCCGATTGGATCTGTTGTCGAAAAATATTGCAATCGTTAGTGTTATGAGAGAACGAATGATGCCATTTGCAATACCTTCGTTTTTAATTTCTTCGGCCGATGGTATGATATGCCCTTACAGTAACCTTATGAGTTTTTCTTGTAGTAATAAATCAAATATTTTGTCGCATTTTGAAACATCATATGAATACTTGACTTACGCTTTATTCTTTGTCGGCCTAAGCGAGAGCAGACGAGTGGTTTTGGAACCTTTGGCCCACTCGGCTATGTTTATCGCTTCCGTCGTCGAGGTGTCGCCGAATCGTAATCTACCATGTTTACTTTGGCCTTTTCATTGCCGTTTGTCCTAAACCTATCTTTAAACCCTTTGCTCTCTGCATATCGGCTTTCATGTGTCGTCTGCGATGGAGTAGGTGGCCTAAGTCGGGGAACTCTGGCGACAATTTCTCTTTTAATGGAGGGATTAACCTGGAATGCTAGGTCGGCCAATTGATCGTCGGGCAATGTTACATCAGTAGCACCTATTCCAAGACGCCCGAAATCTCTTGATATAATCGAGACCGATTTGCGAAATATACAGCCGATGAACTAAGATCGAGAAATCCTGAGGCTCCATAGTTCGAAAAGAAGTACTCATGGAATCGACTTTCTAAATCATTCCATATATGATGAATTAGGTGGTAGATTAAGTGAACCAAGTGAATGCGGTGCGGATAACGACAAAGGAAACAACCTAATTTTTAACCCATCCAGTGTCGCCTCCCTTGAGCCATGAACCGTCCGATATGCTCAATCGTGGTAATAGAATCATCCTGAGAATTTAGCAAAGTCCGGTATCCTAAAGTTGTGGGGAGTCGGCATTCGGTCTATGTAATCGAGTGCGGCTTCTGTGGCCAGATCACTCTCCCTACGGGTTGTAAGAGGCCCATTCTCTTAAAACATTGGCAATTTGTTACGCCCAATTAACATTGTCGGCCAGGTGCGGTAGGACATGGCCAATTCTCATTGTTTGCGCCACGCCCCGAGTGCACACTCGGGTCTTTGTCCAACTCGCACCTCGAGGAGGTCTTGGTCGCGTCATAATTGTGATTAAAACCTAATGCATCGGGTATGGGCGCGAAAGGTTCGATGTATGGCACCACCCTATATGGTGCTTGTTTCATGGTTGTGGCCTCGTGATCGTGGAACTGTCCAATTTCAATCGGTGATAAGCCGATAACCCGATGTTGGAGGCGACTTGATTGATTTGATGCGCCTATCTTGGCTCCATCCGTGTGCCCATGGTAGTGTGTGAACCCATCTTTCTCGCATGCTTGGTTTCAAAAGCAGTAGGTTGAGCGGCATCATGATAGGCGCTTGAGCCGACATGTTTCTTGTGTTGGTGTTGGGTGCTATGGAATATCCTGGAGTGCGTAGGGATGGTTTGTGGTGGGTCTAGCGAGGCTTCCAGACGGCTAATTCTTGCGCAATTGTTTTCACACTATTTTCTATCATCGGCTTTAAAGTAGATACTAGAGCCGATGATTGGTTAATCAATGCGTGATGAGCAGTTGCTCGATCATACTTGATAAATCAGCTTGGCGGAGTGCGTATCGGCTTCTGACTCGGATGTTGACTCTCGATAGGATTGATGCTTGGGAGTGCAATCTTACGAGTAACGCCACGCGGCGTGTTTTCTGGAAGCATCGTAGCATCATTTCCTCGGAGGCGCCTTCGATCTTCGATTTCTTCGTTGCTCGGGGTTAAATCGGCCATCCGAGGCGCGATTATGGCATCGGTGTTGATGTCGGCGGATCGCGAGCTTGTCGGTTGGCGACATTCTTTTTGCGTCCCACCGGCGTGCAAAAATATGTTCGCGCCAAAAGCGTGAAGGGGTTTTAGGCCTCGAACACACAAGACAAACACGGGTTTGCAGAGCGTGCGGTCGATTTGACCTGAAATCGACAAGGTAGAATTTGTAATTTGACCGGCCAGATAAACAAGGATCTATCGGCTTGCCGCTAGTCGGCAAGAACCGATTAGGAGATAACTAGATCAACCGATTCTGATTGATCGGATACAAGGTAAATCGGCCGGGAAGGCGATGCAACAAAACGAAGCAAATCAAACCTGAGTGAAATCGGCTAAAATCAACAATCGGCGATGCGCAACTATGTTGATTCGTCGACTTGAGAGAGATCTATGAGGCTAAAACAATGTAAAAGAAAAGCTTGTAAAAAGTAGATGTGTGTTGTTGGATTTGATTGTGTCCTTGTTGTGCTTGACGCCCTCCTCCTTTTATAACACGCCTGACCGATCCGAGTTGTGTATGGATACGGTGCTTTTATCCGTATCGGCCTCTTATCTGATTTCCTTCCCTTTTAGAAACGGTTTCCTTCTCTGATTTGTTTACCGATTTCTTTTCCACATCTTCTCTGTCTTAGACCGATTCCAACACGCATCGAATTTTGGTGCAAACAGGTACCATCTGCGGTTTGCACAGTTATAGGAGCAGTAGGACTAAGGGAATGTAGACTCGTGGGATCAGATGTCATATGAAAAGAAGCTCCAGAGTCAAGAATCCACGGTGTGATACCTGATGACGAGGGTGGTCTCTCATTGGAAGACTGAGTAGTAGAACCAGCCGATCCTATCTGTGTAGAGGTAGCCATGCGACGTAGGAGCATAAGAATCTCTTGAATGGAGTCAGAATCAGCAGAAGTCCGCTGAGGAGAGGTGCCTGAGCCTCTAGCGCCCTTAGGAGGACGGCTACTTCGACGAGCAAGATCCCTCTTTCGGTAGCAGAACTGCTCTACATGTCCGTTCTTATCGCAGTAGGTGCAGTGAAGGCCTCCATCCCCAGTAGCCGAAACTGGAGTAGGCGTCACTGACGGAGGAGTAGAACGAGGCGCCGCTAAGACTGAAGGAGATACTAGCAGACCCGCACCATGAAGGCGAGTCTCCTCAGTACGAATAGCTGCAAGGGCCTCCAAAAGGGTCACACGAGGATGACGAGCAAGCAGCTGGGCACGAATCTGCTCAAATTTAGCCCGAAGACGTGTCAATAAGTCGTAGATGCGGCGAAGCTCCAAATGAGAGTGCTGACGCTGACAGCACTGGCAGGTGCGGCAAACCTCAGGACCCAGAGAATCAAGCTGACGCCACACCGAGGACAACTGCTCATAGAACTCATCCACAATAGAATCACCCTGCTGTGGCGACTGCTCCTGTCGCACAATAGCAAGGTGCAGAGAGTCGCCGGCAGGCTCATAACGATCGCGAAGATGCGCCCACATCAACTGTGCCGAAGACAAAGCGACAATGTCACCAGTGAGATGCACCTCCATGCTGGTAACCAAAATAGTAGAGGCACGAGCATCTTCATCAATCCATGTCTTGTAAACAGTGAACTGAGTCTGAAAAGACTCCACAGCATCAGCATAATGTGGCAGGTGTGGGACAAGGTAGCTCGCCAGAAAGAAAGTCCCAAAGACGCTGACTGCGCATGTGAAGGCGCATATGGAGAACCCAGTCTCGATAATTGAGACCATAAAAAATGACTGGGCAACGAGGAACAGTGACAGTGCCTGAAGACGATCCTGAAGATGATGAATTTTTTTTTTTGACTTCACCTCACGGACGTGAAGCAAATTATTTACTTCAATGTGTGGAGAAGAACTGAGCGGCTTGACTTCACGTCCCTTGGACGTGCAAGTCCACGCGTTGAAGCTGTTAGAGATAGTCTTGTTATACCTGTATAGATACTTTGTTAGAGATAGAGTCCCGTTCTCCTCTCTCTCATGTACATGTATATATACTGGCCTATTGGCCTCATGTTGAATACAAGTGCTATTCATAACATGGTATCAGAGCCAATCTAGGGTTACCACCTGGCGTTGCACTTGCGCCGCCATTTTCTCGCACGCGTATCTCGACTCTTCTCGTCGATCTCCGCTTGGCCTTTTGTTTCTCCGGCCGTGCCTTTTGTTCCTCCGGCCGTCTACTACGTTGTTCCAGTGCGCTCGTTCCGACGCGTAGCCCCTGACGCGTCTCCATCGCCGTCGAACGCGTCTCCTTCGGCCCGATGCGCCGCCGATGCAGACGGGCGGACGCCTGTGCCATCTGCCGACGCTCCTCCAGCCTGACGCGCCGCCGCGGAAGATGGGCGGACGTCTGTCTATCTTGCCGCCGACGCGCGCTAAGCTCGGCCGCGCTCTCCGGATCTGCTGTGCGTCTCCTCTGGCCCGACACACCGCCACGGCAGACGGGCGGCCTCGTCGGCCGCTTCATCCTAGGCGCGCCGGCCGGTCCACGCTACGTGCTGCTGCCGTTGCTCGCACGGGAGGAAGTTGCCGTTGCGCGCCAATCTGCCTCCGCGCAGCGCCTCCGACTTCGGCGTGTCTTCCAAGATCGTGGCACCTTCGCCAGCGATTGCCTCGCCTGTCTTCAAGCGTTGTTCGGACTCAAGTGCTAAACTTCAAAGTCTTGTTCGTTTTTCAAGTCCGTAGCTCACGTGAAGACTAAGTGTTTGCCTGGCTTCAAGTCCAATGCTCACGTGAAGACTAAGTGTTGGCTCTGGACTTTGGTTTTTTGTTCACATCCATCAGGTTCTCCTGTGAAGCAACTTCTAGCTACAGAGTTCCCAAGACAATAGTCGGGTGTCATCGCCCGACCTTTTTCTGGTGTGGCTTGAAGTCAGGTTTGGTCTGGTTTGAAAAAAAAATGTCGTCATCTTCTGGCTCTTCGGGGACTGTTTCTGTTCCTCGCTGCCCAGTTATTTTTGATGGTCTCAATTATCGAGACTGGGTTTTTCATATGCGCCTTCACATGCGTGGTCAGCGTCTGTGGGAGTTTCTTACCGGCGAGCTATCATGTCCGCCTTGTCCAACTCCTCCTGCCACGCCTGTTATTCCCAAGGAGGCCAATGATGTTGCTCGCCAGAAGATCTCTGATGATTATGCTGATGCTATGGAGTCTTTTCAGACTCAGTTCACTGCTCACAAGACATGGATTGATGAAGGTGCTCGTGCCTCTGCTATTTTGGTTGCTAGCATGGAGGTGCATCTTACTGGTGACATTATTGCTTTGTCTTCGGCACAGTTGATGTGGGCGCATCTTCGTGATCGTTATGAGCCAGCTGGAGACTCCCTGTACCTTGCTGTTGTACGACAGGAGTAGTCACTTCAGCAAGGCGATTCTACTGTGGATGAGTTCTATGCGCAGTTGTCTTCAGTATGGCATCAGCTTGATTCACTCGGACCGGAGGTTTGCCGGACTTGCCAGTGCTGTCAACGCCAGCACTCTCATTTGGAGCTTCGCCGCATCTACGACTTCCTGACACTTCTTCGGGCCGAGTTCGAGCAGATTCGTGCCCAGTTGCTTGCTCATCATCCTCGTGTCACTCTGTTGGAGGCTCTTGCAGCTATTCGTACTGAGGAGACTCGTCTTCGTGGCGCAGGCCTGCTGGTGTCCTCAGTTTTGGCGGCGCCTTGCTCTACTCCTCCGACAGTGACGCCTAGTTCAGTTCCAGCCACTAGGGGTGGAGGCCTTCATTGCACCTACTGCAATAAGAACGGACATGTGGAACAATTCTGCTACAGGAAGAAGGACCTTGCTCGTCAAGGTGGACGTCCTTCTAAGGGCACTGGACTCTTGGGCGCCTCACCTTAGCAGACTTCTGTTGGTTCTGACTCTACTCAGGAGATTCTTATGCTACTGCGTCGCATGGCTGCCACTACACCGACAGGTTCTGCTTCTCAGTCTTCTAATGAGAAACCACCATCCTCATTAGGTATCACACCATGGATTCTTGACTTTGGAGCTTCTTTCCATATGACATCTGATCCTTCTTGTCTACATTCCATCAGTCCTCTTATTGCTCCTACCACTGTGCATACTGCAGATGGTACTTCTCTCTGTTGCCGGACGAGGCAATCTTTTGTCATCCTCTTTTCATGTTCCTGCTGTCTCTTATGTTCCCAAACTGACTATGCAGCTCATATCCGCTGGCCAGCTTACCGATCATGGTTGTCGTGTTATTCTTGATTCTGACTCTTGTTGTGTTCAGGATCGCCGCACGGGGGCTCTAGTTGGGACTGGCCCTCACCGCCGTGACTCTCAGCGTCTTTGGGAGCTTGATTGGCTTCATCTACCTTCCGCTGCCTCTGCCAGTCTCTCTGTTTCTTCTATCGCTTCAGCATCCGTTGCTTCTTCTACCGGGACTTTCGCTCAATGGCATCACCGTTTGGGCCATCTTTGTGGTTTGCGTCTGTCTTCTTTAGTTCGTCGAGGTCTTTTAGGCTCTGTGTCTGGTGATGCTTCTTTACATTGTACGGGTTGTAAGCTTAGCAAACAGTTACAACTCCCCTACCATTCTAGTGAGTCTATATCACAGCGTCCTTTTGATCTTGTTCATTCTGATGTTTGGGGTCCGGCTCCTTCTGTTTCAAAAGGGGGTCATCGATACTATATTCTTTTTATAGATGATTTCTCTCGCCACACTTGGATATATTTTATGTCCTCTCGTAGTGAGGTTTTATCCATCTATAAGACTTTTGCCACCATGATTCGCACTCAGTTTGATTCTCCCATTTGTGTTCTTCGTGCTGATTCGACAGGGGAGTATCTGTCAGGAGCTCTTCAAGCTTTTCTTGCTACACAGGGCACCCTTTCTCAGTTTTCTTGTCCTGGTGCTCATGCTCAGAATGGTGTGGCTGAGCGCAAGCATCGTCATCTTCTTGAGACAGCTCGCGCTCTTATGTTTGCTTGTGTTGTTCCACCTCACTTCTGGGCTGAGACTGTTTCCACTGCTACCTACTTGACCAATATCTAACCTTCTTCTGCTCTGAAGGGTGGGATTCCAGTTGAGCGTCTTTGTGGCATACCTCCTGATTATTCTGGACTTCGCCTTTTTGGTTGCGTGTGCTATGTTCTTCTTGCACCTCGTGAATGCACCAAGCTGACTGCTCAGTCTGTTGAGTGTGTTTTTCTGGGATAAAGTGCTGAGCATAAGGGATATCGTTGTTGGGATCCTGTTGTCCGACGGATACGGATCTCACGAGATGTCACTTTTGATGAGTCTCGTCCCTTCTACCCTCGTTCTTCTTCCTCTCCTATATCCCTTGTTGAGCCACTGCCTTTTCTGACTTTTCCTGATACTCCAGTTGTCACTTTTCCTCCTTCATAATCGGCATCTCCTTTATCGCCGGTTTCTTCACCACCATCCTCTCCTACACAGGACTCTTCAGATATTGTTTCTCCCTATCCTCTCCACTACACTCGTCGTCCGCCAGCTGAGGACTCTTCTGATGTGCCATCTTCTTCTTCCTCTGATGAGCCATCTTCTTCAGTCTCCTCGTTATGCTCTTCGCAATCGGCAGTCTATTCGGCCTCCTGAGCGGTTTGCTTTTGTTGGTGCAGCTCTGGCCGAGCCGACTTCTTACCGTGATGCTGTTATTCTTCAAGAATGGCAGTATGCGATGGCAGAGGAGATTGCTGCCCTTGAGCGCACTGGCACGTGGGATCTTGTTCCACTTCCTCCACGTGTCCGTCTCATTACTTGCAAGTGGGTCTATAAGGTTAAGACTCGCTCTGATGGTTCTCTTGAGCGCTACAAGGCTCGTCTTGTGGCGCGTGGTTTTCAACAGGAGCATGGTCGTGATTATGATGAGACCTTTGCCCCTGTGGCTCGCACTCTACGTGTTCGCACTCTACGTGTTGTGGCCTCTGTCCGAGAGTGGTCCATCTCCTAGCTTGATGTAAAGAATGTCTTTCTTAATGGCGAGCTGCACGAGGTCTATATGCAGCCACCACCAGGGTATTCTGTTCCTGAGGGCATGGTTTGTCGGTTTCGTCGCTCTCTTTATGGGCTCAAACAAGCCCCTTGTGCTTGGTTTGAGCGTTTTTCTTCTGTGATCACTGCAGCTGGTTTTTCTGCAAGTGCTCATGATCCTGCGCTCTTTGTTCACACTTCTTCTCGTGGTCGAACTCTTCTCCTTCTATATGTTGATGACATGATCATTACCGGCGATGATTCTCAGTATATTGCCTTTGTAAAGGCTCGTCTCAATGAGCAGTTTCTCATGTCCGATCTTGGTTCTCTTCGATACTTTCTTGGGATTGAGGTTTCTTCTATATATCCAGGATCTTCTTGATCGTGCTTCTCTCACTGATGAGCGTACAGCCGAGACTCCCATGTTGCTCAATGTTCACCTTCGACCTACTGATGGTGAACCTCTTGAGGATCCTACTCGCTATCGCCATCTTGTTGGGTGTCTTGTTTACCTTGGTGTCACTCGTCTTGACATTTCATATCCAGTCCATATCCTGAGTCAGTTTGTTTCTGCTCCCACTCAGCTCCACGATAGTCATCTTCTTCGTGTTCTACGATATCTTCGTGGAACCATCTCTCGACGTCTTTTCTTTCCACGCTCCAGCTCTTTACATCTCCAAGCATACTCTGATGCAACATGGGCTAGTGATCACTCTGATCGTCGGTTCCTTTCTGCTTACTGTGTTTTTCTTGGTGGTTCTCTCATTGCTTGGAAGACCAAGAAGCTGCATGTACCTGTTTCGCTCGAAAGGCCGAGGCTGAGTTGCGGGCTATGGCTCTTTTGACAGCAGAGGTTACTTGGCTACGGTGGTTGCTTGAGGATTTTGGTGTTTCTGTTTCTACACCGACTCCTCTTTTATCTAACAGTATAGGGGCTATCAGCATTGCTCGAGATCCAGTGAAGCATGAACTCACCAAGCATGTTGGTGTTGATGCTTCTTATATGAGGTCACAGGTACAGGATCAGGTTGTGGCTCTTCAGTATGTGCCTTCAGAGCTCCAGTTAGCAGATTTCTTCACGAAGACACAGACTAGAGCTTATCATCACTTTTTCCTCTCCAAATTCAGTGTTATAGATCCACCATGAGTTTGAGGGGGGTGTTAGAGATAGTTCTGTTATACCTGTATAGATACTCTGTTAGAGATAGAGTCCCGTTCTCCTCTCTCATGTGCATGTATATATACTGGCCTATTGGCTTCATGTTGAATACAAGTGCTATTCATAACAGAAGCCACGGACTTGAAACCAAATCACATACTTCGAAGTCCGATCGGATCCGGCGAAACAGAGGCCTGGAGGTGACGACGAGGAAGGAGTTTGAGCCGCGCCGAAGCATTGCGGGCCGCCACGAAGGAGGCCGGTAGCTAGGGATTGGAGGTCGGGCGCGCTGGCCGAAGGCGGCGCTCGGCGCAGAAGCCGAGAGGATGGCGCGGTCAGTGCGCAATAGGAGGCCGGCTGGATAGGCACGCGGTTGGGAGGCTGGAAGGCCGTCAGCAGGCGGCGGCGCGGATCTGGGCGGACCACGCGAAGAAGCAGCGATGACGGCGGCGGCGATCCAAACCCAGGTATGCACGGTCTTCTCCACGGACGAGGCGAGCCGGAGACTGCACGGCGACGATTCGGCAGGCGCGCAGTCGGCTGGCCTAGACGGGATTGCGAGAGCCAAGGCCCGATTCTTGCTAGAGACGGCCAACGTGGTCGAACGTCGGCCGGAGAAAAGGCGACAGGAAGAGTCGCTGAAAAAGGGGGGGGGGTAGGCGCAAGTGCAACGCCGGTGAGGAACCTAACCCTAAACCAAGGTTATTAAAACGTAAAACGAGAACGAAACGACCCACTACCTTTTTAACTTTTAAACGTTTAAACGAACGTTGAAACGTAGTTTTAGGCACTGTTGTAAAACGAATATGAGAGCAAAGATATATCACTATGTACCTTGATTTTGTAGTCTTTTTCCATATAATTTGAGGCCATATGCCATGCATCTTTCTCCCATGTATGATGTATCCATTTCCTTGCACATTGCAACATATGAATTACTATAACAAGAAATTATAATTCAATTTAATAAGTAAATATGGTTTGTAGCTTTGTATCACATACCCTTTTGATGATCCCCCTCTTCTCTCCTTCCAATTCACAAACTACAAGACAATTGCACATAGATGAAATGAATTAATTGAAAACTAAAATTAAAGACAAGATACATTACGACATGAGTTCACATCCCCACAATAACATAAGTTCATACAATAACATAGACGATAGTTAACAAATTAACTAAATAAGTCCACACTCCACACAAAAGCATAAATCCACATAATAGCATAGGTCCAACTCTCATCTCTCAATATCCATCATTCAAATCATCCAAACTATTAGTAGCATTCTCATCTTGATCATCGCCATCTTCGTGGTTGCTTGAGTTGTCATCGTCATCCACATCAAGATCATCAAGTATGAGCTCATCTTCTTCCTCTCCATTGCTTGAGTCCGAATGCGATGCCTCCTCTATGACTTCCTCTTCTCTTCTCACACGACGTGTATAGCAATGCTCCAAATGAGCTCTCCTAGGAAGATTGCGGCCTCGAAGGTTGCTTGATGCACCAATAGCTTCGTCAACTTGGTCCCATGTCAAGTCACCTTCACCCCTTATACACCCACTTTGAGTTGGATTGACCGATGGATTGACCCATTCATTATCCCAATCAAAGTCTTCTAAAACCAAAGGATTAAAGTTTTTACCATCCTGACGTATTCTTTGGAACCTACTAGCCATCTTTCTATTGTATGAGACATAGACCAAGTCATTCAATTTTTGGTGCTCCAACCGGTTTCTTTTCTTTGTATGAATCTACAAGTGGAATACAAGTGAAATAAAAGCAATTAATTAGAACCAAAATAAAGGAATTACAATTTACATAATTAGATGGTTAAATTCACTTACAAATTCAAATGCACTCCAATTGAGCTCACAACCGGATGATGAAGCGCAAAGACTAACTATTCTTCTTGCAAACTTGTGAAGCTCAACGGTTCGACCACCATATGCAAGCCACCAATCAACTAAAAGAACAAATACGGTGAATTTTACATGGTGAAAAGTAAACAATTACTTGCTAAAATTTAGATTACTTACTTGGATTTCTTGTGTGTGCGTGCTTTATTGCCATTTGGTTTGCAAATACATCTCTTTGATTCTCATATAGAACAGCTTGGCTATCAATCTTATCTCGAAGAGCCTCATCTTGTACCATTTTTACAAGCACGTCATAGAAGCAAGCTCTTAGCTCTCCAACACGTCCTTCATCATCACCCTTCTTGATGTTATAGAACTTTCTAGGGTTCAAGTAGAGAGCCGTTCCATATAGTGGGGTGTCCATTTGCCTCGTCCAACGTCCATCAATAATCCTCATGAGGCGATTAAGCAAAGGTTGTTTGTTTTGAGTGCAGAACGATGAGGTGATCTTTTCCTTTGCTAAGTTCATGGCCGATGCAACCTCTGGCATAGCTGGCTTTTCATCACCATCAACCAACCTCAGCACAACAAGGAGTGGAAGCGAAGCTCTTAAACAATCCTCAATCGAATTCGAATCGTCCCGAAATAACAATGTCATACCTTTGCTCTTCTGCCTCAGTCTTAGACAACTTGCTCCTAGTGAAGACATCACCTGTCACTAGAAGCTTCAATGCTTCTTTGTGCTTGTGCAAACTACGCAACGTAAGGAATGCAGTGGCAAACCTAGTCGCTGCGGGCCTCACAAGATCCATTCCACCTGTTTTCTCCCTCATTTCACTAAGAATCCTCCCATGTCTATAAATAAAGGTAGTGATTTGTCGAGCACGTGAAATTGGTTTCTTGAAATCCTTTAGCTTCCCTATGTCTTCCAACATAAGATCCAGGCAGTGTGCAGTGCAAGGGGTCCAGAACAAGGTAGGGATCCTCTCCATTAGCGACCGCCGGTGCCTTGTAGTTAGCACCATTGTCTGTGACAACCTGAACAACTTTGTCTCTGCCAATCATCTCAATAATTCTCTTGCAAGTTAGCATGCATCATGGCATCATGTGATTCACTAGATGCATCAACTGACTCCAAGAAGAAAGTCCCTTCAGGACTATTAACCAGGAAGTTGATCAACTGACGACCCCTCCTATCAGTCCATCCATCGACATGAGAGAGCAACCATATTGCTTCCATGCCTCTTCATGCTTCTTCTTCTCGCCATCTGCCTCCTTAACTACCTTCAAGCAATGGCTCTCGTAGTTCATGGAAACTAGGAGGCTTGAAACCGTAACCATACTTGTGCAATGGCCTCATCGCTATCTCAAATTGTCTTGAATTTGCAACATTGAATGGTACACCACACTCATAGAAAAACTTGGCTATCTCTATACGCATGCCTTCTCTTTCTTCCTTGGTCCTCATGCCAGCTTCTATGGAAGTTTGATGCGGCCCCTTTGCATGTCTTTGCTCTACAACCTCTCTGGGCGTTCGTCGAAGCATAACAGTAATAGGTTTTTTTGGTGCTGGCACCTTGAACTGAAATGCTGCCGACTTCATTTTTTTGGAGGCTGTCCCAGAACTTGGATGGACACTCACATTGCTATTAGAGGCTTCCGACTCCTTGCTAGATGCCTCTATTGCCACATTATCATCTTGTTCATCATCTAGAAATAGTGGTCTACCCCTCTTGCCCTTCTCTAAAGCCTCTTGCATCTCTTTCATGATGGATGAGGTTGTTTTGGGACACTTCGTCACATCTCCAAACCAACCCGCGAGATGTTGTTTCACCCTCTTGATTCCTCCTTTTATCTTCCTCTGACAAAGATTGCATTGGATCAACTCTCGCTTATTAGGCTTTGCATAATATGCATACTTCCATCCCGGATCATCGGACTTCGGCTTTCGACTAGGATCATCCAATGGATTATAATTTGTGGGAGGGGGAGGTGCACTGCCACTTGCACTTGAATTTGCACTTGCCATTTCGATTTTGGCTGCAATTCTACAATCAATTCAAAATACTACAATCAACATTCAATCATTCAATAGGCTACAAGCAGTAATTCAATTCAATTTAGCCGAAGAGAGTCAAGAGACAGAGGGGACAGAGGACCGGCTCGGTTGGATTTGAAGTCAAGAGAGACAGAGAGGGGGGAGCCCCCATTCAGCCGACGAGCCCCCCGGCCCCGATTCACCCCCTCAGCCGAAATAGAGATAGAGGGGCGAGGGCGAGAGGGGGCGACCGGGCGTCGCCTCGGCAGAGAGAAGAGAGACAGAGAGGAGGGTTCACGACTGGCGACGGCTGGCGACGACGGCAAGGGCGACAACGGCGCGGCCACGAGACGGCAGATCCGGATCTGGCCGGTGAAGACGCTGCGCTGGACGACGACGATCACGGGCGGCTGACGGGCGGCCGACGGCGACGGATCCGCAGGCGGCGGCTCGGCTCGGCTCTAGGGTTAGGTGCTTCCCCCGTTTCCTCTCGCTTGCTTCCTCCCGATCCCGATCCCTTTCCGGTCTTGCCGTCTTTGCTAAATGTCGGGACCCTCGGTCCCTCACTAATTTCTCTTCCTAAAACGCTCTAGAACGGGCGTTTCGTCCGAATCGGACGTTCTCCTCGTTTAATCGTCGTTGGAACGACGTTCTAGGACGTTCTAGGACGTTCTACGTGGTTTCGCTAGAACGCGGGCGTTCTTAAATGCCTGGGGTCGCTCGCATCGTTTAAACGACGTTTCAACGTCGTTTAAACGACGTTCTAATAACACTGCCCTAAACCCTTTGCTCTGATACCATGTTATGAATAGCACTTGTATTCAACATGAGGCCAATGGGCCGGTATATATATATGTACATGAGGGTATAAAAGGGAAGCCTATATTAGGCAATATCTATACAAAGTTAACAGAATATATAACAGGATACTGTCTAACACCTACTTCATGGAAGGTTTATATCCTCAGCTTGTCAGTGATTAGCTTCTTGACATGCAGGATTGGGATCGGCAAAATCCAACGCAAATTGTGACGGAGATGTGTGGTTTCGTGACCATCCTTTCTGGGACTTTTCTCCTTCACAAGACAAAGGACATGAATGATAGTATGTCATGATTTTAGTCATTTTACACATCTTAATGAGAAACACCATTGCATTATGTCTAATGTGATTTTCTTTCCAAATAGGTAATGGACCATCTTTGTCCACACGACGCTCGAGGCGTGCTAGTCAGAATGGGTTTGCTATTGAGGTGGTTCCACTAAAATACCAAAATTCTGTGGATGATGAGACCTTGCCACTATCACTTCCCAAGGCTGACAATCGCTATCTAATGGAAGAGTTTCCTCTTAGATACAAAGACTTGAATATTGCCTGATAAATAATTGTTCACCAACATGTGGTAGGAATCTCTTGGGAAACTTGTCGCAGTGTCGCACACAATGGCCAGACATGATTGGTTGATGAAGAACTGGTGTTGGAGGTTTTACCTCATCTATGGTGTTGGATAGATTGAGACTACAGAAACTATATGTTGATACTGTGACATGCCCTTGTATGGATGTTGATTCTGTCTCTTATAAGGAGCAAGCAGGGAGTATGTCAACCTTCAGGCCAATTAAGTGATAGTCATTCACGAATACCCGTTCTGAAAAAGTGCATGAAGTTATTCAGGAATACAGTGGCATCATTTACTATACTATTTTCTTTTTAGGCAGTCATGCAGTTATGCTGCAACATGAGCTTATCTGATTTTTCTAGGAAGATGTTATATAGGAACATCAAGCTTCATTTTTTTATTATTTTTACTTGTACCTACCTCATACATTGCCAATTAGTTGTCAATGTGTTGACTGAGTCGTGTAAGTATCATACTTTTTGATAGATAATTAAATAATCTAATTCACATGTTTCGTGTTGTATATATTTGTTGAGGATGCCTCATTATGCCAATTTTGTTCTCCTTGTCTTCAAAATGCAACTTGCTGGACCATTAGTTTGGTTAACGGAGGAAGTTGAGCATAATGATTTAAAAGTTTGCAGGATGCTTGATTGCAGAAAGAATTGGAAATGATTGGTGCAAGGAGTACACAGAGTTTCTCAAACATTCTGCTATTACTTTTGTCATCTATACAAGGTAAAGAACATATTCTCCTATAAACTGTTTTACTTCATTTTGTTGCCTCCCTTTGCAAACTACACATTTGCTACTGCCTTTTCATGATTACTCCTTAGTAGGTTCTCACTTTTGTACTTGTTCATAAACTCTATCGAATGTGTTTTAGAAAGGTTAAGCACCAACAATGCCTTATGGAAAATGTAGTGACAATATTGTGATGAATACAACTAAAATAAATAATGTGTTCTAACTTCAATATTTGTGTTAAGAAAAGTTCAGTAACCTGCAAGAACTTCTAAAATAGGAACCAGTTCCATCTATATATACAACTATCCCAAATTCCCGACCAACCTTAGGCTGTGCCAATTATGTTTTCTTGACTAAATACCTCTAATTCAGATGGAATAGGATATGCTTGTTTACATCATTTAATGAAAAAATTAATTATCGAGACTGAGTATGAAGTAAGAGAAATTGAGAGCTTCAGCTTCTCATGAGAGGGTTCATTTTCTTTTCTTTTTTTTAAAGAAACTGTAGTTTATGTCATTCTCATTACCGTTTTGCTGTCTGGGCTGCATATTCCTTCATGGTTTTTCTTATCGAACAGCATGCATAAGTGTACCATTCCTTCTCTAGCAGAAAGAAACACAACCCCATACCAGACTAGCTTTTTTTTGGCAAAAATGTTTCATTAGTTGGTTTCCACAGAAGTTCATACAATATTCTTTCCAAGAGAATGATCCTTACCTTCATAATACATCTTTTGGTGACTTGCAGGGATTTGCAACCAAGTTTTGAGTTGTTACTGTAAAAAAAAAATCAATTGAGGAGATAATTGAATTTGGTGTTTCATCACCGTTATTTTGGTGTTTATTCTCCGTTTGGATGCGCTGACCATTATAGAGGTTTTGGCAACATTAATTCTCAGGAATTTAATGACACCTTAGTGGTAGCATTATACTTTTTAGAGTTTTTCTAGTGAAGGTTTTGCTCCAATTCAGAGAGATGAAGTATTAAAGTGCAAGAAGTTTTGCTTCTTAGTGGATACTACAACGTTGTTTTGTTGTCTTCACTCAATATAAGGGGTCTACTGCAATTTATACTCCATTGACAGCACGAGAGTTCTTTTCATCTTGGCAGTTTGCCGAATTTTATGTTCCAAGTGGAGCATGCCAAAAGTCCATGAGATGAGTTCTTTGCTATTTATCAAGTACCACAGGTGATGTATTGGCTTATACCGTTTTGAGCATTTATTCAGAAGGTCAATTGCACAAACTCAGATTTTACTGGGGTTATGAATTGAAGACCCAGATTATCCATCTGCTTTGTTATAGCTGTGTAGGTTTGACTGTTCCAATCGTTCTCTCGACCTACTGGTGGTTTGCTCAAATTTTGCTTCGCAAGAAATGTTTGGATTGATTGTTCCAGTCTATCATATTCGCGCTGTCCTTTGGACTTTCAGTGCTTCATTACCCTTCGGGGTTTCTTTGAGACAAATCTTCATTACGGATTTTAAATCAAGAGGAGGTTTGTTAGAGATATGCCTCAAATCTTAATCTATCATATCTTGTAGTCCTTGCCTTTTACAACTCAGATTTTTTGGCTATATAAGTCAGCCTCTTGTATATGTAATCCTTGAACATTATAGTGGATTGTCTCCCGTGGTTTTTCCCCGAAAGAGTTTTTCCACGTTAAATCATTGTCTTCATTATTTTGCCGTGCTCTAGACCTAACAGTTACTATGCTTTACTAGTGCATGGATCAACGTTGCCGCCTTCTACATAGTCATTGGTATAGTGATCATCACAGCTCTGGCTCCTTCAACCTCACAACCATTACTTTCCTGACCCCAGCCCAATAGGAGATGATGAAGCCTACCACAGAAGAAACTGCTGCGATCCATATAGCTGATCTGAAATCATCTTGAATGACTGTCAATTGTCATACTATCTGAAGTGTCATTGTCTTCTGTACCTTTTGTGAGACGTGGATTTCCAGTTAACGCAACTCAGGCAAGGGTCCAGAGAGCTCGTTGCCAGAAAGCAACAAATACGTTAATCATTTCAGGCTCGCAACCGAGGATGGTATCTGACCAGACAAGTTGTGTGAAAGATCAAGCAACTCCAAGTTACTTAAAGTTCCAATGCTTGTGGGGATGGATCCAGTTAGCTCATTGTTCCTGAGAGCTAGGGTGAATAGAGAATGCAGTGAGCCAATCAAAGATGGAATCGCACCGAGCTTGTTGCCATGTATATCCACATAGCAAAGCTTTGGCGACTGGGCTACCCTGAAAGGTATTTCTTCAGTGAATGAGTTCTGACTAAAGTTGAATACTTCCAGATTTGTCATGTGAGAAAATGAAGTTGGGATATATCCACTGAGATTGTTCATTTGGAGCTTCAAAGCTGTCAGCTGCTCAAGGTATTTCTTCTCATCAGGTACAACACCTTGCAGCTTGTTTGATCACAGGTCTATGAGCACCAACTTCTTGCATTTGCTGAACTGTGATGGTATAGCTCCCACCAGCTGATTGTCATTTCAACACCAGATAAACCAAGCCGATGGCATTACCGATTGATTCTAGGATGCTTCCATTGACCAAGTTGCCACTAAGCCTCAGGTGATAGAGGCTCAGAGAGAAATACCCAGGAATGAGCCCTTCAAGCCTATTGGCAGTGAGATCAACGGCCTCCAAACTGGCAGGTGAGAGGAGATCAGAGGGAATCTCTCCACTGAGCATGTTGTAACTCAAATCCAACATCCTGATATTCTTGGTGATTCCTTTATGAATTGAGCCACAAAAATTGTTCTGGTTGCCTGCAAACCGAGACTGTCGTGACATTCAGCAAGCTTCGTGGTATTATGCTGCTCAAGTCATTACCTGAAAGGAGCAAAGTTCTGACTATGGCAAAGTTCATGAACTCATCTGGGACATCAACGGTTAGATTGTTCTGGCTGAGGTCGAACAGAGTAAGATTTCCATATCCAAAGAAACCTATTGGAATCTGACTACTGAAATTATTACCATACAACACCAGTTCCTCCAAAGATGGAACCATGTTTGTAGGGACAGGTCCAACCAAGTTATTGGAACTAAGGTTCAAGCTTCTTAATTTTGTCAAATAACTCAGTTGGGTACTTGTTATGTGCTGGTCTATTATAGGAAGAAGAGGAATTAGGGAAGTCTTGATTTAGGGTGTTAGTTCTTTCCTTGTTTGATTCTGCTATTAGTTATTTCCGTGTGTGTGGGTTTCCAGGTAGGACACGGATCCTTTCAGATCCTTATCTTTTAGTAAAGTTTGTTAGGGCAATGAAGACTATATAAAGAGAGAAATAAGGCAGACAGAATTTGATGCCACCAATCCAAGTCTAAGGCGGTGGCTCCGATAACAACCGTAGTATCCAAGCCACGCGCAACGCTGGCGATCGCTTCCGCCAGTACCGGTCGCCCTAGGCTTCGTCCAGGCACCCGGGCGTACGAGCTGGCCAGGCCGGGGCTTGCTCATAACAACTTGGTATCAGACAACCATCCTGCGCCTATGGCGACACATTCACCTTCTGAAGATTCTCTTCCAATCGATTTCCAGAAGATGACCTCCACTTCGTCGGTGGAAGATCGGGTCGCTGCACTGGAGATCATCGGGAAAGAGACCCACCGGCTCCTGGAAGAAATCCTCCGCAACATCCAAGCCAGCAGAGAGACAGCCAACTTAGTCTTGCCCAGCGGTAGCCACATGTCGGGACAAGCGGACTCTGGGGAGCGACCGCCGGCGGGCTCCAACGGAGGGACATAGCCCTTCCGTCAGGGCGAACAAGACAACGTTCGTCGGTGTCAGGCCGTCTGGAGGTCGATCGGCGCTGGATTCCTCGCCCGCCTTGCTTTGATCTCTCCGAGTACGACGGGACGGAAGACCCCCTGGGCTGGTTGCGACAATGTGAGCGCCTTTTTCTGTTCCATCGCATCCCATCGGAGGAGTGGGTGGAAGTGGCTGGCATCCACTTACGAGGCGAGGCTTTGGAGGTACTCGATAACTGGCAATTGGAGGAGTGCTTCCTTCACTGGGAAGATTTTCACGAGACCTTCGCCAGACGGTTCACTCGCTCCTCAAGCATGGGCCCTCTCGGCGACCTAGTTAACTTGAAGCAAGGCAGTTCGCGCGTGGATGAGTATGCTAAGGAATTTCAACGCCTGCTCGCACACACTCCGCGCATGCGCCACCGAGATCAGATCGAAACATTCATCGCGGGGCTCTCGGTCGCCTTGGCGGGAGATGTCCGCCGTGATAGACCGCGGGACTTGGCCGAAGCCATTGGGTTTGCCAGGGATGCCGAGAACCAGAAAGATGCATGGCTGACCGAAGCGACTCAGTTGGGGATGGCCTCAACCAGTCGCTTTCGCCCGACCTCCAGCAGGAATACGGCCCGCAATGCTGGCACGACTCTACCCCCAATGTCGACCGCGATCGGGGGACACGCAGGCGAGCCCAAGATCACCGCCTCTGTTCCAGTCGGCACGACACCAGGGGCTTCCGTCCGCTCGGGACACCCGATTGCCCCAACGGCAAGCACCCAGAATAGCTCGTCACCATTTCGCTTGCGCCTCAGTGCAGATCAACTGGCCGATCGTCGTGCCAAAGGCCTTTGTTATAATTGTGATGAGGTTTACACGAGGGGTCATCGGTTCAAGCGCCTTTTTCATCTAGAACTCAAGGATGACGAGGACGAGGGACAGACCGACAGCACCCTAGAAGAGGAAGAACCTTCCCTGTCGCTCGTGGCGGTTTGCGCCCCTAAACATGGCGTCACAATGCAAGTGCAACTCCATCTACAAGGACGTAGCCTCCTCACTCTTATTGATAGTGGCAGTACTACAACTTCATTAGTGGGACAGCAGCCCTTCCGGGATCATGGACGCCTGTGCCCGGCAAGCCACAACAGGTCCTGGTGGCCAGCGGCAGCCACCTCCCTTGCCTTGGGGTGATTCCAGAGACACAATTCAGCATTCAGTCCAACACATTTCAGGCTCCCTTCCTCATCATTCCCCTGGATGGTTTTGAGGTGGTATTGGGAGTCCAATGGCTGCGTACGCTGGGCGACATTCAGTGGAATTTTGACACACCATGACTTTACATTCCAAGGACAACAGATCCGGCTTTAGGGTATTCAGGACCAGCGACAGCTCCACATGCTTCAATCAGTCGGGCCCGAGTCAACACCCGTACAGGATATTTTGTCCAAGTTTGAGGACTTCTTCGCCGATCCTCAGGGACTTCCACCAGCTCAGCCATGCGACCATCACATTCGTTTGACCACTGATACAGACCCAGTGGTGGTTCGACCCTATCGTTACCTGTATCGGCAGAAGGATGAGATTGAGCGTCAATGTACAGACATGCTGCAATAGGGCATCATTCGAGTTAGTCGGTCACCCTTTTCCTCCCCGGTATTGCTTGTCAAAAAGGCTAATGGGTCATGAGAACTCAATGCCAAGACCATTAAAGATAGATTCCCAATTCCGGTGGTCGAAGAACTGCTTGATGAACTTAGACATGCTACCTTCTTCTCCAAGCTGGATCTCCGTTCTGGTTATCATCAAGTACGGATGCATGAGACCGATATTGAGAAGACGGCGTTTCGCACACATCATGGCCATTATGAGTTTCTTGTCATGCCATTTGGTCTGTCTAATTCTCCATCCACATTTTAGGCACTCATGAATGAGATTTTACAGGAATTCCTTCGTAAATTTGTTATGGTCTTTTTTGATGATATATTGATTTATAGCCGCACGGAGGAAGATCATTGCATCCATCTGCATTTGGTTTTGGACCGCCTCCACTATCATCAGCTCTTTCTGAAGAAGTCCAAATGCGCCTTTGCTCAAGGATCCATTGGTTACTTGGCGCAGCTCGTGAAGCCACTCCTTTCTAGTGAGTAACTAGAAAGGAGTGGCTTCACGAGCTGCGCCAACACCCAGACGTTCGGCGTCTCCAAGCCAAGCTCACTTCTTCCGGCGCACCACAGCTCGCAGATGGCAGTACGCCTGCTAATCCCACCCAGACCCCCTCATCGGTCGAACTCGTCACGGAGTTTTCTGCTGCTAGCAACAGTGCTGACCAGTCCAGCCCTAAACACACACAATGGCGTGTAGCGGACGACTTGGTTTATCGAGGACATCGTCTTTTTGTGCCAGCTACCTCCCCATTGGTGACCTCGATTATTGCTTCTGTTCATGACCTTACTCACGAAGGGGTGCAGAAAACATTACATCGTGTTCGGGCAAAGTTTTATTGGGCTAATCAACGCAAGATGATAGAATCATATGTGGCCCAATGCCAAGTATGTCAACGCAATAAAACAAGTTCCTTGTCCCTGGCGGGCCTTCTGCAGCCCCTGTCTATTCCGCAGCAGGTGTGGGCTGACATTTCCATGGATTTTATCACTGCCCTTCCCAAGTCCTGTGGCAAGACATCGATCTTGGTGGTGGTCGACAGGCTCTCCAAGTATTCCCATTTTATGGCTCTTACCAGACCGACTACGGCCGCAGTCGTGGCGTCCCTTTTCTTTGATCAAGTGGTTCGCTTACATGGCATTCTGGAATCCATCGTCTCCGATCGCGATCCTATTTTCCTCGGTGCATTTTGGCAGGATTTATTCAAACGCAGCGGGACTGCTCTCCTTTTTTCTACAGCTTACCATCTGCAGACGGACGGTCAAACCAAGGTGGTCAACCGGACCGTGGAAATGTATCTTCGGTGTCTTGCAACGGATAACCCTTCCTGGGCAAAGTGGCTTCCCTGGGCCGAATTTTGCTTCAACACATCTTTTCATTCTGCCCACCTGATGACGCCCTTTGAATTGGTGTATGGCCGTAAACCCCTTGCCTTATGCCCTACCAACATGGAATGACAACTATTGACGCTGTGGACTGTCAGTTGGTCGATCTTGACACTCTCCTTGATCAGGCCCGAGATCATCTCTCCAAGGCTCAGAATCGCATGAAGCAACGGTATGATGCAAAACATTGGGAAGTGGAGTTTCAACCTGGTACCTGGGTGTGGCTTCGTCTGCAGCCGCACCGACAACTCTCCGCCCGCGATACTCCTTCCCACAAGCTGGCTGCTCGTTATTTTGGACCATACCAAGTAGCAGCTCGGATTTGACCTATCGCCTACCGCTTGACTTTACCCAAGGATACTTGCCTCCACAATGTTTTTCATGTCTCCCTTTTGAAGCAGTTCAACGATGATCCTCCAAACGACATGCCAGCACTACCGGAGCACTACCGGAAGTAGTGTCGCCCATTCCGGCCGACGCTCCACGGGAACCTTATCAACTTTTGGCCCAACGTTTCTTTCACGGCAAGCATCAATTCTTAGTTCATTGGGCCGGTGAACCACAAGATAAAGCTACATGGGCGGATGCTGCAGTTCTTCATCATTCTTTTTCGGGCCTTAAGCTTGAGGACAAGCTTGTTTTTCAGGGGGGAGTGATGTTATGCGCAATAATTTCGATTAGGTCTATTATAGGAAGAAGAGGAATTAGGGAAGTCTTGATTTAGGGTGTTAGTTCTTTCCTTGTTTGATTCTGCTATTAGTTATTTTCGTGTGTGTGGGTTTCCAGGTAGGATAAGGATCCTTTCAGATCCTTATCTTTAGTAAAGTTTGTTAGGGCAATGAAGACTATATAAAGAGAGAAATAAAAGAGAAAAAGTAGATAGAATTTGATGCCACCAATCCAAGTCTAAGGCGGTGGCTCCGATAACAGTTGTAGTATCCAAGCCGCGCGCAACGCCGGCGATCGCTTCCGCCAGTACCGGTCGCCCTGGGCTTCGTCCAGGCACCCGGGCGTATCGGGGCTTGCTCATAACAGTACTCGCATCACCATTTACAGAATTTGAAGGACAAATCAAGAACGTCAAGTTTAGGAAAATCGGAGAATAACTAAGCTGACCAGCCAACTTGTTGCTGCTGAGATTCAGTGCTCTCAATTCGGCCTTCATGGGTACTAATCTAGTTAATTCTGTTCTTAAGATTGCTACTTCTTGAGCTTTTGGAACACACCATCCATTTTAAAGATATTTTCTTTAATTGTTTGCTATTTTAACTTTGTTGCTCATCGATTTATTTATCAATTTGAATTGCACATGACATTTAAATATGTTTTTGCTACTCTTGGCTTAATTATAGCTTCGCACTAGCACCCTCTCCATTTTTATCCTTCGTAGGCCACTAAACAGACTTGACCTTGCAAATCGGTTAAGTTTTTTGAGAGATCAAGAGATTTCAAGGTATTAAGAGTGCATATGGAGGCAAGGAGAGTGGCGTTGGAGAGGCCAAAGCTAGAGAGGGAGAGCTAGGTGACAACCGCATATGCAGAGGAATTTGAACCAGGAGAAGAGCAACAATTGACTTCACTCCATAGGCATGGATTTGAGCTGGTGTTCCAAATCATAGTGAGCGATAGAGCCATGGTACTATTACTCCTGCTCACCAAGCTCGAAATCTCTCTCACGAGCGATAGAGCCTCGGTATTGACGTCGGCTGGTGGGATGGATTTTCCTATAGCCATCTTCTCTGATCGGTCCCACCAGGCGTGCCAAAAGTGTGTTGACGCTAAAAACTTGAAGTAGGGTTTCTAGTTTCAACGCACTAGTCGAACACCTGGTTCTAGCGTGCCAATCGATTTGACCTGCAATCGATAAGATAGAAAATAGTAAAGTCAATCAAAGCCGATATCTCACGATGATCGGCATAACTCCAATCGGCAAAAAACCGATCAGGGTGTAAACAGATTAGCTGATCAGAGCTAATCAAAGGGTAAAGGTAGATTGGCTTTGAGAGGCGATGCGCAACAAAACAAAGCAAATCAAACCTGTAGTGAAATCGACAGAACCGATAATCAGCGATGTGCAATCTTTATTGATCCAATCGACTTACAGAGGAAAGCTTGTTACAAGAAGAAACCACGGAAACTGTAAATACGATTGTGGTTGTGTGTTGTGTGTTGTTTTTTCTACCCTGGCCTCGGCTCATCTTTTATACCCTCCAGCCGATCCGAGTCCTTCTTTGATACGGCAAGGAATCCATATAGAGCAAGGTTTCCTAAACGGATTCCTATTTCCAAAACTTCCTCTATCGTGTACGGCCAAAACCCCTAAGATCCTTTTTGCCGATATTTTAATACATGCCAAATTTTGATGTAAACATATGCTCCCTATTTTTGGAAGATAACTTGTTGTCTTCCAAAAATCCTATCGGCTTTTTACTACCGGTCTTCCCTCGATTGTCTTTTGGAAAAACTCTTCGGCAACTGCTCCATTAATGACGCCGTAAAAACCTCAGTGCGTTTTTACTACACGTCACTTCAGAATCATTTCCCGCCTTTTCAACTTCTCACCGCGATATAAATATGTGGGTCCCCACACGGTCATTTCTACGCCTTCAAGCTCTCGAACCAACAGCAATCGGCTTCCTTCGCTTCTTTCATCAAGTTTCTCAACCAATTCTCAAGTCGGCTGAATGGATTCCTCCCAGGTTGATGCTCTTCATTCCGATCCCTAACAGCAACCATCAGTATTATTTAGGACCGGTAGGGAAACTTAGGAGCCGACACAGTCATCAACCAAGAGATCCCCCGACTCGCTCTATCGGCTGTTGGGTATAATGTAGAGGAGTGGGGCAAGAGTTTCAGAGCCTGGCCGACAGCCCTCAAGGGATGGCGTTCTTGGTATATTAGGGTATCGGCCCAGAAGATAAAAGAATGCGAGAGGATGGGCATAGCCGAGTGCCTCCCTTTGTCTCTAGCCACTCCTGAAGCCAATGAGCCCTTAGTGGCCACAACGTGCTACTTCTTGTCGGATTCTTTTAACGCTTTTCTCTTCCAGACAGACCCAATCGGCCCCACCCTCTTAGATGTAGCCGAGCTATGCTACCTTAGGCCTGATGGCGAGCAATTATCGGCATTTAGTGGTAAGCCTAGATACAAGCTGACTCAGTCCAAGGGCGAAGGGTGGCACAAATACATTCAGCATAACAACAAAATGAACGGGCTAGTGTCGGATGAAGAGCATGTTGCTTTCCTCAACATGTGGCTGGAAAGATTTTTATTCTGTGGAGCCTCCCTCGGACCAACCCAAGTATATCAGCTGATAACAGAACAACTAGTGGAAGGTCGTTGGCTTGCTTTAGGAAAAATCTTACTGGGCGCTATTTATTAGATGAAGCATGTTATACGGAGTCGGCTTTTTTTCTGGTTTTGCCAAGTTTGTTGTCGATAATGTAGGAGGACCCTTATGGTTCATACAAATCTAGTTATACTGCATCTTCAACCGATCGTTTATCTCTGAACCTTCGAATGATTTAGCGTTTCCTCAAGAGGACTATCCAGAAGATGCGACTCCTCGGTTCAAGTCTAGCCGATCTCAAGGGTAAAGATATATAATGTGTTCTACCGGTGAGCTAAAAATGACCCCAATCAGATTAAAAAAGTATCTGTCATTCTTTTTGAACCTGAACAATACCATTTTCAATCAGCATGATTTCTTCAGCTATAATAATGTAGCCGACAATCAATGACGCCTTCCTTCCTGCACTTGGATACTGATAGCTCCTTGATGCCTCAATCGACTTTAGATCTATACAAACTCTTTCTTTCTCCTAGTATCCTTCGTGTTGGTCTGAACACCCAGAATTGGACCTTTCAACCGTCTTACGAGTTCTATCATCCTTCAGTTTATGCCCGCCAATTGGGCTTTGGTCAGGTCATTGTCAGCCTTCCTTTGCTTGATCGACTCCAGCTTAGAGCTAGGGTGATGAACAAGATGGCTGCTGAAATTGTTATTGAAACAGCCGATGACCTCCAAGTCATGGAATTACCACACTTCTTCCTCAACTCCCGCCGGGCGGGCCAATTTTCCTCTTGGTGGTCTTCTGTGGCGGAAGCTCTATTATCAGATAGAACTCTGTCGGCTATTATTTCTGCATTCTTGCCTGATTTCCACGAGCCGACGGTAGTTTCTACCAATACTTCTGGTGAGGAAGATAGCTCTTCCGGTTATACTACTTCATCAATAGCCGTAGAGGTATCGATCTTTTCGAGCCTCTTCTGCCTTCAACACTTCTCATATCGACTAACTGAATTTTCACGTTCTTTCACAGGACAAGACTAAGAAGGCTGGGCAGTGGCTGGCCAGTAAAAAGGTCAAGCCAGGCGACGGGCCTCACGGGCTACTCGTCCGGTAATCTAGGCATCCAAAGCCCGTCACTATCAGACATCGAGAAGCAGCAGCATCCATCAGGTAAGTATTGCTCTAGTTGATAATAACCCTTGATCCCTCTTGTTGTTACTTATCTTGGCCGATCGTTTCTCCAGAAAAAGCAAAAAACATACAAGATTACTGTGAAGAAGCTTTCCAAATCCTCAGAGCAAAGTACCAAAACTTCTCCGAGCGGATCGGTTACTGGGGTAAATCCTTGCTGATAAGGTTTCATGGGCCCCCAGGCTCAAGCCTTTACTAAAGATATGTGACGACCCAGGTAATTAGCCTAGAGTAATTAACAATAACCTGTCATTACCCTGAGTTAATCACACGAATCTCGGCACAGTAGCTAACAAAATATCGGGCGTCCCGATACTTTATCAGTTACTATACCGTGTTCAGAGTGTTGCAACAGAACAATAATTAGAGACTGAAATGGGAATATATTACATTTCATGCCACGCAGGGCTTACATGTTCCAACTTAATTATACATCGGGTCCAAGTATAAAAAAAAATATCTTACAACGGTCTTATCCCCTGACGACCGTCCAAAAGACAGTACTGTCTACCCAGTTCTCTAGCTCTCCTGATTGTAGTAGTAGTAGTAAATATCTTCCTGAAGGGCCTGGTCTTGATCATCACCTTCGACCCACGCCTCATTGGCGGCTCCATCCGTCTCACATTCTAGCAGAGGGGGAGTTAAGCAAGAGTGAGTACAGGAGTACTCAGCAAGTATTAATAGCAACAAAGCAATACATAATTTTTGTTAAGGATATATTATCTCTTATAGTTATAGATAAGTTCCTGTTATAGATAGAGTCCTATTCCTATTCCTTTCCCTCACGTACTCTATATATTGTGGCCATTGGCCCTCATATTCAATACAAGTCATATTCATAACATGATATCAGAGCCCTAGGTTTTTTTCCTAGCTTCATCCTTCCGCTGTTTTAGATTTAATCTGCTGCCCCGGGAGGAGACTCCCGGGGCGGCTCCCGCATCGGAGTGGCACCACCGCGGCCACAACGGCGCCGTCTGGTCCTGCGACGTCTTCTGCGACTCCACGTGCCTCATCACCTGCAGCGTTGACCAGACTGCCAAGCTCTGGGACGTGCAATCGGGCCGGGAGCTCTTCACCTTTCGCTTCGACGTGCCCGCGCGCTCCGTCGAGCTATCCGTCGGCGACGTTCTCGCGGTCATCACCACCGACAACTTCATGGGGAATGCGCCCACCGTCTCCAGCACCGGCCTTCTACACGGCTGTCTTCTAGTCGTCGGCCGCTGGAGGCGTTGCACTTGGGACGCCCTCGCTACTGCCGTCGCTGGACGTCGTCAGCCGCTGGACCGCCGTCGGCTGCTGGACCAGAACGACTCGACGCCGACGCCGAGCGCTGCTTGCCCATCTGTCTTGTCCCGTCCCGTGTGGGCTCACGCCACTTTTCGGCTCCCTGCTTGCTTGGTTGCCCATCTGGCTTGTCCCGTCCCGTGTGGGCTCACGCCCAAGCTTTGGTTGCTTTTTCAAATCTGTGCGTGCTTGGCCATAGACTGAGGCACGTGAAGCCTTTTGGCTTTTTGCTTGGTGTAAGCTTGGTCAAACTTCAAGTCCCAAGTTCAGGTTCAAGTGCTTGTTCACGTCCATGAAGGAGTTCACGTCAATGGCATTTTGATCTTCAAGTCCAGAGATTCAAGTCTTCGCTTGCAGGTTTTTCTTCGGGGACTGTTTCTGTCCCTCGTTGCCCGGTTATCGTCTATGGTCTCAATTATCGAGATTGGGTTCTTCGAGTCGTCTTCAACCGGATCTAATCAGTTGACTCCGACTCTTTGTCTCACCTCGGTTCCGGCTATGTCTCATTAAGTCGGCTCTGGCTCTTTGGCTCCATTTTGGTTGGCTCGGTTTCGGTTCTTTTCAGCATAGCTTGGTCATCTTGGCTTTCGTTGGCTCGATGGCTTTCCTTTAGTCTTCTGTTGCGTCCATTCAAGTCTTTAGCATCTTGATTATGTCGTCATTCGGCTCTTTTTATCGGCTCGACTCATTTTGTCAACACTTATTACCTCGGCTCGGCTCGTTTTGTCGGCTTCGTCGGTTCTTGTTCGTCGACTCAGCTCTACCATCGGCTCTTCGTTCTCGACTCGGCCCTACCTTTGACTTCCGTTTGTCGATTTGGCTTCATCGTCGACTTTTCTTCATCGGCTCGGCCCTACATTCGACTTCGGTTCGTCGATTTGGCTTCTTCGTCGACTTTTCATCATCGACTGGGTTCTTCGTTGGCTGTTCTTCGTCAGCTCGATGTTTCAAGAGTTACATGCTACGACGGCTTCTTCAGGACTATGACTTTGGATTTGTCCTATTTTAGTTCATCCCTTCCAAATGCAATGCTATTGCATACGCCTTGCATTTGTGGGGGGGTGTTAAGGATATATTATCTCTTATAGTTATAGATAAGTTTCTGTTATAGATAGAGTCCTATTCCTATTCCTTTCCCTCATGTACTCTATATATTGTGGCCATTGGCCCTCATATTCAATACAAGTCATATTCATAACAATTTTTATCTCAATCCAACTCAACTCTTCCAGAGAATACCTCTTTCCTCCAATGACCTTTTTAATGAAAATAGAGTTGTTTTCTTAAAGAGTTGTTGAAAGTGCATCTAGGCCCCTCAAATTATTTTGGTGATTAAGGATGACACAATTAAAGTGATCTAATGCTTCAACTAAGATTAATGCAGATATCGAGATCATATCAAGTTGGAATAGGACTGGATACCCCCACAACCTCTCAAAAGTTGAAAAGACGGCATCAAGACAAGAGTTGTAATATTTCCTTTTATTTGTGTCTTAAGGATAGCCGTACTATTAAGAGGGTACGACGAAAAATCGCTCTTAGGATGTGCATATGCTCAACGACAAATCTTGCATCTCAAAATTAGCACTAATGCATTTAGTTTGCAAAAATTTCCATTTCCAACCGAGCTGGGCAACCCGGACTCTCCGGACATTCAATCCGGAGTATCCGGACAATATGTCCGGAGTCTCCGGGTTGGACCCCTCGGTCACTTTGGGTTCCAGGGAGTCCGGAGTATCCGGACATTTTGTCCGGAGTCTCTGGATAACCCGGAGTCTCCGGGTCAATTGTCCGGACACTCCGGCCTGTACAAAAACGAGAGTAACGGCTAGTTTTTGAAATGACTATTTAAAGCCTCCACTCTCTCCCAACGGCTAGGACATTCATTGAGCTCATTCATTGCTGCCTTCAAGCCATTTCTAACACTCTCAAAGCATTCAATAGAGCCATCTCTTCCTCCCACCTAAGATTTGATTGTTGATCTCTTTTGGTGAGGAGAGGAAGAAGCAAAGTGCTAGGTGCATTCATTTCTAGTTGTTGAGTACTAGTTCATCCTCCAAGCGATTCTTCGTGGTGCTATTACTCTTGGAGGTTGAAGGTCTCCTAGACGGCTAGGAGTCACCGGGAGCTACCAACGCGTGTGGTGAGCCCCGGTCGTTTGTGAAGGCGTGTCTCGCCTCCGAAAGGGAAGGGACAAGAAGTGAAGCCGGCGAGTGCATTTCTGCAACACCGGGAGGAAAGCGGGTTGAAAGAGACCCCAGCTCAAGTGTGACCGAGCCACCTCAACATAGACGTAGGATTCCCTTCAAGAATCCGAACTTCGGTGAAAAATCGTTTCCCTCGCTTTCAATTTTACTTCCTAGTCTTGCTTGTTTGGATTTGTCTTTGTAAAGCTAGATCTAGCTCTTTGCTTAGCTTTAATTCAAATCCTTACTAACATTTGTTCTAGGTTGCTCTTGCTATCTATTTCTAGTGATTTATTGTGCTTGCTAGAGTAGTCTTAGTCGCGTTCCCGAGCCAGCTAACCCGGAGTATCCGGATAGATTACCGGACACTCCGGACAAGCCGGAGACTCCGGACCAAATACCCGGAGACTCCGGATTGACCAGTTCGGCCAGTTTATTTCCGCTGTGATTTTTTTTAAATCCGCCTATTCACCCCCCCTCTAGGCGACATCGTTGGTCCTTTCAGTTGTTCATTTTAGAAATTCAGAAATCAGCTACTAGCACTGTATATGAGACAGCCTTGACTTCCGTAGTCTCCAATCCAAGAGACTGGCAAGAATTCATGATTTTACCCTGCGTAGGTTTGTACCACTTTACCCATAGTGACACCCTCAAGTGATGCCCCAGAACGTTTATCGCTAATCCAATATTAGATCTCCACCCTGTACTCGAGCCGGGAACACCTATCCCTGGCTGTTCCCACGACTCGCAGATACAGTTGTACTCCTGGCCACCTGCCCAATGTACTCCATCTCGAAATCGGTGGTACATCAGGTGGTCAGTTAACTCCATCTCGAAATCGGAGCTACACATCCGGGCTTCAAATATACCGCCCCAAGTTGGTCCTGTCCCTCTGGGCCTCCCGGCGTGCCCAGAGGTCCGCCCTTAGTTTACTTACTCAATGTGGAGATACTAATACCTTCATAGGACAACCTTTTCTGACTGATTCCACACACTATGGTTGATACTGTTTTACGACTCATTGCCCAGGTGTTAGTTTGTTTGACCTTATATGCTAGCCTATGTAGAGGACCCCACCGGCATGACAAATCCTTCTCATCGGCATCCTCTACCCACCATATTACTCACACAACTATTCCATGACCCAAATGTCCAATCCAACAACATACTCGGGTTCCACACCCGCCAACTCATTTCTTTCCAGTCCACAATTCTGACCATGTCACAATTTAATGTCTTCCAATTGTAAAATAATTTTCAATGCAATGATGACATTTATCATACGAAAAGTAATTAAAAAACCTTTGATAAATTCACGAGCAAAGGGGACTTGCCTGGTATAATATTGGTAGGTATGTCCTCGCTCGAATAATGGGGTTGGTGCAGTTGATTCAAATCTGGTCCTGAAATTAATTAAACTAATCTTACACGCTAATTTTGAATCTGATTAACGGCGTCCAACTGATTAAGTAACAACAAGATTAATTAACCCCTACTAATTAGACCTTTTGATGTTCAGACTAACATCTAACTAGCTTATCTAATCTAATTACAAATCGTGAAGAAAAACTCCCTTTTCCCTTATTTTTCTTCCTTCTCTCCTCTTCTTCCCTTTTCTCTTCTTCCCTTTTCCTTTTCTCTTTTCTCTCCTTCTGTTCTTTTTCTTTTCCTCTCTTTCTTTCCTCTGTTCTTTTGCTCCTCTGGTTGAATGGGCCAAAGGTCCAACGCCTCCACTCTTCTTCTTTCTTTCTTTTCATCTCCCAGTCGACTGCCTCTCAGCTCCCTTCCCCTCTCCTGGCGATGGCTCCTGGGAGTACTCTCCTTCCAGCGCCTCCCTCTGGCTCTCCCAGTCCAGCGCCGCCCCTCTCCTCTTTCCCTCTCTCTCTCTCTCTCTCTCTCTCTCTCTCTCTCTCTGCCCGGACCGAGCTCCTCCACAGCTCTAGGGTTTCAGTTAAGCGGCTACTGAGGTGAGGCTTTGGGTGGGTCAATGATGATCAAAGCACAAGAAATCCACTGTGGTATGGTGTGTGCTGTGAGACCAATGTTCATCCAGAGGAATGAACTTCTAGGTACACGAACCCATCCATTCCCTTACTGCAAGATCTAAGACAATGGTTTGAAACCCGATCCACTCATCTCTCTACTTGATCTACTCAAAGCACAAGCTACATTTCATTCTACTGCCATTTGTTACTTGCTACTTCTACTTGAGCACCTGGTTTGGTTGGTGAAGCTCTGAAACGAAGAAGGGGTTGGGGAAGAGGTAGTGTAACATCCCAAAATTTTGCTTTTCTTAAATTCATGTGTGATTTGGCACTTTGGTGAATTTTTGGAATTTTCTGGAATTTATTTGGATTTATTTGGAATTTATTTGAATTTATTCCATTTTGAAATAATTAAAGAATTTAATTTTGCAAATAAAATTTTGTTGGAAATATTTTATTTGAGTCCAAAATGATCCAAAATATTTTCGAATTTTTAATTTTTCTGAGTCATTTGCTATTTTTAATGAATTAAATGAATTATCGGGAATTATTTTAAATATTAAATCGCTGGAAAATCCAACTCGGGTCAAGTATCGTTCATCACCAAAGTCGGACTCGAGTCCGACCGAGCAGTTGACTCAAACCCACTCCTAACCCTAATCAATCCCAACCGTTGGATCAAGATCCAACGGCCGAGATCCGCCGACCGACCCGAGCCGTGTCCACGGACCTGCCGCGCCAGCGATCGTGGCCGTTGGTTGTGCCACGTGGACGGCCACGATTTCGTCGTCTTCCCGAGTCCGAGCTGGACTCCGCCGCCGTAGCAAGTTAGGTTTCCGTTTTCTGCACGGACGCCGAGGCTATTTAATGCCCGGGGCATACCCCGAGGACCGCCGTGATCCCGCGCCCTCCCTTCTCTACTTCACCGAGGCTAAGTCGCGCCGTTTAGCCGTCTGAGCTCGCCAGAAGTTGCGCTGGCCGCCCGCCACGGTCTTTGCCGTTCGCCGCCCGCCGTCCCTGCGCCGTTGACCTCGATCCGGACTCACCGCGACGACGCACCCGAAGGGACCCTTCATCTCGCCGAGCAACCCGGAACGCCGTTGGGCTCGTCGTCGTCTTCAACTCCGGCAATGCGGCGCCACCACGGCCATCACCCTCGCGAAGCTCGGCACCGTCGGATCAGACGGACGGTTGAGGTGAGTTCACGTGTTCCAAACCCGATTAGATCCGACCGTTGGATCAAGATCCAACGGCTCACAATCGCCACGCGCGCCGTAGCGGCGATTATAGGATTAGATCTGGACCGTCCGATCTAGATCGAACGCCCACGAGCATCGAGTAGTTTCAACGTGTTAAACCCTGGATCAATCCGCGCCGCTGATTTTCAAACCAACGGGCGAGATTGCGCCACGTGTCGGGAAGTTGGACCGACGCGGTCGGCGCCCACGCAGGCGTGCGTGTAGTGACCGACACGCGAGGCCCGCGTGTCGAGGGCCCGCATGTCGCTGGCTAACCCGACCAAGCGCCGACGTCGGCGATAGACGTCACCCGAGCGGGCCCACATGTCGATCCACGTGAGCCGTGGACCGAGTCCACCGTGGACCCGAGCCGAGCGTGGACCAAGCCCATGGACCGGCTGACGTCCGCAGGCCAATCAGAGCTGCCACGTGTCCATGCCGACGCAATAATTAATTTCGAAAAAGAAAATGATTTATTAATTCGAATAATGATTTCAAATTTAGATTCAAACTTCAAACGCTTATAACTTTTATGCGTTTCAACTCCGATTTGAGCGATTCAAATTTCTAAATTTGTATAAAATTAAGATCTACCTAAATATAAATTTTATTTAATTTTGGACTAAAGTTTTCTCTGTAAAATTATTTAATTGATTATTTAAACTTTAAATAATCATAACTTTTATGCGTTTAACTTCAAATTTGATTTATTCAGTTTCTAAAAATCCAGAAAATTATGTTCTCTCTGTTTATGGATTTTATTTGGAGTTTTGGGATCTTTTGCCTAGTGTTTATTTGTGTATTTGCTATTTGCACGCTTTTACGAGTAGGCGTTGAAGTGGGAAGGATTCGAAGGAGAAGTGTTGACTCAGGATCCAACTCAAGACCAAGAACAAGTACTTTTGAAGGCAAGTTGTGCTTTGACCATGTTGATCCTATTTCGAAATCTATTTTGATTTAAACTATTGCATGCTAGTTCAATTAGAAAGATACTTTGTTTAAACATGGGGGTTAGATAAATACCAATTTGCTATATGACAACTAGATTACTTAAGTATGTGCACTGACCCTTTGTCACCCTAGTTGTGGTTTACTAGTTGGACATTATTAAATTGCCAACATGGGTTTAGATCGTCGTAGTATCTTTGCTTAGACTGCTACGTGCTCATGACATGATTTTGAACAACCAAATGCTAATGTGGACTTAATGATATATTGAACCTGTTTTGGAAAAGTATCATGTGAAGTTGATGGCACGTGGTGCATGGTAATCAAGCGGGTTTGATAAACAGATTTCGATCGGGGCATGTGGCAAGAGTAATCAGTGGGCAGTTGTGGCATTGGGAGTGTTGATTTGGTTTTTCGGGTAGTCTTGCCTGGTCACTCTAAGGACTTAACCTTGCAAGCCTTTGAACTGGGTCATACTTGCAACCACATGGGTGGAATGGGACGGCCCTAGTTGACTAAGTCGCTAAGGACTCACTTGTGGAGCCTCGGGTGTCGATTACACCTTTTGTGTGATTATGCGGGGAGCGTATCGTGGTGTGGCCAGGTACCCATCTAACGGTGTGTTGGTCCCATACTTCGCCTTGGCTAAGGGAAGGGATGGTGTAGAGCACTGAACCAGGAGAGGACCACTGTGTTGTTTGAGGCTTAGAAGGCTTTGTTATGATCGCTCATTCGCATACTCTTGTATGGCGATTCACGGTACCGACGTGGTGAGTGGATTGTATCTTGTGGGTAAAGTGCATAACCTCTGCAGAGTGTAGAATCTATTTGAATAGCCGAGTCCACGATCTTTGGACAATGCTCGGGAATTCTGATCAAGGGTTAGATTTTAAAAATAACTTGGATTTGAAAAGTTGGGTTGGTTTAATAATGAAGATGATGGAAATGTGGTTTAGGATGGGGAAAAATGTTTATTAAATTTCTGAAAAGTTATTTATGCTTTACTTATTTCTACCGCTTTGAATCTACTTATATTACTTGTCAAAAGCTGTTTCATCGCAAATATACCTTGAGCTATTCCTTTGTACCAAGCCATGCATATAGTATATTAGCTTGCATTCTGTGCATGACTTCTTTGAGTACCAAGTACTCACCCTTGCCCCAACACAATATCAGTTGAAGAGGAGATTACGCCCGGCTTTGGAGGAGGAACTCCAAGAGGACCCGTCTACTTAGGGATGCGAGCGATCGGTTGCTGTGGTATCTTTGGATGGCGCCACGAAGTTTATTTGATTTTCCGCTTGTTATTTCTCTTTTAATAAGTTTCGCCTTGCAGGCATATATTTGTAACTTGGCCATAAGGTCGAGTAACCAGTTTGGTTATTTAAATAAAGTACTTTGATAATATCGATTGGTATGATTGTGATATTTACCGATGTTAAGGCTGTGGTGCACTAGCTGCGTTCTGGACTAGTCTTGAATCATGAAGGGATTCGGATTTGCAAATTCGGGTCCCGGCAGAGGTAGTATCGAGCCATACTTGACTGTGAGGCTCAACCCTAAGCTAGAATGGTCGTAGTGAGGATAAAACCTATTTTCTAAAGCTAAAAGTTTGTCAAGATAAGAAATGACATCTCGACTTATCCCCTTCTCTTTTCTTTGTCTCTTGCTAAAATTTTTCCTTACCTTGTCACAATTCAAAATTCCGAGAGTTCTACGTAAAGCACTCTTGTGACAGGATGGAGGAAGAGTTCAACTACGTTGATGGGAGTTGAGTCACGCCCGAGAACTTTGGCACATGCTACAAACTCTGGAGATTTTGAAAGCCCCAATACCAAGTGGAAGTGATCGAGGCAAGGTGATTGATCAAGGCTTGTGGACGTGAGGATTGAGGTACCGCCAGGAAGAGGGCCTGTGCAATGCGACACCGTGACCTTGCTAGAAGGTCTACAATGCGGATGGGTATCCAAGAAGTCTCACGACGAGCAATGCGCACATTGGCATCTCGAGAGAGTTGGAGAGTGCGGTGTTCGCTATCATCTCGTAGCCGATAACCTTCTTTGACCAAAGGCGATTCGGGATGAGAATGCCACGACTACACAGGTTAGCGCATTCGCCGTCGCCCGGAAGATGTACTAGATAATACAAGCAAGGAGCTACAGAAGGCCCGCAAGGAGATCACGACAGAGAAGAGCAGATGGCGGGAAGCTCAAGAGTATGTGGCACACCTTCACGAAGGATTGGCGAGTTGGAGATGACTTTATGCGGACCCGGACCGAGCCGACTCGAGCTACACGAGCCGAGATCGGAGGAGTCGATATCGATGAGGACATCGCTTTCTTCGACTACCACAGAGGACACAGCTTCTTTGGACATGGCAATCGTTTCGCCATGCCACAAAGACCTGCATCAAAGCCGTGGAGGTTTTCTCGAGGAGTGAGCATAGGTTCTATAGTGAGACTCCTTCACGAGTCGAGTCATAGAATAAAGAGTCACCCTTTAGGCGTTAGGACTCGAGTTAGTTCGATTTGGATTTGCTTTGTTTCTTGTCGAGTGTGCATGATGTGTTGCAAGGCCCTTAGGCATTGTAAGCTAGCCATACCAAGTTATTAATAATAAAGTTGGACCTTAAGGCTACACCTTTTTGCCCGCATAAGTTCCATATTACTTGTCTATTCTCGTTTCCCTCTCATCTCTAAACCTAGAGCAAATCGACGATGGTGAACACCCGTGGAAACTTTGGAAGCAACGGAGCGGTTCTACTTGCCAAACAGAAACCCTAATGATAGAGCACCGAAGCACCGCCAGATGATATGCAGAATTTTGGAGCATTTCTGTCAGCTCAGACCCGCTTGATGCATGCTATGATGCAACAAATGCAGCAAATCCTTGCTCGTGCCACTTTGCTAATCAAGTTAATCGGGGACCACGAATACAAGTTTGTCGAGAGTTCATGAGGACTCACCCACCCACTTTCTCTGGGAATGCCAATCCATTGAGGCACGATTGGTTAAGATCAATTGAGAGGAAGCTACACATAGCTCAATGCATAGGGAATGAGAAGGTACTCTACGCTTCTCATCAGGTTGGAAGGAAAATTACCAATGGTGGGGAGAACTTCGTGCCACGCAGAGAACCCTCAAGATATCACTTGGGAAGAGTTCACCCGCATTCGACAAAGTATCACGTGCACGAAGGAATCATGGACCTTAAGAAGGAGGAGTTGAGCCTTGAAGCAAGGTAATCGGCCAGTGGTCACTACCCGAACAAGTTCACACAGCTATGCGCTACGCTTTTTGAGGATGTGCGCAGATAAATCTAGACGGTCTCGTTTCATGAAGGGACTCAACTCAGGGATTGCAAGTAGGGTTGATCACCCACACCTTTCCAGAGATTTCCAAGAGTTGGTGAATAAGGCGCTTATTCTTGAGGACAAGCGCAAGGAACTGGATGAGAACAGGAAGCGCGGGATGCAACGGCAAGGATCACGTCGAGAGCATAGCGGCGGACGAGAGTTGCACCAAATCAATTCTTCAGATTCCAACCTGAGAATGCAACAAGGACACCCTCCCAAAGACCAAGACCTGTCAATCGAACTACTGCACTCCAGCCCCGCTAGAAACGCTTACTCGAGCGATCGGGGAAGCAGTGAGACGCTACAAGCGCAGAACGCAGCCGTGACATTTTGCCAACGATTGCCCAAAGAAGACAATGAGGACTCCCGGTTCGTTTCAACCTAGGAACCACCCCAAACCTAGGGACGCCGGCACGAGCCACACCCCAGGCATCGTGAGAGGCCGAGTCAACCATGTCACCGCAGATGCACTGCGAATGCTACGAGGTGTCAGATCGGGTAAGTTACTTGTTAACTCGCACTGCACAGCTTTGTTTGACTGCGAGCTTCGGCATTCGTTTGTTTCGCAAGGCTTTGCTACTAGAAATGACTTGAGAATTGCAAGACTTAAGTGCATGCTTTAGTTCAAACCCTGTTCCAGACTTCCGAGCGGAAGTAGGATGTTCAGGTGAGAATACTAATAGATGGAATAGAGTTCCTAGCAAACCTTATAATTTTGGAGACCCGGACCTTAGATGTTATATTGGGAATGGATTGGTTATCCAAGCACAAGGCTGTATTGGATTGTGGACGAAGGACTATCTCGCTGAGAGCCCGTGGGAAGAAAGTGGAATTTCAAGCCACTGCAGCTTAGAGATGGAGCTTGATGGTTAACGATACCAAGGCAATCGGCATAGAGGATGTCCCAAGAGTGAATGAGTACCCGATGTTTTTCCGAAGATCTACCCGGTATGCCGCGGACGAGGACATAGAGTTTGTGATAGAGCTTGTACAGTGCACAAAGATAGCAAAGAGACCCTATCGGATGTCTACCGAGGAGTTGGTAGAAATGAAGAAACAACTAGAGGAGTTAATGGAGAAAGGATTTATCGGACCGAGTTCGTCGCCGTGGGGAGCACCGGTTTTGTTTGTCAAGAAGAAGGACGGGAGTTTCAGGATGTGCATTGACTAATGCGGCACTCAATGAAGTCACCGTGAAGAATAAGTATCCGCTACCCAGGGATTGATGATTTGTTTGATCGCTTAAGAGGAGCCGGAGTTTCTCCAAGATTGATCTGAGATCGGGATACCATCGCTGAAGATCCGATCGAGGATATTCAGACGCATTCTCGCCAAGATATGGACATTACGAGTTCTGATTATGTCCTTTGATCGATTTAATGCGCCCGACTTATTTCATGAATATGATGAATAAGGTGTTCATGGAATATTTGGACAAGTTTGTCGTCGTGTTCATAGACGATATCCCTGGTCTACTCCAAGACAGGAGGATGAACATCTTAGAACACTTAAGGCGAGTTTTGGAAAAGTGAGGAACAAAGAACTTTTTCGCCAAGTTCAGCAAGTGTGATTTTTGGAAGGACAAGGTGGAGTTTCTTGGACATGTAATGACTACAGGAAGAGTCGCCAGTAGATCCAAGCAAAGTAGAAGCTGTGTTACATTGGGAACAACCAAAGACGGTGACCCAGATTCGGAGTTTCCTTGAATGGCAGGATATTACCGTTTCATCGAAGGCTTTCGGCGATGAAACCCATACGCAATTGTGAAGAAGGAGAAGAAGTTTGCATGGACGCCGGATGTGAGAAAGGATTTGAGCTGAAGAAGCGATTGACATCAGCAGAGGTGTTAGTTCTACGATGTTGCTCAAAGCCGATATTTATTGTGACGCATCGCGCTAAGGACTTGGATGTGTCTTGTCACGAATGGAAAGGTAAATCGCCGCTTATGCATCAAGGCGATTGAGGCCGCATGAGGAAAATTATCCGACACATGACCTAGAGTTAGTCAGCCTTAGTAGTGCATGCTTTGAAAATATGGCGTCACTATCGATTGGAAGCAGTATGAAGTATATCTGAGATCATAAGAGCCTTAAGTACATATTCACCCAAATCGGATCTCGAATATGAGGCAAAGGAGATGGTTAGAGTTGATCAAGGACTATAATGTTGGAATCCATTACCATCCCGGAAGGCCAACGTAGTGTAGCCGATGCTCGAGTCGGAAAAGCCATACCGTGAGTACGTTGCTAGCCACAAGTCGATGAGCTATGTGAGGATTTTCAGAAAATGAAGATTGAGGTTGTACCTAGCGGATTCTTGGCAGCATTGGAAGTAAAAGCCTACCCTAGAGGATCGGTCCAGAAGGGCGGAAGGATGATGGCGGGATCAGCAGGATTAAGTCCATCAAGGAGGAAAGCGAGGCGAAGGACTTCAAATTGGATGAACAAGGCACGTTGTGGATGAAGGATCGGATTTGTGTGCACGACAAGGAGGAGTTAAAGCGGCCCGATTTTGGAGGAAGCCCATGACTCAAGTACTCAATTCATCCCGGAAGCGCCAAGATGTATCAGATCTCGAAGGAGAGATGCAGTGGCCAAGTATGAAGCGTGAAGTTGCCGAGCATGTTGCATTGTGCGGCGTATGCCGGAAGAGTCAAGGCAATGCATCGAAACCAAAGCAGGATTGCTACAACACTAAAAATACCGAGTGGAAGTGGGAGGAAATCGGAATGGATTTCATTACGGTTCTGAAGACTCAAGGAGGTTATGACTCCATATGGGTTATAGTGGATCGCCTGACTAAAGTAGCCCATTTTATCCCCGTGAAGACCACTTACTCGGGAGATAAGTTAGCGAGTTGTACATGATCGGGATTGTCTGTTTGCACGAGTCCAAAGAGGATTGTATCGGACGAGGTACCCAATTTACCTCAAGGTTGAATAAGTTGCATGAGGCCATGGGAACCCGCTTTAAACTTCAAGATCTGACCTTATCATCCACAGACGGATGGACCAGACCAAAGAAAAAAGTCAACCAGATTCTCGGAAGATATGCTAAGAGCTTGTGCATTAGCTTATGCTACCTCTTGGGATAAGAGTTTGCCGTGATGTCGTATCTGAAATCGATTACAACAATAGTTATCAGGCTAGTTCTGAGATGTCACCTTTTGAGGCCTTTGTATGGTCGACCGCTTCTGGACGCCATTGAATTGGAATGAGACCGAGCGCCGTGTCTTTGGGCCTGATATTCTTCAAGAGGTCAAGAGCGGTCGCCATGATTAGGGGAAAGGTTGAAGATAGCCCAATCCTGACAGGAAGAGTTATCGCGACAATCGTGCCTAGATTTGAGTTTTGAACCGAGAAGACTTTGTATACCTCGTAGTTACGCCTCTCGGGGAGTTAAGAGGTTCCATGCCAAAGGGAAACTTGCACCCCGTTATGTTGGACCATTTAAGATTTTGAGCCGCAGAGCGAAGTTGCTTATCGGTGGAGTTGCCCACGATTAGCAGGGTACATGATGTATTCCATGTGTCCTGGGCTTGAAGAAATGTCTCCAGAGTTCTGAGGAACATAACAGCTAGAGTTAATTGAGTTGCATGAGGATTTGACTTATAAGGAACATCTGTGAGGATTCTAGACACAATGGATCGAAACTAGAAACAAGTCAACCCGTTTCTCAGAGAGTTCAAGTGGAGCAACCATGAAGAAAGCGACTTTGGGAGCGAAGAGGATTTGAAGAAAGAGTTTCCAAACCTATTCCTTTAGTAAGCCCTGAATCTCTGGGACGAGATTCTATTAAGGGGAGGTTTGTAACATCCCAAAATTTTGCTTTTCTTAAATTCATGTGTGATTTGGCACTTTGGTGAATTTTTTGGAATTTTCTGAATTTATTTGGATTTATTTGGAATTTATTTGAATTTATTCCATTTTGAAATAATTAAAGAATTTAATTTTGCAAATAAAATTTTGTTGGAAATATTTTATTTGAGTCCAAAATGATCCAAAATATTTTCCAGAATTTTCTGAATTTTTCTCTCCAGTCATTTGCTATTTTTAATGAATTAAATGAATTCATCGAATTATTTTAAATATTAAATCGCTGGAAAATCCAACTTTCGGGTCAAGTACTTGTTCATCCGACCGAAGTCGGACTCGAGTCCGAGCCGCTTGACTCGACCGAACCCACTCCTAACCCTAATCAATCCCAACCGTTGGATCAAGATCCAACGGGTGAGATCCGCCGACTCGACCAGGAAGCCGCGGACCGGTCGCGCGCTACGATCGTGGCGTTGGTTGTGCCACGTGACGCCACGATTGTCGTCCTTCCCGAGTCCGAAGCCGGACTCGCCACCGCGCCAGTAGCAAATTAGGTTTCCGTTTTTACGCGACGCCGAGGTTAGAGGCTATTTAATGCCCGGGCATACCCTTCGAGGACCGCCCGTGATCCCGCGCCCTCCCTTCTCTACTTCACCGAGGCTAAGTCGCCGCTGCTTAGCCGTGCGAAGCTTCGCTGTGAGCTGCGTTGTAAGCCCGCTTACAGTCTTTGCCCGTTGTTTGCCGTCACGCCGTGGCCTGCCGCCGTTGACCTGGATCCGGACTCACCGCGGCGAGACGCACCCGGGACCCTTCATCTCGCCGGAGCAACCCCGAACGCCGTTGGGCTCGCTGTCGTCTTCAACTCCGGCGTAGTGCGCCACCACGGCCATCACCGCGAAGCCTCGTGCACCGCCGGATCCAGGACGGACGGTTGAGGTGAGTTCACGTGTTCCAAACCCGATTAGATGGACCGCTGGATCAAGATCCAACGGCTCACAATCGCCACGCGTCGTAGCAAAGGCGATTATAGGATTAGATCGGACCGTCCGATCTAGATCGAACGGCCCACGAGCATCGAGTAGTTTCAACGCGTGTTAAACCACTGGAGGATCAATCCGCCGTTGATTTTCAAACCAACGGACGAGATTGCGCCACGTGTGGGAAGTTGGACCGACGCTGTCACGCCGTCCACGCAGGCGTCGTGTGACGCCGACACGGGCCCTGCGTGTCGAGGGCGCATGTCGCTGGCTAACTCAGCCTAAGCGCTGACGATGACGTTACCCGAGCGGAGCCCACATGTCGATCCGCGTGGTAGCCGTGGACCGAGTCCGCGGTGGACCCGAGCCGAGCGTGACCAAGCCCATGGGCCGTGACGCCGAGAGCCAATCAGAGCTGCCACGCGTGTCCATGCCGACGCAATAATTAATTTCCGAAAAAGAAAATGATTTATTAATTCGAATAATGATTTCAAATTTAGATTCAAACTTCAAACGCTTATAACTTTTGCGTTTCAACTCCGATTTGAAGCGATTCAAATTTCTAAATTTGTATAAAATTAAGATCTACCTAAATATAAATTTTATTTAATTTTTGGACTAAAGTTTTTCTCTGTAAAATTATTTAATTGATTATTTAAACTTTAAATAATCATAACTTTTAACGTTTTAACTTCAAATTTGACGATTCCAGTTTCTAAAAATCCAGAAAATTATGTTCTCTCTGTTTATGGATTTTATTTGGAGTTTTGGGATCTTTTTTGCCTAGTGTTTATTTGTGTATTTGCTATTTGCACGCTTTACGAGTGAGCGTTGAAGTGCAGGAAGGATTCGAAGGAGAAGTGTTGACTCGGGATCCAACTCAAGACCAAGAACAAGTACTTTTGAAGGCAAGTTGTGCTTTGACCATGTTGATCCTATTTCAAAATCTATTTTGATTTAAACTATTGCATGCTAGTTCAATTAGAAAGATACTTTGTTTAAACATGAAGTTAGATAAATACCAATTTGCTATATGACACCTTGATTACTTAAGTATGTGCCATGACCCTTTGTCACCCTAGTTGTGGTTTACTAGTTGGACATTATTAAATTGCCAACATGGGTTTAGATCGTTGTAGTATCTTTGCTAGACGCTACGTGCTCATGACATGATTTTGAACAACCAAATGCTAATGTGGACTTAATGATATATTGAACCTGTTTTGGAAAAGTATCATGTGAAGTTGATGGCACGTGGTGCATGGTAATCAACCTGGGTTTGATAAAACATGATTTCGAGGGCATGTGGCAAGAGTATGTCGAGTGGGCCGCTTGTGGCATTGGGAGTGTTGATTTGGTTTTTCTAGGGTAGTCTTGCCCTGGTCACTCTAAGGACTTAACCTTGCAAGCCTTTGAACTGGGTCATACTTGCAACCACATGGCTGGAATGGGACGGCCCTAGTTGACTAAGTCGCTAAGGACTCACTTGTGGAGCCTCAGGGTGTCGCTTACACCTTTTGTGTGATTGTACGGGGAGGCGTATCGTGGTGTGGCCAGTACCCATCTAACGGTGTGTTGGTCCCATACTTCGCCTTGGCTAAGGGAAGGGATGGTGTAGAGCACGAGGAGAGGACCACCTGTGTTGTTTGAGGCTTCCGAAAGGCTTTGTTATGATCGCTCATTCGCATACTCTTGTATGGCGATTCACGGCTGACGTGGTGAGTGGATTGTATCTTGTGGGTAAAGTGCATAACCTCTGCAGAGTGTAGACTCTATGTGAATAGCCGAGTCCACTTCTTTGATCGACAATGCTCGGAATTACAGTCAAGGGTTAGATTTTAAAATAACTTGGATTTGAAAAGTTGGGTTGGTTTAATAATGAAGATGATGGAAATGTGGTTTAGGATGGGGAAAAATGTTTATTAAACTTCTTGAAAAGTTATTTATGCTTTACTTATTTCTACTGCTTCGAATCTACTTATATTACTTGTCAAAAGCTGTTTACTGCAAATATACCTTAAGCTATTCCTTTGTACCAAGCCATGCATATAGTATATTAGCTTGCATTCTGTGCATGACTTCTTTGAGTACCAAGTACTCACCCTTGCCCCAACACAATATCGCTTGAAGAGGAGATTACGCCCGGCTTTGGAGGAGGAACTCCAAGAGGACCCGTCTACTTAGGGATGCGAGCCCGATCGATTGCTGTGGTATCTTTGGATGGCGCCACGGTTTATTTGATTTTCTTTGTTATTTCTCTTTTAATAAGTTTCGCCTTGCGAGGCATATATTTGTAACTTGGCCATAAGGTCGAGTAACCAGTTTGGTTATTTAAATAAAGTACTTTGATAATATCGATTGGTATGATTGTGATATTTACCGATGTTAAGACTGTGTGCACTAGCGCGTTCCTGGACTAGTGCTGAATACGCAGAGGGTCCGGATTTGCAAATTCGGGGTCCCGACAGGTAGCAGGCCTTCAGCTTCTTGCTTGGCCTCCTGCTCGATCCCCTCTTCTCTTGGCTCAGTTAGAGCTGGCTGGGGTAGAGGTGGCCAATCTCCTTCCTTGGATCTGCAGCTCCCCCTTCCCTTCTTGCTCTTGCTCCTCTTGCTTCCTTTCCCTATCCCTCACGGCTAGGATAAGGAGAAGGCGAGGAGAAGAGAAGGGTGGCTGGCTTCGGTAGAAATGGGGAGAGGAGTGAAGTGAGATGACTGTGACACAGCTGGCTTGGTCTTATCCTTTCCTCCCCCCTCCAATTACTCTTTTACCCATGGGTCCAACACTGTCTTTTCCAAAGCACATGGGCATCAATGTCTTTCTTTCCATTCCCATTGTAGCTCTATTCTTTTTGCATGTTTACCCATACTGATTCCAATCCACCTAATTACATACATTACTGCTAATGGTACTCCTAATGCAGCAATTAATTTGGGTTTGAATTTCAGGGCTCTTACAAGATACCATTGTTTCTTTTTTAGGCATCGGCGTTATTGCAGGCGGCGAATATCTTAGCTGATATCCAGGGCACATTGAAAGATCGTTGGCGCTAAATACCCTTGAACACACTAATTGACACTAGATAGCGGAAGAAATAATTGAAACAAAATTAAACCAAGTGACTAAACCATGAGAATCAATCACAATAATTAAACTGAAATTCATACTTTTGCCTTAAATCAATCAATGTGTCAAAGCATGAATTTCATCACATGAAGTGCAATCTAGAATTTATACCCTCATGCTCCTGCTCGCTGTTGCTCTCGTGCACTGTCGTGCCGCTTCTGCGCTCTGCCGCTCGCCCGCTTGCTACCGCATTGGCCTGCTGCCGAGCGATCCTGCCGAGCGCCCTGCTTGCACGCTGTTGCCTGGGAGCTTCAGCCTCCTACCGAACTCGATCAGCACACCCTATCCTGCGCCGCCATCTGCTCGCTGAGCGTCGACGCGTCCTGGACGGGAGCCTCTTGAACAATGTGCTGCCTTCTGCTAATCTCCAATCTACACTTGCGCCGCCACGCCAAAATCAATCTCTCTCTGGAAAACTCTTCCTGGATACGGCTGCGCCGTCGCCCCTTTTTTTCTACGCTTCCTTCGGCCAGCCGCCACTACGATCTATTTTTCCTGGAATCTGAAACCCTCGCTGCTATCTTTTCTCATCGTGCTTCAGATGCTTTTTATAGCGAGTCTTTCATTCGGCCCGGCCCACCTACATCGCTGCCTACGCGCTGGCCACACCTAGCCCCAGCTGTTGCATGCATGCACTTGCCATCCTTCTCGTAATACAATATCCCTTATCTGCTCTTGCATGCAAAGACCTGTAGTCCCCCATGCACAAACGCTAGCAATACTCAAGCATACATCCTGTTTCTTCTTAATGCAAACACGCACACACAATGCACACAACACCACACGCACTCACACATGCATGCACAACTTATTTCTCCTTAATACATATTTATCAAGCATACTAATCACAAATTATTTTGCTAAATCACTCAACAAAAAAAAGATCAACATACATCATCGGTTGCTCTGCCTCCACTCATCCCGACACCTTCTGTCGTGCCTCCTCCAGTGCCATCAACAGATCCAACCGACTTGTTGGGTTTTACCTTGGATGATTTGGACGATCCTAAGGTGATGTCCACGGACGACTACTCAGCCGACATCCGTAAAATTATTGATGTGTCAACTGTGGCGTCGGTTGATGTGACCTCTGCGCCTGGTATGCAAGTACGGCTAGACCGTCTCTTTTTCGAGGTCACTCAACCCGAAGTGAGGCTCTTGGCCGACACGCAGCCTCTGAGGACCGCCATGGCAGCAGTTGAAACCGATCTCCCTCCTGAAGACATGAAGGCCCTTCTAGATGTTTGCTATCTGGACAATCAGCGAGATGAAGTAAAAGCAGCCAGGGCCAGAATCGCCTAGCGCAAAGCGCAGTAAGCCGACCAGTGACTCCTGGACAAGCTAGTAGCCGACACAAAGTCTAAGAAGCAAAGGTTTCATCAAGACGCTGCGGGCTATAAGTCTGTGAAAACCCAGATCCTGGAGCTTGAATCGGGCAAGAAGCTGCTCGAGGAAAAACTAGCTGAAGTCAACAAGCAGCTAGCCGATGGTCAGATGCGAGCTGTTGAATCTGCTTCTTCACTTGCCGGCCAAAAGCGCGACATCGGCGAGGCAGTCACTAAAGTCAAGGAGCAGTCCGCAAAGATGGTCCCCATCCCAGGCAATGCCAAAGAAGACTATCAGATAGTGGATGGGATCCAGGAAACCATCGCCAAAGCGGTTGCTGTGTTGTCGGCTTTAGGAGCTAGGCTGCTGGGCTCTAGGATGTAATTTCCCTTCTGCTAGTATTGCCCCAAAACAATGCTGAATGATTTTGTAATGCTTGCTTAATCGGCTGTTTAACCGATTCTGATTTTGTAATGCTTACTCGATTGGCTGTCCAACTGATTTATTTCCTCTTTAGTCCTTGGTCTCTGATTGGCATCGCTGTTGTAATCATGACCCAATCCGCACGCTAGGGTAGTATTTCTTTAGGTATTTTCCGTTAATCGCCTTTGGTAGTGTGGACCCTTCAAGAGTTTCGAGTATATACGAATTTCCATCGACAAGCCGACTTATCCTGTAAGGCCCTTCCCACGTTGGTGACCATTTACCGAATCGATTTTCTTTTGACCCAATTGGTAGTACAGTCTTCCATACTAGATCGGCTTCATTAAATGACTTCGGCACAACTTTTTTGTTGTACGCTCTTGTCTACGGTTGATGTCGGCAATGAGATTTGTGATTCGAGGGGGATTCGTGTGGGATCGGAGTTGATGGTAACAGAGGATGCGAGGGATTTTTAGACAGGTTCGGGCTCTCTCGATCGAGATAATACCCTAGTCCTGTGTTCTTGTATGTATGAGTTTCTTCTTTTTTTTCCTCTCTTCAGTATTGTCTCCTCCCTCCCTTATATACCCGGGGGGAAAAACCTTACAAAAGGTGACACCTGGCCTGTCACCAGGTGGACTAATGAGTATCTCTTGTGTCTCTATTTGCTGGACCCAACTACTACCAGGAGTTTGGTCGTGGCTTTCCCGACCCGCGCCTGCGAGTCCGCCAGGGTTTGGTGGCTGCAGGCTGCGGGCTGCAGGTTGCAGGCTTTGCTCTACACGGCTTTGTCTTGATGTGGGACGGTGCTTCGCCGAGGGGTCAACACGCTACCCAGGTGAAGAGGTTGGGCTCTGGCCATACCCTTCACATGGTGCTTTAGATTTCACGGCCCAGTTACTGCGCTGGCCATTTGGCCTTTGGGCTTCTTTGCAGGACCCGGGTCTCGGACATCCCACAGTAGCCCCCAAGTGCTTTAAGATCGAATTGCCTCAGCCTGTCATGCTAAATATACTCTTGCAGGTAAGGAGATCATAAAGGACTTGTTAGCGTTTAAGATCTTAATCGGTATCTATCGACTCCATGTTCGAGTGGCACTCGCACCCGCTTACGGTGTGCAGCGATCGGCCCTCACAGAGCGTGCCAAAAATAGGTCGACTCATGGCCGGGTGGCTCGTGGCCGAGTGGTACCCGCGCCCGTTTACGGGGTGCAGCAATCTGCCCTTATGGAGCGTACCAAAAATAGGTCGGCTCATGGCCGGGTGGCTCCTGGCCGAGTGGTACCCGCGCCCGTTTACGGGGTGTAGCGATCGGCCCTCATGGAACGTACCAAAAATAGGTCGGCTCATGGCTGGTGGCTCGTGGCCGAGTGGTACCCGCGCCCGTTTACGGGGTGCAGCAAAAATAGGTCGGCTCATGGCCGGGTGGCTCGTGGCCGAGTGGTACCCGCGCCCGTTTACAGGGTGCAGCGATCGGCCCTCATGGAGCGTACCAAAAATAGGTCGGCTCATGGCCGGTGGCTCGTGGCCGAGTGGTACCTGCGCCCGTTTACGGGGTGTAGCGATCGGCCCTCATGGAGCGTACCAAAAATAGGTCGGCTCATGGCCGGGTGGCTCGTGGCCGAGTGGTACACGCGCCCGTTTACGGGGTGCAGCGATCGGCCCTCATGGAGCGTACCAAAAATAGGTTGGCTCATGGCCGGTGGCTCGTGGCCGAGTGGTACCCGCGCCCATTTGCGGGGTGCAGCGATCGGCCCTCATGGAGCGTACCACGAGTTCATCAGAGTGATACCCGTACCCGTTTACGGTGCACAGCTTAATACTCTCATGGAGTGTATCCTCAAGACCATTTTAATTTGATCCTCCAGCGATTTCCAATCACGCCGTATGGCGATAACCAGCAATTAACCCCAAATTATGGGGTGAATCGCTAGATGATGTTCGGAAAGTACCCGGTCCCAACCTTTCGTGGCGACCAGCGAATGGGCCCATCGTGGGGCGCACCTTATCCCAAACCTCGGACCGGACTTGACACCTGGCCACGACTTGCGCGACACAGCGAACGACTCAACGTGAGGCATGCCCTAGGTCCGGCCCAGTTGCGTGTATGGAAGCGGATGTGGTTTTCCCGCCGTGAGGCGAAAACCTAGCCCCACACTCTATAAATAGGGGGTTTCTTAGCGAGGAAAAGTCGCATTTGTCCCTCCACTAACTTGGTTCTGAAACGCGCGGAGCTTCCCCGGCGATCCCAGCAGTCTAGGTTCTCCGCCCGCATATTTGGGATCCTTGCTTCTCCGGCGGTTCCCGATCAAAGATGTCTTCCCCTTCTCCTTCGCCGGATGCTAGTCCGGACCCATCCGCGGCGGGATGGGAAACCTCCGTGACCACGGAGGCTCGCCTGGAGGAACTGGTGGCCGTCGGCGTTCTTCCACCCCTAGAGCTGATTTCTGCTCGCCCCGCTACAGGTGAATCTCATCCCACGCCCCGAGAGAATGAAATCGTGGTCTTTGAGTCCTTCTTGCGTGGGTTTGGCGTTCCCGGGAGTGCTTTCTTCCGGGGGCTTCTCCATTTCTATGAGGTTGAGTTGATCAATCTGAACCCCAACTCCATTCTCCAGATCTCCATTGTTGTCCAACTTTGTGAGGCGTATCTCGGGATTCGCCCTCATTTCAGTCTCTTTCGTTCCCTTTTCTTGCTTAAACCGCACCCGAACCGGAACGCGCCCAAGGCAATTGGGGGTGCCGGCTTTCAGTTGCAGGAGGGTTTGAAGAAATCCTACTTTTCCGTTCCCCTCAAAACCTCCCTCAAAGGTTGGAACCGGGAGTGGTTTTATTGCGCCAATGTTGATCCTTTCTTGGCGCCTTACACTGGCCAGGCTCCCGCTGTCTTTCGCTGCTGGAACGAAGCCCCCGAGGATCGCGAACTGGACTAGGTTCCAGAGCTTTTGGAGTTGATCGCCAGGTTGAAGGGAGACGGCTTGACTGGGGCTGGGATCGCCATTAGCTTCGCCAAGCGCCGAATACAACCTTTGAAGGAGCGAGACCACTTGGGCTTTCAGTATAGTGGCCTTCAGGATTCCACCTGGGAGACAAATGAGCCCATCCCCAAAGAGGTTTTGGCGGTTCGGATGGTTGATTTCTTCGCTACTGGCGCCATGATTTCAAATAGAGGTTGCCCGGGCAAGTTCTCGGCCCGTCGAGATCCTCCTAGCGTAAGTATCTCTTCTATCTGAAGATTTGTTTCGGCGTCTTCTTACCATTTGCTGCCCTGACGTCTTTCGGTCTTCTCTTATAGGGGCGTAAGGTCTTCTTCTCAGACGCTCTCTCGATTGAAGAGCGCTCAGTCGAAGTGGCCCGCTGATTCTTTGGCCGCGGGGCAAGGAATCCCCAAGAAGAAGAAACTGTCATCCGGGAGGTCCTCTGACGCTTCCTTCCCGGTTGGCGGTCCGATAATTCGGAAGCCCACTACCGAGGCGCCCGCGTCGTCCGCCACTGCTTCTCGAGTTCCTTCTGTTGCGAGATCCGCGAGTCCACCTGTTGCAGATATGGGGAAGCATGGCTCGGGGTCTCGGTCCTCCAGACAGGCATCGTCCAAGAGGTATTTCACCTATTGACTCTTGCCCTCACTTTCCAGTTCTCTGTTGTGACATACCTATCTGCTCTTTGGGTCAGGACGCCCTCCACCGAAGTTCCGACTGAGACCCCTCCCGAAGGGGCGGCTCAGGAAGCTATCCCTTCGGAGAGGGTTGCTTCCCCCGCTGCTTCTCCGACTGGTGGGCTTAAGACTCCGGCCGAGCAAACGCCACCTCCTTCGCCCGGTGGTGCTGTTCCTGCGTCGCCGACTGGCCCTGCGTCTGATGAACCTGTCGGTGGTTCCCCTCCTCCGATAGAGGAGATACCTCGGGTGCCCCCGCCGCTCGGCCCTCTTCCGGAGCCTCCGGTCCGGGCCATGTGGCGGGAGGGAGACTCCGATTGGGAGGGGCTCGAGGAGGAGGAAGGAGAGGAGGTAGCCGCGCGTAACGAGCTGTATGAACTAACAGCGAGATGCTGCAGGCAGGTTCGGGTAGTTGCCAACTCCCCTTTCTCCCCTTTGTGTAATCACCGGGCACTGAATTTTACGCGGCGTTCCCTCGTGGTGTTTAGGACATGGGCACGCGTTCCGAGAAGAGATCTAAGCTCTTCAAGGTCGCGCTGCCCAAGCTCAAGACCCACCAGGAATATAAAGGCGAGCTGAACGAGCTCAGCCAGGAGAAATGGAAGGCAATTCACGCTCTTGAAGATCAATGCCGGGCTCTACACGAGGAGAAAACGGATCTTTCGGGATTGGTCGAAGGTATGATTTCCTCCGGGCTCGGTTGGCTCTCTTTTTCTTCTTGTCTGCAACTAGACTGACTCCATGCGCATCAGCGCGCGACTTGACTGTTGCTGAGCTCGAGGCACAACTGAGGGCTTCAAAGAGATCTACGCTCCAGGCTCAGACCGGCTTGGAGAAGGCTCGGGAGGAGCTGGAAGGTGAGCTGCTTAACTCTACGCTGCTCCCTTTGAACTGGTTGCTCTTTTTCGGTCAACAGTCCGGCTGGTGTGCAGAATACAGAAAGAAGGCATTTGCCCAGTTTGAAGTCCTGAACGGGTGGGTGAAGGCTGCGGAACGGATGCACCTTACACTTAGGAACGCTTGTGAGCCGGTTCTTTGACTTCTGCGCCCCGAGGAGGCCGAGCCCAACCAAGAAGATGACGCTATCCCGCTCCTTTTGGAGGGAGCCGACAATGTCAAATCATACACGAAGGAGTCGGCGATCATGAGTGCCAACCAGGCACTCGCAGTGGTCAAGTCTCATTATCCGCGGATCGACCTTGAGGCCATCAAGGAGGGATTTGCCTGTGATGAGGATAAGGCTGATACGCTTCTTGAAGAGGTCTCCAGCACATCCCAAGTGTTGTTAGAAAGCTTTGAGTTTTGAGTCGATGTAAACCTTCACTGAAACACTGGCTTTTGTCCAAAACTGCAGTGCGGGCTGTCCTTTTTCTTCTTTGCTTGGTCTGTTGGTTCGTAGAATAATCCTCTGTTTGAGCAAGATTCCCGACTGGTCCAGCCCCCGGGTGCCGGGACTCGGCTCACGACCTTTTCGTCCCAAACACGCTTTTCCGAGTGGCCGAAGTTTGCCGTTTTGCTCGACTGCTCCAGCTCTCGAGCGCCGGGACTTGGCTCGTGACTTTTTCGTCCCAAACACGCTTTTCTGAGTGGTTGAAGCTCGCCGTCGTGCTCGACTAGTCTTTCATTACCAAGCATTCTGAGCGTTCGGACTGTCACGCTTTGTTCGAAGCTCCATTTACTTCGCAGTCTCTGGGATTGCCAGGTAGCCCCTGGCTTACCGCTTAGTTGAAACAGGTAAGCGGGAAGCCCTACGTTGCCACGTGTCTTGTAAAACATCCTTCTGTCTTGGTCAACGTGTTGATCTGCTTCAGTACTCTTAAAGCCATTTTGTGTTCTGTGCCTCTTAAATGCTGCGACGCTTTGGTGGTATATCCTGGGCGTCTCGTTTTTCGGCATGGGACTTGGATTATAAATAGGATGTTACCGCTCGTAGAGCGATCATCCTCTTCTTGAGCCTCATGGAGTACATTGACCCGGAGAATGCCGAACTGTGGGAAGACCTCGACTTCGCTCTCATGGAGCAGGCCGAGGAGGAGGCTGCAGCGTGGGACACGGCTGCCGTCACCGCACTGATCGGCGTCGTTCCGGCGCTGGAGGAGGTTGCGGACGTCATCAAGGAGATCCTTGGGCGGGAGCGCCGCGACGCCACTACCGTCGAGGCTCTCGTCCTCCTCGTGCCGTCTCTTGAGGCGGTCGCCGGACGGATCCTCGAGGCCTTGGGCCACGCTCGCGGTACCTAGCCTCCTCCGCCCCTTAGCAATATAAATTATTAATATGAAATAAAATGTGTAAATTATTGTGTGACTGTCTGCTGCGCGAACTCTTCTGGATGTTATGTCCCTGATTTTCGATGTGTGCCCTTGCTGATTTTTCCAACCCTCCGCACGAGGAGTACCAGAGGGCTGAACTTAGCTAGCTAGGGACTACCGACTTGGGTTTTCGCATCCGGAATCGTTCGGCAACCGTGAACAAGCACGCCCGAGTGGTTAATGTTTCTCGCGTCCTCGTCTCCCCTTTTTCTCCTGTGCTGATACAACTTCCGGCTATCGAATCATGCTACTCGTTGTGGTTTCATCATGAGCGCGCATTTCCGAAAAGTTTGCACCAGCGCAGTTTAGGATAGACGCTGTCTTACTCAGGACGTAACCACTCGAAACTAATTATGGTTCCACGATAATCGAGACAGATGACAAGTCAAGAGAATTTATAACTTTATTTAACATGAGGGAGCCAGATTCATAACTTAAGCGTAGAAGCGGAGCAGCTGTTCGACGTTCCAGGTATTCACCAAAACCGTGCCATCTTCACGCTTGATTCGGTAAGCTCCCGGACGCACCACCTCCTCCACAATGTATGGGCCTTCCCAAATCGGAGAGAGCTTATGCTCACTTTTTTGGCTCCTTCTGAGGACGAAATCTCCCTTGGAGAAAGTGCGACTCCGAACATTGCGAGAATGATAGCGTCGTAGGCCTTGGAGATACTTGGCCGACTGGATGGCTGCAACGTTCCTAGCTTCTTCGAGTTGATCAAGCTCTTGCAATCGGCTCTCCTCTGACTCGACCTCTTTGTAATTTCGAACCCTCGGGGATCCGAATTCCAACTCGGTTGGCAGGACCACTTCTGACCCGTACGCCAAAAAGAAAGGAGTCTGCCCGGTCGCTCTGCTAGGAGTAATCCTGAGCCCCCAGAGTACCGAAGGCAGCTCTTTTACCCATCGCGCGGCATACGGTTTGAGGCGATCGAAGATCCTTGCCTTCAGACCCTGGAGGATCATGCCATTGGCTCGCTCGACTTGCCCATTGCTTCGAGGATGGCCTACTGAAGCGAAGCAAATCTTGATTCTTACATCGTCGCACCACTCTTGAAATTCTTCACCTCTGAATTGAGTGCCATTGTCCGTGATGATCCTGTTTGGTACGCCAAATCTGACCGCGATGCCCTGGAAAAATTCCCTGGCTTTAACCGCTGTGACTGTGATGATTGGTTTGGCTTCAATCCATTTGGTGAATTTGTCAATGGCGATGAAGAGGTAAGCGAAACCACCCTGGGCCTTTTTCAGGGGCCCAACTAAATCGAGCCCCCAAACTGCAAAGGGCCAGGAAATGGTGATGGTTTGCACCTCTTGTGCCGGCAAATGCGTTTACCGAGCATAGAACTGGCATCCTTCACTTGCGCGAATGATATCTTTCGCGTCCATCACAGCTGTTGGCTAGAAGAAACCCTGACGGTAGGCCTTCCCGACCAAAGCACTTGACGCGGCGTGATGTCCGCATACTCCCAAGTGGATCTCCTGGAGTAAGTTCCTCCCCTCTTGCTCCGAAATGCACCGCCTAAGGATGCCGGAGGCGCTCTTTCGAAAGAGCTCTTCTCCGACTACCACGTAGGCCTTGACCTGGCAGGCGATCCGCTCGGCCAGAGTGCTGCCTTCGGGAAGCCTACCTTTCAACAGGTAATCCAGATACGGAGTTGTCCAGTCTGGGTTGATGACTAAACTCCGCCTCGGGGTCTTGCTTATTCAACTCTTTCTGTCTGGCTCCCGTGGGCTTATGAAGCTCTTGAACGAATATATCGCTTGGGGCCACCGCCGAGTCGCCCCCATCTTTGCCAGCTCATCCGCCACCTCATTATTGCGGCGTAGGATGTGGACCAGCTCCAATCCATCAAACTTGTTCTCCAATTCTCGGACCTGCTGACAATACGCCGCCATGGTCTGATCGACGCGCGACCAGTCTTTCTGTACTTGGCTCACCACTAATTCCGAGTCTCCGCAAACCGTCAACCGTCGAATGCCAAGTGATATGGCGATGCGGAGCCCGTGGATGAGCGCTTCGTACTCTGCGGCGTTGTTCGAGGCCGGAAAATGGATCTGAAGGACGTATTTGAGCTGATCACCCTTTGGCGAGATGAGTAGAATTCCAGCCCCGGCACCGCTGAGCATGAGGGATCCGTCGAAATACATCGTCCAATACTCTAGCTCTTTCTCGACGAGGGGGGTCTGGAACTCGGTCCACTCGGCTGTGAAGTCGGCTAGGACCTGTGACTTGATGGCAGTGCGCGGCTTGAACGAAATATTGAAAGCTCCGAGCTCAGCTGCCCATTTCGAGATTCTCCCAGTAACTTCCCGATTACGGAGTATGTCTCCTATCGGGAAGGAGGTTACTACTGAAACCTGGTGCTCTTGGAAGTAATGCTTCAACTTCCGCGAAGCAACCAGGACGGCATACAACAGCTTATGGCCTTGAGGGTACCGCACCTTGGATTCGCCCAATAGTTCGCTGACAAAGTAGACTGGGTACTGCATTCCGTAGCGGTGTCCTGCCTCCTCCCGCTCCACGACCACCGCTGCACTAACCACGTGGGTCGTTGCCGCTATGTAAAGCAGGAGTGGCTCTTTCGGCGTCGGTGAGACCAGGATCGGAGGAGTGGAGAGGAACGCCTTGAGCTCTTCAAAAGCTCGCTGTGCCTCGACCGTCCACTCAAAACAATCCTGTTTTTTTAGGAGCTTGAAGAAGGGCATCCCCCGAGCCCCCAGTCGGGAGATGAACCTGCCGAGCGCCACCATGCAGCTAGTGAGCTTTTGAACATCCTTTTGGCTAGAAGGAGGTGTCATTCTCATGATGGCCTCGATTTTTTTCGGGTTTGCCTCGATCCCACGACGAGAGACAATGAAGCCGAGTAGTTTTCCGGTGGAGACTCCGAAAACACATTTCTCCGGGTTGAGCCTCATGCTATACGCCCTTAGACTTTCGAACGTCTCGGCCAAATCAGAGGTGAGATTCTCCTTCTCTTGTGTTTTGACCACTACATCGTCCACGTATGCCTCCACGTTGCGCTCGAGCTGATTGTGAAAACACCGCTGTATCGTGCGTTGATAAGTTGCACCAGCGTTTTTCAGCCCGAACGGCATTGTGACATAGCAATACGCTCTGAATGGAGTGATGAACAAGGTCTTCTCGCAGTCGTCTTCTCGAAGGCGGATCTGATGGTAGCCTGAGTACGCGTCTAGGAAGCTAAGGAGTTCGCACCCGGCGGTGGAATCCACCACTTGGTCGATCCGAGGTAACCCGAACGGATCTTTTGGGCACGCTTTCTTGAGATCTGTGTAATCAACACACATGCGCCAACTGTTATTCTTCTTGCGGACAAGTACGGGGTTTGCCAACCAGTCGGGGTGATACACTTCTTTGACAAAGCCCGCGACTAGCAGCTTTGTGATCTCCTCCCTGATGGCATCACGACGATCTTGGGCGAACTGCCGTAACCTCTGCTTGACAGGCTTGGCCGCCTTGTCCACGTTCAATGCGTGCTCGATCACCTCCCTGGGAACTGCGGGCATGTCAGACGGCTTCCAAGAAAAGACGTCCTTGTTCGCCTGGAGGAAGGTGACGAGCGCGTCTTCCTATTCCTTCCCCAGCCCTGTCCCGATCAAGGCCATTTGAGCCGAGCTGGACGGGTCGAGGGCGACCTTTTTGATACCTTCGTCTGGTTTGATTCCGGGCTTCGGTGACTTCTGAGTCGGGACATAGCTTTCGTCCTGACTGATTTCTGCCGCCGACCGAATCTCTTCCCTGCTGGCTTGTACTTGCAGCGCCTCGGCCATCTCGCAGCTTTCCTTATCGCAAGAGAAAGACTGCTTGATATCACCATGTAACGTGATAATACCGTTCAACCCTGGTATCTTCAGTGCCAGGTATGCATAATGGGGCACCGCCATGAATCTGGCTAGCGCTGGCCTTCCCTGAATGGCATGATATGCTGTCCCGAAATCAGCCACCTCGAAGTTGAGGTTCTCGGTCCGGTAGTTTTCTCTCGTGCCGAAGGTGATTGGCAGGGTGACCTGCCCGAGCGGTGTCGCCAATGTCCCGGGAATCACCCCATGGAACGATGACGACCCATGTTTCAACTCCGACCGGGAAATCCTCATGTCGTCGAGTGTTTTGATGAACAAGACGTTAAGTCCACTTCCCCCGTCGATAAGCACCCTCTTGAGCTTGATGCCGCAGATGACTGGACTCAAGACAAGGGGATACCTGCCGGGGAATGGGACTCGGTCCGGGTGATTCGAGCGGTCGAAAGTGGCTGCTACCTCGGACCACCTCAGGTACTGGGGGGTCTCCGGGGCGATCGCGTTGATGTCCCGGGCAGCGAACTTCTGCTTCCGTCTGGACTCATACACGGCCGAGCCCCTGAAGATATAGTTGAGCTCCAGTTCAGCCTCCTTATAGTCTTCTTCTCCTTCAGGAGGACGGTGCTTCTCGACCGCCTGACCTTGACCCCGCCCGGCTTGCGTCTTACTCTCCCGGGCGAATCTCTTCAGAGTGAAGCAGTTGTAGGATCGAAATATACGAATATAGCAATCAGAGGGGGGGTGAATGATTGTGCGGAAGCTAAAACCAAATTCTTAATCTATTAAAAGTTCACCCCAAAACAGAACCAAATAATTGCCTCGTTTTCGACAAAAACAGAATGATAGAGGTTCGGTAAAACGCAAATTCCCGGAGATCCAACCGTCGGATCGATCTAAAATTTGGACACAAGAAACTAGATTCCAGTACAAACCGAACCCAAAAAGAATAAGCTCGATCGGACTTACGGATCAAAAGTTATAAGCTTCGCAAGCTTGCTGTTTCAGAACTTGACGAGAATCAATCTAATCAAAACTTCAAGATTAAACAAGATCTTCAAAAGATTAATCAACTAGACTTTGAGAAACTCTAAATCAATACCCTAGAACGGTTTTTGATGGATCAAATCAAGATGAAACTCAACGATCAAAAACCAATCTAGAATTAGAACAAGCATGCAAACAAGAACCAAAACAGAAAACACTGTAGCGACGTGGTTCTTGTGAGCACGCAAAAAATCTTGGAAGAATTGATCTTTATTTCTTGTCTAAAATACTCTCATCAAAAGAGTACAAACCCTAAAACCAAGCTCAAAGCTTGATGCGCTCAGCTCTACTTGATTCGATGCCCTTCAACAGGAGACAACCCCTCCTATTTAAAGCACCAACCCACAAGGAGTTCTGAATACGATTCCTATTCCCTAGAAGGAATCTGTATCCAACACAACTCTACTTGGCCCAACCTGGCCGAGTACAACTCTTGCACGCGTATGGCAACCCTACCATACTCACGTGACTAACACTTTGCACGCGTATGGCCACCTGCCATACTCACGTGACTAACACTTTGCACGCGAATGACCTCCTGCCATTCTCACGTGACTAACCATTCTTCATGTGCACCATTCTCTTAGACCGAACGTCTCGCATGACATCCTTGACCACCAAGACCTCAGTTCCTCCTGAACCTAGTCCCGAACCTCAGTTCCTCCATGAACCTAGTTCCGATCCCGTCATCGACCACGTTCGTCTTCAAGCAATACCTGCACATGATCAAACCACAAAACAATTCCGAGCACAAGTCCACGACTTGACTCACATCAATCCATGCAAATACTCACATGAGCATTGCATAAAGTCCACTTCAAAAGAAGCATCATGAAATCATCACAAATTTCATAATCTCAAATTCAAATCAAACACAATTCCAAGTTTGCTCAAAACTTTAATCGAGCAAAAACGCATTCACGACGGACAAGGAAATATGGTCCGGCGTACACATGAAAAATCACTCAAAAAACCATTCACAACGGACAGACAAAATCGGTCCGTTGTACAAGTGAAAGTTTCGGTTCCAAGAAGAAATCATTCTGGCGAAAACACGTTCACGACGGACAAACAAAATCGGTCCGTCGTACATGCGAAATCAAACCTCAAAAAGCCATTCACGACTGACCAAAGAAGTTTGTCCGCCGTACATGCAAAACTTACTGGTTTCTTGGAAGATTGAGTTCGACTCATGAGCTCAAAAACATGTCCACGACAGACCAACAAAGTTTGTCCGTCGTAGATGGGAAACTTACTGTTTCTTGAGATCTTGGTCCGGCGCAAAAGCGAAACTTACTGCTTCTTGTCAAATTGTCAAAACACATGAACAAACATATTTGCAAATTCAATTCTAAGCCAATTTTTCAGCACATGATTTCACAATCTCCCCCTTGATGAAAACATTGGCAACACCACTTAGAATTGAACATTTGGCATTCACTTTACAAAAGATTTTGAAATCCAAAGGATCAAGGACCAAAAAGAAAACACAGAATTCCCCCTTTGACCAAAATGCAAAACAAAATCTCCCCCTGAGAAGGAAAATGTGTGTGAATGTGCAATGTGCCCAAAAATTCCAAACTTCTCCAAAAAATCTCAAAAATCCAAAAACAATTCCCCCTATTTCTTCTCCCCCTTTTTCCTTAAACTCTTCAATGATTTCCAAATTTCTCCCCCTTTGGCAATGGATTCATCAAGAGTACAAAAGAGAGAACAGGTTCAAAATTTTTTCTGTAGCAAAGATTTCACAAGGAGAAACAAGGGAGTGCCAAGATAGGAAAAGATGAGCTCATTCGATCATATAACCTTATATATCACATAATATGCAAAATACATGATCTTGATGTGATTTTAACAAGTTAGGGAATGACATGCATCTCAACCTCAATTCAATCAACTATAGCCAAGTACTAAGCAAAACCTTTAGTAGAAAAACAAAGGCTCAAAGTTGAAGCAAATAACAAATCAGGGCGAGCAAGTAGTTTCAACTCCAATCTAGTGGACCAATTTAATCTTTAAACAGTAAACTGCATGTGGCATGCTTGAAGCATACTTCTTTTATTTCCTTGGAGTGGCATGCTTGAAGCATACATCTTGTCTTTTGAGGGAATGGCATGCTTGAAGCATACATCTTATCTTTTAGGGAAAGTATCCTGAAGCTCATAACTTGAGGCTTTTGCTTTTAACAACCCTTTTTTATTGATTCCCTTTTCTTTTCATTTTTCTTTGATTATAAACATGCAAAAGTGATTAAAAGGTCTTATGAAAGAGTAAAGTTGAAAATACACTTGCTCCATAGCCCAAATTTGTCAAGAAGATTCAATAACAAGCCTAAAAGAGTAAGATATCACAGAGTATCTAGCTATAGGCAATCAGTCCAGGGAATTCCGCAATATCATTTTTTAGTTCAAGTGGAACAATTTAGATTATCATATATTAGCTCAATTACATAACATATAAAGAAATATGATAAAGTGAGCTCATTAAGTGAAAGAACTTGGCAAAGAAACTCCCCCTCAAAATAATCCCATTGGATGAACAATTCCAAGTTCTCCCCGAATAAAAGCAAAACGAGAAGAAGACAAAGGTTTTGTGAAAATGTCTGCCAATTGATGTTCAGTATCCACATGATGAAACACAATGTTGCCTTTTTCAACATGATCTCTAAGAAAGTGAAATCTGATGTCAATGTGTTTTGTTCTAGAGTGTTGCACGGGGTTCTTAGCAATGCAGATTGCACTAGTGTTATCACACAAAAGAGGAACACTATCCAAATTAACCCCATAATCTTTAAGTGTAGCTACTATCCAAAGAATTTGAGAACAACAACTAACAGCAGCCACATATTCAGATTCAGCAGTTGATTGTGCAAAAGAAGATTGTTTTCTAGATGACCATGCAATGAGAGAATTTCCCAAGAAGTGACATGAACCGAAGTGCTTTTCCTATCAATTCTACATCCTCCAAAATCAGCATCAGAAAAAGATCTCAAACTAATGCATGAGGAAGCAGAAAGCCAAATGCCAAAATCTTGAGTTCCATGAAGATACCTGAAAATCCTTTTGACAGCTTGTCGATGTGAAACACGTGGGGAAGCTTGAAAACGAGCACACAAGCATACAGCAAATTGTATATCCGGCCTTGATGCAGTGAGGTACAAAAGTGAACCTATCATGCTTCTATATTCCTTTTGATCAACCTGCTCACCATCTTCATCAGGGTCAAGTGCGCAAGTGCTCTCCATGGGTGTCATGATCGGCTTGTTTTTCCATTCCAAAGCGATGTAGCAAGTCTTTCGTGTATTTGCTTTGATGTACAAAAGTACCATCCTTCGTTTGCTTGATTTGAAATCCCAAAAGTATGTCAACTCACCCATCATACTCATCTCAAACTCCTTCCTCATTGTTTAAAACTCAGACACTAAAACATGAGATGAACCACCAAAGATAATATCATCAACATAAATCTGAACGAATAGTTGATCATTGCCTTGCTTGAGTAAAAAGAGAGTTTTGTCAACCTTTCCCATTGAAAAACCCTTTTCAAGTAAAAAGGTTTTTAGCCTATCATACCATGCTCTAGGGGCTTGTTTCAAACCATACAAAGCTTTTGATAGTTTGAGCACATGATTTGGAAACTTTGGATTTTCAAAACCAGGTGGTTGCTTGACATAAACCTCCTCATTTATGTAGCCATTCAAAAAAGCACTTTTCACATCCATTTGATACAATTTGAAACCTTTGGATGCAGCAAAAGCTAAAAGGATTCTAATGGCTTCAATTCTAGCAACAGGAGCAAAGGTTTCATCAAAATCTAAGCCTTCAATTTGAGTGTAACCTTGAGCAACCAATCTAGCCTTGTTTCTAACAACAACACCATCCTCACTTTGTTTATTTTTGAAAACCCATCTAGTTCCAATAATATTAAAATCTGGAGGAGGTGAGACAAGTTTCCAAACTTTATTTCGTTCAAAATTCTCTATTTCTTCATGCATGGCATTGATCCAAGATTCGTCAGATAATGCATGAGATATATCTTTGGGTTCAAAAGAAGCAACTAAAGCGGAATGAGCATGAGTGTCGAATGAATAAACCTGGATCGAGTGACTCTCTCATTTAGGTCTCCAATCATTTGTTCAGATGGATGCATTTTTGAATGTACAAGGGAGCATTGGCTTTTGAGACTTCTCCTTCTCCTTCTTCATTTTCAGCATGTACAGATGATGTTGTAGCTTGAGGATGGTTAGTTGTAGGTGATGTAGTAGTAGGTGCCAAAGGTGCTACATCTTGTTGTGCATTAGGAAGAGTCAAGACCTCATCTTCAACATCATCATCATCTTCAAAGATTTTCTCCTCGAATGTATGCGCTTTGCACTGCATCACTTGGACTAGTGCCTGGACTAGCCTCATCAAAAGTAACTTCACAAGTTTCCACAATTTTGTTAGTCTCCAAAGCAAGCACACGATAGCCACGAGTATGAGCAGGATATCCAAGAAAAATGCCATCAGTTGATCTAGCTTCAAATTTATCAAGATTTCCAGATTTCAAGACAAAACATTTGCATCCAAAAACTCGAAAGTGAGAAACAGAAGGTCTATGTCCAAACCGAAGCTCATATGGAGTCTTACCCAATTTTGATCTCAAAAACACACGGTTTGAAACATAACAAGCAGTTGAAATAGCTTCAGCCCAAAAATTTCTAGGAGAGAGATGTTCATCTAACATGGTTCTAGCCATCTCAACTAACGTTCTGTTTTTTCTTTCGACTACACCATTTTGTTGAGGCACTCTAGGAGATGAAAATTGATGATCAATTCCTTTTTCAGCACAAAAGAGATCAAAGGAAGCATTTTTGAATTAAGTTCCATTATCACTTCTAATAGCTTTGACAGCTCCTGGATGGTCAACAGAAAGCCTAAGAACAAGACTTCTAAAATGACTAAAAGCCTCATCCTTAGATGCCATAAAATACACCCAAGAGTATCTAGAAAAATCATCAACAATCACAAGCACATACCGTTTGCCTTCAAAGGATTGAACTTGAGATGGTCCAACTGTATCAAGATGTAGAAGCTGTCCTGGAGCGTTTGTCATCATCATGGTAAGAGGTGGATGTGAACCTGCAATCATCTTACCATGTCTACAAGAAGAACATACTAGATTGCTATCACCCTTAAGCTTAGGCAGGCCACGTATAAGATCTAAACCACTTACACGATTAAGATGATCAAAACCAACATGACCAAGTCTACGATGCCAAAAGAATAAATCTTTAGAAACATTGGCAATTAGACACCTATGCTTAGAAGAAGGTGATGCATCAAAATCAGCTTTAAAGACTCTTCCAAAACGAGAAATTTTGAACACAAGATCACCTGAAGCATCTAGCACTTTGCATTCATTTTTCTTAAAGCTTATCTCAAGATCTTCATCAAGCATTTGTGAGACAGAAAGCAAGTTATATTTCAAATTTTCAACAAGAGCCACATCTTTGAACATAAACTTGTCACTTACCTTTATTGTACCTTTTGCCATAACAGAAGAGGAAGAAGCATCTCCAAAAGTAACACTTTCAAAGACGAGATGCACGAGTGAGGAGGAGAACCAATTCTTATCACCGGACATGTGGCGTGAGCATCCGAATCCACTAGCCATATGTTCTCCTTCCTTGCGCGAGAAGCCTACATAGCAAAACATGTCGAGGCCTCGATCGGGGTTAGGAATGAGATTTTTGGGAATCGATCTTGAGACACACGACGCACAACAGTAGGTACAACACGATAATTTTTATGCACAAAATCATATTTGCCTTTTCCCATGTTTGTAGGAACAGAAGGTGTTTTCATCACTCTAGGCGCATAAAAATGTGCTTTGCTGAAATTTGACCTAGCCTCAGTTCTTTCCTTCTTTTGCTGTTTGGCTAGTCTAAAGCAAAAATTTACTAAGTGTCCATCTCTACCACAATGAGTGCAAGTGTACTTGACATGATGTTTAGCTTTAACAGTAAAAGCACATTTTGCATTCATCATAGTAGAAGATAATAAACCACCAGATTGAAAAGCAATTTTCTTAGGCTCATTAGATAACTCAATTTTGCAAGGAGCCTCGAACAACAAGGCGAGGTTTAGTTTCATATGTGGCATAAGGATCAAAACCTAAACCTCTCTTGTTTGTGCTAACCTTAGATTGATCCAAAATCATGTTCAACTTCTTCTTGCCATTAGTGAAACGTTCCAAAGAATTTTGCAAGTAATCAACTTTCTTAGCAAGAGTTAAACAATTATTGCAGGGAACATCTACTTTTCCTTTTTGCTTGCGACAAGTTGAGCATGAGAGAATTTCATGTGAAAGCAAATTATCAGTTAATTGAGAAACCCTAGCATTTGCATCTTTCAATTTTAATTCAAGAGTTGAGCATTTAGAACAAGAAGTTGAACTATGCAAATCATCAGTGGAACAACTAGCATGTACAACATGTTTCTAATTTTTCTCATTTAGATGCAACAAAAGAGCATGTTCTTTCCTAAGCAAGGTGAGCTCATTGTAAATTAAGTCACATGATTTGCAAGTATCATCACTAGGAATCAAAGTCTTAAGTCTAGCAATTTCAGCATTCAATGATTCAATAATGAAATCATGTTTCTTAATTTTCTTATCACGTTTGTCAAGCAATTTTCCAAGACGAGCAACAGCAATAGCTAATTTATCATAAGAGGGATCTACCTCATTGAAGTCGCTGTCGTGGTCGTCCTCGGTGAAGCTATCCTTGCTGCTTGCCATGAGACATAATCCTATTAAATCATGCTTGCTTGGAGTTGCATCATCTTCGCTACTCTCCGAGTCCACATCGCTCAAATTGACTTGTTCAAGAGCGGAAAGAACTCGGTGAACCACCTTGCGGTTGATGAAGCTCTTCTTCTTCCTATCATTTGACGAGAACCTTTTCTTCTCATTCATTCTGTCGTTGTCCTTCTCCTCCTTTGATGTTTTTCCTGCAAGCTTAGGACAATTTGTGCGAATATGGTTGAGGTCACCACACTCATAGCATCTTGGAGGACCACCTCTCTTTCTCATTCTCACATTCTGCAAAGCTTTGTTAAAGCGAGAAGAGAGTAGTGCCAGATCTTCTTCAGGAAACTCTTCAAGTTGCTCATCTGTTAAAGAAGACATGGAAGACAAGGCAAAGCTAGAAGAAGAATTTGCATTTGACATGTTAGAGTTAGAGATCAAAGCAATTGATTTAATGTTACCCTTCCTGGCAAGAACATCCAACTCATGAGTTTTCAACTTAGAGTAAAGAACATCTAATGTGAGTGTGCTCATGGTAGTAGATTCTTGTATAGATGTTACTTTCATCTCCCACACTGACATGTCCAAAGCACTAAGCAATTGTCTAGCATTTTCAGCATCAGTGTAGCTAACTCCAACAGCACGTAGATTGCTAAGAATTTTATTGAAACGTGCAAAGAAGTCATCTATAGATTCACTAGGTTTCATCTCAAAACGCATGTATTCTTTTTTGTAAATATCTTGGCGAACCTCTTTGATAGTGTTAGAACCCTCATGGTAATCACAAAGAGATTTCCATACCTCATATGCGGATCGAAGATGAACCACACGATCAAAGTCGCTGCGTCCCAAGCCTTGGATGATCAAGTTGCGCGCCTTGCTATTTGCTTCAACATGTGTGCGATTGGTGTCGTTGACGTTGTCGTTTGCAGGGACTTCATATGGCTTGTAGACCTTCTCCCAAATTGTGAAGCCCTGTGCTTGGATGAACGCCTCCATCTTGGCCTTCCAAAATTGAAAATCAACACCATCGAACACACATGGTTTTGTCGAATAACGATCCATTGATCTAATCACCGGTTAAGATAGATTAGAGAAACCTGCTCTGATACCACTTGTAGGATCGAAATATACGAATATAGCAATCAGAGGGGGGGGTGAATGATTGTGCGGAAGCTAAAACCAAATTCTTAATCTATTAAAAGTTCACCCCAAAATAGAACCAAATAATTGCCTCGTTTTCGACAAAAACAGAATGACAAAGGTTCGGTAAAACGCAAATTTCCGGAGATCCAACCGTCGGATCGATCTGAAATTTGGACACAAGAAACTAGATTCCAGTACGAACCGAACCCAAAAAGAATCAGCTCGATCGGACTTACGGATCAAAAGTTATAAGCTTCGCAAGCTTGCTGTTTCAGAACTTGACGAGAATCAATCTAATCAAAACTTCAAGATTAAACAAGATCTTCAAAAGATTAATCAACTAGACTTTGAGAAACTCTAAATCAATACCCTAGAACGGTTTTTGATGGATCAAATCAAGATGAAACTCAACGATCAAAAACCAATCTAGAATTAGAACAAGCATGCAAACAAGAACCAAAATAGAAAACACTGTAGCGACGTGGTTACTGTAGCACGCAAAAAATCTTGGAAGAATTGATCTTTATTTCTTGTCTAAAATACTCTCATCAAAAGAGTACAAACCCTAAAACCAAGCTCAAAGCTTGATGCGCTCAGCTCTACTTGATTCGATGCCCTTCAACAGGAGACAACCCCTCCTATTTAAAGCACCAACCCACAAGGAGTTCTGAATACGATTCCTATTCCCTAGAAGGAATCTGTATCCAACACAACTCTACTTGGCCCAACCTGGCCGAGTACAACTCTTGCACGCGTATGGCAACCCTACCATACTCACGTTACTAACACTTTGCACGCCAGATGGCCACCTGCCATACTCACGTGACTAACACTTTGCACGCGAATGACCTCCTGCCATTCTCACGTGACTAACCATTCTTCATGTGCACCATTCTCTTAGCCCGAACGTCCCGCATGACATCCTTGACCACCAAGACCTCAGTTCCTCTTGAACCTAGTCCCGAACCTCAGTTCCTCCATGAACCTAGTTCCGATCCCGTCATCGACCACGTTCGTCTTCAAGCAATACCTGCACATGATCAAACCACAAAACAATTCCGAGCACAAGTCCACGACTTGACTCACATCAATCCATGCAAATACTCACATGAGCATTGCATAAAGTCCACTTCAAAAGAAGCATCATGAAATCATCACAAATTTCATAATCTCAAATTCAAATCAAACACAATTCCAAGTTTGCTCAAAACTTTAATCGAGCAAAAACGCATTCACGACGGACAAGGAAATATGGTCCGGCGTACACATGAAAAATCACTCAAAAAACCATTCACAACGGACAGACAAAATCGGTCCGTTGTACAAGTGAAAGTTTCGGTTCCAAGAAGAAATCATTCTGGCGAAAACACGTTCACGACGGACAAACAAAATCGGTCCGTCGTACATGCGAAATCAAACCTCAAAAAGCCATTCACGACTGACCAAAGAAGTTTGTCCGCCGTACATGCAAAACTTACTGGTTTCTTGGAAGATTGAGTTCGACTCATGAGCTCAAAAACATGTCCACGACAGACCAACAAAGTTTGTCCGTCGTAGATGGGAAACTTACTGTTTCTTGAGATCTTGGTCCGGCGCAAAAGCGAAACTTACTGCTTCTTGTCAAATTGTCAAAACACATGAACAAACATATTTGCAAATTCAATTCTAAGCTAATTTTTCAGCACATGATTTCACAGCAGTCCTTGGCAGCGTGTTTCCCCTTGGGATGGAAAGGGCAAATTGAGTTCATCACTTTGTCGTAGCCATCGGCCTTCTACGCCCGGGGCTGGCCGCGCTCAGCGGTCGCCACTAGCTCCTCGCCCTTGCGCTTCTTCTCCTTTCGCTTGGAGGACTCGGCATGATCCTTTTTCTCGTCATGGCGTTCGGACAAGGCTTCAGAGGCCGACGCATAACGATCTGCCAAGGCAAACAGCTCCCGAACCGAGGACGGGGGCTTTCGAGACATCTTCTTGATGAGATCTGGATCGCTGACCCCCTTTTGGAAGGTTGCAATGACGACCGCGTCGGTGACGTCTTGAACAGTATTATTTTTGTTCATGAAGCGTCTGACAAACTCTCGTAGGGACTCATTCTTCTTTTGGTGTAGTTGGTACAAGTCCCAGGGAGTGCCAGGTCGCTCATACGTGCCTTGGAAATTCGAGATAAACTGCTCGCACAGATCTCCCCAGGAATCTATGGAGTTTGCTGGGAGTCCGGTGAGCCACGCCTGGGCCCGGGAGGAAAGTGTGACCGGCAAATAGTTTGCCATCACGTTCTGATCTCTCCCGGCCGCCCTAACTGCTAGGGCGTACACTTGCAGCCAGGCCTCTGGGTCCCTTTCACCATCGAATTTGGTGATTCCCTTGGGGTTAAACCCGTAGGGCCAGACCACTCGGCGGAGGTGAGGGGCAAAGGCTCGGACCCCCTCGATGACTCCGTCACGTCGCCCGGGGGGCGAACGACGTGGGGGGGACCAGGCTTGGCGAACGCCCTGGTCCCTTAGAAGAACGCCGAATCGCTCGTAGTCATCGGTGTGTCGACGTCGCTCGTCTCTTTCCCGCTCGCGACGTCTGGCATCGAGGTCGGAGCGGAGATTGCGGTTGAGACCATGGCGCAGGTCCTCTCCACGGAGAGGAACGCGATGACCCCGATGAAGCGCTTCACGACCAGGCCGGCTACTAGCCGTTTGGGTGCTTGCCAGAGCGCGGGAGTATACCTTTGCTGGCTGGTTGCTCTGGGCTTGCTGTATCGCCGCCGCCGTCACCATGGCTTTTACATGGGCCACGATTGGGGCAGCGGGGCTGTCGACCTCCAGCATTGGACTCAAGGTGTCCAAGAGCGTCTTGGAGGCGACGATGTTCTGCTGCGGGGTATGAAAGACAGCTTGGTCTCCCATTTTGACTTGCAGAATATCCTCATTGACATCGTGATCGCGAACCCAAAGGGCTCGCGAGCGTGTATCGAGTTCCTCCTTGTGGCAACCGCCTTCCTCCGTGGCGGCCACCACATCGAGGTGCTGCTGCGAGTCCGTTCGCGAGCCTCCGATTATACAGACTCTGCGGAAGTTCCAGCAGCTTTCCAAGCTACTTTCTGACTCGGCTTGCGAGACGGAAGAGCCAGATGGAGATAACTCCAGGCGAGCAGGGGTCCCGAGTGATTTGGTCATGAGGACCCCTACCACCTAGGACCCAGCGCCCGTTGAGTTGACTCCTTGGCCGAACCGGGGTTTCAGCCCCCCGCTTGGTGTTCGCGAGCACGTCGCAACGGTACTCCCCGATCCGGGTAGTCGTCGTGACGACGAATCCCCGGAGATCTCTCTGAGCGGCGGAGGGTGCGCCTCCAGAAGAGAGAGCTCTCCGAAGTTATCCGCGATGAAATCCAGGCTTCCGAAACGGGAAGCCTGATTCAGGAGGAAAACTGTAGAGACTCCGCTTGTGGCAGCCATCAAGCTCGACGGAGATCCTCGCACGTGCCCCTACCTAGCGCGCCAACTGTCGACAGTTGATGTCGTCGGTAATGAGATTTGTGATTCGAGGGGGATTCGTGTGGGATCGGAGCTGATGGTAACACAGGATGCAAGGGATTTTTAGACAGGTTCGGGCTCTCTCGATCGAGATAATACCCTAGTCCTGTGTTCTTGTATGTATGAGTTTCTTCTTTTTTTTCCTCTCTTCAGTATTGTCTCCTCCCTCCCTTATATACCCAGGGGGAAAAACCTTACAAAGGGTGACACCTGGCCTGTCACCAGGTGGACTAATGAGTATCTTTTGTGTCTCTATCTGCTGAACCCAACTATTACCAGGAGTTTGGTCGTGGCTTTCCCGACCCGCGCCTACGAGTCCACCAGGGTTTGGTGGCTGCGGGCTGCAGGTTGCAGGCTTTGCTCTACACGGCTTTGTCTTGATGTGGGGCGTTGCTTCGCCGAGGGGTCAACACGCTGCCCAGGTGAAGAGGTTGGGCTCTGGCCATACCCTTCACATGGTGCTTCACAGTTCACGGCCCAGTTACTACGCTGGCCATTTGGCCTTTGGGCTTCTTTGCAGGACCCGGGTCTCGGACATCCCACAGCTCTAGCAACCCTTTCCTTATTCCTTTTAAGCCGATCCAATGTAATTAGCCTTGTTTCCGCCAAGTCGTCCAAACTGTCGATCATTAAGTCTCTGTATTCATTAGCCGATACATTATTTTGTCTGGCCACCCTCATAGAATTAATGCTTATTTCTACGGGCAGAACGGCCTCCTGTCCATACACTAACTGGAATGGGGATAACTTAGTCGATCCGTGGTACGCTAGCCGATATGCCCATAATGCCTCCGATAGCATCGAATGCCAATTTCTTGGTCTTTCATCAATCTTCCTCTTTATTAACTTAATCAAGGTTTTGTTAGAGGACTCGGCTTGTCCATTAGCCTGAGCGTAATATGGTGAAGAGTTGAGCAATTTGATGCTCAAACTTTTTGCAAAATCTTGGAATTCTTTGGGCATAAACACAGTCCCCTGATCGGTCATGATGGTTTGCGGAATACCAAACCGATGGATGATGTGTTCGTTAACAAAGTTGATTGCTTTTATGCTGGTAACCTTTTTGAGGGGCACAACTTCCACCCACTTTGAAAAATAATCTGTTGTTGCAAGAATGAATTTATGGTCCTTGCTCGATGCTGGGAATATTTGGCCGATCACGTCTATCCCCCATCCCCTGAACGGCCACGGCTTGATGATCGGGTGTAATACTGATGCTGGCGCGACCTGCATGTGTCCGAACCTTTGACATGTTTGATGCCCTTTATAGTACCTGAAACTGCAGGGAGCTGATAGAAGATGGAATCACACCACTGAGCTTGTTGCCATGTAAATCCACAAAGCAAAGAGCTTCGGCAACAGGCCTACCCTCCAAGGTATCTCTCCAGTGAATGAGTTCTGGCTGAGGTTAAGTACCTCCAGATTCCTCATATCAGAAAATACACTTGGCATGTATCCACTGAGATGGTTCGTTTGGAGCTTGATAACTACCAGTTGCTCAAGGCTGCCCAAGTCATCAGGTACAGCACCTTGCAGCTTGTTTGATGACAGGTCCATGAGCATCAAGTTGTTGCATTTGCCGAGCTGCGGAGGTATAGCTCCCACCAGATGATTGTCATCCAACTCTAGAGAAACCAAGCTCCTGGCATTACCGACTGATTCCGGGATGCTTCCATTGAGAGAGTTTCTACCAAGCCTCAGGTGATACAGGTTCAGAGAAAAGTTCCCTGGAATGAGCCCTTGAATCCTGTTGGCAGTGAGATCAACGGCCTCCAAACTATCAGGTGAGAGGAGATCAGAGGGCATCTCCCCACTAAGCATGTTGTAACTCAAATCCAACGTCCTGATATTCCTGGGGAGTCCTTTTGGAATTGAGCCACAGAATTTGTTCTGATTACCAGCAAACTGAGACAGCATGCAGAGATTCAGCAAGCTTCGTGGTATTTTCCCGCTCAGTTTGTTGCCTGAAAGGAGCAAACTCCTGAGTTTGGGGAGGCTCAAGAACTCATCCGGGACATCACCGGTCAGATTGTTCTGGCTGAGGTCCAACAGTGTAAGATCTCCATACCCAAACAAACCCATTGGAATGTGACCACTGAAATTATTACCATACAAGACAAGTTCCTCCAAAGAGGGAGCCATGCTTGTAGGGACAGGACCACCAAAGTCACTAGAGCTAAGGTTCAAGCATCTCAATTTTGGCAAACAACTCAATTGGGTGCTTGTGTTGCCATTTAATGAGTTGAAGAACAAATCAAGAACTTCGAGATTGTGAAAACCGGAGAAATCGCCAAGATGACCAGACAGACTATTGCTGCTGAGATTCAGTGCTTGCAATCCAACCTTCATGGGGCAAGGTGAGAATTGGCCTGGCAAACTGGTGAAGAGGTTTTTTGAGAGATCAAGAGATTGCAAGGTATCAAGAGGGCATATGGAAGCAAACATAGTGTCGTTGGAGAGGCCAAAGCCAGAGAAGGAGAGCCGGGTGACAACCGCAGACGCAGAGGAATTTGTGCCAGGCGAAGAAGAGCAATTGACTCCACTCCATAGGCATGGATTTGAGCTGGTGTTCCAGTACTTGGTGAGGGATAGAGCCATGGTACTACTGCTCACCAGGCTCGAAATATCTCGCATAATTTTCTCCTGTTCCTTGTTCAGTTGTGGTGGTGATGGCTTGGTGGTGGCCATGGACACATCAAGAAACAAGAGCAATAGCAGTAAGCACAAGCAATAAGCAGAAGCACGAATGCCTACTCACCTCCATGGCTACTAATCTTGGCTCTTCTCGATCTCTTTGCGACTTTGAAGATTCAGTTAGAGTATATTGGATCTTGTTGTGCAGCTGGTGCAGCATATCACCATGAGCAAAAAGGACAAGGACTAGAAAAGAAAAGAAGTGGTAGGAAGAAAGCAAGCTGAAGATATCAACTGCTGCGTCTGAAGTTCTGAACTGAAGAAGAAAATTAAACAAACAGGTGCGGTTTGCAGTTTGCACTTGGGTGCTTATTTTATATACAACTACATAGCAAGCATCAGTGCGAGAGGCCATGTCGACATGCAGGACGGGGTCAAATAGACTGGTGTAGCATGGCCGTGCTCGTGTCTGTGATTCACTTGGTTGTTGAGTGGTAATTCTACTGGCGTTTATAGCAGAGTCTGACCATTTATCGAGCCGTCTGACTTGTGTTGCACTGGGCAGATCCAGCCATTCAGTGTCAGTTGACAACAATACCGGGCTTTGACCGATTTCAAGCGCCCTCATAATAGACCTGAGTTTTGTTGCTATCAAGTGATATGCATGCATTGTCATGGCATTTATAGTTTTCTTTTGGGAAAGCATTGAAATAATCATCGTGGATAAAATTATCGGTTTGATAATTTTTCTTGTGAAGCAAGGAGTTGGATACTTGAACTTGACTCCCTTCCTCCCTTTCTTTGGTAAGTAAATGGCAAAAAAAAAGCTTCAATTATTCTTGCTTGGATTAATTGAAAGAGTTTGCTTTTTCTTCCTGGAAGTGATTGCCTGAACTTGGGTATTAGGGATTTTGGGGTCACTACCATAGAGGTGGTAGCTTCTTTGTTTCTTTCATTTTGCCCTGTATCTCAAGTCACTAGACTTGTAAGTAAAGACAAGAATTGTACGATCTTGTTCAGGCGATCCTTGCTAAATGTTTCTCCCGGTATTTCATTTGCAATGAGGTTTGGTGGTTGTAGGTAAGGAATGATTGAACTGCTTCTCATAGGATGCCACACTGACCTTTGATTTTTTTAAAAAAATATTTAAATTTGAAAACGGTATGGAAGTTTGTTAGGTCCTATTGTCAATTATTTTTCCTGTTGAAAGAACTATGTATGTGTGCAGATACTTGATGATGTCGGCTACTTTTAGTATCTAACCATGTAGTAGTTTAATAGCTGATTGCAGATTACTCCTACATTGATTTAGTTATGTATTGTGAATTTTTACGTGCTTGCTCTTTGCCTTTTGGTTCCTTACACTTATATTGTCTGTTAGTGCTTTAGTGGGATATGTGTTGATAAATTCAGTTCTATAGTACTTAATGCAACTATATGGTTTTGTTACCCCCAGATCATGCGTTGTGTGCATTTGGGCTGTCCTTGTTCATTAGTTGTGGATATGCCATTTTGGTTTGTTTATGAATCTCTGAAATTATTCATCCTTTTCTCCGGCGATTCCGGCGTCTCCCGTTGGTAGGTGATTGGTGCCAGTGGCGGAGCCAGGATTTTACTAAGCCTCGGGCCGAAAACTAAGCGGCAATAACTAACGCCAAATACTACCCACACCGAGGTACAACAAAAATACTATACAAATGCACAATTAAAAATAAATTTGAACTTTATTCTTAACGATACAATAAAATAGATAAAACTTGTCAAAAACCATAACAAATTATTGTTCTTATCATGATCAGATAATATCTAATGCATTTGCCAAACCATGACCAATTATTAACACTAATTGACAACATTCATCGTTTAAATTTGCTTGTAGTAACCAAAAAGCTAACCTAGCTAAATCATTTTTCTGCTCTATGGTGGCTTACCAAATATTTGATGTGCTAATTCAATAACACTAAGTAATTGGATAAGTTGGAAGTAGTTTGCAAGAGAGAGAATTTTCTGTTATGCTATACAATTGGCTAATTCCAAAGAAGAGTAACCTCACCTGTGAAAACATAGCTCAGTGTAGAAAGAAGCAGCGCAGTATACCTGGACAAAACATTAGTAAAAGTGCTCAAACCTCAATAGAGTTGTTAAATAAATAGAGTATAAAAACTGACTATACAACCACTGTAGGTTTTCCTAAAGATTTCAATAGTAAAATCTCAACACTGTTTCACTAATGATTTCAGCATACATAAAGATGATGATCTCATGAAGTTTTTTATGCAGTTGCACTAAATCATAAACTGTGATGGCATCCAAACAAAGATAGCTACATGGATCCAAATAGGCATGGAGACTTGAACTAACAAAATACATCAAATTGAATCCGATTGATTAATCAATATATTCAAATCTAGCAACTAATACATATTTGATGATTCACAGTTGCATCAAATGGAGAATTCCTAAAATGTGCATCAGTGCATCAATTAAACTATTGAAGAAGGTAATAAGTTACCTTGCGCCTAGGCTTACGGTATCCGTAGAAGTAGAAATGTATAACAGAACTAACAACTAAAGTACTAAATGTCTGAACCCTCACTTCCTCTGCTCCTTAGATCAAGGCATCAAGCATTGAAGCACTAAACTGAAGCTCAAAATGCTCAAGGCTCAAGCACTCTTCCTCTGTTCTGTTCCTCACTAGACAATAAGTCCACTTCCTCTCTTCCACTGAAGCAAGCCACCAGCCCACCATTGAAGCAAGGGGCGGCCGGTGGGGCGAGGCCGGGCGAGGTGAGGCCGAGCGGGGCGTCGGCCGGGCGAAGGCGCGGCGAGGCTGGGGCGGCACGGCGGCGCCTTGCTGGCGAGGCCGCTGAGGCTGGGGCGCGAGCGAGGTCGCTGGCGCTGAGCGGGGCGGCCGAGCCGGCGAGGGCGGCGCCGAGCCGAGCGGGTATGGCGAGCAGGGCGCGCCGAGCGAGGGCGGCGCCGAGCGGCGCGACGGCGGCAGGCGGCGCGCCAGCGGGGCAAAGCGGGGCGCGCGAGCGAGCAAGACTGGCGCCGACGGCGACAGGGCAGGCCGCTTCGGGAGTTCTTCTGGAATCTAGGGTTGCCTGGCTCTGCTGCTTTTGGTTGGGACTTGGGAGGCTGGGAGCTAATGGGCCGAACCGCCGAAGGCCTCAGGCCCGATTAAAAATAGCTAAATTTTGAATTGCTATTTAGACTGGGCCTCGGGCCCAGGCCCCGGTGGCCCGAGGCCCAGCTCCGCCCCTGATTGGTGCTGAGGGATCAGGCCCTGCATTTCTGGTTTCTTCTGAATTGCTGTGTGTTTTTGCTGTTTTTTTTTCCAAGTTCCAGACAAGTAGCTGTTAACTACTGTTCCTTCTGGAATGGCAGGGAAAAAAATGAGTTTTTTCTGGGATCTACGTAGTTTTGTTTCACAAATTTCAACGAAAAATGCTGCTTCAGTGTCGTAGCTGAGATAAGAAACTGTTCTTTTATTCTAATTCTACAAAAAAAAAAAATGCATTTTTAGGATTTTAAGCTTTATTCAGATTTGAGGGGAAAGCGTTGCTTTACCGCTATTGCGGGAATTTTGCTGCGACTTCAGCGCCATCATACCTGTTCTTCCGTTGGAGTTTACTGTCATCGAATCCTTCTAACTTCAGGACCGTTCCAAAAAAATTCATTGTTCCAAACCCAAAAGAAGCTCTGACTGTTCATCCTCTCGGGTTAGTAGGTAATATTTCTTGAAAATGCCCAGGTGCGTAGTTTGCACTCCTTGAGCTGCCTGCTATGTGGCAGTTACCATAGTGCAGAGGCACCACCATTATCATCGCCACCATCGTGATCATCCTCTCCACGTTTTATGTGTGGATCCTATGACGACGATCTCGCCAGATCATCCACGGTAACAAAGCCAGAAGCTCAGATCTTGCATCACTCCTCAGGATTGGCTTGATTGGTTCTTGAGTTGTCAATCTGTTGGCTTAAGTCAGATATCTAGCTACCTACTTACATTATCCAGGGTCCAGGCACGGCAAGAGAGATCACACTGGTGCCAATCTTGAGCAAGTTCAACTCGACGAAAATGAGCAAGAGGCTTGTGACGATGATCGAATACCCGTCGCTGGAGGCGGCAATAGGGAAATTCTGCTAGAGATATGTGCTTGGTGTCGGCAGGTTTGGTTGCGTCTACAAGGCGGTGTTCAACGGGGCTTCTATGCTCATGACGGGAATCGCTACGTTATGTAGGAGCTGATGAAGAAGGGATATCGGAGACACAGCTGCATGGTATTGTCTACTATGATTGGCCTTGTTACTTAATGGCTGGAGCTCCGCCTTGAGATCATCCAGATTGTGAGCTTCTGATATATCTTGTGATTGTCTCCATGGCCTTCACATGGATCAGCTAAGCTGGCACATTCGGATGAAGATTGCACTTGACGCGGTGAGGCTCTTATGATCGTATCCCTGATTCAGGTCACATAATATTTCTGTTGGTGAACATCCTCCTCCCTTTTGACCTTTACTTTCCAGAGCCTTTATTGCAGATCTTGGTGGTATGCTCGAATGATGGTGTAGCTGCATTTTCAGGTAGGTCAATCTATCTCTTAAAGCTTGTTATTCATTCTTCTTACCGACACCATACCTTACTAACCCTTTTATCTTTATAATTATTAACCAAATACACCTATCAGCTGTCTTACTATCTACAACCTACCTTAAGTCTATATGGCGCGACGTAGCACGCTACCCACCCTAGAAACCCTCAATGGTCGTAGAGAAATTCTTTTTGTAAAATGGTAGTCACTGAGCTAGAAAATATAATGCCTCATGATAAAACAATGAGGAGTGATATTCATTGAGACACTAACAGCCTAACACGTTAGTGACGAGTTGACTACTACTACAATGACATCGCACGCATATACGAAGACATGTGCAAGTTTCTCAATCAGGAGTGTTGTTTTCTGAGTTTTTTTAGTTTTAGATGGAGCATGTCAAATATTCATGAAATGAGTTCTTTAATATTTATCCAGTGTCATAGGAAACATTTTGGCTTATATCATTTGATGGTTGAGCATTTGCTTCAGGAGGTTAGTTGCATAAACTTAAACTTTATTGGGTTTATGAATTATTGAAGACCTAGATTTGTTTATCTGCTTTATTTATAGCTGTGTGTTTGGATCTGCTAGTGGTTTGCCCAACTTTGCTTCGTAAGAAGTGCTTAGAGAAGACTTGTTCTAATCTTAATCATTGCGATTAGTCTATTGGACTTTCAAGATACAAGATTTGTTGATGAAAAATTATTTGGAGGATATTTTGATATTTCGGCTATAGGAGTGAATCCACCTCAAGATGGAGATTGTTAAAAGTGTGATTTGAATTTGTAATCATGTCTGTGCCGAACACGGCACCGACCGGTTCTGGACGTGGCGCTGAATGGTGCCAGACGTTGCGCCGAGTGGCGCAACTAACTCTGATTTGGTTTCATATTCTCTTAGGACTCTTGTTTCCTAGCTTACATATGTATCCTTGTAGTTGCACAATTTAGACACGCCGAATAGCCCTGTGCTTGTAATTCTCCTCATTGAGTGAACTTCGTGTGTTCGTGTTTTTTTCCCCAAAAGTGTTTTTCATGTTAAATTTATGTCTCTTGCTATTCTGATTATCTTCTATTTTATCGTGTGTTATATAACACGACCAAATATAGAGTACGGACAAAGTGAATTCATAAAACAATAGTCAACAACGCATATTTCTTTCATGGCAACTTCTTGGTTAAAACCATAATTCCCCATGGCATTCGTAACAAATTCAGTATTGCAACATCTTCAAAATGTATTGATAGAATAGCTGGCTTAGTTGGGATTGAGATATGTATCCATATATTTCGGAAATGTTCTCAATCACTGGATTATACCTGATTTGGTTGGTTTGTTACCATGTATAGATCAGTTGTACCTTGCATATGAGATGAATATAACGAGGGACGCCCGCCCTTGAGAGCTGTGTGCATTCAAATGCTAATATTCTCTATTAGTCTTTCTAGTATAGTATCCGAGCTAAGAGGTCCTGAGTTAGGTTGGCACAATTAAAAAATATAATTACAACCCACTTCTGTTTCACGTCTTAGACCTGAGATAGCCTACAAGTGAGGGAGAGTGTTGAAGCATAAGTGCCCACCTTTCCTTATTTAAGCAATTTTCTAGCAATTTTCATAATTTTTTGTTAATATTTAAGTAATTTTCAAAATTACTTGAATAACAGAAAAACTAATTTATCACATATTATTAATGGAAAAAGCTAGAAAATAAACCCAAGGTATGGAACTTCCAATGTGTGCTAAATAATATTTTCATTTTCAAATTTTCGGAAGTCCACATGTACAGAAATCTAATTTCTAGCATTTATCAGTAATTTTTTAGAATTATTAATATTTTTCGGAAATTACTGAAAAACTCAGGAGCAGTAATTCTACCACCTTGTTTTTTAGCCTCTTGACCGGACATGTACTAATTCCTCACGGTAGCTAATTCAACAGCCAAGTCCGATCGCGAGTCAGGGCTCCTCGCGGGCGTATGGAGCAGGAGGCCGAGCGGTGGTAGGCTGATGGCGGCGGGCCGAGCAGCAGCGAGCCAAAGTGGGTGTGGAGGGCGGCAGAGCTGAGGCCAAGGCCGACGGCAAAGGCGGCAGCAGGCCGTGTGGGAGATCGAGGCCGGTCAGCGGAGCCGCGACGTGCGCGGGAGCAGCCGGCGGGGCCTCGTGTCAGGGCTGTCTGGAGGTGAACGAAGAACAGGAAACTCGGCGACATTGATACCGCTTCGTCGACTTCCTATAAGTCATCATCAACGGTGGGCAGTCTCGCTGAACAGAAGACAGAGGCATCCAACGGCTAGATGACCGAAAACAGTGTTTGTCGTTTAGCTGATGGAAAGAAGACCGGAAGCAATTTACTATGTACTGTTGTTTACTTTATCAGAAAAACTAGAAAATGGTATACCGTTTCTAGGTTTTCAACGGTACAGTACAAACTGGGCTGGGTCCGATTATCAGTTGGGTTGGGCCAATCTTTTTTTTTTTGGTTGGAAGTATCTGTCCGTGTAGCTTAATAAAGCATTTTGTACGGTGCAGCTTAAAGTTTTTATATATACAAAAAAAGAGTACAAATGTGTGAATGCACATACAATACATTTTGTATTGTATGTTCCTTCACCGCTGTACAGTCTAGTCTTCTCTCCTGTTGCTCGTCCCTCCTCAGCGATGTATGAAGACTGCACCAAGGTAGCTAGAAGTTTGCCAAAATTCAACATTGATCATCACACAAAAGAAAAGCCTTCTAATCCCATCGATCGATTTCATGCGTTAGCTTTACCAATACTTCTGAGACTGCCAGATATTCATGGATCCATCTGAAACTTAACACTGAAACTCATGAAACCTTTGAAACTTAACACATGAAACTTACTGAAATATAGTTGTAAAAACCAAACTTATCCTCAGAAACCCGATGAAACGATTCGTGAAACTGGTTCATGGAACACTATGAAACCCGATAAAAACTATCTTCATGTGAGGCATCATAAAACTTAATGAAACTGAATTTTCTGGATGAAACACTATGAAATCTTATGAAACTTGTCTGTGAAATGTTGTGAAACTTAACACTGAAATTTATGAAACCTTTGAAACTTAACACATGAAACTTACTGAAACATGGTTGTAAAAACCGTGATACGTTGTGAAACTTATATGTGAAACCCCTAAGACAGTCTGGTTGATTGAAACACTATGAAACCTGATCAAACTTATTTGTGAAACATCATGAAACTTAATGAAACTGGATCTCCTGTATAATCAGTCTGCTGCACCTGCATGCATACGCACCTGCCTCTGCCCTTCTTGTAATCAAAAGATGTATCGGCCTTTGCTTTAACTTGCTTGGAGAAGAAAAGTTTGTATGCACTGCCCACATGCGTGATACGTGCGATCGAGAGATCGATGTTCGTTTGATTAATTTAATAATTAATCAAACTAGGCAGAGCCGGCGGCCCCACGCGTGGGATTTATTTTGTCGGGATTCTATACCGTGTTGTAGATCCTTACTTTATTACTGATTTACGATTCAATTAAAAACTCATCTCTGTATTGGTGCCTATAAAAGCCGAACGATTAAAGAGAATGGACAGGATTCCGCGTATTTTGAGTACTTTAGTTCATTAGTTTGTTATTCACTTTCTGTTAGCTAACGTGCTCTCCAAATCCGATTGTTTCGATTTGGATCTTTTCTTGGGATCCTGACATTTGGTATCAGAGCATTATTCTTTCTTTGGCGTATTGATTTCTTCCAGTGTGGGTGTATCGGAATGGGGTTGGAGTGATCGTAAAATCCCCCAATCAAGCCAAAGCTTCATCTGTCGCTGAAAACCTGTTGGTTGGAGAATTGATATGGATTACCAGGAGGAGACTGAAAAGATATAGGTACGTCTTGCCGATTTAGAGACTCTTAAATCTGATTTGGCAAAGGTTAAAAATTTGCTATTAGGAAGATCGGGTTTAGGCACAAACCCTATGGAGTCTTTTAATTCGTTGGTACTCGGGGATGGAAATCAGATGCAGAATATGTCTGAGACTAACAGGGTAGATGGCACCAGAAATGTCTCGGGTGTCAATACTGATGCATCTAGTTTAATTGAACCTCGTGGGCTAGGTAGTAGTATTTCTCCAGTGTATACTTAACTATTAGGACATCTTCATATCCACATTTGAGAGCCCAAGGTGATGTGGGAGTGTTTGGGAATGCTTCTAATCATGCTACGCCATTGACACAACAGTTGAATTGGGGTGTGCAGGCTGGGAACGGTGGTGATTATCAGCCATTACCCTCATATGTTCATCTAGCATTACCTCACTCCATTCCGTAGGGGAACACTCAAGTTACAAGTGGTTTCACTCAGAGCTTTCATTTTCCCGGAGTACAATTGTTTGCCAAGCTATCTCAGAGGTATTGGGATAGCTTGGCAAATGTTATCTTGGACACAATTTTGTGCTCTTGTCTGTGATCGGTTTTCTGAAGCAGGTGCTCATGAAGCCGTCGAAAAATTACAGGGAATTCGACAGGTTAGTACAATTGGCAAATATATTGATTATTTTAAAAAATCTGTCGAACTAGTAAAGAGAGATCATCCATATTTGCAAGAGAATTACTTGTTAAGTTGCTTCATTGGAGGGTTGAGGGATGAAATCAAGCATGATGTGTGCAGTCACCAGCCCAAGGGTTTATTGGAAGCATATTGGTTTACAAAGATAGAGGAGAAGGCAGCCATTACTAAAAGAGGAGGTCCATCAGGTGAAAGTTCCAAACAGAAAACTGTAGTTACACCAAAACACCAAGGTTTCAAACCTCTGCAAACTGAGAAGAGAGAGGAAAGGAAGGGGATTCAATTGGAAAAGACTGGAAGAACTTGTTGGCATTGTAGAGAGCCATGGACACCTGGACATAACCAACAATGCAAAGTGCGACATGCTCTTCATACTTTATTAATGCAAGGTGAACAAGGTAATATGTCATCTGATGAAAATGAGCCAAGCGAAGATCCAGTTGGTTTTATTACTGCTCCTGGGAGTCCTGTTGAAGTGACAACTGAAGAAAGACGGGAACAACTGCTGCAGATTTCAGCTTATGCTGCTCATGGTATGTATGGACCTATTACGTTTTCACTGATTGTACACATTGGCAACAAGCAAGCTATAGCCTTGTTGGATAGTGGAAGCACTACTTCTTTTATGGACTATGAGTATGCGGTGAAAAATGGATACGTTATCAAGGCAATACCCGTTAGCAAAGTACAAGTAGCTGGTGGGGGTGAGTTATCATTAGCAGCGCAGGTGGAGCAGTTGCAGTATGAAATTCAGAATGTCATCTTCTGTTCTACTTTCAGGTTGTTGAAACTAGGGAATTTTGACATTATTTTGGGAGCAGATTGGATTTATAATCACAATTCCATTAAGTTAGACCTTAAGGAGAAGTCTTTGACTATCAATCAGGATGGGCAGCAGATTCAACTCAGAGATCACACTCAACCAACTAATAACTATATGCTGAGAGCTGACAAATTTCAGAAAATGATTAACAAAGGGGTGAGTGGATATCTAATTCACACCAACTTGTGTAATTCAGTACTGATGGGAAATGCTGAGCCGGAGAATCCTGAGATTGAGAAATTATTGGACAGTTACTCTATGGTATTTGCTGAGATCAAGGGATTACCTCCTAGGAGAGACTGTGATCATGTGATCCATTTGAAGCCCGAAGCGGAACCTCCTAACCTGAGACCATACAGAATTCCTCATCACCAAAGGAGTGCATTGGAGGACATTATCAAGGAATTGTTAAAGACTGGAGAAATACGCCCGAGTAGCAGTCCATATTCTTCTCCGGTTGTGATGGTTAGGAAGAAGGATGGAGCAAGGAGGATGTGTGTGGATTTCAGACATTTGAATGCATTAACCATAAAGAACAGATTTCCTATGCCGGTGATCGAAGATTTACTTGATGAGTTGCATGGTTCCACCATATTTTCCAAGCTGGATTTAAGATCGGGTTACCATCAAATCAGGATGAATGAAGATGATATTCCCAAAACCGCATTCAAGACACATATGGGCCATTATGAATACACTGTCATGCCATTTGGTTTGTCTAATGCACCCCCGACCTTTCAAGCTCTAATGAATCATGTCTTTTCGGAGTATTTGATGAAGTTTATCTTGGTATTTTTTGATGATATTCTCGTATACAGTAAGACAATTGGAGAGCATCTGGAACATTTGAAGATTACCTTACAGCTGCTGAGGGAGAACAAATTGGTAGCAAAGAAAAGTAAATGTGTCTTCGCCATATCAACTATTGAATACCTGGGACATATTATTAGTCCAGAAGGGGTGGCGACCGATCCAAAGAAAATAGAAGATGTGCTCAAGTGGCCCAAGCTAGACCATGTATCTAAATTGAGAGGATTTCTCGGGTTGACAGGTTATTATAGGCATTTTGTTCAGGGATATGGGCAAATCTGCCGTCCGTTATACGATCTATTGAAGAAGGATAATTTTAAATGGGAGCAACAACACACTAAAGCTTTTGAGCGGCTCAAACAGATTATGACTTCCTATCCAGTGCTAACTCTTTATGATTTCACTAAACCATTCCAATTGGAAACCGATGCCAGTGAGACTAGAATTGGAGCTGTCCTCATGCAATCGGGTAGACCTATTACCTATTTTAGCAAGGTGTTAGGAGTGATATCAGCTGCAAAGTCTATTTATGATAAGGAGGCCATGGCCATTTTAGAAGCATTAAATGGAGGCATTATTTACTTGAAAACACTGTGATTATCAAAACAGATCAGCAGAGTTTGAAATTCATAACTTCACAAAGGTTAGTGGAAGGAATCCAACACAAGCTAATGTTAAAGCTTCTGGAATTCGATTTCAAGATCGAATATAAAAAGGGAAGGGATAATAAAGTAGCTGATGCCCTATCTAGATTGGATCATCCATCTTTGGAAATGGGAGCATGTGCTGCAATCACTTATGTCATACCAGAATAGGTGAAAGATGTTAAGACTAGTTATGAGAACGACTCTCAAGTGGCAAGAATTTTGGAGCAATTACAATCCAATGCTGATGGTTAAAACAAGTTCCGAATGGAGGATGGTATTATTAAGTACAAGGGCAGGATTTATGTGGAAGAAAAGAATGATATTCGAGCCATGTTATTAAACAGTTTCCACAATTCTGCTTTTGGAGGGCACTCTGGAATAAGAGTTACTCATCATAGACTAAAGAAACTGTTTTATTGACCAAAGTTGAAAAGGAGTGTAGAATTCTTTGTCAAAGAGTGTCCTACCTGCCAATTCACCAAGTCGGAACACCTTCATATTCTTGGAATGATGAATCCTTTAGAAGTTCCCGAGATGGCTTGGACGCACATATCTATGGATTTTATTGAGGGATTGCCAAATTCCAAGGGAAAAGAAGTTATTTTAGTTGTGGTGGATAGATTAACTAAATATGCTCACTTCCTGGCTTTATCCCACCCATATACAGTACAACAGGTAGTTCAAATATTCATGGATAACATCTTCAAACTACACGGCATGCCCTTGGTCATTGTAACTGACAGAGATAGAATATTCACCAGCCGATTGTTCCAAGAGATATTCAAAACCCTCAAGGTGACGCTGAGATTTAGCATTGCATATCACCCACAAACTGATGGACAAACGGAGCGTGTGAATTAATGCCTTGAAGCTTATCTACGAAGTATGGTGTTTCAGGAACCTAAGAAGTGGATTCACTGGCTAACCATGGCCAAATGGTGGTACAACACGTCATATCATACTTCCTTGAAGATGACTCCTTTCCAGGCAATCTATGGGTATCATCCTTCCCAATTAGTTGAGCTATCTATTCCCTGTAATGTGTCTGATGAAGCAAAAGTGACAATTGAAGAAAAGGAAGAAATGATGAAAAAGCTTAAACTCAATCTGCAGCAAGCTTAGAATAGGATCAAACGCTTTGCTGATAAATTGAGAACTGAGAGGAGCTTTAAGGAAGGAGATATGGTATACTTGAAAATGCAAACTTACAGACAGAACGCATTTGGACTGAGAGGTTCTCTGAAACTCAGATCGAAGTTTTATATGGACCATTCAGAGTGTTGAAAAAGATCGGAGTAGTGGCATATCGATTAATGTTACCACCAGATGCTGGTATTCATCCTGTTTTCCATGTTAGCCAACTGAAGAAACATATTGGAGATCGATCAGTTCCTTTACTAGGGTTACCCTAAGTTGATGCGGAAGGAAAGATTAAAACAAAGCCGATCGCTGTCCTTGACCGGAGAATGGTACCTAGAAAAGGAATCGCTGTCACTCAATGGATGATTCAACCTCTTAATTTACCGGAGAATGAAGCTACTTGGGAAGATGCTTCCTTCATTCAAAGTACTTTTCCTGAATTTAACACTTGAGGACAAGCTGAGACTCCATAGCGGCGAATTGTCAGGGCTGTCTGGAGGTGAACGAAGAATAGGAAACTCGTGACATTGATACTGTTTCGTCGACTTCCTATAAGTCATAATCAACGGTGGGCAGTCTCGCTGAACAGAAGACAGAGACATCCAACGGCTAGATGACCGCAAACAGTGGTTGTCGTTTAGCTGATGGAAAGAAGACCGGAAGCAATTTACTCTTTACTGATTTATAATTCAGTTAAAAACTATCTCTGTATTGGTGCCTATAAAAGCCGAACGATTAAAGAGAAGGGACAGGATTCCGCATATTTTGAGTACTTTTAGTTCGTTAGTTTGTTATTCACTTTCTGTTAGCTAACGTGCTCTACAAATCCGATCTCTCTGATTCAGTTCTGTGTTGATCAATACGTTGTTTCGATTTGGATTTTTTCTTGGGATCCAGACACCTCGGCGTGGAGGCGGCTGGAGGAGCCGCAAGCGTAGCCGAGGGCGCGGTCGGGGGGTGTGGCCGACGGTACAGTCGGGTGGGGCTGAGGTGGCGCAGACCAGCGGGTTTGAGCGCGACGTAGGTTGGCGGTGTTAGACAACCTCGCTATCGAATAGTCCGGGGTTGCCTAATAGATCTAAACTGGAGAACAGAGAGAGAGGTAGAGACACAGATATGAGGAGGGACTGCTCTGCTTTATTATTCTGGTTGCATCACTGTACACGGGGTGACTCCCTATCTCCTATTTATAACCTACAACTAGGGTTTCGGGAGAGTCCACATGGGCCACGAAGGGCCAGGTTTCCCAACACTCCCCCTTGGACTCTTCACCGCGAGATGCATATGCCTTATTAAAACTCCAGAAAAATCCAGTGGGAAAAATACTTGGAGAAAGAGTACATAGCATACGCTTGCTGTGTTGCACGGATTGCCTCATTAAAAACCTTATGTAAGAAAACTTCAATGAAAAACTTACTAAGGAAAAGAGTACAATCCACCCAAACTTCAATGTTAATCTTCAAGATTCACGTTGGGTACTCAAACTTCATGTTCGAGATTTATGTAGGAGTATGTGAAAGTTCTCCCCCTAAAATCTGCACTTCTCTAAGCCTCATCATCCCGATTCCTCTAACACATCTTTAAAAGGAAGACGCCGGGAGTGACTTAGTGAACAAATCTGCGAGATTTTCATACAACTTAGTATGCAGTGTCTTGACCTCGTTCATCTTATGCATTTCATGAGCATAAAAGAACTTGGGGTTGATATGCTTTGTGAGGTTACTTTTCACGTATCCCATTTGCACTTGAGCAAAACAAGCTGCATTATCTTCATAGATAATAGTGGGGGTTTGTTGCATGTTCAAACCACATGACTTCTGAATGTGGTGAACCATTCTTTGAAGCCATGCACATTCTCGGGAGGCTTCATACAATGCAATAATTTCTGAGTGGTTTGTCGACGTCGAGACAAGAGTCTACTTAGACGACTTCCACGAAATTGTTGTTCCACCGCAAAGAAAAGCATACCCAGTTTGTGACTTTCCAGTATGCGGGTCCGATAGATAGCCAGCATCAGCATAGCCAACCAAATTCAATTCATTGTTTCTTCTGTAAAACAAGCCGATATCTTTGCTTCCTTGGAGGTAACGAAAGATGTCCTTCACCCCTTTCCAATGTCTTTTGGTGGGTTCTGCACTGTACCGTGCTAGCAGATTCACGGCGAACGCAATGTCCGGCCTAGTGCTATTCGCAAGGTACATGAGCGCTCCAATTGCACTAAAGTATGGGAATTCCGCTCCAAGGACTTCCTCCCCCTCTTCTCTAGGCCTGTATGGGTCTAGGTCTTCTTGGAGTGGCCTTCCGACCATTGGGGTCTTTGCGGGGTATGCCTTTTCAAAACCAAATCTCTCCAACACTTTCTGCGTGTAGGATGATTAGTGTACCAAGATTCCGCCTTGGACATGTTCAAGCTGCAAGCCTAAACAGAACTTGGTTTTTCCCAAGTCTTTCATTTCAAACTCAGACTTCAAGTATGAGCATGCTTCTTCAATTTCTTCATCCGTCCTAATGATGTTCAAATCATCTACATAGACGGAGATTATACAAAATCCATTCATGAATCGTTGTATAAATACACATGGACAATCTTCACTATTCGTGTAGCCTTTCTTGCAAAGAAAGTCACTCAAGCGATTGTACCACATTCTTCCTGACTGTTTCAGCCCATACAGTGATTTCTCCAATTTCACACTGTATAGGTTTCTGTTTGCCCTGTCTTGGTTCAGGATAGGGATACCTTCTGGTACTTTCATGTATATCTCCGAATCCAAGTTTCCATATAAATATGCTGTGACAACATCCATTAGCTTCATTCTCAACTTCAAGTTGACTGCCATTGAGATCAAGTATCTAAAGGTAATTCCACCCATGACCGGAGAATAGGTTTCTTCATAATCAACCCCAGGACGTTGAGTAAAACCTTGAGCGACAAGCCTTGCCTTGTACCTTACAACTTCATTGCTTTCATTCCTCTTTCGAACAAAAATCCATTTGTGCCCTACGGGGTTTATATGGGGAGGCGTGCGGCACACAAGCCCAAACACCTCTCTTTTGTTCAAAGAGACTAACTCTGCAGTGATTACCTTTTTTTCCATTCTTCCCAATCGAGCCTTTTCTTGCACTCTGCGAGAGATGCGGGCTCGGGATCATGATCAATGATCGTGGTAATCTTTTTTGCAAAGTATGCATCGACATTGGCTATTGCTCTATTCATCGATTCTCCTGTTATTACAAATTTATGGCCATTTCGTCATGGTGTGCTTCATGCACTTCTACTTGCTCTTCATTGCTATTTCCCATTCCAGGAGCAAGTTCCTTTAGTTTTTCTCCGCCAATGTGTGAGCACACACTATTTTCGGTGGCTTCTTTCAATGGAATGTTCAGATCTGGAATTGCCTTTTCCACAGGCTTCTTTCCAGTACCAGGTCTCAACTGGCTCCCCTTCTTACTTTGGGGCACTTTTGTGATTGGCTGTGGTAAGTCCTCTTGCCCAGTTTTCCCCAGACATCTCCGGGTACTTTGGGTTTCAGAAGCCAGATTTCCTGTTCTTTTTCTTTGAGGCCTTTGTACAGGATGAGGGATACCATCTGCTTTCTTTGGTATTTCCACCCTCTCTGCTGCATTTTTTGCTGGTACATGCGACTTAACCACGCTCTTCAGATCACAAAAATGATCAGGCAGTTCATTTGCTAAATTCTGCAAATCAATTATCTTATGGACTTCTTGATTTGCTTTATTAGTGCGAGGGTCATGCGTGGGGATCGCAGTGGAATGCCATATTATTTCCTGGTATTTTTTATCCAATGGTTGATTCTCTCCCCCTAATGACGGGAAACGGTCATCGTCAAAAATACAGTCAGCGAATCGAGCTGTATGTAAGTCTCTAGTCATGGGTTCCAAATACCTGATCGTGGATGCACTCTCATAACCAACGTATATCCCAGACTTGCGGAGAGGGCCCATTGCAGTCCGCTATGGGGGTGGTATAGGTACATATACCATACAACTAAATTTTCTAAGATGGGAAATCTTCGGATGACCCCTTGCACTAGTTGCATAGGTGAATGGATGTTATAGGCCGATAGTCTATAATTGATGAGTGATGCTGCGTGCAGGATTGCGTGTCCCCAACAAGTGTTGGGTAAGTTACATCTCTGCAAGAGCGGTCTGGCAATGAACTTAATCCTCTTTATTAGTGCTTCAGCTAGCCCATTTTGCGTATGGACGTGCGGTACAGAGTGCTCAACAGTTATTCCAGTTGCTGTGCAATAATCATCAAATTCCTTCAAAGTAAATTCGTCAGCATTGTCCATTCGAATGGACTTCACGCGATGATCAAGAAAAGCATTCTTAATTCTGATGATCTGTGAGATCAGCTTTGCGAATGCATGATTCCTTGTTGACAGCAAACATACATGCGACCATTTCGAGGAAGCATCAATGAGCACCATGAAGTACCGAAACGGCCTCGATAAGGGTTGAATCGGACCGCAAATATCCCCCTGAATGCGTTCCAGGAATGCAGGGATTTCATGTTGCACTTTCATAACAGAGGGTCTAGTTATTAATTTCCCGGTGGCACATGCATGGCACACAAAATCTTCATGATTTGGAAAATTTTTAACATTAATGCCATGACCTTGTGAAATCTACAATGCCATAAAGAAAATAATTCAAAGTTTCTAAAGACAGTCTTCAAAAAGTATACGCTACGTGTGCATTGATTCTCATGTAGTACAACCCAGATTCATATGAGGGACATTTTTCTAGTACCATTTTTTCATATTCCGCGTGCTTCACAATGCACAAGTGCTCTTTGCCATTTTCTTCATTGGTTTCTACGTGAAACCCATTGGCGCGGATATCTTTGAAACTTAAGAGAGTACGTATTGATTCAGGGTACAAGATGGCTTCTTCAATTACCAAAGTTGTATCCATTGGCAATATAATTGTGGCTCTTCCTGAGCCTATTATATGCATATCGCTTCCTGCGATTGTCGTAATTCTTCTAGTGTTCTTCGTGATCGTCTGGAAGTATTTCGACTATCTTAAAATGGTATTTGTTGTGCCACTATCAACAATGCATATTTCTTCCATTGGACGCTACACGATTTCTAGATGAAAAGAAATATAGTTCTAATCAGACAGTGGCAAAATAATACAAACAATGCTTGCAAATAAAGTATACTGGAATAAAGAATAAATTGCAATTCTTATTCATGAGAAAGTAAAAGTATGCTCTTCGAGAGCTTACAATTATTCAATATTAATTAATCAACCACAATCTAAAGGAAAAGCTAGTAATGCTATTCATGCTCTAAACGGAATCTGTAAAGTATGCATTCACTTCTGCCTCTATGTCATCCATAGATGTGTTCTCTTCATTGGCCAAGAGTTTGGCTGCTTCATTGATGTCTAGGCTGAATTGCGAGGATGAAGCGTGTGGGGTGTCGACATTCATGACATCATCATTGCCTACTTCGGCAAAATGTGCCTTTGTCGGTGCATTTCCTTTGGCCTTCTTCTTGGCCTGATATGCATTAACCACTTCCTTCGATTCCTGGCATATTTTTGACCAATGCCCCAAAGTGCTACATTTGAAGCACGTCTGGTTCTGTTGTCCATACGGCTTGCCTTGCGGTTTCTCCTTGTCATCCTTCTTCTCTTGGGCTATGGACTTTCCTTTGGCCTGATATTTCTCTTTTCCACCCTTTTTGCTCCTCTTCCTGTGAGCGGGCTTTTTCACCTTATAGCTGTTGGCATTGACTTCTAGTACAATGCCCCTTTCAGGTGGCTGTGAGACAAAGTTCTTGCTAAGAACTTCATCTTGTGATTCCGCAACTTGCATAACATCAATCAGTTTGCTATACTCCTTGTATGCGTCCTAACGATAGCTGCGGGCACTTTGGATAGCATTAGGGTGAAAAGTGGAAAGAGTTTTCTCAATCTTCTCCTCATCAGTGATCTTCTTGCCACATAGAGAGAGATTGGTACAAATTCTATGCAAGGCAAAATTGTACTCGGCCACTGTTTTGTAGTCTGCAAACCTCAGGCGAACCCAATCTTGCTGTGCTCGGGGCAAGATTGTGTATTTGAGCTTCTCGAACCGCATCTGGAGTCCAGTCCATAGCTCAATTGCACTCTCTTTAGCCATGTATACATTTTTCAGGGTGGCTGAGAGATGGTGCCTAAGGAAGTGCAATGCTTGATCGTTCTGCTCGGCAGTAGGTGGTGCGACCTTCGAGGACCCTAAGTCGATGGCAGCTCAGAGCTTCTTGCCGCCGAGTACGATCTTTACATCGGATGCCAAAGTGAGGTAATTATGGCCGTGCTGGGCCAGTTCTTCAAACTCACGGTTCACAATGCCAGACTTCTGCATTTTACAAGATTTCATAATTAGATTACTGCGTGTAATCTAATGCAATGTGGTTGCATAATTCATAAAATGTGGAAAATTAAATTGTCATGAATTTCCAGTAATCTAAACAGGGCAAACAATGCGGAAATACATGCAAATGTTCATAAATGCAAAAAATAGTGCTAAGGAAAATTAAAATAAAGCCAAACAATTCTCTGGAATTTTTTGAGGATTTTTAGGATTTTTCTGTTATTTTTAATCAATTTTCTAAAATCTTAATCAATTTTTTGAATTCTATAATTGATTTTCGAAAAAAGAAAAAAAAATAGAAAATATAAACCGAGGGCAAGGAGGTAAATTCCTCCTTCCTCCCGTGCGCAACTACCGGATTAAATCCGGTTTCCAAACTGGCTCGTGCCCGTTTTGACTTCAAAGAAAAAGAGCATTGGACTTCCTGTCATAGAGGCATGGACTCCATGTCCAATCCAAAGGACTTCATGTCCATTTGCCATGGAGGAGAGTCGGTCCGGTTCGCAAGGAGCAAGGCGAGGTGGGGGCCAGCGTGGGGCGCGGCAGGCCGACGCGGCGGGCGCGGTCTTGCGGCATCGGGCATCCGCGGCAACGGCGGCTTCGAGGCGGCTCCGGGCTAGCGGCGCGCAGCCGGCGCAGGTCGACGGTTCGGCGACGCCGACGAGGTACAACAGCTGGGCTTCAGGCCGACGTGGCTGCTTAGGCGCGGGGTCACGGCTTCGTGCCGTGCGTTGGAGACGGCGCTTCGTGCGCGGTTCTGGCACGTCTGCGGTGCGGTTCGGCGCGGCCAGGTAGGCGCGTTTCCAATGCAACTACGAGCATGGTCTGACGCGGCTGTAGGCGCGGCGGCCGGGGCAGGCGACGCTTCCAGGCCAAGCGGCGACTTTGAGGCCGAACGGCAGGGCGACTTCGGGTCGCAGGGCGCGGGGCTTCGAGCCGAGGCCGGCGGTACCCTGAGTTAAATTCGACTCGGCTGCTTCGTGCCGTAGGGCCGAGGTTGGTCGCCGGCGGCTGCGGGCTGAATGACGGGGGCAGCTTCGTGCCGGAGGGAGGCCAGCATCGTTGACTTTGAGTCGTTTACTGTAGTTTCTTTGTACAGTAGATCCGTACCATGAACTGTGAATAAATGCATAACATAGCTTCATGCTACATAGGTTAGATGTATGCATCTGGATAAACGATTAGATTCAACCTTCTGAATCTCACCTTTCAATCCTTCTCCGGGTAGAACTTCGTGCTGATAACGTGTTAGACAACCTCGCTATCGAATAGTCCGGGGTTGCCTAATAGATCTAAATTGGAGAACAGAGAGAGAGGTAGAGACACAGATATGAGGAGGGACTGCTCTGCTTTATTATTCTGGTTGCATCACTGTACACGGGGTGACCCCCTGCCTCCTATTTATAACCTACAACTAGGGTTTCGGGAGAGTCCACATGGGCCACGACGGGCCAGGTTTCCCAACAGGCGGGTCGCAACGGTGCGGAGGTGGCTAATGAAGCCGCGACGGTTCGCACTACGAGGGCGAACGGTGTGCGCGACGACGGCTCGCGCTACGGGTGCGAACGGCGAGCGCGATAGTGGTTGTCACGGCTGTTGGCCTTCAGGGTCAAATTTCTTTTAATGAACAGTAAAATTGGTTTTTTTTTCAATAGTAGATTAGATCTGTTGTTAATATGTAAAGTAGCAAAAATAATCTGCTGGATTTTGTTACTATTCATACGCGATCACTTACGTAGGGCTTTCCACGATCAAAGTGTCGATGTGATGTAGATCGACGCCGTGTAGACGATCGTGATCAGCCATGCGTAGAACGATCAAGCTAATGACGTGTTGTAAAAAGCTGTCGTTCACCCACGCCAATCGACAGCACGGCAATGAAATCACACGAACAGAAATAGGAGCACTCATAATGTAAAGGAGAAAAGCTCTCTCTTTATTAGATTGATTTTTCTGTATAAGGTGATGTCCAAAATATAAGAGAAAAATCTCTTAAAATTAATTCAGATTTGTCCAACAATAGATAGAGTCCTTCCATATAGGGACATAGATTCTATCCATATCATAGCAATTCCCCCGCTTTAACTATTATCTAAAGACTCAACTTAAATAGCTAATACATGCATCACCACATGGAACATAAGCTAACACTCTCATCTATCGCCAAAGCTAACACACATGCATGCAAACCAAGGCCATGTTTGGATTGGCTAAAACTAATTATTAACTGACTAATGGTTAGAGTTAATTGTTAGCCAGCTAATAATTAGCCTATGGCTGTTTGGATACATGACTAATGGTTGTGCTAATTTCTTAGAAAAGTCATGTCTGCTCCTCATAACAGTTGGTGAGCGAACGCACGGGTGAGGAAGTGAGGATAAGGCCAGCGCGAGGGTATTTCAGACTTTTCTCAGCGTGTTACCTGCTATTAGCCCAAATTAGTTCCCACCCACCAGCTAATGGGCTAATTGTTAGCTGAGGAGTTGGCTAAAAATTAGCCCACCTATTAGTCTTTCTGTTTGGATAGACTAGGGCTAATTTTTAGCAAGCTAACAATTAGTCTAGGGATCAAGCATGACCTAACTCAACTAACGATACATGCGACTAGATAACCAAAAGAACACGTACGGTCCCCAACTCCCTGCATGCTAGTTAACTAATTAACTAACTTGATCCTGGCTACAATGTATATCATGCAACTAATTAACTTGGCGCATTAAAAGCAGCCCCTGCTAACAAACTGCTAACAACCAAATAAAGTCAAGATTAATATCTAACACAAAACTTCATCTTGATGCAGCAAGTCTTGGAGATGCAAAGGAAATGATTTTGCCATTTGTGGCATGCTAATGCTATTAGCTTATTATAGAGTGTGCGCAGCTAACTACTCTCCACCATTCTCTCTTCACCTCTCCCTCCATTTTGGACACCTTTGGTTGAACATTTCCTCTGCTTCTCCTCCAAGATCCTCAAAAGGCAAACAACATAACAGATGAAAGATTTTTGGCTCATTTTTCTTCCAAGAACAAGAAGACCAGGCCAGAAGGCAGTTGATTGATGTCATTGCCATGCACGTCGCCTTCTTCTTGTTCTTGACCTGCGTTTAGCTTTGTTTCTTGCCGTTTGATTCCAAGTTGCAACAATGGCGCCGCCCAAGCAGGAGGAGTGCGGGCGGCCGGCCGGCAGCGCGTGCGTGTGGCTGGTCACGGCGCTGCTCCTCCTCTCCGTGCTCTCTGGCGGCGGGTGCCTCGTGGGCTACGTCGTGCTGCCGCCGAGCGAGGCGCCGGGCTGGCTCCCCGCCGTCGGCCTAGCGCTCGTCGCGCTCCCGTGGGCGTTCTGGGTCGCCACGTGCGCGTACCGGTGCGCCGCGGCGCGCTCCGCCGAGCGCCAGGCCTCCGTGGCGCCGGCGGGCAGCAGCATGTGCTCGCGCGCCGACTCGCCGGCGGCTGGCTCCTGAATTAATTGTAAGATGCTTGGCATATAAGCTCTTTCAATTACTGAAGAGCATGTAATTAATCATCGTGATGTCCCTTAATTAAAACTGTTGCTAAAAATCTTCAGCATAGAGGGGATCGGATACGTGTTGCACGGCTGTCTTTCGTCTTTGCTTTGCGGTGTTTGGATGATCGAAGATGCAAATGGTTTGATCAGGAAACTAGATCTTCATATCGATGTGTTCGATTACTCCTGCAGCGGCAACGCAAAGAAGAAAGGGATTTGATAAACATTATCTGGATGTTTTTATTATTGAAATCACTCAAATATAGGATTATCAGATCATTGTTAAGATTCGGAACTATCGATTACATCTGATCCTATGATTTAATCACGGCCCGATAATATCTGAGTGAGGTATTCAACAATCTAAAATTTAAATATTAACTAAAACAAAAATGTTCGGACGTACCATGCACACTCGAGAAGAAAAGGAACTGCGTACAGCGAGTAGTACGTGCTTCAAGATGCATGCAGGTAGATGAGCTGTTGTTCCTTTTTTGTTTTTTCGCCTTTTTCTGTTTTTTTTATTACTATTTATACAAGAGATTACATGCGAACTTAGATAGCAATTTAGACTTGTGATCCTAACAGACTCAATCAAAACTTACGACTTACCTAATATAATAGAGAATGCATGTTCTTACCATCTCGGACTCATCTTCGATGGACTCGACTATAGACGGTGAACGCATTTCCTAAACGTCTCGGACAACTATGACGGACTCGATTTAAGACGATGAGCACACCTTCTCAACGTTCCGAATTCAACTTTCTTACTTAACATAGCGTCAAAGCAACACCGGTTCGTCGTCACTTTGAGCTTCGGTGAGGAGCGCTTTTTTCACCTCCTTTAGTTTACGACACTCCGAAGTGAAAAGCCTATAATCATTGCAAGTATAGCACCTCACTTTTGCCTTATCGAATTTTCGATTCTTGTGGCCTATCGACTATCGCCTTTTGAGCCACCAAAGGAGCCCTCGCCGTCGCGTATCGACGATCATGCCTCCAACTTGGCGCACATCACAAGTAGGTGCTCTTCTTCATCGCCGCCGAATCCCCTAATCCATACCTCATGTGCCTTCAAATGACCGATCACCTCCTTAATCGTCATCACATTGAGATCACCGAACTACTCAATGGTGGAGATGATTTGCAAGAACCTGCCAGGGACCATACAAAATTTTTTTCTTACCACATAGCTCTCCTCCATTTTGTCGCCAAGCTCTCAGATTTTATTGACGATTGTTGTCAACTTGATGGCGAAATTGTCGACCAGCTCCGTCTCCGTCATACGCAGCCCCTCAAACTTTGCTTTTAAGGGTGTGTACCTTTGCCTCCTTGACACGATCGATGCTAAGATACATTGTCTTTAACGCCTCCCACGCAGCTTTGACCGTCTCCTTTTCGACTAGTAGAAAGAGTGTTTCCTTAAGGAAACCTCCATAGATGGTCGCCAAGGCTATCTAATCTTTGCGCACATCGACATTGCCGTCCACGATCACGTCCCACAATTGTTGAGCCCTCATATACACATTTATCTTGATTGCCATGCTGCATAATTGCTCTTCATGAGCATCGGATAATGCATCGAGACGGCGGAACTCTTTCGCCATCGCACCTAATGTCGCTTCATCACCGATAACACTATTTTCAGGAGAGAGCAACATTATCTTAGACATATATGGATTATAAATTCAGACTCTGATACTAGTTATTAGATCAGGGTTACGCAACAGAAACCTTGGCACTAGACTGCAAAGAGGAACGAACTACGAAACAGAGCAAGCAGCAGCGAAGATTCCTCCTGGCGCTAGAAACGCAAGCAAGGAGCAGATCGATTACTCCTGCAGCGGCAACGCAACGGAGAAACGGAGCTCCGTACGGCGAGTACTCGCTACGTGCTTCGAGATGCATTCAGCGTAGATGAACTGCTGTTACTTTTTTTGTTTTTTGTTTTCGCACGCAACTTACACGTTTTCTATTTTTTTCATTATTATTTATACTAGAGATTACATGCTAGTAATTCGGATTCAATGATTCTAACAGACTCAATAAAAACTTGTAGAGTTTAAATTTTTTAAAATTGAAGCTCAATTTTCCTTACCAGATTAGTTCTTACAATATGGTGCCAAGAATATGGATGATCTTGGCGTAATCACGTGACTACAAAGGCCTGTTTGGACCATGAAAAAAAATACATGGATTGATCCTACTCTATATCCTTCTTGTTCTGTCCATTGTAATTCGTGTGAAATTTCTTCGAGTTCTAAATCAATCCTGATTATAGGATCGATATAGACTAATGTAGCAATCTGAGGAGGGTGAATGATTACGCAGAAGCTAAAATAAATTTTTATTGATTCTCAAAACATTCCTAAATAAATTATAAAAGATTGTTTCGATTTTCAGCAAAAACAGATTGATATACGTTTACTAAAACATTAATTCTCGAAGATCCAACCATTAAATTGACATGAAATTTTAACTAGAAACTAGATACAATTTTGAAACTAAAGCAAAAGTAATCAGCTCAATCGGATCTACGAAAAGTTATGACCTTCGCAACTTGACTGTATCAGATTATGACAGAAATCTTACGAAATGAATCAAGATATATGAGGAATTAACCAATCAAATTTTTTAGATCAATAACTTGATGCCCTAGAAAGGTTTTGATTAGGTTAAATCAAAATTATGACGTGAAACGATGAATCAATCTAGAAACAAAATGGGCATGCAAACGAAGAGAGAAAAAAAGAGATATTGTAGCATTAGTACTGCAGCAATCGTGAAAACACTACAGTAGGCACTGTAGCACGCGAGGTACTGTAGCTATGGCGAAATTCCTTCGCTCGAAGCCGCCGCCCGATCTAATCGCCGGACTTCGTTTTTTTGTCTAGCTCAATAAAAACAAGAGACACCCTCTTATATTTATACTAAATAAAACTATAATGAGTTGTACTCAAATACATGCATGCATATCCACTTTCCTGATTATATATAGCCCAATACATGCACATAGAGCCAAAAACTCACATATGCACGCGTACGACACACCTGCCGCTACCACGTGATTCACTCTCGGCTTTATGTGCACTGTTCTCTAGTCCGAACGTTCCGCATCACATCCTTGACCACTAGGACCTTAGTTTCTCTATGAATCTAGTTCTGGTCTTGTCACCGACTACGTTCGACCTCAAGTAACACCTGCATATGAACAAACACGAAATCGTGTACGAGCACAAGTCCACGACTTGACTCAACATCAGTCCATGTAACCACGCACACGAGCGCATTGCATCAAACAAAACAACTACTATGCTATCACAAGCATATCAATTAATCATCTGAAACAACACATGCACATGCACCATACATACCATGAGCACAACCACTTTGCAATACTAAATTTATCACTAAACTAATTTTTCAGTACATAATTTCACAATGACTTGTTGGGCTTAAAACAAGGTTGGAGGAACCGGAGATTTGGCATTTTGGCCGGACGGCCCACGCAAAAGCAAGATAGAAACTGTGATTGATGTTTAATTATCGGAACACTCATTTTTGCGTTGATGTCAACTCTGCCATCCATGCTCTTCATTTTACACTCGAAGCATCCCTAACATTTTAGCTCCTGTTATATCCTCGTCGTCTCAACATTGAAGGTGAATTGTTGGTTTTGTAGTTGGTTCGACACTTGATATGGTGAAAAACTCTGCACCTAAGCTAGACTCAAGACTCAGTTCATCACCCTTTTGTCTAGCAGCCATTATATCTTCAATTTGAATAAAACATTATATCTTCAATTTGAATAAAACAAGTATATAAATTACGAAACACTTTACTGTTTACGAGCGACATGGCCTAACAATTACTGGATAACTGTGTAATATGCTTGAATTGTAGAATGGAATATATCCATGTAGCAATAATGCAACAGCTTTCACATGTTGCTTGAATAGCAAAAACACATCTCTGGATTAGACAGTATCACTGACACACATGCGTGCAAGACTGATCTATGCAATAGGTGATATATATGCTTTGCGTGAAGAACAACTTATCAACAATGTAGATCACCTCGTATATATTCATATACCGGTGTTTTTTTTTAGGAAAGAGACAGCAGCTTTGAGAGCACGAACTACAGAATATGTATCCATCATGTTCAAGTGTTAACCCAATTCTGTCAGTGAGAACGACATTCATTTTTTTGTCGATGGGTGCAATTGGTTTTCATGGTCATCCTTAAGGCTTAGTATCTTGAGGTTATGGGACGTTGAACTCAACGGTGACTGTTTGTCCTAAGACATAGATGCCATACCAGTTGGATTAACCACCAGTTGGATAGGCGAGAACGATATTAAATACTTCATGGCAAAAAAGTGAAAGGAAAATTGTAAAATATTTGGGCTGGTTTGGGGTAAAACAATCAAGTTAGTTAATCCAAACCTAGCTAATCTCCTACGAATGAGCAAGAACGTAACCAAATTGCATAATTTAACCTAAACAAATGAAATGCGCTATTCGCTCTGCATCCCGTGTTGTTGTACTGGGATTACATTATGAGCTCATGAACTCTTTTACAGTGGATTAAAATCAAAATAAGCTGTTCATTCCTTTAAATTTAATGGTTGAAATCAATTTAGATCTAGTTATACTACCACCTGTAATATTGGTAGTAAAATTCAGAAAAGGGTAAAAAATTCTATCATATTATTTGTCCTCTATGGTAAAACAAGTCCTGTGATCCTGATAAATGGCGGATGAATGGATAAGAAGCCTCTGAAGATCACCAGGTATTCGGTGAATCCAAAACTATGAACGAATTAGGAAAAATCTAAAATGCCTATGATGAATGAATAGGCAAAGCCTAAAATACCCTTGAGGAATGGATGATTATATTTGATTTCTACTACCACTATTTACTACCTATGTTATCTGCTTAAAATTTCTCTAAATTATTTACTGTGAAATCCCTCTAAATTTTTTGTGTTCCAAACAAGGCAAATAACTTGGTGCAATTTTGGGGGTTTAACATACGCCCATTCATGCGTAATGCACATGCTCGTTTTAATTAGCTAACCAAACTGAGTTATTAGTCCTCAGTTATGTCCATCCATTCATGCATACAGAATGTGCCGACTTTCAGACTCCAACCAAACCGCACCTAGCCAACATGGCAACATGCCAACATGAGCCCCCAAACACCACTGCACTTATAACCCTATGAAAAGGCAAAATAACTTTCAAGAAAACCTAGACCCAAAACATCAACTTCCAAACCATGCATCTGAGCAAAGTTAAACCGGCCCCATTCATCATACACCCATGGCAGAGAATCTAAGCAGCAGGAGTGCCAAGATTCCAGTCTTGTGTGAGCCATTCTTTTCGTCCCTGACAACACCTCTGGTCAATCACTCCTACCGCCTGCCGAACCAAAGAAAGCAACACCAATGGTCCAGATGAGCACTAGCCCTGTACCCCTTGGGTTCTCCTTCCCTGTGATGCATGCACATGCAATCTCATCCCGTCTTGTGCCCGTCCTCTCCTTTTGAAAGAAACAAAAGGGGATTTGATGAGTGAATCGATGGAGCTTATCAGGTGTCATAATCTACCAACAGTGGATTCACCACTTCCTTTGATGACCAGGGGTGGTACTGCATCTCTAAAAATTTTAAAACCGTTACAAGATCATCTTTTCTATAGGCTAAATTTATTGATTTAACTGGCTTCGATTTTAGTGGTTTGAGATTTTTTAAGATCTTAGAATTATCTATACTGTATTTTAAGTAAATTTCAAATATACGTATTGAATTTATGATGTTATAAAATTATTACATAAGATTATAGAATTGTACCCGTGAAATGCACATCCGAACGAAAAATTTTTACTTTCGGCGCTGCTAATGGAGCTAGATACTCCTGATCACCAAACTAGTGGGGGGTGCAGAGTGTAATGATTTGATGCTTTGGATCCCTAGACTTGTCTAGAATGTGTAAGGTTTGGGAAATCAGAGATGAGCTTAGCTCCCTGACACGTCACAAGCTCACAAACACGGCATGTGAAGACGTGTCGAGGACTCGAGGGAAATCTAAGCTCCAGCAATGGCCTCACATGTCACGACATCACAAACAGTGCATATCATACGGTGATACGATGTGGCGCCATATATAAGGTTTCGTTTTTATGTGCCGTGAAATTGTACTGTCACTGCTATTCAATGGTGTGTTGGAAGCCGTCTAGTTTTGCGGTGGCCTTTCTTTTAAATGTTGTTCCGTTAAAGTAGCACTGAGCAAATCCTATAGTCACCCAATAGTCTGGGACCAGTCATACCACTACTAAATTCTCAACTGATGATTGCCAAATACCAAAATTTTTACAGTGCTAGTCTTCCTACATTTTTTTTTTCAAAATTAGCCTTTACCTAAATTTTTTTCAAAATAGTGTCATTCTCCACCGTGGAAGACCAGGTAGATGACGCGAAGTGCCCAACAAGATGTGGCGGTTGGGGAACACGGAAGCAACCTTCCGCGCACGGGCACCGCGAAAGCACACCGCTGCCTCGCGCGCAAGACCACGCACCCTCTTGAGCGCACGCGCACGGCCATAGCCTTGCGCTGCCTGCTCGCCACGCTGGCTCCACGCGTTGCCACGCGTCCGCTGCTTCCCACGCTCGCCCGCTGCTTCCCACGCTCGCCTGCCCCCGCATGAAGCCTCTCGTGTTGACAGGCGCATCCCACGCCACTAGACCACAGTAGGTGGCACGCGTCACTTGTTACGTATTTCGCGGTGGGAAAAAGGGGCTATTTTTGAATTTTTTTTTTTTCAAACATAGGTTAGTTTTGGGAAAAAAAACTAAAAGGCTCAAATACCGGCCGATTATCACCGGAAATTGATCAATGGTCGTACTTGTTAAACGGTTTTGTTACCCCTAATTGGTCTTTCTTGCAAGTGGATTTTCCTGACCATCCAATTACCTTTGAGATGTATGAATGTCTTATTCTGATTTTGATCTAATCGTTCAGAAATATGATTTATCTGAAGAAATCATAAATCATTATAAATAGCGGAACAACCCCGGTGCACTACGGAGAATAGTTTAGAAAACTATCGTTTAAAAGATGCAATCGAAATACAAGGCAGAGGTGCTCCATTAATTAATTAGCTTTCAGTGAATAATACAAGAATATACAAGGTTCTAAATGACAAAATGTCACACAAAGCTCAGTGACTTTTTTTTTCCTCCTTAATAGTACCCAGGCCCAGCGGCGTAAGTGTGACTGCTACATGTACGTACATGGCAGATGTGCATGCATGGCACATGCGTCGCTGTCTCGCTGCCTAGCTGCTGAACGGCCGGTACACTTTGAGCGCGTCGATGACATCGGCGATGGACCCGGCCGCGGCGGCCACGGACACTACGAGGCAGGCGGCGCTGAGGATTTGGAGGCAGAGCCACCGCGCGCTGCCCCGGCGCACGCCGCTCTGCACGATGTACATCTCGACGGGGAAGTATACTGTGAGCGGCCAGAAGGAGGCGGCGCCGAGGAGCCCCACGACGTCGCCGAAGAAGGGGAGCAGCATGGAGATGACGGTGGTGAGGCAGACGAACGCCGTGCGCCAGGTGAGGCGGAAGACGCTGAGCGCGACGGGCCCCACCTTCACCTCCCGGGAGATGAAGCGGCTGTCCGGCCACGTCGCCGCCGCCCACTTCTCGACGAAGGCGAATAGCGGCTGGCAGAACACCTGGTACGCGCCGACCAGGTGGACGACAATGGCGGCGTTGGCAATGTCCAGTAGCCAGAAGGGCTCGTAGAAGCCGAACCCGGTGAGGAGGTTGTCCGGGGCCTTGTCGCCGAACGCCGCGTACCCCATGCACCCGCACAGCATGTAGAACACCGTCGTCGTCGCCACGCTCACCATTGTGGCCTTCTTCATCACCTTCGCCTCCGACGGCGGCGGCGCCTTGACTGTGTCCTGATCAAGATTGAGAAACAGAGGACGCGTTGTCAGGACACCGAAACAGAGGAGGGGACAAAGAAACAGAGCAATTAATTAGGAACAGAGTATGCACTAATGGCTGCTTGCTTGCCTGGATCTCGATGAGGATGATGGAGTAGGAGTAGGCGAAGGCAATGTCGCCGAAAGCCTGGAGGCTGCGCCACACCTTCTGCATCGATGTTATGCCGGCCCCGATGCTGATGCCGGTGAGGCTGCCCTGGAACCCTCCGTTGGCGACGGTCTGCGCGATGCCGAGGGAAAGGCCGATGGTGGAGTAGGTAAATGACATAACGGCGGCGACGATGGAGAGCCACCATATCTGGTCGAAGTCCGGTATCTGCGAGAAGACGATCTCGACGACGCCGAAGAGGATCATGTAGGGGTTGCTCGAGCTGTGGCACGCGTTCTTGTGCCCCTTGTTGTGGAAGCACTCCGCCCTCTTGATCGCCCTGAATGCCCGTACAGTAAAACGCAATCCAAATTCACTATCAGATCACGCAATTATAATGGAGCAGCATGGAATTAATGGTTAATCAAGCATGTAGAGAAGATTCGTGGAGGTGGAGCTTACAGCATGCTGATGGAGGCGGCGATGGTGTATCCGATGGCGACGCCGAAGAGGTTGGCGTACTGGATGACGCCGCAGAGCCGGACCTTGGCGCCGCCGAGGTTGGCGCGGACGGCGTCCATGTAGGTGTAGTTGCGCTTCCCCGTGGACGGGTCGCCGGAGCGGTAGCACTCGGTGAGCAGCGTGGAGGTGTAGTAGATGACGAAGGCGAAGAGGAGCATGACGGCTGGGCCGGCCGCCCACCCCAGCTGCGCAATGGCCCACGCCAGCGAGAGCACCCCGGAGCCGATGACGGCGGTGATGATGTGCGCACTCGCCGTCCACACCGTGCCCGTCCGCCGCGGCCGCCCGTCGTCGTCGAGCCACTCGGCCTCCCCCGGGTTCCCCGCCTCCACCGACACCTCCAACGGCGCCATCGCCGCCGCCGCCCGGCAGCCCGCCTTGGCCATCTCTATCTCTAGCTCTCTCCAAGAAGCTCGCACTGGCTACACTAGCGTAGAAGGAGCCGAGAAGAGTAGTAGGATCAGTGAGGTTCTGGTGTGTTGTGCGAGTGAAATGGGAGGAGAGGAGAGAGACATATATAGAGACGAACGATGAGAGAGAGAGAGACGTGTAGGGTTGGTTTCATAGGAATTTTTTAATAAATAATCATTTTTTATTCGTCTATTACAGTAATATACGTATAATTTTTTTTATTTACAAAAGTAGCTCGAATCGCGTCAGCACAGAGCGAATAGGGCTAGTCGCGCCACGCTGGCGTGCGGGCGGCGTGGGCGTGGGGCGTGGTCGCGCCAGTAGCGAGGCGGATTGATCGGCGCTGCGTGGCGCGACGGGCTGACGTGGCGGGGTGGGCGCAAGTCACGCTAGCGTGGCGCGAGGAGAGGGCGCGGTCGCTCCAGCGTGGCATGACTAGGCGGCGGGCAGCGGGCCACCACGCTAGAAAAGAAGAAGCAGCCGAACGAGAGCCAGAGAAACCCAGCCGAACCAGAGCCAGAGAAAAGAAAGAAGAAGGAGAAGAAAAGAGAAGAAAGAAGAAGAAGAAGAAGAAGAAGGAGAAGAAAAAAAGAAAAGAAAAGAAAGAAGAAGAGGAAGAGAAAAACAGGGAAGGAGGAGGAGAAGAAGAATTTTTTCGTGCTTGTTCGTCGTTCGTTCTTCGTTCGTCGGTTAGTATTTTTTATAATTATTTTTTCATCGGTATAATTGATATATACGTAGAAAAATATAGGTAGTCTCAAAAATTGTTAGAGTAGTCTAAACAAATGTAGTACGTAAATAATTTTGTTTTACGCATAATTTGTAAAATTATTATGGATAATGATGTATATCTGCAAATAATGTTGGTACATAATATAATATTGGCCCAGAAATATATGAGTTGCAATATTAATTTATTAGAGAAAAATATGTTGTTCATAGGACAAAATAAACATAGTAGCAAGTAATTATTTACGAGACTTAAAAAGTAGGTTTACACTAAAAAGGAAGATGATATCTGTAGAAAATGTAGAAAAGGACAGGAAAATTGTAGCACACACCGAAAAATTTTGGAGCGTGCCAACTAAAATGTAGTATGCTATTTCAAATATATTCAAATGGTCATAAATTTTGAACCATTAGTCCAAATTGAATGAAACAAGTTTGAAAATTCATGTTAAATCATGTAGTATTAGAATATGCAAAAAAATTTGAAGTTTGATCTCTGATTTAAAATAGAATTCAAATTCAAAGTGTAGGTTTGAAACTAGCTCATTACAAATTTTGTGCAACTGAAATTCAAAAAGAATGAGACAGTATTCTTTAGTATCCTTATGCCATAAGCTCTCTGAATAAGCAAAGAGATTTAAATTTCAATTTAGTTCGTACCATTACCTAATTAGGTTTGATTTCAATGCGTTAAATAATAAAATTGTCATTACTTGATCATGTGATATCCAAATGATGTAGAATAAGTTTGTTTGTGTTAATTAGACAGTATAGAACAAGTGGTAGGACACAGTGTAAATTATTTTCTTTCACATGGATTGTATTAATGTAGGTATGGATCATTTATGTATGTACTAAAATCATGTCGTTATGTTAGATCTTATTTCCCCCTAAAAATAGTTAGTTGTTGGTTGTAAGGAATAAACAAGGTGGCAAGTTCTGTTAGGAAAAGCTACATGTAGGCACAATTTCTTAGATGTACATAAGTTTATTACAATTGTCATTATTTCATATGTCAAATATTATAAAATATTTATAATATCCAGTAGGTATGTCTGCTATGGATGCATTCAAAGTGTTTTACGGTGAAGAAGTTCAGGAGGGGCCATATGGGGTTGATCTGAGTGGTTTTCAGCAGTGTGTTTTGTACCATCAGAATCCGGATGACATGAGTTTTGAAGATCTGTGCGGGTGGCTTTGTCACAGTCTTTCATTGAATCCTATGGTACACAATGTGAACATTAAATACTTGTGGCCGAGAGGTACATAGGACTCGGTATGGGTGCTTAGGCCGTTGGAGAGGACTCAGTCTTGGAGGAACTACGTCAATTCATCAAGACGCTTGGTTGGGGTTTCGTCCTGTATGTGCAGGCGACTGTGAAAATGGGCTTGCCAAGTAACGAAACCCCTATCGCGGTGCCAGCAGAAAGTGTGGCAGAAGTTCATGAGAATCTTCGGTCATGTGCTGCACCGACAGGACAAGCAGATGAAGAGGAGGAGTTGGAAGGGTTAGTTGATGTGTTAGAGCAAGACGATCAGCGAGCGGCGGAGGAAGAAGAGGCACTTGTTATGGACGAACACGATGAATCTTCCTCTGACGAGGATGGAAATACGTCCATACAAGTGCCCGCTGCTTGGAATAGGGGCAAAGCGGAGACCTAGCAGTCGACGATACCCATGACTCGACGTGTGAGTACCGACCAAGTGAGGTTCGCGTGCACGCAATGTACACGGAGAAGTCCGCTTTGCAAGATGCTATAAGGGTCTGGGCGATGAGCTTGCAACGGCCGATGAGAGTTGTGAAATCCAGTAAAGATTGTTACACGGTGAAATGTGAAAATGCCGATTGTGGTTGGCGTGTTCATGCCCACAGGCCGAAGTATGAGTTGAACTGGGTTGTCACGAAGGTGGTGCAGCACAGTTTGTTCTGAGCAACGTAACGTCGAGACATCGTAACCTCACATCCTCTTTCATCGCGAACGTGATGTATGGAGAGATTGTCGAGAAGATTGACATGGAGGCACAACACATAGTACTTGCCATGAAGAACAGATATAAATACCAAATCAGCTATGCCAAAGCGTGGAGGGCGAAGCAGAAAGCTTTGGAAAAGCGTTTTGGGACCTTTGAGGCATCCTATGACAATCTTCCCCGACTTCTGGATGTCCTGAAGGAAAGAAAACCCGGGACATATACTGCTGTACATGATAGAGAGTCTCATAACCCCCTGGCTTCCTGGTTATGGAGCGTGCTTTGATCGCACTTGGGACATGTGTGGAGGCTTTCAGGCATTGCAGGCCGATCATGTGCGTGGGCGGGACTTTCCTCACTGGCAAGTACAAGGGCCAAATTTTGATGGCCATCGGTGTGGACGGGAACAACCAAATAATTCCGATAGCCTTTGCTTTTGTGGAAGGTGAAAATTATGAGAGTTGCTGTGGTTCTTCAGGAAACTGAAGATCGGTGTTGTGAAGGATAGGCCAAATATGTGCATAATACATGACCGCCATGCTGGGTTGATGAAAGCGATAAAGAAGATGCAAGAAGATGTGGAAGAACCCTTTCCATGGCCGGATTTGCAGAACCGGTGGTGCATGCGACACATGGTGGCTAACCTATTCAAATATTTCAAAAGTAAGAATCTCATGAACCTATTCAAGAGGTTGTGCAAGCAAAATCAACAGAGAAAGTTTGATGCCATCTGGGAGAAGCTTGATGAGCTCACTACCAAGCAAATGCGTGATGGAGAGAAACAAGCCGGGGGCAGTACTTCGGAGGCACCGCAACGTTTACAGCCCTTACTGGACATTGACCCACCAAACATCAGAAGGAGGCTTTGGAGAAACATCAAGTGTTTCTTGCACTGGATCGAGTCCGAACCAGCTGAGAAGTGAGCACTGTTGCACGACACAAATGGGGCAAGGTACAGGGTGATGACAACCAACCTGGCCGAGGTATACAACTGGGCAATAAGGGGTCTCCGCGGCATGCCCCTTGTTGCTATCGTCGAAGGTGTACTGTACGGTACGGTGAGGTATTTTCGGGAACGGCACGCCGCGGTAGTGTTGCATGCAGGTACCATTCAGAGTCCCTACTACAGCGTCGTTACGGCTTGGATGGCGAAGAAGGTTGAGAAGGCCCTCCTACACTCGGTTGTCGTCATGGGTACTACGGAGCTATGATTTGAGGTGACACTGAGGAATATGGAGGGGCTTGGAATGGCAAGTGGAAGAATCACCCATGAAGTGAGCTTGGGGTATGGTTTGGACCACATGTGCACCTGCACTTGCCGAAAGCCGTACCTTCTGCATGAACCGTGTTCGCATGTCTTGGCGGCCTGCCGGCAGATTCAGATGAGCAGTTCATAGTTCGTTTCTCCGTACTACATGTCGCAGACTATCGTTGAAACATGGTCCGGTGAACTACATGGTTTTCGTGTCGCTGGAAACTTCACTGAAATTGATCATGCCACACGAAGATGGGTCCCTGACATTAATAGAGTCAAGGGTGGGACAGGTCGTCGCCAAATGCGCCGCATTCGCAACGACATGGACGAGTCTGAGGTGGGAAGCCCTGTCCAGAGGTGTGTCCTATGTGGAGAATACGGCCACAGGAAGAACAAATGTCGTGGGAAGAACATTTCAGGTGGAGGCTCTTGACGTACATTCCTGTAAGGCATGTCGCCATGTTTGGGATTTCGTTCCCTTTGTATGGAATGTAATAATCGTAAATTTCCCTTACGCGTGTATGTAATAATCGTGTAGTTCCCTTTGTATCGGATTTTATTTTATCAAAACTATTATGCTGCTTGTATGTTTGGTATTGGCTGTTTTTCATTTCACATAATGTGTCTCTTTTATGTCATCAATAGAAATTATTTTATCGAATGTTGTGCGCAGGTATGGCGGCTGTTGGCGACGCTGGCGATTGGCCGTACAACCTTCTTGATCGTCACTTGGATGCACACCACCGTGGACGTTTATACGCTACTTGCAGAGCGGGCACGGATCCTGATGTCTAGTCCACATTGACTCTAGTACGTGCCTGGGGCATTGACATCCGCTGGTTACCCAAGTATATAAGCGTACCAAATTTTATCATACTTAATAGGTTGTAACACGTTGTGCTGTAACTTGTAATTTATTGTTGCAGGTTGGAGGCGGCGTGATTACTTCCCCTTGCACGGATGGTGGAGGCCACACAAGAGGACATCGTCGATGGTCTGGATGGTGAGGTCATCGTCGTGGAGAGATCCCGACGCTTTTCCTTCGATCGATCCCTCCTTACTGCCCTAGTGGACCGCTGGCGGCCGGAGACGCATATCTTCCACTTGCCCTGCGGAGAGATGGCGCCGACTCTGCAGGATGTTTCGACGCTGACCGGTCTCCCGATCGCTGGCCAGGCGGTTGTGCCAGCTTAGGTGGATGATGACTGGCATGACGACCTTTTTGCTAGGTTCGTAGCGGTCCTTCCCCCTGCACATGGAGGACAACCGCAGTACTTGCCGCTACACCCACGACAGAGGCACGGTCCTACTCTCACGTGGCATCGCCAGTTCAAGGTATGTATTGTACGTCATGGTTCAAAATTGGTACGAATTATTTTATCGGTGTAGCCAACAACCTTTTCTTCTTGCAGGTTACTAGGATGGCTGGGGACGCTGACGAGAACCAGGTGAGCCGGCACCTGGAGGCTTACCTTTTGTGGTTGTTCGGGTGGGTGATGTTCACCAGCACCCATGGAGACAGCGTCGACCGTAGGCTTGTCCCGATCACACGCGCGCCATTCTTGGCCAGCGCCCGAGGAGGTACCTCGGTATAGCCGAAGTCGGTGTACTTTGTGCCACCTAAAGTGCATGCGGCCAGCGTGCCTCCGGACGCGCCTCAGTTCGATCCTGACGGGGTGCCCACTCCTGCTCATGCTCTAGTCATTCGAGCGCTTCCATATCGGTCGACCATGGGTTGACGACCGAGTGTACGGCCCGGAGTTCTACGGCGACACGCTGGTGGACCGCCCTACGATGGGCTCTCTTTGGTGCCGCAGACGGGTACGTAAATGTTTTCGTACTATGCAATCTCGCATTCCTGCCTTTTCATACTAACTTTATGTCGGTACCTTCTGTAGCCACAGTGGGCTGGTCTGTAGGTACGAAGTGTGTATGCACACTTCACGGAGGCGTTCGACCTCTTGCGGACCGAGCGTGTCCGGTGGTAGCCTTACACCTTATAGGAGGTGCAGCAGCGTGCACCGCACGCCTTGTCCATCCTTTGCGCGCGAGATCTTCCGTATTCGATCACACGACGAAAGCTTGTGTTCGATGTATACGTTGAGGATTACTCGCCTCACCGGGTAATGAGGCAGTTCAGAGTCAGGCAGGAGGTCCCTGTTCCGCGCGGCGTGCCGATCCCCTCAGAGGCACACATGTACGTAACTTTCCTTCTCCTTACATTTTCAATGCAACTGAGTACACTTGCTAGCGGGTTGATAACTTCCACAGGCATTCGAGGAGAGGTTCGCAGGGCCGCCGGACTAACTGGGCCGTGAAGATGGCCCCTTGGGTGGAGCAGTGGACTGATGCACTACAGGACCTGGTTGCAGCCGAGCTCGTGTACGACGTACAGGGATATCAGGAGTACTTGCAATGGTACACCGCACTTACACGAGTACGCCTTTTGCCCGCTGCTGAGCCGGAGGATATCCTACCGGCTAGTGCTGAGGACACGTATTCCAGTCACGTTGCATCAGCGATGCACTTCGTGGTACGTCCAATAGACAGTGCACTCAAATTTTTAATGATATGTAAGCATAAATATATCTTACGACATGTTATGACTTTCAGGGCGACATGGGGACAGAACTTGGGTAGGATGCGAGGTCTATGAGAGGTCGCTTGTGCGGAGGTTTCGAGATCTTGGGAGGAGTTCACATCGTTCGTCGATCGAGTCATCACGAAGACGACGAGGATTGTGCGGGCTGTTTCGTGCCGGCATAGTTTCAATGCCGGTGGTGCGGCCTCGCAGGGGGTCCGGAGAAGTACACGACCACCGCCGCCGACACCACCGTCCGACGACCCCACTGTCCGACCATTCAGACCTCCCACCTGGCCGTTCCCTCCGGTGCCGCCATAGGAGCAGCCAGGGAGCTCATCGTGGCAGCAGCCCTTGTACTTCGTGCCACGTAACTTACTAACTTGGTCAGTTAAATATGCATTGTATTTTATGGTAACTAATAGTTGTGTATGACAGGCTACCCGTTCCAATACCCCACCGGCGCGCCATGAATGCTTCCTCCTGTCATGGTTCAGACCCTGTAACATCCCGAATTTCGGCCTTCTGCTAAAATCTAATTTAAATTAAACTAAATTCAAAATTTGGATCTTCTTTGGTGTTCTAATTACCCTGGCATCTTTATCCTTCCGAAATTGGAGTTCAATCCTACTTCGTTCGAAAAATCGAAATTTTCAGATTCCAGTCCGTACCCGAACTTTCACCCGAGTTCCAAAATGCTCCAAAAATTTTGAAACATATTGCAGTAGGTTCCAAATATTCCAAAAACATTTTGGGAAATTTCCCAAGATTTTTGGAAATCCGCTGGTATTTTATCGCTCGTGGTCCTTCGTTAAATGACCGTTATTCGTCCTGGAATATTCTAAATTCAAAATTCTTGAAACCAATTTTATTGGGTTCCAAATATTCCCTAATATCTCTAGGAATTTTTCCAGGATTTTTAGACCATTTTTGCTAATTTTCCAGAATTGCTTTCCACTTACTCTGGCCAATAGGAGGTCGCCATGTGGCATGCCCTGTAGCTCATCTTCAACCTTACGAAGGAAACCTTCCAGAGAAGCTCCAGTATGTTTCCTTTCATGGCTTCCTTACTTCAATTCTTCATAACTTCCATAAAAATGCCCCAAATAAAGCATGGCCGGATCCGTTGGAAAGGTATCGTCGAGAAGTTTCCATCCCCCCACGATCTTCAGCCCTAAATCTGGCCGAAATTTGAATAGTAACGCAAAAACCGAAATTGGCATTAATGGCAATAAATCGGCCGTTTCTTCACCAAAGCACGTGCTTCCACTTCCTAAACCTTCGTGGTGGAGTCCCCTTTCCAGTGCATACACTCTTCCTTGGCCTCTCCAACTCATTCACCCGGGAGATCACGAAAACCAGCGACCACAGTCGTTCTTCGGTCTTGCCGGCGTATCTTCCATTCCGGTGAGTCAAGCTCGACTCCGCTTGTTCCCTTGTGTGTGTATGGATGTCAAGATCGTAACCCCTCAATCAATTTTAGGTTTCATCAAGTTTTGACGTCGAATTTCGCGGTTGAACCTCGTCGGCCGAACCGCCGTTCGTCGTCAAATTCATCTTCCCCGGTGAGCTTTTGTTCAATTCCTTGCAATATTAAGATCCCTAGATGCCCTCTAGACAATGCCATCTCCAATTTGTAGTTTCATTCCACACTTTCATGGGATTTTGGGGATTTCCCGTGCCTCTGTTTGGTTGGCCTTGCCCGTGCTCGTGCACATGCCGTCGGCCGGCTTGCCACCGTCGCCGCCCCTCCGGCGTGCCCCTCACCGCCCCCGCGCCCTCGCTGTCAGCGCCCTCCCACGATGTCGTCGCCGTCGATCTGCTGGCGCGCCATCATCCGCCAGCGGCGAGCTCCTGCCGCCGTCGTTCGGCCGTCCGGCCGGCCGAGTGGCCGGCGCCTCGCCGCCGAATCCACCCCGCCATGCCATGCCCTCCCTCGGCCGCGCCACCCACACGGCCGCCGCCACGCTGCAGCGGCGCCGCCTTGCACCGCCTCCGGCCGTCTTGTGGCCGCCCTCGGCCTCGCCGCCACGCCGCTCGGCCTTTGCCGCCAAGCCTCCTTCCGTCGGCGCCATGAGGAACTTTGGTTCCTCTGCTTTCCCATGACCATGGCAATTGGGGAAGAACCCCAACTCTATGGCATGGATGGCCCACCATCCATAGACACAAACCAATCCAATAAATCAGCCAAAAAGAAAGATTCCGAGGAATATTCCTCAATTTCGCATTTTCCATGATTTCCAAACTTTGGATGCTCATAACTTTTCCGTCCGAACTCCGATTGACTCCGTTCAAATTCCTAAATTCATATAAAATCGATATCTTCCTGCCAGTATAACTTTTATAATTTTTAGATTTTATTTATTTTATTGTTATTTATTTGTTGTACCGTTTTGCGCGTAGCCGAGGATCCCGCCGAGTCCGCCGACTCCGCCGCCGGATTTCAAGACTTCGACGTCCCCGCTGTAACTGAAGGAAAGTCCCTTGATGCATATTGATCCCATTATTGCAAAATATTTTTACAACGTTTTATCACATGCATTGCTATCTTTATCATCGTATGTTAAATATAGGCTACTAGTTATCCCGAATTGTGATCACCTCCTTGAATATTGTTATCCATGTTTATGTGTAACCCTAGGACTTATTGCTATGTCCTACTTATGCTATTGTGACAATTGTAGGTTAGAACGGTAGAAATGCGTAGTGTGTAAATTGAGGAAAATGACCCATGGGTGGGATTATATCAAAGTTGGAATTTAAATTGTGATTTCAGGATTATTACAAAGTTTTTGGTACTGTTTTTCTAAAATAAAAATAAAAATAAAAAGGATTTGGACTTGGGCGGAGTGGAATGTCGGGTGGGTGCGGATGGAGCACCGGTTTCCAATGTGCAAGTACCGCCCCAAGTCAATTAAGGACCGACGCTTATGACTATCCATTCTAAGCATAACCGTACAACCACATGTCTATAATGGGTACGACCTGGCCAAATAATTTTTAGAAACCTGACTTAGACTCACCAGTTGGTGGAATGTGGGCGCCAGATGGAGGCGAGTCGTTTTTCCCACACAGCGCAAGAGGGGTTTCTGTACTGGGTAGAGGGAACCCTAACAGCGGTGAAACCTCAGCGGGTGAGTTGAGCTAGGCGTATACATTGTAAAGGCCTTGTCATGGTCTCTCTGCCGACACACCAAAGGAAGTGTGTTAATTGCATGGCAACAAGAGATGATCATGTCTTGTGGGTAAAGTTGTACACCTCTGCAGAGTTAAAACTATTCAAATAGCCGTCCCTACGGTCAAGGGCAAAGTGAAGAATGCTTTCATATTGGTAGACTCTGGTTTTGGTTTTTAAAATAAATGAAGTTTCGGGATTCGGGAGTGGTTAGAACTCTCGGATGTTTTTATTGGCGGATTGAGCTAACCAGGTAGATGGAACCTGTTTTATTTCATGACGAATAGAGTCATGTGTGGATAACCTTGATCTTTTAAAATGTGGCGGGTAGAGCCTTCATACTCATGATGGTGGATAGAACCTTCACTAGAATATTATACAATTCAATTGTTAAAATACTTGTGGAAATGTGCTTTGTGAAAATTATTACTATGTATGGTTTGATGAAACTTAGCTTTATGCAAATGAATCATATTAAGCCTTCCTTGGGAAGCCCTACATGTGCATACTTTCCCAGACTTGCTGAGTACTTTTCTACTCATATCCTACACACAATGTTTGTCATCAGAAAATTATCAGGACACAAACGAAGACGGTGAGTTCTACGCCGAGGAGTTTGAAGAAGATTGCCAGGACAACTAATCGCGTTCCTAGTCGTCGCCTGTGGATTTGTTTGGGTTCTACTACTTGTCGTTTTTATTTCGCTGCCGTGACTCTGGTCAAGTGACCATGTGATGTAATAAGTAGCCATGTGGCTAATACTTTATGTTTATGTTACAATTTCGTTATGTTCAGCAATTATACTTCACTGTTGACTGTGTGTACTAGCTACTAATCTGGGACTAGTACAGAAATACACAGGAGATTCCGGATAGCTGATCCGGGGTCCCACAGACCCCAGGTGTGTTCAATATGTTTTGTAAACTAACATTGCAAGAAACTTCACTTCGAAATATATGCTTTATCCCAACATGCTGTACACTACTTTCAGGTTACTGTCAGGAGGGCCCCGCTACGACGTACATGCGAGAGGATGACTTTGACATGGACTATGCAGGTCCGACGCATTCAGATCTCCAGTTTGGGTCGCAGCCGAGCGCCCCCACGCCAACACACCCTACGGACCCAAGTTCTTCATGCCGTACTCCTGCAGCAGACGTGCCCCTTGGACCCCGGATCAGCCACGCACCAGACCGGTGGACCCCTTCAGGGCCCAGACATCGACCTGCTGCTGCATGTCGACCAGCGAGGCGGACCTGGCCTCGTGCACATGGGGAGGGAGGTGACCAGGGAGAGGGAGGTGACCAGGGAGAGGGAGATGACATGGAGGGCGTCGATTGATCGTTGTATTTCTGCATTGTAATGTTATGTTGTTACTTATATATTTATATGTTATATTTTTGCATTTTGTGGACTATATTAAGTATGTTTTCTCGTTACACGCCGACCTATTTCGTACGACTCGCTGAAGTTTCACGGAGCATCCATACCATGGTAAATTTGGATAGGAGTGCTTATTACAAAAAAACAACAATGACAAAGAGCTGAAAATGAATTGACAACACAGAGGGTGACAAGTGGTGTAGCTTTTCACAGAGGGTGACAGGTCGTGCAGCTTTGATGATGGGTGACACATCGTGCAGCTTTTCTCAGAGGGCAACAAGTCGTGTAGCTTTGATGATGGTGACACGTCGTGCAGCTTTTCACAGAGGGTGACACGTCGTAATCACAACGAGCGTTATCACCCCTTCAGTTGCATTATTACAAAGCAAACACCAACGACGTGACAACACGACACCAAATACGCCAATGCGTCACCGGTCGTAACGGGTCTTTCTGCTTTGCCAAGGCGTGACATGTCGTGCAGCTTTGCCAAAGCGTGAGAGGCCATGCAGCTTTGGCGAAGCCGGACTGGCCATGCAGCTTGGCCAATATGGGCCAATCGTCCTATATAAGGGCCATCCCCTCCAGCATTCATTCTCACCAAAAGGGGAGGAGAAGTGGGGAAAAAAAGAGGGAGGAAAAAATGCCGAGGCGTGCAGATGGAAAGGGAAAGGGGAAAGCAAAGGAAGAGGGAAGTGCTTCACTCTTTCCACACAATTTAGCGTACCAAGACCTCTTCGTACCTCCTGGGGTTGTCGCACCGATGTGTTTGTGCGAAGATCCATGCAGACTTGTCCACTCATGGGAAGTTCCAACTTGGAAGAGGAGGCAATGGAAATGCCGCAACTACGCATTCGACCCGCCGGAGAAGAGCCTAAAGAATCGCCAGTTGGTAATAATCATACGTCTTTCGTAATATTTCTACATGACACTTTGCTAATTTATGCATTACGTAGTCGCCTCCGTCACTATGTGAATTTGAGCAGTGGTTTGACATGGAAATCAACCATGAGGACCAAAGGCTCCTAGATCAAGCTAACCGGGATGATGAGCTCAGGAGGCGGCTATAGGAGGATCGTGAAGCCGCACTCGAGGAGGCACGTAGGAATGAGGCCAAGGAGAAGGATGCCGAGAGAGAGAGGAAGCGAGAGAGGGCACATCATGCCAGAGAAGCCCCACTAGAGGCATGGACGAAGGGGAAGTGGCCTCGATGCACTCAGTAGACGTCTAGTTGTAACTGTTATTTTCCTTGTTCGTGGATCTCCTTTCCGTCAAGTTGTAATTGTTATTTTCCTTGTTAGTGGATCTCTGTTCCCTCTAGTTGTAACTGTTATTTCCCTTGTTCATTGATCTCCTTTCCGTCTAGTTGTAATTGTTATTTTCCTTGTTCTTGGATCCGTCTAGTTGTAATAAAGAAAGTTGTTGTGGACTATAATATTTACGGTTATTGCGCTAGTGCATTTTAGATGCAAAGAAAGGTGTACATAAAATATTTTTCCATAATATGCTAGTCCATATATCAAATAGCAAATCTCATCCATTCTTACAAAAATTACCTTAAAAAACGATATCTTACGGTCTGCCGAAAAGGCTTAAGCGTTATAGTTTGTTACAGACTATAATAATTAGGGTTATTGCGCTATTACAATTTACATGCAAATCAATGTGTAAATAAAATATTTTTCCATAATATGATAGTCCATATATCAAATAGCAAATCTCATCCATTCTTACAAAAATTTACCTTCAAACACAATATCTTACGGGCTCCCGAAAAGGCTTAAGCATTATCATTTGTTCTGGACTATAATACTTAGGGTTATTGCGCTAGTGCATTTTAGATGCAAAGCAAGGTGTAAATAAAATATTTTTCTAGAATTTGGTGGTCCATATATCAAAGAGCAAATCTGCCCCATTCTTCCGAAAAATATATATTCAAATACAATATTTTAGGCGCTACCTAAAAGCCTTAAGCGTTTCATGAAATTTATGCTTCTTATAGCCAGTTGGTTTATTGAACTCAGTTCATTCGTAAATATATTTTCAAAAATGGGACATTAAGACCCTACAAACACGTGATATTTATTGCATGATTTTTAGGGCCATGGTTTATATAGTTTCTTCGGAATTCATAAAAGATATTACTTCATACAAATTTATACAATTTAATTTTGCATGCAACATAATACTTTTTGTGAGATATTACTTAATACAAATTTGGAAATTTATTTTGTTCAATTTAGAGCTTTTTACGAAAAGATATAAAACATTAAGTTAATTTCTAAAAAGAAAATAAGTTAAAACATAAAAAAACAAAACCGCCCCGCCCGGCCCCACCCCCTGCCCGCCCCCACCCCTGCCCGCGCTCTACCCGACCCCCTTGGATTTCCTCCCCCCCGCCCGCTCCCTACTCGCGCTAGGGTGGCGCGACGTGTAGGATCGAAGTATACGAATATAGCAATCAGAGGGGGGGTGAATGATTGTGCGGAAGCTAAAACCAAATTCTTGACCTATTAAAAGTTCACCCCAAAACAGAACCAAATAATTGCCTCGTTTTCGACAAAAACAGAATGACAGAGGTTTGGTAAAACGAGAATTCCCGGAGATCCAACCGTCGAAACGATCTGAAATTTGGACACAAGAAACTAGATTCCAATACGAATCGAACCCAAAAAGAATCAACTCGATCGGACTTACGGATCAAAAGTTATGAGCTTCGCAAGCTTGCTGATCCAGAACTTGACGAGAATCAATCTAATCAAAACTTCAAGATTAAACAAGAACGACAAAAGATTGATCAACTAGACTTTGAGAAACACTAGATCAATACCCTAGAGAGGTTTTTGATGGATCAAATCAAGATAAAACTTGAAGAACAAAAACCAATCTAGAACTAGAACAAGCATGCAAACAAGAACCAAAACAGAAAACTCTGTAGCGACGTGGTTCTTGTAGCACGCAAAAATCTTGGAAGAATTGATCTTTATTTCTTGTCTAAAATACTCTCATCAAAAGAGTACAAACCCTAAAACCAAGCTCAAAGCTTGATGCGCTCAGCTCTACTTGATGCCTTTCAACAGAGACCCCCACCTATTTAAAGCACCAACCCACAAGGAGTTCGAATACGATTCCTATTCCTAGAAGGAATCCGTATCCAACTCAACTCTACTTGACCCAACCAGGCCGAGTACAACTCTTGCACGCGTATGGCAACCCTACCATACTCACGTGACTAACACTTTGCACGCGTATGGCCACCTGCCATACTCACGTGACTAACACTTTGCACGCGAATGACCTCCTGCCATTCTCACGTGACTAACCATTCTTCATGTGCACCATTCTCTTAGCCCGAACGTCCCGCATGACATCCTTGACCACCAAGACCTCAGTTCCTCCTGAACCTAGTCCTGAACCTCAGTTCCTCCATGAACCTAGTTCCGGTCTCGTCATCGACCACATTCGTCTTCGAGCAATACCTGCACATGAACAAACCACAAAACAAATCCGAGCACAAGTCCACGACTTGACTCAATGTCAATCCGTGCAACTACTCACATGAGCATTGCATAAAGTCCACTTCAAAAGAAGCATCATGAAATCATTACAAATTTCAAATTCACATTCAAAATTCAAATCCAAATCGCTCAAAACCCTAATTGAGCGAAAACGCATTCACGACAGACAAACAAAGTTGGTCCGTTGTATAAGGAAAAGTTTCTGTTCCAAGAAGCCAACCAAACGCGGAAAAACACGTTCACAACGGACAAACAAAGTTGGTCCGTTGTACATGCAAAATGGCTTCGGTCATGAGCTCAAAACAAGTTCACAACGGACCCGAAGCTTGTCCGGCGCAAGCGTGCCACGCTTCGGTTTCACAAAAGTAAAACCCTAGAAAAAGTCCATTCACGACGGACAAAAGAATTAGTCCGTTGTACATGTGAAAATCTTGGTTCCAAGAAATTATCCAAACCGAAAAAGCTTGTTCACAACGGACCAAGAAAAGCTGTCCAGTTGTACATGTGAAAATGACTTCGGTCATGGGCTCAAAAACATGTTCACAATGAGACCCAAAAACACTGTCTGTCGCAGATGGGAAACTTCTTGTTTCTTGAGAACTTTGTCCGGCGCTAATGCGTAATCTCATCGCTTCTTGTCAAATTGTCAAAACACATGAACAAACACATTTTGCAAATTCAAATCTAAGTTAATTTTTCAGTTCAAAGCCAATTTTTCAGCACATGATTTCACAATCTCCCCCTTGATGAAAACATTGGGAACACCACTTAGAATTGATCATTTGGCATTCACTTTACCAAAGATTTTGAAATCCAAAGGATCAAAGACCAAAGTAAGAAAACACAGAAATCCCTCTTTGACCAAAATGCAAAACAAAATCTCCCCCTGAGAATGAAAATGTGTGTGAATGTGCAATGCGCCCAAAAATTTCAAAAATTCTCCAAACTTCTCAAATTTCCAAATACAACTCTCCCTTTTTCTTTAAACTTTTCAAAGAAAGATTTCCAAATTTCTCCCCCTTTGACAATGGATTCATCAAGAGTAAAAGAGAGAACAGGTTCAAAATTTTTCCTGAAACAATGATTTCACCAAGAGAAACAAGGGAGTGCCAAGATAGGAAAAGATGAGCTCATTCGATCATATAACCTTATATATCACATAATATGCAAAATACATGATCTTGATGTGATTTTAGCATGTTAGGGAATGACATGTATCTCAACCTCAATTCAGTCAACTATAGCCAAGTACTAAGCAAAACCTTTAGTAGAAAAACAAAGGCTCAAAGTTGAAGCAAATAACAAATCAGGGCGAGCAAGTAGTTTCAACTCCAATCTAGTGGACCAATTTAATCTTTAAACAATAAATCGCATGTGGCATGCTTGAAGCATACTTCTTTTATTTTCTAGGAGTGGCATGCTTGAAGCATACATCTTAACTTTGAGGGAATGGCATGCTTGAAGCATACATCTTATCTTTTAGGGAAAGCATACTGAAGCTCATAACTTGAGGCTTTTGCTTTTAACAACCCTTTTTTTATTGATTCCCTTTTCTTTTCATTTTTCTTTGATCATAAACATGCAAAAGTGATTAAAAGGTCTTATGAAAGAGTAAAGTTGAAACCACACTTGCTTCATTGCCCAAATTTGTCAAGAGGATTCAATATCAAGCCTAGAAGAGTAAGATATCACAGAGTATTTAGCTATAGGCAATCGGATCGAGGAATTCCGCAATGTCATTCTTAGTTCAAGTGAGACAATTTAGATTATCATATATTAGCTCAATTATATAGTATATAAAGAAATATGATAAAGTGAGCTCATCAAGTGAAAGAACTTGGCAAAGAAACTCCCCCTCAAAACAATCCCATTGGATGAACAATTCCAAGTTCTCCCCGAATAAAAGCAAAACGAGAAGAAGACAAAGGTTTTGTGAAAATGTCTGCCAATTGATGTTCAGTATCCACATGATGAAGCACAATGTTGCCTTTTTCAACATGATCTCTAAGAAAGTGAAATCTGATGTCAATGTGTTTTGTTCTAGAATGTTGCACGGGGTTCTTAGCAATGCAAATTGCACTAGTGTTATCACACAAAAGAGGAACACTATCCAAATTAACCCTATAATCTTTAAGTGTAGCTACTATCCAAAGAATTTGAGAACAACAACTAGCAGCAGCCACATATTCAGATTCAGCAGTTGATTGTGCAACAGAAGATTGTTTTCTAGATGACCATGCAATGAGAGAATTTCCCAAGAAGTGACATGAACCAGAAGTGCTCTTCCTATCAATTCTACATCCTCCAAAATCAGCATCAGAAAAAGATCTCAAACTAATGCATGAGGAAGCAAAAAGCCAAATGCCAAAATCTTGAGTACCATGGAGATACCTGAAAATTCACTTAACCGTTTGTTGATGTGAAGCACGTGGGAAGAGTCTCTTATGTAAACCTCCAATTATCTCATCGTCAACAGCATCATCATTTTTATGAACAAAGACACTCTCCCCCTGAACATATGCACTTGTACCTGCATCATTTGAACTAGTGCCTTTTGCGAAAATAGAAGTGGAAGAAGCATCTTCAGAAGATAAAACTTTTAGCACGAGATGCATGAGTAAAGGAGAACCAAATCTTATCACTAAACATATGAAGTGAGCATCCGAAATTCACTAGCCACATGTTCTCCCTCCTCGCGAGAAGCCTACATAGAAGCGAGAAAGTGTCGAGGTCTCAGATCTGGGGTTAGAAATAATATGTTTAGGAATCCAAGATCGAGACACCCGACGACAAACAAGAGGGGCACAACACGAGTATTCTTATGCACAAAATCAGATTTGCCTTTTCCGTGTTTTTAGCATCAACAGGTGTTTGTTTCACCTAGGCACATAATGAGAAGTGGAGTGTGCCTTTCTGAAATTAGACCTAGCATTAAACCTTTCTCTCTTTTGTTGTTTAGCTAGTCTAAAGCAAAAGTCTACTAAATGTCCATCTCTACCACAATGAGTGCAAGTGTACTTAACATTATGTTTAGCTTTGGAAGTAGAAGCAACATTTGCATTCATCATAGTAGAAGATAAAAGACCAGAGATTTAAAGACAGCTTTTCTTAGGCTCATTGACAATTTCAAATTTTCCACTTTTAAGTGTTTTGACAACAGTGGGAGCATGTGATTTATGATGAGCATAAGAATCAAAACCTAAACCTTTGTTATGAGTGCTGACATTTGATTGATCCAAGATCATGTTTAGGTTTTTCTTTCCTTTAGTGAAACGCGTTCTAATGACTTTTCCAAGTAATCAATTTTTCGAGAAAGAGTTAAACAATTATTACAGAGGAACGCGTCCACTTTTCCTTTTGCTTGCGACAAGTTGAGCATGAAAGAACCTCATGTGTAAGCAAATCTTACGTCATTTGAGAAACCCTAGCATTTGCATCATGCAACTTCAATTCTAGTATGGAGCATATAGAACATGGAGTTGTATCATGTAAATCAATGGTAGAACAACTAGCATGTTTAACAAGTTTCTCATTTTTCTCATTTTCAGCATTGATTTGCTCTAACAAGGTAACATGTTCTTTCCTAAGCGAAGTAAGCTCATTCCAAATTAAGTCACATGATTTGCAAGCATCATCATCAGGAATCAAAGTTTTAAGTCTAGCAATTTCAGCATTCAATGATTCAACAACAAAATCATGTTTCTTAATTTTCTTGTCACATTTATCAAGCAATTTACCAAGACGAGCAACAGCAATAGCTAATTCATCGTAAGAAGGATCTACCTCATTGAAGTCGCTGTCATGATCGCCCTCGGTGAAGCCATCCTTTGCTTTTGGCCATGAGACACAACCCCGTCAACTCATGCTTGCTTGGAGTTGCATCATCCTCGCTGCTCTCCGAATCCACATCGCTCAAATTGACTTGTTCAAGAGCGGAAAGAACTCGGTGAACCACCTTGCGGTTGATGAAGCTCTTCTTCTTCCTATCATTTGACGAGAACCTTTTCTTCTCATTCCTTACATCGTTGTCCTTCTCCTCCTTTGATGTTTTTCCTGCAAGCTTAGGACAATTTGTGCGAATATGGTTGAGGTCACCACACTCATAGCATCTTGGAGGACCACCTCTCTTTCTCATTCTCACATTCTGCAAAGCTTTGTTAAAGCGAGAGGAGAGTAGTGCTAGATCTTCTTCAGGAAACTCTTCAAGTTGCTCATCTGTTAAAGAAGACATGGAAGACAAGGCAAAGCTAGAAGAAGAATTTGCATTTGACATGTTAGGGTTAGAGATCAAAGCAATTGATTTAATGTTACCCTTCTGGCAAGAACATCCAACTCATGAGTTTTCAACTTAGAGTAAAGAACATCTAATGTGAGTGTGCTCATGGTAGTAGATTCTTGTATAGATGTTACTTTCATCTCCCATCTTGACATGTCCAAAGCACTAAGCAATTGTCGAGCATTTTCAGCATCAGTGTAGCTAACTCCAACAAAGACGTAGATTGCTAAGAATTTTATTGAAACGTGCAAAGAAGTCATCTCTGATTCACTAGGTTTCATCTCAAGACGCATGTATTCTTTTTGTAAATATCTTGACGAACCTCTTTGTGATGTTAGAACCCTCATGGTAATCACAAAGAGATTTCCATACCTCATATCGGATCGAAGATGAACCACACGATCAAAGTCGCTGCGTCCCAAGCCTTGGATGATCAAGTTGCGCGCCTTGCTATTTGCTTCAACATGTGTGCGATTGGTGTCGTTGACGTTGTCGTTTGCAGGGGGTTCATATGGCTTGTAGACCTTCTCCCAAATTGTGAAGCCCTGTGCTTGGATGAACGCCTCCATCTTGGCCTTCCAAAACTGAAAATCAACACCATCGAACACACATGGTTTTGTCGAATAACGATCCATTGATCTAATCACCGGTTAAGATAGATTAGAGAAACCTTGCTCGATACCACTTGTAGGATCGAAGTATCACGAATATAGCAATCAGAGGGGGAGTGAATGATTGTGCGGAAGCTAAAACCAAATTCTTGACCTATTAAAAGTTCACCCCAAAACAGAACCAAATAATTGCCTCGTTTTCGACAAAAACAGAATGACAGAGGTTTGGTAAAACGAGAATTCCCGGAGATCCAACCGTCAAAACGATCTGAAATTTGGACACAAGAAACTAGATTCCAATACGAATCGAACCCAAAAAGAATCAGCTCGATCGGACTTACGGATCAAAAGTTATGAGCTTCGCAAGCTTGCTGATCCAGAACTTGACGAGAATCAATCTAATCAAAACTTCAAGATTAAACAAGAACGACAAAAGATTGATCAACTAGACTTTGAGAAACACTAGATCAATACCTAGAGAGGTTTTTGATGGATCAAATCAAGATAAAACTTGAAGAACAAAAACCAATCTAGAACTAGAACAAGCATGCAAACAAGAACCAAAACAGAAAATCTTGTAGCGACGTGGTTCTTGTAGCATAAAAATCTTGGAAGAATTGATCTTTATTTCTTGTCTAAAATACTCTCATCAAAAGAGTACAAACCCTAAAACCAAGCTCAAAGCTTGATGCGCTCAGCTCTACTTGATGCCTTTCAACAGAGACCCCCACCTATTTAAAGCACCAACCCACAAGGAGTTACGAATACGATTCCTATTCCTAGAAGGAATCCGTATCCAACTCAACTCTACTTGACCCAACCAGGCCGAGTACAACTCTTGCACGCGTATGGCAACCCTACCATACTCACGTGACTAACACTTTGCACGCGTATGGCCACCTGCCATACTCACGTGACTAACACTTTGCACGCGAATGACCTCCTGCCATTCTCACGTGACTAACCATTCTTCATGTGCACCATTCTCTTAGCCCGAACGTCCCGCATGACATCCTTGACCACCAAGACCTCGGTTCCTCCTGAACCTAGTCCCGAACCTCGGTTCCTCCATGAACCTAGTTCCGGTCCGTCATCGACCACATTCGTCTTCGAGCAATACTGCACATGAACAAACCACAAAACAAATCCAAGCACAAGTCCACGACTTGACTCAATGTCAATCCATGCAACTACTCACATGAGCATTGCATAAAGTCCACTTCAAAAGAAGCATCATGAAATCATTACAAATTTCAAATTCACATTCAAAATTCAAATCCAAATCGCTCAAAACCCTAATTGAGCGAAAACGCATTCACGACGGACAAACAAAGTTGGTCCGTTGTATAGAAAAGTTTCTGTTCCAAGAAGCCAACCAAGCGGAAAAACACGTTCACAGCGGACAAACAAAGTTGGTCCGTTGTACATCTAAAAATGGCTTCGGTCATGAGCTCAAAACAAGTTCTAGCGGACCCCGAAGCTTGTCCGGCGCAAACGTGCCACGCTCGGTTTCACAAAAGTAAAACCCTAGAAAAAGTCCATTCACGACGGACAAAAAGAATTAGTCCGTTGTACATGTGAAAATCTTGGTTCCAAGAAATTATCCAAACCGAAAAAGCTTGTTCACAACGGACCAAGAAAAACTGTCCGTTGTACATGTGAAAATGACTTCGGTCATGGGCTCAAAAACATGTTCTATGAGACCCAAAAACAACATTGTCGTCGCGGATGGAAACTTCTTGTTTCTTGAGAACTTTGTCCGGCGCTAATGCGTAACTTACTGTTTCTTGTCAAATTGTCAAAACACATGAACAAACACATTTTGCAAATTCAAATCTAAGTTAATTTTTCAGTTCAAAGCCAATTTTTCAGCACATGATTTCACACGACGCCCCTCCACTCGCGCCACGGTGGCGCGACTAGCCACCCTGGCGCGGCACCACCCGCCACGTCCCGCCACATCACCACCCTGGCGCGGCACCACCCTCCACGTCCCGCCACATCACGTCTTGTCGCGCCAGCGTGGCGCGACTGTCTCTCCTCGCGCTGACAGGGCGCGATAAGTGCACGGTCGCGCTGACGTAGCGCGATTGAGGTTATTTTCGCAAAAAAAAAATAAAATGCTGGGATATTATTGTAATACACGAATAAGAAATGAATATTTATAAAAAAATTCGGTTTCAGAGCATGTGTGGTGGTGGGGTGGCCTCCTGCGTGGACGTTCGGGGAGAGGAGGCAGAGCCTCCTTTTGCTTTCTAACTTCCACGGCCACTGCAACGCATTGAAAATAATAGATCCCTTCCTGGTTTTACGAAAGACCCAACGAAATGGGGGCAAACTGTTGTGAAACAAGATCGTTCACCCACGCTAATCCACGGCACGCCAAGCAATCACGCGAACAGAAAAAAGGAGAAGCACACCATACAAGGGGGAAACCTCTCTCTTTATTAGATTGATTAATTTCTGTACAAGGCAATGCCCTATATATATAGTGGAGGACCCCTGGAGATAAATTCAGATTCGCCCACCATGGATAGAGTCCTTCTCTCTGGGGATACGAATTCTATCCATATCATAACACAAACAAACAAATCCTGGGTGGCAAATGGCAGCGCTGCTATGTACATATCCTCCGAAGCCTCGTCACCTGCACTGCTCTGCATCTGCATCCCTCTTTTTGTTTCACCATGGGAGCTGATGGGGAAGATAGAAGTGCTGACGTCATATTTTTAAGATAGGGAACAGCTATACCACGCTATACCATTTAGATCAGTATAGCATCCAAGCATTCGATGTAGTCTCCGACATCGCAATCGCCGCCCCTCCGCATCCCCACCAGTTCCAGCCGGTCCTCCCCCTTGCTTCTTCGTGTTAGTCGTCCTCCTTACCTCACTACAGGAGAAACATCGTGTAGAGGCATTTTCACTGTACAGTAGAGGTATTCTTCTATGTCTCTATATGTGTTGTGAAACAAGATCGTTCACCCACACCAATCCACGGCACTCCAAGCAATCACGCGAATAGAAAAAAGGAGAAGCACACCATACAAGGGGGAAACCTCTGTCTTTATTAGATTCGTAGTTTCTGTACAAGGCAATGCCCTATATATATAGTGGAGGACCCCTGGAGATTAGTTTGGATTCGCCCACCAATGGATAGAGTCCTACCATACAGGGACACGGACTCTAACCATATCATAACACTCCCCCTTGGGCGAATACCGCGTAATGCACATGTCTCATTAAAAACTCCTCACAAAAGCCCAGTGGGAAAAAAAGGGATGGAGAAAAGAGTACATTGCAATTGCACTCCGTGTTACACTAGTTGCCTCATTAAAAACCTTGATGTGAGAAACTTCAAGAAAATTCACTTAAGGGAAAAAGAGCACAACTTATAGTGTTCAAGATATAAACTATGATCTTCAGGATCGAGCAAAAGGGATTATGGTTCAGGATTTATTCCCCCTGAACTTTGCAAATATCTAAGTCGCCTCATTCCAATGCCATCGATGTACCTTTGGAAGGTAGACTTTGGCAAAGATTTTGTGAATAAATCTGCTAGATTTTCACATGACTTAGTTTGCATTATTTTTACCTCACCATTCTTCTGGAGTTCGTGAGGATAGAAGAACTTAGGGGCAATATGCTTCATGATATTGCTCTTTACATAACCTATTTGCATTTGTGCAATACAAGCAGCATTATCTTCATAGATAATAGTATGGGTATCGACGGTATTCATACCACATGACTTCTGGACGTGGTTAATTACACGCCTTAGCCAAACGCATTGCCGTGAGGCTTCCTTACAATGATAAAATCTCTGAGTGGTTGGTAGAAGCGGCTACCAAAGTCTGTTTTAAAGACCGCCAAGAAATGGCTGTACCACCGTAGAGAAAAACAAAAATCCATTCTGGGATTTCTTTGTGAGCACACAGGGACCATATTCCTTCTTCAGGAGGAATTTACTAAGTCGATTGTACTTTAATCGACTACTTTAATCCGTATTCAGTGACCCATATAAATATGCGGTCACTACATCCATCAACTGTATGGATAAGTTTAAGCTTGCTGCCATCAATATTAAATTTCAGAATGTTATCCTTCTCATTACAGTAGAACATGTTTCATCGTAATCGATGATGGGTCTCTACTAAAACCCTTGTGCTACAAGCCTCGCTTTATATCTCACCACCTGGATATTTTCATATCTCTTCAGGATGAAAAAATCCCTTTGATCCTACAGGGAACATTTAGGAAATGTTTAGTCAACAGGACCAAGGACTTTCCTCTCATTATGCGAGCACTACCTCAATTGCTTTTGCAGGTGACCCTAGATGAGCGCTTCTGGCACTCTGCCATGGACTTTGGTTCTGGATCCAGATTTTAGCAATTTTTAGAGGCAAAATATGTCGACAATTGTAGTCTTTCTTTATATATAATTCTCCTGCATCACTCCAGGGATATCTCTTTATTAATTTCTTCCAGCTCCTCTTGATTTCCCACAACGATGAAATCTGGGTGTTCCGACTTCCCAGCGTTGGATTGTGCGCACAAAATATACGCTGGGGTTATCATCTTCAGGATGGATCACTTTAGGAATGTTACCATCTTCTAGATGGCTCACTTTAGGGATTTTCTCAACATCAGGTTGAGCTTCTTCCACTGTTATGGGTAGTGTTCTCATTTATTTGGTTATCTTATTTCTGCGAACGTCTCCGCGGAATTGAGTCCCGTGCACCTGGAGGCCTCCCCCTCATTTTATTGCGAGGGTCAAGAGTGGGTTCAATATCCTTCTAGGATATTTCCACTCTTTTAGGTGCATATACTGCAGGTATATGAGATCTTTCCACTACCTTATGATCAGTGAAGGCATTTGGCATATTCTTAGCTTATTTGTTGCAGATTTATTACTTTCCGAACTTTAAGTTCAGTTTCTTTAGTGCGTGGATCTAAGGACTCGGCATTCTTTAATGTGGTACTTATCTCCCCCTAATGCCGATAAATGTCCTTAGTACAATCAGTGTACCGAGCCGTGTACAGATCCCCAACTTCTGGTGAGATCCTATAGTGGTACGCTGTGGTGGAGAGATTGGCATGTATACAACACAGCCAAATTTTCGCAGATGGGAAATACTTAATTCTCTTCCATGCACTATCTGCAACGAGGAAAATCCATAATATGCAGTTGATTTGAGTTGAATTAATATCGCGATGTGCAGCACTGCGTGGCCCCAGCAACTGGTGGGTAACCTACTATTCTGCAAAGTGGTCAAGCAATAAATTTTATTCCTTTAATAATGACTCTACAAGGCCATTCTAATGTGTGGACATGAGGTACAGAGTGCTCTACATTAATGCCCAGAGCTACATAATAATTATTAAATGCTTTTGACGTTAAACTCGTTAGCATTGTCCATTTGAATAGACTTGATTTTTTTTCTTCTGGAAAGGAGGCTCTTGAAAATTTGGGCAATTAACTTTGGCAGAAGTAGGTTCCTAGTAGATAAGAGATATATGATATCTGAAAGGGCCCAACAGGGGCCGAAAAGGTCCACAGATATCACTTCGAATTTTCTCCATGATATTCAGTGATTCTTCTACAAGTTAGAGGATCTAACCATAAGTTTTCCTATAGCACAAACAGGGCATAAGAAATCTTCAGGTCTAGGAAAGTCTTTATGCTATGGCCAGCAGAATTACTAATTATTTTCTCATAATATTCAACTCAAGATTGCCCAGTCGATCTACAAGATCTTTAAATATTTCTGGGTTTTTATCGCAATACCAACTTCAGGTTGCATAGTATAACAATCAAACAATTATTGCATCAGGAAAAAATTATAGAATATAGAACAAGTATAGCACAAAATATCAAATATTCTGGAAAACACTTTATTTAATTATCACTGATAATTGCTCAACAGGAGCATAGACCAAATGTTCATTCAGGAACATAATTATTCAAACTGATGAGGCTCTTAAGGAGACCCAACTAATGGAAATGCGACATAAAGCAAAAAGGGTGTAGGGAGACTATTCCAGATCTTCGTATAAGTCATGTTCCATCTCCTGGGAAACATTAGTATTCTTCTGGAATTCCACAAGTTCAGTTCCAAGAAGGTCATCTTCTTCCATGGGTGAGTCACCATATCCAAGAAGGCTTTCCTTGAACTCGACCGTTGGGTCAGTGACATTGTCGTCTTTCTTTCCACCGTCTTGCTCAACGTCTGGTAGAGTGGTGAAGTGTGCCTCAACCTTCTTTTCTTTATTCTTCTGGAATCTCCCCGTGGATTTCATGTACAGTTCTGCCAAATGCTTTGGGGTGCGACAAGTGCGTGACCAATGGCCAATGCATCCACACCTAAAGCATGTTTGAGAGTCAGGTACCTTATTGGCTGGTCCTTGCTTCTGGAAGGTTCTTGTACCCTTCCCTTCACTTTTCCATTGGGATTTGCCTTTTCCCTTTTGATTTCTACCATTCTTCCATTTATTCCCCTTGTAAATTTGGCCCTTTCCGCGGCCATGGCTACTACTAGCTGTCGGGACCCGAATTTGCAATTCCGGACCCTCTGTGTATCAGCACTAGTCCAGGAACACGCTAGTGCACACAGTCTCAACATTGGTAAATATCACAGCATACTCAACGAATAATACGGTACTTTAATTAGTTAACCAAAACTAGTTGCTCAACCTTAAGGTCAAGTTACAAATATATGCCACGCACGGCGAAAACTTATAAAAAGGGAAATAACAGCAGCGGAAAATAAGATAACTTCGTGGTGCCATCCAGTATACCACAGGCAATTGACTGGGCTCGCTTCCTGGCTAGACGGTTCCTCTTGGATCTCCTCCTCCAAAGCTGGTGTAGATTCTTCTTCAACTGGTGTTGTATTGTGGCAAGGGTGAGTACTTGGTACTTAGCAAGTCATGCACAGAATGCAAACTAATATACTACATGCATGGCTTAGTACAAAGGAATAGCTCAAGGTATAATTGCAGTGAAACAGCATTTGACAAGTAACATAAGTAGATTCGAGAGCAGTAGAAATAAGTATAAGATCAATAACTTTTCCAGGAGTTAAATAAACATCTTTTCCATTCCTAATCCACATTTCCTTCAACATCATTATTCAACCAAACCAAACCGTTCAAGTCCAAGTTATTTTCAAGAAAGTCTAACCCTTGACTGTAATTCCTGAGCAATGTCCAATGCCGCGGACACGGCTATTCGAATAGATTTTACACTCTGCAGAGGTTATGCACTTTACCCACAAGATACAGCGAGACTGTCTGGCCTTATCTATCGATACGTCTTCAGGTACGTAATGTGCAACATATCTTACGATAATTTATAGAGACAAATAAAAAAGGCAAAATATCCAGTGAAACCACTGTTTTCATGCAACTATCGTGCAACCCTACTAAAAAAAGTTCCAAAAAATTCTGAAAAAAATCATGGATGTATATCTCAACTTACCCCATCTACGTATAAAATTTCATGATCAAATACGTCCTATGCTAGAAGTTACAAAAAAAAACAAATTTTCGCTTGGAATCTTGCTACAGTAGACAGCACAAAATTTGTTTTTTTGTAACTTCTAGCATAGGACGTATTTGGTCATGAAATTTTATACGTAGATGGGGTAAGCTGAGATGTACATCCATGATTTTTTTTAGAATTTTTTGGAACTTTTTTTAGTAGGGTTGCACGGTGGTTGCACGAAAACGGCGGTTGCACCGGATATTTTGCGAATAAAAAATGTCTATGTGAAAGTATCTCGACTTGAGGTATTTGTCTCAGTATCATCTTCTTCAGTGTCGACTGCAGCTCCACGCGTCTCCTTCGCCGCCCCACCCTCTTCGCCCCATACGGACGGTGATGAGCTCACCGCCTCACCATGCTACCTGCTCTCTCTCCCCCACTGGCTACCACCCAACCTAATATTCATTGCGCTGTCGTCTCGTCGTGCCTCCTTCCATCGCCACCCATCGCTGCCGCCCACCGTCGGACCCCCGCCTCTCTCTAAAATAGGTGGAGGCAAGAGAGAGGTGCAGCGCCTCCCTCTACCCTCTCCTCCCCAAACCCCATTGGCGTGAGCGAAAGAGAGAAGAGGGAGAGCGAGAGCGAGAGAGTGGAGTGAGAGATTGAAATGAGAGAGATAGGATAGGAAAATGGTATACCATTTTCTATTTTTTTTTTCTCTTTTCAAGATTATTGGAGGTATATACATATTTGCTTGGACCGAGTATACAAATTCATAATAGCAAGTAATAGAAAAGGCTGCTAACCAGATTTAAATATTAACAGGTGTTGGATCCAGCAATGCTGCACCGAATTTGAGATTCATTGGCCTTCACAAGGAAGAAGGCAACAAGGGGATGACGAGATGTGGAGGCACTAGTGTTGGGGAAGAAGCACACATGGTGTCCTGGGATGGTGGTGACGTGGTGTGGGAAGGCTAGATCTAGAAGTGGCATAACCGAAGATCACAGGATCCGATGCCAAGGCGATGAGGATCATCGACATCCAGCGGCGCTACCGTCTTCTTCCTTAGGATGACTAGCAAAGCTAGTGGCACGATATTGTAAGGCCGTATCCAATGGCGATGGTACCGAAGGCTACTGGATCTGGCATCGAGGCGGTAGGGGTGACAAGGAGGGAATGGTGTGGGGTGGGGGGAAGCTAGCAGTGCGGGGAGGAAGCAGGGGTGGAGAAGGGCGAGAGGAGAGAGAGAAGAGACGATGAATACACTAGATAAGAGGAGACGCAGGGAGACGGAGAATGCATCGCATGAGAGGAGGCGTAGAGAGATTGTGACTACGCTGAATGGGATGTGGCGAAGAGGAGAGATATTATTTGATGACGGACTAGACTATAGATAGAATGGTTTTTTATATGGAAGGGCCACTGTTGTACCAGGCTGGCCTATGCAAGGCCCAATCAATCATGTGGGGCCAGACTGCTCATCATGCCGAGTTTCCAAACCTAGCATGACCTCTCGTTTGGGGCGTGCCAGCCTAGCCTGAAGATGTTTTTGTCGTAATGTGCTTTTGGTTGTGCTAGGTCAGTCGCACCGAGGGTCTATCCAAAAAGGCACAACCTATTGTCCAAGTGTACTCTCGATTGTGCATACATGCTCCACCACAAAAAAAATAAAAAAAATATTTTTTAATAAAAAATTACATAAATAATATACCGACTTAAAAAATAAAAAATACCCATTGTAACCATTTGAAATGGCTACAAACTCTTTATCGCCATTTCAAAAATAAATAGAGAGCCTATCGCCATTTGAAATGCGATAGAGGCCTATCATCCAATAGACACCTCTTCGCCATCTAGTTTTTTTGCTAAGATACCTGATGTACTAGTCAGATATGGTGTTTTTCTTTCTTAACTTATGTACTATTTAGATATGGTCTTTTACTTTGTTAACTTATATACTACTCGTATATGATTCTTTGCTTTCTTAACTATGACATAGCATCTTTTTTAATACGATTTAATAGCACACTACTAGCAGCTTTGTCAGCCTGATTTGACAACACTGCGCACTGCGAAGTGATAACACATCAGTTTTGTCAGTGCGATTTGATAACACACTGCCAGTAGCTTTGTCAGCCTGATTTGACAACACTGTACACCGCGAAGTGACAACACACTACCTGTTTCTCTCTCACCCAGAATGGAGTGACAACACACTGCCACCTTCTTTCTTAGTGCGAAGTGACAACACAAATTCGGGCCAACTCGATCACCCACATCAAACATAGCCTATAAATACCACTGGCCACCCAAACATCACTTCTTCACTGGTCCAACCTCCATTATATTGCAATGGCAGACAGATGAGACACCTCAAGCCATGCGAGGGCTAGTAGGGGAAGACAGGCTCAACCACACCTCGAGCAACAGACCATTCAGGGTTTCGAGGCCACGACCCTTCACTCGAGGCCCATCAAATCTGGTCCTCAAGACCCCGATCCCGCAGACCACTTGACCACCTGAAGTGGCCAAAATGTAAGCACGACCTCGATGTCGTTGTCCGGGTTTGCGATGGGTCCACTGGCAGACTAGGACGTTGTTTCTGTCGATACCCTCTATTTATAGTAACCGCTACAACTCTTCATACCCTATAATTTATTATTAAAGTTTTAACATATTATTTTGTTGGTTTCTGTGGAGTTTACGAGAATAATTTGATTTTCTATATTTTTTAATAATTTTAGTTGATTTTTTTGGATTTTAAAACGCCTTTTCCTATTTTTAGAAAAATAAAAAAATAATTTAATTAAGAAAACAAAACAAAACTTAAATTAAAAAAAATAAGTTCAAAATCTCTCCTAAAATTTTTGTGAATTTTCCCCAATTTTTTAACTATATTTGCTATTTTCTAAAAGCCTTTTCGGTTTTAGTGAATTTTTAAAACAAAAATTGTCTACATATAAAGTATAAATAATTTTAGTAAGTTCAAAGGCCCTATTTAAATTCTCTAAATTTTTCTAGAATTTTTAGAGCTATTCTATTATTTTTTGAAAGTTAAAAAGTATTTTTAGCATTTAAAAATTAATTATTGTGTTTAAAATAATAGTGTTATATTATTTCAAAATATTTATTCATGGTTTCTTTGATGAAACCGTAGTCTCTTAAAATTCCCGGATTTATGAGAATTTATTTGCCATTTTTTGGATTTAATTTGGATTTTTAGTGCAAAATTAATTACTTTTGGAATTAAATAAATTGGCTACTGTTCATTAGACCCAATGCACCACCTCCATCCCACCCGTCAGCTACAGTGCACTTGGTGCTACAGTACTCGAATTAATGCACCCGCTTCATCTCATTTATTCCGGCGAACTAGGTTACTATTCTGGCCATAACTCTGGCGAGCATTATCCAATGATTCGTTGGTCCGATTGCCCTATAAATGGAGCCTCAACTTCCTCTCCTCATGCCCCACACAATACAATTGGAATTTTTTTCAATCCAATTTACGAATCTCCCTATAAAAGCTGTTATTTCTAAAATCAGGTGAACTTTCGGCGAGCTCTCCCGGCCACTCCGACCTCCATTTGGCCTCAAATTTTTACTGGAGCTTTCTCTCGGTGTCCTCTACATCAAGTTAAATCATATTTTTATAATGATCACCGAAGCACCTCCGGCAACTATTTCTTCTCCATGTCCGGTGGGAGGTCTAATTGTTGGAATTTCAGAATTTTATGTGAGGTTCGAAAGGTCCGATCTCTTTCGTTCTAAGTCCTATTGACCTCATTTTTCTTCCTAAATTCATATAAAATTATAATCTACCTATTTATTCTAGTTTTATATTTTATTTGAATTTATTTAGATTTTGTTTGAATTTGGCTATTTTCAAACGTGTAGTTTTCAGAGAGCCGAAAGGATTTGCGATTATTGATTCAGATCATGAAGACTACGATCCAGGAAAGTTAAAACTCCTTGATCACATTGATCTCAATTTTTAAATTATATTTAGAATTTAAATTATTGAATGCATAATTTTATTAATGTAATTTAAATTCCCAGTTTTTAATGTATAGTTACTCCTATTTATTATGACCTTAGTTGACTTTGATATCCCATATACTTTGTCACCTTAAGAAAAATCTCACTAGTTGGTACATTAATATATTATTAGCTAGTTCTATATAGTAGATGGCTTAGACATGCTTAGACCTGAATTTAGGATTTTTTTATGGGAATTTGAGCCAAACAAATATTTCTATTGAAATGAAATTATTCTTTGGTATCGGTGTACCATAGAATGTATGAAAAAATGTTATTGATCAAAAGAAAGTGCAATGCTGTTTGGACCGGGCGAGAAATGGTTGTTAGGTGGGTGTGTGAAGCACGAGAATTGGGTTTGTGGAAAGTCTCGCATAGTCAGTTAAGGACCGGTATGAGTTTCGTTGAATGTAAAGCCTAATCGTACTACCACAAGTCTGGTATGGGACAGACCTGGCTAACTAATTTGCAAAGTCCCAATGTCGGTTGTGCCATTTGGCTGTTTGAGTGGTGCAAGAGGGGGCTTCTAGATTGGGTAGTTTAACCCTACTAGCGGTGAAACCTTAGCGAGGTGGGACTGCTTGGGACAGCGCATTGTAAAGGAAGTGTGTTTTTGGCGCAAGGAGATGATCATGTCTTGTGGGTAAAGTTGTACAACCTCTACGGAGTGTAAAACTAATCGATTAGCTGTGTCCGTGGTCGTGGGCATACCGAGCAAGCCATTCACAGATTAGACTTTGGTTTTCCAAAAGTGATTTCAGAAGGAAGATGATTTATAGATGGAAAGGGGTTCCATTTGGAAGAAAAGTTGGGATTTAGCTCCAGGTTTCATCCCATGTTGAAAATTGGTTTAAAACTCAGTTTTATTAATTAACTATGCCTTTGAAATTATTTATTGTATTTGAAATGTTGCTTATTGTTCAAACTAACCGTATTATGCCATCCTTTGTCACCCTTACATTAATACTGCATTTTTCGGTGTGACTTGCAGAGTACTTTTGTACTCACCCTTGCATACTCTGTTGTTTTAAGAGGAGTTTTATGTTGGTAAGGACTAGGTTAACTAGGCCTCTACCCCAGTTGATTGCCTGTGGCAATTGTATTGGGCTCTACTACTGGTTATATTTTGCTTCCACTGTAATCTTTTATTTGGCATGTGTGCCACCTTTAATGTAAACTCTGATTATTATTAATAAATGTGATGGATATATTGTGTTATCATTTTGCTGTGTGTACTAGCTTTTTCTGGACTAGTACAGAATACACAGAGGATTTTGGGATTATTTTTCTGGGGTCTGACAGATTACAAATACACTGAATGGCTAGAAGAATCATTTCCTATACTAGCTGAATGTTACATCAACAAATTGCTGGAACACCCTGATGACAAGGAAGAGGAACTCGCCGAGGTTAAGAATATGAACGAATAGCTCCGCAAGTAGAACTTCAAACTCCAGACCCAGAACGACAACCTACACTGTCAAAGGCTCATGGAGAGGAATAATTAGGAGGTCGTCACCTCGGCAGTGACTACAACACTTACTGCTACTGTGGCAACGCGAGCTGTAGTTGTGCTTGCCACTACTGTGACCAGCAGCCCCGTCCACGCCATCTTGACGATCAACACTTCATGTGAGTATCGTATGGTTACTCATTCAAGCCTTCCAAATGGGGTCTACGAAAGCCAGCATGACTTCTTTACAATTCCAAAAGGCGCACATGTACCTTAGCTGTAGTTTTTGTTTATAATTTGTCCATGTCATCGTGTCATGTCTATGTTTTCTATAACATATTATGTCCACGATGTCATGCCATGTGTCGGGACCCGAATTTGCAAATCCGGACCCTCTGTGTATTCAGCACTAGTCCAGGATCACGCTAGTGCACACAGTCTCAACATAGATGAATATCACAATCATACGCAACGGAATAATGAAAATAACTCAATTATAAAATATAAACTAATGTACGACCTTAGGGTCAACCTTACATTTGTGAGGCCTTGACGGCTTCAACTCCAAATAAGCGGCGTGAGCGAAGAACATCGGTGAATCCCATCAATACGCCACAGGCAACTGACAGGGTTCGACTCCTAGATAATCGCCTTCTCACGGAACTTCTTCTTCTTCGACGATGTAGACTTTTGCTCACTGGTGATTGTTTGTTTGCAAGGAGTGAGTACATAAAGCACTCAGCAAGTCATGCACAGAATGCAAGTCTAATAACTATATGCATGGCTTATTCCAAATGACAGGCTGAAGGGGTTATTTTGCAATAAACGACATTCACAAATATTCATAATAGATTGTAAAGCGGTAAACAGATAATAATAGTAATAATTTCACAGTTGTTTCAAAAGTAAACCATTCCACATCCTTAACCAATTATCACTTTTCCACAGGCAAACTGCCTCCAATCCCAAGTTCAATTTTCATGAAAATCTAACCCTTGACTGTAATCCCCGAGCATTGTCGATCACAGTGGACTCGGCTATTCGAATAGGTTTTACACTCTGCAGAGGTTATACACTTTACCCACAAGATACAATCCACTCACCACGTCAGCCGTGAATCGCCATACAAGCGTATGCGAATGAGCGATCATAACAAAGTCTTTCGGAAGCCTCTAACTACACAAGTGAACCTCCCCGGTTTTTGCCCTACACCATCCCTTCCCTTAGCTAAGGCGAAGTATGGGACCGACATACCGTTGGATGGGTACCATGCCGCAGCCCTGGTACGCTCCCCCTTCAAGCTACACAAACGGTGTAGTTGACACCCCGAGGTACCACAAGTAAGTTATTAGCAACTTAATCAGCTAGGTCCGTCCCATTCCGGACATGTGGTTGTACGTTTGACTCAGTTCAAAGGCTTGCAAGGTGAAGTCCTTAGGGTGACCAGGGCAAGACTACCCGAAAAACCAAAACAACACTCCCAATGCCACAACTGGCCCACCTGATTACTCTTGCCACATGCCCCGGTCGAAAACTGTTTATCAAACCCCAGTTGATTACCATGCACCACGTGCCATCAACATCACATGATACTTTTCCAAAACAGGTTCAATATATCATTAAGTCAATATTAACATTTGATTATCCAAAATCATGTTATGAGCACGTAGCAGGTCTAAGCAGTATACTACAACGGTCTAAACCCATGTTGGCAATTTAATAATGTCCAACTAGTAAACCACAACTAGGGTGACAAGGGGTCATGGCACATACTTAAATAATCAAGGTGTCATACAGCAAATTGGTACTTATCTAATCCCCAAGTTTAAACAAAGTATTTTTCTACTTGAACTAGCATGCAATAGTTTAAATCAAAATAGATTTTCGAAATAGGATCAACATGGTCAAAGCACAACTTGCCTGGCCCTTGCAAACTTCTTGTCTTTTACTCTTTATCCTTGATCCTTGGTCCTCGATCTTCAACTTCCACTTTCTCGATCCTCACCGCTCGAGCGACTTAGGACAACACGTCTAACGATAAAGAAACACAAATACAACAAAACTCAAAAGACGATTCAAATAAACTCCAAATTAAAAACGAAACGACATTGGGCACAATTTGGGATAAAATTAGGAACTTGAAAGGATTGGATCAAAGATTGGACAAGAGAGGGCGGGCTTTGGAAAAACACCGAAAAGGAAAGATTAATAACTGGGAAAGAAAGAATAATATTCCGAAGAATATTTCTTCCAAAGTTATTATCTTGATTGAACAGATAGCGACATATGGGCTCTCGATCTATAGATCGGGTCCATAAGGATATGTTAGTTCACAGTGAACTAAACTGATTCTTGAAGTTGACTTTTGTTGACCGAACGGACACAGTCAAACAAAAGAGAGACGGATAGATCGGGCACAGGGGTATGACAGATGGCCAATGGTCTATCGACCAAGTCCACGAAGGAATTCTCGATTAAAGGCAGATTAGGTCTTCAGGGATAAGACAAGACAAGTGTCTTACCACGGTTGAAACAACGGGAAAGATTGCAAAGATAACAACGCGGCTCACGATAAACTTAGTTCATCAAACCGGTCTTAGGTTAGGTTTTGATTCGGCTTTAAAGATGATATGACGATGAGACTAGGCTCACGTCATGATGATAGAACAGATAAAGGCATCGCACTAGGGTTTGTGCAAGAATACACGCATGCGATGACAACGAGGCGAAGAGAGCCAATCGTTAACGATGAAACGTTAACGATGGAACGTTAACGACGAAACGTTAACGCGGAACGTTAACGCAGCAGCGTTAACGGCAAAACGTTAACGGAGGAACGCAACGCAGAGCGCAACGGCAAAACGTTAACGGAGGAACGTTAACGACTAAACGTTAACGACGGAGCGCATCGATGCAGCGCTAACGGCGAAACGTTAACGCAACAGTAACGAGGAACGTGCGGTGGAGCGCACGGCGGAGCGTTAACGGGAAACATTATCGAGGAACGTTAACGGAGCGCATGCGACAAACGCAACGGCAAAACGTTAACAGGAAACGCACGGCAAAACGTTAACGCGGAACGCACCCGTTAACGCACGGTGGATCGTTAACGCGTAACGCACGGTGGAGGTCAACAATGATAGGAGACTTCATGAAGCGAAGTAGCGACCGTCGGTGCCATGACATGGCCGCGGTAGAACGCTACCAGGGGCGGCTAACCGGTGCGCGAACCGGCGGCACGGGCTAGGTTGAAAGACGACGGGTTTAGGCCGGAATCGGGCTTCTCGGCAACGGAGACCAAAAGAACCTTAATGATGGACCAAAACAGTACAAGATGATCCTCCGGACGCGACAACACGGCGGAGCGAACCAAAATAACCGGCGTTAAAGCGGCGCGCGGCGGCAACAAGCGGTGGCCTAAATATATAAAAAATTCCGGAGGATGGGATGGCAAAGGGAGAATGTCTACTGCGTAGAACGCGGCGAGACGATCTCAACGGTATAGGCGGATTTTGCGGCGCCCTTCCGGATTAATCACAAACTGGCGATTAACGGGTTTCGGATCAAAACTTTGGACGGCCATAACTTCTAGAATAATGATCGGAACTTAACGAAATTTGACCGAGAGCTAGATGGGACCAAGAGGCACACCGTGACGCAGGTGGCTCGAAGAAATACCTTCTGGAACAGCGGCGAACGCGCGAGGAAGTTTGCCGCTGTCTGGAACGCAGTCTGAACGGAGAAATTAATTTTCTGCGCCAAATCCAGAGGGCAAAACCTTGTGGCAAGATGTGCATCCTGTAGAGGACATCCCCAGGAGTCTACACAAAAAATTTCACCGTCAAACTCGAAAAATTGAGGGAGTTATGGCCTCGGCAAGATTCGAGATTGAAACGGCCGTAACTTTTGATCCCGCGGGCCAAATTGGCTGAATTTTGAACAGCAAGTAGATGGTACCTTTTAGCACACCACGGAGAAGACGGATCTCGAAAAGAGTCGACGAGTTGCCCGGGACGCGGCTCCAAATTTCGGCCGTCGTTGGGCGACGTCCGGAGCTTCTCGCGGCGGCTCGGTCGATTTGGATGATTGATCTGTGGTTAGGGCCGCGTGGGAGGAGTCTAGGAACCCTTATATAAGTTTGGGGAAGAGGCTAGATCAAGAAAAATCAAGTTTGGACGTGTTTGGAGGTGTTTGGGTCGGTTTGGGCATTTTATCGAGCACTTACCGTGCAGGACTCGGATTGGGCTGGCGTGGCGCAACGGGAGGCCGACACGTGGCGGCGGCGGCTGGCCTGGCCCAGCTGGGCTGCGTAGCCCAAGCGGGGGCGCGTGGCGTGGCCCAGCAGGGCGCCGCCAACATGAGGCGGCCCACGCGGGAGAGGCGGTGGGCCTGGCCGGTGGTGGCCTGCATGGCGCCAAGGGAGCGGGCCGGGTGGGCTGGCGCAGGAGAGAGAAAGAATTGAGCCCAATGCAATTTCGAATTTCCACTCATTTCCGAATAAAAACAATTCCAATAAATCAAATAAATCACTAGAGGCAATAAAAATACCCGAAAAATTCTAGAAAAATTCTAGAAAATATTTTGAGACATTTCCAACTCAAATAAAATATTTTCAACAAAACTTTATTTAAAATTTTCCAAATAATTAATTAATTTCCATAAAAGGGCTTTATACAAATCAATTCTAAATAAATCCAATAAATAGCAAACGAGCTCCGAAAAATCTCAAAAATTACAGAAGAACTTCTTGAAACACAAGGAATCCAAATAAAATTGAATAAATTTTATTTGAGGTTTAGAATAATCAAATTAAATTGTTTTAGCTTTTAGAAAATTCAAATCAAGTTTTATAAACGCGAGAAAATCAACGAAAATTTTTGGCAAGCTAAACAAAACCAAAATTTTTGAAAACCCAAATTTTGGGATGTTACAAATCTACCCCCCTTAACAGAATCTCGTCCCCGAGATTCAGGGCTGACTATAGAATTAGGTTCAGTGGGACTCAACTCTTGAGCTTCCTCGAACTTCCAAGCAACTGCGCACTTTGACAGGGGTCGCTTCTGAACAAACGCTTGGTAACATCCAAAATTTTGCAGGCTGCTCCTTGCGGATGAGGTCCTCTTACAAGTCCACTGACTCCAACTGTGTCTGCTTTTTGGGCACAAGGCACTTCTTCTGCGGAATATCTTGATACATTCTTTATCGGGAAATCTTGAACACCTCACGCACTCCTACTGACGCTTCTGGCAACTCCATTGATAGGCACGCTTGCTTCCGTTCCTGAACATTTGATTTTCTGCTTCTTCTAGAAATTGGACAAGTCAGATTCGACAACAAAGCTTATATGCAATTACGCGGTCTTTATCAGGACTTGGATAGCATTCCGGTTGGTCTGGCACTATCTTTGTCGGCTTGATTCTTCAGCATTGACTGAAACTCTGTATCAACTGAATACTCCTTCACAATTCACTTTCTGTCGCAAGTGTCTAGGTAGGCGAGGGACTAGGGTTGAAGTGAACAAGTATAACACCTTTTCTCTTAGGACAACTGTTGGCAAAGTGTCCCGACTCATTACATCTAAAGCAACGCTTGACTGATGTCTGCTGGCTTCCACAGGATGTAGCACCAGTCTTGGTAGGGGTAAAGCTGAGATCGATGCGATCCGCAGTGATCACTTTCTTCTGAGGATAGTGGTTAGCGAAATATTCTGGCGGATGACAGGCATAGCAAACTCTAGAGAGCAGGCTTCTTTCTTGAGAACTTTTCACTAGGTTGATGCTATGGAAACTCTGACCATCGGGGCAAAGCACAGGTGAAAGTGCCTCGAACAAAATCTGAGAAGTATGGCAACTGAGTTGTTGAGGGGCACTCCTCATTCGCTGTTGCGGTGGTCCTTCCTGGTTAGACTTCTGATGCTTGCGGTGATCTTCCAATTCCTTGCATTCATCTTCTGGATCAGGGGTCTTGTTAACCAATTCCTCTTGCTTCAACTGGCTCCTTAAGCAAGTTGCTTCCATAGTCTTACCACTCACTTTCACAGTTGTAACATGAATGTTTGGGTCATCGTGTCGGGTTGATGGGGCATTCTCTAGGCCAATGACCTCATTTATCACACAAGAAACAATTCCATGGTGACCAAGTACTACTGATTTCCTGAGGTAGATGGATAGGGTTGACATGCTTCTTATTCTTTATTCCTTCACGTGGCACGGTAGTGCGGATGACAATCCTTCTCTTTTTGCTAACTCTTGAGCAAGGACGGCTCGAAAATTCTCTCGCTGATGCCGAGTCACAGCGGTCACTATTGGATCTAAGGGACATTGAGCTGGGCAATGATCACGACCTTCGCAAAGATAGCAGGTGATATTGCGCATAGGACATTCTCCGGGTAAATGGCTTCCTTCACAGCTGGAACAATTGATTGCATGTTCATCAGCAGTGTATCCTATTTCTCCACATCGGATGCATGCACAGTCTTCTAACTTGTTTGGTTGACAATACTTCAAAGAACAACATCTCGGTATGGTATTAGGTGCAGGGGTTGTGCTCTTCTCTGAACTCGCGGTAGTCACACTATCTTCTGATGTCGCAACAAACTGACGAAGGGCGGTGGCAAATTCCAACCAAGTGATAATATGTCCATCTTCCGAGGTGGCGTAGAAACCTTTCCTCCAGACTAATGCATCTCCTTTTAACTGGCGAGTAGCATAGGGAACATTCTCTTCATCTTCACATTACACCAAAGCTAGCTTCTCTTCTATGACACGAAGCCATATTTCTGCGTCTTTGAGCGTGGCTGATCCATCAAACACGGGTGGGTTGGTCTTCATGAACAAGGAAAACTTTGACTGTGAACAGGAGGTTGCGACTTCAGTGGTGGAGGGGTTGATTTTGGCACTGATGACATTCGTCGGTTGCATCACTGTCTTCATAAGCTGAGTCTGGCCGGTGAATAACTGATCCAAGTGTTGAATTGTCACGGTTGGTACAGTGGACGACTGCTGGTCACTATCTGCTTTAACACTGACTCCACTAGTAGCAACTGAACTGACTTGAACTGCCTCTAAGTAACTGCTGTAGTCGGTCCTTTCCATCTTTTGTCCACTCCAGGTTTTTAGGTAAGAGGGAAAAGCATAGATGAGGTTCAAGAATCCTATTGCAGGGAGAACAGGTTTAACCCAAAAACTTATACAAACAACTAAAAACTAGGTATGGTTGCTTATCCAAGCCTAAAAGCTTTGCAACACATACTGCACACTCAGCAATCAAGAAAGAACCAAATTCCTAAGCACACAATAGTCTAACGTCTAAAAGGGTAACACTCCTATCTTAACAGACGCGACTCTCACACATGAGTTTCAACTTACTACTAAGCACTGGTTCTTCAAGCTTCTGGAACACTTCATCGATCCACTTCTCTTCGAGCTCAATGATTTCTTACTTCACGATCTTCAGAGTTGACGGCGACATCCAGTACTTTCTCCTTAAGTGTGAAACATCGTTAACTATTGGGAACAACTCAGGTAAGATTTCCATTTAAATCGAAGGGAAGGATGGAACTTTCAGCAAAGAGGAAAGAATAGAAGAATAAGATAAGTCAAGAATGTATTATTCTTTTAAGTTAAATTTTCTCTTTATAAAATAATTTTGAAGCTCCTAAAGACGGCCAGTCTATCTAGGGTCAAGACCTACAGTCAGTATGGCTCTGATACCACCTCTGTCGGGACCCGAATTTGCAAATCCGGACCCTCTGTGTATTCAGCACTAGTCCAGGATCACGCTAGTGCACACAGTCTCAACATAGATGAATATCACAATCATACGCAACGGAATAATGAAAATAACTCAATTATAAAATATAAACTAATGTACGACCTTAGGGTCAACCTTACATTTGTGAGGCCTTGACGGCTTCAACTCCAAATAAGCGGAATGAGCGAAGAACATCGGTGAATCCCATCAATACGCCACAGGCAACTGACAGGGTTCGACTCCTAGATAATCGCCTTCTCACGGAACTTCTTCTTCTTCGACGATGTAGACTTTTGCTCACTGGTGATTGTTTGTTTGCAAGGAGTGAGTACATAAAGCACTCAGCAAGTCATGCACAGAATGCAAGTCTAATAACTATATGCATGGCTTATTCCAAATGATAGGCTGAAGGGGTTATTTTGCAATAAACAGCATTCACAAATATTCATAATAGATTGTAAAGCGGTAAACAGATAATAATAGTAATAATTTCACAGTTGTTTCAAAAGTAAACCATTCCACATCCTTAACCAATTATCACTTTTCCACAGGCAAACTGCCTCCAATCCCAAGTTCAATTTTCATGAAAATCTAACCCTTGACTGTAATCCCGAGCATTGTCGATCACAGTGGACTCGGCTATTCGAATAGGTTTTACACTCTGCAGAGGTTATACACTTTACCCACAAGATACAATCCACTCACCACGTCAGCCGTGAATCGCCATACAAGCGTATGCGAATGAGCGATCATAACAAAGTCTTTCGGAAGCCTCTAACTACACAAGTGAACCTCCCCGGTTTTTGCCCTACACCATCCCTTCCCTTAGCTAAGGCGAAGTATGGGACCGACATACCGTTGGATGGGTACCATGCCGCAGCCACTGATACGCTCCCTTCAAGCTACACAATCGGTGTAGTTGACACCCCGAGGTACCACAAGTAAGTTATTAGCAACTTAATCAGCTAGGTCCGTCCCATTCCGGACATGTGGTTGTACGTTTGACTCAGTTCAAAGGCTTGCAAGGTGAAGTCCTTAGGGTGACCAGGGCAAGACTACCCGAAAAACCAAAACAACACTCCCAATGCCACAACTGCCCACCTGATTACTCTTGCCACATGCCCTGGCCGAAATCGTTTATCAAACCCCAGTTGATTACCATGCACCACGTGCCATCAACATCACATGATACTTTTCCAAAACAGGTTCAATATATCATTAAGTCAATATTAACATTTGATTATCCAAAATCATGTTATGAGCACGTAGCAGGTCTAAGCAGTATACTACAACGGTCTAAACCCATGTTGGCAATTTAATAATGTCCAACTAGTAAACCACAACTAGGGTGACAAGGGGTCATGGCACATACTTAAATAATCAAGGTGTCATACAGCAAATTGGTACTTATCTAATCCCCAAGTTTAAACAAAGTATTTTTCTACTTGAACTAGCATGCAATAGTTTAAATCAAAATAGATTTCGAAATAGGATCAACATGGTCAAAGCACAACTTGCCTGGCCCTTGCAAACTTTACTGTCTTTTACTCTTTATCCTTGATCCTTGGTCCTCGACCTTCAACTTCCACTTTCTCGATCCTCATTTCGCTCGAGCGACTTAGGACAACACGTCTAACGATAAAGAAACACAAATACAACAAAACTCAAAAGACGATTCAAATAAACTCCAAATTAAAACGAACAAAGACATTGGGCACAAATTGGGATAAAATTAGGAACTTGAAAGGATTGGATCAAAGATTGGACAAGAGAGGGCGGGCTTTCGGAAAAACACCGAAAAGGAAAGATTAATAATCGGGAAAGAAAGAATAATATTCAAGAATATTTCTTCCAAAGTTATTATCTTGATTGAACAGATAGCGACATATGGGCTCTCGATCTATAGATCGGGTCCATATGATATGTTAGTTCACGATGAACTAAAGCGATTCTTGAAGTTGACTTTTGTTGACCGAGCGGACACGATCAAACAAAAGAGAGACGGATAGATCGGGCACGAGGGTATGACAGATGGCCAATGGTCTATCGACCAAGTCCACGAAGGAATTCTCGATTAAAGGCGATTAGGTCTTCAGGGATAAGACAAGACAAGTGTCTTACCACGGTTGAAACAACGGGAAAGATTGCAAAGATAACAACGCGGCTCACGATAAACTTAGTTCATCAAACCGGTCTTAGGTTAGGTTTTGATTCGGCTTTAAAGATGATATGACGATGAGACTAGGCTCACGTCATGATGATAGAACAGATAAAGGCATCGCACTAGGGTTTGTGCAAGAATACACGCATGCGATGACAACGAGGCGAAGAGAGCCAATCGTTAACGATGAAACGTTAACGATGGAACGTTAACGACGAAACGTTAACGGTGGAACGTTAACGCAGCAGCGTTAACGGCAAAACGTTAACGAGGAACGCAGCAGCGCGCGGCAAAACGTTAACGGAGGAACGCAACGACTAAACGTTAACGACGGAGCGTTAACGCATGAGCGTTAACGGCGAAACGTTAACGGCAATGTAACGGAGGAACGCAACGCGGGAGCGCTAACGGCGGAGCGTTAACGGGAAACATTAACGGAGGAACGCAACGAGCGCATCGACAAACGTTAACGGAAGAACGTTAACGGGGAAACGTTAACGGCGAACGTTAACGGCAGAACGTTAACGGTGGAACGTTAACGGCGAACGTTAACGGTGGAGGTCAACAATGATAGGAGACTTCATGAAGCGAAGTAGCGACCGTCGGTGCAACGACATGGCCGCGGTAGAACGCTACCAAGGACGGCTAACCGGTGCGCGAACCGGCGGCACGGGCTAGGTTGAAAGACGACGGGTTTAGGCCGGAATCGGGCTTCTCGGCAAACGGAGACCAAAAGAACCTTAATGATGGACCAAAACAGTACAAGATGATCCTCCGGACGCGACAACACGGCCGGAGCGAACCAAAATAACCGGCGTCAAAAGCGGCGGCGGCGACAAACGGTGGCCTAAATATATAAAAAAAATTCCGGAGGATGGGATGGCAAAGGGAGAATGTCTACTGCGTAGAACGCGGCGAGACGATCTCAACGGTATAGGCGGATTTTGCGGCGCCCTTCCGGATTAATCACAAACTGGCGATTAACGGGTTTCGGATCAAAACTTTGGACGGCCATAACTTCTAGAATAATGATCGGAACTTAACGAAATTTGACCGAGAGCTAGATGGGACCAAGAGGCACACCGTGACGCAGGTGGCTCGAAGAAATACCTTCTGGAACAGCGGGGAACGCGCGAGGAAGTTTGCCGCTGTCTGGAACGCAGTCTGAACGGAGAAATTAATTTTCTGCGCCAAATCCAGAGGGCAAAACCTTGGGGCAAGATGTGCATCCTGTAGAGGACATCCCCAGGAGTCTACACAAAAAATTTCACCGTCAAACTCGAAAAATTGAGGGAGTTATGGCCTCGGCAAGATTCGAGATTGAAACGGCCGTAACTTTTGATCCCGCGGGCCAAATTGGCTGAATTTTGAACAGCAAGTAGATGGTACCTTGTGGCACACCACGGAGAAGACGGATCTCGAAAAGAGTCGACGAGTTGCCCGGGACGCGGCTCCAAAGTTCGGCCGTCGTTGGGCGACGTCCGGAGCTTCTCGCGGCGGCTCGGTCGATTTGGATGATTGATCTGTGGTTAGGGCCGCGTGGGAGGAGTCTAGGAACCCTTATATAAGTTTGGGGAAGAGGCTAGATCAAGAAAAATCAAGTTTGGACGTGTTTGGAGGTGTTTGGGTCGGTTTGGGCATTTTATCGAGCACTTACCGTGCAGGACTCGGATTGGGCTGGCGTGGCGCAACGGGAGGCCGACACGTGGCGGCGGCGGCTGGCCTGGCCCAGCTGGGCTCGTGAGCCTGCCGGGCGCGTGGCGTGGCCCGAGGGCACGGCCCAGCGGAGGCGGCCCACGCGGGAGAGAGGCGGTGGCCTGGCAGTGGCCCAGCATGGCGCAAGGGAGCGGGGCCCGGGTGGGCTGGCGCAGGAGAGAGAAAGGATTGAGCCCAATGCAATTTCGGAATTTCCACTCATTTCCCGAATAAAAACAATTCCAATAAATCAAATAAATCACTAGAGGCAATAAAAATACCCGAAAAATTCTAGAAAAATTCTAGAAAATATTTTGAGACATTTCCAACTCAAATAAAATATTTTCAACAAAACTTTATTTAAAATTTTCCAAATAATTAATTAATTTCCATAAAAGGGCTTTATACAAATCAATTCTAAATAAATCCAATAAATAGCAAACGAGCTCCGAAAAATCTCAAAAATTACAGAAGAACTTCTTGAAACACAAGGAATCCAAATAAAATTGAATAAATTTTATTTGAGGTTTAGAATAATCAAATTAAATTGTTTTAGCTTTTAGAAAATTCAAATCAAGTTTTATAAACGCGAGAAAATCAACGAAAATTTTTGGCAAGCTAAACAAAACCAAAATTTTTGAAAACCCAAATTTTGGGATGTTACACCATGTACCCTATTATTTCTATGTCATGCTATATACCCTTATATATTTATGCATGTTTCCTATCATTGTTTTCTATATCATGAAACACCATTTTGTTTGTACGAGCCATATACTCATTGCCTTCATTCCATTTCTACCAACATTAAAAGTCATTTCTACGAATTTTTTCGTATTAATTTCTCTTCACTTTGTTATTTTCTACTTAACAAACATCCTCCCGAATTTCTGTCAAATTTTGTTAAATTATGTATTATTTTTGTATTTTTTTAAAAATCCAGGCCGCGTTACCCTGTTTTTAGTAACTTATTTTCTAATTTTTCATTTTTTATTTTAACAAAAGTTATATGTGCTCCCCTTTTCTTTCTTCCCCCACTTTGTTTCTCTTCCCCTCTTTCCCTCTCTTTTTTTTCCTTGGTGTGCTCGGATGGTGACAGACTCTCTGTCGATTTTTGAAATGCCGACAAGTTTGTCTTTTTTTGAAATGGCGACAGGCTCTATCGATTTTTGAAATGGCGGCAGAGAGTATGTCGTCATTTCAAATTATTACAGAGAGTATTTTTGTTATTTTTTTATCGGCATATTATTTCTGTAATTTTTCATTGAAAAAAATCATATTTAAAAAATTGCTCCACCACATGCATGTTTTTGGTGCTGAGATTATTTTAGGTCATTTTTGGGTAGGTCTGCGCGGAATGTTACCTAGCATGGTCGATTAATAGATAGGAGCTGAAGGACACAGCAGAGTTGGTCTGATGACTAAAGTGCGCAAGCAACAAATCGCACTCATCTACATCTCACCATCGCTGCGAGCCAGGGTTTAATTAGGGTTTCTTTTTTTAAGGTAATTAGGGTTAGTGTTTAAGCCCAAATGTGTTTGCAAGTCCTCAAATTCGATCACTTGGCATCACTACTGCCTTGTATACGTATGACCCTATATATATAGTATACCGATTTTGCTCCAGAGACCATGGAAAAGATATGATAGATTAGTTAAGGGCCGCACTAATCATGAAACCAGCACTAAGTGATTCTATAGCTACATAAGAATCCTTGGTCATTTTTTATCTCTTAACCATGTATTCGCTATCATTACGGTAACTAGTTAAATGTCCATACGTTGCAACGGAAAACCACAATTGGATGAAATGTAATAATAAAGCGTCAAGTTTGCTAACTTCTTTAAAGAACAACAAATACATACATATTATCATTAAGGTTGCATTCCATGTAGAGCATTGCGAGTCATAGGAACTCTTGCGGGTCACATGAACTCTTGGCACAAAAATCTCTACCTTGGAACAGATAATACAAAACCAAATTAGTTTTAGCTAGTTCCACGTGAGCATTCTAAAGACATAGCCACTACATGGAAGAAGATAGAGATAGGGAGCAGGGAGTTACATGTGGGACAACAGTTGTGGATGGAGTGGTCATCGGTGAGGGGCTAGTCGGCATCCTCGGCGAGGTGGCCACAGCTCCAACGATGATGCCCACCACCTAACACCACCTCCCCTATCTTCCTCTACGGTGCCAAAGGGGAGCATGTCGCTGGCGGCAAGAACCGCCACCCTACCTCTCCTCCTCTCCCTCCGCAACCGACCAGTGTGGCTTCGATCGCGATTCAGTGGTGGTGGTGGCGTGGCGCTGACCAAGGCAAGTACTCCACCTCCTGGTGCATTGCAACAGAACAACAATCGTTCGTATGGACAAATTAAAATAATTGAAAATTAATTTTTGATAATTATATAAATTCTAAAAGATTGAATCATGATAATAAAAAAAATTAAGGTCTAATTTACAAATTTTCATATAGCGAAAGCCCTTGTACTTGAAACTATAACACGGTCTATTTTGCATTTTGTCGTCGAAATAAACTAAATTCAATATAATACGGACATGTTAGTAATCTATACAAAAGCCAAGGGCTTAATTTCAAAATTGCACATAGCGCACCCAATCAGGCTATTATTGGGCCGCTTGGCCCATTGGGCATTTGCAGCTCACACAGCCTATTTATCGATGGCTAGGGTTGCCAACCCTAGCTCCGATCCATTTTGGCAGTGGGAAGCCACATAGTAAGGTAGAAGTAGCATCCTCTCAACCTTGTGCTTCAGTGATATCCATGAATGATGAAAGGTTAATGTTGCATTAGCTACATTCGTAGCATGAGGACAGGTTAGGTCGGTGAGAAAGTCATAACTAATCCGGTAAGGCCGGTGAGAAAGTTATGACTAATCCGGAGCGCCACTTAGAAAGATCTACCTTGTAGTTCCATCCATAGTTGTGAATGGGAGCGAGTCAGTAAGAGTATGCACCTTCCATAGGATGGAAGGGAATGAGGGTGCACACCGACGGGTGTGCACTCGGCAATACCGGTATGTGCTAAGCAAAGAGTGAGCATGCATGGTGCATTGCATTGCATAAATGAGAATATGAATGAAGAAGTCTTTATGAATTGTTCCCCATGGTTTGTGACCGATGGATATATGTATGTTAACTTTTATTAATTGGTTTCCATTGCAATACACTTTGCTGAGTGATGAACTCACGCTAGTTGTTTGTGTTTCTTTTTAGGTACCTTGAATCTAGCATTTGGGAAAGGGAGCTAGATTCATGTCTTCACTTAGCACCACTTAAATAGACAATTTCATACCCTTTCCATAGTTGTGATGGTTTACCTTATTGAACTATATTATGCTTGTTGTCGTGTTGGTTGTCACGATTAAAGTTTTATTCTATATTTGTTCATGTGATGGATAAATTTATATCCTTGGTTCGACTTGTGGATGAAATCCCTGTTTGCCGTGCTATTATTGTTTTCGATTATGATATGTGGTTATGACTCTATTATTGATGCTTAAAACCATGAAAAAATAGAGTACATGTTGCCGAAATTTTCATTAAATCATTAGCGTAGTTGTTGTAATTTAATGCTAAAGATGTTACTTGGTTGTTGCTATTATCATTTGTGGTGACATTCTGGGCATACTAGGTGCCGGGGTGTTACAGGAGATGATGGCATTGAGATGCGCCTGAGAGCCGAGATGATGAAGATGATCACCCAGAGTCAAAGTAATATGCCCTTGCCTCTCGTAGAACCGCCTGTGATACGCCCTAGCAGTTGTGTTTCCAGAAATGATCAGCCCAGTCCCCATCTGAAGGTAATAAGTGTTTTTTATTAAAAGGTATATGAGTAAGCTAAACAATGATTCTGATCAAGTTGTGTATTTCTTACAGGCACCTGCCAAGTGCCAGCTAGTCCTGATTAAAGACAGATTTACCGTTGAGGCTGGACGCAAGATTGCATTTCCATGCAAGGAGAATGACATGGTGCATGGTAGCCTTTTGGGGAAGGGCTACATGAGGGTGTTGGTGGACTATGTCCACGATGAATTCCTATCTCATGTGCTAGAGTTCCCCCCCAACAATGATATCACCACTCTCGGGCAAGCACGGATGTCGTTCAGCAAGTGGCCCACAACGGGTGTTGTACTACTGACGGTATAAATCCCCGCATCTTCTCCATCATTCCAATACTACAACACATCACATTATACATGCATGTGCTTTCCAAGTTACTTCGATTGCTCCTGCACCTGCTCCTACTCTTGCTACTGCACCTACTCTTGCTCCTGCACCTTCTCTTGCTCCTGCAGCTGCACCTACAACTTCACATACTCTTGCTCCTGCTCCTACACTTGCACTTGCTCATGCTCCTTCACCTGATCCTGCGCCTACTCCTCATGCTCCTACTCCTGCTCCTGCGGCTGTACCTACAACTTCTCCTGCTCTTGCTCCTACACCTGCACTTGCTCATGCTCCTTCACCTGATCCTATGCCTACTCCTCATGCTCTTGCTCCTGCACCTGCTCGTGCTCTTATTCTTGATCCTAAATAGAGTGCAGAGGTGGTGCGCAAAAGGACTACTAGCACACTGATGAAAGAACCATAGTAGAGCTCTGTGAAATCATGTGCTGAAAAATTGGCTAAAGAATTGAATTTGCAAAATATATTTGTGCATGTGTTTGACAAAGTTCCAAGAAACAGTAAGTTTTCATTCTTACACCGGACCATTGCGCCGGACCAAATTTTAGTCCGCCGTGAATGTACTTTTGAGGTTTCAAGTTCTCTTCAGAAATCGCGTTTTTGGTATGTACACCGGACAAAATTTTTGGTCCGCCGTAAACGTGCTCTTGACGTTCAAAAACCTTGTTTTTCCCATGCACACCGGACCAAATTTCTTGGTTCGTCGTGAACATGTTTTTGAAGTTTTTGTGTCGGACCAACCTTTCTCGAAAATAGTAAGATTTCCATGTACGCCGGACCAAATCCTTTTTGGTCCGTCGTGAATGTGTTTTTCACTGGACAAAGTTCTTCATGGAACCGAGTACTTTGCATGTACGCTGGACCGTTTGTTTGGTCCGCCGTAAACGTAATTTTGATGTTTTTCTGCCGGACTGATTTCTTTCAAAAACAGTAAGTTTTACATGTACGTCGGACTGTTTTCTTTGGTCCGTCGTGAATGGATTTTCTAGGGTTTCACTTGGCGTTTGCGCCAGACCGAATTTTTGGTCCGGCGTGAATGGTGTTTGCTCGATTAGGGTTTTGAGCAATTTTGGAATTGAATTTTGGTTTGACTTTGAGATTATGAAATTTGAGAGAATTTCATGATGCTTGTTTTGAAGTGGACTTTATGCAATGCTCGTGTGAGTAGTTGCATGGATTAATGTGAGTCAAGTCGTGGACTTGTGCTCGGAATCGTTTTGTGGTTTGTTCATGTGCAGGTATTGCTCGAAGGCGAATGTGGTCAATGACGGGACCGGAACTAGGTTCATGGAGGAACTGAGGTTCGGGACTAGGTTCAGGAGGAACTGAGGTCTTGGTGGTCAAGGATGTCATGCGGGACGTTCGGGCTAAGAGAATGGTGCACATGAAGAATGGTTAGTCACGTGAGTATGGCAGGTGGGCCATACGCGTGCAGAGTTGTTAGTCACGTGAGTATGGCAGGGTTGCCATACGCGTGCAAGAGTTGTACTCGGCCAGGTTGGTCCAAGTGGAGTTGTGTTGAATACATACTCCTTCTAAGATTAGGAGTGGGACTCCTTCTAGGATTAGGAATTATATTCAGGACTCCTTGTGGTTGCTCCTTTAAATAGGAGGGGTTGTCTCCTGTTTAGAGCATCAACCCAGACATTGAAAGCTTAGAGCTTTGTTTTAGGGTTTGTACTCTTTTGATGGGAGTACTTTAGACAAAAGAAATAAAGATCAATTCTTCCAAGATTCTTGCGTGCTACAGTAACCGCGTTGCTACAGTGTTTCCTGTTTTGGTTATTGTTTGCATGCTTGTTCTTGTTCTAGATTGATTTTTGTTACTTGAGTCTCATCTTGATTTGATCCATCAAAAACCTTTCTAGGGAATTGATTTAGGGTTTCTCAAAGTTTAGTTGATTAATCTTTTGTCGTTTTTGTTTAACCTTGAAGTTTTGGTTAGATTAATTCTCGTCATCTTCTGTCATAGCAAGCTTGTAAGGTTCATAACTTTTGATCTGTACGTCCGATCGAGCTGATTCTTTTTGGATTCCATTCATACTGGAGTCTAGTTTCTTGTGTCCAAATTTCAGATCGATCCGACGGTTGGCTCCGGGAATTCGCGTTTTTACCGAACATCTGTTAATCTGTTTTTGTCGGATACAAGGTGACTTTTTGGTTCAGATTTGGGGTGAACTTTTATTAGATCAAAGATTTGGTTTTAGTTTCCGCACAATCATTCACCCCCCTCTGATTGCTATATTCGTTTACTTCAATCCTACAAGTAGCCCTTTGGGGAAGGGCTACATGAGGGTGTTGGTGGACTATGTCCACGATGAATTCCTATCTCATGTGCTAGAGTTCCCCCCCAACAATGATATCACCACTCTCGGGCAAGCACGGATGTCGTTTAGCAAGTGGCCCACAACGAGTGTTGTACTACTGATGGTATAAATCCCCGCATCTTCTCCATCATTCCAATACTACAACGCATCACATTATTCATGCATGTGCTTTCCAAGTTACTTCGATTGGTCTTGCACCTGCTCCTACTCCTGCTACTGCACCTGCTACTGCACCTGCTCCTGCACCTTCTCCTGCTCCTACAGCTGCACCTACAACTTCACATACTCTTGCTCATGCTCCTACACTTGCACTTGCTCATGCTCCTTCACCTGATCCTGCGCCTGCTCCTCATGCTCCTACTCCTGCTCCTGCGGCTGTACCTGCAACTTCTCCTGCTCTTGCTCCTACACCTGCACCTGCTCATGCTCCTTCACCTGATCCTATGCCTACTCCTCATGCTCTTGCTTCTGCACCTGCTGATGCTCTTATTCTTGATCCTAAACAGAGTGCAGAGCTGGTGTGCTAAAAGACTACTAGCACACTGATGAAAGAACCATAGTAGAGCTCGAAAAATCCTTCTGTTAAGAAGGCAAAGTTCACAGAGTCTATAGGGTCCCCTCCAATACAAGGAAAGCCCCTTGTCTTGACCTTAGAGACTCTGTCTGTTAAGAAACAAAAGTTAATAGATGCACCGGTGCCCCATATGATTTTAAGGAATACATGCAAGGACAGCCCATTGTCCCTCCCCACAAATTGAATGCTCTGGGCTAGTGCAGTCGCTTGCTACATGGATGGTACTACGACAAGGCGAATGCGGCAAGCGTCAAGTCAACCTCACTGTTCGGTTCGAGGGGTCATTTACACCGCCGGGAGCATGGGATATTCCCAGTGAGTTTCGAGGATCTATTCTGTTTGTACAACCTGAAAGCCATTTATATTTCTATTGTACGAACCTAGACGTTGTGAGTATAGCACCATACAGCATAAGCCTATGACTGTTATAGGATTTTGTATTATACTTTTTAACAATTGACACGAGTTGAAGAATAATAAGGCAACGAGCCACGATGGATCGACATCCAGTTGGGTTTGTGGACCCCGAATGGTGTCTTCGACCATGGCTAGGCTTGAATTGGAATTCATTGCCATCTACATCAAGCATGCATTTAATGCTGAGGCGAAAAAGGACTTCATTCTCTTCCCGTACCATGAGGAATAAGTACTACTCTGATGACTTTACCCTTCAAATACTTGTACACATGTAAACCATATATGAACTTATTGTCTTGCACTGCATACCATTTTAAAATCAACTATCGGGTTCTACTCACGGTCGCTCCAAAGGAAAACAAAGTCTACACTTTGAACTTGCTCGAGAAGAGACCAATGGTCTATGCAATCAAGCCTGTTTTGCATAAGTTGTACATTCCTCTAAAGTAACATTTTATGTAATTAACTACATTTATTTTTTCCCTCAATGACATCTCTCCAATGTATGTAGAGATTTTTCGTCGTACGTTCTGAAGGAGGGCGACACGATGACAAACTACGTGGCCAACTAGAGTGGAAGCGCTTCAAGGTACAAATCCTTAGCATAGGATTTTTTTTCTAACATCTATTTCTTTGTGTCCTAATTTGATTTTCTTTCTTCAATGTCATCAATAGGGGTGCGACGACTTTTGCGGCTTCTACATCGTGCATTACATGATGATCTTGGTCAGTGGCTCATACATGTTCCCTAAGGTACATATGTATATGCATAATAAGCTCAGCCTTTCGACATACTTATTTTAAAACTTAAATTAGTGCACTACTTTCTATTTTGCAAAAACTCAATATCCTCGCCAGAGCCTAGAAAACAAAGATCTCAACAAACTACATGACCACATATGCATGTGGTACTAGAGAGAGGTTATAGCAGAGGACGGCAGGTATAGAGACAACAAAGACTCCTGCTAGTCCATATATAAGTTGTAAACAATATTATATTATGTGAATGTGATCTGTGTACTATGAATGTGATATGGTTGTGTTGTGAATGTGATATGTGCACTGTGAATGTGAATGTTATGTGATATGTATAAGTATTTTGAATGTTTTATGATATTGTCATATTGTGAATGTAAGTTGTGATTTGTATTGTGATACTGTGAATTTAGGATTGTTTTAAGATGGTGTACAGTATATGGTCGTCATCACAATTGATTCTAGGTGGGAACCAATTGTGATGACAGCCTCATCACAATCTGTTCTATGTGGGAACTGATTGTGATGAGGTGGTCATCATAATCTGTTCTAGGTGGGAACCAATTATGATGACCGCCTCATCTTAATCATTTCTATGTGGAAACAGATTGTGATGACTAATTATTACTATCGTGCGAGAAACGACTCACTATCTAAAGACTTTATGTCGCCACCAAAATTGACCGTGATGACGAAAAAGAACCGATTGTGGTGTAAATTCATGTAGTAGTGCATACAACTCTTTCCTTTTAGTCCAAATATAGTACCTCTGAGTTAACCCTTTTACACGAAGTGATGACAAAAGTGTGAGCGGTGTGCTATGTGTATGTGGGTCTACCCCATGAGTGGGCTGGGTATTGAGTGAATTGGGGCTAGGGTGTTTCAAATGGGTAAGGATAAGAATAAGGTGGGCATGAGCAACCATGGAACTACAAGTTCTCATCGGTACGGACAATAGGGATGGAGGTGAGCTAGCGGTGTGAGCCCATGGCGGTGCGGCAAGGTCCTTGCGGCGACAGTGACCTGAAGAGGATGGTCTCAAATTAGTGATTGGGGAAGGAAGGGATTGGTGTGGATATGCTCTAGTGTAAAGGAATTGGAGGAAGGCTCACGGGAGCAAGAATGGCGATAGCGACAGCAGCTTTCGACCATAATGGAGGAAGATGACTACATGCAATGCTCTTTTGCTCAAGGGCGAAATTGATTGAGGGAAAGATATAGGAGGGCATGGAACACAATGTGATGTGAGCAAAAATGTGAGGAACCCAACGAATTAGTTGGAACGACCTCATCAGATGCGGCGGTGGTGAGCACAGGTGAGGAAGAAGACTATATCACTACTATAGATTCATACATCACAATCGGTTCTTTTTTATCATCACTGTCGGTTTTGATGGCGATAGAAAGTCCAACGACAGTGATAAGGTAGATCTATCACAGTTAGTTTTAACCCGACAGTAATAATCACTCATCACTGTCGGTTCTTTGTTGGAACTGATTGTGATAATTAACTTATCACAATCGGATCTCTATTAGAACCGATTGAGATGAGTAGAATATCACAATCAGTTCTTTGTTGGAACCAATTGGGATTATGATATTATCACAATCGGTACAAATAAAGAATTGATTGGGATGAGGAGAGTATTACAATCGGTTCTTTGTTGGAACCGATTGGGATGATGATAGTATCACAATCGGTACAAATAAAGAACCGATTGGGATGACAACGATATCCCAATCGGTTCCAACAAAGAACCGATTGTGCTAATGTTACTGTCCATCGTCGAAAATAGCCGCGCATTCACAATATGACACATAACATTCACAATATGACATTCATCACAATCCACAATATCACAGAATATACATCACAATGTATAACACATCACATTCACATTAATATTGTTTACAATCTGTAACAGATCACATTCACATAAACATCCAAGCATAGCATTACACATCACATTCACATTAGTTTTGTTTACATTATATGGACTAGTAAATGCCTGTCGTCTCTATATCTACCATCCTCCATTATAACTTTTGTCCAGTACCGTTGGCATATATGGTCTCGTAATCTCTTGAGATCAATGTTGCTTATTGTAGGAAGGAAGGTGGCAACCAATCCGCCGGAGATCAAGGGAAGACGCGCCCGAAATTCAAATAATGCGCAGATCAAGGGCGCCGGATCGTGGGCGCTACGGTTATGGAACCACGGCGTAAATCTAGAGGGTTGTTACCTTCCTTGTATATTCAGCTTCTGTATTTAAACCCCCCAAGAGCATTTGCAGAGGGGGGACTTTTTACCGATTATAGACACAATATACTGGAGTAGGGCTGTTATCTCGGCGGTGAGAGGCCCGAACCAGGATAAACACCACATGTATTTCTCCCGAACTCGCGTTGCTCGAACGAACAACCCGGCTCGCACGAAGAGGCCCTGTTGATCCCTCGTTCAACAAGTAAGCTCGGCGGGAGCCCGTTCTCCGATTGTCGACAGCTGGCGCCGTCCGTGGGGACGACAGTGTGATTCCCGTGCGAACTGGGATCCTCGAGGATGTCGAATTCGGGAGACACTAGGAGCCTGTGTGCCTTCAATGACGTTGATGATGATGGTATGTACTACGCCGGTGACGGTGTAGCCGGTGTGACCGACCCCGCATGCCACACCGAGTCCGGGAGCTTTTCCCCGGAGTCTGGGGCGCGAGGACGGGTCCCCTGTCCCCCACGCATTACCCTCGTTGGCGACGAGGATGACTATGACGGGCTCTATGATGTTTTGGACATACTGGATCATCTCGAGTTCTTTCGCGAGACGGCGTCCCAAGGAGATACGATGATGTCCCCGTCACGCTCGTCTCATTCTCGCCACGTCAATACGGCCGAAAGCCGTATCGAGCCCGAGGTACAATCCTCGGGGACTGCTAAGCGGGATCGCTACGAAGCGGCCAGACACCACCTGGAGGCGTCTTTGGGAAAGACCCTGGCGAGCATACGCCGCCAAGCAAGAGAGAAGCGGGTTTCCAGGGAGAGGAATTCCTCCCAGGGAAACTCTCGCGATCGTCGTACCCCCGACCACGTCCCAGAACGCCGTCGGAGCTCCCCGCCGCCCGTTCACCAAAACTGAGAACGGTTGCAGGCTCTGGCGACGGTCGTGCGCGACCTTCGCAGCTTCCCCGATCAACTGGACTTAGAGGCCGTAGGCACGGTCGTGGCCGAGGATCTGGAGAAGCTTGCTACTGATCTAAAGGTCCTGGATCCTCCTCGCGATCAGAGTGCCCGGAGTGTTTCCCGGGACCGCGGAGGGCATACACCCGTCCGCTCACACAGGGATGAATCCCGAAGCTATGCCCGGAGAATGCCTCCGACTGCTAACCTGGCCCGCGAGAAGCCTCGGGGTGATTCCCAAGCGACCTCGGAGCGACATGCTCACATCCACCCGGATTACGAGCATTCTGAACGCTCCACGACCGAGCGGTCGTCGGCGCACTGTCCTCGCGAAGTCTTCTCTCGGCTTGGCCCACGCGTGGGGCGATGGGCGGGTGACGCTCGTAGAGACCATTATGGTCGAAGTTTCCACCGTGAAGCCCCGAGCTTCGGTTGCCAGGCTTTCACGAGCTCTCTTCGGAGTGTCACGTGGCCGACCAAGTTTAAGCCCGGGCATATTGAGAGATTTAATGGGACTCAGAACCCGGACGAGTTTCTCTCAATCTATACCACCGCCATCCTGGCTGCCGGGGGCGATGAGGGGGTGATGGCGAACTATCTCCCAACAGTCTTGGATGGGGCTGCTCGTACATGGCTCTTCAACCAAAAGGAGGGGTCCATACGATCTTGGGGATACCAATAGCAGCCCGAGCAAATTTCCAGAGCTGCTACACTCGCCCAGGAAGGGAACGCGACCTCAAGTGCCTGATTCAGACGGAGAATGAAACTCTGCGACAGTTTGTCCAAAGGTTCATCCAAGTCCGAAATTCGATCCCGAACATATCGGACGAAGCTGTTGTCCGGGCTTTCAAGTTCGGGGTGCGGGACGTGCGTTTCACGCAGGACCTGGAGATCCATCCAAACCTAACGGCAAACGAGCTCTTCCGCATGGCCGACAGATACGCCAATGCTGATGAGGCCGTCCAGTGGAAGAATATGCTGGATGAAGGGAAGCTACCACCGTAGCCCGGGTTGGAAATCTCCGTCAGCAAAAAGGGCTCAAACTCTGTGGATAAGAAGATCAAGAAAAAGAAGACGAAGCAACCCTCACCGGGCCTGGTCACTGCGGTGGAGCAGCAGTGGCCCCGAGCGTCCCAGCCACAGCGTCGACCACACGGGCTTAATACTTGGGGAAGGGGGCAGCAGAACAGGCCCCGTGATCGAGGCGACCAAGCAGACCAACGGGGCGGCCTCTACTGTCCACTCCATCAGGCGTACGGACATGATCTACGGAATTGCCGAGCGTGGACCTACCGCTTGGAGCAATTTTACAGCGGCAAGGGTCCCATGCCGTCGCTCCCGGAACAGGGCGAGAATAGCAAAGGCAAACAGCCCGTCGAAAAAACGAGGACGACATGGAGTATCAAGAACCCTAGAACCACATTGCGGTTATCTTCGGGGGCTCCTCCACCTACAAATCTCGTCGGGATTTGAAGGATGCCGCGTGGGAAGTACACCATGTTACCCAAGGTAAACCTCCTGTGCAGCAGCTCAAGTGGTCCGAGCTGTCCCTTACTTTCTCCAAGGAAGATTGTCCCCTTGGAATGACCAAACCACAGAGGCTTCCGATGGTCGTGAGCCCCACCATCAGCAACACCGTCGTTGGCCAGGTTCTCATAGACTCCGGAAGCTCCTTGGATTTAATTTCCACCAAGGTCTTGGACGAGATGCAGATCCCTCGCTCCAGGATTAAAAACATAGCGGTACCCTTCTTCGGAATAGTCCCGGGAACCTCAATCAAGCCTTTGGGCCAGGTCGTTTTGCCCGTTACCTTCGGTAGCCCGAGTAACTTCCGTACAGAGCTGATCACATTCGAAGTGGTCGACTTCGAATCGGCCTACAACGCCATCCTCAGCAGGCCAGCTTTGGCCAATTCATGGCCGCTTCGCATCACACATATCAATGCCTGAAGGTTTTTGGGCCAAACGGGGTCATAACCGTGAAAGGGAGCCACAAGTCCGCATTAAATTGCGACGAAAGGGCGTTGGATATGGTCAGTCAGCTGCCTACGCGCGGCCCCGACCAGGAGCCGAAGCACTCCCGGCCCAAAATTGCCCTCCAACCTGGAGGAGAGACCAAGGCCGTTCCACTCAACGAGTCGGAACCTGCCAAGGTCGTGCATTTGGGTACTTCCCTAGATCCCAAATAGGAACTCGAGCTCATCACTTTCCTCCGAGCAAACTCGGATGCGTTCGCCTGGGAACCATCCGACATGCCCGGGGTCCCAAGGGGGGTGATCGAGCACAAAGCAGTTGATTCGGCTGACAAAACCGATCGACAAAAACTCAGGCGGTTCTCCCCGAAAAAATAAGCGATCATCCGGGAAGAACTCGACAAGCTCCTTAAGGCCGGCTTCATCAGAGAGGTCGAGCACTCGGAATGGCTGGCCAATCCGGTCATAGTCAGAAAGAAAGGAGGCAAGTGGCGCATGTGCCCAAAGGACAACTACCCGCTGCCTCGCATAGACCAATTGGTCGATGCGACGGCAGAGTCATAGGTCATGAGCTTCCTGGATGCTTATTCGGGGTATCATCAGATCAACATATCGCACGAAGACGAAGAGAAGACCTCCTTCATCACCCCATTCGATACGTTCTGCTACACGACCATGTCTTTTGGTCTGAGAAACGTTGGAGCAACTTTTCAGCGTCTCATGCAGAAAACCTTTACGGACCAAGTAGGTCGGAACTTGGAACTTTACATCGATGACATAGTTGTCAAAAGCAAGTTCGCCTCAAGTCACGTCGCTGGCTTAGAAGAAACATTTTGTAATCTCAATAAGCATCGAATAAAGCTGAATCCGGAAAAATGCATTTTTGGTGTAAAGGCCGGTAAGGTGCTCAGCTACATGGTCGGTCCACAAGGCGTGGGGGCAAATCCAGAGAAAATCGAAGCCATCGAGAACATGAGGCCGCCCACATCTGTGAAGGAAGTACATGCCCTGACCGGACAAATGGCCGCCTTGAGCCGCTTTATTTCCCGGCTGGGTGAGCGAGGGCTACCTTTCTTCAAAGCCCTTCGAAAGCACGACGGTTTTATATGGACAGAGGAAGCTAATCGTTCTTTTGAGGAGCTAAAACAATACCTGTCCAAACCACCCGTCCTGGTCACACCTAAAACAGGGGAAGAATTGCTGCTATACCAAGTGGCGACCCCACAGGCCGTGAGTGCAGTACTAACGGTGGAAAGGGATGGTGTCCAACGACCTATCTATTATGTTAGTGAAGTACTACACGGACCAAAGGAGCGTTACCCTGAGGTCCAAAAACTCTTGTATTCATTACTGATGGCTTCCAGGAAGCTGTGTCTTACTTCCAAGCACACAAAATCGTGATACCAACCAATTTCCCACTCAGAGAAATCTTGAAAAACCAGGACACCAGTGGTCGTATAGTTAAGTGGGCCATGGAGATGGCCGAATTCGAGATAATGTTCTCAGCTCGCACGGCGATCAAGTCCCAGGTTCTGGCCGACTTCGTGGCAGAATGGTCGGCTCCAGCTCCGCCAACAAGCGAGCCCGCCAGATCGAGGGAAAACCACTGGACAATGTATTTTGACGGATCCCGAGCATACGAGCGCTCGAGGGCTGGCGTCGTGTTGGTCTCCCCGGAAGGGGAACGACTCCAGTACGCCGTGCAATTGCACTTTGCCGCAACCAACAACATGGCAGAGTATGAAGGCCTCTTGGCTAGACTGCGAGCGTGCAAATCGCTAGGAGTCCAATGGCTCACTGTGATGGGCGATTCACAGTTGGTCGTGAACCAGGTCAACAAGGAGTATCAGTGTTCCGATACCTCAATGGCGCTTTACCTGGTCGAAGTAAGGAAGATGGAGAGGTACTTCAAGAACTTCGAAGTACTCTACATCCCCAGGAAGGATAATGCCCTGGCCGACCAGCTGTCCAAGGTCGGTTCCTCTCAAATTACCGCCACGGCGGGGGTGCTCGTCGAGCACCTATACAAGCCCTCCATTCCCTCTGAAGAGGAGGCACCAGAGGCCATCGGTAGGGTCTCCTTCCTCGAGCAAAGTGCAAGTTGGATGACGCCATTCGTCCAATACCTTGCGCATGGGACATTGCCCGAGGAAGAAGCCGAACGTTCCTGGCTAACAAGGCGATCTTCTCAGTACAAACTGATCGAAGGCGACCTATACCGAAAAGGTGCATTAGGAATCCTCTCCAAATGCATCTCTCAGGAGGAAGGCCAGTACCTTCTTCGTGACATCCATGAAGGAATGTGCGGAGCTCACTCGTCGTTCAGAACACTTGTGAGCAAACCCTTCCGATTGGGTTACTATTGGCCTACGGCCTTGGCGGATGCACGGACAATCGTGACGACCTGCCGAGCATGCCAGTTTCATGCTCTCAAAGTCTATCAACCGGCATATACGCTACAAACCATACCACTCTCGTGGCCATTTTCGACCTGGGGGCTCGATAACCTCGGGCCTTTCCCTCGAGGTCGGAAGGGCTGCAAGTACCTGCTCGTGGCCATCGACACTTTCACCAAGTGGATAGAGGCCGAACCCGTGTCAACCATCTCGGCCCAGGCGGCCAAGAGGTTCCTCCAAAGCAACGTGGTGACGAGGTTTGGGATACCCAATCGTCTCATCACGGACAACGGAACTCAATTCACCAGTGAATTGTTCCAGGCTTATTGCGAAGAGGTCAGGATCAAGGTCTGCTTCACTTCTGTGGCACATCCACAGAGCAACGGAGCAGTCAAACGAGCAAACGGGCAAATAATCCAAGGTATCAAGAAGAGGGTCTTTAAGAACCTCAACCAGCACAGGCAGCAGTGGGTGGGCGAGCTGCCCGCTATTCTTTGGTCAGTTCGCATGCACCACCACAAGTCGGGCCACGGGCGAAACCCCATTCCAACTTGTCTACGGTGTAGAGGCCATTTTGCCTGCAGAAATTGTGCTGGGTTCCCCAAGGGTGCAACTGGTCGATTCCGTCGACCAGGAAATTGAGCGGCTTGTCGACCTAGACCTCGTAGAGGCAACACGAGAACGTGCGTTGCTCCAATTCGCAGTTTACCTACAGGTCCTTCGTAGGCACGCGGCCAAGTCGGTTCGACCAAGGGCCTTGTAAGTTGGCGACATGGTCTTACGTAGAGTTCAGGACCTGTCAAAAGCCAACAAGCTAACTCCAAGATGGGAGGGCCCCTACACGGTCGTATCCGCAACACGCCCGGGGGCTGTTCGCCTAGCGATGGAGGATGGTCGGGAGCTCGCCAGCACCTGGAACATTGACCAACTGCGTAAATTCTACGCTTAGGCGTGTATCTCTATTTTGTGCCCGCTGCGCTGCCTTTTGGCAAATCGGTTCTTTTTCCCTCTATCGTTTTCTCTCGTTTTCTTCCAACAGCTTTATGAACCGCCAGTACGGCAAACGAGCTTAGCCGACGATGCGTGTGTACCATCCCCTTTGGGCACCGGCTGGGCGTCCGCCCGTACCGATCACCGTCCGCAGTAGCTCTTCACTGCATGAACGATCGTACGCAGACATCCTCTAGACCGGTACAAGCTCACTCCCTACTTGGGTTCGGTAACTCCACATATCGTCGGACCAAGCCCGTCTGTCCTACACGCGTGACCATGCTCGCTCGCGTCCCTTTCTCGACTCGAGCGGCGTATCCGATCATTTACAACGCGGTATGCTCAAGGATTTTTTCGACTCTCCTATGAACAAACTCATGCCCGCAACTTTAGGGGCACGACCTTTGTCCATAGCGGGGACTCCGTACAATAGGGGCGAATCGTTCATTCTTTTCTCGGAGTTTTACTCTTGATCAGAATCTTTGCTCGTGATGCCTTACCCTTATATGGGAACCAAGTTTGTACCCCTGTTCTCTCCTGTGGTTATTTCCCTCTCTGCGGGACGAGCTTCGAGCAAGCATAAGTACATCTAGAGCAAGGTCGGGAAAAAGAGGACAAGGTTCAAATTTTTGTATTCTTATTCAATAACTAAAAGTTTTTTACAGGTCTATACAAGCAAAAGGAAAAAGAAAAGAAAAAAAAGGGGGGGACGTCTAAGATTAACTCCTACGCTCGGCCTGGAGGACAGCAAGCTCCTCCTTAAGGGAATCTACCTCGGCCTCGAGGTCCAAATCCTTCCGCCGGGCCGCACGACCTTCGGCCGTGCTTTCCCGAAGGCGCTGCACCTCCTTGAGTTGGGCCTCCTCGCGCTCCCGAGCTCCTTGGGCGGCGCGGCGCAGGTCGGTGACCTCCTGCCGTAGCCTCCCCAACTCCTCCTCAAGCTCGGCACACCTTCGCTCTGAGGTGGTCTTCGCCGTTTCACTCTGGAGGAGTTGGCCCCGAAGCTCGGCGACAACGCCCTTCGCTGACTCCAGCTCCTTCTGGTCGGAGGCTTGCACCTTGGAGATCCGACGCTCAAGATCGGCGATCTTGGCGTCTTGCTCGTGGTGGTACCCCCAGTACTCTTCCGCAGAAATCGTGGAGGCCTCGATATCCTCCATGGCCTTGGCAGTGAATTGCGAGCGAAGAAAAAGAAGGGTTAAAAATGCTTTAAAAAGTTTTTTATACAAAAGAAAGGGGCGAAGTACTCACCAGAAGAGCACGACTGACCAGCTTGTCCTGGAGCCACTGGCGGTCGGTCGCGCCAGCTCGGAAGAAAGGATTGACCCACGCAGGATCATCCTGGCCCCGAGCGGGCACGTCAAGGTCTTGCCCCTCCTGGGCACCCGGCGCACCCAAGAGGTCAGCGGCGGCCTCTTCCTCAGCCATCTCCTGGTCGCCTCGAGGTTGGTCCTCCCTGAGGGCTTGCAGCTCGTGGCTGCCTTCCCCCTGCTCGGCCACCATGCTCGGGGGCTAGGCGCCAACCGCGGCCGCCTCCGCTCCTTGGTCCGCGGCCAGAGGCAACTGGTCGACGACGACCAACTCCTCCGCTCCTTGGTCCCGGGCCGGAGACGACTGGTCGAGGACGACCAGCTCCTGGCCTTCGGAGCCTGCCGCCTGGGCCTCCCTCGTGCTTGGCACCTCGCCCGTCCCTTCACAAGGGACCAAGGCCACGACCCCTTGGTCCTCGGCCCCTTGAGGGTCTTGCTCCACTGCGGCCGGAGCGGGCTCGACGTTTGTCGGGCGAAGCTCGGGTCCCTCCGGAAGCGCGGCCCGTGCCGGCTCTTCCTCATCCTCGGCCATCACTTGGTCAAGGATACGGTCGAGCTCGGCGTCAACTGTAGAGTCAAGAATCCTCTCAGCCATTTGCTAGAAATCCAAGGACAGCAGCCGAGCTATCACGCCCATACCAAGCGGAGTCATCTACGTGGCAGGGCTAAGCATTATACTAAAGTGGTCTAATTACCCATGTTGGCAATCTAATAATGTCCAACTACATAATACATAACTAGGGTGACAAAAGGGTTCATGGCATACAATTATTTATGACAAGGTGGCATACAACAAAATTGGCATTTAACTATTTCGCAGAAATAATTAAAGCATTTTCTACTTAAATTAGCATGCAATAAACTGAATCAAAATAATTTTCGAAAGTGGGGACAATATGATCAAAGCATAACTTGCCTTCAAAAAGTACTTGTTCTTGGTCTTGAGATAGCTCCTGGGTCAAAACTTCTCCTTCGAAGCCTTCGAGTACTTCAACGTCTACTCATAACGGATGAAAATAGCAATAAATAAATAAAATAGAGAGAAACTCAAGTACAAAAATCAAATAAAATTTAGAATCAAATAGAGCTTGATTTTACAAAATATTAGAAATTGGAATAACTCAAATCGGAGTTAAAACGCAAAAGTTATAAACGTTTGAAGTTTGAAAATCAATAAAAAGAATAAACCGAATTAACTCATTTATTTTAGAATTGATAAATCAGAAAGATGACGTCATGCTTGCACCAGCCCGAAATTGAATTTCGACCGAATTATCTTTCTAAAGGAAAATCCGTATTATGACGTCAGCAACGAAACGATAAAAATATAAATATATTTTTTGGAAAATAATGTGTCGCTGACAAGTGGACCCACCGATGATGTCATCATGACGTCATCGCTGACGTCACGCATGCACGGGCGTGCTATTCCATCTAAACCGTTGATTTAAAATCCAACGGTCCAGATCCAATCGAGATCAGACCTGTCCGAACTGAACGCTAGATCGGAGAATTCCGAACTGAACGCTAAATTGTAGCCGTTCGATCTAAATCCGACGGCCCAACGGCAACATGCTAAGGCATGCTATTCATGTTCTATTAGCGTGCTATAGCGACGTGGCCCAATCTATGCCATCCATTCTAGATCCGACGGGTGGAAATAGATCTAATCTCGTGAAATAACAAAACTATGCGATTCAATCTAACCGTACGATCTTGATCCGACGGTCAAAACAAATATGCTATGGCGTGCTATTTTGCTAGCCGCGGCGTGCTATTCAATCTGAACTGTTCAACCCAGATCTCATGGACACAATCAAACTAGGATCGGACCGGTCCGAACTTATCGAGCCTACGTGGCCTAATCTGATGCGTTGGATCTGGATCCAACGGTCCAGATTGCATCTAATATCTACGGGGATTAGGGCGACGTGGACTCACCGTGGCGGTAGGATCTTGATCGGACAGTTGAGGGAGCTTGCGGGTTCCGATGGCGGCGCGGTGGCGACGCCTGCCGGCGCTGGAGACGATGACCACGGTGATGGCGCCCGAGAGCTCCTCCGGCGAAGTGGATGGTACGCATAGGCACGCCTTACGAAGGGGATCCTAGATCTGGCCTTGAACACGGCGGAGACGACTCGACGGCAGTGGTATACGCAAGAAACCGAAGCAATGCCCTAACCTAACTACGGCGAGCAATTGCGGGCGGGCAGCGGCGGCTTGAGCTCAGTGGCTTAGGGCAAAGTGTGCGCACGGAAGAGGGGATCACGACACGGGTGGTGGCGCCTTAAATAGCCCCCTCGACGTCCGTGAAATCCGCGGAAAACGAGGCCCACCCGCACGCGGCGGCGAAATCCGGCGGCGGCATGGAGAGGTGGCGTGGCTCAATCCTGGCCGTTGGATCAAAATCCAATGGTCACGCGGTTATCAACAACACGACTGTTACTAGCTGCTCTATCGATACAGAGAACATCATATACAATGGGCTAATGGGTCATAGATATAAGTCAAGGATATTTCTACCCTACACCTTTGAGTACGTGTTTTCGTACCGCCTCGTTCTAATCCTTTTCCATAACACGATGTTAGAACTAATCAGTTACCTACGTTGACATATATATGTACAGCTTTCACTATATTCTTTTTATTATCGAGCTAGATCGTAGCATTACCAGTTGAATGTTTTCAAAACTTGATCGACATCCTAAACCGGTATTCTTGTTCCTTTCATTATTGTGCTAGTTCTACTTCATTTAAAACAAATTCTAATCATGTTCAATTCGCAATCATATGTGTAGTGCATTCGCACAGTTCCGTGCCGAAAACATCGACGAATTCGAACAGAAATTCGATATTACACTTGCCTCTCGAGTACGTATGCCATCATGCGAGCTTTTTAGTTAACTTAATTTTCATGCATCCATTTCACGCTCTCAGCTTTTTTCAACATAGATCTTGCTACAGCAGCCGGGAAACAATTTATGCGGCTACTATGTGTGCCAATTTATGGACATCCAGACTGGAGGTGTTTGCCGCTTGCAAGATTGTAATGATTTCACGCCAGCGCATGTGACAGCAGTCCAAGAACAACTCATCGGCTGGATTTACGATGAGGTCGTAAATCCAAAAGGCGAGTTCCACGTTTCAGCGATAAATAGGTGGGACCCTTCGATAAAGACTGGTGAACTGTTGGAGTCGACGTCTACAGCTACGAAGAGCGACGCACGTAAAAGAAGGGCCCATGAACGTTCTGTAATTAAAGTTGTAATGAATGTTATGTGAACTATACGTGGGCATGATTGATGAATTGTGATACATATTGGTTCTAATTAGACTTGCTATTTTTCATATAGAATTATAGGTGTGTTGTTGTTTTAAATGCATTAACTATTTATGATATGCTTGTTGGATGCACTTTGCTGAGTCTTTGAACTCACGCTGCGACATTCAGGGCACGTGGAGTGCCGGGGTGTTACAGACCACCCCGCCATCCTCCTCGCCTGCACCCCCCACGACGTCGAATAACCCGCGCGCGCCGCTGTCCTCCTCGCCTCTGACTCCACCCACGCGCACCGCCATCCGGCGTCGCCTCCAACGACCCTGCCGTCCTCCTTGCCTGCACCCCACACGGCAGCTCCCCTTGCTATCTCCCCCTCGGTGAATATCATCGCGACACCGCCAAACTCCAAACAATCAACCCATAATAATCATCAACCAACGAACTATAGCATAAAATTAATTACTCACAACATTAGTAGCTAGAACCCATAACCACATGGATTAATCAGCTGCTTGCTTCAGTAGAGAAACATAAGCGGTGCAATTTAGACGAGTCATGAATCCGCACAAGATGCGTGAAGAAGACAAAGCAAAAGTGTAGCCATACGATGATCCAGACCAGTCAGTTAGGGATCGATGAAGAAAAGGAGTGCGAACAAGTCCTGAATAGCGGCACGCCGAAAAAGACAGCGAGCGCATCCATGAAAGCAACCAAACTAGCTTTCTTTTGGGGGTAATATACTATTAAACTAGTTGTGTTTAGCTTTTCTATTTGTGTCATGTTTTGGTGTGTTGGCCGGGATCATCTTATGGCTACACTTGCTGTCTTCTTCACGCATCTTGTGCGGATTCATGACTTGTCTAAATTGCACCTCTTATGTTTCTCTACTGAAGCAAGCAGCTGATTAATCCATGTGGTTATGGATTCGAGCTACTAATGTTGTGAGTAATTAATTTTATGCTATAGTTCGTCATCTGTACCGGTTGGAAGCACCAACTGGTACTGATAATGTCTCATCAGTACCGGTTGGTTACTCCAACCGATACTGATCATCACCTCATCAGTACCGGTTGGTTCCTTAAACTGGTACTGATCATGAAGTCTTCAGTACTGGTTGGTTCCGCAAACCGGTACTGATAATCACCTCATCAGTACCGGTTGGTTCCTCAAACCGGTACTGATAATCACATCATCAGTATTGGTTGGTGGCACCAACCGGTACTGATGTTCATTGAGCATCAGTCTCGGATGGTCTGTATCGGTTCAAAAACCGGTACTGATGACAGTTGTGAACCGGTACTGATGGCCAGATATATAGTAGTGTTAGTGCAGGTCCAACTTCTCGGCGTTAGTGCGCGTGCGGGGCATCGCATCGCAGTTGCCACGTGTGCCGGCGGGGCGTCGGTCTCAGGTGCGCATGCAACGTGGCGCGGTGGTACGTAGTACGTGCGATGCTGGATAAAGCCCATGTCTGCACGCTGCGTGCCTCACTTTTATAAAAGAAAACTCTCGTGCCTGCATGATGCGCAGGGGAACGAGAAGACGAATCTTGACTGCTAGCTAGCTACCGCCAGCAACAAGATTAGAAAATGACCCTTTTTTTTCCATCGACAAGAAGAAGATTAAGCGAAGTCTTTTCCGGGCTACGTATACTCTCATTTCTAATATACAAATTGAATAAATATATTATACTCTTTATCACTTTTGATATACTTAAATACTAATTCTAAGGTACTTCAATACGATAAGATTAAAAAATATTCATCAAATCCATTTGTTTCTGCGATATACACTTTCGTATGTAAAAGCAATATATATATATATATATATATATATATATATATATTTATCTATATATATATATATATATAAATATAAATTATGCTATAAAAAATGAACTTTGATAAACTTTTATGAAACTCCCTTTAAAGTATCCTATAATTATTATTAGTGTATGCTCAAATAGATAGAGGTATCATATCCAGTCAAAACTCCATGAAATTCACGTGTAAAAGTTTTAAAAAATTCTCAAAAAATTACTATCCATAGGGAAGGTTAGATTATACAACTCCGTGAAATTTGAAGATCAAACTCAATCATATTTGAAATATATAAAAAGATAAATTGTGAAATAAATAGTTATAAACAATAAAAATTCACTATTTAGATTGAATTTGTATTTTTCATATCTTTCAAATGCGATTGAGTTTGTTGTTCAAATTTCACAGGAACCCTACGTCCCCTACATATGGTTATTTTTTGAGAATTTTTTAAAACTTTTACACGTGTTTTATGGAGTAGAAGATATATTTTCCATATATATATATAGGACGCACACTGTGCTCATGCACGCGTGCGGGTCTGTACACACAATACGGATGATGGCATGTTGTGCTAGGAGGCGCATGCAGGGGCGGAACTAGAGAAAAAATTATCGGGGTTCACCACTTCATCATATATATGATAACAACTTATTATTTTTACCATTTGCTTGTTATTTGCCTCCCGGTGTCACAAAATTTAGATCAAAAGGGGTCACATATACTATATATATAGACTAGCATACAATAATTTTTTTATATATATAGACTAATATACACTATATTTTTTTTAACCCGGTGTCCTGTGACACCGGGTAAACAAATGCAGTTCCGCCCCTGGGCGCATGGATATATTCGTTTTGATGATCTTCCTCATGATGTTTCTGGAATTGTAATGACCAGCATGCACACCTGCTTATTTCCTTTTTGGACGTTAATTAGTACCAAAATAAAACTTTGCTTTTGTTAAAGAAGCAGTTAGCCGTATTATATATCACACCAAAATAAATTCATAATTGACCGGAAAAAAATCAGTGTAACAGTCATGCATAGAGTATTCTTTTGTTTGCACCCTCTCTAGCTATATAATAGCAAGATATTACCATCTCAATGATGTAATTGTGAGATGTATGTTAATTTTAAGGAGCAAATTAAGAAGAGTACGTAACACAAGGTTAATTTGCTTCACACCATGATGCACCGATCTCATCTGTGATATATTTTCTCATTAACGCCCGATATTAACATTGGTAGTCGACTAGTCGTAGCTTAAAGCTTAGGCTAGTCAAAAAATTCTTCGAGGACTACTCCTTTTTGACAGAAACAAAAGCTAGAACGGGATGATTGATCATTTTCTTTTGAGATATTTCTTTTGTCCAATTAATTTGGAATCAGCATATATAGTACCAATGCAACTCTTTTAACGCTTTTAGTCAATAAAAATTAGGTAGGTAGATGAGGTTCTAAGCAATGCGGCGAATCGATATGCACTGTGATCAAGCTAGCATACTATACCTTTATTATTCCCGGGGATTCCCGCCCAGCAGTGCCCCCACGTGGCCCTCTCCGCAAAAGGTCCTCAAAGAAATTTGGAATTACGTTAAGATCTTTCTATGATTTTTTTTAGAAAGAACTTTATTCCGCATAGTCGTAACTCCTTTGCGAAAACATGTTCAAATACTCTCACTCTCCCCTCGCTTGCCGAACTAGCAAGTTCGCGTTTTGTTTCCTAGCAATGTAACCGCCTAAAACCTCGTTAAACCGCTGCTTCGAGATGTTGCGTATCGTGATGCACTTGCACAGAGTGTCGCTCTCCTATGAGCGGGCACACAATATTGCGCCATGTGGCACCGCGCCTAGCCAGGTAGTATACGCTATATTTTGACAGGTCGCCATCCACCTGTTTGGTTCGCTGCACCATCCGCGCCAGGCCCACGAGAAACGGCCCCCCGCGCCGTTTTCGCGCGTGCAGCGAGACGTCGCAAATTTCTCCTCTGCTGCATGCGCGGGGCCAGACCCAAACGAGGAAAGCAGCCAACCAAACGCCATTGTTCCGCGCGATCAACGCACGCAGCGGGCCTGGCTCGGAGGAAGCAGCGAACCATACAGCTCCCATGCTGACAGGCTTTCCAGCGAGAAGATATTTACGTACGTACAATTAATACATATACAATGGCATATATTGGTTATCTCATTCAAAACGTACAATATAAGAATACCAAATGGGTGAAATATTCCCATGCATGCATCGAACCATGCACACGCACAAGTTTATGGTGAGAAGGACGATCACTTGGGGAAAAAAATTCCTTGCTTTTATGTTTGGTTTCTACTGAAATGTCCATGATAGAGAAGCAAGCATCCGAGTTTACGAACGTGAAGGTATATGCTTGTTTTTCTTTTCATTTTTAGGAGTGTATAGGTATCATCTGGATGTTTTTGTTTTAGTTAACATCCAAATTTTGAACCATTAGATACCTCACCCGAATATCACCGGACCGTTAGATCAAATCATAGGATTGGATGTAATTGATACTCTCGAATCTCAACAATGATCTGATAGTTCTAGATTTGGGTGATTCCAGCAATAAAAACATCCAGAAGATGTTTATCAAATCCTTTGGAGGATGCACTCCCATTGATACGCTCCGGATGTTTGCAATGCGAAATAACAGTCGAAGAGAAGACTATGGGATTATTAACAGGCCTAATCCCGGACCATCCAAACAAAACTTCTTCATTTATTGAAACCGCGAGGAACTAGAGAAGATTTGTTAACAAAGCCCAATGGGCTTGGGCTCTAACTCTGGGAGTTCTGTACTTTTCTTTTCTGTTTCCGGTATGAAAATATACTATGTTGTGCTATACTCATTTTTTATCTAGTATATAAACCTCCTTGAAGATGTAAAAGCAAGTGCATAATCCCTTTTGCTCTATGGATGTACACACTTGTATTAACATACAAATTTGGCATGTTAATTAACCTTGTACAGTAGGAGTATATATTCTATTAGCTAAAAATAGTACTACGTTTTGAAATACTTCCATGCTGAGGCCATATATGAAGAGTAGTACTAGCGATTCCCCGTTTCTTATCAGGTATTCTAAGCTAGCTCCTACGTACGAACCTTTGTTAAGAAAAAAATAATTAAATATGTGTTCCGGTCACTGTGAACTGTTGGTTTTGATCTCGGCTAACAAACACTAACTGTCTACCGAGATTCCAGCGTCATGATCGGAGACACTCCAACAGAAATGGTGTGGTCCCGAGTCAAAAGTGTGCAAGATTAAAGGGGGAAACTAGCCACTCATTCATTTATGATGAGTGAGATAAGAAAGAGACAGCCCTGATATCTAAAACGCTAGCCGATCCTAAGGCGTGCTATTTGACCCGAAGACCATCTCCATCGCCAACTCCTTCACGGCGATCTCACCATCGAGTGGACTCACGACGTCTTCTTCCCCACCGGCGCTCAATCGATATTGCTGACTTCTTCATCGTCTACACCGAGCCAACTCCCTCACGCACGAAGTAATGGCGTCGCCGAATCAAGGTATTATTCCGCTTATATGTTCATGTGATTAGGTTAGCTAATGAACTAAGACACTAACATTTGGTATCATAGCCACCTAACCTAAACTCATGAACCGATTAGAACTTAGAACCTTGATTAGTTCGGATTAATGTTCTAAAGGCTCGGTTTAGCATTTTAGAAGGAGAGGATTGGGCATTTCGGAAAACCTAAGAACTAATCCATGTTTTCCTTAAAGATTAGAAACCCTAAAAGCCCCAAAGCCCCAAAATCCATGAACACAAATCAAGAGCTAAGATGGAATTGGGGCTTACCTCATGTCGGGAGCCTGCTCCGTGGTCACCGCATCCCATCGATGGGGGGGGGGGGGGGCGCCGCCGCCGCTTTGGCCGTCGATGCATCAGCTCCGTGTCGAGAGCCCGTGAGCTCTGCGTGCACCGAAGCCGCTGCGTCTCAGCTCGCGCCGCACCTTGGTCGCTGCCGTGCATCTGCTTCGCATGAGAATGCCTCAGCCCGCGTGCCGCCGTACGCGTGGCGCCGAGACACCATGAGCCCTTGTGCGCCTTAGCCGCCGCCTCTCCCTTTGCTGCGCCAGTATTTTTCGGAGAGGACAAAGAAAAATGGATTAGGGTTAGGGTACAGTTGTGTCTTTGTTTCCGTTAGAAAAGATCCGAACCATCCGATAGGATCGACGACTGAGTTTCTTCACCTCACACGGGCCTACGCGCAGTTGGGCCACCTGCGAGCGCTGTTGGGCCACGCTCGCTCACTTGGGCTGCCAGGCCGGCTTTTCTGGCTGGACCTGAGGCCTTACACCTTTTGGCCCTTTACTGTTTAATGTGGCAATTGATTTTCACATGATCATTATTGTTTAGCTCATTTCAATTTTGGTTGTATTATGTCTCATTTAACTTAGCAACAATTATTGTTATTTCCTGGGTATTAATGTTCTGACTAATTTTTGGATAAGTTAATTAATGTGGTAAATTAATTTCAAGATTATTTCTGAGTATTGTCTCTAATTAAAATGGAACCAACGGGAAGTTTTGATTAGAGATTATTGTTTAATGTTTCAAAGTGGGATTACGTTATGGCCATGATCATATACTGACCAACGTTGTTTATGAGCATGTGTTACCCATAAGATAATTTAGTTCTTTTTCGTTTCTGCCCAACGATAATGCGAATTAGAACTATTAAATTTTTCATCATTAGCATGTTATTAATCATACCAACATAGGGTTAATTTCATGCCAAATATTACTTTATTGTTTACTAATTCATGTATATATTTATTTAGTAATGAACAAGTCCAACATTGACAGTACTTTAAATGGCATTGAACAACTCTCTGGAACTAACTTCCCATCTTGGAAAGAAAAATTGCAAATCGTTCTTGGAATTATGGATCTTGATCTTGCATTACGTGGGATTGGTCTTGTTTCTCTAGCTACTTATGTAGAGGACTTCGTTGAGAAAAAGAAGTTCTATGATGCTGTAGTGGAGAAGTGGAAGCGATCAAACTGCATGTCGCTCATGATCATGAAGAGCACTATCTCTATTGGGATTAGGGGAGCAATCCCTGATCCGAAGATGCTAAGACGTACTTGGCCTGAGTGGAAGAGCAGTTTAAAGTCTCCTCAAAAGTTTATGCCAATACTTTAATTATGAGGATGCTCACCTCCAAGTACGATGGCTCAAGTGGCCTAAGAGCATATCATGATGATGACTGATATGGCTACCAAGCTTAAGGGTATGGATATGGAAATCTCTGAAGGTTTTCTGGTCCACTTCATTATGACTTCTCTTCTGCTGAGTTTGGTCTTTTCATGATCAATTATAACACTCAGCACTTAGAAGGAGAAGTGGACTATAAGCAAATTGATTGCCATGTGTGTCCAGGAGGAAGAAAGACTAAAGGCCAAAAAGAAGAATTATGTCAACCTTGTAAGCCATAACAAAAGAAAAATTCCAGGGGGATCATAAGTCTAAGAATAAGCTACACTTCTCTCCCAAGGCTGAATCAAGCAAGTCAAATCCAAAGAAGAAGGCTCCTACTGCGCCTAATTCTGCCTCTTCTAATGTGCCCATCTATCGTTTCTGCAAAACCAGTGGGCACATTCAGAAGGATTGTGTGGGCTTCATGAAGTGGCTTGCTAAGAAGGGGATTCCTTACCGTGAGGACAGTAAGAAAAGGGGAGTGAAGCCTTAGAGTCGCTAATGGAAAGGAGGCTGAAGTTGAAGCCGTTGGCACACTATCATTAGCATTAGATAGTGGCTTCACTCTTCTTTTGAACAATGTTTTTTATGTTCCTAGTATGAGGAGAAACCTTATTTCAGTTTCTTTATTAGTTGATGATGGATACACTAGTATCTTTGGGAACAATAAATGCATTGTAAGTTTTAATTCAAATAATGTTGGTCTCACGATTCGACTAGACAGACTGTATATGCTTCATATATCTGAATCTCCTATATCAATGAATGTGTGTGATGCCACCAATAAGTGAAAGAGAAGTTTAGGTGATGAGACTTCATCGAAATTGTGGCACTATCGCTTAGGTCACATTTCGAAGGAGGAGAATGGAACATCTCATTAAGGAAGAGATACTCCACCCTCTAGACTTCTCTGACTCAAACCACTGTATTGATTATATTAAGAGGAAATATGTAAAACAAACTAAGGAAGGAGCTATCGATGATCGGGATCGCCTTACCGCAGAGATGAAGTTGAAGGGGTGTGTGAGCAGGGACCCAAAGACTGGCCTCACCCTCGGGAGGTCAACGATGCTGCTGTTATGATCTGGAGAAGAAGAAGACAAAGGACACCGAGAGTTATACTGGTTCGAGCTCCCGAGCTGGGTAATAGCTCTACTCCAGTCTTGCCCTAAGGCGGAGAAATTGATTATGCATGAGTACAAGTGGATGTCTATCTTTTTTTGTGTTGTGACATTACGGAATATGACATTATAGATTTTGGCATTATGGTACGAGTTTATACCAAGTTTTTGGGGCTTTTCAAGGTGTTTGGGCCTCTCTGGGGGAGTTTGGGCCTTGCGAGAGCTTGTGTGGGCCTTGGGGGAAGTAATTGGGCCTTTGGTGGGGGCTCTTGGCCCATGTGGGGGAGTTGGAGGGGCAGAAATTTCAGCCCCCATGCGCCCTAACCCTAGCCCCCATGCGCCCCACCCCCTCTCCCCTCCATGCGCCCCTCCCCTTCCCCCCTAGCCGCCACCTCCTCCTCTCCCTTCCCCCATGCGCCACCACCCCCTCCCTCTCCTCCCCACGTAGCCCTCCCCTTCCCTCGATATCTCCGTTTGGGAGCCATCCAACCAAGGCAATCCGACGATTCCGACGCGTCCGACGATTCTGGCGATTGGAGGGGGATCGTGGCCGGGAAGGAGGAGACGTTCGTCGTTCGTGTGGTTCTTCAAGGGAGGTAAGCAATTATGGATTCTTTGGTAGAGTTTTGGTGCTGGTTAGATGGGGGAATCCATGCCCAAAACCCATGTTTAGGTGTTGTGGTTAGATGTATTTAGGGAGAACGCAATTCTGTCCCGCGTTCTGTCCTTGGGCAGATTTGAACCACGACTTAGGGCTTGAGTTTTGGGAATTTTAGAGGCGTTTTTTGGTCGGCCAGCTGTTGAGAAAGTTGTAGGTAATTCAATTAACTTTAATTGGACACAAAGAACGCTAAATTCCATCTAGCCGTTTAAAAGTTATGGCTGTTTTACCGAGCAATGTTAAATCTGTGACGTGATTGGAACAGATCGTGTTCAACTGTAGATTTGACAATTTTAGAGGTTGATTCAGTCTTCGCGAATACCTAGAACAAGTTGGGAAATTTCCTAAGCTTCGAGAAAATGTACTCATTTACTTGATTTGGGGTTTTAGAACTCAAGTTATACTAATTGGAAGCCTGCTATCCTGATGGGACAGATTCTCTGTTTTCGGGTTTTAGGAGTGGGTTGCGAAGTCGTTGTAGATGATCGCTCTCGTATGGTTTTATGGGCAAGTTTTGAGTGTATTGTACCTATGTGCAGGTGGTGTGACCCCGGGAGTGCCCTCAACCTCTCGCCACTCCGTCGCTCACGGTTGAAGGCAAGTGTATTGTAATATTTGTGACTTGAATGGCGTTATGTTTTCGTTATGATGTGAGTTAACCGTTGATATATTTGCTTGCCATGTTTGATTCTTGGAATTAGATAAGTGAACATGAATTGTTAGATGGTTATGCATTTACTGAATTACGAATGGTTGCAAAGTTTATTCATGCTTATGGTAAATTGGTGAGTATGTAGCGATGATGAGAATGATAAAGTGATGATGGTGAGTAAAAGGATATTATGCTTGACACTTGAACGATGAAAGGTAAATAGTGTTTTCCTTGCATTCATGGCATGAGGACTGGCCAGGACGGTGAGAAAGTCATAACTAATCCGGTAAGGTCGGTGAGAAAGTTATCACTAATCCGATGCGCCACTGAGAAAGACCTACCTCGTAGTCCCATCCATGGTTGTGTATGGGAGCGAGTCAGTAAGAGTAGGCACCCTCCATCTACGGGATGGAAGGGGAAAGAGGGTGCACACCGACGAGTGTGCACTCATCAATACATGTATGTGCTAAGAAAAGAGACATGTGCATTGCATTGCATTGCATTGCATGAATGAAGATGATTATGAGATGTTTATGAAGTTGTACTATGAGATGCTTATGATGATGTGCTATGATATGTAATAATGATGCTATTGATTAATGTTGATGCTCTATTCCATTGCAATACACTTTGCTAAGTGATGAACTCACGCTTGTGTTTTATGATGTTTTTAGGTACCATGAAACCGGCATGCGGGAAAAGGGATTAGCGGCACATCTTCACGTAGCTTCATTCACTTAGACAACTACACTTTACCATTCGTAGTTGTGATAATAAGTTTATTGCGCTAAACCTTGGAGTACGCCTTAATGTGTGCTTGGTTCTATCGTTCACTTCGTTTTAGTTCATGAAATGGTTGAATTCATTATTCTGGACTTAAATTGTTGATATACCTCTCATTATTGTTGTTTTAGATGTCATTCATTATGTTATGTCTTGTGCTATTATTGCTGTTGCTTCAAACTATGGAAAAACAAAGGAGATGCTGCCGAAATTTCGGTTAAAGCATTTGCGCCCTTGCTGTAATTTGTCTTTAATTGTGGTATTTAGTTGCTATTTCTACTGTGTTTGGTAACATCTAGGGCATACTAGGAGCCGGGGTGTTACATGTGTCCTACTCATGTTCTCATATATAGATTACAAAATCTCTCCTTCCCGTTCTTAGCAATCGGTCAGGAGTAGTTTGCGGAAAGGGTGGGCCCACGTGCGCTTCAACCGGATCGCAACTGTCCCCGGGTCCTACGCCCACATCCGTGTCACGTCCTATCCTCACGGATCTTGGTAACCGCAAGCCTCTGATCGGGTTCCCCCGAGCTTCAACTCTCGGTCGTGTGACGGCCTCCGGTTCTCTTGCTCAGGTCGCGCGGGCACCACCTGGTCAGCGGGATAGCAGGGGGCCCGAGCTTAGGTCACGAGCTCAAGCTTGGGCCAGGGTCTGTTGACCATCCTCATGACCGGGCAGGATATCTTAGTCCCCGACAGGAGCCACACGAAGCACATGAATCTTAGAATTAATCCACACTGACATATGTGGACCTTTTCCTATAACTTCGGTAGATGGGTATAACTCCTTTATCACATTTACTGATGACTTCTCCCATTATGGCTATATTTTTCCCATTCGTGATCGATCTGAATCACTCGATAAGTTCAAAATATTTAAGGCTGAAGTAAAAAATTAGCATAACTTAAAAATTAAAGTAGTTAGATCAGGTCGTGGAGGAGAATGTTATGGGAGACATGCTCCTTGTGGACGAATTCCCGATCCATTCGCTAAGTTTCTTTCAGAAAATGGCATAGTAGCCCAATATTCCACACATGGTGAACCTCAGCAAAATAGAGTAGCTGAAAGACGCAACCGCACCCTTATGGATATGGTGCGTAGCATGATGAGTTACACCAATTTACCAATTGGTTTGTGGATGGAAGCACTAAAGACAGCACACATACTTAATCGAGTTCCCAGTAAATCAGTCCCTAAAACCCCTTATGAATTATGGACTAGGAGGAAATCGAGCTTAAAGTATTTACGTGTGTGGGGTTGTCCTGCTGAAGCTAAAACCTTTGATCCACATATTGGGAAATTAGATCCTTAGACAATAAGTTGCCATTTTATTGGATACCTTGAAAGATTTCTATTGTTCAGATCGCATTACTAAATTTATGGAAACCCATCATGCTGTATTCTTAGAGAATGATGAAATCAGTGGGAGCTCAGAGGCTAGGAAAATAGACCTTGAGGAAGTTCCGACTTATGTACCACTACCGATAATCCAAGAGGCTATTATTCTTGTACCTCATATAGTCATACCTCCAACTGAGAATCCTGGAGTTGAGCCCCCATCTGAGGATTCAGTGTAACACCCCAAAATTTTGCTTTTCTTAAATTCATGTGTGATTTGGCACTTTGGTGAATTTTTGGAATTTTCTGGAATTTATTTGGATTTATTTGGAATTTATTTGAATTTATTCCATTTTGAAATAATTAAAGAATTTAATTTTGCAAATAAAATTTTGTTGGAAATATTTTATTTGAGTCCAAAATGTTCCAAAATATTTTCCCGAATTTTTCTGGAATTTTTCTGAGTCTTTTGCTATTTTTAATGAATTAAATGAATTACTGGGAATTATTTTAAATATTAAATCGCTGGAAATCCAACTCGGGTCAAGTACTGTTCATCCGACCGAGTCGGAACCAGTCGGACTCGAACCCGACCGAGCCGATTGACTCGACCGAACCCACTCCTAAACCTAATCAATCCCAACCGTTGGATCAAGATCCAACGGCTGAGATCCGCCCGTACCGGTTCGAGCCGTAACCGGGCCGGATCCGATCGCGCCCGTGCGATCGTGGCCGTTGATCGCGCCACGTGGACGGCCACGATTTCGTCGTCTTCGCCGAGTCCGAGCCGGACTTCGCCGCCGCGCCCGCCGCCGTAGCGAACTAGGTTTCCGTCTAAGGCACGGACGCCGAGGCTATTTAAAGCGTGAGACGTCCCCCGAGGTTGCCCTCATCCTTGCGCACCCGTTCCCCCGAGCCATCTCGCCGGAGCCGCCACCGTTGAGCCGCAATCGCTCGCCGGAGTTGTCTCTTCACTCCGCTGCGGTTTGCGCCGGTTTCCGCCGTCGTCCGTCGTCTTCCGCCGAGAAGGAGCCCAGATCCGGAGTCCATGACGAGGCGCGCCGAAGGGAGGCTTCATCTCGCCGGAGCACGCCCCAAACGCCGTCGGGTTCGTCGTCGTCCCCGTCTCCGGGGAAGCCAGCGCCGCCGTGAAGCCATCGCCGTCCGCGAGCTCGGAGGACCGTCGGATCCAGATCGGACGGTTGAGGTGAGCTCACGTGTTCCCAAACCCGATTAGATCTGGATCGTTGGATCAAGATCCAACGGTTCACAATTGCCACGTGTTGTAGCAGTGCGAATATAGGATTAGATCTGGACCGTCCGATCTAGATCGAACGGCCCACGAGCAACGAGTAGTTTCAACGTGTTAACCCTGGATCTAATCCGCGCCGTTGATTTTCAAACCAACGGCTGAGATTGCGCCACGTGTCGGGAAGATGGACCGCCGCGGTCAACGCCGCCCACGCGTGCGTGTAGACGCCGACGCCGGGCAGCGTGTCGAGGGGCCGCATGTCGATGGTCGACCCGCCAGCGCCGACGTCACCCATGACGTCACAATGGGTCCCACTGTCGGCACCATGGTGAGAGCCCGTGACGTCGGCGATGGCGTCACGAGAGGGCCCACATGTCGGCGACACGTGAAGTCGTGGACCGAGTCCACGGTAGACCCAAGCGGCGTGGACCAAGTCCATGGACCGGCTGACGTCAGCAGGCCAATCGAAGGCTGCCACGTGTCCATCTTTGACGCAATAATTAATTTCCGAAAAAAGAAAATGATTTATTAATTCGAAATATTGATTCAAATTTAGATTCAAACTTCAAACGCTTATAACTTTTGCGTTTCAACTCCGATTTGAGCGATTCAAATTTCTAAATTTGTATAAAATTGAGATCTACCTAAATATGAATTTTATTTAATTTTTGGACTAAAGTTTTTCTCTGTAAAATTATTTAATTGATTATTTAAACTTTAAATAATCATAACTTTTGCGTTTTAACTCCAAATTTGTCGATTCCAGTTTCTAAAAATCCAGAAAATTATGTTCTCTCTGTTTATGGATTTTATTTGTAGTTTTGGGATCTTTTTGCATAGTGTTCTTTTGTGTATTTTTTATTTGCACGCTTTACGAGTAGGCGTTGAAGTCTGGGAAGGATTCGAGGAGAAGTGTTGACTCAGGATCCAACTCAAGACCAAGAGCAAGTACTTTTTGAAGGCAAGTTGTGCTTTGACCATATTGATCCCATTTGAAATCTATTTTGATTTAAACTATTGCATGCTAGTTCAATTAGAAAGATACTTTGTTTAAACGCTGGGGGTAGATAAATACCAATTTGATATATGACACCTTGATTACTTAAGTATGTGCCATGACCTTTTGTCACCCTAGTTGTGGTTTACTAGTTGGACATTACTAAATTGCCAACATGGGTTTAGATCGTTGTAGTATCTTTGCTTAGACACGCTTTCGTGCTCATGACATGATTTTGGACAATCAAACGCTAATATGGACTTAATGATATATTGAACCTGTTTTGGAAAAGTATCATGTGATGTTGACGGCACGTGGTGCATGGTAATCAAGCGGGGTTTGATAAGCGATTTCGGCGGGGCATGTGGCAAGAGTAATCAGGTGGGCCAGTTGTGGCATTGGGAGTGATGATTTGGTGTTTCGGGTAGTCTTGCCCTGGTCACTCTAAGGACTTAACCTTGCAAGCCTTTGAACTGGGTCATACTTGCAACCACATGGCTGGAATGGGACGGCCCTAGTTGACTAAGTCGCTAAGGACTCACTTGTGGAGCCTCAGGTGTCGATTACACCTTTTGTGTGATTGTGCGGGGAGCGTATCGTGGCTGTGGCCAGTACCCATCTAACGGTGTGTTGGTCCCATACTTCGCCTTGGCTAAGGGAAGGGATGGTGTAGAGCACGTCTGGAGAGGACCACCTGTGTTGTTTGAGGCTTAGAAGGCTTTATTCTGAGGAACTCGCCTTTGTGGTGTTTGACTGTATCTTGTGGGTAAAGTGCATAACCTCTGCAGAGTGTAGAATCTATTTGAATAGCCGAGTCCACTGATCTTTGGACAATGCTCGGAATTACAGTCAAGGGGTAGACTTTACGAAAATAACTTGGTTTTGAAAAAGATGGGTTGGTTTAACAAGGAAGATGATGGAAATATGGTTTAGGATGGGAAAAATGTTTATTAAACTTCTTGAAAAGTTATTTATGCTTTACTTATTTCTACTCGCTTTGAATCTACTTATATTACTTGTCAAAAGGCATTTCTTTGCCAAATATACCACTGAGCTATTCCTTTGTACTAAGCCATGCATATAGTATATTAGCTTGCATTACATGCATGACTTCTCGAGTACCAAGTACTCACCCTTGCCTCAACACAATATCAGTTGAAGAGGAGATTACGCCACTTTGGAGGAGGAACTCCAAGAAGACCCGTCTATTTAGGGATGCGAGCCCGATCAGTTACTGTGGTATCTTGGATGGCGCCACAGTTTATTTGATTTTCATTCTTTGCTATTTCTCTTTTAATAAGTTTCGCCTTGCAAGGCATATATTTGTAACTTGGCCATAAGGTCGAGTAACCCTTTGATTATTTAAATAAAGTACTTTGATAGTATCGTATGGTATGATTGTGATATATACCGATGTTAAGACTGTGTGCACTAGCGCGTTCCTGGACTAGTGCTGAATACACAGAGAGGGTCGGATTTGCAAATTCGGGGTCCCGATGAGGTGGTATCAGAGCCATACTTGACCGTAGGCTCAACCCTAAGCTAGAATGGTCGTAGTGAGGATAAAACCTATTTTCTAAAAGCTAAAAAGTTGTCAAGATAAGAAATGACCTCTCGACTTATCCCCTTCTCTCTTTTCTTGTCTCTTGCTGGAATTTTCCCTTACCTTGTCACAATTTAAAAATTCCGAGTTCTTACGTAAAGCACTCTTGTGACAGATGGCGGGAAGCTCAAGAGTATGTGGCACACCTTCTACGAAGGATTGACGAGTTGGAGATGACTTTATGCGGACGGACCAGAGCGATGCTCGAGCCACACGAGCCAGATCCAGAGGAATCAGATCTCGATGAGGACACTGCTTCTTCGACTACCACAGATGACATAGTCGCTGGACATGGCGATCGTTTCGCGCCTATGCCGCAGCACCCGTACCCAGGCCGTGGAGGTTTTCTCGATGAGTGAGCTTAGGTTCTATAGTGAGACTCCTTCGCCGAGTCATAGAATAAAGAGTCACCCTTTAGGCGTTAGACTCCAGAGTTAGTTCGATTTGGATTTGCTTTGTTTTGCTGAGTGTGCAGTATGAGTTGCAAGGCCCTTAGGCATTGTAAGCAGCCATACCAAGTTATTAATAATAAAGTTGGACCTTAAAGTTACCCCTTTTGCCCCGCATAAGTTCCATATTACTTGTCTATTCTTGTTTCCCTCTCATCTCTAAACCTAGAGCAAATCGACAGATGGTGAACACCCGTGGAAACTTTGGAAGCAATGGGAGTGGATCTCGCCAATGGAAAACCCCAATGATGGAGCACCGGCACCGCCCTTTGGATGTGCAGAATTTTGGAGCATTTCTTGCTTTGCTCAGACCAGTTGATGCATGCTATGATGCAACAAATGCAGCACGTCCTTTGCTTCAGGCCACTTTGCTAATCAAGTTAATCGGGGACCACGCTTGAGAATACAAGGTGTCGAGTTCATGAGGACTCACCCACCCACTTTCTCTGGAAATGCCAATCCATTGGAGGCCGATGATTGGTTAAGATCAATCGAGAGGAAGCTACATATAGCTCAATGCATAGGGAATGAGAAGGTACTTTACGCTTCTCATCGGTTGGAAGGAACATGGCCGAATGGTGGGAGAACCTGTGCCACGCAGAGAACCCTCAAGATATCACTTGGGAAGAGTTCACAGTGCATTCGACAAAGATCACGTGCCTGAAGGAATTATGGACCTTAAGAAGGAGGAGTTGAGCATCAAGCAAGGTAATCAGCCGGTGGCCGACTACGAACAAGTTCACATTAGCTAGCACGCTACGCACTGAGGGCGTAGCGACGGATAAATCCAGGCAGTCTCGTTTTATGAAGGGACTTAACTCGGGATTGCAAGTAGGGTTGATCACCCACACCTTTCCGGATTTCCAAGAGTTGGTGAATAAGGCACTTATTCTTGAGGACAAGCGCAAGGAACTGGATGAGAACAGAAGCGCAGGATGCAACGGCAAGGATCACGTCGAACGCATAGCGGCGCTGAGAGTTGCACCAAATCAATTCTTGATTCCAACCACGAGAATGCAACGAGGACACCATCCTCAGCACCAAGACCTGCCAATCGAACTACCAAACCCCAGCCCCGCTAGAAACGCTACCCCGTGCAACAAGAAGGAACAGTGAGACAGCTGTTACAAGCAAGCAACGAGCCAGACACTTTGCCAACAGCTTGTCCGAAGAAGACAGCGAGAGCGACCCGATTCGCTTCAATCTAGGAACCACCCCAGCTAGGACGCCCGGCAGGAGCCACACCCAGGCCGTGGTGAGAGGCCGAGTCAACCATGTCACCGCAGATGCAACTGCGAGAATGCTACGGACGTCGTCTTGGGTAAGTTACTTGTTAACTTCGACTGCACAGCTTGATTTTGTTTGACTCTGGAGCTTCGCATTCGTTTGTTTCGCAAGGCTTTGCTGCTAGAAATGACTTGAGAATTGCAAGACTTAAGTGCATGCTTTTAGTTCAAACCCCTGGTTCCGAACTCCGAACGGAAGTAGGATGTTCCGGGGTGAGAATACTAATAGATGGAATAGAGTTCCTAGCAAACCTTATAATTTTGGAGACCCAGACCTTAGATGTTATATTGGGAATGGATTGGTTATCCAAGCACAAGGCCGTATTGGATTGCGGACGAAGGACTATCTCAGTTGAGAGCCCGTGTGGGAAGAAAGTGGAATTTCAAGCCACACTTGATTAGAGACAGACGATTGATGGTTAATAGTACCAAGGCGATCAGCATAGAGGATGTTCCAAAGAGTGAATGAGTACCCGATGTTTTTCCCGAAGATCTACCTGGTATGCCAGACGAGGACATAGAGTTTGTGATAGAGCTTGTACTGCACAAAGACCGATAGCAAAGAGACCCTATCGGATGTCTACCGAGGAGTTGGTAGAAATGAAGAAACAGCTAGAAGAGTTGATGGAGAAAGGATTTATCGAGACCAAGTTAGTCGCCGTGGGGAGCACCGGTTTTGTTTGTCAAGAAGAAGGGCGGGAGTTTCGGGATGTGCATCGACTACCGTGCACTCAATGAAGTCACCGTGAAGAATAAGTATCCGCTACCAGGATTGATGATTTGTTTGATCAGTTAAGAGGAGCCGGAGTTTTCTCCAAGATTGATGCGAGATCGGGATACCATCGATTGAAGATCCGATCGAGAAGATATTCAAGGCGCATTCGTCAAGATATGGACATTACGAGTTCTGATTATGTCCTTTGGGGTGACGAATGCGCCCGACTTATTTCATGAATATGATGAATAATGTGTTCATGGTATAATTGGACAAGTTTGTCGTCGTGTTCATATACGATATCCTAATCTCCTCCAAGACAGAGGATGTACATGCCGAACACTTAAGGCGAGATTTGGAAAAGGCGAGGAACGACAACTTTTCGCCAAGTTCAGCAAGTGTGACTTTTGGAAGGACAAAGTGGAGTTTCTTGGACATGTAATGACTGCAGAAGGAGTCGCCGTGGATCCAAGCAAAGTAGAAGCTGGGTTACATTGGGAGCCGCCGAAGACTGTGACCCAGAGTCGGAGTTTCCTTGGAATGGCAGGATACGACCGCCGTTTCAGTGAAGGCGGTTCGACACTTGCGACGCCTCTGACGCAATTCTTTGAAGAAGGAAAAGAAGTTTGTATGGGCGCTTGAGAATGTGAGAAAGGATTTGAGAGCTGAAGAAGCGATTGACATCGGCACCGATGTTAGTTCTCTGGACGTTGCTCAAAGCTTTGATATTTATTGTGACGCATCGCGCCAAGGACTTGGATGTGTCTTGATGCGAGAATGGAAAGGTCGCCGCTTATGCATCAAGGCGATTGAGGCCGCATGAGGAAAATTATCCGACACATGACCTAGAGTTAGCGCCGTAGTGCATGCCTTGAAGATATGGCGCCACTATCGATTGGAAACAGATGTGAAGTGTATCACGGATCATAAGAGCCTTAAGTACATATTCACCCGGTCGGATCTGAATATGAGGCAAAGGAGATGGCTAGAGTTAATCAAGGACTACAATGTTGGAATCCATTACCATCCCGGGAAGGCCAACGTAGTTGCCGATGCTCTGAGTCGGAAGAGCCATACCGCGAGTATGTTGCTAGCCATAAGTCAGGATGAGTTATGTGAGGATTTTCGAAAGATGAAGATTGAGGTTGTACCTAGCGGATTCTTGGCCGCATTGGAAGTAAAACCGACCTGGAGGATCAGATTCGAGAAGGACCAAAGGATGATGACAAGATCCGCAGGATTAAGTCCATCAAGGAGGAAGGCAAGGCAGAGGACTTCAAGTTGGATGAGCAAGGCACGTTGTGGATGAAGGATCGCATTTGTGTGCCTAACAAAAAGGAGTTAAAGCAACTGATTCTGGAGGAATCCCATGACTCCAAGTACTCGATTCACCCCGAAGCGCCAAGATGTATCGAGGATCTGAAGGAGAGATTACGGTGGCCGAGTATGAAGCGTGAAGTTGCCGAGCATGTTGCATTGTGCGACGTATGCCAGAGAGTCAAGGCAATGCATCGAGAGACCAGCAGGATTGCTACAAATGCGTGAAAATACCTCGAGTGGAAGTGGGAGGAAATCGGAATGGATTTCATTACCGGTTTGTCAAGACTCAAAGGGGTTATGACTCCATATGGGTTATAGTGGATCGCTTGACTAAAGTAGCCCATTTTATCCCGTGAAGACCACTTACTCGGGAGATAAATTAGCGTAATTGTACATGATCGGGATTGTCTGTTTGCACGGAGTACCAAAGAGGATTGTATCGGACGAGAGGTACCCAATTTACCTCAAGGTTTTGGAATAAGTTGCATGAAGCCATGGGGACCCGTTTGAACTTCAAGACGGCTTATCATCCACAGACGGATGGACAGACCGAAAGAGTCAACGGTCTGGAAGATATGCTAAGAGCTTGTGCATTGGCTTATGCTACCTCTTGGGATAAGAGTTTGCCGTATCTGAGTTCGATTACAACAATAGTTATCAGGCTAGTTCTGAGATGTCACCTTTTGAGGCCTTTGTATGGTCGACCATGTCGGACGCCATTGAATTGGAATGAGACCGGTGAGCGCCGTGTCTTTGGGCACGATATTCTTCAAGAGGTGAAGAAGCGGTCGCCATGATTAGGGAAAGGTTGAAGATAGCCCAATCTCGACAAAAGAGTTATGCTGACAATCGTCGCCGGGATTTGAGTTTTGAACCAGAAGATTTTGTTTACCTCAGAGTTACGCCTCTCAGGGGAGTTAAGAGGTTCCATGCCAAAGGGAAACTCGCACCCCGTTATGTTGGACCATTTAAGATTTTGAGCCGCAGAGGCGAAGTTGCTTATCAGCTGGAGTTGCCACAGTCGTTGGCAGGAGTACATGATGTATTCCATGTGTCCCAGTTAAAGAAGTGTCTCCGAGTTCTGAGAGCAGACACGCTAGAGTCAATTGAGTTGCAAGAGGATTTGACTTATAAGGAACATCCTGTGAGGATTCTAGACACAATGGACCGAGAAACTAGAAACAAGTCAACCCGTTTTTGTAGAGTTCAGTGGAGCAACCATGAGGAAAGCGAAGCGACTTGGGAGCCTTGAAGAGGATTTGAAGAAAGAGTTTCCAAACCTATTCTTTAGTGAGCCACTGAATCTCGGGACGAGATTCTATTAAGGGGGGGAGGTTTGTAACACCCCAAAATTTTGCTTTTCTTAAATTCATGTGTGATTTGGCACTTTGGTGAATTTTTGGAATTTTCTGGAATTTATTTGGATTTATTTGGAATTTATTTGAATTTATTCCATTTTGAAATAATTAAAGAATTTAATTTTGCAAATAAAATTTTGTTGGAAATATTTTATTCGAGTCCAAAATGTTCCAAAATATTTTCCGAATTTTTCTGGAATTTTTACGAGTCTTTTGCTATTTTTAATGAATTAAATGAATTATCGGGAATTATTTTAAATATTAAATGTTTGGAAATCCAACTCGGGTCAAATCTTGTTCATCCGACCGAAGTCGAACCAGTCGGACTCGAACCCGACCGAGCCGCTTGACTCGACCGAACCCACTCCTAAACCTAATCAATCCCAACCGTTGGATCAAGATCCAACGGTGAGATCCGCCTGCACGGTTCGAGCCGTAATCGGCCGGATCGATCGCGCGTCGCGATCGTGGCCGCTGATCGCGCCACGTGGACGGCCACGATTTCGTCGTCTTCGCCGAGTCCGAGCCGGACCGCGCGCCGCCGCCGTAGCGAACTAGGTTTCCGTCTAAAACGGACGCCGAGGCTATTTAAAGCGTGAGACGTCCCCGAGGTTGCCCTCATCCTTGCGCACCCATTTCCCGAGCCATCTCGCCGAGCCGCCACCGTTGAGCCGCAATCGCTCGCCGGAGTTGTCTCTTCACTCCGGCTTGCGGTTTCGCCGGTTTCGCCGTCGTCCGTCGTCTTCCGCCGAGAAGGAGCCCAGATCCGAGTCCTCGCGACGAGGCGCGCACCGAAGGAGGCTTCATCTCGCCGAGCACGCCCCAACGCCGTCGGGTTAAATCGTCGTCCGTCTCGGGAAGCCGGCGCCGCCAGTGAAGCCATCGCCATACGCGAGCTCGGAGGACCGTCGGATCCAGGTCGGACGGTTGGGGTGAGCTCACGTGTTTCCAAACCGGATTAGATCTGGCTCGTTGGTTCAGGATCCAACGGTTCACAATTGCCCCGTGCTGTAGCAGTGCGAATATAGGATTAGATCTGGACCGTCCGATCTAGATCGAGCGGCCCCACGAGCAACGAGTAGTTTCAACGTGTTAACCCTGGATCTAATCCGCGCGTTGATTTTCAAACCAACGGTGAGATTGCGCCACGTGTCGGGAAGATGGACCGCCGCGGTCAACGCCGGCCCACGCGTGCGTCGTGTGACGCCGGCCAGGGGCAGCGTGTCGAGGGGCCGCATGTCGATGGCTGACCCGCGGCGCTGGCGTCACCCATGACGTCACAATGGGTCCCACACATCGGCCACCATGGCCGAGCCCGCCGACGTCGGCGATGACGCTACCCGAGAGGGCCACATGTCGGCGACACGTAGAGTCGTGGACCGAGTCCACAGTAGACCCAAGCCGAGCGTGGACCAAGTCCATGGACCGGTGGCGTCAGCCAGGCCAATCGAGAGGCTGCCACGTGTCCATGCTGACGCAATAATTAATTTCGAAAAGAAAATGATTTATTAATTCGAAATATTGATTCAAATTTAGATTCAAACTTCAAACGCTTATAACTTTTGCGTTTCAACTCCGATTTGAGCGATTCAAATTTCTAAATTTGTATAAAATTGAGATCTACCTAAATATGAATTTTATTTAATTTTTGGACTAAAGTTTTTCTCTGTAAAATTATTTAATTGATTATTTAAACTTTAAATAATCATAACTTTTATGCGTTTAACTCCAAATTTGACGATTCCAGTTTCTAAAAATCCAGAAAATTATGTTCTCTCTGTTTATGGATTTTATTTGGAGTTTTGGGATCTTTTGCATAGTGTTCATTTGTGTATTTGCTATTTGCACGCTTTTACGAGTAGGCGTTGAAGTGCTGGGAAGGATTCGAGGGAGAAGTGTTGACTCAGGATCCAACTCAAGACCAAGAGCAAGTACTTTTTGAAGGCAAGTTGTGCTTTGACCATATTGATCCCATTTGAAATCTATTTTGATTTAAACTATTGCATGCTAGTTCAATTAGAAAGATACTTTGTTTAAACACAGGGGTAGATAAATACCAATTTGATATATGACACCTTGATTACTTAAGTATGTGCCATGACCTTTTGTCACCCTAGTTGTGGTTTACTAGTTGGACATTACTAAATTGCCAACATGGGTTTAGATCGTTGTAGTATCTTTGCTTAGACACGCTACGTGCTCATGACATGATTTTGGACAATCAAACGCTAATATGGACTTAATGATATATTGAACCTGTTTTGGAAAAGTATCATGTGATGTTGACGACGTGGTGCATGGTAATCAAGCGGGGTTTGATAAACAGATTTCGGCGGGGCATGTGGCAAGAGTAATCAGTGGGCAGTTGTGGCATTGGGAGTGATGATTTGGTTTCGGGTAGTCTTGCCCTGGTCACTCTAAGGACTTAACCTTGCAAGCCTTTGAACTGGGTCATACTTGCAACCACATGTTGGAATGGGACGGCCCTAGTTGACTAAGTCGCTAAGGACTCACTTGTGGAGCCTCAGGGTGTCGATTACACCTTTTGTGTGATTATGCGGGGAGCGTATCGTGGTGTGGCCAGGTACCCATCTAACGGTGTGTTGGTCCCATACTTCGCCTTGGCTAAGGAAGGGATGGTGTAGAGCACGTCTGGGAGAGGACCACTGTGTTGTTTGAGGCTTAGAAAGGCTTTATTCTGAGGAACTTCGCCTTTGTGGTGTTTGATTTGTATCTTGTGGGTAAAGTGCATAACCTCTGCAGAGTGTAGAATCTATTTGAATAGCCGAGTCCACGATCTTGGACAATGCTCGGGAATTACAGTCAAGGGGTAGACTTTACGAAAATAACTTGGTTTTGAAAAGATGGGTTGGTTTAACAAGGAAGATGATGGAAATATGGTTTAGGATGGGAAAAATGTTTATTAAACTTCTTGAAAAGTTATTTATGCTTTACTTATTTCTCGCTTTGAATCTACTTATATTACTTGTCAAAAGTCATTTCTTGCAAATATACTGAGCTATTCCTTTGTACTAAGCCATGCATATAGTATATTAGCTTGCATTACATGTGCATGACTTGCTTTGAGTACCAAGTACTCACCCTTGCCTCAACACAATATCGGTTGAAGAGGAGATTACGCCCGACTTTGGAGGAGGAACTCCAAGAAGACCCGTCTATTTAGGGATGCGAGCCCGGTCGGTTGCACGTGGTATCTTGGATGGCGCCACAGTTTATTTGATTTTCATTCTGCTATTTCTCTTTTAATAAGTTTCGCCTTGCAAGGCATATATTTGTAACTTGGCCATAAGGTCGAGTAACCCTTTGATTATTTAAATAAAGTACTTTGATAGTATCGTATGGTATGATTGTGATATATACCGATGTTAAGACTGTGTGCACTAGCGCGTTCCTGGACTAGTGCTGAATACACAGAGGGTCCGGATTTGCAAATTCGGGGTCCCGACATTCAGCTATCAATAAGACACCACCTAATGATGAGCCTCAATAGCCTCCTATGATAACTAATGAACCACTAAGGAGATTACAGCGGAAAAGAAGATCAACCATCCCTAATGATTATGTTGTATATATGAATGAAGATGTATGTGACATAGAGAAGGTAGATGATCCTACATCATTTAAGAAGGCTATGATGACTAAGGATTCATCTAAGTAGCTTGAGGCCATGCAGGATGAAAAAATCTATGAGCATCAATGACGTCTGTGATCTAGTAGAAATTCCTGATGGAGTCAAGACAGTAGGCTGTAGATGGGTCTACAAAACTAAGCACGACTCTAAGGAAAATGTTGAAAGATTCAAGACAAGGCTTGTAATGAAAGGGTTTACACAAAGAGAAGGGATTAATTATATTGATACTTTCTCTCTCATCTCGAAGAAAGATTCTCTAAGAATTGTCATGGCGCTTGTTGCTCATTATGATTTATTTTAACATCAGATGGATGTTAAAACTGTGTTCCTTAATGGTGACTTGCATGAGAATGTTTACATGACTCAACCATAAGGTTTTGTTGTGGAAGGCAAGGAACATATGGGATGTAGACTTAAGAAATTCATATATGGACTAAAACAAGCATCTAGACAATGGTACCTTAAGTTCGATGAGACCATAAGAAATTTTGGTTTCAAAGAAAATGAAGTGGACAATTGCATATATATTAAGATTAAGGGGAGCAAATTTACTATCTTAGTACTTTATGTGGATGATACCTTATTGGCTAGCAGCGAGAAGGATATGCTGTATGAGACCAAAAGATTTCTTTCCACTAATTTTGACATGAAGGATCTTGGTGATGCCTCTTATGTTTTAGGCACTGAAATTCATCGAGATAGGTCCAAAGGGATATTAGGTCTATCCCAAAAGGCATACATTGATGGAGTACTTAAGAGATATAATATGCATAACTGCTCTGTCACACCTGCTCCTATTGTTAAGGGTGATAAGTTTGGAACATTTCAATGTCCAAGGAATCAATTAGAAACTGGTCAGATGAAGGGGATTCCTTAGGCTTCAGCTGTCGGAAGCATTATGTATGCTCAAGTTTGTACTCGCTTTGATTTAGCATTCGTAATCGGGATGTTTGGCAGATATCAATCAAATCCAGGGTTGGACCACTGGAAAGCTGTTAAGAAAGTCTTGCATTATTTGCAGGGCACTAAGCATCTCATGCTAACATATAAGAAGTTTGATAACCTTGAATTTGTGGGTTATTCGGACGCTGATTTTGCGGGTTGTGTAGATAATAAGAAATCCACATCAGGTTATATCTTCACACTTGCAGGAGGAGCCATTTCGTGGAAAAGCTCCAAACAATCACTTATTGCATCATCAACGATGCATGCTGAGTTTGTGGCATGTTATGAGGCTACTGGGCAGGCTGTATGGCTTAAGAAATTTATTCCCGCACTAAGAGTGGTTGATAGTATATCTAAACCACTAACAGTATACTGCGATAATAAGGCCGAAGTTTTCTATTCAAGTAACAACAAGTCAAGTGGTGCTGCCAAACACATTGACATTAAGTATCATGTTGTGAAAGATAGAATCCAGGATCAAACAATTGATATTAAGCATATAAGTACTAAGTCTACACTTGCGGATCCGCTGACTAAAGGCTTAGCATCCAGTCTCTTTCAAGAGCACGTTGCCGGCATAGGTTTATTGGAAAGCCTCTGATTCTGGAAATAAGGTCCATAAGAACAAACCAACTCCTGTTAAGAATAAGTAATTATTCCATTGAGATAGAATTGTACACTATAGATACTGGAGTTTCAGCGGTGCCTTATTAACTGTTGTAATACCTTATCTTGGTGTGTTGTTCTGTTGAGTATGGACTTATGTTGTTAGCCTTACGATCAAGTGGGAGAATGTTGGTTTTGATCTCGGCTAACAAACCCTAACTGTCTACCGAGATTCCAGCACCATGATCGGAGGCGCTCCAACAGAATTGGTGTGGTCCCGAGTCAAAAGTGTGCAAGATTAAAGGGGGAAACTAGCCACTCATTCGTTTCTGATGACTGAGATAAGAAAGAGACAGCCCTGATATCTAAAATGCTAGCCGATCCTAAGGCGTGCTGTTTGACCTGAAGACCATCTCCATCGCTGACTCCTTCACGGCGATCTCACCATCAAGTGGACTCACGGTGTCTTCTTCCCCACCGGCGCTCAATCGATATTGCCGACTTCTTCATCATTTACACTGAGTCAACTCCCTCACGCATGGACTAATGGCATCTCTGAATCATGGTATTATTCCATTTATGTGTTCATATGATTAGGTTAGCTAATGAACTAAGACACTAACATGAACGTGTGCTGCCTGCACGCAACCAACTATACTCCTTTTTCTAGTTTATACTATACGGCTACAACAAATTAGCTTATGCTTCCATTAAAAAGAAAAGGTAAAAAACATCAACTACTTGGATCTTGCTACCATGCATGTATAGTTCTTTAATCAGATTGGATATATACCTCTTTTTGAGACATATTGCTTTCATATATAGATCAGGGGCGTATCCACCGGGTCGGCTTGATTGGCTTGAGCCCACCCTCCGATGCTGGTAATCCCCTACCTCTCCTAATCCTTGTAGTTCTAATTTTAATCTCATGTACTAGGACATATTTTGTGAGAGATAATGAGAGAGAAAGTTATATGTTTATTTGAGAGAATGATATTGTGAAATTTTGCATGTTAATTTTCATTGCGGCATGACATTTCTACATACTAAATATGATTATTTGAGGATGAAAATATGAATGAGAGGACTATCTATCTAAGAACTAACTGCGAGTAGAATTGAGAGAACGTATTCGCTTCCTTTGTCTATCAAATTCTTTGATTTTTAGTCTAAAACTACTGTAACTGTGAACTTCGCATGCATAATGTATCACTACTACAGAACCGGCTACCACAAGCGGGTCGTAACCCCCTTCAGAAGCAGTTTTATAACCGCTTCTAAGCAACCGCGTGTGATACCCGTCCGGTATCACAAGCGGTTGCACGAACCGCTTGTGTTGTGGCAGCAGAAGCGGTTGGGAAGGTGTCCAGGAAGGCCAGTGGAGCCGCCACGTGGGGGACTCCACAAGCGGATCGTGTTACAAACCGCTTGTGGAGAGAAGCACTCCAGAAGCGGTTAGAGTCACCAACCGCTTGTGGAGAGAAGCACTCCAGAAGCGGTTAGAGTCACCAACCGCTTGTGGAGAGATTTTTCAATTATACGTATTATAGAATATGTTCTTTCAGTGTTTTTGTATATCGTTTTTTACCATAAAATTAAATATGAGTGGAGGAGTTTTCTGCGCAATTAAATATATATTACATATGCTTACTCATACACATGTTCACAAGCTAGCTCAGTAAAAAAAACGAACTTAATAGTGTATCAAATGGACAAGTACATACACGCTATCGACGTTTACAAGTTTGAATGATTAAAAAAATGATTATCGAACTCAGTTCTTGCATGCGTCAGTCAAGTCCTTGGTCGACGTCGATGTCGTCATCAGTTCAGCTGTGTTCAACGATGGACCAAGCCGTATGTGGAACTCGCCATTTGGAGATACAACCTCGTCGACAATGAAGCCGATGAGTTGTTCTTGCAGTGCGCGCACTCGGTGATGCGGTAGCACGCTAACATGCTCATCGATGTTGGGCTGAAAATTGATTAAGCAGGAAGTGTATAAATATCCGATCACATGCAATTAATTAAAATGTAAGTTGTAGCTAACAAATTGACATGCATATACGAACCTCGGCATAATGTTCCAGCTCATCGCCATGAATAAAACTTTGAATATAGTGGAACACGTAGTAGCCACATAAGTTGTTTCCAGCCGTTTGGCGTTTAACCTTGACGGGGAGAAATTTCAGAATATCAGATGAAGAACTGATATGGTGCATTTATATTAATAATTGTTTTTGTAGTACGTACCTGAGTGCTCACTATGACTTCGAATTCTTTCTTGAATTCTCCTTTATGCTTCTTCTGGAACTTTGCAAATGTCTTGTTGAGGACGTCAATGAACCATTGGTATTTGCTGATTGGATTCCTTCTTGAGTCATGAACTATAATCCTGCTGTTGTCAAGCTCGATGACTAGAAGGATCCAGTGAAACCTATTCGTATATTCCAACAAGCGCGTAAGCAGCTAGTCGTACTATCAATGGCTTAAGAAATACAAGAACAAGAGGTTTGTGAGAACACGTACATGAAGTTGAAGGGCAGAAGTATGTACGGTTTGTAGTGCTGTTTGAATAATGCACGCAAAATGTATGCCTCAACATGCGGTCTTTGCTGGTCGAATTGCCAGATTTTCTCGTTGACAACCTCTGGGTCGATGAAGCCAACGTTCTGTTTGCCCAGTCTTCTACATCGTTGTATCTCCATTCTACATAAGAAGGGATAACTAAGTTAATTAGATTTTCAATTTTGTGGTACGAGAGGAAGCAAACGGTAAACTTAGCAGATCAACACTTACAGACACCAAGACACATGAAGCCAACGTCGATGGCGTGCTTTGGTACACATGGTACAAGTCCTCGAATTGCAGCCATATGTTTGTCTTTTGCCCGCGGAAGAAGTGCTCATCTTGAGAAATGAGGTGGAACATTTTCTCTCCTTTAGATGCCCTTTTCATGTAACATTCATGCATTTGACGCATCTTCGTTGGGAGATCATTTATATCTTTTGGATTAATTAGCGGTTTGCCCAACTCATACTTCCATCTGGTTGGTGCCACTGGAAGATCCTGGTCTATTGATTCGAGTCCTGCCTCCTTCAAGAATTCTTGGATCCTCAAGCGCCAAAGACTCTGCACATCTTCCACTTTCTTCTTCTTCTTTCCCGCCGACGAAGCCCGTGTATTTTTCCTTGTAGCCTTTCTTATTGTCCTTTCGTAGTCGGTCGTCACAGGCGGTGGCGCCGTTCCGCATGACTGAAAGTGCTTCACAATTTTTTTATCGGTTTTAACGTTGGGCTCAGCCGTTGGCGCAAACTGCCTGGCCACATCCGTCTTTACGGTAATTGATAGCTCCTCCGCAGTCAAATCATATGGCCTCTTCGGCAGTTCCTTCAACATTCTCTGTCCGTCGGATGCTGACTTCGTGGGAGCAGGTGTCGGTGCGGGATCCCTCCTTCTGACATGGAGCTTCTTCCTTGGGGGAGATGATGGAGGTGTGGTGACTGGAGATATCGGGCTTCTTTGTTGAGCGGGAGATGGAGGAGGCGTGGCCTGGACCACCGGAGAAGCTTTGCGTGCAGGCGACGTTGGAGGAGTCGTGGGTTGTCGATGTGGAGGAGGCGTGCTTGCTGCTGCAACTGGCTCAAACTGCGGGGCTTCTATTGTTGGAGATGTGACCTCCACACCATCTGGAAATATGATGTACTTTTTGCGCCAGAGGATGAATGTGCCGTGGAGGGCCTGTCCAAGCTTGGTCACGTCGTCGCCCCCAGCAATCTCGAGCAAGAGATCTTCGAAGCCCCCCACCACCTCTTCCACTGTGACCTTCGAGTACCCGGAGGGTATCTGGTTGAAGTGGAACGTCTGGCCCGCCTCCACCGGATAAGCCATGCCGTAAGCCACCTTGTAGGAGAGGTTACGCATATCAATGTGTAGCTCGCACTGGCGGCGAACCTTGATGCTGTCCACGAGATAACGGACCTGCGGGTCATCTGCTTCAGGGGCCACGGCGGACGCGCAACTGCTCTTTTGCACGGTGGGAGTGATCACGGGTTCCGGCGCCCCTTGAACATTACTTCCCTGAAGCTGATACTGGCTTATTGCTTCGGACACTTGTTGCACGATCAGATCAGGGATGGAAGCCTTCGTAGCTCTAAGCTCGTCCTCCAATCGGCTCACTCTACCCTGATCTCTCCTCTTGCTTCTGTCCCGGCTCCTGTAACTGCTTGAGTCTTTGGAAAATCCGTGCCTCCACGGTATCTTTCCGAAACCTCGTGTCCTTCCCGGGTGCTCAGGGTTTTGAAGGGCATATGTTAGCTCGTCATTCTCCCTGTTCGTCACCAAGGATCCTGACCGAGATTGTTCGATGGCTTGTACAATCCTTTCACCAACTTCTTGCACTGTTGGTGCCATCACCAAGCTACCGTCATCTGCAAGTTGGCCCCCGTGACCCAAGAACCAATTGCGCAGGCGAGGCTCCCAATCCTCAGTTTCAGGTACAATTTCCTGCTGCCGAAGTTCCTCTTCCCGCTTGTCCCATTTCTTTGCAGCCTTAATGTAACCACCGGTGCCGAGATGGTGGTGGTATTGCTTCTTCTGGGCATTCACCTTGTTTTTCTCTCGCGATGCATCTGCATCGAATAGCTTGTACTCCTCGAAAGCCTCCCAATGATCTGCGGCTTAGGAAATTGATTGAAGTCCGGCCTTTCTCCTTTGTCGATGTACTTGCGGGTGAGGGACGACTTCCAGCTTGAAAGGAAGTTGCCATCTTCTTGAAAGCCCATCCCTTGGCCTTCATTTCGTACCCTTACGGAAAAGTGAAATTTTCCTTCATATCATTCCAGAGCAGTTCCTTGGTAGGCTGCAGGACTTCGGTCCATTTACGGATCTTTGATTGGGACGTGATCCCTCACATGGTAGCCGCAAGCATTGTTGAAAGGGCCAATTGCTGAAAGTGGGGCTACCAGACTCCCGTCGTTGCCGACTTCGGTTATCACATACTTGGTCGAAGGCTTCTTGTTAGGTCCTCGGTTAATTCCGGACTGGGTGGCCGATGATGTCTTGTTTGGATACACAAACACATGTTAGAATAATTAACATGTTTACGGTGATTTCATAATGGTTAAGACTATACCTCGGTGTAGCCGGCGGTATCCTCGCCCGGTACCGGTGTTATGACCTCATCGACAGCGGTACCAGTGTTAACAGGCTCATCGATGCCTAAGATGGTTCCCAGCGCAATGGTCTCGAACATCATATTTTCCTCGTCATCGAAATCCGGGTCACCACGTCTTGTTGTCGCCATCTATAGTGGGCATGAAATCATATATACAATATTCATATATTAAATACATACGCACATACAAACATATATTTGTAATATCTCTAGGCCAAAAGAGAGGGAATCCGATGGGATTTCCCCTTGCAACTCCCAAAAGAGAGGGAACCACGACTGGAATGCCACTTTCAATGGGGTAGAATGGGAGAGAGGTATCACGTACATAGAACCCCACCCTCACCCCTCCATGCATGTTGCCGTTCCACTTCGTTACAAACAATGGAGTATTTAGGTAGCGGACATATCTCTAGATATAATCTATAGTGTGTCGTATCATCCTTTAAAATTTTGAGTTCAAACTTGAAGTATATGGCCACGGACCCCGACATATATACGCACGATCGATCATCCTTTAAAATTTAGTAGCATGAAATTAAAACTCCAACATACAACATACATGTGGCCATGAAAACATATATACAATATATATACAATATTTACTAAAATAAATATACAATATATATACAATATTTGTACTTTTTTGGCAATATTTACTAAAATAAATATACAATATTTACAACATATACAATATATATACAATAGTTACAACAGAGAGAGCATGAAAACTCCAACATACAACATACATGTGGCCATGAAAACATATATACAATATATATACAACAAAAATGTACTCCAACATCAACAGATCAACAAAATTCCTTGTGAGCATTTCAATTTAACACCTTGCGGGCATGAATACAGAGAGCGGAGGGGGCATTTCGCGACTACCTAGGTCCTCCGGTGGATGGCAGGGGCGTCAGTGGTGGGAGGCGTCGGCGTGGTCATTGGGGCGTCAGGCGATCATTTGGGGCGTCGGCGCGGTGGCGGTCGACGGAGCTGGCTCTAGCGCGCGGGGGACTTAGAAAATTTGAAGGGGCGGGAGAGTGTGGGGACTTCAAAATTTAAGTGTTTGTCCCACTTCTACCAGCTGTTGGTATTACGAACCGCTTGTAGAAGCACCTCTAGAAGCGGTTCGTAATACCAACCGCTTGTAGGCCCCTAGGCTGGCTTCACCACGTGTAGAGGATCCCGACTACAAGCAATTCGTAATACCAACCGCTTGTAGAGGTACATCTACAAGCGGTTTTTAATACCAACCGCTTGTAGAGGGCCCCGATTACATGCGGTTTGTATTACGAACCACTTGTAGAAGCACCTCTAGAAGCGGTTCGTAATACCAATCGCTTGTAGGCCCCTAGGCTGGCTTCACCACGTGTAGAGGATCCCGACTACAAGCGGTTCGTAATACCAACCGCTTGTAGAGGTACATCTACAAGCGGTTTTTAATACCAACCGCTTGTAGAGGGCCCCGATTACATGCGGTTTGTATTACGAACCGCTTGTAGAAGCACCTCTAGAAGCGGTTCGTAATACCAACCGCTTGTAGGCCCCTAGGCTGGCTTCACCACGTGTAGAGGATCCCGACTACAAGCGGTTCGTAATACCAACCGCTTGTAGAGGTACATCTACAAGCGGTTTTTAATACCAACCGCTTGTAGAGGGCCCCGATTACATGCGGTTTGTTCCACGAACCGCTTGTAAAAGTACAGATACGTAACACTTAAAAGAATGCAATGCCTTATGCTGTTAACAAGAAATCTCTTCTCCCCCTTGGCTAGCGCGGGCGCTTGAGTGCGGGCTTGTGCACAGAGGTCAGGTGTTCGAGCCCCACTAGCGCCCCGCGGGCCTTTCTTTTTTTTAAACCAGACTACAAGCGGTCCTCTACAAGCGGTTTGGACTAAGAACCGCTTGTAGTCTGGTTTTAAAAAAAAGAAAGGCCCGCGGGGCGCTAGTGGGGCTCGAACACCCGACCTCTGTGCACAAGCCCGCACTCAAGCGCCCGCCAGCCAACAGAAGAGATTTCTTGTTAAGCACATTAGGCACCGCATTCTTTTAAGTGTTTGTATTCGACTGTTTAATTTTTTTCCGTGTTTCTATTCTATTGTTTCATTTTTTTCAAGTGTTTGTATTCGATCCCTTCATTTTTGTTAAGTGTTTGTATTCGATTGTTTAATTTTTTCTAGTTTTTCTATTCTATTGTTTCATTTTTTTAAAACATCATATGTACAAGCAATGTTAAACATCAACATTTCAACATGATCATATGGAATAATGTACAAGCAATGTTAAACATCAACATTTCAATATGATCATATGGAATAATGTACACGCAATGTTTACTTGACCATAATGTATACAGGTAGTACATCTTAAGTCTTCGTCTTTACAATTGTTCCTTCATTATGATCGTGACGTATGTAAGGAGCATCGACATCACTGTCACGCAGGACGTTTATGTCAACATCAACTGTAAAAGGAGGGAGCTCGTCGAACTGACCATACTCTTCCTCATCGGTGACGTCCTCAACTCCTACAATCCTTCGTTTGCCTTGGAGAACTACATATCGCTTTGGCATTACCTTTTGCTTGTACTTTCGATTTTTGGGTTTGCTTGACATGTCCATTACATAGAAGACCTGGATCACATCGTTCGCGAGAACAAACGGTTCGCGCCTATAACCGACTTCTGTGAGATCCACAGTTGTCATGCCGTATTTGTCGACCTTCACACCGTTTGGAGTCAGCTTGACCCATTGGCACTTAAATAGAGGGACCTTCAGAGGTCCATAGTCGAGCTCCCATATTTCTTCTATGAAACCATAATATGTGTCGAACACTGCCTTTGTTGTCTTGGCGTCTATACGGACACCGCTGCTCAGTTGGTGCTCTGTTATCCTGGGATCCGGTGTAGAATGTGTAACCATTGATCTCATACCCCTTGAATGTCCCGATTCCTTGTGATGGTCCCGGGCCAAAGCGTTGCAATAGTTCATCGTTTGACCCTTCCTCAAGGATGTATACGTAGCCCGGTACGAAAGAATCCATGTGCTTCAGGGTTATCCAACTCTCTGTCTTCCCTGTGAACTCGCGGTGTAGGACACTCTTGTGCTGAAGGACATAGGGGGCGACTATGGTTGATTGCTTCAGAACAGTGAAATGTGCTTGCTTGAATGCAACAAGATCGTTGCATGCAACTGCTTGCCTTCCTATTGTCCCTTTGCCCCGTAGCCTCCCCTCGTGTCGTGATATGGGGACGCTGATAGGATTTAGATCATTCATGTAATCAACACAAAACTCTATCACCTCCTCCATCACGTAGCCCTCGGCAATGCAGCCTTCGGGACGCGAACGGTTACGAACGTACTTCTTGATGACGCTCATGTACCTCTCGAAAGGGAACATGTTGTGCAGATACACTGGTCCGAGGATACCTATCTCCTTGACAAGGTGAGTGGTGAGATGAACCATGATATCAAAGAATGCAGGAGGAAAAATCATCTCGAGGCTAACCAAACTTTGTACCACATCAACCTCCAACTTAGGCAGTTTAGCTGGTTCAACGACCTTCTACCAAATGGCGTTGAAGAAGGAACATAGCTTCGTGATTGTCCCCCGCACCCACTCGGGCAGTATACCTCTGATAGCTACTGGGAGCAACTGTGTCATCAACACAAGGCAGTCATAGGATTTTAGGCCTTGGAGTTTGTTCTCTTTCGTGTTTATGAGTCTCTTTACATTTGAGGAGTATCCAGAAGGGACCTTCACACTGTTCAAACACTCAATCATGCTTTTTTTCTCTTCTTTGCTTGGAGTGTAGCTCGCAGGATGTAGATAAAGTTGTTTTGTCCCTTCTTTGTTTTTCGGATGTAGGTCACTCCTCACCTCCATGTCTTCAAGGTCCTTCCGAGATTGCAGTGTATCTTTCGATTTGCCGTATATATCTATGTAGCCTAGCAGGTTCAAACAAACATTCTTCGTGATGTGCATGAAGTCAAGCGAGTGACGAACCTCCAAAATCTCCCAATACAGCAGGTCCCAAAATATTGATTTCTTCTTCCATGTGGGTGCATGACCATCCTCGTTCGGCACATGTATGCTTCCAAGACCCTTCCCAAATACTACTTTCAGATCCTTTACCATAGCAAACACAAGTCGCCCATTATGATGCTGAAGCTTACCACGAACTTCTGTTCCCCCGTTAAATTTACTGCCTTTCCACCTCAAAGCATGACTGCTAGGAAGAAACCTGCGGTGCCCCATGTACACACACTTCCGAGAGTTTTTCAGGTACATGCAGTCCGTTTCATCTATGCCTTTGAGTGCAGGCTTTAAACCCTTTCACGCAGTTTGGCCAGACAGTTCTTGAGAGCAGGCCAATCGTTGATTGTTACAAACAACAATGCACGCAGGTTGAAATACTCTCTTCTGTACTCATCCCAAACCCGTACACCATCCTCCCACAACTTCACAAGGTCTTCAACCAATGGTTTCAGGTAGACATCTATGTCGTTTCCAAGTTGCTTCGGGCCTTCGATCAATAATGGCATCATGATGTACTTTCGCTTCATGCACAGCCATGGAGGAATGTTATAGATGCAAAGTGTCACTGGCCAGGTGCTATGGATGCTGCTCAACTGACCGAAAGGATTCATCCCATCGGTGCTCAACCCAAACCTTATGTTTCTGACCTCATTTGCAAAGTTCGGGTAAGCCCGATCGACTTTCCGCCACTGTGAGCCATCTGCGGGGTGTCTAAGCATCCCGTCTTCCTTACGCTCTTCTTCATGCCAACGCATCATCTTGGCATGACCTTCGTTAGCAAACAGACGCTTCAACCGGGGTATCACAGGAAAATACCACAATACTTTTGCTGGAGTTCTTTTCTTCGTATGATTCCCATCTAATTCACCTGAATCGTCACGTTGCACCTTATACCGGGATTCTTCGCACACTGGACAAACCGCCAAATCGGCATACTCATTGCGATACAGGATACAATCGTTAGGACATGCATGTATCTTCCGCACTTGCAATCCTAAAGGGCAGAGGACTCGCTTCGCTTCATACGTAAATTCGGGTAGAGTGTTACCTTCCGGAAGCAACTTCTTTACGAGTGATAACAAACCATTGAATCCCTTGTCTGACACACCGTGTCTGGCCTTCCATTGCATGAGTTCCAGTGTAGTACGCAGCTTTTTGTGGCCCTGTACACAGTTTGGGTACAAAGCAGTTGTGTGGTCCTCTACCATGCTCTGAAACTTCTTGTATTGTCTTTCCTCTATGAACTCTCCCTCTCCGTCACGGAGCATCTGATCTAGCTCATCATCGCCAAACTCATCGAGTGTATCTTCCACGGACCCGTATTGAGTGGTGTCCGGCATACTGTTGGCTCTATCTTCCTCTTCTTCGTCTTCTTCATCGTCTTCCTATCGAATCGCCTTTGTTTCGCCATGGTGGGTCCAGCAGGTATAGTTTGCCATGAAACCTCTCGTGATCACATGCCTCATAACCATCCATCGTTCGGAATGCTCCTTCTCATTCTTGCAGTCTACGCACGGACAACGTATGAAGCTTCCTGGAGGCAAGAATGCAACGGCCGCGTCGAGAAACTCCTTCATGCCATCTCTGAACTCTCTTGACCGACGGTCTGCATTGTACATCCATTGCCGATTCATCTACACAAATAAAAATAATAACAACATCTATCACAATATTCTATTAAAGCTAACTATGACTAATAGTTTTGTATTTTTTAATCATTCTGTGTTCTTTGAACTAAAGCCAACTAATTATTTCTAATCCTCCTGCATTTTTTAAAATAAAACTAACTAATTGTTACATTTTCATACAAATCTTTTCTCTTCCACACCTTTGTACCATTTCATCGTTTCACATTAATTGAATTTCATTTCATACACCAAACAATATATATCACCTTAATTAAGAACAAAAATATAAGCCAACAAAACATAATTTCTCAACATCCAATGGACAAAAAACATCAATATCTAGGTGATAAGGATGTCATCAACATATTACTCACCTTAGAACAATTAATTCGGATCTAATAGCCTCAATTCAAAATTTTGGCATCACCTCGCCATGAACAGCCAGCTCTCGGCCCACCACTGTGATGTCCTGTGCGAGCTCGGGGAGGAAGACAGGTTTTAAATGCGCTGGGCGGGAGGGGGTTTCTACAAGCGGTTCTACACACAAACCGCTTCTGGCGCCCCACTAGACCTCTACAAGCGGTTCCAAAGACGAACCGCTTCTAGAGAGGAGGCTCCAGAAGGGGTTCGTGTTACAAACCGCTTCTAGAGACCCCCTCCCGTCTGTTGCCCATGAACCGCTTGTGGCACGGGACTCCACAAGTGGTGCGCACGTAACCGCTTGTGATAGGCCGGTTGTGAAGGCCGGTTCTGTAGTAGTGTATTAATCGACTTGTTTGTGACGAATTAGCTATATTTAAATTTATCTTGAATAAATTGCATGTTGTCCTGCACATCCGCCACTGCCGGTAGGAAAGGACCGTGATCGTGTGTGCCAGTGCAGGCCGTGACGATGTCCATCATGTGTGTGTCAATCTACTGTGTCGACGTGGAAAGCTGATGAAGTTTTGGCCTATGAACCCATCCTCCGTTGTTGTCCTGGTTTTGCCACTGAATGAGATGCACTTCTTAGTTTATTATCAACGTACTACCACTACTACAGGAGGGCTTATACTAGACACCTCATCACAGACGGTCCCAGGCACATCACAGACGGTTTTATCTACGAACAGTCTGTGATGATTTCCTTATCACAAATGGTTTGTACATAAAACCGTCTATGATGTGGGGGACCCTTATCACAGACTGTTCATGTTTCAAACCGTCTGTGATAAGGAAATCATCACAGACTATTCGTAGATAAAACCGGCTATGATGTGCCTGGGACTCATCACAGACGGTGTGTATATAAGACTATCTGTGATGAACGAGATGCTACTTACATATATACTATTAAGCTTGTCTGTGAACTTGCATATGTTCGTAGCGCGCTACGTACGTAGGTCGCTAGCAAGCGCTACTCCATACATAGGGCCTTGCATACACAACCTTAATTAAGTCCTTCTATATGTGCAGTACGTGTATATATATATGACAGAGGCAAACAGATGAACAAGTAGACAACTAATCAAAATTATATATGTCAAATTATAATTAACAAAAGCACAATTAATTAAGTACATTACATAATTAATAAACATAAAATACAATATATTATATAGTACTTAATTAATTACAATACACACACACACATATACGCGATCACCGCCACCACTCATCTTCGTCCTCCTCCTCGTCGTTGTCCACCGGCCACCTATAGTCCTCATCGTCGTCGTCGTCGTTGTCGGAGGAGGAGGAGGAGGAGGAGGAGGAGGAGGTCATGCTCCCGCGGCCCCAGCGGATGAGGTAGCTCTCCTCATCATCATCATCCTCATCCTCATCCTCATCCTCATCCTCATGCTCCTCCTAGGGGGAAAAGAGGTGGCATATTGGGCATTGCCTGGGGAAAAGGGGGGAGGATTGCACTGGCATATGAATGGCGGTGGAGGGGTGATGGAGGGGCGGAGGATGCGGCAAAGCTCCCGGGGGAAGGAGGCAGAGCTACCATGGATGGAGTGATCGATATATCTCTGTATGGAGAGAGTACGTAGTGTCGCCGGCCGAAGATGAATATATAGGCCGTGACCGGCCGAGAAGATGAAGACGAAGTTAATTGTGATGAAGACGAAGAGTTTCTGGTCATTAGAAAGGCTATTAATTTCTGCTGGCTTCATCACAGACGGTTTTTTTTATTAAAACCATCTGCAAATTATATCATCGTAGATGGTTTTTTTATTGCGTCACCACAGACGGGTTTTTATTTAAAACCGTCTGTAAATTATATCATCACAGATGGCTGGTGGTTAAAAACCGTGTAACACCCCGGCATCTAGTATGCCTGGATGTCACCAAACATAGACTAAAAAACATCTAAATACGACAAATAAAGGTAAATTACAGCAAAAGAGTAAATGCTAAAACCGAAAATTTCGGCAGCATCTCCTTTGTTTTTCCATGGTACGGAGCATCAACAATAATATCACAAGATATATCATAACGGGAAGCATCTAAAACAGCAATAACAGGTGACATAGAAGCAATTTAAGTCCAGCATATCGAATTTAGCCACATCATGAACTAAAACGAAGTAATGGATGTAAACAAGCACATGAGCAAAACATAATCCTAGTCCCATCACACTAGATTTATTATCACAACTCCGAAAGGTAAAGATTGTCTAATTGTGCGGAAATTATGTGATGAAGTGCTGTTAAGTCCCTTTCCCGCATGCCGGTGTCATGGTACCTAAAAACATCAAAAACACAAGTGTGAGTTCATCACTCAGCAAGTATATTGCAATGGAGCACATAGAACAGTTTCAATGCTAACATCACTACATATCACATAACATCATAATCATGGCCAACTCTAATTATACACATTCCATTACCATCATCATATATGCAATACAATGCACATGTCTCCTTGAACCACATACCGGTATTGCCAAATGCACACCCGTCGGCGTGCACCCTCTTTTCCCTTCCATCCCGTAGATGGAGGGTGCCTACTCCTCGCTTGCATTCCCAACTGTGGATGGAATCACGAGGTAGGTCTTACTCAATGATGCTCCGGATTAGTCATAACTTTCTCACCGACCTTACCGGACTAGTTATGACTTTCTCACTGACTTGACCAGTTCTCATGCCATGTATGCAATTATGCCATAAACATAAACAACTTGCACATAACTCAACTAATCATTGCATAGCATCATAATAAGGCATTATCATCATATCATGGGAAAACACTAATCATGGCAAGATAGCATATCATGTAATCAATTTGCATCTAATCAAGACTAGCAACATACAACACGCTACTCATTCCAATACACTTGCCTTAACCGCGGGCGACGGATTGGCGAGAGGATGAGGGCACTCCCGGGGTCACACCACCTGCACGAAGTTACACTCAACCACATGCACGCAAGACCATACAAGAACACTTAGCTAAACCGACTTCGTGATCTACTCCCAATACCCAAAAACAGAGGTTCTATCCTACGGGACAGCAGCCTTCGAAAGGCTATAACTCGAGCTTAACAACTCCAAATCAGACAAACGAGTACATTTTCTCGAATCTTAGGAAATTTCCTAGTTTTTTCTAAGTATTGGGAAAAGTTGATTCGGCCTCTAAAATTGTTTAATCTACAGATCAACGTAATCTGTCCCAATCTCGTCACAGTTTTGAACACGTTCGGTAAAACAGCCATAAATTTCAAATGGCTGATCAGAATTAAGCATTCTTAGTCTCCAATTAAAGGTATTGAAATTATCTACAACTTTCTCAACAGGCAGCCGACCAAATTCCGAATCTAAAATTGCAAAAACTCAAACCCTAGGTCGTGTGCCCAATCTGCCCGAAGTAGAACACTATGCAATCTCTAGTTTTCATCAATTCTATCCAATCGCAGCACCAACATTCGATCTAAAAGCACCAAAACACCCTCTAGCACAGCACCTAGTCCAACCCTAAGGATTCCCATAGCCATACCTTCGCCCGACGAACAACGAACGTCGAATCTTCTCCTCTCGGTTCCCCCGATCTTCTTCCTCGCGCCGAAACCGCCGGATCTACTTGTCGCGGAGCTTCCCAATGGTGAGGACAATGCGATGGGGAGGCATGGCAGCAAAGGAGGGCAGGTACTTGCACCTAGGGCCAGCTAGGAGGTGGGAGGAGGCGCAAGGAGCAAGGTTGGGGGCGCCACCAAGGAGGAAAGGGGCGGCTAGGTGGGGGAAATAGTGGAGGCGCCCTAGGGTTTGGGTGGGGGCGCACAAGAGGTAGGGAGATGGCGCCCAAGGGCAAGAAATTCAGGTCCCCCTCCCTTATGGGCCCAAATCCCCTCCCACTAAAGCCCATGACTCATCCCCCTTAGGCCCAAACTCCCGAAAACAGCCCAAAAACGCGATTAAACCTCATAACATATAGTTGTATTCTCTAATTTCACATTTTATAATGTCACTACATTCCATAGTGTCACATTCTCCCCCCTTCAACAGGATTCGCCCTCGAATCTAAGACACGCCACTACGCAACTAGGCAAAACAAAAGACAATTAAGCTTCACATCTCATACCTGAGGTGAAAAGCTCAGGGTACTTCTCGCGCATGCGAGACTCCAGCTCCCAAGTCGCTTCCCTCTCAATTTGATGCGACCACAGGACTTTAACAAACTTGAGCGTCCTGTTCTTCAACACTCGCTCTGAAATCCCCAGAATTTTCACGGGACGAGACTCAAAGGTGAGGTCCTGCTCAAGCACTAATGGTTCCAACGGGACCACCAACTCCGGGTCGTGCAAGTACTTCCTCAGCATCGAAACATGGAATACATTATGGACTTCCTGCATCGTCTCTGGTAGCTCCAAGCGATAGGCCAACTTCCCAACTCGAGCTGAGATAGGGAATGGCCCAACATACCTCGGACTGAGCTTCCCTTTGGTGCCAAATCGAACCACACCCTTGGTGGGAGATACTCGCAAGAGCACACTATCACCCACTGCAAACTCTAAATCTCGCCTTCTCACATTAGCGTAGCTTTTCTCTCTACTCTGAGCTGCAAGAAGGTTCTGCCGTACCTCTGCCATCCGATCAACAGTCTGCTGAACCCAATCTGGTCCAAGGACCGCTCTCTCTCCCACTGCATCCCAACAAAGCGGCGATATGCACTTCCGACCATAAAGCACTTCATAAGGGGCAACCCGGATGCTAGAATGATAGCTGTTATTATAAGCGAACTCTGACAATGGCAAGTGATCTTCCCAGCTACCTTTCCACGCCATCACACAGGCCCTGAGCATGTCCTCCAAAGTCTGGATGGTACGCTCAGACTGCCCATCAGCCTGAGGGTGAAAATTGGAGCTAAGGCGAAGCTGTGTACCCAAAGCACTCTGCAAACTCTCCCAAAATTTGGAGACAAATTTCGCATCCCGGTCAGAGACAATCGTCTTGGGTACACCATGCAGTCTCACAATCTCCCACACATAGATGGGAGCCAACTCGCTCGCTGAATTGGTAGTGCGGATAGGAATGAAATGCGTTGTCTTGCTAAGTCGGTCCACTACAACCCAAACAGCATCCTTCCCTCGTGGAGTACGAGGTAGGCCAACCACGAAATCCATAGAAATGTCATCCCAAGGCCACACAGGGATCTCCAATGGCTACAAAAGACTAGCAGGATGCTTGTGTTCAGCCTTAATCTTCTGACAAATCCCACAAGAGGCCACGTACTTGGCAATATCAACTCTCATCCTTTTCCACCAGAAATTCTTTTTCAAATCCCTGTACATCTTGGTCTCCCCAGGATGGACCGTATACGGGGTCTGATGAGCCTCTTTTAGGATATCCTCTTTGACATGAGATTTCTGAGCTACACAAAGGCGACCTTGAAACCTCAGAGCTCCCACATCATCAATGGAAAAGTCCCCAGTTTTGCCATCCTCAAGGCGTTTCCTCACCTGCTAGAGCAAACGATCGTGCTGTTGTGCTTCCCGCACACGCTCGAGGATCACTAACTCAAGAATCAATTGAGTTTCAGCTTGCACGGTCCCCGCAAAGCAGTAAGAGACTCTCAAACGCTCAAAATCAGCAATAAGACAATCAATGACAGGAGGCATTGTCTTGAGATTGAGAGCGTCAGCCACCACATTTGCCTTACCCGGATGATACTGGATTGTGAGGTCATAGTCCTTTATCAATTCCAGCCACCTCCTCTACCTCAAATTCAAATCTTTCTGAGTAAAGATGTACTTGAGACTCTTGTGATAAGTGAAGATATCACAAGACTCACCATACAAGTAATGCCTCCATATCTTCAATGCGAACACCACAGCAGCTAGCTCAAGATCATGCGTGGGATAGTTCTGCTCATGCTTTTTCAACTATCGCGATGCATAAGCAATCACCTTGCCATCTTGCATGACCACACAACCAAGTCCCAAATGTGAAGCATCAGAATAGACAGTGAACCGCCTCTCGGGCTCGGGAAGGGTAAGAACAGGAGCAGTCACCAACTTCTCCTTCAAAGTGCAGAAACTGTGCTCACACTCTGCAGACCACTGAAATTTCACCCCTTTCTAGGTCAGCTACGAAAGCGACTTAGCAATGATAGAGAAATCCTGCACAAAACACCGATAGTAGCCAGCCAACCCAAGGAAACTACGCACCTCTTTAACATTGGAAGGTCTCTTCCAGTCCAAAACTGCTGAGACTTTGCTAGGATCTACAGATATGCCCTCTGAATTGATGATGTGGCCAAGAAAACCCACTTCTGAAATCCAGAACTCGCACTTTTTCAACTTAGCAAAGAACTGATTCTCCCTCAAGGTACTCAGCACAAGCCTCAAATGCTGCTCATGCTCCTCTTCTGATTTAGAGTAAACCAGAATGTCATCGATGAACACTACCACAAACTCATCAAGGTACTTGTATAGCATATTGTTCATCGCCTCCATAAAGACAGCAGGAGCATTAGTTAGTCCAAACGACATAACTTTAAATTCATAATGCCCATACCTAATGGAGAAAGCAGTCTTCTCAATGTCATGTTCCCTCACACGAATCTGATTGTAACCAGACTGAAGATCAATCTTGGAGAATACCTTTGCTCCCTTCAGTTGGTCAAACAGATCCTCAATGCGAGGCAATGGATACTTGTTCTTGACGGTCACTTGATTGAGAGCACGGTAGTCAATGCACATGCGCCAACTACCATCCTTCTTCGAAACGAAGAGGACTGGTGCTCCCTAAGGCGACACACTGCGCCGAATAAAGCCCTTGGCTAACAAATCCTCCAATTGCTTTTTCAAATCGTCTTGAAAAGGACGAGCCAAGCAGTATGGAGAGATAGAAATAGGTCGAGTGCCAGGAACAAGATCAATACGAAACTCCACATTCCTCACTGGAGGTAAACCAGGCAACTCATCAGGGAACACATCAACGAACTCATTCACCACAGGAATCTCTTCAATTGCTACTGAAGAAGATGGCTTTTCTGAAATAGCCATGAGAAAACCCAACTGTCTCAAACAACGACCAGGAAACAGACTAGCCAAAGCAAAGATGGAACTGGAAGGTATACCACCCTGAAAGGTCAACTCCACCCCTGACGGGCCTGCAAGGTAACTGTCTTCCAAAAGCAACAGATCTTTGCATGGTACTGATGCAACCAGTCCATGCCCAAAATGAAATCAAAAGGAGCCAACTGAATCACCATAAGATTGGCAAAGAAAACCTCATCATCAATGGCAATAGAGCAACCCGGGCAAACCAAAGAACTAGCAATCAGACCCCCAGGAGAACTGACTATCAAAGACTCAGAAATCCGCTGAACTCCCAACTTAGCTCTATTAGCAAACTCAGACTACACAAAAGAATAGGATGCTCCGGAATCAAACAAAACAAATGCATCAACTGAATCCACAAGCAGAGTACCTGAAACCACCTCTGGATGCCCGGCTAACTCTGCGGTCGGCAAGGCGTACACTACCGGTGGCGCTGGGGCAGCTGGAGCCCCGACACCCGGTTGATGCCCCAACAAGGCTGGGGGTAGTGGAGGTAACTGAGGAGGAGCCGATGGCTGCGGGCACCAGTAGGCCACCGGTAGCACCCAAACAGAGGGCGGCTGGAAAGCAGGGGCCGCTATCATGTGCACCGACCCTCTGGAAGATGTCGCTGGAGTGGGAGGAGAAGGAACCGTCTCCCACTTGATGATGCTACCAGGATTCATTCGGCAGACTCGTCCCATATGGCTGGGTTTGCCACAGTAGTTGCAAACCCCGGACCAAACACACTCCGCAGCACGGTGTTCACCGCCACACTTGAAACAAATCATGCCCTGCCCGGGCACGGGACGAATAGCCGCTCGCGAGGAAGATGACTGGGATGGCTTCATCTTAGCCCCTAAGGAGGAGCCCTGCCCCCCCTTGAACTTCTTGAAGGTGAGTCGCTGAGAAGACCCACCTCCTCCACCAAAAGTCCTCTTCTGGCCCCCGCCCGGGGCCGCTGGAACCCCTGAACCACCAGGTTTTTGCTTATCCCTGGAGAGCTCCAACTCGAGCTCCATGCCCTTCGCCTGCTCCACCATGGAGCAGAAGTCACGAGGGACAGTCGCCCCCCATGACAACTCTAAACTCCTCGTTGAGGCCCCTACGGAACCTCCTCGCCTTCACCCTGTCGTCGGCTGCCACAACCGGCACGAAGCGCACCACATTGTTGAACTCCGCCTCATACTCTGCCACCGACCTCTTTCCCTGGGAAAGAGTCGTCAGAATATGCTCCGTCCTCTCAAGAAAAGACTCTAGGTAGAACTTGGCTCGGAAGCGAGCCACAAAGTCCTCCCAGGTGACCGGTCCAAAAGCGGGGGCTCTAGCAGCAAGAACCCCCTCCCACCAGATATCCGCTTGGCCCTTCAGCAGAAAGGCCACAAAGCGAGTTCTCTGGACCGAGGTCAACTCTAGAACCTTAAATTGACGCTCCATGTACCGCAGCCAATCTCTGGATTGAACCGGCATGCCCGCTCCGTCAAAAGTGTCCAGACGGAAGGACATCCACTCCCGGAGACTCATCCTCGGCTCCGGCACAGCGGGAGCAACAACTGGGGCCGCTGCAGGGGGAGGCACAACAGCAGGGGCTGCACGCAACTACTGGTGCAGCTCCTGAACCTCCCTCTGCAGAGCCTGAACCAAGTCCGCAGTGGCGGCGGGTACCTCAGCCCCCGTATGTGCTGTCGGGACCTCCTCCTGCGCTAGCCCATGAGCATTGAGCGAAGCGCTTCCCTCAGCTACAGACTCAGCAACTCCTTGAGAACCTCGCCCCTGGCCTCCACAGCCATGGCGACCACGGCCTCTACCCCTCGGCATGGCTGCTACAGTCAGACAACCATACAATCACATAATCATAAGCAAATCATCAAGGAAAACAAAAGCCAATATCAAACATCATCATATACATAGTCTCCATCAAGTAATTAAACGCGATGCAATAATAAACCAAAACCCCATCCTACTGTGCATCCAAGTGTGTCAAATTTTAAATTAATCATTCCACCTTTTGCAAGTTTTAATGTTGCTATCCTATGAAAAATTTTTAGTTATAACCTAAATCATGTTTCTAGGTTATCCCACATCACATTTTAGTTGCACCTAAGGTATGACACTAAAAATACACATTCCAAGGATCTACAGCCCGCTCTGATACCAACTGCATCTACATACCCCGGCATCTAGTATGTCTGGATTTCACCAAACATAGACTAAACAACATACAAATACCACAAATAAATGTAAATTACAGCAAAGGAGTAAATGCTAAAACCGAAAATTTCGGCAGTATCTCCTTTGTTTTTCCATGGTACGGAGCATCAACAATAATATCACAAGATATATCATAACGGGAAGCATCTAAAATAGCAATAACAGGTGACATAGCAGAAATTTAAGTCTAGCATATCGAATTTAGCCACACCATGAACTAAAACGATGTAATGGATGTAAACAAGCACATGAGCAAAACATAATCCTAGTCCCATCACACTAGATTTATTATCACAACTCCGAAAGGTAAAGATTGTCTAATTGTGCGGAAATTATGTGATGAAGTGCCGCTAAGTCCCTTTCCCGCATGCCGGTGTCATGGTACCTAAAAACATCATAAACACAAGCGTGAGTTCATCACTCAGCAAGTATATTGCAATGGAGCACATAGAACAGTTTCAATGCTAACATCACTACATATCACATAACATCATAATCATGGCCAACTCTCATTATACACATTCCATTACCATCATCATGTATGCAATATAATGCACATGTCTCCTTGAAACACATACCGGTATTGACAAGTGCACACCCGTCGGCGTGCACCCTCTTTCCCCTTCCATCCCGTAGATGGAGGGTGCCTACTCCTCGCTTCCATTCCTAACTGTGGATGGAATCACGAGGTAGGTCTTACTCAATGGCACTCCGGATTAGTCATAACTTTCTCACAAACCTTACCGGACTAGTTATGACTTTCTCACTGACCTGGCCAGTTTTCATGCCATGTATGCAATTATGCCAGAAACATAAACAACTTGCACATAACTCAGCTAATCATTACATAGCATCATAATAAGTTATTATCATCATATCATGGGCAAGCACTAATCATGGCAAGATAGCATATCATGTAATCAATTTGCATCTAATCAAGACTAGCAACATACAACACGCTACCCATTAAAATACACTTGCTTTAACCGCGGGCGACGGATTGGCGAGAGGATGAGGGCACTCCCGGGGTCACACCACCTGCATGAAAGTTCAAAACACTCAACCACATGCACACAAGACCACACAAGAACACTTAGCTAAACCGACTTCGCGATCTACTCCCAATACCCAAAAATAGAGGTTCTGTCCTATGGGACAGCAGCCTTCGGAAGGCCATAACTCGGGCTTAACCACTCCAAATCAGCCTTCTTATTTTTTTCTAAGTATTGGGAAAAGCTCATTCGGCTCTAAAATTGTTTAATCTACAGATCAATGTAATCTGTCCCAATCTCGTCACAGTTTTGAACACGTTCGGTAAAATAGCCATAACTTTCAAACGGCTGATCAGAATTAAGCATTCCTACTGTCCAATTAAAGGTATTGAAATTATCTACAACTTTCTCAATAGGCGGCCGACCAAATTCCGAGTCTAAAATTGCAAAAACTCAAACCCTAGGTCGTGTGCCGAATCTGCCCGAAGCAGAACACTATGCAATCTCTAGTTTTCATCAATTCTATCCAATCACAGCACCACCTTTCGATCTAAAAGCACCAAAACACCCTCTAGCACAGCACCTAGTCCAACCCCAAGGATTACCCATAGCCATATCTTTGCCCGACGAACAACGAACGTCGAATCTTCTCCTCCCTGTTCCCTCGATCTTCTTCCTCGCGCCGAAACCGCCGGATCTCCTCGTCGCGGAGCTTCCCAATGGTGAGGACAATGCGATGGGGAGGCATGGCAGCAAAGGAGGGCAGGGACTCGCACCTAGGGCCGGCTAGGAGGTGGGAGGAGGCGCAAGGAGCACGGTTGGGGCGCCACCAAGTAGCAAAGGGGCGCCTAGGTGGGGGAAAGAGTGAAGGCGCCCTAGGGTTTGGGTGGGGGCACACAAGAGGCAGGGGGAGGGCACCCAAGGGCAGGAAATTCAGGTCCCCCTCACTCATGGGCCCAAATCCCCTCCCACTAAAGCCCATGACTCATCCCCCTTAGGCCCAAACTCCCGAAAACAGCCCGAAAACGCGATTAAACCTGATAACATATAGTTTTATTCTCTAATTTCACATTTTATAATGTCACTACATTCCGTAGTGTCACAAACCGTTTATAGATGTTTCCCTATCATAGACGATTGTTTATTAATAACCGTCTGTGATGATGCTTAATAAGAGGCCCCCCGATCGACCTCATCTGTATTTTTAGGGTTTCTGAGCTATTTTTGATGTGGCTGTGATATTGAGAGGTGATCTGGTGGAACGCGACCCTGGATTTGGAGTTGTGATTGTAGATACTTACGTTCTAACTTATCCAAGGTTCGTAATTGGTTCAAATTTGCAATCTAATTAAGATTTAGCTCGGTAAATCTGGAAATGAAGATGGTTATTTTAGATCTATGTTGGTGTACATCCATTAATTAATATTTGTTCTCTGTGATGTAAAGACGGAGAAGATGGTGTTGATTTAAGTGTACTTCATTAATTAATATTTGTTCTCTCTGTACTGTAGGTTATATATATATATGTGGCTAGCTATGTAAAGAGAATCCATTTGTTCTTTATCATTATTTAAGTGTACTTCATTTATTATCTAACACATAGTGTTATATACGTAGTGTAGATGGACCGAAGCTGGATGTACGAGAACCGTGCGAGCGTCGAGTACATTAATGGCATCTCTGCTTTTAGAAGAGCTGCAGAGGAAGATTTATTGAACAAGGGGTTGGAATTTATGGCTTGTCCATGCATTGATTGCGAGAATATGAGGATGTTTTGAAACGCAGCACAGATCAAAGCACACTTGAATGTACGGGGTTTCAAAAGGGGGTATACATGTTGGACTAGTCATGGTGAAGAGCAAAATATGCAGGCATCAAGTAGTCAATGCATCGTCAATGAAGTCAATAATACACCGGATGATATCGACTGTACTTTCGATAATGATATTTTTCACGATGACAATCTGGATTAGATGCTACGGGATGCAGAAGGGAACTGTGATGAGCAGGAGTATGTAAAATTCAGGGGTTTGATGGATGACTCGGAGAAACCTTTGTTCCCGGCCTGCAAGTCCAAATACACAAGGTTGTCATCTGTGCTGGAACTGCTGAAATTAAAGGCAAGCAACGGTTGGTCCGACAAGACTTTCACGGCGCTGTTGGGCCTGTTAACGGACATGCTTCTGGAGGGAAACGAGTTGCCAACAACCACCAACAAAGCCAAGAAGGTTCTTTGTCCCTTAGGAATGGAAGTAGAAAGAATAGCTGCCTGTCCGACGATTGTATCCTCTACCGCAAAGAGTACGCAAACTTGCATGTATGTCCGGTGCGCAACGCATCCCAGTATAAGCATAAAGATAGATCAGATGATGACGACGAGGGCATCGAGGCAAAGAAAGGACCTCCTTGTAAGGTGGCGTGGTATCTGCCTATAATTCCCCATCTGAAACGTTTGTTTTCGAACCCAAAAGAGGCAAAACTGCTTCGATGGCACTCGGATGAGCTCAAGAATGATGGAATGATAAGGCACCCTGCTGATTCCACCCAGTGGAGAAACATCGATAGGAGCTTTGAAGAATTCGCATTGGATCCGAGAAATATAAGGTTCGGATTGAGTACGGACGGAATGAATCCTTTCGGTAACATGAGTAGTCGTCATAGCACTTGGCCTGTGAATATCTGTATATACAATCTTTCTCCTTGGTTGTGTATGAAGCGGAAGTACATTTTTTTGTCTATACTCATCCAAGGCTCAAAGCAACCTGGAAACGATATTGATGTGTACCTCGCACCATTGGTGGAAGATCTGAACACGTTGTGGGCTCCTGGGGTATAGGTATGGGATGCCCACAAACGAGAGTACTTCACTTTGCACTGCATGTTGTTCTGCACCATAATTGATTATCCTGCCCTTTCTAACCTGTCGGGGTAGACTACAAAAGGAGCCAAAGCTTGTACTCACTTCTTGCATGATACCCAGAGCGTGTGGCTGAATCACTCACGCAAAACCATGTACATGCGTCATCGTAGGTTCCTTCGGAGGAATCACCCATACCGCAAGATGAAGAAACAATTCGACGGAACGAACGAAGATGGTTTAGCTCCAAAGTATTTAAGTGGGACAGACATTCATGATATGGTTAAGAACTTGGATGTTGTTCTTGGAAAGGGACGTAAATCGAGGACCCGTGAGAAGAGCATGTGGAAGAAGATATTAATATTTTGGGACCTACCTTATTGGGAGCACCTACAAGTTCGGCACTGCATCGACGTGATGCACGTAGAGAAGAATGTGTGTGATAGCATGATTGGTCTCTTACTGAACATTAAAGGCAAAACAAAGGACGGTATCAACACACGGCTTGACTTGGTCAATATGGGCATCAGACCTGAGTTAGCACTGAAAGAGACTGATAAAGGCCGAACGTACTGCGAACCTGCTTTCTACACCCTGTCCAAGGCCGAGAGAACTGAACTGTGCCAGGGCTTGCATGGTATTAAAGTTTCGTCTGGTTACTCGTCCAATATAAAGAGACTTGTTTCAATGCAAGGCTTGATTTTAACTAGCATAAAGTTTCATGATTACCATGTGCTTATGACACAGATGCTTCCTGTGGCAATTAGAAGTATCTTACCGAGCAATGTCCAGGAGACAATATGTGAAATCATGTGCTCAAAAATTGGCTTAGAATTGAATTTGCAAAATGTGCTTGCGCATGTGTTTGACAATTTGACAAGAAACAGTAAGTTTTCTTTTTGCGCCGGACCGGTCTTCGCTACTGCGCCAGACTAAACTTTTAGTCTGGCGTGAACGTGCTCTTGAGGTACTTTGTGTCAGACCAAATTTTTCTATTGGCACCGAACCAAAAGTTCCAAAGCAAATTGCGTAGAATCAAATTAGGGTTTCTTTCGCATCTACGCTGGACCAAATTTTTGGTCCGTCGTGAACACCGTTTTGAGCTTATGCGCTGGACCAAGTTGCTTTGAAACCGAGCGTGGCACGTTTGCGCCAGACCAATTTTTTGGTCCGCCATGAACGTGTTTTCAAACGTTTTTGAGCTGGACTCAATTTTCCAAAACCAGTAAGTGTTGCATGTACGCCAGACGAAATTTTCCTTGATCCGTCGTGAAAGTGTTTTCAAACGTTTTTGCGTCGGACTCAAGTTTCCAAAACCAGTAAGTTTTGCATGTACGCCGGACCAAATTTTTGGTCCGTCATGAATGGGTTTTCGAGTGACCTTTTCATGTGTACGCCGGACCATATTTTTGGTCTGTCGTGAATGCATTTTGATCGGTTAGGGTTTTGCAAGAATTGGAATTGAACTTTGGTTTGAATTAGAGATTTGTGAGAATTTCATGATGCTTGTTTTTTAAGTGGATTTTATGCAATGCTCGTGTGAGTATTTGCATGGACTAATGTTGAGTCAAGTCGCGGACTTGTGCTCGGATTCGTTTTGTGGTTTGTTCATGTGCAGATATTGCTCAAGGGTGAACGTGGTCGATGACGGGACCAGAACTATGTTCATGGAGGAACTGAGGTTCGGGACTAGGTTCAAGGAGGAACTAAGGTCTTGGTGGTCAAGGATGTTATGCGGGACGTACGAACTAAGAGAATGGTGCACATGAAGAATGGTTAGTCACGTGAGTATGGCAGGTGGCCATACGCGTGCAAAGTGTTAGTCACGTGAGTATGGTAGGGTTGCCATACGCGTGCAAGAGTTGTACTCGGCCAGGTTGGGCCAAGTGGAGTTGTGTTGAATACATACTCTTTCTAGGATTAGGAGTGGGACTCCTTCTAGGATTAGGAATTGTATTCAGGACTCCTTGTGTTTTGCTCCTTTAAATAGGAGGGGTTGTCTCCTGTTGAAAGGCATCAAACAGAGCTGAGCGCATTGAGAGCATTGAGCTCAGTTTTAGGGTTTGTATTCCTTTGATGGGAGTACATTAGACAAGAGAAATAAAGATCAATTCTTCCAGATCCTTGCGTGCTACAGTAACCGCGTTGCTACAGTATTTCATGTTTTGGTTCTTGTTTGCATGCTTGTTCTGGTTCTAGATTGGTTTTTGTTCTTTGAGATTCATCTTGATTTGATCCATCAAATACCTTTCTAGGGTATTGATCTAGTGTTCCTCAAAGTTTTGTTGATTAATCTTTTTTTGTTCCTAATTAATCTACAAGTTTTGATTAGATTGATTTTCATCAAGTTCAGGAACAGCAAGCTTGCAAAGCTCATAACTTTTGATCCGTAATTCCGATTGAGCTGATTAATTTTGGGTTCGATTCGTATTGGAATCTAGTTTCTTTTTGCCAAATTTTAGATTGATCTAACGGTTGGATCTCCAGGAATTTCCATTTTACCGAACCTCTATCATTCTGTTTTTGTCGAATACGAGGCAATTATTTGGTCCTGTTTTGGGGTAAACTTTTAGTAGATTGAAAATTTGGTTTTTGCTTCATCACAATCATTCACCCCCCCTCTGATTGCTATATTCGTATACTTCGATCCTACAAGTGGTTTCAGAGCGAGGATTTTCTAATCTATCTTAACCGGTGATTAGATCAATGGATCGTTATTCGATAAAACCATGTGTATTCGATGGTGTTGATTTTTAGTTTTGGAAGGCCAAGATGGAGGCGTTCATCCAAGCACAGGGCTTCAAAATTTTGGAGAAAGTCTACAAGCCATATGAAGTCCCTGCAAACGACAACGTCAACGAAGCCAATCGCACACATGTTGAAGCAAACAGCAAGGCGCGCAACTTGATCATCCAAGGTTTGGGACGTAGCGACTTTGATCATGTGATCCATCTCAAATCTCCATACGAGGTATGGAAATCTCTTTGTGATTACCATGAGGGTTCTAACACTATCAAAGAGGTTCATCAAGATCTTTACAAAAAGGAATACATGTGATTTGAGATGAAGCCTGGTGAGTCGCTAGATGACTTCTTTGCACGCTTTAATAAAATTCTTAGCAATTTGCATGCTGTTGGAGTTAGATTTGATGATGCCGCTAATGCTAGACAATTGCTTGGTGCATTAGACATGTCTATTTGGGAAATGAAAGTAACATCCATTAGAGAATCAACTGTCGTGAGTACATTTACTTTAGATGTTCTTTATTCTAAGTTGAAAACTCATGAGTTGGATGTTCTTGCCAGGAAGGGTAATGTTAAATCAATTGCTTTGATCTCTAATCCTAACATGTCAAATACAAATTTCTCTTCTAGCTTTGCTTTGTCCTCCTTGTCTTCTTTAACAGATGAGCAAATTGAAGAATTTCCTGAAGAAGACTTGGCACTACTCTCTTCTCGTTTTAACAAAGCTTTGCAGAATGTGAGAATGAGAAACAGAGGTGATCCTCCAAGGTTCTATGAGTGTGGTAATCTCAACCAAATGCGTTCAAATTGTCCTAAGCTTGCAGGAAAAGCATCAAAGGAGGAGAAGGACAACAGAAAAGAGAAATGGAAGTTCTCTTCAAGCGATAAAAAGAAGAAGAACTTCATCAACCGTAAGGTTGTCCACCGAGTTCTTTCCGCGTTTGAACAAGTCAACTTAAGCGATGGTTGGACAAACGCTCCAGGATAGCTACTACATCTTAACATGGTTGGACCATCTCGAGTTCAATCTTTTGGAGGCAAATGGTATGTACTTGTGATCGTTGATGATTTTTCTAGATACTCTTGGGTATATTTTATGGCATCTAAGGATAAGGCTTTTAGTCATTTTAGAAGTCTTATTCTTAGGCTTTCTGTTGATCATCCAGGAGCTCTTAGAGCGATTACAAGTGATAATGGAACCGAGTTTAAAAATTCTTCTTTTGATCACTTTTGTGCTGAAAAGGGAATTGATCATCAATTTTCATCACCTAGAGTGCCTCAACAGAATGGTGTAGTTGAAAGGAAAAACAGAACGTTGGTTGAGATGACTAGAACCATGTTAGATGAACATCACACTCCTAGAAACTTTTGGGCTGAAGCGATTTCAACTGCATGTTATGTTTCAAACCGTGTGTTTTTGAGATAAAAATTGGGTAAGACTCCATATGAGCTTCGGTTTGGGCATAGGCCTACTGTTTCTCACTTTGAGGTTTTTGGATGCAAATTTTTTGTCTTGAAATCTGGAATTCTTGATAAATTTGAAGCTACATCGATGCATGGCATTTTTCTTGGATATCTTGCTCATACTCGTGGCTATCGTGTGCTTGTTTTGGAGACTAACAAAATTGTGGAAACTTGTGAAGTTACTTTTGATGAGGCTAGTCCAGGCACTAGCTCAAGTGATGCAGGTACAGACACATACGTTCAGGGGGAGAAAATATTTGAAGACAATGTGATGTTGATGTTGAAGATGAGGTCTTGACTCTTCCTAATGCACAACAAGTTGTAGCACCATTGGCACCTACTTCTACATCACCTACAGCTAACCATCCTCAAGCTACAACATCATCTGTACATGCTGAAAATGAAAAAGGAGAAGAAGAAGTTTCAAAACCCAAAGCTCCCTTGCATATTCAGAAAATGCATCCATCTGAACAAATGATTGGAGACCTAAATGAGAGAATCACCCGATCCAGGTTTATTCATTCTGATACTCATGCTCATTCTGCTTTAGTTGCTTTTTTTGAACCCAAAGATATATCTCATGCATTTCTTGACGAATCTTGGATCAATGCCATGCATGAAGAATTAGAGAATTTTGAACGAAATAAAGTTTGGAAACTAGTCTCACCACCTCTTGATTTTAATGTTATTGGAACTAGATGGGTTTTCAAAAATAAACAAAGTGAGGATGGTGTTGTTGTTAGAAACAAGGCTAGATTGGTTGCTCAAGGTTTTACTCAAGTTGAGGGCTTAGATTTTGATGAAACCTTTGCTCCTGTTGCTAGAATTGAAGCCATTAGAATCCTTTTAGCATTTGCTGCATCCAAAGGTTTTAAATTGTATCAAATGGATGTGAAAAGTGCTTTTGTTAATGGCTACATAAATGAGGAGGTTTATGTCAAGCAACCACCTGGTTTTGAAAATCCAAAGTTTTCAAATCATGTGTTCAAACTGTCAAAAGCTTTGTATGGTTTGAAACAAGCCCCTAGAGCATGGTATGATAGGCTAAAAACCTTTTTAATTGAAAAAGGGTTTTCAATGGGAAAGGTTGACAAAACACTCTTTTTACTCAAGCAAGGCAATGATCAACTATTCGTTCAGATTTATGTTGATGATATTATCTTTGGTGGTTCCTCTCATGTTTTAGTGTCTAAGTTTTCAGAAACCATGAGGGACGAATTTGAGATGAGTATGATGGGAGAGTTGACATACTTTTTAGGACTGCAAATCAAGCAAACAAAGGACGGTACTTTTGTGCATCAAAGCAAATACACAAAAGACTTGTTGCATCGATTTGGGATGGAAAACAGCAAGCCGATCATGACACCCATGGAAAGCAGTTGCACACTTGATCTGGATGAAGATGGTGAGCCGGTTGATCAAAAGGAATATAAAAGCATGATAGGTTCACTTTTGTACCTCACTGCATCAAGGCCGGATATACAATTTGATGTGTGCCTGTGTGCTCGTTTTCAAGCTTCCCCACGTGCTTCACATCGACAAGCTGTCAAAAAGATTTTCAGGTACTCCATGGTACTCAAGATTTTGGCATTTGGCTTTCTGCTTCCTCATGCATTAGTTTAAGAGCTTTCTCTTATGCTGATTTTGGAGGATGTAGAATTGATAGAAAAAGTACATCTGGTACATGCCATTTCTTAGGTAACTCTCTTATTGCATGGTCATCTAGAAAACAATCTTCTGTTGCACAATCAACTGTTGAATCTGAATATGTGGCTGCTGCTAGTTGTTGCTCTCAAATTCTTTGGATAGTAGCTACACTTCAACATTATGGGGTTAATTTGGATAGTGTTCCGCTTTTGTGTGATAACACTAGTGTAATTTGCATTGCTAAGAACCCTGTGCAACATTCAAGGACAAAACATATTGACATCAGATTTCACTTTCTTAGAGATCATGTTGAAAAAGGGAACATTGTGCTTCATCATGTGGATACTGAACATCAATTGGCAGACATTTTCATAAAACCTTTGTCTTCTTCTCGTTTTGTTTTTATTCGGGGAGAACTTGGGATTGTTCATCCAATGGGTTTGTTTTGAGGGGGAGTTTCTTTGCCAAGGTCTTCCACTTGATGACCTTATTTTATCATATTTCTTTATATATTATGTAATTGTGCTAATATATGATAATCTAAATTGTTCCACTTGAACTAAAAAAATGACTTTGCGGAATTCCTTTGTCTGATGGCCTATAGCTAAATACTCTGTGATATCTTACTCTTCTAGGCTTGATATTGAATCTTCTTGATAAATTTGGGCAATGGAGCAAGTGTGTTTTCAGCTTTACTCTTTCATAAAACCTTTTAATCACTTTTGCATGTTTACAATCAAAGAAAAAGGAAAAGAAAAGGGAATCAATAAAAAGGGGGTTGTTAAAAGCAAAAGCCTCAAGTTGTATACTTCAGGGCATGCTTTCCCTAAAAAGATAAGATGTATGCTTCAAACATGTCATTCCCTCAAAGACAAGATGTATGCTTCAAGCATGCCACTCCAAGGAAATAAAAGAAGTATGCTTCAAGCATGCCACATGCAGTTTACTGTTTAAAGGTTAAATTGGTCTACTAGATTGGAGTTGAAACTACTTGCTCGCCCTAACTTGTTAGTTGCTTTAATTTTGAGCCTTTGCTTTTCTACTAAGGTTTTGCTTAATACTTGGCTATAGTTGACTGAATTGAGGTTGAGATGCATGTCATTCCCTAACTTGTTAAAATCACATTAAGATCATGTATTTTGCATATTATGTGATATGTAAGGTTATATTATCGAATGAGCTCATCTTTTCCTATGTTGGCACTCTTTTTGTTTCTTCCTGTGAAATCATTGCTATCGGGAAAATTTTGAACATGTTCTTTCTTTTGTATTCTTGATGAATCCATTGTTGAAGGGGGAGATATTTGGGAATCTTTGAGAAGATTAAAGAAAAAGGGTGAGAAGTTTAAAGAAAAAGGGGGAGAAGTTTTTGGAAATCTGAGAATTTTGGGAGAAGTTTGGAGCATTTTGGAATTTTTGGGCACATTGCACATTCACACACATTTTCCTTCTTAGGGGGAGATTTTCGTTTTTTTTTTCTTAGAAAGGTTTGTTACTTTGAATTTTGGTCAAATGGGGAGTTTAGTGTTTTTCACTTTGGTCTACTCAAAAATCCTTTGTGATGTGAATGCCAAATGTTCAATTCTAAGTGGTGTTGCCAATGTTTTCATCAAGGGGGATATTGTGAAATCATGTGCTGAAAAATTGGCTTAGAATTGAATTTGCAAAATGTGCTTGCGCATGTGTTTGACAATTTGACAAGAAATAGTAAGTTTTCTTTTTGCGCCGGACCGGTTTTCGCTACTGCGCCGGACTAAACTTTTAGTCTGGCGTGAACGTGCTCTCGAGGTACTTTGTGCCGGACCAAATTTTTCTATTGGCGCCGGACCAAAAGTTCCAAAGCAAATTGCGCCGATTCAAATTAGGGTTTCTTTCGCATCTACGCTGGACCAAATTTTTGGTCCGTCGTGAACACCGTTTTGAGCTTATGCGCTAGACCAAGTTGCTTTGAAACCGAGCGTGGCACGTTTGTGCCGGACCAATTTTTTGGTCCGCTGTGAACGTGTTTTCAAACGTTTTTGAGCTGGACTCAATTTTTCGAAACCAGTAAGTGTTGCATGTACGCCGGACCAAATTTTCCTTGATCTGCCGTGAACGTGTTTTCAAACGTTTTTGCATCGGACTTAAGTTTCTAAAACCATTAAGTTTTGCATGTACGCCGGACCAAATTTTTGGTCCGTCGTGAATGGGTTTTTCGAGTGACCTTTTCATGTATACGCCGGACCATATTTTTGGTCCGTCGTGAATGTATTTTACTCGGTTAGGGTTTTGCAAGAATTGGAATTGGACTTTGGTTTGAATTAGAGATTTGTGAGAATTTCATGATGCTTGTTTTTTAAGTGGAATTTATGCAATGCTCGTGTGAGTATTTGCATGGACTAATGTTGAGTCAAGTCACAGACTTGTGCTCGGATTCGTTTTGTGGTTTGTTCATATGCAGGTATTGCTCAAGGGCGAACGTGGTCGATGACGGGACCGGAACTAGGTTCATGGTGGAACTGAGGTTCGGGACTAGGTTTAAGAAGGAACTGAGGTCTTGGTGGTCAATGATGTCATGCGGGACGTTCGAGCTAAGAGAATGGTGCACATGAAGAATGGTTAGTCACGTGAGTATGGCAGGTGGCCATACGCGTGCAAAGTGTTAGTCACGTGAGTATGGTAGGGTTGCCATACGCATGCAAAAGTTGTACTCGGCCAGGTTGGGCTAAGTGGAGTTGTGTTGAATACATACTCCTTCAAGGATTAGGAGTGGGACTACTTCTAGGATTAGGAATTGTATTCAGGACTCCTTGTGTTTTGCTCCTTTAAATAGGAGGGGTTGTCTCCTGTTGAAGGGCATCAAACAGAGTTGAGTGCATTGAGAGCTTTGAGCTCAGTTTTAGGGTTTGTACTTGTCGGGATCCGAATTTGCAAATCCGGACCCTCTGTGTATTCAGCACTAGTCTAGGAACGCGCTAGTGCACACAGTATTAACATCGGTAAATATCACAATCATACCATTCGATACTAAATAAGTACTTTAATCAAATATTCAAACTGGTTGCTTGACCTTATGGTCAAGTTACAAATATACGCCTTGCGGGACGAAACTTATTAAAAGAGAAATAATAGCAGCGGAAAATAACATCGTGGCGCCATCCAGTATATCACAGGCAACTGACTGGGCTCGCTCCCTAAGTAGACGGTTCCTCTTGGAGCTCCTCCTCCAAAGCTGGTGTAGTCTCCTCTTGCACTGGTGTTGCATTGCGGCAAGGGTGAGTACTTGGTACTCAGCAAGTCATGCACAGAATGCAAGCTAATATACTATATGCATGGCTTGATACAAAGGAATAGCTCAAGGTATGTTTGAAGTAAACAGCATTTGACAAGTAACATAAGTAGATTCGAAAGCAATAGAAACAAGTACAAGATCGATAACTTTTCAACGAGTTTAGTGAACATCTTTCCCAATCCTAGTCCACATTTCCATCAACATCATTCTTTAAACCAAATCCCATTTCCAAGCCCAAATTGTTTTCGTGAAAGTCTAACCCTTGACTGTAATTCCCGAGCGATGTCCAATACCGCGGACACGGCTATTCGAATAGATTTTACACTCTGCAGAGGTTATGCACTTTACCCACAAGATACAGTCAAACACCACAAAGGCGAGTTCCCGTAACAAAGTCTTTCGGAAACTTCTAACAATACAAGTGGTCCTCTCCGGTGTTGCACACTAACCCTTCCCTTAGCTAAGGCGAAGTTTAGGCCAACCAACCGTTAGATGGGTACCTGGCCTCAGCCCCGGTACGCTCCCCCGTTCAACTTACACAAAGGGTGTAGTTGACATCCTGAGGTCCCACAGGTACGTTATTAGCAACTTAATCAACTAGGTCCATCCCATTACAGACATGTGGTTGCACGTTTGACCCAGTTCAAAGGCTTGCAAGGTTAAGTCCTTAGGGTGACCAGGGCAAGACTACCCGAAGAACCAAACCAACATTCCCAACGCCACAACTGGCCCCCCTGATCATCCTTGCCACATGCCCCGGTCAAAAGCTATTTATCAAACCCCAGTTGATTACCATGCACCACGTGCCATCAACATCACATGATACCTTCCCAAAACAGGTTCAATATATCATTAAGTCAATATTAACATTTGATTGTCCAAAATCATGTCATGAGCACGTAGCAGGTCTAAGCAATATGCTACAACGGTTTAAAAACCCATGTTGGCAATTTAGTAGTGTCCAACTAGTAATCCACAACTAGGGTGACAAGGGGTCATGGCACATATTTAATTAATCAAGGTGTCATACAACAAATTGGCATTTATCTAATTTCCCATATCTAAATAAAGTATTTTCTAATTGAACTAGCATGCAATAAATTAAATCAAAATAGGTTTCAAAATGGGATCAACATGGTCAAAGCATAACTTGCCTTCAAAAAGTACTTGCTCTTGGTCCTGAGCTGGCTCCTAGGTCAACACTTCTCCTTCGAATCCTTCCGGCACATCAACGTCTACTCGTAACACGTGCAAATAGCAACAAATGAATAAAACAGTACACAAGAAGTGTCCAAACATCCATATAAAGTTCATAAACAGAGAGAACATAATTTTATGAATTTTTAGAAACTAGAATCGTCAAATTCGGAGTTTAAACGCGAAAGTTATTGCATTTTGAAGTTTAAATAATCAATTAAATAATATTATAGAGAAAAACTTTACTACAAAAATTAAATAAAATTCATCATTAGGTAGATCTCAATTTTATACAAATTTAGAAATTTGAATCACTCGAATCGGAGTTAAAATGCAAAAGTTATAAGCATTTGAAGTTTGAATCAAATTTGAATTCAATAATTCGGATTAATAAATCATTTTATTTTTCGGAAATTCTTTTATTGCTTCAGCAGGGACACGTGTCAGCCCCTGATTGGGCGGCTGACGTCAGCTGGTCCATGGATGTGGTCCATAGTTTGGCTCGGGTCTACCGTGGACCAGGTCCACGGCTCCCCGTGAGACTGACAGGTGGGACCCACTGGGGTGACGTCATTGCGGCGCGCGGTAGGACTCGACCTGCTCTTGGCGAGTGGGACCCACGGGTGACGTCATTCTTGCGGCGTCAGCGGGGACTCGACCTTCTCGGCGGTGGGACCCGCGGTGGCGTCATGGGTGGCGTCACTAGCGTGTGAGCTTTGCCTTGTCGGCCGGCTGAGTTCCGCAGCGCCTGGCGTGGGCGGCAGGTGGGCCCTCGACCGGGCGGCGTGTCGAAGACACGCAACTCACGCCGCGGCGCCGACGCGATAGTCAGACTTCCAGCCACGTGGCGCGATCTCGGCCGTTGATTCGAAAATCAACGGCCCAGATTGGATCTGGTGACGCACGTTTGGGGTGAACGTGGCCAATCTGGACCGTTCGATCTTGATCGGACGGTCAAGATTCCATCTAACGCATACAACGCGGGTTAACGCTAACCGTTTGATCTAAATCTAACGGCTGAGAATGGATCTAGTACTGTGCGGTGACGGCTACGTGGCACGATCTAAGCCGTTGGATCTAGATCCAACGGTTGAGATTAGATCTGGGAATTTCAACGTGGAACTCACCGGGGGTGACGTGGCGAGATCTGGGGCGTTGGATCTGGATCGGACGGTGGAGCGAGCTCGGGGTCGGCGATGGCTTGCGGCGGCGCTGGCCCACCGGAGACGGGGACGGCGACCACGGCGACGGCATTGCGGGGCGACTCCGGCAACGTGAAGGGTCTCCACAGGCGCGGCTTGACCTCACGGTTCCGGAATTGGGCTCAACGGCGGCGGAGAACGGCGGACGGCGGCGGAATCGGCACTTGAACGCGGCGGAACGCTCCTCCAACTCCGGCGAGCGATTGCGGCGGCTACGTGGCAGCTTGGGCGGCGTGAGCTAGGGCTACAGGTGCGCACGGAAATCGGCAACCCGACAGCGGCGGCGGCACATTAAATACCCCCTCGATGTCGCGGCGAAAAGCGAGAGCCACGACGGCGGCGGAGTCCGGCGGCGACACGGAGAGGGTGACGTGGCAAGCGCACAGCCGTTGGATCAAGATCCAACGGTGCAAAGGTTTGGGCTCGGGTCTGACTCGGGCGAGCTAGCTGGCTCGGTCGGGCTCGGGCTCAGGTGACGTGGCTCAATCTCGGCCGTTCGATCTTGATCAGACGGTCGAGAGGGTTAGGCACGGTTGGGTTCGAGTCGGACTCGAACTCGAGTCGGACTCGGGCTCGGTCGGTGGAACAGTACAAACCCACTCACTATTAAACCAATTAAATAATTCAAATTAATTCCCAGAAATTCATTTAATCCATTAAAAATAGCAAAAGACTCAGAAAAATTCCAGAAAAATTCCAGAAAAATTCTGAAAAATATTTTGGAACATTTTGGACTCAAATAAAATATTTCCAAGAAATTTTTATTTGCAAAGTCAAATTCTTTAATTATTTCAAAATGGAATAAATTCAAATAAATTCCAAATAAATCCAAATAAATTCCAGAAAATTCCAAAAATTCACCAAAGTGCCAAAACACACATGAATTTAAGAAAAGCAAAATTTTGGGGTGCTACAAACCTCCCCCCTTAACAGAATCTCATCCCCGAGATTCAGGGCTTTCTAAAGAAATAGGTTCGGAAATTCTTTCTTCAAATCCTCCTCGCGCTCCCAAGTTGCTTCACTCTCCGCATGGTTGCTCCATTGAACTCTGCAGAAACGGGTTGACTTGTTCCTCGTCTCTAGATCCATTGTGTCTAGAATCTTCACGGGGTGTTCCTTGTAGGTCAGATCCTCTTGTAACTCGATTGACTCTAGCGGTGTCTGCTCCTCAGGTACTCGGAGACACTTCTTCAGCTGGGACACGTGGAACACGTCATGCACTCCTGCTAGTGATTGCGGTAACTCTAGCTGATAAGCAACTTCACCTCTGCGGCTGAGAACCTTGAATGGTCCAACATATCTCGGCGCGAGTTTTCCCTTGGCATGGAATCTCTTAACTCCTCTGAGCGGTGTGACTCTGAGATACACGAAATCCTCTGGTTCAAAACTCAGGTCTCGGCAACGGTTGTCAGCATAACTCTTTTGTTGCGATTGGGCTATCTTTAATCTCTCCCTGAACATGGCAATATGTCCTTCGGTTTCTTGAAGAATATCCGGCCCAAAGACACGGCGTTCACCTGTCTCGTTCCAATTCAACGGTGTCCGACAGGGTCGACCATATAGTGCTTCAAATGGTGACATTTGCAAACTTGCTTGGTAACTGTTGTTGTAGCTGAACTCGGCGTACGGCAGACTTCTATCCCAAGAGGTAGCATAAGCTAAAGCACAAGCTCGTAGCATATCCTCCAAAATCTGATTAACCCTTTCTGTTTGCCCATCCATCTGTGGATGATAAGCTGTACTGAAGTTCAAACGGGTTCCCATGGCTTCATGCAGCTTATTCCAAAACCTCGAGGTAAACTGGGTACCTCTGTCCGATACAATCTTCTTCGGCACTCCGTGCAAACAGACGATCCTGGTCATATACAACTCAGCTAATTTATCTCCCGAGTAGGTTGTCTTTACAGGAATAAAGTGGGCCACCTTAGTCAAGTGGTCTATTATGACCCATATGGAGTCATAACCTCCTTGAGTCTTGGGTAATCCGGTAATGAAGTCCATTCTGATTTCTTCCCACTTCCACTCAGGTATCTTTAATGGCTGCAGCAATCCCGCTAGTCTCTGATGCATTGCCTTGACTCTCTGACATATGTCACACAGCGCAACATGCTCGGCAACTTCGCGCTTCATGCTCGGCCACCAGAACCTTTCTTTCAAATCCTGATACATCTTGGCACTTCCAGGATGAATTGAATACTTGGAGTCATGGGCTTCTTCTAGAATCAATTGCTTCAGCTCCTTCTTTTTCGGCACACAAATGTGACCCTTCATCCATAACATGCCTTGCTCATCCAACTTGAAGTCCTCTGCCTTGCCTTCATCCATGTTGGACTTAATCCTTCGGATCTTGTCATCATCCTCCTGTCCTTCTCGGATCTGATCCTCCAGGGTGGGCTTCACTTCCAATGCGGCCAAGAATCCTTCTGGTACGACTTCAATCTGCATTCTCTGGAAATCCTTACATAGCTCATCCTGACTTGTGGCTAGCAACATGTTCACAGTATGGCTTTTCCGACTCAGAGCATCGGCAACTACGTTGGCCTTCCCGGGATGATAATGGATTCCAACATTATAGTCCTTGATCAACCCTAACCATCTCCTCTGTCTCATGTTCAGGTCTGATTGGGTGAAGATGTACTTAAGACTCTTATGGTCCGTGTATACTTCACATCTGTTTCCAATTAAATAGTGACGCCACAACTTCAGAGCATGCACTACGGCAGCTAGCTCTAAGTCATGCGTGGGATAATTCTCCTCATGCGGCCTCAACTGCCTTGATGCATAAGCGACGACCTTTCCGTTCTGCATCAACACACATCCAAGTCCTTGACGCGATGCATCACAATAAATATCAAAGCTTTGATTAACATCCGGTAGAACTAACACCGGCGCTGATGTCAATCGCTTCTTCAGTTCTTGAAAACCTTTCTCGCACTCTGGCGTCCATGCAAACTTCTTCTCCTTTTTCAACAATTGCGTAAGAGGTTTTGCAATGGTCGAAAAGCCTTCAATGAAACGGCGGTAGTAACCTGCCATTCCTAGGAAACTCCGGATCTGGGTCACGGTCTTTGGCTGCTCCCAATGTAACACAGCTTCTACCTTGATTGGATCAACGGCAACTCCTTCTGCGGTCATTACATGTCCGAGGAACTCCACCTTGTCCTTTCAAAAGTCACATTTGCTGAACTTGGCGAAAAGTTGCTATTCCCTCAGCTTTTCCAACACTCGCCTCAAGTGCTCTGCATGTTCATCCTCTGTCTTGAAGTAGATCAAGATATCATCTATAAACACAACAACAAACTTGTCCAAATACGCCATGAACACCTTATTCATCATATTCATGAAATATGTTGGCGCATTCGTCAAACCAAAGGACATAACTGTAAACTCGTAATGTCCATATCTCGACGAGAATGCGGTCTTTGGAATATCCTCTGATCGGATCTTCAACTGGTGGTATCCCGATCTCAAATCAATCTTAGAGAAAACTCCGGCTCCTCTCAGCTGATCAAACAAATCATCGATCCTGGGTAGCGGATACTTATTCTTCACGGTGACTTCATTGAGTGCACGGTAGTCAATGCACATCCTGAAACTCCCGTCCTTCTTCTTGACAAACAGAACTGGCGCTCCCCACGGCGACGAACTCGGTTTGATAAATCATTTCTCCATTAACTCTTCGAGTTGCTTCTTCATCTCTACCAATTCTTCAGTGGACATCCGATAAGGTCTCTTTGCTATCAGTGCTGTTCTAGGTACAAGCTCTATCACAAACTCTATGTCTCTGTCTGGCAGCATACCAGGTAGATCTTCAGGAAAGACATCTGGGTACTCATTCACCACTGAGACATCTTCTATGCTGATTGCCTTGGCGCTGTTAACCATCAACCGTCCATTTCTAACGGCGGTAGCTTGGAATTCCACTTTCTTTCCACCCGGGCTCTCCACTGAGATAATCCTTCGTCCACAATCTAATACGGCCTTGTGCTTGGATAACCAATCCATTCCCAAAATAACATCTAAGGTCCGGGTCTCCAAAATAATAAGGTTCGCTAGGAACTCTATTCCATCTATTAGTATTCTCACCCCAGAACATCCTACTTTCATTCGGAGTTCGGAACCAGGGGTTTGAACTAAAACATGCATTTAAGTCTTGCAATCTCCAAATCATTTTTAGTAGCAAAGCCTTGAGAAACAAACGAATGCGAAGCTCCAGAATCAAACAAAACTGTTGCAGGTACTGAGTCGACAAGTAACTTACCCAGTACGACATCCGTGGCATTCTGAAGTGCATCTGCGGTGACATGGTTGACTCGGCCTCTCACCACAGTCTGGGATGCTGCTCCTGGTGCTTATAACACCCCAAAATTTTGCTTTTCCTAAATCTATGTGTGATTTGGCACTTTGGTGAATTTTTGGAATTTTCTGGAATTTATTTGGATTTATTTGGAATTTATTTGAATTTATTCCATTTTAAAATAATTAAAGAATTTAATTTTGCAAATAAAGTTTTGTTGGAAATATTTTATTTGAGTCCCAAATACCCTAAAATATTTTCGAATTTTTCGGAATTTTTACGAGTATTTTGCTATTTTTAATGAATTAAAGGAATTCTTGGAAATTATTTTAATTATTAAATCGCTGGAAAATCAAGTCGGGTCAAGTACTATTCATCCGACCGAAGTCGAACCCGAGTCGGACTTCGAGTCCGACCGAGCCACGTGACTCGGCCGAACCAGCTCTAAACCTAATCGATCCCAACCGTTGGATCGAGATCCTGATCGAGGAATTGATCCGCATCGCTTCGACCGGATCCGGTCCGGATCCGTTGCGCCCGGGGAATCTGGGCCGTTGAGCGGGACGCGTGGACGGCCGTGATTGCGTCGTCTTCCCGTGACCGAGTCGGAGAGCGCCGCCGTGTCCGTTAGGGTTCGTGGGATTCCCGCACGTCGAGGCCCCATATAAGGATCCGACCCCGCCGCCTTTTTGCTCCTTCCTGTGCGTGTATTTTGCCCTGGATCTCCACGCTTAAGCCGCCGCCGTCGCCTCACGATTTCTCGCCGAAGTTCGGGGTGTGCCGCCGCGGTTTTCCTTCGTTTCCGGCGCCGTTCGTCATCCTCCGCCGCATTCGAGTCCGGATCTGAGAACCTCGCGTCAAGGCGCACCTGTTGGGTGCACTCACTTGGCCGGAGACGCCCCGAAGCGCCGCTGTCGTGGTCTTCGTCCTCGGCACCGGTGAACCCACGCCGCCGCGTGCCATTGTCGTCCGCGAGCTCGGGGAACCATCGGATCAAGATCCAACGCACGAGGTGAGGCCACGTCGCCCCGTTACTGTTCCCGTCCCCGATTAGATTTCAACCGTTAGATTTAGATCGTACGGCGAGGGTTAGCCGCGTCGTCAGCATTAGATTAGATCTGGACCGTCCGATCTAGATCGAACGGCCCGGATCAACCGTGTAGTTTTGAACGTGAAGCCTAGATCCAATCTGGGCCGTTGATTTTCAAATCAACGGTCGAGATTGTGCCACGTGTACCCAAGCCACGCCACGCGCGCGTGAGCGCGTGTCTCTGACACGCGGGGCCCGCGTGTCAGCGGGACAACCGAACCGCACCATGACGTCACCGCTGACGTCACGGTGGGGCCCGCATGTCAGCGAGTTAGACCGCACGGGTTAATTGCGTGCGTGACACCGACATGTGGGGCCCACATGTCAGCGACACGTGAACCGTGGACCGGGTCCACGGTAGACCCGAGCCGAGCGTGGACCGAGTCCATGGACCGGCTGACGTCAGCAGACCAATCAGAGGCTGCCACGTGTCCTCGCTGACGCAATAATTAATTTTCGAAAAAGAAAATGATTTATTAATTCGAAATAATGATTTCAGATTTTGTTTCGAACTTCAAACGCTTATAACTTTTGCGTTTCAACTCCGATTTGATTGATTCAAATTTCTAAATTTGTATAAAATTGAGATCTACCTAAATATGAATTTTATTTAATTTTTGGACTAAATTTTTTCTCTGTAAAATTATTTAATTGATTATTTAAACTTTAAAATGCTATAACTTTTGCATTTTAACTCCAAATTTGACGATTCCAGTTTCTAAAAATTCATAAAATTATGTTCTCTATGTTTATGGATTTTATTTGGATGTTTGGACACTTTTTGCATATTGTTTATTTGTGTATTGCTATTTGCACGCTTTACGAGTAGACGTTGAAGTGCCGGAAGGATTCGAAGGAGAAGTATTGACTCAGGATCCAACTCAAGACCAAGAGCAAGTACTTTTTGAAGGCAAGTTGTGCTTTGACCATGTTGATCCTATTTTGAAACCTATTTTGATTTAACCTATTGCATGCTAGTTCAATTAGAAAATACTTTATTTAAATATGGGGGATTAGATAAATACCAACTTGCTGTATGACACCTTGATTATTTAAATATGTGCCATGACCCTTGTCACCCTAGTGTGGATTACTAGTTGGACATTATTAAATTGCCAACATGGGTTTTAGACCGTTGTAGTATACCGCTTAGACCTGCTACGTGCTAATGACATGATTTTGGACAATCAAATGTTAATATTGACTTAATGATATATTGAACCTGTTTTGGAAAGGTATCATGTGATGTTGATGGCACGTGGTGCATGGTAATCAACTGGGGTTTGATAAATAGTTTTTCGACCGGGGCATGTGGCAAGAATGATCAGGTGGGCCAGTTGTGGCACTGGGGATGTTGATTTGGTTCTTCGGGTAGTCTTGCCCTGGTCACCCTAAGGACTTCACCTTGCAAGCCTTTGAACTGGGTCTAACGTGCAACCACATGTCTGTAATGGGACGGACCTAGTTGACTAAGTTGCTAATAACGTACCTGTGGGACCTCAGGAGGTCAACTACACCCTTTGTGTAAGTTGTACGGGTGAGCGCATCGGGCCGAGGCCAGTACCCATCTAACGGTTGATTGGCCTAAACTTCGCCTTAGCTAAGGGAAGGGTTAGTGTGCAATAACCGGGGAGGACCACTTGTATTGTTAGAAGTTTCCGAAAGACTTTGTTACGGGAACTCGCCTTTGTGGTGTTTGACTGTATCTTGTGGGTAAAGTGCATAACCTCTGCAGAGTGTAGAATCTATTCGAATAGCCGTGTCCGCGGTATTGGACATCGCTCGGGAATTACAGTCAAGGGTTAGATTTTCTCAAAAATGACTTGGACTTGAAAGGTTGGGTTTGGTTAAATAATGATGTTGATGGAAATGTGGATTAGGATGGGAAAGATGTTTACTAAACTCCTTGAAAAGTTAATTATGTTATACTTGTTTCTACTGCTTTCGAATCTACTTATGTTACTTGTCAAATGTCACATCGCAAATATACCTTGAGCTATTCCTTTGTATCAAGCCATGCATATAGTCTATTAGCCTGCATTCTGTGCATAACTTGCTGAGTACCAAGTACTCACCCTTGCCACAATACAACACCAGTTGAAGAGGAGACTACACCAGCTTTGGAGGAGGAGCTCCAAGAGGAACTGTCTACTTAGGGTGCGAGCCCAGTCAGTTGCCTGTGGTATACTGGATGGCGCCACGATGTTATCTTATTTTTCCGCTGCTATTATTTCTCTCTTAATAAGTTTCGCCCTACGAGGCGTATATTTGTAACTTGACCATAAGGTCGAGTAACCAGTTTGACTATCTAATTAAAGTACTTTATTAATATCGAGTGGTATGATTGTGATATTTACCGATGTTAAGACTGTGTGCACTAGCGCGTTCCTGGACTAGTGCTGAATACACAGAGGGTCCGGATTTGCAGATTCGGGTCCCGACAGAGGTGGTATCAGAGCCATACTGACCGTAGGCTCAACCTTAGCTAGAATGGTCTTAGAGAGGTTAAAACCTATTTTCTAAAGGCTAAAAGTTTGTCAAGATAAGAAATGACATCTCGACTTATCCCATTCTTTCTTTTCTTGTCTCTTGCTGAATTTTTCCTTACCTTGTCACGATTTAAAAATTCCGAGTTCTTACGTAAGCACTCTTGTGACAGATGGAGGGAGAGTTCAACTACGTCGACTTGGAGGTTGGTCACGCCGCAGAACTTTGGCGTATGCTACAGACTCTCGGAGATTTTGAGAAGCCGCAATACCAAGTGGAAGTAATCAGACAAGTAGGATTTATCAAGGCTTGTGACGTGAAGATTGTGGTACCTGCTAGGAAGAAGGGCCCAGGCAATCGCCCGATACACTGCACTGCTAGGAGGTCCACAATGCAGATGGGCATCCAAGAAGTATCACGACGAGCAATGCGGCACATTACCCGTATCTACGCCAGCGAGTTGGAGAGCACGGTGTTTCGTTATCACCCGCGCAGCAATAACCTTCTTGACCCGAAGGCGATTCAGGATGAGGATGCCATGGTTACACAGTTGGCACGACTTGTTGTCGCCCAGGAGGATGTACTCGATGATACAAGCAAGGAGCTACAGAAGGCCCGCAAGGAGATCACAACAGAGAAGAACAGATGGCGGGAAGCTCAAGAGTATGTGTCACACCTTCTGCGAAGGATTGACGAGTTGGAGATGACTTTGTACGGACCAGGAGCAGGCGATTACTCGAGCTACACGAGCCAGATCCGGAGGAGTCAAATCTCGATGAGGACACTGCTTCTTCGACTACCACAGATGACACAGTTGCTGGACATGGCAATCGTTTCGCGCCTATGTCGCAGCATCCGTACCCAGGCCGTGGAGGTTTTCTCGATGAGTGAGCGTAGGTTTTATAGTGAGACTCCTTCGCTGAGTCGTGTCATAGAATAAAGAGTCACCCTTTAGGCGTTAGACTCCAGTGTTAGTTCAATTTGGATTTTCATTGCTTGCTGAGTGTGCAGTATGTGTTGCAGGCCATTAGGCATTGTAAGCAACCATACCAAGTTATTGATATCATTAGTTAATAAAGTTGGACCTTAAAGTTACACCTTTCGCCCCGCATAAGTTCCATATTACTTGTCTATTCTTGTTTCCCTCTCATCTCTAAAACCTAGAGCAAATCGACAGATGGTGAACACCCGCGGAAACTTTGGAGGCAATGGGAGTGGTTCTCGCCCAACAGAAAACCCCAATGATGGAGCACCAGCACCGCCACTGGATATGCAGAATTTCGGAGCTTTTCTCGCTGCTCAGACTCAGTTGATGCATGCTATGATGCAACAGATGCAACACGTCACTGCTCAGGCCACAGCTAATCAAGTCAATCAGGGACAACGCCCGAATACAAGACTGTCAGAGTTTATGAGGACCCATCCACCCACTTTTTCTGGGAATGCCAATCCGTTGGAGGCCGACGACTGGTTAAGGTCAATTGAGAGGAAGTTACATATCGCTCAATGCATAGGAAATGAGAAGGTACTCTACGCTTCTCATCAGTTGGAAGGAACAGCCGAATGGTGGGAGAACCACGTGCCACGCAAGAGAACCCTCGAGGACATCACTTGGGAAGAGTTCACGGTGCATTCCGTCGATTATCACGTGCTGAAGGAATCATGGATCTCAAGAAGGAGGAGTTCAGAGCATCAAGCAAGGTAATCACCGGTGGCCGACTACGAACAAGTTCACACGGCTTGCTCGCTACGCACTGAGGATGTAGCGACAGATAAAGCCAGGCGATCCTCGTTTCATGAAGGGACTTAACTCGGGATTGCAGTGGGGTGATCACCCACACCTTTCCAGATTTCCAGGAGCTTGTGAATAAGGCGCTCATTCTTGAGGACAAAGCGCAAGGAACCGGATGAGAACAGAAGCGCAGGATGCAACATCGAGGATCGCGTCGAGGAGCGCAAAGAACGATTGAGAGTTGCACCAAATCAGTTCTTCGATTCCACCACGAATACAACCAGACACCGTTACGGCACCAAGACCCGTCAATCGAACTATCAGACCCCACCCCCGCTAGAAACGCCGCTCGAGCAAAAGAAGGAATGCTGAAACGCCGCTACAATCGCAGAACGAGCCAGGACACTTTGCCAACAGTTGTCCAAAGAAGACAGCAGGAGTAACCCCAGTTCGCTTCAACCTGGGATCCACACCAGCTAGGACGCCAGCACCAGGAACCACAACCCAGACTGTGGTGAGAGGCCGAGTCAACCATGTCACCGCAGATACACTGCAGAATGCTACGGACATCGTACTGGGTAAGTTACTTGTTAACTCAGTACCTGCAACAGTTTTGTTTGACTCTGGAGCTTCGCATTCGTTTGTTTCGCAAGGCTTTGCTGCTAGAAATGAATTGGAGATTGCAAGGCTTAGATGCATGCTTCTAGTTCAAACCCCTGGTTCCGAACTCCGAACGAAAGTAGGATGTTCCGGGGTGAGAATACTAATAGATGGAATAGAGTTCCTAGCGAACCTTATTATTTTGGAGACCCAGACCTTAGATGTTATTTTAGGAATGGATTGGTTATCCAAGCACAGAGCCGTGTTGGATTGTGGACGAAGGACTATCTCAGTTGAGAGCCCGTGTGGAAAGAAAGTGGAATTTCAAGCCACTACAGTTAGAGATGGACAGATGATGGTTAACAGTACCAAGACAATCAACATAGAGGATGTCTCAGTAGTGAATGAGTACCCCGATGTTTTTCCTGAAGATCTACAGTATGCCTTGACAGGGACATAGAGTTTGTGATAGAGCTTGTACTGCACAAAGACCGATAGCAAAGAGACCCTATCGGATGTCCACCGAGGAGTTGGTAGAGATGAAGAAACAGCTAGAAGAGTTAATGGAGAAAGGATTTATCAGACCGAGCTCGTCGCCGTGGGGAGCACTAGTTTTGTTTGTCAAGAAGAAGGACGGGAGTTTCAGGATGTGCATTGACTACCGTGCACTTAATGAAGTCACCGTGAAGAATAAGTATCCACTACCCAGGATTGATGATTTGTTTGATCAGCTGAGAGGAGCCGGAGTTTTCTCCAAGATTGATCTGAGATCGGGATACCATCAGTTGAAGATCCGATCAGAAGATATTCCAAAGACTGCATTCTCGTCAAGACATGGACATTACGAGTTTACGGTTATGTCCTTTGGACTGACGAATGCGCCAGCATATTTCATGAATATGATGAATAAGGTGTTCATGGAATATTTGGACAAGTTTGTTGTCGTGTTCATAGATGATATCCTAATCTACTCCAAGACAGAGGATGAACATGCCGAACACTTGAGGCGAGTTTTGGAAAAGCTGAGGGAACAGCAACTCTTCGCCAAGTTCAGTAAGTGTGATTTTTGGAAGGACAAGGTGGAATTCCTAGGACATGTAATGACCGCAAAAGGAGTCGCTGTAGACCCAAGCAAGGTAGAAGCTTTGTTACATTGGGAGCAGCCGAAGACCGTAACCCAGATCAGAAGTTTCCTTTGAATGGCAGGATACTACCGCCGTTTCATTGAAGGCTTTTCGACAATTGCGAGACCTCTTACGCAATTGCTGAAAAAGGAGAAGAAGTTTGCATGGACGTCAGAATGTGAGAAAGGATTCCAGGAGCTGAAGAAGCGATTGACATCAGCGCTGGTGTTAGTTCTACCGGATGTTAATCAAAGCTTTGATATCTATTGTGATGCATCGCGTCAAGGACTTGGATGTGTGCTGATGCAGAACAGAAAAGTTGTTGTTTATGCATCAAGGCAGTTGAGGCCGCATGAGGAAAATTATCCGACGCATGACCTAGAGTTAGCTGCCGTAGTGCATGCCTTGAAGATATGGCGTCACTATCTGATCGGGAGCAGATGTGAAGTATATACGGATCATAAGAGCCTTAAGTACATATTCACCCAGTCGGATCTGAATATGAGGCAGAGGAGATGGTTAGAGTTGATCAAGGATTACAATGTTGGGATCCATTACCATCCCGGGAAGGCCAACGTAGTAGCCGATGCTCTGAGTCGGAAAAGCCATACCATGAGTATGTTGCTAGCCACAAGTCAGGATGAGTTATGTGAGGATTTCCAGAGAATAAAGATTGAGGTGGTACCTAGCGGATTCTTGGCCGCATTAGAAGTAAAGCCTACCATAGAGGATCAGATCCGAGAAGGACAGAAGGATGATGACAAGATCCGCAGGATTAAGTCCATCAAGGAAGAAGGCAAGGCAGAGGATTTCAAGTTGGATGAGCAAGGCACGTTATGGATGAAGGATCGGATTTGTGTGCCCAACAAGAAGGAATTAAAGCAACTAATTTTGGAGGAAGCCCATGACTCCAAGTATTCAATTCATCCTGGAAGCGCCAAAATGTATCAGGATTTGAAGGAAAGATTCTGGTGGCCAAGCATGAAGCGTGAAGTCGCCGAGCATGTTGCATTGTGCGACGTATGCCAGAGAGTCAAGGCAATGCATCAGAGACCAGCAGGATTGTTGCAGCCGCTGAAAATACCTGAGTGGAAGTGGGAGGAAATCGGAATGGATTTCATTACCGGTTTGCCTAAGACTCAAGGAGGTTATGACTCCATATGGGTTATAGTGGATCGCTTGACCAAAGTAGCCCATTTTATCCCCGTGAAGACCATTTACTCAGGAGATAAGTTAGCGGAGTTGTACATGATCAGGATCGTCTGTTTGCACGGAGTGCCAAAGAGGATTGTATCAGACAGAGGTACCCAATTTACCTCAAGGTTCTGGAATAAGTTGCATGAAGCCATGGGAACCCGTTTAAACTTCAAGATCTGACCTATCATCCACAGACGGATGGGCCAGACCGAAAGAGTCAATCAGATTCTGGAGGATATGTTAAGAGCATGTGCATTGGCTTATGCTACCTCTTGGGATAAGAGTTTGCCGTATGCCGAGTTCAGTTACAACAATAGTTACCAGGCTAGTTTACAGATGTCACCTTTTGAGGCACTGTATGGTCGACCCTGTCGGACACCATTGAATTGGAATGAGACCGGCGAGCGCCGTGTCTTTGGGCCAGATATTCTTCAAGAAGCTGAAGAACAGATCGCCATGATCAGGGAGAGATTGAAGATAGCCCAATCACGACAGAAGAGTTATGCTGACAACCGTCGCCGAGACCTGAATTTCGAACCAGAAGATTTCGTGTATCTCAGAGTCACGCCGCTCAGGGGAGTTAAGAGGTTCCATGCCAAAGGGAAACTCACACCCCGTTATGTTGGACCATTTAAGATTTTGAGCCGCAGAGGCGAAGTTGCTTATCAGCTGGAGTTGCCACAGTCGTTAGCAGGAGTACATGACGTATTCCATGTGTCCCAGTTGAAAAAGTGTCTCCGAGTTCCTGAGGAACAGACACCGCTAGAATAAATTGAGTTGCAAGAAGATTTGACTTACAAGGAGCATCCCGTGAAGATTTTGGACACTATGGATCGAGAAACTAGAAATAAGTCAACCCGCTTCTGTAGAGTTCAGTGGAGCAACCACGCGGAGAGTGAAGCAACTTGGGAGCGCGAAGAGGATTTGAAGAAAGAGTTTCCGAACCTATTCCTTTAGTAAGCCCTGAATCTCGGGGACGAGATTCTGTTAAGGGGGGGAGGTTTGTAACACCCCAAAATTTTGCTTTTCCTAAATCTATGTGTGATTTGGCACTTTGGTGAATTTTTGGAATTTTCTGGAATTTATTTGGATTTATTTGGAATTTATTTGAATTTATTCCATTTTAAAATAATTAAAGAATTTAATTTTGCAAATAAAGTTTTGTTGGAAATATTTTATTTGAGTCCCAAATACCCTAAAATATTTTCCAGAATTTTTCTGAGTATTTTGCTATTTTTAATGAATTAAAGGAATTACTGGAAATTATTTTAATTATTAAATCGCTGGAAAATCAAGTCGGGTCAAGTACTATTCATCCGACCGAGTCGGAACCCGAGTCGAACTCGAGTCCGACCCGAGGCACGTGACTCGATCGAACCAGCTCTAAACCTAATCGATCCCAACCGTTGGATCGAGATCCAACGGTCAGGAATTGATCCGCATCGCTTCGACCGGATCCGGTCCGGATCCGTTGCGCCCGGGGAATCTGGGCCGTTGAGCGGGACGCGTGGACGGCCGTGATTGCGTCGTCTTCCCGTGACCGAGTCGGAGAGCGCCGCCGTGTCCGTTAGGGTTCGTGGGATTCCCGCACGTCGAGGCCCCATATAAGGATCCGACCCCGCCGCCTTTTTGCTCCTTCCCGTGCGTGTGTTTTGCCCTGGATCTCCACGCTTAAGCCGCCGCCGTCGCCTCACGATTTCTCGCCGAAGTTCGGGGTGTGCCGCCGCGGTTTTCCTTCGTTTCCGGCGCCGTTCGTCATCCTCCGCCGCGTTCGAGTCCGGATCTGAGAACCTCGCGTCAAGGCGCACCTGTTGGGTGCACTCACTTGGCCGGAGACGCCCCGAAGCGCCGCTGTCGTGGTCTTCGTCCTCGGCGCCGGTGAACCCACGCCGCCGCGTGCCATCGTCGTCCGCGAGCTCGGGGAACCGTCGGATCAAGATCCAACGCACGAGGTGAGGCCACGTCGCCCCGTTACTGTTCCCGTCCCCGATTAGATTTCAACCGTTAGATTTAGATCGTACGGCGAGGGTTAGCCGCGTCGTCAGCATTAGAATAGATCTGGACCGTCCGATCTAGATCGAACGGCCCGGATCAACCGCGTAGTTTTGAACGTGAAGCCTAGATCCAATCTGGGCCGTTGATTTTCAAATCAACGGTCGAGATTGTGCCACGTGTACCCAAGCCACGCCACGCGCGCGTGAGCGCGTCTCTGACACGCGGGGCCTGCGTGTCAGCGGGACAACCGAACCGCACCATGACGTCACCGCTGACGTCATGGTGGGGCCCGCATGTCAGCGAGTTAGACCGCACGGGTTAATTGCGTGCGTGACACCGACATGTGGGGCCCACATGTCAGCGACACGTGAACCGTGGACCGAGTCCACGGTAGACCCGAGCCGAGCGTGGACCGAGTCCATGGACCGGCTGACGTCAGCAGACCAATCAGAGGCTGCCATGTGTCCTCGCTGACGCAATAATTAATTTTCGAAAAAGAAAATGATTTATTAATTCAAAATAATGATTTCAGATTTTGTTTCGAACTTCAAACGCTTATAACTTTTGCGTTTCAACTCCGATTTGAGTGATTCAAATTTATAAATTTGTATAAAATTGAGATCTACCTAAATATGAATTTTATTTAATTTTTGGACTAAAGTTTTTCTCTGTAAAATTATTTAATTGATTATTTAAACTTTAAAATGCTATAACTTTTGCATTTTAACTCCAAATTTGACGATTCCAGTTTCTAAAAATTCATAAAATTATGTTCTCTCTGTTTATGGATTTTATTTGGATGTTTGGACACTTTTTGCATATTGTTTATTTGTGTATTGCTATTTGCACGCTTTACGAGTAGACGTTGAAGTGCCGGAAGGATTCGAAGGAGAAGTATTGACTCAGGATCCAACTCAAGACCAAGAGCAAGTACTTTTTGAAGGCAAGTTGTGCTTTGACCATGTTGATCCTATTTTGAAACCTATTTTGATTTAACCTATTGCATGCTAGTTCAATTAGAAAATACTTTATTTAAATATGGGGGATTAGATAAATACCAATTTGCTGTATGACACCTTGATTATTTAAATATGTGCCATGACCCTTGTCACCCTAGTGTGGATTACTAGTTGGACATTATTAAATTGCCAACATGGGTTTTAGACCGTTGTAGTATACCGCTTAGACCTGCTACGTGCTAATGACATGATTTTGGACAATCAAATGTTAATATTGACTTAATGATATATTGAACCTGTTTTGGAAAGGTATTATGTGATGTTGATGGCACGTGGTGCATGGTAATCAACTGGGGTTTGATAAATAGTTTTTCGACCGGGGCATGTGGCAAGAATGATCAGGTGGGCGGTTGGCCTTTGGGAATGTTGATTTGGTTCTTCGGGTAGTCTTGCCCTGGTCACCCTAAGGACTTCACCTTGCAAGCCTTTGAACTGGGTCTAACGTGCAACCACATGTCTGTAATGGGACGGACCTAGTTGACTAAGTTGCTAATAACGTACCTGTGGGACCTCAGGAGGTCAACTACACCCTTTGTGTAAGTTATGCGGGGAGCGTCATCGGGTGAGGCCAGTACCCATCTAACGGTTGATTGGCCTAAACTTCGCCTTAGCTAAGGGAAGGGTTAGTGTGCAATAACCGGGAGGACCACTTGTATTGTTAGAAGTTTAGAAAGACTTTGTTCACGGAACTTCGCCTTTGTGGTGTTTGACTGTATCTTGTGGGTAAAGTGCATAACCTCTGCAGAGTGTAGAATCTATTCGAATAGCCGTGTCCGCGGTATTGGACATCGCTCGGGAATTACAGTCAAGGGTTAGATTTTCTCAAAAATGACTTGGACTTGAAAGGTTGGGTTTGGTTAAATAATGATGTTGATGGAAATGTGGATTAGGATGGGAAAGATGTTTACTAAACTCCTTGAAAAGTTAATTATGTTATACTTGTTTCTACTGCTTTCGAATCTACTTATGTTACTTGTCAAATGCTGTTTACTGCAAATATACCTTGAGCTATTCCTTTGTATCAAGCCATGCATATAGTCTATTAGCCTGCATTCTGTGCATAACTTGCTGAGTACCAAGTACTCACCCTTGCCACAATACAACACCAGTTGAAGAGGAGACTACACCAGCTTTGGAGGAGGAGCTCCAAGAGGAACTGTCTACTTAGGGTGCGAGCCCAGTCAGTTGCCTGTGGTATACTGGATGGCGCCACGATGTTATCTTATTTTTCCGCTGCTATTATTTCTCTCTTAATAAGTTTAGCCTGTAATCGTATATTTGTAACTTGACCATAAGGTCGAGTAACGATTTGACTATCTAATTAAAGTACTTTATTAATATCGAGTGGTATGATTGTGATATTTACCGATGTTAAGACTGTGTGCACTAGCGCGTTCTGGACTAGTCTTTGAATACACAGAGGGTCGGATTTGCGGTCGGGTCCCGGCGATCTTGGCGTCCTAGCTGGTGTGGATCCCAGTTGAAGCGGATCGGGTCACTCCTGCTGTCTTCTTAGGGCAACTATTGGCAAAGTGTCACGGCTCGTTGCGATTGTAGCAGCGTCTCACTTGTCCCTTGTTGGTTGCACGAAGCGGCGTTTAATGCTGGGGCTGGAGTCGATAGTTACGATTGACGGGTCTTGGTGGCGGCGGTGTCCTTGTAACGTGCAGGGGCTGAAATCTGAAAACTGATTTGGCGCAACCCTCAAGCGTTGCTGCGCTCACGACGTGATCACGATCTTGCATCTTGCGCTTCCTATTCTCATCGATTCCTTGCGCTTGTCCTCAAGAATAAGCGCTTTATTCACCAACTCTTGGAAATCTGGAAAGGTGTGGGTGATCAGTCCCACTGTAGTCTGAGTTAAGTCCCTTCATAAAGCGAGGTATGCGGCTTTATCTGTCGCTATGTCTTTAGGTGCGTAACGAGCAATTTGTGTGAACTTATTCAGTATTCGGCCATTTGGTGCCTTGCTTGGTGCTCTGAACTCCTCCTTCTTGAGGTCCATAATTCCTTCCGGCACATGATCTTGTGAAACGCATTTGTGAACTCCTCCCAAGTGATGTCTTGAGGGTTCTCTTGCGTGTACGAAGTTCTCCCACCATTCAATGGCGGTCCCTTCTAAGCGATGAGAAGCGTAGAGTACCTTCTCGTTTCCCATGCATTGAGCAATGTGTAGCTTCCTCTCAATTGACCTTGACTACCATCGGCCTCCAATGGATTGGCATTCCCGGAGAAAGTGGGTGGATGAGTCCTCATGAACTCTGACAGTCTTGTATTCTGGCGTTGTCCCTGATTGACTTGATTAGCGGCGGCCTGAGCGGTGACGTGCTGCATCTGTTGCATCATGGCATGCATCAACTGAGTCTGAGCAGCAAGAAAAGCTCCGAAATTCTGCATATCAACTGGCGGTGCTGGTGCTCCATCATTGGGGTTTTCTGCTGGGCGAGAACCACTGCCATTGCCTCCAAGGTTTCCGCGGGTGTTCACCATCTGTTGATTGCTCCATGGTTTCAGAGATGAGAGGGAACAAGAGTAGACAAGTAATAGGAAAAACTTATGCGGGGGAAAAGTGTAACTCAAAATCCAACTTTATTAATAATAACTTGGTATGGTTGCTTACAATGCCTAAGGGCCTTGCAACACATACTGCACACTCAGCAAACAATGAAAAACCAACGCCTCAAAAGGGTGACTCTTATTCTATAACGCGACTCGACAAAGGAGTCTCAACCTCAAAACCTACGCTCACTCGTCGAGAAAACCTCCACTACCTCCTCGCGGCGGGTGCGGCGGCATCGGCGCGAAACAATCGCCATGCCCTGCAACTGCAGCTGTGGTCGACGACGCGGCGTCTTCCTCCGACTCTGGATCATTTGTTCTGTGGCCGTGGAGGCGGAGTGCAGGTGGCGCCTCTTCTGGTTCCTCCTCTGGGTCTGGAGCGTCCAACTCCAACACTGGATCGGGGCCCTATCCATACAGTGCGGTTTCCAATTCTGCGATTCTTTCCGCAGCAAAAGCGACGTACTCACGAGCATTCTCCAAGTGCTTCTTCCTTTCCTCAACCTGTTCGTGAGCCTTCTTCAACTCCTGAACTGTGTTCTCGATCAGTTCCTCCTGAGCGGCGACAAATCTGGCTAAGTGGGTGACGGTAGCATCCTCATCTTCTATCGGCATCCGTTGAACTCTGCTGTCTCGGCGTGGGTAGTGACGGAATACTGTGCCTTCCAGCTCCCTGGAGTAAGTGCGGGCGATCTGCTGCATCGCTCGACGCGACACTTCCTGGATTCCCATCTCAAAGGTAGACCTCCTGGCGGTGAAGTGAAAAGGGCGGCTGAACTTTGTCTTCTCTCGGGCATACACTGTGATCCTGACGTCCCATCCTATGACTTCTCCTGCCTGCACGAGTGTAGTCCCTCGGTAGAGCGGTCTCTCAAAACCTCCAAGAAATTGAAGCATGCGCCACAACTCGGCAGCGTAGCCTCCTTCACGCTCGGCGTAGTTGTTCTTCATCATCATCTGTCAAAGGATACTTGCGTAAGAGCGCAACATTTTAAAATCGATGTGGAAGACGAAAAGAACTCAGCAACGGGTATGAACAAGAAAGAAAGAGGTAAGTCGAGAATTCATTCATTATCTTGACCATTTTTAACTTTTCGAAAATAGGTTTTATCCTCACTACGACCAATCTAACTATGGGTGAGCCTACAGTCAGTATGGCTCTGATACCACCTCTGTCGGGACCCGAATTTGCAAATCCGAACCCTCTGTGTATTCAGCACTAGTCCAGGAACGCGCTAGTGCACACAGTCTTAACATCGGTAAATATCACAATCATACCACTCGATACTAAATAAGTACTTTAATCAAATAATCAAACTGGTTGCTTGACCTTATGGTCAAGTTACAAATATACGCCTCGCAAGACGAAACTTATTAAAAGAGAAATAATAGCAGCGGAAAATAACCTTGTGGCGCCATCCAGTATACCACAGGCAACTGATTGGGCTCGCTCCCTAAGTAGACGGTTCCTCTTGGAGCTCCTCCTCCAAAGCTGGTGTAGTCTCCTCTTCAACTGGTGTTGTATTGCGTCAAGGGTGAGTACTTGGTACTCAGCAAGTCATGCACAGAATGCAAGCTAATATACTATATGCATGGCTTGATACAAAGGAATAGCTCAAGGTATGTTTGCGATGCTTGACATTTGACAAGTAACATAAGTAGATTCGAAAGCAATAGAAACAAGTACAAGATCGATAACTTTTCAAGGAGTTTAGTGAACATCTTTCCCAATCCTAGTCCACATTTCCATCAACATCATTCTTTAAACCAAATCCTATTTCCAAGCCCAAATTATTTTCGTGAAAGTCTAACCCTTGACTGTAATTCCCGAGCGATGTCCAATACCGCGGACACGGCTATTCGAATAGATTTTACACTCTGCAGAGGTTATGCACTTTACCCACAAGATACAGTCAAACACCACAAAGGCGAGTTCAGTAACAAAGTCTTTGGAAACTTCTAACAATACAAGTGGTCCTCTCGGTATTGCACACTAACCCTTCCCTTAGCTAAGGCGAAGTTTAGGCCAACCAACCGTTAGATGGGTACTGGCCTCGGCCGATGCGCTCCTGTTCAACTTACACAAAGGGTGTAGTTGACATCCCGAGGTCCCAGTGCGTTATTAACAACTTAATCAACTAGGTCCATCCCATTCTGAGACATGTGGTTGCAAGTTTGACCCAGTTCAAAGGCTTGCAAGGTTAAGTCCTTAGGGTGACCAGGGCAAGACTACCCGAAGAACCAAACCAACATTCCCAACGCCACAACTGGCCCTCCTGATCATCCTTGCCACATGCCCCGGTCAAAAGCTATTTATCAAACCCCAGTTGATTACCATGCACCACGTGCCATCAACATCACATGATACCTTCCCAAAACAGGTTCAATATATCATTAAGTCAATATTAACATTTGATTGTCCAAAATCATGTCATGAGCACGTAGCAGGTCTAAGCAATATGCTACAATGGTCTAAAAACCCATGTTGGCAATTTAGTAGTGTCCAACTAGTAATCCACAACTAGGGTGACAAGGGTTCATGGCACATATTTAATTAATCAAGGTGTCATACAACAAATTGGCATTTATCTAATTTCCCATATCTAAATAAAGTATTTTCTAATTGAACTAGCATGCAATAAATTAAATCAAAATAGGTTTCAAAATGGGATCAACATGGTCAAAGCACAACTTGCCTTCAAAAAGTACTTGCTCTTGGTCCTGAGCTGGCTCTTGGGTCAACACTTCTCCTTCGAATCATTTCGGCACTTCAACGTCTACTCGTAACGCGTGCAAATAGCAACAAATGAATAAAACAGTACACAAAAAGTGTCCAAACATCCAAATAAACTTCATAAACAGAGAGAACATAATTTTATGAATTTTTAGAAACTAGAATCGTCAAATTCGGAGTTTAAACGCGAAAGTTATAGCATTTTGAAGTTTAAATAATCAATTAAATAATATTACAGAGAAAAACTTTAGTACAAAAATTAAATAAAATTCATCATTAGGTAGATCTCAATTTTATACAAATTTAGAAATTTGAATCACTCGAATCGGAGTTAAAATGCAAAAGTTATAAGCATTTGAAGTTTGAATCAAATTTGAATTCAATAATTCGGATTAATAAATCATTTTCTTTTTCGGAAATTCTTTTATTGCTTCAGCAGGGACACGTGTCAGCCCCTGATTGGCGGCGTCGGCCGATCCATGGGCGTGGTCCATGGTTTGGCTCGGAGTCTCAGTGGACCGATCCACGGCTCCGTGAGGCCCGGCGGTGGGACTGCGGGGTGGCGTCGTGCTGGCGTCGGCGGGGACTCGACGCTGCTCGGCGAGTGGGACCCATCGGGGTAGCGTCATTGCGGCGTCGGCGGGGACTCGACACGCTGCGGCAGTGGGACCCACCGGTGGCGTCATGGGTGGCGTCACCAGGCGTGTGGGCTGCCTTGTCGGCCGGGTTCAGCAGCGCCGCAGCGTGGCTGCCGAGTGGGCCCTCGACACGCGGGCCTGCGTGTCGAGACACGCGCTCCGCCTTGGCCCGGCCGCGGCGGTCGAACTTCGACCACGTGGCGCGATCTCGGCCGTTGATTCGAAAATCAACGGCCCAGATTGGATCTGGTGACGCACGTTTGGGGTGAACGTGGCCAATCTGGACCGTTCGATCTTGATCGGACGGTCAAGATTCCATCTAACGCATACAACGCGGGTTAATGCTAACCGTTTGATCTAAATCTAACGGCTGAGAATGGATCTAGTACTGTGCGGTGACGGCTAAGTGGCACGATCTAAGCCGTTGGATCTAGATCCAACGGTTGAGATTAGATCTGGGAATTTCAACGTGGAACTCACCGGGGGTGACGTGGCAAGATCTGGGGCGTTGGTTCTGGATCGGACGGTGGAGCGAGCTCGGGGTCGGCGATGGCTTGCGGCAGCGCTGGCCCACCGGAGACGAGGACGGCGACCACGGCGACGGCGTTGCGGGGCGACTCCGGCGACGTGAAGGGTCTCCACTGGCGCGGCTTGACCTCACAGTTCCGGAACTTGGCTCAACGGCGGAGAAGCGGCCAGGCGGCGGAATCGGCGCGAGCAGCGGCGAACGCTCCTCCAACTCCGGCGGCGATTGCGGCGGCTCTGCTGGCGGCAGGGCGGCGTGAGCTAGGGCTCTGGTGCGCCGCGGAAATCGGCAACCCGGCAATGGCGGCGGCACATTAAATACCTCGGCGTCCGCTAAAAACGCGGAAAGCGAGGCCAGCGCAGCGGCGGCGGAGTCCGGCGGCGACACGAGAAGGGTGGCGTGGCACGCGCGCCGGCCGTTGGATCAAGATCCAACGGTGCAAAGGTTTGGGCTCGGGTCTGACTCGGGCGAGCTGGCTGGCTCGGTCGGGCTCGGGCTCGGGTGACGTGGCTCAATCTCGTAGTTCGATCTTGATCGGACGGTCGAGAGTGGTTAAACAGTTGGGTTCGAGTCGGACTCGAACTCGAGTCTAACTCGGGCTCGGTCGGTGGAACAGTACAAACCCACTCGCTATTAAACCAATTAAATAATTCAAATTAATTCCCAAAAATTCATTTAATCCATTAAAAATAGCAAAAGACTAAGAAAAATTCCAGAAAAATTCTGGAAAATATTTTGGAACATTTTGGACTCAAATAAAATATTTCCAAGAAATTTTTATTTGCAAAGTCAAATTCTTTAATTATTTCAAAATGGAATAAATTCAAATAAATTCCAAATAAATCCAAATAAATTCCAGAAAATTCCAAAAATTCACCAAAGTGCCAAAACACACATGAATTTAAGAAAAGCAAAATTTTGTGGTGTTACAGTACTCCTATGATGGGAGTACTTTAGACAAGAGAAATAAAGATAAATTCTTCCAGATCCTTTCGTGCTACAGTAACCGCATTGATATAGTATTTCCTGTTTTTGTTCTTGTTTGCATGCTTGTTCTGGTTCTAGATTGGTTTTTGTTCTTTGAGATTGATCGTGATTTGATCCATAAAAAACCTTTCTAGGGTATTGATCTAGTGTTCCTCAAAGTTTTGTTGATTAATCTTTTGCTGTTCTTGATTAATCTACAAGTTTTGATTAGATTGATTTTCGTCAAGTTCTAGAATAGCAATCTTGCGAAGCTCATAACTTTTGATCCGTAAGTCCGATCGAGCTGATTCTTTTTGGATTCTATTTGTATTGGAATCTATTTTCTTGTGTACAAATTTTAGATTGATCTAACGGATGGATATCCGGGAATGTACGTTTTAACGAACCTCTGTTTTTCTGTTTTTGTCGAATACGGGGCAATTGTTTGGTTCTATTTTGGGGTGAACTTTTAGTAGATTGAAAATTTGGTTTCCGCTTCTGCACAATCATTCACCCCCCCTCTAATTGCTATATTCGTATACCTCGATCATACACAATCACAAGGCTATGTTATTTCTTTAACACAATTTCTCAGAAGGTCATCGATCCCAAAGGACTAGATGCTCTACAGGCCGAGGTGGTAATGACTTTATGTAATCTAGAGATGTATTTCTCTCCCTCATTTTTTGATATCATGGTCCATCTCATTGTTCACCTTGTGAGGCAGATAAAGCTGTGTGGGCCCGTGTTCCTACGTAACATGTACCCGTTCGAGAGGTACATGGGAATTCTCAAGTCGTACATACGGAATCGATCTCGACCGGAAGGTAGCATTGTCGAAGGTTATGCAACTGAAGAGGTCATCGAGTTCTGCGTGGATTACATGGCACATGTCGAGCCGATAGGTGTGCCTCGATCCCGCCATGAGGGGAGGCTCCAGGGTATCGAGACCATCAGAAGAAAATCAATCACGCCTGATCCAGCTACGTGCACTAAAGCCCATTTCATGGTTTTGCAACACATGGGTGTTGTGGCTCCGTATATCGACGAGCACAAGAACTGGCTACGGCAAGAGAATCCGTCACGTCAGGAGTCCTAGATCATCAGACAACATAACCTTCAATTCAATGGATGGTTGAAGGAGCAACAACCCATCATTGGAAGCTCAGCCGAAGATCCACTGACATGGTTGGTAAAAGGGCTAGCATTTACGATAGTAACATGGAAAGGATACGACTTAAATGGGTACACATTTTACACAAGAGATCAGGACATGAAGAGCACAAACCAGAACAGTGGTGTTCACATAGAAGCGCGGAATACTGCTGGGTCGATGAGGAGTTCGTCCTATGGGATAATTGAGGAAATTTGAGAGCTCGACTACATACTATTCAAGATCCCCCTATTTCGGTGCCGTTGGGTTCACCTGCAGCATGTGAAGGTTGACAGGTACGGTGTCACTATTGTGGACCTTGAACGTGTCAGATACAAAGACGAACCGTTTGTTATCGCTAACCAAGTTGTTCAAGTCTTTTATGTAACCGACCCATCGAACAAGAAGCGCCACGTGGTTCTTTAGGGAAAAAGAAGGATTATCGGAGTCGAGAATGTGGTAGATGAGGAAGAATACAATCAGTTTGATGAGTTGCCTCCTATTTGTACTGGCATCATGGTCTAGGAAGAACAACCTGAGGAAGCTAGCTACACACGCGTTGATCATCGTGAAGGCCTAATTTGTGTACAAAAAGAATAAGCAAGTGGATTCATGATGAGACCCTCATGTATATTCGAAATGTCCGTACACACCCGTATTAATTATAAGTAAAGAGACGTATGTTTGTCCGTATATATGTCTGTATCATAATTAATTAATGTGAGATGCATGTACCAAAAAAACACTCATTGCGGACGGTTCATGCATGGTTTAAATCGTATGTGATGACCCATTCATCACAGACGGTTCATCATGATTTAAACCATCTATGATGACTATTCATCATAGACGGTTAATGATTTCAACCGTCTGTGATGAGCCGCAATTACAGACGGTTCATGGTTTAAACTGTCTATGATGACCATTCATTACAGACGATTCATGGTTTCAACCATCTGTGATGACCCGCAAATAAATCTTGCCATGCGCGCGCGCGCCTAGACCCCTGGTGGCAAATCATTCATTCCTCTTGGCGGCAAACCCTAACCCCTTCAGCGCGACGCCCGCACATTCCGCCCCTCGTCCTCCCCCTCGGCGACGCGCGCACATCCTGGCCGGCCCTTCGCCCTCCCCTCAGCGGTGCACATGCCGGTCGGCCCTCCGTCGTCCCCCTCAGCGGCACACATCCCGGCCGGCCCTCCGTCCTCCCCCTTGGCGGCGCAACTACATCCCCCCTCCATCCTTCCCCTTAGCTCATGAACTCTTCATTCTTACTGTGAATCGTTCTTACTGTGGTAATTGCTCTGTGATGATATTGGGTAAATTGATGATAATGATAATTATTTTTGTGAACTAGGGCTCAAACTAGTAGACTTTATATATATCTGCCATTGCTCATTATCAGTGTGAAATCATTGAATCTGTGAATCTGTTCAATTGGTAAAATTGCTTAGCAAATATTGGATCTGATGATTGCTTAGCAAATATTGGATCTGAAGATTACTTAGCAAATATGTGAGCTTGATTATCAGTGGATTAGTGTGCATGTTAAGGTGGTAAGGGTTCGAGGCCTTATTCGCATAATTAATTGTTTAGCCCGTTTGTGATTGAGGTTGAATATTTAAAATCATCAATCGAGCCCTATTTCTGAGAGCAATCAATTTGTTGTATTAGATATGGTTCACTGCATGAATGAGTTGTCTTAGAACATTCAGAACTTGTATAGATTGACCTCTTACCTTATACTTAAATTCTAATAATGACAATTCTTAGCTTCGTTTCTCTTAACTTTCTTTCCTCTTCTACGACCCTCTATGAGTTGTTGATCGGTTTACCAACTTGCATCTTCTACATATGATCTTCATTACAAAATGTTGTCCCCGCATTCCTCATCGCTTAGTAGAAGGCCCCAAAGCCGATATACCATCAAGGCGGTCGATTTGCATGATGGGTCCCCTATTCCGCACCTCCTAAGGCCGTGGCAACATTCCGGAGATTGTGTGGGATCATTGGGTGTGAAAGGGTCCCCATCACGTATCCATCATGGAAGACGCTGACTGATGAGGAGCGCGGCAACTTGGTGATAGAAATTTTCGGGTCGTTCGAGCTCCCACAAGACGCCATGCACGCACTGCGACGGTATGCGCTGCTAGTGGCTGGAAAGGCATGGAAGAACTTTAAGAGCATACTTGTCACTAATTTCGTGAATAAAAAAATGACTCCGTTCCAGAAGTACGGGTTCATCACTGAAGACGTGTGGAACGATTTATTGAAATGAAGAAGACTGAAGAGTTTGTGAGTCAAAGTATGGCGTACAAGGTTCTCCAGTCAAAAAACACCCACCCACATAGACGTGGCTCCACTGGGTACGCAGGCAGATCGCGCAATGGACAAGGGAGGACAATGAGGCAATCCAGAAGGAGGTCGCGCCACCGTTTGCCTCGATAATGGACTACCCGCGCGCTCGAAATTGGGTAAGAGCGTGGTCATGTCCCACGTCTTCGGGTGGTGTGTCCTTTGCCAACGCCACTAATGAGGAAGTGTCACAACGCTTAATATCGTTGAGCGCGAAATCTTCCCAGGGCTCCTTCGCTCCAGACAGAGAAAAACATATACTCTCTGTGGCCTTGGGAAACAAGGAGCACCCGGGTCGCACCCGAGGCCTAGGTTTTTTCGTTCCCTGGAAAATGGGATTCCAACAAGACTCCGAGTCGTACCGGAGTACGAAGAGAATCAAAGCTGAGCGTGAGGCATGGATAGTAGCCCTGATTGAGGAAAGGTTGCAAGCGCAGTTAGAGATTCAGCTAAAATTCTTTGAGGAAAGGATGGAGCAAAAGGATGCTGCAGACAGGCAGGAACAGAACGTGCAAGCCCAAGAAGCACATGCGTAGTTCAGCCCAACTAATCATCGGAGCAGCTGCGCGTTCGTCCCCGAGACGGATGTGGTTAACATCAGATTTCCTCCCGACGACAACAAGTTAATATATACATTATATTTCTGCAATGCTCCTTAGATAGACCTGTTTGACGTGTTAGCTAATTAATTTTGTTTCGTTATATGTAGGAGGCTATGCTGTGCAATCTCAATCTCCAAGTGAGGCTTGCCGACAGCTCTGTTCCCTTGCAGGCTGCTTGAGGGCGCGCATATCCATCCAGTGATGGGGCGCTTGTGCACGGTCGTTCTTTATATCTGGGCTACGCGAAGGTTCATGTCGACGGTGTACATGAAATTTGCAAGGGCATCACGCTGGAGATACCTCCAAACGATGAGATCGTCACACTATGGGATGCCATCGACACATTCATCCAGTGGCCCAAGAAGTCCATCTCCTTCGATGCCCGCCATGCAGCACCGATGATACAAGCAATACCATAGCCACATGATGCGTTGGATCAGATATGAGCACAAACGAAGCCCACCAAATCAGCTACCGTGTCCCATCAGGCACAGCCGACCAAATCATCTCTCGGGAAGACGACATGTCGTAGACGAAAAGGCAACGATAAGGGCAAATCGATACGGATAACCACCTCAGCCCATTACATTCTGTTTGCCCTGTTGGTGCAGCAATTCATGATGGGAAAGCCGTTCGTACTGAAAGAGAGCCCGGGGACACTTTCATTAGCCTGCGTTAGATTGCAAGAATGGTGCATGGAACAAGCTAACAAGCCGACGGCAGAATGGGCAACGAGTATCTCGGTCCGCTTCAAGGAGGAGCATTTTTCACACCAGTGTCGGGACCCGAATCTGCAAATCCAGACCCTCTGTGTGTTCTGCACTAGTCCAGGGTCATGCTAGTGCACACAGTAATAACAGGGATGAAGTACCACAATCATACACAGCGGAATTAATAATAAAGTACTTCGAACATCAAATAAACTGGTTACAAGACCTTAAGGTCACCTTACAATATTCAGCCACGCAGGGCTTACAATAACAAAAGTAAACAATCAGCAGTGGAACGAAGAACGTCGGTGACTCCCATCAATATGCCACAGGCAACTGACAAGGTTCAACTCCTAGATAACTGCCTCCTCGCGGAACTTCTCCTCCGAAGTTGAAGTCTTCTCCTCAACTGATGATTATGTTGGAAGCAAGGGTGAGTATACAACATACTCAACAAGTCATGCACAGAGGTGCAGTTCTATTACTATATGCATGGCTTCTTCCAAAGGAATGGCTTAAGTGGTTATTTTGCATCAAGCAGCTTTTCGCTTTTACCAAATAATCTTAATAGATTCAAAAGCAGTGAAACCATATTAGATAATAAGTTATCAATCTCTTTCCAAACAGTTTGGCACCAAGCCCTAGATCACTTTAGCAATTATCTCTGACACTCAGCCACCCATTCCACATATTATTTTCGAAAATCTAACCCTTCACTGTAATCCCTGAGCTTTGTCCAGTACCATGGATTCGGCTATTCGAATAGTTTTAACACACTCTGCAGAGGTTGTACACTTTTCCCACAAGATATAATCAACTCACCACGTCAGCCGTGAATCGCCATACAAGAGTATGCGAATGAGTGATCATAACAAAGCTTTTTGGAAACCTTGATCTCCACCTATGACCCTCTCCGGTACTGCATTCACTACCACTTCCCCCACGAAGGATCGAAGTGTAGGACCAACAATCACCGTTGGATAGGGTACCAAGCCGTAGCTCCGGTACGTTCCCCCACACAGTTACCCTGACGTAACTGTCACCCTGAGGTATGAAAGGTAAGATTTCAAAATCCTACTAAACTAAGACCGTCCCACTCCAATCATGTGGTTGTACGAAAGGCCCAGTTCAAAGGCTTGCAAGGTGAAGTCCTTAACTGTCCAGGGCAAGACATCCTTCTCTCAAGTTTTGGCACAAAGCCCTCACATCACTCATCCCGTTGCCACGAAGGCCCACCTGGCACGAAGCCATCTTGCCACTTGCCCCAGTCTAAATCTTTTCCCATCCCAGTTTGATTATTGTGCAACACATGCCAACAATAATATCAATTACCATGTAGAACCACAAAGGTACCTACACTTCACATCATCATGTGGCAATATTACAACCTTTCCAAAATTCGTTCCATATATCATTAGTCAATATTCTTTTGTTATTTGAAACGTGTTTCACGTATAAGCAAGACTAAGCAACTAGTCACGGTCTAGCCTCCCGTGTTAGCACAATATTAACATCCAACTATTTTAAACCAAACTTAAGGTAACAATGGATACATGGAATACAAATATTAACATCAAAGGGTGGAATTAACAACTAGGTTGATTATCGACTTAACCCAAATTAATTTAATCCATTTTTAACAACATAGCATGCATAGTTTAAATCAAAATACATTTCAAAAATTAGGAGCAATATGGTCAAAGCACAACTTGCCTTCAAAGATCAGCTGGCTGTGGTCTAGATCTTGATCTTGGTCCTGATCTTCACTTCCGACAGCGTCACACAACTCGACATCTATGCGTAGCAAATAAAGAACCAAATAAACACTCGGAACAACGTATAAACACACATTCGAAAACAATGCTACAAATCAAACTTGCTTATAATCCCCATGCAAATTTCTAGGTAATTATTTTAGCATTTTCTAAGATTTATAAAATTTATTTTGGAATTTTTGGACGTATAGTTTAAGAGATAAAAAATTCGTAAGTTTGGAATTTCCGCCATTAATTTAACAGTATAAATTTAATTATAAAATTTCATAAAAATACTGTAGAAAGGTATTAGTTTTTACTAATTAACAAAATTTGTCACAAGCGATTTGGACTTAAAATGAATTTGTAGCGAAAAAGACAAAATTCGCAAATACTGGAAATTAACACATATAACTAATCTCCCATATCTTTCCTATGCATGGCACTGTTCCCGACGTGAGCAATCTTCTTACATGCGTACTGGGACAACTGGATACACGTATACACGCATGCTTCATGTACATGTTCAAGTATATATATATGTATATATATATATATATAGACACACACACACACACATATACTTGTATGCTTCCAAATTTTATACACGCGGATCATCCGACTAATACACATATACATGCATATGGAAGGTGATACTAGCGAATCGGTCGAATATATATACACGTGTATATCAACCGAATATAACCGCGGGTATACATATATATGTATGTACAACACAGTGTGTGTGTGTGTGTGTGTGTGTATATATATGTATACATGCTGCGACTAATATAGAAATATGCGTGCGCCTAGCGAGTATTTATATACGTATACAGACTAACATATATATATTCATGATTTGGCCTAATACATGCGTAGAGAGGCATTCATACTAACATGTATATCTAAACATGCATAAATACACGTGACGAGGTTAACCGATCGAGATAGACAGAGCGCGCGCAAGAGAGATGAGGGGGTACCGGTCGGCGGCAGCAGCAGTGCAGACCGTCGGCATAGGCGGTGGCGTGGCCAGAAAGCGCACTCGTGTGGATGTAACGGCGGCGGCGACGGCGGCGGTGGCGAAGTAAACAGCGGCGGCGACGATGACGACAGCTTCAACGACGACGGCGACGGCGATGGTGGCAGCTTCAACGATGACGCAGATGGCGATGTCAACGGCGGTGTCGACGGCGACGACGGCAATGACGTCGACGACGTCAACAGAATGAAGCAATATGGAAAGGTTAACTTGCAATGGCTGGAAATGATGGAATGGAGACGTACTGGAATGAAGCTAATAACGCTGGGAAGAGATGGAGGAACTAACTAGTAGATTAGCTAGTAACGTAAGGATGAACCTCAATGAAAATAGTAGGTGATGGAACTACATGCATGCGCCTGGGGCTTGGAAGGAAACGGCTGCCATCAATTGTGCATGCATTCACAAGGAATGCGTTCACAAGGAATGCACGTAACAACATGGTTCTGTGGTTAGAATTGCATGGTGTGGCCTTAGAGACCTGGGCTCGAATCATAGAAGCCACATATTTATTTATTTATTGGCTACAGGAATGGAAGGCTTCATTACATGCATGCAATGAAGAACTAGAAATGGCAGGCAAGGAGCGCGTGTATGTGGGGCTTGGGCTTCATGCATACGTTGCTTGAAACGACTGGAGGGAATGAATGACTAGAAACGGCTTGGAAAATGGGAAGGCATGGAACGGCTGGAAAATCAAACGCCAAATACATATGCATACACGTATAAGGCTTCATGCATACGTTGCTTGAAACGACTGGAGGGAATGAATGACTAGAAACGGCTTGGAAAATGGGAAGGCATGGAACGGCTGGAAAATCAAACGCCAAGTACATATGCATACACGCATACGTATATACATTCTCAAAAACCTGTTTAGGAAGAAAGAAAAATAGCAGAGAGGTTCTAAAAATCTGAAAAATTCCTCTAAAATACTAGGAACTACTTGGAACTTAACAAAGTTGGTTTCGCGATTTTTCAACGTATAGATTTTTCGTAAAAAAATCTTTTAGTGAATCAAACACCTGTACAGATTTTTGTAAAATCAATGACTTACATTATATAACATGTTTTTCGAAAATATTTTAAGAGAACACTCTCGTCTTCCGATTATCTTTATTTTAAACAAAATTTTAGATTTTATGCTTATGCAAAAATGCATGATCTTGATTTAGTGCAATTAGTTCAAAAGGGCGCGAATTCAAATTAGCCTCGAGGATTCCAAATAAATCCCGATAAATTCCGAAAACACACTAAACACATTAAAGGCAAATTTTGGGATGTTACAACCAGTCTTTAGATGGCTTCTTCGTGGTTGGCTTCAACGACTTGTTCGATCTGTACAACCTCAACGCCCTTGACGCTTCACTCATCAGATGCTGGACACTGTAAGTGTGTGCAATCATGATATAGATTTGTGTTATACCGATAAATAGCATATATGTAGATACATGATCATTGATTTTGATATATATATATATATATATATATATATATATATATATATATATGTAGATACATGATCATATAGGCAAGAACAAGGAATGAACCGGTGGGTTTCATCGACCCACACATGGTTTCAAAGCAAACCATGGATGAAAATATTCAATTCGTCCATGAGTACGTGGAAAAAGTAATGTTGACTCAATAGGACAAAAACTTCATAATTTTACCACACAACCCGGGGTAAGTGCTTCATCTAGATGCCATACTTGTTGATTTGTACTATATAACGTGGATTGAAGTTAAGTTGAATTAATGACCATGGTAACATACTTGTGCAGATTTCACTGGGTTGTACTTGTAATTATACCAAGAAAGCATAAGGTAATTTACCTTGATTCCAAAAAGGGCGGCACCCATGACTTGGTGCCTATCAAAAATTTACTCGACACGTCATTCGCTGTCTACAAAGCTCGTGGAGGGCCACACAAGGACACAGCGAAGCTGAAGCATATTTATAACTTTTCGGTATCCGCTATTACGCAATAATCATTCACACACTCCATAATGAAACGTTTGAACTAATTAACCTATTTATATTTTGGCAGTGCCACCAGCAACCACAGGCCACTAACCTATGTGGGTTCTACGCTTGCCATAACATGTAACTCCTCATTGGTACAAAGAAGGCCAATGACTTAGAGGTTTATCAATCTTTAAACATTTGTTTCCACTTATTACTTTTTATACACGCAAAGACTTTACTCTTCCCATTGACAGAGGTGGCAATGCACTGAGCTTGCGTTGGAACAGGCTGACCTGCTAGGTATTCGAGGACAACTCTATGCGTTCTTGAATTGTGAGGTCATTAATACAACAGGCGAATTCCACTCAAGCCTCGCCCGATGAGTTGTGAATTTGTTTGATACCATTTGGATTAATTTATGAACCTTGTGCTGTGAATTTGTCAGTGGTAGTTCTGAATTCAATTGGCTCTTATATATGTGAGTTTATTTCTGTAATGGATGTGTTGTACATTGTAATGTGCGATCAGAGTTGATTTCTAAAATAGATGCCTTGTATGTTGTAATACGTGATTCAATCGAGTTCATTTCTGCAATATATGTCATAATAATATATTGGTGGTGCTCTCTGCACTATAATTTGTTTCAAAGGGCATGGCTAGCATTTTCTGAGGCTAGCCAATAAATCAAAATTATTGAAAGAAATTTAAAATCAACATTACAGACGGTTGTCAATATAAAACCGATTGTGATAATAGGTTCATCACAGACGGTTCTGTTTTGCAACCGTCTGTGATGATCCACTTATCACAGTCGGTTCCAAGATAGAACAGTCTGTGATAAGTGGATCATCATAGACGGTTCTAACTTGGAACCATCTGTGATAATTTTATTCACAGACGGTTTGAAAACCGTCTGTAATGACTATGAGTCATCATTGATAGTTTCATACAGACGGTTCACAAAACCGTCTATGATGTTGTTTGTGAACCGTCTGTGATAAGGGTTTGTATAGTAGTGTACTAAGTCTCATGCATGAGCCGTACGTACGTACCTAAGCGAGAATGCGAGATATACTCTAGATGTGGCATGCAATATATCTCATTTTTCCAATTACATATACTGCATATTCCATACCCCATACACTTCATGCTCCATATATACATGAGTTGTACATATAAGTACTTCAAATGTACTTAGCTGTAAACGTAGTGATATACCTAGATAGCACCATGCATACTCTTTTTGTCCAAACTACGCCAGCGCTTTGTTCCGCCCGAATTTTTTATTTATAGGGAAAACAAAAACAGAAATTAAATCTGTAAAAAAAAATGTTACCTGAAATTCGAAAGGCAGGAAGATCTACTGGGAAGCTAGCGACGATGGTGTCAAGGTGTCACCACAGTAAAATGTCCTAATGGGTCGACGCATGCAGGGCAAGAACAGTGGAAAATACAAACTCTAGCTTGGAACCCAGAGTTTCTCATTTTTCCTTCTTCGCCCCGTTTAAAGTTATAATTCAACAAGTTGCATTCTGAATCAAATTAAGTAAGTAATCTCTCGAAGCTTTATCCCCGCAATATTGAAAATATTCCATCAGAACTATTGCATGTTTGTAAGAACATATGTTAGAAGTTTGGCGTGTTCTAAGCAGCCACTAGCAAGAATACATAATTAGACCACTAGCAACAATACGGAGAACTTGTCCAAGCTAGTCCAAGTGCCCAACTCGACAACTCACCATTTGGAAACACCTGCATTTGGCATGTCACAATAGACTAAACAGACGAATGCTCGATCGCAAGATCGGTGGCTAGCTCGACACAACTCGCTTGCATCTTACTACCTGCTAATTAAGTTGAGAGAGAATTTGACAATTGGTGGTTCTTTGTATATTTGAATTCCTTGGTTCAGAAAACAGTTGATTCAAGATTTGTAATTTAGATTTCCAGTACCTTTAGATTTCCAGTACCTATAGTGACTGATTGGTTGTGTTTGATGGCCAATAGAAAGTTCCTTCTCAGTTGAATGATGTGAAGAATTGTTTGGTTAAAGGTTGGTGTTTTGGGTTTTCAGTGTCGGCTGATGATTGTTTAGTTGTATGTCTTGGCTAACCGAAAAATCCCATAAATAGTTTTTTTATGTAGTTTCATACTCTTTAGAGCATATTTAGAATGCATGAATTTCATAGAAAACAATTTATTCATATAGCTATATGTAAATTTTTCAAGTTTCATGCGAGGCCTTAAGTTATAAGTCGCTTGCAATTTGCAAGAGAAGTTTAGCATGTATAGCCTTGTTCATACAATATTATAGTAAAATATCGGTTATATAAAAGTGTTAGCATATGTTATTAATATGTATTAGGTTTTAGGTGTGGAAATACCAGGAACTACTCTAAACAGAATTAAGATGTTTAAAATATCACGAACCACCCAAGGTCTTCACTTTTGTTTTACCCTAGGGTCTCCGAAATATTATGAACGGCCATGTATTCTATTGTGAACTTTGGTTTTCTGAACTAGCGGGAAGCCGCTAATTTCAGTGAAGGAGAGCAGAACAAATACTGTAAAAAAGGGCATGAGCGAAAAAGAAAAGCTACGGGAGAGTTAAAAGAGCAATCGCTTTTGATCGCACATCTATCCAGTATTGATCTGATAACACTAATTTTAGTGCACCTTTTGCCACTCCATGCAAATCTGAACTTTGGTTTTGATGTTGGGAAATAACAAGTCAAATAAAATATTATGACTATTTTGATGTTAGGGTTTCATGGAGAGAGAGGGCGGCATGAGTAATATATTGGATATATGCGTAATATTTTTATTCTAGATTTTATTTTTAAATAAATATAGTAAAATACTAGAGATGCATAAAATACATATATTGTACTTCAGAATATGCTTAGTATTGTAAATTAATAGAGTCGATCGATCATACAAACGACTTACAATTGATCTTGATGAAGAATAGGAAGCAGCGCAGCGCAGGCACGGTCATGGAAGTAGTCGACGTTGAGGAAAAAGCAAAACAATCACGCTAATGCACTGCCCAGAAACCTTATTGCCACCCCGTGAAGGTGATCTTTACGGCAATGGCTCGGAGATACTGCTTACCCTCCTTCATGGTGCACACTGAGGAGAAGGCCGATGAGGTTTAGTCACTCAACACAACAATACAGCAATTTAGAGAGGAGAAAGAATGGAGGAATCCGGTGTCTCTAGCCTGGATGTCTCTAGGTGATCGTATACACGCGCATCAGTAACTGACAACATTATGTCAGTTGAATGTGGCAGCTACTAGTAACTGACTGCATAATTTCAATTAACTCACTAGAAATTGACGGTATTTATGTCATTTACACTGAATTAAAATAGATGTTTAAACCATATTTAAACAGAAAGAATAGAGACATAATTGCAAGATTCAGCAAAACAAAAGGTGAATTGCAATTGCTAGGAGACACTCTACGACACAAGCCAAGAGAATTTTCCCGCGAAAAAACACAAATGCAAGCGCACGTGTGTGTGTGTGTGTGTAACCAATTTTCACCCTATGACATCCTCATGCCATGTGTTACATTATTCAAGGGGTGACAATGACTCACCTTATAAGTTGTCTTTCCTCCACTTGGCTATGTAATATGGTACTACAATATGCATGCTTTGGAATTAAAGGAAATGGATCTCCCATGGGCCAATTTCTAACAATCATCCATCAATTCCATAACAAACATCAGAGAAGATATCAAAGATCGTTGTACTAAAGTGTTGTTAATATATTGGTCTTTTGGTGCAAGTCCCGTACGTATTTTGCACCTAGATTAGCAAGGTTCATCCTATTACCTAATTCACGGGATCTCCAAACAGAAAGATGTGGATTACCATTGTGGTGTAACTCAAATGGGTCTCATGCCCATGTCCATCTTGCCATTCATTTTGTAAAAGGATCTGCCTAATTTATCTCAGTATGAATATAATTCATAGTAATTGTTTCGGAGTTTCTCAATTTTATGATAGATTTGAACCTACACTTCACATGTCTAGAGAACTTCATGTTATCCTTAGTACTCATAACTTTAATCAGCATTGTTTGGTTATGGCAATACATTAGGATCACCAGTATTGGTTTCTCAACCAATGGCAAATCCAATAGTAATTCTCTAAGCCATTCAGCCTCAACATTGGCTGTGTCTAGTGCTACAAGTTCAGGTTCCATGGTTGATCATAAGGTGTTGGGGAAATTTTGCAAATCTCAAAGCTGAACAGGCTCAATATTTTCTCAGAATAACGGGATTGGTGCAAAATGATCCCATCCTCATTCTTGATCAATTTAATATTTAGAATAACATTTGCCTCTCTCAAGTCTTTCATATCAAAACATCAAGATAAGAAAGTTTTGATATTGTCAATTACAGCAATGTTTGTCCCAAATATAAATATGTCATCAACATACAAACACAAAATCATACCTTGACCCCACCACAACGATAATATACACACTTATCTGCCTCATTAACAGCAAAACGACCAGATGTCAAAGTTTTATCAAACTTTCCGTGCCATTGCTTAGGTGCTTGCTTTAGGCCATACAAGGATTTTAATAATTTACACACTTTATTTTCCTATCTAGTAATCACATTCTTTAAGTGGACAATCTTCTCTAAAGTAAGCCTTAGATCCACCATACCAACACTAAGAATAGATGCATGCGACCCGTTCCCCATTTGGACGGAGAAAGCCCTGGCTGCCTGGTAAGAAGAAATTAAGGAAATATCAGAGCACACGTTAATATTAGCACCAGTATCAACCCACCAATCAATAGATTGACATGCTGAAAAAATAGCATGAGAATTACCATACCCTCCTGAAGTCGAGGCCTCACCTATGGTCACATTGGCATTTTTCTTGCTTTGTTTATTTGTCCTATCTTTACGATAGCGACAACCTTTTGCCATATAACCATCCTTTTCGCACACGAAATAGGTGATGTTTTTCATATCCTTCTTTTCAATTTTGATCTTTTTAAAGCTAGTTGTCTTGTTTGGTTTATAGCCTTTGAATTTCTTTCCGTGTGACTTCTTCTTGATGGTATTGGCATTATTCTGATTAGTGGTGCTTGGTGCATCTTTTGCTCCTGCATTTTCTTACACATCAAGGGTTGCAATGAGATACTCAACAGAAATCTCTTCTCTCTTGTGCTTTAAGCTAGTGGCAAACTCCCACCAAGTGAGAGAAGTTTGGCCCGTAGCCATAAACTTAGGAGGCAATACACAACCCAAGGGCACAATCTTGCTAACCAATAACTGAAAATCATTTGCTTGTGCAACAATCGACTTAGCATCATCCATGTTAAAATCAAAAAATTGCACGCACACACACATACAACCACCAACCAGTTTCAGCCTCTGCATACTTTTGGACAAGTGGCAGTAAGGTTTCAACTTTTGCATACTTTTGCACGCACACACACATACAACTCATTGGAAGACGTATAGTTCATATACATGTCATACAACTGATCTGCCAAAATGGTTAGAAGGTAGTCTAGTGCAATGTTATTTGCACTATCGAACTGCGTGTACTGATCAACCATAAATGGGTACTACGAGTGGATCACCCACCACAGCCCCAATGACATGAGTCAAAACTTGGCTCTTGTTTACCATCTACGGAAGTTTTCACCAGAAAACCTCTTAGGTTTCATAGCATCCAAAGCACTAGCCATTGCTGAATAACAAAAATATTGGCAGTAAGGTTTCTGGATTGTTGGATATATGTGTAATATTTTTATTCTAGATTTTATTTTGCGGCAAATATAACAAAATATTAGAGATGCATAAAATAGCAGGCAACACATTGTACTTCATAATATGCCCAAGTATTGTAAATTAACATAGTCAATCTATCACACGAATAACTTGCAATTTGGATTGATGAAGAATAGGAAGTAGCGTAGCGTAGACACGATCGTGGAAGTAGTCAACATCGAGGAAGAAACAAAGCAGTCATGCTGATACACTGCCGGAAACCTTATCACCACCTCGTGTAGGTAATCTCTGTGGCAACAGCTCGAAGATACCGCTCACCTCCTTCACGGTGCACGCTGAGGAGGAAGGCCGACAAGGTTCAACTACTCAAACACAATAGTACAGCAATACAAAGAGGGATGAGGAAGAATGGTGGGGGAATATAGTAGTACAATAGATAACATACACCATGAGAAACAATTCATAAACTTCTTCATCATACTCTCATTTATGCAATGCAATGCATCATGCCTCTTTGCTTAGCACATACTAGTATTGCCAAGTGCACACCCGTCGGTGTGCACCCTCTTTCCCTTCCATCCTGTGGAGGGTGCCTACTCTTACTGACTCACTCCCATTCACAACTGTGGATGGGACTACAAGGTAGGTCTTTCGTGTTCACTACGTGTGAACACAGATGCCCGCATCAGAATGGGTCGCCTCTTCCATTATGAATGCACATATGCCATAAACATGAATGAACTTGCATAAATACTCAATTTAATAATTGCATTGCCATTTAACCATTCATATTCATCATATCACATGCAAGGATCAAACATGGTAAATGAACATATCATATGGTTATATTGCAACACTACAAATCTATATGGCCACCCAAGCCACAACCATCACAATACATTCAACGTCGCGAGACGGAGTAGCGAGATGTTCATGGCACTCACGGGGTCACACCTCCTGCACATAGATACAATCTACTCAAAAACATGCACACAAAACATCACAATACCAACGACTACATCGGCTTCGCAACCCACTCCTAAAACCCGAAAAAACAGTAATCTGTCCAAACGGAATAGCAGACTTCTAATAGTCATAACTTGAGTTTAACAACTCCGAATCAAGTAAACGAATACATTTTCTTGAACTAAAGAAAATTTTCCATCTTTTTCTAAATATTCGAAAAGTCTCATTCGGCCTCTAAGTTCCTCTAGTCTACATATGAACACAGACTGTTCCAATCGCGACACAAATTGGACAGTGTTCGGTAAAAAGGCCATAACTTTTAAACGGCTGAACAAAACTTAGTAATTTCAGTGCCCAATTAAAGGTATTTCAATTATCTACAACTTTCACAACAGCTGGGCCCCCAGGAAATGAATCTAAAATTCCCTAAATTGCGCCCGAAGATAGCTCTCAAATCTACCCGAGAGTAGAACGCTAAAATAGATCTAGATTTCTTCAGATCTAAATAGTTGTAGCACACCAAAAGAGGTTTTTAGCACTAGATTCCCCCATTAGAACAGCACCTAATCCACCCCAAAAACACCCCCAACAACATACCTCTCCTTGACGCCCGGCCTTGATCGTCCTCCAAACGTCGAAACCGCCGAATCTTCTCGATGCCAAAGCTTCCCAATGGAGGGATCAATGGAAGGGAAGGTAGGGGAAGGTGTGGAAGCAATGGGGGGAATGGAACCCTAGCTAGGGCCGGCTAGGATGGAGGGGGTGCAAGGGAGGGAGGGGAGGCGCATGGGAGGGAGGCAGGGGGGCGGCCACTAGGGGGAAGGCGGCGCAAGCATGGAGGGGTAGGGGAAACCCTAGGGTGATTGCTGGATTTTCCCCCTCCCTCATGGGCTAGGACCCCCACCAAAAGCCCAAAATACAAACCCCTAAGGCCCAAACACTCTCGAAAAGCCCAGAACGCAATCCCCCAAGGCCCAACACTCCTGGAAAAGCCCAAACAACCTAAAAAACTAAAAATATGACATAACCTCTTTACCGTAATGTCACAGCTATGCAATGCCTGTAGTATATGTCTTTGTGCTAAAGGATTGTTACCCACCCAGATTCTTCCTTTGAAACAAATGACTCCATTATGTAATGAATACCCTTGGTCTGTAGAACCTGCCACACACAATTCCTCCAGCAGTCGTTTGGTTTCATCATCATTGTGATAACTCGTCACCAAGTTCTCTATCCATACTGGAGTGCTCACTAAAATTGCACAAACTTCGTTGGCCTCAGGCATTCTGGATAATGCATCGGCCGCCCCATTGTGCACCCCCTTTTTGTTAAGGATTTGGTATTGAAGCCCCAGTAGCTTAACAAAGGCCTTGTGTTGAATTGAGGTTGATAATCTTTGATCAGCCAAATGTGTGAGTGCCTTCTGATCAGTCCTGATGATTAACTCTTGGTGTTGTAAGTACGCATGCCACTTGTTGATAGCCAATAGTATTGCAAGGCATTCTTTTTCATAGGTCGACAGTGCTTGATTTCGACTGCTTAATGACTTGCTGAGGAAAGCTATTGGGTGACCATCTTGCATCAACACTGCACCAATTCCTCCATTACTTGCATCAGTTTCTAACACAAAGACTTTGCAAAATTTGGAAGCGCCAACACTGGGGCTTTCACCAAGGCATTCTGCAAAGTGCGAAAAGCTTCCTTGGTGTACAGCGACCACTGAAACTGCACTCCTTTCTTAAGCATAGAAGTCAGAGGCTTGCACAAAATGCCATAGTTCTGTATAAACTTTCTATAGTACCCCATCAACCCAAAAAACCCTCGCAACTCCTTCAAATTTTTAGGAACTGGCCAAGCCAACACAGACTGAATTTTATCTAGATCGGTGGACACTCCACCTGGAGTGATGATGTGTCCTAAGTATTCCAAATGTTGCTTACCAAACGAGCACTTCTCCCTTTTAACTAACAACTGATGTTGCTCAAGAATGTGAAATACTTCCTTCAGGTGGCCCACATGCTCATCTAATGTTTGGTATAAATCAATATGTCATCTACAAATACCAATACACATCGACGCAGCAGCTTTTGAAAATTTTGATTCATGATACTCTGAAAAGTTGCCAATGCATTTGTGAGCCCAAAGGGCATGACCAAACATTCATAGAGCCCATGGTGAGTACAAAACGCTATTTTATGCTCTTGCCCTTTTATCACCCTGATTTGATGATAGCCAGAGCGCAGATCCAAATTTGTAAACCATTGAGCTCCCCCTAATTCATCCAACAGCTCATCTATGATTGGCAGTGGTTGTTTGTTCTTCACAGTAATTGCATTGAGCCTTCGGTAGTCCACACAAAAACGCCAGGAACCATCCTTCTTCACCAATATCACCGGCGAAGAGAATGGACTCGCACTCTGTTGGATAATCCCCTTTTCTAGCATTTGTCACCTGTTTCTCAATCTCATCCTTCTACTGCGGAGAGTAATGATATGCTCAGGCATGAACAGGCTGTGCACCCGGTATCAGAGGGATAGTATGGTCATACATGCGCCTTGGAGGTAATTGTGTTGCCTCCTTAAACAGGTGACTGAAATCTTGCAATACTTCAGCTAGTTCCCTTGGAATGGAATTTTCCCTTGCAATGTTCTCATTTCTTACTTCTGTATGGATGCTCTGGTTAAGCTGCACCAGATGGGTGATTGCTCCTCTTTTCAATAAGCCTTGAAGCTCCTTAGCACTCAGGCTTCAAGCTAACTGCTTGTCATCTTTAACCCCCTGGAGCATTACTCGGCGCCCTTGATGAGTAAACTTGATGCATTTATGCTTCCAATGCACCCACATGGGACTATGCTCCTCCAACCAATCGGCTCCTAGGATCATGTCGTAACAGCCAAGTGCCAGAACACGCATGTCCTGAATAAATGAATATCTTTGAACCCACCATTCCAAAGAAGGAGTCAACTGATCGCACGGCATGGCTCTCCCATCGGCAATGGACAGGCGAACAGGGGCTATATCTTTTGTCGAAAAATGTAATTGATTCACCATGCTTTCACTGATAAAGGAGTATGTGCTTCCTGAGTCCACTAGAATTAATATTTCCTATTTACCTATCAAGCCTTGCAGTCTCAATGTTCTATGCTTGACCCAGGGTAGTGATTCTGTTCGGTGACTATCAATAATTCTTCACCCATCTCCCCTTCCTCTCCGTCGACATCAGACTTTGGTTGAACCTGCAACACTTCCATAATCTCTTCTATGATATGCAAAGGAACCCTGTCTGGACATTTATGGTTCTTGCCCCATTTCTCTCCGCACGTGAAGCACAGCCCATTTGTTCTCTGATAAGCCTTCAATGCCTCAAGCTTATCACCCCATCTGTTGTTGTAAGACTTCTTCGGCTCCTCAGTGCGTTTATTTTCTTTTGGCTTGCAGGGAGGTTTGAACTTGTCAACAAATTTACTACTCCCTCTGTTGAATTCCTTTGTCCCCCTTTGTGAAAAGATCCTTTCCTCCTGTACACCATTTCTTCTTCCTGTAAAATTGCAAGCGATATGGCCGACTCCATCTCCTCTGGATTATGCAGGACTATGGGGGTGCGTATCTCTTCTCGTTGTCCTCCTAGAAAATGTGTGACAAAAACACATCATCCAGTGCAGGGTTATACAATAACAAATGATGCTGCAGCCCTTCAAACTTCTCCACATATTCTGCCACAGAGTTGGTTTACCATAAATTGATCAATTGATTCATCTGCTTTCTGTACAAATTTCTCCCAAATCTTTTTTCTACTGCTTCACAAAGAGCTTTTTAGTCCTCAAAACGCCCCTTGGCTTCCACCTTTTGCAACCAGAGAGCGGTATTGCTAGTGAAATTCAGAGATGCCAATCGAGTGTGCAGAACTGGACTTACCCCAATGATTTCAAAGTAGGTTTCGCACCTCTCTCTCCATAGCTTGGGATTGTCACCATCAAATTTTGGGAACTCAATTTTTGGAAGAGACTGCCGAGTCTACCACTGTGAATTGAAATTTTGTCCCCCTCCAGTCTTTTGATCGAACACCTACAATGCATTAGGCCAATCTTGCCTGCCTGTGGAGGCATGAAGCATGGGATTTCTCAAGATGCCCTTACCCTGCTCCCGATTCTTTCCCGAATTCGAGATCCCTTCTGTGATCTCGATTCCTCACCTGGTGAAGTTTTCGTGGTGCCCCTCCTCCACCATGGCCATTCCACGCCCAAACGTCGGATGTCCGGCCTTTGGACGTGCCTCTAGCACTTCCACTCGTCCCCTAACAACACTGATCGAATTTCTCTGATTTTCGATTTCACCCCGTGAACATCGTCCAGTATTTGCTTAAGCAATGTGTTTACTCCTTCAAATTGAGTCTCCACTGACGCCATTGCTGAGGTCATCTTGATCTCCAAGGGCGACGGCTTCCTTTTTGGCGCCAGCCCGATCGATGGCTCTGATACCAATTGTTATGATCAAGACAATGCAGAGAAGATCTAAGAGGAAGAACATAGGAGAAGAGGACAGGAAATTAGTTAGAACAAAGGATTTTGTATTCTATCATCTTCGATGCCTTTCGTAGCCAGCCTGGTCAGGTTATATACTCCTGCCATGGTCTCATACATGTGGGCCTTACAACTCAGATACAGCCTGTTAATCAATTACCCCACGCGCACACACGCTACAGGCCGCCTGTGCATGAAGCTGTTTCCTGTTCACCGTCCGGCACGCAACACTGATGTGACAAATTTTCTGAATAATGGAAATAGTGTGTAGTTACTTTTTTTTGCATGGGGAAAAGAAAGTTTGGTAGTTAAACATAACAAAATTTACAATGTATTTCTCTAGCATTGCTCCCTCTATCCCGCAACAAGTCCATTCTATTGGAGAATGACAATTTAGTCATAAGTACATATTTGGACAGAGAGAATAATGTGTGGAAGTAGTCACAGTGTAATAACACTACCATCTAGCAATCTAGCTAATCACTCCGTCCATAATATAACTGGGACGGTTTACGCACTATACTACATCGTGTAAAATATGCAGGTAAAAGTATGGCAAGAAATGTTGTTATCCTATCATTACTGCACAAAAATTCATCACAGATGGTTCAAAAACCTCATCACAGATGGTTTTGTAAACCGTCTGTAAACATGTGTCAATGATATGTACACATCACAAATGGTTTTTTTACCGTCAGTGAAAATTAACATCAGAAACAGTTCTTTCCTATAACAGTCTCTGATGATACCTCATCCCAGACAGTTCTAGCCTAAAACCGTCTCTAATGTCCAGCATCACAGACAGTTCTAGGCTAGAACCGTATGTGATAGTCCCCTCATCAAATAAAGATTTGTTATTTTATTAGCTAGCCTCATGAATAAATGCTAGCCATACCCTTTGAAACAAGCAGAATACAGATTACACATCCACAAAGTAAATGCACAAATATATATTACGCATCCACAAGTACCACAGCACATTCATTTCATAAATAAACTCATATATATTAAACAATTGAATGCACAAGTACACATGCCACTACAATTCACAAATCCATAGTAGAAGTACACATGCCACTGCAATATACAACCCATCAGGTTAGGCAGTGGAACTCGCCTTCTGGCTTTATGACCTCACGTAGCAAGAAGTAAGTGAGTTGTCCTCGAATTTTGTGCATATCGACCTATTCCAACGCAGTTGTAGCCATTTTCCCAACCTGTCGATAGGAAGATTAAAGTCATGCATATATATAAATTGATAAGTAATTGTTGGAAGATTGACAAACCTCCAGGACATTTGTCCTTATTGTACCGATGATGAGTTGCATGTTGTGGCAAACGTAGAATCCACATAGGTTATTTTCCTTTCCCTGCTAGTGGCACTGCAAAAATAGGATTATTGTGTACTAGCGCATAACGAAAACTTCATATAATGGTGCAGCTGCGACCCTCCCTTGGATGGCCCTCCATGAAATTTGTACAGTTCGAATGATCTACGTGATTCCAAAAAGTTGGCCTTAGCTATTCTAGGAGCAACGTACACCTTGAATGGCCTACAACAGTTATCTATAGAGGGAATGTGATAACCTATTTATTAATTGTGCGATAGGTTCAAGTTGTAGCTACCACCCTTTAAGGAATCTAGGTACATAATCAAGTTCTTTCTTGGCACAATTACAATAAGAACCCAGTGAAACCTACACAAGTATATCGCCATGACCATTGAACCTAACTTCGAGTTGTATATAAAGTACAAATATTCCACCACTTCGGACATGGTTTCTAGGGTTAAATCAAAAAGGAGAAAAGAGGGAAAAGGGGAAAATCTAGAGTTTAGCTCAAAACTCAAGAAATTGATTCTAGGGTTTGATTTCTTCCACCTTGAGGCTTGCTTAGGGCTTGAAGAAGCTAATCCACTCCTTGAGACTTGGCCTCCTTGCTCCTTGAACCCAAATCCACCGAGAAGAAGGGAAGGAAGAGAGAGAGAGAGAGAGAGAGAGAGAGAGAGAGAGAGAGAGAAGCTCGGTTGTGGAGAGAGAACGAGAGAGAGCTAGAGAGAGGGCTTGGGAGGGAGAGTGAATCAGTGGGGGAGAGAGAGGAGTCGGCTGGGGAGTATATGGAGGCAGGGGGAGAAGGATCGAGAAGAGGAGGAGATGGCAACGGCGACAGTCACCGGTATGGGCTTCGGTGCCCAAGCTGCCCAACTCGGCCGGCACTACCGCTCCCAAGGGGCGGTAGTGCCGTTGGTCCAGCAGTACCAGTCTCAAGCCGGTGTTACTGCCGCCCCAACCGCATAATTCCCCGATTCTTCCGCAAACCTGCTCCCAAGTTTGGGATCTCTTCCGAGGGATTCTTGGGTTAGGTGTTGGGACACCAAAGGAAGGCTTTTAGGTTTTGGTTGCTAAAGATTTCTAGCAAAGCTCAATTCAAGGTTTCGGGTCAAATTCGATCGAAACAACTCGAACGATTTAACCCTGACACGACTAACACCAAATTAAGAATCAAATGACATGCAAAGCACACTTAAGCACTTAATTAGCTAATTACATACTCAGGGCATTACACCTGGCGCTTGGTTCTGTTGTTATCATTGTTTTGTTGTTGTTTTTATGGTTATACAAATTATTATTATTGTTAGTTCAGTAGTGATAAGAATTGTTTAGGTTGTTTATTGAAATTATGGCTAAAATCATAGTAAGGTGATAAAAAAAAAGTAAATGGTGGTAATATATTGAACACATAAAGTGCTGGGGTGTTACCGTGCCCTAGCACCGGCCTTGGATTTTGGGGTGGCTGGGTAGGCACAGCACCGGCAGGGCAGAGGCAGCTAGGAAGGGAGCTCATGGGCGATTAGATGATGAAGAAACAGTGGTGGTGGCTGGGCCGTCGGCAGCGTTATTGGTCTGCCGCCGTGGTTGTGGCCCAAATTGTGAAGTGGTCTGATTGAAACGCCGGACAATGGACACACACAGAGCAGCCGAGCAAGCAGGGCGGTAGGCAGGCAACGCAAGCGAACAAACACTAGAGGGCAAGCTGCCGAATGTGAACTTCTTATCTTAGTTTATCTTCCCAATGTGCTGCCGAATGTGAACTTCTTATCTTAGTTTATCTTCCCAATGTGTTAACAGCCAACTTGTCAGTAGATTAGCAAAATTGGACAAGTGAACTATGACTTTAGGCACTTTAAAGAACAAAGCCTCTCAAAGACAAAAACTAGAATGCCTTCTTTTCTTGAAAGACCGATGCGCTTTCGCTTTCTCGTCTTTCCGAAAAGGGTTGAGCCTTCTTACCCTTTTCTAGGTTGAGGCTAGGCAGAGCGTGAATTGAAAGCCAAAAGGCAATGATTTTGATCTACAAAACACAATTTTGCGGCTTCACGGTAAGGTCCCAAAAAAGCTACAGTAGCTATCGCGAAAGTTATCATTCATCGTGTTTTTAATATTTAAAAATAAACATTAAATATGCATATAATAGAAGTCACCTCCAAACAAATCATAAAACCATGATACTTTAGGATGTATTAATATTTTTATAATAAAAATATGAATCAAGTCCGGAATTAATAAACATGTTAATACATGTCAAAGATCATAACTGATAATTATATCATAATATTGTTGACAACACGTAATTAATCACTAAGAAATATGAATGCTAGATTATTAAAAAAGAGTAATGTAAGGTTTTTTACTGTGTTTTCTTACAGTTCAGACTTATAAGGATGCATTTTGGCCTTTTAATAATGTTAGATTTCAAAATAGACACAATGCTTTGCCCCGTGTGTACCTATATTAGACAATGGAGCTATCGCTAGCTACAAGTTACGACATATATATAACAGAGTTATTACTAGTTATAACACTTAGCTAATATAGCGAAACATTGGCGTATAGCTTCACATTTAGGGTCTAAAAAAACTATAGCGCAGCTATAGCTAGTTATTTAGAACATTGATAAATCAGTACTTACACGTATTTATTACTCCCTCCAATTTGATAATAGATGTCGTTTTGGACATAGTGATGGTCAAACTTCTAAAACTTTGACTATCGATATATTTTTAAATATTTAAATTGGATATATGAAAATTATATGTGTAGACTTGTCTCGAGAAGTACTTTCATAATATTATAATTTTATTGTGTTTTACAAATATATTATAATAAAAAATAGTGGTCAAAGTTGTGTTTTGAAGACCGTGTCGATGTCCAAAACGACATCTATTACCAAACTGGAGGGAGTAGTATTTGGGGTGCCCTAGCTGTTAGAGAAGTACTAACCTTGTATTTCATATTTTTTATTTACGTATGAATTTGCATTGTATAAGACTGTCCGGTGTGTATATGGTGTGCTTTTCTCCCGTTAGTTTTGACTCAAGGGCACTCCCTCTATTTTTATAGCTTTGAAACTGTAAGCGGGTGACGAGGGATTCGCAAGAGACGGAGAAGAACGGAAAGCAGAGTGGAAATAAGGCAAGCGGGGAGCAGAACACCATCTGCACCCGTGAAGCATTTACTTTAGTAAATTTTTTTTGTTTTTTTTTTTCTTTTCTAAAACTAGTTTTTGTATAAAAAAATTTCAAAAATAGGTCCTTCATCGCGGAAGACGCGACAAGCGACATGTGTCATCTTTCGCACCTAGGGAGCGTGGAAAGAGAAGGAACTGGATCGACCACATAAACAGGATGTGGCCCACCGCAGCAAGCACGGTTCCGCACTCGGGTAGCAAGGAAGGAGCTCCTTCCGCGCTAGCTGAGCGTGGATGCATGCCTCCTGCGCGCACATCTCTGGCCCACGTGCTCGCCTCTCACACTTCTCGTGCACACTCGCCCGTGCCTCGCCGCCCTCGCGGCCCCTGCTGCCCCGGTTGACCCATCGCCGCTGCCCGCGTGAGCTGCTCACGTCAACGCCACACGCCAGCTCGCCGCTCGCTATTTTTCTCCCGCACTTGGTTTGCATGGAAGGTACATCTATGCTCACAGCCAACCACTCTCTTCCGCACAACCAATTCGTGGCAGGTGACATGTGGGTCTTTCGCAATGGGAGAGGAGGTTATTTTTAAAAAAAAAATTATCATGGAGACTTGTTTTTGAAAACAAACACGACGAAGAGAAAGAAGAAGAAGAAGAAGGCTAGTAGGCTGACTCTTCGACCAGCGGCGCGCTAGCAACGGCGGGTAAAAATGCGCTCTCACCCTATTCTCCCCGCTCGTGATTACCCAGGGTGATCATCGTCCAGTCAGTCTGCCACCAAAACGTTGGTCTTGGAGAGGATCTATGACTCGTACCATGTTATACAGGTTTGGTTTAGCGGTGCAGTCAAACGTCAATGCAGTGAAGAACTTAAAGGGCCAATGAATTATTAGGATCCAAGATTTGGAATAAACTTTCCAGTTTTTGTGAATGTCGTTTTTATCGGCACGGTCTGGTTAAAAAACTTGATGCCGAGCACCAATACACCCTATCGGCACGGACGTGAATGCCTCCTTCGACATGGTCGTACTCTTCATTAGCGGAAATATTCTACTGGCACTATCATGTTGAAATTTCTTATGCCGGCATGTTTGTGTTTACACTTGTAAACTAATCATTTTTGTGTTTACACTAGTAAACCAATTTGTCTGATGAAAATTTAAACACACACCCTTTCGGTCCGGATCCTACTATTTATCTTTAATCTTTGCAACTACTGTACAATAGTACACACCAAAAAAAATGAAAGGCATGTACAATAGTACAGATAAATAATGTCTATATGCCTACTCTTCTATATCTAGAATCTAGAGATAGAACTAAAAATAACTTATACAGCATATTATCTTTTAATTTTGTTTTTATAGAACCGACAATTTTTAATTATGGTATAAAAAGTTATATGTTATAGACAAACAGCTCATGCCATGTTTTATGCTGTCTGTATGACATAAATCTATGAGTTTAGATCTTCTTTTTTTTTCTCTTTCTCATCAGCAAAAATCGACAAATTAAAGTTTATAAACGGTTAACATCACACCGTAGTATACGCTCAAAACCAACGACGATTTAGATGTGGTTATCGTCTTTATAATCTTTAGCAGCTAAATGCTCTGGTACATATACGTACGCGAAGTGAGAATACCTCACTCCCAGAGACGTGCAACAAGAGTATTAGGCAACAAACTCCAGCATAAGATGGCTTTCGTAGTTTCGTCTGGACTCGCGAGACAAAATCAAGGTACTGTTTGTTAGAGCTCTATATCCTAGTTTTATTTTAGATTTAAAATTTGTAGGTTAAAATAAAGTGAATTAAGTTTATATTTTTATTTTAAAATGTAAACAAGATAACCCATCTAAACACTCTTAATATATCCATAGCTCATGTACCATTAGATTTACAAATCTGATGAAACTGAAGCTCTGCCAAACACCCCCTAAGCAGAGATGCTAAGCGGGAAGCTGTGGCATCACAGCTGCAACGCCCCTTCTGATCTCCGCCTTTCACGCTAGCCCCAAGTCATCCAACTTCTTCTCATCTAGCACTGTTCACTTCCGATCTAGCTGTTCTTTCTTAAGAGATAGGGCCGAGAAGAAGTGCTTAGTTGACGTGCACACGTCGCCCAGTGAAATGAACTAGGATGGGTTTGTGTGTTACGCTGCGCCGGATAATTTTTGCTAACGTAGGACCTCTTCATAAAGCCCTGTTTGGTACGGTTCCAGATTCTAGTAGAAACGAAAACGGTTCCAAATTTTTGATAGAAACGTTTCAGGTAGATTATATGAATTAAGTGAAACGGTGTTGAGATCAATTCAACAACATAGTGGAAAAAGAAGAAACGTTCCGAGGAATTCCGAGCTTTAGCCTGTTTGGTTAGGTTTCTTCCATAATCTAGTAGAAACGGCCCGGTTCCAAGTTGCCAAACTGGGCCTAAATTTATGGGGTACTGAAGGTTTTTTAGAAAACTGTAGATGGAAGGCGGAGCTGCCGCCATCGGAGGACCCTGGGGTCTTGCTACAGCAACATTCATCTCCAACGCCTCCATGCGATCCTGGAAATGCCTTTGATTATCCTTGATTTCTCCCATCGAGTCTTGCAGACCCTTGAACTGGTCGCAGAGCGCTTTGAGCATCTTCGTATCTGCATCGCCCTGAGCCTCCACCGTTTCCATCACCTTTGCCATCTTTTCCTCGAACGGATTCGTCTTCTTCCTCGGCGCCAGAGTGGCCAAGGGCAGCTCTGATACCAATTGTAATGTTCCTACCGCCGATCGGAACCCGTAGAGAGGAGTTTGGGCTAGAATGAGGTAGGGAAATTGTTCGCGTTAAAAATGTGAAGCAGGATCTTCAGCCTCGAACACACAAGACGAACGCCGGGTTTGCAGAGCGTGCCAGTCAATTTGACCTGAAATCGACAAGGTAGACTTTGTAATTTGATCAGAGCCGATGAATAAAGATTTATTGGCTTTTCGCTAGTCGGCAAGAACCGATTAGGGGATAACTAGATCAACCAATTATGATTAATCCGGATACAAGGTAAAATCGGCTTCGAGAAGGCGATGCGCAGCAAAGCGAAGCAGATCGAACCTGGGTGAAATCGGCTAAACCAACAATCGGCGATGCGCAACTATGTTGATTCCGTCGATTTGCAGAGAGATCTATGAAGCTAAAACAATGTAAGAGAAAAGCTTGTAAAAGTAGATGTGTTGTGTTGGATTTTTTTTTTGATCGACCCGTGGCCTTTGATTTATATACCTTGCCCGATCTGAGTTCTCCTCGGATACGGCAACCGGACCCGTATCGGCCTTTGATCCGATTTCCTTTCATCTTCGGATGTAGTCTTTATCGGTTACGGCTTTCCTTTTCCGTGCATGGTCTTTCCGTTTTTCTACTCATGCCGAATTTTGGTGCAAACAGAAATGCAAGAAGAACACAGAATGGTGAAGAATTGGGAATCTGTTGTATGCATTTCCTGCCTTCAGTTACAAGATGAACAACGCTTATATACGACTAGGTTCCAGCCAAAAGCGTTCGAACTCATACATGGGCTTAGCCCTCCATCACTCGGCCCACACGGCCCACTCCACCGATACTTAATCTCTACTATATAAAGTGAGAGTTTCTTCCCACGTCACATTAATTGCCCTGCTTAATTGCCCTACGCAAGAAACGAAGCGTTGCTTTAATTAGCCAACTTTTGCAAGAAACGAAGCGTTAAAGATAGATGTTTGATCTTATGAAATAGTATTTTTTTATTTTTTAATCTTTATTTTTCGTTATCAATTTTGTTTTTCGTAGCAATGCACGGGCATATAACTAGTCACAGTTTATATGTGACAATGTGAACCACGTGGCTGCATAAGAACTCTCATAAATCTAATATAGATAATATTTGTGCAGGAGTGGCCCGATGTTTATGGCGTAGAAATTAGCAAGGCAAAGAGATTGATCTGGCCCATGACCAAACGATAAAAGGCAATATGTGGCCGAACAAGTTGCCCAGCACTTCATGGAAACTACGCTCGTGGACAGAGAGCATGACTCGGGGGAACCGTGTAGCTGTAGACCCGGCGTTTTATTAATCTCGTAACTGAAATTAAAACTACTGACTTGTATTACTTAGTTCGTTTTGCTATATTTATCTACAATTTATTATGCGTACAGGCCAAGAAGATACTAAATCTAATAAATGATTATACATACTTTTACCGAGTGACATACTATAAAGTATAAACACTTAATCTCTTCAAAAACATTTAAGTAGGGGTAAATAGATAAAAAAAATGCAATAACTCTAGATTCTTTTAATAAAAAAATATATCGAAATGATACTCTCCACACCATCAACAAATATAATGAAATAGAAGAAAATAATTAATCAAGAGAAAATTTCTTATTTTCCGGCTGGTGTTTCACTTTTCCACCTCTGCCATCCAAAATCTGGCGTTTTCTCTGCCCTTCCATGTCACTCCGGTGAGGTTGTTAGTACCACTGTTGTTAAAAATTGATGACTCAACCAATTAATCGGTGATATGACTAAAACATGTTTTTGTAGAGTGATTAGTACAGCTCACTGTTAAAGGCTTTAATCTTATCGGGGTTTTTTTTTACAAATGAAAAAAAAAATCGTTAATGTTATCTTCTTCCTTTTTGCTCCACCATCCCCCTCTCTCCGTCATCTCGTCCTGCCCACCCCGTCATCTTGCTCGCTTCCTCCTACGCCCGCTCCTAAAGCTCCCACGTCGTCGTGGCCAATTTGATGGGGAATCTCTGTGAAAGTTTTGATTTTTAAGATAGTTGGTGATTGTGTTTATACGATGAGCAAGAATCTATAGATTTTGCTGAACTTGGCGTCGATCTTTACAGTTTGGTTTCAAAAATTTAAGAAACGCAAAAAATCATGTTTTTAATAGGCTAAACTTTTTATTGAATTAATTTTAATTTTAGTGGCTTAAGAGTTTTAAGACTTTAGAACTATTTGTATCGTATTTTTAGCAAATTTCAACAAATTTTAAATATATATGTTGAATTTATAATACTATAAAAGCATTATACAAGATTATAAAGTTGTGCGTGTAAAATATAAACTCTTATAAAAAAATTTCAATTTTAGGAGGGTGGCGAGGATGGTGAGGGAGAGGAGGCTGCGGTGGTGGAGGGGTCGCGCCGAACCTGGTGTAGGGGTCGCCGCCGAAGCTGGCGGAGGGGTTCTACGAGGTACGAGCTCGAGGCCATCCACTCATAGATCTGTGCTTTCTTGTTTCTTGTATGATTCTTGTCGCCAACTTAGCCGTGGAGAACTCGACCTCCATGGATGCGCCACCTCGATATCTGCAGATTTGATTTGATTGCATGGTGACGCATCATGTTGACAGGAGGATTAAGGAGGAAAGGGCAAGAATGTCTTTTCCCATATGACCTAACAGCAAATTTTGGAAACACCAAATTTTGGATGACCGATGAGGGAAAAGTAAAACACTTACTCCCTCTGTCCCACAAAGAGTGTATTTCTAGTGTTCAAATTTTGTCCCACAAAGAGTGCATTTCTAGTTCGTAGGGCCCAGCTGTAAGTGTATGCATGCTCATTTAAGTGCTTGTAGAAACCGAAGCACCAGCATGCTTGTGTATGGAGTAATGAGGGTCACATTGGTCATTTACCTTGCACACTAATCTGTCTTAAAAATCCTAGAAATGCACTCTTTGTGGGACAGAGGGAGTAGGGCTTCTTTGATTCGTGGGATTATGAGTATTTCTGACAACACAGGACTAAGAAAAACATGGGGGAATAAGATAGGAATGCATTTCAAACTAGAGGATCGAGAAACATAGGAATTTTGTAGCATTGAGTGTTTGGAACACAATAATAGGAAAACACAGGAATCTGCCTCGATCCTATGCATAGCAAGAAAAAAAAAAAGGTTTGGGTGGATGTTAGTTTTCATTTGGAATCACAGGGATAGAAAATTTTCCTATATTTTTCCTTTGCTGCATTTCTATGAATCAAATGGATGAATAGTTCCTATTCCTAGGGAATTCCTATTCCTTTTTTTTTTTACTAATCAAAGAGGCCCTAGATTTGCTAAGAAAGTACCATCAATTATACCACCATGTAAGATCACTCTACACTTACAAAACTAATATGAAAAAAATACCATCAATTATACCAACATGTAAGATCACTCCATTTTTTTTTCTATTAATCAAAGAGGCCTTTGAATTAAATTCCTCCATTTTTTCTTTAAATTACTTTGAATCAAATAGGCCCGCGGTGATAAAAAAGAATTTTCTCATTAATCAATCATGTGGCTATAAGTCTAGAAGAAAGATACTGATGGCACTGGATAACTTCTTGGTCTTGATAATTAATGCCTTTACCCTTCCCTTTTGCTCACCAGGCTTCCACACAAAATCAGAACAAGTATATATACTTTTTAGAATGAGCACATAAGAAATGTGTAACAAATAGTGCAACATATTTATCTCATCATAAGCAAACTAGTAGTGGATAGCATTGAAGATTTCTAGGAACTACATAGGAGTTTTCAGAGTTATGACAAATTGTTACTTCTGCAGTTGAAGTTTTGAAGACACATTTCACGCCCCAATGTCTCAACTTGATAAACAAGAATTCTATCATATACACACACAATTTGCTTGATCAGAAAACCTACAAGATACAAGTCTCTGAACATACAGGGAAGGTATATACAATTCACAAACTCCCTGATACTAAACTATGCACAATCACACAGGTCAAATCAAGCTCTTGAAAAGAAGAGAATTAACTGAATCAGCATCAAGGTTCAACATGAAGGGACAACGAGTACATCATAATGCAGTGCCTCTACAAGCCTAAGTATATTTACAATCACCTATACTAAGTTACTAACATCCATCCATGATGCCATTAACTGTACCTAAACTACTTGCAGGATGTTCAGCTAATTAGAATTCTTCAGCTACCTGCTCCAACTTCAAAACTGATACAATATTGTCCTGATTTCATCTCTGAGCTTGAGCTTCTTCCACTCCTCCACCCACAGGGTGTAACTCGACTGCGGCGCGAGGACGTCGACGGACACGTCCTTGCTCTCCACCAACTCGCCGGAGTAGCGCTCGAACTCCCGCAGCCTCTCCAGCTTCATCACCAGCGCAGCCGCGTCGCGCTCGGCCTTGGCGCTATCCGTCTGCTCCTTCGCCTCCTCCACCCTCGCCCAGAAGCACGGGTCCTGCGTCAGCCCGGCGAACTTGCTCCTCTTCGCCGCGGCCGAGGTGTCACTGGCGCCTGCGCCGGTGATGCCCTTCTCCTTCCACCACTTGTCGAACAGCTCGTACCTGTACAGTGTAGATGCAATGCAAGTATGTACATAAGCTCCGTGAACTCAATGATCCAGCATGCACAATGGAGTTATGATACCGCTACCTTCTCTCGCGGCCGTGGGCGATGTAGCTGCCTCTTGTCTTGTGGAGGTTGTTGCGGTGGTAGTCGGCGATGTCGAGCGGCTCGACGAGGAGCTGGTAGAAGTGGGCGGCGTTGACCCACTTGGCGCGGCGGTGGAAGTCGTGGGGGAGTTGGCTGGTGTCGAGCATGGCGAGCACACCGTCCCAGAACTGACCCAGCTTGATGCGGTACATGTTGGCCTTGCTGAACTTCTTGGGCGACCGCCGCTCCTTGAACGCGTCGTAGTATCCTGTGTCGCCGTCGAACGACGCCTTGTACCACTCGATTTGCGCCCGGCACGGTGTGATCCGCCCCAGCCGCGTTGCAAGGCTCGCGCAGTTAAGGCTCGGGCTCCGGCCCGCCCGCTTTGACGTCTTCAGCCAGTGACGCGCCGTCGCCGCCTCCGTCGCCTCGCCGGCGATGCCAGAGGCCTCCAGAGCCAGGGAGATGCCGGCGTCGTAGTTGGACGCGGCCGGGGCGTCGTCGTTGGCGGCGCATAGGCGCCGTTTGCGGAGCAAGTGCTGTGGCATTTTCAGCACGAGGTCACCGTAGCAGGAGTGCGCGGCCTCCGGGGACGCCGAGCCGCCCGGAGCGCATTGGGCGGCGAACGTGGCGTAGAGCATCTGGACTGCGGCGGTAGGGTGATCGACGCACGCCGCGCCGTCCGGGGAGCACAGCACGTATGCCCCAGACGGCCGATACGGGCTCCCGCCCTGCGTCGCCGGAGCAGCAAGCTTCTGCTCCATCGCCACCGCGCCGACGTGCGCCTGTACCAGCTGCCGTAGCGCCTCCTGGTCAGTGTCATCCATGCGCGCGGTCACCGTGCCCGCGAGGCGGGAGCGCGCCGGCCATTGGTGAAGCTGCATTCCGGCAATGACGCGCGCGGGGACGGCGTCTAGGGGGCAGAAGAGGAGCCTTGGGACGAGGTCGTGCTGCGAGACGACATGGCAGAAGTTGCCGCCCCACCGCTCGCGCAGGATGGCCCTGGACAGGGCCGCGTTGCCGAGCAGCGGGCTCCCGAAGGTGACGCATAGCACCGGAGGAGCCGGGGCACATGTCGAGCTTGACGACGAGATGCAGAGGTAGTGCAGCGCCGCGAGGGCGGCTATGGCGCCTCCCAGGGAGTGGCCGGTGAACACTACTGCCTTGCCCTTGATCTGGTTCAGTAGCATCTGCATCGTTATTAACCCAATGCAATGAGTGATCGATCATTTTTCTTAGGCATTTCCATTTCCTTGGCAAAACATCGCAGCATCAAGCTAGCCTCATTTCAGTGCCAAAATATTGCGGCATCAAGCTATCCTGATTTAATTTAGACAGGAAAAATATGAAGTGTATGATTGAACAGATTCAAATCTTAAGCTGCAGACAGCTACATATACTATTCATACCTCAACAAAAAGATCAAGGAGAATATGAACATCTAGAGCAAAAATCAGGTCGCACATTCGATTTAGAAAGGAAATAAAGATACTACAAGGACATGAAAGTTTAACATCAGACGGGGACAGCCCGACAGGGTAATGTTATCTGAACATGACTGAAAAGATCAAGAAATACTGAAGTCTCTATTCAGTTATTTTTCCAAAGACGAAAGTAGTGCTTATATACTTTTTCTCCTAATACAAGTTGCACGAATCTTGAGGCAAACGAAAAGGTAAGTAATCACCATCTACCCTTCATTCATGCTTTAATATTTGTTCTACTCTAGTTAATCGTAAGCCTCTCATCTAATCAAGTTGGTTATTTTTTAAGAGCGTACGAGCATATCCTGTTAGAAGCAGTCTGAAGTCTAAACTAAACTATTAATCTCTGAATGACAGCAAACTGTGTCCTTTCGCTCGTCATCATTTTAAGATTCCATTCCATCGATAATCAGTCCTTTCATTCTCAGAATCTAGAGATTGTGAAACATCATAGATTGCCACAAATGACCACTGAATTTGCTCAGAGCTGTGGATGTATAGTATAGCCAATTTCACTGCGTTAATCAGGAATTGCACAGCATTACATCCTATATAAAACACATACCTCAATAAATGGATCAAGGAAATGATGAGCATGTAGAAAGATTACTGAACACGAATTAGATCACATGTTTCATTTAGAAAGGCAGCAGTACCACAAGAAAGTATAGCACCAACAGAGACAGGCTGCAGTTCTCTGAAACATTATTGGAAATATCAAGAAATGCTGAGTTACTTAAGGCCATATATGTCTGAGAGAATAGCAAGTAAAATGAGCATATATTTCAAGGATCATCTGAAATTCTTCTACTCGTAGTTAATCTCAAGCCATCTAACCAACTTGTTTATTTTCAAACAGCATAGGATCATATCCCATTAAAAGCAGTCTAAACTCTGACACTGACAGAGTGACAGTAACTATGTCCTCCTGTTCCTCACCATATCCAGATTCCATTCCATCAAAAACCAATCCCTCCATTCTTAGCATCCAGAGAGTAAGAAACATCATGGATGCACAGAAATGACCACTGAATTTGTTCACAACTGAACAAGTATAGTAGTGCCAGTTGCCACTGTCTCAATCACAAACTGCAGCATTGCATTCTATATGTTATATCATGGTCTTTTGCCCATGGGCCACCACAAATGCCTCAAGATGCAGATGACAACAAAATAGCAATAGCAACATAACATTTTGGTGTGCTGTGCAACGTGCCATTTGTGCCATACTTTTTGTTTGCATTGACACAAAAGGACAGGTGCACAGCATCTCAAGTTGGCCGCCAAGTTTGGTAGGGATTGTAATTGTACCCTTTACACACACACCCCCTCCTTTGAGTTTGACATAAGAGAAATTTCTATGTTTTTCCTCATAATACAAATTGTACAAATCTTAAAGCAAACAAAAGAGTAAGTAGTCACCATCTACCATACATTCATGCTTTAATAGTTGTGCAACTTTTAAAAATAAGAGCATAAAAGCACCTCTCGATAAGAGAAACTCATGCATACAAACTCTATGTCAAAGGCACCAAATTAATCGAACAAATCAAAAAAAAAAAAGGGGGAAGAAGATAGACACTAAAGTGGTCCATCAAAGCACAAATTCCATCTTCATTTAAGACAAAAAGGTGTAATTTACTAAATACTAGATGAGATGAAAGAGGAAAAGGAGGAGAAAAAGGAAAAGGGTAGAAGTAAATACTCATGGCAACCTATAATGTTTCTTTTATCCCTAAAGAAAGATATTGTTCTTGTTTTTATCCCACAATGCTCCTGCATTTATTGGCCCAATGAATGTGTTAAATTATTGCCCACTGCAATACCAAATCATTGACACTGTGACATTAAAATCAAAGTGCATCTCTCGTTCTCTCTCATCTGTTGAAATCTGAACACAAGGACATGCAACCAACTAAAGACAGCCCCACATCAACATCACGGTAACTTTTGCACGAACCAACTAGAAAGGAAAATATCAGATCATCACAACCCAAATCACATTATAAGCAAAGTAATTAACGAGATAAACACCCAATTAAATGTTGGCTGGCCAGATATTTTCAACGGGCTAATTAATTTACCTGGAACTCAGGGGACCCGCACAATTTCAAGAACCACTGCAGCGCCAGCGCCTGCACGGCGACCGGCTCCCCGGCGGCGGCCTCCGGCTCGGCGGCCACCAGCGGCGCGAAGAGCTGCCCCGCCGCCTCGTCGGCGCCGAGGCCAACCGACGCGAAGACGTCGGCGCCGCCGGCCACCGCCGCGCCCGCCACCGACAGCGCGGCCTGCACCCCGGAGAACGCCACGTACACCGTGCCGCCGTCCCCGCCGCCACCGTGCACGAACCCCGACGTGCCGACCGCGGCGGTAGCGGCCACGCAACGGTCCCAGGCGCGCGCCAGCAGTGGCGAGGAGGTCAGCAGTGCGCCGAGGACATGGCTGGTCTCGAACCTTGAAAGAGGAGAAGCATTTGAGCTCCTTTTATCATTATTTTTTTTCCCAAATTCTTTCCCTTTCCGCGGGCTTCTCAAATTGGGCGCGAAAGGAAGCAAAAGCAACCAGCTTTTTTGCATGGTTCATGCAGCAAGTATTTATAGGCGAGCAAAAAGTTTGGGAGAAACTTGGGAGTGAGGAACTTACATGGAATTTTCTTCTTCTCCCCTGGCATCTTCCATGGCTGTTGAGCTTCCCAGAAATGGGGGCTAGAAAAGGGAGAGTGAGTTGAAGGTCTTGGGGGTTAAGAGAGAGAAAAGGAGGGATGAAGTGGTCAAGTTTAGTTTGGTGGCCTTTCTCCTCTTGGGGCAGCAAGATGTGGTGGTGTTTTTGATCTTGCACTCCTGGTCAAATAGTATGGCTTGATTTTCCACCAAGGGACTCCTAGAATTCAGCTGCTCACTTTCTAGTCCTCTCAAAACATCTTCCGTCCGATAAAAAACTAACGCTACAAATCATGGTACATACATACATACAAATCATGGTACATACATACATACATATATTTTAGATTTTATAAAATGACCTTTCCCGACAGCGTCCAACTGTTCCTCGGAAATTGCAACTTATATTGAAAGCACCGAGGAGGATATTGCGTAACAAATTCTGCGCTTTTTCTACTCCCTCCAGTCCGGTAATATCTGTCGTTTTGGACATCGATACGGTCTTCAAAACACAACTTTGACCGCTAATTTTTATTATAATATATTTATAAAACCCAATAAAATTATAATATTATGAAAGTACTTCTCGTGACAAGTCTACACATATAATTTTTATGTATCCAATTTAAATATTTAAAAATATATTGTTAATCAAAGTTTCGGAAGTTTGACCATCACTATGTCTAAAACGACAGGTATTACCAAACCGGAGGGAGTAATAGAGAAGAATGGATTCCACCCAAATCACGATTCGTCGTTACAAATCAACATAACACTCATATTTATGAATCGGAGATTTTAGGTTAGGGAATCAAGAATGAAATTAACCTGTGTGATTGCCGATGCCAAATGCTCAGCTGCTACCTGTTGTTTTAGCACCACTTCCTGCCCCGCCAAGAGTTACCGCCTTGACTCGCCGATCGCAACTGGCGTCGCACCTCCCTAGCTCATGCTCACCGCGTCCACAGGGCTACCCTGCAACACACCGCATGCTGCTCCCTTGCCCATTAGACACCTCCGCCTTGATATGCCAGTTGTCGCTGGTGTCACACCCTCTGTTCTCGAGTCTGTGCTCGTTGTGACCATAGGGGCCAGAGCTACCCTGCAGCTCCTTGTGCTACCACCTACCCTACAACCACCGCCTGTTCGCGGTGACAGTGGCTGTTTGGCGTTCGTCCATTGCATTACTCCCTACCGACTTGCATCTGCCTGGTGGCCCTCGTCTGTCGTTGCGGTTGCGCTCCGCAATAGAGAGAGTGTGGGGCGTATGGAATTGAGAGGAAGTTGGGTGTTGGGATTCAGGAATAGGAGAAGACTAGACCTTGGATGATCGGGCCATGCAGGAAAGGTTGGGAGATGGAGTGGGTGGAATATGTTAAAATAAACTTAGAGATTGAGATACATATTTTTGAACCCATTTATTAATATATATACACACACACTTAATATGCTTATTATATATTAGGTTTTTTGTCAAAAATTTTGGATGTGCATCTATACACCCATACCCTATGTCCATTAGCTGGATCCGTCTCTGATTACCGTTGATCTTATTAAGAGCAAAAATGAATTATTCCAAACAAATGAAATACCACAAACAAAATTGGCATGCATGACACCAACTTAGCTGTGAGTTACATGCACTTCATTTTGTATAGGCAATATGCCACTTTATTGCTGATAAAGAAAGGTAGATGTTTGTAGTGCTTATTGGTCTATTGTCAATACGTTACCTTCAACTTTTTTTTTCCTTTGTGCACGTGTTAATCTTCATGTGCGTGCCTGCTTCAATTTATATAAAGTGGAAATCTAAGTGGCCATCACATCTTACTCTTACAAACATTGGTAGCCCAAATGAACAAAAGCAACCTTCACAGTTCCATCTTTTGAGTAAATGAATTAACCTTTTTTGATGATTTGTGAAGACTATGTGTGCATATGCATGACCCTAAAAAGGTGAGCAGGGGTCCCAAATCTCCATGTGTGAAGGTCCCAACTTTTGGATGCTTTTGTGAAAGACTACCAAGCTGTAAAGGCATATTTTATGAATAGAGTAAAAATGAAGTACATATCTCTTGTTTAATGTGTGGTCAAATCTCCACATGCTGCCCCTGTATTAAGCATTTGTTTTCAAACCTTTGATCAACGACAGGGACTGCATTCCGGTAGGTCACTAAAATATGACGCCTAGTTTAGGCTCACGTAGGCATTGCGCGGCGTGTGAACTCACGCTCAACAAACACGCTACATATATATTTTTTTAATGTTTTTTCAGATTATCACCTGGAGCATTGGTTGTTATTAACTACTATAACAAAATAATAACACTGGATAAAAATACATCTCCGTACTTGGTTTTGTTTAGTCAAAATTTCTTCGATTGATGAGACTGTCTCCTTAAGCATTGATGAAATTTTTTTTACGGTAAATGGTGAGATTGTGCCTAGTTACCAAGAAATGGCTTTCAATCGTGGTGTTCTTAATTATATGTTGGAACGAATCAACAATATGCATTGGCCCGTTTTTGAAGTACAGAGATTTCGCATGATCTTTATAGACACTGTTTTTCTCTGAAACTACATGCCATATGCCTCAAAGGAGCCAGCAGTATGTCCAGGCAAAATATTTATGGGGAAGTTAAAACACCCAACTTATCCTTGTGGAAACAAGTATCCCGGTCCCTCACCAGTTTCAGGAAACAATGTGATCTTCAACACTGGTGCCAACCACAAGACTGTAGTTTCTTCATTGCTTTTGATTGAAAACGGATTCCCTCGTTGGTCGAAAGAATTTCTACCTTCTAGATTACACTGTGATTGATGTGTCAGCGGACAAGTAGGGGTGAAGACATATGGCTGACAGTTACTGCATTGAATCTCTCTTATTTAATCGTGGACCTAGCTAGCTACCGACAGCCTCCCTTCTTCTTCTTTTTATTGCCCATTATCTTTTCTGTTTCTTGTTCCTTCTCCTCTTAGGCCAGTGTGATTGCACCATGATCGAGATCATATTCTTATCGACCCAAGTGAGAGCCAAAATCGTTGTCCTTTTCTCTTCTCCCTAAGAGAGATTGCAAATCCTAACATAGGGCAACTGAGTAAAACAGTGATTAAATAAGGTTGTTAGGCCTTTGACAATAAATAAAATTGCTTAATTAGTAAGTGAGCTAGCTGAACAGATTCTCCCGGTGATCTTTCGTAAATGGAGCTTGATGTGACAGAAAAATGTAATTTATCTCACCCTACGCATGGGGTTGTTTTAGAGGACGATACACATGGGTAAATCGAGACCACATATGGACCTGATTTTTCTTTGGTTTTTTTTTTACTGTAATTTATCACTGTGATGTATGTCCTCCTCACCATTCATTCTATTTCATACGACTACTACACGATCGAAGCATGAAAAGATACATGGTGAAAATATATTCGTGTGACAAATATACCCGTTAGCGGATCTATTCATGTTATAGTTTTTAAGACATATCTGGAAGAGAGGAATTTTATAGGAAAAATCAAATGTTCAATTCTCGCGAGAATCCAAAGATATTCCTGTATTTCAAAAAAAAAGGCCTTTATTGAGTGTAGGCGAAGACATGGGACAAGGCAGCATGTATCACGTTGACAGGGGCAGATCTACATGGTAAGAGCCGGGGTTAAGTGACACCGACATCCTCCAACCCAGCACGTATAGTTCCTTTAGTATATAAGCATATGATTCTCTTGTTACAAGTTTCAAGTTAGTGATGATCTCATTTCCTAGATCCACCCTTGCATGTAGACCGACACTATACCAATTAATATAAAAATATATGTTAATAGTAAAAATGTCAAGTTCAAATTTATTATATGTTAATAGTAACAAACATGAGAAATTTTGAGAGATTATAAATCAAAATGAAAAGAAAAGACAAATGCTACTATTCACAATGAACTTACCTTTTTTGTTTCTTCCAGCACACGAGTTTGAAATTGAAATTTTTCGGTTTATTCAGTTTTTTTGTTAGTTTATTCGTTTTTTGGTTCGATTTATTCGATTTTTCAATTGCAAAACCGAATTATTTTTAAACTAAAAAAATTAAATCGAAAAAACCGAATATTCACCCGTATTCCTACAACACTTCATACAAGACATCATCAATTTCTTTTGGGAATTTTTCATGCTAATTTGGTGCCTCAACCGATTGGGTTGCACTAGTTACACTTTAAGGGTGGGTTGCACCTATGTTCCAAGGACGCTGTGTTAAAACAAATAAAAAAGGAACAGCTCGGTATGAGATCATGAAAAGCATAGTTATCAATACCTAATGGTACCAGTTAGTATGGTCGGTATATACCATTTATCCATATAAACTGGTACAAAGTAGTCATATATATTGTATCAGCCTTGATACCGATCATATCAGCTTGGATACTGGTTTTGATACCGGTCAATACCAATTATATCGGTGGAATTGATAATATGGTGTATTGAACTATATATTATATTTGATAGTGTTACTATATATTTGATGTAATATTATAACTGAAATTTGCTACATATATAACTAAACATGTGTATACATAAATATATATTATTGTTAAACCTGAAGGTACGTCGATATAAATATGTACTAAAATATACCATTTTAAGAGTTGAACCGATATAACTTTCGATACAGTATTACCAAGTGAAATACAAAGTGATAAGTTTTTTTTTCGAATTTGACCGAGAGCTACCGACATTCGCAGAGAAGAGAAACAACAGTCCGCCTAAATCCAGCTCTCATAAGCACCATGCACACAGGTGAGTGAACTGTCCACTAACATGCCCGACCACTCGAGCTAAGGCTCTGCCTCGAAGAAGTTTATTTTCGAAAGAGGCTTCCAGACGACATGAGTGGCTAGCGAGAAACACTAGAAGAAAATAGAGCCGCATATGAATGTCCATTTCTGTTTATTGTACTCTGAATAGTGAATTTCAAAGCATTTGACAAGACATAGCTGAATTTCAAAGCATTTGACCAGACATAGATGCGGCCAGGGTTTACAAAACCGCGGTAAACCGCATGGTTACCGCGAAAACCGGCCTTACCGAGCCGGTTCGGTAATGTAAACCGCGTGGTTTACTGCCCGAGTTCAAATTCAAATTTAAAAATTTTGAAAAATTTAGAAAAAATTAACCAAAAAAATTCTAAAATTAGTATTAATTGTTGTATGACCTCTGGTATAAAAATTTTGTGAAAAAGTAGATTTTACGTACCTTTTTGAGCTATTTGAATTGTTGAAAATTGAAAAAATCAAAAAAAAAAAGAAAGAGAGAAAAAGGCCGGCCTGTGGGCTTTTGGTCCACAGGCCGAATTGGCTACAGGCCTGGCAGCCCATCTCCTGGCCCACGCCGGCTGGCCGGCCCATTTCGGTGCAACAAAAGCTTTACAAGGATTGAACTCCCATCCGACCGAATCGAGACTCAATCATTAGTCCATACGCTTTCCCCATTCCTCCTCCTGCCGAACCTCAGGCGACCGACAGGATCCGACAGTGGATGGAGAAAGGAAGATCCAATGGTAAACCATTACTTGATGAGGAGGATATAGAGAGTGACACCCCTCTTCCATCGCAGCTTATCACAGATCCGATTCATCCTAGTGAGCTAAGACAGGACACGGGGGCTGCAAACATCTTCGAGTGGGCAGAAAAGACAGTTGGGGACACTCATACAGGGAAGAGGAAGCGCCAATCAGTCCCGAGAAGTGATACAACAAAAAAAAGAGCATCCTCTGTACGTGAAACCCATTATGTAAGGAGTGGTGACTCTACTGAGAGGGGGGCAGTTGGAGCCCAACATACTAGGAGTCCAATGATAGCAGCTCCAAGACAGACACCGATGGCGGTGGCGACGAAAATACCCCCAGACCTGCCACGAAGCAATCAGAACAGCCTCAGCCCATCGAATTTACAGCGGTGTCGCAGTTCACTCATGCGACACAGGATAGAGATCATGGCGCACCTCAATCACAGAGCACAACTGTTAAGGGGATTGGAAAGGGAAAGGCCGCACAAGCACCATAGGACAGCTATGGCTATGCACCACATGACAGCTATAGTTCCTATGGCTCCGCTGAGACGCAAGGGAGCTATAGCTCATATAGCAGCTATGACTATACCATCCCTGATGCTCATGTCCAACCTCCCACGCAATGGGTCTACGAGTGGCAAGACCATGATTTTTATGCCATGTTGTATCAACAATGGCAAACGACAAATATATGGACGGGGCAAAGCTGGCACGATTACAAGGGAGAGTTGCTAGCTACACGAGGATTGGCCTTGATGTCCACCGAGGAATACAACGCGCCCAACCAAGTGTTCACGCAACAATACTAGCATCCATACGCGGCCAACCAAGGTAATATTGTAATGAAAGATTATTTATTGACATATTATTGTGAAATGTATAATTTACATCCTCCAAATGTCTAAAATATAGCAAAGATCATGTCGAATTTTTCCCAAATTTACGCGAGATCATTCTGGAGTTTTTTTCATGTATTTTTACAAATTTTACAAGATTTTTTTTTTTTTTTTGCATTTTTGGTGATTTCCCATTTTACCGGTTTTGACGGTTTTTCCCATATTTTTTCACGGTTTTTCGCATAAACCGAGCGGTTTACATTTTCACGGTTTACCTCACAAACCGCTCGGTTTTTCGCAAAAACGCGGTTACCTCTCGCGAGTTTGACCCGAATTCAAAATGATTTGAAAATGCAAACTGTTCGGTTTTTTATGGTTTTCAAGCGGTTTTTCGTAAAAACCGCTACCGCCGGGTTTACGAGATTTGCATTCGAAACGGTACTGTGAACCCTGGATGCGGCCTTGTTCAGCGGCTATTGTTACCGGCCTCTCGTTCCCTCGGCGACCACTCCAAAATCCTGATAAGTTCACGTCAATCAGTGGAAAAGTCGGAGCAAGCGTACACATTATCCGTTCATTAACATGCGATTTACGTTGTTAATACTCCCTCAAGACACTCCTAGCTAGTATATAGATAAATGAGATAGTGAAAATAACTTGACTAACCTTAATTATTATTTTTAATTACTATATTTAATACATATATGTAGAAAGTTTCAAGTAAAACTAGATATTCATTAGGACTATAAATAAAATATCATACTAATTTTGTATTATAATATAACATATGCTCTATATTTATAGATAAAATTATTAGAAATACACTAGTAAACTTGTACCGAGAACTTATCGAAGGAATTATAAAATATCCTACCAATGGATGACGGCAGTTCCGGAAAGTCAATGTACGTACCCTCGCCGACCAGTACTGTAATGCAAGTATAATGCAAACTCCCATCTAAGCCGTTCGATCAGGTTAGAGACTCTAGATTAAGGACTCGGATCAAGGGAAAGGAAATGCGTAACATCTCAATTTATGTTTTTCTTGTATTTATTGTGCCATTTGAATTTTTGAGAATTTTTTGAAATTTATTTGAAACTATTTGAATTAAACATTTAGTTAATATTATTTAAATATTAAAAATTTTAAATAAAATTTTGTTAGAAATATCTTATTTAAATTCAAAATATTTTTCAGAATTTTTCCGATATTTTGCTATTTATTTTGATTTAATCCATTATCTAGAATTTATTTTAAATGAGAAAATCAGTAAATAGGTCTAAGGCCTATTGGGCTGAATCTATTTGGCCCCAGCTGATCCGGTCCGACCTGCGCCACCAGCTCATGGAGCCCGCTCGCCCGCGCAACCCTAAACCCTAGATCAATGATCGTTCGATCATGATTGGGTGGTCTCGATCAAGCCGCGTCGTTGCGCGTAGGTGGTCGTCAGATCGCTGCTATGTGGAGGGCCAGGATCAAGCCACGTCAGATTGCCATATCGCGGCCGGAGTCCGTCGCTGCAACAGCCACGTCGCAAATCCTGGGCCATTTTTGTCGTTCGAGCCACCTATTTAAAGCACGGATGCGTGCATTAAATTCACTATTCTTTGCTGCCTCGTTTGCTTCGCTCGCCGTAGCCTTAGCAGCCGTCGTCACGCTGGGATTGCTCTCCGTGGTTCATGACGTGCCGCCGCGGTTAATCATCGATTCCGTCACCATCAGCTGGTCTCTGCCACGTTGGAGGTCACCATCGTGTTCGTCATGAGAAGCTCGTCCAAATCCGCGCAAACTTGGAGCAAAACTTACGAGGAAACGCTGCCCGTGAGGTCATCATCTCCATCCCCGTGAGTAGCACCGCCAACCTCTATCGTCGTTCCTTGTCATCGATCGGTTCTAATTTTGCCACGCGTCACCATCTCACTATGCTGTATCGCCCTAGATTAAATTAATCTCAGTCATTAGATCTAGAATAGGTCTAGATTAAGTCATGTGGACACGGTGTTAATCTGCCGCGTGTCACGCTTTTGCCATCACTCCGAGCAAATCATGGCAGTTCGATTCAAAATATGTGGCTGCGACCACACCGCGCATCGGCCCAACCACGTGCTGCCACGTGTTCGCACGAGAACCGAGGCATTGCTGGCCTCACCTCTCATGTGACATCAAGAGTTTTTCCAAGGCAAGTTGTGCTTTGACCATGTTGATCTTATGTTTCAAAAATTACATTTATTTTAAACTATTGCACGTTAATTCAAATTAAAAATAATTTCAATTAATTTGGGATTAAGTAATCAACCTAATTGTTGTATATCTACCATGTTATTTGTATGCCGTGTTCATTTGTCATCTTAAGTTGATTTAATGCTAGTTGGATGCTATTAAATTGCCAACATGAGTTGCTACATCGTGATTAGTATGCTTATACATGCAACATGTTATTGATATCATTTTAGAAATACAAACTTAATATTAATTAATGTAATATGCAATGTGTTTCTAAAATGGTGTGCCATGTGTTGCCACACAAAGATATTAAAATGTAGAGACATGTGATGTTCTATATGGACGTTGACTTGTTGGCATGTGTTGCACACTAATCAACTTGGGTGGGAAATAATTTAGACAGAGGCAAGTGGCAAGAGGCTATGTGTCTTAGTGGGCCTTTGTAGCAATGGGTTGATGAGTGTAAGTTGGGGATGCGTGCCAAATGTTGAGAGTTTGGAAGTCTTGCCTTGATCAATTAATGACTTAACCTTGCAAGCCTTTGAACTGGGCCAAACATACAACCACATGTCTGGAATGGGGCAAACATAGTTAAGTAAGTTATCTATGTCTTAGCATATGATACCTCAGGGTGATAGTCACATAGGGGTGTGGTTATGGGGGAGGATGTCTGTGCATATGCTTGACATTGATTCAACGGTATGTTAGTCATATACTTTAGCTCTGTATGAAGGAAGGGATAGTGAAGGCAACGCTAGAAAGGTTCATATGTTAGGGTAGAAGTTTCTGAAAGGTTTTATTGTGATCTCTCTATCAACAAACCAAGGGAAGTGTGTTAATTGCATGGCAAAAATGAGATGATCATGTCTTGTGGGTAAAGTGTATAACCTGTTCAGAGTGTGTAACAAACCTATTCGAATAGTCGTGTCCGTGGTATTGGACAATGTTCGGGAATTACAGTTAAGGGTTAGATCTTGAAAAATAAAACTTGGGAATGGAAGCCTGTGTGCCATTGGAAGTAATGAATTTGGTTTAGGCTGTGTGCTGGTAAATCTTGGAAAATAAATGAAAAATTTACATTGTAATGATATTTGATTTGCAATCATTTCATTCTATACATGTTAATTATTTGTAAAAGTTGCTTGGTGTAAAATAACCACTTCAGCCATTCATTTAGAATAAGCCGTGCATATAATTAATAGACTTGCATTCTGTGTATAACTTGTTGAGTGATTTATGTACTCACCCCCCTTGAAACAATCTAAATCACTAGTTAAGGACGAGTCTACACCAGCTCTTGAGGAGAAGTTCCAGGAGAAGTTCAATAATTAGGGCGTAAGCCTTGCCAGTTGTCTTTAGCAAGTTGATGAGTTACTACGAGTCTTCTTTTCCCACTTCAGATTTTTTACTTCTAAGTTTTTACCCTGCGTGGCATATTATTGTAAGTTGATCATAAAGTTGACAAAACATATTATATTAATATATGAATTATTTAATTATTATTTCGTTGTGTATGATTATGATGTTTTATCTATATTGAGACTGTGTCCACTAGTATGATCCTAGACTAGTGCTGGATACATAGAGAGTACAAATTTATACATTCAAATCCCAACAAAATGAAACGCTTTAACCATCCATCTTAGCACAACAACCTGTGAACTCGCCCTTTCCTCTCGTTCGATTGGTGTAACATCGTTTAACCTTGATCCAAGTTTTGGAATTCCTAGTCTGGGTGTGTGGTGGACCACCTGTGATCTGCAGAGTTTCAAAACATTTTTGTGTGAAGAGAGTCACCTAATGTTCTCTCTCTCTCCTCCTTTTCCCCACTCGGTTGCCCTCTCCCCTCTCCCCCCCCCCACCCGACACCCCCCTCCACTCGACTCCCTGTCTCTCGGTTTCTCCTCTCACAGCCAGCCAAGGAGCCCCTTCCTCCTCCACCTCCTCCCCCAAGAGCTGAAGTCTCCCCCCTCCTTGGTGCAGCTCCCAGCCGGTCGAGCTCCCCCCTTGGTCCCTCATTGAGAGCAAGAAAGGGGTAAGAAGAGGTGAGATGTTTATTTCTTGGTTTGGGGTTGTGCTTGTTGTTGTATTGGAGGTTCTTGACTGGTTATATTGGCTTTAGGTTTCTTAGATTTGGAGGTTTTGGAGGTAAAATGGCTTTAGGTTGGAGGGAAATTCTGTTCTATTTCGTGTTGTGCAAAGGCTGATTTTGTAGCTACGATTTGGGAAAGTTAGAATCATCTCTTGAGTTTTTGGCTGTAGAGAAAGTTGTAACTCATGTTCTGAAGTTTCATTAGAGCATAAGAACACTAAATTCCATTCAGTCAATCAAAAGTTATTCTCATTTTAGTGTGGGCTATCTTGATTATGTCTGAGTTTGTAGCTGAAATGTTGAACTATTGTTTAGGGCCAGGTGCAGCCCGATTTAGAATTTCTTTTTGCCTAGAGAAAGTTAGGACCTATAGATTAAGAACTCAATTTTGAATGGTTAGCTTGTAAGTAGTTTGATGGCATAATGGTTTAAATCCCTGAATCCTTGGTTATGTTGTGTCTATACTTCTAGTTCCTCTTATTTGCGTCGTGGATGTCTTTTGGGTATTTTGTTCTTCCATGCTATATGCTTAGTTGGTCATGTTGACTAGTTGGATATCATAAATTGCTATATGTATGTTGTTTATATTGAATGTTGTCTTTTGCCTGCTGAGTGGATGTCCGAGTTTTAGGAAAGGTGCTGCCAAATTTTTTTAGTTAAGTTTGGCAACCTACTAGTATGTTATTTTGTTTTGCTATAATTTCTCTAGTGTCTTGTGCTGGTTGATGCTTGAGGGTGTAACATTCAGGGCACGTGGTGGTGCCGGGGTGTTACAGTTGTTATTAGAGCGGGCATTAGGTCCGTGGTGCTTGAACTTAGTGAGATACCAGAGGGTCAATTAAAAACCTTGACTTGGGATAATCTAGAAACATGGCCTATGTACATATATTCTTTAAAATTTTGACTTAGGTAAATAACTTTAAAAGTTGGCACAGGTTGACTAAGTAATTAAAATTTTGACACACATTGGAGCACAGTAGGAAGGGTATGGTAATTCATTGCATCGCGCTTAAATGTCCTATTTGCTTTATGATATTGATAGATGAAGATGCTAGTATGTTGTTGTTGTTGCATGGAGGCTCGAGCTGATGTTGGATTGCGTGGTTGTTGTAGCTATGCCGAGGGGTAGAGGTCACGGTGGCCGTGGTGGCCGCAGCCGAGGTGGGAGTCACCCATCTCATGTGGACGTTGAGTTAGTCACCGAGGGGAGCGGCTCGCTCAATGCCCATCAGTCAGCCCATCATAGTGCCCCAGTTGGACAATTTAGGGCAGGGGTGGAGGCCGCAACTACGGCATTATTGCAAGCGCTGCAGAGGAAGGTTCAGGAGTTGCATCAGCAAGTTCAGACAGCTCCTGCTGCTGTTGTGCCTCCACTTGCAGCGGTTCCCGCAATGGCTCCGGATGTGCTAGATTCTAGGATGAGTCTGCGTGAGTGGATGACACTCCGACTCGACACCTTCGATGGTGCGGGTATGCCAGTCCAGTCAGCAGACTAGCTGTGTTATATGGAGAGGCAATTTGGAGTCCTGGAGATGACTTCCCTCCAGAAGGCTCGATTTGCGGCCTTTCAGCTGAAGGGCTAGATAGATATCTGGTGGGAGGGTGCCCTTGCTGCGAGGACCCCCGCGCAGGGACCAGTCACCTGGGAGGATTTCACTGAGCACTTCCGGGCCAAATTTTACCCAGAGTCCTTCCTGGAGAGGATGAAGTTTTCTTTGACTACCCCTCCCAAGGGAAGAAATCGGTGACTGATTATGAGGTGGAGTTCAATAACATTGTCCGCTTCATACCAGCCATGGCATCCAATGACCATGAAAAGTGTCAAGTCCCCAAGTTCGAAAAGTGCTGGGACATCCGGAGTATCCGGATCTACATCCGGAGTGTCCGGATCCAACCCGGAATGTCCGAACAGAATGTCCGGAGTATCCGGATTGGGCTGACCGAGCGCCCCAACCCGGAGTGTCCGGACTGAATGTCCGGAGTGTCCGGGTTGATCAGATCAAGACCCCAACCCGGAGTCTCCGGGTTGAGTGTCCGGAGAGTCCGGATGGTGCGGGATTTTGTATAAAAGTCCTGTTTCTTGATTTCCCCACCTCATTTCTTCTCCCCACTTGGTTCCCCACCCGTGTGAGCTCGTTCCTCCACCCTAGCTCCTCTCCGGCGAGCTTCCACCGGCCGGTGACCCTCCCGTGGCTCCTCCCCGGCGGCTCCTCCATCCCCGGGAACTCCTCCTCAAGCCGGCATCCTCCATCCTCCACCTGGCATTGCTTCTCCTCCATCTTCCTTGGAGGTAGGTCTCTCTCTTGGGAGTAGATTCGTGGGATTCTTGGGTTCTAGGGTCATCAATGGTGGGAGTTAGAGCTTAGGTTTAGATTTGAAGTTTCGGAGTTGAATCTTGAGCTCTAGGGTTTTGGGTGTAGTGATCCTAGGGTTTGTGTGGGGCTTGGATTGATGAATGTGGGTGCTAGTGTGGTTGATCGGGTAGTAGTAGCGCCGATCCAAGGGTCGTTTGGAGTTGGTTAGTGGTTTCATGGGCTAGTGTCGTTCCTCGTGGAGTTCGGTTAGCTATAAGCTTCTTCGGCCTTGCCACGTGTAGGAAAGTCATAGATCGGGTCCCCGTGATGCCGTTGGACTTGGCGGCACCTCGATCCGTCGAGTTATTGGGTAAAACTCGCCAGGTCCGGAGTGTCCGGACACCCCGTCCGGAGTGTCCGCTCTGCCCGGAGTATCCGGACGAATGGGCCGGAGAGTCGGATTGTCCGAGAGTCGGATCAAATACCCGACCGTCCGGTTAGGGCCGGGTCTGTCGATTGAGTCGAGTTGTCCGGTTGCGTTATTTCTTCGGGTTTTTCAGTTGTACTTCATTCATATGCATTGCATGCATTTTAATTATGCATTGTACTCGTAGAGAACGATCCATGGCGATCGACGTGGCCGTGGTTGAGGGAGTTGCCGAGGGGCAAATCGCTGTCGATCCACCAGCAGAAGAACAAGGCAAGCACCAATGCATCTTGAACCTATATTAATTGTATTTTTGTGAATAAAATTGCTTAATTGGTGAAATAAGTCTGCATTAGGAGTTGAATTGGGTTAGGGTTAGATCCTATTTGCTGCACATTCGTCCCTTGGATTTGTGAATACTTCCGTTGGAACTAGTAATGGTATTAAATGAGTCACTGCTTAGAATTGCTTAGAGGTCGGGGTTGGGCCAAGTGGTGGTTGGTCCACCGCTTGAGATCCATTACATCACTTATGATGAAATGAAATGGGTACGGTTATGTAAGGAAAGGCTAAATTGGAGACCGGGCGGGAAGGTTGGGACATTGGGTAAGGAGACCCGATGTGGTAGTTCCCGTCTGTGTCAGTTAAGGACCGATTCGATGGTTGCCCTTTGATTGAGCACACCCCGGTTGGTCGCATGCCCGATTATGGTACGGTAAGCCACTCTTTCTCTCATACGGAATCGATGGACCGTAACTTCCTCGTGGTTGGACGTGGTTGAGGCGAGGCTTAGTCGACTCTCGAGCGCCAAGCCGGGCTTGGGGCAGCTCGAGGGGGTGCTAGGTTTTCGGACCGCAGGAGGACGCTTCAGCGATTGGGTATGATTGGGAGGGGGTTGACACTAGGCCCTTGTGGTAAGTGTCGTGCAATCAATGCTTCCCTGCAGGGTTAAATAAGCGATTCGAATTGCCGCGCTCTCGGATATGAGCAAGCTCTTTCATCGCCTGATCACGTAGTAAGAACTTGAACCGAGGTTCGCCGTCGAGCTTGAGCCCACATAAATTGGTGTTGAGATTAATTGTTGTGAATTAATGATTGCAACTTCATTTTCAGAAGTAGGCGCTGTTACAACTGCTTAATTGTGAATTGAGTAGTTAGGTAATTAATATAACAAATGTTAAGCTTTCTGCACTTTTACCTTCACTGGTTTTGCTACCTCCAAATGCATGTCCTTTGGAGTCGGTCATATATGGACCACGGGTAAGACTTGCGAGTACCTTCTGTACTCAGGCTTCTGCTTTGTGGTTTTGCAGGTGAGGATTCAGCGGGGTGTGAGTTACGCCCCTCATCGCCTATCGGTGGCCGGCAAGGGCACCGAGTAGAGGCCGTGGTGTGTGCGCCCGGAGGTGTTCAGGGCATGACACTTCCGGGGTGTTTTACTTTTGTTGTATAGGATAGTCGGCTTTACTTTTGTAAACTGTTGCACTTTTATTTCTATATTGGAGCCTGTCGGCTCTTCGCTTCCTGTTTGTTTGGTCGTCCTTTGGGCTTCCGTGTGCCGTGTGTGTTTTGTTGTTTCCGCGTTTCGTGCGTCTCTGGTAGTGAGTTTGGGCTCGATGCCCCTTTGTGGGAACTGTTGTGATATAACTTGGGAACCGGTATGTGGGGATCCTGGGCGAGTTTCGGATCGCATACCGGGGGAATACCGGGGTTGTTGTCGAGTCGTTGGACGTTCGTAGGGTGGTCTCCATTGGGCTTGGGTAATAGCATCAGGATCACCTCCGGTGATTTGTTGCTAGGACCCAAATCCGACGGGAGCAACCGTGCATCCAACAACTCGAGGACGATCTGGGCGGCTCCTCTCACAGGTTGGTATCAGAGCAAGGCGCACAAAGACGGACCCCAACTCGACGACCAGTTAGGAGATTGCTTAGGATTGTCATACTGCATTAGATAGAAAGTCATACTTATCCCCGCCTTAGATTGTTGAGGTGAGAGTAAATTGCGTTGGAAGTCGTGCATGTCATCTCATCTCATGCCGTGCATGTGTCATGCTGCCTTGCATCGAGGTTGTGTTCTGGGTGTGGCAGACTTGTGGGACCCCAGTGCGGGGTGCTGCAGTCGAGTGTGGGAGTTAGTTCGGGGTTTTTCTGCGTTTAGGGCTTGTCTTCCCCGTGTGGGTCCTGACTTTTGCCGCCTGACTCTGTTTGATGACAGAATGCGGACCCGCGGGGCTTCCACTTCTGGGGGTGATGGGGTGCGAGCGACAAAGAATGAGAGGGTGCTGTTCCGCCGCCTCCTCCCAACGTGTTGGATATTCTGCAGTGGACCGAGCAGCACCAGGAGGCGACAAATCGGATCCTGGAGATGCTAGTCCAGGATCGGGTCCAGCATGGTGGCCGCGGTGATGGGCGCAGTCGGCCCACGGCTATCTCGACTTCCTGCACACGCAGCCCACCGGTCTTCTCACGGCCGCCGATCCGTTGGAGGCCGACGATTGGCACGATAGAGCGTAAGTTTGCTCTTATCGATCGTGGGGAGCTCCAGAAGGCCCACTTCGCACAGAGCGACTCCAGGGCCCTGCCGGTGCTTGGTGGGCCAATTTGAGGGTGATGCAGCCTGCCGGGCACCAGTTTACCTGGGCTGAGTTCCGTGAGGCATTTCGGGCGTACCACATCCCGAAGGGCCTCATGGACATGAAGAAGCAGCAGTTTCTCACCCTCCGGCCATTTCGGCAAGTCGGTGGTTGACTACTCGCAGGAGTTCAACTACCTGGCGCAGTACGCCCCAGAAGAGGTCGACACCGACCAGAAGAAGCAGGGTCGGTTTGTGAGTGGGCTGACAGCGAAGATGCAGGATAAGCTGTCCGTCTGCGACTTCGCCGACTACAATGACCTGGTGAGCCGCGCGATCACCGTTGAGCTCAAGATGCGGGCTCATCAGGAGGAGAAGAAGAGGAAGCGGGCGACGCCGTACTCGTGGCGGCGGCTCGCAGCTGGGCTCGTGGCGATCTCAGTATCGGCCGCCGAGGCCGTCTGCTCAGCCTCTCGATCGGTCGCGGCCGGCCCGGTCGTCGGTTGCCGCTGCCCGGCCACGACCACCACTACCGCCACCGGCAGCCAGAGCGAATGGTTCCGGCCCGTCCGTGCTACAATTGCGACGCGGCGGGCCACTTCATCCGGATCGCCCATTTCACGCCAGGGCAGCATCGCCGGGCGCTTCCACGGCCAGGCGCGACGGCACCACCGCCGTTGCCTACGTCGAGCCGAGGCAGCGTCACCTTCGTCGACGCCGAGGCGGTTCCTGAGGGCTCCGCCGTGCTAGCTGGTACGTTCCTTGTTGAGGGGCGTGAGGCTAGAGTGTTGTTTGATTCGGGGGCTTCCCATTCTTTTATCCGCACGGGGTTTGCGGAGCAGCGTCAGATGAGGGTCAGTAGCAGTGTCACCTCTTTTCTGATTGAGGCACCGGGGTCGAAGATCACGGTTAGGCAGATGGTTCAGAAGGCAGTAGTTCAGATTCAGGGGATTCCGTTCACTGTTAGTTTGCTACTTCTAGATCTTCGGGGGATAGATGTCATCCTAGGGATGAGTTGGCTGACACGACAGCAGGCTGTTTTGGATTGTTGTGGTCGCACCCTGTCGCTCCGGAATCCGAAGGGCGGCCGACTCACCCTACTTCTTAACGAGAACAAGGCCACCTTGTGTTCGCTAAATGGGACAGAAGTTGAAGAGCTGGACTCGATTCCTGTGGTGTCTGAGTTTCCCGATGTGTTCCCAGCGGAACTACCGGGGATGCCACCTGATCGGGATATCGAGTTTGTCGTTGAGCTTCAGCCAGGGACTGCTCCAGTGTCCAAGCGACCGTACCGAATGCCACCCAATGAGCTGGCTGAGCTAAAGACCCAGCTGAAAGGATTGATGGACAAGGGGTTCATCCGACCGAGCTCCTCGCCTTGGGGCTGTTCGGCTCTATTTGTGACCAAGAAGGATGGTTCTCTACGCCTCTGCGTGGATTACCGTCCCTTGAATGCGGTTACTATCAAGAACAAGTACCCTCTGCCTCGGATTGATATCCTGTTCGATCAGCTTGCTGGTGCCCGAGTATTTTCCAAGATTGATCTGCGGCTCGGCTACCATCAGATTAAGATCCGAGCCGAGGACGTCCCGAAGATCGCTTTCCACCAGATACGGGCTCTACGAGTATACCGTGATGTCGTTCGGCTGATTTAACGAGCGCCGCGTATTTTATGTATCCGATGAACTCCATATTTATGGAAGAGCTGGATTCTTTTGTCGTCATCTTCATCGATGATATTTTGATATATTCGGCCAATGAGGAAGAGCACGCCCGGACACCTTCGCATTGTCCTCGGGCGACTTCGGGAGCATCGCTGTATGCGAAGTTCAGCAAGTGCGAAGTTCGGCTGAGGAAGTGTCATTCTTGGGACACGCCCTTTACGAGCGAGGCGTGGCGATTGACCCGAGCAAGGTATAGGATGTACTCAAATGGGAGCAGCCCAAGATCATCACGAACATCCGCAGATTTTCTTGGACTGGCCGGGTATTATCGCCGTTTCATCCAAGACTTCTCAAGGATTGCGGCCGATGGCGAGCCGCTTAAGAAGGGAGTTGAGTTCAGATGGTCGGATTTGTGGAGCGCCTTTGGACATTGAAGCAACGCTCGACTACAGCTCTGTCCTCACTCACCGGATATCCACAGGCCTTTTGATGTGTATTGCGATCGTCAGGCATTGGGCTTGGTTGTGTGCTTATGCAAGAAGGCCGAGTCGTTGCCTCGCATCTCGGCGGTTGAAGCATCATGAGGAGCACTACCCCACCCACGATTTGGAGCTTGCGGCGATGGTGCATGCCTTGAAGATCTGGCGCCACTATCTCTTGGGGAACAAGTGCAATATCTATCTCGACCATAAAAGTCTCAAGTACATCTTCACCCAGGCAGATCTGAACATGAGGCAGCGGAGATGGCTTGAGCTGATCAAAGATTACAGTCTGGAGGTGCATTACCACCCGGGGAAGGCGAATGTGGTAGCTGACGCGTTGAGTCGCAAAGCTCAATGCAACTGCCTTACTCTCCAGTCCCCGAGTGCTTCCCTCTGTGCCGAATTCCAGAGACTCGGCTTGGAGATGGGCGAGCGGGGATTCATAGCTAATCTCGAGTTGAGATCTACATTGCTCGATCAGATTCGAGAGGCACAGACGAAGGATGAAGAAGTTGCCCAAATCCGGGATAAAGTGAATTTGGGGCAAGCCGAAGTTTCGCCTAGATGATCGAGGAACCTTGTGGTTCGGAGACCGCATAGTTGTCACGATGACCAGGAGTTGAAGCGAAGGATTCTCGATGAGGCGCATAACTCCTTGCTTACCATTCACCGGGCAGCAACAAGATGTATCAAGACCTGAGGCGGCAGTTTTGGTGGACTCGTATGAAGCGCGAAGTCGCTCGCTATGTGTCGGAGTGCGACGTCTGCAAGCGGGTGAAGGCCGAACACCTCAAGCCAGCCGGTACCCTTCAGCCTCTTCCTATTCCAGTTTGGAAGTGGGAGGATGTTGCCATGGATTTCATTACCGGCCTGCCGACCACTTCCTCAGGCCATGACTCGATTTGGGTAATCATCGATCGACTGACGAAGTCTGCGCACTTCTTGGCCGTTTGCACCAAGTATCGAGTCAAGAAGTATGCGGACTTATATATCTCCCGGATCGTAAGTCTGCATGGAGTGCCCAAGCGGATAGTTTCAGACAGAGGTTCTCAGTTCACTTCTCAATTCTGGAGAAGCCTGCATGAGGCCTTGGGCACGAAACTGCTCTACAGTTCAGCATACCACCCTCAGACTGACGGTCAGACCGAGAGGGTCAATCAGATCCTCGAAGATATGTTGAGGGCTTGTATCTTGTCCTACGGGAAGAAGTGGGAAGAGTGTCTCCCGTACGCCGAGTTTGCGTACAACAACAGCTACCAAACCAGCATCAAGATGTCTCCATTCGAAGCACTCTATGGTCGTAGCTGTCGGGCACCTTTGAACTGGTCCGAGAGTGGCGAGCGTTCATTCCTCGGGCCTGAACTAGTCATGGAAGCAGAAGAAAAAGTGAGCACCATTCGGGAGAACCTGAGGGTAGCACAGTCGCGACAGAAGAGCTATGCCGACCGTCGTAGGAGACCCCTCTCCTTCGATATTGGCGACTTCGTCTATCTGAAGGTATCTCCTCTTCGAGGCACTCGTCGGTTTGGAATCAAAGGGAAACTGGCACCTCGATACATCGGACCGTTCCGAGTCCTTGAGAAGCGGGGTCAGGTTGCATATCAGCTAGAGCTTCCTCCGTCGCTCGAGATGGTCCACAATGTCTTCCATATCTCCCAGTTGAAGAAGTGTCTCCATACTCCTTTCGAGTCACTTGAAGTGGATGACCTCGGGGTTGCGCCTGAACCAGGATCTATCCTATCGAGAGCATCCAATTCGGGTTTTGGAAGAAGCGAACGCAAGACTCGACGAAGAACTCTCAAGTTCTATAAAATTCAAGGAGTAATCATCTCGAGGATGAGGCTACTTGGGAGCAGAAGATCGTTTAAAGACCGATTACCCTGAATTCTTCGATGCCATGTAAGTGCGAGCGCATACAATTCCCAAGGTTTAGAGCATGTCCGTTAGGGTCCTAACCCGTGTGTCGTTCGTCGAATCTCGGGCGAGATTCCTTTAAGGGGAGGGTTTGTCAAGTCCCCAAGTTCGAAAAGTCTTTGGGACATCCGGAGTATCCGGATCTACATCCGAGTGTCGGATCCAACCCGGAATGTCCGAACGAAATGTCCGGAGTATCCGGATTGGGCTGACAGCGCCCCAACCGGAGTGTCGGACTGAATGTCCGGAGTGTCCGGTTGATCAGATGCAAGACCCCAACCCGGAGTCTCCGGGTTGAGTGTCCGGAGAGTCCGGATGGTGCGGGATTTTGTATAAAAGTCCTGTTTCTTGATTTCCCCACCTCATTTCTTCTCCCCACTTGGTTCCCCACCCGTGTGAGCTCGTTCCTCCACCCTAGCTCCTCTCCGTGAGCTTCCACCGGCCGTGACCCTCCCGTGGCTCCTCCCCGGCGGCTCCTCCATCCCCGGGAACTCCTCCTCAAGCCGGCATCCTCCATCCTCCACCTGGCATTGCTTCTCCTCCATCTTCCTTGGAGGTAGGTCTCTCTCTTGGGAGTAGATTCGTGGGATTCTTGGGTTCTAGGGTCATCAATGGTGGGAGTTAGAGCTGAGGTTTAGATTTGAAGTTTGGGAGTTGAATCTTGAGCTCTAGGGTTTTGGGTGTAGTGATCCTAGGGTTTGTGTGGGGCTTGGATTGATGAATGTGGGTGCTAGTGTGGTTGATCGGGTAGTAGTAGCGCCGATCCAAGGGTCGTTTGGAGTTGGTTAGTGGTTTCATGGGCTAGTGTCGTTACTCGTGGAGTTGGGTTAGCTATAAGCTTATTCGGCCTTGCCACGTGTAGGAAAGTCATAGATAGGGTCCCCGTGATGCCGGTGGAATTGGCGGCACCTCGATCCGTCGAGTTATTGGGTAAAACTCGCCCAGGTCCGGAGTGTCCGGACACCCCGTCCGGAGTGTCCGCTCTGCCCGGAGTATCCGGACCGAATGGGCCGGAGAGTCCGGATTGTCCGGAGAGTCCGGATCAAATACCCGGACTGTCCGGGTTAGGCTGGTCTGTCCAGTTGAGTCGAGTTGTCCGGTTGCGTTATTTCTTCGGGGTTTTTCAGTTGTACTTCATTCATATGCATTGCATGCATTTTAATTATGCATTGTACTCGTGTAGAGAACGATCCCGCGGCGACTGACGTGGCCGTGGTTGAGGGAGTTGCCGAGGGGCAAATCGCTGTCGATCCACCAGCAGAAGAACAAGGCAAGCACCAATGCATCTTGAACCTATATTAATTGTATTTTTGTGAATAAAATTGCTTAATTGGTGAAATAAGTCTGCATTAGGAGTTGAATTGGGTTAGGGTTAGATCCTATTTGCTGCACATTCGTCCCTTGGATTTGTGAATACTTCCGTTGGAACTAGTAATGGTATTAAATGAGTCACTGCTTAGAATTGCTTAGAGGTCGGGGTTGGGCCAAGTGGTGGTTGGTCCACCGCTTGAGATCCATTACATCACTTATGATGAAATGAAATGGGTACAGTTATGTAAGGAAAGGCTAAATTGGAGACCGGGCGGGAAGGTTGGGACATTGGGTAAGGAGACCCGATGTGGTAGTTCCCGTCTGTGTCAGTTAAGGACCGATTCGATGGTTGCCCTTTGATTGAGCACACCCCGGTTGGTCGCATGCCCGATTATGGTACGGTAAGCCACTCTTTCTCTCATACGGAATCGATGGACCGTAACTTCCTGTGGTTGGACGTGGTTGAGGGCGAGGCTTAGGCCGACTCTCGAGCGCCAAGCCGGGCTTGGGGCAGCTCGAGGGGGTGCTAGGTTTTCGGACCGCAGGAGGACGCTTCAGTGATTGGGTATGATTGGGAGGGGGTTGACACTAGGCCCTTGTGGTAAGTGTCGTGCAATCAATGCTTCCCTGCAGGGTTAAATAAGCGATTCGAATTGCCGCGCTCTCGGATATGAGCAAGCTCTTTCATCGCACAGTCACGTAGTAAGAACTTGAACCGAGGTTCGCCGTTGAGCTTGAGCCCACATAAATTGGTGTTGAGATTAATTGTTGTGAATTAATGATTGCAACTTCATTTTCAGAAGTAGGCGCTGTTACAACTGCTTAATTGTGAATTGAGTAGTTAGGTAATTAATATAACAAATGTTAAGCTTTCTGCACTTTTACCTTGACTGGTTTTGCTACATCCAAATGCATGTCCTTTGGAGTCGGTCATATATGGACCACGGGTAAGACTTGCAGTACCTTCCGTACTCAAAGCTTCGCTTGTGGTTTTGCGGTGAGGATCCAGAGGGGTGTGAGTTACGCCCCTACGCCTATCGGTGATCAAGGGCACCGAGTAGAGGCCGTTGCAGTGTGTGCGCCGGAGGTGTTCAGGGCATGACACTTCCGGGTGTTTTACTTTTGTTGTATAGGATAGTCGGCTTTACTTTTGTAAACTGTTGCACTTTTATTTATGTATTGGAGCCTGTCGGCTCTTCGCTTCCTGTTTGTTTGGTCGTCCTTTGGGCTTCCGTGTGCCGTGTGTGTTTTGTTGTTTCCGCGTTTCGTGCGTCTCTGGTAGTGAGTTTGGGCCCGATGCCCCTTTGTGGGAACTGTTGTGATATAACTTGGGAACCGGTATGTGGGGATCCTGGGCGAGTTTCGGATCGCATACCGGGGGAATACCGGGGTTGTTGTCGAGTCGTTGGACGTTCGTAGGGTGGTCTCCATTGGGCTTGGGTAATAGCATCAGGATCACCTCCGGTGATTTGTTGCTAGGACCCAAATCCGACGGGAGCAACCGTGCATCCAACATCTCGAGGACGATCTGGGCGGCTCCTCTCACAAAAAGGCTCGAAGGTTCTGCGGGGCCTCAACCAAGAGTTTAGGTTGTCATGGGGGCCACGGTCCCCCGTGATTTCGCCTCTATGGTTGAGCAGGCTAGGGGCATGGAGCTTAAAATGGAGCTTTCCGAAGAAAAGCTCAATTCTGGTGGTTCGGGAGCTCCTATGGCCGCTGGTGGTGGCCAGAAAAGGGCCTTTGGTGGGAGGTGAGTCTTTCCAGTGACCTACTTCCAAGAAGTTCAAGGGGGAACAAGGTTCCTCCTCAGGAGCCAAGGCAAAGCAACCTCGATCGTCTTCCTTGTCCTCCCCACGGTTGACCTTCCGCCCTGTCTCAGGGCAAGGCATGATGTGTTTCAAGTGTGGTGGTGGGTATCGCACTGCGGAGTGTTCGTGGGTAGGGGAGTGCCATCATTGTGGTCGTCCCCGCCATATGGGATGAGTGTGCCGGTCGAATCCCAATAGCATTATCAAGTGGGAGCCGGTGCCATCCACTCCAACTCAGACTGCCTCGTCTAGAGGGTCAGTCCAGATGATGGTTGCAGCTCCTGTTCTTACGCAGCCTTCCGTGTGGGTGCCACCTACGGCTTTCTGGTAGCCTCAGCCGTTGGCTTCTCCTCTGGTTGCTGCACCGCCTCCAGTTTCGGTGCCACTCCAACAGGGTGTCAGAGCTCCCGTCGACCCGGCGCCACCAGGAGTTTATGCCCTGCCGATAGCTGAGTCAGCCGGACATCCAGATGTGGTAACAGGTATCTTACTTGTGGATTCAGCTGATGCTTTTGTTCTATTTGATTTGGGAGCATCCTACTCTTTTGTATCGATCGAGTTTGCTAGGAGGGTTAAGTTGGGGATGCAGTGTATGGATAAATCTGTGTTGGTTACTTCTCCGGGTGGACTTATTTCTAGTTCGATGGTATGCTCGGGTTGCATTATTACCATTGATGATGATGATTTCTATGCTAACCTAATGGTTATTCAATTCGCCTCATTTGATGTCATCTTGGGCATGGATTGGCTACATCAATACCGCGCCAGAATATGTTGTTACTGGAGGACAATCACTTTGCAGGCCCCTTTAGGGGTGGAGTTGGTCTTCCAGGGTGGAATACCATCCAGTTCTCTCTTTGTACTAATCAGTTTATTTCCTGGGCGTTGTATGTTAAAATCAGGGGCACTTTTGGCCATCTTAGAAAAGCCAAGTACTACGGTAACCATTGAGGAGATTCTTGTTGTGAAGGAATTTGCTGATGTATTTCCAGATGAATTGTCTGGCTTGCCACCAAAAAGGAATGTGGAATTCCGGATTGATCTTGTTCCAGGCACTCGACCGATCTCTTTGACTCCTTACCGCTTGGCTCGTCCTTTCCAAGATGAGTTGAAGAAACAACTGGATGATCTGTTATCTAAGGGGTTGATCCAGCGTAGTGTGTCACCTTGGGGAGCGCCTGTCCTCTTCGTTGCCAAGAAGGATGGAGGTTAGCGAATATGCACTGACTACCGCGCTCTTAATTTGGTGACCATTAAGAACAAATACCCTCTACCTCGCATTGAAGACTTGTTCGACCAATTAAAGGGAGCAAAGGTGTTCTCTAAGATTGATCTTCAATTGGTTATAATCAAATTCGTGTGAGGGAACAAGATATTGAAAAGACGGCTTTCTCCACTAGGTATGGGCATTATGAATTTAAGGTTATTATGTCCTTTGGGTTAACCAATGCCCCTGCTGTTTTTATGGAGACAATGAACAGTTTGCTACATGAGTATCTTGATGATTTCGTGGTAGTGTTCATCGATGGTATACTAATTTATTCTAAGTCAGAGGAGGACCATGCTCATCATCTGAGGCTTGTGCTTTGTACATTGAGGGAGAATCAATTCTTTGCCAAGCTAAAGAAGTGTGAGTTTTGGATTTCAGAAGTGGGTTTCCTTGGTCATATCATCAACCAGGAAGGCATTTCTGTTGATCCTAGTAAAATCTCTACAGTGTGGACTTGGAGAGACCTTCTAATGTCAAAGAAGTGTGCAGCTTCCTTGGTTTGGATGGTTACTACTGGCGTTTTGTTCAAGACTTCTCAATTATTGCCAAGCCACTATCTCAGTTGACTCAGAAGGGGGTAAAATTCCAATGGACTACCGATTGTGAGCGCAGTTTCTGCACCTTAAAGGAGAAGTTGGTGACTGCTCCTGTTCTCACCCTTCCTGAGCCAGGAGAGCACTTCACTGTTTATTCTGATGCTTCCCATGTGGGTCTTGGTTGTGTGCTTATGCAAGGGGGAAAAGTTATTGCTTATCCATCAAGGCAGTTGAAAAAGCATGAACAAAACTACCCCACTCATGACCTTGAGCTAGCTGCCGTGGTTTTTGCCTTGAAAATTTGGAGGCATTACTTGTACGGCGAATCTTGTGATATCTTCACTGATCACAAGAGCCTCAAATACATCTATTTCATTGCTGATTTTGAGCGTATGGGAGTCTCATATTGTTTTGCGGGCACCATGCAAACTGAAACTCAATTGATTCTGGAGTCCAAAATTCCTGAGCGTGTGTGTGAGGCACAACAGCATGACCGATTGCTTCAACATGTAAAAAGGCGCATTGTCGAGCGCAAAACTGGGGATTTCAGCATAGATGATGGTGGTGCGCTGCGGTTTAAAGGCCGCCTTTGTGTAGCCCAAAAATCTCAAGTCTAGGATGACATCCTAATGGAGGCTCATCGTACCCCGTATATAGTTCACCCAGGGGAGACTAAAATGTATCGGGATTTGAAAAAGTGCTTCTAGTGGAAGAGGATGAGGGTTGACATTGCTCAGTATGTAGCAGCTTGTGGGATTTGTCAGAAGGCGAAGGCTGAACATAAACGACCCGCTGGGTTGCTTCAACCCTTAGAGATTCCTGTTTGGCCTTGGGATGACATATCCATGGACTTTGTGGTTGGCCTACCTCGTACTCGACGAGGGAAGGATGCTATTTGGGTCGTTGTAGACCATCTCAGCAAGTTTGCTCACTTCATTCCCATTCGCACAACAAACTCAGCAGCGAGTTAGCTCCTATTTATGTGCGGGAAATAGTGAGACTTCATGGTGCGCCAAAGACAATCATTTCTGATCATGATGCAAAGTTTGTCTCCAAGTTTTGGGAGAGTTTGCAGAGTGCTTTGGGCACCCAACTTCGTCTTAGCACCACTGTCCATCCACAAACAGATGGGCAATCCGAGCATACCATTTAGACATTGGAGGATATGCTTAGATCCTGTGTTTTGGCATGGAAGGGTAGTTGGGAAGATAATTTGACCCTTGCTGAGTTTGCTTATAATAACAGCTATAATGCAAGCATTCAAGCTGCTCCTTATGAAGTGCTTTATGGGCGTAAATGCCGCTCTCCCCTATGCTGGGATGCAGTAGGGGAAAGATCAGTCCTTGGTCCAGAGTGGGTTCAGCAAACTGTTGAACGAGTGGCAGAGGTGAGGCAGAACCTTCTTGCAGCTCAAAGTAGATAGAAAAGTTATGCTGATGTGAGGAGGCGAGAATTGGAGTTTGAAGTGGGAGACAACGTGATGTTGAGGGTGTCTCCCACGAAGGGTGTGGTTCGGTTTGGTCCTAAAGGGATGCTTAGCCCGAGATTCGTTGGCCCATTCCCTATAGTTGCCCAAGTTGGAAAGGTGGCCTATCGGTTGAAACTTCCTGAATCTATGCAAGCAATGCATAATGTCTTTCATGTATCCATGTTGAGGAAATACCTACATGATCCAAACTTGGTTGTCCCGTCTGAGCCGTTGGTGATTGATCAGGATCTCACCTTTGAGTCTCGACCGGTGTAGATTTTGGGAGAATCAGAGCGGGTGTTGAAAAATAGAACGCTGAAGTTTGTCAAAGTATTGTGTTCACATCAATCCGAGCGGAAAGCAACTTGGGAACTAGAGTCTCACATGTGTGAGAAATATCTGGAGTTGTTCCTATCAGTTTAGTGTTGTGATTTAAATTCTTGATCTGTTCTTCTCGATTAGTTGTCGTTCTGGGAATTCGGGGTCGAATTCCTTTAAAGGGGAGGAGAATGTAACATCATGTAACCTTGTTCCAAGTTTTGGAATTCCTAGTCTGGGTGTCTAGTGGACCACCTGCGATCTGCAGAGTTTCAAAACATTTTTGTGTGGAGAGAGTCACCTAATCTTCTCTCTCTCCTCCTTTTCCCCACTCGGCTACCCTCTCCCCTCTTTCCCCCTCCACCCGACACCCCCCTCCACTCGACTCCCTCCCTCTCGGTTTCTCCTGCCACAGCAGCTTCCCTTCCTCCCACAGCCAACCAAGGAGCCCCTTCCTCCTCCACCTCCTCCACCAAGAGCTGAAGTCTCCCCCCCTCCTTTCTGCTGCTCCCAGCCGGCCGAGCTCCCCCCTTGGTCCCTCCTTGAGAGCAAGAAAGGGGTAAGAAGAGGTGAGAAGTTTATTTCTAGGTTGGGGTTGTGCTTGCTGTTGTATTGGAGGTTCTTGACTGGTTATATTGGCTCTAGGTTTCTTAGATTTGGAGGTTTTGGAGGGAACATAGCTTTAGGTTGGAGGGAAATCCTGTTTTGTTTCATGCTGTGAAAAGGCTGATTTTGTAGCTATGATTTGGACAAGTTAGAATCATCTCTTGAGTTTTTAGCTATAGCGAAAGTTGTAGCTCGTGTTCTTAAGTTTCATTAGAGCATAAGAACACTAAATTTCATTAAGCCAATCAAAAGTTATGCTCATTTTATTGCGGGTTGTGCTGATTATGTCTAAGTTGGTAGCTAGGTACAGGCCGATTTAGAATTTCTTTTTGCCTAGAGAAAGTTAGGAAATTTCCTGTAGATTAAGAAAATGTCTTTGTTTGCTTGATTTGGATTCAATAATCAAAAGTTATGCTATTTAGACGTTGCTATCCTGAATTTTGATTCTGCTGAAAGTTCAGAAAATTAGGCTGAGACTTAGAGTGTGGTTTGAGAACCTTAGAGCTATCTCCTGAATTTTTGGTTGTAGAATAAACTATGGATTATCTTCTTGTGGTCATTTAGAGCACAATAACTCAAAGTTTGGTTTAACCATTTGGGAGATATGCTCATTTGCGCGCTTGTCCAGAATTTTAATGGTTGGGTTTGGGCCTATTTTGGGGTAAGGGGTAGAAGTGTTGTTTGTTGTTGTAAACTATATAGTATTTGAAAATGAGTATGCAAATATTATTTTCAGGTGAAGTAGCTTCGGGAGTGGCTTCATCCTCACGCCACCCCACTCCTCGCTGTTAGAGGCAAGTGTATTGTGGTGTAACTTGATTGGTAGCGCAATGATTAAAAGTCTTGTTGTATGTATGCATAATACATGTTTATGTCTTGTTTTCATGTCGCAATACACTTTGCTGAGTGGTGAACTCACACTTGTGCTTTGACATTTTGGGAGATGGGCTAGCAGAGCTTCACTCACAATGGCTATCATGTAATTAGAGTAGTGCAACATCTCTCTCTTATAAGTGGTGCTAGGTTTAAAGAACTCGATTTTGAATGGTTAGCTTGTAAGTAGTTTGATGGCATGATGGTTTAAATCCCTAAAGCCTTGGTTATGTTGTGTCTATACTTGTAGTTCCTCTTATTTGCGCCGTGGCTGTCTTTTGTGTATTTTGTTCTTCCATGCTATATGCTTAGTTGGTCATGTTGACTAGTTGGATATCATGAATTGCTATATGTATGTTGTTTATATTGAATGTTGTCTTTTGCCTGCTGAGTGGATGTCCGAGTTTTAGGGAAAGTGCTACCGAATTTTTTTTAGTTAAGTTCGGCAACCTACTAGTATGTTATTTTGTTTTGCTATAATTTCTCTAGTGTCTTGTGCTGGTTGATGTTTGAGGGTGTAACATTCAAAATACGTGGGGTGCTGGGATGTTACAATTAGATTCGTAACATTGCCTTCTGATCAAACGGTTTCAATTATATCTGACACAAATGGCAAGGATAAGAAGAATCTATCCACACAAGCCAGGCATGGAGATAGTTGAGTAAACTTAGAGAAGCCTTGGTTTTTCTAGCCTTGTTGACATACTTTTTTTTATATATCTAATTATTTGCAAATATAATTATAAAAATAGTATTCTTTCTCATTGCAGAAGCTTTAGCTAGTAACAACTATCACCTGATACGTCTGTGTACCGTAACAGGAGTCCGTGCTCACGCAGCACGGCCGGTCGTGGCAGGAGAAGGGCAAGCACAACATGAATTAGCTATCGAGCTTGGACAGCTGGACAGGGCTGCGCCTGGGAGCTCATCACCTTTCTGCCGAGCTGGGGAGCGCGGCAGCAAGCATGCCACGGTGGGCCCACTGGCTACTGCCGTGATTGGTCAGACTGCCACGGGGCCGAGCCCTACCATGGTACGCGAGCATGATAGACAACACGTGGACGCTTTTGCTATCATGAAGAGGCTACTTTTTCAATTGTGATCGTATATGTGATTATGTGCTAGATTTGCGAAAAGACAAATAAGTGGAGGCCAGAAGAGCTAAGACTTCATAGATAGATACAGTGATAGTTTTGGTTTCGTTTTGCCATTGCGTCGGTGAAACCACTAAGCACATCGCCGGTCCATATCGTAAAGAAAAAAAAACAATGAATGACCAGGAGTGATGGGACTCTCATACGACTAGTCGTGCGTCCAACGCTAGGGCATGATCCAGCTGGTCATGGTCCAAGTCCACTTGAAGTCTTCAGCGTTTGAACAGCGCATCCACATACATAATGTGTATGCAATCAATTCCCTGCTAGTGAGGTAATTATAGCTACATTCCTTTTCGCATTTTTGTTTGCGCTGGGAATAAAATGTCCTAATCCTTTCGAGGCTAAACTTGAGTAATTTTAACCTGTACTCCGGACCCGGTCTAGTTTTGACCCAGCTGTATCCCAGGCTCCCAGTTGTTTGCGGAACAATATTTGCCCCCATTTTATCCCTTCTCTGCAGAGTTCATACTGACCGGTACGTAGACAGTACATAGAAAAGAAAACAGAGGCAGAACCATGGGAGAAATTCCTATCCATTTATTCAGTCCTTTGTAGATCATGAAATCAACGGTGGCTCACCGCAGACACGCTAGGGCAAATGATATATAATTGAATATAGAGAGGTTATTCTACGCTTTTCCTTCTAGTACAAGTTGCACAAATCTTGAAGCAAACGAAAGGGTAAGTAATCACTATCTACCTTTCATCTATGCTTTAATAGTTATGCAACTTTTAAAAGGAAGAGCATAGAAGCACCACTCTTGAATATAATGGTATTATCTCGCCTGATCCGAATAATGATATGGAAGATTTTGGAGAAACAAAACTCTCTAAAAGCAAATAACAGCCTGATAGATGCTTTCTTAATTTTATCAACCCTACCCAACAAAAAATTACGACGTGGGAGTGATTCATTGTTGATATGCTGACACAAGCTTGGATGCCATCCATTCAATCATCCAACGATGTCAATCAGGTGACACACAGTACGAATACGCACCATTTATTGCGCACGTCAGCTGTGATGTCATACGCATTCTTAAGAAGTGAGATATTGGCATCCTGAAAGCAACGCTGAAAAGGTGGCGCCTCAGGAGAAGCCGCCCACGCGACAGAAACGCGTGAAAGGCGAGGAAAATAATATAGTAGTTGTATGTCTGCTGGTGCCTGATAGCTACACCAAAAGATGCCAAAAAAAAACACACACACACACACAACAGAAATGCATGTTGCCAGGTGTCATCATCATGCAGCATCTTACCCCCAAGGATTAACCACATAAATGAGCAAACACAAAAGAAATCGGTGTTTAAAATAGTGGGATCGTAGTGGTAAATGGTAATACAAATGCTTACAGTAATACTATAAAAAAAATACCAATACCAATACCAATACCAATACCAATACAGATGCTGAGGATGAATCTCGGATGTATGTATGAACAAATTCTGTGAAATGAAAATTTGTCACGCATGCCTCGGCTGATTGACGTATCACACCACGAAAAGCAGCAACTTCACAAATGTCAAATATTGCCCACTAGTACTTGAAGAGTTCCTTGTCCGCAAGTAAGAGACTCCAAATACACTCTCATTTGACAAGAGACTAGTTACATACCCGTGCGTTACTACGAAAAACAAAATTGATAACGAAAAATAAAGATTAAAAAATAAAAAAAATTATTTCACAAGATCAAACATCTTTCTTTAACGCTTCGTTTCTTGCGAAAGCTGGCTAATTAAAGCAACGCTTCGTTTCTTGCGTAGGGCAATTAAGCAGGGCAATTAAGTAGAGCAATTAAGCGGTAATTAATGATGTGAGAAGAACGGACCACTGCCACCAAGTGCTGCTTTAGAATAGTAGAGATAAGCGAGTCTAGTGCCTCACTTCTTGAAATTCAGATATGGTCGGCAAACATTTCATTCACAGCAAAAGTACAGAGTGGACTTGTGGGGATAGCAATTATGATAAGGACAATACAATGTGGACGAAATGATTCTACTTTTAAGAAGACATAAAATCAGGCTCTAATTTCAGATAATGTTACATATTTTGTTATTCATGTGTAATCAGCCGGATGCAGTGATGTAAGATCCAGTCTCTTTTGCACTAAGATGTGATCCCAAGTCAAATTTGGTACCAGCTAGCATGGCACAACAGGGATGCCATATCAAAGTCGTGATTTTTTACAGGGTTAACACGGCTTGTAATTCCCATGTCTTGTCGTGCTATTGTATGGTATTGCTGGAGAAATCTACTGAAAATTGTCGGTGCCTAACCTATCTAGACTCCTGGGGAAGGCCACCTGCCCATCCATGTGAAAGCCCAATGTGGCTGCCATACGAGTCGATCTGGTGTTAGAAACTTCGATATTGATGATGAATCAAGAGGGTGATCTTGACCAAAAACATGTTCCGACAACAGATGATTGTGCTCGATGAAGGGCCATGCATCAGAAATATTCGGGTGTGTAGTCCCTTGAGAAAGAATTTTGCATTGGAAATAATGTTTTCAGCTATTGATTCTCAGTGTTGAAGATTTCTTCAGATTCCACAGGAGATGACCAGTAATGGAGTAGGGATTCCACTGTCAATCGTCGCATGGCACTCAACATTGAGATGAAGAACCGACAACCATCAATTTTATATTCTTCTAGAGGATTTCTGTGACCAAAGCTCCGAACATTCACCTAGACAAAAGTTTTATAATCGAGTCAGTACCAGAAAATTGGCAATGGAAGGGGAATGCAACACATCTAAAGGGAAATATTGAAATTACCGCAGAACTAAGCTTGTTCATGTTCACCAAATGGTCCTTCCACAACATGTCAAGTGTCTTCAGAAGTATTTCCCTCTGCAATTCAACAGAGAGTTGAAGATAATATATAACAAATATGTTTTGACTTCAGATAAAAGATAGAATAGTCATGACCAGACATATAACTTGTCATGAAAAGCTAAACTATCCTATTATTCTGCATTTCCATAAGGCCATAATTCAAGATCCATTAATTTTAATTTTAATCATATGCCAGTTTGTAAAAGAATCATATTTAATAAACAGAATTACACATGATCACAGGAGAACACATAGTAAACACAGTCCAGATTGCAACATCACTTGCGAAGTGCCCAAGACTGAATATGACCTTGACTTCCACAGCAAACAGATAGGGTTCACTTGGGCTTTATCTCCTGACAAGACCATATAAACAAATTCATAAGAGAAGCAAACCTCAATTCCCCTAATGTATGCATCATCATAACGTGACTCTTGCACGGCATCCAAGTAGGTGGCTATTAGAAAGTCCCCAAAATATTTGCGGAGTAGATTGACAGTGTTTGTATATCTCCCCTTCCTGGATTGTTTATCACAAAGTATAGAAAAACTATCAATAACTGCAGATGAATGCTGAACTACATGTCAAGTAAAAACATATATCGAATATTATATCACGAGTTCACGACTTACTTTGATGTATCATCAACACAAATGGCAAACCACCGCATTACCGAAGATGTTTTCTTACGGATTCCTCTGAATGAATTAGGCGGCACTGGCATGTTTGGGATAGTAAAGTTATCAACCTCTATAGAGCCACATCCAAGCATTTGCTCAAGTGATGATTGTAGGTCTTCCTCTTGGATCTCCTCGAATGATTCTGTAAAGCATCTCAAAGTGAGAAGACCTACTGCAGAAGAACAAGAACTCAATATCATTTTAGGCTTATTACCATTCAGTAAATTTCCCCCCAGACTGACAAACTCATCCAAAAGCTTTGCCAAATTCCATGTCTTAGGAGCCTGAAAGAAAAATGTAATTTGAACAACTGACATAGCCACACACACACACACACAAAGAAATCTAGCATGACAAACTACCTTCTGGGGATCAACATTTCCCCAAATAATTTCATCGACTATGGCTTGCATGTACCTAGTGGCATTTCAGGTAAAGGCATGTAACTGGAAAAACTTTCAGAGATAACGGTAATTTAAATAAAAAAGAAACAGCAGAAATGGAATCATTTTGTATACAGAAAGAACGAATAGTTGACTTGTTATGGTCGCCAGTACTGCACTTGTGAACAGTACCCCCGGTGTATTGTAGTGAGGGTTAGGAAAGGATTACCTTCCTAAATAAGAATATATATTTCCCTAAATAATTAATTAGTTTCCTAGGACAGAGATTAGTTAATTGGTATATTATCTATTAGATAGGAAGGTTATCTATTACTCCCTCCGGTCAAGAAAACCTGTCGTCTGGGGGCTCTTTCCAAAAGTTCAAGAAAACTTGTCGTTTGGGAAGATTTAGGCTTATGTTGCCACTTATGCCCCTAATTAAGTATTGCATGCATACACTCCTTAACTCCCTGTGATTCTCAAAAAAGTTGCTCTTGACTGCACCAGAGAATCGTGAGTATATAGCCTTCTACTAGTACTACCAGCACTACTCGGAGGAACAAGACACCCCACCAGTCTAACCTGAGGTCGACCCAGTGGCCGACCTTGTGCAGTGCGGCGTTGGCATAACCTCCCCGCTGACATACACATTGAGACCCGCACTTCACCATCGTCCAGCACATGCTCCTGCACCACCGCAGCCTCCTCGGCTCCCCAGCCAGCATCGCGGCCTTCGTGCCGGGCTTCCTCTTTGCCCATGGGCATTCGAGGTCACCGTCAAGCTTGGCCACTGGGAGGACATGCCCCGCACGGTGGCATGGGGGCTGGCCAGCAGAGGGTCAACGACAGCGGCAGTCACGGAGTGGCGACGGCCGCACCAAGTGTCGACGGAGTCATGGCCACTTGTGGACAACGACAGCAGAGCTGGCAGCCTGGCTCAACCTTGTCTCGTTAATGGCACTGAGAAGGACGACGATAGCGCTGAGAAGGAACGAGGAGTAAGCTTGTAGGTGGGAGGCAATGTATTGACGTTAATGGGGGTAAGAGAGTAAAAAACATCCTTACCTTGGTATCCGTTTTCCTGTCTAAAATGATAATATTGCTGACCAGAGGGAGTAATTAGGAAGGTTATGATTTAGCTTGGTATTATCCATAATTGTTAGGAGACCCATCTATATTAGGAGGCCTATTGTAATCATTAGAGACAAGCAATGGATAATCAAACAAGTCTCTAGTCTCCTTCCTTTCTAAAGTCAGGCCTTTGAGCCTCTATATCTCGTTAGCAAATAGCCCTGCAGGTGGCTACATGACGGCGAGCGCCCTACCCTCGGTCCTTGGACTCGCACCCAACCAACACTTACCACAACATTTGGTATGAATGAGAGCCACTTACCATGGCTCTTACTGCCGATTATGCGGCTGCGATGAAAGTCTTAGTTGTGAACCTTAGGACCAATCTCGGCAAATCTTAGTCGCAGACCTTAAGACCGATCTTGGCAACATGATGACAACGTGCCAAGAAATGATGGCATCGATGGCCAAGTTGAAGGAGCAGAAGCAGTCATCGTGTGCCAATGCAACGGCCTTGCCTCCATCGCCACTGTAACCACTTACATCACCTCCAGAACCAGCGTCACCACCAATGCCACTCCTGCCGTCACCACCAACACTTCAGCAGGCAGCGCTGCCCTTGGCTGCACCTCTGGTGCCTTCACCGAGGAAGGTTGCTGCCATCTAGTGGCAGTCTTTGATGGAATAAGTCCTTGTCCTTGTGGTCTTTGTCCTTGTGGTCTGGTCTTTGTCCTTGTGGTCTCTATCCTTGTGGTCTTTGTCCTTGTGGTCTTTGTAGGCAGCTTTAGGGCATCTTAGACTACTTTAGGACGGCATCTTAGACTAGCATCTTAGCATATGCTTGGCTACCCTGGAAGCTATAAATATGTAACCCCAACCCCTCAGGTTGGTATGGCATTGTGTGAGAAATAAACCAGAAAAATTGCCCCAACTTCTATTGTCATCCTATCTCGATGATAGTAAGAATTGTGCTACTAACAAGTGGTATCAGAGCCGTTCTTTCCTGTAGCCTAAACATCTCTTATTCATCTCCTTCCCACGCTCCCCCTTGCACTCACCAATGCAGCCGCTCATCCTTCATCTTACGAATAAATGAGCAAAATGCCTTCGAGGCAGCTTCTTCCTCGCAGCAGCCCCACTAGCGCCATGTCCGGCGATAGCCTCGGCCACGGTCGCTTCGAAGGCTGCACCGGCAGAGGCCGAGGTTGTTGGCAGAGGATCATGAGCGAGCAAAGCAGCAGAGATCGCGGCGACAGCGGCAAGGGTGGCAAAGTCGGCGGCGGAATCGGGCAAAGCGAAGAAGGGCAGAGCGGAAGCAAGAAGAAGGATGCAAAGAAGAAGCGGCGGCAAGAGAGCTCGAGGCTGCGCAAGGTAACTCAGCAGCTACGCCCGGTAAGCCAGCGGCACCGACGTGGCTCAAGCGGCGAGAGCGGCAAGCGGCGGCGCGTAAGGGGCGCAAGATCCCCATGAGCGGTGGCAGCCAGACAGCGCGGACGCGTAACGGCGCGCTTCCGGCGGGCAGCTTGGGTCGACGGAGATCGCGGCCCTTACAGCGGCGTGGCTCCTCCTGCCTGCACGATGGTCACCGCGGATCCAGGCCATTGTCGTGACGTCGGTCCTGGCGATGGATGGCCTACCTCACCAAGACCAACTACGCCGAGCGGTCATGCGGTGATGCGCGCGGCTTCAGGTGCGGCACATGTGGGAAGCAGTTCGGTACGGCGACGTCAATTACTACGAGGATCGATGGGCGCTGGATGCACTCATAGCTGCAGTTCCGCCCGAGATGCAATTCTCGCTTTCCAAAAAGCGAACTGCCAAGGAGGCCTGGGATGCCATCGCTGCGGCACGCATCGGCAGCGACCGCGCCCGCAAGACCACCCTGCAGGCACTTCGCAAGGAGTGGGAGAACCTGGCCTTCAAGCCAGGTGAGGACGTTGATGACTTTGCTCTCCGTCTCAACACTCTGCTGCAGAAGATGGTGCAGTTCGGCGACGACACCTACGACGAGGAGAGAGCCATCCAGAAACTTTTCCGTTGCATCCCCGAGAAGTACAAGCAGATCGCTCGTTCGATCGAGTCTCTGCTGGATCTCTCCACGATGTCGATCGAAGAAGCGATAGGTCGTCTCAAGGTCGTCGACAGCGACGAACCACGCCCCTCGGGCCTATCACCATCGGCGGAAGTCAGATCTCACTCGAATGGGGAGGCTCGCCAGGGTGTTTCCGGAAGAAGGGGAGTCCTCTCCACAACAAAGTGGCGCAGCGCTAAGCACAAGAAAGAGCGGACGCTGGCCCAGCCGGGCGCTGCGGACGTGCCGCGGTGACCTCCGCGGAGGCGCTGGCGGGCGCACCAAAGAACCAAAAGCCAAGACGAGACGACTCGCCAAGAATCGCGGGCAAGCTTGGCCATTGAGCCAAGGAGTGTCGCTACCACGGCGTGGCCAGTCCACGTTAGCGCAGTGGAGGACGAAGAGCCGGCTTCGCTCCTGGCACACGCAAACAGCGAGCTATCTCCAGCAGCATCGGCCGCAACAAATCTCCGCCACCTTGATGAGCCGGGAGCCCACGCCTGTCTTGGCGGCAGCAGCGGCGACAAGATTGACGGGTGGTGCCTCGACACTGGCGCTACCCATCACATGACCGGTCGACGAGAGTTCTTCACCGAGCTTGACTCCAACGTCTGAGGCTCCGTCAAGTTTGGGGACGCCTCCAGCGTGGAGATCAAGGGCGTCGGCTCTGTCCTCTTCACCGCCAAGTCTGGAGAGCACAGGCTGCTCACCGGAGTCTACTACATCCCCGCATTAAGGAACTCTATCATCAGCTTGGGACAGCTGGATGAGAACGGCTCGCACGTGGCGATCAAGAGCGGAGTCATGAAGATTTGGGATCACCATCGTCGCCTTCTTGCCAAAGTGACCGGAGGCTTCAATCGACTTTACGTCCTCAACGTTCAGATGGCACAACCTCTCTGCCTTGCTGCTCGTCGGGACGACGAGGCGTGGCAGTGGCATGAGCGCTTCGGGCACCTTTCCTTTGAGGCCCTGAAGAGGCTCAGTACCACCGAGATGGTGCGCGGCCTCCCGTGCCTCGACTACGTGGAGCAATTATGCGACGTCTGCGTTCTGACAAAGCAGAGGCGGCTCCCCTTTCCCCAACAGTCGAGCTTCCGAGCCAAGGAGCGGCTCGAGCTCGTGCACGGGGACTTGTGTGGCCCGGTGACACCAGCCACACCAGGAGGACGACGCTACTTTCTGCTACTCGTCGACGACCTCTCCCGCTACACGTGGTGATGGTTCTCGGTAGCAAGGGAGAGGCTGCGGATGCCATCAGCGCTGCGGCAGCCGCGAGGCGGAATGCGGCCAAGAAGATGCGCGTCGCGACCGACATGGCGGCGAATTCCACGATACCGAGTTCGTGGTCGCATCGCGGATGAAGGCATTCAGCGCCACTACTCGCTACCGCATGCCGCAGAACGGCGTCGTGCCGAGCGGCGCAACCCAGGCGGTTGTGGAATGGCTCGCCCTCCTCGCTGCAGGGGGATGCCTGCCTTCTGGGGAGAGGCGATGGTGACGGCCGTCTACATCCTCAACCGCTCGCCCACCAAGGCTCTCAATGGCAGGACGCCGTACGAGGCTTGGCACGGGCGCAAGCCGGCGGTCTCTCACCTACGTGTCTTCGGCTGCCTCGCGTTCGTCAAAGAGCTTAGCCACATCGGTAAGCTCGACGACAGAAGCACTCCAGGGGTGTTCCTCGGCTACGCGGAGGGCTCGAAGGCCTACCACATTCTTGACCCAGGGGACCTGGCGTGTGCGCTGGCGCCAGCGACGTAGTGTTCGACGAAGGGCGAGGTTGGGCATGGGACAAGGCGGTGGACGACGGCTCGACTCCGACGTACAACGACTTCACTGTCGAGTACGTCCGTTTCAAGGGAGCTGGGGGAGTAGGCAGCTTCCCTTCATCAAGCATGCCTACCTCAGTTCCCGAGCTTCCACCGACTCCAAAGATCATGTTCTCCTCGCCACAACCTCTACCGCGGCAAGTTCCTCGTCAACACCACCACACGGCAACTCCACGCACTCCAAAGACCAACGCCCACTCCGACATCGGCTAGTGTCGACCACGGCCGGTGGAGTTCGCTACTCCGCCTCCCACGATGAGGAGCGCATCGACGCATGCCATGACGGCGAGCCGCTATGTATCGTCACGATGGGGAATCTTCTCGCGACCACCGGCAGCCAGGATCGTGCCTCGCGATCCGGAGGCACGATTGCATCTTACGTGTGACGACGGCGAGCCTCATTCTTTCGCAGAGGTCGCGAGACACGCGCGGCATGGCGTCTTGCGCGATGCGATCGGAGATGGATGCGGTTGAGAAGAACCGCACCTAGGAGCTTGCTGATCTCCCTCGTGGTCACCGCGCGATCACTCTTAAGTGGGTGTTCAAGCTAAAGAGGGATGAAGCCGGCGCCATCGTCAGGCACAAGGCTCACTTGGTGGCACGCGGTTTCGTGCGGCGAGGAGGATCGACTTCGACGATGCCTTCGCCGCGTGTACGGATGGAATCCGGCGACTTCTCCTTGCGCCGGGCCGCCCAGAAGGCTGGCATGTTCATCACATGGACGTTAAATCGGCGTTTCTTAACAGCGATTTGAAGGAGGTCTACATGCACCAGCCGCCGGGCTTTGAGATTCCCGGCAAGGAGGGTAAGGTGCTACGCCTGCGCAAGGCCCTATATGGCTTGCGACATGCACCAAGGGCGTGGAATGCCAAGTTGGATTCCACGCTCAAAAGGATGGGTTTCGAGCAAAGCCCGCACGAGGCGGCCATCTACCGGCGGGGCAATGGTGGAAATGCCCTGCGGGTGGGTGTCTACGTCGATGCACCAAGGACGTGGAGGTGGCAGTATTCAAGGAGGAGATGAAGGCCACCTTCCAAATGAGTGACCTGGGGCCTCCTTCTACCTGGGGATCGAGGTGCACGGGGCGACTCTAATCACGCCGATGCATCGCCACGCCAAGCGTGTCGTTGAGTGCCGGGCTCACCGATCGCAACCCAAAGACTCACTCCGATGGAGGAGCGGTGGCCGAGCCGCGACGACACGACGGAAGAGGTGGGCGCTACGCGATGTCGGCGTCTTGCGGGAGCCTCGCTACCTCGCCCACACACTACCGGATTTGGCTTTCTCGTCGGCCACGTTAGTCGGTTCAAGCAAATGCCGACGACGGAGCACCAACAGCCGTGTGAAGAGGATCATCCGCTATGTTGCGGGGACTCGACCACGGCCTCCACTACCCGAGGTGCCACTGGAGAGGCACACCTCGCCGCCATCTGACAAATGACCACGGCGGCGACATCGACACCAAAGAAGAGCACGAGCGGGACTCTCTTCTTCCTCGGCAAGTGCCTCGTTGGTGGCGGTCGGTTAAGCAACAAGTGGTGGCCCTGTCCACCGCGAGGTCGGTACATAGCGGCTTCCACCGCTTCGACTCAGGCACTTTGGCTTGCTCGACTGTTTGGTGATCTCCTCGGCAGAGATACTGAGGCGGTGGAACTCAGGATGGACAGCAAGTCCGCTCTGGCCCTGGCAAACAACCCCGTTTTTCATGAACGGAGCAAGCACATCCGGGTGAGGTACCATTTCATCCGGGATTGCTTGGACGAAGGAAGCATCAAGGCGCGTTACATCAACACTAAGGACCAGCTGGCGGACCTGCTCACCAAGCCCCTTGGGAGGATCAAGTTTCTTGAGCTACGCTCCAGGATCGGGATGGTCCAACTTTCCCACAAGACGACGGACAAGACTTAGGGGGAGAATGATGGAATAAGTCCTTGTCCTTGTGGTCTTTGTCCTTGTGGTCTGGTCTTTGTCCTTGTGGTCTCTGTCCTTGTGGTCTTTGTCCTTGTGGTCTTTGTAGGCAGCTTTAGGGCATCTTAGACTAGCATCTTAGACTACTTTAGGACGGCATCTTAGACTAGCATCTTAGACTACTTTAGGACGGCATCTTAGACTAGCATCTTAGCATATGCTTGGCTGCCCTGACAGCTATAAATATGTAACCCCAACCCCTCAGGTTGGTATGGCATTGTGTGAGAAATAAACCAGAAAAATTGCCCCAACTCCTATCGTCATCCTATCTCAATGATAGTAAGAATTGTGCTACTAACAGTCTTCTCCAAAACGGCCGGTTGATGTCATGCCTTCGAAGGTTCGTTGCACAGCGGCTGTCATGTGGGGGTCTGCAACGATGTCGCATCTCTCCTACAACCGTTGCAACCCGGGGCAAAAAGGGTGTCATAATTGCCCCATGTCGGTTGCTGATGCCGTCGGCAATGGCATCAACGTCAAGTCACACGGAGGGGCGCAAATCAGCATTGTCGCCCATTGAAGCTTCGTTAACCCTCTTCCGTGCGACACGGCGTCATCATCGTGCCCTCTCATCGACATGGGATTGCGAAGGATTTCAACCGTAGCCACTGCCCATGAGGGGTGAAATGTTATGGTCACTGGTACAACGTGGGTGAACAGTGTACATGTACCGTAGCGTTGGCATTAGGAAGGGGTTACCTTCCTAAATAAGAGTATCTATTTCCCTCAATAATATGCTTCTGACAAGGAGCTACCCCGCATTCCCTTAAGAATGGATTATTTGTACTGTGAAATTTTGATCCAAAAGAATGATTGTGTTAGAATTTGGTCTCTACCTCTCAGGTGACCATTTCATTAACTACATTTCAAAGCTAGATAAGAGAGGGGATACAAAACTTACTGGAAAATTTGTTCACTGCAGCTTTCAGAGTCACCTGATAATATCACCTGCCTAAGGTTATACACGTGCTTTCTTTGTACCTATCAAAATTTGAACCATAACCCACGAATAAGCACAATGAAATCAAAAGAGAAAATTCACCTTAACCGATTAAGAAAACCAAGCCCTGTTATATCGAGAAATTAAGCCCCAGCAATAATAACAATAAGGGTAACCTTCCAGTTTAGATAATGAAGCAGCATAGTTTATATGAATCAAAAGGGCCATTCACATTAATAGTAGTCTGTGGGGACCAGTAAAAAATCATACAAAAAACAAAATTCGATAGCTGGAATTTAGTGTAACAGTTGAAGAATATAACAAGATAACATAGAAGTACAGCGACTGGGAGGAATATGTACCTCTAAGACTTCATCAAACTCAACAAGACTTTTCCTTATGCCAAAATAATACTTCTCTGCATTGATTTGAAGGCCTAGAAGCTGCATTTTAAAAAAGCAATGAATGTAAACAAGACAATACACTGTGATGCCAAAACAAAAAATGCTTGGCATGGCAATAAATGCAATCTTACCTGTTTTACAACAGCATTGCTCTCAATAGCTATGTCTTCATCATTTGTTATCCTTGATATAAGACTCACAGCCCATTCAGTGTCCAAATTGAATTTCCGGAACATTTCATCTTGTAAGCTACCTCACCAAAGTTAGAGACTGTTAGCTTCAGCAAGTAAAACGAATATCAGAGCATACAACAAATGCAATAGTTTAGTAGAGCATGAATATTTATGTTTGAGAACAGGCATACCTCACCATAAACCGTGTTGACCCAGGATCACCTTGCCTGCCAGCTCTACCACGTAACTGGGGAAAAGAAATGCTTACAGCTTTAATGGTAGTGTGGAAGCAAACATTTTATTACTCAGAATTATACTCCAAGCATGCGTCAGAATTATACTCCAAGCATGCATTTTGTCCAAAGAAATGACAAATTCCACAAAGACAACAAAGCCACAAAAGAGTGAAAGACAATAGAATGCATCCAAAGCACAAATTTTGCATGTGATGCTGACTGGTCAAACTGTCAAAAGAGAGATAAAAATAACACACAAATTAACTGACAGCTAAATTTATTTACAGGAAGATGTAATTAGCAGAATAAATAACATATACAAGCATATGAAGACAGTAGAAGCGCCATCTGAACTCGATAGGTTCTGTCTGTAATTCAGTGCTAGTTGATTCTACATTGATGTGCCCAGGCTAAGCAGCTTAGTGAAATTGTTTGGTCAAAGACAGTCCGGATAACAAAGAAACTTTATTTAGTCTAGAATCACATGGTTATATGTTATAGAAAATAGCTAAGCATCATGCCATAGTTATTATCCCCTGCAGCATCAGGAGTATCTTACTTGGTTATCTATTCGGCGTGACTCATGCAAAGAAGTCCCTATTACATGAAGCCCACCTAATGCCTTCACTTCAGCACCTTCAGCAGAACAATGAATTTCACAATCCCTTAATACAGTGAGATAAGCAAGCCCTATTGCATCACACAGAGGGTACATCTCAGTCACTTCGGCCACTCGCTCTTGTAGTGTCTCCATCCCAATCGTATGACTCATTTCTATAGATTTGGCAACAGTGGATTTTGCCTTCTGAAAAGACCATTCATTTCTCTCACTTTTCTGAACATATTTTGCTACAAGTATATATGAAAAGTGAGCCAAACCACAACAAAAAAATGTTCTACAAGTAACAGAATACACAACCATTGATACACCAATACTTATTACTTACCCATTATTGCAGCTTTAGCAAGCAGACCTAGTGACGATGGTCCAGGTTTTATCTTTGAGAGACCCTACCAAAAATAAAAAGAAACAGTGAGGAACACATGCAAAGTTTTAGGCCGGATGAAAAAAGTTCGAAATGAACCACCTTGTGGGATGTGGATTCCCCTTCGGTTTCAACATCTGGGCGGTCATGGGTCAGGAATGGAAGAATGTTATCTTCCACAATTTCTTTTGCAAGCATCTAGCAACAACAACAAAATGGTGAGGCCCTGAGGAGAAATGTTTCTGCTAGCTTTCAGTTTTCACATATATTATGATACGGATGCTCGAGATCGAACAACCGAGTACCAGGTCGCAAGCCTGAACGCGAAGTGGAGATGGACGGCGCAGCCACGAGATGCTTGCGACACCCTATGGCGAGATATCTGGCGATACGGAGCCACCGGCCGTTTAATCGTCGGCAACGTCTGATCTGATAATTGGGTTAGCAGCTAACGTGCCTTCCCTTAAGTTTATTCTCCTCTTTATAGTGGAACCTTGTTCCTTACAAGTTGGACTCGGACTCTTCTTTAAAGAAATAACAAACTGACTTAGAAAAAGGATTCGGAGACCTGACCGACTAGACTTCAACCAATCAGTTCTATTCTAGGTCTTACCCCTAGATCGTTTCCTAAAGTATACTCTTGCAAGTCCCTGCGTATCAATACTCCCTCCCTCCAGACCAAGCTTGTCCTCAAGCTTGAAGTCAGGGTAAGCACGCTGAAACTCCAATGCATCCACCCATGTGGCGGCTTCTTGGGATTCACCCGTCCACTGAACCAGAAATTGACGATGACCCTTGATGAAGCGTTGACCGAGTAACTGGTGAGGAACTTGTTCAGCGGGCTGTTGACTGGTAGAAGTAATGTCATCTGGAAGAGGGGGAACAGTAGCAGGAGGAGTGCCCTTGAACGGTTTCAACAGTGATATGTGGAATACATCATGGATGCGGGTCGTCGGGGGAAGAGCCAGGCGATAAGCGACATTGCCAATTTTTCCAACAATCTGGTAGGGACCAAAGAATCGTGGAGACAACTTATGCTGGTGGGACGCGCGCACCGATAGTTGGTGGTGTTTCTGTAACTTCAGCCAAACCCATGAGCCAACAGGGATGGAAAGATCCCTATGATGGCTATCATACTGTTGCTTCATCCTGTTTTGAGCAGCCAATAAATGTTGTCGTGCCCTGTCTAACAACTCGTCGCGATCCACCAATTTACAATCAACATCATCAACTGCGGTAGCTCCCTGGGAATATGGAATAATGGCCGGAGGAGACCTTCCATAGACCAATTCAAAAGGTGTCATTCGAAGAGCAGAATGATAGGAGTATTATAGCAGAATTCAGCCCATGGCAGCCAGTGAACCCAGTTCGATGGTTTGTCGGTCGCCAGACATCGAAGGTACATCTCAATAGTACGGTTGACCACCTCCGTCTGGCCGTCTGTCTGAGGGTGATAGGCGGAGGATGTTAACAATTTGGTTCCACATTGTTTAAAAAGATCTTGCCAAAATGTGCTGAGGAAAACAGGATCACGATCCGATACAATGGATTCCGGCATACCATGAAGCCTAACAATCTGATCAAAGAAAAGATCGGCCACCGCGGAAGCTGATGTTGGTCGTCGGAGGGCAATGAAATGAGCATACTTAGACAACCGATCGACAACCACTAGCAGAGCTGTTTTCCCTCGACTTGGGCAAGGCGACAATAAAATCCATAGAGATGTCGGTCCAAATTTGGTGTGGAATCGGCAGGGGCTGAAGAAGACCTGCCGAAGACATGGTGCTGGCCTTGTGCTGTTGACAGATAACACACTTGCCGACGTAGTCCTCCACTGAGCACCGTTGATGGTCCCAAAAGTAGTGCTGTTGGAGGCAATGTAATGTTTTATGAACTCCCTCATGGGTGAGGTCATGAATGGCCTTAACGATTTGTTCACGAAGAGGAGATCCCGCCGGAATAAATAAGCGTCCCTTTCTGTAGAGAAGGCCGTTACGTCCCGACCATAGAGATTGTTGGACGGGAGTACTCGAGCCCCGACCAGTGTCCTCGTGCAAGGGAGCTTGATCCGTTGGCCCCGTCGAGCCCATGGAGACGTCGTGGTCGCTAGTAGGGGTAACAACGGCCGGAAGCTGGTTTAGCCGCCTAATGATCTCCATGTCTTGCCGAAGTTCCTTCTCCCAGCGTGCTCGGTGTCGAACTCTGGTGGCAACGTAATGGCTGCGCAGGCGGCTGACCCGGGCTCGTGAAGTCGTGACAAGGCGTCCGCGGCTCGATTCAGACGACCTGGTTTATGTTCTACCACAAAATCAAAGCCCATAAGCTTGCTTAACCAGTGCTGCTGGGGTGGTGTGATTAAGGCTTGTTCCAATAAGTATTTGAGACTAGCATGGTCAGTGCGGACGATGAAAGGCCGACCCCAGAGGTATGGCCTCCAATGACGAATAGCCTTAGATAGACCGGAACCAGATGCATCGCATTCGACAATGAAGGTAGAGTTGAAATCCGGTAGGCGAAGAACTGGGGCGGACATCAGCGCCGATTTCAACCTGTTGAAGGCATTAGTGGCCTCCGAAGACCAACAAAAGTCCTTTCGACGAAGGAGGTTGGTGAGGGGTGCAGCGATGGCTGCATAATGGTGTATGAAGCGCCGATAATACCCTGTGAGATCCAAGAAACTGCGTACTCCTGCCACCGAGGTGGGTTGCGGCCAACGATCCACATCTTGCACTTTATTTGGATTGGCATCGACCCCCTTCGCCGAGATGACATGGCCCAGGTAGGCAACAGTGTGCTGAATGAAGGAACATTTGGCGCGCTTAAGAAAGAGATGATTGTGCCGCAGTCTTTCCAGGACTATTGTAGATGTTGAAGGTGCTCCTCCCTGGTCCTGCTATACACCAAGATATCATCGAAGAAAACCAACACAAATTTCCGAAGGAATGGAGCGAGAACATCATTCATTAAAGCCTGGAAGGTGGACGGGGCGTTGCACAACCCAAATGCCATTACTAACCACTCAAAGTGGCCTTGATGAGTACGGAATGCAGTTTTCGCAATATCCTCCTCATGCATCCGGACCTGATGATAACCAGAGCGAAGGTCCAATTTTGAAAAAAACTTTGCGCCATGTAACTCATCAAGGAGTTCTTCCACTACTGGGATAGGAAATTTGTCTTTAATAGTACTGGCATTGAGCGCCCGGTAATCTACAAAATCTCCAACTCCCATCTTCCTTTTTAGCCAATAGAACAGGTGAGAAGAAAGGCGAACAACTCGGACGAATAATTCCCTGGGCCAACATCTCCTCACATTGTTTCTCAATTTCGTCTTTTTGCCGATAAGGATACCGGTATGGCCGAACCACCACTGGGTCCGTTCCTAGCTTGAGACAAATACGGTGGTCACAAGATCTGGACGGAGGTAATCCCTGAGGTGTGTTGAAAAGGTCCTGGAATTCGTCGAGAAGATGTGCTATATTAGCCTCGGAATCTTCTGTTTCAGCCACTAGTAACTTGGGTTGTTGATGCTTCATGATGCCCTGGAGCTTCACGGTCTGATTTCCAACCTCGAAGGACATTTGGAGAGAGTCAAAATTCCAGTGAATATTACCCAATTGCTGCAGCCATTTAACGCCCAAAACCACGTCGAATCCATCAAGTGGAATCACCAGGAAAGAAGCGCAGAATTGGTGCGGTCCAACAGTGAATCGACCCTCTGGAATGTGCCCCAAACAAGGGAGATGAACGCCATTTGCCACTCGCACCTGCTGTCCCCCTGTCGGCGCTTGAGCAACAGACATTTTGCTTGCTGTGTGGCTAGACAAGAAATTGTGAGTGCTACCTGTATCCACCAATCCGAGCAAAGTGTGTCCCTCCATCGAAACCGAAAGCTGCATGGTTCCGACCTTACTAGGACCTCGAACAGCCATGATGGATAAGGCCGGTTCGTTCTCTTCTGTGACTTGTTCCTCAACATCTGCCTCATCTCCACTATCGACCTCAAGATGGAACAAGCGTTTGCACCTATGCCCTGGGAAGTAAATTTCATCACAATTGTAGCAAAGCCCTTTTTCCCTTCTTTCAGCCATCTCGGCTGGCGATAGCCGTCGTCGGAACAAAGCCGATGTGCCTGTTGAAGCTTGGGAAGTAGCTGGTGCAGCAGAGGTTGTACGCCCCCCGACACCACTGGTTGCTGGCCCAGTCGTGTTGGTGGCGGTCATTGCTGACCCCCCTTGGGTTGGCTGTGTCGGAGTTACCGTGGCGGCCCCCTTTGAGAAAGTGGGCCGAAACCGACCAGGTTGGACAGCTTGAGAGATCCTTGAAATCCATGTATCTTCCTGACGTTCTGCTTCTCGAGCGAGGCTAATAGCATCGGCCAAGTCCCAGGGTCGATCCCTTTTTACATCTGCTGTGAGGGTCGGCGAAAGTCCAGCGATAAAGGCTTCGATCTGAGTTGCTCGATCCATGCGCGGAACACGTGCTAATAATCGCTGAAAGTCCTTGGAGAAATCATCTACACGACCGGTGCCCATCTTGAAATTGATTAAATCGCCGAAGGGGCCCACTGTGGGTTGTCGCGAGAACCGCTGAACAAAGGTCTCACGGAAATCCTCCCAGGTTATGTGTGGAACATCTTGCTGCCAATTATCCAAAACTGCTTGCGCCTCACCCCTCAGATAGAGACCAGCCATCTCTACGTACTCATCCTTGGGCACATCATAGAGGCGAGCGAATCTCTCAACCTGCCGTATCCACAGTAACGGATCGTCCGATCCATCAAAAGTATCGAGGTCGTGCCTCGGTGCTCGAGGAGTCCAACGCCTCTCCCCGTGTGCACCTCGGTTGCTCCCACGATCCAACTCGTCACCTTCGTCGTCAGCGACTTGTCCGCTCCAGCCGCGCCCCGGTAGCCGTTGTGCGCGCCTCTCCGCAAACGCTATGCTGGCGCTGGTCTTCTGGACCACGGGATTGGGGTCGAGATGGAACGTCGGCTGCTTGCTGACGCTTTTGGCTAGGTCACGGAACATCCCCTTCAATTCCTCCATCTGCTTATCCATTGATTCCTGCATGTCCGTCATCTGCTTCTGCATGTCGGCCATGGAAGTTTGGCCTTGTGCCACCGTTGATTCCAGCCTTCCCAGCCGATCCTCCATGTTGACCCTGCCTGAGGGATCGCTCCGCTCTGATACCAGTTGATACGGATGCTCGAGATCGAACAACCGAGTACCAGGTCGCAAGCCTGAACGCGAAGTGGAGATGGACGGCGCAGCCACGAGATGCCTGCGACGCCCTATGGCGAGATATCTGGCGATACGGAGCCACCGGTCGTTTAATCGTCGGCAATGCCTGATCTGATAATTGGGTTAGCAGCTAACGTCTTTGTGGACGCCCGCTCGCTTCCGTCTGGCGCCGCCAGCGCGGCCTTCGCCCTTCCGTCGCCGCCGCCACCGCCTCAACCGCCGCGTGAGATTCGCGGCGCGTTAGCCGCCGCCCTCCCTATAAAGCCCTCGAGCTCCTTCTTCCGTGCCTCTCCTCCCACTCTCCCTCTCTTCTCTTCTCGCGGCCGCTGCCGTCGTCTTCCCGGCGCTTTCTAGCCGGCCATGGCTCTGAGGCTCGCCGCCTCCTCCGGCTTGTTGCCGTCGCCTCCGGCCTGCTACTGCTGGCCGCTGGCGCCGCTTCTTCCGCTTCCGTGGCCGGCTGGCCGCGCCGACCTCGCTGGCTCAGCGCCTCGCTGGCGCGTCTGTGCGTCAAGACGGCAGTATGCCCGGCCTGGTCCCACCGGCCAGAAAAAGAAAAGAAAAAAAAAAGAATTTTCCAAAAACATTTATGACGTCAGCGATGACGTCATAAATCGGGTTTTCTTTTTAAAATAAATCCGAAAAACCGAAAATGGCCGCTGACGTCAGCATGACGCGGAAATTCGGTTTTTCTTTTTAAAAATAATTAAAAATTCCGAAAAATCCAGAAAGACCGTTTTATTTGTTTTTAAACTTCCGGGAGCCCGTTTTCGCCCGTTCGAACTCCGTTTGGCTCCGTTTTTCTTCCTAGATTTATTTTAGAGCTTAAATATTAGTTTAGGACTAGTTTGAATTGCAATTGGTGTTTATTTGAATCTTTTTGGATGTTATTTGAATTCGGGTTCTTTTTACGCGTAGATTACGGAGAGACCGAGGAGTTCCCGAACGACGATTTCGAGCCGCAACTCGTCGAACCAAGCAAGTCACACCCCCTTGATCATATTGTTCCCAGTTTATGAACTTGTATGTTGAATTTAAATTATTGCATGCTTATTTATTATAGACATTAATTTCCGACCTAGTTTTAAATGATAGTTATATCCAAATTCAACATGCGACCTTTGACATTTGAATTCCGATTCCCTTGTAACCTTAGTAAAAATATGAGCTATGACTATGGTAATATTTAGACACTGCTTAGCCATTCATAGAACTGAACTTAGGGAATTTTGGGGAACTTTATGCCAAAATGACATCATGTTCAATTGGAAACTTATAGTGATCAATGTTAGTATTAATGTGGAGAATAGTATGGTTAAAATGAAAATGACTTAGGCCAAGGCGAGAATTGGTTGGAAAGTGGTGAGGTCATGGTTCTGGTTTGTGGGCCAGTCTCGCCTAGTCAATTAAGGACACATGCCTGGGTCTCATTGAATGTAAAGCCTAACCGCAGTACTACCAGTGCAGTCCGAATGGGGAGACACTGGCTATCCTTATCAAATCATTTCATGGACAGTCATGCCATATGGGGGTAGTGGTGTGGTGAAAGCGAGATGCTGCCACTTCGGCGCAAGAGGGGGCTTCTGAATAGAGGGAGTCTTTCAGCGGTGAAACCTTAGCGGGCATGACTACATGTATGAATTTAACATAGGGACCTTGTCATAATTTTCTCTGTCACTCACCATAGGAAGTGTGTTGACATAACAAGGGAAATATTATGTCTTGTGGGTAAAGTTGTACAACCTCTGCAGAGTGTAAAACTAATCGATTAGCTGCGCCCGCGGTTATGGGCATGCCGAGCAAGCCATTCTCAGATTAGACTTTGGTAAATTAAAATTTGACTTTCGGAAAATGATGTTGGATGGAGGGAGTCCATCATGGGAAAAACTTAGCCAAGTCCAGGAGAGATTCCTGAGTTAAAATGTATAGATTTGATTTTGGAATAAAATATGCCTTTTAAAATTATTGAAAATGTTATTAAACTGTTGTTTTATGCTTAAATAAACCATATTACCATCCTTTGATTACCCGTACATTTATATTGCATTTCCGGTGTGATTTGCTGAGTACGTATGTACTCACCCTTGCTCATTTTACCACTTCAGAGGAGTACCACGATGGTGAGGAACAGTTGGACTAGGCCGCGTCCCCAGTCGATTGCCTGTGGCAAATTAATTGGGCTCTATTTATTATTCTTTAATTCCGCTGCTTTTATTTATTCGTTGGCCTGCGCGCCATTTCATTTGTAACCTTGAATATTTATTATTAATAAAGAGCGCTGGATATGCTATGGTTTCATTTCTACTGTGTGTACTAGCAATTCCTGGACTAGTACAGAATACATAGAGGATTCCGGAGGTGTTATTCCGGGGTCCGACACGTGCCTTCCCTTAAGTTTATTCTCCTCTTTATAGTGGAACCTTGTTCCTTACAAGTTGGACTCGGACTCTTCTTTAAAGAAATAACAAACTGACTTAGAACAAGGATTCGGAGACCTGACCGACTAGGCTTCAACCAATCTGTTCTATTCTAGGTCTTACCCCTAGATCGTTTCCTAAAGTATACTCTTGCAAGTCCCTGCGTATCATATTATCAAAGGAATTACGTAGAGAAGAGTAAATATATAGATAAACTAACCTTAGGATTACCACCTAAAATAATATCTGTTCCTCTGCCAGCCATGTTAGTTGAAATTGTAATAGCATGTTTCCTTCCAGCTTGTGCAATTATTTCAGCCTCTCTTCCAGCATACTGCCGAGAATGATACAATTAGCTCTAGTCACGGAAGAATAAGTTAAACTAAAAGCAAGAGTTTGCAAACCTTTGGTCTCGCATTAAGGACATTGTGAGGAATATTGCAAGCTTTAAGAAGGTCTGACAAGTATTCTGAATTCTCAACACTGCAACAGGTATAGATATCATTAATTTCAAACATAGTAAAAACCACACGAATGCACATGCACACACAAACATGGAAACACACACTTGCATCCTTGCAATTTTGTTCCCTACTGAAAAGCAACCCTGTGCTTGATAACTACTATCGGTCTATCTTGGGACTATTCGATTCCTTATCTAAGTTTACCCTTGTTAATTTGGGAATAAACATGAGGATCTACTTCCCACCTATTCCTACTCCACCTACCCATTGTATTGAATTGGTGGGGCTGCTCTTCCCATTCCCTTACAATTTTCTCCAAAGCAAACATCAATTCCTGTTCCTACTTTATTTTATCTAACCAAATACCACCAAGGGACAAACCTAAGTAGTAAACTAGTTATTTGCTCTCCGCATTCTTAGTTTCTGTCCTTTTCCCCAGTGCACATGAGGGATTAGCTTATCTGCTTTCTCAGCCAACATGCATCCAAAGGAACCATAGTAAACGACAATGTTCCCGCAGCACAAGCAACAAATATGAAGGCAGTTATGTTGGAGAACCCTGATTGCCCACGTCAACAACCAACAACTTACAACAGAAGCAACTTCCGCCAGACGAAAAAAAAACTATAACATTAAAATATCTCATGTTCCAGAATCCAGATGTTTGAGCCTAAGTATATGCTTTATATTAAGCTTGGTGATATATGATGCAGTGGTAGTCAGATTATTTTTGGATTGCAAGGAAAATTCACCTTGTGGTTCCAACCAAAACAGGACGACCCAATTGAAACATAGACTCTACCTCTGCCCGGACATATTGCCATTTGCCTCTTGCAGTCTACAAAAAGCAACAATATCCATCAAACTTTTTTCTCATCATAAATTAAAGAAACTAGAAATGATCTTACGCATCACGTCTCAGAAGCCTTACCGCAAAAGCTTGGATAGGCAAATCCACCCGTATATTTGGCAGATTCGTGGGTACTTCAATGACTGGCATCTTAAACATCTTAAGAAATTCCTTTTCCTGTAAAACTAGTATGATCATGTCATTTGAGCATATATGATACAAACTAAGAGATTATCCAGAAAGCGGCCAAACAAATATCATACCTCTGTCTTAGCCGTTCCTGTCATCCCAGAAAGCTTAGGGTAGAGCTTAAACAGAGATTGATACGTAATTTGAGCCACAATTACTGAATCTGCCTGATGAAATTGCAATTAGCATTGCACACCAGAAACTATCAATTAGCATTGCACACCAGAAACTATCATAAACTTTCACAAAAATGACAAACTAGTTCCATTGGCATAAACTGGCAGTGCAGAAATGTATAATGACCTGGATTTTGAGTTCTTCTTTTGCTTCTACTGCTTGATGAATACCATCAGACCACCTTCTTTTTGGTTCAACTCGGCCGGTTAGCTGGAGAATAATTAGCACTATAGTCCCAAAAGGCCAAAACACAGTTTTCCCAAAATATGCAATTATTACGGACTAATAGGCAGGGTCAAATATATAATCAAGAAAGGATATATTGTATATAAAATAGAGCTCATCAAATGTCCATAAAGATGATGAAAAGCATTGGTACTCTTCTCATGTTACTAAATCGAAACAATGCAGAGCTGCATGGCAGCATTTAAGGATTAGTATGATCAAAATATGATCTTATTTAGGTAAATAGATATGTTCACCACAGTATCAACAAGTCAACAACTTCCAATTCACAATTGATAAAATATGGCGCAAAGTTGAGTAAATCAACAAATGGAACTTTCAGTGACTCATGCATGGTTATCTCATAATCAAGGTTATTAAGTCGTAAAGTGAAGTCGAGTCGCTACAGGACCGACTTGTCAACTTGGGTGACTAGTCCATCGACTAGTCGGGTCGTGACTAGGCAGCAGGCATATTGTTATCTCTGTTTTAAAGTCGGGCGACTAGTCATCGACTAGCCGACAAGTCGGTCCAGCAAACCTAGTCGCTGCTACCGACTCGACTTGCCACACTAGTCGAGCGACTAGGTGACTAGTCTCGACTAGCCAAGGCTGGCAAGTCGCTCGACTAGGAAAATGGAACACGCAGCCAATACTTGAGCCTACCTTCTGCTAGTTCGGTCCAAATCCAATTCATTACTTCACGTGCTGCAGACCCTAGCCTCCCTCTAACACCGCCGCCGCCCAGTTGAAGTAGTGTCATCGCCGGTATGTCACTACCGCCGCTGCCTGGTGGAAGCAGCGTCGCCGCCGGATGCCACCACACAGGTGCCTCTTCTCTTCCTCTCCGCCAAACTCCTTCCTCTCCCTCATTGCTCTTGCTGTGCGGCTCTCCCGCCCTACTCCAATACTCCTTACTCTCCCCTCACCACTCCACCTCTGCATCTTTGGTCACCGCCGATCTGCCGTCTACTCCTGCTGGACCTACTCTGCCTCTGCTCTCAAGCATTGTGTCTCACTGCCTCCTACTCTACTTTTTCTTCTACTTTTCTGCAGTTGTGCTCTACTGATCTCCTTTGATGATGATTTGTTATGGCAAAAAAAGGTATGCAGTATGTTAGTATATTTATAGAAAATTATAAAGTATAGTCATCGACTTGTATCAACTAGTCAGTGACTAGTCTGACCTAGTCGCGACTAGTCTACAAGTCGGTACCCTAGCGACTCGACTCGACTTTGCGACTCGCAAACCTTGATTGTTATGGTAGCATAAGTTAGAACTATGCATAGATGATCTTTTTATGCACACAAGATCCCATTCTAGTTGCTGCATCCGGCTGACAGCTGTCCGCCATCAAGACTATTGTTTATTTACCAATGCCTTCCCACTTCCTAGTCTTCTCTGCACTAAAGATCCTGGTTGCAGCGCTCCCTCCATCGTAACGTCCCTCACTTTCTCTCTCTCTCTCTCTCTCTCTCTCTCTCTCTCTCTCTTCCCAACGAAGCAGCCATGGAAGAGTTCTCTGTGTCTCTCTTCAGATCTGCTCGGCTGCAGCACCTCTCCTAATCTCCTCTCTTCACTAGCGACCCTGGGAAGTCTTCCTCTTGTTTTCTCCCACTCCCACCTCCTAACACCTTACCAATCTGACAGCAGACCATCCCTGAACAACAAGTCGGACGCCAGCCAAGGGCGACCAGTCATCCCAATCGCCCAATTAGTCGTCCAATCGCCCGACTAATCCTCCAAGTCGAGTTGATTGCTCCAATCAGCAACAAAGGACCGACTGGATGACTAATCTACGAGGACTAGGTGGCGACTTAATAACATTGCCCATAAACGATAAACATGACACAAAGTTGAGTAAATCAACAAATGGAACTTTCAGTAACCCATGAATGACTATCTCATGATAGAGCAGATTACTTTGCACAAGCTCCTGTGCACATGGACATCGGTATTGGCATTTTACACAAAATATATATTGTGCTAAATACAGCAGTTCTTAGATGGGTCTGGTGAAACAGCATGTATTATCATAAAAATCATGCTACCAATTGTGGAGAAGATGTGCCCCAAGATAGTAAAAAATGATAGGATCCCAAAATGGATACCATAACCGGGACTGAATAGCTGGTAGATTTAAGTCAAGAAGAGGACTACAATATTCTCCAATGTTCTATTAAGTTTTTTAGGATAGTTTTCTAGTGAACTGACAGTTGTTTGGGACTGCTGCAATTTGATTGTAGAGAATGATATGGTGTATCTATGCATGTTTCCCAATTTCAACCTACTTGAAAAGCTTGCTGCTGTGAAGCTGACCATCTAATCTTGATTGTAGATCATATAATTCTTGAGAGAAGAAACCTTGTTTTGCAGTTCACATCTATCAAGTTTTTTTCTTTGAAATAAAACCTAGAATGCCACCCTCCATCCAAAATTTAAAAAGTAATGGTCAACTAAGTCACTATATTATGGCAGATAAGACAACCGAAACTGAGTTAGTACCTCATTAATTATGAGAGCTTTTCCATTCCTGACAATATACTGGACATCCCGGCGGTAAAACTCTTTGGCCTTCAATGCATTCATCACAAATCTGTAGCATTTGACAAGTTTAAGGTTAGAGTCTCCAAACATCACATGTCCAAGTTGCTATTAAGTTAGTTGCACCTCTCATGTAGCGGATTATTTATCATTATATTTTTAACAGCTATTGGATGTACAGTGACAAAGGAAGTGCACAAGCATGAAGCATCAAAATGGCATTTAAATAACTTTTTTTTTACAGGAAAACACATCTAAACAACTTAAGACTACCATGGACGAAATGTGACATGCTGACATTTCTGACTTGCTGGTAAGTAATTTTAATACATTAACATAACTGCATTTCAAAAGTTGAGTTGACTAGTTGACTATGATAATTGCACATAGCAAGATGGTCACAATAAGACAGAAAGCTACAAAAGAAATAAACAGTGATGGCACCTTGCCCATGGATCATTCTCATCCCATAGATCATTTGTCCCAAGAATCATCTCAGCATAAGTAACTCCATCCTCTGTTAGATCTATATTATTGCCTTTCAGTTCTACAGTATAATGCTGCAGGAATAAATCAACATAATCATTTTACATATCAAATATTTGGAACCATGACCCCTTGTAACATTTAGTTTCAAGCAACAAGAAAATACTCACAACACCCTCCATGAGAAGGTCTGCAACTTTAGCAGCAACTGGATACCGTGCTGCGTCTCTATTATCCTAGTAACAAGATGGGAAAAGTTGGTGAATATCTTACATTTTGATGGATCAAGAAACTCAAATGGAGTTGGAGGAATAAGGTTAGAGAGAGAATTAAGGATAAACCTCTCCACTTATTAACAATGGGTTTCTTCCCTCATCTATAAGAACTGAGTCCACTTCATCCACAATAGCAAAATGGAATGGTCTTGACCTATCATGTTGTGTATTATGAAGAAAATTAACAAACAGAGAGAAACCATAATTAAGAAAAGTGAGAGAGGACAGCCTCAAATGTACCATCTCATAACTAGCTGCTCTTTGTTCCGCGATAAGTTGTCACGAAGATAGTCAAATCCAAGCTCCTGTAGGTTATGAGCAGTCTTTGAGAACCTATCACTATATAATACTAAATAACCAAGATAAGCAGGCAAAGGGCCCATTCACAAGTACTTGTATGTGTTGGTCACGAGTAGATCGCATAAAAGATTCAAAGTCAACTTCAACAAATATACAAAGCTCATACCAAGATACCACAAGAAAGAAAAATGCCTCTTCTGAGATGAATAACCACATAATAAGAGTAAGACTAACTAAAAGTTGTACTTCTACTGAGCATCTCACCGAGTTGTTAGTGTATGTAATGTCACACCTGTAGTTGGCTCTTCTCTCATCAGATTTCATACCCGCCTATACACATGTCACAGAAGAAACAGAGTAACAGACAGTTATATGTTTGCCTCCGATGATATGTTTCTATAAAGTATTGTAACAACAACAGGTGTTTCCAAACCACAAAGAGAAGGGGGTCAAGAAAGTACAACAATAGCGTCGTTCACCATAGTGTAAATACCTGAATTAGACCCACAGTAAGACCAAGAAAACGATGAACACGACCCATCCATTCAGCATCTCGCTGCGCCAGATAATCATTTACAGTGACCACTGAAAAAGGATCACATTGCTTATATAATGTGAAGTGGGAATGGAGGACATGGAGGGCTAACTAGAGCTTAACACTTGAAATGTGCAAAGTTGGTCAGATCAATGTATTATGTATCTGCTAATCTCGGCAAATCAACCTTGAATAACCGTCTTTGTTCGGATTGTTAAACACGAACAAGAACCGTATATTCCGTGGTAATCGCAATCACTTAAAATCTACTCATATTTATAGTAGCATTCACTATGATTGTTACAAACTACACTGGGCAATGTGGTGGTATTAAAAGGACCTGCATTAAGTTTTCCCTTGAATTATTAGACTAAACATGCACCAGAGCACTCCTCACTTCTTATGGGCTACAGAAACAGAATATTGATATTAACTTCATGGTATAGTTCCTTCTAGTTGTCCACTTTTCAAAATGTGTAGTTATCTAATGGGACTGATAAGGGATATGACATGATCCACTAAATGTTAACACATTGTAGAGACACAACACAGTCAATAGTCATTGAGAAGTGAATGTGAGAAATACAATACCATGAACCCCTTCCCCTGTCAGGGCATTGAGATAAGCCGCCAAGGTCGACACAAGCGTCTTCCCCTCTCCAGTCTTCATCTCCGCAATGCACCCATCATGAAGCACAGCACCACCAATAATCTAACACAAACACATCAATGAAATAAAGCTAAATCATCCCCCAGCAAACTCGTGCATTCCATCCACACCACAACCAAGCAATGCCAGATACCTGAACATCGAAATGCCGCATCCCCAGCGTTCTTGTCGCCGCCTCCCTCACCACGGCAAACGCCTCTGGACAGAAGCAAACACCAATGCATCAAACGACAACTCAAAGGAAAACGTGTTGCCATGCAGCACTGGACAATAACAGCAGCAGCACCAGCCTGGACGTCGGCGAGCGTCTCCCCGCGGCCCAGGCGGGCGCGGAATTCCGCCGTCTTCGCCTTCAGCTGCAAAAACGCATAACCCATCAGCCACATGAAGAAACCATTGGGAACCAAGAATTTGGGAGGGGTTTCCGCGCCGCAAGCCACCTGTTCGTCGGAAAGCCTCCGAAGCGGCGGCTCGAGCGCGTTGACGGCGGCGACGAGGCGGCGGTAGTCGCGCACCACCCAGGCGTTGAGGCTGCATAGGTCCCTCCAAGAACCCGCCCTGGCCGCAGCGGCGGTGGTGGCGGTGGGCGAGGGGGAGGTGGCGGTGCAGGAGAGAGGAGGCGGCTTCTCGGTCTTGGGGTTGGGGTTCGTTCTGGGAGTGCATCTGGAGTTGGGGAAGAGGCGAGGGATCGGGATGGAGAGGAGGAAGGTGGAAGGGGAGGAGAGAGGGGCAGCGGCCATGGGAGGCGGAGATGAGGAGAGAGCGAGCGATACGCCGTACGCGAGAGGAGAGGAAAGCTAAGGAAGAAAGTATTTGTTGCTGCCACCGAAAATATAAAAATATGAGGAAATTTCTTATTTACTGCTCAAAGTTAGCGGCATCTCTCCTATGTCATTAAAAGAAATTTATTGTTATCCGATCATAACTTTCATCTTTTATTTATCTCTACTATTCTAAAGCACCACTTGGTGGCAGTGGTCCATTCTACACGTCATTAATTGCCCTGTTTAATTGCTCTACTTAATTGCCCTGCTTAATTGCCCTACTCAAGAAACGAAACGTTGCTTTAATTAGCCAGCTTTCACAAGAAACGAAGCGTTAAAGATAGATGTTTGATCTTGTAAAATAATTTTTTTTATTTTTTAATCTTTATTTTTCGTTATCAATTTTGTTTTTCGTAGCAACGCACGGGCATGTAGCTAGTGTCAACTCAATTAGAAGAAGCTATCGCTAACACTACAAAACCTTGTCATATTTTTATCGAAATGACCTAATTACCCTGAAGAAATTTTCTTCCTTCTATCTTTCTTCAAGCCGCCTCCTCTCTATATGGAGAGCCCGATCCTCCTCCCCTTTGTTGGATCGTAATGGCCTTCTCAACCTCAAAAGCTAGCTTAAGAGGTGAGGGACTCCTCCACTTATAAGTTAGATCATTTGCTATTCCACAACCAATGTGGAACTATTCTAATAATCCTCCCTTCACACATTAGTATCTATCAGCCGTTCACCGCCCCTTCATCGTACACCGACGGTCCCTCAGGGCCACGGTCCATCAGGCCTTCACACCCTAGTGTCCATCGGGCCAAAGATGTTAGAACCGGGCTCTGATATCAATTGTTGGATCGTAAGGGTCTTCTCAACCCCAAAAGCTAGGGTGTGAAGGCTTGATAGACCGTGACCCTAAGGGACCGTCGGTGTACGGTGAAGGGACGGTGAATGGCTGAGAGATACCAATGTGTGAATGGAGGATTATTAGAATAGTCCCACATTGGTTGTGGAAGGGCAAAGGACCTAACTTATAAGTGGGGGAGTCCCTTACCTCTTAAGCTAACGTTTGGGGTTGAGAAGGCCCTTACGATCCAACAATTGGTATCAAAGCCCGGTTCTAACATTTTTGGCCCGATGGACACTAGGGTGTGAAGGCCTGATGGACCGTGGCCCTGAGGGACCGTCGGTGTACGGTGAAGGGGCGGTGAACAGCTGAAAGATACCAATGTGTGAAGGGGGGTTGTTAGAATAGTCCCACATTGGTTGTGGAAGGGCAAAGGACCTAACTTATAAGTGGGGGAGTCCCTCACATCTTAAGCTAGCTTTTGGGGTTGAGAAGGCCCTTACGATCCTACACCATTGTCTTGTTGTTAGCCTACATCTCTCCTATCTCTAGCGCCGCTGCATCCTTATTTCCCATCGTCGACTTCCTTCCATCGAACCGTCAACGCTGTTGCATTCTACCTCTCACTGTTGACCTTCTCCTTCCCCCACTAGCCTTCTTGTGTTATCTCGTTGTTGACCTCCTCCCCTCTAATCACCGGCGCTGCTGCATCCCTACCTCAAACCGTCAGCTTGTCCTGCCTCAAACTTCCTCCTCTTACAACTGCCTTGTGCCCCTCCATCCGCCAATCGCCTATGGGGACATTGGACGACGGAGATCTGGGACTCCAAGAAGAGGACCTATGCCATCATAGAGGACTCATACTTGCTGATGATGAAGGGGCCCTTGGAGGGAGTGGTTAGTGAGTGCTTAGGAGAGAGTGGCTGTAACATCCTCAAATTCTAAGGAAGTGGAATTAAAATTTTAAAATATGAATTATGGTTTCAATCTGAATTTTATTTGCCCTATGATTTTCTCTGTATTTTGTTGCAAGAAATTACTTTTTATTGGACCCAGAAGAAAGATTTAGACCCTAAAATTCAAAACTTGTGAATGTAAAGTTGAGAAAAATAGTATCAATTCCAAACCACTTGTGGATCATCTCTGCAAAATTTTATAAAATTTTTTTGAGTTGAATTAATGCCTTTATAAAATCAAAAACAGCAAATTAGTTCTTGAACCTAGAGCTTGTCAGATTTTTATTAAAAAATAATTATGCATGGTTTCAACTTGAAATTTTTATGGTAGTTCAATTATGTCCTCAAAACACTCCACAAAATTTTTGAATGTGTTTTGTTCGCCCAAATAAATTCAAACGTAACTGCTGTTCAAAAATCAGAAGAAAAAAAATGGAATTCCTACTCTCTCCTGGTTTCCCTACCAAGTGCCCCCCTAGCTAAGTAACTCCACCTGGCAGCATGCCTTGGCATCCTTTCCCTGCCATGTGGTCCCGGGCCCACTGCTCAGCCGGCTCTCTTCCTCTTCTACCCCTTTCTTCTCTCCCTCGCATTAGCGCTGCTGTTTTCTCCTGGCGCGACAGCAAAGCGATCTCCAAATCTTTGCCACGGCAACCTCTCAGCAGCCTATGCTCACCAATGCAGAAGACCGCAGCCACGCCGCTCCCGGTCCATGCCGCGGCAACCATTTCCTCTCCTTTCCCTGCCATGGCGCAGCTCCAGCTCCGGTGCGATGGAATTTGTGGCCGAGTTATCAACCATTTTCCTCTCTGCAACCTATGCTCACCAATGCAGAAGACCGCAGCCACGTCGCTCCCGGTCCATGCCGCGGCAGCCATTTCCTCTCCCTTTCCCTGCCATGGCGCAGCTCCAGCTCTGGTGCGGTGGAATTTGTGGCCGAGTTATCAACTCGCAACCTCCCTACTACAACCATCAAGCTAGCATTGCCTCTATCTGCACCACCAAAAGCCTGAGCCCCCGGGAAAGCCAGTAGCTCTGCCCCCACCACCACTCCTGCAGCAACACTCAGACGACGCCGTCCTTTGGGACTTGTTTGTTGTATCTAAAGGATCTTCATGCCTTAGATCAAACACCTAGATGCGATTTAGGAATACCTTCGGGATTAGATGAGGTTGATGATGCCATCACAATGACGGAGAGAAAGCAGTCGCGTGAGATGAGGATGACGAACGGCTGTAGCCTTCCCGTTGCTCCACGCGCGAGTAGATCGGTTTCACAGAGTCTGTTGGAGGGTGCGTGCACAAAACAACGTTGGTTTCTTGGGCCGGTTTCCCCCTTCTATTTATAGCGTGTGTGCAACAGGGGGCCACAACCATGACGGTTGGTTGCGCTCCCGATCAGGGCGCGAGATCAACCCAACATTCTCCCCCTTGATCTCGAGACTAAAATAGTTTGACTTAATACCAAATCCGCTTCTTAATAGATTAGTGCATCAAGACCAAGGTGTTCAGACAGCCAGTTACGTGCTATTGAACTCAGTGACTATAATACACCTTTCTATCTCAAAACGGAAACTTAATCTTGTGGGAGATGGTTGCTTATTTGACTCCTTATATCCAGAATCATAGGCTTTCCAATAATCCCATGCCGGCTACGTGTTCTCTGAACACGTGTGGTGGTAAGCCCTTAGTTAACGGATCCGCAAGCATTCGCTTGGTACTTATATGCTCAATTCTTATAGTTTGATCCTGGATTTTCTCCTTCACAACATAAAACTGAATGTCAATGTGTTTGGCAGCACCACTTGACTTGTTGTTATAGGAGTAAAATCTTCTTTGGTTCATTGTCACAAGATAACGTGAGTGGTATTTCAATCTTTGTCTACCACTCTCAATCCCTGCATTTAATTTCTTAAGCCATAGTGCCTGCCCGGTTGCCTCATAACAAGCTACAAACTCAGCATGCATTGTCGACGATGCAGTGACGGTTTGTTTGGAGCTTTTCCACGAAATAGCTCCCCTTGCGAGGGTGAATACATAACCTAATGTGGATTTCTTAGTGTCTACACACCCCGCAAAATCTGCGTCAGAGTATCCCACAATCTCGAGGGTACTCGACTTTCTATACGTTAACATGAGGCTTTTGGTTCCTTGCAAATACCGCAAGGCTTTCTTAACTGCTTTCCAGTGATCTATTCCTGGATTTGACTGATATCTGCCAAGCATTCCGGTTACAAATGCTAAGTCAGGGCGAGTGTATACTTGAGCATACATTATACTTCCGACAGCTGAAGTGTATGGAACCGACTTTATTTGATCGATCTCATATTGGTTCCTGGGACATTGAAAGTTCCCAAACTTATCACCCTTGACTATTGGAGCAGGCGAAGCCTTACACGCATGCATACTGTATTTCTTAAGAACATTTTCTAAGTATGCCTTTAGCGATAGGCCTAATACCCCTTTTTGTTCTATCTCGATAAATCTCAATTCCTAAGACATAAGATGCCTCACCGAGATCTTTCATATCAAAATTTGAGGACAAGAAACTCTTAGTTTCCAGAAGTAGATTTTTATCACTGCTCGTCAGCAGGATATCGTCTACATACAGGACTAGGAAAAAGAATTTTCCATTCTTAAACTTAGTATAAATGCACTTGTCCTCCTCATTTTCCTTAAAACCAAAATTTCTTATAGTCTCATCAAATTTAAGGTACCACTGTCTAGACGCTTGTTTTAGTCCATAAATGGATTTCTTCAGTCGACATCCCATGTTTTCTTTCCCTTCCACGACAAAACCTTTGGGTTGAGCCATGTATACTTTTCTTATAGTTCTCCATTAAGGAATGCCGTCTTAACATCCATTTGATGTAATTCTAAATCATAATGTGCTACAAGCACCATGATGATTCTAAAAGAATCCTTTGTCGAAACAGGCGAGAAGTTTTCATTATAATCGATTCCTTCTCTCTGAGTGAACCCTTTTGCCACGAGCCTTGCTTTGAACCTTTCGGGATTCCCTCTGGAGTCACATTTAGTTTTGTAGACCCATTTGCAGCCTACTGTTTTGGCTCCTTTAGGAATTTCTTCTAGGTCCCACACTTTATTGGTGTTCATGGACCTCATTTCATCTTCCATGGCTGCGAACCACTCAGATGAATGCGGACTTCTCGTGGCTTCCTCAAATGAGGTGGGATCATCCTCTGTTTCTAAATCTTCACTTATATAAACTTCATAATCAGCAGAAATAGCTGATTTTCTGTTCCGTTGTGACCTCCTAAGAGGTTCTTGGCAGTCTGCTTTCTCTGAGGAAATTTCTTTGGGGCTCTTGAGTCTGGTAATGCAGCGAGTTCTTGGGGCTCCAAAACAACAGGAGCCTCAGGAATGTTGATAGCTGCAATAGGAGAACCAACAGCAGGTGTTGGTGTTGCAACGACTGGAGGTGCAACAACAACAGGTATTGAGAAAATGGGCTCTTGAATCATCGGAGTTGAGGCACAGACCCGCTTCTCCTCAAGGCTTATTTCTCGGGATACCATGCTCCCCCTGATCATATCTTCTTCTAAGAACACAGCGTGTCTCGTTTCTACAAACTTAGTATGTCTGTCAGGACAGTAGAAACGGTACCCTTTTGATCTTTCAGGATAGCCAATGAAATGGCAACTGACAGTCTTAGCATCTAACTTTCCAATATTTGGATTAAATACTTTAGCCTCAGCTGGATAGCCCCATACATGTAAATAATTTAAAGAGGGCGTCCTCCCAGTCCATAACTCATATGGTGTTTTAGGCACCGACTTACTGGGACCCGATTAAGAATATGGGCAGCGGTTTTTAATGCCTCCATCCATAAATGAACCGGTAAAGTAGAGTAGCTTATCATACTACGTACCATATCCATTAAGGTACGATTACGCCTTTCAGCTACTCCATTTTGCTGAGGTTCGCCCGGTGTTGAATACTGGGCCACTATGCCATTTTCCTGTAAGTACCTTGCAAAAGGTCCAGGAACTTGGCCATAAGGGGTATGTCTACCGTAGTACTCCCCTCCACGGTCTGATCTTACTACTTTAATCTTTAAATCATGCTGATTTTCAACTTCAGATTTGAATATCTTAAACTTATCTAATGCTTCCGATCGTTCTTTGATCGGAAAGATATAGCCATAACGCGAAAAATCATCAGTGAATTTTATGAATAAATCAAAACCATCCACTGACTTCACAGGAAAAGGACCACAGATATCTGTGTGAATGATTTCTAAAATTCCTGTGCTTCGTTTGGCAGTATTCTTAATTTGTTTGGCATATTTGCCCTTAATACAATCAATGCAATGTTCTGAATCTGAGAAGTCTAACGGGTGGAGAATATCTTCTTTGATTAATCGTTCAATCCTCCCCCTCGAAATATGGCCTAAACGACAATGCCATAATTTCGAAGACGTCACGTTTGCTGTTCTCTTACGCTTATTATATTCATTCATCGATGAAGAGGCATGCACAACATTCACATCATTACTTTGGGAAACTAAATAAAGTTTGTCTTGCATGAAAGCAAGATGAACATCAATATTATTGAATTGAATCAAACATTTCTTATTCCCAAAAAGACATGAATAGCCATCATCATCTAAACAGGATACTGAAACAAGCTTTGAGCTCTAAGCCTTTTCTTGTTCTTGAGTACACATAGCCATCAATTTTTCTATATTCCATTTTTCACTCATGGAGTTGTAATTGACTGCAAAAGTCTCGTATTCCTTTGGTAAGGAATTCTTGATAAATTGCACCAAATACCCTTATGATATTTCCATTTTCATGGTCTTAAGTCTGGCAGCTATGTTGCTCATTCTCAGAATGTGCTCTTATGTTGCTTTGTCCGTCGAACTTCTCATTTGAAAGCTTTTGCATGAGAGAGCTCGCGTACATCTTAGTAGAGCCAGTGAACTGGCTCTGAACTTTGTTAAGGTATTCCTTAGCACTTGCACATTCTGGGATGGCACCTCTTATTGCTTCCATGATGGAATTTTGAATCACCATCATGCACTTACGGTTGAAATTTTTCCACTTCACACTCTTAAGGTCGTATGCGATTCTTATGGATGGATTATTCTCAGCACCCGATTGACCATCAGGGATCAGCTGAGGCTCAGTGGGACGACCATGCGTAATTGCATAATCAATATCCGAGAGAGCAAGTGCCATCTCAATCTTCTCCCTCCAAGAGGGATAATTTCCCCATTCAGGGGCTCAATCGCAGAGATTAAACTCAGAACGTTCGAAGTGTTTGAACCTTCGAAAAGAAAATACAATTTAATCACAATACTAAATTAACTGCATGAATTAATTTAACATTGGTTCAATTAATAACATGCTCTTAATCAAAATTGTTCTACTTCTAAATCACCGTTGGGCAGAATTAGAATAGAACAAAAATTTAAACTTAATTTTGGCAAATTTTATCATCAACGTTGGTCAGAAGATAAAATTTCCATAATAACAGAACAGACTTAATGCAATTTTCTAATTAAATTATCACGTTGGATCTAATTTAATCAGAAAATTAACTTAATCTTAGCAGCGGAAGAAAATAACTCAATTTAGCGCTTAAACTAAATATGAGTTAATAAACTTAATACAATTTTCCGATTTAAATTTTCACGTTGGATCCAATTTAATCAGAGAATTAAACTTAATCTTAGCAGCGGAAGAAAATAACTCAATTTAGCGCTTAAACTAAATATGAGTTAATAAACTTAATACAATTTTCCGATTTAAATTATCTCGTTGGATCAAAATTAAACAGAAAATTAAACTAAAACTTCAGCAGCCGAAAAAAAAACTTAACTTAATATTTAACTAATTAAACTTAAACTTAAACTTAAATTTATGCATAACTTAAACTGGAAATATATAAAAGAAAAGAAAACAGTGTTAATTTGCTTGGGCCGATCAAGCCCATGATCCAACGTTTCCCATATTCTTTTACCAGGCCGGCCCAAAAGAAATCAAGGGCGCAGAGCATCTCCGCCGTCTAATCCAAAAGGACGGACGAGATCGCTTAGTGCAGCTATTAAAACCGAAAAAATCGGTTTCCTCAACAGAACCCTAACCCTAATCCCATGGAAATCGGATCTGGAGCCGGTGCTGCGCGTCGGCGGCCGGCTGGGCGCGATGGAGCACAGCGGTGCAGGGAGGCATGCGCGCGCACAGAAGGCGGCGCTCCGAGTGGCGTGCAGCGCACATGCGGGGAGGGCGCAAACGCGCTGGAGGGCGGCGGCTCCAAGCGGCCCGCGCAGGGGATCGTGCGGCCGGGCGTGCAGGAGGCGCGACGCACGCACGGGCGCCGGGACGTGCGCATGGGCGACGCACGTTGGGAAACGGCTCGGTGATCTTCTATTTGGGAATATGAGGACGTAATCTTCTATTTGCTATGCACGGTTGAGGATGAATTCTCCCCTGGTTCATTTGATTTTTGGTTGATCTGATTCTTGATTGATCTACTGATTTGGGAAAAACGCCTTCTAATTTTTCTACCCGAAAAGGAACTTCGATCTAGGGTTAAAGCTAGGCATTGAAAGCATGGCTCTGATACCATTGTTGTATCTAAAGGATCTTCATGCCTTAGATTAAACACCTAGATGCGATTTAGGAATACCTTCGGGATTAGATGAGGTTGATGATGCCATCACAATGACGGAGAGAAAGCAGTCGCGTGGGATGAGGATGACGAACGGCTGTAGCCTTCCCGTTGCTCCACGCGCGAGTAGATCGGTTTCACAGAGTCTGTTGGAGGGTGCGTGCACAAAACAACGTTGGTTTCTTGGGCCGGTTTCCCCCTTCTATTTATAGCGCGTGTGCAACAGGGGGCCACAACCATGACGGTTGATTGCGCTCCCGATCAGGGCGCGAGATCAACCCAACATTGTTCACTACACCACCGAAAGTCACCAAGCACCTTTCTTGCCAAGGTTATAAGACCATCTCCAACCATATTCCCTTCATTTCATTCCCTTCCCTGTTCCCTTCCCCATTCCCATTCCCTTTATTTCCACTCATCTCCAACAGATTCCCTTTAAAGGGAATTGTATAGGGAAAGGAGAGAGAATCCCTTCCTGAAGGGAATGGGAGAGAGAATCAGTGAAGGGAATCTTTGAAGGAACCCGTTAGGCTGTTGAAGGGAATGAGAATCCCTTCGTGAAGGGAATGAGGGAGGGGACGGGAATGGGTTGGAGATGGTCTAAGCATCCTCCCGAGCCAACCAGGCCCCCTGTGCTCTCTGCTCCTCCCCTGGCTCGACCCTTGCGCCATTGAAGTTTGGCGAACTCCATGAGCAGAGGGTGCGGAGGAAATCGCGCTTTGGCTGCTCAGGTGAGCAAGAATTTCAATCGTTTGGGTCCGAAGCATCTATCCTACTCCCTAAACCCATGACAAACCTTAATTGCAGCTCGGAGAACCAGAAGCTCCACCGCGGCACACTCCCTTCTTCTCCGCCTCTGGCAAACGGTGCCAGCCTGCTCCGCTCGCTCTCCACCACAGCTAGGTGAGGAAAGAAGATCCTTGTGCCTTGTAGACACTTTAATTCCATTTCCTTGAGCTTAAGCACCAGTCACTCGCCGTCGCCTATCTCCATCGCCAACCTCCTCCAGTGGCCCATGGGCTCTTTCTCCTCCTCTGGCAAACGGTACCCCTAGACTCACTATGATGCGCCCTTTCTCCTCCCACCCGCGCCCGGCCATCCACGACCTCCGCTCGCCGCCGGTGAGGACGCCTTCCCCATCCTCTGCCCAGTCTCGTTGATAGCCGCCCCCACTCTGCCATTCCCCCATGGGCCAAGCACAGTGCAGCTCCGCTGGAATATGGTTTCGCACTAGGAATACGCATTTTCATTTTTCTTAAAATTTTCATACCCGGGCCGACTAAATTGCTTATAACTTTTGCAATATAGCTCCAACTTTTATAAAACTAGTTTCTAAATTTGTATTAAATCATTTAGTTTCTAATTATCCAAAAATATTTTAAATTTTCTCACGATACAGTATTTGAAATTCAAATTTAAACTATAGGTTTAATATGTGCTCCATGTAAAATTTTTGCAAATGGTCTTCAAATTTTATGAAACCAATTTTGTCATGTTCTTGATATCATTAGGTTTCCAAATATGCAAACATATTTAGATTTAGACTTAGTTTGTGCAAAATTTGTGATTAGGTTCAATTCAATGCTTTTAAATTTCAAATGTTCGTATCTAGTGCAAATGAGGATCAAATTTAACGAAACAAGTTTCTAGGCTTTCATAAGATTGTACCTTCTCTGTTTATGCAAAAATACTTAAGGTTGGACTTGCTTGAATATAAGTTTCACTAGGGACATTTCATGTGTAATGCAAGGATTAGGTTATTCTTATATGTTTAATGTGACCAAACTCAATTCCACTTAAAATCCAGTACTTATGCTTTTGAAATATCATGATTTTGTGATCTGTAATAGTAGCTTAATAAATTGCTTTGCGTACTTTTGCTTGCTACTTATTCTAGTCTATTAGCTGTCTAATGGTTTGTTTAGAAATCCGATTGACCATACTACTTGACGACTTAGTTTTAGTTTCATAAATCTAAATGGATTTTTGCCTCTTCAATTTATTTATGATCATATGCTTGAGTACAATGTTGGCCTCTTGAATTCATAGAATAAAACTTACGTTTTCATAAATCTTAGTTGTGAACCCTATAAAGTACTTAGGCCTGAACCCTAATCCTTGCTAATTCGCACACACTCACACTTCATTGCATGAATGATTTTGTTTGTGATTTTATTTAACTTCTTTTTGCCTCATGTATATTGGTTTTCTTTTCGCCTTTATTGAATTGGATATTTGCTTTACTTCTTGATAAACGGCGTGTAGACCCCGACGTTTCGGACACTGTCATCAACGACCCCAACTTCACCCAGGAAGTCATCGAGCAAGGCAAGCACCCTCCTTCGACCATATTTATCCTACTATTTTAATGAGGTTATCTTGTTTTATCAAAATTATTATGCATGTGCTATGTTTAGTAAACTTTGCTATATTGTGGGATTTTGTAGAATTATACCTAGCTCATGGGATTTCCTTAAATAAATGTTGACATGAGAACATTGAAAACCCAAGATTATGGATAGACATACAATAATGTCAATTGGGTATACGCGATTAATATATGCACATGCTTAGTATGCTCTAGAAATGGGACCACAAATGGATGGCTATACCATTTGTAATGAATAATGGACTTTGGACATGTTTAGAGGAGACATGTGTTGTTATGAAATTTTAAAAAGGTTGGATATGACAGTAAATGTTACTGATATTTTTGATAAAAATAAAAAATAAAACTAAGGTTTGATACGGGTGAATTATGGCAATAGCCGGGTGTGCGAGCGTTAACTTGCACGTAGTGTAGGGGGAGTTTTTCGCCTGGGTCGGATTAAGGACCGAACGTAATGTTCGTTAAACCCAAGAAATTCAGTACAACCACAAAGTGCTATTATAGGGTAGCCCTAACCAATTAAGTTGCCTAGTTTAGCTTTGCACATTGAAAGACTGAAGTAGCACAAGCATTCCCAATAGGTTTTCTTATAAGGGGCTTCCACACTGAGGTGTGGGTAAATGCATATCGGTGCAACAGTGTATGCCTTGCTATGGGAGGAATGGTTACCAGTTTATATTGAGCTCAAAATTTTGATGTGAATATTTATTTCTACCATAGCAAGGGTTTGTTGTCATCGGGCTAGTGCAAAGTTAGGACTAGGTAATGTAACGGTTCTGTTATGATCTCTCTGCGGCAAACCCAAGGAAGTGTGTTAAATTACAATGCAAAAGAGTTGATTATATCTTGTGGGTAAAGCTATACATCTCTACAGAGTGTAAAACTTTTTGAAAAGCCGTTCTCACAGTTATGAGAGTCTTGGTGTGCCAACACTAGTTAGAGTTTTGGTAATTTCATAAAATAGGTTGGAATTGGAAATGGTTGTTGAAAAATCTTTATTTCAATTTTGGTGCCAAGGGGTGGCAATGGACGATATCTTACTCACAATCATAGAAGACTGTGAGTTGTTACATTTATTCATACTTATTATTTACATATCTGTCAATTACTTTTACAAATTACTCTTGCAATCTACTATTCAGTATTTACAATTCAATTTCGCTTGATACAAGTGAACTTAGTAGCCTTCTCCATGACATAGTTTGTATTTATTATATATATTTGTGATACACTACAAGTCTTGCGAGTACATACGTGCACTGAACCTTGCTATTGTTAGTATTCAGAGAACGAAGAGATAGAAGTTCCCGACCCTGATGCAGATTACAGGGACTTTACTGACGAGCTTTTCTAAGGTTTACCCTTGTCAGTTGCCTGTGGTATTTTGGGTAGAAGGCATAATGTCAAGCCATGTATCTTTCGCTGCAAAACATTTAAATTCGGCAAATAGGCGATGTTGTAAGACTAAATTTCTATTAATGTACTATGAACTTGTATGGATGTGATGAGAATGTTGTACATGTGCGTACTAGCCACTGATCATGGGACTAGTACTTTATGCACATCGGAATCCATCTTGATATTCCACATCAAAAAGGGATGTTTCCGACAGTGGCCGTGGTGAGAGCTCGAACGCCTGCAACCATGATGCAAGCAAGTAACCATGCGGGGCATAGTGGCGTTGATGTCGTCGGGCGGCCTCCCTTAAGGGGATGAGCTACTGGCGACTTGGGTTCTCGATCATTGGTTGGAGCAAAAACGGAAATAGGAAAGAGTGTAGACGAAGAAGATGGGCATAATAGACATTTTACATAAAACTTTCTGGATCATTGGTTGGAGCAAAAACGGAAAGAGGTGTAGAGGAAGAAGATGGGCAAAATAGACATTTTACGCAACACTTAACAATTAACTCACCGTCACCAATGAGAGTGACAAATAAGGAATGAAAGTTGAGATACGATGACAATGAAGGAAGAAACATCTTTTTTGATGGCACATGAGGAATGGTGCCAACTTTCAGTGGTAAATAAGGAATTTCCTTAAAAATATATGTAATATCATTTATGCCATTAAAATTTTACTCATGTCTTTTTTGTTATACTTTCATAGATGCTTAGTTCATTTTTTTTGTTGTATCTACTTTTTAAATATAAAACCCACAATAATACCATAAGATCATAGAAAAATCAAAAATAAAACAAGAAAAATAACCAAAAATATAGAAAAGTTTAAGAATAATTCTACACATTTTTTTACGTTTGAAAATAATTTACACTAAAAAAGATTCAAAAAAATTTTCAGTAAGGAAAGCATTTTAATCTTCCTCAAAGTTAATGAAACATTGCTTAAATTTTCTTGATGTAAAATTTTTGCGAAATTTTAATTTTTTTCAGGAGTGGTCCCTTAATTTTTTTTTATATTTATCAAATTTTCATTTTCTGATATTTTCATATTTGTTAACAGTCAACCTATTGACATGACGAAAAATTAGATAGAGTGGTAAAAACCAAATGCACATTGGCGAAAGGATGGAAAAAAACAAAATGAGCAATTCTTCTATGACAAAAATGATATAGCACATATTTGATTGGCAGGAACCAAACTTCTCGAGGAAGAAGGGAAGACTTGCATTTGTGTGTGACTAGGGTTGGCTATCAATCTTAGCGAGTTATTTGTCGAGCTTTTTTTGAAATTGACATAATTTGATATAAAATTATTTTATTAATAATTTAATTGGTTATTTCAAATTTGAGCTAACGAATCACTGTCAAGCCGAGCCTCGTTAACATTTTTTCGTTCAAAATAGACCCATTTTAATATTGAACTCATTAACTATTGTAATCGAAACAATTTTGATACGAGCCATAATGACTTTTTTGTTTTGCCAGCCCTAGTGTGACTTACACGAGGGGCCCACATGCAAATGATGTGCCCTAACAATCACTTATGTCAACATAATACGAACGCGTAAACCAGGCAGCGGGTGAAAGGACCATGCCAAGATGGGAATGATTGGACGCCAGGTTAAGGCGAGGAATGAATGGGTTTGGCCTACCAGTAAAGAAAAAGGCCGCTACAAAATTGTAACATGAGCCCATTAAGGCCTATTTAGTAATATGAGCCCATTAAGGCATGGCCAACAAGTTAAATTCACGAAAGTATTCCGGTTGAAACTGTTGTAAAACAAGTCGTTCCCCACGTCGAACACCGGCAATCAGCAAAAAACACATGAACATGGAACACAAGATATATATAGCAGTCCCCTCAAGGGGAGTTCGGATTCGCCCACATAATAAGAGATAGACTCTAACCGAATACGGTTAGGAGGTTATCTCATAACACTTCCCCTTGGGCGAATACCGCGTAATGCATATGTCTCGTTAAAAACTCCACTCAAAAACCCAGTGGGAAAAAAGAGATGGAGAAAAGAGTACATCGCACTCGCTCTTTATGTTGCGTTTGTTGCCTCATTAAAAACATTTATGTGAAAAACATCAGGAAAACTCACAAAGGGGAAAAGAGTACAACTTATGATCTTCAGGATCATGCAAAGGGATTATGGTTCAGTGTTTTACTTCCTCTGAACTATGCAAATCTCTAAGTCGCCCCATTCCAGTACCATTAATATACTTTGGAAGGTAGATTTTGGCAAGGATTTTGTGAATAAATCTGCTAGATTTTCACACGACTTAGTTTGTATTATTTTTATCTCACCATTCTTCTAGAGATTGTGGGGATAAAAGAACTTAGGAGCAATATGCTTCGTGATATTGTTCTTTACATAATCCAATTGCAATTGTGCAACACAAGCAGTATTATCTTCATAGATAATAATAGGGGTATCGACAGTATTCATACCACATGACTTCTGGACATGGTTGATTACACGTCTTAGCCAAACGCATTCCCGTGAGGCTTTCTTACAAAGGTATAATCTCTACATGGACAATATTCCTACAGGGACCATATTCCTTTTTTAGGAGGAATTCACTAAGTCGATTGTACCACATCCTTATCGACTGTTTGAATCTGTATTCAGTGACCCATATAAATATGTGGTCACTACATTCATCAAAAGCTTAAGCTTGCTGTCGACGAGTGGTTCCGCCGGCAATGAGATTTGTGATTCGTGGGGATTCGTGCGTGATCGAAGCTAGATGGTAACATAGGATGCGAGGGCAATCTTTTAGACAGGTTCGGGCTCTCTCGATGGAGATAATACCCTAGTCCTGTATTCTTGGATATATGGGCGTGTTCTCTTTTTTCTTCCTCTCCCTTTACAGGGTTGTTCCCTCCCCCCTTATATACTGGGGGAAGGGCACGTTACAAAGGGGTGCCACTTGGCCTTGGACCAGGGGGACTCATGAGTATGTTGTTTGTCTCTGTCTGCCGAACCCAACTATGTCCAGGGGATTTGGTCGTCTCTTTCCCGACCCGCGTCTGCCGATCCGCCAGGGTCTGGTGGCTGCAGGCTGCAGGCGCCAGGTTGCAGGCTTTACTTTAGGCGGGGTTGTCCTGATGCGGCACGAAGCTTCGCCGAGGAGGCGATCAGCTGCCTTGGAGAAGAAGTTGGGCCGTGGCTATGGGCTCTTTGTGGCGCTCTCGAACTTTAGGCCTGGAGCACCGTCCTAGCCCAGTTGGGCATGAGCTTCTCTGCGGGACCCCGGTCTCGGACATCTCACAGCAGCCCCCAAGTGCTTTAAGATCGGATTTCCTCATCCTGTCATGTCAAAAACATTTCTATAGGAAAGGAGATCATAAAGGACTTGTTAGTTGTCGGGATTGTTGTCAACGTTTCCCGGCTCATGTCCGAGTAGCGCTTGTGCCCGTTTATTGACCCTCACGGGACATACCGAAGAACGGGTCGGCTCGCGACCAAGTGGTACCCGCACCCGTTTACGGTGCACAGCTTTAGACTCTCATGGAGCGCATTCTCAAGACCATTTTGGTTAAATCCTCTCGCGGTACCCATTCACGCCGAGTAGCAGTGACCAGCAATTGACCCCAAATTATGGGGTGTATCGCTAGAGGATGTTTGGAAAGTGCTTGGTCCCAATCTTCCGTGGCGACCAGCGTTCAGGCCCATCATGGGGCGCACTCTATCCCAAACCTCGAGCCAGACTTGACATCTGGTCGCGGCTTGCGCGACACAACGAACGGCCCAACGTGGGGCATGCCCTAGATCTGGCTCAGAATTAAATGCACGGAGCCCTTCTTGTTTTCCGTAGTAAAGCGGCCGAGACTCACTTCCTATAAATGGGGAAACCCTTGTTGAGGGAAAGACACCTTTACCCCTCCATCCGCACAGTCACGAGATCTCCAAAACTTCTCGGGCGACCTTGGTAGCTTAGGGTTTCCAGTTTCGCACCCAGAACTTCTCCCCAGAAATCCCGCTTCACCAAGATGTCTTCTTCTTCATCGCCGGAAGCGAGCATAGACCTGGCGACCGCAGGGTGGGAGGCCTCCGTGTCGACAGGGGCTCGCCTGGAGGAGATGGTCGCCGGCGGCGTTCTTCCTCCTCTTGAATTGATTTCCGCCCGGCCGGCGGCAGGTGAACCCTACCCCACTCCTCAAGCCAATGAAATTGTAGTCTTCGAGTCCTTCTTTTGGCGGGGGTTTAGTGTTCTAGGGAGCGCCTTCTTTCGGGGGCTTCTTTATTTTTACGGGATTGAATTTACCAATCTAAACCCCAACTCCATTCTTCAAATCGCCATATTTGTTCAACTCTGTGAGGCGTATCTTGGGATCCGTCCTCATTTTGATTTGTTTCGCTCCCTGTTCCTGCTCAAACCCCATCCAAATCGGAACGCTCCCAGTGCCATCGGGGATCAGGGTTTCGATTCTTGGAGGGCACGAAGAGGCATTACTTCTCCATCCCCTTCAAAACCTCCCTCAAAGGTTGGAAGCGGGAATGGTTCTATTGCGCTAACGAGACCCTTTCCTTGCTCCCTTCGCCGTAGTGCTCCTGTAGTCCTCCGATCTGGAGCGATCCCATGAGGGCCGGATTGGATCAAGTCACCGAAGCTTCTAGCTGATCGATGATCTGGCAGGGCTTGGCCAGGCATTAGGGTCGCCGTCGGCTTTGCTGGCGGGTGCAACCCTTGAAGGAGCGAATCCATTTGGGTTTCTGGTATGGTGGGACTCAGGATCCCACCCGGGAGACGAATGCGCCCCTCCCAAGAGACGTCTTGGGGGCGCGGCTGATCGATTTCTTTGCTCCGGGCGCCGAGATCACCAATAGAGGTTGTCTGGGTAAGTTCTCGATGAAGAAGGCCCCTCCTGGTGCCCCGAATGTTGGCGTAGACTTAGGCTCTCCTCCGGGTGGTGCTGGGGTCCGTAGGATGCCTGGAATGAAATTCAAGAAGTCCAAAAGGTATGCTACCCCTTGACTCTTGTTCTTGTCTCTTTGTATCTGTGCCGACATACTGGCCCTTTGGTGAGTCAGAGCTCCCTCCATGGACGTTCCAGTGGAGGCATCTTCTGAGAGGGAGGCTCCAAGGTCGGCTTCTCCTGGGAGGGCTGCTTCGCCCGCTGCCTCACCGGCAGGGGATGTGCCGGCGGAGGAGACGCGTTCAACTACTGGGCCGTCCAGAGGCCCTGATCGCGAAGATCCTGCCGGTCCCTCAGCCCCTGGAGTGGAGGAGATTCATCGAGAACCCCCACTGCTTGGTCCTCTCCCGGAACCACCGACTCGGACAATGTGGTGGGGAGGAGATTTCGACTGGGATGGGATGGAGGAGGATGAAAAAGCGGAGGTAGCAGCCCGAATGGAGCTGTATGAGCTCACAGTGAAGTGTAGCTGGCTGGTTTGGGTGAGTCCTTCGATTTCCCCCTCCTCAGTATATCTTTGAAGCACTGAACCCTTGCTGGCACTCTGCTGTGATGCCCAGGATATGGGAACCCGCTCCGAAAAGAGGTCTGACTTCTTCCAGAAGGTGTTGCCCAAGCTCAAGGATCACCAAAAGTACGAAGACGAGCTAAATGAGCTCAGTCAGGCACGGTGGAAGGAAGTCCACGCACTTGAGGCTCAATGCATGGCCCTCCGCGAGGAAAAGTCAGAACTTGAGTGGTCACTGCAAGGTATGAGCCTCCTCGGGCCTGGGGCGGGTGCTTTCTTCTTGAGCGGTCAGAGGTGTGTCTGACTTTCCATGTTTTCAGAGCGCGACTCGACAATCGCCGAGCTCAGGACACAGCTGGAGGCTTCAAAAAACTCTAACCTTCAAACTCGGACTAGCTTGGAGAAGACTCAGCAAGAACTGGAGGGTAAGCTTCTCAATTCCGATTCGACTTGCTTCGAGCCGGATGTGCTTTCTGGTGACAGCTTGGCTTTCGTGCAGAGTACAAGGAGAAGGTGACCGCTGCCGAACGAAGCCACGCCGAGCTCCGCGTCGCCTGTGAGCCAGTCCTACACCTTTTGCGTGTCGAGGGAGCCGAATCGAACCAGGGGGACGACGCCGGTCCGCTTCTTTCGGGAGGAGCTGACAAGATCAAGGCTTACGCAAAGGAGTCGGCGACCATGAGTGCGAGTCAGGCGTTGGCAGTGGTCAAATCTCATTATCCGAGAGTTGACCTTGAAGCTGTTAAAGAGGGTTTCGCTTGTGACGAAGACAAGGCCAACGCGCTCCTTGAAGTGGTTTCCAGTACATCATAGGCTTTACTGGAGAATCTTGAATTCTGAGTTTGATGTAAATTCTCGTGTCGAACGCTGCCCCTTGTCTGAGACATTGTTCGATATTTTCATATGATTTGTCTCATTTGCACTTTATTGGGTCGAGTGACTGTTCTAAAGCTCTACCCAACTAATCTAGCACTCGGGATAGCACTTATCCGAGTCGCATTCTAGCACTCGGGATAGCACTTATCCGAGTTGCCCTCCTGGCTAAGTGGTTCAGCCCCCGAGCGCCGGGACTTAGCTCGTAGCCTTCTCGCCCCAGGCACGCTTTTTCCGAGTGGCTGGTGTCCAGCCCCTGAGCGCCGGGACTTAGCTCGTAGCCTTCTCATCCCAGGCACGCTTTTCTGAGTGGCTGGTGTCCAGCCCCCGAGCGCTGAGACTTAGCTCGTAGCCTTCTCGTCCCAGGCACGCTTTTCCGAGTGGTTGGTGTCCAACCCCCGACTTGCCGCTTAGTTGAACCAAGTGAGCGGGAAGGTTGAACTAAGTTGAACCAAGTTGAACCAAACTTGACACGTGTCTGGCAAAATATCTTTTGACTCTGTTCAACGTGTTGATCTTCTTTGGTATTTGCGCAGCCGCTTTGTATTTTGTGCTTCATTGATTACGGGGCGGCGCGCTTGAATGTCCATGACGCTTCGATTTTCGGAGCTGGGGTTGGCTTATAAATAGGATGTCACCGCTGATAAAGCGATCATCCCTTTCTTAAGCTTCTTCCTTCTTCTCTGAGATATTCCTGGGCAGTCTGTAATGTCGTCATTTGGGGACAGCGACTCGGCAGTCTGAGGGTGTGGGAGGACTTAGAGTTCGCGAAGATGGAGTGGGCAGAGGAGAAGGCGGCGGCAAAAGATGCTGCCGCCGTTGCCGCCCTCGTTGAGGCTGTGCCGGCACTGGGGGAGGTGATGGACGTGCTCTATTTGGGTCGTCGCGGATCTGATCCGTGAGGCCCTGGGCCGCGCGCGCCGCGGCTAGCTCCCTGCTCCTGGCTCCCTGCACCTGGCTCCCTACACCTGATCTCCGTGCACGGTCTCACACTTTGGCTCCCCCTTTTAGCGAGAAAAGAAAAAGGAAAAAAATTAGCAATGTAAATTACTAATACTGTGGAATAAAATATAAAATCGGTGCCGTTTATATCATTCTGGGTTTGATCGTCTTTATCTAGACTATTTACTTTAGTCAATAGCTTCAGCCCTTGCAGCGAGATGCTGGAGGGCCGAATTCCTACCGATTAGGGACTAGTGACTCCGATTTCTGTGTCCAGAAGTGTTCACGGAACTACAGATCGTTGTTCTCGAGTGGTTAGTACCTTCTTCTAACTTCGTCTGTCCTATTTCGTGCGTTGATACAAACGTTCGGATCTTGCCGCTTGTCGCGGTCTCACCTCGAACATGCATTTCCGCATAATTTGTATCGGCACGATTTGGATTAAACGCTACGCTAGTAAGGTGATAACCACTCGGGATTGACTCGGTCACAGTATAGTAAGACAGATAAAAGAACCAGATAGTCGGCAACTTTATTTAATGCATGGGAGCTGGATACATAGCTTAAGCGTAGAAGCGACGTAGCTGTTCGGCGTTCCAAGTGTTCACCAAGACTGCGCCGTCTTCGCGCTTGAGCCGATAGGCTCCCGGACGGACTACCTCCTCCACAATGTAAGGTCCTTCCCAGATCGGGGAGAGCTTATGCTCACTTTTTTGGCTCCTCTTGAGGACCAAATCTCCCTTTGAGAAGATACGACTTCGAACATTGCGAGAATGGTAGCGCCGAAGGCCCTGGAGGTATTTGGCCTACTGGATCGCTGTAATGTTTCTGGCTTCCTCGAGTTGGTCAAGCTCCACCAATCGGCTTCCCTTTGACTCGGCTTCTTTATAGTTCCGGACCCTCAGGGATCCGAATTCCATTTCCGTTGGCAAAACCACCTCCGACCCGTACACCAGGAAAAAGGGAGATTGACCAGTTGCTCTGCTAGGAGTGGTTCTGAGCCCCCAGAGCACTGATGGCAATTCTCTTACCCATCGCGCTGCGTATGGTTTGAGGCGATTGAAAATCCTGGTCTTCAGTCCCTGAAGGACTAAACCATTAGCCCGCTCGACTTGCCCATTGCTTCGCGGATGACCCACTGTCGCGAAGCAGATTTTTATTCCCATGTCATCGCACCACTCTTGGAATTCTTCACCACGGAATTGTGTGCCATTATCCGTGATGATGCGGTTAGGTGCGCCAAATCTGACTACAATATCTTAGAAGAATTCCTTGGCCTTAACCGCCGTGATCATGGAGACTGGTTTGGCTTCGATTCATTTGGTGAATTTGTCGATGGCCACAAAGAGGTAGGAGAAGCCGCCTTGGGCCTTCTTGAGGGGTCCGACTAAGTCGAGCCCCCAGACTGCGAAGGGCCAGGAGATAGGGATGGTTTGCAGTTCCTGTGCTGGCAAATGCGTCTGCTGGATGTAGAACTAGCAGCCTTCACATGTGCGGACGATTTCTTTGACGTCTGTTACCGCCGTGGGCCAGAAGAAACCTTGCCGGTATGCCTTGCCGACTAAAGCACTCGGCACGGCATGATGGCCACACACTCCCAAGTGGATTTCCTTGAGCAACTCCCTTCCCACTTGCTCCGGGACTCATCGCCTGAGGACACCAGAGGCGCTCTTTCGAAAGAGCTCTTCTCCGATAACCACGTAGGACTTGGCTTGTCGCGAAATGCGCTCAGCCAGAGTGGAGTTTTCGGGAAACTCGTCTTTCAAGAGATAATCCAAATACGGGGTCGTCTAGTCGGGGTTGATGACTAGGACTTCCGCATCGAGGACCTTACTCAGCTCTTGTCGCTTGATCGCCGTGGGCTCATAAAGTTCTTGGGCGAACACGCCGCTTGGGACTTCCACCCGAGTGGCTCCCATCTTTGCCAATTCATCCGCCACTTCGTTGTTACGGCGTAGGACGTGGACTTACTCCAATCCATCAAACTTGTTCTCCAATTCTCGAACTTGCTGACAATACGCCGTCATAGTCTGATCGACACACGACCAGTTCTTCTGCACTTGGCTCACTACTAATTGGGAGTCTCCGCGAACCGTCAATCGTCGGATACCGAGCGATATGGCGATGCGGAGCCCATGAATGAGTGCCTCGTATTCTGCGGCGTTGTTCGAGGCCGGGAAATGGATGCGGAGAACGTACTTGAGCTGATCTCCCTTTGGTGAAATGAGTAGAATTTCGGCTCCTGCGCCGCTGAGCATGAGAGATCCGTTGAAGTACATCGTCCAATACTCCAGCTCCTGCTCGACGAGGGGGGCCTGGAGCTCGGTCCATTCGGCCGCGAAGTCGGCTAGGGCCTGTGACTTGATGGCGGTGCACGGCTTGAATGAGATATCGAAGGCTCCAAGCTCGGCCGCCCATTTCGAAATTCTCCCAGTAGCTTCTCGATTATGGAGAATATCTCCTATCGGGAAGGAGGTCACTACTGAAATATGGTGCCCCTGGAAGTAATGCTTCAATTTCCGCGATGCGACGGCCACGACATATAGCAACCACGGACTTGAGTGCAGTACCTTGGATTCGCCCAACACTTCGCTGATGAAGTAGACTGGGCACTGCACCCCGTAGCGGTGCCCTGGCTCCTCCCGCTCCACAACTATCGCGGCGCTGACCACATGGGTCGTTGCCTCTATGTAAAGTAGGAGAAGCTCCTCTGGCATTGGCAAAACCAGGATCGGAGGGGTGGAGAGGAACGCCTTGAGCTCCTCGAAAGCCTGTTGCGCCTCCACCGTCCATTCGAAACGATCCTGCTTCTTGAGGAGTTTAAAGAAGGGCATCCCTCGAGTCCCCAGTCGAGAGATGAACCTACCGAGCACCACCATGCATCCCGTAAGCTTCTGGACGTCCTTCTGGATGGAAGGGGGTACCATCCTCACGATGGCCCCGATCTTCTCCGGATTTGCCTCGATCCCGCGGTGAGAGACGATGAACCCGAGTAGTTTCCCGGAGGAGACCCCGAAAACACATTTCTCAGGGTTTAGTTTCATCCGGAACGCTCTTAGGCTGTCGAACGTCTCGGCCAGATCAGAGGTAAGGTTCCCTCTCGATCGCGTCTTGACCACTATATCATCCACGTACGCTTCCACATTGCGTCCGAGCTGGTTGTGAAAACACCGCTGTATCGTGCGTTGATAAGTCGCACCAGTGTTTTTCAACCCAAACGTCATCGTGACATAGCAATACGCTCCGAACGGAGTGATGAACGATGTCTTCTCGTAGTCTTCACCTCGAAGCTGGATTTGGTGATAGCCCGAATAGGCGTCCAGGAAGCTAAGGAGTTCGCACCCGGCGGTGGAGTCTACCACTTGGTCGATACGAGGCAACCCGAAAGGATCCTTTGGGCATGCCTTGTTGAGGTCGGTGTAATCAACACACATGCGCCAACTTTTATTCTTTTTGCGGACGAGTACAGGGTTTGCCAACCAGTCGGGGTGATACACTTCTCTGACGAAACCTGCGGCTAACAGTTTCGTGATCTCCTCCCTGATGGCATCTCGGCGATCCTGGGCGAATCACCGCAACCTCTGCTTGATGGGCTTGGCCGCTTCGTCCACGTTTAGCGCATGCTCGATCACCTCCCTGGGAACTCCAGGCATATCAGACGGCTTCCAAGCAAAAACGTCCTTGTTTGCCCGGATTCGTTCACGGCCATCTTGTGCTTCCAACGACTCGGCCATCTCGCAGTTCTCCCTGTCATAGGAAAAAGACTGCTTGACATCACCACGCAGCGTGATAATACCACTCAGCCCCGGCATTTTTAATGCCAGATACGCGTAATGGGGCACCGCCATGAATTTGGCTAGCGCCGGCCTCCCCAAGATGGCGTGATACGCTGTCACGAAATCAGCCACCGAAGCTGAGGTTCTCGGTCCGGTAGTTCTCTCTCGTGCGAAAGTGACCGGCAGAGTGATTTGCCCAAGTGGTGTCGCCGACGTCCCGGGAATCACCCCATGGAACGGCGATGACCCACGTTTCAGCTCCGACCTGGAGATCCCCATATCGTCGAGAGTTTTGCTGAAAAGGACATTGAGGCCGCTTCCCCCGTCAATCAGCACCCTCTTGAGCTTGATGCCTTGAACAACTGGCCCCAAGACGAGAGGATACCTGCCGGGAAATGGGACCCGGTCTGGGTGATCCGAGCGATCAAAAGTGATCGCAACTTCAGACCACCGTACGTATCGGTGGGTCTCCGGCGCAATCGCGTTGATGTCCCGAGCGGTAAGTTTTTGCTTCCGCTTGGACTCATACGCGGCCGAGCCCCCGAAGATATAATTGAGCTCCAGCTCAGCTTCTTGATAGTCTTCCTCCGCTTCAGGAGAAGGTTGCTTTCTGACCGCTTCACTCGGCCCCTGCCCGAGCTGTCTCTTGCTCTCCCGGGCGAACCTTTTCAGGGTGAAGCAATCTTTGGCGGCGTGTCTTCCTTTTGGGTGGAAGGGACAAAGTGAATTCATCACTTTGTTGTACCCGTCGGTTTTAGGCGCGCGTGGTTGGCCCCGCTCGGCTGTTGCCACTAGGTCTTGGCTGTTGCGCTTTTTCTCCTTTCGCCTGGAGGAGTCAACATGATCCCCTTTTTCGTCGTTGCATTCGGCCAAGGCTTCGGAGACCGACGCGTAGCGATCCGCTAAGGCGAACAACTCGCGGACCAAAGTTGGAGGCTTCCGGGACATCTTCTTGATGAGATCGGGGTCGCTGACCCCCTTCTGGAAGGCAGCGATCACGACCGCATATATGACATCCCGAACTGTGCTCTTCCTGTGCCTGAAGCGCTTGACGAACTCCGGCAGGGACTCATTCTTCTTTTGGTGTAGCTGGTACAAATCCCAGGGGGTGCCAGGGCGCTCATACGTACCTTGGAAGTTTGAGATGAGCTGCTCACACAGATCTCCCCAAGAATGAATGGAATTATTTGGGAGCAGGTGAGCCATGCCTGGCACAGGGCGAGAGAGTGGCCAAGCGGTAATTAGCCATCACGTTCTGATCTCCCCCCGCGGCCCTAACCGCTAGTGCGTATACCTGCAGCCAGGCTTCCGGGTCCCTGTCGCCGTCGAATTTGGTGATGCCCTTAGGGTTAAACCCGTCGGGCCAAACCACTCGGCGAAGGTGGGGGGGTGAACGCACGAACCCCCTCGATGACCTCGTCGCGCCATGCGGGCGGTGAGCGACGCGGGGGAGAGAGGGCTCGACGAGCGCCCCGATCCGCTGGGAGTACGCCAAAGCGCTCGTACTCGTCAGCGTGCCGGCGCTGCTCGTCTCTTTCCCGATCACGCCATCTCGCGTCGAGGTCGGAACGGAGGTCTCGGTTGAGGCTGTGACGCAGGTCTTCGTCGCGGAGAGGAATGCGATGCCCCCGGTGGGGGGTTTCTCGATTCGACCGACTGCTGGCCATCTGAGTTCTGGCCGGAGCATGTGAGCATGCCCTCCCCGGCTGGTCGGTCTGAGCTTGTTGTTGGATTGCTGCCGCCGTCACCATGGCTTTTACTTGGGCCACGATCTGGGCAGCTGGATTACCGGCCTCCAGCATTGGGCTCAAGGTGTCTAGGAGCATTTTGGACGCGACGATATTCTGCTGTGGTGTATGGAAAGCAGCTTGGTCCCCCATTTTGACCTGCAGAATGTCTTCGTTGACGTCACGGGCGCGACCTCGAAGCTCTGTCTTGCGGCCGCCGTCGTGCTCGGCGGCCTCCAAGTCGCCGTGGCGCTGCTGCGACTCCGTACACGAGCCTCCGATCACGCAGACTCGGCGGAAGCTCCAGCAGCTCTCCAGGCTTCCTTTCGACTCGGCCGACGAGCTGGAAGAGCCTGTCGGAGATAGCTCATGGCGATCGGTGGTTCCGAGTGGCTTGGCAGCGAGGACCCCCACCACCCGGGACTCGGCACATGTCGCGCCAACTACCTGATGGAACCGGGGTTTCAGCCCCTCGCCTGGTGCTTGTGAGCACGAAACGGCGAAACACCCCGATCCAGGCAGTGGTCGCGACGATGACTTCCCCGGGGTCTCCTCGTGCGGCGGTGCGTCCGCCTCAAGGAGAGAGAGACTCCGGAGGTCATCAGCGACGAAGGCCAGGCTTCTAAAATGGAAAACCTGGTCCGGGAGGAAAACTATAGAGATTCCGCTTGTTGTAGCCATCAAGCTCGACGGAGATCTTCGCACGCTGCCCCCTACCTGGCGTGCCAACTGTCGACGAGTGGTTCCGCCGGCAATGAGATTTGTGATTCGTGGGGATTCGTGCATGATCGAAGCTAGATGGTGACACAGGATGCGAGGGCAATCTTTTAGACAGGTTTGGGCTCTCTCGGTGGAGATAATACCCTAGTCCTGTGTTCTTGGATATATGGGCGTGTTCTCTTTTTTCTTCCTCTCCCTTTACAGGGTTGTTCCCTCCCCCCTTATATACTAGGGGAAGGGCACGTTACAAAGGGGTGCCACCTGGCCTTGGACTAGGGGGACTCATGAGTATGTTGTTTGTCTCTGTCTGCCGAACCCAACTATGTCCAGGGGATTTGGTCGTCTCTTTCCCGACCCGCGCCTGCCGATCCGCCAGGGTCTGGTGGCTGCAGGCTGCAGGCGCCAGGTTGCAGGCTTTACTTTAGGTGGGGTTGTCCTGACGCGGCACGAAGCTTCATCGAGGAGGCGACCAGCTGCCTTGGAGAAGAAGTTGGGCCGTGGCTATGGGCTCTTTGTGGCGCTCTTGAACTTTAGGCCCGGAGCACCGTCCTAGCCCAGTTGGGCATGAGCTTCTCTGCGGGACCCCGGTCTCAGACATCCCACACTTGCTGCCATCAATATTAAATTTCGGAACGCCATTCCACTTATTTCAGGAGAACCGGTTTGGGCCTCTGCTGAACCCTTGTGCTACAAGCCTCACTTTATATCTCACCACCTGGATATTTTCATATCTCTTTAGGATGAAAAATCCATTTGATCCTACATGGAATATTTCAGGAAATGTTCTGTCAACAGGACCAAGAACTTTTGTCTTATTAAGCGAGCGCTGTCTCAATTGCTCCTTCATTTGACCCTATATGAGTGCTTCTGGCACTCTGCCATGGACTTTAATTCTGGATCCAGATTTTAGCAATTCTAGAGGCAAAATATGTCGACAATTGTAGTCTTTCTCTATATATAATTCTCCTGTATCACTCCAGGGATATTTCTTTATTAATTTCTTCCAGCTCCTCGTGATTTCCCTCAACGATGAAGTCTGGGTGTTCCGACTTCCTAGCGTTGGATTGTGCGCACAAGTATACGCTGGGGTTATCATCTTCAGGATGGATCTCTTCAGGGATGTTACCATCTTCTAGATGGCTCACTTCAGGGATTTTCTCAACATCAGGTTGAGCTTCTTCCACTATCATGGGTAGTGTTCTCATTTATTTGGTTCTCCTTTTCTGCGGACGTCTCCGCGGAATTGAGTCCCGTGCACCTGGAGGCCTCCCCCTCATTTTATCATGAGGGTTAAGAGTGGGTTCAATATCCTTCTAGGATATTTCCACTCTTTCAGGTACATATACTGCAGGTATATGCGATCTTTCCACTACCTTATGATCAGTGAAGGCATTTGGCAGATTATTAGCTTATTTGTTGTAGATTTATTTTGAACTTCAAGTTCGGTCTCTTTAGTGCGTGGATCTAAGGACTCGGCATTCTTTAATGTGGTACTTATCTTCCCCTAATGCCGAGATATGTCCTTAGTACAATCAGTGTACCGAGTTGTGTACAGATCCCCAACTTCTGGTGAGGTCCCATGGTGGTACGCTGTGGTGGAGAGATTGGCATGTATACAACACCGCCAAAATTTTTGCAGATGGGAAATACTTAATTCTCTTCCATGCACTATCTGTAATGGGGAAATTCTATTATGTACAGTTGATTTGAGTTGAATTAATATCGCAGTGTTCAGCACTGCGTGGCCCCAACAACTGGTGGGTAGCCCACTATTCTGCAAAGTGGTCAAGCAATAAATTTTATTCCCTTAATAATGACTCTGCAGGGCCATTCTGTTATGTGGACATGAGGTATTAAAAGCTCTACATTAATTCCCAAAGCCATATAATGCTTTTGAGGTAAACTCGTTAGCATTGTCCATTTGAATGTACTTGATTCTTTCTTCTGGAAAGGAGGCTCACAAAAATTGGGCAATTAATTTATGTAGAAGCATGGTTCCAACAGGGGCCGAAAAGGTCTATAGATATCACTTCGAATTTACTTCAAGAAATTCAGTGATTCTTCTACAAGTTAGATGATAAGAAATCTTCAGGTCTAAGGAAGTCTTTATGCTATGGCCAGCAGAATTAGTATTTATTTTATCATAATATTCAACTCAAGTTTATGGCAATGCCAACTTCAGGTTGCATAGTATACCAATAATATTTATTACATCAGGGAAAAACATAGCACAAAATATCAAATATTCTGGAAAACAATTTATTTAATTAACAATGATAATTGCTCAACAGGAGCATAGACCAAATATTCATGCAGGAACATCATTATTCAAACTGATGAGGCTCTTAAGGAGGCTCAACTAATGGAAATGCGACATATAGCAAAAGGGGTGTAGGGAGACTATTCTAGATCTCCATACAAGTCATGTTCCATCTCCTGGGAAACATTGGTATCTTTCTGGAGCTCCATAAGCTCAGTGTCGAGGAGGTCATCCTCATCCATGGGCGAGTCACCATATCCGAGAAGGCTTTCCTTGAACTCGGTTGTAGGGTTAGTGACATTGTCTTCTTTCTTTACACCGTCTTGCTCAACATCTGGTAGAGCGGTGTAGTGTGCCTCAACCTTCTTTTCTTGATTCTTCTGGAATCTCCTAGTGGATTTCATGTACAATTTTGCCAAATGCTTTGGGGTGCGGCAAGTGCGTGACCAATGGTGAACGCATCCACACCTAAAGCATGTTTGAGAGTCGGGTGCTTTATTAGCTGGATCTTACTTCTGGAAGGTTCCTGTACCCTTCCCTTTACCGTTCCATTGAGATTTGCCTTTTCCCTTTTGATTTCTGTCATTCTTCCATTTTTTCCCCTTGTACATTTGGCCTTTTCTGCGGCCGTGGCTACTATTCGCCTGCTGAGAGGTAGCATGTGCTTCAGGCATTGCTTGGCTTCCATTAGTATTTGCATGATGATTCTTCATCAAAAGTTCATCATGTTTTTCTGCTTCTAGCAGAACACTAATAAGCTCACAGTACTTCTTGCACTTTGCATGACGGTACTGTTATTGTAGTATCATCATGTTGGGGTGGAAAGTGCACAAGGTTTTGTCGATCTTTTCAGCTTCAGTAACTTTCTGGTTACAGAAAGTCAATTTAGTGACCAGTTTGTGCATTGCAGAATTATAAGCTGCCACAGATTGAAATCCTGAAAGCGTAGGAGAGTCCATTCGCGTTGTGCTTCTGGCAACAAAACGGATCTTTGCTGGTTGTAGCGTTCCTTTAGGGAATTCCACAATACCAGCGGGTCCTCCTCTATCAAATATTCGGCCTTCAGGTCCGAATGAAGATGGTGCCTTAGGAAATGTAAAGCGGCGCATTTTGCGGGTTCAGGAACATCGGATGCACCGGCTTCAGGCCGAGCAATAGCAACTCCAAGTCCTCTAGCTGTTAGGTTGATTTTGGCATCCATTGCCCAGGTGAGGTAATTGCTGCCATCCAGGGAAAGCACAACAAATTCCCCTTTTGCAATGTCAGACATATCCTGTATGCAAGTAATACGAGATTTTACTACAGGTAAAATATTATATTGCATGCATCTTCATTTAATTAATAAAGTTTTGGTCTATATCTATTCAGTAGATAATTATCACATTTTCCCCAGAATTTTCTTAGCATTTGGCAATTTTCTGTTAATTATACAACAATTTTCAGCATTACTAAATAACAGAAATTGAAATCTAACATCAATTAAACGCGGCATAAAGCTAATTACAATTTATGCAATGCTTGTTGGCCGGGAGCAAAAATAGGTAATGAATATCTCCGAAAATTCGACTCATGGCCAGGTCAACCTGCCCCATAGGGCTCACATGAGGGAGGGAGCACTTCCCGTTTCCGGGTGCTAATTAAAGAACCAAGCCTCATGTGTGTTTTCCTAAACACCAATTGTCTCATATCTGTTTATTCATTACCAAAATCAAATCCCAACCACTCATGTCCTCATAAAATGCCGTATGAAAAATTCTAGAATTTTCCTAGCACTTTTCATAAATTTTTTTTTGCTAATTTCCAAGCAATTTTTAGAATTACTTTACAACAGGAAATTGAATTTTAGCAAATATCAACATGACATAATGCGAAGGAAAAATAAAACCAGATCCAAGGCATGAACAAGATGTCCTCATAATTTTCTAGCAAATTTTGCAATTTTCTGTTAACACTTGAGCAATTTTCAGAATTACTTGAGTAACAGAAAATTAATTTACCGAATATTAATCATGGCAAAAACTAGAAAATAAATCCAGGGTATGGAGCTTCCAATATGCAAGAGAATACTAGAAAATTAAAACCAGATCCAAAATTTTTCTGTAATTTTCTAGCTATTTTTATAATTTTCTGGCAATTTTCAGGATTTTCAGGAATTTCTAATGCATTTTCTGGAAAAGAAATAACAGAAAGTGATAAAATAGAGAAATAAAGCCGGGGGCAAGGGGGTAATTTCCCCCTCCCCCCGTGCACCAAACGTGAATCCAAAACGCCTTTGGATGTTTGCTCGGGCCCGCATGGTGCTTCAAACGTGAATTGAATGGACTTCAAGTCCATGAGCTTTTGGCTTCATGTCCGACCGAAGCAAGGAGCCTCGGTGGCTGGGTGTTCGGCGACATCTGCGGCTGATGCCAGCAGGCAGCGGCGGCTGGCGCACAGGGTGCTGCTTTGGGCCAAGCGCAGTGCCGGCATCGGCGGGAGCGAGCCATGGCAGTGCGGCAGGCTGGCCGAGGACGGCGCAGTCGCGGCGCACCGGCGGCGCGGTCGCAGCTGCGGCAGGCGCGGTCGCGCAGCAGGCAACCCCGGCTCGGCAGCGCTACAGCCCGGTTCGGTAGGCCGACGCGTGTGCAGCTGCGAGCCGGCTATGCGGGCGCGGCAACCCATCGGCGCGAACGCGGCAGGCCGGCGGCGCGTTCGCAGCAGGCCGGTACGGGCGCGGCAGGCGGTCCACGGTGCGGCACGGCTGCAGGCCCGACGAGGCTGCATCGGCCGGCGGACGCGGCTACCGGCGCGGCGCGGCACGGCTACAGGCCCGACGCGGCTGCATCGGCAACAGCGGCCGGTGGGCGCGGTTACAGGCGCGGCTACGGGCGGAGGCGGCAGACGCGCGCAATGCAGGAGGCCATGGCGGCTTCGGGCGAGCAAGGCGGATGCCGGGGGCTGCGGCCTGTGGGGCCGGCGGCGAGCGCGAGGCACCGATGGTTAGGGTTTCGGTCAGTGCGACGGCGCTGGCCAAATCTTAGATTTTTTTTATTAGATGGATGAACAGTCACAGTGAATTTGATCTAGTTCCCTAACAGTAGATCAAATATAGCAGTAGATTAAAACAGTTCATCTATCGATACAATCTGCAGGATTTTTGACTTACGTTCTTGATGCCGGATGTGTTGGCTATCGCGTATGATAGAGTCGCGTAGGACTTTTTCAGCAATCCGAGTGGATGCCGGCGTGGTGATGAGTTGATTGCAGATCGTATCGGGCGATCAATCGCCGGTGGTAGTCGTTCGTTGTCGTCGATGATCCTTCGCTTCTCACGGTAGAGACTCGTGCTGATAACGTGTTGTAAAACAAGTCGTTCCCCACGTCGAACACCGGCAATCAACAAAAACATATGAATAGGGAAAACAAGATATAGGGTGGAGCTCTCTCTTCTTTATTGATCAAATCGTAGTTTACAATGGGAGGCACCCGATATATATATAGCAGTCCCCTCAAGGGGAGTTTGGATTCGCCCACATAATAAGAGATAGACTCCTAACCGAATACGGTTAGGAGGTTATCTCATAACAGAAACAACGTGATTCGCCGACGTGTCGTAGGCTTCGGTGGCTACTGCCTCACACCAACGGTAATTAACAGGCCATAATTCGGGTGGATATTAGTGGCAATTAACTACTCCCTACGTTCACTTTTATAAAGCGTATTTTAATTTTGCACAAGGATTAAGGTTGCATTAAAATTAAGAAAGGTACGAGAGAAAATGACTTAGATGCCCCACTTAATTATTGTCAAAATTTCTCCTAAAGGACCTGAGGATGATGTAACATCCAAAATTTTGCATTTATGGATTTATTGTGCATTTGCTAATTTTTGAGAATTTTTTGGAATTTATTTGAAATTTATTTGAAGTCTTTTATTAAAATTATTTTGAAAATTTTAAATATTTTATTTGAGTCCCAAATGCCCTAAAATATTTTTTAGAATTTTTGGGGTACTTTTTGCTATTTCTTTTTGGCTTATGTCAATTTCTAGAATTAATTTAAATAGAAAAACTCAAAAAGGCTCAAACCCTAATTGGGTCGCAACCCAATGGCCCAGCCCAATATCAGCACACATCGCAGCCCAATCTGTAACACAAACCCTAACCCTAGATTTTGACAGTCAGATCTTGATCTAACGGTCGAGCATTTGCCGCACAATCGCGCTCTCTCAGCCACACGATGGATGCCATGGAGGGCCAGGATGAAGCCCATCACCTCCCGTCCCATCTCCGAGTTTGATAGGATTCCATCGCCGCAACCGATTTGATCTCCGCATAGGGCACGGAAGCCAGGCTATTTAATGCGCCGCATACCCCCATCGTGCTCATCGTTTTGCGTTGCGCATGAAGCCCTATGTCTTGACGTCCGAGCCGTCATCGTCTGCACTGCCACGGTTTTGCTTTGTTTTTGCGCCATTGTCGAGCCGTCCTAGTGGTGTCGACGCTAGATCTATGTTTGTCAAGCCACGCCGCATCAGATCCGCCCAAACCCGACGTCTTTCGATCACTAGAGAGCCATGAACCACGTCGTTGTTTTCATCTCCGGTAAGCACCACCGTAAATCTTTTTCGACGATATTCATTCGTAATCTCAGCCATTAGATCTAATATGAGTGGTTCAGATTGTGCAACATGGCGGGAAGGGGATTTGCCGTGTGTTAGCATCCCCAATACCTTGCTGTAAAATCGTAGCTGTTCGATCCTAAGTCAACGTCTCCGACCACGCCATGTGTTGCTTGTGCTCCACGTGTTCACGCCATTGCCGCCAGTCATCACTAAGCTTTTGCTGTTGGATCATAATTGGACGCTCGTGATGTTGCCACGTGTCATCGCCAGAAGATGCCGCGCGTGAGTTCGCCGACGTCATCATGCTTGCGTCAGCCGTGACATCACGTGCGAAGACCGAAGCATGGTGTCCTGGGTTCACTGTGGTCCAATGTTGTTTTGTGGACTAGGTCCATGGACCGATCCCATATGTCCATCTAATAGGATTAGTTTTTGATTTATTTTAATTCGGTAAATAGTGTTGCTGACATTGGCATGACATCATATTTAGGATTTCCCTTTAGAAAACAATTCGGATGAAAACCAAAAATAGCCGTGACATCATAAATCCCAATTTCCAGTAGAAAAATAATTAGGATTTATTCTTTTTCTTTTATTTTAAACTTTTGTGAGTCCGTTCTCCTTCATACGAGCTTCGATTGAAGTGATTCCAGTTTCTAAAAATTTGTAAAATTGATCTCTATTTGATAGTGAATTTTATTTAATTTTATGAGTTAAATTTGCTCTCTATTTTTTATATTTATTGCTTTATTTATTTGTTACGCATAGATATTGAAGTGCTCAAGGTGTTCGTGAGCGAGGAGCCAACTCATGACCAAGGTTCAAAACATAAGAAAGAGTTTTTTTAAGGCAAGTTGTGCTTTGATCATGTTGAGTCTATATTTTAGAAATTATATTGTTTTAAACTATTACATGCTAATTCAAAGTATAACTGTTTCAATTAAATTGGGATTAACTATTCAACTAATTGAAGTATGCCTACCTTGTTATTTGTATGCCATGATTGATTTGTCACCCTATAATGGTTCATTAATAGTGCTAGCTATTAATTGTCAATATGGGATGGTTAGAACGTGACTAGTGTGCTTAGCCATGCAATGGGTTATTGATATCATTTTGAAAGTACAAAATTAATCTTAATTAATGAAATATGGAATGTGTTTTGGAAAAGGTGTGTCATGTGTTGTTATACAATGTTGATGTTGTTAATATTGTTGATGATATGTGGTGCATGGTAATCAACTGGGTGAAGCAAGTGGCAGGAGTTGTGAACTTTTGGTGGCCTAGTGTGGCATTGGACGGTCGTGTTGTTATTTTTGATGGGAAAGTGAATGGAAGTTGATGGTATGTGATAATGGTTATTGTGAGTATTTGAAAATCTTGCCTCAGTCAATTAAGGATTTAACATTGCAAGACTTTGAACTGGGTCAAATGTACAACCATATGTCTGAAATGGGACATACCTAATTAAGTAAAATACCGAATCTGGGCATATGATACCTCAAGGTGAACTACATGAAGTGTGGTTGGGGAAGGATGTCTATGCGGGTGCTTGGCATCAGTCCAACAATACATCCCTCCTATTCTTATGCCCTAGTGAGGGAGGGAATAGCAAGCCAGGCCTATCAGAGAAGGTTTTATGTTCAGGCGGAGTTTCCGAAAGGTTTTTGTTATGATCTTCTTAGTCGCACATCAATTGATCATATCATGTGGGTAAAATGTATAACCTCTGCAGAGTGTGTCAAACCTATTCGAATAGCCGTATCCACGGTATTGGACAATGCTTGGCAATTATAGTCAAGGGTTAGATTTTAATTAAAAACTTGGGAATAAAAGCAGTGTGTGCCTGTGGAAGTTTGAAAATTGATTTAAGGTTGTGAGTCAATTTATTTGAGAAATAACTAAGAAATTTATTATTTTTATTATTTGTTTTACTGTCATTTCAATCTATTCATGCTATTCATTTGAAAATGCTACTTTATTACAAAATGAACAAGTCAACCATTCATTTTGAAATAAAGCCATGCATGTAGTATAATAGACTTGCATTATATGCACAACTTGTTGAGTGCTTTATGTACTCACCCCCTTGCAACAACCAAATCATCAGTTGAGGAGGAGTCTACACCTTCGATGGAAGAGGAGTTTCACAAGGAGGGTTGAACATTGTCAATGCCTGTGACATGTTGATAGGATTCACCGACGTTTCCTATTTTGCTACTATTTAATTAATTTGATTCAATGCCATTGAGACCTATTAAATGTAAGATTGACCTTAAAGTCATTCAACAGTCTTATATTTAATAAATGAGTCTTTTATTATAATTCTGCTACGTATGATTGTGATATTATACCTATATTGTAATTGTGTGCACTAGCGTAATCCTGAACTAGTGCAAAATACACAGAAGGTCCGAATTTGCATATTCAAATCCCGACAGATGACAGGTGGGCCAACCATCTTGAAAGAAAAAAATTCCACTTTGTCCTCGGAAGCAACCATGCAAATTAAAGATGGCTTTAGAAGGCGGAGAACAATTACTTAAGCCTTGCATCCATGAACAATCTAGCTCTAGCAACACCGCATCCCATGTAATTAGCTGCTGGATTTGGTGCCAATGCTTGCACTCATTCAAAACTTCCTTACGAGGCCAAGTACTAGGGCTGTAAATAAATCAAACTCGAGCAAGTTTGGTCTTTTAGGTTTGAGCTGGGTAAAAGCTTGAGCCGAGCTTGAGTTAGGGTCTAAGCCTAGACCCAGGCTCGAACTTGGCTTGATCCAAGCTCGAGTTCGGTTCAAGTAAGCTCGGTAACAATAAATAATTTGAACTATTTTTCAATAATAAAAATGTTCAAACTTGAGTAAGCTCAGTAAGAGTAAATATATAGTAGTATTTAACAAGTGAACAATAAATTTATTAGGCTCGCGAGCTATTCGAGCTCGGCATGGCAAGTCTCGCGAGCTCGAGATAAAACTCGAGTTCAGCTCGTTTGGAGCTCAAATCGAGCCTCTCGAAAGCCACAAACTTTTTTTTACAGCCCTAAATAGCTACTCTCTTCGTTCTATAGTACAATTACCTTCTCTTGGAAAGTATAACGGCTGGTGAGATCACCATCTCGATCCTTCACGTTACCTGGGACGTGCGATGAAGATCTAACGACTGGAAAGCTTTGCGAAATACCGGCGATGGTGCGATGACCTGAGCTGCCATCGCTGGGGACGACGACCAGGCCGATAGCATCTAAGTGGCCCTTCGGCGAAGTGAGATATCGTGGCCGAAGCGTCTCGTCATGATGATGTCAGATCTGGCTGCAGCAGCGGAACTCGATCGGACGTTGACAAAAACAGCGAAGAGGAACTTCGACAGCCACCAACTACAGTGAGCTATTGCGGCCGCTCTAGGGTTCCTCAAGGCACGTGGTTTGGGGCAACAGACGAACAATGACATGACGAATCTTGGAAGCTGGTACATGCATTAAATATGCTCAGTTCCCGAGTCGGACACGACGGAGGATATGAATAGCCGCGGCGGCTACACGGCAGAGAGTCCGGAACGGGGACGAGGAACGATAGTCATCCACGTGTCAAGATCAATGGCCGAGATCACCCCCTGTGATTCGAACTGAACCGATTACTCGCGATGCGATGTGGCTCTACACCAGCCGTTGGATCGAGATCCAACGGTTCGCACAATTAGGGTTAGGATTTGGGTACAGTGTGGCGCGGGTTCGGGCTGTACGGCCCGGTGGGTCAACTGGGCTTCAACGCAGTTATGTTTAGTATTTCCAGCGATTTTCTTTTTAAAATAATACTAGTAATTCAAATAATTCACGAAAAATAGCAAAAATGCCAGAAAAATTCTAATTTTTTTTTGAAACATTTTGAACTCAAATAAAATATTTCCCATAAAAATTTATATACTTTTCAAATATTTAAATAATTCAATAAATGGCTTAATTCAAATTAACTCTAAATAAATTCTAGAAAATTTCCAAAAATTCACAAGTCACAATAAATACAATAACAACAAAAATTGAGATGTTACAGTAGCCCCTCCTTGTTATTGGCCTAATTTGGCAAGCGTGTCATCCTACATGATAAAACTGCAACTCATCGCGCCACACGAATAATATTATCATGCGAAACCGGATTAGGGTGTTATTTAAACCAAATTACAAAGTTCGATTGATTAAATGTCTAATTTTATAGTTTGAGATGGTAGTTGAACATTGGACCAAAGTTTAGATATTATTTGTGACTTTGATTGTAAAACGTCACAAGGGCCATCATTCAGATCGACGAGATTCTTGACAGCCATGCATGCCAGCTTGGATGCCTTGAGATAGATAGTCGTTACCATCGATTACAATGGGCATTGCACTGTTAATGTTCCTTGATGGAGGCCAGAAAGGACCTTTTGCCATTTTTACTTTGAGAAGGGCGTAACATGAAATATATGAGATGGATTAGCAGGTAATAGCTAAATTGACTTCTATTCTAGGTCAAAGGGCTAAGGATCTTTTCGAGGAAGAGGCTTTTGATCCCTTAAATAATAATAAGAAGAACCGAATTATGGTGGAAATAGAAGCAACCGTCATCTGCGTGGAGACAACTTGAACTAGGGAGAAGAAAATCCACACAAACATAGTATAAAACCAACCCACAGTCTGTTGATCTCTAGTCATTACCCTGACAAACACTACTACAAAACACTTAATAGGTGTCGGTCCATTAGTGTCGGTTTTTTTGGAACCGACACAAATAAAGTTTTTGTGTCGGTTCTAAAACTCAAAATAGTGGGAAGACTATTTGTGTCGGTTCTAACTAAAAACCGACACAAATAATGCATTATTTGTGTCGGTTCTAGCCAAAAACTGACACTAATAGTAGTCATATTATTTGTGTCGGTTCTAGCAAAAAACCGACACAAATAGTCCAATTTTATGTGTCGGTTCTAGCCAAAAACCGACACAAATAGTCTACCTATTATTTGTGTCGGTTCTAGCTAAGAACCGATACAAATAATACTATCTGTGTCGGTTCTAGCCAAAAAATCAACACAAATAATATCATTTGTGTCGGTTCTAGCAAAAAACCGACACAAATAGTCCGCATCTAAAATGGTCATAACTTTTGACTCGTAACTCCGATCGAGGCGTTCTTTGGCTTGTTAGAAAGATGACAAGAAGCTCTATCCATAAATGAGTAGGTTTTTTAATTATTTACTTGTGTGAGTGCGAGCAAGATGAAAGAATTTAAACAAAAATATCGTTTAAGACCTCAAAACGGCCTCCGAAGTTTAGTATCCGTTTTGGAGTACGATAACATTAAAATATATCTCAAACCGTGTTTAGAATATGAGAAAATTAAAATTGATTTTCGGGTGCTCTGCAGAGTTAAAAGGAGAAAAACGCGTTATAAGTCACATGTGGTTTATGCTCTGGCATGGAGCCAGATTTAACACAACTAGAAATAATAACATATATATTTTTTTATCATATTATTTGTGTCGGTTCTAGCTAAAAACTGACACAAATAGTACTATATGTGTCGGTTCTAGCCAAAAACCGACACAAATAGTCTTATTAGTGTCGGTTTGAAAACCGACACTGATAATCTCCGATTATTATTGTCGGTACATCTGTGTCGATTTGAAAACTGACACTAATGTCGGTTTCGAACCGACACAAATGAGATTCTCTGTGGTAGTAAAACGAGCTGCCACACCGGTCAAACTATCCATACAACAACAGTTTGACAGCACTCGTTAGATCTTTAGAGAATTTGAGCCTCGATCTTTTCCCGCTAAGATCGAGTCTCAAATTCTCTAAGTAAAGACTTGACAGTTGTAACATACGATCGCCAGCCAGAATTTCGGTGATCCATTTTTGAATTCAATGGGTAATTCATTTTTTGATCTACCATGTGGCCACGCCCAGAGATCAACGGTTGGTTCCACACAACCACATATTAATACGGGAGCATGTAACGGACCGTCTTTTCAGGTGGCCGGTTTAAATGCCACGACAGCTATCCAGGAAGATTAGCTGCCGGGAACCAAGCGTACATTGCCAGACAGAAGATGAATCCAAACATTTTTTTTTATTGAATATAAGGCCTAACGGCCGAGTTTCTTACAAAAGGAGGCGCAACACTACTACAGATCCGTACATCACAATCGGTTCTTTTTGGTCACCACAGTCGGTTTTGGTGGCGATACAAAGTCCAATGACAGTGATAAGGTAGATATATCACAGTCGGTTTTTAACCGACAGTCATAATACATTATCACTGTCGGTTCTTTTTAGCAACCGACTGTGATATTACACTTATCACAATCGGTTTCCACTTAGAACCGATTGCGATAAGTATAATATCTGTCGGTTCTTTTACAACCGATACAAATAATTACATTATCACAATCGGTTTTGTGTTGAAACCGATGGGGATAAGTATAATATCACAATCGGTTCTTTTTTAGAACCGATTCAAATTATTACATTATCACAATCGGTTTTTTCTTGAAACCGATGGGGATAAGAATATTATCAAAATCGGTTTTTATGCAAACCGATTGTGATATCTGAAAATATCCCAAGCGGTTCCGGTATGAACCGATTGTGATCTTATACCTATCCCAATCGGTTGCAACAAATAACCGATTGTGATGATGTTACTGTCCATCGTCCGAAAATGGCCTCGCATTGACAATATGACACATTCATCACAATCCACAATATCACAGAACATATACATCACAATCTACACACATTACATTCAAATTAATATTGTTTACAATCATAATGAGTCACATTCACATTCAGATAAATTTTGTTTACACTTTATGGACTAGTATTTGCTTGAATGGTCTCTATATCTACCATCATCCGTTATAACTTCATCATTACCACGCATAAATGGTCTCGTAATTTCTTGAGATCAGCGTTGGTTAGGCTCTTAGGAAGATATCAAGGTCCTGCAAAATCGATAGTAGTGCACTAATATATTTAAGTCTTAAATTGGTATTGTAACATGCTGATAGTATTATGCTTGTAAACAAATATCACATAGACAGTAGTGCAAATAATCTGCTCTATACCTTAGGGAAAAGATGTGGCGACCAACCAAAATCAGCATGTGATGCATCACGTAAAAGCCACACAGATCATCGCACCCTTGTTGATGACACTTGTGAACAAAGAAACTTAAATTAGGAGACGAATTAAAAATAGGTGTGAGAAAAATTCTATGATAGACACTTGTACCTTGAAGCGCTTCCACTCGAGTTTGGTGCCTTGTTTATCATTGTGTCGGCCACGTTCAGAACGTAAGACATGAAAGCCCTATACATTGGAGAGATGCCATTGAGGTTAAAAATACCTAACGTAGTTCAATATGTAAAGTGTTAGGTTAGAGGAATGTACTTACTACGCAAAAGCAGGCTCGATCGCATAGTCCATCGGTCTATTTTCGAGTGAGTTCAACGTGTAGACCTTGTTTTGACTCGGAACAACCACAAGTAGAACCCAATGGTTGCTTATTAAACGGTACACAATGCAAGAGAATAAGTTAATACATGGTTGAAGTGTGTACATGTAATTGAATTGTATAGTAGTACATACTCCTGGTGGTATGGGAAGAGAATGAAGTCCTTTTTTGCCTCGTCATGCAATGCCTGCTTGATGTATCCTGCAAGGAACTCCGATTGATACTTAGCCATGGTCTCAGACACCATCTCGGGGTCGACAAACCCGACAGGGTGTCGACCCATCACGGCTCGCTGCCTCATGATCCTGCAATTCATGTCAATTGTTAAAAAATATAATACAAAATCAGAAAATAGTCATCTGATTGAGTATGGTGCGAGACTCATAGCGTCCAGGATCGTATGGTAGAAATATCGACAGCTTTCAAGCTGTACATAAATCTGAGATCCTCAAAGCTGGTAGGAAGGTCCCATCCTCGTTGCGGTGGAATTGGCCCGCTCGATACTTCACTACGAAATCGTGGCGAGGCTTGTCCTCATGTGACCTATCGATGTACCATCCATGTAGGTGGCGAGTGAACAAGCCCAAAGAATTCAATTCTTGGCTTGGGAGAAAGGGCTTTCCATGTATGTACCGCTTGTGATCATCAGGGTGCTCTGTGTCCTCGACAACTTTGCCTTCTTCACGGATGGACTCTACGAACTCTGCTTTGTATCTTTCGTCGGCGTGGTAGAAGTCCTTTGCGCACCACTGCGCACCTGATTTGTAGGCTGCAGGCGTTGGTGCAGGAGGTGCGGCTGCAGCGTAGGTGCGAGGTTGTGTAGCGAGGCGGGAGCATGTGCGGCGAGTAGGAGCGAGGAAGCGGCGATGAGTAGGAGTAGGCGGCGGCAGCGAGGAGTAGTAGCGAGAGGAGAACAACGGCGGTAGGTGCGATGCTTGAGGAAGCATTGGCGTGCCAGCGATAGCGATAACGAGGCAGTGCATCAACAATAGTAGCGAGGCGAGTGCGGCACGATGTGATACCGGTACTAGCGATGATGGCGATGGCGATGCAGCGATAGTACCAGCCGAGTAGCTTGATAGTGGTAGCGATGGCGGCGGGAGGAGGTGCTTGCACTACGACACCGTCGCGGGCCACTTGATGAGCGACATCCGTGCTTGCCCGAGAGTGGTGATATCTTCGTTCGGGGAACTCGGGGCATGAGACATGTAAACATCGTGGACATAGTCCACCTGCACCCTCATGTAGCCCATCCCCAAAGGTATACCATGCACCGTGTCATCCTCCTTGCTTGGAAATGCAACCCGCGCGCAGCCTCAATGTGCATTCCGTCGTCGATCGAGGACTAGGCGGCACTTGGCGGGACCACGCAAGAAGTGATCGACATCTTCATCATAATCTTTGTTAAGCTTACTCATCTACCTTTTGGTCAAAGCAGTTATTACCTTGAGGTGTGGAATGCATAGTTCCTTATTAGGCCTTGTTTGCTAGGGCGTAGCATAGGCGATGGTTGAGAATCTGATTACGGGAGAACATCGCCATCATCTCGGCCATCATCTCGGCCTTTAACTCCTCCTTCAACTCCTCCTTCATCTGCGCCTAATCCGCGCCTCACGTGCTTCCCATGATCTTGCCACAGCCTTTGAAGGCGCTCTCCTCTACAAAGAAGGACCTCTTCGTATACCCCGCACCTGCGGCAAGCACCCGCCCCTTATGATCGGGCTTCCCGATTGCCGAACACAGGATGTCCCTTGGCCCTTGGCTTTCAAATGCTCCTTGCTCTTTCTGCAGGCTTACCTCCTCCTACAGGTCGCAAATATAAATTATTGCTAAAATACAATGGGAATATAATATGCAATTAATGTACTATGTTAGATATCTTATGATGGTCGTGACGATCTGTGCGGTCGCGGGGTTTGGAATGACAATCTGACCGTCAGAGGTTTTCTTCGTCCTCGCTAATACCCAGTCGCGTGCCCGCTCCTCGCATATGTGGGAGTAAGGCATCGTTGTCCCAGAGGTTGCACACTCCTCCGCTAGTCGCGCCCACTCTGCCTTCTTCCCGACATACCCACCGGAACCGAGGTGGTGCGCGTGTGTGTTACGCCTCTGTATAGCGATATTCTTCTCTCTCAGCTCATCCGCCTCGGGCGTATTCCTCATCCTTGTGAACTCCTCCCAAACCTCGGGTGTAACAAATGGATACCTTTGGAAGGGAGTACGGTTTTTCAACACGAACTCGGCATGCATGGTCACCCTGAAATGCCTCAAAGCCACACCCATTCTCTTCAAGGCGTACCGTCTCACATTGATTTCATTTTCCTCTGGTATAATCCATTTTCCCTTAACCCGTCCTGAGTCGGTTCTTCTGCTCGTCGCTTACTTCCTTCCTCCAGTCCTTAATTGTGATCGGCACTCGCTCCCTCACCAATTGGCCGAAAAAAGAGGAGTAGCGCCCCTTAAACTTGCTAGGACCCGTGCAAACCCCCATGGCATTGAAGTGGAGCACTTGCGGCGTTCTCCCTGTGGCTCCTTTATTCGGTCCTCTGCCCTTTCTAACCTTCCTCGATGGGGGTAGCAGGACCTTCTTCTCTCTCTGGCGTTGAGCCGGTGCTCTCTCTTTGCGACATTTGAAGTAAATGCGTATATGTCAAACCTAAACTTCATGAGAGAAAGCAATTCAAATTTCACATAATAGAAAGCAATTCACATGTCTATCATAGACCGACTAAATGCGTCACGTACCAACGATGACTCCTAATCTCTAAATAGGTTTGGTCCTAATCCCATTCGAGGATATGTGGTTGAGCAAGTTCCTAAGATGTTGTACAACTCTAGAAAATTTGGCGACATCTCGCTGTTCTCCAAATACACGTCTCGACAACAGGTCAAGAGGGTGTGTATTCGAAGAACACCAGGGAGATCTTTGCCAAACTTTCTAGAGTTTGTACAACACCTTAGAACTTGCCCGAGCCACATATCCTCAGCTAATCAAAAATGTGGACAATTCGAATTTGCTTATTTATAAATATGCCATTTTAGCATACTTATAAACAAGCACCCTCGAGCAAGGAGACGCATAGGTTACACAACTAAACTCGATAATAAAGTGCGATAATATAGCATGTGTTACAAGTTTCAAATTGCAATGAGAATATAATCTGCACATATTACTATAGAAGGGTTGCTAAATTAATTAGCCGAGGTGGATTGTTCTCAGATTGCTATAGAAGGGTTGCTAAATTAATTAGCCGTCCAACTTCTAGATGGCCAATATATCACCGGCTATTACATCTGAAAATTTCAGGATTACAACCCTAGAACAGCACTGCTCTAGCACAGAAAACAACAAGTACATCATAGCACAGAATGAATATAGCCTTTGCTCTAACCCTACCACAATGCATTAAGAGCAAGTGCCACCAAATTGCCGACTAAGAGCATAAAGGAATAAGCACAAGACCTTTGCTCGACCCTAGAAAAATGCATTAAGAACAAGTGCCACCAAATTGTCGACTAAGAGCATAAAGGAATAAGCACGACCTTTGCTCGACCTAGAACAATGCATTAAGAACAAGTGCCACCAAATTGCCAGCTAAGAGCAGTGCTTATCTAGGTCTAGCAAGTTCCTTTAATGATCAGATTAATCAAGCCTCAATTTCAAGCAACCATCATCGAGCTATTTACAACCAATTACAGCCCACAGTCCGATAGTTCTTACAGTGCGCCGAACCGAGTCAGCAATGGGGGAGGAGCCGATGGGGGGGAGGAGCCGAAGGGGGAGGGGCCGGAGGGGGAGGAGCCGGTGGGGGAGGAGCCAGAGGGGGAGGCGCCCACGGGGTACCCGCTGGGGGGTGTGGGAGGAGCCGGAGGGGGAGGCGCCCACGGGGTACCCGCCGATGGGGGAGGCGCCGGGGGGGAGGAGCCGGTGGGGGAGGTGGTCGAGCTAGGGTTGTGGAATGAATTTAAACGAAATCGATCTTGGCGAAAATGAACTAAGTGTCTTGCGCGAAATGAAAATGCTCTTGGGTTTTATCACGGTCGGTTAAACAAAGAGACCGATCGCAATATTTACTATCTGTGTCGGTTCTTTAAAAGAACCGATCGCAATATGTACACTATCTGTGTCGGTTCTTTCAAAGAACCGATCGCAATATGTTCACTATCTGTGTCGGTTCTTGCAAACAACCGATCGCAATATGTTCACTATCTGTGTCGGTTTCCTAAACGAACCGATTGTGAAGACTATGATCCAATTTCTAATTTTTTAAAACAGAGTCTTCATTCAAAAGAGTCGAAAAGTCAAATCTATTTCAGGTTTGCTATACTATAAGATCCATTTGACATATATATTCTACAAAATGCTACATTACACAGGGAATTCTTACAACTTAATTTATTTACAATACAACCCTTCTTGATGATCTACACGCATGTAATGTGTTCCATGTGTGCCGTCGTCACCGCTAAGACATGCCCCATCTGCAAGCGGAGGTGTTTCATCAAATTGGTTGTACTCTTCTTCATCTACGACATTTTCAACTCCAACAATCCTCCTCTTGCCATGAAGTACGACGTGCAACCTCGGATTGGCCGGATCACGCACGTAGAAAACTTGAGTTGCTTGCTTTGCGAGGACGAACGGTTCATCTCTGTAGGCCAGTCTATTCAGATCAACAACTGTAAAACCTGTCTTGTCGACCTTAACTCCGTGAGGAAGTCTCACTCACTTACATCGGAACAATGGAATTTGGTATATTCCGTAGTCGAGCTCTCATATTTCTTCGATCATCCCGTAGTAATGTGATTCATTGCGATTGAGGATCCTCTAATTGAGTGATCATCGGACAAAGCATCTATGCTCACACCACTGTTTTGCCTTTGTACTCTTTGCATCTTGACTTTCAGTATAAAATGTGTAGCCATTAATATCGTAACCTTGCCATGTACGTATATTAAATCTTGGTCCGTCGACCAACCATTTGACATCCTCGGTACTAACGGAGACCTTCACCTTTTCTTTGAACCATGTGAGGAATCGATCGTTGTGTTCTCGTGTGATGGAAAGCTCATCCATAAGTGGATTCTCTTCCCGTAATATCAACTTGTGTTGTAGGATGTATGGATGAACTTCTGCACTGTGTTGCAAGACTGTGAAATGCGCTTTACAGTACATATCAAATTGTGGGCTCATTAGATTTGACCCAATGGTTCCTTTGCCACCAAGTCTGCCCTCATGACGAGATATAGGAACACCAATCGGTTGTCTTTTACCTAGATAGTCCACGCAGAACTCAATAACCTCTTCAGTCCCATAACCTTCAATAATACTACCCTCAGGCTTCGACCTATTCCTCACGTATGACTTGAATATACCCATGTACCTCTCGAACGGATACATGTAACGCAGGAATGCGGGTCCACAAATCTTAATCTCTCTAACAAGGTGAACAACGAGGTGGACCATGACGTCGAAGAACGACGGAGGGAAATGCATCTCAAGCTGACAAAGAGTCTGCACCACCTCACTCTGTAAGTTGTCCAGTATATCGGGATCAATAACCTTGCATGAAATCGCATTGAAGAAATAGCATATCTTCGTGATTGCTAACCTGACGTCATCTGGTAGGATATTTCTGATTGCAACAGGGAGCATTTGGGTCATCAAGACATGACAGTCGTGGGACTTCATACCGAACAACTTCAAATCATCCATAGACACAAGCTTCTTAATGTTTGCGGAGTAGCCCGATGGAACTTTAATATCGTGGAGACACTTGCAAAGGTCTTCTTTCTCTTTCTTGGATAAGGTGTAGCATGCAGCGGGGATGTACGGCCCTTTTCCATCCTCCTCCATCACTGCAAGCTTGGGCCTGATCCCCATGTAGGTCATATCGCGGCGAGCATTCACACCATCCTTGGTCTTCCCAGGTATGTTCAGCAGGATGCCTACCAAATTATCACAAACATTTTGTCAACGTGCATGACATCAATACATTGACGGACATCTAACTCCTTCCAATATGGTAAGTCCCAAAATATCGACCACTTTTTCCAAATGGTCTGGGACGAACAGTTCTGACTCTTACCATCTTGAACATCGATATCCTCTACGGCGTGAATATACTTGCCTTCCGGTCATAGGGTGCGGGGCTGCACAAACTTCCCTCTTTCGATCAAATTTGTCATCCATCTTACGATATCGATGACTTGGGTAGAAACCTACGGTGACCCATGTACACCGTTTTCCTCGAATCGCGACCACAAGCTATCGGTGTCCTCTTCACAAATTGGACAAGCTTTGGCTCCTTCGTGCTATAGCCCGCCAAATTACCAAATTTGGAAAATCATTTATGGTGCAAAATATCATAGCAGTAGGGTGAAGTTCTCTCTTTTGTATGCATCCCACACCTCAACCCCCACATTCCACAATTTTACCAAATCCTCAATTAGTGGTGATAGGTACACATCAATATCATTACACATTGTTTGGGTCTGAGATTAGCAACGACATCATGATATACTTCCGCTTCATGCATAACCAATGAGGCAAATTGTAGATACACAACAAAAGCGGCCAGAATCTTGTGTCATTGCTCATATTACCAAACGGATTCATACCATCCGTACTCAATCCAAATCTTATGTTCCTCATCTCGGCACCAAACTCCTCATGTTGCCAATTAATGTTTCTCCATTGAACCGAATCAGTGGGATGTCTCAACTTGCCGTCTTCCTTTCGAGATTCATAATGCCAACGCAACAATTTTGCCTCTTTAGGATTTGCAAATAACCGCTCTAAACGGGGAATGATGGGCAAATACCACAACACCTTGGCTGGTGCCCCTTTTTTCACATCTTCACCGTCGTCAATTCGGTTCTTACGCTTCTTGTCATTACGCTTCTCATTTTGTTTGTATCGGGTACACCACAAAGCCCGGACAAATGTGATTCCTTATGGACGTTGCGGTATAGTATGCAATCATTTGGACATGCATGTATCCTTTCTATTTCCATTCCCATGGGACATAATAGCTTCTTCGCTTCATAAATACTTGTTGGCAACTCGTTTCCCTCTGGAAGCATATCCGATAGAAGTATTAAAAGTGCATTGAAACTTGTATCTGTCCAACGGTGTTTTGCCTTCAGTTCAAACAATGCAAGGACCGAACCCAACTTGGTGTATTCCCCTTTGCAACCTGAAAACAATGGTTTGGCATCGTCATCCATCAAGCTTTTAAATTTTTCGAACTCTCTTTCCGTGTAATTTCCCTCCACATCCCGCAACATTTGATCTAAATTATCGTCATCAAACATATCACGCTCCAACTCGTGATCGGCTTCCAGCATGTCTTCGTTGCGTAGCACAGAGGTACTACCTATCTCCCCATGATGGATCCAACACGTGTAATTCCTCACGAAGCCACGTCGAATCAAATGCCCTTCAATTTGAGCTGAGTTGTTAAATCTCTGAGATTGGTGCAATCAATACAAAGGACAATATATGAACTTTACACCCCTCATAACCATATCTTCTTACGCAATTCTTATGAACTCCTTAACTCCCCTCAAAATTCAGCACTCACACGGCTTTTGTGATACATCCATTCTTCACGGTCTATCTACAAGTAAACATAAACAATAAATTAATAATGCCCTAATCAATGAAATAAAAGAAGGGTTGAACCGAAAACAAAGTTTTTTGTTGAATGATCTTAAAGAAACGTATATCTGTAGATCGACTAAATGCGTGCATTACCAACGATGACTCCTAATCTCTAATTAGGTTAGGTCCTAATCCCATTCGAGGATATGTGGTTCGAGCAAGTTCCTAAGATGTTGTACAAACTTTAGAGAAAATTTGGCGACATCTCATTTGTTCTCCAAATACACGTATCGACAACATGTCAAGAGGATGTGTATTCGGAGAACACCGGCTTGAGGAGATCTTCTTGAAACTTTCTCTAGAGTTTGTATAACAACAAGGAACTTGCCCGAGCCACATATCCTCGAGCTAATCAAAAACGTGGACAATTCAAGACTGCTTATTTATAAATATGCCATTTTAGCATACTTATAAACAAGCACCCTCGAACGGGAGACGCATAGGTTACGCAGCCTAATTAACTACTATATAATTGATCATATTAATTATATTAAAACAATTATGACATGTAATGTACACATTCACCAAATAAAAAAAATTAATTCAAGTCCTACTGCAATATTGAAGAGATTTCTAAGAATTAATGCTGGTCACCTTTCGAGGAAAACCACAAACGAGGGAAAATCTAGCTCCTGATCAAGATAGCTAGGGTTTCAATTAACGGAGACCTTCAACGCACTGATCTCCTCCACCATACACTCTGCTAATGAGACCAAATCAAAATCGAATAATGTACGTTAATACAAAATTGAAGGGATTCGAAGGAATGGGGCCCACCTTTTGAATAAAGCCACAGGTAAGATAGGCTGGAAAATAGAGAAATCGCCTAGCGAACCAACTCGACGAGAGTTAATAAGTTCATTCCCGAGTCCAGACGGTACATATAAAACCTAGCGAGCCTCATCACAATCGGTTCTATAGAAGAACCGTTTGTGATTAATTAGTTATCACCATCGCTTATATGTAAAACCGACTGTGATAATTTGGATCCTCAACACTGTCGGTTTCTTTATAGAACCGACACAGATAATGTATCTGTGTCGGTTCTCAAAAAGAACCGACTGCAATAACTTAAGTCATAATAGTCGGTTCGGGATATGAACCGACACGGATATTAATCCACCCCCTTAGCTTCCCCGCCAATTTGACCGTTCAAACATATAACTCCTTTCATATAGCTCCTTTCCGATCATCGGTAGTACTCTTCCAAGGTCTGATCGCGTTCCATTCCTCCGGCAAGGTCTGACTGTTGCAAGGTCTGATCGCGTTCAAACATATAACTCCTTTCATATAGCTCCTTTCTTCCCTGCTGCAAGGTCTGACTCCTCCGGCAATGGCAGCAATGGCTCCTTTCTTCTCTTTCATATAGCTCTTCCATGCATATAGCTCCTTTCTTCTCTTTCATATAGCTCCTTTCTTCTCTGCAAGGTCTGACTTCTCCTTTCGACCGCAGCAATGGCAGCGCCCCCTCCTTCTCCGGCAGGTCGACTCCACCGTGGAGTCACCGTCACGATCCTCCACCGTCGCCGGCAGCGGCGCCTCGACCTCCGGCCCTCACTCGGCGTGGCGCCGGCGCCCGCTTTGTCTCCCGACGTCCCTCCCGGCGCCTCACCCCATCCGGGCGCCTCCAAAGGCAGCAGGAAGCGCCCCAGAGATGGCGATCAAGACAACGACGACGAGGAGGAGGAGGACGACGACTACGAGGAAGACGACGACGACGACGACGACGATGACGACGAGGAGGACGAGGAGGAGAAGGAGGAGGAGGCGGAGTACTACGCGCCGATCACCATAGGGACCGGCGCCTCGTCTAGATCGGGTTCATCATCGGAGGATGAACCATCACTAGTCCGCGTAGTCTCCAGCGACACCGACTCTGGCGACTCTAGCGACTCGGGTGACTCGGTTGACTCGGGTTACTCGGGCGAGAGCCGCGAGGCGTAAATTTAATATATTAGGTGTAATGCAGTCCCCCTTTATATGTTTAATAATTATAAACAATGGATGTGGTGATATATTGTAATGAAGTACAGCTTGTTTAATATATTAGGGTTGTTGGCCTAGTGCAGATGAAGTCTATTCGACTGCCTTTACACTCTATTTTGAGTCTCTTTTATATTTTTGTGGATTGTATCTTTCTAATGTTCTGTTGTTCCAAGTCAAAATGTTTCATGTCCTATTGATCAAAAAAACAAGTATAATGTGTGGAATGGTATATATATTATTATTATCTACTGCATGCATGCTACTATAATGTTATATATAATTTGCATCACTACATGTGTCTATATAAATTGTCTGAGAATTGAACCGCGAGTTGGGATTCTAGCAGATCGGTACTGTTCATCGTCTGAAAATACAAGTTGCACAAATATTAAAGCATGAATGAAGGGTACAAGAGGTCTGTGTTGGGATTCTAGCAGAGCGGGCTGTGTTGGAGTTTGTTTTTTTCTTCTTCCCTGAAGGGGAAATGTGTGAGTGGAGGATCTCACAAAAACTATGTTTCATTGAAGCTGTTCTTGGTTGCACCTAATGGAACCGGGCATTACATTTGCCAAAAAATCATCACAATCGGTTCGGAAAAGAAGCGATTGTGATAACCTCGTGCTCATCACAATCGGTTTCTTCCCAATACCGATTATGATAATACCTTCTCATTACAATCGGTTCTGGAAAAGAACTGATTGTGATAACCCTTGTGCTCAGGACAATCGGTTTCTTCCCAAAACCGATTGTGCTAATACCTACTTATTACAATCGGTTCTAGATAAAAACCGATTGTGATAACAAAATTATTATCACAATCGGTTCTTATCTAGAACCGATTGGGATTATTATCGTATCACAATCGATTCGCTCGTAACCGATTGTGATAACCTGTTACCAAGATTTCCAAATGGAATATACTTATCACAATCGGTTCTGAAGTCAAAACTTTAGAACCGACACAGATGAAGCGATAGTAATGTGTCATTCTGTAGTAGTGGCAGCTGGGCCCCATGTAGATTATATCCAAAACACCGCACAGGCAGGCCTGAGCAAAAGACTAAGACCTTAAAACCAAACCAACTCGCCATCTACGATTTTTTGGTAATCTCCAGCTTCTTGGAACTCTGAAAGTGTTGAGTTAAGCAAGGGTGAGTACACAACTGTACTAAAAAAGTCGCACGGGAGATGCTGAATATTACATGCAAGGGATCTTCAATGGATTGGCATAAGGTTTAAGTATTGTGGATGCAATTTTATTTGTAATATTACTTTAAGCATCTCCAAGAGGGGCCTTAAATATGCCCCTAATTTGAATTATAGAGCTTTTGGGGAAAATATTAACTCCAAGCATCTCCAAGAGGGGCCTTAAATATACCCCTAATTTGAATTACAGGGCTTTTGGGGAAAAGATTAACTCCAGCAAGGACGCTAAATTGTTAAAATTTAGCAAATTGTTTTAGGGCCCCTAGGAGAGTAGCATCTCCAAGAGGGGCCTTAAATATGCCCCTAATTTGAATTATCGGGAAATGAAGCGGCTCAGAGCGACCATCCGACCGGTTAAGGCCTGTACCTCTTTTACACACATGGGAGGCCTCGTATTTTCGATGGCCTCGATTTTTTTCCGGATTTGCTCCAATGCCCTGTGGACCAACCATGTAGCCGAGCACCTTGCCGGCTTTTACGCCGAAAACGTATTTTTCTGGGTTCAACTTTATTCGACGCTTGTTGAGGTTACAAAATGTTTCCTCTAGGTCGGCGACATGACTTGACGCGAGCTTGCTTTTGACAACTATGTCATCCACATAGACCTCTAGGTTCCGACCTATTTGATCCGAAAAGGTTTTCTGCATGAGGCGCTGAAAAGTTGCTCCAGCGTTTCTCAGACCGAAGGACATGGTCGTGTAGCAGAATGTCCCAAACGGAGTAATGAAGGAGTTCTTCTCTTCGTCTTCAGGCGATATGCTGATCTGATGGTATCCCGAATAAGCATCCAGGAAGCTCATCACCTGGGACTCCGCTGTTGCATCGACCAACTGATCTATACGAGGCAGCGGGTAGTTGTCTTTTGAGCATGCGGCGTTCAAGCCCGTGTGGTCGACGCACATGCGCTACTTGCCCCATTTCTTCTTGACAATGACCGGATTGGCCAGTCATTCTGAATGCTCGACTTCTCTGATGAAGCCGGCCTTGAGGAGCTTGTTGAGCTCATCCCGGATGATCGCCTGCTTTTCTGGGGAAAATCGTTTGAGTTTTTGTCGCACTGGCTTTTTATCAGGCTGAACCGCTAGCCTGTGCTCGATCACCTTCCTTGGGACTCCAGGCATGTCGGATGGTTCCCAAGCGAACGAATCCGAATTTTCTCGGAGGAAGGTGATGAGCTCGAGTTCCTATTTGGGATCTAAGTAAGATCCCAAATGCACGACCTTGGTGGGTTCTAACTCATTGAGTGGAATGGCCTTGGTCTCTCCTCCGAGCTGGAGGGCAACTTTAGGCCGAGAGTGCTTCGGCTCTTGATCGGAACCTCGTGTAGGCAGTTGGCCGACCATGTCCAATGCCCTTTCGTCGCAATTTAATGCGGACTTATGGCTTCCCCTTATGGTTATGACCCTGTTAGGTCCAGGAACCTTCAAGCATTGGTATGCATGATGCGTGGAGGCCATGAACTTGTCCAGAGCCGGCCTGCCGAGAATGGCATTGTAAGCCGACTCAAAGTCGACCACTTCAAAGGTGATCATTTCTGTACGGAAGTTGCTCGGGCTGCCGAAGGTGACGGGCAAAATGACTTGGCCTAAAGGCTTGATCGAGGTACCCGGGACTATCCCAAAGAAGGGGATTGCTATGCTCTTGATCTTGGAATGAGGGATCTGCATCTCGTCCAAGACCTTGGCGGAAATTAAATCTAGGGAGCTCCCGGAGTCTATGAGCACTCAGCCCACAATAGTGTTGCTGATGGTCGGGCTCACGACCATCGGAAGCCTCTGTGGTTTGGTCATTCCAAGGGGACAATCATCCTTGGAGAGTGTAAGAGGTAGTTCGGACCACTTGAGCTGCTGCACGGGGGGTTTACCCTAGGTAACGTGGTGCACCTCCCGCGCGGCATCCTTTATATCTCGGCAAGATTTGTAGGCAGAGGAGCCCCCGAATATGACCACGATGTGGTTCAGGGGCTCCTGGTACTCCATGTCGTCGTCCTTATCCCCAGCGGGCTGCTTACCTTTGTTATTTTCTCCTTGCTCCGGGAGCGATGGCATGGGACCTTTGCCGCTGTAGAACTAATCCATACAGTAGGTCCATGTCTGGCAATTCCGTAGATCGTGTCCGTACGCTTGATGGAGTGGACAATAAAGGCCGCTCTGTTGCACCGCCTGATCGCTTCGGCCTTGGTCGTTGCGGTGTTGATATTGTTTCCCTTTGCCCCGAGCATTGAACCCCCGACGCTGTGGCTAGGATGCTCGAGGCTGTTGCTGCTCCACCGCGGCGACTATACCTAGTGAGGGTTGTTTCTTTTTTCTTCTTCTTGATCTTTTTGTCCACGGAGTTTGAACCTTTCTTGCTGGTGGAGGCCTCTAATCCGAGCTGAGGTGGTAGCTTTCCTTCATCCAGCATCTTCTTCCACTGGACGGCTTCGTCGGCGTTGGCGTACCGGTCGGCCATACGGAAGAGCTCGTTGGCCGTCAAGTCTGGGTGGATCTCCAGGTCCTACGTGAAGCGAACGTTCCGCACTCCGAATTTAAAGGCTTGGACGACAGCCTCGTCCGATATGTTCGGGATCGAGTTTCGGACTTGGATGAACCTCTGGACAAACTGTCGCAGAGTCTCACCCTCCGTTTGAATCAGGCGCTCAAGTTCGCGCTCTTTCCCCAGGCGAATGTAGCAACTCTGGAAGTTTGCTCGGAGCGCTGCACTGAGCTGACTCCAAGATCGTATGGATCCTTCCTTCTGATTGAAGAGCCAAGTGCGAGCAGCCCCGTCCAAGACAATTGGGAGGTAATTTGCCATTACTCCCTCGTCACCCCCTGTGGCCAGGATCGCGATGGTGTAGATTGAGAGAAACTCATCCGGGTTCTGGGTCTCGTTGAATCTCTCGATATGCCCGGGCTTGAACTTGCTCGGCCACGTGACATTCTGAAGAGAGCTTGTGAAGGCCCTGCACCCAAAGTTCGAGGTCTCACGGTGGTTTCTTCGGTCACGAAGGTTGTCACGAGCATCCCCCATCCACCGACCGATGCGCGGACCAAGCCGGGAAAAGACCTCACGAGAGCGGTGTGTGGGCGATCGCTCGGTCGTAGAGCATTTGGAACGCTTGTAGTCTGGGTGGACGTGCGCATGACGCCCCAAGGAAGCTCGGGGATTACTCCGAGAGTTCTCGCGGACCGGGTTGAACGTCTGGAGCACCCTCCGAGTGTGGCTCCGAGATTCATCCCTGTGCGAGTGGATGGGAGTGCGCTCTCGATGGTCCCGGGAAACACTTCGAGTACCCTGATCATGAGGTGGATTCGAGACCTTCAGGTCTGCGGCGAGTCTTTCTAAATCTTCAGCCATAACCATACCTACCGCTTCCAAATCCACTTGGTCGGGAAAGTTGCGGAGGTCGCGCACGACCGCCGCCAAAGCCTGCAAATGCTCCCGGTTCTGGAGGACAGGTGGCGGAGAACTTTGGCGGCACTCAGGGACACGGTCGGGAGTACGACACCCGCGAGAGTTTCCTTGGGAGGAGTTTCTTTCCCTGGAAGTGTGCCTCTCTCGCACATGGCGATGAATGCTCGCCAAGGTCCTGTCGAAGGGCATCTCCAGGTGATTCCTGGCTGCTTCATAGCGATCACGCTTAGCAGCCCCCGAGGATTCCACCTCGGGTTCGACACGGCTTCCGGCGATGTTAACGTGGCGAAAGTGAGATGAGTGTGAGGGAGACATCATCGTATCTCCTTGAGATACTGTTTCGCGATCGAACTCGGTATGATCTAGTATATCCAGACCATCATAGAGTCCGTCATAATCATCCTCATTATCAACGAGGGCAATGCGCGGAGAACAAAGGATCCGTCCTCGCACTTCAGACTCCGGGGTAAAGCTTCCGGGTTCGGCGTGGCCTGCTGGATCGGTCACACCGACCGCGCCGTCGCCGGCGTAGTACATGTCATCATCCTCAACATCGTTGAAGGCACAGAGACTTCGAGTATCTCCCGAATTTGACATCCTCGGGGATTCCTCTCGAACGGAGATCACGCTGTCGATCCCCACGGACGGTGCCAGCTGTCGGCGATTGGAGAACGGGCTCCCGCCGAGCTTACTTGTTGAATGAGGGATCAACATGGGCCCCTTCATGCGAGAGAAAGAATGCGTCCGAGCAACGCACAGTTGGGGGAGATACGCGGTGTTTATCCTGGTTTGGGCCTCTCACTGCGGAGATAATAACCCTACTCCAGTATATTTGGTTCAAGGTTTGTAAAGCTGTGTGCACTTTGTCTCGTGTCCCCTTCCACAGGGGCCAGGAGGGATTAAATACAAGATCCTAAGCCGTATACATGGTAACTACCCCCTATAATTACGCCATGCTTCCATATCTTCCGCACCCACGATCCGGAGCCCTTGAATCGCGCCTCGTTTTGAATTTCCGGCGCACCCTCCCTGGATCTTCGGCGGATTGTTTGCCACCCTCCTTCCTGGTGGTTTGACCGAGCCCCCAACCATCCACCCGAGCATCCTCTTAGCCTATTCGAGCATGGTTGCTCGTACTTGCCCAGCGTGCTCGTAGGCAAGCATTCGGTATTTAACAGGTGGGCGTGTATGCTCGTTGCTCGAGCATTGGATTGCTCGGGCGCTCTCCTCGGGCATTCCCCCGAGGGCATTGTAAGGTCGGTGGTTTTTGGGCCGCTGGGGCAAAATGATCTTTATGACAAATAGTTCAATCCCCGACAACAGCAGAGACTAGAGAGTAGTTCTCTCGCAGTTACTGTTTGGAACGTAGAAATCTCTTGGAGATCGATCCTGTTGCCAAACGATAAATCCGTTCGCCAACTTCTACTAAAATGATCCTAGCTTCAAGACTCTTGTAATTATCAAATACAAATACTCCTTCCGGTTTGGTAATATCTGTCGTTTTGGACATAGTGATGGTCAAACTTCCGAAACTTTGATTATCGATATATTTTTAAATATTTAAATTGGATACATGAAAATTATATGTGTAGACTTGTCTCGAGAAGTACTTTCATAATATTATAATTTTATTGGGTTTTATAAATATATTATAATAAAAATTAGCGGTCAAAGTTGTGCTTTGAAGACCGTGTCGATGTCTAAAACGATAGATATTACCAAACCGGAGAGAGTACTATTGGAAAATACCCACAACGTAGGTACGCGACGGCTAAACATAGCTTGCCAAGCACAAAGATGGTGTTTGATTAGTACTTAGACAGTAAGTACACCTGCTCTACACAAGTATTGACAACAGAATTCGTTTAAGATCGAGAGAACAATTAATCACGGAAATCCTTGTGAACACGCACACCAAACACCAGGCACAAGTTTCCAGTTACGTACACGGTTTAAGTTGCTTATTTTGTGAATACGAATGTCGGCCCGGCCGACAAGATGAACAGAAGATGAACAACCTGCAGAACGATCACTAATTATATCCGGCCATCAACACTTCTTCCGTAATTTAAGCCCTCCTGTTGCGTGCATTTCTTGTTCCAGATAAACATATATGTGGAAACACTCCATTTCAGTGTAAACTACATGGAAATCATGTGTAAAAATCTCCAACAATTCTAAAAAAAAGAAAGAAAGAAAAACAACTGGATGTATAGAGGAGGGGTTATTCAGAAGCCATATATGTCGAATTTTAGAACCAAACCCAATCGCATTCTGAAGTTATAAAATTGAAAAGCAGCTGAAAAATCAGTATTCAGGTAGAATCGTTGTCTTGCCCGACGGTGTGGTACGGTGGCATGCCTATTGGCTCCGGTCTGCTTCGATGTGGAGTGCAAGGACCGGCTGTTTATATGTTGTATACTCTATCAACCATTTGGGCTTTCACCCTGCTGCAGCATTGCCTTAGCAATAGTATCTTACTCTCGGTCATATCTTATATTGCTTTTGTATGCCGAATGATGCTTACTGTCATGCACAACATGAGATTGTAAGTAGGCTACTTGATGTAAAGATTGTAAATTACCTAAGAACATATAGCAATGCCTATGCAGGTTCTATGATATGGTACTACATGCTGTCTTATCAATATTACAGTATAATCACTGTCAATGCAATATATCAACGCATCATATATTTAGTTGTAGTATAACTTTCAGCCCCTATGATCTATTATTTGTGTTCATGATATAACACATATATATACCGCTTTACTTATACAAGCTTCATATCATCCAAAACAAAGTGACTTCTGGAAAAAATGCTCAAATATACAACAGGTAAATACAAAATTGCAAAAATATTGGCGGCCGCCACCCCGCACGGCGGCCGCCACGCTGGACGGCGGTAGCCCTGGCTGCCGCGACGCCGCACGGGCCTGGCTGCCGCCGTGCGGCGTGGCGGCAGCCAGGTCATCTCCCGCACCGAAAAATCAGATCCGGTCGAAAAATCAGAGCGGTTGAAAAATCAGAGAAAAAAAAAGGAAAACACGTGGCGGCCGCCGTGCGGCGTGGCAACCGCCACGTCATTCCTGCAAATTTTTTTTTTGTGTTGTATATTTTTGATATTTTGTATTTTCGTGTTGCATATTTCAAAATTTTTTCCGTGACTTCTGATCCATTTAATACGAACAACATATTTCTACTGATCATCCTAATGTTTCTTAGGCTACATATCAAATTACATTATTTCTATATTAAACACCTTACAAACTATTGGCAAACATTCAGTGTTCCACGGACGAGAGTGGCGTAGCACGCTCACCACCTAGCGGCGTTTTGTACTCCAATCTATACATGTGACCGTGTGAGGTTGTACATACTGACATGATCGAGTCACCAGAAGAATGTAGGTATACCCTAGAGCGCTCAGAACCGACCGATCTGCTGCTGCCGTTTCACGTCGGTCCCATGCATTAGCTTACGACTAGGGCTGAAAAATAGATCGAAGCTAGCAAAGGTGCTCGAGCTCAGCTAGAATCCCAAACAAGGTAAGCTTGAATAGCTTACGAGCGTTACCAAGGGGATGTTTGGCACAGTTCTAGTTTTACTAAATTCGTGAAGCTGGGTATTCCTAGTTTCATCAAATTCGTAGAGCTGGAGCTGTAGGTATATTAAGAGTGTTTAGGTGGATCATCTTGTTTAGATTTTAAAATAAAATTATAAACTTAAGTCACTTTATTTCAGTCTATAAGTTTCAGCTCCGAGGTGGAGCTGAGATCTGGAGCCCTGCCAAACAAGGCCTAAATTTAGTAACACATATTAAATATTACTGTACATTAATTTTTATCAAGCTTAGGTTCTATTTAGGGGGTTTTAAGCTAGTTTCAACTTCTAAAAATCTAACAAGTCCCTTCAAACAGCTTAACTTTTAAGCAACTTTTGGCATAATCTAGAAGTCATATATAAATGTTAAAAGATAAGTTGTACCTGCTTTTACAGCTTATTACAGAGGAAAATTAGCTATTTGTTAAACGGTCTCTTATAAAAAGCTACGGCTACTTTTCATCCTAGAAAGTCAAAAAGCAGCTTTTCAGAAAAGCTACAGCTACCCCAAACAGGCTCTTACTCTAGTCAAGCTTAAGTTCGAGTTTTTCTTATTGTTGAAAATTAGTGCATGTTGAATTGCTTATTGTTACCGAGTTTACTCGAACCAAGCTCGAGATTAGTCAAGTTAGGATCGAGCCGAGCTCGAGCCCAAGTCAAGGCCAAGACCCTAACTCACCCTCGCCCAAGCTCAGTTCGAGCTTGGTCTTTTGTTTTGTTAAAATTAGTGCCCGTTGAATCGTTAATTGTTACCGAGCTTATTTGAGCTGAACTCGAGCCCAAATTCAAATTCAGACCTGAATTCAACTCAAGTTTAGTTTGAATTTAAGAGACCAAACTTACTCGAGTTTGGCTTCTTATAGGCTAAGAGCGACAGCTTCGTAGTGTATGTGTTCGGGCTGCATGCAGAATGAATTGAAGCAACTAAAATTTGTCAGAAAAACGGAAAAGAATTAGTTAGATTTAAATTTTTGTTGTCGTTTGTTAATACTGATGTGAAGTGACCATAATGTACCTTGTGTACTCTGCCTCCCCCTCCCCCTCCCATTGTCGGCTGTTCGTCCATGGCCTTCCCCCGCACACTGATGGCCCCGCCCTCGAGACGGCATTCTCCCGCTTTAACCGCATCGCTGACTGCCACATTGTCATCGACAGCACCTCTGGGCACTGCAAAGGCTATGACTTTGTGGTCTTCTTCTCTTGCACCATGCGCTCTGGGAGCCGTGCATGCCGTTGTCGCCGGGCACCCCGTCTGCGTAATTCGCCTCAGTTGTCCCCGACCCATCTGGCGACACATGGAGGTGGGTGTACGTGACCAACACACGCCGAACACGGAGTGCATGGTCATACCGAATGTGATTGAGGAGTCAATTACAACTAAGTAATCTACTACAGAACGAGTGAAAGATCGAGCTATTATATGATGGCACGTTTCTCGCCTTGATTTCGATCTGATATCATGAGACAAAGGGATTAATGAGCACTATATATGTTCGTTCGATATAATATTTGTGTATATTTGGAAGTCGTTATGCCCTACTAGGGGCCGCTATCGACTAATGGGCTGAAAGGAGTTTTGCCTATGGCCGAGTGTGCATTAGCCTACATGATCATACACTTAACCGGTTGGAATATAGTGGTTCGGATTGGATCCGTCACTAATGGTCCAAATGGGCTTCACACCTTGGTTGGGTCATAACGTAGGATTCCACCGAAAGGGGGTGGCTATTTAAAGGGTGTTTACAGTCACAATTGTGGAACAACCGTAACCACCGAAACCCTAGCCTAAACCCTAGTCGTCACCACTCAAGCTCCCATGCTTCCGGTACTAGCACATCAACACACGGAATTCTTTCCCTGAACATGTGAACTTTGGTAGAGGTGTCATTGCTAATGCGGCATTGATTTTGGACGATCGGTCATTGCTTGAGGAAGATCGACTACCGCTAGGGGACGCGTGTGACGTTGAATTGGCTTGCTTTAACTCTTCTTTTACTGCACTGCGCGTTTAGTGGCAACGATCTATCATTTACTTAATTGACATCCTAATTTACACGATAAATTTTTTTAATTTGTGCTAGTGTAGACTATTCCTAACCCATCAAGATGTGACTTGCTGTAGTATTTAATGTTGCATGTTTGATTTTGTCTAAATGAAAATTCGCAAGTTTGAAGTTTCTTCGGTTGCGAGAGAGGGTTTTGGAGGACTCTCCACCTTTTTTAGATGTAGGAGTACTCTACTTAATTATGTGGTTGGTGTTGAGTTGCATAAGTGACGATAGGAGAACATTTCATTGTTGTAGCCTCTAATTTGGGAATTAGGATGCGAGTGTTATGTATTTTGGGAAGAAAATTTTATTTAAATTATCTTTAAAATCAACACTTTTTTTAGCATTTGATAAATTTATTTTTACAAATTTGATAGAAAAATTGCCTCCTCTCCGATTATAGAAGCGCTGGTTTGTCGCACTCCTGTACCAAAGAAGAAGGTACCGAGTTACTATAGCTCGGAAAGCCACTATGCTATCGAGGTGCAGCGTGGTACCTCCTTCTGCTATGCGGGAGCACATAAGATGGTATATATTGTTTATGAGCACTTTTAGGGTTGAATGGGAGAATTTTTTTATAATTATATTTAGAAAGGAGCTAAATTTGAAAAAAATTATCAACTGACTAAAGGCCTGTTTGTTTCAGCTTTTGTATAGCTTTTGTTTTAAAAAAGTAGATTGTCTGTCGAACGGGAAGATTCCGAACAGCTTCTTCTATAATTAGAAGCTGCACTCTATATAGAATCCGAATCTGACCGGAACATGATTTTGGCTAATTCTTGTTGGTTCAGTGTGAAACCTAAAAGTTGCAGCAGATTTGACCCAATTCTTCTATAATTAAAAATAATGTTTTATAATCTAAAATCCATAATTCAAAATTAAAACAAAAAATTTATAACCTAAAAGCAAACAAAGAATCTAAGAAGCGATGCGCCGATGACTTCACGAGCGAGGGAAAGTTGAGTGATGCGTGCGGTGCGTGGGCTGTACGAAGCCCGACATGTAGAATCTCCGATGGTGACACGCTGCTCTGTACATGCACGCCTCTCGAATCTCAAGTTCTCAACCAGCAGTCACAATAAGTACAGTAGCTGGGGCCCTCGTGATCGAGCCACCGACTGGCCGATCGATGCGTACACTAGCACGTCGCGTAAGGGAGGACAAGTGGTGGCTATCTAGATTATATGTATTTTTTAGATGTGATATGTATATTTCCTTATACACACTTTTTTTTTTAATAATGTGTAGCTGTACGAGATCAAATCGGTCAGTGTGATTGTTAATGAAAAACCAAACAAATTAGATTAGTTCAGAATTAGCTTAATATAAATAGTCTGATCAATTTTAAGGGTGATTTCATAACCCAAAAAATTCATCAAATTATTCATATTAACCTAATTCCGAACTAATCTAATTGGCTCGGTTTTCCATTAATAATCGCACGGGTCGATTTGGCCTTGTATAGCTGCACATCATAGTTTACCCTGGTGGTGGAACTCCGACCAGTAAGGGTGAACAAGCGATGCGGTTATAAACACACAATACAACCGAACCAGATTGATCTTTGAAACCATCTATAAACGCCAAAACTGATTGATCTCATCAATCGTCCACCCAAACAGATCCATCCATATGACCTAGGCTATCATACCAGAACATCAATAAATCCAATCTACTATTGCCGCATATCACCTATATGCAATCCATCCAGATCAAAAACTACACGAGATGGCTCTAATACCACTGAAGAGATACGGGTTGGCTCTACTAGAAAAATAAAAAATTCTACTGCTTAAACCAGGAAACCAAGAGAGTAAATAATCATAGATCGTTACAACTAGATGCGCAGTGTAGCAAAAGGAGAGTTGACGTAACCCGATACAACGTAGTGTGTGTCTTATTGCAGTGGTCGATCTTCCTCGTGCGGTGATCGATCGTCCCAGTGCGGTAGTCGATCGTCTTGATCAGCATCGCAGTAGCAGTAACGCCTCTACCAAAGTCCACACGTTCGGGGAAGGAACATTGTGCGATGGTGTGGTAGAACTAGCACACACGAGAAGGGCTTGAGCGGCGACAGTTAGAGATTCTGCTAGGGTTTCGGTTGTTGTAGCTGTCACCCAATTGTGACCGCAAACTCCCTTTAAATAGTCGCCTCCTTTTCGGTGGAACCCTACCTTATAGCCTAACCAAGGTACAAAGCTCTTTTGGCCCAATAGTGACGGATCCAATCCAAACCACTGAATTACTACCCGCTAAGTGCGTGACCCTGTAGGCTTATGTATGTTCGGCCATGGGCTAAAACTCCTTTTGGCCTATAAGTTTCAATGGCTCCTAGCAGGGCATAGCAACTTTCAAATATACACAAAGATTATATTGAATGAACCTATATAGTGCTGATGTACTTATCCCTTTGTCTCATGTTACCATATCGAAATCAAGGCAATAAACGTGCCACCCTATGATAGCTCGACACTTCACTCGTTCTGTAGTGGATTACCTAGTTACAATTGACTCCTCAATCACATTCGGCATGGTCATGCACTTGCTTAATCCAACCACATCGAGCGGTCCAGAGATATCTCTCCTACGGGCAAATTTTATCTTGATCGCTCACATTTCTCCGTATGTTTCATAGTAAACCCGAAAGCTACCTTTATGACTATCAAGTTACGAAGTAGAGTTTGGCAACTCCTAAGTATACTTTTACACATGTAGAAAATCATGACGATCTCAAGTCTAAGGATCCCACATATACTATCTTTGAGACCAACTTATGACACTTAAGAATATAATAATTCCCGCAGTACCTCATAGTGGGTTGTTCCAACACTATGTTCTGCAACATGTGTCGACATTATTCATTTAATATCCCTATATCCATGATTCGTGAAATATGATCATCAATCAATACATATGATGACCTATAAATCACAATTATCCCATATGATGATATAAGGTTAGGGATAATTCAAAATAGTATTAAAACATAAACAAGGAGTTTTACGAACAAGTCACATACTGGATGATTGACATTAATGATATTTATTCAAGGGACAAAATAATCATATTATTCCATAAACATATACTTGATACAAACATCTCCATGATTACCTCAAGGGTATATCACTAACAGCCAGCTCACGCTGACGCCTCGGTGGATCTGCCACTACGTATGTGCATACGTCGTGGCGGAAGTGGATGGGGAATTTAAGGGCCAGTGTGCCGTGAGACAGGAATAGATGGGTCCTAGCCAGGGTTTACAACATCAACAATAATTGACCGAAATTCACAATAATCAACCATATTGATCCGGTTCGGCTTTTGAAACTGGTGAATAAACCGGTCCAATTCAAATTCAAATTCAAAAATTTGGAAAAAAAAATTATCCTAAATTTTCATAAATTAGTATTGGTAGCTTTGTGATGTCCAACATCAAAATGATTTGAAAAACCATATTTGTGAGACGTTTTTGAGAAAAAAAAAAATTAAATTTACATAATTAAAATGGGACCCAAAAAATGAAAAAAAAATACCAGGACGAGCCCAAATCTATTTGGCCCGAATAGCCTGGTTCGGTCCACGTAACAATCACATGCCTTTTAACCCCTTCCTTGAACCTTCAGACACAATTATTGCTCGTTTGACACTCCACTCGCTTAGCTCTCCCAGTCGACGCCACCATCGTCCAGATTCGCCCGCCACCGGCCGTCATCTCACCGCCTGGAGGTTCATAATCACCCGGTAAGTGTTGATAATCGCTCCCACCCCATTGAAAATCATCCAAACCTGGGAATGCTTGGACTGTGTCGATTTTTGATAGAAACTGATTGGTAATCGACGGAAATCAATCGATATTTGAGCGAGATCGAGCGATTTTTTATGCTTGTTCTTGTTCTGATGTTACATCATTTGGAGTTTGAGAAGTTTAGTTAAACAACTGGTTTCTATAGCTAAGCATATTTGTTGTCGTTCTGGTGTTAGCTGAGTCTGTGAACGAATGGCAGTAGATGATGTGCTACAATAGCATACTTGTGATTAGTATTTTCATTTTCTATTTGGTTGTCTCATTGCAGCCTTGGACAGTACAATAACTGTGGTTAGGGTAAGTGTGACTGAGGGTTAGTCTATATGTATACATGGTATGGATGAATTGGCAATAACTTTTTGCGGGTTTGGGTTAGTGTGATTCATGAGAGTGTTGTGCTTTTAAATTAAGAAGAAGCTATATATGTGTGCTTGATGTTGTATTTACCTAGCCGTGTATGAATCATTGAACCACTTGCATGAATGCACCAATTAGCTTGGTAGTCGATAAGTTGGTGTACGTTAACTACAATCCATGGCTCAAAATTCATGCCGAAGAAAGTCAAAGGTCTACAGCTGAAGACGATTCATTCCAGTATCTTATGGAGCTTACACTGTGCTACGCTAAAAATCCAATCTGATAGTGGATGGAGAAAGAAAGATCCAATGTTGACCTCTTGCTTGATGAAAAAGACATAGAGTGACACCGCCGCTACCATCACCATCTGACAAATCTGGTTGACCTTGCTACATTGCAGAAGAATACTGGGGCTGCAAGCATCCGCGAATAGACATACAAGATAGTGGGTGACGGTCACATGGGAAAGAGAAAGCACCAAGCAGCACCGACGAGGGAGCAAGCAAAAGGAGAGCTCCCTCGAAAGGAAAAGGGAAGCTTCCCACAAAGGAGGTACATTATCTAAGGAGTGATGGATCGACTGATAGCACTCCTGGGGATCATCGAGTCTACCGTACCAAGAGTACAATGATAGTGGCTTCAAGACAGCCAACGATGGCGGTGAGTCTGCTAACGGTGCTGTGAGACCCTCATTTTTATGCCACTAAGTAACATAAATATGAGGCTCTTAAGTGCTTTCTATGCCATTCCCATGATCAGTGGCTGGCACGCACAAACACAATTTGGAATTACAACCATACACCAGTTCAAACTTTTATTACATCAGATGTTTGATAGTAATATTACATAACCAAAAGTAGCAGAAATAAAACCACATCTCATTGTTTGCCGACTAGCCCAAAACTCCACAGGCAACAGCTGAGATGAACTTAGAGAGGACAGTCGTCGCCATAAATAATGAGTTCTTCGTTATCGTTATCGTCAACAGGATATTCTTGCTCATCACCTAAAAACATTGTTGAAGCAAGTTGAGTACATTGGTACTCGCAAGACTTTGTAGTGTTTGCAAATCCTGGAATATATGCGAGCTGAATAGAAAGTGGGTTTCTACGGTTGTTTTGCGTAAAGCAAAAACTTGAATGAAGTATTACTGAATAGTAATGGAAAGCATAAATGAAAATTTAAGACAGTTTGATAGTAATTAACATAACCGGTAATAAAATGAATGATAGTAATATACTCACGGCCCTTTTGTGAGTGAGATAACGAACAAGACCCTCCATGGTCTTAACAAAACAATTTAACAATAAGTGACATTTAAACGGATATGAATCATTTCCAAATCATTTAAACATGTTTTTCGAAGATAGAAAGCAATTAACTAGTGCTGGTTAGCCAAGTCATCCATGACCGTGGATACAGCTATTCGAATAGTTTTAGACTCTGCAGAGTTGTACAGCTTTACCCACAAGATATGTTCTCCCTTTTTGCAAGCTATAAGACACACTTCCTTTGGTATGTCCGCGAGGAGTTCATAACGAAACCGTTCAATTACTTGAATCTTAACTTTGCACTAGTCCAATGACGTTACTCCTGACTACGATGGAAGCTAAAAAGTAAAGAGAACCATTCCGGAGTCAAAGACCCACCAGGAATAACAACAGCCCCAAATTCGTAGCTAGGCATACACTGTTACAACGGCAGATGCCAACACCTCGGTGATGACACCTCCCTCGAGCAAACCTATATCTGGAATGCCCGTGCTACAACTGCCTACCAATGTGCAAAGCTAATTTCCAAATAATTTAATAAGTTAAGACTGTCCCAGTCCAGTACTTGTGGATGTACGGTTATACTTGGATCATGCAACACTACGTTCAGTCCTTAAAGTGACATGGGCGATAAATCCACCCTAGCTACGTACACGTTAAAACATGTACATCCGGCTATTGCCAATAATCACCCACGTCAAAACAATAGTTTTATTTTCATTTTTATCAAACTACCAGTATCCTTTACTGCTTAAATAAACCATAAAAGATTTCATAAAGAATAGTGTGTGGGTGTAAATGTCGTTATGTTCTAAACATCACTAAGCAGGTGCAATTAATAATCGTTATAGCCCACCTAGTGAATGAATCTATCCAAACCTATGGTTATCATGGAATTCAAGTCAACATGATTGAGGTAATCCATCAATTTGGGTTATAACTACCAGGAACTTAAAATAGATATTCAAATTATAATCATGCAGGAAGATTCTTAATCACATTTTAGTTGATTATGAAATCTGGGTTCAAAATGCTCAAAGGGGGTGCTTGCCTTGCTCCTCAGCGGTGTAAGCTGGATCGGTGTCGTTGACGGTGAAGTCGGTGGCGTCAACGTCTACGTGTCAATAGAAGAACATAGCAAATAGAATACTTCAATATTGACATAAGAAGCAATTACATAAACGACGAAGACAGAAGTTGAAAGATTCAAATGAAATCAATCCAAAACAATCAATGATGGCAATCACTTCATCATTTCATGTCTTAACCAAGTTATATGGTTTTGGTCCTAAGGATAAAGGTATAAGGGCATACAACACGACTACTTTTCTTTGTGTATTATTTCATTTTAAATTACGAATTTAGGAAGCTAAGATTGTAGAATTAAATTTAATAAAGTTCATTTTCAGGGTGTATGATCAATTGTATTAATATGGACTAGTTCATAAAGCATCCCTAATCATGTTAAATAAAAGAAATATGGTACACCCTATCTTTTATCTTACTAGCTAGTTCTAATTAGTATAACTAACACAATGAAACAAGTTTCATTCAAATTGGATCATTTTTGAGTGAGTTATAACCATTATATTGATTTCATACATAGTATTCAATCTTAATAGGAAAAGTTCACAAAACAACTTCAAATTTAAATCTAATCAGATATTTGGATAGTATTTGGCATAAGGATTCAAAAAAAATTGATTTCACTCAATTTGAACTTTATTTGCAAAATTTTTATATGGCATATATTCCAATTTCATGATTCAAATTCAAATTCAAATTTGAATTCCTAAACAAGTTCAAAATATTTTTTGCATATTATGAAACTAGAGGATTTAACATGAATTTACAAATTTGTTTCATTCAATTTGGAGTTCTAGTTCAAAAGTTACAAGCATTTGAATCAAATCGGGTTCTTAAAATCAGAAAAAGGCAAAAAAAATGCTTTCCTTAAAGGAAAGCGTATTCCTTAGTTTTCGCGCAGGCGGGCTTTTGAATTGGCCCGCGGTCACTGACGGCTGGGCCCGCTTCGTCAGTGACTTCACGCGCGGCGCACGCGTGGTTGCGTGAGGCTGGGCGGTTGGGCCCGCACGGCAGCGAGGCGGCTCGCATGATGCGGCTGGTTACTCGGGTCCACCCGGCAGTGAGCCACGCACGGCTAAGAGAGCAAGCGCGCGTGTGACTGACTCGAGGGTCCCACGCAGCAGTGACTCAAAGCAGAGCGGCCATGGCTTTGGTCTCGCCGGCGGCGAAGGATGGCCTGAGCGGGCGAATGATCACCATGGTTAGCTTTAGCATGTTCTTGCGCACACGAGAAAACTATCGTCCGAGCTTAAGCACGGCCGGAGCATAGGGCTTCACGGTGATTGGCGGCGTTTCTATGGTGAGCTTGGGCGCGATGGTGCTACGGCTCACTCCAGGTTAAACGGCCATGTGTATAAGTTTTGGGAGGTCCTAAGGACTCTAATAGTGAATTCAAATTAAACGAAAGAGGCGCAGGTGAAGCTCTCACCGAGCTTGGTAATGGCGGAGAGGGCGTCGCACGGTGCGGGAACAACTCGGAGCGCTCCGAGCTGAAACAAATTGCGCAAATGCTTTATGAGTATCCAAGGATGCTCTAGGACCAATTAATTTGAACGCTCCCTTACCGAGTCGCACAAATTTGGAATTTCCCCCAAATTGGGACTCACCGGCAGCGGAGAAGGAAGGCTCGATCTGGGCGGTTTCGGGTGTGAAAAGATGATTAAGGGGAGTGCTCCAGGTTGGGCTGGGTGTAAGGAGGCTATTCCTCCAGTTAAATAGCCAAGAGAGGCGGTAGAAAGTGGATTGGTCCAGGGAGGAAATGGCGGTGGTCTCGGGTGTTCTCTGGAAGTTCTCCACCGGCTCGGTCAGGGCATGGGCGATGGCTCCGTGGCAGCAGCCGACTAGGGCATCCTCGAGGCACGGGATTGCGGCGCAATGCGGACAAGAATGGAGGCGGTGCTGCGCATGCTCCGCTGGCCTCGCTCGGAAGGGAGAGAAGCGAGAGAGCGAGAAAGGGCAGAGAGGGGGAGAAGGAGCCGACAGGTGGGGCCTGGGGCCACCGGCAGAGAGACAGAAGAAAAAGAGAAGAGAGGAAAGGCATGACGCGTGGGAAGGGAACCCACTTGGCAGTGACTCGAGACGAGTACAACTCGGCTGAAGTCTCTGGACGTGCGGCCCCACGTGGAAGAGGAGATGAGAGACACCTAGTTCTTTCCCTCTGGACAGCATGATGACCGAATTAATTCGTTGGTCAATACATCACTATAATTTTTGAAACTTTTTTAATAACTTTAGGGATTGGTTATATACCTCAGGTAAAATTTTGAGATTAAAATGAGCTATATTTATTTAATTAAAAATCTGACATTGACTTCTGCACAGTAAATGGATTTCCGTTTTCAGGTTAATTAATGGTCTAAAGCAGTATATTTATTTTTGAAACTTTTACTGAAGGTGTGGTTCCATACAATGGCTCTACCATAAAATTTAGTAGCTAAACTCACAATATTTATTTTATTAAAATTCTTTTACTGTTTTCTTCAGAATTTCATATCTGCTTTATTTAAATGCAAATAAATAGTTAACCTATTTAATAATTTTTGTAAATTTTGGTGAGTGAAGGTAAGGCAGCTAAGATTACATGGTAAAAATCCTGTGGTCTAGAACGCACCACGTTTTTCTCCATAATTCTGACATTGGTCTGGACAGAATTGGAATTTGCTAATTTAAATTGTTTTCTTTACTTTTAAATGCATTCACATGGTCTTTTGACCAGCTAAAAGTGTTTTCTAGGGCTTAGCAGGGTTATCCACAGAGTTACTATGGTAAATTTCATTTCTTACCATTTTACCATTTGATATTTTCTCTTTTTTTCCTTATTTACTATAGTTCAAACAAGCATTACAAACATTAATCCATTAAATAATGCCACATAAAATCAAGGAATGCACAAGGAAGCAATTTCACACTTCATTATTTGATTTTTACTATGTTATAAACTTGAGGATGTTACAGGTGCCTCCATCCCTCTCACTTCTCACTCAGAAGGACAACGTCCCATAGAATTTACAGGGGAGTCTCAGAACACTCATGCTACACAGGACAAAGACCATGTCACTCCACAATCATAAAGCACAACTACTGCAGGGAAGAGACGGGACCATCGACATAGCCATAACTCACCACAAGATAGCTCTAGCTTGTACATCATTGCTGAGACATAAGGGAGTTATGGCTTATATGGCCAATACAACTACACTATCCCGAATGCTCGTGCACAACCTCTCACCCAATGGGTCTATGAGTAGCAAGACCCTGAATTTTATTTCATGTTGCACCAGCAATGGCAAATGACTAGCCCACAGACAGGGCAAAGATGGCATGAATACAAGCCAGAGTTGACAGCTACACAAGGATTGGTGATGATATCCACGTAGGAGTACAACATGGCCAACCAAGTGTACACCCAATAATACTACTCATAGCCCCAAATGTAATGTTTCATTTCATTGCAACTCGATTTTTTACTAACATAGAGTTCATGTAGGTCCAACATGGCATATGTGCGATAATAGAAGGACGACAAAGCTATGCCATGTGTGAACATTCATCTTTGGTGAGAAATATTGATTTCAAATGTCATATGCTATGGTATTCAAATGAATGTTATTGAAATGTGGACTTGTTGGATTGATTTGTGAATGGTATTGAAATGAAATATTATTTGTTAACATATTATTGCTAAATTCCTACTTTACAACTTGATATTGTTTAAAATATAGCAAAGGTCATGCTGAAATTTTCTATATTTTCTATATTTTTTCCATAGTTGTGCTGTTATTGCAAAATGTGTACCTTACAACTTGACGTTGTCTTAGAATATAGAAAAGATGATGCCTGAATTATATCGTAATTTTCCATATATTTTTTTATACATTTTTACTATATTTTTCTAATTTTTTGGGCCATTATCTGCTTTTTACAATTTTTTTCGCCATTTTCTACAATTTTCCCAATTTTCCTTAATTTGTTGTTTCCAATTTTTCATTCAGTTCCCAATAATTGGTGGAAACCGGTCAATTTTCGATGAAATTAGGAAATTTTTGATTTTTTTTGGCACGATTTGACTGTCGATTTGACTTTGCAAACCGTTGTATTTGACGCAATTTTTGTTTGATTTTCGACGAAAATCAGTGCCGTCGGGTTTTGATTTTCAACCCTAAATCGGTATTGCAAACCTTGGTCCCTACCAGTGGGGTGGATAACGAGCCAGTTGAATTTTTTTTCGAGCTTTCTTCAACACTGATTTATTCTTATTTATTATAGTCTCCTGTATTGTTTGAGACCCAACTTCGAACCGAGCTTAATGAGCCGAGCCTAACGAGCCGAGCCGAAGTTGACTCTGGTTCCAAATCAACTAATTTTTATTTTAAAAGAAAAATGAATGTAATCAGAGCAATTTTGAAACGAGCCACCGAGCCAGCTCAACGAGCTTTTTTTCCAGCCCTACCTACCACGTAAGAATTTAAGAGGTTGATGTTGTCAGAATCGGACAGGGATGGCATTGGATAGATAGGGAGATGTACCTGCATGCCTGTTCTAGACTCTTCCTTCCGGTTGGCTAAACTTACGCAGCATAGTTACTAGATTCGCTGTAAACCCCCCACGACTTGTGAACCAGATTCATTGAATTTGAACCGGTTTATGGTATAGGGTTCATGTTTGCAGTGAAAATTGAAAGAAAAATTGATGAACTTGAATCCCATAGCGCAACTCAGACAAACCGCCTTTTTACATTAACTATGGTACACAGCCTCCTCTCTGATTCTCTCCTTGTCATGTTGCACACCTGCATGTGCTAGTTTTTCTTTCTTTCTTTCTTTTCTTCCCCTCTTTTCATTTCATTTTTCCCTTCACTTGCTAGCACATCGGTGTTACATGACGATTTTCGTTGCATGGAGTTGTTCTCCCTCTTCATCGATCTCCCATTGCAGCTAAGTTTTCACCTCGAGAATTTGTTCCTTTTTGTTGATGGCTAGCTAGGATACCATCACTTGCCTGACTTGTGGCCCTTGTGCATATATATACACACACACTAATATACATATACATATACATATATAAATGGAACCAAGTACATAGTAGATGAAATTACAATAAAATATTTATCTATAATTAATGATGAAAGGATCATAGGATTAAGATCTTTACAACAATCAGTTCAAACCACAATTATACATGAATAAGGAGTTTATTCCATACCAAGAAAATATTCCATACATCTCAGACATGCGAAAGCGTGGTGGAACAACAAATGCTACCATCACAAATGTAGACACCAATATTGAGAAACCTCCCGAAATAGATACAAATATAGAAGAATTTTATACAACCAATTCCTATATAGAATGCATAGGATTACAATCATTTGCACCGAACTGGTGTAGAGATATAAAATCAAAGGAAGACAGAAAAAATAAAACGAAGGCTAGAAGAAACTCTAAAATATTGGGAAAGAAACTCTGTAGTATGCAAAATAGATATTATAAACCCAGAATATATAATTGAAACAAGCCCAATAGAAGCCTCGCCAAAAGACATGGCAGATTTTAAGATGCATATTGAAGAATTGTTGAAACTAAGAGTAATAAGAGAAAGTAAAAGTCCACATAGATCAGCAGCTTTCATAGTAAGAAATCATTCAGAAATAGTAAGAGGAAAATCCAGAATGGTCATAAATTATAAAAGATTAAATGATAACATAATAGATGATGCTTATAATATCCAAACAAAGCAGAATGGATAAATAAAATACAAGGAAGTAAGTACTTTTCAAACTTTGATTTAAAATATGAATTTTAGAAAGTTAAGAAGGCAAAAGAATCTATAAAATAGACAGCATTTACATGTCCCCAAGTAGGGGTGTAAACGAGTCGGTTATGGGCGGGTAGTAGGTCATCCCATACCCTACCCTATTATTTTTTTCTCTAGGTACGAGTAGTAAAAATCGGGTAGGGTACGGGTAACAAGTAGCATTTTCTACGAGCGGGTAGAAATCGGGTTCCGGGTAGTGTGCGGACGGGTATAATACAGACAACGGGTACTTCATCGGGTAGTGCACGAAATACCTAGGATCAAAATTTATGATGAAAACAATCCAACCATCACACTAGTACATCACATAATACAGTAGATAATGCCGTATAGTCTAACCAACATACATAGTCCAACAAAGAGATCAAATAGTACATAATCAAACACATGGAGTTCAATAAACACACAAAGTCCAATACATGAAGTGAAATTCACACACATAGTTCAACACATATAGTCCAACATACAGCGTTAAATTATACAAAAACAAATTTCTTCATGCATATATCAAGATCTCAAGTCTCAACATCGTCATTCGTCCCCATAGCATTCAGATCTTCAATTAAGGTTGCTATTTTGTTCTTCGAATCTGAAATGGGTAAACAAGAAATTAGTAGTTATGAAATAAGACATTTCCTCAATGAATCTGAGTAACTCATTTCAGTCATCAAAGAATTATTATACAACTCAATTAATACAACCAAGTTTGGAATCAATTTAATCGTTAACAGGAATTAATTACAACTTTTAAAGTGCAAAGTACATAAATGAATATTACAGTACAATTGCAAAAGGGTACAAAAATGAAAACAAAAGCTTTGATGATCTGGCTATATACAAACCTGCTTGAGCCATAGACACATGTATTCAAAAAATATCGCACGGTAGAAATATTTTTACCCTCAGTCAAGAAGTAACAGAGCACAGCCCCAAATGGATAAGGTTGAAGCACTGTGTACAAAGGGACAGCACACCCCAATCTAGAGACTTCGGCCATAAAACCAAAAGCTAGAGAACCAAGTCTCAGTTCAGGACACCAAAATCACCAAGCCACACACCACCAGAACCCGGCAACAGGAGCAAGCCAAGCCAAGCCTGAAACTTCCAGGAGGTCGACGTAAGAAGCATCCAACGAGGCCGGGCAAGGGAGCCGAGTCGAGGGCGGCGCAGGACCAGGAACCCAAGGAGGACGTGGCACGGGTGATGCCGGAGACGGTGTGGGGCCAAGCTGGGGCAGGCGACGGCTGGGGGCGCGGCGCGTGGGTAGGCAGGCGACCCGAGGAGATAGGGGCACGGGTGACATCGGAGCTAGCATGGGGTAGGCGGTAGCTGGGGGCAGCCAGGCAGGCCACATGCGGCGGCTAGGGGCACGGCGTGCCGGCGGTAGGTGGCCCGAGGAGACCAGGGCGCGGGTGAGTCAGCGTGGGGCTGAGCTGGGGTAGTGTAACACCCCAATTTTTGCTTTTTAATGTATTTAAATGGTATTTTACACTTTTGAGATTTTTTGGAATTTTTTGGGATTTATTTGGATTTAATTTGTATTTATTCCCTTTAGAGATAATTAAATAATTAAAAGTTTTAAATAATTTTTTGTTGAAAATATTTTATTTAAGTCCAAAATGTCTCAAAGTATTTTCTAGAATTTTTCTGGAATTTTGCTGAGCATTTTGCTATTTTTCTCGATTTATTTGAATTTATAGAATTATTTTAAATATTAAAACGTTGAAAAACCCTAATGGGTTTTACTGTTCATCCAACCCGAGTCTGACTCGAGTCCGACCGAGCCACGTTCGAGCCAGACCCGGGTCGGACATAAACCCTAATCCTGCGACCGTTGGATCTTGATCCAACGGCCGATAGTGCACCACGTCACCCTGTACGAGCCGCCGCCGGATTCTGCCGCCGCGTGTGGGTGGGCCTCATTTTCTGCGGATTTCAAGGACGTCGAGGGGGCTATTTAATGCACCGCCACCCGTGTCGTGATATCCTCTTCCGTGCGCACACGTTGCCCTAGGTCGCCAAGCTCAAGCCGCGCCCTAGTCGCCGCAATCGCTCGCCGTAGTTGCCTAGGGTTCCTCCGAGGGATTTTGCTTCATTCTGGTGCCGTCAGGGACATTCTGCCGCCGTGCTGGCCAGATCCGGAACCCCTACGTCAAGACGAACCCGACCCGAGGACTCACTTCGCCAGAGAAGCCCTAAACCGCCGTCCCAGTGGTCATCTTCCCCAGCCCCGGTGACCACGAGCCGCCGCGCCGCCATCGACACCCGGAAGCTTCCTCAACCGTTAGATCAAGATCTAACCGCTCAGGTAAGCCCATGTAGCCATCCTATTAATTTAACTAGATTAGATCTAGACCGTTGGATCTAAATTGAACTACGTGGATGGAATAGCACGCCGCGGCTAGCAAAATAGCACACCGTATCACGTTTGTTTTGACCGTCGGATCAAGATCATACGGTTAGATTGAATTGCGTAGTTTTGTTATTTCATGAGATTAGATCTATTACCAACCATCGGATCTAGAATGGCTGGCATAGATTGGGCCACGTCGCTATAGCACGCCAATAGCACGTGAATAGCACGCCTTAGCACGTTGCCGTTGGGCCGTCGGATTTAGATCGAACGGCTCAGATCTAGCGTTGAGTTCGAACTGCTCCGAACTCGGTGAAACTGTAGACATTGGATCCTAGATCAATGGCTCAGATTGCGCCACGTATGCCTGTTGAGTTCGGACCGCTCTGACCTCCGGGAAATCTTGACAGTCGGATTTAGTTTGAACGGCTCGGATTAGGCCACGTATACCAGTTAAGTTCGGACCGGTCCGGTATCGGTTAGATCTGGACCGTCGGATTTTGAATCAACGGTCGAGATTGAATAGCACGTCGTAGCACATCCTGTGCATGGAAAATAGCACGCCACGCGCGCGATGACGTCATCGGTGGGTCCACTTGTCAGCGACACATTATTTTCCGAAAAATATATTTTTATTTTTATCCTTTCATTGCTGACGTCATGCTGACATGATAATACGAATTTTTCATTGGAAGAATAATCCGGCCGGAATAGAAATTGGCACTGACGTCAGGCTGACGTCATATTTCTGAATTATCAATTCAAAAATAAATGAGTTAATTCGGTTTATTCTTTTTATTTGATTTTCAAACTTCAAACGTCTATAACTTTTGCATTTTAACTCCGATTTGAGTGATTCTAATTTCTAAAATTTTTTAAAATAAAGCTCTATTTGATTCTGAATTTTATTTGATTTTAGGACTTGAGTTTCTCTTTTTTTTATTTATTTATTGCTATTTTCATCTGTTACAAGTAGACGTTGAAGTACCCGAAGGCTTCGAAGGTGAAGTTTTGACCTAGGAGCCAACTCAAGACTAGGAGCAAGTACTTTTGAAGGCAAGTTATGCTTTGATCATACTGTTCCCACTTTCGAAAATTATTTTGATTCAATTTATTGCATGCTAATTTAATTAGAAAATGTTTTAATTATTTCTGGGAATTAGTTAAATGCCAATTTTGCTGTATGCCACCTTGACATAAATAATTGTATGCCATTAACCCTTTGTCACCCTAGTTGTGAATTATTTAGTTGGACACTATTAAATTGCCAACATGGGTTAACTAGAACGTTTGTATTATGCTTAGCCCTGCCACGTGTTAGTGACATGATTTTGGATAATCAATCATTAATGTTGACTTAATGAGATATGGAACATGTTTTGGAAAGTGTCATGTGTTATTGATGACGATGTTGATGGCACGTGGTGCATGGTAATCAACTGGGTTTGATAAAATGCTTTAGACCGGGGCAAGTGGCAAGTTTGATCAGGTGGGCCTGGATTGGTATCGGGAAAGTCGTTTTGGTTCTTCGGGTAGTCTTGCCCTAGTCAATTAAGGACTTAACCTTAAAAGCCTTTGAACTGAGTCATTCATACAACCACAAGTCTGGAATGGGACGGACCTAGCTGATTAATTTGTTGATTCTAAACTTTAGTACTATTATGGTGGTGTGAGGTCCAGGTAGTGGTAACCAGTCCTCGCACGGGTGGCTCACATGGCGCAAGAGGGGGGCCCTGGATGTGGTAACCAGTCCCACCAGTATTGAAACCTTAGAGAGTAGTACTGGGTTTTACTACTCTCTAAGGTTTCAATACTGGTGGGACTGGTTACCACATCCAGGGCCCCCCTCTTGCGCCATGTGAGCCACCCGTGCGAGGACTGGTTACCATGTGAGCAGTAAAATCATTTACTTGTGCAATGATTGTAAAAGTTATTACCTTTACTATTCTTTTACTGCTCTGCAATCTATTACTGTACTTATGAATGCTGTTTTACTGCAAATGAACCATGAGCCTGTTCTTTGTATTATGCCATGCATGTAGAATATTAGCTTTGCATTCTATGCATGACTTGCTGAGTACCAAGTACTCACCCCCTTGCAACAATACAACACCAGTTGAAGAAGAAGCGACGCCAGCTTTGGAGGAAGAACTTCAGGAGGAGTCGTCTACCTAGGGAGCGAGCCCAGTCAGTTGGCTGTGGCATATTGGTTGGCGCCACGCGTTTCTTTATTTTTCTGCTGCAGTTATTTCTCTTAATAAATTTCTGCCCTGCGAGGCGTACTTTTGTAATTTGACCATAAGGTCGAGCAACCAGTTTAGTTAATTAAATAAAGTACTTTATTAATTCGCTGAGTATGATTGTGATATGTACCGATATTGAGACTATGTGCACTAGCGTGATCCTAGACTAGTGCTGAATACACAAAGGGTCCGAATTTGCATATTCGGGTCTCGATAGGCAGGCGGCGGGTGGGGGCGGCAGCGCGGACAAGTGGTGGTTGGGGGTGTGGCGCGCGGGCAGGCAGGCGGCAGCTTGTGGCATGATTATATCCGAGTACCCAGATTGTGAGAATTATCCGGGTACCCGAACCCGACCCGTACCCGCCGAGTATTGCCGATCCCGTACTCGACCCGAACTCGAACCTAACCTACCCGGGTACTACCCGTACCCAGCGGGTAGTATAAAATAGTTTTCCATTAGGGTAATTTTGCATCCGGGTACGGGTCGGGTATTACCCAACCCATTTACAGCCCTATGCCTTTTGGATTAAAAAAAATGCACCTGCTATATTCCAAAGAAAGAATAAAAAAATATTTGATGACAATCATGAATTCATACAAGTATATATTGATGATGTTTTAATCTTTTCAAAAACATACAAAGAACACATTGCTCATCATGAAATAATTTTCAGAAAGGTGGAACAAAATGGACTGATTATATCTAAAAAGAAGATGGAAATATGTAAAGAAATAATTAATTTTCTAGGACATGAAATAGAAGAAGCAAAAAATATTTACAAGAACATATAGCCAAGAAAATCGTACAATTCCCAGATATTATGAATGATCAAAATATTTTATAGCAATTTTTAGGAATAGTGAATTATGCAAGAAATTATATAGAAAATCTAGCAAAATTAGCCAAACCATTATATGCAAAATTAAGAAAAAATGATCAAAATATTTTAATACCGAAGATACTATACTAAAATAGTAAGAAAAATCGAAGACAAAGTAAAAGAATTAAAACCATTAGAATTGCCTTTAGAAGATTACCATTTTATTATAGAAATTGATGCATCCAAAATATGATGGGGAGCCATATTAAAACAAAGGCCTAACAAATACTCTCCAAAATCAGAAGAAAAAATATGTAGATATGCCTCAGGAAGTTATAAGCTAAAAACCGTAAATAATACAGATAGCGAAATTCTAGCAATTATATATGCAATTAATTCATTTAGGCTATATCTAGGATTTAAAGAATTCATAGCCAGGACCGATTGTGAAGCAATATGTAAATATTATAATAAGATAAATAATAAAGAAGAGTTCAACTAGAGGATGGGTATTATTTGAAGATATAATTTCAGGGAATGGATATAAAGTTAAATTTGAACATATAAAAGGAACTAAAAATAAATTGCATGATATATTATCTCGATCTATTATTTTGCAGGACTGAACAAGTTCACGATGCCAACCGGAATATAGACATTCAATTTTGGAGGAGAAAGTAAATTAAAAATATTTGCTTTTAATACTTTTAAATTTAAACCCAAAGACCACATAGATATTGATGAATTCCAGGAATGCATACTAGATAAGTTCTGGTATCATTATAATGTTAAAAGAGAAGATGAAGGGTACATGTAATCAATATTAAATAGCTTGGCAGAATATTTTTATATGACAAATAAAACAATAACCCTGACGACGATAATTAAATCTGTCTTGAGGCCCATTAATGACTACCGTTCTCAATGAGCATGTCATATCCTCATAAATGGGGCTCATATAGCACAGAGACACACTAATATTATAATCGGTCAATGTTTCTGTTGACCACATAAAGACCACCCGACCAAAATCAGGTCGGATGACAACTAAGCGTTTCCAGGTCGGTGGTAGCCCAATCTGAGAAACCATTCAGGTTGGGCTATGATGTCTTTTACCATGCTGACCTAGATCTAAGTCAGTCCGACCAAGTTCTGGTTGGACAAAAGAAAAATCCTTTGCGCAGAGAAACGTACAGAAGAAGATTTCTCTAACAGGTAAAGAAATCTTCTATTCCTGAAGGCCGTAAAGGTAAAAATAGGAAAAAAATAAAAAAGATCTCTCAAAGAGAGGTCGCATGCATTTCTGAACGACCTGCATACCCCCCCGGATAAGCAACATTGAAAAAAGAAGCCTGGTCAGACCAATGACCAGCCTAACCCTAAGCTTCCACCTCAAACAATGAGAATGAAAGATTGTGTCCTTTGCACAATGCACCAGGACACGACCTACACAATTACCGAACATGGCTAAGGCGCATGGAAGATTTCTACTCTTGCAAGGGCCCAATGCTAACTCTGCCAGAAGGAAGAAATGTAAAGGACACAGATGGTGATGTGGCTATGGGTTGGAAGGACCATGTGGAGGTCCATCAATGTTTGTGATGAGTATTTGACTTTATTTGAGCAAGGTGTGTTCAGATTTGAGTTTGATTTGAATTGAAATTCAAAAGGAAGCAATTTGAGTTGTGTCAACTTCAAGCGGCACTACCTGTCTTGTGGAGGCAGTAGTACCGACTATATGTATGAGATAAGATTTTTGTTTGAGTACTTATGATGATTATTGCATATTATTGTTGGACAATACTATGTGATGGGTTTCCTTTTCTTTTATGATTGCAGGGCTTCAAATTGTAGCCATGGTGAGGCAAAGAATGGCCGAGACTAGGCGAGGTGCGCCGGAGATCCGGATGGCCGGGGATCGCTGGAAGATGGCCGGAGATGAAGCCGAAGCAAGTCATGAAGGCAAAGGAACAGTGGAGATGCTAGCTTAACACTGCTCGGATCATGGAGAGCCATTGGGTCGCGGATCTAGAAGATAGAGTAGTGGTTAAGTCTACTTTACTTTGAGAAATTTGCAAAAACCAGTTTTGTTATTGGGTTTCGGGTTAGCCCAATGGGTAAGTGTGTGGGGTCAAATCCTGGTCCTTGGAGGGTAGCTTAGTATAGAAGCAACTCATCTAATGGTGGAGGATGACCCATGGACACTATAAATAGAGGGGTAGGGGTAGCCTCCCCACTTGAAGGTTCTTTGTGCTCCTTTGAGCTTTGCCCACTTGTTGTGAGGCTTTGTAAACCTTCCCACTAGAAATACAAAGATTTTATTTACTATTCTTGTGAATTTAAATTTCTCATTTACATTATGTCTTTACTTCTTGCAATTTAAATTTAGCATTTACTTTCAAGCATTTAAATTCCGCACATTTGCCTCCCCCCTTCTAAATGCTTGTAGTTTTTGAGCTAAGGGTAAATCATTGATGGATGAATCTTCTTAGATCATATCCCAATCATCTAGGCTTCACTTTTTTATGTTCAATCTTTGAGAAATCTTGCAGGTTTTGTTCTTGAAGTTTCCTTCTTGATTTTCTATTCAAGTCTGTTTTCTCTGTGCAACAGTTCTTGTATATTTTATAAAAAATTCATATGATCTGATATTAGCGTGATTCATGTTGGAAACGTTGCGTGACTTTCATACCTATCATTCCTCCAAGCAGGAAGTTCATATGAATTATAGTTTTGGAACTATGAGGTTTTTACCGAGCCCCCAATTTTCTGTTTGAGCCCTTTGTGTGGTAGAGCTTGTTATTTTCATCATAATTTTATTATGCTTGATCTGGATATGATTTTTGGTGGGTATATTCGTGACTCTATTATCTGATTAGATAAAAAATTTGTAATTCAAATGAGTCGTAGATTTAGAGAGCTCACCTTTTGACTGAGTTTCTTTTGTACTGAAAATTCACTTTTACTTTTCAAAAATAGCAGATCTTGTTTGATTTATCTCTCTTTTTATAAAGGTGATTTGGTTTGATTTCTTTTTTGTTGGACTCTCAAAAACCATTAGTACGATGGGAAAAATATCCATGACCATATGAGCCATGAATTTTTATTCATGATAATTTTACTAGGGGGATGTGCTACTGTCTTTAAGATGGTTGTTCTTGATTCTTGAGAGTTCTTTGCTTGGTTTGATTATTTGACTTGGTTCTTGGGGTTTGTTGTTGAAGAAAGCATCAATCTTGTCCAAGAGGTGAGAATTTTGAAATTGGGATCATTCACCCCCCTCTGATCGCCATCTTGATCTTTCAGGGTTACCAAAAGCCCGATCACCATGTTAACATGATTTACGGTGGATCATCTGCGTGTACCTCTGAATGGCGATTTAAAACTGCCTATAGAGAAGTGAACAACATTGATTCCCGACCAGCAAAGCCTGAATTTCCAAAGTGGTTGGAGATTACAGTGGCCTTCAGCAGAGACGACTATCCTAAAGGTATGTCTACTTCCCGAAAGCTTCCTTTGGTAGTATCTCCTACTATTTGTAACTGCAAAGTAGGAAGAATATTAGTAGATGGAGGAAGTTCATTAGATTTACTTTTTATTAATACACTTGATAAAATGCAAATCCCTCATTCTAAATATGACCAGTAACAAATCCATTCATTGGAATTGTTCCTAGTCCTTCGGTAACTCCAATCGGGCAAATTATACTACATATCACCTTTGGAGATGCCAGGAATTTTAGAACTGAGTTGATTTCATTCGAAGTTGTTGACTTTGAGTCAGCATATAACACCATTCTGGGTACCTTCATTCATTAAATTTATGGCAGTCATACATCATGCCTACCAGAGTATAAAAATAACTGGTCCAAAAGGTGTGATAAGCATACAAGGCGATTTGAATATTGCATTAAATTGTGATAAAAAAAATTACTTGAAATTGTTGATTAACTACCATTAAGTTATACTAATGGTGCAGGAAAGCCTTATAAAGGTGGCAAGTTTCACAAGACAAAAAAGAGTTGAACGCCAATCCTCAGTCGAATGAGCAAGTTAAGTTCATTCCCATTGTCCGACCGACTAGTCTAAAACTGTTCAAATAGGATCAGGAATGGATGCCAAATAGGAAGACGCACTCATTGCCTTCCTTCGGGCTAACACAAATGTGTTTGTGTGGAAACCATCCGACATGCCCGTAGTCCCAAGGGAGGTAATCGAGCACATGTTAGCTATTTGACCTGGAATACGACCAGTAAAGTAGAAGCTACGGCAATTCGCTCCTAATCAGTAGGAAGCCGTCCGACAAGAGTTGGATAAACTCTTAGAGGCTGGCTTCATTCGCAAAGTTGATCATCCTGATTGGGTTGCGAATCCAGTTATGTTCATGAAGGCAAATGGTAAGTGGCGAAAGTGCGTCGATTTCACCAACCTTAATTCCGCTAGTCCAAAAGATGATTTTCCTTTGCTCCGTATAGGCAGTTGGTCGATTCAATAGCTGGTTGCAAAATGATGAGTTTCCTGGATGCATACTCAGGTTACCATCAAATAAGCATGACAAGAGAAGATGAAGTGAAAACTTCCTTCATAACCCCATTTGGAATATACTGTTGCCAGAAGGTGCTATTTGGGTAGGAAAATGCTGGAACCACGTACCAGTGACTCATGCAGAAGACTTTCATAAGCCAGATAGGTAAGAACCTAGAATCTTATGTAGATGGTCTCGTGGTAAAGAGCAATAAAAGTTCTCATCATTTGTCTGATTTGGCTGAAACATTCTGTAACTTGGAATAAAGTTAAATCCTGAAAAGTGTAATTTTGGAGTTTCTTCAAGCAAAATGCTAGGGTTCCTTGTTTGTTCACGCAGAATTGAAGCCAATCCTGAGAAGATTCATGCCATTGAGTCATTGAAATCCCCTTCTTTTGTGAAGGAAGTAGAAGGATTAACCGATCGGATGGCTACTCTAAGCCATTTTATATCCCCTTCTTTTGTTCACGTGGTTTACCTTTCTTTAAGGTAATAAGAAAACACGATAAATTCCACTGGTCGGATGAGGCGAAAAAGGCATTCCAAGACATTAAACATCATTTGTCAAGTCCACCAACTTTGGTATCCCCTAATCCGGATGAGCCATTGTTGCTCTATTTATCGGCTACAAATAATGTGGTTAGTGATGCCATGATAGTCAAATGAGATAAGGTTCAAAGACATCTATACTACATAAGCGAAATTTTACATGGGCCTAAGGAGCGATACCCTCAGGTTCAAAAACTTCTTTATTCCCTATTAATGGCTTCAAGGAAAATAAGATATTATTTCTAATCTCATCGGATTACAGTATCTTCATCCTTTGCTTTAGGCAATGTTCTCCATAACCAGGAAGCAACTAGTCGGATTACTAATTAGGCAGTCGAGCTGGGGTCTTTTGACAGCAATTAAGTCTCAAATCCTAGTAGATTTTATCGTCGAATGGACGAACAGTGAGCCTTCTGCAAGGCAGAATTCCACTAAAACCGACCAATGGACCTTATATTTTGATGGCTCAAGAGAACTGAGGGGTTCAGGGGCTGGAATAGTACTGGTAACACCTTAGGGTGACTTGTTACAATATGTACTCCAGATATTATTCCCTGCTACCAACAATATAGCAGAGTATGAAAGTTTTCTAGCCAGGCTCCGAGCAGCAAAATCCCTTGGAGTCCGTCGACTTTTAGCGAAAGGTGATTCGCATTTAGTCGTAAACTAGGTTAGCAACTAATATAGGATGTCCGATGAGGTAATATCTCACTACCTATATGAGGTGAGGAAATTAGAAAAATACTTCAATAACTTTGAAGTCTAATATATTTCACGGAAAGATAATCTTTTAGCGGACCGGTTATCCAAACTAGGTTCCTCACGAGCATCTGTTCCAACGGGTGTGTTTCTTGAACAACTGTCTATATCTTCTATAGATGTTTCCATAGAAGTGTCCCTGACTAGGTCGGAGTCCTTGAGCAGAATTTGGATTGGGCTAAACCATTTAAAGCATATCTAGAACATGGGGCATTGCCTGAGGAAATACATGAAAAAGACAAATTGATTCGAAAGAGGAGAATGTATAAATTACTCGACAATACTCTTTACACAAAGGGAACTCATGGAGTTTTAATGAAATGTATATCCCAGGAATAAGGGATAGCACATGCATCATATAGAACTCTGGTCAGCAAAGCATTCTGACAAGGATTCTACTGGCCCACAGCTCTACAAGATACGATGCACCTTATAAAGACTTGCGAGCAATGTCAGTTTCATGCTCGACAAGTGCATCAACCCGCTAATCTCGACATGGGGCATTGATATAGTAGGTCCTTTACCCAAGGCAACTAATGGATATAAATTCCTATTTGTTGCTATTGACACTTTCACAAAATGGATAGAGGCTGAGCCAGTAGTTTCAATTACGGCTCAAGCTACTAAAAAATTCTTTGTGAAAAATATAGTCACTAGATTTGGAGTTCCTAGTAGACTAGTTATGATAATGGTTCATAATTTATTAGTGGTTTATTTCAAGATTACTGTGATGAAATAGACATAAAAATTTGTTACGCTTCTGTTGCTCATCCACAGAGTAACGGAGCAGTAGAACGTACAAATGGACAAATCATGCAAGGCATGAAAAAAATGAGTGTTCGATCATTTAAGAATACACTCGGGGGCTTGTGTAGACGATCTTTACTCGGTGCTTTGGGCCTTATGCATGACGACCAACAGAGCTACGGGTGAAACACCTTTTTTGCTGGTCTACGGCGGATAAGCTGTTTTGCCCAATGAAATCCATCTTGGTTCAACAAGAACCATTTCTTTTGAACAGATTAATAAAGGTAATCAACGCATGGATGACATCGATCTCTTAGAAGAAAAGTGAGATCGAGCACTTGTCAGGTTGGCAGCTTACCTACAAAGCTTCAGAAGATACTACAATAAAAGAGTTCAACCGCAAACTCTTAGTGTGGGGGATTTGGATCTAAGACGTATTCATAACCAATCTAACTTAAATAAGTTATCGTCCAAGTGGGAAGGTTCGTTTACTGTAGTATCAATAACCCGATCTGGCTCTATTCGGCTTGCCTTGGAAGATGGTCGAGTTCTTCCCAATACATGGAATATCCAGCACCTTCGCAGGTTTTATGTATGAATTTACATTTCATATTCATAAATTTAATTCATATTCTTTTTGTCTCCATCATATTATTTACAAGCTGTTTCTTGTCTTGCTTTCATTCAAAGTAACCATCAAAGCTTAATAATTCCCTGAGCAAAACACAAGGTTGCTGGTCGGGTTGTGAGATAACTTCTAATAGAGACTTTACATGTAAGCCAGTACTTACTGCGTTGAAACTCATTAGACTAACCTCATCTCCAAATTGCTGCCGGTTAATATTGAGTGCATAGCAAAGAGCAAACTGGTCGGTACTCATAACCAAAAAATATTTGTTTTCCAATCACATCATTAATTAAGCCAAACAAACAGTTGGGGGCTAGTAATGATATACTTAAGATCAAATCTAAAGTAGACAAATAACCAAGGTTCAAATTCTCGCCAAAATTCGACAAAAATTCAGCGAAATATCGGATCTCGGAACCCCCCGAGTTTCATAATCCCGATGAAATTAAAAAAAAACTAAAAAAAATTCAAAGTGCTACAGTAACATATAATCACGCCGAGATCTCAATGAATTTGACCGAAATCTCAGCAAATTTGACCGAGATTTGACTATAACTTGACCGGATTTCCCCGAGTTTCATAATTTTGGGAGAAGTTTGGAGAATTTTGGAATTCTTGGGCACATTGCACATTCACACACATTTTCCTTCTTAGGGGGAGATTTTTCGTATTTTCACCCAGGGAGAGTTTGTTAGTCCCTCCGTTTCTTTTTATAAGGCGTATTTGGTTTCGTTAGGACAAGGCTTTGACCAACAATTACTCTATTAGCATATAATTTTTATGACACAAAATTGATATTAGCAGATTTGTATTCAAAAGTACTTATATATAATTATGATTTTGTATTGCATAAATGATATATTAATGAAGTAATTATTGGTCAAAGTCTTGTCCTAACGAAACCAAATACGCCTTATAAAAAGAAACGGAGGGAGTACTTTGCATTTTGGTCAAAGGGGAAGTTTATGTGTTTTCTCACTTTGGTTTTTTATTTTAATCCTTTGGATTTCAAAATCTTTTGTGAAGTGAATACCAAATGTTCAATACTAAATGGTGTTGCCAATGTTTTCATCAAGGGGGAGATTGTGAAATCATATGCTGAAAAATTGGCTTAAGAATTGAATTTGCAAAATGTGTTTGTGCATGTGTTTGACAAATTTCACAAAAATAGTAAGTTTCGCATCTGCGCCGGACCGTTTCTCGAGGCTACGCCAGACCAAACTTTTGGTCCGCCATGAATGAGCTGTTGACGGCTATTTTTACATGCACGTCGGACCAAAATTTTGTTCCGTCGTGAACGGTGATTTGAAGGTTTTGTTTATGTGTACACCGGACTGATTTTTGTTTAGTCCGTCGTAAACATGTTTTGTGCCGGACCAAGTTTTACAAAAACAGTAAGCTTGTATGTTACGCTGGACCATGCACGTCAGATCAAATTCTTGGTCCGTCGTGAACGCATTTTTTAGCGTTGTTTTTTCATGTACGCCGGACCAAATATTTGGTCCATCGTAAACGTGTTGTTGAACATGTTTTGCTTTGAATTGAACCGAGACTTTCGCATGTACGCCAGACCAAATATATGGTCCATCGTGAGCTGCACCGGACCGATGTTTGGTCCGGTGTGAATGGTTTTTTGCTCGAGGTTGATTTTTGTGATTTTGAAAATTGTTTGGTGATTGACTTGTGGTTATGAAATCTGTTTGAATTTCATAATGCATGTTTTGAACTTATGCAATGTTCGTGTGAGTAGTTGCAACGACTAATGTTGAGTCAAGTCGCGGACTTGTGCTCGGAGAATTTTGTGTTTTGTTCATGTGCAGGTATTGCTCGAAGACGAACGTGGTCCATGACGGGACCGGAACTAGGTTCATGGAGGAACTGAGGTTCGGGACTAGGTTCAGGGAGGAACTGAGGTCTTGGTGGTCAAGGATGTCATGCGGGACGTTCGGGCTAAGAGAATGGTGCACATGAAGAATGGTTAGTCACGTGAGTATGGCATGGTGGCCATACGCGTGCAAGAGTTATTAGTCACGTGAGTATGGCTGGGTTGCCATACGCGTGCAAGAGCTGTATTTGGCCAGGTTGGGCCAAGTGGAGTTGTGTTGAATACATCCTCTTTCTAGGAATAGGAGTGGGACTCCTTCTAGGATTAGGAGAAGGAATTGTATTCAACACTCCTTGTGTTTTGCTCCTTTAAATAGGAGGGGTTGTCTCCTGTTGAAGGGCATCAGTTAGAGTTTTAGGGTTTGTACTCTTTTGATTGGAGTACTTTAGGCAAAAATAAATAAAGATCAATTCTTCTAGATCCTTTGCATGCTACTGATGTCCTTGAAGGCTGCGGTGTGCAGCGTTGCTCTGATGTTTCCTGTTTTGGTTCTTGTTTGCATGCTTGTTCTAATTCTAGATTGGTTTTTGTTCTTTGAGTTTCTTCTTGATTTGATCCATCAAAAACCTTTCTAGGGTATTGATTTAGAGTTTCTCAAAGTTTAGTTGATTAATCTTTTGTCGTTCTTGATTAATCTACAGGTTTTGATTAGATCAATTTTCGTCAAGTTCTGTCACAGCAAGATTGCAAGGCTTATAACTTTTGATCCGTAAGCCCGATCGAGCTGATTCTTTTTTGGTTCAATTCATATTGGAATATAGTTTATTGTGTCCAAATTTTAGATCAATCCGATGGTTGGATATCTGGGAATTCGCATTTTACCGAACATTTGTCAATCTGTTTTTGTCGAATACGAAGTAACTTTTTTGGTTCAGATTAGGGGTGAACTTTTAATAGATCAAAGATTTGGTTTTAGCTTCCGCACAATCATTCACCCCTCTCTGATTGCTATATTCGTATACTTTGATCCTACATAGTTTTTGAAGGACCTCTTGGTTGATGTTGATCAATTGCTCATTGAGATACAAAATGGGCTTTGTCAGCAAGAAGAGAGTTGTCGACGATTGGGGAGCAGGCCACCGCCGAGCTTACTTAGTTGACTGAGGGATCAACTCGGTTCCCTTCTTGCGTGAAGGGTTGCTTCCGAAGGATGCTCGGTTTCACCATGCAAGGCTCACTCAGAGGATGACACGGGGATTTATCCTAGTTCGGACCTCTCACGAGGGAGATAATAACCCTACTCCAGCGTGGTGTGTATTGCGTATGTGTTGCTTAGCCAAAGATAAGTCCCCCCTTTCTCCAATGTCTAGGAGGTATTTATAAGTTACAAGAGTATCATGTCGATTATCGCCCACTTCATGCACGCCTGACCGTGCCCGATGTGGTTGTAACAGAATCCTATATCCATGCCACGTTCACGCCATGGGCGCAACGGCCCTTCGAGGAGACACAATTATCGTCGTTCCGGTCGTAACTACCAGTCACAACCGCTCGGTCATGCAGCCCGAGCACTAGCTGGGGCCGAGCAACTTTGGCCCTAAGCCGAGCAAGTATGCCCGAGCAACGTGTTCGAACACTAGCCGGGCAACGAGCTCGCGTCGAACAAACCAGGAGCTTGTACTGCACGAGCAAGCCGAGTGACGATGCTTGACCTTCATTGGGCCGTCCTCGGGAACGACCTTCGAGGTACCCGAGGTCGGGACGAGCCCAACGGTCGCGACATTATGGTCGTTACGAACTACCCAATCCCCGACAAGAGCTTTACTACATTTGTTGAGCAACAACATGAGGTTTATAACAATGCTTACTTTTTTTCCAAATGGTTATTATTGCATTATGGATTACAGTAGTTTAAGAAAATATGTTACTCTCAATCAGGGACTCATAATCTGAAGTCCTAGTGACTCATTAGGATTCAATATAGTGACACTCTTCTGTTTCCATTTCATTTTCGGAAAATCTGGTTTGGATGAAATACAATAGCAGAAGCTAGAAGCTTTCACTGGTTGATTAGTTCTGGTTAGTATTTCTGCAGTGGAGATTATTCTTCTTTCTTTCTTCTGGTCTTTGTTAGTAGTGATTACTTCATTTAATTGTACAACTTGAATGCTATTTAATTTAAGTGTACGACTTGAATGCTATTTAATTTCATATAAATTGTTCCACAAGCAGCCTTGATATTAACAACCGTTATAACTTAATGAATGGGTAGATGTATGGATGAATGCATGATGACAGGGAAGGGGTCATCACAATCAATTTATCATCATAATCGGTTCTGAGTTAGAATCGATTGTGATGACTATATTATCACAATCGTGTGAAAATCGACTGATAGAGCCTCTTTATCACTATCTGAAGATTTTGTATCACCGCTAAAAATGACTGTGATAACGAAAAAGAATCGATTATAATGTATATTTTTATAGTAGTAAAAGAAGAAAAAAAAAGTAGATCAAATTGACCATGCAGCTTAACTTATTAGAGGAGCGAGGACGAGGCGAGTTGAATCGATTGGTTCACGCAGTGTGTAAAGTTATAAACTGTAGATTGGGTGTGCAGCCTGCCGTGGAACGGTACACGCACGATGCATGCAAATTAACGGCGGGAAATGCGAGGAGACTTCGCAACTCATCGCTTATGCAGCCAGGGCGATTTTTTTTATATATACAAATCTAGCTATGTAGTATGTATTTGTAAATTTAATTCTCTCCCGTCATTTTTATCATGTTCACCAAGCGCGAAAGATTCCTACCACATAAGGGAGCATGAAAGCTAGTATGGGCCACCGCGGCAGGAGAGTTTCCATGTTACCTGACCGCAGCAGCGAGGCTCGCCCGTGTGCACACCTGCATTCTCACACACGCGTTCCCACGGTCTGCTGATTGCTCCTGCGCTTGGGGGTGCTGTCGTTGTGCCAGTAAGCTTCCGTATACACCGGGCACGGTAGAGAGTTTCCGCACTCTTCGGGCGCGGCAGCTGATAAGTATCACGTGTGGCGTTTTCCACGGTGAGGGAGAGACCGAATTTAGAAATCCGTATTCGAGGAGGCTACATAAGCGAAGAGGCTCCACGGCTGGCCTGTCGATCTGCAGGTGGGGTCAGCAGCCAGGGGTCCTGCGCGCTGCACATGGCCGGCAGCGGCGCAAGATCACGTGGTGCCCGGACGGATCAGCCGGAGGCCGGCCAGGGTTCATGCACGGAAACACGCATGAAATGTCACTTTGAGATATCCGACCGGCAAAAGCATGCATATTTTTCTTTACTCGACGTCTTGTCGCTTTTAGAAATCCAACCGGCAGTACCCATGTTTCCGTGCAAAAACTTTGCACTTCGTTCCCTCCACGAAAAAAACGTGAAATTTGTTAGACGGTATCTCTCGCCGGTTCACGCGAAAATTGAATTATTTTGTCCCGATAACTAAAATGTCCTCGGTAACAAATCTTCGCCTTCTCATTATTTGTGTAAGTACATGAGTAAACTGGATTAAAATATCTTGTCTGGCCACACTCGAGGAGATTTTTAATAATAGTGGAATGGGGAATTACATTCTAAGAAGTTAAATGACAATCGCATTTGCGAACAAATTCCTGATCAAAAGTAACAGGTAGGTATAGGTGGCCATCGAGCCAAGTTTTTTTTTTGGCTGGTCAGATGCACGGTAGGCATAGCCCAGCACGAAGTGGGCGGTATCGTGCTGGTATGTCATTGTAGCTCGGTTCGTACCGGGCCTGTGAACCGGGCACGATGGGCGGCATGGCCTGGCACGAGGGCGGCACTACCGTGAGCCTGCGGTTGGGAAGTGTGCCATGGGGGAGAGTCGTGGCCACCGTGTGCCGAGCCATGCCGTGCACCGCGCCGCCCCCTTGCCAAGTCGTGTGTCACCGAGCCGTGTCGTGTCGTGTGCGTCGTGCCCGTCGTCTTGAATCGCCGCGGTGGGGAGGGGAGGAGGGAGGCTGCGCGGGGCGATGTACATGGGGGGAGGCGCTAGAGGGGGGAGGTGACAGGAGGGGAGGCCGAGGCGCAGTGGGGCGGTGTTGGTGAAGGAGAGAGGTGGCTAGGAGGAGAGGCCGAGAGGCGGCGGTAGGGCGGTGGAGGATGGAGGCGGCGGGGAGGGCCAAAGCCTGTAGGGGTGGGGCGGTAGGGCAAGAGCTGTGCCCCTAGGACAGGAACCAAGGGTGGACTGGGAGAGTGAGTGAGAGATATAGAGGGGGAAATGAGAGGGAGAGGGAGGGAGGGAAAAAGAGAGGAAGAAAGGGGGCAAGGGGTGTGTGTGCGAAAAATAAGGAAAGGGAGATAGAGCATGAAAAAAGAGAGGGGGAGAAAGAGGAAAAAAGGGAGTCACGCACGATTTTTTCAGGCAAAAGAGAGGGAGGGAGGGAAGGAGAGAGGGGGGGGGATATTCATCCAACGGGATGATTCACGATTTTAATTTTCATCTGGCTAATTCTATCCCGACAGAGAGAGATAGCGATGTGACCCGTGAAAGGAAATAAAATTGTTTTTAATTTTCATCTGGCTAATTCCATCCCGCGCAATGGGTATTTCAACGACAGAGAGACAGAGAGAGACAACGATGTGACTCATGAAAAGAAATAAAACTGATTTCAATTTTCATCTCGCACTTGATTTCAATTTTAAATGGGCATTTCAACAAACACGCTATAAAATCACCCGACGGCTCTTATTTGTTTAGCACTCAGCACATCTCCCTCGCTCTCTCATTTGCTTAGCACATCCACTCGTTCTCTCATTTGTTCATTTTGTTTACTCCCCATTTACTCTCTTTTTTGCTCTCCCGCCACGAAAAAAATGTTTGGCAAGAGCAAGAGCAGGAGAGCACACCCTCACTCTCTAAGACCCCCTCGTCTGCATCAAGAGATCGATCCACATCAACTCTCCCCTAGCATATGAGACTATAGCATGGATGACCATCATCTGGATGGTACGTATAGCATTGAGGATGCCTCATACATTCTGGATGCACCGAGCTCCAATGCCGCTACATCGGTACATCCGAGATGGGCATTAGTATCCGCACCGAACTTAGATACCACTACATCGGTGCATCCGAGCAGGCATCCATATCCAGCAGTCGATGGGCGTGGTGATGGCAACATATGGACAAACCCGTCAAAATTGTGGACGGACGTGAGGTAGTGTATGCTATTTGTAAATACTGTCATGCAAAATTATCTGCACATACATGTGGTGCAACAGGTCATCTAAAGGCAAGGCATCTAGATAGTTTTCCTAATCGCCGAGCAGGTCACCATGTAATCCATGAGTAGAGGTCAACCACTACGTCAACACGCTTTTACTGGAGACCTAGCTTGATATGGACAAGAAAAATCAACTCAGCTTGCTATTGTGGTGGAAGAATAATCAACGTATTTTCCTCGTGCTATCCCATTTTGCATGGGACGTACTTACAGTTCTGGTGCTATTATCTCATCAGAATCAACTTTCAGTTTGGTAGGAAGGATACTTGAGCTGAGAATGTCATCTCTCAGACCTGAGATGGTTGAGGCAATTACATGCCTCAAAGACTACAAATGTGCAGATGATAGGACACAACATCAGCCCAAGGACCCGGAGATCACAGACACGGTAGCCAACTATCACAATCTCGGCATCGGGAAGTCTATGTATATATACGTAGTTATTGTACTATTTTCCTTACCGGGGTACCCCACATTGGGGTGTTAAGTTTTTAATGAGGCAGTAATTATGTACATGTCAATCTTTGATTTACTCGATAAAGGCAACCAAAATTACATTTGTAAGATCGATCTAGGGACTCTTGGGTCTTGAACATCGACATCTAGTCTTTTAGGATTTAGAAATGTATGCTACATGGATTTTAATAGGATTAGGATTCCAACTTTCTTTCGGAATAGGATTCTTATTTACTTCGAAGGATGATAAATGATACTATATAAACACATGGGGTGGTCATAGACAACTTAAGCAACCAAGAAGCTACAAACCAACTCATCCAAAGTAAGGGAAGCACGAGAGGGTTAGATGCTAGGTGAATCTTTATCACTAGATTCTTGCATAGGGCAAAGATCGAAGGGTCCTAAATGGTTTGAGAAGTTATGAGAGCAACAATCCATTGCCCTCTTTTGAGGTTGTGCTTCAAGAATTACGTTCGGCTTCGCTAAATCTTCTCTCTCATTGTGATTACTTCAATGCTGTTACATTGGTCCTCTCCATCAAATTCATCTTCTTCGTTCTTAAGAACGTGCATGCTCATGCTGTATCTCGCAAAACTGATTCGATCCAGAGGCTGTTGCGCATAAGAAGGGGTATTGAGTGTAACAAGTAGTATCAGAGCCAAGACCAGATTAATCAGATTTATGAGAAGGTCAGTACAGCGTCAAGTGACACAAAATCAAGATTAATGTCAATGATATGGAATCAAGTGGAGAAATATGGCAGCGGAGAAAATTTCAGCGTGTGGTAATATGTGGTGGATGATGTCCTTGTCCAGTAAGAACTAATCGCAGCTCTTGAAGGGGACAAACCAGAAAAGATGCCCACTGAAGATGGAAGATTATGGAGCAGAAGATTGTCAGTACAATCTGTCTATGTCTTACCGATAAGATAAAGTACTTGGTGATCAAGGAGAATTCACCAAAGAAAAAATGAAAGGACTTGAGTGGTTGGAATATAGTGGTTCGGACTAGATTCGTCACTAATGGGCTAAGTGGGCTTTGCACCTTGGTTGGGCCCTAATATAGGGTTCCACCACAAAGGGGGGATGGCTATTTAAAGGGGTTCGCGGTCGCAATTGAGAGAGGCACAGCCACCGAAACCCTAGCCGTCACCACTTGAGCCTTCCCGTGTGTGCTGGTGCTGGCACACTGACACACGGTGTTCTTTGCCTCGAACGTGTAGACTACAATAGAGGTGGTATTACTACTGCGATGCTAATCGGGCGTGTCGGGACCCGAATTTGCAAATCCGGACCCTCTGTGTATTCAGCACTAGTCCAGGATCACGCTAGTGCACACAGTCTCAACATCGGTAAATATCACAATCATACTGAACGAAATAGTAGTGTACTTTACTTAATTAACCAAACTGGTTGCTCGACCTTATGGCCAAGTTACAAAGATACGCCTCACAGGGCGAAGACTTATTAAAATAGAAATAACTGCAGCGGAATAAAATAGATTTCGTGGCACCATCCAGTATACCACAGGCAACTGACTGGGCCCGCTCCCTAGTTAGACGGCTCCTCCTGGTACTCTTCCTCCAAGGCTGGCGTCGACTCTTCCTCAACTGATGTTGTATTATGGCAAGGGTGAGTACTTGGTACTCAGCAAGTCATGCATAGAAGGCAAGCTAATATTCTACATGCATGGCTTATTACAAAGGATAGGCTAACAGGTTCATTTGCAGTAAAGTAGCATGAGTAAATACAATAATAGATTGCAAGCGGTAAAACAATAATGAATAGAGTACTTTTCACAATGATCTCACAAATACAGCATTTTTCGATCCTAGGCCCAAGTCATAATTCCAAACCAACCATCTTTCCAGAGTCAAGTCATTTTTGTGAAAGTCTAACCCTTGACTGTAATTCCCGAGCAATGTCCAATGTCGCGGACTCGGCTATTCGAATAGATTTTACACTCTGCAGAGGTTATGCACTTTACCCACAAGATACAGCCAAACACCACAAAGGCGAGTGTCCATAACAAAGTCTTTCGGAAACTTCTAACAGCACAAGTGGGCCTCCCCGGTTATTGCACACTAACTCTTCCCTTAGCAATGGCGAAGTCTAGGCCAATCAACCGTTAGATGGGTACCTGGCCGCAGCCCCGGTACGCTCCCCAGTACAACTACACAAAAGGTATAGTTGACACCCCGAGGTCCCATAGGTACGTTATTAGCAACTTAATCAACTAGGTCCGTCCCATTACAGACATGTGGTTGCACGTTTGACTCAGTTCAAAGGCTTGCAAGGTTAAGTCCTTAGGGTGACCAGGGCAAGATTACCCGAAGAACCAAATCAACTTCCCCGGTGCCACAACTGACCCACTCGATCATTCTTGCCACATGCCCCGGTCTAAATCTATTTATCAAATCCCAGTTGATTACCATGCACCACGTGCCATCGATAACAACATCAATAACACATCACACTTCTCAAAAACATGTTCCATATGTCATTAAGTCAATGTTAACATGTAATTATTCAAAATCATGTTGTGACTATGTGGCAGGTCTAAGCAATATAGTACAACGGTCTAATTACCCATGTTGGCAATTTAATATTGTCCAACTAAATAATCCACAACTAGGGTGACAAGGGTTTATGGCACATAAGTAATTAATCAAGGTGTCATACTGCAATTTGGCATTTATCTAATTTCCCAGAATTATTTAAAGCATTTTCTAATTGAATTAGCATGCAATAATTTAAATCAGATAGATTTCAAAAATGGGATCAATATGGTCAAGGCATAACTTACCTTCAAAGAGTACTTGTTCTTGGTCTTGAGCTGGCTCCTAGGTCAATACTTCTCCTTCGAAGCCTTCGGGTACTTCAACGTCTACTCGTAATGCGTGCAAATAGCAATAAATAAATAAAATAGTACATGCACATTGCTCAAAAAATCAAATAAAGTCCATAAATAGAAAGGGCAATATTTTACAAATTTTTGGAAATTTGAATCGCTCAAATCGGAGTTAAAATGCAAAAGTTATAATTGTTTAAAGTTTAAAGAATCTATTAATTAAATATAAACAGAGAAAATTTCTTGTCCAAAAATTAACTAAAATTTATATTTGAGTAGATCTCAATTTTATAAAAATTTAGAAATTGGAATCACTCAAATCGGAGTTGAAATGCAAAAGTTATAAACGTTTGAAGTTTGAAAATTCAAATAAATCAATAAACTGAATTAATTCATTTATTTTTCTATTGAAAAATCCGATTTATGACGTCAGCATGGGATTTGAATTTCCACCGAATTATTTTCCTATTGAAAAATCAAATTATTGCGTCAGCATGACGTCAGCGGGTCCATGGACTTGGTCCACGGCTCGGGCTCGGTCCACCGTGGACCCGGTCCACGGGTTCACGTGTCACTGACACGTGGGACCCACTGGATGACGTCAGCACTGACGTCATCGCGCTTCGGCCGAGCGGACTGACACGCGGGCCCCACCCGTGACGTCAGCATGACGTCACAGATGACGTCATGGAGCCGTTGGCCAGCCACTGACACGGGGGCCCCACGCTGACGTCACACGTGACGTCAGCGGCGACCGCGGCTGACCGCGCCGGTTCGGCTCCCGCGCACGTGGCTAGATCTCGGCCGTTGATTTGAAAATCAACGGCCCAGATCGGATCTGGACCGTGCACGTTTGGGGTAACGTGGCTCGATCTGAGCCGCACAATTCTGATCAGACAGCTGTGATTGGATCGGGTTTCACCGCGTCATGGGGCGACGCGGCATGTCCCGGCGCGCAACACGTGGCACGATCTACGCTGTTCGATTTTGATCGAACGGCTGGGATTACATCTAATGCTACAACGCGGGTTAACCCTAACCGTACGATCTAGATCTAACGGCTGAGATCTATCCAAGCACGGTGCAGTTACGGGCGACGTGGCACAACCTAGAGCGTTGGATCTAGATCTAACGGTCTAGATATAATCTGGGTTTCTACAGGGATCGAGCGGCGTGGACTCACCGTGATCGTTGGATCTCGATCAGACGGTGGATAAAGCTCGGGGGCAGCGATGGCGACGCGACGGCTTGCGGCGGCCGGAGACGAGGACGACGACCCACGCGGAGGCGTTTGGGGCGTGCTCCGGCGAGTGAGTGGTCTCCACGGGTGCGCCTTGACACGAGGGTTCCGGATCTGGTCTCGGTGACGGCGGAGGACGGCTGATGCAGCGGCGAACGGCGGAAAACCGTGGCGGGCTTCACCTCCAACTTCGGCGAGCTCTCGCGGGCGAACGGCGTCGACTTGACCTCGACTAGCTAGGGCTACGGGTGTGCACGGAAGAGGAGAGCGCGATGGCGGCGGCGGCGCATTAAATAGGGGTCTCGGCTTCCGTGAAACTCGCGGAAACCGAGGCCCAGACGCGGGCGGCGGCGGAGTCCGGAGGCGACACGAAGAGGGTGACGTGGACGCATTCTAGTCGCCCACGTGGCGCGATCAACGGCCGAGATCGCATGGGGCGAACGGGTTCGGCCCGAACCCCACGTGGGCGACGTGGCACGATGCTGGCCGTTGGATCTTGATCCAACGGTTACGCGATTAGGGCTAGGTCGGGTTCGAGTCGGACTCAGGTCGGACTCGGACTCGAGTCTGACTCGGGCTCGGTCGCACGAACAGTAAAACCCACTCAGCGATTAAATAATTAAAATAATTTCTAGGAATTCAAATAATTCAAGAAAAATAGCAAATTAATCAGAAAAATTCTGGAAAATACTTTGAGACATTTTGAACTCAAATAAAATATTTCCAACAAAATTTTATTTATAAATTTTAATTCTTTAATTATTTCAAAAGGGAATAAATTCAAAATAAATCCAAATAAATTCCAAAAATTCACCAAAGTGCAAAATTTCATTTAAATTCATGAAAAATCAAAAATTGGGGTGTTACAGGGCGCGAGGAGGATCGACCATTGAATGAGGAAGATCAACCACTACGACAGGATGCACGCTTCATTCATTCGGGCTGCATCAACTCTCCTTTCGCTGCACTGTGCGTCTAGTTGTAACGATCCATGATCATTTACTTGCATGGCTTCCTAGTTTACATGGTAGAATTTTTAATTGTGCGCTAGTGTAGCCCACCCGTATCCCTTCAGTGATATTAGAGCCAGCTCGTCTAGTTAATGATCTGGATGATTTGCATATGCGTGATGTGCGATAGTAGCAGATTGGATCTACTGCTGGTTTGATATGATGACCTAGCTTTCAGGTTTAGGGTTTTGAGATAGATCAATCTGTTCTGGTTGTGTCAACTGTACATGGCGATATTGCTTGAATCACCCTTACTGATCAGTTTCTACCATTTGGGTCAACAACAACGCTGCCGTATGGGTCCTACCGAACAGAGCGATTTTCCAATGGAAATCAAGTCGATGAGATCGATTCAGAATTTGTTTAATTTGATTAATCTGATGAAAATTTTTCATGGAAATCCATATACCGAATACATGCCCAAAATTTTTCATCCCAGGACCCCGCGTAGGTTGATATATTGGATTCTTTGCATAACTTGCTTTTGCATGATGATATATAAATAGTATGGCTCTCGTTTATGTGATGCATGGTCATGACCTCCGTGTCATGAAAAATAGCCAAAGGCTACACATCATTGTATAACGGCCTGCATGTCGATATGTGATGCTTGATGATCAATGTAATTCATTAATAGCTATTAGGAGTAATAGCAAGGTAGGATGGAGATCTCTAGCATGATGGCTCAGTGAACATGTGGCATGGTAATGGAGATTGCTATGTCAAGGGCCATACTATTTCACAGTTTAATGTGATTATCTGTGATTTATTTTTCCTGTTACACTGCTTTACATACGATTACACTAGATAATTCAATTATGTTAGAGTAATATCCCTTAAAGAAAATTAAGTTAATTTGATGCCCATCCAAATTGTTACAACTATCAAATCTTGATCGTTTACTAGTGCGTCTACCAAATCAGATTGCAGTTACCTATATTGACATGGTAGGGTATGTGTCAAACAAGTACACGCAGACATTGGTTTAACTTAACTAGGCTATTAAAATGGTTTTGAGCCTAGGGGCATGGTGTTTAGTTGGTGACATGAGATGTCACCCAACCAGCAAGAATTACATGAGATGTAATTAGCAAGGTGTTGCTTACCGAATGACATGAGGTTTCTAGCAGTGATGCCAAAGCTCACTAGGATTTAATGAAATTTGGATCTTGACTCACTATATGTAGTTAAAGGGAACAAGATTTTATATAGTGGGAATATCTTTTATTAAATTGTTTAGTAGAAGATCATGCATAAATATAGTGCTTATTTGCTGCATATCTATGTTGTAGATTAAATGGCACCTACTGCTTCCTCCACACCCAGTTTTAGCTTGCGTTCGATTCTTGAAAAAGATAAACTGAATAGAACAAACTTTATCGACTAGTATTGCAATTTGAGAATCGTTCTCAAACAAGAAAAGAAAGAATATATTCTAGAGAAACTGTACCCAGATGAACCTACTGAGAATGCCACTCGAGCTGAGAAGAATGAGTATGAAAAAAATTGTACTGATACCGTTGATGTTAGTTGTCTCATGCTTGTCACCATGAACTCTGAGCTTCAGAATCAATATGAGGACGTAGATGCCCATAATATGATTATGGGTTTGAAAGGTATGTTTGAGAACCAAGTGAGGGCTGAGAGGTATAACACCACAAAGTCCTTGTTTGCATGTAGGCTAGCTGAAGGGAGTTCGGTCAGCCTTCATGTGATCAAAATGATTAGTTACATTGAGAGCATGGGAAAGATTGGTTTCCCCCTTGGTCTAGAGTTGGCCACTGATTTGGTTCTCCAATCGCTCCCTCAGAGCTATGAGCCATTCATTTTGAACTTTCATATGAATGACATGGAGAAGAACTTGACCGATCTGCATGGGATGCACAAGTCAGTTGAGGAGAGCATAAAGAAAAGCTCTAGTCATGTGATGATGGTTTAAAAGACTACTCAGTTCAAGAAGAAGAAGTTCTCTAAGACTAGTGGTCAGGATAAGGGCGCGGGTAAGTCTCAAGATGAGATCTCGAGCAACAAGTCTAAGCTTCAGAAGTAAAAGGCTGAACCTGCACCCGATGCCATTTGCTTTTACTGCAAGGGGACAAGCACAAGAAGAGGAACTATACGAAGTTCCTGGCAGACAAGAAGGAAGTAAGACTTCCACTTCAGGTGTTGTCATTAATGTTACAGAGATCAATATTGCTACTTCTCATATTGGTTCTTGGGTATTTGATACCGAATCGGTTGCTCATATTTGCAACTCGATGCAGGGACTAATAAAGCATAGAAGTTTGGCAACAGACAAAGCAGAGCTTCGTGTTGGCAATAAAGTGACAGTTGCTGGATTGGCTGTTGGCACTTATCAATTATTTTTACCTTCAGGACTAGTTATGGAACTAAATAATTATTATTATGTTCCAACTTTAAGTAGAAACATTATCTCTGCTTCATGTTTGGAAGCAGAAGGTTATCACTTTGTTATTAAGAACAATTGTTGTTCTATTTATAAAAGTGATATGTTCTATGGAGTTGTCCTATGGTTAATGGTTTATCTATTTTAGAACTTGATCATGTGCCGATCTATAACGTAAATGCTAGGAGGGTTCAGCCTAATGATTTGAATCCCATGTACGTTTGCCATTGTGCTTAGGTCATATAAATGAGAAACATGTAATGAAGCTCTATAAGGATAGTCTTCTAGATTCATTTGATTTTGAATCACTTGAAACGTGCAGGTCTTGTTTACTTGGCAAGATGACTAAGACGCCTTTCATCGGTGTAGGTGAGAGGGTGAGTGACTTATTGGCCATTATACATATGGATGTATGTGGACCGACGAGCACAACGGCCAGAGGTGGTTTTCAGTTTTTCATAAATTTTACTGATGACTTTAGTAGATACGATTACATCTACTTAATGAGTCATAAGTCTAAATCCTTTGAAAAGTTCAAGGATTTTCAGAATGAGGTACAAAATCAGCTTAGCAAGACAACCAAAGCTTTACGATCGAATCGTGGAGGAGAACATTTGAGCCAAGAGTTTGGTGATCATTTGAAGTAATGTGGAATTGTTCCATAGCTTACACATCTGAAGCAATGTGGAATTGTTCCACAACTTACACCACCGGGAATGCCTCAATGGAATGGGTTATCCGAATGACGGAACCAAAATTTGATGGACATGGTTTGGTTGATGATGAGCCATAGTGATTTGCCATTGTCTTTTTGGGGATTTTATCTAGAAACAGATGCGTTCACTATTAACAGGGTTCCATCTAAATCGGTAGAGAAGATGCCATATGAGATATGGACCAGAAATTGTCACGGATTGTCTTTTCTCAAAGTATGGGGATGTGAGGCTTATGTAAAATATTTGATGTTTGATAAGCTCACGCCCAAGTCACGAAAATGCTTCTTTGTGGGGTATCATAAGGAAACTAAAGGATATTACTTTTACATAAAAGAAAAGAATAAAGTGTTTGCTACTCGTAATGGTGTATTCTTGAGAAAGAATTTCTTTCCAAGCGAGTTAGTGGGAGCACAATGCGACTCAAAGAGATTCAAGAAGCTTCTACCAAAACTCCACAGGCTAAACAAGATGTTTTACAACCTGTAGAGGATACATCAGCCCCACGTAGGTCTGGTAGACAACACCGAACACCCATAATGTATGGGCACGATGTTCTATTGTTGGACAATAGAGAAACATTATTGTTGGACAACGTTGAGCCTAAGACTTATAAGGAAACAATGATAGACCCAAACTCCGAGAAATGGATTGAAGCCATGATATCCGAAATAACATCCATGCATGATAATCAAGTTTGGAACTTGGTTAATCCGCCTGATGGTGTAAAAACCATAGAGTGCAAATGGGTTTTTAAGATTAAGATAGACATGGATGGAAATGTTCATATCTATAAAGCTCTATTGGTGGCAAAGGGTTTCAAACAAATTTAAGGTGTTGACTATGATGAAACCTTCTTACCCATCGCTATGCTTAAGTCTGTTCGGATCATTCTAGCTATTGCTGCATTTCGATTATGAGATACAGCAAATGGATGTCAAAATAGCTTTCCTCAATGAAAATCTAAGTGAAGATCTCTACATGACACAGCATGAAGATTTTGTCGATCCACAGAATGCTAGAAAGGTATGCAAGCTTTAGAGATCCATTTATGGACTGAAGCAAACATCTCGGAGTTGGAAAATTCATTTTGATGTGGTAGTCAAAGGGTTTGGCTTCGTCAGAAATGAAGAAGAGCACTGCGTCTATAAGAAGACCAGTGGGAGCGCACTTGTATTCTTGATCTTATATATTGATGACATATTGTTGATCAGAAATGATATTCCTTTGCTGGAATTTGTAAAGTCTTCATTAAGAAAGAGTTTATCTATGAAGAACTTAGGAGATGTAGCATATGTCTTGGGAATTGAGAACTATAGAGATAGGTCTAAAAGACTAATTGGATAAAGACAAGATATGTACATTGACAAGGTATTGAAGAGGTTCAACATGCAAGATTCCAAGAGGGTTTCATGCCCATGTCACATGTTATTAGACTTAGCAAGACTTAGTGTCCTTCGAACACTGGTGAGCAGGACAGGATGAGTAAGAGTCTATATGCTTCAGCAATTGGGTCTATAATGTATGCCATGATTTGTACATAATCGGATGTGTTGTATGCTCTAAGTGTTATGAGCCGATATTAGTCAGATCCAAGTGAAGGTCACTGGATAGCATTTAAGAACATACTCAAGTACTTGAGAAGAACTAAGGATGCGTTCCTCGTTTATGGAGGTGAGGAAAGGCTTGTGGTAAGTGGTTACACCGATACAAATTTCTAAACCGGTAAAGATGATTATCGTTCGCAGCCTGGGTATGTGTTCATGCTGAATGGAGAAGCAGTGAGTTGGAAGAGTTCCAAGTAGAGTACGGTTGCTGATTCTACAACAGAGACTAAGTACATTGTGGCTTCAGAAGCTGCAAAGGGGGCTTTTTGGATTAAGAAGTTCATCACTGAACTTGGTTTGGTTGATAATGCTTCTAGCCCATTGGATCTCTATTGTGATAATAGTGGTGCCATTGCGCAAGCGAAGGAGCCTAAATCGCATCAAAAGTCCAAGCACATATTGCGGTGCTATCACCTTATCCGAGAGATTGTGGATAGAGGTAACGTGAAGATATGCAAGGTGCACATGGATTCAAACATATCTGATCTGATAACAAAACCACTCCCACAACCAAAGCATGAAGCACACACGAGAGCCATGGGTATAAGATACTAGGATGATTGGCTCAAGTGCAAGTGGGAGACTATTGGTGATATGCCCTTGAGGCAATCATAGAGATGATTGTATCACATCTTATGTTTATGGAACAATATAATTGTTTATCTTTTGAATAAATATCAATTGGATTAATCAACAAGTAAGTGACTTGGTCATGCAACTTTTTATATATCGATATTAATCAAGTTATCCCTGATCAGTTATCATAATATAGGACAATTATGTTTCATAGATCAGCACATGTATTGATTGATGATTATGTTTCACGGGTCATAGAGATATGGAGATATCTAATCAATAATGTGGACGCTTGTTATAGAACATGCGTTGGATAGACTCATATCAGACACTACGAGAATTGTTATATATTCTTATGTGTCATCAGTTGGTCTCATGCATAGTATATGTATGATCCTTAAACTTGAGATCGTCAGTGGTTACCTAGAGGTGTAATGGTTTTCTTAGGGGCTTCCAAATGCTACTCTTTAACCAGGTAGTTATAAAGGAAATTTTGGGGTTTACTACGAAATGAAACATGTTGAGGTACATGGATGATCAAGATGGAATCTGCCCCTCCTATATAATGAATAGATATCTCTAGGACCCTCGAGGTAGGTGGATTTAGGAAATGCATGGCTATGCTGAATGTGATTGAGAGTCAATCCAGATAAATTAATTCACTACGGTATGAGTGAAGGGATCAAGTTGTCATAGGATGACAAGACTATCACCTTGAGTTCGATCTGATATCGTGAGGCAAAGAGAACATGACATTATCACACTATAGTAGGTTCGTCCGATGTTTTATGTATATTTGGGAATCGATATGTACTGCTAGGGACCGCTATCGATTATCGAACAGAAAGGTGTTTCTAGGTCGTGTCCAAATATGCATGAGCCTACAGGGTCACACACTTAAGGGGTTGGAATATAGTGGTTAGGATTGGATCCGTCACTAATGGGCCAAGTGAGCTTTGCACCTTGGTTGGGCCCTAATGTAGGGTTCCACCACAAAGGGGAGGCGGCTATTTAAATGGGGTTCACAGTCGCAATTGAGAGAGGTGCCGCCATTGAAACCCTAGTCGTCACCACTTGACCCTTCTCTTGCACGCTGGTGCTGGCACACCGACGCACTGTGTTCTTTTTTCTGAATGTGTGGACTCTAGTAGAGTTGTTGCTGTTACTACAACGCTGATTAGGCATGAGGAGGATCGACCACCATGCAAGGAGGATCGACCACTGAATGAGGAAGATCGACCACTATGACAGGACGCACGCTTCATCGATTCAGGCTACATCAACTCTCCTTCCGCTGCACTGCGCGTCCAATGGTAACAATCTATGATCATTTACTTGCGTGGCTTCCTAGTTTACGTGGTAGAATTTTTAATTGTACGCTAGTGTAGCCTACCCGTATCCCTTCAGGGAGTTCAGTTTATTTCCGGCTTAAAGAAGAATCTAATATTTGTGAGATCATTTGAACTCGAAGGTGGTGAGGTATCACTTCAACGTGGAATCATGCGAGTTACATGCAAAAGGCAGATAATCATAAAATGTATCTAGAGCAATAGAGGGTACCGATTGATGGGTAAAACAAAAGAAAGGGCAACCAATGGGAGGTCTAGTAAAAATCTAGATCAAGAGAAGAAAACTGTCATCAACAGTAGGTAATCAGATCTCAACTGTAGCTATGTGTGGAACTACAAAGACGACTGCAAAATCTAGCAAGCACAAATGCTAAGGTGGGAGCTATTGGAAGAAGGAAGACATGCCAACACCAACCACACCATACCAATGAACAAGTGGAGCTTGTAGATGGTACAAACCTATGGCATGGAGAGCTATAGGAATATGAGACGTGGTGAACCAAACTAAACAAAGAAATGGTTCTTAGGTGGAGGGTTTGGGAATCCAAGCCCAAGCACTAACACACACATTATAGTGTATGAGCTCCTGTGGAGGGGGCACTCCCAAATGTGGGAGGAAAAACAAAAAAATACACAGTCGACTTGGAGATAGTTCTTAGAGGAGCATGATGACTTCAATGGATAAGATTCAAGGTGGATATTGTTAAATATGGTGACTCATATCTCATCTTTTAGGATTTAGAAAGGTGTGCTAGATGGATCTTAATAAGATTAGAATTCTACTTTCTTTCATAATAGGATTCCTAATTGCTTTGGAGGAGGACAAAGGATGCTATATAAATTCATGGGATGGTCATGGACAACCCAAGCAACTACAAAGCCACAAACTAACTCATTCAAAGCAAGAGGCGCACGAGATGATTAGAAGCTAGGTTATTCTTTGGCACTAAATTATTGTATAGGGGAAGGATCGAAGGGTTTTAAAAGGTTCAAAAGGTTATAAGAGAGCAACAATCACTTATACTCTTTTGAAGTTGTGCTTAAAGAATTGGAGTCCGGCTTTGCCAATTCTTTTCTCATGATGGTTGCTTCAACGCTATATTGGTTCTCTACAAGATTTATTGTCTTCATTCTTGAGAACACGCACACTCGTGCCATATCTCACAAAACTCTGATTTGGTCTGGATGCTGCTGCACATAAGAATAGGTATCAGAGTGTAACAATACTAGTGGTATATGGTGGGTATAAATTATATCTAGTTATTAATTTATTTAGGGATTTCTACTACTTACTATCAAATGTATTATAAATAAATAATAGCTAATTTGATTCGTTGGAAAGAAAAGAACAAACAATCCATTTTACACCATAAAAGAGCCATATCATCGACGTACAGCTCCATCAACACCAACAAAACACGATCGAATCTCTTTGTTTCTGCCCTCTCAAGAGGATATTTTGATCATATGTCGATCGCAGTACTAATTAAAACGGCCATTGTCTTCAAATGGCACCATATGCACAGATAATGTTCCTTCTGAAATGTGTAACGACCATACATAGATACTCCCTCCGTTGATTAATGTAGGGTGTTTTTTTGGTTTTGGACTTGTTGATTAATATAGGACGCCTACGGTTTTCAAAGCAAATCTGGAGGTTTGTTTCCTTACTCCCTTGGTAAGCCAAAATATCGGTTGAAGTTCAAAGCATGCACGCATGCAATTTTGGAAATAAATTTCGTAGAGCTAGTCTGCATACTTCTTTCCGTGCATACCTGATGCTGATTGATACCACGTGAACAATCCTGCAATCTAGCGCTACGACATTAAGTCTGAATTAAGCAACCAAATTTGCATCGAAATAAGCGTCAGGTATTTATTTCCACCTGAATTAAGTTGTGGCGTTGGATTGCAGAATTGTTCACGTGGCATCAATCAGCGTCAGGTATGCACGCGAAGAAGTTTGCATACCGGCTCCACGGAATTTATTTCCTGCAATTTCACCTCGTATACCATCAAGCATGCAATACAATTGCCCCACAATTGCCCTGCTCTTTTACTCCGTCAACTAGTTCTTGGAGTATTAATTTGGCTGCCGGCCGACTGAAGCTCCAGTCAACATTTCTATTAAGAAGAAGAATACCCTATGACCAAGAACAACCAAGAACTTATGGTAGAGGTGGTCGTGAAAGAGACAAGGCTTTAGTTCAATTGCTTTTTCAATGTTCTTGTCAACTCAAAGTATGCGTATACAAATGAGTGTATAAGAAGAGTATAAATACGACATCAAAATGCGTGGATTAATGACATACAAAATTGATGAATTTTTAAAGAAGAATATAAACCATGATCCAAAACCAATAGGAATGAACACTTGTAGCTTACCTGCGTCATCATGAAGACCATCAGTTTGGTTAGTCTTAAGAGTTAAGTTCAGATATATCCCCATCAAAGTCTGGAACTTCCGCAACATGATAAACACAAGAAACCAATATTTACTCGTAATGCAGAAGAAAGAAAAGACAAAGCCATAAATAGCTCTAGCTTACTGTTTGCACCAGAATTTGATATATATGGAAATATCGGCCTAATACGGAATATAGAGTTTGATGAGCATACAGCGGGGGATTTGGAAACCGAAGATCGAACCATGGCCGATACGGATCAAGTTGTCGTGTCCACAATGGACTCGGATCGGCTGAAGCGTATAAAAGGAGGCCTGAGCCAGGAGGAGGAGGAGGACCAATCAACACAACCACACACATCTTTTTTACAATTTCTGTAGTTTTTTTCTAGTTTGTAATCTTTCCTCTGTAAGTCGATGAGATTAATAAAGAGTTGCGCATCTCCAATTTGTTGATTTTGCCGATTTCGCCTCAGATTTGGTTCGCTTTGTTTTGTTGTGCATCGCCTCTCAAAGCCAATATACCTTTACCCTTGGATTAGCTGTGATCGGCTAATCTAGTTATCCCCTGATCGGCTTTTAGCCAACTAAAGTTATGCTGGTAATTACTCGCTATCGTCTTGATTGATTTTACGACTTTTTACCTTGTCAACTTCAGGTCAAATTGACTGGCATGCTTGAACCCGGCCTTCGTCCTATGTGTTTGAGGCTAAAAACCCTACTTCAAGTTTTTGGTATCAACACATTTTTGGCACGCCCAGTGGGACAGAAGAACAACATGACATCATCCGGGAAAGCCGTCGCAACCACCAAAATCAATCCCGATGCAATAATTGCACCCACATTGGCCAATTTGACGCCAGAACAGCAGAAGGAGATCGAAGATCGGAAAGCCACCCTGGAAGAGATGATCTTGGGATGCTATCAAAAGACCCGACAGGGTGTTACTCAAAAAACCGCTCTCCTAACTCTCAACCCCATCAGCGATGATGGTGTGCCATCCAACCAGGTAAGCCAATACGTGCCGGCTCAAGCCGAATTGTCTGTCATGATCAAGCAATCCGTGCTCCACACGCTAATTAACCAGTAGTTGGCTCTGGTTACGACCTTAAAGTCGATGATCGAGAACAGCGTCAAGACGATTGCTCAGGAGCTGGCTTCGACTGGAAGTTTGCTCGACCCATTATAGTTGCTCCCCACGTATCCCGTGTACTCAGTAGCGCAAAACACCAGCACCGTAAAAGGGTCGGCTCCAATCCCTTCACTAATGCCGACCCAGCCTACTGTGTTGGCACCAATCGCCCACACAGGCAGGGTCACCCATTACCACACGTACACTGACGCCACAAAATTGTGCACCATGGCGAACGTAACACCAGTAGACACTTTCGGTCGATCGGTCCCTCGGCCGATCGGATCGGATCAGAATCCCCAATTCCAAGGACGATTCCATCAAGGAATCCGATCCCGCATATGGTTGTCACTTATAGGGAACCCTTTGTTCCCATGGCTGACGAGTATGATCAATAGCCTCAACATTAGCCTATTCGATCTAGCCGACAACCCGACCTTGCACTCGGGGGGCAGGATGCCAACTTGCACAATTGGCAAAACCCGATGTCGACGGTCGTTATCCAAAACCACCGTGCACCAAGCTGAGAATATGGGGAAATCACCATGCGCAAGGCCCAAAAAAACAGTTCCCCTCTCCGGTACCAATCATCCCCCGAGGTCCCAGGGCCAGGTATGGCCCTTGGGTATAGTGGGGAAACGTTGGCCATTTTGCCGATGCCGATGGTCGGTTTCCCAAACCACCGTGCGCAGGGCAAAGAAGACGGTGAAATCACCGTGTGAATGGCCCAAAAGCACAGTGCGCCTCTGGCCGTTGGGCATACGCGGGAAACGTTCACCATTTTTGCCGATGCCGACGGTCGTTATCCAAAACCACCGTGCGTCGGGCCGAGAATACGGGGAAATCACCGTGCGCAAGGCCCAAAAAAATAGTGCCCCTCTCTGGTACCAATCATCCCCTAGGGTCCCAGGGCTAGGTATGGCCTTTGGGTATAGTGGAGAAACGTTGGTCATTTTGCCAATGCCGATGGTCAGTTTCCAAAACCACCGTGCGCTAATCATCCTCCATCGGCCCGATTTAACCAACTACCCGAGCTAGCACTCGGGGGGCAGGATGCTAGTTACACTAATTGGTAGTACCCCAACACCATTGTGAAATCATGTGCTGAAAAATTGGCTTTGAACTGAAAAATTAACTTAGAATTGGTTTTGCAAAATGTGCTTGTGCATGTGTTTGACAATTTGACAAGAAACAGTAAGTTTCGTTTTTACTGTGGACCAAGTTCTTAAAAGACAAGAAGTTTTACATGTACGCGGACCAAATTTTTTGGTCCGTCGTGAATGGCTTTTTGCTCGATTAGGGTTTGTGCAAATTTGGACTTTGAATTTTGATTTGTTTTTGAGATTATGAAATTAGTGAGAATTTCATGATGCTTGAAGTGGACTTTATGCAATGCTCATGTGAGTAGTTGCATGGATTGACATTGAGTCAAGTCGTGGACTTGTGCTCGGATTTGTTTTGTGGTTTGTTCATGTGCGTGTATTGCTCGAAGACGAATGTGGTCGATGACGGACCGGAACTAGGTTCATGGAGGAACCGAGGTTCGGGACTAGGTTCAGGAGGAACCGAGGTCTTGGTGGTCAAGGATGTCATGCGGGACGTTCGGGCTAAGAGAATGGTGCACATGAAGAATGGTTAGTCACGTGAGAATGGCAGGAGGTCATTCGCGTGCAAAGTGTTAGTCACGTGAGTATGGCAGGTGGCCATACGCGTGCAAAGTGTTAGTCACGTGAGTATGGTAGGGTTGCCATATGCGTGCAAGAGTTGTACTCGGCCAAGTTGGGCCAAGTAGAGTTGTGTTGGATCTGATTCCTTCTAGGAATAGGAATCGTATTCGAACTCCTTGTGGGTTGGTCCTTTAAATAGGAGGGGTGTCTCTGTTAAAGGGCATCAATCGAACCAAGTAGCGTAACAGCGCAAGGGAGCTTGAGCTTGGTTTTAGGGTTTGTACTCTTTTGATGGGAGTACTTTAGACAAAAGAAATAAAGATCAATTCTTCTAATTCCTTGTGTGCTACAATATTCTCTTTTGGTTCTTGTTTGCATACTTGTTCTAATTCTAGATTGGTTTTTGTTTTTTGAGTTTTATCTTGATTTGATCCATCAAAAACCTCTCTAGGGTATTGATCTAGTGTTCCTCAAAGTTTTGTTGATAAATCTTTTGTTGTTCTTGATCAATCTACAAGTTTCGATTAGATTGATTTTCGTCAAGTTCTGGAACAGCAAGCTTGCGAAGCTTATAACTTTTGATCCGTAAGTCCGATCGAGCTGATTCTTTTTGCGTTCGATTCGTACTGGAATATAGTTTCTTGTGTCCAAATTTCAGATCGATCCGACGGTTGGATCTCCGGGAATTCGCGTTTTGACAAACCTCTGTTATTCTGTTTTTGTCGAAAACGAGGCAATTATTTGGTTCTGTTTTGGGGTGAACTTTTAATAGATCAAGAATTTGGTTTTAGCTTCCACACAATCATTCACCCCCCCCTCTGATTGCTATATTCATATACTTCGATCCTACAAGTGGTATCAGAGCAAGGTTTTTCTAATCTATCTTAACCGGTGATTAGATTAATGGATCGTTATTCGACAAAACCATGTGTGTTCGATGGTGTTGATTTTCAGTTTTGGAAGGCCAAGATGGAGGCGTTCATCCAAGCTGTGGCTTCGCAATATGGGAGAAGGTTTACAAGCCATATGAAGTTCCCGAGAACGACAACGTCAACGACGCCAATCGCGCACATGTTGAAGCAAATAGCAAGGCGCGCAACTTGATCATCCAAGGCTTGGGACGCAGCGACTTTGATCGTGTGATTCATCTTCGATCCGCATATGAGGTATGAAAATCTCTTTGTGATTACCATGAGGGTTCTAACACTGTGAAAGAGGTTCGCCAAGACATCTACAAGAAGGAGTACATGCAATTCGAGATGAAACCAGGTGAGTCAGTAGATGATTTGTTTGCACGTTTTAATAAGATCCTTAGCAATCTTCGTGCTGTTGGAGTCAACTATACTAATGCGGCCAATGCTAGACAATTGCTTAGTGCTTTGGACATGTCGGTGTGGGAGATGAAAGTAACATCTATACAAGAATCTACTGTCATGAGTACACTTACACTAGATGTTCTTTATTCTAAGTTGAAAACTCATGAATTAGATGTTCTTGCTAGAAAGAATGATCATAAATCAATTGCTTTGACATCTCAATCTAGCATATCTCATAATAGTGCTGCTTTAAGTTTTGCTCTATCTTTCTTGTCTTCACTAACCGATGAACAGATTGAGCAATTCCCAGAAGAAGACTTGTCACTACTCTCTTCTCGCTTTAACAAAGCTTTACAAAATGTGAGAATGAGAAAGAGAGGTGGTGGTGGCCCTCCAAGATGCTATGAGTGTGGTGATCTCGACCATATTCGTCCAAATTGTCCTAAACTTGCAGGTAAAGCATCAAGGGAGGAGAAGGACAACGATAGAAGAAAAGAGAAGAAGTTCTCTTCAAGTAATAGAAAGAAGAAGAGCTTCATCAACAGCAAAGTTGTCCACCGAGTTCTTTCCGCTCTTGAACAAGTCAATTTGAGCGATGTGGATTCAGGGAGCAGTGAGGACGATGCAACTCCAAGCAAGCATGAGTTGACGGGGTTATGTCTCATGGCTAAAAGCAGCAACAGCTTTACTGAGGACGACCACGACAAATGACTTCAATGAGGTAGATCCTTCTTACGATGAATTAGCTATTGCTGTTGCTCGACTTGGTAAATTGCTTGATAAACGTGACAAGAAAATTAAGAAACATGATTTTGTTGTTGAGTCATTGAATGCTGAAATTGCTAGACTTAAAACCTTGATTCCTGATGATGATGCTTGCAAATCATGTGACTTAATTTACAATGAGCTTACTTTGCTTAGAAAAGAACATGTTACCTTGTTAGAGCAAATCAATGCTGAAAATGAGAAAAATGAGAAACTTGTTAAACATGCTAGTTGTTCTACCATTGATTTACATGATACAACTCCATGTTCTATATGCTCCATACTAGAATTGAAGTTGCATGATACAAATGCTAGGGTTTCTCAAATGATAGAAGATTTGCTTACACATGAGGTTCTTTCATGCTCAACTTGTCGCATAAGCAAAAGGAAAAGTGGACGCGTTCCTGTAATAATTGTTTAACTCTTTCTCGAAAAATTGATTACTTGGAAAAGTCATTAGAACGTTTCACTAAAGGAAAGAAAAACCTAAACATGATCTTGGATCAATCAAAAGTCAGCACTCATAACAAAGGTTTAGGTTTTGATTCTTATGCTCATCATAAATCACATGCTCCCACTGTTGTCAAAACACTTGAAAGTGGAAAATTTGAAATTGTCAATGAGCCTAAGAAAACTGTCTTTAAATCTGCTGGTCTTTTATCTTCTTCTATGATGAATGCAAAATGTGCTTCTACTGTTAAAGCAAAACATCATGTTAAGTACACTTGCACTCATTGTGGTAGAGATGGACATTTAGTAGACTTTTGCTTTAGACTAGCTAAACAACAAAAGAGAGAAAGGTTTAATGCTAGGTCTAATTTCAGAAAGGCACACTCTACTTCTCATTATGTGCCTAGGGTGAAACAAACACCTTTTGTTTCTAAAAACACGGAAAAAGGCAAATCTGTTTTTGTGCATAAGAATACTCGTGTTGTGCCTACTGTTGTGCGTCGTGTGTCTCAGTACTGGATTCCTAAACATCTTATTTCTAACCCCAGTACCGAGGCCTCGACAATTTCTGCTTCTATGTAGGCTTCTCACGCGAGGAAGGAGAACATGTGGCTAGTGAATTTCGGATGCTCACTTCATATGTTCAGTGATAAGTTTGGTTCTTCTTCACTCGTGCATCTCATGCTAAAAGTGTTGCCTTTGGAGATACTTCTTCCACTTCTGTTTTCGCAAAATGCACTAGTCCAAATGATGCAAGTACAGGTGCATATGTTCAGGGGGAGAGTGTCTTTGTTCATAAAAGATGATGATGATGCTGTTGAGGATGAGATAATTGGAGGTTTACATGAGAGACTCTTCCCACGTGCTTGTGTGTGCTTGTTTTCAAGCTTCCCACGTGCTTCACATCGACAAGCGTTCAAGTGAACTTTCAGGCATCTCCATGGTACTCAAGATTTTGGCATTTGGCTTTCTGCTTCCTTATGCATTAGCTTAAGAGCTTATTCTGATGTTGACTTTGGAGGATGTTGAATTGATTTGGTTCGTGCCACCTCTTGAATAATCCCCTTTCTTGAGCATATTGATATTGGATTTCACTTTCTTAGAGATCATGTTGAAAAAGAAAATATTGTGCTTCACCATGTGGATACTGAACATCAATTGGCAGATATTTTTACAAAACCTTTGTCTTCTTCACGTTTTGCTTTTATTCGGGGAGAACTTGGGATTGTTCATCCAATGGGTTTGTTTTGAGGGGGGGTTTCCTTGCCAAGTTCTTTCACTTGATAAGCTCACTTTATCATATTTCTTTATATGTTATGTAATTGAGCTAATATATGATAATATAATTGTCTCACTTGAACTAAAAATGACATTGTGGAATTCCATGGACTGATTGCCTATAGCTAAATACTCTGTGATATCTCACTCTTCTAGGCTTGATATTGAATCCTCTTGACAAATTTGGGCTATGAAGCAAGTGTGGTTTCAACTTTACTCTTTCACAAGACCTTTTAATCACTTTTGCATGTTTATAATCAAAGAAAAATGAAAAGAAAAGGGAATCAATAAAAAAGGGTTGTTAAAAGCAAAAGCCTCAAGTTATGAGCTTCAGGATGCTTTCCCTAAAAGATAAGATGTATGCTTCAAGCATGCCATTCCCTCAAAAGACAAGATGTATGCTTCAAGCATGCCACTCCAAGGAAATAAAAGAAGTATGCTTCAAGCATGCCACATGCGATTCTTGTTTAAAGATTAAATTGGTCCACTAGATTGGAGTTGAAACTACTTGCTCGCCTGATTTGTTATTTGCTTCAACTTTGAGCCTTTGTTTTTCTACTAAAGGTTTTGCTTAGTACTTGGCTATAGTTGACTGAATTGAGGTTGAGATGCATGTCATTCCCTAACTTGCTAAAATCACATCAAGATCATGTATTTTGCATGTTATGTGATATATAAGGTTATATGATCGAATGAGCTCATCTTTTCCTATCTTGGCACTCCCTTGTTTTTCCTTGTGAAATCTTTGCTACAGGAAAAATTTTGAACCTGTTCTCTCTTTTGTACTCTTGATGAATCCATTGTCAAAGGGGGAGAAATTTGGGAATCGTTGAAAAGTTTAAGGAAAAAGGGGGGAGAAGAAAAAGGGGGAGTTGTTTGAGAATTTTGGGAGAAGTTTGGAGAATTTTGAAATTCTTGGGCACATTGCACATTCACACACATTTTCCTTCTCAGGGGGAGATTTTGTTTTGCATTTTGGTCAAAGGGGGAATTCTGTGTTTTCTCGATTTTGTTTTGCATTTTGGTCAAAGGGGGAATTCTGTGTTTTCTCTTTTTGGTCCTTGATCCTTTGGATTTCAAAATCTTTTGTAAAGTGAATGCCAAATGTTCATTTCTTAGTGGTGTTGCCAATGGGTTAAAAATCAGGTTGTTTCCATTATCTCTGTCGGGAACTGCTTTCACATGGTTCACAAATTTGCCCCCAAATTCGGTTCACCTTTGGAACGATTTGGAGAGCCGATTCCATGAATATTTCTTTTCTGATAGTCCTGAGCTTAGGATTTCAGATCTAAGTTTAGTCCGGCAGAAATTCGATGAGCCAGTCTCGGACTACATCCGGAGATTCAGGGATGTACGAAATCGGTGCTTTAGAGTTACACTACCGGACAATCAATTAGCCAATTTGGTGTTCCAAGGCTTGATTCCCCCACTCAAGGAAAAATTTGCGGGACAAGAATTCTCCGATTTGGGCCACCTTCTGCACCATGTATCGGCATAGGAAAGCCGATATTCTGACAATAAAGGGTTTAAAGATAGGTTTAAGGCAAACGAGAATGAAAAGGCCAAAGTAAATATGGTCGATTGCAGCTCCAGCGAGACCTCTGATGAGGACGAAGCCGATATAAACATAGCCGAGTGGGCGAAGGGTCCCAAAAAATCACTTGTTTGCTATGGCTTAAGCCAACAAAAAATAAGTCAGAAGTTAAATATGCCTTTGACGTGTCCAAATGCGATTGGATATTTGATTTATTACTACAAGAAAAATTAATACAGTTGCCAGAAGGGCATGTTATCCCGTCCGCTGATGAAATCAAAAAGCAAAGATACTGTAAGTGGCACCACTCTTTTTCACATAACACTAACGACTGCAACATTTTTCGTCAGCAGATACAGTCGGCTATCGAGGACGGATGACTAAAGTTTGCCGAGGAGCCGGCCATGCAAGTGGACGTGAACCCTTTTCCTATCAACATGGTTCAGTGCTCATGAAAAGGAAAAGAGCCGATGGGTATAAGCGACGAGCCGATCCGGCGGGTCGATGTCCAGTCAAGCTCCGGTGGCGGTGAAACATTGAAGATAACGATCGGCTCATTACAAATAGAAGCCGATCGGGATGGCAGTAACTCAAGAACCATCAAGGTTAAGGGCGAGCCACGGGTAGGACAATGGTACAAAGTCGGAAGAACACTGCTAAAACGAATGGTTACCAAGCCCAAACCAACGTTCTCCCAACTCCTGGAGAAATAGGAGAAGATTGGCCGTCGACCCGAACAACATCCCCGTCGGCCTGATAACCTGTACTGGGCGGACGATGAAGAGAGAGCTCATCGATGGTACCCCTTCTGGCAGTTTTGTTGGGAACGGAGAGCGCCACTACCTTCGGTGCAGTCATGTCCGATGGGGCATCTCCCTCAGGATCGGCCACAGCGACCGGTCAGAGAGAGACTGGCCAGGCCAGTCCATAGCCGACTAGGACCATGGGCTGAAAGACCGATTCAAGAAAATATGCCCGCATCAAACCAGAACGAGTTCTTAGAAGAAAAGGTCGAGTCGTCAAAATCTGATAATGAAATTCAACAATCTGGACGAAAAAATCTGTAAGCCGATTGAGCCAAAACCAACGTGGTGCCCCTCTGGGCTTAGTCGATCCCAGCGTAGACGACTGCAATGCCTGAGAACACCGAAAATGAGGGAAGCTAAACAAGAAGAGGAAAGAGATAAGATATTCAATGAATTGCGACTAGTACAAGTAGTAAAGCAAGAATGGAGAAGAAAAAACCAGATTGAAGAAGATTCAGACCAGACAGTCGATTCCGGTTCACCGACGATTTGGGACGATACTTCCCCCATGGATATCAATATGGTCTTCACCCTGTCGGCCGAATTTAGGACCAAAACTAAATCGGTCGAAGAAGCTTTGGCCCAACTATGTCTCGGCGTGCAAGACACCGTGTTTGAAAAACCCCAGGATATGCATCAGCATCTAAAGACGTTGTACCTAAAAGGGCATATCAACGGCCGACCCATATCAAGGATGTTAGTCGATGGCGGAGCCACAGTAAACCTGATGCCGCTAAGCACCTTCAAGAAATTAGGCAAAGCTAATGAAGATTTAATCAAGACAAACATGGTGTTAAATGACTTCACAGGTGATCCCATCGAAGCAAAAGGAGTAATGGTCACAGAGCTATCGGTTGGCAACAAAACTTTGCCGACTGTGTTTTTTGTAATTAAAGCTCAAGGGAATTACAGTGTACTCCTTGGGCGGGATTGGATCCATGCTAACTACTGCATTCCATCAACAATGCACCAACTTTTAGTGTAGTGGAATGGAGACAAAGTCGAAGTAATACCAGTCGATACATTGGCTCATATAGCATTAGCCAGTCCTGACGCAAATTGGACACACCAAGAGGCTGAATGCATATCCGGCAAAGTTCTGGATGATTGCGACTTCATTTGCGTCAAAAAAATAGGTCTAATGCCGATCAATGTCAAGCCAGACTCATTTGATCGGGCAAATGAAGTGCTGAGAAGATGGAGTCGGGAATAAAAGAGGCCCTTCAGGACAAACTTCAAAGCTATCGGCAAACAATGGACTACGGAGAAGCTATTGAAGATTTTTAAGAAGAAAGATTGGGACAAGGTTTTACTTCAGCCGATTTGCTTGAAGAAGTAGACATAGGGGAAGGTGATACGAAAAGACCAACTTTTATAAGCGCAAAGTTGGACGCAAATTATAGAGCCAGGTTGGTTGAAATACTTAAAAAATATAGGGATTGTTTTGCTTGGGAATATTACAAGATGTCTGGTCTTAGCCGACAACTAGTTGAGCATCGGCTACCTATAAAGCAGGGGTATCGGCCGTTTAAGCAATTTCCTCGATGCTTTAATCTGGCCCTATATACGCTATCAAGGAAGAAATAGAACGATTATTAGAAGCCAGGTTTATCAAACCTTGCCGTTATGCTGAATGGGTTTCGAACATTGTTCCTATGGTAAAGAAAAACGGTAAAATGAGAGTGTGCGTGGAAATTAGAGATTTGAACAGGGCCACACCAAAAGATGAATACCCGATGCGAATAGCTGATATGCTCATCGACGCTGCATCGGGCAATAAGATCATTAGTTTCCTTGACGGGAATGCCAGATATAACCAAATATTCATGGCAGAAGCTGACGTCTCCAAAACGGCTTTCAGATGCCCTGGAGCCCTAGGACTGTATGAGTGGACTGTCATGATGTTCGGTTTGAAAAATGCTGGCGCCACGTATCAACACGCCATGAATTTAATCTTTCATGATTTAATCGACCACATCGTTGAAATCTACATCGATGATGTCATCGTGAAGTCGAAAGATTTGACCGATTTAGAAAAAGTTTTTCAGAGTACGAGGGCCCATGGGTTAAAAATGAACCTCCTTAAGTATGCGTTCGGAGTATCGACTGGACAATTCCTTGGATTTATGGTACACGAAAGAGGAATCGAAGTTAACCAGCAAAAGGTAAAAGCCATAGCCGATACTAAACCACCGACAAGCAAAAATGAACTACAAAAACTGGTCGGCAAGATCAATTACCTGCGGCGCTTTATCTCGAATCTATCCGGACGAATTAAAGCCTTCACCCTATTGTTGAAATTGAAAGAAAATCAAAATTTCGTGTGGGGAGAAGAGCAGCAGAAGGCCTTTGACGACATAAAGGAGTATTTGACAAAGCCTCCAATTCTAGCCGCACCGAAGAAGGGAATACCATTTAGATTATACATATCGGCCGAAGAGGAGACAATCGGGGCCGTATTGGCACAAGAAGTCGATGGCAAAGAACTAGTGATATTCTACCTAAGCCGACGGCTTCTGGATACAGCAAGAATGTACCCTTTCGTGGAGAAGTTATGTCTCTCTCTCTATTTCGCCTGTACAAAACTGAGACATTATATCTTGACGTCAACATGCGTAATAGTGTGTAGAACCGATGTCGTCAAATACATTTTGTCCGCACCAATTTTACGAGGACGACTCGGTAAATGGGCATACGCCTTAACTGAGTTCGACCTGGCCTACGAATCGGCTAAAGCTGTCAAAGGACAAGTCATAGCCGATTTTATCACAGGTGGCGAAACTACGATTGAACTAGTCGACGTTGCCCCCTGGAAGTTATATTTTGATGGGTCAGAATGCAGAGAAGGAGATGGCATCGGCATAGTACTAATTTCACCAAAAGGGTACAACTTCGATTTTGCATATCGGCTCAATTGTCGATGCTCTAACAATCAAGCCGAGTATGAGGCTTTGCTCAAGGGTCTACAACTACTGGGGATCATCGGAGTAAGCCATGTTGAGGTATTCGAAGATTCATTGTTGATCGTGCAGCAAGTCAAAGGGGAATTCCGATGCAACAATGAAACATTAGCACAATACCTGGAACAATGCCTTCAGTTTATCGGGTCGTTCACAATGTTCTCAATTGAGCATATCCCTAGAGAATTGAACGACAGAGCTAACTTGTTGGCACAGCAAGCATCAGGGTATAAGAGTTATAGCCGATATAGCATAATCGAGTCAGTTGACAAGGCAGTAATGTGTGTTGATTCCATCGACTGGAGAATGGAAATTAGGAATTATCTAGTGGACCCATCCAAGCCGACCGCACGAAAAGTCAGGCAGCAAACTCTAAAATATGTCATGTTGGAAGAGGTACTATATTTCCGGACAATGGAGGGATTACTTCTAAGATGTCTGGGAGCCGATGAGGCAAAGGTGACAATGGGTGAAGTTCATGAAGGGATTTGTGAATCTCACCAATTGGCTCATAAGAAATGGATGTTGAGACGAATAGGGTATTATTGGCCAACAATGCTAGAGAATTGTTTTAGATATTACAAAGGGTGTCAAACATGTAAGAAATTTGGAAACGTTCAACTCGCGCCAGCATCGGCTTTACATCAATTATCAAACCTTGGCCGTTCCGCGGATGGGGGATGGACATAATCGATCAGATATTCCCAGCGTCAAGCAAAGGCCACAAATTTATCCTTGTGGCAACGGACTATTTTTCAAAGTGGGTGGAGGCCATAGCCCTCAAGAAGGTTACCAGTACCGAATGAATCAACTTTGTTAATGAACACATCATACATCCGTTTGGTATTCCACAAACCATTACAACCGATCAAGGGACCGTGTTCATGTCCGATGAGTTCCATACCTTCGCAAAGAGCCTGGGTATCAAGCTACCCAATTCATCACCATACTACGCTCAAGCTAACGGACAAGCCGAATCGTCCAATAAAACCCTAATCAAGCTAATAAAAAGGAAGATTGATGAAAAACCAAGAAATTAGCACTCAACGCTATCGGAGGCATTGTGGGCATATCGGCTGGCATACCACGGATCGACCAAGTTGTCCCCATTCCAGTTGGTATATGGGCAAGAAGCCGTCCTGCCCGTGGAAATAAACATCGACTCCCTAAGGATAGCCAGACAAGATAATTTGTCGACTAATGAGTACAAAGAACTAATGATCGACGGTCTGGACAATTTGGCAGAAACAAGATTGGTTACATTGGATCGGCTTAAGAAGAATAAAGAAAGGGTTGCTAGGGCATACAACAAAAAAGTCGTGCCAAAAACATTCAATGAAACCGATTTAGTAAGGAAAACCATATTACCAATCGGATATAAGAAAAATCGATTCAGTAAATGGTCACCAACGTGGGAACGACCATATAAGGTAAATCGACTTGTTGATGGAAATTCGTACATACTCGAAACGCTCGAAGGATCAGTGCTACCGAACGCAATCAAAGGAAAATACCTAAAAACGTACTACCCTAGCATATGGATCGGACCGTGACCGCGTCAAGCAAATTGAGAATAAAAGGCAGTTGATTCAGAAAGCTGATTAAAATATAAAAGCATAGATAAAATACCACAGGAATCGGCTGTATAGAGATCACAGCAAGAGTTTTACAGCCAACATAGGCAGTACAAAAAGCATCAAGTACCCAGCGTTGTTTACAACCAGCATTGTTTAAAAGTGTTTATAGCCCAGACCCGGGCAATCTGGCTCCAAGAGCCGATAACGCCGCCGCGGCCTTCCCAATTGTCTCTTGAACGTCGTCCATGATTTGCTGATCGTCCTTGGCATTACCAAGAACGACGATCATCTTGGTCGATTGCTTCTTTACCTTTCCAAACACCTCGCCTATCTACCGCTTCTGGTCCGCAAGCAAGGAAGCCGACTCAGTAACTTGCACTTAGCATTCGGTGAGCTGCTTGGTGACCATGGCCAATTTCTCCTCAAGGGATTTCTTGGCCGATTCAAGCTCTTGAACTTAGACCTTGGCCTGCTTGAAGCCGAAGGCATCTTGGTCGAACCATTGCTTCTTTTGCTTCACCTCGGCCACCAGCTCATCTAGGAGTTTTTGGTTGGCTTGCTGGGTTTTCCTCTGAGTAATCCTCGTCTTTGCAGCATCCACCGCCTCCCTTTGGCTGTCCAAATGGTAGACATCCAAAAGGGCCTTCATAGCTTCAGGAGGCAGATCGGCTTAAACCATCCTCAATGGTTGGGTATCGGCTAGAAGCTTGGCCTCAGGCTGAGTAACTTCGTGGAAAAGATGATCAAGCCGATCTTGCATGCCCGGCGCAGAAGTCACAGCGGTCGATTATACAGCAGACGCGTCTATGATCTTGTAGATGTCGGCCGGATAGTCATCCGTGGCCATCACCTCAGGGTCATCCAGCTCATCCAAAGTGAAGCCCAGAAGATCGGCCGGATCCGCTGATGGCACTGAGGAGACTGGTGCGGCCGTCGCTGGAGGCTGTACAACTGGGAGCGTCAGAGAAAGGGATGGCAGAATAGCCAAGGAGGTGCCTTGAATATCGGCTAGATTCCAGCCACCTGCACCGACGGTGATGGCTGATTCAAAAGGCAGTACGATCAGTAAAAGTTCAGACCATAAAAAGCCAAGACATGGGAATTTACCCCAGTAGTCGATCAGCCCGGAGAGTTTTCGGCGCTATGCTCCACAGGCTTAGGAGACCTCTTCGCCGCAGACTTTGTTTTTGCTTTTTCTGGAAATTAAGATCGGCTAAGATGAGTATCGGCAAAAGAACGATAATAAAACTTATTCGAAGCAAGGTTTACTTGTAGGGCATCTCTTTTGGGCAAGGTCCGATAGGGATGGGCTCTGGACGCCCAGGTTACCCGATGAGTAACCTGTAAGACCCGTTGCTTGGCTTGCCCTCTTTTGGCGGCCGCTGTCGGACGGAGCTACGAGGTCGACACTTGCTTGCCGGTATCTTTCGTGGGCTTCTCCTGCAAGAAGGGCAAAGAGAACTCAGTCAAGCCGATGCAAGGAAAGTTTGAAAAGTAGAATTGAAGCTTGAAAGGCCAATATCTCTATAGCTAATGATGAATTGGTATAACCTGAACTCTCCTCACTAGAATTGCTAGCAGAAACTACCGTCGGCTCGTGGAAATCGGGCAAAAATAAGGAAATGATAGCCGACGGAGTTCTGTCCAGCAAAAGGGCCTCCGCCACAAAGGACCACCACTGCGTAAATTAGCTCGACCGACGAGAATTGAGGAAAAGTGTGGCAACTCTAGTATCTGGAGGTCGTCGGCCACTTCAAGCACAATCTCCGCGGCTGTCTGGTTGGTCACTCGGGATCGGGGTTGAAGACGATCAAGCAAAGGAAGGCAAGTAATAACTTGCCCAAGGCCCAATTGACGGGCATAGACTGAAGGGTGGTAGAATTCATACGACGGCTGAAAAGTCCAATTCCTGGTATTTAAAACGACATGGATGATGCTAGGGGAGATGAAAAGTTTATAGAGGTCTAAGGTCGATTGGGGCATTAGAGAACTATCGGCATCTAGGTGAAGGAAGGAGGGCCACGGGTGATCGACTTCATCAATATAGCTGAAGAAATCCTGCTGGCCAAAGATGGTTCAGTCTAGGTTCAAAAAGAAATTGAGGTACTTGTTCAATTCGGCCGAGGTTATCTTCAGTTCGCCAGCAGAGCACATGATGAATTTTTTCCCCGTGGCATTGGCTAGCCCTATATTGGGGGTTTGCAGTTTCAGGAAAGTCTTCTCGGGGGAAAGCTGAAACACCTAAGGGCTCAGAAAGAATAGATTAGCTAAACACGCAGTATTGCCAGATCTGGATGAACCACAAAGGTCCCCCTATATTACCAACAACGAACTGGGCAAAACCGGAGAAAAGCCGACCCCGTATAATATGCATCATTTGATAAATGGCCCCTAAAATCATTTCCCTAGCGCAAGCCGACGGCCTTCCACTAACTGTTCCGCTATCAACTGGTAGGTTTGGGTGGCGCCAAGGGAAGCTCCGCAGAACAAGTATTGGTCTAGCCATAGGTTAAGAAAACCAACGTGCTCTTCGACCGACACTAAACCGTTCACCTTATTGTTATTTTGGATATATTTGCGCCAGCCCTCCCCTTTGGATTGGATCAACTTATATCTGGGCTTCCCGCTGAAAGTCGATATTTGATCACCGTCCGGCCTAAGGCAGCACAATTCAGCTATATCAAGAAGGGTTGGACCGATTGGGCCAGTTGGGAAAAGAAAGGCATTGAAGGAATCGGACCAGAAATAGCATGTCGTGGCCACTAAAGGCTCATTAGCTTCGGGATTGGCTAGGCTTAATGGGAGGCACTCGGCTATACCCATTCTTTCCCATTCTACATTTTTCTGAGCCAACACCCTAATGAACCAAGATCGCCATCCTTTTAAGGCTGTTGGCCAAGCTCTAAAACTTTTGCCCCACTCTTTTATATTGTACCCAGCGGCCGATAGGGGGAGTCTAGGAATTTCCTGATTGATTACTGTATCGGCTTCTACGGTTCCTACGGGTCATAGGAAAAACTGATCAGTGGTGTGGGAGATCGGAATAAATACCTGGGATGGATCCATTTCAGCCGATTTGGGATGAGGTTTGATGAGAGAGCAAAGAAAGCCGATTGTTGTTGGTTCGAGAGCTTGAAAATGACCGTGGGGAGACACGCATATTTATACCTAGTAAAAGGAGGTGAAAAGGCGGGAAAATATTTGATACGATGTGCATTAAAAGCGCACCAAAAATGTTATGGCGCTATTAATGAAGCAGTTACTGATGAATTTTTTCCCAGAAGTCAATTAAGTAGGAAGACGATGATATAAGCTGATTTTTAAAAGATAACATGTTATCTTCCAAAAATGGGGGGCATATGTTTGCACCAGAATTTGGTAAATATGGAAATATCGCCTAATATGGAATATAGAGTTTGATGAGCACACAACGGGGGGGATTTGGAAACCGAAGATCGAACCGTGGTCGATACGGATCAAGTTGCCATGTCCACAAGGGACTCGGATCGGCTGAAGCGTATAAAAGGAGGCCTAAGCCAGGAGGAGGAGGACCAATCAACACAACCACAAACATCTTTTTTACAATTTCCGTAGTTTTTTCTAGTTTGTAATCTTTCCTCTGTAAGTCGACGAGATCAATAAAGAGTTGCGCATCGCCAATTTGTTGATTTTGCCGATTTTGCCGCAGGTTTGTTTCGCTTTGTTTTGTTGCGCATTGCCTCTCAAAGACTATCTACCTTTACCATTGGATTAGCTGTGATCGGCTAATCTAGTTATCCCCTTATCGGCTTTTAGCCGACTAGAGTTACGCCGATAATTACTCGTTATCAGCTTCGATTGATTTTACGACTTTTTACCATATCAATTTCAGGTTAAATTTACTGGCACGCTTGAACCCGGCGTTCGTCCTGTGTGTTTGAGGCTAAAAACCCTACTTCGAGTTTTTGGCATCAACACTTACATACCTCGGTTAATATTGAGTTCAGGCAATGGTTCACTGAGGTCTGGCAGAATTTCTTCCATAGTTTCCTGCAATCCACTCAGAGCTAATCGAAGAGCATATTACTCCTACTTACAACACGTTTTGGCGGTTAAACCTTCGTTTGGCATTAATTAGGATTTAGGATACATCCAAATTTTCATTTCGAGTGCACTAGGATTTAGGCAGCAGTGTGACGACCGTCTTTTTAAGGGCTTGTTGAAATATCACAACAGCTACTCAGGAAGATTAGTTGCTGGAAAAGACAAGCGTATATTGCCAGACAAAAGCAATTCAACTTATTTTATTCAATATAAGGCCTAACGGCCGAAGGTTTTTACAAAAGAGGCATCGTAAGCATCGAATAGATTATATTACCAAAAGACTCTACAAGCAGGGCCTGAGCAAAGACAAAGACCTAAAACCAAACAAGATCGCCATCTACGATCTCTTGGTACTCACCAGCGTCTTGGAACTCTAAAACGGTGGGGTTTTGCAAGGGTGAGTACGGGAGTACTCAACAAGTCGCACAGGAATATTTTTGAATATTACATGTAAATGGCTACAAAGGATGGCAATAGGTTTTAATTATCTAGATACAGTTTTATTTTCAACATCATTTTACATTTGAAACACAAACCATAAAATAGGTAATAAGGGGGGGTTTCCATAAACTTAACAACATTAACCAATTCTCCAAATTCCAAAGTAATTACTTGAGCTAGGTTACGGGTGTCACCCCAGTGCAAACTTAACTTCATTTACCGAAAGTATGGCGTAATCGATGACCATCATGATTAACTCTGCAAAGGTGCTCAGCTTTACCCACAAGATATCTACGACCTTTAATGCCAACGTACGAATTAACATGCAACTTAAATGCATGCGACCGGGCAGAGATTATCACAGCATTTCGTTAGATCAATCCTGGATCCATTTATTAACCGATAGGCCTGAACGCTACGTTAGAACACACTATTCCAACAAGCACTTACCGTTGTGAGAACCAGCGAATGACACTACGGTCCATTCCCGTTCTACCCCTTAAGTATACTTCCCTGCCGGGAAGGCTGATCCCCATTCTCCACCGAGTATGGTACCACCAATTAATTAAATTTTCCAGGAAACAGGCCCACAGACCAGTCCGACTTGTGGTTGAGCGCAAACTTAAGTTATTTACTTTGCTCAAGAGGGTTATCATCCTTATGTTGCCAAAGATCAAACCTTAAAACATTTCATAATTCCATCTGGTAGCAACATGTACCAGCCACCATACCAACCGAGGCATTAATCATCAGCCGGAGATCGGACTCAATTCCACCTTGTGGATAGCCCAATACTGTCCCCCTGACTATAGCACTTTTCACAAACTTCGAGCCAGCGACTCAACGGCATTTTATTTTAAAACATTTGAACTAACTTAACAGAAATAATAGTAATTAACTAACATGGCATAAATAATCATCTAGGGTTAACAAAGGTTTAATAGAGTTCAATATTTCAACATGCAGCAAAATAATGCGATAGAAAATTAATTACTAATTATAACATGCATGAATTACGCGCAACATGATCAAAGGAGTGCGGCTTGCCTTGCTCGGCGGCGGAATCGGATGAATCGAAGCGGACGTAGTCGTACTCGACTTTCGACTGGTCCAGCTCTTGCTCCGGGTAATGCTCCTGCTCCTGCGGCTGCTCGACGGTCGAATCTAGCGCAAAAGAGGCGAATAACATAAATAAACAAAAAAACAATAACCTGAAATGAAAACGGAAATCAAAATAGAAACCGAAAAACCGGGCCGGGAGAGAATGGAGGGCAAAATGGTCATTTTGGAATTTTGGGAGCTTCGGATTGCGGAGCGGAGGTCATTTTTGGACTCAGTGGCGCGAAACGGTTCGGAATATGTGATTTTGGAGTTTCTAGGTTTTCTGGAGTTTTTCGGGCCTTTTTTGGATTTAAAAACAGATTTTGGATTAATTAAAGAATTAAATAATCCGAAAATCAAAAAAATTGTTTCAACAGTAACAGGCCAAAATGGGCGAGGCCCATCCGGCCGTTGCGGCCCGAGGCGAGCGCACGCGCGGGGCGAGGCCCATTCGGCCGGCCCACGCGGTGAAGGGAGGGGAGAGGCGAGCGGGCTGGGCCGTCTCGAGGGAGGCTTGGGTTAGGGTTGCGGGGGCGACACGGCTAGCGGCGGAGCTCGGCGCAGGACGGCGCGGCGGCGGCCAAAATGGGGGAGACGGAGGGCGAGGAAGGGAGAGCTCACTGTCAAGCGGAGAGGGAGGGGTGAGTTGGATGGAGCTCGGGGGCGGCTTATATAGGGCTCGAGGAGATGCGGGGGTGCAAGCGCGCGCGGATGGACGCGCGGGTCGGGCCGAGCTGGGGCGACGCGAGGCAAGCGCGCGGTCGGCGACCAAGGCGCAATGACGGCGGGTGGCGCGAGTGGCGGGCGGTTAGCGCTTGGCCTTGTGGGCGGCGCTGCGGGTCGAGGGAGAAGGGTGCGGATCGGCCGGTTTGCTAAATTTGGTCGGGCGCAGTACCGGGCCACTGTGAGCAGCCGACGGTCCAAGAAGCAGAGTATTTGGCCCAAAAAGCGAAAACGAAGAATTCAATTCAAAACCGAGTTCAAAGTTCAATAGAAAAGCAAATGAAATTCAAATTCAAATTCATTTTGAAAATTAGGGTTGTTTCAGGCAGCAAAAATTTTCGTTTGAAATTGTTAAGAAACGAGTGCGCAAGTGCAAGAGCTCTTGCAAATGCATGCATGCGTGTGCGTGTGCTGATTTAGGCTATGTTTGGATGGGCTAAAACTAATTGTTAGTTGCCTAATGGCTAGAGCTAATTGTTAGCCAGCTAATAATTAGTCCATCTAAAATTAGCCTAGGAATGTTTGGATACATGACTAATGGTTGGGCTAATTTCTTAGAAAAGTCATGTCTGCCCCCTCATAATGGGTGAGGAAATAAGGATAAGGCTAGCGCGAGGGTATTTCAGACTTTTCCCAGCGTGTTACATGCTATTAGCCCAAATTAGCTCCTCCCCACCAACTAATGGACTAATTGTTAGCTAAGGGGTTGGCTAAAAATTAGCCCACCTATTAGTCTTCCTGTTTGGATAGACTAGAGCTAATTTTTAGCCAGCTAACAATTAGTCCAGGAATCCAAACATGGCCTTAATACTACAAGCCCATGTATACATTAACTCGCTTCCCACTGTTTCATGCATTAACTAACATCCTATATATAATGGTTCGAGAGGCATATTAATTAGTGATTTCACACTTGCTCTTGGTCTGTAATTAAGCCAAACCAAAACGCGCTCTATTTTATCTATGGAGGAAGTAAGATAGGGGCAGTGACATAAGTACATGACACACTCCATCCCTTTGCACGAAACACGGCTAGGCAGATTATACTACTAGCGGTATAGTGGAGTAAATTTGGGATCTTGGATCTGGCGCCAAATAAACTGCCAACTGAACGAACCGACCAAGCCGTTGCAGGCTTCAATGCTACCGTACTTTACCCTCCACCAGAGGGAGATTCCGCAGTACTATTCTATACGACGACTCCACCAACCACCTAACTATAGAGACGTGTTTGATACTTTGATTATTTATATCGAGAGATATATGTATAAGATGGTTTAAAAAAAAGTTATCTATATATTTAGTTATTTTAATAAAATTATTTTATTTTAGATGATGAGAAACAAATGTAAGAAATACTCTCTATAGATTTGGAACCATTTCATCCATCCAAAAAAAATTAAACCAAATGATACAGGACCATCCTATCTTATTTAGACCTTGTTTGGCAGAGTTACAACTCCATCAGATTCATGAATATTGTGGAACCAGGTATTTCTAGTTCTACCATATCCGTGGAGCTGGAGCTGTTGATATATTAGAGTGTTTAGGTGAATCATCTTGTTTACATTTTAGAATAAAGATATAAACTTAATTCACTTTATTTTAGTCTACAAATTTTAGACCTGAGATAAAGCTGAGATCTAAAGCTTTACCAAATATGATCTTAATCTCATCCTACGTACCAACCAAACACATCCTAAACCATTAAGCCACCTACCATGGTTATCACTTATCAGGCGGCTAAGCTTACATGGTTCACAAGCAATTCTACTCCATTTCTTTTTTTTTTCTCACTTTCAGATAATCTCTCGACGAGGCACCTCTCATCAACCCTCGATCACAAATTCTTGTCACAATGGAAAATGCGTAGTCAAGGTCCCTTGATTATCTTGCATGGTCCTTTAATTATCTTGTTTGCCAATATATAGTTTACCTTTTTTTTTCTAAAAGTATTCAGATGTGTCGAATCGAAACTAGTACTTACAGGAAAAAGAATCAAAACTAGTATATTCATCATAAAAACTGACTTTACAACGTTTAGGTGCGGTTAAACTTTCGCAATGTTAACCGTTAATATTTTTAAAAATATTTAAATTGGACATATAAAAAATTATATATATAGATTTGCCTCGAAAAGTACTTTCGTAATATTATAATTTTATTGGGTTTTATAAATATATTTTAATAAAAATTAGTGGTTAAAGTTGTGTTTTGAAGACTATGTCGATGTCTAAAACAACCGTTATTTGTGATAGGAGGGAGTATATTTTTGTAGCCACTAGAATTATGTTTGTGATGGAAACCAATGGTCGAAGTAAAAAAACCCAATAATTTATGGTGCACCGGAGAGATAATTATTTGTTTATGTACGAAAAGAAACATTAGAAGGTGCATCAGTACATGTGACTCTTCACAAGCTTATACGAGTACTTTCAAAGCTTGTTTATCATGATTAGGAATGAAAATGGATTTGATAGTTTTCGATTGATCCAGATAATTTTCAGATAGAGATTCTGTCGAATAGTATCGGATTGAATACGAAATTTTTTTTCTCGAATACAGATTGGATAGCTTACTATCCGTCGGATATGGATTCAGATAATATTTTAGATATTAATGGATCGGATATCCGGATATTCATGTGAGTTGTGGGCCATGGCTACTCTTTTGTCCCAAAAAGGTTTCTGAATTTTAAAACTATTTTCTAATTTAATTAATCCATAAATCAAGTTTTAATTATTAAAATTGGCAAACCAACTTCAAAAATTACGAATTTTTTTTGAAAAAATTCCTGACACAATCTATCATTTTAAAAAATTATTTCTAAAATTTTATCAAAATTTAATTTTTTTTCAAAAATTCAAGCACTCCTGTCCTTAATAGGAAAATATTTTTAATAAGTATCTAAAAATGCATAAAAACTCATAAATACATAATTTATTATTTTAAACATGATTCAACAAAGAATATAAATCTTGGTTTATTACATGTAACTGCTATATACTCCCTCCAGTTTAGTAATAGCTGTCGTTTTGGATATAGTGATGGTCAAACTTCCGAATTTTTGACTATCGATATATTTTTAAATATTTAAATTTGATACATGAAAATTATATGTGTAGATTTGTCTCGAGAAGTACTTTCATAATATTATAATTTTATTGAGTTTTATAAATATATTATAATAAAAAATAGCGGTCAAAGTTGTATTTTGAAGACCTTGTCGATGTCCAAAACGACAGATATTACCAAACTGGAGGGAGTACTTTTTCTAGAGACTTTGTATCTAAGTATTATCAAGCTGTTAGTGTGTTCTGTGTCTGCTTCTATTTGTATCTATGATCAAGGATTACTTTCATTTTGTGTTTTGATCTAGTGTATGATGAACTAATCGTATGCGTGTGATGAACTAAATCTTAAGCAATTTTGTTTGCGATATAGTATCAAACTATTATCTAAGTGAATAGAAATGCTTACATTTGTTTTATTTTCAACAATGTTTTGATCAAATCAACTAGTGATGTGTTTTCGTTGATTTTTTATATACAATCTGAGGGTTTATCATATTCTGGTAAAATATTCGCAATCGTATCTGATTCGATCCGTATCTGCATTTGATATTATCTGTATTTATATCCAAACTATTTGTATCTATATAAAAAAATATAATAACAAATATAATAAAACTATTATCCAACTATATCATACTGTCGGTGTTTCGTGCACCGGCAATGCGAATTTATGGTCGGAGGGGGTCGCGCGCTCCCTCTCCCCCAATGGTCGACTCAAGAGGCCTGGTGTTTATACTGGTTCGGGCAGAACGTCCCTACTCCAGTTCGTGTGAGGTGGATTGTATTGATTCTTGATCGTTCGTCCCTTTTACATGCTCGCCCCTCCCCCCTTTATATAGGCGAGGAGGAAGGTTACACTGTTGGTTAGAAAAAAGAGGAAAAGACTATGCTCTCGGTCGCCCGAAAGTGGCGGGTTGATGGGGCCCGGCCGACTCCCCACTCGCTGCAGGTCGCCGTAGTCGCTGCGTCGCTCGCAATGAATGCGAAGGTCGGGAACTTGTGCCGCTACGTCATCGTTATTATGGCTGGCATTTAATGCGCCCGATACGCAATAAATGCCGTCGCTTCTCTGGGATATCGGAGACCTGGTCGCGGTCTCGGACTTTGCCCGGCGGTCGTGACTTTGGGCCTCGACTAGCCTGGGTCGGCCCGTGCGTCTTTTTTGGGCCGCTGGGGGTACCCATGGTACGGGTACTCGTCAGTAGCCCCCGAGCCCCTGGGCAGGTCGGAGAGATGCCCGGGGGTTTACCCGATCGAAGGCGGCCGCCGACCCGGAGGTCGGCGACGCTCGGTTGGCGCGACCGCTGGGTAGCTGTGCTCGCCAAAGGGCCCGGCAAGGCGAGCGCACCATGGTGTAGCTCTGAGCCCCGAGCCGGTCGGAGAGCCTGGTCGGGGTTTACCTTGCCGAGGCGGCCACGACCGAGGTCGGCGGTGCTAGGCTCGGCGCTCGCTGGGAGTCGCGCCACCTAAAGAGAGCCCGGTGCGCGAAGCGCACCCGTGGGTGTAGCCAGAGCCCCAGCGGGTCGAGAGCCGGTCGGGGGTTATCCCGGAGGTAGCCGTCGGCGGAGGTCGGCGGTGCTAGGTCGCGATCGCTGGGGAGCCGCGCCCGACTGAAGAGAGCCGGTCTTGAGCGCGCCGGTGGTGTAGCCTTGAGCCCCGAGCGGGTCGGAGAGCCGGTCGGACTCTGGTAGGCCACGGCGTTCGTGGGTTCTTAGAGTCGGGTGAGCGAACGCACGTTTACCTTCGTCGGTCTGAACGTCGTGCTCGTGCGAGCTACTATCGGGCAATCCGAGTGGAACCTTGGCGATCTCCCTCGAGGGGGACCGTTTCCAAGCGGACGTAGCTCCCGGCGCGGGCGTCCGACCCACTGTGGGGCGTTCCATAAAAACCTTTCCTTACTCGATCCCGCGTCGGGCTGCCGGGTCGTCCGCCGACCCGGAGCGCAGCTGGCCGCCGCTCATCGATGAGTTCCACGGGAGAGTGTGAGGTATGGTCTCGGACGTGGGCCACAGTGATTGGGTCGTCCGCCGACCCATCTTGAGGCCCTCTGGGGGCTCACTGCGACCCGCCCCTCGCTCTTTTTTACGTGTTGGGGCGGCTTTCATTCCAGCTAGCTGGATTCGGCCTTCGTAACCCACAGCACGGTGCCGGGCCTCGGGCGCGAGCCCGTAGGCCGCTTGCTCTCCCGAGGCCGGGCGGCCCAGTGGGCCGTTTGCATACCTTTCTTGGCGTGGGGCGCCCTGGCCCATTGTAGCTGGCGAGGCCTGCGATCTTCTTGGCGTCTTGTGTGGCGGCCGTCTGTCGGGCGATTAATGCCCAGCGGGATTTAAATGGACTGCGGCACGTTACCGGAGTAGTGGGCGAGGTGGCAGGCAGACGGTCGGCGACTGCATCGGTTCGCGTGAGGAGGCATTGGTTGGGTGCGGAGGCGCGTCTGTTCCTGCCAGGCGCCTATAAAGGAAGGAGAGGGCGGCGTGGAGGGAGCAAAGCCTTCTGCTCTTGCCCTCTGCAAAAAGGAAAGAAAACGCAAGGGAAGAAGAAAAAGCTTCCTGCTTCGTCGCGCCGTGCCCTGCTCTCCTACGCATACTTGGGGATGTCGTTGACCCCGCACTTGGCCGCGGCGGGTCGCTACCTTGGCTTGGAGAGGAAGGAGCTCCTTCCTCCGCGGCCTCAGTCTGGCTGGAGGACGCCGCCGGCCGGGACCGAGGTCCCCGAACTGGGAGACGGGGAGATAGTCTCGCTGGCGGCCTTCTACGAGCGGGGTTTCGGCCTCCCACTCCACCCGTTCGTCCGGGGGCTGCTGCACCACTACGGGGGGGAAGTTCATCACCTGAACCCGAATGGGGTCCTCCACATCGCGGTCTTCATGACGCTGTGCGAGGCTTTTCTGGGGATCGAACCCCACTGGGGGCTCTGGCGCCACTTCTTCTTCGCGAGGCCGCCGTCGGATGCCGCCGACCTCCTCGGCGCCCTGGCGATCCAACTGCGCCCCCACCGCAAGTCGTCCTACACCGATGTGAAGCTGCCGACGTCCAACCGGGGGTGGCACAGCGAGTGGTTCTACGTTCGGAACATTGGCAACAGTGCCCCGGCCTTCAGTGGGGATTTACCGACGCCGCATCCTCGCTGGACCTGGGGTCCCGACGCGAGGGACCGGAGGAAGGTGGATGTGATCCTTGAAAAGCTCGCGGACCTGAAGCGGCGGGGCCTGACAGGCAAGGTGGTCCTCAGTACGTTCATGGAGAGGCGCATCCAACCCCTCAGGGATCGGCAGCGCCCCATGTTCGAGTACATCGGACCGACCGACCCTGCAAGGTCGTCGGAGCGGGAGCTTCCCCCGTCGGAGGTCCTCGCGTGTGTGGACGCAGTTTCCATTGTGGGAGATACCGAGCCAGCGGGCGAGGCGCCTGCGCCGTTCTCGGCGCAGAATCCGCAGAACTTGGTACGTCTGGTGGCTCCTATTTGCTTTTGCTTTGCTCTGCTCCTTCGTCCCCTTATCCGAGCGCGTTCTTGCAGGGGCTCGGTGGCATGATCTCTCGCCCCTGGCTTCCGGGGGAAAAGGAGGCGAGAGCGGCCGCGCGCCTCGCAGGGGAGCGGCGCGACGCCGCCCTCCTGGCGGAAAAAGAGGCCGCGAAGGCGCGGAAGAGGAAAGAGCGCGCGGACCGGGCCGCGCGCGGCGAGGAGGTCTCTGACGAGACTTTGAGTGACGGCGACGAAGAGTCGTCGTCGAGCGAGGGGGGAGCGGTTGCCGGAGGCGACTCTGGCGGCTGCGACGCGGGTTCCAGCCGCGGGGCCGGCGACCGTGGTTCCGCGGACGAAACCGCGGGCGCAGGGTATGTCCTGAGGAGGCGGAGACCTCTCTCGCCTCCTCGTAGGGGCCTGGCAAAAAGGGCACGTTAGGTGCCGGTCGTTTGCTCCTCTCGGTAAGTGACTTATGTGCCCCCCGTTTGGTTCTCTCTGGTGTTTCTTCTCTCGCAATTCCTGACCGACCGCTGTGCGCAGGGGGCTCACCAGCGCTGGGAGGGCGCTGAGTCCCACTTCGGCGGTGAGGAACCGCACCCTTCCGCTCCCGTCCGCGGGGTCCGCGGCGGCGGTCATCGGGAGCGGGGATCCTTTGGACGCGCTCCCCGCGGCAGGGTCTGCCGGTGAAGGGACGCTGCCGGAGGGGGGAGCGCCGGGGCCGTTGCCGACCGCGATAAAGGCAGAAGAAGCCTCGCCGCGCGCTTCGCCAAGGCCGTCGTCCGGTGAGGCCGGTGAGGTCCTGCTGTCACCCGGGGGGGCTGGGACCGCTACCGTTCGCAACACCGACGGGAGACGTTCCGCTATCCTTGCCTTCCCCCGCATTGTCGACCGTGGGGGTCGGTGCGACCCTGCCGCCGGGGGAACTACTGGGATTCGCGGCGTTCGCGACACCGGCGGGACGAGTTCTGCCGCCCCCGCCGCTGGGGCCACCGCCTGCTTCGGCGGTCCGAGTGTTGCTGGAGGGCGCAGAATCGGCCGGCTGCAGACGTTCGGCAGCGGGAAGTCGAGACAGGCGATTGCCGACCGAGCCGTCTTGGCCCGGCCACGACCGGCCGGAGGGCCCGCTCGTTTCGACGACGAGGCGGAACGCGCGGATTGGAACGCCTTGGAGGAGGAGATGGGGAGGATCCATGCCGACCTCACCCGCACCGTTGACGCCGCGTCCAGGGCGAAAAAGTCCATTGCTCAGGAGTCCCGCTCGGCCAGATCGGTAAGTCTGACGGGGATTTGCCTTTCGTGGATTTCTCGACCGGGGAACGGAGACTGACCGGGCAGGTATTTTATTTGTTGCGCTTGACATCCCGGGCGGTGGACAAGTCGATGTTCCTCCGGCATTTGCACAGCCGGGGGAGTGCCATAGGGGAAGAGCTGCTTGACGCCCAGAGGGCGCTTGTTGCCGAGCAAGGGAGGGCCGCCACGGCCGGTCAGCGGCTGGGGGAAGTCACTGAAGCCTTGCGGGAGGCTCAGCGACTTGCGGAGTCGTTGACCGTCGAGGGGGAGAGGGCCAGGTCGTCCCTGGCGGATGCTGAAGTGGCCAGGACTTCTGCGGTCCGCGCGGAAGAATCCGCTCGGGCGGAGGCCGCCCTCTTCCGAGAGGAATGCGAGTCGGCCTGCAGGGAGGCCGACCATCTTCGCGGCAAACGGGATCTTGCTCGGAGGGAGCTCGCGACGGCGAGGGAGCTTGCCGACCGTGCCGCGTCCGATCGAGAAGCGCGTGCCAAGGTCGAGGAGGACCTTCGCGCCAAGGAGACCTCCCTGGCGGGTGGGTAGTCCTTCCTTTCTGGTAATTGACGTTGCTTTTGGTTTTCTTTTTGACGTTTGCTTTTGGTTTTCTGCAGAGCTGCGGGAGAGCCTCAGCGGCGCGCTCGAGTCGCGGAGGGCGGCGGTGGCGCAGCGGGATGCGGCGGTCGAGTCACGTGACTCGGCCCTTATGGACAAGCGGGTGGCGGAGAGGGACGCGGCCGACACGACGGCCGATCTGACCGCTCTTCAGGTGGCCAGCCAGGCTGTCTGCGACCGGCTGCTCGGACTTACTCCGGGCCCCAGTGTCGTCGCCGCCCTGCTAGGGACGGTCTCGGACCATGTCGAGGCGTCAGTTCGGGAGGCGGCGGTGCTTGGCGCTTCGTCGGCCTTGGTCAACACCATCTCTTACTACGATGGTGTTGACCTTGAGGCAGTCGGGAGCGGCGTTGCTGCTGATCGGAGCGACGAAGAAGTCGAGGCATTCATGGCCCGGTCGACTCCGTGCGCGCTCAAGAGATCGCCGCCGAATCTCGCGCGGGATATCCTCCACGGAAGGAAGGAGATGATTAATTTTTGTTTTTCTTTTGCAAAATGTAATGAACATGATCGCTTGAGCGAATCCGACTGTCGGGTCGTTTTAAGTTTTGCTGCCTACCTCGTGCTTCCTCGTGGATCTCGGACTCTACGGCCAGTAGCTACAGGGCCCGTGGGGGGTGCCCCGAGAGCGTAGGTGTTGTGCCAGTTACGTCAAAAAAGAGAGCACGGGGTGAGACAGGCGACTTAGAGCGCGTGCTTTGCGGAGAAGAGGCTTTGGAAAAAAGGCGTTGCGCCGTTTGGCTCTGACCGCCTTTTTCGGTGAAGCTTTCTCTTGGCCGGCTGGGATGCTGGCCTGAGTCGGGGCGTTTTGACCGACCGAAGCGTCTCTTACTCGGAGGACTTGTTTCCCCAGAGTCTTCGCCGGGACCATAGCCACGAGGCGAGGTCGCGACATTTTGGGTCGAGGAAGTAGCGCGAGGTAGATCGCTTGGTCGGTTGATACACGACTTATGCCAGCGATCCCTTTTGGCGATATCCTAGGTCGGATTGCCTGACCGATCAAGCTATCTTTCGCCGGCGATCCCTTTTCGCGAAATGTCGCTTAGGAGCCGTGGCGCGGGCGTAGGCGGCGGCACTTCGGTTTGAGGAAAATACCACGAGGGAGAATAGCTCGGCCGGTCGAGTTATCGCCCTAGGTTCTTGACATTGGGTCGTATGCAGCCCCCGAGGGGTGCGTGGGGGCTGGAGGTGGAGTCCCCGCGCACCACTTGAGCGTGCTATGGTCGTGCGTTAATTTTCAAAAGAAAGATTAACTCGCCTGGGTGACCGCGCTGTCCTCAGAACTGGTGCTGGACGCTTCGGCTTCCGTTTCTTTGCGTGATCTTGAGGCGCTTCGCCTTCCGTGCCTCCCGCACCGTGGGCTATAAAAGGGGAGGTGCTTGGCGCTCTTGTTACTTCATCGAAGCTGTTGCCTGGAAAAAAAAAACCTTCCTTGCGAGCTATGGCGGACCGCTACACTCAGCTTCGAGAGGAGGTTGGCGCGGAGCAGGCCTGGTTGCGGGAGGTGGCGGAGGTCGAGGCCGAGGCCGTGCGTGAAGACGCACGGCGAGTTGGCGTCCTCGTCGCAGGCGTTCCCCGACTGCGGGGAGGTGAGGGTGCGGTGCAGCGATGGTGAGGGACGTCGCGCGTCGTCCGGCTGGCGGGGCGCACACCAAGATCGTAGCGGGCGGTTCCTTCTTGGTTGGGGCGATGTTCCTCCATAAATGAATAAAGTAGCTGCGTTTCTTTCGTTTCTGTCTTTTTCTTCGTTGAGATTTTTGCCCTCGCCTTTCCATACGCAACCGAAAAGAGTACCACTTCGGGATCTCTGCCTCCGGGGGAGAGGTCGCAGTGCTCTAGATCAGTAATGCGAGAGAGTTTTGAGGGAAAAAACACTCGGTCGGTTGTCGACCGCTGCAGCTTCTTTCGTTTGCGAACTTTTCGCATGGTACAGAGAAGGGGTAGGCTGATCACGGGTAGAACCTTCTTAACTTCTCTATGTTCCAAGCGTTTGTAAGGAGATTTCCTTCAGTGTCTTTGAGACGGAAGGTGCCGGGTCGGAGGACTTCCGCGATGGTGAAAGGGCCCTCGAGGGTGGGAGAGCTTGTGCCCGCCCTTCGCGGATTTGGACTTGACGCAGCACACTAAGTCGCCGACTTCAAATGACTGTTGCGAACCACCGGCGTGGTATCGGCGCAGAGTTTGCTGATATTTGGCCGAGCGCAGGACTGCGACGTCTCGTGCTTCGTCGAGTTGGTCGATGTCGTCTTGCTGCGCCTCTAGCCCCCGTGCGTCGTTGTAGTTCTGCACTCTTGGTGCGCCGTACTCGAGGTCGGTCGGGAGGACGGCCTCCGCTCCGAACACCAAGAACAATGGCGTGAACCCGATCGATCGGGTCGGCGTGGTTCGTAGGCTCCAAAGAACGGGGGGTAGCTCGGCGGCCCACCGTCCCGCGAATTTCTTCAGTCGACTGAAGATTCGCAGCTTGAGTCCTTGGAGGATCATGCCGTTGGCCCGCTCGGCCTGGCCGTTGGCCCGGGGGTGCGCGACCGCCGCCCAGTCGATTCGGATGTTGAAGTCGTCACAGAACTCGAGGAACTCCTTCCCCGTGAACTGCGTCCCATTGTCGGTGATGATGGAGTTGGGCAATCCGAAGCGGTAGACAATATCGTGGAAGAAGCCTGCTGCCTGCGCCGACGTGATCGTCGCCAACGGCTTGGCTTCGATCCACTTTGTGAATTTGTCCACGGCGACGAGTAAGTGAGTGAAGCCCCAGGGCGCCTTTTTGAAGGGCCCGACCAGATCGAGCCCCCAAACCGCGAAGGGCCACGTGATGGGGATTGTCTGCAGGGCTTGCGCAGGAAGGTGCGTCTGCCTGGCGAAGAATTGGCATCCTTCGCAGTGCGACGATTTGGGTCGCATCCGCTACGGCGGTCGGCCAAGAGAAACCTTGCTCGGAAGGCTTTTACTACCAGGGATCATGCGCGTCATGGTGCCCGCACACCCGTCGTGGATGTCCAGCGAAGGTGCTTCCCTTGGTCGGTCGAACGCGCCACGAAGGATTCGGACGGGCTCCTTTTGTAGAGGGCGCCGACCAGGACAAAGACTTAGCCCGCCGGCGAGGCACCGAGCCTCGGTGGTGTCGGCGAAGTGACCCGCTTGTCAACCTGGTCGACGAAGGGTTGCCTCGATCGGTTTTGGCGTTCAGACGCGTCCAAATCCGACTCGGTAGTGAGCATCTTCGGGCAGAGCGTCCGTCTTCGGGGGGTCGGTGGTGCCCCCGGCACTCGGGCCCATCCGGATCGATGGTTTATGGAGGTCGGAGACGAAGATCCCGGGGGGTACCGGTCCTTTGCTGGAGGCAAGGTTGGCGAGGGAGTCGGCTTCACTATTGTAACGCCGGTAACTGTGATGGAGCTCGAATCCCTTAAACCTTTCCTCAAGCCTGCGGACCTCCAAGCAATAGGCGACCATCCGAGCATCGCGGGGCTCGGCGGCCTTCATCACTTGGTCGACGACCAACTTGGAGTCGCCGTGAACGTAGAGCCGTCGCGCGCCGAGGTCGGCGGCGATCCGAAGACCGTTGACGAGTGCTTCGTATTCGGTGATATTGTTGGTGGCGTCGAAGAGCAGGCGGATGGCGTACTGGAGCTTGTTGCCGAGTGGGGAGACGATGACGACCCCCGCGCCGGCCCCGTTCTTGGTGTAAGACCCGTCGAAGTACATCGTCCAGTACTCCGGGTCCTCGACCACCGCAGGGACTTGCGCCTCGGTCCACTCGGCGACGAAGTCCGCCAAAACCTGGGACTTGATCGCCGTTCTGGGGACGTACGATATGTCGAGGCCGTTGAGCTCGAGAGCCCACTTGGCGATTCTTCCGGTGGCATCGCGGTTGTGGACGATTTCCCCGAGCGGTGAGGAGGTTACCACGGAGATGGGGTGTCGATCGAAGTAATGAGCGAGCTTCCTCTTGGTAATGAGTACCGAGTACAGCAGTTTCTGTACTTGGGGGTATCGGACCATTGTTTCGGAGAGTACCTCGCTGACGAAGTAGACCGGTCTCTGCACCTTGAAAACGTGGCCTTCCTCCGCTCGCTCCACAACGAGCGCCGCGCTGACGACCTGAGTCGTGGCAGCGATGTAGAGGAGCAAAGGCTCCTGTGGCTCCGGGGCGACCAGGACCGGAGGCGAGGTCAGGAAAGCTTTCAGTCGACTGAGAGCTTCCTGAGCTTCGTGGGTCCAGCGGAAGCGGTCGGACTTCTTCATCAGCTTGTAGAGTGGCATCCCGCGCTCGCCGAGGCGGGATACTGTCGGGACCCGAATTTGCAAATCCGGACCCTCTGTGTATTCAGCACTAGTCCAGGATCACGCTAGTGCACACAGTCTCAACATAGATGAATATCACAATCATACACAGCGGAGTAGTAAAAATAACTCAATAATAGAATATAAACTATTGAGCGACCTTAAGGTCAACCTTACATTTGTGAAACCCTGACGGCTTCAACTCCAAATAAGCAGCAGCGGAACGAAGAACATCGGTGAATCCCATCAATACGCCACGAGGCAAGCGATGTGGTTCGACTCCTAGATAATCGCCTTCTCACGGAACTTCTTCTTCTTCGACGATGTAGACTTTTGCTCACTGGTGATTGTTTGTTTGCAAGGGGTGAGTACATAAAGCACTCGACAAGTCATGCACTGAGAATGCAAGTCTAATAGCTATATGCATGGCTTGGTACAAAGGAATAGCTCAAGGTATATTTGCAAAGAAATGACTTTTGAAAAGTAATATAAGTAGATTCGAAAGCAGTAGAAACAAGTAAAACATAAATAACTTTTCAAAAAGTTTAATAAACATTTTCCCCATCCTAAACCACATTTCCATCATCTCCATTAAACCAACCCAACTTTCCAAATCCAAGTTATTTTTGAGAAAATCTAACCCTTGTTGTAATCCCGAGCATTGTCGATCATCGTGGACTCGGCTATTCAAATAGATTCTACACTCTGCAGAGGCTATGCACTTTACCCACAAGATACAATCCACTCACCACGTCAGCCGTGAATCGCCATACAAGAGTATGCGAATGAGCGATCATAACAAAGCCTTTCGGAAGCCTCAAACAACACAGGTGGTCCTCTCCTGACGTGCTCTACACCATCCCTTCCCTTAGCCAAGGCGAAGTATGGGACCAACACACCGTTAGATGGGTACCTGGCCACAGCCACGATACGCTCCCCCGTACAATCACACAAACGGTGTAACTGACACCCTGAGGCTCCACAAGTGAGTCCTTAGCGACTTAGTCAACTAGGGCCGTCCCATTCCAGCCATGTGGTTGCAAGTATGACCAGTTCAAAGGCTTGCAAGGTTAAGTCCTTAGAGTGACCAGGGCAAGACTACCCGAAAAACCAAATCATCACTCCCAATGCCACAACCGCCCACCTGATTACTCTTGCCACATGCCCCGATCGAAATCATTTATCAAACCCCGCTTGATTACCATGCACCACGTGCCATCAACATCACATGATACTTTTCCAAAACAGGTTCAATATATCATTAAGTCAATATTAGCATTTGATTATCCAAAATCATGTCATGAGCACGTAGTGTCTAAGCAAAGATACTACAACGATCTAAACCCATGTTGGCAATTTAATAATGTCCAACTAGTAAACCACAACTAGGGTGACAAAGGGTCATGGCACATACTTAAGTAATCAAGGTGTCATATAGCAAATTGGTATTTATCTAACCCCCAGGTTTAAACCAAAGTATCTTTCTAATTGAACTAGCATGCAATAGTTTAAATCAAAATAGATTTCGAAATGGGATCAACATGGTCAAAGCACAACTTGCCTGGCCCTTGCAAACTTTTACTGTCCTTTACTCTTTATCCTTGATCCTTGATCCTCGAGCTTCAACTTCCACTTTCTCGATCCTCAGCTCGTTCGAACGATTTCGGGACGACGCGTCTAACGATTAAAGAAGAAGCAAATACAAACCAATTCAAAAGACAAATCAAGTAAACTCCAAATTAAGAACGAACAGCATTGGGCATAATGGCTTGGGAGAGATTTGGGAACTCGAACGGATTAGATCGAAGAGTTGACAAAAGAGAACGGGCTTTCGGCAAAACACCGAAAAGGGAAAGATTAATAACTGGGAAAGAAAGAATAATATTCCGAAGAATATTTCTTCCGAAGTTATTATCTTGATTGGACAGATAGCGACATATGGGCACTCGATCTATAGACCGGGTCCATAAGGATATGTTAGTTCGCAGTGAACTAAACTGATTCTCGAGGTTGACTTTTGTTGACCGAACGGACACAGTCACACAAAAGAGAGACGGATAGATCGGGCATAGGGGTATGACAGATGGCCAATGGTCTATCGACCAAGTCCACGAAGGAATTCTCGATTAAAGGCAGATTAGGTTTTCAGGGATAAGACAAGACAAGCGTCTTACCACGGTTGAGACAACGGAAAAGATTGCAAAGATAACAACGCGGCTCATGATAAACTTAGTTCATCAAACCGGTCTTCGGTTAGGGTTTTGATTCGGCTTGAAGATGATATGACGATGAGACTAGGCTCACGTCATGATGATAGAACAGGTGAAGGCATCGCACTAGGGTTTGTGCAAGAATACACGCATGCGATGACAACGAGGCGAAGAGAGCCAATCGTTAACGATGAAACGTTAACGATGGAACGTTAACGCATTTAAACGTTAACGGTGGAACGTTAACGACATGCAGCGCATCGCAAAACGTTAACGGAGGAACGTTAACGACTAAACGTTAACGACGAGCGTTAACGGGAAACATTAACGAGGAGCGTTAACGACGGTTGCTAACGAAAACGTTAACCGGAGGAACATTAACGAGCGTTAATGACAAAACGTTAACGCAAGACGTTATCGACGGAGCGCAACGCAGAGTGTTAACGGTGAAACATTGACGGCAAAACGTTAGCGGAGGAACGTTAACGGAACGTTACGGAAGAACGTTAACGGGAAACGCATCGGGAAACGTTAACGCTAACGCACGGCGTAACGCAACCCGGCGAACGCACGCGTGGATCGTTAACGCGTAACGTTAACGGTGGAGGTCAACAATGATAGGAGACTTCATGAAGCGAAGTAGCGACCGTCGGTGCAACGACATGGCCGCGGTAGAACGCTACCAGGGCGGCTAACCGGTGCGCGAAGGCGGCACAAAGCTAGGTTGAAAGACGACGGGTTTAGGCCGGAATCGGCTTCTCGGCAAACAGAGGCCAAAAGAACTCTAAAGATGGACCAAAACAGTACAAGATGATCCTACGGACGCGACAACACGGCCGGAGCGAACCAAAATAACCGGCGTCAAAAGGCGGCGACGGCAACAAGCGGTGGCCTAAATATATAAAAAAATTCGGAGGATGGGATGGCAAAGGGAGAATGTCTACTGCGTAGAACGCGGCGAGACGATCTCAACGGTATAGGCGGATTTTGGCGGCGCCCTTCGGATTAATCACAAACTGGCGATTAACGGGTTTCGGATCAAAACTTTGGACGGCCATAACTTCTAGAATAATGATCGGAACTTAACGAAATTTGACCGAGAGCTAGATGGGACCAAGAGGCACACCGTGACGCAGGTGGCTCGAAGAAATACCTTCTGGAACAGCGGGGGACGCGCGAGGAAGTTTGCCGCTGTGCAGGCGCAGTCTGAACGGAGAAATTAATTTGCTGCGCCAAATCCAGAGGGCAAAACCTTGGGGCAAGATGTGCATCCTGTAGAGGACATCCCCAGGAGTCTACACAAAAAATTTCACCGTCAAACTCGAAAAATTGAGGGAGTTATGGCCTCGGCAAGATTCGAGATTGAAACGGCCGTAACTTTTGATCCCGTAGACCAAATTGGCTGAATTTTGGACAGCAAGTATATGGTACCTTGTGGCACACCACAGAGAAGACGGATCTCGAAAAGAGTCGACGAGTTGCCCGGGACGCGTCTCCAAAGTTCGGCCGGCGTTGGGCGACGTTCGGGCGACATTGGATGGCTCTCGGAGTTTTGGAGATGATCCGGAGGTTGTATATCCGTGGGAGAGGTCTAGGGGCACTTATATAGGTTTGGGGAAGAGGCTAGATCAAGAAAAATCAAGTTTGGACGCGTTTGGAGGTGTTTGGGTCGGTTTGGGCATTTTATCGAACACTTACCGTGCATGGGACGGATCCGGCGACGTGGCGCAACAGGAAACCGACACATGGCGGGGTGGGGGAGGTGGCTGGCCTGGCCCAGCTGGGCTGCGTGGCCTGCCGGGCGCTGCCCGTGAGCTGGGGAAAAAGCGGCGCGGCCGGCCGGCCGCCAGGCGCGCGGAGGGAGGCATGGCTGGCCGGCTGTCGGGCGGGCGCGCTGCGGAGGCAGCCCAACGCGTGGCGCGCGGCAGCTGCTGCGCTGGGCCGCAGCGAGGCGATGGGCGGCCTGGCGTGGCGTGGCGCGTGGCGGATGGCGGCGTGGCTGGCGCTGTGAGGCGGCCTGGCTGGCGGGGTGGGCCGGCGGGAGAGAGAGAAGAGGATGAGTAGGCCCAAGGCCATTTTCGAAATTAAAATCCTTTTCCAATTAAAACAATTCCACAAACTCCAATTAAATCATTTGAGGCAATAAAAATACCCGAAAAATTCTAGAAAAATTCCAGAAAATATTTTGAGACATTTCCAACTCAAATAGAATATTTGCAACAAAACTTTATATAAACTTTTCCAAATAATTAATTAATTTCAATAAAAGACTCAATACAAAATGATTCCGAATAAATCCAATAAATAGCAAACGAGCTCCGATAATTCTCAAAAATTACAGAAAAACTTCTTGAAGCACAAGGAACCCAATTAAAATTAAATAAATTTTATTTGGGGTTTAGAATAATCAAATTAAATTGTTTTAGCTTTTAGAAAATTCAAACCAAGCTTTATAAACGCGAGAAAATCAATGAAAATTTTTGGGAAGCTAAACAAAACCAAAAATTTTTTGAAAACCCAAATTTTGGGATGTTACAGATACGAAGCGGCTTAGTGCCGCGAGACACCCCATCAGCCTCTGGACCCCCTTCAGATCGTTGATTGGCCCCATCCTCGTGATAGCGGAGATCTTATCACGGTTGGCCCGATCTGGCGCTCGGAGACGATGAATCCCAACGGCTTGCCCTTAGGGACCCGAAGACGCATTTCGGGGTTGAGCTTTATGCGAAACCGTCGGAGGTTCGCAAAGTCTCCTCCAGGTCGGTGATGAGGGCATCGGCCTTCCTGGTTTTGATAACGATGTAAATCGGCGTGAAGCCCGATGTTACGGCCAATTTGGTGCGAAAAACACGCTTTGCATACACCGTGGTATGTGGCGCTGCGTTTTCGGACCAAAAGGCATCGTGGACGTAATAAAGATGAGCCGTGCGACGGGTGATGAAGGAGGTCGCGAGCTGGTCGGACTCCTTCATCGCAATCTGGTGATAGCCCGAATAGGCATCTAAAAAAGAAAGGGACTCGCACCCGGCGGTGGAGTCCACTACCTGATCGATGCGAGGTAACGGGAATGGGTCTTTTGGACAGGCCTTGTTGAGGCCCGTGTAGTCAACACACATTCTCCATTGCCCCGACTTTTTCTTTACAAGGACGGGATTGGCAAGCCACTCGGGGTGACGCACCTCCCTTACAAAGCTGGCGGCCAAAAGTTTGGCGATCTCTTCCCCAATGGCCCGACGCTTTTCTTCGTCGAAACGGCGCAGGCGTTGGGCGACAGGTCTGGATCCCGCTCGGATGTTCAGGGAGTGCTCGGCGACCTCCTTTGGAACTCCTGGCATGTCTGAGGGTCTCCAAGCGAAGACATCTCGGTTTGCTCGGAGGAAGTCGACGAGCGCGCCTTCCTATTTGGCGGCGAGGGCGGCCCCGATCCGCACGATCTTGGCGGGGTCTTCGGGATCAACAGCGACCTCCTTCATGTCCTCCGCGGACTTGAAGGAGCTTGGCCCCGACTTGCCGGAGTCAGGGGCGGATTCGGGGGCCTTCTCTGGAGGCTGGCGAGCTCGGCGGCGACGACGGCCGAGGCGATTCGCAATCGCCTCCGCTCATGATTATAAGCGAGCTGAAAAGACATGGCCACGGTGTTGACACCCTGCGGCCCCGGCATCTTCAAAGATGAGATAGGTGTAGTTGGGGACCGCCATGAACTTCACAGAGTACGGCCATCCCAAGATAGCATGGTAGGAGCCGGAAAGTCCACAACCTCGAAAGTGAGGCTCGGTGCGGAAGTTGTCCGGGCTCCCAAAGGTGACGGCAACCCGACCTGCCCGAGAGGGTGGGCTGTTGGCCTGGGACGACGCCGTGGAAAGGCGCCTTGCTCGGCCGGAGGGCGGAGCGAGGACCCCAAGGCATCCAAGGTCTCAACATACATGATGTTGAGATCGCCGCGCCGCCCATGAGCACCTTGGTCAGCGCCGTCCCCACGATGGGGTCGACGGCGGCGGGTAGCGTCCGGGTGCGGGATGTGGTCGGGGTGGTCGGTCGATCGAAAGGCGATCGGGCACTCACCACCTTAAGTAGGAGGGCACGGGGGTAGCCGTGTGAACCTCTCGGTGGGCGAAGCTTCAACCGCCGCTTGTCGGCATAGCACTCTGCCTCCAAGATCATGAGGCAACCGTCAAGGCTGTGGGAACTCGTCGGTGGCTCATCGCCCTTCGCCCGGCGTCGGTGCCGGTCGCGCTTCTTCCTTACCCCGCGATGTCGTGGGGTTTCCGGAGAGAAACCGCTTCAAGACTTCGCAGTCCGAGCATTTGTGTTTGACGGGATAGTCGTGGTTCGGGCACGGACTATCCATCAGTTTCTCGAATCGGTCGGGCGTCTGCCGGGCCTGCTGTTTGGCAGGTCGGTCGGCAGCGGCGACCATTCGGCCTTCGCGGCCCTGCTTCCCCTTCCGTTTCCTTTTGTCAGGACGATCGGAAGGGGCGCTGGCCTCGAGGCTGGCTGTTTTGTGGGCCGTCTTCCTTTCGAAGATGGCCCCCACGGCCTCCTCGCCGGAGGCGTGATTGGTGGCGATGTCGAGGAGCTCCTTGGTGGTCCGGGGTTTCGCACAGCCCAACTTGTGGACCAGGGCCTCGCACGTGGTGCCGTAGATGAACGCCCCGATGACGTCGGCGTCACGGATGTCGGGGAGCTCGTTGCACTGCTGGGAGAAGTGGCGGATGTAGTCCCGGAGGGTTTCCCCCGGCTGCTGCTTGAAGCTCTTCAGGTCCCAGGAGTTGCCAGGGCGTTTGTATGTGCCCTGGAAGTTCCCGACGAAAAGGTTCGTCAGGTCGGCCCAGCTGCCGATGGTGTCTGCGGGCAGGTACTCGAGCCAGGCTCGAGCTGAGTCCGCAAGGTAGATGGGGAGATACTGGATGATGAAGGAGTCGTCCGTCGCTCCCCCCGCTCGGCAGGCGAGCCGGTAGTCTTCTAGCCAGACACTGGGGTTGGTGGCCCCTGTGTACTTGGCTATGTTGGTCGGAGCCCGGAATCTGGCTGGGAAGCCAGCGTTGCGGACGGCGCGCGTAAACGCCCGTGGCCCGGGGCCATCAGGACCCTGATCACGGTGCTCGCGCGGTCCGCTATCGGCGACCTGCGAGGGTGCCGCCGCGTCGACAGCTCTCCTTCGCGCCTCGAGGGTGGCGCGAAGATCATACTTGTCCCCCAGGCGGTGGCGCACCGGGGTGTATGATGCCTGGGGGAGCTCGTGCAGCGGGGCCGTCTTGGCTGGGCTCTGTCGACCCTGTGAGGGGGAGTGGCCCAGGCGGCCCGAGGTGGCGCCTGACCGTCGGGAGCCGGAGCCTTGGGCGTGCTGAATGACGGCACGTTCTACCAGTCCCCGGAGGTTCTGGTAGGTAGCCTTGGCTTCTGGCTCGCTGGCTCGAGCGATCCGCGGAGCAAAGATTGCCGCCGTTGCGATGTTCTGGTTGGCGTGGGGGAAGAACGGAAGATCGCCGCCTCGCCTAGCGGTGATGCACTGGCGGCGCGGCGCTGGCCAGTGGACGAGTGGCGGCTCGGCCGCTGCCGCCCAGGTCGGCCTGAAGTTTGTCGAGCTCGGCCTTTCGAGCCTCCAGCTCCTCGCGCCGCTGACGGAGGTCGGCGAGGCGTTGCTGGTGGCGCGCGTCGTCTTCCCGTTGGGATTCCTCCCGCCGCGCTTCATCGCGCGGGAGGAGGGTCCCGAGGGTAGCGGGGGTGGAGGACGGTTCCGTCGCACCCGTCATGTTGCACTCTCGAGAGTTCATCCGGCGCGGGGGGTGCTCCCTGTCGGAGCTGGAGCCGTGGCTGGAGGAGTCCCCCAGCAGGTCGTGGAGGGAGGTAGGCGCGTAGCCAGCCATGGCCACGAGCCGGGAACTCGCGGAGGGCGAGATCCTTGCTCGTGGTGAGTCGCGCGTGGTGTTGCCGGAGATGGTGCCGTCGCGCGACGAGGCCGCCGAGGAGGCCCGTAGCGGGGTCTCGAGGCGGAGGTTGCCGAGAACGTCGGCGACCACATCTAAGCTCGTGGAGGGCGCCCGGTCTCGGAGGGTGGCGGGGACGAGGACAAGCTCCCCTGCCGTGGTGATGATGAAGTCGAGGGCTCCGAAGCGGATCCAGCCCCTCGACGCCGGCGAGTCGTTGCGGGCGAAAAAAGCCATCGGGGAAGAAGATGGGAATCCGAAGATGAGGATGTCGATGAAGACGCACGAGATACCCCTACCTGGCGCGCCAACTGTCGGTGTTTCGTGCACCGGCAATGCGAATTTATGGTCGGAGGGGGTCGCGCGCTCCCTCTCCCCCAATGGTCGACTCAAGAGGCCTGGTGTTTATACTGGTTCGGGCAGAACGTCCCTACTCCAGTTCGTGTGAGGTGGATTGTATTGATTCTTGATCGTTCGTCCCTTTTACATGCTCGCCCCTCCCCCCTTTATATAGGCGAGGAGGAAGGTTACACTGTTGGTTAGAAAAAAGAGGAAAAGACTATGCTCTCGGTTGCCCGAAAGTGGCGGGTTGATGGGACTGGCCGCCGACTCCCCCTGCCCTGCTGCAGGTCGCCGTAGTCGCTGCGTCGCTCGCAATGAATGCGAAGGTCGGGAACTTGTGCCGCTACATCATCGTTATTATGGCTGGCATTTAATGCGTCCGATACGCAATAAATGCCGTCGCTTCTCTGGGATATCGGAGACCTGGTCGCGGTCTCGGACTTTGCCCGGCGGTCGTGACTTTGGGCATCGACTGGCCTGGGTCGGCCCGTGCGTCTTTTTTGGGCCGCTGGGGGTACCCATGGTACGGGTACTCGTCACATACCTTATCCGTTTTCACCCCTGATTCATTTTATCTGGGCCAGTATCGAATATCCAACCCATTACAATCGGGAAGTTTCCCGCAAGAAGAGCCTCCCCACGTGTCCTTCCTCCTATTTTTGCGAAAAGGCCCCTACATTCCTCTAAATTACTTATAAGTCCTTCCGAATTACAAAGAGGTCCTTTGTGATTTCTTTGTGAGGGGAAGAAAATCGCGTCGATATTGCGTTTAGGTCCCTCGTTTGTTAATTTATCGGAAAAAAAAACTACCGTTAAATAGATATCACGAACAAGCCATTTTCTAATTATTCAGGATAGCGGTCAGGTCCAAATAAATTGCGAACAGGTCCTTGGTTTTTACATTCAGGTCCTTTCTCCGTTTTCTCCGAAAAAATATTTTCATCAACAAAAAGATGTGTACTTTTTTCCAGCTCGGTCTCTAAGGTTTTTCGAGCCTCCAAATTCGGAAAATACATCTATGTCTACTTTTTCTCTATGAAAAAACGCAGAGTTATTTTTCGTTTACGCGCGCGGCGTGCGCATTTAAAAATAAATCTAGCCGGAAAATTATTTTTGCTGTGGAAAAAAACGCAAAATCATTTATTTATTTTTACGGCTCGGTCTCTAAGGTTTCTCGAGCCTCCAAAAATTTGGAAAATACGTCTATGTCTACTTTTTCTCCGAGAGAAAAAAAGCGCAGAGTTATTTTTTGTTCACACGCGCGGCATGCGCAATTAAAAATCGTCTAGATCTATTTTCTCTCCGAAAAAAAAAACAAAATCATTTTCTGTTCAAACGTGCGGCGTGCCGCGCGTACTTTTCCTTAGCGCGGTCTCTAAGATTTAGCGAGCCTACAAAAATTTTAAAAATACGTCTAAATCTATATTTTCATAAAAAAACACACAAAATCATTACCCGTTCACTAGCGCGGCGTACGCCGCGCTTACGTCCTAAGACTCTCTCCAACGACGGCCTCTAAAACAGTCTGTTTGGATATTTGGAGGCCTATTCAGGCCTGTAACCATCCCAAGGGGGCGTGCTATGTGCGCCTCTATCCAAGAGGCCGAAGGGGTTCATCTCTATATAGAGAGGCCGTCCTCATGTGTGCTATGTGCAAAGGAGAGATTTGTGTGATGGTTGATATACAGACAGGGAATTCAGGCCATGGTTGGAAATCGACCCAATATAAAGGCCTAAATTAAATGCAGATCGCACTATTCAAGACTCATAGAAGCCTGATTTTACAGGTCATCTTTGGGTTTAGCCTAATCATTCAAAGAGGCTGTGCTTCTCTAACCGATAGTTTTTTTTCCTTCACGAAAAGTCGCGATCGAAATGATACAGGCCACTACTTTCTGCTCGAAAAGGAGCACCGTCAGGTTGATCCCAAGAATTTGGATGCGAGGTATAGTAACCCACCTTATGGGGGCTAAGATTGGAGGCCAACCGCACCTCCCACGTGTCGGCCGGCGTTTTTGCGAGAAGCCCTCCGGTTTCTTCGGAATTACGTTCAGGTCGTTGCGCGATTTTATGTGAGAGGAAGATATTTTTTCCGGTTCGCGTTTAGGTCCCTGGTTTGCTGTTTTGCATGTAGGCCCTCCCGTTAAGGGCGAATCGTGAGCGAGCCCTTTACTACTTTTTCAAAATAGCGAACAGGTCCAAAATTATAACAAATAGGTCCTCACGCTTTACGTTCGGGTCCTTTCTCCGTTTTGTCCCAAAAAAATGTTTTCGGGGTCCGTTTTTTCTCCAGAGCATGCGAAAAATATTTTCGGTAGCCGTTTTTCCAAAAATAAAAAATGGAAAAGCGTTTCCTTCCTTCGTTTTGCCCAGAAAAAATGTTTTCCTTGTCCGTTTTTCCTCCGGAGCGTGGGAAAAGTGTTTTCGGTGGCTATTCCCCCCCCCCCCAAAAAAAATGAGAGACCGTTTTCTTTCTCCGTTTTACACAAAAAAAATATTTTCGTGATCCGTTTTTCCTCCGGAGCATGGGAAAAATGTTTGCGGTAGCTATTCCCCCCCCCCCCCAAAAAAAATGAGAGATCGTTTCCTTTCTCCGTTTTACCTGAAATTTTTTTCCCCATGATCCGTTTTTCCTCCAGAGCATGGGAAAAATATTTTCGTTGGCCGTTTATCCAAAAAAAATTAGGAAACCGTTTCCTTTCTCCGTTTTGCCTGGAAAAAATATTTTCGTTAGCCGTTTTTCCCTGAGAGAATGGGGAAAATGTTTGCGGCTCGATCTCTAATATTTTTTAAGACGTGTTATTGCCCATTGACCGTATAGGGTGTTAAACTCGGCGTCTATAGTTTTTTTTTTGTGGTTTGAGATGTAATATTTCTCGGAACATGTATTATTCTTTTTTTTCCCCAAGAAAACGCCGTTGTTTCGCTGATTCGTCAATGGTTCTTACCTAACGTCTTTTTTCCAAGAAATACCTGCAAACCCAACGATATTATCAACGGTGCGACGTAGCGCGCATATCAACCTAGTATATAGTACTACTTGTAATAGGTGGCCTCCTCCATTATCTTCTTGTGAAAATGGCCACCCGTGTTCCGCGAGCGCAACCGCATACAACCAACGGATACGGAGGCTACCTGGGGATGGACTGGTCAATGCGGCGATGAAAAGGGCTGAGAAAGAGAGGAAAAACCGGATTGCTGGCACAACCGCGGCGTAACAGTGCACCGGTACATCCTGGCATACCGTCCAATTTTATAAGAAGTATTTCTTTAAATAGTTCTGTTTAAACATGTAGAGCGTATTTTATAATTTAATATAAATTTACAGTGATGTTCTCTTCGTATCTCTAATAAATATTCATATTTACTTTATATTTTATATATACATGCATTGAATATGCTATTTAGTCATAATAATTAGAGGGTAGCCTAGCCATTTTTAATATCTTTTTTGTCTATATATCAATAAGAAATACATCTTATAAACTTAAACATGGAGAGTAGAATGTATAGGCAACCGCCCTGACTATGTATACGTGTGTATTCGGCACATGCAATGGCTTTTTTTTTGTTTAGAACGAATTAGCCATAATGTAAAATTGATAAGATTGTTTGCACCAAAATTCGGCATGTACTGAAATCAGTATGAAACGGAAAGTGTTCGTATGGAAAGAAATCGGTAAACGAATCGGAAAAGGAATCCGTTTCTAAAAAGGAAAGAAAATCATATTAGAGGCCGATACGGATAAACGCACCGTATCCATGTACAACTCGGATCGGCCAGGTGTGTTATAAAAGGGGGCAGACGTCAAGCGAAAAGGAATCAATCAATCCAACAACACACACATCTACTTTTTACAAGCTTTTCTTTTACATTGTTTTAGCTTCATAGATCTCTCTGCAAGTCGACGGAATCAACATAGTTGCGCATCGCCGATTGTTGATTTTTGCCGATTTCACCCAGGTTTGATCTGCTTCGTTTTGTTGCGCATCGCCTTCTCGAAGCCGATTTTACCTTATCCGGATCAATTGTAACCGGTTGATCTAGTTATCCACGATCGGTTCTTGCCGATTAGCGAAAAGCCGATAGATCCTTGATTATCGGCTTTGATCAAATTACAAACTCCACCTTGTCAATTTCAGGTCAAATTGATCGCACGCTCTGCAAACCCGGCGTTTGTCTTGTGTGTTCGAGGCTAAGGACTCTGCTTCACGTTTTTAGCACGAACATATTTTGGCACGCCCGGTGGGACTACGAAGAAAATCAAACATGTCAATCGATAAGCTGCGATTCTGCCGATATCAACATCGATGCTATAATCGCGCCTCAAATGGCCGATTTAACCTGAGCAAATAAAAGAAATCGAAGACCGAAAGGCAGCTTTGGAAGAAATGATGCTGCGGTGCTTCCAGAAAACACGCCATGGCGTTACTCAAAAGACTGCACTCCCAAGCATCAATCCTATCGGAGATTCGTCATCCGAATCGGTAAGCCGATACGCACCCGCTCAAGCCGATTTATCAAGTATGATTGAGCAATCTGTTCATCACGCATTAATTAATCAGTCATCGGCTCTAGTATCCACATTAAAGCCGATGATAGAAAATAGTGTGAAAATAATTGCTCAAGAATTGGCTGTGTCTGGAAGCCTGCTAGATCCACCACAAACCATCCCTACGTACCCAGTATATTCCATAACACCTAACACCAATACAGTAAACGTGTCGGCTCAAACACCTATTATGATGCCAACTCAACCTACTATTTTGAAACCAAGCATACAGAGAGATGGATTTACACACTACCATGGGCACACGGATGGGGTTAAGATAAGCGCATCAAATCCGTCAAATGGGCCCTCCAATAGCATCGGTTTATCGGCTTATCAGCCGATCAAAACGGATCAGGTTCCGCAATCACGGGGAGCCACAACCGTGAAACAAGCGCCGTATAGGGTGGTGCCGTACGTCGAACCTTTCGCGCCCATACCCGATGCATTAGGTTTTAATCATGATTATGACCAAGTGCCAAGACCTCCTGCGGTGCGATTTGGACAAAGACCCGAGTTTGCACTCGGGGGGCAGGGCACGAACAATGAGAATTGGCAATGTCCGGCTGCACCACAAGCCGACAATGTTAATTGGGCAGAACAAATTGCCAATGTTTCGAGAGCAGTTCGACTACTGACCCGGAGGAAGAGTGATCGGCTACAGAAGCCGTATCCGATTACATAGATCGAATGCCATACCCACACAACTTTCGGATACCGGACTTTGCCAAATTCTCAGGTGATGATTCTGTCACCACGATTGAGCATATCGGACGGTTTATGGCTCGATGTGGAGAGGTCGCTGATCCGATGGACTAAAAATTAGATTGTTTCCTTTATCGTTATGCAGTCTTTGCATTCACTTGGTTCACTAATCTACCCCCAAATTCAGTTCATGTGTGGAGCGATTTAGAAAGCCGATTCCATGAATACTTTTTTGGGGACTATGGAGCTAAGGATTTACGATCTTAGTTCGATCCGGCTGTATACGGCGAATCGGTTTCCGATTATATCGAAGGTTTAGAGGCGTCTGAGAATAGATGCTTGATGTAACATTACCCGATGATCAATTGGCCGATTTAGCATTCCAAGGGCTAATCCCGCCATTAAAAGAGAAGCTATCGGGCCAAGAGTTTCCCGATTTAGGCCACTTACTCCATCGCGTATCGGCACATGAAAGCCGATATGCAGAGAGCAAAGGGTTTAAAGATAGATTTAAGCCGAACGGTAATGAAAAGGCCAAAGTAAACATGGTAGATTACAATCCAAGCGACACCTCTGAGGACGAAGCAGAGGTAAACATAGCCGAGTGGACCAAGGGTTCTAAAAAGCCACTCGTATGCTCTGCTTCAAACCAACGAAAAATAGGGCGGAAGTCAAGTATTCATACGATGTTTCAAAGTGTGACAAAATATTTGATTTACTGTTGCAAGAAAAACTCATAAGGTTACCAGAAGGGCACGTCGTCCCGTCAGCCGAAGACATTAAAAAACGAAGGTACTGCAAATGGCACCATTCATTTTCACATAACACTAACAATTGCAATATTTTTCGACAGCAGATTCAATCGGCCATCGCCGATGGCAGGTTAAAGTTTGCGGAAGAGTCGGCTATGCAAATAGATATGAATCCTTTCCAGGTCAACATGGTGCAGTGCTCACAAAAAGGAAAGGGACCTATGAAAGATGTTAAGCCGACAAAAGGAGACGAAACAGTGCAGATTACTATCGGCTCCATACAAATAGAAGCCGATAAAAATGGACAGAACTCAAGGACGGTAAAACCAAGAGGAAACCTGGAAATCGGAAAATGGTATCAGGCTGAGAGGGCTCCAAGAAAAGTCAATTTCAAACCAAAGCCGACTTTCTCACAACTCCTGGGGAAGTATGAGAGGATAAGTCGGAGACGTAACACTCAACAATACGAGTTTTCATCAACCAGATCGGAAGACAGACAACTATTATTGGCGGCCAAATATGCCACATCGACCAACTCTTTGAAGAGGAGAAGCATCGGCAATGTCCCTTTTGGCGCTTTCTTTGGGAGAGGGGATGACCTTACCATGATTGTGTCTTGTCCTATGCAACACTCGTTCGCATATCGGCCAAACCAATCTGTAAAACATAGGTTGTCTAGACCGATACACAATCAACTAGAAGTGAGAAGCGGAGGCCGATCCATGAAAGGTTGTCGACATCGAGCAAGGCGAGTCCTCGAAATCAGGAATTATCGGCTAACACAAGTAGAATGGAATCGACAAATAAATGAGCAATTTAGCTGGAAAGATAAGGAAGCCGATAGAACCTAAACCTAGGTGGTGCCCCTCGGGTCTCAGCAAATCACAACGCAGGCGGCTTCAGCGATTAAAAACACAAGAAGAAAGGGAAGCCGAAAAAGAGGGCGAGAGGGATCGGATGTTCAATAAGTTAAGACCAGTACCGGTTTTGAAAGAGTGGAGAAAGAAGGAACAGATCGATAGTGATTCAGATCAATCGGTCGAATCCGGTTCTCCGATGATCCGAGATGGTACACCACCAATAGATATAAACATGGTATTCACTCTACCTGCCGAATTCAAAACCGAAGAATCGGCTGAAGAAGTGTTCGCCCAATTGTGCCTCGGAGCACCAGACGCTGTGTTCGAAAAGCCCCAAGACATGCATCGGCATCTAAAACCATTATATCTAAAAGGGTATATTAATGGACGACCAATATCTCGTATGTTGGTCGATGGTGGGGCAACAGTTAATTTGATGCCGTTAAGTACTTTCAGAAAATTGGGTAAAGCCGATGAAGACTTGATCAAGACCAATATGGTGCTAAATGACTTCATGGGAGACCCAACTGAGGCTAAAGGCGTAATGGTGTCAGAATTGACAGTCGGTAATAAAACTTTGCCGACTGCATTTTTCGTGATAGAAGCCAAAGGCAATTACAGTGTGCTCCTTGGGCGGGACTGGATCCATGCCAACTGCTGTATACCATCAACTATGCACCAGAAATTGGTGCAGTGGAACGATGATGCATTAGAAGTTGTACCGGCCGACACATCGGCTCATATTGCCATGGCTAGCCCTGATACCAATTGGCCACACGAAGAAGCCGAATGTATATCAGGAAAGGCCTTGGACAATTGCGATTTTATCTGCGTCGAGAAATCAGGATTCAAGCCGATCAGCGTCAAACCCAATACGTTTGATCGGACAGACGAAGTAGTAAGAAGATGGAGTACAAGACAATAGCAAAGCTGCAGGAAAAGGCAAGAAGCTATCGGCAAGAAGAATACGAAGAAGCTGTTGAGGATTTTGAAGAAGAAAGAAAAGGGTTAGGATTTACTTCTGCCGATTTGCTCGAAGAGATCGATATTGGGGAAGGTGATAACAAAAGACCAACGTTTGTAAGTGCTAAATTAGAACCCAGTTATAAAGCAAAGTTGGTCGAAATACTCAAAAAATATAGAGATTGCTTCGCGTGGGAGTATTACGAGATGCCAGGCTTAAGCCGACAGCTAGTTGAGCATCGGCTTCCAATAAAACCTGGGTATCGGCCATTCAAACAGTACCCTAGGCGATTTAATCCTACATTGTATGACGCTATAAAAGAAGAAGTAGGACGATTGCTAGAAGCAAAGTTTATCCGGCCACTGCCGAATCTGTTGAATGGGTCTCAAACATCGTCCCTGTAAAAAAGAAAAATTGCAAACTTAGGGTATGTGTCGATTTTAGAGATTTGAACAAAGCCACACCAAAAGATGAATACCCGATGCCTATAGCCGATATGCTTATTGATGCTGCTTCCGGAAATAAAATCATAAGTTTTTTGGACGGAAACGCCGGATACAATCAGATATTCATAGCCGAAACCGATATACCCAAAACAGCTTTCAGATGTCCGGGGGCTTTAGGGCTGTATGAGTGGAAAGTTATGACCTTCGGTTTAAAAAATGCCGGTGCTACTTATCAGCGTGCTATGAACCATATTTTCCATGATTTGATCGGCAATACCGTGGAAATATACATTGACGACGTGGTGGTAAAATCCAAAGAAGACTGGCAACATTTAGCCGATCTGGAAAAGATGTTCGAAAGCACAAGGTTACATGGGTTAAAAATGAACCCTCTCAAATGTGCTTTCGGAGTATTGGCTGGACAATTTCTTGGGTTTACAGTGCATGAAGGAGGAATTGAAGTAAACCAAGCCAAAGTAAAAGCTATAGCCGATACTAGACCGCCGACAAGCAAAAAGGAGTTGCAAGTATTGATTGGGAAAATCAACTACTTGCGACGTTTCATCTCGAACTTGTCAGGGCGTATTCGGGCCTTCACACCGCTGCTGAAAATTAAAGACAACCAAGAGTTCAAATGGGAAACCGATCAACAAAAGGCCTTCGACGACATAAAGGGTTATCTGATGAGTCCACCAGTATTGACCGCACCAAAACATGGTATACCTTTCAGACTATATATATCGGCTGAAGGAGATACAATAGGAGCAGTCTTAACACAGGAAGCCGATAAGAAAGAACGTGCGATATTTTATCTAAGCCGACGCCTTTTAGATGCGGAAACCAGGTATCCCCTAGTAGAAAAATTGTGCCTATCTTTGTATTTTGCTTGCACTAAATTAAGGCATTATATGCTGGCATCGAGATGCGTCATAGTCTGCAAAACCGATATAATCAAGTACATACTATCTCGCACCGATTTTGCGAGGTCGGCTTGGTAAGTGGGCATACGCCTTTGATCGAGTTCGACTTAACATATGAATCGACTAAATCTATAAAAGGGCGGCCCGATTTTATCGCGAAGTGAGACATTAACAGGATCGTGATGTAGCTCCTTGGCAGTTATATTTCGACGGATCCGTCTGCCAAGAAGGTAAGGGCATCGGTGTAATATTGATTTCACCTAAAAGACATGAGTACAACTTCATGTATCGGTTGAATAGCCGATGCTCGAATAATCAAGCAGAGTATGAAGCGTTGCTAAGAGGGTCGCAATTCGGACAGCGTCGGGGTAAAAGACATTGAAGCTTTCGGGACTCAATGTTAGTTGTACAACAAGTCAAGGGTGAATACCGATGCAATGATGACGGCGCTAACCCACTATTTGCAGCAATGCCTCCAGATTATCGAGACGTTTACTACATTTTCCATAGAACACATCCCCAGAGAAGCTAATGACACAGCAAACCAATTGGCACAATGTGCATCAGGATCCAGGATTGGAAGCCGACAGGACCCAATCTAGCTAAACGTGTGGCCGATTCTATGTGTCCGCCCTGTCGACTGGCGACAAGAAGTACAGGATTATTTGTCGACCCATCTAAGCCGATCGAAAGGAAGGTCGCGCAAAGCACTCAAATATGTTCTGCTTTGGAAGGATCTTGTACTTCGGACCATGGAAGGCTTATTGCTAAGATGCAGGAATTGAAGAAGCCAAAATAGCAATGGGAGAAGTCCATGAAGGAATTTGTGGATCACATCAATCGGCCCATAAAATGAAATGGATACTGAGACGAACGGGATATTTTTGGCCGACAATGTTAGAAGACTGCTTCAAATACTACAAGGGGTGCCAAACATGCCAAAAGTTTGGTAACATACAGGCGGCGCCAGCATCGGCTTTACACCCGATCATCAAGCCATGGCCGTTTAGGGGATGGGGCATAGATATAATCGGCCAGATATTTCCGTCATCCAGTAAATGACATAAATTCATCCTTGCAGCCACAGACTATTTCTCAAAATGGGTTGAGGCTATACCACTCAAGAAAGTTACTAGTAAAGAGTTGATCGACTTTGTAAATGAACACATCGTCCATCGGTTTGGAATTCCACAGACGATTACTACTTATCAAGGGACTGTGTTCGTGTCTAACGAGTTCAAAGGTTTTGCGGAAAGTCTTGGGATAAAATTACTCAACTCTTCTCCTTATTACGCTCAGGCCAATGGACAGGCCGAGTCGTCAAACAAGACATTAATAAAATTAATAAAAAGGAAAATCGAGGAGAAACCGAGAAATTGGCATTCAACGCTATCGGACGCCTTATGGGCTTATCGGCTATCTCATCATGGATCGACTAAATTATCACCCTTCCAGCTGGTATATGGACAAGAAGCCGTCTTACCCGTGGAAATCAACATCGGCTCAGTAAGGATATTCAAACAAGACGAGGTGCCAGCAGATGAGTACAAAAAGGCAAGGCTTGACAATCTAGATGATTTAGCTGAACTAAGGCTGATTACGCTAGATCGGCTTAAAAAGAATAAAGAGAGGGTTGCCAGGTCGTATAATAAAAAGGTGATTTTAAAATCGTTCAGTCAAGCCGATTTGGTATGGAAAACCGTATTGCCAATCGGGTCTAAGGATAATCGATTTGGCAAATGGTCCCCAACATGGGAAGGGCCTTATAAGATCAATCGGCCGATTGACGGGAATTCGTATATACTGGAGTCCTTAGACGGGTTCGTCCTACCTAGAGCGATCAATGGAAAATATCTAAACGCATATCACCCAAGCATATGGGTCGGATCCTAACTACAGGAAGAAAAACATTAGGATCGATTACAAAAACACATGCATATAAAATCGGTCATACAATGACCGAGTCGATTAAACAAACATCCATCATCCATCACGGATCAAACAAGTTTACAAAAATTGGCTATACACCGACATCGATAATTCAAGTCTAGTGTAGTCACGATCAGGGCAAATGGGCTCCCAAAGCCGATAGTGTCGCTGCTTTGCCAATGGTAGCTTGGACACTATCTATTAGTTGTTGATCGACCCTTTGCATCACCGGAGCTGGAACTATTTTGGCCGATCGGGCTTTGACTTGTGCAAAAACCTCGCCAATTTGCCGCCTCTGAACGGCTAGTGAAGACGTGGAGTCTGTGATGCCAATCTGGCAGTCTGCAAGTTCTTTTGTGACAAAGGCCAACTGTTCTTCAAGTTTAATCTTGGTCGACTCCAGCTCTTGAGCTCTTTTCTTAGCCGATTTTAGTGTAGCAGCACCCTGATCAAATACGCTCTTCCGAAGTTTGGCATCTGCTATGAGCCTGTCCAGGAGCTGTTGGTCGGCTTGCTGGGCCTTCCTCTGATCAACCCTTAGTTTGGCCGACTCCACATCCAGCCGACGAGCGTCCAAATGACATACCTCTAGCAATGCGTTCATAGCGGCGGGGGGAAGATCAGCTTGCATGGCCGCCATTGCATTCCTCAGAGGTTGGGTGTTGGCCAGAAGAGCCGCTTCCGGCTGCATCACTTCGTCCAGGAGGCGGTTGAGCCGCTCCTGCATGCCTGGTTCATGATTCTGGCGGCCGGGCGCAGAGGCAGCAATTATGCGTTGAATGTCGGCCGGGTAGTCATCAGTAGCCAGAACCTCGGGGTCCTCGAGCTCATCCAGAGAAAAACCTAAAAGATCGTTTGGAGTCCGTTGGCAGTCTTGGGTCGAAGCGAGTTTGGGGTTGGGGAAGCGGGTGGCGGTGCGAGGCGGAGCCAACAAGACGAGCACATCTGTCTGGGTCTTCTCAGCATCGGCTGTAGCTTCCAACAACTGGACGGAAGGGGTTTCCTAAGAAATACTTTGCATTAAGAGATAAGAAAAACCAAGGCAAAAATCAAATTAAGGATCGAAGCTAACCGCGATGAGCCGATCCGGTGAGATGATCTTTGCATCCGCGACCGGAGGTTTTGGAGATCATTTGATAATGACTCTACGGCTCTTCTTTTTTTCTGAAAAATGGCAAGCATGGGGTTAGCCGACAGCAAGCATGGAACTTCGCCGACAGAAGAAGTTTGAGCAAAAATGGAACTGGACATACTCTTAGTATGCTGCTCGGCAAGATCCGATAATGATGGGCTATTGACCCCCAACATCTTGGGAGGATAGACCCGACAAGGGGGCCGACGGCCTTTGGCGTTCGAGCGATTAGTCGGCCGATGTTGTCTGAGCCGGAGTCGACTTTTTGCTAGTCTGAAGGACAAAAAAATATGGTTAAACCAATGAAAAGCTTATTTTCAACGAAACATCAAAATAAAATACCTCTAAAGAAGAGTTAGCATAGCCTGAACTCGAGCTAGACCGTGGCCGATCTCCGTCGGCTCTTGAAAGCCAGGGAGGAAGGAGGATAAGACCTCATGGATAGTGCGCCTCCGCAAGAGCGCCTCAGCTATGGAAGCCCACCATGTGGTAAATTGGCCCGATCGACGTGTGTTCAACACGAGGAAAGGCAAGTCTACCACATGGAGCTCATCGGCTAGTTCAATAATGAGCTCCGCCGCGGTAACATTAGTAACTTTGTTGCGTGGCTTGATCATGTTGAGTAAGGGGAGACAAGGTATTGTTTGTCCAAAACCCAGCTGGCGTGCATATACAGAAGGGTGGTAAAATTCATAGGTCGGCTGAAAGGTTCTATTGCGGGTACTCAAGCCGACATGAAGGATGCAAAGGGAAATCAGCAAAGGAAGCAGATCAAGAGTGGACTGGGGCATTAAAGAGCTATCAGAATTTAGATGGAGGAAAGAAGGCCATGGGAGATCGGCTAGTTGGCTATACGAAAAGAAGTCTCGGCGGTTGAAGGTGGCTTGGTTGAGATTCAAGAAGAAGGATAAGTACTTGTGAAAACCGGCCAGGGAGATTTTAGGTTCATCAGATGAACACATCATGAATTTTTCACCCGGAGATCGGCTAGGTTGAAATCTAGGGGTTGCACCCTCAGGAAAATCTTCCGTTGGGAAAGCCGATTCTTCCGATGGATCTGGGATAATAAGGCGGCCAAAACGCAGCGATAAAGCCAGATCTGAATAAACCAAAGTGGGCCACCAACGTTGCCCACGACATAGGAACCATTGCCGGTAAAAAGCCGACTCCGGATGATATGCATCATATGGTACACGGCCCCCAACAAGGATTTCCCTAAAGCTAGCCGACGACCCATGACTAGTTGCTCCGACATAAATTGATAAACCTGGGTTGGTCCTAAGGAAGCGCCACAGAAGAGGAATCGGTCTAGCCATAGGTTGAGGAAAGCTACATGTTCCTCATCCGTCTGAGGCGGTTAACTTGTTATTATTTTGTATATATCTGGACCAACCTTCTCCCTTTTTTCGAGTCAATCTATACTGAGGTTTCCCGCTAAAAGCCGATATTTGGTCTCCATCAGGCCTAAGGCAACACAATTCGGCCATGTCTAAGAGGGTTGGGCCGATGGGACCAGTTGGGAAAAAGAAGGCGTTAAAGGAATCCGACCAAAAATAGCAAGCAGCGGCTACCAAGGATTCATTAGGTTCTGGATCGGCTAAGGACATGGGAATACACTCAGCAATACCCATTCCTTCCCACTCCGCCTTTTTTTGGGCTGATACTCTAATATACCAGGACCTCCAGCCCTTGAGAGCTGTCGGCCAAGCCCTAAAGCTTTTGGTCTATTCCTTGATGTTGTAGCCAGGAGCCGACAAAGGGAGTCTAGGGATTTCATCTCCAACAACCGTATCCGTTTCTATAGTTCCTATTGGGCCTAGAAAATACTGATGGTCGCTATCTGGGATCGGAATGAGTACCTGGGATGCGTCCATTTCAGCCGATACGACAGGAAGAGGGGATTGACGCGGAGAAAAGCCGATTTCAAGATGAGCGAGAGCACGCCAGGGTGAAAATGACCTCGGTGAAAAAGGTGAGAAGGCGGGAACAGTTGCTGCATTAAAAACGCACCGAGGGTATTGCGGCGCTATTAATGGGGAAGTTACCAAGGTGAATCCTAAACGACAAGTCGATCACGGAAAAAGGCGAAGGGATTTTTGAAAGATAGCAAGCTACCTTTCAAAAATGGGGGGCATATGTTTGCACCAAAATTCGGCATATCTTGAAATCGATGCGAAAGCGGAAAGTGTTCGTATGGAAAGAAATCGGTAAACGAATCGGAAAAGGAATCCGTTTCTAAAAAGGAAAGAAAATCAGATTAGAGGCCGATACGGATAAACGCACCGTATCCATGTACAACTCGAATCGGCCAGGTGTGTTATAAAAGGGGGCAGACGTCAAGCGAAAAGGAATCAATCAATCCAACAACACACACATCTACTTTTTACAAGCTTTTCTTTTACATTGTTTTAGCTTCATAGATCTCTCTGCAAGTCGACGGAATCAACATAGTTGCGCATCGCCGATTGTTGATTTTTGCCGATTTCACCCAGGTTTGATCTGCTTCGTTTTGTTGCGCATCGCCTTCTCGAAGCCGATTTTACCTTATCCGGATCAATTGTAACCGGTTGATCTAGTTATCCCCTGATCGGTTCTTGCCGACTAGCGAAAAGCCGATAGATCCTTGATTATCGGCTTTGATCAAATTACAAACTCCACCTTGTCAATTTCAGGTCAAATTGACTGGCACGCTCTGCAAACCCGGCGTTTGTCTTGTGTGTTCGAGGCTAAGGACTCTGCTTCACGTTTTTAGCACGAACAATGATATTGGCTGATAGCTTCTAAAGTAGTACTCCATCCGTTCACTTCACTTTTATAAGGTTTATTTTTTGAATGATCTTGTTCATAAATATAAAGTTTATATGTAGATTTAATGAGATCTTTCCTTCTATACCCCTATTCATTCTCTCTCAACCATATGCATTTATTTATTATCATTCACACAAAGTATATCTTTTATCTTCCAAGATAATTAAGGGTATCTAAATTATTTTCTCTTGTACCTTTCTTAATTTGAACTAATCTTAATTCTTGTATAAAGTTAAAATATACCTTGTAAAAATGAATAGAGAGTACAAGCAAAAAGAAGCGGCTCCGGCTCCTTGGAAATGATCACAAGAGCAATGTGATCATTCTACCTATTTTTTTTCCTTTTTAAAAGCGGAATATATGCCTCTCCACCTGCCAATGAGCTTATTTAATTCGATGAACTGAAAGAAAAGGCAGTGCCGCTAGTACAAGTTCATGTTCTTTTCTTTGTAAAGCTAAGGGAAACGGCTTGGAAATTGGGGACGACCTACTAATACACTGGCAATACATATACTCCCTCTGTCCCACAAAGAGTGCATTTCTAGTGTTCAAATTTTGTCCCACAAAGAGTGCATTTCTAGTCCGTAGGGCCCAGCTGTAAGTGTATGCATGCTCATTTAAGTGCTTGTGGAAACCGAAGCACCAGCATGCTTGTGTATGGAGTAATGAGGGTCACATTGGTCATTTACCTTGCACACTAATCTGTCTTAAAAATCCTAGAAATGCACTCTTTGTGGGACAGAGGGAGTATGGCTGATCGAAGAAGCCAAATTATAGCAGTTAATTAGAAAAGCTGGTAAAGTGCCTCCATTGATTGCGCATCTAATCACTTGATTTGAGTTAATTGCTGTGCGCGGCACTTGTTCGTTTATTAATTGCGCATGTACGTACGCAGGGGCGGAGGAGCAGGTATGGCTGGGTATGGCACCTGCCATACCTGCTCTGCCACGTGGATCTCAAGATCTTTTAAAGCGTATTACATCGATAACACAAAATATTTATGAAATATTTACCCTGATGATTTCATGTGTGGATTTGAAAAATTATTTTAGCAAGATGTCCAGTAGATTGAACTCGAATACTTTGCTCCTTATATACTCTGTATGAATTTTTTTGGCATTACGATATTGTTTAATATTCCATCCTACCGGTTTTGCCGCATCATAATTTTACTCCGTCCTCCGCCACTATAATACACCTACTATCGAAATGAGAATAGGATGATATCCTATTACCTTACCTTAAAATTGATGTTAAGATTAGGATAGGAGATGCACACGTCTAAGGAACAATAACGGATAATAAAGGTATATAAAAATAATAATTTCGCCATATCAGAATTTTTTCCCGTCCTCCGCTACTGCTGTACGTGAGCCAAAGCATGTACACGTACATGTGCATGCTTTTATTTCGGATTAGATGCGCCTTAGAAATAAAGCACGTACACGTACGTGAGCCAAAGCATGTACATGTACTGATGTACATGTACATGCTTTATTTCTGATTAGATGCGCCTCATAAATAAAAATAAAGCATGTACACGTACGTGAGCCGAAGCTGGTAAGCAGTAGCTATAGAAAGTTGTGCTGATAACAATGGGCTAGCTGGACGTAGATGAATTGTTTAGACCACGTCGACGAATTAGTTACTGTTAGGAAATTACCCACTTTTACGATTATTCTAATTCCTAAAATAGATATTATTATAATTATGATATATACACACATATACACGACATATCAAGGTCATGTTTGTTTCGATTTAGGTTTTTTGGCTTTTAGCTTAAAGCTAGCTTTTTGACTTAATGAGCTTTTAAACCATCTGCTTTTAAGTCAGGACATGCTATTTGGTATCCTGGTTTATTAACGGGCTAGATGGTATAGCTTATAGATGAAAAGTCTAAAATACCCTAAATGAGATGGGAAGAATTCTCGATTTATATATAATGACATTTGGTGGGTAATTTTGGAGACTTTTAGTGGCAAAGGGTTATTTCATTCAAAAAAAGCCTAAACAAGCTCCTCTTATCTAGCTTTTGGCTTATAGTTATACATGAGCTTTAGGCTTTTTTAAAGCCCTGCTTAAAAGCCAGTCGTTTGTTTCGGCTTAGACTTTTTGGTTTTCAAGCCAATGAAAAAACCGAAACAAACAGGGCTTAAAAGCAATGAGCAGAAGCATGATCATCAACGACAATATACCTATCTCATGCATAGGTCCTACCAGATTGATTATAGACTTAGAAATACTTTTAGCAGATGTAAGATATTACTTCGCAAGCTCTCCCTGCGTTGAACATGCGCCTCCCAAGTCACGCGATAAATACGCAAATAAACACGAAACGCGTACACGTGCATGTGCATGCGCGCATCTGTACATTGCATTTCACCTCCATATTATACTTCAACTAGGTAACACCAACGTTCCTTATAGTTGGTATCATCCCACCTGGACTAGCAATGTGGTACTAAACTTCTCACCTCCCACTATATACAAATAGGCCTTTAGAATTTATGAAAATATTTATTTGCGTTAAGTCCAAATACTCTGACAATTACTGGTATAGCAACATCTAACAGTAATATACAGCCCCGGTGGTTTCCACTCAATTTAGTTGGTTAACTACGTGCATCCAACGGCAAGTTGATTCGTTGATTGATTAAGATCACGCGCATCGGTATTAATCGGGACCATCTTAATTTGTGTCGTGGCCGATGCGCACCGCAGATGATCTTGAGCTCACGGGCCCGGTGGATGGATCTATTGCCTTGTCATCTATCGGTAATTTGTTTAGGGTACAAAGTGGACGCACGAAATCCACACATACACTACACTTATGTAGTATAGGTGCGCATATGTGTAAGTATTTTTTGTATATATATACTAAAAAATTAATTGGAGTCTTCACGACCTCTGAACCGTAAAAATGTATTGTCCTACTATTTCGAAATCGAGCAGACTGAGGCACGCGCACACTAGCACCCCCTTGCTACCGAGCAAAGCTCAGTTATCTGTTGTCCTATCGGTAGTTTAGCTGAGCATGCATGATGGCAACTAAGAGTGAAAACTGATCATATAGTTTCCGATCGATTCAGATAATTTTTGGATATGAATTCTGTTGGATCGGGTATTTATCGAATAGTATCGGATTAGATATGGATATGGATTTTTTTATCGAATACGGATACGGATTCTGTAGCTCACTATCCGTCGGATAAGGATACGGATTCGGATAATCTAGATATAGTGATAGGTCGAATATCCGGATATACATGTGAGCTGGGCCAAGCTACTCTTTTGGCCTAAAAGGTTTATAAATTTCAAAATCGTTTTCTAATTTAATTAATCCATAAATCAAGTTTTAATGATTAAAATTGGCAAACTAGCTCCAAAACTTATGAATTTTTTTTGAAAAAATTCCCGACATAGTCTATAATTTAAAAGAATTATTTTCAAGATTTTATCAAATTTTAAATTTTCTAAAAAATTCAAAAATTATGGTCTTTAATAGGAAAATATTTTAAATAAGTAGCTAAAAATGCATAAAAACTCATAAAATGCATAAATGTAAGTTTATATATGTTTTCTAGAGACATGGTAGTTAAGTATTATCAAACTTTTTGTGTGTTCTATGTTTGCTTCCATTTGTATATATGAGCAAGGATCACCTTCATTTTGTATTTTGATCTACATGTATGATGAACTAATCATGTGTGTGTGATGAACTAAGTCTTACATAATTTTGTTTGCAACATGGTATCTAACTATTGTCTAAGTGAATGAAAATGCTTATATTTATTCAATTTTCAATCATATTTTGATCAAATCAACTAGTTATGTGTTTTTGTTGATTTTTTTATGTACAATCTAAGGGTTATCTTGTTCCGTTAAATTTTTGTAACCGTATCCGATTTGATTCGTATTCAATATGTATCTATATTCGATATTATCCATATTCATATGCGTATCCGGATTATCTATATCCGTATCTGCATCTGCAATAGAGCTGGCTAGCACATATATTTACCGCCCCATCGTGGACAAAATATAATCTGCACGTTCCCGATTTCGTGCATATGTCCCCCTTTAGGACAAATTATAGAAGAGCATATTATGAGTATATGGACCCTTTAGGACAAATTATAGAAGAGTATATTTTGAATTCTCTAAGAATCTGATGACAAATAGTTTATGATTTTGTGTATAAATTTTGTTTCTGGTTATGAAAAGCTTGTGTGGAAATTTCTCCTACGACAGAAACAGAATTTGTACATAAAATTAGAAGCTAACACCTACTCGATTTTTAGATAATCTAGAATCTGCTCTTCCGTAATCTATCCTAAATGGGGCATATATGGTTAACTGGATCAGATAGAACATGAGGCTGACAGGGCAACAAAGACAGAAATCGTCCTAGTAAGGAGGCGAAGACCTTGAAATTCGTAGTGCTACTATGACCATTGAAAAAGTGGGATCGAACAAAACAAAGAAAAAAAACACACTTGCATTTAACATCTACGGCTATGATCGATCGATGGTCGAATTCGTTCGGTCGTTGTTCAACGGAGTACGATTGAAACAGAGGCTATATAGGCTGAGACATCCATTTGAACACATCAAGCTTAATTAGCTAGCTGGTTAGCGAGACACAGCGGCCAAGTAGGTACAAGTTTACAAGCATCTATGACCTGACCTGACCACCTCTGGTCCACGGTCAAACTGATGGAACGAGTCCAGGGTCCAGTGTCACAACAGACCGGAATTAACCCATGGTTTGCCTGCACGGACCACTCATTGACATGATATGTTCCGGGTGCATTTTCATTTAATTCGCAAATTAATTCCATGTTTAAATTAAGCTAAACAGTACTCTCTCTCTCTCTCTCCGTTCAGAAATAACCATAGGTTGAATGATCATATTTAGAAATATAAAATTAGTATGTATTTATTCATTACCAGTTTACCACCCATATAAAGTATTATGTTTTATCTTTCAAAACATTTAAGCGGGATACATAAATAATTTTCTCTTAAAATTATTTCTTGCACAAAGTTAAAATACGGCTTAATTTCTGAACGGAGGGTGTATCCGTGTATGATTAATTTTGCATCCAACAATTAGCTTCGTGTTTCTCTGTTAATCAACGCCGATTTAAGTTACGAGACGTTGACACCGGTTTCACTGTCCTTAAGTCTGCACTAATTAAGGGCCTGTTTGAATCCAAGCAGCTAATAGTTAGCTGCTAAAAATTAGCTGGAGTAGATCCAAACACTCATTAGCTGGGCACCCAGCTAATGGTTATCTCAGCTAATAGCAGCTAATAGGTGGTATTTAACCAAAATACCCTTCGCGTCTATCACCAATAGCATTTAATAGCATGGGTATTCTGGACAATAGCATCTATTAGCCACATATTAGCTGGTGGATCCAAACACCCTCCAACTAATAGCTAGCTAGCTAGCTAACTATTAGCTGCTAATGGATCCAAACAGGCCTTAAGTACGATAGTTCATGTACAATTTTTTAAAAAATAATATTATTTTACTAAAAATTTATAAAAATAATATACCAGTTAAAAAATAATAAAAAAATACCCCTTTGTTACTATTTGAAATGGTGACAGAGAGTTGAACACGAATGGTTAGCTCTCTGTTACCATTTCAAATGACAACAGAGAAGCCAGCTTCCCTTGCGTCGCACTGGCCAGAGGGCCATTTCTCACTAAGGGAGCAAAAAAGAAATAAAGAAGAAAGAAAGAATGAAAGAAGAGGGACAAGGGAAAGAGGAAGAGGGGAAGAAGAGGAAGAATGGGGAAGGAGGAAGGAGAGGAGAAAAAGTGTCATCATTTTGCAGGTAATTTTTTATTTATTAAAATTTAAAAATATGATTTAATGAGTAGATTAATTAGATTGTAACTAATTAGCTATGTAGAGTAGCACTCGCTATTTAGATAGACGACTTAGCGACCAGATTAATTAGGTTTGTAAGTAATTAGTTATGTAGAATAGCAATATTTTTTTAGATACATGATTTAGAGACCAGATTAATTAGGTTTGTAAGTAGTTAGCTGTGTAGAATAGCAATAATTTTTTAGTACACGATTTAGCGACCAGATTAATTAGCTGTGTAGAATAGCAATAGTTTTTTTTTACATAAAAGACTTGGCGACCAGATTAATTAGGTTTGTAAGTAATTAGCTGTGTAGAATAATAATAATTTTTTAGATACACGATTTAGCAATCAGATTAATTAGGTTTGTAAGTAGTTAGCTGTGTAAAATAGCAATAATTTTTATAGATACATAATTTAGCAACCAAATTAATTAGGTTCGTAAGTAATTAGCTATGTAGAGTAGCAATAATTTTTTTAAATACATGATTTAGCAACCATATTAATTAGCTGTGTAGAGTAGCAATAATTTTTGTACATACATGACTTGACGACCAGATTAACTAGATTTATAATTAATTAGCTGCATAGAGTAGCAATAGCTATGGACATACAAAACTATTAGAAGTATGCATGATAGTGCGTAGTTCAAAAAATAAATTTATGTATGCATGCAACAGTTGTTTCAAGTAGTATAGAGTACGTCATCGTCGTACATAGGTACAGCGGTATTAAGAAATTCATGAAATGCTTGACAGGTATGGATGAGTAAGCACAATTTAAAATACACTACGGAGAAGGGATTCTGCACATAGATGCACAAGCGGTGGAACTAAGTCATTTTTCAAGCGTCGTTGATAGCCTATCACGTGCAGGGGAGCGTTCATGGAGCATGGTTACAAGATGCTTGTACCAGATATTCTCGTTGAACCATGAATTACATGATTTGAAGCTACACGGAGTAGGGTGTCGGAGATGGGATTGCACGTATTGGGAGTTAGTGGAACCTTAGAGGCCGAAGTCGTGAAGTTCGTATGTAAGAATGACGATTGAGAAAGGATGGCTATTAGTGTTGTTGGCGCAAGCATTTCAGAAAACCATTGACATCCATGCGACACGGGAGGTTGTTGGTGATGAACCGCGGGAAGTTAGGGAGAGCATCCAAGCTAGAGAATGCTCAGTAAGACAGGATATTAGTTTAGGTCAAGAGAGAGTGCAAGGCGGGGAAGTTGATGTTCCAATGGCAGAGGTGCAGGAACCAATTAGTGTGGCAAATGAGGGAGAACATATTAAATCACTAGTGCAATCAATGGACGCAGAGAGCCAGGACTACAAGGCTTTAAGTAATGATGAAAAGGATGAAGAGCCTTTCCCTGCGAAGTAGGATGAGTGTTAGTTCGATAAGTTAATGGTCTACGAGGGTGAAAATGTCGCATGAGGGTATGATTGGAATGAGGTGCGACAAGGTGCAATTTAGAAGAATAAGGGTGAGGTGCAGGAAGCAGTGACAGTATGGACAGTTTCATTGCGTAGACCCTTTAAGGTTGCAAAGTTAGATCAGTGGGTGTATGATGTTAGATTCCAAATGGAGGGTTGCCCATGGCGTGACCATACTTACCAGCCTTTGTGGGACACCATTTGAAAGTGTTCTATAGTCGTCTGACACACATGTGTGCTAACGAACTCTACGTGGTCGCATAGAAATATATCTCCAGACTTATTGCTAATACAATGTATAGGGAGATTGTGGGCAACCTAGATTTAGAGCCATGTGCCATTATACTTGTAATAAAGTAGAGGTTTTAATACACCATAAGCTATACCAAGACATGGAGAGCGAAGTAGAAGGCATTGGAAGCAAGGTTTGGTACGTATGAAGACTCCTATCAGAAACTTGTCAGGTATGCTTCAGGTGATTAAGGAAAGGAATGTTGGGACTTATGTCAATATTTATGAGCAGCCTTCGTAGCGTTTCCTTGGGAAGATGGAACTCAAGCGGGTATTATTTACTTTTGGTGCATGTATCAACGCGTTCAGACATTACTGTCTGTTGTTATGCATGGACGGGACATTTCTGATTGGAAAGTACAAATGCCAGATATTGACTACCATAAGAGTAGATGGCAATAATCAGGTTCTTCCCATAGCGCCCGCATTTGTAGAGGGTGAGAACACTGATAGCTGGCTCTGGTTTTTAAGAAACGTGAAAGCTAGTGTCTTGGATCAGTAGCATGGAGTGTGTGTCATAGACGATCGGCATCCTAGGCTGTTGAAGGAGATCGTGCAGTTGTAGCAAAGTGCGCATAAGACACATCCATAGCCTGATTTACAAAGTAGGTGGTGCAAGTGGCATATGGGTGCCAACTTCTACAAGTAATTCTGGAACAAGGAACTAACAAAGCTTTTTAAGAGACTGTGCGAGCGGTAGAGAAAGTTTGATGCATTGCGGAAGAAGTTGAACGAGCTAATGTCAAGGCATACAATGGAGGCAACAAAGTGGGCAACACCTTCCCCAAGGGAGGCCCCAGTAGCACTTGAATAGTTATCCAAAGACCCTCCGCACCTAATTTGGAGGAACAAAAGGACTATGAAATGATTCTCCGAATGGATAGAGCATGAGCCTAGGGAGAAATGGGCTCTGCTTTATGACACCGATAGTACCAGGTATGGGGTTATGATGACAAACTTGGCTGAGATTTACAATTGGGTTATGTGGGGCCTGAGACCCCTTCCCTTAGTTGCTATAGTGGAGGGTGTTATTCGTGGCATCACGAAGTACTTTGTGGATCGCCATGCTAGGGTCGTCGCCCGCATAAATTATCCTGCTGGGAAATACTCCGAGATGATTTCTACATACATGGAGAAAAAGGGCAAGATGGGGTAGATGCATAGGTATTGTGTAAAGATAAAGCCGATCGTGGGACAAACAGGCGAAAAGTTACTCATGAATGCATCCTACATAGGCAAACATGTGTATGCACATGCAATAAGCATCATATGTTACACATGCCGCGCACATATCATGGCTGCCTGCTCAACAATCCATATGGATTCGGGTATATTTTTATCACAATTCTTCAATAAGGAACCGGTGACGGCAACTTGGAGCACAGAAATTTACGGTTTTCATGTTGTGGGTTTATTCACATAACATCAAATATGGGAGGACACATGGTGGGTTCTAGATGTTAGCAGGCTGAAGGGCGTAGGGCGATGACTGAATGGACCGGAGATGTCGCCTAGAGGGGGGTGAATAGGCGAATTAAAAATTTGCAGTGGAAATAAAACTCCCCGAGCAGGTCAACTCGAAGTCTCCGGATATTTTGTCCGGATACTCCGGGTTGTTCGGAATATCCGGGATTTTATCCGGATACTCCGGGTTGTTCGGAATATCCGAGATTTCATCCGGATACTCCGGGTTAAGCAGCTCGGGAACGAAACTGAAACTACTCTATCTAGCAGCTAGTTACTCAAATACAAGATAGCAAAAGCAACCTAGTACTTTAAGCAAGTGCGGATCTAGAGCAAAGAAGTAAAACAAGCTAGATCGAAGCTCTACAAGAACAAATCCACACAAGTTAAGTTAGAATAAAGAAAGGAAGTTAGAGACTCGATTTTTCACCGAAGTTCGGATTCTTGAAGGGAATCCTACGTCACCGTTGAGGTGGCTCGGTCGCACTTGAGCCGGGGTCTCTTTCAACCCGCTTTCCTCCTGGTGTTGCACAAATGCACTCGTCGGCTTCACTTCTTGTCTCTTCCCTTTCGGAGGTGAGACTCGCCTTCACAAACGACCGGGCACACCACACGCTTCGGGTGCTCCCGGTGACTCCTAGCCGTCTAGGAGACCTTCAACCTCCAAGAGTAACAACACCACGGAGAATCGCTTGGAGGATGAACTAGTGCTCAAGAACTTGGAATGAATGCACCTAGCACTTTTCTTCTTCTTCTCCTCACCAAATATGGATCAACAACCAAATCAAGAGGTAGGAGGAAGTGAGGGCTCTATTGAATGCTTTTTGAGTGTTAGGAATGGCTTGAATGCTGCTATGAATGAGCTCAATGGAGATCCTAGCCGTTGGGAGAGGGAGAAGGCTTTAAATACTCTTTTGAAAAACTAGCCGTTACCCTAAAATTCGAACAATCCGGACACTCCGGATGAAGGACCCGGATACTCCGGATAATCCGGACTATCAGGACAAAAATGTCCGGATACTCCGGATAGGCTGGAATGCGACTTTTTTGGCCGAGGGGTTCAACCCGGACACTCCGGACTATTTGTCCGGATACTCCGAACCAAATGTCCGGATTCTCCGGGTTGGACAGCTCGGTTGGAAAATGCTGTTTTTGGAAAATGCAAGTATTTGAGTGCTAGTTTAAATGCAAGGCTTGACTTTGAGCACATGCACATCCTAAAAGCGATTTTCCGTCGTATCCTCTTAATAGTACGGCTATCCTTAAGACTCAAATAAAATAGAAATTACAATTCTTGTCTCGATGCCGCCTTTTCAAATTTTAATGTATGTAGGGGCGTCCAATCTCATTCCAAGCTTGATAAGTTCTCGATATCTGCATCAACTCTGATTAAACATTAGATCTCTTTAATTGTGTCATCATTAATCACCAAAATAAATTAAGGGGCCTAGATGCACTTTCAGTGACAGACAAGGCGTATAAGGAAACATGGACGCAATGGAAAGTGGGCATCTTGTAAAGAAATGTTCAGTTTGGAAGGAGATGGAGCACACTTTCAAGTATTGCCCGACGGTTCAGAGACCATGAAATTGTTGTATCGACTTTGCATATGAAAGTGTTGTACTTTAGTCACATGTCAATTTGGTGTATTGAATTCGTATGTGTAATGAATGTATGGACTTTGTATGTGTAATTATTGCGTTCAATTTGTATGTCTAATTATCGTATTCAAATTTTATATGTACTTATTCCATTTAAATTTTATTTGTAATTGCTATTTTTATTTTGTATGTATATTCGAGCTATACTAATATTGAGCTATTGAATTGCAGGTATGACGGGCGTCGAGTGGTACAAGTTGCTTGACCCAATGATAGACGTGACTCACTGGAATTGCTTAGCCACCTTGCCGCCACCGAACGAGGATCCAGCATTCGAGCTTAGCGCCCTACGCTTGTGCAACCCCATGAGAGCAGGGCAGATTGATCCGCGATGGATTCTACGATTAGTGACTATTTTCGTAGTTACATTACGATGTCCTGTATGTGTGTAGCAATTGTACTTACATTGTTTTCCTGCAAGTTGAGAGCGACGGGGTTACTTCTTTTAGCCTAGATGGTGGAGGCAATAGCTGCCGACGTGTAGGACAGACGAGGTTCCTCCAGGAGGTTCCCCTACGACTGGAGCTTACTGACCGCTCTAATGGACCGCTCGTGGCTGGAGACGTACACGCTTCACCTACCGTGTGGTGAGATGGTGCCCACATTGGAGGACATCAATTACCTCCTGGGCCTACCTTGCCTCGGGGACGTGGTGGTGCCTTATGATGACAGAGCTCATGGACTGGTTCGTAGGCGTGCTACCTTAGGGGGTAGGGTACACCCCTTACACTTCTGTGCACGGTCCGATGCAGACGTGGCTGGTGCAATTCTACGTAAGTGCAATTTAATTTGTCTCATTTTCTATTTTTATTTTTCCTTGTAGTTCTCAACTTGAGCATTACCTTTTGTAGCCCGAGAGGATGGCAAATGGAGCGAGGGAGTACATCATCAGCCACCATTTTGAGGTGTGCCTGCTTTGGCTGTTTGGTTGTGTCTTGTTCTGCTCGTCCCACGGGGATAGCGTTGACAAGCACATGATCTAGTTCGTGAGGACGATCGCAGACGTCGACCTGGAGGAGCTCCCGCAGCTAGCTTGGGGACCTACTGTACTTGCTGCCACCTACCGGGCCCTTTGCGATGGGTGTCATCGCGTGGTGGACTCCTCCACTCTCGTCGGGTGTCCTTTACTGCCTCAACTATGGTCGTTCGAGATGTTCCAAATTGGGCAACCGCAGATGAACTGGCACCTTATGGTGGAGGGTTTTACGGGGCCCTTGGGGAATACATTGATCGTCCTACCATGTGGACGTTATGGTGTCAAGACATATTAGTAAAATCACATGTGACATGTATTGTCAATTGTATAATGATTTCACTTTTGTGTAGCCAACTTGCACCCTAGTTATGTCACACGCTTTGTACCTCGAGTACGTAGCAATATCTGACCAGCTGATGGATGATCACATCATCTGGCGCCCGTACCTCCCAGAGCTCGTCGGCGCGCGAGCACCTCAGGGCCTCTCGCTGCAATGCACTAGTGATGTCGCTTTCTGTCTGACATGACATCACCTGGTTTTCAACGTGTTTGTGGAGACCTACGCCGCCCATTGTGTCATGAGGCTGTTCGTTCTCCGGCAGGCATTCCCCGTTAGTTCTCTTTTACGTTAGCAAGGGCTTTGTTGGTACTGCGAGTTGGGCAGCACGTATGTTGCCTCATGCTCAGCAGTGGGCGCAAATGTTGGCGGACGTGTACGAGGAGGCTACCCCTTGCAACCACGACACATACGATGAGTACATTCGGTGATTCAGCCCACGCACACATGTTCAAGTTGTGCATGTCATCAACTCACTTCCGAGGCATGTTCCCTCCACGGCAGACACGTACCCTACGCAACCGGACTCTTGAAAGTGCATCTAGGCCCCTAAAGAAGTTTTGGATGATTAATGACAAACAATTAAAGGGACTAACGCGTTCAATGAGTTTGTGAACAGGTAAAAGTCCCAAGGTGAGATCATCTACGAACGATGGATACCCTCAAAAAGAAACGACAAAGAAAACGACATTATTTCAATGTATTTTACATTTTTCATTGAGTCATAGGCATACCGTACTATTAGGAGGGATCGATTGTAGTTGATCTAGGATTAGTCTCTATGCTCGGATGAATGCTAGCTAGTTTATTTGAGACACACACAATCTCTGCATCTTCTTCGGAATAGTTTCTTTAAAGCTTAAGTCGAACTTTCCGGTTCTGGGTCGAAAGTTCCAATGATCCAGAAGTTCCATTGCTTAGTTGTGCTTGAGTCCGATGCACTTAATGCACATCGGACATTCCGATCTTTGGGATCGGATGTTACGATCAATGCATAGTCCTTTAAGGGTGCTTTCTAGAGACTTCGGAAAGTTCGATCTTTTCGATCGAAAGTTCCGATACGCGTAAGTTCTTTTAGAGGGAACTCTCTGGAAACTTCGGAAGTTCCGGTAGGGTATCGGAAGTTCCGATGTGGACTTAAGAAAATGGTTGAGATAAACTCTTTAATGTGTTTCTCTGGAATCTTCGGAAGTTCCGATCATGGATTCGGAAGTTCTGATGCATAGTTTTTTGACCGTTAGACGGTACTGATTTCTGGAAAGTTAGACAGATCAAAAGTTCCAATGTTGATATCGGAAGTTCCGATGTGTGGTTGAGTGCGGGTATAACGGCTAGTTTTTTCCCAAATCTATAAATACCCACCTCCACCTCCTTTGAGAGGTTACACACTTTCATTGCTGAACCTTGTGAGCTTCTAGTGCACATCCTTAAGTTTTCTTGTCTCCTCCTCTTTGATCTTAGTGATCATCTAGAGAGTGAGGAATAGAGAAGAGATCTAGTGCTAGAACAAAAAGAAGATTCATTCATCTTGAGCATTAGAGAGTATCTCCAAGATCAAAACTACGTTGCATTTGTTACTCTTGGAGGTTGAAGGACTCCTAAATGGCTAGGCGTCTCTCACGAGCTCCCGAAGAGTGTGGGTCACCATGAGAAGTTTGTGAAGGCCGATTTCGCCTCTGAAAGGAAAGAAATCAAGAGTGGAAGCAAATCTCAAGTGTGACCGAGGTTTGGGAGGAAAGGGTTGGAAGAGACCCGGCTCTTTGTGACCCTTCTCAACGGAGACGTAGGATCTCCTCAAGGGTCCGAACTCTGGAAACAAACTCTTGTCTCTTTGGTTTAATTTCTCTTGAATTGCTTGTGTCTGGTTTTTTTAATTGAGCTCTTCCATTGTTGCTACTTTAGTCTAGATTGTCTACACATTCTTGCACTCAACTAGGGTAGAAGTATATTGTAGATTGGTAGACGTTGTTTCTTGTTATCAAATTTCAATACTGGTCGGACATTCCGATACTATATTGGAAGTTCCGATCTTTTACCAAAAATATCGATACCTTTTCCGATGCGATTAATTTCGTTTGAAATTTATAATAGCCTATTCACCCCCCCCCCATCTAGGCAATTACCACATCTTTTGAACTCTGCTTTTCACCGATTAGTTAGTACTTCTTTTTACATTCATGTGATGTAGCATTAATACAGTTGTAACAACTAGCTAGCTTTTGAATAAGTGCGCAGAGCAACCTTGCCAGGGAGGCTTCAGAGGAGCTAGCCTCACTGATGGCTGGGGCTGATCAGGGGAACAGGTTGGAGGTCACCATGGACTAACTGCAAGGGGCGTTGCAGCGTGCTTATCAGAAGAACACCCGCATCGTGCAGCTTACATCCTACAGGAGGCCTAGGGGCAACGACATGATACAGATCAACGATCATTCCTCCGCTGTATGTGGGCGACACACGCCGCACACCGCACCCAGGACAGCGCACACGCAGACTGCCTCTCCTCTCGATGTTCCAAGGGGCTCCAGCTGGCACCGTTCCACATTGTTTATCAACATGACTGCAGGCACACCTTCTTGGTCTCCCTTCATCTATTATGTTCTTTATATTATGTAGTGTACTAACGTGAAATGTTTATCAGGAGCCATCGATAACCAAAGCCCGACCCACTCCGGCGATTCGTTCCACTTCGACAACGCTGTTATCCATGAGTGGTTGACGAATTCCCACCAGCAGTCATCAGGCGTCATCCTTGATCCATCGCAGCTCACCGATGCGTCTAGAATGAGTCAGCCATCACAGGCCGCCTTTGCTACTCCAACAGCACCAGTGCGGCCTGCTAGGAGTACTCGTGGACTACCCCCTGACCACCTGACATATACATCCAGACATGTTTAGCGTCGTAGGAGGCCTAGGACCACACGAGGGGTCGCATCGCACAGGGGCGCCAACTAGTTTTTTTTTTGCTTTCATACCTGATGTACTAATCAGATATGATCTTTACGTTATGTGGTGTTTTCCTTTATTAACTTATGTACTACTTAGATATGATCTTTTGCTTTCTTAACTATGACATACCAACTTTTTCAGTGCGATTTGACAACACGCTGCAACCAACTTTGTCATGGCAATTTGACAATATGCTACCAGCAAGTTTGTCAGCCTGATTGACAACACTGCCCCACTTTCTCAAATCCAAGTGACAACACACTGCCCTGATTTGATAACATGCTGCCAACAGCCTTGTCAGCCCGATTTGACAACACTCTACTCTCTTTCTCAGAGCCAAGTGACAACACATTGCTCTGATTTAACAACACGTTACTAGCAGCTTTATCAACCCAATTTGACAACACATTGGCTGCTGTTTTTTAGACCAAATTGATAATACACTACCATGTACTTTGTCAAACTGATTTAATAACTCGTGGGCTGGAGCTTTCTCAGGCCGCTTGGACAACACGCTCTCATAAAAAATTTACTATAAATATGGATCCATGCCCATCATATACATTCCACATTACACCAAGGCAACCCCCACACCGAACACCTCATCGCTACCAGCACCACAGACCCCTTCACCGGTGGGTTCACGATGACCAACTATGAAGCGATTCTTCGTAAGCAGAAGTGGCTTGCCAAGAACATGAAAAACTATCCATATGTTTCTTGCAAGGATGCACCTGTGCCACCGGAGTTTCCCCGCCCAAACTGCGATTGTGGTGCTCCAGTGTGGATAATGCAGTCCAGACATCCCAACACCGCTGGCCAGGCACACTACACGTGCAACAACGAAGGGGTACATGGTTAATGACATACATGTACATTCCGTAATGTGTTTTCATACTTTTAACTTCGTCCATGCATGAAACCAGCAAGACGATAGTTGCTACTTCTTCCAATGGATTGATGGCCCTGACAAGTACGACAGGGAGTATTTCGAGTACAAATTGTATCTACACTATGCAAGTGCGCCCGAGCACTACACCCGGTGGAAACCTTCCCCTAAGACTATGAAAGAGAAACCAAAACATCCGCCAAGCCGCTTAGACGAAGCATACTTCTGGAAGCCCCTGTATGAGCGTCAGGAAGAAGAAAAGAAGTTGAAGGAGTCAGCCGAGGCGGCTCGTTTCCAAGAGGAACCAAAGATCACCGAGGAAGACTATTATTGGGTGTGTATGTACGGGCCTAATTGGAAGAAAGCCAAGACCAATAGCCTCGCCAGATCAAAGGGGAAGGCACCGATGGATCCTTCCGTGTAAGGTCTACGACATGCAGCATGACTTCTTTACAATTCCAAAAGGCGCACATATATCGTAGTTGTACTTCCCATTCATCGTTTATCGGTGTCACCATTTGTATCGAACTATATGCGCCACCTATATTTACTTGTTTTTCTGTCATGTAATGCAACAGTTCCATATGTGCCATCTATCTTCTCTCATTTTGTACGCCTTTTGTGCATCTTCATGTTTATTACGTGCACATTGATTTAATTATAATTCCACAATTTGGAGTACAATACTCAACAAAGAAAGAAATAACTATCAATTAAAATTTCACAATTTTATAGTACATCATTAAACCAAAAAAATTCAAAAACTGTCAATTCAACTTCTCTAATTTTCCGCTATATCAGTGAACCAAAAATTTCCAAAAAAAAATCACTTTTACGAATTTTTCCTTATTGATTTCTCTACGCCTTGTTATTATCTACTTAACAAATCTCCCTCTCGTATTTCTGTCAAATTTTGTTAACATGTATATTATTTCTGTATTTTTTTTAAAACCTAGACTGCGCTGCTCTATTTTTGGTATACTTATTTTCTGATTTTTTATGTTTTATTTTAACAAAAATTCATATGTGCTCCCCTTTTCTTTCTCTTTTCCTCTCTTTTTTTCTTCTTCCAATGACGAGACCCTCTATCGCCGTTCCAAATGGCGACAAAGAGCTTGCCGTTGCCTAAGAGGCCTCTATCACCATTCAAATGGATACAGATTTGTATTTTTGTTATTTTTTAATCAGCATATTATTTCTGTAATTTTTCATTAAAATAATATTACTTAAAAAAGTTGTTCGCGTACTGTAGCTATCGGAGGGTAGTAAGATGAGCATAGTGTGAGAATAGCCGCGTCGTGTTTACGGCGCTACGACTCTTTGGGAATTGCTAGGGATCAGACATCTGATTTTTTTGCATTATTTTTTTCTACGCGTGAAACATTCTTTTCTACATAGTGAAACATTCTTTTCTACGTAGTGAAATATTTTTCTTCAACAAACAGTAAAAAAATATTTCATACGTTCAAAAAAATGTTCCATATGTTAAAAAAATGTTTCAGGTACATTCAAAAAAATATTGCGTGGAGTCCAAAAATAAAAACAGAAATCAGACGTCCGGCTGCTAATTTCTCCCCTACTCTTAAGACCAAACAAACAACATAAAGGATCTTTATGAGGTCACGAATTATCCGGTATACCGGAAACCACTTCTCAATGTAATCCTGGAGCAGTGGGTGTACGATTTTATCTATCAGGTACAGTTTAAATACGTTGTCTATATTTACATACACAAACGCGTTTTAATAGGATATTTATGAGGTCACGAATTATCCCCTGGTCTCCGTATTTCTAAGCGTGTGACTAGAAGCTTATTCACCGTGGATCGAGGGATTATGAGTCATGACGATAGATCATGCAAGGATAAACTCAAAGCATGTAGCAAACAAGATAAAAAAAATCTTCATGTTTATTACGTGCACATTGATTTGATTATAATTCCATAATTTGAAGTACAATACTCAACAAATAAGCAATAACTATCAATTAAAATTCCACAATTTTATAGTACATCACTAAACCAAAAAAATTCAAAAACTGTCAATTCAACTTTCCTAATTTTCCGCTACATCATTGAACCAAAAATTTCAACAAAAAAAATCATTTACTCATTGCATTCATTCCATTTCTACCAACATTAAACGTCACTTTTACGAATTTTTCCTTCTTGATTTCTTTGCGCTATGTTATTTTCTACTTAACAAATCTTCCTCCTGAATTTCTGTCAAATTTTATTAACGTGTATATTATTTTTGTATTTTATTAAAACCTAGACCGCACTACCCTGTTTTTGGTATACTTATTTTTTGATTTTTTATGTTTCATTTTAATAAAATTCATATGTACTTCCCTTTTCTTTCTCTTTCCCTCTCTTTTTTCCGTTCCAAATGGCGACAAAGGGTTTACCGTTGCCCAAGAGGCCTCTGTCGCCATTTCAAATGGATACAAAAGGATATTTTTGTTATTTTTTAATCAGCATATGATTTCTATAATTTTTCATTAAAATAATATTACTTACAAAAAATCGTTCGTGTACTATAGCTATCGTAGGGTAGTAAGATGAGCATAGTGTGAGAATAGCCGCGTCGTGTTTACGGCGCTAAGACTCTTAGGCTCTCTCCAAGGATGGTATGGAAAATGGCCTGTTTGGGTATTTGGAGGTTTATTTAGGCCTGTAACCACCCCAAGGGGGTGTGCTATGTGCGTCTCTATTGAAGAGGCCGGAGAGGTTCATCCCTATATAGAGAGACTGTTCTCGTGTGTGCTATATGCGAAGGAAAGGTTTGTCTGATGGTTGATATACAGGCAGGGAATTCAAGCTATAGTTGGGAATCAACTCAATATAAAGACCCAAATCAAATACAGGCCGCACTGTTCAGGGCTTGTACAGACCTGATTTTCCAGACCATTGTTGGTTCACTCTTAAAGACCAAACAAACAAGATAAAAACTCCGGTATACCAGAAACCACTTCTCAATGTAATCGTGGAGCTGTGGGTGTACGATTTTATCCATCAGGTACAGTTTAAATACGGTGTCTATATTTACATACGCAAACACGTTTCAATAGGATCTTTTATGAGGTCACGAATTATCCCCTGTTCTCCGTATTTCTAAGCGTGGGACTAGAAGCGTATTCACCGTGGGGATTGAGGGATTACGAGTCATCAGTCATGAGACTATCTCCAGCAATTTCCCTTCATTCCATTCTCTTTCCTATTTCCTTTCCCACTTTCATACCCTTTATTTCCTATCATCTCTAACAGCATCTCTTCGAAGGGATTTCTCTCTGGGATTGGAGAGAAAATCTCTTTCTATAGGGATTCACTGTACAAATCCCTTCTGAAGGGAATCGTGAAGGGAATCCGCTGAAACACTTATGATCTGTTCGCGAAGGGATTTGGAGGGGACGGGAACCGCTGACGATAGATCATGCATGGGTAAACTCAAAACATGTATCAATATACCCATCTAATCTTATCCTTATTCCTTAGAACAACGTGAGGTCATGGGTAATTACGTATTGTTGAGGCATCTTTGCATGCGACCCCTACCCCCAGCCTAGCTAGAGTAAGCGGGCAACCGAAGCTAATTAAGCAGGCACCAGCAGCAATGCAGGACGTCTACAATAATATAGATAAATAATTATTTATAATACACATCTATATCTTTATAGATAGAACTAAAAATAACTAATATAGTATATTATCTATATAGCTACCTATAGTGGTCTTTTGTATAATTAATAGATGTATATAAATAAAAGATATTCAAAACATCTCTTTCGTTTTAAGGGCAGAAAATTTCCACAATAATCCTAAAAACGAAAAGAAAAAACCCTAGAAATTCTCACGTTAATCAAAAGGGGAAAAAAAGAGATAGAAGGATCGCCACCACTTATTTCGACAGGATCAGATTACAACGGTGCAGATTAATCATATACAAATATTAGAGTTATATAACGAATACAATTGTATTTCAATTATTGAAAGTAAAGTTGAATATCAAAGGTAATTGTATATAATATCTAGCTGAGTAACGGTGCGGATAAATCTGCTGGTTATTTTGATAATAGACATACAAAATCCAGTCGTTTTTCTTAGAATTAGGGTTCGTGAAATTGCGTGCAACGAGCTGTGCTTAGCAGCACTTTGGCGGCACCAAAATCCTATTCCGTCAGCTGACATGTACCAAACGGGGGATTGGGATCTCTGTCTTTGCGGTTCAAAATGCACGTTCGTGAAATTGCGTGCAACGAGCTGTGCTTAGCAGCACTTTGGCGGCACCAAAATCCTATTCCGTCAGCTGACATGTACCAAACGGGGGATTGGGATCTCTGTCTTTGCAGTTCAAAATGCACGGTGCATTTTGAACTGCATTTTAAGCTGCAAAGGCTAAGAAAATTTGAAAAAAAAATCAAATTGCTACAGTATTTCAAAAAATCTAGTTTAAAAATATGAATTCAATCAAAAAATCCAAAATTTCAATGAAATTTAACAAAATCTTAAATATTGTAGCAATTTGATTTTTTTTCTATATTTTTTTAACGTTTGCAACTGCCTTTGCAGTTCAATACAAAGGCAGAGGATCCCAATTCCCAAAGGGGCGCTGTCAACTGTTTTAGAAAGCGCATAAAACGCCGCCTCCCTCGGAGCATCGTGACGGAGCCACTCTCGCTCTCTCTCCTCTTCTCTCTCTTCTCTTCTCTTCTCTTCTCTCTCCTCCGCGGCATAGCACAGAGCGGAAATTAAAAAGGAGCGGAGGGAGGGAGGGAGAGGGGAGGCCGGGGAGGGGATCGCCGCCCGCCATGAGGCTCCTCGTCCCCGATGGCGCGCGCCACCACCGCCGCTGCCCGTCCGAGGCGCCGGCGCTGCCGCCGCCGTCCCCCGCGCCGGCGGTAGGGGCGGCGGGGAGCAGGAGGACGGTCGTGGTGGGGATCAGGAGGGACGCCGCCAGCCGCGAGCTCCTGACCTGGGCCCTCGTCAAGGTCGCCAGTGCCGGCGACCGTGTCGTCGCCATCCACGTCTCTGCCGACGGTGCGTCCCTCCTCCCTGCACCCGTCGCATCCGCGGGCGGCTGTCGGTTACTTGGTCTCGTGATCTGGGTTTGGTTTGTGTTTGAGGAGCTTCAAAGTTTTAATCTGCTGAGTTTGGCTTGCTTGCGCTGTTTGTCCCTGTGATCGTTTGGATTTTAGTAGTTTTTGCTCCTAGGATTAGTTGGAGTTGCAAATTTGTGACCTATTTTGTTCTTCCTGATTCGATCTTGCTGTGAGATTAATCCCCTTCCTTTTTTGTTTGCTTCTATCTCCTTGTTTAGGAGGAGGAGGGGTGGGATTGGATGAGAGGAGCCAGGCCGCGGATTCGCTCGTGTCGGTGCTCGCCGTGTACGACGGCTTCTGCAACCTCAAGCAGGTCAGTCGTCCCAATGCTCAATTGCAAAACAAAAGTCTCTCCTTTCCACTTCATTCACGAGCTGCCTGCGGATTTTCTGCAATGGTGGCCTTTTCATCGCGAATACCATTACCTTCCGATTTGGCTCGGAATCACTGGTCCGTCCAAATTTTGTGCACTGTTTTCCACCTTTGCCGTGCCACTCATGCTACCATTTTTTTACTGGATGGTCCAATTTGTATCATTCTTTTTCGACGCCTTGCAATTTTGGTTACCTTTAATTTTTGTACTACCAACATTTTGGCCTTTTTATGCAATTGAACTGCAAAAGTTGGTCTATCTGCAAATGGTTGAGAAGTTGGGATTTTGTAGCTCACTGATCTTTAATGGAAGGTTGCCTCAAAATTATCATCACTTTGTTGTTCCATTTACATTCACCAGATCAATTTGGAGCTCAAGGTCTGTGGAGGATCATCTATCCGGAAAACTCTGGTGAAAGAAGCAGCTTCTTATGGTGCTGCACATCTGATCCTTGGTGTCGCAAAGAATTCCCGGTCTTTTGGGTACACAAGTTGACACATTCTCCACTCCATATTGCTACCTTAATCCAAAGTAGTTTGTTCTCTGACATTAGCACTGTTGTTTACTCCAAATATTAGATCCTCCTCCACTTCAGTGGCCAAGTACTGCGCAAAGAGAGTTCCCACGAGTTGCTCCGTTCTTGCAGCGGACAATGGCAAGATTGTTTACCGCAGAGATGCTGTGCAACAAGACCCATACCATAGCGCTAGTACAAGTATGTTGATCAAACAATTTCATTTGCAGTTATTTCTTTGTTTGGAGTGGCTATAAATTCAGTATGTTAAGTCTTGAATTGGGATGCAGTGGCTGAGACACCAAGGAGGAGCTACCGGAAGCTCCTAACTTCCATGATTGGAGAGAAACTTCGGGACGAATATGTAAATGACAACAGGTCTATTTCTCAGGCTGTCACCGTGCAAATGAGGTCTCCCACAACACCAAAGGAAGTTTCATTAGCATTGGTTCCGGTGAAGGGTTGCCAACATGAATCGCCAGAAGCGGCAACCGGCTGGCCCCTCCTAAGAAAGAAGTTCTTGCCAGACCGAAAATCTGCTGGGAATGACAAGTCGAAGATGTCTGTGGTGCAGTGGGCAATGCGGCTCCCGAGCAGGTATTCAGCAGTTTTGCCAGTCCATTTAGAGCACAGAACCACAAGACCGGACTCAGCCACGAGTGTCAGTCGTATTTTGCGCGACCGGGTGGCTGTCCCTTCCAGAAACAATTCAGGAAGGTCTTCTGTGGTGATCAAAGAATTGGATAAGGAAATTCCAGAGGAGTTGACCTCACTCAAAGAGAGATTCTCATCCGTTTATTCTTCATACAGTTACAGTGAGCTTGCAAAGATCACTTCTGATTTCTCACCTGGTATGCATTTCAGATTTGTCTCTGCTATTGCCAATTTTTTAGACATGTTATGCCCAGCGATCAGAATGGTTGTTTTGTGCAGAGTGTTTAGTTGGACAAGGTGGCACAAGCCAAGTTTACAAAGGTTGTTTTGCAAATGGCAAGGAGTTGGCAGTGAAGATCCTGAAGTATTCCGATGAGATGTTGAAGGAGTTCGTCTCAGAGATTGAGATTGTCAGCTCCCTCAGCCACAAGAACATCATATCCCTCGTCGGCTTCTGCTTCAACAACAATGACCTTCTGTTGGTGTATGAATACTTGCAAAGAGGCAGCCTAGAAGAGATACTGCATGGTGTGTTTCAGATCTTTTACCTCCTGCTTTCTCCATGTGCCACTGCCATGCAATAACTCATCTTAAATTTAATGCGATGTAGGTGAGAAAGAATGCAATAATGTATTCGGTTGGACCGAGAGGTTCAACGTGGCAGTGGGAGTTGCTCATGCGCTGGATTATCTCCACGGTAACGGCAACAGTTGTCCAGTGATCCATAGGGATGTCAAGTCATCAAACATCCTCATCTCAGAGGATTTCGAGCCAAAGGTAGCCTTCCACCATCCAATAGCAAGAAATGCTTCAGTTCTTGTGGAACATCAAGTTAACTGAATTCAAGTATTCTATATTCGTGTGATGCAGTTATCAGACTTTGGCCTCGCGCTCTGGGCTGCTGATGTAACATCACAGATCACATGTAATGATGTTGCAGGAACTTTTGGGTCAGTTAGCTGGCATTTGTTCGCTAGCTTTACCTTTTCTTACTGTATTTCAACATTTTGCTTACTGATGTAGACATACCTTCCACCAGGTACTTAGCTCCTGAATACTTCATGCATGGCAAGGTGAACGACAAAATTGATGTGTACGCTTTTGGTGTCGTTCTTCTTGAACTCATCTCAGGCAGGAAACCGCTCTGCACTGGTTGTCCAAAAGGCGAGGAGAGTCTAGTGATGTGGGTAGGTGTCATGGTCTATGCATCATCATTTGTCAATTTCTTGTTTGAATCCAAAATTTTGGCTTGGATTATGGTAAAGAATGGTTTCTTTCCTTGCTTTGAACAGATGATTAATGGCTGTTTGTTTTGTATAGGCGAATTCCATCATACAAGGAGGAAAGCTCACACAACTCGTAGATCCTAGCTTGCTTACTGAAGGCCATGCCAATGAAGTGGAGAGGATGACTCTTGCTGCTTTGCTCTGCATCAGACCAGCACCTCAACACCGTCCTCACATCGCAGTCGTAAGATTTTAATTATGATGCATAGATTGCGTATGCTATCATGTTGTGTATTTCCTTTGTGCTGTGTCTTACAAGTATCCGTGTGTAAACATCAGGTTCTGAAGCTACTTGAAGGTGACAATGATATTCCTAAGTGGGCTAGATCACAAGTCGGATTGTCATACGAGAGTGTTGGTGATGAAGGTGTGGTTACACCTACACCGCCAGAGAATAACACCAACATCCAGTCCTACATCAACCTTGCATTTGATGTCGACGATGATTCTGCCTCTGTCAGCAGCAACGATTTCATCACCGCGAACACGTCCTTGGAAGAGTACCTGCGGGGAAGATGGAGCCGATCGTCAAGCTTTGATTGACCGATCTTACCCCTTTTTGTGTATAGATCTTTCCCCCCTTTCATTTAAGTTAATTTTTGCTCTTGGATGAGAGGTGGCACCCGCAATGCCCTCCTCCAAGCCTATCTCTTGATTGTCTTAGTTCTGTTCTTTCCTCTCAGAAGGATGCATTTCCTTCGTTTCCTCAAGTTTTGTCATCCTAAGGATGAAAAATAAAGTAGGAAGAATGTAATCATGGTTTGTTGCCCACACCCAAATCAATGGTGTTTGTTGTACCCTTAGCACATTTTTTAAGATAAAGGTACATTCTAGGCTTCTAGTTATGAGCTAATATAGCTCCTCAAACTGACTGGTCGTCTGGTATGTCTTCTACTCTTCTGTGAACAATAAATTACTGCTGAATTTTAACTGAACATGGTCAGCTGCGTCCATCGCCTTGTATGGACATTCCAATATCAATCAGGATCTGTAGAAGGTATCCTTGTAAGATGTGATCGTATTCCAATATTAATCTAGGCTGTACCTCATATGACGATCCTTGCCTAACCATTAAACAACTAAGAAAAACTCGATTTCTGAACTGTCCAGTGTCGGCTTCACGAGTAATAGTCATCTGCGGCAAGACCGGTCCAGCGAATTCAGTAAAGAAGATGATGGGACACGAAAGCTAAATCATTTCATAAGCGCCCACTTAAGGCACGTTTACATCACGTGGACCAACCTCTTAAGATCGAGGTTAGTCTGCATCCGGCAATGGCAGGGATCCTGGAAAGCATTTTGCGCACACATGCCAACATGAGCAAACCGACACCAGGAAGCCATGATCATCCTGCTTGTCGACAAGAACGAGTAGGAATCATGGTCATGATCACCCTGCTTGTCGACAAGACTGAATAGGCATCATGGTCATGATCATCTTGCTTGTCGACAAGAATGGATAGGAATAAAGATGACAATTAGACATGGATAATAATACTTACAAAGAACATACGCCACTCCGTGCCAAAGACGTATTAAGAGTTCTTGAAAAGCCGTCTCCCCTCCACGTTCTGCAAAAGGAAGCAGCAGCTGCATCAGTAGCACAGGTGAGCCGCACCATCGCCATCCCTGCTGTAGAGCGCCGCCACCGAGCGTCACCGCGCCACCATGGCCTCCAGCGCCGCCAGAAATGATCATTGGCCTTCATCAAGTTTAGCCAGAAACGTATATCATTACTGGTAATCCAACACAGAAGAATGCCGATGATCATTTCAACTGCTAATCCGGACAGACATGTTCCTGGACTCTGCACAGTAGAGCGGAACATTATGTAATTGCATACACATGCCCATCATATTTTGAGAATGTGAGTGAGCCAAACATATCCACCCTTCGCACGCAATCCATCCAACCAACATCGAAAGGAGCACACAGCATGGAAAAAGAAGGAAAGCGTATCATGAGCAGCAGTATAAGCCACCCATCAAAAGTTAAGACTTACCACCAGCATGATCATAATTTTCTCCTCGAATCACAGTTATTACAATGCTGGCCGCAGGTGCAAAGCATGAACTATGAGGCATTTCAATTTCGTGAATAATAAGTCGCGAAAATTGGCATGAAAGTTCAACGAAATGAGATGCATTGATCGAGTGAAGAAAGGTGCATGAACAATACCGCAATACGGTAGTATGCTCAGTTGCTAATGTCTCTTCCAGTGTCAGTCATAAAGAAACGTTTACATAGCTGAAATACAGCAGAGAGACCACTGGTTACATTGGAACCTGGAAAGTCCTTCCAAATTCATTCATGTGCAGAAACAACTTTTGCATCAGCACAACAGTACTAAGTTTGCCCAGATACATGTCATACACAGGATAGCACTCGACTGAAGGTTACTAGGTGCAATGAAGAAGTGTTGCCCGGTCCATTTAACTGGTCTCCGTCTTCTCCAGTGCTGGTAGTGAATGACAGTGTTAATGGCATGCCGGGAGAAGAGAAAACAAATCACAAGTGAAGACTGCACACCGCAGGGCCAAACAAAATCAACTTACTATTGTAGTTGAGCAGTTTCTCAATGAGATCAACATGGGTCATCAGCATTCGTCTACAGCAGTAACGGACTAAACCCAAAGCATCCAGAGCATCCCTGAAAACAAAATAGAAAAACAATCTTTAGTTGGCAGTGGTGCCAGAATTACTGGTCTTCATATTTATGATATAAAAAAATTGAAGGTCATAAAGGCCAGTAAACTTTTGACAGCCCTCCCATCGTCAATATGTACTCTGAATCACATGCAATAAAAAAATTGACAGATAACTGAATTACAGTGGGTTATCATATACAATGATTTATACCAGCTTATTCAATTCACAACAGTTTTTCAATTAACTCAACAACTAGAAATTGTATTATGCCATAGCAATATAATTGTATTATGCCATAGCAATATTGGCAAAACACACAGTCCAGCATAAATAAGTACACCAATGTTTAGTGTGATACATAAGTAATTGCCAAATTTGTAGTGCGCGGGAAATACAAGAAGCTTTCGTTGAAATGGCACCAAACTTAGCCTTATGTCTAAAAAGGGGCACCAAACTTAGCTTGGATCACAATAAATTATTGGCTCCTGGTCTAAGAAATCATAGACTGCAGTGCAAAATTAGCGATCAGAAAAATGCTCAGCATACGCTTGGTTTAACTTAAATTTAATTTGACTCGTCACTTTGCAAAGAGAAGCCCACATTATAAGCCCGCATTCTATCATGGCTTAGAAAATGAGCCAATCTCAAGCCATCACAAATTCACTCAAGCCCCATATTATAGATCTCATTAAATATAATACATGTAACTTGGACTGAGTTTTCTAGTCATATATATACCACTACAGAAATCATCAGAAAAATTCCCAAATCCTCGATTCTCTCAAAAAGAAATGGAGGCAATGGAACCAGAGCATCCTAAATGCTGAAGATATAAGGGCTAGACTACCATTCACTACTCCAGATGGCAAACATTTGACAGCTGATTTGTTCAACTACACACGGTACACTGAGGCCTCTAATTGTCAGAATAAGCAAATGATGATCACTGAAGTTTCCTTGATCATTTTGTATAAGTGACAAAAGATTTTTATGGCTAATAGCTACTGCTCTCAACACTGACATTTTAGAACCTCCCAAATCCCAATATTTGAAACACCAAAACATTAAACAGAGCCATTCACAACCAATATGCATATCAAATACTGACAAGCTTCTACAGCAAATCTAAACCAGACTAAATCAAAATGTAAGCTCAAGGTGTCAACAAGGTGCAAGTGGGCAAACTATTCTTTGTATAGCTGCATATATATATCCACCTAAAAAATCAGAACAGGAACACATGCACATCTAGATCATTGTTGTAGAACTTTCGGTGATTATGTTCTTAAATACTGCTGAATTCAACTATTCAGAACAATCTTATACAGGCAGTTTCCTTGGTGGCCATCATAGAATCCTTCTTTTCCATAAAATATTCACAGCAGGAAAACATGCCTTAACACTGTTAAAGTGCCACAGACAGAGAGCAAGCAAGCAGTGATCCATAAGCTACAGAAACGAACTATTTGTGACATGTTACTATCATATGGTAGCATCAGATTCCTCGATTAAATCTACTGCAGAATCCTAAAGTCCACAGGGACTCACTGCTGTACTCACATTGGCTACAACATTCTATATGTCAAACGTCAGCATCAACAAGCCTAGCAATCCTTGCACACTCAACCAATTCTGTGTGTCCAATTAGTATTCGCATAACCATTACCCCGACTAAACGAACTTATTTCGCAAGATGTGAGTATGTAAAAACTGAGCAAATAATTTCAGCCCTTCTTCTCATGTTCAGGACTCAACATTGCTCCACAATCCACACCCAACAAGTACAACCTAACCGCCCCCGACGCACTACTTCCCAAACACTCAAACATACGATCCAAATCAGAAATGATTACATGATACATAAATCGAACCGCGGGGTAGTAATCGGTAGAGTAAATTCACACTACCCCTCGGTGTAGTCGGCCTGGAGGAGGTCGAGGTAGAGGTCCCACTTGTTCCCAATCACCTGTGAAACCACAAGAACAAAAAGGGAAACAATCGGAATCAGTTCAGAAGAAGACACTAAACCCTACACTAGATGGAAGAACAAAAACCCAAAACCCCTGGCATCTAGACACGAAGCGAAACAGGAAGATGGGAGGGGGAACGAGGAGACCTTGCCGCAGGTGAAGCAGCGCACCGGAATAATCATCGCCACCGCCGCAGACTAAACCCTTGACTCGGTCAGAGAGGGAGGAATGATAATCCGGAGCGTTGTGCAAATTTTGAAATAAATTAATAGAGAAGTAATTACCATTTATTATTTATTTATATTTTACGTAATTTTAAAAAAGAATGTATATGTAAGTTCACCGAGAGTCTCCGCGACCGTACGGTTCCCATTCTCGGTTTAACACAGTGCAGAGTCTAGTCTTCTTCTTCTTTTTTTATTACATAACACTTACAAATATAAATGTAGTTCTGTCTGACATTGTGAATCATGTGATGAAAAATTGGTTTTATCATGTGCTGAAAAATTGGTTAGGATTAATCTTACAAAATTGCTTGTGCATGTGTTACACTAAGAAACAGAGACTTTCGTATTGCGCGGGACTATTTTCAAGAAATAGTAAATTTCATGTGTATGACGGACCAAATTTTTTGGTCAGTCATAAATGGGATTTTCAAAAGAGCAAATTTCACGTGTATGACAGACCAAATTTTTTGGTCCGTCGTGAATGGGTTTTTGTAAGGGCTATTTTCACGTGAATGGATTGAAATTTTGGTTTTAGCTTCTGCACAATCATTCACCCACCCTCTGATTACTATTTTCATATATATCGATCCTGCAAGTGGTATCAGAGCTCGGTTTTTCTAATCTATCTTAACCAGTGATTAGATTAATGGATCGTTATTCGACAAAACCATGTGTGTTCGATGGTGTTGATTTTCAGTTTTGGAAGGCCAAGATGGAGGCATTCATCCAGGCGCAAGGCTTTGCAATTTGGGAGAAGGTCTACAAGCCATACGAAGTCCCTGCAAACGACAACGTCAACGACGCCAATCGCGCACATGTTGAAGCAAACAGCAAAAAGCGCAACTTGATCATCCAAGGCTTGGGGACGCAGCGACTTTGATCGAGTGGTTCATCTTCGATCCACATATGAGGTATGAAAATCTCTTTGTGATTACCATGAGGGTTCTAACACTGTCAAAGAGGTTCGCCAAGATATATGCAAAAAGGATTACATGCGATTTTAGATGAAACCCGGTGAGTCGTTAGATGACTTCTTTGCACGCTTCAATAAAATTCTTAGTAATCTTCGTGCTGTTGGAGTTAGCTTTGATGCTGCTGCTAATGCTAGCTAATTGATTAGTGCATTAGACATGTCTATTTGGGAGATGAAAGTTACATCCATTAGAGAATCTACTGTCATGAGTACACTTACATTAGATGTTCTTTATTCCAAGCTGAAAACTCATGAATTGGATGTTTTTGCTAGAAAGAATGATCATAAATCAATTGCTTTATCCTCTCAAACTAGCATGTCTCCTAACAATACTCCTTCAAGCTTTGCTTTGTCTTCTTTGTCTTCATTAACCAATGAACAGATTGAAGAAATTCCCGAAGAAGACTTAGCACTACTCGCCTCTCGCCTTAACAAAGCTTTGCAGAATGTAAGAATGAGAAAGAGAGGTGGTGGTGGCCCTCCAAGATGCTATGAATGTGGTGACCTCAACCATATTCGCACAAATTGTCCTAAGCTTGCATGAAAAGCATCAAAGGAGGAGAAGGACAACGACAGAAGAAAGGAGAAGAAAATGTTCTCTTCAAATGACAGGAAGAAGAAGAGCTTCATCAACCGCAAGGTGGTTCACTGAGTTCTTTCCGCTCTTGAACAAGTCAATTTGAGCGATGTGGACTCGGAGAGCAGCGAGGATGATGCAACTCCAAGCAAGCATGAGCAATGACAGCGACTTCAATGCGGTAGATCCTTCTTATGATGAATTAGCTAATGCTGTTGCCCGTCTTGGAAAATTGCTTGACAAACGTGATAGAAAAATTAAGAAACATGATATTCTTGTGGAGTCATTGAACGCTGAAAATGCTAGACTTAAGACCTTGATTCCTGATGATGATACTTGCAAATCATGTGACTTAATTTACAATGAGCTCACCTTGCTTAGGAAAAAACATGCTCTTCTGTTACATTTAAATGAGAAAAATGAGAAACATGTTAAAAATGCTAGCTGTTTCACTGATGAATTGCATGGTTCAACTTCTTGTTCTAAATGCTCAACTCTTGAATTGAAGTTAAAAGATGCAAATGCTAGGGTTTCTCAAATGACTGATAATCTGCTCACACATGAGGTTCTTTCATGCTCTACTTATCGTAAGCAAAAAGGGAAGGTTGATATTATTTTGAACAATTGTTTAACTCTTGCTAAGAAAGTTAATTACTTGCAAAGTTCTTTGGAACGATTCACTAATGGCAAGAAAAAGTTGAATATGATTTTGGATCAATCTAAGGTTAGCTCAAACAAGAAAGGTTTAGGTTTTGATCTTCATGCTTCATATGGAACTAAACCTTGCACTGTTGTTCAGACTCCTTGCAAAATTGAGTTTCCTAATGAGCTTAAGAAAATTGCTTGTCAATTTGCTGGTTTTTTATCTTCTACTATGATAAATGCAAAATATGCTTTTACTGTTAAAGCTAAACATCATGTCAAGTACACTTGCACTCATTGTGGTAGAGATGGACACTTAGTAGATTTTTGCTTTAGACTGGCCAAACAGCAAAAGAAGGAAATGACTAAGGCTAGGTCAAATTTCAGCAAAGCACATTTTACTTCTCATGCGCCTAGAGTGATGAAAACACCTTTGTTCCTAGAAACACGGGAAAAGGCAAATCTGATTTTGTACATAAAAATTCTCGTGATGTGCCTACTGTTGTGCATCATGTGTCTCGGTACTGGATTCCCAAAAATCTCATTCCTAACCCCAGTACTGAGACCTCGACATGTTTTGTTGCTATGTAAGCTTCTCGCGCGAGGAAGGAGAACATATGGCTAGTGGATTCTGGATGCTCATGCCACATGTTCGGTGATAAGTTTTGGTTCTCCTTCACTCGTGCATCTCGTGCTGAAAGTGTTATTTTTGAAGATGCTTCTTCCACCTCTGTTTTCGCAAAAGGCACTAGTCCAAATGTTGCAGGTACAGGTGCATATGTTCAGGGGGGAGTATCTTTGTTCATGAAGATGATGATGATGCTGTTGAGGATGAGATAATTGGAGTTTGTTGTGTGCTCGTTTTTAAGCTTCCCCGCGTGCTTCACATCGATAAGCTATCAAGCGAATTTTCAGGTATCTCCATGGTACTCAAGATTTTGACATTTGGCTTTCTGCTTCCTCATGCATTAGTTTAAGAGCTTTCTTTGATGCTCAATTTGGATGATGTAGAATTGATAGAAAAAGTACATCTAGTTCATGCCACTTCTTAAGTAATTCTCTTTCTTGGGCATATTGACATTAGATTTCACTTTCTCAAAGATCATGTGAAAAAAAAGAATATTGTGCTTCACCATGTGAATATTGAATATCAATTGGCAGACATTTTCACAAAACCTTTGTCTTCCTCTCGTTTTGCTTTTATTCGGGGAGAACTTGAAGTTATTCATCCAATAGATTTGTTTTGAGGGGGAGTTTTCTTGCCAAGTCTTTTACTTGATGAGCTTACTTTATCATATCTCTTTATATATTATGTAATTGAGCTGATATATGATAATCTAAATTGCTTTACTTGAACTAAAAGTGACATTGCAGGATTCCTTGGTTTGATTGTCTATAGCTAATACTCTGTGATATCTTGCTCCTATAGGCCTGATATTGAATCTTCTTGACAAAGCTGGGCTAAAGCATGTGTGTTTTCAACTTCACTCTTTCATAGACCATTTAATCACTTTGCATGTTTACTCTAGAAGAAAAGGGAATAAGTAAAAAAAAAGGGGTCTTTTGATCTTTTTGCAAGCAGAAGCTTGTAAGAATTATCAAATTATATGCAAAAGCTTCAAGATGTATGCTTCAAGCATGCCATTCCCTAAAAGAAAAAGATGTATGCTTCAAGCATGCCATTCATAGAAAATAAAAGAAGTATGCTTCAAGCATGCAACATGCAGTTTAGTGTTAAAAAGATTAAATTGGTCCCTAGATTGGGCTTGAAACTACTTGCTTGCCCTAAGTTGTTAGTTGCTTCATTTTTGGGCCATGTTTTTCCTGCTAAGATCTTGCTTAGTACTTGGCTATGGTTGATTAAATTGAGGTTGAGATGCATGTCACTCCCTAACTTGTTAAAATCACACTATTGGCGGGGATTAACTATTCACTACAGCACGACCATTTCATTCCCGGGGGTCCAGAAGAGCGACCGACCAACGGGCCCTCACAGAACAAGCTTGGGAAACTCGTCCGGGCAACCAAAACATCCGAGCTTGTATGCTCGGGGATTCGTTCACGACCATAATGAAACAATATGAGCAACCACGCTCGTAGGAGCTGCGCAGATGGTCGGGGAACTTGATCAAATCATTAGAAAGGAAGGCTCCAACCAACCGGCCGAAGATCAAGGAGAAACGTACCCGAAATTCAAATAACGCACAAATCAAGGGCACCGGATCACGGGTGCTACGGATGCGGGTATGTGGCGTAAATCTAGGGGGTAGTTACCTTCTGTGTATCCTCAGCTTCTGTATTTAAACCCCGGCAGAGGGGACGTTAAAAAACACACAAAAAGAAACACAATACACTGGAGTAGGGCTGTTATCTCGGCAGTGGGAGGCCCGAACCAGGATAAACACCACGCGCCTTTCTCCCGACTTCGCGTTGCTCGGACGATCACCCCGGTTCGTACGACGGGGCCTTGTTGATCCCTCGTTCAACAAGTAAGCTCGGCGGGAGACCATTCTCCAATCGTCGATAGCTGGCGCCGTTTGTGGGGACGACAGCGTGATTCCCGTACGAACCGGAATCCTCAAGGATGCCGAATTCGGGAGATACTAGGAGTGTCTGCGCCTTCAACGACGTTGATGACGATGACGTGTACTACACCGGTGACGGCGTGGCCGGTGTGACCAATCCTGCAGGTCACACCGAGTCCGGGAGCTTTACCCCGGGCTTTGGGACGCGAGGACAGGTCCTCCGTTCCCCAGGCACTACCCTCAGTGACAATGAGGATGACTACGACGGACTCTACGATGGTCTGGATATACCGGACGATCTCGAGTTCGACCGAGAAACAGCATCCCATGGGGACACGGTGATGTCCCCATCACACTCGTCCCACTCGCGCCATGTCAACATGGCTGGGAGTCGGGTCGAGCCTGAGGTGCGATCTTCGGAGGCCGCTAAGCACGACCACTATGAAGCGACCAGGATCCACCTAGAAGTGTCCTTGGGAAAAACTCTTGCGAGCATACGCCGCCAAGCAAGAGAAGGTCGAGTTTTGAGGGAAAGAAACTCTTCCCGAGGAAACTCTCGCGAGTGTCGTACCCCCGATCGCGTCCCAGAACGCCATCGAAGCTCTCCGCCGCCTATTCGCCAGAACCGGGAACGTCTACAGGCCTTGGCGGCGGTCGTGCGTGACCTTCGCGGCTTCCCCGATCAGCTGGACCTAGAGGCCGTAGGCGCAGTCGTAGCCGAGGATCTAGAGAAGCTTGCCACCGAGCTAAAGGTCCCGGATCCTCCTCGCGACCAGGATGCCCGGAGTGTTTCCCGGGACCATCGGAGGCACATACCTGTCCACTCGCACAGGGATGAATCTCAGAGCCATGCTCGGAGACTGCCCCAAGCTTCTGACCCGGTCCGCGAGAGGCCTCGGAATAGTTCCCGAGCAACCTTAAGACAACGTGCTTACGACCACCCGGATTACGAGCGTTCCGAACACTCCACAACCGAACGGTCGTAGGCACACCCTCCTCGCGAGGTCTTCTCTCGGCTTGGCCCGCGCGCGGGGCGCTGGACGGGAGACACGCGCAGAGACCATTATGGCCGAGGGTTTCACCGCGAGACCCTGAGCTTCGGCTGCCAGGCATTCACGAGCTCTCTTCGGAGTGTCACATGGCCGAGCAAGTTCAAACCCGGGCACATCGAGAGATTCAACGGGACTCAGAACCCGGATGAATTTCTCTCGATATATACCACCGCCATCCTGGCTGCCGGGGGCGATGAAGGGGTGATGGCGAACTATCTGCCGATGGTCTTGGACGGGGCTGCTCATACGTGGCTCTTCAACCAGAAGGAGGGATCCATACGATCTTGGGGACAGCTCAGCGCAGTGCTCCGAGCAAATTTCCAGAGCTGTTACATTCGCCCGAGAAAGGAGCGCGACCTCGAGCGCCTGATTCAGACGGAAGGAGAGACCCTGCGACAGTTCGTCCAGAGGTTCATCCAAGTCAGAAACTCGATCCCAAACATATCGGATGAGGCCGTCGTCCGAGCTTTCAAGTTCGGGGTACGAGACTCTGTGGACAAGAAGATCAAGAAGATCACCGGCCACAGCCCGAGCTAGAAACCTCCGCCAGCAAAAAGGGCTCGAACTTTGTGGACAAGAAGATCAAGAAGAAGAAGAAAAGGCAGCCCTTGCCGGCCATGGTTGCCGCAGTAGAGTAGCAATGACCGAGCATCCCAGTGCAGCACGGGGTTCAACGCTCGGGGAAGGGGACAGCTGCACCGGCCCCGCGATCGAGGCGACCAGGCAGAGCAACGGGGCGACCTCTACTGTTCGCTTCATCAGGCGCACGGGCATGATCTACGGAATTGCCGAACGTGGACCTACCGCCTGGAGCAGTTTTACAACGGCAAGGGTCCCATGCCATCGCTCCCAGAGCAGGGCGAGGATGGCAAAGGTAAACAGCCCATCGAAGAAGACGAGGATGACATGAAGTATCAAGAACCCAGAAGCACATCGCGGTTATCTTCGGGGGCTCCTCCGCCTACAAATCCCGCCGGGATTTAAAGGACGCTGCGAGGGAGGTACACCATGTTACCCAAGGTAAGCCTCCCGTGCAGCAGTTCAAGTGGTCCGAGCTATCCCTCACTTTCTCCAAGGACGACTGTCCCCTTGGAATGACCAAACCACAGAAGCTTTCGGTGGTCGTGAGCCCCACCATTAGCAATACCATCGTTGGTCGGGTCCTTATAGACTCCGAAAGCTCTTTGGACCTAATCTCTGCTAAAGTCTTGGACGAGATGCATATCCCTCGCTCCAAGATCAAAAGCATAGCAGTACCTTTCTTCGGAATAGTCCCAGGCACCTCGATCAAGCTTTTGGGCCAAGTCGTTCTGCCTGTGACTTTCGGCAACCCGAGTAACTTCCGAACAAAGCTAATCACCTTCGAGGTGGTAGATTTCGAATCAGTCTACAACGCCATTCTCGGCAGACCGGCTTTGGCCAAATTCATGGCCACCTCGCATCACGTGTATCAATGCCTGAAGGTCCCTGGGCCAAATGGGGTCACAACCATAAAGGGAAACCACAAGTCCGCACTGAACTGCGACGAAAGGGCCTTGGACATGGTCGGCCAGTTGCCCACTCGTGGCCCCGACCAAGAGCCGAAGCACTCCCGGCCTAAAATCGCCCTCCAACCCGGAGGAGAGACCAAGGCCGTTCCGCTCAACGAGTCAGAACCTGCCAAGGTCGTACATTTGGGATCTTCCTTAGATCCCAAATAGGAACTCGAGCTCATCACCTTCCTCCGAGCAAACTCGAATGCGTTCGCCTGGGAACCATCCGACATGCCCGGAGTCCCAAGGGAGGTGATTGAGCACAGGCTAGCGGTTCAGCCTGACAAAAAACCAGTGCGACAAAAACTTAGACGATTCTCCCCAGAAAAACAAGCCATCATCCGGGAGGAACTCGACAAGCTCCTTAAGGCTGGCTTCATTAGAGAGATCGAGCACTCCGAATGGCTAGCTAATCCAGTGATAGTCAAAAAGAAAGGAGGCAAGTGGCGCATGTGCGTCGATCACACGGGCTTAAACGCGGCATGCCCAAAAGACAACTACCCGCTACCTCGCATAGACCAATTGGTGGATGCAACGGCGGAATCGCAGGTCATGAGCTTCCTGGATGCTTATTCGGGATATCATCAGATCAACTTATCGCGCGAAGACGAAGAGAAGACCTCCTTCATCACCCCATTCGGTACTTTCTGCTATACGACCATGTCTTTCGGTCTAAGAAACGCAGGGGCAACCTTTCAGCGCCTCATGCAGAAAACCTTTACAGATCAAGTAGGACGAAACTTGGAAGTCTATGTTGACGATATAGTGGTCAAAAGCAAGTTCGCCTCGGGTCATGTCACTGATCTGGAGGAAACATTTTGTAATCTCAACAAGCACCGAATAAAACTGAATCCGAAAAAATGTGTGTTCGGTGTAAGAGCGGGCAAGGTGCTCGGCTACATGGTCGGCCCACAAGGCGTCGGGGCAAACCCAGAAAAAATTGAAGCCATTGAGAATATGAGACCACCCGCGTGTGTGAAGGAAGTACAAGCCCTAACCGGACGAATGGCTGCCTTGAGCCGCTTCATTTCCCGGCTGGGTGAGCGAGGGCTACCTTTCTTTAAGGCCCTTTGCAAGCACGATGGATTTGCATGGACGGAAGAAGCTAACCGTTCCTTTGAGGAACTTAAGCAATACCTCTCCAAATCGCCCGTCCTGGTTACACCCAGGACAGGGGAAGAATTGCTGTTATACCTGGCGGCAACCCCGCAGGCGGTGAGCGCAGTATTAACGGTGGAGAGAGACGGTATCCAACGACCAATCTATTATGTCAGCGAAGTACTTCATGGGCCGAAGGAGCGCTACCCTGAGGTCTAGAAACTTTTATATTCATTACTCATGGCTTCCAGAAAGTTGCGCCATTACTTTCAAGCGCACAGGATCATGATACCGACCAATTTCCCGCTCAGAGAAATCCTGAAAAACCAGGACGCCAGTGGTCGCATAGCTAAGTGGGCCATGGAACTCGCCGAATTCGAGGTAATATTTTCGGCCCGCACGGCGATCAAATCCCAAGTTCTGGCCGACTTCGTGGCCGAATGGTCGGCTCTAGCCCTACCAACAAGTGAGTGCGCCGGGTCTAGGGAAAAGCACTGGACCATGTACTTCGATGGATCCCGAGCATACGAACGCTCGGGGGCTGGCGTCGTGCTGGTATCCCCAGAAGGAGAACAGCTACGCTACGTCATTCAACTCCACTTCGCTGCCTCCAATAATGCAGCAGAGTACGAAGGCCTCTTGGTCGGGCTACGAGCGTGCAAATCGCTCGGAGTCCAACGACTAACTGTGAAGGGCGATTCGCAGTTGGTCGTGAACCAGGTAAATAAGGAGTATCAGTGTTCCGATACCTCAATGGCACTTTACCTGGCTGAAGTAAGGAAGATGGAGAAGTACTTCAAAAATTTCAAAGTACTCTACATCCCCAGGAAGGATAATACCCTGGCCGATCAACTCTCCAAGGTCGGTTCCTCTCAAAACGTCGCCCCGACGGGGGTGCTCGTCGAGTACCTATACAAGCCCTCCATTCCCTCTGAAGAGGAGGCACCAGAGACCGTCGGTAGGGTCTCCTTCCTCGAGCAAAGCGCAAACTAGATGAGGCCATTCGTCCAGTACCTTGCGCACGGGACATTGCCCGAGGAAGAAGCCGAGCGTTCCCGGCTAACAAGGCGATCTTCTCAGTACAAACTGATCGAAGGCGACCTATATCGGAAGGGTGCACTAGGAATCCTGTCCAAGTGTGTCTCTCAGGAGGAGGGCCAGTACCTTCTTCGTGACATCCATGAAGGAATGTGCGGAGCTCACTCGTCGTTCAGAACACTTGTGAGCAAAGCCTTCCGATTGGGTTACTATTGGCCTACGGCCTTGGCGGATGTACGGTCGATTGTGACAACCTGTCGGGCATGCCAGTTTTATGCTCGCAAGGTACACCAACCGGCGTATACACTGCAAACCATACCGCTTTCGTGGCCGTTCTTGACCTGGGGGCTCGATGTCCTTGGACCTTTCCCTCGGGGTCGGAAAGGTTGCAAGCACTTGCTCGTGGCCATCGACACTTTTACTAAGTGGATAGAGGCTGAGCCCGTGTCAACCATCTCGGCCAGGCGGCCAAGAGGTTCCTCCAAAGCAACGTGGTAACGAGATTTGGGATACCCAATCGTCTCATCACGGACAACGGGACTCAGTTCACCAGTGAATTGTTCCAAACTTATTGTGAGGAGGTCGGGATCAAGGTCTGCAACGGGGCAGCCGAACGAGCAAACGGGCAAATAATCCAAGGCATTAAAAAGAGGGTTTTTAAGAACCTCAGTCAGCACAAGCAGGGGTGGGTGGACGAGTTACCCCCCGTACTGTGGTCGATTCGCACCAGCACAAGTCGAGCCACGGGCGAAACCCCGTTCCAGCTTGTTTACGGTGCGGAGGCCGTTTTGCCTACAGAAATCGTGATGGGTTCCCCAAGGGTACAACTGGTCGGTTCAGCCGACCAGGAAATCGAGCGGCTCGTCGACCTAGACCTCATAGAGGCAACACGAGAGCAGGCGTTGCTCCGGTCCGCGCTTTACCTACAGGCACTTCATAGGCACGCGGCCAAAACGGTTCGACCAAGGACCTTGCAAATTGGCGACCTGGTTTTACGGCGGGTTCAGGACCTGTCAAAAGCCAATAAGCTAACCCCAAGGTGGGAGGAACCCTACACGGTCGTATCCGCAGCACGCTCGGGGGCTGTTCGCCTAGCGATGGAGGACGGTCGAGAGCTAGCCAGTACCTGGAACATCGACCAACTACGTAAATTTTACGTTTAAACGCTGATTCTTTCCTTTAGTAAAAACGATTCTTCCGCCCCCCACGTATTTTTTCCAAGAGCTTTACGAGCTACCGGTACGACAATCGAGCTAAAAGCACACCCCTCACTCAAACTAAGCAACGAATCCGATCATTTACGACTCGGTGTGCTCGCGAAATTTTTGTGGCTCTTCTATGAACAAACTCGTGCTCGCAATTTTAGGGGCACGACCTTCGTCCATAGCGGGGGCTCATACAACAGGAGGAGATCATTCTGAATCGCTCTTTTCCCAATCTTTTTGCAATCTTCGCTCACGATACTTTGCCTTTTACAAGAATATGATGCCGTACTTGCTTTTCTTGATCGGAATCTTTGCTCATAATAACTCCATACGGGAACATAATTGCTCTTATAAAGAAATCAAGCCCTTTTATTCAAACGAAAAGGTACTTCAAATGTACCCCTTGTTGTTGCTTTTCTCTTTGTAGGACAGATCGAGCAATCATCCAAAACAGGGTCAGGAAAAAGGATGACAAGGTATACACAAGCAAGAGGAAAAAGGAAGAGAAAAGGGAAGGAGAATCTAAAGCTAACTCCTACGCTCGGACCGGAGGACAGCAAGCTCTTCCTTAAGGGAATCAAGCTCGGCCTCAAGGTCCAAGACCTTCCGCCGAGCCGCACGACCTTCAGCCGCGCTCTCTCGGAGACGTTGTACCTCCTTGAGCTGGGCCTCCTCACACTCCCGAGCTCCTTGGGCGGCGCTGCGCAGGTCGGGCACCTCCTGCCGTAGCTTCCCCAGCTCCTCCTCAAGCTCGGCGCACCTTCGCTCGAAGGAAGTCTTCGCCGTTTCGCTCTAGAGGAGTTGGTTTCGAAGCTCAACGACGATGCCCTTCGCCGACTCCAGCTCCTTCTGGTCGGAGGCATGCACTGTGAAGACTCGACGCTCGAGATCGGCGATCTTGGCGTCTTGCTCGCGATGGTACCCCCAGTACTCTTCCGCTGAAACCGTAGAGGCATCGATATCCTCCATGGCCTTGGCAGCGAACTGCCAGCAAAAAAAGGAGATGGGTTAAAAACACCTTTAAAAAGTTTCTCGTGCAAAAGAAAGGAGCAAAATACTCACCAAAAGAGCACGGCTGACCAGCTTGTTCTGGAGCCGCTGGCGGTCGGTCGCGCCGGCTCGAAAGAAAGGATTGACCCACGCTGGGTCATCCTGGCCCCGAGCAACCGCGACAAGGTCCTGCCCCTCCTGGGCACCCGACGCACCTAAGAGGCCAGCGGCGGCCTCTTCCTCGGCCGTCTCCTGGTCGCCCCGAGGTTGGTCTTCCACGGGGGCTTGCAGCTCCTGGCCGCCTTCCCCCTGTTCGACCACTGCGCTCGGGGGCTGGACGCCAACCACGGCCGTCTCCGCCCCTTGGTCCGCAGCTGAAGGAGACTGGTCGACGACGACCAGCCCCTTCTCTCCTTGGTCCCGGGCCGGAGGCGATTCGGAGCCCGTCGCCTGGGCGTCCCTCGCACTTGGCATCACGCCCGTTCTTTCACAAGGGACCAAGGCCATGGCCCCTTGGTCCTTGGCCCCTTGCGGGTCTTGCTCCTCTGCGGCCGGGGAGGCTCGACGTTCGCCGAAAGAAGCTCGGGCTCCTCCGGAAGCTTGGCCTGTGGTGGCTCCTCCTCATCCTCAGCCATCACTTGGTCAAGGATGCGGTCGAGCTCGGCGTCAACTGCAGAGTCGAGAATCCTCTCAGCCATTTGCTGAAAGTCCAAAGGCAACACCCGAGCTATCACGCCCATGCCAGGTGGAGTGGGGTTAGCCCAGAAAATCGTGCATGAAAATAGAAGACTCAGTGAAGGGACTACGCGAGGATTACCTTCCGCCCGACGAGCGGCGTCCTCGGCCTCGCCTTCTTCACTCCGAACCGCGGGCGTCCTGCCTGTGGCAGCCTCGTAGGCCTCGAAAACGACCATGGCGCGCTCCGCCGCAGCATCACTGGCTCGCGCCATCGCCGGGTCGACCTCGTCCATGTCGACTCCCTCCAGCACCGAGGAAGGTCGAGGTGACGACCTTCCACTCCTCCTAACCAGGGCAAAGGCGCTTTCCTCCTCTTCCTCCTCCTCAGAGCCCTCGGCCACTTGAGCAAGTTGATCTTGGAGGGCCTTGATTTGCCTCTCCAGCTGCTCCTTGCTTGTGGTGGACTTGGCTGCCTCCTCGGCCTTCTTCGCCTGCTCGGCCAGCTGTTGCAATCGGCCCATCAGCTCCGGCTTCTTCCGCTTAAAATCAGCAAACCATTTTCGAAGGTCTCTTACCTCCTTCCGGTCGGCATACTCTAGGTGCCGCACGGTCGAGACCTTAGCCGAAGCTCGGTGCTTTGAGCGCTTAGCGCGAGGAGGCGAGGCGGATGGTCGGCGGCTTCGACCCGCTGACTTCTTACGAGCACCCCTGGCCGGGGTGTCGCCTTGCGGCAGCGGCTCAACGCTCGACACGACGACATCGAGGGCAACCCTCTCCTGCGGACAGAAACGGGATGATATAAGCCCGGGAAAATGCTTCGCGGGCACAAAGCGGGCAGAAGTACTAACCACGTCGCTACGGTCGAAGACATTCTTGGGGAACTGACGATCGCGCTTCAGTTCCTTCTCTTTCGGGGCGCCGAACATCTCGGTGACCCTTTCATCAACCCAGTCCATCCCCGGGGCTGCAACATAGACGAGGAAGAATAAGGACAGCTGCCGGGCAACAATGATGGTCGAAGGAAGGATCAAAAAAACATACCTGCGTTGTCCTCACGGGTGATGTCGTGCCACCCGGTCACCTCGAAGAACGGATGCTTGCGGCGCCGCAAGGGGGACACCCAGTTGAAGGTAAAGTCTCGGGCAATGTCCCGACCAGTAAGCCCCATTTGGGTGAGTTCGCTGATCGTCCTGAGGATCCGCTCTTCCTCGGGCTGCACGGGCGGGCGCGCCGTCTCGGCGGGCGGAGTAGCCTCCCCGGTGTAGACCAGTTGGCTCCCTTCCACCTTCTCCTGATAAAACCAAAGGTCGGCCCAGCCCGACACCGAGTCCTTCAGAGAAAGAAGAGGGTACTCGTACGGTCGGTTGGGCCGGAGGCGAAGGTAGACGCAGCCGGCAGGACCATCCCTGCCGGTGCGAAAGTGAAAGGATCGAGGATGGACGCCTAGAGGGGGGTGAATAGGCGATTTACAATTTTCTAAAACTACGCAGCGGAAAAGAGATCGGAACTTCCGATATGTAGTCGGAGGTTCCGGTGTCTAATTGGAATATCAGATACGAGGTCGGAATATCCGATTAGAACAGAGTCTAGTGAGTTGCAAAACTAGTTACGCCCAAACACAAAATGATTTCTAATCGAAGCTAGCACAAACAAATATTAGCGACTAGTAGTAAAGCTAGCTAGCGAGATAACCAACTCTAGATACATCAATCCAATACAAGATAGCAAAGTAAAGCAATAAGCAAATGTAAAGGATTGACACGATGATTTGTTTATCGAAGTTCGGACTTCCTCCCAGGAGGTTCCTACGTCTTCGTTGAGGAGGCTCGGTCACACTTGAGCCGGGTCTTTTCCAACCCTATTCCTCGCCAATCTCGGTCGCACTTGAGATGTGGCTTCACTTCTTGATTTCTTCCCTTTCGGAGGTGAAATCGAACCTTCAACAAACTTCTCACGGCACACCACACTCGTTGGTTGCTCGTGAGCGACGCCTAGCCGTCTAGGAGTCTTCAAACTCCAAGAGTAACAAATCCAACAAATGGATGATCTTGGAAATGACCTCTAGTGCTCAAGATGTATCTCAATCTAACACTCTTAGCACTAACTCTCACTTCCCACACCTCACTCAAAGAGGGATCACAAATATCAAAAGGGAGGGAGACAAGATGAACACTCAATCCACTCCTAATCACAACACATGTTTTAGAGCTCTCTCTAGCTCATGAGATGACCAAGGAGCAACAAATGCATCACAAGGTATTCTCTCTACTCCACTAGCTCAACCTCTTGTTTATCCCTTCAACAATATCCCCAACACTTTCTCCCAACTGGCCAAGGGGGGTATTTATACCCCACACCCAAAGACTAGCCGTTGGAGCAAGAAAACTAGCCGTTTTACACACATCGGAACTTCCGATCCCAACATCGGAACTTCCGATCAGGCAAAAACTCCAGAACAAACTCCATCCAATAAACACATCGGAACTAACATCGGAACTTCCGATACATCGGAACTTACATCGGAACTTCCGATCTGGGCAGAGAGGCACCTTACAGAAACCTTTCAAAAAGTTTCTAAGTCTACATCGGAACTTCCGATCTGACATCGGAACTTCCGATCCAACATCGGAACTTACATCGGAACTTGCATCGGAACTTCCGATCAGGCAAAAAATCAGCACACTTGCAAACTAAAAACACTGATCGGAACTTCCGATTTTCACGATCGGAACATCCGATTTGACCTGAGAGCACCCTTTTTGAGTTTAACACTTATCGGAACATCCGATCCAAAGATCGGAACATCCGATCCTCACAGAGGAGCACCTGAGACTCAGACAACTTAGCACCGGACCTACCGATGGGTCGGAACATCCGATCCTCTGATCGGAACATCCGATCCAGACAAAAAGACAAACAACCCCGGTGTACGTGATGTGTATTGTGTCTCTCATCTATTTAAGGATAGATAACACTTGAGCACAGAGACACTTCTAAATCATCCACGTTGCATCCCTCTTAATAGTATGGCATGCCTATAATAAGACACTCTATCTAGTTACATTTGACGCCGCACGCGATCAATCCCCTTTGGGGTCTTTATGATCTTTAATCATACCTCATTTCCCCGGGATTGTCACATCGCTCTCTCTTGAAGTCCTCATGATTTACGATCATCTTCTCTTCAAGATCATCACACAGCTCTACTTCTCTTTTACCGGATCATCACCCGGCTCTCACCAACATCTTGTTCATCTCCTCTTGATGAACATTCTTTTCTTTCCTTCTCAACGGGATCTCCTCTTGACGTTCATCACCTCATGATGTCGTCCTTGTCCCGTTTCTTTATCTTAACCATCATTGGACCTAACCTGGCTCAATCATCACTTATGAAAATAGTTAGTCCAAGATGCATAGTTGTCTCAATCATCCTTGCACTCAATTAACACATAATGAATGCCTCCATAATGATTGAGCACAACCTAAATCAATTTAAATGAATAATTATATTTGTGTCTTAAGTATATTGATGCAACTAATGTTTCGTTATACTCAAGAACTATCGATTATCCTTAATCGATCACAAGAACACCATCAACTCATGATGCAATGTTCTTTGATTATTAAGAGATAAACGACCTCAATTTAAATCTTCATTTAAATTGATATGAGTATACAATAACTACACAGGTTTTCATATACCCATGTTGATGGAAAGTAATGATCCATAATATGTGGAATGTATGGAAATGATCGTTACTCTAAGCCATCAACTATAATATAAACTCCACAAAGATATGTGCATACATATAATTGATCTTGAATCAATATGCACGTATCCAATTTTATTTCTTTGGAGCATATCCTATGATACCATGAGTATACTACAACTATGCATGTTAAATGTATACTCAAAGATCTAGTTTCAATGTCTTGATCCTTTATATGTTGTAATGAGGAATAGATCAATGCAATGAAACAATAAGTTAGAGTGTGAACTCCCCCTAAATGTGTGCATCCATGTAATATATGGATTGGGAAACATGATACACAGTTTTTGGTTAAAGCAGTGGAGAAATTCATACTTCAACTTAAATCCTAAGTATGCAATAAAATAATGAACATTGATACAATGCATACCTTGGGTTTTCCATTTTCTATCCAAATGTGAGGCTACTAAACATAAGCTCAATAAATATGTTAGTCTCATTAACACTTAGTTTTGTCAATGATCATCAATCATCCTTGATGAGATGAAAATAGTAATTACCTAAACATTAGTCTCATATTAGGATTTGTCATTAATCACCAAAATCAACTTAATGGATCAACCTAATGGAGGTTGTACTTACAATCTCCCCCTTTTTGGTGATTGATGACAAAACCTTTTTCCACAATTGCACTAATGGATATATATCAATATGGAACAAATATTAAGCATTTTATATCCATACCATGGCATGCTATGCACATGATGCATATGAAGATGCATGAGATAAACACATGTTCAAGGCAATTGAGGAGAGCTCACATAATTCTCCCCCTTTTTGTCAATAAGCACCAAAAGCAAATGAACATCCAACTTAAAATAATGTGAGGAAGAGAGACTTGAACTTCATAAGCTTGAACTTACAATCTCCCCCTTTTGGTGTTGAATAAATTAAGCATGAAGGAGGGTTTCAATAACACCGCCTGTGGCAATTTTTGTGGTTTTATACCAATTAAAAGACAAAATACCAAATGATGGCTTGATACCAAATGCAAGGCAAAGCAAACAAGTTTGGCAAAATTTTTGAAATATGGTCAAGAAGAGCAAACACTTGAAAGGAGACCATATTTTGAGTTTGGATACCAATTGAAACCAATTGAAGGAATTTAAGCTCAAGTACCAACTGAAAGGATTTAAACTTAAAGTGCAAATGTGGGTATCACAAGAGTTTTTTGAAACTAATTCAAATAAATCACTTCATTTTATTAGGCTTTACGATAAACACCAAGATTCTCTTGTAGAATCTATGATTTTGCCTAATAGGGTTAAGCGAGAAACCCAAGACAAAAGCCACTTAAGAAATGAGATATCACTTTTAAAATCTATCTTAAGGGTTTTGCTTGAAAATCTTCATTCAAGAATGAGCATAAAGAGAATCATAAAGAATAATGCTCAAATGGAATTTCTCCTCTTTATGTATTTCAATTCATAAAGAACCTCACATAGAGAGTTCTTAAGCGATTGAACTTACAATGCATTTAAGCTTGTGGAGAATCCAACTCAAAAGAATTTGGGTACCAAGGTAGAGGCTACAAGAGGCAATCAAAATACCACCTGTAGGAGGATTTAAAATTCATTGATACCACTTTGAAAGAATTCAAATAACCGAGGATGTCATTTGGAGGAATGAACAATAACCTCAGTGACATCACAAGTTGAGAAGACAGGTATCCTTAGATACCACTAGTAACCACAATAAATGAATAACGCTCTCTTGATACTACTTGTTGGATCAAATCACATAGATATTGATACCAATTGAAAAATGATCGATTGAATCGATGAGTATCAGAGCAATTAAGCATTTAAGGGTATCAAAGCAATTGCAAACACAAAACTAGAGCATGAAAAATAAAAGTTGCAAGGTTTTGCTTTTTGAAATCCTAAACCACACAGATTTAGAGAAGACATTGGAGCTTTACAAATAAACTCAAGAGAGGTGAAGATAAACCTTTGTAAAGATCAAATCCCCTTAACTCGAGTTTGATTTTTGAAATCACCAAGATTTTATCAAAAACAAGAGATCAAAGCAAAACCAAATGTATCAGAGAACAACTTGAAAACTTAGAGTTAGTTAAACAATTGAGGATATCACTTGGAAGCATTAAGTGCTCAAAACTTGACATAAATGAGCTCCCCAAGATATTCAATAAGTGAATCATGGAGCCATTTGCATTTGAATTGCACAAGTTTTGTCTAGCTTCAAGATCAAGTGAATACCACTTTTGAAATCAATTGAATACTCAAGACTGATACCATTTGAAAACACTTTCATATAAAATGCAAAACTTTTGAATTTTTGCACAAAGATACTTTGGAATACAAGAATCTTTCTCAAAAGGAATTCTTGAAAAAGGAAGTATCAAAGGAAAGATATCCCAAAGCCAAACTCGAAAGAAATTATAAAATCAGGCTGTACACAGATCGGATATTCCGATATATGGATCGGATATTCCGATGTGCACTAAACTCCAGAATATCGGATCTTAGATTTAAAATCGGATGTTAGATGAGTTGAATTTTTCAAATGATTGAAACTCAAAGTTCAGTCCACCTTTTGCAAATTTGTCAAGAATTTTTGCAAATGAAGTCCAAATAAATTGAAATCATTAGGGAACTAACTTTGGACTATTTCAAACATTTTTAGGATAACTTTTGTTTGCAAAGTATTTTCATATAGCTCATTTTGGCAAAATGCGCTTTGAGGTACAAAGATGAAAACAATTTTCATAAACCCTCAATGTGCAACTTCAACTTGGATTTCACCAACAATTGAACCCTCATAGCTTGAAGGATTTGAAATGCATTTTTGAAGCCATGACAATTTATAAAACAATGAAATCCAATTTGAATGCCAAAATTCAATAATAGGCTCTCTTTTTTTTTGGTTGAAAAACAAGGACTTTGAGTCAAAATAGTTTTTAACATAGAATTTTCAAATTGAAAGCTTGTAAAACATTTGAAATACATAGTATAATATTTTTACAGAGCTTTTTGCAAATTTGGGTCAATTAAAACATAATTTTTGCTTTTTGTCCAAAGAGGATTCTTTTGAAGAACCAAATGAAAATCCAATAAATCAAATACTCAACAACACAAAAGATCAAATCCAATTCAAGAGAATGAGATAAGATTTAGAGATTGAACTTTTGTGTATGAGTTTGGAATACCATTTTGAACTAGGATATGGCACAAGATCTAGTCCACATGGTGAAACTCACTAAGTGCAGTATTTTGACTTATATCGATCAAACTAAGTTTTTCGGCGAGTTTCAAAATCAAATAACTTTTGTTTGGTTGGTCTTTTAGAAATCTTTTGAACACGAAAAATGTTAGGAATGACCAACTCTAGGATTTTTGTATTGAAATTATTTTAAAAATCTTTTTACTTTTAACTCTATGAAAATTATATGTTTAAATCCAAAACAAGATACTAGTAATTAGATTTTCGACTTGAAACTCATTTTCTTTTCAAATTAGAATTTTGTGAAGCCAAATCCTTTTGACAACATTTCAAAGACTTTTGTATACCAATTTCAATTAGTTTATCAAAAGATTACTAGTAGGTACACAAATTTTGAGTTTTGGCTAAAAGGTTGATTTTTAAAAATATATTTGCACTTATATACATATGGGCACACGTAGGGATGTGATACACATGAATATGAATTAGCGCTCCCCCTAAATGTGCCACTTCTAACTTGCTCAAGATTACAGTTAAAGCACAAGTAAGAAGCATGAGCAAGGTACAATCAACAAGCAATTAAATTGATTTTCTTGAAACTAATGCATCTAAACCTACACAAGGCTAGAAGCAACAAAATAATCAATTTAAATTGCAATTTACCGAGATGGCATTGGCTCATGATAATAGAATGATCTTCCTCATGCTTGGCTCCATTTGACATGATGAAATCTTGTTTTCCTCGATTGAGCCAAGTGTCCAAACCATCTCTCATTGCCTAAAAACCTTTTAGGCGGTTTTTGGTACCCAATCCTTGTTGGGTCCAACGATGTTAGTCACAATAGATTTAGGAACCCAAATGGCCCTAACTTTAGCATTAATGGAATGACTAACATTTCTAGGAATAGGTTTGCAATATTTATTCCTCCTAAGTATATAATTGTCATTGAGTAGTGAACGCTTAGGAGGGCAAACATATTTAGCAACCCTATTTCTAGTTTGATCTCTTCTAAGCAAGTGATAATCATTAAAGTGAGAAGGCTTAGAGGATCTAGTATATCTAGCAAATAATTTGCTATTGTTATTTCTCCTAAGCAATTTATTTGAATTTCTTTGAGTTGGCTTAGGAGTCCTAACAATTTTTGCAAATCCATTTCTAGATTTACTCTTCCTATGCAAATGAATAACATCATTTTTAGCGGGCATAGGGGACTTGACAAGCTTGGCAATTACATTACCATTCTTGTCCTTCCTAAGCAAATAATCATTATAATGAATAGTAGGCTTAGGGATCATACCATTGGGACAATCCTTACCAATATGTCCCTTTTGCCGACAATTGAAGCAAATTTGAGTTCGACTTCTTCTTATCCTCTTACGGTCTTGCTTCTTGCCGTCAAGCCTCATCTTTGATGACGTTCCCGTGCCATCAACTTGATTAGGGCACACCGAGGCAAGGTGACCCTTCTTGTTGCATCCAAAGCACCTCTTGATCTTCGAGAGTTTTCCATGGTGCTTTGGCTTGTTCTTCTCCCTCTTGGAGATGTAGCCAAGTCCTCTTCTATCTTGAGGCACCTGAGGCTCGCTCAAGATCTTGTCGAGGACGGCTTTGCCCTTGTAGCACTTCTCCAAGTCACTTTCCAGCTTTGTGACTTGTTTCTTGAGCTCATTGTTTTCCTCTACAAGATTAGTATATAACAACATAGAGGAACTTGCAACAATATCATTAGAGCATAAAGGCATATCAATGCTAGAAGTAGACATATCAATTTTGGATGAAATGCAAGGAATGACATTTGAGCAAGGCATTTCATCAACTAAATCACATTGAATACTAATGTTTACTCTTGGCTTAGTGAATTCCTTGAGAAGGATCTTTTCATGATTTTCCTTAAGGTTATCATAATCCTTTTGAAGTGAGTCATGCTTCAACTTCAAAATTTTGTATTTAGTTTTCTCCTTCTCAAGAGATTCATTTTTCACCTTTTCATTTGCAAGAGCACTCTCAAGTTCAAGATTTCTTTCTTTTTCAAAGATGAGCAAATCTTCTTGCCTCTCGAGAGTGTCTTCTTGCTTTTCTATTGTATCAAGCAAGGCAAGCATTTTGGAAATTGATATTTCTCTAATATCACCAAACCTATCATCATAATCGGTATCACTATCATCATCACTCTTACTAGAATCATCTACAATTTGAGATTTGGATGTGTGTGATACCTTCTTCTCCTTTGCCATGAGGCAAATAGGAGTGTTGTCATTGCTTGAGGCGGAAGAGGAGGTAGATGGTGATGTCGGTTCTTCATCACTTGATGTAGAGGTTGAAGAATCATCAACCGACATCCATTCTTGCATGCAATCCTCATTTGATGATGTGGACACATCATATTTGTCTTGAAGCATTGTCCACATATCATGCGCACTCTTGAGGTTGTATATCTCATTGAATATCTCTTCGCTCACAGAACTAAAAATAGCGTTAGTAGCTTGAGCGTCTAGATGTAAGCATTTCTCTTCTCCTTTAGTTGGAGCCACTTCGTTTAGACGAAGAGAAAAGCCGACATCTACGATCCACCATAATTGTGGACTCATGGATTTAAAGAATGAAATCATGCATAATTTCCAATGAGCATAATTATAACCATAAAGCATTAGTGAATCGTGAGAGTGCACTAATCCGCTAGTCGTCATCCTTTTTACTCTCTAAGCGGTAAAGCCTAATATGAGAGTGACCGTGGCTCTGATACCAATTGAAAGGATCGAGGATGGACGCCTAGAGGGGGGGGTGAATAGGCGATTTACAATTTTCTAAAACTACGCAGCGGAAAAGAGATCGGAACTTCCGATATGTAGTCGGAGGTTCCGGTGTCTAATTGGAATATCCGATACGAGGTCGGAATATCCGATTAGAACAGAGTCTAGTGAATTGCAAAACTAGTTACGCCCAAACACAAAATGATTTCTACTCGAAGCTAGCACAAACAAATATTAGCGACTAGTAGTAAAGCTAGCTAGCGAGATAACCAACTCTAGATAGATCAATCCAATACAAGATAGCAAAGTAAAGCAATAAGCAAATGTAAAGGATTGACACGATGATTTGTTTACCGAAGTTCGGACTTCCTCCCAGGAGGTTCCTACGTCTTCGTTGAGGAGGCTCGGTCACACTTGAGCCGGGTCTTTTCCAACCCTATTCCTCGCCAATCTCGGTCGCACTTGAGATGTGGCTTCACTTCTTGATTTCTTCCCTTTCGGAGGTGAAATCGAACCTTCAACAAACTTCTCACGGCACACCACACTCGTTGGTTGCTCGTGAGCGACGCCTAGCCGTCTAGGAGTCTTCAAACTCCAAGAGTAACAAATCCAACAAATGGATGATCTTGGAAATGACCTCTAGTGCTCAAGATGTATCTCAATCTAACACTCTTAGCACTAACTCTCACTTCCCACACCTCACTCAAAGAGGGATCACAAATATCAAAAGGGAGGGAGACAAGATGAACACTCAATCCACTCCTAATCACAACACATGTTTTAGAGCTCTCTCTAGCTCATGAGATGACCAAGGAGCAACAAATGCATCACAAGGTATTCTCTCTACTCCACTAGCTCAACCTCTTGTTTATCCCTTCAACAATATCCCCAACACTTTCTCCCAACTGGCCAAGGGGGGTATTTATACCCCACACCCAAAGACTAGCCGTTGGAGCAAGAAAACTAGCCGTTTTACACACATCGGAACTTCCGATCCCAACATCGGAACTTCCGATCAGGCAAAAACTCCAGAACAAACTCCATCCAATAAACACATCGGAACTAACATCGGAACTTCCGATACATCGGAACTTACATCGGAACTTCCGATCTGGGCAGAGAGGCACCTTACAGAAACCTTTCAAAAAGTTTCTAAGTCTACATCGGAACTTCCGATCTGACATCGGAACTTCCGATCCAACATCGGAACTTACATCGGAACTTGCATCGGAACTTCCGATCAGGCAAAAAATCAGCACACTTGCAAACTAAAAACACTGATCGGAACTTCCGATTTTCACGATCGGAACATCCGATTTGACCAGAGAGCACCCTTTTTGAGTTTAACACTTATCGGAACATCCGATCCAAAGATCGGAACATCCGATCCTCACAGAGGAGCACCTGAGACTCAGACAACTTAGCACCGGACCTACCGATGGGTCGGAACATCCGATCCTCTGATCGGAACATCCGATCCAGACAAAAAGACAAACAACCCCGGTGTACGTGATGTGTATTGTGTCTCTCATCTATTTAAGGATAGATAACACTTGAGCACAGAGACACTTCTAAATCATCCACGTTGCATCCCTCTTAATAGTACGGCATGTCTATAATAAGACACTCTATCTAGTTACATTTGACGCCGCACGCGATCAATCCCCTTTGGGTCTTTATGATCTTTAATCATACCTCATTTCCCCGGGATTGTCACATCTCTCTCTCTTGAAGTCCTCATGATTTACGATCATCTTCTCTTCAAGATCATCACACAGCTCTACTTCTCTTTTACCGGATCATCACCCGGCTCTCACCAACATCTTGTTCATCTCCTCTTGATGAACATTCTTTTCTTTCCTTCTCAACGGGATCTCCTCTTGACGTTCATCACCTCATGATGTCGTCCTTGTCCCGTTTCTTTATCTTAACCATCATTGGACCTAACCTGGCTCAATCATCACTTATGAAAATAGTTAGTCCAAGATGCATAGTTGTCTCAATCATCCTTGCACTCAATTAACACATAATGAATGCCTCCATAATGATTGAGCACAACCTAAATCAATTTAAATGAATAATTGTATTTGTGTCTTAAGTATATTGATGCAACTAATGCTTCGTTATACTCAAGAACTATCGATTATCCTTAATCGATCACAAGAACACCATCAACTCATGATGCAATGTTCTTTGATTATTAAGAGATAAACGACCTCAATTTAAATCTTCATTTAAATTGATATGAGTATACAATAACTACACAGGTTTTCATATACTCATGTTGATGGAAAGTAATGATCCATAATATGTGGAATGTATGGAAATGATCGTTACTCTAAGCCATCAACTATAATATAAACTCCACAAAGATATGTGCATACATATAATTGATCTTGAATCAATATGCACGTATCCAATTTTATTTCTTTGGAGCATATCCTATGATACCATGAGTATACTACAACTATGCATGTTAAATGTATACTCAAAGATCTAGTTTCAATGTCTTGATCCTTTATATGTTGTAATGAGGAATAGATCAATGCAATGAAACAATAAGTTAGAGTGTGAACTCCCCCTAAATGTGTGCATCCATGTAATATATGGATTGGGAAACATGATACACAGTTTTTGGTTAAAGCAGTGGAGAAATTCATACTTCAACTTAAATCCTAAGTATGCAATAAAATAATGAACATTGATACAATGCATACCTTGGGTTTTCCATTTTCTATCCAAATGTGAGGCTACTAAACATAAGCTCAATAAATATGTTAGTCTCATTAACACTTAGTTTTGTCAATGATCATCAATCATCCTTGATGAGATGAAAATAGTAATTACCTAAACATTAGTCTCATATTAGGATTTGTCATTAATCACCAAAATCAACTTAATGGATCAACCTAATGGAGGTTGTACTTACAGAAAGGGGGAATAGAAGTGGAAGAAGAGGCTGGCGGTGGGTTTCACACCCACAAACGCCTCGCAGAGGTGGGAGAAGATTGTGAGTGCAAGAACGGAGTTAGGGTTGAGATGGGAGATCTCGCACCCGCAAAAGGCGAGCACGGAGACAAGGAACTCACTCTCGGGCAAGCGGAGCCCGTTGATGGCGTATAACTCGCAGGAGACGATCTCTCCCTCCCGCGGCGCCGGTGTCTCGTCGCTCCCGGGCGCTCGACCGGTGCCCGGATCGACATAGCCCTCATCCGCGAGCGCCTGGAGCCTCCTCCGATTCATCTGGCTAACTCCAAAGCGCGCCATTGCTAGGGAACGAGAAGGGGCGAAGGTCGCTAAAGAACAAAGGGCGTTGGAAAGGTTAAGGAAATCCCGAGCAAAGCGCAAAGTGATTCCAGCAGTACCGCGGCCAGGGTTAAAAAGGCTGCGAAAGGGTGCATTGAAACGTTGACAACCTTTCGCGAAACGATGACTGTCCGTTACGACGGAAACGGTCTAGTAAATGCACACTTTTCGAGGAAATGCTTTACCGTTACAGAGAGGCTTCTCAGAGAAGGAACAAAAGTAACCAAACATCACGCCACCACAGCATGGGCGTTTGGTCAAGCGAAACAAAGCAACAAGGTCGTCTCCCATCACGGGAAGGTCGTGAGACACGACCAGGAAAGCATAATCCCTCCTTCGAGTGTTTTCAGGCTCAAGGAGAAGCCCGGGTGCAGGTGACTCCCCGCTTGAGCCTCGGGGGCTAGCTGTCGGGGTTAACTATTCACTATAGCACGACCATTTCATTCCCAGGGGTCCAGAAGAGCGACCGACCAACAGGCCCTCACAGAACAAGCTCGGGAAACTCGTCCGGGCAACCAAAACATCCGAGCTTGTATGCTTGGGGATTCGTTCACGACCATAATGAAACAATATGAACAACCACGCTCGTAGGAGCTGCGCAGATGGTCGGGGAACTTGATCAAATCATTAGAAAGGAAGGCTTCAACCAACCGGCCGAAGATCAAGGAGAAACGTACCCGAAATTCAAATAACGCACAAATCAAGGGCACCGGATCACGGGTGCTACGGATGCGGGTGTGTGGCGTAAATCTAGGGGGTAGTTACCTTCTGTGTATCGTCAGCTTCTGTATTTAAACCCCAGCAGAGGGGACGTTAAAAAACACACAAAAAGAAACACAATACACTGGAGTAGGGCTGTTATCTCGGCAGTGGGAGGCCCGAACCAGGATAAACACCACGCGTCTTTCTCCCGACTTCGCGTTGCTCGGACGATCACCCCGGTTCGTACGACGGGGCCCTGTTGATCCCTCGTTCAACAAGTAAGCTCGGCGGGAGCCCATTCTCCAATCGTCGACAACTATGTTCATGTATTATGCTTATTATGTGATCTATAAGGTTATGTGATCGAGTGAGCTCATTATTCTTTTGTCTTGGTATTTCTTTTTGTATTCTTGATGAATCCATTGTCAAAGGGGGGAGAGATTTTGGAGAAATTATGGAGTTTCTTGGGAGAAGATTTGAAGATTTTGAAAAAACTTTTGAAGAATTTTGGTTTTGGGCACATTGCACATTCACACACACTTTTCTTCTTAGGGGGAGATTTGTTTTTCACTGAAAATTTTGTCAAGGGGGAGATTTTGTGTTTTCACTTTGGACTCTGTTTCTAAACTTCTAGATTTCAAATTTTTCCTTTTGAAGTGAATGCCAACGTTCAATTCTAAATGGTGTTGCCAATGTTTTCATCAAGGGGGAGATTGTGAATCATGTGATGAAAAATTGGCTTGATCATGTGCTCAAAAATTGGCTAGGATTAATCTTGCAAAATTGCTTGTGCATGTGTTACACTAAGAAACAGAGACTTTCCTATTGCACCGGACTATTTCCAAGAAACAGTAAATTTCATGTGTATGACGGACCAAATTTTTTGATCAATCATAAATGGGATTTTCAAAAGAGCAAATTTCACGTGTATGACAGACCAAATTTTTTGGTCCGTCGTGAATGGGTTTTTGCAAGGGCTATTTTCGTGTGTATGACAGACCAATATTTTTGGTCTGCCATAGATGGGTTTTTCTAGGGTTTTTAGATTTTTGTTTGTGATGAATGCTTTTTGCTCAGTTAGGGTTTAGAGCAAATTTGGAATTGAATTTTGATTTGAATTTGAGATTATGAAATTAGTGTGAATTTCATGATGCATGTTTTGAAGTGGACTTTATGCAATGCTCGTGTGAATAGTTGCATGGATTAATGTGAGTCAAGTCGTGGACTCGTGCTCGGAATCGTTTTGTATTCGTTCATGTGCAGGTGTTGCTCGAGGGCGAACGTGGTCGATGACGGACCGGAACTAGGTTCATGGAAGAGCTGAGGTTCGGGACTAGGTTATGGAGGAACCGAGGTCTTGGTGGTCAAGATGTCATGCGGGACGTTCGGACTAGAGACCAGTGCGCATGGAGGCTAGTTAGTCACGTGTGTATGGCAGGGTTGCCATACGCGTGCAAGAGTTGTAATTGTTTAGGGTAGCTTGCATGTATTGGGCTAGGTTGGGCCAAGTGGACATGCATCCGTACTCTGTTAGGTTTGAGCTGGGCGCATAGAGAGGTGCCAGAACAAGTTTTTAAGGTTTGTACTATTGTGTTTGGAGTACTTTATACAAGAGAGAAATAAAGATCAATTTCTTCAGATCCTCTGCGTGCTACAGTGCCCACGAGGTCCTGTTCATACAAGTTTTTGGGTTTTGTTTTCTCTTCGGTTTTTAGGTTTAGTAGATTGATTCTTCGTCTACTTTATTTCCTTGAGTTCCTTCTTGATTTGATCCATCCAAAACCTCTCTAGGGCTTTGGTTTAGAGTTCTTCAAAGTTATGTAGGTTGATCTTTTGTCGTTTCTGTTAAACCTTCAAGTTTAGGTTAGATCAATTCTCGTTATTTTCTGTTACAGCAAGCTTGCGAAGCTCATAACTTTTGATCCGTATGTCTGATCGAGCTGATTCTTTTTGGGTTCGATTCGTATTGGAATCTAGTTTCTTGTGTCCAAATTTTAGATCTATCCGATGGTTGTCTCTCCAGGAATTCGCGTTTTACCGAACGTCTATCAATTTGTTTTTGTTGAATACGAGGCAATCTTTTGAATCCGAGTTGGGTTGTTCTTCCATTAGATTGAAAATTTGGTTTTAGCTTCCGAACAATCATTCACCCCCCTCTGATTGCTATTTTCATATATCTCGATCCTATAGACATATACTTGAATACTTGGGGTTTCTGTAATTTAGTCTGTTAAAAACAGGATGAACAACTTAGGAATGGTAGCAAAAAACATAATGCGAAATTGATCTGGATTACTGAATAATCAAAGTTCTACATAAATGTAGGAATTTCTCGTTCGCTTTAGGGATTAATGACAAATAAGTACTCATAAGATGAGAAATATTACAACAAACTGGTATAATTGATGTTTTTGTTGGGAAGTGATGTGCTGTTTGGCTAGGGTGTAGAGAGTCTTCTAAGGATTGCCATGTTTGCTTCAAATTTGGGCCAAACTTCGTAATGAATTGGAATTGTTTGGCGAGAGGATGTGTGGATCAAGGATTCAAATCCTGATCTAAATTCCGAAATCTTGGTCTAGATTTCGGACCCCCTGAGATCCTAAATCTCGGTCGGGTAAAAAAATTGAAAAAATCTAAATTGTTACAGTAAAAGTGCAAATCTCGACGTGGTCTCGGTGATTTTGGCTGAAATCTCGAGGTTTTTTTTGCTGGATTTTCATTTTTGTGCACTGGATTTGATTGGATTTAGGGGCAAAATCATCCACAAAAAAATTCAAAAGTTTTTGACATGTTTTTAACTATTTTTTTGTCATTTCAATTTGCCGGTTAGTCTTAAGTAGCACTGTACAAAAAATTAAAATTTCCTCAAGATTGATCATCATCTAAAAATTTTATGGGAATATTATGTATGTGTTAGGACCATCACAAAAATTTTAAAATTTTCTAACGTGGTTTGAACTATTTTTCATTCATGTAAAATTTGTAAGTTTGTCTTCAGTAACACTATTTGAATTTTTGAAACTTCCTCAAGATTGATCAACATCTGATAATTTTATGAGAATATTATGGATGTGTTAGGACTATCTACAAAAATTTTCAAAAGTTTTTAACTTGATTTGCACAATTTTCCATTCGGTTGAAATTTGCTTGTCAGCCTTTAATCAGGATAGCATCACTTTTAGATTTTTAAAAATTCCTCAGGCTCGATCATCATCTGAAATTTTTATGGGAACATTAGTGATGTGTCAGGACCATCCAAAAAAATTCAAAATTTTTTGATGTTGTTTGAATCATTTTTCATTTAGTTGAATTTTACCGAGATTTCAGAATTTTCTGATGAAATTTTGTATTTCTCGGTTCAAAAAAAATTCGGATTTGAATTTCAGTTTTTGAATTTTGTTCAAATTTTATCTGAAAATTCTGAATATCACCGAAAATTTGAATTTCGGTCCCTTCCGAGATAGAGTCCGAAAACGAAATTTGAAACCTTAATGCCGATGACCACACTTGGTACTAGAGGTGACTCCTGCGTGGAGTCAAAGCTCATTTGTAGACCTAAAATTCTAGTATATTATTATAACTAGTAAGGTGCCCGTGCGTTGTAACGGGTATCTACATTTTGAACGGCTGTCCTGCTATTATGATAACATAAAACAAGAAAATATGTTGTGCAAATAATACCTTATACTGATAGGGACAGATTGAAGCGATTTCTATATTTCTATGTAAATGAAGTGTTACGCCGCTTTCTTGCGCCTGGAGTGGTTAATTAATTAAAGAGGTGAGTAATTAAAGAATGGTCTTGTGTGCTGTCTTCCATCCACACCTGGAGTGGTTAATTAAAGAGGTGGGTAATTAAAGAATGGCAGAACCGGTAATTTTGATGAAATGACGTGGGAAGAAACTCTCACTTTATATAGTAGAGATTGCAGAAAGGACTAATTTATGAGAAATAATAAACAGCGATGTACATCTATCCTCCAAATTAGGGAATAATTAAAGATTCACTCTCATTTACTCATATCATTAATCATTTGTCCCAAAATATCTCACTGACATGCGGGTTGTGAGACCACATGTCAGTAAGACATACATGGCAAATAATCAATTACACCAACAAAATAGGGCAAATGATCATTTCTCCCCGAAATTAATGGTACAGACCGAAAACCTTTCGATTAAGACCCTAATTATACTAGGCATCCAATATTTCTCAATATGCTTTTGACCAACTTGAAACAATATCCCTTCTATCCACCACTCGTCACATGCTCTCTCTCTCTCTCTCTCTCTCTCTCTCTCTCTCTCTCCCCCTCCCCCCTTGGTTGTCAATCTGTAGGGCCCCATCCACCTCCGATACTCTGCCACTCACATGTCCGACGAGCAGAGGTTGAGGTAGAGCTCCTTGGTGGGCAACTTTTCTCGAATTAACACCTTGTTTTGTGAAGAGAGGAAACACACGTCCTACTTGAAAACTTTGGACACGTTCTAGTAAAAAGTACCAGGTGGTGAACACCTTAGTGAGCAGCAACTTAGAGGTGGAGCAGCAACAATGGTGGAGGCTACAACATGGTGGGAGGAGGCCGTTGGTGATAGGTTACATTGGATCCGGTTCTCTTCTTTGTCATTGGCGACGGGATCTATGAATTTTTGTTACCTTCGCCTTCTTTCTAATCTAGGTCACATAGTGATCGTCTGTTAGAGACTGACGTGTGGTAACTGGCAATACATAGGCGGCACAAATGTATAAAGGAGGGTGGCTATCGACATGACAGAGGCAACATGGCAGGAGGAGGATACCTGCGACAGGATCCACCGGATCCTATCATCTTTCTCGTTATTGTTGATGGGGCCTATCAGATCCAACGACCCTTGACTACCTCCTCATCTGGATCAATAGTGGTACAACGCTGACGCTACTTATGTCGTCCCATGGCTAAACTTCGCCGTCACGCGCATCATAAGTAACTTTGAGCTCTAACTTTACCCCTTAGGCAAGCAAAGGGAGGTGGATAGCAGCGCCGGGGAGTGGCAAGGATGGGACAACAATCGCAAGCAAGTATGTTAGGATTTTTTGCTTTTTTGTGTTGTTTTTTGAAAAAACTTGTTAAAATTTGCTAAAATTTGTTGTAAACTTATGGATTAAAATTTGCTGAAATTTGAGTTCTAAATACGCGAGACACACTGAAACAAACAGGAATACTTTTCGAAACGTTTTCTTCTTAAACCAATTTGCTCCCGAAAAATTTGAAAATTGAACCTGGTATCGACTCCGCATTTGGGGATTTCGCCGCCTCCCCCTCCCGCCTCCGCCACTCCCCGATGAAGCCGTCGTGCGCCTCCACCGCCGTGGCCTCCTCCGGCGGGCGGAGGGCCACGACGTTCGTGGGCGTTAGCGTGTTCCTGTCGCGGAACCTGGTGGCCCCCGAGGTGTTCGACGCCGTGCACGACGCGCTCCGCCTCAACGGCGCCGAGGTCTTTCTCTGCGCCGACCCCGGCCGCACGGGGCCCCTGGACTTCCACGTCATCTCCTCCTCCTCCCACGTACGCACCCTTGGCTCCCCCACACACCACCCCTGCGAGGCGTGACTGCCTCTTCTGTTCCCAAATCACTAAACGTTTGCTTCCGCTCCGGTCTCATCTTCTGCAGGAGAGGTTCTCGGATCTGAGGGCCAAAGGCTGCAATTTGCTCGGTAAAGTGCGCTGCTGATTTTGTTCAGTTTGGCAATGAGTGTTAATTTTCTTGGGTGATTGTGAGTTGTGAAGTTATCTAGTGGAATTAGCTCAAATGACAGTGAAATTTTACACCAAGTGGCGTCAATGCTTTGTAACTGGGAAGCTTGTGGCTTTGGATGATCAGCGTAGCTAAGGTTTGAGAGTTTTTTCAGATACGAGGGGTAGAGGCTGCAATTTGCTTGATGGACTGTGCTGAGAATTTCAATTTGGAGCTAAAATTTGTTTAAATCTGTATAGCATTTTTTCTAAAAAATTTTAGTAGCTCAAATTGTAGTGAAGTTGGCTGTAATACTGTATGTAAGTTAAAATTATTTAGATATGAGGATCTGGGATCCTATGTGGTTGTACGCCATAACTTTTATTATTATGTATGAATGCTCTAGAGGACAAATGTTTTGAAGTTTTTTCGTTAGCACGCCTATTTTAGTGCCTTAAATTGTGGTATCTTACTATATCTTGCTTTTAGTTTAGATTTGATGGAGTCGAAGGCCCCAATTTATTTTGTGGGTTGCAAAGTTTTCACGCCATAGGGATAGAACATGTAGAAGTTGGATTAATCATTGTACCAGCCTGGTAGCTGAATGTTACAATAGTGCAGATGTTATTATGGTACTCTGTCATGAGTTACTAAGGACCATGATCTAGAAAAATATGAAAGCAATCTATGTTAAATTTCTCTCGAAGTAAAGCTACGGTCACATGCCTGTTTGTCTACTTAGTCAGGCTTCCTTGTTAGTATGGAGCAAAAGTGTGATGTGTTTTGCAGTGCTGTAGTGCATAAAATTATCTAAGGTTGACACCGCAGTCAACCAAAGCCATCTAATAATTTCCTCTAATGACTAATAATAAAACATATTTCCACAACCATTTTGTGTTTTAGCATTGAGTGTAAGATCAGGTTTAATTTTTTGACAGGACCACAGTGCATTCTTTCCTGTGCTAAGGAACGTCGCTCCCTGCCTAAGCAAGGTTATACTTGTTGTCTTGCAATGGATGGGGTTAAGATACTCTGTTCAGGCTTTGAAAAAGATGAGAAGGTATTATGTATCACATCTTGTCTTACTGTTGCAGCTTCATTAGTAAATGCATGATGTATTTATGTCAAGTTCGTTTTTGTTCTTGCAGGCTAAGATCGAACAATTTGTGACAGCTATGGGAGGTCTTTTGCAAACTAAAGTGTCCATGGATGTTAACTTTGTAATTGCAAAGGATGTCTTGGCTGCCAAGTATAAAGTAAGTTATCCTGAAAGCTGTTAACATGGAATGGAAATGATTTTCTAATTGTCATTTCAGTTGGTATAGTATAAGAAGTTATATATGCTTACCGTACATGTACTATGGATTGCTGTGTGCCTCTGGAGGTCAGAAGTAGTTCTTTCATAATGTTAGTATAGAAAATTGCCAGATATAATATACTATTATATACAGTTCCTTTATTTTGTCTAGGCACTGTTCAATGCAGTACAGTGCACAGTATCAGTTTAGTTTATTGTGAACTGCCAAAGTGCCAAATTAAGCCATAAATCTGGTACATGGCATTTTCATTTGAACTCCAGCTCGCCACAACATAAAGACAAATGTCTTACTAGGTTGTTGGGATTTGTGTAGGAAACAGTAATAGAAACAATCGCTTGATTTTACAGGTCATATTGAGGTTGACACTTTGGATGCTGGGCAGAGCTTGTTGGTTCAACTAGTTAGGGTTGATTGCCCATATTTTGGCTGTCCCCATTTTCATGTTAGATTTATGTAGCTTTCCCTACTTACTGATTACCTATGGAGCTTCTGTAACTACTGTGGCTCTTATGCTTTAAAGCTAGCAAGACTAATTGCCTTCTATGTTTGGTTTCTGTTAACTTCTTTGACCTTGGCATGGCAGCAAGAATTGTTTTACGATGCCATGTCCTCTGAGCATTGATACTGTTGGCCTGACATGACTAATAGGGATGTGCTTTAATCTTTTTTGTGTTGTGCAGTGGGCTGTGAATATTCTAAAGAAGCCTATTGTCAGCATGAACTGGTTGGAGCAATGCTGGACCGAACATCGTGTTGTGCCTCATGAACCTTACAGGATTCTCCCTTTCAGTGGATTGAATATTTGCATCACCAAACTGAATGCAGGTAGGTGCATTTTAATTGTAATCAGCCTGGAGATGGAAGTGAGTTCAACTTTTTCTTTCGATCAATACGTGTGTTTCTCTTTATCTTTATTAAAAGTCAGCACTTGTTGACTATGGGGATAATTTTATCAAATGAAATATGATAATGATCCAGCCAAGGTTCATAAAACCGGCCAGGTAAACAGGTACCACTATCTACTGGAAATACTAGCATATGGTGGTATCTGGAACCCCAGCTGGTGAACATTGCTCAGATATTCTGTATTACCCTGATTATGGCCAAGTTCTCTGGGATTTCCATTATTGTTTGATGAAATTTTTTTAAGACCGTCAATAATTAGTCAAGAATTGGCCATTTTTCAATTTTGAGCTGGAACTGGACTAAACCAGACAGTTTTACAGGTGGTTCCTGCCTAGTATCTGTTAGATTTATGCCTGGGTTTGTGGGGGTTGGGGCTAGGATTTGTGCCATAGCGATCCGGCTCGAAACTGTTCATAGCTAGCTGTGGTAGGAACTGGTCCCATTTCAGTTAATGAACTAATGGTCATAGCCATATTGAACTGCCAAAATCTGTGGCATTAAGAAGATACCATCACTACTGTCTTATGGCAGCTGGCAACTACATCTTCCAATATGCTTTATTATGTTCAATGTTTGTTTACTTCATTTGCCATGCCTTATATTTCTATCAGATGAACGGAAGGAATTGGCGGAAATAATAGTGCAGAATGGTGGTCAGTATTCAGCAAATCTTACAAGGAAGTGCACTCATTTAGTTGCAAATATATCCTTTGGTGTTTTCTGCATTTAATGTTTTCAAATTGGAGATTTCATCTGTTCAAATTAGTTACTCTCTCTCTCTCTCTCTCTCTCTTCTTTTTGAGTTTTAGTGGAATAGACCTCAAGAAAGTAATATACTTCCTTCAGTTCCTTGATTTGGACCAAAGATGGGATCCTTCACCCTGTGTTTTGTTTCTCACACAGCTATAGAACAGGGAATAGAGCAGTACAGGGATGATATTAAAAGTAATGTTGTAATGACGGTCATGTGTCTTCAGTAACTTTAGGCTGTTGATCTATGCTCAGTGAAAAAAGGAGGTGCTGTGGTATGTCACATGTAACAGGGTGTCTCAATGATGATTCATAAGTGAGGCCCTTTAGGTTCATTTCCGCAGCACAACTGAAAGGTGTACTTGACACATCCAAAGAAATTTGGCTCAATCTGATGATTAAGGGTCTTTCTAGGCACTTAACAGCAAAAATCATAGACCAAATGAAATTTCAGGAAATCTATGCAATCATACTCATATAGAAAGGCTACAAAATGTTAGCTGTGAATTCTTATTTCCTAAAGCCATGTATCCATCCGTACAATGCAAAATGATGAACTGATAGAAAACTAAGGGCCTGTTTGGTTTCCTTCCTCATATAGCCAAGAGTGATTAAGGATTTCCTTCCTTCCCAGGGATAACCTAATTTACTGTCCTACACTAGCAAGGATTTCCTTGCCCACTATCAAGGCTAGGCAAGAGTTGGCAAGGAAAACAAACATGACCTACATTAGCCTATCAGAATTAACTTAATTTTTGCTCTACTGTTGGTGGCACATGCTGCTTGACAATTAGTGTTGTTCATTTCCTGTACGACTTTCTCAAAAATACTGCACTTGATTTGCTATGTGCATCTGTCTTATTTATCAGAAAATCTTAAGGAAACTTTCTTAACATGCTATTACGAACCTGGAGGTGACAAGTATGTTGTGGCCAAAAAATGGGGTAATATTCACATTATAGATCCGAGATGGGTTGACCAATCCGTTGCTCGAAGAGGTAATAGTCAACATGCATGGGTTTCTATTGGCCTTGCTGCTGTTATTTGCTTGTTTCTCCTCTAGAAGTTACAAAGCTAGTAAGGTTGAACTGACCTCATCATTTTCTTTCTTAATTGGAACGCAGCTTGTCTAGATGAAAATTCCTATCTTGTTTGTCAGAATTCTACTAATTTTAATGGTGTAAAACGTTCCCTTAAGGAGCAGCACAACCCAGAGATCAGTAGTGCAAATTTTCAACCTGTTCCAGCAACATCAGTTGATGATTCAGTATCAACATCACAGCACGTGCCTCCTTTGTATGGTGATGCTTCACAGATCTGCAGCAATGATATTATTGGTGCACCTAGTGTCCAAGAGACAAGCGAAATGCAGGTCGATAGTCATGTAGCTGAGGATTCGGAGGCAGAAGACGATGATCTTTATTTATCACAGTGCAAAATTTCTCTGGTGGGTTTTGAGGAGAAAGAATTGTCAAGGTTAGTCATGATGATACGGAATGGTGGTGGATCCCGGCATGTTATGTTAAGTGAGAGGCTTACTCATATTATTCTAGGTGCACCTTCAGAGGAGTAAGTTCATGTCACTGTTCTGCATATACTAATTTTATTATTAACTGGGTGTGATTGCAGCTAATGGTGCTTATTTGTCTTATCAGAGAGAAAAAGGAGGTAAGACGTCTGGCTGCTTGGGGTATAGTAAATGTGGTAAAAGTTACGTGGTTAGAAGACTGCAATACAGCAAAGAAGGAAGTCAAAGTATCTCCAATTCATTTGGCTAGCGAGTTACTCTCAAAAGGTATGGAAACACCACATTTAGTAGTATATCAGGTTGATATGGATCACACTAAAAGACATGTTTTCTCGATTGACTTCATTTTCTATTATTTTTCTACCTTTTGAATTCAGAATTTTCATATGTGGGCATGGAAAAGTCTGTTGATACATGTGAAACAAAGGCAGCCAAAAGCTCATGTCGAAATTTTGTTGTTCCAACTGTCAATGATTCACATGACAAACAGCTAGGAAAGGATCTGTTATCTGAAAGAAAAGCAGCAAGGGGCAAACATGAAAACATGAAAAACATCCGAACAGCAACCAGGTCTGCAAAATCAAGTCAACAGAATGGAGTGGTCAGTATTGGCGAGTATAACCCCCAACTGCAAGCAACTTCTTCAATGAATCCACGGAGTAGCGGATCTTCAAATACTTTCAAAGGGAAAACATTATGTTTCTCAAATTCATTTCCTCATGATAAGGTATGCTAAGGTGTTAATTATTAGAAGTATATGTATATATTTGTATTAGTCTTTTGTATAGGTTTTTCTCTGCTATTTGCTCTTGCCTTGTACATGACTTATTATGGCCCATTTGGTACATTGAATATATGTGTGTTCATTCCAAAACATGGTATTATAGCATATGGTTCCTCTCCCTAACCCTAAACCTAGCCATTGCCGCCGTCCTTAGGCCGCCACCATCTGAGCGCCGCCGCTGTCTTCCTCTTCTCCCTCTCTCCTATCACCCATGCTGGGTCCCGCGCTAAGGAGCTCTGGTCGCGCCGCCTGGGTCTTCCTTAGCTCTGGCTTGCGCTGTCCCAAGCTCGAGCCGGGTCAGATCCCGTTGCTTCTTGTCGGATGTCGCTTTCTCGCATCAGATCCTGTGTTGCTTCATGTCGATCTGCGCTAGATCCTGTTGTCCCACGTCGGATCTCGTTGCTCCGTGTCGAATCTCGCCAAGTTGCGTCGGATCTGTGCCACCCGAGTCAGTTCTCGCAGGCTTGCACCAGATCCTACCGTCTTGAGATCCGGCCACGCCGCCTTGATCTTTGCCCGTGCTCTACACCGAGCCGATGGCTGCTTGTAGCTCCTCCGTTTCCATCCCACTCCCCAAGGTTGTGTTCAATGGGACAAACTTTCAAGAGTGGTCTGTGCACCTGCGGATCTGCCTCAATAGCCATCGCCTTTGGAATCACCTCATTGGCAAGTAGCTTTGTCTGCCTTTCCCTGCTCTGCCGGCCGGGCCGCTTATCTGTGTTAATGCCACCTTGGTTGATCCTAATGTTGTTGCTGCATTTTAGAATGTTGTGGAGATGGACCAGTTTGGCCTTCATGACTTTGAGAGGTGGCAGGGTGATGAGTCTCGTGCAATCGCGATCCTTATTGGGAGCATGCCCGTCAAGATCTATGGACTTCGCTGAGCTCATGTCATCACCGCCATGTGGGAGCGTGTTTGGGCATAGTATCAGCCAAGCAATGATGCTCTCTACCTCTGTGGTACACTAGGTGTACTTTCTCCAGCAGCTTGACGCCACTATTGATGACTTCTATAAGCATATCACTGGAGTGGCGCCAGCTTGACTCTTTGGGACCAGATGTCTGTCGGACTTGTCCTTACTGTGTGCAGACCCGTGCTCATTAGGAGACTAATCGTCTCTACTACTTCCTGATGCGTCTTCGATTGTAGTTCGAGCCAGTTCGTGCTCAAATTCTGGCCCACTCACCATGCCCGCCTTTTGTGGAGGCACTCACTTTTGTTCGTTCCGAGGAGACTCGTCTTCATGGCATGACTCTGCAGCGTCTTCTATTGTCTTGGCTGCCTGTACGCCCACTGCTCCTATAACTCCCATGGAGGTAGCTTCTACTACTGCTCCTCTAGCACTGGTGGGTCCTGCGAGTGTCTCTACTAGTGGCCTTCACTGCACCTGGTGGGTCAGCGTGATGGCCACATCCACCAGACCTGCTACTCCAGGAGGCGGAGCCAGGGCTGTAGAGGTGGTTGCTCTCAGCGTGGCTCACTCAGTTAGGAGGTATTGATGCTCCTTGCCAGCTAGACACTGCTTAGTAGCTGGTCTCCCTCCTTCAGCGTCTGGTCATCGGCCCTACCTCAATCTCTTTTTGGGTGTTGCCAGTCTTGCCACTCAACCTCCAACCACTTGGTTTCCTACTTCAGATATATCATATCGTTGGATCCTGAACTCTGGTGCTTCCTTCCACATGACACTAGATTCCACTCACCTCCTCTTTGAGTCTCTCTGTTCTACCTGTTTTCATTTAGACTGCAGATGGTACTTCTCTTCCTGTTACTAGTCGAGGCACTCTTTGCACTCCTAGTTTTCATGTTCCTAGGCTTGCTATGCAGCTTATGTTTGTGGGTTAGATTACTGATCATGATTACCCTATCATTCTTGCTTTGGGAGCTCGACTGACTTTGCCTTCCTTCCACTTCCACTTCCACTGCCTTCATCAACCAATCGACCACTACTTACATTGCCGCTGCCGCCACCACTTCCATTGGTTTTGCTCAGTGGTATCATCACTTATGTGGGTCGCGCCTTTCTTCTTTAGCTGGTAGTGGTGTTCTTGGGTTTGTTCCCGGTGATACTTCTTTGAGCAGTGCTTCTATGCTCTTCCTTGTAGTACAAGTTGCACAAATCTTGAAGCAAGCGAAGGGGTAAGTAATCACCATCTACCGTCCATTCATGCTTTAATAGTTGTGCAACTTTTAAAAGGAAGAGCATAGAAGCACATCTCTACTTCTTTATCTTGTATGGGTTGCAACCTTGCAAGTAGTTGCAGCTCCCGTATGGTTCTAGTGACTATTCCTGCTTGTCCTTTTCATTTGATTCACTCTAATGTATGGGTCTGGCTCTTTTGTTTCGAAAAGTTGTGTCATCGATACTATGTGATCTTCATTGATGAGTACTCTTGCCATACTTGGATTTATTCTTCTCGTAGCTAGGTCCCATCTATTTATCAACCTTTTTCTACTATGATTCGTACTCAGTTTGATTCAACCATTCGTGTCTTTCGTATTGATTCTGCTGGTGAGTACCTGTCTACTACTTTTTGTCAATTTTTTTTCAATGCAGGGCACCCTTCCTTAGTACTCCTGCCCTGGTGCTCAAGCTTATAACTATGTTTCTGAGCGCAAGCATCGTCACCTTCTTGAGACGTCTGCGCTTTGATGCTGGCCTCTTCTGTTCTACCTCACTTCTGGGCTTAGGCCGTTTCTACCACCGCCTACCTTGTCAACCTACAACTTTTCGCTGCTCTTCAGGGTTCTACTCCTGTTTAGCATTTCTACTGTAGATCTACTCAGTACAATGACCTTCGCTCTTTTGGCTGCGTTTGCTTTGTTCTTCTTCCACCCTGTGAGCGCATGAAGCTGATTACTCAGTCAATTCAGTGTGTTTTCCTTCGCTACTGTGGTAACCACAAGGGTTACCACTACTATGACCATGTTGCTTGTCAAATGCGCATTTCGCGTGATGTCACCTTCGATAAGTCCCGACCTTACTATCCTTGTGACAACACTTCCGGTTCGGACTCTCTTGTTGAGTCGATCTCCTTTCTAACTTTTCCTGATCATAAGCTCTCCACTTTGTTGGTTTCGCCTCCGTCTCCACCACATTTGTCAGTTTCACCTTTGGCTCCTTCCCCGTTGGCACCCCTCGCTTCCCCACTGGAGGATCCTGCTAGCTCTTTTGTTGAGGTCTCCCCCTTTCCATTCCACTACACTCGTCATCCCCATTCCGATCCTTCTCCGTCCTTGTTGGGTCCTGCTCCAATGTCATGTTCTCCCTCTTTGTTGGGTCCGGCTTTACTTCCTTGTTCTCCCTCCTTTTTGGGTCCTGCTCCAGGACCTCCTCTGAGGTACGCTCTTCGTGATCAGACTGCGATTCTGGTTCTTGATCTCTATGGCTTTGATGCTTCTGCTACCTCTCTTATTGAGCCTACCTCTTATCGTGATGATGTATCTCATCCTGAGTGGCAACTTGCTATGGCTGAGGAGATTGCTGTTTTGGAGCGTATTACCACATGGGACCTTGTTTCCCTTCCTGCTTGTGTTACTCCTATCATGTGCAAGTGGGTCTATAAGATCAAGACTTGTTCTGATGGTTACCACTAAGCGCTACAATGCGTGTCTCGTTGTAAGTGGTTTTCAACAGGAGTATGGGCGGGACTATGATGAGACTTTTGCCCTGTTGCTCATATGACTACTGTTTGCACTCGTTGCAGTTGCCTCTATTCGGCAGTTAACTATCTCACAACTTGATGTTAAGGATGCCTTTCTCAATGGCGAGCTGCGAGAGGAGGTTTACATGCACCCTCCTCCTGGGTATTCTGTTCCCGACCGTCAATTTTGTTGCCTCCGCGAATCGCGAACTGGATTCGTCGAACCCGAACCGGTTTGGGGTACGATGTTTGTGTTCGCAGTGGAAATTGGAAGAAAAAGTGGTGATTTGTGAACCCGAGTCCCGTATTGTGACTCGAACGAACCACATTTCTGGTAACTATGGTTTCACCCCTATTGCTGCTACTGTTGGCTTCTCTGCTCGTGATCACGACCCTTCTCTCATGGTTGGACTACTCTTCTCTACGTGGATGACATGCTCATCATTGGAGATGACCCTCAGGATATTGACTTTGTGAAGACACGTCTCAGTGAGCAGTTCTAGATGTTTGATTTGGGTCCTCTTCGCTACTTCCTTGGGATTGAGGTCACCTCGACACCTGATGGCTACTACCTCTCCTAGCAGAAGCACATGCAAGATCTTCTTGATTGTGAGCGCATGGTGGACACTCCTATGGAGCTTCACCTTCAACTTCGCCCTACTGACGGTACCCCTTTAGAGGAGCCCACTCGCTATCGCCACCTTATTGGGAGTTTGGTTTACCTTGGTGTCACTTGTCCTGACATTTCTCATACTGTTCACATTCTGAGTTAGTTTATTTCTACTCTTAACCAACTTCACTACAGTCATCTCCTTCGAGTTCTACGATATCTTCGTGGGACCATCACTCGGCACCTTTTCTTCCCTCGCTGCAGCTCCTTATAGCTTCAAGCTTACTTTGATGCGACCTAGGCTAGTGATTCTTCTGATCGCCAATCTCTCAATGTTGTTTGTGTCTTTCTTGGTTCTTCCTTGATTGTCTGGAAGACTAAGAAGCAGATTGCAGTTTCTCATTCGAGTGCTGAGGTTGAGTTGAGGGCTTTGGCGTTTGTGACAGCTGAGATCACCTCGCTACGGTGGCTCCTTGAGGACTTTGGTGTTTCGGTTTCTGTAATGACTACGCTACCATCAGACAACACTAGTGTGATCAACATTGCTTGAGATTCGGTGAAGCATAAGCTCATCAAGCACATTGGGGCTGATGCTTCCTACATGCGGTCGCTGTTGCAGTAGTAGGTTGTTGCTCGTGTCTTTAGAGCTTCAGCTAGCTAACTTCTTCACAAAGGCGAAGACTAGGGCTTAGTATAGCTTCTATCTCTCCAAACTCAGTGTTGTTTGTTATGAATAGGACTTGTATTCAATATGAGGGCCAATGGCCATAATATATAGAGTACATGAGGGAAAGGAATAACAGGACTCTATTTCTAATATAGATACTAGAATAACAGGACTCTATCTCTAACACCGCCCCACAAATGCAAGGCGTATGCAATAGCATTGCATTTGGAAGGGAGAACTAAAATAGGAAAAAATCCACAATCATAATTTTGAAGTAGCCGTCGTAGCATGTAACTCTTGAAAATCGAGCTGACGAAGAACAGCCAACGAAGAACCTAGTTGATGAAGAAAAGTCGACGAAGAAGCCAAATCGACGATCAGAAGTCGAAGGTAGGGCCGAGTCGACGAAGAAGAGCCGACGGTACAAGTCGATGAAGAAGAGCCGACGGTAGAGCTGAGTCGATGAAGAAGCACCAACGAAGCCGACAAAACGAGCCGAGCCGAGGTGATAAGAGTTGACAGAATAAGCCGAGCCGATGAGAGAGCCAAGCGACGACAGAATCAAGATGCTAAAGACTTGGATGGACGCAACGGAAGACTCAAGAAAATACTAAAAATACTAGTAGTAGATACCAGCAGCAGCAGCAGCTAGATCAAAGCTCATCGTCGATGGCCAAGGCAAGGAGAAGCCCCGACGATAGTGGCCGAAGGAGCGAGATAAACTCCAAATTGATAGCGGTAGCCATCGATAAAAAGAATAAAAGCTTGTTGAAGATTTGGCATCACAACCATCCAAAAGGTTGGCAATGTGCAAGCAATCTGATGCTTATCCAATCCAGCAGACGCACCAATGAGTCCATGACGAGGCGATGCGGCGGCTCTAGTAACGCACAATTTCATGGCTCCAAAAGGTGTACGCATCTGCACAAGAAAAGGAACAAGTAGCATGACCATGCATGGTGCATGCAGCACCACTACACCTTTTAGATTGGTTTCAAATTCGGCTGGATATGTTGGTCTGTTGGATGAAGCTCTCTAGCGAGTTGGCTTCGTTGCCGATTGGGAGGCACGACTGGTCAGATGGCGACAGAACCGAATTGGCTGGCCGAAGGGTGCGCGGGCCGAAGGCGGCCGCGCGAAGGACGTCGCGGGCTGCGCCGAAGGTGACTGACGGAGGTTCGGTCGATGGAAGATGCTGACGAATACGGCCAAGCGGTGAGGATGGCCAGCGTGAACGACGGAGCGTCGCAGTGGCAGTGTTGGACCAACGGGAGCCAAAGGCCGGCGAGGATGATGGCACGGTCAGCGCGGGTGATGGCGACGGAAGGCGTGGCCGACACGGTCGTGAGTCGGTGCGAGCGGCTGGCAGAGCAGCACCAGCGCAGATCCGAAGGATGACGACTGACGCGGATCGCGAAGAAGGCAGCCCCGATGCAGAAGTCGAGGGGCCGCCGCCGCGTTGGGGCCGAAGACCGAGCTCGCGGGAGATGAAGCGGCGCCGGAAGTCGAAGTCGATGGTGGCCACCCCAGGAGTGGAGATTGCTCCTCCCGGGGGAAGCTACAACGGAATTGGATGGAAGCTAGGGTTTGAACCTAGGCTCTGATACCATGTTATGAATAGGATTTGTATTCAATATGAGGGCTAATGGCCATAATATATAGAGTACATGAGGGAAAAGGAATAACAGGACTCTATCTCTAATATAGATACTAGAATAACAGGACTCTATCTCTAACATTGTTGATCCAACATGAGTTTGAGGGAAGTGTTAGAAGTATATGTATATATTTGTATTAGTTCTTTGTAGAGGGTGTTTTCTGCTATTTGCTCTTGCCTTGTACATAACTTCTTTTGGCCCATTTGGCCCGTGGAATCGATGTGTGTTCATTCCAATAACATTAATACCTTATTCATTTCTTTTATTGGAGTCACCTTCTTATTCCACTTATGATGTATTCTCCTGGTTCAACATTCGCTAGATTTGGTGTCGGTAACAAACACGTCAACAGTAAATTATGCTGTTAGAAATTTCAAATATTAGATGCTGATCCATCAACTTGTTGAGAAATTATTTGAAGTTGCTAGATATAGTACGCTAGAGCTAAAAACATGCCTGATCATATTTATCTAGATAGTGCCTTGTTTTCTTTTGATGATATGCATAATTTTTAGTTACTGCTTGCTTTGCTTTCTGTTGACAAAGTGGTTATGTTCATCTTAATTTAGAGAGCTGAGGTTGTTGACTGGGTCAGAGAAGGTGGAGGCATTATGGTGGATGACATGCAATCAACAGTTGTGGATTTCATAATCGAGTGCCATGGACAGAACAGCATGTATTGCGATTTTTCCCATTCAACTGTTGTTTCAACTCACTGGATACACTCGTGTTTGAAGGTACACGCTTATGTGATTCTGGTCACTTCGCTCTGTATACAAGAAACAGATTATTGATGCCCTGCGCTTCTACTTGCGAAAAGTATAAGCTTCCTATTCTTACATTTAAAATTTTGTAAAGGCGGGCTGCTTGCAAGATATTGGAAATCATCCTATCTTCTCTCCTTTGCCCTGTCGCATCCCATTCCCGGGGTTTGAAGATTTCCGTTTCTGTGTTTCTCAATATGACGAGAAAGAGAGACTTCTGCTGAAGAACTTGTGCTTTACACTAGGAGCTAAATTTACGGAGAAAGCAACAAAGAAAGTGACCCATCTTATCTGCAAATTTGCAAGTGGTCCAAAGTACGAGGCTTACTATAATAGGGGGATTCCAACCATTACTGTAGAGTGGCTTTTCGAGTGTGTAAGACAGGTATACATCTTTCATGCATAGTTTTGAGTATATTCAAATCTTGCCTGCCAGGCATTTATTGTCTTGTTGATGATAGGGTGTGACTTGTGAGCATGGGATTGATTAACAATATAGCAAATTGTCATTGCAGGACACAATTATCCCTTATGATTGTTTTCAACCGAAACCACCTACTTCTCAGGATAGAGATGCTGGTCTGTGCACTGTTAGTCAACATCCCACACAGGCAGCCAATACAATTTCCAGATTTGACTGCTCTGAGCCGCTTAGTGAATCTCAAGTACCAAGAAGCAGTTCAAAACACAACTCTGGTAATTGTTCATTGTACAAGCTATGATAAGAATTTTTTTCACCACAAACTCATCATGTTAGCTTAGCAGGTAATGCCTCTGTTAATGAAGAAATGAATGCTTCTGCTGTTAGCAAAAGAAGACGATTATCGCAAATTGGCAAGGCTAGTGATACACCTAGAAACATAGGAAGAACTGAAAAACACCTGGACAGTAGCTCTGTTCCTGACGTTGCAGATGCCATAGAGGACCTACTGGTTCAGTCATCCAAGGTAGTGTGACTCATACGCTTTACTATTGCATTTACATGGACATGTTTATTGGACAGTCTAAAACAGGCAACTTGACATTTTTTTTAATTGCAGATTCAGGATGTGCAACCTCCTAGGAGTGTATCCTATTTTTATTGAGATTTATGCTTTTGCTTTGTTATTAACTAGCAAATTTACCCGCGCAATTGCACAGCTAGATATTATGATATGATTATCTTTGATATATAACTATATTTTTTATATAACTCTAATATCTATATAGACTAGTAAGGTGCCCGTGCGTTGCAACGGTATCTACATTTTGAACGGTTGTCCTGCTATTACGATAACATGAAACAAGAAAATATGTTGTGCAAATAATACCTTATACAGTAAGACACTATTGAAACAGTATTTCTATATTTCTATGTAAATGAAGCGTTCTGACGCTTCGTTTCTTGCGCTTGGAGTGGTTAATTAATTAAAGAGGTGGGTAATTAAAGAATGGTCTTGTGTGCTGTCTTCCATCCACAACTGGAGTGGTTAATTACAGAGGTGGGTAATTAAAGAATGGCAGAACTGGTAATTTCGATGAAATGACTTGGGAAGAAACTCTCACTTTATATATCTATATAGATTAATATGCACCGTTATAATCTGGCTCACCAAAATAAGTGGTGGAGATCTTTGGACTCTTTCTTTTAAACTCGTTATCGTATGGAATCCAATTTCTAATTTTTTAGCTATTTGTGTAATGTAAATGGTGCAAACTCTTTCTTTTAATCTAGACCGTTATAATCTAGACCCACCACGATCAATGGTGTAGATCCTTCTTTTTTCCTCCGATTAATATGGGAATTTCTAGCTTTGAGAGCGAACGTGGTGGCTTCTTTTGCCTCTACTTTAATATTATAATAGATGTTCATTCTCCATACTTCACAAATACACCACCTGTGGTATCCTTAACTGGTAATGCAGATTTTTGCACCTGATGATTCTGTTGTTGGTGAAGATCAGGAAAATACACACTCCTTTGGCATTTCAAGGCACTGGTTGAACATGTAAGTTGGTAGATATTCACTCTCACATGCCTGCACTCTGCAATAGTTGAAATGTTTTCTTTTTGTGTACAATTCTTTAAAGAGTGCAACTACATGGATTATGCATGCCTCTGTAAATACAAACTTTTGAAGCTACTATAACTTGAATTTAATAATCAAGCTTTATGACTTCTCTAATTCTAATAAATTTCGACTTATTCATGCATTCAATCATCATCTGCCTGCTAATGCCTTCAGTTCCCCGTACAATGACAACATGAAAATTCAAACAGACCAGCATGTTTACACTAACAGATCTCTCTCTTTTTAAACAACTGGCAATTGCTATGAGTATGCAGCAGAAACTTGTCTTCCATCTTATTAGTCACTTGCACTTCGAAATATTTCCCCTTACTGGTGACTGCCATTTGTTTCCTTCAGGCCACAGAAGCAAGACAGCACCCCTGGCACGAACGTCCAAAGTTTAAACTCCACCCCTGCCCCTGCCCCTGCCCCAACTACGTACTATCCTTTCAGTGAGACGCAGACAGAGTCTCAGGTGTGCATTCTACCCTGGGACTAATACTTTCCTACTTGGCAGTTCGCAATTGACACCACTGCCTAACTCATGCAAACTCCGGTCTGTTGTGCAGATCGTTGGATACGAAGAAGATTTGACTGGCAGGCAGAAGATCATCGACAGAGTTCGATCCCAGAGCATTAATGCAACTCCAAATGAAATTCCTTCAGATAGTTAGGAGACAAACTAGCACGTTCTGCTTGCAGCCAGATCTGTCCATCAATTGCCATGGAAGGAACTGTACTAACGAATCTGCTTGTCCATCCTCGCTTGCACCTGTGCCAGGGTGCCATCAAGCTGGATGGAGTCTGGACTCTGCAGGTTATTCCGATGCAGGGGGCAATGTGTGCTAGCGGCACAACTGCAGAAGATTATTCTGGAATGGCACTGGGCAAAGTGCTTGTACCGCATTTTTTTCGCAATTTCAATTCAACCCTGCTGCGCTTCCCTGTTCGGAGAACATGGTCAGAGACTCAGACCTGTATGTTTGCTGTACCGGATCTTGTATATTAACAAGAACATCAGATGCAAAAGTAGCAAAAGCCTGCACAAATGTACCAATCTGATTAGATGCGTGTGTAATGCGTGTCCTACTTTTGGTAGACAGTTCAGCTGGCAGAGTGGTTGACTCTTGTGAGCGGCGTAAGGCATTTAAATCTAAGAAACTTTGTTCATGTCTTATTAGATGCCCAAGACAGGCAGATCTGGGACAGAGAAGCGAACCGTACGGCGTGCTTGAAACCTTGCCCCGCGCATGTCCGTCGATCAGGCGATGTGCAGCACGTGCGTGCGAGTGGCAAGGCCACCGATGCGGCGCCCCATGTGAAGAAGCTTTCTATGTTTTTTTTCCAATACAAGTTGCATAAATTTTAAAGCAAACCAAGAGGTAAGTACTTCTCATCTATCTTTTGTTTATATTTTAATATTTGTACAACTTTAAAAAATCATTTTATTTCAGTCTACAAGTTTCAGCTCTGAGGTGAAGCTAGGATCTGGAGCTCTGCCAAACAGGACCTTAAAATTTGTTAAAAGTATAATACAAATAATTCTAATGTCTTACGAATTCTAAACCACCAACATCGAAATCAATTTAATCAACTAAATTAACCTATCGAAGAGATGATCTCTTAGCGCTTTTCAAATTTTTGGATACGCTGATACATAGTCGGCACCCCATCTAGATCGGTCCTTGGGCTCCGCCTCTGCCGTGAAGTTCCTTGTTAGCATGTCCTTCTTCGGAGGCCATCGACGCTGCCGCCACGGACCCTGCAAGGTGGGTGTCGTGCCGTGCCGTGCTGGCCCGGCCTAGGCCTATTGTGTTTCGGGTCGAAACCGTACCGTGCCATGATGGCCCATCGTGCCCACCGTGCCGGCCCAACTTGCCTTTGGCGAGCCCAGGCCTGGCCCATTTGCGCTTCGTGTCTGCTTCGTGCCGTGCCAAGTTTTGCACCGGGCCATCCCGTCGTGCTTCAGACCGGCCCAAAAGAACCCAGCCCAAGTGCCCACCTCAGCGTGGCATGGCATCCACGCTGGCGGCAATTGATTTCTTCGGCCTCCTTAACTTGCTGCCGGTAAGTCAAACGTCAAAATGAATTGCTGCTTGTAAAAGCACATCCCCTGTTGCATTTCAGCCACGCACACGCAGACAGCGACAGACGAGCGATGGAGGCGGAGGCGGAGGCGACCGACACCGGTGATTTACTATCGGGGAGCACCACCAGAGTGTAGATTTGTAAGCGTTACCAGAGCAGAGCTTCGACCTATGCCTTTTCTTGCCTAGATCGCTACTAAATCAGGAACTGCTTCGTCGATTCCTGTTCTTCTTCTACACAAATGAAGACAATGATATTGCTGTACTTTCTCAAGTCTGCAACTTGCTTTAAACGTAGTGGTACTGTGGTAAGTAGTCGCGGAGCCAGGAAATTTCAAGAGTTTGAGCAAACTTAACTACTTGACGGCAAGATGAAGTCTCATCTAGAAAAGCTCTGTTTTCATGGCTTTTAAGATAGTGGAGCTGAACTGCATTGCACCTCCATCGCTCGTTGCCGGCGGTCACTCGCCCTGCTCGGGAAGTGGATCCGCCGGTGATTGATTCATAGCAACTCCTTAAGAGTCATAACAAAAGCATTTGGCAGTAATTGGTAAACATTATTTTACTAACTACAATGTGCAACATAGCACAACTGAAAAATTGTCTAAAATGTTAAGTCTACTTCTGTGAGCAAATGGCTTAATGAACAATAACCATATTGTATTGCCGTATAATTGAAATAACATCTCCGAGTAGAGGGGAAAAAACAAAAGGAAGAATGCCATCTTCTGCCATCTAGCTCAATCTAGCTGGAAGCAACAATATAACACAATAACACATATAGCATTACAGTTATAGCTAGCAACCCACTCCGCTTCTGATGAACAAAAGGTTGAGAATACATTCCACTTAAGTACCCAGAGCCCCTGAAACGCCTCCATTATAATCTTTGTATTGTTAATATGAAATTTAGTCATAATATGTTTAGTCCCAAGTGCATAGTACACACGTTCTCTGAAATTGAGAGATCCACCGACTGCAGTGCATAATTTGATCTGCGTTACATGATTATGGTGGGGAGGGGAATATGGAGTATGCACCCGACGGTGACAACGAGCAGCCTCTTTTACCAGCGATGTGTGGCGCACAAGTGACAAGCCCCCCGTAGACGACATTGCGAGGTGCTCTCGGCCGATGTCAGATGGGTGGCTACGTGAGGTAGAGAATACCAGGAGACCCCCCCCGAAGGCTCCCCTTGGTGAGCGGAGCACGACCTAGGCGACCCGTTGCAGTCCTTCACCACTTTCAGGTTCGTTCCAGTCCGACGGCCGGAGGTCCCATCGCCGGTGAGCCCGAGTAGCTGCCCGGGAGCTAGCTCCGCCGTTGGTGGTAAGTACCATACTATTATTCACCTATGTTATTTTTTGCATTCTACGCAAAATAGGCTGGTGCTTCTATGCATTACGTTTTGAAAGTTGCACAAATAATAAAGTATGAATGTAGAGTATATGGTGATTATTTACTTCTTCGTTTACTTCAAGATTTGTGTAATTGTCTCGAGGGATGATGCATAGAAGCATTTTTCTATCTTGCTGTTTCTTGGGAGTTAGGTAGCCATGTAGAGCCTGTTTGAGGAGCTGTAGCTTTTCTGAGAAGCTGCCTTTTGGTTTTCTAGGCTGAAAAGTAGCAGTAGTTTTTTTTTATAAGAGGCTGTTTGACAAAAAGCTAATTTTTCTTGGTTTTCTGGGCTGAAAAGTAGATGTAGCTTTTTATAAGAGACCGTTTGACAAAAAGCTAATTTCCCTCAGCAATAAGCTGCAAAAGCAGATCCAACCAAACTTTCAGCTTTTATATATAACTTCTAAATTATGTCAAAAGCCGCTTAAAAGTTGCGATGTTTGGGGTTTGCTAGCTTTTCGAAAGCCGAAGTTGGCTTAAAAACTGAGCTGTTTAAGAGGGCTTAATATACAGGGATTGACTCATGATTTAGAAGTTATATACAGGGATTGCCTCATGATTTAAGTGAGCTCCATATGGGTGTACACTTTAGAGTTCAGTATCAGGCTTCTTTTTTACGTGATTAGCACTCGAGTGGACAACCCCCTTTCCTTTTCTATCTTGTCAGTGTAGGTACCCTCTCTTCCTCCCTTTCGTTTTCCGTTCATCCTCCTCCTTGCTTTCCGTTGCCCTTGCGTACTCCCCACCTAGCGTCAGAAAAATCAGCTTAGCAACTTCACAGGAAATACAAGTGGCAACTTCAGACAAATCGAGTAGGAATCTAAGCTTTAGAGAAAATTGGAAATCAGAGATAAAGAATACAGTAGCAACTCTCTAGAAAAATCGGGTACGTAGCAACTAGGAGTTTCATAGAAAAAACTAGGGAGCAACCAAGACAGTGACCGAGTAGCAACTCATTGAGAAAGGTTAACAGCATTGCAAAAATGAGTAACAACACACCAAAAATGGTGTTGTAACGTCACTCAAAAATTCGAGAGGTAACTCACTGAGAAGGGGCCGGTAGTAACTTAATTAGTGCAAAAACGAGTAGCAACTCAGGGTAAAATCTTATATCAACTTAATTACCGACGAGGGGATAGCAACTCACTAAATCCAATAGCAACTCACTAATTGTGGGCTCACAACCTTAGTGGAAATTAGAGTAGCAGCTCACTAAGAAGGCTAGAAACTCATTGGAAAATAGGCCAGGTAAGCACCAACTAGAAATCAATTAAGTAGCCACTCGCTAAGAGAGAGGATGGTAACTCACCGAAAAAGGATAGCAATTACTCCAGTGAAAGATCAGATAGTAACTCACACCCGTCGAACAAAATATAAGGAGCACTCAATTTCAGTAAAAAATTAGGTAGCAACTCAAACGTTAAAGGTGTTAGAGATAGAGTCCTGTTATTCTAGTATCTATATTAGAGATAGAGTCATGTTATTCTTTTCCCTCATGTACTCTATATATTGTGGTCATTGGCCCTCATATTCAATACAAGTCCTATTCATAACATGATATCAGAGCTTAGGTTCAAACTCTAGCCTCAATCTTTTCCGCTGCCGCCGTGCCATGGAGAGAGGATTCTCCCGAGCAGGCACCAATCTGCACGGCGACCACCTCGCCATCTCCGGCGCACGCGTGTTCCGTGGCTGTCCTGTTCACGCGAGGGACCCAGTCTCCGCCGCGCTCGGCCGCTCCGGCCGACCTCGTCCTTCCCGGCGACTGCCCTGCCTTCGGCCTTCATCGCGCAGGTCTCCCCGGATCTACATCGCCTCCACTGGATCGACGCCGCATCGGCTCTCTCCGGCTTCCGCGCGCTGTCCACAACTCGCGCGCCGATCTCCGGTTGTCGCCGCCTTTGCGACCGACCTTTGGCGACGGCTCCTGCCGCCTACGCCCGCCGCCAGCTCTTCCGCTCCTAGGGTTTTGCCTGCCGCGGCGTCGCGCCGCACCGCATCGCAGCGCGATGGAGCCCACCTCGTCGGCGGAGATGGAGCTCACCTCGTCGTCGTCGATGGCGCGGCAGACGTGGGAGCTGGAGAACGACATCCCACCGGCCGCCTCCGACCCGGACGCGCTGGACACGATCTACCGCTACGACGAGGCGGCACACGGGCGGGTGCAGCGGGAGAAGCCCTGGGTGAAGGATCCCCACCACTTCCGCCGCGCCAGGATCTCCGCCCTCGCGCTCCTCAAGATGGTCGTCCACGCCCGCGCTGGCGGCACCATCGAGGTCATGGGCCTCATGCAGGGAAAGTGCGACGGCGACTCCATCATCATCATGGACGCCTTTGCGCTCCCCGTCGAGGGCACGGAGACCAGGGTCAACGCCCAGGCCGACGCGGCGACGCCTACGAGTACATGGTTGAGTACTCCACCATCAACAAGCAGGCTGGAAGGTTGGAGAATGTGGTTGGCTGGTATCACTCACACCCTGGTTATGGATGCTGCTGTCGGGCGTTGATGTGTCAACTCAGATGCTTAATCAGCAATTTACAAGCCACCAGATGAGCCTATCGTTGAGGCTTGAGAATTCCGATTTCCAAGGAGATTTGTCGAAAATCGGTTTTAGCAGCTCTGCTAGGAGCTTCTCGTGAGGATAAGGCGTGGCTTTCTTCAAGTCGGTTTGATTCGGAGCCAACTCTTTTTGTCGGCTCGGTTTCCAGTTGGTTCCGACTCTTTGTCTCACCTCGGCTTCGGCTCTGTCTCATTCAGTCGGCTCTGGCCCTTTGGCTTATTTAGTTAGCTTATATTTTGTTTAGTCTTCCGTTGCGTTCATCCAAAGTCTTTAGCATTTTGATTCTATCGTCGCTCGGCTCTTTTATCTGCTTGGCTCATTCTGTCAACTCTTATTACCTCGACTCGGTTTGTTTTGTCGGTTTCGTCGGTTCTTCTTTGTCGACTCGGCCCTACCTTCGACTTCCGTTTGTCGATTTGGCTTCTTCGTCGACTCGGCCCAACCTTCGACTTCCGTTCGTCGATTTGGCTTCTTCGTCGACTTTTCTTCACCGACTTGGTTCTTCGTTGGCTGTTCTTCGTCAGCTCGATTTTTCAAGAGTTACATGCTACGACAGCTACTTCAGGACTATAACTTTGGATTTTCCCTATTTTAGTTCATCCCTTCTAAATGCAATGCTATTGCATACGCCTTGCATTTGTGGGGGGTGTTAGAGATAGAGTCCTGTTATTCTAGTATCTATATTAGAGATAGAGTCCTGTTATTCTTTTCCCTCATGTACTCTATATATTGTGGCCATTGGCCCTCATATTCAATACAACTCCTATTCATAACAAAAGGGACAACTCTAATGAATAAGATTAATTAGTAGAGCGGAAGAAGGAGCTGGTCTGAGCCTTGCAGGTGAGATCCGTGAAGATCTGCCCCCACATGTAAGACGCAAAAATCTCCGTCCACAGAAATGATAGTACATGAGAGGCTAAGATGTGAGGAGATGTTAGAGCGTACAGTAGTAAAGCTTACTATGTGTTAATAATAAGCTAAAAGTCAGTCTCTAAAATTTATCTTTAATGTTGTGTAATAATTATCTTTTCTCTTTTACATATATAAATAATCTGTCTATATTCTCGTGCAAAACTAGTTACCAGGGAGAGGGAAAAAAGGCAGCTTTCAAAAGCAGTAAATAACATATTGAGCCCATTATACCCTATCAAGTTGTACGCACTGCTTCACCAGCCCATCCACTTCCAAGTGCGACTAGTGGAGTCATATGCTTCACCGGCATGCATGCTCCCGACAAAGATCAAGCGGTCATGTCTCCTCCCAAAGATCACACGAGGGACGTGGTTGCCCAGTCGTGTTAATCGCCCAGTTCGTTTTAGCTCGCGGATTCTGAATTACGAGAGAAAATGTTTTTGATTGTAGAAAATTTGGGTTGGATCGACTGCGACTTCTAGATTTTGGATCGGACCGGCATGAATCAACAAGAAGAAACGAGAATCAGGTTTCAGCCGGATTCTGATTCTATGTACTTAGAGGACAACTTCTGATTGTGAGAGAAATTGTCTATATTAATCCTTCTGTTCGGCAAATAATTTGTTTTTTTAAACAGAAGCTGTGTAAAAACTGAAATGAATGGGACCAATAACCATATGGAGGGCGAAACTTGAATAAAGGCATTCTGGGTTTAGGTTTGCTTGGTTTCTGTCTTTAAGAACTTCAACAGATAGGAATCTTTTGTGTTCTTGGCAGATCAGACATAAAAAACTATGGCCCAACAGTAACAGCTACAATTAGCTTCGCTTTGATTAGCATATGTTGGTAGGTAAACTTTCTAGTGCAGTAAACTTTTTTCTGTCATTCGATTTGTGGGACCGAAAATGACTATTAGAGCGGAGTGAATAGGGGCCAAATAAAATTTTTCCCAAAAAAATCAAACCACTTCTCTTAGCTAACTGAGCCAACAAAAAAACTCAGCCAGATCAACACGTTTTCAAAACTAAGAATCGAGCGGACGAGCTTGCGCTCGGTTGGCCAGCAGCGCCGGCGTGCGTTGCTGCCCGCCCGGGATCGAGACTTGGTCTCGCCCGGGTGCGCACGGGTCGGGTGCAGCGCGTGTGTGTGCGTGGGTGTGGGCGTGTGTGCGTTTGTAGCCCGGCTGTTGTTCTTTCTTCTTCTTAAGTGATTGCCAGAGCTCCTGGCCAAAATTCGAAAAAAAACTAAGAATCGATGAACTTTTGATCGACTGATCTAAAACTTGTGAAACTTTGCATGCACTTTCCTATTGATGTCAGGAACATATTTCAATCATCAATTGAATAGATTGACCTGAAAGTTTCAATTTTTTTTTTCAAATTTAAGGAATGTTGCACCAAAATTAAGTCAGAAAACACAGACATTAATCTGAGCTTGCTTGTGGGTTAAATATGATCTTGATGATCTTAAATGATATGTCACAAATCATAGCCTATAATGCGCCCTTAAGAATCAACGGTTGGATTCAATATGTTGATCCATCTATTTGTTTTTTTTTCTCTAACACAGATACAAAGCTATGCAGCATGTACCTGTTAACTTTTCTGAAAATTGTGCATCGGAGAGCTCTTCCTCTTAAGCTTCTTTTCCATGGCCGACCAATCAAGCAGAGATCATGCCGCTCCTCCAGGCTCTCAACTCTAATCATGAATCTGTACTAATATAAAGAGCATGAAGTCTTCCAAAAAAAGAAGAAGCAAAGAGCATGTTTTGGTTTGCGCTTTTCCTCTAGAACAGAATGAAATCTTCAAGTAATAAAAAGCACACAGCTTTACAAACTAATGCACATTTTTTTAAAAAAAATTCAGGAATAGAAGGGGTACAATCCAGACAAAGTAATTTTTTCATGGGCACTATGATCAATAATTAAAAAAATTCAGGAATAGAAGGGGTACAATCCAGACAAAGTAATTTTTTCATGGGCACTATGATCAATAATTAAAAAAAAAACAAAGGATTCATCTACAGTGCTGACCCAGGATTTTGGCGATGGGGTGCAAACATAGGAAGGAGACGAGTTGTCAGATTCGGCAGCCCACCATATGCTCACCGCTCATAATCCTCTCTATTTTGTTCATTTGTCAACAATATCGTGAAAAATGTCATTCGCATTACCCAACTCCTAGTAAAATCATGTGACATCAATCAACACAGAACAAAAAAGGGAAACACAATACCATGTTATTTCAAGCCATTGAATCACAAACAAGAACAAAAATAAATAAAAGGGAATAATATATAACACCCTAACTTTGCTCGAAAGTCCGTCCGGCATCCGAACTATATGTTAGTGTTATGCCCTTGAAGCAATCATATAGATGATTGCAGCATGACTATGTTTATGAATAATAATATGATTAGTGGTCCATGAATGTATATCATTATATTGATCGGCAAGTATGTGACTTGTTTATAAAACTCTTTATTTATTAATATAATTCTATAAATGTCTCTGATCGGATATCATCGTATAGGACAACGATGAGTAGATCAGCACATGTACTGATCGATGATCATGTTTCATAGATCATGGGATATGGAGATATCATCAATACATTGTGAACGCATGTTGAAAAACATGGGTTAGATAGACCCACAATGAGACACTGCGAGAATGTTACATTCTTATGTGTCATCGGTGTATCTCATACATAGTAGATGCATGATCCTTAGACTTGAGATTGTCACATTCCCTACACGTGTAATAGTTTACCTTGGGGTTACCAAACACTATTTCCTAACCGGATATTTATAAAGGTTGCTTTCATGTTTACTATGAAAAATGCAGCGGGAAGTGAGCAGCCAAGATGGAATTTGTCACTCCAGTGTAACAGAGATATATGTCTAGACCACTCGTGTGATATGATTAAGGAAGTGCATGGTCATGCCATGATTGAGGAGTCAATTACAACTTATTAACATATCACGGATACGAGAGATGTATTGAATTGACAAAGGATGACATGCTTCTCGCTGAAAGTGCATCTAGGCCCCTAGTTGGTTTTGGTTGATTGAGGACAAACGATTAAAGGACTAATGTGCTCAATGAGTGTATAAGCAGGTAAAAAGTCCCATCGGCAACAAATTTACATTCTTTGGAAGTCCCTCAAAAGAAGAAAGAAGTGGCGTATGGTTTTAACATTGTTACTCAAGCTTTTATATTTGTTTTAAATTTATTTGAGTATAGGCATGCCGAACTATTAAGAGGGATGTAACGTTGATTGTCTTGGGATGTCTCAGTGCTCAAAATTTTCTCTAGCCAAACTAGTGAGAGACACAAAACACGACACGAACACCGGGAACCTGGATTTCCTTCTCTGTAAGCCGGATGTTCTGACCTATGTCGGAAGTTCCGAGTTGCTTTTTGTTTCGAGTGTGTTTCGGAGGTTTTTAATCTGGAGTTGAAATCCTATTCAACTCGGAAGTTCCGGGTGAATCCCGGAAGTTATTAGTCTGTGTGTGGTACTCGACCAAACTCGGAAGTTCAGGTATTTTAGAAGTTTCGGGTAAAGCTCGGAGTTTTAAAGTCTGTTCGTCCAACTCTTTAAAAGTCAAAAGTTCCGAGTATTGTCGAAAGTTCCGAGTTAGCGAATTTTTGCCCTAACGGTCAAATTTTAAGTGTGGGGTATAAATAACCCCTTAATCTATTTTTTCCGTACAGATCAACACGGTGACCGGTTCTAGCTTGTGTTCTTGAGAAAACCTTCAAACCCTAGAGCCCCAAAACTCATCCCATCTTCGATTTTCTTGAGATTCAAACAGAAAAGAGGGGAGATCGATTTAGTGCTAGTGAGAAATCCTATTCTTGAGCACTTGAGTTCATCGTCGAGCCGTTCTTCGTTACATTTATTACTCTTGGAGAGTAAATCTCCTAGACCGGCTAGGCGTCGCCCATCGAGCACCCAAGGAGTGTGTTGTGCTGTGGGAAGTTTGTAAAGGGGTGATTCCACCTCCGCAAGGAAAGGGATCAAAGAAAAGAACTAAGAGGTGCTTTGGCATCATCTTGGTGAGGTGAAGGGTTGAGAGCAACCCGGCTCCAGTGGGAGCTCCTCAACGGAGACGTAGGAACCTTCGTGAAGGTTTCCGAACTTGGTAAACAAATCCCGTGTAAGTTGTCCCTATCTTGTGTTGTTTACTTTCAAATATTGATTCGATCTACAAGATTGTGTTATTGTGATTTGAATTAGTCTATCTATATTCTCTAGCTCCTGTGATTTATCGGAATTGAATTAGAATTGTCTAGGCATTACCTAAGTCAACAGTTTGTTCTTCATGAACTCGGAATATCCAAGTCGAACTCGGAACTTCCGGGTTAACCCCGAAGTTCCGGATTGAACTCAGAACATCCGGGTTTCTAATTTCCGCTGCGAGTTGTGTTTTCAGAAAAAGTGCCTATTCACCCCCCTCTTGGCAACATCTCGATCTTTCAATTGGTATCAGAGCAGGTTCTCCAATTTAGGCTTAACGGCTTGGAGAAGTCAAGATGTCTGATCACAAGGATTCAACTTCAAAGACCGATAAAAGCAACATAGAGAATAAGGAGGTTGATATTGACTTTGAGGAACTCTCAGCCACCAAAAATACCAAGACACCAGGGGGAACTCAAATTCCTTTTGATTATGCAAAATTAAATTCATCGTCTACTAACTTCATCTTAGTGCCTACCGGGCATGCACCATTCTTTGATGGTACGCACTATGCCGCCTGGAGACATAAGATGAAGATGCATCTAATCTCGCTCCACCTGAGCATTTGGAAGATTGTGTGTGTAGGTATCGATATACCGGAAGAAGACATGGAGCTCTCTCCGGAACAAGAACAATCCATCCATCGAAATGCCCAAGCAACAAGTGTACTTCTTAGTGCTTTAAGTTCTGAGTAATTCAACAAAGTAGATGGACTTGAAGAAGCAAAGAAAATTTGGAACACTCTCCAAATTGCTCATGAAGGCGCCACAAGTGTAAGAGAGTCAAGGATAGAAATCTTGCAAGGAAAACTTGAAAGATTTGTAATTGAAGATAATGAAACTCCACAAGAGATGTATGACCGTTTAATGGAGATGGTGAATAAAATAAGAGGACTTGGATGTGAGGATTGGGATGATCTCCAGGTAGTGAAGAAGATATTGAGAGCTATTATACCCAGAAATAGGACCTTGGTAACTCTCATACGTGAAAGAAGAGACTTCAAAAGACTCACACCAAGTGATGTGCTAGGAAGAATTCTAGCAAATGATCTTATGGATGAAGAAGCCAATGAGGTCAAAAATCTTGCCACGAAGAATGCTAGCTCAAAATCCAAGGAAATAGCTCTCAAAGCAAGCAAGACTATTCAAGTTGAAGAATCAAGCTCTAGTGAAGATGAGAGTGATGATGAAGATGAAATTGCATTTTTTTTAAGAAAGTTCAAAAAGTTCATGAACAAGAATGGTTACATCAAACACAAGAAGGATAATCCTAAAAAGAGAAACTCAAAAAGAGCATGTTTTGAGTGTGGAGAACTTGGACACTTCATAGCCGATTGTCCTAACAAGAAGAGCAAAGAAAAGGAAGATAAAAAGAATGACAAACTCAACAAGAAGGAAAAATACAAGACCCGCAAGAAGACCTATTCCGGGCATGATCACATTGGTGAGGAGTGGGACTCCAACGACTCCGATACTGATGACGAAGGAGTTGCTACCATTGCTATTCGTACCGCTCCACCGACAAGATCTCTCTTTGATGATTTAACCGACGATGATGATGATACTCACACTTGCCTTATGGCAAAGGGACGCAAGGTACAGTCACAATCCAATTCTCTAGATAGTGATAGTGATAGTGATGATGAATGCAAAAAACCTCTATAAGGGAATCAACAAAAGTACTATAGCTAAAATAAGTAGACTAATGGAAACAATAGAGAATCAAGAAGAGGCCCTCGAAAAACAAGAAGACTTGCTCATTCTTGAAAAGAAGAGAAACCTTGAACTCGAGGATCTTCTTAATAAAGAAAAGGAGGAAATTGAGAAAATGACCGAGAAATTAATCTTAGCCAATGACTCAATTGCTAATTTGAAGGTTTCAAATACCATGCTTCAAGAAAACTTCACAAGCTTAGAGGAAAATCATAAAGTTCTTGAAGAAAAACTTGAAAACCTTCAAGATAGCATCCCTCACATTTCAATTGATACAAAGATTCATCTAGTGCTTCCTCTAGTAGAGGATGTGCAAGATGCTATAATATTGATATAGATTCTTATACTACTAATGCTCACTCTTTACAAGCTTTAGTAAAGGAGAATGAAAGATTGAATGTCTTAGTCAAATATGGGTGCATGAAGATGTATAAGTCCAAGGATGCATTGTACAAGACCATTGAAGTTAAAGGAAATAAAGAAAGGAATGGTCTTGGATTCAATGTGCACACGAGCAAGACAAGCAAGCGTGATGTAATCAAAGGCAAAGAATGTCTCAAATTCATCAAGGGAGACACACCAACAACCCACGAGTCAAATGTCAAGGAATCAAAAGATTATGCACCTCAAAATACCTTTTATGCTTCATATATGTTAAAGAGGAACCACCTTGGTAAAGTGGTTGCTCTATATGTTGGTGCTCACACAAAATACCAAGTTGTGAAAAGAAGTGTGTGGGTTCCAAAAGCTCTTGTGACTAACGTGAAAGGACCCAAACAAGTTTGGGTACCTAAAAACAAGACTTAATCTGTTTTGTAGGCATACTTGTCCGGTGGATCAAGTTGGGTGATAGATAGTGTATGCACTAATCATATGACCGGCGAGAAGAGCATGTTTACATCATTTGAAGATATTGTTGGAACACATGAAAATATTATATTTGGAGATGATGGAAAAGGAGAGGTAATTAGCTTAGGTAAAATTGCTATCTCAAATGATCATTCAATTTCAAATGTCATGTTAGTTAAATCATTAAGTTATAATTTATTGTCAGTTGCACAACTTTGCGAAAATGGCTATAATTGTTTCTTTACCAAAGAAGGTGTGACTGTCTCTAGAAGGGATGATTCCTTAGTAGCCTTCACAGGTCGTTTAAAAGGAAAGCTTTATCTCGTTGATTTTACAACAGATAAAGTGAGTCTTAAGGCTTGTTTGATGGCTAAATCTAGCATGGGTTGGTTATGGCATCGCCGACTGGCTCATGTTGGAATGAGGAATCTATCCAAACTTCTAAAGGGAGAACACATCGTAGGACTAACCAATGTTTCTTTTGAGAAAGATAGAATTTGTAGTGCGTGTCAAGCAGGAAAACAGGTTGGTGTTTCTCATCCTACAAAAAAATGTAATGACTACTACAAGACCTTTGGAGTTTCTTCACATGGACTTATTTGGACCAATCACCTACATAAGCATTGGCGGTAACAAATATTGTTTAGTAATTGTTGATGATTATTCTCGTTTTACTTGGGTATTCTTTTTATATGACAAGAGTGAAGTACAAGCATACTCAAGAAGTTTGCAAGAAGAGCTCAAAACAAGTTTGGTAGGAAAATCAAAAAAATAAGGAGTGATAATGGAACCGAATTCAAGAATACTCAAGTTGAAAATTTTTTGGATGAAGAAGGAATCAAGCATGAGTTCTCAGCCCCCTACTCCCCTCAACAAAATGGGGTGGTCGAAAGAAAGAATAGGACTCTAATTGAGTCAGCAAGAACAATGCTTGATGAATACAAGACTTCGGATCAATTTTGGGCAGAGGCGATCAACACCGCATGCCATGCCATCAACCGGTTATATCTACACAAACTCTTAAACAAGACTGCTTATGAGTTACTAACCGGTAACAAACCAAACATCTCGTATTTTAGAGTCTTTGGGTGTAAGTGTTTCATTCTTAATAAGAAGCCCAAAAGCTCAAAATTTGCACCCAAGATAGATGAAGATTTCTCGGTTGGTTATGGATCAAATGCTTTCGTATATCGTGTATTCAACAAAACCTTCGGTTGTGTTGAAATTGCAAGAGATGTGACATTTGATGAATCTAACGGCTCTCAAGTAGAGCAAGTTGATCCGAATGTTTTAGGAGAAGAACTACCAAGTCAAGCAATTATGAAGATGGCTATTGGTGATGTGAAGCCCCAAGAATCGGAAGAACAAGACATGGCAAAAAATGATGAACAGGATCAACGATCTCCAGTGAATTCAGAGGATCCATCCACTTCCAAGCAAGATCAAGGCCACATGTGTGATAACGTCAATCATTTTCTTGATGAGGAAGATGATTCAACCCAAATCCAACCACAAGTTCCACATCCAAGAGTGCATCAAAGTGTTCAAAGAGATCATCCCGTAAACAACATTCTTGGTGACATTCAAAAGGGAGTAACAACTCGTTCTAGAATTGCAAATTTTTATGAATATTACTCGTTTGTTTCCTCTTTGGACATCAAGGATATTCTTAAGAAATTTAATATGGAGAATGCAAAGCCAATCCATACTCCCATGTTAACTAACGGACATCTTGATCTAAACAAGGAAGGTAAACCTATTGATCAAAAGCTTTACCGTTCTATGATAGGTTCTTTACTTTATCTTTGTGCATCTAGGCCTGATATTATGCTTAGTGTTTGCATGTGTGCAAGATTTCAAGCTGCTCCAAAAGAGTGCCACCTTGTGACGATTAAAAGAATTCTTAGATATTTAGTTCACACACCTACCCTTGGTCTTTGGTATCCAAAAGGATCATCTTTTGATTTAATTGGCTATTCGGATTCCGATTATGCTGGTTGTAAGGTGGATAGGAAAAGTACCACTGGGACATGCCAATTATTAGGTAGGTCTTTAATCTCTTGGTCCTCTAAGAAACAAAATTCCGTAGCCCTATCCACTACAGAGGCCGAGTATGTTGTAGCGGGTGCTTGTTGCGCTCAACTACTTTGGATGAAACAAACACTAAAAGTCTTTGGCTATAACCTGGCAAACATCCCACTTTTGTGTGATAATGAGAATGCCATCAAAATAGCCAACAACCCCGTTCAACACTCAAGAACCAAACACATTGAGATTCGCCATTTTTTTCTGAGAGACCACGAAACTAAAGGACATATCCATACTCGCCATGTGAGAACCGAAAAATAACTTGCGGATATCTTCACTAAGCCTCTAAACGAGCAAAGATTCTGTGAGTTGAGAAGTGAGCTAAATATTATAGATTCTCGCAACCTAGCTTGACTTGTTGCACACAAAACTGGTTGTTACATAATTCTTGTTTAAAAAATTCCAAAAGTTTTGACTATAGATTGTTATAATTTTGTCTCAAAAGATTTATGCTTATTCTTTAATACTGTTACTCTACTTGTAATTATTTCTGAGAAATGCTTAATCACATGTCCATCATATCAATTACTCTAGTTCAAATTCTATCTCAAATCCTTCTTAATTCTCCCAAAATTCCTTCCAAACTCGGAAGTTCCGAGTTGATCCCGGAGTTTTTCACTCGGTTGCTCATTTCGGCAAAACCCGGATATTCTGAGTTATACTCGGATGTTCCGAGTTCTGGGTTTTTTTAACCCCCCGAGTGGAAGTTACCCTTTCATTTTACCTCTTCATCACTTTCCACCTTGCTTTGCTCTCCCCTAAGGCGATTTAGATCCTTGGAACGCGATCTGGCGATCTCTTCATCCTTCTTGGCTCAAATCAAGTCGTTGAAGTCGGATTCTCCGAGTTCTTCCGAATCCTCTCGACGCTCCTCATCTCTCTTGCAAAGGTATTGGAAAATCTTCTCAAATCTTCTTGGAATACTCTTCTTGAATGGATTCCTTTTGGTAGATCTATTCCTTAGATGTATATCCATCTTTTTATGGGAGATCCTTTGATTCCTTTGATTGAATGTCGTGGCATTATGATGTGATTGGATTGAAATCGTGAAACTCGGAAGTTTCGAAATCAACCTAGAAGTTCTGAGTTATACTCGAAAGTTCCGAGTTAAAACCGGACATTCCGAGTTACATTGTTTCAATCAAATCAATTCATTTTTCCATTGCATTCCTTCATAATCTTTACCCTTATTTCAATCAAACTATATCATCATTCTCAGTGTGACCAATGGCTGGAGGAAGCAAGCATCCTCGGACTTATGAAAGAAGAGTGAAGGCTCGACAAGATGTTCCTAGTTTAAATTCGAGTGATAATCATGAAAGTGACAGAGACAGTTCATCAGAAGAAGTTGCACCTCAACACACTCATACAGCAGTCCGAAAGCAAAGAGCATCAAATTTGGGAATTGTCATCAGTGATCAGCCACAAACTGCAAATGTGGCCAGAGGTACTACATTGCCACCAAGGAGAGGAGCTGGGAAGCACATTCCCTCCAGCTCTCGTGCTCCTCCAGGTGGGCAAAGCAGTGGTGCTCATGTTGATCCAGCTGCTCCAAAAATGGTAGGTCCTCCTATACAGGCCTGCAAACTCAGTCACTATTGGACAATTGGGAAGACGAGTGAAGGTCTATAAGGGAAAGACTGCTCTTGTCAAGACGGAACGAGAAGAAGATCCGCGTGTCTATGAGAAGATCTCTTCATACTACAGATTTCACACTCATTTTCATGCAGACTTCTATGAGACGGTCCTCCTATCGAAAAGGGACCCCATTTCCTCGATGCAGTGGATTGACTGGAGTCACATGGAATAGAAAAATGACAACATATTCAGTGAAGTTCTGTGAGACCCCGAATCAGCTATCCGAAATCTCCTGTGTATTTCCGTACTAGTCCCAGATCAGTAGCTAGTACACACAGTCACAGTGATACTTCATTGCTGAACATAACAAAAATTTTAACATAAATATTCAAGTATGGGCCACATGGCCGCTTATTACAATACTCGGTCAAAAGACCGGAGACACGATAGCAGAAAACGAAAGCAAAAACAACGGACACCAAAACGCCACAGGCGACGACCAGAAACGCGGCTAGTTATCCTGGCAATCCTCCTCGAACTCCTCGGGGAAGAACTCACCATCTTCAGCTGCGTCTTGATAATTTCTGATGATGACAAGTTGATGTAGCACGTGAGTACAAAAGTACTCAGCAAGTCGGGGAAAGTATGATTATGAGGGGCTTTCCAAAGGAAGCTTAACAGGGTTCATTTGCATAAAGCCAGATTTTATTAAACCATACTTAAGTAATAAATTTCACAAAGCATCTTTTTACAATTCTTTTTAACAATTGAATTATTTAATATTGCAGTGAGGTTCTATCCACCATCACTAATATAAAGGCTCTAACCGCCAACTTTTAAAAGATCAAGGTTAATCATATGACTCCATCCGTCAAGTATAAAATAGGTTCTTTCCACCTGGTTGGCTCTATCCGCCAATCAACATCCGAGAGTTCTAACCACTCCCGAATCCCAAAACAAAACACCTTTTAGTTTTGAAAACCAAAACCAAAGTCTACCAATATGAAAGCATCCTTCGCTTTGCCCTTGACCGTAGGCACGGCTATTCTAATAGTTTTAACTCTGCAGAGGTGTACAACTTTACCCACAAGACATGATCATCTCTTGACGCCAAGCTATTAACACACTTCCTTTGGTGTGCCGGCAGAGAGACCATGACAAGGCCGTTACAATGTATCCACCTAACCCGACCCACCCGCTGAGGTTTCACCGCTGTTAGGGTTCTAGCCACCCAGTACAGAAGCCCCCTCTTGCGCCGTGTGAGAAAAATGACATTGCCTCTATCCGGCACTCACATTCCACCGAGTGGTGAGTCTAAGTTAGGATTCTACAAATTAGTTAGCCAGGTCGTACCATTATAGATATATGGTAGTACGGTTTTGCTTAGAATGAGCAATCACAAGCGTCGGTCCTTAATTGACTTGGGGCGGTACTTGCACAAGACAACTAGTGCTCCATCCGTACCCACCCGACAATCCAATCCGCCCAAGTCCAAACCATTTTTCCTTTTCTTTTTATTTTAGAAAAATAGTACCGAAATAATAATAATAATTTCCAAATCATACTTGAAATCATTCTCTTTGAGTAGTCCCACCCATGGGTTGTTTTCAGCGATAAAGGTCCTAAGCAATTCTACCGTACTATGTCACAAAGGATACCATATAAGCATAAGCATGGTATAACAAATGTCCTAGGGTTACAAGTAACAAGGATGTCAATCACAAAGGAGGAAATTACAATTTGGATTAACCACACACATATTTGACATACGATAAAACATAGCATGCAAGTTTGTAAAACAATTAAAACATGTTTATAAACGTAGGTTCAATATGCGTCAAGGAGACTTGCCTTCAGTCGCGGCGAGATCGTCAAACGAGGAAAGTTCGGCGGCGGGGTCGGCGGTCGCGTCGGGGTCCTCGGCTACGCGCAAATCGAGGCAATAAATAAATACAAGAAAATAAATAAAATCTAAAAATTACAAAAATAGTACTGGCAGGTAGATCTTGATTTTAGATGAATTTAGAAATTTGAACGGAGTCAATCGGAGTTCGGACGGAGAAGTTATGAGCGTCCGAGTTTGAATTTCGAAAAATTGGAAAACAAGGAATATTCCCTGGAATATTCTTTTTCCTTTTTCTAAATTTTTGGAAAATGCTTGTTTCTATGGCAGGTGGGCCCCACATGGCATAGGCTTGGCCTTCTTCTTGCTTGGGCCAAAGCCATGGCTATTGCCATGGAGCTTGAGGGAGTGGGTAAAAGGGAAGTAGAGGCGAGTGGGCGGCCGGCGGCTGGCCAAGTGGGTGGGCCACGCTGCGGATACAAGGCGTCTTGGACGTCGGCTCAGCGCTGGCGGGGCGAAGGCGCAAGGCTGCCAAGACGCCCACACGAGCACGAGCATAGTGCTCCCCAAAAAAACAGAGAGCATGCCAAATAAAAAAAATCCAATTTCTTGCCCATTTTCGCATGAAATTTGATCAAACAAAAACATGGATTCACTAGATAACATCCTTAGGGACTCATAGGAGGAAGGAATTGGATTGATTCTCACCGGAGGCGACGAATTTGGCGACGAACGGAGCTTCGGCCGAACCGACAAAAACGCGAAATTCGCCTCCAAAACTTGATAAAACCTAAAATCGATTGTTGAGTGAGATTCTGGACTCCCTCACGGTCACAAAGAATCAAGTATCAAGAAGAATGACCCACCGGGGAGAGATCTACGGCCAAGAACGCTAAGAACACCGAAACTCTAACCCGGTGTCGGTTTTCTTGCTCTAGTGGATGAACGAGTGGGAGAGGCTAAAGGAGACTCATACCACCGGGACGGGGATTCTTATACGGAGAGAATGGAAGTGGAATCACGCGGAACGGAGTTGAAACGGTCGAGTTATGAGCGTTTGAGTTCATTTCGGTTTTTCTTTAATGCGACGGTTTCCGACGAGATTAGGGGCTAATCAAGGTGGGGAATGATAAGAGGGCGTCGATACGGATTCAACGGAACCGGCCGTTCGTGATTTGGAGTTGGGATGGAGAAGCTATGAGCATTTGAAGGGAGAGGCCACCATGGGAGAGGAGCTTGGAGCTCTCTCTGTTCTTCATGGCTAGAGGTTGAAGAAGGGTACTGTTCATGCCACGTGGCACTCCCTCATTGGCCCTCATTTACGCGAATAAACCGCCCTAGAGAAAAATTAGGAAAAATGGTCTAAACATTCCGGAAAAATTCCTAGAGCCATTTTAGAATATTTGGGACCCAATAAAATTGGTTTCGCTGAATTTGGATGAAATTTGTGGAATTAAATATTCAGGCGCAGATTGCGGGCATTAAACAAAAGCCGCGCGAGATAAAATAGGAACGAAGGTCCAAAAATCCGGGGAATGGTTCCTAAAATCATTTTGGAATATTTGGAACATAATTAAAGTGGTTTTGGGATTTTTGGAGCATTTTTGGACTCGGGTGGAATTTCGGGTACCGGCGGGAACCGGAAAATTCAATTTTTCGACCGGAGGGGAATTAAATCCCGATTTTGGAGGGAAAAGGATGCCAGGTTAATATAAACACCAGGGAAACTCCAATTTTTGAATTTAATTTATTTAAATTAAAATTTTCTCCAGAAGGCGAAACTGAGGATGTTACAAGTTCTTGCAGCTTGTGAAGTGAAGAATGTGAAAAGCATTATGGAATTCAACATGATTGGTGTGCCGAAGTAATTGATCAATTCTATGCCACCATTTACTTTGACACCGACAAAGCTAGGACAATCCATTGGATGACTGAGGGAGTCTGGTACAGTGTAGAGTACACAGTGTTTGCCAAGATACTTGGTTTTGATCGTGAGGATCTAGAAGGGAGAAGATTCACTCCGAGACTTACTTAAACGTTAATGAAATGGTTTTCATGTATGAAGAAGACATTGAATCTAAGTATGGATTCATCCAAGGCATGTCTCTTTTCTACATCTACCTCAATCGTCTTTTTCGGAAAACCTTAGCTCCCATGGAAGGAGATGCAACGAGTGTGATGTCATTTTCCAGAAACTTGCTTGCTCGGATGGAATCAAATGCCCAACCTTTTAGTGTGTTTGATTTCATTTGGGAAGAATTCGTTTGACTTCAATTTCTCCCTCTAGAAGCTGCCCTTATGCGCCTTACATCATGTGTATGATTGAGAAGGTGACAAATAAGAGTATCACAAAAGAGGTCAAGCATGAGGCTCTAAGGATACGGCCTCAGAAGCAAGTGTCAGCTAGTGCTCCCTCCAGAGGACCTAGAGTTGCTCCTCCTTCAAGAGATTCGTTCCCCTCGCATGCTCCGGCATCCTCAGGTTCATCTTCTCCAATCTGTTCCTTCCTCAAAGCTATCTTCAATGTTTGCAAAAGAAACTCGGTGAAGATTGATAAGCAAATAGAGAGGGTCAAGAAGAACACTGCTAGGCTCAAGCAGATTCATCGTCACCTTCAGTTGGAGCCTCCTTGTTCACCAGATGGATCCGAATGTGCGAAAAGTGACCCGGATGTCTTTGATGATCCTTTTGCTGCTAATGAGGTTGCTACCGCTGCTGCTGCCCATGCCTCATCCTCTAGGCATGCTTCTGTTTATGTGGGGTCCGAGGAAGAGGAAGAGGAAGCGGAAGAAGAGGGCGACAGTGACAACAGTGACGGATCTGATGATGACGAGGGAGAAGATGATGATAGCGAGTGATCCTCCATTAAATCTAACTGGTTATTTCCTTTTTGGTGCCTTGATGCCAAAAGGGGAGAGAAGAATATCATATCTTTTATTTCGTTCTTCATTTGGACTTTTCTTCTTGATATGATTGGGCGTGTGAAACTTGTTTAATATCTGCTTAGAACTTTTTAATGTGGCTTGTGAACTTTTTAATGTGTTGCATGGAACTTGTTAATGTTATGAGAATCTATGGTTTGGTATAATGCTTTATGTTAAACTTATTGTGCATTATCAGATTACATTTTCTCGATGCATGTTGTTGCTTCCTCGTATGCTAAGATATAGGGGGAGCTCTCGCAAAATTTCCATAAAAATCTTGATGCAATCCTTTAGGGGGAGCTCATTATGTCTTAGCATTCGAAAACATTTTATTTCTTTAGATTACTACAAACTTTAATCATGTTGTCATCAATCACCAAAAAGGGAGGAGATTGAAAGTGCATCTAGGCCCCTAGTTGGTTTTGGTTGATTGACGACAAACGATTAAAGGACTAATGTGCTCAATGAGTGTATAAGCAGGTAAAAAGTCCCATCAGCAACAAATTTACATTCTTTGGAAGTCCCTCAAAAGAAGAAAGAAGCGGCGTATGGTTTTAACATGTTACTCAAGCTTTTATATTTGTTTTAAATTTATTTGAGTATAGGCATGCCGAACTATTAAGAGGGATGTAACGTTGATTGTATTGGGATGTCTCAGTGCTCAAAATTTTCTCTAGCCAAACTAGTGAGAGACACAAAACACGACACGAACACCGGGAACCTGGATTTCCTTCTCTGTAAGCCGGATGTTCCAACCTATGTCAGAAGTTTCGAGTTGCTTTTTGTTCCGAGTGTGTTTCGGAGGTTTTTAATCTGGAGTTGAAATCCTATTCAACTCGGAAGTTCGGGGTGAATCCTGGAAGTTCTTAGTCTATGTGTGGTACTCGACCAAACTCGGAAGTTCCGAGTTTGGCTCGGAAATTGCAGTATTTCGGAAGTTCCGGGTAAAGCTCGGAGTTTTAAAGTCTGTTCATCCAACTCTTTAAAAGTCGGAAGTTCCGAGTATTGTCAAAAGTTCTGAGTTAGCGATTTTTTGCCCTAACGGTCAAATAACCCCTTAATCTATTTTTCCGTACAGATCAACACGGTGGCCGGTTCTAGCTTGTGTTCTTGAGAAAATCTTCAAACCCTAGATCCCCAAAACTCATCCCATCTTTGATTTGCTTGAGATTCAAAAAGAAAAGAGGGGAGATCGATTTAGTGCTAGTGAGACAAATCTTATTCTTGAGCACTTGAGTTCATCATCGAGCCGTTCTTCGTTACATTTGTTATTCTTGGAGAGTAAATCTCCTAGACCGGCTAGGCGTCGCCCATCGAGGACCCAAGGAGTGTGGTGTGCTGTGGGAAGTTTGTAAAGGGGTGATTCCACCTCCGCAAGGAAAGGGATCAAAGAAAAGAACCAAGAGGTGCTTTGGCATCATCTTGGTGAGGTGAAGGGTTGAGAGCAACCCGGCTCCGGTGGGAGCTCCTCAACGGAGACGTAGGAACCTTCGTGAAGGTTTCCGAACTTCAGTAAACAAATCCCGTGCAAGTTGTCCCTATCTTGTGTATTTTCTTTATCTTGTGTTGTTTTCTTTCAAATATTGATTCGATCTACAAGATTGTGTTATTGTGATTTGAATTAGTCTATCTATATTCTCTAGCTCCTGTGATTTATCGGATTTGAATTAGAATTGTATAGGCATTACCTAAGTCAACAATTTGTTCTTCATGCACTCGGAATATCCGAGTTAAACTCGGAACTTCTGGGTTAACCCCGAAGTTCCGGATTGAACTCAGAACATCCAGGTTTCTAATTTTCGCTGCGAGTTGTGTTTTCAAAAAAAGTGCCTATTCACGCCCCTCTAGGCGACATCTCGATCTTTCACTCGCCTTGAATTCAATCTTCATATAGCCTGGCAAAGGGATTATTATATGAGTACTTTTGAAAGGTTCTATCCAATTTGATCATATGTGTTTGGGAGTTGGCATGTCCTGTAAGGAACCGCTACCGACTATTGGATTGGAAAAGAGTTTTCTGAATCTATGTCTAAATGTACATGAACCTACAGGCTCACACATTTAACGGACTGGGACGCATTAATTCGGATTGGATCCGTAATTAATAGACCTCATGGGATTGACACGCTGATGGGCCCTGGACTAGGGCTTCATCGCATGGCTATATAAGGAGAGGAGAAGGGTGGGCGTGGGCACAGACTTTTCGTCCAGAACCCTAGCCTCCACCTCTCGTTGCCCTTGCCAAGCGACACGGTGCTTGCACACCAACGCACGGTGCTCCATCCCCGGACGTGTGGATACCGTAGAGGCGTTGCTGCGGTTGCTGCGGCGCTGATCGTCAAGGAGGAGTATGTACGACGACGTGCTACGATGGTGATCGGTGAGGAGGAGACGTTCGACATGACATGAACGACTACTTCCTGTACCTCGACGCGCGCGACATGAGAACCGGCTTCTCCAACTCATCTTCCGCTTCTTCTGTGCGTCAAGAGTAACGATCCATTATGTCTTACTCGCATGATGTCTTGGGTGATCATGGTAGAATTTTAAAAAATTGTGCTAGCATAGCCTACCCGTTCCTCAACACTATAAAACCAGATATTTGACCCCCGAACTTTGCACTTATTGTTGCATTAAATATCTTGGATTATACGACACTACGTTCGGTTCAATGAGTTTTTCTTGAAGTTTTTTCACATCAAGGCTTTAATGAGGCAACAAGTGCGATACAATATGCGAATGCAATGTACTTTTTTCTTCATCTCTTTTTTCTCACTAAGTTTTTGGGAGGAGTTTTTGACGAGGCATATGCCTAACGTGGTATTCGCCAAAGGGGGAGTGTTGAGATATGATTGGACTCTATCTCTTGTGTGGGCGAATTCAAAACCACCCCAGCAGGGATTTTTGACTATGGCCCAGTTCGTTTCAGCTTTTGAATTATGGATTCTGGATTATGGGAGAAACTGCTTTCGATTATGGGAGAATCAGGTCGAGCTAGCTATGACTTCTAGGTTCCAGACCGAGTTGGCAAGAATCTGTGAGAATCAGGTTTTAGCCAGATTCTGATTCTATTCAGAAGACAGCTTCTGATTCTCAAAGAAGCTGTCCAGAATCCTCCCGTTCGGCAAATAATCTGTTTTTTTAAAGCAGAAGCTGTTCAGAAGCTGAAACGAACATGTTCTATAAATACAATACCTCATTGTACAAGAGAAATAAATCTATAATCAATAAAGAGAAGAGAGTTTGCATTCCTATATTCAATGTGCTCTTCATTATTATTCTATTTGTTCGATCGATTCATTATAATTAATTTAGGCCAATCGTCATCATTTTTCAACACATTGAAGCCACATTTCCAAGTTTTAAAACCTTGACGACAATGTTCGTGTCAAGGGGACTGTGTTGTCAAGCAAGTTTGTCAGGAACACGATATGGATAGATCCCATAGAGCTGAAATGATACGGATTAGTTTATAGATCGGAATTTTATAGAATCGTGATCTTGAAGGTAGGAACGCATAGAATTGTTTAAGATAATTAGGATTGTGCTCATAATTGGGCAGAATCATGATTATGACAACCACCTATATCAACATATAAAATTTGATATTACGTTCACTAAATTATGTTACAATAGTTTAATTTGCTTTCCTTTTGCTGTTTGCATATTATTCTAAGGTAAAGAAAAATAACATATTGGACTTTTTAAACGATTGTTTTATTTAAAGTTGATTAAATAAGTTAAAAAATTTAATTGAATGTAACATGAATAAGTGTACCATTTTTAACAAAACTTAATTAAAAAAAAATCTATTATAGAGTTGCATATTTGAAAACATTATATATAATATATGCCGCTGAAATGGGGCACATTGGAAATGCGCGAATTCAATCAAAATTTGGGTATACTATTAGAAAATTTTTGTTTTAGAGTATATACCACTCTATAACAATTTAAACGAAACACATAGCTTTGAAAAAAATATACTTAAATTCAAATATTTTGAATGAATTTAGATCGCATGCTTTGCTTATTTATATATATAATAACTAGCATATATCTACAACCAAACCGTCATTAAAAAGAAAACTCTAGTTTGAATTACAGTTCAAACTTGTTTGAACTATTTAATAAATTAGTTAAACTCAACATCATAAAATTTCAAAAAAATTCATATGCAATATATAGAAAAAATATATATACATCATAGAGCCCAGGATCAATGAACGAAAAAACCCTACATTATCTGAAAAAAGGGAAAAACCCTACCAAGGATAGCGTTGAACGACTTCATTTAACGAGAGATGAAGGACTGAGATGCAACGCCCAAGGTTGAAATGAGATCGAATGGCACGAATCGTTTCCGGAGGCTACCGTGCCAACTGTTGACGTCACGCTTTTACCCTGTCAAGCTGTAAACGCAGCCATTCTTTTCACTATCTTGCAGTTTGAGCAAATCCAACCATGGCTGCTTGTAATGTCTCCTGATCGGTAACGAGGATAGAGGCAGAGAAGACTCATGTCATTTTCCATTCTGTTAGGCCATCTCCAAGAGCTTCCTTGCAGGGGCGGAGCCAACCCAGGTCCAAGCCCCGGGTTGGGCTAACTGATCTTAAATTAAATCTTTGTTTTTAATTATTTTTCAATAACTTTTAAAAAAAATTTAATGGGCTTTCGGTACTAGGCCCCGGGCTGCAGCACGGGCAGCCCGGGGCCCGAGGCCGCCCCTGCTTCCTTGTACCATTCTCTAATCTCTACCCGAAAATATGAGTTTCGGTCCTTTGCAAATCCACTCCAAATTAAGGCCCCGTTTGGTACGGTTCCAGATTCTAGTAGAAACGGAAACGGTTCCAGATTCTTGGTAGAAACGTTTCAGGTAGAATTAGAATCACTTTCTGCAAACCGTTTAGCACGGTTCCAGATTCTAGTAGAAACTAGTGAAACGGGGTTGAGGGTGATTCAACTACGGCGTGGAAAAAGAAGAAACGTTCCGAGGAGAATCGTTACGAGTTTTAGTCCGTTTGGCTGGGTTTCTCTCAGATTCTAGTAGAAACAGCTCGGTTCCAAGTTACCAAACGGAGCCTAAAGCTCCCTCATCTCATTCTCCATTTCGTTCTTGCTATGTACTATGAGTGATGGTCTATATGCAGGGCCATTAGCGCATATACCACTCTCAAGAAGTGGCATCGCTAAAATGCCACTCTGGCCCACTGTCATACACACAGATGGTCCCGCCTGTCAACGACAGCGAAGTGGCATTTTTAGCGAAGCCACTTCTGGAGAGTGGCATTTTATCAATTTTTCCTCTATATGCATGGTATCTTCTTTACTCTTCCTACTTTTCTCTGTAGTAATTAACAGCGAAGAAATAAACCTAGGATCGCATAACATTATGTTACAGAGATGAAATATTATACACCGTAGGGAGATCGTAAAATAGGTCTTCTAAGTTTCATCTGGATGCTGGTTCACTAGTTGTTGGTACAGATATTTGTAGAAATGCAACGATGGAAGAACATGAATGAATAATAGGTGCGGACCATCCAGGGGCGGAAGTAGTTTAGGTTACCCGGTGTCATAGGACACCGAGTTAAAAAAAAATAGTGTATGTTAGTTTATATATATAGTATATGTGAACCCTTTTAATCTAAATCTTGTGATACCGGGAGACAAATAACAAGCAAATAGTAAGAATAATAAGATGTTATCACATATATGATGAAGTGGTGAACCCCGACGATTTTTTCTCTAGTTCCGCCTCTGGGACCTCTGGAGCGACCATGTAAGGTGTATAAACTATACAGTGAACAAACTTGTTGTCCCTTAGCTTATGGGAAGTATCGGTGCTTCCCAATTGGCACATGCTGGCATTTTTTGAAGCTAGGACTTTACCTGTGGTTAGCAGGGAAAGGTGCTTGTGCTTCTGCTAAGAGATTCGATCAACTGTTGAGATAAAGATTTCCACCTTTGGTTGCGACTAAGTTGTGAAATTGAGCTGAGTTTTTGCTCACTATCTTGCTGGTTGAACCCCTTGGCTTGATTTGTTGCGCAAGATAGATACTTTAAGATGATAATATGTATGGTGAAAACACATCAAAGGCATCAACCATTAGTGCCCGTGTCAGTGCATTGCTTAAGAAACTAGAACATCTTCCATTGTAATTGTTTTAAGAGAGGTGCTTCTATGCTCTTCCTTTTTAAAGTTGCACAAATATTAAAGCATGAATGAAGGGTAGATGAGGATTACTTACCCCTTCGTTTGCTTCAAGATTTGTGCAACTTGTATTAGGAGAAAATGCTGCTTATCTCACCAAGTGAATTTTACCTTTGTATAGGAAGTGTATGTTGGCTTTCTCTTGATATTTTGCATTGTACTACCCTATTTGCTTGTATAGTTATTTTGTAGTATTCTTGTGTGAACTATAGCTAGCTTTCTCACCAATTGAATGCTGGACTAAGTTGCGATGACTCATTGAGATATGCTAAATTGTGAACATTTAAAAATGGACAAGGCTTAGAAGTGCAAATGGCTGTGCATATGTAACCCAAAAAAATATAGCGGTTATATTTAGAAAACCTGTTGGAGATGACCTTACGTTGATAGTACAGACTGCTACTTATACAGCCAACACACCCCTTACATTTCCTTGATCAACCTGTATTCCTTCATTGAAAGCGCCTTTGTTCCATCCGCTTGCTTCAGTCTTCTTGGGCTGCTTGTTCGTTCCCTGGACAGCCCTCTTCACACTACTAAGTCTCTCTCTCTTTTACACTCCGGGCTCCCTATGCCGTATCTCACAACGTAAGGAGTATTTCGCGCAATAGAGAGTATGTACGTGTAGTATATAAGTATATAAGATCATCTAGGTGGTATATACATTTTTTCAGAGGTGGTATGTACATTTTTTATATGCGTATATGAAGGTATTTGCAAAGTATGCTAAAAACTATGTACTCATTTGCAATTTTTTCATGTGGATCTCATTGGAATATCTTATAATTAGTATATGAGTGTATCCAAACTGATAAAGGAATATTTCAAGTACATTTGGATGGTATTTCAGAGATGGGAGTAATTACTCCCGGGAGTACGAAGTATTTTTCATATATATATATATATATATATATATATATATATATATATATATATATATATATATATATAAAGCAAAGTAGAAGCACAACAGTTTTGAACTGAAAGTATGGCCCAATACACATGCAAATGTCCATAAATGCATAGATCAAAGACGAATACAAAATACAAACAAGTACCTCGCTGCGACGACTCACCATCTGGTCACCGATCTAATGACACGCCTAACCCTTGTTCTTGCCGTTGTGCCGCTCGTTGAGTTCATTTTGATTTCCATCACTCACAAGGCTTATCTTATCAACCAAAAACCTCCTCGTTCGAGATTTGATAGCCCAACATTTCAATTCAAATATACAGCGATCGATCGAGCAAAGCAAAGCGACAAGGGAACAAAGAGCAGCGGTTAGGAGTAGGACTTCAGCCAATTTTTGTCCTAATTTGAACCGTAATTTGGCAGCATCGGAGAATTTATCAGGATTTAACACAGCCACACAGGCAAGCAATCCTCGGTGGAAGTACACACTTGCCTACCCAATTCTAGTCAATCTCACGAGCTAGGAGTATTTGACTTGTAACGATGGCCGGGAAATTTACAGGCGACTTCCTATGGCATTAGTTCCAGTTTATCAGTTTATGTGACTTTTGAACTTAAACCCTGGCCAAATTAGTTAATACGAGCTTCTTGCTAGGTTGAATATGCTGATGCCAGTTTGAGAGGGCTTCTAGGGAGGGAAACTTTTTGTCCTACATTATGGGATCTAATTAGCTATGAGAATAGATATATCAAATCTAGTAAGATATTTCTGATACGACTCAAAAAAAGATAGGAATAATTATTATTTGCCATAATGTTGATGTGCATTTGATGATTTGCTATGTCATGTCTCATTAATATTAGGGCTCAGGGCCACATATTAATGAGATATGGTGTGGTAAATAATTAAGCGCACATCAATTTTATGGCAAATAATCAAATCTCCCAAAAAAAAATAGTGGCAATTAGTTATTGACACATCCAAACAAAGTTAAACGAAACTATAAATAAAAGCTATCCAATGCTAAATCAATGAAGTTCCTTTGATCTATTGAGAGAGAGAAAAAAAAAGAAACTCTACATAGCTTCCATTATCAATGTCTTAATTTCAACCGGTTTTGTTTTTCCTATATTCTCTAACCCTTTACTTTGACTAAAATAATCAATCAAACCCCTAAAGTATTAAGGTCCTGTTTGACAGAGCTCCAGATTCCAGTTCCACATCAGATCCAAAACTTGCAGGCTAAAATAAAGTGAATTAAGTTTATATTTTTATTCTAAAATATAAACAAGATGACCCATCTAAACACTCTTAATATACCTACAGCTCTAGCTCTACGGATCTGGTGCAGCTAGAAATACCCAGCTCCACCAGATCCACGAACCTGATGGAGTTGGAATTCTGCCAATCAGGACCTAAAATTACTGCTTTTCCCCTTCCCTAAAATCCCCTTAATCCTTCCGCCTGAAATAAAATCAAACCTAATTGAGTGTGTGCGTTCGCTGCCCTATACTCTTTTTTTTTAAAAAAAACAAACTGACAAATTAATCTCATCATCCCCGGTCCTCAACGAGAAAAACACTATCTCTACTATTCTAAAGCAGCATTTGGTGGCAGTGGTCCGTTCTTCCCACGTTATTAATTGCCACTTAATTGCCCTACGCAGTTAAAGCGAAGCGTTCTTTAATTAGCAATTTTCGCGAAAGCGAAACGTTAAAAATAGATGTTTGATCTTATGAAATAATTTTTTTTTTTTTCGTTATCAATTTTGTTTTTCGTAGCAACGCACGGGTATGTAAGTAGTATTCTTTATTTTTCACCCAGAGAAACCGAAAACTACAACAGTCATAAAACTCGAACCACACGCTGTGGCCCATGGCATGGCCAACTTGAACCTCATCCATTTCGCAAGCCTCCAAGAATGTCTATCCCAAAGGAAAAATCTCCGGTTATCCCAGCTCCAAAAGACTCCCATTTTCTCATCCTTTCTTTCCTGCCTTTTCTTCTCCCTCCCTCCCTCCATTTCGTGTGTGTGTGTGTGCTCCATTTGGCAATGGCAAGAACAAGTGTGCACACAACCACAATGGCGGCATGACCCACCTGCACACAGATTGCCTCCCTCTGTTTTTCTTTTCTTCTACCTCCTCTCAGAACTCAAAAGCCACAGTTTTTAATGCACAAGACCGGCAAGGCGGCGGCCATCGAAACGCACGTCGAGCACACGGGCGCCTCCTCGACAGCGACGCACTCCCTTCCCGCTCCTCCCTCTCCTCGCCAAGAACTCTCCCTCCTCCTCGCCGGTTCCGCGTGCGCCCCGCTTGATGCTCGCCGTCTGTGCGCTCAACGGGCCCGCCAAGCTCCCGCATCCGCCGGCGCCGGCGCCGCTCGCCGGGGAACGAGTCGCCCGGGTTGCCGGCAGGTGGTGGCGCCCGTCCGCGGCGGCGGCGCGCCATGGCGTCGCCGCGCGGGCGTCGTCCTTCAATTCCCGGATCGGGCTCGACTCCCAGGTTCGTTGGCTCCCTCGCCGTTCTTGAGCATTCCGTCGAACAGTTGGGGGGCGGCCGGGGACGCGCCCGTGGCGTCCTAGCGGCATCTGGTTCTTGAGCCTTCTTTAGCAAATTCCATCGCCTTATAGGATGGCTGTTGGCCTGTGCTTATTCAACCCGTAGCTTGTCTGATTCTTTTGGACATATCATCGAACGGTTTGATAAGACTATAAAAATGGACTAGAATTTTGGTTCTTGTGTGGTTGCATCCCTAGTTCGATATGAAACTGTAGTGTTAGTTTGTTGTGGCTTATATGGAATGATTCTATATTGGTCGATCAATGGTTTCTTGTAGAATTTTCACACAAGGGACTTGTCCCAGCTGTTGTGGGTGGGTCCGGTGCCCGGTGATATCGCGGAGATTGAGGCATACTGCCGCATATTCCGTGCAGCAGAGCAGCTCCACACCGCGGTCATGTCGGCGCTCTGTGATCCAGAAACAGGTGAGTGCCCTGTGCGCTATGATATGCAATTGGAGGATCAGCCAGTGCTGGAGGACAAGGTTGCTGCCGTGCTCGGGTGCATGCTGGCATTGCTGAACCGGGGCAGGACAGAGGTGCTCTCAGGGCGGTCTGATGTCGCGAGCGCCTTCCAGGGATCTGAGGACAGCATGATGGATAGGATCCCGCCACTCGTCTTGTTCCGTGGAGATATGAAGCGGTGCTGTGAGAGCATGCAGGTTGCGCTTGCCAGCTACCTTGTACCGAGTGAGGCTCGGGGGTTGGATATATGGAGGAGGCTGCAGAGGTTGAAGAATGCCTGTTACGATGTGGGTTTCCCAAGGGCTGATGGTCATCCCTGTCCTTCATTGTTTGCAAATTGGTTTCCGGTGTACTATTCAACTGTCCCAGATGATTCAGCAACAGATGAGTTGGAGGTTGCATTTTGGAGGGGAGGGCAAGTCAGTGAGGAGGGACTGGAATGGTTATTGGCAAAAGGATTCAGAACTATTGTTGATCTCCGGGAGGAAGATGTTAAAGATGATTTATACATTTCAGCAGTTCAGGAAGCTGTCTCATCTGGGAGGATAGAGGTGGTGAATATGCCGGTTGAAATCGGGACTGCACCCTCTGCCGAACAGGTTCAGCAATTCACGGCACTTGTGTCAGATGATACGAAGAAGCCCATTTATCTTCATAGCAAGGAAGGGGTTAGTAGGACGTCTGCAATGGTCTCCAGATGGAAGCAGTATGTCACTCGTGCTGAGAGACGGGCTACCCAAAACCGCTCATTAAATGGGAATGGTAAGGTCCTGAAGAATGATCAGGCAGAGCAGCACATAAGCAGCCCAAGTTCCTCAAACACTAGTGAAAACGGTACACCAATGGAATCTTATAGAACCATGAACCATGGGGAAACATGTGACATAGACATAGAAATAGCACGTCATAATCTGGAAGTCACTAATTCCCTTCCCAATGATGAAAGCACTGAGCATGGTGAACCACACAGCACCAGGACAGAACTTCTGTCAGACTTCAGACTGGAGAGTAATCCCCTTAAGGCACAATTTCCTTCTTGTGATGTTTTCTCCAGAAAGGAGATGACCAACTTTTTTAGAAGCAAAAGAGTTTATCCAAAATCTGTTTTGAACTCTCGGAGACGATCGAATAGCTTGCTGGTCTCAAGGAGAAAACAAAATCTCAGTGCTGAACACAATGGAGCTATTGACTATGAAGCTGCAGAGTTTACGGTTCTGGAAAGTTCAAATGGGGCACCATTTGACAATGATTATATTCTATCAGTTGCTTCAGGTATTACTAATGGAAAACCATCCAACAATGGAACCTCCACACCTGTTGAGGAAAAGGAAAGGGCAGCCTCAGTGATAACTGTTGATCCTGGAGCATCTATTACCAGCAACTCTAATGGGAATGTGCTGCTTGGATCACAAAAATCTGCTGAAAAGAATGGTTCCCCTTATCTGGAGAGAAACACATCAGATCTTGTTGATGGTAATATGTGTGCCTCTGCAACTGGTATTGTTAGAGTTCAATCGAGAAGAAAAGCAGAGATGTTTCTAGTACGTACAGATGGATTCTCTTGCTCAAGAGAAAAAGTAACAGAATCATCTTTGGCATTTACTCATCCTAGCACCCAACAACAGATGCTCATGTGGAAATCTCCTCCAAAGACTGTCTTATTGTTCAAAAAACTAGGTGATGAGCTCATGGAAGAGGCTAAAGAGGTGCATACTGAATTCCTTTTTCCCAAGTGCATATATATTGCATATCATTCAGATATCAACATACTCTGTTTTTCTTTCTTTTATCTGGGAGCAAAATGTAGTTTAGTCATCTCAAAGAAGACTAGAAGACTAAAATTCTTGCATGTGAATGATGTATTGTTTGCACATATAATGAATTTCAGACTAGAGAGATATTTACTTGAAAAATGAATGTTCCATGTTCTGAAGGCACTTACCTTTTCAAGTTGTTCAGTACTTAGTACAGAATTAATTTGTAGTAAGGTGTGGGACTACATAAAATTAATTAAAAAAAAATTAGTATTGTATCAGAAAGAACATTAGTTAGTGAAATAATATAATAATTTTTCTCATAGTTTGTAAATGTTCTTTGGGTTTACGTTGTAGAAAGATTTCCATTGATCAACAACTGCCGATTAAGGGTTTGCTTAAATATTCAAATAAGCTGTATGAAGTTCTGGGATACACCAATGGGGATATCTGACTAGTTATTGAATTACTTAAAGAACATATCCCTTTTTTCATATTAGTTGGATTAAATGGTAGGTCTCATTTCAGGGTAGGAATAATCACGGGTGCAACTTTAGAAATTTGTGTTTAAAGTTAGTGCTAAATATTTCACAATATTTATAAATCATTCATTGTATCTTCTTTGGCAACAAACCTTTGGAAGTGTCGAAGACGGTAATGACATTTAGGTCTCTTCTTAAAGCTGTTTAAGAGCCACTTAGGCTATACATTTCATGTACTTCAACCTAATTTGCTTCTTTGTTTGGCAACAGACGTAGCATTTGATTTGCTATAAACTTCAACCACTTTCTTTTCAGGTTGCTTCATTTCTGCATCACCAAGAAAAGATGAATGTTCTTGTGGAGCCTGATGTGCATGATATATTTGCAAGAATTCCTGGTTATGGTTTTGTGCAAACCTTCTATACTCAAGATACTAGGTACAAATAAAAATATAAAATATATTTAAGTTTGTGATCAGTGATAAGCTGTATAATAATTTCCTTATTCCTATTTACTAACAATGCTGTGTGCTAAAAATCAGTGACCTTCATGAGAGAGTTGATTTTGTCACATGCTTGGGTGGTGATGGAGTCATTTTGCATGCATCAAACCTATTTAGAACTTCTGTACCACCTGTTGTCTCTTTCAATCTTGGATCTCTCGGGTTTCTGACTTCACATAATGTATGTTTCAAGCTCTCCTCATAAATAAATTCATCATTATAATCTGTTGTTTTGTCAAATCTAAGCATGTTATTATTTGCTTCACCTCAGTTCGAAGGTTTCAGACAAGACTTGAGAGCTGTCATTCATGGGAACAATACACTTGGAGTCTATATAACCCTTAGAATGCGTCTACGCTGTGAGATCTTTCGCAATGGAAAAGCAATGCCTGAAAAAGTGTTTGATGTGCTAAATGAAGTTGTAGTTGATCGAGGTTCTAATCCATACCTTTCCAAAATTGAATGCTACGAGCATAACCACCTTATCACTAAGGTAAGATATGCAGAAATCTTAGAAAACTAGCTGTCTCTCTTTGTGCCTTTTTGCTTTGTAACTGTGCATCAATGTGAGTTTTTTATACCTCTGTCTGGAAAATTTAAATGATGGAACCTTGAGGTTAGGCCTTTTCTGAACTGTATTATGCTTGACAAAATTTAGGCAGCAGCTGCATGAAACTAGAGAAGTCATAATTACTTGGTTTTCTTACTGTTCATATGATAAGAAAAGGGAATAAGTCCATTTGACCTCCCCCCCACCCCCCACCTAAACTATTGCACAAGTCCTAATTTCAACCTCCAACTACAAAACTGGATGTTTGACCCTCAACTATGAAGACCAGATAATTTACCTCCCGATGCCATTCCGGGCCCGTTTAAATTTGATGTGGTGGTGATTTTGACATGTGACACCGTCGTGGCACCCACTTCATGTACAAGTCAGCAAACAAAAAAAAAATGAATTAAGAAAATGCAGGGGATGACAATGCCATACTCTTGCCGGCCATTGCGGATCTCCCGGGTGCAGCGGTCCTGAATGTGCCGTACGTGAACACGTCGAAGGCATCAGCAGGGAGGATGTGGCTGTGGTGGTGCAGCCGCAGCCATCAGCAGACACGGGGCATCGCAAGCGAAGTAGCCGCAGGAGCAGCTGAGCATGTCGGCTCCTTCGAGCAGCTGGTGCAGTGGCTCATGGAGCACCTCGCCATAAGGCTAATCAGTTCGCCCGCGAGGCCGCCGCATGTGCAGGACTGTGCCACCGCCCGCGAAAGGGCCATCATCGCATACCTCAAGAAGATCTCACATACTGCTGCTAGTGTCGCCACTCGCAAGGCCACTATCTTGACCTACACCGGCGACCAGGGGGAGGAGGATGTGGGGGCGGAGAAGGGGGAGGTGGTGTTGACGACTACAGAGAGGAGGGGGAGGAGGGGGATGTGGGGCTGGACTGGTGGAGGCATCATGGGTGTTGGGGATGAGGACATGAGGTAAATTTGGGGTAGGGAGGAAGAGAAGGAAAAAAGGGGCTGATGGGTGGGTCCCACCATTTTTTTTAAAAAAAATTGCTCATTGTTGACTGGGCTGCTGATATGTCAAAACCTAAACCCAAAAGTAGCTCACGTATTAAAACCTCTGCCACGTCAGCGCCATCTTGGAGAAAAACCACCTTTAATCAGCCTTGTTTTGCAGTTGGAGGTTCATTGTCGAGGGGGGTCAAACATCCTGTTTTGCAGTTGGAGGTTGAAACTCAGACTTTTGCGAGAGTTCAGGGGTCAAATGGACTTATTCCTTAAAAATATTTGTATTAGCATTATGTTTCAAAGTTTCTACAAGCTGAATCATCCTTAATTATTGCATAGTCCCTTTTATCACTTGATTGCTTGAACCAAACGTTTTTTGCAAACCAATCATCACATACTAGTGTAATCTGATGGGAAATATATCTAGGTTCAAGGAGATGGGGTGATAGTAGCAACACCAACTGGCAGCACGGCATACTCTACTGCAGCAGGAGGCTCAATGGTAGGTTAATTCTTACAAATGTCATATCCTAGGAAGCATTAACTTAAACTGTATTCATAGCATGTAAACAAAAGCATTTTCCTGTGTTACATAATGCCTTTTTCTTCTGTTTCATTTCACTCCATGTGGCAAATGGATATTTCTCATTGATGAAGCACATGCCTATATAAAAAGACGATATTTCTGTTATAGTTATACAAATAAAACCTCTACCTTGTCATGGAGCATGTAAATCTTTCAAGAAGCAATGATGAGAAACATCTGGAATTATCCTTGCTTTCCATTCCCTATTGGTTAAGTGGTTCCCTGAACCTTTTGCCAAGCTTCACTAGAACGGGTCCATTCAGTTTGTATACACATCATTTAGCCATTTACTTCAAGAATAATAATAACAGTCAGTGTCCCTTGCCTATGAACTAAGTTACCAGATTTTTCTTATTTTGTCATCCGCAATATTTAATATGTAATTTGGTTGCTGCACTGAAGATAGATGGAGTCACTCTGCAGTCTGCACTAAAGAATCCAATGTAGCATTTCGAAACTGAATAATGAGAAACGATGTTGTGGCTTGTTTGTTTGCTTTTCTAGTGTAGTGTTGCATTCAAATGAATTACGTGAAGTGTACCTTTGAGCACTATGCAATTGCATAATGTTTGTTTGGTAACCTTTTCATTTGTGCAAGTCAACTGTTTCTTTTCCCATGCGTACTTGCATGTATCAATCGAATAGAACAATTTTTTACTGTGATCATTGTGGTTTTTTGCTGTATAGGTCCATCCAAATGTTCCATGTATGCTATTTACTCCAATCTGCCCGCACTCGCTGTCTTTTAGACCCGTCATCCTTCCAGACTCCGCACGGCTAGAATTGAAGGTATGGAACAGCTGATGTCCAATATATGAAATGTGAAAATGTCTATTGTTTTCATGTAATCTTATCTTTGAAGATGAATGTTTTGTATGTATATATATCCAGAACTTCTCTAGCTTATCTCATCAGTTTTTATTCCACAATATCATGGCGTTGCTTTGCTGACTGATTTGATTTTGCACTCTATGTTGTACAACTGCTGTTTTGTCCAACAATATCATGGCCTTGCTTTCTGACTGATTTTGCGCTCTGTTGTGGAACTGCTGTTGCATTTGCAATTTTTCCAGATCCCAGATGATGCAAGAAGTAATGCGTGGGTATCATTTGACGGGAAAAAGAGGCAGCAATTGTCAAGAGGAGATTCTGTCTGTATATCCATGAGTGAGCACCCGCTCCCAACTGTTAATAAGTCCGACCAAACTGGCGATTGGTTCCGCAGCTTGATCAGGTGCCTGAACTGGAACGAGAGATTGGACCAGAAGGCGCTATAGACACTGAAGGCCTTGTTTGCCCCTGTACATACATAGCTGATACATAGTTGTTTTCCTTTTCTGGCCACATGTTATAATATCTGCAACATCACAGCACAGAAGCAGCTTGTTGACCTTACAACATACGATACGATAGATAGTTCTTGTATTTATCTGCTCTGTAAATCAACAGCATAGCCCGCTATTTCTGGGCCTAGCAGAAAATGACAATGCATGAGATGCATTTGATACCACATTGCTGTCTCTTACCTGTGTTTTTTTGATCCACGTCGTAATGAAATTTTCGTCTCTTCATCTTCACTTTTGGTCAAGCGTATATGCAACCTAAGGTTGCCCAGGACCGTGATCCTAAATAAGACCATTTCAGTGTTGTAGGATCGGGATCATAGGATTAATTGGATAGTAGAATTATTTCTCGAAAAATCATGAATCATGTGTGCCTACATTTAGCTTTTTGGATAGAGTCTGAAGTTCAGTAATTCTGATTTAAGCTGTAGCAAAGTATAGCTAAAAAGAACTTCTCGATTATATGGGGTCACTTCAGAAAAATCATAAAAGATAATGTGTATCAAGTGATAGCGGGAGTTTATATATATTGTGAGCTCCTTTTCTAAACGCGCTTCTTGTTTTTTTGTATGGTTCTTTCTGTGAACCATAAAATGCTAAACTGAAAATAGTTTAGGCAGCTCGCGACAAGGTGACAAAATTCTATCTAAAGAATTTTTTTTTGAAAACAGGCAAGCTGTATTAAATAAAGATAGATAGAGTACAGAGTGCAAGAGAATGCACTAGGCAGAGAATTCTATCTAAAGAATGGAGGATAGCCATTAGCTAGCTACCACCTTAATACAACCACACCTTCCTGAACCATAAAAATGACTTGACGCATGCTATCCAGGGTTAACAAAACCGAAACCGAAAAAACCGATGGAAAACCGAAATTGGAAATTCGAAAATATCGAGCCAAAAATCGCTCGAAAATCGTTAGAAACCGAAGAGTTTCAAAACCGAGCATTTGAACAAAAAACATTCAAAACAAAATTTAAAAAAACGAAAACCATTCGATTTTCTCGAAAACCCATCGGTTTTCTCGAAAAACCGGTCGATTTTCTCGAAAAACCGATCGGCGAGTTGAACGTTTTAGGCGATCGGTTTTTGGAGCGATTTTCGTCGGTTTTTTCGAAAAATCGCTCGGTTTTCACCGGTTTTCGATCGGTTTACATCGCATAAATTTTTTCAAATTTTTTGATTTTTTTGAATTATTTTTTTAATTGAATCGGTTTACCGACCGGTTTAGGATTTCGAACCGGCTCGATACGGTCGAAAACCGCGATTTTCGAGCGGTTTTCGTCGGTTTTGTGAACCCTGATGCTATCTACTTTAATCAGGTCACGTACTGATGTGTGACAGCTTGAGATTTATCTGTTGCGTCGCTTCTATCATACAGAAGTGAAACAGCTCGTTTTGTTTTCCGTTGGTGGTCAATGTCATGTTGGTACACTGAGAGCTCGAAGCAAGATAAGCAAGCTTTTGGTAAATCTTGATGAACACTCATAGTAAATCAGCAAATGCTGGCCTAAGGCAGCTAAGAGACATCCGGCTAGACCTCTGCCAGGAATTATGATAATGGAGTTCCCAAAACGTTATGCCATAGTGCTACTGCCGTTGGCAAAATCCAAGCAAACTGGGGCATGATACTATCCATGTTCTAATATCGCTGTGTTCTATCACAGATTCCAGGTGGATAGGCAGCACAGAGTAAACCTTAATACAACCACACCTTCTAGACCCAAACAGAGTAATTTTTTTTTAAAAGAACCAGCAGTAGCTCTGTCATTCATTTAAGTAGAGGAGTAAGCAGTACAAAGTTTCAGACCACACAGAGGGTGTGTTTGGTTGCCTGTATGGTGTCTAAATCGCATTTTGATCAGAAAGGGCAACAGAATGCCCCGATTTCATGTAGAAACGCATGTGTCTAAATCGCATGAGTGGATGCAAAAGTATCTGTTAGACACATGTTTGGTTTCCTATTCATCCTGGCCAGGTGGATGCAATTGCACCCACTCATACAGGATGGAGAAAACACAGAAATTGGACTTCTCTCTAATGCAGACCCGTGAGATGCACAAACAAGCAACCAAACAATTTAACTTGCATCCACTCAATCAGGCCAAGGCTAGCCTGGATGGTTCATACGAAACAAGCTAGGATGGTGCAGGTAACCAAACACACCGATGGTTATAGGCGCACAACAAGATCAAAGGGTAGAGACGGAAAGGAAACACATCATTTCAGCACCTAGTATGAGGCACCTGGTTTGTCCCTGTATTTTCGTGGCGCGCTAGGCCTTTTGTGCGTCAAAGTGAATTTGGTTGTTGTTGTAATGCCCTTTCTCGATTTATCACATCTTGCGTGATGAGATCGAATACCGTTTGCACCGTTTTGGTAATCGTTGTTGAAAATGCGGCCATTCCTTTTATTCCATAGGTTCCAAAATCTGTAGATTATAGTTCCATCTACCTCCTTACGGCGCTACTTTGGGATGAATGCTGTCACGAACGGACAGCCACCGAGAAGAAACAGTTGGAGCGACAGCAGTGATATGTGGAGTTAGGAGCCGAATTTTCTTCCAAGAAGAAACAGAGTAATTTTGCTTGTCCTTTCTCGCGTCTATGTGGATGTTGCATAAGGTTTAATATTTCAGTCAATTCACACTGTTCTAGCGCAATGGATGCCACCGCAGGAGCGCTCTTGCTCGGTGTTCCTAACCACCTCGGGGATCTACCTTGGTGGAGCCTGTGGCATGCTTCTGCTCCAAAGCCCAGTGAAGCATACGGGACCCAGTCAGTTATGTCTGTTGAATCAATGCTGGGTGTAGTATACATATGGGTGGAACTTCCATCTGGACGTCCGATTTTTGTTTTATTTTTGGACGCCCCGCAATATTTTTCTTGAACATATGAAACATTTTTTTAAACTAGGTGTGTTGGTCAACGGTGCGCATTGTTAGCGCACGTCTCCCTTTCCACGGTTTGCCTGCTTCTTGTTAGGCTACGGGTGGAAAGTTGCTAGTCGTTTTGTAAGAAACTTGTGTTGTGTTTTGGATTTTTCTCTTCTCTTCTGAAATGAATGGGCAGAGCTCCTGCCACTATCTTTGAAAAAAACATTTTTTTTTGAACGTATGAAATATTTTTTGCACTGTTTGTCGAAGAAAAATGTTTCACTACGTAGAAAAAAATGTTGCAAAAAAAACAGATGTCCGATCCCTACCAATTCCCTATACACATTGATCTAAAATTCGATCAAAGCTAGTCTATTGTGAGGCGGGCTCACGTATGTAAAGCACATCGCTTACCAAAATTTGCTTAATAGATAAGCCCATGCATGCATAGCACCCTACTTCACATAGGTTATATCTTATATGGGCCTAAGATGAGATGAAGGCACAAGCAGCAGGAGGAGTTGTTGCACCTGAAGATTCCATGTGGAAGGATAGTTTCTAGCTTGCCAATTTGGGCAATAGTTGCGAACAACTTCACCTTCCACCATGCATTGTATGTTCTTATGAACTGACTGCCGACGTTCTTCAAATTAGCATTTCAGCATAGCCATGAGCATATGGGGTCCTCAAAGATGTTTCCTTATTGAACATGTTTATATTCCCCAACATCGGCGGGGTTCTTGCCAATCACCTGATTACGAGAAGGATCTTATCTAGTTACCAGGACAAGGAAACTCCTGAACACTGTCGGGTTTGTTGTCTCAAGCTATTGCCCTCATGGCCCTTCCATTACTCAGAACATTTTTCAGGGGCACTATTTTCCACATCAATCTCTCTTGGTTTTTGCAGGACCTAGTAGGCAGTCAGGGGGGTGAATGATTATTTTCCACCTCTCTTAATTAAAAACTTTTCCCCAAGAACTCAATTAGCTCTTCACATCAGTACCTATAGAGAGCTACCAAGATCAGGATATATCCTTCACAGAGCAATCAACTGGCCATGATGCCAAGCGAAGGCTGGTCCAACCGCCAACTTCAAGCCGGTTTAATTTAACCGCCAACCACTGGGCGGTCTAGCCGCTGGCTAGCGTTCGGTCTGACCGGCAAAAAGAACTACGGTTTGACCACTCCTTTGCTGCCAGAAGTGCAAAGACAAGCCTCTTATATGTACGACTTTTCAACTAGAGAACCAAATCGCACGAAATCTTGAACACTACTTCGTGTGGATGTACGGAACCTATTCCAATTTCCAACCCACGATTCCAAGAATTGTTGTCAAGATCGAACCATTCATCCATTTTCAAGAAGATGGGTCAAGTACTGGGCAAAACACAAAGAGTATGACTAGACCACGCTATACCGTCGTGAGGGCAACAAACGGTACAGGTTACGGGCGTTGGATCCTATCAACCGTATGGCACACATAGTCTATTTCTCCTACGTGCTTCAAAAACGAACTTCAAAAATAAAACTTCATATTTTCTTTGATTTCAGGTTTCATGTCTCAGGTTCCACACATGTTTCTGTAGGTTTTAAGTTTTATAACTGAAATTTAAAAAACAAGTTCGCATTTGCAAGAGTTTCAAGTTTCAACACAAAATTTCAATAGGTTTCAGGTTTTATATTTGTAGTTTCAAAAATAAGTTTCACATTTTCATGGTTTTCAAAGTTTAAAGACTCATGTTTTAGTAAGTTTCACTAAGTTCAGGTTTTTTAAATTTATAGTTTCAAAAAGAAGTTTCACATATTCTTGAGTTTCAGAGTTTCAGGTCTCAAGTTTCATTAGGTTTCAGGTTTCGTGTTTAGAGTTTCAAATAGTTTTCATGATTTTCAAGTTTTATGTCTCATGTTTAACACAAGTTTCAATGGGTTTCAGATTTCATATTTGGAGTTTCAAAAATAAGTTTTATATGTGCATGAGTTTCAAAGTTTCATGCGAGTTTCAATAGATTCCTGGGGCTACATTTTGGAGTTCCAAATATTTCTATATGGGTTTCAGGTTTCAAATACGAGACTTCACACTAGTTTTAGCATGTTTTAAATTTAATGTTTGGAATTTCAACCTCACATGTTTCATGTCTTTCATGAGTTTCAGTTTCAAAGTCTTGGGTTTCAGGAAGTTTCAACATTCATGCAAGTTACAGGAAGTTTTAAAAAAACATTACAATATTTCACCAAGTACAAAGTAGGATTCAAAAAGTTTTCAGAAAGTTTAAAAAATTCCAACGGTGTTTCAAGAAATTTCATCAAGTTTCATGTTCCAAGGTAAAAGGTTTCAAGAACATTTTAGAAAGTTTTGTGAAGTTCCAGAGTTTCAAGTCTCAAATTAGGTTTCAGATTTTTTTCATATTTATAGCTTGAAAATAGTTTTCATGAGTTTCAAGTTTTAGGTATTAGGTTTCACACAAGTTTCAGGCCTCAAGTAATGCTTCAGCTATGAAACATTAGGTTTCTATGGTGAAGCTTGACATTTCTGAAATATGAGTTCGAGCTCTAGAAAGTTTTGGCTTCAAATGATGAAACTAGAATGAAACAACATGAACTAGGCCGATACATCTTGAAACTTGGATAGAACTCCTCAAAACTATTTTTCCATGAAACTTTATGTATGAAGAAAGCACCAAACAAGATGGGCAAAAACGTTGTAGCAGCCATCTCAAAACATCATGTCAAAACAAGAATAGCCAGTTATAACGAAGAGTTGGAAACGAAGAGTCTACTTACCTTCTGCACGTGTACATGGAGAGGATCAGAAGCACTGAAAAAATTTAACTGCTGAAATCTGTACCGTTGGGATTGAGTTTACGGTATAGCGTTTTCTAGTTTTTCTCAAACACAAAAACCAAAAAATACCTCAAGAACTCGAGGGATTTCCAGTAGAGAAGATGCTGAAGATGATCTTACATGCCCTAGCAATCTATTCCATGGCTTGGAATTAATAAGCTAGACCATGAAGAAAAACCGAATCAACGAGATCAACTCAAGTAGGCAAGAAAATCAAACAAAAACGCAAATAACAACATGAGGGAACAAGTTAATCTTTCATTTCCACTTGATGAGGAAGGATTATTTGATCTTTCATTTTTACTTGATGAGGAAGGATTATAGCCACTCCGAATGGAGGACACAACCCCAAAGGGTAGTACATGTTCTCAAACTGTAGTTTCTCTCTCTTGATCTCAAGTGCTTAACTTTCCCTTCTCTTCCTCTCCTATTTATTACCAATCCAAAACCCTAACTTATTACAAAGTGGATCCTATCCACTCTCTCTTGGGCAAACCCGATAACCCACACAAATTGGTTTTTCACACACACGCATGCTTCTCAAAGCATGGTCTTTGACCCAAAATCCATGAGGCCGAATCCTCCACCGTGTCTTCCATGAAGCTTCCTTGACCTAATTGAACACTTAGACCATCGCTGTGGTTGTGCGAACTGCCTTGCCATGGTTCCACACACCTCCCATCTCGACACCTCAGGTAGACCGTTCTACCCCTCCACCATCTTTCTCCCGTTTCCTTTGCCTTGAAGAATCACCTATGCTTCGTCACTTCCATGTGACCCCAATGACTTGTCGTCAAGCCTCCCACGCATCCAGATCCCAATAACCATTCTCGTTTGCGCACAGGCCAAGTCACTTGGCACACCACATGTCCGTCATCACTTGTGCCTTCCACGATACTTGTCCATCTTGTGCCTTGGTTGAGCCCAACCATCTCACCCAGCTTCCATGACCACTCTGGATCTTGGTTCTCCTAACCAAGTTATGGTCCTTCATCAGTTGATGATAGTTGACTCCAAACCACCTGGACCTTGGTTCTCCTAACCAAGTTATTGTTAGAAATTGGCCCATGGAGGCCTATTTCCTTTAATTCCAAAGCATGGATGGTTTAATACCATATTGCCTAGCCAAGTGGAGGAAAGACAACTTAAAAGGTGGTATTATTGCCACCTCTTGATTAATGTGACACTTGGCATGAGAATGCATAGGGTGGATAGTGGCCAAACACACACGCGCGCGCATTAGCGTATTTTCGCGTGAAAAATCCACGTGACTTGTGACTTACGACGAGTGATCACACCGCGTTATAGTGTGTCTCCTGGCACTTTGAATTCACCTTTTGTTTTGTTGAATCTTGCAATTTTTCCTCTATTCATTATGTTTAAATGCGATTTAAAAATTCTAGTGTCAAACGCCATCAGTTTCTAGTGACTAGTAACTGCCAACATTATGCAGTTAGTTACTAGTAACTACCGCATTATGCTGTCAGTTACTGATGTGCGTGTATAAAAACTCCTGGAGACGTCCAGGGTTGACACGCTGAATTCCTCCATTCTTCCTGCTCCTCTCTGCATAAGCTGCACTATTGTGTTGAGCTATTGAACCTCGCCGGCCTTCCTCCTCGGCGTGCACCGTGAAGGAGGGTGAGCGGTATCTCCGAGCCATTACCGCAGAGTTTACCTGCACGGAGCGGCAATAAGGTTTCTGGGCAGCGCTTCAGCGCGACCGCTCTGCTTTTCTTCTTCCTCATCATCGATTACTTTCACGACCGCATCTGCGCTGCACTTTGCCCAACTGTAAGTCGTTCGTGTGATCGATCAACTCCATTAATTTACAATACTTGAGCATATTCTAAAGTACAATGTGTTACTTGCTGTTTTCTGCATCTCTAGTCTCTTGTTATATTTGTCTCGGTATAAAATCTGGAATACAAATATTGTGCATGTTTCCAACAGTTATGGTCCTCCATCAGTCGACTATAGTCGACTCCAAACCACCTACATGGCAATAGACCAAGCAACCATTTTGAAGCATAAGTCCTCTCAACTTGATCGATGTTGGTCAGAACTATGCACTATATATGCATCCATACGCTTATAGATAACACACCACAACTCAAAACACCGCTACACACACCTGGCGATTAGACTGTCTGCCGGTCTAACTGCCAGAGAGCCGGTATGACCGATCGCACCATGTCGGTCAGAACGCTAGAATGGTCTGTAAATCATCATATGTATGTGGCTCCGAAGTTTGCCGGAGATAGTGATGGGGATATCGAACACAGCCGGAACCTTGGCTGGAAAATTGGTGTTTGTCTACCGAGGAATTTTGGAGTCAGCAAAGGCGTCTAATTAACATGGACCTGACAAGCTCAGGAAGCTGGAGAACAGTCTTCTTAATTTGTGCCAGGTTACCTTAATTTGTATTTTCAGCTCCTTCATTTTCTTGATTTTCTCAACCGGGAAAATGATCTTCGAATAACCAGGTGATTATGTTTTGTTGTTTACTTATTTACGATGAGCGGAGGTATAAATACAGGAAATTTCATATGTATCAGGTAGCCTTTTCAACTTTTGGACTATCTGGATTACCTGCCCATACATTTCAAGTAAAATGTAAAATTGTACATTCATCAAAACAAATAGTGTGGTGGAAATGGAACTGATTCATGGCCATTTTGTTCAGACTGATTTGATTATCGATATAGATGAATATTATATATACATGCTTGCATCATAATCTCTGAGGCTCATCGAGATGTGCACTGTATCAAGCTATATAAGCCAACAAACTGAAACTTAACACTGTACTAGTTATATGCCCGTGCGTTGCTACGAAAAACAAAATTGATAACGAAAAATAAAGATTTAAAAATATAAAAAATATTATTTCATAAGATCAAACATCTATTTTTAACGCTTCGTTTCTTGCAAAAACTGACTAATTAAAGCAACGCTTCGTTTCTTGTGTAGGGCAATTAAGTAGGGCAATTAAGCAGGGCAATTAATGTGACGTGGGAAGAAACTCTCACTTTATATAGTAGAGATTATAGTCCCATCAATATGTTTCATACACAGGACCTCCTCACATCTCTCACTAAATGTACAATCACAAACGACATGAACAAACCGAAGAGAAAAAAAAAATGAAACCCCATAGATGCCATCCCAAGCTACAAATCACTCTGGCATCCGTTGACCACAGCACACGACAAGCTTACATGTCACCATATATGTGTATGTATGGTTGTGACTGCTGCAAGACACTGACACATTTGTATGAGACGTCCGTTCTACAGACCTCAAAGCACAGACTTAACAACCTATTCATCGTACAAATCCGTATTGTAATTGCACTATCAAATATAACTTAAGAGAGTAATTAGAAGCAGCTGGAGCTCTCGCAGGTGCAGGCGTGTGGTTCATCACTTGGTCGCCAATGCTGCGAACCTGGGCTCCTTGGCCTGGAACTTCTGCTTGACGTACACCTCCATGTAGTCGCCGAACAAGAAGCTCGGGTAGTCGGCGGTGGCGGCGGGGGTCGCCGGAGCAATGGTGGCCATGCGCGCAGGGTTGTAGAAGGAGGCGATGGAGCGGCGGTTGCCGTCGCGGGTGGCCAGGACGCGGTGCCACGCGCTCTTGTACCGGCCGTTGCTCAGCACCTGTACCATGCATTACAATTATATTTCACGTCTGGATTTAGAGATAATTTGAAGGCCAGTCTTGGCATTAGAAAAAGTCAGAAGGGCACCAAATCTTGAGATGATTTCTTCGGTTGATTTTTTAAAGAAGCAGGACGCGCGTCTCTACTGAGCACTAATAAGCAAGCACTTAAGCTGAATAATTTACGTTGATCCACTAATCAAGTGCAAGTTAATTAACGTGAGCTCCACAAGTCCACCATTGTATATAGCATATATAATAGTTAGCATGCATATCCCGAAGATGCAATGTGGCTCACCTCGATCTGGTCGCCCGTGTTGACGACGATGGCGTTCTCGAGCGGCTGGACGTCGACCCAGCGGCCGTCGCGGAGCGCCTGCAGGCCGCCGACGCGGTCGTCCTGGAACAGCAGGATGAGCCCGCCGGCGTCCGTGTGGGCGCGCAGCCCGTCCACCAGCTCCGGCCGCGGGCACGGCGGGTAGTGGCACACCTTGGTGCCGTAGAAGGGCTCGAAGTCGCCGTCCATGGTGAAGGCCCTCTTGATGCACCCCTCCTCCATCCCCAGCAGCTCCTCCATCACGCCCAGCATCTTCTCCGCCAGCTTCTTCAGCTCCCTCCTGTACTCCATCATCGTCTCCCTGCAAGTGCACAGCACCGATGATTAAATGCATGTATACATGTGGATCCAAATTCCAAAGTGCGACAAAAATTGAAGTATTTCGAATTCGTTTAAGTGGTATTTCGAATTCGTTTAAATGCATGTATACATGTATTCTGGCATATGCACTTACTTGAAGGTGGGAGGGTTGGAGGGCCAGGGAAGGTCGTCCTGGAGGGTGAAGACATCTTCCCAATCCATGTCTTCGATCCTCCTCGCGGCGAGGCCCTCGCCTCCATGGCCCATCAGCTTGGCGAGGGCCTTAGCCGCGGGGTTGGATGCTTTGAACCCCTCTTCTCGCAGCTTGTAGCAGTCGCTGCACGCCTTCTTCACCCTCTCCAGCAGCTCGTCAGGGATGCCGGTGTTCACCAGCTGCTCCACAGCAATACATAATTCCCTCATCAGTGTTTCCCTACAGCCTACAGTACGTCGGAAGAATGGCGCCATGCATCCATCCATGCATGCACGGCGAGCGTTTCTTGAACAGGGTCCGCATGTATGCTTACCTGGAAGAACCCCCACTCCTCAAACCCAGCGGCGATCTCCCCCAGGGTGGCTGCCCTCTCATCGCCGTCGAGCTTGGAGAAGTCGATGACCGGGATCGCCATTGCCGCAACTGGTTCTTGGAATACGCGCGCGCGTACGTGCCCCTCGGTGGATTGGCTCTCCACAATTAATGGCTGGGACGACTTGGAACTTGGAAGGAGGAAGGAGAAGACGAAGAAGAGATGGTGTGGACGTTGTATGGCATAGGGGGCTGTGAGGCCGTCGCCTTTTATAACTGAACAAGTTAGGTGTCAAATGTTTGTTTATAGATGATATTCCCTGTGGAGAAGCTAGCTACAATTGAGGGAGCCTGAATTTGTTTGCAAGTACAAGGCATTATTCTGGCCGGTGTTTACTTTGGTTCTTGTAGTGATGCATTTGTTTATGTGTGATCGACTACAGCGATCGAGTTCGATCGGGTTATTGGTATTAAACAATGTGTAGGGTCAATGCAGGGGTAGAGATCATTCGTCGTGTACAAGTGCAGCTACTGTAGCTCATTAATCATAGGGGGCTAGCTCGAGAGGTGTAGGACGGTTAGCTCGTGCAAACCGTCTTCGATTAATTTCTTACTTCACTTTTGGTCTCTATAGGCTTCGTACAAGCTGAAGTACACAAAAAAAAAAAAACAACTATGAAACGGCTATGATCGATGTGGCAAATTTCTAGTTGAGTTTCATAAAAATATGTGGGGAAGGAAGCTAAGGTAGTACGTGTTTGGTCAGGCGATATGGTGAGCATCTTGATACGGAAAGGTACTGAAGTATTCATAATATACATTCGAGCAATACTTCTATGCTTTTCTTTCCAATACAAATTGCACAAATCTTGAAGCAAGCGAAGGGGTAAGTAATCCCCATCTACCGTTCATTAATGTTTTAATATTTATGCAACTTTAAAAAAGAAGAGCACAAAAGCATCTCTCCATACATTCAGGTAAGTTTCATGAGCTAACCAACCAGCTCATGCAGAGATTAAAACTCTTGAGCATTTGAAGCTGATCGATCCCCTTAAAAGACTTGAGAGCCCAACAGGGTATGGCATGCATGGATTTGACTAAAGGAAAGACATAGCTTACACAAATATACTTCGATCATATACGTCAACCAGTTTACCCGAAAAGAATACAGCTCGATGAGAACTATAAGACGTGACAATCCGCTCGTGCTTCAACACATCGTATAGTAAAGACATACCAGAACTTATGGTCCTTTTTCTCTCTGAAATTGATATTTGGGTAGTTGCATATACTGCTTAGCACTCAAAACAACGGTGATGTTTCAGGGGGCGCTTGACCCTGGATGCGCCGTGGCATGCATGCCCATGTGACGGCAGCTGCTAACTACTCACTCAGTTGTTTTTCACGATATCTATTTGGTTAATTTACATCTTTGTTGAAAATTATAAGACGTGTATGGATCTCTTAACGCTACTTTTCTTTCTTTTGTCTCTATTTATTTTCTTCTCTTTTTCAAGTTTTGTGCATGACTTACCACACAAACTAGTCTCTTTCGTAATTGATCCAAAGCCCTTAATGGAATGGTACTATAGTCTTTCCCTTTTGTGTTTTTTTCCCCAATCTTAGAGCTTCTATATATGATCTATATATATGTGGCTAATCAAAATAAGCCCTACAAAAACCAACGAAGAGAGTACCTTAAAATGTAATCTTTTATCCCCTTATCTCTACCGCCCCTTGCCCATCTCGATGGAGTTGACCTTGTGCAGACAGGTTTGCCTTCCAAGGCCTCCTACCTACACTGTACACACACACACACTCTGTCTGCTCCTTGATTTCATCCGTTAATTCAGTTGCCGTTGGGATTATTGTCTTTTGGCAGTTACACGCATCCATGCGTGTCTTCTTTGTGTTTACACATACGGATGCCCGTAATTTCCACCTTCTCAATTCCACAAACAGTAGCGGAGGACGGAAAAAAATTCTGATATGGCGAAATCATTATTTCTATGTACCAAAGATACACGTGGCATGACATATGCTAAGAGTACTAAGGATACACGTGGTAGGACAGGTATGGCAGATGCCATACCCCGCCATACGTGGTCCTCCGCCCCTGTCCACAAATATGATTCTGTTGCCCAAGAAACAGGAAATAGACAGAATTTCAGATTGCAGACCCATAAGCCTGATTCACAGTGTCAGTGGCAGACCCAACAGGAGGTCAAGGGGGGCTATGGCACACCCTACATTCGAAGAGACCATAGGTACTTCCTTTAGCATCCTCTGTCTACCATGGGGTGCTTTTCGAAATGATTGTATTTTGTTTGATTTGTTTGTCTTATTTTAGCATTATATCACTACCAGTTTAGCACCCCCTAAATTTATGTCCTGGGTCCGCCACTGCACAGTGTGGAAAAACTATTTTCCGAGCTACCGGCAAACAGGCTAGCACCTTACCTCCAGGAGATGATGTCAACCAGTCAGAGCGCTTTCGTCAAACAAACATTCATCCACGACAACTTCCTCTACACTCAAAACGTAACAAAGGAGTTGCATAGGAGGAAGGCCCCAGCTCGCCTTTTCATTAAGTTGGACATAGCCAAAGCTTTTGATTCAGTTAGTTAGGAATATCTTCTGGAGCTATAGGAGATCTTAGGCTTCAACCATCGATGAAGGGAATGGATCTCATTGATACTGGCTTCATCATCTTCTAGAATCCTCCTCATGGAAACCCCGAGCAGCCAATCAAGCACATGAGAGGGCTTCGACAGGGGGATCCACTATCACGTATGCTCTTCATCTTGGCTATTGATCCCCTGCAAAAGATATTTAAGAAAGCGGCCACGGAGTATCTAATCAAACCGATCCTCATTCGATCGCAAAGGCTGCGGATCTCCCTTTATGTTGACGATGCAGCGATCTTCGCCAACTTGAATGTGCTTGAGCTACAGTCAATTCAATTGGCCTTGTCTAGAGCAGTGCTTCTATGTTTTTCCTTGTAATACAAATTGCACGAATCTTAAAGCAAATGAACAGAAAAGTAATCACTATCTACCCTTCATTCATGCTTTAATGTTTGTGCAACTTTAAAAAGGAAGAGATAGAAGCACCTCTCCCTTGTCTATCTTTGGTGGTGCAACAGGTTTGCACAGTAACATCCAGAAGAGTGAGGTATATCCCATAAGATGTGTCAACGTGGACCTCCTGACCATCCTACAGGATTTTTCAGCACTCACAAAAACTTTCTTGTGCAGATACCTAGGCCTATTGCTAAGGACAACTAGGTTAAGGAAATTGGACGTGCAACCGATCATCGACAGAATGGGAGTCAGGTTGGCGGGATGGAAAGGAAATCTTCTATCGAGAGCGGCTCATCTCACTTTAGTGAACTCGGTCCTCACACCCACCACAATTTACCATTTCAAGGTGTTCCCAACAAACGTCTAGGCAACAAAAAAGATCGATAGGTTAAGGAGAAATTTTGTTTGGAAGGGACAACAGGAATGCAGCGGAGGCCATTGCCTAGTTAACTGGAACAAAATTTGCAGACCCAAGAAACTAGGCGTGTTGGGTATAAAAGACCTTTGTACTTTTGGATGAGCACTAGATTGAATTGGCTCTGGTATGAATGTAAAGACAGGTATAAGCCATGGGTTGGCATGGAGATCCCTTACGATGCGATGGACAAGAGCCTCTTCAATGTAGGCACCTACATGGAGCTAGGAAATGGAGTGTCAGCAAGGTTCTGGATATCTAGATGATTACTTGGGGAAGCGCCGTGTGAGATAGCACCCAATTGCTTTAAGTTGGTGAGATCAAAGAACAGATCAGTTCGACACGAGCTAGCGAGCGAAAACTGGCTCAAGCCGCTCCAATGAATAACCACCCATACGCAGCTTGAAGAGCATAGGCGGAGCACAGGCCGAGGCCTAGGTGGGCCTGGGCCTCGGTCGGCTGGTTGCACAATTAGCGATTAGGACTGAGGAGCTCAGCGGTCAGCACTCCAGAGTCCAGTCCGGCAGCCAGTAGGATATTAGCGATAGAGGCCTAGGAGAACGAATCGAAGTATCGAACATGAGCACGGGAGGGAGACCGAACATCGGTCTAGAGCGATTGCGTGCGGGCGGCTTCTGCATGCCGGCGTCCTGGCGTGTGGAGCGATTGCGAGTTCGCAACTTCTAGGTCCCGGCGTCCGATCACCAGCGTCGCTGGCACTCGGCGTCACGCCGTCACGATCTCGCCGAGACGCTAAGTCGCTGATATTAAACTGACCTCTCATGTTCGATGCAAATATCAACTATTGTCTCATGTGAAATAATTAGTGGTACGTTTTCATTCATAAATTCTTGCAAATTACAAGTGTTACATATTGTACTTACTATGGGGGTGTTTGGCAGAGCTCCAGCTCCACCAAATTCTTGGAGTTGGTGGAGCTAATACCTAGCTTCACCAAATTCGTGGAGCTGGGGCTGTGGGTACTGGGTACATTAAGAGTGTTTAGGTGGATCATCTTGTTTACATTCTAGAATAAAATTATAAACTTAAGTCACTTTATTTCAATATACAAGTTTCAGCTCTAAGATGAAGTTGTGATCTAGAGCTCTGCCAAATAGGGCCTATATACCGAACTTTGAATATCTGTCATTAGTACAGGTCCACTTCATTCTTGGCCCCCTCCTTTAGAATTTTCTGGCTGCGCCACTATTGAAGAGTACATCACATTGTGGACAACGATCCAGGAGGTCAACTTATACCCATAGGTACATGACGATATAGTGTGCAGATGGACGGCAAACAACGAATACTCGGCAAAATCGGCCTATAATGTTCAATTCAGGGGCTCCAGGAACACAATTACGAAGCTATATGGAAGGCTAATACGAAAAGCAGGTGCAAATTTTTCTCTTGGCTCCTTATTCAAGACAGGATACTAATAGCAGATAGGATCTCGCTTTGGGGATGGCCACATGGTATCCAATGCCCACTGTGCGGTTCGAATCATGAATCTTCTACACACCTCATGCTCTTCTACCCTTTTGCGAGACAGATTTGGGGTAAAGTGTTCCGCTGGCTCCACTTCCAACCGCACTGGCCCATTGCAAATTCGAAACAACACCAGCGATAGGGATCTCACCACTGCCCAGTGGTGGAAAACCATTTGCGATCACATACCATCACAAAAGAGGAAGGATATCGATGGAGTTCTCATTTATGCCTTTTGGAATTTATGGAGGGAAAGAAATAACATAATATTTTAGAAATCCTATCAAACGGTGGAAAACGTGTTTAACCAAATCACGCAGAATGTGGGTGAAAGAAGAAGAGCCTTCGCAATCATCAAGGTTAGCATGGTGTCTGTTTACAGACCTTTGTATTTGCCGCTTCTTTTGAATGAATGGTAGAGCTCTTGCTATTTTTTTTTAAAAAAAAACCTTTACTTGATTCATGATTAATTTGAACCAAGCTCCATCACAAATATAACGTCTTAATTGGTTGCACCAATTTCTTGTCATTCCACGATAGTTTCAACTTTTAGCTCAAGTTTTCGGGTGAGACCAGAGGCGAAGCCACCTATGGGGCGCACTGGGGCGTGCGCCCCTGCTCCAACATGGTGACAGGAAGGATGACATATCACGCTCACAAGAAATTCGAGGATATCACGCTCATCCTTCCTGTCAGGCTGAAACAAGGCACGATCAGATTAGCCCAAAAAAGATAGATCATCACTAATGCAATGTCAAATAAATTTTAAAGAAAGGATCTAGATATTGTTCATCTTGCATTTGATGTTAGATTTGTTGGGCATCACTAATACAATGTCAAATGAATTTTAAAGAAAGGATTTAGATATTGTTCATGCCATGGGCCTAATTATGGATGTGAAAGAGAACTTGCAAAATTGGATTTTTTTTCGGCAATGAAGGTTATTAAGACTGATTTGCCCAACAAAGTCTCCGATGATTAGCTCAATGATTTAATGGTGTGCTACACCGAGAAAACAATATTCAAATCTATTGATGATGAAGTAATTATGGACTGCTTTCAAAGGATGAAAACCCGTAGAATGTGCTTGTCTGTTGCCTCCAAATCCAACTCGTAGCTAGTGTGCCTAGCAACTTCATTTATGTGAGTATCTTATAAACTTATACTTTGTTTCACTTGTTAAATGGTTATTTATGTATAAATTTGACTTTTACTAGTAGTTGAAATGTTTAGCTTAGCCCCCCCTCTAATTTAGTCCTGGCTTCGCCACTGGGTGAGACGAAGGGTGCATAAAATTCCCTCACAAAACCGGTGCATAAATTCAATAGCTAGCTAGCTTCGACTTCATTTTTTTTTCTCTAAAAAAAACTTAGACTTTGTGGCGACTTATCAAAACATTTTTATCTACCTTAAAACTTTTTTTAAAAAAAAATTACTTGGAAATAAATAAGTCGACTTTTTCGACAGGGAATAGTAAGTTGATGGAGTCTCCTTGAAAACAACTTTTTTTTTTTTTTAAGTTGCAACAGAGAAATCAAAATATTTCTAGGTGTTGTTTTGGATAATAACACGGTCTTAAAAACACAACTTTAGCCACTATTTTTTATTATAACATATTTATAAAACTCAATAAAATTATAATATTATAAAATTACTTCTCGAGACAAGTCTACACATATAATTTTCATGTATCCAATTTAAATATTTAAAAATATATCAATAGTCGAAGTTTTAGAAGTTTGACTGGCACTATGTCCAAAACGACAACTATTTGTGATGGGGGGGAGTATATGGGTTTGATCAAACTATTTTGGGGAAGAAATTGGGGCTCGATCGTCCAGTCGTCAGCTGTGGTACGATTTGGTCCAAGGAGATCGTATCATGGATGAACATTTCTGTTTTCGTGAGATGTACCTCGGACAAAGTACAATTAGCAAATAAGGAAGTACTTCTGTCTGCAGACATTATGGCATCACCTAGAAAGACCGTTAATTATTATTAATTAATCTGTCACAGCTCAGAAATGAAGGCCCTGAGATTGATTGGCCTTTGCTGGTTAGTAGCTATTTATGGCATCAACCCTAACTGATCGATCATTGCATGAGCCCATTGCCGACTTCAACCAGTTGACTTGCCTCGATTAACATATTGTGTTCCACAGGCTGCAAATTCATTTATATATCTTTCATTCCATTTGGCAGAAATAGAATGAGCAATGCTTCTATGCTTTTCCTCCCAATACAAGTTGTACAAATCTTAAAGCAAACGAAGGGGTAAGTAATCCTCATCTACCCTTCATTAATGCTTTAATATTTGTGCAACTTTAAAAAAGAAAAGCACAGAAGCACCTCTCGAAATAGAATTGCTGTTTTAACAGGTGGAACTGGAACATGTTTTGTTTTTGTTTTTAGTTTTTCCTTTCTTCATTGAAGCTGAGAAGAGTTGACATGGTTTCATGTATGACTTGTGAGAGTTTAGAAGGAATAAAATCCCTCGATCTTAGCCGTGCAGCTCGGGCAGGGCATTTAGCCTGGTCTTTTGGCGAGCAAGGCCTGCCAGCTTGTTTATCTCTTTGGATGGAGAAAAAAATTGTAAGTAGAATTGGTAAACACTAAATTGCACAGATCACAAAGCAACTCATGCAATGGGCGCCGTTTGCAAATCGGGCTTTTCAATTTATGAGGGCATCGAAACCTTATTTTTAATGTAATTTGATTGAATTCAAAGAGCGGAGTCAGGGCTGTCTGATTTTCGAGCAATAACACTAGAATTCGTCTAATACGACCCACATAAAGTATATAGTTTGTTCAGACATATAAAGACACCTCCTTTGGATTTATGCCCGGCTTGAAACACCTGAATTTCGTAAAAAATTTCATAGGAATCAGTATCTTCCATTCCAAACGGACATCAAATCACTCATTCCATATTAGACAGCTTAATTAAACCCCTCCTCGCCCATCCTAGCAAATTAAAGGAAGCTGCCAATGCAAGGTTTTTGCCCGGGATACGGGCGGCAGTGCTTATAGTAGTGGGCATTGTGCTTGCAATGGCTGATATTATTTCATCCATTCATGGATTATTTTTATGCGTTGACTTCTGATCCAACCACGTAATGGCGAGCACGTCACGCCCTTGATAGTAACGTGGGCCCTACCGTTGCTCTAAGCCTCTAGCTCCAATCCTCCATACATGCTTGCATTTGGCTGTTCCTTCTTCTGTCTCTTCTTTGATCATTATATATTCATAAATATACCATTGGCCAAAGCTAAAATTATTTGATTTTCACTCATCCGTGACTGGTTGTAGTGATTGTCAAAGAGATGTATAATTTAATTTCCACTATGGCAAGCTAGGTGTCTTACCAGTTAGGCTACCAGCAGGTCGGCCAATGCTCTCTCTACGCGGCTGCATAATGCTCTGTTCACAACAGCATCGCTCGAAATTAGTAGCCCGAGATGAAGGCAAGCGTGTGCCGTGTCAACTAAGCTGTAAAAGCTAACCTGAATCCATATCATATTCCATGGTGTCTGTCGATCCGAGCTGTTGTGCCTAATTCCTAGCTACTCGGTAACTGGCAGACAAAGATATCTCTTGGTGCATCATTTGAAGGCCGGCAAGTTGCGTGAATGGTGCAGTACTGCTCCATGATCCCATTCCTTGTTGCAATGCAGTTCTCGATCTGGCAATCATGGGAGATTCTACGCTGGTACTTCTGATTAGCTCTATGATGAAAGGCTAGGTGGTTAATTTATGGGTTCCTCGAGGTAACATGGTCAGGATTATATTTATATGTACAGTCTGCAAATAGATCTTATCATATGAGTTCTGAAAGTAGTTGATGTGTAGATTGATCAGGAAAATATAATCGTATGTTGAGACTGGTAGTCTTGGCTCTGAAGTACCCATTGCAACTACTGGTTGATGTCTCCAAAGATCTGGGCAAGAGAGTACCTTCAACTATTGTTTATTGGTAATCTGAGGTTTATGATCGGCATGTTTGGTTTCTTTTGTTCGATTTTCCTTTTTTTTTTTAACAGCTCATGCTATTGATTCAGTATGAACAGCTGATTTATGAACACATATATATCATGCTGTTAGGAGTGCTGGGCAGGCTCTTGAATCTTGGACAAAGTTGCTTAGTGTGCTGTCTCCCTAAACAGAATGGGTTTTCAGAGGTTTAGACTTTTGTGCCTAATCCTACCAAAACCCAGAAACTCTGAACATTACATTATAGTCATTGCAAACCAAAGATATCGTTCTATACTTGACGAGCTTGATAATGTGCTGCTAATTGTAGCACCTCAAATATAATGCAATCAAATATTATGCGTCAACCATCCAAGTAAAGATTTTCTCGTTTCTTTCCCCTTTTTGATAGAACATCGAAGAAATCAATAATAGTATAGATATTAGATAGAGCCTATACCAAACACAGAGAAACAATGCATATATACTCTGACTCCTTTGATATGCTTAAATAGTATATATTTTCTGAAAGAAATATCCAAACATTAACTGAACTTCCATTTTGACTTGCGGATTAGAAAAGCACTAAATATGACAACGACCTGGTTAAATTAAAAAGAGTGCGCATGCTCCATGCAGCCTAATAAAACCTATAAGTTTAGCTTCAGAAGATAAGAATAGTATTATCATAAGGAATTATTCAACCTTGCCACTTTTGTTGGCTCACAAATCGATTTGGCTGGCATGGTTGACTCCACTTGAAAACTCAACGGATGATTTGAGCCGTATGCTTGAGCTGACAGGTGGTGCTCATCTGCTATCTGACGATGCCGGGTTGACAAGAAGGCAGGAATTAAAATTGTAGGTTGAGATTGACATCATGCAAATAGACAAAACTAAAAGAGCTTAGCATGCGATGGACAAGAAAAAAATGTAATTTTCTAGTTGAGAACCCTGCATCAAGTCATCAGCTGCTGAAGCGTGCATTGCCCCTGACATGATGCGCTCCTTTTTGTCAAATCTGAATGACCATATTTAAGGAGTAGACTATTGAAGTTGCATGTACCAAGCCGCTAACTGCCCCAGCTTAACCTTGTTTATTCAAGTCTGATCCGCCCCAAGTCCAAATTAGCCTACATGTAAAGAATTGCTCTGATTCAACAACGAATTCTCAGTCGATCAGCCTATCATGATCTGCCCGTTTAACGAGTAACCGGCTACCGAGTTTCCACCGGTTTTCTGAAAGTTGTTTTGAAGTTGCTCACACAAAAGATAGTAAGAAGCTAACGACAGAAGTAAAATATCGATCATAGGAGAACTTTATTTGACATGTGCAGCACAGCAACGCCATGAGGATATTTCAAGAGCCAGAGGGGAAAAAACATTCTTCTTCCTTGTTAGGGTTAGGTTAGATCGACCACACACACGCACAGGAGAAGTGGAACACAAGATTTTACGTGGAAACACTTGCGGGAAAGAACAACAGGAGACAATTAGGGCTGTAAAAAAAAGCTCGAGCTTGTGAGCTACTCGAGTTCGGCTCGGTTTAGGCCCAGTTCGAGCTCCAAACGAGCCGAACTCGAGCTCGTGAGCTTTACTGAGCCGAGCTCGAATAGCTCGCGAGCCTAATCGAGCTTGCATCAAGCTTCCGTGAACCGAACTTTCTCGAGCTTATTATCGAGCTTACTCGAGCCGAACTTACTCGAGCTTGTTACCGAACCTACCAGATTCACCAAATTTACTCGAGCCTACCGAGCTTATTCGAGCTTATCAGCTTACCGAGCTCGAGCCTACTCGAGCTTGGACCGAGCCTAGATCTAGGCTCGGACCCCAACTCGAGCTCGGCTCGAGCCTTATCGAGCTCGAGCCTGACAGCCCCAGGCCCGCTCGAATTCGGCTTGTTTACAGCCCTAGAGACAATGCACTATTTCGTTTCAAGATTTACAAATACATGGGAATGGCTTATTATAGCCAGATAGAATCCGTTTAGGAAGCTAAGATATGGTTTATTGAAGATATGGATATTGAGGAATCCGGTAATATCTCTAACAAACCTCCCCTAACTCAAAATCCATAATGAAAATTTATCTCCAAAAAACCACGAAGGGCAATTAAGCACCATGAATACCAACCAAGTCAAAACAACGCTTAAACTTGGTATTAGATAGTGTCTTGGTGAGCATGTTTGCAAGATTATCATCAGTGCGTATCTTTCCCACAATAATCTATCCTTTAGCAATAATGTCACGGATAAAGTGGTACTTGATATCAATGTGCTTGGTATTGACATGATACATATCATTCTTGGTCAAACAAATAGCACTCTGGCTATCACAATAAATAGTAAGAGTATCCTGTTAATGCCAAGTTCAGATACCAGATTTCGCAACCAAATAGCTTCCTTAACGCCTTCAGTAGCTGAAACATATTCGGCTTCAATAGTAGAAAAAGCGGCAATAGGCTGTAAGGATGCTTTCTAACTGACTGCAGAACCACATAAAGAGAAGATATGACCAGAAATTGATCTTCTTTTATCAAGATCACCAGCATAATCAGAATCAATAAACCCAAGAACATCATTTGTCTTCACTTTATTCTTATCAAATAGCAAGCCAAAATTAGAAGTGTCTTTCAAGTAACGAAGAATCCACTCGACTGCATTCCAATGCTATTTACCAGGATTATGCATAAATTTGCTAACAAAACTAAAAGAATGAGCTAAATCTGGTATGGTGCAAATCATAGCATACATGAGATTACCAACTGCACTAGAATAAGGAACACGAGATATATAGTCTTTGTCTTCTTCATTAGTAGGACACTCACTTGAAGATAATTTAAAGTGAGAGGCAAAAGGTGTAGAAACTGCTTTGTAATCATTGAGATTAAATCTGCCAATCACCTTCTCAATATAATTTTCTGAGATAGAAATAATGTACCATCTTTGCGATTACGCTGAATTTTTATCCCAAGAATTTTCTTTGCTGGACCAATATCTTTCATCTCAAATTCATGACTAGGTTGAGTCTTTAACTGTTTAATCAGTGACTTGTCATGAGAAACAATAAGCATGTCATCAATATAGAGCAGTAAATAAACAAAGGAACCACATGAAAACTGTTTGAAATAAACACAATTATCTTAATTGCTGCAAGAGTATTGTTGTGCAATCATAAAATAATGAAACCTTTTATACCACTGCCTTGGAGCTTATTTTAGACCATAGAGAGACTTTTTCAAATGATAAACTAAATTCTCCTTTCCAAGAGTAGCAAAACCCTGAGGTTGTATCATAAAAATCTCTTCTTCTAAATCTTCATGTAAGAAGGCAGTTTTAACATCAAGTTGCTCTAATTTCAAGTCAAATAAAGCAACAAAAGCAAGCATAACCCGAATTGGAGAGTGGCGAACAACAGGAAAGAAAACTTTATTGAAGTCAATACCTTCCCTTTGGTCAAAACCTTTTACCACTAAACGGGCTTTCCACCTTGCAGGTTCAATTTCAGTAATACCATCCTTCTTCTTATAAATCTATTTGCACTTTAAAAGTTTCTTACCTTTTGGAAGCTCAACCAAATCCCATGTATTATTCTTATGAAAGCTCAAAATTTCTTCATTCATAGCTGTCAACCACTTAGAAAAATTTTCACATGAGGTAGCTTCAGAATAAGAAGAAGATTCAAAAGTATCACAAATATTTTGAGCAACAAGAAGAACATAACAGGTGCTGAAATTGGTTATAAAGTAGAACCACTAGATGAATCATTATTAATGGTAGGTAAAACTACCTCAAATTCTGCATTTCTTGCAACAACTTCAGAAATTTCCGATTCAGTTGTGGATGAAATTTCATATTCATTTGTGGATGAACAACCATCACTACCACTACCAGATGAAAGTAAAGCATCTTCATGAAAAGTAACATCACGACTAATGAATAATTTGCGATTATCAGAACACCATAAACAATATAATTTGACACCTGAACCATATCCAACATATATGCATTTTCTTGCTCTAGGCTCTAGTTTTCCATCACTAACATGGGCATAAGCAGGACAGCCAAATATTTTCAAGTTTGAATAATCAACTGGTTTACCTAACCAAACCACTTCTGGAATCTTAAAATCAATAGCTGAATTTGGAGAGCGATTAACCAAGTAAGAGGCTATAGAAACAATCTCATCCCACAAAGCACGCTTATCCTATAAACCTGTACTTGAAAGCATGCAACGGGCTCTTTCTAGAAGAGTACGATTCATACGCTCTGCCACACCATTTTGCTGAGGTTTACTTGGAACAGTCAAATGTCTTGCAATACCATGATTAGCACAAAACTAATTAAAATCACCACACCATTTTGCTAGGGGCCGCTGTTTAGGAGCTCGCTTACGGGCTGCTACCGGGGTCTTTGGGGACAATGCTCCCAATATATCTCGGGCTTCTGTCGGAGCCGGTAGCCGATTCTCACCACCCAGGGGTTGGGGTGGATCTCGAGATTGACTCCTCGCAGATCGTCTTGATTCTTCCGCTCCTGTCGTCGTTGTCGCCTCCTTAGATGATGTCGCCTTTCCCTTCTTCGGTGGCATGGCTACGGAAAACTTACCCTTAGTCTTGATCGGCGAGCAGTGGTTTCACCTTGCGGTTAGGGTTCCCCACGGACGGCGCCAGTGTGGTTACGTAGAACCACTAGGGTGGTCTTTTTTCTTTGGTCTCAGTTTGTTTTTTTCTTCCATGGATGATCGCCTCTTCCTTTTATAGGAGGGAGACATGGAAAGCTGTCTCAAAATGCATGTCTTAGTTAGTCTTTTCCTACCGGCGCTGACAGGATATTGCCGGTTTTTCCACAGCTGTTCTCCACTTGTCCTACTTTGATGGCCAGATGTTCGAATCACAGAGCATTTATTTTCTCTTTCCCTACTATGCCCATTTGTCCTATTCTTTCTCTGGGGCTTAAGTGGGATTTCTAAGGCCCTTGGGTTTGGTATTGATCTGATTTTGCCTGACATCCTTTTGCAGGCTTTTTCAGGGCACTAGACCTGCTTGCTCGTATTGTCAGCTATATTTGTGTGGGTCGCGGAGGTATTTTCCTCCGCAGCCCTTCCCGTATTTTTGCTCCGCTTCGCTTGTTCGGATGGAAATGTGGGCCGAGCTTCGTATACCGTGAGGGGTTAGTCTATTGGGCCGAAGTGGGTTTGTTTAGCCCACGACAGCTGCTACTGTGGCTGGTGGATGGTTAACTGTCTGTTCGTCAGGGCGGTGGCTGACACCTGTGCCCTAGCCACTTCTATTGGTAATTCTTTTTTTAGCAGTGCTATCTGAAATGTCCCATTTGTCCACAATGGTAACACCCTGACGGTTTCTTGGGACATTTGTTGGCATAGTGGTTTCCATTACAAGCATAGCACCTCACTATCTTGGGTTGGTTTGTTGTGGGATTTGACCGTTGCCCAATTATGGCATGTCTCTTAACGGGAAACCCGGGAACAGGGGTCAGAGTTCTCCCTCTGTACGAGATGGGAGTCAACATCCGTTGCTGCTAAGCCTTTCTCTTTAGGGTGTCCTCTAAGTCGTTCCGAGTTTCTTCTGAGATTATCATTTTATCCTCCATGGATGATAAATCTTTAAAGTCTATGGCGGATATATGAAACCTCATGTTCTTTTATAGCCCTTCGAAGAATCACTCCATCTTTTTGGACTCAGTGTCGACTTCTCCAGGTGCGTAACGGGACAAGTAACTAAACTGCTGTAAATACTCCATTATAGTTTTTCCTCCCTAGCGGAGGGCTAGAAATTCCCGTCTCTTTAAGGCCATCAATCCAGCAAGAATATGGGTTTTTCTTGAAGGCTTCCTCAAACTCCTGACATGATATTTCTTGTCCATTTTTCATAGCTTGGAAGTTCATCCACCAAGCCACTACTGGGCCTTGCAGTTGGTGGGAAGCATATAGTACTCGTTCTTTTTCTATGCATTGAATAGTGTCTAGTTTCCTTTGGATATCTCAGATCCAATCATCTGCTGCCAAAGGGTCAGTCGAGGTTGAAAAGATAGGGGGTCGGGTCTTTTGGAAATTAGACCATCTTGACCCGCCTATGATTCCTTCTTTCCCATGGAAATTTCCTTGGGGAAAACTTTGTGGCCTTGCTGCCAAATGTTCCAGGACCCTTTCCATTAGTAGGGTTTGATTTCTTTGTACCTGGTATCAGTTTTATTCCATCATTCTAGGACTTGAGCCAGGTTGGTCAGATTGCCCATTAACTCAGCTTCGCTGCCCTGGTTGCTATGGTAGGAACCTGATCCAACTCCTTTCATAGTATTGATTCTGACTTTTCGGTCTGCAGCAGGTTTTTGAAGCAAAAGGTGAGTGAGAGCTAGGGCATGAGGTAAGAATAGCAAGAAAAAATAAGGGCTCAGACGAAGCAAAGGAAGTCTTTGAGTTAGATAGAATTATACAGATATTAAGGTAAACAAATTAACAGAGATAGATAACATAGCATTTTATATAATCATAGATTGTGCATAATACCATTTAAGGTTCGACACAAACCATTTTACATTACAAAAGCCTAATACAAAATGGACAACTCTAGGACTAACGAGCTAGCTACTAAAGTGTCACTCGTCATCGGAGAGGTAGAAAACCCACTCCATGGGCTCCACCTCCTCTTCGTCCTCCTGCTGCGTCAAGTCGATAATCTTGGACTAGCCACCACGGACAGAGGACTTCTCCATGGGCTCATACTCTGGCTGGAACTGCTCCAGCTCGTCCCTCAAGTCCTGGATCTCATCCCAGGCATCGTGTAGCTACTGATGGAGCTCATCGCGCTCGTTGATTAGCTAGCTGTAGAGGTGCTCCTGATACAGCAAGTGGTCGGTGATCTCCTTGAAGCGGCGATCTGGCTCTCCATCAGGGATGGAGACCACTACCTGACCAGGCTCATCCCTCACCTGGGAATCAATTGGAAGGGACTGGCGTCGAACTCCTCGTAGTGAAGGCGTAGGTACCTCACTACCTTCCTGGCAGCGTCCTGAAGTGCATCCCGCTCGTACACCCGGTGTGCCTCAAACTGGTGCGGGACGTTGGGGCGGAGAGGCAAAGGGTGCAAGACCACCCACACTGTGAAATCATGTGCTGAAAAATTGGCTTAGAATTGAATTTGCAAATATGTTTGTTCATGTGTTTTGTCAATTTGACAAGAAGCAGTAAGTTTCGCTTTTGCGCCGGACCAAGATCTCAAGAAACAGTAAGTTTCCCATCTACGACGGACAAATTTTGTTGGTCTGTCGTGGACATGCTTTTGAACTCATTGAGCCAAACTCAATTTTCCTCAAAAACCAGTAAGTTGTGCATGTACGACGGACAAAGTTTTTGGGTCTGTCGTGAACGTGTTTTTGAGCTCATGAGTCGAACTCAATCTTCCAAGAAACCAGTAAGTTTTGCATGTACGGCGGACAAACTTCTTTGGTCAGTCGTGAATGGCTTTTTGAGGTTTGATTTCGCATGTACGACGGACCGATTTTGTTTGTCCGTCGTGAACGTGTTTTCGAGAATGATTTCTTCTTGGAACCGAAACTTTCACTTGTACAATGGACCGATTTTGTCTGTCCGTTGTGAATGGTTTTGAGTGATTTTTCATGTGTACGCGGACCATATTTCCTTGTCCGTTGTGAATGCGTTTTTGCTGAATTAGGGTTTTGAGCAGAATTGAAATAATTTGAATTTGAGATTATGAAATTTGTGATGATTTCATGATGCTTCTTTTGAAGTGGACTTTATGCAATGCTCATGTGAGTAGTTGCATGGATTGACATTGAGTCAAGTCGTGGACTTGTGCTCGGATTTGTTTTGTGGTTTGTTCATGTGCAGGTATTGCTCGAAGACGAATGTGGTCGATGACGGGACCGGAACTAGGTTCATGGAGGAACTGAGGTTCGGGACTAGGTTCAGGAGGAACTGAGGTCTTGGTGGGCAAGGATGTCATGCGGGACGTTCGGGCTAAGAGAATGGTGCACATGAAGAATGGTTAGTCACGTGAGAATGGCAGGAGGTCATTCGCGTGCAAAGTGTTAGTCACGTGAGTATGGCAGGTGGCCATACGCGTGCAAAGTGTTAGTCACGTGAGTATGGTAGGGTTGCCATACGCGTGCAAGAGTTGTACTCGGCCAGGTTGGGCCAAGTAGAGTTGTGTTGGATACGGATTCCTTCTAGGGAATAGGAATCGTATTCAGAACTCCTTGTGGGTTGGTGCTTTAAATAGGTGGGGGGTCTCCTGTTGAAAGGCACCAAGTAGAGCTGAGCGCATCAAGCTTTGAGCTTGGTTTTAGGGTTTGTACTCTTTTGATGAGAGTATTTTAGACAAGAAATAAAGATCAATTCTTCTAGTTCCCGCATTGCTTCAACGTTCTCTTTTTGGTTCTTGTTTGCATGCTTGTTCTAGTTTTAGATTGGTTTTTGTTCTTTAAGTTTTATCTTGATTTGATCCATCAAAAACCTCTCTAGGGTATTGATATAGTGTTTCTCAAAGTCTAGTTGATCAATCTTTTGTCGTTCTTGTTTAATCTTGAAGTTTTGATTAGATTGTTTCTCGTCAAGTTCTGGATCAGCAAGCTTGCAAAGCTCATAACTTTTGATCCGTAAGTCCGATCGAGCTGATTCTTTTTGGGTTCGATTCGTATTGGAATCTAGTTTCTCGTGTCCAAATTTCAGATCAATCTAACGGTTGGATCTCCGGGAATTCGCGTTTTACCGAACCTCTGTCATTCTGTTTTTATCGAAAACGAGGCAATTATTTGATTCTGTTTTGGGGTGAACTTTTAATAGATCAAGAATTTGGTTTTAGCTTCCGCATAATCATTCACCCCCCTCTGATTGCTATATTCGTATACTTCGATCCTACAAGTGGTATCAGAGCAAGGTTTCTCTAATCTATCTTAACCGGTGATTAGATCAATGGATCGTTATTCGACAAAACCATGTGTGTTCGATGGTGTTGATTTTCAGTTTTGGAAGGCCAAGATGGAGGCGTTCATCCAAGCACAGGGCTTCGCAATTTGGGAGAAGGTCTACAAGCCATATGAAGTCCCTGCAAACGACAACGTCAACGACACCAATCGCACACATGTTGAAGCAAATAGCAAGGCGCGCAACTTGATCATCAAAGGCTTGGGACGCAGCGACTTTGATCGTGTGGTTCATCTTCGATCCGCATATGAGGTATGGAAATCTCTTTGTGATTACCATGAGGGTTCTAACACTGTCAAAGAGGTTCGCCAAGATATTTACAAAAAAGAATACATGCGTTTTGAGATGAAACCTAGTGAATCAGATGACTTCTTTGCACGTTTCAATAAAATTCTTAGCAATCTACGTCTTTGTTGGAGTTAGCTACACCGATGCTGAAAATGCTCGACAATTGCTTAGTGCTTTGGACATGTCAGTGTGGGAGATGAAAGTAACATCTATACAAGAATCTACTACCATGAGCACACTCACATTAGATATTCTTTACTCTAAGTTGAAAACTCATGAGTTGGATGTTCTTGCCAGGAAGGGTAACATTAAATCAATTGCTTTGATCTCTAACCCTAACATGTCAAATGCAAATTCTTCTTCTAGCTTTGCCTTGTCTTCCATGTCTTCTTTAACAGATGAGCAACTTGAAGAGTTTCCTGAAGAAGATCTGGCACTACTCTCTTCTCGCTTTAACAAAGCTTTGCAGAATGTGAGAATGAGAAAGAGAGGAGGTCCTCCAAGATGCTATGAGTGTGGTGACCTCAACCATATTCGCACAAATTGTCCTAAGCTTGCAGGAAAAACATCAAAGGAGGAGAAGGACAACGACAGAAGGAATGAGAAGAAAAGGTTCTCGTCAAATGATAGGAAGAAGAAGAGCTTCATCAACCGCAAGGTGGTTCACCGAGTTCTTTCCGCTCTTGAACAAGTCAATTTGAGCGATGTGGACTCGGAGAGCAGCGAAGATGATGCAACTCCAAGCAAGCATGATTTGATAGGATTATGTCTCATGGCAAGCAGCAAGGATAGCTTCACCGAGGCGACCACGACAAAGACTTCAATGAGGTAGATCCCTCTTATGATGAATTAGCTATTGCTGTTGCTCGTCTTGGAAAATTGCTTGACAAACGTGATAAGAAAATTAAGAAACATGATTTCATTATTGAATCATTGAATGCTGAAATTGCTAGACTTAAGACTTTGATTCCTAGTGATGATACTTGCAAATCATGTGACTTAATTTACAATGAGCTCACCTTGCTTAGGAAAGAACATGCTCTTTTGTTGCATCTAAATGAGAAAATGAGAAACATGTTGTACATGCTAGCTGTTCCAATCGATGATTTGCATAGTTCAACTTCTTGTTCTAAATGCTCAACTCTTGAATTAAAATTGAAAGATGCAAATGCTAGGGTTTCTCAATTAATCGATAATGTGCTTTCACATGAAATTCTCTCATGCTCAACTTGTCGCATAAGCAAAAGGAAAAGTAGATGTTACCTGCAATAATTGTTTAACTCTTGCTAAGAAAGTTGATTACTTGCAAAATTCTTTGGAACGTTTCACTAATGGCAAGAAGAAGTTGAACATGATTTTGGATCAATCTAAGGTTAGCACAAACAAGAGAGGTTTAGGTTTTGATCCTTATGCCATATATGAAACTAAACCTCAGATCGTTGTTTAGGCTCCTTGCAAAATTGAGTTATCTAATGAGCCTAAGAAAATTGCTTTTCAATCTGCTGATTTTTATCTTCTACTATGATGAATGCAAAATGTGCTTTTACTGTTAAAGCTAAACATCATGTCAAGTACACTTGCACTCATTGTGGTAAAGATGGACACTTAGTAGATTTTTGCTTTAGACTAGCCAAACAAAGAAAAGAAGGAAAGAACTAAGGCTAGGTCAAATTTCAGCAAAGCACATTTTTATGCGGCTAGAGTGATGAAAACACCTTCATTCCTAGAAACATGGGAAAAGGCAAATCTAATTTTGTGCATAAAAATTATCGTGTTGTACCCTCTTGTTGTGCGTCGTGTGTCTCAAGATCGATTCCCAAAAATCTCATTCCTAACCTCAAGATCGAGGCCTCGACATGTTTTGCTATGTAGGCTTCTCGCGCAAGGAAGGAGAACATATGGCTAGTGGATTCCGGATGCTCACGCCACATGTCCGGTGATAAGAATTGGTTCTCCTCCCTCACTCGTGCTGAAAGTGTTACTTTTGGAGATGCTTCTTCCTCTTCTGTTGTGGCAAAAGGTACAATAAAGGTAAGTGACAAGTTTATGTTCAAAGATGTGGCTCTTGTTGAAAATTTGAAATATAACTTGCTTTCTGTCTCACAAATGCTTGATGAAGATCTTGAGATAAGCTTTAAGAAAAATGAATGCAAAGTGCTAGATGCTTCAGGTGATCTTGTGTTCAAAATTTCTCGTTTTGGAAGAGTCTTTAAAGCTGATTTTGATGCATCACCTTCTTCTAAGCATAGGTGTCTAATTGCCAATGTTTCTAAAGATTTATTCTTTTGGCATCGTAGACTTGGTCATGTTGGTTTTGATCATCTTACTCGTGTAAGTGGTTTAGATCTTATACGTGGCCCGCCTAAGCTTAAGGGTGATAGCAATCTAGTATGTTCTTCTTGTAGACATGGTAAGATGATTGCAGGTTCACATCCACCTCTTACCATGATGATGACAAACGCTCCAGGACAGCTTCTACATCTTGATGCTGATTGGACCATCTCGAGTTCAATCCTTTGGAGGCAAACGGTATGTGCTTGTGATTGTTGATGATTTTTCTAGATACTCTTGGGTGTATTTTATGGCATCTAAGGATGAGGCTTTTAGTCATTTTAGAAGTCTTGTTCTTAGGCTTTCGTTGACCATCCAGGAGCTCTCAAAGCTATTAGAAGTGATAATGGAACTGAATTCAAAAATGCTTCCTTTGATCTCTTTTGTGTTGAAAAAGGAATTGATCATCAATTTTCATCTCCTAGAGTGCATCAACAAAATGGTGTAGTCGAAAGAAAACAGTAACGTTAGTTGAGATGGCTAGAACCATGTTAGATGAACATCTCTCTCCTAGAAATTTTTGGGCTGAAGCTATTTCAACCGCTTGTTATGTTTCAAACCGTGTGTTTTTGAGATCAAAATTGGGTAAGACTCCATATGAGCTTCGGTTTGGACATAGACCTTCTGTTTCTCACTTTCGAGTTTTTGGATGCAAATGTTTTGTCTTGAAATCTGGAAATCTTGATAAATTTGAAGCTAGATCAACTGATGGCATTTTTCTTGGATATCCTGCTCATACTCGTGGCTATCGTGGTGCTTGTTTTGGAGACTAACAAAATTGTGGAAACTTGTGAAGTTACTTTTGATGAGGCTAGTTCAGGCACTAGTCCAAGTGATGCGGTACAAAGCGCATACATTCGAGGAAAAATCTTTGAAGATGATGATGATGTTGAAGATGAGGTCTTGACTCTTCCTAATGCACAACAAGATGTAGCACCTTTGGCACCTACTACTACATCACCTACTGACTAACCATCCTCAAGCTACAACATCATCTGTACATGCTGAAAATGAAGAAGGAGAAGGAGAAGTCTCAAAAGCCAATGCTCCCTTGTACATTCAAAAATGCATCCATCAGAACAAATGATTGGAGACCTAAATGAGAGAGTCACTCGATCCAGGTTTATTCATTCGACACTCATGCTCATTCCGTTTTAGTTGCTTCTTTTGAACCCAAAGATATATCTCATGCATTATCTCGATTTAATCTTGGATCAATGCCATGCATGAAGAAATAGAGAATTTTGAGCGAAATAAAGTTTGGAAACTTGTCTCACCTCCTCCAGATTTTAATGTTATTGGAACTAGATGGGTTTTCAAAAATAAACAAAGTGAGGATGGTGTTGTTGTTAGAAACAAGGCTAGATTGGTTGCTCAAGGTTACACTCAAATTGAAGGCTTAGATTTTGATGAAACCTTTGCTCCTGTTGCTAGAATTGAAGCCATTAGAATCCTTTTAGCTTTTGCTGCATCCAAAGGTTTCAAATTGTATCAAATGGATGTGAAAAGTGCTTTTCTTAATGGCTACATAAATGAGGAGGTTTATGTCAAGCAACCACCTGGTTTTGAAAATCCAAAGTTTCCAAATCATGTGTTCAAACTATCAAAAGCTTTGTATGGTTTGAAACAAGCCCCTAGAGCATGGTATGATAGGCTAAAAACCTTTTTACTTGAAAAAGGCTTTTTAATGGGAAAGGTTGACAAAACTCTCTTTTTACTCAAGCAAGGCAATGATCAACTATTCGTTCAGATTTATGTTGATGATATTATCTTTGGTGGTTCATCTCATATTTTAGTGTCTGAGTTTTCAGAAACAATGAGGAAGGAGTTTGAGATGAGTATGATGGGTGAGTTGACATACTTTTTGGGATTTCAAATCAAGCAAACGAAGGATGGTACTTTTGTGCATCAAAGCAAATACACGAAAGACTTGCTACATCGCTTTGGGATGGAAAACAGCAAGCCGATCATGACACCCATGGAGAGCACTTGCGCACTTGACCCTGATGAAGATGGTGAGCCGGTTGATCAAAAGGAATATAGAAGCATGATAGGTTCACTTTTGTACCTCACTGCATCAAGGCCGGATATACAATTTCTTTGTATGCTTGTGTGCTCGTTTTCAAGCTTCCCCACGTGCTTCACATCGACAAGTGTCAAAAGGATTTTCAGGTATCTTCATGGAATCGAAGATTTTGGCATTTGGCTTTCGCTTCCTCATGCATTAGTTTGAGATCTTTTTCGATGCTGATTTTGGAGGATGTAGAATTGATAGGAAAAGCACTTCTGGTTCATGTCACTTCTTGGGAAATTCTCTCATTGCATGGTCATCTAGAAAGCAATCTTACATTTGCACAATCAAGCTATTTGAATCTGAATATGTGGCTGCTGCTAGTTGTTGTTCTCAAATTCTTTGGATAGTAGCTACACTTAAAGATTATGGGGTTATTTTGGATAGTGTTCCTCTTCTGTGTGATAACACTAGTGCAATTTGCATTGCTAAGAACCCTGTGCAACATTCAAGAACAAAACATATTAACATCAGATTTCACTTTCCTTAGAGATCATGTTGAAAAAGGCAACATTGTGCTTCATCATGTGGATACTGAACATCAATTGGCAGACATTTTCACAAAACCTTTGTCTTCTTCTCGTTTTGCTTTTATTCGGGGAGAACTTGGAATTGTTCATCCAATAGGATTGTTTTGAGGGGGAGTTTCTTTGCCAAGTTCTTTCACTTAATGAGCTCACTTTATCATATTTCTTTATATGTTATGTAATTGTGCTAATATATGATAATCTAAATTGTTCCACTTGAACTAAAAATGATATTGCGGAATTCCTTGGTTTGATTGCCTATAGCTAAATACTATGTGATATCTTACTCTTCTAGGCTTGATATTGAATCTTCTTGACAAATTTGGGCTATGAAGCAAGTGTGTTTTAGCTTTACTCTTTCATAAGACCTTTTAATCACTTTTGCATGTTTATAATCAAAGAAAAATGAAAAGAAAAGGGAATCAATAAAAAAGGGTTGTTAAAAGCAAAAGCCTCAAGTTATGAGCTTCAGGATGCTTTCCCTAAAAGATAAGATGTATGCTTCAAGCATACCATTCCCTCAAAAGACAAGATGTATGCTTCAAGCATGCCACTCCAAAGAAATAAAAGAAGTATGCTTCAAGCATGCCACATGCGATTTCTTGTTTAAAGATTAAATTGGTCCACTAGATTGGAGTTGAAACTACTTGCTCGCCCTGATTTGTTATTTGCTTCAACTTTGAGCCTTTGTTTTTCTACTAAAGGTTTTGCTTAGTACTTGGCTATAGTTGACTGAATTGAGGTTGAGATGCATGTCATTCCCTAACTTGTTAAAATCACATCAAGATCATGTATTTTGCATGTTATGTGATATATAAGGCTATATGATCGAATGAGCTCATCTTTTCCTATCTTGGCACTCCCTTGTTTCTCATTGTGAAATCATTGCTACAGGAAATTTTTTGAACAAATTCTCTCTTTTGTACTCTTGATGAATCCATTGTCAAATGGGGAGAAAATTGGGAATTGTTGAAAAGATTAATGAAAAAGGGGGAGAAGAAAAAGGGGGAGTTGTTTGAGAATTTTGGGAGAAGTTTGGAGAATTTTAAAATTTTTGGGCACATTGCACATTCACACACATTTTCCTTCTTAGGGGGAGATTTTGTTTTGCATTTTGGTCAAAGGGGGAATTCTGTGTTTTCTTTTTGGTCCTTGATCCTTTGGATTTCAAAAACTTTTGTAAAGTGAATGCCAAATGTTCAATTCTAAGTGGTGTTGCCAATATTTTCATCAAGGGGGAGATTGTGAAATCATGTGCTGAAAAATTGGCTTAGAATTGAATTTGCAAATATGTTTGTTCATGTGTTTTGTCAATTTGACAAGAAGCAGTAAGTTTCGCTTTTGCGCCGGACCAAGATCTCAAGAAACAGTAAGTTTCCCATCTACGACGGACAAACTTTGTTGGTCTGTCGTGGACATGCTTTTGAACTCATTGAGCCAAACTCAATTTTCCTCAAAAACCAGTAAGTTGTGCATGTACGACGGACAAAGTTTTTTGGTCTGTCGTGAACGTGTTTTTGAGCTCATGAGTCGAACTCAATCTTCCAAGAAACCAGTAAGTTTTGCATGTACGGCGGACAAACTTCTTTGGTCAGTCGTGAATGGCTTTTTGAGGTTTGATTTCGCATGTACGACGGACCGATTTTGTTTGTCCGTCGTGAACGATGTTTCGCGAGAATGATTTCTTCTTGGAACCGAAACTTTCACTTGTACAATGGACCGATTTTGTGCATCCGTTGTGAATGGTTTTGAGTGATTTTTCATGTGTACGCGGACCATATTTCCTTGTCCGTTGTGAATGCGTTTTCTTTGAATTAGGGTTTTGAGCAGAATTGAAATAATTTGAATTTGAGATTATGAAATTTGTGATGATTTCATGATGCTTCTTTTGAAGTGGACTTTATGCAATGCTCATGTGAGTAGTTGCATGGATTGACATTGAGTCAAGTCGTGGACTTGTGCTCGGATTTGTTTTGTGGTTTGTTCATGTGCGGTATTGCTCGAAGACGAATGTGGTCGATGACGGGACCGGAACTAGGTTCATGGAGGAACTGAGGTTCGGGACTAGGTTCAGGAGGAACTGAGGTCTTGGTGGTCAAGGATGTCATGCGGGACGTTCGGGCTAAGAGAATGGTGCACATGAAGACTGGTTAGTCACGTGAGAATGGCAGGAGGTCATTCGCGTGCAAAGTGTTAGTCACGTGAGTATGGCAGGTGGCCATACGCGTGCAAAGTGTTAGTCACGTGAGTATGGTAGGGTTGCCATACGCGTGCAAGAGTTGTACTCGGCCAGGTTGGGCCAAGTAGAGTTGTGTTGGATACGGATTCCTTCTAGGGAATAGGAATCGTATTCAGAACTCCTTGTGGGTTGGTGCTTTAAATAGGTGGGGGGTCTCCTGTTGAAAGGCACCAAGTAAAGCTGAGCGCATCAAGCTTTGAGCTTGGTTTTAGGGTTTGTACTCTTTTGATGAGAGTATTTTAGACAAGAAATAAAGATCAATTCTTCTAGTTCCCACATTGCTTCAACGTTCTCTTTTTGGTTCTTGTTTGCATGCTTGTTCTAGTTTTAGATTGGTTTTTGTTCTTTAAGTTTTATCTTGATTTGATCCATCAAAAACCTCTCTAGGGTATTGATATAGTGTTTCTCAAAGTCTAGTTGATCAATCTTTTGTCGTTCTTGTTTAATCTTGAAGTTTTGATTAGATTGTTTCTCGTCAAGTTCTGGATCAGCAAGCTTGCGAAGCTCATAACTTTTGATCCGTAAGTTCGATCGAGCTGATTTTTTTGGGTTCGATTCGTATTGGAATCTAGTTTCTTGTGTCCAAATTTCAGATCAATCTAACGGTTGGATCTCCGGGAATTCGCGTTTTACCGAACCTCTGTCATTCTGTTTTTATTGAAAACGAGGCAATTATTTGGTTCTGTTTTGGGGTGAACTTTTAATAGATCAAGAATTTGGTTTTAGCTTCCGCACAATCATTCACCCCCCCTCTGATTGCTATATTCGTATACTTCGATCCTACAAGCTTCCACTGGCACCTGACGGCGCTGTGGAGTTGCTCCTCGGAGTGGAAGATTGGGCAGTACAACTCTCCTGCGCCAAGATGCTGCTGCATCCTCAAGAGCTTGTCCACCCATCCCCCGAGAATTCTAGGGTATGGGTGAACATGACGGGCCATATGTGGATAGCGAAAGTTTTGAAGTTAGTTAAGCAGGAAAATATCAAAACAAAACAGGAAGAAGAAAAGGAGCTCTAAAGAGAGATAAGGTAGAAGGGATAGAAGAAGGCAGCAATAATACTTATATTTTCATAATTCATTTTGTTTACAGGTTAACTTAGTTTTTGAAATGATTGTCCTAAACCAAACTAGGTCTAAATCTATGGTCAAGCTAGGCTCTGATACCACCTGTGATGAGACCGCCTTTTTAGAGGCCTGTCTAAATACCACAACAGCTACCAGAAAGATTAGCTGTCGGGAACCAAGTGCACATTGCTAGACAAAAGAGCGAAACCAACTCTTTTATCGAATATAAGGCCTAACAGCCAGGTTTTTACAAGGGGCATGAAAACGCCAAATAGAGAAATACAAAAGAAACACCACAGGCAAGGCCTGAGCATAGACTAAGAGCTAAAATCAAACTAAATCGCCATCTACAAACTTCTAGTGGGCTCCGACTTCTTGAATCTCTGCTGGGTTTGAGCAAGCAGGGGTGAGTACACAATAGTACTCAACAAGTCGCACCAGAATACTGAATACTAAATACAAGGGTAATCTCAAGGAGGGTACAAGGTTTATAAGTATTGTGGATGCAGTTTTATTTGCAACTTCATTACATTTGAAACACAAACCATAAAATAAAGTAGCTGGGGGTTTCACAAAGTTATTAACAACCCTCCAAATTCATCAATTCCAAAGTCTACTTGATCGAGGTTTCGGGAGTCACCCCAATCCAAACTTAGCTTCATTGACCAGAAGCATGGCGTATGCAAATACCATTGACAAATCACTGTGCAGAGCTGCTCAGCTTTACCCACAAGATATCGACAGCCGTTAATGCTATGCGATTACATGAAACTTAAATGCATGCGGCCGGGCCGAGATGATCATAGCCTTTTGTTGAACTTCCCCAAGATAAGGTTCGAGGACCCACATTTCACAGGACCCACTGGCCAAGGCGGGAGATGCAATCTGCTAAAGTGTGGGTACCTACCGTTGTGAGAATCGGCAAACGACAGCATCCTGCTCGATACTACCCATTTCCGTTCCACCCCGGGCGCTACGCGATCCATTCTAACCATGAGAATGGTAGCTACTTCCTGCAGGTATTCCAAGGGGAGGAATAATGTATTGAGCTATGTTGGGTGACGGTTCAACTGAACTGACCGGCCCCAACTTGTGGATGAGCGAAAACTAAGTTATTTATTTTGCTCAAGGGGTTATCCTTAATTGCCAAAGACCAAGCCATTACAACCACAAGCCTAGTACCAACTGTACCAACCATCAAACTAACCATGGCTTCCGTCATCGGTCGGGGGTCGGACTAACATCCACCTCATGGGTAGCCCAACACTGTTCCCCTGACCGTAGCAACACTTCAGAAGATATCGAGCCAGAGGCTCGCCAGTTTTTTAAAAAGACTAAGGGTTAAACACTAATTTATTAATAACTACAGAAATTCATAAAGTAATGATCTAAGGCTATGCAAGGTTAAATAAGGCTCAATAACAAAGGAGGGCTAAACAATTGATTGGTGTTAACTAAGCATCATGTCATTCTGAATTATTCTTTTAGTATTTAAAATACGAGTAAAAATAATGCACTAACAAGTAATTACTACTATATTATTGATAAAATGGGTTCAAGATGTTCAAGGGGTGCAGCTTGCCTTGCTGGGTTGACGGATTGTCTACATCGTAGAAGCTGTAGTCGGGCTTGGCTCTGGATTGGTCCTGCTCCTACTCTTGGTACTGTTCTTGCTCTAGGAACTGCTCAATAATTGGATCTAGCGCAAGAAACGGAAACTGACAAATAAACAACAAAAGAAAAACAGGAAAAAGAAAAACAAAAACGGAAACAGAACGAGGGCCGACGGAGAGTCAAAGGGCGTTTTGGTCATTTCAAAAATTTTGGAAACTTTATTTGGCAAAGCGGGGGTTGTTTTTGGACTCAGTGGCTTCAATGGATCACGAATATGAATTTTGGGGTTTGGGGAGATTTTCAGAAAATTTTTGGAATTTTTCTGGGATTTCCTAGAATTTTCGGGATTTTCTGTATTATGTAAATCCAAAAAAGAAAAAGAAAAGAAAAGAAAAAGGGAAACAAGTTGGGCCGCAGATTAAATGGCCCAACGAGAGAGCGCGAGCGTGTGGCCTAGCGCGGCTGGGCCGGTACACGAGCGCGGACGCACTGACAGGCGGGCCTAGGGGCCGGGTGCCATTGGCGAGTGGGACCGGATAGCGCGGGAGGCTGACAGCGGGGCCCGGGCTGGTGGGGATGCTGGCGGGTGGGGCCCGGGAATCGAGCGCGAGGGTGAGGGGCGGAGGCGAGGGTTTCGGCCCGCCGGGGATGGAGGAGAAAAACGGGGGTGCGGGGGAGCACCGGCTGGGAGAAAAAGAGAGCGGGGGAGGAGGGGCAGTCAGGCACACAGCCAAGCCGGCGGCCCAGTTTTGTAATTCACGCTTTAACCATCTTGCTAAATGCTAAGGCCACGACCCGACCAAGTCTTGAAAGCCAGACTCGTCAGCCCATGCTGCCGTCGACCTTGCGTTCATGCCGAGGGTTATTGCTACTACAACATTGCATTGGAAGTCTTATTGTTGCTCTCCTCACAAAGGGTTTCTCTAGCACACAAAACCGGATATATGTTAGGAACACAGCACGGCAAATAACAAGATAGTAAAAAAAGATTCGAGTGACCTAGATTTAACACAAACCTTAAGAGGAAGAAAAACAACGCATGCACACGAAGATGATCGACTGTACGAGGAGAGTTATAAAGCAGGAGATTTTACGAAACAAAACATCTCTCCACACTTGGATTCTACTAAAATACAAGATTTAGAATGTTCCTGGTTTCGTCAGAGTTACACATTGTATTATCCACTGCTTGTACATTAGATTGTTCTCTTCCTGTGCTTCGGCGTGTACATTGCCAAGTACATATTCCTGCTGCAAAATTCATCAGAAACTGCATCCAATCACAGTGTTTCCTATGCTGCTCTGTGTCTCCTGAAGCTGCTGCAAACGCACTGAAATTCAGATGCTAGTGGAAGAGGTTGCTCTGGCCTCTGATTTTCAGAGGCAGGCCGAAGTTCTGGTACACCCTAATCTCCCCGCCCAAGCTCGCCGCCACCACCACCATCCCCCACGCGTTGCCGCCCTCCGCACCGCCGTGCCGCCCCCGCGACGACGCCTCCCTGCACAGGTCCACCTGCCCGCCGGCGCCCGCGGGGTACGTCATCGGTCCGGACTTGGGACGGCGTGGCATGCTGCCGCGCACGTCCTCAACGGCGCACGACGAGGCCTGCTTCTTGGCCCCGCCGTGCCCGTGCACGCTGGACGGCGAGCGGTCGGCGCACCGGAAGGGCGGGGACCCGGGCCAGGGGACCGCCGCCGACACGTCCCTGCAGAAGAAGTGCTCGTAGGAGCGGCTGGTGAGCCAGGTCTTGGCCTTGACGCCGATGCCTCCAACGCCGGAGCCGGGCCCGTCGGCGCGCCTCCAGACGTAGACGTGCGAGTCCTCGCTGGCGCAGACGACGTAGCGGCCGTCGGCGGTGTAGGAGGCGGATATCTGGCTGCTGGTGTTCTTGAACCCTGGCAGGAAGAAACACAGGCTCCCTTTCGGTTGTGAAGTTTGTGCAATGCAACGGTGATCTTGGTACGGTGATGCGATGCAGAGACGTGGCTGCCGCCATTGTCGTACCTTTGAACTTCTGGAGGACGGTGATGCCGTTGAAGACCCGGATCTGCGAGTCCGCCGACGTGACCAGGATCTCCGACGGGTTCCCCGGCGCAAACTGCACGCCCGTCCAACCGTATGGTCGATTTGTAGATCTGATGTAATTGTGAACAAAACTATGCGTGTCAGGGAGGAGTAGTACCTCGAATCCGGTGATCTTTTTCGCTTGCGACTTGCGCTTCTTGGATATGCTCATGTCAATCTGAGCCTCCTGGTTAAGTTTGCAATCTGACACACAGAGAAACATAAGGGATTTGATAAACTTCATCCGGATGTTTTTATCGTTGAAATCACCTAAATCTACGATCATCAGATCATTGTCAAGATTCGGGAGTATCGATTACATCCGATCCTATGATTTGATCTAACGCCCCGGTGATATCCGGATGAAGTATCCAACGGCAATGGAATGATCACACTCCACGAGCAAATGTAATCTGCACAAATTAACTGTGTATACCTGTTGTCTTGTAGAACCGGCAGCTCCCCTTGTGTGACCCGATTATCGCAGCCTAGGAAGTTTGAACACATGCATAAGCTATCAAGTGTCGACAATGTTAGGCTCAGCTGACGCCCCAAGATTGTGCACGCACCTGGCCGTCCGGGGTGTAGCACGCGGCGGTGACCATGTCGTTGAGGTCGCTCCAGTCGACGACGTGCCGCTCCGCCACGTTCCAGATGCGCACCTTGCTGTCCAGCGAGCCGCTGATGAAGTAGCCGTCGTCCACCGGGTTGAACTGGACGCACGTCACTGCATATACATCGACCCCAATTGCGATTACGCCCCACACGACGGGATCCAACTAAGGCGGCGCTGCCGAGCATTTGCTCGGCCTGACTCACCGTAATCGCTGTGCTCGAACAGCTTCAGGCACGCCTTGGTTTCCATGTCCCAGAGACGCACCGTCTTGTCCATGGACGATGACAGCAATTGCTGCAAGCAGCCATGGCACACACGCTTACCAGATGTGCTTGCGGAGTAGTAGTAGCAGTTCCAGCCAGAAAGGCAGAGGGGTCAATTCTAACCTGGGACTTGGACCAGGAGAGGTCGAGCACGTCGTCAAGGTGGCCCTCGAAGGCGCACGCCGGCTGCTCGGCGAGCGCGAACACGGTCTCCGGCACGACGACGTGCTCCGGGAGCACGTACTTGCTGCTCTTCCCGCGCCTCACCCTCTTGGACAGCTGCGCCGCCAGCCCCGGGGCCACCGACCCGCCGTCCACGGGGAAGACGGGGGACAGCGGCGGCAGATGAGAGGTCGAGAGCTCCTGCGCCACCCCGGACGACGAGGCGTCGGCGTCAACGACCCGCCAGACGCGCACCACGCTGTCCTCGCCGCCGCTGGCGAGGAACCGGCCGTCGGGGCTGAAATTGATGCTCCAAATCGAGCCCTCGTGCGCGCGCACCTCCTGCCGCATGTACAGCCCCGTCAGCTCCTTGCTCGACTTGCCGTAGTGGTGCACCTTGAGCAGCTCAGACGACGACGACGCCATGGCAGCGTTGGTCGATGCCGACTTGGACATGGTCATTGTGGACATCAGAGTCGAGGACTTGCCGCCGCCGTTCCTGTCCTTATCTTTCTCGTGGATGAGGCCAGCGGCCGAAGCGACGAGCTTGATGTTCTTGAGCCACCGAGGCTTCTTCTTCCCCGGCTTCACGCCGCCCTTGGCCGGCCCGGCGGGCACCGGCTGGCTCTGGCTTCGACGCACGAGCTGCTTCACCAGCGGGGTGTAGCCGATGAACCGCTCGAACTCGTCGATGTTCAGCTGCACGCCGGTCTGGAGGTCGTTGAGCACGCCCAATGCGTCGTTCGTCGACTGGCCGTTCACCACTAACTCCTTGCCATCGTCGAGGTTCTTGATCATGAAGCTGCGGCCGATGTCGTTGCCGTCACCGTTCTCTTCTCCTTCGTCCTTCGCCGCCGCTGATGGCAACGGACAACGAGCGGCTGCGCGGAGAGCCTTGTGCACAGGTGAGCCCTGCAGCGAGTGCGGCACCGAGTACACGCGGCGGAACGACGTCGGCTTCCTCGCAACGCCGCCCCGGACGGCTAGGCGGCTGTCAGACCGGCACCGGGTCAGAACGGCGTTGGACTGCTGTTTCACGGTCTCAAGAGGGCTTGTGCCCACCACCGGCTCCGCAGTCGTTGCGGTGCTCGGCGCGTCGTTGGCCGCGGCTGGCGCGGCCGTCGGCTGCGGCTGCCTCCTGGACGCGCAGCGCGGGATGTCGGGGGGAATCCTCATCCTTGCGCTGCGGCTGCGGAGGAGGTCCTTGCTGCTGGTGAGCCCCATCCCTTGGAGCAGCCGGCGGCGGCGCTCCTGGATGGACATGGGCTCGGCCGCCATCCACGTGCCGTAGTCGTACCTCGACATGTCCTCCTCTTCCTCGTCCTCCTCCTCGTCCAGCTCGGCCTGCTCCTCGCGGAGGCGGTCGCCGACGGCGGTGGCGAAGGAGACGCGGACGTTGTCGCCGCCGTCATGCTCCTCGTCCTCGTCGGAGGGGAAGTCGGGGTCGGCATCATCAGCATGCACCGCGCCCGAGGGCTCCACGTGGTCCAGGCACTGGAAAAAGGACTCCCGGTCGCTGCGATCTTCCTCTTCCTCGGCGTCGGCATCGGCGCTGCTTCTGCTCTGTCCGTGTCCAAGGCCGTGGTCATGGCTGTCGACGGCGACGGCGACGGCGACCTCGCCGTCGTTCTCGTGGCTCATGATCCTCGACGGTTCTTGCATGGTGGTGGCAAAACGTCTGGCCCACCAGCGAGTTCCTGGGAGAGAGACCCTCGCTCTCGTGCTTGCTAAATTTAGGTGGATGTTTTGCAAGGTTGCAACGCTTGATCCTTTCCATGGCCTCTTCCATTAGTGAATACTGTGTAGGGGAAGAAGAGCGCTTCGAGATCGAGATTGGTGTTCTTCTAAAATGATCACCATGGTCAGTTTCGGGATCGAATGTGAATTCATGTTCGAGCGAAAAATATGGATTTGGAGATGATCCGCATGTGAGGCTCGGATCACCCAATCGTCCGATTGCCCTCAGGATCAGCTTGGACGGTTTGCACTTCGTCTTCGCTGTGCGTCTAGATTATAATGTTCCAAAGTAATTCGATGTATAAAAATATATATATGACATTTTCCCAACGAGAACAACTCTATTTTCAGTATATCATTACTCCTTTAAAAGAATCTAGTAATGATGGACGACGCATATAATCTTTACCTTTCCAACCTTCACCCACCCCTCCTTAAATCCCTCCTTCACCCCTACAAAATATCTAACAAAAAAAAAAAAAAAAAAAAAAAAAAAAACTACTCCATAACAAACAAATTAACTACTAAAAAAATACAATAATGATCCCAACAACCACTCTTCACTCCTTTTATGGTGTGTAGTGGAGGTACATGTATATGCAAACAAAGGTGGTGAAGCTAAGAGCATGGTGTAAGACAAGCTCGACAGCTGAGGCATGGTGTGGACTGAGACAGAGCTCGACTAAGCATTACGGCGGAGCCGAGAGTATGGCGCAAGCTAAGCATACGTGTTGCATATATAAGAAAAATGTGTCCTTCGCTACACCTCTTCCAAGGGCGATTCATTCGCCGACCTTGCGCACGGATGTTCAAGAATAAGCCCGCTGCAAGTTGGGAAACACAGTAGGAATTTAGATTAATAGATTAAGTAGTTCGTTAACCCGTTGTCGGAAAGTGTCGTGAATTCCTGGATGCTAAAAAATAGTGTCATTCTCTCTGGCTAAAAATATTTAGATTAATAGATTAAGTAGTGCTTTCTTGCTGTTACAAACTTCCTGTACTTTTTTCGTTGTTTCTTGTCCTCCCGTCTTAATGGAAGATAGAGCTCCTGCCAATCTTTTGAAAAGAAAATTCTAATCCAGTCGGTATGAATATTAAACTCCTTACACCGCTTCATCATAGCATCCCTTGTCATCCGATGCACCTGAAAGGATGCAGAAAGAGATGAGCTTCAGCTCAAGCAAACCACTCGATCTGTTGATAAAAACCCAATCTTTTATAACCCCTGAAAAAGAAAGAAAAAAGATGATTGAAACAAAAGAATTTACCATTTCGGTCCTTCCTTCCATGCACCAGCAAGCAAGCGCCAAATCCCTGCCGTAGATATATAGCAAATAGAATAGATTAGAAATAAAATATGCTCAACTACAAAAAGCAGATAAACGATTTCTATGTTCAAAATGTTGATGATGTTTAAAACTACTTCATCTTTTTAAAACAAAATGTCTCGTGTAACTCTTTGTGTAGATAACTTCTATGCTCAACACATCGGCTTCTATAGCTCAACTTATAGAACTATTGCAAAGTTGGTAGCTTCGATTATTTAGCTTAGGGATTGGACTCTTTGTGAAGATACTTCTATGTTCCACGGCTCCCATAACTTGCAAAGCTGGGGACTCTGATTTATCTTAGAGATTATATTGTTCTTAAAGATTTTATTTTTTCCCTGCAGGTTTCTCGCTGGCACATGGAGTTTGTTAAAAACAGCAACGACTCCTAATCCTAATATCCTAACAAGAAATAAAAGTAAAGAGACAAATTAATTGTCGACAAGTGTCTTTTAACCACTAAATGGTCAGATCAGAGGCATCCATCAATAATAGGGAACTTCATGGTTTCTCTACATGGACTCATTGTCGTATTGCTTTTTTAATACCAGTTTTGCAATCTCTCTTTAGAAGAAAGAAGATGATTTAAACAAAAGAATTAAGAACTAAGCTAGCCAAACATGATGTACGCACACACGCTCACTACTCAAAACAACCGTACAAGATAAACAAAATTAAATATAATCATTCAAATTCCAAAAGGCAAATTTAATAGAGAATGAGAGATTATCCTGTTACAGCCAAATTAATTCGAGCCACACCCACCCTAACAGTGTGGCCTAATTTAACTTATATTTACATGAACACTGCCACCCCAATTCGATCGGTCGAGCTAATAAATCAAGTGTAACATGCTAAGAAAAAAAAAAAAAAAAAAATTCAAGGATGGCCTGATCATCCATCACATCGATGAATACACTGCTAATTGGTTGGTACTCCAATCTCTAGATAATAACCCAAAGCAAGCACCTAATGTCCAACAAATAAATTAACCAAATATCACTTGGCCATGACACGCATAGCTAGCTAGCTGTAGTATGTACACAGACGCAGGACTTCGCCGGCGTTCGGCGCTGGAGGCAGCGCGGCGGCCATCACCGTGTGGCCCTTCTCCTTCTGCTCCCTGAGCTTCACCACCTTCCTGTGGCGGTTGGAGTGCTCGTCGCTCCTGAAGCTGGGGCTCGTCGAAGGCCGGTACTCCGGCAGCAGCTTGTTCATCTTGTACCGTATCCCGCACGCGTTGCACAGCGTGCCCGGCCCGTCCGGCCCCGCCCGCCACTGCGGCGTCTCCGACGTGTGGCAGTGGCCGCACGCCCTCTGCGCCTGCCGGTTCCGATGCCGCGCCACCGAGCGACGGCGGACGATGCCGCTGCCGACGCTATTGCCGCAGCGGAACTCGCCGTCGTTGCCGTCATTGGCATTCTTGTCATCATGGCTGTCGTAGGCGCCGGCCGGCACGAGGACGAGCGGGAAAACCAGACACCAGGGCCGCTTGCAGACGGTGGTCAGTCGGCGACGCCGCTTCCTCGGCACGGCCCAAGGCTGGAACGGGGATGCGGGCGGCGACAACTCGATATCACAGGACCTCGACGAGAGGCTGCAGCCCGAGGACGTGGTGGACATCGTCGACGCGCTGCAGGACGGTGCGTACGACGCTGGCAACGGCAGTGCCCCGTTGGAGACGAACCCGGGCAGAACGCCGCACGCGTCAAAACAGCCGTCGGGAATCGCCGGCGTGAACTCCGGGACGCCGCAGGACATGTCGCACGCGTTCAGCTTCCCACCGCCGCTGGCAACCAGCGTGTTCTCCGAGGCCAGGGCGAACTCCGGGACAACGCCGGACATATCTCCCGCGTTCAGCTTCCCTCCGGCGCCGGCGCCGGCGCCCTGCGCGCCAACGTCCACGTCCATGTCCTCCGCGCTCTTCGAGTTCTCATCATCTCCGTCGCGCACCTCTGGCGCCGGCGCCGGCGGCGCCTCACGCGACGGCGACAGCGAGCAATCGATCCCGAGCGTCTCCAGGAACCCGTCGTCGATCACGGAGACGTAGTTTATGACCTTATCAAGCGGGTCGTCGGGCCAGCACAGACCGCCATCGGGGCAGCACGAGCCGTCGCAGTCGCAGTCGCAGTCTGACTCTCCATCGACGAGGTCGAGGGGGATGTCGTGGAGGGAGACATACGGCAATGGATTCCGCATGCCAACGACCGCTCCCAACGATCCTACAGAGCTAGGGTTTAACTTCGCATTGGCGGCTGCAGGTATGAAAAGGAAAAAAAAATTGGGGAATTAGAATATGTGTATATGGAGGAGAGAGAGAGAGATAGAGAGAGAGAGAGAACGAGGTTAGTTTCGAAGGAGAAAGGAATTAGGGATTTGATTCGAGCTCTAATGACGTTTTTTTGCCGGTCTTTACGGGGTTTTATCGCTGCGGGGTCTCACGCGATTCAACCACAGCGAAGCAATTCGGATATACTCGATTTGCCGTCACACCGAAGGTAATACGAAGGAGCAATCTGATTCGAGAGGTGTTGCAATTGGACCTGATATTGGGCCTGGGTTTTTTGGGCCTAGTCTAGGCCCCGCCGTGCCCGCGCACGCTGGACGGCCCACCGGAAGGGCTGGGACCCGGGGCCGGCACGTCCCTGCGGAAAGTGCTCGTAGGAGCGGCTGGTGAGCCAGGTCTTGGCCTTGACGCCGATGCCTCCGACGCCGGAGCCGGGCCCGTCGGCGCGCCTCCAGACGTAGACGTGCGAGTCCTCGCTGGCGCAGACGACGTTGCGGCCGTCGGCGGTGTAGGAGGCGGATATCTGGCTGCTGGTGTTCTTGAACCCTGGCGGATATAATACTCTGTTCACAACAGCATCGCTCGAAATTAGTAGCTCGAGATGAAGGCAAGCGTGTGCCGTGTCAACTAACCTGAATCCATATCGTACTAGGTTGCTCACATGCCCAAGCATTGCTGCAGATGGAAAGAAGCGTTTAACAGAAAAGGAAATTCTTTTTTAGAAATTTCTTTTTTGAAAAACCGTCGTAGATAAGATCTGAAAGGAAAAAAAAAAAGAAAACTATTTTGTAAAATGAATGACAAAACTGATTTTTTAAAAACAAAAAAATTATTTTTTAAAAAAAAATTAAAATAAAAAAATACTGTAACTAGTTTTTACAGTGCTCGAGAGCCACGTATGAGGCCAATACGCAATTCACCAACAATAGATAGTAATATATAGATTCCTTGGTGTCTGTCGATCCGAGCTGTTGTGCCTTCCTAGCTACTCGGTAACTCGCAGACAAAGATATCTCTTGGTGCATCATTTGAAGGCCGGCAAGTTGCGTGAATGGTGCAGTACTGCTCCATGATCCCATTCCTTGTTGCAATGCAGTTCTCGATCTGGCAATCATGGGAGATTCATTCTACACTGGTACTTCTGATTAGCTCTATGATGAAAGACTAGGTGGTTAATTTATGGGTTCCTCGAGGTAAAATGGTCAGGATTATATTTATATATACAGTCTGCAAATAGATCTTATCATATGAGTTCTGAAAGTAGTTGATGTGTAGATTCAGGAAAATATAATCGTATGTCGAGACTGGTAGTACCCATTGCAACTACTGGTTGATGTCTCCAAAGATCTGGGCAAGAGAGTACCTTCAACTATTGTTTATTGGTAATCTCGACATGTTTGGATTCTTTTGTTCGATTTTCCATTTTTTAACAGCTCAAGCTATTGATTCAGTATGAACAGCTGATTTATGAGCACATATACATCATGCTGTTAGCCTGTTAGGAGTGCGGGGCAGGCTCTTGAATCTTGGACAAAGTTGCTTAATGTGATGTCTCCCTAACCAGAATGCATGGTTTTGCAGAGGTTTAGACTTTTGTGCCTAATCCTACCAAAACCCAGAAACTCTGAACATTACATTATAGTCATTGCAAACCAAAGATATCGTTCTATACTTGACGAGCTTGATAATGTGCTGCTAATTGTAGCAACTCAAATATTATGCATCAATCATCCAAGAAAAGATTTTCCCGTTTCTTTCCCTTTTTGATAGAACATAGAAGAAATCAAAATTATTATTTAAATTATAAAAACTGCGATTAAATAGGTAATAAGTGTGCAAAGTTGCAAAAATGGTATTAATTAAATTGCTACTATTATTACTGTTAAAATACTGAACTGTGGGGTCAAATGAGCAGGTTTAGTTAAGGGTATTAGAGATATTGTATAGCTGTATATGCCTAGATTAGCTCCCTCATTTGAGGATATTTGTACTTTCCTAATCTTGGTCTAACTGCTATATAAATACACATGGTCACCCCCTGATTGGGTGTGGTGTTGCCTAATCTCTCTAATCTCCTACATGGTATTAGATTGATCCTGTTCCCTTCCGCTTCCTTCTTTGTTCTTTGCTACCTCCCATCCCAGAGACCCACACGCACAAGCTCAGATGCCCAGGAGCGCCGGCGCCGCCGCTCGGCCAGTCTCCTGCGCCTCCTTCCCCAGTCATGCGCCTCCACCGGTTTCCTCCTCCTGCGCTCGCACGCATGTCGACCGATTCCACGACGCCGCCGGCTCCCTCGGCTGTCACCGCTCCAGCGCCAACCTCCAGCCCCGGCGGTAGTTTCTCCGCCGACCATGCCGCGCCGGTCATCCTCAATCCCTTCGACACAATCACCATCAAGTCCCACGTCCCAGTCACGTTGGAATTAAAGAATCCTAACTTCAACAAGTGGGCGTCGTTCTTCCGCTCCATGTGCGGCAAGTTCGGCCTCAAGTTGCACATCGATGTGTAATAGCCTATACTATTATCGGGTAGTTGGGCCAGGTTAATGGGCCGGAATGTGGGCTGAGCCCGTGTAATAGATCACGGTGTTAGGACGCCGGACCAGGCTATTTAAAGCCGGGTCAGAACTGAGTGGCGGCGAATGTTTTGATAGCTAATTCTGAACCCCAGTTCTTCCCCTTTCCCAAGTTCTTCTTCTCCTACTGCTAAGCTTCCTCTGTTCTTATATTTTCCCTTCATCAAGTCTGTTACAATCTGGTATCAGAGCCTCACATCCAGGGGCTGTGGCGTGTGCGATCTGGAGCTGTGAAATCCCGGAGGAGGGTTTGAGAACTCGGGGCAAACTTCGGTGAACCCCGACGATCTCAGCGAAACACCAAGAATCCGGTTGGCTCGATCGATCACACAATCCCTTACGGTTCCGTCCAAGGCAGGTTCGAATCACGCTGGCGCCGAGGAAGAAACCAACTCCGTTTGAAGAGCAGACAACAAAGATTTTGACGGCGATGGAAGTTCAAGGTGATGCCACAGCAACGATGCTGCGGGAGTTGTGCGACCAATTTAAGGTATTCCAAGAAACAATCAGTGAAGTCAAGGAAAGTCAGGGAAGGATTCAGGAACGGTTGCATATGTTGGAATCAAGGGCGAGCAACCCGGGACTTACGAGTCCTCCTGAAGAATCGAGTCAGCGGCTCCCTCCATCAGGCACCACCCAGGCGGTTATAGGATCCCCTACAGGTTCAGTCAAGAGTGATCCGAGTTTGGGACCTATGTGTCGTCGTGAAGAGTTGTTGCAAAGAAGGAATGCTGAAGGACTTTTCAGGATACCCCCACCGATTCCAGGCAAGAGTACAATCTTTTCCTCTCAACCAAATTTGCATATGCTGGATGAAGGGTGTGGTGAGATTCGGAATCAAGTTCAAGCTCTTCCGCGAGGAGGGCAGAATCATTTGCCTAAAATGGATTTTCCGAGGTTCGATGGTGATAACCCCAAGTTATGGCAGGAACGATGTGAGATATACTTCGATGTGTATGGCGTGCAGGAGAGTCTGAAGACCAGGTTTGCAGCGTTGCATTTTTCAGGATCAGCTACCCTGTGGCTCCAGAAGGTAGAAGCAAACGGAAGAATTGAGGATTGGAGGCAATTATGTCTGATGGTTAACCAGAAGTTCACCCGAGATAAGTACCAATACTTTCGGCGACAACTGAGAAATTTGAAGCAGACCGGGGCAGTTAGTGAGTACACAGACAAATTTGAGGAGATTAGACATCATTTATGGCTATACAACCCCACATTGGATGAAATCTTTTTTGTTCATGAATATCTGGAGGGTCTCCACACCAATATTCGATCGGCCATATGGCTACACCGCCCTCCTGACATGGACACAGCAAGCGCCTTGGCCCTGTTACAAGAAGAAGAATTTGATTCCAAGCAGAAGAGTTCGGGTGGCAGAGTGGATACGCGTGACTTTCAGCGTGGAGCTCCCAAGCCTCATTCAATTGGTGATAAGCTGAAGCTGATAGATAAGGGAGAGGACTCAAAGAAAACTGATAGTCTGAAGAGACAAGAAGGGGGCAGAACAGATGCCAAATTGGTAGCTCTGAAAGCTTACCGAAGAACAAATGGGTTATGTTTTACCTGCGGGGAAAGTGGAGTAAAAATGGACACAGCTGCCCGGAAAAAGTATCAATACATGTCATTGAGGAATTACTTGAAGCATTACAGATAGAAGCAGAGCGAACTGAGGACCTGACTGAATCTGATGATGAACCGAGTGGAGCAGTTATGGCAATTGCAGGCGTGATGCAGCCGAAAACCACTAAGCGACATACTCTGAAATTGGCAGGGATGATCGGGAAAAATGAAGTGCTTATTTTAGTTGACTCCGGAGCAGTGAACTCTTTCATTAATCAGCAAGTAGTTCAGCAGTTACAACTCCTTGTCCAATCTATTACCGAAGTACGCTACGTAGTAGCTGATGGTGGATCTCTTTGTTGTACTCAAGAAGTTCCAGCCTTGGAGTGGTTTATACAGGGGCATACGTTCACCCATGCTGTGCGAGTAGTACCTCTGGGCAATTATGATGTAATCCTCGGTGCAGACTGGCTAGAAGAGCACATCCCGATGTGGATAGACTGGCGGCTCAAGATACTTCAATTTCGGTACAAGGGCAAACAAATTAAGTTGTTGGGTGTTAATGATAAAGCAGTGCATTGCCAGCCAATTGAAGGTCATAAATTGCAAGGACTGATCCGGAGGAGAGCTCTGTCTCATTATGTTACCGTACAATCGGCAAGTGATACAGCGACAGCCTACACTGTGGAGGATCCGACAAAAGCAAGTATGCCGAATCAAGTAAAACAAGTGGTTCAGGCATTTGCCCATTTGTTTACCGAGCCTCAAGGGCTACCTCCTAGGCGTCCTCATGACCATCAAATACCATTAGTGCAGGGTGCACAACCCATCTCAGTCAAACCTTACCGTTATTCGCCCAAACAGAAGACTGAAATCGAGCGCCAAGTTTGTGAAATGCTAGAGTCAGGCATTGTGCGGCACAGTAATAGTCCTTATGCATCACCGGTATTACTTGTCAAGAAGAAGGATGGCTCCTGGCGGCTGTGCGTCGATTACAGACAGTTGAATGCTATCACTATTAAGAACAAGCACCCTATGCCAATAGTGGATGAATTGTTGGATGAATTGGCCGGGGCGCAATGGTTTTCTAAGTTGGATTTGCGCTCTGGTTACCATCAAATCCGCGTGGCGGAAGGCGATGAACATAAGACGGCCTTTAAGACTCATCATGGACTATATGAGTTTTTGGTTATGCCGTTTGGGCTCACCAACGCACCAGCAACCTTCCAGAGTATAATGAATCAGATCTTCGAGGTACATCTCCAACGAGGTGTCCTTATTTTTATGGATGACATCTTGATATATACTGCGACTTTAGAAGGGCATGTGGAGCTACTGAAAGAAGTACTGCAGTTACTCCAAAAAAACAGCTTGTCGGTGAAGTTGTCGAAATGTTCTTTCGCACAACAGCAACTTGAGTATTTGGGTCACGTTATTGGACCGCATGGAGTATCGACTGACAATTCCAAAATCAGAGCAGTCTTACAATGGCCAGTTCCAAGAAATGTGAAAGAAGTTCGCGGATTTTTGGGGCTCACGGGGTATTATCGAAAGTTCATAAAGCATTACGGTCTCATTAGCAGACCGCTTACTGAACTTCTCAAGAAATGCGTGGTGTTTAATTGGAATCCGCAGGTGCAACAAGCTTTCGAAGTTTTAAAACAGGCGTTGGTGCATGCTCCAATGCTAGCGCTACCAGACTTCTCCAAAACGTTCGTCATCGAAACAGATGCTTGCAATTACGAGTGGGCGCAGTACTCATGCAGAACGATCATCCGGTGGCCTTTCTCAGCAAAGGATTCAACAGCAAAACCCAAACATTGTCTACCTATGAGAAAGAGTGTTTGGCTATCATCTTGGCAGTAGACAAGTGGCACTCTTATTTGCAACATTCCCATTTCATTATACGCACAGATCAAAAAAGCCTCATACACTTATCAGACCAACGGTTGAGCACAGGGATTCAACACAAGGCATTAGTGAAATTGATGGGCCTGAATTATACTATACAGTACAAGCGAGGAACTTCGAATGCAGCCGCGGATGCTTTGTTGAGGTTGCCAGGAGATCAAGAACTGACATCCATTTCCAGTTGCACACCAGCATGGATGGAAAATCTGGCTGAAGGATACAAGGATGATCCGGAGACCCAGAAAATCCATACTGAACTCAGTATAGCCGGAGAAGCTAACAAGCATTTTCATTTACATGATGGCATCATTAGATACAAGGGAAGAGTGTGGCTGGGTAATAACCATGTAGCTCAAAATCATGTCATGCAGGCACTTCACAACAGCGGGATTGGAGGTCATTCCGGAATTCATGCCACGTATCATAGAATCAAAAGCCTGTTCGCCAGGCCTAAAATGAAACAGAACGTCATCAGCTATGTGCAGAGCTGTGAAGTATGCCAACAGGCCAAGGTGGAGCATGTTAAAATACCAGGTCTTCTCCAACCATTGCCTGTACCATCTCAAGCCTGGTCAGTCGTCAGTCTGGACTTCATTGAAGGGCTGCCTTCATCCAACAAATACAATGCGATTCTAGTGGTGATTGATAAGTTCACGAAATATGGGCACTTCATTCCCTTATCGCACCCATTTACAGCGTTACAAGTTGCTCAGGAGTACCTCAACAATGTGTATAAACTGCATGGAATGCCGCAAATTTTGATTTTGGACAGGGATAGGATTTTCACAAGCAATGTATGGCAGGAACTCTTCCGACTGACCGATACCTTACTCCACATTGGGCAAAGTGGTTACCGTTGGCAGAATTTTGGTATAACACCAATTACCACTCAGCACTCGGCAAGACTCCCTTTGAAGTGCTATACGGTCACAACCCTAGGCATTTTGGAATCATAGAAGCAAATGTCTGCTCGGTGCCAGATCTCGAGAATTGGCTTAAGGAAAGAGAGTTGCTCACCAAACTCTTACAGCAACAACTCTTGCGAGCTCAGCAATGGATGAAAGCCCAAGCGGATAAAAATCGCTCTGAGCGCTATTTTGAAGAAGGGGACTTGGTGTATTTGAAATTACAGCCTTATATTCAGACATCTATGGCAACTCGGCACAATCAAAAGTTGGCATTCCGGTTCTTTGGACCATATAAGATTATTCAGAAGATTGGGATGGTGGCATACAAGTTGGACCTTCCCCCGAGCAGCCAGGTTCATCCGGTGGTTCATGTCTCTCAACTGAAGAAGCACATTTCACCAGATGCTCAGGTGGACTACGACATTACCTCCATCGACTGGGATTCTTCTACTCCATTGGAACCAGCTGCTGTACTGGAGCGTGCATGGATCAGGCGAGGGGGAGCAACGTCGGCGCAAACGGATCGCTTGGACTGGCTTACCTATTCCTCTGACGACATGGGAGTCAGCGCTGGAGCTGCGTCGCAAATTTCCATCTTCGTCGGCTTGGGGACAAGTCGATGCTAAGCGGGGGGGACTGTAATAGCCTATACTATTATCGGGTAGTTGGGCCAGGTTAATGGGCCGGAATGTGGGCTGAGCCCGTGTAATAGATCACGGTGTTAGGACGCCGGACCAGGCTATTTAAAGCCGGGTCGGAACTGAGTGGTGGCGAATGTTTTGATAGCTAATTCTGAACCCCAGTTCTTCCCCTTTCCCAAGTTCTTCTTCTCCTACTGCTAAGCTTCCTCTGTTCTTATATTTTCCCTTCGTCAAGTCTGTTACACGATGGCTCCACCCCTGCCCGCCCGACAGATCCCGCCTGGGAGCAGGCGGACTGTTGTGTACACAGTTGGCTGTTCGGCTCCGTCGCGGACGATGTCCTCGATCTCACCATGGAACCAGACCAGACTGCGCGTGATCTATGGGTTGCCATCAAGAACCTGTTCCAAGCGAACAAGGCATCGCGTGCTATCTTCCTAAGTCACGAGTTCCACTCCCTGACTCAGGGTGATCTCCCTGTATCAGAATATTGCTAGCGCATGAAGACTGTCGCCGACTCCCTGCGCGACGTCGGTCATGCCATCTCCGAGTCGCAGCTCGTCCTCAACCTTCTGCGTGGCCTCAACCCCCGCTACTCCAACACCGCGGACGACATTGCCAATACCCCTATCCTACCTTCTTTCGCCACAGCACGCAATATGCTCATCCTCAAAGAGTTACGCCTGGCGAATGAAACAAAAGTGGCCGCAGACACTGCTCTCTTTGCAGTCGGCTCTTCCTCCTCTTCATGCAGCTCGAGTGTTTGCCGCTCGTCCACATCTCCCTCAACACCACCCGACAGCGGCAACTCCTCATCATCGACTCGCGGCGACAACAGACGTGGCAACCGCAGCTAGCAACAGGCGCAGACGACCGGCCTCCCTAGAGCTGGGCCACACCCGACCGGCCCTTGGGTTTGTTTTAACCCGTGGACTACACAGCAGGGTGCCTCGGCCTAGCGCGCGCCTGCGCCAACATCAGGCATCCTTGGTCCGTATCCGCAGGCTCATACCGCCTTCGCCCCCCCCCGCAAGTCTCCCTGCCACCGGTCCAACCTTGGGACCAGGCCGGGCTCGTTGCGGCACTGAACCAGATGTCCTTGCAAGGGTCCGGTCCGTGGGTGATGGACACTGGCACCACCTCCCACATGTCCTCCACGGATGGTATACTCCTCTCCCGCCTACATCCCTCTCATTCTTCTATTACAGTTGGTAATGGTACAAGTATTCCTGTCACTGCTCGAGGCCATTCCATCCTACCCACTACAGTGTCTAATTTTGCCTTAAACAATGTCCTTATTGTTCCATCCCTTATTCGCAACCTTCTTTCCGTTCGTCAATTCACTCGTGACAATCATTGTTCAATCGAATTTGATGCTTTGGGTTTTTCTGTCAAGGACCTCCTAACCAGGCACATGATTCTTCGCTGCAATAGTGGTGGCAACCTCTACACCTTCCCTCCGGCCGTCTCCACCACTGCCGCCCTCGCCAATCTCGCCGTCTCGTCCACCTTGTGGCATCAACGCCTTGGTCATCCTGGTCCCGTTGTCCTCGACACCCTCCGCAATAATTCTCTTATTTCATGTAATAAAGTGGCTTGCACTCTTTGTCACTCGTGTCAGCTAGGCAAACATGTGCGCCTACCTTTCACTAGTTCCTCTTCAGACACTACGGCCCCTTTTGAGCTTGTGCATTGCGATGTATGGACATCCCCGGTCGCTAGCAACTCCTGCTACTTATACTATTTAGTGCTGCGTGATGATTTTTCTCATTTTTGCTGGACTTTTCCTCTTACACAAAAATCTGATGTTCATAAGCACCTTGTTGTGTTTCACTCGTACATACATACCCAGTTCGGCCTTCCCCTCAAATGCATCCAAGCTGATAATGGTGGTGAGTTTGTCAACCGGACCACTGCTGCCTTCCTCATTGCACACGGTATACACCTTCACCTTTCTTGCCCGCACACTTCACCACAAAACGGCAAGGCCGAACGTGTTCTCTGCACACTCAACAACTCAGTCCGCACTCTTCTCATCCATGCCCACATGCCACCAGCTTACTGGGCCGAAGCACCAACGACCGCCACTTATTTGCTCAACCGGCATCCCTCTTCTTCTGTTAACCATGCCATTCCTTTTGAGCTCCTACATTGTCAATCCCCCGACTACGCCCACTTACATGTCTTTGGTTGCCTCTGCTATCCTAATATGACTGCCACTTCTCCTCACAAACTAGCCCCGCGATCCACCGCGTGTGTCTTCCTCGGTTATCCAAGTTCCCACAAAGGTTATCGCTGTCTAGACCTCTCCCGTCGCCGTATCATCATCTCGCGTCATGTCATTTTTGATGAGTCATCGTTCCCATTCGCAACATTGCCTCACTCCTCCTCTCCAGATTCATCCTTGGATTTTCTCCTCGACGAACCCCCCATGTAGGTCCTTTGCGCTCCCACCAATGCAACTCCAGCGATAGCTCCGTCCCTTGACGTTAAGCGATCGCCTCTTCCCACGGTAGCTCCGCGATCTTCACCAGCCATGTCACCACGCGATCCGGGCGGGGTAGACGGGCCGCCCACTCCTGGGCCATCTCCCTTGCCGACCCATCCGCCCATCTCCCCACAGTCCGGCCCATAAGACAATCGAGGGGGCCTGGCTACACCTCCTGCGGTTGATCCGCCCTCTACGTCCGCGCCTCTACCTCAACCACCACCGCGTCCCGGCACAGGGCCGCATCCAATGGTTACACGAGCGCGTGATGGCATCGTCAAGCCCCAAACTAGGATGAACCTATCCTCTAGTCACACTTCGATCTCCCCGATCCCAGGGAACTACCGCAGTTCATTGGCCGACCCCAACCGGCGTGCAGCCATGACGGATGAGTTTCAGGCCTTGGTCAACAACGGGACATGGCGCCTTGTTCCTCGACCCCCCGGTGCCAATGTTCTGACAGGGAAGTGGATCTACAAGCATAAATTTCACTATGATGGCACTCTCGCCCGCCACAAGGCCCGCTGAGTGGTTCGAGGCTATTCGCAGCAGGCTGGCATCGACTACGACGAGACCTTCAGCCCGGTTGTCAAGCCATCGACAATCCGGGTTGTCCTCAGCATCGCCGCCTCCCGTACCTGGCCCATTCACCAGCTTGACGTGAAGAACGCTTTTCTCCATGGCTATCTTGAGGAGACGGTCTATTGCCAGCAGCCATCCGGCTTCGTCGACACCTCTGCCCCTAACCATGTTTGTTTATTGCAGAAATCGTTGTATGGTCTGAAGCAGGCCCCTCGGGCATGGTACCAGCGGTTCGCCACGTCCACGTACATATGCCGCCTTGGCTTCGTCGCTTCGGCATGTGACACATCTCTCTTTGTTTTCAAAGATGGAGACCGTGTCGCCTACCTCCTACTATACGTCGATGATATTATTCTCACAGCCTCCTCGACGGATCTCTTACGGCGCATCACCAAGCTGCTGCACTCCGAGTTCGCAATGACAGACCTTGGCGACCTCCACTTCTTCCTCGGCATCTCCGTCACACGTTCTACCGATGGGCTATTTCTGTCTCAACTCCAGTACGCGTTGGATCTCCTTCAGTGCGCAGGCATGGCGGAATGCCACTCCACTGCGACGCCAGTGGACACCCATGACAAGTTGTCTGCCGCCGAGGGTGCTCCCATCGCTGATCCCTCGAAATATAGGAGTCTCGTCGGTGCTCTTCAATACCTCACGCTGACTCGACCAGACTTGGCGTATGCCATACAATAGGTGTGCCTCTTCATGCATGATCCCTGCGAGCCGCACCTCGCGCTGATCAAGCGCATCCTCCGCTACGTGAAGGGTACTCTCTCCACCGGCCTCCACATCGGCACCTCTCCAGTTCACTCCCTCACCGCGTACTCTGATGAGGATTGGGCTGGCTGTCCCGACTCCAGGCGCTCTACGTCTGGCTATTGTGTTTTCCTCGGCGACAATCTGGTCTCTTGGTCCTCCAAGCGCCAATCCACAGTTTCTCGCTCCAGTGCGGAAGCTAAGTATCGGGCCATCGCTCATGCTGTTGCTGAATGTTGCTGGCTGCGCCAACTACTTCATGAGCTCCACGTCCCTCTCGCTTATGCAACTATTGTCTATTGCGACAATGTCAGCGTCGTCTACATGTCGTCCAATCTGGTACAGCACCACCACACAAAGCATATTGAGATCGACATCCACTTCGTTCGTGAAAAGGTGGCTCTCGGTCAGGTTTGAGTACTCCATGTGCCCTCACCCATCAATTTGCAGACATCATGACCAAGGGCCTTCCTGTTCAGTTGTTCATTGATTTTCGGTCCAGTCTTTGCGTCCGGAATCCTCCCAATGCAACTACGGGCGGGTATTAGAGATATTGTATAGCTGTATATGCCTAGATTAGCTCCCTCATTTGAGGATATTTGTACTTTCCTAATCTTGGTCTAACCGCTATATAAATACACATGGTCAACCCCTTGATTGGGTGTGGTGTTGCCTAATCTCTCTAATCTCCTGCAAAGGGGGCAACATCTCTTTTATTGCACTTAGTCACCCATAGAGGATTGGACACTGTAAGGTTGTTATAGATTAACTCCCGTAGATTTAATACTCTATATTTGTCAGGGCTTGAATTGAACACATCAAGAGACCACCTTAGATTCCGGGTGAGGTCGAGTATTACACTTCTAATCCTGGCAAGTTTCTTTTGACCATATTTATCAAAGTTTTCAACTGATTTCAGTGTATGTTCTATCATCAATGCATGGAATAGTATAATCAAATCCTTAACTCAGTCACGGATGAAAAGATGGTTTGAGAAATGATTCATTGAGGTAATAAGTGGATAATGGGTATGTACTAGATGACTAGGGTGGTAAGACTAAAATGGACCTAGTGAGGCATATTGGTAAGACCAACTGGTAATATCGGTAAGGCCATTAAGGCAAAACCGATAAGACTAGAGATACTGCTAAGACTAGTAAGGCCCGTTGAGGCAAAACCAGTAAGACCAAGGGAAACTGGTATGACTGGTAAGCCATGTTGAGGTAAAACCAGTAAGACCAATGGAAGTTGGTAAGATTGGTAAGGCCTGTCGAGGCAAAACCAGTAAGATTAAGGGAACCTGTTAAGACTGGTAAGGCCTCTTGCGGCAAAACCAATAAGACCAAGGGAAGCTGGTAAGACTAGCAAGGCCCGTTGAGGCAAAACTAGAAGACCAAGGGAATCTAGTAAGACTGGTAAGGCCGTTGAGGCAAAACCAGTAAGACCAAGTGAAACTAGGTGGTACAAACTTGTGCAGGGTTAAAATCTTGAATTTGGGTCTGTCTCCTGGACTGTGGGCTTCTGAAGCTAATCTATCTCATGTGCGAGTGTTAGTAGTCTTTCCTTTGAACTTAATCTTGCATCGTTTTCAATTTAATAAAATTTGTTTTGAGAAAAAGATTGAGAATGAGGAAGTGATGTTCCGCTGAAAGTGAAATTAGTTTCTCATTATTGCATATTGCTATTAATGCTTGCTGAGTACTTTGTACTCACTCTTGCTTAATTCCCCTTTGCTTAGAAAATTATTTGGTGGTCAAGCAGTTGGTTTGGACTTGGATCCCATGGGTGTCTACGAGGTAGGGGGTGAGGGTCACCCGTAGAATCAAATGTACAATGATGTCGGCTACTAGGAGGGTTAGGATGTTGGGTAGATCGTACACCTGCTTGGTTGGATCTGGGGTGATTAGTACTGTTGTATTACTTTTTTGTTGTACTTGGATCTATGTATAATTAATGAACTGAACCTGTAGCCCTGCGTGGCATGAAATGTAATAAAGTTCCATTTCAGTCTCTAATTATTGTACTATTGCAACACTCTGAATACGGTGTACTAATTGATAAAACATCGGGTGTGCTCAATGTTTTGATTAGTTAGTATGCTAAGATTCGTGTAATTATCTTAGTGTAATGATAGTATTTACTGTCGTTCCCTAGGCTAATTATGCATGTCGTCACAGTTCACAGTTACTTTCTATTGTCCTAGTCTCTATGCATTTGATATTTGCTCTTTCTATTCCAGAATTTTTTTTAATCATCCAGAGTACATTTTAGCCAGCTAAATATTCAGCATATTTATGGTATTCCCTTTATGGTCAAATAGTTGTACAATTTACAAGTTTTGTTTGGTTCTTTTCATTGAGACATTATCTTACTGCTTCCTTTAATTTTACTGTGTGCTTACATGTGCAGCATATGTTTTCTGCATGTTTGGTGTTTGTGTTTTTTTCGATTCTAGTGGTGCATTATTTCTGATTGCTAATTATGATGCATGCCACTCTTTCATAATCTGATTTAGGTGACAGCCTGACAATATGCAAATCCTGCTCATTTTTCTTAAAGGAGAACAGATTCACATTAGTCAGTAGCTATAGTATCCTATAATGGCTTCTAGCATTGTTGTTTTCAGACATTCTTCCACAACTTTTTTTGGTGGAGTAGATCATATTTGGATATCCATTGTTTTTCTATTGCTCTTGGCACCATCTAGTTTGTAGATTTACCATTTATACATGGCTCTTTGGACAGTAGAGGATCTACATTATATCTTTAAGTTTCAACAATCCACACTCATTGAGTAAAAAATCATTTCCTGTTTATGTGCCATTCTTTCCCATGGAAAATTAGGAAACACCATGATAAAGTGGACTTCACAATTCTTTCCAATTTTTTATCCTGCTTTAATCATCGCATGCTAATGCTATATAGATGTCATTACCTTCAAACAGTGGCTAATCCAGGACTCAAACCCTGTGGGGCCAAGTCTTATAAAATCTTCAGATTTTTGTTAACTTATTTAGAAATATCAATAATCAGGGGCGAACGCACGTGTACTTAACGGGGTCCGGCGACCCCGATGACTTTGTGAGAAACTCTTGTACGTAGCTTTTTTTAACCAGCTATGACCCCAGTAAAATAATAAACGGACCCCAGCAGCCCATTAACAAATGTTTACTTGCTACTATTTTGGTAAATAAAAAGCACCCATCAGCAAGCCTAAAACTTCAAGCCCAACTTGCAGCCGGCAGCCCACTTGGACCTCACGTCCTCACCAAATGGAAGCGCAGCCTGCACCACTTCGTCAGCTGGCCGCATAGTTCGAATAGATTAATAATTAACTTGGCTGCTCGTCTCCCACACACCGGCCGCTTCAACTTCTTAGTCGCAGCGAGTGCGGACATCGGCCGGCAGCGGGTACTCGGCGACGGTGATTGAGAAGGTAACATCATATTCAACTCAATTTTATTTATGACTCAGACCTATAGTATGTTGTATGCTCTTTCTGTCTTTCAGTCCTCACTGCTCATATGAAATTCTTAGGGTTTTCTTAATTTCTTTTAGTTTCAGCTTCAGCTATATAAAAATATAATTTGATCAGATGGCGGAAGCAAGCGACTCCATTCCCTCTTGACCAACAGAGTGTGTTCTTCAATCTTCAGTCCTTGAATCTTCAATCTTGGCTTGTTGTTTCAGTCAGATGGCATGTAAGAAAATTTATGAAATTATTTTTTAATCATAGTGTACATTCAGTATGCATTGGTGTTTAATTTTATATCTTTGTTTACTAGGTAATCAAAGCACATTGCAACGGTTCTTGAAAATAAAATCACCCCTAGACAGTGATAATGAGAATCCAGATAGAGGCACTTCAAGAAGAGATGAGCATGATAACCCCAATGCTGATGGAGGCACATTGAGAAGAAATGCAAACATTTCTAATACCAATTGTGCTAGTCGTTCTTTGCGGATCTCACGGTTAGAGGTAAACTTTGATGGAACTTCCATATGATCCAGCAGATAGAAGGAGAATTTCAGATTACATAGGCGACAAGCTACAAAATGAGATAAGACGAAAGTATTTGATTAGAGGTCCATTTAGGCCACCACCTGGTTTTAAGTATCCACCAAAGATGATAGCAGGGTTTCCACGTCGATTTCAACCTGAATGGTTCAAACAATATGATTGGCTAGAGTATAGCGAGAAGGTGGATAAATGTTTTTGTTTATATTGCTATCTATTCCGAGATTGCAATGAGGGCCAAGGTGGGAATGATGCATTTGCAAAAGATGGCTGGGATGGCTTTAACAAAAAGGATAGGCTTCAAGATCATGTAGGCAGCAAGCCTAATAGTTTTCATAATACGGCAGTTAAAAGATGTAACAACTTGATGAAGCCTGACCAATCTATTGGTACGGCTTTGAATAAGCAAAAAGATGTCACCAAAGAGGAGTATCTCATAAGATTGAATACTTCTATTGATGCTGTCAGATACTTGTTGCACCAAGGTTTAGCTTTTCGTGGTCATGACGAATCAGAAGAGTCAGTAAATAAAGGAAATTTCCGAGAGTTGGTGCATCTTTTGGCAAAACAGAATGAGAAAGAAAAAAGAGTTATTCTAAGGAATGCTCAAATGGTGGCTCCAAGCATACAAAAGGATATTATAAATTGTTTTGCTGAGGTAAGAAAAAATACTTTATTGCTTAGGATCAAATTATAGACATTGTTTTCTTTTATAGAAAATTTATATAGTTGAAGTGACGGTGTTTATATTTTTCAGATTATAGTGAAGTCTATTATTGAAGAAATTGGTGGCGATGTGTTTTGTTTATTGGTAGATGAGTCATCTGATGTTTCTGGCAAGGAACAAATGGCAGTGGTTTTGAGATATTTGGATAAGCTTGGGTTAATAAAAGAGAGACTTATTGGTGTAGTTCATGTGAGGGAGACCTCAGCTTCATGTCTCAAATCTAGCATTGATGCTCTGTTTACTAAGTATGGATTGAGCATAAAACAAGTTAGGGGCCAAGGTTATGATGGTGCAAGCAATATGAGAGGTGAGTTCAATGGTTTGAGAGCTTTAATCATGAGAGAAAATAGCTCTGCATACTATATTCATTGTTTTGCACATCAGCTGCAGTTAGTCATTGTTGCAGTAGCTAAAAAGAATGATGATATTAGTGATTTCTTTGACATGGTATCTCTATTGATTAATGTTGTTGGAGCCTCTTGCAAAAGAAAGGATATGATTCGAGAAATTCAACAAGAGAGAGTTAGTAAAGAAATAGGAAGTGGACATCTTAGTAGTGGAACATGATTAAATCAAGAACAATCACTTCAAAGAGCTGGTGACACTCGTTGGTCCTCTCATTATAAAACCCTTAGGAGGATAAGTAGTTTGTTACCTGATGCCATTGAAGTGCTCCAATATGTTGAAAAAGAAGGTCCAAATGATGCGAAGAGACGTCAAGCTCGTGGTCTCATGGACTATCTCAAGGATTTTGACTTTGTATTCCACTTACAGTTAATGTTGCTTATCTTGGGACATGCAAATTCATTATCATTATCGTTACAAAGAAAAGATAAAGATATCTTAGAGGCTATGGTAGAGGTGAAGTTAACAAAACAAAAATTTCAGAAAATTAGAGATGATGGTTGGGATTCTCTATTAGGGAATGTACTGTCCTTTTGTGAAGAGAATAACATCCCAAAGTTGGACATGGAACAAGAGTACATTGATCGACACAGACCAAGGCAAAGGACCAACCGCACCAACTATGAGCACTACAAATATGATTGCTTGAACCCAGTTATTGACTTGCAACTTGCAGAATTTAATGATCGCTTCAATGAGGTAAATTCCGAATTGCTTACCAACATTGCTGCCTTTAGTCCCAAGAATTCTTTTGATGCTTTCAAAGTTGAGAGTTTGTTAGAATTGGCTAAAGCATACCCTGAGGATTTTAACCAAAGGGAGCTAAATGACTTTAGAAGTGATCTTCCTATTTTTATTGACAATTTAAATGATGCAAGATTTGCCCAATTGGATACTATTTCTGAACTTGGAAGGCTGATGGTGGATACAAAAAAACATCTTGCTTTTCCTTTGGTGTATCGACTGCTCAAACTTGTACTAGTTCTTCCTATTGCCACTGCATCAGTGGAAAGGTGTTTTTCAGCAATGAAAATCGTGAAGACAGATCTACGAAATCGTATGGGTGATGAATATTTGAATGATTGTATCATTACATTCATGGAACAAGAATTACTCAAAGCAATTCCAAATGAAGATGTTATAGCTCGCTTTCAGAATATGGATGATCGTAATCGAAGAGTTAAACTATAAGAGGTAACCACTACTATTAAGAGTTTATTTACCACCATTGTTAAGAGTTTATTTGTCACAACAATTATTGATGATTTTACTCCTTTATCTCTATGTTATGCATGACATTACTTTGTTATAAGCTATATAAGTTTGGGGCCATCCATTTAACTGACCCCGGTGAGGATTTATCCTAGATTCGCCACTGTCAATAATGATAGGCATTTTTGCAAAAATCTGTTTGACCAGTTGCCCCCAGAGATATAGGCTGCGTCTGCTACTATCTGCAACGTGCAATGATCCAACATTTTTCTATGTAGAACATATCAAATGAACTAGTGTTCTCTGATGTAAAAATCAAAGTTGATAATGCAGTCATTATACTTATCCAGGCAATATGGTGTGCGTGGAAGTAAAGATGTAACTGTGGAGGGAAGAGTGCAATTCGATCTTCTGCAGGTTGTGATCTACACTATACATAAGAGTTAGACCAGTAGTTTTTTTTTTTAACTACATGACATTTTTTTCATCTTTCCCTTTATTGTTACTATCTGCGTACGATGCAGGCTATGCAAAGAGATTACAAGCTGAGTTCTTATTCATTGAACTCTGTATCTGCACACTTTCTCGGGGAGCAAGTAAGTCCAAACATTTCAAGTGCCCTTAGTTGCTGTCAGCACACCCCAAAGTACTTATCATGCTCAAACTTTTTTCATTCAAACTCTTGTTGTTTTTGATCAATCTCTTTAGATGGGAAATTGTATTTGATTGTACTAATTATTCTTTTTTGGAATTTGTGTTAGCTCTATACTTCTGATTGTATCACATGTCTTTTGGAAAATCGTTCTGTTGCAAAGTTACTTATTTAATGGGTGGCTTTCTTCTGAATCTTTTATTTGTAACTGAATCATTTACTAAAATGTTGCTAACAATTTTTACATTTAAAACTCAGGATCGTGCCACTCATAGACCTATTGGGTGGGAGGTTGTGCATGAGCATCAGGTATGGTGTAGTTATAGCTTTCATATGAGCCATAGTTCACTTGCGTCTCGACGACGCCATAAGAGCTATAGCTATCCTGTGGTGCGTCCTTTCCCTTCCCTCTAGAAGTCGTCCTCTGTGATTGGGGAGCGCTATGGTCTCTATCCTGTGTTGCATGAGTGAACTGCGACTCCCCTGTAAATTCGACGGCACACTGCTCTTTTGATTGATGCGTGGGAGGTATGGAGGTATAGCCACCAGACTCACCGCCATCGGTATCCGTCTCAGAGCTGCTATCATTGCACTCTTTATATTGCCCGCTCTCAGTGGAGTCATCACTCCATACATAATGCGGCTCATCTGCGGTATACTTCCCCTTTCCTTTAGAGGATGCTCTCTCTTTTCCTGTATCCCTTCTCGGCACTAATTGATGTTTTCTCTTCCATGTATGAGTGTCCCCGATCGTTTTGTCTACCCATTCGGGGATGCTTGTAGCCCCAGTATCCTTTCTTAACACCGAAGGGTGAATCGGGTTTGTCACAAGCTGTGATGGAAGAGGGGTGTCACTCACTGTATCCTCCTCATCAAGTAATGGATCACCATTGGATCTTCCTTTTTCCATCCACTGTCGGGTCGGATATGCATCATCACATAGTGTAAGCTCCATAAGACGTTGGAAGGGATCATCTTCATCTGAGCGTCTTTGATTTTCTGCAGCTTGAATTTAAAGCCGAAGATTGTAGTTGATGTACACCAGCTTATGTAGCTTCTTCTATGAAGGATCGTCTCGCTCAATGTAGGCACCTTGTCCTGATCAGCGAATCACAGGAAGGCATACAATGGTTCAACCGACTTGACAACAGATCGAGGATTATCCCACCAGTTCAAGCTCGAGAGGCAGCCGTACGCATACCTCCCCTCGGTGGTATCAACAAAGCAAGAACTTATAAATTACTCAGCAGCCATCCATTGAATGAACTTATCCTTACGACGAAACAAACTAGCCAAAAACATGCAGTTAGTGCCGAAATGAGTTGCATTCCACTTGATCAACTCGCCTCCAATATACTTATTCATCATTGCATGAAACTTGGAATGGTTGTATGTAACACCCCAAAATTTTGCTTTTCTTGAATTCATGTGTGGTTTGGCACTTTGGTGAATTTTTGGAATTTTCTGGAATTTATTTGGATTTATTTGGAATTTATTTGAATTTATTCCATTTTGAAATAATTGAAGAAATTAATTGTGCAAATAAAATTTTGTTGTAAATATTTTATTTGAGTCCAAAATGATCCAAAGTATTTTCCAGAATTTTTCTGGAATTTTTCTGAGTCATTTGCTATTTTTAATGAATTAAATGAATTACTGGGAATTATTTTAAATATTAAATCGCTGGAAATCCAAACCGAAGTCGATTCTTGTTCATCCGATCGAGCCCGAGTCAGACTCGAGTTCGAGTCCGACTGAAGCCACGTGACTCGGCCGAACCCACTCGGCCGAAAGCCTTAACAGCGTGACCGTTGGATCTTGATCCAACGGCCACGATTGAGCCACGCCACCGAGCCCGAGCCCGAGGAGCGGCCAGCCGCCGAGTCCGACCGGACCCAAACTCGCGCGACCGTTGGATCGAGATCCAACGGGCCGCGGCGTGTGCCACATCACCCTCTCCGTGCCGCCGGACTCCGCCGAAATCGTGTCGACCTCGGTCTCCGTGCGTTTCACTGACGCCGAGGTCGCTATTTAATGCGCCGCCACCACGGCCGTCGTGACCTAGACTTCGCCAGCGCACCAGAGCCTGAGACAACGTCGCCGAGCCGCCGCCGGTCAGCCGTAATCGCTCGCCGGAGTTGCCGTAACGCTCCACCGCGGTGTTCGCTTCGTTCCGTCGCCGTCCGTCGTCCTCCGCCGCCGTTGACCCCAGATCCGGACTCACCGCGACGAGACGCACCCGAAGGGATCTCTCGCCGCGGGCTCGCCGTAAACGCCGTCGGCAAGGTCGTCGTCCTCCGCGCCGGTGAGCCAGCGCCGCCGCAAGCCATCGCCGGACCGCGAGCTCTCTCAGCCGTCCGATCAAGATCCAACGCTCGAGATCACGCCACGTCATCGCACGGTGAGATTGCGTTACGATTTCCAGATCTAATCTCGACCATCGGATCTAGATCCAACGGTCCGAAATCAATGCGTTAACCCAAACGCGTCAACACTGGATCTAATCCGCGCCGTTGATTTTCAAACCAACGGCCGTGATTGCGCCACGTGTCGGGAAGTTGGACCGACGCGGTCAGCGCCGTCCACGCACGCGTGCGTGTGACGCTGACACGCGGGGCCCGCGTGTCAGAGGGCCCGCATGTCAGCGGCTGTCCCAGCCGAGCGCTGACGTCACCCATGACGTCACAGTGGGTCCCACATGTCAGCACCGTGGGCTGAGCCCCGCTGACGTCAGCGATGACGTCACCCGAGTGGGCCCACATGTCAGTCTCACGTGGAGTCGTGGACCGAGTCCACGGTGGACCCGAGCCGAGCGTGGACCACGTCCATGGACCGGCTGACGTCAGCCGACCAATCAGAGGCTGCCACGTGTCCATGCTGACGCAATAATTAATTTCCGAAAAAAAGAAAATGATTTATTAATTCGAATAATGATTTCAAATTTAGATTCAAACTTCAAACGCTTATAACTTTTGCGTTTCAACTCCGATTTGAGTGATTCAAATTTCTAAATTTGTATAAAATTGAGATCTACCTAAATATGAATTTTATTTAATTTTTGGACTAAAGTTTTTCTCTGTAAAATTATTTAATTGATTATTTAAACTTTAAATAATCATAACTTTTGCATTTTAACTCCAAATTTGACGATTCCAGTTTCTAAAAATCCAGAAAATTATGTTCTCTCTGTTTATGGATTTTATTTGGAGTTTTGGGATGTTTTTGCCTATTGTTTATTTGGGTATTTGCTATTTGCACGCTTTACGAGTAGACGTTGAAGTGCCGGAGGGATTCGAAGGAGAAGTGTTGATTCAGGATCCAACTCAAGACCAAGAGCAAGTACTTTTTGAAGGCAAGTTGTGCTTTGACCATGTTGATCCTATTTCGAAATCTATTTTGATTTAAACTATTGCATGCTAGATCAATTAGAAAGATACTTTGTTTAAACATGGGGTTAGATAAATACCAATTTGCTTTATGACACCTTTATTATCTAAGTTTGTGCCATGATCCCTTTTCACCCTATTTGTGGTTTACTATTTGTAAATTATTAAATTGCCAACATGGGTTTTGATCGTTGTAGTATAACGCTTAGACACACGTGCTCATAACATGATTTTGGACAATCAAATGTTAATATTGACTTAATGATATATTGAACCTGTTTTGGAAAAGTATCATGTGATGTTGATGGCACGTGGTGCATGGTAATCAAGCGGGTTTGATAAATGATTTCGGGGGCATGTGGCAAGAGTAATCAGGTGGGCCAGTTGTGGCATTGGGGATGTTGATTTGGTTTTTCGGGTAGTCTTGCCCTGGTCACTCTAAGGACTTAACCTTGCAAGCCTTTGAACTGGGTCATACTTGCAACCACATGGCTGGAATGGGACGGCCCTAGTTGACTAAGTCGCTAAGGACTCACTTGTGGAGCCTCAGGGTGTCGATTACACCGTTTGTGTGATTGTACGGGGGAGCGTATCGTGGCTGTGGCCAGATACCCATCTAACGGTGTGTTGGTCCCATACTTCGCCTTGGCTAAGGGAAGGGATGGTGTAGAGCACGAACCGGAGAGGACCACCTGTGTTGTTTGAGGCTTCCGAAAAGCTTTGTTACGGGAACTCGCCTTTGTGGTGTTTGACTGTATCTTGTGGGAAAAGTGCATAACCTCTGCAGAGTTTAGAATCTATTTAAATAGCCGAGTCCACGGTACTGGACAATGCTCGGGAATTACAGTCAAGGGTTAGATTTTCTCAAAAATAACGTTGGTTTGAAAAGTTGGGTTGATTTAATAATGAAGATGATGGAAATGTGGTTTAGGATGGGGAAAAATGTTTGTTAAACTTCTTGAAAAGTTATTTATGCTTTACTTATTTCTACTGCTTTCGAATCTACTTTTATTACTTGTCAAAAGCTGTTTACTGCAAATATACCTTGAGTTATTCCTTTGTACCAAGCCATGCATATAGTATATTAGCTTGCATTCTGTGCATGACTTGCTGAGTACCAAGTACTCACCCTTGCCTCAACACAACACCAGTTGAAGAGGAGACTACGCCAGCTTCGGAGGAGGATTTCCAAGAGGACACGTCTACTTAGGGATGCGAGCCCGGTCGGTTACTGTGGTATCTTGGATGGCGCCACGCAAGTTTATTTGATTTTCATTGCTATTATTTTTCTCTGAATAAGTTTCGCCTTGCAAGGCATACATTTGTACCTTGGCCATAAGGTCAAGTAACCCTTTGGTTATTTAAATAAAGTACTTTGATAATATCGATTGGTATGATTGTGATATTTACCGATGTTAAAGACTGTGTGCACTAGCGCGTTCCTGGACTAGTGCTGAATACACAGAGGGTCCGGATTTGCAAATTCGGGGTCCCGAGAGGTGGTATCGTGAGCCATACTTGACTGTAGGCTCAACCCTAAGCTAGAATGGTCGTAGTGAGGATAAAACCTATTTTCTAAAGCTAAAAATTTGTGAAGACAAGAAATGACCTCTCGACTTATCCCCTTCTCTCTTTTCTTGTCTCTTGCTGAAATTTTCTCTTACCTTGTCACAATTTAAAAAATTCCGAATTCTTACGTAAAGCACTCTTGTGACAGATGGAGGAAGAGTTCAACTACGTTGATCTGGGAGTTGGTCACGCCGCAGAACTTTGGCATATGCTCTGAGACTCGAAGATTTTGAGAAGCCCCAATACCAAGTGGAAGTGATCGAGGTGCGGGAGTGATCAAGGCTTGTGACGTGAAGATTGAGGTACCTACTAGGAAGAAGGGCCCAGGCAATCGCTCGATACACCGTGACCGCCAAGAGGTCTACAATGCGAGATGGGTATCCAAGAAGTATCACGACGAGCAATGCGGCACATTACCCGTATCTCACGCCAGAGAATTGGAGAGTACGGTGTTCCGTTATCATCCGCGGCGATAACCTTCTTGACCGAAGGAGATTCGGGATGAGGATGCTACGGTTACACAGTTGGCACGATTTGTCGCCGCCAGGAAGATGTACTAGATAATACAAGCAAGGAGCTCTGAAGGCCCGCAAGGAAATCACGACAGAGAAGAGCGAGATGGCGGGAAGCTCAAGAGTATGTGGCACACCTTCTACGAAGGATTGACGAGTTGGAGATGACTTTATGCGGACTGCACTCCAGAGCCAAGACTCGAGCTACGAGCGGATCCAGAGGAGTCGATCTCGATGAGGACACCGCTTCTTCGACTACCACAGAGGACACGATTCTTGGACATGGCGATCGTTTCGGCGCCTATGCCGCAAAGATCCGTACTCAGGCCGTGGAGGTTTTCTCGATGAGTGAGCATAGGTTCTTTAGTGAGACTCCTTCGCCGAGTCGAGTCATAGAATAAAGAGTCACCCTTTAGGCGTTAGACTCGAGAGTTAGTTCAATTTGGATTTGTTTTGTTTCTTTGAGTGTGCAGATGTGTTGCAAGGCCCTTAGGCATTGTAAGCGACCATACCAAGTCATTAATAATAAAGTTGGACCTTAAAGTTACCCCTTTCGCCCCGCATAAGTTCCATATTACTTGTCTATTCTTGTTTCCCTCTCATCTCTAAACCTAGAGCAAATCGACAGATGGTGAACACCGTGGAAACTTTGGAGGCAATGGGAGTGGTTCTCGCCAGCCAGAAAACCCCAATGATAGAGCACCAAGACCGCCTTGATTGATATGCAGAATTTTGGAGCCTTTCTTGCTGCTCAGACTCGATTGATGCATGCTATAATGCAACAAATGCAGCACGTCACTTCGCTCAGGCCATCGCTAATCAAGTTAATCAGGGACCACGCTTGAATACAAGGTCATCGAGTTCATGAGGACTCACCCACCCACTTTCTCTGGGAATGCCAATCCATTGGAGGCCGATGATTGGTTAAGATCAATCGAGAGGAAGCTACACATAGCTCAATGCATAGAGAATGAGAAGGTACTCACGCTTCTCATCAGTTGGAAGGAACAGCTTGAATGGTGGGAGAACTTCGTGCCACGCAAGAGAACCCTCAAGATATCACTTGGGAAGAGTTCACCGAGCATTCAAGCGATATCACGTGCCTGAAGGGATCATGGACCTTAAGAAGGAGGAGTTCAGAGCATTAAAGCAAGGTAATCAGCGGTGGCCGACTACCTAAACAAGTTCACACAGCTAGCACGCTACGCTTGAGGATGTAGCGACGGATAAATCCGCATAGCCTCGTTTTATGAAGGGACTTAACTCAGATTGCAAGTAGGGTTGATCACCCACACCTTTCAGATTTCCAAGAGTTGGTGAATAAGGCGCTTATTCTTGAGGACAAGCGCAAGGAACTGGATGAGAACAGAAGCGCAGGATGCAACAAAGAAGGATCACGCCAGGGAACGCAATACCGAGAGTTGCACCAAATCAATTCTCGATTTCAACCACGTAATGCAACAAGGACACCATCCTCAGCACCAAGACTGTCAATCAAAACTATCGCACCCGACCCCGCTAGAAACGCTACCCCTGTGCGGCAAGAAGGAACAGTGAGACGTTACATAAAGAACGAGCCAGGACACTTTGCCAACAGCTTGTCCAAAGAAGACAGCAGGAGCGACCCGATTCGCTTCAACCTAGGAACCACCCCGGCTAGGACGCCAAAGATCAGGAGCCACACCCTGCACCGTGGTGAGAGGCCGAGTCAACCATGTCACCGCAGATGCACTGCAGAATGCTACGGACGTCAGATCTTGGGTAAGTTACTTGTTAACTCGCACTGCAACAGCTTTGTTTGACTCGAGCTTCAGATTCGTTTGTTTCGCAAGACTTTGCTACTAGAAATGATATGAGAATTGCAAGACTTAAGTGCATGCTTTTAGTTCAAACCCCTGGTTCCGAACTCCGAACGGAAGTAGGATGTTCCGGGGTGAGAATACTAATAGATGGAATAGAGTTCCTAGCAAACCTTATAATTTTGGAGACCCAGACCTTAGATGTTATATTGGGAATGGATTGGTTATCCAAGCACAAGGCTGTATTGGATTGTGGACGAAGGACTATCTCAGTTGAGAGCCCGTGTGGGAAGAAAGTGGAATTTCAAGCCACTGCAGTTAGAGATGGACAGTTGATGGTTAACAGTACCAAGGTGTCGGAACCCTCCCTTTAATGGCGTGGAATACCAAGAGGGATTCCTATGTGCATACAGTACTAGTCCCATGATCAGTGGCTAGCACGCACATTCACAACATTGTCATCACATCCATACAAGTTCATATTACATTAATAGAAATAAAGTCTTACAACATGGCCTGTTGGCCGAATTAAAGAGTTTGCAGTGGAAGATACATTGCTTGGCAGTATGCCTTCTACCCAAAATACCACAGGCAACTGACAAGGGTAAAACCTTAGAAAGACTCGTTAGCAAAGTCCCCGTATTCTGCGTCGGGATCGGGGTACTCATTTTCTTCATTATCTGAATATCAACAATAGCAAGGTTGAGTACACGTATGTACTCGCAAGACTTGTAGTGTATCACAAATGTATATAATAAATGCAGGCTATGTCATGGTAAGCTACTAAGTTATTTTGCATAAAGCGAAAATTGAATTGTAAATACAGAATAATAGATTGCAAGCGTAATTTGTAAAGCAATTTACAGATATGTAAATAACAAGTATACATAAGAATAATAACAACCTCACAATCCTCCATGATTGTGGGTAGAACAACGTCCATTCCCATTTAGATTGACCACAACATATTATTAAGACTTTTTCCAAGCATCATTTAGTTTCCAAACCATTTTGTGAAAATACCAAAACTCTAACTAGTGTCAGTGCACCAAGATTCCCATAACCGTGGGAACGGCTTTTCGAAAAGTTTAGACTCTGCAGAGTTGTACAGCTTTACCCACAAATAATGACTTTCCCTTTTTTTGCAAAGCTTAATTAACACACTTCCTTAGGTGTGCCGCGAGGAAAATCATACACAACCGTTACATTATTTAACACCGACTTTACACTAGCCCGGTGCCGACAAACCCTTACTATGGCGGCAGAAATGAAAGTTAGCAGGATCATTTAGAACTCAAGGTAACCCATTTCCCCATAGCAAGGCGTACACCGTTGCATTGGTATGTGTCTAACCCACACCCGCGTGTGGACACCCTACGGGTAATCTCGCAAGAACAACCCGTGCTACACGGCCTTCCAAAGTGTAAAGCCGCTTTTAAACAACTTAATAGGTTGAGGCTATCCCATAAATAGCAATTGTGGTTGTACGGTAATTCCTGGATTATACAACACTATGTTCGGTCCTTAAATTAACTCAGGTGGAAACTCCCCCTAAACTACGTGTAAGTTAAAGCTTACACACCCGGCTATTGCCATAATCCACCTGTGTCAAAACATAGTTTTATTTTCACTTTTATCAAACTACCAGTATCCTTTACTGTCATAACCAATCTTTGCAATTTATGAGACAACACCCGTCTCTTCCAAAACATGTCCAAATTTCATTGATCATCATGAATAGTGTAGCCATCCATTCGTGATCCCATTTCTAGAGCATACTAAGCATGTGCAAATAATTAATCGAGTACACCCATTTGACATTACATTTTGTCTAACCATAACCTAGGGTTTCAATGTTCTCATGTCAACAATTAATCGAGGAAATCCCACAAGCTAGGTTTAGTTCTACCACATCCCACAATATAACGATTTAATAAACATAGCGCATGCATAATAGTTTTGACAAACAAAGTAAACTAATTAAAATAGTGGGTTCATTATGGTCAAAGGAGGGTGCTTGCCTTGCTCAGTGACTTCTTGCGTGAAGTCGGGGTCGTCGACGAAAGTATCCGGAGTATCGGTGTCTACACGCCGTATCATAAAAAGCGAAGCAACATCCAAATCCGGAAAAGAACAAACGAGAAGTAAACACACAACACATGTGGCAAAAGAAGTCGAATCATTACAATTAGAATCATTCACGAAAACAAGCATGACCGTGTGTTTTGGCGAAGGTTAGGGCTAGAGGTTAAACCTACATGTTTACAAGATGATTCTAGCGATCACGAAACAATTTACTTAAGGTTCATTAGGTCCAACTATTCAATTATTACCAAATCGGTAAAACATAAAACTTAGCTATTTGAGCTAATGAGATTTAGATGCAAAGCAAGTTATTATTCAAATGTTTTTCCATAAAATGGTAGTATAAACATTGTACAACAGTTTTGAGATATTTTTCCTACATTCTTCATTTAGACGAGATAATCTACGGGTGACCAGAAAAAGCTAAAAAGTCACAATTTTACACATGTTGATGATGTCATTTTCTTTTCTACAATGTGACTGCACCTTAACAAATTATGAAGGGATACTTTTAGGTACTGTCATGGGATGTTTAAACTAGTGTTCCTAAGTTGGTTTTACTAGGTTCTAAACATTATTTGTGATGCCATTTCAATTAATCAATTAATAGGGCTTCTTTTAACCATGGTGTCCTATGTTGCATGAATAAGTAATAAGCCTTAAGCATGTACAAACAGTGAACAATCCTAATTATACTCATATAACAGCAAGGTTATGATAACCTAAGGTCCTAGGAATAATTCTAATCTTATCAGGGTTAAAGTTGTACATCTACATCATGTACACGCTACATGAAACGATCCTACAACATGTTTCAAAATTAACCATAGGTTAAACTTAAACATTCTCACATTGACAGAAGGAGTTACCAAAATAAAGAGCTTAGGGACCATATTCATGAATTTTTAAAGTTTTATTGCACTAAATGAAATCATTTCAAATTTAAACCTATAGAAACTACCCCTACTAGGAAAATGATACGAACTAAATCCGAAGTTAAACATTTTTACATATTTGGAACCTTCATGAAGTCAGGAACTCAACAAAATTGGTTTCCTAAATTTTGGAGGTTATTTGGAAAAGTTTTGCATTGAGCATAGTTTAGTACGAAAGGCTATTTTCCAAATTTAAACATTTTCCAGTAACAAGTTTGAAATATTTTTGCATATTCAGAAACTACATGATTTAATAAAAATTTAGAAACTGGTTTGACCTCATTTGGATTTGTATTTAAAAAGTTATGGGCATTTGAAGTGGTTCGGTTTGGCAAAATCAGATTTAAATGGAAAATGCGCTTTCATCTTTGAAAGCGTATTTCGCTCTACCGGCCTTTGTGATAGGGCACGTGCACACTGACAGGGCGGTCCCACGCGCCAGTGGCTGGCTCGGACGATTGGGGAGTGCGGCTGACAAGCCGGTCCCACGCGTCAGCGAGACCGAGCAGGGGAGCGGCGGAGGCGCCTTGCCTTGCCGGGCGAGCGGAGCAGGCCTAAGCTGGCCGGGCAAGGGCTCTACGAGCATCAACAGGCCTAGGGGAACCTAGGGCATGGCTCCATCGGGTCCGGGATGACCGGAGGAGGCTGGCGACAGTGAGGCGGCGGCTCTAATGGCGGCTGGCTGCGACGGCTCTAGGGCAGCGTCAAAGCTAAATTGAGCATTCGGTGGGCATCTAGTGTCCCTAGTGGTGCAGCTTGATACCTTGGATTGGAGGAAGGGTGGTCGAGTCGGGCTATCACCGTGCAACCGGAGGCGAAGACGAAGAAGGTGACCCGGCGCTCAGACGAGGAGAGCCGCAACCGGCGACGACGATGGGGGTCAGTGAACCGAAAGTAAGCTTCGGGAGGGATGAATTTGATGACCGAGCTCACCTGCGACGGAATCGCACGGGAACGTGCTCGCCTGCCTCGCCTCGAGCCGAAGCTCTTCTCTGCAATGGCGAGGTGAAGGGGCGAGCAAGGCAACAGGGAGGAGGTCCGTGCGGCTATAAGGAGGGGCCGCGATAGAGAGGGCGAGCAAGGATTGGGCAATGGGGTCGGCAAGGGAGAGAGAGGTGGAGCGGCGGCAACGGCGCCCTGGTCAGAGCTCGGTTCAACCTTCAGACTCTACTCAAGTGCACTGTGGCGAATCTGACAATCCTCCATCTCTCTAGTTGGTTCAGTGAGGCATCATTTCAGGCATTGCATTGGTGCAATAGGATGCGGGAATCCTTAGCTTGGATTGCACTAACCCGGCTTCCATAGCTCATCAAGCTCTAGTCCGACAATTCCCCATGCGCGAGGTTGGTTTAGTGAGTCGTTGGCTCGAGACACTTCATTAGTTCCAAGAGATAGGTGAATTATGAGGTTGATTCGATGAATTGTCTGTTGCTTTGAACCACATTTCATTGGCCCTATTGCTTTGAATAATGCATGAGTGGTAGATTCCTATTTGGAGATTTGAGCGTTTTTTTACCGTAGTCCAAATAGGTGATGGCAGTTCAATTAGGAATTGTCTGAAAAGGCACTTCACTTTGGTTAAATGGTAATTGCCCTACTCAGATTCGATAATGAGATACTCAAACCCCTCATTGGTGCGGAGGGATATGGAGGATCCTTTGGTTTAATTGAAATCGTCTTGCTCCATGGATTCTAATGATCCCTAAAGCCGATGAGGGTATTCTAGTGTAAAAGAGAGTTGGTCATTATCGCTTTGTTAGTCTCACTCTTGCCAATTCAAGCATCGACATGTACACACATTTTTAATTGGTCTGAATAATGCTTGATTTGATTGCATTAGAACATACTCAAATTATTGATGAAAAGCTAAATGAAGAAATGCATGAAATGGAACCTTCTCTTAGCTAACAAAAGATAATCTAAATAAATCGAAAATCCAAATAATCCTCCAAAATGGTTGAACTCCAAATTAAAACCAAGATTAATAATCCAAATATTTAATAATGCTTTCTAATATTTGAGGATGTTACAAACCTACCCCCCTTAAGAAAAATCTCGTCCTCGAGATTTGGCGGCTTCCGGAAAGAAGGAAGGAAATTCTTCCCTAAGTTGGTCCTCTCGTTCCCAGGTAGCTTCCTCTTCGGTATGGTTACTCCATTGAACTTTTAACATTTTAATTGATTGACTCCGGGTATGACGTTCTGCTTCCTCAAGAATTTGGATAGGATGCTCGCGATATGAAAGATCAGGTTGAAGATTAATACTGTCGAGAGGAGTCACTTCAGTGGGAGCTTGAAGACACTTCTTCAATTGGGACACATGGAATATATCATGTATGTCTGATAACTGAGGTGGCAATTCCAATTTGTATGCCATCTCACCTCTTTTTCAAGGATGCGGTATGGTCCGATATATCGAGGTGCCAATTTTCCTCGAATCTGAAATCGCGAATACCGCGGCGAGAAACCTTAAGATAGACATGATCGCCAATTTCAAAGCTCGAGCTCACGTCGACGGTGGTCAGCGTAGCTCTTTTGTAAATGATTGTGCCTCCTTCAATCGGCTTCTTATTACATCAACATGCTCTTGAGCTTCTCGGATGAGGTTTGGTCCAAAGAACTTTCCTTCACCTGCTTCGGACCAAAAGAGAGGAGTTCGACACTTTCTTCCATAAAGTGCCTCAAATGGGGACATTTGGAGACTTGATTGGAAGCTATTATTGTAGGAGAACTCGGCGAATGGTAAGCATTTCTCCCAATTGGTGCTATAAGATAACACACAAGCTCTCAACATGTCTTCCAAGATTTGATTTGTCCTTTCAGTTTGCCCATCCGTTTGAGGGTGGTAGGCCGTACTGAAGTTTAACTTGGTTCCCAAAAGACTATGTAAGCTTTTCCAAAATCGAGAGGTAAATTGAGGGCCTCGATCAGAAACTATAGTCTTGGGTACACCATGTAAACGGACAATGTTACTCAAATAGAGCTCAGCAAGTTTGTCTCCTTGATAAGTGGTCTTGACTGGTATAAAATGTGCCACTTTGGTTAACCGATCAATAATGACCCATATGGAGTCATTTCCCTTTTGAGTCTTGGGCAAGCCGGTAATGAAATCCATACCGATGTCTTCCCACTTCCATTCAGGGATTTTTAAAGGTTGGAGAAGTCCGGCTGGTCGTTGATGCTCAGCTTTGATTCGCTGACACACATCACAGATAGCGACATATGCGGCAATATCCTTTTTCATGCCGGGCCACCAATATTCTTTTCGGAGGTCTTGGTACATTTTCGTACTCCCGGGATGAATAGATAATGGTGAATCGTGAACTTCGCTCAGAATCAAATCCTTGAGCTCGGGATCATTTGGGACATACATTTGCTTTGTCCATGCATGATTGATCCATCGGCTCCTTCAGAAAACTCTAATCCCAAACCTTGCTTCAATTGTTTTGAATTTCAAAGAATGGCTTGGTCCTTGAGTTGAGCAACTTTTATTTGCTCTTTGAGGGTTGGTTGTACCTCCAAGGTAGCAACATATCCCTCCTCAACTACTTCAGTTGAGTCTTTTAAATGACTCAAGCAACTCTAGTCGCGCACCATGATACAATGGAGCTTTCGACTAAGAGCATCGGCCACAACATTGGCTTTACCAGGATGGTAATGAATGCTGAGATCATAGTCTTTTATTAATTCAAGCCATCTTCTTTGCCTTAGGTTCAAATCTGATTGAGTGAAGAAATACTTCAAGCTCTTGTGATCGGTGTAAATATCGCATCTATTACCAATGAGGTAATGACGCCAAATCTTAAGAGCATGAACCACTGCGGCCAATTCCAAATCATGAGTGGGATAGTTCATCTCATGTGGTATAATTGGCGGGAAGCATAAGCTACGACTACTGCCTTCTTGCATCAACACACAACCAAGCCCATAGCGGGATGCATCACAATATACATCAAAGCTTTTTCGAACATCAGGCAACACAAGCACTGGGGCTGTGGTTAGCCTCTTTTTCAGCTCTTGAAAACTTGCTTCACATTCTGGGGACCACTCAAACTTCTTTTCTTTCTTCAAGAGTTGAGTCATTGGTCTTGCAATCTTGGAGAAGTTTTCAATAAATCGACGGTAATATCCGGCCAAACCAAGAAAACTTCGGACTTGCGGAACGGATTGAGGTCGACTCCAAGCTAGCACATCATGAACTTTACTTGGGTCTACCGCAACTCCTCCTTTAGACAAGACATGCCCAAGAAAGGCAACTTCTTTCAGCCAAAAATCACATTTCTCAAATTTGGCATAAAGTTGGTGTTCTCGGAGTTTCTCAAGTACCAGGCGCAAATGAGATGCATGTTCTTTTTCATCTTTTGAGTAGACAAGGATATCATCAATGAATACCACTACGAACTTATCCAAGTACTCCATGAAGACTTTATTCATAAGGTTCATGAAACTTGCAGGAGCATTGGTGAGTCCGAAGGACATTACAGATACTCGTATAAACCGTAACGGGTGGTAAGAGCAGTCTTGGGAATATCTTCAGATTTGATCTTCAATTGGAAGTACCCAAGTCTTAAATCAATCTTGGAGAATACTTGAGCGCCATTCATTTGATCAAAAAGATCATCAATCCGTGGAAGCGGGTATTTATTTTTGATGGTGACCTCATTCAAAGATCGATAGTCCACGCACATCACATGCAGACTTCCATCTTTCTTTTTGACAAATAACACGGACTTCCCCATGGAGACGAGCTAGGGCGAATAAATCCCTTGTCCAATTGCTCCTTGAGTTGCTTCTTTAATTCTACTAGCTCATCCATGGGCATACGGTAAGGACGCTCGACATAGGTCTTTGTCGAGGGATAAGGTCAATAGAGAATTCCATGTCACGATCGGGTGGCATCCTGGTAACTCATGCAGGAATACTTCCGGTATTCACATACTACAGAACTTGATCAAATTCAGTTATGGCCATAGAATGAAGGTGTACTTTCTGTTTGGAAGGGTCACGAATAGAGGAAAACTCTACTTGGACTCCATCAAGATTGACAAGAGAAATAATTCGGTTTGCACAATCAATGTGTCCTTTGTGCTTGGATAACCAATCCATACCTAGAATAACATCTAAGCCCATAATATCTATCATTATGAGGTCGGCATAAAAGATTATTCCATTTATCACAATTGCCATACGGGCATAAGCTTGATGTTTTCATGGTGGCACTTAGGGTGAGTGTATTATCATGCTACTTGGCAAAAGATCTACCCCAAGCCCATGTTGGTCGACAAATCCTTTCGATATAAAGGAATGAGATGCTCGAGAATCAAATAAAATCATGGTAGGGATGGAGTGTACAAGGAACATACCCAATACCACATCGGGTGCATCGTGAGCCTCTTCAGCGGTCACATGGTGAAGACGACCACTACCATTGCCTTGAGGTGGGGCTGGCCTGGTGGCTTGCGGTTTCCTAGGCCCTTGAGGACGCTGCTGATTGCCTTGTGGTTTGGGTCGAGGCGACCTTTGGGTTCTTCTTGGGACAACATCTTGAAATATGCCCACGCTCACCACAATGATAACAGGTGACATTAGCCATTTGGTTACGAGCACCGATGGCTGTCTAGCTGGATAAGGTGGCCCCTGGCAGAGGCCGAGGGCGTGGGGCTTGCCCTTGGTACGGTGACGGCGAGGCCGCGACGGTAGACAGGGGGTTGTCTTGCTTGTGACCTAGATGAACGGCACTGCTGACTTTTGTGCAGCCACTTGCGCTATGGCTCTCTTGAACAAAGACGCAGTACCATACTCAACTCGAACGGCCTTGTCCACAAGGGACTGGAAGTCAAAGATATCATGAGCGGCAAGTGTCCATTTGATTTCTTCATTCAAGCGCTCCGAAAGCGCTCAATCTTCCTTTTCCTCATCAAGAACCTCACGAAGTGGCATATCGGGACAGATAGTTGAAGCGGTGAAGATACTCCATCAACGTCATCTTGCCTTGACGAAGATCATAGAACTCACGCTTCTTGATCTCCACAATGCTTGCTGGAATGTGAGCTTTGCGAAATGCTTCCTTGAATCCGGCCCAAGTAATGACTTGGCCCTCAGAACAATAGCCTGGTGACTCTCCCACCAAGCTGCGGCGGCTCCTTGCAAGCGATAAGATGCATACAACACCTTCTCTTGATCATCACACCGAGCAATAATCAATTTGCCCTCAACAGAGCGAAGCCAATCATCGACATCAAGAGGATCGCGATCTTTGAGAAGGTGGAGTGGTCGAGTTCGCTAACTCGCCCAACTTGGACCGTGGTGGAACATCACCATTACCACCTACGGCTAAGGCTGCACCGAGGTTGGTGGTATTCTCGCACCATTCTTTGAAGTAAAAGGGTATTCGTCTGACGACCTTGCTCAATCATGGCAAGCACTTGAGCCATGGTTGGAGGTCCCGGAAGCTGCTCCTCAGGAATAGCTGAATGAGGATCCTGAGCAGGTGGTGGATCATTATGCTGCAGAGGCGGAATGTTTCTTGCAGCCGGATGCACAGGGTTAGGTTGAGGCGGAGCGGGGGTATGGACTCCTGGAGGCTGCAAATCAGAGGTGCCATCACCCCTCAAGAGATCATCCATGGATCTAGTGATAGGCATCCTGTAACATATCATCCAATGGCAAAATAAATAAGGAAGGAAACAAGACAAGAGTTGGTATGGCTCCAAGGCAACATTTCATTCCCTAAAATACTTCTTAAATTAAAGTTCATCATAATTCAAGGGTTGCATCGTCGTGAGAATCTTAACCTAAGGGTTAAGTAATCACGAGTAAAACCCAAATAATATTACAAAAGGAGTCGAGACATTATTCAACAGAAAGCATAATAACCAAATATCTAAACTAGTACATAGGAGTGCTAAGGCTCTTCGTCCTCTTCCTAGTCTAGATCAAGTAAACACCTAGATCTCATCAAAGTTCAGGAAGTCAGCGATCTCGCCCTCCTCAAGAGAAGCAGAGGTATGCTCATTGGGCTGAACAACATGCATTGGCCTTCCATCGGGGACGACATTGTTGGAAGCCCCAGTAGATGTCTCCTCAGGAATAGCCATCTCAGGTATAGCCATCTCAGGTATGGCCATCTCAGGTATGGCCACCTCAGGTACCATGCTCCTAGTGACAGGGCGGTATCCATTTGAGCGGCGACGAGGACCCATGGTGGACATGCGCGGCCCACGCTGATAGCTCTCAAAAGTAGGGTCCAACTCTGGCAATACCTCAAAGATCGGCCGAGCATGGCATCCTCCCCATCACAGGATCTCTGGGGTGAAAAGTCCCATGGCAGCCCATGGAGCAATCTTTGTTCTCGGAGAAGCTATCCTCCTGCGTGCCTCCACCGTTTTCTCGACAGAGGCAAAGGAGATAGCGGTCTAGCGACCTCACCAAGTTGATCATATCTTTGTAGGGGACCTCGTGGCTCCGGTGAGTGGTGCGGTAGATGTTGCTACTCTCACCCATGCCACGTGACGGGTAATAGTAGAACATCATGGTCGTCCCAGGTAGCTCATGGCGGATGCGGACGATAGCCACATATCTTTGCATCATACAGGACATACGGATGCGGGATCCCCTTCCTCGAAATCGAAGGGCCTTTCCATGGAGTTCCTCTCGGGGATGAAGACCTCGATCCACGTACTCAGTGGATGCGCGAGAAGGTGCAGAGTAGGTCGTGGTAGATGGGCGGCGAGTGAATCCTAAGTCTGCAGACATCAGCCAAAGGGTATGGGTCATGGTGTCCTCCTCAAAGCGCTAGTGCGGTAGCAAGGCTCCCAAAGTGTGGCCATCTACAAGGTTAGGTTAAAATCATAAGTTATAAGATAAAAGGAAGACATATTTGAACCCTAATACTTATAGGTAAGAACTTCTTAGAAATAGAAATTTTCATAACATAATTCTTCCATTACATCATTGCTAGGGATACATGAGGGATACAAGCTAACTAGTTAGCTTAAAACACTCTGAAACTCCAAACTCTAAGGCTCCCACTCGTAACAGGACAGGTAAGGCTCTCGCACTCGGGCTCAGAATCACCGTATATGACCCAAGAGTTACTGATCGAGGGGATGGTGGTGGAGACTCTCTAGTGTAAACTACCTGTGGTGGCCGAATGGTGGTGGTGGTGTGATTAAGGGGACTCCTCAATCTCTCGGGCTAAAGGCACGTGGGGAAGGTGGTGTGTTCCTAGCCATGGCCGGGTGAACTGTCTAAGGTATGCACTGGCGATTGCCCGGTGCAGCGGGACGCAGTGCTGCGAGGTGACTGGGACAAGCGGTGGTGAAGATGGTGGAAGCGCTATAGGTGTTGGGTTTTGGCGAAAGGCTTTGGCGCCTCTGGCGAGCCTCAAAATCCCGGGTGAAGGCATTCACATTGATACGGTAAAGCCTACACAACCGTAAAAGAGCTTGCGGGCTGCTCCCTCAAGCGTGGCAAAGGAAGTGAAATTGCGGTGCCTCACTTGATCTTTGAAGGGTATGGCCATTAATCTTGATGGCTACATGAAGAGTGGCTACATGACCGACGACTTCGCCTAGGATCCTATCCTCCTTAATCATCAAGGTGGGGCGCTTCCTCCGACCAAGAACTCTAGTTAGCTCCCTTAAAACCATACTCCAAAGCGGGTTCAGTTCAACCTCCATCTAAAATCATTTAAAAGGAAAACTTTATTAGTAACTTTTGAGAGATAAGATAAAGTGAATATCTTAAAAAGGAAAGGTTAATACTATAAGCATGTTCTTGTGTGCATTATTAATGGTTCCTATTCTAACGACCAATCTAACTATGGTTTTCCTACAGTCAGTATGGCTCTGATACCAACGCTGTCGGAACCCTCCCTTTAATGGCGTGGAATACCAAGAGGGATTCCTATGTGCATACAGTACTAGTCCCATGATCAGTGGCTAGCACGCACATTCACAACATTGTCATCACATCCATACAAGTTCATATTACATTAATAGAAATAAAGTCTTACAACATGGCCTGTTGGCTGAATTTAAGAGTTTGCGATGGAAGATACATTGCTTGGCGGTATGCCTTCTACCCAAAATACCACAGTAACCGACAAGGGTAAAACCTTAGAAAGACTTCGTTAGCAAAGTCCCGTGATTCTCGTCGGGATCGGGTACTCATTTTCTTCATTATCCGAATATCAACAATAGCAAGGTTGAGTACACGTATGTACTCGCAAGACTTGTAGTGTATCACAAATGTATATAATAAATGCAGGCTATGTCATGGTAAGCTACTAAGTTATTTTGCATAAAGCGAAAATTGAATTGTAAATACAGAATAATAGATTGCAAGCGTAATTTGTAAAGCAATTCTGAGATATGTAAATAACAAGTATACATAAGAATAATAACAACCTCACAATCCTCCATGATTGTGGGTAGAACAACGTCCATTCCCATTTAGATTGACCACAACATATTATTAAGACTTTTTCCAAGCATCATTTAGTTTCCAAACCATTTTGTGAAAATACCAAAACTCTAACTAGTGTCGATGCACCAAGATTCCCATAACCGTGGGAACGGCTTTTAAAAGTTTAGACTCTGCAGAGTTGTACAGCTTTACCCACAAATAATGACTTTCCTTTTTTGCAAAGCTTAATTAACACACTTCCTTAGGTGTGCCGCGAGGAAAATCATACACAACCGTTACATTATTTAACACCGACTTTACACTAGCCCTGGCAGCCGACAAACCCTTACTATGGCGGCGAAATGAAAGTTAGCAGGATCATTTAGAACTCAAGGTAACCCATTTCCCCATAGCAAGGCGTACACTGCTTGCATTGGTATGTGTCTAACCCACACCAGCGTGTGGACACCCCTACGGTAATCTCGCAAGAACAACCCGTGCTACTACGGCCTTCCAAAGTGTAAAGCCAGTTTTAAACAACTTCATAGGTTGAGGCTATCCCATAAATAGCAATTGTGGTTGTACGGTCATTCCTGGATTATACAACACTATGTTCGGTCCTTAAATTAACTTTCAGGTGGAAACTCCTAAACTACGTGTAAGTTAAAGCTTACACACCCTGGCTATTGCCATAATCCACCTCGTGTCAAAACATAGTTTTATTTTCACTTTTATCAAACTACCAAGTATCCTTCTTGTCATAACCAATCTTTGCAATTTATGAGACAACACCCGTCTCTTCCAAAACATGTCCAAATTTCATTGATCATCATGAATAGTGTAGCCATCCATTCGTGATCCCATTTCTAGAGCATACTAAGCATGTGCAAATAATTAATCGAGTACACCCATTTGACATTACATTTTGTCTAACCATAACCTAGGGTTTCAATGTTCTCATGTCAACAATTAATCGAGGAAATCCCACAAGCTAGGTTTAGTTCTACCACATCCCACAATATAACAGTTTAATAAACATAGCGCATGCATAATAGTTTTGACAAACAAAGTAAACTAATTAAAATAGTGGGTTCATTATGGTCAAAGGAGGGTGCTTGCCTTGCTCAGTGACTTCTTGCGTGAAGTCGGGGTCGTCGACGAAAGTATCCGAGTATCGGTGTCTACACGCCGTATCATAAAAAGCGAAGCAACATCCAAATCCGAAAAGAACAAGCGAAGTAAACACACAACACATGTGGCAAAAGAAGTCGAATCATTACAATTAGAATCATTCACGAAAACAAGCATGACCGTGTGTTTTGGCGAAGGTTAGGGCTAGAGGTTAAACCTACATGTTTACAAGATGATTCTAGCGATGCGAAACAATTTACTTAAGGTTCATTAGGTCCAACTATTCAATTATTACCAAATCGGTAAAACATAAAACTTAGCTATTTGAGCTAATGAGATTTAGATGCAAAGCAAGTTATTATTCAAATGTTTTTCCATAAAATGGTAGTATAAACATTGTACAACAGTTTTGAGATATTTTTCCTACATTCTTCATTTAGACGAGATAATCTACGGGTGACCAAGAAAAAGCTAAAAAGTCACAATTTTACACATGTTGATGATGTCATTTTCTTTTCTACAATGTGACTGCACCTTAACAAATTATGAAGGGATACTTTTAGGTACTTGTCATGGGATGTTTAAACTAGTGTTCCTAAGTTGGTTTTACTAGGTTCTAAACATTATTTGTGATGCCATTTCAATTAATCAATTAATAGGGCTTCTTTTAACCATGGTGTCCTATGTTGCATGAATAAGTAATAAGCCTTAAGCATGTACAAACAGTGAACAATCCTAATTATACTCATATAACAGCAAGGTTATGATAACCTAAGGTCCTAGGAATAATTCTAATCTTATCAGGGTTAAAGTTGTACATATACATCATGTACACGCTACATGAAACGATCCTACAACATGTTTCAAAATTAACCATAGGTTAAACTTAAACATTCTCACATTGATGAAGGAGTTACCAAAATAAAGAGCTTAGGGACCATATTCATGAATTTTTAAAGTTTTATTGCACTAAATGAAATCATTTCAAATTTAAACCTATAGAAACTACCCCTACTAGGAAAATGATACGAACTAAATCCGAAGTTAAACATTTTTACATATTTGGAACCTTCATGAAGTCAGGAACTCAACAAAATTGGTTTCCTAAATTTTGGAGGTTATTTGGAAAAGTTTTGCATTGAGCATAGTTTTACTAAAATGCTATTTTCCAAATTTAAACATTTTCGATAGAACAAGTTTGAAATATTTTTGCATATTCAGAAACTACATGATTTAATAAAATTTAGAAAGCGGTTTGACCTCATTTGGATTTGTATTTAAAAAGTTATGGGCATTTGAAGTGGTTCGGTTTGGCAAAATCGATTTAAATGGAAAATGCGCTTTCATCTTTGAAAGCGTATTTCGGCTCGGCTGGCACTGTGATAGGGCACGTGCACACTGACAGGGCGGTCCCACGCGCCAGTGGCTGGCTCGGACGAGTGGGGAGTGCGGCTGACAAGCCGGTCCCACGCGTCAGCGAGACCGAGCAGTGAGCGAAGCGAGGCGGCCTTGCCGGCGGGCGGAGCAGAGGCGAGCGGGTGGGCAAGGGCTCTACGAGCATCAACAGGCCTAGGGAACCTAGGGCATGGCTCCATCGGGTCCGGGATGACCAGGAGGAGGTCAGCGACGGTGAGGGGCGGCGGCTCTAATGGCGGCTGGCTGCGACGGCTCTAGGGCAGCGTCAAAGCTAAATTGAGCATTCGGTGGGCATCTAGTGTCCCTAGTGGTGCAGCTTGATACCTTGGATTGGAGGAAGGGTGGTCGAAGTCGGGCTATCACCGTGCAACCGAGGCGAAGACGAAGAAGGTGACCGCGGCGGCTCGAGACGAGGAGAGCCGCAACAAGCGGCGATGGGGTCGATGTGAACCAGTAAGCCGGGAGGGATGAATTTGATGACCGAGCTCACTGCGGCGGAATCGCGCGAACGTGCTCGCCTGCCTCGCCTCGAGCCGAAGCTCTTCTCTGCAATGGCGAGGTGAAGGGGCGAGCAAGGCAACAGGGAGGAGGTCCGTGCGGCTATAAGGAGGGGCCGCGATAGAGAGGGCGAGCAAGGATTGGGCAATGGGGTCGGCAAGGGAGAGAGGTGGAGCGGCAACGGCGCTCGGTCGAGCTTCGGTTCAACCTTCAGACTCTACTCAAGTGCACTGTGGCGAATCTGACAATCCTCCATCTCTCTAGTTGGTTCAGTGAGGCATCATTTCAGGCATTGCATTGGTGCAATAGGATCTGGGAATCCTTAGCTTGGATTGCACTAACCCGGCTTCCATAGCTCATCAAGCTCTAGTCGACAATTCCCCATGCGAGTTGGTTTAGTGAGCTGTTGGCTCGGACACTTCATTAGTTCCAAGAGATAGGTGAATTATGAGGTTGATTCAGTGAATTGTCTGCATTGCTTTGAACCACATTTCATTGGCCCTATTGCTTTGAATAATGCATGGTGGTAGATTCCTATTTGGAGATTTGAGCGTTTTTACCGTAGTCCAAATAGGTGATGGCGGTTCAATTAGGAATTGTGCGAAAAGGCACTTCACTTTGGTTAAATGGTAATTGCCCTACTCAGATTCGATAATGAGATACTCAAACCCCTCATTGGTGCGGAGGGATATGGAGGATCCTTTGGTTTTAATTGAAATCGTCTTTGCTCCATGGATTCTAATGATCCCTAAAGCCGTAGGTATTCTAGTGTAAAAGAGAGTTGGTACATTATCGGTTTGTTAGTCTCACTCTTGCCAATTCAAGCATCGACATGTACACACATTTTTAATTGGTCTGAATAATGCTTGATTTGATTGCATTAGAACATACTCAAATTATTGATGAAAAGCTAAATGAAGAAATGCATGAAATGGAACCTTCTCTTAGCTAACAAAAGATAATCTAAATAAATCGAAAATCCAAATAATCCTCCAAAATGGTTGAACTCCAAATTAAAACCAAGATTAATAATCCAAATATTTAATAATGCTTTCTAATATTTGAGGATGTTACACAAGGCAATCAGCATAGAGGATGTCCCAGTAGTGAATGAGTACCCAGATGTTTTTCCCGAAGACCTACCTGGTATGCCGCCAGACAGGGACATAGAGTTTGTGATAGAGCTTGTACTGTACAAAGACCGATAGCAAAGAGACCCTATCAGGATGTCTACCGAGGAGTTGGTAGAGATGAAGAAACATTAGAAGAGTTAATGGAGAAAGGATTTATCAGACCAAGTTAGGTCGCCGTGGGGAGCACCGCTTTTGTTTGTCAAGAAGAAGGGCGGGAGTTTCGGGATGTGCATTGACTACCGTGCACTCAATGAGGTCACCGTGAAGAATAAGTATCCGCTACCAGGATTGATGATTTGTTTGATCGATTAAGAGGAGCCGGAGTTTTCTCCAAGATTGATGCGAGATCGGGATACCATCGATTGAAGATCCGATCGAGAGGATATTCAAGACTCGCATTCGTCAAGATATGGACATTACGAGTTTACTGATTATGTCCTTTGAAATTTAAACGAATCGCGGCTTATTTCATGAATATGATGAATAAGGTGTTCATGGAATATTTGGACAAGTTTGTCGTCGTGTTCATAGACGATATCCTAATCTACTCCAAGACAGAGGATGAACATGCCCAGAACACTTAAGGCGAGTTTTGGAAAAGTGAGGAACAAGAACTTTTCGCCAAGTTCAAGTGTGATTTTTGGAAGGACAAGGTGGAATTTCTTGGACATGTAATGACCGCATGAAGGAGTCGCCGTAGATCCAAGCAAAGTAGAAGCTGTGTTACATTGGGAGCAAACAAGGCGCGTGACCCAGATTCGAGTTTCCTTGGAATGGCAGGATACTACCGCTGTTTCATTGAAGGCTTCTCGACAATTGCGAAACCTCTTACGCAATTCTTGAAGAAAGAAAAGAAGTTTGCATGGGCCTTGAATGTGAGAAAGGATTTCAGAGCTGAAGAAGCGATTGACATCAAGACCGGTGTTAGTTCTCTGGGATGTTGCTCAAAGCTTCGATATTTATTGTGACGCATCGCGCCAAGGACTTGGATGTGTCTTTGTCTGAGAAGGGAAAGGTCGCCGCTATGCATCAAGGCGCTTGAGGCCGCATGAGGAAAACTATCCGACACATGACCTAGAGTTAGCCGTAGTGCATGCTTTGAAGATATGGCGTCACTATCGATCGGAAGCAGGATGTGAAGTATATACGGATCATAAGAGCCTTAAGTACATATTCACCCGAGTCGGATCTGAATATGAGGCGAGGAGATGGTTAGAGTTAATCAAGGACTACAATGTTGGAATCCATTACCATCCGGGAAGGCCAGCGTAGTAGCCGACGCCTGAGTCGGAAAAGCCATCACCGTGAGTACGTTGCTAGTCACAAGTCGGGACGAGTTATGTGAGGATTTTGAGAAAAATGAAGATTGAGGTAGTACCTAGCGGATTCTTGGCCACATTAGAAGTAAAGCCTACCCTAGAGGATCGAGATCCGAGAAGGATGAAGGATGATGACAAGATCCGTAGGATTAAGTCTATCAAGGAGGAAGGCAAGGCGAGAGGACTTCAAGTTGGATGAGCAAGGCACGTTGTGGATGAAGGATCGCATTTGTGTGCCTAACAACAAGGAGTTAAAGCAATCGATTCTGGAGGAAGCCCATGACTCAAGTACTCAATTCATCCTGAAGCGCCAAGATGTATCGAGGATCTGAAGGAGAGATGCAGTGGCCGAGTATGAAGCGTGAAGTTGCCGAGCATGTTGCCTTGTGCGATGTATGCCGAGAGTCAAGGCAATGCATCGAGACCAGCAGGATTGCTACACCGCTAAAAATACGAGTGGAAGTGGGAGGAAATCGAATGGATTTCATTACCGGTTGTCAAGACTCAAGGAGGTTATGACTCCATATGGGTTATAGTGGATCGCTTGACTAAAGTAGCCCATTTTATCCCGTGAAGACCACTTACTCGGAGATAAATTAGCGAATTGTACATGATCGGGATTATCTGTTTGCACGGAGTGCCAAAGAGGATTGTATCAGACAGAGGTACCCAATTTACCTCAAGGTTACGGAATAAGTTGCATGAAGCCATGGGAACCCGTTTGAACTTGATCTGACTTATCATCCACAGACGGATGGAGCCAGGCCGAAAGAGTCAACCAGATTCTGGAGGATATGTTGAGAGCTTGTGCATTGGCTTATGCTACATCTTGGGATAAGAGTTTGCCGTATCTGAGTTTAGTTACAACAATAGTTATCAAGCTAGTTCTGAGATGTCACCTTTTGAGGCCTTGTATGGTCGACCTGTCGGACGCCATTGAATTGGAATGAGACCGAGCGCCGTGTCTTTGGGCTTTGATATTCTTCAAGAGGTCAAGAAGCGGTCGCCATGATTAGGGAAAGGTTGAAGATAGCCCAATCTCGACAGAAGAGTTATCTTGACAATCGTCGCGAGACTTGAGTTTTGAACCGAGAAGACTTTGTATACCTCGAGTTACGCCTCTCGGGGAGTTAAGAGGTTCCATGCCAAAGGGAAACTTCGCACCCGTTATGTTGGACCATTTAAGGCTTTGAGCCAGAGGCGAAGTTGCTTTATCACCGGAGTTGCCGTGATCGTTGGCGAGGAGTGCATGATGTATTCCATGTGTCCCGATTGAAGAAGTGTCTCAGAGTTCTGAGAGCATAATCGTTAGAATCAATTGAGTTGCAAGAGGATTTGACTTATAAGGAGTATCCCGTGAGGATTCTAGACACAATGGATCGAGAAACTAGAAACAAGTCAACCCGTTTCAGCAGAGTTCAAAGGAGCAACCATGAAGAAAGCGACTTGGGAGGCCGAAGAGGATTTGAAGAAAGAGTTTCCAAACCTATTCCTTTAGTAAGCCACGAATCTCTGTGGACGAGATTCTATTAAGGGAGGTTTGTAACACCCCAAAATTTTGCTTTTCTTGAATTCATGTGTGGTTTGGCACTTTGGTGAATTTTTGGAATTTTCTGGAATTTATTTGGATTTATTTGGAATTTATTTGAATTTATTCTATTTTGAAATAATTGAAGAAATTAATTGTGCAAATAAAATTTTGTTGGAAATATTTTATTTGAGTCCAAAATGATCCAAAGTATTTTCGAATTTTTAGGAATTTTTCTCGAGTCATTTGCTATTTTTAATGAATTAAATGAATTCTCGGGAATTATTTTAAATATTAAATCGCTGAAATCCAAACCGAAGCCCACATCTTGTTCATCCGATCGAGCCCGAGTCGACTCGAAGTTCGAGTCCGACCGAGCCACGTGACTCGACCGAACCCACTCGGCCGAAGCCCTAACCGCGTGGCCGTTGGATCTTGATCCAGCGGCCACGATTGAGCCACGCCACCGAGCCCGAGCCGGCCCGACCGAGCGGCTCGCGAGTCCGACCGGACCCAAACTTCGCACCGTTGGATCGAGATCCAGCGGTGTGCGGTGCCACGCTCACCCTCTCGTGCGGCCGCCACGGACTGCCGTCGAGCCGTGGTCGACCTCGGTCTCCGTGCGTTTCCGCCAGGCCAGACGAGGTCGCTATTTAATGCGCCGCCACCAGTCGTGACCTAGACTTCAGCCAGCGCACCGTAGACCTGAACAACGTCGCGGAGCCGCCGCCGTTCGGCCTGATCGCTCGCCGGAGTCGCCGTAACGCTCCGCCGCGTTTTAGCTGCGTTCCATCGCCGTCAGTCGTCCCTCTGCGCCCGTTGACCCCAGATCCGGACTCACCGCGACGAGACGCACGAGGATCTCTCGCCGCCGGGCGTGCGAAGCGCCGTCGGCAAGGTCGTCGTCCTCCGCGCCGGTGAGCGGCCAGCGCGCAAGCCATCAGCCGGACCGCGAGCTCTCTCACCGTCCGATCAAGATCAACGCCGAGATCACGCCACGTCATCGCACGGTGCGATTATGCTATTTATTTCAGATCTAATCTCGACCATCGGATCTAGATCCAACGATCCAAATCAATGCGTTAACCCAAACGGCGTCAACACCGGATCTAATCCGCGGTTGATTTTCAAACCAACGGCCGTGATTGCGCCACGTGTCGGGAAGTTGGACCGACGCTGTGGCCGCCCACGCACGCTGCAGCAGTCGCCGACACGCCGGGCCCGCGTGTCGAGGGCCCGCATGTCGGCCGGCCGTCTCGGCCGAGCGCCGACGTCACCCATGACGCCACAAAGGTCCCACATGTCGACACAGTGGCCGAGCCTCGCCGACGTCGGCGATGACGTCACCCGAGTGGGCCCACATGTCGGGCCTCACGTGGAGTCGTGGGACCGAGTCCACGGTGGACTGGCCGGCGTGGACCACGCCCATGGATCGTACCGACGCCACCGACCAATCGAAGGCTGCCACGTGTTCTTGCTGACGCAATAATTAATTTCCGAAAAAAAAAGAAAATGATTTATTAATTCGAATAATGATTTCAAATTTAGATTCAAACTTCAAACGCTTATAACTTTTGCGTTTCAACTCCGATTTGAGTGATTCAAATTTCTAAATTTGTATAAAATTGAGATCTACCTAAATATGAATTTTATTTAATTTTTGGACTAAAGTTTTTCTCTGTAAAATTATTTAATTGATTATTTAAACTTTAAATAATCATAACTTTTATGCTTTAACTCCGAATTTGATTTATTCAGTTTCTAAAAATCCGTAAAATTATGTTCTCTCTGTTTATGGATTTTATTTGGAGTTTTGGGATGTTTTTGCCTATTGTTTATTTGGGTATTTGCTATTTGCACGCTTTACGAGTAGACGTTGAAGTGCCGAAGGGATTCGAAGGAGAAGTGTTGATTCAGGATCCAACTCAAGACCAAGAGCAAGTACTTTTTGAAGGCAAGTTGTGCTTTGACCATGTTGATCCTATTTCGAAATCTATTTTGATTTAAACTATTGCATGCTAGATCAATTAGAAAGATACTTTGTTTAAACATGGGGGTTAGATAAATACCAATTTGCTGTATGACACCTTGATTATCTAAGTATGTGCCATGATCCCTTGTCACCCTAGTTGTGGTTTACTAGTTGGACATTATTAAATTGCCAACATGGGTTTAGATCGTTGTAGTATCTTTGCTTAGACACCTTTCGTGCTCATAACATGATTTTGGACAATCAAATGTTAATATTGACTTAATGATATATTGAACCTGTTTTGGAAAAGTATCATGTGATGTTGATGGCACGTGGTGCATGGTAATCAACTGGGTTTGATAAATGATTTCGACCGGGGCATGTGGCAAGAGTAATCAGGTGGGCCGTTGTGGCATTGGGGATGTTGATTTGGTTTTTCGGGTAGTCTTGCCCTGGTCACTCTAAGGACTTAACCTTGCAAGCCTTTGAACTGGGTCATACTTGCAACCACATGGCTGGAATGGGACGGCCCTAGTTGACTAAGTCGCTAAGGACTCACTTGTGGAGCCTCAGGGTGTCAGTTACACCGCTTTGTGTGATTGTGCGGGGAGCGTATCGTGGTCGTGGCCGATACCCATCTAATCGGTGTGTTGGTCCCATACTTCGCCTTGGCTAAGGGAAGGGATGGTGTAGAGCACGAACAGGAGAGGACCACTGTGTTGTTTGAGGCTTCCAAAAGCTTTGTTACTGAACTCGCCTTTGTGGTGTTTGACTGTATCTTGTGGGAAAAGTGCATAACCTCTGCAGAGTTTAGAATCTATTTAAATAGCCGAGTCCACTGTGATCGACAATGCTCGGGAATTACAAATAAGGGTTAGATTTTTCTCAAAAATAACGTTGGTTTGAAAAGTTGGGTTGATTTAATAATGAAGATGATGGAAATGTGGTTTAGGATGGGGAAAAATGTTTGTTAAACTTCTTGAAAAGTTATTTATGCTTTACTTATTTCTACCGCTTTGAATCTACTTTTATTACTTGTCAAAAGTCAAGCATCGCAAATATACCTTGAGTTATTCCTTTGTACCAAGCCATGCATATAGTATATTAGCTTGCATTGCATGCATGACTTCTTTGAGTACCAAGTACTCACCCTTGCCTCAACACAACACCGCTTGAAGAGGAGACTACGCCACCGGAGGAGGATTTCCAAGAGGACCCGTCTACTTAGGGATGCGAGCCTGGTCGGTTGCTGTGGTATACCGGATGGCGCCACGAAGTTTATTTGATTTTCCGCTGCTATTATTTTTCTCTGAATAAGTTTCGCCTTGCAAGGCATACATTTGTACCTTGGCCATAAGGTCAAGTAACCCTTTGGTTATTTAAATAAAGTACTTTGATAATATCGATTGGTATGATTGTGATATTTACCGATGTTAAAGACTGTGTGCACTAGCGCGTTCCTGGACTAGTGCTGAATACACAGAGGGTCCGGATTTGCAAATTCGGGGTCCCGACATTGTATATCCATCGAGAGATCTTTCTTGCACTCTCAATGATCGATGCATGATCAGGGAACTCTCCAATCACCTTTAGCATCAAATTAATGGTGTGGGCCACACAAGGCTACCACACGATGTTGCGGTGCAGTCGTGCGATGAGCTTGCACACCTTCTTGTAGTTAGCACCATTATCCGTGATAATCTGCACCGCATTTGTCGGACCCACCTCATCGACCACTGAATATATTTCCTGTGTGAACAAATAGAACCAAGTACCTCCATTATGTGATGTGTACGCCAATCATATTTCAGAAGATGGACCAACAAATCAAAGTACCTTGCGTAAGTACGAGGCATCCTAAGATAGGCCTGTAGCATCTACAAACTTGTGAAAAAACATGGTGCCATTGTAGTAAATCATGAAGTTTATTATGCTCATGCGTGTCGGTCCTGTCCAAGAATCGCACATGATTGTTACTCCGTACGTAGGCCATTCCTGCTTGAACTTTGTAAAGTTCTCTTTTATATCTGCTTCATTGGCATCTAAATATTTCCCATCTATATCTCGCCCACTCAGAGACGGGACACCCTTGCTTGTAAATGAAACATCGTACAAAAATGTTAGCTATGAATTGGTGTAGAATTGAACGAACATTTTAAAGCTCACTTACTGTATTTTTGTGTTTCCCTCACGGCTCTAACAAAGTATGGATTATCTGCTTTCCATCCCACGATACCAGCGGTGTGAAAACATTTGGCCCATGCCGAGCCAACGGCCTGCTTCGCACTCTTTCCCTTTTGTGTCCACTGATGGCTATCAATCCTTGGTTGCACGGTGCCACGGGCCGTACCAACGTTGTAATCCCTCACCCCCATTGGTTTTTCTCATTGCGAGGAACTCCGAAACATCTTCGACAATAGACCACCACGATCTCCTCTAACCCCCTAGAGGAGCCATTACCACCACCGTGCTCATACCTGTCACTTGCTCGGCTCCTAAATTGTACCTCCACCCTGGAGGCAGCAATGGTATGCTCTAGTTGGGCCTCCTCATCAGCATCACCTGTGTACTCTGAATATACACTGTGGGGAATCTCCAGCTTCTAGTTCTTTTCTCAGCCTCTCCTCTCTCTTGTCCTCCTTCTTATCCTTCGTCTTGTCTATGTCACGCTGAAAGTACTCGCGAACATCCACTTGAACTTTACTACAATGTACGACACTTGTACCGCGCCTGCCAAGTTCTGCTTCAGTCGGGTTGCACCGCCTCCTTTCTTCTCTTTCAGACAGTGCTTCATCGTGCTCCCACACCGCGTCGACATGGTCTTCCATCTGCAAAAAATATTGCTACTTGACATACTTGGACAAATAACCAGTGTGTCTCCGGTCATGCTCCTGATCTCCAATCTGTTGCATTATTTCACTTCATGCTTCCATAACATAAACATGAAGCTAATTAAGTACCCCCTTTTCAAGTGTCATGCCAAAAAGTGTGAGCTAGTGTTGAAAAATGTTTTAGTTCATAGTGCAGTGGCTATTCAGGATGGTCTCCGTCTTATTAACTTGCAAAAAGTGATTCAGCAGCTACACAGTCCAGAAAGTTTGAATATAATGCATTGCACAATCAACAAGTTAAACAATGAAGCACTACAGTCAGTGGCGAGTATCATCAGCCATTATAAGTATAGTTTCAATAAGACTAGGCCAATATGAAAAGAATCATAAATGGCCATCTTCCAAATTACTTGGCCAAGTTGGATAATGAAGATACCATGAATCAGTTGTCCAAAATATCACGAAAACTGAATAATTTCGAACAAAAATTGAACATATTTCACGAAATTCATTGCCCATGTAGAAATTCACTCAATCTTTAGAAATCGCTACTTACCGCTCGGATTTCGCTTCTTTTCGCTCAGATTTCGCGGTGGAGACGGCGGAAAGACGACGATTCTTCGCCGGCGATGAGCGGACGCAACAGCTCTCCCCAGCCAGAACGCAAATTTGCAATTATTGCTAGCCAGTACAATTATTGCTAGCCAGTACAATTATTGCCAGCAGGAGCGATGTTTTATTAGGCGGTGGCCGTTCGTGGGCTTCGTCCGTGGGTGGGCTGCTGGGGTGGGCCTCCGGCCCAAAGCCGACTGTGACCTGTGGGCCTCAAGCTTGCAGGCCGAGTTTTTCTTTTTTCTTTTTTCTTTTTTCTATTATCTACATTTTCAATTGCTCAAATACATCTCTAAACTTTGGATTTTCGAAAAATATTCAAACTAGTGGTCACAAAGCTATTAAAAACTAATTGTAGAGAAATTTTGGATAATTTTTTTCAATTTTTTTATTTATTTTTGAATTTAAGCGAATTTCAGAACGGTTTTTTTTCGGCTTTGGGCAGTACGGTCGAAATTCACGAATTTCGTTCGGATTTCAACGAAAAGTCAAACCCATTGGGCAGTTCATATGTCATGAGATGAGATTGTCCGGGACAGTTGTTACTCAAAGACATCATACTTTCCATTCCGCACACTGAATCAACTGATAAATCATTCTTATTTATATGCTCCCTGCTGTAAAATTCAATAAGTTACACCCGAAAATCCGATAATGTACTATATATATTATACACCTGTGCAACACACATGCACTGAAATGTCTTACATTGACAGCATGGTAAACTTATACTCTGCACCCTGGTCAACAAATACTGTAGAAGAGACAGACTAACGCCTCTCTCTTGGGAATCCCAGGAGGGCAAGGATTAGGGCTATGAAGCTCCCATTAATCAGGCCTCTCAGAATCTTCTGCTTCTCCGGCGTGTACGGCGGGTACCTCGCATTGGCCTCCCCTCCGAAACCGCGGATTAAGACGGCCTTCTTGTGGCTGAAGCAATCAAAGCTGAATTTCCCATGGTAGGAGCCCATCCCGCTGTCGCCGACCCCACCAAACGGCAAATGTGGGTTGGTGAGCTGCGTTCGAAGGTAGAAACAACTTAGCATCTTGCAAATATGATACCATCATGAGCAAATGCTACTCAAGAGCTTCAGTGAGCAGGACTTACATGTAGGACAGCATCATTTACAAGCATTCCTCCTGCCGAGACCCTTGATAAAAACTCATCTTGCAGTTTCTTGTTCTTGGTGAAAAGATAGGCTGCAAGCGGCTTAGTCCTGGAGTTCACGAAATCGATGCTTTCTTCGATCTTGTCAACCTGACAACACCAGTCCAAACAGAGTGAGATACTAAGATTGTTCCAGCAAAGCCAACATATGGCAGCAATCTTGACACAACTAGAACAAATATGGTGTTAAAACTGTGATCCAAATTCGTTTGGGATTCGTTTTCTACTCTATCTCAAATCCACTCCTACACAAAGTCTGTTATATACAACTATAAATATGACCCTGTAGTCCATAGGATAGAGTGAGGCAAGAGAAGAGAAAAGATAGCATCATTGTAGACATAATGATATTTATCTCCATGTGTTCTGTGGTTTTTCCCGAAACAGTTTTCCACATTGAATCCTTGTCTCTTGTTCTTTTGATCATGTATTTTTGCCATACGTTTTGTAACAAGTGGTATCAGAACTTCGGGTTCAAAACTCTAGTTATTGCCACCAAGAGGAGGCCGGTTCCCGGGGGTGGGTGGTGGGTGGGTGGGCAGCCATCCAAGCGGTGTCGATGGCCATCGCATGACGTCTGCACAAACATCTGCACTAAGGATTTCTGGCAATTCTGCTGCAAGCCATCATCCATCGCTACGTGCACAAAAGGAATATACCAAGAGATTCATAAGCCTCAATTCAACTCGCCTCAACTCCGTTCCACGACTCAACTCTATACTGAGCGTTGACCCGCACTCTACCTCAGCGATTGTTCCAACGCCAATTTCGCCAACACTATCGCCCGCATCGTCCGGCACCATGCCTAGGCGCCATTCTACTCTATCTCCATCGACAATCATCTGCCACAGTCAATCGTCACATTGCTTCTGCTGGAGGTGGATTTCATTGCAATTCAAACCGTTGTGCCTATTATTGGTAGCATCCATGCGAAATCAAACATTGGCGATTTCATTAACGATTCGTCGTCTACTACGGGTTACTGTGGCAAGATCCGGATATATATAGTCTAAGGTGGAATTAGAGGATTTCAATACAAATTGAGTTAATTTGGGCTAAGCTTGGTCGATGAGACTTTGAAAAAAAAACAAAAAAAATCAATGTCAGTTGAGAAGACAACTGAATTTGGTGTTTTTTCACCATTTGAATATGTTGCAATTTGGATCGGTTGTGGGACCATCAGAGGCTTTGTCAATGTTAATTATCAAGGTTTTGATGACACCCTGATGGTATCTAGCATAATACTCTCTAGAATTCTACTATTTGAAAGTGAAGGTTTTGCTTCAGTTTTAGTTTGAGATGAAGGATTGAAGTGCAAGGAGTTTGTTTTTTCCGTGGATACTACAACGTTGTCCAAGTTGTCATAGCTCGATACGAAGGGTCTACTGCAGTTTAATATTCTATTGACGGCACAAGATTTCCTTTCATCTGGATAATTTTAGAAGGGCAGTTTCAACCATGTCATAGAATTTAATTACCTTTTGAGGTCGGTAGTTTGATGTACATGGTAACCACACGTGCAAGTTGCTCTCCAGTGAGCATTGTTTGTCGAATTTTGTGTTCTAGTTGGAGTATGTCAAATATCTATGATATAGGTTCTTCGCTATCTATCCAACGCCACAGATGATGTTTTGACTTATGCTATTTGATGATTAAGCATTTGTTTCAGGAGGTCAGTTTGCATAGACTCAAGCTTTACTGGTGTTATGAATTATTGAAGACTCAGATTTGTTTGTCTGTTTTGTTGATAGCTGTGTGTTTGGACCTGCTGTTGGTTTGCTCAATTTGGCTTCATGAGAAGCGTTTGGATAAGAATATTCTAGTCTTTTTTGTTTTGATTAAAACATTGGACTTTTGAGGCACAAGGTATGTTGATGAAGACTTATTTTGAGGAGATTTTGATATTTTGGTTGTAGGAGGAATTCGCCTCAAAGCGAAGGTTGTTAAAGAGTGATCCAAATTTGTTTCGGATTCGTTTCCTACTCTATCTCAAATCTAGTCCTACACAGAGTCTTTTATATACCACTATAAATATGTCCCTGTAGTCCATAGAATAAAACAAGGCAAGAGCAAAGAGAGCCTCATTATAAACATCTCCTCATATAGTGATATTTATCTTCGTGCGTTTGTAGCTTTTTTCGAAAGGGTTTTCCACATTAAATCCCTGTCTCCTGTTCATTTAATCCTATATTTTTGTATCATATGGCATGAACCAAGCACACGATCATATAAGTAACTATAGCACTAATCTTTGCCCCTCAAGACAACCAAAAAAAACATTTTCTATGTAAGACCACTTCTGATTGTAAATTGGGAAGTTTGTTCTTTTTTATTCCGGTGACATAATTATGGTAGTATACTTCTAAAGAGTATACTGGTTAATATCAAGTAGACTTCGCTGTATTCCAGTAATAATTGTTGTCTCAAAGCAATTACGGTGCACCCTTATTATGTACATATTTTTTGTACTTTTTTGTTCTGTGCGATTGCAAGAAGATCTTTCATCATACCACCAATGACAGCGTTACCTACCAGTCTATGCAGTGGTAATGGATGAAGGCAGAGAAAAACTACTAACCGTTATGATAGGAAGCAGGGGGCCAAATATTTCCGCTGTCATAAGTGACGAATCAAGAGGAACATCTAGCAACACCGTTGGAGCTATTTTTCTGCAACGCAGGAAACAAATGTTGAAGATAAATCAAACTCCCTTTCACTAGTGCAATAGTGTCTGCAAAGTTGACATTATAAATTCTCACAATTGCTTCTCATCTGTCTGTCCACCATACACAATCATGTCAGAAACTTTCTTATCTTCTATCAAATTTGTCAATCTGTGGAAATGACTAGAATTCACAATACGAGACAAGTCTGCTGATTCCATAGGATCCTTTCCATAGAACCTTTCCAAAACTCTTTTCAAAGAGTCCACCTGTGAAAATTTTCATGGGTAAGCAAATAGGAGTAGTTTAGTTGGCACAAGGAACTCTTTAGCAGTAATGCTCATGGTTATTTGTACCAGCTCTGGAGCAAATGATTTCGTAGTTATGATGTAATCCGGAGCAATACATGCTTGGCCATTGTTACAGCCCCATTTGCCAACAGCAATCCTCTTAACAGCAACCTTCAAGAGTGAAAATCCGTTAGGAAAAAAGCTGTTTTACAGTACACTAAATTGAATATGAACCATTCATTCTTTTCGATCTAATAGATCATATTAACTAGAATTTACTTATACTTCATCTGGTAGTAGAGTAGTAGAAACACGCTTAACAAATCAATGGTTAGATATTCTTTCTACTACATATTTTATACTATGAGTATAATGAACTGTAAAATTTCTCTAGAAAAAATCCAAAAACAAGAGTTTTCATTAAGAGTGACAATTTACAAAGAGATAGTTTACATGAAGATTAACGTTAGAATCAACAATAGCAGGGGATTTTCCACCGAGCTCCAGAGTCACTGGGGTTAGATGCTTTGCAGCTGCTGCCATCACTATGCGGCCTACATTTCCATTACCTGCAATTTCACAGAAATATATGCACTTTAGAAACTTAACATTACTGCATGCCTGACATGTAGTCATACAAGACAGAAGAGCGATATACAATTAAGTACAAGAACCAGCAAATAAGGAAAAATAATTAATACATGACTACTCCATTCGTTCACTTTTATAAGGCTTATTTTTTTAATGATCTTGTTCACAAATATAAGGTTTGCATGTAGATTTAATGAAGTATTTCCTTCTTTACCCCTATTTATTCTCTCTCAACCATATGCATTTATTCATTACCATCCATACAAAGTATATCTTTCTTCTTCCAAGACAATTAATGAGGGCATTTAAGTCATTTTCTCTTATATCTTTCTCAATTTCAACACAACCTTAATCCTTGTGCAAAGTCACAGTACACCTTATAAAAATGAACATGAACGGAGGGAGTATACACGAAGAACATTTCAACCATGAAGTTTTCACAGGTAAGAACTTAACCTGTGTAGAAGATCTTATCCCATTTTTGTTCCAAGAGTGCGATTGTTTCTGGAATGCCTCCCTCCACAACTTTTATACAGGAGTTATCAATATACTCAGGTAGAAGCTTTGCCAACAATGATGAGGTTGCTGGCGCAATTTCTGATGGCTTCAGAACAACAGCATTCCCAGCAGCGATTGCTCCAATGACAGGGTCGACACAGAGCACTATAATGAAGGTGAAGTGATTACTTGTCTTTCTTACGAACAGTCAGCAAGCAGGGTAACATGCCAACTTATCATTCATAACACACAGACAGGAGGAGCGAAATGATTTGGTTATTTTTAGCTCAAATTAAGTAGTTAGAATAACAGTCCATGCAAGACATGAAGTTCTAAGATGGTACAAGTATCTTTAAAAGTTGAGCAGTGCTTCTATGCTTTTTCTCTCAATACAAGTTGCATAAATCTTGAAACAAATAAGTTACACAAATCTTAAAACAAACGACGGGGTAAATAATCACCATCTACCATTTATTCATGTTTTCATATTTGTGCAACTTTAAAAAAGAAAAGCATAGAAGCACCTCTCATAGCACCATAAATAACGGTCAAAGGATCCTCGCTTTTAAAGGAATAGTGCAGAAAACATGACCTCCAAATGCTCAGATGTTGAAGAAATCAACACTTGTAACATAAGATATGTTGCTATAGAGAACAACTGCAAGAAACCGATATGCAAAGTTTGTTCTGAGGAAAAGGAAAGATACCAACTATGACATGTAACCAATCCTCAAGCACAGGAGAGGGGAACATATAAAACTCATGCCCAACTTACGGCACCATCATCCAACAAACTAAGAAATGGCTATTATATCCTCAAAACCTCTTCCACGCAATTTGCATCAAGTCCCTACTCTAACTGCATTGATATATATTGTTGTGGCATGCATCTACGACTAAAAACACGTCATCAGCTTACAGAAAGGATAGTTCCAGGCTGAGATGATGAGCACAACACCGAGGGGCTCTGACATAATTTGCGCACTGGATGGGAATGTAGTTATGGCAGCAGGTACCTGGATATTAAGTAGTAAAGGTTACAGCCCAGATCAACAAGACAATGATTTTTAAGAAGTCTAAAACATATCTGGAGACTGCACTTGCATACAGAGTGCTAACCTTATCGGGTTTCATCCAATTCTTCAGCCCCTTCAAGGCAAAAGTGCAGGACGCCTTTGCCAGCGATATCTATGCCATCAGCAGACAAAGGGCAGCAAAATGTGGTTATCAGTTAGACAATTATAATCTGGAAGTGTCAGGTGAAAACAATCTCTCAACTTTTATTCTTCCTTTTCTTGGAAGTTCAAGAATAAATTGCGAAGTAAGTAGCCGAAGTTCTTTTTTCCCTTTTTGCTACAGTGGCAGATTGCAATCAGCAATCAGGGTGCGGTACCAACCTGCCCAGTCCATTCCTATCTTGAGAGTAACCGTGCCGCTTCAATAACTAAAGAGTGGAACTACTCAAACTAGGCATTCCTGGCTTGGAATCTTGGATTAAGCCAATACTTACAACAAATAAACTGCAGAAAGGATTTAAGAACAGAGAAGTAGAAACTGATGCAAGTTGCATCTGCCCAAATGGAAAAGGGCAAAAAGTTTTGCTCGAACCGAGAAATAGACGAAGACACAAACTTTTGCCGATCTGAGACCAAACACAGAAGAGGTTCTCGAGGAAGCAACACCACAGTGGAGTATTTGACCACTACGAATCAATTGGCACGCAACCCTTTGGAGAATTATGACGACAAGCACATAGAAGGGGACCAGAAACACCCAACTTTTCCAAATCACTGCCGAGCAGAACCCAAGAAGGATTCGGTGAAAAAAGTAGTAGCCTGATCAATTGAACACCATAAGTAAATTCGATCGCCAAGAGGGGAAACGGACCAATAAAAAATAGAGCATTTATCGATCCAGCATGAATTAACGGTGGTAATTAAGGGAACTCCAATTCATGAGGGCAAAAAAGTATATAAAAAAAATCCGAACAATCAAACTAATTTTCTCACAAGACCACAAAATGCTGCATATAAAAAGAAACACCCTTTACTGATCCAGCAACACACTACGATTAATCAGAAACAAAATTTTCTGAAGGCAAATCATGTATACGGAGCCAACATTGCAGTTGTCACCAATCCAAGAATCTATCCAAAAAAGAACAAAAGCGTAGCAATCCTATCTCGCTTCACGACGCATCACCACCGAAAGAACTTTCAACAGCAAGAAGCGGATGTGTGTGCATACATATATGCAAATACCTCGTGGAGGTAGGACTCCATTTTTGGCTTGGCGAGGTCGGCGTGGAGCGCGTCGCTGATGTCCCCCTCCCTCTCCTCGATCAACCTGACTAGCGCCCGCAGCTGCGTCGCCCGCCACTCCGCCGGCCGCGTCCGCCCCGCCGCAAAGTTCAAGCGCAGTTCCTGCGCCAACACCGCTACCTCCTCCGCCATGACTCCCTTCCCTTTGTTTAGCGAGCTCATCCTCCTCCTCTCGGTTGCTCGCCCGCAGCAATGCAGATAAGGAAGCAAAGAACAGAGAGATGCAAGGAGGAGAGATACAAGCAGGGATGGACCCGAGATAATCAGTAAGAGAGAGAGAGGACAACAAATTGAGTGATTAGTAGAGAGATGATAAGATTATGGACATTTCTCTCTCTGTCTCTCTCTGTCCCTCTCTCTCTCTCTCATTTTGTTTTGTTTAGAACTTTAGATGTAGATATTCTTTTAACCTTATCTTTAATGTCTTTTACCGGGCCATGGCGTTGTCGCACAAAACTGACAGGAAATGTAATTCTCACGTATCCCAAACACTGGAATTATAATAATGGAGAAATGTGAACAAATAATGAATGGGCCGAGTGGATATGATGAGATATGGCGTGCAGATTCGTGTATACTCAACTCAATATTAAAAAAAAAAAATCAATCAGTTAACCTCTCCCATTCAAATAAACTCAACTTAATTTATCAAGATGGAGGATATCTCAACTCTCAATTCACGGATCGTAGAACCCTCTTTATTAGTGACTAAGTGTTTGGTTGTTTTTCTTTGGATTCTATAAAAACTGATTCTAATTTGTGGTTATAGAGAAACTGATTATCTAAAGAAGTCATTATTTTGTCGTTAGATAATTAATTAATCAACTAAATCATTGCGGCCTTCATGTGCCGAGGAATCCATCTCCGAATCTCAAAGCAGCCCCGTGACGACGCACATCACACGTACGGTGTGGATTCTGTGACGGCACGCACGTAACACGTACGGTGTGGATTCCGTGACGGCACGCACGGTACACAACCACACGTATGCGGTATGCCCACAGTGTCAGTGACCGACCGCTAGTAAGACCGACCCCATGCGGCGGCGCGTCGTCTTTCCCTGCGCCCGGTGGTGGGAGGAAATCTCTGCGCGGTCCATGCATTTTGTCGGTGGGATATTTTGATTTTTGACAGGATCCTCGCGGCTGTACGCGCGCCCAAAGGCGCGTTCTCGTTTTCCGCTTTCTCACGCCGTGAGGCGTGCAGGCAGCGCAGCCTGTGTTCAGAACTTCAGATCGGATTGAACTGAAGCCGCGAGACGAGGAGCCCATGCGCGATCGGATATGCAAACGCTGCAGCCAGATACTGCGCGCTATAGAAAAGAAAGGGGAAAAAAATCCATTCTTAGAGCATCTCCAACAGTTCCTAATTTTTTGACTCCTAATATCTTAGATTGGGACCTTTCCAAGAGTTTTTGGGCCTACAAAATACATTATTCTCCAACAGTTCCTAATATTTTCTCCCAAAAAACCTTTCAATTGGTCGGGTGGGCCATCCTTTCCTCACGCAATCTGTTTTGTTCGGTACAGGGATGAAAGTTGAAACTCAGTGGCATAGAAGAAATCGTAACTTTTTTAGTACTCCCTCCGTTTCTTTTTATAAGGCGTATTTGGTTTCGTTAGGACAAGGCTTTGACCAATAATTACTCTATTAGCATATAATTTTTATGACACAAAATTGATATTAGCAGATTTGTATTCAAAAGTACTTATATATAATTATGATTTTGTATTGCATAAATGATATATTAATGAAGTAATCGTTGGTCAAAGTCTTGTCCTAACGAAATCAAATACGCCTTATAAAAAGAAACGGAGGGAGTAGCAACTTTCAGTGGCATAAAAGAAAATTTCTCCTTTTTTTCATACTCTTTCTGCATATCTTATTTTTCTCACCCAACGTATCAAACACCAGAAACTTCTTTGCAATAAGAATAATCTATAGTAGATTCAGGTCGCCACCAGCAAAGAAGCTAGTTTCTAACTTTCTATAGTAGGTTCGAGTTGACACCAAAGAAAGCGACTAGGTTCACAAGTAGTATATCAACGAAACAAATGTGCTAATTGCGAAGACAAACATATTTAAGTTCAGCATGAGTACCGATAGCTTCTTGGTTTCTTTGAGACATCTCTCTGTTTTAACCAGAGTAATCTTGGACCCTATCTGATAGCCTTGCAATCTCAAAGTTCTTTGCTGTGACCAGAGTTTCCATCTCTGATTCAACTTCTGCACGAGCAAATCCCTGTGCAATAGCAGCAGCTACAAGTTGTGAGACAGTTATTTGCTGGCACAACTCAGCTCCTGGATCCATGCTTGAATCATCAGTCTTCTCAGCTGCGCTTGGAGATGGAAGTGTCAAGGCAACAAGTGATAGGTGATGACTCAGCTTCTTCCACTCCTTTTGCAAGTTATCAAGTTCTTCCTCAGCTTGTTTCCTCCTCTCAATTTCCATCAACAGACTTAATCTCATTTCACAGAGGTCATCATCACTGGATCGCGAAGATCGAGCTGCACCATCACTGGATATTTCTGAATTTCAAACAAATTGGACTTAGTGTGGAAACAGAAGCATTGCCACTAGTCAGTAGAAAAAACAAGCATCCAAATTTGCCCTTGCCCTTACAGGACATTTCATTCTGCCCATCCAAGGTCTCCTCCGCACCATTGTCACCTTCAGACACGCCATTGCTCTCTTGCTGAAATGCAAACTCAGGCTCCTGCACTGCCAATGCTTCACTCCTTTTCGGCAAAGCAGGCAGCGTCATGGGGAGCTTCGGCCGGCTACCCTCACTCCCAACATCACCCTAGGAAAGTGTCTTGACGAGGCAGGGCCCCCGCCGCTTATGGTTGGTGAGGTACGGCGACCAGGTTTCGGGGAACGAGGAAGGCGAGCCCGACGGTTGCGTGTTCTCAGGCGTGGTGTAGGGAGTCGCGACGTGTGCGCCCTAGCAGGAGTCGCCCGCACAGGTATCGGCTCCTGGGTGGCCTTCTCCTGAGGCAGCGGAGGCACCGGCGGCGGCTAGGAAACAGGCTTCTGGGCCTGCGTCGGTGACCCGGTCTCCAGGAAGGGGTCCAGCACGTATTGTGTGATGGTCGGCATGGGGATGCGGCTGCCGGGAATCACCGGAGATTGCACCTTCCCAGCATCAACGAGGCCCTAAATCGCAATTGACAAAACCAGAGGAGGTGCGCACGCTGATTTCTCCGCGGGAGGGGCGATTGGGAGCGCGGAAGCAGTGCGGAAAGATGAGGTCGCGGGGGATCAGTTTTGGGCGTGCGAAAATTTGGGGACCGGTTAAGAGGAACTGTTGGAGCATGTTTTCTTTCCATCAAGTCCAAAAACAGATTTTAGGAATGCATTTGAGGCATTGTTGGAGATGCTCTTAGTCGCTCGCTCTTTCTATGATTTAATTTTCATCTCTTAAATATAATATCGGGTAAAACACGTTATCATCAATCCATACCCAGTATTGCACTTGAGAGATGAAGAGTTATTTTACCTGCGTTACACTTTAGAGATGGGGGACATATTTTACCCGGTATTGCACTTGAGTGATGAAAATTAAATTATACGAAGAGTTGACGTTAAATATGGACATTTTCAAAAAAGAAAAAGGAGGTGTTTCTTTATATCCCTATTTAAAAATTGTATAAGTATTAAAATATGAATGAAAGATATATGATTATTATTTCTCTCTTCGTTTGTTTTAAGATTTATACAAATTGTATTAGGACGTTGATGTATAGAAATACTGTTCAAAAAAAGGAATTCTCGATTGGTGCTTCCGCATCCAGATAGTCCCTGATTTGCACAGACTGTTTACCTTTGTTTATTCTATTTTCTATGAGAATACAGCTGTAGGATCGAGAAATACGAATATAACAATCAGAGGGAGGTGAATGATTGTGCGGAAGCTTAAAACCAAATTTTCAATATACTAAAACTTTACCCCAAATCGGATTCAAAAAACAACTTCGTATCCAGCAAAAACAGATTGACAAACGCTCTATAAATCGCGGATTCCTGAAAATCCAACCGTTGGATTGATCTGAAATTTGAACACAAGAAACTAGATTCCGATACAAATCGAACCCAAAAAGAATCAACTCGATCGGACTTACGGATCAAAAGTTATGAACCTTGTAATCTTGCTGTGATAGAATATGACGAAAATAGATCAAACCCTAATTTCGTGATTAAACGAAATCTACAAAAGATTGAACAACGAAACTTTGAGGAACACTAAAAAAAGCCCTATGAAGATTTTGGATAGATCAAACCAAGACAAAACTCAAGAAATCAAAATAGACAATGAATCAATCTACTAAACTGAAGACCGTGAAGCGTGAAGCGTGAAGTTGCCGGGCATGTTGCATTGTGCGACGTATGCCAGAGAGTTAAGGCAATGCATCAGAGGCCAGCAGGATTGCTGCAGCCTTTGAAAAAACCTGAGTGGAAGTGGGAGGAAATCGGAATGGATTTCATTACCGGTTTGCCTAAGACTCAAGGAGGTTATGACTCCATATGGGTTATAGTGGATCGCTTGACCAAAGTAGCCCATTTTATCCCCGTGAAGACCACTTACTCGGGGGATAAGTTAGCAGAGTTGTATATGTTCAGGATTGTCTGTTTGCACGGAGTGCCAAAGAGGATTGTATCGGACAGAGGTACCCAATTTACCTCAAGGTTTTGGAATAAGTTGCATGAAGCCATGGGAACCCGTTTGAACTTCAGTACAGCCTATCATCCACAAACGGATGGACAAACCGAAAGAGTCAATCAGATTCTAGAGGATATGTTAAGAGCGTGTGCATTGGCTTATGCTACCTCTTGGGATAAGAGTTTGCCGTATGCCGAGTTCAGTTACAATAATAGTTACTGTGCTAGTTCTGAGATGTCACCTTTTGAGGCCTTTGTATGGTCGACCTGGGGACGCCATTAAACTGGAATGAGACCGGCGAGCGCCGTGTCTTCGGGCCTGATATTCTTCAAGAAGCTGAAGAGCAGATTGCCATGATTAAGGAAAGGTTGAAGATAGCCCAGTCACGACAGAAGAGTTATGCTGACAATCGTCGCCGGGATTTGAGTTCTGAACCAGAAGACTTTGTATACCTCAGAGTCACACCGCTCAGAGGGGTTAAGAGATTCCATGCCAAAGGAAAACTCGCGCCGAGATTTGTTGGACCATTTAAGGTTCTCAGCCGCAGAGGTGAAGTTGCTTATCAGCTAGAGTTACCGCAATCACTAGCAGGAGTGCATGACGTTTTCCATGTGTCCCAGCTGAAGAAGTGTCTCCGAGTGCCTGAGGAGCAGACACCGCTAGAATCAATTGAGCTACAAGAAGATCTGACTTACAAGGAGCACCCCGTGAAGATTCTGGACACCATGGATCGAGAGACGAGGAACAAGTCAACCCATTTCTGCAGAGTTCAATGGAGCAACCACGCGGAGAGTGAAGCAACTTGGGAGCGCGAAGAGGATTTGAAGAAAGAGCTTCCGAACCTATTCTGTAGAGAGCCCTGAATCTCGGGGACGAGATTCTGTTAAGGGGGAAAGGTTTGTAACACCCCAAAATTTTGCTTTTCTTAGATTCATGTGTGATTTGGCACTTTGGTGAATTTTTGGAATTTTCTGGAATTTATTTGGATTTATTTGGAATTTATTTGAATTTATTCCATATTGAAATAATTAAAGAAATTAAATTTTCAAATAAAGTTTAGTTGGAAATATTTTATTTGAGTCCCAAATGCCCTAAAATATTTTCCAAAATTTTTCTGGAATTTTTCTGAGTATTTTGCTATTTTTCTTGAATTAAATGAATTACTGGAAATTATTTTAAATATTAAATCGCTGGAAAATCAACTCGGGTCGAGTACTGTTCATCCGACCGAGTCGGAACCCGAGTCGGACTCGAGTCCGACCCGAGCCACGTGACTCGACCGAACCAAATTTTAAACCTAATCGATCCGTAGTTGGATCGAGATCCAACGATCGAGGATTAGTCGCCGTTCGGCCGGGTCGGCTCCGGACCCGTCTTGGCGCTGGCAATCGTGGCCATTGATCGGACACGTGGACGACCATGGGTCGTCGTCTCCGCTGAGTCCGATACGGATCGCGCCGCCCCTCGCCGGGTTCGTTAGGGTTCCGGGTTTTGCGCGCATGCCTAGGCTATTTAAAGCCGGACCGGTCCCGAGGTTGCCCTCTTCCGTGCGCCCGCTTGCCCTAGCTATTAGAGCTCAAGCCGCCAAGCCGTGCCGTCGATCGCCGCCGGTTGGGCGGAGCCGCTACGGTTTCCTCGTCTTCTCAAGACCGATAGCCCTTCTCCGCCGTGTTGGAGCCTAGGTTCGGAACCCCCAAGACAAGGCGCACTGCGGACATCTCGATCACGCCGAGAACACCGTAGCGCCGCGCGCGTGGTCATCTTCCTAGCGCGGCAACCCGACCTGCCGTGATGCCATCTTCGTCCCACGAGCTCCGTGCACCGTTGGATCTTCATCGGACGATCACGGTGAGTCCACGCTTCGAAACTTTAGAAAACCAGATTGGATCTGGACCGTTAGATCAAGATCCAACGGTCCGCATGTAGCCACGTAAGCCACGCCGCGCTAAGCTGGATAAGGTTCAACCGCTCGATCGAGATCGAGCGGCGTAAATAGCGCCACGCGTCACCGCCGGATCATACCACGCCACCCACGGTGAGGCAAAAATCCGATCCAATACTGGACCGTCCGTCTGAATCGAGCGGCTCGGATCGTGCCACGTAGCCTAAGCGCGCGCGCCGTGCGGCGCCGTGGGCCAGCGACATGCGGGCCGCATGTCGGCCGCGCCGCCGTGGCGCCGGATCCACCGTGGACCCGAGCGCGCATGGGCGTGTCCATGGACAGGACACGTGGCGGCCGGGTGGTGCCACGTGGCCGATGACGTCCTGTTGGCGTCATCGGTGGGCTCGGCCGGCCAGCGTCGGCAAGTCCACGTGGACCAATTCGGTCTTGACCGCGTGTCATCTTGGCGCAATAAATGAATTTCCGAAAAAAAGAAAATGATTTATTAATTCGAATAATTGATTTCAAATTTGATTCAAACTTCAAACACTTATAACTTTTGCGTTTCAACTCCGATTTGAGTGATTCAAATTTCTAAATTTGTATAAAATTGAGATCTACCTAATGATGAATTTTATTTAATTTTTGGACTAAAGTTTTTCTCTGTAATATTATTTAATTGATTATTTAAACTTCAAAATGCTATAACTTTTGCATTTAAGCTCCGAATTTGACGATTCCAGTTTCTAAAAATTCATAAAATTATGTTCTCTCTGTTTATGAACTTTATTTGGATGTTTGGACACTTTTTATCTACTGTTTTATTTATTTGTTGCTATTTGCACGCGTTACGAGTAGACGTTGAAGTGTCGGAAGGATTCGAAGGAGAAGTGTTGACTCAGGAGCCAGCTCAGGACCAAGAACAAGTACTTTTTGAAGACAAGTTATGCTTTGACCATGTTGATCCCATTTTGAAACCTATTTTGGTTCAAATTATTGCATGCTAGTTTAAATTAGAAAATGCTTTACTTAATTATGGGTAATTAGATAAATGCCTAATTGCTGTATGACACCTTGATTACTTAAATATGTGCCATGACCCCTTGTCACCCTAGTTGTGGATTATTAGTTGGACATTACTAAATTGCCAACATGGGTTGGTAGATCGTTGTAGTATATGGCTTAGAGCACGCTACGTGCTCATGACATGATTTTGGACAATCAAACGTTAATATTGACTTAATGACATATTGAACCTGTTTTGGAAAGGTATCATGTGATGTTGATGGCACGTGGTGCATGGTAACCAACTGGGGTTTGATAAATAGCTTTTGACCGGGGCATGTGGCAAGAATGATCAGTGGGCGGTTGTGGCACTGGGGATGTTGTTTTGGTTCTTCGGGTAGTCTTGCCCTGGTCACCCTAAGGACTTAACCTTGCAAGCCTTTGAACTGAGTCAATCTTGCAACCACATGTCTGTAATGGGACGGACCTAGTTGATTAAGTTGCTAATAACGTACCTGTGGGACCTCTGGGTGTCAACTACACCCTTTGTGTATGTTGTATGGGGGAGCGTACCGGGGTTGCGGCCAGGTACCCATCTAACGGTTGGTTGGCCTAAACTTCGCCTTAGCTAAGGGAAGGGTTAGTGTGCAACAACCGGGGAGGACCACTTGTATTGTTAGAAGTTTCCGAAGGACTTTGTTACGGGAACTCGCCTTTGTGGTGTTTGATTGTATCTTGTGGGTAAAGTGCATAACCTCTGCAGAGTGTAAAATCTATTCGAATAGCCGTGTCCGCGGTATTGGACATCGCTCGGGAATTACAGTCAAGGGTTAGACTTTCTTGAAAATAATTTGGACTTGAAAGGTTGGGTTTGGTAAAACAATGATGTCGATGGAAATGTGGATTAGGAATGGGAAAGATGTTAATTAAACTCCTGGAAAAATTATTGATGTTATACTTGCTTCTACTGCTTTCGAATTTACTTATGATACTTGTTAAATGCTCTTACTGCAAATATACCTTGAGCTATTCCTTTGTATTAAGCCATGCATGTAGTGTATTAGCTTGCATTCTGTGCATGACTTGCTGAGTACCAAGTACTCACCCTTGCCGCAATACAACACCAGTTGAGGAGGAGACTACACCAGCTTTGGAGGAGGAGCTCCAAGAGGAACCGTCTACTTAGGGAGCGAGCCCAGTCAGTTGCCTGTGGTATACTGGATGGCGCCACGAAGTTATCTTATTTTTCCGCTGCTATTATTTCTCTCTTAATAAGTTTCGCCCTGCGTGGCGTATATTTGTAACTTGACCATAAGGTCGAGCTACCAGTTTGACTATTTAATTAAAGTACTTTATTAGTATCGAGTGGTATGATTGTGATATTTACCGATGTTAAGACTGTGTGCACTAGCGCGTTCCTGGACTAGTGCTGAATACACAGAGGGTCCGGATTTGCAGATTCGGGTCCCGACAACATGCAAGCTACCCTAAACGATTACAACTCTTGCACGCGTATGGCAACCCTGCCATACACACGTGACTAACTAGCCTCCATGCGCACTAGTCTTTAGCCCGAACGTCTCGCATGACATCCTTGACCACCAAGACCTCAGTTCCTCCAGAACCTAGTCCCGAACCTCAGCTCTTCCATGAACCTAGTTCCGGTCCCGTCATCGACCACGTTCGCCCTCGAGCAACACCTGCACATGAACACACAAAACGATTCCGAGCACAAGTCCACGACTTGACTCACATTAATCCATGCAACTACTCACACGAGCATTGCATAAAGTCCACTTCAAAATATGCATCATGAAATTCACACTAATTTCATAATCTCAAATTCAAATCAAAATTCAATTCCAAATTTGCTCAAAACCCTAACCGAGCAAAAAGCATTCATCACGGACAAAAATCTAAAAACCCTAGAAAAACCCATCTATGGCGGACCAAAAATATTGGTATGTCATACACACGGAAATAGCCATTGCAAAAACCCGTTCACGACGGACCAAAAAATTTGGTCCGTCATACACATGAAATCTGCTCTTTTGAAAATCCCATTTATGACTGATCAAAAAATTTGGTCCGTCATACACATGAAATCTGCTCTTTGAAAATCCCATTTATGCCAGACCAAAAAATTTGATCCGTTATACACATGAAATTTACTATTTCTTGATATTATAGTCCGACGCAATAGGAAAGTATCTGTTTCTTAGTGTAACACATGCACAAGCAATTTTGCAAGATTAATCCTAACCAATTTTTCAACACATGATTAAACCAATTTTTCATCACATGATTCACAGCAGCCTCTCCATATTTTTTTTAAAAAAAAAATTCTCTACGGACTACAGTGAGACTAGGACGGATTCTCAGATCAATTGGACGTTGGTTTCTGGCTACCTTTTATTGCCATTGCCCCTTGTAAAAGATACTAGTAGTATTAGTACCAGATGAAATTTGGCCGTTCCTACAGTGCTGTGCACCACGTACAAGTCATTTGTTCACATGCCATGTGACATCCCTTCTTCCCCAGATGATGAGTGTAGCACTAGTGTTTTGTCCTTTCTTCTTTTTTTTCAACACTTCAACGGCTAATTTGCCAGTTAAGTGGTAATCGGGAGCCTAGGCTTATTGCTCTCCCTGCCGTTTTCTCTCCTTCATTTCTCTTTTTGCTCCTATTTGTTTTTGTTGCTATGAATTTGCTACTCTCTCCTGTTATAATTGTAAAACGTAATTTGATTTTACACAAAGATTAAATTTGATAAAATTTAAAAAGTATTAGAGAAAATGACTTGAATACCATACTTAATTATCTTAGAAGATGAGGGATACTAATACTCCGTGTGTGTAGTAATGAATAAGTACGTATAGCCAAGAGATAATACATAGGGTTATAGCAATAAAAGACTTATTAAATGTATATACAATCCTTGTATTTTTAAATAGGATTATTAAAGTTACATATGACTCGTATTTCTGAACTAATGGAGGGTACTTGCTTCTCTCTTAATCAATTAAGAGAGAATTTAATGAAGATTAGTCAGCCAAGTCGAGGCCGGGCAATACTAGTCAAGATTGGCGACAGAATTTAATGAAGCCCAAATGTTCCAACACGCAAGTACCACTGCAAGCTCGTCAGGTTCCGATCTGCCTGTGGCCAAGCCTGGACATCGACGTCGAGACGGCCGAATTGAATTCAACGGTACGCACTCATTTACTCGCCAATTGAACAGCATTCCTCAAATTTCATTCCCTATATCCTCATATGCACTCTTATAAAGATTCCTTCCTATATCTCTTCCTCTCCAACAAAGATTCCTCAAATCTCATTCTCTATTTTGTCACTCCTATATTATAATGATATTTCATAACCGCCATATGAGCCACGCTTAATTTGAGCGGAAAAAATTTGACCTGGCTATTTTTAATTGCGGAATTTAAAAATTTGATTCTCTCGCCATCGTAACGACTTATATTGTAACGGCTATATTGTAACGGCTATATTGTAAATTCGCCATATTGTAATTCGGCTATATTTTTAGGCTATATATACACAGTCATTTACACTTCCAATCCTTGCCCCATATCCGAATGTTCATTATCTAGTATATCTCAATGAGTCGTCGTAACTTAGTTCAAGATTTCCTCTCCCGAAGACTCATCGTTTGATGACGACGATGAATCTCTTCTTACAAGATATCTAGTACATAAGAAAGAAGATAAGTGTGTGAGTGCTCGACGCCATGGGGGGTTCTATTGTTGGCCATCAATACATACATCGCAATGAGAGGAAGGGCATGCCAAAGGCTATACCGAGACTATTTTGTCTGATCCTCCTGGCCTACGGCCAACTTTCTCTCTGCGGAGGTTTATGATGAGAAATATTTCAATTGTTTGTATTTTTATTGATCATCTTTTCTATAGCTCATTCTTCTTTTGGCGCAGGTTTCAATGAGTCGTTACCTATTTCTTCGCATATTGCATGTCAGAGAAACCCATGATGATTATTTTGTTCGTAAAAGGAATTGTCTTGGCCGAACTATCGGGTTATCTTCTTCTGTAAGGTAACTGCAGCATTCCGGATGATAGCTTATGGAGTACCGGCAGATGCTATTGATGATTGTCTACGGATTGCAGAAAGTACTGCCATAGAGAGTCTTAAAAGGTTTGTGCGAGCTATTATTGTCCTCTTTGGAGATGAGTATTTGAGATCTCCAAATGAGAATGATACTGCTAGATTACTTGCAATCGGTGAGGAAAGAGGTTTTCCTGGAATGCTAGGAAGCATAGATTGCATGCATTGGAGGTGGAAAATTGTCCTACAAAGATGGCAAGGCTTGTATATCGGGCATGTACACAAGCCAACAATAATTCTAGAAGCGGTTGCTTCACAAGATCTATGGATTTGGCATGCCTTTTGGTTTACCAGATCTCACAATGATATTAATGTTCTTCACCGTTCCCCTCTCTTCGCAAAGCTAGGCCAAGGACAAGCGCACTGTATGAATTACACTCTCAACGGTCACAATTACACAATGGGGTACTATCTTGCAGATGGGATATATCCTGAATGGGCAACATTTGTGAAGACAATACCACTCCTCACTGGAATAAGAAGAAATATTTCTCCCAAGCTCAAGAGGCAGCTAGGAAGGACGTGGAACGAGCCTTTGGAGTTCTGCAATCTCGATTTGCAATTGTTTGAGGTCCAGCACGTTTCTGGGATCAACAAACACTAAGAGATATCATGACGACTTTTGTGTCATCATGCATAACATGATAGTTGAAGATGAGCGAGACGGAGGACCACTTGACTATAATTACGAAGGAATGGGAGAAACAGTCTCAGTGTCACACGAGCATACGCCTGAACTCTTTGAGTTTATTCAAACTCATCATTCCATTCGAAATAGGGAAACTCACCACCAGCTACAAAACGATCTAGTGGAGCACTTATGGCAACGTTATGGAGGGGTGTAATTCTATTTGTTGTAATGTATTCAGTCATTCATCTATGTATTCAATCATTCATCTATTGCAAAACAAGAATGCTGTGTGATTTCAAATCAACCATCAACCAAGATTGCATTGCAATATGTAAGTCCGTAACCTAAGGAATGAGGACAAATCAATCGTTTCTTAAGCAAAACAAACAACCTTGGTTCAACCTGACCTATTACATCTTCTAGCTATTATGTCGTTCTGCAAGCTCGTGTAATATTGTTTTTGTGTCTCAGTGCAGCGACTTAGATCAATGCCCATAATTCTCTCCTCCTCGACCATTTTCTTGAATTCAAGTTCATTTTTCTTGAATTCAAGCCTCTCTTTTTCTTGCTCAATCTTCTCTTTTTCTTGCTCAATTTTGACTTTTCTTGCTCAATCTTCGCTTGTTCTTGTGCATACAGTCGCTCATATCGCTTCATCTTTTTCTTCCTCTCTTTATAATCTCAAGTTCCTCTTTCATTTCTTAAATTTTCTAATGCTTCCATGTAAAGATTAGTTGTTGGAGCAACTTCTTTACCTCGACGTAATCGTTCTTTTCGCCGCTTTATTTCCAATTGGTCTACTTAAGTGATCATTTTCTCGTGATTAGGATGGTCCTCATCAAGATGAATTGCATTTGTGCTAACAGACGAAGATCCTTGACTTCCGCTACTAGATGTCTTTTGCTTCTTACGAGATAACCGAGCACACCACTTAGGATGGTATTGCAAAGTATTCCAGCAATGTAAGAATGCGAACGATCGCTTTTCTTCCTCATGATACAAAGTTTTAGCTTGCATAACTGCATAACCACACAAACAATATCTATGAGAACACCATCTACAAATAGGAAAGGTACATAGATTATGGACTAACCTTGTCCTCGCTGAGCTAACCCGCTTTGATTTCGACGCCAATCCGATCATGACACCCACAAAACTTGTTCACCGCTTCTTGAATAACAGTACCATCGATGTAAGTGAAGCCTCGTGGAGCGATCTGAAGTGAAAGTCTTATTCTCGTGGAAGTAGTCATGTATTCTTCTCCAGTAAGTGGCACGGGATTGTTGGTTCCCTTGTATTGCATCAATACTAACATTCAGCCATGCGGAGACCAACATATTGTCTTCTTTCTCGTGAGAAATTTTTGATCTTCTATTGTTTGCTTTTATTTGGGGACTATCCATAAGTTAATCGGTGATGGTTGTGAACCATGTGGACTTTCCCGTGGAGAAGGTTCGTAACCATCCCAATCACGGAGTGCATCCTCCCTCACTCAATGATTTATATAGAAGCCATCCATAATTTATATTCGACAACAACAAAATTTCTCAAGTGCTAACAAACAACATCACAATATCTTAACAAGTTAACAAACATCATTACAATATCTTAACAAGCCTAACCTTAGCAACATTACATCATAAATAACAAGTCTAAAACCATTCTTACCAACATTGCATCATACATAACAAGTCTTAACATTAATACAAGACTAAAACCTAGATTCGAATCATCACTATCAAGTTCGATACCCTTCATCTTCACAATACCGCTTGTCATCACGCTTATCCTCGCCATCACTCGGGTAGTCATAGGGAAGACACAACTCAGAGTCTACATCCTCTGCAAGCTCTACTTCATCTCTTTGCAAAGAAGCTTCATGTGATTGTATGGCAACTTGCTCTAAGTCATGAGTTATAGCTTCGACATCCATCAAAACGCTTATTGAGTTCATTGGCACATTGAGATGTGCAATACTAAAATTGTCTTCTACAATTTTGTTAAGGTCCAATGCGATGCTTTCTATTTGTTCTACCGGCCCATGCCAAGCCTTTACTCGCTTTCTCTTGATCCTTGTCCATCTACATATACAACAGTATGCATAAACTAAAGGTGCACAACAGGATTTATGAGCATCATCTACCAAGTTTGGTTTTCAAAGAAACGGCGACTCAACACACTGGATTATTGAGCAAATAAACAAATTTGTGCTATGCACATGTGCAACAAACCAACTCATTCCCACTAGCTAGATTGATGCTTGTAGTGGATAAATGCCAGAATGAATTACTTTGATAATTTCAAATATATGTGACTGAAGATATTATTTAGAATGTACAATCTTCCATTAAATTCTAATTAATTGCTTGGCAGTAACCTGTCAATGCAACGAACATATACCTACTACTACTAATCAAGCATAACAAAAGAGTAACAGAACCTCACTTGTAATTTATGATTGTCCCCTACAATAAGAGGTTGTTGGAGCACACCCAAGTAGAAGATGCACGATAGCCAGATTGGCAATACAAATTGCTTTGCAATAATATGCACTCTTTTCGCAATGCTCCACTTTCACAGATCGACAAGAAACATATGAAGTATATTTGTCAAATGTAGTTAGAATAAAAGAGGCAACAACAAAGAAAACATCAAGTGACCAACAAATAAAAAAAGGACAACAATTATGTAAAGAATATTTCTACACGTAAAACTAGAGGCTAGTGGTGCTCCAGTTAATGGACTGCATGTTTTCTTACGCTTTAAACTTCTACATAACTCCGAACCAAGTATGCTAGTTTGCATTATCATCTCCTTAATTATCCATATTTGGAAAAGACATTATAACAGCTTCTCAAGGAAACGTAATAAATCGGAGATCATAATCTGACGCCCATATCAAAAGTACACCCTTGTTCATACGAGTAAGATTTCTACTTGCCATCTGTAGTTGCCAGGAAAGATACTCTAGATGCTCTAACTATAGCATGGGTTCATAGATGCATTATATATACTACCATTGGTTGTTTGCTGCATGAAAGAAAGAAAGAAAAAGGATTGAAATGGTAGGAACCACAATTGCAACCCAAAAGGCTAGATTTGAGCTGTGCACAAAATGTACATTGCAGTGGGAAATTGGAGAACGAACTGACCACTTTCTCCACAGGATGCCAAGGGCCAGAAAGATAAGTGAATCAGCCCCAATAGACCTAAATCAAAGGCATCAATCCTAGATGTCAGCAAAGAGAATGGATACACCACATATAATCCATATAAAATGCATCATAGACCCCTTATACAGGTTTGCTTAATAGAACCTTCCTGACAGGCTTACTACTACAGCTACAGAGCTAGGCTCCAATCTGCTAAGATGTCTTCTTTCTCTTGGTTTCAATTCTCCTATTGGTATTGCCGGTTCCAACCAAGTGATTGGGCCTGGATTTGGATTTACTGGGCATCTTGCTTACGTCAAGCCTCTGAGATTATTCAGATATGCACATCCGCTCTTTGGTAAAGCAACATTTTGAAGAGTAATTTCTCTCTGGGGACCAGCATGATGATGCCTATATCCCCTTGCTACCTTCATCATTTTGATCTCAAGACGAATATGCTACCATTGGCAGTCTGTCAATCTTAGAAATAAACCAGAGTTTGCAGTTGAACTACGAACCCAGGGAAATCGATCCTAGCAGCTAACAAGGAAACTAAGAGTAAAGAGAAGAGTGTTCGCTTGGCAGAAGCATTGGCACGGCATCTTCCCAGTCTGGCGACCCATGGGATGAGCTGATCCGCATCTCGTCAGGCAGGCAAAGAAATCCCCCCGCGCGCCGGAGGAACCCGCTGCCACAAATCTCATTCCGCAGGGGGTGGGTGCGGAGAGCTCACCTCTCATCCGCCGGACGACAAGCGCAGAGACCAATCTCATTGCACCGACCAATCGATCGGGGAATTGGGAGTCAAGACTTCCTCAGCCTTCAGAGACACCGTGCCGACGACGCCGCGCCGGGCTTTCAACCAAGCCAAGCTTGATCCAAAGGCGAAGAGAGACGAGATCGAGAGACAATTCTGCTAGTAGAGGGAGGAAGCGCTGGCTTACCAAGCCAAGCTGATCCAAAGACGAAGAGGAGAGATCAGAGACACCGGAAGTAGAGGGAGGAAGCCAAGCGGGAGCGCACTGAGAGTACGGGGCGGATGGAGGTAGCGGCGACGGCGGTGGCTCACCTCACGATCGCGGCCGGAGTCGCCTCGCCGCCTCGGATCTCTTCGCTGGGGGCGCAGCGCTCGCTACACTCTCCTCGACGGCGCCGGGACCGAAGGGCGAAGCTCACCTCGCCCAGCTGCTCTCTGGCGTTCATCCCGGTAGCGGGAAGGATCGACCTGGCGTGCTTCTCGGATGAGGAATGGATTGGGGAAGGGAGCGAGGATGTGGAGATTTCGGGTTTCTCTCTCCCTTCCCTAAAAGTACAGAACGATTTGGGGAAGCTGTTGGAGCGGCTTCAGGGAGCCCGTTACTCAAAATTTAGGCTAGGGAGGGGTTTGGGGCATCTGTTGGAGATGGCCTTAGGACCCTGTCGCAACGCACAAATGGCAAATGAGCAATGCTGTCCTGTCCTTGCCTCCTTGGAGCGAATGAGTACGTGTACGAGCGTTTTTTTCTCTCTCTCCCCACCACTACTTCGATGCTCTTGTTTTCCTTCTTCTTTTTTTCGTTTCTTCCTTTTTTGTCTTCGTGGTTAATTAGCAGTGCTGCCTTGAAGTTGAACATAACACGTAGCGCATGATCTGGTGGATTGCCATTTTACTTAAAGTTGGTGTCTTTGGAACAAACTTATCTTAGAATTGAACAGAAGACATGCACGTCTTCTTGTCATCACTTCTCTAGTCCTACGACGTGTTGTCTGTTGGCTTCCACAGCAGGAGACACATGTTATATGCTGTGTTTTCGTGATCGGAGATAGAATTATTTTTTTAATTATATTTAGAAGAGAGTTAGATTTAATAAATAAAAGTGTGTTATTGGGTTAGAAATACGACAACACAGTAGTCTACGTATGATGGCGCTCAGCGCAGAGCAGCACGGCAGTGTAGTGCTGCAGACGCAGAAGCACAGCACGCACGCTGTCTTGACGTTTGCATCTTGGGTGCCACTGCGCTGCTTGCAACGCATCGTCATCGCCTTTCCCTCGCACGAGAGCCGGTTTGCCCCCGAAAGCTCTCCCTAGCAGGACGGCGACAACCGACGGAGTGGGCCCACCTGCCGTGTCAGAGTGACAGCGTTTGCAGACCATGGGGAGCAGGCGTGCTGGCGTTCGCACTTTTCGACGTGGTGGTGGGCCCCGCGTGCCATGGCAGTCGAGGGGAGGAGAGGCTGCAGCTAGCATTTTGCTGGACGCACTTATTCTTTTACAAATCTAGCTTAGCTTTCCAAAATAAATCCGTTCTCTATCGCCGAAGCAGTGACATGTGACACGTACATTTGTCATATTTCTATACCGCGTTAAGGCACTGATAGCGGGCCTATTGGATTGCCTTGATAGAAATTTGCAGAGCAACTGTAATATCGCGGATTTTATACTCTTAATTTAGTAAAATCCAGAGGAGTGTGATCCTGTATTTTGAGCTGTTGGAATGAGTTGGAGTCATGTGTGTGTGAGGGAGAAGGTTATTTTTTCCTTTCCCCCCTTCACTTCTCCAAAAAAAAGAGGCAGCCACTTCTCCTCCTCCTCCCATGGCTTCCCCCCCCATGGAGCTCCTCCCCCTTGTGCTTCCTTGCGGTTTTGAAGCTTGGAGCCAGGGGCGAATACAGGCCTCGGGCTGCCCGTGCTGCACCCCGAGGCCTAGTACCGAAAGCCCATTAAACTTTTTTTAAAAGCTATTGAAAAATGATTAAAAACAGAGATTTAATTTAAGATCAGTTGGTCCAGCCCGGGGCTTGGACCTGGACTGGCTCCGCCCCTGCTTGGAGCTAAGGTAAACTTTGGGAATTGGTTCTGCATGTGGGGTGGTAGAGTTCCTTTGCTAGGGTTCTTGAGTTTGAGATGGGATTGGTTGAGGATTTGAGTGGATTGGAGAAGTTTGGGACCGCTCAGTTTTCAGGCAGATTTTGTCCCCTCTGTTAGGGCTTTGATGTCGAGGGCCTTAGAGGCGTTTCCTGGTTGGCCGACTGTAGAAGAAGTTGTAAATTATCCTCTTGTGGTCATTTAGAGTACAAGAACACAAAAATCCATTCATCCAATCAAAAGTTATGCTAGTTTTAGTGTAAACTGTCCAGAACAAGTGTAAATGTATGTCACCTCTGTTCATTTCAAATCTGAGAATGATTGAAAAATTTACTGAATTTTTGACTGTAGAATAAGTTGTAGATTATCCTCTTTTAATTCATTAGAAACTGGGTTCACTCAATTTGGATCAACCATGTAGGAGTTATGGTTGTTTTAGTATAGTATGTCCAAAATTGAGCTAGTTTGGGAAGCATGGTTGTTTCCGGGATTGACCGTCAATGTTTTATGCAACGTGGTGTCATGATTGGTTGTTAAGTTGTGTTTGTATGTGATTTCTGATTTCAGGAGGAGTGGCTTCTTCTTCGCGCGCCACTCCACTCCCAGCGGCTAAAGGCAAGTGTGTCAACTAAACTGATGATAGGATGTTGTTGCTCACCTGTGACTATGAATAAGATTATGCTAACGATTATAGTTATGCTTATGAGTATGTCTAGGATGATGAATATGTTATGCTAATGCAAGTGCATTATGAAGATTGTGGCTCGGTTGTGCATGGGTTGCTTATTATTTTGCGACTTAACCGCCGGATAGAATTTATATGTTTTGTTACCATATTTTTACTCATGAATATGATTAAGATAATGTGAATGGTGAGTTTATGGATATGAGGATATGTTAATGTTCATGTAATTGATTATGGCTATGATAACGTTGGAAAAGAATGCAATCTGTGATTTATTCATGTCAATTGAATATGTGCATTCATAATGGAAGAGGCGACCCATGCTGATGTGGGCCTCTATGCTCACACGTAGTGAGCACGAAAGTCCTACCTTGTAGTCCCATACACACGGATGTATGGGAGTGAGACAGTAAGAGTAGGCCCCTGTGGATGTGGTTATTGTGATCTTCGTGATGTTAAGATTAATAACTGCTAGATTTATCTGTTTGGAGCCCAAGGAGAGCGCCACCCCATCCTTTTGCAAAAATGCCCTTCGAAAAATTTGAAATTACATTTAGGTCATTACACTTGTTATTTTGCAAATAGGACCCCGTAGTTCCATAGATTTAGGAAAGGGTCCTGCGTTGGTTTCTTTCATTTTCCCGGAAGGGCCTTCCATCGAAATTACGTCTAGGTCCTTCCACCTGTTATTTGTAAAAAAAGACCCATATAGTTCCATAGATTCGCGAACGTGCTCTTCACTGTTTTTTTGGCAAAAAGGACCCACCCGTAGTTCTGTAGATTCACGAACGGCCCTCCACTTTTTTTTTGCAAAAAGGACCCCATAGTTAAGCAAATTCACAGACGTCTCGTACCCAGCCTATTTTTGGAAAACCACCCGAGAAAACTAAAATTACATTGAAGTCCTCCAACCATTTTTTTTGAAAAAAAACTCGAAGCAATTTTTGTATGGCGCGGCATAGCGCGCGACTCTACCTAGTACTACTGGTGTTTAAACTAGGTCTCTTAGATAATACATATATATGCATCTGTGGTCAATATATATCTAAGGTAGGAGGAGATGATAATATATTAAAACACCATTTTTTTTAATAATATATTTTAAAATAATTTTATAAAAATAATACTTCAATTTTTTTTAAAAAAAATACACCTCTGTTACCAAATAAAATGGCGACAGATATCGCCAATTCATTTGATGACAGAAGCTCTATCGCCAATTCAAATTGGCGATATAACTTCTATCGCTAATTCAATTGACGATAGATGTCTGTTTTATCACTGATTGAATTAGTCGACAGACTGTTTTGTTATAGATTTAATGAGTTAATCTGTTGAGACTTCTGTCGCAAAATGAATTAGCGACTGGTCGCCAATTAATTTGGTTACATAGATATATTTTTTGTAAAAGTAAAATTGTACTATTTTTTTATAAAATTACTTAAAAATGTATTATTTAAAAATCTTAAAACACAATAGTACACTTCTTAAAGAAGTCTAGCGCTGATGGCAGAAAGTAGAAATAATAGGTTTGAGGGCAATGAAGTTATTTTCCAACTCGTTCGCAAGCTCCACGTAACACTGCCGATCTGTCCCCTAAATAAATTCATATGCAAACTTGCAAAGTCACACGTTCTATCGTTTCCAGATCGATTGGGACCTGTTCCAACAAGATAGGAGCATTAAGCCTAGCTTGTAGATTGGGGATGGCTATATGTACCTTACTCTTCTCTATTATAAATAGTTGTTATTTTATATATCAAGGGTTCTCTACAATACATATTTAACCATTAATTTTTATTATAATATATTTATAAAATCTAATAAAATTATGATATTATAAATATACTTTTAAGATAAATCTGCACATATAATTTTTACGTATCTAATTTAAATATATAAGAGATATTAATAATTAAAATTTTGAAAATTTGACTATAGCTATGTTAAAAAAGCCACTTTTTATGGCCGGACGAGTAAGCGTTAAACCTCATTATCATCATTACTGTTCCACTGGCTAGCGATCGAGCCATGCATCGATGACCCTTTCATTCATTTCACACATGAATGCGCAGAGGTGTCAATTTTGGTAGGAATTTGCTGCGAACAGGACGAAGTCATGTCAAAGACCTACGCATTAACAAATCGAAACCTCCATTTGTAACTGCTAGATACCCAGGCACGAGTGATATCATGCAAGGGTGATTTTTATTTTATTTTTTTCCAAACGAGCATGATCTGGACGCAGTAATTGTTACCGCTTTATGAATTCCTTAGGATTTTTGGCACTTAAAGAAAAGATTTGTATTGATCAAAGTAAGGTATCTCAAATTTAAATTTTAAAATAAAATGAACATCAAATATGAAAAATATAATTAAATCCTAAATAACCCTTGTATTATCCCCAAAAAGTTATAGAGAAATTTGAAATCATTTGTTGCCTCTTGAAAAACAAAAACTGTGAAATTTAAATGCATTAATACCATTATCAGAATGTTTAAAAATATCAAAAGTTTGATCATGACATTAAATTCTTATGATAACTTAGGCATGCTCTCAGGACCCTTGTCAAAAGTTTTAAAAATTTCCAACATAACTTAGTAGCTCAATTAAATTAGCGAATTTGCTTTAAATGCATTAGTAGTATTGTCAGAATTTTTAAAAAAATGCATAAATTTAATCATGATCTAAAATTTTAATGGTATCTTAGCCATTCTCTAAAAACCCTTCTCAAAAAAGTTTGAAAAATCAAATTCACTTCATGCCTCTAGAAAACCAAAAAATAGTGAAATCTAAATGCATTAGTAGCATTGTCAGAATTTTTAAAAATCGCACGTATTTGTTATTTTTTGAAATTTTTTTGGTATCTTAGTAATACTATCAGAACCCTTCTAAATAAATTTCTAAAATTTCTAACATGATTTAGTAGCTCAATTAAATCAGTGAATTTGCTTTAATGCATTAGTAGCATTGTAAGAATTTTTAATAAGCGTGCAAGTTTGATCACGATTTAGAATTTTTATGGTAGCTTAGGCATGCTCTCAGAACCCTTCTCAAAAAGTTTAAAAATCAAATTCCTTTGATGCCTCCGGAAAACCAAAACAATAATATTTAAATGCATTAGTAGCATTGTCAGAATTTTTAGAAAGCACATAAGTTTGATCATGATTTAAAATTTTTGTGGTAACTTATAAATGATCTCAAGACACTTCTAAAAAAGTTTTAAAAAATTTCAACATGATTTAGTAGCTTAATTAAGTAAAATTTAAATATATTAGTAGCATTGTTAGAATTTTTAAAAATCGCATAATTTTTATCATGATTTGAAATTTTTATGGTAGATTAGGAATGCTCTCAGGACACTTCTAAAAAAGTTTAAAAAATTTCTAACATGATTTATTAGCTCAATTAAATTGGCAAAATTGCTTTAAATGTATTAGCAGCACTGTCAGAATTTTTAAAATTTGCACAAGTTTGATTATAATCTAAAATGTTTATGATAGCCTATACATGCTCTGAGGATCCTTGTCTAAAAGTTTCAAAATTTTCTAACATGATTTATTAGCTTAATTAAATACTAAAAAAATCAAGCAAGAAAATCATTTGCCAGGAATCGAATCGAGGACCTCACGCACACGACACAAGCACTTTACCATCTAAGCTACGACTAGTTGTGTCATATGATATATAGCAAATATATGAGCCTACCATCTGGCATAGAAGGTAGCGGCGCCGCGTGCACAACCCGCATCAGATGTCGCACAAGGAGAGACGCGGAGCGACGTGGATGTGCAAGGAGGTCGGAAACCTATGGGTTGTAATATAAGGACTATTCTAATTCAGAAAAATCTGATACACACATCGATATAATAGCAACCAACTAACGATAAAATAAAAAATAACTTGACCGTATGATCAGGGTTTTACACACTTAGCCTGAAGTGCCTAAACAAAATCTTGCAACAGAAATAACGATAAAAGTAGTAGTGGCCATTCGACGGAAAAAATGCTTAACTATATAACATTAAAATTATAATCTCAAAACTATACAACAAAAAAAAAATTGCAAAATTGACGTGGCGGCCGCCACGCCGCACGGCGGCAGCCAGGTGTCGCACGCACACACGCACACACACACGTACACACACACGCCACGCTGGCTGCTGCCACGCCGCACGGCGGCAGCCAGCACACACACACTCACACTCACGCACACACCCTTGCACACACTCACGCACGCACACGCACACGCACACTTGCACACACACTCACTCACGCACACACCCTTGCACACACTCACGCACTTCACTGCCGCTGCTGGCGGCGGCAGCCTGTGCCCCGCCGTGCTCGCCACTCTGGCCGCCGCCACCGGCCGCTGCTATTTTTGAAATATTTTTTGTTGTTGTATATTTTTGTAATTCTGATTTATCTGTTGTATATTTCATCATTTTCCATTCGACATCATAGTACTCCTCAAATACCTCTGGATGATATGATTCTCCTTTGGCAACTAAGCTACAAAGTGTATACCCGTGAATACATAGAGTACTCAGTAAATCGTGTATAACAATATGCAATTATATAATTATGCAAGGCTTTACAAATGATGGCTGAAAGGTTACTTTGTATAAAGCAATAATTTAATGTAAATACAATGTATAGATTGAAAGTGTAATTTGAAAATGACTAATAAATAAATTCAAATGAATTGAATAAACCACAAGTGAACTAACCATTCACATAACCACAAATAAACCAAAGTTGTATGAAAATCTAATCCTAGTTTGAAATTATCAAGCATTATCTATAACCGAGGATACAACTATTTAAATAGCTTTATACTTTGAAGAGGTTGCACAAGTTTACCCACAAGATATAATCAATTTATGATGTCGGTCAATACACGCTTCCTTAAGCGTGTGACTAAATGAATACTCTATGTTAACCTAATTCCACCCGCTAAGGTTTCAATGCTGAATAGGCTAGCCACCTAGTCAGAAAGCCGCTCTTGCGCCATGTGGAAGTGTCTAAACAACACCCACATTCATCTCAATGGCAAAACCAAATTGAGACATTACAAATTAATTAGCCACCAGGCCTATCCTATATTAAACATATGGTTGCACGATAAGTCTCAGCTCGATGGCGCACAAAGTTAAGGCATTAATCAATGCAGACGATATATTCATATCCCAAATTTGTTAACCGCATCCACTTAATGCACCATCACTCGCCTAAGTCGAAAGCAACATTTTATTTGACCAAGACCAATGACTACCCATGTCATAGTGCAACAATTTTATACTGTATCTAACAACCACGATTCAATATCTCATTAAGTTAAAAATTAATAATCGATCATTGTGGCAATAAACCTATCGTACAAATAAGCATGGCTAAGCATATTAGATGTACAACCCAAGTGGATGCTACTATTGCATCACTAAATAATTAACCAACTTAGAGTGACAAAAAAACCATGGTAATCAATTATCAGCATAGGAATTAAGCTGAATTAGGTTGATAACTACCACGTACAAGGATTTGTAATAACATGGCGATGCATAATAATTTAAACAAAAAATAATAAACTTAAAATTATAGGTTCAGCATTATCAAATATTATTGTTATGATATGGATAGAATCCGTATCCCCGGAGAGAAGGACTCTATCCATTGGTGGGCAAATTCGAATTTATCTCCAGGGGTCCTCCACTATATATATAGGGCATTGCCTTGTACAGAAACAATCAATCTAATAAAGAGAGAGGTTTTCCCCTTGTATGGTGTGCTTCTCCTTCTTCTGTTCGTGTGCTTGCATTGGTGTGTTGTTGATTGCGTGAGTGAACAATCTAGTTTCACAACAAGTTATCAGCACAAGTCTCTACCACAAGAAGTGGAGAATCGTCAACTACGACGGACGACTACTACCGGCGATTGATCGCCCGATCTGATCTGCAATCAACTCATCATCAGGCCGGCATCCAATCGGATTGTCGAAAAAGTCCTACGCGACTCTATCCTACGCGATAGCCAACGCTCCCGGCATCAAGAACGCAAGTCAAAAATCCTGCAGATTGTTTCACTAGATGAATTGATCTAATCTATTGTTAGGGAATTAGATCTAATCTACGGTTAGAGAAATTGGTCATTATTGTTCATACAAAAAAAAGTGTTTCGGCCAATTTGTCGCGGCCCGAAACCCTAAGCTGACCCGCCACGTCGCGCCGACCATGTCGCACCATGATCATTGAACATACCCTGGGTTTATTTTCTAGCTTTTGCCATGTTTAATATGTGGAAACCTAATTTTTCTGTTACTCAAGTAATTCTGAAAATTGCTCAAATATTAACGGAGAATTGAAAAATTTGCTAGAAAATTTTGAGGGCGTGAGTAGTTGGGATTTGATTTCAGTAATGAAGGAACAGATGCAAGACAATTGGTGTCTAGGAAAACACACATGAGGCTTGGTTCTTTAATTGGCACCCGGAAACGGGAAGTGCTCCCTCCTTCATGTGAGCCCTAGGGACGGGTTGACCTGGCCATGAATCGAGCTGACGGAGACATTCATTACCTGTTTTCACTCCCAGCCAACAAGAGTTACACAAGATGTAATTAGCATTATGCCGCGTTTAATTGATGTTGGAATTTATTTTCTGTTATTAAGTAATGATGGAAAATTGCTGTATAATTTGCTAAATACTAGGAAATTCTAGGAGAATTGTGATAATTATCTACTAAATAGATATAGACCAAAACTTTATTGATTCAATAAGGATGCATGCAAAATAATATTTTACCAGTAGTAAAATTTCATATTGCTTGCATATAGGATATCTCTGACATCGCAAAAGGGGAATTTGCTATGCTTACCCTGCATGGCAGCAATTATCTCACTTAGGCAATGGATGCCAAAATCAACCTAACAGCTAGAGCACTTGGAGCTGCTATTGCCCAGCCTGAAGCTGGTGCACCTGATGTGCCCGAACACGCAAAATGTGCTACTTTACATTTCCTGAGGCACCATCTTCATCCGGATCTGAAGGCCGAATACTTGATGGAGGAGGACTCGCTGGTATTATGGAATTCTGTGAAGGAACGCTATAACCAGCAAAGATCTGTATTGTTGCCAGAAGCACAACACGAATGGACACTCCTACGCTTTCAGGATTTTAAATCTGTGGCAGCATATAATTCTGCAATGCACAAACTTGTCGCTAAATTAACGTTTTGTAACCAGAAAGTTACTGATGCTGAAATGATCGACAAAACCTTGTGCACCTTCTACCCCAACATGATGATACTAAAGCAACAGTACCATCATGCAAAGTACAAGAAGCACTCTGAGCTTATTAGTGTTCTGCTAGAAGCAGAAAAATATGATGAACTCCTGTTGAAGAATCATCATGCAAATGCTAATGGAAATCAAGCATTGCCTGAAGCACATGCTACGGCTCAACAGGCTGTAACACCCCAATTTTTGCTTTTCATGATTTTAAATGAGATTTGGCACTTTGGTGAATTTTTGGAATTTTTTGGAATTTATTTGGATTTATTTTGAATTTATTTCCCATTGAAATAATTAAAGAATTTAAATTTTTAAATAAAATTTTATTGGAAATATTTTATTTGAGTCCAAAATGTCCCAAAGTATTTTTCAGAATTTTTCTGGAATTTTTCTGATTAATTTGCTATTTTTCTTGAATTATTTGAATTTCTAGAAATTAAATTGAATATTAAATCGCTGGAAAATAGCCGAGTGGGTTTGTACTGTTCCTCTAACCGAACCCGAATCAGACTCGAGTTCGAGTCCGACCCGAGCCCGAAGCAACCCTAACCCGTGCGACCGTTGGATCGAGATCCAACGGCCGCGATTGCGCCATGTCACCCATGTGGGAGCCGGGCCTGACCCGTTCGCACCTGCACGATCCGAGCCGTTGATCGTGCCACGTGGACGGCCTGCGTGCATCCACGTCACCCAGTCCGAGTCCCCGCCGGACTCCGTCGTCGCCGCCGAGTGGGCCTCGATTTCCACGATTTTCACGGAAGCCGAGACCCTTATTTATTGTGCCGCCACCCCTGCCGTGGAGCTCTCTTCCATGCGCACCCGTAGCCCCAACCCGTCATGGTCAAGCCGCCGCCGTTAGCCCGCGGGAGCTCGCCGAAGTTGGAGAAGAAGTCCGCCGCGGTTTTTCGCCGATTGCCGCCGCGTCCTCCATCCTCCGCCGTCACCGAGCCCAGATCTGGAATCGTCGCGACGAGCCGCGCCTGGAGGTACCACTCACCTCGTCAGAGTCGCACCCAAACACCGTTGGGCGTGTATTCGTCCCCAGCGCCGGCAACCTCAGCCCCGCCGTGCCACCGCCGGATCCACGAAGCTTCTCCGCCGTTGGATCTTCATCGCACGATCACGGTGAGTCCACGTCACCCCCTTGACCGTAGAAACCAGATTAGATCTAGACCGTTAGATCTAGATCCAACGACCCACATTCGTCCACGTCACCGTAACGGAATCCACGTTGCGGTATTTAGATCCAATCTCAGCCGTTGGATTTAGATCTAACGCACAAGATCTAGCCACGTAGCCCGTAAACCGCACCGTGCTTCGGTGCTTTAACAACCATTAGATCTAGATCGTGCGGCTCAGATTGCGCCACGTTACCCCAAACGTGCACAGTCCAGATCCGATTTGGGCCATTGATTTTCAAATCAACGACCGAGATCTAGCCACGTGTCCGGGAGTTGGACCGGCAGTCGGCCATGATCGCGGCGCCACACGTGGCGTCGGTGGGGCCCGCGTGTCGGTAGACGATAACCGCACCATGACGCCACCGCCGACGTCACGCGGGGCCCGCGAGTCGATCTGGCCGGCGGCGTGGTAGCGTCACCGCTGACGTCAGCCGAGGGGTCCCACATGTCAGTGAGACATGTGCCCGTGGGCCGGGTCCACGGTGAGCCGGGCCCGAGTCGTGGACCAAGTCCATGGACCCGCTGACGTCACGCTGACGCAATAATTCGATTTTTCAATAGAACAATAATTCGGTGAAAAATCAAATCCCGTGCTAACGTCATAAATCCGGATTTTTCAATAGAAAAATAAATGAATTAATTCGGTTTATTGATTTATTTGAATTTTCAAACTTCAAACGCTTATAATTTTTGCGTTTTAACTCCAATTTGAGCGATTCCAATTTCTAAATTTTTATAAAATTGAGATCTACTTAAACATGAATTTTAATTAATTTTTGAATATGAAATTTTCTCTGTTTATATTTAATTAGTAGATTCTTTAAACTTTGAGCGATTATAACTTTTGCATTTTAACTCCGATTTGGGCGATTTAAGTTTCTAAAAATTTGTAAAATTATGCTCTTCCTGTTTATGGACTTTACTTAAATTTTTGAGCAATTTGTATATACTGTTTTATTTACTTATTGCTATTTGCACACGTTACGAGTAGACGTTGAAGTACCCGAGGGCTTCGAAGGTGAAGTGTTGACCCAGGAGCCAGCTCAAGATCAAGAACAAGTACTTTTTGAAGGCAAGTTATGCTTTAACCATATTGACCCCATTTTTGAAATTAATTTAATTTAAATTATTGCACGCTAATTTAATTAGAAATTGTTTAAATTATTTCTAGGAATTAGATAAATGCCAAATTGCAGTATGACACATTGATTAATTAAATTATATGACATGAACCCTTGTCAACCTAGTGGTGGATATTAGTTGGTCATTATTAAATTGCCAACATTGGGTATTTAGACCGTTGTAGTATATTGCTTAGACCTGCTACGTGCACATGACATGATTTCGGACAATCAAATGTTAATATTGACTTAATGAGATATTGAACCTGTTTTGGAGAAGTATCACGTGTTGTGATTGTTGATGGCACGTGGTGCATGGTAATCAACTGGGTTTGATAAATAGATTTAGACCGGGGCAAGTGGCAATAATGATGTGGTGGGCCATGAGTGGTATCGGGGATGTCGTTTTGGTTCTTCGGGTAGTCTTGCCCTGGTCATCCTAAGCACTGAACCTTGCAAGCCTTTGATCTGAGTCAAACGTGCAACCACATGTCCGCAATGGGACGGACCTAGTTGAGTAAGTTACTAAAAACTTGCATGTGGTACCTCGGGGTGTCAACTACACCTTTTGTGTCGCTTGAAAGGGGAGCGTACCAGTGCTATGGCATGGTACCCGTCCAACGGTATGTCGGTCCCATACTTCGCCTTTGTTAAGGGAAGGGATGGTGTATGACAGAAGCCGGAGAGGTTCACTTGTTTTGTTTGCAGTCTCTGAAATGCTTTGTTACGATTACTCGCCTTTGTGGTGTTTGACTGTATCTTGTGGGTAAAGTGCATAACCTCTGCATAGTGTAAAATCTATTCGAATAGCCGTGTCCGCGGTATTGGACATTGCTCGGGGATTACAGTCAAGGGTTAGACTTTCATGAAAACAACTTGGACTTGAAAAGTTTGGTTGGGTTAAATGATGACGTTGATGGAAATGTGGATTAGGAAAGGAAAAGTGTTTACTTAACTCCTGGAAAAGTTATTGATATAATCCTTTACATTTACCGCTTTCGAATCTACTTATGCTACTTGTTAATTACTGTTTACTACAAATGTACCTGTTAGCCTATCCTTTGTAATAAGCCATGCATATAGAATATTAGCTGCATTCTTTGCATGACTTGCTGAGTACCAAGTACTTACCCTTGCCACAATACAACATCAGTTGAAGGAGAAGCGACGCCAGCTTTGGAGGAAGAATGTAACATCCCAAAATTTTGCTTTTCTTAAATTCATGTGTGATTTGGCACTTTGGTGAATTTTTGGAATTTTCTGGAATTTATTTGGATTTATTTGGAATTTATTTGAATTTATTCCATTTTGAAATAATTAAAGAATTTAATTTTGCAAATAAAATTTTGTTGGAAATATTTTATTTGAGTCCAAAATGATCCAAAATATTTTCCAGAATTTTTCTGGAATTTTTCTGAGTCATTTGCTATTTTTAATGAATTAAATGAATTACTAGGAATTATTTTAAATATTAATTCGCTGGAAAATCCAACTCGGGTCAAGTACTGTTCAACCGATCGAGTCGGACTCGAGTCCGACCCGAGCCGATTGACTCGACCGAACCCACTCCTAACCCTAATCAATCCCAACCGTTGGATCAAGATCCAACGGCCGAGATCCGCCTCGACCCGACCAGAGCCGTGTCGGACCGGACCCGTCGCGCCGCGATCGTGGCCGTTGGTTGTGCCACGTGGACGGCCACGATTTCGCTGCCTTCCGTGGATCGAAGCCGGACTCGCCGCCGCGCGCGCCGTAGCAAGTTAGGTTTCCGTTTTACGCACGACGCCGAGGCTATTTAATGCCCGGCATACCGAGGACCGCCGTGATTCCGCGCCCTCCTTCTCTACTTCACCGAGGCTAAGTCGCCGCCCGTTTAGCCGTGCGAAGCTCGCCGTAGTTGCGCTGCTCGCCCGCGGTCTTTGCCCGTTCGCCGCCGTCCGCCGTCCCTGCGCCCGTTGACCTCAGATCCGGACTCACCGCGACGAGGCGCGCGAAGGACCCTTCATCTCGCCGAGCAACCCGAACGCCGTTGGGCTCGTCGTCGTCTTCAACTCCGGCAGCCGTGCGCCACCACGGCCATCACCCTCGCGAAGCTCAGGCACCGTCGGATCGGATCGGACGGTTGAGGTGAGTTCACGTGTTCCAAACCCGATTAGATCTGGACCGTTGGATCAAGATCCAACGGTTCACAATCGCCACGTGCCGTAGCAAAGGCGATTATAGGATTAGATACGGACCGTCCGATCTAGATCGAACGGCCCACGAGCATCGGCGCTTTCAACGTGTTAAACCCTGGATCCAATCCGCGCCGTTGATTTTCAAACCAACGGACGAGATTGCGCCACGTGTCGGGAAGTTGGACCGACGGTCGGCGCCGCCGCACGCGCTGGCAGGCAGGACGCTGACACGCGGGGCCCGCGTGTCAGAGGGCCCGCATGTCAGTGGCTAATCCAGCCAAGCGCTGACGTCAGCGATGACGTCACCCGAGTGGGCCCACATGTCAGTCACGTGAGTCGTGGACCGAGTCCACCGTGGACCCGAGCCGAGCGTGGACCAAGCCCATGGACCGGCTGACGTCAGCCAATCAGGAGCTGCCACGTGTCCATGCTGACGCAATAATTAATTTCCGAAAAAGAAAATGATTTATTAATTCGAATAATGATTTCAAATTTAGATTCAAACTTCAAACGCTTATAACTTTTGCGTTTCAACTCCGATTTGAGTGATTCAAATTTCTAAATTTGTATAAAATTAAGATCTACCTAAATATGAATTTTATTTAATTTTTGGACTAAAGTTTTTCTCTGTAAAATTATTTAATTGATTATTTAAACTTTAAATAATCATAACTTTTATGCTTTAACTCCAAATTTGTGATTCCAGTTTCTAAAAATCCAGAAAATTATGTTCTCTCTGTTTATGGATTTTATTTGGAGTTTTGGGATCTTTTGCCTAGTGTTTATTTGTGTATTTGATATTTGCACGCTTTACGAGTAGAAGTTGAAGTGCAGGAAGGATTCGAAGGAGAATTGATGACTCAGGATCCAACTCAAGACCAAGAGCAAGTGCTTTTTGAAGGCAAGTTGAGCTTTGACCATAGGGAACCCATTTCGAAATCTAGTTTGATTTAAACTAAGGCATGCTAGTTCAATTAGAAAGATACTTTGTTTAAACATGGGGTTAGATAAATACCAATTTGCTATATGACACCTTGATTACTTAAGTATGTGCCATGACCCTTTGTCACCCTAGTTGTGGTTTACTAGTTGGACATTATTAAATTGCCAACATGGGTTTAGATCGTTGTAGTATGTCGCTTAGACACCTTTCACGTGCTCATGACATGATTTTGGACAATCAAATGCTAATATGGACTTAATGATATATTGAACCTGTTTTGGAAAAGTATCATGTGATGTTGACGACGTGGTGCATGGTAATCAATCGGGTTTGATAAACAGTTTTCGACCGGGGCATGTGGCAAGAGTAATCAGGTGGGCCAGTGTGGCACTGGGGATGATGATTTGGTTTTTCGGGTAGTCTTGCCCTGGTCACTCTAAGGACTTAACCTTGCAAGCCTTTGAACTGGGTCATACTTGCAACCACATGGCTGGAATGGGACGGCCCTAGTTGACTAAGTCGCTAAGGACTCACTTGTGGAGCCTCAGGGTGTCAGTTACACCTTTTGTGTGATTGTGCGGGGAGCGTATCGTGGTCGTGGCCAGGTACCCATCTAACGGTGTGTTGGTCCCATACTTCGCCTTGGCTAAGGGAAGGGATGGTGTAGAGCACGAACCGGAGAGGACCACCTGTGTTGTTTGAGGCTTCCGAAAGGCTTTGTTACGGGAACTCGCCTTTGTGGTGTTTGACTGTATCTTGTGGGTAAAGTGCATAACCTCTGCAGAGTGTAGAATCTATTTGAATAGCCGAGTCCACGGTACTGGACAATGCTCGGGAATTACAGTCAAGGGTTAGATTTTCTGAAAATAACTTGGATTTGAAAAGTTGGGTTGGTTTAATAATGAAGATGATGGAAATGTGGTTTAGGATGGGGAAAAATGTTTATTAAATTTCCTGGAAAGTTATTTATGCTTTACTTATTTCTACTGCTTTCGAATCTACTTATATTACTTTTCAAAACGTTTCCTGCAAATATACCTTGAGCTATTCCTTTGTACCAAGCCATGCATATAGTATATTAGCTTGCATTCTCAGTGCATGACTTGTCGAGTACCAAGTACTCACCCTTGCCCCAACACAATATCAGTTGAAGAGGAGATTACGCCACTTTGGAGGAGGAACTCCAAGAGGACCCGTCTACTTAGGGGATGCGAGCCCGATCAGTTGCTGTGGTATCTTGGATGGCGCCACTAAGTTTATTTGAATTTCATTGCTTGTTATTTCTCTTTTAATAAGTTTCGCCTTGCAAGGCATATATTTGTAACTCGGCCATAAGGTCGAGTAACCCTTTGATTATTTAAATAAAGTACTTTGATAGTATCGTTTGGTATGATTGTGATACATACCGATGTTAAGACTGTGTGCACTAGCGCTGCGTTCTGGACTAGTGCTGAATACACAGAGGGTCCGGATTTGCAAATTCGGGGTCCCGACAGAGGTGGTATCAGAGCCATACTTGACTGTAGGCTCAACCCTAAGCTAGAATGGTCGTAGTGAGGATAAAACCTATTTTCTAAAGCTAAAAATTTGTGAAGACAAGAAATGACATCTCGACTTATCCCTTCTCTCTTTTCTTGTCTCTTGCTGAAATTTTCCCTTACCTTGTCACAATTTAAAAATTCCGAGTTCTTACGTAAAGCACTCTTGTGACAGATGGAGGTTTTCTCGATGAGTGAGCATAGGTTCTATAGTGAGACTCCTACGCCGAGTCGCGTCATAGAAGAAAGAGTCACCCTTTAGGCGTTAGACTCCAGAGTTAGTTCGATTTGGATTTGCTTTGTTTGCTGAGTGTGCAGTATGTGTTGCAAGGCCCTTAGGCATTGTAAGCAGCCATACCAAGTTATTAATAATAAAGTTGGACCTTAAGGCTACACCTTTTGCCCCGCATAAGTTCCATATCACTTGTCTATTCTTGTTTCCCTCTCATCTCTAAACCTAGAGCAAATCGACAGATGGTGAACACCCGTGGAAACTTTGGAAGCAACGGGAGCGGTTCTCGCCCAGCAGAAAACCCCAATGATGGAGCACCAGCACCGCCACTAGATATGCAGAATTTCGAGCGCTTTCTTGCTGCCCGGACTCGATTGATGCATGCTATGATGCAACAAATGCAGCACGTCATCGCTCGAGCCACACCAATCAAGTTAATCAGGGACCACGCCGTAATACAAGGCCGTCGAGTTCATGAGGACTCACCCACCCACTTTCTCTCGGGAATGCCAATCCATTGGAGGCCGATGATTGGTTAAGATCAATTGAGAGGAAGCTACACATAGCTCAATGCATAGGGAATGAGAAGGTACTTTACGCTTCTCATCGCTTGGAAGGAACACCGCTTGAATGGTGGGAGAACTTCGTGCCACGCAGAGAACCCTCAAGATATCACTTGGGAAGAGTTCACACTGCATTCCGACAAGATCACGTGCCTGAAGGAATCATGGACCTTAAGAAGGAGGAGTTGAGCATCAAGCAAGGTAATCACCGGTGGCCGACTACGAACAAGTTCACACAGCCTAGCACGCTACGCACTGAGGATGTAGCGACAGATAAATCTAGGCAGTCTCGTTTCATGAAGGGACTCAACTCAGGATTGCAAGTAGGGTTGATCACCCACACCTTTCCAGATTTCCAAGAGTTGGTGAATAAGGCGCTTATTCTTGAGGACAAGCGCAAGGAACTGGATGAGAACAGAAGCGCAGGATGCAACAAAGAAGGATCACGTCGAGTGAACGCAATGGCGCTTGAGAGTTGCACCAAATCAATTCTTGATTCCAACCACGAGAATGCAACAAGGACACCCTCCTCAAAGACCAAGACACATCAATCGTAACTACTGCACCCACTTCGCTAGAAACGCTTACTCAGCGATCGGCAAGGAACAAGTGAGACGTTACATAACCGCAACGAGCCAGACACTTTGCCAACAATTATGCGAAGAAGACAGCAGGAGCGACCCGGTTCGTTTCAACCTAGGAACCACCTGGCTAGGACGCCAAGATCAGGAGCCACACCCTGCATCGTGGTGAGAGGCCGAGTCAACCATGTCACCGCAGATGCACTGCAGAATGCTACTGACGTCGATCGGGTAAGTTACTTGTTAACTCGCACTGCAACAGCTTTGTTTGACTCGAGCTTCGCATTCGTTTGTTTCGCAAGGCTTTGCTACTAGAAATGATTTAAGGATTGCAAGACTTAAGTGCATGCTTTTAGTTCAAACCCCTGGTTCCGAACTCCGAACGGAAGTAGGATGTTCCGGGGTGAGAATACTAATAGATGGAATAGAATTCCTAGCAAACCTTATAATTTTGGAGACCCAGACCTTAGATGTTATATTGGGAATGGATTGGTTATCCAAGCACAAGGCTGTATTGGATTGTGGACGAAGGACTATCTCAGTTGAGAGCCCGTGTGGGAAGAAAGTGGAATTTCAAGCCACTGCAGTTAGAGATGGATGATTGATGGTTAACTACCAAGGCAATCAGCATAGAGGATGTCCCAAAGAGTGAATGAGTACCCCGATGTTTTTCCCGAAGATCTACCTGGTATGCCGCCAGACAGGGACATAGAGTTTGTGATAGAGCTTGTACCGGGTACAGCACCGATAGCAAAGAGACCCTATCGGATGTCTACCGAGGAGTTGGTAGAGATGAAGAAACAGCTAGAAGAGTTAATGGAGAAAGGATTTATCAGACCAAGTTCGTCACCGTGGGGAGCACCAGTTTTGTTTGTCAAGAAGAAGGACGGGAGTTTCAGGATGTGCATTGACTACCGTGCACTCAATGAAGTCACCGTGAAGAATAAGTATCCGCTACCCAGGATTGATGATTTGTTTGATCAGTTGAGAGGAGCCGGAGTTTTCTCCAAGATTGATCTCGAGATCGGGATACCATCGCTTGAAGATCCGATCGAGGATATTCAAGACCGCATTCTCGTCAAGATATGGACATTACGAGTTTACGATTATGTCCTTTGGATTGACAAATGCGCCACTTATTTCATGAATATGATGAATAAGGTGTTCATGGAATATTTGGACAAGTTTGTCGTCGTGTTCATAGACGATATCCTGGTCTACTCCAAGACAGAGGATGAACATGCCGAACACTTAAGGCGAAGTTTTGGAAAAGCTGAGGAACAGCAACTTTTCGCCAAGTTCAGCAAGTGTGATTTTTGGAAGGACAAGGTGGAGTTTCTTGGACATGTAATGACCGTGAAGGAGTCGCCGTAGATCCAAGCAAAGTAGAAGCTGTGTTACATTGGGAACAACCAAAGACGGTGACCTGCATTCGGAGTTTCCTTGGAATGGCAGGATATTACCGCCGCTTTCATCGAAGGCTTTTCGACAATTGCAAAACCTCTTACGCAATTGTCAAGAAGGAAAAGAAGTTTGCATGGACGCGAGAATGTGAGAAAGGATTTCAGAGTGAAGAAGCGATTGACATCAAGACCGGTGTTAGTTCTACCTGATGTTGCTCAAAGCTTCGATATTTATTGTGACGCATCGCGCCAAGGACTTGGATGTGTGTCGATGCGTAATGGAAAGGTCGTCGCTTATGCATCAAGGCAGTTGAGGCCGCATGAGGAAAATTATCCGACACATGACCTAGAGTTAGCTGCCGTAGTGCATGCTTTGAAAATATGGCGTCACTATCTGATTGGAAACAGATGTGAAGTGTATACGGATCATAAGAGCCTTAAGTACATATTCACCCAGTCGGATCTGAATATGAGGCAAAGGAGATGGTTAGAGTTGATCAAGGACTATAATGTTGGAATCCATTACCATCCCGGGAAGGCCAACGTAGTAGCCGATGCTCTGAGTCGGAAAAGCCATACCGTGAGTACGTTGCTAGCCACAAGTCAGGATGAGTTATGTGAGGATTTTCAAAAGATGAAGATTGAGGTTGTACCTAGCGGGTTCTTGGCCGCATTGGAAGTAAAGCCTACTTTAGAGGACCAGATCCGAGAAGGACAGAAGGATGATGACAAGATCCGTAGGATTAAGTCCAAAAAGGAGGAAGGCAAGGCAGAGGACTTCAAATTGGATGAACAAGGCACGTTGTGGATGAAGGATCGGATTTGTGTGCCTGACAAGGAGGAGTTAAAGCGACTGATTTTGGAGGAAGCCCATGACTCCAAGTACTCAATTCATCCTGGAAGCGCCAAGATGTATCAGGATCTGAAGGAGAGATTCTGGTGGCCGAGTATGAAACGTGAAGTTGCCGAGCATGTTGCCTTGTGCGATGTATGCCAGAGAGTCAAGGCAATGCATCAGAGACCAGCAGGATTGCTACAACCGCTGAAAATACCTGAGTGGAAGTGGGAGGAAATCGGAATGGATTTCATTACCGGCTTGTCAAGACTCAAGGAGGTTATGACTCCATATGGGTTATAGTGGATCGCCTGACTAAAGTAGCCCATTTTATCCCCGTGAAGACCACTTACTCGGGAGATAAGTTAGCGAGTTGTACATGATCAGATTGTCTGCTTGCACGGAGTACCAAAGAGGATTGTATCGACAGAGGTACCCAATTTACCTCAAGGTTCCGGAATAAGTTGCATGAAGCCTGGGACCCGTTTAAACTTCAAGATCTGACTTATCATCCACAGACGGATGGACAGACCGAAAGAGTCAACCAGGTTCGGAGGATATGCTAAGAGCTTGTGTATTAGCTTATGCTACCTCTTGGGATAAGAGTTTGCCGTATGCCGAGTTCGCCACAACAATAGTTATCAGGCTAGCTTGCAGATGTCACCTTTGAGGCATCAGTATGGTCGACTCGCTGACGCCATTGAATTGGAATGAGACCGTGAGCGCCGTGTCTTTGGGCCTGATATTCTTCAAGAGGCTGAAGAGCAGATCGCTATGATTAGGGAAAGGTTGAAGGTAGCCCAATCTCGATGAAGAGTTATGCCGACAATCGTCGCCGAGATTTGAGTTTTGAACCGTAAGACTTTGTATACCTCGAGTTACGCCTCAGGGAGTTAAGAGGTTCCATGCCAAAGGGAAACTTGCACCCTGCTATGTTGGACCATTTAAGATTTTGAGCCGCAGAGGCGAAGTTGCTTATCACCGGAGTTGCCACAGTCGTTAGCAGGGGGTACATGATGTATTCCATGTGTCCTACTTGAAGAAATGTCTCCGAGTTCCCCGAGGAACAGACACCGCTAGAGTTAATTGAGTTGCATGAGGATTTGACTTATAAGGAACATCCTGTGAGGATTCTAGACACAATGGATCGAGAAACTAGAAACAAGTCAACCCGTTTCAGAGAGTTCAAGTGGAGCAACCATGAAGAAAGCGAAGCGACTTGGGAGTCACAAGAGGATTTGAAGAAAGAATTTCCAAACCTATTCCTTTAGTGAGCCCTGAATCTCGGGACGAGATTCTATTAAGGGGGAGGTTTGTAACATCCCAAAATTTTGCTTTTCTTAAATTCATGTGTGATTTGGCACTTTGGTGAATTTTTGGAATTTTCTGGAATTTATTTGGATTTATTTGGAATTTATTTGAATTTATTCCATTTTGAAATAATTAAAGAATTTAATTTTGCAAATAAAATTTTGTTGGAAATATTTTATTTGAGTCCAAAATGATCCAAAATATTTTCCAGAATTTTTCTGGAATTTTTTTGAGTCATTTGCTATTTTTAATGAATTAAATGAATTACTGGGAATTATTTTAATTATTAATTCGCTGGAAAATCCAACTCGGTCAAGGCATCGTTCAATCGATCGAAGTCGGACTCGAGTCCGACCGAGCCGCTTGACTCGACCGAACCCACTCCTAACCCTAATCAATCCCAACCGTTGGATCAAGATCCAACTACCGAGATCCGCCCGACTCGACCCGAAGCCGTGTCCGGACCGGACCGGTCGCTACCGCGCGATCGTGGCCGTTGGTTGTGCCACGTGGACGGCCACGATTTCGCTGCCTTCCTGCGGATCGAGCCGGACTCGCCGCCGCTACCGCGCCGTAGCAAGTTAGGTTTCCGTTCGCACTGACGCCGAGGTTATTTAATGCCCGGCATACCCCGAGGACCGCCGTGATTCCGCGCCCTCCCTTCTCTACTTCACCGAGGCTAAGTCGCCGTTTTAGCGGCGAAGCTCGCCAGAAGTTGCGCTGGCTGCTCGCCACGGTCTTTGCTTGCTCCGCCGTCCGCCCCTGGCCGCGTTGACCTCAGATCCGGACTCACCGCGACGACGCACGAAGGACCCTTCATCTCGCCGAGCAACCCCGAACGCCGTTGGGCTCGTCGTCGTCTTCAACTCCGGCAGCCGTGCGCGCCACCACGGCCATCAGCCCTCGCGAGCTCAGGCACCGCCGGATCGGACGGACGGTTGAGGTGAGTTCACGTGTTCCAAACCCGATTAGATCCGGACCGCTGGATCAAGATCCAACGGCTCACACCGCCACGCGTCGTAGCAAAGGCGATTATAGGATTAGATCTGGACCGTCCGATCTAGATCGAACGGCCCACGAGCATCGGCGCTTTCAACGTGTTAAACCCTGGATCCAATCCGCGGGTTGATTTTCAAACCAACTGACGAGATTGCGCCACGCGTGTCGGGAAGTTGGACCGACGCGGTCGGCCGCCCACGCTGGCAGGCAGGACGCTGACACGCGGGGCCCGCGTGTCAGAGGGCCCGCATGTCAGTGGCTAATCCAGCCAAGCGCTGACGTCAGCGATGACGTCACCCGAGTGGGCCCACATGTCAGTCACGTGAGTCGTGGACCGAGTCCACCGTGGACCCGAGCCGAGCGTGGACCAAGCCCATGGATCGGTGGCGACGCCAGGCCAATCAGGAGCTGCCACGTGTCCATGCTGACGCAATAATTAATTTCCGAAAAGAAAATGATTTATTAATTCGAATAATGATTTCAAATTTAGATTCAAACTTCAAACGCTTATAACTTTTGCGTTTCAACTCCGATTTGAGTGATTCAAATTTCTAAATTTGTATAAAATTAAGATCTACCTAAATATGAATTTTATTTAATTTTTGGACTAAAGTTTTTCTCTGTAAAATTATTTAATTGATTATTTAAACTTTAAATAATCATAACTTTTGCGTTTTAACTCCAAATTTGACGATTCCAGTTTCTAAAAATCCAGAAAATTATGTTCTCTCTGTTTATGGATTTTATTTGGAGTTTTGGGATCTTTTTGCCTAGTGTTTATTTGTGTATTTGCTATTTGCACGCTTTACGAGTAGACGTTGAAGTGCCGGAAGGATTCGAAGGAGAAGTGTTGACTCAGGATCCAACTCAAGACCAAGAGCAAGTGCTTTTTGAAGGCAAGTTGTGCTTTGACCATATTGATCCCATTTCGAAATCTATTTTGATTTAAACTATTGCATGCTAGTTCAATTAGAAAGATACTTTGTTTAAACATGGGGGTTAGATAAATACCAATTTGCTATATGACACCTTGATTACTTAAGTATGTGCCATGACCCTTTGTCACCCTAGTTGTGGTTTACTAGTTGGACATTATTAAATTGCCAACATGGGTTTAGATCGTTGTAGTATGCTGCTTAGACCTGCTACGTGCTCATGACATGATTTTGGACAATCAAATGCTAATATGGACTTAATGATATATTGAACCTGTTTTGGAAAAGTATCATGTGATGTTGACGGCACGTGGTGCATGGTAATCAACTGGGGTTTGATAAACGATTTCGGCCGGGCATGTGGCAAGAGTAATCAGGTGGGCGGGTGGCAATCGGGATGATGATTTGGTTTTTCGGGTAGTCTTGCCCTGGTCACTCTAAGGACTTAACCTTGCAAGCCTTTGAACTGGTCATACTTGCAACCACATGGTCGAATGGGACGGCCCTAGTTGACTAAGTCGCTAAGGACTCACTTGTGGAGCCTCAGGGTGTCGATTACACCTTTTGTGTGATTGTACGGGAGCGATCGTGGGCGTGGCCAGGTACCCATCTAACGGTGTGTTGGTCCCATACTTCGCCTTGGCTAAGGGAAGGGATGGTGTAGAGCACGAACCGGAGAGGACCACCTGTGTTGTTTGAGGCTTAGAAGGCTTTGTTACTGATGAACTCGCCTTTGTGGTGTTTGACTGTATCTTGTGGGTAAAGTGCATAACCTCTGCAGAGTGTAGAATCTATTTGAATAGCCGAGTCCACTGTGATCTGGACAATGCTCGGGAATTACAAGTCAAGGGTTAGATTTTACGAAAATAACTTGGATTTGAAAAGTTGGGTTGGTTTAATAATGAAGATGATGGAAATGTGGTTTAGGATGGGGAAAAATGTTTATTAAATTTCCTGAAAAGTTATTTATGCTTTACTTATTTCTACCGCTTTCGAATCTACTTATATTACTTGTCAAAAGTTTGTTTCCTGCAAATATACCTTGAGCTATTCCTTTGTACCAAGCCATGCATATAGTATATTAGCTTGCATTCTCAGGTGCATGACTTGTCGAGTACCAAGTACTCACCCTTGCCCCAACACAATATCAGTTGAAGAGGAGATTACGCCACTTTGGAGGAGGAACTCCAAGAGGACCCGTCTACATAGGGATGCGAGCCCGGCCTGCCTCGTGGTATCTTGGATGGCGCCACTAAGTTTATTTGAATTTCCGCCGTTATTTCTCTTTTAATAAGTTTCGCCTTGCAAGGCATATATTTGTAACTCGGCCATAAGGTCGAGTAACCCTTTGATTATTTAAATAAAGTACTTTGATAGTATCGTTTGGTATGATTGTGATACATACCGATGTTAAGACTGTGTGCACTAGCGCGTTCCTGGACTAGTGCTGAATACACAGAGGGTCCGGATTTGCAAATTCGGGGTCCCGACAAAGAACTTCAGGAGGAGCCGTCTACTTAGGGAGCGAGCCCAGTCAGTTGCCTGTGGTATACTAGATGGCGCCACGTTGATGCTTTTATTCCGCCGCAATTTATTTCCTTAATAAGTTTTCGCTCTGTGTGGCGTACTCTTGTAACTTGACCATAAGGTCGAGCAACCAGTTTGGTTATCTTAATTAAAGTACTTTATTACTATCGATGTGTATGATTGTCATATTTACCGATGTTGAGACTGTGTGCACTAGCGTGACCCTGGACTAGTGCTGAATACACAGAGGGTCCGGATTTGCAAATTCGGGTCCCGACACAGGCTAGTAATAGCTATGGCCGCGAAAAAGGTCAAATGCATGAGGGGAATAAATAGAAGAATAGTAGAAACCAAAAGGGAAAGGGCAAATCCCAATGGAAAGGTAAAGGAAAAGGTACTGGAACCTTCCAGAAGCAAGGTCCAGCCAGTAAGGCACCTAACCCTCTTCAGTCGTGCTTTAGGTGTGGGTGTGTTGGCCATTGGTCATGTATATGTCGCACCCTAAAGCACCTGGTGGAACTTTACATGAAATCCACTGGGAGATTCCAGAAGAATCAAGAAAAAAAGGTTGAGGCACACTTCATTAAACAAAAAGGTGGGAAGAAGGACGACAACGTCACCGACCCTACGGTCGAGTTCAAAGAAAGCCTTCTCGGATATGGTGACTCGCCCATGGAGGAAGATGACCTTCTTGGCACTGAACTTGTGGAATTCCAGAAGAATACCAATGTTCCCTAGGAGGAGGAACATGACTTATAGGGAGACTTGCAATAGTTTCTTTGTACCCCTTTTTGCTTTATATCGCATTTCCATTAGTTGAGTCTCCTTAAGAGCCTCATATTATCAGTTTGAATATTTGTGTTCCTGCATGAACATTTGGTTTATGCTCCTGTTGAGCAATTATCAATAATGGTCAAATAAAGTGTTTTTCCAGAATATTTTGCTCATTTGTACTATGCTTGTTCTATATTCTACAATTTTTTCTGATGCAATAATTGTTTGGTTATACTATGCAACCTGAAGTTGGTATTGCGATAAAAACCCAGAAATATTTAAAGATCTTGTAGATCGACTGGGCAATCTTGAGTTGAATATTATGAGAAAATAATTAGTAATTCTGCTGGCCATAGCATAAAGACTTTCCTAGACCTGAAGATTTCTTATGCCCTGTTTGTGCTATAGGAAAACTTACGGTTAGATCCTCTAACTTGTAGAAGAATCACTGAATATCCTGGAGAAAATTCGAAGTGATATCTGTGGACCTTTTCGGCCCCTGTTGGGCTCTTTCAGATATTATATATCTCTTATCTACTAGGAACCTGCTTCTGCCAAAGTTAATTGCCCAAATTTTTTAAGAGCCTCCTTTCCAGAAGAAAGAATCAAGTCTATTCAAATGGACAGTGCTAACGAGTTTAACCTCAAAAGCATTTAATAATTATTATGTAGCTCTAGGCATTAATGTAGAGCACTCTGTACCTCATGTCCACACATTAGAATGGCCTTGTAGAATCATTATTAAAGGAATAAAATTTATTGCTTGACCACTATGCAGAATAGTAGGCTCCCACTAGTTGCTGGGGCCACGCAGTGCTACACACCGCGATATTAATTCAACTCAAATCAACTGCATATTATGGATTTCCCCCGTTGCAGATAGTGCATGGAAGAGAATTAAGTATTTTCCATCTGCGAAAATTTGGCTGTGTTGTATACATGCCAATCTCTCCACCACAGCATACCACTATGGGATCTCACCAGAAGTTGGGGATCTGTACACGGCTCGGTACACTGATTGTACTAAGGACATTTATCGGCATTAGGGGGAGATAAATACCACATTAAAGAATGCTGAGTCCTTAGATCCACGCACTAAAGAGACCGAACTCGAAGTTCGGAAAGTAATAAATCTGCAACAAATAAGCTAAGAATCTGCCAAGTGCCTTCACTGATCATAAGGTAGTGGAAAGATCTCATATACCTGCAGTATATGCACCTGAAAGAGTGGAAATATCCTAGAAGGATATTGAACCCACTCTTGACCCTCATGATAAAATGAGAGGGAGGCCTCCAGGTGCACATGACTCAATTCCGCGGAGACGTCCGCAGAAATAGAGAACCAAATAAATGAGAACACTGCCCATAACAGTGGAAGAAGCTCAACCTAATGTTGAGAAAATCCCTGGAGTGAGTCATCTAGAAGATGGTAACATCCCTGAAGTGATCCATCCTGAAGATGATAACCCCAACGTATATTTTGTGCGCACAATCCAACGCTGGGAAGTCGTCACACCCAGACTTCATCGTTGTGGGAAATCATGAGGAGCTAGAAGAAATTAATAAAGAGATATCCCTGGAGTGATGCAGGAGAATTATATATAAAGAAAGACTACAATTGTTGACATATTTTGCCTCTAAAATTGATAAAATCTGGATCCAGAACCAAAGTCCATGGCAGAGTGCCAGAAGCGCTCATCTAGGGTCACTTGAAAAAACAATTGAGGTAGCGCTCGCTTAATGAGAGGAAAGTCCTTGGTCCTATTGACTAAACGTTTCCTAAAATGTTCCCTGTACGATCAAAGGGATTTTTTCATCCTGAAGAGATGAAAATATCCAGGTGGTGAGATATAAAGCGAGGCTTGTAGCACAAGGGCTTTAGCAGAGACCCATCATCGATTACGATGAAACATGTTCTCCTATAATGAGAAGGATAACGTTCCGAAATTTAATATTGATGGCAGCAAGCTTAAACTTATCCATACAGTTGATGAATGTAGTGACCGCATATTTATATGGGTCACTGAATACGGATTAAAGCAGTCGGTAAAACTGTGGTACAATTGAGTTAGTAAATTCCTCTTGAAGAAGGAATATGGTCCCTATAGGAATATTGTCCCTGTGTGTTCATAAAGAAATCCCATAATGGATTTTTGTTTTTCTCTGCGGTGGTACATCCATTTTTTGGCGGTCTTCAAAAAAGACTTTGGTAGCCGCTTCTACCAACCACTCAGAGATTATATCTTTGTAAGGAAGCCTCACGAGAATGCGTTTGGCTAAGGCGTGTAATTAACCACGTCTATAAGTCATGTGGTATGAATATCGTCGATACCCTTACTATTATCTATGAAGATAATGCTGCTTGTGTTGCACAAATGCAATTGGGTTATGTAAAGAGCAATATCACGAAGCATATCGCTCTTAAGTTCTTTTATCCTCACGAACTCCAGAAGAATGGTGAGATAAAAAATAATGCAAACTAAGTCGTGTGAAAATCTAGCAGATTTATTCACAAAATCCTTGCCAAAGTCCACTTTCCTAAAGTATGTTAATGGCATTGGAATGAGGCGACATAGAAATTTGCATAGTTCAGGGGGAGTAAATCCCTGAACCATAATCCCTTTTGCTCGATCATGAAGATCATAGTTTATATCTTGAAGATTATAAGTTGTGCTCTTTTTCCCTTCGTGAGTTTTCCTGAAGTTTTCTCACATGAAAGTTTTTAATGAGGCAACTAGTGTAACACGGAGTGCGAGTGCAATGTACTCTTTTCTCCATCCCTTTTTTCCCACTGGATTTTTGGGAGGAGTTTTTAATGAGACATGTGCATTACGCGGTATTCGCCCAAGGGGGAGTGTTATGATATGGATAGAATCCGTATCCTCGAAGAGAAGGACTCTATCTATTGGTGGGCGAATCCGAATTTATCTACAGGGGTCCTCCACTATATATATAGGGTATTGCCTTGTACAGAAACAATCAATCTAATAAAGAGAGAGGTTTCCCCCTTGTATGGCGTGCTTCTCCTTCTTCTGTTCGTGTGCTTGCATTGGTGTTGTTGATTGTGTGGGTGAACAATCTAGTTTCATAACAATTATAACCTGCCTTGGTCTTGTTGAGTTACCGCACCCTTGTCTTCAAATCCTGCCACCGATTCTTGAAAACCGTTGTCCAAACGAGAGAGAAAACAAATAAACACACGTAAATTCAAAATAAAATCTAAGGCCATGTTTGGATGGGCTAAAACTAATTGTTAGCTGGCTAATAGCTAGAGCTAATTGTTAGCCAGCTAATAATTAGTCCATCTAAAATTAGCCAAGGCTGTTTGGATACATGACTAATGGTTGGGCTAATTTATTAGAAAAGTCATGTCTGCCCCCTCATAATAGGTTAGGAAATGAGGATAAGGCCAGCGCGAGGGTATTTCAGACTTTTTTCAGCGTGTTACATGCTATTAGCCCAAATTAGCTCATCTTCACCAACTAATGGACTAATTGTTAGCTAAGGGGTTGGCTAAAAATTAGCCCACATATTAGTCTTCCTGTTTGGATAGACTAGAACTAATTTTTAGCCAGCTAACAATTAGTCCAGGGATCCAAACATGGCCTAAAACTGACACAACCAGTTACGGAAGAAAGTGCTAGAATTTAGATGCATTAATATAGCCGAATGGGCTAGATTGGAGATGGTATGAGTGAGGACGAGCTTTCATAAATTTGAACTATAGGGGAAAAAAAAATGGAAAATAACATAGGAGAGCGAAACTCGGATGACAGGTGGGATCTACAGAGTATTTGGAAATTTTGGTATAAAATAATTTGGGAAAAAGCTTAAGAGGTTGACAGGTGGGACCACAGTTCATAGATCATGTCTACATATTATGTTGGTCTACAGTGTATACAGTGCATGCGGCAGTAGTGGGCTACAGGTGAGCCCCACATGGTCAATGACCCAAGTTTAGATCTAAGGTTTGGTTTTCGGATATGCCATGCGAGCGCTAACATGGAAGGCACAACGACGTGTTGCGATGAGATGGCGGGTGATGTGGCAGACAAGTCGGTTCCGACGGTGGCAGCAGCGTGGAACGAGGGTGAATGAAGGGGTTGGCGCGCTTAAATAGGCGGAGGCGGCGGCTTGGTGGGTGGGATGGCAGCGGCGGTGTGGTGGCGACGAAATCTGGAGACGATGAACTCGGACAGCGCTAAGACCATCTTTAACCATATTTCTTTCATTTCATTCCTTTCCCTGTTCCTTTTTCTCATTCTCATTCCCTTTATTTCCCCTCATCTCCAACAGATTTCCTTTAAAAAGAATTGTATAGGGAAAGGAGAGAGAATCCTTTGCTAGAGGGAATGTGAGAGAAAATCTCTTCACGAAGGGAATGCTGAAGGGAATCCGTTGGAGCGCTGAAGGGAATGGGAATCCCTTCGCGGAGGGAAAGGGAAAGGGGAAGAGACACGGTTGGAGATGGTCTAAGTTGCGCCGGCGCAAGGCGAAGCAGAGCGAAAGAAGGGATGGGGCTGTTGAACGAGGAAAAAGGGAATTAGGCCGGAATGATTCGGCCAATTGGGGGTTTTTTTAAACAGAAATGATCTTGGAATTTCCATAAAGGAAATAAATTAAATCGATCACAAGGAAATAGTAAATAAACTCCAAAAATTCAAGAAAAAAATCAGAATATTTTAATAATGAAGGAAATAGCCTTCTTGGGCCGTTAGAAGATGGTGGGCTGCAGCCTGCGAAGGCACCCACTCAGAGCGTCAATACCCAGTGATCAAATCTTCAGTCTTGACTCTCCATCAAAATCAAATGGCATCCACTGTGGTTGGTTCATTGTCGTGTACTTTTATTTGTGATCGCAATAAGGTTTGGATAATGCTCGTAGGTTCGCGTCGCATAAGCTAAAATGTCATTCTGGATCCACCACTGTTAAAGTCGCCTTGGCTTACGCCTACCCAATTTTCCCACACAAGTTCTTTCCATTGTTAAAGTCCAGTTGCTAAGCTTTTTCGAATCGAGTTTGGGCTTTGACTAAGCTTTTTCTATGCGGTATTATGCTAAAGAGTAGTTTTCAAGCTTTTTTGGTGGTTTTTTTTTAAAACCACCGAGATTGAGCTTAGTGAGTCTTGACCGAGGTTTTGTAGAAGGTATCATGTTAAAATATAATTACCGAGTCTTTTCAAGTTGAACCTGAGTTTTCGTCGAGCTGAGCTCGAGCCTAGCACCAGCTCAAACCTCAACCCAGGCTAGCTTGAGATGATCGAGCTCAAGCTTGTATTGAGCTCGACTGGCTCGTTCGAGTTCGGCTCATTAAGGATGTGTTTGGTTGCCAGTATCAAGTGATATATGTATGAAATCGTTTAGAAAAAGCTCATCCATATATTTGGTTGCTTGAATAGAACCATCACATTCTGGACCAAGTGATATAAATTTGAGAAATATTCTCTTTAGATGTTGAACTATTCAATTTACTAAAATAATATAACCAAATGGTACAGTACCATCCCATCACATTCAACCTCATTCTATTAGCCAAACACACCCTAATTGTCAGGGGCGTTTTGTACATCATTTCAGCACATGTATGTAACTAGGTCAATAAGTGCGGCGCACGCCGTGCACTTGAGTGAAAAACAAATTTGCGTTTTTTTCGGAGAAAAAATGGACCTGTACATATATTTTTGCTGACGAAAATATTTTTTCTGGGAAAAACGGAGAAAGGACCTAGACGTAAGGAATGGGGACCCGTTTGTAATTTTTTTGGACCTGAGCGCTATCCCGAAAAATTAGAAAAGGGCTCATTCATGATTTGTATTTAACAGGAGGTTTTTCCCGTAAAGTAGCGAATGAGGGACCTAAACGCAATTCGTAATCGATTTTCTTGCCCTCACAAAAAATCATGAAGGACCTTTTCATAATTTGGAAGGATCTATCTGTGATTAAAGAAATGAAGACGTTTTTTCACACACAAAAACGTCGGGATGATGACACCACCGGAGGCCTTGCAACCTGTGGATTGTAATATAGGTATAATTTAGTAAACGGCAGGGACTAGCCTGCAAAGCTGCAGTTCCATGCTGGGCTATCCGTCTGTGGGCTGTAATCAATGAATGGGCCTAGACTGTGAACTAGAATTCCATGATCTGGCCTTTTCTGTTTTCCATGAATTCTATGTGATCTCCCAAACATTTGTTTATGTCGTTTTAACTTGCCGATTGCTCTCGATCTAAAATAAATCTGCTGAAGACATGTGCTAACAGTTACAAGAAACTTTTTTTAAACATCTTCATTTTATTTGTGTTACTTGATGTTTGATCTCAACAGAGCGTACAAGTTTTTTTTTTAACAATCTATATTTATCACAAGGCAACACACAATGACACAATAGATCCAGCATCGTGGCCCAAGCTAGTGCCAGCAGGCTATCATAATTTTGCTCCTACTTGTCCTATATTCGTTATCGGAGGTATCTTTAATTTTATCTTTAGATGACGTAAAGAAGTATATAGATATCAATTATCAGTACTATTGTAGATGCTCTTATGGCCTGTCACGAGAGTTTCACAGAAACCTTCATTTTCCAAGATCATGAAAAGTTCCCTCTTTCTAAACGGCACCCTTTGCTCACATTTATATTAGTCTCCATTTGGATTGAAGTATTTTCATACGACAAATACAGGATCCTCGTTTCTATTCATAGATTGATTGACACTGTAGAGCTATTTGGAATATAGGAATCGCAACCGATTTCACGGGGAAAATTGTAGGGCAAAATCATTCAGTTCCACCTCTTTGTTTGAAGGATAAAAAATGATGATAAAAAAGGGTGACGGATTAAAAACAAATTTCCCTCCTAAAAGAATCACTCAAAACCTCACCTTTTCAAAGAGGAGCGGAGAACAGATTTTCAAAGATCAGTCCCTAGCCAACACTACCCTGGTACTACCGGATGAACAGCAACCAGGCAATACCGTGCTACAGTAGCGGTATTACCGATGAACAATAAAATAGGTAATGAATAAGAAAATTAGCATAGTTTCAAAACAAAAAATTGGTGTAATTTTTGATCGGCTGATTCAAAACTCATGAAACTTTGCATGCACTTTCTTGTGTATGTTAGGAACCTATTTCAACCTTCAATAGCAATTTTTTGAATTTAGTGAAGGTGACACCAAAATCGAGTCAAGAGCACAAACTTCACCCTGAGTTTGCTCATAGGGATTTGATGATCTAGATGATATTATATAATCTCCAACGTGTCACAGCAAGCAAGAACACCCAAGAAACACTCTTCAAACTTGCAAGAATAATATCTACCTCTAACCTTCCTTCTCAAGATAAAAACCGGCTTCTTGAGAAAACTTTGATGATCAGGTTGAATCATGCCTCAATGATTGATATAAGATCTACAGAAGATTCATCCATCAATCATTCATCCTTGACAACACAAGATCAAGAAAGAAAGAAACCAAATAGAGAGCAAGAACTCAAGAAGGGAAAGGATCAAAACAAGAGCAAAATCTTGAGCACATAATTGATTTTCATTTGAGATCAAGAGGGATGATTACAAAGCCTCTCCAAGGAGGTCATAGCTCCCAAGAAGAGCGTGCGCATGCGCGCACACACACACAAAGACTCCTCTCTTCTCTAGGTTACTTCTCTCGAAATCCTAATTCCTCTCCTTAGTGTTACCTCTCCCTAAATCTCAAGCCCTTATATAGAGGAGGCAACCCTAACCTGGTTACACAAGTGGATAACATCCACATTCACATGGGCTAACACGCTAACCCAACATATAATGGGTTTTACACTCACATGCACACTTTTCAAAGCGGCCTACTCCATGATGCTTCAAACGGCTCCACGAGCCCTAATTCGCGTCCATGCCCTCCTTGGCTTGACCTAAACCATTTAGACTAGCACTGCGGTTTTCTAAACTGCCTTCATCTTCAGCAATGAACAAATTACCAATTTGCCCACACGATCGGTCTTTTCCTTTGTCTCGAAGCATCGCCCATTCCACGTCACCTTCCATGTGGTTCGAATGACTTCCCGCCAAGCCTCTCACGTGTCCGGACTCTCCCAAACCATCATCTCTTGCAAACGGACCCAAGTTACTCGGCACGCCACATTTTCTTGTCCACTTAATCATGACGCTTCCTGCTTCCTTGATTGTTCTGGACCTCAGCTCCTACCTAAGCCTAGTCCTTGTCCATGTCGTTGCCACCCATGCCCATCACCAATGGCACACGCTTCAGCTCCTTGTATTCTCGGCCTGCGGCAACTTCTCGACCTCAGTCATCTTCGGTGTCACCTTGACCATCTGGACCTCAACTCTCTTGCCTAGTCCCGATCTCCTCCGCCTCACCATGACCTAGCTCTGAAGTCCTGCAACCAATATAGACTAGCAAATCGTTACGTAGCACTATTCACAAAGATATGCAATAACCATTATATAATCAAAACCATAATACAAACTTCCTGGAAAAATCGTACTACCGCCCTGGTATTTTCGCCAACCTGGGTCGGTAGTACCGCCTAGCACGAACCTAGAACACACACTTTGAAAAATAACTACAGCCAACTAGAGGCCAGTAGTACCACACCCCGGTACTGCCACCCCCCATGGGCCGGTTGTGCCACATCCCGATGCTACCTCCTCCCAGGGACCGATAGTACTGTCCATTTTGATAGCACCTCAAATTGCTTCAACTTCAAAATGAACTCAAATCAAACTCAACCCTAAGCACCATATGCTCAAACACAATCAATTACTCATCTCAAATATAGGTCGATCACAACATGGTATCTCAATCTCTCCCTTGATGAGTATATTGACAAACACTCAAAAGGCGTAAGTTTGAGTTTGAGACATAGAAAGAAGAAAGCAATTTGATTGCAAAACCAGACTTGGTCCAAGTGTAAGAGAAAGCAAAAATCATGACCAAGTTGGCAAGAAGTGATTTGGAGCAAACAATAGAAAAGGACAAGTTGTCCACAAATATCCTAAAAACTCAAGAAATCTCACAAAAGTTCAATTTTGCTTATGATCCAAAGGAAAGAACAATTTTTTTATCATGACCATAAGAAGCAAGATGCATTTTCACATTTATCCCCATTAAATATGTCTTTTCCATATTTCTCTCCCTTTTGGCAATATAGGCATCAAAGAAAGCATGTATGCATGAGATGCATCCTAGAAGAGCTTTGAAGATTATCCAAATGACCGCAAAGAGCAAAGTATAACACCAAACTACTCAAATTTAGATTATGCTAAACTCAGTCATATATAATTACATATATCAACATCTTTGCTAGCAAGCAAAAACAAAGAAATGTCGTTTTGGCATGATTTCAACTAGAGCAACACTTAGCATAATCTCCAACCTAGAAGTAAAGCCATGCCATAGATAAAAGGGATAATTGGATATATGCCACTGCAGGAACCGCTTATTCGAGATTTGCCATCGTTCCTTTGCTTTTTCGAACGATGCCATTATGAAACCGTGCTTATTCGAAATATGCCACCGCTCGTGTCCGGTCACGACACGTGTCCCGTCCGCAATGGCAAATCTCGAATAAGCGGTTCCTACAGTGGCATATATCCAATTAATACGGGACACGTGTCGTGACCGAACGCGAGCGGTGGCATATTTCGAATAAGCACAGTTTCATAATGGCATCGTTCGAAAAAGCAAAGGAACGATGGCAAATCTCGAATAAGCTGTTTCTGTAGTGGCATATATCCAATTATCCCTAGATAAAATGGATAACTTATAGTTCAACCTAGTCAACACTTTAGAGAGCTAAAAGTGCATAAGAGAACCTTCATGTTCAATCATCTTTTGCGAATACATGTTTTAGATTTTAACACACACAATGAGGGTTGGAGAGCTTATCGTAGCAATTCACATCCTCGACTAGGAGCCATCGACAAATGCCTCCTAGGCTTCACTCTCTTCCTCATTTTCTTGTGTTGATTTGTATTTCTCAATTTTTGATTGACTCATGACATAATCGACTATCTCAAGCATGACACTTAAAAGAATGGTCTTGGTCCTACACAATACACTCCAAGTTCATATCAAGTGCAATGAGAAGCAGTTACATGAATATATAGTGTTGAGATCATTCGAAGCATGCACAAGTCAATACTTGATCATTTTTAGCACTTAGATTCATGAGCAAATGAAGGATTCTACTATGAAGCAAACTAGCTTTGCCCAAGTTGTTCTAGGGACTCTACTAGGAATCTAAGATTTCACAAAGCGTGGCATATGCACCTAGTGAGGAAATATAGCAAGTAAAAGATACATGTTTCATCAAGTTTTCATTAAAGTTCAAATTTTAATTAATTTTTTAGCAAGCTTATCACGATGAAATAATATGAATTTAGACATGACTAAGCTAGCAATGATCTTCAAACAAAGTAACAAAGTGCATAACATGAATAAGAATTCATTCGCACAATAGACAAAGCTAATTTAAGATAGAGAATGAAGTTTCTATGCAATGCATCATGAAATAAAAACTTCTCAAAATTCCCCCTCAATAAGTGAATCAATTTTAAGCATAAATCTGATTCAAGTTGAGTTAATAGTAGAATTAAGTGCAAAAAAACTTCCAAATGAACTCTACTAAAACCAGAAACACAGAATGAGAAGAGGAAGTTGAGAAACTGAAAACTGTGTGGTCTATAGAGCATATAAAAGATGAAGAGAACACTATAGCTCAGACTCACTCTCATCTTTTCTATATGACTAACATAGGAAAGCTGACTCTACAAACTCAAGATAGGGAGTACACGTAGAGCCTATCTACCAAGGGGCCCAACACCTGCTAGAACTATAAGACTGTGAGAGAACTCAATCTAGAGAGAAGAGAGATAGTTAATTACGTATGATAGCAACCTATAGCATAAGATGAGAGGTCCATACAACGCATGCTAGAAGTCTAAGTGGAGTGAACTTAGCATTGTAAAACTAGACCTAAAAACACACGGAAGATGCCAAAACAAAAAAGAATGCTAGAAGAAATATATAATACATAATATACAGGACTGACTCCCCGTCAAATGATACTATAAGGGCACACGACTCCAAGCTTTCCCATCAAGGCCACAAACCTAGACCTATCGAAAGGTTTGGTGAAGATATCGGCAATTTGGTGGCCACTCTACACAAACTGGAGCACTATGACACCCTTCTCCACATGGTCTCTAAAGAAGCGGTATCGGATATCTATATGCTAAGTCTTGGAATGCTGTATTGGGTTTTTGGCAATGTGAATAGCAAAAGTGTTATCACAAAAGAGTGGAATACTATCTATGTCTAACCTAAAGTCCCACAAGGATGACCCCATCCAAAGCATCTAACTACAGCAACTAGCGGCTTCAGCATACTTAGCCTCAGAGGTGGACTATGCAACTCCAGACTGCTTCCTAGAAGACCAAGATATAAGAGTAGTGCTAATAAATTGGTATGTGCTAGAAGTGCTCTTCTTATCTATCCTAGTCTGCATATAAAAAGGCTCTAAGGGATAGATAAGAACAGAAAGAGTACCAAATACCATAGTCAATTGTAGCTTGAAGGTACATGTAGATGCATTTCACTGCCTAGCGGTGAGAAGCATAAGGAGAAGCCTAAAATCGAGAGCACAAACACACAACAAAGTATATATCCGGCCTCAAAGTAGTGAGGTATAAGAGAGAGCTGATCATGCTTCTGAACTCCTTCTGATCAACTGGCCCACCATTCTCATCAGGCTCAAGAATAGCTGTGATGGCCATAGGAGTCATCACCGACTTCCCATCAGACATGTCAAAGCATCTCAGGAGGTCTTTAGTGTACTTGCCTTGATGCAAGAAAATACCTTCCTGAGTCTACTTGATCTGGAAGCCGAGGAAGTAGCTCAATTAGACAATCATACTCATCTTGAACTCTATGCTCATCACATCTGAAAACCGAGACACAAGAGAGTGCGAAGCGCCACCAAAGATAATATTATCCACATAAATCTAGATAAGAAGAAAGTCATAATCCTGGTGTCTGATGAATAGAGTCTAGTCTACTTTATCCATCTCAAAACCATGGCTAAGAAGGTAAGACTTAAGCCTCTCATACCAAGCTCTCGGGGCCTGCTTATGTCTATACAAAGCCTTAGAAAGCTTATAGACATGGTTTGGGTACTTGGGGTTCTCGAATTCTGGAGGTTGCTTGACATAGACCTCTTACTTAATATACCCATTAAGAAATGCACTATTGACTTCCATCTGATACAGCTTGAAGCCCTTGGATGCCGAAAATGCAAGTAGGATTCTAATGGCTTTTAGTCTAGCTACAGAGGCAAAAGTCTCCTTGTCAAGGCCCCGGATTCGAGCTCAACTCATGAGGCAAGCATTAACGCTAGCCAATCTTTAGCCGCATTCAAGATCGATTAATAACTCCCGAGCATATCCTAAACAGCCATTTAGAAGTATCCCATACTTAAACAAAAGTTTAGAGCTAGAAAATTTTAAACAGCGAATGTGATTTTTATCAAGGTTTAGAGCCTCGTAATTAGAGATCTATAATGATCTAGGAAGTGCAAGTTAGTAAAATGGAAACTAGAAACTATCCTCTACAACTTGGTTGAGTTTTCTTGCCAATTCAACATCAAAGGCCAATTTAAATCATGGCTCAAAATTGGAATCCATGTGCTGCAATTTTGTAGACTTAGCCAATTGTTAGTCCCTTGCTTCAAATGTGTGTTGGCTGTTGGGGGCAAAGTAGCAAACACCACAACACAAAACAGCAGCTAGTGGTCACCAAAAACAGCAAGCACCCACTTTCTTCATTTCCCAAAAACGTGCAGCCCCAACACATCCTGGCCAATCTCCTTGAAGCTTCCTCCATTGCAGCTCACTTGGGGGTGGGGAGCTTCCTCCATAGCAGGCCTTGGCGCCTCCAAGCTTCCTCCATTGCAGCCAGCTGCAGCTCCTCCACGCCTCCACCTGCAGCCAGCTCGCCCCACCCGAGCTCCTTCCCCACTTCTTCCCCCATGGATCCTCCTTGAGGGAGGCCAAGGTAAGCCCTCCCCCATGGCTAGATCTTGTGCTTGAGGGTTTCCTCTTGCTGTTTTGGGGCTCCTAGATCTGAAATGGGGAAAAGTTTTGGAGGGATTAAACAGATTAGGGTTTGTGCTGTTCTGAAATTTTTGAGCAGATTTCTGGGCTGCGGTAATTCGTATTTTTGAGCAATTTAGAAGCTTCATCTCTCTGTCCGGCTGAAGAATTAATTGTAGATAATCAAGTTATATTTCATTTCCAACTGGAATCGATCGATTTCGTTAAGCCATCTGAAAGTTATGATGATTTTCGTGCTGACTGTCCAGAAGATGCAGCATTTCGGCAGAGCTGCTGATTTCTCCAGTTTTGGGTGGGTTAAACAAATGGATGTCCAAATGGGGGTAGATGGATGTGTAGGTAGGGTTCTAATGCTCATTTATAAACTGGGATAGCTCACTTTGGATGAGGGATTAAAAAGTTATACTCATTTGAATGCATGCTGTTCTGAATCTCTGAAGAATTTGGAACGCTGAAATTGCTCTCTATTCCTGTCCAAACTGGGAGCACTCCATGCAGTTGATGGTTAATTGGCCGAAGCTAAGCCGTAGGTCTATGTCTTACGGTCGTTTAGAATCCGAGTTTGCTTAATTTGGTTAAGTGGTTAGAAAGTTATAGTCATTTGTATCACAATCTGTCCAGAATTGTAGCATTAATTGCAGAGTACTGTTATTAGCTATTTTTGGGCAAGATAAAGCAATGTGTAGTCAATTGGGGTATATGTATGCGTAGGTATTGTTCTTATGTTCAATTATAAACTGGAATCGTTCATTTTGGTTGAGTGGATTGAAAGATATGCTCATTTAAATTACATGCTGTCCTGAAATTCTGAAAGTTGATGCCTATAACTTGAACTAAAATTATAGGATCTTTTAGGTGTTGAATTAGGATTTAATTTTGCCTATAAAGTTGTAGGGGACTTCATGTATATTGTGAAATGTACTTGCTTGCTTGAATTGGATTCATGGAGCAATAGTTATGCTCTTGGAAGTTGCTATCTTGAAGTTTAGAGTTGCTACAAAGGTTAGGGTTTGTTTGGAATAAAAATGAGCATTTCAAAGTAGTGCTTGGCTATTAATGTGGAGTGTTAACATTGTGTTCTCATTTTGGTTTGTTGAATGCTTGCATTTTTGGGAGAGTCTTCATGTGTTATTCCATCTCATATGCATTGCATGCATCTCATTCCATATGCATTGTTATCGTGTAGAGAACGAACCCGCGGAGGGTGACGTGGCCGCTATCGAGGGTGATCACGGTGAGCAGGTTGTCACTGAGGCTCCGGCAGAAGCATCAGGCAAGCACCTATGCATCTTGAACCTATATTAATCGTATTTTTGTGAATAAACTGCTTAATTGGTGAAATAAGTCTGCATTAGGAATTGAATTGGGTTAGGGTAGATCCTATTTGCTGCACATTCGTCCCTTGGGATTGTGAATACTTCCGTTGGAACTAGTATGGGTATTAAATGAGTCACTGCTTAGAATTGCTTAGAGGTCGGGGTTGGGCCAAGTGGTGGATGGTCCACCGCTTGAGATCGATTACTTTACTTGTGATGAAATGAAATGGGTACGGTTATGTAAGGAAAGGTTGAATTGGAGACCGGGCGGGAAGGTTGGGACATTGGGTAAGGAGACCCGATGTGGTAGTTCCCGTCTGAGTCGATTAAGGACCGATTCGATGGTTGCCCTTTGATTGAGCACACCCCGGTTGGTCGCATGCCCGATTATGGTACGGTAAGCCACTCTTTCTCTCATACGGAATCGATGGACCGTGAACTTCTGTGGTTGGGCGTGGTTGAGGGCGCAGGCTTAGGCCGACTCTCGAGCGCCAAGCCGGGCTTGAGGCTGCTCGAGGGGTGCTAGATTTTCGGGCCACAGGAGGACGCTTCAGCGATTGGGTATGATTGGGAGGGGGTTGACACTAGGCCCTTGTGGTAAGTGTCGTGCGATCAATGCTTCCCTGCAGGGTTAAATAAGCGATTCGAATTGCCGCGCTCTCGGATATGAGCAAGCTCTTTCATCGCACAGTCACGTAGTAAATAACTTGAACTTGTGGTTCGCCGTTGGGCTTGAGCTTTAAGTTGGTTATGTATTGCTCTACTTTAATTGTTGTTACTTTCAATTTCACACTAGAAGTAAGTGTGGTCTATAACTGCTTTAAACTTGTAATTGGTTCGGTTGTCGCACTTATATTACAAATGTTAATGCTTTTCCGCACTTTTACCTTAAGCTTACTCCTTGCTACAACTAAATGCATAATCCTTTGGAGTCGGTCATATATGGACCCCGGGTAAGTCTTGCGAGTACCTTTCGTACTCATGCTTCTGCTTTGTGGTTTTTCAGGTGAGGATCAGGTTGGCGGGTGTGAGTTCTGCCCATACTGCCTCTCGGTGACCGGGCGGGGCACCGAGTAGCGGCTGGCGATGCCGTCTACGCCCGGGAGTGTTCAGGGGCAGAACACTTCCGGGGATTACTTTACTTTTGTTAAAATGCGACGGTTGATTCTTTTGTTGTATAGATAGGCGTTTCGGTGGGCTTTTGGATTTGGGAAATGGTTGGTCATGTGGATGTCAGGCTCCGTGTGTGTTTTCCTTAACTGCTGATACTATGGTGGTGCTGTGGATGTTGCTTTTACTTTCGATATATATATTGAACTGTGTTTTCTTGTCTGCTGAGTGGATGTCCGTAGGATCTAGAAAGGTCATGCCGAAATTTTCCGTTTTCGGAGTCTTGGTCCCTTTTTCTGGGTTCTGGTCTAGTTTAGAGTCTTGGTGTTGTTTTTGATCTTGGTTTGGTGGTTGTCGGGTTTGTCTTTGTGCCGTTGTTTTCCGCTTGCGTGTGGGTTCGAAAGTTTCGGGTTCGTTGCCCCCTTTATGCAAATTGAGTTGATATCGTGTTGGAACCGGTATGCGGGGCGATCCTGGGCGAGTTCGGGTCGCATACCGGGGGAATACCGAGATGGTTGTCGAATTGTTAGGATGTTTCTTGGAGTTGTCTCGATTGGGCTTGGGTATTAGCACTGAGATCACCTTCGGTGATTCGTTGCTATGATCCAAATCCGATGGGAGTGACTGTTCATCCAACAACTCGAGGACGATCTGGGCGGCTCCCTGACACTCCTTAAAGTCAAGACCCTCAACCTGAGAGAATCCCTAAGTGAAGCCTAGCCTTGTTCCTAATGACTATCTCATCCTCACTTTGCTTGTTCTTGAACACCCACTTGGTCCCAATGACATTATGACCAGAAGAAGGCTCAACAAACTGCCAGACTTTGTTCCACTCAAAGTTCTCAAGTTCCTCATGCATGGCATTAATCAAAGACTCATCTGTCAATGCATGAGAAACATCTTTCAGCTCAAAGGTGGCAACAAAGGCAGAGTGAAGACAGAAGAGAGAAACACCTGACTTTGAGCATGTGACATGCTTAAATAGATCACCGATCATCTGATCAGATGGATAGCATTGTTAAATGTGATAGGGATGTCCAGAAGCAAAAGTGGCCTCTACCTCATGCACAGAAGAGGTAGGAGCAGAGCAACTAGTTGCAGAAGTGTCTGAAGGTACGGCCATATCTCCTAGATGTGGAGTGGTAGAATTAGGATATACCTCAGGTGCAGAGGGGAATGGATCAGGTAGAATACCGTCATCTCCATCATCCTCATCCGTTGTAAATATGGTCTCATAAAGAGGAGAAGAACCTCACATATATGGTATAGTTCTTAGACTAGCTTCATCAAAGGTCACCTTGCTGGTCTCTATAATCCTACCCGCCTCACAACTCTAGACCATATAGCTACGAGAAGAAGTCGAGTAACCTAGAAAAATACCATTAGATGAATGTGACTTGAACTTATCTAGGTTATGAGACTTCATAATGAATCACTTGCATCCAAAACATGAAAAATATGCAACACTGGGCTTTCGCCCATACATCAATTCATATGAAGTGAGATGAAAGTGTGCTCTCAAGAAAATTCGATTGGACACATGGCAAGCGCTAGCTATAGCCTCAACCTAAAACTTCATACGAGTGTTGTACTCATCCAGCATCATCCTGGCCATCTCGACCAAAGTCCTCTTCTTCCTCCCCACTACGCCATTCTGCTGAGGGGGACGTATGGAGAGGAGAACTGATGCTCAATAATTAACTCCTCATAGAAGCTCTCAAATTAGTTCTTGAACTTCGTGCCATTGTCATTGTGTAGCTTATAGGGCACCTAGAGCTCAATAGACACTACAGGAATGCGACATATTTACGTCGGCCAGATGCCGACGTAAATAAGCCTAAAACCCACGTAAATAAATATTTATGTCGGCTTGCCAACGTAAATAAATCGACATAAATACGTCAACGTAAATAGAAGTATTTACGTCGGGGCCATGAAGACAACCTATGAACCAAACCCCTGAAGTGGGTAAACGACTCATTCTTCGAGGCCACGAAGAACACCCGAGTACCTCAAAAAATTATCAATAATGACAAGAACGTACCACTTCCCATATGCTGACTGCAATCTAGCTAGACGAAAGGTGTCCATATGTAAAAGCTATCCTGGTGCATTAGTCATCGCAACAGTGACTGGGGGATGAGAAGCAGCAACTATCTTGCCATATCGGCAAAGAGAACAAACCAAGCCTTTGATCATCTTGAGTTTGGGCAAACTACGAATGAGATCATGGCTGCTAACTCAAGCCAAATGATCAAAATCAATGTGTCCAATTCTCTTATGCCAGAAGGAGAGATCACGGGACTCTGAAGAAACTAGGCAATAAAGAGAATCACCAGAAGAATCAACAAAATCAGCATGAAAGACTCCCAAACCTAGAAATCCCGTAAACCAACCCTCCAGAAGAATTGAGAATTCTGCAGGCATTACGATTGAAGCTCACTTCGAAATTGTCATCATTAAGCCAAGACACAGAAAGTAAATTATACTGCAACTTACTTACTAAGTCAACATCCTTAAGAAAGAAATTATCATTAATGCGCACAGTACTCCTAGCGATGACTCGACCCGAAGAAGCATCCCCAAAAGCGATTAGCTCATCACCAGGGGCATAGACTAGGGAAGAGAACCAACATGAATCTCCGGTCATGTGACAAGAACAACCAGAGTCTACAAGCCAAACTCAGCCCTATGACCCTGTATCAATGAAAGTGATAGGTCGATGACTCAATACTAGGGCAAATAACTGCAGATCTAGGAACCCAATACTGAGTCACATGACGAGCAGAGGTACTAGTCACAGAAATAGAAGACTGGAGTCAAATATCTCTCCGAGGCTCAGCTCTCAATCTAGAAGCATTCTAGGAGCTATAGCTGGGTTGGTCCGCCAATGTGCAAGGGCCAGACCATCCTAGTAACACTACCTAAACTTCCTACCGGTAGAAACAAAGTCACATCGCTAATATCCACCTTGATGGGAAAAACAAGGAATAGCAAGAGGATGGTGGAGACTTCGACCACGAACAGCTCCAGGGCTAAAACTAGAATGAACAGCCTTAAAATATAGTCTTGGATGCTATCCAAACGCAAAAAAACTTTCTAGCCTGTCTAGAAGCCGTGAGTGCTTAGGAGCACTAGAGTCTAGGGATGATCTTGAATACCCTTAAGAGCACGAAAATGCTCACACCATGCTATTTTGGCATGTTTGAAATATAACTCAGCCAAATATCCATCCTTCTGACAGAAGGTGCATGGATACTTTGCCTTACCAGAGGCTGAAGCTGCAGGAGGGGCAACCTTCTTACAAAAAATTCGATGAACTACACATGCTGAATGAAACACTGTAGTGTTAGACCTAAGTGCAACCACAATCTCACCACTCTTGGTTCCATAAAGAATAGTGAAAGGATGTGTACGAGCATGTCGGATCCCGAAAAAACACTTTCGAAATCCTCTATGTATCCTGCACTAGCCTAGAAAAGGCTAGTACACAAAATAGAAGTGAAATCACAGCATATCCAACATACTTTATTAATATCAATTATCCAAAATTACAAAATATATAGCACGCAGGCCAATGTGAAGGATCGAGATGGCGATCAAAAGGGGGGAATGATCCCAAATAAATTTTCCCCCCACTCAAAGTACTCCAAACAATCTCGTAAGAAAAATCTGAGAGATCAAAAGATTTTTATTTAGACCAGTGCTCCTCAAATTTACCAACCCGCAAAAATCAGAACAACTAGACAACTATGTGTACCCTTAGCTTGCATGGATGAGAACCATAAAATATGTGAGAGATTTCCGAATCACAATTCTGGTTGTCAAGTGTCCAAACAAAAAGGAATCAATTCAAACATTGCTTTTCAAAAAGAGATCAAGCCAAATCACCAAAGTCTCTTTTAGAAAAGCAAAAGCAGATTTTTCAGGAATTATCCTCACTTGGAGCAGGTGGTTCGTGGATTTCTGTTGCTCTACAATTTTTGGGAATTTTTCTCCCTATGAGCAATTGAGTCTTAAAACACTCCATTAAAAACCATCTCAAAAAGCCTTGTAGAATAATCATGAAAAATCAAGCATTACAGATAGTCAGGAACTTCGATCAGAAAGTTTGGGGCTTGGTTTTCACCTCGTAGCGCCCAAACAGTGCAACCAATGGACTCCAAATTTTTTTAATAGATGTATATATTAGTCACACACCTTTTCCAATAAGAATAACTAAGAAAGGATTTTTTTATATTTTTCTAAAAATCAAAGACTGACTGCTGCGCAGAGAAGAAGTTTAGGACAGATTTGCAATATGATATAAAATTGATCTCTAGTCTATCCTAGGGTGCAAGAGAGATGTAAAACCATATGAGGACCCTCAAGACATCCTTGATCAATAGCATTTAGAAGGAGGAGAAAGTAAGTTGTGGAAATTTAAATGCGGTAAGATAAATGTTGAATTTAAATTGCGTAACGTAAAAATATAATGTAAATGCACAATTTAAATTCACAAGAATAGGAAAAAAATCTTTGTATTTTCTGGATGGAAGGTTTACAAAGCCTCACTTCATGTGAGCAAAGCTCAAAGGAGCAACTCAAATCTTCAAGTGAGGGAGGGCACCCCTCCCCCTTTATTTATACTACTCTTGGGCCACCTACCACCCTTGGATAGAGCACTCCACTAATGGCTAGGATTAACCCACTCACACAGCCATGCACGGGCAACCCAAAACCCTACACACATAATGGGTTTTCTTGCATGGTTTTCAAAGCATATTACCTAGACTCGCTAACCTATAAACTAGACCGCAATCCAACAGCCCTCATCGATCCTCGCGGCATCTAGCTAGTATCATTGCCTTTCCTTGTCTTCTTGACTTGCCCGGACTCCGTCTCCGATCATCTTCTGGCGATCTTCGACCGTCTGGACCTCCGGCGATCTTTTCCAACTAGAGTTGGACTTTCATAAAAGGTGTGGTATTTGTGATTATTTCAAAAAGATGAAACTTATGATTGTTTTCATAAGTGATCTGTGATTGATTAAGATGTTACTGCGAGAAAATGAGTTTTCCTTCTTTTAAGGAATTGTTGGTTGTTGGATGGATGTGGATCGATTCCTCAATCAGTTTCTTTTAGGGGATGAAGTCTGTTATGCTGAAAGAGAGACGTTTTACCTGGGTAAAAGCTTGATGTTTTGTTTTTGTGAAAGTGAGTTGTTTCGATAAAAGTTTTGCGCAGGGTTGATTTTCTCTTAATGGAGTTTCCTTAAATGGTTGAAATTGGATCGAGTGGTTAAAGGGAATCAAGATTTCCTTTGCTTTCTAGTATGAAATGAAAGAATGAATAATTTCTGGTATTTTGGTTATGCTATGTAAGAGATTTGAGTTTTCTTTTCTCTTGAGAAAAAAATGTGGTGGTTAGGGGGTACAGATATTTGATTAAAGAATCATTTTCTTTTCCAAACTTTTGGTTTTGGTTAAGCGTGAGAAACTTTGCCTTAGTGAAAGCGAGCTGATTTGTTTTTGGTTCTGCTGAGGTCTCCTGTTAATGATTTTTATGGGGTTTCTCTTTTAATTGGAGTTCTCCCCAAGGCGAATTTTATTGCATTAATTTGAGAATGTTAAGAGTGGTTTATATGATGTTAGAGAATCGGGTTTCCCTTTGCATTGATTTGGCTTTGGTCAAGATTCTCCCCATGGTAAATTTTAGCGCTTTGGGTTCAAGACAATGTATGTGGTTCATTTGGTTTAAAGAGAATTGTAATTCTTCTGCATTCTAGCTGGAGTTAAAGAATGTGAATGCTTATTGTATAGTGTTGAGTATAATAAAGGAATAGGCATTGACCATTAGTGGTTTATGGGTGGTTTATGATGGTGGTTTTGATATATTGGTCCAAATTTTGTTGGGAGTACCATTTGGTTGTAGTGAAGGTGATAGCCATTTGATGTAAAGTGTTCTGTTGTGAATAATTATTTTTGCTAGTTGTTCCTGGATGTGAGGTATGCCTGGAAGAGGATAGAATAAAATTTTATACTGTGGTCTTCGGTTGGAAAGGAGATTATGCCAAGGTGAGCTATTTCCTCCGTTGGCATTGGTGGGTTATAGGTTCCTTTGGAGTTCAAGTTTGAGACCCAAGATGTTTAATCGGATAGTTTGAGTAATTGGTCGAGATGTAGTTTAGAGGAGTGTTGGGATAGAGAGCCCCGTGTCATTTTAGCTGTCATGAATAAGTTGAATCGTGGTAAGGAGGTAAAGAGAGGAGATTAGAATTTGCGATTGAAGTTATGGGGATTTGACATATCAATTGATTTGATTGAATCCTGTATTGGGTGAAATTGAGGATGAAAGTTGAGAAAATTCTTATGAGATTCCTTGTTCATGAAGTTCTTTGGGATTAGGTGAATTGAGTCTTTGCATGAATGTTTAAGTTTGCAAAGGAGTTGAGTCCCTTGAGGACTTTGTTTTTGTATTTGGCAATTCTTCAAATTCGAGATCGAATTCCTTTAAGGAGAGGTGAATGTAATATCGCAGAGTAACTCTAAGTTAAGGAAGTATCCACTGGGGAGTGGTCCTATCCTTGACCTGTTAGAATTGGATTTTCTTTCTTTTTTAGTTGTGTGTGAGTGGGAAATTTCTTTCCCCCTTCCCACCTACTTCCTTCCCTTGCTCCAGCTACCGTGTGCCTCCCTTGGCTTCCCCCACCCGCAAGCAGCAGCAAGAGGAGCTCCTCTGTTGGCATTTGACACCTTACTTCCTCAAACCTACACGCCCACAACGTCGTGGAGAATGAAGGACAAGTGCACACAGCAAAGTATTGGTGCCACAAAAAGGCAGCTTTTCTTGTGCTTGTATTTAGAATATATAAGCTAACAGATTAATGGATAATGACCACTACAGTCTGGAGATGTGGCACAATGACCACTACAGTCTGGATATGCGGCACCGCATGTTGCATGCCGCACGACGTGCTCCCGCGCGACTTGCGCCTGACGAAGTTTGCCGAGCGCACGACCACACGAACTAGTCTTGCACCTAACTAACACCATGCAAAAACAAATAACAAACTGATGCTAACGGAGGCTGACTGAAAAATAAAATAATGATGTGCGTCAGTAGGTTATCCAATAATCACCCCCTTAACCCTGACACACATTAATCAAAGAAGCACAGGTTCGTCAGAGAGCTCATTCTTCTCAGCCTTTGAAAAATTCAGTTCTTCTTCATCCCTTGGATCCGATGGACACTCCTTTGCACGGTGCCCATAGCCACGACAATTATAGCAATGAATTTTTGATCTATACTCTTGCCTCCGTTGATCGCTTCCTTCGCCTTTGCTGCGTGGCGAACTCAACTTCACCAGCCGCTCCTCGTGAGCCTTCAAAGAACTGAACACTTCTTGCAGCTTCTTGGTCTTGAGGTCACCAAACTCTTCTATAGTTGTTGCAACTTGCACTTACTTCTCAGGGACAGAACGCAACACCTTCTTAACAACATATGGCTCGTCCAATTTTTCACCAAGCCCCCTGATCTGATTCACAAGGCTCATCACCTTGCGCTCATAGCTGTCAATGGTGTCTATCATCTCCATGCGCAGGTTCTCAAACTCCCATCTAAAGGAATTGAGTTTGACTTCCTGCACACGTTCACCACCAAGGAATATCATGCGCAGGGTGTCCCATGCATCCTTTGCACTCGCTTTATCAGAAATCTGCATCAAAATATCCTCACATACGGCACTGAAGATGATTGCCAGGGCTGTTTGATCCTTGTCCTCCTCCACCCTTTCACCTTCCTTGGGCTCGATTGCGCTCCACATCTTTTGACCACGCATGTTCGCCTTCATCTTGACTACCCACGAAGGATAGTTGGTCTGTGAGAGGATGGGGTAAGGCAACGCCACTGCCCCCTCCTTCACTTGTGTTGTCGACGAAGATGCCGCTCCCGAACCCTTGCTCACAACACTTACACCGAATGTTGGCATTTGATACCTTACTCCCTCAAACCTACACGCCCACAACGTCGTGGAGAATGAAGGACAAGTGCACACAGCAAAGTATTGGTGCCACAAAAATGCAGCTTTTCTTGTGCTTGTGACCACTGCAGTCTGGAGATGCGGCACCGCATGTTGCATGCCGCACGACGTGCTCCCACGCGACTTGTGCCTGACAAAGCTTGCCGAGCGCACGACCACACGAACTAGTCCCGCCTCTAACTAACACCATGCAAAAACAAATAACAAACTGATGCTAACAGAGGCTAAAATTAAGGCTAACATTCACGTCTAAACATGTGACGTGACTGAAAATAAAATAATGATGTGCGTCAGTAGGTTATCCAATATCCTCCAGGCCGAGCGCCTCCCCTGACCTCCCCTCCCACTCGACGCCGCCCCCTCTCCTGGTCCTCCCCCACCAGGGCGGCATCTCCTTGCTCTTCCCCCGATCTGGCTCCTCCTCCCACTCCTCCCTGCTGATCCCAGCAGCCTGGCGCCGCCCCCTCTCCTGGTCCTCCCCCCACCAGGGCGGCATCTCCCTGCTCTTCCCCCGATCTGGCTCCTCCTCCCACTCCTCCATGCTGATCCCAGCAGCCTGGCGCCGCCCCCCCAGCAGCCCGGCGTCGCCCTCCCCTTGGTCTCCCCAGGCTGGCGTGCCCCTGCTCCTCCCTCCCAGCTCGGCAGCTTCCAGCCGAATGGAGAAGAGGCCAGGGTTCCTCTTCCTCCCTTTGTAGCCCTCCCCAGCCGATGCCACCTCCAGCTGACCGGCGCCGCCACATCCTCCCCTCAGCTGCCCCCAGCCGAAGCTCCTCCCTCTTCGTGGTAAGTGTAGGTACCTTCTCTTTTAGGGTTGGGGAACTGTTCTTGATGTGCTTGTTGAATGCTGAGAACTCGACATGAACTTTGTGTTGTTGTTTCCGTAGTATGTAGTTGCACTTACTAGTTAGGAGTTTGATGACGAAATGCTTTGGTGGAGTGCCAAATCTCTGCACTAGCCCTGTCAAAGTCAAGATGTTTTGTGTGGTGTTGCTATAAGGTTTTGCGTGTTGTGGAAGGGTTTCTTCTGTTTCCTGAAAAGATGGCAACTCGAAGGTTGTGGCTGCTCTGATTTCAGTCGTTGAAGCTCATTTGGATAATTGAGATATAGGTGGATTGTGTCTGTGTGTGCTCATGCCTTTTCTTCGCAACTGCAGGGTATCCGGTTCTTCAATTCTGTAGTATTCTGGTTGTGTTGGAAGGTTGTAGTTTTTATTGATCATTAGCCTCAAGCACCCGAACTCACTGGATGAATTTTGTTCAAGTTGGGCTTTGGATTATAGAAGTTTCATCCATGTTTGCACAGGTACGGATAGCATTACTTAGCATTGCTAGTATTTCTCAATTTCAACTTATTAAAAAGAATACCCGGTTAATTTGGGCAATCACTTTGTGATTATTCCTGTCCTAAAATGATAGTTTTTGTTCATCACAAATTTGGGAGTTTTGGTGCATTTTGCTAAATGAATGGATGTAGTAGAATTGTAGATTATTCCCTTGCGATTAATTAGAATATGGGTTCACTCAATTTGGTTAAGAGGATCAAAAGTTACGATCATTTTGTGCGACTGACGTCCGGAGTACATTAGTTGAAAAGAAATAGAGTTGTTTCAGGGTTTGATCGTCGTTGCATTAAATAAACTTGTGATTAATCGTTGGCTAGTAAGTTATGTTTGTTATGATTTCGGTTTTCAGGGGGAGTGGCCTCTTCTTTGCGCGCCACTCCACTTCCCGCGGTTAAGGCAAGTGCTTTGTAAGGAGTGTTGCATGATAGAGTATTGCTTGCTTATTGTTGCACTTAATTGCTTTATTGAATGCATATGTGTTATTACCAAGTGATTAGATTAATGAGAATCATAAGTTTAAGAATATGAGGGTATTTTACCAATCATATATTGGTTTTTGATCATGAGAATGCAATTTGTATTTGTGACACCCCAGAATATGACATTTTAGAATTTGGCATTTTGGTACGACTTTATAGCGTGTTTTTAGGCCGTTTTCGGGTATTTGGGCCTCTCCGGGGGACTTTGGGCCTTGGGGGTTGAGTTGGGCCTCTGGTGGAAGAGTTTGGGCCTAAGGGGGGACTTTTGGGCAGCCAAATCTGGCCCCCACCCCTTGGTGCGCCCCCCACTCCCTTTACCAACCCTAGCCGCCACCCCCAAGCCCCCCCCATGCGCCTCCACCCTTCCCCTTCCTCTCCATCTTCCCCCATGGCGCCTCCACCTCTCCCCTCCCCTCTCCACCTTCCTTGCCGCCCTAGGGGAGCCCCTCACCTCGCCAACCCGCTGTTTTCACCATTGGAGTGCTCCGCGACGAGGAGATCCGGTGGATTTGGAGCGAGGAAGGAGATCACATGAACCGGGAGGAGATTCGTCGGTTCATCATTCGTCGGGCGAAGGTATGGCTAGGGAAATCTGTAGGACCGAGTAGGCAACTAGAGGGGGGGGGTGAATAGATGCCGAATAAAATTCAACTATTTCTTTCGGAAAATTAAAGACCCCTAAAAAACGGAAGAATATCTAATATTGTAGAGATCAAAACCCTAGATTAATTAGCGAGACAAGACGAACAAAAATCAAAACTAGTTCTATCAAAAATCGAACAAACCTTCTAATCAAGAAATCAAAGCAAAAAAAAAATAAGAGAATATTGCATAAACTTATTTTTTTTTATTCCAAAGCCATCTTCAACAAGATGACACCAAAAAAAAAATCTTCTAATCTTCGATGATTAGAAAACCCTAAACAAAATCTCTAATCTCACAAGATTAGAAAACCCTAAACAAACTAAAGAGAGCACAAAAGCTTTTCTTTGTTGTAGGCACCTTTTGCTTCTTGCCCTATTGCCTTGGATTGATGTCCTTTGGCTTCATTGGCTTTGTTTATATAGTGCAGCCCTCCTCCCTAACTCGTCATGGTGACCAAATCAGATTCCCGTCCATCTTGGACCGTGATCTCGATTCCTAACCGCCTTCACTAAGGATCGCAACCGAGTCCTCTTAGGACACTTGGCCAAATTCTTCACGAGCATCGGTCACATCATTGTCTCCAACAAATGGTGTCCAAGACGGAAACGCCTTGCCTTCCGAGTTGAACCAGTCCGGCCGTGGAGCACCCGGCCACCTGCGCATGCAGCTCAGCCGGCCTCTGCTGCAACGATCTCCCAAGACGCTGCGCGCCAGAGCGTGATCCACGCCACGGCCGTCGCAAGACCACCGGCGCCACCGTCGCTGGTTCTAGCCGGGCCCGCTCGCCATCGCTGGCCAAGCGGACCACCGCCTCGCCAACTCGCCGGCAGGCCACCTTTTCCTTGCATGCACGCATAAAAACGAGCAAACGCACCTTCCTTGCATGCATGCATGCATGCATGCTGTTTTGCATTTTCCTTGCACGCATGTTGATTGAGAGCCTCCCTTGCATGCATGCATCACGTGTGCTCGTGGACCTCCTTTCGAAGCGCTGGCCTAGCTGGTAGCGCACACTGCGTTTCCACTTGTCGCCGAAGCCGACTCGCCAGCTCGCCGGAGCCCGGCCGCCAGCGCTTCTCGGCCGACTCCACCGCCTGTCGCCGCTTCACCGCCTGGTCCGGCTCGCTTTGTCGCGGCCACTGTAACGCATGCACCGCCGGTTCTCAAGATTTTGTGCACCCAAGTCCGCCAATCCTCCGTGATCTTCATGTCACACCTGAGCAACATCCTTGCACAAAAATACAAAACAATTTCCGAGCCCAAGTCCGCGACTTGACTCAAATTAATCCATACAACCAACTGGTTTCAGATCTTTTTCAAATAAAGAAACCAAAAAATAAATCGGTTCAAATTGGTTTCAAAATCTTTTTCAAATACTGAGCCAAAATCAAATCAACTCAAATCTTTTCAAATCTCTTCGAATATTCAAATACTCATCATCAAAAAACACATGGATCAAAAAACAATGATCCTTCAATCTCCCCCTTGATGAGTAATTTGACAAAACACAATAAGATTTGACAAGAGTAAAGAGGAAAAAGAAAAAAAAAAAAAAAAAAAAATTTGAGACCCAAAAGATTCCAAGACCAAGTAAAGACCAAGAAAATCCAAAATCTCAAACAGTTTGAAATTCACCTCTCTTTTTATTTTTCTTCTTCTTGACTTTTGCTCTCCCCCTTTTTGACAAAATAGTCATCAAGATCTCAAAACTCCCCCTTAATGAATGCAGTATCTCAAGCTTTGAAGTATATTCAAGGTATATAATCAAAGTAAAGCATTTGGAGAGTTTTTACGAGAGTTTTCACATTTTGTATCAATTTATCCAATGAGAAAGCAAATTGTGAGAATATGGAGGCTCTAACACATAGAATAGTTGTTGCATAAGCAAATTAGAGCAAACAAGTAAAATGTCATAAACTGATTTTGCCAAAGCTAAAAAGAAAACTATTATGAGTAAAGAGAGACTTTCAAATTCACTAATGTTTGTCTCAAGCCTTTTCAAAAATTTGAATTTCCTTTTTCTCTTTTAGCAAGTTTGACAATTTTGCTTTGTGATCAACAGGGATGACAAGTAATTGCACACTAGCCCATACTTGTGTATGAGTAGGTAGTTCTTTCTTGTATCTTTCTCAGTTTAAATTGGCAAGTGGCTTCACATTGTTCTGAACTTTTGTTTAGACAAGTAGCCTTTTCTTGCATCTTTTGAATTTAAATCCCTGGCAAGGAAGCTGCACATTGTACTAAACTTGTGTTTAGCCAAGTAGCTTTTGCTTGCATCTTTTTCAACTTGCTTTTATCATTTAAAACACTGATTTTGCTTGAGACTCATAATGATCATTTGAAGTCCAACAAAAAGCTCACACATAGTTTCTAATCAGCTCTAGCCTAGATGACAAGAAACTTTTAAGCCTATTTCACAAATGCAATACCATAATGAACAAGAGCCAAAATATTCTCGAAAAGCATCTCAAATAGAATTATTTTAGTCTTTTAGTCTTTTAGTAAGAAGTGAAGCAATGTAGCATTAATTTGACTATATACACAAGAATAGTCAACAAAGCTTTGTACTACATGATGCAATGAAAGCAGGGAGTTTTCTTTAAGTGTAATGACAAAATAGCTCCTTGTAGTAACCAAAGTCAAGTAACACAAATGAAAGAGTTAAAATCAAGACTCCTCAAATCAACCCATGGGGATGAATGATCCCAAGTTCGCCGCGTAAGAAAGCAAAGCGAGAAGAATCAAGCAGCTTAGTGAAAATATCAGCAATTTGAGCATCCGAATCAACAAATTTCAGTTCAATAGCTCCTTTTTCAACATGATCTCTAAGAAAATGATATCGAACATCACTGTGTTTAGTCCTTGAATGTTGAACAGGATTTTTAGCGATGTGAATTGCACTAGTATTATCACAAAGAAGTGGAACACTACTAAAGTTAATGCCGTAATCTTTAAGAGTTGAAGTGATCCAAAGAATTTGTGAACAACAACTAGCGGCTGCAACGTATTCAGCTTCAAAGTAGATTGAGCAATCGAGGACTGCTTTCTTAGAAGACCAAGAAACAAGTGAAGTGCCAAGAAAATGACATGTGCCGAAGTACTCTTTCTATCTAATCTACACCCGCAAAATCAGCATCGTAATATCCTAGGAGTGTAAGCGAAGAAGAACAAGAATACCAAATGCCAAATTCGAAGTGGAGCGAAGATACCTGAAAATTCTTTTAATTGCTTGTCGATGTGATTCTCGAGGAGAGGCTTGAAATCGAGCGCACAAACATATCGCAAAATGTATGTCAGCCTCGAAGCCGATCAAGTCTGTATGATCCAATCATGCTTCAGTATTCTTTGGTCCATCTCGACACCATTCTCGCCAAGATCCAAAATTGTTGTTGTGCTCATTGGAGTAGATATCGACTTTCCTTCTCCCATGTCGAATTTCTTTAGTAGCTCCTTTGTATACTTGGATTGGTGCAAGAAGATCCCTTCTTTCGCTTGCTTGATTTGAAATCCAAGGAAGTATGTCAACTCTCCCATCATACTCATCTCGAATTCCCTGGACATCAGCTCGGAAAATTGCAACACAAGAGAGTGGGAGGATCCTCCAAAGATAATATCATCCACATAAATTTGCACCACAAGGAATTGATCATTTGAATTTTGGGTAAACAGAGTTTTATCAACTTTTCCCATCTCAAAATTATGTTGAAGCAAGAAGCCTTTTAATCTATCATACCATGCACGAGGAGCTTGTTTTAATCCATAAAGAGCTTTTGATAAGCGATACACATGATTAGGAAATTTTTCATTTTCAAAGCCAGGAGGTTGTTTCACAAAAACTTCTTCTTCTATAAAACCGCTTTAGAAAAGCACTTTTCACATCCATTTGAAATAACTTAAAACCTTTTGAAGCTGCAAAAGCCAAGAGGATGCGAATAGCTTCTAAACGAGCAACAGGAGCAAATGTTTCATCAAAATCAATTCCTTCAAGTTGAGAATAACCTTGAGCTACAAGTCTAGCTTTGTTTCTAACAATTATTCCATCTTCATTTAACTTGTTCTTAAAAACCCATTTTGTTCCAATAATGTTTTGATTTTTAGGAGGTTCCACTAAAGACCAAACTTTATTCCTTTCAAAGTTTTCTAACTCTTCATGCATCGCATCTACCCAAGAACTATCAGCTTAAAGCATGAGTAATGTTCTTAGGTTCAAAATTTGCAACAAAGGCAGAATGCATGCATAAAAGAGTTTGAGATGAATTAGAACGTGTCACCCTTTCATGAAGACTTCCAATAATTTGTTCAGAGGATGGTTCTTCAAAACAAGAAGGGAGGTCCAGTTGTTTCACTGCCGTGGGAGGTGTAGGAGAATCAAGTAGTAGTCACATCAATTTGTTCAGAACAACTTCCCGCTCAGTAGATATGAGCTCATCATTATCATCATCTTCATCATTTTCTTGAATCTTTTATCCAAAAAGATTGGCTCTAAATTTTCTCGTGAACCTGAAATGTCGGGTCTAGCCTGTGGCTAGCCTCATCAAAAGTAACATCGCATGTCTCCAACAATTTGTTAGTCGATAAATCAAGTACACGATATCCACGAGAGTGCAACGAATAGCCAAGGAAAATACCATCTGTACTACGAGCTTCGAATTTATCAAGATTTCCATGTTTAAGAATAAAGCATTTGCAACCAAACACTCGTAAGTGAGAAACAGATGGTTTACGATCAAATCTCAGTTCATAAGATGTTTTACCAAGTAAAGCTCTGAGATAGACCCTATTTGATATATAGCAAGCAGAAGAAATTGCCTCAGCCCAAAATTTTCTTGAAGTGTTGTATTCATTTAGCATAGTTCTAGCCATTTGAATTAAAGTTCTATTTTTCCTTTCTACAACACCATTCTGTGAGGGAGAATATGGCGAAGAAAATTGATGTTCAATCCCATTAGTTTCACAAAAAGATTTAAACAATGCATTTTTGAATTCTGTACCATTATCTGTTCTTATGGCTTTCAATGAGTTAGGCAATTCATTTATCAATCTCTTAATGAAGACATGAAAGAGGCCAAAAATCTCATCTTTTGAAGACAGAAAATGCACCCAAGAGTATCTCGAATAATCATCAACTATTACTAGAAAGTACCACTTACCTCCTACTGATTGTACTCGAGATGGTCCCATCAGATCCATGTGAAGAAGTTGACCGGGCCATGGTCATTACAAAGAGAGACAGGAGCATGTGGGGCTCCAACCATCTTACCATGTCGACCGTAAGCAAAAACAATGTCTTTGCAAGATTTTAATTTTGGCAAGCCACGAATTAAGTCTAGACCACTCAATCTAGATAACAGATCAAAGCCCATGTGACCTAACCGACGATGCCAAAAATTGAGATTTCTAGATTCTGAAGCAACAAAACAATGTGAACTTGAAGCATTGCTAAAATTTGCTATGAAAATTTTTCCAAGTCTAGATATCTCAAGAGTCAAGTTTCGAAGCATCGAGTACTCTACATGCATTCGGTTTAAAACTTACTTCAAAGTTCTCATCCAACAATTGAGATACGCATGTAAGGTTGAATTTCAGTTTCGACACCAAAGAGACATTTTTAAAGTAAAGTGCTCATTTACCTTCACTGCACCTTTTGCAATGACGCGCCCAAGAGTAGCATCTCCAAAAGTGATCGCTTGCTCCCAGATGCTTTTGTTAGGAGGAGAACCAACTTGGGTTGCTGTCATGTGTTGACAAAGATCATCTGAATCAACAACCAGATGTTCTCCTTCCTTCTCGTACTCACCTACATGTTATGAACAGAAGATGTTGAGGATTCATTGGGGTTAGAGAAATATGATTTAGGTTTCAAAGATCGAATCACTCGACGAGGAGGTGATCGTACAAAAGCTTGTGAATGCAAAGTAAATGAATTTCCAGGTATTTTGTTTGCTTTCACTAGCCGAACATGTGGAGAAATGATACGTGTTTGTCTAAAGTTAGACTTAGCCTTTGAATTTTCCTTTCTCTGTTGTTTGGCTAGTCTAAAACAAAAATTCATCAAATGACCATCTTTTCCACAATGAGTGCAATTGTACTTAACAAATGGTTTGTCTTTAGAAGCAGAAGCAACATTTGCATTCATCATAGTAGAAGATAAAATTCCAGCAGATTTGAAGACAGTTTTCGTGTTCTTTGACAATTTCAAACTTTCCACTTTCAAAAGTTTTAACAATAGTAGGAGCATATGATTTGTGATGAGCATAAGGATCAAAACCTAAACCTTTGTGATGAGTGCTGACTTTTGATTGATCCAAAATCATATTTAGATTTTTCTTTCCTTTAGTAAAACGTTCTAAAGACTTTTCCAAGTAATCAATTTTTCGAGAGAGTGTTAAACAATTATTACAGGAAACATCTACTTTTTCTTTTTGCTTGCGACAAGTTGAGCATGAAAGAACTTCATGTGTAAGCAAATTATTAACCAATTGAGTAATCTTAGCATCTGCATCATGCAACTTCAATTCTAGTATGGGACATTTAGAACAAGAAGTTTGACCATGTAAACCATCAGTAGAGCAACCAACATTTTTCACAAGTTTTTCATTTTTCAAAGATGGATAGATCTTTCTCTAAGTTTTTATTTTTGAGTAAAGATTTTCTTAAAGATTTTCTCAATATGACTAAAACTTCACAAAGCTCATCATACGAAGGTATTACCTCATCACCGTCGCCGAAGTGTCGCCGTTGTCACTAGAATCACTAGTGTTCCCTTCGCCATGAAGCATAGTCCGTGAAATCTTTCTCGCTCAGCTTAGTTTGCTTCGCTTCCTTCTCATCGCCGCTTGAATCATCAATGTCGCTTAAGTCTAAGCGACCAATTGCCGCGAAGACTTTGTTGAGCATCTTCTTTGTCCGCTGCTTATTTTTGTCCTTGCTTTCTTTTGGCGGAAGGACTTGGAGGAGTTGCTTTGCTCCTTCTCCTCTTTATCTTTGTTCTTGAAACAGCTTAGCACGGATGTGCCCGGCCTTGCCGCAGCTTGTAGCAGTGGATGGAGGCTCCTCTTCTCTCCCTTGATCTCATGTAAGCTGCATTGACACGCTTGGAAAGAAGAGCAAGTGTATCTTCCGGTATTTGATCTAGCTGCTCATCACTAAGAGCACTCAAAGCAAGAATGGAGTATGATGATGAAGAACTAGTAGTATTATCATATGAAGAATTAGCATTAAGAGCCATAGAATTATCATTGGAAGTTCTTGAAACAATGTCTATCTCAAAAGTCTTGAGACTAGAATATAGTTTATCCAAAGTCATTTCACTCATCTTATGAGCTTCCCTAAAAGCAAATACTTTCATTTGCCGATTTTAAGATCAAGAGATGATAGGAAATGTCTAGCATTTTCAGAGTCGGTGTACTTTACATCTACAGCTCTAAGATTGTTTAAGATTCATAAAGCGAGCAAAACAATCATCTAGAGATTCTCCAGAGTTCATTTCAAATCTAGTGTATTCCTTTTAAATTGATCTTGCCTAGCTTCTTTTACAGAGTCGATTGCCCTCATGATAATCTTGAAGAGATTTCCAAATTTCATGAGCAAGTGAGTAAATGATGAACTCTATCGAATTCTTTTCTAGCAAGTCCTTGAAGCAATATGTTTCTAGCTCTATTATTGTTTTCAACATCTTTTTCAAACTCGATTTTATCAATATCATCATTAGAAGGAAGCTCGCATTTAAATTTTTACCTTGCGCCAAATCGCGTTACCTTGAGCTTGAAGATATGCGATCATCCTGGATCCGCAGTGGGAAGTCTGTACATCGAAGATTGGCGGCTTGTTTGAATATTTCTCTGTTGCCATATCTTACCGTTTACTAATCACCTGTTAAGATGGATTAGTAGAGCCTGGCTCTGATACCACTGTTAGAATAGTCCCACATTGGTTGTGGAAGGGCAAAGGACCTAACATATAAGTGGGGGAGTCCCTCACCTCTTAAGCTAGCTTTTGGGGTTGAGAAGGCCCTTACGATCTTACAATTGGTATCAGAGCCCGGTTCTAACATCTTTGGCCCGATGGACACTAGGGTGTGAAAGCCTGATGGACCATGGCCCTGAGGGACCGTCGGTGTACGGTGAAGGGGCGGTGAACGGCTGAGAGATACCAATGTGTGAAGGGGGGATTGTTAGAATAGTCCCACATTGGTTGTGGAAGGGCAAAGGACCTAACATATAAGTGGGGGAGTCCCTCACCTCTTAAGCTAGCTTTTGGGGTTGAGAAGGCCCTTACGATCTTACAAAATCCTTGGGGTTGGTCTAGGTGTTGTGCTAGAGGGTATTTGGATGCTTTTAGATCAAGTGGTGGTGATGTGATTGGGTAGATTAGATGAAAACTAGAGTTTGCCACGTTCTCTGCTTCGGGCAGATTGTGCAGTCGACCTAGGGTTTGAGTTTTTGCGACCTTAGAGTCGGAATTTGGTCAGCCGCCTGTTGAGAAAGTTGTAGGTAACTTCAATACCTTTCAGTGGACATAAAGAATGTCCAATTCCACCTAGCCGTTTGAAAGTTATGGTCGTTTTACCGAACGTGTTCAAAACTGTGACGAGATTGGTACAGATTACGTTGTTCTGTAGATTAAACAATTTTAGAAGCCGAATCAGCTTTTCCCAATACTTAGAAAAAGCTAGGAAATTTCCTAAGATTCGCGATGATGTACTCGTTTACTTGATTTGGAGTCATGTAACCCAAGTTATGCTAGTTTGAAGCCTGTTGTCCCGGCGGGACAGATTCTCTGTTTTTCAATTTTGGGAGTAGTTTGCGAAGTCGGGGTAGATGAGCGAGTGGGTACTGTTTTGTGGGCACGTTTTGAGTGTGTGGTCTCTGTGTGCAGGTGGTGTGACCCCAGGAGTGCCCTCAACCTCTCGCCAATCCGTCGCCCAAGGTTAAGGCAAGTGTATTGTAATGTGTAGCGTGTTGAATGTTGATAATTGAGAATAGGTGCAAATTATTTACATGATGTGCTATCTTGTCATGATTACATGTTGTGATATCTTGCTATGATTAGTGCTTGCTCATGTCATGATGAAAATGGATTAATATGATGATGTGCCATGTTTAGTTCGGTTTGATGCAAGTTGTTTATGTTTATGGCATATGTTGCATACATGGCATGAAAGTCGTCTTGTCGGTGAGAACGTCATAACTAGTCCGGTAAGGTTGGTGAGAAAGTTATGACTAATTCGGAGCGCCATGGTTGTAAGACCTACCTCGTGATTCCACCCACGTGGTGAGTGGAAGCGATGCGTAGGCACCCTCCATCTACGGGATGGAAGGGGGAAGAGGGTGCACACCGACGGGTGTGCACTCAGCAATACCGGTATATGCTTCCAGGAGACATGTGCATCGCATTGCATTGCATACATGATGATGAAAATAAGTTGTGAACAATGTGCTTGGTCATGGCTATGATGTTGTGGATGAAATTATGATTTGATCATGATGTTAAAGTATGGTATGTATTGTTGTTGGCCTTGATTTATTCTTTATGACCTATTGTGATATACTTGCTGAGTGATGAACTCACGCTTGTGTTTTATGTTGTTTTTAGGTACCATGAAACCGACATGCAGGAAAGGGGCTTAGTGGCACATCATCACAAAGTTTCACTCATTAAGATATATACAATTTTGCCATTCGTAGTTATGATTATAAGTTAATGCGTTGAGAACTTGGAGTATGACTTATTTGTGTGCTTGGTCATATTATTTACTTCGTTTTAGATCATGGAGTGGTTAAATTCATTAAGCTAGACTTAAATAGTTGCTATGGTACCTATTATTGCTACTTTAGATGCTTTCCATTATGATATAACTTGTGATATTATTGTTGATGCTCCGTACCATGGAAAAACAAAGGAGATGCTGCCGAAATTTTCGGTTTTTGCATGTACTCCTTTGCTGTAATTTACCTTTAGATGTGGTATTTAGATGTTGTATTTAGATGTTATTTAGTCTATGTTTGGTGACATCCAGTGCATACTAGATGCCGGGGTGTTACAGTTGGTATCAGAGCGGGCTTCAGGTCCGTGGAATGTGAATGTAGTAATTTACTCTATAGTAAACTAAAATATTGACTTGGAAAAGTAGAAACATGGCATAGCATTACTTGTTAAAATTTGGCCTTAGGGCAATAACCTTAAAATCTGAAATAGTTTGGTTAACTAATTTAAAACTTGGCACACTCTGACGCACAGTAGGAAAGGGGAATGGGTATCGTTACTTACGCTTAAATGTTGTATTTAAGCCTTGTTGTTGAATGCTATATTTGATAATGTAAGCTGCTATGTTTATGAGATAATTGATTGAGTTGTTCCTGTGAAAATGATTAAGGGAGGTTGTGGTGCCGAAGGGTTTCGGTCGCCTTTTGTTCATAGTAAGGTTGGGGTCTGACGGTGTGGCCGGTTAGAGCCATCACCGAAGGACTAATAATCTCTCGTGGCGGAGAGTGCTTGTCCTTTCTGTCGTAGATCGGGTAGTTGACTGGAGACAAATAAAAGAGTTGGTGGTGGATTTATTCGGATGTTCTTTACCGTTCTGACGGTCGATTTTGGTTGGTTTCCTTGGTTCTAGTCAATTGAAATCAAAAGAAAAGTGTTTGGTATTTGATTCTCGCTGATTGTTCGTTTGGCGGTTTGTGGTTTTTGTTTTCTTTGGGTGAAGATTAAGAAGAGGAGTTTTATGTTGCGCGTCTTTTGGTCGCAATTTTTGCTTTGACATCCGGTTTTGTTGATTATTGTGGATTATCTTGGGGAGGAAACTTATGTGGCTGTTGTTCTCCCTATTTAAGAAAAGTGTTGGTGTTTCTCCTTGTGCAGACCTTAAGTTGGGTGAAGCTAAGTTTGAATCTCTATCGGAAAAGATTTAGTTGAACATTTGGTTTTCCCTGGTGCACCCTTCTTCCTTCCTGGAAGTTGTAGATCTTGAGATTTCTTTAGGAGTTTTGGCTATCAGAGTTGGAAATTTGAGAGTTGAGCTCTCCTGCATGTCTGTTGGAGTTTTGTTTTTCTTCCTTGCCTAGAAAGGAGAAATTATTTATCGGTGATCATTCTTGTTCTTGAGCTGTGGTTTATGGAATGACGTGTTGCTAAGTTAAATTGTGAGTTGAATAAATTCAATGTGATTATTATCTCTAGCTTGAGAATAAATAGACTACTAGTGTTGTAGTTTACTCTGTAGCGCGAATGATTAAATGGGTTAATGTACATGCTTAGAACCTGTTGCCTTGCTTTAAAAGTGCTTATGATCCTCGTTAATGTCTAAAGTTTAAACCCTGATGCATAGTTAGAACATTAAGATGATGTAAATTACTGATATTGTTAAAGAAACCTTGCTGGTTGTTTAAAGATGTTCTAATTTAACGTGTTAGTAGAGAAATTCAATCATGCTGGCTTGTGACCTTAACTTGGAAGTTGATTAGTGTTGCTATTTGTGTTGTTGCAAACCATTAGTATATTTGGAAGTGTGTATAAGTGTTCCTATAATGCTAGTATTGATGTCAATTGGGAAAATATAGGTTTGTTGTTGTTTTAAGAACATTGTGCTGGTTTAACTTATTAAATTTAATATAATAATTGGAGTATGTGGTGTAGTGACAATTTGTTAAGATATATGGATAGAGTAACTAAGAAAAAACAATGCAGCCGTTTTATGATTATGCCCATTTATTGACAGTGATGACTTAGTAGTGGTGGTAATGGTGTAGATTACTTGTTGGAAACCATTGTTAAAAATGGAAGTTATTGTAACATGTTGTGATGCAGTGAACCATGGATAATTAGCATGATGTAGAATTTTATCCTTAATGAATGTATATCTTAGAATCATAGTTATGAGCTTTGTCTTGTAGAGATAATATTTACTTGTTGAAGTCATTTATTGATTGAACAAGTTTCAATTGTCAACATGTTGGCGTATGGATGGAATAAAATTGATAGGTTGATCACGTTTAAGTATCCGTGGAAGTACTATGTTTGAAATATAGAATACGTTGTTATATGATGTGTTGGTCTGTGGGGATCATGATGAGGTAGTATTGGTTGGATGTCTTTTGATAATCGTCATAAACTTTATTTATAAGTGTTGGGAAAGGTAACTAGAGAAAGAATTGGTTATGTAGCTCTTGGTTGAATTATGACGGGCTTCTCGATGAGTAAATAGTGAATATTGAACGCTTAAATGGTAAGTATAGTGGAATACTAGACATGGTGGGTTTCATGCTGAGCTTGTGTCTAAACCTTTCAGACTGGTTTGGTTGTTTGCCATTTTGGTTGAAGGGTTTTGGTCAAGGTGTTCCTTATGTTGTGTTTCAGAATTTCCCTAAAACTCGTAGAAATTGGTGCCAATCCTTTGGTTTTGGCTAATTTGTTTAGTTTGTGTTGTGAGTATAGATTTACACCCAAAAGTTTTTGAGTGGATCGCGCTCCTTCGCGTTCACACTGAGTTATCCTTGGAATAAATTGAAAGAAAACAGATGGACATAGAGGGTTGTGTTGGAAAACTCACAAGGTTTAATTTGTAATCCTTTTTTGGCTAGAGTTGGAGTTATTTGGAAAATCTGTGTGGTGTTTACAAGTGCTTCAAAAGGTGGTTTTTATGGATGTTTCATCGGTGATGCTGTTAGTGAAGTGTTCTCTTTTGGGAATGAGTTTCCCTTTCTCTTTGGGAAAATTTATGGCAGTTGTATGTGCAGATGTTTAACTTTGGAGCCGATGTTCATTTCGAAATATTGATTGTGGTTAAAATGCGAGGTTTTGCAAGTTTAGTTTTTCAATTGAAGTAGGTTCTTTTACGATGTGGTGTTTTCCTGTTAATGGTGTTGCCGTCATAGTTTATATGAATTTCGCAGCCATCGATGTCAATTGTGTTTCAATCATGTGTACCGAGGAAGAAGTCTTTTTGTGAATGACTACTTGGTATTGTTGTTACATGAAGAATGAATGGTGAAAAGGAAGCATGATATTGTTTATAGATATTTAATGATGAAAGAGTCGATGAGCCAGGTCGGTGAGAAAGTCATATATAGATATATGACTAATTCGGAGTGCTCTTGAAAAGTGTGCATCCATGTCACAAATTGAGATTTCTATTTTTTTCTGGTATGAAAAGAAACAATGAAGAATTTCTGGTATGTTGGTTGTAGTGTAGGAGATTTGTGTTTCCTTTGCGTCTTGACTTAGAAAATTAAAATGAATACACTTTGGTTGTTGTTGAATCCTTTTCAAAGTGATTGTAGTGCATTAGACTCAAAGTTACGCATGGGGATCAATTGGGTTGATGGTTGGTGGTTGAGCTTACCCAATGGTGGTACTCTTTGTCTTGGTCCTTTGAGTGGAAGGATGTGAGGGCGAGACTTTCTTAGTAAGAGAAATCTAGTGTGGCTAGTATTTGATCGTAAATGGTTTAAAAGTGAAGAGTAAAGGAAGGTTGTGTATGACCCAATTCAAACCTTCTTGGAGAATTGTGTCGTTGATGTGTTCCTTGGTAGGGTTGATTAAATTATTAGCGGACCATTTGGTGGTTGCTAGTAATTGCCTTTCCTTTTCGAAGTGTATTGGATCTTTTTGTTGCCGATCTTTAAAGCGAGTTGTGTCAACCAAAGTGGATTGCTCGGTTGTATTGTTTTTGCGGGTTTCAAGACCCTAGTTATAAAGTAGGCTTTTCGTTCGATGGTAACGGTGGGTGTTGGCCTAGTTGTAAAAGATCAATTTTTTTGCAAGGTTTTAACCCCGTTTGTTCAAGCAATTGGTAGTCTTGGAATGATGTGTCCCGCTTGGTTCGTGTCATCTTGTTTATGATGAACCACAGTAGAGAGGTTGAGGTGTGAAAGCATTTTTGCATGTGAGAGCTGAAGGGGGATCTAGAGTTGGAGTTAGAGGTTGGTACCGTGTTCTTCTGGAGAGTAGCATTGGTTAAAGGGATCGGGCACTCTAGTGCCAAGGAATGCATGAAATGAGGAGTGTGAGATCGTTTTCTTTTGTGGTCTGTTTGAGGATTTATCGTACCACTTGGGTCATGCTGAGGCCGTATGTGAGTGCTTTGTGTTTCAATGTTGAGTAAGATTCTAGCAAGTTTTGATTGTGAGTTATCGTTAGAGCCATCAATCTTCGAGCTTTAGCTCCTTGCTTTTGAGTCCGGGCTAGTGCAAATCGTAGGGGTTTCTGAGCGGGTTCTGAGAAGTGAACCTTAGCTCCCTTCAATTTGATTGGTTGCGAAGTGGTGTCTCGGATTCGGGGTCTAATCCTGTGAAGGGGGAGAGAATGTGACACCCCAGAATATAACATTTTAGAATTCGGCATTTTGGTATGACTTTATAGCTTGTTTTTGGGCCGTTTTCGGGTGTTTGGGCCTCTCCGGGGGACTTTGGGCCTTGGGGGTTGAGTTCGGCCTCCGGTGGAAGGGTTTGGGCCCAAGGGGGGGACTTTTGGGCAGCCAAATCTGGCCCCCACCCCTTGGTGCGCCCCCTCTCCCTTTCCCAACCCTAGCCGCCACCCCCTAGCCCCCTCATGCGCCTCCACCCTTCCCCTTCCTCTCCATCTTCCCCCATGGCGCCTCCACCTCTCTCCTCCCCTCTCCACCTTCCTTGTTGCCCAAGGGGAGCCCCTCACCTCGCCAACCCGCTGTTTTCACCATTGGAGCGCTCCGCGACGAGGAGATCCGGTGGATTTGGAGCGAGGAAGGAGATCTCGTGAACCGGGAGGAGATTCGTCGGTTCATAGTTCGTCGGGCGAAGGTATGGCTAGGGAAATCCTTGGGGTTGGTCTAGGTGTTGTGCTAGAGGGTATTTGTATGCTTTTACATCAAGTGGTGGTGCTGTGATTGGGTAGATTAGATGAAAACTAGAGTTGCCACGTTCTCTGCTTCGGGCAGATTGTGCAGTCGACCTAGGGTTTGAATTTTCGCGACCTTAGATTCGGAATTTGGTCGGCTGCATGTTGAGAAAGTTGTAGGTAACTTCAATACCTTTTAGTGGATATAAAGAACGTCCAATTCCACCCAGCCGTTTGAAAGTTATGGTCGTTTTACCGAACGTGTTCAAAACTGTGACGAGATTGGTACAGATTACGTTGTTCTGTAGATTAAACCATTTTAGAAGCCGAATCAGCTTTTCCCAATACTTAGAAAAAGCTAGGAAATTTCCTAAGATTCACGATGATGTACTCGTTTACTTGATTTGGAGTCCTATAACCCAAGTTATGCTAGTTTGAAGCCTGCAGTACCGGCGGGACAGATTCTCTGTTTTTCAATTTTGGGAGTAGTTTGCGAAGTCGGGGTAGATGAGCGAGTGGGTACTGTTTTTTGGGCACGTTCGAGTGTGTGGTCTCTATGTGCAGGTGGTGTGACCCCGAGAGTGCTCTCAACCTCTCGCCAATCCGTCGCCCGAGGTTAAGGCAAGTGTATTTTATTGGGTAGCGTGTTGAATGTTGATAATTGAGACTAGGTGCAAATTATTTACATGATGTGCTATCTTGTCATGATTACATGTTGTGATATCTTGCTATGATTAGTGCTTGCCCATGTCATGATGAAAATGGATTAATATGATGTTGTGCCATGTTTAGTTCGGTTTGATGCAAGTTATTTATGTTTATGGCATATGTTGCATACATGGCATGAAAGCTGGCCCGGTCGGTGAGAACGTCATAACTAGTCCGGTAAGGTCGGTGAGAAAGTTATGACTAATCTGGAGCGCCATGGTTGTAAGACCTACCTCGTGATTCCACCCACGTGGTGAGTGGAAGCGATGCGTAGGCACCCTCCATCTACGGGATGGAAGGGGGAAGAGGGTGCACGCCGACGGGTGTGCACTCAGCAATACCGGTATATGCTTCCAACAGACATGTGCATCGCATTGCATTGCATACATGATGATGAAAATGAGTTGTGAACAATGTGCTTGGTCATGGCTATGATGTTGTGGATGAAATTATGATTTGATCATGATGTTAAAGTATGGTATGTATTGTTGTTAGCCTTGATTTATTCTTTATGACCTATTGTGATATACTTGCTGAGTGATGAACTCACGCTTGTGTTTTATGTTCTTTTTAGGTACCATGAAACCAACATGCGGGAAAGGGGCTTCGTGGCACATCATCACAAAGTTTCACTCATTAAGATATATACAATTTTGCTATCGTAGTTATGATTATAAGTTAATGCGTTGAGAACTTGGAGTATGACTTATTTGTGTGCTTGGTCATATTATTTACTTTGTTTTAGATCATGGAGTGGTTAAATTCATTATGCTAGACTTAAATAGTTGCTATGGTACCTATTATTGCTGCTTTAGATGCTTCCCATTATGATATAACTTGTGATATTATTGTTGATGCTCCGTACCATGGAAAAACAAAGGAGATGTTGCCGAAATTTTCGATTTTTGCATGTACTCCTTTGCTATAATTTACCTTTAGATGTGGTATTTAGATGTTGTTTACTCTATGTTTGGTGACATCCAGGGCATACTAGATGCCGGGGTGTTACAGTATTGTTAGTCATGTCAATTGCATATATGCATTCATAATGGAAGAGGCGACCTATTCTGATGGGGCCTCTCTGCTCACACGTAGTGAGCATGAAAGTCCTACCTCGTAGTCCCAAACACACGGGTGTATGGGAGTGAGTCAGTAAGAGTAGGCACCCTCCACGGGATGGAGGGGAATGAGAGGGTGCACACCGACGGGTGTGCACTCAGCTATACCGGTATAGGCTTTGAAAGGTGAATATGAGCATGAAAGCATAATGCATTGCATAACATTGCAAAGTGAGCGATGGTCAACGTGTGGGTTGTGACAAATTGTGTGTATTATGATTACATCTGATGCATTGCATGGTTCTGCTAATGATGAATGACAATTGATGATCCTTGAGTTGAGGGAAATTTTCAGGTTAAGAATGGATCGAGTCGTGGACTCATCTAATGTTGTCTAATGAGGTATGTGAAATAAACGAGCTATATAGTTGATGAGGTAACCGATGGTGATTTCTTTGTTTTAGATACTTGTTATTTGGTTTAAGTGGTTTGAGCATGTTATTGCTTTAAATGCATTAATTGTTTTTATCATTGCTATTTGTCGTACTTGGCTGAGTCTCCGACTCAAGCTTGCTTGTTTATTGTTTGTAGGTACCTTGAAGCCGACATACATGGATGAGAGTAGTAGCACGAACACGTTTTGCATCACCACAGTTTCATATTAACTTATCGCTTCTAATCTTAATGATTTCATATCTTGTAATTAATTTGTGGTAGTTGTATGTGCTTAATTGGGTCATGATGGTTAGTTGAAACCATGACCCATGTTTGTGCTTAGTTGGTTATCTTAAGTTGCTTTATGTTGTTGTTATATTAAATACTGTCTTTTGTCTGCTGAGTGGATGTCCTAGTTTTAAGGGAGGTGCTGCCAAAATTTATAGTAAATTCAGTAACTTGCTAGTATGTTAGCTTGCTTTGCTAATTTATTCTAGTGTCTTGTGCTAGTGGATGTTTGAGGGTGTAATATTCAGGGCACGTGCGTTGCCAGAGTGTTATAATACAACCTAGATTAACAAGAATCTTTAGAAAAGTAGCTAGGTGCAACTAATCACAGTTTTATCATTTGCATAAAAGACAAGGCTCGAAAATGGAAACAAGTCTATATGCAATGCAAGAAAGTCAATTCCAAACTTCCCCTCAACGAGTGAGTCAATTTTAAGCACAAATCTGATTCAAGTTGAGTTATTAGCAATTTTGAATTCTAAGAAAAAGAATTCAACTCAACTGAAACCAGAAACCAAAATGAGAAGAAGAAAAGGAGAAACCGACAGTTGGGTGATCTAAGAGCATAGAAGAGATGGTAGAGACCACTAAGCTCAGACTCGCTCTCACCTTCCCCATATGACTTACATAGGAAAACTAGTTCTCAATCTCCAGCCCAGGAGCAAACACAGACCTTGTCTACCTAGGGGGTCCAACACCTGATAGACCTACAATACTATGAGTGAGCTCAACCGAGAAGGAAAGGAGAGTAGCAACCTAAAGCATAAGGTGAGAGGTTCATGCCGAGGCATGCCAGAAGTCTAGGTGAAGTGAACTCAACAAAATGAAAACCATCCCATAGACACCCAGAAGAAGCAAAAAAGGAAATGTTGTCACCAGCCCACTAAGCTCAGACTCGCTCTCACCTTCCCCCATATGACTTACATAGGAAAACTAGTTCTCAATCTCCAGCCCAGGAACAAACACAGATCCTATCTACCCAGGGGGCTCAACACCTACTAGACCTACAAGACTATGAGTGAGCTCAACCTAGAAGGAAAGGAGAGTAGCAACCTAAAGCATAAGGTGAGAGGTTCGTGCCGAGGCATGCCAAAAGTCTAGGTGAAGTGGACTCAACAAAATGAAAACCATCCCATAGACACCCAGAAGAAGCACAAAGGAAATGCTGAATATACATATAAACATATAATACAAATCAGCTCCCTCTCAAGATATGCCATAAAGGCTCATAATCCCAAGCTCCCCTCTCAAGGCAACAAACCTAGAGCTATCCAAAGGCTTGGTGAAAATATCAACCAACTGATGATCACTCTCCACAAACTGGAGCACTATGTCACCCTTCTCCACATAGTTTCTGAGGAAGTGATATCGAATATCACAGAGTAATAAACTATATAGTTGGAATTAGCTATTAAACTAGTATAGTATAACAATAGTCGTGTGTAATTTAATTGAGTTATATATTATTGCAAGAAGTTTACATGTTTATTTATCTTAGTTATGGGTTTCTCTTGTCGACATTGCCAAAAGGTAAGATGGCTCTTGGATGCATGGCTCCAGACGTTCACAAACGTGTGGACTTAGACGCTCCCAAGCGCATGGTCTTGAGCGTCTTTGGACGCGTGGTTCCAAATTTACTTTTTTTTTTCTGTCCCTATTACTCTATTGTTTCTGTTAATATTGTTTAGTACCTGTGATAAATACTAAGTGAACTATTTCTGAAATTATTGGTAAAAGTTGTTAACCTTAGCGAGAAAAAACATGGATGTGGTAACATTCAAGGCCTAGGATGTCACACTCCTCACGCGAAATGCAAGAAACAGTTGGCAGAAGTAAAATGTATGTATTCTATAGTGCAAATCATCTCTAACCTGGTAGCCAAAGAGTATTATAGCATATAGATGTATTCGATAGGTGTTACCGATTGTAGAACTCCAAAGAATTAGTGAAATGGAACACATGATTCCAGTAAATCGTGTATTACCTAATGTCTAGAATTTGTGCCAGCAGGAATGAAACTTCAGTATACTAATGTCTAGAAGGACCATCAGATATGTTTAAGGAACTATAGGTTACTATCTACAGTTGATCCTTTCGCATTATAGACAGAACTATACAGAAGCAGTACATACAGTAACTAACTAGTTAGTCACTACTGATTTGGAAGTTGCATGTAAGTGCTCGAATTAGGTCGGCACCCTCCAGCAATCATCCGACCATAGGCAGCATAGGCATTATCAGTACTGCCAGAAACACTGTACCCCCTAATAAGAGCGTTATATGTGAAAACATTAGGCTTCCAGCCTTTCGCCAGTAGTTCTTCATACATTTTTCCAGCTTCAGCAGCCTTCCCTGCTTTTCCTAAGTGGAGAATTAGCGAATTGTAAGTGTACAGGTTCGGAACAATTCCCTTCTTCTGCATCTCATTGAAGAGAGAGACTGCTTCCTCTGATCTTTCAGATTTTCCAAGACCATCAATGATCAAGTTGTAAGTGATAAGATCAGGCTCAAGTCCCAACTCTGTTAATTGCCTAAAATATGACAGACCATCATTTAACTGTCCAGCTGTGCAGAGGGTGTCGATAATAACTGTATAGGATTTTATATCTGGGTTTATTCCCTGGTTAACCATACTCTGAAACAGCTCACAAACTTTTTCTGTATTACCAGCTATTCGATGTCCATTCAGTAGAATATTGTAGATGGTGCAATTAGGTTTGCATCCGTACTCCAGCATCTCATTGAAAAGATTTTCTGCATCTTCTATCTTTCCAGCTTTTAACAGCCCATCAAGAAGGGGACCATATGTACATGGTGTGGGTGAGAAGCCTTGGCTCATCAAATTGTAGTACAAGTCTATAGCCTGGTCCAACCTTCTTGATTTTACAAGACCTGAAATGATTGTGTTATAAGTGACATGACTCGATTCAAATCCCCTGCGATGCATCTCCTCTTGAACTTTTAACATTTCCTCAATTCTCATTGACTTCCCCATGGCATTGAGAATCAAGTTGTAAGTAAACTCATCTGGGCCACATCCGAGTTCCTTCATTTCAGCAAACATGCCTTCAGCAATATCAATTAGGTTTTCATCCACTAGACCACAAATAAGAGAATTATATGATCCAGTTTTCAGTGAAACTCCAAACCTCTCGAACTTTTTGACGAGTTCATGTGCTTCAAGAGCTTTCTTGTGTTTACAGAGATGCCTAATTAATGGGCACAGAAAGAAATCATTCAGGAGAATACCACTTGATGCTATGTTTTCAGCAAACTGAATTGACTTTTCTGTGCCAGCCTTCTTCAGTATCCCTTCCATTAGTGATTGGCATGAAGACCTATCCATTCTAGAACCTGGTTGAAGAATGTATTCCTTGGCAGTATGCAGAGCTTCCTTCGTCAGTTCATTTTTCACAAAACTCGGGAGGATAGTACACAGTGTTGCATAATCCGGAACAAGAACCTTCTTCATCTGACAAAACATCCTGAATGCCTCGTTAAATCTGTCCTCTTTAACAAGGCCATACATGACAGTGTTGTAAGATGAAAGGTCAGGTATGCAGCCTTTCATAGTCATACTGTATAGCATGTCTAGTGCAAAATCCACTTCCCCATTTTTGCAGAGGCAATCAAGAACCGTGTTGTATGTTATTAAATTTGGAGGATAACTGCTAAAGTTCATTTCTTCAAGCAGATGCATTACCTCCTTGACTTTACCTTCCCTTCCTAACCCTGCCAAAAGTGTATTGTAAGTCCCATCTGTGGGTTCAAGATTCATTCCTTTTAGTTGATAGAAGATTTGCCAGGCTTCATCACCCCTGCCTGCCTTGTAGAGAGTATCAATCAAAGAATTCACCACAAGAACATCAGGAACACAACTGGTTTCAACCATGTCAGAGAAAATCTTCACAGCCTCATCAGCTTTTGATGCCTTGCTGCAACACTTGATCATCATAGTGTAGGTGATAGTATCGGGAGAAACCCCCATAGCTTTTAATTCATGGAAGACCCTTTTTGCCATTCCAAGTCTACCAGATTCAGCAAGACCGTACAAAACGGCATTACCAGCAACAACATCTGGAACAATCCCTTTGCTCTTCATAAGCTCGTATCTTTGTATCACTTTCCGAGATTGACCAGATTTTCCATAGTAATTTATGAAAAGGACATGTGTGTAGCCATTTGGCTTAGGTCCATGAATATTCATATGGTTAAACAGCTCCAGAGCATCACCAAACCGATCAGCTTTCAGAAGTCCAGATATCAAGGAGTTGTATGAGTACTGCTCAGGCAATATACCCTTTTGTTTCATCTCATCAAACATATCGGAAGCTTCATCGACCCTCCCAACTTGGCACAACGCGTCCACAACCGCGGTATAAGCAACAACATTGTCATTGTACCCATCAGCTTTCATTGCATTCCAGATTTCCACCACCGATTGCGAGTCACCGTTGTCACCAAACTTGTCCAAGAGAGTAATATAGGTCACTCGATCAGGTTTTTGATCACTGGCTTTCATCTTCCAGAACACATCTTTGGCATCACTGAGCCGACCAGCATCACAGAGAACTTGTATAAGCACAGTATAGGTAATGACATCCGGCGTACACCCCTCCTCCTCCATTTTTCCAAGAATCTGATACGCATCCTCAAATCTTCCGGCTTGCCCCAGAGCCCGAATGCAGATGGTGTAGCTATATACATTTGGCTTGACGCCACGAGCCTCCATCTCGCTCAGCAACCAGACCACCGCCTCAACATCCCTCCGCTTCCCAAAAGCCACCATCAGCACGGAGTACGTCCTCACGCTTGGAGCGATACCATCCGCCACCATCGCCTTGTAAACCTCCATGGCCTCCGTATCAAACCCGGACTTGATGTGGAAATAAATCAAGCCATTGTAGGTGTACGCGTTCAGGACGATTCCCGCCTGTTTCATCACCGGCAAGGCCGCTGGCGCGCTGCGGAGGCCCCCCTCGACGCCGAGCCCCCTGAAGATGGTCGCGAAGGTGGACACGTTGGCCTTGACGATCTGCTTCTGCATTAGGTCGAACACCTGGGCCATGTCCCCGACCCGGCCGTGGGCGCGCATCAGCTCGAGCATGTGGTTGCAAGACTCCGTGGTGTGGACGATGTTCGCCTGCTGCGCCACCGACTTGAACAGCTCCAGCGCCTCATCTGGGCCGGCGGCCGACTTGAGCATGTGTACGACGCTCTCCACGCCCGTCCCCTTCCGCTCGTCGCAGGGCGGCGCGCGCGGCTCCAGCTGGGCGCGGCCGCCTCGCCGAGTCTTGGGCCGAGCCAGCGATAACCCAGGGGAAGAAACGGAGGGCTTTTGGGTCCTAGGCCGCGGAGCTGCTCTCGTGGCAGCGCCGCCGCCGCCGCCGCTCAAGACCCCCGAGCAGCATAGCTCCATGATGCCCACCCGCCCGGCCGCTCTTGATTGCAGCGACAGTGGCCAGCAACACCTGAAATTTTAATTTCCAAGAAACATTAGAGACAAATTGCAACACTGGATTGGGGATTGATGTGCGGTTCTTGGTTCCTTTTGGCATTACCTCGCTCGGGCGCTGGTGGCAGGCGGAGTGGTCGTCGAAATGGAGGGAGAGGTGGATATGGATTTTGATTGGGGATAACGGCCAGCGGAATTGTGATGGTGCTATTCGGCCCCGTCAGTAGGGGTGAAACCGGGTCGGATACGAGCGGATATTGCTCGTCCCGTATTTTAACCCATATTTTTTTTCCGGATTCGGAGTCGGATACGGATGTCCCGGATACGGATATGAATTCGGATTATTCAGGATTCAGATACGGAGCGGATACCTGACGAATTCGGGTCGGGATCGGATATCATAATCGGATAGTAGTATAATACATAATTGTGTACGTAAAAGAAAGAATGGAGCATTAACCTTACAACATTAGCTTCAAGTCATAATTATTTCAACGTAGGATAGTAGTATAGTTAGAGGTGCAAATGGGTCGGATACAAGGAGAGAGATCGAGATATAAAGAAAACAGAGAACAAGGGGAGCTCTTCCATCAAACTTAACCTTACGGAATAAATTATTGGAGATACTAAATAGTGTTGAATTGTCACATTCTGACAAACTGGAGACAGACTTCTCTCATAATGAGGACTACTCGGATTTGTTTGCTATGCTTCAATTTAGCGACTCAACTAATTCCTGTAATTTGAATAGAAAAGAAGTTTATCAAATAAGTTGAACAAATCAATTTAGGTAAAAGCATTATGTCATCACTCTATTTGTTTGTTGATAGATTTGTTGAAGTTCACTCTTAATAACAAAAATAGTGTTTTTTAGTGCCAATATCAAACAACTACTCTATCTATCTAATAATGAACCAAATTAATGGAAGAATAACTAATTTTATCCGGATATTCGGGACGGATATTTACCGGATATCGGGTCGGATATTGCTCTTCCCATATCCTAACCCATATTACATGAGATTTTTCGGATACGGATCGGATATTGCTCTTCCCATATCCTAACCCATATTACACTGTATTTTCTGGATACGGATACGGATAACATCGGTACGGATTTTAAACGGATTCGGTATCGGATCGGGCGGATATTTCCTGTCCCGTTTTCACCCCTACCCCTCAGTATCAGGGGTGAATGATTATTTTTTTAGGTATTTCTATTTTTTTAAAAGTTGTATAAATATGAAAGTATAAATAAAAGGTAGATAGTGCTTACTTGCCCTTTCGCTTGTTTTAAGATTTGTGCAATTTGTATTAAGAAGAAAATCATAGAGGCACTCTTTCTATATTTTTTTAAAAAAATTCCATTGAAAGTTGATCTGATTTTCGATATATCGTTGAAAAACTTCTCCTCCGGTCGTTGTTATTGGATCTCAACCTTTATCTCTTATATGCCCTTTCATCTTATATTTGCCTACATTTAAATTGTGGATACGATGATGTCTTTTTGATCTTCTGATTGTAATATAACTGAATTTGGCATGGAGGCCAATAAAACTACCTAATCGGCAGCTATATTGTACTTTATAGAAGAAATCTATTATTATGTTCTAATCGTAATTATGTACTGTTATTATTTTTTATGTGACTGAAATCCTAGACAGTCACGTAAATATAGAGTAGGATCTTAGATTTCTGTAGAGGTGGGCATTTGGGCCGGGCTCTTTTTGGTCGGCCCGAAGCACGATGGGATGGTCCGGTGCAAAGCACGGTACGGCATGGTTTTGGGCCGGCGGCCAAGACGCAATCAGAGTTTCGGCCGGCCGAGCCTGGGAACTGTGCACGCACGGCACGATAGTTTGTCGGCCTGCAGACGGCACGAACGGACACGAAATCACGGATTAAGACCTAAAAGTTGGCAAATATTGTTGATTCAGGGCATCTTCAAGCATTGCATTTATGTTTGACATTTTGTTGATGTGATTAGTCCCTTATGTATTTAAAATAGGTAGTTTAGTAGTAGTGATTTGTTTTATTTCTTTGCTCATCACAATAGTGAAAATGGGTCGGGCCTGGGCCGGCACGGCACGAAGCAGGCACGAAACGCAAATGGGCCGGGCTTGGACTCGCCAAATGTGAGTCGGCCCGGCACAGTGGGCACGCTAGGCCGTCGTGGCACGACACGGTTTCGGCCCGAAGCACGATGGTCCCGGGCCGGGCCGGCACGGCACGGCACGACGCCCACCTCTAGATTTCTGTGTCCCCTAATATCCCAGCAATGGGTCACCAGTCCAACCATATTCCCTTCATTTCATTCCCTTCTCTGTTCCCTTCCTCATTCTCATTCTCTTTATTTCCCCTCATCTCCAACATATTCCCTTTAAAGAGAATTGTATAGGGAAAGGAGAGAGAATCCCTTGCTAGAGGGAATGAGGGAGAGAATCTCTTCACGAAGGGAATGCTGAAGGGAATCCGTTGAAGCGCTAAAGGGAATGGAAATCCCTTCGCGGAGGGAAAGAGGCGGAGGGAAAGAGAGAGAGGAAGGGACATGGTTAGAGATGGTCAGTCGTCGCATCCAAAACCAGATAACAAGCTCTGGGATGTTCAATGGGTGCGAGCAAGGAATTGCTTCCAGTTTTATCTGGTCCCCTTGAATTGATATTGGAATCATGGATTCCAATCCCAGTGGCAGCCAAAGGCCTCATCCGTGAAATTCAATTCTAATTCCATGATTCCTGGACCAATTAATTCCTCGGAGCCCAACGGGGGTGTTGGTGAATTTGGTAAAACGATGGAACAAAATATTCCTTCACAGAGGTGAAGTAATTGTAGGCAGAATGAGACGACCCTGGTTGAGAAAACATGAAAGCATCTATTAACAATGCTTTGATTACCAGGTGCTTTTGAGAATCTAGCGAGTGTTGTTGCAAAGCTACTGTCTAGAAAAACTTAAATAGGCTTAAATACGGGCAGAACTGTATTATAAATTCATTTTGAGGTTTCAGGAAAAACAGGCGCAGTTCGTGATCCCTCTTGAATCATTTAATTTGCTACTTCCTTATATGAATTACGTGATTTTGTTTGTTCTTGTCCTTTGGGAAATATCTGATTTTTGCTTTCTGTTGTTTCTTATGCGAATTGCAGGTGTTCATGGCCACGACGGGGCTTGCGGCTGGGCGTGAGCAGGCAGTCTGCATTGACCAATATGTTTGTTCAGTATACTTCAATTGCTTTGTGTCCTTGTTTCTTGCAAGTGTTGATCTGATTTGGTCATGTTTGGAATGGACAATAAAATATTAAGTACGACTATTGCACAGTATACCGTCGCAACACATCTCTATGGGATAGGTCTACAACTTCAAACCGTGCGATTAAATTGGGGGAGACTAGGGAACGGTGTACCGTCCTATCGGTATAGCCGTAAAACTTATGAAACTTATCAGTTTCAGTGCTGGTTTCATGAGTTTCAGTGTTTAGTTTCATCAGTTTCATGTTTCATCAGTTTTTAGTACTAAGTTTCATGAGTTTCAATGTAAAAATTCACAAGTTTCATGAGTTTAAGAGGTATACCGTATTTTCTGATTAAATTTAATCAGGCAACTCATAGGATCTAGCTAGCGCACACCTTTCTCGTGCACTCTGCCCTCCGCTCTCAGCCGTCTGCAAGCATGTACGAGATCCCGCTAATGCCCTCCACGCTGGCCTGTTAAAACACATAAGTTTCAGCATTTAGAAACTAAAACATACCACAGTATCAGATTTAAAGAAGCATGAAACTAGTAAAGTTTGAGAAATCGAAACATAGAAAATTTCTTCAGGTTTCAGAAGGTTTTCAATATGTTGATTCAGTTTGATTTAAAAAACGAGTTACAGAATAATTACAACTAGGTTTCAAAAAGGCAAATTTAAAAGTTTCAGAGCATGTTTCACAGGTTTCAACACATTTCCAAAAAAAAATTCAATTATGTCAAATTTCAGGTCTGAAACTTGATTAAAGACGAGTTTAAGAAGAATCTCAACTGAGTTTTAAAAAACCAACTTCAAAAGTTTTAGAGAGATCCAATGAGTTTAAAAGATGAATGAAATCTATTGAACCTTAGCCGTGAGAGCTATTAAGAGATGAGGAAACTAAATTATGTTGATGGAAGACTATAAAACCTAATGAAACTTATGTGTGAAATACCATAAAACTTATCTGTGAAACGACGTCGTGAAAACATATCTGTGAAACTCTTAAATCTCAAGAAATATGATGAAACTTAATCATGAAACCTGCATGAGCACATCATATAACTTAGCCATAACCTTCTGAAGAGTGCGACTATTACACGGTATACCATCGCAACACATCTCAACGGGATAGATCACACCACCCCAGCAAATGCTCTTGGTGGTAGGGTCACTCGTTCCGCTGCAGGCTGCAGTGTCGCATACGATGGAATCCTGTGTCCCTGTATACGTAGCTCGGACCCTTGTGCACATTTTTTTTTATTATTCAAAATTGCAAATTTAGCTCCCTTCACAATCCTAGAAGCATGGTAGTTTTTTACGGATAAGTTTCACGGATAAGTTTCATTAGGTTTCACGGATAAGTTTTATTAGGCTTCACGGATAAGTTTTATGATATTTCACGGATAAGTTTCATTAGGTTTCACGGATAAGTTTTATGCCCGACAACCTCCAGGCGCAAGCAGCGAGCATACTAGCAGCGCACGGATGATGTACTGTTGGAAAGTTAGGGAACGATATACCGTTCCCTAGTATTTCTGCCTCCTGAAACTCACAAAACCATGTAAAACTTTACCATGAATCCCAGTAAAAACCAAATGAAATCTATTGAAACTCAGTCATGAAAGCTACTAAGAGCTAAGGAAATTAAATTATATTGATGGAACACTACGAAACCTAATGAAACTTATCTGTGAAATATCATAACACTTATCCGTGAAATGTCATGAAAACATATCTATAAACCTCCTGAATCTCAAGAAACCTGATGAAACTTAAATATGAAACCTATCTGAGAACGTCATGAAATTTAGCCATAACCTCCTAAAACTCACGAAATCATGTGAAATTTTATTATGAAACCTAGTAAAAACCGAATGAAATCTATTGAAACTTAGTCATGAAAAGCTACCAAGAGCTCAGGAAAATAAAATTATGTTGATGAAACGCTATGAAACCTAATAAAACTTATCCGTGAAATATCATAAAACACTATAAAACCTAATGAAACTTAGTCACGAACCTCGTTAAACTTAGTAAAAGAAACTTATTTAAACCTTTTGAAATATAGATGTAGAAGCCCTTGAAACTTTATAAAACATATTCATAAAACTTTATTGGAATTTCGTGAAACAACCCAGAAAAAGGAAAGCTTTATAATAAAAACTAATGAAACATAGTTATGTAACCTATTGAAACTTATTCATACAACTCTCCGGCTACCACTCCACCCCGCCCCTCTCTAGCCACACCCCTTGCCAGCCACCGCTCAACCTTGCCAAGTGTACGTGCACATCACTGACATCATCGCGTGTATGCGTCTCAACGTTGCAAATGTAATCCAACCTGCAAGTCTGGAACCTAACAAAAGTTGCAAATTTCTTCTTGGAGGTTTCTAGCTTCAACTCACGATTCAATTACGCCTTAGCGATACATTTTGTAAACTAAAAAAATTAAAAAAAATCAGGCGAAGCCGCGAGCAGCTAGGTTCATCTTTTCACTCTTTCAATCTTAGATCAATGTACTTACTGCAAATTGTAAATTAGCAAAGTCAATTGCTAAGATTAACAAGCAACTCTTCTCGGATTGATCTAGCTATTGCTACATGCAATGGGAGGCTAACGCATGGCGGAGCACCCTGGAACTAGAGGTGGGCACTTGGGCCGGGCTCTTTTGGGCCGGCCCGAAGCATGATGGGATGGCACGGTGCAAAGCACGGCACGGCACGATTCCGTGCCGGGCAAGACGCAATCAGAAAGACGGGCCGCGGCCGCCTGGGAACCAGGCACGACGGCGACGACACGACGCTTTGATCGAGCCGTCTTGCCGCACGCGAGCGAACGCATGAAATCACGGATTAAGAAATAAAAGTTGGCAGATATTGTTGATTCAGAGTATCTTCAAGCATTGCATTTATGTTTGACATTTTGTTGATGTGATTAGTTTCTTATATAATTAAAATAGGTAGTTTAGTACTAGTGATTTGTTTTATTTTTTTGTTCGTCACAATAGTAAAAATGGGTCGAGCTTGGGCCGACACGGCACGAAGCAGGCACAAAGCGCAAATGGGCCGGGCTTGGGCTCACCAAAGGTGAGTCGGGCCGGCACGGTGGGCACGATGGGCCGTCATGGCACGGCACGGTTTCGGCCCGAAGCACGATGGGCCCGGCCCGGGCCGGCACGGCACGACGCCCACCTCTACCTGGAACACGTCCAAGAAGCTGACGATGCCTGCCAGCTCCTCCTCCTGATCCTTGTCCACCACCCAGTCACGTGGTGCACGATCGCCTGCACCATCACCACAACCAGCGAGCTGCCCCGATGACACACGATCGCCTCCTTCGTCGGCCGGCGCCTCCCCATCATTAACATGTGCTTGCCTTGCCTCGTGCAGGACGCTATGGTATATTTCTTGCCATCCTCCTCCTCTTCATCCTCGGATGAAGAAGATGAGGAGGAAGGGGACGAGGAGGAAGAGTACGGGGACGATGGGTCGCCGCCGTCGAGGTCGTCGATCATACCGATGCGGCTGCATCAGCGGAGCCAGGACTAGACGGCTTGGATGGTGGCATCGGGTGGGGCGCCGCCCCAATCAACAAAGCCAATAGATGCCACTGTTTGAGTAATTCATATTTGGATGAGATTGTGGCTTCGATATCAACCAATGGCTAAGATATGTGGGCGTTAAATTTATCGATGATTACGTGTACCGTTGAAAACACAACTAATGGAATATCGTTAGGTAGTTTTTCTGTAAAATATTTATTGTGAATAAGGCTATATTAGTGACATTATAGTTGTCACGGCGTCACCTAGTTGTCACGGTGGCCTGAGGGGGAAGCCAGAACAGCTCACCTCGACTAAAGGGGGTTATATATTTACTAGATTCGCGATAACTCTCTTGCCGTCACCGCCTCCATCGAAGCCATCGTTGTCGTCTCCATCGCAATCGTCATCACCAACTCCATCGCGGCGACGAGGTGGAGCAGTAGGAGAGGACAGTCTTCTTGGTGAGATCCATCGGATTGAGCAACCGCGGGAGGCGACGAGCAAGAGAGGTGAGCGGGTGGCTTCAGTGGCGGCGGCGCAGAAGGGAGGCGAGTGGGTGGCTTCGGTGGCGGCGGCATAGAAGGGAAGCTTTGGTGGCGGTGGCGCAGAAGGGAGGCTTTAGGGGCAGCTTCGCAAAAGGGAGGTGAGCGGGAGGCAGTTCAGAATGGAGGCAGCGTAGAAGGGCCCGGCTCGCTAGGGTTTAGCGTGAGAGAGGGAGTATATTATGCGGCTGGTGCACAAGAAATTACCCGGTTACCCCTAAGCCAAATGTTCTAGATCTACCTATCTGTTTGGGAAGCATTGGGCCTCATCTAGCCCATGGTCTCATCCCCCTATCTTTTTATTTCTTTTCTGTTATTGATAAAAGATCTTATGTGTCCATGTATTCATCGTCTAATCACCGCCCAGGCGTCCATCTAGATGCCTAGGTGTCCTAGCGCTCTAGACTCGCCGTACATAGTTGGACCGCCATGACAACTACGAGTGACATAACCCAAGGGATCAACTCCTTGTATTAGATGCAGAACTGTGTCCCAACCTTCATCGGCGTGTCTGGTTGCACATCTGCCCCAACCTAGTGCCAAAAAAGTATAAAACAGTTCGATGAAATGCCTAGCAAACAAATATAATTTATAGTGGACATGTCAGTTCTCTTCCTCAGACTTACTTCCAGGAGAGGAGGGCGGATTTGCAGTGGAAGGTGGCAGTGGTCAGACTTGCTTACAGTAGATGAGGGCGGATCTGGCGATATCAGAGCTAACCAGAACGCACGAGCCGTTCAAAAAAAGCTGCGCTCACAAAGTGATCTCATTCTTGTTTGAGCAGCCCTATTTGTTTTGACTTAGGCTTTTCAATTTTTGGCTTAAAGTTAGCCTTTTAGCTTAATAAGCTTTTAAGCCGTCTGCTTTTAAGTCAAGACATGTTGTTTGGTATCCTGGTTTTTTGATGGGTTGGATGTGTAACTTATTGTTAAAAAGTCTAAAATACCTTTTAAAGTTGTGGGGGCTTTTTCTTATGTATTGTACAAATGTTTTATAACTTTTTCACTGAATGGTATATTGCAAACATATGATCTCAATGCTATATTGAGATCATTCCTTCTATAAAAGGACGATTCATAATTCCATGCCAACTGCAAATTCTACAGACAACATACGAAAATTTAGATACCATTATGACAAGAAGGACAATGCATACCAAAAGAGCATTGCAGAAAACTTCACAGAAGTGTTCTTCACCAAGATCCCTCCTCCGCTAAACGATTTTCGTTCACATGTAGGTGAGGGTGCACTGGAAGCTGGATTCTACATTCCATATATTGGGTTGTGACTAGCACAAGGGAAAAGATAGATATAGATATGGGAGATAAGGAAATACTCATTGGGGGTATGCACATTCCAACAGTACTTCAAAACATAGACTATTGTTCCTTTGAAGATAGTTCAGATGACACAAACAGGAATGAAGCCAACAAATCAGTGCCTTTTGCTTCAGATTGGGCACAACACGGAAGTGAAGGTGTTGGAACATCTGCAGCAGCTACCGCAGCATGTAAGGATGAAATGAACAAAGACGATGCTACGCAAATTAGTAGTTCAAATACAAGTTACACCCGAACATCTGCAGAAGCTAACACAGTATCTGAGGATGAAACAGGTGAGGACCATGCTAAAGAAAGTAATAGTTCAAATAGAAGTTATGCCCAGTCTTTGAAGGACATGAGCTGATGGCTCTGTATTACTCACGAACATTTGGAAATTTGTTCATGGATGTGGCCATTGTGAGTTGACATCATTCTTTACAATACAAATGATAAGGAAAAATAGAAAGTGCAAGACTATTCTGTTAGATCTAAGCTTAGGGCTAACGACATTAATCTTAGCCTAATGACATGAACACTTAGACTAAATGCGGAAGCGAAAATTTACCGGTGCTTGACAGTGCCATCGCTCTCTGATGGGTTTAGGCTTTAGAAGCCTGCTTGGCCGATGAGTCGATGCAGAGAGCCGTAGAGGAAGCGATGTGACCCAGCGTCGGGAGCGTCTGGTGTGACCTTCCGTTACTCCAAAGACACACCCGGGATCGGATTGGGCTTAAGGATGTAGAATCGGGGAACTAACCTCACGGGAGAAAATCATCCTGCCTAGAGGAGCCAGTCCCGTTCCTTTTAATGTAGCGCTGTGCAACGGGGGGCTGCAACCAAAGTTGGTTGTGCGCCCCCGATCAGGGCGCGGGATTAGGGAGGTTGTTACCCTCCCTTAAGACTCGGGCTAGATTGTTAGCCACGAGATCAATTCCAACATTCTCCCACTTGATCGTAAGGGCTAACATCATAAGTCCTCTCTTGATAAAACAATGTGCCAGAGCAAGCGTCGCAAAAGCTATTCGTCAGCTAAAGAGACCTCAATACCCATAGTACATCATTCTATCTCGATAGGTATGGTAATTTATTCTTAACGGGAGTTGGTTTGCTTTGTAGCCCTTATATCCAGAATCAGAGGCTTCCCAATATAACCATGCCGGCAACATGATCATGAAATACACTGGGTGGTAAGCCTTTTGTGAGCGGATCCGCAAGCATAAAATGAGTACTTATGTGTTTCACACTAATGGTTTGATCCTGGATTCTATCTTTCACAACATGATACTTAATGTCAATGTGTTTGGCAGCACCACTTGACTTGTTGTTACTCGCATAAAAGATTGCAGGTTCGTTATCGCAGTATAGAGTGAGTGGCCTAGAAATGCTGTCTACCACTCTAAGTCCCGGGATAAAATTCTTTATCCATACAGCCTGCCCGGTAGCCTCATAACATGCCACAAACTCAGCTTGCATCGTAGATGATGCAGTAAGTGTCTGTTTGGAGCTTTTCCACGAGATAGCTCCTCCTGCGAGGGTGAAGATGTAGCCTGACGTGGATTTCTTAGTATCCACACACCTCAAGAAAATCTGCGTCTGAATAGCCTATAACTTCAAGGCTTTCAGACTTCTTATATGTGAGCATGTAATCTTTAGTGCCTTGCAAATAACGCAAGACTTTCTTAACGGCTTTCCAGTGATCCAACCCTGGATTTGACTGATATCTGCCAAGCATCCCGGTTATGAATGCTAAATCAGGGCGTGTACATACCTGAGCGTACATAATACTTCTGACAGCTGAAGCATAAGGAATCGACTTCATCTGATCAGATTAGTATTGATTCCTTGGACATTGGAAAGTCCCAAACTTATCGCCCTTAACAATAGGAGCAGGCGAGGCAGAGCACTTTTGCATGTTGTATCTCTTCAGCACTCTGTCTATGTATGCCTTTTGGGATAAGCCTAAGGCTCCTTTGGACCTGTCTCGGTGAATTTCAATCCCCAAAACATAAGAGGCTTCACCGAGATCCTTCATATCAAAATTTGAGGAAAGAAACCTTTTGGTTTCAGACAGCATGTCCTTATCGCTGCTGGCCAATAAGATGTCATCCACATAAAGAACTAAGATGGTGTATTTGCTCCCCTTAAACTTAGTGTATATGCAATTGTCCACTTCATTTTCCTTAAAACCAAATTTTCTAATAATTTCATCAAACTTGAGGTACCATTGCCTAGACGCTTGCTTTAATCCATAAATTGACTTCTTAAGTCTGCATCCCATATGTTCCTTACCTTCCACGACAAAACCTTCTGGTTGAGTCATGTAAACATTTTCATGCAAGTCTCCGTTTAGAAATGCGGTCTTAACATCCATCTGATGTAACTCTAGATCGTTATGAGCCACAAGCGCCATGACAATTCTAAATGAATCTTTAGATGAGACAGGCGAGAAGGTGTCATTATAATCAATCCCCTCTCTTTGTGAGAAGCCTTTCGCTACAAGCCTTGCTTTGAACCTTTCGATATTTCCCTTAGAGTCATGCTTGGTTTTGTAGACCCATTTACAGCCTACTGTTTTGACCCCGTCAGGAATTTCTACTAAGTCCCATACATCATTGGTGCTCATATACTTTAGTTCATCCTTCATGGCTTCAAGCCATTTAGGTGAATGTTCACTCATCACAGCTTCCTTATATGAGGTGGGATCCTCTACCTTCCCTATGTTATTTATATCCTCATTCATGTAAACAACATAGTCATTTGGGATGGCAGATCTCCTTTCTCGCTGTGATCTCCTTAAAGGTTCATTTGCTGCAACAGGGGGCTGTTGAGGCTCATCATAAGAAGGATCATTAGGTGCAACATTAGTCATTTCTGAGTCTTCAACAGGAGGTGCAATCACAGTATTTTCGAATGGAGGTGCAGTCTCCTGGGCCACAGGAAAGACAAGCTCATGAATCACAGGTGGCGGAACAAAATCCCGCACCTCCTCAAGATCTACTTTCCTGGGCTCCAAGCTCCCACTGATTTCAGCATTCTCTAAAAATACTGCATGTCTCGTCTCCACAAACTTGGTGGTACGATCCGGACAGTAAAAACTATATCCCTTTGATCTATCGGGATATCCAATAAAATGGCAACTTATTGTCTTGGGGTCTAATTTTCCAATATGTGGGTTGAATATTTTAGCTTCAGCGGGACAACCCCATACACGTAAATACTTTAAGCTCGGCTTCTTCCCAGTCCATAATTCATAAGGTGTTTTCATGACTGATTTACTGGGAACCCGATTAAGTATATGGGCGGCTGTTTTTAGTGCTTCAATCCACATACTCGCTGGTAAACTGGAATGGCTGATCATGCTACAAACCATGTCCATAAGGGTACGATTTCTTCTTTCAGCCACACCATTTTGTTGGGGTTCACTAGGTGTCGAATATTGGGCTACGATGCCATTTTCTTGAAGAAACTTAGCGAAAGGACCTGGGATCTGCCTGTAAGGGGCATGTCTCCCATAGTATTCTCCCCCTCGATCAGATCTTACTACCTTAATCTTTAGGTTAAGCTGATTTTCTACTTCAGCTTTGAATATCTTAAATTTATCTAAGGATTCGGATTTATCACGAATAGGAAAGATATACCCATAGCGGGAGAAATCATCAGTAAAGGTAATAAAGGAGTCATACCCATCTACAGATGTCACAGGAAAAGGACCACAAATATCTGTATGGATTAATTCTAAAAGTCCCGTGCTTCGTGTGGCACCTTTCTTGATTTGTTTGACATATTTGCCCTTAATGCAATCAATGCAATGATCAGAATCATTAAAGTCTAAGGGGTGGAGTATCTCTTCCTTAATGAGACGCTCCATTCTCCCCCTCGAAATGTGGCCTAAACGACAATGCCACAATTTCGACGAAGTCTCATCATTACATCTTTTGCACTTATTTGGAACATCACACACATTATCACATATATCGGAGAGAGGAAGCATATAAAGTCTGTCTTGTCGGATGGCAAGACCAACATTATTTGACTTAAATGTTATTACACACTGATTGTCTCTAAAATTAAAATGGTAGCCAACATCATCTAATAAAGCAACTGAAATCAAATTCCTCCTCATGGAAGGTACATAAATAACATTATTAAGCTGAAGTCTAAAATCACTCTCCAAAACTAGGGAAATAGATCCAACAGCTTTGACTTCAGCCTCATTTCCGTTCGCCACCCTGATTCTTCTCTCCCCCTTTAGAAGGGTTCTCTCTATACTGAATCCCTGTAAGGAATTAGAAATGTGCACAGTGGCACCTGAGTCAATCCACCAAGAATCCGGTGAACAGTCAGCATAAAGAGATTCATCAATAAAAGAGATAATGTCATTACCCTTCTTGGCAAGCCACTTAAGGAAACCCACACAATCCTTCTGATAATGCCCCTCCTTTCCACAGAAGTTGCATGTGTTGTTCTTTTTAGGGGATGTGGGGTTAGTGGTGCCCTTAGACTTATCAAGCTTAGGTGAGTTGTAGGGTTTCTTTTTGGGCTTATTATCACCTTGGCCCTTTCTTTTGTTGGACCCAACCTGATGCACGCTGTCCTTTCTGTCCGCCTTCATTCTGTCCTCTTCTTGGACACACATGGCTATTAAGTCACTCATACTCCATTTTTCTTTCTGAGTGTTGTAGTTTATTTTGAATGGAGTATACTCAGGGGGCAAGGAGGTCATTATGAAATGAACTAAAATTTTTTCTGAAATGGGCATGTCCAAGCCTTTCAGCTTAGCGGACATGTCCATCATTGACATGACATGCTCCCTAATGCCCCCGGAGCCATTATACTTCGTAGTCAACAGCTTCTGGATGAGAGTACTAGCATAAAATTTGGAAGAGCCCTTAAAGTGCTCCTCCACCTTAGTTAAGTACTCCTTCGCCTTCTCTGAATCAGGGATTGCTCCCTTGATAGCAGGCGAGATGCTGCTCTTCATAATCATAAGGCTCATGCGGTTAGACCGCTCCCACTTAGCTAAATTATCATCATATTCCTTTTTCTTTGCAGTATAATCATCAATAGTAGTAGCAGGAGCAGTGGGAGTTGCAACACGCAATGCATAATCAAGGTCTAGACAGCCAAGGACAATCTCAATGGAATCCTTCCATGCAGGAAAATTGGTCCCAGTCAGCTGTTCAATCCACTTAATAGTGGTAGCAATGTTGGACGGATCAACAGCTGAATATAAAAGATATGGCACAATTAAACATAAAATAATACTTTAGCATGGATTTAATCTACGTTGGTATGATTTAAATACATGCAAGCAAAATTGTTGTTCTAATTCATTTCACCGTTGGGCAGAAAATGAAAAGAACAATAGCATTAAATGACACATAATTATAAATTAACGTTGGTCAGAATTATAGTTATGAGTCACACATTATGTTTATAAATCTCCAATCAAAATTTCTCGTTGGTTCCATTTTAATTGGGGACAGATATTAATCTTAGGAAAATTGCGCCATTAAACATTAATTTCAATACATAATTATTGGGCAAGACATTTAATTAATTTGCTCAAGAATTACATTGAAATCAATTCAAATATTGATACTCGGAATTGATCAGAATAACAATGCCCAGGAAAATTAATAACAACAATTATTGCTAATTAAAAGAGGCATAATGATGAAAAAATACTAAACGGCAAAAAAGTAATAAACAGTAGGGGTTCACAACAAAGGAAATTGGCCCAGAAAAAAAAAATGGCCTTGAGGCCCGGCTGCAACAGGGACCGAGCCGGCCTGGCCGCCAAAAAGGAAGTTCAGCCCAGCATCTAACGTAGCCCAAAATAAGCCCACAGATTGCGTCATAGATGATCAGCCGTTCAAACACGCGGACGGCTGAGATTTCTTTAGATCAGAACAAAACAAAAACAGGCTGTAACCCTAATGCTCAAATGCTCCCGATCCAAAAGAAACGGGAGCGGCAGGGGCGGCGACAGAACGGTCGGCGCGCGTGCAGGAGTGCCTCGGCGCGAGTCTGGCGGAGCACCGGAGTGGAGCGGCGACGGTACACTCGGCGGCGAGCTGCAGGGCGCCGAGCGGAGGGGCGACAGCCCGCGCGGGCGAGCGGCACAGCGTAAACGCATGCGAGGCGGCGCAAACAAGCCCCGGAGGTGCGCGCGCGGAGACTCGACGGCCAGCGGGCGAGCCAAAACGACGCACGGGTGAGCCCGAAATCCCCTTCTAAAAACTTTGATTTGCATGATTGGATTTGCGATTTGGGGCAATTTTGGGGATTTAGGGTTCAAATCGGATGGGCATGGTTCGGTTTTGTGGTTCTAAGGGTCGAAATTGATCTCATCCCCTCCTTCTAATTGCTTATCTATGGCCAATTAGCCCTAATCTGACATGAGCAAAATCAAAACCGAACAAACAAAGAGCTAGGTAACCCTAATCCGGGACTAAACTTGATTAACCGAGGCAACTAACAAGCAACATGATTATCTAGGTTCAAGATTAGGCTAAGTGGCTCTGATACCAACTGTTAGATCTAAGCTTAGGGCTAACGACATTAATCTTAGCCTAATGACATGAACACTTAGACTAAATGCGGAAGCGAAAATTTACCGGTGCTTGACAGTGCCATCGCTCTCTGATGGGTTTAGGCTTTAGAAGCCTGCTTGGCCGATGAGTCGATGCAGAGAGCCGTAGAGGAAGCAGTGACGACCCCGCGTCGGCAGCGTACGGTGACAGCCTTCCCGTTACTCCAGCGCACACCCGGGATCGGATTGGGCTTAAGGATGTAGAATCGGGGAACTAACCTCACGGGAGAAAATCATCCTGCCTAGAGGAGCCAGTCCCGTTCCTTTTAATGTAGCGCTGTGCAACCAAAGTTGGTTGTGCGCCCCCGATCAGGGCGCGGGATTAGGGAGGTTGTTACCCTCCCTTAAGACTCGGGCTAGACTGTTAGCCACGAGATCAATTCCAACATATTCAATACGTCAGCAAATGTTTTTCAGATGGTGTATTGAACTGAATTATTAGCTATATCTCTCATTATACTGTTTATATATTTTTGCATTATATGTTTCTAGGGCATGTTGACCTTGCATGAGGAAAGTGGACATAAGACTGTCATCTTACATAATTGAAGGGTCAGTAGAAAAGAACAACATATGATGTAACACAAATTAGATGCTGTGAGAAATGACTCTCCCAAAAGTATTTCAAAAAGAATTCATATGGCATGGAACAAGGTAGCATAAATCATTAACAAAAGCAATGCCATTGCTCGTTATTTGGAAAAGAGTACAGCTTCTCCCAGCTAGCAAGCTAAACTTTCCAGAACAACTAGCGATGCCTGCATATCCGCATGATCTCTGACCCAAATTTCTCACAATAGTGAGCTATCGTGAAGCTACAACCCGTTCCCTATAAGTAGCCCAGATTAACACATCAAAATCATGGAACCCAAAATTCAGGGAAGCTACAACTGGGAAGATGCACAAGTTTTATACAGGAGTACCAACAAGACATTCCACATCGAATCATCACACTTGAGCTCCGACCTTGTGGTGGTGGACGTTGGAGAGAAAGTAGGCGTAGTCCCTGGAGAGACGCAGCCTTGCCCTAGCGTCGGCCTCTATGCCGGCGGGGCTTCGGAAAGAACTCGACAGCGACGAAATCGCGGAAGTGCTGTTTGGAGGCGCCGGCGCTGTCGTGCTTCTGCACCGCCTTGAGCACCCGCCGGTACGTCGCCGCCACCGTGGCGACCATCGACCAGTCTCCTGAAAGCGGCAGAGGCGACGGACGGACGCTGAGGCGGCGATGCAAGAGGGCGGCGGTGGCCGTTCGTGAAGGAGGATGCCGCCGAAGTTGCATGAGGTCGCCGGAGTTGCGGGAGGTCGCCGGTGGCCGGACGAAGTCGCAGCGGCCCAGTGCCCTAATCGCTGAATGGGTGAACGGAATGGGGATGGAGTCGGGAACAGAAGAATTGGATTTGTCAGGATTAACTCAGCTGAGTCAGAACCTTTTGGCCCTCTTGATTCAGGACCAAGATAATCCACCACAACTGATCCTGCTGAGTTCTGTTTTTATACTGCTAACCCAGGTAACCTAATTTACCCAAGTGCTAATTTAGGCTTCTCCATGTCTTTTTCACGTACGGACGGCCGTATAAACTGACTGGACCTGGTTCCGTAGCATACGCGTGCCGTTGGGTCGAAAAGCAAGACCAAATCGGATACTGCAGCAAAAAAAATTACTGTAGCAATAGATTTAGACGATCCGACGGTCCGCACGACCGCACCTATAGGAATGGCAACTTTTGCAGTCCCCACAGAGACTGCCAGGGAATTGTGTCCAAACTGACCTCATCCCCTTGTCAAAATCTTATGTCAAAAGCATAAAAAGCAATTCATCCATTCATTGCCAAGGCAGTGTTCTTCTTTTGGATGAACTCTCAACAACTCGGTGCACATCAATGTTTCTTCCATCACGTCATGTGTTAGAGTTCAATCTCTGTATATGTCAGTGTGGACAAAAATAACGTTGCCATACATTTTGATTTTGTGTTGCCTGCGACAAAGAGCATTGAATTCAAATATTTTCCTTTGGGATGGACACGATGATCCTGGTCCAATTTAATCATGAGGTAACTATAGGTACAATTACCGGCCACCAGTGGCGGAGGACGAAATAAAATTTTGATATGGCAAATTTTATAGCATATATATAGTAATAGTGGTACATGAAATTAAAGTTATCCATACGCTAATATTATAAAGCATATTATAAATGAGCATATTATAATATGAGCGTATGACACTTAATGGAATAAAAACCATATTATAAAGCATAATGGACAAGGAAGAAGATAAAATGTGGACCAATAAAGTATCAATTGCGTCTAGGAGACCTTGGCAGTTGTTTAGTGAGTTTTCATTTTTTGAAAATACTTCTGCGCAGGCGAAAGCTACGGAACAGGAATGCGAACGCACTATGCACCAATATATATTGTATATATGCAGGGATACTCGGTATAGACTAGGTATGGCGAGGGCCATACCTTGCCATATTGGAAGATACGCCCCTGCCGGCCACCAAATGGTTTTGGAATATTCTGGAATATACGCCCCTGCCGGCCACCAAATGGTTTTGGAATATTCTGGAATATTCGTAGACGACCCGCCATCCTGGATTTGATGACCTTTGTTCTGTTCTTCCTCTGCGCGGTGGATTGATGACCTTTGTTCTGTTCTTCCTTTGAACGGTGAGTTGATGACCTTTTGTTTTGTTCTTTGGGACAATGTAGCAACCATGGAATCAGTGGCCGATGCGAGCATGGCATTGGCCTTGCTAGGTGTATCATGCCACCAACGATTCTGCAGTTCCATCAAGGAGGCTTTGCCATTTTCTATGTACTATGTATGACATGCCACTATGTATTCAGTCATGTTACTCCTATGTTATGTATTAGCTCAAGAACCTTTTGGTTACGTGTATCTCAATTATCTCCAGAACAGTTTAGATTTGTGTATCTCAATTATGAATCGAGTATTGTGTTAATGTTCGGTGGCATTGTTGCTCGAAGTGTTAATTTGTGCAAGTGATGAATTGTGCCAGAAATGAGTTATATGTAAAGTTTCAGGGTTTGTGCTTATGTGCAATGTTTTGAGCTGAAACCTACCATGAGCAGAAATCGTTGTGTATTTCCATCATAAATTTTCTTGTGTATTTTGGGAGCTGAAATGTGTGGCATGCTTGAATGTAGCTGAGACCTGATGCTGTTTAATTGTATGTGTTAACAGACTGTCGCTAACATGGACCTGAAGCTGCTGCAAATTATTGGACAATGGCAAATAAAAGTTTCCATTAGCTTCAATATTACACATCAACTTTCCATTGTCGATGAGAAAATCTCTCCTAAACCTGATACTACACATGGTACATGGAGCTGGAAAAATGACATTTCTCATTTACCATCTTTTCTTGTTGTAGTGGGCAGAAACTGATTTGGCTTGTACTAAATGCTAATGAATGACTAATCGGAGACAAGGCTCCTTTAACACGCTGCTGCTGCTTCCTTCACAAAATTCAGACAAATATTCATGGCTGCAGCCAAATGTCGTACCTCCACAATAATTGAACCATGAAAAGCATCTCAATTAGCACCGGAAACTCAGGCAACATGATGCACACGCTCAAGAATTTCAGAAATCATCAACAATTTTTTTCACAAATCTACTTACATCCGCCACTAAAGAGGTGGAGTTGAAAGCGTAACAAGGGGTGAGGAGGCGACGTCAGTGCTGGGCAAACGAGTGAGGGAGGCATAGCTGCGTCGAAAGGTGAGGGCGGTGGCACTAGGTGTCAGCGTCAGTCATTGTCGAGATGGAGGGCGACGGACTAGACGGCGAGCCGACGAGGTTGGCAGGGAGAGCAGCCGCATCGATCAGGAATGAAAAGAGAGAGCGAGCGAGCGACAGGAGGGGGAGTGAAGGGTACGGGAAGGGGTGTTATTTGCGAAAAGGGTTTTGATAAGTTTCATCCGGATGTTTTCTTTAGCAACTATCATTCAAATTCTGGGCCATTGGATTTGCTTTCAGATCGATGCACACCCCCCCTGAATTCGAGGTAGGTTGATCCTACGGATGTGTGTTTTGATCGTACGGTCTAAAGTTTGGATGATTTTTAGGACAAAAACAAATGAGTACTTACTAGTACACCGGATCTTCACTTTCGTCATCTAAATCAATACTCCAGCAACCATGATTACAAAGGTGCTCAGCAAGCCTTTAATTATGCCACATGCAAATATATAGACGCAGGACTTGACAAGAAAAGCAAGTTCAATTTTAATTATAATAATTAATTTTCAAACCTACGACTTAGCCTCTTGAACTTAAAATCAAGATGTCCGGTTTAAAACGAGTTTATCATGAGAGTGAACTCTCTTTATATTTATCGATCATGTACACTTTGTAAGTACCATATCATGTCCATTTCATAAAATACCATACCATGGTTTATTTATTTAAGCTTAGGTTTTTCGGCTTATAGCTTAAAGCTAGCTTTTGGGCTTAAACAACTTAAAAGCAAGCTTAGGTGAGTAATTTTATTTAATTTTAGTGGCATTAGTCTAAAACTAACCATCAATAAGCCAAAAAGCACCTCTCTAGTGACTTTTGGTTTTCAGTTATATGAAGGCTTATAACTTTTGAAAACGGCCAAATAAAAACCTACGTATTTATTTATGTTTTAGTTTTTTGGCTTTTAATCTGGTCAAAAAGCCCAAATAAACAGAGCACATATCCATGTCTTCACAATCGTCATACCGCATCCTTCATTAACCAGTTTTTTATGAAAACTAACCAGGTGTGGTCTTTCCTCATGTTGCCTGTAACCAGGGGCACAGTTTTTATGTATATATTCTGTTGAGATTTTATAGTTTTACCCATAAGGTCTTATGGATCAACTCATAATGTTAGGCATGACACGCTTTGGTAGGCATGCGACTTAAGATGATCATAACAAGTCTTTTCTAAATGCCTCATCCTGACACTTATCCTGCTCTAGAGGGGTTACCCTTCAACTCTAAGATAGTAGTGAGCGTTGTGGGTCACCCAGAGAACGCACCCGTTACAGGGCTATGTTTTCAATGAGGGACCACCGTTGTCATGGAGTCTACGGCCATTCTCAAGAATAGAAATCCACCTACCAATTGATGCGTAGGTGTCCATGGCCAAACTCAGCATTTACTTGGCCAAGTTGAACCCATAATTTGACTTGTACGTTCAGAAAAACTGGGCACATGATTCAGTTCTTAATCGACTCAAGCGAGACAATCCAACAAAACCAATTCTCATGCCATTCCCTCCACCCATCCCATACCATCCACTCGCCCCTGGCCTCCACCATTTTATTGTAAGATCCCAAAATTTTGAGCCTTTGAAAAGTTTTAAAGTTAAAAGGAACCATTCAGAGTTTTTCCAAATTAATTAAAGCTTCATTTGAATTTTTAATTAATTAAAAGATTTAATTTAATTAATCTATAAATAAATGAAAGATTTCCAATCGTAGTTGTATTCCTTGTGCTCCAAGGAATTTTTCTGTATTTTTTAAGATTTTTCTGAATTTATTTGTTATTTATTTGAATTTATTTGCTTTTAATTAAATTTCTAAATTTTATTAATTCAAAAAACGTTTTATTTCTTAAAACTCACCTGGGCCGATTTCTATTTCCTTGGCCCATTCCTCGTCCCATCTGCGCCTGCATGCGAACCTTGGCCCAGCCCGTTACCCCTCCGCTCGACTTGTGTGCTATCCCAGCCCAGCTTCCACCCACGTCCACCGCCACAAACCCTAACTGCCACTAAATTTCGTGGATGCCGCCACCCTCGACGTTCGCATCAAATCCACATCTTTCGAGGCTTTAAAAGGCTACGTCGCACCCCGATCTGCGCTCCCCAAGACACTCCACATCTGCCGCTTCACTTTGCACTGCTAGAGAGCTTTCCGTCGCCGAGATTGATTCCTCGAAAGAGTTCGAGCCACCGCCGTCACCATTTGAGCACCTCCGAGCCCCTCCGCCATCGGTCCCTACCTTAGTAAGCTCCACTGGCTTCGTAGTCTTCCATCCGCGCTGTCCATTCCCCGCTTCGTCGTCGTCGCCTTTCCCTACGGTCGTCGCGTTGCCATGCAAAGCCGAACGGTTGCCACGCAAGGGCGGAGCTAGCCCAGGCCCAAGCCCGAGCTGGGCCAGCTGATTTTAGATTAAATATCTGTTTTCAATAATTTTTTAATAATTTTTTTGTAGAATTTTAGTGGGCTTTCGGTACTTAGGCCCCGGGCTACAGCCTACTCTGCCTGGAACCTGGATCCGCCCCTGTTGCCACGGGAGCCGAAGCGTCGCGCCCCATCAAAGATGATGGTGTTTTGGTTTCTAAAGACGCGCGCGCGCAAGAGAGAATGAGTATGGATAATAAACATGTGGACTACATCGAATGGATAAGGAAGGCAAACATGTTTCATGTCGTTCGTGTCATGGGCTATTATCGGATGGCAGAATGCTATACCGTCCATACAGTATACTGTTTCGTAGACTTTCTCTATATTTAAATGCAAAACACTACTTCAGGCAAAAATAACCATATTAGCCATCATTTGTAATAAGCCTTGCATATAGTTATTTGGACCTGTATTATGTGCACAACTTGTTCAATACCCCATGTGCTCACCTTTGCAATAAACAACATTTAATTAGAGAAGTAGAGGAGTATATACCAATTTTGGAGGAGTACCGTGAAAAGATCGACTACTAGGATTCAAGCCTCAGACAATTTTCTATGGCAGATCGATAGGTCAATTCGGAGTTTCTTTTGTTTTTCTAGTTCTTTATTTTTATTACTTAAGCTCTACATGGTAAAATAAGTGTAAACTCAACTATAAGGTCATAACTATTATTTGTAATCAAATTTGACTCATTTATTCTTATTTCGTTGTGTATGGAACGATATTTCATCTATATTACCAATATGTGCACTAGCATGATCATGAACTAGTACAATATACACAGAGGGTCCAAAATTGTATTTCAAGTCCCGACATTTTATACGCTCGATATTGGTCGGGACGGAGCTCGACCATACACTAAGGCAGACCTATGAGTATGGCGCAAACTAAGCCCAACGACAACAGTTTAACAACAACAGCTTAACATGTTGAGTAATATTTAAGGATGAAAACGGACGCGGGCTGTCCGCTAACCCGCTTAATTTAGCCCACAAAAAATATTATGTGAACACCCACATCTTATTTAATAAATTAAATAGGCCTTTGCTGCAGCCCGCGAAGCCCATGAAACGCCTGTATAGCCCCTGAAGCAATTTTCCTCTCCTTGCCCGTGTAGCCCGCGAAGCGCTTCTCCTCTCCTCGCCCTCGCCCGTGTAGCCTTGCGAAGCCCTGTGATGTTAAGACTCTCTTCAAGGATGGCCTCTAAAATGGCCTTTTTGGATATTTAAAGGTCTATTTAGGCCTGTAGTCATCCCAATGGGGTGTGCTATGTGCGCCTTTATTGAAGAGGCCGGAGGGGTTCATCCCTAAATGGAGAGGCCGTCCTCGCGTGTGCTATGTGTGAAGGAGAGTTCAGGCCATGGTTGGAAATAGACCCAATATAAAGGCCTAAATTAAATGCAGACCATACTATTCAAGACTCATAGAGACCTGATTTTTCAGATCGTCCTTGGGTTCAGCCTAAAGTTTGGGTTCTTGGATCCCTGTGAAGACCTGTGATGTTAAAGTAGTGGCCTGATTCATATCGTTGATGAGTTTTATTATTATCAGTTTATCACGCAGAGGATCTGAATCACCTAGCAAATCTTATCGTTTGTTCACAAAATTGGTGGTTTTTCCTTGCAAGTCTCCATCTTTGATTTTTCCTTGGTTTCTCCCGATAACTGTACATGATTTTAAGTTTCAGCCTTGTCTGAAAACTATCAATCTGTTGATACAGTATATACGCACATGTTCTGAGTGTACCCTTGAGATGATTAATCCTCTCTTCTGAATCTTCTTTTCATTGCATAATGCGCGTAATTGTCTTCGCGTAGACACTGCAATATTTTTTTTTTATGCTTGACTATCTGCATGGTTTGTCTGTGAACTTTCGTTCTTCTGATTCTTGGATCTCTATATATATATTTTTCTTTTATGGTAACAGAAGAAAATTGTTTTTTTTTTATGGTGCTTCACCACTGGAAGAATGGCCTGATGTTAATGGTATGGTCATCCTGTAGAGAGAAGCATAGATGAAAACACCAGTCAGAATTAAATAGCATGGTGCTTTATTTCCCTGCGTACGTATACATATGAAGCCTTTTTCGTACTCACGTATATATATGAAGCCTTTTTCGTACTCCTGGAAGTATGTACTCCTACCTTTAGTATACCACTTAAACGAATATATTATACTTTTATCATTTTCAGTATACTCCAATAATAATTATAAGATACTACAATGCGACATTGTTGAAAAAAATCATTAGAACCATTTTTTTTTTGCTATATACCTTTTTTCGTATATAAAAAGAGTATATAAACAAATTATGCTACAAAGGGTGGATTTTGATGAAATTTTTTGTAGAACTCACTTTGAAGTATCTTATGATCAGTATTAAAGTATACTCAAAATGATGAAGAGGTATAACAATATCATTTAAGCGGTATATTGAGAGTGGGAGTATGTACTCCCAGGGATACGGAACTATTTTCCTATATATATATATGAACCCATTAATCTAAATCTTATGACACCGGGAGGCAAATAATAAGTTGCTATCACATATATGATGAAGTGGTGAACCCCGATGATTTTTTTTAGTTCCGCCACCAGGTGTTTATTGGCTTACCTTTATATTCTCTCTGTCTAAATTCATAAAATTTATTTCTTTTTATCATAAAGATAAAAAATATATTAAAAATCACTAGATTACCTTCAATTATCATCACTAAGTACTATATTCAATGCATACATATATAGAATATAAAGTAAAACTAGATAATTATTAGAGGTATAAAATTACACTAATTTTATATTAAAATATGAAATATCCTTTATATTTATGGATAAAGTCATTAAAAAAATACGTCCACCAAACTTGAACGGGGAAGCACTTTCTACCAAAGGCATTCTGGTGTGGCCATCGTACCCTCTTAATTACTACTTTTTTCATAATATTTATCCGTAGTGCATCATGCGCATGATTAATGAATCACTAAATCTAAAAGATTAATACGAAATATCGTAAATATCCTAATTAAATAACACGCTACAATCATTTAAACTCTTTCAAAGCATTTAATTAAAGTTAGGGAGTGAAAACATTACAATAATTACACTTTTGATTCTCTCAGTGGACGAATATTTTGAAACAGAGGGAATATATGGTTACTCCCTTTGTTCAAGAATGTGTGCAGTTTTAGACATCAGCACAATCTTAAATATACAACTTTGATGTTACTTTTCATATGATTATATTAGTAAAAGAATACAAAAATTATTATATTATGAAAATATTTATCATGATAAATCTACTGATATTGCTCCAATGTAATTATTATATATTGCTAATCAAAGTTAGAGAAGTTTAACCGCATACTTTCTAAAATCTCCTATATTTTTGAGCGGAGGGATCGAGTACTCCCTCCGTTTCTTTTTATAAGGCGTATTTGGTTTCGTTAGGACAAGGCTTTGACCAACAATTACTCCATTAGCATATAATTTTTATGACACAAAATTGATATTAGCAGATTTGTATTCAAAAGTACTTATATATAATTATGATTTTGTATTGCATAAATGATATATTAATGAAGTAATCGTTGGTCAAAGTCTTGTCCTAACGAAACCAAATACGCCTTATAAAAAGAAACGGAGGGAGTAATTTGTTACGAATGGTGTTGGCGGCTACATGCAGCTGCAAAATATCCGGTGGCTAGGAACTTTCTTGAAAATACTGCTGATCACTCGATCGATGATTTTAACCCTGGTAATTAAGAACCATTACTAAATTAGTCGTTGTATGATTTTCCTAAGAAAACATATACTAGCTCTTAAAGTTGTACTAGAACATTTCTCGAATCACACTGTGATTTTGAACAATAACTAGCTGAGCGTGGATGCACACGCTCAGATTGGTAGAGAACATTTCAAGGGCTCAGATTGGTAGAGAACATTTCAAGGGCTCAGATTGGTAGGAGCAGTACTACACTAGACAAACACACAGACACAGGTGATCTCCACTTCCAACAAGTCCGTAGTCTCCGAACGCAGCCGCCTTGGGAGATCTCGCTGCACTAACCACACGAGCCGGGTGAGTTCGTCGTCACCACACCTTGACGCGTGGCCCCGGCCGGAAGAGCACGCGCGGATCATTTCCACTCCAGCTACCACTCCTGCTTCCTCCATCCGGCTAAATTTAAAGATCATGTTTCCTATTAGTGTATAGACAAGAAATATCAAAAATAAATATAATACCCTTAACTGGTATAACAAATATAAAGCAAAGATGAATATTTACAGAGACATCATTGTGCTCCTTTTACACGGTAGTATGAAATACGGTCCATATTCGAGAACACAATTATTTAAAAATACGTTTTGGAGTGAGCAGCAGTACGTTAATTAAGGGGCGGCAGGCAAGACGGCAGAACGCATGGTTGTAGTGGTGGGGGTCAGGATTCGTATTACCGAAATAAACTGGGAAATCGCCCCAAGCCCGATAGCTATTCTCGTCGAAAATCGTCAAAAAATCATATAGTTTTAAAATCTAAATTTAAAAAAAAAAACCAAAAAACTACCGATTTTTACCGTTTGAAACGTGGGTGGGGCCCACCTTCACGCAACGCCTCGTCGCCGTCCTACCCGCCCGGGCCCCACGGCCCGCCCATTTTTGTAGAGGGAAAGGCGGCCTCGCGATCGTGTCGCCACATAACGCTGCAGCAATCCGTCAACGGATTCCAACCATGGCCAGTGCACTCTGATTCAGGGTCGACACTCGAGTTACACGACATTGTTTGTGCTTGCGTTTCTTTAATTGGCTGCTGCTATTCTGACCTGGGCGAGATCGACCGGCACCAGCCTACCTATCGGCGTCGAGACACGCATGCACGGAGTATAAAATACGGAGCAAATTAATGGAGAAGGACGACCCGACAGGTTCGTCAACCGCCTATGCCGACACCGTCATCCGCCCGCCTACTCCCACCGGATCCGCCCGTCGACGTCGCCCTCTGGCCATCTCCTCCGACCGCCTGTCTGGATTATGGAGAATTGTGGCCAAAAGCTCTGGGGGACAGGTTTCGGTTAACGGACGGTGAATCTTGTTTGATACTCTCTGAGTCTCTGGGTAGGTTAAATCCAGTGACCAGAGGATCTAGGAGGCTTGGGATCCCCAAATCAACCTCTTCGGAATAGCTCTCAGGCAGCGTTGGCTTTGGCATTAGTGGTCGGACCAAGAAAAACTTTGAGCCCGAACAATACTGCCTTGCAATAAAACAGACATTGCGTTGTTCAATGCAAGCACTTCTATCTCCATAGGAAATGGTCAGAAAGCGAGGTTCTGGACTTCCAAATGGTTGCAGGGCAAGGCACCCAAAGACATCGCCCTTTTGTGCTTCCGGTTGGTTTCAAGAAGAAATAACTCGGTTCTCCATGAACTAACAGATAAAAGGTGGATGATTCCTTTAAGGAAAATCACCACCCAACAACAACTGCGACAATCCCTCACCCTCTGGCAGATGTTGCAAAATATCCAGTTGCAGCCGGACACCCCGGACACAATCTCCTGGCGTTGGAATGCGAACGGTATCTTTTCAGCAAAGTCGGTGTACAGGGCTCAGTTCCTTGGCTCTTTGGTGGATCGCAACCACAATTTAATCTGGAAAGCGAGGACTGAAGACAAATGCAAATTTTTCGCCTGGCTCCTGCTACGGAATGGCATCCTTACGGCGGACAATCTGGATCGCAAAGGATGGCCGCATGATAACCTTTGCTACCTTTGTAGGTCCTGCTCGGAGACGGCCGCACATCTTATGCTTTACTGTGTGTTTACCAAGCTCTACTGGTCATGCTTTCTCTCTAAACTGGGTTTTGTCGCTTCGGCTAGCCCATCCTTTGGCTTGCACATCTCCATCTCCGATTGGTGGTACCATTGCCATTCGGCATCATCAAAGTTGGCGAGCCGGGATGCGGATGGCACGATTATTTATGGCTTCTGGAACCTGTGGAAGGAATGCAATGCCCACATTTTCCTAACAAGCAAAGCTCTTTCCAACAGGTCACACATATAGCTTTTGAAGAGTTTGCTAACTATGCTTTGGCCAGGAAAGCACGCTTCTTACTCTGAGTCCCTTGGTCAGGGCTATCTTCTGTCTGTTAGGATCCCCTTAGCCCCCCTCCTGTTTCGACGTTAGGCCTTTCTGGGTGCCGGTGTTGTTTTCTTGTTTTTTCAGCCTTGTTGTTCGAACTCTTTCTTTCCTTTCAATGAATCGGTAGAGCTCCTGCCACTAATTTCGAAAAAAATTCCAGTGACCAGAAAGTTACAAGGCAGCATTGAGTAGATCATGCGGCTGGGAAGCTCAAAAAACATTTCACAGAGATCCAATGATTACGAACATTCTGTCGGACCTGAATATGTAAATTTAGACTCTCTATGTATTCTACACTAGCTAGTCTAGAATCACGATAGTGTACACAGATGTAATATAGGTAAAATATCACAATCATACACAACTGTCGGTGTTTCGTGCACCGGCAATACGAATTTATGGTCGGATGGGGTCGCGCGCTCCCTCTCCCCGAATGGTCGACTCAAGGAGTCAGAAGATGTATACTGGTTCGGGCCGAATGTCCCTACTCGATTAAATGCGGTGTGAATGTATTGATCTTTGGGAGACGGACAAGGGGTGTACAGCGAGGCGGACGGTCATTGTCCGATCCCTTGAGGTTTTCGCTTAGGAGTCGAGGCTACCTAGAGGCTATTTTCTCTTTTCTCCGCCCCTCCCTCTCGGGCCTGCCTCTCCTTATATAGACGGAGGAGGCAGGTTACACGGAGTTGGGAAGACTACGAGGAGAGGGTGCACGCCTTGAGGTCCGGCTTGTCTTGTCCGGCCAACCCTCGCCGTCCCGAGGTAGGGTTGGTGGCTCTGTGGCGTCTGATCTTGCGTAGTCTTTGTCGGTGGTGGCGTGTTGCGTGGTGCTCTTGTCGGCCTCGGTGGCTTTAATGGCGCTTGACTTTGCTTTGGTCTCGGAGTGGGCGTACTCCTCTGCGGTGTGCCAGCGGCGGGGCGGGGCTTGACTTCTTCGGTGGCTCTTCCGACGGCCTTTGGGAAGGAGCCGCCTACCCTGGTACGGATGTCGGGGACCTCGCGCACAAGGCGGCCGCGACATCGGCGTGGGCCCGGCTCAGGCGCAGTGGAGCTTGAGCTTCAATATTAGGCGGCCGGCGATGCCGACCGCCGAACCGAGTCCGCCGGCCGTGGGTCGGCCCGCATGTGCCTGGGCTCGTTCCCTGCGGCCCAAGTACCTTTCGGTGGTGCCGGGCCTCCGCCGTGATAGGTCAGCCCGTTCGTGCTTCCGGGCTGATGGGGGTACCCATGGTATGGGTACTCGTCAACAACGAAAATATAATTAAAAACTTCAAATATTGAATAAGAGATAGTTGAACGACCTTAAAGCCAACTTTACACTTGTTATGCCTCGATGGCTCTAACTCAAAATAAATAAATAGCAGTGGAACGAAGAATGTCAGTGAATCACATCAATATGTCATAGGCATCTAACAAGGTTCGACTCCTAAACAATCGCCTCCTCGTAGAGCTTCTCCTCCAAAGCAAGTCTATTATAATTACATGCAAGATTTATTCCAAATAAATGACTAATATGGCTATTTTGCATAAAATATTATTTTAACTTTAAATATAACAAGTAATTTCATAAGCATTATTTGACTAAATATAGTTGCAATAATCAAAATTAATAAGCTAACTAATAAAGATTCTAATCATCTGACTGGCTCCAACTGCCAACCAGTAATCCAAGAGTTTCAACTACTAGATTGGCTCCAACTGCCAATCAATAGCCCGAGAGTTCCTACTACTCACGAGTTCCTAAGTGACTCCAACTATCAACTAATAACCCGAGAGTTCCAACTACTCACAGATTCCCAAGCTATTATTTTTCTTTAAAACAAAACCACAAGGTTTACAGTGTGAAAGCGCACTTTACCTACCATTGATTGTGGGCACGGCTAATCAATTAGTTTTAACTCTGCAGAGTGTATACATCTTTACCTACAAGATATGATCATCTCTTATTGACATGCACAATTAACACACTTCTTTTAGTGTGCGGCAGAGAGATCATGATAAGGTCTTTACAATGTACAACCCCGCTATTAACTTCACCCGCTAAGGTTTCACCGCTGATAAAGTTCCATCTGCCCATTTCAGAAACCCCCTCTTGCGCCTTTTGAGTGCCTCCAGCTAGCACTCACATTCCTCCGACTAGCGAAGCCAATAATAAGATGTGAAAATTTTTTGATCATGTCGTACTCATATAGACTTATGGTTGTACGATAGTGCTCAGTTTGAAATAACACATGATTCGGTCCTTAATCGATTAGGGCGAAACATTCACTTTACAAGGTCTAAATTCGTTTGAACAGTTTGAACAGAAATTCAAGCTAGAGTTTAACGAGTTCAAACATGTTTGAACAGAAATTCAAGCTAGAGTTTTTTTTTATGATAGTTTGTTATAGATATGTGCTGATTTTATATATAAATAAGCAAAGCGTGTGATCTAAATTCATTTTAAAATCATTGAATTTGAGTGTATATTTTTCAAATATGTGTGTTTCATTTGAATTGTTATAGATGAGTATATACCCTAAAACTGATTTTTCAAAAAATATACATGAATTTTATTTGAATTCATGCATTTGAAATCGTGGTGCTCTAGCCGAATACAGGGACAGAGAGGATAAGGCTATTATTTACCCCTGTAAAATAACTATTCTATACATCTTCACTCATTATTATTGGACTGTCCAGCCGTTGTGTCTCTTGGCTTACGATGCGTTTTGTTCAAGGGCAAAGGGTGAATGAGATTACTCTATCCATCTTTTTCCACCCATCTCGTTGTTTGGTTGGATGGATCGGTGGATGAGGGCAGCTAACTCTCAGAAATATTCTTCTTAGATGCTGGATAAGTCTATCCCATGAAATTGGTTGGATGAGCACATCCGACTTTTATCCCACCAATCAAATTTAAACTTTCATCCCATCTAACATCCAACTCTCATCCCTTCAACCAAATAAAAATTTGGTCCGTCCCATTTATCTCTCACCACTTCAACAAAGCGTGAACTTGGATGGTTCCATCCCTACCAAAGTAGATGTCTTCATCCTATCCATCCTTTGTCTTAAAACATAACGGACCCTTGCTGTCTTTACTTGGCCGGCTAAATGCTCCAAGGATCTAAAATACAAACCATTTGTTCCATGAATACGTATTTCGGTGGTTGGTTTATTATTCGCCACGTCTTCGGTGCAAATTTATGCATAAACTAGTCAGAATGTGCGGCGCACGCCGCACCGTGTAAAATTTACTCTATTTTTTTAAAAAAAAACTGTAGGAAGAACTAAATATTTTTTTTTTCGGAGCGATTTTAACACTCTATATATTCACCGGTAAATAATACATTTTTCAAAAAATATTATAGATCGAGTTGCAAAAAAAAACTACAGAGATACAGTTGTATACATATATTTCTTATTCAGGAAAATATCAGAAATCGAGTTACAAAAAAATAGAGAGATTGAGTTGCACACATATTTCTTTTAACGAATTTAGCTAACACTTTATTATTACCCGTCAACCTTCTTTTGTCGAGTTTAACACTATGCGTTAACCGGGTAATAACACATGTTCCGAAAATATTAGAGATGCCAACCTTATTTTGTCGAGTTTAACAATCCATGCGTTCACCGAGTAATAATACATATTTCAAAAAATATTAGAAATCGAGTTTGGAAAAAAGTCTAGAGATTAAAGATCGAGTTGGGAGAAAAAAATCTAGAGATAGAGCCGTACACATATATCTGTTGATGAAAATATTTTTTCCAGAAAAAACGAAAAAAGAACCTAGACATATATTTCTTTTGACGAATTTGGTTAACACTTTATCATTACCCGGCTAACCTCCATCTGTCAAGTTTAATACTCTATGTGTTAACAGGGTGATAATGCATGTTCCGAAAAATATTAGAGATGTCAACCTTCTTTTATCGAGTTTAACACTCTATGCGTTCACCAAGTAATAATACATGCTTCGAAAAATATTAGAGATAGAGTTGGGAAAACATACACATATTTCTATTGACGAAAATATTTATTTCGGGGAAAATGGAGAAAGGACCTGGACGTAAGGGCCGATGACCTGTTTGTTATATACATATTTCAAAAAAATATTAGAAATCGAGTTTGGAAAAAAGTCTAGAGATTAAAGATCGAGTTGGGAGAAAAAAATCTAGAGATAGAGCCGTACACATATATCTGTTGATGAAAATATTTTTTCCGGGAAAAACGAAAAAAGAACCTAGACATATATTTCTTTTGATGAATTTGGTTAACACTTTATCATTACCCGGCTAACCTCCATCTGTCGAGTTTAATACTCAATGTGTTAACAGGGTGATAATGCATGTTCCGAAAAATATTAGAAATGTCAACCTTCTTTTATCGAGTTTAACACTCTATGCGTTCACCAAGTAATAATACATGTTTCGAAAAATATTAGAGATTGAGTTGGGAAAACGTACACATATTTCTATTGACGAAAATATTTATTTCGAGGAAAACGGAGAAAGGACCTGGACATAAGGGCCGGGGACCTGTTTGTTATATTTTTGGACCTAATCGCTATTATGAAAAATTAGAAAAGGGCTCGTTCGAGATTCGTATTTAGCGGGGGGCTTTGCTGTAAAGAAACGAACTAGGGACCTAAACGTAATCTGAAAAAAGTTTTTTTTATACTCACAAAAAATCGCAAAGGATCTATTTGTAATTTACATAGACCTATCCATAATTTAAATAACATAGAGGGTTTTTTTGCAAAATGTCATGGGGGATGAGGTGGATGGCTTGAGAGGGCTCCAATTCTAAGTTTAATACTCTATGTGTTAACAGGGTGATAATGCATGTTCTGAAAAATATTAGAGATGTCAACCTTCTTTTATCGAGTTTAACACTCTATGCGTTCACCAAGTAATAATACATACTTCGAAAAATATTAGAGATAGAGTTGGGAAAACATACACATATTTCTATTGACGAAAATATTTATTTCGGGGAAAATGGAGAAAGGACCTGGACGTAAGGGCCGATGACCTGTTTGTTATATACATATTTCAAAAAATATTAGAAATTGAGTTTGGAAAAAAGTCTAGAGATTAAAGATCGAGTTGGGAGAAAAAAAATCTAGAGATAGAGCCGTACACATATATCTGTTGACGAAAATATTTTTTCCGGGAAAAACGAAAAAAGAACCTAGACATATATTTCTTTTGACGAATTTGGTTAACACTTTATCATTACCCGGCTAACCTCCATCTGTCGAGTTTAATACTCAATGTGTTAACAGGGTGATAATGCATGTTCCGAAAAATATTAGAGATGTCAACCTTCTTTTATCGAGTTTAACACTCTATGCGTTCACCCAACTAATAATACATGTTTCGAAAAATATTAGAGATTGAGTTGGGAAAACGTACACATATTTCTATTGACAAAAATATTTATTTCGGGGAAAACGGAGAAAGGACCTGGACATAAGGGCCGGGGACCTGTTTGTTATATTTTTGGACCTAATCGCTATTATGAAAAATTAGAAAAGGGCTCGTTCGAGATTCGTATTTAGCGGAGGGCTTTGCTGTAAAGAAACGAACTAGGGACCTAAACGTAATCTGAAAAAAGTTTTTTTTATACTCACAAAAAATCGCAAAGGATCTATTTGTAATTTACATGGACCTATCCGTAATTTAAATAACATAGAGGTTTTTTTTTGCAAAATGGCATGGGGATGAGGTGGATGGCTTGAGAGGGCTCCAATTTTTTCCCACATAATAGATGGAATATTAGGCCCCGTTTGGCAACTTGGAACCGAGCTGTTTCTTCTAGAATCTGGAAGAAACCCATCCAAATGGACTAAAACTCGGAACGATTCTCCTCGAAACATTTCTTCTTTTTCCACGCTGTGGCTGAATCACCCTCAACCCCGTTTCACTAGTTTTTACTAGAATCTAGAATCGTAACAAACGGTTTGCAGAAAGTGATTCTGATTCTACCTGAAACGTTTCTATCAAGAATCTGGAACCGTTTCCGTTTCTACTATAATCTGGAACCGTACCAAACAGGGCCTTAGTAGCCTGGGTTCTTGTTGGCCTGTGGCATGGACCTGAATTTTTCACAACGAAACACAGTAGATTTAACCGATGATAAGGCGTGAAATCTTGAATCAGCTGGTTGAAGCCGTATCCCTTAAATTTTGGCAATGGATGAAGCAGACACAGGGGAGACCATTTGCATGTTGCAGCAATTGTTTAAACGATCGATGAAGTTGGCGACGACGGATTCCACCATCGTAAGTGGACTGCGATCCATGATCAGATGAAGTCCACCAGATTTTTTCTCCCGCCGGAAAAGAAGCAGATATATATCTTTATATCCTCTTGCAGGTCCGGCCGGCCGGCCGGGTCCATCAGCAACACAGGATGCCGACAGCATCGAGAGTTTGAGATTCCAAATGAAGCTAGGTTCTCCTGCTCCCTGTATCTTGATACATATATAACCTGTTCGAATAGGTTATATATTCTGTAGTAGTGGCTGTTATTATAATCGATCCTAGCTAGATTAATTTAGGAAACACTAAAGGGCAGTATCATCTAGCAAAGTCGACGGCTGCTAAACCAGCAAGTTCTAGAGCATTGGCGTATGGCAGTATTTATATAACTTTAAATGGTAATAGCTCAACAGGAGTGTAAACCAATATTCACTCGGAAACTAAAACTAAAACGATAAAGAGACTTTTAAGGAGACTCATTAGGGAAATGGGACGTAAACTAGCAAAAGGAGTAACTAGGAGACTATTGTAAGTCTCCGTATAAATCATTTGTGTGTCTCCTGGGAACCATGAGTGTTCTTTTGGAACTCATTGACCTTAGACTATCTCCAGCAGCTTCCCTTCCCCTCCAAATCCCTTCGTGAACAGATCCCAAGTGCTCCAGCGGATTCTCTTCACGATTCCCGTCGGAAGGGATTCAAACAGTAAATCCCTTTAGAAAGGGATTCTCTCTCCAATCCCTTCACAAATCCCTTGAGGGGATGCTGCTGGAGATGGTAGGAAATAAAGGGAATGAATATGGGGAAGGGAATAGGGAAGGGAATGGAATGAAGGAAAATTGTTGGAGATAGTCTTAGGTCAATGAGTTCCAAAAGAACACTCATGGTTCCCAGGAGACACACAAATGATTTATACGGAGACTTACATATTCCAGAAGACCCTCTTCGAGCTCTGTCGTAGGATCAAGGATTATATAATCATCCTTCTCGATCGATTTCCTTCTTAGCAAGAGGTTGAGCGATGAAGTGTGCCTCAGTATTGTTTCGCTGGTTCTTCTGGATTTCCCCAATGTGTTGGACGTAAAGGTCTACCAAATACTTCGAGGTGTGACATGTGGGAGACCATTGGTCATTGCATCCACAACTAAAGCATTGTGATCGAGATCGATGGTCTGGTACTCTTCCAGTACTTCAAAATCTAAACGCTGAAAATAGCTAAATTCAAATAAACTTCAAGTAAATTCAAATAAAATTCAAAACTGACATAAATTGGTAGATGAGGATTTTATATAAATTTAAGAAGAAAAATGGAGTTAAAAGGAGTTAGAACGGAGGAGGATGTACTTTTTGAACCTCATCTAAAATGGTAGAATTTCAAAAAAAGAAGAAGAGGTGGCCGGCAGCGCTCCATTGGGATTCGACCAAAACTATTTCAGTACATTGTAGAGAACACCTTGGGAATGCTCCAGAAAACATTTGAGGAAGAATTTCAAAAAAAAAAAAATAGATTACTCTGGAGGACTTAAAGAAGTGGTGGCTGGCGGCGCTCCATTGGGATTCGACCAAAATTGTTTGAGGACATTGTAGAGAAAACCTTGGGAATGCTCTAGAAAAAATAATTGAGGACAAGCAGAGGTTGGGAGAGAATGGGAGAGCTTGCCGACGGCTTCGCTGATGTTAGGGAAGAAGGTTTTGGGGAGAGAGCTCTGGAGGACTTCGGCCAAAACTGATAGAGGATGGTGTCATTACAGTTGGTTCTAGCTAAGAACTAATTATGATGAGGCGCCTCCTCATCAAAGCCGGTTTGAGTTAAGAACCGATTGTGATAAGGGGTGTCATCACAACCGGTTCTAGATAAGAATTGATTATGATGACTCTATTTTCAAAATTTACAGATTACATACATATGCTATAATCCGTTTTTTTCTTAAAAGTTGAGAACCGACACAGATGAAGTGATAATGTTGCCCTATTCTATAGTAGTGAGTATCCTCGTATTGGGTGGAATGTGCATGATATCATATCTATCATTTCAGCATTAGTTACTTTCTAGCTATAGAATCTTAGTTCGACGATAAGCTTGTGCATGGCAGAGTAGTATGTTGCCACAATTTTAAAATCCTAAAAGTGTAGGAGGGTCCACTCAAATTGTGCTTCTGGCAGTAGGACAGATATTTGCTAGTTATATCGTTCCTTTAGGAAATTCCATAGTGTCAGCGGATCCTCCTCCATCAAATATTTGGCCTTCAAGTCTGTATTGAGATGGTGCCTCAGGAAGTACATAGTTGCACACTTGGCGGCTTCAGGAAGAGCAGGGGCGTCAGCTTCAAGCTGAGTGATAGTAGTTCTAAGAGATTGAGCTATCAAGTTAATCTTAGCATCCATTGCCCAAGTTAGGTCATTGATGCCATTTAGGGTGAGCTCAGTAAATCCCCTCTTTGTGATGTCTGACATATCCTATATACAAGCAAGATTAGATTTTATTGCTGGCAAAAAATTATACTGCATGCATATCATTGAATCAATAAAGTTTGATCTATATCTATTCAGTAGATATTTATCTAAAATTCCCAGACTTTTTCTAGCATATTTCATAATTTTCTACTAATTATCGAGCAATTTTTAGAAATATCGAATAGGAAAAGAATAAATTCAGCATATATAAACATGGAATTATGCTAGTAAAAATAAATCCAAAGCTATGAAGCTTCCAATATGTGCTACGTCTTAGGTTCAACAAATTTATAGAAGCACCATATACCTAAAAATTCAATTTCTATGATTTAATATAAATTTTTAGAATTTATTAACTAGTTTTTGAATTACTGGAAACTTCAGGGTCTAGAATGTAAAAAAAAATTAACCCGATAAATTTCTACAATTATACAAAACTTTAGGGACTTTTTCGTAAAATTATCGTAGCCTCAAAATTTTTGTAATTTACTATTCTTCATGGCCTAAATTGCCAAATTATTCTTTCCCAGCATGATTTGGTCGGCGGCCCATTTGTGTTAATGGGCTGGATATGGTCTGACCCAATAGCCCGATTACAAGATCACCGAGCACTCAGGTGGCGACGGCGGTGGAGGCATCCGACGGGCCGGTGCGGCGTTGGCACGGTTACTCGGCGGTGCGCGTGACTAGGCACACGGCGGTGGTCAAGCGCAGCGCAACAGTGACTACGGGAGTGGTTGGCGCGTGGCGTGTCACAAGGCAATGGGCCTGCACGACGCAATCTCAACTTTGGGCACGACAGGCAGGCTCACATCACGAGCACCGCTGGCGCAGGTGAGTGGTGGACGGCGGTGGGCACTGTTGAGCAGTGGGCTCAGCGGCACACGCGGTAAGCGTGGTCATGTTGTGGCCACCCTAATTTTTTGATTAGATTTAACGAGTAATCTAGGCAATTAGAAAAATTAATTTGTAGTTTTAAAAATTGTTCAGGTGCGCTTAACTTACGTGTTTCGAGCTTACATACGGTTTGGATTATATTTAATCACTTAATGCCGATCGAAATTCGATGTAGTGTAGATTGATACAGACAAACCATCTTGATCGGTCTCAAGGAGCTTCATATGATAACATGTTGTAAAATGATGACGGCCGCCTCAGGCCAATCACAATGCATCGATCAAAATAGCTAGAACAATCACGAAGAACACACAATATATACTAAGTCAAAACTCTCTTCGCTTTATTAAATTGATTCATATTTATAGTAACAAAATCTATTAGAGATATATATTCAAATTCTTCCATAAAAATATAAGAATCTAATCATATCTGAACTACCTGCACCACGAGTCCAATTATATTTCAACAAAAAGAAACCCTGACGCTTATTCGCAACAACTGCACCGTAACGCCGCATAAGTTTGTCTAACTAATCCATTTTTAATTACAGCCATAATAATGCCATCTTCTCCATCAAGCACGTGACGTGAGCAGGGGATCTAAGGCCACACGTTACTGCGATTTGCAACTCGATCCGTTACGTAAATTTTACTTTCTCCCGTCATAAATAGTTGTTGTCAAATCTTACGCTGAATCCCTTACTAAAACAGCAGCGTAAACTAGTTACCAAAAATAAAAAAAAGCACAACTAAACCTCCAACGCAAATGACAACGCCAGCAACAAAATTACATCAAGGGACGCAATTACCAATTGACTTTAGGCCCCTTGTTGGACGGGAGGAGAAGCTAGGAAATTCCAAGATTCCAAACCAGCGGCTCTTCGTAACCGCGCAGGAATTAAAATCTATCGCCATGCGTCAAGGGGCGTCGAGCTAGCTAAATTAAAATATATCGCCATGCGTCAAGGGGCGCCAAGGGCCGTCTCGCGCGGCATGCCTTGGATTGGATACAAAATTGAGACGATGACAACGGGACGTACGTGGACGGAAGGGACGCTCAAGGCGGCACGTTTTCGTCGTGCGCTGGCCGGTCTGGTCGCATGCGACCGGTGCCCGTCGCCGTCGGAGACTCTCTTTCCCTGGACGCTACCCACCCATGATAGGGGGGTGGGGGTGGGCAGGGTGCATGGTCCCGCATGTCAGGCTGAAGCGAGCAGAACACGTTCCTCTTGGGCGTCGGATCACGGGGTCCGTGGCACCGGCGGTTCGCCGCACAGGGCTTTGTTTGATGCGAGTACGGTACAAATGCAACCGGGTCGTAGCGGCTGACAGGTGGTGTCGAATCAACCCTGGGCCCGTAATTCAGTGGGAAAATGGTTGCGGAGCAGGGGTGGCATAAGTATAGATAAGAACGACAGGAGACAGCTCATGCTGACCTGTGGAATGGGGAATAAACAAGGGGGCGAAATTTCTTCGCGGACGCACGGGAGCGTAGCCGTGGTTCAAGTTTCCCACTGATCCGTGGGGTCAAGTCAATGCGTGGGGAGCCCGCGACCGTAGGCTACTGAAAAAAGCAATAGCTCACCTCGCACCCGCGTTTCGCCGCATCGAGACGGGTCAGCGCCACGTGCTGGGGGGCCTGGATTGGCTCGAGGTGGCCCCGTACAATCGGGCCCATCAGCGCTTGGTGACGTCGCCTGCGCTACGTCATCCGGGAGCGGCCCTTGGCCGCTGCGAGGCCGCGCCGGATGGAGTCCACGTCGGCCGACGCGGTGCCCACGTGAGCTCCCGTCGTCCCATCGGGACCGCCGCGCGCGCGTTTGACCCCACCGCGGATGCTCAGGGGTATTGGCGGCCTGCTCGGAGACGCCATCGTCAACTCCACTAGCCACCAGCCGCTCATGGATGAATCTTGCTGTAGGATCACAGCACGTTGTTACGTGCTGGAGTGGGTGGTGAAGCGTCGTCTTGTCTTGAAGTCGGTTTGGTCTAAACTTATCGTCTTGGAGGAGTAAGTGTCGGTCATCTTGACCGTCTTGCCCGCTTGATGGCGTATCCAGGATTTTAACTAAGGTTGATCCAATATTTTTTAAAAAATCATCTAACAGAACAACATATAAATACATGTTGTATCAAAAGCACAATACAAATATAGTAATAAGGTTTTGCAATAGTTCAGAGAATATTACCATATTACTTTTTCTTCTTGTCGGGCTTACGCCTTCTAATAGCCATGAAAGTCTCGATTATATCATCTTCATCCATTTTGGAGAACATATCTCGCTCAATGAAGGTGACTAGACAATTATCCAAAAGACTATCACCCATCCTATTTCTCAACTTATTCTTGACAAACTTCATTGTAAAAAATGCCCTTTCAACATTTGCCGTCGCCCAATACCAATTTGATAAGCAAGTACACCAAATCATAAACATTATGCCTCTTTGTTTCAACAAGCTTAACTGAGAGTTCAACTAGACTTTTTAGATCTTTAAAGGTGTCCTCTTTTCTCATGTCATCAATATAGTTCTCAAGTTGCATTTCAAGTCGTAACAAGTCGATGCTTGAAATATCATTAGGGTAAAACTCAGCAAGTCTACGTACCTTATGTGCATCAAAAGAAGCAAATGAGTCAGCGGGATTCAAAGCCGACATACAAGAAAGCAACTCCATATTAACCTCATCAAACCTATTATCAAGCTCTTGGCTAATATTGCATTCGTAATAAATTTGCTCGCTAGATATAGTGCACCTCCAACTAGAAGACATTGGACTAGTGTAAAAGCTTTACTTTGATACCTCTAATGTAATCAAGATTTTGGCTTATTTTACCAGAAGGACCAAGACTCAACCATGGTGGGATATACATATGCTAGCTATCTTTCTGATCCCCATAATGCCAAATCTCATACTGTGTTTGTAATTCTCTACGGTGGTACATTCATTTTTTTTACGCAAACCTTGGTAGCTAGGTCTAACAACAACTAAGAGATTGTAGCATTATATGAAACCTCACGTGAATGTATTTGGTTAAGATGTATGTTTTGCCATATTCAGAAGTTCTGTGGCATTAACACTGTCGATACCCTCACAATTATCTATAAAGATAATATTGCTTGTGTTGCACAAATACAAATGGGTTAGCTTTTCTATCATCATGAACTCCAAAATATTAGTGTGGTAAAGATTCTAAAAACCAAGTCATGTCAAAATCTGGAAAATTTATTCACAAATTATTTGCCCACATCTAGTTTCCATAGATGTGTTTGTAGCATTGAAATAAGATGACTTAGAGATTATAGACTTTAGGGGATTAAATCCCTAAATCATAACATGTAGTATGACCCTGAAGATACTATTATAATTCAAAAGATTACAAGTTGCACTCTTTTTTCCTTTAGTGAGTTTTCCTGGAGTTTTCTCACATGAAGATTTTTAATGAGGCAACAAGTGTAACACAATATGCAAGTGCAATATACTCTTTTTTCCGTGCATTTTTTCCCACTAGGTTTTTGGGTGGAGTTTCTGATGAGGCATATGCATGCATTACATGGTATTCGCCCAAGAGAGAGTGTGGAGATATAATTGGACTCTTGGTCCTAGTTGTTGAGATATATCTGAACTATGGTTTTGGTGGGCGAATTTCAAAACTATCCTTGAAGAGTTATGGGTATAAATAAATCACCCATTTGTACAAGAGAAATAATATATCTATCAATAAAGAGAGAAAGTTGATCTCCTTGTGTCATGTGTTTATCTATTGTGATTGTTCTTCATCAATTATTAATTGGCATTAAGATTAATCTACGACAATTATCATCATAACAGAAACATTGCCATAGTACCACTTTCACCATTAGTTTTTTTTTTTTCGAGGATTCCACAAATTTATTAGACACGAAACTTCCCCGCATTATTGGACAAGAAAAACTTCGATGGCAAATTTGTTTAAAATTTCCTCCCTACCCCAGCTCCCCTGCCTCCTCTCTCACATCTCATCTAATCAATAACGTCTTTGACTACTTACGCAGACTGACACTGCCACATTCAATCTGAGATTTGGCTCGGTGAGATTTCCCTGAGTGAGTTTTCTTAAGGTTTTCTCGCACAAATGCTTTTAATGAGGCACAAGTGTAACATAATATATAGATGCAATATATTTTTTCTCCATATCCTTTTCTCCATTGGTTTTTGCAGGAGTTTTTGATGAGGCATTTGCATAACGTAGTATCCATCTAAGGGGAAGTGTTGAGATATAATTGGACTATTGGTTTTGTTGAGATATAAATAAATTCTTGGTTTTAGTGGACGTATTTCGAAATTACTTCCGAGGGATTTTGGGTATAAATATAGCAGCCAGTTGTACAAGAGAATCAATCACAGTCAATAAAGAGAAAGAAGTTAAGATCCTCTATATGTATTATCTATTTATTATTATTCTTCGGCTATTCTGATATTCTACATTAGCATTAGGATTGATTTACAATGATTAGTTTATTATTCAACATTTTCAACCCAAATTTTTACGGAAGCTGACCACCAAACGAGCTGCCTAGTTACCATCATAATTAAATCAAAGCTAACCCATACTTGGTTAATTATAGCAGCCCAGTGGGGTCCACAAAAGCATGGGACCCCATGGCGGGGCCCACCTAAAAGTCCGCCGGGCAGGTACGTACGTAACGCCTCATATCTCAGATGCACCTCAGCCCTCGGGCCCGGGCGGCGCCAAAACTGCTGAAGTCATCCGTGACAAAACCCCTTCTGTGCTGGGCCCCCACCCTGGCATCCGACCGCCCACACGTCCCCCTCGCCTCCCCGATGGTCGCCACGTGTCCGAACACGCAGGGCAACCAGGCTCCTCCCCTCCCAACTTGCACGTGCGTCACATCGCCCCTGCTCCCGTCCGCTCCTCGACACGTGTCCCGCCTCCGGTCTATATATACGCCCCGTTACGGCGAGCTAATGTTCCATTCCAATCTTTCTAGAGCTCCTGATTAGCAGCTAATCAGCCTCCCTGTTCCCCTAATCCACGATTAATAGCCAGCCCATTTTTTTTTTGTGATCCGCTTCTGCTTGGGATGGACTGCGGTGGTGCGCTGCAGCTGCCGCCGGGGTTCCGGTTCCACCCGACCGACGATGAGCTGGTGATGTACTACCTCTGCCGCAAGTGCGGCGGCCTCCCCCTCGCCGCGCCGGTCATCGCCGAGGTCGACCTCTACAAGTTCGACCCATGGGTGCTCCCAGGTCGGTAATTAATCTCTCAAATTAATTGGTGTTCTCAGGACGAAAATTTGTGTTAATGCATGGAATATTGATGCGTGCATGCGTGTGGTTGCAGAGAAGGCGATGGGAGGGGAGAAGGAGTGGTACTTCTTCTCGCCGAGGGACAGGAAGTACCCGAACGGGTCGCGGCCGAACCGGGCGGCGGGGACGGGGTACTGGAAGGCGACGGGGGCCGACAAGCCGGTGGGGTCGCCGCGGCCGGTGGCCATCAAGAAGGCGCTCGTCTTCTACGCCGGCAAGCCACCCAAGGGCGTCAAGACCAACTGGATCATGCACGAGTACCGCCTCGCCGACGTCGACCGCTCCGCCGCCGCGCGCAAGAAGTCCAACAACGCGCTCAGGGTAAGCTAGCCTAGCTCTCGCCAGTCAATTCATCATCTTCTTGCAGTAATTACTAGTCTTGATATATGCTTCCATGTTCTTGTGACTAGGCCTCATTTCTTTTTCCCTCTCTTTTTTTTCTTAGGAGACATTTTTACTTACAGTATTGGTATTTACAAGAGGGGAAAAAAAATTTCCAACCAAGAAATCCTTCTTGAAATGGCAAGCCATAGCTTTAGCAAGGTCAACTTGTTAGGTTCGCATCTGTGTAAATTAATCAAGAGAGGCTGCATCCACAGGGGGAAAAAAGAGAGAGAGAAAGGTGTGCCAAATTAGCAAGTTGCAGCATGCTCAGGTTGTCCCTTTCGTAACAGCCTGTATCTGCTTTAATTAATTCGATTGCAATAGAGACATGTAAAAAAAGCGCGGCTGCATGGCGTCACGGCTCACGCACTCGCAGATAGAGACAGCGGCGCCAACCGTGTCGTCGTCCTCCGTCGTGTCGGCGATGACCACCGCCGTCGAACATAGCATCATCTCGAAACGTAAATAAATCCGATTGCTTTTTGCATGTACGCATCGTTCAGTCTCGGTGGCTAAACATTCTGGTACTTTTTATTGTGCGATGCTGCAGCTGGATGACTGGGTGCTGTGCCGAATCTACAACAAGAAGGGCGTCATCGAGCGGCACGACACGGTGCCCACCGGCGACGTGAAGCCGGCGCCCGTGGAGGCGGCAGCGGGCAAGAACCCGCGGCCAGGGCCGGCGATGAAGCTCGAGCTGTTCGACTACGGGTTCTACGGCCCGCCGTCGCCGCCGCCGACGTCGGCGACGGAGATGCTGTGCTTCGACCGGTCGGGGTCGGCGGACCGTGACTCGATGCCGCGGCTGCACACGGACTCCAGCTGCTCCGAGCACGTGCTGTCGCCGTCGCCGGACTTCCCGAGCGACGGCGACCGCGACCTCGACTACGCCGAGAGCCAGCCCACCGGCGGCTTCTGGCCGGCCGGCGACTGGGGCGCCGACGACGGGTTCGTCATCGAGGACATGTTCTCCCGCGACGCCGCCGTGCTCGAGGACATGTTCACGTACCTGCAGAAACCGTTCTGAAGGAACGCAGCTTCTGCACGCACTACGTACAACTCTAGCCCACTAACATGTTAAGGTCGTGTAATTACCCACCCTTACAGGTATAGCCAAATCAGCTCAACCGTGCACACTTCCATGGCGATTCCTGCCTGATAGTTTTCCGCATTAGATGTTTACTTCGTCAGATTGACGTGGCATCTGGTAATTTTTCGTCGATACATAGCCGTCAGGTCGATGTAACAGGTCAATTTTTGTTGCGTTAGTTGACATTCCTGCCTGATAGATTCCAAGAGAAGAAGAAAGTGTAAGAGGATGAAAAATGAAACTGAAGTTTTGGATTAAGGGGGTTGTTGATGGTATAGTGTAGCTAGTGTATGTAGGATTGATTCAGGTTCGTGTGGCAACTGGCCGACGCTTTAGTTTTTGTCTCGTGTGATGTAATTGCGATGTGATGCAATAGAGTCGCTTTCTGCAGTGTGGTCTCTCTCTGTCGTGACCTGGAAAGCCAATTTTGTAATGCAATTGTCGTAATAAACAGTGCCGTAAATTGTGTAATTATATTATATATGGCCGCCTCTTTCTTTTCCTTCCCAATTTGTGCCTTGATCCATAAAGTTTACCAAAGTGGCTGACAGAAGCACACACTGAGAAAGAAAAGATGGAAAAGCTTGTCCCCTGCTGATGTTAATTTGCTGGCATTGCATGACTGAATGGGCATGACAGGGAATGGTTGGTCTGGTTTTTGTACTTTGCGATGGGGAATCAGTTGATGCTAATCCCACTCAAGCAACTGGGAGATGTCATATTGTCATGCATACATGCCACTTTTTCTTTCTTCTTTTTTTGAAACTGTGGCAGGAGCTATGCCCTTCATTTCAAAGAGAAAAGAGAGGCCATGACTGCGTGGCATACACTAAACACAGGTCTCTGAAGGTAGCTTGTTCATTAGTGAGTAGTACATTCGAGCTCCAGGAGGCACTCAAAGCTATTACTCATTGCCTTGCGATCTTTCTGTTGACAAACCTAGGCAGGAACACTTCTGAGGGCAGTTGCAATGGCGTGTTTCTTCAAGTGCCAAGTAAGCAAAAATGCTGATGTGAAAGGTATTAAATAAGGAGAGAGATGAGCAGCGTTTCTTCTTTTATAAACGGTTACTACCGAAGCAAGAAACGCTGGTGAAACGAACAAGCTAGCGTTGGAGCAGAAGCGTGCGTTTCTATTGCAATTTTGTGTGGGACCCGCCAATAAAAATAACTCAACCATACACGAGGTAGCTAGATGTTATTGGCTCTGCCTTATACATTCATCGCTGTGTTTAATGATGGGAGCCCACAAGAAGATACTCCCAATAAAGAATCGATGTCTTGAATTCAGGTGTGGTTGCTGGTATCGTCTGTCTAGCCTAGTACAAGGGGGTCTCGGTTCAGGTCACCACTCACCGGTGCGTTGGGTCGTGTGATTCAGTAATTGCAACGTGATGCAGTAGAGTAGCTTTCCCTTCTCCCTCATCATCTCATGACCCGAAGCCAATGCTTGGTGTACTGTAATTCGCAAGTTATGTTCCCAGCCTTCCTGTTCACAAGCTTGAATATTTTGCTCCACAAAGTTTGCAGAAGTTATTAGCAGAAGTACATAGCATGCACGGAGAGAGAGAGAGAGAGAGAGAGAGAGAGAGAGAGAGAGAGAGAGAGAGGTATTCAGATCTTGGTGACCTGTATGTGTGAAGTGCTCTCTGCAGAAGCACTTTCGCCAGTTGTGTTTGCTTGGATGATAAGAAGATTGGTCTGCCTTTTTTTTGTACATTCTGATGGGAGTTTGTTCATGAAGAGTCTAGTCATTTCAACTGAGAGATGTCGCGGAATTACCACCTTCGAATCATGACAATGCATCCAGAGAAGCCAGTGCATTGCCCATCTTTTCATTGTGCAGAGTCCAGTACAAAAGGGAGGTGCAAGCACGACACCTTGGAGGGTCGAGCCGCACCGAGAAAGGTGAATTAATGCACACTAACGTATAAATCTAATTTTTTATATTTTTAATAATTCTAGAAATTACTAACATAATAACTAAATCACAAGAATCAATCTATAACAATGATCTAATATCATGGAAGAACACTAGATTGAACATGCATACTAGGAAGTGATTGTACGCAAATTATAATTAGTAGATCGAAATCTATACCCACTGATTATCATCAAAGAACACGCGTATAAATCTGAAAGTACAAATCTCAAATAATTCTCTAAATTTTCCTTAATTTCTCTCTCTTCTTTTACCTTTTCTTCCCTCTTCGATCTTTTCTCTCTCCTTTGTCTCTCTCCATTGCTCTGTTGCTTTTTTGCATGCGCACTGCACACTTCGTTGTACAGCAGCCTTACATCACCAGCACTTCAGGATCATCCAGCACTGCAAAACAGAAGATCAGTGGAAGTCATTATACAAAGATGCATGGTGTCCTGGTTTCAGAAACCGGACAGTGTATGTCTGGATTTCTACCTCCAATTAACATTATATCCATTTCGTCCAGAGGATGCACTGATCCATCGAGGATGCCCAAGCACACATTCCCGTCATTCTGCTACAAATTAACATGCAAGGACATATTAGCCATTGTTCTTTCGTTCGATGATTTGTCGTTCACTGCTGGTAGTCAATTGCGTTATGGAATGTTTACATAGATAATGAGGTGGTTTTCAGGAGGGATCTCCATGGTGGCCTTGTTGTGGCCATGTTGAAAGATCAAAGACGGTGACCTGAAAAACTTCTTGACGTCGGCGACAGATTCGAATGGCTTATCCCTTCCCCAGCATACAGGCGGAGCAGGATCGGGCACCGGTTTAGGTGAGTCGCTGTGAGCCTCTTTCACCTACAAGATCCACATGCCATGAGTTCTGTGCAGCTTGATGTCTCTGTTAAAAAAAATGGGCATCAGAATGCACTGTGATTTGATCTGTACTGGTTTTGCTGTGCCGGGTGAGCAGGGTTTCAAATTTCGTTTTGGATTAAATCTCGTCACCTGCTGAAATCTGAAATTTCGCCGAGATCTCGTTATTTCGGAAGAAATCCGAACGAAATACAAAAACCAAAATTCAAATCCGGTCAAATTTTAATCAAATCTCGGTCAAATTCACCGAGATCTCGGCGAGATTCACCGAGATCTCGGACTTTGAATTTTTTTAGGGTTTTTTCAATTTTCGCTGGAATTATGATCTACCGACTGCCCCACATGGGAAACGACGCGAAGAATCCAATCCGGTCAAAAAACCGAGATTCCGGTCCATTTCACCGAGATTTCGCCGAGATTATAGGGTACTGTAGCACTTTTAAATTTATGATGGTAAAAAATCGTTATTTTTTTTTTGAAATTTTGGTCAGGCATGGAAAATAACTTGAACAATCTAATCCGGCTAAACTCCGGTTAAATCCGGTCAAAATTTATTCAAATCTCGGTCAAAAAACCGAGATTTCGGTCCATTTCACCGAGATTTCGCCGAGATTATAGGGTACTGTAGCACTTTTTAAATTTTTTTTAGGGTTTTTTTTTAATTTCGCCGGGATTATGGAACTCGGGGGGGATCCGAAATCCGAAATTTCGCGGGATTTCGGCGAGAATTTGAACCCTGCGGGTGAGTAGTAATTCCTGGAAAAACAATGTTGTATGATGTTTGAAGTCCAACGAAAAGAAAAGGAAAATCTCAGCCATAGCCCGCACTAACCTTGCTTGGTACATTGCTTGTTTGTGTGGCACCTGCAATAACCAAGGCAGCATGCATCAAGCACCAAACGTTGGACCAGAGCAAGGATCATGCCAAGATTGTACGTTTTAGCAGGGTTTGCGTTACCGAACCGAACTCGGAAATCACCATTATGGCGGTATCGATTTTCGTCGAAAATCGATAGAAACAAATAAAATTCAAAGTCAAACTTTTGAGCTGATGATCAGAAAGTGGCGAAATAATCGAAAATCGACTGGTTTTACTGATTTTCGACCGATTTACAATTTTGGATTCCAATTTTGGTTTTCTTCTCTCTTGATGGTTCTGGTTTTCCGTTTGGAATTTCATGTTCGCTGTGGAATGTGGTGTTATCGATTTAATTATTTATGTTTGCATGATCCGTATCGGATGAATGGCTTACTTCTTGGAATGCTAATGAGATCAATGCGCGTGAGAGAGATTCAAGTGCCAATAAGATGTTTTGAGTGCATACAAGGAGTTGCAAGTTTCAATCACCCACTTAGAATGTTTTGGTTGTCTTAAATTTGTGTGAATCTATTTCACTCTAATTTGCAATTGCATCTCTTAATGCGACGCTAAACTCAAGCACCAAGGGATATGAATCCGTCCCCCATTCCATTTTGATAATTTAAAAGGAAAAAACTGGATAGTGAATACTGATAATGTGCATCGGTCTCAAAAAAATTAGTGACGAGGATATGTGGTTATGTTTTCTTACAAAAATAGGGTTCCTATTTTTATGTGCTTAGATGCATCTCTAGCGGTCGCATTTTCATGTTGTCTACAACTATTTTTTACGAAGCCCGTTTCTATCTCATCCCCTTCATGGCTTCACCCTTTCCTCTCCTAAATTCCACGTGGGGCTCACATAGCAGACGGAACTAATCACCCATTGAGAACACACAACGGTAGCACCTATGTTTCAGCCCCTTGTCACACCAATCCTGACCTATAGGCCTGTTTGGGGGAGATGTGGCTTTTATGAAAAGCTGTTTTGTGACTTTTTGAGTTGAAAAGTGGCTGCAGCTTTTTATAAAAGATCATTTGATAAAAAAAAAACTAATTTTCCTCAGTAATGAGCTGCAAAAGCCGATTTCAACTTTCATATATGACTTCTAGATTATGCCAAAAACCGCTTAAAAGTTACTCCCTCCGTTTCTTTTTATAAGGCGTATTTGGTTTCGTTAGGACAAGACTTTGACCAACGATTACTTCATTAATATATCATTTATGCAATACAAAATCATAATTATATATAAGTACTTTTGAATACAAATCTGCTAATATCAATTTTGTGTCATAAAAATTATATGCTAATAGAGTAATTGTTGGTCAAAGCCTTGTCCTAACGAAACCAAATACGCCTTACAAAAAGAAACGGAGGGAGTAAGCTATTAGGGGGCTTGCTAGCCTTTTGGAAACTGAAGCTGGCTTTAATACCCCCCCCCCCCCCAAAAAAAAAAAAAAAAAAAAAAAACAAGGCCTAAGTGGATGGGCCGGCATTTTAGTTCAAATTCTAGCCCATCAAAGTTGATGCACCGGTGTTTTGGTTCAAATTCCGACCTATTCACATGAATCCCAATCAGAAATAGACCTTGCAAACAAGGCCTAAGAGGTTTCGAGTTTCCTTAATCTCCCAAAATACGCTTTATATTTTTTAGAACTTTTTCTTGAACAAACACTCAAGGACTAGAAAAAAAAAGTAGGGCTCCAATTTTGTATTGGCATCATATTTGTCATAAATTTTGTTGATTATGGTAAGTTGATTAAAATGTTATATTAAGACTGCATACTATGGTCCAGTTCGTTTCAGCTTTTGGATTATGGATTCTAGATTATGAGAGAAGCTGTTTCTGATTATGGGAGAATCAGACTGAGTTAGCTATGACTTCTAGGTTCCGGACCGAGCTGGCAAGAATCAGCAAGAATCTGTGATAATCAGGTTTTAGCCAGATTCTGATTCTATTCAGAAGACAGCTTCTGATTCTCAGAGAAGCTGTCCAGAATCCTCCCGTTCGGCAAATAATCCGCTTTTTTTTAAAAGCAGAAGCTGAAGCTGAAATGAACGGGGCTCTAGTAAATATTTACTCTATTAATAAATTGTATGCCTTAACACATATTTATTAGATGGAAAATACATACACCATATAAAATAATTTTTTATATAATTTTGGGAACTGCCAAATACCATGTTACCGATTTCTAACAAATACAAATAAGTCGCCTTTCCACTCACCAATCTGCTCCGAGACTTGTGTTCCAATGATCTCCTTTTCTTTGTATTTCTTAACCATGGCTCAATGGTGAGCAATGAGCTAACAGTCAATAAGGAAGATATAAATGTTAAAACTAGAAATGTCCATTTCATTGTACTTCTTAGCTATCTATAATGCCAATATATGCTATGTAATTGCCAGATATACGCATATTATTCCCCCGCAGAAACTCTTTAATCTCTACTATATAAAGTGAGAGTTTCTTCCCACGTCACATTAATTGCCCTTCCCACGTCACATTAATTGCCCTACTTAATTGCCATGCTTAATTGCCCTACGCAAGAAACGAAATGTTGCTTTAATTAGCCAGCTTTTGCAAGAAACGAAGAGTTAAAGATAGATGTTTGATCTTATGAAATATTTCACATTAATTGCCCTGCTTAATTGCCCTACTTAATTGCCCTGCTTAATTGCCCTACGCAAGAAACGAAGGTTGCTTTAATTAGCCAGCCTTTGTAAGAAACGAAGCGTTAAAGATAGATGTTTGATCTTATGAAATAGTATTTTTTTTTAATCTTTATTTTTCGTTATCAATTTTGTTTTTCGTAGCAACGCACAGGCATATAACTAGTAAGTATATATGTAACAATATTCACGTGTACATGATGAGCTTGCATTAGAGAAGCTTGTTCATTTCCAGTAATATAACTGCAACACAAAGGATAAGTTGGAAAGTTTGCACTGAAATGATAGCGGTGAGCATATTTAGTTATCTCACAGCGAATAATTCAATAATATAACTAAACGGTTCTCCTTTTTTTCTTCTCAATTATGCTTGTATCAAAATAATATATAGTATTTGATTGCAAAATTTGTTGAAATGACTCCTTGTGGAAACTGTGCAAATAGTAGGTGAGTATCAAAGCTGGTTTCGATCTCCATCGACCAATATGTTTTTGGAAATTATTCTCTTATCACTATCAGATAGCCTGGGGCATCTAGATGTTGAACTTGCTATGTCTTGCTATAGTGCTTCATTTTCAGAATAGTGGAAAAAAATAAGGATGAAGCATTTTGCCATTAAAAATATGTGCTAGCTATAGCTAGTTCCTATCACAACTGACAAGACTACACTATACACAGCTAGACCAGAATGGAATTCTCATTTGATATAGAAGTTCGACTCCAATTGGTCTGAGGAAAATTAGAGTTAAATTTATACGAATTTTCGTACGAGTCGAGCTCATGAGATTAGTAAATAATTGTCAGTCTCATGATCCTAGGTGACATCAACTTGAAGCATTCCTGTTCTGTCAGTTTATAGGCAAGAACAAGCCGAACCACAGTAGTTTGTACAAAATTTCATTTATCATAATATATATTTTTTTTGAAACTTAGGACAGGAGCTCTGTCATTTCATTAAGAAGAAGGAAAACCTCCGAAGAGGAAAATACAAAGGTAACCACCACTGAAACAGAAACAAAACGCAACTCCCGGCCAATGACGCCGAGCTCTACCGCCATCGCGGCATACAACCTGAACACCATGTTGCGCCGCCTACGGCCGCAGCGAAACACACTGTAACACTCCGGCATTTAATATGCCCGAATGCTACCAAACATAAGCTAAACAACATCTAAGTACCACAATTAAACATAAATTCCAGCAAAGGTTCATATGCTAAAAAACCGATATTTCGGCAGCATCTCCTTTGTTTTTCCATGAATTAACACAATCTCAATATCATGGCAAGATATATATCATAGCACACGACATCTAAAACAACAACATAAATGGACATAACATCAAGTTACGCCAATAATACCACGCTTAACCACTTCATAAACTATAACGAAGCAAATAAGGATTCACAAGCATGCTAGATTAAACCATACATTAAGTTTAGGGCACAATTCTTAATATCATGTCTCCAAGTGATTAATTATGGACTATGATGGTGGAGCTACGTGTAGAAGTGTAGCTAGATCTCTTTTTCCCGCATGCCGATCTCAAAGTACCTAAAAACAACATAAAACACAAGCGTGAGTTCGAAAACTCAGCAAACATATTGTAATGGACAACAAGATCATTTACAAGACAATAATACCTCACATCACATATAACATCTCATACTTGAGCACATAACAACATCATCATCATTAAAAAAAATGTATTGCAATGCAATGTTATGCTCATATCTCCATGGAAACTCATACCGGTATGGTTGAGTACACACCCGTCGGTGTGCACCCTCTCCCCCCTTCCATCCCGAAGATGGAGGGTGCCTACTCCTTGCTTCCGTTCACCGCGGTGAATGGAATCACGATGTAGGACTTACTCATTGGCTTTCCGGATTAGTCATAACTTTCTCACCGACCTTCCCGGACTAGTTATGACTTTCTCACCGCCCGAGCCATGTAACATGCCATGTATGCATTTATGCCAACATCATATTTAACTCACATATTAACACATGGCATCATAACATATTAAACATGCTCATCATATCATTGGCAATCATAAAAGCATGGCAAGTGATCATATATCATGTAGTCAATTCCATCTATTCTCAACAAGCAACCTACAAATCGTTATCCATCACAACACACTTGCCTCAACCGCGTGCGACAGATTTGTGGGACGTAGAGGGCACTCCCGGTGTCACACCACCTGCACATAGGCATCACACACTCACAATAATGCCCTCAAAACAGTACACAAATCCCCATCTAACCCGACATTGCCCACTACTTGCAAACCTAAAAACAGAGGTTCTGTCCCGGCGGGACAGCAGCCTTTCAAAGGCCATAACTTGAGTTCTGGGACTCCAAATCGATTAAACGAGTACACCATCGCGAAGCTTAGGAAATTTCCTACCTTTTTCTAGTTATACGGAAATACTGATTCGGACTCTAAAATTGTTTAATCTACAGATTACTATGATCTGTTCCAATCACGTCACAGATTTTAACACGCTCGGTAAAACGGCCATAACTTTCAAACGGCTGATCGTATTTTAACGTGCTTTATGTCCAAGGAAAGATAATTAAATTATCTACAACTTCTTTTAAGTCCGTACGGACAGATTCGGATTCTAAATCGATGAAAACTCGAACCCTAGCCCGACTGCTCAATCTGCCCGAAAACAGAAACGTGGCAACGTCTAGATCTAACCCAAAGAACTCTAACCCAGCACCACCAATTGATCTAAAAACTTCATAAACACCCTAAGAACAGTACCTAGATCAAACCCAAGGATCCCCATGATCATACCTTTGCCCAACGAACGAATCTCCAATAGATCTCCTCGCTCCACGCTCCTCGCTCCTCGCTCCAATGGATGGATCCACAAGGTGCAGAGGTGTGGAGATCACCCTAGGGCAGCAAGGGGGTGGAGGAGAGGTGGTGGAGAGGTGGGGAGCAATGGGGCAAAGGGGGAGGTGGAGGCGCACAAGAGGGAGAGGGAGAGGGGGTGGCGGCTAGGGCTTAGGAGGGGGAGGGAGAGGGGCGCACCAATGCTGCATGGGGCGCAAGGGGGCTGGGGGAAGCCCCTTTTACCAGCCCTCAACACAATCCTAGTTCGTTACGGAGACCTAATCCATCCCACCAAAGCCCACCAAGGCCCAAAACTCCCCCGGGAAGGCCCAAAACCCCGAAAACGGTCCGGAAACGGCCCGGAAAAGCTATTAACCTCCATAACCTATAGTTTTAACCTTAATTCCACATTTAATACTGTTATTAACCTTATCATGCACGTTAAATAAGGTTACGACACTCCGTGGTGTCACAACACTTCAAACGGCCCAAAAACGCGAGTAAATCTCAAGCCGTAAGATTTTCTTCTCTAATTTCACATTTTGTAATGTCACACCATAACGTAGTGTCACATTCTTCCCCCCTTCAACAGGATTCGACCTCGAATCCGAAGGACACCAAAAACAACTACCAAGTCCCCAAGGGACAAAAGGCTTCACAGCCGCAAAAGGGCTCCGTCAACCCAAAACGCTCGAATCCTCACGACAAACACTTCACACTTCTATCACAACCAACCTTACTACCACACTCCATCAAACTCAATCATGACACACAAAAAAAAACCATCTCTTCCAATTATTTGACCCTTTTCACAAAGAATCAAAGATTAACTAATGTCATCTACGAACAAAGCCTTCATCGACAAAACTTTTCTTTTCTTCCACAAACCACGCTACACTTTCATTCTACCCCTCCTGCATAACACACACCCAGGGACAACTAGCTACGACAAAGTTCACGACAGATCACTATATTTCAAATTATCATCACTTTTTAACAATCCAACCATATTCTCAACAAGGTTTGGACCGACATCACCAACTTCCAACATGACCACCCTTCGAACCACAACCAAAGTTCTACGCCTAGCCCAAGGTAGAGCTGTAAAATCTTACCAAACCTCAACTGGTTCTTTTCCTATGAGGGTCTCGCCCTCACACTTTCTCACTCAAAAACTACCAAACCCTTGAGTATAATCCTCCATTATGCTCAACAATTCCATAGACATTTCTATTCACATCTCAAACGAGAATGCCAACAAAGAGCAACTCCCTTAGTCGGATGAACCAAATTCATCAACTCGAATCCAAAACGCAACAATTCACTTGGAACAAAGGTTTGACAACCTCGAAAGATCACTCGATCTCTTTTCCTAAGTCAAGTCGCAAAGGAAAAACTCCAATCTCAAATCAATGCGATACATCTCGCATCGGGGACCACTCAAACAAAAAGAGAGACTCCACACAATTCTTTGTCAGAAATTCTTAACAATCAATGACAACTCGACTCACGTTCACCACAGCCAAGCATCTCATAAAAACAACATTGTGGAAGAGAAAAACGATTCTCAAATCAATCGAAAGAATCCACAACCGCCATAATAACTCTCAAGGAAACAAGGAAACCCAATCCTCTTACAACAAAGCCAAATGCCAGGAATTCTTCACTCTTTCTTTTCATGCTAAAGAGCAATGGAAATCTAGATTCATGACATGAATCCAAGCTTTTCGAGAGCACTCCGAATTAGTCATATTTCCCTATATGACTTACTCACCGACCTGGCTCAACGACTCTTTTATCAATAGACATATATAAACGATGTCATGTTTCCTTTTCACCATTCATTCATCATGTACAACGCTACCAAATAGTTATTCACAAGACAACTTCTTCCTCTGCATCACAAGATTAAAACTCGGATAGCATCGATGATTGCGCCAAATCATAAAACTATGAGGGGAACACCATTAACAGGAAAACACCACGTCATACATAACCCGTCGACAATTGAAAGCCAAATTTGTAAAGCATCGCGTTTTAACCAAAATCAACATTTTGAAAGAGAACATCAATTCTCGAAGAGAAATGGGAGACTCATTTTCCCAAAATGAGAATACTTCACCAACCCGAATCACTTATAAACATTCATAAAATCCACCCTTTTGAAACACTCGCAAACACCACATGACCTTTTCCAAATAAATCCAATTCCATTCAAATAGAATTACAAATTAAATCTCAAGAATTTTCAACACAGCCCACTATGTCCATCGGCTTCCTTTTTAAGATTTACTCCAAGTATGCTTCAGTGCGAACGTGAAGGAGCGCGATCCACTCAAAGGCTTTTGGGTGCAAAATCAAACTCATAGCACAAACTGAACAACTTAGCCAAAACCAAAGATGGGCACCAACCTCTACGAGTTTTAGGGAAACTCGAAAATGCAACATAAAGAACACCTTGACCAAAAAAAAACATTTAACCAAGATAGCAAACCACCAACCCAGACCAAAAGGTTTTATACACAAGCTCGGCATGAGACTCACCATAACCAGTGTCCCACTATCCTTAACATTTAAGCATTCCATATTCACTATTTACTTATCGAGAAAACCCATCTTAAATCAATCCATACTACCTCCTCAAGAACCCCACAAACCATCATAAAACAATGTATTCTATATTTCAAACGTAGTACTTCAACAGATACTTAAGCATGATCATCCTATCAATTTTTATACCATAAATACGTCAACATCTTGACATTCAAAACTTATTCCATTAACAAATGACTTCCACATGCAAATAGTATCTCCATAAGACAAAAGTCGAAATTATGATTCTAAGATATACCTTCTTTAGGATACAATTCTATATCATGCTAAAATATCCATGGTTCACTCCATCACAACATGTTATAATAACTTCTATTTTACAATGGCTTCCAAAAAGTAATCTAAACAATTACCACCACTACTAAATCATCAATATCCATAAATAGGCATAATCATAAAAAACAACTACATTGTTTTTAGTTACACTATTCATATACCATAACAAATTGTCACTATACAACATACTCCAACTATTAAAATAAATTTAATAGGTTAGACCATCCCAATGTTTTAGCAATATCATAAACAGCAAAGCCTATGTCTTCACAATTGACATCGATACTAGCATCGTAGGAACACAGCTGCATACTTCCAATTATACTAATGGTTTGCGACAACATAAATAGCAACTCTAATCAACTTCCAAATTAAAGTCACTAGTCAACACGATTAAATCTCTCTATTAATCCATTAGATTAGAACATCTTTAAACAACCAGCAAAGTTTCTTTAACAAAAACGGTAGTCTACAACATCTTAATGTTTTTAACTATGCATTAGGGTTTAAAACTTTAAACATATTCGAGGGTCATAGGCACTTTCAAAGCAAGGCAACAGATTCTAAGCATGTACATTAACATATTTATTCATTCTCATTATAGGGTAATCTGCAACACTAGAAGTTCATTTAATCTTAAGCTAAACACAAATATTACTTTTAACTGATTCAACTCACCAATTAACTTAAGAACAAATCATTTCCAATAACCACATTGTTACATACTACATGACATGCTAAACAACCATTTTCACTTTTGACAAACAGGATGCAACTCCACTTTTAAGGACAACCACAACTCAAGAACCGTAAGCGAACAACGATAGACAATTTCTCCTTTTCCGTGCAAGGAAGAAAACAAAACTCTAACAGAAATGCAGGAGAGTTCCACTCTCAAGTTCCCAAATTTGCCCACAAAACTCTTCAAGAAATCTCAAGATCCATACTTCCAAGAAGGAAGAAGGATGCAATAGGGAAAACAAAATGTTCAACCAAACCTTTTCCGATAAAGATACAAAACTTAGCTCCACCCAACCTAAGGTCGGCACTAGGAGAACTTCAACTCTTTTCTCAGATAGGGAGAACAACAACCCATATATTTCCTCCCTAAGACAATCCATAATTACCAGCAAAACCGGGTTTGTCAAAGCAAAAGGCGACTAAAAAAAGGCGCAACACTAATCTCTTCTTCTTCGTTTCCAACCAAGGAAGACCAAAAACCACAAATCGCATACGGAATGACCCGCGAAAAATCCAATACCAAACATTTTTTTTCTTTTGGTTTCCATCAACTAAAACCAAGAAAATCAACCAAAACCAACCGTCAGAACGGTGAAGAACATACGAAGGAATCCACCACCAACTCTTCTATTTGACTCCCGTCAACTACCCGATCTATGACAGAAAGGGTAAGCACTCTTCTCCTACAAGGGTTAATAGTTCTTCGGTGATGGCGCTAACCGGCCACACCGTCATACCTCACCCTTACTATGAATAAAGAGAGGTGACCGAAACCCTTCGGCACCACAACCCCACTTTAACATAATAACATGAACAATTCAATTCAATTCTTTCATAAACATAGCAACATACATAAACAAATGTAGCATTCAACATCAAGGCTCAAATACAACATTTAAGCGTAAAGCAACGATTCCCATACCCTTTCCTACTGTGCATCCATGTGTGTCAAATTTTAAATTAGTTATACCACTTTTGCAAGCTTTAATGTTGCTATCCTATAACAAAGTTTTAGTTAAGACCTAAGCCATGTTTCTAAGTTATTCCACATCACATTTTAGTTGTACCCTATAGCATGATACTAAAAATTCACATTCCAAGGACCTACAGCCCGCTCTGATACCAACTGTAACACCCCGGCATTTAATATGCCCGAATGCTACCAAACATAAGCTAAACAACATCTAAGTACCACAATTAAACATAAATTCCAGCAAAGGTTCATATGCTAAAAAACCGATATTTCGGCAAAGATCTCCTTTGTTTTTCCATGAATTAACACAATCTCAATATCATGGCAAGATATATATCATAGCACACGACATCTAAAACAACAACATAAATGGACATAACATCAAGTTATGCCAATAATACCACGCTTAACCACTTCATAAACTATAACGAAGCAAATAAGGATTCACAAGCATGCTAGATTAAACCATACATTAAGTTTAGGGCACAACTCTTAATATCATGTCTCCAAGTGATTAATTATGGACTATGATGGTGGAGCTACGTGTAGAAGTGTAGCTAGATCTCTTTTTCCCGCATGCCGATCTCAAAGTACCTAAAAACAACATAAAACACAAGCGTGAGTTCGAAAACTCAGCAAGCATATTGTAATGGACAACAAGATCATTTACAAGACAATAATACCTCACATCACATATAACATCTCATACTTGAGCACATAACAACATCATCATCATTAAAAAAAATGTATTGCAATGCAATGCAATGCAATGTTATGCTCATATCTCCATGGAAACTCATACCGGTATGGTTGAGTACACACCCGTCGGTGTGCACCCTCTCCCCCCTTCCATCCCGAAGATGGAGGGTGCCTACTCCTCGCTTCCGTTCACCGCGATGAATGGAATCACGATGTAGGACTTACTCATTGGCTTTCCGGATTAGTCATAACTTTCTCACCGACCTTCCCGGACTAGTTATGACTTTCTCACCGCCCGAGCCATGTAACATGCCATGTATGCATTTATGCCAACATCATATTTAACTCACATATTAACACATGGCATCATAACATATTAAACATGCTCATCATATCATTGGCAATCATAAAAGCATGGCAAGTGATCATATATCATGTAGTCAATTCCATCTATTCTCAACAAGCAACCTACAAATCGTTATCCATCACAACACACTTGCCTCAACCGCGGGCGACGGATTTGTGGGACGTAGAGGGCACTCCCGGTGTCACACCACCTGCACATAGGCATCACACACTCACAATAATGCCCGCAAAACAGTACACAAATCCCCATCTAACCCGACATTGCCCACTACTTGCAAACCTAAAAACAGAGGTTCTGTCCCGGCGGGACAGCAGCCTTGCAAAGGCCATAACTTGAGTTCTGGGACTCCAAATCGATTAAACGAGTACACCATCGCGAAGCTTAGGAAATTTCCTACCTTTTTCTAGTTATACGGAAAGACTGATTCGGACTCTAAAATTATTTAATCTACAGATTACTACGATCTGTTCCAATCGCGTCACAGATTTTAACATGCTCGGTAAAACGGCCATAACTTTCAAACAGCTGATCGGATTTTAACGTGCTTTATGTCCATGGAAAGATAATTAAATTATCTACAACTTATTTTAAGTCCGTACGGACAGATTCGGATTCTAAATCAATGAAAACTCGAACCCTAGCCCGACTGCTCAATCTGCCCGAAAACAGAAACGTGGCAACGTCTAGATCTAACCCAAAGAACTCCAACCCAGCACCACCAATTGATCTAAAAACTTCATAAACACCCTAAGAACAGTAACTAGATCAAACCCAAGGATCCCCATGATCATACCTTTGCCCAATGAACGAATCTCCAATAGATCTCCTCGCGGATCGCTCCTCGCTCCAACGGATGGATCCACAAGGTGCAGAGGTGTGGAGACCACCCTAGGGCAGCAAGGGGGTGGAGGAGAGGTGGTGAAGAGGTGGGGAGCAATGGGGCAAAGGGGGAGGTGGAGGCGCACAAGAGGGAGAGGGAGAGGGGGTGGCGGCTAGGGCTTAGGAGGGGGAGGGAGAGGGGCGCACCAATGCTGCATGGGGCGCAAGGGGGCTGGGGGAAGCCCCTTTTACCAGCCCTCAACACAATCCTAGTCCGTTACGGAGACCTAATCCATCCCACCAAAGCCCACCAAGGCCCAAAACTCCCCCGGGAAGGCCCAAAACCCCGAAAACGGCCCGAAAACGGCCCGAAAAAGCTATTAACCTCCATAACCTATAGTTTTAACCTTAATTCCACATTTCATATTGTTATTAACCTTATCATGCACGTTAAATAAGGTTACGACACTCCGTGGTGTCACAACACTTCAAACGGCCCAAAAACGCGAATAAATCTCAAGCCGTAAGATTTTCTTCTCTAATTTCACATTTTGTAATGTCACACCATAACGTAGTGTCACACACAGGCCACAACAAGGAAGAGTCCCTGCTGCGGGCACACTGCCACGGAGCTACTCAAAGAGCTAATGCGCCTCCTTCAACTTTGTCGCCTTTCCCCCGGTCGTACACGCATTCTGGGGATCCCAGATTCCACCAAAGCCACGGCCCTCGCTGGGTCTTGACTGCCATTTCCAACGACCTCCTCTTCCTCCTCTTTTTCCTGCTCTTCCTGCACAACTCACTGACGGCCCTCGCTTCCTCTTCCTGCTCCTCCTGCACAACTCACCTAATCGCTGAAGCCCGCTGCAACTCCACCACATGAAGCTCAGCCGGTGGCATCCTTCGTGGCTGCCATCATCGCCCACAGATCCAGCCACCCATAGCTTCCTTCATGGCTCCACACCCACCTCGGCCGCCATTCGCAGGGCGCACCGCAGGCTGCGTCCGCCTCGCCATCAGCGCAGAAGAGCCTCACCGTCGGAGTCGAGGAGTCACGCCGTGGCCACTATGCAACTCCCTCGGAGCAGAGGGGTCTCGCCGTCGCCCATCGCCCGCAAGCCGCACGCATCACTGGGGAGGGAACTCACCTCCCGTCCGGCCGACCACATCACGCCCAAGACAGCGGATCTTGAGTGAACGACAACCTAGATCTGGAAGGAGAACAACAACCCTCGTCACTGAGCTCGAGCTGAGGGGAGGAGGAGAAGGAGGATAGGGGAAGAGGAAGATGTGGAAGAGGATGCCCCGCCGCCGCCGCTGTGGAAGGAAGCCCCGGTGGCCAGCCGGCGACTACCAGCGGCGGCGGCGAGGTTGGTAGTGGAACTTGGGGAGGCGCTTGGCTAGGGATTTGAAATCGCCTCCTAAGTCGCCCGCGGACGACTCAAGAGGCCCCAACAACCCATCATAATATATTTCTATCTGTACAATCAGTCAAACTTTGTAACTGATTGTAACAAAACTCATGATATTTTTTCTGGGAGCCACAACTCGTCATGTGAATTGAATATTAAGTGAGAATTTATGCTCAAAGCTGCAGGTCAGCATGTGTAATAATACTTAGTGTTTGATCTGAAAATTCTATACCCAGTCAGTCCAGGCTTCCAAGTGTGCATGCAATTACTATCATCACTATATATTCATGAGTCGGCAATCAGCATCGTTTGCAGGTTTTTCAGATTTGAGATCACAGAAGGCCCACTCGCAATGGTACCTGCCTGACCCACTGCAGTATTCATTTCTGAAACCATTGCAAAGAATACAAGCATCACATATAGCATATCAAAAGTTTAGAGCTTCAAGTAAATGAAAAACATAGAACAATTCAGGCTAAACATATAAAATATGGACACCATGTCATTATGAGCAGGAGGACCATGCATGTTAGTAACTTCTCATCTGCCTAAATTACATGATCGTCCTTCTCTCCCTTCATCCCTCATTTTCCTCAGGCATGTGAATACATTACAGATTTTATTTGGATGGAAACAGGCTGCCATTCTTCAGTTACAACAGTACTTATGATTCTGGGGATGTGAGGTCAGCAGCAACCTTGTTCAACTCCATCGATGTCACAAGTAGTGTTTAAATGGATGGGCTAGTCAGCTAGTGGTTCGAATGTGAGAAATGATCATGGAAAAGAAGACATAATAGACTTAGCACTCCTACTGCATGATCCACGGACCCATCCGAGCTGCCCTCTCTCATTGTCATATATCACCATCTGATCCTGCATTGTAATATCTACAAAAAAGAAGATTGAATGAAATTCTTACACAAAGATGCATGATATCCTAATTTCAGAAACTGGATCACGTATGTCTGAACTTTAGCTCTGTACCTCCAATTATGTTGAAATTCAGTTTAGCCGCCGATCCGTCAAGGATGCCCAGGCACACATTCCCATTATTCTGGCACAAACATTTGAAGACATTTCAGCCATCATTTTCAACAAAAAAAATAAAAAATTGTTGCTCACTGCCGGTAGTCAGTAGAGTTATCAAATATTTACAGTGACAATGAGGTATTTTTCAGGAGGGATCTCCATGACGGCATTCTTGGCAAAGCTCAAGAGCAGTGACTTGAAGTCCTCCTTCACGTCAAGCACAGACTTGAACGCCTTCTGCCCTTTCCAGCACAGAGGCAGGCTGGGATCCGACACCTGCTTAAGCGATTTGCCGAGTCCAGCTTTGAGCTGCAAGATACACACCTCATCAGTCCACTGTTTCTTCAGACTCATGGCGATTAGAACGTATTATCGTTGAAATCTACCGCAGAAACAGTTGCTTGGTACGGCTGGGCAGCAAAGTAGGTATAGGTGCTACCGCTGTCAAATACCACCTCCATTGGCCTCGCGACCAGAGAACGTCTATCGAAGTAGAGTGTTGCTGAGCCAGGTGAGTAGTAATTCCTGGAAAAAAACGATGTTGTAAATGCTCGTTATATCGCAAGCAAGCCACACGCACGACAAAGATAATGCAAGAACGAAACAAACTCCATGGCCATGGGCAAGAGTGCTTACCCGGATGTGCTCCGAGCCATGGGCACCCAAGTTACACCTGAAGCGGGCACGACATCATCCCCGAAGAAGAGGAAACCTCCTCCATTCGTGCTGAGACAATGGCCAAGGACATTCTTGGTGATCCCTAGCTGCTTGATCTGCGAGAGCAGGCCAACCGATCCCCTCCCAAGCCCAAGCAAGCCGTCTGTCACCGCTCGCACCGCGCCATTTTTCCCCACTTGCTGGTCATATCCACAGCTGCACAAACAGGAGTAATCATCGGTAGCTAAATCCAGTACTAGCGCCGCTAATTAGGAAAAGGTTTAACCAAGGGGGTATACCCAAAGGTGAGGCTGGGACGGACGCTGGATGAATTCCTCAGGGGCAGCGAGATGCTGTCGGCGACGAGCACGCCGATAGAAGATGCACTGTCTGTGTACCTGATTTGGTAATCACATTGCTGTGGTGAGGTGCACTTCTTGTTAGCTCCTTGCCCGTTGTGCAGTGCAGTGCAGAGTGGGTTTGCACATGGCACAAGGTTTTTCTTTGTTGGCTTGTACAACGGGTGTGGCACCTGCAGCAACCATCAGGAAGACAACATCAAGCACCAAGCCTTGGACCAAAGATATTGTGTTTCAAGCCAAATCTAGGACTAGAATTAAGCGTCAAGTTTTCACCACCGAGCATTAATGGATTAAGATTGATGCCACAAAAATCCTAGAGCTAAAACAATGCCATAATAAATTTAGGGCCAAGAACTTAGAAAACGTAGGAGCTTAGAGTTCTGACATGAATACAGTAGGCGCAAATTAAGTTTTTTTTTCTGCTAAACACAATGCCTCCAGTAACCAAGACTGGAACTTCGCTACAAATCTGAGAAAATTAGTATGTAACATGGAGTTTACCTTGTTGCAGCTTTGGCAGGGAGCGTCGCACTGCAGCCAGGTGAGGTCGCTGCCGGTGTCGACGTCCAGGAAGTACGGCTTCGCTGGGTCGCCAATGTTCATGGTAACATAGTAGTGGCTGTAGAGAAATATGAAAAAAGATGTCTACTGTTACACAGGAGTTGATGTACAAAACCATACAATCTTCACAAGGAAGATCAAAACCTGCATAGAACTAGAGGGGGAAAAGCAAGAAGAATTCTATTTTTGAACAAGTGGAATTGGATGAACAAAGACCAAGCACAACTGTTTCTCTGACCAAGTGGGATTACAGGAGAAAGGAGCAAGCAGAATTAGAGGAACAAAATCAGGAAACGATTATGGCTCGCACAGGAATTTCAATGCACTGAGCTCAATCACTGCTCATTTTATCATGCAACAAGCTGAAATTGTCTTCAGAAAAGCTCTAAAAAAGGATCTTGTTGAAGCATTTCTTGCAGAGAAGTTTGCTCCGCACAGGGCAAAAAGATGACACCTTTTTTTTTGCCCAAATACAACAGAGCAATCAGAATAATAATCTCTTGCAGCAACATTTGGTTAGAATCTAATCAAGACTGATGCTTTGCGCAGTACAACCATTGAGCAAAACTTCAGAGAATCCGAAAGCCAAGAGAGAAAAAAATCATCGGATTCTTCGCAAAGTCGAAATAAAAAAAATAAAATCGAAGTCTGCAGGCAGCAACTTGGTCAGACTAAAGACCAACGCCCGCAGAGCTACGAGGACGACGACTTGCATTCGCAAGAAACCAACCAAACCTGCAAATAAACTTGAGAATATCTTTGCAAAAAGATCAGAGTTTTTGCATCCAAACACAAAAGGCAACAACATTTATCAATCTTGCCACCAATTTTGCAACCAGGAAGACCACTAATCCAGCTTGATCATGGGAGGAGGTCGCATACATACCCTATGGGGTAGACGTTGCCCTGGAGCTGGAACACGGCGGAGGACGTCGACGACGGCGGCGACCTCGCCGGCGTTGCGGCGCGGGCTGGAGCAGGCGCGAACGGGAGCAGGAGCAGGAGGGCGAGGATCGGGGTCCACCTGGCAGAAGCCATGGAGGCGGATCACTATTCACTGGAGGAGCAGTGTGAGAGGAGGAAACGCGGGGAGGCTGAGGGGGTATTTATACATGGAAAGGAGGGCACGCTTCCCTGGAAGCTTCTTAAACCTCTTACTTTTTCTATTTCCTTTCTCTATCTTTTTTTTCTTTATTAGTTTTGGATTTTGCGCGTTGGCTAATTTTGCACTGGGTTTCTGTGCGGGTTTGATTTGGATTTTGGATTGGTTTTGTGGGTTAAACAAGCATGAAATATCTTTAATTAATGAGTACATCTAATGAGGGCCTGTTTGGATCCATTAACAGCTAATAGTTCCTATCTAATATTAGCTAGCTAACTATTAGATGGAGGGTGTTTGAATCCACCAGCTAATATGTGGCTATTAGATGCTATTGTCCAGAATACCTATGCTGTTAAATGCAATTGATGGTAGACGCGAAGGGTATTTTGGTTAAATGCCATCTATTAGCTGCTATTAGCTGGATTTGGCTAGCTAATGAGATAACCATTAGCTGAGTGCCTAGCTGATCTATTAGCTGGGGTGTTTGGATCCACTCCAGCTAATTTTTAGCAGTTAACTATTAGCCGTATGGATCCAACAAGCCTACAGTAAATCTCGTTCGGATCCGTGACGTACGATAACATATCTAACGGTTGGTGTCTTGGCGATCTGACTACCATCGCTCACTCTAGCAGCCGCAGTTTTCCACAGATTATCCAACTTGGATGATCCCGTGTGGATTTACTGGAAAATAATTCCTTGTATTTTCTCGAGTGGACTGAAGACTATGACCTGAGACCGTGCTATATATGTTGTTACCAATCCTAAAGATTTTTTTAAAAAAAAAAAAAAAAAAAAAAAAAAAAAAAACTAGACCGCGTTTTGTTGGATGCAAAGAGCGCGTTAAGTAATGGAAGGTTCGGAATTAACTACAGAGAGCAGTCAGTATCGCTGTTCATTTGACGCGCTTAATAAAGACGTAGACACGGCCATGGCCGATGGCTTCCATGCAATGCCGATAGTCAGAGGCGGCCGTACATCGTGTTGCCAGATCGAGCGACACCGTTGCTCTCTAGTCCAGTCTCTATAACTCCTTAATTAGTACGTAAACACGAGACTCTTTTATCAAAAGCTACTTCGTTCAGCCGGTCACAAATAGTTGTTATTTTATTATAATAAAATTATAATATTATGAAGATGCTTTTCGAGATAGATCTACACGAATGATTTTCATGTATACAAGTTAAATATTTAAAAAATATTGACCATCAAAGTTTCAAAATTTTGACCGTGCTTATATCCAAAATGATAATTATTTATGACTAGAGTGAGTACGTACGTGTTAGTATTAGTATCACGAGTGCATGATGAACTCGGCAACCTTATCCAGGTATCAAAGCGATTTCTTGTTATGTTAAAAGAATATTGCACTGGACGCAACGTGCGCAGGTTAAAGATAAATGGGTGCTTAGTAGTGCTATTTTCTTGTGTTTACGATGGACGGCCGGTACAACACACTAGAGACCATCGGGAAAAAAGCTATACAGAACTAAATTAAAAGAGTATCGATCAAAAGCACGACGACTGAAACCGCTCTAGCTAGTCCTTAATTTCATGCCCTCTCCTTCCATCCGGCGTTAACTTGAAGATACTAGCTGATAGCTAGGGTTAAGCATGGTTATTCTACGGTTAATAATTAACCTGTCGAGTGTTGACATTTGTTGGAAAAATCTTTGGCCGCCTAGACAACCCAAGTGGAAACGCGTGCGGCGTCCAAGTTCAACTAATCGCGAGCTCCCGCGGCATCCACGTCAGCGTTTCTCACGAAAAATAACCCCTGGGCTTTTCCTATTTGCGTGTGGCTCCCCTTCCCGTCTGCCGTTGTATTAAACATCGGAGAAAAGGAAGCTAGAGCGCACCCCCACGTGTCACTCTGTCCATTTTGAAAAAAAAAAGCTCCAGTTTTCCCGAATTACGGATAGGTCCCTCCGAATTTACGAAGAGGCCTTTTGCGATTTTCTGTGAGGGGAAGAATTTTTTCCCCGGTTCACGTTTAGGTCCCTGTTCGCCGTTTTACGGAAAGAGTCTCCTATTAAATACGAATCGCGAATGAACCCTTTTCTAATTTTTCAGGATAGCGAACAGGTCCAAAAATATAACAGATAGGTCCCCACACTTTACGTTCAGGTCCTTTCTCCGTTTTACCCTGAAAAAATATTTTCACGGTCCGTTTTTCCTTCGGAGCATGGAAAATGAAGATTCGTTTTTTCTTTGGCCGTTTTTTCTAAAAAAAAAAATGAAGATTCGTTTTTCGTTTTTCGTTTCTTCGTTTTTGTTGGAAAAAAATATTTTCGTTGTTTGTTTTTTCTCTGGAGCATGGAAAAAATGTTTTCGTTAACCGTTTTTCTTCGGAAAAAAATGTGAATTCGTTTTTCATTCGTCGTTTCTCCGTTTCTATTGGAAAAATGTTTCGTTGTCCGTTTTTTCTCCAGACACCGGGAAAAACGTTTCCATGGTCCGTTTTTTCTTCGGATCCCGGGGAAAATATTTCCGTGGTCCATTTTTCCTAAAAAAAACACAAGCCCGTTTTTCATTCGTCCTTCCTCTGGTTTTGGCGGAAAAAATATTTTTGTGGTCCGTTTTTTCTCCAGAGCCCAGAAAAATGTTTCCTATGCCCATTTTCCCCTAAAAAAAGCAAATTCGTTTTCCATTCACGCACGCGGCTTGCTCTCTACGGTTCCTCAAGCCTCCAAAAAATTTAAAAATACGTCTAAGTCTATTTTTTCACCCGAAAAAAAACGCAAAAGTCATTTCCGTTCACACACGCGGCGTGCGCCGTGCTTACGGCCTAGTTAACCATCGATCGTGTGTGTCGTCGAAAATTGGCGTGTTGGAATTATCGATCCTTTTGAGTGCACAGGCATGCAAGGGAGGGACATCCTAACCTACTACACGTTACCAGGGTTTACAAAACCGAATTAACAAAACCGGTTTGGTTTTCGTGTTTTCGCAAAAACCACGTGAAAAACAACCAAAAAACCGTCAAAAACCGAAGAGTTGAAAAATCCAAAAAATTTGAAATCCATTCAGTTCTTCACGGTAAACCGCTCGGTTTTTACGAAAAAACGCTAGGGTTTCACGAAAAACTAACCCGACCTCTTCGAAAACGGTTTTCAACGGTTTTACGCGGAAAACCGCGGTTTTTCATGAAAAACCGGACATACAAATTTTTTTCAAATTTTTCAATTTTTTTAATTAGACCGGTTTACTGAGCGGTTTTGCATCTCGAACCGGAGTGGTACGCTCGAAAACCGCGGTTTTCGAGTGGTTTTCGACGGTTTTATGAACCATGCATGTTACTATCGCTGTGCTTCGATTAAAATATTGTCCAGCGCTCGGAACCGTTTGGTACGCAAGAAACTGAGAATAATGTAGCGAGATAAACACATCGACTACTCTTACTAAATGTTAGGTTATCCCATTCCAAAAAATTCTATAAGAATCATGCTTTCAAACAAGATTTCAAATTTCGTTTTCGGTTCACATTTTGTTACCCTCCAAAATCCAAAATTTCGACGAAATCTCGTTATTTCGGATAAAATTCGGATGAAGTTCAAAAATCAAAATTCAAATCCAAAATTTTTAAGCCAAGATTTCTGAAATTTCATCCAAAAATCCAAAATTTAGTTTGAAAGTACCGAAATCTCGGTAAATTTCAACTGAACAAAAAATAGTTCACACAACGTTAAAAAATTTTGAAATTTTTTTGGATGATCCTAACACATCACTAATATAATCATAAAAATTTTAGATGATGATTGTAACATCCCAATTTTTGCTTTTATTGCATTTGTGGAATCATTTAGATTTTTGAGAATTTTTAGAATTTATTTGGATTTATTTGAAATTAATTTGAATTAAGCCTTTTTTGAGTTATTTAAATATTTAGAAATTTTATATAAAATTTTTGTAGAAATATTTTATTTGGGTTCAAAATATCTTAAAATATTTTTCAGAATTTTTGTGAAATTTTTGCTATTTTTGTTGAAAATCTATTAGATTTATTCATAAAACCTTTACCAAAGTCTACTTTCTAAATGTGCGTTAATGGTATTGGAACGAGGCGACTTAGAGAAATGCTGAGTTCAAAGGGAGTAAAACTTTGAACCTTGACCTTTTGCATGATCCTAAAGATCATATTTTATATCTTGAAGATTATAAGTTGTGTTCTTTTTTCTTTAGTGAGTTTTTCCAAAATTTTCTAACATGAAGATTTTAATGAGGCAGCTAGTGCAACACAAAGTGCGAGTGCAATGTACTTTTTTCTCCATCCATTTTTCCCACTAGGTTTTAGGAGGAGTTTTTAACGAGACATGTGCATTACGCGGTATTCGCCCAAGGAGGAGTGTTATGATATAGATAGTATCCCCGTCCCAGTATGAAAGGACTCTATCCATTGATGGACGAATCTGAATTGATCTCTATGGGTTTTTCTCCTATATATTGGGCATTGCCTTGTACAGACAAATCAATTTAATAAAGAGATAGCTTTTCCCTTACATTGTGTGTGCCTCTACTTCTATTGTGTGTCCCCTTAGAGAGTTTTTCTACTTTTATTATCGACCTGGCACGAGCCTATCGTGCTTTGTGTCTAAACTGTGCCGGGCCATGATGACCCATCGTACCTGTCGTGTCGTACCATGCTGGCCTGGCTCGCCTTCGGCGAGCCCAAGACTATTTGCGCTTCATTCCTGCTTTGTGCCGTGCTGGCCTAGGTCTGGCCCATTTGTACTTTTTCTGATGAGAGGAAAAGGCCATCAGTTGATGGAATCATCAGAGTTTGATTGAAAGGGTGGGGCATCTGTGGTGGTCGATGGGGTTGATGGGGAGGGAGGACAAGAAGATGGTAGAGGTGAGGGAGCATGGTGCCAAGGAGGTAGAGGGCGGTGGTGAAGTGAGAAAGACAAAGGAGAGCCTACCATGATGTGGGTGATAGTGCGTCACAACTAGCGAGAAAGACAAAGGAGATACTACCATGACATAGGTGATAGTGCGGCACAACTAGCAAGAAAGACAAACGAGGGGAACCACGATGAGAGAGAGAGAGAGAGAGAGAGAGAGAAACAAGCGAGCGAGCAATGATAAGAGTGGTGCCGACCGAGGAGAGGGATTGAGAGAGTGCGAGTAAGCCAGAGAGAGTGACATAGAGAGTCGAAGGGAGGGGGAGAGAGGAACTGAGAGAGTGAGAGTGACATAGAGAGTCAGAGGAAGAGAGTGGCATAGAGATTTGAAGGAGAGAGAGGGACTAAGAGAGTGAGAGTGAGCCAAAGAGAGTCGGATGGAGGGAGAGACTAAGAGAGTGAGAGCCAGATAGAGTGACATAGAGAGTCAGAGGGAGGGAGAGTGGCACAGAGAGTCGGATGGAGAGAGAGGGACTGAGAGTGAGAGTGAGTTGGAGAGAGTGATAAAGTGAGTCAAAAGAAGAGAGAGGGACTAGGCAAGTGATATAGAGAGTCGGAGGGAGAGAGAATGATTGAGAGAGTGAGAGTGAGTCAGAGAGAATGACATGAAAAGTCAGATGGAGAGAGGGGGCTGAGAGAGTGAGAGTGAGATAGAGAGAGAGAGAGTGATGTAGAGAGTCGGAGGAAGAGAGAGTGACGTAGAGAGTTGGCGGTGCAATATTCTTCTTCCCTCCATGGCACAAGCAAGCACTCCAAAATCATCCTTGACAAGCACCGTACATAGCATATATAGATTAACATGGCAGCATAAGTGCAATCACCTCTAGACATGCATTCATACAATCAACAATTAGTTTGGGCATCAAATTAACATGAAAAAAATTGAAAAAAAAAATTGGCCACGTAGTCTATAGAGTGTTGCAACATCCTATGGAATTTCAACTTCAAACTCAAAACATGTTAGAAGAATAAAAAAGATAAGTCTGTTGTGAATAGTAGCATTTTTTTAAAAAAAAAATCCTTTTGATTTATAATTTGTCAAAACTTTGTTGATTTTGCAACTCTTAACATGGAATGAATTTGAACTTAAAAAATATATACATAGGTAGAGTGAATTGAGGAATACATCTAAAATTTCCCATTCAGAATTTTTCATGTTGATTTTGTGCACAAACTAAAGGGCTTGACGATTGCACCCCGAAGAGCTACAAAGTATACTACCAAGGTTCCCTCGCCCCAAAAGTCCAAAACAGAATGATGGAAGGACATAGCGTTCACTCATCGCTTATACTAATTCGATCAAAATCCGGAATGGCGGTGCTTGTGGGAGGAAAGAAAGCATTAGGCGATTTATTCCATCCCTTTTCCTAACTTCTGTGTGATCCTAGCCTTTGCCATCAGCCCAAGAAGACAAAAGTGCATAGACAAGAAGAAGAAAAGGCCCTGTCCCCCCCTAGTTGGTGGTGCAACATGCAAAGCCTTTTGTTTACTTTCTGGGGCTCTGATTCCCATTCCTCATGTGCAGACAAGGGAATGGCTGCTTCTTGTTCTTGCTCTCCAAAAGTTCAAACCTCCAATATGTTCTCAAATATCCATGTTTTGACCACCATTCTTGATCCCCTGGCATGCTTCAACTATGGTATTTGGTACATGTTGTGGACTGTTGATGTCATTGTGTCGTTTAGCCAGCCAACCTGTACAGCTTTAACGTCAGATGGCGATGAGTCGACATTGGCATGACAGATCCATCAAGCATTAGCCATATTCTATCAGTGCTATCAGTATCAGCCTATCAGGTAAACCATTGAACGATTAATAATACATTTTGTGCAGTATAGTTGTGGATGATCGGAATAAACATTACAAGTTCACTGCTGCATAGTTGTATCAAATCTTTGTCTCGAGGAAAGAGAGAAAGCAAGCAAGCTTTGCACGGAAGATAAGCCTCTGAAAGACAATGCAATTGAAGAATCTAATCTTCCCTTTGAAAATGATATGATCAAAATTCACAATGAAGCCACTACAGTTCCCTAACTACAATGAAAAGCACACACGCGGACACGCCCAAGTAAAGAAGACCACACATCACACCAGTGTAATTCTGTTCGTTCAAACTAACACGAAACTACTCTAAATTATAATTACAGGAAATAAATTCACCTGTACAAAAATAACCGGTCCAAAATCTGTTACAGGCTTACAGCTACAAGGCTACAACCCAGAAAGGACCCTCGAAATAATTCAATGATGCGGATTTTTGTAAACGACTTAACTTTCTACATACAATGAATTTGGTTGTTTAAGGGTCTGATTTACATAAAAGCCAGGACTATAACATTGGCGACATGCAAAACAGCCATGCTACATACTGTCGTTGGCCGGTCTGTTTGACCATACAATCTCTATCTCTAGTGTTCTTGAGCCATCCTTGCCACCGTCGTGGCTGAGGCTGAAGAACCCACTATATACTCCCTCGGTGACAACTTTGTCGATCTGGATGGTGACTCTCCCGAGGGTTGACTGCAAAGCAAGAGGTTATATGAGAAACAAGAAAGAAATTACAGGCAAGAAGCATGAGAACGACACATGCAACAAAGTTAATACCATACTTTTCCAAATGTATTTTTGCTTTTGCACAAGATGTATAGCTTCTGCCCTTTTGGGGGGATGTCAAATAACCAAGTGAAGCCCTCATTCCATACTGGGCAGATGCTGTGGTTAATCACCTGACCATCAATGCAAACATCAGAAGCCAAAGAAAACAAAAATATCAAGTATGGGTACCCAAAGAATGCTACATAATATGCGTCTTCCTCGAAAAATTGATACTTGCATAATAGTAATATCTACTGGTATCCAGCTTAGAAACCATGTTCCCCAGTCTTGCAATGCTCATTGATGGAACTATTGGGTGCAAGAGCAAAAGAACAAGTGCGCCATAGATGAAAGAGTAGGATCTTCTACAAACTTACCTGAGTTTGCCTTGGAGGACCATTTCCTATTTGCAGGCAACAAAATGCATTTGTACTCCCCATTGTCTGCTTTAAGTTATTCCCACGTATGATGGTCACAGTCAAGCAACCAGGCAAGCAATGCAGCAAGCTGTCAGCTCTCTCATGAAAACTGGGAGGACAGGTCTTCATAAGCATTTGTAGAACGGGTATGGCCTCAGCTGAAATCAGGGACTGGGCTTTAGCAATGTCTTCGTTCATTTGTGGCCAAGATTCTTTCAGCAAGCAAAGGGTGTCGAGCACACTCTCTTGCGCAGCCTCATTTCCATCCTTCAGGGCACAAACAAGATGCGGTATGCACAAGGTTGCTGCCTCAGAAAACCGTACCTTTTTGAAGTTACTGAATATCACATATATGGTCCTCAAAATAACTTCGTTGATAGTTGATGTAGAGAGTAGCTCTCTTTCTAAGGCAGCTGTCAGAAATTGCAGTTGAGATTACAAACATAATAATATGAATGGATCATTAAGCAGTGAAGACACATTAAGGACTTCCAATTTCATTTTGTTACTTGACAATTGACACATCTGATCAATCAGCTGAAAGGGTCAAATGTTGATGGATAGCTTTGATATAACAGGGTAATCTCCGATGCAGATTAGGTATTGCTCATCGAGGACAAAACACCAACAGGGATTTTTTTTTTCACAACAGAAGGGCATGCGAATTTACACTTGAACATGAAAAGCAGGCAACTGAAAAAAAAATTACTCAATTCAGCAGAAGGATTGGTGACTGACCAGTGAGAGATCGGATGAGCTCATTCGACACGTACTCTTGAAGTGTATGATTTGAAAATAGATACTTGATTAGCAGAGCAGCCTGTCCTGCAATATCTACATTTGGAGACAGAAGCAATTCCTGCACAACCAAAATGCCTCCAGCCTCCGCAACGGCACGCCTATTTGTCCTGCTGTGCATCACTAAGCTTTGCAGTGCACAAATAGCAACCATTGTCATATCATCCGTAGGATGGTCCTCAAGTAGGCTTACAAGAGCACAGCAGGCAGACACAGAGTCACTTGCTCTTGCGAGTGCTTCATGCTGGAAAATGTCGCCTAGTGCAAGAGTCACCAGAAACTTAGCTGACTGATTCTTAGAGTGAGGATCTAACAGGTATTGTGAGAGAGGAGCAATAGAATACTTGGCAACTTTTTTTTCTCGAACCCTTGCATTGTTTATCAGTGCTTCAAGCAATCTTGCTGCAGATTCCTCACAACGATGGTTCTTAAGGAGCTCCAACAGTGCACGTACAGCCCCAGCCTCAACCATAGCTATGGCACAACGTGAATTACTTTTCTCTTGCACAAGAAGAGCACTGAGAGCTACTGTAACAGCACTCTGCCTGGTGGAGTTCAGCAATCTTACAAGTACAGCCATTGAGACTTTGACATAGTTGTCAGAGCTATAACGCAAAACATTACATAATACAAGTGCTGCAGACTCCCATAATGCTTGACTTGGCTGAGGGTCATCCTGGACAATTACCTTTGAAAGTTCAGAAATTCCACCTGCGTCTGCTACAGCCTTGGGCCAACTCTGAGATATGCTTTCAAGTGCTTTAACTGCAGTTTGTTGTAAGCACAATATTCCAATACCAGCAAGCTGCACCAGAGGGACAACTGCATTTTTTGTGGTGATATCCTGTTGAAAATGTTCCTGTTCTAGAAGATGCGATAGCACCTCAGTGCCAAGTTGTTGGATTGCTTGAGAGGGAGACTCAAGAAATGGTATTAACGGCTCAATTATTTGATTGGGAGTCAATTTCAATGCCGCTAGACTCTGAGGTTTCTCCAGAATATTTACAAGTGCTTGTAATGTGCTGTGCTGGTCCCACATGGTGACATCTGGGCGACGTAAAAGCAAGAAAAGTGGCTCCACCATTTTTGCAGCAGCAGAACTTTTAGCAATGCCACTGTTGTTTGTCAAAATGCGAAGCAACTCAGCAATGGATGAGTTAACAGAAACAGTAACATCAAGAATCATATCAAGCGCATGCTCAATGATGCCAGCTTTAACCATGTCAAGTTTGCAATTTGGGCGGTCCTTACCCAACTTTATGAGAGCACCAATACATGCCTTAGACAACTTGTAGTTTGTCCCGGGAACAAAACTAACAAGAAGATCGACAACTTCACTAGTTGCAGCAAGCTCTGCATTGTACTCCTCATCCACTAATCTATTCAGCGCACAAACAGCTGGTTCAACAACCAAACTAGAGCCCGATGTCATTAATGATATCAGGGGTTGAAGGCATTCTGTGGCAATTGGAGATGCCCGTATGGTTGAGTTTTCAAACAAAATATAGCAGAGCTGAGCAGCATCTTTCTTAAGCTCCAATGACGAACTGAAGGATAAAATTTTATAGAGGCTTCCAAGCGTATTGCCTTCTACATCAAACATAGCTGAAGCCTTTGAGATTTTCCCAGCAGAAAGCTTGATTAGCGCCCCAAGTGCTGCCTGCTGTTCTATTTCAGTTCCTGACTCAAGCATGTCAAGCAATGGCTGAATAGATTGCCTAGCCACTTCAGTGTCTCTTATATTCTCTGAATCGAAGAGGTTCTGCAATGCCCTTGCTGCACTAAGTCTAGAATTTCTCGAGCCCAAACGTAAGACAGCTACCAGTTGATTCAATGTGCTAAGTGAGGATTCATGGGAAAGGAGATCAGGGTTTCTGTATAAGATCCCCAGTAGATCGGTTATAGTAGTTTCAGTTGAGTCTTGAGGACTTAAAGATAGATACTTAGTTAAAGCATCTAAAGCTCCAGCCTCCGCCATAGCAACTTTATTTGCCTCACTACCTTCCGCTAGTTGAGTCAGAAGGTGCAAAGCAACCAGAGGTGCACCAGGTCTGTCTGGCATTGGTTTAAGTAGGTCCACTAGCAAGGGAATGGACCTTCGGGCAGTAGCACCAGTACGAACATCTTCAAGCTCAAAAAGACTTCTTAAAATTATTTGACTTGGATTCTCTGCCAACTTGAATTCTTCAGCCATTGTAACAAGGTTTGGCATATTAGATTCTATCTGTCCGATCAAAGCTATAGCATCCACAACTGCACCAGAATTTGCAATAGCAAGCTGTATACCTCTGCTTCCAGTGGAAACAAGGCTAGCCAGTGACTGAGCAGCAAAATACTTATCAATGATCTCATCAGATTTTAGCAATGAAGCTAAAGAAGGTATTGTTCGCATTATTACCGAAGATTGAACAACCATTGAATCCTGAAATAAAGTAGCCAAGAGAAGGACGCAAGTCCAGACACTTCCCGAATCTTCATATTGTTCCTGTAACATAGAACCATTTAGGGCTTGGAATTATGCATGGGAGAAGAAACGATTAAATATGGATAAGTAATGCAACTAAGAAAAGAAGACATGGCCATATGTTCGGATCTATTGTGTCTAGAATAGTTCAGCTATAATATACGAGGACCATCACGATTCTTCTTCTTGCTTGTTCTCAACTTCAATTGGATAATTCGGCATTAATAATGCGTAACATTATTGGTACACCTCTGTACCTGGTACCCAAGCAGTACAACTCCTCTATTAAATACAGGGGGTGCCAGTCTGGAGTATACTGCTTCCCCTGATTTACTGGACAATTGGACAAGGGTCAAAAAATAACATAGATCGATCAAAAGGTTAAAACCTTGCATAGTAATTACACTATCTGCTAGATGTATGACTGGACCTTTATTTCCATCGTTAGGGCAATATTACCATACATCTGCTAGATGTATGTTTTTTTAATGTACGCATTTATTCTGTAGAATAAGAAACAGCATGGTAAACTCTTACTAGACATTTCCATTAAATGTTTGAATAACCAATAGTCCAAAAAAATTAGAATTCAACTATATGCCCAGCAATTTTGCTTTTAAATATCTTAGCCTGCTAGACATACGGTACTTAGATGTCCTGATGAATCTGCTTTGCAAAATTCCATGTGTAAGTAAATCTCAACACTGATCGACAAGCTCATCCTTTTAAGGACATACTTCTGACATGAGCAAAACGACATCAATATAAAGTAAGATGAGCTATCTTTATGTATCCATACTCGAAGCAAGTACAGTAAACAATGAGAAAATTTAGATCTGTCACAGTTTTCATCTTTGCACACTGGCCACCATGACAGCCAAAACTGAAACTAAGACATCCACATTAGCAATACAAACAGATTGAGATACCAAGTGACTTAACAAGGACACAGTGATCTTCGACAAAAAATCACCCAAGTCATAAAGATAGCAGGTTAAAGTAATTCACGCAGAACCCCAAAAAAAAAAGAACTTGACCCACAAAGACAACAATGTTAAAGTTATTTATCCTGGTGTATTTCTGAACTCAAACAATATAGCAGTTCCAAGCAGTAAAAATCTTGTGTTTAGCACCAACTGAATGCAGTTAAATACTGAGTTGTAAAAATAATGTAATAACAGAACAAGAAAATAGAAAGTTTAAATTTGAAACATGTACCTGTCGGTTAGCAGTGTAGCTATCAAGTTTATCAGATACAGAGTCAACACCACCAAGGTCCATAACAGTAAGTTTACTCCTCGCATGAGACGAGCAAATAAGTGAGAGCAACCAAAGTGCAACAGTTTCTTCCAAAACCCTTCCTGATTCAGGCACATCCAAAACATCCTGCTCATAATTAAACAAACTCTCTTCCGTGTCAGGTTTCCAGACTTCAATGTCCAAAGACGTTGAAGCAGAATCTTGCTTCAACACATCGATGAGTGCAGATATTAGATTATTCAGAAGTCCTGATGCCTCAAGAACATCAACCGACTGTACTCTGTTGCCCTTCATAGAAGATATGAGGGTGATTGCACTGCCGATTCTTATTTCCATGTTCGTTGACTCCATAAGTCTACTAGCAAGAGAAACGATGCATCCTTTATTTCTGTTTAAACAGTCACCAAGTAGAGAATGTTGGTCCTGACATAGCCTTGAAAGGATTTGAATCGACTTATCTTGAATTGGTGGAAGCCCAACATTGATACAACGAACTAAAGGTTCTAACCTTTCTGGAACTTCAATAAAGGCAGTCCACAGAGGGGAGCTAAAATGTGCACCCTCCTTGGTCCTAGCCATCAATGCAAGCGCATCCAGGGGAGCCAAACTTGTAACAGCACGAAAGGCAGTCCACAGAGGGGAGCTAAAATGTGCACCTTCATTGGTCCTAGCCATCAATGCAAGCACATCCAGGGGATCTAAGCTTGTAACACCTTCCAAACTGATTCCAGATAGGCACACAAGCAGTGCATGAATTATAAAACAGCACTGCGAGTAATCTGGAAGAACTTCACTGAGGGGGAACTGGTTGAGCAACTGATAAAGCGATTGTGAGGCACTAATTTTGCCTTCTAAACTTCCCTCCTTAAGCACTCTAGTCAAGGCCAGGCCAATATTGTCATCTAGTGCATCCTTAGCAATCTGCGCATCTGATAGGAGATTTGCCAATGCAGCAATTGCTGTTTCAGCAGCATCAATGGATGATGTCTTTGCCATCTCTAGAAGAGGTTGCACACAACCTTCAGCTATACATGACACCTTGTTCCTCATCATGGCATTAGCCGAGCGTGAGAGTGCTCCTAAAGCTCTAGCGGATTGTGTTGCAATAACTTGATTTCCACTTGTCAAAAGCTTCATGCATGGCTGAACAATTTCATCCGTTGCCAAGATATCACAAATATCTTGACGCATACTGAAAATATCAGCCAACACAGTTGCAGCATATTCCTGAGTTTCTTCATTTGATGAGTCAAGAACAATAACAAGAGATCTAAGGCCTTTATTGGTTGGAGTTCCATTTTGGACTAGATCTCTCTGAGGGGCCATCACAAGGACATGCCCAAGAACTGCAATGACATGGGCCTTTGAGCTTAGCGAGTCACTGAGCAGTAGTGCTAACAACTGATTAATTGTAGTAGAATCAGCAGACCGTATCAGTTTCTTGAGTGCTTTGGCTGATGTCTCTTGTCCATGAGGGGTACCGCTCTTTAGAAGCCAAAGCAGTGCCATAACAGCCCCGGCACTCTCAACACATGCCCTGATATCATCACTGTGGCAGCATAGGTTCCACATGATATGAGCTGCATCCTCCTTTGCTTTTTGAGATCCTGTTTCCAGCAGCTGGACAAGTGGAGGGATACCTCCAGCAGCAGTTATTGCCCATGTGCTGTCATCTACTTCATCACTCAAGATAGCCAACAGCGAAACTGCATACTCCTGATGCTGCTCACTAGAAAGGCCAAGTAATGATATTAGCAACTGAACCCCTTCTCTCTTTCCAAGAGCCTCCCATATTCCACGACCGTCACTGCACAAGCTAGTTAAGGCACGAACAAGATGTTCCTGAACATCAGCAGAAGCCATAGTGACCAGCCCAACAAGAACCTTCTTTGCATTTGAGTGATTGAGTCTGCCAGAGAGAGAGGCATTGCCATATAGACTCGCTAAAGCCTCAAGAATACGATCAAGCACAAGCTTACTGTCATGGGATTTTAGAAGCGCAACCAAAATATTTTCTATCTCAACAGGGTCAAAGGATTTACCATCACTACCATCAAAAACCATCAACGTATATGCCAGTGCTCCAAGAATGTCAGCAAGGGGAACAGGCGACCGGGGTGCTTGGCAGAGCTCTCCAAGGTAAAGCAACAGAGAAGTTGTTCCACCACAAATATTTGATAAAGCACGAACGGCATGGCTTTGTAGAGAATGACAAGTATCCCCTTGCATGCACTCTTTTGAGGGAGCTACAACAGCTCCAATCAGAACAGGGAGGCCACCTGCATCCACCACAGCTTTCTTTGCAATACTAGACTTGGAAGATAGGGCCTCCAAAGCATCAGCCGCACTTTCATGAACAGAAATGTCATTATCTCGATTTAGAAGGTGAAGAAGGGCCTTAACAGCCCCGGTGTCTATAATTTTGGGAATGCTATCACCAAAAGCAGAGATCAACCGTGCCAAGAGGGAGGCAGCATTTGATTGTGAAGCAGTATTCTTGGATGAAAGAAGGCCAGTAATAATTTCAACTCCACCAGCTTCAAGTGTGGCCTTCCAATAACCATCTTTGTCCCCACAAAGATTCCTTAAGGCCCCAGTCACAAAGCCCTCAACTACTCTATCTTGGTGTGACCTAGAGTTGAGCAAGTCCCACAGAGTCGGCACGACACCTTCAGTCACAAATATTTTCATCCCTATGTGATCGTCCGAAAGTCCACCAGAAGAGACTTCAAAAATAGCTTCAGCAGCAGCCTTCTTTGCTTCAGCAGATTCAGAATTCAGCAGAGAGAGTAAGGGTGGTATACAGCCTCCTAAGAGGACTTTCATACGCAGGTCCTCTTCCTTGCAGAGTGCACTAAGTAGGGCTGCAGCATTTACTTTGGCTAAAGATGTGCCACTTCTAAGGATAGATAGAAATAGTGGCATCGCCTGAGAATGGCTACCTATCAAAATCCTTGCCTCCTTTTTTTCTCTGGCCAGCTCAAGTAATCTTTTGGTTGTCACTTCCTTCTCTGATAGAGATGTTGTGCTAGCATGGAGCTGCTCCAACAATAGAGCAACAATGGACATTGCACTTCCAGGATCATCGACTTCTGCAAGGTCACTTGTTTCCCTGTATAGCAATGAACAAATAACGAGTTAAATAGGATGGATGGTAACTGTTGCTTGCTATACTAGTCCAACAAAGAAGGAAATAATGAGAGAGAGAGAGAGAGCTTCAAATAAACACAAAAGGATGCTAGATGAGAATGTAACAAGAGGAACCCGCTAAGCTAATTTTTGCAAAGCAATAGAATCTGTGTACAGTTCCAATATAAACCAATATTTTTTTCCTTATTAGCACTAACTCATAAACATAATAAAAGAACAAGGAAACAATTGAGATATGTTATACCTTGATCTAGAAGATGATGTGGAAGGTGCAGGTGAAGAAGGTTCTCGAGAGTCTCGGGGTTCTGATGAGTCGGGGATCGGCATGGTTAAATGGTTAGTTAGTTACCAACTTTTACCACTTTGATTTTCTATATGTCCTCCTGCAAGATAAAATTGAAAGTGTTTAACATAAAAAAATGATAATGCCAACTTGTGTCATTCATTTTTCACATTAACTTACCATGATACCAAGATAATAAAGTATTCATGTTAATTTAAAATAAATAACTTAAAAGATGTATCATAGCCAGTTAGCCAGTCAGCAGGTACAGTTTTAACAATACAAAGAATAGAGGAGTATACCTGTCGGTGTTTCGGGGCACCGGCTAGTAAATTTGTATAGGTCGACGGGGGTGCACGCTCCCTCTCCTCGAACGGCTTGACTCAGGTGAGCACAAGATGTATACTGGTTCGGGCAGAACGTCCCTACTCCAGTTCGTGTGAGTTGGATCGTATTGATTCTCCTTTCTTGTTCGTTCTTTTACACGCTTCCCCCTCCCGCCTTTATATAGGCCAGGTGGGAGGTTACACTGCTGGTTTTGGAAAAAAGAGGAAAAGACTGTGCTCTTGGTTGTCCGAAAGTGGCGGGCTGATAGGACTGGCCGCCGGCTCCCCCTGCCCTGCTGCCGGTTGCCGTAGTTGCCGCGCCGCTCGTAGTAAATGCGGGGGTCGGGAACTTGTGCCGCTGCGTCGTCGTCATTATGGCCGGCATTTAATGCGCCCGATATGCAATAAATGCCGTCGCTTCCCCGGGATATCGAAGACCAGGTCGTGGGTTCGGACCTTACCCGGTGGTCGTAACTTCGGGCCTTGATCGGCCTGGGTCGGCCGTCGTCTTTTGGGTCCGAGGATACCCATGGTGCGGGTACTCGTCCAAGAGCCCCGAGCCCCGGGCGGTCGAAGAGATGCTCGGGGTTTGCTCTCCGTCTTGGCAGATACGCTGACTTGATTAGAGTCTCCGATCGGCGCTTGGCGCGCCGCTGGTGTAGTCTTGAGCCCCGAGAGTCGGAGAGCAGTCGGGGTTGCGCTTGTCCATTGGCTTTGCCACAGATGTCGAACAGATCGCGCTTCGGTCGGAGGCGATCTTCGGCCGTGTAGTTTCGAGCCCCGAAATGGTCGGAGAGTCGAGGGTTGCGCTTGTCCGGCCATTGCCGTCTGGAACACGGATGCGCTTAGTCGAGGCGATCTTCGTAAGCCGGCGGCTGGTGGTGTAGCTCCAGCCCCGAGCCGGCTCGGAGAGCGAGTTGGGGTTGCGCTTTGTCCGGCCGCCGCTTTGCCAGTCTGGAACACCGGATCGCGCTTGGTCTGAGGCTGATCTTCGACCGGGTGGCGCGCTGGTGTAGTTCAGCCCCCCGAAAGTCGGAGGGAGAGCTCGGGGGTTGGGATGCTCGCACGCAAGCTTGCGCTTGACCCGGCGAGGCTAGTTGCGATTCGCTTTCATGCCGAGCCGGGCGAGTTCTTTGTCAGTGGAGGGATTTGCTGTCATCGTGTTTTACGCCCGTCCGCAGTGTGGGACTGGAGGGTGAGAGACGCGCTTGCCTTCGGCTTGAGCGCCGCTCGTGGAGCTACAAGCGAGTGATCCGGGTGGAACCTGGTGGCCCTCGCGAGGGTCGCTTAGCGGATGATCCGGCGTGGGTATCCGACCCCACTGGGGGTGATCCATGAAGAACCTTTCCTTACTCGATCCGTGACGGACCTGCTCGGCCGATCCAGCGCGGTGGCCTGCCGTCGGCAGGCTCGCGGGGAGAGCGTGAGGTATGGTCCCGACGTGAGTTTTAAGGCGATTGGGTCGTCCGCCGACCCAGCTGGGCATTGAGGCTCGCCTTGTCCTCACCTCTTGCTCGTTTTTCGCCATGGTGGGCCGGATTCGTTTCTTGCGGTAGGTTTCGCACTTTGATCTTGGACCAGGCTTTAGGCGGCTCACGGGGCTTCGGTGGCGGCAAGTCTTTGTTCTCGTTTGCCTCGGCACGGTTCTTACTATAATGATATCGACAATCTTTGTTAGTAGCGGGGAGTTCTTTGCAAGCCGTCAGGAGGAAGTCGATGTCTTGGAGCCGGTCGAACCGCGACGCCAGGGCGATTGCCGGCCGGGTTTCCGACCGAGCGTCCCTTTGTTTGTGATGGCCACCGCTACCGTTCATTGCCTTAGGGACCACTGGCTCAGGGCGTAGGTTGGTGTGCGCATTACAAAGTTAAGGAGTCGGAAAACAAGAGAATGCTCAAGAACATGCCGATTGGTTAGTGCGACCAGTGGGAGGGTGTTCTCGACCAATCGTGGGTCGCCCGCTTGGACACTTCCTTCTTCCGCTAAGTACTATTTCGCAATCAGACGCCGGGCGAGGCCGTAGTACTTTTGGTCGAAAGTTTGGCCGCTTTGGGAGGACCCGGCGATTGGTCGTGGTCACCGACCCACGGACTCTTGTAGCCCCGAGTGGTGCGGGCGGTTCGGTTATTACCGCCGCGCCACTTGAAGGAGTAATAACGAGTGCGAGGAAAAGAAGATATTCACTTATCTTTCCTTACTTGGCGAGGTTCTCGAGGCGTTTTTGTTCAATGCGGAGTATTGGCGGCGCCGGTTTCGCGACCGTCGGCTTTGATGCTTCCGGCTTCCACGCCATCATCTTTGAAAAGGCGCGGTCGCGATAAGTCTTTGGCGGGTACCCCACAGCGTCGCCGTCGTTACGGATCGCCTATAAATAGGCGGACGGTGGCGCTGGACTTCATCCACGACGTTGAGACCTTCTGTGACTTCGCTTTCATGGTCGCTTTGCCTCTCAATCTTGTTCCAAGGTCGAGAGTCCACCTATTGATGAGATCGATCGACGCCTTTCAACAAGAGGCGGAGGGTGAGGAGTTGGAGCGACGAGCCATGGCCACTTCGGCGGTGGCGCCGTCGGTGACGAGATTGATCGAGTCGCTTGGAGCTGGAGGCGGAGGAGGAGGAGCTGAACGGAGCAGGCAGTCGCGGCTGCCGAGCCGAGAGGCTGGCCGCGAGCGCCGAGCACCGGAGAACAGACGCCGTTCCTCGTGCTCCTTCTCCTTCAGGGCTTGGAGTCTTCCGCGACATCCAGGCCCGCCCTAATAAATGCTTGCCGGTCGCCCCAATCACGCTGCCGTACACCTCTCCGTCTGTGGACCCTTCTACAAAGAAGGCCCGAGTTCCGGGAACCATAGAGGCCACAGAGGGGCGGGGCTTCCGACCCTTGGCGCCAGATCCGAGCGGTCGAGGCTCTCCGTCGCGGATGGGCGACCGACCGATTTTCTTTGCGTTTTGCGGCAAAAATTGTGCGGGAAGTTGAAGCTGCGCTTGGAGAGGGACGATAAGTCCGGAGATTACCGAGGCGAGGAGGACCCTAGAATAAGATAAACTTTTTGGTCTTTTAGGCTTTGTGTTTCTCAAAGAATGTAAATGCTGTCGAATCGGAAGAAATAAAGGTATTTGGGTTCTTTCGGAGGTTTTGTGTGCGCTTTTTCGCTTTTTTTTTTCGGGTGTGTTTTTAGGTGAAGCGTCGGGATCAGTTCTTGGGTCCGAGGACCATCCGAGCGATGATCGACGTGTTTCAAGCGTTTTCCAAAAGTAGGCGAAGAAGTTTAACACGAGTGTTCAGATTCGACGCTACGCTGTAGGCTCGACCAAGGGCCTGGCCGATAATGAGTAGACGAGGTAAAAGAGAAATGGGCTAAGGGTAGAATCGTCTTAGCTTTTCAATATTCCAGCGTTGGACAAGATGTTGCCATCGGGATCCTTGAGTCGGTAAGTGCGGTCGAAGGACTTCCGCCACAAGAAAGGGGCCTTCCAAGGAGAGGAGAGCTTATGCTTGTCTTTGTTGGATCGAACCTGGCGCAGACTGTGTCGCTTACGTTGAACGCCCGAGCCTCTAACCTTGCGGTCGTGGTAGCGCCGTAGTGCCTGGCCGATACTTGGCCGAGCTGACGATGGCGATATCCCGCGCTTCGCCGAGCCGGCCGACGTGCCTTGTTGAGATTCGAGCCCGGGTTTCGCCGAAGGCTCGAACCCTTGGGCGCCGTAGTTTAAGTCGATCGGCAAGATGGCCTCCGCCCCGCACGCCAAGAAGAATGGCGTGAATCCGGCCGATCGGGTTGGGGTGGTCCGTAGGCTCCAAAGCACGGAGGCACCTCGGTAGCCCAACGCCCCGTACCTCTTGATCTTCAAGATCCGTGGTTTGAGTCCTGTAGGATCATGCCGTTTGGCGCGCTCGACTTGGCCGTTGCCAGCGGATGGGCGACGGTGCCCAATCCACGAATCTTGAATGCCGTCGCAGAGCTCGAAATTCTTTCAGTGAATCGCTGCGTTCGTTGCCGGTGATGATGGAGTTCGGGACTCCAAGCCGGTAAACGATGTTGCGGATGAAGTCCGCCGCTGCGCCAAGTGATGGTCGTGATCGGCTTAGCTTCTATCCACTTGGTAAACTTGTCCACCGCGACCGCAGGGTGGGTGAAGCCCCGGCGCCTTTTGAAGGGGTCCGACCAGGTCGAGTCCCCAAACGGGCGAAGGGCCGTGTAACAGTGGATCGCCTGGAGGGCTTGTCTTTGCCGGAGATGAGTCTGCCAAGGCGAAGAATTGGCACTCCTTCGCACGTCCGGACGACTTGTTCAGAGTCGGCTAGCTGATCGGCCAAGAAAGCCTTGTCGGAAGGCTTTCCCGACTAAGCTCCGTGACTCAGCGTGGTGTCCGCAAATTCCCGTGGATGTCGTGGAGCAGCTCTCTTCCATGGTCGGCCAGGATACACTTCGGAGGATCCTGAGAGGGCTCTTTTTGTAGAGGTCGTCGCCGACCAAGACAAAGGATTTCGCCTGCCGAGCGAGGCGGCGAGCCTCGGCTGGGTCGTCGGGGAGGAGCCGTCGGTCGGCCGATCGATGAAGGGTTTTCTCCAATCGGTCTTGGTCATCGGGGCGTTGCGGCTTGGCTTGGTCATCTCAACCTCCTGGCCGGTCGTCTGGTTTGGGTGGTGTTTTACGAGTCACCCATCCGGCCATCCGGACGGTCGGTCGGATGGATGCTTGGTGTAGGTCGAGGCGAAAATCCCAGGTGGGGACCGGCCCTCTGCAGAGGCAAGATTGGCGGATGGTCGGCCTCGCGTTGTTCCGGCCGGTAGCTATGGTGGAGCTCAAATCCCTTGAATTTCTGCTCGGCTTATGCACCTCTTGACAATAGGTCGCCATCCATTGTCGCGAGGTTCGCGGCCTTCATGACTTGGTCGACAACCAGCTTTTGAATCGCCATGCACGTCTGGCCGCGCTCGAGGTCGGCGGCGATGCGAGGCGGTGGCGAGGGCCTCGTGCTCGGCGACGTTGTTGGTTGCGTCGAAGAGCAATCTGATGGCATAGTGGAGCCTGCTTTCCGAGTGGGAAACGATGACAACCCCTGGCCCGGCTCCGTTTTGGTGAAGGATCCATCAAAGTACATTGTCCAAGACTCGGGGTCCTCGAGTGGAGGTGGTGTCTGAGCTTGGTCCACTCGGCGGCGAAGTCGGCTAGAACTTGAGATTTTACTACGGTCCGAGGATGTACACTATGTCGTGCCCATTAAGCTCGAGTGCCCATTTGGCAATTCTCCGAGGCGCCGCGGTTGTGGATGACCTCGCCGAGTGGTAGAGAAGTCACCACGAGAGACGCGGTACGGTTGAAGTAGTGTACCCGGCTTTCTTTCGTGATCGAACCGCCAGAGATCATCTTACGCATCTGCGGTACCGCGCCTTGGACTTCGGAGAGTACCACGATTTGGCGTAGATCGGTCGTTGGACCTTAAGAACTCGTTCTTCCTCTCGCTTTCGCTTCCACGACGAGCACCGGGCCGACGACACTGGGTCGTGGCGGAGATGCAGAGCGCCAGAGAGGTTCTTCCGCGCCGGGCAACCAAAGACTGGAGGAGAGGTTAAAAGAACTTTCGCCGCATCGAAGGCGTCTTGAGCTTCCTTCGTCCAGCTTGAATCGGCCGGATTTCCTCGTGGAGTTTGTAAAGGGCAAATGCGCCACGAGGCGGACGTGAAACGACTCAAGGCCGCGAGGCATCTGTCACCCTCCAGGGCCCCTTTGAGGTTCTTGATCGGCCCCCATCCTCAAGATTGCGGAGATCTTGTCTTGGCCGGCTTCGATGCCGCGCCGAGACGATAAAGCCGAGTAGCTTCTCGGGCACTCAAAACGCATTTTTCGGGGTTGAGCTTGATCTGCCGTCGAAGGTTTGCAAAGTCTCTTCCAGGTCGGTGATGACGTCGCCGACCTTCCTGGTCTTGGATAACGATGTCGCCGACGACGCCTCGACGTTACGGCCAATTTGATCGGAAAAACACGTTTGCATACATCGCTGGTATGTAGCTCCCGCGTTTTCAGGCCAAATGGCATCGCCACGTAACAAAACGAGCCGTGCACGGGGTGATGAACGAGGTCGCAGGTTGGTCGCCTTCCTTCATCGCGATCTGGTGATAGCCTCGAGTAGGCGCCCAGAATGACAGACATTCACATCCCGCGGTGGAGTCCACCACCGATCGATGCGGGGCAAGGGAATGGATCCTTCGGACATGCCTTATTGAGGCTTGTGTAATCAACACACATCCTCCATTGCCCGGTCTTCTTTTTTACAAGTACAGGTTGGCTAACCACTCGGGGTGGCGAACTTCTTTGATGAACCTCGCGCCAAGAGCTTGGCGATCTCTTCTCCTATGGCCGTGCGCTTTTCTTCGTCGACGCAGCGCCGTTGGCGGCGGTCTAGACCTGCATCGGATGTTCAGAGAGTGCTCGCCGACTTCCTCGGGATTCCTGGCATGCTCGGAGGGCCTCCATGCGAAGTTCTCTCGGTTGGCGCGGAGGAAATCGACGCGCGCGCTTTCCTAGTTGGCAGGAAGCGTGGTCCCGATCCGAACGGTCTTGATTGGATCTTCTGGTCGATCTGGATGGCCTTCGTGTCCCTGGGCTGATTTGAAGGAGCCCGGACCCGATTCGGCGGAGCTCCGGGAGCAGATCGGCTGGTCGTGGGCCCTGAGGTCATGAAGTTCGGCTGATGCGACGACCGCACGGCCAACTCGCGGTATCCTTCTCGCAGCTTGTAAGCGAAGTTGAAAAGACGCGATCGCGGTGATCACCTCGCGCCGGGCATCTTCGGGCCAGGTAAGTGTAGTTGGGGATCGCCATGAACTTCGCGTAACATGGTCTTCCCAAGATGGCGTGGTAGGAGCCAGGCAAAATCCACGACCTCAAGGTGAGGGTTTCGGTCGGAAGTTGGTCTGCTCCGAACGCGTGGGGCAGTCGACCGCTCGAAGCGCGGGCCTCTCGCCAGGGACGACGCCGTGAAAAGGCGCCTTACTTGGTCGGAGGCTTGGGCGGGATCTCATGGCGCCGAGGGTCCCGACATAAAGAATGTTGAGATCGCTACCACCGTCCCATGAGCACCTTGGTCAAGCGCTTTGTTCCCACAATGGGATCGACGACAAGCGGGTACCTCCTGGTTGAGGATGTGGTCGGGATGGTCGGTCCGGTCGAAGGTGATCGGGGACTCACCACCGAAGGTATTTGGGTATGGCAGGTTTGCCCACGAGCACCTCCGGTAGGCAAGCTTGAGTTGCCTCCGGTCGGCGTAGCTTCACGGCCCGCCAAAGATCATGAGGCATCCGTCGGTTTGGGAAGCCAGGTGTCCGCCCCTTTGTCTCCGCTTGGCCTGGCGCTGGTCTTGCTTCCTCCCTTGCCCCGCGGCGTGGTGGGGGCTCCGGAAGGAAACGCTTCAGACCTCGCAGCTCCAGATTTGTGCCTAACTGGGGTATCCGTGGTTCGGACACGGACTCTCCATCGATCTCGAAATGGTCTGGGGTTGCTTGCTGCGGCTTCCCGGTCGTCGGCCGCGATTATGCGGTCCTCGCGACTGCTTGCCGTGGCGCTTCCGTTTGTCGGAGGCGGTCGGAGAAGTGGGCTCGGCGCCGGTTCCTCGCCGACTTCCCTTTGTCGAAGATGACTTCTACGACCTTCTCGCCGAGGCGTGGTTGGTGGCGATGTCCAAGAGTTCTTTGGTGGTTACAGGCTTCCCGGCTTGTGGACCAGGGTCTTGGAGGTAGTGCAGTCAGATGAACGCCCCACGACACTCGGCGTCGCGAATGTCGTGGAGCTCGTTGCATTGTTGGGAGAAACGCCGGATGTAGTCCGGAGGTTCTCCCTCTTGCTTGCGACTCTTTAGGTCCCAGAGTTCCCTGGCTTGTATGTGCCTTGGAAGTTGCCAACGAAGTGGTGTCCGAGGTCGGCCCGATCCTCGATAATGTTGGCGGGCGGTACTCGAGGCCATGCTCGAGCCGAGTCCGCCAAGTAGATGGGAGGTCTTGGATGACGAAAAGATCGTCAGAAGCTCCTCTCGCCGGCATGCTAGCGGTAATCCTCTAGCCACACGCTGGGGTTTGTAGCCCCGCGTATTTGGCTATGTTGGCCGGCCGAAACCTAGCAGGAATCTGCCGCGGATCCCTTGAGAATGCCGCGCCGGCCATCGGGGCTTGGGCTGGCGATCGCGTCGCTGAAGCGGCAGGCGTCGGGCCGGTCGTTCCTGCCCTTCTTCGCTGGAGGGTGGCGCGAACGTCGCGCCGCTTGGCGTTAGCGCCAAAGTGCGTGATGCCTGGTTGTTCGGGGCGATATCGCCTTTGTTTTGCCGGTGGCTTCGGAAGCGCCACAGCGCGCGATCCGTCTGAGGCGCCCGAACGCGTGGATCCGAGCCATGCGCATGTTGCGCGGCCGCCGCTCCACCGGCCGGAGATTCAGTGGGTCGCCTTGGCCGTGGGATCATTCGGCTCGGGGATGCCGCGAGCAACATTGCCGCCCAGCGATGTTTTGGCCGGCGTGTGGGAAGAACGACGAATCGTCGGTCCTTTGACCAACAGCGGTGAACCTGGCGCGAGCACGTGCGCCGCTAGCGCGGGTACAACTGCGGTGGATCTTGATCCAAGTCGGCTTGAAGCTTGTCAAGCTCGGCTTTTGAACCTCCACTCTTCGCCGTCGGCTGAAGGTCGGCGCGGCGAGTCCGGTGGTTTTCCTGGTGCGTTGGAGGAGAGTCTTGGCGTGGCCAGGGGTAGCGGAGGGTCATTTGCGCCGCCGCGATGTCCGGCTCGCAGAGCGTGGTCCGTTCTTATCTCTCCTCCGCCAGAGCCGTGGCCGGAGGAGTTGTCCGAATGGTCGTTGCCGGGCGCGTGGCCGACCATCGCCAATGGCATGAGGGCGTAACGGCGCAACTGGCTGCCGCTGACGCTTCGCGGTCGTTTCGGGCGAAGCGAGCTTTTAGCGCCCGGCCGAGGTCCGTGTGGGGACCTCGAGCCGAAGGTCACCGAGGATGTTGGAGACGCGCCAAGGCCCACGGCGCTTGACGCCGAGCACGGCGCGGTCGATCACCATCATCTGCCGCGGTGGTGATGAAGTCGAGGAGCCGGCGGATCGATGCTATCGGCATGGTGATGTCGAAGAAAAGGACCGCCGAGGAGGCCGAGCGGGAAAGCAACGGCGACGACGGCGCAGCTTCTACTGGCGCGCTAATCGCCGGTGTTTCGGGCACCGGCTAGTAAATTTGTATAGAGTCGACGGGGTGCACGCTCCTCTCTCGAATGGCTTGACTCAAAGTGAGCACAAGATGTATCTTGGTTCGGGCGTAACGCCCTACTCGATTCGTGTGAGTTGGATCGTATTGATTCTCCTTTCTTGTTCGTTCTTTTACACGCTTCCCTCCGCCTTTATATAGGCCAGTGGGAGGTTACATCGGGTTTTGGAAAAAGAGGAAAAGATCGTGCTCTTGGTTGTCCGAAAGTGGCGGTGATAGGATCGCCGTGGCTCCCTCGCTCGCCGCTTGGGTTTGCCGTAGTTGCCGCCGCCGTAGTAAATGCTGGTCGGAACTTGTGCCGCGTCGTCGTCATTATGGCCGGCATTTAATGCGCCCGATATGCAATAAATGCCGTCGCTTCCCCGGGATATCGAAGACCAGGTCGTGGGTTCGGACCTTACCCGGTGGTCGTAACTTCGGGCCTTGATCGGCCTGGGTCGGCCCGTGCGTCTTTTTGGGCCGCTGAGGATACCCATGGTGCGGGTACTCGTCAATACCATAGCTCAAACATTTTGTAAGCAAATATTATGAACATCACCATTAAACATCCAAAGCTCTTTTTTCTTTGAAACCTATATTTCATTCTAAATCTTCTACAGGATTGTCAATATCATGTAAAAATATATCAAAGATTAAAAGCCAAACGTTTTGTTCCGAGTAATACATAAATAACAAAAGGATGACTATACCAGAACCAGCTTTCACAAAATACGACAAAACCTATGAGGCTACATTCGAAAGATATATCAGTTGTGAAGATATTACCACTGTTCAAAAAATCGGAATTCGGCGCCGCCTAGGCGCCGCCTAGCGTCGGCGCGGCATGCGGCCGCGACTGACTCGTCGGGGCCGTTAGGTTCCGCCGCTTAGGCTGGTCAGCCATGTCGCAGCGCCGGGCGGATTAAGGGCGAGGCGTTCCCGGCTGGCCAGAAGTGGATCCGGCGAGCTAGGCGGCCGCTTTTGGATGGAGTCACGGGTGAAGAGCAATAAAAACAAAGAAACCCTAGACAAACACGGCGCGGGAGGACCTTGGTGGAATCGAGATACGCGCGCACGGAGACCTTTCGCTTGAGACCTGGCCGTCGCCGGCGTCGCCGCCGTCGCCTGCAGTGACTCCTCTCCTGCTCCTCCCCTCTGCCGCTTTCCTTCCTCACTGCGGCGGACTTTCTCCCGCTCGCCACTCCGCCAGCGCTCGCCACCACTCCTCTCGCTCGCCTCTCGCGCCACTCCTCCTCGGCTCCGCCTCCAGCGCCCCTCCTTCCCTCGCCGCCTCTCATTCCACAGCTCCGCCACTGCGCCGCCTCTCCCGATCTCTCTCGCCTCTCCACACTCTGCCTCTCGATCTCTCTGCCTCTCCCACTCTCTCTGCCTCTCTCGATCTCTCCCACTCACTCTGACTCTCACACTCTCTCTGCATCTCTCGATCTCTCTGCCTCTCCCGGGTCCCACTCTCTGCTCTCTCTGTCTCTCCAGTCCCCACTCTCTCTGCTTGTACTAGTGTAGGTAATTGCCTAATTGGTTTTGCTAAATACTAATACCATTTAATATTTTGTAATTTGTATATTAGAATCAATGTCGTCATCCCAAGCATCGGTTGCAAGAGAATCGAGTTCTAACCCTCTCAAAAGAAATTCTGATGATATAGGATGGGAATATGGGATCCTTGTGGATGAAAATAATTTGGATAGAGTGAAGTGCAAATTGTGTGGGAAGGAAGTTAGTGGGTTCTTTACATCCTACATATCTACCATAATCTATTTTATCCGACCGCCTAGGACTGACCGCCTAGATCCGATTAATCCCCGATTAATCCGTCTAGGCGCTGGGCCCTACCTCACCGCCCGACTAGCGCCTAGCGCCTTCTTGAACACTGGATATTACAACACATGATTGAGAATGACAGCAGTTGCTCCAGTCGGAAAAGACAACTGAGGAGATGGTTACTAAAACACGTCAAACATGAGAACAGACAGAATTGCTGCAAATTTTGTGTGCTAAGACGCATGAAGTGGAATTTGGCACATGTAAGATCCCATGGCAGCTGCGGAGACAGCCTCAAGCACAAGCCCTATCCCTTCCTCCTCCAAGTCAACCAGTTGAAATGCAGTGCTCTTATGATAGAATCGCATGGTAAAACAAGACAAAACGGGCATACTTTCCACCTGAAATGCCAAAAGTGACGAAACAAACTCCCGTCCATCGTCCAATTGCTGGATTCTACGCAGAAACTGACATTTCACTAGCAACAATGCAACACCTTTGCTATACAAATGCATACAACAATGAGCTCCCAATAAACCTAGCATTTGTCCAATTTCATGAAAAAAGGTTGTGTCTTCCCCCAATTCGCCAAGTCGAGGGAACAAGATGCTACCATTCTGCATGAGCCAAACCCCCCAGCTCCTAAGTGACAGAAATCTCCAGCAGTGGCTGCAGCCACACTATATGCACAAAGCAGCTCACCTTGCATTGAGTTAGGTGCTGGAACATCCCTAACTGCACAAGCATTAACCGACTTACAACGATAAAAAAAAAACAGCAACTTTCTACCATTCCATAGGGCAAATTCCTTCAAAATCCCAATATAACACAGCTGCCTCCAGTAAGCATTGTTTGACTACATTACAAGGATCACCCCCAACAAACGGACACGTCTTTTCCACACCATCTTGGATCAGAAGTTCAGAACACAGCTTTCACACACACAGATAGCTAAACGCGAAAAAAATGGAGAGAGAAGAGATTGCGATAGAATTCCTACATAATTATGCTCCCACCTCGAAACCAACTCCTCCCCACAGATCGCTCCCCCTCCCTTCCAGAGCGGAAGCGACAACCGAAGCCGTCAGGAACTCAGGGTCATACGACTTAACCACCCGAATCCCGCCGGCCTCCTCCCCAACGGAGACACCAAACGCGAGATCTCGACCGCCTCGCTCCGCGAAACGCTCGTAATTCCCCTAAAAACCGGCGCGAATTGGTCGAACCGGGCGCCGGGACGCCTCGCGGCCCCGCGAGAGATCGATGGGTGGGGAGATTGGGAGGCGGAGCAAGGACTCACCGGAAGCGGGTTGCGGCAGCGGCGACGGTTCGTCTCGCTCTCGCTCCACTCGCCCACCGCGCTGCTCAGTGTGGGTGTGTGGAGGAGAGAGAGATGCGAAACGTTTTGAGACGGGGAAGTGGAGAGAGAGGGGGAGGTGGTTTTTGCGGATCGCTCCTGTCGTTGTCACGTTATTATGGAAATGGACAGCCACCTGTGGTAAATAGAAATTACTAGTTATATGCCCGTGCGTTGCTACGAAAAACAAAATTGATAACGAAAAATAAAGATTAAAAAATAAAAAATTACTATTTCATAAGATCAAACATCTATCTTTAACGCTTCGTTTCTTGCAAAAATTTTAATTAAAGCGGCGTTTCGTTTTAACTGCGTAAAGCAATTAAGCGAAGCGATTAAGAGGCAATTAAGAAGGGCAATTAATGTGACGTGGGAAGAAACTCTCACTTTATATAGTAGAGATTACTTTCCCTTTTAGAAACCGGCGGTGACAAATCTACTAACAATAGGAGAACCTTTTTAAGGAACGTGTGTGCAACACTTTTTTTTTTTTAACAATGTAGCTTCTGAAGTGACTATAATATCAAAATTTAACGATAACGTGTAACACATGTATTCGTAGTCGTAGTGCTGAAAGTAAACTTACATGTCGAGATTTATATATAATGCTCCACAATTATATAAGCCGTCTAATTGATTGTAAATTCAATTAGTATATTATCAATGCGTTCGATAAACTCGATAAACACTGGATAGGACACATGCACGTAACATGATACCTTATTTTGGGCTAAATGCAGAGAAAGCCTATTTTTAAGATTGTTGTTACATTCAGTAAGTGAATGCAAAATTGAAAGGGAAATGTGTAATTAAGAAAAGCTTTTTGTAACTGACGGAAGTTTTCACTTTGATTTGGAATTGTTCTGCCTCAGTATGAAGCCCTCTTTTGGCTAGAGAATGTTTTGATTGCTAGCGCACCTGAACAATGATCACGTGGCAGCATTTTCGAACAATTTTAAGTTGGAACCTACCAAAACGAAGATAAATCGTACTTGAGTTAATCAACAAACTAGCTAATTTGCCATGTGTAGCATTTTAACATGAGTTGCAAATCTAATCTCTTCCACTGTGCTTTGCAAATCATCTTATGAGAGGATTAGATTTGGAAGAAAAAAAATGGAGATAAAAAGGGTTAGATAAGTTATCACTTCAAGTTCTGGGTGCCACAAACTAATATTTGGGCTCGTAATGTCAAGACAAAAGCAACATCACATTTAGTAGCCTCTAACAACCAAATAATGCATGCATGCAAGCAAAGTTTTGTAGTACTACAAAAGAAAGTTTTGTAGTACTACAAAAGGAGCAAAGGAATTGGACAAGCGTTAGCTGGTAGGCGGTTGATTTCGCGTGATTAGCACCCCTTTGTCCTGGACGACGAAGCAAGAGAGGGAGCAGCACCAACAGCACACTCCTTTCCGTCGCGTCATTAAGAAGTGTCGTTTTAGGTTTATTCTAGGTCACAAATAGTTGTTGTTTTTAATATTAATACAATCTCTAAAATACAGATTTAATTAGTAATTTTTATTATAATATATTAATAAAACTCAATAAAATGTTGATGTTATAAAAACATTTTTCAAAATAAATCTACACATATGATTTTTATGTATCCAAATTAAATATTTAAAAGATATTAATAATTAAAATTTCGAAAGTTTAATTACATGTATATCCAAAACAATAGCTATTTGTGTCTGGAGTGAGTATATGGTTAAACGTTTTAAATTTTATCTATCCGTGTCTTTTCAATATTCTGATTGAGCACATGAAAATAATATGTATAGAATATTTTCTAAAAAGGCTTTTATAAAGTACCGTGTTTATGTTAAAACCAACGCTTTAGTCATTGAAGGGAGTATTAGAAAAACAGAAAAACTAAAAAACGGTATACCTCTGAAACTCATGAAACTTATGATTTTTTGCACTGAAACTCATGAAACTTAGCACTAAAAACTAATAAAACATGAAACTGATGAAACTAAACACTGAAACTCATGAAACCAAAGATCGAAATCGATAAGTTTCATAAGTTTGGCTATACTGAATACTCTCTTAGAAAAACGGAAGGACCAATCTGCAAAAAGAACCACCTTGGGCAGCGAATTCCCCGTACTGTCCCTCCCGGCGACCAATGGACACGTGAGGAAGCCCAGTCGGTGTGACGTCTCGGACTCTCGGGGAAGATCGAACACTGACATTCTAGACCCACCGACACTTTGCTGGCGTGGGGTCGGCGTGTAAGTGTCCGGGTTTAGAAATCCAACAGCCGTTCGCCTGGTTGGAGGGGTGGGGTCCTTTACAGCGGCGTCAGGCACGTGTGGCCGCTTTCCCTCATGTGCTGGTAAAAAGCTCTGGCATCGTGCCCTCGTCATGGGCCCACATTGTCAGCGATGGCAAGTTCTGTTCGAAGCGAGGTTTCAAATTCAGTTTTCGATTCACGTTTCATTGCTCTTTGAAATCCAGAATTTTTGAACAGAAAAAACTAAGTTCTCGCCGATATTTACCGAAATCTCGCGGAAATTCAACTGAGTGAAAAATAGCTGAAACAATGTTAAATCATTTGGGAAAAAAATTGATGGTCCTAACACATCACTAATATTTCCATAAAAAATTTATATCATTATCAAACCTGATGAATTTTTAAAAAATTTGACAGTGCTACTATCCTGATAAAAGACTCACCAGCAAATTCCAACCGAATAAAAAATAGTGCAAATCACGTTAGAAAAATTTGAAACTTTTTGCAGATAGTCTTGACACATTCATGATATTCCCATAAAATTTTTAGATGATGATCAAGCTTGAAAAATTTTCAAAAATTCAGAGAGTGTTACTCAAGACTAATCGATAAATTTTAACCGAATGAAAAATAGCTCAAACGATGTTAGAAATTTTTTGTGAATGGTACTGATGCATCATTAATGTTCCTATAAAATTTTTAGATGATGATCGAGCTTGAGAAATTTTCAAAAATTATGGCGGTGCTACTGTCCTAAATAGGGTTATCGTGCGAAAATTGCGATTCTATGCGTATCGGTGGGATGCGGTATCTAAAATTGGTCGATAAATCGGTTAAATTCAAAAAAAATAAAAGAAATTATGTGACATAAAATTATGATAATCTCTAAAAATCAAGAGAAAAATCGTTCAAAAAATCGGCTCTGAGAAACATTCAATTGGCCAGTCAAAATCGAGAGAAAATCGATAGATTTTTATTTTTTTGAATTTTTCAAAATTTTGGATTTCAAAACCATGTGATTTCTAGCAATTTTTGCTGATAATTGAAAATCGCCCAATAAAATCAAATCCTATATTTGGAACCCTAGTCCTGATGGATCAGTTATGTTCATTCTGTTTTGAATTTTTAAATAGAACAAATGAAGTTCAATTCTTTTAGAAATTTTTCTATATGATCCTAGATTGCTAATTATGATACATAAATTTTTCAGAGCATGATTTTCAGAGAGATGCTACTGAAGACTAATCGACAAATTTTGACCGAATGAAAAATGATTCAAACCATGTTAGAAAATTTTTGTGAATGGTACTGATGCATCGTTAATGTTCCTATAAAATTTTTAGATGATGATCGAGCTTGAGAAATTTTCAAAAATTATGACGGTGCTACTGTCCTAAATAGGGTTTCAAATGTCGGTGACTATCGTGCGAAAATTGCGATTTTCATGCGTATCGGTGGGATGCGGCATCTAAAATTGGTCGATAAATCGGTTAAATTCAAAAAAAATTCAAAAAAAATAAAATTATGTGACATAAAATCGTGATAATCTCTAAAAATCGAGAGAAAAATCGTTCACAAAATCGGCTCTGAGAAACATTCAATTGGCTAGTCAAAATCGAGATAAAATCGATAGATTTTTTATTTTTTTTGAATTTTTTCAAAATTTTGGATTTCAAAACCATGTGATTTCTAGCAATTTTTGCTGATAATTGAAAATCGCCCAATAAATTCAAATCCTATATTTGGAACCCTAGTCCTGATGCATCAGTTATGTTCATTCTGTTTTGAATTTTTAAATAGAACAAATGAAGTTCAATTCTTTTGGAAATTTTTCTTTATGATCCTAGATTGCTAATTATGATACATAAATTTTTCAGAGCATGATTTTCAGAGAGATGCTACTGAAGACTAATCGACAAATTTTGTCCGAATGAAAAATAGTTCAAACCATGTTAGAAAATTTTTGTGAATGGTACTGATGCATCATTAATGTTCCTATAAAATTTTTAGATGATGATCGAGCTTGAGAAATTTTCAAAAATTATGACGGTGCTACTGTCCTAAACAGGGTTTCAAATGTCGGTGATTATCGTGCGAAAATTGTGATTTTCATGCGTATCGGTGGGATGCGGCATCTAAAATTGATCGATAAATCGGTTAAATTCAACAAAATTCAAAAATTCAAAAAATAAAAATAAAAAAAATTATGTGACATAAAATCGTGATAATCTCTAAAAATCGAGAGAAAAATCGTTCAAAAAATCGGCTCTGAGAAACATTCAATTGGCCAGTCAAAATCGAGAGAAAATCGATAGATTTTTTTTTTTTTCAAAAATTTGGATTTCAAAACCATGTGATTTCTAGCAATTTTTGCTGATAATTGAAAATCGCCCAATAAATTCAAATCCTATATTTGGAACCCTAGTCCTGATGCATCAGTTATGTTCATTCTGTTTTGAATTTTTAAATAGAACAAATGAAGTTCAATTCTTTTGATAATTTTTCTATATGATCCTAGATCTCTAATTATGATACATAAATTTTGCAAAGCACGATCAAGCTTCTATAATTCATAAAAATCTGATAGTGTTTCTATTATATTTATAAAAACATCTTTACAATGCGGCTTTTCAACAAATTTTTATGGAATATGTAGGACCCCGGATCGGCTATCCAGAATCCCCTGTGTATTTCTGTACTAGTCCCAGATCAGTAGCTAGTACACACAGTCAAATAGTGATGAATCAACAACCATATCACTAATACATATAACTAAATAAGAATAACACCAAATAAAAGCAAAGACCTTATGGTCAAGGTTTACCATTACAGCCTGAACAGGCAGAACAACTTGAACAAATGCAGCGGAAGACGAAAACACCAAGGCGACCCATCCAAATGCCCACAGGCAATCGAGTGGAGAGCGCGTCCTAGTCGTTGGAAATCTTGGACAGCTTCTTTCACTTCTGAGATAGGATTGGAGTGTAGCACGTGAGTACATAAAGTACTCAGCAAGTCTGAGAAATTATGCACAATGTAGGCTATCCAAAGATGGCTTAATATGGTTCTTTTGCATAAAGCCAAGTTTCATCAAATCATACTTGTTAATAAATTTCACAAAGCGTATTTGAGCAATTCTTTTTAATAATTGAATTATGTAATATTGCAGTGAAGGTTCTAACCACCACTCACTAATATACAGGCTCTATCCGCCACATCTCAACAAAATCAGGGTTCAATCCATCCACATGGCTCTATCTGCCACGATTCACAAAATCAGGTTCCTTCCACCTACGGCTTTAGTCGCTAAGCACACCCGAGAGTTCTAACCGCTCCCGGATCCCAAAACAAACCATTGTTTAGTTTGAAACCAAAAACCAAAGTCTACCAGTATGAAAGCATTCAACAAGCTTTGCCTTTGACCGTAGGCACGGCTATTCGAATAGTTTTAACTCTGCAGAGGTGTACAACTTTACCCACAAGACATGATATTCCCTTGGTGCCAAGCTATTAGCATACTTCCTTAGGTGTGCCGGCAGGGATATCATGACAAGGTCTTTACAATGTATACGCCTAATCTGACCCACCCGCTGAGGTTTCACCGCTGTTAGGGGTATATCCACCCAGTACAGAAGCCCCCTCTTGCGCCGTGTGAGAAAAACAACAACATTGCCTCTATCCGGCGCTCACATTCCACCGTTTAGTGAGTCTAAGTTAGGTTTCTACAAATTATTCAGCCAGGTCGTGCCCACTTTGACATGTGGTTGTACGGTTATGCTTAGAATGGAGACAGTCATAAGCGTCGGTCCTTAATTGACTTGGGGCGGTACTTGCACAATGAAAGCTAGCGCTCCATCCGCACCCACCAGACAAACCATTCCGCCCAAGTCCAAACCATTTTTCATTTTATTTTTATTTTGTAAACCAAACGGCAATACTCCTTGCCTATAACTTTCAACACCAAGTTTCAAGAGATTAATGAAATTTCCCACCCATAGGTGAATACTGACCGAGTGCGATTCTAAGCATTTGTACCGAACTATTCTATTCCACCAATAGTTTATTTTATAAAATACAAATAACAGTGTTGATAAAATTTGTTATAATCAATGCTATAAACTCCAAAACTCATGAGAGCACCAAGATTTCCCCCAATACTACCATGATACTATATAATTCAGTCCAATTGGGTACTCCAACAAGTAAAGTCTATATTAGGTGCCATCATGCCTCCAAAAATCAGGCTAAGCTACAATCATAATTGCATAGGATACCATCTCCTCACAATTATAAGTCACCATATTGATTATCCATCGTCCATACATCGATTAATCTATAATCTACTGGATCCACCAAGTATAATTCATACTCTCATCCCCAAGCATCCTTTAACAAAGATTCCTTAACCCAAGATTATTAGTTCATCGGCTACAATGATTTCCATACTCAGTGACACCAGACCGACTACACAAATCATACGTAATCCACATTATTCATGATTCCACCGATAATACTTCATAATACCATATCTTTAATCCTTCCCGTTACCCCCCGCTATTTCATCTACTTTATTCCACCAAGAATACGTAAGATTATTATTTACTAAACTACCGACTATTCTGGACTATTCACAAATCTCCATAATTGATTATCACAGATCTATGTTTCCATTGTCCTCTATTTCTTAATCAGTCCTTTAACCATAAGTCCCAACAAACACTAATAAGCCAACTAACTTCGGTTTCCATGTGATACCATTTTATCAGCCCAAAGAATCCAATTTAACATATTATTTATTTGCAATGATTTATTTAATCCATCCTGAATACTTCACAACACCATATGTTTTCCACAGTTTCCCCCAATTCATTACATTGTGAAGTACTATAACAATCCAACTTCACAATACTTGAACCATCAACGTTCATAAATCACTTTCATAACTAATAATCCCCATCAACACTAATATTCATGTAATCTCCAATCAAGTTGGGTTCTCGCTTCAATCTACATTCTATACTGAGGTGTTCCGTCCAAACAGTCTTCCAAATAGTCATTTCCCTAATAAAAGAATATTTTTTCAAAAACCTTTATATTGGTGGATTGCTATACTAGGGCGACAAAGGATCATGTATAACAATATCTAGGAGGTATGAACAATAGGTATTAACTAATGGCCTAACGTCAACATCATCCTTTTATATAAATAGCCATGCAAGCTGTAAAACATTGTAAAACATTTATAAATCCTGGGATCAACATGCGTCAAGGAGACTTGCCTCGATCACAGCGAGAATGTTGAACTCTTTGAAGTCCGGCGGCGGAATCGGCGGTCGCGTCGGGGTCCTCGGCTACGCGCAAAACGAGGCAACAAATAAATAAAATAAATAAAATGAAATCCAAAAATTACAAAACTAGTACTGTCAGGTAGATCTTGATTTTAGATGAATTTAGGAATTTGAATGGAGTCAATCGGAGTTCGGACGGGGAAGTTATGAGCCTCCGAAGTTTGAAATTTTGGAAAAATGGAAAATCGAGGGAATATTCCCTGGAATATGCCTTTGTTGACTTTTTCCTTTTTCTGAATTTTTGGAAAAAGCTAGTGCCTATGGCAAAGGGGTCCCACTTGTCATGGACTTGAGGCCTTCTCCTAGCTTTGGCTTCTGCATGGGAGAGGTGAGGGAGCTTGGAGGAGTGGGGTTGGAGGGGTAGGATCGGCGGCGAGGGGGTGGCCGTGGCGCGGCGGGGAGCGAGAGGCAGGCTTGCGAAGGCGGCCTTATGGCCAGCGGCGGCAAGCGGCAGCGGCGCCACAGCCTTGTGGCAGTGCGGCAGCCTTGTGATGGGGCGCGGCGGAAGCGGCGAAGCGGCGACAGTGGCCGGCGGCGACCGGCGACGAGCACGGGCCAAGCCCACCCAATCACAGAGAACCCAAAAAAAGAACATAGCACTTCCTTTTTTCCAAAAAACATGATTTTGGCCCCATTTTTGCATGGATTTGACCCAAATAAAAGCATGGAATCTCTAGATAACAACCTTAGGGAGCTAGAGGAGCAAGGAATTTGATTGAATCTCACCAGAGGTGACGAATTCGGCGACGGACGGAGCTCCGGCCGAACCGACAAAAACTCGAAATTCGTCTCCAACACTTGATGAAACCTAAAATTGATTGACGGGTTAGACTCTAGACTCAACCACGGTCTCAAGGAACCAAGTGGCACGAAGAATAACCCACCGTGGAGAGATCTATGAGGATGAACTTGAAGAACGCCGAAAATGGCTACCGGGCGCCGGTTTTCTCAATCTAGCGGGCAACCGAGTGAGGGAGGCAAGGAGTGAGTGCAACCACCGGGAAGAGGGCGTCCACACGGAGTTTTGAGAGGTGGAAGCACGTCGTTTGGAGTTGAAACGGCCGAGTAAATGATATTTAAGTGCATTTTGGTTTTTGGCCGACGGTTTCAATTCCGGCGAGATCCCGGGCTCTTAATGGTGAGGAATGGCAAGAGGATGTCGCTACGGATTCAACGGAACCGGCCGTTCGTGATTTGGAGTTGTGATGGAGGAGATATGAGCAATTAAAGAGGGCCCTAGCCATGAATGAGCTTGAAGCTCCATGGCCTGTACGTGTCCATTCAAAGGTAGAAGATGAACACTATTGCATGGCCACGTGGCGACTTGTGATTGGCCGGTGATTACGCAAATGAACCACCCTAGAGAAAAATTAGGAAAAATGGTCTAAAAATTCCGGAAAAATTCCTAGAACCATTTTGGAATATTTGGGACCCAATAAAATTGGTTTTGCGGAATTTGGATGAAATTTGTGGAATTAAATATTCAGATGCGGATCGCAGGCATTAAACAAAAGCCGCGCGAGATAAAATAGGAGCGAAGGTCTAAAAATCCAGGGAATGATTCCTAAAATCATTTAGGAATATTTGGGACATATTTGAAGTGATTTTGGGATTTTTGGAGCATTTTTGGACTCGGGTGAAATTTCGGGTACCAGCGGGAATCTGGAAATTCGATTTTTCGATCGGAGGGGAATTGAATCCCGATTTTGGATGGGGAAGGATGCCAGGTTAATATAAACACCAAAGAATCCTTTGTTTTTCCATGAATTGAAGCAACAACAATATGATCACAGGATATAGCATAAAGAATGACATCCAAATTAACAACAACGAGGGTTCTAGCAACAGTAAGTCTAGAATAAGCAATTCAACCATCTCATGAGCCAATCGAAATAAATGAGGAAACCGAACACACAATTTAACCATGCACCAAGTTTCATGGCACTATTCTTATTATCATGACCCAAACGAATAAATTGTCTATAAGTGTGGAGCTACGTGTAGATGTGTAGCTAATGCCCCTTTCCCGCATGCTGGTTTCATGGTACCTAAAAACAACATAAAACACAAGCGTGAGTTCATCACTCAGCAAGTATATTGCAATGGAACATAAAGAACAAATCAATGCCAACATCAATACATACCATACTTAACATCATGATCGAATCATAATTTTATATACAACATCATGACCACGTCTCTATCTCAATGTACACATTTCATTATCATCATCATGTATGCAATGCAATGCACATGTCTCCTCGAAGCAAATACCGGTATTGCCGAGTGCACACCCATCGGCGTGCACCCTCTTTCTCCTTCCATCCCGTAGATGGAGGGTGCCTACTCCTCGCTTTCACTCACCACGTGGGTGGAATAACGAGGTAGGTCTTACATCCATGGCGCTCCGGATTAGTCATAAATTTCTCACCAACCTTACCGGACTAGTTATGGCATTCTCAGCGACCGGGCTAGTTTTTATGCCATGTATGCAACATATGCCATCAACATAAACAATTAACCATTGCATAGCATCATAAAAGACCATTTGCACCATAACATGGGCAAGCACTAATCATGGTAAGGTAGCATATCATGAAAACAATTTGCAACTAGTCAAGTCTAGTAACATTCAACACGATACCCATTCCGATACACTTGCCTTAACCGTGGGCGACGGATTGGCGAGAGGATGAGGGCACTCCCGGGGTCACACCACCTGCACAAACATTCCACACACTCAAAACATGCCCCCAAAACACTACGCAAAAGCTCGTCTACCCCGACTTCACAAACTACTCCCCAAAACCGAAAAACAGAGAATCTGTCCCGTCTGGACAGCAGGCTTCAATCTAGAATAAATTTAGTTCTAGGACTCCGAATCGATTAAACGAGTACATCATCGCGAATCTTAGGAAATTTCCTAGCTTTTTCTAAGTATTGGGAAAAGCTAATTCGGAATCTAAAATTGTCTAATCTACAAAACATTACGTTTTGTCCCAATTACGTCACAGATTTGAACACGCTCGGTAAAATGATCATAACTTTCAAACGGCTCAGCAGAATTGGACGTTCTTGGTGTCCAATTAAAGGTATTGAAGTTACCTACAACTTTCTCAACAGGCGGCCGACCAAAATTCGACTCTAAAATTGCGAAAACTCAAACCCTAAGTCGTGTGCCCAATTTGCCCGAAACAGAGAACTAAGAAATCTCTAGTTTTCATCCAATCTACCCAATCACAGCATCACCTCTTGATCTAAAAGCATCAAAACACCCTCTAGAACAGCACCTAGACAATCCCCAAGAATTACCCCTAACCATACCTTCGCCCGACAAACGATGAACCGACGAACGACGACGAATCTCCTCCCGGTTCTTCCGATCTCCTTCCTCGCTCCGAATCCGCCGGATCTCCTCGTCGCGGAGCGTTCCAATGGTGAGAACAGCGGGGTGGCAACGTGAGGGGCTCCCCTAGGACAGCAAGGATGGTGGAGAGGGGAGGGGAGGGGTGGTGGCGCAAGGGGGAAGGGAGGAGAGGGCGCACGGCTTGGGGGAAGGGAGGTGCGGCGGCTAGGTGGGAGGGAATGAGGGGGGCGCACTACGGCTGGGGGAGGCGCAAGGGCAGGTCATGCTGCCCCCCACATGGGCCGGAAAACTCCACTTTCGGGCCATGTGGGGTCCCCTCTAAGGCTTAATTTGCCCCGGAAAGGCCCAAACTCCCGAAATCGGCCCGAAAACGCGATTAAACATCATACCATATAGTTTTAATATCTAATTTCACATTTTATAATGTTACGACATTCCGTAGTTTCCGAGCCGCAGGGAGGGGGGCCAGGGGCGGCGTCGGCAGGGAGGAGCCGCGTCGAGCTGAGGGAGAGGTGGCGCAGGGGACGGCACGCTGGTCGGGAGAGACGACATCGACTAGGCTGGGGAGAAGGAGGCAGAGGGTGGAGCCGGGCTGGGGGGAGGCGAGCCAACCGGGAGGAGTGGGTGAGAGAAAAGAAAAAAAAGAGGGAGAGAGAGATAAGGTTAGTTGGGGAAAAATAGAAGAATACCAGATTTCTCACCACACCTAACCTAAGAATTCTACAAATCACAAGCAAGAGCACCAACATCCAGATTGGGAATTCCATGGCTTGCAAAACAATCCATGATATTACAAAAGTTGAGTGCAAAACCAAGCACAAGAGAACAATATATTTCAAAGGAACAATATAACAAGAAAATGCTCTATGCAAACATTTCATTCAATCATTGGTGATATAGAATCTTTTCACACTAAATTGCAAATAGAAAATAGGATTACCGCAATGACATGCTGGCCCAACCCTAGTATTATCTAATGACCATGTAGGTGAACATGCTCTTGTCAAATAAATTATTTGCAGCACTCTTGAATTTCGTAGTGATAGGATTAGGTCAGATATTGTTTTTTTCATATCCTAAATCATATTTTTTTATCATGTTTGGAATCGAATACGGATAGTACCGAATACGAATACAGCGCGGATAATATCGGTCACTGCTTCTAAGTGAATATAGAGCGGAATCGATACGGCACTGGATATTTTTTTTCGGATATCGTGTGAGAATAGATACCGCATGTAGCACACATATAGCAATAATTAATCAACTGTATGTCAGCAGGGCAAATAATCAATTACATTAACTAAGACGAGGCAAATAAAACATCACATGGCAAATAATCAATTACATTAACTAAGATGAGGCTAATGATCCATTCTGCCAAGGTAAAACCCAGCCTACCTCAGCAGCCAGGCCCAGTCTAGGGTGCGTTTGGTTGCCTATGTGAGATTGGATGGGATATGGCTATCCAATAGATGGGATGGAGCCATCCAGATGGCTGTCTGGTTGGGTAGCTAAGGATGAACCAATTTTTTATTTGGTTGGATGGATGAGATGAGCCAATTTTTTGTTTGGTTAGATATGTGGATGGATGGGCTAGTTGTAATCAAGGTTCCAAATTTCAGTTTGAAATTTTTGGACAAAATTTAGCAAAAATTTGATCGTAATTTAAATTTTCAAGCAAAATTTGACTGCAATTTAAATTTTCAGACAAAATTTGAATTCTAGAACAAAATATCATCAAAAATTGAATTTTGGATAAAATTTATTTTTTTTGACAAATTTTGACCAAAATTTGACCACATTTTGACCAAAATTTGAATTTGACCGAGTACACTTTGGCGAAATTTGAATTTGAACGAGTTCACCACTTCATGTAGTAAGCTGGATGAGCCCGTCTGGCCTTTTTTTTTTTTGGGATGACTCTATCCAACATCTTAAGGGAATATTCCAAAAAACTGGATGACCATATCCCACCCATATACTCATCCAAACAATTAAGGTTGTGTTTGGTTTCCTGGATGAGGCTAGATGGGATATGTCCATATAGTTTGGATGGGATGGATCCATCTAGATAGCTGTTTGGTTGAGTGATAGGAATGAGCCAATTTTTTTTTGGTTGGATGGATGAGAATGGATGGAATGAGCCAATTTTTTGTCTGGTTGGATAGATGAGAATGGATGGACTAGTTATGATGACCTCTTGGTGAGGTTACTTCCTCATGCAACAAATTTCAACAACATTGAATCAAAGTGCCAAATCAAACTAACAAGTGACATAATTAGAATGTTATTGCGTGAAGTAATACCAATGACATAACAACCTAACAAGTGACATAACAAGTGAAAAATGTTGGAATGGAAATACCAATGAGCGATACACATCCATAGTCTGCCTTCCTTAGAAAACATTTTTCAGTCTCCTCTTGCCAACATACACCAAATTTTCGCCCACAACATACACGAATTTTCATCACAACATGCACTAAGTTTCAGCTCTACAACATACACCAAATTTCACCACAACATATACCAAATTTCAGCCACAACATACAACAAATTTCTGACCAATAACATACATCAAATTTCACCACAACATACACAAATTTCTGCCCCACAATATACATCAAGTTCAGCAACAACACACACCAAGTTTCTTAACTAGACATACAAGGTTCTTTGCTTCGGTCCATACCAAAAGCAAACACAAATAACTAGCAACCATAGTTCAATGTCTTTGGTTGGAAGCAAAAGAAGTCATACAAATGATTGGCCATATACCTAGCAACCCAAACTATCTTATTTGACACATCAAGTGTGTTGAATGCTCTAGCAATATGAGGATGCTCGACTAAATAGGCATAATAGTGAGAAAGATGGGTGCCATCAAAATCCAAAATGCTTTTTTATGTTTTACCACATATCTTTGAGAAGCTCGTTGTCATCGGTAGTGTCGGGACCCCGAATTTGCAAATCCGGACCCTCTGTGTATTCAGCACTAGTCCAGGAACGCGCTAGTGCACACAGTCTTAACATCGGTAAATATCACAATCATACCAATCGATACCATAAAAGTACTTTATTAAAGTAATAAAACTGGTTACTCGACCTTATAGCCAAGTTACAAATATATGCCTCGTAAGTAAACTTATTCAGAGAAAAATAATAGCGGCGGAAAATCAAATAAACTTAGTGGCGCCATCCAAAGATATACCACAGCAACTGATCGGGCTCGCATCCCTAAGTAGTCGGGTCCTCTTGGAGTTCCTCCTCCAAAGTGGCGTAATCTCCTCTTCAACTGGTATTGTGTTGAGGCAAGGGTGAGTACTTGGTACTCGACAAGTCATGCCTGAGAATGCAAGCTAATATACTATATGCATGGCTTGGTACAAAGGAATAGCTCAAGGTATATTTGCGTGTAAACAAAGATTTGACAAGTAATATAAGTAGATTCGAAAGCGGTAAAAACAAGTAAAGCATAAATAACTTTGCAAGAAGTTTAAATAACATTTTTCCCCATCCTAAACCACATTTCCATCATCTTCTTTGTTAAACCAACCCAACTTTTTCAAATCCAAGTTATTTTCAGAAAAGTCTAACCCTTGACTTGTAATCCCGAGCATTGTCGATCACAGTGGACTCGGCTATTTAAATAGATTCTACACTCTGCAGAGGTTATGCACTTTACCCACAAGATACAATCCACTCACCACGTCGGTAGTGAATCGCCATACAAGAGTATGCGAATGAGCGATCATAACAAAGCCTTCGGAAGCCTCAAACAACACAGGTGGTCCTCTCAGACGTGCTCTACACCATCCCTTCCCTTAGCCAAGGCGAAGTATGGGACCAACACACCGTTAGATGGGTACTGGCCACGACCACGATACGCTCCCCGCATACAATCACACAAACGGTGTAATCGACACCACTGAGGCTCCACAAGTGAGTCCTTAGCGACTTAGTCAACTAGGGCCGTCCCATTCCAGCCATGTGGTTGCAAGTATGACCCAGTTCAAAGGCTTGCAAGGTTAAGTCCTTAGAGTGACCAGGGCAAGACTACCCGAAAAACCAAATCAACACTCCCAATGCCACACTGGCCCACCTGATTACTCTTGCCATATGCCCCGGTCGAAATCTGTTTATCAAACCCGAGTTGATTAACATGCACCACGTGCCATCTACATCACATGATACTTTTCAAAAACAGGTTCAATATATCATTAAGTCCATATTAGCATTTGATTATCCAAAATCATGTCATGAGCACGAGTGTGTCTAAGCAGCATACTACAACGATCTAAACCCATGTTGGCAATTTAATAATGTCCAACTAGTAAACCACAACTAGGGTGACAAGGGATCATGGCACATACTTAAATAATCAAGGTGTCATATAGCAAATTGGTATTTATCTAACCCTGTGTTTAAACAAAGTATCTTTCTAATTGAACTAGCATGCAATAGTTTAAATCAAAATAGATTTGAAATGGGATCAATATGGTCAAAGCACAACTTGCCTTCAAAAAGCACTTGCTCTTGGTCTTGAGTTGGATCTGAGTCAACACTTCTCCTCGAATCCTTCCCAGACTTCAACGTCTACTCGTAAAGCGTGCAAATAGCAAATACACAAATGAACACTATGCAAAAGATCCCAAAACTCCAAATAAAATCCATAAACAGAGAGAACATAATTTTACGGATTTTTAGAAACTGGAATCGCCAAATTTGGAGTTAAACGCATAAAAGTTATGATTATTTAAAGTTTAAATAATCAATTAAATAATATTTCAGAGAAAAACTTTAGTCCAAAAATTAAATAAAATTCATATTTAGGTAGATCTCAATTTTATACAAATTTAGAAATTTGAACCACTCAAATCGGAGTTGAAACGCATAAAAGTTATAAGCGTTTGAAGTTTGAATCTAAATTTGAATCAATATTTCGAATTAATAAATCATTTTCTTTTGGAAATTAATTATTGCGTACAGCATGGACACGTGGCAGCTCCTGATTGGCCTGGCGACGTCGGCCCATGGGCTCGGTCCACACTCGGCTTGGGTCCACCGTGGACTCGGCGCTCCACGTGAGATCGACATGTGGGCCCACTCGGGTGACGCGTCATTCTTGGCGTCGACGCCGGGCTCACCACGGTGCCGACAGGTGGGTCCCACCGATGACGTCATGGGTGACGTCCGCGATCGTTGGCCGACACGCGGGCCCCGCGTGTCGCTGATCACGACGCGCGTGGCGCGACAGTTCGGCTTCCTGGACGGCGTGGCACAATCGTGGCCGTTGGTTTGAAATCCGACTACCGGGATTGAGTTTGGCCTCATGTGCTTGGGGCGACGCGTGATCGATCGTGGGCCGTTGGATCTAGATCCAACGGTTGGGATTAGATCTAGGATTTTCAACGGGAAACTCACCGGTGGCGTGGCACGATCCGGGCCTTTGGATCTTGATCGGACGGTTGGTGGAGCTCGGGTCGGCGATGGCTTTCACGGCGGAGTTGCGGCTGCCGGCTGGCCGAGGGCGACCACCCAAACGGCGGTTGGGGCGTGCTCGGCGAGATGGAGGGTGTCTTCGGCGCGCTGGCCGGGTTTCGAATCTGGGGTCAATGGCGGCGAGGATCGCGGACGGCCGGCGAGGCGAGGCAAGGACCGTGGTGGCGCTTCACGCAACTACGGCGAGCGATTCCGGCGAACCTACGGCGGCTAGAGCTCGGCGGGTTAGGGCAAGAAGTGCGCGGGGTCACGGCGGTCCTCGGGGTACGATCCGGGCATTAAATAGCCCCGGGAGGCGTGCTCAGGGCGGAGCCCTAATCGGTCACGGCGGCGCACTCGGCGGCGGAGTCCGGCTTTCGTATTCGGAAGACGACGAAATCGTGGCCGCCCACGCAGTCGCGATCAACGGCCACGATCGCACGGCGCGATCGGGTCCGGTCCGAACACGGCTCGGTCGGGGTCGGGCGGATCTCAGCCGTTGGATCTTGATCCAACGGTTGGGATCGATTAGGGTTAGGAGTGGGTTCGGTCGAGTCAACTGGCTCGGTCGGACTCGAGTCCGACTTCGATCGGATGAACGATTTGACCCGAGTTGGATTTTACAGCGATTTAATATTTAAAATAATTCGATAATTCATTTAATTCATTAAAAATAGCAAATGACTCAGAAAAATTCCAGAAAAATTCTGGAAAATATTTTGGATTATTTTGGACTCAAATAAAATATTTCCAACAAAAATTTATTTGCAAAATTAAATTCTTCAATTATTTCAAAATGGAATAAATTCAAATAAATTCCAAATAAATCCAAATAAATTCCAGAAAATTCCAAAAATTCACCAAAGTGCCAAATCACACATGATTTTAAGAAAAGCAAAATTTTGGGATGTTACAAACCTCCCCCCCTTAATAGAATCTCGTCCCCGAGATTCAGGGCTCACTAAAGAAATAGGTTTGGAAATTCTTTCTTCAAATCCTCTTCGCTCCCAAGTCGCTTCACTTTCTTCATGGTTGCTCCAATCGAACTCTACAGAATCGGGTTGACTTGTTTCTAGTTTCTCGATCCATTGTGTCTAGAATCCTCACAGGTGCTCCTTATAAGTCAAATCCTCTTGCAACTCAATTGACTCTAGCGGTGCCTGCTCCTCAGAACTCGGAGACACTTCTTCAACCAGGACACATGGAACACGCCATGCACTCCTGCTAACGATCGTGGCAACTCCGGTGATAGGCAACTTCACCCTCGCGACTCAAAATCTTAAATGGTCCAACATAACGGGTGCGAGTTTCCCTTTGGCATGGAACCTCTTAACTCCCCGAGAGGCGTAACTCGAGGTATACAAAGTCTTACGGTTCAAAACTCAAATCTCGGCGACGATTGTCAAGATAACTCTTCCATCGAGATTGGGCTATCTTCAACCTTTCCCTAATCATAGCGACCGCTTCCTCGGCCTCTTGAAGAATATCAGGCCCAAAGACACGGCTCGCCACGGCCTCATTCCAATTCAATGGTGTCCGACAGTGGTCGACCATACAAAGGCCTCAAAAGGTGACATCTCAGAAACTAGCCTGATAACTATTGTTGTAACTAAACTCGGCATACGGCAAACTTTTATCCCAAGAGGTAGCATAAGCCAATGCACAAGCTCTCAACATATCCTCTAGAATCTGGTTGACTCTTTCTGGCCTGTCCATCCGTCTGCATGGATGATAAGTCAGATCAAGTTTAAACGGGTTCCCATGGCTTCATGCAACTTATTCCGTAACCTTGAGGTAAATTGGGTACCTCTGTCCGATACAATCCTCTTTGGCACTCCGTGCAAACAAACAATCTCGATCATGTACAACTCGCTAACTTATCTCCCGAGTAAATGGTCTTCACGGATAAAATGGGCTACTTTAGTCAAGCGATCCACTATAACCCATATGGAGTCATAACCTCCTTGAGTCTTGACAAACCGGTAATGAAATCCATTCCGATTTCCTCCCACTTCCACTCAGGTATTTTCAGTGGTTGTAGCAATCCCGCTGGTCTCGATGCATTGCCTTGACTCTCTCGGCATACGTCGCACAATGCAACATGCTCGGCAACTTCACGTTTCATACTCGGCCACTGCATCTCTCCTTGGATCCTCGATACATCTTGGCGCTTCGGGATGAATCGAGTACTTAGAGTCATGGGCTTCTTCCGTAATCGCTTGCTTTAACTCCTTTTTGTTAGGCACACAAATGCGATCCTTCATCCATAACGTGCCTTGCTCGTCTAGCTTGAAATCCTTTGCCTTGCCTTCCTCCATTTTGGACTTAATCCTACGGATCTTGTCATCATCCTTCGTCCTTCTCGGATCCGGTCCTCTAAAGTAGGCTTTACTTCCAAGGCGGCCAAGAATCCGCTTAGGTACAACCTCAATCTTCATTTTCCGAAATCCTCACATAACTCATCCTCGACTTGTGGCTAGCAACGTACTCACGGTATGGCTCTTCCGACTCAGAGCATCGGCTACTACGTTGGCCTTCCGGGATGGTAATGAATTCCAACATTATAGTCCTTGATCAATTCTAGCCATCTCCTTTGCCTCATATTCAGATCCGATTGGGTGAATATGTACTTAAGGCTCTTATGATCCGTATATACTTCACATCTGTTTCCAATCGATAGTGACGCCATATCTTCAAAGCATGCACTACTACGGCTAACTCTAGGTCATGTGTCGGATAATTTTCCTCATGCGGCCTCACCGCCTTGATGCATAAGCGACGACCTTTCCATTCTCAGACAAGACACATCCAAGTCCTTGGCGCGATGCGTCACAATAAATATCGAAGCTTTGAGCAACATCCTAGAGAACTAACACCTGGCCGATGTCAATCGCTTCTTCACTCTGAAATCCTTCCTCACATTAAGGCGTCCATGCAAACTTCTTTTCCTTCTTCAAAGAATTGCGTAAGAGGTTTCGCAATTGTCGAAAAACCTTCGATGAAACGGCGGTAATATCCTGCCATTCCAAGGAAACTCGAATGGGTCACAGTCTTGGTGCTCCCAATGTAACACAGCTTCTACTTTGCTTGGATCTACTGGCGACTCTTCATGCTGGTCATTACATGTCCAAGAAACTCCACCTTGTCCTTCCAAAAATCACACTTCTTGAACTTGGCGAAAAGTTCTTTGTTCCTCAGCTTTTCCAAAACTCGCCTTAAGTGTTCGGCATGTTCATCCTCTGTCTTGGAGTAGATTAGGATATCGTCTATGAACACGACGACAAACTTGTCCAAATATTCCATGAACACCTTATTCATCATATTCATGAAATAAGTGGCGCATTAAATCGGCCTCAAAGGACATAATCAGAACTCGTGAATGTCCATATCTTGACGAGAATGCGATCTTGAATATCTTACGATCGGATCTTTAATCGATGATATCCCGATCTCGAGATCAATCTTGGAGAAAACTCGGCTCCTCTTAATCGATCAAACAAATCATCAATCCCGGGTAGCGGATACTTATTCTTCACGGTGACTTCATTGAGTGCACGGTAGTCAATGCACATCCTCGAAACTCCCGTCCTTCTTCTTGACAAACAAAAGCGGTGCTCCCCATGGCGATTTAACTTGGTCCGATAAATCCTTTCTCCATTAACTCTTCTATTTGTTTCTTCATCTCTACCAACTCCTCGGTTGACATCCGATAGGGTCTCTTTGCTATCGGTCTTTGTGCATCTCGGTACAAGCTCTATCACAAACTCTATGTCCTGTCTGCGGCATACCGGGTAGATCTTCGGGAAAAACATCGGGTACTCATTCACTCTTGGGACATCCTCTATGCCGATTGCCTTGGTATGTGTTAACCATCAACTGTCCATCTCTAGCTGCAGTGGCTTGAAATTCCACTTTCTTCCCACACGGGCTCTCAATCGAGATAGTCCTTCGTCCACAATCCAATACGACCTTGTGCTTGGATAACCAATCCATTCCCAATATAACATCTAAGGTCCTGGGTCTCCAAAATTATAAGGTTTGCTAGGAACTCTATTCCATCTATTAGTATTCTCACCGGAACATCCTACTTCCGTTCGGAGTTCGGAACTGTGGGTTTGAACTAAAAGCATGCACTTAAGTCTTGCAATCCTTAAGTCATTTCTAGTAGCAAAGCCTTGCGAAACAAACGAATGCTGAAGCTCCAGAGTCAAACAAAGCTGCTGCCAGTATCGAGTTAACAAGTAACTTACCCGATTTGACGTCCGTAGCATTTTGCAATGCATCCGCGGTGACATGGTTGACTCGGCCTCTCACCTGATGCAGGGTGTGGCTCTCGTCTTTGGCGCCCTAGCTGGGTGGTTCCTAGATTGAAGCGGCGGGGTCGCTCCTCGCATCTTCTTCGGACAAGCTGTTGGCAAAGTGTCTGGCTCGTTGCGATTGTAGCAGACGTCTCACTTGTTCCTCGATTGCACAGGGTAGCGTTTCTAGCGGGGCTGGGGTTTGGTAGTTACGATTGGCGGGTCTTGGTGCTGAGGATGGTGTCCTTGTTGCATTCTGTGGTTGGAATCAAGAATTGATTTGGTGCAACTCTCAAGCGCCATGCGTTCCTCGACGTGATCCTTCTTTGTTGCATCCTGCGCTTCTGTTCTCATCCGGTTCCTTGCGCTTGTCCTCAAGAATAAGCGCCTTATTCACCAACTCTTGGAAATCTGGAAAGGTGTGGGTGATCAACCCTACTTGCAATCCTGAGTTAAGTCCCTTCATAAAACGAGACTGTCTGGATTTATCTGTCGCTACATCCTCAGGTGCGTAGCGTGCTAGCTGTGTGAACTTGTTCGGGTAGCTCGGCCATCGTTGATTACCTTGCTTGATGCTACGAACTCCTCCTTCTTAAGGTCCATAATTCCTTCAGGCACGTGATCTGTCGAATGCAAATTGTGAACTCTTCCCAAGTGATATCTTGAGGGTTCTCTGCGTGGCACGTAAGTTCTCCCACCATTCGGCCATTGTTCTTCCAACTGATGAGAAGCGTAAAGTACCTTCTCATTTCCTATGCATTGGGCTATGTGTAGCTTCCTCTCAATTGATCTTAACCAATCATCGGCCTCCAATGGATTGGCATTTCCAGAGAAAGTGGGTGGGTGAGTCCTCATGAACTCCGACAGCCTTGTATTCTGGCGTGGTCCCTGATTAACTTGATTGGCAGTGGCCTGAGCGGTGACGTGCTGCATTTGTTGCATCATAGCATGCATCAACTGGGTCTGAGCAAAGAAGAAATGCTCCAAAATTCTCGCACATCCAGTGGCGGTCGGTGCTCCATCATTGGGGTTTTCTGTTGGGCGAGATCCACTCCCATTGCTTCCAAAGTTCCCACGGGTGTTCACCATCTGTTGATTTGCTCTAGGTTTAGAGATGAGAGGGAAACAAGAATAGACAAGTAGTATGGACTTTATGCGAGGCGAAAGGGGTAACTTTAAGGTCCATCTTTATTATTAATAACTTGGTATGGTCGCTTACAATGCCTAAGGGCCTTGCAACACATAATGCACACTCAAAGAAACAAAGCAAATCCAAATCGAACTAACTCGAATCTAACGCCTAAAGGGTGACTCTTTATTTTATGACGCGACTCGGCGAAGGAGTCTCACTATAGAACCTAAGCTCACTCATCGAGAAAACCTCCACGGCACGGAGTGCGGATCTTTGCGGCATAAGCGCGAAAGCGATCGCCATGTCCAAATGACTATGTCATCTGTGGTAGTCGAAGAAGCGTGTCCTCATCGAGATCGACTCCTCTTCCGATCTCGCTCGTGTAGCTCGAGCATCGGCTCGGTCAGGTCCGCATAAAGTCATTTCCAACTCGTCAATCCTTCGTAGAAGGTGTGCCACATACTCTTGAGCTTCCCGCCATCTGTTCTTCTCTGTTGTGATCTCCTTGCGGGCCTTCTGTAGCTCCTTGCTTGTATTATCTAGTACATCTTCCTGGGCGACGACGAATCGTGCCAAGCATGTAACCGTGGCATTCTCATCCTGAATCGTCTTCGGTCAAGAAGGTTATCGCTGCGCGGATGATAACGAACACCGTGCTTTCCAACTCTCTGGCGTGAATCGGTAATGTGCCGCATTGCTCGTCGTGAAACTTCTTGGATACCCATCCGCATTGTAGATCTTCTAGCGGTCTGATGTATCGGGCGATTGCCTGGGCCCCTCTTCCTGACAGGTACCTCAATCCTCACGTCACAAGCCTTGATCAATCCTGCTTGTCTGATCACTTCTACTTGGTATTGGGGCTTCTCAAAATCTCCGAGAGTTTGTAGCATGTGCCAAAGCTCTGCGGCGTGACCAACTCCCAGATCAACGTAGTTGAACTCTTCCTCCATCTGTCACAAGAGTGCTTTACGTAAGAACTCGGAATTTTCGAATTGTGACAAGGTAAGGGAAATTTTCAAAGAAGAGACAAGAAAAGAGAGAAGGGATAAGTCGTGATGTCATTTCTTGTCTTCACAAATTTTTAGCTTTAGAAAATAGGTTTTATCCTCACTACGACCATTCTAGCTAGGGTTGAGCCTACGGTCAAGTATGGCTCGATACCACCTCTGTCGGGACCCCGAATTTGCAAATCAGGACCCTCTGTGTATTCAAAGACTAGTCCAGAACGCCGCTTAGTGCACACGGTCTTAACATCGGTAAATATCACAATCATACCAATCGATACCATAAAAGTACTTTATTAAAGTAATAAACCGGTTACTCGACCTTATAGCCAAGTTACAAATATATGCCTCAGAGGGGCTAAACTTATTCAGAGAAAAATAATAGCGGCGGAAAATCAAATAAACTTAGTGGCGCCATCCAAGATACCACGTGCAATGGCCGGGCTCGCATCCCTAAGTAGTCGGGTCCTCTTGGAGTTCCTCCTCCAAAGTGGCGTAATCTCCTCTTCAACTGGTATTGTGTTGAGGCAAGGGTGAGTACTTGGTACTCAGCAAGTCATGCACGAATGCAAGCTAATATACTATATGCATGGCTTGGTACAAAGGAATAGCTCAAGGTATATTTATGTAAACAAGATTTGACAAGTAATATAAGTAGATTCGAAGCGGTAAAAACAAGTAAAGCATAAATAACTTTGCAAGAAGTTTAAATAACATTTTTCCCCATCCTAAACCACATTTCCATCATCTTCTTTGTTAAACCAACCCAACTTTTCAAATCCAAGTTATTTTCGTAAAGTCTAACCCTTGATTGTAATCCCCGAGCATTGTCGATCACAGTGGACTCGGCTATTTAAATAGATTCTACACTCTGCAGAGGTTATGCACTTTACCCACAAGATACAATCCACTCACCACGTCGGTAGTGAATCGCCATACAAGAGTATGCGAATGAGCGATCATAACAAAGCCTTCGGAAGCCTCAAACAACACAGGTGGTCCTCTCCAGACGTGCTCTACACCATCCCTTCCCTTAGCCAAGGCGAAGTATGGGACCAACACACCGTTAGATGGGTACCGGCCACGCCACGATACGCTCCCCGCACAATCACACAAACGGTGTAATCGACACCCTGAGGCTCCACAAGTGAGTCCTTAGCGACTTAGTCAACTAGGGCCGTCCCATTCCGACCATGTGGTTGCAAGTATGACCAGTTCAAAGGCTTGCAAGGTTAAGTCCTTAGAGTGACCAGGGCAAGACTACCCGAAAAACCAAATCAACACTCCCAATGCCACACTGCCCACCTGATTACTCTTGCCATATGCCCTGGCCGAAATCTGTTTATCAAACCCCGCTTGATTACCATGCACCACGTGCCATCAACATCACATGATACTTTTCCAAAACAGGTTCAATATATCATTAAGTCCATATTAGCATTTGATTATCCAAAATCATGTCATGAGCACGTAGCAGGTCTAAGCAGCATACTACAACGATCTAAACCCATGTTGGCAATTTAATAATGTCCAACTAGTAAACCACAACTAGGGTGACAAGGGATCATGGCACATACTTAAATAATCAAGGTGTCATATAGCAAATTGGTATTTATCTAACCCCCAGGTTTAAACAAAGTATCTTTCTAATTGAACTAGCATGCAATAGTTTAAATCAAAATAGATTTCGAAATGGGATCAATATGGTCAAAGCACAACTTGCCTTCAAAAAGCACTTGCTCTTGGTCTTGAGTTGGATCCTGAGTCAACACTTCTCCTCGAATCCTTAGGCACTTCAACGTCTACTCGTAAAAGCGTGCAAATAGCAAATACACAAATGAACACTATGCAAAAGATCCCAAAACTCCAAATAAAATCCATAAACAGAGAGAACATAATTTTCTGGATTTTTAGAAACTGGAATCACAAATTTGGAGTTAAAAGCATAAAAGTTATGATTATTTAAAGTTTAAATAATCAATTAAATAATATTTCAGAGAAAAACTTTAGTCCAAAAATTAAATAAAATTCATATTTAGGTAGATCTCAATTTTATACAAATTTAGAAATTTGAACCACTCAAATCGGAGTTGAAACGCAAAAGTTATAAGCGTTTGAAGTTTGAATCTAAATTTGAATCAATATTTCGAATTAATAAATCATTTTCTTTTGGAAATTAATTATTGCGTCGGCATGGACACGTGGCAGCTCCTGATTGGCCTTGGCGTCGGCGGTCCATGGGCTCGGTCCACACTCGGCTTGGGTCCACCGTGGACTCGGTCCCACGCTTCCACGTGAGATCGACATGTGGGCCCACTCGGGTGACGTCATTCTTGGCGTCGGCGGGGCTCACCACGGTCGCGACAGGTGGGTCCCACCAATGACGTCATGGGTGACGTCCGCGATCGCATCGGCCGACACGCGGCCCCGCGTGTCGGTGATCACGCTGCCTGCCAGCGTGGCGCGGCAGTTCGGCTTCCTGGACGGCGTGGCACAATCGTGGGCCGTTGGTTTGAAATCCGACTACCGGGATTGAGTTTGGCCTCATGTGCTTGGGGCGCACGTGGATCGATCGTGGGCGTTGGATCTAGATCCAGCGGTTGGGATTAGATCTAGGATTTTCAACGGAAACTCACCGAAGTGGCGGGCACGATCCGGGCCTTTGGATCTTGATCGGACGGTTGAGTGGAGCTTCGGGTCGGCGATGGCTTTCACGGCGGAGTTGCGGCTGCCGTGGCCGAGGGCAGCGACCACCCAAGCGGCGGTTGGGGCGTGCTCGGCGAGATGGAGGGTGTCTTGGTGCGCTGGCCGGGGTTTGAATCTGGGGTCAATGGCGGCGGAGGGCGGCGACGGCGGCGAGGCGAGGCAAGGACCGTGGTGGCGCTTCACGCAACTACGGCGAGCGATTCGGCGAACCTCACGGCGGCTAGAGCTCGGCGGGTTAGGGCAAGAAGTGCTTGGGTCACGCGGTCCTCTGGTACGATCCGGGCATTAAATAGCCTCGGAGGCGCGGTTTCGCATGGAGCCCTAATCGGTCCGGCAAGACTTTACGGGCGTGAGTCCGGCTCGATTCTGAAGACGACGAATCGTGGCCGCCCACGCAGTCGCGATCAACGGCCACGATCGCGACGGCGCGATCGGGTCCGGTCCGAACACGGCGGCTTTCGGTCGGTCGGGCGGATCTCGGCCGTTGGATCTTGATCCAACGGTTGGGATCGATTAGTGGTTAGGAGTGGGTTCGGCCGAGTCAACTGCTCTGTCGGACTCGAGTCCGACTTCGGTCGGATGAACAGTACTTGACCCGAGTTGGATTTTCCAGCGATTTAATATTTAAAATAATTCCCGATAATTCATTTAATTCATTAAAAATAGCAAATGACTCGGAAAAATTCGGAAAAATTACGGAAAATATTTTGGATTATTTTGGACTCAAATAAAATATTTCCAACAAAAATTTATTTGCAAAATTAAATTCTTCAATTATTTCAAAATGGAATAAATTCAAATAAATTCCAAATAAATCCAAATAAATTCCAGAAAATTCCAAAAATTCACCAAAGTGCCAAATCACACATGATTTTAAGAAAAGCAAAATTTTGGGATGTTACAGGTAGCCACCTTCTCGATAGCTGTGGCAAGCCTATCAAGGCCAAATTGGAGTATTGCTTGCAGCCTCGTGTCCTCTTCAGTTGGGATTGTCTTGGCTTTCTTTGCTTTTGGGGCAGACGACTCACCAACATATTGAGATTGTGTACCTTCTTCAGTTGTGGCAGTTGCTTTGTCATCTTCAATTTCAGTCACTTCTGTAGCTAAGGGTCGCTTGATCCCTCTACACACTTCCTCGTAGCCAAAATGTTGCAAAAAATTGTAGCCATCTCATAATAGTTAGACTAGTTGTTCTTTCTTCTATTTGAGAAACCAATACTATATCTAATGTCCTGATATTATTTTGTTATCAGCCGACACTACATGCATTGATTGACAATAACTGATAATGAGTAATCTAATATAGCAAATTGATTTATACCATATTGCAAAGGGAGAACTTCATATAGATCTGTAGCCAATTGATTTATATACCATATTGTGGAGTTGTTGGTCAGGCCTCTCCTCCTGCTGCCAAAGCCGGGTCGCGCTCTCCTGTCGCCGACACCGAGTCGCCGCCCTCCTGCCGTTGATGCCAGGTCACTCCAGGTAGCCGCCCTCCTACGCCGGGTCTTTGCCCTCGTCGCTTCGGGTCGCCGACCTCCTGCACCGAGTCTCCGCCCTCCTATCGCTCCAGGTCACCGACCTCCTTGCCTTTGATCTGCCGCGAGGCTCGTCGATCTGCAACGTGGCCCTCCAGATCTGCCGCCGCCCTTCTACCGCGGCACGACTGCTCGATCTGCGCCTGCCACCTGGGAGCAAGGATCCAAAAATGGCGAAATTTTGAATTTTTTCACCGAGATTTTTTATTTCGGACCCCTCGAGATCCTAAATCTCGGTCGAATAAAAAAATTTAAATTGCTACAGTGATTTTGGATTTCTCGGCGGTTTGATTTCGGCCGAAATTTGGTGGTTTTTTTTTCCGGATTTTGATTTTTGTGCATGGGATTTGATTGGACTTAGGGTCAATATCATTCACAAAAAATTTCAAAAATTTTTGACATATTTTTAACCATTTTTTGGTCAGTTCAATTTGTCGGTTAGGACTGTCCAAATTTTTTAAAATTTCTCAAAATTGATCATCATCTGAAAATTTTATGAGAATATTATAGATGTATTAGGACCATTCAAAAATTTTTTAAAATTTTTATAAAGTGGTTTGTACTATTTTTCAGTCAGGTGAATTTTGTCAGTTCGTCTTTAGTAGCACTATTTGAATTTTTTAAAATTCGCAAAGATTGATCATCATCTAAAAATTTTATGAGAATATTATGAATATGTTAGTACCATCCACAAAATTTTTTAAAAGTTTCTAATGTGGTTTGCACCATTTTCCATTCGGTTGAAATTTGCCGATCAACATTTTATGAGGACAACGACATTGTTATATTTTTTAAAAATGTCTCATGTTTGATCATTATCTGAAATTTTTATGGGAATATTAGTAATGCATTAGGACCATCCAAAAAAATTTTCAAAATTTTTTGATGTGTTTTGGACCATTTTTTGGTCGGTTCAATGTGGGCCGAGATGTCGGTGATTTCGGCCGAGATCTCGAATTTCCCAGTTGAAAAAAACCGGATTTGAAATTTGGTTTTTGAATTTCGTTCGAAATTTCTGAATCTCACTGAAATTTTGAATTTTGGTCAGTCCCAAGATAGAGTCCGAAAACAAAATTTGAATCCAAGCCTGGGAGGTGAACCGTGGCCTCTTGATCTACCGCTCCTGCCCTCGGCTGCTGTGCGAAGGCTCAATCTGCGCCGCCGCTAGGGATGGCAGTTTTACCCATGGGTTTGGGTACCCATGGGTACCCGACCCGATAAGGATGGGTATTGGTAGCATTTTAAACCCATGGGTTTTCGGGTTTGGGTACCCGATAAGGTCACAGGATGGGTGTGGCTATCAGTTTATACCCATGGGTACCCGATGGGTGTCCTATGACAAACGGGTCCCACTTTTTATAATATATATATTAGAGAATCAAAACCCTAACTCACTAATTTGCTGCCACAATCTTCTCGTTTCCTTCGGATTCCCCTGCCGCAATCCCTCGCCACCCCTCTCTCTCGGTAGTCGGCACTCCCTCCCGCCACCGCCACCGCCTCTCCCTTTGGCCCCATCCCCACCCTCTTCACCTCCTCGCTCCCATGGCCCCCATCACTCCCACCTTGGTGGCTCAGCTCCCTCCGGCTCCCTCCCTTGGGGTCGGCCATCCGCATGGCGGTGCTACCGGTGGGAGGGCCGATCCCACCGTCGTGCCTACGTGACTACGTGGCGCTGATGGGTCGCTCCCTTCCCTCTCCAACCAGGTATGGTTGCCCTCTCCGCTTCCCCTTCCCCGATTCCACCTTCGGTTGGGTCATGCCCTCCCCCTCCGGTGGCTACGGCGACTACGGTCAGACATATTTGTTTGTTGCTATAGATACCCATGGGTACCCATTGAGTATTGGGTACCCATTGGGTTTAGGCATGGGTAAAGATTTGTACCCGAAAGATTTAATGGGTTTGAGTGGGCGACACTTTATTTGAGTTTGGGTATGAAACAATGGTACCCGAAGGTACCCACACGATTGACATCCCTAGCCGCCGCCTACGAGGTGAGGTGATGAATCGTGTGGCAGGCCCAGGAGAGAGGTAACAAAAGGAGAGCACAGACGCGAGTGGACGAGCCCATCCGTTATTTTTTTTATGAGATCACTTCATCCGGTACCTTTTTAGAATATTCCATATAACTGAATATCGTCATCCAACTCATTCATCCATTCAAACATTCGAATGATATCAAAACTGAATATAGGCTTATCCGGAAAACCAAACACGATCTAAACGACTACAAATCCAAAGATGATCATCTCATTCACCCTTGTCCACCCAACCGACGACACCCTACTACCCTAGTAGAGGCCGAAGATAGGCGGGCGGATAGACGAGCGGCGGCGGCCACCGCCCGACGAGAGAGAGGGGTACAGGCGTATAGCCAGCCATGGAGGCGATCAGCAGCCGGAGCCGGACCGGAAGCGCCGGCGTGAAACGCCGCAGAGATGGCGGCGGCGGCGGCGGCATCCTCCGCTCCATCTTCTCCCGCCTGGACGACCACTTCGACCTCGCCCGCTGCTCCGCCGTCTGCAAGTCATGGTCCGACCCCACTACGCGACTCATCTTCCTTTCCCTCCTCCGTGTTCCCTTTCTTCTCCGGGGGATTTGATTATTTGCCCCGAAGTTGAGTGGCATTTGATCATTTGCCCAAAGTTGATTGGTATTTGATCATTTGCCCTACGATGTCAAATGATCAAATACCAATCAACTTTGGGCAAATGATCAAATGCCACTCAACTTCAGGGCAAATAATCAAATTTTCCTTCTTCTCCCGGTTGCTCGAAGCAGCAGCCGGTTCCTTTGGTGCTATGCTCTTTCGATTGTGTTTTGTCTGTATGTATGTGCTCCCGTTTTGCTATGCTGATTTAGTTCGTCTAAGTGGAGTTTAGGTCGGGCGGTAATTAGCAGCAGAAGCCGGCTTCTGATTGGGGTTAAGAAGAACAGCACCAGGGAGAATCTGGTTGGGAGGAACTCAACTTTTTATTATGCCCGTGCGTTGCTACGAAAAACAACATTGATAACGAAAAATAAAGATTAAAAAATAAAAAATACTATTTCATAAGATCAAACATATATCTTTAAGGCTTCGTTTCTTGCAAAAGCTGGCTAATTAAAGCAACGCTTCGTTTCTTGCGTAGAGCAATTAAGCAGGGCAATTAAATAGGGCAATTCATGTGACGTGGGAAGAAACTCTCACTTTATATAGTAGAGATTATTATGACCGCGCTAATTTCATTAGGCAATTGATTGATAAATCATAGATGCACTCCTCACTACACAGCATGGGAAAACGGTGATCTGAGAAGAACTGTCCCATGTGCATTAGACACACTGCTGTATTTTCGTGTTGTGCGCTGATGTGATCCATTCTAGAGGTTGCAAGATAAACCCTTAAACGTTGGGTCGGTAGATCATACAAGTGAATGTTGGTAAGACACCGAATCACTGATAGAATAGGTCAGTTGTTCGCCTGCTGGCATTTTTTTATATCTGAGATGCATTTAATTTCTCATTTACTTGTTATCTTCTTCTTAGCCATGCTACCTCAGGAGCAAATTAGTGTTCTATGTTTCTTCTTTGGATTTCCATACAGAGTCTACGACACCTAAATCAATGTTATTTCTGGTTTCGAGTTACCAATTGATGTACGGACAATTCTTGTGCTAGTCTTTGTACATTCTTTTAGTATTTCTGTTAATGAATTTTTCTCGTCTAGATCGCCCGGATGAATGTTTCCTTGTGAAAATTTTACTTGACTGGCTAGATAGTTCACAGTGATTCATGTCGTCTTCTTCCTTTTTAACTTTTGATTTTTGTACCTTTTGTAACTTTTATATATATTTTATGTATTTGTATATACACAGTAGGATGCTCTCCTACGGTTCTCCTTAAAAAAAATGTGTACTTATGATTTTCTGCTTGGCTGACAGGAATAGGATTATCGACAGAGCTCATCTGATGAGGGATCTATATTACAAGAGGAACCCACAAGCAAGAAGCTCAAGTTCTAATATTTCAATGAAGAGTTATTTTAAGGAGCTTGTAATGGATGAACATGCATCATCTTTCTCTAGAAGGCCTGCTGAGGTTTATCAGTGGATTGGTCACCCTATGCGGTAAGCCCCTGTTGTGTTGATCTCCTGAAGTTACGCCTCCTACTGTGTATAGTGATGTCAGCTACAGGAGCTTTCATTTTCTGAAGTAATCAAACATATTTTTCTTTGTATTATCATATTGTTCTATTTTAATCAATTATCTTCTGTTTTTGAGCTACTATATATCGGTTGGAGAGTGGTTCAATTATCCACATTATCTTTCACTTTCTTATTTCTTTTTTCAGTGTCACCTTGTGCCATATGAAGAGTGGTTTAATCTTAACTGGAGTTGGAGATAAGGTGAGTGTTGCATCCTGTAGTGGTGTTCTTGTTATGTTCATCAATGTGAAACTTCTATTTTATTTTGGAGAGTAATTTACAACAATCCCAATTGTAGTTAATGTTTTTGTTAAATATTAATGATTATATGTTTTAGATTTGTTGCTAGACGCCTAGACCCCCTATATTTAGAAGCTTCACACGTAACATACCTAACAAAATAATCTTAAATAATAAAAAATAAGTTTGTAAATTGTATTTTGTGAAGGGTGTGATAAATGGTCCTCCTGTTGTGGTAACGGCATAATGATGCAGAATGTCACATGACATGATTGTGGAAACCATGGGGTGCTTAAGTCCGAAGTCCAAGGTTTAAATAATTGAGCATGACTGAAGATTTGTAGTGCTAAACTCTTTGATTTTCTTAAATATCACCAATCTACTTATGATCATGCTCATCTTGAATATCTCATCATTTTGACATTGATCTTTGCCAGATTCTCCGAATTTGGTCTGCTGAAAGTTGCAAATACATGAATGAGTACAATGTTCCAAATACTAAAATGCTGGTTGACTTTGATTTTGATGAAAATAAGGTAATCAATATCGGGACACTTAAGTTCTGCAATTTAGGTATCGCTAGCTGTAGCCTTTTGCGTTTGACAGTAAGAACAAGTATACAAGATTCTTGCTTGAGTTTTAGTTACATATGAAGTTTTAAATATTCCATATATGCATGCATGCATACTTGTAGCAGACTGCAGCCTTGAGGAAATGTGCCACCTATTGATATGCCACAAACTTCAGCTGTACATTTTAAACAACTTATTCTTGTAGATATGAGCATTTAAACGCCTTGACATCCGTAATATGCTTTCCGTGTATTTAAAATGTGGATGGAAACTGCAAATACAGCATATGTGCTATAATCTTATCAAATAGTAACCCATCTTAAACATTTGAAACCATTCTATTCTACACTAGTGAGATTGGACCAATAATCATGGGATGGTTGTATAGTTGTTGATTCTTGTAGGCACATGTCCCCCCCCCCCCCCCCTAGACACAGGAAAGTGGTTTGCATTGACTAAAAGAGGAGATGATTGTGTCCTCATTAGAAACACCAAGTGTGGTTTGTCTTGGAAATTTTGATAGGTTGAGCATTTTTTACCATTATGTGCATTAGGTTGCACTATAAATAGATATTGTCAGATGTTCTGCCATAGCATTGTCAACTTAACTCTAAAACTGGAATTGGTGCTCTGAGTTGTATTATCTAAACTATTTATTTATTCATGGAGATGCAGTGAACCAAAGAGTTACGGTTGAAACGATTTTTTTTTGAACCACAGGGTGTCTTTAATTAATTTAACACAGTGCAGACTTCTTGTTTAGCTGTTATGAAAAGATTCCAATCCTATGTGAAGATTGTAGGTTTGACTGGCTCCCAGCTTTGCATATGGAGACACAGCGAACCAAGAAGCATATTTTAATCTCCTGGAGCCTCATTCAATCATGGGTTATGCATGAGGTGTGGAACTTGGTTTTAATTTCTCGACATGACATGCCTTTTGTTTCGAACAAATTACAAGATTGATGTTACCATAGTATTAAAATTATCGAATTGTTCTTGAAGCATGAAAATATGTGATTACAGTGGCACAGGAGTGATGCATAGGCTTGTGCATGCCCAGCATTATTTGATAAATATTTTATTAGTTGAGACATTTTTGTTGTTATTTTAATTAGAGTATATATTTGCTTCTCTGCAGTTACGCAGATCCAGAGGTTGTAATTGGTTGTGAGGATGGTAGAGCCTTTGTACATGATATGTACAGCAGGAGTTGCTCAAGCATTTTCCGGTAAGTACAAGGGAGCCAAGTAACATAGCATGTGAATACAGTGTTTTTCCAATTGTTTATGTGTTTTCACAAGCTTCACTTCATTTCAGAGTAGTTCTGTAATTTTGTATAAACTTACTTGATAACCATGATAGCAAGTATAATTTCCAGATTGTGTTGTTGGTGCATATCTCTACTATATAAAGTGAGAGTTTCTTCCCACGTCACATTAATTGCTCTGTTTAATTGCCCTATTAATTGCCCTGTTTAATTGCCCTACGCAAAAAATGAAGCGTTGCTTTAATTAGCCAGCTTTTGCAAGAAACGAAGCGTTAAAGATAGATGTTTGATCTTATGAAATAGTATTTTTTTTATTTTTTAATCTTTATTTTTCGTTATCAATTTTATTTTTCGTAGCAACGCACGGACATATAACTAGTATTTATCAATGCGTGTCCCACAGCTCAAGAAGCTGAGATTTTTTTTTCTTGTATCATTCACGTAGTATCAAAGTCAAATTAAGACTGTATTTAGGTGTCGAATCTTCATTCTATTGGTATTGGATTGTCATGTTCAAACAAGTATACACCAGGCGCCATAGGGCCCGTGACGTGCGCCGGGCCGAGGAACACGCTGCTACACGCGCGGCAAGCTCGCAGGGCACGGCGTCCATCAGTGGCTAGGAGGGAAAGTAGATCTTTTTAGTTATTTTTGGTAATCCTTAATTAGTGGAGTTTGTTACTCCTTTTGGTTAGTTATTTTTGGTAATCCTTAATTAGTGGAGTTTGTTACTCCTTTTGGTGAAGCCGGAGGCTATAGATATGCAGGAAATCAAACACTAAAAAGCAAGAAAGATATTACCATCTATTCCTCTCTCTTCTCCTATCTAAGCCGTGGCGAGGGAATAACTCCACCGACGAAGAACGGCAGAAGGGGTATAACCCTGGCCACCACGGATAGCGGCTACGACCTACGTAGCCGAGGTCCTCCTACCCTCGGGATCACAGACTCTGACAACTTGGTATCAGCGTCGCGTCGATTTCCACGCTCCAGCACAAACCAATCCACCACCGCCACCCTCCGGCACCGGGCCAAGGCCACTCACCACCAAACTCCGCCACCTTCCTCGCCAAGCCTCCACCGGCCCACCTCTGTACATCCGGCTATGAGTGACGGAGAGCCAAGCCTCGCCGACATCGTCAAGATGTTAAAGACTTTGTCCGATGATGTGGCGGGCCTCAAGGAGAAAGCGGCTTCGTCGGCGTCGAGCAACCGAACTGACGGCCAGCACCACACCGATCGGCCGCCCAAGTTCCAGAAGATGGATTTTCCCCGATATGACGGCAAGTCTGATCCGCTGCTGTTCATAAATCGGTGCGAATCCTACTTCTGCCAGCAACGCACCATGCCGGAGGAGAAGGTTTGGATGACCTCCTACAATTTAGAGGACATTGCCCAGTTCTGGTTCATCCAGCTCCAAGAAGATGAAGGCACGCCTCCCTGGGGGCGCTTCAAGAGCTTCTCAAGCTGCGTTTTAGGCGGCCTTGCGCTCGGCGCCGCTCGTCGAGCTATCCGAAAGCCGCCCACCGGGCCGTCGAGAGTACTCCAACCGGTTCCAGCGCTCTGCGCTGTGGCGCCGCTTAGCGAAGATCGTGAGTGCGGCTCTACATCGGCGGCCCTCGCCCCGCTTCGGCCATCGAGATGCGCATTCACGCACCGTCGTCGCTCGCTGGCGACCATGAGCTTGGCACGCCAGCTGAGTAGTGGAACTAGACCGCATAAATCGGCCGGCTCCCAAAGCGGCGGCAATCTGGCGCGCCGCGCCCGTCCGGCGGTTCCGCGGGGCCGTTCTACCGATCACGGGTGCCAGCGCCTACTGCGCCACCGGCGAGAAGGGGCCAACCCGCTAGCGCTGTCGACGGAGGAAGCGGCGAACGACGTCGCTGGGTCTGCTATAACTGCAACGAGCCATACTCACGCGGCCACAACAGAGTCTGCCGCCGCATCTTCTACATCCACGGCGTCGATCTGGCCGAGGACGCGCCCGCTGAGGAGGCACCCGTCTACTCTCTCCACGCCGTCGCCGGCGTTCCAGTGTGCGGCACTCTCCAACTCAAGGTGCAGGTGGGCACGGCCACGTTGATCGCCCTCATCGACCACGGCTCCACCCATCGCTTCATCGGCGAGGCGGCAATGGCCCGGCTCGCCGTCGCGCCTCGGCCTCGATCGCGACTGCGGCCGTAACGGGCGAAAGGATCGCATGTCCAGCGTCTGCGCCAGCGCCCGTCGTCATCGACAACCGTTGCTCGTGGTCGACTTGTACATCATCTGCATTGGCCGGATATGACCTGGTGCTCGGCACTCAATGGCTGGCTACCTTGGGTAATATTGTCTGGAACGTGGCCGCCGGGACCATGGAATTCACGGTGGAGAACCAGCAGGTCTGCTGGCGCAGCGTCGCGCCGCCGACACCGCCGCGCATCCACTCTGCCTCGGTGACGGAACCCCTCCTCGACGAGCTGCTTGCATCCTTCGCCGACGTGTTCGCCGAGCCGACGGGCCTGCCGCCCGCGCGTGGTCGGGCGCCGTATCATCTGCAGCGGACACTACGCCGGTGGCGATGCGGCCTCTGAGATATCCGGCCGCCCACAAGACGGAGGCTGAAGCGATGCGAGACCATGCTCGCGAACAACATCATCCTAAGACAGCGACTCGCATTCTCTCGCCGGTCCTTCGTCCAAGAAACCGGACGGCTCGTGGCGCTCTGCGTCGACTACCGCGCCCTCAACGGTGGCGGCCAAGGACGCTGCGTTCGATACCGTCGTCGGCCGACGAGCTCTTGGACGAGCTCCATGGCGCCAAATACTTCACCAAACTGGACTTGCGCTCGGGGTACCACCAAGTGCGCATGAGGCCGGAGGATGTTCACAAGACGGCGTTCCGTACACACGACGGCCTCTATGAATTCCTGGTGATGCCGTTCGGACTCTGCAACGCCCCGGCAACATTTCAGGCGCTCATGAACGACGTTTTGCGTCCGTTCCTTCGCCGGTTTGTACTTGTTTTTGGCGACATCTTGATCTCTGACAAGTCATGGGCCGACCACCTGCGTCACCTCCGCGCTGTTCTTAGCGAGCTTCATCGGCACACCCTCTTCGTCAAGCGCTCCAAGTGTGCGTTCGGGGTCGCCTCAGTCGCCTACCTCGGCCACACGATCTCGGAGGCAGGGGTGGCCATGGACTCCGCCAAGGTGCAGGCCATTCACGACTGGCCGGAACCACGCTCGGCGCGGGCAGTGCGCGGCTTCCTCGGGCTCACGGGATACTACCGCAAGTTCATCCACAACTACGGTTCCATCGCCGCGCCGCTCACCGCACTGCTCAAGAAGGAGGGTTTCGCGTGGGGTCCTGAGGCTGCCTCGGCTTTCCTCGCCCTCAAGGCGGTCACCTCGGCCGGTGCTCGCTATGCTTAGGACTTCAACATGCCATTTGTCGCCGAGCGCGACGCGTCGTCCCACGGGTTTGGTGCTGTCCTCATCCAGGAGGGGCATCCGATCGCTTTCTTCGCCGCCGGTGGCGCCTCGACATCACGCCTTGGCGACCTACGGCGTGAGCTCATCGGCTTAGTTCAGCGGTGCGCCATGGCGGCCATACCTCTGAGGCGCCGCTTTCAGTCAAGACGGATCACTACAGCTTGAAGTATCTGCTGGACCAGCGCTTGGCCACCATTCCACAGCACCACTGGGTTGGCAAGCTGCTGGGATTCGATTTCTCCGTTGAATACAAACCGGGCGCGACGAACGCCGTCGCTGACGCGCTGTCCCGGCGCGACACCGTGGAAGGAGAGCTCCTTGCCCTCTCTGCTCCGCGCTTCGACTTCATCGACAAGCTCCGGCAGGCCCAGCTGGACCACCCAGCCCTTGTCACGCTCCGGGGCGACATCACGGCGGGCACCCGATCGCTCTCCTGGCGGTGGGCGGACAGTGCAATTTTTCGGCGGCGTACATCGGTGACTCCCGCCGCTCAAGAGATCGTGGAGCCATCCACGAGGCGGACACGAAGGCGCATAATGGACGCTTCCATAGGCTGCCGTGACTTCCATTTCCTCACATGAAGCAAGTTGTGCGAGAACGGGTGCGATGCGTGTGAAGTGCGCTAACGCTACAAGTCCGAGCACTGCACCGTGGTCTCCTTCTTCCGCCGGTTCCCGGGCGTGTGGATCGATGTCGCGCTAGACTTTGTGGAGGCCCTCACGGGTCGCGGCAAGTCGGTGATCCTCACTGTGGTGGATCGGTTCGGCAAATACGCCATTTCATTCCTTGGCACACCCGTACTCCGCTGAATCCGTCGCTCAGGCCTTCTTCAACGACATTGTCCGCCTCCACGGTGTCCCACAGTCCATGGTCTCCGACCGGGACACGGTGTTCACGTCGACGTTCTGGCAGGAGTTGATGCGGCTGATGGGGACCAAGCTGCAGATGACCACGGCGTTTCACCCCCAGGCCGACGGGCAGTCCGAGTCAGCCAACCGCGTCATCCTCATGTACCTGCGGTGCTTGACGGGAGACAGGCCGCGCGAGTGGCACCGGTGGCTTCCCTGGGCGGAGTTCCTCTTCAACACGGCGTACCAGACGTCCCTGCGGGACACCCCTTTCCGCGTGGTCTATGGGCGTGATCCTCCCTCCATCCGGTCCTATGAACCCGGGGAAACCAGGGTGCCGGTCGTCGCCAAGAGCATGGAGGAGGCACAGGAGTACCAGAAGCGCCACTACGACCGTGCGCACCGAGAGGTCACCTATCAGGTTGGTGATTGGGCGCTGCTCCGACTACGTCAGCGCGCGGCGTCATCTCTTCCTCAGGCTGTGGGAGGCAAACTGAAGCCACGCTTCTTCGGGCCGTACCGCGTCGTCGAACTCATCAACGAGGTCGCAGTTCGGCTGGAGCTTCCGCCTCGCGCCCGCATTCACAATGTGTTCCATGTGGGACTACTCAAGAAGTTCCAGGGGCCGCCACCAACAGCGCCCCCACCATTGCCGCTCCTGCATCATGGCGCCATTAGCCCAGAACCTGAACGCGCGGTGCGGTACCGACTAGCTCGCGGCGTACATCAGGTGCTCATCCAGTGGAAGGGCACGTCGGCCGCATCAGCAACCTGGGAAGACGTCGCGCCTTTCCGCGCCAAGTTTCCCCAATTCCAGCTCGAGGACGATCTGGCTCTCGACGGGGAGGGAGATGTCATGTTCAAACAAGTATACACCAGGCGCCATAGGGCCCGTGACGTGCGCCGGGCCGAGGAACACGCTGCTACACGCGCGGCAAGCTCGCAGGGCACGGCGTCCATCAGTGGCTAGGAGGGAAAGTAGATCTTTTTAGTTATTTTTGGTAATCCTTAATTAGTGGAGTTTGTTACTCCTTTTGGTTAGTTATTTTTGGTAATCCTTAATTAGTGGAGTTTGTTACTCCTTTTGGTGAAGCCGGAGGCTATAGATATGCAGGAAATCAAACACTAAAAAGCAAGAAAGATATTACCATCTATTCCTCTCTCTTCTCCTATCTAAGCCGGCGGCAGGGGGAATAACCCACCGACGAAGAACGGCAGCAAGGGGGTATAACCCGGCCGGCCACCACGGATAGCGGCTACGACCTACGTAGCCGAGGTCCTCCTACCCTCGGGATCACAGACTCTGACATGGATGCATAGAAGGTGAGAAATAGCAATTTGTGGGTATAATTGATCTTTTGAGAATGATAGTGAAGCACTGTTTCCCTAGGTGGCAGCCTAGCTTGCCTAGGCGCTAGGTCCCTCCCTCCCGCGTAGGCCAATTTTTCCCGCCTAGGCGGCGATTAGGCGCTAAGCGATGGTCTGCTGCCCGCCTAGTGCCTAGCGCCTGGGGGAATACTGTAGTGAAGATATAAATTTGAGCAATTGTGAAGCTTAAGCTGAGGACCTTATTTCTGGTACCATTGAAGTAGAGAAGGGCCAAAAAATTATAAAAAAGAATGAAAATAAAGACAATTTTTGTGGTTCTGCATGAAATAGTTTGTATTTTGCAGTTAATGTATACTTCTGCATTGTATATTAGTGTGTTCTGCAACTGATGTCTATTTAACATATTCTATATAGGCTTCACCCTTCTTCCTTGACATGCTTGACAATAACAGATGACCAGCTGATTGTTGGTGGTTCTACATTTGGAAATGTAGCTATTGCTGATCAAACCTGTGGACAGAAGTTAGGTCTTCTGAAATCAGCTTTTACACCAACAGGTAACCAGTCAACCAATTTTGAATCATAAGCATGATGGACTTCCATTTGCTGATGAGTGATGGGGATGGTCTTGGTCCTGAGTCATGAGTAGAAGTTTTCACACTCAAAAAGGCCAAACATTTATAGAGTTAAGCTATTGAAGCATAGTTACTAGAAACACGGTTCGTCCGAGTCGCGGTACGGGATTCGGGTTTGCGGTTTGCCACTTTTTCTTCCAATTCCCACTACGAACACGAACCCCACACCGTATACCGGTTCGGGTTTGACGAATCTGGTTCACGATTCGCGAGGGTTTATAGGGAATCTAGTAACTATGTACTAAGTTTATAGTGAATCTAGTAACTATGTACTAAGTATCATGATAAAAAACCATTTTCTTCAATCATAAACTAAAAAATACTATCACAAAAGTCAGATTAGGGAGGGCAGTATAGAGTTTACACCAAGAACTAATGTATGCCTATATAAATGTTTCGTTTTGCTATCAACCTACGTTTTGTTGAATTTTTTAGCATTTGTTCTTAGTCAAAAGATGTTGACGCTGAATGGTTCAAAAACAGTCTAATCCAACAAAATATTTTTTACAATCTCGTTGATTCTTATTGTCTAGAAAAAATTCGAACCATATAATCTCAGCTGTGACGCCCGTTAAAAGAAAAATCCTTTCCCCCCCTTTTGGGCTGGCCTACCCAGCCCCTCCTTTTCTCTCCCCCTCCAACCCGCCAGCCCCCCTCCTTCTTCCTCCCCCTTCTTCCTCCTCCCGCCTGGCCTGCTCTTTCTCTAGCGCTGTCGCCCTTGCTCCGTTCCCTGCCGCCTGTGCACCCGCCTCCCCTCTTCTCCGCGCGGATGAGTGCGCCAACTGCTGCCACGCCTTATCCCCTCATCCCTTCACACTTATCCACCCCTGTGCCATCGGCTGTTGCACCCGCCTCCCGCGTCGGCCGCCGCTTTTCTCTCGCCCGCGCCCGCACCTCCCCTATCTGCCCCCTTACCTCCCCATAACCCCCCTGAGCTTCCCCCCTCTCCCCGCACTCCTCCCTCTCTTCCCCGCTCTCTTCTCCCTCGGCCATCGCCGCCGCCTCTCTCCCACCTTTGGCGCCGCTCGTCGCCGCCTCAGCTCCGCTGCCCTCGTCGCCTCGGACCGACCCAGCTGTCGACTCCACCTCCGCTCGCGTGATTTCCCTCCTCGGCGCTAGCTTGACTGTCGCTGCGCTTCGCTCATTGTCTGCAGGTTCGTCCCGCTTTGTCGGCGACTAGGATTTTCCCATTTTAAATTAAATCTGCGAAAAATCAATTATGACGCAAGCATGATGTCAAAATTCAGTTTTCTTTTCAAAAATAATTCCAAAAATCCGAAAATTGCCGCTGACATCAGCATTACACAATAACTTGGATTTTCCTTAGAAAAATAATTCCAAAAATCACTTTTTCTCCTTTTTATTTGTTTTTAAACTTCCGAGAGCCCATTTTTTGTCCGTTTGAACTTAGTTTGGCTCTGTTTTTCTTCCTAAATTCATCTAAAATCCTAAATTTCTGTTTTATACTATTTTGTTATTTTATTTGAATTTGGTTGTTTTCCGCACATGGATTTTGTAGAGTCCGAGGAGTACGCGAGTGATGACTTTGAGCAGCTACCCGTCGAACCAGGCAAGTCACACCTTGATCATATTGATTGTAGTTTTTAAATTGTAATTTGTATTTAAATTATTGGGTGCATAGTTTATATGGATATAATTTCTATCTCAGTTTTAAAATTAGTAGTTAGACCCATAATTGTTATGTCACGATTGAAATTTGAACCCTATAGTGTTGTCACATTAATAAAATAATATATAATATGCGATTATGCTTAGAAATGCTTAGACATGTATAGAATTGAACTTAGGAGATTTTGGGGAATTTTGTGCCTAAATAATGTTCTATTAAAATGAGAATCATGATTTTAGTATTATTTGGAAATGGTTAAAATAAAAATGTGATTTATACCGGGCGAGAAATGGATGGGTGGTGGTGTGGTTATGGTTCTGGGTTTATGGAAAGTCTCGCCAAGTCAATTAACGATCGGTCTCAGTTTCGCTGAATGCAAAGTCTAACTGTACTACCACAATAAGTCTGAAATATGACAGATCTGGCTAGCCGTATTAAAACATATCATGGACAGTCATGCCATAGATGGTAATAGTGTGGTGAAAGCGTGAGGCTGTCACTTTGGCGCAAGAGGGGGCTTCTGATTAGAGGGATTTGTCGGCGGTGAAACCTTGGCGGGCATGATTACATGGATGGATTTTTATAGGGGTCTTATCGTGATTTTCTGTCACACATCAAAGGAAGTGTGTTGGTGCAAAGAAACAATCATGTCTTGTGGGTAAAATTGTACAATCTTTGCAGAGAGACTAATCAATTAGTCATGCTCGCGGTCATAGGCATGCTGAGCAAGTTATTCACAGACTAGAATTTGATAATTTTTAAAATTTGAGTTTATAAAAATTAGATTGGGATGGAGTGAGTCCATCATGGGAAAATTTAGATAGTTCCAAGAGTGATTACTCGGTTGAAAATATTAAAAAATGAAGTTTTCTTAAAAGTATGCAATTTAAAATTACTTAGAATATTTAGAAAACTACTGCTTTATGCTAAAATCAACCATATAACATTCCCTTCATCTTTATATTAATATTGTATTTTTCGGTGTGATTTGTTGAGTACGTTTGTACTTATCCTTGCTTAATCTGCTGTTTCAGAGGAGGAAGTTTACGGTGGTGAAGACCAGTTGGACTAGTCCGCGTCCCCTATTGATTGCATGTGGCAATTTAATTGGGCTTTTCTACTGTTCTTTATTTTCGCTGACATTATTTATCTGTTTATTTATTTGTTAACCTGCGAGCCATTTATTTTCTAACTTTGAATAATTATTATTAATAAAGTACGGTGAATATGCTGTGATTTTACTTCTACTGTGTGTACTAACTTTTTTTAGACTAGTATAGGATACACAAAGGATTTCAGAGGTATTTTTTTGGGGTCCGACAGAGGTGGTATCAGAGCCATATCGACTGTAGGTCATGGTCATAGTTTGATTTAAACTCTAGGACTTTACTTTAAATGATCAATATTTTCAAAAAAAAATTACTCCATTGCTCTCTCTACTCATCCTCTTTTATTTGTAAAATTTATTTCAAGTTGTCTTTCTTAAAAATTGTAGATGGTAGAGATTTCGATTGCTGTTTCATACAGGATGTACTTAAAGAGCTGGATGAAGATTTTGTTGAACATGACACGGTATCTTGGGTTCATTCAGAGGTCCGTCTACCACAGCTTCAGGACACTGACGTTCTCATGGGAATAGTGGAGGGTAGAGGTCCACATGTACGTTCAAGATCGGGCAGGACAGTCTCGCACATCTACGAGGCACTGATGCTGCGAGACTCCTTCGCCACTGGTATCCAGTATGTAGCCCGTGAGGCTGTGCGGATGATGGGGAGACACTACGAGGTGGAGCTAAGTACCTCATAGTTACACTATGAGGTGTAGCACTCTGAAGTCTCTCCCTGAACCGAAGAGCCCTCGCTGTCGGCCTTGTACACGGCCAGCTTCTCCTGCATCTTGTGAAGCCTATGCTGAGTCGTCATCAACTTGTCGAGTGTGTTATGTTGGCTAAACTCCATAGCCTCCGTGAGTGTCAGCTGTCGATGCAGAACTGGGGAGCTGCTTGTCGTGGCGGAATGGAAAGAACTGTAAGTGCTGTACTGGTACTTGATAGGGTAGTAGCGAAACTCTGAGGTTCTCAGTTCCACCTCGTAGAGTCTCTCCATCATCCGCACAGCCTCACAGGCTGCATCCTGGATGCCCGTGGCGAAGGTGTCTCGCAGCATCGGTGCCTCGTAGATGTGTGAGATGGTCTTGCCCCAATCCTGAGCATAGATGTGGACCTCTACCCTCCACTACTCCTCTAAGAACGCCAATGTCCTGAAGCCGCGGTAGATGGTCCTCTGAGTGATACTGTGTCACGTCCAGCAAAATCTTCATTTAGCCCTCTAGTACATACGTACGAAACAGCAATTGAATTCTCTACCATCTTTCTTTTTTGAGAAAGACACGACTTAGAAATAAATTTTACAAATAAAAAGGGATGAGTAGAGAAAGAGAGCAAAGGAGTAAAAGTTTTTGAAAATATTGGTCTTTTTAAAGTAAGGTCGTAGAGTTTAAACCAAACTATGGCCATGATCTACAGTCGATATGGCTCTGATACCATCTTTATCGGACCCCAGAAAAATACTTCCAAAATCTTCTGTGTATCCTGTACTAGTCCAAGAAAAGCAAGTACACATAGTACAAGTGAAATCACATTATTTCCAACATACTTTATCAATAATAATTATACAAAGTTTCAAAATGAATAGCTCGCAGGCCAACAAATAAATAAATAGATAAATAAAGGCAACAGAAATATAGAACAGTAGAAAAACCCAATTGAATTGCCATAGGCAATCGACTGGGGATGCGGCCTAGTCCAACTGGTCTTCACAGTCGTAGACTTTCTCCTCTGAAGCTGTAGATTAAATAAGGGCGAGTACAAACGTACTCAGCAAATCACACCATAAAATACAATATTAATGTAAAGGTGACAAAGGAAGGTTATATGGTTGATTTTAGCATAAAGTAGTAGTTTTCTAAATATTTTAAGTAATTTCAAATTTCATAATTTTAAAGAAATTTTATTTTTAAATATTTTCAACTCAGGAGTCACTTCTGGAACTATCTAAAATTTCCCATGATTGACTCACTCCATCCTAATCTAATTTTTATACTCAAATTTTAAAAATTATCAAATTCTAGTCTGTGAATGGCTTGCTCGGCATGCCCATGACCGCGAGCACGGCTAATCGATTAGTTTTACATTTTGCATAGGTTGTGCAACTTTACCCACAAGATATGATCGTTTCTTTGCGCGAACACACTTCCTTTGATGTGTGGTAAAGAAAATCACGATACGATCCCTATAAAAAACCATCCATGTAATCATGCACGATAAGGTTTCATCGTTGACAAATCCCTCTAATCAAAAGCCCACTCTTGCAGCCTTATGCTTTCACCATACCACTACCACCTAATGGCATGACTGTCCATGGTATGTTTTAATACGACTAGCCAGATCTATCCCATTCCAGACTTATGGTAGTACATTTAGGATTTACATTCAGCGAAATTCAGCTCAAGTGACTAGGCAAGACTTTCTACAAACCCAGAACCCCCACACCCAACCATCTCTCGTCCGGTCTAAATCACATTTTTACTTAAACAATTTTCAAATAATACTAAAATCATCATTCTCATTTTAATAGAACATTATTTTGGCACAAAATTCTCCAAAATACCCTAAATTCAGTTCTAAGCATTTCTAAGCATAATCACATATTAAATATTATTTTCTTTAGGTGATAACAGTATAGGGTTCATATTTTAATGGTGGTATAACAATTATGGGTATAACTATTAATTTTAAAACTAAGACATTATATTCATAAAACTATGCATGTAATAATTTAAATTCAAATTACAATTTAAAAACTAGAATCAATATGATCAAGGAGGTATGACTTACCTGGTTCGACGGGTAGCTAATCAAAGTCGTCGCTCGCGTACTTGGACTCTCAGAAACCTATACGCGAAAAATAACCAAATTCAAATAAAATTAAAATAAAATACCAAACTAGCATAAAAACAGAAATTTAGGATTTTAGATGAATTTAGGAAGAAAACGGAGCCAAACGGATTTCGAACGGGCGAAAACGGGCTCCCGGAAGTTTAAAAACAAATAAAAATGAGGAAAAAAAAGGGATTTTTCTAATTTTTTGGAATTATTTTTCTAAAGAAAATCCAAATTATTGTGTAATGCTGATGTCAGTGGCAATTTTCGGATTTTTGGAATTATTTTTCATAAGAAAAACCGAATTATGACGTCATGCTTGCGTTATAATTGATTTTTCGCGGAATGAATTTAAAACGGGAAAATCCCGAGTGGTCGATAGGTGGGACCGGCCTGGTGGACCGTGTCCACGGCCGAGACGGGTTCACCGTGCACCCGGTGCACGGCGGAGCGGGCGCAACACGGCAGGCCGGCCAGTCGGCGGGGAGGCGGTCGGCCGCTGGCAGAGGCGGAGTTGGCGGCGGCGTGCGGGGTCGACGCGGGGTCAGTGGGGCCGGAGTTGGATGGGGGCGACGGGCAGCCTAGGCGGCGGGGGTGGCCGGAGAGGAAGAAGAGAGCGGGGGAGAGAGAGAGGGAGGGGGGGGGGGAGCTCGGGGGTGTTTTATAGGGGGGTAAGGGGCCTGATAGGGGCGGCACGTGCGTCAGAAAAGCGGTGGCCGGTGCGGGAGGTGGGCGCAATGGCCGGCGGCACAGGGGTGGATAAGGTGCGGGGATAAGGTGTGGCGGCGGTTGGCACGCTCATCTGCGCCGAGAAGAGGGGAGGAGGGCGCACGGGTGGCGGGTAGCGGAGCGACGGCGGCAGCGCCGGAGAAAGAGGAGGCCGGGCGGGAAGAGGAAGGAGGGGGTAGGCGGGCTGGGCAGGGCCGAAGGGAGGGAGAAAAAGAGGGGCCGGGTGGGCCGGCCCAAAAGTTCAATAAATCAAGCTGTATTTATGATTTTACTGGCAGTTTTGGTTCTTTTTGAATCTTTTGAGAAAAAGGGCACTAAATTAAAATCCTTGCCATTATATTAGTGTTGCGAGTTTAATCATTTATTGAACTAACTTACTTTTTTTTATGATTTCAGCAATAAGATGCTTGTCTTCCAGCACAAGTTCGCACTTAATATTCGCAAGCTTGTCTGCTGGTTATGCACATTGCTGGGACTTAAGGTCAGTATCAACTTAGTTTTACTAATTTAGTATTGTAGAGACGTCTGGTCTGTTTAATAACTGAGGCTGTGAATGCATAATTTCTATTAGAGGGCAACTTCTGTTCATGTCAGCAAGTTGCTCATTTTTTATTCATTTCACCAAGTGCACTTTCTTGGTGTGTATGGAGATTTGTAGTTGTTTAATATTAGAGTAAATTTCACAAAACTATGACTTTTGTGTCAAAACTATCATAGAACTGCGCATTTAAGTTTGAATTTCATGAAACCACAAATTTAGCAACAATATTTCTCAGAGAACTGCAATCTTTTAGTTTTGTGAGAAAAATTGCTGCTAAATCTGTAGTTTCATGAAATTCAAAATTAAATGTGCAGTTCTTGCGATAATTTTGATACAAAAGTTGTAGTTTTGTTGAATTTACTTTTAAGTGTTTTGACAAAAACACAGTAGTACACGTTTGCCAAGAATTGATACTACAGGCAGGCAAACAAACCTTGATGTTCTCCTCCTGCATATTGATTATTGCTCCTGTAGTTTTTAAAACTAGTCATCCTAATATGACGGAAACTTCAGAGTCCTCCGGCATATCGATTACGATGAAGTCTACAGGGACTGGATAATCTTTGAGGTAGACAATCACATTTCCTTTAGTGCCTACGGCTTTTCTAAAAGAAGAATTGGCCATATTGAGTCTCGTCAATAAAGCATTGAAAGAATGAGGACCTTTACGGATGTTGATAGTTGATTCTCCTAAGTCAATACTTAGCTTCTCAGTGAAAATTCTACTGAACATCGCTAGCCAATACTCCACTTTTATTAGAAAGTGTGGTTAAGAATGTGCCACCGTGCACATTCAGCTTTTCAGTGAAAATTCTATTCTACTCAATTTGTGAACTCACGAATTGCTCGAGCATATTCTCTAAAGTACATAAATCAATAAATTTCATAAAACTACAATTTCTGTGTCAAAACTATCACAGAAGTATACATTTAAGTTTGAATTTTACGAAACTACAGATTTGGCAGCAATTTTTCCTCGCAAAACTACGAGATTGTGGTTCTCTGAGAAAAATTGCTGCTCTAGTTTTGTGAAATTCAAACTTAAATGTGCACCTCTACGATAATTTTGACACAGAAGTTGTAGTTTTGTGAAATTTACTCTAGTTTTGTATCAATTTAACAAGTATATGGGCACAAGGTTATTTGTAGTGTTTACATGCTTCCAACAAAAATGTTGGCTGCACATCCCACCAGTGCTAAACTGCTAATGATGTACTCCAGCAAGTCATAAGTTCATAACTCGTAACTTTGATTTCATCATAGTTGTACCTCTTATTCTCTATTTGTTCTTACTCAGGACCCTGAGGCATGAAGAAAATTGTGACGACGCACGTTGACAACTACATCCGGGTCTGGAAGTTTCGCCCGAAGAGTTCTTTTAGAATGGTCATCAGCAGTAAGCCAAGCCAGTAGTCACTTGGTAAATGGCTAATGATGTCCCCTGTTTGCAAGTTGGATAGTGTGTTACACTTGCCACCCTGTAGACGTAATAGTGTGCCATGTTGTTCCGCCAAGGTGCCTGAACCATCAAGACTATGGACCAAGATTTAGTTTGGTATGTATATCAAGTTTGGCTGCCGCTAATTTTCAAGTTAAGATGCCCCTTGTTGGGTCACTTCTCACGAAAGAGATGTCAAGAAGTTACTTGATGTGCTTCCCTCGAGGAACGGTAAAAAAATGTCAACCACACGGGGTACGAAAACATCTCAAGCGCATATATTACTATCATTAAACTCAGGAGAAAGGTATTATTACTAACATTAAACTCGGGAGAAAGGCCGGCCGGAGGGCTGGCCACGTTGCCCTTTGTCACTTTTGAGAAAGGTCCTTTGTAATTTTCTGTGAGGAGAAGAATTTTTTTCCCGGTTCGTGTTTAGGTCCTTCGTTCACCGTTTTGCGGAAAGAGCCTCCCGTTAAATACAAATCGCAAACGAACCCTTTTCTAATTTTTTGGGATAGCGATCAGGTCCAAAAATATAACAAATAGGTCCCTGTTTCTTACGTTCAGGATCTTTCTTCGTTTTTTCCGGAAAAAGTGTTTTTGTGGTCCGTTTTTTCTCTGAAGCATGGGAAAAATATTTTTGTAGAGTGTTTTTTCTCAAAAAAAAAAAATGCAAATTCGTTTTTCGTTCGTTGTTTCTCCGCTTTTGTCGGGAAAAATATTTTCGTCGTCCGTTTTTTCTCCGGACCCTGAGAAAAATGTTTTCGTTGTCCATTTTTTCTCAAAAAAAAAAAACGGAAATTCGTCTTTCGTTCATCCTTTCTCCATTTTTGCTGGAAAAAATGTTTTCGTAGCCCGTTTTTCCTTCGGATCCTAGGGAAAATGTTTTCGTGGTCTATATTTCCTAAAAAAACACAAATCCGTTTTTCGTCCGCACACACGACGTGCGCTACTTTTGTATTTTCGTGATCCATTTTTTCTTAAAAAAACACAAATCCATTTTTCATTCATCCTTCCTCCGTTTTTGCCGAAAAAAATATTTTCATGATCTGTTTTTTCTCCGAAACCCAGAAAAAATGTATGCATGCCCCATTTTTCCTTAAAAAAAAAGCACAAATTCGTTTTTCATTCACGCACGCGGCTCGGTCTCTACGGTTTCTTAAGCCTCCAAAATTTTTGAAGATACGTCTAAATCTATTTTTCACCCGAAAAAAACGCAAAATTATTTTTCGTTCACGCCGCGCTTACGGCCTAGTAATGTGAAACGATTGGAAGATTAGGAGTCGGTTTCCCTAAATTGTTGCCTACTGAGCTTCTGTTGGACCTGAATCTGGCCTATTGGGCTTTTGCTGGCCCTTAATCTGGGCCGAGTGTACGTTAGGAACTCAACGGTGCAACCCTTCCAGTAAGTTATTTTTTTTTCGTTTAATACCACGCCGGCCATGCTTTGTGTTTTGGCCCTCATTTTTTTTTTGCCTCGGCCTCTGAGCTTCAGTTGGACGCAAACAAATTTGTCGTGAAATTTCTCAGGATCAATGCAAAATTGAATTAACCAAATCTAGGCTGTCCTATCTAGAAGGCGAGGAAAGAAGCTATGCTGACTCCAGTAAAATTTCTATACAACCTCCGCGTTCTGAACAAACACCTCAAGAAAGAAGCTGTGCTGTGCGTGCTTGCCCTGCTGAGTGCGGTCGAAAATTGTGAATAATTTGCTGGCCTTCTCAAATCAGTGAATTAATGTTCATGTGATTTGGATTTAATTTTCGTATTTTCACGTAAACTAGTCGAAAATCCCGCGCTAAGTTATGTGCCTATCTTCTCCAGCAAACCTGAGTAATGAGCAGTTGATACCATCTCTAATGAAAATGCGAGGATAGTGAAATTTCCAACTTTCACCAAACCTGGAAGTTTCAAAAAAAAAATTCAGAGAAAATTCACTGTTACAGCAAGAATTTTTCTTTTTTCTTTAAAAAAAAATCTCCCAAATATGATCGAGTTTGATCTTAAAACTATGCAGAGATGTAGATTATATCCTCCATTACATGAGGTAATTTCTGATATTTTTTTTAAAAAAATTATAAGTTTAGAAAAAAAAAACAAAATTTCACCTGATTCACACTTACCTGCGATGTCGCTTGATAATGCCATGCACCCTGCTTTTTGTTCGTGGAGATTGTGTGTTACGCCTGTCCTGTAAGAATGCCATGAAAACATAGTATAGTTTCGATATGTTGTTCCTAAGATACCTGAATAAGCAAGACTATGGACCAAGATTTAGTTTGCTAATCGGTATTGTTGTGAAAAAAAAAAAGTTTGTAATCAATTTGTAAAAAAGTATAATTTAGTAAACAGCAGTTTGTTAAGCCCTTCTTGATCAACAACATACTCTCGAGTCCTACCCATGGTCCTTACCGGATGAACTGGCCATTTTTCTTCTTCGTTTTCCCCCCCTCGGCTTCTCAACTTTAAGATCGAAACGAAAGAATATTTTGGCGAAATTTCTCGCATCAGTGCAAAATTGAATTAGGCTGACCTATCTAGAACACGATAATGTTTACCAACTTCGAAGAACTGTTTCCTGCGAAATTCATATGAAATCCGTGCGTTCTAATCAGGGCCATAAGAGGTAATCCCTATGCGCGGTTGCCCTTAGGCCATCTCCAACAGCATTCCTCAAATTTCATTCCCTATATCCTCATATACAGAATTCCCTATAAAGATTCATTCCCTATATCTCTTTCCTCTCCAACAGCATTCCTCAAATCTCATTCTCTATTTTGTCACTCCTATATTATAATGATATTTCATAACCGCCATATGAGCCACGTTTAATTTTTAGCGGAAAAAATTTGACCGGCTATTTTTAATTGCAGGAATTTAAAAAATTTCATTCTCTCGGTCATCGTAACGGCTATATTGTAACGGCTATATTGTAACGGCTATACTTTTAGGCTATATATACACAGCCATTTACACTTCCAATCCTTGCCCCATATCTGAATGTTCATTATCTAGTATATCTCAATGAGTCGTCAGAACTTAGTTCAGCATTTCCTCTCCGAAGACTCATCGTCGGATGACGACGATGAATCTCTTCTTACAGTAGCATATCTAGCACAGCAGCAAGATAAGTGTGTGAGTGCTCGACGCCATGGGGGTTCTATTGTTGGCCATCAATACATACATCGCAATAGAGAGGAAGGGCATGCCAGGCTATACCGAGACTATTTTGCTGATCCTCCGGTCTACGGGCCAACTTTCTTTCGGCGGAGGTTTATGATGAGAAATATTTCAATTGTTTGTATTTTTTATTGATCATCTTTTCTATAGCTCATTCTTCTTTTCGGCGCAGGTTTAGAATGAGTCGTTACCTATTTCTTCGCATATTGCATGCTGTAGAAACCCATGATGATTATTTTGTTCAGAAAAGGAATTGTGCTGGAACTATCGGGTTATCTTCTTTACAGAAGGTAACTGCAGCATTCCGGATGATAGCTTATGGAGTACCGGCAGATGCTATTGATGATTGTCTACGGATTGCAGAAAGTACTGCCATAGAGAGTCTTAAAAGGTTTGTGCGAGCTATTATTGTCCTCTTTGGAGATGAGTATTTGAGATCTCCAAATGAGAATGATACTGCTAGATTACTTGCAATCGGTGAGGAAAGAGGGTTTTCCTGGAATGCTAGGAAGCATAGATTGCATGCATTGGAGGTGGAAAAATTGTCCTACAGCATGGCAAGGCTTGTATACTGGGCATGTACACAAGTCAACAATAATTCTAGAAGCCGTTGCTTCACAAGATCTATGGATTTGGCATGCCTTTTTTGGTTTACCAGGATCTCACAATGATATTAATGTTCTTCACCGTTCCCCTCTCTTCGCAAAGCTAGCTGAAGGACAAGCGCCTAAATTGAATTACAATATCAACGGTCACAATTACACAATGGGGTACTATCTTGCAGATGGGATATATCCTGAATGGGCAACATTTGTGAAGACAATACCAGCTCCTCACGGGAATAAGAAGAAATATTTCTCCCAAGCTCAAGAGGCAGCTAGGAAGGACGTGGAACGAGCCTTTGGAGTTCTGCAATCTCGATTTGCAATTGTTCGAGGTCCAGCACGTTTCTGGGATCAACAAACACTCAGAGATATCATGACAGCTTGTGTCATCATGCATAACATGATAGTTGAAGATGAGCGAGACGGAGGACCACTTGACTATAATTACGAAGGAATGGGAGAAAGCTTGATTTGATGTCACACGAGCATACGCCTGAACTCTTTGAGTTTATTCAAACTCATCATTCCATTCAGAATAGGGAAACTCACCACCAGCTACAAAACGATCTAGTGGAGCACTTATGGCAACGTTATGGAGGGGTGTAATTCTATTTGTTGTAATGTATTCAGTCATTCATCTATGTATTCAGTCATTCATCTATTGCAAAACAAGAATGCTGTGATTTCAAAATCAACCATCAACCAAGATTGCATTGCAATATGTAAGTCGAGAACCTAAGGAATGAGGGACAAACTGAATCGTTCTTAAGCAAAACAAACAACCTTGGTTCAACCTGACCTATTACATCTTCTAGCTATTATGTCGTTCTGCAAGCTCGTGTAATATTGTTTTTGTGTCTCAGTGCAGCGACTTAGATCAATGCCCATAATTCTCTCCTCCTCGACCATTTTCTTGAATTCAAGTTCATTTTTCTTGAATTCAAGCCTCTCTTTTTCTTGCTCAATCTTCTCTTTTTCTTGCTCAATTTTGACTTTTTCTTGCTCAATCTTCGCTTGTTCTTGTGCATACAGTCGCTCATATCGCTCATCTTTCTTCCTCTCTTTTATAATCTCAAGTTCCCTCTTTTCATTTCTTAAATTTTCTAATGCTTCCATGTAAAGATTAGTTGTTGGAGCAACTTCTTTACCTCGACGTAATCGTTCTTTCGTTGCCTTATTTCCAATTGGTCTACTTAAGTGATCATTTTCTGCATTAGGATGGTCCTCATCAAGATGAATTGCATTTGTGCTAACAGGACTGGAAGATCCCGGACTTCCGCTACTAGATGTCTTTTGCTTCTTCTGAGATAACCGAGCACACCACTTAGGATGGTATTGCAAAGTATTCCAAAGAATGTAAGAATGCGAACGATCGCCTTTCTTCCTCATGATACAAAGTTTTAGCTTGCATAATCTGTACAACCACACAAACAATATCTATGAGAACACCATCTACAAATAGGAAAGGTACATAGATTATGGACTAACCTTGTCCTGCTCAGTTAACCCGCTTTGATTTCGACGCTCAATCCGATCATGACACCCACAAAACTTGTTCACTGCTTCTTGAATAACAGACCATCGATGTGTAAGTGAAGCCTGTGAGCGATCTGAAGTGAAAGTCTTATTCTCGTGGAAGTAGTCATGTATTCTTCTCCAGTAAGTGGCACGGGATTGTTGGTTCCCTTGTATTGCATCAATACTAACATTAAGCCATGCGGAGACCAACATATTGTCTTCTTTCTCAGAGAAATTTTTTGATCTTATATTGTTTGCTTTTATTTGGGGACTATCCATAAGCACTGGTGATGGTTGTGAACCATGTGGACTTTCCTGTGGAGAAGGTTCAGAACCATCCCAATCACGGAGTGCATCCCCTCCCTCACTCAACAGATTTATATAGAAGCCATCCATAATTTATATTCTGACAACAACAAAATTTCTCAAGTTAACAAACAACATCACAATATCTTAACAAGTTAACAAACATCATTACAATATCTTAACAAGTTAACAAACAACATTACAATATCTTAACAAGTCTTAACCAGTCTTACAAACATTACATCATAAATAACAACTCTAAACCAGTCTTACCAACATTACAGCATACATAACAAGTCTTAACATTAATACAAGACTAAAACCGACCGGAATCATCACTATCAATTTCGATACCCTCATCTTCACAATACTGCCTATCATCACGTTTATCCTCGTCATCACTCTGGTAGTCATAGGGAAGACACAACTCAGGGTCTACATCATCTGCAAGCTCTACTTCATCTCTTTGCATCAGTTCATGTGATTGTATGGCAACTTCCTCTAAGCTGCGAGTTATAGTTTCGATGTCCATCAAAACGCTATTGAGTTCATTGGCACATTGAGATGTGCCAATACTAAAATTGTCTTCTACAATTTTGTTAAGGTCCAATGCGATGCCCTCTATTTGTTTTACTGTCCATGCAAAGCCTTTACTCACTTTCTCTTGATCCTTGTCCATCTACATGTACAACAGTTAATATATGTATAAACTAAAGGTATGTACTGCCATGGAAGCATAAACTAAAGGTATGTACTGCCATGGAAGCATAAACTAAAGGTATGTACCCACTTACAGGTATGCATAAACTAAAGGTATGTACTGCCATGGAAGCATAAACTAAAGATATGCACAACTGCAGTTAATATATTTGTCAACTGAACATTCAACTCAGAACTGCATCATATATATTTGTCAAGTAAAATCAGTCCATTATAAGCATATTAAATCAGAACTATAAGCATATTAAATCAGAACTGAACATTCAACTCAGAACTGAACATTCAACTCACAACTGTAAGCATATTAAATCAGTCCATTATAAGCATATTAAATCAGAACATTCATCACAGAACTGCCATCCACAACCTGATCTTGATGTAACAAACTATCTGAAATGCACCAACTATCTGAAATGTGGCCTCATCATTCAGAGAGCGTCTTGCACAAGCAACACAACACAGATCTAACAAACTATCTGAAATGCACCAACTCGGTGAAATACTAGGGCCACTACGTTTAATTTGCTCTGCAACTGGAAAAGCATCCAGCCTGATTTTGCCGACCTTGCTGCTATGAAGATTACAAGCAAGTATAGTACCCATACTTCATCTATATTGGGATAAACTAAATCAAAGGAATCTTCCACTGTCAGCCAAAATGCTCTTAAGAAGCATCATGTACCAAGTTTGGTTTTGAAAGAAACTGCAGCTCAACACACTGGATTTATGAGCAAATTAACATATTTGTGCTATATATGCACATGTGCAACTAACCAACTCATTCCACCATTTTTTTGCGATGCACATGTGCAACTAACCAACTCATTCCACCATTTTTTTGCTAACTTAGCAGGCAAAGGTAACAGCTTTGCATCGAAAGGGATTTGCACTGACCAATCGATCGGGGAATTGGGAGTCAGTACCTTCCTCAGCTTCAGAGACACCGTGCCGACGCCGACGCCATGCTGTCGAAGCCAACCAAGCCAAGCTGATCCAAAGACGAAGAGGAGACGAGATCAGAGACACCGGTTAGTAGAGGGAGGAAGCGCCGAAGCCACCAAGCCAAGCTGATCCAAAGACGAAGAGGAGACGAGATCAGAGACACCGGGAAGTAGAGGGAGGAAGCATCGAAGCGGGAGCGACCGAGGAGTACGAGCGGAGGGAGGTAGCGGCGACGGCAGGTGGCCTCACCTTCGGCACTGTTCGCCGGCGTTGCCTCGCCTCGCCTCGGATCTCTTCGCGTGGGGGGCGCAGCGCCTGCTACACTCCTCGACGGCGCCGGACCGAGCGGCGGAGCTCACCTCGTCCAGCTCTGGCTCCCCTCGGCGTTCATCCTGGTAGCGGGAAGGATCGACCGGTGCGTGCTCCCGGATGAGGAATGGATTGGGGAAGGGAGCGAGGATGTGGAGATTTCGGGTTTCTCTCTCCCTTCCCTAAAAGTACAGAACGATTTGGGGAAGCTGTTGGAGCGGCTTCAGGGAGCCCGTTACTCAAAATTTAGGCTAGGGAAGGGTTTGGGGCATCTGTTGGAGATGGCCTTAGTGTGGACATAAATTGTGAATAGTTAGCGAAGCTTCTCACATCAGTGTTTTCATATGCATTGTGAAAGTTTCCATCAATCTCGAGGCGTGTAACAGTACATGTACCGACGTGTACAAGTGGGGGAAAGCATTCTCCAAATACTTCGTATTTTAAGATTGGGAGGTTTCCTACCAGAGAGCCCCCCACGTGTCATCTCTATGTGAAAGCCATTTTAAATACGTAATTATATTTAGGTCCTTTCACCGTTGAGGTAATTTTTTACTGATTTAATTGAGCAATCAAATAATGTTAGATATTTTTAAAACATTTTCATGAGGGTCCTCAGAGCATTCCTAATCTACCATAAAAAAATTGGATCATGATCAAATTTGTATAATTTTTAAAAATTTCGACAATGCTACTAATGCATTCAAAGCAACTCTATTGCTTTAATTGAGATAATAAATCATGTTGAAAGATTGGGAGGTTTCCTGCCCAGGGAGCCCCCACGTGTCATCCTTTCATGAAAGCTCCTTAAAAATATGTAATTATGTTTAGGTCCTTCCACCGTTGAGGTAATTTTTTTTGTTGATTTAATTGAGCTATCAAATAATGTTAGATATTTTTAAAACATTTTCATGAGGGTCCTCAGAGCATTCCTAATCTAGCACAAAAAAATTGGATCATGATCAAATTTATACAATTTTTAAAAATTCCAACAATGCTACTAATACATTCAAATTGCTCCATTGCTTTAATTGAGGTAGTAAGTCATGTTGAAAATTTTTCACTAATTTTCCAGAAACTCACCCTCGTGTAGCGTCACAACTCAAGTGCGCGGCGTGGCACCGCGGGTACCCAACTAGCCTAAGTAGAAGCCTAAACAAACAGACCCTTAGTGAACAAAAGCTTGCCAAACCCTCACCCTTGTCGAGTCCTAACCGTATCGATTATGAACGGTTTAGTAATTCACCTGCTGATAAGAGGTAACGATCATGGTACATGATTTGAAATTGATCTGTTTTTATTACTTGTACTCAGGTTCCACTCTTAGAACAAAATTCACAAAAATTCACTAATTTTGTTCGTAGCGCTCGCGGTCGAAAAAGAAAACCATTTCGAATTTCACTCAAATTCAAAGTTAAATTCAAAAAATTTTAAAAACAATTATCTATAATTTCTCTATAATTAGTATTAATAGCCTTATGACCTCTGATATGAATATTATTTGAAAAAAATGAAGTTTAGAGACATTTTTGAGCCATTCAATTATATTTATTAGTAATATTTGTTGAATTATATATATTTAGTACAATATTTGTTGAAGTATATTTAGTATAAATATTTGTTTAAGTATATTTAGTAGTGATATTTATTGAAGTATATTTAGTACCAATATTTTTCTGTAAAAACCAGCAGCATGAGACAAGAAGGGCACTATCCATAAAATCATGTCCTGTATTCAGAAAGTACATTTGAGTTTTTCTTAAAATCACATGTAAACTACTAAGAGATCATTAGACTAAATCAAAATCCGCAGTTTAACTTGTCAACAATCAATATAGAATTATATGAGACTTCTAGCGATAAACTGTCCATCATTCCTTTCTATTATTTTGAGAGAGAGAGAGAGAGAGAGAGAGAGAGAGCCATATCATAAATACATATTCAGCATGAATGCAAGTAATAAATAGTCCACTGCAATGCATAAAAAATAAATAGAAATAAATTGTTACAAGATCTGCTACAACCTATAAAAATCATAGTTGATCAAATAAGTGCAACATTTAAATCAGAATTTTGGACTACACCTCCACAACACACTGCATGTTTCAATATTTGTTCAATTATATTTAGTAGCAATATTTGTTGAAGTAATTCTTCAAATATCATTTTTTGGCCTTTAATGGCTTTTTACACATTTTACAACAATTTTTTAACAATTTTTTTCCTATTTTTTTTACATTTCCCCCTATTTTTTTTTAACTACCAGCGGTTTTTCGAGCGAATTTCGAGCCTTTTGGAGATGTTTTGGTTCAAAAACCGCGAAGTTCGCTCGGAGGTTTGACTATATTTTAAATTCATTTGACTTTCAAACTAAGCGGTTTTGAGCGAATTTCGATACCGCCGGGATGTCGAAATTTGAGTTTGAAACGAAAAGTGAAACTGCTTGTACTGCACGTTGTGTGCTCTGCTTTTTTTTTTTTATAAACGTTCCTTTCCCTTCTGTGGCCTCTCATTGCGTTTCTTTTTCTTCCCTTTTTCATTTCTTGTTTGCTCTCAACCTTTTACCGTCCTAGTTTTTTCCCCCTTTTCTGTAAACAATGCGTGCATAAATTTTATAAATACGACAAAGAAGCGTTTTTTTTCGCACAGACTGCCGACGTGGACGACGCCAGCGCTCGCGAATCCGTTGCTCTATAAGATAGTTAATATTGTTATGAGATAAAGACTCTAACCTTATTCGGTTAGGAGTCTATCTCTTAATATGTGGGTGAATCCGAACTCTCCTTGAGGGGACTGCTATATATATACCGGGTGCCTCCCATTGTATTTACACACATTGATCAATAAAGAAGAGAGAGCTCCACCCTATATCTTGTGTCTCTTGTTCTTGTGTTCTTGTGTTCTCGTTGATTGCTGGTGTTCGACGTGGGTGAACTACTCGTTTTACAACACGTTATCAGCACGAGTCTCTACCGCAAGAAGTGAAGGATCGTCAACGACGACGAACGACGACTACCGGCGATTGATCGCCCGATCCGATCTGCAATCAACTCGTCATCAAGCCGGCATCCACTCGGATCGCCGAAAAGGTCATACGCGACTCTATCCTACGCGATAGCCAACACATCCGGCGTCAAGAACAACAATCATATAATCCAATGGCGGAGGAGGAAATATGTCTTGTAGACAGTTGCACCACGAATACTATTCTTAGGGAGACTAAATATTTTCAGACATTGACCAAGAAAACTGGAAATATTATGACCATCGCCGGAAGCGAGGCACTCATTGTTGGCACTGGAAGAGCCATTATAGTTCTCCCTATGGGCACTCGTATAGTAATTGAGAATGCCCTTTTATACCCTGAATCTAGTCGCACTCTGTTAAGTTTTAAAGACATTCGTCTTAATGGCTTCCATATGGAAACCGACAACGAGGATGGTACTGAATACCTCCTTATGACTAAGTCAAGTGGGTACAATAAGCATGTGGTTGAAAAACTTCCCTCCTTCTCCTCTGGGTTATATTACACATATATAAAACCTGAAGTTTATGTTGCAATGCAAACCATCCTTAAAGGTCCAGAAATATTTAAGATTTGGCATGATAGACTGGGCCATCCTGGGTTGAATATGATGAGAAGAATAATTAATAATTCTGCAGGCCATAGCATAAAAACTATAAACTTCCCTAAACCTGAAGATTTTATGTGCCCTGCATGTGCCAAGGGAAAACTTATAGTGAGACCCTCTTACATGAAGATTAGGGAGGAACCTTTGAATTTCCTGGAGAGAATTCAAGGTGATATCTGTGGACCCATTCAGCCCCTGTCGGGCCCCTTTAGATATTTTATGGTACTGATAGATGCCTCTACTAGATGGTCCCATGTATGTCTCTTATCTACTAGGAACCATGCTTTCGCAAAATTAATTGCCCAAATTATTAAATTACGAGCCTCCTTTCGGAAGAAAGGATCAAAACTATTCGAATGGATAATCTTTGGTGAGTTCACCTCAAAAGCATTTAATGATTATTGTATGGCTCGGGCATTAATGTAGAGCACTCTGTACCTCATGTCCACACCCAGAATGGCCTTGCAGAGTCATTAATTAAAAGAATAAAACTCATTGCTAGGCCACTACTGCAGAATTGTAGGCTACCTACCAGTTGTTGGGGCCATGCAGTCTTACACGCTGCTGTATTAATTCAACTCAGGCCAACTGCATATCATGAAATTTCCCCTTTGCAGATAGTGCGTGGAAAAGAACCAAGTATTTCCCATCTGCGAAAATTTGGCTGTGCTGTATACGTGCCAATCTCTCCACCACAGCGTACCACCATGGGTCCTCACCGGAAGTTGGGGATCTATGTAGGTTATGAATCTCCGTCGATAATTAAATACCTTGAGCCTAAGGCAGGATACATTCACGGCTTTCAGATGCTGATTGTATTTTTGATGAGGACAATTTTCCGGCATTAGGGGGAGATAAGTGCCACATAAAAGAATGCCGGGAAATTGATTGGAATGTCACGGGCATTCAGTCCTTAGATCCACGCACTAAAGAAACCGAACTCGAAGTTCGGAGGATAATAAATCTGCAACAAATAGCTAATAATCTGCCAGATGCCTTCACTGATCATAAGGGAGTGACAAAATCTCATATACCCGCAGTAAATGCACCTGAAAGAGTGGAAATACCCCAGAAGGATATTCAACCCACTCTTACCCCTCATGACAAAAAGAGGGAGAGGCCTCCAGGTGCACAGGACTCAATTCCGCGGAGACGTCTGCAGAGACTGAGGACCGAACAGATGAGATCACTACCTACGACAGCAGAAGAAGCTCAACCTGATGTTGAGAAAATCCCTGAAGAGAGCCATCCTGAAGATGAAGATGTCCCTGAAGTGACACATCCTGAAGATGACAATCCCAGCATGCGCGCACAATCTAACGCTGGGAGATCGGAACACCCAGACTCCATCGTTATGGGAAATCACGAGGAGCTGGAAGAAATAAACGAAGAAATATCCACAAATTATGTAGATTCTGGAGAATTATATAAGAGAAAGACTACAATTGTCGACATATATTTTGCCTCTAAAATTGCTAAAAATCTTGAACTGGATCCAGAACCAAAGTCCATGGCAGAGTGCCAGAAGCGCTCAGATTGGGTCAAATGGAAAGAAGCAATTGAGGCAGAATTGCGCTCACTTAATAAAACGAAAGTGTTTGGTCCCGTTGACCGAACGCCTCATAAAGTGTTCCCTGTAGGATCAAAATGGGTTTTCGTCCGGAAGAGAAACGAAAATAACCAGGTGGTGAGATATAAAGCGAGGCTTGTAGCACAAGGGTTCACGCAGAGACCCGGCATCGATTACGATGAAACATATTCTCCGGTGATGAGTGGAATAATGTTCCGATATTTAATATCAATGGCAGCTAGCTTAAATTTAACTATGCAGTTGATGGATGTAGTGACCGCATATTTATATGGGTCATTGGATACGGACATTTATATGTCGATGATCTGAATATCATCGGAACCACAGAGGAAATAAAGGAAGCAAGTGCTTACGTTACGACGGAGTTTGAGATGAAGGATTTGGGTAAAACCAAATTCTGCTTAGGCCTGCAGCTTGATCATTTCCCAGAAGGAATTTTAATACACCAGTCTGCCTATACCAAGAAGGTATTGGAAAGATTTAACATGGATAAATCTCATCCTTTGAAAACCCCCATGGTAGTAAGGTCCCTAGAAGCGGACAAAGACCCATTTAGACCAAGGATGGAAGATGAGGAAGTCTTAGGACCCGAAGTTCCATACCTAAGTGCTATCGGTGCACTTATGTATCTTGCGAATTGCACAAGACCCGATATTGCCTTCGCAGTAAATTTGCTAGCAAGGCACAGTGCTGCTCCAACCAGAAGACATTGGACTGGCATTAAGACTTTACTAAGATACCTCCAAGGTACTCAAGATCTTGGTTTATTCTACCGAAAGAACCAAGAATTAACTATGGTGGGATATACGGATGCTGGCTACCTGTCTGATCCTCACAGTGCCAAATCTCAGACTGGTTTTGTATTTCTCTGTGGTGGTACAGCCATCTCTTGGCGGTCTTTCAAACAGACTTTGGTAGCTACTTCTACCAACCACTCAGAGATTATATCTTTGTATGAAGCCTCACGGGAATGCGTTTGGCTAAGGCGTGTAATCAACCATGTCCAGAAGTCATGTGAGATGAATACCGTCGATACCCCTACTATTATCTATGAAGATAATGCTGCTTGTGTTGCACAAATGCAAATGGGTTATGTAAAAAGTAATATCACGAAGCATATTGCTCCTAAGTTTTTTTATCCTCACGAACTCCAGAAGAATGGTGAGATAAAAATAATGCAAACTAAGTCATGTGAAAATCTAGCAGATTTACTCACAAAATCCTTACCAAAATCCACTTTCCAAAGGTATGTTAATGGCATTGGAATGAGGCGACTTAGGGATTTGCATAGTTCAGGGGGAGTAAATCCCTGAACCACAACCCCTTTTGCATAATCCTGAAGATCATAAGTTGTACTCTTTTATCCTTAGTGAGTTTTCCTGATGTTTCTCATATGAAGGTTTTTAATGAGGCAACTATGTAACACGGAGTGCGAGTGCAATGTACTCTTTTCTCCATCCCTTTTTTCCCACTGGGTTTTTGGGAGGAGTTTTTAATGAGACATGTGCATTACGCGGTATTCGCCCAAGGGGGAGTGTTATGAGATAAAGACTCTAACCTTATTCGGTTAGGAGTCTATCTCTTAATATGTGGGCGAATCCGAACTCTCCTTGAGGGGACTGCTATATATATACCGGGTGCCTCCCATTGTATTTACACACATTGATCAATAAAGAAGAGAGAGCTCCACCCTATATCTTGTGTCTCTTGTTCTTGTGTTCTTGTATTCTCGTTGATTGCCGGTGTTCGACGTGGGTGAACTACTCGTTTTACAACAAATATGAACAAAATCGGGTGGATTAGTAGATCGAGTTCCCTAAATACTGGGACAATTCTTGTGCTTTTGAGAATACTGCATCCGGGCAATACTTGTTTCTTTCAATACCACAACACCACTTGCAAAATGCATAATCTACATCCTGATAGGAGGTCACCGGAACACCTAAACAATATTTTTGGCGCCGTTAGGCCTGAATCTTGTCCGAGTGCACGCAATTAATCTGTTTCGTTTAGTACCACATCGGCTATGACCGTTGGGATCCAAGCGCTGATAAGCAGTCAGTCACCGGAACCATCGCAGGCTCACGGTATCGCGTGGTTAGCAATCACTCGTACATGTTTTTGATATACGCATCCGAAATTTTTTTTTCTTCTCCTCACAAAAAAATCACGAAAAATCTCTTCATAAATCTACAAGGATCTATCCGTAATTTAAAAGGATGAAGAGGCTTTTTCATAAAATCGCGAGATTGATAGGTCCATGCCCCCACCCCACTGAGCCCCAAAGCTCCCATTTTAATGGATGGATATTGATCTGCCTTTCATATTCGCTTCTTGTAAACAAATTTTTTTTTTTTTGTTTTGCCCCTTCGTCTGAATTGACTAGAGTTGGAAAGCGACCCGTGTGCTGTGCATGCCTTCCCCGTGAACACCAGCGCAGGCCTTGGGAGGCATTTCTATGCATCAATATTTTACAGATATATAAATATTGAAAAAATTATGAAGGATAGATGCGAATTATTTACCCAGTTATTCGTTTTAAAATTTATACAATTTATATTGGGAGAGAATAGAGAGAAGCACTACTCCTAGTCTTTTTTTTTTTCCTTTATGAGAACATGCGTGTATGAATTGGTAAAAGAAAATCTCGGTAGATCAGGAGATTGATTCCTAAAATTTTGGGCCACTCGGCACATGCCAAGTCCTGGAATAATTTTGGCTCTATTGTCTGATATTCCGTTTGTTTTAATACCACATTGCTTACGGATCGAAGTTTGATTCTGCATGGTGATAAGCGATCATTGGAGTAATCGAGTCACCACGTGGGAAGCGTGGTTAGCAATCATCTTAGATTGCTAAACGGATAACCTCTCTTGGAGGGCGGATTTAGGAAAAGAGAGTGACTACGGAACGGTATCACAGAATTCTGAGGTAATAAACTTATGAAACTTGTCGGTTTCAGTGCTAGTTTCATAAGTTTCAGTGTTTAGTTTCATCAGTTTCATGTTTTATCAGTTTTTAGTGCTAAGTTTCATGAGTTTCAGTGCAAAAAATCATAAGTTTCATGAGTTTCAGAGGTATACCGTTGCAACGGTATACCGTTTTTTAGTTTTTCTGTTAGGAAAAAGGCCTTCAGGATTGCAGGGTCATTGTAAACCAATAACACTAACTATTAATTTGTAATAAGATAATTATATCTTTATATACTAAGAAATCATGTGCACTCCGCCCCTGTCTCTTGGGCAATGCAGCACATTTTATTTTTTGGTTTTTTATTGTTACAGTCTGAGGTTACTCTCAAACTAAATTTTTTTAAAACATTCTTTTAAGATGCTATACGTCATCTTCTCCATCCACATCCATTATTAGCCTTCCCTCTTCCCTTCTCACCTCCCCCTCATCCCTTCCTTCCTTTCTTACACAAAAAATTTAAAATTAAAAAATTCTAACTTTGAAAATTTTAAACAAGAAGTTTTAACTCAAAAATTAATTCAAATCAAAATTTTTTGAATCAAAAGTTTTCAAATTGAGAAGTTTCGCATAGGAAAGTTTCAGCTAGAAAAAAATTAAATAAAAAATTTTAGATTATAATGTTTCAACTTGAAAATTTTTAACTCAAAAAATTTTAAATAAAAAAGTATAAACTCCAAAAAATTTCAAATAAAAAAGTATCAACTCCAAAAAATTTCAATTCAAAAAACTTTCTGTTCGAAAAGTTTCGATTCTAAAACTTTCAAAGTGGATAAAAACTACTTTTTATTCAAAAACTTGGTGGAAAAATTTGAAAAATGAAAACTATTTTGAGTTGGAGAAGGTAACGTGGGAGGAAAGGGGATGGCGCCACATGTCATGACGAGAGACTACTACAAATTATAACATCACAAACGATTCGAAACCGTCATCACAGATGGTTTTTCGAACCCTTTGTAATCATGTGTTAGCGATAATCATTGTACATCACAGACAGTTTATGAACTATCTGTGAAATACACATCACAGACGGTTCTAACCAAGAGCCATTTGTAATCACCTTTTTTCCCTACACCCTCAACAGAATTTCCATCATTAGTATTTGTTGTTTGAAAATTTCTTCTGCTTAGATATTTCTGTAACGATATTTACAAGGCACAACCAGTTATAGATTTTGTAATTGAATATCTAAACATCATAGATGCATCGAGGCAACAGCATGTCTAATTAAGATCATTTTAAAATATGAACATTTGTAGCGCTTTCATATCCTTTTTGTAGTATAGTATTGATGGTTTCTAAGGCAAAATCCATTTCATTTCATACTTCATTCTAAACGCAGTCATGCTCTGATTTATCGCTTCCACTTCATCATCCTCCCCGAACGAGAATACCATAGGCAACCTAGCTTATTGAATTATAGAGTTGATTAACTCATCGTATGTAGTTGATTAAGTTATCATATAGAGTTGATTAATTCATCATATATACGATGAATTAATCAACTCTATACAATGACTTAATCAACTCCATTCAATGAGTTAATCAACTCTATAATTTAAGAACAAATGCTGCCTATGGTATTCTCATTCGGGGACGAGGATAAAGTGATAACGATAAATCAGCGTATGACATCTTTTAGGATGAAATGTGGAATAAAATAGATTTTATCTTAGAATTCATCAATATTATAATATAAAAGGAGATAACAGTGCTACAAAACTTTATATTTTAAGACGATCCTGATCAGATAAGCTGTTGCCTCAATGCATCTAGGATGTTTAGATATTTAATTACAAAATGTATAACTGGTTATGCCTTATAAATGTCATTGCAGAAATATCTAAGCAGATGAAAATTTCGAACAATAGATACTAACAATGGAAATTCTGTTGAGGGGTGTAGGAAAAATTTTGCAAGACCATTGTGAATGTAGCAATATAGTATTGGTTGATATGCAATTGCCAGTTGGTGCATGATATGAAATTTTCATAGTTTCTGAGCGATCTTAAATAGGGAAAATGTGTTGATATCCTAATCAAGTTTGGAAATTGCAGTTGTTATTATCGTTTACAACACATCTGTACCAAAAGTGATTAAAAGCAATGAACAAAAGCAATTATAAATTAATAATTCTCATTAAGAAATTATATGCATGTAGCATGTCATGATTAAAAGAGAGTAATCAAATGCATGTAAATTGAAGATTTTAAATAAAAGATAACCACCTTGCTTGTGGGAGACATACAACTAGCAATAATGCTCAAGTTGATTTTTAGATTATTCTTGTATGCCAGGTTGCCTTAAAAAGGCCTTTCTCGCCACTAGGGAAAAGTTCACAGACTTATTTGTTACAATATTACATCAAATCAAAATAGTTATGAGTATTCAAAACTTGACTGTTTTAGTAACCTAAACAATTGATCATCTCCAAGAATTATGCAAATAACAATAAAAACATCCTATTAGAAATTTTACTGCAATCACAAGAGAAGCTTACTAAGCTAATACAGAGCTAGCCGAGTAATAACACAAGTAGGAACATCTAAACAATTGATTATCTCCAAGATTTTTTTTTGTCACAAATAGTCTCTCTAAAGCCCAATCATCATCGAACAAATGTCCCCCACGTGCAAGGTCCCCATATTAAATAACTAGCCGCTTTGCAATATAAAGAAAACAAGTAATCATAGTAGTTTTATAATACTCACAAAGCATACATGACAAAAAGAACCCTAGCTTAGACTGAGATATGAGCATGCACCTTACAAACAATAACCTCACAAACATTATCAATAACCAATGCAAACCATTGTAGCAGTTTGGTGTCTAGCCCAAACCAAATAAAGCACAATAGAGACTAGCATTTCACTAACTCTACTATAGCACAATACAATACCAATCTGCAGTCAATTACAATTAGACAAGGACCCAAAATATACACGAACAGTTAATATATTCATATATAAATACTAATATAAGGCCATCATCGACCAATAGAATCAACTTTAATTAAATGCACATAAGCTCCTAGTTGAAATTCCATGAATAAAAAGGTTTCAATCCTTCCAACTGAAATGACAGAACAGATATACCCATGTATGTTCTCAAACTTACAGATGAAAACAATAAGAGACAAATATATGACAAAAAGGGAGATAGTAATGAACTAATGATGCGTTGGGGCAGGACAAATAAATTCTAAGCAAACCATGAAGCAAACCTAGTAGTGTGGTGCAGGTGAGGAGGAGGAGATGCGGGTGAGGGGGATGACATGATGACGAGGAGGCCGGCGGGTGGAGGAGGCCAGTGGGTAGAGGAGGCCGATGCGGTGACGAGGAGGCGGACGGGTGGAGGAGGTCAATGGGGAGAGGAGGCCAGTGTGGTGAGGAGGAGGCTAGCACCATGAATGAGGAGGCCAGCGGGTGGAGGACAATGGCGCCTGGGGAAGGAGGCAGACACGAGTGACGACAATGGCACGTTGGAGGAGGTGAGAGATCGACTAGGGTTTAGGGGGCTTGCGACCCGTGCTTATGTATACAGCTCTCATCACAGACAGTTCTATAATAGAAAACCGTTAGTGATGACAACAACACTCATCACTGATGGTTTTTGGATAGAACCGTCTGTGATGATGTGCCGTTATCATCACTGACAATTTTATCGCTAGAACCGTCTGTGATGATGTGCCGTACTCATCACTGACGATTTTTTGCTAGAAGGGTTAGTGATGAGGGGTCTAATATAAGACTTTCTGGCGTAGTGAGAGCATTTGAGGGGGAATAAAGTAAGAGAGAAAAAGAGGTGCGGTAACTTGTCACAACCAAGGTTCAAAAATCTCGCCGAAATTCGGCGAAATTTCGGATCTCCGGCCCCCCCAAGTTTCATAATCCCGACGAAATTAAAAAACCCTAAAAAAAATTCAAAATGCTACAGTAACCTATAATCTCACCGAGATCTCAGTAAATTTAACCGAAATCTCGGTAAAATTGACCGAGATTTGAATAAAAGTTGACCGGATTTGACTGAGTTTGACCGGATTTTGACCGGATTGGATTCTTCGCGTCGTTTCCCATCTAGGACAGTCGGTAGATCATAATTCCCGCAAAATTGAAAAAACCTTAAAAAATTCAAAGTGTGACGGTGCGTAAAATCTCGCCGAGATCTCGGTATTTTGGACCAAAATTTCGTCTATATGAGCCAAAATCTCAGAAATCTCGTTTCAAAAATTACCGGATTCAAATTTTGCTTTTTGATTTTCGTTCGGATTTTGTCCGAAATACCAAGATTTCGCTGAAATTTTGTCTTTCGGAGGGTGCTGAGATGAAATCCGAAAACAAAAATTCAAACCCTGGTCACAATGACAGGATATCCTTACCAACGATTTTGTGAAGGTGCCTTCAAATTAGCAATTTTCTTTTTATTTGTTAGCCTTAATTGACATCATTTTTTGGAGCTCATAGCCGTAGACATCTGAATTTCCAGTCAAAACCGAAACAATCGAAGAACAATTATTGGCGCGCACACGGGGGTGCTCGATCTTTTGATGAGAACGATATGTCGATTTGGAGAGTTAATGAATTTGTGATCTTGGCTTCCAACCAACGAGGATAGGAAAACCAGCAATCGCAATGCCACCAACGGGAGTCAATAAACCACGCTTAGACGTGATGGATTTTTATCCCTGCTAGCAATCGAGAAACTTGCAAGAACAAGTGAGAAGCAATCGGATAACTGTATTGATCTAAACTCAAGAACACAAAGATGAGGTTCTATTTCTCGTCTCGGGCGGTCTAGTCGACACGCGCAAGCACGAGATGGGATGCACACGGGGTCTACCAAACACAACAAAACCTAAAGAATAACGTATGGGGGTGGCGGCCATATAAAGAGGTGCGGCCAGGAGTGGGGCGCCCAAGCTAAGGGCGTCCACCACCAAACCCTAAAGATACATGGGCCATAGACCCAAAAATACGGTGACGCAGCACCGGACAGATTTGGCCCGTGATACTCTTCTGCATTTTTCCATCGATCTGGAACGAATTTGGACATAGGGCTGGATACATTGGAAAGCTTATCTCCTAAGCTTTCAAACGAGTGGTCGTACGTTGAAAACGGAGTTCGAGAGCCCGAGATATGCTCGTTTAAAGTTGAGATGCTGCAGGATGGCCGAACCGGCCTTTTTGGCATCTTGGGCTTCCATGTGGGGCCTTCCTTGGTGCATGGGCCATCCTCGGGGTACATGCTTGAGGCGCTGGTCCTTTGTCATGGGCTTGAAAGGCTGAGCTTCTGGATTAAAGCCCTTTGGCGACGAAGATGTTGCAGCGTCGAGTGTAGGTGATGAAGACGGCGCGGTCGAAGAGGAGGTAGTGGCAGCAGTCGTATCCTTGGGATTGATGTCCTCATCAATTTTGGAAGCTTGTCAAAATCAAATGGAATTAGCTCTGCTCATATGCATAATTAGCTAAAACACTTTAATCAAGATACTTTTTATCATCTTTAGAAGCTACTAAAATATATATTGAGCTGGTATACAAAAATACCAAAAGTTTTAAAAGTTAAGATGCTAAGAAATACACTATTTTAAGAAAAATTTGGGGATGACACTTTTTACCATACTCATGGCAACTCTCAACGGTTGGTTTTCTTGATTATCTCGTGGCACATATGTTGACGCCCTGCTTTTCTTAAAGAGGAGAAGAGGGAGAAGAAAGGAACGACTGATGTTTATATATCAGTAAAGATGCGTAAGCGCATAATTTTTTTCTTACTTTCAGAAAACTAGTGGAAAGCCCCGCACAAATCGTATGGCCATCTTCGCACCAATCGGCAGCGTACCACTACAGTCTGAACAAAAGACATCCCACGATCAAACCGCCAATCCAATCGAGGAGAAAAGTTGGCTCGACGTGCCTGCGTTTTCTCTGCGGTCAAACCTGAAAACGACATCCCCCAACATACGCCTTAACTGAATGTGTCCGTCTGCTGAATCCAAAGGAAATCGGGCCGAACTTGTCTGCCAATCAGGCACGAAGTCAAACATAACATGGCCGCGCACAATTCTTCAGTTAGCCTACCACTTCGTGCCAAACCGCCGGCCGGTGTTCCAACAATCTCAACGTTAGCACACTAAAAAAGTTCAGATTACTTCAGAAAACCGAAAGGGAGTTCAGAACTTCAGATAACTTCCCACTATCTCCAATCCATCACCTCCAATCACTCCTGAATCGTAGCTAGTCAGAACCTCTATAAAAGAAGCACCATCGATCACTAGGATCACTAGATCAGATCATTGAATGAGAGAGAGAGAGAGAGAGAGAGAGAGAGAGAGAGAGAGAGAGAGAGAGAGAGAGAGCCAAAATTGCACCAATGGATGACTCTTGCAGGAGGCCAGGGTCCATACCGTTCAAGTGGGAGATCTGCCCGGGAACGCCGAAGCACACAAGAAGCGCAAGTGCGGCTTCGCCCAAGGTGGCGCTGACGCCTCCTCCCTTCATGGCGTCTCCCGCGCCTTCGCCGTCTCCGTACCAGTCGCCCCGCGTCTCCTACACCGCGCGCTCGGCGTCAGTCTCGCCCTCCCGGCGCCGGCACGGTGGACACCGGCGGCCGACTGCCTTCCTCGAACTTGCGCCACGAACGTCGGCCACAGACGCCAAGTCTGAAGCTGATGAAGGGGCGGTGGCTGCGTACAGGTGTTTCCCGCTCCCTATGCTGATCCGGAGGAGGGACGGCAAGAAAGGCGGCTCCGGGTCTGGGGCAAGCTCCAGCTCGTCCGGCAGCAGCTTCAGGTCGGACGGCGGCGAGCTGGGACTGCGGCGGTCGTCGTCAAGCTCGTTCTCGTCTCTGCCGCTGCCGCCCGGGAGGAGGTTCGCGGAGGCGAGGGAGGTGGAAGCTGCCACTGGTTGGTTCTTTTGAGACAGCGGGCACGCACGGCTGCCATGCATGCCACCATGTGTGCGCTCTTGGTCTCTTTGCGCACTTTGTTTCATCTTTCGCTTCTTTCTGATCAAAATTGCAGATCTAACCTTTCTTGATCGTATAAGCATCGGTATACAACACGTGTCGTCTACTGTACTCTTCTATTGCAGTAGGTTGTCAGCACCATGCCACCGCACCTACCACGGTAGACAAGCTACTATGGTACCCGAGCTCGGCAAGTAACTGCCACGTAGTCGAACTCGGTAGGTACCTACTGAGATAGGAGAGTACGGTAGATGATCACCTGCCAATACTTTCACGGTCGAAAAGAAAGTTAAATTTACAATTTTATTTGAGAAAAGATCAAAAGTGAAAAAAATGTCCAAAGAAAACAATATACCAAGGCTTCTTGCTCTTGAGCTTATTTAATCCCTATGCAAAGCACAACCGTTGTTCATTGAACTAACTATACTATTTGGCCCCTGCATTTGCGCGGCGTGGATGTATATTTGACTCCGAATATATCCTAATTAAAGTTGTTTCTTTATTGTTCATGACTACTTTCAATCCATGACTGTCGGAACCCAGATTACTAAATTGGAAACTTTAAATATTGCAACCGTTCAAGATCACGCTAGTGCATACAATGGTAACATAGATGAAATAACATTTCATTCAACAAATCAACTAAAAATGTAGCAAGTTATTATATAAAGAAATAAATAAAATAACCGGTGATATTCAAGGCATCTCCTTCGTTTTAAGGTCAAGAAAATCCCACAATAATCCTAAAAAAACGAAATTATAAAAATCCTCACATTAATCAAAAGAAAAAAAGAAAAGAATCTCCACTAATTATTTTGGTGGGGCTAGATTATAACGGTGCAGATTAATCATAAATAGATATTAGAGTTATATAACAAATACAATTGTACTTCAGTTATAGCAAGTAGAGTTGTATATCATAGACAACTATCTAGCAGCGTAGTTGCACGAGTAAATATGCTAGTTTAATAATAGCAATATACCTTATGGTCAAGGTTTACACACCTATGCCTTAAAGGGATTAAAAAACAATTAAACTATTGTAGCAGAAATAAGATAACATTGGCCATTCGACATGCCATAGACAATCGTTTGGGAAATGCACTGCTAATTCATGAAGTCTTTGTAGTACTCTTCCTCGTAGAACTCTGTGTTCACTGGTTCATCATCAGCTATTGATCAACAAGGGTGTATGTTGTGAGTACATAAAGTACACAGTAAGTCATAAGAAAATGATGTAATTATAATCATGCAAGGCTAGACAATGTAATAACCATATGGTTCTTTTGTAGAAAGCAATAACTTGAATTTAAATACAATAAATAGATTCAAAACATGTTTGACAAAAGACAATAAATAACTATTAAACTAATGGTAGACAACATAAATAGATTAGCAAGGCTTCACCCGTCATCATCTAAAGCCATCATCAAATTACTGAACTCATCAGTGGTAACTTTAGACATCAACATCTCTAGCGAACTCCCCGTTAACTTTCCAATAATTCCACATTCCAATATTTTAATAAAAACTCTATATCCCAAGTGAAATTCCCAAGCACATCCATGAGCGTGGACATAGCTATTTAAATAGTTTTACACTCTGCAGAGGTTGTACAACTTTACCCACAAGATAAAATCAACTTATCATGTCTGCAGTGACTTGCCATACAAGAGTATGCGATAGAGTGTTCACAACAATGCTTTGTTTAAACATAGTGCTGTCTGTTAAGGTTTCACTACTAAAGGGTTCCATCCACCATAGTCAGGGCATCCCCTTGCGCCATGTGAATATATCTGTCCATCCCGGAACCCACACCACCAACTGGCAGTACTTAAGTTAAGACATAGCAAATTAATCAGCTAGGTGTAAGATCGAGGATGCTAACTAAAGAGAGGTGAATAGGTGGTTTTAAAAATTATCTCTTAAAAAATCTTTGGCCAATACTGAGTTTATACGCAAAAGCGTAAATCAAAACAATTTTGTCCAATTAAAGCCTAAAACATCTAGTCTCAATTAAGTGCACTAGCAACCTAAGTTTATGAACAAGGTTTGCAATCCTAAGAAGATAAGCAAGTAATTTAATTCTATGAATGTAAATTGCAATAATATAAATGAGCAATAGTAAGCAAACCAAAAGATTAACACACAATCCTTTTTATCATAGCGTTCAAAGACTTGCCGATCTCCCATAATCCACGTTGAGATAAGCCCAAACAAATTGGACCGGCTCCACAAATTAAGCCAAAAACCTCGATTCCACTAGAGTTAGCTCTTTTCCCCTCTGGGTAGGTGAGCTTCAACCTTCACAACTCGTTGAACCTTCTCACAACTTTCTTTAGAAGATCACCGGATCATGGCGCCTTCACGTCACCTAGGTGTCAGCAAACACCAAAAGTAATAGGTTAAGCCTCTTGCTTGACCCTCACCAAGTGCAACACATGCACAAAGATACTCAATCCTTCTCTAAATGCAATACATGCACCTAGAGCTCTTTTCTCCTTGCTCACAAGATGCAACACATGCACAATTGAGAGGAAATGCTTGCACTAGCTCAAGAGAATGGAAATGAATGCTAAAATATCAACACATGAAAACTTTAGCTCAAATGCTTCTCAAATCACACAAACATGGCTCTAATAGCTCTTGAGGTTTTTCTCTCAAGTGTATGCCTTAATAAGGTGCAAGAATAGTAGCAAAAACCTCTCCATTTGGCCTTTTATATAGCCCCTCGAAGAAACTAGCTGTTGAAGGCCAAATTCTCAGAAAAACTATCAAAACTGGTACTACTACCATATAAATCCTGGTAGTATCACCCTCTACAGTAATGGTTAGTTCGGTGCATTAAATGCATCAAAACTAGCCATTGCTACAGTAATCTGTCACTACCGCATGTAAACCCTGGTAGTACCGACAATTTTAACCCCAAAACACCTTTCTGGAAAATAAATACCAGCATGAAAACAGCAGTAGTGCCGATAGGGTGGCACTATCGGCATGTAAACAATGGTAGTGTCGATAGTGGTACTACCACACCTGAAATTGCGATAGTGCCAACAATTTTAGCAAATTAAAAATGATCATAACTTTACTCCAAAGTTCGATTTAGGTGATCTTAAATTCCATGTAAAAGTTATCAAGAGGGCTAAAACTTTCACCCATTTTTCATGATCTAAGCAACCATAAATATTTCTATAGACCACTAAAACTCCAATGTAGCCACATAAGTCTAAAATCTGATTTCTCGAAATCTTTAACATAGACTTGATCAAGAGAGTGACTACAAGCTAGCAAGAGTCTAGAAATAATAAATGCATGAATTTCAACAATTTACAAAACACATTTGCAAACTTTTAGAACATTCTAAGAAAAGTTAGAGCATGAGCTCCAAAATTTTGCAAAACACATTCACAAATTGATAGCTTCATGCAAATAAAAGCCACTAAGAATAAGCATGACTCCAACATTTTGCAAAACATAAATCATGCTATGAAAAGCAAGTGCATGAACTTTGACTATTTGCAAAATACATTCGCAAATATCAACACCATGCAAAAAAGATCAAATTGCATGAGCTTCGATTATTTGCAAAACACATTCGCAAATAACAACTTCATGCAAAGAACATGCCAATAAAATCAAATGCATGAGCTTTAACTATTTGCAAATATTAGCCTATTTCACAAACTCATGGAGAATATTAATCAAACACATGCGGTTGTCCCAAATCATCGAAGCACACTATTAACACATGATGGATAGCCTAGATCCTTTGATCTACTTCTTTGATGACTGATAACAACCTAAATACAAATAATTGAATTTTAATTGATCTTGAGTATATTACTACTACTAAAGTTTCATGTACTCAATGGATGTGTCTCAAGGATATTTGATATAACACATCCATATTTCATTAATCACCAAGACATACTATTAACACATAATAGATTGCCTAGATCTTTTAATCTATTTCTTTGATGATTGATGACAACTCAATTTGCAAGATAATTACATATGAGTATATTTCAACTATACAAGCATGATATACTCAATTGATGTGTTTCAAAGTAATGATCCTCAATATATGTAGAAAAGAGAATCGGATCAATACTTGTGAAACCATCAAGATATAGAATGAACTCCCCCTAAATGTGTGCATATTCATATGATTGAATTTGACACAATATGCACATATTCAAGTTGAAACTATGTTGGAGTTCACCGTATATTTAAATCATCATGAATATACGATAACTATATAAGTTTCATATACTCAAAGGATGTCTTGAATAGTATGAATCCTCAATATGTGTGTGGAAAGGAAAGGGATCAATACTAGTGAAACATCAAAATATAGAGTGAACTTCCCTTAAATGTGTGCATATATTTATATTATTAATTGAAAACAATATGCACATATTCAAATTGAAACTTTTGTGGAGTTCATCATATATTTGGAATTTAAGGAATGCAACATGATATAATAACATTAGATTGGATGCATACCTTTGATGTTTCCATCCTTTCATCCAATTGAGACTACTAAAGATTTGACTTAACAAGGGTGTTAGTCTTACAATTGGATTTGCCATTAATCACACTAAACTTTGTATCCATATAATGCAACAAGATATTGTATTATGACATTTGATACATACCTTTCATATTATCATCTTTTTATCCAAATGAGACTACTAAAAGATAAACTCAATAAGAGTGTTAGTCTCATAATTAGATTTGTCATTTATTACTAATCACCAAAGCCAAATGGAGCTTGAACTTACACTAGGTATATCCCATACCAGACATGTGGTTGTACGCTTAAGCCCAGTTCAATGGCGCACGATATCAAGTCCTTAAACAGCCTCGAGTGAGACATCCACATTCCAAATGTGCTAACTGCACCCCTTTACTGTATGATCACTTGCCCGAGCGAAAACCACTTTGTATAACTAAGACCAATGGCATACCTTGTCATGGCACGCAACAAATTTTATAACAGTCACTTCTTGCCATAATTAGGGGTGGGCATTCGGATTTTTTGGTTTTAAATTAGTTCAGTTTTTGGAAAGTTGAAACCAAACAAATTCAGTTCGATCAATTCAGTTTTTTGGTAAACCAAAATTCAGATTTTAGAATGCTAGGCATTGAGTTAATGATAGCAATTCAAATAAAGTTTAGATGCCTACTCTAGTGGACAAATTTTACCGAGTTGATAACTGGCAATTAAAACAAAGTTTAGATGGCTACAGCTACACAAGTATCTCGAAGGAGCAATCAACAAAAGGTAAAAGGTAGATGATCTTCCAGGAGTCCAGGGCTCCAGGCTAGCGGCTCCAGAAGAAATGCTGTGCGTGAGTTTTCGGATCAAATGTTATTAGTTCATTGAATTTCACTCCAATGTAGGTCAGTACATATTAAGATTGATGCTCACATCTAAAATTTATGAGGAGGTGATCAGATCTACCTCGCCAGCTGGAGGATTGGAGAAAGCACACAACAGCCAGACTGCTGGAAGGAGTTCAAGAGGGAGGTCTGTTTGGTGACAGATGAGTGGATGATGGGGGAGCAGATCTGAGCTGGAGGAGGCATCAGTGGCTCAATGCCGAGGGTGGAGGCATTGCCGGCTTGAGGGGCAAATCAAGGGAGAAGTCGGCACCGGAGGAGGCATCGACGGCTCGCTGGCTCGAGGGGCAACGCTGAGAGAGGAGGCTGCTCCGAAGGAGGTGTCAGCTCCGGAGGCTTGGAGGAGGCGTCGATAGTTCGCCAGCTCAAGGGTGGCTCCGAGGGTTGAGGGGAAGGCTCGAATGGCTGATTTGATCAAGGGCAGAGGGCTGGAGTCAGAGGATTTTTCATTTTTGTGTGGTTATGCAATGAATGCTTATTTGCCTCTTGTGACTTATTAGCGCTTTGGTTTGTTTGGTTGTCGAGATTCAAAAACCGAACTGAGTGCCGAAAACCGAATAAAGTCAAAATAAAAACCAAATTGACAACTAAAAACAAAAAAACCAATTTTCTTGGTTAATTTGGTTTGTTTTTTAGCTTTAATTAAATAATGCCCAACCCTAGCCATAATTCCATATCTCATTAAGTTAAGATTATCAATATTCATAATATGATATGAGCCTAATGTACAACTAAGCATGTCTAAGCTTAGCTACAATAACCCAATGTTGGTAATACAATTATGTTCAACTATTAATGTCCCAACCTAGGGTGATAATGGATACATGGGATTCCAATAACCAAGGAGTAATAATGACAAATAGGTATTTAGCTAGTCCCAGCAAATAACATTTGTTTCTGGATTTTACCTGAGATTGAAAATGCTGGCACTCACAATATTGAAATTCCGATACTACGCCGGTCGATAATATCGCTGCACATGGTTGGTAGATTTCCCCCCAAAGCTTGTGTTTTGGATTTACTTATAGGGATAAAATAACTAGCACTACCGTGGTTTGCACACCGATAGTATGGGGGTTGACTGCAATGGCTAGTTCATGTGCATTTAATACAATGAATTATTCGTTACAGCTGAGGCTGGTACTATCGGATTTTGCATGTCGGTTGTACCGATTTTGGCTATTTCTTGTGAAATTCACCCCCATGGATATTTAATGGGTTGGGGGCTATAAATATCTTTTCCCCTGCAGCATAGAGTAAGCTTGGAACCTCATTGAATATCTCTCAAACCTTTGTCGTTCTCTCTTCACCTTAGAGCATTCATTTTTCACTTTTTGAGGTGGTTGAGAGCATTCAAATGCATTGCATTCATTGTTGATCCTTGAGAGCCTTCAAGCAAGCGTAATCGATGTGTTGCTCTTGTAGTTTGTTGACTCGTAGATGTCTTGGAGGAGAAAAATCAGTGATCTCTTCAAGAAGGACTGTGAGGAGGCTTGGTTGAGTGTAAATGTTGATCTCACCTACCCGGAGGGGGAAAGAGCTACCACTAGTGAATTTGAGGTGTCTGGCTTAATTTGTGGAGCCAGTTTAACTTGTTTGGGCTTATCTCAACTTGAATTAGGGAAGACTAGCAAGTCTCCAAACACCACGGTAAAAAATAACATGTGTCATCTTTTGGTTTGCTTCCTTTAGGTCATTTACATTCTTGCAATTTACATTCTTAGATTTGAATTGATTGATTGTCACCATAGGATTGCAAACCTTGATCTAGACATAGGTTATTGGTCTACTAAGTTTGACTAGTTGATTCAGGCCTTAATTGGGTAAAACTGTTTTGATTTATGCTTTCGTATATAAACTCAGTTTTGGACAAAGACAATTTTAAAACCACCTATTCACCCCCCCTCTAGTCGGTCTCCTCGACCTTGCAAGTGGTATCAGAGCTTGGTATCTCATTTATTAGGCTTTACCACCTAGAGAGTAAGGATGGTAACTAGAGAGGCTATGCATCTCGGTAGAGTTTCACACTTTGATGGCACAAATTATACTTCTTGGAAGGTTAGAATGTCTACATATTTTAAGGCCATGAGTCCTCACATAGTAGAATCATTGATGCGGGTTTTGCTACACATATTGATCCACAAAACCCCAGTCAAATGGAAGAGCAATGTTTGCAAATCGATGCTCATACTATGAAAGCTCTCTTTAGCACCTTGATCGAGGATGAGTTCAATAGTGTGAGTAATCTTGAGAATGCTCATGATATTTGGGCAACCCTTGTGAAGATTCATGAGGGAACCTCCTCAGTTAAGGAAGCTAAATTGCATAGGTTGAAACTCAAATATGAGTCATTTACTATGTTGCCTCTTGAGAGCATCAATGAGATGTATTCTAAATTGAACAACATAGCAATTATGCTCAAAAGGCCTATCTTGTGATCTAACTGATTTTAATGTTGTGCGCAAGATGCTTAGGGCTCTACCGAACAAGTATGAGATAGTGGTGATAATATTCCTCAACTCCTCCAATTTGCCAAGAATGACTTCTACCGCTCTTTTGGGTAATCTCATTACCAATGAGATGTACAAAAAGAACAAAGAGGAGATCGATGAGATAGTCTTATCCTCAAGCAAAATAATTCACGCATTTAAGGCTAAACATGATTCAAGTGATGATGAGGATGAGAAGTGTCAAAATGAGGAAGATAGTGATAGCGAAGAAGAAATGATCGCCCTCATGAGTAAAATGAAGAAACTCATAAAGTGGCATGGCTCAAAAGGAAATAGAAGTTCATCATCCAATATAAAGCATACAAGATTCTCATGTGCTATAAATGTCATCCATACCTTGAAACTTGGCTTGAAGACATATGTGCTGCAGGGAAATTGATGATGAAGCTTATGAAGAATGCCATTGGATCAGTGAGGTTGCAGCAAATGCTAATATTATAAAGAATTTCATCGTGAATCATTCCATGAGGTTGTCTATGTTCAGTGATTTCAGTAAGTTGAAATTTCTTGCCATCGTGGATATGATATTTGCTTCTACTATTGTGATGATGAAGAGGTTTCATTTGATCAATGAATTTCTTGTACTAATGGTAGTGAGTGAAAAGTGAATTGCCTATTGGGATGACATTATGGGTCAAGCACAATTTGTCAAAGATAAGGTTCTGAATGATGTGTGGTGGGATTAGGTGCAATACAACCTTGATTTTGCTGAGCCTATCTATTCTATGATATGTATAGCTTTCTGACACTGACAAACCATGCCTTCATTTGATCTATGAGATGTGGGATATTGTAACACCCCGGCATTTAATATGCCCGAATGCTACTAAACATAGGCTAAACAACATCTAAATACCATAAACTAAGGTAAATTACACCAAAGGAGTAAATGCTAATACCAAAAATTTCGGCAGCATCTCCTTTGTTTTTCCATGAATTGAAGCAACAACAATACGATCACAGGGTATAGTATAAAGAATGACATCTAAATCATCAATAATAAATGTTCTAGCAGCAGTAAGACTAGAATAAAGATTCCAACCATCTCATGAGCCAAACGAAGTAAATGAGGAAGCCAAGCACACAAATTAACCATCACAATTTAAAGGAAGGAACATGTCATTGTTTATATGTGTGATGCTAAGTGATGACGTGTGACTAGCTCCCTTTCCCGCATGCCGGTTTCATGGTACCTAAGAAAAACAACATAAACACAAGCGTGAGTTCATCACTCAGCAAGTATATTGCAATGGAACAAGAAAATACATTCTAATACCTTCATCACCACTTTTCACATACGACATCATACACATCTCATATTCATAGCGTAAACATATCATTGACATCATCATATATCATCATCATATAACATCCTCATATAATGCAATGCAATGCGATGCACATATCTCCTGGAAACTCATACCGGTATGGTTGAGTACACACCCGTCGGTGTGCACCCTCTTCCCCCTTCCATCCCGAAGATGGAGGGTGCCTACTCCTTGCTTCCATATACCGCGGTGGATGGAATCACGATGTAGGACTTACTCATTGGCTCTCCGGAATAGTCATAACTTTCTCACCGACCTTCCCCGGACTAGTTATGACTTTCTCACCGCCCGGGCCATTATCATGCCATGTATGCAAACATGCTAACATCATAAATAACTTGTACATTAACACATGGCATCATAACATAATAAGCATATTCATCATATCAATGGCAATCATTAAAGCATGGCATGTGAACACATCATATATTCAATTTCAATCTCAACCAATCTAGCAAACTACAACCCGCTACCCATTCCAATACACTTGCCTCAACCACGGGCGACGGATTGGCGAGAAGTAGAAGGCACTCCTGGGGGCACACCACCTGCACATAGGTATCACACACTCACAATCATGTCCACAAAACAGTACGCAAACACACTTCTACTCCGACATCGCAAACTACTCGCAAAACCCAAAAACTGAGGTTTTGTCCCGTCGGGACAGCAGCCTTCCAAAAGGCATAACTCGGGTTCTAAGATGCCGAATAAATTAAACGAGTACATCCTCGCGTAGCTTAGGAAATTTCCTAACTTTTTATAAGTATATGGAAAGACTTATTCGGACTCTAAAGTGGTTTAATCTACAGAATACCGTGATCTGTTCCAATCATGTCACAGTTTTTAATACGTTCGGTAAAACGAGCATAACTTTCAAACGGCTAGGCGGAATTGGACGTTCTTTATACCCACGGAAAGGTATTGAAATTACCTACAACTTCTTCAACAGGCGGCCGACCAAATTCCGAATCTAAATTGGTGAAAACCCAAACCCTAGGTCAACTGCTCATGTTGCCCGAAACAGAGAACGTGGCAAACTCTAGATTCCATCTAATCTACCCAACTACAGCACCACCAATTGACCTAAAAACATGATATTAACCCTTAGAACAGTACCTAGACCAACCCCAAGGATCCCCGTGGCCATACCTTCGCCCGATGAATGAAAACCCACCGGATCTCCTCCCGGTTCGCGCGATCTCCCTCCTCGCTCCGAATCCACCGGATCTCCTCGTCGCGGAGCGCTCCAATGGACGGATCTTCGGGGTGGTGAGGTGGAGAAGCTTCCCTAGGGCAGCAAGGGGTGGTGGAGAGGGATGGGGAGGAGAGGGGCGCAAGGTGGCGGCTTGGGGAGGTGGAGGCGCCATAAGGGGGAGGTGAGGGGCTGCTAGGGCATGGGGGGGCGCACATGGGCAGGGGGTGGGGCGTAATAAGGGCTGGGGGAGGCCCCCAACCAGGTCTCCTACTCCTATTTGGACTCAAACTCCTTCCCACCAAAGCCCACGACCCTTTCCCTTAGGCCCAAACTCCCGGAATCGGCCCGGAAACGCAAATAAACCTCATGCCGTATGGTTTCAACCTTTAATTCCATATTTCATAATGCGTTTGACCTCAACATTCACATTATATAAGGTTACGACACTCCGTGGTGTCACAGATATAATGATTGAGAATGTGAAGACTGTATTGTATCGCCACGAAGGGGAAAATCTACCTTCTACAATATTGTGTAGGAGATATTGGTGAGTTGATGGGCAAAAAGTAATACCCCCTTGCATTGTTTGGCACACTCACTACATCCCAGTCAGTTCCATTGCCTTTCTAATTTTTATTGCTTGAAGTTCTTCATGTCTTTTTGTTGGTTAACTTGTTCTAATGTTCTTTACTTCTTCTGGCCCTTTTTGTTGCTTGACTTGTTCTTCTTTTGCCCCTTTTTTTAGGTATTACAGTGAAACTTGGCTTGCTGAGATTCCAAATTGCCAAGATCCTCATATGGATACTGTCGGGACCCGAATGTGCAAATCTAGACCCTTTGTGTATTCAGCACTAGTCCAGGATCACGCTAGTGCACACAGTCTCAACATCGGTAAATACCACATTCATACTCAACAAAATAGTAAAGTACTTTATTCAAAGGAGAATATAACCGGTTGCTCGACCTTTTGTCAAGTTACAAAAGTATGCCTTGCAAGGCTTAAGTTTTACTCAAATAAACTTGTAGCGGAAAATAAAGAAACGCGTGGCGCCAACCAATATGCCACAGGCAACTGACTGGACTCGCCCCTAGTTTGTCGGCTCCTCTGGAACTCCTCCTCCAGTGCTGGCGTTGATTTCTCCTTAGCTGATGTTTGTGTTGTGGCAATGGTGAGTACTTAAAAGCACTCAGCAAGTCATGCACAGAAATGCAATGCTAATAGCTACATGCATGGCTTATTCCAACAATAGGCTCAGAGGTTCTTTCACAATAAGCAACATTCATGAATAATAGTAATAGATTGGAAAGCGGTAAAACAATAATAACAATAGTAACTTCATAAACAATTTCCCAAGTAAAGCATTTATCAACCTACACAAGTTTGTCATTTCCAATACCGAGTATCCATAACCCAAGTTCATTTTCATGAAAGTCTAACCCTTGACTGTAATCACCGAACAATGTCCAATACCGTGGATTCGGCTATTCGAATAGGTTGTACACTCTGCAGAGGTTATACACTTTACCCACAAGATACAATCAAACACCACAAAGGTGAGTGATCGTAACAAAGCCTTTCCAAAGTTACTTCTAGACCCGGTACTACCCGCTAAGGTTTCAACACTAAAGGGACTGGTTACCACACTCGGGGCCCCCCTCTTGCGCCTGTGAGTCCACCCGTTAACCCGGGGATCCCGCCACCATGACATCACCGAAATCTAGACATCACAGTTTAATTGGCCAGGTATGTCCCATTACAGACTTGTGGCTGTATGTCAGACTCGGTTCAAATTCTTGCAAGGTTAAGTCCTTAAAGTGACCAAGGCAAGACTACCCAAGAATTCACAATGTTCAAATCCGTAAAAACCAAATACGACCTCCCATGTGCCACTTCTGGCCCACCAGAAACAATCTTGCCACTTGCCTCAGTCTAAATCATTTTATCACCCAGTTGATTACTATGCACCACGTGCCATCAACATCATCAATAACACATGTCGCAATTCCAAAAACATGTTCCATCTCTCATTAAGTCAAGATTAATTTCTGACATTCAAAATTATATCAATAACACGATTGCATGGCTAAGCAGGCTAATTACGACCTAATTAACCCATGTTGGCAGTTTATTAATGTCCAACTAATATTCCATCATCTAGGGTGATAAATGATTCGTGGCATACAATTATTATAGACAAGGTGGTATACAACAAGTAGGTCGCATAACTAATCCCATAATTATTTAAAAGCATTTTTGTGAAATCATGTGATGAAAAATTGGCTTGGGGATGACTTTGGTATTGCAAAGTGGTTGTGCCCATGTCATGTGTGGTGCATATGATGTGTTGTTTTAGATGATTAATTGACATGCTTGTGATATGCTTTAGTTAAGTGTTTCCGAAAAACAGAGTGTTTTCCTCTTGCGATGGACCGGATGTTGAAGTAACAGAGATTTTACTTTATGCGTCGGACCGTTTTTCGCATATGCGTCGGACCAAATTTTCAGTTCGTCGTGAACGTGACTTTGAGTGTGTTTGCGTCGGACTGATTTTCTTTGGTCCACCGTGAACGTGCATTTGAGGTCTTTTCAATCGGACTGGTTCCTTCAAGTAACCGAAAGTTTTACTTGTACGCCGGACCAATTTTTCGGTCCGTCGTGAGTGACGCTGGACCAAATATTTTGGTCCGCCGTGAACATGAAATTGAGGCCTTTTGCGCCGGACCAAATTGGCAAGTAACCGAGAGATCAACATGTACGCCAGACCAATTGTTCGGTCCTTCGTGAGTGACGCCGGACCAAAGTTTCGGTCCGGCGTGAACGGCAAATTCTAGGGTTTAGTCTCTGTGTGCGCTGGACCAAGGATTTTGGTACGGCGTGAACGTGATGTGCTCGGGTTAGGTTTTTGCAATTTTGAAATTGGATTGATTTGTATGCAATGCTCGTATGAGTAGTTGCATGGACTAATTGAGTCAAGTTGGGAAGAACTTGTTCTCGGAATTTTTGTGGATTGTTCATGTGCAGGTGTTGCTCGAGGGCGAACGTTGTTGAGGATGGGATCGGAACTAGGTTCATGGAGGAACTGAGGTTCAGGACTAGATTCAGGGAGGAATTGAGGTCCTAGTGGTCAAGGATGCCATGCGAGACGTTCGGACGAGAGAACAGTGCACATGGAGGCTGGTTAGTCACGTGAGTATGGCAGATGAGCCATACGCGTGCAGAGTTGTAATCGTTTGGGGGTAGCTTGCATGTATTGGGCCATGTTGGACCAAGTGAACATGCATGCGTACTCTGTTAGGGTTGCTCATTATACATAGGGGGAGGTGTCCTCTGTTTATTGATAGAGCAGAGCGCTGGAAACAATTGGTGTGCATGAGTTTCCTCTTGTGCTGTGTTTTACGGTTTGTACTCTTTTGATGGGAGTATTTTAGACAAAAAAAATAAAGATCAATTCCTTCCAGATCCTCTGCGTGCTACAGTAATCTCGAGGCTACAGTATTATCTGTTTTGAGTGTCCGTTTGCTCATCTGTTCTGGTTCTAGATTGGTTCTTTGTCTACTTTGATTCTTTGAGTTCCGTCTTGATTTGATCCATCCAAAACCTTTCTAAGGCCTTGATTTAGAGTTCCTCAATGTTTTGTTGGTTAATCTTTTGAAGATTTTGTTTAATCACGAAATTGATGTTAGATCAATTCTCGTCATATTATATCACAGCAAGCTTGCAAGGTTCATAACTTTTGATCCGTAAGTTCGATCATGCTGATTCTTTTTCTGTTAGATTCATATCGGAATCTAGTTTCTTGTGTTCAAATTTTAGATCAATCTGACAGTTGGATCTCCAGGAATTCGCGTTTTACCGAATGTTTGTTAATCTGTTTTTATTGAATACGAGGCAATTATTTGATTCCGATTTGGGGTGATTTTTTAGTAGATAAAAATTTTGATTTTAGCTTCCATGCAATCATTCACTCCCCCTCTGATTGCTAAATTAGTATATATCGATCCTACAATTTTTAATTAAACTAGCATGCAATAATTCAAATAAACATAATTCCAAAAGCGGGATCAACATGATCAAAGCATAAATTGCCTTGAAAAGGTCCTGTTCCTGATCTTGGACTTGTTCCTGGGTCAAAACCTCTCCTTCGAAGCATTCGGGCAATTCAACGTCTACGCGAATCGGATAAATAAACAACAAATAAATAAAAATAGAGAAAAAACCATGTTCAAAAATTAAATAAAATTCACCATTAAATAGAGCTCAATTTTACAAAAATTTAGAAAATAGAATCACCTCAATCGGAGTTAAAACGCAAAAGTTATAGCTGTTTGAAGTTTGAAAATCAATCAAAAAGAATAAACCGAATTATCCGATTTATTTTTCTATTGAAAAATCGAAAATATGACGTCAGCACTGAAATTGATTTTCGGTCAAATTATTTTCCTAAAGAAAAATCGAATTATGATGTCATGCTTGCGTCAGCTGGTCCATAGACCTGGTCCATGGTTCGGCTCTGTCCACCGTGGACTCGGTCCACGAAACAGTGCAAAGACTGACAGGTAGGACCCCTCCCGGATGACGTCATCGCTGACGTCACCGCGAGTCGGCCGAGCGGACTGACGGGTGGACTCCACCATGACGCCAGCATGACATCACGGCTGGCGTCATCGTGCGCACAGCCAGCGGCTGACAAGCGGGCCCAATGTTGACATCACGCGTGACGTCAGCGACGACCCACTCTGGCCGCGTCGCTTCGGTTTCCCGTGACGTGGCACGATCTCGACCGTTGATTCGAAAATCGACGGCCACGATTTAATCTAACCTCACGCATATGGGTTTATGCGATCCAATCCGGTCCGTTCAAATCGGATCAGACGGTTGAGATTCGCTCGGGTTTACCGCATGAAGGGGGTGACGTGGCATGACCCGGCGTTCGACACGTGGCCCAATCTACACCGTTCACAGTTGATCTAATGGCTATGAACAGATCCAATCAATGCTACGTGAAACAAAACCGACCGTACGATCTAAATCTAACGGCTAAGATCTAATCTAGTGCGCACAGTTCAAATATACGTGGCTAAATCTATACTGTAGGATCTGCATCTGACGGCTACAAATAGATCTAAGTCCAAATTCTAGATCCAATCTAAACCATCCAATTTTGATCTAACGGCCTATGTTGAAGCAGATCTACGGCACAGAACAGTAACGACGTGGACTCACCACGTACGTTGGATGGAGATCGGACGGTGGTTGCTGTTTGCAAAGGCATGGTGGTGCGCGGCGAGGAGCTTCTCGCCGGACTCGGGGAAGAAGACCATCACAATAGCACTTGAGGGCTTCCCCAGCGCAGTGAATGGTCCTCATGGGTGCGGCTCGACGTGGGGGCTTCGGAACCGGGCGCGCGTGTGACTAGAACGGCTTGGCAGTGGCGGAGGGGACCAAAAACGTGCAGCGGCTCCCCCACCAACTTCGGTGAGCAATGGAAGACGGCGACGGCTCAGACCTCAAATCCTGGTGCAAAGCGTGCGCACGACAAAGGAGGGTTCGGTGGCGACGGTCGGGCATTAAATAAGGGCCTCGACGTCCGCGAAACGCGCAACAACTGAGGTTGACTCGAGCGTGATGGCGGAGTCCGGTGCGGACATAGACGAGGTGACGTGGCACAATCCACACCGTCCATCCGGCTCGGATCCAATAATCGACAACACACGACCATGCGGTAGAATCATGACTGTTGGATGTTGATCCAACGGTGCGCGATCTCGGCGGCTAGGGTTTGGGCGCGTGTCGGGTTGCGGCTAACGGGTTGGGCGCGCGGGTTAACAGGTCCGGTCCGCGATTCTCAACCTGTTAGGGTTTATTCGAATTTCCTTTTTCCTTTTTATCATTTAAAATAATACTAGTAATTAAATTCAATCGAGAAAAGTAGCAAAATGCTCAGAAAAATTCTAGAAAATACTTTGAGACATTTTGGACTCAAATAAAATATTTCCAACAAAACTTTATTTAAAACATTTAAATATTTAAATAATTCAATAAAGGACTTAATCCAAATAAATTCCAAAAATTCAAATAACTCAATAAATTCAATAAAAGCAAAAATTTGGGATGTTACAGATACTGAGATTTCAAACATGAGAAATAAATACTTCATGAGGTTTTTTGCTGGTAATGAATTGTGAAATATCAAACAACATTTTGTTGATTTCCCTTTGTTTGGAAGTCAATTGGGTTCCTTTGATCCAATTGAGGATAGAGCCCATCTAGGGCCAAAGCAATGGTAGGGAATTTATGGTAACTGTGCCCAAATTTGAGAAAATTGGTATTAAAATTACTTGGTTAGCCAACATTATCTTTTTTGTACTAAAGAAACTGGAGTACCCATGGTTTGATACACATTTCAATAAAAGAAATAGGTTTCTATACATACCTTATTTTCTTAATTTATTATTTTGTTACCACCTGCATGGAATTTGATTGTAATTGCATTGTTGTAGGCTAAACCTTGGATGTGCTGAGGATCTTGTATTTGTGCACCACAACGTACGCCTTCTATCAAGGAAATCTGAAGAGTATTACACTGGCCCATCGAGAATGTGGAATATCAGAGGTGATAATGTCGATGTTGGTATCGGCAATGAATGTGGGGATGTATGTGTGCGGGGTTAGTCGCTAGATCAAGAACTCAATGGTAACACAAGACGAAGGTTTAGACAGGTTTGGACCCTCTGCGGTGGAGGTAAAACCCTAGTCCTGTGTTCTGGGATTGTGTGTTGCTCTTCTTCCTCCTTTTTCTCTGTGCCTCCCTATCTCTCTTATATAAACGAAGAGATAGTAGAGTCCAACTCGGTTACAATAGGGAGGAGTCCGAGTTGGTTACAAGCTTGCATATCCCATCCTTCCTTATCTAGGACGGTATCCTTTTTTGTTACAACATTATCTATAAGGGGACGATTCCCTTCCGTTATTCCTTCACGGGCTCCAGCGGGATGGCTTGCACAGCTTCCAATCCACTCGTTTGGCCCCACTGGTCTCTTCTTACCGTGCCCTTTTTAACTCTCATGAGCATACCTGGTAGATGCGTTCTCCACAGTAGCCCCCGAGTGCTTTGCAATCGAGTCGCTTGCGATGAGGCCTCGTTTTGCGGGCGTGGGATGCCTCCAACTGATCGGTTGCTCCTTTAGAGTACTCGGCTGCAAGCAGGGAGTTTGCAAGGGACTCGAAATTATCTTGCTCATCGCATGATCCGAGCAGTCTTTTAATAGGGGTGCCCATGTTTGGCCCGTTGTCGGGATGCGCTGGCGAAAGCATTGGAGGTCAGCTCAGCTTGGAGCTCTCCGAGTTTGTGTCGCGGAGGACGATGGTGATCGGCCCATTCTTGGGGCGTACCTAAAGAGCATCCAGTAGGACGCCGGTGATCATCCCCATTTTGGGGCGCACCTAGGGTGCGTCTAGTCGGACGCCGGTGATTGTAACACCCCAAAATTTTGTTTTTTTAAATTCATGTGTGATTTGGCACTTTGGTGAATTTTTGGAATTTTCTGGAATTTATTTGGATTTATTTGGAATTTATTTGAATTTATTCCATTTTGAAATAATTAAAGAATTTAATTTTGCAAATAAAATTTTGTTGGAAATATTTTATTTGAGTCCCAAATACCCTAAAATATTTTCCAGAATTTTTCTGAGTCATTTGCTATTTTTAATGAATTAAATGAATTACTGGGAATTATTTTAATTATTAAATCGCTGGAAAATGCGAGTGGGTTTGTACTGTTCATCCGACCGAGCCCGAGTCAGACTCGAGTTCGAGTCCGACCCGAGCCACGTGACTCGACCGAACCCACTCGGCCGAGCCCTAACCGCGTGACCGTTGGATTCAGATCCAACGGCCACGATTGAGCCACGTCACCGAGCCCGAGCCCGACCGAGCCAGCCAGCTCGCCCGAGTCCGACCCGGACCCAAACTCGCGCACCGTTGGATCTCGATCCAACGGCTGTGCGCGTGCCACGTCACCCTACCGTGTCGCCGCCGGACTCCGCCGCCGCAACGGAGAGGACCTCGGATTCCGCGCGTTTCACGGACGCCGAGGGCCCTATTTATTGCGCCGCCACCCGTGTCGGGATCGCCGCTTCATTGCGCACCCGTAGCCCTAGACAACGTCGCCGGAGCCGCCGCCGTTGAGCCGCAATCGCTCGCCGGAGTTGCCTCTTCCCTCCGCCGTGGTTCTTTGCCGATTGCGGCCATCTCCGTCGTCCTCCGCCGCCGTTGTGCCCAGATCCGGACTCCTCGCGTCGAGGCGCACCCGGAGCTACCTCTCACTCCGCCGGAGCGCGCCCGAAACGCCGTCGGCTAGGTCGTCGTCCCCCGCGCCGGTGAGCCAGCGCCGCCGCAAGCCATCGCCGTCGTTCGAGCTCCACCAGCCGTCGGATCTTCATCCAAGGGCCCAGATTGCGCCACGTCATTCCCCGGTGAGAACCACGTGCGATTCCCAGATCCAATCTCGACCGTCGGATCTAGATCCAACGGTCCAGATCAAACGCGTTAACCCAAACGCGTGAGACTCAGATCTAATCTGGGCCGTTGAATTTCAAATCAACGGCCGAGATTGCGCCACGCGTCCGGGGAGGCTGACCGTCGCGTCAAAGACACGCCGGCAGGCAGACGCCGACACGCTGGGCCCGCATGTCGCCCGGCTTAAATCGCACCATGACGTCACGCTGACGTCATGGCGGGCCCGCATGTCAGCGGCTGTCCCAGCCGAGCGCTGACGTCAGCAATGACGTCACAGTGGGTCCCACCTGTCAGCACCATGGGCTGAGCCCCGCTGACGTCAGCAGTGACGTCATCCGAGGCGGACCCACATGTCAGCGACACGTGGATTCGTGGACCGAGTCCACGGTAAACCCGAGCCGACAGTGGACCAAGTCCATGGACCGGCTGACGTCAGCCAACCAATCAGAGGCTAACACGTGTCCAGGCTGACGCAATAATTAATTTCCGAAAAAGAAAATGATTTATTAATTCGAAATAATGATTTCAGATTTTGTTTCAAACTTCAAACGCTTATAACTTTTGCGTTTCAACTCCGATTTGAGTGATTCAAATTTCTAAATTTGTATAAAATTGAGACCTACCTAAATATGAATTTTATTTAATTTTTGGACTAAAGTTTTTCTCTATAAAATTATTTAATTGATTATTTAAACTTTAAATAATCATAACTTTTGCGTTTTAACTCCGAAATTGACGATTCCAGTTTCTAAAAATTCATAAAATTATGTTCTCTCTGTTTATGGATTTTATTTGGATGTTTGGACACTTTTTGCCTATTGTTTATTCGTGTATTGCTATTTGCACGCTTTACGAGTAGACGTTGAAGTGCCGGAAGGATTCGAAGGAGAAGTATTGACTCAGGATCCAACTCAAGACCAAGAGCAAGTACTTTTTGAAGGCAAGTTGTGCTTTGACCATGTTGATCCTATTTTGAAACATATTTTGATTTAACCTATTGCATGCTAGTTCAATTAGAAAATACTTTATTTAAATTTGGGGATTAGATAAATACCAATTTGCTGTATGACACCTTGATTACTTAAATATGTGCCATGACCCCTTGTCACCCTAGTTGTAGTTTACTAGTTGGACATTATTAAATTGCCAACATGGGTTTTAGGCCGTTGTAGTATACTGCTTAGACCTGCTACGTGCTCATGACATGATTTTGGACAAACAAATGTTAATATTGACTTAATGATATATTGAACCTGTTTTGGAAAGGTATCATGTGATGTTGATGGCACGTGGTGCATGGTAATCAACTGGGGTTTGATAAATAGTTTTTCGACCGGGGCATGTGGCAAGAATAATCAGGTGGGCCAGTTGTGGCATTGGGAATGTTGGTTTGGTTCTTCGGGTAGTCTTGCCCTGGTCACCCTAAGGACTTCACCTTGCAAGCCTTTGAACTGGGTCTAACGTGCAACCACATGTCTGTAATGGGACGGACCTAGTTGACTAAGTTGCTAATAACGTACCTGTGGGACCTCAGGAGGTCAACTACACCCTTTGTGTAAGTTGTACGGGGGAGCGTACCGGGGCTGAGGCCAGGTACCCATCTAACGGTTGATTGGCCTAGACTTCGCCTTAGCTAAGGGAAGGGTTAGTGCGCAATAACCGGGGAGGACCACTTGTATTGTTAGAGGTTTCCGAAAGACTTTGTTACGGGAACTCGCCTTTGTGGTGTTTGATTGTATCTTGTGGGTAAAGTGCATAACCTCTGCAGAGTATAGAATCTATTCGAATAGCCGTGTCCTCGGTATTGGACATCGCCGGGAATTACTGATCAAGGGTTAGATTTTCTCAAAAATAAAGTGGATTTGAAAGGTTGGGTTGGATTAATAATTATGTTGATGGAAATGTGGATTAGGATGGGAAAGATGTTTATTAAACTCCTTGAAAAGTTATTTATGCTATACTTGTTTCTACGGCTTTCGAATCTACTTATGTTACTTGTCAAATGTCATTTCTGCAAATATACCTTAAGCTATTCCTTTGTACCAAGCCATGCATATAGTATATTAGCTTTGCATGTGCATGACTTGCTGAGTACCAAGTACTCACCCTTGCCACAATACAACACCAGTTGAAGAGGAGACTACACCAGCTTTGGAAGAGGAGCTCCAAGAGGATCCGTCCACTTAGGGAAGCGAGCCCAGTCAGTTGCCTGTGGTATACTGGATGGCGCCACGAAGTTATTTGATTTTCCGCTGCTACTATTTCTCTCTTAATAAGTATCGCCCTGCGAGGCGTACATTTGTGACTTGGCCATAAGGTCAAGTAACCAGTTTGCTTAATTAAATAAAAGTACTTTGTTAGTATCGAGTGGTATGATTGTGATATTTACCGATGTTAAGACTTTGTGCACTAGCGCGTTCCTGGACTAGTGCTGAATACACAGAGGGTCCAGATTTGCAAATTCGGGGTCCCGACAGTGATCATCCCCATTTGGGGCGCACCTAAGGAGCATCCGGTCGGACGCCGGTGATCATCCCCTGTGACACTACGGGATGTTGGGACACCGTAAAAGGTGAAATTAGAGAATGTGACATTATAAAATGTGAAATCGGAGGTTAAAACTTTACGTTATGAAGGTGAATCGCGTTTCCGGGCCGATTTCGGGAGTTTGGGCCTCTCCGGGGGAGTTTGGACCCAAGGGGATGAGTCATGGGCTTTAGTTGGCAGGAATTTGGGCCCATGAGGGGGCCTTGGGAGCCCCCTGCTCTTGTGGCGCCTCACTCCCTGCCCTAGCTGCCCCTCATCCCCCTCTCCCACCTAGCCGCCACCCCCAGCTTGCCCTCTTGCCGTGCGCCTCCCCTCCCCTTGTGCCACCACCCCCTCCCCACCCTCCTTGCTGCCCTAGGGGAGGCCCTCACCTCGCCACCCCGCTGTTCTTCTCCTCAGAAAGCTCCGCGACGAGGAGATCCGGCGGTTCCAGCGCGAGGAAGACGATCGGGGAACCCGGGAGGAAGGATTTCGGCGTTCGTCGTTCGTCGGGCAGAGGTATGTTATGGGTGACCCTTGGGGATGGTCTAGGTGCTTTTCTAGAGGTTGATTTGATGCTTTTAGATCAAGTGGTGGTGCTGTGATTGGGTAGATTGGATGAAAACTAGAGGTTTCTTAATTCTCTGTTTCGGGCAGATTGTGCACTCGACCTAGGGTTTGAGTTTTCACGATTTTAGAGTTAGAATTTGGCCGGCCGCCTGTTGAGGAAGTTGTAGCTAACTTTAATACCTTTAATTGGACACCAAGAACATCCAATTCCGCCCAGCCGTTTGAAATTTATGGTCGTTTTACCGAACGTGTTCAAATCTGTGACGTATTTGGGACAGAACATAGTGTTTTGTAGATTAAACAATTTTAGAGGCCGAATCAGCTTTTACCAATACTTAGAAAAATCTAGGAAATTTCCTAAGATTCACGATGATGTACTCTTTTAATCGATTCGGAGTCCTAGAACTAAAGTTACGCTAGATTGAAGCCTGCTGTCCCGACGGGATAGATTCTCTGTTTTTCGGTTTTGGGAGTAGTTTGTGAAGTCGAGGTAGACGAGCTTTTGCGTACTATTTTGGGGGCACGTTTTGAGTGTGTGGTATGTTTGTGCAGGTGGTGTGACCCCGGGAATGCCCTCAACCTCTCGCCAATCAGTCGCCCGAGGTTAAGGCAAGTGTATTGTAATGGGTAGCGTATTGTATGTTGCTAATTGTGACTAGGTGCAAATTGTTTGCATGATGTGCTATCTTGTCATGATTACATGTTGTGATATCTTGCCATGATTAGTGCTTGCCCATGTTATGATGAAATTGGATTATTATGATGCTATGCCATGTTTAATTCAGTTTAATGCAAGTTGTTTATGTTTATGGCATAATCGCATACATGGCATGTGATCTGGCCCGATCGGTGAGAAAGTCATAACTAGTCCGGTAAGGTCAATGAGAAAGTTATGACTAATCCGGAGAGCCAATGAGTAAGTCCTACCTCATGATTCCATCCATCGTGGTGATTGGAAGCGAGGAGTAGGCACCCTCCATCTACGGGATGGAAGGGGGAAGAGGGTGCACACCGATGGGTGTGCACTCAGCAATACCGGTATATGCTTCCAGGAGACATGTGCATTGCATTGCATTGCATACCTGATGATGATAATGAGTTGTGTACAATGTACTTTGTCATGGCTATGATGTTGTAGATGAGATTATGATTCGATCATGATGTTAAAGTATGGGATGTATTGTTGTTGGCATTGATATATTCTTTATGGTCCATTGCAATATGCTTGCTGAGTGATGAACTCACGCTTGTGTTTTATGTTGTTTTTAGGTACCATGAAACCAGCATACGGGAAAGGGCATTAGCTACACATCTACACGTAGCTCCACACTTATAGACAATTTATTCATTTGGGTCATGATAATAAGAATAGTGCCATGCAACTTGGTGCAATGGTTAATTTGTGTGCTTGGTTTCCTCATTTGCTTCGTTTAGCTCAGGAGAAGGTTGAATTCATTATTCTAGACTTTTACTGTTGCTAGAATCCTCGTTATTGATGATTTAGATGTCATTCTTTATGTTATATCCTGTGATCATTTTGTTGTTGCTTCAATTCATGGAAAAACAAAGGAGATGCTGCCGAAATTTTTGGTTTTAGCATTTACTCCTTTGCTGTAATTTACCTTTAGATGTGGTTTAGTCTATGTTTGGTGACATCCAGGGCATACTAGATGCCGGGGTGTTACATCCCCATTTGGGGCGCACCTGAGGCGTGTCCATTAGGACATTGGCCGAGTGGTTTTCGAGCGGTCTAGCCAATGGCGCTTCCCCGAAGCTTTGACCTGGTCCGGGCCCGAGATTCTCGGATAAATCCAAACCAAGAGCGCTCCGTGGGGTCCGCACTGCCTTTTCGTGGAAAAAGAGGGATTTTCTTCCCGCCCAGAGGCGAAACCCTAATAATGCGCGGCGCATTTAATGAGCCCCTTCAGAGAAAATCTGTTCCGATCTCCTCTTGCTTCTTGGCCGCCGCCTCTTTTTTCTCGCTCGTCTTCTCGAAGCTCTTATGCCTCAACCTTTCACCGATACTTCCTTCCACCTCTGGAAATGGCATCCTCCACCGCGGCTGCCCCCGACGCACCTTCCATATCCCAGGATTGGGCCACCTCGATAACAACGGAGGCGCGTCTCAAGGCGATGGTCTCCGTCGGGGTCATGCCTCCATTGGAATTAATCGGAGCTCGCGTGGCGGCAGGTGAATCTTTCCCTACTCCTCGGCAAGAGGAAGTCCTCGTTTTCGAGTCCTTTTTCCACTGCGGATTCGGCTTGCCTGCTAGCGCTTTTCTCCGCAGTCTTCTCTTTTATTATGGAATCGAATTGACTCACCTTAACCCGAATCCCATTCTTCAAATCACCGTCTTCATCCATCTTTGCGAAGCATTTACAGGCATTCGCCCTCACTTCAGCCTTTTTTGCCATCTTTTCCTTCTCAAACCCTTCCCGAATAAGAAGCCCCCCAAACTTGTTGGGGGTGCTGGCCTTCAGCTCCGGGATGGGTTGAAGAAATCCTATTTTGCTATCCCCTTCTGTTCTTCGAACAAACGATGGCACTGAGAATGGTTTTATTGCTCCAATCTCGTACCCAGCCTTCCAATCTTCTCTGGGTAGGGGCCCATCGTTGACGTCTCCTGGACCAAACCTCCACCCGACCATGATAAGCATGAAGTCGGGGAACTTATGGTCATTATTCAGCAATTGAAGAAGGACGGCCTGCATGCGGTTGGGATCGTCACCAGCTTCGCCATTCATCGCGTCCAACCGTTGAAGGACCGGACTCACCCGGGGTATGAGTTCCAAGGGAGGTCAGACCCTACCCAGGAGACACCTGACAAGATCTTGACGGGGCTCTTGACAGTCGGCTGAACGACTTTTTTGCCCCCAACACCCTGATGGATTGTAGCGGGTGCCCCAGGTCATATAGCTTGAAGTGGCCTCCTCCTCCTCAGGTATCCTTTTGTCTCTCATATGGGCTTTTTTTATCTTTCTTGCCGTGGCCGACTGGTTCTTTGCACTTCAGGACCAAGATGGTTATTTTTTCGACGCCCCTGTTCCCGGGTATCCAAAGTTCCCGAAAGAAAGGCCAAGGAAAGGTGACGATCTCGAACCCTTTGTCGAGGCTAACATAGGTTTGGGGACGTCGTCACCTGAGTCTCCCGGCTCCCGAAGTCCTGTCGCGCCTCCAGATGCCGCCGCCCATCCCAGGGTGGGTTCAAAGCAGCCGGCCCCTGCCTCTACCGTTGCGCCGAGTGCCAAAAGAAGTAAATGGGCACCGGCTCAGCATTCCGCGAGTCCCCCTGTTGCCACCGCGGCCGCGGGTAAAGAACTCCCGACTGCGGCATTCACCTCGAAGGGGAAGGGGGTGGCCGAGCAGGGGTCGCCAGAAGCCCAAGTCCCATTGGTCGCTCCGCGCAGTGGCCCCACCATTCATGAGCCCACGAGCCAGCCCCTGATGGAGCCGGCCCCACAAGTCCCGGGGGTCGACCCGCTGCCTCTGCCTTCGGGCAGCGGTCTGCCCCAACATGGAGGTGCTGGAGTAAAAATACGAAGGTCCACTAGGTAACGTGTGGCATGTTCCCTTCGTTGGTTGTCGTCTGTTTATCCGAATGCGCCTCCGACTTTTCTTGCTTGTACCAGGAAGCCATCCATGGATGTTCCCGTTGGCGCGCCGACTAGAAATCCCCAAGAGATCGCTCCCGAAGATGTCCCCAGTCGGGATGGAGCGCCACCTCCGAGTGTTACCGCCTGTGGGGGTGCCGAAGCAGTTCCAGAGGTCGCTCCGGACGCGCCGCCTCCAAGTGTGTCCGCTCAGGGGGATGCTGGAGTCACCGCTGAGGTCCTCCCTACCTCATCTCCTCGTCGCGACTGCCTTTGTGTGTGTAAATTAGCCTTTTTTTACCCCCTCTTACTCTTTGATTTTCATTAGTCCGAGTGGTTCTTCCTTCCTTTTGTTAAACACTCGTCCGACTAGTCTAGCCCCCAAGCGCAGGGAGTTAGCTCATGGCTATTTTTCCCATGCATGCATTTGGGTGACTTAGAGTTCGTCTGTCATAGGGGATAGAGCTTCACTTCTCGGAATTATGATACACTCGGATTTCACTTAAATCACTAAGTAATAGAAGTAAAATACAACTAATAAAAAAGACGGGGGAGCGCAAGCGCACACAATTATGTGTAGCCCCCGACTTACTGCTTAGTCGGGAAACAACTAAGGAGCAAGTCAAATTGATCGGGAATTAAATGTAGAAGAAATACAATTAAAGAAATTGGGGGCACGCGAGTGACACAATTATGTGTAGCCCCCGACTTACTGCTTAGTTGAAAAACAACTAAGTAGCAAGTCAAGAAATAACATGAAAAAGATCATGATGATGAAAACTTAGCCGCTTTATGTTCTTCGAGTTGCCGCTCTCTGCGGATGGTGCGTGATGGCGTGTAACGGGTGTGCCGACGCAAAGGTTCATGACCTTGCGCCGCTCCCTGGCTACTCTTGGCGATCTCTCCGAGCTGCAAATCCCTGCAACGTGTAGGATTATGGCAGTATCTGAATATAAAAACATTTGGTCAGATGTAAAGTCTGACTATCTTTGTGTGTGACCTAGCCCTTTTTTTTACTCCTTTTACTCATTGATTTTTGTTAGTCCGAGTGGTTTTTTTCTTTTTTCTTTTTTTTTTGTTATGCACTCTACCCGACTAATCTAGCCCCCGAGCGTAGGGAGTTAACTCATGGCTGTTTATCCCAGGCACACATTTGGGTGACTTAGAGTTCGCCGTGTTGTGGGTTCAGAGCTTCACTACTCAGAATTATGGCGCACTCGGATTTCACTTAAATCACTAAGTAACAGAAGCAAAAAAACAACTATGAAAAAGATGGATGCACGCAAGCGCACACAGTTATGTGTAGCCCCCGACTTACTGCTTAGTCGAGAAACAACTAAGGAGCAAGTCAATACACAAAATTGATGATTAAAAAAATCGAGATGATGACAACTTAGCTGCTTTATGTGCCATGACTTGTCGACGGGCCGGCGTAAGAAGTCGGCATGGTTGTCCTCGACGTCGTGCGCAAGAAGCTGGCCTAAAAAGTCAGCACAGCTATCCTCAGCATCGTGCGCGCGAGGAGTCAGCGTGAGACGTCGGCGCGGTTATCCTCAGCGTCGTGCGTGCGAGAGGCCAGCGTAATAAGTCAGTGCGGCTATCCTTGGCGTCGTTGGAGTAGCGAGTAGGTGTGGTCCTCCTCGTTGTAGACGAAGCTGCGAGTTGGCGCAGCGGTCGTCGTCGTCGTCGGAACCGTAAGTCAGCGTGGTCGTTCCCATAGTCGATGAAGCTGGTTCATCAATCTACATGTAGTCGTATGGTAGTCGCCGAGCTTTGCCGCGATCTCCGGGATGAGCTCCGTCTTGTGGTCGAGGTCCGCCATGGCCTTGCTGAGGTGCGCCAAGGATCGCCGAGGTATGGGGCGAAATCCACGTTGAGCTCCAAAATTCCTTCCGAGTTAATGGGAAATTGCGACACAAGTTCCACCCAGATTCTAGATGCGAACAGATCGCTTCTTCTCTTCGTGGATGAAATTGTCTTCCGATCGGATCTGATACGATTCTTTAGGGGCAAGTTTGCCGAGGTTGAAGCTCCCGAAATAGAAAGCATGTCCGGGAGTGAAGGTGGCGATGATGCCGTTGATCGCTGCCATCGAACTCGACAAGGTTGATCTTGACGCTGCCCCTACCTGGCGCGCCAATTGTCGATGTTTGGTATCGGCAATGAATGTGGGGATGTATGTGTGCGTGGTTAGTCGCTAGATCAGGAACTCGATGGTAACACAAGACAAAGGTTTAGACACGTTCGGGTCCTTTGCGGTGGACGTAAAACCCTAGTCCTGTGTTTTGGGATTGTGTGTTGCTCTTCTTCCTCCTTTTTCTCTATGCCCCCCTATCTCTCTTATATAAACGAAGAGTAGTAGAGTCCAACTCGGTTACAATAGGGAGGAGTCTGAGTTGGTTACAAGCTTGCAGATCCCGTCCTTCCTTATCTAGGACGGTATCCTTTTCGGTTACAACATTATCTATAAGGGGACGATTCCCTTCCGTTATTCCTTCACGGCCTTCAGCGGGATGGCTTGCACAGCTTTCAATCCACTCGTCTGGCCCCACTGGTCTCTTCTTACCGGGCCCTTTTTTACTCTCATGAGCATACCCGGTAGCTGCATTCTCTACAGATAGCTTTGAGTCATTTGATGATGGTGTTGATTTCCTTCAGCATTCTGGTCTCTCATTGGATGAACCGGACCTTGAGAGAGTACTAGAAAATCTTGGGCACTGGAAATGTCTGCATCAAAGTTTGGATCTCCAGCCCAATCAAAGACAACACCAGTGGATGGAAGCAACAGTTAGAGTTGAGATTTGTGGTCTTTTGGACTTTGTGTGGCCTATGATTATCAGATTATGTACTATGTGGTTGAACTATCATCAGAATATGCACTACTTTTTTTATATATTCTTCTCATCGTCTTTTTGGACTTTGGAATTTGGAGAAATGGAATGGACTATAAGAGTGCTTGAGCTACACTTAGAAGTTACTCCCTCCAGTTTGATAATAGATGTCGTTTTGGACATCGACACGGTCTTCAAAACACAACTTTGACCGCTAATTTCTATTATAATATATTTATAAAACCTAATAAAATTATAATATTATGAAAGTACTTCTCGAGACAAATCTACACATATAATTTTTATATATCCAATTTAAATATTTAAAAATATATCAATAGTCAAAGTTTTAGAAGTTTGACCATCACTATGTCCAAAACGACATCTATTGTCAAACTGGAGGGAGTACAAGTTATAATGTGAGCACCATGTATTTATCTGTGATTTTGTTATTTTTTTGTATCTATGTACTCATTTATTCACTCATTTCTTGGCAGCTGGTTTATTATATTGGTTTCATCAACTTGTATAAGGCTAAAAGCCAGAAAGGACAACCAGAGAAGAAAGCACTTGGTTACATCAATATTAAGGAATTCTCACTTTCTTTCCTTACAAGAATTCATTAATTTCTGATTTTTTATTTTTGTTAGATATATACACATATAGTTGTGTTTGCACCAAAATTCGGCATGTATTGAAATCGGTCTAAAAATAGAAAAGAAGTATCCGTACAGAAAAGAATCGGTAAACGACTTGGAAAAGGAATCCGTTTCTATAAAAGGAAAGGAAATCGGATAAGAGGCCGATACGGGTAAACACACCGTATCCATGTGCGACTCGGATCGGCCAGGCGTGTTATAAAAGGGGGTGGACGCCAAGCAAAGAAAATAATCAATTCCAACAAAACCTACTTTTACAAGTCTTTTCTTCTACATTGCTTTAGCTTCATAGATTTCTCTGCAAGTCGACGGAATCAACATAGCTGCGCATCGCCGATTGTTGATTTTGGCCGATTTCACCCAGGTTTGATTTGCTTCGTTTTGTTGCGCATCGCCTTCCCGAAGCCGATTTTACCTTATATCCGGATCAACTGTAACCGGTTGATCTAGTTATCTCCTAATCGATTCTTGCCGATTAGCGAAAAGCCGATAGATCTTTGTTTATCGGCTTTGATCGAATTACAAATTCTACCTTGTCGATTTCAGGTCAAATCGACTGGCACGCTCTGCAAACCCGGTGTTTGTCTTGTGTGTTCGAGGCCGAAAACCCCCTTCACATTTTTGGCGCGAACATATTTTGGCACGCCCGGTGGGACCCAAAAAGAATGTCGTCAACCGACAAGCCCGCAGTCACCGCCGATATCAACACCGATGCCATAATCGCGCCTCAGATGGCCGATTTAACCCCTGAGCAACGGAAAGAAATCGAAGATCGAAAGGCGGCTCTGGAGGAAATGATGCTACGATGCTTCCAGAAAACACGCCGTGGCGTTACTCAAAAGATTGCACTCCCAAGCATCAATCCTATCGGAGATTCAACATCTGAATCGGTAAGCCGATACGCACCCGCTCAAGCTGATTTATCAAGTATGATCGAGCAATCTGTCCATCACGCATTGATTAACCAGTCATCGGCTCTAGTATCCACATTAAAGCCGATGATAGAAAATAGTGTGAAAACGATTGCCCAGGAATTAGCTGCGTCTGGAAGCCTGCTAGATCCACCACAAACCATCCCTACGTACCCAGTATATTCCATAACGCCCAACACCAACACAGTAAACGTGTCGGCTCATGCACCTATTATGATGCCGACTCAACCTACTGTTTTGAAACCAAGCATACAGAGAGATGGATTCACACACTACCATGGGCACACGGATGGGGCCAAAATAAGCGCATCAAATCGATCAGATGGACCCTCCAATAGCATCGGGATATCGGCCTATCAGCCGATCGAAACAGGACAGGTTCCGCTGTCACGGGGAGCCACAACCATGAAACAAGCGCCATATAGAGTAGTGCCATACGCACCCATACCCGATGCATTAGGTTTTAATCGTGATTATGACACAGTGCCAAGGCCTCCTGAGGTGCGATTCGGACAAAGACCCGAGTTTGCACTCGGGGGGCAGGGCACGAATGAGAATTGGCAATGTCCGGCTGCACCACAAGCCGACAATGTTAATTGGGCAGAACAAATCGCCAATGTTTTGAGAGAATAGTTTGGCTTCTGACCCAGAGGAAGGGTAATCGGCTATAGGAAGCCGTATCCCGATTACATAGACCGAATGCCATACCCCACAACTTTAGGATACGGACTTTGCTAAATTCTCGTGTGATGATTACATTTACCACAATTGAGCATATCGGACGGTTCATGGCTCAATGTGGGGAGGCGGCCTGATCCGATGGGTTAAAAATTAGATTGTTTCCTTTATCATTATCCGCCTTTGCATTCACTTGGTTCACAAATCTACCACCTAATTCGGTTCATATATGGAACGATTTAGAAAGCCGATTCCATGAGTACTTCTTTTCGGAACTATGGAGCTTAGGATTTCGATCTTAGTTGATCCGATTGTATACGGTGAATCGGTCTCGATTATATCAAGAGATTTGGCGTCACGGAATAGATGCTACAAAGGTAACATTACCCGACGATCAATTGGCCGACCTAAGCGTTCCAAGGGTTAATCCCTCCATTAAAAGAAAAGTTATCAGGCCAAGAGTTCCCGACCTAGGCCACCTACTCCATCGCGTATCGGCACATGAGAGCCGGTATGCAGAAATCAAAGGGTTTAAAGATAGATTTAAACCAAACAAAGAACGAAAAGGCCAAAATAAACATGATAGAATACAATTCGAGCGATACCTCGAGGACTAAGCAGAGGTGAACATAGCCGAGTGGGCCAAAGGTTCTAAAAAGCCACTCGTATGCTCTCTACTTAAGCCGACAAAGAATAAGGCGGAAGTCAAGTACTCGTATGATGTGTCAAAGTGTGACAAGATATTTGATTTATTACTACAAGAAAAACTCATAAGGTTACCAGAAGGGCACATCATACCATCGGCCGAGGAGATTAAAAAGCGAAGGTATTGCAAATGGCATCATTCATTCTCCCATAATACTAACGATTGCAATATTTTTCGACAACAGATTCAATCGGCCATCGCCGATGGCAGGCTAAAATTTGCGGAAGAATCGGCTATGCAGATAGATATGAGCCCTTTTCAAGTCAACATGGTTCAATGTTCACAAAAAGAGGGGCCTGCGGAAGAAGATAAGCCGATTAAGGGAGTTGTATCGCGAGACGAGACAGTGCAGATCACTATCGGTTCTATACAAATAGAAGCCGATAGGAATGGATAGAACTCGAGAACGGTAAAACCAAGAGGGGACTTGGAGGTCGGTAAATGGTATCGGGCTGAGAGGGCTCCAAGAAAAACCGATTTCAAACCAAAGCCGACCTTCTCACAACTCCTGGGGAAGTATGAAAGGGTAAGTCGAAGGTGTGACCCTCAACGCCACCAGAACTTGCATCAACCAAGGCAAAAGAGGGACGAGCGTTGGCGGCCAGATATGTCATGTCGGCCAGCTACTGAGGAAGAGAAACATCGACAATGTCCCTTTTGGCAGTTTTGCTGGGAGAAAGGGATGACCTTACCAACAGTAGTGTCTTGTCCTATGCAACACTCATCTGCATATCGGCCAAACCGGTCTGTAAAAGATAGGTTGTCTAGACCGATATACAGTCATCCAGATATGAGCAGTAGGCCGATCCATAGAAGGTTGTCAACATCAGAGCAAGGCGAGTCCTCCCAAAATCAAGAACTATCGGCTAACACGGGTAGAATGGAATCCGACAGCGAGATGAGCAATTTAGCTGGAAAGATACGAAAGCCGATAGAACCTAAACCTAGGTGGTGCCCTCCGGGTCTTAGCAAATCACAACGCAGAAGGCTTCAGCGATTGAAAACGCAAGAAGAAAGAGAGGCCGAAAAGGAGAGCGAGAGGGATCGGATGTTCAACAAATTAAGACCGGTACCAATTTTGAAAAAGGAGTGGAGAAAAAAGGAACAAATCGATAGTGATTCAGACCAATCGATTGAATCCGGTTCTCCGATGATCCGGGATGATACACCACCGATGGATATAAACATGGTATTCGCTCTACCTGCCGAGTTCAAAACCGAGGAATCGGCTGAAGAAGTGTTCGCCCAGTTATGTCTCGGAGCACCAGACGCTGTGTTCGAAAAGCCACAAGACATGCATCGGCATCTGAAACCATTATATCTAAAAGGGTATATTAATGGCCGACCGATATCTCGTATGTTGGTCGATGGCGGGGCGACAGTCAATCTAATGCCGTTAAGTACTTTCAGAAAGTTGGGTAAAGCCGATGAAGATTTAATCAAAACCAATATGGTGCTAAATGACTTCACGGGAGATCCAACCGAAGCTAAAGGCGTGATGGTGTCAGAACTGACAGTCGGTAATAAAACTTTGCCGACTGCATTTTTTGTGATTGAAGCCAAAGGCAATTACAGCGTGCTCCTTGGGCGGGACTGGATCCATGCCAATTGCTGTATACCATCAACTATGCACCAAAAATTGGTGCAGTGGAACGATGATACAGTAGAAGTCGTACCGGCCGACACATCGGCTCACATCGCCATGGCTAGCCCTGATACCAATTGGCCACACGAAGAAGCCGAGTGTATATCAGGAAAAGCCTTGGACAATTGCGATTTTATCTGCGTAGAGAAGTCAGGATTCAAGCCGATCAGCGTCAAACCCAACACGTTTGATCGGACAGACGAAGTAATAAGAAGATGGAGTACAAGACACTAGCAAAGCTACAGGAAAAGGGCAGGAGCTATCGGCAAACAGAATACGAAGAAGCTGTTGAGGATTTTGAAGAAGAAAGAAAAGGGTTAGGATTTACTTCTGCCGATTTGCTCGAAGAGATTGATATTGGGGAAGGTGATAATAAAAGACCAACGTTTGTAAGTGCTAAGTTAGAACCCAGTTATAAAGCAAAGTTGGTCGAAATACTCAAGAAATACAAGGATTGCTTTGCATGGGAGTATTACGAAATGCCAGGTTTAACCCGACAGCTAGTCGAACATCGGCTGCCCATAAAACCTGGGTATCGGCCATTCAAACAGTACCCTAGGCGGTTTAATCCTACGTTGTATGACGCTATAAAGGAAGAAGTAGGACGATTGCTGGAGGCAAAGTTTATCGGCCTTGCCGATCTGTTGAGTGGGTCTCAAACATCGTCCCTGTGAAGAAGAAAAATGGCAAGCTTAGGGTATGTGTCGATTTTAGAGATTTAAACAAAGCTACACCAAAGCCGAGTACCCGATGCCTATAGCCGATATGCTTATCGATGCTGCATCTGGGAACAAAATAATAAGCTTTTTGGACGGGAACGCCGGATACAATCAGATATTCATGGCCGAAGCCGATATACCCAAGACGGCTTTCAGATGTCCGGGAGCTTTAGGGCTATATGAATGGAAAGTTATGACCTTCGGTTTAAAAAATGCCGGTGCTACTTATCAACGTACTATGAACCATATTTTCCATGATTTGATCGGCAATACTGTGGAAATATACATTGACGACGTAGTGGTAAAATCCAAAGAAGACTGGCAACATTTAGCCGATCTGGAAAAAATGTTCGAAGCACAAGGTTACATGGGTTAAAAATGAACCCTCTCAAATGTGCTTTCGAGTATCTACCGGACAATTTCTTGGGTTTACGATTGCATGAAGGAGGGATTGAAGTAGACCAAACCAAAGTGAAAGCCATAGCCGATACTAAACCACCGACAAGTAAAAAGGAGTTGCAGGTGTTGATTGGGAAAATCAACTACTTGCGACGTTTTATCTCAAACTTGTCAGGACGAATTCAGGCCTTCACACCGCTGCTGAAAATTAAAAATGACCAAGAGTTCAAATGGGAAGCCGATCAGCAAAAAGCCTTCGACGACATAAAAGGTTATCTGATGAGTCCACCAGTATTGACCGCACCGAGACACGGTATACCTTTTAGACTATATCTATCGGTGAAGGTGATTCAATTGGAGCAGCTTTTAACACAAGAAGCCGATGGGAAAGAACGAGCAATATTTTACTTAAGCCGACGTCTTCTAGATGCAGAAACCAGGTATCCCCTAGTAGAAAAATTATGCTTATCATTATATTTTGCTTGCACCAAGTTAAGACATTATATGCTGGCTTCCAAATGCGTTATAATATGCAAAACCGATGTAGTTAAATACATATTATCAGCGCCCATCCTGCGGGGATGGCTTGGTAAATGGGCGTACGCCCTAACAGAGTTCGAGTTATCCTATGAGTCGGCTAAATCTGTGAAAGGACAAGCTGTGGCCGATTTTATCACAGGGAGTGAAACATTAATAGGGACAACTAGTGTAACTCCTTGGCAACTGTATTTTGATGGGTCTGTTTGCCAAGAAGGCGAAGGCATCGGTGTGATATTAATTTCACCTAGGAAGCAGGAGTATGACTTCATGTATCGGTTAAATAGCCGATGTTCAAATAACCAAGCAGAATACGAGGCATTACTAAGGGGCCTACAATTGTTAGATAGCATCGGGGTAAAAGACGTTGAAGCTTTTGGAGACTCGATGTTAATCGTACAGCAAGTCAAAGGGGAATACCGATGCAACGACGGTGCGCTAACTCGGTACTTACATCAATGCCTCCAGATCATCGAGATGTTCACTACATTTTCCATAGAACATATCCCCAGAGAAGCTAATAATAAAGCAAACCGATTGGCACAATGTGCATCAGGGTACAAGATTGAAAGCCGACAGGGACCAATCGAGCTAAACGTTTGGCCGATTTTATGTGTTCACCTGTCGATCGGAGAAGCAGAGATAAGGGATTATTTGTCAGACCCAGCCAAGCCGACCGAGCGAAAGGTCAGGCGCAAAGCACTCAAATATGTTCTACTAGAAGATGTATTGTACTTCCGGACTATGGAAGGTTTGTTGTTAAGATGTCTGGGAACCGAGGAAGCCAAAGTAGCAATGGGAGAAGTCCATGAAGGCATTTGTGGATCACATCAATCGGCCCATAAGATGAAATGGGTACTAAGGCGAACAGGATATTTTTGGCGGCGATGTTGGAAGATCGCTTCAAATACTATAAAGGGTGCCAAACGTGCCAAAAGTTTGGTAACATACGATCGATACAAGATCGGCTTTGCATCCGATCATCAAGCCATGGCCATTTAGAGGATGGGGTATAGACATAATCGGCCAAATATTTCCATCATCCAAAGAAAAGGACATAAATTTATCCTTGCGACCACAGATTATTTCTCAAAATGGGTTGAGGCTGTACCACTCAAGAAGGTTACTAGCAAAGAGCTAATCGCGTTTGTAAATGAACACATCGTCCATCGGTTTGGAATTCCACGCATAATAACTACTGATCAAGGGACCGTGTTCATGTCCAACGAGTTCAAAGGTTTTGCGGAAAGTCTTGGGATAAAATTACTTAACTCCTCCCCTTATTACGCTCAGGCCAATGGACAAGCCGAGTCGTCGAACAAGACATTGATAAAACTAATAAAAAGAAGAATTGAGGAAGGACCAAGGAAATGGCACTCAATACTATCAGAAGCTTTATGGGCTTATCGGCTATCTCAGCACGGATCAACTAAATTGTCACCTTTTCAGTTGGTATACGGACAAGAAGCCGTTTTACCCGTGGAAATCAACATCGGCTCAGTAAGGCTATATGAGCAAGATAAGGTATCAGCCGATGAATACAAACAGGCAATGTTCGACAATCTGGATGATTTGGTTGAACTAAGGCTGATCACACTAGATCGGCTTAAAAGGAATAAAGAGAGGGTTGCCAGGACGTATAATAAGAGGGTGATTTTAAAATCGTTCAACCAAGCCGATTTGGTATGGAAAACCGTGTTGCCGATCGGATCTAAGGATAATCGATTCGGCAAATGGTCTCCAACATGGGAAGGACCCTATAAGATCAATCGGCCGGTTGACGGGAATTCATATATACTGGAATCCTTAGAAGGGTTCGTCCTACCTAAAGCGATCAATGGAAAATATCTGAAGGCATATTACCCAAGCATATGGGTCGGGTCCTAACTACGGGGAGAGATCAGGATCAATGACAAAGCACATATGCATAAAATCGGTCATACAGCCGACCGAGCCAGTTTAAACCTAATCCACATCAAAGTTTACAAAATCGGACGCACAGCCGATTAAGCAAGAGTTCAAAAGACATCGGGTTTAAAGCAATATTACAAAGGTCGGCCATAAATCAAAGTCTAGTGTAGTCCCGACCCGGGCAAATGGGCTCCCAAAGCCGATCGTGCCGCCGCCCTACCAATGGTAGCTTGAATGCTGTCTATCAATTGTTGGTCATTCTTTGCATCACCCGGGACTGAAACTATCTTGGCCGACTGGTTCTTGACTTGGGCAAAAACCTCGCCGATTTGCCGCCTCTGGACGGCTAGTGAAGACGTTGAGTTGGTGATGCTAAGCTGACATTCCGCTAGTTCTTTTGTAACAAGAGCCAGCTGTTCTTCAAATTTGGCCTTGGACGACTCGGCTCTTGAGCCCTGCTCTTGGTCATTTTAAGTGTAGCTGTGCCTTGGTCAAATGTGCTCTTTCGAGATTTGGCATCAGCTATGAGTTTGTCCAAGATCTCTTGGTCGGCTTGTTGGGCCTTCCTCTGTTCAACTCTTTGCTTGGCTGACTCCACGTCTAGCCGACGAGCGTCCAAGTGGCAGACCTCAAGCAGTGCATTCATGGCGGCAGAAGGGAGATCGGCTTGCATGGCTGCCATGGCATCCCTCAGTGGTTGCGTGTTAGCCAGTAGAGCCGCTTCTGGTTGCATCACCTCGTCCAGAAGACGATTAAGTCGCTCCTGCATACCCGGCGCAGCAGTAACAGCAGCCGATGCTGGAGCAGAGGCCGCTATTATACGTTGGATGTCGGCCGGGTAGTCGTCAGTGGCCACAATCTCCGGGTCGTCAAGCTCGTCCAAGGAAAAGCCTAAAAGGTCGGCTAAGTCCATCGACGGAGTCAGGCCAGGAGCAGGTTTTGGAGGTGACGAAGCAGATGACGGAGCAGGAGCCACAGCCGGCAAGATAAGCACGTCGGTTTGAGTCTTCTCTGCATCGGCTTCTAGCAATTGAACGGAGGGGGTTTCCTGAAAAATATTTTCACGATAAGATCAAGGAAGACAAAGATAAGTCAAGAATAAGGGTCGAAGCTAACCGCAGTAGCCGATCCGGTTGGAGATGCTGCTGCATCACGGCCTGCAGGCTTTGGGGATCGCTTGATGACAACTCTACGGCTTTTCTTCTCACGAAAAACGAACATGGGTTTAGCCGACAAAGAAGCATGAAACTTCATTTGGTGGGAAATGGAATCGACGTACTTTTGGTGCGCTGGACGGCAAGATCAGACAGTGATGGGCTATTGACCCCCAACGTGCCAGAGGATAAACCGGCAAGAGGGGTCGATGACCTTGGCCGTTTTGAGCGATCGTCAGCCGATGCGGCTTGCGCTGGGGTGGATCTTTTGCTAGTCTGAAAAGTGTAAAAGAAATGGTTAAGCCGATGAAAATCTTATTCCAATAGAACATCAAAATAAAAATACCTCTAAGGAAGAGTTAGCATCGCTCGAACTCGAGCTAGACCCAGCAACGGTCTCCGACGGCTCTCGAAAGCCAGGAAGAAAAGAGGACAGGACCTCGGGAATAGTGCGCCTCCGCAAGAGAGCCTCAGCTATGGAAGCCCACCATGTGGTAAATTCGCCCGATCGACGCGTGTTTAACACGAGGAAGGGCAAGTCTACCACATGGAGTTCATCGGCTAGCTCAATAATAAGATCCGCCGCAGTAGAGTTAGTTACTTTGTTTCGTGGTTTAATCATCCTAAGCAAAGGAAAGCAAGGAATGGTTTGTCCGAAACCCAGCTGGCGTGCATAAACTGAAGGATGATAGAATTCATAGGTCGGCTGAAATGTTGCTTTGAGTACTTAAGCCGACGTGAAGGATGCAAGGAGAAATCAGCAGGGGAAGCAGATCGAGAGTGGATTGGGGCATTAGGGAGCTATCAGAGTTTAAACGAAGAAAAGAAGGCCACGGGAGATCGGCTAATTGGCTATACGAAAAGAAATCTCTACGGTTGAAAGAGGCTTGGTTAAGATGCAGGAAAAAGGACAAGTATTTATGGAAGCCGGCAGGAGAGATTTTTTGTTCATCGGATGAACACATGGTGAATTTTTCGCCTGGGGATCGGCTAGGTTGGAATACAGGGACGGCACCCTCAGGAAAGTCTTCCGTTGGGAAAGCCGATTCTTCCGAAGGGTCCGGGATAATAAGGCGGCCAAAAACGCAGTAAAGCCAAATCTGGATAAACCAAAGAGGGCCGCCAACATTACCGACGACATAGGAACCATTGCCAGTGAAAAGCCGACTCCTGATGATATGCATCATATGGTATACGGCGCCCAGCAAGGACTTCCCTAAAGCTAGCCGATGACCCATAACTAGTTGCTCTGACATAAATTGATAGACCTGGGTTGGTCCTAGGGAAGCGCCACAGAAGAGGAATCGGTCTAACCATAAGTTGATAAAGGCTACGTGTTCTTCATCCGATACAGGGCCGGTTACTTTGTTGTTATTTTGGATGTATCTGGACCAACCTTCTCCCTTTTTTCTGGTCAATTTGTACTGATGTTTCCCACTAAAAGCCGATATTTGTTCTCCATCAGGCCTAAGACAGCATAATTCAGCCATATCTAAAAGGGTTGGGCCGATGGGACCGGTTGGGAAAAAGAAGGCGTTAAAAGAGTCCGACCAAAAATAGCAGGCAGCAGCTACTAAAGATTCGTTGGGCTCCGGGGCAGCTAAGGACAGGGGGATACACTCAGCAATGCCCATACCTTCCCACTCTGCTCTCTTTTGGGCCGATACTCTAATGTACCAGGACCTCCAGCCCTTGAGAGCTGTCGGCCAAGCCCTAAAACTTTTGGACCACTCGTTGATGTTGTAACCAGGAGCCGATAAAGGGAGTCTAGGGATTTCATCTCCAATAACAGTATCGGGTTCTATGGTTCCTATAGGACCTAGGAAGTACTGATGATCGCTATCTGGGATCGGGACAAGTACCTGAGATGCGTCCATTTCAGCCGATGCTATGAGAAGAAGGGTTGAAGCGGAGGAAAGCCGATTTCAGGATTAACGAGAGCACGCCAGGGTGAAAATGACTGCAGGGGGGAGCCTCATATTTATACCTCGGTGAAAAGGTGAAAAGGCGGGAACAGTTGCTGCATTGAAAACGCACCGAGAGCATTGCGGCGCCATTAATGGGGAAGTTATCAAGGTGAATCCTAAACGACAAGCCGATCAGAGAAAAGACGAAGGGATTTTTGAAAGATAACAAGTTACCTTTCAAAAATGGGGGGCATATGTTTGCACCAAAATTCGGCATGTATTGAAATCGGTCTAAAAATAGAAAAGAAGTATCCGTACAGAAAAGAATCGGTAAACGACTTGGAAAAGGAATCCGTTTCTATAAAAGGAAAGGAAATCGGATAAGAGGCCGATACGGGTAAACACACCGTATCCATGTGCGACTCGGATCGGCCAGGCGTGTTATAAAAGGGGGTGGACGCCAAGCAAAGAAAATAATCAATTCCAACAAAACCTACTTTTACAAGTCTTTTCTTCTACATTGCTTTAGCTTCATAGATTTCTCTGCAAGTCGACGGAATCAACATAGCTGCGCATCGCCGATTGTTGATTTTGGCCGATTTCACCCAGGTTTGATTTGCTTCGTTTTGTTGCGCATCGCCTTCCCGAAGCCGATTTTACCTTATATCCGGATCAACTGTAACCGGTTGATCTAGTTATCTCCTAATCGATTCTTGCCGATTAGCGAAAAGCCGATAGATCTTTGTTTATCGGCTTTGATCGAATTACAAATTCTACCTTGTCGATTTCAGGTCAAATCGACTGGCACGCTCTGCAAACCCGGTGTTTGTCTTGTGTGTTCGAAGCCGAAAACCCCCTTCACATTTTTGGCGCGAACAAGTTGTATTGGTGTTTTTGGGAAAATGGCGTATCGCGGTATCGGCATATGATGTTTATCGTATCGGGGTATCCAGGGAACCTAGGTATTTGCCATTATTACACTAAATTTGAAGTTTGTACATATCCGGTGTTGCACAGTTCTTTAGGATGGTGCTGCCAGCCTACCAGCAGGGAGTTGTGTTGTAATGATGTGAACAAATGCTACCTATCTTTCTCGAGGAAATTAATAACAAAATATACCCCTTAATCTTCTGGCAGTATGGTAAGATTATATATCGATGTCCCACTATTTTCCAGCGACTAGTTCTTCACTAAATTCCCATAGCTTCCTTGCCGACTCCGTATTTCTTGCAAGAGCAGAAGGGGTCACTTCGTTGCAATCCGCGAAGTATTTGCCAGACACATCCTTCGCATCACGATGCAATGCCAGATAACAAGTAGTTGCTGCTCCCTGCAAATCAAATTTATCTTTTAAAAGTAGGAAAAAGTTTTGTGGCTCATTGGCTACCATGGTACAGAGGATCAGTTGAATACAACAATTTATTTATTCACCTGCGGTATGCTCTTCACAAAAGGTTTCAACACAGAAAGGATCCTAATCAGCAGAGCTGCAGCACATTTACAGTCAATCAGTGGTTTTACCACTCAACTGAAGAGAGCAAAAGCACTGCTTTCAAAGAATCATGTGAAGTTTGTAATGGGCAATGGCATTACTGTTTGTGATGATGTAGCGAGAGATGTTGGTGGCTATCATTCCAGGATGCAAGGAATTTGCAGTCAGATCACAACCTTCTTCCTGAAATGTCAGCAAACTAGTGCTAGCTTTGAGTGTACGGTGTCTAGGGATGTCAAGCGCCTCAACGCCCAACGTTGCCCGACCGCGGCTACGTAATTCGTAGTCGCGCTCCAGGCCTTCACCGTGAGAAGATCTCACCGGTGGCTTGAGAGAGTTTGAGGGAGAGGAGCAACTTTAGAATAATTGATCTTGCTTAATCCTCTCCAAGTCTAATACATGATATATATAGCCAATTGCCCAACCAATTTCTCCTCTGATTAAGGCATGCAAAAGGAAACTACCAATTTCTCCTTAATTCCTCTGATTAAGGCATGCAAAAGGAAACTACCAATTTCTCCTCTAATTAAGGCATGCAAAAGGAAACTAGGTCTTATCTTTCTAAACTTAGCCACTGATGGTGGCTCCTGCCTTGGGCGCGCGCTCCGCAGCCCTCCTGGCGTCACGACGGCGCCTATAGGTGCGCCCGTACATGACATCTCTCCCCCCCTCGACGATCAGCTCGTCCTCGAGCTGAAACTGGGGAAATTTGTCGTGGAAGTCTGCAACATCCTCCCATGTAGCACCAGCAGTGGACTGCCCTTTCCAGCGGATGAGCACCTGCCGAACACCCTTGTCCAGCCGGTACCGAACAGCCTGCTCAGGTTCTGGAGTCACCGCCCCATGTTGAGTGGGTGGGAGGGGAGGTGGCGTAGCCGGTGGTGCGCCGACGAACTTCTTGAGGAGGCCGACGTGGAAGACATCGTGTAGCTTGGCACGCGGGGGCAGCGCTAGACGAACAGCCACCGGGTTGATGCACTCGGTGACTTGGTAAGGCCCGACGAAGCGCGGCTTCAGCTTGCCCTTGGGCGCCTGTGGAAGAGAAGAAGCTGCCCTTTGGCGAAGGCGCAGCAGCACCCAGTCACCTACGGCATAGGAGACCGGTCGGTGCAGGCGGTCGTAGAACTTCTTCTGGACGGCCTGGGCTTGTTCCAGGCGGTAGCGGACATCCGCTAGGAGCTCCTCGCGTGCAGCCATTGTTTCGGCCACCGCCGCCACCCGGGTCGCTCCAGGCTCATAAGAGCGGATGGAGGGGGGGTCCCTACCGTAGACCACCTTGAAAGGAGTGTCCTTGAGCGACGATTGATACGCCGTGTTGTAGACGTACTCCGCCCATGGCAGCCATCGCAGCCACTGACGTGGTCGATCCCCAGTGAAGCACCGGAGGTACATGACGATGACCTTGTTGGCTGCCTCCGTTTGGCCATCGGACTGCGGGTGGAAGGCGGACGTCATGTGCAGCTTGGGGCCGGTGAGTCGCATAAGCTCCCGCCAGAACGTCGAGGTGAACACGGAGTCCCGGTCCGACACCATGGACTGAGGGATCCCGTGTAGGCGAACAATCTCGCTGAAGAACGCCTGGGCCACGGACTCTGCACTGTAGGGGTGAGCCAGTGGGATAAAATGGCAATATTTGCTAAACCGGTCGACCACTGTGAGGATCACCGATTTGCCCCCAACGCGAGGCAGCGCCTCGATGAAGTCCAAGCCGACGTCGGACCACACGGCCTGGGGAACGGGCAGGGGCAGCAGCAGGCCCGCCGGGTGCAGGTGTTCCGACTTGTTGCGCTGGCACGTGGCGCAGGCGCGGACGAAGTCCTGGACCACGCGGCGCATGGCGGGGAAGTAGAAGTCCCGGCGGAGGCGATGTAGAGTCCGCTGCACCCCTTCATGGACGTCGTCGTGCGTAGCAGCCACCACTTCGAGCAGCAGTGGTGAGTCCGGCGGAATGTAGAGCCGATCAGCATACGCCACCATGCCGTCCAGCAGCGACCACGGCGCTCCCCTTGTGCCGGCTGCTAGTTCATCCCTGATGGCGACCAGGGCTGGGTCTTGTCGTTGAGCATGACGAAGACGGTCGACGGTCGGCGAAGCGCGCGACAGCGCCAAGACCGAACCCTCCTCGGCCGGTGTCGCTACGGGATAGCGCTGGCGGCGACGGCAGTGTTCGTGGCACCCGGCTTGTATTCCATCGAGAAGTCGAAGCCGAGGAGCTTGCCCACCCAATGGTGCTGCGGGATCGTCGAGAGGCGCTGGTCGAGGAGGAACTTGAGGTCAGTAGTGGTCTCAGGCGGACGGTGAACGCAGCGCGCCCCCATAGGTACGGCCTCGATGGCGACGGGCGTGCACCGGCCCAATGAGCTCCCGCTCATATGCGCGAGCCAGCGGTGTCGGGGCGGCGGCCTCTTGAAATAAGCGTCGGATGGTGCTCCTGCAGCAAGACCGCCCGGCCATGCGTGGGCCGCGTCACACTCAACGATGAAGCCCTTGGTGAAGTCGGGCAGCGCCAACACAGGGCCGACGCCACGGCCGCCTTGAGCGCTGGAAGGCTGCCTGGACCTCGTCGTTCAGAAAAACCCTCCTTCTTCAAAGAACGGCGAGGGGCGCCGCAATCTTGCCGTAGTCGTGGACGAACTTGCGGTAGTACCCGGCGAGGCCCAAGAAGCCACGATCTGCCAAGCGCCGAGCGTGCCCGGTCGTGAATGGCTCGTACCTTGGCGGGTCCATGGCCACACCTTAGGCGGAGATGATGTGGCCCAGGTATGCCCGCAGACGGTGACCCAAAGATGCACTTGGATCGCTTGACGAAGAGGACATGGCGGTGAAGTTCGGCGAGGACGGCGCGGATGTGTCGCAAGTGATCTGCCCAAGTCTTGCTGTAAATCAATATATCATCAAAAAAAACAAGGACGAACCGACGAAGAAATGGTCGGAGCGCGTCGTTCATGAGCGCCTGAAATGTTGCCGGGGCGTTGCATAACCCGAACGGCATCACCAGGAACTCATAGAATCCGTCATGGGTTCGGAACGCCGTCTTGTGCACATCAGCCGGTCGCATCCGGACTTGGTGATAGCCGGAGCGGAGGTCCAGCTTGGTGAAGAACTGCGCACCATGCAGCTCATCAAGGAGTTCGTCGACGACGGGGATGGGAAATGCATCCTTGATGGTAAGGGCATTAAGAGCACGGTAGTCCACGCAAAACCGCCAAGCCCCGTCCTGCTTCTTGACCAGCAGTACCGGCGATGAGAACGCCGAATCGCTGCGGCGTATGATGCCTTGGTCCAGCATTGCGGCGCATTGCCGTTCCAGCTCGTCCTTGTGCGCCGCCGGATAGCGGTAGGGCCGAACCGCCACAGGTGTAGAGCCGGGCTTGAGGATGATGGCGTGATCCCGTGCGCGCTGCGGTGGCAGCCCCGCTGGCTCTGCAAACACCCCCTCAAAGGAGTGCAGCAGCTCCTCAAGGAGGGCGTTCGGTGTCGTGGTGGCGGCGAGTAGGGGTGGCCGACGGTCGGCGACGTCCGACCAGGAGACTTGTCGGCCTTGGTGCAGGAAGGAGACGGTGCGGTCGACGAAGTCCCACACCACCCGGCCAAGGGTGACCATCCATTGAGTCCCCAAGACGAGGTCATACCCCGCGAGCGGCATGACGAAAAGGTCGATGAAGAACGTCTCACCCTCGATGATGACCGGGGCGCGGCGGATGACGCCCGGGCAAGTGACGCGCTCGCCGTTGGCCACGGTGGCCGTGAGACGCGGGCGCGGCTGGATCGGCAGGCCGGTGCGGCGGGCAGCGTCCTCGGCGATGAAATTATGTGTGGAGCCGGTGTCCAGGAGCGCGACGAGGGCGGTGGCGCCCAGGGAGACCCGCACCTGCATGGAATCACAGATGGGCATACCGGCCACTGCCCTGAGTGAGAAGACAGGAGCGCCTTCCTGCTGATCGTCCCCTGCTGGTTCCTTTTCGGGCCGCAATCTCGACGCCCGTTGAGGTAGAAGATGCGCGGCAGACCACGATTGTGGCAGCGGGAGTATGGCTCATTGCGATTGAAGCGAGGCCGAGAGCGGCGCCGTTCGCTGTTCCTCCCGGGGCGGCCGCTTCAAAGCGGGCCTTCTGTCGCGGTGGGCGCGCCGGCTAGTGCGAGAAGGGCGAACGCGCCGAGGCGCCGATCGAAGCGAGGCCGAGGGCTCCCGGGCGGCCGGTGGAGGTAGCCGCGCCAACTCCATCTGCTCGACCTGACGGGCGAGACTCATGGCCCCGGCGAGCGTCTCGGATTGTGGATGCGACGGCGTGGCTCAATGGGGGAAGAAGGCCGCCGGTGTAGAGTTGGACGCGCTGGTCCTCCCCGAGCCGCCCCGCGCGCGGCAGAGCCTGAAACCTGTTGGAGTATTCCTCCACGGTCCCGGTGCGGCGACATTCCGACAACTCGAACAGGGGCGCCGAGCGGAGAGGTGGGCCGAAACGAAGGTTGAGGAGGTCCTTGAATCGTCCCCATGGCGGCGTTCCCTCGTCTTCCTGCAACTGGATGTACCATAGCTGCGCGACGTCCTCGAGATTGTAGGAGGCCATCCACACGCGCTCCTCCGGCATGATGCGCTGTTGGCGAAAATAGGATTCGCATGTGTTGATGAAGAGCATCGGATCGGTCTTGCCATCGAAGCGGGGGAAATCGAGCTTCTGGAATCTTGGGGGCCGATCCAGATCGCGAGGAGGCTCCTCGCGCCCGCCGCCGCTGCTGTTCGACGATGATGACGACTTGTCCTTCATGGTGGCCATGTCGGCCTTCACGGAAGACAACTCAGTCTTGAACGACTTCATCATCTCCATGAGGTCCTTGATGGTGGGTTCAGCCATGGTGGTGGAGGTGTGCGTGGAGGGGGATGGTGGAGGGCTGGAGCGGTTGTCCGAGGATCTACTTGATGCTGATACCAGGTTGTCAAGCGCCTCAACGCCCAACGTTGCCCGACCGCGGCTACGTAATTCGTAGTCGCGCTCCAGGCCTTCACCGTGAGAAGATCTCACCGGTGGCTTGAGAGAGTTTGAGGGAGAGGAGCAACTTTAGAATAATTGATCTTGCTTAATCCTCTCCAAGTCTAATACATGATATATATAGCCAATTGCCCAACCAATTTCTCCTCTGATTAAGGCATGCAAAAGGAAACTACCAATTTCTCCTTAATTCCTCTGATTAAGGCATGCAAAAGGAAACTACCAATTTCTCCTCTAATTAAGGCATGCAAAAGGAAACTAGGTCTTATCTTTCTAAACTTAGCCACTGATGGTGGCTCCTGCCTTGGGCGCGCGCTCCGCAGCCCTCCTGGCGTCACGACGGCGCCTATAGGTGCGCCCGTACATGACAAGGGAGCACCTGAGTGTTTTTTAGTTTGTGAGCACTCAAATTTGTAGCCTTTGGATCTAGATCCATTGATCCAAGCAATTTGCCATCTCTCCCCACCACCCTCCTCTTTATAGACCCCCAAGTTGAGTGCTCACAAACCAAAAAAAACACTCGAGTGTTACTTAGTCATTCTCGAAAATGTTTGATCCTACTGCATATTGTTAAGTTGACTAGGCAGGCTCAGAACAAAAGAAGCAATCAACACAACATTTTGTTTCTTAGTGCAGTGCTAAAACTAGACTTTATGAGCTTATTCTTAACGAATAAGATTAATGCATGAGAACTGCCGACCTGAAAACGCCTTGCTAACTCATTTGCATGGAGAATATTGGCCAATTTGGAACGGCAATATGCAGTGAACGCATGGTACCTGTACATTTCGGCATAGAGTGAGAAGAGAATTTTCAGCTTTCTGTATTTCGCCCATGTCATAAGATCAGCCAAGAGTAAGGTACTACAGTACTGAGTACTGACCTAGGCGAATCATTCAACTTCTTCAGATCGAAGCACGAACCATCGCCTCCTTTATACGCCATAGACGACACATTTATGATCCTGCCTTGCACACCGGTCTCTCCGGCAGTTTTCTTCATCTTGTCAAGCAGGAGATTTGTCAGCAAGAAGTGCCCTATTTATCAAGCCAAATTCAAGAGGTGCTTAAATTAAGCTTCTGTCTGATACATAAAAAAAAAAAAATGGTTTCCTGAATAGCGACCTTCTGCTCCTTGTACGTACCAACATGATTCGTTGCGAATTGCAGCTCAATCCCATCTTTGGATAGCTGGAAAGGGCAGCCCATTATCCCTGCATTGTTTCTTCAGAACAAGGTATCAAATCAGTGCCTGCTCATTATATATCCTCATGTATGTGTTCATTCCATGCTTCCAACAACAATGCTGTTCATCTCAACGTACATGAGGATGTTGAGATGCTCATGAGACGACAGGAAGGACATCGCGAAGCTGCGGACGGAGTCGAGGGAGCTCAGATCCATCTCCATGGCATGGATGTTTGAGCTTGGAATCTGTTCTGAGATACTCTGCTTGACCTTCATGCCGCTCTCCAGCGTCCTTGTTGGTATGATTACCTTTGCTCCCCTCAGTGCAAGAACTCTGGCTGTCTCCCTTCCAATTCCATTTGTTGCTCCTGCATTCACCAAAATAATGAATCAAGTAAACGGCTGATGATGTAAAAAGAAATATGCATATTAGAATTGACCCCATGCTTGACCTAGATTTTTTTTTTTTCACATGTGCCCTAGAAATATTTAAGTCGCCGTACTAAGGATAAAGAAAATGCAAATGGTAGAAATTGTCATGTTGAGAAGAAAAAGGAGGGAAGAGAAAACAACTTATGTCTAGTATCGACATGTACTTGAAGGAAGGTTATATACATAGTACAAATATATCTCTCGCTATTATCCAATTTCCTTATCCTTTCGGTGCAAATGGTGCACCGATACATGCTATGATGCAATGCTAAGGTGATACATACATAGATCACTAGTTTCCTGTTAGGATCCATGGATATATGTTGCGATGGTGGAATTAGTACGTATACAGCGCGACCGAATTTACACAGATGGCGTACTGACTTGACTGAATAGGAGAAAAACTGTGATATGCCGCTAGTTGGCTTGAATTAAAGCTTGAGCATGCAAAACTGCGTGTCCCAAAAATTAAGTAGTTGGTAATTTACAATTCCGCAAAAGCAGCCAAGCAATGAACTTTATTTTTTTAATTAATAACTTTACCCGGTCATTTTGAATGTGTATATATATGGTATTGAATGCTTTAATTTACTTCTCAATACCAAGCAATAATCATCAAATATTTTTAAAGGTGATTCATTCTCAAGGATTTAATATGATTATCTGGGATAGACATGCCCTGCTTTAAGCAGGAACAACGCCAATCAAGGAGCACCAAAACGGACCTGTGACGATGGCCGTGAGGTGGCTAGCGTCGGCGCCGGCGGTGACCTCCTCGGCGGTCGATGCCGCACCGAAGCCCGACAGCCCTCGCCGTCCCCACAGCCAGTCCCAGAGCCCCATCCCCGTCGATCAAGCAAGTATTTTTCTCTGCAAATGGTGACAAGACTCTCCTAGCGTACGGTCCATATGATTGGTGCTTGATAGTGGTTGCAATAACTAAACTCACTGCCAGCACAGAGAGAAAGTGACTTGTGGCCTGCTCCTGACACTGAAATGCTTCAATCTAACCATCGACTGGAGCACAAGTTTGTGAATCTCTCTCCTTTCTGAAGGGGAAGTGGTGAACCAGGAATCGGAATTGGCGAAATGTACGACTTTTCCCTGTAACCATAGACTGGAGCTCGAGATGCCATTAGGCATGAAGTTGGCAATTGGGGCTCACACACCCATGTATTAGGTCCTATTTGTTTCAGCTGACGATGGTAAAAAGCTGCTTTTAAAAGCTGGAAGGTCAACAAATAAGAAGCTTTCAATCTGGATTGTAATAATCTGGAGGCTAGATTGTAATAATCCCACAATCCACTCTGGAGAAATTTTTCTTAGCTTTTTTTTTTGCAAAAGACCACAATACCCATCCAACTTCAGTGAAAATTACCCACCATTGCCCCCCACTGTTCACACAGACTTTTCAATATATAATCGAGGGTACCACAGACTTTTGCCAAGCAGAAATAGCAATCCAAACACACTATAATCTGGATTGCCAAACAGTCATCAGCTTTTCAACCTCCAGCTTTTAACAATCCAGCTTTTACAATTCAGATTTTAAAAGCTGCTTTCTGCAATCCCCAGCTGAAACAAACAGGGCCTTAGTAGCATGGGCGGTACTAGGTTGCTGGGTACGCCTCGGCACCCTTAAATTTTTGAAAAGTAGTGCAAAACCATCTATTTGATTGCTAAATTTATTGATTAAATTTGTTTCGATTTTGGTGATGTGAGATTTTTAAAACCTTAGAACTATTTATATTGGGCTTTTAGCAAATTTCAAATATATGTATTGGACTTATAATGTTATAAAATAGTCATAAAAGGCTATAGAGTTACGAGAGGTGTTTCTATACTCTTCTTTTTTAAAGTTGCATAAATATTAAAACATGAATGAAAGGTAAATGAGGATTACTTATCCTTTCGCTTCATTTAAGATTTGTGCAACTTATATCGGGAGAAAAAACATAGAAACATTGCTCTAGAGCATGCACCCCCAACAAAAAAAAATCTCCACTGATTAGTAGCAAGGCACTCCGAGCCGATGGTGTCTGAAACAAAGGTTTCTTTCTTTTCTTTTATTTTTACTTGTAGGAACGACTAACAATTTCATGTAGGTAACTATAGCCGCCGCATCGGGCCAAGCGAGGCGAGCTTTAACGGGTGGGCCGTATTGGATAACCCAAAGCCCAATTTGCCATCGTGCCTCGCTCCTCGTTTTGCAGCCCACGTACAGCCCGAAAAGGCATTTTAAAATTTTAAGTTTAGTCGATGTGAACCCTTTCAGGGGGCAAAAAAATTTCGTCGATTTGAAACGTTTTTTCTAGACAAGAACGCTATATGCTTGAGCTTACCTCCTGCGCAACATATCACACCAAATCCACTCTTAGGCCTTGTTTGCAAAGCCTAAAATCTTGGTGTATGGATGAACTAAGATTTTAGGCTTTCTAAATAGATCCTTAGGTTCTGTTTGGTAGAGCTTTAGGTTTTAGTTTCATTTTAGATTTAAAATTTGTAGGTTAAAATAAAGTGAATTAAATTTATATTTTTAGGGTCTGTTTGGCAGAGCTCTAGATCTCAGCTCAACCTCAGATCTGAAATATGTAGGTTAAAATAAAGTGAATTAAGTTTATATTTTTATTCTAAAATGTAAACAAGATGATCCATCTAAACACTCTTAATATATCCACAGCTCCAGCTCCACTGATTTGTTGGTGCTAGGAATACCCAGCTCCACCAGATTCACGAATCCGATGGAGCTGGAGCTCTGCCAAATACTCCCTTATTGTAAAATGTGAACAAGATGATTCACCTAAACACTTTTAATATGGCCTTAGATTGCACCAGTGCAACACGTAGGTTGTGACAACAAAGTAATGTAGTTTGTTACATGGAGTGCTGTAGCACCCTTTAAACTTGCAACATCAAACTTAAAGGGCAAAATATCCGGTGCAACTACTGTTTTCGTGTAACCACCGTGCAACCCTACTAAAAAAAGTTCCAAAAAATTCTGAAAAAAATCATGGATGTAGTTTTCCTTTTCCTTTTAATTTATCATGCGACAGAATTTTCTCTTTTTTTTTTACTCGAGAACGAATTTGAGCTTGAAATTTTATGGTATACAAGTGGAATGAATTGAGAAGCACCTCATTAATTTTTTTCCTGAATTTTTTGTACCTTGATTTGGTGCCACAACCGACCATAGAGTGCGACCTAGGATAGTTCACGCTAACATGTTGCCTCCTTAGAAACAATCGCTGCCAATTGATTTTAAAAATAAAATAAATAAGAGTGATGCTTTTATGCATCACCTTTTCAATAAAAATTATAGAAATATTAAATTAAATGAAAAAAATAAGTAATCACTATTTACCCTTCATTCATGCCGTAATATTTATACAACCTTCAAATATTAACACATGAAAACACCTCCTAATAAAAAAAAATACAAATACTGCCTACTTACTATCACCTTCAAATATTGATACATGAAAACACCTCCTAATAAAAAAATACAAATACTACCTACTTACTATCTAGGCCGACCATCTCTCTTTGGAAGGCCACCAATTTTATCTTTCGACTATACAGAAGCTGCCTCCTAGCCATAATACCTTTAGACCGCACAAATTAACTGCTACCTTAGACAGGATTCAAAATCTCGTGGAGATTTCTAAAATCTCAGCTTTTAATCAGGGTCAAGATTTCAAATCTCGTTTAGATAAATTTTTTGAGCTACAGTGATTTTCAGGATTTTTTTTTGAGATATTTCGGCGAGATTTCGGGTTTTTTTGACCAAGATGATCGTAAATTCGCCTGGTTTTCCTATATATAAGACCAGATTTAACAGCAAATTTTTTGTGGCGAATTGTAATGCCCTTTGTAAGGAAAACATGTTAATATTTTTGCAAAAAAATACATATACAAATTTCGATTATATTAACCGAAATTTCACAGTAGTTGAATAGGGCCAAATTGTTGGCCATATTGGCTAAAATTTCGGTTTTGCCGGCCACGAAAATGCCAAATTTAAAATTTAGTTTTTTAATTTTGTTTAAAATTTCAGATTCTAATCGCCTCCGAAATGTGATCCGAAGACGAATTCTGTACCTTGACCCTATTATAACACACTGTCGGCCAGCTTGCCTGTCTCGTTAGCCAAGGTGTCACGTGGCAAATTCATCGGAAACCACCTGTCCATCGTAGGTTGGTGGAGACGCGAGAGCACGGCTCCATCCACTTAAAATCAATCCCCAGATGCCACGTACGTACCTGCCTTCGCACCCACGAGTGGGCCGGGCCAATCCATGGATTCCAAGCAAATTGCCATTACTGCCAACAGCAATCACCATCTTCTACCTACTGTCTACGTATACAGACCAATCGTTTCGAAAATGTGCTTGTTGGGTCCCAGAAGAAGGGGAAAAAAAAGTGATCGTCGTAATTACTCTCTCCGTCGAAAGTTTACATACATATATATATTAAATATATAACATATTTTATGCTCTAGATTTACTTAATATCCTCCACACACGCATACATTAAGTACAGCGTTTAGAGATAGTAATTATGAATAGTCTAATCGTTTTCCATGCCTTCTTAACCTATACGTAAAAAAAAAATACGTCTTATAAATTTAAATAACAAACAAAGAATTGTGCCAAAACGGAAATTTCCCACTTACATCTAGGGAATAATTCTGTGGTGGATGCCTCTTGTATGGTGGTAAGAATTTGTGATCCTTTTGTTCTTCTGAGAGGCCGGCCAGGTGTGTTCGGTGGGGAGGAAAGCCGTGTCCACTCGGGACACGTGTAGTGCTGCGCATCAAGCAAACTGTGGATCGTGGTGCAGTTTGGACTCTACAGATGGCCTATAGCGACGTGAACGCAGCATCGCTTTAGAAAATTAGAAAGCATTAATTACAAGAGAAATGTTCAAATAAAGCACTCTCATAAAACTCGAAAACTTTTTCATGGAGTGCTACTCTCTATATGTCCAAATGCTAACTTTCTTTTTTTTTTCTATTTGAATATGCTCAGAGTTTCCTCGTAATAAAAAGAACTTTCAACGTTGATAGGTGTTTCTATATATTTCTTTTAAAAATTGCACAAACATTAAATCATAAATTAAAAGTAGAAAGTGGCTATTTACCTCATCATTTGCTTTAAATAATGTTATAACTTATATTAGAACATCACTTTCTGTGGTGACTTTCTCCAGTGAAGGTACCTATATATCAAACCTTTCCAACCACCGCAAAACATTTCTTCCGATTAACTCTCACAGGCTGTTTGGATGGTGTTGTTTGGTAGTATGTTTTTGGAAAACTACTATTAGTAGCGGTTTTAGGTAAGGTAAACAGGGCTTTGTTTTGTTTTTTTTTTCCGAGAAAGAAGGTGAATTATCTTGAACCTGGGAAAACTCCCCATTTTCCATTAACAAGAAGGTGGTAAACTACAAGGGAGGGAGATTACATTTTGAATCTACCAAAAGAAAAAAAAAACATGATGCCGACCCTGGAACAAAAGGTGAAAAGACTGGTAGGAAGATAAGACAGCAAATTAGACCTTTTGCCGGGGAGTTTATAGCTACAAATACACCCCAAGAACAAACATATTTCTAGACAGCCGAGACCAATTAGGATTAGAAATTAACGTGCAAGTACACTACTGCCCCATCAGGTTCTTCAACAGCAGGCTCAGAAAGATGATGCTTGAGTCGTCTGCATCGTCGTATAGAACACAGTTGGTCCTCCCCAGCATATAGGCTAGAAGGTGGAATGCTGCTGTTTGGAATGATTTTATTGAGACGAGTTTTGCGAAAACGTTGACGAAGCAAGGTTTAGTTAAAATTGGTATCACCTGACCGGAAGGTTTGGTTAAGATTTTATTTTACTCTCATATATACCTTCCACGGTCGAGGAGGAGAATATTTTTTTGCAAATTTATTTAGAAGACAATTAGATTTACAAAAAGAAAATTACAAAAGGGCTAACTAGAAAAGATCAAACTTCAAGTTTGCAGTTAACAACCAATTCCACTCGTAGCTTTGCCATCTTCTTCCATGGGAGAGAGCATCGAATGAGAAGACAGCACTCACCACAGAGGAGGCGACTCGCTATTATTCCACCAGGATTTACATATAGGAATTGAATGGTTTCTTATACCCCACCAATTTATCGAACATAAGCCAAGTGTTAGCTCAAAATTAACATAAAATCAATATGAACCGGCCATAATTTGGTAAAATCTGCCACAAATCACTCTAAATTGGACTAATTTGTGTACGTAAATCGGAGATTAATAGGTGTTAAAACCCCTCCGATTTGACAAAAACCGGTTGGAACCGAAAGATCCTTGCCGGTTCTTTGAACCCCTCCAGCAGCAGCTGCAAGATGATGACTCATGCACGGTACAGATGGCCAATAATTATGACGGAAGGAGCGCAACAACAGAGTCTCCTCAAACAAATGGAAAACTGATGACGGAATCCTTCAATCCATCAAGGATGAGGCAGCACTTTGGATGATATCTGGAGCTACCCAGTTAAAAAAGTTGTTTTCCGGATCTGCTGTATAGGCTTCTTCTTTTGTTTACTCCTCTCCCTCTCTCCATCCTTCCTACTCTCCCTCTATAGTGTACGCCTACCCTGTACACTTTTTTTCTAGTTTTTCGCTCTCTTCTTAGGTGCAGATCCCTACATCTTGTACTTTTCTTGCTATTTTTTTCTTCCTTCTAATATAATTGTAGGTTGTAGCCCCTACTGTCTTTCAAAAAAAAAAAAAATGACGGAAGAAGCAGCAACGATTACAACATTTGGATCGGCCTGGATAGTCATAGACCTAATATTGTTTTGAACATACCATCCAATAGAGATTTCTTTTTCAGTGGAAGGAGAGAGCTTTCACTAATCACATTTGTTCATGTCAGATTCAAGTTAAATGCCGAGTAACCGAAAGGGAGGGCGCGTGCATGTTTAGCCACTCGATGCTGCCCCCGATTTTTATCTTGAGGGGGCCGGGTAATTTGCTAGTGCTAATTGCCGGTTTCGATTTTGGAAACTCAAGGTAACAAAAAAAAATTTTAAGAAAAAACTCCACTAAAAGTGATGAGATGCAAACTTTGGTAAGCTATTCGGACGGTTGGCGATACCAAGATTTTAGAGATATACAGCATTATATATATAGGGTGTTCTACCAGTATGTACTGTAGCAAGTTTTGGCTTGAGTACTGGCCAACAATTGAAAAGGAAAAAGTGCCAAGTAATTATTAAATGGAAAAAGTACCGATTACAACCTTTGGATGGCAACATCTGGATCTGGCTGCACAATAATTACGAGAGGATAGTACCGATTAACGGATTAAATACAGGGCTACAATTTTTTAGCTGATCATTGCCAATTGTTTATACGTCAGAATCAACCTACAGTTCCTGGCTTTACTAGAGACGAAACTAGCTACAGTGTTCTATTCGGAACACAGCCCAATCCATGCCACGTTGCCGCACATGCTAGACGAACCCACACGGCCACACCAACGCAAAACCCTGTTTGGGTCATACAAGAAAAATGTGAGACAAAATTTGCTGAGCGGTGCTTCTATACATCACCGATCAATATAATTTGTATAAATTTTAAAGTAAATAAACAAGTAGGTAATCACCATCTACCTTTTATTCATACGTTAATATTTGTTGAACTTTCAGAAATTGATGCATATAACCATCTTCCAAACGTGTGACCTTCCTTTGTATAGGTATACACGCGCTAACAATCTAGGTCATAGTTATCAATATCGTTATGTAACAACCGGTATGTATCATTTTGACATGTAAATCGTGCACAAGTAACCTTATATACCGTACCGACCAATACCAGCCATATAATTGATAATATAGTCTATAATCTATATATTTTATTTGATAACACTGCTATGTATTTGAGTAATATTATAAGTGAAATTTGGTGTATATATGAATTAATATGTGTATATTTATAAATATATATCTCTACTATTCTAAAGCAGCACTTGGTGACAGTGGTCCATTCTTCCTACGTCATTAATTGCCGCTTAATTGCCCTGCTTAATTGCCCTACGCAAGAAACGAAGCGTTGCTTTAATTAGCCAGCTTTCGCAAGAAACGAAGCGTTAAAGATAGATGTTTGATTTTGTGAATTTTTTTTTATTTTTTAATCTTTATTTTTCGTTATCAATTTTGTTTTTCGTAACAACGCACAGGCATGTAACTAGTTATTATACTAAACTTGAAACTGTACGATATGGTCTATAGATGCATGTGTGAGTGTGTATTGTGCAAGTCCCCAGAGGATATCAGAGCACCGTATTTAATCTCTGATATCCTATCTCTGCGCACAGTAATATCAGTATACCAGCGGCCAGTGCATGTCTCGGTCGGGTGAGTGGTTGTTGAAATTTCACATCCAGGATTTCCCGAGCTGCCGCCTAGAACATGCTAGCAAAGAGATGAGGGAACATATCATGTGCACATGGAGCCTTTGTGCACATGTGCAAACATTAAATCTGGATCGTCCAAATCCCATCCAACGGTGACTTGATCGGGGGCTAATTGCAAAATGTTTGCACATATGATTTTGAATCACCGTTGGATGGGATTTGGATGGCCCAGATTTAATGTTTGCACATGTGCACAAGAGCTCCATGTGCACAGGATATGTTCCCAAGAGATGAGAGCGATGGATCATATGCCAGTGTGCGTTGCCGAGTGTCCTCATCTCCCTGTCGATCTGTAGATTTTTCACAGTAGAACTTGTCGATGGCTCTCTCTCTCTCTCTCTCTCTCTCTCTCTCTCTCTCTCTCTCTCTCTCTCTCTCTCTCTGAATTTGCAACAGGAAGTGGCAAATGTTTTTTTATTTAAGGACAGCTGGTGCTATGATTATATTAGATGGCAATCGCGAAAAAGAGTATCCAAATAAGTGGAAGAAACGTGGGGAAAGAAAGAGAAGAAAGGAGAAGAAGAGGACGAAGGTAAATAAGGAAAGTAAAAAAAAAAAAAAAACAAACAAAAGAAGAAGATAAGGTCGCTGGACGGCTGGAGCAGCGAGGCTAACAAAAACCGGTCAGGGCAAAAGTTATCCGCTACGCACCGAGGTTCCACGCCGCCAAAAAGTCTGCCAAAAAGAGGATCGACCATACAAGACTTGGATATACACGTTTTCATTGGTAAAACATAGCTTTCCGGATTTAGATAAACGAGGTTCGCTTATCCTTTGTTTGTTAGGCTTAGAAAGTGATTTTTTTTTAAATAATACACGAAAAGACACAAATTATAAAAAATATGTCAAAAAGAAAAATTGATAGAAGTATACCTCTGTGCCGTTCTAAACGACGACGGAGTTCTGTCATTGTAATAAGTGGCGATTTTAATTCTATTGCCGTTGGGAATGGCGACAATAAGTCAACCGCGATCGTAAAGTCGCCAGTTAGGATTCACATCATTTGTTGCCATTTAAATTGACGATTATAATTTCTGTTGCTGAATGAAACGGCGACTGTCTGTTCAATTTTTCTTTCGTCATTTCCATTGGTAACAGAAACCAGCCTTTAACCCCGCCCTCACCGGCCGGTCTGATCCATGCGCTCGAGAGAAGAAGAGAAGGGAAGGAGAGAAGAGAGGAGAGGAGAGGAGAGAAGAAAGGAGAGAAGAGAAGAGGGAGGGGAGGGGAGGAGGAGGAGGAGGAGGAGAGGGGAGAAGAGAAGAGAAGAAGGATTGTGCGGCGTTTAAAGGCTGTTCATTAATCTTACTTTTTATGATTTTCGAAACCTAGGTTAGAAAACCAAGTAATTAGATCTGTAGAGTAGTAATAAGCGTATAGATATTGGTAGATTAGGAATATTTGTGTAGATTAGAAATATTTATTTAGGTATGTTTAGATTAGAAATATTTATTTATGTATGTTTAGATTAGAAATATTTATTTATGTATGTTTAGATTATTTTTTGTAGATATGAGCAGTAATATTTTATCTGTAAATATTTAGAGATTAGTATTACTGTTAGCGCTATCTTTAGGATAGAAAAATTTTTGTAGGTAGATGCAGGTTAGTAATATTCATGAAGATATACTGGTATTTTAGAATTTGTAGTGTTGTAATCACAGGCCGTTAGAGTCGATCGGATATGTTGATAATAATTCATCAAGCCTTACCAGATGGTATAGAATTGAGATGTAAAATTTATAGGCAGCCAAAGCAATTGTGTATTCAAGTGTAGAGTAGGTTAACGTCATATGTAGGCATATTTTGCTAGTTAGGTTTGTAATTTATCGATTTATATTACCTATTGGATGATATAATGATGATACATCATGTGCACAATAACAATGTGAGAAAATGATACACAGTTATGGATGACCGAGTATATTTTAAAATATACTATGGAGAAGGGGTCCACATATGGGGGGCCAAGGGGTGGAACTAGGTCATTTTCTAAGTGTGATAGACAATTTGTCACACACAGGGGAGAGTCCATGGGGGCACTATTAGGATATGGTTGTACAACATATTTTCATTGGACTCTGATTTAAGTGATCTTAAGTTGCACAGTGTCGGATGTCAAACACGTGAGTGCATGTTCTGGGAGTTAGTGGAACTGAAGGGGCCGAAGTCATGAAGCTCTATGTAAGAGTGGCTAAGGAGAGAGGATGGTCTTTAGTGTTGCTAACACAAGCGTTTCAAATAGTTGTTTCAGGCCATGTGATGCTAGAGGAGGCCGTCGATACCGTTGTGGAAGAAGTTGGGGAGTGCAGCTACAGTCAAACTTCCTTAGTGAACTAGGACGTCAAAGAGGTGAGGAGACAGTGCAAGATGAAGAAGGTGATGCTTCATTACCAGAGGTGCAAGAACCCCTAGACATTGCTGATGAAGAAGAACATATAGAAGGGTTGATGGAGAGAAAAGAGGCTGAGGACTAGGAGTACGAGGCTTTATTTGATGATGATGTTTGTGCTGATAATGAGGTTGGATGCGATGAACGTACCCTCCAGAGTGGGAAGAGTACCAGTTTGAGAATTTAGTAGTGAATGAGGGTGAAAACAATGAATGGGAGTATGTTCGGAATGAGGTGCAGTTGGGGGCAATTTACAAAAGTAAGTGGGAGGTGCAGAAGACTGTGAAGGAATGGGTAGTGTCAATGCGGAGAACATTTAAGGTGGTTAAGTCATTACCATGGGTTTATGATGTCAGATGCGAAATGGAGAGTTGCCCATAGCATGTTCATGCGTATCGGCCTAAGTGGGACACTGTTTGGAAGTGCTCAATAGTCCTGTCTTATACATGTGTGATGATAGAGTCTATACAATCAAATAGAAATATCACCTCTAACTTTGTTGCAAATGTAATACAAGGAGAGATCATTTGCAACCTAGATCAGAAGCCTTATTCCATTATACTTGCAATATAGAAGAAGTTCCAATACAACATAAGCTATGAGAAGGTCTAGAGGGCAAAACAGAAGGCCCTTGAAGCTATATTCAGTACGTATGAAGGCTCATACCAGAACTTGTCAAGCATGCTACAAGCCATTGAAGCGAGAAATGCTGGTACAGTTGTGGATATTTTTTAGCAGCACTCATAGCACTTCCCAGGGAAGGTGGTCCTGAAACGAGGAATGCTGGTACAGTTGTGGATATTTTTGAGCAGCACTCACAGCACTTCCCAGGGAAGATGGTCCTGAAGCAAGCCTTTTTTTGCATTTGATGCTTGCATTAATGTATTCCTACATTACCGGCCATTGCTTTGCGTGGACAGCACATTCCTGACTGGGAAGTACAAGGGGCAGATTTTGACTGCCATCGGAGTGGATAGCAACGACCAAGTTCTTCCCATCAAGCTGACATTTTATGAAGAGTGAGAACACAAATAGCTAGCTTTGGTATATGAGGAACGTGAAAGCCGGTATCGTTGGCTAGCGACCTCGAGTTTATGTAATACATGATTGTCATCCTGGGTTGTTGAAGGCAATTGTTCAGTTACAGCAAGGGTAGGACGAGCTGTATCCATGGACTGATTTGCAAAGCAGGTGTTGCAAGCGGCACATGGGGGTAAACTTTTACAAGCAATTTGGAAACAAGTCTCTAACAAAGCTGTTCAAAAGGATGTATGATTAAAATCAGCAGAGGAAGTTCGATGCACTATAAAAGAAGCTAGATGAAGTGACGAGGAAGCATAAAACAAAGGCTGCGAAGAACCTGACTCCTGGCTCGGAAGAGGCCTCCATAGCACTTGATGACTTACCTATGGACCCTCCATAATTAATTAGGAGGAATGGTAGGGCTACGAAATACTTCTCTGAATGGATTGAGAATAAGCCTAAGGAGAAGTGGGCTTTGTTTTATTACACCGATGGTGCAAAGTAGGGTGTGATGATGACAAACCTAGCAGAGGTGTACAATTGGGTGATGAAAGGTCTGAGACCCCTTCCTCTCATTGCTATAGTGGAGGGAGTTCTTCATCCTACCTTGAAGTACTTAAATATGATCAGTCCATACATGGAAGATAAAGCCAAAAAGGGGGAGATGCACAGATTATTGAAGATGGGCACGAGAGAGTTACGCTTTTAGGTATTGTGTAGGGACAAAGGCGGCCGTGGGACGAGCCACAGTAGAGTTGTCCAGGAGTGCAGGCGAAGTTGTTCCTGCATATGCAAGAAGCCCCTTCTGCTACACAGGCCGTGCGCACACATAATGGCTGCATGTTCCACCATTTGTATAGATCCGGGCATATTCATGTATCCATATTTCATGAAGGAGGCTATGACTGCAACTTGGAGTGGAGAATTGCACGGCATTGGTGTGGTTGGTTCATTTACCGAGCATCGAAGCTGGGAGCATATGAGGTGGGTTCCGAACATCAACAGGTTTAAGGGAGTTGGATGTCACCAAACAAGACGCATCTGGAACGATATGGAAGCTTTAGAATGTGGGCGCAAAGTGAAGAAATGCTCCATCTGCAAGGAGATGGGGCACATTTTCAAAAATTATCCAACGCTAAACCAGAACTGAATTGTTGTATTGTTGTATGCTCTATTTGTAATAACATTTGATGTGTTATGTGCTTGTCAAAATTTTTGACGTGTAAGATTTTGTAAATGTGCTTCATTTTTTATGCTCTATTTGTAATAACGTTTCATAAATGTAATATTTATTCCATAATTTCAATAAATGATGTATATGTCATGTTTATATTTTCATGTCTATACGTAGACAATAGCTGTGTAATACCAATTGGACAACACACACCACCACTCAGACTGAAGTGACAACACACTGGCTACTCCTTTGTTAGCCCAACTTTACAACATGCTGCCCCAATTTCTCAAAGCCAAGTGACAACAAACTACCTATTGCTTTGTCAGCCCGATTTAATAACACACTGACAGCTGCTTTTTAGATCAAGTTGACAATACACTACCATGTACTTTGTCAGACTGATTTAAGGACTCATGGGTAACAGCTTTCTCAGGCCACTTCGACAACACACTGCCAACGAAAACTTAATATAAATACAGAGCCATGCCCAGCATATATATTCCACACTACACCAAGCTAACCCCACACCAAACACCACATCACTACCACCACCACAGACCCCTTCATCTGCGGGTTCATGATGACTGACTACGGAGTGATTCTTTGTAAGCGGAAGTGGCTTGCCAAGAAGGCGAAAAGCTACCTAGATGTTTCTTACAAGGATGCACTTGTGCCACCGAAATTTCCCCGCCCAAACTGCTATTGCGGTGCTCCGGCGTGGATAATACAGTCCAGACATCCTGACACACTGGCCAGGCACACTACACATGTTGCTACGAAGGTCGCGGAAGTTAATGACATGCATGTACATTCCGTAATGCGTTTTTCATAATTCTAACTTCGTCCATGCATGACACAAGCAACATGATAGTTTTTACTTCTTCCAATGGATCGATGGCCCGAACAAGTATGATAGGGAGTACTTCGAGCACAAATTGTACCTGCACTACGAAGTTGCACCCGAACGCTACACCCGATGGAAACCTTCCCCCGGAACTATGGACGAGAAACCAAAATACCCACCCTACCGCCCAGAAGAAGCTGCCTTCTAGAAACCCCATTGTGAGTTCCTGGAAAAACAAAAGAAACTAAAGGAGCAAGCCAACGCGGCACGCTTCCAAGAGGAGCCAAAGATCGCCCCAGAAAACTATTATTAGGTGGATATGTATGGGCCTAATTGGAAGAAAGCCAAGGCCGCAAGCCTCGCGAAATCAAAGGGAAAGGCACTGATGGATCCTTTTATATAAGGTTTACGATAACCAGCATTATTTCTTTACAATTTCAAAAGGTGCATATGTATTGTAGTTGCACTTCCCGTTCACCGTTCGTCCTTATCGCCATTTGTACCGTACAAGTACGAAGGCTAACATAGGCAACAAACCGAACTGTATACGCCACATATGTTTACATATTTTTTATGTCATGCAATGCAACGGTTCTGTATGCGTAATCTATCTTCTCTCATTTTGTTAGACATTAAACGTCAATTCATGCTGCAATATATTCATTCTTACACAAAATTTCACCATATATATCCATTTGCCTTTATTCCAACATGAAATGTCCTTTTAGTTCACAACAACCGACACGATACCAATACATATACCACACAATTATTTCTTATACAAGGATCATGACGACCTTTAGTTTCTTGTAAAGTCATTCTTGCATAATACACGAAAAACAAAATAATTGCGTACTTCAATTCTTACTGACAAAATTCCATTTTGTATAAACATTTTTTTACTTTACTAATTACTATTTCCTCAATAAATTTGCTTCTTTACATTGATTTTATTTTAAAAAACAAAATCAACAGAAAAACCCCTCCCAATGCTATTTTCAACAAAAAAACAAATGTGCACTCTCTCTGTCGATATTTGAAATATCAACAAGTGGATATTTCTGTTATTATACATTTGGCGTATTTTTGTAATTTTTTTAAAAACTATTTAAAAAATCCTGATAATAAATCCAAAGGAAACATCAAAAAATTATTAAATATGACTTTAATAAAAATAGCAATGGAAGATTCAAAAATATCTACACGACTACTCAGCGTACGTTTGTAATTTTTCTTTTCTGCATATTATTTTTTGTATTTTTTTGATTTTTCCCTGTATTATTTAAAAAAAATTATAAGGTTGAGTTCTGTCTCTATTTGTAACGGCGATAGAGTTTTGCCGTCATTATGAACGGTGGGTAAAATACTATGAGGTATCCACGTTATCAAGTCGCCATTTTCTGTCACCGTTTTTAACGGCGATAGAGGTACACTTCTGTAATTTTTTTCTTTTCGACATATTTTTTTTGTAATTTTTATTTTTTCGTGCATTATTTTAAAAAAATTCCTTAGAAAGTGCTCCCTCCGTTTATAATATTTATCTAATTATTATTATTGTACACAAAAAAGCAGATACAGAATCTACATACTAATATTTTTTAGAGCACATATAAAATTAATTGAATTGGAACCTATTTATACCATATCAGATGTTGAATTTCAATTTCAACCATTCAACATCGTTCACGTTATTAGTAGCAAGGGTTGATAATGAAAAAGTCGAATAATTACAATAACTAGATGACAATCCATGCATTGTCGTAGACGGTTTGTCATTAATTCTAACAAAGAAAAAAATCTTTTTAAAGATTTTGAAATGAACTTAAAATTTATCTCATTCTAAAAAACTGTGCAAATATTTTTATGAGAAAAATGGGAAAATAAAAAATTTAGGGAACAAAAAAGTAAATTTTTTTTACTGCAGCTCAGCACTGTAGTTTTTTCAGTGCCGAGAGACACGTGTCAGCCTGATGTTGAAATCACCTATAATAGTAAGTATATATAGATGATCAGTTCGTTAATTGACAAATACTATGAAACAATAATTCATAAAAAACTGGACAAATATTTTTTAGGATATCAAGATGTTAAATCAATTAAAGAATTAGCAAACCCGATTGTACTTCAAACCATTGTTTCTTAAGCCATGTGTTCTATAATTCATTTCCGTATCACCCATATACATGCAGCCCCGGCACTCGATCAACATCATCATTTTACAATAACTTCCCCTGTTCTTTTTCACTTTACGTTTTGTTAGTTTACACAATAGAATTATAATATTACGAAAGTATCTTTAATAAAAATCTAATAATATAATTTTTATATGGCTAATCTGAATAGTTTTAAACCTGTTGACGGCACAGATTCTAGAAGGAAGGATGGTAGAACAGAGTGAGTGAGTACCTTGTCAACCATCTCAGGAGAAGAAATATCTTCTCGGCGTGCTCCACTTTTCTATTATTTTTGAAATATACTCTGCACCAACCCCTTCCATTTTCACTCTCACCCTTACCGCCTCCGCGCTCCTATCCTAATGGCCGCCATGTAGGCTCCTCCTTCACCCTGGCTGGAGGTTGGCCCCCGTGCCCCGTCTTCCTCCCACACCATCGTCTTCCACCCTTCCCCCTCGTCGTGGTTGGCCACCGGCGCCGCCACGTTCGTCTAGCCTGCCTAATTAACCATCCTCGATTCGCCTCGCCCCCATTGTCTTGGCCGAGTGTATGGCGACTCTCACTCGCCATGTCGCCATCCCAGTCGTCGTCGACGCTAGGTCGCCGCGGTGCTGGCTGTCGCCGCCACCGAACATGTGGCCCTCGCCACGCGCGTCGCTGGCACCACAAAACCACACCGAGCCGGCCAGCCAGGGGATTTCGTCGCCCAAAATGGGATTTCGCCTTGCCCCCCCTCGACCGGTCTTGGATTGGGCCAAGAGGCTGTCCAGTCCGTTCGTGAGGACGCACGGCTTGGGCTTCTGTTCGGCCCACGTGTACCTGTGAGCCCACGCCGTGCTGACAGAGAGACCGACATCGGCTATAAATAATCGATCAATCATGCAACAAAATACTCCGCGCGCGGCCTACAGACCTACACAACACGCACGTACGGTAAGTGGTTAGCTGGTGAACTGCACAACGTGTTAGATAGATAGCTAGCTAGGGGAGGAACCGAAGCGGCGGCGGCGGCGGCCATCGATCGCCGGAGTTTCCTGGATGACCCGGTACGCGACGGAGGCGGAGGCGGAGGCGGCGCTGGGACGCGCGCTGACGTGGGCGGAGGCGGCGTGGCTCCGGTACTCGGCGTCGATGCCGGACAGCTACCTCCACTGGCACAACATCGCCGTCACCTTCGTCGTCTACACGCTCGCGCCGTTGCCCCTCGCGCTCCTCGAGCTCTGCGCGCGGGTCGCCGCCAAGCCGTACAAGCTGCAGCCCCTGGTGTGGCACCCGCCGGCCACCTTCCTCCGCTGCTACCTGGACGCCGTGCGCGTCTCCATTCTCCTCATCGCCCCTTACCAGCTCGTCTCCTACCGTGTGGCCAAGGTCCTCTTTCTTTCGTGCATTGTGCTCATGATCAACTACACTATACTGTGCCATCTGAAAAAAAAATCTATATCGTGCCTCTAATTATAAAAGTTTGTTTGCCGTGCTAACCCTAACAACAAAGATACAGAGAAAATGATATTTTTTTAGAACGAAATTTAAACATGACTTGGCAGGTCGCTAAATTTGCAAAACTGTGTACATCATGTTGGCCATTCCAACTTTAGACCTAGCAGGGTGGTACACCGAAATATCGCTATTCGAACATCGAAGTGACTGTGATATCAAATTTTTGCACCTGTATTGAAACACCACTTCAGTCCTTTTAACTGTCTAACTAAATTGGCAACAAATATAGCTAATTAAAAAGCAACAATGACGTCGCAGAGAAAAAAAGAATGACGCAATTTGCAACTAGCCAGTGCAGAGGCCTAGCAAGTGACAGTTTGTACAGCTGCAGGTTTAAGAACTTGCCAAGTTAACATCTACGGAGTATATATGTTATTATATACGAAACATAAACGGTCGTAGTACTTTAACTAGTCCAAGTGTATATATGGGCAATCTCTGCAACTTTTCTGAATAGTAAAAATGAAAGAAGAACAAAATATATAGGATCAACGACTCATGATGTTAATTTGTGTGTTAATTTGCATGCTATAGATAATGGATACCCGGACGGGGTTGCCGCTGCCGTCGATGGGCGAGGCGGCGGCGCAGCTGGTGGTGTACTTCCTGGTAGAGGACTACCTCAACTACTGGATCCACCGGCTGCTGCACACCCGGTGGTGCTACGACAAGATCCACCGCGTCCACCACGAGTTCACGGCGCCCATGGGCTACGCCTCGTTGTACGGCCACTGGGCGGAGATGCTCGTCCTCTCCGTCCCCTCCCTCGCCGGCCCGGCCATCGCGCCGTGCCACGTCACCACGTTCTGGCTCTGGTTCGCGGTCCGCCTGATAGAGGGAATCCACATACACAGCGGGTAATTAACCAACATCCATCACTTGCTCTAGCTAGCTTCCTTTTTATATATATATATGCACGTCCGTCCTTAATTTATCTGAAAGGCTTCAAACATATTCTTTAACTACGTACGTACTACAAATTAAGTAGATTTTTTTTTTGTGACCAAACGAACGGACGAAGAGCTTAAGATGTGTGCCCTGTATTATGAATAAAATACAGGTTCAACTTCCGGCTAAACGCCGGCAGGTTCATCCCGTTCTACGGCGGTGCAGAACACCATGACTACCATCACTACCTGGGAGGGCGGAGCCAGAGCAACTTCGCTCCCGTTTTCACCTACTGTGATTACATATACGGGACGGACAAAGTACGTACGGAGGATTGTGTTTTCTTCCCTACACTAATCAACAGTTAAAACCTACAAATTAAGAACTAACGGCATATATATTTTTCTGACACTAATTAATCTCTGGATTGGTTGTTTCAGGGTTACAGATACTACAAGGCAAAACTAGCAAAGGTATAGCACCTGCTATCTTCTTCCGCTATCTATGCTAGAGCAAATTAGGCAACATATATATGCTGTGCAATCATGTTTGGGGTACAATCAAACTAAAAATTATCGTGAAAATTTTCTTAAAAAATTTTTTGGAGTCCCTTCAAGTTTGTCAGAATTCTCTGTCTTTTTTTTCCCTCTCCCTTACTCATGACATAGAATGATTTTAATCTAACATTTTATATGTAGAGTGAACCATGAAGTACATCTAGATTTCTTTTTTCGGAATTTTTCATGATAACTGTTGATTTGATTGCACCCCGAGCATGATTACATAGCATATGTTGCCAAGTAATTAATATTTCCTAAAAAAACAAATTAATACTGATAGCAAACGAAAGTATCACACGGATTTTTTTTTTTTTTTATCAAATAGCCATAAGGTAAGATTAATTCGAGCAATGGTTACATACTGTCCCTTGTGGACTACATGCATGCTGTAATTTTTACCACTTGTCTCTTCTTTGTTTAAACGGCTTGATGGAACAGCTGAAGGAGACGGCCGACAACAACGTCGAGAAAGTAAAGGGCAATGTATTCGACAGCGGGAAAGACGACTAGAGAGAGAGAGAGAGAGAGGGAGAGAGAGATTAGTTGCTCCATGCATACACACATACAATTACTAATTCATGATCTCTCCGTGATAAAGTACACTCCCTCACCTAAAAGAGATAGATATCGCTGTAGCAAAATAATAAAATACCTAGCATTTGTTTTCGAAAAAAAATATAAATACTTTGATCGGCACCATTTTGCTCTGCTGGGGCATGCTGTTATATATAGTTGGAAGTACGTACGTAAGGAACAGAGTATATAAATAACAGGTTGCTGCTCAAACAGTTCTGCTGTTCGTCTGCTACTTCACGAATTTTTCATCCCTGCCATCAAGGTTGTGTATAAAAAAGGTTTACTGGGCAAAATATGAGCTCGATCCTGAACCGATAGCGGGATTTTAATGTAACTTCCGGTGCTCGACTGCTTCTCGGATGTACTAGTCCTTATCTGGAACGCAAGAATTCTTTTCGATTTTTGCGGAAATTAAACTATTTCTTATGAATTTTTTTTGTGAAATTTCTGCGTTCGAAACGAGACACAATGGTACTTAAATCGTGATATATATGCTCGTGCTTCTAAATATCGGTTGTGTCAGGCCGGTATTTCGCTATGTATGGCCACCCTACGGACACCGACTTGTTGTGTCGCTTTTTGTTCATGAAAATATGCAGTGTTGCTTTCAGATGCCGTGTTCTTGCATTAGAGAGCAAATCCATGCTCTGCATCACATGTGAAAAAAATGGCTCGATCGCGCTCACCTGCAAATTAAGAAAAAAAAAACAATATATAAAAAAAGATACTATGCGACAACTTAGCCGAAAACTTTTTTTTTTAAATTAGGCGCTCTGGTATTTATATAAAAAAGGAAGAAACAACTAGCGAGCTACATACACACAAGCATCCCCACGCACGTACGCACGCACACATATGCAGTACTCGTCTCCTCACGCGCACCCGCATCGAGCGGCGCTCGAACGCGGGTGAACTAGTCAAGCATCGCTCGAGCCAACCAATCGAGCCAAAACAACAACCGCCTTAGCCGAGAACTTTGGCCGGGGCTTTTTGAGGTGACGAGAATTTGTGACCGGAGGAGGAGGAGGTGTTATCATGTTAAAACGATATATCTGTCCACTTATTCAAAACATGCAGAGCATTGGATCGTGCCTGCCCCAATTGTAGTACAATAGTGAGTGGCGCCGGCGGGTCCGGACAGGGGCGATTGCCTAGGCTCCTTAGCTACCAGCTATGGAAGTATGGTGTAGCTCTACTCTCACAAACGTCATAAAAGCTTATACATAAATTTTAGTCCTAGGCTAAATTTTCTAGGGATTTTTCTAACTTCATTTGCTATTTATTTAAATTTATTTTCTTTTAATTGAATTTTTGAAATTTTATTAATTCAAAAATAATTTTTATTCTTTAATCTCTTCGGGGTGTTTTTTCCCACGGCCAATTCCTATTCCCCGCTGCTCGTCCTAATTCGCTGCCCATTCGGCCCGACTTGTCCCATCACCTGGCCCATCTTAGCCCAGCCGCCCGCGAGCCCACGCGTCGCCGCATTCGCGCCGTTCTCGACATCGGTGTCACGCATGCCCCCTGCGGGCTATTTAAAACCATGCCGCCCTCCATACGCGCTCCTTGCTCCATGCTGCACCCGCCGTTGTCCTCCTCATCACCCGAGATCTCGTTGCCTTCCTTTACGAGCTCATTGGAGATTCGAGGAGCGCCGTCGCCGCCATTGTTTTTCTTGTGCCCAAGCTCCGCCGCCAGTTGGGCTCACCCGTTCATGTCTTCGAGTAGCCCGCGCTGCCCTCTTCCCTTTAACCCCAAACCCGAGTTGAGTTGGTCGCGAAATCGCGCATTGGCCATGCCATCTTCTTTGAATCCGACGAGGTTGTCCCGCCATCGAGCCGCTTCGTCTCTGTGGCTGCCACGTCGCGCCTCGTCGGCGCCATCTGGGCGTCCGATTGGATCCGCGGCGGCCACATTGACCGTGCCACGTCAGCGCCACGTAGCGACCGCATCATTTGCCACGCATCGCCTCGCGTCATGCCACCTCAGCCCTAAAGCTTGTGTGGCATCCCACACCATCGTGCCATGCCATGTTAGCCCTAGCCCATCTCGGTGAACTCAGTTCACCGTGAACCAAGCCATTGACGCGTGGACCTCACGTGTCAGTGGAATTTCTTTTTTATTTCTATTTTTCTAGAAAATCCAAAAATCCCAACCAACCACAGTGTGCCATGTGTCACGCTTTCTCTCCCTTTTCCTTTTTCTTGAATTTCTTGATCCTAGCCACTTTCGAAAGCCCGTTCTCCTTCGTTCGAGCTCCAAATCCAGTGATTCAAATTCTTAAATTCATCTAAATTCAAACTCTATCTTCAAGTACTATTCTTTTCAATTTTTGAATTTCTTATATTTATTTTATTTATTTGTTCTCGTTTCGTGTGTAGACAATGTCGTCGAAACTCAGTCAATTCAGCAGTCGGAGGTAGAACCAGCAGGAGGCAATGAAGGCAAGTCTTCCATGACCATGTTGATTCCAACTTTATAAAATGCATATGTTGTTTCACGTTATGCTTGCTTACTTTTATGCAATTTATTTCAAATATAGTCTTAAGGTTTAGTTAAATTCTAGAATTATTATGATCCCTTTGACATTAATCATTGTAAACACTTATCATCCTAGATGATACTAACTATTTTATTTGATGATAACCAGTAGTGTATCATGGGATAATAGAATTGCTTAGTCTAGCTTAAATGTTTTGGTATTATGCCAGTATGGAAATCATTCAAACTTGGTTTAAACTCTTTTTGTGAAGTTGCGGCAATTGGTGTTATTGATGTTATTTAAATGAAATAAAGTGAACAAATAGTTTAGATTGGGGCGGATGGATGTTTGGTGCATGCTGGATGCACAGAATTTTTGAGTAAAGTGAATGTTCCGCCCTATTTGATTAAAGACCAAAGCGTGTGTTACTATGGATTGAGCACTACTATACAACCACAAGTTTATATGAGTACAGCCTAGCTAATTAATTTGTGCATCTTGTTATTGGCTTCGCCATTTGGTGGAATGTGGGTGCTGGATTGAAACACTTGCAAGGCATAAGAGGGGGCTTCTAAACTGGATAGCTAAAACCCTATTAGCAATGAAACCTTAGCCGGCGAAGTTAATAGCAGGGTCGTGAATTGTAAAGGCCTTGTTATGATATCTCTGCCAACACAATAAAGGAAGTGTGTATGGCAACAAGAGACAATCATATCTTGTGGGTAAAGATGTATACACTCTGCAGAGTTAAAACTACTTAATTAGTCGTGCTCACGATCAAGGGCCAGTGAGGTATGCTTGCATATTGTAGATTTTATGGTTTTGTTTTAAATAAAAATAATGGTTTAGGAATCCGTGAGCAGATGGAACTCTCGGGTTAGTAGTTGGTAGTGGAAATCCGTGAGCAGATGGAACTCTCGGGTTGTGGCTTGGCGGTTGGAGCTAGTCAGGTGGCTGGAATTTGTTTAGTTGATATATTAAATTTAATGTTTACAAGTACATTTGGTTAAATGATGCTTTGTAAAATTACTAGTGGTATTTAAAGTTAAACATTTTTTATGCTAAATGAGCCATATTATGCATTTATTTGTTAAGCCTTGCATATAGTTATCATACATTAAGTTTCCAAGACTTGCGAGAACGGTTGTACATTCACTCTTGCAATATCCCTACTTTCCACAGATGAGTGTACAGAAGCAGAATGTGACTATGAGTACTTTGCTTGTGGTTTTAACGAAGGGGATGTAGAATTCTAGGACATGCACCCTAGTCAATTGCCTGTTGGGCACATGGATGAATTTATCTCGCTACTATTTACTTTGTTTCTACTGCTATTTTATTGAACTCAAGCCATGCGGCTATTTATTTGTAATTGTTGACCATAAGGCGGTACTTTTTATTCGAGTTTTAATATTATTTGATTCATGATATGGATGTGTTGTCATCATTATTTTCACTATACGTACAGGGCCGGTCCTGGCATTTTGAGGCCCCATCCACCTCCTCATATATATATATATATATATATATATATATATATATATATATATATATATATATATATATATATATATATATATATAGTCTTATAAGCACACATCATTAAAGAAATTAGTATTCGATGCACAAAAATTACTTCTATAGAACACTTTAAAGTTTATGAAATGACAAATGTAAATTGTAATCATAAACACTTACTTGGCACTTGGCATCATCTTAAAAAAATTTCTTCTAACATTTTGTGATCCAAAGTCATCAATTATACTATTGATATCAATCTCGTATAATTACTCTTTAAAAATTTGTCTATAGCTCCTCTCTGCGTTTCTATGAAGTCATCCACACGTTTTTTTCTTTTTTCGCTACAGGATGGATACCTTCTAGATAACATGATAAGTTGATAACGCACGACGCTGAAAATAATAATAAATGTATCAAAGATTAAATAGTGTAAGACTAATAGGGAAAGAGATTAGGGAAGATTAATATTCTATACCTCGGATTAGGGACAATCACGGCTCGTCGGCAAATTGCTCAGACAGCACCAGTGCACCACGTCCAGGCGATCGCCCCTTTTTTTCTCTCTACGCGTCGCCATGTCCGGGCGATCGGCCGCCCACCGCCCATCCTGTTTTACTTTTTCCCTGGATGAAGCCCCTAGCCGCCAGGAAGCATTCTTTTGGTGGAAACACTCTTTCCTCAAAAAGACTTCTAGTCGCTCACGTCCTGGCGTCCTGCACAAACACAACTAGTCCAATGCTAAATTGCTACGCATATATATATATAGGCCAGCACTTTGCTTAATTAGTTTGGAGGCCCTTGACTTTTGGGGGGCCCTGGACGGCCACCCCCCGCCCCCCCTCAGGACCGGCCCTGTATACGTACTAGCTTAATCCAGAACTAATACAGTTATACACAAAGAATTCGAATTTAGAAATTCGATCCCAACCGCCGGCCACACACATCGCTTTACATTAGAAAAAAAAATAACTGAAAATTCCAACCATGCATGTCAGAACTAGTTTTCTGTCAGAAAAAAAGCTGAAATATACAACATTTAATAAAAAATTGCTGAAGTATACAACAATAAAAAAATTTGCAAAAATATCAATTGCTCCCGCCACGTGGCGCCGCCATCTGACGGCCGCACTATGCGGCAGCCACGCCACACATTGGCGACTGGTGCCGCCACCCACGGCAGCGACCACGTGGCTCCCTCACGCGCTGCCACGTGTCCCCCCCATTTCTTTCTTGATTTTTCTCATCCGATATTTTTAGTTTTCTCTAATTATACGACCGAATCTCATTGAAATGCAGATAACTTTCGCTATACAACTTCAAATTTAATAAAAAAAACTTTATAAATTTTCGCCAAATCATATGGACTAAGAATATGCTTTTGAATTGTAGTTTTAAATATTATTTTTGTACACTGTACCGAATAACTTTTTAATTTTGTAATGATAATTTTGTAATAATTTTTTGATACTTCGTGTAGTTTTTGTCAAAGATGTGAAATATATGTACGGTACACTCTACCGATAGATGGGCAGAAATAAGAATGTACTAAATTACATACGGCTTACAAATGGTAAACAACAATGGCATGTACGGCACTCTACCGAGGGAACAACAATAAAGGCCCTTCTCGTACACTTTACTGAGAGCAGCGAGGATATTTTCCCTTACACAACCATTCAGCTCCTGCCGCCCTGGCCCTAGCTGCCCTCTCACGCTTTCTCTCGCACTCAGCCTCCCTCTCCGCGGCATGGCGCTGCCGTTCGGCCTCCCTCTGTGCAAGCATCTGTTCCAGACGCTGCTTGCGCTTCTCCTCCTGATCCTGCTCACACGATGAGTCTTTTGCGTGAGTGTGTTGAGTTCGCAAAGACGATGAGTCCCTAGTGGACATTGTTTTAGAGTTGACGTGTAAGATTCGAGGTCGAATCCAGTTAAGGGGGGAAGAATGTGATACTACGGGATTGCATAACCTTAGAAACCATGAAATTTGCAATTAGAACCCTACGGTCTGATGTTTTAACGCGTTTCGGGCTGTTTTCGGGCTTTTTGGGCCGCTCCGGGGATGTGTTGGGCTTGGGGGAACTTTCTTGGGCTGGTTGGTGGGGCTTGTTTGGCCCATGTGGGGGTGAGGAGGGGGAGTTTTCCTGCTGCCCTAGCCCCTTCCCCTCCCCACTTTGCACCGCACCCCCTTCCCCCTCCCACCTCCTTGTCTCCTCTCCTCTCTAGCCTTTCCTCTCCCTCACCTCCACCTCTCCCATCCCACCAACCCTTGCTGCGTCGTCTCCACTGCCACGCCGTGCCGTGGTGCTGTCCTCGCTAGTGGGAGGATCCGCGACGAGGAGAGCCGGTGGGAGGAGGAGATCGGGTGGAGATCGTGCGAGGAGAAGCGGTTGTTTTGCGATTCTTCAAGAAGGTAATGGGGGAACCTTGTGGGGTAGATCTTATGCTATTGTAGAGGGGTTTTTCCATGTTTTTGGATCATGGGAGGTGCTGCCATGGGGTAGAATTGATGAAAAACTAGAGTTGTACTCACGTTTTGGTTCGGGCAGATTGGGAACCCGAACTAGGGCAGGTGTTTTCGCCAATTTAGAGTTTGAATCTGACTGTACGGACTTTTAGGAAGTTGTAGATAATTTCATTATCTTTCCGTGCATATAAAGAAAGTTAAAATCCGCCCAGCCGTTTGGGAGATATGGCTGTTTTACCGAGCGCTGTCAAATCTGTGACGAGATTGGGACAGTTCGTGTTCAACGTTAGATTAAACAACATTAGAGTCCGAATTAGTCTTTCTCTATAACTAGAAAAAGTTGGGAATTTTCCTAAGCTACGCGAGGATGTACTCGTTTATTCAATTTGGAGTCCCAGAACAGAAGTTATGCCCGTTGGAAGGCTGCTGTCCCGACGGGACAGATTTGCTGTTTTCTGATTTTAGGAGTTGTAAGCGAAGTCGGGGTAGTGGGTTCTATGTGTGCTGTTTTGTGGACTCGATTTGAGTGTGTGGCACGTGTTTGCAGGTGGTGTGCCTCCGGGCGTGCCCTCAACCTCTCGTCACTCCGTTGCCCGCGGTTGAAGGCAAGTGTGTTGTGTGGATTGTATGCTATATGTGTTGCTAGTTGTGCTTCTGTAACACCCCAAAATTTTGCTTTTCTTAAATTCATGTGTGATTTGGCACTTTGGTGAATTTTTGGAATTTTCTGGAATTTATTTGGATTTATTTGGAATTTATTTGAATTTATTCCATTTTGAAATAATTAAAGAATTTAATTTTGCAAATAAAATTTTGTTGGAAATATTTTATTTGAGTCCAAAATGATCCAAAGTATTTTCCAGAATTTTTCTGGAATTTTTCTGAGTCATTTGCTATTTTTAATGAATTAAATGAATTATTGGAAATTATTTTAAATATTAAATCGCTGGAAAATCCAAGTCGGGTCAAGTACTATTCATCCGACCGAGCCCGAGTCAGACTCGAGTTCGAGTCCGACCCGAGCCACGTGGTCGAGCCGAACCCGCTCGCCCCGAACCCTAGCCACGCGACCGTTGGATCAAGATCCAACGGTTGTGATTGCGCCACGTCGCCCCTAGTCGAGACCGAGTCGAACCCGTTCGTGCCCGTGCGATCGTGGCCGTCCGTCGCGCCACGTGGACGGCCGCGATTTCGTCGTCCTCGCCGGATCCGAGCCGGAGTCCTCCGCCGCCGTCACCGTGTCAACCTCGGTTTCCGCGCTCTACACGGAAGCCGAGGCCCCCTTTAAATACGCCGCCGCCGCCATCGGGAAGCGCACAACCGTCCGCACCCGAGCCCCCTTCCCATCTCGCCTGAGCCGCCGCCGTTTGCCCGTATGAGCTCGCCGGAGTTGGAATTCCGTTCCGCCGCGGTTAAACGCCGATACTGCCGCCGTCCGTCGTCCTCCGCCGTCATCAAGCCCAGATCCGGATTCCCCAAGACGAGACGCGTTCGGGAGTACCCTTCACTTCGCCGGAGAAGCCCCGAAGCGCCGTTGGACTCGCTGCCGTCTTCATCTCCGGTGGCCTCGCCCGCTGCCGCCATCGCCGGCCGCGAAGCTACGCTTAGCCGTCCGATCGTAATCCAAGGGCTCAGATCGCGCCACGTCACACCGCGGTGAGATCTCACGTGCAACCTCTGGATCTATTTTCAACCGTCGGATCTAGATCCAACGGCTTAGATTGTGCCACGTAGCTAGAACTGCACCAGGTTAGATTGGATCTTGACCGTCCGATCAAGATCGAACGGTCTGGATCAGCGGAGTTGTTTTTCCAAAGCACTACGCTAGATCTAATCCGCGCCGTTGATTTTCAAATCAACGGTCGAGATTGCGCCACGTGTCGGGAAGCTGGACCGACGCGGCGAATCCAGCAGCGTGCGTGTGTGGCCCGACACGAGGGCCAGCGTGTCGAAGGGCCAGCAGCGTCGTGAGGCGGTGAACCGCACCATGGCGTCATCGCCGGCGTCACGGTGAAACCCGCTTGTCGATGCTGCCCGGCAGGTGTCCGACGTCGACAATGACGTCATCCGAGTGGTCCCACATGTCGAGTCTCACATGGAGCCAGTGGGCCAGGGTCCACGGTGAGACCGAGCCAAGCATGGACCAAGTCCATGGACCGGCCGACATCAGCCAACCAATCGAGGCTGCCACGTGTCCATGCCGACGCAATAATTAATTTCGAAAAGAAAATGATTTATTAATTCGAATTAAAGATTTCAGATTTTGTTTCAAACTTCAAACGCTTATAACTTTTGCGTTTCAACTCCGATTTGAGTGATTCAAATTTCTAAATTTGTATAAAATTAAGATCTACCTAAATATAAATTTTATTTAATTTTTGGACTAAAATTTTCTCTCTGCAAAATTATTTAAATGATTATTTAAACTTTAAATAATCATAACTTTTATGTCTTAACTCCAAATTTGGCGATTCAGTTTCTAAAAATCCATAAAATTATGTTCTTTCTGTTTATGGATTTTATTTGGATGTTTGGGCACTTTTTGCCTATTGTTTATTGGTGTATTTGCTATTTGCACGCTTTTACGAGTAGGCGTTGAAGTCTGGGAAGGATTCGAAGGAGAAGTATTGACTCAGGATCCAACTCAAGACCAAGAGCAAGTACTTTTTGAAGGCAAGTTGTGCTTTGACCATGTTGATCCTATTTGAAATCTATTTTGATTTAAACTATTGCATGCTAGTTCAATTAAGAAAATACTTTGTTTAAACATGGGGGTTAGATAAGTACCAATTTCTTTGTATGACACCTTGATTATTTAAGTATGTGCCATGACCCTTTGTCACCCTAGTTGTGGTTTACTAGTTGGACATTATTAATTTGCCAACATGGGTTTTAGACCGTTGTAGTATCTTGCTTAGACACACTTTCGTGCTCATAACATGATTTTGGATAATCAAATGTTAATATTGACTTAAATGATATATTGAACCTGTTTTGGAAAAGTATCATGTGATGTTGATGGCACGTGGTGCATGGTAATCAAGCGGGTTTGATAAATGATTTTGACCGGGCATGTGGCAAGAGTAATCAGGTGGGCCATTGTGGCATTGGGAGTGTTGATTTGGTTCTTCGGGTAGTCTGGCCCTGGTCACCCTAAGGACTTAACCTTGCAAGCCTTTGAACTGGGTCTAACGTGCAACCACATGTTTGTAATGGGACGGACCTAGTTGACTAAGTTGCTAATAACGTACTTGTGGGACCTCAGGAGGTCAACTACACCCTTTGTGTAAGTTGTACGGGGAGCGCATCGGGAGTGAGGCCAGTACCCATCTAGCAGTTGATTGGCCTAGACTTCGCCTTAGCGAAGGGAAGGGTTAGTGCGCAATAGCAGGGAGGACCACTTGTATTGTTAGTAGTTTCAGATAGACTTTTTTACGGGTAGTCGCCTTTGTGGTGTTTGACTGTATCTTGTGGGTAAAATGCATAACCTCTGCAGAGTTTAGAATCTATTCGAATAGCCGTGTCCGCGGTATTGGACATCGCTCGGGAATTATAGTCAAGGGTTAGATTTTCTCAAAAATAACTTTGGTTTGAAAGGTGGGTTGGTTTAATAATGAAGATGATGGAAATGTGGTTTAGGATGGGGAAAATGTTTATTAAACTTCTTGAAAAGTTATTTATGCTTTACTTATTTCTCTTTGCTTTCGAATCTACTTATATTACTTGTCAAATGTTTCATCGCAAATATACCTTGAGCTATTCCTTTGTACCAAGCCATGCATATAGTATATTAGCTTGCATTACATGTGCATGACTTGCTGAGTACCAAGTACTCACCCTTGCCTCCACACAACATCAGTTGAAGAGGAGACTACGCCAGCTTTGGAGGAGGAACTCCAAGAGGATCCGTCTACTTAGGGAAGCGAGCCCAGTCAGTTGCCTGTGGTATACTGGATGGCGCCACGAAGTTATTTGATTTTCCGCTGCTATTATTTTTCTCTGAATAAGTTCGCCTTGCGAGGCATATATTTGTAACTTGACCATAAGGTCGAGTAACCAGTTTGATTATTTAAATAAAGTACTTTTATGGTATCGATTGGTATGATTGTGATATTTACCGATGTTAAGACTGTGTGCACTAAGCTGCGTTCTGGACTAGTGCTTTGAATACACAGAGGGTCCGGATTTGCAAATTCGGGGTCCCGACAGAGGTGGTATCAGAGCCATACTTGACCGTAGGCTCAACCCTAAGATAGGATGGTCGTAGTGAGGATAAAACCTATTTTCTAAAAGTTAAAAATTTGTCAAGATAAGAAATGACATCTCGACTTATCCCCTTCTCTCTTTTCTTGTCCCTTGCTGAAATTTTCCCTTACCTTGTCACAATTTAAAAATTAGAGTTCTTACGTAAAGCACTCTTGTGACAGATGGAGGAAGAGTTCAACTACGTTGATCTGGGAGTTGGTCACGCCGCGGAACTTTGGCATATGCTCTGAGACTCTCGGAGATTTTGAGAAGCCCCAATACCAAGTGGAAGTGATCGAGGCAAGCGGGATTGATCAAGGCTTGTGACGTGAGGATTGAGGTACTGCTAGGAAAAAGGGCCAGGCAATCGCCCGATACAACTGACCTTGCCGGAGATCTACAATGCGAGATGGGTATCCAAGAAGTATCACGACGAGCAATGCGGCACATTACCCGTATTCACGCCAGAGAGTTGAGAATGCGGTGTTCCGTTATCATCCGCAGCGATAACCTTCTTGACCGGCGATTCAGGATGAGGATGCCATTACACGGTTAGCTTGGCACGATTTGTCGTCGCCAGGAGGATGTACTAGATAATACAAGCAAGGAGCTACAGAAGGCCCGCAAGGAGATCACGACAGAGAAGAACAGATGGCGGGAAGCTCAAGAGTATGTGGCACACCTTCTACGAAGGATTGGCGAGTTGGAGATGACCTTGTACGGACCCGGACGAGCGATTTTCGAGCTACACGAGCGAGATCCGGAGGAGTCGGATCTCGATGAGGATATCGCTTCATCGACTACCACAGAGGACACAGATTCTCGGACATGGCGATCGTTACGCGCCTATGCCCAAAGACACCGTACCAGGCCGTGGAGGTTTTCTCGATGAGTAAGCATAGGTTCTATAGTGAGACTCCTTCGCCGAGTCGCGTCATGGAATAAAGAGTCACCCTTTAGGCGTTAGACTCCAGAGTTAGCTCGATTTGGTTTTCATTGTTTCTTTGAGTGTGCGTATGTGTTGCAAGGCCCTTAGGCATTGTAAGCAACCATACCAAGTTATTAATATCAATAATAAAGTTAGACCTTAAGGTTACACCTTTCGCCCCGCATAAGTTCCATATTACTTGTCTATTCTTGTTTCCCTCTCATCTCTAAACCTAGAGCAAACCAACAGATGGTGAACACCCGTGGAAACTTTGGAGGCAATGGAAGTGGTTCTCGCCCCACAGAAAACCCCAATGATGGAGCACCAGCACCGCCAGTTGATATGCAGAATTTTGGAGCATTTCTTGCTGCTCAGACTCAGTTGATGCATGCAATGATGCAACAAATGCAACATGTCACTGCTCAGGCCACTGCTAATCAAGTTAACCATGGACAACGCCAGAATACAAGACTATCAGAGTTCATGAGAACTCACCCACCCACTTTCTCTGGGAATGCCAATCCATTAGAGGCCGATGATTGGTTAAGATCGATCGAGAGGAAGCTACACATAGCTCAATGCATAGGAAATGAGAAGGTACTCTACGCTTCTCATCAGCTGGAAGGAACAATGGCCAGAATGGTGGGAGAACTGTGCCACGCAAGAGAACCCTCAAGATATCACTTGGGAAGAGTTCACACCGCATTCCGACAAGATATCACGTGCTGAAGGAATCATGGACCTTAAGAAGGAGGAGTTGAGCATCAAGCAAGGTAATCGGCGGTGGCCGACTACGAACAAGTTCACACGGCTAGCACGCTACGCACCTGAGGATGTAGCGACAGATAAATCCAGATAGTCTCGTTTTATGAAGGGACTTAACTCGGGATTGCAAGTAGGGTTGATCACCCACACCTTTCCAGATTTCCAAGAATTGGTGAATAAGGCGCTTATTCTTGAGGACAAAGCGCAAGGAATCGGATGAGAACAGAAGCGCAGGATGCAACAAAGAGGGATCACGCCAGGAACGCAACAACGCTTGAGAGTTGCACCAAATCAATTCTTCGGGATTCCAACCACGAATGCAACAAGGACACCATCCCGGCACCAAGACCTGTCAATCAGAACTACGGACCCACCGCTAGAAACACTACTCCAAGCGGCAAGAAGGAACAGTGAGGCAGCTGCTACAATCGCAACGAGCCAGGACACTTTGCCAACGATTGTCCGAAGAAGACAGCAGGAGTGACTCGATTCGCTTCAATCTAGGAACCACCCCAGCTAGGACGCCAAAGACCAGGAGCCACACCAGGCCGTGGTGAGAGGCCGAGTCAATCATGTCACCGCATGACGCACTTCAGAATGCTACGGACGTCGTGACCGGGTAAGTTACTTGTTAACTTCGACCTGCACCAGCTTTTGTTTGACTGCAGAGCTTAGCATTCGTTTGTCTCGCAAGGCTTTGCTACTAGAAATGATTTGAGAATTGCAAGACTTAAGTGCATGCTTTTAGTTCAAACCCCTGGTTCCGAACTCCGAACAAAAGTAGGATGTTCCGGGGTGAGAATACTAATAGATGGAATAGAGTTCCTGGCAAACCTTATAATTTTGGAGACCCAGACCTTAGACGTCATATTGGGAATGGATTGGTTATCCAAGCACAAGGCCGTATTGGATTGTGGACGAAGGACTATCTCAGTTGAGAGCCCGTGTGGGAAGAAAGTGGAATTTCAAGCCACCGCGATTAGAGATGGGCGATTGATGGTTAACGATTACCAAGGTAATCAGCATAGATGACGTCTCAAGAGTGAATGAGTACCCGATGTTTTTCCTGAAGATCTACCTGGTATGCCGCGAGACAGGGACATAGAGTTTGTGATAGAGCTTGTACTGCACAAAGACCGATAGCAAAGAGACCCTATCGGATGTCAACTGAAGAACTGGTAGAGATGAAGAAACAGCTAGAGGAGTTGATGGAGAAAGGATTTATCAGACCGAGTTCGTCGCCGTGGGGAGCACCAGTTTTGTTTGTCAAGAAGAAGGACGGGAGTTTCAGGATGTGCATTGACTACCGTGCACTCAATGAAGTCACCGTGAAGAATAAGTATCCGCTACCCAGGATTGATGATTTGTTTGATCAGTTGAGAGGAGCCGGAGTTTTCTCCAAGATTGATCTGAGATCAGGATACCATCAGTTGAAGATCCGATCAGAAGATATTCCGAAGACTGCATTCTCGTCAAGATATGGACATTACGAGTTCTGATTTATGTCCTTTGAAATTTGACGAATCGCGCCGACTTATTTCATGAATATGATGAATAAGGTGTTCATGGAATATTTGGACAAGTTTGTCGTCGTGTTCATAGACGATATCCTAATCTACTCCAAGACAGAGAGTGAGCATGCCGAACACTTAAGGCGAGTTTTGGAAAAGCTGAGGAACGACAACTTTTAGCCAAGTTCAGCAAGTGTGATTTTTGGAAGGACAAGGTGGAGTTTCTTGGACATGTAATGACCGCAGAAGGAGTCGCCGTAGATCCAAGCAAAGTAGAAGGCGTGTTACATTGGGAGCGGTACCAAGATCGTGACCCAGATTCGAGTTTCCTTGGAATGGCAGGATACTACCGCCGTTTCATCGAAGGCTTCTCGACGATTGCGAAACCTCTTACGCAATAGCTGAAGAAGGAAAAGAAGTTTGCATGGGCGCTTGAGAATGTGAGAAAGGATTTCGAGAGTGAAGGAGCGATTGACATCGACATCGGTGTTAGTTCTACGGATGTTGCTTAAAGCTTCGATATTTATTGTGACGCATCGCGCCAAGGACTTGGATGTGTCTTGCACGAGAATGGAAAGGTCGTAAACATGCATCAAGGCGATTGAGGCCGCATGAGGAAAATTATCCGACACATGACCTAGAGTTAGGCTGCCGTAGTGCATGCCTTGAAGATATGGCGTCACTATCTCGATTGGAAACAGATGTGAAGTATATACGGATCATAAGAGCCTTAAGTACATATTCACCAGTCGGATCTGAATATGAGGCAGAGGAGATGGTTAGAGTTGATCAAAGACTATAATGTTGGAATCCATTACCATCCGGGAAGGCCAACGTAGTAGCCGATGCTGAGTCGGAAAAGCCATACCAGTGGAGTGCGTTGCTAGCCACGAGTCGGGAGGAGTTATGTGAGGAGTTCGAGAAAATGAAGATTGAGGTAGTACCTAGCGGATTCTTGGCCGCATTAGAAGTAAAGCCTACCCTAGAGGATCAGATCCGAGAAGGGCGAAGGATGATGACAAGATCCGCAGGATTAAGTCCATCAAGGAGGAAGGCAAGGCGAGAGGACTTCAAGTTGGATGAGCAAGGCACGTTGTGGATGAAGGATCGCATTTGTGTGCCTAACAAAAAGGAGTTAAAGCAAGCGATTCGGAAGAAGCCCATGACTCCAAGTACTCAATTCATCCCGAAGCGCCAAGATGTATCGGGATCTGAAGGAGAGATGCAGTGGCGAGTATGAAACGTGAAGTTGCCGAGTATGTTGCATTGTGCGACGTATGCCAGAGAGTCAAGGCAATGCATCGAGAGACCCGGCAGGATTGCTACAACCGCTAAAAATACGAGTGGAAGTGGGAGGAAATCGGAATGGATTTCATTACGGTTTGCCGAAGACTCAAGGAGGTTATGACTCCATATGGGTTATAGTGGATCGCTTGACCAAAGTGGCTCACTTTATCCCAGTGAAGACCACTTACTCGGGAGATAAATTAGCAGAATTGTACATGATCAGGATTGTCTGTTTGCACGGAGTGCCAAAGAGGATTGTATCGGACAGAGGTACCCAATTTACCTCAAGGTTCTGGAATAAGTTGCATGAAGCCATGGGAACCCGTTTGAACTTCAGTACAGCTTATCATCCACAGACGGATGGACAGACCGAGAGAGTCAACCAGATTCTGGAGGATATGTTGAGAGCTTGTGCATTGGCTTATGCTACTTCTTGGGATAAGAGTTTACCGTATGCCGAGTTCAGTTACAACAATAGTTATCAGGCTAGTTTACAGATGTCACCTTTTGAGGCACTGTATGGTCGACCCTGTCGGACGCCATTGAATTGGAATGAGACCGTGGCGCCCGTATCTTTGGGCCTGATATTCTTCAAGAGGTGAAGAAGCGGTCGCTATGATTAGGGAAAGGTTGAAGATAGCTCAATCTCGACAAAAGAGTTATCTTGACAATCGTCGCGAGACTTGAGTTTTGAACCGGAAGACTTTGTTTACCTCGAGTTACGCCTCTCGGGGAGTTAAGAGGTTCCATGCCAAAGGGAAACTTCGCACCCGTTATGTTGGACCATTTAAGATTTTGAGTCGCAGAGGCGGTTGCTTACAATTTGGAGTTGCCACAGTCGTTGGCAGGAGTGCATGATGTATTCCATGTGTCCCAATTGAAGAAGTGTCTCCGAGTTCCAGAGGAACAGACACCGCTAGAGTCAATTGAGTTGCAAGAGGATTTGACTTATAAGGAGCATCCCGTGAGGATTCTGGACACAATAGATCGAGAAACTAGAAGCAAGTCAACCCGTTTCTGTAGAGTTCAGTGGAGCAACCATACAGATAGCGAAGCGACTTGGGAGCGCGAAGAGGATTTGAGGGAAGAGTTTCCAAACCTATTCTGTAGTGAGCCCTGAATCTCGGGGACGAGATTCTATTAAGGGGGGGGAGGTTTGTAACACCCCAAAATTTTGCTTTTCTTAAATTCATGTGTGATTTGGCACTTTGGTGAATTTTTGGAATTTTCTGGAATTTATTTGGATTTATTTGGAATTTATTTGAATTTATTCCATTTTGAAATAATTAAAGAATTTAATTTTGCAAATAAAATTTTGTTGGAAATATTTTATTTGAGTCCAAAATGATCCAAAGTATTTTCCAGAATTTTTCTGGAATTTTTCTGAGTCATTTGCTATTTTTAATGAATTAAATGAATTATTGGAAATTATTTTAAATATTAAATCGCTGGAAAATCCAAGTCGGGTCAAGTACTATTCATCCGACAGAGGAAGTCGGACTCGAGTTCGAGTCCGACCCGAGCCACGTGGTCGAGCGAACCCGCCGCTTCAACCCTAGTTACGCGGCCGTTGGATCAAGATCCAGCGGTTGTGATTGCGCCACGTCGCTAGTCGAGACCGAAGTCGAACAGTTCGTGCCGTTCGCGGCGATCGTGGCCGTCCGTCGCGCCACGTGGGCGGCCGCGATTTCGTCGTCCTCGCCGGATCCGGAAGCCGAGTCCTCCGCGCCCGTCCAGTGTCAACCTCGGTTTCGCGCTCTACACGAGCCGAGGCCCTTTAAATACGCCGCCCGCCATCGGAAGCGCACAACCGCCCGCACCCGAGCCCCTTCCCATCTCGCCGAGCCGCCGCGTTTGCCGTATGAGCTCGCGGAGTTGGAATTCCGTTCGCCGCGGTTAACGCCGATATCGCCGTCTGGCCGCCGTCCGTCCTCCGCCGTCATCAAGCCCAGATCCGGATTCCCCAAGGCGAGGCGCGTCGGAGTACCCTTCACTTCGCCGGAGAAGCCGGCGCCGTTGGACTCGTCGTCGTCTTCATCTCCGGTGGCCTTCTGCCCGCTGCGTCGCCATCGGCGGCCGCGAGCTACGCTTAGCCGTCCGTCGAATCCAAGGGCTCAGATCGCGCCACGTCACACCGCGGTGAGATCTCACGTGCAACCTCTGGATCTATTTTCAACCGTCGGATTTAGATCCAACGGCTTAGATTGTGCCACGTAGCTAGAACTGCACCAGGTTAGATTGGATCTTGACCGTCCGATCAAGATCGAGCAGTGCAGATCACGGAGTTGTTTTTCCAAAGCACTACGCTAGATCTAATCCGCGCCGTTGATTTTCAAATCAGCGGTCGAGATGCGCCACGTGTCGGGAAGGCTGGGCCAAGCGCGGTCGGCGAATCCACGCAGCGTCGCGTGTAGCCCGACACGCAGGGGCCCGCGTGTCGAAGGGCCAGCGCGTCGGCGAGACAATGGAACCGCACCATGGCGTCATCAGCCGGCGTCACGGTGAAACCCGCTTGTCGATAAGCTGCCCGGCCGGTGTCTTGGCGTCGGCAATGACGTCATCCGAGTGGTCCCACATGTCAGTCTCACATGGAGCCGTGGACCGGGTCCACGGTAGACCCGAGCCAAGCATGGACCAAGTCCATGGGCCATTGACGCCAGCCAACCAATCGAGGCTGCCACGTGTCCATCTTTGACGCAATAATTAATTTCCGAAAAAGAAAATGATTTATTAATTCGAATTAAAGATTTCAGATTTTGTTTCAAACTTCAAACGCTTATAACTTTTGCGTTTCAACTCCGATTTGAGTGATTCAAATTTCTAAATTTGTATAAAATTAAGATCTACTTAAATATAAATTTTATTTAATTTTTGGACTAAAATTTTTCTCTGCAAAATTATTTAAATGATTATTTAAACTTTAAATAATCATAACTTTTGCGTCTTAACTCCAAATTTGACGATTCCAGTTTCTAAAAATCCATAAAATTATGTTCTTTCTGTTTATGGATTTTATTTGGATGTTTGGGCACTTTTTGCCTATTGTTTATTGGTGTATTTGCTATTTGCACGCTTTACGAGTAGACGTTGAAGTGCCGGAAGGATTCGAAGGAGAAGTATTGACTCAGGATCCAACTCAAGACCAAGAGCAAGTACTTTTTGAAGGCAAGTTGTGCTTTGACCATGTTGATCCTATTTCGAAATCTATTTTGATTTAAACTATTGCATGCTAGTTCAATTAAGAAAATACTTTGTTTAAACATGGGGGGTTAGATAAGTACCAATTTGCTGTATGACTCCTTTATTATTTATGTATGTGCAATGACCCTTTGTCACCCTAGTTGTTTTTTACTAGTTGGAAATTATTAATTTGACAACATGGGTTTTAGACCGTTGTAGTATACTGCTTAGACCTGCTACGTGCTCATAACATGATTTTGGATAATCAAATGTTAATATTGACTTAAATGATATATTGAACCTGTTTTGGAAAAGTATCATGTGATGTTGATGGCACGTGGTGCATGGTAATCAAGCGGGTTTGATAAAACGATTTTGGCCAGGGCATGTGGCAAGAGTAATCAGGTGGGCCATTGTGGCATTGGGAGTGTTGATTTGGTTCTTCGGGTAGTCTTGCCCTGGTCACCCTAAGGACTTAACCTTGCAAGCCTTTGAACTGGGTCTAACGTGCAACCACATGTTTGTAATGGGACGGACCTAGTTGACTAAGTTGCTAATAACGTACTTGTGGGACCTCAGGAGGTCAACTACACCCTTTGTGTAAGTTATGCGGGAGCGTCTGGCCGAGAGGCCAGTACCCATCTAACGGTTGATTGGCCTAGACTTCGCCTTAGCGAAGGGAAGGGTTAGTGCGCAATAACCGGGGAGGACCACTTGTATTGTTAGAAGTCTCCGAAAGACTTTGTTACGGGAACTCGCCTTTGTGGTGTTTGACTGTATCTTGTGGGTAAAGTGCATAACCTCTGCAGAGTTTAGAATCTATTCGAATAGCCGTGTCCGCGGTATTGGACATCGCTCGGGAATTACAGTCAAGGGTTAGATTTTCTCAAAAATAACTTTGGTTTGAAAGGTTGGGTTGGTTTAATAATGAAGATGATGGAAATGTGGTTTAGGATGGGGAAAATGTTTATTAAACTTCTTGAAAAGTTATTTATGCTTTACTTATTTCTCATCGCTTTCGAATCTACTTATATTACTTGTCAAATGCTGTTTCTTGCAAATATACCTTGAGCTATTCCTTTGTACCAAGCCATGCATATAGTATATTAGCTTGCATTACATGCATGACTTCTCGAGTACCAAGTACTCACCCTTGCCTCCACACAACATCGGTTGAAGAGGAGACTACGCCCGACTTTGGAGGAGGAACTCCAAGAGGATCCGTCTACTTAGGAAGCGAGCCCGATCGGTTGCCTGTGGTATCTTGGATGGCGCCACGGGTTATTTGATTTTCCGCTGCTATTATTTTTCTCTGAATAAGTTCGCCTTGCGAGGCATATATTTGTAACTTGACCATAAGGTCGAGTAACCAGTTTGATTATTTAAATAAAGTACTTTTATGGTATCGATTGGTATGATTGTGATATTTACCGATGTTAAGACTGTGTGCACTAGCGCGTTCCTGGACTAGTGCTGAATACACAGAGGGTCCGGATTTGCAAATTCGGGGTCCCGACAGCTTCATAGTATTTGGAATAGATAACATGTTGTCTTGCCATGAATTACATGTATTGCTTGATATGAATCCATTATGCCATGATTTAAATGTGCTTATTGTTGATAAGCGGATTACATGCCATGTGATGGTATGCAATACTCCTATACATGTGTACGCTGTTGTCCATTTTGCATACATGGCATATTTTCATGGCCGGCCGGTGAGATAAGTCATAACTATTCCGGGAGGGTCGGTGAGAACCGTTATGACTAGTCCGGGGCTATTCTTGAGTAAGACCTACGTCGTGATTCCATCCACCGTGGTGAATGGAAGCGAGTGATAGGCACCCTCCATCTTCGGGATGGAAGGGGGAAAAGGGTGCATGCCGACGGGTGTGCACTCAACCATACCGGTATGAGTTTCCAAGGAGACATGTGCATTGCATTGCATTAATGAAATATGTATATGATGATGTTTATGAGATGACGATGTGAATACTTATGAGTTGCTCACGAGATGAATACATGGATGCTTCAAAGATGTTTGGAATGCTAACCATGTTGTGTTATGATGTGCTTTTGGAGATTGGTGATGACGGTTTGTTGACTTGATCTTTGTTTTTCCATTACAATACACTTTGCTGAGTTTTGAACTCACGCTTGTGTTTTATGTTGTTTTTAGGTACCTTGAGATCAGCATGAGGAAAAAAGGGAATAGTCACACATCTCCACGTAGTTCACGCAATTGATTCCACAATGGAATCATTTGGAGTCATGACAATAAACTTAATGTGATACAATTGATGTTTATGGTTTAGATGTGTGCTAGGATTGCCTTATTCGTTTCATTTGGCTAATGATGACTTTGGGATGCTTAAAGTGGACTTATATTGCTTCCGTGTCGCTTATTATTGCTGTTTTAGATATTTCATATTATGTCATATTCTGCTATGCTATTATGATTGCTCGAGATCATGATTAAACAAAGGAGATGCTGCCGAAATTTTCGGTTCTAGCGATTGTTCCTTTGCTGTGATTTTCGTTTATTTGTAGTATTTAGATGATGCATAATCTATGTTTGGTGACATTAGGGCTTAGTGCAAGTGAGTTATTCTGATTGGTATCGAGCGAAATTTGTAGGTCCCTGGAATGTGTATTTAGTGTCATATTATAGGTTCAACTAAAATATGAAGTGGGATAACCTAGAAACATGGCTTAGGTTTTATTTAAAACTTTGCCATAGGATAGCAACATTAAAACTTGTGTAGGTGGAATAATTAACTTAAAACTTGACACACTCTGTTGCACAGTAGGAATGGGTATGGGTACCGTTGCTTTACGCTTAAATGTTGTATTTAAGCTTTGATGTTGAATGTTACATTTGGTAATATATGTTGCTATGTTTATGAAAGAATTGATTGTGTTGATACATTTGAGATTATGTGGGTTGTGGTGCCGAAAGAGTTTCGGTCACCTTCTGTTGTTTGTAGTAATGTTGGGTTTGACGGTGTGGCCGGTTAGTGCCATCACCGATGGACTTTTAACCTCCTGTTGGGAGAGTGCTTATCCTTTCTGTCGTAGATTGGGTAGTTGGTTGGAGTCGAGTAGTAGAGTTGTGGATTGACCCTCCGAATTTCCTTGGCCGTTTTGATGAACGGTTTTTGTTTGTTTTTGGTTGGTCGAAATAAAAGAAAAAAATGTTCGGTTTTGGATACTCACCGATAGTTCTTTTGGTGGTTTTGGTTTTGTCTTCTTTGGTCGAAGACAAAAGAAGAATTTAGGGTTGCGCCTCTTTTGGTCGCCTTGCCAGCTTTGACGCCCGATTTACAGAGTAATCGAACTACGTCCCCACTTACAGAGTAAATAGGGCATTTATAAAACACCCGGCCGTAATTTGACGAAGTGGTGGAGTACAACACATTAGCTTCCACATGGCAATTAGGGCAATCGACCCGCCTTGCATTGGCAAGTGCAATGGCTCTCCGATTCGCTGAGCTCGACGTTTGAGACATGGCCTTCACATAATTGAAGAATGCAGAAGTGTAATTACGAAGAAGAGGATATCAACAAGCTAATGTACAATGTGACTCACCGTACAAAATTACTTTTGTAAATAATACCTCTAAAACACGTACCCGGAATGAAATACTGAAAAAAAGGAAAGCTAATCTACCAGTTCTCCTGTACGCGTTATGGGGTTTCTAAACTCACTCAAACCTTTATGCACTCTGAGATATTTATAGGCAGGGAGCGAGGGAGGAACGACGCAGCTGGCGGCACATCAGCGTGCGGGGCGAGGGGCCAAGACAGGCAATCAGCACGTGGCAGCGTGTGCAGTGTGCTGCGGGGGGCCTGGCTGCAGAATCGCTGCAGCTGGCAGTGGCTTGGGAGTGGCCACCAGGTGGCGTAACATTAGCGCACGAGGTTAGGGGCCGGGACATGAAAGCGGCACGTGGCAGCGTTTGCTTCGTGCGATGGGGGCCTGGTTGAAGCGAAGCTGGAGCTGGCAGTGTCCTGGCCCTGGTAAGCGTGCTTGGCGAGGGCCCAAGATCGAAAAGCAGCACATGGCGGTTTGTTTTCGTTGTTTGCTCATAACAATCAGTGCGGTTTTTAAAAAATGAAAATTCAATCTTCCTTGTATAATAGTCACCAACAAACATGACTACTTAAGCCTATTCGGCAGGCCGTAAAACATCACGTTTGAGTGTATTTTTTTTGGAAGAATGCAGCTGATTTTCTCTTGAGTATACTGACTACCATATTACGGAAAAATAATGTTATGACACGTTGCGTTGCATGCAAATTAAGCTAGTGCAAATGCCCTTCGTGTAATAGTCGCGAACAAAGATGACAACTTAAGCCTATTCGGTAGGCCGTATAATATCACGTATTACTCTATTTTTTGGAATAAGGCAGATGATCTGCTCTTGAAAATACGGACTACCATGTTATGGAAAAATATTGTTTTGACATGATGCATGCAAATTACGCCAGTGCAAAAGGCCTCAGTATAACTTAGTGCCAAAGACAACTTAGTGCCATAATACATTATATTCGGAGCACAATCTGGCATATATTAAACATTAGATTTAAGGAAAAATAATGCAACTGAACGCTTTGATAAATAACGGGTTCAACGGCCTTCTGGGATAGTGTTCCCCTTTGCTCTTCCCCTGCGCGTCCCCCTACCCTGACGCTCCTGGTTATCGTAGTCGGACGGTGTGAAAGTTAGGGGCGGATTTGAGCTACATAATCCAGCCGCCTGCGCTGGACCGAACCGTGCACTTCGCGTTCCAGCGTCGAATTGCACAAGCCGAACCCCGTACGACGTGCCGGTGTAGATGCCCCATCCACCCATCGACTGGTCAGCATGGTACCCTGATGCGCGGAGTACGTCCGAAGGCTGTCGCTCCTGCCAGTTCGATCCACCGGCCTCCTCGGGGTAACTGGGACGCGATTGCAACCCTAGGGATTGCAAACATGTCGTCGCGAGCAAATCTATGAATGTAGTCCCCGAGCCCATAAGGTCATCGCACGCCCTCCCTATGTCCTCCCATGTTTGACGATGCTGGAGGGGGGGTACTAAAAGACTCCTGCGCCAATGATGGGGACGGTGACATGTTGATGTGTACTCCTCCTTGAACGTTTGCCCCAGCACCTATTTCAACGTAGCCGCCTCGATGGCCCCGGCCGCTCTCATGGCTCAGGACCCGGGACGAAGTAGATGCTCTGGGTTGGTCTTGCTGCCGCCGAGGAGGCACAGGCGTTGCACGTCTATCCATGGACATGCTCCTCATCAGGGGGCTCGGTGCAGGAGGTGCCTCGTACGGTACATCCCCGTAATCAGGTTGGGTAGATGGCCTATTGTCGGGACCCCGAATTTGCAAATCCGGACCCTCTGTGTATTCAGCACTAGTCCAGGAACGCGCTAGTGCACACAGTCTTAACATCGGTATATATCACAATCATACCAAACGATACTATCAAAGTACTTTATTTAAATAATCAAAGGGTTACTCGACCTTATGGCCAAGTTACAAATATATGCCTTGCAAGGCAAAATGTATTAAAAGAGAAATAACAGCAGCGGAAAATCAAATAAACTTCGTGGCGCCATCAAGATACCACAGTAATGATCGGGCTCGCATCCCTAAGTAGACGGGTCCTCTTGGAACTCCTCTTCCAGCTGGCGTAGTCTCCTCTTCAACTGGTATTGTGTTGAGGCAAGGGTGAGTACTTGGTACTCGGCAAGTCATGCACAGAATGCAAGCTAATATACTATATGCATGGCTTGGTACAAAGGAATAGCTCAGGTATATTTGCGAAGAAATGACTTTTGACAAGTAATAAAAGTAGATTCGAAGCGGTAGAAATAAGTAAAGCATAAATAACTTTTCAGGAAATTTAATAAACATTTTCCCCATCCTAAACCACATTTCCATCATCTTCATTATTAAACCAACCCAACTTTTCAAATCCAAGTTATTTTCAAAGTCTAACCCTTGATTGTAATTCCCGAGCATTGTCGATCACAGTGGACTCGGCTATTTAAATAGATTCTACACTCTGCAGAGGTTATGCACTTTACCCACAAGATACAATCCACTCACCACGTCGGTAGTGAATCGCCATACAAAAGTATGCGAATGAGCGATCATAACAAAGCCTTCTAAGCCTCAAACAACACAGTGGTCCTCTCAGGTTCGTGCTCTACACCATCCCTTCCCTTAGCCAAGGCGAAGTATGGGACCAACACACCGTTAGATGGGTATCTGGCCACAGCCACGATACGCTCCCCGCACAATCACACAAACGGTGTAATCGACACCCTGAGGCTCCACAAGTGAGTCTTTAGCGACTTAGTCAACTAGGGCCGTCCCATTCCAGCCATGTGGTTGCAAGTATGACCCAGTTCAAAGGCTTGCAAGGTTAAGTCCTTAGAGTGACCAGGGCAAGACTACCGAAAAACCAAATCAACACTCCCAATGCCACAATGGCCCACGATTACTCTTGCCACATGCCCTGGCCGAAAGCGTTTATCAAACCCGATTGATTACCATGCACCACGTGCGTCAACATCACATGATACTTTTCCAAAACAGGTTCAATATATCATTAAGTCCATATTATCATTTGATTGTCCAAAATCATGTCATGAGCACGAAAGTGTCTAAGCAGCATACTACAACGGTCTAAACCCATGTTGGCAATTTAATAATGTCCAACTAGTAAACCACAACTAGGGTGACAAAGGTCATGGCACATACTTAAGTAATCAAGGTGTCATATAGCAAATTGGTATTTATCTAACCCCATGTTTAAACAAAGTATCTTTCTAATTAAACTAGCATGCAATAGTTTAAATCAAAATAGATTTCGAAATAGGATCAACATGGTCAAAGCACAACTTGCCTTCAAAAAGCACTTGCTCTTGGTCTTGGGTTGGATCACGAGTCAACACTTCTCCTCGAATCCTTAGGCACTTCAACGTCTACTCGTAAAGCGTGCAAATAACAAATACACAAATAAACACTAGGCAAAAACATCCCAAAACTCCAAATAAAAACCATAAACAGAGAGAACGTAATTTTCTGGATTTTTAGAAACTGGAATCGTCAAATTTGGAGTTAAAATGCAAAAGTTATGATTTATTAAAGCTTAAATAATCAATTAAATAATATTACAGAGAAAAACTTTAGTCCAAAAATTAAATAAAATTCATATTTAGGTAGATCTCAATTTTATACAAATTTAGAAATTTGAATCACTCAAATCGGAGTTGAAACGCAAAAGTTATAAGCGTTTGAAGTTTGAATCTAAATTTGAAATCATTATTCGAATTAATAAATCATTTTCTTTTTTTCGGAAATTAATTATTGCGTCAGCATGGACACGTGTCAGCCTCTGATTGGCTGGCTGACGTCAGCCGGTCCATGGACTCGGTCCACGCTTGGCTCGGGTCCACGGTGGACTCGGTCCACGACTCTACGTCTCGCTGACATGTGGGCCCCACCTGCCAGCGCTGGGTTTCACGCACGCGTGACTGCGGCTGACACGTGGGCCCTCTGACTCGCGGGTCCCGCGTGTCAGAGACACGCTCCCCACGTGGCGTGGCGCGAGCACCGCGTGGCACAATCTCGGCCGTTGATTTGAAAATCAACGGTCCAGATTGGATCTAGACCTCTCGTTCAAAACTACACGGTTGATCCGGGCCGTTCGATCTAGATCGGACGGTCCAGATCTAACCCTAAAGCTACAACACAACTAACCACGACCGTACGATCTAAATCTAACGGTTGAAACCTAATCAGAGACGAGCTTGATACTTGGCGACGTGGCCTCGCCTCGTCGCGTTGGATCTCGATCCAACGGTGCACCGAGCTTCATGGACGACGATGGCTCGCGCGGCGTTGCGGCCGCCGGCGAGGCAGCGACCACCCTAACGGCGCCGGGGCGTCTCGGCCAAGTGAGTGCACCCGCAGGGTGCGCCTCATCGCAAGGTTCTCGATCCGAAGCTTGAAGCGGCGGAGGATGACGAACGGCGCGGAAGCGAAGAAAAACCACGGCGGCACTCCCAAACTCCGGCGAAAATCGCGGGCGGCAGCGGCGCTTGGGCGTTGGAACTTAGGGCAATAAGGCGCGCACTGACAGCGATCCTCGGCGATAACCCACGCCTTAAATGGCCTCGGCGGCGTGCACAAAGCGGAAACCTAATCGGTCACGGCGGCTATGCGGCGGCGAGTCGGCTCGATCACGGAAGACGACGCAATCGGCCGTCCGCAGCGTCACGATCAACGGCCACGATCGCCGGCGCGATCGGTCCGGTCTGACGGCTCGGCCGTGCAGGCGGATCTCGGCCGTTGGATCTTGATCCAACGGTTGGGATCAATTAGGTTTTCAAGTTGGTTGGTCGAGTCAATCGGCTCGGTCGGACTCGAGTCCGACTCGGTCGGATGAACAAGATACTTGACCCGAGTTGGATTTTTCCAGCGATTTAATAATTAAAATAATTCCCAGTAATTCATTTAATTCATTAAAAATAGCAAATGACTCAGAAAAATTCCAGAAAAATTCTGGAAAATACTTTGGATCATTTTGGACTCAAATAAAATATTTCCAGCAAAATTTTATTTGCAAAATTAAATTCTTTAATTATTTCAAAAGGGAATAAATTCAAATAAATTCCAAATAAATCCAAATAAATTCCAGAAAATTCCAAAAATTCACCAAAGTGCCAAATCACACATGAATTTAAGAAAAGCAAAATTTTGGGGTGTTACACCTATGGCCACCAACATCTCTGACCGCATTTCTTATGCGGTGGCCTGTGCGGCGAAGAAGGTTCCGTAGAGGATTGTTTAATTGACGTTCTTTGCCATTTGGATCGCGTGAGGATCTCGTCACTTTGGTCATGCATGTACTCCGCCTCACGCCTCTGCAAATTAACACGTATCGAATGTTTAATTGGGTATATCCCCAGTTTTTAATATGAGATAGGTGCGATCCGTACCAGTGTGTGCATGCGCTCTGCGTACTCCTCCGCATACCCATGTTGCACTGGCATCGCTGCAGCCCTGTCTAGGAGCACCGCCCGTGTGCGAGGTCTGTACCAGTCAAGGTACCCAAATGTGTCCGTCTCGTGGGCTGTGCCTGATGGGTTCTAGACGTCCTGAGTGGCCGTTGAGTTCCACCTCTCAATATGCAGCCTATTCCGTGCGACCCAGTTGTAGTTGTGCCCCGATGTGCTCCTCCTGCGGATCAATCCAACACGTTATTAATGGTTTCCACAGTAATCTTGAAAGTAATGTGACATATAGCGACATACCCATGGGAGCTTTCGGAGTCTGTCGGAGGCGGTGGAGGGAAAGACTGCCGGTACCCAAATTGGCGCTGAACGCGCTCCAGAGAGTATGGCTCAACGGCACTCATGCACAGGAGGAAGCATTTCGTCATCCAATAATGAGGTTCCCCCGTGCATAGATTGGAGATATGGCCTCCTGCGGCAACCTCCACCGTGGCCTGGGTGGAAAACGGATCCCACGTGACCTGCGCTGATGTCAGGAAGTCTAGGTCCCCCACGAGACGGGGGTAGGAGCCGCGGTCTGATTCCTGGGCCCATCGAAGTCTAGCATGCATCCATTTTGTAACCCAAGGTTGGCCTTCCAACTGGATGCCAGTTACCTTCATCAACGGGCACTGGGTAGTACCGCGTTGACACTCTTGGTCGCGCTATGGGTAGGTACGACCAGGACCACAACTGTAGAAGGAGCAGGCAACCTCCCATTATTGAAGTTGGCTGTGACCGGTGGCAGGTCGCACACATCTCGCGATATGTGTCTGCGAGAACTGCCGAGCCCCAGCTATAGATGTCCGTGCTGCATCTTCCCGCACCTGCTCGGCTAATTCCCGAGCGACCCAAACGAGGTGGGGGGCAACGGAATCACCATTTCCGTTTGTAAATAAAATTCCTGCAAGGAGGAAGTAGAGGTACACCTCAAAGTGTCTATTTATTTGACCAGGGTCAGCGTTTACAGGACATGGTCCAGCCTCCGGGAGACTGTCGAGCCATGTGAACGAGACTCCCTGATCACAGTTCCCCGTGTACGTTCTGCCAAACCTGCATCCAAGAAAATCACTTGTTAGGAAATCACGTTAGCTCCCAAATAAGTGTGGTTCATATGCTTCCACATTTCTTATATTTCCTCTACGTAGTTCTTCTATGCCTCCTTGGAGGGCTTGCGCACTACGAGGGGTTTACCGGAAAGTGGAAGGCCAAATAACATAGCGACATCTTTGAGGGTCACCGTCATCTCGCCGAAGGGGAGGTGGAAAGTATGCGTCTCCGGACGCCATCTATCGACCAACGTGGTGATAAGGGCCCCGTCTAGTCTAGGGATCGGGGTCCGCTGGCCGCGTCCTTCATCAGCTCCATCAACCGTAAATGCGAAAGATAACAGGCCTGTCCATCCGAGGCCGTATATGAACTGATCGTCCAATCTCTTAATGTTACGGGAGCCGCGCATGCGGAGAGTGTTCAGCTGCAACGACATACCAAGTAAACATACTGAGCGTAACGAAATGTGCATATGCTTGCGATACATTACGACAGTGAAGTAATGACGTTACCGTCTGGACAGAGGCCCACTTGCGCGCCCTGTGGTCGTCATCATACTTCGATCGCAATAACTCTGGTAACTCCATCACAATCCTGCATAACCTCGAGGGAATGAAACAATGAAATACCAAAGAAAAAATCATCAGAAGAAATTACAAAACCACTCTACATACCCACATAAATTTAGGTGCATAGATTACATAATTGACATTTCACGAAGAGAATGCAAAATGAAGGTAGCAAGAAGATATTGCATGGCTTTGTTACAGTTGAAATATTACATTGGACAACATCACCCTCTGCTTGGGTAGCCTCTACGGTCATGCCCTGGCTTCCTGCAGATGCGACAACGCCGAAGGCCATCGTCTCGCTGAGACGCATCCATGTCACCTTGAAACCGCGTGGAACGCGGTCTACCCGGCGTATCGCGCCTTAGTGTGAGGTACGGGAGCCACATAGGGGGTTCAGAGGTCTTGTAGTTCGTGCCGATGTTGAACGGTTCGAAATGCCCCGTCCATGTTGCTCTAAGGGCATCCATACGGTAGTACGGTGTGACATTTTGTGTGCCGTCGTTGTCCCCCATATCACGGCACGCTGCTAGCACGTGCGAGCAGGGGATGTGCTCTAGGCGAGGCTTGCTGCATGAGCAGGTCGCCTGATACAGGCCGAGCTGGCATCTCTGGTTTGTGTCCCCCGCGGAGTATACCGAACGGTGCTTGCGCTTGCACTCGACGAGAAAAATGTTATGCGCAGGGTCCAGCATGCGCGTGCGGTGGAATTGAACTTTCTTCCTACGACGCTGTAACAAAGCCTCGACACGGGGAGCGAAGGTTGAGCCGCAGTTGTACGCCGCCCTTTGACGATCAACAAAGTATTTTGCGGTCCTAAAAAATGTGAGCTCAATGATTGGGCAAATGGGTAGGCAACGAGCCCCCCCGCAGCACATTGTTGTACGACTCGGCAAAGTTTGTCGTCATGATGGAGTATCTGCACAAGAGAAGCATACCCCTTAGGTGCAAAATAGTGCTGTCAAATGATGTGGTACCGTACTAGAGAGGGCATTATCTTACCGAGCACCGTTTGTATCGTGCGCCCAAGCCCATCTCTCAGTGGGTTTACGAGCTATCCATTGAGCGAATGTCATCTTGCGCCGTACGGAGACCTCCGAGCCACGAATTACTTGTGTGCCCTCCATGGTCTCTTCCACCACCAGTTCCTTTAAGCGCTCATTCAGCTGGTTAAATATCGTATCGAACTTGCGCAGTTGGTTTTGCATGCATAGGATTTTGAATAGCTTCACCATGTTCTTGTTCCTGCACATGGTGTACAGGTTCGCCCCTAGGTGACGCATGCACCATCTACACTGGACATCTCTCCACATGCAAGGGCAACCTTCATCTTCCGCCATTCTATCGAGGGCGTTCAGCAGCCCTGCATTACGGTCCGATACGACGCACACACCGGGCCTATCCCGCACCACACGGTTCTTCAGCAGGGACAGGAACCAGAACCAGCTGTCGTTGCTTTCGCTCTCAACCACGGCGAACGCCAGCGGTAGTAGCTGGTTGTTTGCATTGGCAGCTAGGGCGGTAAGTAGGGTGCCATTGTACTGGCCGGATAGAAATGTCCCATCCACGCATATAACAGGACGGCAGTTGCTGAATGCCGTGATGCATGGATCGAACGCCCAGAACACCCTGAGGAGGTAGTAGTGTTCTGGAGCAGTCGTTCCATCGGGAAGCTGCTCGGGTTCAACAGCAATAGCATATTCGGAGCCCGGGTTTGTTGCAGCTATCCGCCTCAGTAGGCGTGGAGCCCAATTGAATGACTCTATAAAACTACCAAACAGCATTTTCAGTGCCATCTGCTTTGCTCGCCAAGCCTGTAAGTAGTTTATGGACATCCTGTCTGCTCTCGCATCTCAAATTAATTATGGTTGCGGGCCTGAGACTAATGTCGGCCTTCAGCATGTCTAACAGGATTTGTGCGATGAATCTTGATTTCACCACACTGCTTGTGTTCCGAACAACTGCCTCTGTGCATGTGTGCGGTGTGTACCGGTATATAATGAAATGGTGCTGATGTTTAGGGCGCTGAGCACGAACATAGAATCCGCACTGCTGCCCTTTCTTACATGTAAGCTCGAAGCAGTTCGGCTCCGAGTGATGCACACGGTGGTCACGCCGGGTCACCATAGCGTAATTAGTGCAGAAGTGCATCGCTTCTCCTTTGTGGCAAACTCCTGGTCGAGTTCTATGTCGCTATGGTCTTGCCCACGCCTTGAAATATCCTCCAAGCGGGCTAGAACACAGTTGGCCGGGTCCAGCGAGTGCAAAAATGCGATTACTGGCCCCGGGTCCTCATCTTCGTCAGGACCATCACCATAAGTAGGGTGACGGTCATCCCCTAGGGCATCCGCATCAACCTCAGGGACAGGCGCATCCGTCTCGGCAGTCCCTGCCAAGCCCCCTTGACCGGGGACTTGTTGCGAGCTCATGGCAATTTCCTCTTCGGGCTCGGGTTGTTCGTCCGCATTGACCCCCATGTCCTCCTTCTGGGCTCGGCTCGTCCCTGCCTCCCCGGCGGGGGTGCGAGGGACCCTTCCTGTGCGGCCTTCTCCATGTAGAACTGCCAGGCACTCGTTCTACAGAGCTCGAATAGGCTGTACACGTAAAGCGAGCTATTTGGCACTACATGGGGCCTAACCCCATCTACCACGAGCTTGTACAATGTACGGTCAACACTAAGAGCGCGTGCAGCCGCTCTTGCTACTGTACGCAACTCTATCAGTGGATTTACAGTTGTCTCTATGTGTGCACAATTATGCATGCTGACAAATGGGCCCTGCAAATTTGCGGGCTCCCCCCATGCCATATATGAAGCGGAATCGCCATCGAGGACTGTAGCATTACGTAATTGTAGTCATCAATAATTGCACACACGCACCGCTAACATATTTAAACATATTGTCATTACTCAAATTTTTATTACGAAAGAATTAATGTTATGGTTACGTACGGTTAAAATGTATGACAACATATAATTATATATATGTTATATAATATACTATCACAAGACATATGCAGTTTATGAAATCCTAAAACCACATTCCACACTCATAATATCATGTAAAATACTACTACACAGAAAGGCATTGTATACTTTACATTTCAGGTTCGTACGAACTAAGTAAAACAAATATACATAGCTAACAAATTAATTGGCTGTTTTTTTGATCTTTTTGTGCGCATGTATTTCTAGGTGATACGATTAATTCGTAATTTTTATGGAATGCTGGGATTTATCTACCAGGTTCGCAATATATGGTGTTCACTCGGAGAAACGCATGCATACATACATTTCATCATAACAATATAAGTTTGGTAAAAGTGTGCTAGCAGCATGATATAAGGGGATATGCTTGCCTTGCTCTGAGTTTTCTAGAACGGCGTCGAGGTCAACGTGTGCGGTCTCTACAGTGTCGGTACCTACACGAAGCAAAAACAACAATACGAAGTCCAATAAGTAATAAGGAAAAATAGCTTACAATGGTGCGGAACTTCGGCCCACCAATATTTAAGTCGGATTAAGTGGCTACTTTGGTTCGAGTTGTAAAGTTCAGAAAGGAGGTCAACTCCTTTCGGGTCCAAGTAGATATTACGTCCAAAAAAACAGTCCTTCGCTGCAGCGAATCATCGTGCGAAATAAATACAGTGCAACGTTCGAGCAGAAGCTCGGCAGAGGGTCCTGATCTCTGCAGAGACTCCTTTCGGGTCAAAAAAATTAAGTCAGATTAAGCAGCTACTTTGGTTCGAGTTATTAGGTTCAGAAAGGAGGTCAACTCCTTTCGGGTCCAAGTAATGATTACGTCTAAAAATAAGTACAACAATACGAAGTCGAATAAGTAATAAGGCAAAATGAATTAACACAGTCCAGAACTTCGTGCAACCAGTATTTAAGTCAGATTATGCAGCAACTTTGGTTCGAGTTATTAGGTTCAGAAAGGAGGTCAACTCCTTTCGGTTCCAAGTAATGATTACGTCCAAAAATAAGTATAATAATACGAAGTCGAATAAGTAATAAGGCAAAATGAATTAACACAGTCCAGAACTTCGTGCAACCAGTATTTAAGTCAGATTAAGCAGCAACTTTGGTTCGAGTTATTAGGTTCAGAAAGGAGGTCAACTCCTTTCGGGTCCAAGTAATGATTACGTCCAAAAATAAATACAACAATACGAAGTCGAATAAGTAATAAGGAAAAATGACTTAACACAGTCCAGAACTTCGTGCCACCAATATTTAAGTCGGATTAAGCAGCAACTTTGGTTCGAGTAATTAAGTTCAGAAAGGAGGTCAACTCCTTTCGGGTCCAAGTTGTGATTATGTCCAAAAAAAAAACACAGTCCTATGCTTAAGGGGAAGATCGTGTGAAATACAGACAGGCCGATGGTCATCGGAGGGTCCAGCCCCCCCAGACAGCACAACGTTACCTCGGCAGAGGGTCATGTCCTCTGGATAGACTAATGGTCCCAAAATAAGGTTGTTATTTCATGTAATATTCTTACTTACGTAAACATTTTTAGGTGTCACGGTTAATTCACGTTCTCCGCACATAATATCACATAGATTACTGCTACACACATAATATCATAATAGCATTGTACTAATGTTTCCTAATACCGTCGTAACATTTCACTATAGCATAACACTACACTGTCCTCAACAATAATAAATTGCACAAACGTAAATACGGCAATCTAACCTAACAAGTTGGTCACTAAAACTGCACTGACCAAAACATACTATTATTTATGAAGATTTGTAACTAACCTTCTCCAAGTAGTACAGAAGATCAAAAAAACTCGAGCTTTGAACCAATAAATGTTCGTCAAAAATACCTGCAAGATACAAATCATGTATGAAATAAACAAAAATTATTAAACTTTGTGAAAAAATTAACAAACCACAGAGTATTAAAGTAGGTCGCCATATATGGTGTTCACTGAAAGTAACGCATCCATACATACATTGAATCATAATAACATAAGCTAGGTCAAAGCGTGGTATTAACATGAAAGAAGGGGAGGTGCTTGCCTTGCTCCGAGTTTTCGGGAACAACGTCGAGCTCGACGTGTGCGGTCTCCGCAGCGTCTGTACCTACACGAACCAAAAACAACAATACGAAGTCAAATAAGTAGTAAGGCAAAAAAAACTTACCACAGTCCGGAACTTCGGGCCACCAATATTTAAGTCGGATTAAACAGCCACTTTCGTTCGTGTTATTAAGTTCAGAAAGGAGGTTAACTCCTCTCGGGTCCAAGTAGAGATTACGTCCAAAAATAAAAACAGTCCTTCGCTGAAGCGAATAATCGTGCGAAATAAATACAGTCCGATGGTCATCGGAGGGTCCTGCCCCACGAGACAGTTCAACGTTACATTGGCAGAGGGTCTTGACCTCTGGATAGACTCATGGTCCCAAAATATGGGTCTTATTCTATGTAATAAGAGGTACTTCATCTTTTTGTTACATTCAAAAATTCTCGTTTTCTACACATTAAATCATATAGATTACTACTACACACAAAGCCATTACATTCTTTACATTTCATGTTCGTCCTAACAGAGTAAAAAATTTATGGTCATTTTTTGTACCACATAGAATAACAACTTTCCAACGTACCTATTCAACAAAAGCACGCCTGTGCAACTCTGTAACTTACTGAACACTGGTGTCAGGTCACGGATGCCCACCAGTAGGAAAACCACCTTCTCAAACTTATACAAAAACTCCGATTAAATGTCAACGCTCCTTACCTCGTACAAATGATCTGCAAGAAAAAGATAAACACATAAATACTTCTCTCCATAATATACCCTTATCACCCATGCAGAAAACAAATGGAGTACCAAAACCTTTCAGTACACCAGTAGAAGCAACAACCCACAAAGCCTAATTGCGAATAAAACGAGCAGCGCGAAGAGATGGAGAGCACTACAAAGCCACAAGCATCTGGCGTGAAGAGAGCCTACAGATTTTAGCGTGAAGAGAGCGACGGACGAGCTGCCTTATATAGAAGGGGAGGTCATTACTGTCACGTTAACCTTAATCGCGATTTTCTTAAGCATAACTGTATTATTTTCTTCTAATCACGTTCATTACCAACATTAATAGCCGTAATCGTAGCTATTATGCGCTTTGGATTCTGACACGAATTGATTTGACGAGACGTTTCGCTGTGCCAACCACCACCCCCTCCTATTGAGCCATGTGCATCCATCCATCTGCGCACCGAAAGCACCAGGCATGAGAGCAAAAACCAAATTTTTTGGGTGGCCCGGCCCCCAATCGCCGCCACGTGCAGCCGCACACCCCCCGCCCTGTGCGACACGCCGCCACCTGGCTGCCGCCGTCCCATGTGGCGGCAGCCAGGCCTCCATCGGCCGGGCCCCCGCTGCGTGGCACCCGCCCGCGCCCGCCACCTGGCTGCCGCCGTCCCGTGTGGCGGCAGCCAGGGCTCCCGCCGTGCCACGTGGCGGCCGCCATGTCAAATTTGCAATTTCAAATTTGAATTGTATATTTCTGCAATTTCGATTTATATGTTGTATATTTGAGCTGTTTTTCCGTTTTCTGTCCACGACTGCCAACATGTGTCTTCTTTTCAAAATGAGAAAAAGGTATCGCATCCACGAGGAGCAACAATGTGATTCGTCTATTTGTTCCCGCAGAATTGGTTGGTCGCGGTGCAGGAAACTGCACGAAATAAAATTCAGAATCTTATGTAAGAAGTAGGGCCAAGCGTAGTTTCTCATCGTAGGTTCAACATTAGGGTGGCCAATCTCGATATTTATGTGCTGCCATTCATTCATACTAGATGCAGCAAACCAGTGTGCTGTTGCGGGTGAAAGAAATTATCGAGATATACAAAGATTTTAATAGAGAGAGGATATTATTTTTAGAAATACCTCAAAAAAAAAAAAGAAACAACAAATGCTGATTCTTTTAGAAATATTTTTTTTTTGTTTTTTAAAATATTTCTTTAAAAAAGCTTTAAAAATACAAAAAAAACTAATTTTGGGAATATCTCTAGAAAAAGGGAACAAAAAGTGTCAATTTTTTAAAAAAATCTAAAAAATATTTCTTTATTTTTTGAAAATATTCATGTAAAAAAGTTTTTTTTTAAAAAAAATTAACTTTTATTTAAAAATGAAATTATTGTAGATGCGCACCGTACAAAATGCAGTATGGAATACCTCCAACAAAATGCTAATTTTCTTTTAAAAAATTCTAAAAATATTTATTTAATTTTTTTAAAAAATAGTCATGTAAAAAAGTTTTACAATTTTTCTAAAAAGTTTAACTTTTTATTTAAAAAATGAAAGTATTTCAAAGTATTTTTTTAAAAAGTAAGAATAATTATTAAAAAATAATAAATATGCGGTAGCAATGCCACATGTCGGGGTAGTTGGATAAAAAAATGTAAAATTTTATTTTTAAAATAGATATAATGTAGCTACTATAGCTAAGCACTGAGTTCTACAGTGATCTACGACAGTGGCAGTGGGCGGCAAACTGCAAAATATTGGTATATAATATGGATTTTAAATTGTTTATGTTTAGCAACACAAATTGCATCTCGAAAGTTGTGCATACAAATACTTTGAATTTTAGCAAGTTCCCTCGAAAAGAACAACATATTCGAAATGGTACTTTCACATAAATTATATCAATTTGGTCTACTTTCCACACGTTTTTCACCGAACGCCCATAGCCTCTTCGCTAGCTCTGCATCTCTTGAGACTGCCGTAGGTGTCGCTCATTGCAATCCACGAAGTAGTACCTCCGGTCATAAATAATTATGTTTTGGATATTAACAGTCTTTAAAACATAATTTTAATCATTAATTTTTATTATAATATATTTATAAAACTCAATAAAATCATAATACTATGAAATTACTTCTCGAGATAAGACTACACATATAATGTTCTTGTATCTAATTTAAATATTTATTGATAGTTAAAGTTTCAAAAGTTCGATCACTGCTATCTCAAAATGATAACTATTTGTGACAGAGGGTGTATTCGACGACCACACCTTCACACCGGGATGCAATGCCAGATAACAAGTCGTCGCAGCACCCTGAAAATCAGGTTAATCTTGCCCGGTTAAATCTTCTTGCTGCAGATTGAAAGTACTGGTTGCTGTGTAGAATTTACAGTGAGATAGTTGAACAGTATGATTCAATTTTCTGGGCATGCCGCCGCATGTTCTTCAGAAAAGGCTTTGCCACCGAAAGAATCGAAATCAGCACACCTGCAGAACATTCAGATATGGTTTGAAACTACCACCGGACTGAAGAAAAGAACGATTTTGTTTCGGAATCATGATGTTAAGTTTGTAAAAGTATTACTGTTTGTGACAACGTAGCGAGCGATGTTTGTGACGATTATTCCAGGATGCAGGGAATTTGAAGTCAGAGTTCATCCTTCTTCCTGAATTGGCACCAAGGTAGTGTTTGTTTCTCAGGGTACCATGCAATACTTTTTGACCAATTGTACACCATTACTTCATCAGGCTCAGATCAAAAAAAGAGTAATCAACACAACATTTTTTATGAAAAGGACTCAACAAAACATTTTTTTTGCAAGTGCATCGCTAAGACTACTTGGTTCATTTGATTATATATGGATCTGCAGGGGTTAATTCATCAATCATCATGAATCAGAGAAATGCAAAGGATTGCAGACCTGAAAACGCCTGGCTAGCTCATTTGCATGGAGAATGTTGGCTAATTTGGAATGTGAATATGCAGTGATTGGATTGTACCTGTAAATTTTGCGATACGATGAGAGGAAAACTTGAGTCCCTTATGTTGAGTTCGTGGAAATAAAATCAAAAGGAAGAACATATTGCTGACCTAGACTTATCATTTAGCTTGTTTAGAGCATCTCCAAGTGGGGCCTTAAATATGGCCCTAATTTGAATTATAGGGCTTTTGGGAAAAAGATTAACTCCAGCAAGGATTCTAAATTGTTAAAATTTAGCAAATTATTTTAGGGCCCATAGGAGAGTAGCTATATTTAGCAACTCTGTGATTGAGCCCTATCTTTATTAGGTTTTAGGGCCTAATTGCTGGAGTGAATATTTCGTTGGAGCCTTAAATCTAATTAGTTGAGATCCTAAATTAAAATTTAAGACTTATTTTTAGGGCTCTCTCTTGGAGATGCTCTCAGATCAAAACACGAACCGTCACTTCTTTTATGTGCGACAGGAGATACGTTTATGATCCTGCCCTGCACACCGGTCTCTCTGGCAGTCGATTTCATCTTGTCAAGAAGAAGTTTTGTCAGCAAGAAATGGCCTGCTTCCAAGGTGAAATTCAACAGGTGTTTAAATAAGCCCTAAACTGACAGAACTGTAGCAGCTCAGCTAAACTCAGCCTCAGCATAGCAAATCCTCTGAAGTTTACATGGATGATGATTAGACTCCGGCATTAATTATATTTTGAACTTTTAATCAGCAAGTTGCCAGTAAGAGATTAGAGACTGCATTCGGCATTCGTGCGACAGTTTCAGCTAGCTTTGAAATTTCTCACGGCCTTTTCACCATTCCTGGCTGTTCATGGTCAGCTGTCACAACGCAGTATTAATTAGCAGGAAGAAACCTGTGACGACGGCTGTGAGGTTGGTGACGTCATCGCCAGCGGTGACCTCCTCGGCTGTGGTCGCGGCGCCGAAGCCCGACAGCCCTCGCCGCCGTCCCCACGGCCAGCCCCATAGCCCCATCGCCTCCTCCTTCGGTCTCTCTAATCAATATGAGCGCGTGCATGTCGTCTACGTGTGACCTCGATTTTGTCAGCTTGATATTTATCATGGAAAATGAATCGAAACTTTTCTTTTAGATATAAATACGGCGATAGCTTACTATCCATCGAATACGAATCTAGATTATCTAAATATTCAACGGTCAGAATATCCAGATATTCAGGCACGTGGGCTAGGCCAATGCTACTATTTTAACCCAAAAATGTTTCTAATTTCAAAATCACTTTCTAGTTTAATTAATTGTGAAATCAAGTTTGAATTTTATAATTGGCAAACCAGCTTAAAAAATTATAAATTTTTTTTTGGGAATTTCCTAATAGTCTAGCATTTAACAAAATTATTTTAAAGATTTATTTAGCTTTTAAATTTTCTCAAAAATTAAAATACTGTTGTCTTTAATAGAAAGTATTTTAAATAAATAGCTAAAAATGCTAGAATCAAGCTCGTGAGATAAATTTACTATCCACTTGTTAAATATTTCCTAGCATTTAAAAATTTACTATTCAAGAGCATAGAGCTCGAGCAGCTGACAAGCCTCGAGCTTTTTTACAGCCCTAGTGGCAATATTGGCATTGCCATTCTCTGTAGTTCTAGTATTTGTAGGTAAAAATAGATCTCAACTCTTGAGGGGGAAATTGTTAGGAAACGGATTCGTATCCTGATAGGAAACGGATTCGTATCCGATATGGACTCTTCCTTATCTCTAAGCAGAACCGCTATATATAGGAGGCAGGGGGTCACCCCATTGTACACAAGCACGTAATGCACAAAGCCGGTTCCTCCTCATATGTGTCTCTCTTCTCCTCGTCTATTCTCCACTTGAGATCTATTAGGCAACCCTGACTATTCGATAGCGAGTTGTCTAACACGCTATCAAGACGTAAGCTCTACTTAGAAAGATTGAAAGGTGAGAAAGAGACAAGAAGTTTAAGGATCATCGACGACGACGCCTACTACCGCGATTGATCGCCCGATCCGATCCGCAATCAACTCGCCATCAAGCCATCCAATCGGATTGCCGAAAGAAAAGTCCTACGCGATTTATCCTACGCGATAGTCTACCAAGAGTAGATTGAAAGGTGAGAATCGTGAGATTGCATCTACATTGGCACGGCCTCCCGACGGTATGAAGCTAATCGTCGAACCCAATTGCATGAAGCGCCACCGGGCGATGGCCGAAAAGTGCCACTACCGCCATTGTCATTGATCAGATTCACGGTTAGCCGGGCTCTGGCGTCAGACGCACCGGCGACACTGCCTTGGCCACGCAGTTCGTGACCATCGCCCGCCATTTAAGGCCATGCGCCGCTCACCCGACTTCGCAGTGCCACCACCATCTAGCTCAAGCTCGCCGACCACGCGCGCGCTCCGTCCACCGATAAGCTTGTACCGCTCGTCCTGGCCAACCCTTGAATCCGCGACACACGCAACGCCGCCGCTTACGACACGCACGGCCGCTATCGCTGGCCGGCCGGCCCAAAGACGCTCGCCGCCGCCAGCGCTGGCGCTTTGCCGCAGCGCCAAAGGCTACCGTGATAAGCACCGGATGCTCGCTGCGCCGGGCTATCAAGACGACGGCCGCCGAAGATCGCCAAAGCTCACGCCAAGGCTTGGCCGGCTGCCGAGCCACTGGCTAACTCGAGCCGCTTAGCGACTTGAAGTCACCGCCGCTTAGAGTCTCAGACGCCGCCGGCCAGCCGACAGAGCGAGCCTGTCGCTGGCCGCGACCGCCCACCGGCCATGATGCCGCCATTAACTCTGCCGCTAGCTAAATTCCGACGGGCCGCCTCCTCGCATAGAGCCATGCCATTTTGGCCCGCCGCCAACCGTAGCCGGATCCTTTGGCGCGCAAGCTCCCACGGAATCAGATCTTGCACTAAAATATGATGGACAGGAAGTCCAACGTTGAATGGCCAATGAAGTCCAATCGGGACTTGAAGAACATGTGCTGGATTCCAATCCAATTTTGGGACCGATGGGGCACGGGAGGGCATGAGAAATTACCCTTTTGCCCTACACCGTTTTTTTTATGTTTTCTTTTCTATTTTCTTTCTCGAAAATGATCGTAAACTCCTAAAATTAATTAGAAAATTTTGAAAATTGCAAGAAAATATGAAAATATCTAGAAAAATCCAAAATTTTATGGCTCGCTTTCAATTCAGACTTAGCCTTATTTTTCTCGTATTTATGGCGAATTTTTGCATGAATTTTGCAATAATTGCCTGCTAGATTGGTTTGAAATTCTCGAGAATTTATTTCTATTTATGAATTCTTGAATTATGTCATATTGATATTCACAAATTCAATTTCATGTAAAGTAATTCAAAATTACTTGGAAATTAAAGCGTAAATTATGAAAAGTGCTAGAAAATTCCGAATATTACATATGGCATAAAATGAGAACATGAGTGGTTGGGATTTGATTTTGGTAATGAATAAACAGATATGAGACAATTGTGTCTAGGAAAACACACACGAGGCTTGGTTCTTTAATTGGCACTTAAATCCGAAGTGCTCCTCCCTCATGTGAGCCCTAGGGCAGTTGACTTCGCCAAGAGTCAAATGTAGAGATTCATTAATTGCTGCTCCTCACCAACAAGAAATTATATGAGTTGTAATTAGACTTATGCCATGTTTAATTCATGTTGAAATTTATTTTCTGCTATCAAGTGATGCTGGAAAATTGTCGTATATAATAAAAATTGCCAAATACTAAGAAAATTGAAATTCATGAGAGTTTACTTTCGTGATTTTATGAATTATGCAATCACACTTTATTAGATTACACGCAAAGAATCTAATGTTGAATCTTGTAAAAATGCGATGTCCGCATTGTGAATCGTGAGTTTGCAGAATTGGCCCAAAGACGGCCAAAACTACCTTCACTTGGGCATCCGATGAAGATCAGACGCGCAAGAAGCTCCGAGCCGCCACTCCGCTTTAGGGTCCTCGGCTGACGCACCACCTACCGAGCAGAACGTAATCATCAAGCAGACTTCCTCAGTGCACCATCTCTCACCAATCGAAAAATGAATACATGGTCAAGAAAGTGCAATTGAGCTATGGACCGCACTCCAGAGCGGTTCGAGAAGCTCAAATACACAATCTTGCCCCAAGCACAAAGAGGTGCGCCTGAGGTTTGCGGACTACAAAAGTGGCAGTACACTCTCGCTTTGCACAGAATTTGTACTAATCTCTCCTATGTGGCAAGAAGATCACCGAGGAGGAGAAGATTGAGAAACTCTTTCACTTTTCACCCCAATGCTATCCAGAGTGCTCAGCCTATCGCCGTGACGCATACAAGGAGTATAGCGAACGATTGATGTTATGCAAGTTATGGAGTCACAAGACGGCTTCCGGAAGAACTTCGCCTCACAAACCACCGGAAGGAGCATTGTACCGTAAATCAATGCCAACAGCCTATAAGGTGAAAGCCCTGGCTACATGAAGTGGTCAAGAAGGGTGGAAAAGAGAAACATCAAAGCCAAAGGAAAGTCCATAGCCCAAAAGAAGAAGAATGACAAGGAAAAGCCGCAGGCAAGCCGTATGGACAAGAAAAACCAAACGTGCTTCAAATGCGGCACTTGGGGCACATTGGTCAAAAATATGCCTGAATCCAAAGAAGTGATCAATGCATATCGTGCCAAGAAGAAGGCCAAAGGAAATGCACTGGCAGAGGCACATTTTGCCGAAGTAGGCAATGATGATGTCATGGAAGTTGACACCCCACATGCTTCATCCTCGCAAATCTACTTAGACATCAATGATGCAACAAGCCTCTTGGCAAATGAAGAAAACACTTCAGGGATGACATAGAAGGTAAATGAATGCATACTTTTGATTCCGCTTAGTGCATGAATAACATTGTTAGCACTTTCTTTTAGATTGTGGTTGATTAGTTAATATTGAATAATTGTAAGCTCGAAGAGCATACTTTTTTACTTTCTCATGAATAAGAATTGTTATTTATTCTTTATTCCAAGATTCTTTACTTGCAAGCAATGTTTGAATTACTTTGCCACCATCGTTTGATTAGAATTATATTTCTTTTCATCTAGAAATCGTGGTAGCACCCAATGGAGGAAATATGCATTGTTGATAGTGCACAACAAATACTATCTTAAGAGAGTTTAAATACTCCGCACGATCACTAAAACTGGAAGGATTACGATTAACCGCAGGAAGCGACACATATAATAGGCTCAGAAGAGCCACAATTATATTGCCAATGGGTACAACTTTTGGTAATTGAAGAAGCCTCTTGTACTGAATCAACTCAAGACTCTCTTAATTTTTCAAGGATATCCACGCCTAATGGGTTTCACGAGAAACCAATGAAGAAAATGGCAAAGAACACTTGTGCATTGGAAGCACGCGGAATATGGAAAGATGGTACTAGAAAAATGTTCCTCATATGAACCGGTTGTACTATTACACGAAAATCAATGCACACGCAAAGGTATACTTTGAAGACCGCCTTTAGAAGCTCAATTATTTGCTTTATGGCATTGTAGATTAGGTCACCTGGTCTTAGATTGATGAGAAATATAGTTAACAACTCACAAGGTCATGGCATTAATGTTAAGAATTTCCAATCAATAAGATTTTGTGTGCCATGCATGTGCCACCGGAAATTAATAACTAGACCCTCTATGAAAGTGCAACATGAAATCCCCGCATTCCTCGAACGATTCAAGGATATTTGGCTCGATTCAGCCCTTGTCAGGGCCAAGTTTCGATACTTTATGGTACTCATTAATGCTTCGAAATGGTCGATACATGTTTGTCGCCAACAAGGAATCATGCATTCGCAGTTGATCTCGCAGATCATCGAATTAAGAATGCTTTTCCGATCATCTGAAGGAAGTCCATTCGATTGACAATGCCGCTAATTTACTTCAAGGCATTTGATGATTATTGCACAAAGAACGGAATAATCATGGAGCACTGCACGCACGTCCATACGCAAAATGGGCTAGTCAAGCACTAATAAAAGGATTAAGTTCATTGCCGGGACGCTGCAGAGTTGTAACTGCTCCAACACTTGTTGGGGACACGCAAATTCGTAGTGCGCAAAGACTCATCAATTATAGACAATCGCCTTACAAACATCCATTCAACCATGCAAACTAGTGCATTGGGTCAACTCAAGAATTGAATGTATGGTATATGTACCTATACCACCCCATACAAGAACCGAAGGGTCCTCTCCGCAAGTCTGATATACATTGGTTATGAAAGTGCATCCATAACCAGGTATTTGGAACCCATGACTGGGATTTGAATACAAATGATTCGGCTGATTGCATCTTCGATTTATGATCGCCTGGCCATTAGGGGAGGAAATGAACCATTGAATGAAAAATGCCGGAAATCATATGGCATTCCATTGGGATCCCCGTGCATGACCTCGCACTAATGAAGCAAATCATGAAGTCAAGAAGACAATCGATTGGCAGAATTTAGCAAATGAACCGCCTCGATCATTTTTGTGATCTCAAGAGCGTGGTTAAGTCGATATACCAAAGCAAGAAATGCACCGTAGAGGGTGGAAATACCAAAGAAAACAGAAGGTATCCTCATCTCGCTCAGAGGCCTCAAAGAAAAGAATGAACAGAAATCCGCTTCTCAAACCCAAAGTACCCTGAGACGCCTCTGGGAAAAATGGGCAAGAGGACTTACCATAGCCAATCACAAAATACCCCAAAGCAAGAAGGGGAGCCACTTGAGACCGCACTGAAAGAAGCCTCGCTGAAAGGCAATTCCAGATTTGAATCTTCAATTGGAAGAAACCGCCAGAAATAATGTGTGCGCACACATCATGAGAAAAACTAAAGGAACTTGCTCTTGAAATGGGAAATAGCAATGAAGAGCAAGTAGAAGTGCATGAAGCACACCATGACTAAATGGCCATAAATTTTGTAATAATAGGAGAATCTATGAAAAGAGCAACAACCATTGCAAGGCTTGTTGTTCAAGGTTTCACTCAACGCCCTAGGGTTGATTATGAAGAAACCTATTCTCCGCCATGGTGGAATTACCTTTAGATACTTAATCTCAATGGTAGTCAACTTGAAGTTGAGAATGAAGCTAATGGATGTTGTCACAAAGATATTTGTATGGAAACTTGATTCTGAGATTTATATGAAAGTACTGGAAGGTATCCCTATCCCGAACCAAGACAGACAAATGTAAAACCTATACAGCTGTGAAATTGGAGAAATCAATCGTATGGGTCAAGCAACAGTGAAAGAATGTGGTACAATCGCTATGACTTTCTTGCAAGAAAGGCTACACTAATAAAGAAAGATTGTCCATGTGTGTTTATACAACGATCCTCGAATGGATTTTGTATAATCTCCGCCTATGTAGATGACTTGGAACATCATTGGGACTGATGAAGAAATTGAAGAAGCATGCACATACTTGAAATCTGAGTTTGAAATGAAAGACTTGGGTAAAACCAAGTTCTGCTTAGGCTTGCGCTTGAACATGTCCAAGGAATCTTGGTATTACACCAATCTTCCTACACTAAAGTGTTGGAGAAATTTGGTTTTGAAAGGCATACCCCGCAAAGACCCCAACTGGCCTGAAGGTTACTCCAAGGCACCTAGACCTGCATGTGCCTAAAGAAGAGTGGGGGAGGAAGTCCTGGGAGCGGAATTCATACTTGAGTGCAATTGGAGCGCCATGTACCTTGCGAATAGCACTAGGCCTGACATTGCGTTCTGGGCTGTGAATTTGCTAGCGCAGACAAAGGCGTAACCCACCAAAAGGCATTGGAAAGGGGTGAAGGACATCTTCCGTTACCTTCAAGGAAGCAAAGACCTCGCTTGTTTTACGTAAGAAACAATGAATTGAATTTAGTTGGCTACGCCGATGTCGGGTACCTATCGGACCAAGACACCGGCAAGTCACAATGCATGTTTTTTTTCTTTATGCGAGGAACGGCAATTTCTTGAGGTCGTTTGTTGCACTCTTGTCTCGACGCTTACAAACCACTCGTAAATAATTGCCTTATATGAAGCATCTCGAGAATGTGCATGGCTTCAAGAATGGTTCACCACATCCGAAGTCATGTGATTTGAACATGGAACAAACCCCACTATTATCTATGAAGATAATGCAAATTGTGTTGCACAAGTACAAATAGGATATGTGAAGAGTAACTACGGCATATCAACCCCAAGTTCTTTATGCCTATGAAATGCATAAGATGAACGAGATAAAGATAATGCATACTAAGTCGTGGTGAAAATCTCGCAGATTTATTCACTAAGTCACTCCCAGATCTTCCTTTGAAAGATGTATTAGAGGAATCGGATGATGAGGCTTAGAGAAGTGCAGATTTCAGTGAGATTTTTCACATACTCCTACATAAATCTCTAACATGAAGTTTGAGTACCCAACATGAAATCTAGAAGATTAACATTGAAGTTTGGGAGGATTGTACTCTTTTCCTTAAGTAAGTTTTTCATTGAAGTTTTCTTACATAAGGTTTTTGATGAGGCAATCCGCAGAATACAACAAGCTGCAGTTATGTACTTTCTCCAATTATTTTTCCCATCGTGGTTTTATGGAGTTTTAATGGCGTATACGCATCTCGCATGAAGAGTCCAAGTGGAGTGTTAGGAAACGGATTCAGATTCCGATAGGAAACGGATTCGTATCCGATATGAATTTTCCTTATCTCTAAGCAGTAACCGCTTATATATAGGAGGCAGGTGGTCACCCATTGTATACAAGCACTGCAATAATAAAGCAGCCCGCTCCTCCTCATTGTGCTCTTTCTCCCTGTCTATTCTCCACTTGAGATCTATTAGGCAACCCCGGACTATTCGATAGCGAGGTTGTCTAACAGAAATAAACTCTTTCCAAAAGCTGCACATTGCTGCTACTCTCATGGTCGTGGTTGTACAGAATGTTGCAATGCGAAAGAGTAATTACGCTACATATTTTCAAAAACTTGCAACGCTGTCATTTAGTAGTAACTTCTCTTTTTTTTAATTAACTTCATATAAATGAGTGGTATTCACACGTTGTACAGATAGACACCAAAACTTCGTTATGAATCTAGCAAGAAAACCCTTACAACATTCGTCACTTTTGAGTATAGATAGTTTAATTGGAACAGAATACCTTTCAAGAGGCTACACATACAGAGTCATTACAACTTTCATTCTGACAATTATTGTAGCGGCAGTTACATTGTAGGGGCTTGGCTTCTAAATGTTTTGAATCTTACGACAATAGCTGGACAGCTGCGATTTTAGGGATCTTTTCTCGGAGCTTCTGAGTTAGGGCTACTCGGACAGTCATCACACCAGCGGCTGGACCTGTAAGCCTGACCTTGACAATAGGTTCCTCGATTGCAACAAACTCAAGCTCACCACCTCCTGTGCCAGCAAGGTATGGCCTAATCTCGTCGAGTACCTGATTAGCAGAGTACCAATTTCTATCTCAACATTGTTTTATCAAATGATACTAACACGAGACTCAAAAGATAAAAATTCATATGCTGAACAAAAGGAAAGAAGGAATATACATCTTCAGGGCTATTTTTATTTTTTTAAGGAAGAACATCACAGTAAAGAAATTGACCTGATCTGATCTGAATCATAATGCCAGATATTGACAACAAAGCGCTTAAATTCGAAGCATAAAGAGAAATATCAGCAATATCATATGGTTATTGGTCCCAACATCCATCTTGGTTGCTTTCTACTGGACATGAAATTGGGAAGAGGTCTTAAAAGCACAAAACCTAGGGATGGATGGTAACACTGAGCATATCAGCAACCAGAATTTCATATGAAATATTAGAACTGATTAATAGCACGTCCTCTACCATTTAAAAAAGGCCGTGATATTGTTGACAGCAGAAAGGATGCTGCTTCACATAAAGAACAATCAAAATAGGAAAAATGATCAAAATAGGAAAAGGGAAAATGATAGGTGCACATGTATGGGCTGAGGCACAGAGCAATTAGCTGCATATGCTATGACTACAAGTACAATGTTCATGATTTGGAGATAAGCTAAAGTACCAGAGCTGCGACAAAAGAAATGGCCACAATAATGCCTGTACAACTATACCGACAATATTTACCAAAGGTCCCTAACCTGTTTGTTCCAAGCACAAATTGATTGTCAAGAACTGTTGAAAACAGTCGGATAGGATAAAACTTAGTGTTGCAGTACTTTTTTTCATAACACATTCAAATATAAATAACCAGATTTACACCTCATAAACTGGCATTGCAAGATGGATCTTAAATGTGAATAGTGGACAATAACTTCAATAGGTAGTTGATGCACTATATTTCACTGCTCTATTAAACACAATGTATCAGGAAACTCTGAATTTGAGTTTCATAAAAGTACATTAGCGAGGCGCTAAAACATTTTCTAGAAGAATTTGATCTTATCTCAGGCAAATTCATCAAATTAGCTCACAACATAAAGCCTTAGTTACTTTGAGTCTGCGACAAGCTGTAGGCATCAAGTGATCTTTGTGAATAAATTTTTTAGCCAAAAATTAAGAACAATTACCTTTTCAATATTCTCTTTGTTCAACTCAAGCCCAGTCTCCTCATCAGCGATGGGTACAACTGAAACAATCTCTGGTATTTTCTCCATCAAGCGTCGCTCGATGCCCATCTTCATCGTTGTTACTGAAGCCGGGCATGATCCACATGCTCCTTGCAGCTTTAACCTCACCACGTTCTCATCAATCTCATGCAACGCAACATTGCCTCCATCTGCCATGAGGTATGGTCGCACTTCATCCAACACCGCCTCAACATTTTCAGCAGTCAACGGCAGCTCCACTGCTCGGTCTGGGTTGGCAACAGCTTGAACCACTGCCGGAGCAGGACACAAATAGAATTTGCATTATTTACATGCAGTAACATTTTAATTCCCTTAGAAAAAAAAGTAATACAAGCAAATAGTCTGGCATGCACCAATAGTGTATCGGCCGGTGTCAAGTGATACCGACGCCCTCTAGTCCAGTACACATGGTTCCATTAGTATATAAGCATATGATCCTCTTATTACAGTTACAAGTTAGTGTTACAAGTTTGTAATGATCCCGGTGAACTTTTTTCCTGAATCCGCCCTTGCCTATAGCCAGTGTTCAAAAAGGCGCAATTAGGCGGGCGCTCGGTGGTGGCCCTCTGCCTCGCCTAGGCACAAAATCGTGCTCTAGGCGGAGGAGCCGCCTCGGTGGAGCTCGGCGGCCTGAGGCGGAGGCGCAGGCGGGCGGAGATGGAGCTGGACGGAGGCTAGGTGGAGGAGGCGGCCGCCTAGGCGCTCGGCGTGAGGAGAAACTGATATGTCCAAACCGGACCAAGTGTATTTTAGCAAGAAACGGGATCAAAACAGGGGAAGCTAAGCCAAAGGAAGAAAGGCGCAGCTGGTGGCTCGGATCGGCTGCTAACCATATTTAGGTTACTATATAATATATCCTTCCTTATGAGCACTTTCCATGTTTAGTAGTTTCTATGTTTAGGGTTTTGATTGATATAAATAAAGAGGAAGAGGAGGAGAGGAGGGCACGTTTTGCTGCCATAATTCCAAGGGTCAAGCGCGCCGTCGCAGTCCGGCCGGTGGCTCCGCTCAGCCTTATCCAAGATAGGTCGTCCCAAGTACTCTGTTCAGCCTACATCCTCGCGATCAGGGCTGAAACCGGGAACGAGGGCATTTGAGCGGGAACACCCGTATCAACTGGTATCAGAGCCAATCGGTTCTGCTTCCATGGCTTCGGCGGAGGAACGTTTGGGAGTACTGGAGGTGTCGGTGGCAAGGATGGAGACAACGGTGCTGGACATTCAAACCACAATTGCAGAACTGGGAAGGACGGTCACCAATTTCATCAAGGCGACAGAGAAGCCGCCAGATCAGCAGGCCAATCCAATCGGGAATTCAACAACCGGCGGAGAAAGCGTGCCGGCGATCGGTCCGGAGGGACCAAGCGGGAAACGAGGAGGAAGAAGGCGTAACTAGCGAACATGGAGTCCGCCAGTGGCTACCGTGATACCCCTCGGTATGAGTTGCCATTGTTTGATGGCACTGAAGGACCCCTTGTTGTGGTTGAGGCAGTGCGAACGGTTTGGGCGTTTGCATGGAGTATCCGAAGAGGATTGGGTGGAGATGGCAGGAATGCACCTGCGTGGAGAGGCTCAAGAAGTTTTGGACAATTGGGAACAAGAAGAAGTACACATCACATGGAATGAGTTCCGGGAGACATTCTTACAAAGATTCACGAGGCATTCAACCGTTGGTCCACTCGGTGATTTGGCCAACCTGAAACAGGGCACAAGTCGCTTGGATGAATACGCCAGGAATTTCAACGCCTTCTTGCCGGACACCAAGAATGTCAAGGAGATCAGTTGAGTTGTTTATGGTGGATTATCACCCACCTTTGTCGGAGATGTGCGGGGGATCGGCCACGGGACTTAGCCGATGCAATAGGGTTGGCGCGTGAGGCAGAACGCAGGGAAGATATTTGGCTCGCCAAAGCAACACAGGCGGTGCAAGGAGGGCCAGGTTAGGCCAGGGAATTAGTCGCAGCCCCTACAGCGGCCGGCACTGGGGAACATGGACAGGGGAGCCGCCACGACCCCCTGGGCCAGAGCGGCAACATCCAGTGGTATTGGAGGGCAGCAACCATTGTCATCAGCACCACCAGCGACTAGCCAGGGAGGAGGTCGAGCGGGGTCCTCATCACAAACTTCGGCAGTAGCATCTACTGCAGCTGCGCCGCCATATCGTCGTCGGCTTAGTCCAGAAGAGATGGCAGAACGACGAGAGAAGGGATTGTGCTATAATTGTGATGAGGTGTATGTTCGCGGCCATCGGTGTAAACGGCTATTTCATTTAGAAGTCATGGATGAGGAAGAGATGGATGAAGAGCCCGCTGAGGAAGAGCCTGCCCTTTCGGTGATGGCCGTGCGAGGTCCCAAAGCGGGTAACACAATGCAGGTCAAATTGATTGTGGGAAAGGTAGTTTTGCATGGATTGGTAGACAGTGGTAGTACCCATAATTTCCTTAGCAGTCACGCCGCTTGCCGCGTGGGGTTGATCCAAGAAACTACATCGGGACAACAGGTACGAGTAGCCAATGGGGAACAGTTACCTTGCTTGGGACGGATCCCAGAGGTTCACTTCCAGATTGACCAGTACAATTTCGGTGCTCCATTCCTTGTCATACCATTGGACGGATTTGATGTGGTCCTCGGGGTTCAATGGCTGCAAACATTGGGAAATATACAATGGAACTTTGATTCCTTGATAATGCGATTAGGCAGAGGAGAAATGGTGAGTTTGCAAGGAGGCACAGGAAAGGAATACTTCTTCAATCAGTAGAACTTAGGGAGGAAGACGTGGATACATTATTGGCAGAATTTGATGATTTATTTCAGGAGCCGCAGGGATTACCACCTTCCCGTTTATGTGACCACCGCATCTGCCTTCAGGAGGGAACCAATCCGGTAGTAGTCCGACCATATAGATATCCCTACCGACAAAAGGATGAAATTGAGAAGCGGTCTTGCCGAGATGTTGGCTCGAGGCTTATTCGCTGATCGATCACCTTTTTCTTCCCTGGTCTGCTAGTAAAGAAGGAGGATGGGTCTTGGCGCTTTTGTGTGGACTACAGGGCCCTTAATAACAAGACAATCAAGGATAAATTTCCTATTCGGTGGTGGAAGAACTTTTAGATGAATTACATGGTGCTCGGTACTTCTCTAAGTTGGATCTTCGCTCAGGATATCATCAGTCCGAATGAATGGCGGCGATATTGAGAAAACAAAGATTCCGTGACGCATCACGGCCATTTTGAATTTTTGGTTATGTCCTTTGGGTTGTGTAATGCCCCGTCAACCTTCCAGGCCCTCATGAATGAGGTTTTAGCCGACTACCTCGTAAAATTTGTGCTCGTTTTCTTCGATGATATTCTCATTTACAAAGACAACTCGAGAAGACCATCTTCTTCACCTCCACTCGATCCTTGGCAAACTTCGTCAACACCGGCTATACCTAAAGCGTTCTAAATGCGCTTTTGTGCAGCAAGCAGTAGGTTATCTTGGCCATGTTATCTCTGGTAATGGTGTGGAGGCTAATCCCAACAAAATTCAAGACATAGCCCGTTGGCCGACCCCAAAATCAGCAGCGGAGGTGCGCAGTTTCTTGGGAATAGCTGGGTATTATCGCCGTTTTATTCACCATTATGCAGCTGTGGCAGAACCTTTGACCAATCTCCTTCGTCGCCAAGGGTTTGTATGGTCTCACGAAACGGAACATGCCTTCCAAAGGCTAAAGAATGCACTATTGACCGCCCCTGTTCTTCGCCTACCCGACTTCGCTACCCCGTTCGTGATCGAATGTGATGCCTCCAGTGTGGGCATAGGGGCTGTCCTACACCAAGAAGGGCATCCAGTAGCATATTATAGTCGGCGGTTGGCGGATCGACATGCTAAGCTCGCAGCTTATGAGCGTGAACTCATTGGGCTCTCAAAGTCTATTCGCCATTGGCGGCCATATTTGTGGGGAAGACCCTTTATAGTCCGTACAGATCATGCCAGTTTAAAATACTTGTTGGAACAGGCCTTAGTCACACCCCCACAGCAACATTGGGTCAGCAAGTTGATGGGCTTTGATTTTTCAGTTGAATACAAGCCGGGTCGGTCCAATGCCGCTGCCGATGCCCTCTCCCGTCTCCATGAACCGGCGGTCTCCTGCGCTGCGATTTCAGGTCCTACGTCCTCTCTTTGGACCCAGTGGGAAGAAGAGCTTCGCCAACACCCGGAAATACAGCAGCGCTGTTCTACCTCACCAGAAGTAGCGCCATTTTCAGCTTCTGTTCAGCAGGGGGTCGCACCATCTCCGGTTGAGCCTGCCTGACAGCGAGCAGTCTGACCTTATGGACCTCCCGCGGGAGATCGGTGTATCGCGCTGGCCGGCTCTTTGTGCCTGCAGATTCTGTCCTCCGTGAACGCATAGTAGCTGCCTTTCATGACCTCGCTCACGAAGGCATTCATAAAACTTTGCATCGAGTCAAATAACATTTTTATTGGGAAGGACAGCGGCATTCTGTGGAGGATTTTGTGGGCAAATGCTCAGTTTGCCAGCAACACAAGGCAAGAACTTTGTCTCCAGCCGGCTTAATGCAGCCCCTCCCTATTCGTCATCACATTTGGGCAGACGTGTCCATGGATTTTGTGGTGGGCTTGCCCAAGTCTCAAGGCAAGACAGTTTTATTGGTGGTTGTGGATAGGTTGTCAAAGTATGCTCACTTCATTGCTCTAAAGCGGCCGACCACGGCACCCATGGTGGCTGATGTCTTCTTCGATCAGATTGTTCGTCTTCATGGGGTGCGTAAGCGATTGTGTCCGATCGGGACCCGTGTTTACCAGTGCCTTTTGGCGTAGTCTGGCCGACTCGAAGTGGCACCACGACTCCTCACGTCGTCTGGCTTATCATCCACAAACGGACGGCCAAAGCGAGGTGGTCAACCGTAGCATTGAGATGTATCTCCGTTGTTTGGCTGTTGAACATCCTAAAGCATGGGTTCGATGGCTTCCATGGGCGGAATTCTGTTATAACACCTCGTATCACTCCGCGCTGCGAATGACGCCCTTTGAACTCGTGTACGGGCGCCCACCTCCTCCTTTGGTGCCTTACTCGCAAGGGACAACAACCGTCGCAGCAGTCGACTGTCAGTTGGTGGATCGGGATGCCCTTCTCCAACGGGCACGACATCATCTCCTGCTTGCTCAGAATCGAATGAAGCAACAGCATGATAATAATCACAGGGAAGTTTCTTTCCCGGTGGGTTCATGGTGTGGTTAAAGCTTCAACGTCATCGCCAGCTTACTCTGCGGACCTCTTCACAACATAAGTTATCGCCTCGCTACTTTGGTCCTTTTCAGGTGATTGCTCGTATTGGCGAAGTGGCCTACCGCTTAGCTCTTCCCTTGACAGCCAGGATTCATGATGTTTTCCATGTATCCCTGTTGAGAGCTTACAAGGCGCACTTCGAGGCTATTCCTCACTCCACGAGGATGTTTCCTTTCCATCAATGGAGGATACACACCGGTTCCTTACCCGGCTAGTGGGTCAACGCTTTGAGAAGGGACATCGACAATTTTTGGTGCATTGGGCAGGTCAACAATTGGAGGAGGCCACTTGGGTGGATGCCATTGCATTTAAACAGTCTTATCTTGATTTCAAGCTTGAGGACAAGCTTGGTGTCGAGGGGGGGAGTATTGATATGTCCAAACCGGACCGAGTGTATTTTAGCAAGAAACGGGATCAAAACAGGGGAAGCTAAGCCAAAGGAAGAAAGGCGCAGCTGGTGGCTCGGATCGGCTGCTAACCATATTTAGGTTACTAAATAATATATCCTTCCTTATGAGCACTTTCCATGTTTAGTAGTTTCTATGTTTAGGGTTTTGATTGATATAAATAAAGAGGAAGAGGAGGAGAGGAGGGCACGTTTTGCTGCCATAATTCCAAGGGTCAAGCGCCGTCTGATCCGTGGAGTGGCTCACTCGGCCAAATTATCCAAGATAGGTCGTCCCAAGTACTCTGTTCAACCTACATCCTCGCGATCAGGGCTGAAACCGGGAACGAGGGCATTTGAGCGGGAACACCCGTATCAGAAACAGAGAAAAAGAGGGAGAGAAAGGGGAGGCTAAGGTTGCCCAAATCCCTAAATTTCTACCCAAAATCCCCAAATCAATCCAGAAAACCTAATGATTTAGAGGGGATTTCGGGGCTCACCTCGTTCGGATCCCATCGTCACCGTCGCTCCGGGCGCCACGCATTTGCTTGCCTTCGCCCGAGTGTGCACCGTGGCCTGAGGTCTGCCTTGTCGGAGCCGTGCGCGGCATCAGCTCGCCGCGCATGCGTGCGCCAACACGCCGCCTAGCCAACCTTCTCCCGCTCGGTGGCCGCTGCTTCGCTGGCGTGCTTTCTTCGCTCGCTTGGTCACCGCCGTCGCTGAGTTTTCGGGCGGGGAGGTCGAAGTGAGTATTACGGTTAGGGTTTTCGCTTCTTTGGTTTGATCCCGGGGCGATTTCAGCCGTCTGCCAAATCGATGGCTAGCGTTCCACCTCACGCGAGGCAGAGCACGCTGATGGGCTGGGCTCGTGTCTGGGCCTCGCTACTAGATGGCTATGCGATAGATGTTGCAATGCAACTGCCGATGCAATAGCGATCCACAAAGACGAATGTCCAAGCCTCCAGGGTACAAAGCAAACAAGGTCCATGAAAGTTGCAAGGATTTCCTGGGCCAAGGATTTAGTTATGTGTGAGACTATGTTTTTGTCATTTGTGGCTATATTATGTGTGGAATTTAGTTTTGTGACTATATTATGTGTAAGTGTGAGACTTAGTTTTGTGATTATATTATGTGTTGGACTATGTTTTGCGATTTCCGCCTAAGCGCGCCTAGGTGCCGCCTAGGCAGGCTAGGCGCTAGGCAGTGGGCCTCCGCCTGCCTACCGCCTAGCGCTTTTTTGAGCATTGCCTATAGCAAGTTAGCAACACTTAGAGATGATCTTGCTTGGTCCAAAATGGTTAACCTGGTGGTTAACATGCTAGATTATCGCACTCTGGAGAGAAGAGACCATATGAAACTAAGATCCCACGAGTGGTATCATATAGTCCAATTGTAGGCGTACAAAAAAAAATCATTCTGGATAAGGGCTAAATGCGAAGTGCACAATGGATGCCTAATCAGTAATTACGAAACACATAACATAATACTGAGGGTTTGAATCTTCAGTTCAATGCCACAAGACAGAGGGCAGGGCAGGCAAGGAAAAGGTTGTCCCGAGCTGTAGAACACAAGCAAGCAAACAATCTATGGCCCTATTTTGGGGGGCTTTACGTCAGCTTCAACTTCCAAAAAGCTAGCAAGCCTCCCAAACAGCTTAATTTTTAAGCAGCTTTTATCATAATCTAGAAGTTATATATAAAAAATAAAAGCCAAAAGCTAGATTGAACCTGCTTTTGCAGCTTATTACTAAGGAAAATTAGTTTTTTGTCACACGGTCTACAGCTACTTTTTAGCCAGAAAACCAAAAAACAGCTTTTTAGAAAAACTACAGCCCCCCAAACAGATCTTATATATTGGGTGAGAGGGGGGAGGGGGGGTTGTGTTGTTTGGTGGTTAAATAAACCAGTATTCACCCTGAAACAAGGGTAAGCAAACAAACTAGGTTTAAAACCATACAACTAGGGGCTGCAAAATTATTCTCTGAGCCGATGCGATTGTTCCAGATTTCTACTATCATAATTTCATGATATGTCTCAAGATTAAGCTCGAGATAGCTCTACCCATCAAAAGATCTCAATAAGCTGAGAAACAGGTATAGAAGTATAACAAACCAAGAAAAACTCACCTCGCCGCCTCCGCTTCCCCTGGCGACCGGACGCGGCAACCATCCTCGGCGCAGAGGAAGCCTTCCGACTGGGCGACGCAATCCCCACCTGCAAACCAAATCAAGAAACCATCAGCTCAGTAGAACCAAGAAATTGCACCCCAAAAAAGGGCGCAGAGACGAACAATGAGGAGGAAGGCAAACCCTAACCTTAAAAGAAGAAGGGGAGGAGGACGTGGACGGCGATGGGCTCGGCGCCCACGCCACAGCCGCCGCCGCCGCTGCCTGCATATCTTCGACAACAGAGAGGGCTCCGTGTTAATATCTGAGGCGCCGGGTATTCTCCGGAGAAGAAGACACGCGTCGTTGGGCGTCTGTTCCAACACGCGACGGTCCGTCTTGCCTGCCGCCCCCGTGCCGTTTTGGTTCGGCTCACCGTCAACAAGTCCAAACACGGGCTATTTATATTTCGGTCCCGTTTGGTAATTTGGAACTGGACTGTTTCTACTAGAATCTGGGAGAAACCCAATCAAACGGGCTAAAGGTTGGAATGATTCTCCTCGAAACGTTTCTTCTTTTTTCATACCGGGGCCAAATCGCTCTCAACCTTGTTCCACCCAAATTCACAGAATCCAGACAGCTAGACAAACGGTTTCCAGACAGTGATTCTAATTAGTAGAAACGTTTCAGGTAGAATCAGAATCATTTTCTGTAAAACCGTTTGGTACAGTTCCAGATTTTAGTAGAAACTAGTGAAACGGGGTTAAGGGTGATTCAGCCACGGCGTGGAAAAAGAAGAAAGGTTTCGAGAAGAATCGTTCCGAGTTTTAGCCCGTTTGGCTAGGTTTTCCTAGATTCTTGTAGAAACACCTCGGTTCCAAGTTGCCAAACAGGGCCTAAGAATCTGAAAGCGTTTCCGTTTCTATTATAATCTGGAACCGTACCAAACAGGGCCTTCATATATGATTCATACTGTACCGGTCCAGATTCGATTCATTTGCACTATTACAATGAGAGAAAAGAACCTGAAGACGCATGGAACTGATCCAATAGACACAAATATTAGGAAGTAAGAAATAAATTTTATTCAATCTTGAATATGTACAAAATTGTTGTCTCGTTAAAAACCTTACACCCCGGTATGGATACCCTCGGTTATGAAAAGAATACGGTAACTATGTATATATATACATTAATACATAGACTATCCGAGGCTGAAATTGTTAAAGTTGGCTACCGCTTTTGTGATCTCCGGATCCTCAGGCAGATGTTGTGTCCTGTCTTCTCCACACTTTAGTTTTTTAGGCATGTAATTGCCTTAACCTTTGAGAGACCACCTCATCGGCTTAAATACCTTCCTCACCAAACTGAAAGTGGCTTCCGACGAGACAGTGGACACCGGAACTATAAGTATGTCATTGTGAGACCCCGGATCAGCTATCCGAAATCTCCTGTGTATTTTCGTACTAGTCCCAGATTAGTAGCCAGTACACACAGTCAACAGTGATACTTCATTGCCGAACATAACGAAAGTTGTAACATAAATACTAAAGTATGGGCCACATGACCACTTACTACAATACTCGGTCAAAAGACCGGAGACACGACAGCGGAAAACAAAAGCAAAAACAAGCGAACAACAAAACGCCACAAGCGACGACTAGAAGCGCGACTACTTATCCTGGCAATCCTCCTCGAACTCTTCGGGGTAGAACTCACCATCTTCAGCGGCGTCCTGGTAGTTCTCTGATGATGACAAGTTGTGTAGCACGTGAGTACAAAAGTACTCAGCAAGTCGGGGAAAGTATGTGTATGTGGGGCTTTCCAAAGGAAGCTTAATATGGTTCTTTTGCACAAAGCCAAATTTATTAAACCATAATTAAGTATAATTGTCATAAATCACATTTTCACAATTATTTTAACAATTGAATTATTTAATATTGCAGTAAAGGTTCTATCCACCATCACTAATATAAAGGCTCTAACCGCCAACTTTAGAAAGATCAAAGTTAATCATATGACTCCTTCCGTCAAAGTATAAAACAGGTTCTATCCACCTTGTTGGCTCAATCCGCCATTCAACATCCGAGAGTTCTAACCACTCCCGAATCCCAAAACAAAACACCTTTTTGTTTTTAAAATCAAAACCAAAGTCTATCAATATGAAAGCATTCTTTGCTTTGCCCTTGACCGTAGGCACGGCTATTCGAATAGTTTTAACTCTGCAGAGGTGTACAACTTTACCCACAAGACATGATCATCTCTTGATGCCAAGCTATTAACACACTTCCTTTGGTGTGCCGGCAGAGAGATCATGACAAGGCCTTTACAATGTATACACCTAACCCGACCCACCCGCTGAGGTTTCACCGTTGTTAGGGTTCTAGCCACCCAGTACAGAAGCCCCCTCTTGCACCGTGTGAGAAAAACGACACTGCCTCTATCCGGCACTCACATTCCACCGTTTGGTGAATCTAAGTTAGGTTTCTACAAATTAGTTGGCTAGGTCGTACCATTATAGACATGTGGTAGTACGGTTATGCTTAGAATGGACAATCACAAGCGTCGGTCCTTAATCGACTTGGGGCGGCACTTGCACAAGACAACTAGTGCTCCATCCGCACCCACCCGACAATCCAATCCGCCCAAGTCCAAACCATTTTTCGTTTTCTTTTTATTTTAGAAAAACAGTACCAAAATCATAGTAATCATTTCCAAATCATACTTGAAATCATTATTTTTGAGTAATCCCACCCATGGGTTGTTTTCATCAATACTAGTCCTAAGCAATTCTACCGTACTATTGCACAAAGGGTACCATATAAGCATAAACATGGTTAAGCAAATGTCCTGGGGTTACAAGTAACATGGATGTCGATAACAAAGGAGGTAATCACAATTCGGATTAACTATACACTTATATTTGACATACGATAAAACATAGCATGCAAGTTTATAAAACATTTAAAACATATTTATAAATGTCGGTTCAACATGCGTCAAGGAGACTTGCCTTCAGTCGCAGTGAGGTCGTCGAACGATGAAAGTCCGGCGGCGGGGTCGACGGTCTTGGCGGGGTCCTCGGCTACGCGCAAAACGAGACAATAAATAAATACAAGAAAAAAAAATAAAATCCAAAAACAGAGGCCCCTTTGTTTTTCTAAAAATCCGATTTTTCGCACACGCACGGGCTCAGCCCAATCAAGAACAGAGGCCCCTTTGTTTTTCTAAAAATCCGATTTTTCGCCCAAATTTGCATGAAACTATACCAAACAAATTCATGGATCATCTAGAGGACATCGTTAGGGATCTATAGGAGCAAGGAATTGGATCAAAACTCACCGGAGGCGACGAATTTGGCAACGAACGGAGCTCCGACCGAAATGACAAAAACACGAAATTCGTCTCCAAAACTTGAGAGATCCTAAAATTGATTGAAAGGTTAGATGCTAGACTTCCTCACGGTCACAAAGAACCCACCGGAGTTTAGAAAAACCCACCGGAGAGATATCTATGGCCAAGAACACGATGAACTCCGAAAATATGACCCGACGTCGGTTTTCTTGTTCTAGCGGATGAATGAGTGGAAGAAGCTAAAGGAGGATCATACTACCGGGAAGGGGACTCTTAAACGAAGAGAATGGAAGTGGAATCGCGCGGAATGGAGTTGAAACGGCCGAGTTATGAGCATTAATGCAATTTTCGGTTTTTGACCGTTCGTGCAAATTCCGGCGAGATCCCGGGCTATGGATGGCAAGGAATGGAGAGAGGACGTCGCTACGGATTCAACGGACTTGCCGGTTCGCGATTTGGAGTTGAATTGAGGGAGATATGTACATTTAAAGAGAGCCCTAGCCATGGGAGAGAGCTTGAGCTCCTTCTCTGTTCTTCCATGGCAAGAGGTTGAAGAAAAACACTGTTCACGCCACGTGGCGACTCGTGATTGGCCGAGAATTACGTAAATGAACCTCCCCAGAGAAAAATTAGGAAAAATGGTCTAAAAATTCCGGAAAAATTCCTAGAACCATTTTGGAATATTTGGAACCCAATAAAATTGGTTTCGCGGAATTTGGATGAAATTTGTGGAATTGAATATTCAGGCGCGAATAGCGGGCATTAAACAAAAGCCGCGCGAGATAAAATAGGAGTGAAGGTCCAAAAATCTGGGGAATCATTCCAAAAATCATTTTGGAATATTTGGGACATAATTGAAGTGGTTTCGGGATTTTTGGAGCATTTTTGGACTTGGGTGAAATTTCGGGTAACGACGGGAATCTGGAAATTCGATTTTTTCGAACGGAAGGGAATTGAATCCCGATTTTGGATGGGAATGGATGCCAGGTTAATATAAACTCCAATGAAACTCCAAGTTTTGAATTTAATTACTTTAAATTAGATTTTTCTCCAGAAGGCGAAACTGAGGATGTTACAAACCTACCCCCCTTAGAGAGAATCTCGTCCCCGAGATTCAGACGGAGAAAGAAAAAGATCAGGAAACTCTGCTCGAAGATCTTCTTCACGTTCCCAGGTAGCTTCCTTCTCAGAATGATTGCTCCACTGAACCTTGCAGAATTTGATCACACGACTCCGGGTTCGACGCTCAGCTTCATCCAAAATCTTGACTGGAAACTCCGGGTACGACAGGTCTTCTTTCAATTCCATTTCTTCCAATGGCATCTGATGCTCGGGTACTCTGAGACACTTTCTCAATTGAGACACATGAAAGACGTCATGCACCCCGGACAGCTGTGGAGGCAATTCCAACTTGTAAGCCACTTCTCCTTTTCTGGCAATCACTGGGAATGGCCCGATGTAGCGGGGTGCTAACTTTCCACTAACGCGAAACCGTTTCATTCCTTTCAGAGGGGAGACCTTCAGATACACATGATCCCCAGGTGCAAAGCTTAATTCCCGTCGACGATTATCCGCATAGCTCTTCTGTCTTGACTGGGCTGTCTGCAGATTTTTCCGAATCTTCCGAACCTGCTCTTCGACTTCCTTCAGAATATCAGGTCCAACTATCTGCCCACCTTCGGTTTCCTTCCAATACAAGGGTGTCCTGCCTTTTCTTCCGTACAAAGCTCCAAAAGGCACCATCTTCAGACTGGTTTGAAAACTATTGTTATACGAAAACTCAGCATAGGGCAAATTCTGATCCCACGAACCTTTATAAGTCAAAGCACAAGCTCTCAACATGTCTTCTAGGATTTGATTTATTCTTTCCGTCTGTCCATTTGTTTGAGGATGGTAAGCAGTACTGAAGTTCAGATTCGTACCCAATACCTCATGCAATTTCTGCCAAAACCTTGAGGTAAACTGGGAACCCCGATCGGACACGATCTTCTTCGGCACACCGTGCAAACACACAATCTTGGCCATATATAACTCTGCGAGTTTGTCACCAGAATAGGTGGTCTTCACAGGAATGAAATGAGTTACTTTGGTTAATCTGTCCACAATGACCCAAATGGAATCATAACCGGATTTGGTTTTGGGTAATCCAGTTATAAAATTCATTCCAATTTTTTCTCATTTTCAGACAGGAACTTGCAAAGGCTGTAACAATCTGGCGGGTCTCTGATGCTCGGCTTTAACCAACTGGCAAACATCACAACGTGCCATGAAGTCAGCAACTTCTTTCTTCATATTGGACCACCAATATTTTTCTTTCAAATCCGCATACATCTTGGTACCTCCTGGGTGAATTGAATATACTGAGTCATGAGCTTCTTTCAAGACTACCTCCTTGATTCCTTCTTGGTTGGGGACTACTATCCTTTTTCCGAACCAGACCGTACCTTTTTCATCTTCCGAAAATCTGGGGTGTTTCCCTTTCTTCAAGCCATCTTTTAGGTCTGCAATACCCTTATCATCCTTCTGAGCCTCTCGGATCTGGTCTTCTAGGGTCAACCTCACTTCAACATTGAAGACGCAACCTTCGTTCACCAATTCCAAGTTAAGACATTGGAATTCTTCATGAAGCGTTGGCTGGCTTTCCTGTACCATAACGTTGTTGCAATAAGCTTTCCTGCTCAATGCATCCGCAACAACATTCGCTTTTCCAGGGTGATAATGGATTCCAACATTATAATCTTTTACCAGTTCCAACCATCTTCTCTGCCTCAGGTTGAGATCAGACTGGGTGAAGATATACTTCAAACTCTTATGATCCGTATAGATCTCACATCTATTGCCGATCAGGTAATGCCTCCAAATCTTGAGGGCATGCACAACTGCGGCTAACTCCAAGTCATGAGTGGGGTAATTCTCTTCATGAGGTCGCAGTTGTCTTGAAGCATAGGCTATAACTTTTCCTTCTTGCATCAAAACACATCCAAGACCTTGCTTTGACGCATCACAGTAAACCTCGAAATCCTTATGGATATCAGGCAGAATCAGAACTGGGGCCGAGGTTAGTCTCTTCTTCAACTCCTGAAAACTCTGCTCACAAGCTTTAGTCCATTCAAACTTCTTTTCTTTCTTCAACAGCTGAGTAAGAGGTCTGGCTATCTTCGAGAAACCATCATTGAATCTTCGATAGTAACCAGCTAATCCCAGAAAACTTCTGATGTCCGGGACGGACCTGGGTTGCTTCCAATCCAGAACATCTCTTACTTTAGCAGGATCCATTGCTACTCCTTCAGCAGAAATGATACGACCCAGGAACGATACCTCTTTCAACCAAAAGTCACACTTACTGAACTTAGCATACAGCTGATGTTTTCTTAATTTTTCCAAAACTATCTGCAGATGATCTTCATGTTCTTTTCTGCTCTTGGAATAAACAAGAATGTCATCTATGAAGACCACAACAAACTTGTCCAAATACTCCATGAACACTTTATTCATCATATTCATGAAGTAAGACGGGGCATTGGTTAATCCAAAAGACATTACTGTAAACTCATACAGTCCATATCTGGTAGTGAATGCTATTTTCGGAATATCCTCTTTCCTTATTTTCAGCTGATGATATCCCGATCTCAAATCTATCTTGGAGAAGACTTGAGCTCCCTTCAACTGATCAAACAGATCATCAATCCGAGGCAGCGGATACTTGTTCTTGATTGTGACCTCATTCAAAGACCTGTAGTCTATGCACATCCTCAGACTACCATCCTTTTTCGTGATGAAGATCACAGGCGATCCCCAAGGCGACGAACTGGGTCGGATGAATCCTTTCTCTTGCAGTTCTTCGATCTGTTTCTTCATCTCGACCAACTCATTGGAAGGTAGCCGATAAGGTCTCTTTGAGATTGGAGCGGTACCAGGTACAAGCTCAATCACAAACTCGACATCTCGATCTGGTGGCATACCGGGCAACTCTTCGGGGAATACATCCAGGTACTCATTGACTATCGGCACATTCTCCAACAATGTACCTTTCAGACGGTTCAGGGTACTACCCCCTTAGAGGAAAGATTAGACAAGAATTCCACTCTAATCCCCTCAGGGCTGGTAAGCGAGATAGCTCTACTAGCACAGTCTATCTGACCCTTGTACTTGGTTAACCAATCCATTCCAAGGATTACTTCTATACCCTTAGTATCCAATAGTATTAAGTTCGCTAGGAACTTTACCCCTTTTATTACTATATCCATTTTCGGACAAACAACAGTTGTTCTTAGTTCTTTACCAGGGGATTGCACTAATAAAGGGTTTCTTAACTGTACTGTATTCCAATTATGCTTTTTTAACCAAGTATTCTGATATGAAAGAATGTGTGGCGCCAGAATCAAACAGAACTGAAGCAGGTACTGAGTTGACATGGAACTTACCATAGACCACAACAGGCGCATCTTGAGCCTCCTCGGCAGTGATGTGATTCACACGCCCTCTTCCAGCCATTCTTAGCGTGCGCGGGGTCTGCGGGGTTCCTCTTCCTTGAGCCGGCGCCGGAGCGCGGGCTGGCGTTGATCCCAGATTAAACCTTACTGGGGTGACGGGCTGACGCTTCTGTGGGCAGTTGTTGGCATAGTGCCCCATCTCCCGGCAGTTGAAGCACTGAACTCCTGCCATGGCGGTTCCACTCTTCTAAGCTTGGGCTCCTGCATTGCCGGCAGGGGCTTGTCCAATTGGGCGCAGGGTGGACGTTGGGGTCCTTGGCGCGTTGGGAACTGCTGGCCTGCTGGGCGGCTGCTGCTGAAACGTGCGGGGCCTGGAGCTGCTAGCACCGCGCTGGTTCTGGAACATCATCTTGCGCTTGCGCGACTCAAACAGCTGACGCTGAGCATCCTCCTGAATCAGCGCCTTATTCACCATATGCTGAAACGACGGAAAGTCGCTCGAAACCAGCTGAACCTTCAAGTTAGGGTCAAGGCCCTCCATAAAACGCCAGATCCTGGCCTCATCAGTCGCGACATCAGCAGCCGCATAGCAAGAAAGCTGGGTAAACCGGTTCAGGTATTCTGACACCGACAAGTTCCCCTGTTGTAGCTTATGAAACTCCCGTCGTTTCATCTCCATGATACCCTTCGGGATATGGGTGGCTCGAAAAGCTTCCACGAACTCCTCCCAAGCAATATTCTGAGGGTTAGCATGGGCAGCACAGTAATTCTCCCACCAGTTAGCTGCAGTTCCCTTCAACTGGTGCGAAGCAAACCGGACGCTCTCCATGTCATCACACTGAGCCAGATGGAGCTTCCTTTCCACATCTTTCAACCAATCATCCGCTTCTAGCGGATCCACTGCTCCCGCAAAGGTGGGAGGTCTTGTCCTCATAAACTCCCCAAATTTGGATTGGGGCGGCTCTGCGGCCTGAGCTGGTGCAGCCTGGGGCTGATTCAGAACATTCTGAGCTAGGGCTTGAAGAAGCTGAATCTGCATTGCCATCATCTGCTCGAGGTTGGGCGGTTGAACTGGAGGTGGGGGCGGCGGCGGATCATGCTGAGGCGCAGGGGGCGGTCCTTGGTGAGCAGGTGGCGGTAACTGCCCAATGGCATCCTGCTGCTCCTGCGGCTCCACAAACTCTTCATCATGGAAGTGCACGGGTCCACGGGCATGTCCACGGCCTCTACCGCGGCCACGACCACGGCCAGGGTTCTCCATCTGGAACTGCTGACGAGGAAAGCACAAGGGAGAAAGGAAGAGCAAAGATAAGAAATAGGGGACTAAACAACATCCACAACCACAGGCACACAACAGAAGGGAAAACCAACTGAACTCCAATTAAAACAAAATAGTTTTGGGGATGGCTGTATCACAAATGCCTAAGGGCACGATACAATCCAACAAGCACTTATTCAACGTTCTAATCGAAACAAAATAAAGGTCCTCCAGACTAGAACAACTAGATGCTCGCGTCACTCTCGTAGACACGCGGGGACGGGTCCTCCTCCTCCTCCTCGCTCCTGCTGCGGGAAGGTGAAGCTGAAGAAGAAGGTCCTGCACCTCCAGGGGCGGCCAAGAAGCTCAAAGACACTCCCAAAGGTGACTGGTGCCTGACTGACTTGCGCGCGGTCTCCCGAGTTCTCAGGCCTTGATGACGCTTGGCTGGCGGGGCATCGATCGGCACGTCGTGGGTAGGTGGGTCCTCCGGAACAGGCACTGGTGGTGGTGGTGCCACAGGCTGTGCCTCCTGCACAGGAGCTGGTGGTGGAAGCGAACGGGCGTCCCTCCTCTCCTCCAGAAGCTGGTGGTTCTCCTCTCTCACTACAGTCAAAGCCCGACGCAAATCCTGCATCTCGCCGGTGATCCGCACATTGGCCTCATCCTGAGCCTGGATGAGAGACCCCATGTGCACCACTGTTGGGTCGGCCTCCTACTCCAAACTCCTGAACTGGCTGTACATCATCCCGACCTGGAAGCGGGGAAACAGGCGGTACGGGGAGTCCTCCAGCCGATCGCGGTAGCTTTCCCCCAACAGGAGGATAGCCTTTTTGGCAGCATCCTGAAGTGCATACGCCAGAATCGACCTCTCAGCCGTAAAGTAGAACAGTCTGTCCTCCGCGCGGACTCGGCTCCTCGCGAAGACCAGCAAGCGGACCTACCACAAGTCCTGGCCAAGACCAGAAATAAACTGGTAGCGATACTCAGGACGATGGGGAAACCCCAACTCCTGCAGCATCAGCGACAGCTCCTCGCAGAAGTCTCCAGCCTGAGCGGCGAAAGTGGTGACAGTCGGCATCTACAAATTTTGAAAACAAGGTGGGATTAGTAACGAATTTTAAATAAAGGATAGGATAAGCACAAGACACTAGGAGAGAGGAGATAGAAGCAAAGGAACTTAAACTTTTGTAAGTACATTTTTATAAAAATATAAGTCCTTAAGGCTTTGCCATTCTAACTAAATCACATCCTACAGTCGTCCTGGATCTGATACCACTGCTGTGAGACCCCGGATCAGCTATCCGAAATCTCCTGTGTATTTTCGTACTAGTCCCAGATTAGTAGCCAGTACACACAGTCAACAGTGATACTTCATTGCCGAACATAACGAAAGTTGTAACATAAATACTAAAGTATGGGCCACATGACCACTTACTACAATACTCGGTCAAAAGACCGGAGACACGACAGCAGAAAACAAAAGCAAAAACAAGCGAACACCAAAACGCCACAGGCGACGACTAGAAGCGCGACTAGTTATCCTGGCAATCCTCCTCGAACTCTTCGGGGTAGAACTCACCATCTTCAGCGGCGTCCTGGTAGTTCTCTGATGATGACAAGTTGTGTAGCACGTGAGTACAAAAGTACTCAGCAAGTCGGGGAAAGTATGTGTATGTGGGGCTTTCCAAAGGAAACTTAATATGGTTCTTTTGCACAAAGCCAAATTTATTAAACCATAATTAAGTATAATTGTCATAAAGCACATTTTCACAATTATTTTAACAATTGAATTATTTAATATTGCAGTAAAGGTTCTATCCACCATCACTAATATAAAGGCTCTAACCGCCAACTTTAGAAAGATCAAAGTTAATCATATGACTCCTTCCGTCAAAGTATAAAACAGGTTCTATCCACCTTTTTGGCTCAATCCGCCATTCAACATCCGAGAGTTCTAACCACTCCCGAATCCCAAAACAAAACACCTTTTTGTTTTTAAAATCAAAACCAAAGTCTACCAATATGAAAGCATTCTTTGCTTTGCCCTTGACCGTAGGCACGACTATTCGAATAGTTTTAACTCTGCAGAGGTGTACAACTTTACCCACAAGACATGATCATCTCTTGATGCCAAGCTATTAACACACTTCCTTTGGTGTGCCGGCAGAGACATCATGACAAGGCCTTTACAATGTATACACCTAACCCGACCCACCCGCTGAGGTTTCACCGCTATTAGGGTTCTAGCCACCCAGTACAGAAGCCCCCTCTTGCGCCGTGTGAGAAAAACGACACTACCTCTATCCGGCACTCACATTCCACCCTTTGGTGAGTCTAAGTTAGGTTTCTACAAATTAGTTGGCCAGGTCGTACCATTATAGACATGTGGTAGTACGGTTATGCTTAGAATGGACAATCACAAGTGTCGGTCCTTAATCGACTTGGGGCGGCACTTGCACAAGACAACTAGTGCTCCATCCGCACCCACCCGACAATCCAATCCGCCCAAGTCCAAACCATTTTTTGTTTTCTTTTTATTTTAGAAAAACAATACCAAAATCATAGTAATCATTTCCAAATCATACTTGAAATCATTATTTTTGAGTAATCCCACCCATGGGTTGTTTTCATCAATACTAGTCCTAAGCAATTCTACCGTACTATTGTACAAAGGGTACCATATAAGCATAAACATGGTTTAGCAAATGTCCTAGGGTTACAAGTAACATGAATGTCGATAACAAAGGAGGTAATCACAATTCGGATTAACTATACACTTATATTTGACATACGATAAAACATAGCATGCAAGTTTATAAAACATTTAAAACATATTTATAAATGTCGGTTCAACATGCGTCAAGGAGACTTGCCTTCAGTCGTGGTGAGGTCGTCGAACGATGAAAGTCCGGCGGCGGGGTCCTCGGCTACGCGCAAAACGAGACAATAAATAAATACAAGAAAAAAAATAAAATCCAAAAATTACAAAAGTAGTACTGGCAGGTAGATATTGATTTTAGATGAATTTAGAAATTTGAACGGAGTCAATCGGAGTTCGGACGGAAAAGATATGAGCTTCCGAAGTTTGAAATTTGGAAAATTGAAAAACGAGGGAATATTCCTTTTTTCAATTTTCTGATTTTTGGGATTGGATTGAGTCTCTTGCAAGGGGGCCCCACATGTCATTGGGTGTAGGTTGTCTTCAACCTTGGGTTTTGCCATGGGAGGCAAGGATGGAGCTTGGGGGGTGGCGGTGAGGCCCGGTAGCGGCTGCCGTGGCCAAGTCGCCGGCGGCTGTGGCAGCCTTGTAGCATGAAGCGGCGGCCCGTTAGGGTGCCTTGTGGCCAGTGGAAGCGGCGCTGGCGCTGGCGGGCGGTGGACGTCGGCCGGGCACGCATGCACATGCACGGGCTCAGCCCAATCAAGAACAGAGGCCCCTTTGTTTTTCTAAAAATCCGATTTTTCGCCCAAATTTGCATGAAACTATACCAAACAAATTCATGGATCATCTAGAGGACATCCTTAGGGATCTATAGGAGCAAGGAATTGGATCAAAACTCACCGGAGGCGACGAATTTGGCGACGAACGGAGCTCCGACCGAAATGACCAAAACACGAAATTCGTCTCCAAAACTTGAGAGATCCTAAAATTGATTGAAAGGTTAGATGCTAGACTTCCTCACGGTCACAAAGAACCCACCGGAGTTGAGAAAGACCCACCGGAGAGAGATCTATGGCCAAGAACACGATGAACTCCGAAACTATGACCCGGCGTCGGTTTTCTTGTTCTAGCGGATGAATGAGTGGAAGAAGCTAAAGGAGGATCATACTACCAGGAAGGGGACTCTTAAACGAAGAGAATGGAAGTGGAATCGCGCGGAATGGAGTTGAAACGGCCGAGTTATGAGCATTAATGCAATTTTCGGTTTTTGACCGTTCGTGCAAATTCCGGCGAGATCCCAAGCTATGGATGGCAAGGAATGGAGAGAGGACGTCGCTACGGATTCAACGGACTTGCCGGTTCGCGATTTGGAGTTGAATTGAGGGAGATATGTACATTTAAAGAGAGGCCTAGCCATGGGAGAGAGCTTGAGCTCCTTCTCTGTTCTTCCATGGCAAGAGGTTGAAGAAAAGCACTGTTCACGCCACGTGGCGACTCGTGATTGGCCGAGAATTACGTAAATGAACCGCCTTAGAGAAAAATTAGGAAAAATGGTCTAAAAATTCTGGAAAAATTCCTAGAACCATTTTGGAATATTTGGAACCCAATAAAATTAGTTTCGCGGAATTTGGATAAAATTTCTGGAATTGAATATTCAGGCGCGAATAACGGGCATTAAACAAAAGCCGCGCGAGATAAAATAGGAGCGAAGGTCCAAAAATCCGGGGAATCATTCCAGAAATGATTTTGGAATATTTGGGACATAATTGAAGTGTTTTCGGGATTTTTGGAGCATTTTTGGACTCGGGTGAAATTTCGGGTACCAGCGGGAATCTGGAAATTCGATTTTTCGAACGGAACGGAATTGAATCCCGATTTTGGATGGGAATGGATGCCAGGTTAAAATAAACACCAAGGAAACTCCAAGTTTTGAATTTAATTACTTTAAATTAGATTGTTTTCCGGAAGGCGAAACTAAGGATGTTACAGTCCTGTGCAAAATGGGATAGCAAGGGGTAAATATGTTGGTTATTCTTCCACCACAAGAACAAGTTGAGTTGATTTTCCTCGTCTTGTCAAATTCGGTCTCCACGAAAGGTATGTCGAGGTAGTGGTTGACCTCTACTCATGGATTATATGTCGACCTGCTCGGCGGTTGGGAAGACGAACCAGACATCTTGCTTTTTTGTTTCTTCCATATGTTTGAAGCGGTTGAACTGTCTCGTGTTTGTTGCGTTGTTGAGATAGATTTTTTTGCTTCACTTTTGGTGCCAAACTTCTCATAATATTTGTTAAAAACTCTGAAAAGCTCGTTATAAACATGAGTATAGGCATCGAAAAAAATCAAGATCGAATGCCTCACTTATTCCGTGGAAGGCGCCTTGTAAGTCAAATAATTTTCTTCAATGATCCAAAATAGTAGCAAAACAGTAAAGATGTAGATTATCTTAAAAATATTTAAATTTTATGATTCATTGGTTCTATAATGGGATGTAAAATATGATCATCTCTATTTTCTTTAAAAGCATTAGCAATAGTCCAAAGCCACTCTATGACTAAGGAAGAAGTTGTGTAGTACACATTGGATAAATCTTTAATTGCATTGAAATTTTTTTCTAAAATATTACAAAAATAACCGAAAATTTGCCAATCCACTTCAGTAACCAACATCTTACAATTATTGTAGTTGACGAAGACAGTGACAATATGTTCGTAGTCCTTACACCGCGTGAGCATAATATACGTCGAGTTCCATCTAACATTCATATCAAGGTTGAATCTTCTTGGTTCCTTATTGTTAGCCATGCAGTACTCTGAAAACTGTGCAAACCTTATAGGTGAAACTGTGTTAGTGGAGCTGAAATGTTCAACTGAGTTTTCGAGTTAGGTGTAGGCAAAATGAGCTTTTCCACTTGCCTAGAGAAATGTATTAAATTTCCTTTATTTTAATAAAATGTATTTTTTTCCTTGATTTGGAGTTAAGAATCAGAAGTTATGATAGAACAAAGTTGTTGTCCAGAACTGAGTCCTTGCTGAAAAGTTCAGAGTTGGTCTGAAGTTCAGAAGGCAGTTTGAGGACTTTAAATTGAGTTGATTAACAAATGGCTATGGGGTAACTCTATGTTATCCTCTTGTGCTCATTTAGAGTCGAATAACTTGATTTTTGGTTCAACCATTAAAAATTTATGCAAGTTTTCCATTTTGTTGTCCAAATTGTGACTTGTAGCAGATTCAGTTTTGTTTTGTGTTTTAGGACAAATTAGAGGCCGAGTTGGAATTTACAATTGCCTAGAGATATATGGGAATTTCTGTGTAGATGCATAAAATATCTTTGTTTGCTTAATTTGAAGTTATATAGCAATAGTTATGCTTTGGCGAAGTGGGCTATCCAAACTAGTTTGTGTGAAATTCAGAGTTTGGGGCTGTTTTGGGGCAAAGTTTGTAGTAGTAAGTGAAAGGGGTTATTTGTTGTTGTTGTTGGCTATAGTTTGTATGAAATCGATTATGCGGTGATTATTTCAGGAGGTGTGGCTTCGGAGGTGGCTTCAACCCAGCGCCACATCGCTTTGTGAGGCTAAAAGGCAAGTGTACCATATCGATTAAACGCTAAAAGGATGAGGCATGCTTTGCTCTGCGATTTTTGATCATGTTGATAATTATGATGATGCAAATGCTAAGCTCATAGTTACATTGGTATGTCATATGCGTGTGAATCGATTAGATTATTATTGAATGTTAAGTATGGGATGTGAGTATGGTTAATGATCATGTATTTAAATTTGGCTATGTGAAATGTTAGAAATGAATGAAGTTTGCAATTTAATTGTGTTAATTGCATTTGTGCATCCATAATGGAAGAGACGATCCATTCTGATGCGGGCCTCTGTGTTCACACGTAGTGAACACGAAAGTCCTACCTCGTAGTCCTATTCATCGAGGTGAATGGGAGCGAGACAGTAAGAGTAGGCACCTTCCACGAGATGGAAGGGATGTGAGGGTGCACACTGACGGGTGTGCACTCGGTAGTACCGGTACGTGCATCGAAAAGAGCATACATGAGCATGCATATCGCATTGCATACTAACGATGGCATTGAGTTAAATGGAAATGTGTAGTGTTGGGATCGAGTCGTGGACTCATCCAAAGAGATTCAAAGAGGTATGTGTAGGAATTAAGCAATGAAGTGAAAAGAAGTAATGTTGTTGAGATTATTGTTTTATGAATTTGTGCATTTAGATAAGAATTATGCTCTTACTGTTGATTTAATTGTGTTAATTGAGTTTTGTGATGCACTTTGCTGAGCCTTGGACTCACGCCTGTTCGTTTAATGTTTTTAGGTACCATGAGGACGACTTGTCGGGTTGGGACTTAGATCACCCTCACCCACTTCAGGACACACATCTAATTTATAGCTTGGAAGAATGTATCTTGATGATAATTAGTGTTGGATTGTTGAAGTAATATGCTTATGATTAAACTATTATTGCATGGTTATGGATGGTTTATGTCGATAGTTCTTTTATGATGCGTCGTAATTGTCTCTCGATTGTTTAGTGTAGTTCTTTTGCTTACATGTCATGATGGTTGATTGATTCCATGACAGGTGATATTGTTGCTAGAATGCTTATTGTGATCTCTTTGAAGTTGAGGATTTATAGCTGTTAGAAGACCATGACCCTTTGTGTGTGCTTAGCGGGTCATGATGGTTAGTGGATTCCTTGTTGTTATTATTAATTTGTTATTTGTCATGTCTTTGCCTGCTGAGTGGATGTCCATTTAGTAGGGGAGATCTTGCAAAAAAATTTGGATGAAATTTGGTTAGGTTTTGGTAGCACCTTGGGCATGTGAGGTGCCGGGTGTTACACACTGATATGTGAGCCTTGATAGCCCTAGCTCATGGATAGACACTTGATGATGTCAAAATGGGTATATTCGATTATTACATGCATATGCTTAGCCATGTTTTAGATTGGGATACGAACAGATGGTTTTACTGTTCGTAATGAATTTAAAATATTTGACATATTGAATTAAAATGTTGGACATGACAAACTTTAATCTTGAACTTGTTGGAATATTCTGACTATTGATATATTTTTTTATGAAAATAAAACTATGATTTTAACGCGGGCGATTATTGGCAATAGCCGAAAGTGCAATTAATAATGCATGTAGATAAGGGGGAGATTTATTGCCCAGGTCGATTGAGGACCAAACGTAGTGTTGTATGATCCAAGAAATAATCATACATCCGTAAGTGCTGGCATCGGACAGCCTTAACCTATTGTTACTTTTATTACCTTCATGTTATTCAAACTTGTTACTTTTATATTTACATACTTGTTATTTTATTTCTTTTACAAATTTTCGCTTTGAATCTATTATTCAGTATTTATAATTTAATTCAACTCCAAGCAAAATAAACCGTAGTAGCATTTCTCTTGATATAGCCTTGTTATTATTGTTGTTTTTAGGTGAAGAAAAAGAATATCTGCGGAATCATGTTTTGACACAGGTTACGGGAATTATGACGATGATTTTATTTAGGGATTATACCTTGTCAGTTGCTTGAGGATTATGTGGCACACTACAAGACTTTCAGTTCTTCCGTTGTATTCTAATTGACCTCATCGGTCGTATTGTATTTATATACTTTCGCCATTATATGAAATAAAATATTGTGTATGGTTGTAATTTCAAATTGTGTTTGTGCGTGCTAGCTACTGATCATGGGACTAGCACAGTATGCACTTCAGAACCTTTCTTTTATGTTACAATGTAGCATAAAAAGGAGGGTCTCATAGTGCGTCGTCCAACAGGGTGCGTACTACTACAGATCAGACCATCAATCCCGGTTAACAACGGTCATCGATCGGTTTTGAACCAGTACCGATATCCGGATCGATGCTCATTGGGCATCGATCGGTTCCACCAACCGATCGATAGTACTAGAAATATTTCAAAATATATCGAGAATGTATGGAAGAAGTGGGACTCGAACCCGCAACCTCGTGACTCCAACCTCACCCTTCTAACCAACTCACCCACCATCGCGTACTAATATACATAGAATATGCATTCCTTTTGAACTTTCCTGAAACGAGGCATTAGTACCGGTTCGTAACACGAACCGTGCATCGATGCACTCATCGACCGGTTGGTAACACGAACCGATCGATGCCATCACATTAGTACCGGTTGGTAACACGAACCGATCGATGCCGATCTTGATCTTCGTGGTCACGAACGGTACTAATGTGAGGGCATCAAGATCGGTTCGTTACCAACCGATCAAAGCCTACTACGTACGTAGCTAATGAACCGGTATTGATGTCACTATCAGTACCGGTTCAAATACAATCGGTACGTATGTGGTGTGTGTCGGTGGTGACGTTGGGGCACGAAGTGGCCAGCATGAGGGCTGTGGGTGCTAGTGCCAGTGCTGGTGCAGACGACGATAGGCCGCGAACGCTGGCGGCGTGCCGGCGCCAGAGCAATATCAGGCTAGCGTGCGGTCAATGAGCACGGTGTGGTGCCAACAGGGAGCGGCGCACGGGCGCCGGGCGCTGCGAGCGATGCAGCCTGGCACATCGGGCGAGGGCCGCCGCATGCACAGCGCGAGTGGCATCGGTTGAGGGTGCAACAGCCGAGAACGGCGGCGTGAACCTTGCACCCTTCTGGTCCTATCATTATTTTTTTGATATGATGAACAGTGCATAGAAAATCCCTAATTCATCAATTTATTCGAGAGCAGCCAAACTAGTAATTAGGGGAAATAATCTGTAGAATTATGGGACTGTTCATGTGCGATTAACTTACGTAGCTCGAATTTACGTACATCTTGTAAAAGTTTTGATCACGTATTGCTGGTTGATTATGATACAATGTAGATTGATACAAGCAGATGATCTCAATCAGGCTCGGCCTCGGCGAACTTTATGATGGCTTTGTCGATCTGTAAGGGTGTGTTTGGTTACCTGCACCATCCTAGCTTGTTTCGTATGAGCCATCCAGGCTAGCCTTAGCCTGACTGAGTGGATGCAAGTTAAGTTGTTTGGTTGCTTGTTTGTGCATCTTATGGGCCTGCATTAGAGAGAAGTCTAATTTCTGTGTTTTCTCCATCCTGTATGAGTGGGTGCAATTGCATCCACCTAGCCAGGATGAACAGGAAACCAAACATGCGTCTAATAGATACAGTTGCATCCACTCATGCGATTCAGGCACCATGTAGGCAACCAAACACACCCTAAGTAATTCAGTGAGTAGCGCTTGTTGAGGAGATTCCTGACTACATGATTGCATCAATTGCGTCGGCTCAATTGCGCTCCAGATCCGATCATCCTGATCGTGAGCTCGTCTCCGAGTGCATGGTCATGGTCAAGGTAAAGCATCGGATCGTACCAAAAAAATCACGGCAAATTTTGAATTCTATACAAAACAATACACGTATTTTCAATTCAGCACAACAGTTGAACGTATTTGCGAAAAAACCACTTGTATTCGCTGTACTATTTCGCGAAAACATATAAACACAAAATGAAATAGCGAATACGGTGTATAATCGTCATGAAATAGCGAATACGGGTAAACTTAGTGCCACGTAGCGAATACGTCATGTATTCGCCGCACCACACCTAGCGCGAATACAGGGGCCCTGTATTCGCCGCCGCGATGGCTGTCAGTTCGTGATGCTTCTATTGCATATGTGTCCATACTAATGCATACACTAATGCATATGGCTGTCAGTTCGTGTAATGTGAGACCACATGGAGGTCATTCTATAGTCTACCTTCAATTGGCATCTTCCATCTTTCCAGGCATCCCGTATTCGCTACATGCATCTCCATGCATCCCGTACTGGCTGGCATCGTCCCTCTTGAATACACCTGTATCTTTCCATGCATCTCTTGGCTGGCATCTTCCATCTTTCCAGTAATCGATCGAGCCCCCCTGTATTCCTATAAGGTGTAGCGAATACAGGTGTATTCGCTATACCATATAGCGAATACAGGTTTATTCGCTGCTGTTGCAGATACCTGTATTCGTTATTTCATGCTGCATATACAGTGTATTCGCTTTTAATTTCCAGTTTGCTTTTACGTATTTTCGTGAAATAGTACAACGAATACATGTGGTTTTTTTACAAATACGGTAAACTGTTGTATCGAATTGAAAATACGCGGTATCTTTTGTATAGAATTCAAAATTTGCCGAAAAATCACAGGTTTATATGTGGTTAGAACCGACAAAACAAAATTGATTGCACCGAAGCAAGCTCGACGAGGAGGCAATGAGAACGACGTTGTTGACGTAGTGAAGAAGGTGAGCCGGCCATTTCAGTGCCGGAGCGGCAAATAAGTATATCTGTTTTGGAGCTGGAGAAACCGAGGGAAGCAAGATGAGTGACAAACTGTTGGTACAACGCGCGGTGTGCCTGCTTCGAATCGTGAAGAGAGTAGTTGCGGTCGAGATCGATGGATCGGTAGAATCTTATGGATGGTGAAGGAAGTGTTTTCGACGTCTGAGCTGCCGAATGAACCGTCCATGAAAAGAGGGCGAGAGAGAGAGAGAGAGAGAGAACGACTGGGATGGTAGCTGGCTTGCATATATAATTACGTACATAGTACGTCAACTAACCCAGCGTGCTTTGTATCGATGGAGCGAGCCGTACATATATAATTACGTACATAGTGCGTCTCGCACGACTATACGCGAGTAAAACTAGTAATTAAGCACTGCCAATAGTTTTTGGCACGTCTAACACGCGCGGCCGTCGATGGCCATGTGCTATCTAGTCACTAGTACGAGGATTTCTAAATCAGAGTTTAAGGTCATTAGTAATGTCCGTAGCCTGTTATTAGTTTGTTTGCTTGTATAGTATTTGAAAATAATAATACTTGAAAAACACAAAAAAGACTCAATGGGTTGGCAATGATGGTATTTGAAAATGATATTTTCGAGAAGATTAATTATGAAGATATAATTGAAGATTTTATTTTAAAAAATACTAGACAGATGATGTAGAACATAAAGTCAGTACTATCTTGACTCTTTTAACGTTGATATTTGATATGTTCATAAATTTTGTAAGAAAAAGTACATATTAAAGTTATATAATTGTCAAAAATATGTCTTATTTATAGTAGATATGAATTTTTTAAAATTTTAGAGGCTCAATTTGCATTTCGCTCTGGAGCCCCAAATTTCTGGAGACGGTCCTGCACATGGTACAGACTGCTCCCTCGGTATAAATTTATACATAAAACATATTTAATCACGTATATATACCCTAATTGAATATAATCAATGCAAGCATATATATATAATAAAGATATTTATTTATTAGGGATATAGAAAAAACTTCAACACTAATAATTAGTATTACACTGGACACGTGCATGCGTTGCACCAAACAGAAGAGGGAACACACGGAGTAAGACGAACAAACTGACGCAAGCACGCGCGGGCGCCAACCATCGACTCGATCACGCGTACCGGTCGATGTCGATCACCACCGGCGCGTCGTCCTCCGTCGGCCGCGGCCGCAGGAGAGCGCCCGGAACGCGCGGGAGAACATCCCCGCCTTGCGCCCCGGCCCGACCAGGCGCCGCCACAGCGCCCGGAGCGACGGCGTCCGCCGGCTCGACCGGAACGCCGCTGGCGTAGTCGTCGTCGCCTTCTTCCTCCGCCACGGCGACCTTGTCGTCAGCGACGGCATTCTCAGCAGCTTACCTCAGCCTCTTGCTTGTGATGAGCCGACAAGAAACAGAGATCGATAGAACGTTGCACTGTGCATGCGCTCGGCTGGATCTATCCATCGCCGGCACGGTTCTATTTAAACTTGGCGCCGGCCGGCTGTTCTGGATGCACTGACCGACGCGTGTGCGCGCGCGTGTAGACAAGGTAGCGGCTTAGAGATAAGTGCGTACGTGGTACCTACACGTGCCAAGCGCGCGCTTCGTCGATCGCAGCGAGGAGTATAGGCTCGCTGTGCCTACCACGTTGTAGCTGGTTGACACGTGTGCGCGTGGATACCGACGAAGTACACGTATGGGCTAACAAAACGACAGGACCACCGGCCACGTAACGGCGCTCGTCATGTGACTGTGTCCAGTTTTGGCAGAAATTGGATGATTTGCGACATATGAAACTCTCGTGAACTTTTATGCTCTAAGGAAGCAGCTCTGTATATATAGTAAATGGCTTTCGCATCTTTTAAATCGTACATCCATGCGTTTCAAAGTATAATCAATTAATCATAGCTAGAGTTCCGTGGTTTTGTTTTAATAAGGTTTGCACGTGATTTTAGTCATGACATGTCTCTTTTGCCCTCATTTATATTTCACTCTGTTCGAACACTTGTTAGCAAACATTCACACACTATTCTTTCTTGAGAGGTGCTTCTATGCTCTTCCTTCTGGTACAAGTTGCACAAATCTTGAAGCAAGCGAAGGGGTAAGTAATCACCATCTACCCTTCATTCATGCTTTAATAATTGTGCAACTTTTAAAAAGAAGAGCATAGAAACACCTCTCTTCTTTCTTTTATTCCGAAGACATCTACAGTAGGGCATCATGGTCATTTACCTCTACCGACGTCGTCTTAGTTTTATAACTTCACTAGTTACATGCCCGTGCATTGCTACGAAAAACAAAATTAATAACGAAAAATAAAGATTAAAAAATAAAAAAATTATTTCACAAGATCAAACATCTATCTTTAACGCTTCGTTTCTTACGAAAGCTGGCTAATTATAGCAACGCTTCGTTTTTTGCGTAGGGCAATTAAGCAGGGCAATTAATGACGTGGGTAGAACTCACCACTGCCACCAACTGTTGCTTTATAATAGCACTAGTTACATGCCCGTGCATTGCTACGAAAAACAAAATTGATAATGAAAAATAAAGATTAAAAAATAAAAAAATTATTTCACAAGATCAAACATCTATCTTTAACGCTTCGTTTCTTGCGAAAGCTGACTAATTAAAGCAACGCTCCGTTTTTTGCGTAGGGCAATTAAGTAGGGCAATTAAGCAGGGTAATTAATGACGTGAGTAGAACTCACCACTGCCACCAACTGTTGCTTTATAGTAGAGATAATCCTGTGAATGACCAAAATACGCCTTATAACACACGGTCTACCCCTCCCCCTGGCTTCCTTCTGCCCTCCCCTTCGGCCTTCCCCACACGCGTCGCCGTCGCATCCCACCACGACCAGAGCAACGACTTGGCGCGGCGAGGCGCCGCGAGGTAATTAATGGCGGCGGCGGGGGATCGAGTAGTTGGAGTCGCTTCTCCAAAACCTCCACCGCTTCTCCCATGTCAGTGGCACCACAGCATACCTGCCATACCACCACTCCATTTCGATTGGTCGCGGACCGCGCTGCGCTCTTTGTCCGCGTCCCGTTCGCTTTGGATTATGTTCGAATCGGCGAACTGGTAGCCGCAAATCGTTGATGACACGTTCAGGTGTTGAAACTCGAAAGTTGTAGCAATCTCTGAACCTTCAGAGGCAACGCACGATCAAGTGTTGGATAAAATGCCGACGAGACAGCGAGTATGAAGTAGATTATCAGGTAGGTTGCTACTTACTATGTGCAATTATAAGGAGGGTGACGAAAATGTAATACTAAGATGACGACACAGTTAAATTAATTGCCATCTTCCAATGTTAACTATCTGATACAGATGGAATCGGTTAAGTTGATGATATCAGCTTGAGTTCTATGCTGTCCATTTCACCTGTGAGCTTAAGTTGATGCAAGAACAGTTCTTGTGTTTTGACACTTCGGACTTTAATGTACTATTGTTTTGAAGTGTACAACTTGATCTAGGTTTTTTTTTCTCTTGGAGTTTGGAAGGGGATAATAGATCAAGTTTGATAATAGGACAAGTGCTAGGTTTTATGTGCAGCACTCATGTTGATGAAACTATAGGCTGAGCACTTTTGGAGTTTTATGTGCAGCACTCATGCTTGCCATTATTCAGATGAAATTTCACACAGAATCTCGAAGTCTGAAGGAAGCATTGGGAAAAAGCAAATAGCAGTTTGCTATCCATGGAAGAGGTAGTTAACCGCCTCCCAAGCTTCCACCTAATCCATAAAATTAATCTAACAAGTGTTTTTTTTTTCTCATATGAGCATAGGAGGGAAATCGAACAACTTAAGCATGGCCATAAAATGAACATCAATGCCCTTGAGAGCAAGCTCAGTTGAAATTTTCCATTCAAGGGCTAGGAGATTCAGATGAAATTTTCCTGCTGATTGTTTTGTTAGAACTTAAAAATCTAACTCTCACTGCAATTAGCTGCGCTCTTGTTCAGCAAGCAACCAATGAAGTTGCGATCACTACTACAGAATGGTACAACACTCGCTTCATCTGTGTCAATTCCTAACTTTTCATGAAAAAACCGATTGTGAAAGCAGATTCAGCAAGGTGCTAATAATTAGCGGGAAAACATCACAATAGGTTTGAGGTTAGAACCGATTGTGATGTGCCGAATGCTACATCACAATCGGTTCTATACTAACACACGTCACAATCGATTCTTTTCTTGGAACCGATTGTGATGTGTCTCGCTAGGTTTTATATACCCTCGAACTGAACTCTCATCTGTTGTTGTTTTAGAGGCAAAAAAACGCCGCCGCAAAAAAAAAAAACACAACATACTCTGGTTGAAACTAAGATTTGGATGAGAAAATAAGAAATCCTTAAGAATGGGTGTTAAGAGGGTAAGGTTAAACCCTAGTTAGAGGAGATTTCTTTGTTGATTTATTTAAAAGGTGAGAATTCCTTCAAATCCTTTTAATTTTGCACTAGAAAATTTGATTTTGATTTGGTGAATGTGTTACATGTCATTAGTGCTATGGTTGAAACCAATACTTGGGTGAGAAATTATAAAATCCTCGAGGATATGTGTTAAGAGGGTAAAGTTGAACCCCTAGCTTGGAGATTTTCTCTCATTTGTGGTTTTGTTGAAAAGGTGAGCATTCCTTCAAATCCCTTCAATATTGCACTATGAATGAAATTTGATTTTGATTTGATGAATTGGTTACATGTCATTATTGTTACTATAATTAATATGATAAATGCTAAAGTTTAAATTGCGTAAACTATGTGTCCCTTTCGAGGGTGCTTATTTATAAATATGCTGAAATGTCATTTTATAATCAAGTGATCTCGAATTGTCCACTTCTTTTTGGACAGTTCGAGGATATGTGGTTCGGGCAAGTTCCTAATGAAACTGTTGTACAACTCCAAAAAAGTTTTGGTGGAATCTCTCTGGTGTTCTCCGGATACACACCCTCTTGATCTGTTGTCGAGACGTGTATTTGGAGAACAGTGAGGAGATGATGTCGAAATTTTCTCTAGAGTTGTACAAAAGCTTAGGAACTTGCCCAAACCACATATCCACGAATGGGATTAGGACCTGACCTAATTAGATATTAGGAGTCACCATTGGTACGTACTATATATAGTTAGTCAATATGTAAACGTTTATTTAAGATCATTCAATTACTCAACTTTGTTAATACTTCCACCCTTATTTTCATTCATTGAAGTCAAAAAAATTACAAGATTAATTACTACGTGAGGTAATTCGATATCGTTGTTGATGTTTTAAATATGTCCCCTAACTAGGGAAAAGGTATTGGAGGTAAAATTATATATATTGGAACACATCCGCCACTACTACAAAACTGCACATAGGAGACGCCTATCAGTGACGGTTTGTTTGGAACCGCCACTAATAGGAATATCAGTGGCGGTTTTTTAGCTCAAACCGGTGCCAGGATCATCAGTGGCGGTTTTTATTTCGAACCGCCATAGATAACCGAGTATCAGTGGCGGTTTTTGGTTAGAACCGCCACTGATACTTCGAGCACTATCAGTGGCGGTTCTAACCACAAACCGCCACTGATACTTGGGAACTATTTGTGGCGGTTTAATGTAAAAACCGTCACTGATAATGGGCGTATTTGTGGCGGTTTTATGTTAGAACCGTCGCAGATACTGTTATCTGTGGCGGTTTTTTGATAGAACCGCCACTGATAACTATAGTTACCTAATTTGAGTGCTCTAAATTTCAAGTTGAAGTTTGAAGTACCCATGTCATAGTAAAATCAAGCACTTAGTTGAAATTTGAAGTACCCATGTCATGGTAAAATCGAACACTTTAAAATAGAGCATGACAAATTCAGAGTATGAGAATACTAAAATTAGTGTTCGGGTCCTTTGTGGGGTTAAGGGGAGGGGGACACGTTAAATTTCAAATGTGATCATGCCAACACTACGGTACTAGATCACATAAGAACTCTGAAGTTAAGCGTGCTTGGGCTGGAGTAGTATTAGGATGGGTGACCTCTCGGGAAGTGCTTGTATTTGCATTAAAATCTGTGGTAGAACTCATTAGGATGGGTGAGAGTATTACTAATTAGGTTAATCGGTGCTTAGGTGAGAGTATTACTAATTAGGATGGGTGAGGGGTGACCTCCTAGAAAATATCTTCATTTTGTGTTAAAACTGCCGGAATATTAAATATAATTATTTGTGGCGGTTTTTCTTCAGAACCGCCACAAATAATGCATTATCAGTGACGGTTTTTCTTTGGAACCGCCACTGATAATCTTCGATTATCAGTGGCACTATATCAGTGGCGGTTCAAAAAACCGCCACTGATGGCAGTTACGAACCGCCACTGATGTCTATTTTTCTAGCAGTGCGCTATTTTGCAAAGGTAATTAAATAATATTTCAGTAATTAAAATAGTTAACTGTCACTCAAGTTTTTTCTTAATTTATTATTTGTGGTTTAATTATAGATGGATCGTGAAGAATGGATATATCATAAAAGCCGTGTGAGTGCTGAATTTCAAAGGAGTGTTAATAAGTTCATAAGAATTGCAGAAGAAGATATGCTTAAGTGGGGTGTAAAGTTTATATATTATGCTTGCATTGATTGCACCAATCTTAGCAGATTTAACAACTCAGCTCAAATTAAAAACCACTTGATTTGATGTGGCTTCGTGAGGAATTACACGTGTTGGATCCATCATGGAGAGACAAGTAGTGCCTCTTCGGTATGCAACGAAGACATGCTGAAACCCGATCACGAGTTAGAGGTTGATATGTTTGAGGAGGACAATTTAGAGAAAATATTGCGGGATGTGGAGAGAATTACATGAAAAGAGAGTTTGAAAAATTTAAAAGCTTGATGGAAGATGATGCTAAACTGTTGTTTTCGGGTTGAAAAGTGGAATACACCAAGTTGGGTTTGGTCCTTACATTGTTCGAACTAAAGGCAAAACAATGTTTGATAGATACAAGTTTCGATGCACTTTTAATTCTTCCATCAGATATACTTCCAGAGAGAAACGAGATGCTAATAGCATTTATGAAGTGAAGAAACTACTATGTCCCATTGGAATGGAAATAGAAAGGCTACATGCATATCCAAATGATTGCATATTGTACCGCAACACGTAAAAGGAACTGCGTGTTTGTCCAGTTTATGGTGTACCTTGGTACAAACAAAAGGCAAAGAGTTAGAGCCGAACCGACAACGGTGAAGATGTGAACAAAGGGGGCACCGGCCAAGGTACTATGGTATTTACCCATCATTCCCTGTTTGGAGCAGTTGTTTTGCAAATCCCATAGAGGCAAAATTATTGTGTTGGCATTATGAATCTCGAAAGGGAGATGGCAAGCTGAGACACCCCGATGATTCAGCTCAATGGAGAAATATTGATTGGAAACATGAGGAGCTTGGTGCCGAGATGAGGAACATAAAATTTTGATTGAGTACCGATGGAATGGATCTATTTGGTAATATGAGCAATCGTCACGGCACTTAGCCAATTTTGTTGTGTATCTACAATCTCCCTCCTTGGTTGTGCATGAATCGGAAGTATATCATGATATCGTTACTAATCCCATGACCAAAACAGCTAGGAAATGATATTAGTGTGTACCTAGCACCACTTATTGAGGATTTGCTAAAATTGTGGAATGAAGGGGTTGCAATGTGGGATGCATACAAAACAGAGAACTTCACCCTGCAGGCTATGATATTTTGCACCATAAATGATTTCCTGATCCTTGGTAATTTGGCGGGCTACAGTATGAAGGGTGCCAAAGCGTGTCCTATTTGAAAAGAGGAGACTAAGAGCTTGTGGCTATCGAATTCAAAGAAAACTGTGTACATGGGTCATCGTAGATTTCTACCTAGAAGTGATCGATACCGTAAGATGGATGACAAATTTGATGGGAAGAGGGAAGTTCGTGCAGCCCCGTAGCCTATGAGTGGAATGCAAGTATATTCATGCATAGAGGATATCGATGTTCAGCACGGAAAGAGCTGTAAATCTATTCGTTCCAGGACCATTTGCAACAAAAGGTCGATATTTTGGGACTTACCATACTGGAAGGAGTTAGATATACATCATTGTGTTGATATCATGCATGTTGAGAAGAATGTTTGCGATAATTTGGTTGGCATCCTACTGAACATACCTGGAAAGACCAAGGATGATGTGAATGCTCGCCGCAATATGGCCTACATGGGAATCAGACCCAATCTTGCAGTGATAGAGGAGGATGGAAAAGGTCCGTACATCCCCACTGCATGCTACACCTTGTCCAAGAAGGAGAAAGAAGACCTCTGCAAGTGTCTCTAAGGTATTAATGTTCCATTAGGCTACTTCGCAAACATTAATAAGCTTGTGTCCATGGATGATTTGAAGTTACTTGGTATGAAGTCCCACGACTGTCTTGTCTTGATAACTCAAATAGTCCATGTTGCAATTAGGAATATTCTGCCAGAGGATGTCAGGTTGGCAATCATGAAGCTATGTTATTTCTTCAATGCAATTTCTAGCGAGATTATTGATCCCGATGTACTAGACAACTTACAGAGTGAGGTGGTGCAGACTCTATGTCAGCTTGAGATGCATTGCCCCCGTCGTTCTTCGATGTAATAGTCCACCTTGTTGTTCACCTTTTTAAAGATATTAAGATATGTAGACCTGCATTCCTACATTACATGTATCCATTCGAGAGGTACATGGGTATAAAGTCATATGTGAGGAATCGGTCAAAGCTTGAGGGTAGTATTGTTGAAGGTTATGGGACTAAAGAAGTTGTTGAGTTCTGCATGGACTATCTAGGAAAAAAGACAACCAATTGGTGTTCATGTATCTCGTCATGATGGCAGACCTGGTGGCAAAGGAACCATTGGGTCCAAACTAACGAGTCCACAGTTTGATATGTATTGTAAAGCGCATTTGATAGTCTTGCAACACGGCGCAGAAGTTCATCCATACATCCAACAACACAAGTTGATATTACGGGAAGAGAATCTACATATGGATGAGCTTTCCATCATGTTAAAACATAATGATCGATTCCCCTACAAGGTTCAAAGAAAAGGCGAAGATCTCCATCAGTGAGGCTGTCAAATGGTTAGCTGATGGACCAAGATTTAATGTAAAGATATGGCAGGGGTACGATATTAATGGCTACACCTTTTACACTAAAAGTCAAGATGCAAATAGTACAATTCAAAATAGTGGAGTGAGTATAGATGCTTTGTCTGATGATCACTCAAAAAGAGGATCCTCAAATGTGATGAACTCTTACGATGGGGATGATTGAAGAAATAAGGGAGCTTGATTACAGAATATACCAAGTTCCATTATTCTAAAGGTCGACAAGAGAGGTTTTACTCTTGTGGATCTCAATATACTCGCCTACAAAGATGAACCATTCATCCTTGTGAAGCAAACAACTTAAGTCTTCTACATGCATGATCCGGCCAATCCATGGTTGCACATCGTTCTTCATGGCAAAAGGTGGATCGTTGGAGTTGAAAATATCACAGATGAAGAAGAGTACAACCAATTCGATGAAATACCTCTGTTTGCAGATAGAGCATGTCTTAGTGGTGATGATGACACATATGGAATAAATTACATGCATGTAGATCATCAAGAAGGGTTGTATTGTAAATAAAGGGACAATGTCAAGGTTTCTTCATTTAACAGGCTGTTTATTTGGCTTAATGGTAGTTATTGTTTAGCAAGCCCATTTTGTTGTGCTGTTTATTTGGATAAAGTTGTTAGATTACCATGTGATATTCGCATCATGTTATTTTTTTTGTCACTAATGTGGATAATTGTTGATAATCTAGCATTTTGTGAGTTTCAACTCTTTGACATACAAATTCAAATCAAATATGCTCTTATTTCTTTCTTTTGATATTTCTTTAAAATGATGTTGAAAACCTTATATATGCATGTATATTCTTTTATATGAGCCTCTTTGGTCAAAGGTCAAAAATATTGTTTAAAATGCCCTTATTTGTGAAATTATTTGTAAAAGTTATCAAGTATATATGTCAAATATTCTAGAATGCTTTCGGAGTAAAAATCCCAATGTTAGAAAATAAAGTATCAAATCTGGCCTCAAATGGACCTTATATGATTTATATGCCACACAAAGCGCATTTTGCCATATCTTTTGAAAGAAAATTCCTTTTGAGAAAATTCTTTTGAGAAATATTCTAACTACTCCAAAGTTTATTTCTAGAAATTTTTAAACAATTTGAACTTTACCGTGTGGCCAAGCGCGATGACGTCAGCACTGGCGTCATCCGTGGGGGTCCCACATGTCAGTGAGACATGTACCCATGGACCGGGTCCACGGTGGACCGAACCCGAGCCGTGGACCAAGCCCATGGAGCCGCTGACGTCACGCTGACGTCGTAATTCGATTTTTCAATAGAAAAATAATTCAGTGGAAATTCAATTTCCACGCTGACGTCATGAATTAATTCGGTTTATTCTTTTAATTGAATTTTCAAACTTCAAACGCTTATAACTTTTGCATTTTAACTCCGATTTGGGTGATTCCAATTTCTAAATTTTTATAAAATTGAGCTCTACATAATGGTGAATTTTATTTAATTTTTTGACATGAGTTTTCTCAGTTTCTATTTATTTAATTGATTTTTCAAACTTTAAACGAGTATAACTTTTGTGTTTTAACTCCGATTTGGACGTTTCAAATTTCTAAAAATTTATAAAAATGTGCCCTCTCTGTTTATGAGCTTCATTTGAATTATTGGACTCTTTCTGTCTACTATTTGATTATTTATTGCTATTTGCACGCGTTACGAGTAGACGTTGAAGTGCCCGAAGGCTACGAAGGTGAAGTTTTGACCTAGGAGCTAGCTCAAGACCAAGACCAAGTAATTTTTGAAGGAAAGTTATGCTTTGACCATATTGATCCCATTTTTTAAATTAATTTAATTTAAATTATTGCATGCTAATTTAATTAGAAATTATTTAAATTATTTCTAGGAGTTAGATAAATGCCAAATTGCAGTATGACACCTTGACTATTTAATTAGGTACCACGAACCCTTGTCACCCTAGTTGAGGAATATGTAGTTGGACATTATTAAATTGCCAACATTGGGTATTTAGATCGTTGTAGTATATTGCTTAGACCTGCTACGTGCACATGACATGATTTTGGACAATCAAATGTTAATATTGACTTAATGATATATTGAACCTGTTTTTGGAGAAGTATCATGTGCTGTGATTGTTGATGGCACGTGGTGCATGGTAATCAACTGGGTTTGATAATTAGATTTAGACCGGGGCAAGTGGCAAGAATGATGTGGTGGGCCATGAGTGGCACCGGGGATGTCATTTTGGTTCTTCGGGTAGTCTTGCCCTGGTCACCCTAAAGACTTAACCTTGCAAGCCTTTGATCTGAGTCAAACATGCAACCACATGTCTGTAATGGGATGAACCTAGTTGAGTAAGTTACTAATAACTTGCATGTGGTACCTCGGGGTGTCAACTACACCTTTTGTGTAGCTTGAAAGGGGAGCGTACCAGTGCTATGGCATGGTACCCGTCCAACGGTATGTTGGTCCCATACTTCGCCTCTGTTAAGGGAAGGGATGGTGTATGACAAAAGCCGGAGAGGTTCACTTGTATAGTTTGCGGTCTCTGAAATGCTTTGTTACGATCACTCGCCTTTGTGGTGTTTGACTGTATCTTGTGGGTAAAGTGCATAACCTCTACAGAGTGTACAACCTATTCGAATAGCTGAGTCAACGGAATTGGACACTGCTCGGGGATTACAGTCAATGGTTAGGCTTTCATGAAAACAACTTGGACTTGAAAAGTTTGGTTGGGTTTATTGATGACGTTGATGGAAATGTGGATTAGGAAAGGGAAGAATGTTTACTTAACCCCTGGAAAAGTTATTGATATTAGCTTTACCTTTACTGCTTTCGAATCTACTTACGCTACTTGTTAAATACTGTTTTACTGCAAATGTACCTGTTAGCCTACCCTTCGAACTAAGCCATGCGTGTAGAATATTAGTTTGCATTCTGTGCATGACTTGCTGAGTACCAAGTACACACCCTTGCCACAATACAACACCAGTTGAAGAAGAAGCGACGCCAGCTTTGGAGGAAGAATACCAGGAGGAGCCATCTAACTAGGGAGCGAGCCCAGTTAGTTGCATGTGGTATACTGGATGGCGCCACGAAATCTACTTTATTCCGCTGCAGTTATTTCTCTTTTAATAAGTCTTCGCCCTACGTGGCGTATCTTTGTAACTTGACCATAAGGTCGAGCAACCAGTTTGGTTAATTAATTAAAGTACTTTATTGCTATCGAGGTGTATGATTGTGATATTTATCGATGTTGAGACTGTGTGCACTAGCGTGATCCTGGACTAGTGCTGAATACACAAAGGGTCCGAATTTGCAAATTCGGGACCCGACATAGAGCATTCCGTACCTCATGTTCATAGACAAAATGGCCATGTAGAGTTATTAATTAAAAGAATAAAATTTATTGCTACGCCACTCTTGAAGAATTGTAGGCTACTGTAACATCTCGATTTTTGTATCTTTGAATTTTCTTTAAGTGTTTTAACCTTTTCAATAAAAATCATGATTTTTAAGCTTAATTTGGAATTTTCTAAATTCAAAAATATTTAATATGGTTAATGCTTAAGTGAACAATTGTCAAAAATAGTTTACTTGGGTTCTATATGCTCCCATCATATTTTATAGAATTTTTTGGGATTTTTCCAAGTTTATTTGCTATTTATTTGGAGTCCATTTGTATTTTCTATATTTTCTAAAAAGAAAAATCAAATAAAAATCATGATTTTAGTTTTGGCCTAAAACCCAACCTGTTTGGCCAAAGGCCTAATAAACAATGCCTAGCTAGCCACGCCTACCACCTAGCCTGGGCCCACGTGAGCGATTGACAGGTGGGACCCACCTATTAAGTTTCACATGATGCTCAACCCAGACAAGGAAATAAAATCGATTACAAATAGCAAAGTACAACCATTACATAATGGCATCCCATATAATTAGGCGTGACAAAATATTCTTAACTAGCGCACAAGAGTTCCTTAGAAATTTTCTTCTATTGGCCTAGTCTTGTGTGCCTTTATTGCACTTGGCGACACTGGCTCTCTATGGGGTGGTATGGGTTGGAGACTCCATGATCTCACCCTCATCGATGTCATCGCGACCCTACTAGTGCTACTGCATCCTCCATATTGGCCTCCCCTCGAAAGGTTGAACGATCACCACACGTCGACGATGGCCAATAGCCAACATGTGCGGAAGACGAGGAGGTTGCTAGAACTCAAGGTCGCGTTTAGGAAATTCTTCGGTAGGGGCGAGCACAACATCTTCTCCATAGAGATGCTCCCACGTGAAGAGGCCAGCGGTGACTTATGGGGCGATGCTATTTTTCAACATTGCCATCCTCCAACGGGCTTCCAACAGCTCCCTGAACAAACGATGGAGATATCCGTCCAATGACCTTACTAGGCCGTAGAGGTGTAGAAGATGTGCACGGGGCTCCGCATAGGTCCGTCGGTAGATATTGTTATCTCCGTCCCCCGGACATGAGGGATAGAAATAGAACAATCCCACCATCTCAGGAAGAGCATGGTGGAGGCAGACTTCTTTTAGTGTTTCAATTTTAATAAAGTAAGTAATATTAGGATTTCCAAAAATAGCAACTTACTCGAAAAATTCATGAAATGCTCTGTAAAATATTTCCAGACTTTGCACTAAATTAAATTGGAAGCTTGGAAATCAAAAGCAATATCTAGGTTATTGAAAAGTATTTTCTTTAAATGTCAAAATTCCTTAAAAGTCAGAGAATTTAATAAAATTCATAATAAACTCAAAAAAATAACTTGACAACTTCATATTTCAATTTGGTGCAAAATTTAGTATGTTACATATTCTTACTATAAAAATATTAGTTGAGAGGTGCTTCTTTACTCTTCTTTTTTAAAGTTGCACAAATGTTAAAGCATGAATGAATGGTAGATGTGTTGCTTCAAGTTTGTAGTATCATCTAAAGTACCATATTTTTATGATTTGTTTAGGTGTGACTCATATTATGTAGGCCCCCGGATTGGCTATCCAGAATCCCCTGTGTATTTCTATACTAGTCCCAGATCAGTAGCTAGTACACACAGTCAAATAGTGATGAATCAACAACCATATCACGAATACATATAACTAAATAAGAATAACACCAAATAAAAGCAAAGACCTTATGGTCAAGGTTTACCATTACGGCCTGAACAGGCAGAACAACTCGAACAACTGCAGCGGAAGACGAAAACACCAAGGCGACCCATCCAAATGCCCACAGGCAATCGAGTGGGGAGCGCGTCCTAGTCGTTGGAGTCCTTTGACAGCTTCTTTCACTTCTGAGATATGATTAGAATGTAGCACGTGAGTACATAAAGTACTCAGCAAGTCGGGAAAAATTATGCACAATGAAGGCTATCCAAAGATGGTTTAATATGGTTCTTTTGCATAAAGCCAAGTTTCATCAAACCATACTTGTTAATAAGTTTCACAAAGCAGATTTAAGCAATTTTTTTTAATAATTGAATTATGTAATATTGCAGTGAAGGTTCTAACCACCACTCACTAATATACAGGCTCTATCAGCTACATCTCAACAAGATCAGGGTTCAATCCAATCACATGGCTCTGTCTGCCACGGTTCACAAAATCAGGTTCATTCCACCTACCTGGCTTTAGCCGCCAGAAGCACACCCGAGAGTTCTAACCGCTCTCGGATCCCAAAACAAACCATTGTTTAGTTTGAAACCAAAAACCAAAGTCTACCAGTATGAAAGCATTCAGCAAGCTTTGCCTTTGACCGTAGGCACGGCTATTCGAATAGTTTTAACTTCTGCAAAGGTGTACAACTTTACCCACAAGACATGATATTCCCTTGGTGCCAAGCTATTAGCACACTTCCTTAGGTGTGCCGGCAGGGATATCATGACAAGGCCTTTACAATGTATACGCCTAACTTGACCCACCCGCTGAGGTTTCACCGCTGTTAGGGTTATATCCACCCAGTACAGAAGCCCCCTCTTGCGCCGTGTGAGAAAAACAACATCATTGCCTCTATCCGGCGCTCACATTCTACCGTTTGGTGAGTCTAAGTTAGGTTTCTACAAATTATTCAGCCAGGTCGTGCCCACTTTGACATGTGGTTGTACGGTTATGCTTAGAATGGAGACAGTCATAAGCGTCGGTCCTTAACTGACTTGGGGCGGTTCTTGCGCAATGAAAGCTAGCGCTCCATCCGCACCCACCAGACAAACCACTCCGCCCCAGTCCAAACCATTTTTCATTTTAAATTTTTATTTTGTAAACCATCGGCAATACTCCTTGCCTATAACTTCCAACACAAGTTTTCAAGAGTTAAAATGAAATTCCCACCCATAGGTGAATACTGACCGATTGCGAGTCTAAGCATTTCTACCGTACTATTCTATTCCACCAATAGTTTATTTTATAAAATACAAACCTCAGGGTTTGTTTACAATCCTTATAATCAATTTTATAATCTCCAATAATCCTTAAATTGCCATAATTGTACAATCATATGAATGATCCAATTCAATATAGTATCCAACAAGTAGTAAGTATATCATGGTACTATCATAACTCCAAAATCATATTAAACCACAATCATGTTTGTATAGGAAATATTTCCCTTGGACTATAACTGGTATTATCGATTTATCCATCACTCAACCGGCGATCAATCTTATCCTCCACTAAGAATATTTCGCAAACCCATCTACTAAACCACCGAGAATACTTCACAATATCATCTCTAATCATCTAGAATACAATCCACCGATAATGCTTCATAACATCATATATTTAATCCTTCACATTATCACCTCTAATCATCTACTTTAATCCACTAAAAAAATTCATAATCTCACCCCAAGCATCTTTCAAGAAAGATTCTATAAATCCAAGATTTCATTAATTCATTGACTACAGCTATTTCCATAACCAATGATACCAAGTTAACTAAATAAGCTACATATATTCTGCATTATCCATAATTTCACATAAGCGGTTATCGTGACACCATATTTCAGAAAATCATCCACCAAACTCCCGAGTATGATCCTCAATATTATCCACTTACTCCGTCGAGTATATTTGATAATATTATTGACTAAATCATCGAGTGTCATTCCCAATACTACATATTGTAACCCTTCACATAGTCATCTCTAAATCTCATCGTATGCTTGTTAAGATCCACCGAAATATGATTCACCATTTATTCTACTTGATCCACAAGTATGACTCTCAATATTATTTTTTTAACTTTACCGACTATTATTCCTAATATCATACATCTTTCAATATTCCTCCGATCCATACGAATTATATTGTGAACTGCCATCACAATCCAACTCCTCAATATTTCAACTATCACCATTCAAAGATCAACTCCATAACGGCTACCACCACATCACTAATGTTCGTGAAATCTCCAACCTGCATTTCATACCATTTGTTCCACCGATCGTGTCTTCCCATTTGTCTTTTCCCCTAATTAAAGAATATTTTTCCAAAAACATTTATATTGGTGGATTACTATCTAGGGCGACAAAGGATCATGGATAACAATGTCAAGGAGGTAGGAACAACAGGTATAACTAATACCCTAACGTTAACATCATTCTTTAATATAAATAGCGATGCAATTTGTAAAACATTTATAAATTGTAGGATCAACATGCGTCAAGGAGACTTGCCTTCAGTCGCGGCAGTGTTAGCAAACTCGAGAAATCCGGCGGCGGAGTCAGCGGCCTCGGTAGGATCGTCGGCTACACGCAAAACGGTGCAACAAATAAATAACAATAAATAAAATAAATCCAAAAATTATAAAAGTTATACTGGCAGGAAGGTCTTGATTTTATATGAATTTAGGAACTTGAACGGAGTCAATCGGAGTTCGGATGCAAAAGTTATAAGCGTTCGAAGTTGGAAAATGGTGGAAAATCAAGGAAAAGAATAAATGTTACTGTAGCTACAGTAAAAATCACGAATTTAGCCTCCAAAACAGAGCTCTTTGGTTAGGGTTTGCTCAAGGAAAAATTCCAATAGAGGGGGTGGCGGGATGGAAGAAGGTAAGCCCCGGAAAGATCTCGACGACGCGAATCCAATGGTGGTGTCGGATTTTGGAGAGGATTACCGGAGATGATGAATTTTACGATTAACGACGGTTCGGCCGAGGCGACCAAAACTCAAAATTCGACTTCAAATCTTGATGAAACTTAAAATGGATTGAGGGATTATGATCTAGACATCCATACGCACACAAGGGAACAAACGGAATTGAGTTTGACTCACCGGAGAGGAAGATATGAGGACGAAACCGAAGAACACGAAAAAAAAACGTCGTTGCCTCGTCGGTTTTCTCGATCTCCCGGTCGAATGAGTTGGAGAGGCTAAAGGAGAATAACACCACTAGAAAGAGCACTCCCCTACGGAGCTTTGAGAGGTGGTGGTGCGCCGTTTGGAGAAGAAACGGGCAAGTAACGGCCATGAAGGTGATTTTTGGTTTTTGGAAAACTGCATCGTTTTTGGCGCAAGTTAAAGCTGAAGATCATAGGGGATGGAAAGAGGACGTCGCTACGGATCCAACAGATCCGGCCGTTCGCGATTTGGACCATTATTGCAAGAGTTATGAGTGTTTGAATCCATGCAACAAGAATGAGTAGCCTCTGTTCTTTCTACTGGAAACGATCGAACGTGAGGAAGATGAACAGTACTACGCGCTACAGTATTCCGATGCTACAGTAGCCTACCGCTACAGTACCCGCCACATGGCAGCGCGTGATTGGCCGAGAATTACGTAAATGAACCACCCTAAAGAAAAATTAGGAAAAATGGTTTAAAAATTCCTAGAACCATTTTGAAATATTTGGAACCCCATAAAATTGGTTTCGCGGAATTTAGATGAAATTTGTGAAATTAAATATTCAGGCACGAATAGCGGGCATTAAACGAAAGCCGCGCTAGATAAAATAGGAGCGAAAGTCCAAAAATCCGGGGAATCGTTCCAAAAATCATTTTAGAATATTTGAGACATAATTGAAGTGGTTTCGGGATTTTTGGAGTATTTTTGGACTCGGGTGAAATTTCGGGTATCGGCGGGAATCTGAAAATTCGATTTTTCGAACAGAAGGGAATTGAATCCCGATTTTGGATGGGAAAGGATGCCAAGTTAATATAAACACCAGATAAACTCTAATTTTTGAATTTAATTAATTTAAATTAGATTTTCTCTAGAAAGCGAAAACTAGAGCGTTACATATTATATACATATTTATTTTTTAATAAAACATATTGAGAACGAAACGAATAATAGCTTCCATGATAGCTGTTGTAGTTTTTTTGAGACATCGCTGTGAAGCCGCGAAAATAGTGGTTTAAAACTTTGATTGGGATTGTAAACAAACTAGTTATCTACTTAGCCGAAGGCTCCGTTTCTTGACTTGGTTGATTTGTGCTGGATGATGAGGGCCTAATGTCCAATTATACAGTTTCTCATGTCAAGAACTAATTTCACCACCAACCATCGGTCTTGCCCATGAGTTTGGTGAAATGGTAATCATCCTTCTGTGAAGGGCTCACGACGAAATGGCGACATTTCTCCTAAGCACAACCAGCGTGTTTGCTAATTTCATTTTCTCAGCCTCAACCGGTACATATTGCTTGCAAAGCTTGCGAGTCTATCAGTACAAAACTTTTGCATAGATTGCATCCGTGTGCTCGCTTCACCAAATTAAGCACTTCAGTACAGCTCCTCTCTCCAGAATAAAAGAAACCATGGGCAGGGGCGCAAACCCAGAGGGATGCTGCAAGTAATGCACAAGCCCTCAAAAGATCCTCGAGGGACAACCACAGTAAACACAAATAACCACAATAATAACATGGTCTCGACTGAAGCATGCTCGGATGCTGTGGTCTTCCAAAGAAACGATACCTTTGCTACTAGGGCAATCAACTCCAGAGAAGTTTTAGGATGCTTCATTTTTTTTCCAGGGAATACAAATATGTGGCCAATCCGATTGATTTAAAAGGAGTTACTGTGAGCTAGTCCTTCGACACAGCTGCGGCTCCATTTTCCCCCAAAATGGGTGCAAACAAAAGTTTTTTTAACCCTACTAGCAGATCTTTCTATCTCAGCGAAAGGTCCCCAACAAGCAATTTTGAAGCCAACGGATGAACCCACTAAAACTGCAAATTGCAATTTTGAAGCCGTACCGCCATAAACAGGCTGACATTGCATGGATTTTCTGACCAAAACAAAATGACCTCAAAGTCACTGCATAATGAACTTGAATGAGGCAGGCTTTAGTATTGGCAGCTAGCAAACAATTCTGAAAAAAATGCAAGCGCAAACGAACTAAAGCAAACATATTGCATTGATGTGTACTTCAACAGTTCTTGCAAGGGCGAAACGTAGACACTTCGCCCATTCAAGCTATATATGTAACTTAAAGTAATAGTTTGCTTATACTACATGGCGATACAAAAACTGGATGTTGCAATTCATAAGAGGGGCGAATCTAATCCATTGGAGTCCCATATTAATCAATGATATCCTACTACTGACCAAAAGAGGCCGCCGCAAAAAAAGAACCTAAATGTACTTCCCAGTACCGAGACTAATTCCTGAACTAATATAGGTATACATTCATGAGGGCAGTTCCATAAAGGAAATAGATTGTGCAAAAAAACATAAAAGAAAAAGTAAACAAGGGGAGAGCGGCCTCCTGTGTAGCTTCCAAAAGTTAATCAGAATCTTATAAGCATTACTCCACACTGGACCTGAGACAACACCACATGATTTGCTAACAGCCACTACCAGCAGCAGAGTAGCAATTTAGTCGCATTTGATGTTTCTGTAGATTCTCCTCACAAAGAGAGTAGACCCCAAATAGCCAACAGCACCTAAATAACCACAAAAGGATGTCAAAATGGACCTAATATTAACTTGAAATGGAGTAACCATCGGTAAGTTCCAAAGCTCACCACAAAGTATCCCTAGCCCAAGACAGAACATCAAGGTGTAGCCAAAGTAGAAGCTCGTCTGGAAAAAGCCTGACATCTTTGTCTTCACATGATAATAGTATATGGAGTATAGATATACATACAAGGCAGTAGATGCAGCAGAGAAGAATGACGTCCATTGCCAATGATAGTTCTCAGCATTCAACAAGAAATAAGTGCCCACAATAGTGACACATACGGTGACTATTATGAGGATGACAAAGACCAGCAACATGAAACCATAAACATAATACACCTGGCAAGACCAAAAGATATGGCGTCACTATTCTGTCAAATTAAAAGAAAGGTACTTCAAATAAAAGTGCATAGACAAATTTACTACACAGCAATGTTCACCAATATTAGGGCTGGAAAAAAAGCTCGTTGAGCTGGCTCGGTGGCTCGTTTCAAAATTGCTCTGATTACATTCATTTTTCTTTTAAAATAAAAATTAGTTGATTTGGAACCAGAGTCAACTTCGGCTCGGCTCGTTAGGCTCGACTCGTTAAGCTCGGTTCGAAGTTGGGTCTCAAACAATACAGGAGACTATAATAAATAAGAATAAATCAGTGTCGAAGAAAGCTCGAAAAAAAGTTCAACTAGCTCGTTATCCAATATATTGTTTTTTACCTTGTAGTTCCAGAATGAAGTGAACACAAAGTACATCTCAATGAAGATGCTGCCGAAGGGGAGAAGCCCACCCATCAATGAGATAACAGAAGGTGTAAGGTACCATTTCTTCTCAGGAATAGGACGTGGAATTGTCTTCACGCGGCATGGGTTGTTGGGAGCACCACTCCAGTTTCTACCAACTACAGTTCCCAATAGCACCAACGGGAAAGAGATGAAAGCCCAAAGGACAAATATAACAACCATTGTGCCAAATGGTATAGCCGCTAATGAACGGTAGAAGATAGCAATAGTGTTCAACGTTAATCCAATTGAAAAGCATAGGAACGGAAAAAGGGATGCAGTAAGGATCATAGCCTTTATCCAGTTTTTGCCTGGCATTGAATCAAGGAATGCACAGTTAACGTGAGATAAAGAACATGGAAACTGGCAATTCTCAAACTCAAATATCTATTCAGGATAGCAGAATAACATGGGGTAGTTCAACAAAGGAAATACTCCAAAGAATGTAAAAACTTGTGCAGAACCATACCACCATTCCTTGAGTACAGGCCACCACTAACATATCCAGAAATGAAAGATGTAAGAGCATAGCACACGATAAATGTTGTGATGATAGCTCCTCGTCTGACAAAGAGTACAGTATTTTAGTTACAGGAAAAAGCTAGTGCAAACTCATACTAGCTGAACAAACATTATCATTGATCCAGGAATGAAAGATGTAAATAGTCTAAGGACACGATAAAGTTTGTGATGATTGTTCCTTCTCTGACAAATAGAGTATAATATTTTAGTTAGGGGAGAAAAGCTAATGAAAATCATACTAGCTGCCCAAACACTATTATTGGTCTCCAAGAACAGTTCTAGATATTGAGTTACTTCACATGATGATGAAAAGATACACTTTGTCTGTTATCAATTGTCCATGTTCTCTAAGTCTGAACAATGAAAATGAGTTCTTTTTATTCATGACAGTCAGGGTTACTCAATTCAGCACACCATGTCTTACGGCAGATGGAGTTGTGCATTTCAGTAACAAGACAAACTGATCCAGAAGTCAATAGAAGGGCTTTAACGAAGGTAATTGGATAATGCAAAACCAGGCATTTTATCCAGATATATACTACGTTGGCCATAAATCAAACTAAATAATGAGGACACTGACCTACCAAAAATACAAATATACCGTGTGTTTTCTACCATATCATTTATCATTTTGTTCAAAAAACATCTCCAGCTTCACATGAATGCAAAACAGGAGACATTGTAAAGGTTCAGCCATTCATGATCTTCAGCTCCTTTTAGGAATGTGTATGTATTAATGTTCGAGATGAACATATTCATGGCTCCAAAACTACTTTCAACTATATGCCTACTACATTTTGCACATCAATGCAGAAAAAAAGAGAGAAAGAAAGCAGATTTTGAGCTTTTACCCAACGTATAACATGCCAACAATGGCTAAGACAATCACAAGCAGGATAAGAGCCGCCAACTGAGTGCCAATACCAACAAGAGCAGAAAGAAACATCAGACTGCGAGGAGGCCGAAATACATCTCCGTGGACAAGCTTCCATCCAGATTCCTCATTAACATCTCTCTCCTGATAAAGGGAAGCCATAGCTTAGGTCCACGATCAAGTGACAATAGATGAAAATTGCGCCAAAAGATTTGCTATGAATATTCAAAGAATGTCTCTAGTTAAAAAAAACTGTCAGTGTGGGAAGTGTATGGTCAAACTTGATGTTTGACTGTTTTTTTTTCTGAATATTAGATTCCTCACATGGAAAAGATGAGTAAATTCATCATTACAATACTCTCATAATGTTACAAATTTGAAACTTCTACTAAATATGATATGATAGGACTAATGGTCAAATTTGCATCTGGAAACCATGAAAATAAAAAAAAAAACGATAGTTTTTCTTTTTACCAGAGGGAATACGTGAGTAAACAGAAGTACTCAGATTCGGAACTTACAAGCGACTCAAGATCATCATCCTCACGAGCATACTTTGCATAATCATTTCTCAGGGTCCTCATCAATATCATTGATACTAAACCGGTTAAGAAAATAACCATCATGAAAGAATTGAAGATGGAGAACCAATGAATCTGAACATGGAAAATTGCAACACAAGTTAGTGGTCTTGTGATTCCTTCAGACAGAAAGCAAAGTCTACCTCTTTGTTGGAATCAACATGGAGCCACGAAAATATAACAAGGCCAAAAAGTGTCCTTGAAAAAATTCTAGGTTTGCCTCTGGCACGAACAAGAATTACCTGGTGTTCGAAGAACGGGTAGTCCAAGTAAACTTCAAAACGCCGTGCAAATGCAACATTTGTTTGCACCCACTTCACTGAATATGTCATGTCCAACTTCTTACCAGCTTCAAGAAGCTTAGGTGACTCTTGAGTGAGATTGACATGAATTATCTACAACGGGAATTTAATTAGCTAATGTATATATGATTTAGTTAATTTTTAAGGTTATAAATAAGTGCAACACATACCCTGTTACCATTGTATTTAACAACAATGTTCTTGTGTGTGTAAAGATAATGCTTGTTTTCATTGTTTTTGTCAGTCTCCCCAACAAAACCTACACAGAGGACAACTCACCCCATTACCAAAAAGTAGAGGGTAGAAAGTATTTAAGCAAAAGAAATGAAATTCAAGTTTAGAATTACCTACCCCACAATGGCAGATCATCTAGGTGATTTGACCACAGCAAGCAAAGGAGAGAAAGTTGCATACAAAGAATGTCAGAAACAAGAAATAGCATCCAAAACAAGAAAATCATGTGCAGCAACACAAAACTAAATACGGATCCTCATACCTATGAAAAGCTCAAACCAATATGAGCTTTCAATGGCATCAGTAAATTGCTGAACCTTTTTAGCATCAAGTTCAATTGTGCAAATGGGGCCCTTATCCACATTTTCTAAAACAAAAGAAAATTTTAAATGAATAGTCAGTCAGATAAATCACTTAGTTGAAAGAACATGCATTGATGCACATTCCAATCAAAAGTAAATAAATCCAAGGAGGATGTGAAAACAAGATTAACGTACTTAAGAACTTTATATCAATCTGACTATCAATCAGCTCATTTCCACCCAGGACTTCTCCGAGACCACCCCATTTATGTACAGGGTTTTCAGATGGTTGACAAAATGGGAGGCTGTAATAGTTGTAAGTTTCTTGAGGGTTATTGTAAGGGCCAACCTTGTTTACCCAGAGCTTAACCGGTTCTTCAGCTTTGTACTGCGCATAAGAAAAATAAGAAGTGTTCTCAGTATGATTGAAAATCAGTATGAATTAAATTTTAGAGAAGACGGCAACAAAGAAGTTGACAAATAAGAAATAATAGATTTTTCTGAATCTGTGCATTGTGGTATGAAGTGCATCTATGTAAGTCATACAGAAGAAAAAGGATCATGGCCAGTTAATGATGGTGTTAAGAAGCCATGACATGTCAGTACAGAAGCTCTAAAATTTCTTAAGAAATTAGTTAATTGTGAATGAAATTCCCGTTCACCAAGAAGAGGGATTGTTGTTGACCAGTTTCAATATCAACCATAATGAAAATAAAAGAAGTTACAGCCTAAGTTCTCATGGAAAGGCATGTAATAATATCCTGCCTCGTAACATATATTATGAAAAAATCCAAAGCCACCAAAATGTTTCCCTTTTTAGGGTCAAATATCAATTAAGTTATCCTTCAAATTGACCTCGACAATTAGCTACCACGGGTTCCATCAGTTCTTATTACTAACATCACAGAGTTAGATACATTTATATTTGATGGACTCAGAGAGCAGACTCGGCCTTCTAGCCCGAATACAAGGTCAAAAACTACTTCACAAATTCCTTTTTTGGAAAAGTTGCAGCAATACTTTACTAGAAGCAGCATTCTCCACAACTAATCTGTCCAATAGGCCATAGTGCAGTGCAGCACAGCAAAACACAACCACAGAGAGTGCCAGGCTCTATCTATTTCAGATTTCCATGTGCTACAAAGTCATACAGTTATCGGGCATATTCGCCATATCTAATAAAAATACTACCGTTATGATTCTAAAAGAATGCTACCAAGCAATTAATTTATCCATAGATAAAGTTAACATGCTAACAATGCATTTAAAGAGGCACCACATTGCCAAATGAAGCCTTATTCAATGGCATGAAATTTTCTCAAACTACTTAGATGGACGAGAATAGTATACCAAAATTATTTATTTCTCACGGATATTCCAGGATCGCCTCACTTTATGCTTAACTTCGACCATATAAACTTAAGGTAAATATAACACAATTCATGATCCACTTAAATTATGCAAGACTGGCATTTTAACAAGCTTAATCTAGGACATGGGAATTCCTTGCGTATATACTTTTTTTACCTTATTAATCACATGTTTACAGCTGGCATCAAACCCCAGAGTTACAGAAGTACCAAGCAGCAGTTACCACAATTGAAGGAAATGCAAGTAATTATTACAGAGGAAGTAGATACAGTTGCACTCAGCACAAGACAAATGAATGTCCAAAATCAAACTAATACTGCCAAATGTTCAAAATCAGACTACTGCCACCAATACATGATTGCAACTACCTGTCTCAGTGCTAAAATCAATCCCCAATTGGCCCCTACTAGTAAGATAAAAAAAATGATAAAGATGGGTACGTTATTTTGTTTTTCAAGCTCTCGATTCATGTGCCACAACATCATGTTCAACTATCATGCTCCCAAACATTTTGAGGCCCGAAATAGAATGATAGCAAAGGATAACTTCCACATCAAAACATACTATATCAACTGTATGCCCACTGCAATATACGAGTGTAACAAGTGTTGCACCATGTCCCAAACATGGCATGCGCCATATCTCAGAAGTTGGATGCACCACCAAGAAAGAATCAGGATGTAAGCTAGGAAAAGTCTTCTGTCTATCTTCAATCTTACTCAAGGCCTAGCATGATACAGATCCACTTAACAACAATACAATTAAAGCCGTCTCTCTGTCCAAATGCAGAACTATTTCGAAATTCTATACTACCGAAAACTTTTTTTTGTCTGAATGCGGCCCTGTTAATGTTTGTTCTGCACTCTCGCAGCAAACGAGATCAAGTAGTCTCGCAAAGCAGCCCAATTTCTCAACCAGCCCTCAAACCATCCTCTTCCTATAACCTCCAAATTTCTAAGCGACCAACCCTTCGCATCACAGAGCTACAGATCAAGCCGCCACCTCGGACTAAACATGCAACTCCCAGCACTAGCCCAGAGCAACGCGGCCCCGGACCCGCGACGTAGCCACGTCCAAACCGCGCGCCGCGCCAAGATCCGGCGAGGCGCCTCGATGGATCCAACCGAGGGGCATACGGGAGGTTCAGATCTAGGGTTATGGAGGATGAGGAGGGGGTGCTGCGTCGCACACCTTGTGGTCGTACTCGGAGGCGGATGCGAGGGGCGGCCGCGCGACGGCGAGGAGGAGGAGGAGGAGGAGGCCGCGGCGTAGCATCTCGTCGGCGGCGGCGAGATCTGGGCGGAGGGGACGCGGTTGGGGAGCTGCCCTCGCGAGCCTACGGGTTGGTCTCGTCTCAGTCTCGCCCGAACACGAGCTGCCTCCTCATACGAGAGTTGTGTTAGAAATTCGGGCTGTGGCCCACGTGGACTCCCGAAACCCTAACAGTGGGTTATAAATAGAAGGCAGGGGTCATCCTATTGTACACGTGCATTAAAATAATAAAGCAGAGCAGTTCCTCTTCATATTGTGTATCTCTTCCTCTCTCTCTCTGTTCTCCAGTTAAGATCTATTAGGCAACCCCGGACTATCGGATAGCGAGGTTGTCTAACACGTTATCAGCACGAAGCTCTACCGGTGAACAGATTGAAAAAGGTGAGAAACGGTAAGAATCGGTGATTGAATCTAATCGCTCGTTTATTTCTATACGCGCATCTACGTGGCACGAAGCTACGAGTTAGCTGCATTTTCTAGTACACAGTATGAATGCATCTACAGGGCATAATTGCAGAACGTGGCACGAAGCCATCTACTGCCGCGCGTCGGTTTCCCGGTTGGTCCTCGCCGCCCGCGGCACGCAGCCGCCCGGCTGTCCCCGCCGGCGAGGCACACAACTACCAGCCGGCCAGCGTGCCTCGCGTGCAAGTGAAGCGCACGGCAAAATGACTAGCTGGATCAATTCACGCGCAGCATGCATACGTGAGAAGTGCATGCGATCAATGGACTGGAAGTTCTATGTGTGCATGCGCTCAATTGACTAGAAGTCCTCACGCAAAGAGAACTCAAACCATATGCATGTGGATCAATTGATTAGAAGTCCTCATGCAAAAGAAAATTCAAACCATATGCATGTGGATCTGTCCGTTGCTCCGTCCACAGACGCGACTGGTGCCGCCCGCAGCGCGGCAAGCAACCGCCAGTCGGCCACGTGCCCGCAACACGAAGCCACCTGGCCAGCCCCGTCGACGCATGCAAGGCTGTGCGCATGCCGACCGAACACCTGAGATCTATTCGGTTTTTTTTTAATATGAAGTCCAGCACTCCATGGAAAGTGTTTTGTCCATTGCAGTGATGAAACAAAACGGACCATGCACCGGTTAGAAAACCGGATTCAACCTGGCACTGATGCGCTGCCGCCGCTGCCATGATGCTCCCGGTCGACTGACGCACTGACCCCGACCGGCTGCCACGTCGCACGAAGCACGCCGCCGCCGCTGCCTCGCCGTCAGTTGCCTACCGCGCCATCCTCAGCCGGCCCGTCGCCCTTTGCCGTGGCCCTCGGCTCATCCTCCCCACCGGGCAAGAAGCGCGCCTGCTGCTCGCCCCCCCTGCGCGCGGTAGCCCACCCGAGCTGGCAATTGGACAGGAAGTCCCCGCCAAAGCTTTGCCCCAGTCGGCAGCTGGACATGAAGTCCAAGTGAAAAAAGGGACTTGAAAGTCCATCCAAAACGACAATGAAGATGGACATCAAGTCCAGAATTGAATGGATTTGAAGTCTGACTAATTCAATCAGATTGAAGTCAATCAGGCTAGCGCACGGGATTGAACCAGATTGAAATCCGGCTAAGCGCATGGGAGCGGGAAATCCCCTTTTGCCCCTCCCGTCTTCTTTATTCGTTTTCTGTTTTTTTTTTCCCGAAAATGCATTAAAAACTCAGAAAATTGATGAAATTTGACAGAAAAATATGAAAAATAGCTAGAAAATTCCAGAAATTTTTTGAATTTGGTTTTAATTTTTCTAGCATTCTCTTGTAGCATTTTTTGAATTTTTCCATGCATTTTATAATTATTGTTTCACGTATATTTGAATTTTCTTTTCTTTCTCTAATATACACATAAAGCACACCGCACGAAGCGGTCACCATCGCACCAAGAAGGCCGACGCGCATGGAACTGACCGCGCCACGCGTATGAAGCCGCACTACGCCGATTGCACGAAGCCGATCGTGCACACAAAACCGATCGCACGAAGTCGATCGCGCGCATGAGTCTGATCGCATGCACGAAGCCAATCGCGCACATGAAATAGATCGCACGAAGTCGATCATGCATATGAATCCGATTGCATACATGAAACCGATAGCACAAATATGATCGCGCGCATGAATCTGATCGCATGCACGAAGCCGATCACATACATGCATGAAGCTGTATTTATGAATCTTTATGAATATTTATGAATCTTGTAGTTATGAATCTTCGTATACGTGAATCTTGTATTTATGAATATTGCAGTCAGTGCTTTCTTTTAGTTTGCTGAAAATTCATGAGAATCTAATTATGTATTTATGAATCTTGCAACCACTCTCTATTGGATTACACGAAGTAATCTAATGAAAGAATCTTGTTAATATGCAAATACCTGGCATTGTCAAACGTGAGTTTGAAGAACTGGCCCCCAAATGGTCAGAATTATCTCACATATGCATCAGATTTGAAGATCATGCTTGCGAGCAAGAAGCTCCAAGCTGCCACCGGCTTAGAGTCCTCGAAGGACGCGCAATCTACTGCCGAGCAAAACGATCAAACTTTCCCTTTTCTCAGGCATCACCTTTCAACCACTCTAAAGAATGAATACGTAGCTGGGGTGAATACACTTGAGTTATGGACTGCGCTTCAGAAGCAGTTCGAGGAACTCAAGTCCACCATCTTGCTCCAAGCACAGCAAGATTGGGTTCGCCTGAAATTTGCAGACTACAGAATAGTGGTTGTTAATGATTTTTGAATAATGAATTGTAAGCTCTCGAAGAGCATACATTTCCTTTCTCATGAATAGAATTGCAATTTATTATTTATTCCAGTATTCTATATTTGTAAGCAATGTTTGAATTACTTTGCCTCTGTCTGATTAGAATTATATTTCTTTTTATCTAGAAATCGTGTAGCGCCCAATGGAGGAAATATGCATTATTGATAGTGGCACAACAAATACCATATTAAGAGAGTCAAAATACTTCCAGACGATCACGAAGAACGTTGGAAGAATTACGACAATCGCAGGAAGCGATACATATATAATAGGCTCTGGAAGAGCCACAATTATATTGCCAATGAATACAACTTTGGTAATTAAGAAGCTCTCTTGTACCCTGAATCAACACGTACGCTCTTAAGTTTTAAAGATATCTGCGCCAATGGGTTTCACGTATAAACCAATGAAGAAAATGGTAAAGAGCATTTGTGCATTGTGAAAGCATGCGGAATATGAAAAAAAATAGTATTAGAAAAATGTCCCTCATATAAATCTGGGTTGTACTACACGAGAATCAATGCACACGCAGTGTATACTTCTTTGAAGATTGTATTTAGAAGCTCTGAATTATTTTCTTTATGGCATTGTAGATTAGGTCATCCTGGTCTTAGATTGATGAGAAATATAGTTAACAACTCACAAGGTCATGGCATTAATGTTAAAAATTTCTCGAATTATGAAGATTTTGTGTGCCATGCATGTGCCACCGGGAAATTAATAACAAGACCCTCTGTTATGAAAGTGCAACATGAAATCCCTGCATTCCTGGAATGCATTCAGGGGGATATTTGCGGCCCGATTCAGCCCTTGTCAGGGCCGTTTCGGTACTTCATGGTGCTCATCGATGCTTCCTCGAAATGGTCGTATGTATGTTTGCTGTCAACAAGGAATCATGCATTCGCAAAGTTGATCTCGCAGATCATCAGAATTAAGAATACTTTTCCTGATCATCGTGTAAAGTCCATTCGAATGGACAATGCCGGCGAATTTACTTCCAAGGCATTTGATGATTATTGCACAACAACTGGAATAACTGTTGAGCACTCTGTACCGCACGTCCATACGCAAAATGGGCTAGCTGAAGCACTAATAAAGAGGATTAAGTTTATTGCCAAACCGCTCTTGCAGAGTTGTAACTTGCCCAACACTTGTTGGGGACACGCAGTCCTGCATGTAGCAACACTCATCAATTATAGACCATCGGCCTACAACATCCATTCACATATGCAACTAGTGCAAGGGGTCATCCCGAAGATTTCTCATCTTAGAAAATTTGGTTGTATGGTATATGTACCTATACCACCCCCACAGCGGACTGCAATGGGCCCTCTCCGCAAGTCTGGGATATACATTGGTTATGAGAGTGCATCCATAATCAGGTATTTGGAACCCATGACTGGAGACTTGCACACAGCCCGATTCGCTGACTGTATCTTTGACGAGGGCCGTTTCCCGTCATTAGGGGGAGAGAATCAACCATTGGATGAAAAATGCCGGGAAATAATATGGCATTCCATTGGGATCCCCGCGCATGACCCTCGCACTAATGAAGCAAATCAAGAAGTCCAGAAGATAATTGATTTGTAGAATCTAGCAAATAAACTACCTGATCATTTTTGTGATCTGAGTAGCGTGGTTAAGTCGTAAGTACCAGCAAAAAATGCACCAGATAGGGTGAAAATACCAAAGAAAGTAGAAGGTATCCCTCATCCTGTTCAGAGGCCTCAAATAAAAAGAACAGAAAATCTGGCTTCTCAAACCCAAAGTACTTTAAGACGTCTGGGGAAAACTGGGCAAGAGGACTTACCACAGCTAATCACAAAAGTGTCCCAAAGCAAGAAGGGGAGCCAGTTGAGACCTGGCACTGGAAAGAAGCCTGTGGAAAAGGCAATTCTAGATCTGAATCTTCCGTTGGCAGAAGCCGCCGGAAATAATGTGTGCGCACACATTGGGGGAGAAAAACTAAAGGAACTTGCTCCTGGAATGGGAAATAGCAGTGAAGAGCAAGTAGAAGTGCATGAAGCACACCATGACGAAATGGCCATAAATTTTGTAATAACAGGAGAATCAATGAATAGAGCAACATGCAATGTTGATGCATACTTTGCAAAGAAGATTGCCACGATCATTGATCATGATCCCGAGCCTGCATCTCTCGCAGAGTGCAAGAAAAGGCTCGATTGGGAAGAATGGAAGAAGGCAATCACTGCAGAGTTAGTCTCTCTGAACAAAAGAGAGGTGTTTGGGCCTGTGTGCCGCACACCTCCCCATATAAACCCCGTAGGTCACAAATGGGTTTTTGTTCGGAAGATGAATGAAAACAATGAAGTTGTAAGGTACAAGGCAAGGCTTGTCGCTCAAGGTTTCACTCAACGTCCTGGGGTTGATTATGAAGAAACCTATTCTCTGGTCATGGATGGAATTACCTTTAGATACTTGATTTCAATGGCTGTCAACTTCAAGTTGAGAATGAAGCTAATGGATGTTGTCACAGCATATTTGTATGGAAACTTGAATTCGGAGATATACATGAAGTACCGGAAGGTATCCTATCCCGAACCAAGACAGAGCAAACAGAAACCTATACAATGTGAAATTGGAGAAATCACTGTATGGGTTGAAGCAGTCAGGAAGAATGTGGTACAGTCGCTTGAGTGACTTTCTCTGCAAGAAAGGCTACACGAACAGCGAAGATTATCCATGTGTATTTATACAACGATCCCCGAATGGATTTTGTATAATCTCCGTCTATGTATATGACTTGAACATCATTGGGACGGATGAAGGAATTGAAGAAGCATGCTCATACTTGAAGTCTGAGTTTGAAATGAAAGGCTTGGGTAAAACCAAGTTCTGTTTAGGCTTGCAGCTTGAACATGTCCAATGCGGAATCTTGGTACACCAATCATCCTACACGCAGAAAGTGTTGGAGAGATTTGGTTTTGAAAAGGCATACCCCGCGAAGACCCCAATGGTCGGAAGGTCACTCCAAGCAGACCTAGACCCATACAGGCTTAGAGAAGAGGGGGAGGAAATCCTAGGAGCGGAATTCCCATATTTGAGTGCAATTGGAGCGTTCATGTGCCTTGCGAATAGCACTAGGCCGGACATTGCATTCGCCGTGAATTTGCTAGCACGGTACAGTGCAAAACCCACCAAAAGGCATTAGAAAGAGGTGAAGGACATCTCCCGTTACCTCCAAGGAAGCAAAGATCTCGGCTTGTTCTATAGAAGAAATAATGAATTGAATTTGCTTGGCTATGCCGATGCCGGATACCTATCGGACCCGCATACTGGCAAATCACAAACCGGGTATGTTTTCCTTTGCGGTGGAACAGCAATTTCTTGGAAGTCGTCTAAGCAGACTCTTGTCTTGACGTCGACAAACCATTCAAAAATAATTACCTTGTATGAAGCCTCTCGAGAATGTGCATGGCTTCGAAGAATGGTTCACCACATCCAGAAGTCATGTGGTCTTAACATGGAACAAACCCCTACTATTATCTATGAAGATAATGCAGCTTGTGTTGCTCAAATACAAATGGGATATGTGAAAAGTAATCTCACGAAGCATGTCAACCCCAAGTTTCTTTTATGCCCATGAAATGCATAAGATGAATGAGATAAAGATACTGCATACTAAGTCGTGTGAAAATCTCGCAAATTTATTCACTAAGTCACTCCCGTCATCTTCCTTTGAAAGATGTGTTAGAGGAATTAGGATGATGAGGCTTAGAGAAGTGCAGATTTCAGGGGGAGAATTTTCACATACTCCTACATAAATCTCGAACATGAAGTTTGAGTACCCAACATGAATCTATAAGATTAACACTGAAGTTTGGGTGGATTGTACTCTTTTCCTTAGTAAGTGTGACACTACGGAATGTCGTAATCTTATAAAATATGAAATTAAAGGTTAAAACTTTACGTTATGCCGTTTAATCGCGTTTCCGGGCCGATTTCGGGAGTTTGGGCCTTTCCGGGGAACTTTGGGCCCAAGGGGGATGAATTGTGGGCTTTAGTGGGAGGGATATGGGCCCATGGGGGGAGACCAGGTTAAGGGGGCTCCCCCATCCCTCCCCTTTGTGGCGCCTCCCCCATCTAGCCGCCGCCCCTTTACCGTGCGCCCCCTTCCTCCCCATTGCACCTCCACCTCTCCCCTCCCCTCTCCACCTTCCTTGCTGCGCTAGGGGAGCCCCTCACCTCGCCAACCCGCTGTTTTCACCATTGGAGCGCTCCGCGACGAGGAAATCCGGTGGATTTGGAGCGAGGAAGGAGATCGCGTGAACCGGGAGGAGATTCATTGGTTCATCGTTCGTCGGGCGAAGGTATGGCTAGGGGAATCCTTGGGGTTGGTCTAGGTGCTGTGCTAGAGGGTATTTGGATGCTTTTAGATCAAGTGGTGGTACCGTGATTGGGTAGATTAGATGAAAACTAGAGTTTGCCACGTTCTCTGCTTCGGGTAGATTGTGCAGTCGACCTAGGGTTTGAGTTTTCGCCACCTTAGAGTCGGAATTTGGTCGTCCGCCTATTGAGAAAGTTGTAGGTAACTTCAATACCTTTCAGTGGACACAAAGACGTCCAATTCCGCCCAGCCGTTTGAAAGTTATGATCGATTTACCGAACGTGTTCAAATCTGTAATGTAGCTGGGACAGAACGTAGAGTTTTGTAGATTAGACAACTTTAGAGTCCGAATCAGCTTTTCCATATACTTAGAAAAAGTTAGGAAATTTCCTAAGCTACGCGAGGATGTACTCATTTAATCGATTCGGAGTCCTAGATCTAAAGTTATGATAGTTTGAAGTCTGCTGTCCCGGGGGGGACAGATTCTCTGCTTTTCGTTTTCGGGAGTACTTTGCGATATCGGGGTAGATGGGCAATGGCGTACTGTTTTGTGGACACATTGTGATTGTGTGGCATCTATGTGCAGGTGGTGTGACCCCGGGAGTGCCCTCCTCATCCCGCCAATCCGTCGCCCGAGGTTAAGGCAAGTGTATTGGGATGGGTAGCATGTGGTTTATTTGCTTGTCTTGACTAGATGCAATTGTTTCCATGTTATGCTATCTTGCCATGCTTAGTATTTGCCATGATACGATAAAAAGGGTATGTTAAGATGCTATGCAATGGTTTGTGGTTAATGATTATGGCATATGTTGCATACATGGCATGAAACTTGGCCCGGTCGGTGAGAACGTCATAACTATTCCGGTAAGGTCGGTGAGAAAGTTATGACTAATTTGGAGCGCCATGGATGTAAGACCTACCTCGTGATTCCACCCACGCGGTGTGTGGAAGCGAGGAGTAGGCACCCTCCATCTACGGGATGGAAGGGGGACGTGGGTGCATGCCGACGGGTGTGCACTCGGCAATACCGGTATTTGCGTCGAGGAGACATGTGCATTGCATTGCATACATGATGATGATGATGATGAAATGATTTCAATGAGGTTGAGATATGAATATGATGTTGCATATGAAGTATGACTTAATCATGATGTTAAGTTTGTTATGTAGTGATGATAATATTGAATTGTTCTGTATGACCCATTGCAATATACTTGCTGAGTGTTGAACTCACGCTTGTGTTTATGTTGTTTTTAGGTACCTTGACACCGGCATGTGGGAAGGGGGCATTAGCTACACATCTTCATGTAGCTCCACACCTATAGGCAATTTCATCAATTTGAGTCATGATTATCATAATAGTGCCATGAAAGTTGGTGTATGGATTAAATTGTGCGCTTGTGATCTTTATTTGCTTCGTATTAGTTTAAGGAGTGGTTGAACTTGATAGTTGGTCTTATGTTGGTGCTATAACCATTTATATTGCTGTTTAGATGCCTTATGTTATGGTATTACTTGCCTTGTTATTGCTATTGCTTCAATTCATGATAAAATAAAGGAGATGCTGCAGAAATTTTCGGTTTAGCATTTGCTCCTTTGCTGTAATTTATCTTTATTTGAGGTTTTTAGATGCTGTTTAATCTATGTTTGGTAACATTCAGGCATAATAAATGCCGGGGTGCATCCTTCTTCCTTCTTGGAAGTATAGATCTTGAGATTTCTTGAAGAGTTTTGGGCTATCAAAGTTGGGAATTTGAGAGTTGAGCTCTCATGCATTTCTGTTGGAGTTTTGTTTTTCTTCCTTGCCTGGAAAGGAGAAATTGTCTATTGGTGTTTGTTCTGGTTCTTGAGTTGTGGTTATCTTTAAAAGTTGAGTTGCATCCTGTTTGTCAAAAGTGAAAATGGTTGTTTAGCATGTTATGTAGTATGTAACAATGTGGTTTATGGAAATGATTTACTCCTAAGTTAAATTGTGAGTTGAATCAATTCAATGTGATTATTATCTCTAGCTGGAGAATAAATAGACTACTAGTGTTGTAGTTTACTCTGTAGCGAGAATGATTAAATGGGTTAATGTACATGCTTAGAATCTGTTGTTGTGCTTTAAAGGTGCTTATGATCCTCGTTAATGTTTAAAGTTTAAACCCTGATGCATAGTTAGAATATTAAGATGGTGTAAATTACTGATATTGTTAAAGAAAACTTGCCGGTTGTTTAAAGATATTCTAATCTAACGGGTTAATAGAGAAATTTAATCGTGTTGCCTAGTGGCTTTAACTTGGAAGTTAATTAGAGTTGCTATTCATGTTGTTGCAAAATATTAGCATGATTGGTAGTACGCAGTCGTGTTCCTAAAATGCTAGTATCGAGGCCAATTGGAAAGGTATAGGTTTTGTTGTTCGATGATATTGTAAGAGCTTCGTGAAGGTCTAACTTATTAAATCTAAGTTAATAGTTGGAGTATGTTGTGTAGTGACAATTTTGTTGCAACCTATGTATAGGGTAGCTAAAAGCAATGTTGTTGATTGATGATTATGCAAATTATTGATATTGATGGCTTAGTAGTGGTGGTAATTGCTTAGATTAATTGTTGAAAATCCTTGTTAAAATGGAGGTTACTGTATCATGTTGTGATGGAGTGGACCATGGATAATTAACATGATGTAGAATTTTATCCTTAATGAATGTATGTCTTAGAATTATAGTTACGAGCTTTGCCTTGTAGAGATAATATTTACTTGTTGAAGTCATTTATTGATTGAACAAGTTCCAATTGTCAAGATGTTGGCGTATGGATGGTATAAAATTGATACGTTGATCAAGCTTAAGTATCTGTTGAAGTACTATGTTTGAAATATAGAATACGTTGTTATATGATGTGTTGGTCTGTGGGGATCATGATTAAGCAGGCAACACTTTGTTATGCACTTATGCTTTGTGAATTGTGAAGAATTGAATATTGTGGAGTATGCTTTGTGAATTGTGAATGGCTCATGGCTGTGTTAATGGAGTTAGTAATAATTGGTTATACTTATTGTTTGTCAATTGCATTAGCCATTAGTTGTGTAAATGTTTGGTTCATTTGTAGTTATCTTTAATTGCTAGATTCGAACATATTGATTTGAACAACTTATACATTTCATGATTATTTGATTGGACTCAATTTGATGTAATAGAAATACATGATAAAGAGGTCGAAGCCATTGTTATCTTATTTTCTGTCATAGTCACAGTCCAACCAATCCCCTCCGGAAATAGTAGGAACTGGAGCTAGTAATACCCAACAACAATCCTCGTGTTATGCTTAATTTGGAAGACATTGTTGCCGATCCTGGATTTCGTAAACCAATTTAGGAATTCGATGTGGACATTAGGGATGCTGCTAGAAGGGATTATTTGCTACAGGGGCCATGCCAACCAAAAGGTCATAAGTTTGAACAGAAATCTATAGGAAATCATAAAAGAAGCTTTCAAGAAGAGTGGTTTAAAAGGCATGATTGGTTAGAATATAGTGTTGCTAAAGATGTTGCCTTTTACTTTTATTGTTTTCTGTTTAAGCAATGGAAACCTGAAAACTTTGGTACTGATGCATATAACATGGTTTAGTTATCGGAAGAATGCAATTCAATCTTTAGATGAACATGTTGGAAAATTGATAGTGCTCATAATAAAGCTAGAAAATATTGTGAGGATTTAAAAATCAGAGACAGAGTGTCACACATGTGTGGGTTGATACAAGCAAGAAGGAGGAAGAATATTTGGGTCATATTACTATTATTTTAGGTGTTGTAAGGTTTCTTCTGTTGTAAGCCCTTGCTTTCTGTAGGCAGGACAAGCCTTCTAGATCAAATAATAGAGGAAACTTTTTAGAAATGCTGCAATGGTATAAAAAGAAGTATAAAAATGCTGCAAAACTATTAGATAGTGCTCCTGGGAACCATTTAATGACTTCGCCAGAAATACAAAAACAGTTGTGCAAAGCTTGTGCAGAAAAGACCACTAAAGCCATGTGGGTGATATTAGGGATAGATAATTTGCCGTCATTGTTGATGAGTCTCGAGATGCATCTATCAAGGAACAAATGGTTGTGATTTTGAGGTTAGTATATACTATTTGGAATTTTTGGATAGCTTTTTAACTATTCTTCTTACCCTCATAAAAAACTACACTCCTTTTTCCATGTTGGTATGTCAACAAACAAGACCAAGTGATTGAGAGATTTATTGGGATTCAGCACATTTATCTATCCATAGATTATGAGGGCAACGATATGATGGCACATCAAACATGAGAGGAGAATTCCACAGGCTACAAAGATGGGTATTGGATGAAAATTCATAAGCATTTTATATACATTGCTTTGCCTCATCAGCTGCAATTAGTGGTTGTTTCCGTTGCCAAGTGTTGTTCTTATGTCTTGGATTTCTTTAAATATACCACTTTGATTGTCAACACTGTTAATGCTTCTTGCAAGAGACATGATCAATTGGCCCAAGAACACCATGATAATCTTGTGGTTAGATTGGAGAGCGGTGAAATTTTTACAGGAAGAGGGAAAAACCAAGAAACTAACCTTGCAAGACGTAGGGATACTCGGTGGGGCTCACATCACAAAACCTTATGTTGAATTCTCCTGATGTGGGATGTAGTCCTTGAGGTATTATAGAATGTATGTGATGATGCAACAAATACAACACATAAAACCACAGCCTCAGGTTTGTTGCAACAAATGGAAAGCTTTCAATTTGTGCTTATATTGCATCTTATGATTAGAATATTGGGCAAAACTAATGATATGTCACATTGCTTGCAAAAGAAAGATCAGAACATTTTTCATGCTATAGGATTTATTGGGGCCACATTGCAAAAAATTAATGACATAAGGCAGCATGGTTGGGATGAGCTCTTTCAGGAGGTAAAGACCTTTTGTCTCCAACATAACATCATTGTGCCAAATATAATGGATACATTAACAGCTAGGGGCCGCTCGAGGGATCGTCTTTTATAGGTTCAGGTTCCTTTTCTATTGTTGATGACGATATGATAGCTTTAGATGCACCAAACCTTCATTAATTAGTTATTAACTTTTCTACCACTCCACTATGCTATATTGTTTTGACATATTTTATCTATTTTGTTGAAATATTAAGCATGAAATTCAAATTTATTTTTAATTTTTATTTGTGCTATACTTTTGTTATAGCTCAATGTTCGTAGTCTTTGACATTAGTAATAGTCGTTTATTTTTAGCCCAATGCTTACCCAAATCATGGCTCCACCACTAGTTAGAAGGAAGGGTGTAATAATCCAAAAATGCAAAATAAAAGGATAAAGATGAACCTAGTGGGTCGAGCCAGAACTTTGGATTCCATGATAGCTATTTAGGGCAAGGGGGAAGGCCTAGCCTTAACCCTAGCCACGCCGCCCCAAGCCCTGCCCTCAGCCTCGGCCCATGCCCGTGCACGTGCGCCACGCCGTGCCTATCCGTGAGCACTGCCACGCAACGCCCTGTGCCCGTACTGCTGGCCGTTGTCAGACACCAAGGTGGGCCACTGTGTTGCACTAGCAAAGCCATGTCAGACGAGCCCGAATAGACTGCGCTCTGGATGGACCCTAGTGACATCTCTCTCATCTTTTCGTGTTTCCCATCAATCTGTGTGTCCGATTTGAAATCCATCCATGTCACCATGTGTAGAAGGTGACGAGGGTCTTGGAGGACATTGTGTGGGAGTTTCGGGAAGCGTAGATGAGCAGGGAATGTGAGGGGATCACCAACACAAATGGTTCCGGTGAATCTTCGGGTCATAGGTATAAACCATATATTGGTCTTGATTATGTTAGCGTTGTAGTGGAAAAATATTATGGTCATATATATATATATACATATATATATATGGCCCTGTTTGTTTCAACTTTTTCACTAGCTTAAAAGCCTAAAAGTCTAAGCCAAAACAAACGACTGGCTTTTCAGCCAAGCTTTAAAAAAGCCTAAAGCCTATGGTTGTGTTTGTTTAGGCTTCTGCTTAGGCTTATTTGGCTTCTAGGCCTTCATAAGTCACAAGCCAAAACAAACAGTAATTTTTCAGCTAGCTGGAGAGGAGAAGCTCCAGCCCAATTTGCACTACACGAGAGAAGCAAGGAAAACGATGCTTCTGGCCGGGCTGGAGCTTGAAAATCCCACTTCCTGGTACCCTTGCAACTTGATCTTATTTACAAAAATTGCCATCCCTTCATCAAGTCTCTTCCAGGCTCGACCTCCACTAGCAAAGCGCCTAGCTTCTTTCACTCAAAGAGCCTTCTCCTCCAAAGACCAAATTTAAACAAACACAGCCATAGGCAGACAAGAGGTGCTTTTTTGAGCTGTTTTGGATGAAATAACCCTTTGCCACTAAAAGTCTCCAAAATTACCCACCAAATGCCATCATATATAAACCAAGAATCACTCCCCCATCTCATTTAGGGTATTTAGACTTTCCATTAATAAGGTACACCATCCAACCCATCAATAAGCCAGGATACTAAACAAACATGTCTTGGCTTAAAAGCAGACGGCTTAAAAGCTCATTAAGCCAAAACGCTAGCTTTAAGCTAAAAGCCAAAAAGCCTAAGCCGAAACAAATAGGACCTATATATGGCTGTTAGAGGGCACATGGATGGATTTTGGGAGAGTTTGATATTCGTTCCATAGTGGTTTCTATCTTTGGGTCAAGTCATGTGGCACCTATGACCAGTTCAGTGCCTGTGAAAAATGTGGATTACTGTCTAAAGTTTCATTAGAGTAGAGGAACGTAAACATTGGTTAAACAATTTGAAAGTTATGGCATGTAGAAGCTTGTTGTCTAGAAATTAGTCACTATAGAGAGTAGTCATGGTAATCTGATGATTAGGGCTAGTTAATGGTCGAATCAAATTATGTCCATAACTAGAGAAAGAAAGATAGTTTTCCCCAGATTCCATATATATTATGGTTTACTATGTTTGGAGTTGTGTAAAAATAGTTATGAAATTGTGAAGTCTACTGTCCAATAAAACAACAGATCGGCCTTAGGGGCTTGAAATGAGTGGTTAAATGAATTAATTGAAAAATATGGATAACTAGAAAATTGTATATAACCTTTTGTAGTTTTCAGAAAACATATGGTTTGCCATGTTTGTGTAACATCCTTAAATTTTGCCCATAAATTGAATATTGAGTTGCCAAATTGTTCATATGCATTTTATATGGATTTTCGTAATTTTATGGCCCTTCTAGTATTCTCTACACATAAAGATATTACCTTTTCATTTCCTAGCAGCAGAATTTGATTTTTAAATTTAAAATTCCACAAATAAGCAAACTTGAAAATAGTTTATTTAGGTTTTGGATAATCTAAAGCACCTATTCAAAAACGTTTATGAATTTTGGAGTTGGGTTGATACTTTTCAAATTCAAATACTATAGTTTGTATTAAAACTGAGGCCAGTAATAAATTTATTTGAACAATTAAGAATGGTTAAAATTCTAGAAATTTTACAAAAACATCAATACCTAGTAAAATCTTTCCATAAAAATTTTCATAAATTTTGGAGCCATTTAACCATCCCTACAAATTCAGAAAAAGGTCTTTTACCTAAAACCAAATCCCAAATTACTCTCTTTGTCTCACTGACAGCCTGGGCCTAGCCCTCTCCTCTTATTGACATTCTAGTCACACCTATCAACAACCATTTCCCCTCAAGCCATTTCCATCTTTCCATTTTCTCAAGGCAAAGGTGTCATTTTGCAAATATGTTTCCCATCTTCCTGTCACTAGCGAGACTGTCCCACTTGCCATGCTTCTTCTTCCACGGTGTGTCTAACATTGCCACGCGCGCAGAGCTTTATCCCCATTCTTACCTAGTTATGTTGTGCGCTTGCTTGCTCAACCCATCGCATCGCCTGGAGCTCACTTCTCGATTCTACCATCACACTGCCTAAATGTTGCTGCCATGAATGCAAAATCCAGGCATCTCTCTCACAGCTGAGAGGAAGCTGATGAGGAGAATCATCGTCTCGTGCCTATTTAATCCCTTCAATTCTGCCCTTTCGCTTCTTCGTACAACGACGAGCCTATTTCACCCTCTTGCAGTGCCTCTTCCTCCCTGAGCCGCCCAGAACACCACCTTCGTCTTAAGCACTTGTGCCCGCACACCGCCGCACTCTGCCAAAGCAACATCTCAACCTAGTGAGGTCAAGCCATGACATGCATGTCATCTTGTGCTATTTTTCTTCCTCTTCAAAAGCCCTGAGTTGGTGTAACTTATTGTGCAATGTAGCACCATAACCACCTTGTCTCCATCTTTGATGTCACTATTGTCAAGCTCTCCCTCCCTCTCTAGTGAGTCCCGGCTTAATAATGGTCATTTTCTATGTGTTGTGGCGAAGCTAATGGCACTGTTCTTCTATATTAAAACTCTCTGTGCTTGGTCATCGCTATAAAGATTGCTTGCATCGTCACTGTTCTCTGGTGACCTGCCACCTTGAACTCTCACCCCCGCCTTCGACCGCATCCAGGTAATCGTGTGGAGCCCCCCACTATTCTTCGGTGACCCGCCGCCTTGAACCCTCACCACCGCCTTTGATCACATCCAAGTAATTGTGCGGAGCCCCTAAACTCTCCACACTGCCCAATTTAGCCCAGCATACCTGTTAGCACCATCTTTGCCTTTGCCCTATTTTGCGCCGCCAGCTCCGTCTAGTGAACATTATGATTTAGATTTAATTCAAACCAGTACTTAAAGGATGAGTCACTACATACAAGCCCTCACTACATGCAAGCCCCACCTGTGAGTTATTTTCAAAAAATAATTAAAGCCTGACATTTGGACCCCACCTATTAGTCTCTATAGAATTAGGTTCAAATACTAAAAAAAATATAAGAAATATGCTTTCAATTTAGTATAAAACACACCTTCTCTGTTGGAAGTGTAAACTCTAAAAATACACTTTGGAAGTCACCCCCTGTTTTCATTTTAGGGAATTTTTAGCCGATTTAAATTCAAATGCTCATAACTTTTGCGTACAAACTCCAAATTGAGTGAAACTAGTTGTAACATCCTCATTTTGGCTTTCTAGCGAAAATGCTAATTTAGATAAAGTAAATTCAAAATTTGAAGTTTCATTGGTGTTTATATTAACCTGGCATCCAATCCCCTTCGAAATCGGGAATTAATTCCCTCCCGGGCGAAAAAGCGGATTTTCCAGTACCGCCGGTACCCGAAAATTCACCCGAGTCCAAAAATGCTCCAAAAAGTTCCAAACCACTTCTAAAATGTTCCAAATATTCCGAAATGATTTTAGGAATCATTCCCTGGATTTTTGGACCTCCGTTCCTATTTTATCTCGCGCGGCTTTTGTTTAATGCCTGCGATCCGCGCCTGAATATCCAATTCCACAAAAATCATCCAAATTCAACCAAACTACTTCCATTGAGTTCCAAATAATCTAAAATGGCTCTAGGAATTTTTCCGGAATTTTTAGGCCATTTTTCCTTATTTTTCTCTAGAGCGCATTGTTTGCGTAAAAGAGGGCGAATGGGAGCTTGACACGTGGCAGTGCTACAGTATTCATCTTCAACCTCAGGCTGAGAACGTACAGAGGGGGAGGTCTAGTTTCCATCCATGGCTAGCACCTTCTTTAATGCTCATAACTTTCCACTCAAAGCTCCAAATCCATCAAGGCCGGGTCCGTTGGAAAGATTTTGGCGAGGGGATTCCATTCCCAGCATTTATTTTTCCTAAATCATAGCGAAACGGCCGCGGTTTGCATGGAAACTGAAATCACGTTTAAGGCCATAACTTGGCCGTTTCTTCATCAAAGCGAGCGATTCCACTTCCATTTTCTTTGTATAAGAGTCCTTGTTCCGGAGGTATCATCTTCCTTTGGCCTCTTCAACCCAATACTCCGGGAGATCCAGAAAACCGACAATATCTCGCCGTTCTTCGTGTTCGTCGCGTTCGTGGTCATATCTCCTTCCTCGGTGGCTCATTCTCCGTTCCGTTTGTTTCTTTGTGTTAGCATGGGAGTCTAGTTTCTAAATCATCAATTGGTTTTAGGTCTCTTCAAGGATTGGCGATGAATTTTGGGATTTAATCATTTCGGCTGAACCCGTGTTCATTGTCGAGTTCATCTTCTCCGGTGAGAATCAACGCAATTCTTTCCGCCTATGTATCCCTAAGGATGTAATCTAGTGGTTCCATACTTTTATTTGAGTCAAATTCATGCAAAAATGGTGGAGAAATCCGGATTTTTCGAATTTTGGGGAGCCTCTGTTCTTGGCTTGCGCCCGCGCACGGCTGAGCCCTCCGCTGCCGTTGCAGCCCTCCGGCCGGCCGATCGCCGCCTGCGCCGCTTTGCCGCCTTTGGCCGTCGCCGGCCTCCACGCTGGCCTGTGCCGCTGGCCGCCGGCCCGAGCTCGCCGTGGAGCCGCCGCCCGGTCTCTCCGTGCGGCCGACGCCGCCACCACCTTCCTGCCGGCCAGTCCCTCAGGTTTCCTGGCCGACGCCGCTGGCGCCGGAGCGCCACCGCGCCATGCCGCCCGCGCCGCCGCGCCTTGCGCTTGCGTGGCCGCCGCCGCCCCACGCTGCCGCTGCCGGCCGTGGCTTCGCCGCCTCGCCGGCCGCTGGCCGCCGGCTCTCCCTCGCCGGCGCCCCTTGCCCTCTCTCTCCTCTGTTTCCTTCACCATGGCAAGCTTGAAGAAACACCTCCAACCCAATGACATGTAGGGCCCAATTGCCATGCACACAAACCAGTCAAAGCCAAGTCAAACGTTTGACCAGTCAAACCAGAGAGGAATATTCCGGGAATATTCTCGGTTTTCCGATTTATTTGAAATTCAAACTTCGGAAGCTCATAACTTTCTCATCCGAACTCCGTTTGACCTCATTCAAATTTCTAAATTCATCATAAATCAATGCCTTCCTGCCAGTACTAATTTTATAATTTTTGGATTTTATTTATTTTCTGTTATTTATTTATTGCCTCGTTTTGCGTGTAGTCGATTTATTCCGCGCATCACGATTTCGCCGTCGAGCCTTCCGAGATCGACACCGCCGCCGCATTAGAAGGCAAGTCTCCTTGATGCACTTTGCTCCTATGTTTGCAAAATGATTTAAATTGTTTATAAAGTTGCATAGCTATGTTTAATGAAATATGTTAAATATAAGTGTTAGTTAATCCGAAATTGTTGATTCCTCCTTGACCTTGATAATCATATCCATTGTAACCCTAGAACCTTGTTTATACCATGCTTAGGCTTATATGGTATCCGTTGATATGTAGTTCGGTAGAATTGCTTAGGATCCTTTCCGATGAAAACAACCCAGGGGTGGGATTATTCAAAAAGAATGATATTAAATGTGATTTGAAAGTTATTATTATGGTTTTGGTCCTGTTTTGCTAAAATAAAAAGAAAAGGAAAATGATTTTGACTTGGGCGGCATGGAATGTCGGGTGGAAGCGGATCAAGCCTTGATCCTTTTGTGCAAGTACCGCCCCAAGTCATATAAGGACCAACGCTTATGATTGCCATTTTAAGCATAACCGTACTACCACATGTCTATAATGGTACGACCTAGCCAACTAATTTGTAGAAGCCTAGCTTAGACTCACCACTTGGTTGGATGTGAATGCCGGACGGAGGCAAAGTTGTTTTCTCACACGGCGCAAGAGGGGCTTCATCTTGGGTGGAGGGAACCCTAACAGCGGTGAAACCTCAGCGGGTGGGTCTAGTTAGGTAGATACATTGTAACGGCCTTGTCAGGATATCCCTGCCGACACACCTAAGGAAGTGTGTTAATTGCATGGCATCAAGGGTATATCTTGTCTTGTGGGTAAAGTTGTACACCTCTGCAGAGTAAAACTATTCGAATAGCCGTGCCTACGGTTAAAGGCAAAGCGAAGAATGCTTTCATATTGGTAGACTTTGGTTTTGGTTTTAAAACCAAAAAGTGTTTTGTTTTGGGGTTCGGGAGTGGTTAGAACTCTCGGATGTTGTTTGGCGGAAAGAGCCCACCAGGTGGATAGAACCTGTTTTACATTTGACGGATGGAGTCACATGATTAACTTTGATCTTTTAAACTGTTGGCGGATAGAGCCTTTATGTTAGTGATGGTGGTTAGAACCTCACTATAATATTCAATAATTCAATTATTAAAAAGAATTGTAAAAGATGCTTTGTGAAATTACTTACTTGAGTATGGTTTAATCAAATGTGGCTTTATGCAAATAAACCCTATTAAGCTTCCTTTGGAAAGCCCCACATGATCATACTTTCCCGACTTGCTGAGTACCTTTGTACTCACGTGCTACATCAACATTGTAATCATCAGAGAATTTCCAAGATGCCGAGGAAGAGGAGGAGTTCTTCGAGGAGGACTGCCAGGAGGACTAGTTGCATTCCTAGTCGTCGCCTGTGGCGTTGTGGCGTTCGCTCGTTTCGTTTTGCTTTTGCTTCCGCTGTTTTGTGTGTCCGGTCGTTGGACCGAGTATTGTAATAAGTGGCCAGGTGGCCCATACTTGACTATTTATGTTACAAGTTTCGTTTTGTTCGGCAATGAAGTATCACTGTGACTGTGTGTACTAGCTACTGATCTGGGACTAGTACGGAAATACACAGGAGATTCTGGATAACTGATCCGGGGTCTCACACTAGTTGATATTTTTTTTATATAAAATCATGCTCTTTTTGAATCTTAAAAATATTTGAATTTGGCCTCTACTTGAATTCATTTGATTCTTATTATTGCTTTACGATATAATGCGTGTAGACACCGACTCCCGAAACCTTTCTCATCAACCCCAAACCAACCCAGGAATTCAACAAGCAAGGCAAAGGCCTCCTTTGACTACGTTGATCCTATTATCTCACTTAATTTATGTTGATTTACAAATTTATGTATGCATGTTTGTATTTTTAGTAAATTGTCTATATTGTGGGTATCAGTAGATATTCCTACTTGTTGCATAGAACTTCCTTGATAAATATACAAAATTTAGCATTGAAACCCACAAGGTAAGGGTTAGGCAATAACTAATATCAACTATGGATATATTCGATTACATGTATTATTACTTAGCCATGCCTTATAGTTGGGGGAGAACAAATGGTCAGATACATCATTTGTTCGGAAAATGGAAAATTTGATATTTTGAGAAGTACCACTGTTATTTTGGTATAAAATTGAAAATTAAATCTAGGTTTTGACACGGGCAAGTTATTTTATATAACCTACTAAGTGCATGGACTTGCACGTATAATAGGGGGCAGTTCTCACCCAAGTCGATTAAGGACCAAACTTATTGTTTTGCAAACCAAGACATCCATGTAACCAAAAGTGCTATTATGGGATGGCTCTAACCTATTAAGTCATCTAGGACTAACTGTGTACATTGGAAGACTGGAGTAGTATGGACATTGCAGGTAGGTTTGCTCACGGGGGCACCCTCATTGAGGCATTAGGAATAACACTTGCTGATATAGCAGTGCATGCCTTTCTATTAGGGGAAATGGTTGCAATAGGGCGTAAACTGTTGTTGGTACTATGTGTATAGATTTTGTTCCCCCGCCATAGAGAGGGTCAAACATCACCGGGCTGGTGCAAAGTTAGGTCTAGATGTTGTAATAGTTTTATCATGATCTATTTGCCGCACACAAAATGAAGTATGTTAATAGCTGGTGATAAGAGTTGATCATGACTTGTGGGTAAATTTGTACGCCTCTGCAGAGTATAAATCTTTTCAAAAAGCCGCACTTATAAATCTTTTCAGAAAGCCGCGCTTGCGAGCATGAATGGCTTTGGTGCATCATCACTTAGTTAGTCTTGGATCTTCATAAAATTTTGTTGGAAAATAGTGGGTAGCCATGTTGCAGATGTTATGCCAGATATGGCTGGAAATGGATCGTTGATCACAACCATGGAGGATTGTGAGTTGCTCATATTTATTTTATATACTTGATATTCACATACTTGTCAACTGCTCTTTAAAAATTCTATTTGCAATCCATACATGTTATTGTTGACTAAATTCCACTTTTATGGAAAAGAACATAGTAGGATAGCTATTTTCTTGACATATTCAAGCATATATTTATAATTGTAATACACTACAAGTCTTGTTGAGTACAAATGTACTCACCCTTTCTTATTCATATTCAGTGGTGCGAAGAAACTAAGTTCCCCAATGACTCTTATTTTACTGCATATTTCGAGGAATATGGCGACAACTTTTTCCAGGCATAATCTAGTTGACTGCCTGTGGATATTTTGGACTAAGGCATACCACTGGACCTTAAATATTTTATTACTCTTTTCCACTGTATTTTATTTGGCCACTGGTCCTTTTATTGTAAGGACAATGTACCAATTGTTTATATATGATATCTATGCCATGTTGTGTATAGATATGATGATAATATTGTGAATATATGTACTAACCACTTATCATAGGACTAGTATGGTATACACATGAGACCCTCAGGTATTCCATGCCCGGAAGGAGGGGTCTCGACAGTTTGGTGTAGCATCTCGCTTTTTTACCCCAATTTTATAGAGTAGTTGCGATAAATTATTTAGCAATAGTTAATCAAAAGAAATATGTTGAATTTTAGGTACAACTTTTAGCATCAAAACTCGAAAACCCCACTGTCTCTCTACTCCTCCACTATTTATACCAAGACAACGTAAAAAGACAAATGGGGAGAGAAGGTAGGACACATGAAACCCTTTTTTCTCTACCTCCTCCCTGAACCCCCCACCCTGTTGAAGTAAGGTAGTGAGTCTGGCATGCACCATAGCAGCCTGGCAATGAGCAGCATGGCCTGTCACGATGGCCCGATAATGCAGAGGTGACGCTAGCCCAAGGCAGTCTGACGATGCATGCGAAGCTACGACCAACATGGTGGCATGACCAATGCGCAAGGCCAGGCAGGCGGCAGGCACAATAGCGCAGCACGAGAAGCCTATGGTAGGTAGCGAAGTGACATGGGCGTGGTGTAGCCCAATAGGTGTCAAGCACAATAGTGCGACACGGGAAGCCAGTGGCAGGCAGCGAAGCGACGAGGGCGTGGTGCGGCTCGGCGATGCGACATGAATGCGACCATGGCGTGGCCAGTTGTGGGGCAGCATGGTGCCCCGGTAGGTGGCCCAGTGGAGTGGGGAGCAGTGCGGTGGCGAGCTGGCACACTGGCCCGGAGAGAAGAAGATGGCACTGGGAGAAGAAAGAAGGAAGAAGGAGAAGAAGGTGGCGTGTGGCTAGGAGGAAGAGAAGGGGAAGAAGAAAAGAACAAAAAGGAAAGAAAATGAAAAAAAAAGAAAAGAAAAGAAAAGAAAGGAGTGAGAAACTAAAAAAGAAAAGAAGAAAAGAAAACAAAGGAAAGGAAAGTGTCGACGATTGGAGATCAGGCTCCCGCCGAGCTTACTTGTTGAATGGGGGATCAACAGGGGCCCCTTCGTGCGAGCGAGATTGCATCCGACCAATGTGCGAACGAGGGAGACACGTGGTGTTTATCCTGGTTCGGGCCTCTCACTCCCGAGATAATAGCCCTACTCCAGTGTATTGTGTTTATGATCGGTCAATTCGTCCCCCCTCCCAGGTGTTTTTGGGGGGTTTAAATACAGAATCCTATGCTGTACAAAAGGTAACTACCCCCTAGAATTCCGCCATGCGGCCATATCTGCGGTACCTATGATCTGAATTCCTTGATTTGCGCCTTATTTTGAATTTCCGGCGCACCTTCCCTTGATCTCCGGCGGATTGGTTACCGCCTTCCCTCTTGACAGTTTGACCGAGTCCCCCGACCATTCACTCGGGCCTCCGTACGGGTTACGCGAGCATGGTCGCCCGTTCTCCCCTGGCGTGATCGTAGACGACGGGGCGGGCATGTATGCCCGGGCGTTGGTATGCTCGAGTGCCTTTCCTGAGCATCCTCCGAGGGTGTCGTATAGTCGGTAGTTTTTGGACCTTCGGGAGTAGAATGGTCTTTTCAGCGAACAGTTAATCCCCAACAGCTAGCCCCCGAGGCTCAAGTGGGGAGCTAGCAGGGCTTGGGCTTCCCCTTGAGCCTAAAAAGACTCGAACGAGGGATTGGATCCCTGTAGTAGTGTTTGGTCGTAGTATCCGACCATTCCGCGACGGAAAGCGAGCTTGTCGTCTTGGGAGCGAGTGTTGATCTGTTCGCCATCCAAACGATCGTGCCGCGGTAATACGACGTTTGGTTACTTTTGGTTCCTTCTCCAAGAAGCTTCTTTGTAACGGTAACGCAGTCTCTTGGGAGACGTGCATTTACTAGGCAGTTTCACCGTAACGGACATGTGCCGCTTCGTGAAAGGTTGCGGCGGTGTTAAATGCGTCTTTTCGCGAGTCTTTTTAACCCCAATTGCCGCAAGAAGCTAAGCCACTCGCGCCTTGCTCGGTTCTGCTCAAACTTTCGCCAAAAGACTCAGCGCCTTTCGTGATCTCCCCTCCTCATAGAAATGGCGCGTTTTGGTGTTAGCCAAATGAATCGGAGGAGGCTCCAGGCGCTCGTGGATGATCGCTATGTTGACCCGAACACTGCTCGGGCGCCCGGGAGCGACGAGTCACCGGTGCTGCGGGAGGGTGAGATCGTCTCCTGCGAGCTCTTCGCCGTCAACGGGCTTCGAATGCCCGAAAGTGAGTTTCTTGTCTCCGTGCTCGCCTTTTGTGGGTGCGAGATCTCTAACCTCAACCCAAACTCCATTCTTGCCCTTGCGATCTTTTCTCACCTTTGCGAGGCGTACGTGGGCGTGATGCCCACGGCCAGCCTCTTCTTCCACTTCTACTCTCCTTTCCACATCGGCGGGAATACCCCCGCCGGCTGCATCTACCTTCGCCTCCGGCCCAACTGACCATACGAGTACCCCCTTCTCTCTCTGAAGGACTCGATGTCAGGCTGGGCCGATCTCTGGTTCTACCAGAAGAAGACGGCGGGTAGCCAGCTGACCTACACCGGGGAGGTCGCCCCGGCCGTCGAGACCGTGCGCCCGTCCGTGCAGCCCGAGGAAGAGCGGATCCTCAGGACCATCAGCGAGCTCACCCAGATGGGGCTCACTGGTCGGGACATTGCCCGGGACTTCATCTTCAACTGGGTATCTCCCCTGCGGCATCGGGAGCATCCCTTCTTCGAGGTGACCGGGTGGTAGGACCTCACCCGCGAGGATAATGCAGGTATGCCCTTTGGATCCTTTCTTGTTCTTTGTCGTTGGCCGAGTATGAGCCTGAATCCTTGTACCTTATTGGCATTGCAGCTCCGAGGATGGACTGGGTCGAGGAAAGGGTCGCCGAGATGTTCGGTGCCCCGAAGGAGAAGGAGCTGAAGCTCGGCCGCCAGTTCCCGAGGAATATCTTCGATCGTAGTGATGCGGTAAGTATGTCCGCTCACTTTTGCCCGAGAAGCTTATTCCTGAGCCTGTCCTACTTTGTTTCTGGTTGCAGGAGAAGGTTACCCTCGAGCTCGCCGTTTCAAGCGCCGGTTCACCGCAGCAAGGAGACACCCTGACTAGGGTTTCGCGCAAGAGAACGGCAGGCCGAAGCCGCCGACCTTCCTCCTCACCTCCTCCCGTCAGGCGTTCAAAGCACCAGGTCTCGTCCACACGTCCGACCAAGCACCACTTGGAGTATGCCGACCGGAAGAAGGTAAGGGAGCTCCGCCAGTGGTTTGCTGATTTCAAGCAGAAGAAGCCGGAGTTGATGGGTCGCTTGCAACAGCTGGCCGAGGAGGCGGCCAAGTCCACCGCGAGCAAGGAGCAGCTGAAGGAGCAGATCAGGGCTCTTCAGGCTCGGCTCGCGCAGGTGGTCGAGGACCCTTCCGAGGAAGAGGAGGAGGAGGAAGACATCATCCCTCTGACCAGGAGGAGCCGAGGGTCGACGCCACATCCGACCTTGACCTTGGAAGGGGTTGACATGGACGAGGTCGACCCCATGATGGCGAGGGCCAGCGACGCAGCCGCGGAGCGCACCGAGGCCGTCGCCGAAGCCTACGAAGCCGCCGCGGGCAGGGCGCCCGCGGTTCAAGGTGAGGAAGACAAAGACGAGGGGGCTCTTCTGACGAAAGGTGATCTTCGCATAGTCCCTCTATTTTTCCCTGTTCTTTTTCCTTTGATTTCTCGGGCTAACCCCACCCCGCTTAGTGTGGGCGTGATAGCTCGGCTGTTGTCTTTGGATCTCCAGCAAATGGCTGAGAGGATTGTCACTCTGTAGTTGACACCGAGCTCGAGCGTATTGCTGACTTGGTGATGTCCGAAGGCCCGGAGGAACCACCATGGGCAGACCCTCCAGAGGCCTCCGAGCACCTAGCGGCGACCACCGAGCTCACGCCGGTCACAGAGAAGCAGGACCCCCAAGGGACCGAGTAGCCCGGTGCTCTGGCCTTGATTCCTTTTGAGGGAACGGGGGCGGCGCCGAGCACGGGGGGAACTCAGGAGACGAGCCCTGAGGCCCAAGAGTTGGTCGCCCCTGGCCAGTCGCCATCGCCCAGATACCAAGGAGCGGACCCTAGCCTGGCGGGTCTTCAAGGGGTAAGCCCCAAGGTGGGGGCAGCTGCAGCCAACGTTCAGCCCCCGAACGTGGAGTCCGAGCTGGGGGACGATCGCCGTGAGCAAACCCTGGGGAAAGATCATCGTCAGGGCGAGCAAGCCTCGGAGGGCGAACGTCCTCAGGAGGCGATGGAGGAGGATGCTGCCCTTGCCCTCTTGGGTACATCAGGTGCTCAAGAGGAGCAAGACCTCCGCCCGAGTGACGCGCATGCTCGGAGCCAAGATGACCCTGCCTGGGTCAATCCATTCTTCCGAGCTGGTGCGACCGACCGCCAGCAGCTCCAGGATAAGTTGGTTAGTCGCGCTCTCCTGGTGAGTTTTCTGCTTTGTACCGTGCTTCGTCCTTTCTCTTATGACAAAACTTCTAAGGTGGCTCGATCCTTCTCCCCTTTTGTAGTTCGCTGCCAAGGCCATGGAGGACATCGACGCCTCCACTGTCTCTGCGGAGGAGTACTGGGGATACCACTGCGAGCAGGACGCCAAGATTTTCGACCTCGAGCATCGGATCTTCGAGGTGCACGCTGCTGACCGGAAGGAGCTGGAATCGACGAAGAGCCTCGTTGTCGAGCTTCGGGACCGACTCTCCCAAAGCGAAACGGTGAAGGCCACCTTAGAGCTAAGGTGCGCTGACCTTGAGGAGGAGTTGGGGAAGCTGTGGCAGGAGGTCCCTGACCTTCGCCGCGCCATGCAAGAAGCTTGGAAATGCGAGGACGTTCATCTCAAAGAGGCACAACGCCTCCGAGAGAATGCCACCGAAGGTCGCGCAGCCCGGAGGAAGGTCTTTGATCTCGAAGCCGAGCTTGATTGGGTCAAGGAAGAGCTTGCCGTTCTCCAAGCCGGGCGTCGGGATGATCCGTAGATGCTCTCCTTTTTCCTCCTTTTGTTTTGTAATGGTTGGTGATCCGGAACAAGAAATGTATATCTGGTCCTCAACCTGGAATGAAAACGTCAATTTTGTCACCTTCCCTGACTTTATGCTCATGAGTAGGTGTTGAAGGTTGTCCTGTAAAAAAAAGCAACAACGAGCAACAATGGGAGAGAATATGCTTCGAGATGAGGGGGCGAGCGCTTAAAATCGTAGATTTTTTGAAAAAACGCACGACTGGTCGTTCGTCTCTACTAGCCCCCGCTATGGACAAAGATTGTGCACCTAAGTTGCGAGCACGGGTTTGTTCATAGGAGCTAAAACGTTGTACGCGTGGTTTAGAGAAAACGGGCCTTTGTGCCGACAATGCTCGTGCTGGACCAGCGTGTCCTGGTCCTGGAAACAGCTCGAACAGGACTAGGGGTGTCTGTGTGCGATCGTACATGTAGTGAAGAACTACTGCGGATGGTGATCGGCTTAGATAGATCGCCCGCTACTGTTTGAGCTTGTTTCCGGGAAGGCTGGCACACACGCGTTGTCGGTTATGCTCGCTTTGCCGGGGTTTTAGAATTGAAGCGATCCTCGAGATTGTGAGAAAAAGCGTGCCGCTTGTGCGAGACTTGGTCGGCTTACCAGTGGGCAGGTACTGTAACTCACAAGTCTTTTGGAAAGAACGAGAGAGGCAATGTGATGGAAGAACCGGATTTTTTTTCGTAAATAGGAGATTGAAAAAACACTTAAACATGGAACTTACGTAACTATTCAATGTTCCAGGTGCTGGCGAGTACTCGTCCATCCTTCATCGCTAGGCGAACAGCCCCCGGGCGTGTTATGGATACGACCGTGTAGGGCCCCTCCCACCTGGGGGTTAGTTTATTGGCCTTTGACAGATCCTGAACCCGTCGTAGGACCAAGTCGCCAACTTGCAGGGTCCTTGGTCGAACCGACTTGGCCGCGTGCCTACGAAGTGCCTGTAGGTAAACCGCGGACCGAAGTAATGCTCGTTCTCATGTTGCCTCTGTGAGGTCTAGGTCGACGAGCCGCTCGATTTCCTGGTCGACGGAATTGACCAGTTGCACCCTTGGGGAACCCAGCACAATTTCTGCAGGTAGAATGGCCTCTGCACCGTAGACAAGCTGGAACGGGGTTTCACCCGTGGCCCGGCTTGCCATTGTGTGAATTGACCAAAGAACAGAGGGGAGCTCGTCCACCCACTCCTGCTTGTGCTGGCTGAGGTTCTTAAAGACCCTCTTTTTTATGCCTTGGATTATCTGCCCATTTGCTCATTCGGCTGCCCCGTTGCTCTATGGATGTGCCACAGAGGCGAAGCAGACCTTAGTCCTAACCTCCTCGCAATAAGCTTGGAACAATTCACTGGTGAATTGAGTTCTGTTGTCCATGATGATACGATTGGGTATCCCAAATCATGTTACCACATTGCTTCGGAGGAACCTCTTGGCTGCCTGGGCCGAGATGGTCGACACGGGCTCGGCCTCTATCCACTTGGTGAAGGTATCGATGGCCATGAGCAAGTACTTGCAGCCCTTCCGACCTCGGGGGAAAGGTCTGAGGATATCGAGCCCACAGGTCGAAAATGGCCACGGAAGTGGGATGGTTTGCAACGTGTATGCTGGTTGATGGACCTTGCGGGCATGAAACTGGCATGCCCGACAAGTTGTCACGATCGACCGTGCATCCGCTAAGGCCGTTGGCCAATAGTAACCCAACCGGAAGGCTTTGCTCACAAGCGTTCTGAACAACGAATGAGCTCCGCACATTCCTTCATGGATGTCACGAAGAAGGTACATGCCCTCTTCCTGGGAGACACACTTGGAAAGAACTCCTAGTGCGCCCTTGCAGTATAGGTCGCCTTCAATCAGTCAGTACTGAGAAGACCGCCTTGTAAGCCGAGAACGCTCGGCTTCTTCCTCGGGCAAAGTCCCAGGCGCGAGGTATTGGACGAATGGCGTCATCCGACTCGCGCTTTGCTCGAGGAGAGAGACTGTACCGCCTGTCTTTGGTGCCTCCTCTATAGAGGGAATGGAGGGCTTGTACAGGTGCTCGACGAGCACCCCTGCCGGAGCGGTAGTTTGGGAGGAACCGACCTTTGATAATTGGTCGGCCAGGGTATTGTCCTTCCTGGGGATGTAGAGTACCTCGAAGTTATTGAAGTACCTCTCCATCTTCCTTACTTTGACCAGGTAAATCACCATTGAGGTATCAAAACACTGATACTCCCTGTTGACCTGGTTCACGACCAACTGTGAATCGCCCATCACAGTAAGCCATTGGACTCCGAGCGATTTGCATGCTCGTAGTCCGGCCAAGAGGCCTTCATATTCCGCCGCGTTATTGGTCGCGGCAAAATGCAACTGGATGGCGTACTGGAGTTGCTCTCCATCTGGGGAGACCAACACGACTCCAGCCCCCAAGCGTTCGTACGCTTGGGATCCATCGAAATACATGGTCCAATGATCCTTTTCGAACCTGGCTGGCTCATGCGTCGATGGTGCCGGAGCTGTCCATTCCGCTACAAAGTCCGCCAAGACCTGGGATTTGATCGCCGTGCGGGCCGAGAACTGTATTTCGAACTCGGCGAGCTCCATGGCCCATTTTGCTATGCGACCACTTGCGTCTTGGTTTCTCAGGATCTCCCTGAGTGGAAAACTGGTCGGGACCACAACTTTGTGGGCTTGGAAGTAATGGCGTAGCTTTCTGGAGGCTATCAGTAGTGAGTATAAGAGTTTCTAGACCTCAGGGTAACGCTCCTTTAGTTCGTGCAGTACCTCACTAACATAGTAGATGGGTCGTTGGACCCCGTCCCTTTCCACCGTCAGCACCGCGCTTACAGCTTGCGTACAGCAGCAGCGCTTCTCCTATCTTGGGGGTGACCAGGATGGGTGGCTTGGATAGGTACTGTTTTAGTTCCTCGAAGGAATGATTGGCTTCCTCCGTCCAGACGAAGCCATCGTGCTTACGCAGGGCTTTGAAGAAGGGTAACCCACGTTTGCCTAATCGGGAAATGAAGCGGCTTAAAGCGGCCATCCGACCAGTTAAGGCCTGAATTTCTTTTACACAAGTGGGAGGTCTCATGTTTTCAATGGCTTCGATTTTTTCTGGATTTGCTGCAACGCCTTTTGGACTGACCATGTAGCCGAGCACCTTGCCTGCTTTTATGCCAAAAACGCATTTTTTCGGGTTCAACTTTATTCGGTGCTTATTGAGATTACAAAATGTTTCCTCTAGGTCGGTAACATGGCTTGGAGCGAGCTTGCTCTTGACGACTATGTCATCCACGTAGACCTCTAGGTTCCGACCTATTTGATACGAGAAAGTCTTCTGCATGAGGCGCTGAAAGGTTGCTCCAGCGTTCCTCAGACCGAAAGACATGGTCTTATAGCTGAATGTTCCAAACAGAGTGATAAAGGAAGTCTTCTCTTCATCTTCACGTGATATGCCGATCTGATGGTACCCCGAATAAGCATCCAGGAAGCTCATCAACTGAGATTCCGCTGTTGCGTCGACCAACTGGTCTATGCGAGGCAGCGGGTAATTGTCTTTTGGGCATGCGGTGTTCAAACCTGTGTGGTCGACACACATGCACCATTTGCCCCCTTTCTTCCTGACAATGACCGGGTTGGCCAGCCATTCCGAGTGTTCGACTTCTCTGATGAAGTCGGCCTTGAGAAGCTTATTGAGTTCTTCTCGGATGATCGCCTGCTTTTCTGGGGGAAATCGTCTGAGTTTTTGCCGCACTGGATTTTTATCAGGCTAGACAGCTAGCCTGTGCTCGATCACTTCCCTTGGGACACCGGGCATATCGGATGGTTCCCAGGCGAACGCATCCGAGTTCTCCCGGAGGAAAGTGATGAGCTCGAGTTCCTATTTGGGGTCTAAGGAAGATCCCAAATACACGACCTTGGTAGGTTCCGACTCATTGAGTGGAATGGCATTGGTCTCTCCCCCGGGCTGGAGGGCAAGTTTGGGCCGGGAGTGCTTCGGCTCTTGATCGGAACCGCGCGCAGGCAGTTGGCCGACCATGTCCAATGCCCTTTCATCGCAATTTAATGCGGACTTATGGTTATGACTCCATTAGGCCCAGGGACCTTCAGGCATTGGTACGCATGATGTGTGGCGGCCATGAACTTATCCAGAGCCGGCCTGCCGAGAATGGCATTATAGGCTGACTCGAAGTCGACCACTTCAAAGGTGATCATCTCCCTACGGAAGTTGCTCGGGTTACCGAAGGTGACGGGCAAAATGACTTGGCCCAGAGGTTTGATCGAGGTACCCGGGACGATCCCAAAGAAAGGGACCGCTATGCTCTTGATTTTGGAGTGAGGGATCTGCATCTCGTCCAATACCTTGGCGAAGATTATATCCAAGGAGCTTCCGGAGTCTATGAGTACTCAGCCCACGATGGTGTTGCTGATGGTCGGACTCACGATCATTGGGAGTTTCTGCGGCTTGGTCATTCCAAGGGGACAATCATTCTTAGAGAATGTGAGAGGTAGTTCGGTCCACTTGAGTTGCTGGATGGGGGTTTGCCCTGGGTGACGTGATGTACCTCCTGGGCGGCTTCCTTCAAGTCTCAGCGAGATTTGTAGGCGGAGGAGCCCCCGAATATCACCGCGATGTGGTTCTGGGGCTCCTGGTACTCCATGTCGTCGTCCTTATCCTCCGCGGGCTCTTTACCTTTGCTGCTTTCACTTTGCTCTGGGAGCGATGGCATGGGACCTTTGCCGCTGTAGAATTGCTCTAAGCGGCAGGTCCATGTCCGGCAGTTTCGAAGGTCGTGTCCGTGCGCCTGATGGAGCGGGCAATAGAGACCATTCTGCCACATCGCTTGATCGCCCCGGCCTCGGTCTTCGTGGGGCTGGTGTTGTTGCCCTCTACCCCAAGCATTAAACCTCCGGCGCTATAGCTGAGGTGCTCGAGGTCGTTCCTGCTCCACTGCGGCGACCATAGCTGGCGAGGGTTGCCTCTTTTTCTTTTTCTTGATTTTTTATCCACGGAGTTGGAGCCTTTCTTGCTGGTGGAGACCTCTAACCCGGGCTAAGGTGGTAACTTTTCTTCGTCCAGCATTTTGTTCCACTGGACGGCCTCGTTGGCGTTGGCGTACCTGTCGGCCATATAGAAGAGCTCGTTGGCCGTCAAATCCGGGTGGATTTCCAGGTCCTGCGTGAAGAGGACGTCCCTTACCCCAAATTTGAACGCTCGTACGACAGCCTCGTCCAATATGTTCGGAATCGAGTTCCGGACATGGATGAACCTCTGGACAAACTGACGTAGAGTCTCGCCCTCCGTTTGAATTAGCGCTCAAGATCACGCTCTTTCCCGGGGCGAATGTAGCAACTCTGGAAGTTTGCTCGGAGCACCGCACTGAGCTGCCTCCAAGATCGTATAGACCTTTTCCTTTTGATTGAAGAGCCATGTGCGAGCGGCCCCATCCAGGACCGTTGGGAGGTAATTCGCCACCACCCCTTCGTCACCCCCTACGGCTACGATCACGGTGGTGTAGATCGAGAGAAATTTGTCCGGGTTCTGGGTCCCGTTGAACCTCTTGATATGCTCGGGCTTGAATTTGCTCGGCCATGTGACATTCCGAAGGGAATCCGTGTAAGCCCTATACCCGAAATCCGGGGTCTCGCGATGATTCCGCCGATCTCGAAGGTCGTCACGAGCGTCCTCTGTCCATCGATCGGTACGCGGACCGAGCCGGGAGAAGACCTCCCGAGGGCGGCGGGTTGACGATCGCTCGGTCGTAGTTCGCCCGGAACGCTCGTAGTCCAGGTGGACGTAGGCCTGACACCCCGAAGTTGCTCGGGAATTACCCCGAGGGTTTCCACGGACCAGATTGGCCGCCTGGACCATCCTCCAAACATGGCTCCGGGACTTGTCCCTGCGCGAGCGGACGGGAGTGCGTTCCCTATGGTCTCGGGAAACACTCCGAGCATCCTGATCGCGGGTTGGATTCGAGATCCTCGGGTCTGCGGCGAGCTTTTCCAGATCCTCGGCTACGACCATACCTACTGCTTCCAGATCCACTTGATCGGGAAAGTTTCGGAGGTCACGCACGACCACCGCCAGAGCCTGTAGACGTTGTCTGTTCTGGAGGACGGGAGGAGGAGAACTCTGGCGGCGCTCGGGGATGCGATCAGGAGTGCGATAGCCACGAGAGTTTCTCTGGGGGGAGTTCCCCTCCCTAGAGGTCAGCCTTTCTCGTGCTTGGCGACGAATGCTCGCCAAGGTCTTACCCAAGGACGTCTCCAGGTGATGTCTGGCCGCTTCATAGCAGTCACGCTTAGCAGCCCCCGAGGATTCCACCTCGGGTTCGACACGGCTCCCGGCCATGTTAACGTGGCGGGAGTGAGATGATCGCGAAGGAGACATCATCGTGTCCCCTTGAGACGCTGTCTCGCGATCGAACTCTACATGATCTGGTATATCCAGACCATCGTAAAGTCCATCGTAATCGTCCTCGTCATCATCGAGGGGAATGCGCAGGGGGCCGAGGGCCTGTCCTTGCGTTTCAGACTCCGGAGTAAAGCTTTCAGGTTCGGTGTGGCCTGCCGGATCGGTCACACCGGCCACGCCATCGCCGACGTAGTACATGTCATCATCTTCAACATCGTCGAAGGCACAGAAGCCTCGAGTATCTCTCGAATTCGACATCCTCGGGGATCCTTCTCAGACGGAGATCACACTGTCAGTCCCCACGGATGGCGCCAGCTATCGACGATTGTAGATCAGGCTCCCACTGAGCTTACTTGTTGAATGGGAGATCAACAGGGGCCCCTTCGTGCGAGCGAGATTGCGTCCGACCAATGTGCGAACGAGGGAGACATGTGGTGTTTATCCTGGTTCAGGCCTCTCACTCCTGAGATAATAGCCCTACTCCAGTGTATTGTGTTTATGATCGGTCAATTCGTCCCCCTCCCAGGTGTTTTTGGGGGGTTTAAATATAGAATCCTATGCTGTACAAAAGGTAACTACCCCCTAGAATTCCGCCATGCGGCCATATCCGCGGTACCTACGATCTGGATTCCTTGATTTGCGCCTTATTTTGAATTTCTGGCGCACCTTCCCTTGATCTCCGGCGGATTGGTTACCGCCTTCCCTCCTGACGGTTTGACCAAGTCCCCCGACCATTCAGTCGGGCCTCCGTACGGGTTACGCGAGCATGGTCGCCCGTTCTCCCCTGGCGTGATCGTAGACGAAGGGGCGGGCATGTATGCCCGGGCGTTGGTATGCTCGAGTGCCTTTCCTGAGCATCCTCCGAGGGTGTCGTATAGTCGGTAGTTTTTGGACCTTCGGGAGTAGAATGGTCTTTTCAGTGAACAGTTAATCCCCGACAGAAAGGAAGAAAAGAAAAGAGAAAAAGGAAAAAAGAGAAAAGAAAAGAGAAAAGGGGGCAGTGCCAGATTTTCGACGGTGAACCTGATTTTTATGCGTGTGCGGTTGAAGATGGTCTTCAATGGATTCTTCCCTCATTCTTGAAACTCAGGGTAAAATTTTGTAATCATCCATATTTTCATATGCATAGCTTTTAGTTGTGCATGTCGCATCTAAATCTTGACCATCACACATTCATGCATGCATTTAGTAAACATTTACTCTGAGGGCTGGCAACTGAGACAACCTCCTGTTAGGTCTTAATTGTTCGGTCATATGAACATGTCATACTTCTTACATTCTATGGATAATTCGATTGATGGAGTAAAATATTATTTGTCAATCTGCGGATGTTGGATTATTTAATTAGTAGATTTTTTGGTCTTCGGCTAATATTATTGGAATCACATAGAAATTGGATAGTAAGTCTTATATATTAAATTTGTGGGATTTTCCTGTCAAGTTGATTGTAACACCCTCATTTTCGTGTTCTGGAGAAAATCTAATTTAAATAAAGTAAATTCAAAATTTGGAGTTTGTTTGGTGTTTATATTAATCTGGCATCCATTCCTATCCAAAATCGGGATTAAATTCCCCACTGGGCGAAAAATCGGATTTTCGGTTCCCGCCGGTACCCGAAATTTCACCCGAGTCTAAAAATGCTCCAAAAATCTCCAAACCACTTCTAAAATGTTCCAAATATTCCGAAATGATTTTAGGAATCATTCCCCGGATTTTTGGACATCCGTTCCTATTTTATCTCGCGCGGCTTTTGTTTAATGCCTGCGATTCGCGCACGAATATTCAATTCCACAAAAATCATTCAAATTCAGTGAAACCAGTTCCATTGGGTCCCAAATATTCTAAAATGGCTCTTGGAATTTTTCCGGAATTTTTAGGCCATTTTTCCTTATTTTTCTCTAGGGCGAATCATTTGCGTAAAGGAGGACCAATGGGAACGCGCCACGTGGCAAGGGAATAGTGGCTTCTTCAACCTCCAGCCAAAGGAGAAATAACAGAGAGCTTGCAATGGCTTCCATGGCTAGGGTTTCCATTCAAACACACATAACTCCCTCAATTCAACTCCAAGACGATAACGGTCGGTTGCATTGGATCCGCAACGGCGAGCTCTTGCCATTCCCCACCTTGATTAGCCACTAATCTCGCCGGAAATGGACGTATTAAGGAAAAACCAAAAACCATTCAAATGCCATTAACTCATCCGTTTCTCGTCCAAACGTCGCACCACCACCTCCATTCACTCCGTATAAGAGTCCCCATTCTGGGAGTGTGCTCCCCTTTCCCTCTACTCCACGCATGTGCTCGTGAGATCAAGAAAACCGACGGTGTGTCACATTTTTTCGGTGTTCTTCAAGTTCGTGCTCATAGATCCTTCTCCGGTGAGCCATTCTTCTTGCCACTTGGTTCCTTGTGACCGTGGATGAGTCTAGAAGCTAACCTAATCATCAATTTTAGGTTTGATCAAGAGTTGGCAACAAATTTTGAGTTTTTGTTCATCCGGTCGAAACTCCATTCTTCGCGAAATTCATCGTCTCCGGTGAGGTTTGGTTCGATTCCTTCCAGTTATAGGTTCCTAAGGATGTAATCTAGAGGTTCTAGGTTTTCGTTTGGATCAATTCCAGGCAAAATTGGTAGAAAAATCAAGTTTTTGGGGGAAAAGTTGTGTTCTGTTCTTTTTGGTTTAGTCTCTGTACATGGCATGCTTGGGTTTGGAGCTCACTGTCCATGGGGGGGGGGCTCGGGCCCTTGGCCTCCGGCCGGCCACGGCCGCCACCCGCCGTCGCCCACCGCCATGTGCCGCCTCGGCCGCGCCCGTGCCGCCTCCGTCGCCGGCCGTGGCCGGCTGCCGCCGGCGACCCCTCGCCGCCGCCGGCCCCCCCTCTCACTTTCCTTCCCCAAGCTCTCTCTCTCTTCCATGGTAGCGATGGCATGAACCAAGGTTGAAGATGTGAATCATGTGATGAAAAATTGGCTTGATCTTGTGCTGAAAAAATGGTTAGGATTAATCTTGCAAAATTGCTTGCATGAAGGACCAAACATTCAAACATCCAAAAACAGAGACTTTGCATTTGCGCCAGACCAAACATCCAAAAACAGTGAGTTTCGCATGTATGACGGACCAAATTTTTTGGTCTGTCATAAACGTGATTTTGATGCTTTTACGCTTGTACAAGAAATCTCGTTTTTCCCATGTATGACAAACCAAATTTTTTGGTCTGTCATACACATGCTTTTGGCGAACTTCGTTTTTCCCATGTATGACAAACCAAATTTTTGGTACATCATACACATGCTTTTGGCGATCTTGTTTTTCCATGTATGACAAACCAAATTTTTGGTCTCATCATACACATGCTTTTGGCGAACTCGTTTTTCCCATGTATGACAAACCAAATTTTTGATGCATCATACACATGCTAGGCGACCTCGTTTTTCCATGTATGACAAACCAAATTTTTGATACATCATACACATGTTTTTGGCAACCTCGTTTTTCCATGAGCAGCCAGACCAAATTTTTGGTATGTCGTAAATGTGCTTCGAAAGGTTTTTTGCGGCGGGACCAACTTCTTAAAAGCGATCGTTTTACATGTACTGTTGGACCAAATTTTTTGGTCCGGCGTGAATGGTTTTTGTTCGATTAGGGTTTTGAGCAAAATTGGAATTGTGTTTGATTTGATTTTGAGATTATAAAATTTGTGAGAATTTTATGATGCTTGTTTTGAAGTAGACTTTATGCAATGCTCATGTGAGTAGTTGCATGGATTGACATTGAGTCAAGTCGTGGACTTGTGCTCGGATTTGTTTTGTGGTTTGTTCATGTGCAGGTATTGCTCGAAGACGAATGTGGTCGATGACGGGACCGGAACTAGGTTCATGGAGGAACTGAGGTTCGGGACTAGGTTCAGGAGGAACTGAGGTCTTGGTGGTCAAGGATGTCATGCGGGACGTTCGGGCTAAGAGAATGGTGCACATGAAGAATGGTTAGTCACGTGAGAATGGCAGGAGGTCATTCGCGTGCAAAGTGTTAGTCACGTGAGTATGGCAGGTGGCCATACGTGTGCAAAGTGTTAGTCACGTGAGTATGGAAGGGTTGCCATACGCGTGCAAGAGTTGTACTCGGCCAGGTTGGGCCAAGTAGAGTTGTGTTGGATACAGATTCCTTCTAGGGAATAGGAATTGTATTCAGGACTACGTGTGGGTTGGTCCTTTAAATAGGAGGGGTTGTCTCCTGTTGAAGGGCATCAAGCCTTGAGCAAGTTTTAGGGTTTGTACTCTTTTGATGAGAGTACTTTAGACAAAAGAAATAAAGATCAATTCTTTCAAGATTTTTGCGTGCTACAGTAACCACGTTGCTACAGTGTTTTTCTGTCTTGGTTCTTGTTTGCATGCTTGCTCTAAATCTAGATTGGTTTTTGATCCTTGAGTGTCATCTTGATTTGATCCATCAAAAACCTTTCTAGGGTATTGATTTAGAGTTCCTCAAAGTCTAGTTGATTAAACTTTTGTCGGTTCTGTTAAAACTTTCGAGTTTACGTTAGATCAATTCTCGTCAAGTTCTGGATCAGCAAGCTTGCGAAGCTCATACTTTTGATCCATAAGTCCGATCGAGGTGATTCTTTTTGGGTTTGATTCGTATTGGAATCTAGTTTCTTGTGTCCAAATTTCAGATCGTTTCGACGGTTGGATCTCCGGGAATTCTCATTTTACCAAGCGTCTGTCAATCTGTTTTTGTTGATTACGAGGCAATCTTTTGAATCCGAGTTGGGGTGTTCTTCCAGTAGATCGAAAATTTTGTTTTAGCTTCCGCATAATCATTCACCCCCCCTCTGATTGCTATATTCGTATACTTCGATCCTACAGAAGACAACATATACTCAATGACATGGTGGCCCCACATGCTATAGACACTAGCTATTTCCAGTCAAAGTCCATGTTTGACCAGTCAACCAGAGAAGGAATATTCCAGGAATATTCCTGATTTTTCGATTTATTCAAAATTCAAACTTCGGAAGCTCATAGCTTCTCCGTCCGAACTCCGTTTGACTCCATTCAAATTTCTAAATTCATATAAAATCAAGATCTACCTGCCAATACTAATTTTATAATTTTTGGATTTTATTTATTTTTTGTTATTTATTTATTGCCTCGTTTTGCGTGTAGTCGACGATCCCGCTGCGACCGCCGATTCCGCCGCCGAATTTTTAGAGTTCGAAACCTCCACCGCGACAGAAGGCAAGTCTCCTTGACGCATTTTGCTTCTAGGTTTATGAAATGATTTAAATGGTTTATAAAGTTGCATGGCTATGTTTAATCAAATATGTCAAATATAAGTGCTAGTTATTCCGAAATTGTTGATTCCTCCTTGACATTGTTAATCATATCCCTTGTAACCTTAGGACATTGTTTACACCATGCTTATGTTTATGTGGTATCCCTTGCTATGTAGTCCGGTAGAATTGCTTAGGGCCTTTTCCGATGAAAACAACCATGGGTGGGATTATTCAAAAAGAATGGTATCAAATGTGATTTGAAAGCTATTATTATGATTTTAGTACTGTTTTCTAAAATAAAAAGAAAAGAAAAATGTTTTGGACTTGGGTGGATTGGTTTGTCGGGTAGGTGCGGATGGAGCACGTTTTGTCTTGTGCAAGTACCGCCCCAAGTCATATAAGGACCGACGCTTGTGACTGTCCATACTAAGCATAACCGTACTACCACAAGTCTATAATGGTACGACCGGACGGAGGCAATGTTGTTTTCTCACACGGCGCAAGAGGGGGCTTCTGTACTGGGCGGATGGAACCCTAACAGCGGTGAAACCTCAGCGGGTGGGTCTAGTTAGGTAGATACATTGTAACGGCTTTGTCACGATCTCTCTGCCGGCACACCAAAGGAAGTGTGTTAATCCGGAGGCAACAAGAGATGATCGTGTCTTGTGGGTAAAGTTGTACACCTCTGCAGAGTAAAACTATTCGAATAGCTGTGCCTACGGTCAAAGGCAAAGCGAAGAATGCTTTCATATTGGTAGACCTTGATTTTGTTTTTAAAACTGAAAAGTGTTTTATTTTGGGGTTCAGGAGAGGTTAGAACTCTCGGATGTTATTTGGCAGATAGAGCCAACCAGGTGGACAGAACCTGTTTTACATTTGACGGATGGAGTCACATGATTAACCCTGATCTTTAAAAGTTGGCGGATAGAGCCTTTATACTAGTGATGGTGGATAGAACCTCACTACAATATTAAATAATTCAGTTATTAAAAAGAATTGTGAAAGATGCTTTGTGAAATTTATTACTTAAGTATGGTTTAATAAAATGTGGCTTTATGCAAATATACCCTATTAAGCTTCCTTTGGAAAGCCCCACATGATCATACTTTCCCGACTTGCTGAGTACCTTTGTACTCACGTGCTACAACAACGTTGTCATCATCAGAGAATTTCCAAGATGCTGCTGAAGAAGGCGAGTTCTTCCAGGAGGAGTACGAGGAGGATTGCCAGGAGAACTAGTTGCATCGCTAGTCGTCGCCTGTGGCGTTGTGGCGCTCGCTCGTTTTGCTTTTGGTTTCCGCTGCTTTGTGTCCGGTCGTTGGACCGAGTATTGTAATAAGTGGCCATGTGGCCCATACTTGAATATTTATATTACAATTTTCGTTATGTTCGGCAATGAAGTATCACTGTGACTGTGTGTACTAGCTACTGATCTGGGACTAGTACGGGAATACACAGGAGATTTCGGATAGCCGATCCGGGGTCTCACAGCGGTGGTATCAGAGCCTGAACGACTATAGGGCGCGACCTAGTTAGCATGGCAAAGCCTTAAGGACTTATATTTTTATAAAAACATACTTACAAAAGTTTAAGTTCCTTTGCTTCTATCTCCTCTATCTTAGTGTCTTGTGCTTATCCTCTCCTTTATTTAAAATTTGGTTACTAATCCTATCTTCTTTCAAAATTTGTAGATGCCGACTTTCACCACCTTTGCCGCCCAGGCTGGAGGCTTTTGCGAGGAGCTGTCACTGATGCTCCAGGAGCTGGGGTTCCCCCATCGCCCGGAGTATCGCTACCAGTCGATGCCTAGTCTTGGCCAGGACATGTGGCAGGTTCGCTTGCTAGTCTTCGCGAGGAGCCGACTTCGCATCGAGGACCGGCCGTTCTACTTCACGGCCGAGAGGCCGATTCTGGCGTACGCGCTTCAGGACGAGGCCAGAAAGGCTATCCTCATGTTGGGGTAGAGCTACCGCGATATGTTGGAAGACTCCTCGTACCGGCTGTTTCCCCTCTTCCAGGTTGGGCGGATGTACAGCCAGTTCAGGAGTTTGGCACAGGAGGCTGACCCGACCGTGGTTCACTTGGGCTCCCTCGTCCAGACGCAGGATGAGGCCTACGTGCGGATGGCCGACGAGCTGCTGGGTCTGCGTCGGGACTTGACTGCAGCGAGAGAGACGATCTATCAGCTCGAGGAGGAGAGGAGGAACACCCAGTCACCTCCGCCACCAGCGACTGTGCAGGAGGCATAGCCCGTGGCGCCACCGCCACCAGCCCTGGTCTTGGAGGACCCGCCGATCCGCGACATCCCGATGGACGCTCCGCCAGCCAAGCGCCATCAGGGTCTGAGGCTTCGTTGCACGGCGTGCAAGTCAGTTCGGCCCCCATCGCCGTTGGGAGTGTCGTTGGACTTCTTGGCCGCCCCAGGAGGAGCAGGATCATCTTCAGCAGCTACGCCTTCCCGCAGCAGGAGCGAGGAGGAGGAGGAGGACCCGTCCCCGCGTGGCTTCGCGAGTGACGCGAGTGATTAGTTGTCTAGCCTGGAGGACCTTTACTTTGTTTTGTTTTCTATTAGAACGATGAATAAGTGATTGTTGGATTGTATCGTGCCCTTAGGCATTTGTGATACAGCCATCTCCAAAACTATCTTGTTTTAATGGAAGTTCCGTTGGTTTTCCCTTCCGTTGTGTGCTTTTGGTGGTTGTGCTCTTGTTGTTGAAGATGTGGTTAGTCCCCTGACTCTTACCTGTGCTTTTCCCTCTTTCCTTTTGCTTGGTCGCCCTGTTGCAGATGGAGAACGTTGGTCGTGGTCGTGGCCGTGGAAGACCCAGAGGCCACGGTAGAGGCCGTGGACGTGCTCGTGGTCCAGTGCACTTTCAAGAGGAAGAATTCGTGGAGCCACCTCAGCAGCAGGGACAAGAGCAAGTTCAGCACCCCGCAGTTCAGCATGATCCGCCGCCGCCCCCACCGCCAGTTCAACCACCGAATCTAGAGAAGATGATGGCGATGCAGATTCAACTCCTTCAGGCGTTAGCTCAGAACGTCCTGAACCAACCTCAAGCCGCTACAGCACCAGCTCAAGTTCAACCGCCCCAATCCAAGTTTGGGGAGTTCATGAGGACGCGACCCCCGACTTTTCTTTGGATCAGGAGACCCGGCCCGGATGCGACGGCGCTCAAGGAGATTGAGCGGAAGCTTCACTTGGCTCAGTGCGATGACACTGAGAGCGTGCATTTCGCTTCCTATCAGCTTAAGGGTACAACAGCCAACTGGTGGGAGAATTACTGTGCTGCCCATGTCGACCCTCAGAACATTCCGTGGAATGAGTTTGTTGAAGCCTTCAGGGCTACTCACATCCCCAAGGGCGTCATGGAAATGAAGCGTCGTGAGTTTCACAAGCTTCAGCAAGGAAATTTGTCGGTTTCAGAGTACCTGAACCGATTTACTCAGTTGTCTCGCTACGCGACCGCGGATGTCGCAACTGATGAGGCCAAGATATGGCGATTCATGGAGGGCCTTGACCCTAATCTGAAGGTACAGCTGGTTTCAAGCGACTACCCGTCATTCCAGCACATGGTCAACAAGGCACTGGTCCAAGAGGATGCTCAGCGTCAGCTCTTAGAGTCCAGGAAAAGGAAGATGCAGTTTCAGAATCAGCGTGGTGCCAACAGTTCCAGGCCCCACACCTTTCAAAGAAGAAGAACCCAAAGAGCCGCCACCGCCAAAGGCGCCAAGGACCCCAATGTCCACTCCGCGCCCCACTGGACAAGCCCCTGCCGGCAATGCAGGAGCTCAAGCTCAGAAGAGTGGGACTGCTATGGCGGGAGTGCAGTGCTTTAACTGCCGAGAGATGGGGCACTACGCCAACAACTGCCCAAAGAAGCGTCAGCCCGTCACCCCAGTGCAGTTCAACCTGGGATCGACGCCAGCCTGCGCTCCAGCGCCGGCTCCAGGAAGAGGAACCCCACAGACCCCGCGCACGCCAAGGACTGCAGGAATAGGGCGTGTGAACCATATCACGGCTGAAGAGGCTCAAGAGGCGCCAGACGTGGTCTATGGTAAGTTCCATGTGAACTTAGTACCTGCTTCTGTTCTGTTTGATTCTGGTGCAACCCATTCTTTTATATCAGAGTACTTGGTTAAAAAGCATAACTGGAATACAATATAGTTAAGAAACCCTTTGTTAGTCCAATCCTCTGGAAAAGAATTAAGAACAACTGCTGTCTGCCCGAAAATGGATATAGTAATAAAAGGGGTAAAGTTCCTAGCGAACTTAATATTATTGGATACTAAGGGGATAGAAGTAATCCTTGGAATGGATTGGTTAACCAAGTACAAGGGTCAGATAGACTGTGCTAGTAGAGCTATCTCTCTTACCAGCCCTGAGGGGATTAGAGTGAAATTCTTATCTAATCTTTTCTCTAAGGGGGGTAGCACCCTAAACCGTCTGAAAGGTACTTCGTTGGAGAATGTGCCGATAGTCAATGAGTACCCAGATGTGTTCCCGGACGAGTTGCCTGGTATGCCACCAGATCGAGATGTGGAGTTTGTGATTGAGCTGGTACCTGGTACGGCTCCCATCTCGAAGAGACCTTACCGGTTGCCTTCAAATGAGCTGGTCGAGATGAAGAAGCAGATTGAAGAACTGCAAGAAAAAGGATTCATCAGACCCAGTTCGTTGCCTTGGGGTCGCCAGTGATCTTTGTGTCGAAGAAGGATGGTAGTCTAAGGATGTGTATAGACTACAGATCTTTGAATGAGGTTACCATCAAGAACAAGTATCCGTTGCCTCGGATTGACGATTTGTTTGATTAGTTGAAGGGAGCTCAGGTCTTCTCCAAGATAGATTTGAGATCGGGATATCACCAGCTGAAGATAAGAAAAGAAGATATTCCGAAAACAGCCTTCACGACCAGATATGGACTGTACGAGTTCACGGTCATGTCTTTTGGATTGACTAATGCTCCTTCTTACTTCATGAATCTGATGAATAAGGTGTTTATGGAGTATTTAGACAAGTTCGTCGTAGTCTTCATCGACGACATCCTTGTCTATTCCAAGAGCAGAAAAGAGCATGAAGACCATCTACGGATAGTCCTGGAGACGTTAAGAGAGCATCAGCTGTATGCCAAGTTCAGCAAGTGTGATTTCTGGTTAAAAGAGGTTTCTTTCCTGGGTCATATCATCTCGGCTGCAGGAGTAGCAGTGGATCCAGCGAAAGTAAGAGATGTTCTGGAATGGAGACAGCCCAAGTCAGTCCCGAACATCAGAAGTTTTCTTGGATTAGCTGGTTATTATCGGAGATTCATTGAAGGTTTCTCGAAGATAGCCAGACCTCTTACTCAGCTTCTGAAAAAGGAAAAGAAGTTTGAATGGACGAAAGCTTGCGAACAGAGTTTTCAGGAGTTGAAAAAGAGGTTAACCTCAGCCCCGGTGCTGGTCTTGCCGGATATTCACAAGGACTTTGAAGTGTATTGTGATGCTTCGAAGCAGGGTCTTGGATGTGTTTTGATGCAGGAAGGAAGGGTGATAGCCTATGCTTCAAGACAACTGGGACCTCATGAAGAAAACTATCCCATTCATGACTTGGAGTTAGCCGCAGTTGTGCATGCACTCAAGATATGGAGGCATTACTTGATCGGCAATAGATGTGAGATATATACGGATCATAAGAGTCTGAAGTATATCTTCACTCAGCCTGATCTCAACCTGAGGCAGAGAAGATGGTTGGAGTTGGTGAAAGATTATAATGTGGGAATTCATTACTACCTTGGAAAAGCAAATGTTGTTGCGGATGCATTGAGCCGGAAAGCTCATTGCAACAATGTTAGGATACAAGGAAGCCAGCCAGCGCTTCGCGAAGAATTCCGGCGTCTTAACCTGGAATTGGTGAATGAAGGGTGTGTTTATAATTTGGAGGTAAAATCAACCTTACAAGATCAGATCCGAGAGGCTCAGAAGAATGATAAAGGTATTGCCGACCTGAAAGAAGGCTTGAAGAAAGGGAAACACCCCGGATTTTCAGAAGATGACCAAGGCACTGTTTGGTTCGGGAAAAGAATAGTAGTCCCTAACCAGGAAGAAATCAAGAATGTGGTCTTGAAAGAAGCTCATGATTCAGTTTATTTCATTCACCCGGGAGGCACCAAGATGTATGCAGATTTGAAAGAGAAATATTGGTGGTCCAATATGAAGAAAGAAGTAGCTAACTTCGTGGCACGTTGTGATGTGTGCCAGCTGGTAAAAGCAGAGCATCAAAGGCCAGCCGGTCTGTTGCAGCCGTTGCAAGTGCCAGTGTGGAAATGGGAAGAAATTGGAATGGATTTTATAACCGGACTCCCCAAAACTAAATCCTGTTATGATTCCATTTGGGTTATCGTGGACCGATTGACCAAAGTGGCTCATTTTATCCCGGTGAAGACGACTTACTCTGGAGATAAGCTTGCCGAGTTGTATATGGCCAAGATTGTGTGTTTACATGGTGTGCCAAAGAAGATTGTGTCTGATCGAGGTTCCCAGTTCACCTCGCGGTTTTGGCAGAAATTGCATGAAGTATTGGGCACAAATCTTAATTTCAGTACTGCTTACCATCCCCAGACAGATGGCCAGACGGAAAGAATCAATCAGATCTTAGAAGATATGTTGAGAGCCTGTGCGCTGACATATAAAGGCTCGTGGGATCAGAATTTGCCCTATGCAGAGTTCTCCTATAACAACAGTTATCAAGCCAGTTTGAAGATGGCACCTTTTGAAGCTCTGTACGGGCGAAAGTGCAGAACACCTTTGTATTGGAAAGAGACTGAAGGAGGGCAAATAATTGGACCTGATGTTCTGACAGAAGCCGAAGAGCAAGTCAGACAGATCTGTGCAAATCTGAAGACAGCTCAGTCGAGACAGAAGAGCTATGCTGATAATCGTCGACGGGAATTAAGCTTTGTACCTGGGGATCATGTGTACTTGAAGGTATCCCCGTTGAAAGGAATGAAGCGGTTCCGCATCAGTGGGAAGTTAGCGCCCCGCTACATTGGACCATTCAAGGTGATTGACAGAAAAGGAGAAGTGGCTTACAAGTTGGAGTTGCCCCCATAGCTGTCAGGAGTACACGATGTCTTTCATGTGTCTCAGTTGAAGAACTGTCTCAGAGTACCTGAGCATCAGATGCTGTTGGAAAAAATGGAGCTGAAAGAAGACCTGTCGTACCCGGAGTACCCAGTCAAGATTTTGGATGAAGCAGAGCGTCGAACCCGAAGTCGAGTGATCAAGTTTTGCAAGGTTCAGTGGAGCAACCATTCTGAGAAGGAAGCTACCTGGGAGCGTGAAGAAGATCTTCGTGCAGAGTTTCCTGACCTTTTTCTTTCTCCGTCTGAATCTCGGGGACGAGATTCTCTCTAAGGGGGGGTAGGTTTGTAACACCCTCATTTTCGCGTTCTGGAGAAAATCGAATTTAAATAAAGTAAATTCAAAATTTGGAGTTTCTTTGGTGTTTATATTAATCTGGCATCCATTCCTATCCAAAATCGGGATTCAATTCCCCACCGGGCGAAAAGTCGGATTTTCGGTTCCCACCGGTACCCGAAATTTCACCTGAGTCCAAAAATGCTCCAAAAATCTCCAAACCACTTCTAAAATGTTCCAAATATTCCGAAATGATTTTAGGAATCATTCCCCGGATTTTTGGACCTCCGTTCCTATTTTATCTCGCGCGGCTTTTGTTTAATGCCTGCGATCCGCGCCCGAATATTCAATTCCACAAAAATCATCCAAATTCAGTGAAATCAGTTCCATTGGGTCCCAAATATTCTAAAATGGCTCTAGGAATTTTTACGGAATTTTTAGGCCATTTTTCCTTATTTTTCTCTAGGGCGAATCATTTGCGTAAAGGAGGACCAATGGGAACGGGGCCACGTGGCAAGGGAATAGTGGCTTCTTCAACCTCCAGCCAAAGGAGAAATAACAGAGAGCCTGCAATGGCTTCCATGGCTAGGGTTTCCATTCAAACACCCATAACTCCCTCAATTCAACTCCAAAACGCGAACGGTCGGTTGCATTGGATCCGCAACGGCGAGCTCTTGCCATTCCCCACCTTGATTAGCCACTAATCTCGCCGGAAACGGACGTATTAACGAAAAACCGAAAACCGTTCAAATGCCATTAACTCATCCGTTTCTCGTCCAAACGTCGCACCACCACCTCCATTCACTCCGTATAATAGTCCCCGTTCCGGGAGTGTGCTCCCCTTTCCCTCTACTCCACGCATGTGCTCGTGAGATCAAGAAAACCGTCGGTGTGTCACACTTTTTCGGTGTTCTTCAAGTTCGTGCTCATAGATCCTTCTCCGGTGAGCCATTCTTCTTGCCACTTGGTTCCTTTTGACCGTGGATGAGTCTAGAAGCTAACCTAATCATCAATTTTAGGTTTGATCAAGAGTTGGCAACGAATTTTGAGTTTTTGTTCATCCGTCTGAAACTTCGTTCTTCGCAAAATTCATCGTCTCCGGTGAGGTTTGGTTCGATTCCTTCCGGTTATAGGTTCCTAAGGATGTAATCTAGAGGTTCTAGGTTTTCGTTTGTATCAATTCCTTGCAAAATTGGTAGAAAAATCAAGTTTTTGGGGGAAAAGTTGTGTTCTGTTCTTTTTGGTTTAGTCTATGTACATGGCATGCTTGGGTTTGGAGCTCACTGTCCATGGGGGGCTCGGGCCCTTGGCCTCCGGCCGGCCGGCCGGCCGCCGCGCCGCTGTCGTGTCTGCCGCCCGCTGGCTACATGCAGCGTCGCGCCATGAGCCGCCTCCGTCGCCGCCGGCCGCCACGCCACGGCGACCCCTCGCCGCCGCCCCCTCTCACTTTCCTTCCCCAAGCTCTCTCTCTCTTCCATGGTAGCCATGGCATGAACCAAGGTTGAAGACAACCTATACTCAATGACATGGTGGCCCCACATGCCATAGACACTAGCTATTTCCAGTCAAAGTCCACGTTTGACCAGTCAACCAGAGAAGGAATATTCCGGGAATATTCCCGATTTTCCGATTTATTCAAAATTCAAACTTCGGAAGCTCATAACTTCTCCGTCCGAACTCCGTTTGACTCCATTCAAATTTCTAAATTCATCTAAAATCAAGATCTACCTGCCAGTACTAATTTTATAATTTTTGGATTTTTTTTATTTTCCATTATTTATTTATTGCCTCGTTTTGCGTGTAGTCGACGATCCCGCCGCGACCGCCGATTCCGCCGCCGAATTTTCAGAGTTCGACACTTCCGCCGCGACAGAAGGCAAGTCTCCTTGACGCATTTTGCTTCTAGGTTTATGAAATGATTTAAATGGTTTATAAAGTTGCATGGCTATGTTTAATCAAATATGTCAAATATAAGTGCTAGTTATTCCGAGATTGTTGATTCCTCCTTGACATTGTTAATCATATCTCTTGTAACCTTAGGACATTGTTTACACCATGCTTATGTTTACGTGGTATCCCTTGCTATGTAGTCCGGTAGAATTGCTTAGGGCCTTTTCCGATGAAAACAACCATGGGTGGGATTATTCAAAAAGAATGGTATCAAATGTGATTTGAAAGCTATTATTATAATTTTAGTACTATTTTCTAAAATAAAAAGAGAAGGAAAATGTTTTGGACTTGGGCGGATTGGTTTGTCGGGTGGGTGCGGATGGAGCACGTTTTGTCTTGTGCAAGTACCGCCCCAAGTCATATAAGGACCGACGCTTGTGACTGTCCATACTAAGCATAACCGTACTACCACAAGTCTATAATGGTACGACCTGGCCAACTAATTTGTAGAAGCCTTGCTTAGACTCACCACTCGGTTGAATGTGAATGCCGGACGGAGGCAATGTTGTTTTCTCACACGGCGCAAGAGGGGGCTTCTGTACAGGGCGGATGGAACCCTAACAGCGGTGAAACCTCAGCGGGTGGGTCTAGTTAGGTAGATACATTGTAACGGCCTTGTCACGTTCTCTCTGCTGGCACACCAAAGGAAGTGAGTTAATCCGGAGGCAACAAGAGATGATCGTGTCTTGTGGGTAAAGTTGTACACCTCTGCAGAGTAAAACTATTCGAATAGCCGTGCCTACGGTCAAAGGCAAAGCGAAGAATGCTTTCATATTAGTAGACTGTCGGGACCCGAATTTGCAAATCCGGACCCTCTGTGTATTCAGCACTAGTCCAGGAACGCGCTAGTGCACACAGTCTTAACATCGGTAAATATCACCATCATACCACTCGATACTAATAAAGTACTTTAATTAAATAGTCAAACTGGTTACTCGACCTTATGGTCAAGTTACAAATGTACGCCTCGCAGGGCGAAACTTATTAAGAGAGAAATAATAGCAGCGGAAAATAAGATAACATCGTGGCGCCATCCAGTATACCACATGCAACTGACTTTGCTCGCTCCCTAAGTAGACGGTCCCTCTTGGAGCTCCTCCTCCAAAGCTGGTGTAGTCTCCTCTTCAACTGGTTTGGTATTGTGGCAAGGGTGAGTACTTGGTACTCAGCAAGTCATGCACAGAATGCAGGCTAATAGACTATATGCATGGCTTGATACAAAGGAATAGCTCAAGGTATATTTGCAGTAAAACAGCATTTGACAAGTAGCATAAGTAGATTCGAAAGCAGTAGAAACAAGTATAGCATAAATAACTTTTCAAGGAGTTTAATAAACATCTTTCCCATCCTAATCCACATTTCCATCAACATCAATATTAATCCAACCCAACCTTTCAGACCCAAGTTATTTTTGAGAAAATCTAACTGTCGGGGATTGACTATCTGATAAAAGACCGTTGTGCCCCCAGAAGATCCTGAAGCTACCGACCATACAGCACCAGCAGAAGATGCTCGGAAAACTATCCGGGCAACATAACTCCCGAGCATGCGTGTCTACCCATTCTCCTACGACCATACCGGACGATCACGAGCAATCATGCTCGTGAAGGCCACGCCGTTACCTGGGCGGATGGTCGGGGGACCCGGTCTTGCCACTAGAAAGGAAGATGGCAATCAATTCGCCGGAAATCAAGGGCAGGTGCACCGGAAATTCAAATTAATTGCGCAGATCAAGGGCCCCGAATCGTGGGCGCTACGGTTATGGAAGCATGTCGTAAATCTAGGGGGTAGTTACCATGTATATAACACAGGTATCTTGTATTTAATCCCCCTAGCCCCTAGGAGGGAGGAGGATCCATGATTTGAATAGCAAAAAAACGCCACCAGGCGACTGGATGTAGGGCTATTATCTCGATCATGAGAGGCCTGAACCAGGATAAAATCTTTGTGTTCCTGTCTGTTCTAACAGACCATCTTTCGCGTCTTCGATGCTACACCTTTGGCAGAAAGGGGTTTCGGTTGATCCCACATTCAACAAGTAAGCTCGGCGGGAGCCCGTTCTCCAATCGTCGACACTAACCCTTGACTGTAATTCCCGAGCGATGTCCAATACCGCGGACACGGCTATTCGAATAGATTGTACACTCTGCAGAGGTTATGCACTTTACCCACAAGATACAGTCAAACACCACAAAGGCGAGTTCCCGTAACAAAGTCTTTCGGAAACTTCTAACAATACAAGTGAGCTTCCCCGGTTATTGCACACTAACCCTTCCCTTAGCTAAGGCGAAGTTTAGGCCAATCAACCGTTAGATGGTTACCTGGCCTCGGCCAGACGCTCCCCGCACAACTTACACAAAGGGTGTAGTTGACCTCCACGAGGTCCCACAGTGCGTTATTAGCAACTTAATCAACTAGGTCCGTCCCATTACTGAGACATGTGGTTGCAAGGTTGACTCAGTTCAAAGGCTTGCAAGGTTAAGTCCTTAGGGTGACCAGTGGCAAGACTACCCGAAGAACCAAATCAACATCCCGATTGCCACAACCGACCCACTGATCATTCTTGCCACATGCCCGTAGAAAACTATTTATCAAACCCCAGTTGATTACCATGCACCACGTGCCATCAACATCACATGATACCTTTCCAAAACAGGTTCAATATATCATTAAGTCAATATTAACATTTGATTGTTCAAAATCATGTCATGAGCACGTAGCAGGTCTAAGCAACATACTACAACGATCTAATTTCCCATGTTGGCAATTTAATAATGTCCAACTAGTAAACCACAACTAGGGTGACAAGGGTCATGGCACATATTTAATTAATCAAGGTGTCATACAGCAATTTGGCATTTATCTAATTCCCCATATTTAAATAAAGTATTTTCTAATTGAACTAGCATGCAATAGGTTAAATCAAAATAGATTTCAAAATAGGATCAACATGGTCAAAGCACAACTTGCCTTCAAAAAGTACTTGTTCTTGGTCTTGAGTTGGATCCTGAGTTAATACTTCTCCTTCGAATCCCTCCGGCACTTCAACGTCTACTCGTAAAGCGTGCAAATAGCAATACACAAATAAACAATAGGCAAAAAGTGTCCAAACATCCAAATAAAATCCATAAACAGAGAGAACATAATTTTATAAATTTTTAGAAACTGGAATCGTCAAATTCGGAGTTAAAATGCAAAAGTTATAGCATTTTGAAGTTTAAATAATCAATTAAATAATATTACAGAGGAAAACTTTAGTCCAAAAATTAAATAAAATTCATAATTAGGTAGATCTCAATTTTATACAAATTTAGAAATTTGAATCGTTCAAATCGGAGTTAAAACGCAAAAGTTATAAGCGTTTGAAGTTTTGAAATTCAAATCAATTATTAAACCGAATTATTAAATCATTTTCTTTTTCGAAAATTATTTATTGCGTCATGGGTGACACGCGTCGGCTCCTGATTGGCTGGCTGACGTCAGCCGGCTCATGGGCTCAGTCCACAGCTTGGCTCGGTCCATGGTGGACTCGGTCCATGGTGGACTCGGTCCACGGCTCGGGTCGCTGACAGGTGGGACCCCTTGGATGACGTCAGCACTGACGTCACCACACTCAACGACGCTACTGACAAGCGGGCCCCACCGTGACGTCAGCGATGACGTCATGGTGCGGTTCTGCTGTCCCGCTAACACGCGGGCCCCGCGTGTCAGAGACACGCGCTCGTGTGTGTGCGACGTGGCCAGGGTACACGTGTGTCGGGACCCCGAATTTGCAAATCCGGACCCTCTGTGTATTCAGCACTAGTCCAGGAACGCGCTAGTGCACACAGTCTTAACATCGGGACATATCACAATCATACCACTCGATACTAATGAAGTACTTTAATTAAATAGTCAAAACTGGTTACTCGACCTTAAGGTCAAGTTACAAATATTCGCCTCGCAGGGCGAAACTTATTAAGAGAGAAATAATAGCAGCGGAAAAAAAAGATAACATCGTGGCGCCATCCAGTATACCACAGGCAACTGACTGGGCTCGCTCCCTAAGTAGACGGTTCCTCGTGGAGCTCCTCCTCCAAAGCTGGTGTAGTCTCCTTTTCAACTGGTGTGGTATTGTGGCAAGGGTGAGTACTTGGTACTCAGCAAATCATGCACAGAATGCAGGCTAATAAACTATATGCATGGCTTGATACAAAGGAATAGCTCAAGGTATATTTGCAGTAAAACAGCATTTGACAAGTAGCATAAGTAGATTCAAAAGCAGTAGAAACAAGTATAGCATAATTAACTTTTCAAGGAGTTTAATAAACATCTTTCCCATCCTAATCCACATTTCCATCAACATCATTATTAATCCAACCCAACCTTTCAGATCCAAGTTATTTTTGAGAAAATCTAACCCTTGACTGTAATTCCCGAGCGATGTCCAATACCGCGGACAAGGCTATTCGAATAGTGTCGACGATTGGGGAGCAGGCCCCCGCCGAGCTTACTTGTTGGTGGAGGGACCAACTGCGACCCCTTCTCACGTGATGGGATACTCAGAGGAGTGACTCACTAGACTTCAATGGGCAAGGACACTGTGATTTACCCTGGTTCGGGCCTCTCAAGAAGGAGATAATAGCCCTACTCCAGCTCGTGTATATCTTTTTTAAAGAAATCTGTCTGTTTTTCCCTCATGGTGGGGATGCTTTTATAGCTTACAAAGGACCAAACTCCGCAGGTCCCCACTATCCACATGATTGGACCACGTCCAATCGTGGCAACTGGCAGATCCTACAACTCCGCCATGCTCCCGCGGAGGACACAACGGGCTAACGGAGGTTACGTGCTGGTGGTTACTCCCACCGACCTCGAGATCACGTCAGGTCGGCCAATTCCCGGCGCCGAGCTTGGTTGCCTTATGCAAGCTCGAGCTCGCTATTGGCTAGAATACGCGACCTTCTCAGATCCCAACTAGATCGTCCTTGGGAACGACCTCCTAATGGCTCGGGCGGGAGCGAGCTCGGCCGTTCGTGGCACCCGAGGTAATTTATGGGAATTACCCAACCCCCCGACAGCTAGCCCCCGAGGTTCAAGTGGGAAAAAGGCCTAAGGAAGGCCTTCCCCTTGGGCCTACCGTCCACGAGCACGTCGGATTCTTGCTGGCGAACAACCGCCGCGACCACCGAGCTATCGACCTCCTCCGAACGAGCCTTTTGCCTCGGCTCGTCGCTTGAACGGACGTGGGCCCCTCTCAATGGTTCCTTCTCCGGAAGCCTCATTCGGCGATTCGAACCAGTCCTTCCTAGGAAGCTGTCCTTTTGGCGGGGCAGTTTTGATTCGCGTGCCCACGTGTCGTCCCCGGGTGGCGAACGCCTCAATCGCCCTCTGCGCCTCTAGGGCTTCCTCGACCATAACGGCGGGAAGTCCTTCGCCGCTCTGTTTCTGGAGGGATTTTAAACACCGGTGCGAACCCTAGCTCGCAGTCCCCTCAAAGAAAGGAAACGCTTGAAATCATTCTTTGCTCGGTGCTCGTTCCTCCGATCGCGCGATCGTCTCCCTTCGATCGCCTCCTGCATGCGAAATGGCGAAGTTTGGCGCCAAGAAGATCGATAGGCGAAAGCCGGAGCTTCGCAACAGCGGCACTCGACGCCGGCTCATGGAGAGCCCTCGGGGCCGAGGAGAGCCCGGAGCCGTGAGGAAGGGGAGATCATCTCCACCGAGCTCTACACCATAAACGGGCTCCGGATGCCTGAAGCGAGTTTGTCGAGTCCGTCCTCGCCTTCTGTGAGTGCGAGATCGCTCACCTCCACCCTAACTCCATCCTTATCATGGCCATCTTCACCCACCTCTACGAAGGGTATGTGGGCGTCGAGCCCACTCCCAGCCTCTTCCTCCATTTCTACACCTTATCGCCAAGACGCTTCGTCGGCCGGCTGCCTCTATTTCCGTCTCCGACCTACCCGCCCGTACGAGTATCCGAGCTTCACGCTCAAGGACTCGGTGTCGGGATGGGCCGACTCCTGGTTTTATCTGAGGAAGGCGGAAGACAGCTCGCTCTCCTATACCGCACTAGAGCCCGGCCGCCGAGACCCCCGGCCGACTGCGGCACGTGAGGAGGAGAAGGTGCTCCTGGCGATCAACGAGCTCACTTGCTCGGGGCTGACCGGACGGGATGTCGCCGGGACTACATCGAGCCGGTGTCGCCCCTCGAGGAGGAGGTGCATCCCTTCTTCAAGGTTGAGGGTGGCAGGACATCACACGGAGTCACGCTCAGGTATACCATCGACCTCGGCCTTCTCTCTTATCGAGAAGACATTCGTTCTTACCACTTCCTTTCGTTTCGATGCAGGCTCCACCGGAGGACTGGGTGGACGCGAGGGTGTCCGAAATGTTCGGCACCCCCAAGGGCAAGGAGATCCTAGAGGGTCGCCAGATCCCGAATAACGTCCTCAACCGGACCGAGGCGGTAAGTTTTCGATTTGGCCCTCCTTTCTTGATGTCCCACTTGGTCCGAGTCTCCCCAGGGTGCCCCGACCTCATAAAACTCTCTCTGGCAGGAGAAGGTCGCCCTCGAGGTTGCCGTGGATCAACTGGCATCGCAGCCGGGGGGACAAGGTCGTAAGACCAAAAAATTGGCGGGCCGCAAGCGCCGCGACCGATCTCCTTCGGCCACACCGTCTTCGCCTCGGCGTTTGCGCAGGCGTCCTGGTTCGGACGACCGCTCACCCCGCCAGCATTTGGAGTATGCTGATCGGCAAGAGGTGAGCGAACTAAAACTTTGGATGGATGAGCATACCAGAAAAAACCCCGAGCTGATGGCTCGTTTGCGTCAGCTTGCCTTGACGGCGAAGAAGGAGGCCGCGGTGGTCCAGCGGAAGGAGGCAATCGAGAGCGGATCGCGGCTCTTCAGGCAGAGCTCGCGCGGGTGAGCTCGAGCTCGGCCCCTCTGGATGACGAGGAGGAGAAGGACGAGCTGGACCCCGTCCCCCTGGTCCCGAGGTCCCGCCGGTCGTCCGCTGCGCCCCAACCACGCCCAACGCCGACCATCATCGAGGCCGACTTGGGAGAGGTCGACCCTTCCGTTGCCAGGGCCGACAAGGCACGCGAGGACATGGCTGCCCTCCTCGTTCGCGCCCGAGGCCAGCTGGAAGATGCCGAGCGAGGTCAGCCTCTTATCCCTGTCTCGTTTGTCTCATTCCCCCTCCGGCACCACACTAACCCCACATCGTCTGTAGTGGGTGTGGCAGCTGGTGCGGAGTTATGGGATTTTGGAGCAATGGCTGACGATATTCTTGACCTCGTGCTAGAGAGGGAGCTTGCCCGCGCTGCCGAGGCCGTTGTGGGCGACGAGGTCGAGGTGGGAACTGAGGCCGCGGAGGCCCGTTTCCCACGGGCCGCTGGTGGTGATGACGCCGAGGTAGAGGAGCCTGCTGCCGCGGAGATCCGGGCCCCAGAGCTCGTCTCTCCTGAGGAGGAGACGCGGAGGAAGATTGCGGCTGCCGATGCTCGGGCCGCGGCGGAGGGTATCCCCCACATCATAATTGAAGACGACGACGTGGAGGAGCATGGTGGTGCCGAGCACGCCGCTGAAGCTCCTCGCGAGGACTCACGGCCCGTATGGCGACATCATCACCGCCACGCTCCAAGAGATCGCCGAGATCTCTCCCCGAGCCCGCGATACTCCGCCGGACATCAACGTCGGCCGTGTCGTGGTCGGGCCAACTTCCAGCGGAGGGGAGCCGTGGTACCGAGGCCGCTTTGGTCGAGGTCGACCTTGCGGCCGACCCGGCCGACCCCAATCGATCTCGCGCCGAAGACGCCGCCACGGCCCAATCTCGGTACCGACCTTCCTGGCCGCCGACCAGTGCCTCGGTCGACCTCGCGCCGGAGGCCGCCATGGCCCAGGCTTGCGAGGAGGAGGAGCCTCGAGCGCAACTCTGCCGGGAGGAAGAGGCGGGAGGTGGTCCTTGCTCTCGAGGCCGTCCCTCCGAGGAGATGGAGGTCGACCCTCGGGGGCAAGGTCTCCCGCCCCGAGGGACGGGGGAGCTCGAGCTCAAGCCCCTGCCCAGGGAGTAAAAAATGGGACGGAGGACCCCGCCGAGCTGTTCCAGGAGGGGCTGGAGGCTCGGCTCTGTTGGGTAAGTCTCCTAACACTTATGTGCTTTTGTCCCAAAAATCCGGCTGCGACCCGAGACGCCTTGTTGCGCAGGTGTTGGAGACCACCATGAAGGACTTCCACGCTGCGACCGTGCCACCAGAAGTCATCGCGAAGCACCAGGCTGAGCAAGACGCTAGGATCGCGGAGCTCGAGCGCCTGGTCGCCGAGCTGAAGTCTTCTGAGGCCGAGATCCGGCAGAAGATGGAGGAGTCTGTGCACTTTCTTAAGGAGCGCCTCGACCAGAGTGAGCAGGCGAGGTCGGGCCTTGAAGCGACGGTGGCGACCTGCGCCAACTCCGCTCGCGCCAAAAGGATGATCGACCCGACAGCGGGAGGAGTCCAGCGGCCGTCGGCGACAGCGAAGGTCGTGAAGCTTCGCCGGCGGTGGTGCTCGACCTCGAGTCGAGCTCGACTCCGTCTGCGGGAGGAGCTCGTCGCTCTGCAGGGCGAAGCGTGCCGGCCTCTTGTAATTCCTTCTTCCCGTGTTTTACCTGAAAAAACTCAAAAAACCTCCTAGTCGAACAAAGAATGTTTCGAATTTAATAGATACGCTTTTGTTTCCCTTGTAATGATAACGAGTTGCTTCCTCCCGTTGTTCCCCCTTTTTTTGATGGTTATGCGAGCTAGCGGACGATCGTACTAGGGAGTGACTACCTTGTGCGAAAGCTGCTCTAGGTTGTAGCCACACGGTACCCATATAGCCCCCGCCGTCAACGGAGGTCGTGGGCGTAGGCTGCGGGCACGACCTCGTTGACGGAGTAGTGCCCTGCGGAGATCGTGTGGCCTTTTTGTGTACGGTGCGTCTATACCGACCATGCCGGTGACGAGCTTCGAACCGCCCGAGGGGTGTCCATGCGAATCTTTACTGCGGCGGAGTGCGCGAAAAGATGGTCGACTTATGAGGAAGGAAGCCCTCGAGGTCGAGCTCTGGTGGCCCGATGTTAGGTGGTCGTACGCCCGTCCGTTTTGCCCCGACGACCGAGCCTGCTCCTGATATTTGATCTGGATCGAGCTTGGTTGCGAGATTTCGCGGGGGTGGGGTTTAAAAGAGAAAAGAGAGAGAGAGAGAGAAACCGGGAGGCCAAGGTGTCGAAGTTTATTAAAGGAGTAAAGTGGGTGTGGTTAGACATGGAACTTATGCAGTTGGTCGATGTTCCAAGTGCTGGCTAGTTCTCGACCATCTTCCATCGTGAGGCGGACAGCCCCCGGGCGTGCTGTTGAGACGACCGTGTAAGGACCCTCCCATCTCGGTGTTAGCTTGTTAGCCTTTGACAAGTCTTGGACCCGTCGCAGAACGAGATCGCCGATATGTAAGGTCCTCGGTCGTACCGATTTAGCGGCGTGCCTGCGGAGAGCTTGCAGGTAAACCGCGGATCGCAGCAGAACCCATTCTCGAGTTGCTTCCGCGAGGTCGAGGTCGAGAAGGCGCTCGCCTTCTGCGTCGATGTCGTCGGCTAGATTCACCCTTGGGGATCCCAGGACGACCTCGACGGGTAGTACGGCTTCCGCGCCATATACGAGCTGAAAGGGGGTCTCACCCGTAGCTCGGCTCGTCAGGTGCGCGGACCGACGGAGGACGGGAGGTAGCTCGTCCACCCAGGCCTGACCATGCCGATCGAGGTTCTTGAAGACTCTCTTCTTGACTCCTTGGATGATCTGCCCGTTCGCGCGCTCGGCCGCCCCATTGCTCTGCGGGTGGGCCACGGATGCGAAGCATATCTTGGTCCCGACCTCCTCGCAATAAGCCTGAAACACCTCGCTTGTGAACTGAGTGTCGTTGTCCGTGATGAGGTGACTCGGAACGCCAAAGCGGGTCACTACGTTATTGCGGAAGAACCTTTTAGCCGCCTGTGCCGAGATGGTTGATACAGGCTCGGCCTCGATCCATTTAGTGAAGGTGTCGATTGCGACGAACAGGTATTTACAACCCTTCCTTCCCCTGGGAAATGGACCGAGTATGTCGATGCCCCAAACCGAGAACGGCCAGGTTAGGGGCATAGTCTGCAGTGCATATGCCGGCTGATGGACTTTCGGGCATGGAATCGGCAAGATCGGCAAGCGGTCACTATTGAGCGCGTCGGCCAGGGCCGTCGGCCAGTAGTAACCCAACCGGAAGGCTTTGCTCACCAAGGTCCTAAAGGACGAGTGAGCTCCACACATCCCGTCATGGATATCTTTGAGGAGATATTTGCCTTCCTCTTGGGTGATGCACTTGGAGAGGACGCCAAGCGCGCCTTTGCGGTATAAGAGGCCCTCGACCATTTTATAGGCCGAGGAGCGCCTTACTAGCCGGGATTTCTCGGCTTCCTCCTCGGCAAAGGTCCCGTGCACGAGGTATTGGATGAATGGCGTCATCCAACTCGCACCGCCGAGGAAGGAGACGGTACCACCCGTCTCGGTTGCCTCCTCTTCGGTGGGTATGGAGGGCTTATAAAGGTGCTCGACGAGCACCCCCGCCGGGGCGGGAAGCTGGGCGGAACCGACCTTCGATAGATGGTCGGCCAGGGCATTGTCCTTCCTGGGGATGTATAGTACTTCAAAGTTTCTGAAGTACTTTTCCATCTTCCTTACTTCAGCCAGGTAAAGCGCCATCGAGTCATCGGAGCACTAATACTCCTTGTTAACCTGGTTGACAACCAGCTGCGAGTCGCCCTTCGCAGTTAGTCGTTGGACTCCGAGCGTCTTGCACGCCCGAAGTCCGCTAGCGAACCCTCATATTCTCGCTGCTGTTCGTTGCGCCAAAATGTAGTTGGAGGGCGTCTTGGATCCGCTCCCCTGGGGATTCGAGGACCACTCCAGCCGAGCAATTGTAAGGCTCGGGATCCGTGAAGTGCATGACCCAGCGACCGTGCTCGGTCTGGTCGGGTTCAGACTTAGATGGGGTAGGATTTGTCCATTCGGCTAGGAAGTCCGCTAGGACCTGGGATTTGATCGCGGTCCTGGCCGAGAATTCGATCTCGAATTCGGCGAGCTCCATGGCCCACTTCGCGATCCGTCCGCTTGCGTCCTGATTCCCTAGAATTTCTCTAAGCGGGAAGTTGGTCGGGACTCGAATTTTGTAGGCCTGGAAGTAGTGTCTTAACTTCTTCGAGGCCACGAGGAGCGCATAAAGGAGCTTCTGGACCTCGGGGTAACGCTCCTTTGGTCCGTGTAGGACTTCGCTGATGTAGTAGATCGGGCGCTGCACCCCGTCCCGTTCTACAGTTATGACGGCGCTTACCGCCTGGGGTGTGGCGGCCAGGTAGAGCAAGAGAACCTCTCCCATTCTCGGCGTGGTCAAGACCGGGGGTCTCGACAAATATAGCTTTAATTCTTTGAAAGAGCGGTCTGCTTCCTCTGTCCAAGCGAAACCGTCGTGCTTCCGGAGCGCCTTGAAGAAAGGCAGGCCGCGTTCCCCGAGCCGCGAGATGAAGCGACTTAGGGCCGCCATCCTCCCGGTCAGGGACTGAACCTCCCGCGTGCAAGTGGGTGGCCGCATGTTCTCGATGGCCTCTATCTTCTCAGGGTTGGCCCCGATTCCTTGTGGACCGATCATGTAGCCGAGTACCTTGCCAGCCTTGACCCCGAACACACATTTTTCAGGGTTCAACTTTATTCGATGCTTATTGAGGTTATGAAAGGTCTCCTCTAGATCGGGTACATGACCCGAGGCCATCTTGCTCTTGACGACTATGTCATCTACATATACTTCCAGGTTCCGACCTATTTGGTCCGAGAAGGTTTTCTGCATGAGGCGCTGGAAGGTCGCTCCAGCGTTCCTTAGACCGAAGGACATGGTCGTGTAGCAAAATGTGCCAAACGGTGTGATGAAGGAAGTTTTCTCCTCGTCGTCGGGCGATATGCCGATCTGGTGATAACCTGAATAGGCGTCCAGAAAGCTCATCGCCTCGGAGCCGGCCGTTGCGTCGACCAACTGGTCTATCCGAGGTAGCGGAAAATTGTCTTTTGGGCATGCGGCATTCAGTCCTGTGTGATCGACACACATGCGCCACCTGCCCCCCTTTTTCTTCACGATAACTGGGTTGGCCAACCAATCAGAATGATCGACCTCCCGTATAAAACCGGCTTTGAGGAGCTTGTCCAGTTCCTCTCTGATGATAGCTTGCTTCTGGGAGAAGCGCTGAGCTTCGCCGCAAAGCTTTTGTCAGCCGAATCATAGCGCTGCTTTGTGCTCGACGACCTCCCTTGGGACTCCGGGCATGTCGGACGGTTCCCAGGCGAACGTGTCCGCGCTTCTCCGGAGGAAGGTCACGAGCTCGAGTTCCTATTTGGGATCCAGGGAAGCCCCCACGTGTACGACCTTGCCTGGCTCTGTGTTGCACAGCGGGATGGCCTTAGTTTCTCCCCCGGCCTGGAGGGTAGCCTTGGGCCGGGAACTCCTCGGCTCTTGGTCGGGCCCTTGGCTGAGCATTTGCCCGACCATGTCTAAAGCCCTCTCGTCACAGTTTAGGGCTGCTTTCGGGCTTCCCTTCACTGAGATCACGCCGTCGGGGCCGGGAACCTTCAGGCATTGGTATCCGTGATGCGTGGCGGCCATGAATTTGGCGAGCGCTGGTCGGCCCAGGATGGCGTTGTAGGCCGACTCGAAATCGACTACCTCGAAGGTGATTAACTCCGTCCGAAAGTTGCTCGGGCTTCCGAAAGTTACGGGCAGGACGATCTATCCGAGCGGCTTGGCCGAGGTGCCGGGGACTATCCCGTAGAAAGGGACTACGACGCTCTTGACTTTGGACCGAGGAATTTGCATCTCGTCCAGGATCCTGGCCGATATCAGGTCCAGGGAACTCCCGCAGTCCACGAGCACTCGTCCTACCGCGGTGTTGCAGATCGTTGGACTCACGACCGTCGGGAGCCTCTGGGGTTTCTTCATCCCCGGGGGGCAGTCGTGCTTAGAGAAGGTGATGGGCAGCTCGGACCACTTAAGCTGCTGAACGGGAGGCTTCCCTTTAGTGACACGAAGTACCTCGCGTGCGGCCTCCTTCAGCTCCCGACGAGACCCATAGGCGGCGGAGCCCCCGAATATCACGGCGATGTGGTTTCTCGGCTCCTGGTACTCCATGTCCGTATCTTCCTCCTCGGCGGGCTTCTTGCCCTTGACGCGTCTCCTTCTTGCTCGGGAGCGTGGGCATGGGACCCTTGCCATTGTAGAATTGCTCCAGCGGGAGGCCCATGTTCTGCAATTCCGCAGTCGTGTCCATGCGCTGGTGGAGCGGGCAAAAATAGGCGCTAGCCCGTCACGCCAGTCGCCGCGGTCTTGGTCGTCCCGGTTTTACTCGTTGTTCCGCTGAACCGATCGGCCTTTTCCTTTTGCGGCCCCTCCCTTATACGATTGCGAGGTCGGCCGTTGTCGTCGTTCGATGGCCGCCACCATATCGAGACGGAGGGTTTTTCTTCTTTTGATTTTTTCTCGATCGAGCTCACGCTCTTTCGCTTGACGCCTTCGAGTCCGGGCCGAGGGGCGCTTTCCTCGCCCAGCTTCTTCCATTGGGCGGCCTCGTCGCGTTGGCATAACGATCGACCATGCGGAGCGGCTCGTTGGCCGTGATGTCTGGGTGAATTTCGAGGTCTGAGTAAAGCGTCGTCTCGGACCCCAAACTTGAACGCCCGGACAACCGCCTCATCCGAGATGCTTGGGATGGAATTGCGTACTTGCATGAAGCGCTGGACGAACTGGCGCAAGGTCTCGCCCTCCGTCTGTATCAGACGCTCAAGGTCGCGCTCCTTCCAAGGCGGGCGTAGCGACTCCGGAAGTTGGCGAGGAGAAGTCTTTGCTCAGTTGTGCCTAGGACCGGATCGAGTTTTCCTTTTGGTTGAATAGCCACGTCCGAGCCGCCCGGCCCAAAGATCAGAGGCGTAAAGTTAGCCATGACCCTTTCATCACCTCCAGCTAGAATGGTCGTGGTGTAGATCGAGAGAAACTTCGTCGGGTTCTGCGCCCCATCGAATCTCTCGATGTGACCCGGCTTGAACCTTATTGGCCAGGTCACACGTCGTAGCGACGTCGCGAAGCCCTGCACCAAAACGGACTCCCGGGGACGGTCATTGCAGCGCGGCGCGGGCGATCCCCACCGCCGAGCCCGAGGTTCAGGGCCCAGCGAGAGAATATCTCTCTATGCCTCAGAGGACGGAGAGTGGCCCGAAGAGGAATGTTCGCCCGGTTCGCCTGCGTGGCTCAGATTCCGTTGATCGAGGAGCCCCGGAATTGCTCTGGTGCCTTCAGAGTGGTCGCGTCGCGCCGGTCACTCGGGTATGGCTGCGTGAGTCGTCGGGGTGGAGGCGCCGGACGCTGGTGGCGGCGTTCGAGGAATTACTCTGGGCATCCCTTTCTCGGGAGGCTTCCGCCGCTTTTATGTGCGTGGCGATTTCCTCGAGGTCGTCGGCCACAGCCGCACCCACGGCTTCTAGGTCGACTTGCTCAGGAAACTCTCTGAGGTTGCGCACCACCGCGGCCAAGGCTTGAAGGCGTTCGCTTCGAGAGGCAGCGGGGTGACTGGCTCGTTTGTCGCCACGACGGCTCCGGTGTCCGTCTGGCGTGGAAATTCTCACGAGCCGGCCCTGGTCTTGTCGGCCGGGCCACCACGGACTTGGCCGTAAGCTGGCGATGTCGGTCGAGAGATGTCTGCAGGTGCTCCTTGGCCGCTTCATAGCGGTGAAAGGCGCATTCGTGGGATTTGCTCCCGACATTTCCATCCTCCTCCGCAACGAAGACGTTACGGGATTGGACGGATCGCGAGGGTGACATCACGGTGTCTCCCCGTGACGCGGTCCCCTGGTCGAGCTCGAAAAGGTCGGGGATGTCCAGACCATCGTAGAGCCCGTCATACTCGTCGTCCGAGAGGGCGTCGAGCTGGGAGCGAAAGAACTGCTCCGGTGCGGCGGTTTCCATGGAGAAGCTCCGGGAACCGTCATGATTCTCAAGGCCAGCGACGTCGGCGGCCCCATTGTCGAAGAACTGCTTGTCTTCTTCCTCGATTCCGGGGGCGCCGAGGCCCTGGCGATCTTGGGAGCTTGTCATCCTCCGGGATTCCTCACGAAAGGGAAAGTTGGTCCCCACGGACGGCGCCAGCTGTCGACGATTGGGGAGCAGCCCCCGCCGAGCTTACTTGTTGGTGGAGGGACCAACTGCGACCCCTTCTCAAGTGATGGGATACTCAGAGGAGTGACTCACTAGACTTCAATGGGCAAGGACACTGTGATTTACCCTGGTTCGGGCCTCTCAAGAAGGAGATAATAGCCCTACTCCAGCTCGTGTATATCTTTTTTAAAGAAATCTGTCTGTCTTTCCCTCATGGTGGGGATGCTTTTATAGCTTACAAAGGACAAAACTCCGCAGGTCCCCACTATCCACACGATTGGACCACGTCCAATCGTGGCAACTGGCAGATCCTACAACTCCGCCATGCTCCCGCGGAGGACGCAACGGGCTAACGGAGGTTACACGCTGGTGGTTACTCCCACCGACCTCGAGATCACGTCAGGTCGGCCAATTCCCGGCGCCGAGCTTGGTTGCCTTATGCAAGCTCGAGTCGCTATTGGCTAGAATACGCGACCTTCTCAGATCCCAACTAGATCGTCCTTGGGAACGACCTCCTAATGGCTCGGGCGGGAGCGAGCTCGGCCGTTCGTGGCACCCGAGGTAATTTATGGGAATTACCCAACCCCCCGACAAATAGATTGTACACTCTGCAGAGGTTATGCACTTTACCCACAAGATACAGTCAAACACCACAAAGGCGAGTTCCCGTAACAAAGTCTTTCGGAAACTTCTAACAATACAAGTGAGCCTCCCCGGTTATTGCACACTAACCCTTCCCTTAGCTAAGGCGAAGTCTAGGCCAATCAACCGTTAGATGGGTACTGGCCTCGGCCCGTGACGCCCCGCATACAACTTACACAAAGGGTGTAGTTGACCTCACGAGGTCCCACAGTGCGTTATTAGCAATTTAATCAACTAGGTCCGTCCCATTACAGACATGTGGTTGCACGTTAGACCCAGTTCAAAGGCTTGCAAGGTGAAGTCCTTAGGGTGACCAGGGCAAGACTACCCGAAGAACCAAATCAACATCCCCAGGGCCACAACTGGCCCACCTGATCATTCTTGCCACATGCCCCGGTCAAAAACTATTTATCAAACCCCAGTTGATTACCATGCACCACGTGCCATCAACATCACATGATACCTTTCCAAACAGGTTCAATATATCATTAAGTCAATATTAACATTTGATTGTCCAAAATCATGTCATGAGCACGCAGCAGGTCTAAGCAGTATACTACAACGATCTAATTTCCCATGTTGGCAATTTAATAATGTCCAACTAGTAAACCACAACTAGGGTGACAAGGGTCATGGCACATATTTAATTAATCAAGGTGTCATACAGCAATTTGGCATTTATCTAATTCCCCATATTTAAATAAAGTATTTTCTAATTGAACTAACATGCAATAATTTGAACCAAAATAGGTTTCAAAATGGGATCAACATGGTCAAAGCATAACTTGCCTTCAAAAAGTACTTGTTCTTGGTCTTGAGTTGGATCCTGAGTCAATACTTCTCCTTCGAATCCTTCCGGCACTTCAACGTCTACTCGTAAAGCGTGCAAATAGCAATACACGAATAAACAATAGGCAAAAAGTGTCCAAACATCCAAATAAAATCCATAAACAGAGAGAACATAATTTTATGAATTTTTAGAAACTGGAATCGTCAAATTTGGAGTTAAAATGCAAAAGTTATAGCATTTTGAAGTTTAAATAATCAATTAAATAATATTACAGAGGAAAACTTTAGTCCAAAAATTAAATAAAATTCATAATTAGGTAGATCTCAATTTTATACAAATTTAGAAATTTGAATCACTCAAATCGGAGTTGAAACGCAAAAGTTATAAGCGTTTGAAGTTTGAAACAAAATCTGAAATCATTATTTCGAATTAATAAATCATTTTCTTTTTCGGAAATTAATTATTGCGTCAGCCTGGACACGTGGCAGCTTCTGATTGGGTGGCTGACGTCAGCCGGTCCATGGACTCGGTCCACGCTCGGTTCGGGTCTACCGTGGACCCGATCCACGGCTCACGTGAGGCCCGGCGGTGGGACCACTCGGGTAGCGTCATTCTTTGGCGTCGGCGGGGCTCGGCCCATGAAATCGGCAGTGGGACCGGCATTGGTGACGTCATGGGTGACGTCACCGCACAGCTGGGGTGGCCGCTGACGTGCGGGCCCGCCATGACGTCAGCGTGACGTCATGGTGCGGTTTGGTCACGTCCCGACACGAGGCGGCGTGTCGGCGTCCTGCCACACGCGCGCGCGCCGCGGCGGTCAGGCTTCCCGACACGTGGCGCAATCTCGGCCGTTGATTTGAAAATCGACGGCCCAGATTAGATCTGGACTCACGCGTTTGGGTTAACGCGTTTGATCTGGACCGTTGGATCTAGATCCAACGGTCGAGATTGGATCTGGGATTTTTGGACGAAATCTCACCGTGAGATGACATGGCGTGATCTGGGACGTTAGATCTTGATCGGACGGCTGGCGGTGCTCGCGGGGACGGTGATGGCGTGCGGCGGCGCAGCTGACCGGTGTTGGGGACGACGACCTAGGGCACGGCGTTGCGGGGCTCCTCCGGCGAGGTGAGTTGGAGCGCCCGACGCTGCCGTGGCCTCGATTCGGATCTGGGCACAACGGCGGCGAAGGACGACGGAGATGGCCGCAATCGGCAAAGAACCACGGCGGAGGGAAGAGGCAACTCCGGCGAGCGATTGCGGCTCAACGGCGGCGGCTCAGGCGATGTTGTCTAGGGCTACGGGTGCGCAATGAAGTGGCGGTCACGATGGCGGCGACAAGAATAAATAGAGTCCTCGGCGTCAGTGAAACGCCGGAAGCGAGACACTTTCCGATCGCGGCGGAGTCGGCGGCGACTTCGGATTGGATGGCGTGGCAGCGCCTGGCGATTGGATCGAGATCCAATGGTGCGTGAGTTTGGGTTCGGTCGGACTCGGTGAGTTGGCCGGCTTTGGGCTCGGGTCCGGTGACGTGGCTCAATCGTGGCCGTTGGATCTTGATCCAACGGTCACACGCGTAGGGTTCGGCCGAGTGGGTTCGGCTCAACCACGGGCTCGGGTCGGGTTCGGGTCAGGGCTCGGTCGGATGAACAGTGCAAACCCGGTTTGGATTTTCCAGCGATTTAATATTTAAAATAATTCCCAGTAATTCATTTAATTCATTAAAAATAGCAAAATACTCAGAAAAATTCTGGAAAATATTTTAGGGTATTTGGGACTCAAATAAAATATTTCCAACAAAATTTTATTTGCAAAGTTTAATTCTTTAATTATTTCAATATGGATTAAATTCAAATAAATTCCAAATAAATCCAAATAAATTCCAGAAAATTCCAAAAATTCACCAAAGTGCAAAATCACACATGAAATTTAAGAAAGCAAAATTTTGGGGTGTTACAAACCTCCCCCCCTTAATAGAATCTCGTCCCCGATATTTAAGGCTAACTAAGGAATAGGTTCGGAAACTCTTTTCTCAAATCCTCTTCGCGCTCCCAAGTTGCTTCACTCTCCGCGTGGTTGCTCCATTGAACTCTGCAGAAACGGGTTGACTTGTTCCTCGTCTCTCGATCCATGGTGTCCAAAATCTTCACGGGATGCTCCTTGTAAGTCAAATCTTCTTGCAACTCAATTGACTCTAGCGGTGTCTGCTCATCACGTACTCGGAGACACTTCTTCAATCGGGACACGTGGAATACGTCATGTACTCCTGCTAACGATCATGCGGTAGCTCTAGTGGTAAGCAACTTCGCCTCTGTGACTCAAAATCTTAAATGGTCCAACATAACGGGTGCGAGTTTCCTTTAGCATGGAACCTCTTAACTCCCGAGAGGCGTAACTCGAGGTATACAAAGTCTTACGGTTCAAAACTCATGTCCCGCGATGATTGTCGGCATAACTCTTCTGTCGTGATTGGGCTATCTTCAACCTTTCCTAATCATGGCAATCCGCTCTTGACCTCTTGAAGAATATCAGGCCCAAAGACACGGCGCTCGCGGTCTCATTCCAATTCAATGGCGTCCGACAGGTCGACCATACAAAGGCCTCAAAAGGTGACATCCAGAAACTAGCACAGTAACTATTGTTGTAATCGAACTCAAGATACGGCAAACTCTTATCCCAAGAGGTAGCATAAGCCAATGCACATGCTCTTAACATATCCTCCAGAATCTGGTTGACTCTTTCGGTCTCGTCCATCCGTCTGTGGATGATAGGTCATCTTGAAGTTCAAACGGGTTCCCATGGCTTCATGCAACTTATTCCAGAACCTTGAGGTAAATTGGGTACCTCTGTCCGATACAACCCTCTTTGGCACTCCGTGCAAACAGACGATCCTGATCATGTACAACTCTGCTAACTTATCTCCCGAGTAAGTGGTCTTCACGGGGATAAAATGGGCGACCTTGGTCAAGCGATCCACTATAACCAATATGGAGTCATAACCTCCTTGAGTCCTAGGCAAACCGGTAATGAAATCCATTCCGATTTCCTCCCACTTCCACTCAGGTATTTTCAGTAATGTAGCAATCCCGCTGGTCTCTGATGCATTGCCTTGACTCTCTGGCATACGTCGCACAATGCAACATGCTCGGCAACTTCACGCTTCATGCTCGGCCACCAGAATCTTTCCTTCAAATCCTGATACATTTTGGCGCTTCCAGGATGAATTGAATACTTGGAGTCATGGGCTTCTTCTAGAATCAACTGCTTCAGCTCCTTTTTGTTCGGCACACAAATGCGATCCTTCATCCATAACGTGCCTTGCTCATCCAACTTGAAATCCTCTGCCTTGCCTTCTTCCTTGATGGACTTAATCCTGCGAATCTTGTCATCATCCTTCTGTCCTTCTCGGATCTGATCCTCTAGGGTAGGCTTTACTTCTAATGCGGCCAAGAATCCGCTAGGTACCACCTCAATCTTCATTCTCTGAAAATCCTCACATAACTCATCCTGACTTGTGGCTAGCAACATACTCACGGTATGGCTTTTCCGACTCAAGGCATCGGCAACTACGTTTGCCTTCCTTGGATGGTAATGGATTCCAACATTATAGTCCTTGATCAACTCTAACCATCTCCTCTGCCTCATATTCAGATCCGACTGGGTGAATATGTATTTAAGGCTCTTATGGTCCGTATACACTTCACATCTGTTCCCGATCAGATAGTGACGCCATATCTTCAAGGCATGCACTACGGCAGCTAACTCTAGGTCATGCGTCGGATAATTTTCCTCATGCGGCCTCAACTGCCTTGATGCATAAGCGACGACCTTTCCATTCGCATCGACAAAGACACATCCAAGTCCTTGGCGCGATGCGTCACAATAAATATCAAAGCTTTGATTAACATCCGGTAGAACTAACACCGGTGCTGATGTCAATCGCTTCTTCAGCTCCTGAAAACCTTTCTCACATTCTGACGTCCATGCAAACTTCTTCTCCTTTTTCAGCAATTGCGTAAGAGCTCTCACAATTGTCGAAAAGCCTTCAATGAAACGGCGGTAGTATCCTGCCATTCCAAGGAAACTTCTGATCTGGGTCACGGTCTTCGGCTGCTCCCAATGTAACACAGCGTCTACCTTGCTTGGGTCTACAGCGACTCCTTCTGCGGTCATTATATGTCCGAGGAACTCCACCTTGTCCTTCCAAAAATCACACTTGCTGAACTTGGTGAAGAGTTGCTGTTCCCTCAGCTTTTCCAAAACTCGCCTCAAGTGTTCGGCATGTTCTTCCTCTGTCTTGGAGTAGATTAGGATATCATCAATGAACACAACAACAAACTTGTCCAAATATTCCATGAACACCTTATTCATCATATTCATGAAATATGTTGGCGCATTCGTCAGACCAAAGGACATAACTGTAAACTCATAATGTCCATATCTTGACGAGAATGCGGTCTTCGGAATATCCTCTGATCGGATCTTCAACTGATGGTATCCCGATCTCAGATCAATCTTGGAGAAAACTCCGGCTCCTCTCAGCTGGTCAAACAAATCATCAATCCTGGGTAGCGGATACTTATTCTTCACGGTGACTTCATTGAGTGCACGGTAGTCAATGCACATCCTGAAACTCCCGTCCTTCTTCTTGACAAACAACACTGGTGCTCCCCACGGCGACGAACTTGGTCTGATAAATCCTTTCTCCATTAGCTCTTCAAGCTGTTTCTTCATCTCTACCAATTCTTCGGTGGACATCCGATAAGGTCTCCTTGCTATCGGCGCTGTACCAGGTACAAGCTCTATCACAAACTCTATGTCCCTGTCTGGCGGCATACCAGGTAGATCTTCAGGAAAAACATCTGGGTACTCATTCACTACTGAGACATCTTCTATGCTGATTGCCTTGGTACTGTTTACCATCAACTGTCCATCTCTAACGGCAGTAGCTTGAAATTCCACTTTCTTTCCACACGGGCTCTCAATTGAGATAGTTCTTTGTCCACAATCCAATACGGCCTTGTGCTTGGATAACCAATCCATTCCCAAAATGACGTCTAAGGTCTGGGTCTCCAAAATAATAAAGTTCGCTAGGAACTCTATCCCATCTATTAGTATTCTCACCCCAGAACATCCTACTTTCGTTCGGAGTTCGGAACCAGGGGTTTGAACTAAAAGCATGCATTTAAGCCTTGCAATCCCCAAATCATTTCTAGCAGCAAAGCCTTGTGAAACAAACGAATGCGAAGCTCCAGAATCAAACAAAACTGTTGCAGGTACTGAGTTAACGAGTAACTTACCCAAGATCTGACGTCAGTAGCATTCTGCGGTGCATCTGCGGTGACATGGTTGACTCGGCCTCTCACCGATGCAGGGTGTGACTCTGGTCTTTGGCATCCTAGCTGGGTGGATCCTAGATTGCAGCGGTCGGGGTCACTCCTGCGATTTTCTTAGGACAAGCTGTTGGCAAAGTGTCCTGGCTCGTTGCGATTGTAGCGGCGTCTCATCGTTTCCTTGCCGATCGCTCGAGCGGCGTTTCGGGCCGGGGTGCAGTAGTTACGATTGACGGGTCTTGGTGCTTTGGTGACGGTGTCCTTGTAGCATTGTGGTGGAATCTGAAAACTGATTTGGTGCAACTCTCGACGCCATTGCGTTCCACTGGCGTGATCCCTGTTTGTTGCATCTGCGCTTCTGTTCTCATCCGGTTCCTTGCGCTTGTCCTCAAGAATAAGCGCCTTATTCACTAACTCTTGGAAATCTGGAAAGGTGTGGGTGATCAATCCCACCTGCAATCTGAGTTAAGTCCCTTCATGAAACGAGGTATGCGGCTTTATCTGTCGCTACATCCTCAGGTGCGTAGCGTGCCAGCTGTGTGAACTTGTTCAGGTATTCGGCCACTGGCTGATTACCTTGCTTCAGTGCTCTGAACTCCTCTTTCTTGAGGTCCATGATTCCTTCAGGCACGTGATACTGGCGAAACGTAGCTGTGAACTCCTCCCAAGTGATCTCTTGAGGGTTCTCTTGCGTGGCACAGAAGTTCTCCCACCATTCGGCGGCTGTCCCTTCCAATTGATGAGAAGCGTAGAGTACCTTCTCATTTCCCATGCATTGAGCGATGTGTAGCTTCCTCTCAATTGACCTTAACCAATCATGGGTGACGTCACCGCACAGCTGGGGTGGCCGCTGACGTGCGGGCCCGCCATGACGTCAGCGTGACGTCATGGTGCGGTTTGGTCACGTCCGCCGACACGGGCGGCGTGTCGGCGTCACGACGAGTGCTTGGCCGCGGCGGTCAGGCTTCCCGACACGTGGCGCAATCTCGGCCGTTGATTTGAAAATCGACGGCCCAGATTAGATCTGGACTCACGCGTTTGGGTTAACGCGTTTGATCTGGACCGTTGGATCTAGATCCAACGGTCGAGATTGGATATGGGATTTTTGGACGAAATCTCACCGTGAGATGACGTGGCGTCTGGGACGTTAGATCTTGATCGGACGGCTGGCGGTGCTCGCGGGGACGGTGATGGCGTGCGGCGGCGCAGCTGACCGGTGTTGGGGACGACGACCTAGGGCACGGCGTTGCGGGGCTCCTCCGGCGAGGTGAGTTGGACGCCCGGACGCGTCGTGGCCTCCCGGTTCCGGATCTGGGCACAACGGCGGCGAAGGACGACGGAGATGGCCGCAATCGGCAAAGAACCACGGCGGAGGGAAGAGGCAACTCCGGCGAGCGATTGCGGCTCAACGGCGGCGGCTCAGGCGACGTTGTCTAGGGCTACGGGTGCGCAATGAAGTGGCGGTCACGATGGCGGCGAGGACGCAATAAATAGAGTCCTCGGCGTCCGTGAAACGCACGGAAACCGAGACCTGCTCCGATGCGGCGGCGGAGTCCGGCGGCGACTCGGATTGGATGACGTGGCACGCGCACAGCCGTTGGATCGAGATCCAATGGTGCGTGAGTTTGGGTTCGGGTCGGACTCGGGTGAGCTGGCTAGCTCGGTCGGGCTCGAGTCCGGTGACGTGGCTCAATCGTGGCCGTTGGATCTTGATCCAACGGTCACACGCGTAGGGTTCGGCCGAGTGGGTTCGGCTCAACCACGGGCTCGGGTCGGGTTCGGGTCAGACTCGAACTCGAGTCTGACTTCGCTCGATCGGATGAACGATGCAAACCGGTTTGGATTTTCCAGCGATTTAATATTTAAAATAATTCCCAGTAATTCATTTAATTCATTAAAAATAGCAAAATACTCAGAAAAATTCCAGAAAAATTCCAGAAAATATTTTAGGGTATTTGGGACTGAAATAAAATATTTCCAACAAAATTTTATTTGCAAAGTTTAATTCTTTAATTATTTCAATATGGATTAAATTCAAATAAATTCCAAATAAATCTAAATAAATTCCAGAAAATTCCAAAAATTCACCAAAGTGCAAAATCACACATGAAATTTAAGAAAGCAAAATTTTGGGGTGTTACAACGTGGCACGATCGTGTCCGTTGATTTGAAAATCAACGGCCATGATTAGATCCAGGGTTAACACGTTGAAAACTACACGGTGATCGTGGGCCGTTGGATCTAGATCGGACGGTCCAGATCTAACCCTACGTTAACGCTGCTACGGCACGTGGTGATCGTGGGCCGTTGGATCTTGATCCAACGGTCCAGATCTAATCGGGTTTGGAAGCACGTGACTCACCGCTGCCGTTCGATCGGGATCGGACGGCCCGTAAGCTTTCAGATCGGGTGATGGCGGCGCTGGCGGGGCTCAAGCACGGAGACGAGGACGGGGACCTTCCATGCGGCGTTTCCGAGGGTCTCCGGCGAGGTGGATGGTGCGGTACGATGCGCCTTGCTCGTGCGGTTCCAGATCCGGGCTCCAACACGGCGGAGACGGCTTGACGGCGGCGGCGCGACGAACTGGCGAAGCCCTAACCCTACTACGGCGAGCAATTCCTCAAAGAAAGACGGCGGCTCGGGCGGTGTGGCTTGGGGCAAAGGTGCGGCGTCAAATGGCGATTCTTGGGGACGGGTCCACGCTTTAAATACGGCCTCGACGCGGCGCGCAAGAATCGGAACCCTAACCGTGTGTCCCGCTTCGGTCACGGCGAGCTCTCGGCTTGGATTCGAACGGAGACGATGGTCGGAACCGCCCACGTGTCGCGATGAGCGCTACGATTGCTCACGCCGCTGAACGGTCCGACCGACTCGGGCTCGACCGGCGGTCCAATCCGGACCGTTGGATCCCGATCCAACGGTCGGGATCGATTGGGGTTAGGAGTGGTTTGGTCGAGTCGATCGGCTCGGTCGGACTCGAGTCCGACTTCGGTTCCGACTTCGGTCGGATGAACAAGATTTCGACCCGATTGATTTTCCAGCGATTTAATATTTAAAATAATTTTCAGTAATTCATTTAATTCATTAAAAATAGCAGAAGACTCAGAAAAATTCCAGAAAAATTCTGGAAAATATTTTGGAACATTTTGGACTCAAATAAAATATTTCCAACAAATTTTTATTTGCAAAGTTTAATTCTTTAATTATTTCAAAATGGAATAAATTCAAATAAATTCCAAATAAATTCCAGAAAATTCCAAAAATTCACCAAAGTGCCAAATCACACATGAATTTAAGAAAAGCAAAATTTTGGGGTGTTACATAGACCTTGATTTTGTTTTTAAAACTGAAAAGTGTTTTGTTTTGGGGTTTGGGAGTGGTTAGAACTCTCGGATGTTATTTGGCGGATAGTGCCAACCAGGAGGACAGAACCTATTTTACATTTGACGGATGGAGTCACATGATTAACCCTGATCTTTAAAAGTTGGCGGATAGAGCCTTTATACTAGTGATGGTGGATAGAACCTCACTACAATATTAAATAATTCAGTTATTAAAAAGAATTGTGAAAGATGCTTTGTAAAATTTATTACTTAAGTATGGTTTAATAAAATGTGGCTTTATGCAAATATACCCTATTAAGCTTCCTTTGGAAAGCCCCACATGATCATACTTTCCCGACTTGCTGAGTACCTTTATACTCACGTGCTACAACAACATTGTCATCATCAGAGAATTTCCAAGACGCTGCTGAAGAAGGCGAGTTCTTCCAGGAGGAGTACAAGGAGGATTGCCAGGAGAACTAGTTGCGTCGCTAGTCGTCGCCTATGGCGTTGTGGCGCTCGCTCGTTTTGCTTTTGGTTTCCGGTGCTTTGTGTCCGGTCGTTGGACCGAGTATTGTAATAAGTGGCCATGTGGCCCATACTTGAATTTTATATTACAATTTTCGTTATGTTCGGCAATGAAGTATCACTGTGACTGTGTACTAGCTACTGATCTGGGACTAGTACGGGAATACACAGGAGATTTCGGATAGCCGATCCGGGGTCTCACATTGATTTGGTGGATGCAAGATTGTCGATGGGTAGATTTATTAGATATATAAATTGGTGGTCCGCATATGTGTTTATGTTGTATCATTGGATGTTCCCCTCAATTTAGGGTGTATTTAATTATGGTGAATTAATCCTAGTAGTGTGTATAGGGCTAAATTAGTGTTTAGCATATAATGTTTATTTGGTGGAATTGATACTCGCATAATTAATCGGTGATTGTGTTCTATTTGAGCAAAGCATTTTTCAATTGGATTGAATATCTTGAATGATAATTAGATGAGTCATATTTGATGAATATTTAAGGACTTAGTGATTGATTATTTAACTATATACAATTGGTTTGGAACACCAGGTAAATTGGAGAATGAATTATGGGTTCCAATATATTAGGCTTGAACCATTGGAGGAGGTCTACACCCTCAATTTTGATTGACAAATGCATAATTATAGGTCAATCATGGTGGCATAGATATGACTAAATTGCTGGCATACATGCATGATGATCAGTAGGCTATTAATTGGTGCGTATGTGATCAGTGAGATATGACTAAATTGGTGGATACATACACCTAGATCGGTGGAATTTTAATATGTATGGTTATGGATTAAAAAAGTAGGATTGTTACAACTAGATTGTTATTGCTAGCATAACAAGTCTGGTGAATAGTGATTGTTGGGATTGATCACAACCTTATGTAGTTTATTTAGTGAGTTTGTACATTTACTTGTTGGATTGTATAAGTGGAATATAGTGAGTCCGATCAATAAGGAGACAAATTAATTGGGTCATCCTTTAATCCGTAATTCATCATATTGTGCATAGTGAGCAACCTTGGTGGAATTGTGTAATAAGGCATGCATGTCAAATTGATGGGTCCCTCGTAGATTAACACATCTAGTGAATGACATGGTTTGCATCGAAGGTGTATGTCCTTTTGAATGGTTGTCCTAGGAGTAGAAATTTTGCTCTGACATCATTCTCATATGCATAATTCTCGTATGCATCATTCTTCTATAAATGACCTATTGTATAATGCTTGTATATATGTTTTTTGTACCAAAAAAATAGTAACTTCGAATTTGTTTGCTTGTATGACATGATAAAGTTAGAGTGTACGCGTGAATCATGGAACCATATGAGAGGTCTGGGATTGGATGACATAATTGGTACTCCAATCAACCAGAGTAAGACCAAGCGTTCAACAACCATGGTGTAAGTTCAAAGCTCTTTTTGGTTTTGGTGATTAATGATTAGTTATTAATTAATGACAAATCTAACTGAGAGACTAATATTTCTATTGACTATGTTTTTGTTTAGTCTAAATTGGATGAAAAATGGAAACTCTCAAAGGTATGCTTCCAATGCAAAATTCTTATATATAGTTTCATACTTTGATTAATAAACAACAAATCTACATGTGAGGCTAACTATCTTGTTATGCTTAATTCTTATTAGTCTCATTTCAATGAAGAACGAAAATGTCAAAGGTATGCATCCAATTATACAAAAATGTCAAAGGTATGCATCCAATTATATCTTATTATTTCTAGATGCATGCTTTTCATTCAAGATAAAGGGTGAACTCCATCATACGTTCAACTTAAAGATGTGCATTTTGTTTCCAAGTCCATATATTACATGGATGCACGCATCTAGGGAGAGTTCGTGAATTAACTTGAAGTTTCAATAGTATTGATCCATGTCTTCTTGCCAAAATAATATGAAGGATCAAGACTTTGAAACAAAATCTTGAGTATAGATTAACTTGCCTAGTTGTAGTATATTCATGGTATCTTAGGATAAACTCCAATGCATTCTCAAATAGAAATTGTGTATATTGATTCAAAGCAAACTATTTATATGCACAAGTTTTTATGTAGTTTATCCTATTGTTGATGGTATTAAGAGTATTGATCCATTTCTACCACTCCAACATAAATTGGTTCATTACTTGGTAACCATCAAAATGAGTATTTGAAACTTGTGTAGTTAATTATATACTCATGCCGATTTAAATGAAATATAAATTGAGTCCAGTTGTCTTTCAATCAATCAAAGAACACTTCATCATGTGTTGATGGTATTCTTTGTTGATTAAGGACAAACAGAAAGTTTTCGAGTATAATGAAGGATTAGTTGCATCAAAATACTTAAGACACAATTAATCATTCAAATTGATTTGGGTAGTGCTCAATCGATCTTGGGGCATCTATCATGTGTTAATGGAGTGAAATTAATGATTGAGTCAACCGTATTTGTTGGAGTAACTATTTTCAATGAGTTGTGGATATAGGATTAGTCCAACGATTGATGAAGACTTGGATGATATCATGTGTTGATAGCCATCAAGTTAAGGTATGGGACAAGGATGCCACATGTGTTGATGGGCATCAAGAGGAGATCCCGAAGCGAAGAAAAGAAGAGCTAAAGAAGGTTCATCATGTGTTGATGAATAACAAGAAAGGGCGCTGACTTGAAGAGAAAAGGATTGCAAATCATTAAAGCTTCAAGTGGTTGAGCAACGGTAAAGGTATAACTAGATAGACTAAGAATGTTTTCCTAGTCTTTTACCGGTCTTAGTATTTGGTTGTGAGACCGGGTATCTAGTTAGGTGCCATACTATTGAGAAGGGTTGAGTCATTTAGCTTGAGCTTCATCATGAGTTGATGAACTCAATCCGATTCACTCTAGCTCACTATCCTTGTTGATTTTGTATCAGCTAACTATTTGCATGTGTTGCAAATAAGGGAGCTCATGCTTGCTTCTTATTGCTTCTAAATTGATTTGGATTTTGCAAGGAGCTATGGATTTGCATGTGTTGCAAAAAGGAGATAGCTCATGCAATTTGGTTAAGTGATTTTCACATTGAGCTATGGATTTACATGTGTTGCAAAAAAAGGAGAAAATCTCATGCATTTGGTTGAATTGGTGTTTCCATGGAGCTAGGCATTTGCATATGTTGCAAATAGAGAGCTCATGCATTGAAATCTTATCGTGTGATTTGATCATGTGTTGATCATCACAAGGCTAGGAAATGTTTCTGCTTTGTGTTTGCAAAATGAGTTTTTGCAAAATATTGGTTTTGTTGAATCTTATCTTGGAGCATGTGAATAGAGTTTACAAATGTGTTTTGTAAAATTGTTTTGATCATGAGTTGATCTGTGACACTACGGAATGGTGTGACATTATAAAATGTGAAATTAGAGAATAAAACTTTACGGTATGAGGTTTAATCGCGTTTTCAGGCTGTTTTCGGGAGTTTGGGCCTAAGGGGGATGAGTCATGGGCTTTAGTGGGAGGGGATTTGGGCCCATGAGGGAGGGGGGACCTGATTTTCCTGCCGTTGGCCGCCCTACCCCTGCCTCTTGTGCGCCCCCACCCAAACCCTAGGGCGCCTCCACTCTTTCCCCCACCTAGCCGCCCCTTTCCTCCTTTGTGGCGCCCCCAACCTTGCTCCTTGCACCTCCTCCCACCTCCTAGCCGGCCCTAGGTGCGAGTCCCTGCCCTCCTTTGCTGCCACACCTCCCCATCGCATTGTCCTCACCATTGGGAAGCTCTGCGACGAGGAGATCCGGCGGTTTCGGCGCGAGGAAGAAGATCGGGGGAACCGAGAGGAGAAGATTCAACGTTCGTTGTTCGTCGGGCGAAGGTATGGCTATGGGTAATCCTTGGGGATGGACTAGGTGCTGTGCTAGAGGGTGTTTTGGTGCTTTTAGATCGAAAGGTGGTGCTGCGATTGGATAGAATTGATGGAAACTAGAGATTGCATAGTATTCTGCTTCGGGCAGATTGGGCATACGACCTAGGGTTTGAGTTTTCGCAATTTTAAAGTCGGAATTTGGTCGGCCGCCTGTTGAGAAAGTTGTATATAATTTCAATACCTTTAATTGGACACCAATAATAAGTAATTACTATCAGCCGTTTGAAAGTTATGGCTATTTTACCGAACGTGTTCAAAACTGTGACATGATTGGGACAGATCGGGTTGATCTGTAGATTAGGCAATTTTAGAAGCTGAATCAGCTTTTCCCAACACATAAAAAGCTAGGAAATTTCCTAAGCTTCGCGATGATGTACTCTTTTACTTAATTTGGAGTCTTAGAACTCAAGTTGTGATTGTTGGAAGCCCGCTGTCCCGGCGGACAGATTGGTCTGTTTTTCAGGTTTCCGGGTAGAATCGTTGTGTTCTGAGTTTTGTACTTGCTTGGGTGGTATGATATTGAGTGGAAAACATGTATTTGCAGGTGGTGTGACCCCAGGAGTAGCATCATCATCTCGCCATACCGTTCCGAAGGGTTAAAGGCAAGTGTATTGTAGTGGCTGCGGCTTAGGGAGCCGTAATGTTTGATAATGAGATGGTTTACACATGTTTTATGATATGATGCCATGATTGACTCTTGCTTGCGACATGATGAAAATGGTTTATTATGAGGCTATGCAATGATTTGAGTTTATGTGCAAGTTGTTTATGTTTATGACATATTTACATACATGGCATGAGAACTGGCCAGGTCGATGAGAAAGTCATAACTAGTATGGTAAGGTCGGTGAGAAAGTTATGACTAATCCAGAGCGCCATTGGGTAAGACCTACCTCGTGATTCCATCCACAGTTGTGAATGGAAGCGAGGAGTAGGCACCCTCCATCTAAAGGATGGAAGGGGAAAGAGGGTGCACGCCGACGGGTGTGCACTCGGAAATACCGGTATGTGCTTCAAGGAGACATGTGCATTGCATTATATGATGATGTTATATGGTGATGTTATATGATGATGTCAATGAGATGCATACACTGTGAATATGAGATGTTTATGATGTTGTATATGAAAACTAGTGATGAAGGTATTGGGATGTGTTTTCTTGTTCCATTGCAATATACTTGCTGAGTGATGAACTCACGCTTGTGTTTATGTTGTTTTTCTTCGGTACCATGAAACCGGCATGCGGGAAAAAAAGGGTTTAGCTACACATCTACACGTAGCTCCACACAAATTAGACAGTGTTATCATTTGGAGTCATGATAATAAAAGTAACTCCATGAAACTTGGAGAATTGCTTAACTGTGTGCTCGGTCTTATTATTTGATTTGTTTAGCTCGTGAAGTGGTTGAATGCTTTATCCTGGACTTATATTGTTGCTATGTTACCTGTTATTGCTGTTTTAGATGCTTTCCATTATGATATAACTTGTGATAATTTGTTGTTGCTCCGAATCATGGAAAAACAAAGGAGATGCTGCCAAAATTTTCGGTTTTAGCATTTGCACCTTTGCTGTAATTTATCTTTATTTGTGGAATTTAGATGTTGTTTAGTCTATGTTTGTGACACTATGGAATGACGGTATGAGTCATTTTCGATGTCGGCATTAAGGTACGACTTTGGTGTCATGTTTTTGGGCCTTTTCCGTGAGTTTCGGCCTTTCCGGGGGAGAATTTGGGCTTTCCAGGGGAGAAATTGGTCTTCCGGGGGAGCTTGGGCCTCGGGGGACTGTTTTGGGCCGAAAGTGGGGGAGTTTAAACCCATGAGGAGGTCGAATTGGGCATCAAACCTGCTGCCCATGCTTGGTGCGCGCCCCCCAACCAAAACCCTAGCCGCCGCCCCCCAACTCCCCCATGCGCCACACCTTTTCCCCCCACTTGCGCCTCCCCTTCCCCTTCCTCCCCACCACCTCTAGCCGGCCCTAGACGAGCTCCACCCCTTCCCCCCTTGCTTCCACGCCCATACTCTTCGTTGTCCTCGCCGTTGGGAGGCTCCGTGACGAGAGGATCCAGGGATTCGGTGCGTTGAAGGAGACCGGGGCAACCGGGAGGAGAAGATTCGTCGTTCGTCGGTTCGTTGTTCGTCGGGCGAAGGTATGGCGATGGGTAATCTCTTTGGGGTGGATTAGATGCTGTGTTAATGGGGGTTTTGGTGCTATTAGATCGAAAAGTGGTGCTGCAATTAGATGGAATTGATGAAAACTAGAGTTTGCATAGTGTTCTGTTTCGGGCAGACTGGGCGTCCGAACTAGGGTTTGAGTTTTCGCAATTTTAGATTCGGGATTTTGTCGTTCTCCTGTTGAAGAAGTTGTAGGTAATTGAATTAACTTTAATTGGACACCAAGAACGTTCAATTCCGCCCAACCGTTTGAAAGTTATGGCTGTTTTACCGAACGTGTTCAAAACTGTGATGTGATTGGGACAGAACGCATTGTTCTGTAGATTAAACAATTTTAGAGGCCGAATTAGCTTTTCCCAATACTTAGAAAAAGCTAGGAAATTTCCTAAGCTTCGATAAAATGTACTCGTTTGTCTGATTTGGAGTTGTTAAGCCCGAGTTATGGCCTTCCGAAGGCTGCTGTCCCGTTGGACAGAACCTCTGTTTTTGGGTATTGGGGGTAGATCGCGAAGTCGGTTTAACTAAGTGTTCTTGTGTGGTCTTGTGTGCATATGGTTGAGTGTATTGAACCCTTATGCAGGTGGTGTGACCCCGGGAGTGCCCTTATCATCTCGCCAATCCGTCGGCCGCGGTTAAGGCAAGTGTATTGGAATGGGTAGCGTGTTGTATGTTGCTAGTCTTGATTAGATGCAAATTGATTACATGATATGCTATCTTGCCATGATTAGTGTTTGCCCATGATATGATGAAAATGCCTTATTATGATGCTATGCAAAGATTAGTTGAGTTATGTGCAAGTTGTTTATGTTTATGGCATAATTGCATACATGGCATGAGAACTGGCCAGGTCGGTGAGAAAGTCATAATTAGTCCGGTAAAGTCGGTGAGAAAGTTATGACTAATTCGGAGCGCCATTGAGTAAGACCTACCTCGTGATTCCATCCACCCTTGTGAATGGAAGCGAGGAGTAGGCACCCTCCATCTACGGGATGGAAGGGGAAAGAGGGTGCACGCCGACGGGTATGCACTCAGCAATACCGGTAAGTGCTTCAAAGAGACATGTGCATCGCCTTGCATTGCATGGATGACGTTGTTTTATGAGATGCTTGTGATGTTCTTTGAGATGCATATGAAGATGATTATGACAATGTTATATGAGAGCATAAATGAAGAAGTTTATGAGTTGATTCTCATGATGTGTGAATGGCATAAAGTATGTATGTGAATTGTTATTATTTTTGTACCATTGCAATACACTTCGCTGAGTGATGAACTCACGCTTGTGTTTTTATGATGTTTTTAGGTACCATGAAACCGGCATGCGGGAAAGGGAGCTAGTCACACGTCATCACTTAGCATCACACATTTAAACAATGACATGTTCCTTCCTTTAATTGTGATGGTTAATTCATTGAACTAAATTGTGGTTTTGATGCTTCGTTGGTCGTCATGAGTAAATGATTAGTCCATATTTGACATGTGACGGATAGGCTTATATCCTTAGTTGTATGGTGGCTGAAATTCCTGATTGTCATGTTATTGCTATCGTTCATTATGCTATCTTGATATGTTAATATTGTTGTTGCTTCAATTCATGGAAAAGCAAAGGAGATGCTGCCAAAATTTTCGGTTTTAGCATTTACTCCTTTGCTGTAATTTATCTTTATTTATAGTATTTAGATGCTTCTTCTTTCATGTTTGGTGACATTCAAGGCATACTAGATGTCGGGGTGTTACAATGTTTGGTAACATTCAGGCATACTAGATGCCGGTGTGTTACATGATCATCACATAGGTAAAGATTTGATCTTATTGACTCTTGCTAGCTTGTAGACACGCTCTTGATCAAGTCAATGTGAGGGATTTCAATAAAATCATATTTTAGACTTGAGTGGTTACTTTGGAGTTATTTTGTGATTTTTTGAAAATATCAATGGTTGCTTAAATCTTGAAAAAGGGTGAAAAGTATAGCCCTCTTGATAAGCTTTACATAGAGTCCAAGATCAGATAAATCGGAGTTTAGAATAAAAAGTTATAACCATTTTAGTTGCTGAATTATTGGTACTACCGCCCCTACATGAGTGGTAGTACTGCCAGGCGATGCTACTGCTCCTACATAGGCGGTAATACCGCCCTAGTGGTATTACTACTCCAAAAGGCGGTTGTTATTTTTCAGAGAGGTATTTTTGAGTTGAAATGGCCGGTGCTACTAATTTTACATAGCGGTAGCACCGAGGGTACTATAGCAATGGCTAGTTTTTGTGCATTTAATGCACGAAACTAACCGTTGAGCCTGGGGGCCGGTGCTAGATGGGTGGTAGCATTGGGTTTTGCTGAATTTTCATGGTTTTGCCCTCAAGCTGCTAGTTTTGTTTGGGGTTATAAAAGGACCCCTTGGGCTGGCATTTGAGGGTTGCTGGCTCTGTGTGGGACTTGTGTGTATGTGTTGCTCCTTCTCATTTGTTTCTTAAGCTAAGAGTGGGTCCTAATTGCATGTGTTGCAATTAGGAGTGGATTGAGAGTCTCTTACTCTCTTGTCCATGTGTTGCACTTGAGGGGATCCTTGTACATGTGTTGCACTTGGAGAGAAGCCTTGCACATATGTTGTCCTTGGTGGAGCTCAAGCTAAAAGGCTTGGCTTATTACTCTTGGTGTTTACCGACATCTAGATGGCGTGTGGAGGCGTCGTGCACGGTGACCTTATCAAGGAGATTGTGAGAAGGCCCAGCAATGTTGTGAAGGTCGGTGCTCACCAATCCGGAGGGGGTAAAGAGCAACCATTAGTGGATTCGAGGTGGGTGCTCAATTTGTGGAGCCGGTCCAAAGTGATTTGGGATTGCCTCGACGTGGATTAGGGGAGACCGACAAGTCTCCGAGACCACGATAAAACATCGGTGTGTCTCTTGTGCCTATTTAATTTCAAGCAATCTTCAATCGTATTGTTGCAATTTATATGCCTAGAATTAAATTGCTTATTTGCCATTAGGATTGCTTATTCTTGTGTAGAGACTTAATTAGTTAGTGGTGTTTATTCATAGAAGATTTTTTTTAAAAGCCGCCTACCTATTCACCTCCCCTCTAGTCAGCATCCTCGACCTAACACATGGCAAGCACATCTTTTGATCACGTTGATCATACTATTTCACTTAATTTATGTTGTTTTGCAAATTTATGTATGCATGAGTATACTTTCAATAAAATGGCCATATTGTGGGTATCGGTAGATGGTCCTACTTGTTGCATGTAACTTCTTTAATAAATAGACAATCTTACCATTGAAATCCATAAGATTAGGGGTTAGACTATAACTAATGTCAATGTTGGGTATACTTGACTATACATGCATATGCTTAGCTATGATTTAGAATTGGGAAGAACAGATGAACGATTGGAACAATTGTTTGAAAAAGGGAATTTTGACATGATGAACCAGAGGGGGTTACCGAGTTATTTATATAATATATAAAGTGTGAGGGATGAACTTACACGCAGTGTAGGGGGAGTTTTCGCCCGGGCTGATTAAGGACCGAATATAGTGTTGCATAATCCAATACATCCGTACAACCACAAGTACTATTTATGGGGGTGGTTCTAACCTATTAAGTTGTATAAGTCTAACTTTGCACACATTGGAAGGCCAGAGTAGTTTGGGCATTCTAAGTAGGTTTGCTCGAAAGGGTTCCCACACCAAGGTGTTGGATCTAAAGCTTGCTGATACAATGGTGTATGCCTTGCTATAGAGGAAATGGTTATGATAGGGTGCACTATCATTGATATTATGTTTATGAGAATTTTTGTTTCCGCCGCCATAGCGAGGGTCAAACATCATCGAGCTGGTGCAAAATTAGGTCTAGGTGATGTAACTGATTTATCATGATCTCTTTGCCACACACCAAAGGATTATTTTAATAGCTTGGCAACAAGAGTTGTTCATGACTTGTGGATAAAGCTGTATGCCTCTACAAAGTGTAAATCTTTTCGAAAAGCCATGCTTGCGGTCATGAGAAACTTGGTGCTTTAACACTAGTTAGTCTTGAATTTTAAGCAAAGTCTAGAATATGAAAATGGTGGGTAGCCATGTTATCAATGTTACGCCAGGTATGACAGGGAATGGATAATTGATCACAATCAAGGAGGGTTATGATTTGCTCATAATTATGTTACATACTTGTTATTTTCATATTCAGTAACTACTCTTTATAAATTTTGTTTGCAATCTACTACTTGTTATTGTTAAGTAAATCTCACTTTATGCAAAATTTGAGAACATGGTGGGAGAGCCATTGCTTTGATATAGCCTTGAATATACTTATAATTGTGATACATGACAAGCCTCGCTGAGTATAAATGTACTCACCCTTGATTGTTGATACTTATATAGAGGATGAGGAAGAAGACAATTGTATGATTATTTTTACGCCATGGGTTTTGGCAATGTTGATGTATTAGGGTCACAGCCACACTCAGACCTTTCCTATGGGTTTTCAATTGTTGGTTTGTAAGTTAAACTCTGGGCCAGTGTCCTATAATGCTCTTTATAATTTTAGCCAATAGGCCATATCTTACTCTATCTAACCTTTCTTACGTTGTCGTAAGTAGGTGAGATGCAACTTCTGTCCGCAACTGGATTCCTGAGTAGTTGTGGGGAAAATGATGACCTTGGGTAGTTTCTGGGAAGCAACATTTGGGCTCCTAAGCTAGGAGTTATGGCCTTTCGGCCACTAAGACAGAAAAAGGATAGACTATCCGGCAAGGGAGAAAGGTCCGGGGTTATGCGTAAGTGCGACGCTGTTATGTTTGATGCTTGTACTGTTACAGAATGATTTTGATATGGGTTTACCTACCATAGGAGATGTGACTACGGGTTAGGCAAGTGCATGCTAGAATGATGATATGAATATTTAAACCTTATTGTTCTTATTAAAATCTTGCTATTGTGATGCTTTACATGTTATCTTCTTTTTTTATTGTCGGGACCCGAATTTGCAAATCCGGACCCTCTGTGTATTCAGCACTAGTCCAGGATCACGCTAGTGCACACAGTCTCAACATCGGTAAATATCACAATCATACTCATCGAAATAATAAAGTACTTTAATTAATTAACCAAACTAGTTGCTCGACCTTATGGTCAAGTTATAAAGATAAGCCTCGTAGGGCGAAGACTTATTAAAAGAGAAATAACTGCAGCGGAATAAAATAGATTTCGTGGCGCCATCCAGTATACCACAGGCAACTAACTGGGCTCGCTCCCTAGTTAGACGGCTCCTCCTGGTACTCTTCCTCCAAAGCTGGCGTCGACTCTTCTTCAACTGATGTTGTATTGTGGCAAGGGTGAGTACTTGGTACTCAGCAAGTCATGCACAGAATACAAGCCAATATTCTACATGCAAGGCTTAATACAATAACAGGGTCATTTGCAGTAAAGTAGCATTTAACAAGTAGCATAAGTAGATGCGAAAGCAGTAAAAGTAACGATAATATCAATAACTTTTCCAGGAGTTAAGTAAGCATTCTTCCCTGTCCTAATCCACATTTCCATCAACGTCATCAATAAACCCAACCAAACTTTTCAAGTCCAAGTTATTTTCATGAAAGTCTAACCCTTGACTGTAATCCCCGAGTAGTGTCCAATGCCGTGGACTCGGCTATTCGAATAGGTTGTACACTCTGCAGAGGTTATGCACTTTACCCACAAGATACAGTCAAACACCACAAAGGCGAGTGATCGTAACAAAGCCTTTCAGAGACCGCAAACTAAACAAGTGAACCTCTCTGGCTTTTGTCATACACCATCCCTTCCCTTAACAGAGGCGAAGTATGGGACCGACAAACCGTTGGACGGGTACCATTCCATAGCCCTGGTACGCTCCCCTTTCAAGCTACACAAAAGGTGTAGTTAACACCCCAAGGTACCACATGTAAATTATTAGTAACTTACTCAACTAGGTCCGTCCCATTACAGACATGTGGTTGCACGTTTGACTCAGATCAAAGGCTTGCAAGGTTAAGTCCTTAAGATGACCAGGGCAAGACTACCCGAAGAACCAAAACGACTTCCCTGGTGCCAATCATGGCCCACCCGATCATTCTTGCCACTTGCCCCGGTCTAAATCTATTTATCAAACCCAGTTGATTACCATGCACCACGTGTCATCATCAACATCACAACAGATGATACTTCTCAAAAACAGGTTCAATATCTCATTAAGTCAATATTAACATTTGATTGTCCAAAATCATGTCATGTGCACGTAGCAGGTCTAAGCAATATACTACAACGGTCTAAATACCCATGTTGGCAATTCAATAGTGTTCAACTAAATATCCACAACTAGGGTTACAAGGGTTCATGGCACATAACTTAATAGTCAAGGTGTCATACTGCAATTTGGCATTTATCTAATTCCCAAAAATAATTAAAACAATTGCTAATTAAACTATCATGCAATAATTTAAATCAAACTAATTTTCAAGAATAGGAGCAATATGGTCAAAGCATAACTTGCCTTCAAAAAGTACTTGTTCTTGGTCTTGAGCTAGTTCCTGGGTCAAAACTTCACCTTCGAAGCCTTCGAACACTTCAACGTCTACTCGTAACGCGTGTAAATAGTAATAAATAATTAAACAGTAGACAAAAAGTGTCCAAAAATTCAAATAAAGCTCATAAACAGAAAGAGCACATTTTTATAAATTTTTAGAAATTTAAAACGTCCAAATCGGAGTTAAAACGCAAAAGTTATACTCGTTTAAAGTTTGAAAAATCAATTAAATAAATATAAACAAAGAAAACTCATGTCCAAAAATTAAATAAAATTCACCATTATGTAGAGCTCAATTTTATAAAAAATTAGAAATTGGAATCACCTAAATTGGAGTTAAAATGCAAAAGTTATAAGCGTTTGAAGTTTGAAAATTCAAATAAAAGAATAAACCGAATTAATTCATTTATTTTTCTATTGAAAAACCCAATTTATGACGTTAGCGTGGAAATTGAATTTCCACTGAATTATTTTTCTATTGAAAAATCAAATTATGACGTCAGCATTGCGACAGCCAATCCATGGACTTGGTCCACGGTTCGGCTTCGGTCCACGGTGGACCCGGTCCACGAGTGCACGTGTCACTGACACGCGGGACCCACACGGACGACGCCAGCGTAGACGTCAACATGGCTCGGCCGAGCGATCTGACACGCGGGCCCCCACCGTGACGTCACGGGTGACGCCACCGCACGGTGGACTGAGCCGCTGACACGCGGGCCCCACGCTGACATCACGCATGACGCCGGGCCGACGCATCGGGCGCGCGTGGACTGCGTGCGGTTCTCGGCTGCAGCGTGGCACGATCTGGGCCGTTGGTTTGGAATCCAACAGTCCAAATCAGATCTAACCTCACGGGTTTGGAAATAACGCGGTCAATCTGGACCGTTCGATTTGAATCGGACGGCTGAGATCCGATCGGGTTTCACCGCGTCATGGGGGCGACGTGGCATGTCCCGGCGTGTGACACGTGGCTCAATCTTCACCGTTCGATCTCGATCGAACGGCTGAGATCGCATCTAACGCTACAACGCGGATTAACCCTAACCGTACGATCTAGATCTAACGGCGGAGATCAACCCTAGCACGGTGCAATTTACGGCTACGTGGCTCAATCTAGAGCGTCGGATCTAGATCCAACGGTTGATAACAGATCTAAAATTGAAACGTGGAACTTACCCACGGGTGACGTGGACGAATCCTGGCCGTGTGATGAAGATCCAACGGCGGAGAAGCTTTGCGGGTTCGGCGATGGCCACGGCGGAGCTGGGTTGTCGGAGACGAAGACGATGACGAGCCCGACGTCGTTTTGGTGCAGTTCCGGCGAGGTGAGTGGTACCCTCCGACGTGTCTCGTCACGACGGTTCCAGATCTGGGCTTGTTCACGGCGGAGGACGGCGGAAATGACGGCAAACGGCGGAAACCGCGGCGAGGCAGAGATCCAACTACGGCGAGCTCTCGCGGGCGAACGGCGGCGGCTTGAGCTCGAAGACTTAGGGCTACGGGTGCACACGGAAGAGGAGACCACGACACGTGTGGCGGCGCATTAAATAGTGGCCTCGGCGTCCGTGAAATCCGCGGAAACCGAGGCCCACTCGGCGGCGGCGGCGGAATCCGACGGGGATTTGGATTGGGCGACGTGGCACAATCGTGACCATTGGATCAAGATCTGACGGTCGCGAGGTTAGTGTTCGGTTGGGCTTGAGTTAGGCTTGAGTCCAGTTCGAGTTTGACTCGGGTCCGATCCGGTCGGATGAACAGTAAAACCCGCTTGGGTATTTTGCAGCGATTTAATAATTAAAATAATTTCTAGAAATTCAAATAATTCAAGAAAAATAGCAAAATAATCAGAAAAATTCTGGAAAATACTTTGAGACATTTTGGACTCAAATAAAATATTTCCAACAAAATTTTATTTATAACTTTTGATTCTTTAATTATTTCAAAAGGGAATAAATTCAAATTAAATCCAAATAAATTACAGAAAATTCCAAAAATTCTCAAAAATGCAAAATAACATTTAAATACATGAAAAGCAAAAATTGGGGTGTTACATTTATTAAGAAAGACGATGTGTTGTGATGATGAGAATAATGAAAAAGATAAAATATATTGATAACTCATGTCATTTGCATATATGCATTCATGATGAAAAGATGTGACATGTGTGGGCTTCAATGACCTATTTAGTGTAGGCATGAAAGGCATACTTTGGTAGGCACCAGGGATACAAATCTCGGCGGTTTTCGGCGAAATCCCGGTGAGATTTCGGATTTCGAACCCCCAAGATTCAAAATCTCGACCGGGTAAAAAAATTTGAAAAATTTCAAAATGCTATAGTGTAAGTTTAAATCTCGCCGAGATCTCGCCCATTTCGGCTGAAATCTCATTGATTTCGGCAGAAATTTCAAACTTTTTTGCCGGATTTAAAATTTTTTTGGGCAGATATGATTGGACTTAGGTTGAAGACCATCCACAAAAAATTTCAGATTTTTTGACGTGTTTTGACCATTTTTTGGTCGGTTCAAATTGCACCAAAATCTCGGAAATTTCGGCCAAAATCTCAGTGATTTCGGCTGAAATCTCGGATTTCCCAGTAGAAAAAAGACCAGATTTGAAATTTGAATTTTATATTCCGACCGGATTTTATTTGAATTTCCGAAATCTCGCCGAGATTTTGGATTTCGGGCATCTCCGAGATTTAGCTCAAAACGAGATTTGTATCCTTGGTAGGCACCTCCACAGGATGGAGTATATGAGGGTGTGTTGCATCGACATATGTGCACCCAGTGATACCGGTACACGCTATGTGAGGACATATGAGCATGTAGACATATTTGTATGGAATTACAATTGATAAATGATGATTAAAGAGCTAAATGTGATGAGTATAGATGTTATTATTTTATTATTTATGTGCTAAGTTGTGGACTCACCCTTGTTTATTTAATATTTTTAGGTGACCATTGAAGGTGACATGCATGGTAGGGGAGTAGCGCCACTATGTCACTTGTCACTTCACCTTCTATAGTTATTTAGTTTTAGTACTTCCTCATAAACAAGATAGTTCTTAGGTATACTTAGTTAATGGAATTTATAATTGCAATAATGGACATGTGAACTTAGTTGGTTATCTTTGTTAATTGAGAAGTTCGGTTGTTTATTTATTGTATGTTTATTCTTGTTCATTGCCATCGTCAAAAGGTAAAGATTGCTCTCAGACGCATGTGATCCGGGTGAACCCAAGTGCGAAGACTTGGGCATGCTTGGGCATGTGTTCCAATATTTATTATTGTTTTGTTGTTTTTTACATGATTATGCACATTATCGTCATGGATGGCTTAGTAGTGGTTGTGGTGGCTCAGTTACAAAGTCCAGCCCATCATATCCCGAGCCATCGGGTGAATGAAGCATGGCCCATGTTTTATCCGGGGCAGAGTTGAGCAAACGAGGCATTGCTTCGGCCGAACCTACGATGCGGAGCGAAGCAAGGTAGCGGCAAAGGCAACGGAGGAGCGCACCCTCGCAGTCCACAAAGACACACCCGACAACACCATTAAATAAATCTGACACCCTGCAAAAAGAGAAGAAGAAAACGACAAGATCCTGTCGGGACCGGTCGGGAAGAGTAAAATGGGACGCGCACGAAGGGATGGTTCCCCCATGTTCCCCTCCTATAAAAAGAGAGGAAAGAACCCACAAAAAACACACACCCAAGTGGTCATAACCACAACACTGGCGCCGTCCGTGGGGAGCGGAAGAACGTGAAGCTCACCGCCTAGACGATTTAACACGATTTCCAAAAAACCATGCCACCAAAGAAGAGAGCAGAGGCAGCGTCTAAGGAGACGCCGCCGACGGGAGCAACGGCGACGGCTGGAGCGAGCGGATCCAGACGATCCACCAGAAGTCAATCGCGCGGACAACTTCAACTTCTAAACGAGGAGGATCGCGTTTTGGCCCCAGCAACGACAAGGGAAGCTCCAGGGGCGCCACCTCCCCAAACTCCGGCGACGGCGCGCAAGCGCTTCAAACGGCGCCCCCAACCGCAGTGTACACGCCGACCATGGGAGGAGACATAGCAGAGGCTTCAACCCCCACTCGCCGCCAAGTCGGAAAAGGGCGGAAAGGGGCTTGAAGGGGGACCGGAGTCAAGAGGCGATCGACCCTAACATACAAAGGCCGATGGAGGCCAACGAAAGGCTTATGGTCAAGTAAAACGCTTGCAGGAACAACAAGAATGGAGGTGTGAGGAATCTCAAGATTACGACCCAAGCCGGGAGGTATCTTCTCCAACATACATGAGAACGGAAAGGGAGGAAAGCGATTTGAACCCTCTCGTCAGGCTTGAACAAAAGGTGGCCCTCACCAGGAAGCTTCAAACTCCCCACAAGAAACCGTATGATGGCAAAACCAACCCAAGAGAATTTCTCCGTGTCTATGATACTGCCATGGAAGTCACGGAGGTGATGACGATATCAAAGCCAAAGGATTGCTATTGGCATTGGAGGGATAGCCTTATCTGGTATTCTTCCTTGGAGCCAAATTCTATCACCAACGGCGCGACTCAGGCGAAACTTGAAGGCAATTTTCAAGGCAACGTTGACGGGATTAAAGAGGAAAGCGACCTGTTTGCAATTAAACAACGTGAAGGCGAAACCCTAAAGAGCTATTTCCAGCGGTTTTCTCGAGTCAAATGCCAAGTTCGAGGGGTTAGCGACACAACCATAATCAACGCCGCGCGTTTGGGTTATGAAGGGCCGTTGGCGGAGAGACTTGCACGCAAGGAAGTACGCTCTGTGGAAGAGCTATTCGCAAAGATGAGGGAATACGCCAGGGCAGAGGAAGATCATCTCCGAAGAGAGGGCGGGCCGCTGCGAGAAACAGAAGAGATGGGCCCACGCAAGAGGGACCGGAGGAGAGATCCTCCCCTGAGGGCCGCGGTCAAGGAACGACGCGCAGAACCAACCAGAAGAGACAAGGGAAGGAGGATTCACTATGTGGAAAATCGGGCGAATCAAGGAAGGTTTGGAGGACAGCAAAAATGGACTTCACCAATGGAGCAGGGGAGGCCAAAGGGAGGAATCCATTTGGACAACAGGGAGGAGCAAAGCCAAAAAGGGTATACCTGTGAATATCATGGCGACAACAACACACACGACACCGCACATTGTAAGGTAATTGAAGGCTATCGTCGCTTCGAAAGAAAGCGAAGGTACGCGGGTGTTCACCCCAAAGGTCGGCAGATCGCCCCCCGAGCACCGCCCTTCCTCCTCCCCCGGGGTAAATCACCCGACGCCAGCGTAATTAACGTTATCGCCGGGGGGTCATCCTCACACCTCTCGTCGAAAAGGCAAAGGAAGGCTTACGCAAGGCAAATTAACCACGTAGGACTCAGCCCCGTCGGCCCCGCCCCGAAGGAGTTTGAACCAATCACTTTTACGCAAGAAGACGCAGCGGGAGTGCATTTCCCACATCAAGACTCTTTGGTCGTAACGGCAATCATCGCCGAGTGCGAGGTTCGTCGAGTGTTGATTGACGGGGGAAGTGCTGCGGACATTCTCTCGGCGGAGGCTTTTCGACAAATGATGATACCTCGCGACCGACTGAAGAAGTCGGAGGTACCATTGGTGGGCTTTGGGGGCCACACAGTTAACACCCTTGGACAAGTGGAGCTGGAGGTCACCTTCGCAACGCCACAGAGTCAGATATCCAACCTAGTCACATTCGACATAGTGGATATACCCTTCCAATATAACGCCATCCTCGGTCGGGGATCATTGACGGCCATGGCGGCAGTTATCCACCACGGATTCCTATGTATGAAGATCCCGTCGGGAAGTGGCGTTATCACGGTCAAAGGAGACCAAGCCTCGCCAGAAAATAGACATGGAAAGTCCTTCGCGGGTTAGGTATGTTCGTACCACCGAGCAGGACCTAACGACAATGCCTCGTGGGAAATGGCTCTCAAACCGCAACCCTGTGGTGAAACAAGGCGAGTGCCCCTCCACCCAGGAGGAGAGAGGATTATAACTCTCGGCGCCACCCTCACCCCGCGAAGAAAAATATTTAATGCAGCTTCTCCAGGAATACGAGACAGTATTCGCGTGGGGACCGGAGGACCTTCCGGGGGTTAAAAGGAAAACCGTCGAGCACGCCTTGGCAACCAGCGAGAGTGTCAAACCAAAGAAGCGAAGCTCGGAAGCTTTCCACCGAGAGGCAAGCTGCGGCCAAGGCAGAGGTGGTGAAGCTCCTCCAAGCGAGAATCAGACGGAGGCAGTCCATACGGATTGGTTGGCCAATGTGGTCCTGGTCAAAAAAGCCAGCGGGGCTTGGAGGATGTGTATCGATTTCACCGACCTCAACAAGGCGTGCCCTAAAGATGACTTCCCCCTCCCCCGCATCGATCAACTCGTTGACTCAACCTCCGGGTCAGAAAGGATGAGCTTCCTTGATGCTTATTCTGGGTATCACCAAATTTACATGCGAAAGGAGGACGAGGACAAGACGGCGTTCATCACCCCCTTTGGCACTTATTGTTTTATTCGGATGCCGTTTGGTCTTAAAAATGCAGGTGCTACCTTCGCACGTCTTATCGCCAAGGTTTTCGCGGACCAATTAGGAAAGAACGTGGAAGCTTACGTCGATGATATCATCGTTAAAAGCGAGAAGAAGGAAGACCATTTAACCGATCTCAGGGAGACTTTCAACAGCCTAAGAGCTGAGAGGATGAAGCTCAACCCGAACAAGTGCGTCTTCGGAGTAGATGCGGGAAAATTGCTGGGATTCCTGGTGTCACAACGAGGCATCGAAGCGAACCCCGAGAAGATAAGAGCTATCCAAGACATGGCCCCGCCCAGGAATGTGAAAGAGGTACAACGCTTAGCAGGAAGGCTTGCCGCCCTCAACCGCTTCCTCCCTAAGTCCACGGAGCAAAGTCTACCCATCTTCAAAGCACTACGACACAGCGGCACCTTCGCTTGGACAGAGGAATGCCAGCTCGCCTTCGACAAATTGAAGCAGAGTCTTATGGAAGTGCCAACCCTACGAAGCCCGAAGCAAGGCGAGGAGCTTTTATTGTATTTGGCAGCAAGCCCCTACCGTCAAGCAAGATCTTGGTGCAACCGCAAGGCGCAAAGCAACAACCAATATACTTCGTCTCTGAGGCGCTGCAGGGAGCGAGGTTGCGATACACGGAAATGGAGAAGTTGATGTACGCGTTGCTAATGGCATCCCGGAAGCTCCGCCATTATTTCCAAGCCAACCGTATCAAAGTACCAACGGCATATCCCCTCGGCTCGATGTTGACCAATAGGGAGAGCACGGGGCGCATCAGCAAATGGGCGGTCGAACTAGCATCTTTTGAGTTGGGGATAATCCCACGTACTGCCATCAAGAGTCAAGTTTTGGCCGACTTCGTGGTAGAATGGACGTCTCCGACCTTCGAAGAGGGGAGGATTCCGACGGTATGGACCATCAATTCGGATGGATCATGGGGAGTAAAGGGAGCTGGGATTGCAGCGATCGTGAAAGCCCTGGGAGCCGGGCCGAGTTCGCGGCAAGACTTCAGTTTCCTCGACTAACAACATGGCGGAGTATGAAGCACATTCTTTGGGGCTCTGAAGGCAAAAACCATGGGGGCAAGAAGAGCCATCTTGCAGACTGACTCAAAATTGGTCCAAGGACAAATCTCCAAAGAATATCAGGTAAAGGACGAGCAACTCCAAAAGTATGTGGAAGCAGTTCGCGCACTAGAAAAAGGCTTTGAGGGGTTCACTGTCCTCGCTATTCCAAGGGCCCAGAATACAAGAGCGAATGAATTGGCAAAGATCGCTGCGAACGGAGGGACCATACCACCCACGGTTTTCTTCGAGGAACTCCAAGCCGCCTCAATTTCTTCGCATGTGAATGTAGTCACCAGAACGAGGGTCGAGGACTGGAGAAGCGAAGTGTACGATTACCTTCTTACAGGGAAGCTACCTCATGACGAGGCATCTTCAAGGCGTGTGGAAAGGCGAGCAAAGAAATATGCCATAATAGAGGGTTTGCTTTTCCGTAACGGACTCTGCGCTCCATGGCTTCGTTGCATTTCACGCGAAGAGGGGATACAAGCCCTACAAGAGGCGCACCAAGGGACCTGTGGAGCACACCAAGCCCCCAGAAGCCTCGCTGGAAAGGTCTTCCGGATGGGATTTTATTGGCCTTCGGCGTTAAAAGACGCGGAAGAGGTGGTCCGGCATTGCCACGCATGCCAGTGGATGTCGAGGCAGAAGAAGGCACCCCCCAGCGAGTTGCACCCGATACCGCCAATCTGGCCCTTCGCCAAGTGGGGAATGGACATAGTGGGAGCATTGCCCAAAGCTCGAGCGAGTCTCCAGTTCGTGATCGTCGCGATTGACTATTTCTCTAGGTGGATCGAAGCGGAGCCGGTGTCGAAGATCACGGCTGAGGCGACAGTAAAATTTCTGTGGAAAACAATCATATGCAGGTACGGGGTCCCTTTTCAGATCGTCACCGACAACGGGTCTCAATTCGACTCCCGGAGGTTCAAAGAGTATTGCGAGGGTATCGGGGTAGAAATCTGTTTTGCTTCAGTCGGACATCCACAGTCAAACGGGGCTGTTGAAAGAGCAAATGGGTTGATCCTCGACGGCATTAAAAAAAGACTCCACGATTCGGCCAAGGGTTCGTGGCCGGACGAGCTCCCCAATGTTTTATGGGCCCTTCGGACATCGACCTCGCGGGCGACGAAATTCTCTCCATTTCGACTTGTATTTGGAGAAGAAGCCGTTTCCCCCGCCGAGATACAAGTCAGATCGCTCCGCGTGATTAAAGCTCCAGCACAAGAAGATATAGAGGATACTTGCGACTTGAGGGAAGAACAGAAACTTCAAGCCCTGAACACCATACAAGCATACGCGAAAGCCTCAACCCGGAGTTTCAACAAGAAGGTCCAGAAGCGGAGCCTAGCCCGGAGACATGGTGCTAAAGAAAGCGGCACCACCTTTGCCAAGCTGGAAACAACATGGGAAGGACCATATATCATCCAAGAATCCACGACAAAAGGGGCGCATAAGCTCGTTCTGCTGCAAGGCAAGGAGGTGCCAAGAACTTGGAATACGGACGCTCGAAAAGGTTCTACCGTAGTTACTTTTTACGTAATGTGTGTGTGTGTAAATCGTGTCTCCGTCAATAAAGAAGAAAAAGTCCCCTCAAGCAAAGGTTTGGTGACGTCACTTAGGAGTCTCTTAACGCTTGGTCGGGCCAAAGCCCACCCGTTCCTCGCCAGGAGACCCGTGACCTCGCGGGTAGGAGCCTCTTAACGCTTGGTCGGGCCAAAGCCCACCCGTTCCTCGCTCAGGAGACCCATGACCTCGCCAGGGTAGGAGCCTACGAACGCTTAGTCGGGCCAAAGCCCACCCGTTCCTCGCTCAGGAGACCCATGACCTCGGCCGGGTAGGAGCCTCTGAACGCTGGTCGGGCCAAAGCCCACCCGTTCCTCGCCCAGGAGACCAGCCTCGCGGGTAGGAGCCTCTGAACGCTTGGTCGGGCCAAAGCCCACCCGTTCCTCGCTCAGGAGACCATGACCTCGCGGCAGGGTAGGAGGCTCTGAACGCAGTCGGGCCAAAGCCCACCCGTTCCTCGCTCAGGAGACCCATGACCTCGCGGGTAGGAGCCTCTGACAACGCTTAGTCGGGCCAAAGCCCACCCGTTCCTCGCTCAGGAGACCCGCACCTCGCGGGTAGGAGCCTCTGACGAACGCAGTCGGGCCAAAGCCCACCCGTTCCCTCGCTCAGGAGACCTCGCAGCCTCGCCAGGGTAGAAGCCTCACGAACGCTGGTCGGGCCAAAGCCCACCCGTTCCTCGCTCAGGAGACCCATGACCTCGCGAGGGTAGGAGCCTACGAACGCTTGGTCGGGCCAAAGCCCACCCGTTCCTCCGTTCTGGGGGATCGCAGCCTCGCGCCGGGTAGGAATCTATGGATGTAGAATAAAGTTAACTGCCCACCTGTCCACTCGTCCTAAATGCTCGGGGCTACGATCAAAGACGAATGCGGAGAAGTTAGGTGCAAGCATAACCCTCCCCCGATGGGATCTTACGGCCCGGGGCTCAGCCCTGAGGGGAATTCGACAAGCGATGAGTCAGGCTTGTACTTTGCTTCGTCTTTCCAAGGAACCCAAGGTTCTGCCCCCAAGTCTACGGCTAAAAGCCCCTGGAAAAACCCCGAAAATAGGCCGGCGACCATGACCCCGTCCTATTCCATGGGTAATCGAGACCCTCAGATCCCTAGACAATAACAACCACTGGAACAATGCGACACGACAAGCTTCAAAAAAATATATACGTATATGTACATACATGTATATATAGATTAACACGGATGATCACGTTGCTGATCCCAGTCTCAAGAATGAAGCAAGAACGGCAAAAAAGAGATAAAAGAAGCAGTACAGAAAATGATATTCTTTTTATATACCGGTACCACCGGAAGCAGGGTCCATTACATATACGACCAATATTACTCGTTGTACGCACGGTGTACTGCTGCAACAAGAGCATCCGTCACCTCGTAGAGCTGCGGGAACGCCGCCACCAGAAGGTGAACGCCTGAAATATCGCGAGCGATGGCCTCCTCCCGCGCCAGCTCCTCCAGGGCCAAATCGTATTCCATCCAGAGTTCATCTTCTTCGTCGGCCACCACTGGTGGGGGTGGCGGAGCCTCGTCCCCGAAGTTGAAAACTAAGGGGAGGGCGTCGTCGACGGCAGGGGGCGGAGCTTGGCCGTCCATCTCGGAATGTTGGGCGCTAGGAAGAACAAAGTATGCAGGGAGAGAAAGAGTGCTCGAGGGGACCCCAAATGATACAGTCGTTATGCGTATATACACTACGGAAGCAACGAAGTTCGAGGAACCAAAGTAAATGTCAACTCAGGAAGCCAAAGAGACGAGAAGGCGGAAAGTCTGAAATAAATGCAACACGATAATTCGAAGCGTTTACATTCCCAAAGTCAGTGAAGTGTATAGCGATAATGCGAGAAGCAGGCAAACTAAGTGGACGGCGGTTTTTCCGCTCCCTTCGCTAACTCGACCATCGAAGCCCGAGCACGACGCACTGATTCCTTCGCAACATTATCGCCATGTCGCCTTCCGTAAATCGACATAAAGCTCGAGGACAACCGGAATGCAGCAATGAGGGCTTCACGGAGGAAGGAGGTCACCAACCGGCGAAGATGCGAAGCGGAGGGAGAACCAAAATGTTCGCGAACATGTGTGCATCCTTCGCCTCCAACAACCGAAAGCGATCTTCACAGAGCCTAGCCTCGCAGTAGTCCCCGAAGGTTAACGCCGAGTCCCGAAAATTTTAGTAGACTTCGTGAGAAAAGAAATAGCTTCCAGTGAGAAGGGGGAATGCGGCTCTGAGGCGCGTCGATGCCAAATCGAGGAAGCTTTGTTGCAAAAAGGCTTGATCGCTCCATGAATCTGGAAGCGATGGAATCCATTTCCTTCCGGATCGCTTCGTAACTCTCCTCTGCACGTCGAGCGTTGCGGAGGTGCATCTGAGCCTCGCCCCGCGCCGTCGCGAGCTGGGAAGGAAACTCTTCTGCTTGCTTCTTCAGCATACTCTTGGCCTCATCCGCCACAGCTAAGAGGCCCTTCAACTCTTCTATACGATCTTCCTTCTTCTTCTCATTCCGCCTACCGCTAAGCGAGCCCGTTTCTTCTTCGGCCAAGCGGCCCGCATCATGGAGATAGCCCCTTCAAGTTCGGCATTTTTCGCCGCCAAGTCTTGGCTTTGCGCCGCCTCGACTTGGGCCCTAGCCAAGGACTCACTAGAACTGCGGAGCGCCTCTGACAAATGGACCTTCTCCGCTTCCAGCTCCTCTACTCGTTTCTTAGCCGCCTCGCAATACTGAACCCCTTCGTTGAATTTATCAAAATATGCCCGAAAGCGACGAACCATTTCAAGCCACGACATTTCTCAGAAAAGAGACATCACGGGGTGAAGAAGTTGCGAGGGAATACAGAGATAAACGGGAACAACGGAAATAAATAAACACCTTTAGATGATGATCCATCGACATCTCGCAAAGGGCAAGATCGTTAACTTCCCCAAATAAATTTATGGATTTACTATAAGGAGAAAAGGCGACGCATTTTCTTGAAGTGGGGTCCGTTTGTCCCTCCTTCAAAATCTGAAGCCACAAAGTTTGACAGTCGAACTCGACGAAGGAGGAACCAGAGCTGCCCCTGTGGGTCGCTCGATGCGAGGATAAAGCCCCTCCACGGAGGAAGGAGCCTCTGAGGGGTAGCTTCCGAGGATCATACCCTTCCTTCATGTGAGCCAAAGAAATCGGAGGCGTCTTGCCCTGGCCTGCTCGATGGCTCTAAAGTTTTCCCCGCCTCGCGTTATCACCCCTGCACCAGCCTTCGTCAAGCCCTAGAGAGACATCATACCCTAATGAGTGGCGGGAAAAGTATCGGAGTAAGACCTTACGCCCCTACGGGGTATCGGGAGTAGAAATGTTTAGTGAAGGTCGCGAGCCTCGGCACCGGCCAAAGACAACCCGCCCGAAGGAACGCAAATTCCCTCCGCCGCCACGTCAGCCACGTTCCCGGGCGATCCCAGTGCATCCTCCATAACCGAAGTATCACCTTCATCATCGCCTGCCAAGTCAACAAGATCGACACCAGGGATGGCCAAGAAAGAATATCCAGGAGATTGCTCCCCGTCAGCTTGCTTACTCGCCAACGGAGTGGGAACAGGGACCGGAAGTGTCATATCTGACGAAACCGGGACGGGGGCGGTCTCAGGCAATCCCGCTTCGGAGGCAGAGACCGGGGTCCGGGAAGGGGCGAGAGGCTCAGCCCCAACCAAAGAATGTAACCTGATTATAGCCTCACTAGGCGGAGAATCCGAAGCAAGAGGTGTCCCTAGGGATTTACTCTCCTCGATCGCCGGCAATGTTCCAGAAAGTCCCGTGGTGCAAACCAGATCAAATAGAGCCGGCGGGGACAGAGATGTGGCGGCAACAGATTCAGAGGAATCACCTTCATCACTGGACTCCTCATTCCAGTCCGCCTCCTCATCGCCATCGTCTTCTGAGCCCCCACTTCCCCCGGAGGTATTGGTGGCCTGAGGCGGAGCAAGACGAATCAGTCTCGCTCGCTTCGCGGGACGAGGGGAACCCGCTGATCCTCTGGGATGAGGAGCGGCTCGAAGCCCCCATTCGGCGAAGCGAGGGCATCGTCTGGCCCCAATGGCACTCATAGTAGCCTCATATTCGGCCGTCTTGCACGGACCAAGGAGTCTGCGAGCCAATTTTTCCGCAGCTCCGTGCCCTAAGTCCTGCATCCCCTCGGGCCGGACCACGGAGATATCTCCTCCGGGGGACCAATCCAAAGTAACTGCGGGGTTCCTTGCCAGAGGATCGATGCGACATAAACAATACTCCTCCACCAAGTCGCGCATAGAGCTTTGATGTCGAAGGGCCCTCAGGAAATCGAGTAGTCGGGCCTCATCTGCAGTCGCGTCCCAATTCGGCGAGCGGATAGTCCTCACAAGCCCCAGGGAAGTGCGAAGGGGGGAGTCCGAGCCGTCTAGCTCCTGGTAGTACTACCGGTGCATCCAACCCGACTCCCATTTACCTTTAGCGGCGGCCACGGGGATATCTTTGGCCAAAGATCTCTTCGTCTGGAAGTTTAAGGAGCCGAAGCAAGATCGGTGGTCCTCCTCCCCAACCCGGTGAAATTTAGGCTGCCAAAATGCATCCTCTATAAGAGAAAACAAACGGCCAGTCAATCTGAATCCACCGGCTCGAAATGCCCAATCTAACACCGCCATCCGGACAATAGCATTCGGAGTGAGTTGCGAAAGCTCCGCTTGAAAGGCCCGCAATATAGACCCCACCAGAGGGGAAGCAGGGAATCGAAGTCCGGCTTCTAAGAAGGCGGCGAACACGACCGCCTCCGTGGCTCGTGGACGGGGGACTTCATCCGCGCCAGGGGAACGCATAGATATGCGGGCTATGCCGAAGTTCCGGGCCATAAGATCTAGCTCGCCGGAAGTCAAAACAGAGCGTCCCAGGGAAGGGGACAAAGCTCCAGCGTCCCTCTCGCTTAAAACCAATTTCGCTCGAGGGGCGCGTCGAGGACCCATTGGATGGAAAAAGCTTACGAAGATGAAGAAGAGGATGGAGTCAGGAGGAGCCAAAAATGCCAGTAGTGGAATAAGCCCAATGGAACCTCCCCCCACTACTATCCTTATCCTCAGCCAAAAGGAAACCGCTTGTCTTCTATAAACCGAAAAAGAAGGCCCTCCTTCATACACCCGAATGTACCAATGGATAATATTTGGGCCTCGAATGTCATTGCTGAGGAAAAGATGAAATCAATCCACAGCCATGCGGGGCTATTGTGGTGGCTCAGTTACAAAGTCCAGCCCATCATATCCCGAGCCATCGGGTGAATGAAGCATGGCCCATGTTTTATCCGGGGCAGAGTTGAGCAAACGAGGCATTGCTTCGGCCGAACCTACGATGCGGAGCGAAGCAAGGTAGCGGCAAAGGCAACGGAGGAGCGCACCCTCGCAGTCCACAAAGACACACCCGACAACACCATTAAACAAATCTGACACCCTGCAAAAAGAGAAGAAGAAAACGACAAGATCCTGTCGGGACCGGTCGGGAAGAGTAAAATGGGACGCGCACGAAGGGATGGTTCCCCCATGTTCCCCTCCTATAAAAAGAGAGGAAAGAGCCCACAAAAAACACACACCCAAGTGGTCATAACCACAACAGTGGTGATAAATGTTTAAGTCGTTTGCTGAAATTATTATTAATATTATGGTAAAAGTGATAAAAAAGTTAAATAGTGGTAATATCTTGAGTACTTGTTGTGCTGGGGTGTTACAAAGGGATTTTAGGCTTAAGCCATGTCAATAGAGGTTGCCGGTGTTAGAGCAAGAGGAGGCGGAAAGGAGGGGTTTGTCAGTGGGGATTGAGGAGGAGCAGGGAATGAAGATAAATTTAGGAGGAGGTTCTTATTACCGGCACTTCTATTATAAATATAAAAAAATTAATTAAAAAGTTACTAATTATAGAAAAAAATACACCACACTTGATTAAAATTATATTAGAAGAGGTATATTCTGGTTTTCAAAATTAAACACCATAATGTTATAATGTACATGTATTAAATTGCGAGATCATGCAACTTAGAACTCAAGTTTGAAACCAATTTAATTAGCAATATTCAATTGCATGTATGCTTGAATTCTCACAATAAATATAGTGTTTACATTATAGTCAGAGAACAATATCTATACAAAGTAAGTAAGTGTGAAATTCAAATTGAGAATAATAAGGATGTTGTTTAATCACAAAAGTTAACCATGGATTTTTATAAAAATAATATAGCTGTTAACTATTTATGTCGCGTAACTTCAACACAACTAAAGAATATAAACTAGAAGAGATGTAAGTGGGTAGAGATTGGGTATGGCTAGCAATCCTGAGGTAGAAATTATTTCCATCATTCCTTGTAGCAATGCCAAGTGTCTTATGTTCAAAATTAACTATGGTAGCTCCTATCTATCTATCTATATAAATAAAAATAACATTTGGTATTCAAGTCACCTCCTTCATTTTAAGGGCAAACAAATATCACAATAATCCTATAAATATTCACATTAATCGAAAGAAAAAGAGAAAGAACTTCACCACTTATTTTGGTGGGCCAGATTACACTGGTGCAGATTATATATATATATATATATATATATATATATATATATATATATATATATATATTACAAATACCATTGTATTTCAGTTATAAGAAGTAGAATTTTATATTAAAGATAATTGTATAATAATATCGAGCCGTACAGTTGCGCGGATAAATCCGTGAGCTCAATTATAAAGAAGACATCCACAATGCTTAATATGTCTCACGGATTTATGCCAACAGGAGCTAAAAAGATAGCATAGAGTGTATCTTTAAAAAGAAATCGGTGCAAATCCTATTTTTCCATTGGTGTCTCGTTGAGGCAAAACCGAAATAACAAACCTTTACCGATCCGGCATTCATGCCTTCCAATTCAAGTCCTGAGGATCTGTTGATGATCGTAGTTGTATTGCTGGAATAGCAAAGAAACGTTTTCTTGCAAATGTGAAAGCCAGGCTGATCTTCCATGTGGGCCCCCCGTACCGGTTGCAAAAATGCTATCGTCCGCGGCGTTCGCGCTAACAGGCAGTCAGGCACACGCCTCACCCAAACTCAAAACCAAACCCCCGCAAAAAAAAAAAGAAGAAGTTTTGCTCCCATTTGAAAACATCCGGGCCGCGAGACCGGCCGCCGCGGCGGGGCCGCGGGGGAAATCCGATCGCCGGATCGCTGCCGCCGGGACTGGGACGAGGAGCCGCCGCCGCAATCTGTGAGCGCCTCGAACGCTTATGCTTAATTACGCCTTTTGTTTCTATTCCGTCTAGGGTTTGTTTGTGTTGATGCGCGTCGCTGCTGCCCGCCCCCGACGTGACCGGAGGGATTCCCCGTGAGGAAAGCTCGCCGATTTGGGGTGTCGGTTGTGGAACTGGCGGAGCAATCCATGGGATCGGGGAACTTGCGGGGTATGATTCGTGCAATTTTTGGGGGTAGTTGTCGTGTGTCTGCGTTATGCGTATTAGGAATTCTCGGAATTTGCGCAGTTGCGCAGTTGCAATCTGTTAGTTGTGTGTGCATAAGTTGCCTCCCACGCCCATCACCTGCTTGGTGCTTTGATCGATCAGTTCCTTCTCCGCATGCGCCGCCCAGCGCATTGTCTCTGTGTATGTGTGCGCTTGTGCACACGTGTAGATGGCTCTGCTTCGGGTTGCTGGTTGTTGGGTTTTGCACTTGAGGAACATAACGCCAAAAGGAAAATTCATGAACAATGCATGAGTTTAGGCGTTGTTCCTGTTAAGGATATATTATATGTTATAGATGATTGCCTTATCTCTTGGCCTTTGCCTTATCTCTTGTACCCTCATGTACTCTATATATTGTGGTCTTTGGCCTCATATTGAATACAAGTCCTATTCATAACATGGTATCAGAGCTCTAGGTTTTTTTCCTAGCCTCTCTCTTCCGCTGTTTTAGATCTAATCTGCTGCCCCGGGAGGAGGAGACTCCCGGGGCGGCACCCGCACGGCAAGAAGCTCTGGCCAACGCGCTTGCCTCTTCCTCGTACTCAGCTTCGGCTTCGCTTTGCACCGGCGACGCTCTCTTCAGCCTCGCACGGACTGTCGCTCATCTAGCCGCCGATGCGCAGGCGTCCTGGCTCCCGAGGGCGGCTATCTCGTGTGGGGGCGGCCACCTCGTCATCGCGCTTGTTGTCGCCGCCTTCTTTGCCATCGGCTTCCATTGCCACTCGGCAACAGCGCACCTCCGGCCGGCCAGTCGCTTCCGTGACGGTGCTGCGCCGTCGACATGATCTCCATGGTTGTGCCGTCTTTGGAGGTCTGCTGCGTGGGGACAAACTCGACGATGTGGTCGGTGACGGACAATAGCCAGCCGACCTCCTTCCACCGCTCCTTGGTGTCCAAATCTGAAGGCGGCCCGTCGCGGGTGAGGCGGGAGCGAGGAGGCGCGCCGGCCGCCCTGCCGTTGAAGCGTGAAATCTGCCGCCGCCATTGCCAAGGGATTCGTGCATCTCCGTGTTGCTACCGCTGCCGCTGCCCTCCTGGTGCAGGCTCTGCTGCTGCGAGCTGGTCTTGTCAAGGCTGTGGCTCGGCCACCTCGTCATTGGATCTGGCGCTCTTGCATCTCCGAATCGTCCGCCCCGATGGCTCCTCCCGGCCAGACCCAGCTCTACTTGTCGCCGTCTGGACGAGCTCGCCGCTCGTGGATCGCCGCCGCTGTGAGGGAGCCGCCCAGATCGTCCTCGAGTTGTTGGATGAACAGTTGCTCCCATCGGATTTGGATCCTAGCAACCAATCACCGGAGGTGATCCTGATGCTAATACCCAAGCCCAATGGAGACAACCCTACGAACGTCCAAACGACTCGACAACAACCCCGGTATTCCCCCGGTATGCGACCTGAAACACGCCCAGGATCACCGTGATACCTGAAACAATACGATATCAATTCAATTTGCATAAAGGGGGCAACGAACCCAAACTTTCGAACCAACACGCAAGCGGATGACAACAAAGACAAAGACGAACCCGACAACCACCAACCAAGATTGAAAACCACGCCAAGACTCCAAACTAGGCAAAACGGAGAAAAAGACCAAGACTCAGAAAACTAGAAAATTTCGCATGACCTTTCTAGATTCTACGGTCATCCACTCACAGACAATAAAACACGATTCAAAATATATATATTGAAAGTAAAACGACATCCACAAAGAAGATTTTAGCTAAAGAAAACGTAAACGGAACCCGACATACACTTAAGCCGCCTATTGCCAAATCCAAAAGACCAACAACCGCATCTATCTATACAACAAAAGGGATGCAAACAAAGAAAAGTAAGACAACTCAGGAAGTGTTCTCGCCTCGAACACTCCCGGCAGAACGGCGTCGGCAAGCCCCTACTCGGTGCCCCGCCTACCACCGAGAGGCAAGACGGGCGTAACTCACACTCGCCAACCTGATCCTCACCGAAAACCACAAAGCAGAAGCATGAGTACGAAAGGTACTCGCAAGACTTATCCGTGGGTCCATATATGACCGACTCCAAAGGATTATGCATTTAGTTGTAGCAAGGAGAAAGCTTAAGGTAAAAGTGCGGAAAAGCATTAACATTTGTAGTATAAATGCGACAATCGAACCAATTACAAGTTTAAAGCGCTTATAGACCGTGACTTACTTCTAGGGTGAGATTGAAATTAACACAATTAATGTAGAGCAATACATAACCATTTTTAAGCTCAAGCCCAACGGCGAACCACAAGTTCAAGTTACTTACTACGCAGAAGAAGTTCGGATCAAGCTTGCTCATATCCGAGAGCGCGGCAATTCGAATCGCTTAATTAACCTGCAGGAAGCATTGATCGCACGACACTTACCATAAGGGCCTAGTGTCAACCCTCCCAATCATACCCAATCGAAGCGCCCTCCTGTGGCCGAAAACCTAGCACCCTCGAGCAGCCCCAAGCCCGGCTTGGCGCTCGAGAGTCGGCCTAAGCCTCGCCCTCAACCACGTCCAACCACAGGAAGTTACGGTCCATCGATTCCGTATGAGAGAAAGAGTGGCTTACCGTACCATAATTGGGCATGCGACCAACCGGGGTGTGCTCAATCCTATTCCACTTACGGATCGGTCCTTAATTGACACAGACGGGGCTACACATTCGAGTCTCCATACCCAAATGAACCAATTCCCCCGCCCGGCCCACAAGTTAACATTTCCAAAACCTTTCCCAATTCCAAGTCCAGCATAACGTAACATGTGTGTAATAATAACAACCACAAGTGACAGAACCCTCCGTCACTTGGCCTGAACCCCGACCTCTAAGTAAGACTAAGCACGGACTCAGTTATATTACCCGTATTAGCTTCAAGGAAGTGTCTAACAATTTTCAATGGGTGTATGTGCAGCAAATGGGATCTAGTCCTATCCCACAATTAACTCCTAATGCAAAACGTAACTCACAATTTAGCAATTTATTCTCAAAAATAGAATCATATAAGGGTTCAAGATGCTTAGGTGCTTGCCTCGCTTCACGGATCCTCAACGACAACCGGCTCACTGCGTGATCACCCTCGATCGCGGCCACGCTACCCTCCGCGGGATCGTTCGCTACACGATACATATGTATGAAATGAGATGAATGCTATGCCGATGACATGTAATGAGAATTGAAAACAATACGCAAGCATTCGACAACCAAAAAGGAAAAACAAGGCGAAAGTCTACTACAAGCGAACAACAAACGTTAATGCCCAACACTATTTTAACATCTAATCCTTACAAACGGAAAAACGACTAACGACAATACTCACTCATTGAACCACAGCATAGAACTATCCATTATCGGTTTGCTCAACCCATTACGATCTTTCACGCATAATCAATCACATCTAATCGAGCACCCACAATACTCCAAACCTAGATTACCGCCATGCACCACATGACCTAAATAAGGATCCTAGCACTTCACATTGTGGCTTAGCATCGATCCAACATCCGCTAAGCACACTCATTTACCAATTGACCTCAATCACTAAATAAAACCTTGTTGGCATTCAATCGAACACCCAAGAGGGCGACTTCAACTACTACACCATAGCAATTTGCATAAGCACTCCCAAACCACAAATCTCCCCATGGACATTTTATCAAACACCTAGCATGCACTAAACTCAAACCCTAACCATGACTTGGAGAGGAGAGGAGAGAGAGAGGGAGGAGAGGGAGATGTCTTGGAGGGTGGTGGCTGGCCAGAGGAGGTAGCGCTGGCGCGGTGGAGGCGGCACGGGCGAGCTAAGGGTGGCGTTGCCGGCCGGGAGGCGGCCTGGCCGGGTCGGGGCAGGACTAAGCGGCCGGTGGAGGCGCGAGGAGGAGCCAAGGCCGCCGGCTGAGGGTGGAAACCGAGGGGGGCTGGCCGCGGGAGTGAGTGAGGCGCAGGGTGGCGCCAGGGTGGGGAAAACCGCAGGAGTGAGGGCGGGGCGGGGACGGGAGAGAGAGAGAAAAGGAGTGGGGGAAATATCTAGGTGGAAATTACCCGAATGCCCCATGCCCACACACTTAGGAGAAAAATAAATAAATGAATAAATGGGACCATGACAAATCCTCCCCTTAGGGAATCTCGCTCGAGATTGAAATGATCGTACAACTAGGAAGACAACTACCAGGAAAAGTCAAGGATCGTGAGTAATACTCACATGTTTTGGAAGAATTCGGGATACTCGTTCTTGAGACGATCCATGGCTCCCAAGTTGCTTCGTCCTCCGTGTGATTACTCCACCGCACCTTATAGAATTTGAGAGTTCTTCGTCGTGTGTGTTGCGCTCCGATTCTTCTAGAACCGGATAGGATGCTCCGCGTAAGACAGATCCGGCCGAGCACGACTCCGAGGTCTTCCACCTCGAGAGACTCGAACGGAGTACGGAGACACTTCTTCAGCTGGGAGACGTGAAACACGTCGTGGACCATTCCGAGCGAAGGAGGAAGCTCTAGTTGATATGCTACTTGGCCGCGCTTTCCAAGGATCTTGAATGGCCCTACGTAGCGAGGTGCCAGCTTTCCTTTAACCCCGAATCGACGGGTGCCACGGAGAGGAGAAACCTTCAGATAGGCGAAGTCGCCAACGCCGAAGGAGAGGGTCTCCTACGGCGATCGGCATAACTCTTCTCGTCGCGATCGCGCTTATCCTCGATTTTCTTGGATAGTCCTGACCTTGTCTTCCGCCTCCATAACCAACTCAGGCCCAATCAAGGAGCGTTCCCCACTTTCTGACCAGTTCAGCGGCGCTCGACAACTGCGACCATAAAGCGCCTCGAATGGAGACATCTGGATACTGGTTTGGTAGCTGTTGTTGTACGCGAACTCGGCGTACGGGAGACACTCTTCCCACTTCTTCCCGTAGGACAAGATACAAGCCCTCAACATGTCCTCGAGGATCTGATTGACCCTCTCGGTCTGACCATCGATCCCGAGGGTGGTATCTTGCCGAATGGAGCAACCGTGCCCAAAGCTTCATGTAGGCTTCTCCAGAACCGAGAGACAAACTGAGAGCCTCGGTCTGACACTATCCGTTTCGGCACTCCATGGAGACACAAGATCCGAGAGATATATAGCTCTGCATATCTCTTGGTCAAATAAGTGGTCCGAAACGACCAGAAAGTGCGGACTTCGTCGGTCGGTCTCACGATCACCCAAATTGAGTCATGGCCTGAGGAAGTAGTCGGCAGCCAAGAATGAAATCCATGGTAACATCCTCCCACTTCCAAACCGGAATAGGAAGAGGTCAAGAGTACCGGCCGGCTTGAGGTGTTCGGCCTTCACTCGCTGCACGCCGCACTCGACACATAGCGAGCGACTGCGCTTCATGCGAGCCCACCAAAGCGCTGCCTCAGGTCCCGATACATCTTGTTGCCGGGTGAATGGTAAGCAAAGAGTTATGCGCCTCATCGAGAATCCTTCGCTTCAACTCCTGGTCATCGGGGACAACTATGCGGTCGCCGAACCACACGGTTCCTCCTCGATCATCTAGGCGGAACTCAGCCTTGCCCCAATTTCAATTTATCCTGATTTGGGCAACTTCTTCATCCTTCATTGTGCCTCTCGAATCGATCGAGCAATGTAGACCTCAACTCGATATTGGCTATGAATCCTCGCCGCCCATCTCCAAGCCGAGTCTCTGGAATTCGGCACAGAGGAGACACTCGGGACTGGAGAGTAAAGCGATTGCATTGGGCCTTACGACTCAATGCGTCGGCTACCACATTCGCCTTCCCGGTGGTAATGCACCTCAGATCGTAATCTTTGATCAACTCAAGCCATCTCCATTGCCTCATGTTCAGATCTGCTTGGGTGAAGATGTACTTGAGACTTTTATGATCGGTATAAATATTGCACTTGTTCCCAGGAGATAGTGGCGCCAGATCTTCAAGGCATGCACCACCGCCGCAAGCTCCAAATCATGGGTGGGGTAGTGCTCCTCATGATGCTTCAAGCTGCCGAGATGCGTGAGGCAACGACTCGGCCTTCTTGCATGAGCACACAGTGAGCCCAATGCCCGACGATCGCAATACACCTCAAAAGGATCGTGGATATCCGGTGAGCGAGGACAGAGCCGTAGTCGACGTTGCTTCAGAGTCCGGAAGGCGCTCACAAATCCGACCATCCGAATTCAACTCCCTTCTTGGCGGCTTTCGATCCATCGGCCGCAATCTTTGAAAAGTCTTGGATGAAGCGGCGATAATACCTACCAAATTTCAAGAAAAGCTGCGGATGTGCGTGGACCGTCTTGGGCTGCTCCCACTTGAGTACATCTCGCACCTTGCTCGGGTCAATCGCCACGCCTCGCTCGTAAAGGACGTGTCCCAAGAATGACACTTCCCTCGGCGAACTTCGCACTTCATCGAACTTCGTGATAGCGATGCTCCTCGAGTCGCCGAGAACAATGCGAAGGTGTCCGGCGTGCTCTTCTTCACCGGCCGAATATATCAAAATGTCGCCAATGAAGATGACGACAAACGAATCCAGCTCTTCCATGAATATGGAGTTCATCAGTACATAAAGTACGCCGGCGTTCGTGAGGCCGAACGACATCACGGTATACTCAGAGAGCCCGTGATCTAGTGGAGAAAGCGATCTTGGGATGTCCTCGGCTCGAATCTTAATCTGATGGTAGCCGAGCCTCAAATCAATCTTGGAAAATACTCGTGCACCGGGCCACCGATCAAACAGGAGGTCGATCCGGGCAATGGGTACTTGTTCTTGACGGTGACCGCATTCAGGGGACGGTAATCAACGCAAAGGCGCAGAGAACCATCCTTCTTGGTCACAAACAGAGCCGAGCAACCCCAAGGTGAGGAGCTCGGACGAATGAACCCTTTGTCCATCACCCCTTCAATCGAGTCTTCACTCGGCTAGCTCATTGGGTGGCATTCGGTATGGCCGCTTGGAAACCGAGCGGTCCTCGGTCGGCTTCGACGACAAACTCGATATCCCGATCAGGTGGCATCCCTAGTTCCACTGGGAACACATCGGAAACTCAGACACCACGGGAATCGAGTCCAAATTTCTTCAACTTCGTCCCATTTAGTGAACACAATGTGGCCTTGTTCTCATTAAGAATCGAGTGAGTCGGCCGCTCTTCGGATTTCGGAGTGACAGGTACGACTACAAAGAATCCAAAACGACTCTTGTCGTGTCACCAACTCATCCTCAGGATGGCATCTATCCCAGAAGGTCTAGAAGCAACAAGTCGACCGTGAATGGAATCCTCGAATCAACTCACGCTTTCCGAACCATCTCGCCTAACCGTGATCTTCGACCCGGTGCCTCAATCACAAAAGAGGTGACACTGCCATCGACCCTCATCTCGATGTCGCTCTGCAAACCCCGTGCGGATAAAAGAATGGGAGGCCTCGAATCAAACAACACTCTAGCCTCATGCCCCTCAACAAGAAACGCGTGCCTAGCACGGCGGAGCCCTCGGGGAACCGCCTCGGCGTCGACGAAGGTGACGCCGGCTCGGCGAGGTAGTGGCAAGCAGTCTGCCGCGCCCGAAGGTCGTGCGGGCGCTGCGTGCCGCGACGCGGAAGCGATCCGGATGAAGTGGCCCGCGCGTCATAATTGTAGTACCGGATCGACTTCTGCCGCTGCCGGTGGCGGTAGTGGGCGTGGCGTGGTCGGGTAAGGCAACCGACGGTGGCCGACGCGACCGATCGAGACGGCGGCTGAGCAGACGGCCTCGGCGGCCGATCTGAGACCGCCTGAGTTCGCCGCGAGCCGCCGCCACGAGTATGGTGTCGCCGCTTCCTCTTCTTCTCCTCCCGATGAGCCCGCATCTTGAGCTCAACGATGATCGCGGCTCACCAGTCATTGTAGTCGGAGAAGTCGCAGACGGATGACCTATCTTGCATCTTCGCCGTCGGCCCACTCACAAACCGACCTTGCTTCTTCCGGTCGGTGTCAACCTCTTCACGGGCGTCTTTGCCAGGTAGTTGAACTCTTGCGAGTAGTCAACCACCGACTTGCCGAGCCGGCTTGAGGGTGAGAAATCGCCGCTTCTTCATGTCCATGAGGCCCTTCGGGATGTGGTACGCCAAACGCCTCACGGAACTCAGCCCAAGTAAATCGGTGCCCGCAGTCGCATCACCCGCAAATTGGCCCACCAAGCACCAGCAGGCTCTCGAGCCGCCGCGCCGCTGAAGTGGGCCTTCGGAACTCCCCCGATAAGAGCGAACTCGCTCTATCGCGGCGTTAGCTAATCGTCGGCCTCCAACGGTCGGTGGCCCGTGAGAAGACCGTGGTCGCGTGCAGTGTGAAGTCGAGATAGTTGGTGGGCCGACCTGCGCCCATCACCGCGCCACCGTGTTGGACCCGGTCCTGGACTAGCATCTCCAGGATCCGGTTGGTCGCCTCCTGGTGCCGCTCGGTCCGGCCGCAGAATGTCCAACACATTGGGAGGAGGTGGCGAACGACACCCTCTGGCTGCCGCTCGTCACCTCCATCACCCCAGAGGTGGAAGCCCCACGGTCCGCATTCTGTCACCATCAAGACAGACGACAAAGTTAACCCCACACAAAAGCACAAAGTATGATGCACAATGACATGGTAATTATATGCATGCATGACATGACATGAACCTCATATGCATAGTATGGATGCACGATTCCAACGCAATCGCTTTCTCCGCGCCACCATTTATCGTGAATCCTCCTAATATATACCTAGGGCGGGTAATCATTACTAAGTTCTACCTAATGCATCATGCAAGTCCAAATCAATCACCTAAGTGGTTGTCAAGTTTAAGTTCGTCTTTATGCACCTTGCTCTGATACCAACCTGTGAGGGAGCCGCCCAGATCGTCCTCGAGTTGTTGGATGAACAGTTGCTCCCATCGGATTTGGATCATAGCAACCAATCACCGGAGGTGATCCTGATGCTAATACCCAAGCCCAATGGAGACAACCCTACGAACGTCCAAACGACTCGACAACAACCCCGGTATTCCCCCGGTATGCGACCTGAAACACGCCCAGGATCACCGCATACCGGAAAACAATACGATATCAATTCAATTTGCATAAAGGGGGCAACGAACCCGAAACTTTCGAACCAACAAGCAAGCGGATGACAACAGCACAAAGACGAACCCGACAACCACCAACCAAGATTGAAAACCACGCCAAGACTCCAAACTAGGCAAAAACGGAGAAAAAGACCAAGACTCCGAAAACTAGAAAATTTCGGCATGACCTTTCTAGATTCTACGGTCATCCACTCAGCAGACAATAAAACACAGTTCAAAATATATATATTGAAAGTAAAACGACATCCACAAAGAAGATCGTTAGCTAAAGAAAACGTAAACGGAACCCGACATACACTTAAGCGTCTATTGCCAAATCCAAAAGACCAACAACCGCATCTATCTATACAACAAAAGGGATGCAAACAAAGAAAGTAAGACAACTCCTAAGTGTTCTCGCTCGAACACTCCCGGCGTGAACGGCGTCGGCAAGCCCCTACTCGGTCCCGCCTGACCACCGAGAGGCAAGACGGCGTAACTCACACTCGCCAACCGGATCCTCACCTGAAAACCACAAAGCAGAAGCATGAGTACGAAAGGTACTCGCAAGACTTATCCGTGGGTCCATATATGACCGACTCCAAAGGATTATGCATTTAGTTGTAGCAAGGAGAAAGCTTAAGGTAAAAGTGCGGAAAAGCATTAACATTTGTAGTATAAATGCGACAATCGAACCAATTACAAGTTTAAAGCAGTTATAGACCGCACTTACTTCTAGGGTGAGATTGAAATTAACACAATTAATGTAGAGCAATACATAACCATTTTTAAGCTCAAGCCCAACGGCGAACCACAAGTTCAAGTTACTTACTACGCAGAAGAAGTTCGGATCAAGCTTGCTCATATCCGAGAGCGCGGCAATTCGAATCGCTTAATTAACCCTGCAGGGAAGCATTGATCGCGACGACACTTACCACAAGGGCCTAGTGTCAACCCTCCCAATCATACCCAATCGAAGGCGTCCTCCTGTGGCGAAAACCTAGCACCCTCGAGCGACCCCAAGCCCGGCTTGGCGCTCGAGAGTCGACCTAAGCCTCGCCCTCAACCACGTCCAACCACAGGAAGTTACTGGTCCATCGATTCGTATGAGAGAAAGAGTGGCTTACCGTACCATAATCGGGCATGCGACCAACCGGGTGTGCTCAATCCTATTCCACTTACGGATCGGTCCTTAATTGACACAGACGGGCTACACATTCGAGTCTCCATACCCAAATGAACCAATTCCCCGCCTCGCCCACAAGTTAACCTTTCCAAAACCTTTCCCAATTCCAAGTCCAAAGATAACGTAACATGTGTGTAATAATAACAACCACAAGTGATGTAACCCTCCGTCACTTGGCACGAACCCGACCTCTAAGTAAGACTAAGCACGGACTCGGTTATATTACCCGTATTAGCTTCAAGGAAGTGTCTAACAATTTTCAATGGGTGTATGTGCAGCAAATGGGATCTAGTCCTATCCCACAATTAACTCCTAATGCAAAACGTAACTCACAATTTAGCAATTTATTCTCAAAAATAGAATCATATAAGGGTTCAAGATGCTTATGTGCTTGCTCTGCCGTCACGGATCCTCAACGACAACTGGCTCACCGTGATCACCCTCGATCGCGGCCACGTCACCCTCCGCGGGATCGTTCGCTACACGATACATATGTATGAAATGAGATGAATGCTATGCCGATGACATGTAATGAGAATTGAAAACAATACGCAAGCATTCGACAACCAAAAAGGAAAAACAAGGCGAAAGTCTACTACAAGCGAACAACAAACGTTAATGCCCAACACTATTTTAACATCTAATCCTTACAAACGGAAAAACGACTAACGACAATACTCACTCATTGAACCACTGCATAGAACTATCCATTATCGGTTTGCTCAACCCATTACGATCTTTCACGCATAATCAATCACATCTAATCGAGCACCCACAATACTCCAAACCTAGATTACCGCCATGCACCACATGACCTAAATAAGGATCCTAGCACTTCACATTGTGGCTTAGCATCGATCCAACATCCGCTAAGCACACTCATTTACCAATTGACCTCAATCACTAAATAAAACCTTGTTGGCATTCAATCGAACACCCAGTAGGCACACTTCAACTACTACACCATAGCAATTTGCATAAGCACTCCCAAACCACAAATCTCCCCCATGGACATTTTATCAAACACCTAGCATGCACTAAACTCAAACCCTAACCATGACTTGGAGAGGGAGAGGGAGAGAGAGAGGAGAGAGGAGATGTACTTGGAGGGGGTGGTGGCGGCCGGAGGAGGTAGCGCCGTGGCGGTGGAGGCGGCTGGCGGCGAGCCAAAGGCGGTGGCGTTGTTTGGCCGAGGCGGCCGGCGTCAGTGGCGCGAGGGCCAGTGGCTAAGGCGCCGGCCGGGTGGAGGCGCGAGTGAGGGAGAAGCCGGCGGCGTCGCCGGTTGGAGGAAACCGAGGGGGGCTGGGAGTGGAGTGAGGCGCAGGTGGCGCTCGGGTGGGAAAACCGGGTGAGGAGTGAGGGCGGGTGGGGACGGGGAGAGAGAGAAAAGGAGTGGGGGGGGGAAATATCTAGGTGGAAATTACCTGAATGCCCCCATGCCCACACACTTAGGAGAAAAATAAATAAATGAATAAATGGGACCATGACAGCCGCCGCCTGTGGATCTGGTTCGGTCGCACCTCATCGACTCGGTCAGCCCGTGCATCCGCCGTCGTCGGGCCTCTGCCGTCGTCTTCTGCTCGAAGGCCGAGCGCTCGTGCTCCTCCGTCGCTGGGTCGTCTCGTCGCCGGGCCAATGGTCCCGAGGTTGGGTCGATCTGATCGGATCCTCCGTTGCCGGGCCTCCTCCTTGGCTGCCGCCGGAGCCGGCTTCCAGGGCTGTCGTCGTCGCCGTGCCGCCACCACCGACGTCAACCGGGTCGTCTCGTCGCCGGGCCGCCGCCACCGAGGCCGGGTCTATCTGATCAGATCCCAAACTCGTGCGCGTTCCCTTTAATGGCTGGTTGAGTCCAGTCAAGTGGTCAAAAGCTCCAATGTCATCTACAGGCTCTTCTTCCAGGATCGTTTCTGTTCCTCGCTGCCCGATCATCTTTGATGATCTTCTACATGGCTGGCTTGGCTCCATTTCGCTCGGCTCTTTTATCGGCTCGGCTTCGGTTCTTTTTAGCTAGGTTCAACTCATTTCAGCATGGCTCTACTGTCTTGGCTCTTTTGTTGGCTTGATGGCTTTTAGGCTACTGCTTTTTAGTGCTGCGACTAGTAATTCCTAATGTTTTCTTTAGTCTTCCGTTGCGTCCATCCAAGTCTTTAGCATCTTGATTCTGTCGTCGCTAGGCTCTTTTATCGACTTGGCTCATTTTGTCAACTTGTATTACCTCGGCTCGGCTCGTTTTGTCGGCCTCGTCGGCTCTTCTTCGTCGACTCGGCCCTACCTTTGACTTCCGTTTGTCGATTTGGCTTCATCGTCGACTTTTTTTCGTCGACTCGGCCCTACCTTCGACTTCCGTTTGTCGATTTGGCTTCTTCGTCGACTCGGCCCTACCTTCGACTTTCGTTCGTCGATTTGGCTTCTTCGTCGACTTTTCTTCACCGACTCGGTTCTTCGTCGACTTTTCTTCACCGACTCGGTTCTTCGTTGACTGTTCTTCGTCAGCTCGATTTTCAAGAGTTACAAGCTACGACGGCTACTTCAAGACTATGACTTTGGATTTTCCCTATTTTAGTTCATCTCTTCCAAATGCAATGCTATTGCATACGCCTTGCATTTGTTGGGGGGGAGGGGTGTTAAGGATATATTATATGTTATAGATGATTGCCTTATCTCTTGTACCCTCATGTACTCTATATATTGTGGGCTTTGGCCTCATATTGAATACAAGTCCTATTCATAACAGTTCTGAGGGATGTGGTCCATGATGTATGGATCTGTTTATATATTTTAACATAGCACAAAACTAATTCCATACCAGTTTAGATTTTCTGCTGTTCTCTCAGCAAACCCCGTTAAATTTTCTGGTGGCCTTGAAATTTCAATCTTGTATATTTGAATGGCTTATTGACAACCATTCTCAGCCCTGGTATCTGTGAATACAGTAGATTAGAAATCATTCTTGTTTACATAGTCCTTGGAAGCATCTTTCATCCAGAATTATTTCAGCACATCTATATGTTCAATTTTCTTTAGCCCACTCTGGCCCACTCGTTTTATGTAACTCAAGAGCATGCCATCCATGTAACAAGCCCACCTCGGCCCAAAATAAACTAACCTGATTGTGTTATTAGTAAGAAAATATAAAGAGACAAATCAAGAAAGAGACCAAAAAAGAAAAAAGAAAAAAACATGTTTGAGATCTGTATACTCAGAATCAAGAAAGAGACCAAAAAAGAAAAAAAGAAAAAAACATGTTTGAGATCTGTATACTCAGAAATGAGGATATCTTTTTGTCCTTATTGCTTGTCTTCCTTGAAAATCAGGACACATGGTTTTATCGCTTTCTTGAATATCGACTAGTATGGTACGGGCAATGAATTTAAGTTGTCGCTTAAAAAATGGTGGTATGGAATTCAGGCCCAAGGCTGCCTTGTTAATACTTCCTTCCTTCTAAATGCTTAAGCATGATTTGGTCCCATGTCAATGTGCTTGGCATGAAATGGCCAGCCCATTCTGCAGTTTTTATTTTCGAACATCATCCAAGTGCTCCAAGTGTTCAACCATACGCTACAAAATGTCAAAATGTTTTACCTTGTGTCATGAATATGGGAATAGAAATAATAACATGTCCTCTACGCTTTATATCTCTGGTCTGTTCTTAGGATGACTTCTTCAGATAACATTGCATCTCCTGAAATCTGTTAAGTTCTTGCTTCAGCTGTGCTGTCTTTCTCTTCATCGAACATGGCATATTGTCCATATATGGTATCATTTCTCTGCAGCTGATTGCCTTTGCTTTATGCATTTAAACTCAAACATATCTAACTAAGCTTCAGTCACGGTAAACATTTATTTCTTAAGACACTTTTGCTCTAACAAGTCAACTCCTTTAAATAACTCAATGAAAAGGCTTAACTTGAACCTGTTATGAACTTCATATCATAATGGCTAAACATTGCCGAGAGGATGGCCGGGTGGCGGCGGCTTGGGGAGAGAGGAGACGAAGATTGGGATGAAAATTATTCTTCTTTGCTTGCTTTAGAATGGTGCGGCTCCTCTCTTTTTATAGATGAGGTTAGCCCCCTAACAATATAGGAACTATCTTATCTAATGCAACCAATCACTAAAGATAAAATAATATCTATACTATCCAAATATGAAGATATATATCTAATATTCCTAATACGAAGATATGTATATAACTATTCTTAATATGAAGATATGCTGCTAGTAGTCTTCCTTGCGTGCAGCCCCCCCCCCCCAGTGGGCCATGGCTACCTGGCTACCCATGGGCCCAAGTCCATGACATGTCACCACCCTTAGCAAGACAACTCATCCTCGAACTATCAGGTGGCGACCAAAGACGAAGCACATCATAGCCCCACGTTGATGAGAGGTCACTACACGGGCGGAACGTCACATGGAAAAGGATCAACGACTTTCCAATGGACAACAGTGAGAACCGTGATCCCTTGGCGTTACTTGACAATGTTGGAGATGATGACGGCATGGACAAGTAGCGTGGGAAAGCAATGACACTCTTCTCGCCAGAAGAAGCTATAGTGGTGGGAAGAATGCGATGTCATTGTGGTCCTAACACCTGCCACACCCCGCACCTACGAAGGCATGGTGTCGGTTGGACACGTGGAGAAGATGGCTACTGGACAACAACATTCTTCCTTGATGAGGACACCATTGATGCAGCATCCGCAAGGGTATCGTCTTCCCTCGCTGCTCCTTCTGGTTGTGCCACAGTTGCTTCTCCAAGCAGCATCACTGTCGTCGCGGGGAACAACTTGTGCCCGGTGCGTCGGCCTTGGAAGATGCCATGCTGGCGCTGCTTGAAGATGCGGCGTTGCTCATGTTGGATGAAGGAGCAGCAGTAGCAACACCGCTGCCATGGCACAACCATCGTTGCTCCCAGGGGCGAAGCCAGCCCATGGCCAGGCCTAGTTGGTCCACCGGGCCACAGGAAGCAATATAGAGAGGAAAAATTGGTATCCACAGGCCACAACTCCCAGGCCTCGGGCCACAGCCCGGGTGGCCTGAGGCCTGGATCTGCCACTGGGTGCTCCTGCCCCTTGCGCCTCTGGTTGTGATGCCAGCAGGTCGCCATTGGCACAACCATAGGCAGCAAAGTCGAGAGAGGAGGTGTTGTCCACGACAATGGGGGTGTTGCCGGTTGCGGGTTCGTGGCCAGCGCAACGTTACACTACCTCTCCTTCACCATTAGCTCTTCCTTGACCTCCATCGCAAGCCTCACGCAAATATGTATCCCTTTGCGAATGGCAGCGTTGTTGTCCCTCATGCCCTTGATCTCATCAGCAGCAGAATCGAAACCCTCATCGCCTGCCATGATGGAAAGGCGTCGAGGCGGCTCTTATACCAAGTTGTGATGTTGAAAGCATAATGGGGTAAACACTGCCAAGAGAATGGCTGGGCAGCAACGTGCTTGGGGAGAGAGGAGACTTAACACTAGGATGAACTTTGTTCTTTCTTTGCTTACTTAGAACGGTGCGGCTCCTCTGTTTATGTAGATGAGGTTAACCCCTAACAATATGGAAACTAACATCATAGAATTTATCTTATCTAATGTAACCAATCACTACAGATAAGATAATATCTATACTATCCAAATATGAAGATATGCGTAATGGGCCGTGGCCCGTGGCTACCCATGGGCCCATGCCCATGACAGAACCTTTGCATAATCTTGTGCATAATGTCACACAAGCCTAGGTACCTCACAGGTGCAAGTCATGCTGTTACTTACACCCTGTAGATATTCACAACGTTCTTGCGCTATCACGAGGGACATTAATAACTATATTAAGTTATTAATTAGTTGCTATTGCTTGAAAGTGGAACAACAGAAATGTTACAACTAAGTTTTTTTTCTTCTTTTTTGACTATCCGCTGGAAATGGGAGTTAGACAGGGACAGTGGTGCAATTAATTATCAGCAAAATGTTCCAGTCATGACGTCAGCCCGCACAATATGAGAAATTTTCTCTTGTTATCTGCATGTTAGGTAGCCCGGTTGATGCAATGACAAAGATCCATAGAAGCTTCCAATCCATTGAGCCTACCGTATCTTCATGCCTTTATCATACCATAGTGGCCTAGTGGGTGCACTGGAGGTTATAATATCTTTTTACTCCCCTCTTGTTAGGTGCCGGTTGTGATGCAATGGCAAAATCTCAAGTATTTTTGCACCTGACCTACTTCATTCTAGAAGGGATTATTGCACTCTTCATAATTGATGTTGCAGATAGATCATGTGTACCATCTTTCAGTTGCTCAAACTATGGTGTTAGGTAAAGCTATACTGGGCTTTGCATCATATGCCTCCACCATATCCCACCTACTTTCTTTTTGGATTTTGCAGGGTCCTTCTCATAGGTAGAACCTTCACGAGACCTAACTCATCCTGTGTAGTATGAATGTCAATACACCTTTGCTCCCTTTCTTCTCTTTTGCTTCGGACAGCAGATTTATCCAAAAGTTTATGCGACTTTCAGCGGAAACAAAGCGGCTGAGCATTTATCTGCCCACTCGCGTCATGTGTACAGCATGTCGGAAAAGAAAAGATTGAGAGCAATTTAACGTGCAGTCAAACCAGCTAGGCATTTCGCCTTGTTGATAGGGAGAATCTCACCAATCGAGCTAGTGCTCCATAATGGAGTACCTATGCCATGTCTTTGAGTGCAGCCATGAATGAAGTAGTATTCTAATTTTAAGAAGAAAAATACCACTATACCATCTAAATATGTGCCTAATATACTGCTCTGTTCTTTCCAGATTCTGCTACTTACTGCAGTATGTGTTCTTTGAGTTGACCTCGTTGTGGGAGAAATTCTGTATGCAAGATGGAGCATCGGTGTTACACATGTTTATCTTAGGAGAAATTTTACGGTGGATCACATAGGTAGTAAATAGTGGTAGTAAAAATCAAATCTAATCATCTATTCCTCAAGGGTATTTTAGGTTTTTCCTATCCATTCATCATAGGTATTTTAGATTTTTCCTAATTCGTTCACAGTTTTGGATTCACAGAATACCTAATGATCTTCAGAGGCTTCTTATCCATTCATCCGCTATTCATCCAGATCCCAGGACATGTTTTACCGTATATGACAAATAATATGATAGAATTTTTTTTATCATTTTACCTCTTTCTGAATTTTACTACCAATACTACAAGTGGTAGTATAACTAGATCTAAATTGAATTCAATCATTAGATTCAAAGAAATGAACGGCTTATATTGATTTTAATCCACTATAAAAGAGCTCTATCTTAGATACTACAAAAGCAAGAGGTGTAACACTAAGATCAATTGCGATGGATCCATGGTCTTTAGGATTCTGGTGGCAGGGCATGGAACAAGGACCAGTGCAGACTAACTAGGGTTTTATCTTATCATAGGTTTTCTAACAACTAAATTTGCATTTCTGCCAATTTGCTGTTGCATTATTCAACAAATTTATTAAGTGCACACAGTTCTTTGTTGATGTGATTTGGACAAAGATTGTGCAGAAGTGTTGATGATGTCTCAGTCTTAGCATTTCTGTTGGACCTTCCTTGATCTGCAGGCTACTATGACCTATTGTATGCGCGGCTTGTAGTCCCTGTGATTGCTTTTTCAAGAAGATACGTCAAAATTCGAGGAGTGGTAATCAATAGATTGATTGAAGAACTATGACTTCTGAAAGTAGCTACAACGACGAGCACCTTCAGAACCTCCTGTAAGGTACTGTTTTCCCAAATAATTATCCTATGTTACCCTCGAAAAAGAGTTGATGCAGACTGAACATGGGTACTTGGAGTGTTGGAGTAATTGAAATAGCCCCCAAAATTTCAAAATGATTTATTTGGTTTTTATTTGGGCTTTATTTGAATTTTGTTTGGGTTTGTTTTTGTTTTTGGGCCTCCTTCTGTTTTGGGCCGTTTCCCCAGCCCGTTCTCCCTCCCGGCCCAACCTTCTGGCCCGTCTCCCCATCGGCCCAACTTCTCCGGCCTACCTCCCGGCCCAGTGCGCCCGACCGCGCCCTCTTCCTCCGCCTCTGGCGCCACGGCCTCAGCCTTGCACTGACGCCCGCCGACCAAGCTGCTCCTCCTTGTGCCCCCGCCGCGTCGCTCGCTCGTCCTCTCTCCTCCGCCTCAGCTATATAAAGCCCCCCCACCTCAGTTCTCCTTACCCCTCTCCCCTTCCCGCGATGAGCCCTCTCCCATGCTCTTCTCCCTCTCCCCGGCGCTCGCTGCCATCCCCTCGCGTCGCGCCGCTGCCACCACCTTCCCCCTACCCTGGCAAACCATAGCCTTCCCTACGCCCGATCCCAACCATCATTGACCGCCTTGGCTCGGCCCCGCCGCCAATCTCCCCCACACCGAGGCCCCACCTGTTAGCCGGCACCGGCCCGCAAGTGGGCCGGCCCAGCCGCGCCCAGGCCGCGCTCGCCTCCCTAGGCCTTTGGGCCAAAAATGGGTTTACTGTGCGGCCCAAGTTCTTTTTCATTTTTGGATTTAATTAATCCAAAAAATCCAAGAAAATTCTAGAAAATCCCAAAAGATTCCAAAATGCTTCCGCCTCGCCTAGGCACTTAAGCGTGCTCTAGGTGGAGCCGACGCCTATGCGGCGCTCGGCGGACGCCCAAGCGGGCGGAGGCGACGCTAGGCGGCGTCTGGGCGGAGGAGGCGGCACCTAGGCGGTCGGTTGGAGAAGAGAAGGGGGGAAAACAGAAGAGAGGGGGGAACTAGGGTTACTTAAGAGGAGAAAAGAAGCCGAAGCCGCCTCTGCGTCCCGTCCCCACGCCGCCCCCTGCGTCGCGCTGCTCCCCATGCCTCCTCTCCGTCGTGCTGCTCCCCGCGCCTCCTCCTCCTCCAGTCGGCCCGAGAGGCGCTCCTCCCGCCAGAGACCCGCCAAGGCAGCGCCTCCTCCCACACGGCCCAGTTGAGAGCGTGCGAGGCCATTGCCTAGGTGGGAGGATAGGCTGGGAGCTTTGGCGGCTAAGGGAACATGGATTGAGGGATGAGGCCGAGGACCTGTGGTTTGAGGATTGAGGGGATGTGGGTGGGCGGTAAGACACATGGCCACATGGGCTTTGTTGTTGTGGACTGGTGGCATGTAAACCCTGGGCCTTTTCTATCTTATAACTATATTATATGTTTTGTGACTATATTATGTGTGGAAATTGATATTTTGGGCTATATTTTGTCGCTTTTGTGATTTCCGCCTAGGTGCTCCTAGGCGCCCCCTAGCGGGCTAGGCGCTAGGCAGTGGACCTCCGCCCACCTACCGCCTAACGCTTTTTTGAACCTTGGTCCGACCCTCGGCCGATGATGGAAGCCATGGTTGGTTTGGTGGTTGATACAGTTGGTACCAGGTTTGTGGTTATAATGGCTTGGTATTTAGCAATTAAGGATAATCTCTTGAGCAAAGTAAATAACTTAATTTTCTCTTATCCACAAGTTGGAGGGGCCGGTCAGTTCGGTTGAACCTTTTCCCAACATAGCTCAATACATTGTGCGTCCCTTTGGAATACTTACAGGAAGTAGCTACCATTCTTGTTGCTAAAATGGGTTGCGTAGCGCCCAAGGTGAAGCGAAAATGGGCAACACCAGGCAGTCTTGCCATTTGTCTGATTCTCACAGCAATGAGTACCATGATGTCGATCGTGTCTCCCGCCTTGTCTAGTGGGTCCTAAGAACTGTGGGTCTTTGAACCTACCGGGTAGGGGCTATCTTGGGGAAGTAAAATAAAAAGCTATGATCATCTTGGCCCGACCGCATACATTTAAGTTGCATGTAATTTACGCATGGCATTAACGGTCATAGATATTTTGTGGGTAAAGCTGAGCAGCTCTGCAGAGTGATTCTTAAATGGTATTCGGATACGCCGTGCTTCCGATCAATGAAGCTAGGTTTGAATTGGGGTGACTCTCGAAACCTCGCTCAAGTAGTCTTTGGAATAGTGAATCTGGCGTAATTGTGTTACTTTGTGAACCCCCTCCCCCCTACTATTATTTTATGGTTTGTGTTTCAAATGTAACTAAATGTTGGCACTAAAAATGTGATGACGGGTTAATAGCCTTCAGCAAACACGAACGTCGGGTTTGAGTTTTGGATTGCGGGCGTGCCAACCGATTTGATCCTGTAATCGGCAGGAAGGATGTGTGTTAATGAATCGGTCAACAAACCGATCGAGGTCTCCTTGACAATGGGATCTGATCGAACTGATGCAGATGGTGATAAACAGTAAATCTAATCAACTCAAAGGAGCCAATTAGAAAGATAAAGGTTGCTCCTCCCGAAAAAGGCAATGCGTAGCAAGATCGGAGAGAAAAGCGAAACCTGGTTTGGTGTAACACCGTAAAGATCAATAATCAGTGATGCACAAATCTATTGATCGATATGTATTACAGATGAACGATTACAAGACTATGAACTACTCCTATGCAAAAAGGAAAGACGAAAGTAGATGTGTTGGTTGATTGAGTTGTCCTTGTCGATGTAGCCCGTCGTCCCCTTTTATAACTTTTGGTCTGATCGTGCCCGTCTCGGTCTCTTCGGCCGTTCGTATCAGCTTCGAATCCTTCTTTCCATCTTGGACAAGGTCGTACCCAATCCTAATCGTATCGGCCTCAGTTTCCTCTTTAATATATGACTTACCATATAGTTGTGACCCCTCAATCTGATGTCATGTTGGCTCTCATCAGTCCGAAACCGTACCGGCTTTCTCAGACTTACACTGAATCTGCACACGTTTTGGCCAACCCTTAGTTATTAATTTTTGGGTGCTAACACTAAAAACTTACAAATAAAATTGCATCCACAATACTTATAACCTTGTGCCAATCCTTGAAGATCCCTGCATATAGCATTCTGTATTTCTGGTGTGACTTGTCGAGTACTGTTGTATACTCATTCTTGTTTTCTCAAACTCAGCAGAGTTCCAAGAAACCAGAGCTTACCAGGAGTTCGTAGATGACGAGTTAGCCTGGTTTTAGGCCTTAGTCTTTACCACCGCTCACAAGCCAGCACGCGATGTGGTTGACAGGATTTTAGACAAGGTGCATCCAAGTTTACACGCCTCGACCTTGACCGTTCGTTGGATTGGTGGGTGGGCCCGGTCCGGACCAAATCACTACCCGATAACCAAAGAGAAAAAAAAAAGTTGCATATTGGAGCCGCTACGCTGGACAGAAGTCAATTGATAACCCGTGTGAATTGTTGCGCCGGCTAATACTAGGAAATGGCCGGCTGTTACCATTTTCAACCTTTCTTATAGGAGCAGGAGCAGCCGCCCCTTTCTTTCTGGAAAAAAAAAGGCGATCCGGCACTAAATTTGCATAGGTTTTCTAACAACTAATTAAATTTGCTTAGGTTTTATCTTAGCATAGGTTTTCTAACAACTAAATTTGCATTTCTGCCAATTTGCTGTTGCATTATTCAACAAATTTATTAAGGGCACACAGTTCTTTGTTGATGTGATTTGGACAAAGATTGTGCAGAAGTGTGTATGATGTCTCAGTCTTAGCATTTCTGTTGGACCTTCCTTGGTCTGCAGGCTACTATGACCTACTGTATGCGCGGCTTGTAGTCGCTGTGATTGCTTTTTCAAGAAGATACATCAAAATTCGAGGAGTGGTATCAATAGCTTGATTGAAGAACTATGACTTCTGAAAGTATCTACAACGACGAGCACCCTCAGAACCTCCTGTAAGGTACTGTTTTCTCAAATAATTATCCTATGTTACCCTCGACAAAGAGTTGATGCAGACTGAACATGGGTACTTGTTGGAGTAATTGAAATAGCCCCCCAAATTCAAAAAGGATAATCGGATATATGCCACTACAGGAACCGCTTATTCGAGGTTTGCTATCATTCCTTTGCTTCTTCGAACGATGCCATTATAAAACCGTACTTATTCGAAATATGCCACCGCTCGTGTCCGGTCACGACACGTGTCCCGTCCACGATGGCAAATCTCGAATAAGCGGTTCCTACAGTGGCATATATCCAATTAATACGAGACACATGTTGTGACCGGACGCGAGCAGTGGCATATTTCGAATAAGCACGGTTTCATAATGGCATCGTTCGAAGAAGCAAAGGAACGATGGCAAATCTCGAATAAGCGGTTCCTGCAGTGGCATATATCCAATTATCCCAATTCAAAATGATTTATTTGGTTTTTATTTGGGCTTTATTTGAATTTTGTTTGGGTTTGTTTTTGTTTTTGGGCCTCCTTCTGTTTTGGGCCGTTTCCCCAGCCCGTTCTCCCTCCCGGCCCAACCTTCTGGCCCGTCTCCCTGTCGACCCAACTCCTCTGGCCTAGCGCGCCCGACCGCACCCTCTTCCTCCGCCTCTGGCGCCATGGCCTCACGCCGCCTGCGCAGCCACACGCCCGCCGACCCGCACTGCTCCCTCCTCGTGCCTCACAAGGCCACTTGCTCGACAAGCCTCGCTACGCCCCGCCGCTCGCTCGTCCTCTCTCCTCCGCCCGGCTATATAAAGCCCCCCCCACCCCTGACCTCAGTTCTCCTCACCCATCTCCCCTTCCTGCGAGGAGCCCTCTACCCTGCCCTTCTCCCTCTCCCCGGCGCTCGCCGCCATCCCCTCGTGTCGCGCCGCCGCCACCACCTTCCCCCTACCCCGGCAAACCATAGCCTTCCCCACGCCCGGTCCCAACCATCATTGATCGCCTTGGCCTGGCCCCGTCACCAATCTCCCCCACACCGAGGCCCCACCTGTCAGCCGGCACCGACCCGCAAGTGGGCCGGCCACCTGTCAACCGGCACCGGCCCGCAAGTGGGTCGGCCCAGGCCGCGCTCGACCCCCTGGGCCTTTGGGCCAAAAATGGGTTTACCGTGCAGCCCAAGTTCTTTTTCCTTTTTTCTTTTTTGGATTTAATTAATCCAAAAAATCCCAGAAGATTCCAAAATTCCCAGAAAATCCCCAAAAATCCAAAAATACATATTCTTGATCCGTTTGAGCCATTGAGTCCAAAAACAACCTCCTCTCTGCCAAGCAAAGTCTCCGCAATCTCCAAAATGATCGAAATGCCCTCCAACTCCTCCGAGCCTCATTCCGAATTTCTTTTCTGTTTTTTTTTCTTATTTTTGTTTTGTCGTTTATTTATCGGTTCCATTTCTCCGTGTTAGATCTGACCGTCGAGCAGTACCAGGAGCAGGAGCAAGATCAATTCGGAGCCGATCAAGATTTCAACTTCTACGAGTTAGATGACCTCTCAGCCCAACAAGGCAAGCCGCACACCTTTGAACATATTGAACCTAGTTCGTCAGTGTTATAGTAGTAATTACTTTTTAATGCATTATTTTACTCTTACTTTAAATACTAAGAAATGATAATTTAGAATGACATGTTGCTTAATTATAACCGATCATTTGTTTAGCCTCCTTTGTTATTGAGCCTTAATAACTTTTCATAGCCTTAGTTTCTAATTATATTTCCCCGCAATTATTAATTAATTATTTGTTCCACCCTTAGTCTTTAAAAACAGGAGAGCCTTGAGCTTGGTATCTTTCAAAAAGTTTTGCTACGGCCAGGGGGACAGTGTTGGACTACCCACGAGGTGGATGCCAGTCCGACCCCCGGCCGATGATGGAAGCCATGGTTGGTTTAGTGGTTGGTACAATTGGTACCAGGTTTGTGGTTATAATGGCTTGGTATTTGGCAATTAAGGATAACCCCATTGAGCAAAGTAAATAACTTAATTTTCGCTTATCCACAAGTTGGGGGGCCGGTCAGTTCGGTTGAACCGTTTCCCAATATAGCTCAATACATTGTGCATCCCTTTGGAATACCTACAGGAAGTAGCTACCATTCTCGTTGCTAGAATGGGTTGCGTAGCGCCCAAGGTGGAGCGGAAATGGGCAACACCAGGCAGGGTGCTGCCATTTGCCGGTTCTCACAACGGTAGGTACCCGCATAGTATCAGATCGCGTCTCCCACCTTGTCTAGTGGGTCCTAATAACTGTGGGTCCTCGAACCTACCAGGTAGGGGCTATCTTGGGGAAGTAAAACAAAAAGCTATGATCATCTTGGCCCGACCACATACATTTAAGTTGCATGTAATTTGCGCATGGCATTAACGGTCATAGATATTTTGTGGGTAAAGCTGAGCAGCTCTTGCAGAGTGATTCTTAAATGGTATTCGGATACGCCATGCTTCCGATCAATGAAGCTAGGTTTGAATTGGGGTGACTCCCGAAACCTCGCTCAAGTAGTCTTTAGAATGGTGAATCTGGCGTAATTGTGTTACTTTGTGAACCCCCTCCCCCCCTCACTACTATTATTTTATGGTTTGTGTTTCAAATGTAACTAAGTGTTGGCACTAAAAATGTGATGACGGGTTAATAGCCTCCAGCACACGCGAACGTCGGGTTTGAGTTTTGGATTGCAGGCGTGCCAACCGATTTGATCCTGTAATCGACAGGAAGGATGTGTGTCAATGAATCGGCCAACAAACCGATCGAGGTCTCCTTGACAATGGGATCTGATCGAATTGATGCAGATGGTGATAAAACAGTAAATCTAATCAACTCAAAGGAGCCAATTAGAAAGATAAAGGTTGCTCCTCCCAAAAAAGGCGATGCGCAGCAAGATCGGAGAGAAAAGCGAAACCTAGTTTGGTGTAACACCATAAAGATCAATAATTAGTGATGCACAACTCTATTGATCAATATGTATTACAGAGGAACGATTACAAGACTATGAACTACTCCTATGCAAAAAGGAAAGACGAAGGTAGATGTGTTGGTTGATTGAGTTGTCCTTGTCGATGTAGCCCGTCGTCCCCTTTTATAACTTTTGGTCTGATCGTGCCCGTCTCGGTCTCTTCGGCCGTTCGTATCAGCTTCGAATCCTTCTTTCCATCTTGGACAAGGTCGTACCCAATCCTAATCGTATCGGCCTCAGTTTCCTCTTTAATATAGACTTACCATATAGTCGTGACCCCTCAATCTGATGTCATGTTGGCTCTCATCAGTCCGAAACCGTACCGGCTTTCTCGGACTTACACTGAATCTGCACACGTTTCGGCCAACCCTTAGTTATCAATTTTTGGGTGCTAACACTAAAAACTTACAAATAAAATTGCATCCACAATACTTATAACCTTGTGCCAATCCTTGAAGATCCCTGCATATAGCATTCAGTATTTCTGGTGTGACTTGTCGAGTACTGTTGTGTACTCATTCTTGTTTTCTCAAACTCAGCAGAGTTCCAAGAAGCCGGAGCTTACCAGGAGTTCTTAGATGGCGAGTTAGTCTGGTTTTAGGTTTTAGTCTTTGCCACCACTCATGAGTAGAGGTGGGCGTTGTGCCGTGCCAGCCCGGGCCGAGCCCATCGTGCTTTGGGCCGGAATCGTGCCGTGCCACGACGGCTCATCGTGCCCACCGTGCCAGCTCGACTCGCTTTTGGCGAGCCCAGGCCCGGCCCATTTGTACTTCGTGCCGTGCCGACCCAGGCCCGACCCATTTTCACTATTGTGATGAGCAAAGAAATAAAACACATCACTACTACTAAACTACCTATTTTAATTACGTAAGAGACTAATCACATCAATGAAATGTCAAATATAAATGCAATACTTGAAGATGCCTTGAATCAACAATATCTGTCAATTTTTTAGTCATAATCCGTGATTTTGTGCCCGTTCGCCGTCTTTGTACAGTCAAACGGCCTGGCCGTCGTCTTGGCCGTCGTCTTGCGGTTCCGAACCCGGCATGGCCTAAAAGAACGCGGCAAGTGCCCACCTCTGCTCACGAGCCAGCACGCGATGTGGTTGACAGGATTTTAGACAAGGTGCATCCAAGTTTACACGCCTCGACCTTGACCGTTCGTTGGATTGGTGGGTGGGCCCGGTCCGGACCAAATCACTACCCGATAACCAAAGAGAAAAAAAGTTGCATATTGGAGCCGCTACGCTGGACAGAAGTCAATTGATAAGCTGTGTGAATTCTTGCGCCGGCTAATACTCGGAAATGGCCGGCTGCTACCATTTTCAACCTTTCTTATAGGAGCAGCCGCCCCTTTCTTTCTGGAAAAAAAAGGCGATCAGGCACTACAGACCACCTCATCCATTGCCGTTGAGCTGGTAGATCACTGACAGGGATAGTCTGCAGACGGACGCTGCATCCACTGACCATTCGTGGGCAGGTCATTGGGAGGGGGGGGGGGGGGAGGGGGGTCCCTCGGCCTTCTAGAAGGTGAGTGCCCACAAAAGCCAACACTTTTCCTATAAGCCATCAAAAACTCACCAGAGCTAGTTGAAAATGATGTCTGAAAAGGAAGGTGGGAGATCAGAGACGAGACGGGAGCAATTGGCAAAGAAGACAGTGGCTGCTGTGCTGCTGTCTTTTGGGGTGACGTCATGTGGGTCACCAGCTACCACCGCCCGGTGTATCCCCCAAAACCTTAGCCCATATTCCATCCATTGCTACCATTACCGTCTTCTCCCAAGTTGGTCTTATACGCTCAAAGGTCCGGATTTCTCGCGAATGCGGACTGCGATCGAATTCGAGTGGCCGGCAAGGCGAGCGCAGGTTCAACAGGGAGCTTGCCACGCTTCAAAGCGCGAGGATGAGCCCACGATCGTCGACGACTCCGCTCCTTCGATCCGTGTGGTTTCAATCGCCGTGGATACTACCTCCGTACGCTCGGAAGCGTAGGATGCTCGCCATTAAATTCGCCTCTATCCGGGAGGAACCTAGCTAATGAATCTTCATCAGCTAGGAATACGGATGTGGGCCTCACGCACGATTGTTTGAACCATTTACATTTACCCGGCCCCTTTGTGGCTTTGTCAGAAAGCTATTGCCTGATTAAGACCCTGTGCCCTGTACAATAACAATAATAATTCATTGTGTAGCCAGTAGATTGCTAGCCATTGTATGCTTATAGTCAATTCCAGCATTAATTCTTACGGATGAATAGAAACATTGTGTGATTTAATTACATGGTTGGTTGTTCTTTCTAGCAAGAAAGCTCTCAAGCTGTAACCGCTGTCTTTCCAGCAAGAAAACTTGTGCCTTTCTTCGTTATTTCCGTGTGCTGCCGCTCTCCGTGGGCCATGGGCGCATGCGATTTGACCAGACGAGACAAACCTATTCTTTCAACAGGCGTTCTTTGGTTAAGTAAACGCTTAGCTTTGCCATTTTTCAAATGGACATACCTTGCTTGCAGGAACAACTACTCGACTAAGCATGCCAATTTTAAATTCATTTCGTTAGACATCTTGGAGAGATCCAATGCACGGGTCAAGGAAATATTTGCCACCTCCTCATGCGACTGAATTTTCATGGCGAAAAATCATTGAGATCTCTGTTAGGTATATTTTTCCCAAGGAACGACAACAAAAGAGGGGTTGGCCCGCTCCTATGAATGTAGGAGTCACATGCATGATTTACATAGATCTGATGAGATGTGTGTACTATTGACGCTGACTTATGCATAATTCTATTCACTTCTGGATGAAGACTTATTTCTGTAGTTACATGTTTCAGCTTATTTCTTCTGTCATCTCACATCTGCCTAGAGAGGCTTACATCTGGGGAAAAGAGAGGTATGCACCTGACAACCCCAACTTATTTATAGATTATACTAGTTACATGCCCGTGCTTTGCTACGAAAAATAAAATTGATAACGAAAAATAAAGATTAAAAAATAAAAATAAAATATTTCACAAGATCAAACATCTATCTTTAATGCTTCGTTTCTTGCGAAAGCTGGCTAATTAAAGCAACGCCGTTCTGCGTAGAATTAAGCAATTAAGTAGAGCAATTAAGCAGCAATTAATGACGTGGGTAGAATGGACCACTGCCACCAAGTGCTGCTTTAGAATAGTAGAGATATCTGACTTTCATTAGATCTAGCTAGTGATGGTCAGCAATTCCATCACAACTTGGCATTTTTACTTTGGGGCGGCATCAGTAATTTAGTAATGGGTTCGAAATTGAAAATAGCGAAAGAAGTTTAATAAGTTTAATAAGGCTTGGCGCGATAGTGGCTCGTTAGTTAAAATTTGAAATAACTACTTAAATGCTAGGTAAAAGTTAGGTTAAAACAGCTTCCTTAGATCCAGATTGCTCAAGGAATTATGCCCATGTGACTATGGAATATGTAAGCTTCTATCTTGCTACGGAATGAGTAGGAACAAATAGGTGTGAAACAAGAGAGAACAGATGGACCACTAGTCTGCCTGTGCTTAAACCTCTGAAGATCACCCTTCCTGGTCCCCACTCTGCTTCATAACCTGAAGCTAGCTACAGAGTACCGATTCATCATCAAACTGCTCCCTTCTTTCTTGAATAGATGATGTTTTAGGATTTTATATTGAGATCTCATAAATATCTTCCGGATGTTTTTGTTTGCTGAAATCATCCAAATCTAGGAGTATTGGATCATTGTTGAGATTCGAAAGTATCAATTACATCCGATCCTATGATTTGATCTAACGGTTGAATTTTTAATCCTACGGTCCAAAATTTGGATGTTATTGAAGATAAAAACATCCGGTAGATGCCTATAAATTCCGTTTTATATTTCAACTAAGACACGTGTACAAATAACCAAATCGTCCTCCATCTCTAGCTCGCTTATTGAAGCGAGGGCCGTACTAATTAACCCACCAAACTCTGACCATTAAGTCATTAACTAACCAAAAGCTCCTCAATCCAGGCCCCTCCTCCATGGCACTTTATCCCGCTCATTAACACCGGCCTCTCCCATCCCTTGTACCTACCAACCTACCCAAAAAGAAGGGCATCTCGCATGCCGCCCACTCCCTCTCTCTACAAGACAAATCCTTTTTTTTTTCTAAAGAAAAAAAACTGGCCCCCTTCTTTCTCACTGGGTGGTCATGTGCCTGCAAACATTAATAGCCTAACTTACCCATAACTACCAGCACCAGCACCACAACACCCACTTCCATCACTTCCATCAGTATATTACTTCACTCACTCCTTGTCTCTCTTCTTTGGCCAACCAATGTCATCTACAAATTAAGCCATAAAAACAAGCTGCAAGGGCAAGATGAGAGAAAGCATGCATGCATTTGGAAAGACATGAGTGATGCATCCCTGTAAGGTCACCAGGAGGGCATGTTTAGATCTAATGGAAGATGATGAGCTACCTATGGTGTACTATACATTAAAAAAGAACTACATGTTTAACATTAAAAGACAAGAAAGAAGAAGTAGCTAGCACAAGTCATCAACTATATATGCCGCCCAGATGATGAGGATCGAGGCATGATCACTTTGTCCGAGGCTGCAAATAAAAAAAGAAAAGAAAAAAACGAAGAGCACATTTCCTCATGACCATATTACAAAGGGCTAAGCATGTGTGGATTTTAGTTTTAAGTACTTAAGTATATACCCCCCCCCCCCCCCCTCTCCGTATGTCATTGTTATGCTACTACTGGCTTCCTTCTAGTGGTGTAATGAATCTGAACACCTGCGTGCTGATCTGCATGGAGGTCGCCGCGCGGCCGCAGCTGCACCCCTCTCCGCCCTGGAACCCGAGGTGGTTTAAGCACAAGCACACCGTCTCATTGTTGCGTGCCGTTGACGCTGCTGCTTCCTGTTTGATCAGCGCGGGCTCATCTGGCTCCTGCGGCGGCTGGTAGGGCGCTAGGCTGATGGACAGGTTGAGGTCGATGCCGAGGTTCCGTGGCGTCGGCGGCGGCGTGGCTGACCCGGGTTCGTCGTCGCTGATTTGGCTGCAGGCCTCGGGCGAATTGATGAGAACCGCGAAGTGATCCTTCTGCTGCTGGTGGCCTGGAGCAGCGGCGAAGTGCCGTTGCGTCTGGAGCTGCTGCTGCAGCGCTGGCATGGCCGCGGCGGCGGCGGCATTGAGCGGGCGGTGGGTCTGGGGGTCGATGCCGCGGGATAGGAGCTTCCGCTTGATGTGCGTGTTCCAGTAGTTCTTGATCTCGTTGTCCGTCCTACCCGGCAGCCTGCCGGCGATCAGCGACCATCTGCACATACGCATATGGTAAGAACAACATCATGCATGCATCCTTGGTGATACCGTTTGATCTTCACTGAGGCTTACTTGTTTCCTAGCAGCTCGTGGAGCTTGATGATGAGCTCGTCCTCCTCCTCGGTGAAGTTGCCACGCTTGAGGTCCGGCCTCAGGTAGTTGATCCACCGCAGCCGGCAGCTCTTCCCGCACCGCAGCAACCCTGCGCAACAAACATACATATCGGTACATATATACACATACATATGCATCTTATCCATCTACAAACAACATATATATATAGTATATTTGTTGCCATGTTGTTGATCGGTGCAAAGTAAAGTACGTGCGTACCTGCGGCTTTGGGGAGCGATCTCCAGCAGCCTTCGCCGTGGACCTTGATGTAGGAGATGAGCCGCTGGTCCTCCTCCTTCGTCCAGGCGCCCTTGTTGGTGTGCGCCTTCTCGCAGCATGGGGACCTCCCCATGCCGGTAGACGGAGCTGCACAAGTGTATGCGTTTGGATGCGCGTAGGAACCAGGAAGATAGACAGATACGTTGTTATTGAGTAGAATCCGGAGGGGGAAAAAAAAGGAGGAGCGGTGTGTTGTTCGTGCTGCTGGTGTCTTGTGCGAGCTTTTTGTGAGCAAGGAGAGAGGGGAGGGCACGGGTGGGTGGTTAGTTGGTTTTATATGAGCGAGGGAGGGGACGAGGGTGGAGGAGAGGGCCCTAGGGCCCCATTGACCCGGATCCCTCTGGCCCATTTGACCGAGTTGGTGCGATGAGAGAGAGAGAGAGAGAGAAGGGGAGGTCGGGTGTGGTCACTGGGGTGAGTGGTTGCAAAGCACCTAGGGCTCGATTTGGTTGGTACGTATACTTCTGCTCGAGTGCCCCCCTTGTCGTATTCCCTTTCTTCTATCGTGATCCTTTATTGTTTCGAAAGGACCTGGGATAGTATTTTACCGGATGTATGGTCGTAATATTTTTTATAATGCGTATAGTATTTGTAATCATTGTTTGCAACAAAACGTAATAAATCTATTGTAGTTTTGCAACATTTCTTTATAATCTATTGTAGCACTTAAAACCTTACCCGGCCCATTTTTGGTGCATTTAGTTTTAAATTCTGATCGTCAAATCTTTTGGCCATCACGTGCCTCACACGAGTTCCCTTAGAATTGACGGGGGAAAAAAGAAAGACAAAACAAAGCCAGCCACGGTAGAAGCAAGGAAAGTGAGGTTAAAGAAGCTTTACTATAGTATGGCGTCCGTTTGAAGAGCTGTTGCATCTGATTGGATTGATTAATTATGAACGAAATTTTCAGATAATGCTTTTTTCTTTTCTTTTCTTTTCTTCGAGCCAGAAGGGAACAAGTGAGGAGCCTGGCCGGTTCCAGTTATTTGAAGAGCTGCGGCTTCATGAAAGGAAAAGGCTAAAAGCTCGAAACAGACTTCAATGGCTCCACGCCCACTTCCATGTTAGTATATTTTTTGGGGCACACATCAGCAGCACATGGTGATGCTTAATGGGTATGGAAAGTGTTTATTCCCTTGTCTGACTCAGGGCACATTGCTTGCAAAAAAAAAAAAAAAAAAAAAAATCCTGACTTACGCACCGACATTTTTCTAACACCCCACGCTAGCTACCCCCTTGGTAAGATTCTAGAAAACCCAGCATGTCTTTGTGTGTGTGATTGTGCATGAAAGAAAGCAAAGAAAGGGGGGAAAAGAAGCAAAGAAAGGGAAAGAATCTGATCAATTTGGTGAGCTACCCTGCCCGCTCCCAGTTCCCCCTCCTCCCTCTTGATATGGAGCAAGTTGTGCTCTTGTTTAACCCCACTACTTTATTCCTTCCTGGTTGGTTGGTGTGCATGTTGCAGGTAGAGAGATTCCTGCGTGCAAGCTTGGAAGTCGCACTCCCACCATGGAGCACATTAATTACCAGGTTAGTTGCATTGCACGCATGTACTCATGTTTAGTTCGAAGTTCAGATTGTTCCACCTGTGGTCTTGGGTGGAATCAGGCGAAATTCAAACAAGAGACTTAAATCTCGGGTAAGAAAAATGAGAACTTTCGCTTTCCATGACGAGTAGTGTCGACGATTTTCGATCCTACGTACAGCTTGTGATGTTGGCGTTTTGGTAGTCTTTTTGCATGCCTATTTTTGTTCTCTATTTAGCTTAATTTGAACGATAAGATGCCGATGGGAGAATTCTTGAATTTGTGTAACCATCGAAGCCTAATGATGAAGGCTGGACTATTTCCACGAGTACATCTCCTGTAGTATTGACCACACGAAAATTTGTACGTACTCAAGTATCCCCAGCTGTTCTTCTTCCAAGAAAAGAGATATTTTACTACTTTATTCCCCAAGGATGTATCCTTAAGAATTGTAAAGTCATTCAGGGTATCACTAATTCAGGGTATCGTAGTGATATTGATTAGTATTAGTGCTAAAGAATAAGTCGCGGTACACCTATCCATGCAACCGTTTCCTTCGTGCTGTCAGGAAACCTAGCTCACTGTTGCATTTTTCATGATTCATGAATAATGGCATTAGATCTATAATCCGACAACTAAAAATGCTTATCTGCTCTATTAAATATAAAATTACATGACATTTAAAAACAATCAGTAGCAGTTGCCTGAGTGATTAATTAGCTTTTGTTAATAACCGCATATATTCCTAAGTTTTCTGTCATTTTCTCTCGCAGCATATATAGCATGCATATCCTTCATTTGGGGTGCATATAAGAGCATCTCCAGCAGAGCCCCTAAACCAGCCCCTAAATTTTAAAATAGGGAGTGTAGTAAAAAAAACAGATCCAGCAGGGCCCCAACTCAAGCCCCTAAAATTAGGGGGCCTCTAAATTTGCCTCCTCAGCCCCAATTCCCAAGGGGCCCCAACTCAAGCCCCTAAAATTAGGAGGCTCCTAAATTTGCCTCCTCAGCCCTAATTCCCAGGGACATGAGTACAACCCCTATTATTGAAGATAGGGAAATACATGAGAAGCTTCGAAAATTTTATCATGTTTTGAAAATTTTAAATTTAAATTTGAAATATCATGTTTTTAAATTGTAAATGTTAATATGCTTATGTTTTATGTATTACAAATATTTTTGATTGAATTTTAGTGGTGTCAAATGAAGATTATACATAGCGGATATGTCAAAATAGGAGAAAAAGTAAAATAAGTCACGAGATTTAGGAAATTCATTCTTTGGACTTGTGCTCAAAGCAGGCGCCAAAAATAGGGGGAGCCCCTAAATCCAAAATAGAGACCCTGTTTTAGGGGCCCTTGCTGGAGATGCTCTAAGCATGCTCCAAACACCGGAGAACATCTACCGAGAACAAGAGGAAGAGAGAGAGAGACTTGTCCTTTTACATGTGGAGCATGGAGGTGGGTAGCTTGGTATTGATTGGTGAGAAATAACTCCCACATGTGTGGTCAGTTCCTTCCAAACTTATCAATATCGTATCGAAAGTTATACCGATTTAATTTTTAAATGGTAATAATTTCGGATTTAGTATAATAATATATATTTATGACTATGCACATGTTTAATTATATATACACCATAGTTCATTTATAATATTACTCCAAACACAGTAGTAATATCAAATATAACATATAGTTAAATAGATCAAATTATCAATTCCGTCGGTATGACTGATATCGAACCGGGATTAATTGGTATCAAGACTGATACAATACATAAAGTTACTTCGTATCGATTTAGGTACCAAAATAATACATACCGGTATTGGTAAATATGGTTTCTCTTCCTTGTTGGATGCAGATGAGTGGCCAGTCCCCATACTAAAGAGATATGGTATCTTCGTCAAAGCCAGGCACCTTAAATGCATCCATCACCGACCACGCACTGTGTTTCTCTACTTCCACCTACACCATGCCTACATGAGAGACCATCCCCTGTCAAGGCCAAACCACACAGTGGAGTGGAGGGCAGAGCCTCCATAGTAATGGCGCCCCTTCCTCGATCCCTCTGCATGGACCCAGTCCTGATGCACTGCCATGTCAATGTTTAACACATGCAGCAGCAGCAATGCCATGCCTGGACCGTTGCTTGCCCTCCTATGTTTACAGGGCTTGGATCAACTGTATTCGTTCAAGTTTTCAACGACTGCACTGCACATCGTGCGGACGTGGATCCACGGCCGATAAAAAGGGAGGTACTTGTCTTTTCTCACCAAAGCCTCATCTCAGCCATCGATTCTCCGATCGGATGGTTTACCGCGCGCGCGTCTGGTGCTACGTACAGTCAGATAGGTAGGTGTACAAGTAGTGGTGCAAGCTCAAGGCTAAATGATGGACGGGATGGTTTCATCTATCTTTTTTTATATTCATTCCGCTGTTTGGTTCGATGGATAGGTGGATACTGGATGAGCATATCCTATGAAATTAGTTGGATGAACCTATCCAACTTTTATCACACCAATCAAATTTGAACTATTATCATATCCACCATCCAACTCTCATCCCTCCAACTAGGGTTCAACTTACCGTTTTGACTCTGAAAACCGACCAGACTCCTCTACCGATTTTCTTCGAAAATCACCCGAAAATCTCTAGAAATCACACGGTTTAGATATCCAAAATTTTCAGAAAAATAAATAAAAAAACTAAAAAATCTACTGATTTTCATCAATTATCGTGATATTTTGACCGGCCAATTGAGTGTTTCGCAGAGCCAAATTTTAAGTGATTTTCTCTCGATTTTCATCGATTATCGCGATATTTACACCGCATAAAGTTTTAATTTTTTTTTTTGAATTTAACCAGTTTATCGGCCAATTTTAGATACCATACCCCACCGATAAGGTCGATAATCATGATTTTTTGCGATAAGTTGAACCCTACCTCCAACCAAACAAAAATTTAGCTCATCTCATCTATCTCTCATCCCTTCAACAAAATATGAACTTGGATGGCTTCATCCTTAATAGGGCGGATGGTCCTGTCCCATCCCATCGACTCTTTGCCTTTGAACCAAATGCAACCTTAAAGTGTGTTTGGTTGGTGGGATAATATTGAATGGGATTGGATGGTTTTGTATTATTTGGTTTCATTTTTTTTGGGTGAGTAAAATAGTTCATTATCTATAAAAAAATCTTCCTTCAATTTGTATCTAACCATTCAAGATAGGATAATTTCATTCAAGTAACTAAACACATTAAATGATTTTTTCTTAACTCATATATATATATATATACATACTGTTTAGCAACCAAACACACGCACACTTTAATGGAGGAGCTGCCGCTGCTCGGCTACTACACTTGGCCGAATCGCTCTTTCTCCTGCACACTTTTAACGAGAGGATGGTGGCGTATGCTTCAATAAATTGGCTCACCTGGACCACCTGTACTGCATGCAATTCCCTCTTTCTCCTGACAAGTTTCCATTCAGTTTGAACGGGGACTACAAGTTAAACAGTTCTCATATCTCAGAGCCGTCCGATCCAGTAAATCAACAATCCAGATCGTTTAGAATGTACGCTATGCATGCTACAGTAGAAAATTTGGTACAGTATTTTGCTAAAGTACCCCGGAAGTTCCAGATGTCGCTTTGTAATCGGACAGTCAAAAGGCAGCCCCTATTCATCCCCATGAGATCCTTGTCCCTTTCTCCTTGTTCTTCTCGAGTAGACAAGGAAGGAAGCATTGAGAAGGAGGAGGAATGGCAGCAAAAACAGAACAATGTTAGGCCGTACCGTCTCATGCGAGAGCATTCTTATTCTGAGGGATCCGTACCATTATTTCCGCCAAAACAATAGGAGCGTGCAAAGCCGTCTGGTCGGAGATTGACACTTTGCGATGACGTGGTGACCTGCCAGTCCAGAGATGGACTAGCTATGGAAATGGTAACAACATTACAACAGCAGGAGATCAACATGGAGCGTATTAAGATAATTAACCAGGTGATGCGACCAAGTCCAAGAAGACTTGTTGCTTCTTCTCCTTGCAATTAGCACATCCTTTCTTGATGTAATGTCGCCATTACGCATGTACAGCCGAAGCACATGGCCATCCAAGAAACAGTAGAGAGAGAGAGAGAGATTGTACGGAAGCTTTTCTTTGGATGACGATGCTAAGCATTCGATCCTATTGGAAGCGTACGTAGGTACGTCTCGACGACGCTTTTGTCAAACAGAAGCTTTGAAACTAATCCAGGCAGCTCAAACCACACGACGTCGTACGATCGTCCCGTCCGTACAGGCGAAGGGAAAAAAAAAGGGAAGGCGGGAGAGAAAATGGCGGTACGGCGGTTTTGACTTGAACGGATCAGATCAGATCGAATCGAGTCGGATCGGGCCGTGAGGAAAAGGAACGTTCCTTCGTGTTTGGTTGGTACAGATCTTGTCAGGAGTTCAAGTGTGGTTGTTGCGTTCTCAAATCAACAGGGCCTTTGCCAGAATTGATCATTTTTCTAGCCTTTTTTTTTTTTTTTTTTTTGCGAATTTGACTCTATTCTGAATAAAATTGCAAATCTAGCTCACTCCTTTACCGTGAAAAGCGCGGCAGGCGACACCTATCCTTTACCACGCCTGAAGAACACATTAGCCAACAAGCGCGGTAGCAGGCGGCGAGCGAGGGAGCCGGCACTGCCATGCTCGAGGAGCTCGGGAGGAGCCGACGAGCGCATAAGAGGAGGTGCCATGACCGGCGAGCGTAGGAGACGCTTCCGTGGTATGGAAGCACGGAAGGTGTCTTTCACGGTGAGGAGAAGGCTAGATTTGCAGTTTTATTCGTAATAGTCAAATTTACAAAAGCAAATGAGGGGAAGAGAGCAAGAAAAGTGATCCACTCCATTTGCTATCGAGAATACATTGTCCTTTTTTTTTGCTAGAAGGTTCTTGAAATTCCGAAATTAATTTTTTTTTCCAAAGTTACCCCAAATATTACGGATTTTTTTTTTTTTTTTTTTTTTGCGCAAAGTTCTGGCCGGCGGTGAAATTTCAAATGCCAGTTCACCATAACCATGAGCCCAATTACCAATTCGAAAACAGGGATTTTTCTAGTATATATTCAAGTGTGAACTACCTACACTATTTCCTGTGAGATCCTTGTCCATCTTAATTTTCACCCGATCATTTTCCTTTACATGCTTACATTTCTTCACATGATTCCTCAAATTAAAGTTGGCACGCACCAAGAGCCGGGCACAGGCAGGCACTCGTCGATTGGTAGGAGCTAGCTAGAGATCAATCCAGATACCGGAACTGGGTCGTCCTGAACCCTAGCCAGCTTGTTCGTACAAATCGAACCGCATGGTTTGGAGGAGAGCGACACTGATTTTTCTTAATTAATTACTTGTTGATTTTGCACGACTTCTAGGCTTATATATATATACATATATGTATTATGTTGTCGATGCTGACATGGACACGAGAGTTAGGTTTTGGTCCCAAAATTGAACAACGCAACCATAGCGAACACCAACCTCTATCAAGCAAGCATGGTAGGATGGAATAATGGACATGGATGGAGATGGCGCCTACGAAGGACACATTAACGAGGGGTGTCGGATCAAGTACATGACAGCTCAACCCACCACACATACGCTCGACATACGTATCTGATACATGCATATACGGTACGTACGTACTCCTTTGTTGTCGATCGATGTATACAAGTCATCCTAAAGTACGTGCGGTTAAAGCACCTTTTTTTAGTCTAGATTTGCCGCAGCAATCAAAAGTGGTATATTCCCGACCGGGTAAATATAAAAACACAACTTATATTTTAAAACCGAGAAAGCCAAGTGTCTGAATATCCTTCCTTTCACCGAATGATCAAGAGTAAATTTCACAAAACTACAAGTTTATTGTATAAACTATCAGAAAACTACAGATTTTAGCTTCTATTTTCACAAAAATACATATTTTATGAGAACCTGTATCACAAAACTACGGATTTTAAAACTGATCGCTCCTTGTAATAGGTCTAACAGGGTGAATCCACACAAAAGCTTAAACCTGTAATTAATTTTCGAATAGTTTGTGTAAAAAACTTGTAGTTTTATAAAATTTACTTACAAATCAAATACAGAACTGCAACGTAGATTGGAGGGGGGGGGGGGGTTATTCATATAAACTTGACAACAATTCCAACTGAAATGGACAAGTAGCAGTAGTTTTCATGTCGCTTGAGGACAAATGGGGCGTAACATTGATGGGTCACCTAATAATGCACAATCCAATCTAACCAAATCAAACTTGAGATGCTTTTTTGATGTTTTCGTTTTAGTTCGGAGGCACTTTTCCAACTCATGGGTGGTCCTATTGGTTTGTTGGGTTCTAGAAGGCCTGCCTACCCACCTACCTACCTCACCTCATTGGGCACCAAAACTAACTAACTTGCATAGCGCTGAGTACAAGGCTAGCAGTGCTAATTAATGTACTATATAATGTACTACAACCATTAAGATTATAGAACAGATTAGGGTAAAGATTGTGGGCATCATCCATTTAGCATATTACGGTGTAGATATCTTTATGTGCACCTAATTTGTAATTTTGTATGCATGCATGCTTGTTCGTGATTACTATTGCCATTTTCTAAGTTTGCATGTGCTAGAGATGCTTTTATATATGTTAACTAGCCGAATGTTTCATGTAACTGCAGGGCCAGTGCTACCATGCATATGTTTATGTCGAAGCATAGAGTCATGCTTGTTATGCAACTCCGATGTTTATAATGAAATATATATATATATATATAGTTGTATTTCTTATATAATATCTCTCATATTTATTTGACGAAGAAGTCCGTATAATATCTTAAACTTTGGTCTAAAGCCATTCAGCACCCGAACTATGAAACAATACATTTAATCCTTACATTTTGTAATCCGGTACAAATAACACACTGGCACGGTTTAATATGGTGGTATTACCTGTGTAACATGATGAATAAATCGTTTTAGCACGTACGTAAGATGACACGCTGGTCAAGTTAGATCAATACTCCCTCCGTTTCTTTTTATAAGGCGTATTTGGTTTCGTTAGGACAAGGCTTTGACCAACAATTACTCTATTAGCATATAATTTTTATGACACAAAATTGATATTAGCATATTTGTATTCAAAAGTACTTATATATAATTATGATTTTGTATTGCATAAATGATATATTAATGAAGTAATCGTTGGTCAAAGTCTTGTCCTAACGAAACCAAATACGCCTTATAAAAAGAAACGGAGGGAGTAACATCGTGAGGTACACGTGCGGTTCACGTAACTTACGACTCCTTGGTTCTGGTTTACATTTATGAGCAATAATATTTCACCGTATCTTAAGGCTTCCAAGATATTAGAATAGTTAAGCATTTGTTTGCTAGAACGTGGAAGAAGTACACGTCGTCCATGTGCCATATTATTCTCTAGACATGAAAGAAAAATTTCTACTTTACTTGCTGACACGAAAACACACATGCACATTGATCAGTTCAACCTCGAAGTTAAGAAAGCGAATTAAAAACAACGCCGGCGCGGTGTCTGTTCTTTGCAGCCCATTGCATTGCTTTTCCTACTATTGGTAAACCAGGAAGAACTTTCTTCATGCTACGCCATCAAAAATGTCCTTTTCCACGTATTTATATACTCCCTTCATTTTTATAAGACTTATTTTTGAATGATCTTGTTCGTAAATATAAGACTTGTATATAGATTTAATGAAGCCTTTTCTTTCTATATCCCTATTCATTTTCTCTCAACCATATACTTTTACTCATTACCACTCACACAAAGTATATCTTTCATCTTCCAAAACAATTAAGTAAGGGCACGAAGTTATTTTCTCTTACACCTTTCTCAATTCCAACACAACCTTAATCCTTGTGCAAAATCAAAATACATCTTACAAAAATGAACGGAGCGGGTATCATTTTGCCCTCAGAATCCGTGTGCTCATCCTACATCGCAGAAACACTCTATTACTCATGCTGATGTATATTAGTTCTGCAGGGGCTAGTTAAAGGAGGATCTTTTTTTTTTTCATCAAGTCAATGTATTTCGATCAGCAGGTTGCCCTAAAAAATTAATGCATTTATGGATATTCCACACATCTTGATGACGCGATGATTTGGATATTACATAGTTGATCAATGCAGGCGTAGTGCATGCTAAGCTAAGCTGCAGGCTAGTAAGTAAACGAAGAAGAAGATTATAATGTGTGCTTGAGGGTTGAGGCCGGCTTGAGAGCGAGATGTTCTCGAGACTGCGCGTCCAGAATTAACACCTGTGCTCGGAATCTCCGATTTCACACCGCAATTAACTTAAGCACCACGGTGTGCACGTAATTTTAATTAAGATCGACAGGAAATCGACAGGTTTTGGAGTAACATATTTAATGGTCCTAGCTACTTCCTGCGTAGAGAAAGCAACCCATCACCAATGGGGATTGCAGCCATGATTTCCCTCCATGCAAAGTCAGCTGGCCCGGCATCACTAATCGCAACGCTGCAGCAGCTTATCCTTACTGCGTTGCTAAGCTATCACGAGACTATTAAGGGTCCAACAAGTGTCTGTACACAGCCAAACCCTCTTGCATCACACATTATTTACAGATCAGAAACTACTGTTATACAGGGTACATAAGAGAGGTGCTAACTGTATGCTTTTCTTTTTTTAGAATTGTATAAATATTAAATTAGTATGAATAAAAAGTAGATGGTGACTATTTATCGTTTCGTTTGTTTCAAAATTTACGTAACATGTTAGAAGAAAAACAATATATAGAAACGCTTCCTCTGCAAAATTCGCTGCGTCCTGATCTTCAGGGTTCCTACAAATACCCCCCAAAGTGGTCTGAATTACCAGCAGCACACCAGGGTTCATCATCTGAATATCCTGTACGCAGCCTGCTATCATGTACTGCAAGTTCGAACCTTCTGGCAGAAAAGCTTCTTCAGTTGTGGACTGCAAGTTCAATTCGAAGCTTCTTCAGTTGTGGACTGAAAGGTGATAACGTTGCCACCGCACGTACGGTCCTTAAGCATGGTCCCAGATGATCTCGTACCACAGATAGATGAACATTATGATCATGCATGGCTGTCCATCAATATGAGCTACCTCTGAAACGAAGATCAAGTGACTGGTGGAAGGCTCACATCAGATGCTCGCTTCGTTTCCGCTGGTTTCTGTGTGGATTGTGCTGCCTTAAGTCTCCAGAGCTCGGTCGCTTGTGCTTCAATCGCATCGAGGTCGAGGCTCCCGGAGAAAGCGTCATCCCAATGTATGTCATTGTTGACTCCGGTAGCAAGGTGCGAGGAAGGCTGTGGTGCGGAAATTTTTATATCTGATACCAGATTTGGTCTGTATTTACAAAATGATATAATATTTTTACGTATTTACGAAAAAACTAATCTTACCCGGAATTTGAAATTCCATTTTTGAATACCTAGAATTTCAAATTCCGGTTTTTGCGTATTTGGAATCTGGAAAACCGAGTATTGAGTATTTTGCCCCATACCCGGTTTTTCAAAATCCAGTTAAGCCATACCCGGTTTCAAAAACCGGGTATAGGGTTTTTTTTTTGCCTTTTTTTTTTCCTATTTTTGTTTTTTCGGTTGTTGTTTTTTAAAGTGGATTCTGAAAGATCGAAATGGCGATCAAAAGGGGTTGAATGATCCAAATAAAATTTCCCCCACTCAAAATACTCCAAACAAGCTTGCAATGAAAATCCGAAAAACCTGAAGATTTTTTTTTCTTCAGACCGGTGCTCCTCAAAATCACCAACCCTTCAAAACCCGAATAACTAGACAACCATGTATACCTCTAGCTTGCATAGTTGAGAACCATGCAAGAAGTGAGGAATTTTTTAATCACAATTCTAGTTGTCAAGTGTCCAAACAAAAAGAAATTAATTCAAATATTTTTTTTCGAAAAGAGATCAAGCCAAATCACCAAAGTCTCTTTTAGAAAAGCAAAAGCAGATTTTTCAGAAATTATTCTCACTTGGAGCGGGTGGTTGATGGATTTCTGTTCCTCTACAATTTTTGGAAATTTCTCTCCCTATGAACAAATGAGTCGTGAAGCACTCCAACAAAGACCACATCAAAAAAACCTTGTAGAACAATCAGGAAAAAAAAATCAAACACCACAGACAGTCAGGAACTTCGAGCAGAAAGTTTGGGGCTCTGTATTCACCTCATGGCGCCCAAACAGTGAAACCAGTAGACTCCCAAATTTTTTCGTAGATGTATATATGAGTCACGCAATTTCTCCAACAAGAATCACTCAAAAAGGATTTTTTTTTAGATTTTTTTTTTAAAATCAAATACTGACTACTGCGCGAAGAACAAGTTCAGAACAGATTTGCAACTTGATATAAACTTGATCTCTAGTCTATCCTATGGTGCAAGAGAGATGTAAAACTATATGAGCACCCTCAAGACATCCTAGATCAACAGCATTTCGAAAGAGGGGGGCAAATCCAAATTGTGGGAATTTAAATGTGGATTTGAAATGCTAAATTTAAGACATAAAGTAAATGCGTAATGTAAATTCAAGCATAAATGAAAATGATTTGCATTGCAGAAAAGGGAGGTTTACAAAGCCCCACTATTTTTACTACTCTTGGGCCACCTACCACCCTTGGATGAGTCCCTCAACCCTAGAGGACTCCACCAAGGGCTACTGCGCGAAGAACAAGTTCAGAACAAATTTGCAACTTGATATAAACTTGATCTCTAGTCTATCGTAAGGTGCAAGAGAGATGTAAAACTATATGAGCACCCTCAAAACATCCTAGATCAACAGCATTTCGAAAGAGGGGAGGCAAATCCAAATTGCGAGAAAGTAAATTGTGAGAATTTAAATGTGGAATTGAAATGCTAAATTTAAGATATAAAGTAAATGCGCAATGTAAATTCAAGCATAAATGAAAATGATTTGCTTTGCAGGAAAAGGATGTTTACAAAGCCTCACAACAAGGTGGGCAAAGTTCAAAGGAGCATAAAAACCTCTACAACCTTCATATGAGGGAGGGCACCCCCGCTATTTTTACTACTTTTGGGCCACCTACTACCCTTGGATGAGTGCCTCAACCTAAAACACTCCATCAAGGGCTAGGATTAACCCACTCAAACAGCCATGCAAAGGCAACCCAAAACCCTACACACATAATGAGTTTTCTTGCACAATTTTGAAAAGCATACTACCTAGACCCGCTAACCTATCAACTAGACCGCGATCCAACAACTCTCATCAATCCTAGGCCGTTTATCACCCTTAGATGAGTTTCTCAACCCTAGAGCACTCCACAAAGGTTAGGATAATGTGTTAGCCCGGGACTAAGCTCCATATCTTCCTGACCTGACAAAGCTGGGCTCGCTACTTTAGCATTGCAATTGCATGGTTTGTCCCATTCTCTTGGAGTTGTCGACATTTTAGATGGTGGAGATCCAAGCACACGTATGTCATCAGCGTGGTTACATTGTTCAGCATATTCAGGGGAGTCCGGAGCTAAATTCAATGCATTATCTGCAAAGATAGGTTTGCTTGAATAAGGGGCATCTGCAGGGCAATAAAATTCAACTGTTGGCCCAGTGGCATCCGCTGCCAATTTGTGAGGGGTGGTCTTGTTCTGGACTTTATGTTGCCAATCTACATTCCTTATGTCCCTTATGCAATTCAGATGTCTTCGGCAGGCCAGGTACAAAGGTGATTGAAACGTAGCCTCTAACATGCACAGTGACATATCTCTCGACAGGAACTTGCCACACAAACCCATTTACTCCATGTCACTTCTCCAGATGAAGCTTCTGAACCACTGCCACAATATTCCAGAGGAATTGCCCCCTTAGTTGCGTTAACAACAAATTAAGAGACCTACAAATGGTTCAGAATGTCATACACCAATTAAATGGAAGCAACCCTAAAACTCTGTGCCCACAAATGCCACAATAATGAGCTGGATGAACGAGAATTTTGATCTATTAAAAAACCATAGGCCCAAAGAATATTTTATATGAATACAGAAAACCATTTTTAGAAGCTTTTAGCATTGACAAAATCCATACTCCATGAACTGAACGAACTACAAGGTGGAGAACATGACAAGTACTGACCTTCCAGTGCCTGAATCCTTCACAGCTGCTACATCAACAGATCCTTGTAAAGGGCTTATACACTGAGTAGGTTTCAGAAACAATATTAGGACTTAAGTTTTCATTTCTAAATTATAACGAAAAACAAAAAATCACTCAGATCTTCAATGAATCTACCTTTGTCCTAGAGAGAGATCTTGAAGTTGTTGCATAGCATCAATTAGCATATCTGTTGTTCGGAATGAATGAGGTACTTTATAGACATCACATGGAGAATCCTGGAAGCTAGGAAATGCAGCAAGAGATGGCCCTTCCAGATATCTTCTTTGCATGCACCCGAAGTACCTAGCAATCAATTGGCCATCTTCCACTGATATCTTGTTCAAAATCGGAGATGCGCCATTAACATCAACTTTTATTTTCTTTGAGCAAGAAATATACTTTTCTATTGGCAATTTAACATATTTAACTTCTGGTTTATAGTCGTGGAACCTACTAGAATAGCAGAATTAGCACTTCTAGGTTTAAGAAAATATTGTTATTAACACATAGATCAAATAAAATGACCATCCTAGCACTACTGGAAAACTAGGCTTTACTACCGACTCATCACTATCGATTGGATTTGAACCGGTACTGATAGTGACATCAGTACCGGTTCATTGGCTATAGGGCTGTACTGGGCTCTCAGTACCGGTTGGTAACATGAACCGGTACTGATGCCTGAAACACGTGGCATCAGTACCGGTTGGTAACACGAACCAGTACTAATGAGAGTGCATCAGTACCGGTTCGTATTACCAATCGATACTGATGAGTGCATCAATATCGGTTTGTGTTACGAACCATTACTAATGTCTCGCTTCAGGAAAGTTCAAAAGGAATGTATATTCTATGTATATCAGTAGGCGATGGTGGGTGGGTTGGTTAGAAGGGTGAGGCTGGAGTCACGAGGTTGCGGGTTCGAGTCCCGCTTCTCCCATACATTCTCGACATATTTTGAAATATTTCTAGTACTATCAGTACCGGTTGGTGGAACCGGTACTGATGCCTAATGGGTATTAGTCCCGGATGGTTGGTACCGGTTTAAAAACCGGTATTGATGCTCGTTGTCAACCGGGTCTGATGATCAGATCTGTAGTAGTGTAGGACTGGCATGGTATTCAAAGCTGTCATGATTACGCAATAGCCTCTTCATAGTCCGAGCATGTCCTTGTTTCTTGAAGTACCCTTGATCGAAAACAGCGATTAGAGGGTGATGAATAGGAGCTAAATAAAATTTTTCCAAAAAAATTTAAACCACTTCTCTAGCTAAAAGAGCCAACCAAAAAACTCAGCCAGGCCAGCACTACCGCAGGCAAAAATCAGGTACTACCGAATGAACAGTAAAGTTAGGATGAATAATAAAATCACACGATTTCAAAACCAATGATCAATGTAATGTTTGATTGGCTAATTCAAATCCCATAAAACTTTACATGCACCTTTCTATTGATGTCAGGAACCTATTTCGATCATCAATCGAATAGATTGACATTAAAGTGCTGATCTTTTTCAAATCTCGGGAAGGTTGTACCAAAACCGGGTCAAAAGCACAAACGTATCAATCTGAGATTGCTCGTGGGCTAAACATGAACTTAATGATATTGAATGATATCCCACAAGTCAAAGCAAGCTAAACCAACAAAGAAAGCCCCTAAATTCTTAAGAACAAGATCTATTATAAAGTTTCCTCCTCAAGCCAAAATCGGGTTTATTGTGAAAACTTTAGAGAGGAAGTGAGATGGTGGTTGGAAGATTGGAACAATACCTTCTTAGGATATTTCCATCAAATCATGAAGTCATCCCACCACTAAAAACATAGGAGAAAAGGCAACTTGAAAATCAACAAGAACACGATGTTCCAAGTACAACTTGAGCAAGAAAGAGTTCTAATGGATCTTGCTAAGTTGGAATATGATTTAGATAAGTTCTCAACCTCTTACATGTCCTAGATCCAATAGAACTATAGCAAGTAGAAGGAAGTAAGGCTCAAGTTGCATGAAAGAACAAAGCAAAAATGCAAGAAATAAAATAAATAAAATAAATTTCAAAATATGAATGAGCTTGAATCTTGTGTTGCTTAGAGAGGAATAGTTAGAAAGCCACACTTCAGGGTGGCCAAAGCTCAAAGGAGTATAAGGAAACCAAAAATCCTTCTCTCGGACTTGGCATGGAGGCATCCCTCTACCCCTCTATTTATAGTACACTAGGAGCAACTTCCACCCTTAGATGACATTTCTAGCCCTCAAGAAACCTTATCAAGGGCTGAGATTCACTTCCTCACTCATACATAGGCTAACACGCAACCCAACAACATAACGGGTTTTAACCATTAACACTAACTTAACCACTACTCCACCTGCAAACCCTTAATCCAACGATTCTCCTTCTCTTGAGTAGGGCTTAAGTTAGCATCTCATCCATCCACTTGTCATCCCAGCTTGTAGCAACTCCCTAGCCTTAGTCATCTTTCGGCATCACCTTGACTGTCTGGACCTCAGCTCTCCCAGCCTAGTCCCGGTCTCCTCCGTCTCACCATGACCTAGCTCCGAAGTCCTGCAACCATCTCAAACAAGCAAAACATCACATAGCATTGCTCAAAATAATATGCAATAATAATCTGACAAGGCTCGTTGACTAGTCAAACATCTAAGGATCCACCTTGGATCATTTAGGTTGTGACCACTCAAGGCCACGACCAGTCAAGACCACGACCACTTAAGGCCATGACCAGTTAAGGCCCGACCACTTAAGGCTATGACCAATCAAGGGTCTAACCACTTAAGGCTACGATCAGTCAAGACCCGACCACTGGTCCTAAGCAACTCACATAAATCGACACAAGCCTAACAAATGTCAAATACTCATCACACATTCATGTGTTGATCTTCACATGGTCTTTCACCTTTCAACCCATGTCCTTCACAAGCCAAAACCAGTTTGGGCAGGTTAAGGTAACCAATGCGTAAGAGGACAAAACATCTTTTTTTAAAAAACAACTTTTCGCTGGACTTGATAATTTAAATTTTCATCATAAACAAAAGGATATCAACTCGTCCTTCATGCTTCCTCCCAGTCCTTCACATTCGTTGAATCATCCTTAATGCAGAGATATTGGCATCAAAACATAACACAAGATCAACCTCCATAATATCTAGCCCTTCCTCACCAATTGATGTTGCCACTAAAATATTGTGTTCCCCAGATCGAAATTTCTATAAGCAATTTACAGATGAGATGGGAAAAAAATACAGATCATGAACAACCAGAGTACTGTCCAATACCTGTAAAATAGCTTGTTGCATTTTCTACGTCTGCCCCTTCAATCGGTCACGTGTAAACAACAAAAACTTCTAAGTAAACAATGTGAACCCACCATATGGCTTCATCTACTCAACATGTGAATGCGCCATATTTTGTAGAAATTACTATACTAAAATTAGCTGAGTAGTGCTTCTATATTTTCCCTCTCAATACAAGTTGTACAAATCTTGAAGCAAACGAAGGGTAAATAATCACTATCTATCTATCTGTGGTTGTTTTGGAAACTTTAATTAGAGGACTGGATGATTTGCTTCCTATCTATGGTTGATTTTACACATAGCCTCCTATGCATCATCGTTTACTCGTAGTTTGTCCATAACAAAATACTTCCCTGTCAAAGATTCTTGCAGATTGGTTCCCATAACACAATATATGCGTAGTATATTTTTTCCCTGATGAGCCATACTAGCTAACAAGATGATCGCTTAAAAGAACTGTTGTATCTAGGGTTAAGAAACTAATTTCATGATTTATGGATATGTTACTGCATTGCTTATCAGCTGCTCGACTAGATGTCCCAGGACATCAAGTTAAATATGTTTGATGGGGAGATGAGGCTAGCTATTTTCTTACTTCTGTACATCATTTTCTAATGTCTCTATGCTACATTGCAAATTATATGATCATTTCTTTTAGATTTGGTATACATTTGTAGGTTGTTTTGACATGGTTATCAATTCTGTTTTTCTTTGTTAACCCGCACAGTTCTCATCATACTCATTGTCTTAGATATTTTACTCATATATATGTCACCAGATATTGTTATATAACATGGCATTGATTGCGGTGAACTAAAGTGATTTCACCTTTTTTCAGGGAATTAGACAATTGTTCTTGCTGGAGTTTAAGCATTCCCAATTCTTGCTGGTAAGTTCGATCGCACGGTATCAAAAGCTTAGACATATCTTTCACTCCCCGTGTCAAAAGGGCATTCATCAAGTAGCATGTGATCAGACTAACATTATGTCTTCTCTACTAATCTTTTCACATGCTTTTCTCTGTTTTCCTTCATGTATCTTTGCTTTGTTAGGAATGTTGAGATTTAAGCAAGACTTGTACTAAAACATTTCCTAAACATATCTCACCCCGCACTCCCCCGTCTACTCTACATGTTCTTGGCTTGGTCTTTACATGTATTAATTTCCCCCATTCTAGCTTCCTAAGCCCCAACTTACTATGCGCTTAGTAATAATCAGACTAACATTTCTACTAAAACATTCGATTGATTCATTCACCTTGGCTTCTCATGCAAGTTTCATCTCGTCTGTTATGTGGACAACGCCCCCCTCTCCTTCCTTTGCGTACTGGATTGACCAACGAGAGAAAATCTAACCTACGCTTATTGGTTTTTTATCCGGTTTTTCAGTGGAAGGCGTGTGCACATGTGGAGGGGAGGACGACGGACAAACTCCTATTTTATATTATATATATATATATATATATATATATATATATATATATATATATATATATATATATATATATATATATGAAAAATAGTCTATACTCCTGGGTGTAGTTACTCCCACTTCATCCACCCTCTACTGTTCGATGTGATCTGTGCATCGACTGAAGATACCGGAGCTGAAAATATTGGATGAGAGCGAGACTAAGACCCGCTTCATTAATTCGGTAATCGTCCAAGCCAACTGAATCGCTTTTTCCGCCGAAGCTTCCATGGTCATCGCGATCTGGATTCCAAGCCAACTTAATCGCGATTTCTGCTGAAGTTCCCTTGGATATCGCGATATTGAATCCAATCCAACTCATTTGGTATTTACAGATACAGATGGATGCATATATCAAGGTATCAGAGTATTAGTATTTACGTTTTCAATGCATCGACATTCTGATCCAATTTTCTTATACTGCCGATTACTCTCCATTGCATGCATATTCATGGATCGATGCTAGTGCAGAATTGTAAATTGAAACACAACTCTTCTTTCCTCTTGCAGATTCCTATTACGGAGGAGTATCTACTTCAACAAGCAGATTGGGTTGCCTTCTGCCTTCTGGTCTAACCGTGCGCGTAGTGGCGGCGTCGCCCCTCTCCTATCCATGCTCCGGTGCTCGCAAGGTGCGATGCCTGCCTGCGAGCACCGGTCGACGGGGCGAGATGGCGCAAGGTGCAGGTGTAGCGATGACAAATCTTCCCGTTGCATGCATGCCCGACGTCGTACGGGGCGGGATTGACCACCTGTGGTAGCGACAAGAAGTAGCACGATGAGGGGCCCACATGCAGTCATACAGGCGTTCGATCGATACTATGACTTGGCATCACAGCGCTGGGGCTCCGGCGGGATGGTTGCTTAATTTGTCGCGTGCATGACGGTGGTTGCCAATCTGGCACGCAGGTTGATGATAACCTATAGCAACATGGTTCCTGTACCTGCTATCTCCGACGTCCAAGTAGGAGCACGACAGCATCGCAAGATCACCTCTCACGGGCAATTACTAATATCTTCAGTACATGTGTGTGTGTCACTACAGGAATCCGTATTATTTTCGTCGGCCAAGAATCGACGAAAATAAAGGCAAAACCGACGAAAATAGCTATTTTCGTCGGTTTGCCGACGAAATTCTGTTGACGAAAATACAATTATTTTCGTCGGTTGCCGACGAAAATACAGGTATTTTCGTCGGTCGCCCTAGTCGACGAAAATAATAGCCGTCAACCCGTTGCCTGACGTGGCAAGTATATTTTCGTCGGCCTGTGCCAACGAAAATACAGTTAGTTTGGTCGGCTGCGCGAGCTGACGAAAATAAGAGATGACGTGGCCTAGGTTATTTTCGTCGGCCAATATCTATTATTTTCGTCGGCCTAGGCCGACGAAAACATCTCAAGGAGGCAATAAGTAGAATAAGCTTACATCACCCACTGTAGCACCCATGGCATTGTTCAGGAAAGAGACTAAGTTATCAGCTGGGTGAGAAACAATAGCACAGAAGATGCCAGCAATGTAACCACCAGCAAAGCTGATACCCAATTGGAAAGGTTTGCTACACTCTGACTTCGGGATAGGAACAGCATGTTTGTAGATAAGTTCAACAATGGTCTCAAAGGAAGCAAACTTCATCATCATATCTGGATGCATCATGAGAATAATTAATAATGTGTACAAATAACAATAAAATATAAATAAAACAGCTAAACTAAGCTCAAAGTATTTGACCCAAATACCAAATTGAAGCAGAATTAGTGTTGTCGTTATGAAGTAAAATACTACAAATTAAAAGTTTAACTCCTAAAATGTTATGTAAAACAATGTTTAAAATCTCTATACCATCAACAAACATTAACACAGTTGCCATTTACCATTTTGATGTCCATTACATATGTTATATTTCTTGAGCTTGCAGATTTCAATACGTTGAACTAGTCTAACAATGTGTAATAACCAAAGATGTGCTTAGTTATTACTTTGAAGTCACAAACTCGATAGTTTACATGCTCCTGTTTTATACTTGAACTTAACCGCAAGGTTAACAATACACAAGTTCTTGTCATAGGGATGAAAAATAGACAGAATTAACCTGTTATGCTAACTTGATAGCGTATAACCTAATGGCCCAAAGAGTCCCATGAATTCCACAAAACTATAACTATAAAAACCTTACAACCAGTCTACTATTAGAGAATCCCTTAACTCTGTTGTTCAGCATCTTTCTTTCTTACTGTTGACAAGGATTTAGGGGATGCAAAGCAAAGATCATCCTCATCTCCCTATCTTGTATCTGTTACTGAATGATCACTTGAAATACTAGTCGATTTTATAGAATCCCAATCTAGTTCAGAATCCACATGATCATATTGTTTAAAAGAACACACACCTGAACTGCGCACTGATGAATCACATTGCTTGAAAGTATTACTTGCAGCTAACTCTCCAAATGCATCTCTTGGAGTTCTTAGAGGCATCATCCAATTGTTCAATTTGCTGTATCTATGACAGTAAACAAAAGCATAAGCTGACCTGACTAATGAGAAGAAATTGTTTAAGAAAAAAAAAATCCAGTAACATACAAAATTCCATATCTCTATTTATCTGGATGATTTAGAACATTTTAGATAAATTTAAGGTATAAAAGGATTTAAATAAAAAAAAAGAAACATTCTCGGCAACATGGAAATGATGTGTTTAGAACATACTTGTGCTTAAGGATGTTCTATAACATTAAAGGATCAACACACAACTCCACAGATTACATTAAAATATGGTGATGAGGTTATGCAATATTAAACCTCGATACAATATATATGATTCTAGACTGAATGAACTTCCATGAAAAAGAAACAACACCTCTGCTGTTGTCCCAATTGAAGCAAAAGCATGATGTCCATCATTTATGTGTTGGTAAACATGAACCTAACATTGGAGAATTGACCATTAAAATAAAACTATAGCAAAAGGCAGCACAAGAAGAACATGTGACACTCACCACACCTATCATGCGTGGAGCATCAACATGATTAATAGCCTTGTCAACAGCTGCCAAAGATCTATGTTGAATTACTCTAAGAGGCAGGGCAGCTTCAGGAAACAAAACAACTCATGCCAAAGTATGCCATAACCTTGGAATAAAAGTGGCTATGTTATAAATGGCAAGTTGTTAAACATTAACATGTGATTGTGCATGGGTCAGGACGTCAGGTGAAAGGATGGCACAGATGGGTATTACTATTTCCAAACGTACTTTGTTGGTTTGCAATAGATGAGATATATAATTTTCAATGAAGCACAACATGGATCAGCTACTCAGAAAGAGCAACACTTGAAAATGTATTGGCTGTGTAGTCAGATTAATTTGAGATAAGCCCTATCCTAAATCCTAATATGTTGGAATGCAGAGTCCAAGGAATGCTACCTTGAAGATAGAACATTGTTAAACTGAGGACTGCGCCACCATTTGAGAAAGCAAATCTGCCATGGGTATCATCAACCCCTGGCACATAAACAGACTTCTAAACTTTGTAGCTAGCATCATAAAACATACTAAGATCAGTATGAATATTTACTACCAACATAGGTGCACAGGGAAGCCAGAGACGTATTAATTGTAAGCTCTTCAGAAGTGCTAGTCCCTCCATCCCCATGAGTATTTCTGAAAGAATGAGAAAAAAGAACAAAGCAACGAAGCAAGGTTCCTCATAAACATCTAACTGATCCAAATTTACTTCCACCAAGAACCAGAGAACTGACTGCAGAGAACTGATCCAAACAATGTATTTCACTTCACCCATTGTCCAAGGGGAAAACACACATCTAATCATGAATAGCATCACTGAGAGTATATAAGCAAATATTGTGAACGCCGTCTAAACTACTTCATCGCTCTTCCCATCGTCCTGAAGGGAAACACAACAAGTTTATCTTTTAATATGCAGATTGTAAATGCTTTATGCAAGAAGCTAGAAAGGGTCGCCAACAAGTTTAACTAATCTATTTTGAACAATCTCAGTAGTTGTATTAACGATATGCAGTTAAGTTGGGGGAAAAATAAACAGAAATAATCCCCCGCTGTGCAGTAACCATACTAGGGTAAGGTAGAGCTTTATGTACCGGTCGATTGGCTGTTGATCACTTCAGGAACTCCGGGGATTCGGGAGGTGGCTTGGGCATGTTGCTCTCGCTGCCGCCGGTTGCCGCGTAGGGATCTGCGGGGGTGGAAGCTCCACGCTTCAGCGCAGGTGCAGGTTTTGGCTTCATGGCTTTAGCGCAGGCGAGAGGCATCGGCGTGCGGCGGGGCGGAGGTGCGCGCGAGGCGCGCGGGGGCGGCGGGCGTGGCGCTGGCGCGAAGCGCAGCTGGCGGCGGCGCGGAGGAGGCAGGGCGCGGAGGGGTGGGCGGCGGCGACACAGGCGCGGAGGGGCGGGCGGCGGCGACACGGGCGCGGAGGGGCGTAGGCGGTATTGTGAGCGAGGCGTGCGAGAATCAAAACTAGGTTTTTGAGTTAAGCCCCGTGTCCTATTTTCGTCGGCCCCTGACGAAAATACTAAAAAAGCCACGTGTCTTATTTTCGTCGGTCTAGACCGACGAAAATAGCAAACTTAATTTTTTTTTAAACCAGTTGCGCAGAGACTTATGTATTTTCGTCGGTAAAATAGAAAAAAACCGACGAAAATATATACATTTTCGTCGGGTAACGCGGGCCGACGAAAATAAGACGTCATTTACGTCGACCTACCTGTAGCCGACGAAAATAATTGGAGCCGACGAAAATATTGTCGTTTCTTGTAGTGTGTACAATTTTTTTTTACATTGGCCCACTACTAGTTATCAAGTTTCCAATGATGGATATTCTTTTCATATTGAACGTGGCTTCTGCTACTATTCAAGATTTTTAGTCATTCTAAGTGTATGTTATTTTTCAAGTTTACAATGTACTCCATACCACCCTTGAAATCAACTAATTAATATCAATCTTGATGATTCCTCACTGCACATGTAGACATCAACGTACAGCAGATATGAGATGAGATTGATGACTCATTTTCTTAGCCGAGCAATCAGTGCTAGATATACACATAGATGGGATAGCAAATGATCGAGGTATATATACTTGAAAGTGGTGCAGGTTATGTACTTTAAAAGTGGTATGGAACATACTCCATGGTTAATTTTTTAGCGGGATATACACGTGCATACTCCATTCTAGCTCGGTCCATATACTCCATTCTAGTAGCTAGCTAGCGATACCTTACGACGGAACGCATATACGGTGTATATATGCGCCCTGCAGGCATGACCATATAAAAGTACATACTCCCTTGCAAGGAAAAAAACTACAAGGCGCCAAAGGGTATATATGTTAATCGTAAAAGGTTAACAAAATCGACTTGCACAGACTTACTTGACAAAATTATGTATTAGTTTTATTTCGATGCAAGAGGATGTGCCATGATCATGGAAAGCCGGCAATTAGTCTCGCGCACCATCCACAAATGTTCATGGCATATACACTCCATACTGCAAGTGCAATCATGTATACTCCACACTCATGATGTTTCCAATGGTACGTACAGGTAAATTCATCGTACACCCATATAAAAAAAGGAGTATACACTTTCACAAATAAAAAAAGAGTATGTATACGTAAAGAAAACATATACGCATATACATATTAGTAAAGTAGTATCATCTTGAAAAGGTAGTATCTTCATGTACGAAGAGAGAGTATGTACACTGCGAAAAAGGAGGAATTTTTTTTTTTAAATAATATTATTTTAATCAAAATTTACAGAAATAATATACCGAAAAAGAAAATAGCAAAACTACCCCCCTGTGTCCATTTGAATTGGCGACAGGGTCCTGTCGCCATTTGAATTGGCGACAGCCCCTGTCGCCATTTGAATTGGCGACAGGGGGCATCCAGCCTCTGGCTGCGTGGGGCAGCAGTGGAAATGTCGAGTTTGCCCCCTGTCGCCATTTCAAATGGCGACACCCCCCTGTCGCCAATTGAAATGGACATAGGAGGGCAAACTCAATAAATTAAGGAAAAAACATATTTAGCTGTGATAATTGATGTTGTAATGTATAAAATTACAATTATGAAGGAAAAGTAATGTGAAATGGTGAAAAAATATTATTGAACTGTATATACTTTAATATATATATATGCAGCACATGTATAAGGAAATTTTGGAATTCTATACACAATATTTACTGTATTTTCAAATATGTATAACATTTTTGTGTAAGAGCGAAAAACCCAACCGTATTCGCTCTGCTGTACTGCGGAAACCTGAAATTGCATCTCCGGTATATGGAAAACCAGAAATGTTTTATTCGGTCAACGCTAAACCGAAAATCGGTGTATTTGGAACACCGAAATGACAATAGTGAACAGTACCTTCTCCGGTTCACCCGGAACAAGGCCAGCCAATCTATTTTTTTTGTTTATTTCGGATTTTTGAAACCGAGTTGATAAAAATGCAGATAAGTTTCGAATTACTAGTCACGTTAAATTCGACTTTTTCATAATCGGTTGTTACTTATTTGTATTTTCGAAAACCGGTGACTATGTATCCATATGACATGATGAAATTTGATATTTTAATGCTGGAGAATTCTGAGCTCCTCACGAAGGTGTTACATTTTACGTATATGTCAAGAAAACCAATGTCAAGAACCAAACATTGCAAATTCAGAGGGTTGTACAACTTGTACATGCATGGATAATTCCAGTCTAATAGGCTGGCTTTCATGGCTCAACAGGAAAGGAAAGGAATCAATCAAAGAAGGCTACCAATTGATGACTGATTTTACGATCATTGTGAAAAGCACGTATATGCAGGTAGTAACGTTAGGAACAAAACTCAACGTTAGTAGTGCACATGTAACGAAAGTTTAGATGATGAAAGGAGCAACGGATTATATTACAATGACATTACAACAGTGACCATATTCCTAGGAGAAGTGACGATAACACTGGTTGTCATGGTGGAACAAGTGATCGTTCCGTCTATGTTCGTAGAGTGGGAACGATGCCATACATTTTCTACACATTACATCACCCGTCATTCTTTTGCGATTTGTTCTCGGACACCGCTCAATCTCTCTTATGAAAGAGCTCCATGGCCGTGGGCAGTGCTCCCAGTTGCTGCCGAATGGGTAGCCTATGCCATACGTCTCTGGGGTATAAGAAGTAACTTGGTTGTGTGCATTCTGTGGAGTTCTGCCCTCCCATATGGGCATGCCATCCCGATTTCTGGCGTCCCCTATGTTAATACCGCTCGGGTTCCCTGATGGTCTCTGTAACCCGGCAAGGATTTCTTCCGTTGTGCGCATCTCGGCCGGTTGCTTCCCCTTGTCCCTACTTAGAGTGGAGGAACCCTCTTTCACTTCTGGTTCCTTGCGGAGACGTCTTCTTTGTTTCGGCTCGCACTCCACTATGTGGTGCAGGAGGTGCGTGTTGGGCTTGTCCTTGTATAATCGAAAGCGTGCCCTGCAGTCCATACAGTATGTATGCTGTGGTCGTTGCAAAATACCTTGGGCGTACTCGGGGTCTGGCTTTTCGGGGCGAAAGTAGCACCACGGAGAGGGTTGCTCCCCCCAGTTATCCCATATGGGAAGTTTGAGATGTGGGTGGTACTGCTCCGGATCCACCCAGTTGAAGTAGGCGCACCATTCATCCTCGGCCAAGGGGCACCGGTAGAATCTCCTGGTCCGCTAGATCCCTTGGCGGTGTATCAACGATCGCTTCCAGTGTCGTGATCGCAAAGTCGGGGCTTTCGGTGCGGGCCCTTGAGGAGGTTTCTCCTTTGACTTTATCCATTTTGCAAGTTTCTTCTTGGAGTCTGTATGCGAGGAAGCGATTTAGAATTACTACTTTGTGATCAAGCGTAACATTAGCATGTCGCATAAAACTCACCGATTGGTTGCTCTCTTGCCCACCAGCCCTAAACTCCGGTCGATCTAGAAGGGGGACATATCCCGGCGGCCTCTCCCACCGGGTGAAGTTCTCGGGCGAAGTGGGGTAGGCATCGTGGCAGTTGTTGAGAAATTCGTAGTCACGTCGTTCCGGCCCGTCGATCCATTGGAAGAAGCAACACCGGTCCATGCGCTACAAAAGAAAACGACGCATGAAATGGTAGTGGTACCCTTAAGCGTAATGACACGATGAGGTTTACCTCATAGCCGTGTGCACAATGATAATGAGCGCGGCGGCCGTAGCTCCGTGGTTAGATCGCATCATCTTCGCCGGAAGGTTGCAGCGCAATTAGGTCGGGCAACTCGGAAGAAGCGAGCGTCAACACAACTCGCATCCGGGTATTCGGGGGTTAAGTTTCACTTCTTTGAAGAGGCGACGGTAGAGAACGACATCGTAGCCTAATTCGTGTGAAGTGTGCGAAGTTGATTGTCGATCTGTTGGTAATGGAAGTGTATCCCTCCACCGGTTTTATAGTGGTGGCGAGCTAGATAGCTTTGTCATCCACTTGGCAAAGATGCATGACCTGTCTCCCCTCTCCGAAAGCTGCACAACTGTCACATCATTAGCAAAGTGAACGACATGGCACGCCTTTCGCAAAGCTGCATCACCGCCACGCCGTGAAAGCCGCCGCGACGTCGTGGTCCAATAAGTTTGAGAAAGCCGATGGCGTGTTGTCAAGTCGCATTGAGGGTGACCGGTCGTGCGGCTTTTATTGAGGGTGGCAGGTCGTGCGGCTTTTATTGAGGGTGGCAGGTCATGCGGCTTATATTGAGGGTATTTGGTCGTGCGCTTTTGATTGAGGGTGGTAGGTCGTGCAGCTGAGGGTGATAGGTCGCGCAGCTTTGTGTTGTCTCGTGGTCCAATGCATGTTGGAAGTTATTTTTTGGGCCGGATGTACCAGATCTGCTATTTGGTATACGGACTACCATATTCCGTAAAAATATCTCAGTTACAACTCTCTTCGCATATAAATTCTCAACGCCCAATAACCCTAAGTATTACATTCGCGCACGAACCCTAACGATGAAGGATTTTCGGCGGCCCGTAGAAATGCATGTTGGAAGTTATTTTTTGGGCCGGATGTACCAGATCTGCTATTTGGTATACAGACTACCATATTCCGTAAAAATATCTCAGTTACAACTCTCTTCGCATATAAATTCTCAACGCCCAATAACCCTAAGTATTACATTCGCGCACGAACCCTAACGATGAAGGATTTTCGGCGGCCCGTAGAAATGCATGTTGGAAGTTATTTGTCTGCCGTCGCCCAACACCCTTCAGCCTACTTAAATCCGGAACCCACCGTGTCGCCTCCCAGGTATGATGCTCCGTGAATAAACCCACCACTCGAAAACCGTACATTTCCCCACTCCAGGTTGCCATCACTTCTTCCTTGTTGAAGAAATGAGACAAGAATATACCTGGATCCATTCGGATTGTTGAGCAGGCCGCCATGACATGTGCGCATGGCCTGTGTAATGCATTTGAGGCTTATTGCAGTGCATGCACATGTTTGTCTATGCATGGTGCATTCATGTGTAACTCTCACGGCTTTGTCCCACGCCCGATTTAGCTTTACATAGTACCTCAAATCGGAGCTCCCTCGTGCCCATCTTCAATGCTCTATGCATCTCCCCCTTCTTGCCCTTTTCCTCCATGTAGGTACAAATCATCTCGGAGTACTTCACATCAGGGGCATTCATGCGGGCGACGGCCCTAGCATAGCGATCCACAAAGTATTTCGTTATGCCACGAAGAACACCCTCCACTATAGCAACCAGGGGAAGTGGCCTCAACCCCCGCATGACCCAATTGTAAACCTCAGCCAAGTTTGTCGTCATGACCCCATACCTGGCGCCATCGGTGTCATAAAGCTGAGCCCATTTCTCCTTAGGCTCATGCTCTATCCATTCGGAGAAGGATTTCATAGCCCTTCCATTCCTCCGAACCAGGTGTAGAGGGTCTATTGGTAACTCTGCAAGCGCTACTGGGGCCTCCCTTGCGGAAGCTGTTGGCTTCTTCGCTGCCTCGGCTGTATGCCTTGACGTTAGCTCGTCCAACTTCTTCCATAGTCTCTCAAATTTTCTTTCACAGTTGCAGTCGCTTGACCTCTTAAAAAGCTTTGTCGACTCTTTGTTCCTGAATCGCTTGTAAAAATTGGCGCCCATGTGCCGCTTACACCACCTACTACGCAAATCAGGCCATGGATGTGTCTCATCTTCACCTTGCTGCAATTGCACGATCGCCTTTAGCAACCCGGGATGCCGATCATGTATGACACACACACCAGGCATTGTTCCACGACCCGGCTTTCACGTTCCTTAGAAACCATAGCCAACTATCGGTGTTCTCACCCTCTACGAATCACGGCGCAGCGGGAAGAACACGATTATTGCCATCGACTCCTATGGCGATCAATATCGGCCTTTGTAATTCCGGTCGGAAAAGTCCCATCCACGCATAACAACGGACGGCAATGTGCGAATGCGTTGATACACGCACCGAAAGCAAAGAATGCCCGCTTGAGCAACATCTTCCAGGAAACGCTGTGAAGGTTGCTCGAAAATATCGACATAAGTCCCAAAGATTCCTTTCCTTGATCACCTGAAGCAACCCTGGCAGATTCTCGATAGGAGTCTTCATACGTGCCAAACCTTGCTTCCAATGCCTTACCCGCTCTCCATGCCTTCGCATAGCTTATCGTGGTAATCGATACCTCTGCTCTATTGCAAGTATGATGGCACGTGGCTCTAAATCCAGGTTGCCCACAATCTCCCCGTACATTACATTGGCAACAAAGCCGGAAGATATATTTCTATGCGATTGTGTAGACTCTGTCAGCACATATGCATGCGGCACTACTATAGAACACTTCCAAATTGTGTCCCATTTAGGTTGGTAAGCATGGACACGCCATGGGCAACCTTCCATCTTGCATCTGACATCATACACCTGCTGATCTGACTTAGCAACCTGGAAGGGTCTACGCAGCGATGACACCGCCCATGCCGTGGATCGCTTCCTGCACCTCACCTTTATCCTTGTAAATTGCATCTTGCCGCACCTCATTCCGATCGTACCCCCATTGGATATCTTCACCCTCGTTGACCATCAGTCTGTCGAACCGACACTCATCCCACTCCGCGGGGAAAGGCTCTTCATCCTCTTCATCGTTACTTAAATCCTCGTAGTTCCGGCTCTCTGCGTCCATTGATATCACCAGCGATTCAATATGTTCTCCCTCGTCTGCCACACCCATTGGTTCCTGCACGTCTGCCACACCCATTGGTTCCTGCACGTCTTCCATTGGAACACCAACTTCCTCACCTTGCACTGCCTCCTGAGCCGAACTAACATCATGCCTCACTGAGTATTCTCTTGCTTGGCTGCTCTCCCCAACTTCCTCCTCTTCGTCACCAACAACCTCCTGCTGTTCCTCACGGATGCCCTCTGCTTTCTCAAATGCTTGCGCTAACAATACTAATGGCCATCCTCTCTCAATCGCTGCTCTGACATACGAACTCCATGATTTCGGACTGTAATTTCAACTAACTCCCAAGACGTCTGATTCCGTCTCCGACACCCTACTCCGTGCAGCTTCACACCATGCAACTCACGGTCAAATGAGAATATTTGGTATAACCATCTTCTAACTGTGCTCCATGAATGCTTCGCTGGACGTGACAGACCAACTACGACACTTGCGAAATGACTTAGTTCCACCCCTTCCACACCCATGTTCGGAATTCCCTCTCCGTAATATATTGTAAACTACACTCGTTCATCCATACCTGTCAAACATTTCATGAAATTCTTCTTGTAATGCGACACAAACCTTTTAGACTATATACTTATGCTACGTATAAACTTTCGATATGTTAAAAATCTATTTTTCAGTATTTAATACCAATTTTCTGAATTTATTTACTGATTTCTAAAATTTAGGAAAGAATGAAAGTAAAAATCATAATTTTTACCTATTTTTTAGGAAATTGTTCATGGCATTTTCGGCCCATGCAATCATCGCCGTGCAAAGCGTCGAGGCAAGCTCGTCGGCACGGCCGTGAGCCAAGGCAAGTGTGACACACGGCTGAGGCGAGCAAGGCCGAGGCAAGCGCGGCAAACACGGCCAACGGGGCCAAAGGCGGTCGTGGCCGAGGTGAGCACGGCGAGCAGGGCCGGCGCGGCGGGAGGTTTGTTCCTATATCGCGAAAACATCGCTAAGTCGCTAAACTAGGCGAGCAAGGCCAAGGCAAGCGCGGCAAACACGGCCAACGGGGCCAAAGGCGGTCGTGGCCGAGATGAGCGAGCAGGGCCGGCGCGGCGGGAGGTTTGTTCCTATATCGCGAAAACATCGCTAAGTCGCTAAACTAACGCTAAGTAGCATGGAGATTTGTTCCTATATCGCGAAAACAACGCTAAGTCGCTAATTCGAAAACAACGCTAATCGCTAAATTTTTGCTAAGTCACTAAGTCGCGAAAACATGACAATACTACTCGCTAAATCACTAATTAATCAATCTAGTCACTAAGTTAAATAAAACATACAAGAAAGAAAAAAAATTTACCCGCAGATGCGATCTTCTTCTTCCTCCTCTCCCTCTCCTTCCTCCCTCTTCTCCCTCTCCTTCCTCCCTCTCCTCCTCTTTCTCTTCTTCCTCTCCCTCTCTTTCTTTTCTCTTCTTCTTCTCCCTCTCCCTCTCTCTTTTCTCTCGCTCTCCCTCTCTGTGCGCGTGCAAATGGCGAGATCGGTCTCGCAGCCGAACGGGTATAGGCTCCTGTCTGTCGCCAATTCAAATGGACACAGGGGGGTAGTTTTGCTATTTTCTTTTTCGGTATATTATTTCTGTAAATTTTGATTAAAATAATATTATTTTAAAAAAAAATTCGAAAAAGGAGTATGTACACCGCGTTCTTCTTTTGATCTGTACACTCCATTTTGTATCCAGCTTGTGCTTGCCGCTCACTCAAATACAGGGAGTAGTTTGATATACATACTCCAGGCTGATCCATCTCTGAACACGTCAACCCTGACATGCACGCAGTTCGGTATGCATACTCCCTGCAACGTTCTCATCAGGCTGCCAGAAGAATCGGGAGTCGTTGAACTGATAGCTGATTAGTGGATTTGCTGCGGGTCGTGCATGCATCCACAAACCCGATCAAGATGTTCAGATCGCAAGAATAATGAACGGTAGATAATATGGGCGTAATGAACAGTAGATAATATATATATACTAGTAAGGTGCCCATTTGTTGTAATGAAAAAGAAAACGTGTACATAGCACACATGATTTTTCTTTTGCATCATTAAGAGAGTAAATGCAATATTCACACTTGGTACACAACAAAATGCAAAATAATTCTTAAATATCTAACTAAAGATTATATGAGTGCATATGAGAATTACTGCATATGCTCATGGGCGGTTGAAATTCTATTGAAGACATGAATACATAATATATCAATATACAAGAAGATTGACGCGTCATGCAAAAATAAGTACACACAGGGAATGTACAAGCATCATATTAGTAGCAAATAACATTTTTCCATAATATACTTCAATTCAATAAAATATTGTAAACAAAGAATATATATAAATTGAAGTTACTAATTGTATGGGCTCTGCAAGCAGTGAGATGAGCCCTATTGTAACACAATATGTTTGACGAAACTCTTCTTGTCCGCTACATTTATTACTTGCGGTTAGGCTTGAGGGGCTCATAATTTGCTGTCCCTGTTGTAGGCACTGATGATACAACATTAGCATCTGTATAGTTATGGGCAGGATTGAGCATTTGCTAAGCTGGTACTAAGACAAGCAACCGCAAAAATTCATATTTTTTTCAAGGTGGACATACCATTCCTGAGAGTAGTGCCTATAGCCTGTTTCAGAGTTAGAATATTGTAGTTGTTAGATTTATGCCTTCCCACATTTGCCTGCAGGTTACACCTAGGAATAGGCAGCACTGACTGTAGCTAGTTTAGGGACTCAAGATTAGGGCCTTATACACCGTAGGTACGAACAATTAATGTTGTTTGTGATTGATTTTCTTATCAGTATTTCATTTAAACACAATATTAAGCATACTACATATCCATGTTACATCTCAATGATTGATTCTAGACTTAATATTGGAGAGTCATAGAATTACAGAATGGAGAAACACCTTATCAGGAAGCAATTATGTCATTGACCTCCTAGCCTCAAACCCTGACCAGTTTGCATTGATTCACTGAAGATCAACAATGAAGAAGATGAAGGCAAGAGAAAGAAATCAGAGGGAAAGATAGGAGACGGATCAACGTAAAAAGGACAATAGCTTGTAACAGCCACAATTGGCCAGCGCTGCAAAGAAATGACCATAGTAGTTTCAAAATGTTTTAGAGTTTGATTATGCCTCTTGTTCAATCTCTCATGAAAACCCTCTATTTAAGGGGGTTATGTATGCATAAATAAAAAAAGGCATAAATCAGGAACAATTTTTATCATTTTTTACTGTATTATATCACATTTTTACTGCAGTGGATCGTATTATTTGTGTGAAATCATGTGCTAAAAAATTGGCTTAGTGATGAATTTGGCATTGCAAAGTGGTTGTGCTCATAGCATGTATGGTGCTTGTGCATATGCTGTTTCAGATGATTACTTGATATGCTTGTGATAGCATGGTAATAGTTTTGCTTGATGCAATGCGCTCGTTTGAGTGATCGCATGGACTAACATTGAGTCAAGTTGGAAAGAATTTGTGTTCGGAAAATTATTTCGTGGTTTGTTCATGTGCAGCCGCACGAAAAAAAAAAGTTCCAGCAGCCGGCGGCGCAAGAAAGAAGACGGCAGCAGGACGTTCGGCAGAACGTTCGTCTCCAGGAGACTTCCGTGCGTGAGGCAGCAGACAGAGTTTCACGAGAGAAGAAGATGCACAAAACAAAACAGGAAAGAAGCAAGGGGCTCTGGTGGCAGAACACACAGAGAGTTTCCGTGATTCTACAGTGTTATTACTGTAGCTACAATAGTTCTGTATCATGCGGGTCAACAGAACAGAGGAAAAAGGAGTTCGGCAGCACTCGATCAGATTCAGTTGAGTTTTTAATCTAACATGCTTAGTCTTCATTTGATCTAATTAAAGTTTTATTGGTTAATTCTTCGTAGATTTTGATTAATCCTGTAATTAGGGTTTGATTAATTTCCATCATTATCTGGTACAATCAACTTGCGAAGGTCATAATTTTAGATCTGTAGATCCGATTGAGCTGATTCTTGTTGTGTTAGTTTCAAAATTGAATCTAGTTTCTACAGTTAAAATTCACTTCAATCCAACGGTGGGATCTTCAGCAATTATTGTTTAAGTGAACGTATATCAATCTGTTTTTGTTGAAAACCGAAGCAATCTTTTATAATTCATTTAGGGGTGTTTTGAGAATCACTAAAAAATTGATTTAGCTTCCGTGCAATCATTCACCACCCCTCTTTTTGCTATATTAGTGTATATCGATCCTACACTTTGTGATAAGATCAGCCATATCAAACATTGGAAGACTTTTACATGCATCATACATGAAGAACTGGTGCATAATTACATGAATAGAAATTACCATGACAAGTGAAATTGCAAAGGAGGCTGGGATGAAGGAAAAAGCTATGCCAACAATATTGAAACAAAAAATGCATCCAAATCATGTATTAAGGCACCAAAGAACTAAAATCTATGAGACTATCTCCAGTGGTTTCCCGTCCCCTTCAAATCCCTTCGCGAACAGATCCCAAGTGCTCTAGCGGATTCCCTTCACGATTCCCTTCAGAAGGGATTTGTACAGTGAATCCCTATAGAAAGGGATTCTCTCTTCAATCCCAGAGAAAAATCCCTTCGAGTGGATGCTGTTGGAGATGATAGGAAATAAAGGGAATGAAAGTGGGGAAGGGAATGGAATGAAGGGAAATTGCTGGAGATAGTCTGAGAAATCATCAAATAAACAATTGATAAGTTCGTACTCTCATTGATTCAACTGCCACCACCGTACTTCATTATATCATTCCTCATTATTAGGTGTACTGTAGGGTCATAGCAGATCTTGCCAATCCTCCTCGGTAAAAACTGATAACATCAGACAATGCAAATCATGAATTCCAAAGAAAACCCTTACATTTTTAGACTAAAGTTTGTTGTCCTGCTATATTAGAAAACAAATAATTGTGATAACAAGGTTCAGCAATAAATGTCAAGCAATAAAAAGATATTTTGGCTACAGGATCAAACATCAATTTTGCGTCAATTTTATGTATACCTATGATGAAGGAATATACCATAAAGGTGAAATATTGTATGAATTTGCATCCTCATCAACCAAATAGATTCACCAATCAAGCGTTTTATTTCTTTTGTGAGCACCTATTGTGGTGAGAGCCCTTGCAATTGCAGCTGCAATCCCATCTAGGTTTATGACTTGGCCTCATGGGTGGTGCATTCTGCTGCCCTATTCGAGCTGAACATTCTTGATTTTATATGAGCAATGGGAAAAAGGGTTTCAGAAACTAGAACCAGTCCTTAACCCATAAGCTGGCCGGTTCCAGTTTCTGCACAGATTTGGGCAGGTTTCTGGGCAAAAAACTGGTCCGGTATTTGCTACATTTTGAATTTGAAAATTTCCAAAAAATAATGATTGGAAGTTGGAATTTGACACTTTTATACACATTTATATTAGTTATTCCCTTTTCTTCTACAACTTCGCGATTGGTTATTATAAATCCTGATGTGCCCTAATCTTTTTGTTAGGGTTCAAGTGTACCTTCGGTTGTAAATAGGTTGACACAGAAAAAGAAAGGCAGTCTCGAAAAGCATAAAAGGCTCAAATGCGAGAAATTTTGACTGTTCTGGCCTCTTTCACACTGTTTTTAACAGATCTAGCTGGCCGTCTCATGAAATTACAAAAATAGCCCGTGAACAGTACATTGTCGCGGAGCCCGGACGCGGATTTTTTTTAAAAAATTTTCTATTCAGAATCCCGCGATGCCAGAGCGCGATTTTTTTAAAAAATAAATAAATAATAAAAACAGCGCTCGGGGAGTGCGGTTTTTTTTAGAAAATTTTGTTTCTCGTCTTTTTTTTTTAAATCCCGCGGCCAGGGTGCGCGGTTTTGAAAAAAATATATATTTTTTAAAATCAAGCGCTAGGGGAGCGCTGAAATATTTTTTTAAAAAAATTTGTTTTGTTTTTAAAATCCCGCTGTCTGGGACCGCGATTTTGAAAAAAAAATTGTTTTTTTTAAATCAAGCGCTCGGGGAGCGCGGTTTATTTATTTTCGATTTTTTTTTTCAAAAAATTTGTTTTGTTTTTTTTAATACATGCTTTAAAAATTTTTTTGTTTTTTTTAAACATCGCAGTCATGATTCGAATTTTTTTTAAAAAAAGTTGCGGTTAGTCAAAGAAAAATTTTATATCGGTGTTTTTTTAAAAAGGACCGCGACCGCTGGTTTCAAAAAAAATTTATTTTTTCCCGATGGATTTGAAAATTGTATGTTTTTACTTGTTTTTTATTTTCACGCGGTGGTTGCTTGCGAGAAACATGGGGGCATACTGCATGCATGCCTGCTCCCTTTGGATGCTTTCATGCTTTGATTCTCTTAGCCTGCATCCTAGCCTACATAGGATGCTTTGATTCCCTTAGCCTGCATGTATGGTGCTTGCTTTCGGCGATAAAGTGAGCGACGTGACGCCGTGATATGACGTGGAATAATTGTTTTATCTCCTGATTTGCCTCCGTAAATTAAGCGGGAGAGCTCAGCCTGCGTTCCTTCTCTATAAATCCTCACTCTCTGATGGTTGCGAGCTCGCGCAAGAACGAAGCGGCAAAGCGAGAGAGGTCGATTCTGGAAGGCGAGAGAGGAGTGATTTCGCAATAGCGAGAGGTTTGAGTTCACGAAGGAGGCAGCGATCACGGTGTTCATTTACTTTTACGTAATTCTTCTATGCTTTCTGTATTTCAATTAGTTCATTCCGGATTTGTATTTTGCAGGCATTGCTCTGGAGTTTTGTTGATCTTTGATACAACTTCAAGAAGGTTAGTTAGAAATCTTCATGAGTATTAGTATATTATGGACAATGCAGTATTAGTGATTAGTGTAGTAGTGGTTGTTTTAATAATGTATTGTTGTGGACAATGTAGTAGTAGTGACCAAAGGTAGTAGTAGTTTTAATGATCTACAGGTGTCAACAGTGTAGTTGTAGTGACCATTGTAGTAGTAGCAGTAGTTTTAATGATCTACGGTAGTGGACATTGTAGTTGTAGTGACCAGTGCAGTAGTAGTAATAGTTTTAATGATCTACGGTTGTGGACAGTGGATTGTAGTGACCAGTGTAGTAGTAGCAGTTTGAATGATGTAATGATGTCGATAGTGTAGTAGTAGTGTCCAGTGTAGTAGTAGCAGTTTTATTGATCTACTGTTGTTGAGAGTGTAGTACCAGTGTAGTGTATTGTTAGGCTAGGGTTAATTGTTCGGTTAGAGTTAAGTATTTACTTTTCTGCAAATAAGTACACGTATTTTCTGCAATTTGCTTTTATGTATTTTAGTGCAAGTAATAATATACTGGTAAAATGCACGCCATGAACAAATTAGTACGAAGTCCATGTTTAATTAGGCAGGTTATTGGAAACTATCAATTTTAGTCTCTTTGAAACTAGTAGAATCAGTCTGGATAATTGAAATATGTTTAAAATGCGAAGTGCACCCCGTCGATCATTTTAGTACAGCGCGATCATACAAAATTGAGTGAAGGCCTATAAATTGCAAAGTAAAATTTATAAATCCTAAAATAATACGATAAGCTCGTTGGGCACTTGAAGACATGCAAAAACTTCATGGTCACTTAATAGGATTTAATGCCTAAAAATTATGTAGAAAAGAAGGGAAAAAAAAGAAAAGAAGAGAAAAGAAAAGAGGAAAACTATAAAAACATTTAATTAACAAGGTTTTTGGAAACTATCAATTTTAGTCTCTTTGAAACTAGTAGAATCAGTCAGGATAATTGAAATATGTTTAAAATGCGAAGTGCACCCCGTCGATCATTTTAGTACAGTGCGATCATACAAAATTGAGTGAAGGCCTATAAATCGCAAAGTATAATTTATAAATCCTACAATAATACGATAAGCTCGTTGGGCACTTGAAGACATGCAAAAACTTCATGGTCACTTAATAGGATTGAATGCCTAAAAATTATGTAGAAAAGAAGGGAAAAGAAAAGTAGAGAAAAGAAAAGAGGAAAACTATAAAAACATTTAATTAGGCAGGTTATTGGAAACTATCAATTTGAGTCTCTTTGAAACTAGTAGAATCAGTCAGGATAATTGAAATAGGTTTAAAATGCGAAGTGCAGCCGGTCGATCATTTTATTACAGCCCGACCATACAAAATTGAGTGAAGGCCTATAAATCGCAGTAAAGAACATGATTTTGCATAAATAATTATGTTGTATCATTCAAACTCAAGTGTGGTGTTTAATGCGCGTGCTTTTGTCTTTCGCTATGGTAGGTACTACATGGCAGAAATTTTAGAGTTGTGCGTGTTTTATGGTAACGATGTTGTTCGAGAGGGTCCATATGGGGTGGACCTTTCGAACTGCGAAAGGAAGATGATCCAGGCTCCGGGTCTAACGGAGATGAGTCTGAGCGACCTCCGTACGTGTGTGAGAAGCGCATTCGATCCATTGATTGCCCAAAAGAAGCTCGTAATCAAGGCGATACATGCTAGAGTTGTGGAAGGTTCCACCAACTACGTGTGGGAGCTTTGCAAGATTGTGGGGAGCGCAATGTGGGGGGAATATATGCAAGTTGTGATGAACCCTAAAGCGCTGATACACCGTCGGCCGATGGTGTATGTGCGCTTCCTGGATAGAGGCCAAACATCTAGTCCCCTCGGTGGCGGTGGCGGTGGCGTCATCGTTGAAGAATCATCTGGGGCCATCGGTACCGATGAATTTCAGGCGAATGAAGACATCGGCCAGTGGTGGTCCGCTCGCATTGACTGCCACGAGCACCTGGAAGGCATGGCGGAGGAGGAAATATCTGATGAAGACGACGAAGTCGACACGGATAGCAGTGAAGACGACGATGGAGCTCCAATCGGTGGCATTGTCCCTCGTACACATGCACGACTTACTACGACACCTCCGTCAAGGGCCGAGGAGGTCACCCACGCCGAGCGACTAGCTCTCGGCCACCCTCTGCACCGCGCAGCACGGCAGGATGACGCGGTACGAACATACATTATTTTTCAATTCACATTTCGTTTACTAATCATGTTGTCGTGCAGTTCGATCGTGCATACCGTATCATCGAGGAGGGTTCGAGCATACTACAGCCTGGGAAGAGGACTACTATTTCCGACTTCAAAGCGGCTGTAAGTTCTATGGTGGACCAAGCGAAGGGAATCGTCAAGGCATTGACATGCGGTAAATCCACGATGGCGTTGTCGCGGCGTGGTCTTTGAGGAGGCGCTCGTCCTCCATCTCCCAGGTCATCACGCCCCAGCATGGTCGAAAGACAATCGAGCTTTGCACGAGCGTCTTCATCCTTGTGATAATTTTGTTTGCAATTGCGAACTAGTTCATGCTGTATGCGTCACATATGTTAACTTCTTTAATCTATGTCATGCAATGCAATCGTTCCATTTGTGTTATATATTTTCTCTTATTTTTTAGCACAATATTCTAGTATATTCTATATCTATCATATTTTGTATGCGTCACATATGTTAACTATTATTATTTTGAAGAATGGACCAGATTTGATCTATGATATACGGACTACCATATTGTACAAAAATATTTTATTTACACCTTTCTTTACAAGTAAATTGTAGTAGCACAATAACCCTAAGTATCATAGCCGAGAACCACATTTTTGCAAAACGAGGGTGGGAGCGGGAAAAACGAGAGGGTGAATCACAAGTAAGATGTCACTGCGAAAAATAAGTTGGACCACACTCTTTATCACGACTTAAAACTTAAAGGAGTACAACGAACAAGGAAAATAATAGTTACAACTAGACGTGTACTCAGTGCATCGAGGCCACTTCCCCTTCTCCCATGCCTCTTAATATATGGACCATCATGTTCTGCAAAAATATTTTATATACACCTTTCTTTCCATGTAAATTATAATAGCGAAATAACCCTAAGTATCACATGCTACACGACCTGTCACCCGAAAACAAAGCTGCACAACCTGTCACCCGCAATCAAAGCTGCACGACCTGTCACCCGCAATCAAAGCTGTATAAATCATTCTGGCAGACTATGGGAGGGATTCCCTGTCTAAAGCTGTGGCCATAGCCAGCCTCATATCCCATCACATGCAAAGTTGCAGAGGAATCCGATGCTAGCGGATTTCAACTTCTCTTAAGTCCGCCACTCTCTCGTATGGCTGGCTATTTAAGCCCCAGTGGTCGCCTACTAATAATCACACCAACCAGGCAAGCAAGCTTCGGGCCAAACAGAGGGAAGACGAAACATGGAGCACAAGTCCGCCAGCCAGACAACCAGTGCCAATGGAGTACCCCTCGCCCCCAAGGCACAGCCTTCTCGAAGACATCCCCGAAGGTACGCAGGTCTCCATGTGTCTATGCAGGGATCCTTGCCGGTTCCAAAAGTCTTTAGACAACTCGTACACCTACGGTATGAGGTACTGGAGCTGCCGCAACTACGACTCCGAGCAAACGCTGGAGACGCGGATGCGACAGAAAAGCCCGGTAAGTTCGTACTCGCATTGATGTTACATCAAACCGTGCAAACCTTAATACTGTAATACCATCTGCTGTCACCAATCGCAGCCTCCATTGTGCGAGTTCATCAAATTCTACGACGCAGAGCAGACTCCTGACATGGAGAGGACGCGGAATTGGGAATACTCGCATCGTAGAACTATGGTAGAGCAGCAGTGGCGTGAGCAGGACGAGGAGGAGAGGCGCATGAAACATCATGAGGAGAGGCGCATGAAACATCATGAAGAAATGCGTGCAAAGAGGGAGGCCGAACGGCAGCGCCTTGCGGTAGAGCGGGAGGCCGAGCGTGAGAGGAAGCGCGAGAGGGCGGCTAGGGCCAGGGCGGCAGGCACCGATGGGTTGCGCAAGGGGAAATATCCCCGGTGCACTCAATAGTGTACCCGAAGTGCCCTTGTTATTTCGTTTACCTAAGGCATGTTCAACTTTAAGCCATTATTACCGCCCATCTGTAACCCCGATATTTGTTTCCCGTAATCTCTCAACTATCATATGGAGTGATATGTAACGGTTATTTGCATTTCAATCAACTCCGGTTATATGCATTTCAATCATGCGATATGGAGCGGTTATTTGCATTTGAATCAGCAAACGATTTCTAAATTTTACAGAAAGAAATATAACTAAATCGGTCATTTCCATTTGAATCAGCTCCGGTTGAAAAATCAGAAAAAATAAAAATAAAAAAAAATCCTTAATCGATGTTTTGGGGTTTTGGGTATGCCATACAGGTATAGGGTAACCCGAAATTTCAGGTTTCGAACACCAAAATTTTCCAAAGTTTGGTTTCTTGAGAAGCGTTTTGCCAGATAATTCATCACTGCTTTTTTTACATTTTTCAGATTTTTGATCAATTAAACAGTTAAAACAAAACAAAATAAAAAAGCAATTTTGTTAATTACAGCGGTCCCTGACCGTTTGTTTTTTTTTCAAAAAACAATTAAAAAATTTTAAATGGAGGGATCTAAAAAAAACTTTATTTTGAAAATCTGTGGTTTTTTTAAAAAAAACAATTTTTTTTTTAAAAAACAGTGTTCCTAGACTGCGTTATTTTTAACAAAAAACCAAAATATATTTTTTTAGAAAAACTAAGCGGTCCTCGACCGCGGTTTTTAAAACAAAAAAACAAAAAAAAAATTTAAATACACAGCGGTCCCCCGCCGCGGTTTTAAAAAAAACAAAAAAAATTGTTTTTTGCAAAACCAGCGGTCCCACACCGCTGGAATTGAATTTTTTTTAAAAAAAAAAATTGTCGCGCTGTGCCATCGCGGGATTTCAAATAATTTCACTGTTTAGAGGTTTTAAGCGGCTAGATCTGTAAAAGAAAAGTTAAAGGAGGCCAGATTAGCGAAAAATTTCAAATGCGATCATCTAATATATCAAATGTACATGCCATGCTGCAGACTTCATTATTTGGAGATTTACGGAAGGGATGTGTGCCTCACTATAATGGGTATGGCTACCAGGTGAGTTATGATTTAAAAACCAGTCCTTAACCCATAAGCTGGCCGGTTCCGGTTTCTGCACAGTTTTGGGCAGGTTTCTGGGCAAAAAAACTGGTCCGGTATGTGCTACATTTTGAATTTGAAAATTTCCAAAAAAATAATGATTGGAAGTTAGACTTTGACACTTTTATACACATTTATATTAGTTATTCCTTTTCTTCTACAACTTCACGATTGGTTATTATAAATCCTGATGTGCCCTAATCTTTTTGTTAGGGTTCAAGTGTACCTTCGGTCGTAAATAGGCTGACACAGAAAAAGAAAGGCAGGCTTGAAAAGCATAAAAGGCTCAAATGCGATCATCTAATATATCAAATGTACATGCCATGCTGCAGACTTCATTATTTGGAGATTTACGGAAGGGATGTGTGCCTCAGTATAATGGGTATGGCCGTATGGCTACCTGGTGAGTTATGATTTAAAAATCTTGAGGTTATAGTGCATCATACAACAAAAGGATAATCCTATGATAGCGGTAATCCTAACTTCAGACAGATTTTCTAAAACAAATCCTTGTCAAATGACCTGGTGTGCGTTTGGTTCATGGTATGAGGTTGAATGGGATGGGATGGTCCTGTACCATTTGGTTCCATTATTTTGGGTGAATGAGATGGTTCAGCATCTAGAGAGAATATTCCTTAAATTTGTACCACTTGATCCAGGACGGGATGGTTCCGTTCAAACAACCAAACGCATGGATGTCTTTTTTGTTGAATCATCTCATACATTTACTGTTGCAATCAGACAAACAGAAAAGTTCACTATTGTCACGCGCAACAGAAAGGCATTCCTTTGCACTGCTATAGTTTTCGATCTTCCTTAATGTGCTAAATAGCTAGTAGCTAGTATTTAGAAGAAGAAAAAAAATGTGTTTTTAGATCAAATGCGTTATGAAATTGGATTCGATGGTACCTTAATGTGCTGGTTATATATTTTTAGATCAAATACTTGGATTGATCGCGGTATGCTTGTAGGACCACAGTAGAAAATGCAAAACATTTTTTCCATTCATTAATTTCTCTCTGACACAAAACAGTCTACCTCCTCTTAGCACAAATCTACACATCTAGATAAACTAATACTGATATTCTGATAACTTAGCACAAACATACATAACAATTCCAGGGGCTAAGCAGGGAACATATTAAGGATCCATTCAAGGCACCATGGCTCGCTCAGAAACACTCATACACACTAACACACTTTGCAAACAAGCTATAAGAACCAAGGAAACAAGAACCAGAAGAGATCACAAGAACACACGGGTAGGCAATTGTTTGTACCTGCCGATGCGATTGGCGAGAAGAAGAATAGCAGCGGGAGGAGGACGAAAGTTGTGTTTTAACCCAATTAGGTCGTCAACCTCCTAGCCTCAAACCCCGACCAATTTGTGTTGATTCACTGAAGATCAAGAATGAAGAAGATGAATGCAAGAGGAAGAAATCAGAGGGAAAGAGATAGGAGATGGATCTATTTACCTTATCCCAATTTTTTGAGGAGCGGGAGAAGTGGAAGCAGAAGAAGTGGAAGAAGAGCTGCTCCTAATGTAGTGTCCAAGGTGGCAACCGCCGAGCTTGACTGGAACAGTTGCAACTTTCCTGGCATCGTGGAAGTGGATGACCTGGAGTCCTTCTTCGGTCATGGCCGATGGCGATTGTGGCTTGGAGAACAAATTGAGCGCTCTTCGGCTTAGGGAATGCGGCGACGGGCACGGTGAGGCAATGAACCTGACGGGTAGATTGAGGAGGGGGAGCACGTAAGGGAGGATAATTGCGGCGCGGGGCTGTGCTATGGCCTATGGGTAGGAGCCATGGAGGACGCGCGGGGGAAGCCGGCGCGAGGAGTGGACGGCGTGGGGGGAGGACGGCGTGCGGGGTGGAGATCAGCGAGGCGCCGGCCAATTTGCGATGCAGGTGCGAGCGGGGTCCGGGGAGCAGAGGTTGGGAAGGTGGGATTGGTTTGGTTTGGTTTTTTTTTTCCTGGTGATTTGTTTTTGGGTTTTGATAACTTTCATCTAGATATTTTCTTTAGCAATCATTATCCAAATTCTTTGTCATTGGATTTGCTTTGAGATCAATGCACACCCCCTTGAATTCGAGGTGGTTGCTATGTTTTGATCGGACAGATATGTGTTTTGATCGTACGGTCCAAAATGTGGATGTTTTTTGGGACAAAAACATCTGGATGATGCCTATACACTCCCTTTGTTTTTTTTGCGAAAACAGGTTTTTCTCTTGAGTGTTTAAAAGTCGTGGGTTAGCAATGACGTCGCCAAATGGGCGGCCTGGCATTCCCTGGCCGTTTAGGCCTGGCTAATATGGTCAATCGAGTCGTGCCATACCATGTCAACCTATTAGTATAATTTTTTTTAAAAAATATCAAAAAAAAATGAAAGAAAATGTTAAAAAATAGAAAAATTTTGAAAAAAATAGAAAAAAGGGGGAAAATTAGAATAATTAGAAAAAACTCAAAGGATGTAGGAACATTTTTATAAAAAATATATGGAAATTAAAAAAGCTAAAAATATGAAATAAATTCTAAAATATGATAAATATAAATAATTTGAATTAAATAAGGAGCTTTATTAATGTTTTGCTGCCTTGTTAAAAACTTTGTCAAGTATAAACTCAACATGAGAAAACCTTGGTAAAGAAAAAAGAGTACAGCCTATAGCTCAGTGATACAGAAAAAAGTAAAGATTATAATTATTCTTCCTGGTCAAGATAAAAATTTTCAAATATCACCGCCATCTCAACATTTTTTGTAGTGTGTTGAGCTTATTGTTTAGCTTGTTCCTAATCTTTCACAGTGAGAAGTATTTCCACTATCTCATTTGTCAGATTTGTTTTTCTTTCCACGATTATTCCTATGGATAGAATGAAAGTAGACTCCGAAAAAATCATGGAGATAAGAACTGTTAACACATCCCGTGTTAATATGGAAGCACCAGATATGTTATCTTATGCTCGTGCCACCACTGCAAAATGCTGATATCCTCCTCTTGGTAGTTGACAGCGTCGCTGTTGAAATAGGTAGCCAGCTCCCCACCACCTGTTGTTGTGTGGTTAGCACATAACATGTGAAAAATAACTAGAACAATTAGTACCTATCGCATCACTTAGAAGTGAGAAAACATTTCTAAGTCCTCAAATTTTAGCTCTAGGATATAAAATATATGAAAATGCATAGAACATAGAAATTTCTTTCTAATATTTTAAAATTTTAGTTTTCATACAAAACTAGTTTCACGCGAAATACTATCATTTTCATGGTTCATTAAGTGAGTAGTAATTTCAAGAATATTATGCACAATTAAAGGAGAGGTTGAGTAATAAACTCTAAATAAAGAACAAGTTGCATCATAAAAAATTTCCAAAAATATCAGCAAGTATTTAGCAGTATACCAATATTGCTCTATGAGTAGCGGTTGACCATCCTGGATACAATAGTTCGTATTAATAAAATAGAAAATGTAACCTAATAGGGTATGAGTTCCTTAAGCATAAAGAAAGTAGAGTTCCATCTAATCGGCATATCTACACCAAACTAACGTTGACGCACACCCATTGCAAGACAATAGTTCTTATATGGTGCTGCTCATAGATTAGAATTATTAATAAAAGATATTGCAATGCGAAAAGGTTCGATGTACATATTTAACCTCTTTATACCAGATTTAACTGTAAGATTAATAATATGGCAAGCACAACGCTGATGTAACAAGAAAGATTGGACATGCGTACTAAAAAACGGAGTCAGAATATTCATTGCAGAAGTGTTTGTAGTAGCATTATCTAATGTTGTTGCAAACATTTTATTTGTGAGGCCAAAATCTTTCACAACTTTTACAATATAATCAACAATATTCTCACCAGTGTGTGCTACATCAATTATTTTGAATCTTATAATTCTCTTCTCTAGTTGTCACTTATTGTTTACGAAATGAGCAACTACACTAAGGTAATCCTCTTTAACCCTACCACTCTATATGTCTGATGTCAAAGACAGAAAAAGTACAAATACTTAGCTTACTACGACAATTATTATAGTATTTAATCAGATATCTAGTTGTTGTCTATATAGAAATTGCAGAAAACCTAGGATTATGAGCGGTGTTAATGTAGTTTTCAAATACTGGTGACTCACCAAAGTGTAAAGGTAGATCTTGGAAAGTGATTAAATGACGAAGAGCTTCACGAGCTACCTTATGATTGTAGTTTCAGTGACATACCATACTGTCGGGGTTGTATTGCAGCTGCATCTGTCTCATAGCCAATCCCGCTTTTTTTTACAGGTCTCAGCATACCTCTTCAAGTGCCCCATTCCACCTGAAGATTTCACAGTTTTATTTGGGTTTACAATATTTGCAAATAGCATACCTATTCTGAACGTTGTCTGATATCTCGAAATTCTAGTCAAAATTTTCCTTAACTCCTGATGTACTGCGTCTTGACCTTTTTGCCCCAGTGCTTGCCGACGCAGTAGCACTTGTAGAGCCTAAGAATGGTACAGGTAATGCAGCTTCTTTAGCTTGATATATCCACAAGAAGCTCTTCGAGTGAAATCCCAAAATCAGAAGCTAAGAATAACGGAAATCCTAATTATCCATTAAGAAAACGGAAGAAATAATTACGCTATTATTAATTTCATATCATTGAAAATAAAAAAACTGCAAAATTAAATCAATATTCTTACCTTGATTTCTTGACAAACCGGAATCCGAATTTTGAATTTTTTATTTATTTTTGGCAAAACTATTTTGAATTTTGTCAAATTATCACCAAGACGACAAAAATTTTCACAAGAAAATGAAAAGAAGAAATTGCAAATTTGTTGATTGGGGAAATGGGGGGTGTTACTCTATTTATAGAAAAGAAATTTGAGATTTTTAAAAATTATTTCGAATTTTTTTAAAGTCAACCGCTATATTTCAAATAATCAACGTGCCTAAACGAACGGATCAGCCTTTCTTGTGCGGTTCATCCTCCTCCCCTTCCCCTCCTCTCTCGACGGATTCTCTGGGACAGCTGGCGAAGACGGTTGCAGTGGTACGGCCGACGTCGGGCTCCAAGAAGAACTCTGGTTATGGTTCTTCCCAATGTCTCTTGATTTGTCTCCTGATTTCTTCCCTATTTGTGTCGCATGTACTTCTCTTCCTTACCTTTTTGTTTGAATCAAATCAGAGCTATTGTCCCTTCAAAAAAAAAGAAGAAATCAGAGCTATTGTGCGACCCAAATTGGGACCTGGCTTTTCCTTTTGGACGTGTCCAGAAGTTGGTAAGCAAGGCCGAATTGTTTGAGTTGTTACATGTTTGAAATTTTGTTGTTCGAGTTAGCAAGGTGTTGGTACTGAAATATTTGTATGAAGCACCGAAAGGCTTGTGCGGACTGCGAAGCACTGTAAGATTGTGTAATGCTACCACTAGATTGGGTTGAATTTGGAGCAGAGAGTCGGCTTAGCCATTGATTCATTGGAGCTATGAAAGAGGCAGCTTCGCTTTGTGCCAGCTCTGAGTTATCTCAATTTTAGATTCGATTTCCCCCAAATTTTTGCTGAAGATGAGATGCCAACCCGAATTGTGTGCCAAATGTGACGCTGAATATAATTGAGATCGTGATTATTTGCTTACTTTATCCTATGCTTTCATATTGCAATTTCTAGATGAGAGGTGTCACTCTGGTTTCTAGATAAATACTGAATACCTCATGTGCTAAGGTTTATGGGTTTTGTTCTGTAACGTGTGCCTATGCTAGATCGTGCTTTCAGAGCACCCGCGATAAAGGAAGTGTGAGTTTTCCTGGACTGACTTGTTTGAGTTCAAGTTGCGCCCCTTTCACTTGAGATTACGAAGTGCTGGTTTAGTTTTCACGTCCTAAAAATGATAAGATGAATTATTGGATGCTGTATCAATGGTAGAATGTTCCAGCCGAAATGAACCTTTTGTGTTGTAATATACTGAGATGTACCATGGATGCTCAATTGCGTAGTTCGCTGAGATCATGTTCCATGGATCAACAAGGTGCTTCTGCGTTGGATCAATTGTGGGAGGAAGTAGCACCGCTGTTTTATTGTTGTAGCTGGTAGAAGTTGTATTTGTAAAATTGCAGTTGCAAGGTTGAATCAGGTTTGGCAAATGTTTTGTGTATGAAGCTATCACATGGTCTAATCAATGAGTACAAGTAGATGTTTCTATTCAGTTATTTGTGTCATTTCTTGAACGAGCGATTATATCAGGTTCAGTCCAAAATAATGATAAAATGATTCCTTATGAGCGTCATTTCATTTGGATTCTTGTGTTTCATTTTGTATTTATGCGAGTGCCGTATGGATGTTACTAGTACATGATGCTGGTGCAGCAATATAGATGTTGCTTCTGAGACCAAAATATGATTGAAGTCTTGTGGATGAATCAGAAAAGATCGTGTGTATAGATTCCATGTAAGTTTTTTTTTCAATACTTAAATGAGGTTTGTTGCTGCTATCTTTGTATCAATCAGATTGAGCACATGTCGATTACTCAAATGGTTCTGGTAGTGGCAAGCAAATTTGTGCTACTCTTGTCATGTCGAGAAATGGTTGGAACTGAGACAAACTCTTTTACTTGTAGGGATCTGAATGAAACGGAAACAAATTGGAAGGTCCAGAATTGAATAGATCATTTGCAGACATGACATATTGGGACAAGACAAATCTTTTTCTCATAAGAGACATCACACATGTCCATAACACATTTAGATATGACAAAATATCTGATACACTTGGTTTAGCAAGAACTCGAACCTTAAGCTCACTGCTACAAGACCGATACAAAGAGGCAAATTCCAATCAGCTCACACCATTCAACCTGATACAATGCAAATGTGATACAAAAGCTTACATCCACTCTTTTATGTCCACAAAATTCAACATTACACTATTTCATTGCACAAAAAAATGAGATACACATTTTACCAGACGATCCCACACAACCACAATCTGCAGCTTATCCAATTCATCTTAACAAGCGTAACTACTCTTATTTATCTGATTCATTGCTTCATTTATGTCGCGCAAAATTCCTTCAACCCATGCACACTGTTATGGGTCAACAGAGCCTATGAACAGCACCACGGTACTGCATCAGAAGGCGTGAACACTGCACCGGGCATCAGAGCACACGGTCAAGGTTGCTTGGAGAATAAGAAATCAAGGATTAAGTCAGATTAGTTACTATAGATAAGATTAGTTACCATAGATTAGAATATTGTTTTCTTAGGCTCCAAGTTAGACATCCTATAAAAGGGATGACATGTATCACTTTATGGAGGAAGAAATGAGTAAACCAAGTTTCTAGTAGATCAGGCGCTGCCATCGATAACTGGCCGGGTGGCTCTGACCAAGGCGCTAACCGACAATGACTCGTTCGTCGCGTCAAGGGCCCTATCTCATCCTCGTTGCGTCGGCGCGACCGTGCGGCGTAACTATTGGTATCGAGCCCGACGATCCTCCTACCACGGTGACCATCGAAGATCGCATCTCCAACCTCCGCGCCTCTTCGATCGAAGGTCCAACGCTTCATCTACCGATTTATCGAAGGTCCAACGCTTCACCTCGTGCGAATCTTCCAAACTTCAACCTTGAGGACAAGGTTGATTTGCAAGGGGATAATGTTATGGGTCAACAGAGCCTATGAACAAGACCACGTGATCGTAGCGCGTGAAACGACTGCAGGTACCGTAGCACACACGGTCAAGGTTGCTTGGAGAATAAGAAATCAAGGATTAAGTCAGATTAGTTACTATAGATAAGATTAGTTACCATAGATTAGAATATTGTTTTCTTAGGCTCCAAGTTAGACATCCTATAAAAGGGATGACATGTATCACTTTATGGAGGAAGCAATGAGTAAACCAAGTTTCTAGTAGATCAGCGGCCATCGATAATCGGCGGGTGGCTCACACCAAGGCGCTAGCTTCGACAACAGCTCATTTCGTCCGCGTCAAGGGCCCTATCTCATCCTAGTTGCGTGCGCGGACCGTGCGCGTAACACACACCTCTGCACTCGATGGGAAGCATTACATAGTCACCCATGGCTTAACAATTGAAAATAACCATGCTTATCACGGCGATGCCTAGTCACCGCCTAGGTGTCCCAGCGGCCGAAGGGGAACGCCAAGAACGGCGACGCCCTCCAGTCGAGGCAGCAGGCAACTAGGTGTTGAGGCAGCTTTAGGGAGTCAGGCGCCGAATGGTGATGAGGCCAGGAAAAAGTAGAGGACGGATGAAGTGATGCAAACTTAACCCTAGCGCACGAAGAGAACAAGAGAAGGGAGCTCCACCGCCACCTCCGTCGCCTCCACTGACAACGCCTCTAGCTCCGGTAAGATCCCCAATCCCAATCTGACAATCCCCCTTTGCTGCTATTGCTAATCCCGACTTCCTGAGCCCCCTCCGCCGCTACTGCTGCACCGCCCTGCCGTTGTTGATCCCTCTGCTAATGTTGCTCCACTGTTGCTACTCCCTCTGTTGCTCTCGATCCCCCCTCCACTGCTGCTGCTCTAGATCCCCATCCGTTGCTACTGATCCCTCTACTGATGCCGCCATTGCTGCTGCATTTTGTTTGGTTGCCTAACTTTCACCTAGGCATCGAGGCGACTATCCTCGCCGGGGCACCATAATAACCATGAAAATAACTCAAAATCAGGTAAATAACAATGGGTCCAACCTGGGAAGTCTATCACGGATTCAAAGCAATGCTTCAAAAGGAATAGATTGAAATCTGATCCATGTACCAATCAAATACCAGAAGTCAAGTATGCTCTCAGGAATATTTCTCTCAAGAAGCATGCCTCCCTCAGGTCAAGAACAAGAACATATTTCCGTGATAGCTGCTAGAAGTTCCATCATGTTTCCAAATCAAAATATTTCAAGCCTGTTGTAGTACACTTGGAACTAAAAGAAGTGCTAGTTCTTGAATTGAAAAGGCAAAAAAAAAGAGCATAAGTTGATGAACAATCTAGTAGATTTAAAAGTACTGACAAAATGAACATCTTGATGTAAAGTCTCACCAAAGCGCAAGCAAATATGCACGTACAATTTGCAAGCATAAGACATAGTACACAATCTTTTCAGTTCATCAGTTCAACAGCTTCAGTTAAACATTTAAAGCACATTATTGCATAACTGATATCACAGAAAAGTAACCGTAGCTCAAGGAAAATTTTGCAGGGGGAAGTCAGTGATGAACATTATGACATGTAGCTCAGATTTCTAACTACAAATATTTTGCATGGGAAACTGTAACCCAAGTGTTTGCATCAATATAGAAAAATGCTGGCTTTATTTGGGAAACGCTAAATGTTTGTCCCTAGCAGCAACAAGTTAGATCCCCACAGTGGAAATCATATGTCCCCAGCATGGAACATTGGGGGAATTGGTTAGATTGTAACATGAATTCCAGGATTGCAGGGTGCCAAAATACAAGATGTGATGTCAGTTTGTGTAACAGCCCAAAATTTCTTAAGTCGATAATGCATGTATATCATGCTCAGGTCATTCATGTTAGTGACATAATCTTCACTCATTTAAAACTTCTTAAGTGATAGTATCATTTTACTTGAATGAGTATGAAATTCATGCCATTCTAAACCTTCTATTCATCTACATCAACATTTTTTACTCATAGTCAATGACATATGGACCATGTCTACATGAGAGAAATGTGGGCTACACCTACCACTTTGTCCTTTTCTCACTTCTACCCACTATGTGACATGTGAGCCATGCTTGCAAGAGAGAGAGTGGACTGCACCTAACCACTTACTTTTCTCTCTTTATCCATCTCTTACCCATCTCATTACCCAGTCTATGACACATGGGACCTTGCCCCACATGTAAGTGATGGAGTGGGCAACTATATAAGCACCCCCACCATGGTTTCTCCTCCCTACCCACCTCATTTGCTGCTCATTCCAATTCTGAAAATCAGCACAAAGGAGAGAGTGAGAACTCCTCCAACCCTCCTCCATTTCATCCACAAATCCATTCCAAAAATTGAGATTTTGCTTGTGCATATCACACCAAGTTATTCCTTAGATCAAGGGCTTCAAATCCATCCAAATAGATTTTTGATGCACCAAGTATTGAGTAAGTTCTAATCAACTCTTCATCTCTCCATTTGCTGAAATTTTACAACTTGGAGCTCATTTCATTCCTTTCCATGAAATGCATCACCAAGTCTTGAATCGGGTTGTGCATGTTAGTTTGCTAGCTCAAGGAGTAGGAGGAGAAGTTGCTCCAAGTTCAAGGAAGCAACGGCATTGTCCGCACGAGCGAGGAGGAGGAGATGAACAAGAAGACCAGCGTTGCATCGTCATTTTGATCCCTTCGTCGAATCAGGCTTCCTTGCTAGAGCTAGTGTCCTCTTGTTGTGGTAAGAGCCTATCCTAGCTCATTCCTTTGTGGTGTCTAAGTACATTGTGCAATCACCATCCAAAAATCCAAACGCCAAAGTTAAAATCCCGTTTCATCGCATAAATCGACACTACCGCCGTGTTGAGGCCGGTAGTACCGTTTAGCCAGCACTACCGCTAGTACATCGTCGGTACTGCCACTCCACTAAAAATTCCGAAATACATCGCTACTGAAAAATAGGTACCGTAGTTGTATTGTTGGTAGTACCACACATCCGGCACTACCACTCTACAAGATCGGTACTGCCGCTCCCCAGGACCTAGAAACACCCTCCTCTAGAAAATAACTATCGCCACCTTTGGGCCGGTAGTACCGCCATGTCGGCACTACCGCTCCCAAATTCCGGTAGTACCGCTCGGCGAGCAACCAAAAACACCCCCTCTGGAAATTTACTACCGCCGTGCTGAGACCGGTAGCACCGCATCTCCGGCACTACCGGCAATTCAACTACGGTACCTAAGCTAGCAAACTAACATGCACAACCCGATTCAAGACTTGGTGATGCATTTCATGGAAAGGAATGAAATGAGATCCAAGTTGCAAAATTTTAGCAAATGGAGAGATGAAGAGTTGATTAGAACTTATTCAATACTTGGTGCATCAAAAATCTATTTGGATGGATTTGAAGCCCTTGATATAAGGAACAACTTGGTGTGACATGCACAAGCCAAATCTCAATTTTTGGAATGGATTTGTGGATGAAATGGAGGAGGGTTGGAGGAGTTCTCACTCTCTCCTTTGTGCTGATTTTCAGAATTGGAATGAGCAGCAAATGAGGTGGGTAGGGAGGAGAAACCAAGGTGGGGGGGGTGCTTATATAGTTGCCCACTCCACTTACATGTGAGGCAAGGTCCCATGTGTCATAGAGTGGGTAAGGAGATGGGTAAGAGATGGATAAAGCGAGAAAAGTAAGTGGTTAGGTGCAGTCCACTCTCTCTCTTGCAAGCATGGCCCACATGTCATAGAGTGGGTAGAATTGAGAAGAGTGAAAAAAAGACAGTGGTAGGTGCAGCCCACATTTCTCTCATGTAGACATGGTCCATATGTCATTGATTATGGGTAAAGAATGTTGGTGTAGATGAATAGAAGGTTTAGAATGGCATGAATTTCATACTCATTCAAGTAAAATGATGCTATCACTTACGAAGTTTTAAATGAGTGAAGATTATGTCACTAACATGAATGACCTGAGCATGATATGCATGCATTATCGACTTAAGAAATTTTGGGCTGTTACAATTTGTCAATAAGATGAAGGAACAAATTGCAAGGAGGCAAGAGAGAGGGTTAAGCAAACGTTTGCCCAAGATCTCGTGTAGCATGTGCCTCTATATGCTCCTGTTGGTGATGAGGACGTCGACACTCCGCAGCCCAGCTGCCACCCTGCCCCCAGACAGTGGGCGACACCCACGCCACTGCCATGGATTGTAGGAGATTCGATGCGTGGGCAGATCGGGAGGTTCAACTTCCACGAGCGACATGTACTCCTTGGCGGCGAGGAAGGACAGAGGAAGGAGCTTGGATTTTGGCAAGAGAACCGGAAGGAGCTTGGGTTTTGGGGAACAACAGGGACATCCTGTGAGAAGATCCAGATCTTCCAGGGGCTTGGTGCAAAATGTACCACAAGCAAGGTGTGGGCGCGCCACAATCTGTTCCCTCGATTTCGGATCGGATGGCTGAGATCGGGCCACGCCACCACTGCCGCCGGTGAGGTTAGGCGCTGCTGCCTCGCCGGATTGTGAGACGGAAAGAAACAGAATTTTGGGAAGAAAAAGAAAGGGGATGGACAATTCTGGAATTTTGAGCAAAAAGCTAGCAAAATATGGTAAATTTGCAAGAAGTCTGTGATTCTAGTGGCATGAAACCAATTAGACAAAAAGCGATCGCAAATTTCAAAGCTACAAAAACAACTAGTAGCATAGATCGATTTTCCAATGACAAATGGCTCTTTTCCCGTTTGTTTGACCCTCTCCTGCGGGGTTACCTCATCCTCTCTTTTCTTTATGACTTGATTCTCCGTCTTTCTTTTGTTGTGCAAATTGCAGAGACGGCTATCGATTAGTGTAATTTTGTATGCTTGATTTCGTGTGAAGAACAGGGATACTCGGATTGTACGCGTGAAACTTCTCCTTTTTAAAAGAAAGTACGACTACGAAACAAATCAGTGTACGCGGTCTATCTTTGTCATTTTAAATTGGAATGGCTTAATTCAGTGTAGTGGTTGAGCAAATGTTTGGTCAAATTAAAACTATGTACTAGGTAGCTAACTGCACCTTAAAGCTCCTCGTGGAATGCGTTTGGTCTGTATTATCATTATTTATTCATAATGTTCTCATAGTTATAACGTATTCTTGTCACATGCCTAAGATTAAGAGAAGAAGACAATATATTTAACCGCGTTGGTTTTTGAGAACTACATCTTTTTCGTATGTCCTAATCTATTTCTGAAAAGAAAAAACATCATAATCTTTTCTTATAACTACTACTGCATGTGCCTAAAAAGTAATAATCTGTTTTTTCATAGGAAAGATAAACAAATTTTAAGAGCTACCACCAGCAAACATTACAATTTCTCCCTCACATCTTCCTCCTCGCTCCTAATCTTGTGACGAGGGATAGAAAAAAAACTCGGTAAAACTTGAATTAAAATTGCTTCAATTATAATAATTAATTGGTTTAAAATTAAAGTGAGTATATTTCAAATAAAAAAGGATTAATAAGGCTCAACTCGATAGCATCTAGTAATCTCGAATTCAAAATAATCACTTAAGTAATAAATAAAATAATCTTACATCTAATTACGTTAATTTGAAAAAAAAACCTCGATAATAGCAAGTGAAGCTCAATAAGTGGAAACTTTTGTATTCGATACAAGATTTGACCCGCATTCACAAATGATACAATACTTTTGCGTATTTACAAAAAACTCACTCATACCCGGAATTTAAATTTCCGGTTTTGAATACCTGATATTTGGAATTTCGGTTATAGCGTATACGGACTGCCAGATCTCAGTACGACGTATTTGCCCTATACCCAGTTTTGTTTTTGTTTGTTTGTTTGTTTTTTTTTTTGCTTATTTTTCCTTTTTCTTTGTTTTTCCCTATTTTTTTTAATTCGGGGTATGCATAACCGGAATTTTTAATTCTGGGTATAAGTGGGTTTTTTTTTTTGTAAATATACAAAAGTGTTGTATCGTTTTGTGAACCCGTGTTAAGAGCAAGTACAATAGTAAAGCCCACTGCAGGCTAATAGTAAGCTAAAAGCCAGCTTATACAATAACTGTCTCTAAAAGTTGTCTCTAAATATTGTGCAATAACTACCTCTTCTCTCTTATACATAAATAATTTACCTATGCATTTGTGCAAAGTAATTTCTTAAATAAGAGTAATTTATCTTCTCTCATCATTTCTCACTCTTCCACATAGACTAACGCCGACAGTATGCACTCAAGAAACACTTGATGCTACTTTATCAGGATTGTTTCTAAATCTGGTATCAAATGCGAAAATTTCCGCTTATTGACGCCTTTATTTTTAATCTTGTATCAAATCCCTGCCAAGTGTCAGGTGCGCTCACCGCATGGGCCCAGCCGCTCGGACCCACCACCGCCGGCCGCGCCGGCGGCCCGGAGCACCGCGTCCGCCATTTCCTCCCAAAAAACATTTGAAAAAGAAGAAGAAGCAGCCGCAAGGTCGTCTCCCCTTCTCTTCCCCACACAACACACAACCGAACCGCGTCCGACTCCGATCTACTCCTTTATTCCCCTTTCGCCATCGCAGCACCAGCGTTTAGGCTTCTTCCCAAGTCAAGTCTCCTTAGAAAATTCCAATTCAACCCGCGCCCGCATCCGCCATCTCGATCAAAATCTTATTTATACCATCGTAGCCACGGCGACCCCGACGACTCCCCCCGCCTCCGACCCCGCCCACCTGACCGTCTCCAGCTCCAAGCGCCGCCGCGAGCAGGAGGCCGCCGCAGCCACGGGGAACTCGCCGCTGCGCGGCGGCGGAGGCGGGCGCCAACGCCCGGCCTCCTCCGCCCCGCGCGCCGCGCGTCCGCCTGGGGCGGAGGCGCAGGCGGGGTTTGACCCGCTCGACCCCGATGCAAACCCGCCGCCGCGGGTGCTCACGTGGGACCAGGTGAAGCACTGCAAAAAGGCGCTCAAGGTGTTCGACAAGAAGCTCAGGCAGCCCGCCGCGATCTCCCAGGAGTTCAAGTCCCTCCCGGTACAAACTCCTCCCTTCTCCCCTCTTTGGGGGTTTCCTGTGATGGTTAAGCACTAGGTCCCAACTCCCAAGTAATGCTTACATCTGTTCGTCTACATACTTACATGCGTTACAATTTACAATCATGATCGAAAAAGATTAAACTTGATTTGTCAAAAAAAAAGAAGAATGTACAAGGTGAATTTTGTGCAATTGTTAGTGCTATATGATTTTACACATTGGGAATCAATGACGTTAGTGTAGCGTTGCTTCCAAGTGAAGCGCCAGGGTGGGCTGGATATGATTACATCATTCCAGTGGAATAAAGATGATTTTTCAATCTCTCTCTCTTGAAACTACATGGCAACGTGGGGTCTTGATTAGCAGCCGGCATTGAAGTGAAATTTGGACCGGTAAAAACAGTACTTGGAGGAATTTTTGGCTGCTAGGTCCAGAAATACTGCATAAGTCAAACTCAGTGTTCTAAATGAAGGCCGTTAAAGCCTTTTAAATGGCCGTTAAAATGGATATTTCAAGGTTTGCCCATTTTTATCGGGCCGTTTATTCGGTTTAACGGCCATTAATGTTTCATAGGCCTGTTTTATCGTGTAATTTCAGAATTTGACACTCAATTCGCAGGCCTTTCGGCTTATTTGGATGACATATGGGACCGTCTGTGTGTATGACAGTGGGCCAGAGTGTCAAATTCCGAAATGCGAATTTTAAAGTGTGTCAAATTCTGAAAACTCTCCTGTTTTATCGGGCCGTTTATTTGGGTAAAGTTGTAAGATTGCCATAAAAACAGTACTTGACAGTACTTGGAGGAATTTTTGGCTGCTAGGTCCAGAAATACTGCATAAGTCAAACTGTGTTCTAAATGAAGGCCGTTAAAGCCTTTTAAATGGCCGTTAAAACGGATATTTCAAGGTTTGCCCATTTTTATCGGGCCGTTTATTCGGTTTAACGGCCATTAATGTTTAATAGGCCTATTTTATCAGGCCGTTTATTTGGGTAAAGTTGTAAGATTGCCATACGACATGAAACATTATGGCATACATGAGATGAATGCTAGCTTTTCTTTTCATTGCCAATTGAGTTGTTCATTCATTCAATTATGATTCTTTAATTACATTCACATCATGTCGTCTTTTTTCTTTATGTCATTGCTAGGAACAATTATTGATAGCCTAATAGTTTCATTCTATATGCATGAAAGAAGATGGATTAAATGCTTATTTTGTTACTGCAAACACATGTATATATTTCTATGAATTTTAAATAGTAAAACCATTTACAAGGCTGTTTACCGTATAAACACTAAAAACTGAGGTAACTGTTCATTCACCGCTTACCGTTATTTAGAACATTGATCAAACTAGCACTCAATGAAGAAAGAGCAAAACTAGAACTTCATATAATCTTCTCTGCTTGCATCTTCCTTGAACTGAACCTACCTGTAGCGTTAGTATGTATTTTCTCATTCACTTACCTGAGATGGACAGAACGTCTTAACCTGACAGAGTGAATTAGTTCACTATTTTTGCTTGTCTAGACTACCAGATAAGACAAGTATTGCTGTAATTGGTGGTTGTTGATATGGTACTAATCTGTCATCACTAGTGTTGCCTTGGGATATGCTTGTGTGAACTCCCTTATGATGATTGGAACGATTTTGGCCATTTCATTTTTTTTACTCTAATCACATCAAACTTATCCAAATTTATCTAATCACATCACCGAGGAGGAACTACGTATTTTTTTCATTTAGAAAAAAAAAAGGCAGCCAAATTCGAGCCGAAGTGGACTCGAATTTGGGTGGTTGGGGTGTACACCCACACCTCCCACCAATTGAGCTAGCTGAAGAGAACTCGAACTTGGGTGGTTAGGGTGTACGCCCACACCTCCCACCAACTGAACTAGGCCCGTAATTTATCTGTTTTACTATCTTCTAATCAAATGGGCCTACTCTGTATTTCTAAGTCCAAACAAGATCAATAATCAACTCCATGCTGAAATTGAAACTCCACAGTTTTTTCTCCCTTTTTGTAAGGCTAGACCAACAAAGTGACACCAATTATAAGGAGATGTATTCTCAAACGGGATTGTGGCTATAACAAATGTTGTATAAATTATTAACAATTGGATTAGCTGCTCTTATCGTCTTACTCAACTCGCTGTAAGAAGAGCAAAAACCCATGGATATGTAAAATCTATCAAGATTCCATTCAAGTCTATATTCACGTTACCACGCTACGTGTCTATATTCATTTCAATATAAGGGGTGGAAACAATTCAGATATAGGAATGGGTTGGAGACAGTAGATACTAAAGTAAGAAATATTTTGTATGTTGGCTGTCATAATAAATAATTCTTACGAAGCAATTGAAGCAACTATTAATGCAATGTAATTTTGTCAGGACATAAGAACAGTACTCCAGTTGACACAAAAGTTTACTGTTGCTCGGAGTCCTGCTAATAGGGAAAGGAACCGCTACACCGATGTCATGCCATGTGAGCATCATGAACTCGTATACGCTGTCATGTGTAGCCAGCAAAACTACTATGTGGAATTATTAATCTGACTTAATTTGACTATTTTTTTTTTAGTTGATGAAACAAGGGTGCGACTGCAGTCCTCAACAGGCAATCAGGCTTCAAGCAACGATTACATCAATGCAAGCCTTATAGAGGTAAAAATGGCTTATCTTCTGGTAGTTAGTTTTTCTTTGCCCTTTCCCTTCTTTCTAATCCTAATTGGGCATGTGGCATATAAAATGTGCAGACTGATGGCAGAGGTCAAACAAAGTTTATTTCCACTCAAGGTCCGCTATTTAAGACATTTGAGGATTTCTGGCAGATGGTCTTTGAGAATAGCTGCCCTGTGATTGTTATGCTCACCAAATTTGACAGTGTTAAGGTGCTAATGTTGAACACTCTTGAGTTTTCATTAAGTTGCACTAATATTTAGTTGCTCCTTTCTTCATTTGTTTTGACTCTACCATAACCTTCTTACTCCACATGTTCACCTATGTCCTACACGAGTTGGGTTGTTTTATTATCACTGTCATGTTTCCATTTATAATTTCACCTCTATATGGATGAGCTCCTTTTGCTTAGTATGTTTGACAAGAAATGCTTGACGACTGTTGCATTGCTATGGATGTGTCTGTTGCATGTACACTTCTCAGGTTGTCATATGTAACTCAGTTGTTGCGAACATGAAATGGATAGAAAGGCATAATCTAGCGATAAGCCTGTACACATACACTTCTCAGGTTTGTCTAGATAATTTGGAAAATCCAATGGACAAGAAAACAAATTTTGCACGTCTATTTTTGAGCCTGTTACACATACACTTGTCAGGTTCTCCTATGTAATTCAGAACGCAGAATGCAAGTTTTTTTTGGATTTTCTCTTTTTCTCCCTGGATACAGTCATGACTCCCCTCAAAATAAAAGAATACACCTGTTCTTAGCTTGGTCACTTTGTGTTTTTGATGCAATCATTTACCATTTTGAGATTGTTGTTAGAGATAGAGTCCTAGTATATCTGTATAGGTATTCTACCAGAGATAGAGTCCTGTTATCCCGTTATCCTCTCCCTCATGTACATGTATATATACTGGCCCATTGGCCTCATAATGAATACAAGTGCTATTCATAACATGGTATCAGAGCCATTAGGGTTAGGGTTATACTTCCTGGGCGTTGCACTTGCGCTTTCCCATCTATTCATCTACTTTTCTTGCGTTCTCGTGCGCCTGACGGCTCTTCCCGTCGATTCTTCTCTGGCCGACGCTCGTTTGCCGCCGGCCTTCGATCTCCATTGATCTGTCTCTACCGAACGAGCCGCTTCCGAGCTTGCGGCCGAGGCGGTACTTGTTGCCCACGCGCGGCTCCATCTGCGCCGCGACGCGAAGCTTGGTCCTTCGCAGCGCTTCGCCGCCGGGGCCTCTCGCGCTTACCGCTGCGCCTTCGCGACGCTGCCGGGTCTCTGCGCCGCCGCCAGTTCGCGACGCCGCCAGTACCGCCAGACGCTGGCCGGCCTTCTTGGCCGCTGCCGGTCCTCCTTCCTTGATGCCGCGCAAGAAGCTTCAGTGGTCGTTGCGGTTGCCGCTCCATTGCCGCCAGATCCGGCCTGGCGCGCCGGCTTGCCAAGCCCGGCTTCCGGCCAAGGCTCCGGCCGCCACGCCGCTGCAGCCGTCTGCCTCACGGACTGCTAGGCCGGAGCAGGGTTGCCTGCCGCGTGTGGAATCCGCGCCGCCTGCAGTGCGACGCGCTGCTCGTGGCCACGCACTGCTCTGATTCCGACGTTGCCTGCTCCGAACTTGATTTTCTCTGGCCGATTGCCCGAACGGACTTCAAAGTCTTGTGTCGAACTTGATTTTTGTGTTCTGGGTTGTTTCAAGACTTACTTCAAGTCTGTCCATCCAGAGGACTTGTGAAGATAAGTCTCAGGCAGATGTGTTTCTAGTCCAGAGCTACTAATATCAAGTCCACGTCCAGAGAAGCTCACAGTACCGAGCCTTGACGTCTCCTCCATTCGGCCTCTTGGGTTTTCCGTTTCGGCTCTTCAAGTTGTGAAGTCCGGCTTTGAAGTCCTCCATTGAAGTCCGGCTTCACGCAAAAAAAAAATGCCTTCTTTTGCAGGTTCTTCTTTGGGGCCTGTTCTTGTTCCTCGATGCCCGGTTATCTTCCATGGAGACTCGTCTGAGGAGACTCGCCTTTATGATGCGGGTCTGCTGGTGTCTCCCTCAGTCTTGGCGGCACCTTGTTCTACTCCGCTGGTGGCGCTTACTCTAGTTTTGGCTACTGGGGGCGGAGGTCTTCACTGCACATACTGCGACAAAAATGGCCATGTGGAGCACTTCTGCTACCGGAAGAAGAAGATTCTTGATCGTCGAAGTGGCCGTCCTCCTAAGAGCAATAGAGGTTCAGGCGTTTCCTCTCAGCGGACTCCTCCACAGCAGACTCCTGTTGGTTCTGACTCCACTCAAGATATCCTTATGCTCTTTAGGTCGCATGGTCGCCTCTACACGCATGTTCTACTTGGTTCTGCTACTCAGTCTTCCAGTGAGAGACCACCTTCCTCATCAGGTATCACACCATGGATTCTTGATTCTGGAGCTTCTTTTCATATGACATCAAATCCCACGAGTCTACATTCCATTAGTCCTCTTGTTGCTCCTACCACTGTGCAGACTGCAGATGGTACTTCTCTCTCTGTTGCAGGACGAGGCAATCTTTTGTCGTCCTCTTTTTATGTTCCTGCTGTTTCTTATGTTCCCAAACTGACCATGCAGCTCATATCTGCTGGCCAACTTACTGATCATGGCTGTCGGGTTATTCTTGATGCTGACGCTTGTTGTGTTCAGGATCGCCGCACGGAGGCTATAGTTGGGATTGGCCCTCGTCGCCATGATTCTCAGCGTCTTTGGGAGCTTGACTGCCTTCATCTACCTTCCGCTGCCTCTGCCAGTCTTTCTGTTTCCTCTACTGCTTCAGCATCTGTTGCTTCTTCTACTGGGACTTTTGCTCAGTGGCACCGTTTGGGTCATCTTTGTGGTTCGCGTCTTTCTTCTTTAGTTCGTCGTGGGCTTTTAGGCTCTGTGTCTGGTGATGCCTCTTTACATTGTATGGGTTGTAAGCTTGGCAAACAGCTACAACTCCCCTACCATTCTAGTGATTCTATATCACAACGTCCTTTTGATCTTGTTCATTCTGATGTTTGGGGTCCGGCTCCTTTTGTTTCCAAAGGGGGTCATCGATATTATATTCTTTTTATAGATGATTTCTCTCGCCACACTTGGATATATTTTATGTCCTCTCGTAGTGAGGTTTTATCCATCTATAAAACTTTTGCCACCATGATTCGCACTCAGTTTGATTCTCCCATTCGTATTCTTCGTGCCGACTCAGAAGGAGAGTATCTGTCAGGAGCTCTTCGAGCCTTTCTTGCTACACAGGCACTCTTTCTCAGTTTTCTTATCCTGGTGCTCATGCTCAGAATGGTGTGGCTGAGCGTAAGCATTGTCATCTTCTTGAGACAGCCCGCGCTCTTATGCTTGCTTCCGCTGTTCTTATGCTTGCTTCCGCTGTTCCACCTCACTTCTGGGCTGAGGCCGTTTCCACTGCTACCTACTTGACCAATATCCAACCTTCTTCTGCTCTGAAGGGTGGGATTCCAGTTGAGCGTCTTTGTGGCATGCCTCCTGATTATTCTGGACTTCGCCTTTTTGGGTGTGTGTGCTATGTTCTTCTTGCACCTCGTGAACGCACCAAGTTAACTGCTCAGTCTGTTGAGTGTGTTTTTCTGGGATACAGTGCTGAGCATAAGGGATATCGTTGTTGGGATCCTGTTGGCCGACGGATACGAGTCTCACGAGATGTCACTTTTGATGAGTCTCGTCCCTTCTACCCTCGTTCTTCTTCCTCTCCTACATCCCTTGTTGAGCCACTGTCTTTTCTGACTTTTCCTAATACTCCAGTTGTCACTTTTCCTTCACAATCGGCGTCTCCTTTATCGCCGATTCCTTCACCACCGTCCTCTCCTACTTAGGTCTCTTCAGATGTTGTTTCTCCCTATCCTCTCCACTACACTCGTCATCCGCCAGCTGAGGACTCTTCTGATGTGCCATCTTCTTCTTCTTCTGATGAGCCATCTTCTTCAGTGTCTCCTCCTCGTTATGCTCTTCGCGATCGACAGTCTATTCGATCTCCTGAGCGCTTTGCCTTTGTTGGTGCTGCTTTGGCCGAGCCAACTTCTTACCGTGATGCTGTTATTCATCAGGAATGGCAGCATGCGATGGCAGAGGAGATTGCTGCCCTTGAGCGCACCGGCACGTGGGATCTTGTTCCACTTACTCCACGTGTCCGCCCAATTACTTGCAAGTGGGTCTATAAGATTAAGACTCGCTCTGATGGTTCTCTTGAGCGCTACAAGGCTCGTCTTGTGGCGCGTGGTTTTCAGCAGGAACATGGTCGTGATTATGATGAGACCTTTGCACCTGTGGCTCGCATGACCATTGTTCGCACTCTCCTTGCTGTGGCTTCTGTCCGTGAGTGGTCCATCTCTCAGCTTGATGTCAAGAATGCCTTTCTTAATGGTGAGCTACATGAGGAGGTCTATATGCAGCCACCACCGGGGTATTCTGTTCCAGAGGGCATGGTTTGTCGCCTTCGTCGCTCTCTTTATGGGCTCAAACAAGCCCCTCGTGCTTGGTTTGAGCGTTTTTCTTCTGTGATCACTGCAGCTGGTTTTTCTGCAAGTGCTCATGATCCCGCGCTCTTTGTTCACACTTCTTCTCGTGGTCGGACTCTTCTCCTTCTATATGTTGATGATATGATCATTACTGGCGATGATTCTCAGTATATTGCCTTTGTAAAGGCTCGTCTCAATGAGCAGTTTCTCATGTCTGATCTTGGTCCTCTTCGATACTTTCTTGGGATTGAGGTTTCTTCTACCTCTAAGGGCTTCTTTCTCTCCCAAGAGAAGTATATCCAGGATCTTCTTGATCGTGCTTCTCTCAATCGATGAGCTGCATACCGAGACTCCCATGGAGCTCAATGTTCACCTTCGACCTCACGATGGTGAACCTCTTGAGGATCCTACTCGCTATCGCCATCTTGTTGGGAGTCTTGTTTACCTTGGTGTCACTCGTCCCGACATTTCTTATCCATCCATATCCCGAGTCGATTCGTTTACGCTCCCACTCGGCTCACTATAGTCATCTTCTCCGTGTTCTACGATATCTTCGTGGAACCATATCTCGCCTTTTTCTTTCCACGCTCCGACTCTTTCTGACTCCAGGCATACTCTGATGCTACATGGGCTAGTGATTACTCTGATCGTCGGTCCCTTTCTGCTTACTGCGTTTTTCTTTGTGGTTCTCTCATTGCTTGGAAAACTAAGAAGCGAGCGGCGATTTCTCGTTAAGTCTTGAGAAATTTGAGTTGCGGGCTATGGCTCTTTTGACAGCAGAGGTTACTTGGTTACGGTGGTTACTTGAGGATTTTGGTGTTTCTGTTTCTACACCGACTCCTCTTTTATCTGACAGTACAGGGGCTATCAACATTGCTTGAGATCCAGTGAAGCATGAACTCACCAAGCATATTGGTGTTGATGCTTCTTATATGAGGTCACAGGTACAGGATGCGGTTGTGGCTCTTCAGTATGTGCCTTCAGAGCTCCAGTTAGCAGATTTCTTCACAAAGACACAGACTAGAGCTTATCATAACTTTTTCCTCTCCAAACTCAGTGTTGTTGATCCACCATGAGTTTGAGGGGGGGGGGGGGTGTTAGAGATAGAGTCCTAGTATATCTGTATAGGTATTCTACTAGAGATAGAGTCCTGTTATCCCGTTATCCTCTCCCTCATGTACATGTATATATACTGGCCTATTGGCCTCATAATGAATACAAGTGCTATTCATAACAATTGTTACACTGAGAAATACATTTATCAGATGATACATAGACATGAATATCTTCTGGGATTCTTAATCTTGTAGATATTTGAAGTTCCAACTATTTCCTTTGATAAAAAGCTATTGAATGATATTTACATTTAAAATAATGGCAGTGTGATGAGTATCTTCCATTGAGCAAGGGACAAGGAGATTATGGAAAATTTAACATTAAGATCACGAAGACCAGGGAATATGGTCAGTTAGTGTTGCGTGGTGTGAAGGTACAACGTAATGAGGTAAGGATATATAAAGGATGTTATATATGTGTTGCTTTCTTGTTCTATGTAAAGTGTAAGATAGGCTGTACCAGCAATGACTATTCTATTCCATGTTTTGAGTCATAGGTTTTAAGTTTTAAAATGAAGAGTTATTCTTGTTCACATAAGCATAGACCTCACTTCTACTTTTGTAGTATCCGTTAACAATGAGTAATAATTCCTTTAGAAACTTGGTGTATTTCCATTTCCTTTTCTAAGTTATATCGAAGTATTTCTCATGAATGGTTTCCTTCATCAGTTATATTATTGTTGGACAGATTACACTTTGGTGGCAGTGGTTTCAGTTCATTTTCTTAGGACATTGATCTATGATAGGCTATTGGCTAAAATACTGGCATCACAAAGTGTCCTGTTATCAATGTGATAAATCAAGACCTCTGGTTACCAGTATTTGATGTAGCCTCGCATAGGGGTGAAAACAGATCGGATACGGATGGATAATGGCTCTATTATATTTGTTTTTATATTTTTTTCTCGGATGCGGATACGGATAATCCGGATACAGATACGAATACAAATACGGATAATGTTGAATATAGATACGGATCGAATACGAATTGAATCGAATATGGTTACGAATATTTATCGGAACATGATAACACCTTAGATTGTACATAAAAAATCAACAAAAACACATAACTAGTTGATTTGATCAAAACATTATTGAAAATTGAACGAATATAAGCATTTTCATTCACTTAGACAATAGTTAGATACCATGTCGCAAACAAAATTATGTAAGACTTAGTTCACGCACATATGATTAGTTCATCATACATGTAAATTAAAACACAAAATGAAGATGACCCTTGCTCAGAGATACAAATGGAAGCAAACATAGAACACACTAAATGTTTGATAATACTTAACTACTATGTCTCTAGAAAACATATATAACACTTACATGTATTGACCCAAGATTTGTATTCTTTGTTAAATTATATTTAAAATAATAAATTATGTATTTTATGAGTTTTATGCATTTTTAGCTACTTATTTAAAATATTTTCCTATTAAGGACAACAATTTTTGATTTTTTTAGAAAATTTAAAATCTGATAAAATCCTGAAAATATATTTTTAAAATTATAGACTATGTCAGGAATTTTTTTAAAAAAATTCATAATTCTTGGAGCTAGTTTGCCAATTTTAATAATTGAAACTTGATTTGTGGATTAATTAAATTAGAAAATGATTTTAAAATTTAGAAACCTTTTTGGGCCAAAAGAGTAGCTTGGTTTAGTCCACATGTATATCCGGATGTCCGACCCATCACTATCCGGATTATTCGAATCCGTATGCGTATCCGACGGACAGTGAGCTACCGAATTCGTATCCGACAAAAAAAATCCGTATCCGATCTGATACTATCCGACAAATATCCGATCTGACAGAATCTGTATCCGAAAATTATCTGGATCGGTCGGAAACTATCCGATCTATTTTTATCCCTAGCCTCGCAAACTGAGATGCCAAGTCAGCTATGGCATACATGTTAGCTTACAATTTGTGAATATTTATCAGGCTGCTATAAATATCCGATCCGACAGAATCTGTATCCGAAAATTATCCGGATCGGTCGGAAACTATCCGATCTGTTTTCATCCCTAGCCTCGCAAACTGAGATGCCAAGTCAGCTATGGCATACATGTTAGCTTACAATTTGTGAATATTTATCAGGCTGCTATAAATGCTGCAGATTCTGTACCTGGAAACTTTAACTCATTTTCTTTCATGAATTTTTTTTTTATGTTTCTCTCATCCCCCCCCCCCCCCCTCTTTACTTTCTTCTTTAACATAATCGCATAAGAATAGTTGCATTGCTATGCTTAAAAATTCTATGATTGAAGTATCTCGAGACAGATAATTCTTCACTTTGCAGTCAGATAGAGTGCACACTGTTCTTCACATTGAGCACTCTGAATGGCCTGACCATGGGGTGCCAAACGACAGCAGTGCTGTACGGCAGATTCTAAAAAGATTATATTACATTCCAAGAGATCATCCAATAGTTGCACATTGCAGGTTTGATCGAAATTAATGCGATGCTTCCATGTGCACCCTTTACCACACTTAATTCAATATATCGCATTCTTTTTCTGCAGCGCCGGCATTGGAAGAACTGGTGCTTTTATCACCGTCCATAACACTATAGAGAGGATTTTACTTGGTGAACAGACTGCTTTGGATCTCGTTGAAACTGTCAGAAAGTTTAGATCCCAACGACCTGGAATGGTCCAAACAGAGGTAGAGTTGGTTTTTCTTTATTTCTGTCTCTAGTTCAGTTACAAAATCCTCTCAAATTGAGAATAGTTTCAGTACAGAGGAGTTAGTACTTGCTCACGAAAACCCTTAGAAAAGTACTAGCTCACAGAAGGACGATCAATACTTATTTGCTGAACTAGAGTTAGCGAAAGCATGGTTGGTAATAACTGCACTTTAAATTTGAAATTTAGCTTTACTTTTACAAGCCACGTTACTCCATTGATAGACTGATAGCTCATGTACAAGGTAGATAATTTTTGCTTGGTAATGGCAGTATGCAGCTATCAGCAAGCAATTGCTGCTCTGCGGGGGTTGGTTGGGATATACTGATTGAGCAATGTCTAAGAGTAATACAGCATAGATACGCCACAAGCACTACCATAGTACCATCTAGCTATCCTAATGGCATCTTCTACTTTGCAGGAACAATACAAGTTCTGTTATCATGCTATTGTTGATGATATGAAAGATCTGGTATCAAATTCAAAATAAACCGTTTTTGAGGTACGTTTCATGCACAAACATGTGTGAAATATCACTTTGATTCTGTCATACTGTACAAGCTCCTTTATGCAGTGTCTTTAGTTACAGACATGTACTTGCTTGCATCAGTAATCCCGAAATCTCACACATCTTCTGATCTCGTGCTGTTTCCCTGCAGGGAAAAGCAATGACAGTCGTATGCCATCGCCCTGACGTATCTGACCGTCTGTTGCCCCTTTACTCCCTTAATTCCTAAAGCTTAGGTAAACAGCATTCATGTACAACATGAAGACTGAAATGCAGATTTCAGCAGGGAGCTTTTCTAACTTTCCTTGATCAGAAGTTCGTCACTTCGATCATATGTCCAACCCTGTTGTGAATGGTTGGTTCACATAAAGAATCGCATGTATCCTCTACTGTACCTTGTTCTGCATTAACTTGTATTGTTTCTGTTCTGAATTATAATTTAAACGATGTTAGAAGTGGAATATCAAGTGGTGCCTTCCTACCTATAACTTGTGTTGTTTGATAGCAGATGCATGAAGTCAAATGTCCAATAAAGATTTGATATGGCACTTTCTGTGCAGTGGTGACGTTCTCTCTCTCTCTCTCTGAAGTCAAATGTCTAGAGAAGATTGATATGGCCCTTGCATTTGCTGTGATGACGTTTTCTTCTGTCTGCCTGTCCGTTTTCGTGGTGTTGTTCACTAGAGATGCCCAAACGGGCGGCCCGGCCGTGCCGGACCATGTGCCGGGGTGACGGCCCAAGCACGGCCTGGTGGCCAAACGGGCCGTGCCGTGCCAGCCCATTGTTACGCGGGCCAACGGGCCGGGTCGGCCCGTTAGTGCCTAAAAATTGAAATTTTGGAAAAAAAATTGAAAAAAATCCTGATTCTCCATTAAGAAAACTGCAAGAAATAATTACAATATTATTAATTTCATATCATTGAAAATAAAAAATTAAATCAGTATTCTTACCTTGTTTTCTTGACAGGAACTGTAATCCGAATTTCGGATTTTTGGCAAAACAATTTTGAATTCTGCCAAATTATCACTAATAGCACAAGAATTTTGACAAGAGAATGAAGAGAAGAAATTGCAAGTGTGATGGTGGGGAAATGAGTGGGGGGGGGTGCTACTCTATTTATAGGGAAAAAATTTGGGATTTTTCGGAATTGTTTTGATTTTTTAAGCCTCCATCAGCTAGAAACGGCTATATTTCAAATAAACGGGCTAAATGGACCGTGCCGTGCCTAATCGTGCCGGATCGTGCCTACTCGTGCCGTGCCTATACGGGCCGGGCTGTACCGTGCCGGCCCGGCCCGGCCCATTTACAATCGGGCCGTGCCTACAGTACCGTGCCTCGGGCCGGCCCGTTTGGCACGGCCTATTTGGCCATCTCTATTGTTCACCAAGCAGGAGCAGATGCCAACATATGAAGATGAGAGCATCATGCGATTAAGTTAATGGTTAAGAAAATGTTGCTCTATCAGATCGGTTAAGATAATGCAGTTGCTATTTGCCACAGAAGTTTACAAGAAAAAGCAAGAAACAATTGCCAAAGTGTATGTGATGACGGTGGCTTGAAAAGAGTGTCCTACCTTAAAAGCCACTCAAGAAAACTTGATCGGAATGGACTAGTGGATCTCAATCAACACAAGAAAAAGATTTGTCAAGGTCGAAAAATATTTCTACCAACGAAACGTCCCATCTAAACGTAGTAACGATTGCAATCTCTTATTAGAGCATAAGCCGTCGAACACTCAGAACTTGAGAAAAGGTTAACACGGGCACACGGCATTGCAGACTCCACGAACTTATCCAATTTATGGGCTCTCTCTCTCTCTCTCTGTGTGTGTGTGTGTGTGTCTCTGTGTGTGTGTGTGTGTGAGTTAGAAATTTTAAAGTAGAATCAACGCGATTGGCTACATAAGAAATGCATCAATATATATTTTGCAAACGAGATTAATGACATGTCTGTGGACTAATATAGCCCTTACCATTGAGGCCAACTGTGCACATGTGAAACATCGTATTTAAGTCTAACTAGAACGGTACCCTGTCTTGTGGCTAACGGTCTTGGTCCTCCAAACTACTCCCTCCATTAAGTTTACTAGGTAGGGCTGCGCGCGTTGCCGCGCTGCTCGAAATTTGATCTCTGGGAAAAGGCAGAAAGATCTAAGGTTTTTTTGTTCGTTTGGTTTTTTTGGGGGAAAATACGCTAGGTAGGAACCGTCGACGAATTTGCGTAACAACGGGTCTTTTTTTTTATAAAAAAATGAATATTACATGTTCCGAAAAATAGTAGATTTTGAGTTGGCAAAAAAATTGTAGACGTCGAGTTGAACACCATATACGCCTTGGAAAATATTAGAGATCGAGTTGCAAAAAAAATTTAGATACCGAGTTTATCACCTTATGCGTTTATCGGATAATAATATATGTTTTGAAAAATATTAGAGATCGTTCTGGAAAATATAACACCATATGTGTTTACCAGGTAATAATACATGTTTTGGAAAATATAAGATCGAGTAATAATACACGTTTCGAAAAATATTAGAAATCGAGTTTGGGAAAAAAAGCTAGAAATCAGAGACCGAGTTTGGAAAAAAAAAATCTAGAGATAGATTTGTACACATATTTCTGTTGACAAAAATATTTTTTCCGAGAAAAACGGAGAAAGGACCTGGACGTAAGTTATGGGGACCTATTTTTTATATTTTTGGACCTGTTCGCTATTCTGAAAAATTAGAAAGGGCTCGGTTGAGATTTGTATTTAGCGATGGGCTTTTCCGTAAAGTACCGAACCAAGGACCTAAATGCAATCTTAAAAATTTATTCTTACCCTCACAAAAAATCACAAAAGACCTGCTTGTAATTTTTTAGGGACCTATCCGTAATTTAGAGGGAACATAGGTCTTTTTTGCAAAATGGCATGAGGGGTGAGGTGGCCGGCTGAGAAGACGGCAATTCCTCCCCACATAATAGGGGTATTATAAGGTATATTTCTTCTTGACATATAGACAAAGAAAATATTAAAAATAACTAAGTTACCCATAATTATTATCACTAAGTATTATACTCAATGCATGCATATAGAGAATATTAAAGTAAAAATGGATATTTATTAGGGAAATAGAGATAACATCACACTAATTTATATTGGAATATGAAATACACTATATATTTATGGACAAAACTATTAAAAAAATAAGTCTTATAAATTTAGTTGGAGCACTACTAGAAATACGGTCATCTATGACGTAATAAATACGTCATGAAAACCTCCAGAAAGGTCATTGTTGTATATTTGTGACGAAACAACAATCGTCATGTATAACGCGTCACATTTGTTATACGGTGACGAATTGTGTTATTTTGTCATAGAATAGGCAACATTCTATGACAAAACAGGTAACCCTCACTGAATAGGTATCTTCTCTGACGAGTGAAGTTCGTTACTGATATGTGCCATTTCGTCACAAATCACATACTCGGCCGTCCCATGTGACGAATCGCCGGCGTGTCCAATGACGTGGCATATTTAGTGACGAATAATTTAGTCATATATGAATGCCTCGCCATGTCGTCGACCATGGTGTCGTGATGTGGACTTTTCAAAGGACGAATAATTTTGTCATAGATAGAAGCCACGTGTACAACAATTTCGTCATTGAACATGTCTATGCCACATCATCGGTAGTGTGTCGGGTTGGGTGGCATGTTTAGTGACGAATAATTTCATCATAGGTAGAAGCCACGTGGACATCGATTTGCGTCATTGAACACGTCTATGCAACGTTATCGGCTAGGATGGCAGGTGATGTGGCATTTTACTAACGATGGACATAATTACATTCACAAAGGCATAGCCCATTCCTGCAATAAAGTGAACACTTATGGCCCAATACACAATTTTAACATTACATATAACATTTAGCAAAATCCCAATACATAAACACAAAATGACATTCAACACATTAGCAAGTGTACCAATGGGAACATATATATTATATTAATCATATAATCATATATAAGATTAAGTGTTTGACCAATGCAGAGCAACATTGTGTCAAGACATCACAAGCATTCATCACAAAGTTTAATAGTTTCTAAAAGAAGTTCACCAAAGACAAAATATAAAGCATCGCAAGCAAGTACCACCTAGAGCAAAATATGATATCATGTCAAGTCAATGGGATTGACTTGCATAGCTCAAGAGACGACGAAGAATTGCATCGGTTTCCTCCTGTCTCTTCCTACTTTCCTCCCGACTCCTTCGAATCTCGCCAATTCTCTCTGTGTTGACATATTTGCTTCTTCTCCCTTTTGCTTCAATTCTTCAAGTTCCTTGCGAAGTGAAGTTGTTTGTTCTCTCTCCTTATCAAGTTGATCCTGAAGTTCTTTTCAATCGATGACATAGTAGTTTTTGAGAGGTTGTCTCTAAGCCAACATTCTTCAAAAATTGATCGCTCCTTGCACCGCCTCGGCCGAGAACCGTAGAAACAACCTCTATAGTGGATGTTGGTGTTTGTCCATCTGCAGCAGTGCATCATTTCTTCCATCTGAGCCTAAATTATCAAAAGAAGCAAAAAGTGAGCAATTATCTGCATAGGTTTTAGTAAACAATTATTTTTTCATAAGAAAGAAAGAAGGTACAGAATGAAGAAAAGAATAATGAATATAAGATTAAATATTTATATGCATGTTCAAAATGTAAACATACCGGACATTAAGAGTTAATTTTATAAAATTTTCATGTACTTGAAAATTCTAGGCAATGGAGCATAAGTATCAACCATGAGCATTTTGTTTGGTTCATCTAATAGGTCATTTAACAAGCACATGATTATATTGCCCGTACATAAATCTAGTTGACATAGCTACTAAATCACTAGTCACAGCATTATTTACACTTTCAACCTCATTTCAGTGCTTCTCAAAAAGTTTCTTTGGATAGGAATGAGAAAGGGTTGAAGTCTAGAAACTATTTGGCTATCTTGGAGTTTTCTCTCTTTTTCTTCTCTCAGTTGCTTGTTTAGGTTTTCCTATTTAACTTATCCAATAAGATTCAAAAGGAATGTTCAAATTTCAAATAGAAATTGTTATAAATAGGCAAATAGCATTTATAAAATGGAAACTGATGTGGACATACGGCATTGTATGGGAATCTTTCTCATCTAAAGCTACAGGGATCGTGGATGTTATTCATGATCCAAAGTATTCTCTATGCAACATTGTGCATGTCACTAATGCATTTTATTTGTTTTCTGGTTTAATTTGTGGACCATAGCCATTTGTGTCTACGTACTTTTGTAGTTTGGTTTAACCACATAAACCATTCATGTATTTCATGGATGTTTCTTTGGTCTAAATATGCAAATATGTTAAAGTTAGTATTTATTTTTTCATATATATTTCAGTCTGGCCATTAACCATCTTAGCTATAAAAATTGGTAGCAGATAAGGTCCTGGAACTGCTTTGTCGCACTTTGTACACCTACCAATAGCATTGTTGATAATTGTAGAAATAAAGCTGCTGGTACCCTATTTGATTCTAGCAAGAAACCTTAATGTGAGTCCATTTCTAGAGTTGAATGGCACAAAATTTTATTTTCCCATGACCAATTGCATAGGAAATATGCATAAATTACATTCACTTTAGTAAATAAGTAAAAACATCATAGACATCATAGATCAACCAGATTTTTAAGTTTAGGTTACATAATTAAACAAGGTAGCAATATTTGAGATAAATGCAAGATCATTAGTGCTCATCACATGACAACATTCCAACAAGAACAATAAAATGGTAGGATTGACAGGGACATACAATTGCATGTTGCCTTTGGTTGAGAGAATCCCTTTTTCTTCTGTTGTGGCATTCTTTAAAGATTTCAACCGCATCTAACTCTCGATCTTTGTTCTTCTCCTTCGTATTTTAGTATGAATGAAAACAAAATCAATGTTTAGTACTTATAACAACAAAACAAGGCAAGATAATTAATTTTGGATAAAAAACCAATAATAAGCAGATGATGGGTACATACAAGAGCATGGCAAGGTGAAATATAGCTACGAGAACTCAGAGCCTGATGGAACCGGACTTTGGCACGATTGTCCTTGTTCTTTTCACAGATTTCCTAGAAAATACTTTCTAGTTAGTCACATTCAAAGAATAGAATCTTAAAAGAAAAAAGTGGTTACAATACCTTATTTCTTGGTCCGACCATTTGTTAACTAGCTTTCTCCACTCATCATCAGACAATTGAGGTATTGGAGATGTTCCACTGATTTCATTAGCGGGAATACCATCAAAAAATCGCTTCTTGAGCCTATGCCTAGCTTGGCGTATCCCGCACTTGAATAAATCAGAGCATGCATCATTCGTTGGCTTTGGCAAGAGTGTCCATAGCTAGCCTTGTCTATTAATCAATTAGATATAAGCAATTAGGCGTAAAGAAGATATCATGAATATGTATAAGCGGTACGTTAATCGTAGAAGAAAACATGTTAGTGGGAAAGAATTAATTACTTACAGATAATTTGCCCATGAAATTGTAAATGAGAAGTGTTGTTCTTGTATTCCTTCCAAGGTGTGAGGATAGGCACAGATTGCCTAATGTGAATGCCACCTCAAGCTAGCTTAGCAGCTTGATCTGAATTTTGTGGCCTCGACCCTTCTTCAGAAATTGTATGGGCATCCTTCCGCCCATAGCTCTAGTCATCCTGTCAAGTGATTTGCCCATTGTTTGGGGCCTCTTCCCTCTACAAGGTGTATTGGTGTATCTACAAGGTTGTCATCCAAAGAGTTAGAGAACAAAAACTTTACAGATCATTAAAGGAGCAAGGTAAAAATACATGCCTGCATTATTTGACTGGTTGTTCTCATTGTGGGCAAGTGTTCACCACCTTCGTCCGCATCTAAACTTTCTCCTTCATAAGACCAGTCCCTAATGGGACTCCTAGGTTCCACAATATGATCTTGTCCTTGGCTCAACTTGATCATCAACCGCTTGATTTGTAGTGCTCCTAGGTTCCACAATAGGTTCTTGTCCTTGGCTCTGAACTTGATGATCCAGTTGATCGATGTCGCAGTGGTTCTATCTTCAAGAAGTTGTCCCAAGGATAAATTCTTTGTCGTTGACCTTGTTGAAACTCCAAAGAGGTGGTCTGTATTGTTTGAGTTGCCTTCACTCTCTTGGAAGGTCTTGTGCCACCTGGAGCCATCTTGTCCCTTTTATTGGGCCTTAAAGGTGCCTTGTAATGCTTTTTTATATGATTTACTCTGGTATAAAAGAATAAACAACAAAGTCAATATATCACTTGAAATAAATAAAGACCAACACAAGAACCACATAACCAATTCAAAACACAAGTACACCAAAATCCTAAGCCCCCAACAGAATAGACAAAGCACCTTTAAGGCTGATATAGTAGCTACAGTTCGCACTTCCGTCTGCGGCTCCTCATAATGAAGGAATCTTGTCATTTGCATCATTCTCGGTCCCACTGTCCTCTTCAGGATTATACTGAATCGGAGTCTTCACCGTGTTCTAAGCTCAGATTGTTTGTCCTTATAGATGAATGGGAAGTAGTCGATGCATTCAGAGCATTTTTACCGAACGGATGCCCGTAAAATCAAATTTGGCATGAACCTCCGCGATATTGGCAAGCCGCAACTTCTCATATTCACACGCTTGATGTTCTATTATGAAATCATTGGTGTTATTATTATTTGAAATCGTAAGAATACTATAAGCGTGATATTTGCAAGCCACAACTTCTTATATTCACACGCTTGAATTTCAATTATGAAATCAATGAATGTGAATTGCGTGTGAAACTGTGTATTCACATTGATGCTGAATGTTCATGTCCGAAAATCCACCTAAGACTTAAAGTTTGTGTGATTTTATTTCTTGTGAAGTCATTATACATGCACGTGAGTAGTGAAGATAGTTATATATTCTCATGTTAACCACTTTAACACTACATTAACATGGATGAATTTTGATATACTAGTATATATAATATGCATTGCATTATATATCACAAGCACGAAGATAATCTCAAAAAAGACAAGTACAGAAGACAACCTATAACTTGTTTGCGTGTTCTCATTGAGCTCAACAATTACGCCATGGACAGGTAAAATTTATGGTAAAATTACAACCTACAAAATGGAGTAAGTATGAAAATATGTAGTAATGCTTTGTTTTTCCTATTCGGGAGGAACAATAAAGATGCATAACATTCAATTGCAGGATAGATAGCAAGACATTATTTCAAAGCAATCATACATTTGAAAGGTAGCAAGATATAAACTGAAATCTGCTTGCATGAACTAACATGTAAATTAAAGGGCAATAGCACAATGGTAAAAATCAGGATCCAAATAGTTAGAATGACTTCAAGGCAATAGCACAATGGTCAAAAATCTTATGAATAGAACTACGAAGTTCAAATTTCAAAAAAGAAAAACTTAACATGGAGGCCGGGGAGGGTGTAGAAGAAGTGGAAGCAGCTCCCCCTTCACGCGCCTCCGCCTTCAACCGCTCCTGCTCGCAAATGGGAGGTGGGTACTACGGCGACGATGGGGATACTCGGCTGGTGCTGCAGGGGATTTGGGGGGAAGTGCGGGAGGCGATGGGGATAATGGGCGGTGCGTCGAGGTGGGGGCGACGGGATCCTCGCCAGTGGTGGAGGAGGCGAGTTAGGGGGAAGTTGGGGAGGCGATTTGGGGGAAGTTGGGGCGACGGATCCTCGCCGATGGTGGAGGAGGCGATTTAGGGTTAACTTCGGGAGGCAATGGGACTGCAAGGGAAATATTAGCGCGCTGATGGATTTTATTTCGCGGTGCAACAAAATTCATGCTCGAAACATTGTTCCCTCTCCTTTGCAATAATATGTTTGACTAAAAAAATTGAGGGAAATATTACTATCAAAGTATTCGATAAAGAATTATAATCACAAAAAAATTAAAATCTATATAAACTGAATAATATGGTTTGATCAACCCGATTAGAACTAATCCTCCTCGGTGTCACACAATGGAATATCTTCATGCTCAGTATCACTGACAAACTGAACCATAGTGTCATCTTCTTCTTCAGATTCGCTCGAATCGGCCCTCATTTCGAGCGGTGTCGTGCACATTCTGCACTAAATTAGCATCAACAGCTAAGACTTCATCCTCATCATGGCGACGCAAACTCTCTAAAGGTGCATTAATAGATTGCACATCATACTCTGTATCAGAACCATCCTCTTCTTGATATGCACCAACATTTTTTGTCATGTCAATTTCAGCCACATTATATACATGCCGATGCTCGAACTTCTGTACAACTCGCCATTTTTTCCCTAGTAGCGTGTCCTGTAAGTAAAATACCTTTTTTGATTGAGTAGCTAAAATAAAAGGATCAGTCTTGTACCACAACCCTCAATATTGATGGATTTGAAATACCCATCATCTTTGATAGCTCTCATCTTGCCATCTTGATCATACCAGTCACATCGAAATAGGACTACCGATCGACGAACGTGTAGATTTGAGTTATATAGCAACTCAACGATCTCTTTTAATGAACCATAAAATTCAGTTGGTTGGCCATTATGTGTACCATCGGCCATGATGGAACTATTTTGTGTCTTCAAGTTTTTCTCACGACCAACGGTGTTATATCGAACACCATTAACGATTGCAAGCTGAATATATTCTGACACGCAGATCTGGACCACATGAGAGTGCACGTAGGTGATCACTAACCCCTTCCGACAGCTCGCTTATATGGTTCTTAAACCATTTAGCAAATCCACTCATCAATCTCTTGTCAATATCAACTGTCCCTTCTTTCTCCAACTCTTCGGTGAACATCCTGCAAAAAGGAAAAACCAAGCATATCGTTAAATATTTCCTACAAATAAGTTAGTTATACGTAGCATGAAATTCATATTTACATTGGAAATAATGCACTCACTTCTTGTATGGATCAACCTCTTCACTATTATGCAAAGACATACCAAACAAGCTTATCAAATTCATCATCAAGGTAAGTAACTCGACATGATCCTACTAAATTAACGCCATGCTTAAAAGCATAAATGTCACAATCGCCAAGATCTCCTAGAGATCCATCCCCACTTGTGTCCCGATTAAATCTAGTTTCAACATTGTCCATGTACCTTGAGCAAAATGTCAAGGCCTCATCGGCTACATATGCCTCATAATAGACCCTTCAGGTCTTGCCTGTTCCTCACAAAACCTTTCAGAGTGCAAAGTCGACGCTCAATTGGGTACATCCATCCAAATTGTACTGACCTCTAAGAATTGCCTCATCAGGTAGATGAACCGCCAAGTGCACCATGACATCAAAGAAGGCCGGAGGAAATATTTTCTCAAGCTTGCATAGAATTATTGGGATTTGTGATTTAAGTTGATGCAGTACATCAACATCCAGATTTCTACAACACAACTCTTTAAAGAAGTTACCCAGCTCTGCAATTGCTTCATATATTTCTTTGCGTACAAAACCACGAAGGCCAACAGGTAGAACTCTTTGCAAGAGTATGTGACAATCATGAGTTTTCAAGTCTTGTAACTTGCATCCATCAGCACTTATACATCTAGATAAGTTGGAAGCAAAACCATCTGGAAATTTGATATCTCTAATAAATTCGCAAAATGCAATTTCAGGCTCTTTTTTCAAGGTATAGCATGCATTTGGCATGCTATATGTGTCGCCTTTGTCTTCTAAGTGCAAATCACCTCTTATGCCCATATCTTGCAAATCAAGTCTAGCATTGATAGTATCTTTTGTCTTCCCCTCTATATCTAGTATTGTGCCTAGAAGGTTCATGCATATATTTCTCTCGATGTGCATGACATCAAGATTGTGTGGCTGAATCAATTCTATCCAATATGGCAAATCAAACAATATAGCCCTCCGGCTAAATATTTTTGGCTCATCCTTCTGTTGACGCTTTCTTTTCTTATTTGGAGGATGCTTCCCTGGTCTAACATCTTTCACCTTCTCTATTTGTTGTAATAGTTCCTCTCTACTAAACTTTCTTGGCTTGTCACGCTTTTCATGATGTCCATCAAATGCTAAGCTCTTTCGCAAACGACGCCCATTGTGAGGTAACGACGGTGACCAATGTAACATATTTTGTTCCTTATGGCCCGGACAATGGATCTTTGTCGCAATGTATGCATGCATAATAACCTTTTGTAGTTCGCCTGATAAAGTGCTCAAAGCAGGTAATCATGTATGCACCAAAGCATCGCAAAGATGCGCTTGGAACATCGAGTGTTGAATGCATCATAAGCGTGGACACCGTTCCATAGTTCAATCAACTCTTCTATGAGAGGTTCCAAGAATACATCAAAATCCTTCCCAGACATTTTGGACCTGGTATGAGTAAGGCCATCATACAGCTTGGATTGATCTATACATACCCATGGTGGCATGTTATAAGGCATCACAAGCACCGCCACATGCTATATGAGGTACTCATAATGCCAAATGGATTAAAACCGCCTCAGTAGCTATGCCAAGCCTCATGTTTCTTGCATCTTTTGCAAACATCGGATATTTCCTATCGAAGTCTTTCCACGCCGCCATCTGCTGGATGGTTCATTTCATTATCAACTGGTTTTCTCCTCATCATGTGCCATTGTGTGTCCTCTGTTGTCTTTTTTGATGAAAAATACCTCTTCAATCTTGGTATCAATGGAAAATGTCTCAACACCTTTTGAGGAACTTGCTTTTTACCATCAGCATCTCTCCATCTTGATGTACCACATACCGGACATTCATCTCTATTCTCGTACTCCTTCCGAAATAGCACACAATTATGCATGCACACATGGATAGAATCATATCCAAGACCCAACTCACGGAGATATTGCTTTACTTCATAATATGATTTGGGAAGTTTGCAATGTGGAAATGCTAACACCAACAACTTCAATATTCCATGAAATGCTATGTTGCTGATTCGATAGTATGATTTGACATGAAGCAACTTCACCAGAAAAGAGAATCTTGATATTTTAGATTCTGGGCAAAGTCCACGTTTTGCATCTTCAAGCACTCTAGCAAACTTTGGATGTTCTCCACCTTGGTCCCAAGCTGTATAGAGTTCTTCTAACATCTCCGGTAATCCACCATCATCATTGTTGTCATCCTCACCCACACCCAATGTATCATGACTAGAATTTTCCATATGGCTAACATTTTCATCTGAGTTCACTTGAAGTTCTATGACTTCAACATCAAGTGGTTCTCCATGATGAACCCACTTAGTGTATGTACTTGACATCCCATAAATATGAATGTGATCCTGCACATCAGACTGAGGTCTTACTGTTTGATTAAGACATCGACGACATGGGCAGAGTATCTCAACATTCGCATCAAATCTTTCTTCAACAAATTCCATGAAATCTTTCACGCCTTTGATATATGCAGGTGTAAATTGCTTGCCATATATCCAACTTCTATCCATCTGTTCAACATATAATAGCAAATAAATAATTAGACATGTATAAATAATTAGAAGGTACTAAAAAATAGTGCAACAATTAACAACAATGAGCCAAAATTAACCACAAGTTATCGGGGCGACGGACATCTTGGATAGCTTAGCTGTTTTTGGAGCCACCGCCTTTAGATTAATTTGCGACAATCAACAATGTACTCTGTTTTCGTTGCTCTGTCTCTGCTTTCTTGTATCTCCCGATAGTTCTGAGTCTTCCCCTTCTTATAGCGAGTACATAGAGCCCTGTCATCCGATTTCTGTGCGATTCCAATCCAGTGGACTGCTCCGATCCGGTTTCTGTCTATTACTCATCCCCGACTGTCATCCGATTGCGTGCGATTCCAGAGGACTGCCCGATCCGGTTTCTATCTATTACTCATCCCCGAGCAGCCTCCTCCCTAGAAGCCTCGAGCTGCATCCTCGCAGCCCCCATCGCGCCCGCTGTGAATCCGCCACCGCGCTCGTGCCCACGCCTTCGAGGAGCTCTGGAGGAGTCCCGTTACCCGGCCTCTCCTATCCCGGCAATCGGGAGGGCGACGGAGAGGAGGCGTGTGGATCGGCCGTTGGTGGCGCTTCCGATCTTTGTGCACGGCCATGGAGGCTCACTGGTGGCACCATGTCAAAGAGCGGAGGTGTTGCTTTGAGTTGCCGATCATGATGCAAGGTACACAAAAGAACCGCAAGCCCTAGCTATAGTTCACCCCTTATGGATCCACAAGAAGTAGATCTAGAGCTTAGGCTTGGGACTACTCCAAAAGTAACATGACAAGTTTAGTTTGAGTGCAAAACAGAGAATGCCTTTGTACTTCGCAAAATATATAGTTGTTCCCCCTTTAATTTTGTTTTCCTCCTACCTATTCTTTCTTTTTTGGTTTGTCTTGGATCAATTAGTTTGTAGCCAAATTAAGGGTTGGCTACATACCTCTCCAATTCAAGTTCAATACAAAGAGAGAGAGGATAGAAATTAGATACAAGCACGGTAACACCCTCCCATTGACATGAGCATTATTGAGACACAAATTCACAATATGTTGACTATTAGAGAAATTACCTAACTTTTTTTCAAAATAGAAGACTCATGAGTAAATCTTGATTCCCGATTCTTCAAAATCTCAACATGATTTATAACAAGATTATCTAGTTTGTCTATCATTGATTTATAACATTATCATTGTTGCCAAATAGGCCATAATTTACATATCTTGGATAAATTATGCTAATATATAAAAGAAATGGTATTCGGACTCTGGAACCTGCTCTAGTGAACTTGAGCTCTCCTGTGCATTAGATGTTGAAGATGTACAAATCTTGATGCCCTTCAATTGGTTTAGCAGCATGCCACATGTCGATTGTTTTGACCCTGGGCAACAGGGTATTGCCTCAATGCATTTTTTAAAGTAAAGGCTATGGCCCCATGTAGAAATGTATAGGAAACGAGAAAATGCAGTTGAAACCCATATATATTCATAGATATAACCATGCCATTATTGCCATCATTTCATCCACTAATGTATGATGGAAATTTATGCTCTATCCTTGTATTGTAATTTCGTTTCCCTGTTTGTGCATATTGCTACTAATTATTGCTTCTCTGTATTATCCGTATGTATGTAACATATTTGTGTACCGCTTGCTGCAATCTTCATACTATTTTCGCTTTTAAAGGTAATGATTTCTGTAAAGGATGAACCAGATGCACCGGTATCTCCAAATTGTTGATGGATTGCTTAGAGATCATAAAAGAATAGCAGATGGTTTGGATGGTTAACCTGATCGCCTCAACGGCGTCGATACTATAGGGCCAACACGACTACTTAGATTTAGTCTTTAGTTAGTTTCGATTTTCACTTTGTTTTCTTGATGAAGTGCGATCTGAGTAGAAATAGTAGTATGTTTCAGACTTTCAAGAGAAGCTGTCCGAGTTAGTTCGCACGAAGGTGTTCGATGGAACACGATGTATTAATGTAAGCCTGGCTTGTAATTGGTCACAAGGCTATAAATAAAGCACAATCTGGCTGGTGGAAGCATTGCCAGGAAAAGCAATTGTCATTGTTTGTTCTGCAATCAAAAGTGTTGTTTTGCGACTTCTTGTTCATCATCCGGGAAGTGGGTTCTTCGGAACGTCAGAGCGATAGTTGATGTTTGAGTTTGCCAAATTGATCGCTAGTGTGTTCCTAGCTTGTTTCAATAGGGACAGGGTTAAGAGACATCCCGATTCCTATGTATGGTGGAACATTGCCAAATTTATTGCATTAGGTTGTACCGCCTGTTGTGGCTTACCGGATCTCGTGATGCAACGAAGATTAAATTGGAGACAAGCGTCTGATTCCATCGTCTGAATCGACCAGAAATCACCAAATGATCGTAACAACAATCACGGCAAAGAACTCATCGCTTATGGAATTGTTACTTGAACCAAATTGCTCATACTTCATCTCGTCTTTTTGAGCAAGCCGTGTAGTTTTTATACATAAAGTGCCTTTTCTATCTCCTCCTACAGGATAAGCTTGCAATATGGACTAAGACCGGTAGCAATGAAGTTGTTCAAGTTGGATTTGAAAAACATTTCATAATGTATACTAGTCACTAAGGATGTTTTATTTTATAAAATCTAATGTTTTTTTTCTTTAAATCTTGATAAAGTGAGAAATTAATAATGTGTATCCCAGTGCTTTCTCGTCACCTCTAAAGTCAATATGCAGCAAGTTTTATGCTATTATGGTGTCCTCTAGAACATCAATATTTTTATCTAGTTTCTCCACTTCACTTGATTTGTTCAAGTCACCCATTGTCCTAGTATTTTATTGGAGTGCAGCCAAGGCATGTGGAGTGCAGACGGCCAGCAGAATGGCCGGCAAGGAGACTAGGACGAGTCTATCTATGTATATCAAAAAAGTAAAAACCTAATCAATAGTTACCCATTGGCGCGACGGTAAGGCGATGCGTGTATTGGAGAGGTCCCGATTTCGAGCCACGCAACTGCAAGTGTGTTTTGGGGTTTTTTTCTCTGTCCTTAACATGTGGACCCCAAATATGGGTCCTACATGGACCACATCTGACGTGTTATGTGTAACCCACATATGTATGGGCTCAACAACACCACGTTGGACAAGGGGCCCACTAGGCCTAGCGACTCGCAAATATAATTATCCCTGACGAAAGTATATTGACATAGAAAATACATACATATGATGTCACGCTGCGACCAGGAACGCCAACATGATTTCCACTATCTATGACGATTTGTTTTGTTATATTATGACGAAATTTTATGTTTCGTCACTAAAATTCGATGGGCCGAGGGGCACGATATGATCCATGACGAATTGCAAACATTCGTCATAGAAGATTGAACATTTATGACAAAATATCACAACGTCACGACATTTTCGTCATAGATAAGCATTTCTCTTGTAGTGGAGAGAGTCCATATTACTTGAATTTATTGTTCCAAAATTTGATCCTGATCTCTTGATTAGGAATGGCAACGGGTATATACCCAGCGGGTATCACCACCCCGTACCCGTACTCGTGGTAATAAAATCTACCCGCTACAATACCCATACCCGCATACGGGTAAAAAATTTACCCGTACCCGTACCCGTGCGGGTAACGGGGACCCGCGGGTAACCCGCACCCGAAAGCACCCAAGACTATGCAATACAATAGCAATCATATTTAATCTGAGCAAGATAGCAGATTCTTTCAAACAGAAGAAAGAAGGTAATGTTGAGCACAGAATATTTTGAGCTCTGCAAAGAGCGAAGTAACTCTACTAAATGCTAATAGTTCTAGCGAATGAAGTAATAAGCTACATTCTAGCATACGAGGAAAAAGGGCTTCATAATACCAAAGGACAGTCCAGAAGATATTGGATAATATCTTTAGCCAAAGGACTGTTGCTCCTTCATGCAGATGGGCCGGCTGATTTGGCTCGTTGCCTGACTTGAGCCGGCTGATGCAGATGGGCCAAATTTTATACCCACGGGTAAATGGGTACGGGTAACAGTAGTACGGATCCGTACCTGTTCTACCCGTTGGGTAATAGTTTTTGCCCATTAATATACCCGCGGGTATGAAAAAAGGTTCATACCCACCCCCTAATAGAGTAAATACCCGTCGGGTTTCGGATCCCCGTTACCATCTCTACTCTTTATTGCTAAGTATTTAAGAATGGCTATGATAACTAACCATATCATTTGAAGAAAAACTTCATATTTAAGTTGTAAGAAATTTCTGAATAAACCCACCTAACGTGTAATTCGAGGAACTTAAATAAGCTTCTGAGGCAATCTACATGGATGCTTAGATTGGTTGGACTCAGGGTTCACCCAACTATTTTCGAACTGAAAATCGAGATCCCAGCGGTACCAGTTTATCGCGAAAATCGAGTGAAAATCGTCGAAAATCTAAGAGTTTTGAAACCGAGCGTTTGAACAAAAAATTCAAAACAAATTAAGAAAAAAACAAAAATCAGTCGGTTTTCTCGAAAAACCGGTCGGTGACTTAAACCTTGTGGGCTGTCAGTTTTTGAGCGGTTTTCTTGAAAAATCGCTCAGTTTTCATCACATAAATTTTTTTAAATTTTTTGAATTTTGTTGAATTAAACCGTTTTACCGACTGGTTTAGAATTTCGAACCGGTTCGATACGATCAAAAACCGCGATTTTCGAGCGGTTTCTGATGGTTTTGTGAACCCTCGTTGGACTACCACGAGTTGGCTAGGTACATCCCGTATGTCGGACTAATTAAAACAATTAGAAGTATGTATTCTTGAAAATAAGACGGTCAAACGCAGCACATCATGTTTATGTGATACGCAGACACGCAGTTAAACAAAGAGATTGGAGTTTAACCAAGTGAAGTCAATGAAATATTCTAGAGGCGGCGTTTGCGAGGAGGGGCACATGCACCACGTGGTTTTGTGACAACACTCAGCAAACCATTCTCCGAACTAAGTTTCTGTTTGGTACGATTCTAGATTATAGTAGAAACGAAAACGGCTTCAGATTTTTGGTAAAAATATTTCAGGTAGGATTCTATGAATCGAGTGGAACGGGGTTGAGACCGATTCAGCCACAGAGTGAAAAAAGAAGAAACGATCTGAGGAGAATTGTTCCGAGCTTTAGCCCGTTTGGTTGGGTTTCTTCCAGAATCTAATAGAAACGGCCCGGTTCCAAGTTGCCAAACGGGGCCTAAAATACACAGTGATCTAATCTAGCTCGTTTAATTTGTTCTTAAATAGATGATGTTTTAAATTTTTACATTTCAATCAAGGCACATGTAGAAATGATCAAATAGTCCTTCTTCATTAGCCCACTTATTACTTTTGGATGATGTGTGTTACTCTTTAGATAATAATAAATAACATTGAAAATAATGAATGGTAGGGATATACAAAGAAAAAAAATAGTTAAAAGTGGTCTCGAAATTGTAGAACGATATGTATTTAGGAAAAAAATTTGAAAGCTAGAATAACTAAAGTTTAAACTATGCCATTCAGCCAAGCCCAAACATCATTATGCAAGTCAAAGAGAGTAACTCAAGTTATTTAATTAATTAAGTTATTTAATTAATTAGACCCATTATCCATTGCTACAACGGTTGACAAGAAGCAAAGCAACTAGATTACCAGTAAAAAACAGGTTTGACATTCTAATTTTGCAAAGAGAATTATTCTAGTGTTTGACTTTGGCTCATATTGTGCTATGCCACTCAGATCAGGGAACACATATTTTATAACTAGTATTTTAAATCCTTCTGAATGGACATCACAGATGTGTTAGACAAGTAATACAAACATAATAATGCTCATTTTTTAGCATCGCATAATAGCGTTGATTTAATAACTCAAGACTAATGACTGTGGAAGGACATGGGAATAATTCCCTATGGATCCCTACATAGTTTATTTTGCTGAAAAAACTAATCATATTTAAGTTAGCACAGGTGCTTCTTAAGTCAGCCAGACCTGAACTATACATCAAAGCACAATTATAATTGCATGGTCTAGAAGAAGAAGAAGAAGAAGAAGAAGAAGAAGAAGAAGAAGAAGAAGAAGAAGAAGAAGAAGAAGAAGAAGAAGAAGAAGAATTGCATATGGTCTCTCTCTAAAAACAAGAATTATATGGTGTGTATATTAGTGCAAATATAAATTAGCAGAAAGTTGTAAGGTTTCATACTTTTGAATAAAGGAATAAACTTGGGATATCCGTTTTGTTTTTCTTCTGCCTATTTGATAATTCACGGAGTTTAGCCAATTCAACCTGTTGGTGGAGAAACGACATGACTTCGTGTGTTGGTCCGTTCAAATATAAGAGATATGCTAGGTTCACTAGGCTATTTTCATATGTCAGTTCAAACGGAGGATTAGATCACAATGTTGGCATCTTACGTTTTTGCAATTTTCTTCCAAAGTGCCAAATCAATATGTAGGCTGTTAGTGCTATCACGGAATAAGGCCTTTTCTTGGTCTTCCCTTAGAAATTTCTTGGCTGTAAGTATAACACTTTACAACATCCGATTGGACTCCTTTTAGAAATTACTAAAATATAATACCTCCCTAATGAATTTGTTTTCTTTTACAAATTACTCTGTTTCCAGAATTTTAAATCAATGGCTAAATGTTTCTCCATGCCGAGTCAAATGTAGATTAACATTAAAATTACAACAACACACCAATAAATTGTAGAGGTGATGCAATCCATCGGTGGTGCATGCCTTTTTTTAGCATTGTTACTTTTGCCATACCTTAATTTTGCTCCGTCCTACGCCACTGGGAGTGACTGTTTCTGTATTTGTTAGTGTGGTGAGGAGGTTAGGAATTCATCATTTCTACACAGCAGTGGACATGGCATGGAATTCGAAATTCATCCATTCTATCCCAAGCATATGGAAATTAGTTATGAAAATTCCAAAAAGAAAAATGTTGCATTGCTTTGGGTCCAGTTTTTATGGGAAGTAATTACAGTGTAATTATGTGCACAAAGCCTTCCCTGTCTGATTGAAATTGATGTTTTTTTTTTCTTGTCAAAACATATTCACAGTTCGCTCAGTTTTTCACAGATCATTTATAAAAGTCATATATTTTTTGAAAAAAAAGAATTTGTAAAATGCTTATATGATTAATCATGTACTATATGTCAATCAAATTATCCTGTTAGAAGAGCTTCTTCTGATGTTATGTCTCTTTGATCTTACAGGCATTAGAAATGGACACATTTTTCAGCGAAACCTGCAAAGCGAAATCAGGCAAGTCAACAGAGAATTCCAACACAGTACGCACTGGAGCGTTGACATAAAAAACTGCAAGATTTAGCATTATGTTCTATATAGCTGCCAAAGAAAGTAGGACTATAGAGATCCTGGCCTTTGAGATTGCCAACACAATTGCCAAAGGCTCCAATCTGATGAAATTCCTGTCTGAACAAAGCATAAGGCACCTGGAAGCTGTTGTGCTTCAGACCCAAGGCATCCAATGTCTGATTTCAGATGATTACAACCAGTTGCTTGTTCTTGTTGGATCTGACATTACGTGAGAAGTGGCATTTTCTGCAATTTAGGAGTGCTTTTCTTTTTTAGATTATTTTAGCAATGTTTTCAAGATTTGCTAATATGCATTTGGCTTAATTATGCAGAGAGGAGTTTAAATATTTTACTGCAAATGTTGCTCGGTTCGGAAACCTGTGCAGAGATCCCAAATGGCACAATTTGGATCAGCATTTCTCCAGGTAATGTTCTCATTGCAGCCACTTTAATTTATTGTTGTTAGAGCATACATGGCTACATCATACCTCATGCAGTACGTGTATTCTTTCTATGCTCCTTTGTCAATGTACAGGCTGGAGTCTGAACGCCTCAGAAACACTCCAAAGAAGCAGCAGCATCCAAGATGCAATATCTGATGGCACTTGCAGAGATGACTGTTGTCAGTGATTCACTCACAGAGTCATAGTTCATGTGCTGATATCTTTGATAATTTCCCCCTCTGAAATCACTAAAATCCTGATGCTGTTTCTGTTCTATTTTTTGTTGCACAGCAACTTAATCTTGCGATGCTCCAATTTGACACCTCTGAGGAGTTGTACAAGAAATGCTCTCTCGAGTACATGAAAGGAAGTGAGAACCAGACTGGTTTGTGCCAGACATGTCTATGTGATTGGCGGCACTGTCTTCTAATCAGAAATATGTTTGGTTTTTACATCAGTTATAATCTTAATGTAAATGTATGCAGGAATACCACTTCGGTATCTTTGGAATGCACTGGAGATGGATAGAAAATGCGTGCAGGACTTGAAGAAGAAAACACTTTGGATCAAGAAGATGGAACATGTATGCTATACCATGTTGTCGATTAATGTTCATTCTGTCTAGTAATGGATTTATGACAAGTGCTCCATTCTGTTCTATTGCAGATTGTGGAGAAACTTGTTTACATTGTGCATTTCTTGCATTTGGAGATCAATATTGTCTTCCCGAAGAAACGTGAAGATGACCTCAGCAAAGATTAGGGTCTGCTGATCTTGAGTTGCATTACGCGCGTCTCATTTTCAATATAAAATTTTTGCCAATGGCGGAATCCACAAGAAGGTACGGCAAGCTCTTAACATGTACAAGAGATTCATTCAACCATCTCAACTACTTTTACAAAGCATTGCTAAATGAATGATCTGTTTACATGATCATTTTTTTTTCTCCACTCTGAACACCAGGCTGGGTCACAACAATGGAATAATGCTAGGAGAATGGCTGGATAAAGGGTACAGCAACGATCCTAATATCTTGTAGGTCGCCTCGTGCACAACAAATACTTGTTCCTGATGATGCCTCGTGAATTCTTGTACGTCGCCCAATGGAACTGATGACGGCAAGGTGCTCAAGATTCAGACACTGTACCATGCTGACAAAGAGAAGACTGAAGGCTACATTCTGGACATGGTGCTGTCTCTTAATAATCTCGTATGTGGAACCCATGAAAGGCTTGATAAGCTTTTAAACAAATACAATACTTCTGATCGATCAGCAAGGCAGAAAGGAACCAATTTGGCTAGCAATAGCCATGGTGGATCGGCCAGTTGATCACCATGACCGATTAGAATTAGATAGAATCCCTGCAATTCTGATGCTGGGAGAGGAATGTGGTCAGTTATGATTGAGTGCCGTTGTCAGACGAGTACTTGCGCTGAAAATGTCGAGGGAGGTAGCAAGAAATCCGAAAGGCTTTCTGCAGTTTCGGAAGCAGCGACTCTAGCATACAGCTCATCAGACTTTAGTTTATAGCTGTCAGGACCATATTTTCGAATCCAAACCTTCTGTGTATAATCGCATTATTCTTAAATCAAGCTAGTGTACACAGTGAAATAGTGATGACAACACACCCATACCATAAATCAAATAATATTAAAATTCAAATAAAAAGTATTGATCTTATGGTCAACGATTACAAATAAATAATCACATGACTTGAGTTTAATAAAGTAGTAGTGGAAACAGAATAAATAGCAGTAGGAGAAACCCACCCATGTGCTCAACACGCAATCGACTGGGGTGTGCGTCCTAGAACTATGAATCTCCTGTGTCGAAACCACAAGCAAAGTACTCGTAGTAACCATCTGCTTCAGCACACTCCTATATGGAAAGTGGAGAATGTTGTAAGGGTGAGTACACAACTATATTCGCAAGCCTTGAAAACATAATGCATGATAATTATATGCAAGGCTAAACAAATGAAGGCATGATATGGCTCATTTAGCATAAAACAATGTTTAACTTTAAATACCACTAGTAATTTCACAAAGCATCATTTGACAAATAAAGTTGTAATAATTGGATTTGATATAACAGCTACACAGGTTCTAGCCACCTGACTGGCTCCAACCGCCAATTCACAACCTGAGAGTTCTATCCACTCACGGATTCCACTACCAACTAAAAACCCGAGAGTTCCATCCGCTTATGAATTCCCAAACCATTATTTTCATTTAAAACAAAACCATAAAATCTATAATGTGCAAGCGTACCTCGCTTGCCCTTGATTGTGAGCACGGCTACTTAAGTGGTTTTAACTCGGCAGAGTGTGTACAGCTTTACCCATAATATATGATCAACTCTTAATGCGATCGATATTAGCACACTTCCTTTGGTGTGTTGCAAAGAGGACACGACAAGGTCTTTACAATGTACGACCACACTATTAACTTCGTCCGCTAAGATTTCACCACTGATAGGGTTCTAGCCACCCAGTTCAGAAGTCCCCTCTTGCACCTTGCGAGTGTCTCCATCCGACACCCACATTTCGACAATTGTCGAAGCCAATAATGAGATGCACAAATTAATTAGCCAGGTCGTACCCATATAGACTTGTGATTGTACGGTAGTGCTCGGTCCATGGTAACACACGCTTCGGTTCTTAATTGACTAGAGTGGAACATTCACTTTACCGAAAACATTTGCATACATTCAGCACCCGCCAAACATCCATTCGCCCTGGTCTAAACCAATTTTCCACTTTACTTCATTTAAATAACAGTAGCAATACCAATTGCCAAAACTTTATGAAAAAGTTTAAACAAAGTTGAAATGATTCCCATAATGGCAAAATACCGAAACGTTTAAGCTGGACTAAGTAATTCTACCGTCCCATCCTACACTACTGGTTATCACCAAATAAAATAACTAGTGTCATCTACGATGATAAAGGTTCACAATAATCAATGTCAAAGGGGTCATAACAATTCTTGAAACTTAACTAAACCTCAAGACTATATTTGAAATACATTGCATAAAAGTAAGCAAGCATAATTTAAAACAACATATGTATTTTATAAATTTGGGATCAACATGGTCAAGGAAGACTTGCCTCGAACAAGCTCATGTCCCTGGTCTGGACCTTGGTTTTGAGTTGCCTCGACACTCTTGTACACTCCAAGCCCTTCAACGTCTACGCGAATCAAGAAATGAGCAACAAATAAATACAAAATAGAGAGAAAATAAGATATAAAAATTAAATAAAATACACCATTAAATAGATCTTGAATTTACAAATTTTTAAAAACTAGAATCACCTCAATAGTAGCTCGTATGAGGGAGAACGAGCTTTCGAAAGTTTGAAAATACAGAAAAAGATAAATACTAGATTTAAGGAATTATTTTTCTATTGAAAAATCACTTTATTACGCAATGCTGATGTTAGATAGGGTTATTGGTTTTTGCAAAAAAAAATTACCAAAAAGGAAATTATGATGTCACTACTGACGTCATGTTGACAGGTGGGCCCTCGGTTCATGGACCGGGTCCACAGGGCTGGCTAGGGCTAACGTCATGCTGACGTGGTGACCAAACGAGGTGCTGGTGTCATGCTAATGTCAGTGATGACATTAGTGTGGCTTGAATGCAGCGGCGACGCTTTGGCTCCTGTGGCGTCTCCTCGGTTTTGGCAGCAGTGCGGTGAACAAGGTGTCAGCGGCGGCGGAAGGCGAAGCGGAGACCAAGTGGAAGACGGTGATGGACGAACGGACTCGCCAATGATGAGAAACGGCGGCGAAGAAGCTTCAGTAGTTGGCAATGGCGACGACGGCGCAGAAAAAAACCGATGAGCAATTTCGCGTGGTACGAGGCGACGAAACACGAAAACAAGTGAAGAAAAGGTGGCAGATTTAAATAGGCTTGGATGCTAGTGTTCTTTGGCTCGTACACGGTGCAGTGGGCGCGGAAAACGTGATGTCCGTTTCGACGGCAATTGCGGTGCGAGCGGATCTCACCCAAAGACGGCGGCAAAGAATGCGGCGAGATCGACCAATGGGACCCAGTCAATGGGCGTGGCATAGATAGGAATCAAGCTTAGCGCTGCGGCTAGCGTGGGCCACGCGGTCCGTTTCGACGGCAGTTGCGGTGCGAGCGGATCTCACCCAAAGACGAAGTGGCAAGAATGCGCGAGAGATCGACCAATGGGACCCAAAGAACAGCGTGGCATAGATAGGGAATCGGGCGACTAGCGCCGCGGCTAAGCGTGGCCACGCTGTCGGGGCAAAGCCGAGGCGGAGTGGGCCGCAAAGCAGGTCAAGCGGCGGGGAGAGAATGGGCAGAGGCAAAAGCGGCCCGAAAAGATTTTCAAAATAAGAATTGATTTTCCAATTAAGTAAAATAGCAAAAATTTGTATAAATCCAAATAAGTTCAAACAAACAGCAAATAAATTCAGAAAAATCTCAAAAAAATAGAAAAACTCCTTTAATCTTTTAATTAATTGAAAATTCAAATTAAGCTTTAAATAATTCGAGAAAAGTCCAAATTGTTCCTTTTAACTTTAAAACTTTTTGAAAGCTCAAAAATTGTGATGTTACAATTCTCCCCCCGTAATAGAATCTCGACCTCGAGATTCAGGGATGACTAAAGAATAGGTGGAGAAATGCAGTTTTTAGATCCTCTTCATGCTCCCAATTTGCTTCTTTTTTCAAATGATTGCTCCATTGAACCTTGCAAGACTTGATTGTGTTGTTTCTTGTTCTGCGTTCTGCCTCATCCAAAATTCTGATTGGGTACTCTGGGTAGGTGAGATACTCGTTTAGCTCAACATCTTCTACCTGAATGTATTCTTCTGGTACCCTGAGACACTTCTTCAATTGTGACACATGGAACACATTGTGCACATCTGACAACTGCGGTGGCCACTCCAATTGATAAGCCACAGACTTTTTCGGCTAGGATTGGGAACAGTCCAATGAAGCTTGGTGCTAACTTTCCATGAACTCGGAATCGACACATCCGTTTGAGTGTTGAGACTTGCAAGTACACATGGTCATTTGGAGAAAAGGTTAACTCTCTCTGACGGTTGTCAGCATGGCCCTTTTGCCTAGACTGCACTATTCTTAATCTTTCTTGAACCATTCTCACCTGTTCTTTAACTTTTTTCAAAATATCAGGACCAAAGACTTGGCCATCTTCTGTTTCATTCCAATAAAGAGGTGCCCTATACTTTCTTTTGTACAAGCCTTCAAATGGTGACATTTGCAAATTTGCTTAGTAACTATTGTTATATGAGAATTCTACATAGGGTAGACTTTGATCCCAACTTGTCTTATTGGACAACGCACAAGTCCTTAACATATCTTCAAGGATCTGGTTTACTCGCTCAGTTTATTCATCAGTCTTAGGGTGATAAGCTGTACTAAAATTCAGGTTGGTACCCAATGCATCGTGCAACTTTTGCCAAAATCTTGAGGTGAATTGAGTGTCTCAATCTGAAACAATCTTTTTTGCCATATCATGCAAACACACGATCCTAGACATATATAGCTCTACAAGCTTATCTCCCCAGTAGGTTGTTCTAATAGGAATGAAATGTGTAACTTTTGTCAATCGATCCACTATAACCCGTATGGAGTCATGACTTGATCGGGTTCTCGGGAGTCCTACAATGAAATACATTCCAATTTTCCCCACCTCCATTCATATACTTTCATCGGTTGTAGCAATCCAACGGGTCTCGGGTGCTCTGCCTTAACTCGTTGGCATATATCACACACAACTATATATTCTGCAATTTCCTTTCTCATCCTTAGCCACCAATATATACCACGAAGATCTTGATACTTCTTGGTATTACCTGGATGAATTGAGTATGATGACTCATGCGCCTCCTTTAATATCAATTGCGTAATCTCTTTTTGATTTGGCACATAGATACTCTTTCCAAGCCAAATTGTTCCTTCTTCATCCCCTGAGAATCCTAGGGCTTTATCCTCCTTGATTCTATCCTTGATCTTAGCAGCTTCTTTATCTCATTTTTGCATCTTTTTTATTTAATCTCTAATGTTGATTGAATCTCCAAAGCATCTATGGAACCTTCCTTCATTAGTTTCAAATTCAAATTGTTCAACAAAATCCTTTAATATAAAAGAATGTGGTGCTCCGGAATCAAATAAAGCTGAGACAGGTATTGAGTTTACAAAGAACTTACCCAGAACCTTATTTGGTGCCTGTTGAGCTTCTTCTGCGGTCACATGATTGACTCGCCCTTTTCCAACGGTTTGCAGAGCATTTGTATCTTTGGGGCTCCATGTCCTTGTCTTTATGTAGGAGCTCTAGCAGAATTGGATCCCAAGTTGAATGGCGTTGGGGTCACTGGCTAACACTTCTGAGGACAATTCTTAGCATAGTATCCCATCTTGTGACAGTGAAAACATTGAACTCCTGCAACATTTGAATTCCCTTTCTGAGGTTGAGCACTGGCATTGTTAGGGAATCCTTGAGTAACTGGGTGTGGTCTAGAATTAGGAGTACGGGGTGCTCCTTGAACAATGGCACGGTTGGCCTGCTGAGGTTGGAAGCGCTGTCGAGAACCACTCGCTCCCTACTGGGCTTGGAATGCCATCCTTCTCTTGCGGAAATCCCGTTGTTGATGTTGGGCATCCTCTTGCATAAGTGCTTTATTCACCATGCGCTGAAAGTTTGGAAAATCCAAAGCAACTAGCTGCACCTTGATGTCAGGATCAAGTCCCTCCATGAATCTCCGATCTTAGCACTTTCGGTTGCCACATCTTTTGGTGCATACCTCGACAGCTGAGTAAACTTGTTGAGGTATTCTGAGACACTCTGATTTCCCTGATGCAGCTTGTGAAACTCTCTTCTTCATCTCAATAATGCTTGCATGCACGTGTGTAGTACATAAAGCTTTAGAGAATTCCTCCCATTTAAAAGACCGAGCGTTCTGCTGGGTTGCACAAAAAATATCCCACCATGTTGTAGCTAGTCCTTTTAGCTGGTGGCTCGCATAGAGAACTCTATCATGGTCATCACACTGAGTCAACTGAAGCTTCTTCTCCACATCCTTCAGCCAATCGTCTGCCTCTAAGGGTTCACCTACTCCTATGAAGGTAGGCGGTCTAGTTCTCATAAACTCCCCAAGTTTAGACTGGGGTGGCATCACTGGTGCTGCACCTGGTGTTGGTTGTGGATTGTTTACCATGTTCTGAGCAAGGGCTTGCAACAACTGAAGTTGCATTGCCGTCATCTACTGAATGTCTGCCACTAGGGATTGGAATAGTGGCGGCGGTGGTGGCACTTGCTGTTCTGGCTGCTCTTGTGGTTCATGAACATTCTATTGTTCTTGTGGCACTGCCTGGCCACGTCTACAACCACGACCTCCTCTACAACCAGCTCCATGACCTCTTCCTTGGTTCTCCATCTGGAGTGATGACCAGGAAATATTAGCAATTAACGAGAGGGAAATAGTAAAGATAAGAAGACTTGGGAGTTAGCCACTCCCAGACAAAGCAAGCAAATAAACTCTTAAACTTTAGATGTGATTGCAACACAATGCCTAGGGCAAGTGTACAACACACTCGACACACAAGAAACCAAACATCCTAACACACTCAAGTTATGCGTTACTAAACGAAAAAGGGATGACATGCTCCGACACCACTGAGCATTATTAACTTATCCTATATAGAAATAATCTTGAGCACCTCCTCGACGACTTGATCTTTCCAGCAACTTTTCCACTAGTCTTGAAAGGCATGGACCCTCCTCTTGATTTGAATCCTCACACAGGACTTGAGCATTGAGGAGTTTCATGAGATGATATCAAATTAAACTTTTAAAATAATATTTCAGCAAAGGAAAAGAATAAAGACCTAAGAATGAGATGAGTGGAAAAAAACTATTTAATGCCAATTTGTTCGTTGATTTAGAGAATGATTTTTGAAGTTCTTCTAAAAAGACCATGCTAACAAGGGTTGTGACCTACCATTAATATGGCTTTGATACCAACTCTGTCGGGACCTGATTTCCCAATCCGAACCCTCTATATATAACTGCACTATTCTCAGATCAAACTAGTGCACACAGTGAAAACTGTAACATCCTCAAATTTATAAATGTTCAAAAATCAAATATTAAAATGTGAAATCATTTTCTTGTTGAATTTCTTGATTTCATGTGCATTTGTTGAATTGTTTGTTGAATGAAATGATTATTGGAATTGAGTAATAGAAGGAAAAGAGAAAATATAAAATGGAAAAATGGAAAAACATGGAAATTACCTTAGTAATTTTTGTCTAATCGTAGAATGCCCTGGACGTGGCTTTGGCTGGTCAAAAATTGGTGTGAACACCATTATCCTTTGAAATGATGAGTTTTAGAATTAATAATTAATTCTGATCTAGGTAGTGAAAGAATTGTGTACAATTCTTTAGTCGTTCCAGGATCTAAAATTTTTACCATGAGTAGGTATTATCCATACCCTCAGGTAGTAAAATTTACAAAAATTAATAAATAGGCTAGCTATTTATTTCTGTTTTATTATTACAGAACAGAATTTCTGCAAAATATAGTAAAAGAATTATTAGAACATAAATAAGGTGATTTTGGATCTGAAATTTTATGTTAGGTTCCTGTTATAAATACCAACCTACTGTAAAAGTTTCAAAATTTTGTAAGTTGATTTGGACCCTCTAATAAATCAATAACCGAAATGATTTCTTTGTGTAGTCGGCATTGTCAGAATTGTAGTAAACTAGAAATACAAGCGCGGCGCACGCCGCGCGCGTGAACGGTAAATATTTTTTATTTTTTTTTCGGAGAAAAAACAGATTACGGAAACATTTTTTCCATGCTCCGGAGAGCAAACGGACCACGAAAATATTTTTTCCGGGAAAAACGGAGAAAGGACCTGAACGAAAAATGCAGGGACCTATTTGTTATAATTTTGGACCTGTTCGCTATTTCGAATAAGTAAGAAAGGGCTCGTTCGCAATTCGTATTTAACGGGAGGCTCATTGTGTAAAACGGCGAACGGAGGACCTAAACGCGAACCGGAAAAAAATATTTTCCACTCACAGAAAATTATAAAGGACTTATTCGTAAATAGAAAGGACCTATCCGTAATTCTAAAGAACTGGAGGGTTTTTTTTGCAAGAAAGGGAGAGAGAGTGGGTGGGGGTGACGTGGGGGGCTGAGAGTATTAACTGTAGATCATTTTAACCTCAAAGTTTTACCAGAGGTAGGAAACTTACCCCTAAAGTTATAAAAAAAGTTTAGAAAATTCTAGTGTTGGTTTGACCCCTCTATTAATTCGTGTTGTCTTGCTGTCTGAGAGATGTGCCTAGTCTTCTATTTTGCTCTGTCTTTTCTTACACGTGGGGCCATGTACCCAGAGGCTCCAGCCAATTCCACTTGCCTCACGACACTGCCAGGTGGGCCTCCATCACGCGCTGGACCCACACGTCATACTCATTTCCCTTTTCTCTCTTGCCCTTTTTCATTTCTCTGCCGATGGACCCGGGGACCGCCCGTCGGTTCCTTCTTCTCCACTGCATCACTCCTCTCCAAGGATTCAAATCTCGTTTTTGGTAAAATTCCGGAGGTCACCGAAATCCGAAAACTCGGTGAGATTTGGAAATTTCGGACAAAATCCGGACGAAATATAAAAACCAAATTTCAAATCTGGTTTTTTTTCAACCGGGAAATCCGAGATCTCGGCCGAAATCTCGGTCCAAGTTGAATCGATCAAAAAATGGTCCAAAACACGTCAATTTTTTTTTGAATGGTCCTAACACATAACTAATATTTCCATAAAAATTTGAGATGATGATCAAGCATGTGTAATTTTTAAAAAATCTAACAGTGGTAAAGTCATCATAAAAACCGTATGTAAAATCAGTTTTTGATTTTTCAAATGTAACAAATGAACTTCAAGTCATTTGAAAAGTTTTATATATGTTCCTATCATCCTATGTATTATAGAGAAATATTTATTCCGTACATAGAAGCCATAATGTAACTTAATTGGGGTAACACAACATATTACATATTAAAAAAATAGTTCAAACCACTTTAGAAAATTTTGAAATTTTTTGTGAATGGTCTTAACACATTCATAATATTCCCATAGATGATGGTCAATCTTGAGAAATGTTAAAAAATTCGGACAGTGAAAACCGACAAATTAAACCGACCAAAAAATGGTCAAAAACACATCAAAAATTTTAGAAATTTTTTGTGTATGATCTTGACCCTAAATACAATCAAATACGGTACACAAAAATCAAAATCCGGCAAAAACACCCGAGATCTCACCGAGAAATTCGAAATTTGAATTTTTGTTGAATTTTTTGAATTTTCCGAGATTTTGAATCTCGGAGGGGTCCGAAATCTCGATCGAGATTTTGGATTTTGGTCCGAAATTTCAATCCTTGCTCCTCTCCCACTCTGTTCCTTCGGCCGAGCTCGAGCACCGCCTCATTTCTTGTCGTGATCTCGCAGCAATCTCGCGCCCCGAGGGCCTCTGGTATTCTCTGCCACTCGTCCAGACACCTCCGCCCTCACCCGTGCCCTTAGCGCAAGTAACTGCTAAGGGAGAGCTCGAGATAGCCGAGGCAGTCGCTACCTTCTCCTCTCTTCTAGACCCCGTTCTATTGCCTTTTCTGCCTATTTAAGCGATTGAATAGGGACGCTAAACCGGGATGAACCCAGAGGACTCACTTAATCCCCTTCCAAGCCCCTAAATTCCTTGAACCGTGCTCATCTTCTTCGTGTCCGGCGCAAAACCGAAAAAGGGGGAAACTTCCAATTGATAAGATTTAGTGGGATTCAATCAAATTCGTTGATCATGGAGCATCCTTGAACCTTTGCGAATCTTTCCCACAGCTCAGTGTAGACTCATTCCACCCGAGGAGCCCTCTCGGCGGAGCACCTTCATCTCCGATTTCGGTGGAAGCCGCGAGTACTCTCTGAAGCATCCCGCGCACGGTAAAGACTTCCGTTCCACTCCATGTGACCTCCTAATGCTAGCGCACATGATTAATTGACCCTCAATTGAGACTAGAATACTCCAATGTGTCATTACGCATTGCATGGCCGCAACTACCGCTAGTTCTAGTCGTTAATTCAATATAGTTTGGTGCAGGCTACATTTAAGCCTCCCTATAGGTGCTCTAGTACGTGATGCATCTCTTGATGTCACCCATTTTACTTTTCCGGCCGAGCCTCGTCGCCGGCAGACTGACCTTGCGGCAGCTCTGCTTGGAGTCGCTACCGGCTGGGACCCAATTGTCAGCGACTTTGGATTGAATCAAAACCCAACACACGCAAACCTCGAAAAGGCGCCTTCCCTCAAGGAAAGCGCATTTTTCCATTTTCTGGATTTTAGCAAACTGAATGAATTCAAATGCATATAACTTTTAAAATATAGCCCCAAATTGAGTGAAACTAGTTTATAAATTCATGATAAATCTTCCAGTTTCATAATATGCAAAAATATTTGAAACTTATTTAGCAATTTAAATTTAAAGAAAGGAATTTAGATATGCTCCATATAGAACTTTTGCAATTTAAATCCAAATTGAGTGAACCAACTTTGTTAGAATCCTCATGTCAATTTCTGTCTAGATATGTGATTAGCTTTAAATTTGAATCTAGATTGTATAAATTTCCTATTATGGTCAATTCAATATGTTGAATTAGTAAAATTGCTATAACTTGCTCATAAATTATCCAAATTAAGTGAAACTTGTTTTGGAGCACTAGTTATACTACAGGAAACAAGGCTATGAAATAATAGTTAGGGTATACCATGCAACTTTTTATTGAAAATAAATGAGCTGCTTTATGTACTAATTGATATTAGTACAAGTAGCCCTATTCCTTGAAAATGAATTTTTTTATATATTTAACCTTACAATTTTAGCTTCTTGAATTCATAGGAATAAAATAAACTAAACACAAAAATAAGTTGGTATGTTGTGTGTGTCAGACCGCTAATTAAGATGAACTATAATGCTAAATAACACACTCGCACATGAAATCACAACCCCGACCTTGCTTGCTTTTATATATTGTTTTATTCGATTCTTTATTCGACTTCTTTTTGCCATTATTGAAAGTTGGTATTTCTACTTTATTTGTATTCAACGACGTGTAGACGTTGACGCTACCGACACCGCCATCGACGACATCGATTTCGCTTACGCCACTGAAGAGCAAGGCAAGCACCCCCTTGAACATCTTGAACCCAAATTTTATAACTAGATAAAATGTGATTAAGAATCTTCTTGCATGCTTATAATTTGATAAATCATTATTTTGTGTTACCGGGTAATTACAACCCAAATTGATGGATTACCTCAATTATGTTGACATGTGTTCCATGATAACCCTAGGTATGGGTAGATTCATACACTTGATGGGATATAACGATTATTAATTGCACCTGCTTAGTGATGTTTAGAAAATGTTAGCGACATTTACCCTCACACTCACTATTCTTTATGAATCTTTTTATGGTTTATTTAAGCAGTAAAGGATACTGGTAGTTTAATAAAAATGAAAATAAAATTATGATTTGACGTGGGTGATTATTAGCAATAGCCGGATGTACATGTTTTAACTTGTACGTAGATAGGGGGAGTGTCACCCATGTCACATTAAGGACCGAACATAATGTTGCATGATCCAAGTATAACCGTATATCCACAAATACTGGACTAGGACAGTCTTAACTTATTAAAATTATTTGGAACTAGCTTTGCACATTGGTAGGCAGTAGTAGCACGGGCATTCCGGATAGGTTTGCTCGAGGGAGGTGCCATCACCGAGGTGTTGACACTTGCCGATGTAACGGTGTACGCCTGGTTATGAATTGGGGCCTATTATTCTTAATGTTAATATTATTCTAACCGAGCTACGGCTCCGTTATCATTACTTTATTATATACTTTTTGCTTCCATCATAGCCAGGGGTAACGCCATTGGGCTAGTGCAAAGTTAGGTTCAGATAAGCGAACAGTTTCGTTATGAACTCCACGCGAACATACCAAGGGAAGTGTGTCTTATAGCTTGCAAAAAGGGAGAACATATCTTGTGGGTAAAGCTGTACAACTCTGTAGAGTCTAAAACTAATCGATTAGCCGTATCCACGGTCATGGATGACTTGGTGAACTGACATTAGTTAGTCGTTTTCTATTTTCTAAAACTCTTGATCAAATGATTTGGAAAATGATTCACATTTGTTAAATGTCACTTATCTTTATATCGGTTCGTGAAAGACCATGGAGGGTCTTTTCCGTTATCTTTACTCACAAAGGGCCGTGAGTAACTTACTATTATTCATTTTGATACATGTTATTTCAATTACTTATCAAACTGCTTTAAATTCAATTTATGCTTTCCATTATTATTCAGTATTTACAATTCAAATTTTCGCTTTATGCAAAACAACCGGAGAAACCCACTTTCTATTCAGCTTGCATATATTTCAGGCTTTGCAAACACTACAAGTCTTGCGAGTACCAATATACTCAACTTGTTTTAACGTGGTTTTTAGGTGAAGAACAAGATTATCCTATTGACGAAAACGATAGCGAAGAACTCGTTATTTATGGTGACGACTGTCCTCTCTAAGTTCATCTCGTCTGTTGCATGTGGAGTTTTGGGTTTAGTAGGCAAGCAATGAGATGTGGTTTTATCTCTGCTACTTTTGGTACTGTAATGAACTGTCGATGTAATAAAAGTTGAACTCTTGTGTGGCTGTAATTCCAAATTGTGTTTTTGTGCGTGCCAGCTACTGATCATGGGAATGGCACAGGAAGCACATTAGAAACTTATTTTTATGTTACTCAGTGGCATAAAAATGAGGGTCTCACAAAAACAGTTATGACAACACATCCATAACACAAATCAAATAATATTAAAACTCAAATAAAAGGTATCGACCTTATAGTCAATGATTACAAATAAATAGCCACTAGCTTGAGTTCAATAAAGTAGCAGTGGAAATAGAATAAATAGCAGTAGGATAAACCCATCCATGTGCCCAATAGGCAATCGACTGGGGTGCGTGTCCTAGAATTCTGGATCTCTTTCGTCAAAGCCATAAGCAAAGTACTCGTAGTCACCATCTGCTTTAGCACACTACTCTATGGAAAGTGAGGAATGTTGCAAGGGTGAGTACACAACCGTACTCGCAAGCATTCAAAACATAATGCATGATAACTATACGCAAGGTTGAACAAATGATGGCATAATATGGCTCATTTAGCATAAAACAATGTTTAACTTTACATACCACTAGTAATTTCACAAAGCATCATTTGACAAATGAAGTTGTAATAATTGAATTTGATATAACAACTGCGTAGGTTCTAGCCACCTGACTGGCTCTAATCGCCAATTCACAACCCGAGAGTTCTATCCACTCACGAATTTCACTACCAACTAAAAACCTGAGAGTTCTATCCACTCACGAATTTCACTACCAACTAAAAACCCGAGAGTTCCATTTGCTCATGAATTCCCAAACCATCATTTTCATTTAAAACAAAACCATAAAATCTACAATGTGCAAGCGTACCTCGCTTGCTCTTGATCGTGAGCACGGCTACTTAAGTAGTTTTAACTCTGCAGAGTGTGTACAACTTTACCCACAATACATGGTCAACTCTTGATGCGATCGACATTAGCACACTTCCTTTGGTGTGTTGCAGAGAGGACATGACAAGGTCTTTACTATGTACGACCACACTATTAACTTCGTCCGCTAAGGTTTCACCACTGATAGGGTTCTAGCTGCCCAGTTCAGAAGCCCCGTCTTGCACCTTGCGAGTGTCTCTATCCGACACCCACATTCCTCCAATTGGCGAAACCAACAACGATACGCACAAAATAATTAGCCAGGTCATACCCATATAGACTTGTAGTTGTACGGTAGTGCTCGGTCCATGGTAACACACGCTTTGGTCCTTAATCGACTAGGGCGGAACATTCATTTTACCAAAAAATTCACATGCATCCAGCACCCGCCAAACATCCATCTGCCTTGATCTAAACCATTTTTTTTTCACTTTACTTCATTTAAATAAAAGCAGAAATACCAATTGCCGAAACTTCATGAAAGAGTTTAAACAAAGTTGAAATGATTCCCATAATAGCATAATATTGAAACATTTAAGATGGACTAAACAATTCTACCGTTCCACGCTACACTACTGGTTATCACCAAATAAAATAACTAGTGTCATCTTGTCGGTGTTTCGTGCACCCGCAATACGATTTATTTGGTTTAGGCGGCCGCGCACTCCCTCTCCTCGAATGGTTAGACTCAGGGGGTCCAAGACGTATACTGGTTTGGGCTGAACGTCCCTACTCCAGTTCACACGGTGGTTCTATATTGCTTTCGGGGGCAGTATTACAGGCGAGGGCTAAGGGCTGGCCTTGAGCGCCTCGTTGGAGATGGAATGAAGATGAGACTCTGTGTTGTGTTTCATTCCGTTCGTCGTCTTTGGGGGTCCTGCCTCTTCTTATATCGTCATAGAGGGCAGGTTACATGGGAGTCTGAAAAAAGGAAAAAAAGAGGATGGGGCGTCCCACGCTTGGGAGTCCCGGTCCACGGTGAGTGACCGATGCCTGCCCGCCCTGCGCCGGGTTGGTAGACACACCGATCGGCTAGGCTCTCTGCTATGATGGGAAGTGGCACGCCTACCCTCTGCGCAGCTGCCAGACGCTGACGTTGCGCTTTGACTCTGGCGTTGCCTCGGGAGGGAGCGCACCCTTCTGCTGCGCACGTCTGGGCGATGAGACGGATGCCTTGACTTTGTCGACCCTCTCACTGCCTGGGGAAGGGGACACCTACCCTCGCTCGGTCGCTCCGTGGTGTCGCGTCTGAGGGGCAGGTGACCAATGGCTGGCGATGGTCTGGCGTTGGTGCTGGGCGGAGGGTGTCTTGGTCGGGTCGGGCGCTATGGGGCGTCCGAGTCGCAGGAGGCGCGCACCCGATCGTCTTCGATCGGGGCCGAGTCGCACGTGGTGGCCCACTTGGCGTCCGGCCATTGCTGGGCCTGGATCGGCCCTTGCAACGTCTCGGGCCGCTGGGGATACCCACGGTATAAGTACCCGTCACACCTACAGTGACAAAGGTTCACAATAATCAATGTCAAAGGGGTCATAACAATTCTTGAAAATTAACTAAACCTCAAGACTATATTTGAAATACATTGCATAAAAGTAAGCACGCATAATTTAAAACAACATATGCATTTTATAAACTTGGGATAAACAATGTCAAGGAAGACTTGCCTCGAACAAGCTCATGTCCCTGGTCTGGACCTTGGTTTTGAGTTGCCTCAACACTCTCGTACATGCCTAGCCCTTCAACGTCTACGGGAATCGAGAAATGAGCAATAAATAAATACAAAATAGAGTGGAAATAACATCTAAAAATAAAATATAATACACCATTAAATAGATCTTGAATTTACAATTTTTTAGAAACTGTAATCGCCTCAATCGGAACTCGTATGTGGGAGAACGGGCTCTCGAAAGTTTGTAGATTTAAGGAATTATTTTTCTACTGGAAAACCACTTTATTGCGCAGTGCTAACATCAGATAGGATTTTTAGTTTTTGCTTTTATTTTTCACCAAAAAAGGAAATTATGATGTCATTGTTGACATCATGCTAATAGGTGGACCCTTGGTCCATGGACCGTGTCAACAGGGCTGGCTAGGGTTGACACCATGCTAACATAGCGGCCGAATGAGGTGTCGGTGTCATGTTGATGTCAATGTGGCTTGAATGTAATGGCGATGCTTCGGCTCCCATGGCATCTCCTCGGTTTCGGCAGCAGTGTGGCGAACAAGGCCTTAGCGGCGGCGGAAGGCGAAGCGGCGACTGAGCGGAAGACGGTGATGGACGAACGGACTCACCGGCGATGAGAAACGGCGGCGAAGAAGCTTTGGTAGTCAGCAATGGTGACGGCGACGCAGAAAAAAAACCGACAAGCAATTTCGCGTGGTACGAGGCGGCGAAACACGGAAAGAAGTAAGGAAAAGGCGGTAGATTTAAATAGGCTCGGATGCCAGGGTTCTTCGGCTTGTACACGGTGTGGCGGCGCGCAAAACGTGACGTCCGTTGCGGCGCAGGCGGAGCTCACCCAGAGACAACGTGGAGTCTGCGGGCGAAGATTGACCAGTGGGACCCGGCAGTCAATGGGCTCGGCGTAGACACGGAACTGAGCCAGCTAGTGCTGCTGGGAGAGAATGGGCCAAGGCAACCGAAAATCTTTTATTTGATGCATAGATTAATTAAAAATTTAAATTACACTTTAAATAATTTGTGAAAAATCGAAATGGTTCTTTTTAACTTTAAAACTTTTTCAAAAGCTCAATAATTGTGATGTTACAATAGCTCATTCGACATAATCGGATCGGTGTTGGTGTAAGTCTTCAGTTTATTAATTATTTGTTTCAGGAACTCAGTTTTACATTTGTGCATTTGGTTGAAAGAAAGGAAGAAGATCATGGGCTGAACATTTGCCTCCAAATTGGAAGGTTCTTCTCTCCGATCTCTGATATAAGTAGTATGAGCAATGTCAAGCTAAAGCAGGATATCTTTCTGTAGCACTTCTTCTGATCAGGAAATAGTGGGTCTGACAGCAACCACACTCACGGATAAAAGTAAGGAGCTAGTGCTTCATTTTTTTTGTAATATCAACCTGATCTTGATTAGATGGCTGAACCTTCTCATCGACTCAGATCGTGAATGCTTGTTGTGTACTTTGTCAGATAGCAGTAGTACTATAGTTAATTACTTGAATATATGATCAACATTGAGAAGTATTAATTGTTTTCTCAAAAACCATTGGTAAGCATCAATTGCCAACTCAACCATGATGAGTACATGTATCGATTTTGTTTGCCGTTTTGCTCGGAGATAATAGGATACCATGCTTTGCTAGGTAACAATGAACTTACTGGAATATGTCTTTTCTTCACTCCTAGGAAAGGATTAGTACCGAACAAAGGAACACAAACTTAATCAAGATTCAGAATGCAAGAAGGAAACCAAAAGAAAAATGTCATAAATTTCCATTAATCTTTTTTGGAAAAAAAGTACATGTCGTGTATCAGGATCAACCCTGCAGCAACTAAACTCCTCTGTGTTCTTCAGTATATCACTTTTAGCAAGGGGCACTTATTCTTTGCCAAATTAACCCAAACAAAGCACACAATCAAGCTGAAAAAAACACGAAAAGGCAAACACTTTGTGAAGCATCATCATAATTAAGCTCGTCATCGCTTGCTAATGCATGACGTAGACGTTGTACTCGACGATGGCGTCGCCGGTCTTGAGGTCCAGCGAGTGTGTATGGGCCTGGGCGTAGCCGCGGGCGAAGCGGAAGGCACCGGTGCCGCCGACGACGGGCATCTCGCGGACGTCGGCGAGCGGGCAGTTGCGGCCGAGCACGGCGATGACGCTGCCGTTGTACGGGCCGGCGGTGAGCACGAGGTTCATGGCCTGCAGGAAGCCCATCTGGGCCTGGTCGGACGACATATACATGCCCTGGGCCCGGCCGACGGGCGCGGACCCGGGCTCAGGCCCCTCGGTCAGCGGGTCGTCCATGACGTTCACCATCCCGAACATGGTCCGCGACGACGCGTCTGGCGGGCCCGCCACCCGCACCGCCGTCGGGGACCGGCCGCTCACCGTGTCGTGGAAGTAGAAGTGGAGGTGCGTCGGCGCCGCCTCGGCCCGCCGCCCTTGGGCCGCGGCCCCTGGCCCGCGCTGCAGCTGGGCCTCACTCGCGACCAGAACCAGGAAGAGCACAAGCATCACCGGCGCTCCCATAGCCATCATCATCCTTTAGCCCGAGTGCGACCCGTGTTACTTGAGTTCGTTCCGAGCGGAGCTCACGAGCCATTTATATAGTGGCACGAAGAGAAGAGTCCCAGGAGTGCAGACACGTGGTGGGCTCCGGTTGGGGGAATCCTAAGGCTGCTTCGTGTAGTGGAAGAAGCCGGCCACAAGTGGTGGTAGCGCCGACGAGTGATGCTTTGGTGAAGTCCAGAAGAAAAAAAGAAGAAAGAGGAGGAGGAGGAGGAGAGTAGTATTAGTGCTTTGCTTTACCAACTGTGAAAGGCGAAACGAGTGAGCGGGCTTGGGGAGCAGATGGCGGTGGCGATTCTTGCTTGTGGTCTGCGGTTTTGGACCAAAGCCGCGGATGGCTTTGTGGGTGGATCGTCGATCGATTGGGTTGTCGGTGGAGAGTGGACGACGGGATAAGAAGATCGCGTGTCATGTATGGTTGGATGCATGCGTCTGTTGTGTTCTATTTTGGCTATGGTGTACCTGCATGTATTCTTGGTTCTTCATGTGCCATCTAGTACCCGCATTTTTGTTATGAACTAGCGCGGACATCATCATTATAGATCGATAAAGTATACTTAGATTTGTATAAATATTACTAATTTCTGATCACACTAATAATATGGTAGGTAATAGTAATCGGATCTAGTTATTGATTTGTTAAGGATATTTCTATTACTTTACGGCTAGAAAAAAATATAGAAAATACTATCTAATTGATTCATTAATAAAAATAATAATTTATATTATGTTTAATATACCATAAAAGAACTCAATTAGAATATGTACGACGTTCTTCTGTAGCGGGACAGCATGACACATTCGATACGGACAGGAAGCGTGAAAGCGAAGTCCTAACGAGCAATATGCCAGCATAGGCTGGAAAAACGTATGCCAGCATAGGCTGTAAAACTTTAATTTGGGGTCAAGCGATCGAACTGTCCAAGTACATGAACATGGGCAGAATTGGCTTGTGTACATGATATTTACTGGCATTTGCTGAGACACATTGTAAAATGGATAATTCGTTGTTGGACACCGTAAGATTATAGTCATTTGCAAGTGCTAGCGCACATTAAACTGATTAAAAATATTATTATTCTGAAATTTAGAAAAGCGAAAGGGGTGAGAGAAAAAAATTTTTGTTACCCTTGTAAGTCAAGTGAGCCTACTAGTCATTGCTCACCCCTCTTACCTTTATTTCAGTCACACCTCCCTCTTCTCTTGTGTAAAATATGTGATTGTGATTTTTTTTTTTTACTATTTGGATTTTCCATGCATGTTAAATTCGTGTCTCATTGGGTTTTATTATATGCTTCATCTATTGTGAATCCTTTTAATAGTAACTACTACTCCATCTGTTTCTTTTTATAAAGCATGCACTTTTCTTCATCTTGTTCATGATATTTGACTTGCATATGAATTCACAAACGTTTTTTTTCTCTTGCTTACCCTCATTGATCACATCTTCTCTCCTGCATTTATAAGTAGCATTCTTGTAAATTATTGTCTCTCCTATTTTCAAGGTATCTAAGTAGGAATAGGTAGGGATGACAGTTTTATCCATGGGTTTGGATACCCACAGGTACCCGACCCGATAAGGGTGGGCACGGTAGCACTTCAGACCATGGATTTTCGGGTTTGAGTACCTGATAAGATCATAGGATGGATGTAGGTACCAATTTGTACCCATAGATACCAAATTGGTATCCTATGACATGTGGACCCTACTTTTGTGAAACATTCATTAAAAAAGCAAGACCCTAATACCTCACTCCTCTGCAATTCCCTAATCCAATACCCCATTCCCCTCACGTGGCCACGCCTACCTCAGTGCCTCGGCTCCTCCTGCGCCTCCACCGTGCCCAGTCGCCCTCAGCTCCTCGTGCGCTTCGCCACCCCTCCCCTACCCCCATCTCGACCCCTGACAACGACGCCCCGCTCGGCCCCCGCCGGCCTTGGCCTTCTCTTCCACTCGTGCCAGCCCCCCTTCACCCCCACCTCGGCCCCCGCTGGCTCCCTCCCCTCTGGCTCCCTCCCTTCGGCTCCCACTCCATCTCCCCCTCCCATTCTTCCTGTGGCCACCTCCCCCACGCCCCCTCCCCTCCCCCTCTAGCAGGCGGCGTGACGGCCATGGCGGCGGCTATGGCTACGGTGGCGCGACGGCGGCGACGGTAGGCGTGACAATGACTATGATGCGCGTGGGACGGAGCCCTCCCCTTCCCCCTTCAGCCAAGTACGCGTGCCCCCTTCGCCTTCCCCTTTCCCCTCCGGCCAGGTACGCATGCCCTCTTCGCCTTCCCCTCCCCCCTCCAGCCGTGTGCACACTTCTACCCATGGTACCTATTGGGTATTGTGTACCCAGCAGGTTTAGCTGTGGGCACAAATCTATGTCTGTGAAATTTAGTGGGTTCGGATGGACGGCACGTGTTTAGATTTGGGTGGTGAATTTGGGGCAGTTGTACCGAAAGGTATCCACCCGATTACCATCCCTAGGAATAGCACGCTAATCTTCTCTTCTCTTTCTCTTGATTCTATAAACTCGTTTGTTAATCATTGTGTGCCCTCATAATACGCTTGTAATTTGCAACTGAGAGAGTATGTTTCTATGCAGGCGTGCACTTTGATAGCCATGTACAAAATTAAACGCGCATAGGATTCTTCTGATTTCCTCACAAAACAGAGATGTGCCCTCTCACCGACTGGAACTAATTGCGATGTAGTTAGATTTTAAGACCGATCATATCATCATCGATTCAATACGGAGTAGACACTTGTCACTTTGCACAAGATCAAGTACAAGTAGTTACTCGTCAATAGTGATGTTACTTCGCACAGTACACGAATATATTCCAGAGGCGATTGGGCGAGGCTGCAGAATGAAAGCAAACATATGGTAAAGAAACCACACGGATGATTAAGAGTGTGCTTAGTTGATAGAATGAAATTGAATAGAATAAGATGATCGTGTACCATTTGGTTCCATTATTTTGGTTGAATGAAATGGTTCAGCATCTATGAAGAATATTTTTTAAATTTTATATCACTTGGTTCAATATGGAATGGTTCCATTAAAGTAATCAAACATACGGATAATTTTTTTAAACCATCTCATACATATATCACTTGGTACAAACAACCAAACAAACCCTAAGATGATATCCTGAAGAAAACTTCAATTATTACTGGGTCGTACGTCTATAAATCCAACAGCCAATTAATATACACCAACAATCAGTTCCAAGCAGATCGAAATGAACAGCTAGCTGCGAGGTAGAGCATGACGCATGCCTTGCGTCATGGCTCTGGAAGTCACAGCTTAATACTCCTCGGATCACAAATACATTTTATTTTAAACATTAGCATAACCTAAAAAATACAACTTTAATCACTAATTTTTATTATAATGTATTTATAAAACCTAATTTATATATTTAAAAATATATTAGTAGTTACAATTTTGAAAGTTTAATTGTATCTATATCCAAAATAACGTGTATATACAACGAGTAGTAATACGCCATGCATGCACGGGTCTTGGCCAGCTGCGTACATACATGGCGCGTACTTTCAGATGCATAGCATGACGAAGGATCAGGACATACTAAGAGAAAGATAAATCGGTGCAAACAACATCTAAATCAAAATTTTCCTATTTTTATTAATTCTAAAAATTAATAAAATAATGGTCAAACTAAAAAAATCGATCTAGGATATATGATATAAGACCATGGAAAAAAACTAGATTACATAAGTGTCGAGACTCTCCTTTCTAACATGGAATACCAGAGGGTCTTATGTGTATACCGTACTAGTCCTATGATCAGTGATTAGTATACACATTTACAACATTGTTATCACATTTATACATAAATATAAAAAATACATAGATTAACGATAAATCATTCTTACAAAAAGGCCTTAAAGACCAAATAGAGTGCAACGAAAAATAACAAGAATTCAACAGAAAGATCATGTGGAGATCTACACATGTTGGAGATGAGTATTTGACTATATTTGAGTCAGTGATGCTCATGTTTGGTTTTGATTTGAATTCATTTTGAATTTGGAAGCAATTTGAGTTCTGTCAGGTTTGAGTGGCACTACCAGCATTGGAACGGTGGTAGCGGCCACCAGCGTTTGGAGAGGCGGTAGTACCGAAGTGCGGCACTACCGACCCATGGTGGCGGTAGCGCTGGCAGCAGTACTACCAGCCTATTCATGCTGGTAATTATTTTCCAGAGAGGGCCTCTACTGTGTATGAACACGAGTGGTACTACCAGCGTCTCAGGAGCGGTAGTGCTGTCCAGTGGTACTATCAGCCTCTAGCTGGTAGTAGTGCCGATTTTAACTCGAGATATGATTTTTAATTTTGAGTTTTTGAGATATTTGTTGCATATCAATTTGGACATTACTATGTGAGGTTTGCTTGTCTACAATGGTTACAATTTGATGGAGCTAGGTCATGGTGAGGCAAAGGTGACCGGGACTAGGCGAGGTGCGCTGAGGTCCAAACGATCGGGGATCGCTGAAGGATGACTAAGGTCAGAGTCGCTGCAAGCCGAGAAGATGAGTGAACGGCTAGGATGACAACTTGGCCCTTATTCAATCGAAGGAGGATCGTTAGATCAAGTTTCAAGGCTGGAGTAGCGGTCAAGTTAGTCTGCTTTGAGAAGCGTGCAAAACCCATTATATATGTGGGTTGCGGGTTAGCCAAATATCTGAATGAGTGAGTCAATCCTAGCCCTTGATGAGCTTCCTTAGGATTGAAGGAACTCATCGAAGGGTGGATGACTAGGCCCTGTTTGTTTCGGCTTTTTCACCGGCTTAAAAGCCAAAAAGCCTAAGCCGAAACAAACTACTGGCTTTTAAGCCGGGCTTTAAAAAAGCCAAAAGCCCCTGTATAACTAAAAGCCAAAAGCCAGACAAGAGGAGCTTTTTTGGGCTTTTTTGAATGAAATAACCCTTTGCCACTAAAAGTCTCCAAAATTACCCACCAAATGCCATCATATATAAATTGAGAATTCATCCACCATCTCATTTAGGGTATTTTAGACTTTTCATCTATAAGATGTACCATCTAACCCATTAATAAGCCAGGATACCAAACAATATGTCTTGGCTTAAAAGCAGACGGCTTAAAAGCTCATTAAGCCAAAAAGCTAGCTTTAAGCCAAAAGCCAAAAAGCCTAAGCCGAAACAAACAGGGCCGAGTGCTATAAATAGAGGGGTAGAGGGGTGTCTTTCCCCAAGGTTTGTAGCAAGGTTTTAGGCTAAGGAATTTTTTTCCTTATGTGCTCTCTTGAGATTTGCCCACCAGGGTGTGTGGCTTTGTAAACCCTCTATCTATGCAATGCAAATTTTAGTTTCTTTACTATTCTAAAATTTACATTCAGCATTTACTTTTCGCACTTTAAATTCTTACAAGTTGGATTTGCCTCCTCTCCTTCCACATGCTTATGCTTCTTGTTGCCAAGGATAAATAATTGATGGATGATTCTTTGTCATATCATATCCCAATCATCTAGGCAAATCCTCTCTTGAACTTTGCAAGAAATCACATCTTTTTTGCTTGGAATGAAGAAATCTTAGTAGATCGTGTTTATGGCGTTCTTCTCTTGTGTTCTTGCTTGCTTTGATGTGTGGGAGGTTACCCAAGATCATCTCGATCATCAAAACCCCATGAGCAAGTCCAAGACCAAGATTTCTGTTTTTGCTCAAACTCAGTGCACTCTTCCTTCAATTGGAGAAAGGTCAGAACTTTGACGTCAATTCTTTGGATTAAAGGTTAGAATATATTCCCGACCTCCATAAGAAGTTGCCTACCAAGTGTCATGACTTTGGACAAATAGATCAAAAGATCCATCATTTTTCATTTTTGAAGTCGTGCTGATTTTGTTGTCCAGAGGCAATCGGCACTACCGATTTTCATGCTGATTGGGCAGTGCTACCGATTTCTGACTGTGGTAGTGCCGATTGCGGGGTAACTCTCTAAAATTTGTTTTCTTTGTTTCTCTTTGATCATGAGAGGTTTTGGTTCTGTGGGGGAAAATATTTGGGATCATTCACCCCCCTCTGATCGTCATTTTGGCCCTTCACCTACTTTCAGAGTTTCTGTATCGAGTCGGGTATTGAGCATTAGTTCTCTTCTCCTTACGTCCCTCAGCAAAATGGCATAGTGGAGAGAAAGAACATGACCTTGGCCGAGATGGCTAGGACGATGTTAGATGAGTACAATACTCCTAGAAAATTTTGGATTGAAGATATAGCTACTGCTTGCCATGTGTCCAACTGTGTTTTCTTCGAAGCACACTTGCACCTCACCTCATATAAGTTGAGGTATGGGCGAAAGCCTATTGTTGTGCATTTTTGTGTGTTTGCATGCAAGTGCTTCTTTATGATGTCTGAGGACTTAGATAAGTTCGATTCACATTCTCCTGATGGGATTTTTCTAGGTTACTCGACTTCTTCTTGTAACTATAAGGTCTGGAGCTATGAGGCGAGTAGGATAATAGAGACCTGTGAGGTGAACTGTAGACGCACAGGACATTACTTTCCTGTTGCCACTCTTAGCTTTTCTTTACTGCCGCTACTAGGAACGAACCACTAATTATAAGCATGAAGGAGAACAAGTAGGCCACTTTAGCATAAAATAAAAATACAGGACATTACTTTCCTGTTGCCACTCTTAGCTTTTCTTTACTGCCGCTGCTAGGAACGAACCACTAATTATAAGCATGAAGGAGAACAAGTAGGCCACTTTAGCATAAAATAAAAATTTTTACCTGCGTAACGAAGTAACCATTATAAGTTATAGATAACAGAACTACCATTAGACGCGTATATCCATAGTGGAAGTAGAGTTGATGTAGCGCGCTGGTGCGGTTGTAGTCGTACTAGCTTTGTGCCTCCCCCAACAGCTCCTCTTGACTATCGTAAGTTGTGGACCGTCATCGTGACCATCACAAGTTGCGAATCGTCCTAGCGTTGATGCCTCACAACTACACCTCCATGGTATCCACATGTTTGGGGCAGGAACACCACATGCCGTAGTGCTAGCACCGACTGTGCAGTTTTTGACGAATGAGGTGTGGCGGCTAGGATTTTGGGAATTCTAAATTCTTGTGGTGTCTCATAACCCTAAAGCCATCACCCCTTCCCTTTATATAGATGTCCCATAATATGCCTCTACATTAGAGGCCAGTTAGGAACTCAAAACCCATCAGAATTCATATCACCGTCCGAATTAAGTCCCAATCCTTTAAGCGTGTGACCCTATAGGTTCACATATACTTGAACATGGCCTGATTGCGCTTACTCGACCATTAATTGGTAGCGGTCCCTGGAAGAACGTGTCGACTCCTGAGTATATGTAAAGATCACATCGAACGAATCTTAACAATGTTTAGTTATATGCATTTCTCTTTACCTCATGATATCGGTCAAACTCAAGGTGAGTATGTGCTATCCTTGTTTAGATAGCTTGACCACTCTTTCTCGATTATGTGACTCGGAATTTTCGACTACAGTTAACTCTTTAACCACGAGTAGCATGACCATGCATTTCTAGAATTCGACAACTTGAGAGGCCTAGAGATATCTCTCCCACTGTATGGAGGGGAAAATCCCATCTTAATCGACCATGCCTCGCAGCATGCCTCATGACAAACCCGAAAGCCACCTTTATAACTACCAGTTACAGAGTAGTGTTTGGCAACCCCTAAGTATGTCATCACACATCTCGAGTACATGCATCAACCTCAAGTCTAAGGATATGGCATACATATTGTATATGAGACCAACTGATGACAAGTACAGATAAAATATTATCGCAGTGTCTCTTGGGGGGGTCTATATTATTGGTTTGATATCTCCATATCTATAGCCCGTGAAACATGATCGTCAACTAATAAATATGCTAGTCTATTCATATGTGTCCTCATGTGTTTATCGACTAGGGACCACTTTAGAATAATCATCACAAAGCCATATATAGAGTTTCACAGACAAGTCACATACTTGCTAACAAATAATAATAACATTATTCGAAGAACAAGATAATAAATTATAAACATAAGAAAATATAATATCTATGATTGCCTCTAGGGCATATCTCCAACAATGCATGCATCATACATACCGGGCTTGAGTACACATATTCCATTCTAATATATGCATACACACGACCTAGTACTCATACTTGCACATGCACAGCCCATTCGTCGCTCTCGTGTGGCTCACTTATCCACATGGCCCGCTAGTCACTACACTAAGGGCCGTTCCTAGCATTTTGGAGGCCCTCGGGCGTGATAAAAGTAGAGGCCCTTCATTCTAATGTAAACATGCAGCAATATTTTTTATTTTAATTACCATTAGACTTAGTACATCACAAAAATACAAAGTTTTCATTGATGACAATCCCCTAGCATATTAATATTACGAATAAATCTCAAAAACTATAAAATGCTACTAAGGACAAAATGATTTAGGAGAAGATTACATTACCAAAGCACACTAAGGGAGAGCCATTATTTATCATTTATCACCTACCAAACAAGCAAGCGAACTGTGAATACAATGATCATAGAAAGCAATTTCTTCAAACATTTCTAGATGCCAGTCATTGATAATAGTGTCAACAACAATCTAATCTAACATGTCCTTCTCAATGCATAAAGTAGCCAGACCATTAAGACTTTTCTGTGATATTGATGACCTTAAGTAGTTTTTTTAATAGTTTTAACTTTGAAATACTTCTTTTAGCCGATGTTACTATCAGAGGAATAGTAAATAAGATTTGGTAAACAATTGAAATATTTGGATAACAGTATATGTCTCTAACAAACTCAAAAATCTCAATAGCAGACATTGGCACATTTGGCAAAGTCATTTTTGTAGGATTCTTAATATTAAAAAAGTTCATCCAACTCAACATCAAATGAATTATTTTGAGAAAAAATATGTGCAAATTTAATGCATCACTTTCTTAGTTTGACATTATCTAATGACTTCATATTTTTTTATAAGTAAAAACCCTAATATACTTTTGAACACTTTAAGTTTATCAAATATATTCCTTCATTCCTTATATACTTCGGTAGTTCAACTGGCTCAACTAATCAATTATGTTAGTACAAAGGTTGTATACTATACATACATATATACATATATGGGCTGTGACTCCTATCTTTTGTGGGCCCTAAGCGGTTACTCTTGCTACCTAGCCCATAACCAGCCCTGCTACAATGCGCCATCCGTCCGCATGGTACTATTCGTGTCCTATTTCGATGCACTTGCGTGGCTTGTGCTACTCTCGGGCTACACACCTCCTATGTAGCTTCTCCCCGATCTATAGTTTGCGTTACGCATACCTGCGTTGCATCTTCTGTTACAAAAAAAAAAAAAAACCCAACACAATACGTTGGTCTTACACAAATAAATTGTTCTATCACAAATATTATTACCAAATTAATCATCATATATGTATATCGCAAATAGAATTAACACGCGAGCAATCGGAGTAGTAAGTTTGATGATTAAAAAAGATCCCCAAAGTAAAAGATGACCTGGCAAATTGAATCGCGAACCGCTCGTCGCCATTTTAATTCCTCCCAAAATCTGCGAAAGAAAAACGCCAGCCGCGTTCTAATGGTTGCCTCGGAAAGATGTTTGCTAGACAAGCTAGCTAGGCTGCACCGCTGCAGACACTGCTCTGCAGTGCTTGGCTTCCAAGCGGGACAACCAGAACCGAATTGAAAAGCGTCGACGCATGGCAAACTGACAACAACCGCAACGCAAGTAGCAATCGATATGCAGAGCTAGACTGACCATGCACTAGCTAGTGTCGGAAACTGCATGCTCTCTGCTGATACTAGCTACTTAGCTACTACTAGGGTTAACAATATCCAACCGAAAAAATAGGTAAAAAAAAAAAATCAAAATTTGAAATTTGAAAATATCAAGTCAAAAATTGCTCGAAAATCGTCAGAAATCGAAGAGTTAAGAATTCCAACTTTTTGAAAAAAATAAAAAAATCGAAAACCGACCGGTTTTGACCACGTATTGAAACTTGACACCCTAGCAACGATTTTTGACACAAAATCGGCCGGTTTTGCGTAGCACAATTTTTTTTTGAAATTTTGAATTTTTTTTTTGAATTTAAACGGTTTACCAATCGGTTTTATATGTCAAACTAGCTTGGTCGGGTTGAAAATCGTGAAAATCGACGAATTTTAACTGGTTTTGTGAACCTTGGCTAGTACTATATGTGCAGTCCAGTAGTAATTGACAAGTGAACGATGTCAATTGTTATCAAGGATCAAAATTCTGACGAAATTTTGAAACTCTCGGTCGATATCTTGGATTTTGGCCCCTCGAGATTCTAAATCTCGATCGAAATTTGAAAAATTCAAATGATACAGTAATATCTGAAATCTCAGCAAGATCTTAGCAATTTCAGTCGAGATCTCGGGTACTTTGACTGCATTTCAAGTTTTTTGAGTCGGATTTCATTGGATTTGGGGTGAAGACCATCCACAATTTTTTTAAAAATTTTCTAACGTGGTTTGAATCATTTTTCGCTTGGTTGAAATTTATATAGCATAGCATATAGCTCATAATATTATTAATTTGTTATACCTCTTCTTTTAAAACATGTTCGTACTCTTAATTATGTTTTTACATCTTCTTGCAATATATGCTGAATTGTTTATATGGAAGCTTTTCATTATGTGTTAATTTCATTTTGTTATCTACAATATAATTATTTTAATTATGTATCAATTTTATTTCATGTCCATCATTTATGATGATAATATATATTGATTATTGCATATTGTAACTCTCATAATTCAAAAATCAGTTGAAATACTGTTGAAATTTCTAACTTTTAACATGATAATAGCACTATCAGAATTTTTAAAAATTTCTCAGATTTGGTCATCATCTAAAAATTTCATGAAAACAAAATATTACTAATGCGTTATGACCATCCACAAATTTTTTTGAAATTTTTCAATGTGTTTTGAAATTTTTGAAAATTTTCAATGTGTTTTGAATTATTTTTTATTTGGTTAAAATTTGCCAAGATCTTGGCAATTTCGGCCCATATCTCGGAAATCCCGATAAAAAAAAGATTTAAATTTTACTTTTTGTATTTCGACCAAAATTTGTCCGAAATTCTGAGTTCTCATTGGAATTTCAGATTTCGGTCCCCTTTGAGATTTCTTTCTAAACCGATATTTGAAACCTTGGTTGTGATACCTTACATCGTTACATATATAAACAGTTGATGAACAGTGCTGCCGCAAACAACTTTTCGAAACTGTTCCGGGGCTCTTAGTTCACTGCTGAAAATGGTCGCTTGCTTCACTGAAAATTTGCAGATTTTGATACTCTAGAGAGGCCAGAGTATATATGTGTTTGCACCAAAATTTGGTATTTATGGGAAAATCGGTCTGAGATGGATAGAAGCGTTCGTATGGAAAGAAATCGGTGAAACAGATCGGAAGGGGAATCCGTTTCTAACAAGAAAAGGGAATCAGATCAGAGGCCGATATGGATAGACGCCGTATCCATATACAACTCGGATCGGCCGGACGTATTATAAAAAGGAGGAGACGACAAGCGGCGAAGGAATCAATCCAACACAACACATCTACTTTTTACAACCCTTTTTACATCGTTTTAGCTTCATAGATCTCCCAGCGAGTCGACGGAATCAACATAGCTGCGCATCGCCGATTGTTGGTTTTAGCCGATTTCTCCAGGTTCGATCTGCTTTGTTTTGCTGCGCATCGCCTTCTCAAAGCCGATTTTACCTTGTATCCGGATTAACCGTAATTGGTTGATCTAGTTATCCCCTAATCGGTTTTCAGCCGACTAGCGCTAAGCCGATAATCTTTGCTTATCGGCTTTGATCAAATTACAAATTCTACCTTGTCAATTTCAGGTCAAATTGACTGGCACGCTCTGCAAACCCGGTGTTTGTCTTGTGTGTTCGAGGCTAAGAATCCTGCTTCACATTTTTGGCGCGAACATATTTTGGCACGCCCAGTGGGACTAAGAAAATCAAAAATGTCATCAACCGACAAGCCTGCGGTCACCGCCGATATCAACGCTGATGCTATAATCGCGCCTCAAATGGCCGATTTAACCCCTGAGCAGCGAAAAGAAATCGAAGACCGAAAGGCAGCTTTGGAAGAAGTGATGCTACGGTGCTTCCAGAAAACACGCCGTGGCGTTACTAAAAAAACTGCACTCCCAAGCATCAATCCTATCGGGGATTCATCATCCGATTCGGTAAGCCGATACGCACCCGCTCAAGCTGATTTATCAAATATGATTGAGCAATCTGTTCATCACGCCTTAATTAACCAGTCATCGGCTCTAGTATCCACATTAAAGCCGATGATAGAAAATAGTGTGAAGACAATTGCTCAGGAATTGGCGGTGTCTGGAAGCCTGCTAGATCCACCACAAACCATCCCTACGTACCCAGTATATTCCATAACACCTAACACCAATACAGTAAAAGTATCGGCTCAAACACCTATCATGATGCCGACTCAACCTACTGTTTTGAAGCCTAGCACGCAGAAAGGTGGATTTACACATTACCATGGGCACACAGATGGGGCTAAAATAAGCGCACCAAGCCCGTCAAATGGACCTCCCAGTAGTATCGGTTTGTCGGCTTATCAGCCGATTGAAACAGATCAGGTTCCACATTCACGAGGAGCCGTGACTTTTAAACAAGCGCCATATAGGGTAATGCCTTATATTTGTGAGACCCCGGATCAGCTATCCAGAATCTCCTGTGTATTTCCGTACTAGTCCCAGATCAGTAGCTAGTACACACAGTCACAGTGATACATCATTGCCGAACCAAACGAAACTGTAATATAAATATTCAAGTATGGGCCACATGGCCACTTATTACAATACTCGGTCCAACGACCGGACACACAAAATAGCGGAAGCAAAAAGAAAGCAACGAGCGAACGCCACAACGCCACAGGCGACGACTAGGAACGCAACTAGTCCTCCTGGCAATCCTCCTCGAAGAACTCCTCTTCCTCCTCAGCATCTTGATAAATTTCTGATGATTACAATGTTGGTGTAGCACGTGAGTACAAAAGTACTCAGCAAGTCGGGAAAGTATGATCATGAGGGGCTTTCCAAAGAAAGCTTAATAGGGTTTATTTGCATAAAGCCACATTTGATTAAATCATACTTAAGTAATAAATTTCACAAAGCATCTTTTACACTTCTTTTTAACAATTGAATTATTTATTATTGTAGTGAGGTTCTAACCACCATCACTAGCGTAAAGGCTCTATCCGCCAACAGTTTAAAGGAACAAGGTTAATCATGTGACTCCATCCGTCAAATGTAAAACAGGTTCTATCCACCTGGGTTGGCTCTTTCCGCCAAACAACATTCGAGAGTTCTAACCACTCCCGAACCCCAAAACAAAACACTGTTTGGTTTTGAAAACAAAATCAAAGTCTACCAATATGAAAGCATTTCTTGCTTTGCCTTTGACCGTAGGCACGGCTATTCGAATAGTTTATACTCTGCAGAGGTGTACAACTTTACCCACAAGACAAGATAGACCCTTGTTGCCATGCAATTAACACACTTCCTTAGGTTTGCCTTCAGGTTTATCTTGACAAGGCCGTTACAATGTATCTACCTAGCTAGACCCACCTGGCCGAGGTTTCACCGCCGTTAGGGTTCCCTCCACCCAAGTCTGAAGCCCCTCTTGCGCCGTGTGAGCAAAACAACATCCACAACAATGCCTCCGTCCGGCTCTCACACAACAACCGAGTGGTGAGTCTAAACTAGGCTTCTACAAATTAGTGAGCCAGGTCGTACCATTATAGACATGTGGTAGTACGGTATTGCTTAAAATGGCAATCATAAGCGTCGGTCCTTATATGACTTGGGGCGGTACTTTGCACAAAAGGATCAAGACTTGATCCGCTTCCACCCGACATTCCAGGCCGCCCAAGTCAAAATCATTTTTACTTTTATTTTATTTTAGAAAACAGGACCAAAATCATAATAATAACTTTCAAATCACGTTTGATAACATTCTTTTTGAATAATCCCACCCCTGGGTTGTTTTTGTCGGAAAAGGTCCTAAGCAATTCTACCGTACTACATAGCAACTGATACCATATAAACATAGGCATGGTATAAACAATGTCCTAGGGTTACAATGGATATGATTAACAATGTCATGGAGGAATCAACAAGTTCGGAATAACTAGCTCTTATATTTGACCTATTTAATTAAACATAGCCATGCAACTTTATAAACAATTTTAAATCATTTTGCAAACATAGGAGCAAAGTGCATCAAGGAGACTTGCCTTCAGTTGCGGCGGCGGTGTCGAACTCGGAAGGCCCGACGGCGAAATCGGCGGTCGCGGCGGGATCGTCGACTACACGCAAAACGAGGCAACAAATAAATAACAGAAAATAAACAAAATCCAAAAAATTATAAAATTAGTTCTGGCAGGAAGGTATTGATTTATGATGAATTTAGGAACTTGAATGGGCTCAATCAGAGTTCGGACGGAAAAGTTATGAGCCGCCGAAGTTTGGAAAATCCGGAAAATGCGAAAACGAAGAATATTCCTTGGCATCTTATTTTTGGCTGATTTTCCATCCCCCTCTCTCTATGGCAGGTGGGCCAGGGCTGTCATAGACTCTAGTCTTCATCTTCAAGCTCTGCCATGGCAAGAACAGGGGAGGATGGCCTCTGCCATGGCGCTCGGTGAGGCTACGGCTGCCAGCCGGCGGCCAGCAGCGAGTGGCGGCGGCAGCGGTGGCAGGCTTTCGGCCAGGAAACCTGGCAGGCGCGGCAGCCGCACTGCTTCTGATCTTGTGTAGCGAGACCAGCCGCGGCCGGCGAAGCGGCAGCGGCCAGCGACGGCGTCGCCAGCGGCGGCAGCGAACGCGGCAACAAGCCCAGCGCGAAGCTATCGCGGCAGCAGCAGCAGCCGAAGCGGCGTTGATGGGAAAGCCGGCGACACAGCAGAGACCAGCCGGTGGCGCAGCGACGAGCGGCAGTGGAGCAGCGGCGAACGCAGCGAAGCGAAAAGCTGCCGGCGGCTCAGCGGCAACGAAGCGGCAGCGGCGATGTGCAGCGCTTCTGCAGGCTGATAGCCGGCGGTGGGCGTGGCTGCACCGGCAGGCCGGCGAAGTCTGCCGGCGGCAACGGCCCGGCGGCCACGGCAACCATCACGGCAGGAGCAGAGCACCCCCAAAATCTCAAAAAGTTGAGATTTTTGATAGAAATTTAAAGATAACTTCCCAATCAAATGAATGAAACATCTAGAGGACATCAAATGGGACCTAGGATAGCAAGGAATTGAACCAATTCTCACCGGAGAAGATGAAATCGACGATGAACACGGGTTCGGCCGAGACGAGCAAAACCCGAAATTCGTCGTCCACGGTCGAGGAATCCTGAAATTGACGGATGAATTAGCAACTAGACTTCCATTCTAACACAAAGAAACGAACGGGAGGAAGAATGATCCACCGGAGTGGAAGATATGAGCAAGAACACGAAGAACGCGAAGAACACGAGAGTGCGTCGGTTTTCTTGATCTTGCGGCCGATTGGGTTTGAGAGGCTAAAGGAGGGTTATACCAACGGAAAGAGGGTTCTTATACGGAGAGATGAGAGGTGGAATCACGCGGAACGGATTAGAAACGGCCGCGCAATCTCCAAAAGAGTGGATTTTGGGTTTCTTGCAACCGTTCAAAAACCAACGCGATTTCGGGTGCAACAACCCCATGGATAGGAAGAGGAGGCCGTTGTGATCCCAACGGATCCGACGGTTCGCGATTTGGAGTTGTATAGAGGGAGATGCATGAGTTTGGATGAGGAGATTTGAGTTGAACTCTCTCTGTTCTTTTCTCCCAAGCCATCCACGAACAGACCAGCCCAAGGTTGAAGAAGCAACTGTAGCACTTGCCACGTGGCGGTTCGTGGTTGGTTGACTTATCTGTGAAAGTTCCACCTAGAGAAAAATAGGGAAAAATGGTCTAAAAATTCGGAAAAATTCCTAGAGCCATTTTAGATTATTTGGAACTCAATGGAAGTGGTTTGGTTGAATTTGGATGATTTTTGTGGAATTGGATATTCGAGGCGCGGATCGCGGGCATTAAACAAAAGCCGCGAGATAAAATAGGAACGGATGTCCAAAAATCCGGAAATGATTCCTAAAATCATTTCGGAATATTTGGAACATTTTAGAAGTGGTTTGGAGATTTTGGAGCACTTTTGGACTCGGGTGAATTTTAGATGCAGGTGATGCTTTGGAAAATCCGATTTTTCGCCGGGAGGAATTAATTCCCGATTTCGAAGGGGAATGGATGCCAGGTTATTATAAACACCGAAGAAACTCCAACTTTTGAATTTACTTTATTTAAATTAGGTTTTTCTCCAGAAAGCCAAAACGAGGATGTTACAAACCTACCCCCCTTAGAGAGAATCTCGTCCCCGAGATTCAGACGGAGAAAGAAAAAGGTTAGGGAACTCTGCTCGAAGATCTTCTTCACGCTCCCAAGTAGCTTCCTTTTCCGAATGGTTGCTCCACTGAACCTTGCAGAACTTGATCACTCGGCTTCGTGTCCGACGCTCGGCTTCATCCAAAACCTTGATGGGATACTCCGGGTAAGACAAGTCCTCTTTCAGTTCCATGTCTTCCAACGGCATCTGCTGCTCGGGCACTCGGAGACACTTCTTCAATTGAGACACATGGAAGACACCATGTACCCCTGACAACTGTGGCGGTAATTCCAATTTATAAGCAACTTCGCCTTTTCGGGCAATCACCTTGAATGGTCCGATATAACGGGGTGCTAATTTTCCACTGACGCGGAATCGTTTCATTCCTTTCATCGGGGATACCTTCAAATACACATGATCTCCAGGTACAAAGCTTAATTCCCTTCGACGATTGTCCGCATAACTCTTTTGTCTGGACTGAGCTGTCTTCAGATTTGCCCGGATTTGTCTGACTTGCTCTTCGGCTTCTTTCAGAACATCGGGTCCGATGATTTGTCCTCCTTCGGTTTCTTTCCAATATAAGGGTGTTCTGCACTTTCTTCCATACAAAGCTTCAAAAGGTGCCATCTTCAAACTGGCTTGATAGCTGTTGTTATAGGAAAACTCTGCATAGGGCAAATTCTGATCCCACGAGCCTTTATATGTTAGAGCACAAGCTCTCAACATATCCTCTAAGATTTGATTGACCCTTTCGGTCTGGCCATCCGTCTGGGGATGGTAAGCAGTACTGAAATTCAGATTCGTGCCCAACACGCCATGCAATTGCTGCCAGAATCTCGAGGTGAACTGGGAACCTCGATCAGACACAATCTTCTTTGGCACACCATATAAACACACAATCTTGGCCATATACAACTCGGCAAGCTTATCTCCAGAATAGGTTGTCCTTACCGGGATAAAGTGGGCCACTTTGGTCAATCGATCCACAATAACCCAGATGGAATCATAACCGGACTTGGTTTTGGGTAAGCCAGTTATAAAATCCATTCCAATTTCTTCCCATTTCCATATGGGCACTTGCAACGGCTGCAATAGACCGGCTGGTCTCTGATGCTCCGCTTTTACCAACTGGCACACAACGTGCCACAAAATCTGCAACTTCTTTCTTCATATTGGACCACCAATACTTGTCTTTCAAATCTGCATACATCTTTGTGCCTCCTGGGTGAATGGAGTAAACTGAATCGTGAGCCTCTTTCAAGATCACATTCTTGATTTCTTCTTGGTTAGGGACCACTATTCTTTTCCCGAACCAAACAGTTCCCTGGTCATCTTCTGAAAATCCGGGGTGCTTTCCTTTCTTTAGGCCTTCCTTCAGGTTGGCAATACCTTTATCGTCCTTCTGAGCTTCTCGGATCTGATCCTCAAGGGTTGATTTGACCTCCAAAGAATAAATGCACCCTTCATTTACTAATTCCAGGTTAAGGCGCCGAAATTCATCGTGAAGCGCCGATTGGCTTGGTTGCACTCGCATATTGTTGCAGTGAGCTTTCCTGCTCAAAGCATCCGCAACCACGTTTGCTTTTCCAGGGTGATAATGAATTCCCAGATTATAATCTTTCACCAACTCCAACCATCTTCTCTGCCTCAGGTTAAGATCAGGCTGAGTGAAGATATACTTCAGACTTTTATGATCCGTATAGATTTCACATCTATTGCCGATCAAGTAATGCCTCCATATCTTGAGCGCGTGCACAACTGCGGCTAACTCCAAGTCATGAATAGGATAGTTTTCTTCATGAGGTCGCAGTTGTCTTGAAGCATAGGCTATTACCTTTCCTTCTTGCATCATAACACATCCAAGTCCTTGCTTCGAAGCATCAAAATACACTTCAAAGCCCTTATGGATGTCTGGTAAAATAAGCACTGGGGCTGAGGTTAATCTCTTTTTCAACTCCTGAAAACTTTGCTCACAGGCTTTAGTCCATTCAAACTTCTTTTCTTTTTTTAGAAGCTGAGTAAGAGGTCTGGCTATCTTCGAGAAACCTTCAATGAATCTCCGATAATAACCAGCTAATCCAAGAAAACTTCGGATCTCCGGGACTGACTTGGGTTGTGTCCAATCCAAAACATCTCTCACTTTCGCTGGATCTACTGCTACTCCTGCAGCAGAAATGACATGACCCAGGAAAGACACTTCCTTCAGCCAGAAGTCACATTTGCTAAACTTAGCATACAGCTGATGCTCTCTTAGCGTTTCCAAGACTATCCGCAGATGGTCTTCATGCTCTTTTCTGCTCTTGGAATAGACAAGAATGTCGTCGATGAATACTACGCATTTAACTTGTCTAAATATTCCATAAACACCTTATTCATCGATTCATGAAATAAGAAGGAGCATTGGTTAACCCAAAAGACATGATTGTGAACTCATACTGATCCATATCGGGTGGTGAAGACTGTTTTGAATATCCTCTTTTCTTATCTTGGTGATGATATCCCGATCTCAAATCTATTTTGGAGAAGACTTGAGCTCCCTTCAATCGGTCAAACAGATCATCTATCCGAGGCAGCGGATACTTGTTCTTGATCGTAACCTCATTCAACGACATGTAGTCGATGCACATTCTCAGACTACCATCCTTCTTGGACACAAAGATCACAGCGATCCCCAAGGTGACGAACTGGAGTGCGATGAATCCTTTTTCTTGCAGTTCTTCAATCGCTTCTTCATCTCGACCAACTCGTTAGAAGGCGATCAGTGCGGTCTCTTCGAGATTGGAGCGGTACAGTACTAGCTCAATCACAAATTCCACATCTCGATCTGGTGGCATACCAGGCAACTCATCCGGAACACATCCGGGTACTCATTGACGATCGGTACCTTCTCCAACGAAGTACCTTTCAAACGGTTTAGGTGCTACCCCCTTAGAGGCAAGATTAGATAAGAACTTCACTCTAATCCCCTCGAGTGGTAAGAGAGATAGCTCTACTAGCACAGTCTATCTCGACCCTTATACTTGGTTAGCTTGATCCATTCCAAGGATTACTTCTATACCCTTAGTATCCATGATATTAAGTTCGCTAGGAACTTTACCCCTCTTATTACTATATCCATTTTCGAATGACGAAGTTGTTCTTAATTCTTTTCCAGGGGATTGCACTAACAAAGGGTTTCTTAAGCGTAAGGTGTCCCAGATTATGCTTTTAACCAAGTACTACGATATGAAAGAATGGGTTGCACGAGAATCAAACAGCTGAAGCAGTGCGAGTTCACATGGAACTTACCATATACCACGCCTGGCGCATCTCGAGCCTCTTCCGCGGTGATGTGGTTCACACGCCCTCTTCCTCGCAGTCCTTGGCGTGCGCGAGTTTGAGGGGTTCCTCTTCCTTGAGCCGGGCGCAGGGCGCGGTGGCGTCAATCGAGGTTGAACCTCACCGGGGTGACGGCCGACGCTTGGGGCGCTTGTTGGCGTAGTGCCCCATCTCCCTCGATTAAAGCCTTGCACTCCTGCCATCGCTGTCCCACTCTTACGAGCTTGAGCTCTGCCTTTCGCGAGGAGAAGCTTATCGATGGGGCGCGGGGGGTAGACATTGGGGTCTGGGGCCACCGGTTACCGCTGGCTTTCTGGATTTCTTCTGCGGAAAAGTGCGGGGCACAGGCTGCCGGCACTGAGTCTGAAACATCATTTTTCTCTTGCGCGACTCAAAAGGCGGCTGGGCATCCTCTTGAATCAGCGCCTTGTTAATCATGTCTTTGGAGCAGCGGGTAGTCGCTTGAAACCATTGTACCTTCAAGTTGGGGTCAAGGCCCTCCATGAATTGCCAAATCTTGGCCTCGTCGATCGCGACATCTGCGGTCGCGTCATCGACGATTGAGTGAAGCGGTTAAGGTACTCCGAGGCAGACAAGTTTCCTTGCGAAGCTTGTGAAACTCACGACGCTTCATTTCCATAATCCCCTTGGGATATGAGTAGCCCTGAAGGCTTCCACAAACTCATTCCATGGAATGTTCCTGGGTCGGCATGGGCGGCGTGATAGTTTTCCCACCGATTGGCTGCAGTTCCTTTGAGCTGGTGAGATGCGTCTTGCACTCTCGATGTCATCGCGACCGAGCCAAGTGCGCTTTACGCTCAACTTCCTTGAGCGATCATCCGCATCCAAATGGATCTGCGGATCGGCAAAAGTCGGGGTCAAGTCCTCATGAACTCCCCAAACTTAGATTGGGGCGGTTGAGCTTGAGTGATGCTGCGGCGGCTTGGGGTTGGTTCGGGGCGTTCGAGCTAACGCTGAAGAATCTTGCTGCATCGCCATCATTTGTTCCATGTTTGGCGGTGGTGGTGGTGGGGCGGCGGCGGATCATCTTTGGCGGCGGTGTTGCACTTGCTCTTGTCCTTGCGGCTGCGGTGGCTCCACATACTCTGCTTCCTCTTGAAAGTGCACCGGTCCACGGGCTCGTCCACGGCCTCTACCACGGCCTGCGGGCCTTCCACGACCACGACCACGACCAACGTTCTCCATCTGCACAAGACGGTCAAGCACAAGGAAAGAGGGAGAAGCATAGGTAAGTAATGGGGAACTAAACCACATCCTCAACACAAGGGCACAACCACAAGAGCACACAACCGAAGGAAAAACCAACTGAACTTCAATTAAAATCAAATAGTTTTGGAGGTGGCTGTATCACAAATGCCTAAGGGCACGATACAATCCAGCAATCACTTATTCAACGCTCTAACGCGACAAAATTAAGATCCTGCAGACTAAAACTATCTAAGAACTCGCGTCGCTGGCGAAGACGCGCGGTGACGGGTCCTCCTCCTCTTCCTCCTCCTCGCTCCTGCTGCGGGAAGGTGAAGCTGCTGCCGAAGATCCTGCTCCTTCAGCGGCAGCCAAAGCAATCAGAGAAAACCCTGGCGGCGAAGGGAGACGAACGGACTTGCGCACAGTAGTCCGAAGCCTCAGACCTTGATGACGCTTGGCTGGCGGCGCGTCCTCTGGGATGTCGCGGGCCGGCGGTTCCTCCCGAACCGGGGCTGGTGGCGGCGGCACCACGGGCTGTGCCTCCTGCCTGTGGCGGTGGAGGTGACGGGAGGCTCCTCCTCTCCTCCTCGAGCCGAGAGATCCTCTCTCTCGCTGCCGTCAAGTCCCGACGCAGACCCAGCAGCTCGTCAGACATCCGGACGTAGGCCTCATCCTGCGCCTGGACGAGTGACCCCAAGTGCACCACGGTCGGGTCCCTCTCTGGGCCAAACTCCTAAAGCCGTGTACACCCGCCCAACTCGAAGCGGGAAACAAACAGACGGAGAGTTCTCGACATGTCGCGGTAGCTCTGCCCCAACATGAGGATAGCCTTTACGGCCGCGTCTGGCCTGCCGCCAGACGAATCGGTCTCGGCCGTGAAGTAGAATGGCCGGTCCTCAACGGCGGCTCCTCGCGAAGACTAGCAAGCGGACCTGCCACATGTCCTGGACAAGACCAGGCATTGACTGGTAGCGATACTCCGGGCGATGGGGAAAGCCCAGCTCCTGGAGCATCAGTGACAGTTCCTCGCAAAAGCCTCCAGCCTCGCCGGCAAAGGTGGTGAAAACCGACATCTACAGATTTTGAAAGAAGACAGAATTAGTAACCAAAATTTTAAATAAAAGAGAGGACGAGCACAAGACACTAAGATAGAAGAGATAGAAGCAAAGAAACTTAAACTTTTGCAATTACATTTTTATGAAATATAAGTCCTTAAGGCTTTGCCATGCTAACTAGGTCACGTCCTACAGTCGTCCAGGCTCTGATACCACCGCTGTGAGACCCCGGATCAGCTATCCAGAATCTCCTGTGTATTTCCGTACTAGTCCCAGATCAGTAGCTAGTACACACAGTCACAGTGATACATCATTGCCGAACCAAACGAAACTGTAATATAAATATTCAAGTATGGGCCACATGGCCACTTATTACAATACTCGGTCCAACGACCGGACACACAAAATAGCGGAAGCAAAAAGATAGCAACGGCTTAACGCCACAACGCCACAGGCGACGACTAGGAACGCAACTAGTCCTCCTGGCAATCCTCCTCGAAGAACTCCTCTTCCTCCTCAGCATCTTGATAAATTTCTGATGATTACAATGTTGGTGTAGCACGTGAGTACAAAAGTACTCAGCAAGTCGGGAAAGTATGATCATGAGGGGCTTTCCAAAGGAAGCTTAATAGGGTTTATTTGCATAAAGCCACATTTGATTAAATCATACTTAAGTAATAAATTTCACAAAGCATCTTTTACACTTCTTTTTAACAATTGAATTATTTATTATTGTAGTGAGGTTCTAACCACCATCACTAGCGTAAAGGCTCTATCCGCCAACAGTTTAAAGGAACAAGGTTAATCATGTGACTCCATCCGTCAAATGTAAAACAGGTTCTATCCACCTGGGTTGGCTCTTTCCGCCAAACAACATTCGAGAGTTCTAACCACTCCCGAACCCCAAAACAAAACACTGTTTGGTTTTGAAAACAAAATCAAAGTCTACCAATATGAAAGCATTTCTTGCTTTGCCTTTGACCGTAGGCACGGCTATTCGAATAGTTTATACTCTGCAGAGGTGTACAACTTTACCCACAAGACAAGATAGACCCTTGTTGCCATGCAATTAACACACTTCCTTAGGTGTGCCGGCAGGGATATCTTGACAAGGCCGTTACAATGTATCTACCTAGCTAGACCCACCCGCTGAGGTTTCACATTGTTAGGGTTCCCTCCACCCAAGTCTGAAGCCCCTCTTGCGCCGTGTGAGCAAAACAACATCCACAACAATGCCTCCGTCCGGCTCTCACACAACAACCGAGTGGTGAGTCTAAACTAGGCTTCTACAAATTAGTGAGCCAGGTCGTACCATTATAGACATGTGGTAGTACGGTATTGCTTAAAATGGCAATCATAAGCGTCGGTCCTTATATGACTTGGGGCGGTACTTTGCACAAAAGGATCAAGACTTGATCCGCTTCCACCCGACATTCCAGGCCGCCCAAGTCAAAATCATTTTTACTTTTATTTTATTTTAGAAAACAGGACCAAAATCATAATAATAACTTTCAAATCACGTTTGATAACATTCTTTTTGAATAATCCCACCCCTGGGTTGTTTTTGTCGGAAAAGGTCCTAAGCAATTCTACCGTACTACATAGCAACTGATACCATATAAACATAGGCATGGTATAAACAATGTCCTAGGGTTACAATGGATATGATTAACAATGTCATGGAGGAATCAACAAGTTCGGAATAACTAGCTCTTATATTTGACCTATTTAATTAAACATAGCCATGCAACTTTATAAACAATTTTAAATCATTTTGCAAACATAGGAGCAAAGTGCATCAAGGAGACTTGCCTTCAGTAGCGGCGGCGGTGTCGAACTCGGAAGGCCCGACGGCGAAATCGGCGGTCGCGGCGGAATCGTCGACTACACGCAAAACGAGGCAACAAATAAATAACATAAAATAAACAAAATCCAAAAAATTATAAAATTAGTTCTGGCAGGAAGGTATTGATTTATGACGAATTTAGGAACTTGAATGGGCTCAATCAGAGTTCGGACGGAAAAGTTATGAGCCGCCGAAGTTTGGAAAATCCGGAAAATGCGAAAACGAAGAATATTCCTTGGCATCTTATTTTTGGCTGATTTTCCATCCCCCTCTCTCTATGGCAGGTGGGCCAGGGCTGTCATAGACTCTAGTCTTCATCTTCAAGCTCTGCCATGGCAAGAACAGGGGAGGATGGCCTCTGCCATGGCGCTCGGTGAGGCTACGGCGAGCTGCCACGGCAGCGGCGGCTGGCAGCGAGTGGCGGCGACGGCGGGCCAGCGGGCTCGGGGAGGCACGGCGCTGGCAGCGCGCAGCTGGCAGCGGCTTGTGGCAGACCAGCTATGGCCGGCCGAGCGGCGGCGAAGCGGCAGCGCGACGGCGTCGAAGCGGCGGCAACAGCAGGCAACGAACGCTGGCAGCCGCTGGCGAAGCGCTATCGCGGCGCGGCAGCAAGCGAAGCGGCGCTGGGAGGCCGGCGAGGCCGCAGCGAGACCAGCCGGTGGCGCTGGCAGCGACGAGCGGCCTTGATGGAGCCAGCCGCAGCAGCGGGAAAACTGCCGAAGCGGCGGCTCAGCGGCACGACGAAGCGGCGGCGCGCGACAGCGGCCAGCGCTGCGAGGCTGATGGCGGCGGTGGGCGTGGCAGCACCGGCAGGCCGGCAGGTGCTGCCGGCTGGCGGCAGGCGGCGGCAACACGGCTGGCCGGCCACGGCAACCATCACGCGAAGCGAGCACCCCCAAAATCTCAAAAAGTTGAGATTTTTGATAGAAATTTAAAGATAACTTCCCAATCAAATGAATGAAACATCTAGAGGACATCAAATGGGACCTAGGATAGCAAGGAATTGAACCAATTCTCACCGGAGAAGATGAAATCGACGATGAACACGGGTTCGGCCGAGACGAGCAAAACCCGAAATTCGTCGTCCACGGTCGAGGAATCCTGAAATTGACGGATGAATTAGCAACTAGACTTCCATGCTAATACAAAGAAACGAACGGGAGGAAGAATGATCCACCGGAGTGGAAGATATGAGCAAGAACACGAAGAACGCGAAGAACACGAGAGTGCATCGGTTTTCTTGATCTTGCGGCCGATTGGGTTTGAGAGGCTAAAGGAGGGTTATACCAACGGAAAGAGGGTTCTTATACGGAGAGATGAGAGGTGGAATCACGCGGAACGGATTAGAAACGGCCGCGCAATCTCCAAAAGAGTGGATTTTGGGTTTCTTGCAACCGTTCAAAAACCAACGCGATTTCGGGTGCAACAACCCCATGGATAGGAAGAGGAGGCCGTTGTGATCCCAACGGATCCGACGGTTCGCGATTTGGAGTTGTATAGAGGGAGATACATGAGTTTGGATGAGGAGATTTGAGTTGAACTCTCTCTGTTCTTTTCTCCCAAGCCATCCATGAACAGACCAGCCCAAGGTTGAAGAAGCAACTGTAGCACTTGCCACGTGGCGGTTCGTGGTTGGTTGACTTATACGCGAAAGTTCCACCCTAGAGAAAAATAGGGAAAAATGGTCTAAAAATTCCGGAAAAATTCCTAGAGCCATTTTAGATTATTTGGAACTCAATGGAAGTGGTTTGGTTGAATTTGGATGATTTTTGTGGAATTGGATATTCGGGCGCGGATCGCAGGCATTAAACAAAAGCCGCGCGAGATAAAATAGGAACGGATGTCCAAAAATCCGGGAAATGATTCCTAAAATCATTTCGGAATATTTAGAACATTTTAGAAGTGGTTTGGAGATTTTTGGAGCACTTTTGGACTCGGGTGAATTTTAGATGCAGTGATCGAAAATCCGATTTTTCGCCCGGGAGGGAATTAATTCCCGATTTCGAAGGGGAAAGGATGCCAGGTTATTATAAACACCAAAGAAACTCCAACTTTTGAATTTACTTTATTTAAATTAGGTTTTTCTCCAGAAAGCCAAAACGAGGATGTTACAATATTGAACCTCCCGCACCTCTACCCGATACATTGGTTTTAAATCACGATTATGACCAAGTGCCAAGACCTCCTGTGGCACGATTTGGACAAAGACCCGAGTTTGCACTCGGGGGGCAGGGTTTGAACAATGAAAATTGGCAACGTCCGGTTACACCACAAGCCGACAATGTCAATTGGGCAGAACAAATTGCTAACGTTTTGCGAGAACAATTCGGCCTACAGCCCAGAGGAAGGGTTATCGGCTATAGGAAGCCGTACCCCGATTATATAGATCGCATACAATACCCACACAACTTCAGGATACCAGACTTTGCCAAGTTTTCGGGTGATGATTCCATTACCACTATTGAACATATCGGACGGTTTATGTCTCAGTGTGGGGAAGCTGCACAATCCGACGGATTAAAGATTAGGTTATTTCCTTTATCATTGTCTGGTACTGCATTCACTTGGTTTACCAATCTGCCCCCAAATTCAGTTCATATATGGAACGATTTAGAGAGCCGATTCCATGAGTACTTCTTTTCGGGGACTATGGAACTCAGGATTTCTGATCTTAGTTCAGTCCGACAGAAGTACGACGAATCGGTTTTCGACTATATCAGAAGATTTAGGGGTATACGAAATAGGTGCTTCAGCGTAACCTTACCCGATGATCAGTTGGCCGATCTAGCATTCCAGGGGTTAATCCCGCCATTAAAAGAAAAACTATCTGGCCAGGAATTCCCCGATCTAAGCCACTTACTCCATCGTGTATCGGCACATGAAAGCCGATACGCAGAGAATAAAGGGTTTAAAGAAAAAATTAGATTAAACGGTAATGAAAAGGCTAAAGTGAACATGGTAGAGTATAATTCGAGCGACACTTCCGAAGACAAAGAAGTAGAGATAAACATAGCCGAGTGGACTAAGGGTTCCAAAAAACCACTCGTATGCTCTCTACTTAAGCCGACGAAAAATAAGGCAGAAGTCAAGTATTCATATGATGTGTCAAAATGTGACAAGATATTTGATTTATTACTACAAGAAAAACTCATAAGGTTACCAGAAGGACACGTCATCCCGTCGGCCGAAGAAATTAAAAAAGCGAAGGTACTGCAAATGGCACCATTCGTTTTCACATAACACTAACGATTGCAATATTTTTCGACAGCAGATTCAATCGGCCATCGCCGATGGTAGGTTAAAGTTTGCAGAAGAATCGGCTATGCAGATAGATATGACTCCTTTCCAAGTCAACATGGTGCAGTGCTCACAAAAAGGAAAAGGACCTATGAAAGATGATAAGCCGACTAAAGGATTTGAAGCACGATCAAAAGATGAAACAGTGCAGATCACTATCGGCTCCATACAAATAGAAGCCGATAAAAACGGACAGAACTCAAGGACGGTAAAACCAAAAGGAGACTTGGAAATCGGAAAATGGTATCGGGCTGAAAGGGCTCCAAGAAAGATTAATTTCAAACCAAAGCCGACCTTCTCGCAACTTCTGGGAAAGTATGAAAGGATAAGTCGAAGACATGACGCTCGACAACCTCAGAGCTTTTATCGGCCGGATCAGAAGACAGACAGCTATTGGTGACCAGATATGCCACATCGGCCAACTACCGAAGAGGAAAAACACCGGCAGTGTCCCTTTTGGCAATTTTGCTGGGAAAAGGGGATGACCTTGCCAACAGTCATGTCTTGTCCTATGCAACACTCGACTGCACATCGGTCAAACCAATCGGTAAAAGACAGGTTGTCTAGATCAATACATGATCGGCTAGAAATAAGAGACAGGAGGCCGATCCACGAAAGGTTGTCAACATCAGGACAAGGTAATTCCCGAACCCAAGAGATATCGGCTTCTCGTAACACACTCAGAATGGAATCTGACGGTGAAATGAGCAGCTTGGCTGGAAAAATCAGGAAACCGATAGAACCTAAGCCTAGGTGGTGCCCCTCAGGTCTTAGCAAATCACAGCGCAGGCGGCTTCAGCGACTAAAAACACAAGAAGAAAGGGAAGCCGAGAACGAGAGAAAAAGGGATCGGATGTTCAATAAGTTAAGACCTATACCAGTTCTGAAAAAGGAATGGAGAAAGAAGGAACAGACCGATAGTGATTCAGATCAATCGGTCGAATCCGGATCTCCGATGATACGGGACGATACCCCACCAATGAATATAAACATGGTATTCACTTTGCCTGCTGAGTTCAAGACCGAGGAATCGGCTGAAGAAGTGTTCGCCCAACTATGCCTCGGCGCACCGGACGCTGCGTTTGAAAAACCACAGGACATGCATCGGCATCTGAGACCTTTATACCTAAAAGGGTATATTAATGGCCGACCGATATCTCGTATGTTGGTCGATGGTGGGGCGACAGTCAATCTAATGCCGTTAAGTACTTTCAGAAAAATAGGTAAAGCCGACGAAGACTTAATCAAAACCAATATGGTGCTAAACGACTTCACGGGAGACCCCACTGAAGCTAAAGGCGTAATGATGTCAGAACTGACAGTCGGCAACAAAACTTTGCCGACTGCATTTTTCGTGATAGAAGCCAAAGGTAATTACAGTGTGCTCCTTGGACGGGACTGGATCCACGCCAATTGCTGCATACCGTCAACTATGCATCAGAAATTGGTACAATGAAACGACGATACAATAGAGGTTGTACCAGCTAACACATCGGCTCATATCGCTATGGCCAGTCCTGATACCAATTGGCCACACGAAGAAGCCGAATGTATATCAGGGAGAGTCTTGGACGATTGCGATTTTATCTGCATCGAGAAGTCAGGATTCAGGCCGATCAGCGTTAAACCTAATACGTTTGATCGGACAGATGAAGTAGTAAGAAGATGGAGTCCAAGACACTAGCAAAGCTACAAGAAAAGGCAAGAAGCTATCGGCAAGAAGAATACGAAGAAGCTGTTGAGGATTTTGAAGAAAGAAAAGGATTAGGATTTACTTCTGCCGATTTGCTCGAAGAAATCGACATTGGGGAAGGTGATAATAAAAGACCAACATTTGTAAGTGCTAAGTTAGAACCAAGTTATAAAGCAAAGTTGGTCGAAATACTCAAAAAATATAAAGATTGCTTTGCGTGGGAGTATTATGAGATGCCAGGTTTAAGCCGACAGCTAGTTGAACATCGGCTACCCATAAAACCTGGGTATCGGCCATTCAAACAATACCCTAGGCGGTTTAATCCTACGTTGTATGACGCTATAAAAGAAGAAGTAGGACGATTGCTAGAAGCGAAGTTTATCCGGCCTTGCCGATATGCTGAATGGGTCTCGAATATCGTCCCTGTAAAAAAGAAAAATGGTAAACTTAGGGTGTGTGTTGATTTTAGAGATTTGAATAAGGCCACACCAAAAGATGAGTACCCGATGCCTATAGCCGATATGCTTATCGATGCTGCGTCCGGAAATAAAAACATAAGTTTTTTGGATGGAAACGCCGGGTACAATCAGATATTCATGGCCGAAGCCGACATACCCAAAACGGCTTTCAGATGCCCAGGAGCTTTAGGGCTATATGAATGGAAAGTTATGACCTTCGGTTTAAAAAATGTCGGCGCCACTTATCAGCGTGCTATGAACCATATTTTCCATGATTTGATTGGCAATACTGTGGAAATATACATCGACGATGTGGTGGTAAAATCCAAAGAAGACTGGCAACATTTAGCCGATTTGGAAAAGATGTTCGAGAGCACGAGGTTACATGGATTAAAAATGAACCCTCTTAAGTGCACTTTCGGAGTATCGGCTGGGCAGTTCCTTGGGTTTACCGTACATGAAAGGGGAATTGAAGTAAACCAGGCCAAAGTAAAAGCTATAGCCGATACTAGGCCGCCGACAAGCAAAAAGGAGTTGCAAGTATTGATAGGGAAAATCAACTACTTGCGACGTTTCATTTCGAACTTGTCAGGGCGTGTCGGGCCTTCACACATTGCTGAAAATTAAAGGCGACCAAGAGTTCGGATGGGGAGCCGATCAACAAAAGGCCTTGGCGACATAAAAGGTTATCTGATGAGTCCTCCAGTATTGGCCGCACCAAAGCATGGTATGCCTTTTAAACTATATATATCGGCTGAAGGCGATACAGTGGGAGCAGTTTTAACACAGGAAGCCGATAGGAAGGAACGAGCGATATTTTATCTAAGCCGACGTCTTTTAGATGCGGAAACCAGGTATCCCCCAGTAGAAAAATTGTGCTTATCTTTGTATTTTGCTTGCACTAAATTAAGACATTATATCTTTGGCATCCAAATGCGTCATAGTCTCGCAAAACCGATGTAGTCAAATACATATTATCAAGACCGATCTTGCGAGGTCGGCTTGGTAAATGGGCATACGCCTTAAGCGAGTTCGATTTAACCTATGAATCGGCTAAATCCGTAAAGGGCAAGGCGTGGCGATTTTATTACGGGAAGTGAAACGTTAATAAGGCAGTGATGTGACCCCTTGGCGATTATATTTCGATGGATCCGTGTGCCAAGAGGGCGAAGGCATCGGCGTAGTATTAGTTTCACCAGGAAGAGCGAGTACGAATTCATGTATCGGCTAAATAGCCGATGTTCAAATAATCAAGCAGAGTGAGCGTTATTGAGAGGACTACAATTGCTAGACAGACATCGGGGTGAAAGAGCGTCAAAGCTTTTGGGGACTCGATGTTAATTGTACAACAAGTCAAGGGGAATACCGATGTAACGATGGTGCCTTGACCCAATATTTGCGGCAATGCCTCCAGATTATTGAGGCGTTTACCACGTTTTACGTAGAACATATCCCAGAGAAGCTAATGACAAAGCAAACCGGTTGGCACAATGCGCATCGGTGCAGGACTAAAGCCGACAGGAACCGATCGAGCTAAACGTTTGGCCGATCTTGTGTGTCCGTCCTGTCGACTGGAGAACATAAATAAGGGAATATTTATCAGACCCATCTAAGCCGACTGAGCAGAAGGTCAAACGCAAAGCACTGAAGTACGTTCTATTGGAGGACGTATTGTACTTTCGAACCATGGAAGGCTTATTGCTAAGATGCCTGGGAGCTGAAAAGCCAAAATAGCAATGGGAGAAGTCCATGAAGGAATTTGCGGATCACATCAATCGGCCCATAAAATGAAATGGATACTGAGACGAACGGGGTATTTTTGGCCAAGAATGTTAGAAGACTGTTTCAAATACTATAAAGGATGCCAAACATGCCAAAAGTTTGGTAACATACAGACGGCACCAGCATCGGCTTTACACCCGATCATCAAGCCATGGCCATTTAGGGGATGGGGCATAGATATAATCGGCCAGATATTTCCGTCATCCAGTAAAGGACATAAATTCATCCTTGCAGCCACGGACTATTTCTCAAAATGGGTTGAGGCTATACCACTCAAGAAAGTTACTAGCAAAGAGCTGATCGACTTTGTAAATGAACACATCATCCATCGGTTTGGAATTCCACAGACGATTACTACTGATCAAGGGACTGTGTTCATGTCTAACGAATTCAAAGGTTTTGCGGAAAGTCTTGGGATAAAATTACTCAACTCTTCTCCTTATTACGCTCAGGCCAATGGACAGGCCGAGTCATCGAACAAGACATTAATAAAATTAATAAAAAGAAAAATCGAGGAGAAACCAAGAAATTGGCATTCAACGCTATCGGAAGCTTTGTGGGCTTATCGGCTGTCCCATCACGGATCAACTAAATTATCACCTTTTCAGTTGGTATATGGACAAGAAGCCGTTTTGCCCGTAGAAATCAACATCGGCTCAGTGAGGCTATGTAAGCAAGATAAGTTGTCAGCCGATGAATACGAACAGGCGATGCTTGACAATCTAGATGACTTGGCTGAACTAAGGCTGATCACGTTAGATCGGCTTAAAAGGAATAAAGAGAAGGTTGCCAGGTCATATAATAAAAAGGTAATCTTAAAATCCTTCAATCAAGCCGATTTGGTATGGAAAACCGTGTTGCCAATCGGGTCTAAGGATAATCGATTCGGCAAATGGTCTCCAACTTGGGAAGGGCCTTATAAGATAAACCGGCTAATCGGCGGGAATTCGTATATACTGGAATCCTTGGACGGGTTCGTCCTACCTAAAGCAATCAATGGGAAATATCTAAAGGTATATCACCCAAGCATATGGGTTGGGTCCTAACTACCGGAAGGGAAACATCAAGAAAACCATGCATATAAAATCGGTCATACAGCCGACCGAGTCAGTCATTCAAACAACCATCACGGATTAAATATTGTTTACAAAAATCAGCTACACAGCCAGTACTACAGATCAGTTCATTAGAAGAAGTTGATGCTCTGTTCTCAAATCAGTGAAGCCCGGAACCAGGCAAGTGGGCTCCCAAAGCCGATAGTGTCGCTGCCGCCCTACCGATGGTAGCTTGAACACTGTCTATCAGTTGTTGATTGACTCCTGCATCACCCGGGACTGGAACTATCTTGGCCGATTGGTTCTTGACTTGAGCAAAAACCTCGCCAATTTGCCGCCTCTGAACGGCCAGTGAAGACGTCGAGTCGGTGATGCCGAGCTGGCATTCTGCAAGTTCTTTTGTAACTAAAGCCAGCTGTTCTTCAAGTTTGATCTTGGTCGACTCCAGCTCTTGAGCTCTGTTCTTAGCCGTTTTAAGTATAGCAGCACCCTGGTCAAATGTACTCTTTCGAGATTTGGCATCCGCTATGAGCTTGTCCAAGATCTCTTGGTCGGCTTGTTGGGCCTTCCTCTGTTCAACCCTTAGCTTGGCTGACTCCACGTCCGGTAGCGGCGTCCAAGTGGCATACCTCTAGCAGTGCGTTCATAGCGGCAGGGGGAAGATCGGCTTGCACGGCCACCATAGCATCCCTCAGAGGTTGCGTATTGGCCAGTAGAGCCGCCTCTGGCTGCATCACTTCGTCCAAAAGACGGTTGAGTCGCTCTTGCATGCCCAGCTCGGCGATAACGGCCGATCTTTGGCGTGAAGCCGCTATTATGCGTTGAATATCGGCTGGATAGTCATCAGTGGCCATAACCTCCGGGTCGTCAAGCTCGTCCAAAGTGAAGCCCAACAGATCGGCCAGATCAGTTGATGGCGCTTTGGAGAGAGCGATGGAGGGATAGCCGATGTAGCACCTTGGGGATCGGCTATAACCCCCGCTATCTGTATTGATGGAGATTGCTAGAGAACAAAAAGCAAGTCAGCAACGCAAGACAAATGTAAAGCAATATGACTACACAAAGAAACTCACATCAGTAGCTGAATGCTCCGGAGAACCACCAGATGGATGCCTCACAGGTCTTGGTGAACGTTTGGTAGATTTCTTCCTCCTCTCTGTAGTGGACTCAGTTAAGCCTTGATAACGCGAGTAACATAATAGCCGACACAAAAAGTGACTTACTTGGAGCGCGTTGGCGAGCCAAGTCCAATAGGGATGGACCTTGGATACCCAAAGTACCTGAGGTATATCCCGTAGTGCCGACAGATTGACCCGGACGTCTCTGTCGGCCACTACTGGCAGAAACATGGGGATCGGCTATTCGTCCGCCAGCATCCATGCCGCCCTGGAAAGATCAAAAACATACTTAACGAAAGCCGATAACCAACATGGAAACAGAGATAAAAAGACACTGGTACCTCTACGACTGCGAGGAGTCGATATACCGGAACTCTCGGGGCTGAAGCCACCAGTCGGCTCACTAAGTCGGCAAAAGGTAAGAATTATAGCCGACGGAGTTCTATCCATCAATAAGGCCTCCGATATCCTAGACCACCATTGCGAGAATACGGCCGACCGACGGGAATTAAGATTGAAATGTGGCATAGAAAGGAGTTGAAATCCGTCGGCTACTTCGGGTACAATCTCCGCAGCAACACTGTTGGTCACTCGGGAACGGGGTTCGATACAGGACAACAAAGGAAAGGAAGGGATGGTTTGCCCAAAACCCAATTGGCGGGCGTAAACCGATGGATGATAAAATTCGTAAGAAGGCTGAAATGTCCTGTTGCGTGTATTCAAGCCGACGTGAATAATGCAGGGAGAGAGGATGATTTTATACAAGTCTAAAGTGGACTGGGGCATCAAGGAACTATCGGCATCTAAGTGAAGGAACGATGGGCACGGATAATCAGCTACGTCAGTGTAACGGAAAAAGTCTTGTTGGCCAAAAGAGTCTCTATCCAGGGTGAGGAAGAAGCTGAGGTATTTGTGTAAGCCAACTGGATCCATTTTTAACTCACCAGCAGAAGACATGATAAATCTCTCCCCATAAGATCGGCTAGCTCTATACTGGGGGACTACATGTTCTAAATAATCTTCTCTAGGGAAGGTTGAACTCCCCGAAGGTTCAGATAAAATAGATCGGCTGAACATACAATGAAGCCATGTCTGGATAAACCACAAAGGGCCCCCTATGTTACCAACAACATGTTTGGCAAAACCAGAAAAGAGTCGGCTACGGATTACGTGCATCATTTGATATACCGCTCCCAAAAACATCTTACCAAGAGCAAGCCGATGCCCCTCTACCAAGCGTTCGGCTATTAATTGAAAGGATTGGGTAGGGCCAAGAGAGGCACCGCAGAAAAGGTATCGGTCTAGCCAAAGGTTGAGAAAAGCAGCATGCTCCTCAGCCGATACCGGACCATTGACTCTATTGTTATCCTGAATATATCTGTGCCAACCCTCACCTTTCTTTCGGATTAACTTAAATATAGGTTTTCCGCTAAAAGCCGATAATTGATCTCCATCTGGCCGAAGGCAACACAATTGGTTCACATCAAGAAAAGTAGGGCCGATTGGGCCAGATGGGAATAAAAAAGCGTTGAAAGAATCCGACCAGAAATAACAGGCTGCAGCTACTAAAGGTTCGTTGGCTTCAGGGTCGGCTAGACTCAAAGATAGAGATTCAGCTATACCCATTCTCTCCCATTCTACCCTCTTTTGAGCCGATGCCCTAATGAACCAAGATCTCCACCCCCTCAGATTTGTGGGCCAAGCCCTAAAACTTTTTCCCCACTCGGAGATATTGTACCCTGCAGCCGACAATGGGAGTCTAGGAATTTCATCATTGATAACCGTGTCGGCCGACATGGTACCTACCGGCCCTAAGTAGAATTGATCTAAGCTTTGAGGAATCGGAATGAATACCTGCGAAGGGTCCTTTTCAGCCGATTTCGAAAAGAATGAGAGAAAGATGACGAAAGCCGATGGTGCATGCGTCGAGAGCTTGAAAGCGTGCAAATGACCATGGGGGGGACCCCCATATTTATACCACGGTGAAAAGAAGGCGAACGGGTGGGAGCAGTTGTGCATTTAAAACGCACCGAGATTTTTACGGCACGGTTAATGGGGTGGTTCTCGAAAAGATTCTTCTATAAAGCCGATATGGATAAAAGCCGATAGATTCTTTTTGGAAAATAACAAGTTATCCTCCAAAAACGGGGGGCATATGTTTGCACCAAAATTTGGTATTTATGGGAAAATCGGTCTGAGATGGATAGAAGCGTTCGTATGGAAAGAAATCGGTGAAACAGATCGGAAGGGGAATCCGTTTCTAACAAGGAAAGGGAATCAGATCAGAGGCCGATATGGATAGACGCCGTATCCATATACAACTCGGATCGGCTGGATGTATTATAAAAAGGAGGAGACGACAAGCGGCGAAGGAATCAATCCAACACAACACATCTACTTTTTACAACCCTTTTTACATCGTTTTAGCTTCATAGATCTCTCAGCGAGTCGACGGAATCAACATAGCTGCGCATCGCCGATTGTTGGTTTTAGCCGATTTCTCCAGGTTCGATCTGCTTTGTTTTGCTGCGCATCGCCTTCTCAAAGCCGATTTTACCTTGTATCCGGATTAACCGTAATTGGTTGATCTAGTTATCCCCTAATCGGTTTTCAGCCGACTAGCGCTAAGCCGATAATCTTTGCTTATCGGCTTTGATCAAATTACAAATTCTACCTTGTCAATTTCAGGTCAAATTGACTGGCACGCTCTGCAAACCCGGTGTTTGTCTTGTGTGTTCGAGGCTAAGAATCCTGCTTCACATTTTTGGCGCGAACAATATGTCACCCAGTTCCCAAGGCACAGATTTTGCAGCTCAAGAGATATATCGATATATTTGCAGCTTCTGCTAGTTTGTCAAGAGAGTTCGGTCCTTATTTACGACCAGGGTTCAAAATATTACCGAAATTTCAAAAATCTTAGCATTCGGCGAAGGGCCGAGATTTCTCTGACATTATAGAATATGACATTATATAATGTGGCATTACGGTATGACTTTATATCGTGTTTTGGGCCATTTCCGGTTGTTTGGGCCTTTCCTGGGGAGTTTGGGCCTTGGAGGAATTAGTTTGGGCCTTAGGGGATCTAATTGGGCCGTAGGTGAGGGTTCCCGGCCCATGTGGGGGAGGAGGTGAGCAGGAAAACCCATCCCCATGTGCTCCAAACCCTAGGCGCCCCCAATCTCTCCCTCCCCTAGCCGCCGGCCTCCCCCACCCCATGGCACCTCCATCTCCCTCCCCCATGCAGCCACCCTCTCCTCCCCGTTCCCCGATGATCATCGCTGCCCCGCATGGAAGATCGTCCGTCCGGAGACCTCCGGCGATTCACTGCGGATCCGAAGGAAGGAGCGGCCGGGAGGAGGAAGGTTTTCATCGGTTCTTCGATTCTCCAAGAAGAGGTAAGGGTTTGTGTTTCTTTTGGGGTGATCTAGGTGCTGTTAGATAGGAGAATCCATGCCTAGAACTCTCTTTTAGGTGCTGAGATTAGATGGGTTAAGTTGGATTCTAGATTTGTCTCGCGAGTGGCTCTCGGCCAGGTTAGACAGCCGGCGTTGGGATGCATTTTTGAGGAATTTAGATTCGTGATATGGTCGGCCAGCTGTTGCGAAAGTTGTAGGTAATTGAATTATCTTTAATTGGGCACTGAAAATGCTAAATTTTGTTCAGTCGTTTAACAGTTATGGTCGTTTTACTGAACGTTGTCCAATCTGTGACATGAATGGTACAGTCTGTGATCAACTGTAGATTAGAGGATTTTAGATTCCGAATCCGTTTTAGCGAATTGTTAGAAAAAGATGGGAAATTTGCTAAGGTTTGATAAAATGTACTCGTTTACCTGATTTGAAGTTGTAGAACTCAAGATATGCTTGTTGGAAGCCTGATGTCCCGTTGGACAGATTCTCTATTTTTTGGGTTTTAGAAGTGGGTTGCGAAGTCGATATCGTTGATTATTCTCGTGTTGTTTTGTGGGCATGTTTTTGAGTGGATTGTATATAATTGCAGGTGGTGGGACCCCGGGAGTGGCGTCGACTTCTCACCACACCGTTTCGAGAGGTTAAGGCAAGTGTATTGCAATGCATAATGTGTGAGAATGAATGAATGTGCATTGGTTTGTTTCTTCCGCTTGGTAGAAATCCTTCTGTCGGGTTACTACCTCTCTTATGCATGAGCTGATTTGTTATATATGAATGTAAAGTTATGGATGTGAGCATTGTTGATGATCATGTGTTTAATTATGGTTATGCAAGTTGTTAAAAATAAGTATTTATGCAAGATGGTCATGATTATGGCATATATGCATTCATGGCAAGAGGACATGCCAGGTCGGTGAGAAAGTCATAACTAATCCGGTAAGGTTGGTGAGAAAGTTATGACTAATCCGGAGCGCCTTTGAGAAAGACCTACCTCGTAGTTCCATCCACAGTTGTGAATGGGAGCGAGTCAGTAAGAGTAGGCATTCTCCACGGGATGGAAGGGAAAGAGGGTGCACACCGACGGGTGTGCACTCGGCAATACTGGTATATGCTAATGAAAGGAGTATGGCATGAGCATTGCATGTTGCATTACATGAAGGTAAATGAGAATGTCTAAGATTGTGATCAAAGGAATTGTATGAATTGTTCCCCGCATGGTTTAAATCATGAAGGCTATTTGCTCGTATGTTAATATCATTTTCTTATCATGTTGCAATACACTTTGCTGAGTGTTGAACTCACGCTTGTTGTTTAATGTTTTTTTAGGTACCTTGAATTCGGCATGTGAGAAAGGGAGCTAGATGCACGACTTCACTTAGCATCACTCAATTAAACAATTTCAACCCTTCCCTTAGTTGGGATGGTCACCATATTGAATTAGCCTATGGTTTAATTGCCTTGTTGGTTGTCAGGAGTACATGTTTATTCCTTATTGGCTTATGTGATGGTTAAGTTATGTTTTGGTCTTGAATTGTTGCTGAAATCCTTAGTTGCCATGTTAGAATTGTCTTCAATTATGCTATGCTATGCTTCTATTATTGATGCTGAAAACCATAGAGAAACAAAGTACATGCTGACGAAATTTTGTTTAAGTTACTAGAGTAGTTGCTGTAATTTAATATTAATTATGTGATTTGGTTGTGGCTAGTATCGTTTGTGGTGAGATATAAAAAATTTTCTAATTGCTATGGTGATTTTTCATGATTTTTTTGGCAAGATTTTGGTTTTTTTACTGGGATGATCGCAAATTCGATTGGTTTTAATGTTTAGAGAATTATAATATATTTTATGAGAAATACATGTGAAAATATATACAAATTTCGGTCATATTAGCTAAAATTTCACAGGATGTTGAATTTGACCGAAATTTAAGTTTTGCCGGTTGCCAAAATACCAAATTTAAAATTTGATTTTTCTATTTTAACCGAAATTCTAAAATTTCACCAAAATTTAGATTTTGGCCACGCTGAGATGTGGTCCGAAATTAAAATACGAAATTTGTAACCTTTGTATACGACTCAACGTTCTCAAAACCTCTTAACTCACTAAGCCTAGTTAGCTGTTCAAAGCAACAATACATCATCTATTAATGTCAGGTGCAGACACCCCACGTACCATCCTAACAAAGAGAACTCTAGTTTTATATTGTCGGTAAAATAGAGAATTACCATAGCAATGCTTGCCTTAATTTGTCCATCTATTTGTACAGTTCGACCGTCCCTCCTTTTCTTTCTTTCTTTTTCTCTTTTTGTTGCTATTTAAACTTTTTTAACGTAATTGGCATTGTAATAAACTTTGGCTACCATTTCAATATAATAGTTATCAGAGAGCTCTCTACCTTTTTATGTCAATTTTTTTCTCCCCCTAACATCGCGGTGAAATCCGCAGCCTCAGTGCCTTCCTCGTTCACCTTGATAACCGCTTGTGAAAGACGTCTTGCGTGCGCACCGGAAAGCCGGAGCCGTTGTCCTCAACCATGGCGGACATGTCGGCCTCCTCGCTGAAAGGAAGAGGGATGCCCAGCTCTTGGAGAACGCCGGCAACACTGCTGCAGAAGGACAGCTCGAACTTGGGCACCAGGAACTTGCCGGCCTTGACGCTCTTCTCCGGCAGGTGGCCTCAACCAATCCTATAGTATGAATAATGTTCTAATCTTTTCTTTTACAGGTACTATGGTAAATCATTAGTTTTCTTCAATATTTTAAAGTTATTTGAATTTATTTAAATTAAGCCTTTTGTTAAAATTATTCAAATATTTGAAAATTTCAAATAAAATTTTATTAAAAATATTTTATTTGAGTTCAAAATATGTAGATATTTTTACTATTTATTTTGACTTAAGCTAATTTCTATGATTTAATTAAATTAGAAAAGACTGAAAAAAATCATTAAATAGTAGTTGGACCGAAACCTTGTTTGGGCCCAACCTAGTACAATAGCACTGGCCCAATCCAAACCCACCGCAGTAGTCGTCTGCCTGAAACCCTAACCCATGCGTGTGCATCTGTTGGATCTTGATTGGATGCTTAGGAGTACGCCACATCGTCTTGCGCTGTGCACCCTTGAATTTGTGCCACGTGTACGGCTCTGATTTCGTCATTCCCGTGTGACCGAACCGGACTCTGCTCCGCCGCCATATCCTAACCAACCTTGGTTTCCGCAATTTTCACAGACGCCGAAGGGCTATTTAAAGCCACCGACGCTCGCATTGAATGCATCGCATCTCGCCGCTTCGTTTGCCCTAAACTCCATCGACGGAGGTGTTGCCTCTAAGGAGATTGAGCTCGTCGGAGTTGGCTGCTTGTGTAGCCTTGGTTTCTGTCGAATTTCATCGCCGTCCGTCATCTTCCGCCGGGCTCAAGCCAGATCTAGGTTTGTCTCATCGCGCCGCATCGATCCCATTGAGCCGTGGCGCCGGAGGAGTTGTGGAACACCGCATACCTCGTCGTCGTCTTCATCTCCGGTAAAACGCGATGCTGAGCTCACCGTTAACCTTCACGACTAACCTCCACCGCTAGATCTGCATCGATTGGTCTAGATCTAGCCACATGTCACATTGCCGTCTCATCACCACACACATAACCATAGCTGTTAGATCTTAGATGAGTGGCTTGGATGATGCCACATGTCAACCGCGGGCCATGCCGCGTGGCTCCCGCCGTCACCACCGATCTGAGCAATCTCGGTCATTGATTTCGAAATGTGCGGCTTATATCTCACCACACACCGAACCAATTTTGTGCCGCCACGTGTCAAGCACAGAAGTCGAGGTGACACCGCACCAGAGTGATCGCTGACATCATCCGTGGCATCAGCAATGACGTCACGTTAGTGGGACACACCTGTTAGTGGTGTTGTGCCGTGGACCGATTCCACCGTGGACTCAGCTGTGTTCGTGGACCTGGTATATTGACTGTGGGCCCACATGTCAGCCGAATAGTAGATTTTCCAAAATAGATTTATTTTATTTAATTAGATTATGACATCAGTAGTGACATTATAAATCGGGTTTTTCGAGTGGAATTATTACGGCTGGAATTCAAAATAGTTATGACATGTGTCAAGCCATGATAGGTCCACATGTTCGCTGATGTCAGCATGATGTTATAAATAGGATTTTTTAGAAAAATATTTTGGTCAAAATACTATTCGGTGCTGACGTCATAAATACTATTATTCAGTACAAAAATAATTCAATTGATTCGGTTTATTCTTTTTATTTTATTTTTAAACTTTAGATAGTTCATTCTTGCTCATACGAACTCTGATTGAGGTGATTCTAAAACCTAAAAATTTGTAAAAATTAAGATCTATTTAATGACAAAATTTATTTAATTTTTGGAGTCTTATTTGCTCTTTGTTTTGGTATTTATTGATTATTTATTCGATACGCGTAGACGTTGAAGTGCCCGAGGGATTTGAAGGAGAGTTGGTACTTTAATAACAAGGTTTAGAGTAGGTGCAAGAGCTTTTCTAAGGCAAGTTGCGCTTTGATCATGTTGATCTCATGTTTTAAAAGTTACATTGTTTCAAACTATTTCATGCTAATTCAAATTAAAAATGATTCAAATTAATTTGGGAATGGGTAATCAACCCAATTGAATTATGTCTACCTTTTCATTTATATGCCATGTTCATTTATGATTTTAAGTTGATTTAATGTTAGTTGGATGCTATTAATTGCCAACATGGGTTGCTAGAACGTGAATAATGTTTAGCCCCTAAACCAAAACTAGCCGTTACTGGCATTTACTAGCCGTTGGAGGTGTCAGAATATCAAAAATTGATAAACAAATGTGCCCTAGACTCACTTTGAAAACCTTCACAATCTGTCTAATGCACAGCAGACCAATTGAACTGAAAATCCCATTTACGCTGGACCAAAACACTACAGTCCGTTGTTGTAACACCCCAAAATTTTGCTTTTCTTAAATTCATGTGTGATTTGGCACTTTGGTGAATTTTTGGAATTTTCTGGAATTTATTTGGATTTATTTGGAATTTATTTGAATTTATTCCATTTTGAAATAATTAAAGAATTTAATTTTGCAAATAAAATTTTGTTGGAAATATTTTATTTGAGTCCAAAATGTTCCAAAATATTTTCCAGAATTTTTCTGGAATTTTTCTGAGTCTTTTGCTATTTTTAATGAATTAAATGAATTACTGGGAATTATTTTAAATATTAAATCGCTGGAAAATGCGAGTGGGTTTGTACTGTTCATCCGACCGAGCCCGAGTCAGACTCGAGTTCGAGTCCGACCCGAGCCACGTGACTCGACCGAACCAACTCCAAAACCTAATCGATCCCAACCGTTGGATCAAGATCCAACGGTCAGGATTTCCCCGTACCGCTTCGGTCGAATCCGGCCCGGATCCGATCGCGTCCACGCGATCGTGGCCGTTGATCGTGCCATGTGGACGGCCGTGCGTCGTCGTCCCCGCCGAGTCCAAGCCGGATTCCTCCGCCGCGTCGCCGCCGTGTGGGATTAGGGCTCCGTCCCGTGCGCGCATGCCGAGGGCATTTAAGTACCGGGTGGTACCCCGAGGACCGCCGTGACCCCGCGCACTCTCTGCCCTATCTCACCGAGCCTCAGCCACCGTAGATCCGCCGGAATCGCTCGCCGGAGTCATAGCACCCCTCCGCTGCGGTTCTGCTTGATTCCGCCGCCGTCCGCCGTCCCCCGCCGCCATTGACCCCAGATCCGGAACCCCCGAAGCCAGGCGCACCCGAAGAGACCCTTCACTCCGCCGGAGCGACCCCGAAGCGCCGTCGGGCTCGTCATCGTCTCCGTCTCCGGTTGCTGCAGCTCCGCCGCGTCGCCATCGACCTCGCGAGCTCTGTGCGCCGTCCGATCTTGATCGTGCGGTTGAGGTGAGTTCACGTGTTTCCAAACCCGATTAGATCTGGACCGTTGGATCAAGATCCAACGGCCCACGATCGCCACGTGCCGTAGTAGTGTTATTGTAGGATTAGATCTGGACCGTCCGATCTAGATCAAACGGCCCACGATCATCGAGTAGTTTCAACGTGTTAACCCTGGATCTAATCGCGGCCGTTGATTTTCAAATCAACGGACACGATCGTGCCACGCGGTCCGAAGCCGAAAGCCGCCGCGCCGCCGCTGGCAGCGTGGTCACCGACACGGCCCGGGCCCGCGTGTCGGCGCTTAATCAGACCGCACCATGACGCTACCCATGACGCATCGGTGGTCCCACTGCCGACCGTGGTCGAGCCCGCCGACGCCAAGAATGACGCTACCCGAGTGGTCCCACATGTCAGTCTCACGTGGAGCCGTGGACCGGGTCCACAGTAGACCCGAGCCGAGCGTGGACCGAGTCCATGGACCGGCTGACGTCAGCAGACCAATCCAGTGCTGCCACGTGTCCCTGCTGACGCAATAAATGATTTTCCGAAAAAGAAAATGATTTAATAAATCGGTTTAATAATTGATTTGAATTTCAAAACTTCAAACGCTTATAACTTTTGCGTTTCAACTCCGATTTGAGTGATTCAAATTTCTAAATTTGTATAAAATTGAGATCTACCTAAATATGAATTTTATTTAATTTTTGGACTAAAGTTTTTCTCTGCAAAATTATTTAATTGATTATTTAAACTTTAAATAATCATAACTTTTATGCGTCTTAACTCCAAATTTGTGATTCCAGTTTCTAAAAACTCATAAAATTATGTTCTCTCTGTTTATGGATTTTATTTGGATGTTTGGACACTTTTTGCCTATTGTTTATTCGTGTATTTGCTATTTGCACGCTTTACGAGTAGAGCGTTGAAGTGCCAGGAAGGATTCGAAGGAGAAGTATTGACTCAGGATCCAACTCAAGACCAAGAACAAGTACTTTTTGAAGGCAAGTTGTGCTTTGACCATGTTGATCCTATTTGAAATCTATTTTGATTTAAACTATTGCATGCTAGTTCAATTAGAAAAATACTTTGTTTAAACATGGGGTTAGATAAATACCAATTTCTTGTATGACACCTTGATTATTTAAGTATGTGCCATGATCCCTTGTCACCCTAGTTGTGGATTACTAGTTGGACATTATTAAATCGCCAACATGGGTTTAGACCGTTGTAGTATAACGCTTAGACACGCTACGTGCTCATAACATGATTTTAGATAATCAAATGTTAATATTGACTTAATGATATATTGAACCTGTTTTGGAAAGGTATCATGTGATGTTGATGGCACGTGGTGCATGGTAATCAAGCGGGGTTTGATAAGCGATTTCGGCCAGGGGCATGTGGCAAGAGTAATCAGGTGGGCAGTTGTGGCATTGGGAGTGTTGATTTGGTTCTTGGGGTAGTCTTGCCCTGGTCACCCTAAGGACTTAACCTTGCAAGCCTTTGAACTGGGTCTAACGTGCAACCACATGTCTCGTAATGGGACGGACCTAGTTGACTAAGTTGCTAATAACGTGCACTGTGGGACCTCGGAGGTCAACTACACCTTTTGTGTAAGTTATGCGGGAGCGCATCGGGCCGAGGCCAGTACCCATCTAACGGTTGATTGGCCTAGACTTCGCCTTAGCGAAGGGAAGGGTTAGTGCGCAATAACCGGGGAGGACCACTTGTATTGTTAGAAGTTTCCGAAAGACTTTGTTACGGGAACTCGCCTTTGTGGTGTTTGACTGTATCTTGTGGGTAAAGTGCATAACCTCTGCAGAGTTTAGAATCTATTCGAATAGCCGTGTCCGCGGTATTGGACATCGCTCGGGAATTACAGTCAAGGGTTAGATTTTCTCAAAAATAACTTTGGTTTGAAAGGTTGTGCTGGATTAATAATGAAGTTGATGGAAATGTGGATTAGGATGGGAAAGATGTTTATTAAATTCCTTGAAAAGTTATTTATACTTTACTTGTTTCTACTGCTTTCGAATCTACTTATGCTACTTGTCAAATGCTGTTTACTGCAAATATACCTTGAGCTATTCCTTTGTACCAAGCCATGCATATAGTATATTAGCTTGCATTCTGTGCATGACTTGCTGAGTACCAAGTACTCACCCTTGCCACAATACAACACCAGTTGAAGAGGAGACTGCACAAGCTTTGGAGGAGGAGCTCCAAGAGGATCCGTCTACTTAGGGAAGTGAGCCCAGTCAGTTGCCTGTGGTATACTGGATGGCGCCACGAAGTTATTTGATTTTCCGCTGCTATTATTTTTCTCTGAATAAGTTTCGCCTTGCGAGGCATATATTTGTAACTTGACCATAAGGTCGAGTAACCAGTTTGACTATTTAAATAAAGTACTTATTTAGTATCGAGTGGTATGATTGTGATATTTACCGATGTTAAGACTGTGTGCACTAGCGTGTTCCTGGACTAGTGCTGAATACACAGAGGGTCCGGATTTGCAAATTCGGGGTCCCGACAGAGGTGGTATCAGAGCCATACTTGATCGTAGGCTCAACCCTAAGATAGAATGGTCGTAGTGAGGATAAAACCTATTTTCTAAAGCTAAAAAGTTGTCAAGATAAGAAATGACATCTCGACTTATCCCATTCTTTCTTTTCTTGTCTCTTGCTGAATTTTCCTTACCTTGTCACGATTCAAAAATTCCGAGTTCTTACGTAAAGCACTCTTGTGACAGATGGAGGAAGAGTTCAACTACGTTGATCTAGGAGTTGGTCACGCCGCGGAACTTTGGCATATGCTACAAACTCTCGGAGATTTTGAGAAGCCGCAATACCAAGTGGAAGTGATCAGACAAGCGGGATTGATCAAGGCTTGTGACGTGAAGATTGAGGTACCTGCTAGGAAAAAGGGCCTGTGCAATCGCTCGATACATCAGACCGCCAGGAGATCTACAATGCAGATGGGTATCCAAGAGGTATCACGACGAGCAATGCGGCACGTTACCCATATCTACGCCAGAGAGTTGGAGAGCACGGTGTTCCGTTATCATCCGCGCAGCGATAACCTTCTTGACCCGAAGGCAATTCAGGATGAGGATGCCACGGTTACCCAGTTGGCACGATTTGTTGTCGCCCAGGAGGATGTACTAGATAATACAAGCAAGGAGCTACAGAAGGCCCGCAAGGAGATCACGACAGAGAAGAACAGATGGCGGGAAGCTCAAGAGTATGTGGCACACCTTCTGCGAAGGATTGACGAGTTGGAGATGACTTTATGCGGACGGCACTCCAGAGCCAAGATTCGAGCTACACGAGCCAGATCCGGAGGAGTCGGATCTCGATGAGGACAACGCTTCTTCGACTACCACAGAGGACACGATTCTCGGACATGGCAATCGTTTCGCACCTATGCCGCAGACACCGTACTGTGCCGTGGAGGTTTTCTCGATGAGTGAGCATAGGTTCTATAGTGAGACTCCTTCGCCGAGTCGCGTCATAGAATAAAGAGTCACCCTTTAGGCGTTAGACTCCAGAGTTAGTTCGATTTGGATTTTCATTGGTTGCTGAGTGTGCAGTATGTGTTGCAAGGCCCTTAGGCATTGTAAGCAGCCATACCAAGATATCAATAATAAAGTTGGACCTTAAAGTTACACCTGTCGCCCCGCACAAGTTCCATATTACTTGTCTATTCTTGTTTCCCTCTCATCTCTAAACCTAGAGCAAATCGACAGATGGTGAACACCCGTGGAAACTTTGGAGGCAATGGAAGCGGTTCTCGCCCAGCAGAAAACCCCAATGAGGGAGCACCAGCACCGCCACTGGATGTGCAGAATTTCGGAACTTTTCTCGCTGCCCAGACTCAGTTGATGCATGCTATGATGCAACAAATGCAACACGTCACCGCTCAGGCCACTGCTAATCAAGTTAATCAGGGACCACGCCAGAATACAAGACTGCCGTCGAGTTCATGAGGACTCACCCACCCACTGTCTCTGGGTATGCCAATCCATTGGAGGCCGATGATTGGTTAAGATCAATCGAGAGGAAGCTACACATAGCTCAATGCATAGGAAATGAGAAGGTACTCTACGAGTCTCATCACTGGAAGGAACATTGGCCGAATGGTGGGAGAACTTCGTGCCACACAAGAGAACCCTCAAGATATCACTTGGGAAGAGTTCACGGTTGCCTTCCGACAAGATCACGTGCTGAAGGAATCATGGACCTTAAGAAGGAGGAGTTGAGCATCAAGCAAGGTAATCACCGGTGGCCGAATACTTGAACAAGTTCACACAGCTAGCACGCTACGCACCGGAGGATGTAGCGGCGAGATAAATCCGCAGCCTCGCTTTTATTAAGGGACTTAACTCAGATTGCAAGTAGGATTGATCACCCACACCTTCCTGCATTTCCAAGAGTTGGTGAATAAGGCGCTTATTCTTGAGGACAAGCGCAAGGAACTGGATGAGAACAGAAGCGCAGGATGCAACAAAGAAGGATCACGCCAGGAACGCAATACCGAGAGTTGCACCAAATCAATTCTTGATTCCAACCACGAGAATGCAACAAGGACACCATCCCGGCACCAAGACCTGTCAATCGGAACTACTGCACCCACTTCGCTTAGAAACGCTTACTCGTGCAATAAAGAAGGAACAGTGAGACGCTGCTACAACTGCAACGAGCCAGGACACTTTGCCAACAGTTGTCCAAAGAAGACAGCAGGAGTGACCCCAGTTCGCTTCAATCTAGGGACCACCCCAGCTAGGACGCCAGCTCCAGGAGCCACACCCCAGACCGTGGTGAGAGGCCGAGTTAACCATGTCACCGCAGATGCACTGCAGAATGCTACGGACGTCGTACTGGGTAAGTTACTTGTTAACTTCGATACACTGCTTGATTTTGTTTGACTCGAGCTTCAGATTCGTTTGTTTCGCAAGGCTTTGCTACTAGAAATGATTTGAGGATTGCAAGACTTAAGTGCATGCTTTTAGTTCAAACCCCTGGTTCCGAACTCCGAACGAAAGTAGGATGTTCCGGGGTGAGAATACTAATAGGTGGAATAGAGTTCCTAGCAAATCTTATAATTTTGGAGACCTGCATCGTAGACGTCATATTGGGAATGGATTGGTTATCCAAGCACAAGGCCGTATTGGATTGTGGGCGAAGGACTATCTCGATTGAGAGCCCTTGTGGAAAGAAAGTGGAATTTCAAGCCACCGCTGATTAGAGATGGACGATTGATGGTTACTTGCACCAAGGCAATCGGCATAGATGATGTCTCAAAGAGTGAATGAGTACCCGGATGTTTTTCCGAAGATCTACAGGTATGCCGCCAGACAGGGACATAGAGTTTGTGATAGAGCTTGTACTGCACAAAGACCGATAGCAAAGAGACCCTATCGGATGTCCACCGAGGAGTTGGTAGAGATGAAGAAACAGCTAGAAGAGTTAATGGAGAAAGGATTTATCGAGGCCAAGCTCGTCGCCGTGGGGAGCACCGCTTTGTTTGTCAAGAAGAAGGACGGAAGTTTCAGGATGTGCATCGACTACCGTGCACTCAATGAAGTCACCGTGAAGAATAAGTATCCGCTACCCAGGATTGATGATTTGTTTGATCACCGAGAGGAGCCGGAGTTTTCTCCAAGATTGATCTCGAGATCGGGATACCATCGATTGAAGATCCGATCGTAAGATATTCAAGACCGCATTCTCGTCAAGATATGGACATTACGAGTTCTGATTATGTCCTTTGGATCGATTTAACGCGCCTTATTTCATGAATATGATGAATAAGGTGTTCATGGAATATTTGGACAAGTTTGTCGTCGTGTTCATAGATGATATTCTAATCTACTCCAAAGCGGAGGATGAACATGCCGGACACTTAAGGCGAGTTTTGGAAAAGCCGAGGAACAAAGAACTTTTCGCCAAGTTCAAGCAAGTGTGATTTTTGGAAGGACAAGGTGGAATTTCTTGGACATGTAATGACCGCAGAAGGAGTCACCGTAGATCCAAGCAAAGTAGAAGCTGTGTTACATTGGGAGCAGCCAAAGGCGTGACCAGCATTCGGAGTTTCCTTGGAATGGCAGGATACTACCGCCGTTTCATCGAAGGCTTCTCGACAATTGCGAAACCTCTTACGCAATTCTGAAGAAGGAAAAGAAGTTTGCATGGGCCTTGAGAATGTGAGAAAGGATTTCAGAGTCGAAGAAGCGATTGACATCAAGACCGGTGTTAGTTCTACCGGATGTCGCTCAAAGCTTCGATATTTATTGTGACGCATCGCGCCAAGGACTTGGATGTGTCTTGATCCGAGAATGGAAAGGTCGTCGCTTATGCATCAAGGCGATTGAGACCGCATGAGGAAAATTATCCGACACATGACCTAGAGTTAGCTGCCGTAGTGCATGCCTTGAAGATATGGCGTCACTATCTCGATCGGAGCAGATGTGAAGTGTATACGGATCATAAGAGCCTTAAGTACATATTCACCCAGTCGGATCTGAATATGAGGCAGAGGAGATGGTTAGAATTGATCAAGGACTATAATGTTGGAATCCATTACCATCCCGGGAAGGCCAACGTAGTAGCCGATGCTCTGAGTCGGAAAAGCCATACCGTGAGTACGTTGCTAGCCACAAGTCAGGATGAGTTATGTGAGGATTTCCAGAAAATGAAGATTGAGGTGGTACCTAGCGGATTCTTGGCCACGTTAGAAGTAAAGCCTACCCTAGAGGATCAGATCCGAGAAGGACAGAAGGATGATGACAAGATCCGCAGGATTAAGTTCATCAAGGAGGAAGGCAAGGCAGAGGACTTCAAGTTGGATGAGCAAGGCACGTTGTGGATGAAGGATCGCATTTGTGTGCCTAACAAGAAGGAGTTAAAGCAACTGATTCTGGAAGAAGCCCATGACTCCAAGTACTCAATTCATCCTGGAAGCGCCAAGATGTATCAGGATCTGAAGGAGAGATTCTGGTGGCCGAGTATGAAACGTGAAGTTGCCGAGCATGTTGCATTGTGCGACGTATGCCAGAGAGTCAAGGCAATGCATCAGAGACCAACAGGATTGCTACAGCCGCTGAAAATACCTGAGTGGAAGTGGGAGGAAATCGGAATGGATTTCATTACCGGTTTGCCGAAGACTCAAGGAGGTTATGACTCCATATGGGTTATAGTGGATCGCTTGACTAAAGTAGCCCATTTTATCCCCGTGAAGACCACTTACTCGGGAGATAAATTAGCAGAATTGTACATGATCAGGATTGTCTGTTTGCACGGAGTGCCAAAGAGGATTGTATCGGATAGAGGTACCCAATTTACCTCAAGGTTCTGGAATAAGTTGCATGAAGCCATGGGAACCCGTTTGAACTTCAAGATGCCTTATCATCCACGAGGCGGATGGACAGATCGAAAGAGTCAACCAGATTCGGAGGATATGTTGAGAGCTTGTGCATTAGCTTATGCTACCTCTTGGGATAAGAGTTTGCCGTATGCCGAGTTCGATTACAACAATAGTTATCGAGGCTAGTTTACGATGTCACCTTTTGAGGCCTTGTATGGTCGACCATGTCGGACGCCATTGAATTGGAATGAGACCGCGAGCGCCGTGTCTTTGGGCCTGATATTCTTCAAGAGGTCAAGAGCAGATCGCCATGATTAGGAAAGGTTGAAGATCGCCCAATCTCGACAAAAGAGTTATGGCCGACAATCGTCGCGAGGATTTGAGTTTTGAACCGTAAGACTTTGTTTACCTCGAGTTACGCCTCTCGGGAGTTAAGAGGTTCCATGCCAAAGGGAAACTTGCACCCGTTATGTTGGACCATTTAAGATTTTGAGCCGCAGAGGCGAAGTTGCTTATCACCGGAGTTGCCACAATCGTATGAGGAGTACATGATGTATTCCATGTGTCCTAGTTGAAGAAGTGTCTCCGAGTTCTGAGGAATGCACACCGCTAGAGCCAATTGAGTTGCAAGAGGATTTGACTTATAAGGAGCATCCCGTGAGGATTCTAGACACAATGGATCGAGAAACTAGAAACAAGTCAACCCGTTTCAGAGAGTTCGGTGGAGCAACCATGAAGAAAGCGGCGACTTGGGAGCGAAGAGGATTTGAAGAAAGAGTTTCCAAACCTATTCTCAGAGGAGCCCTGAATCTCGGGGACGAGATTCTATTAAGGGGAGGTTTGTAACACCCCAAAATTTTGCTTTTCTTAAATTCATGTGTGATTTGGCACTTTGGTGAATTTTTGGAATTTTCTGGAATTTATTTGGATTTATTTGGAATTTATTTGAATTTATTCCATTTTGAAATAATTAAAGAATTTAATTTTGCAAATAAAATTTTGTTGGAAATATTTTATTTGAGTCCAAAATGTTCCAAAATATTTTCAGAATTTTTCCGAATTTTTCGAGTCTTTTGCTATTTTTAATGAATTAAATGAATTACCGGGAATTATTTTAAATATTAAATCATTGGAAAATGCGAGTGGGTTTGTCTTGTTCATCCGATCGAGCCCGAGTCGGACTCGAAGTTCGAGTCCGACCCGAGCCACGTGACTCGACCGAACCAACTCCAAAACCTAATCGATCCCAACCGTTGGATCAAGATCCAACGGTCAGGATTTCCCCGTACCGCTTCGGTCGAATCCGGCCCGGATCCGATCGCGTCCACGCGATCGTGGCCATTGATCGTGCCACGTGGACGGCCGTGCGTCGTCGTCCCCGCCGAGTCCGAGCCGAACTCCTCCGCCGCGTCGCCGCCGTGTAGGATTAGGGCTCCGTTGTAACACCCCAAAAATTTTGCTTTTCTTGAATTCATGTGTGATTTGGCACTTTGGTGAATTTTTGGAATTTTCTGGAATTTATTTGGATTTATTTGGAATTTATTTGAATTTATTCCATTTTGAAATAATTAAAGAATTTGATTTTGCAAATAAAATTTTGTTGGAAATATTTTATTTGAGTCCAAAATGATCCAAAATATTTTCCGTAATTTTTCCGAATTTTTCTGAGTATTTTGCTATTTTTAATGAATTAAATGAATTATCGGGAATTATTTTAAATATTAAATCATTGGAAAATGCGAGTGGGTTTGTATCGTTTCATCCGATCGAAGCCCGAAGTCGACTCGAAGTTCGAGTCCGACGGCAGCCACGTGGTCGAGCCGAACCCGCTCGCCTCAACCCTAGTTACGCCGACCGCTGGATCAAGATCCAACGGTTGTGATTGCGCCACGCCGCCTCTAGTCGCACCGAAGTCGAACCCGCTCGCGTTCGCCGTCGCGATCGTGGCGTCCGTCGTGCCGCGTGGGACGGCTAGGATTGAGCCGCGTCGCCTTGCCGTGTCCGGAAGCCGGACTCGCCGCCTGCATCGCCTCGCCATGGAAACCGCGGCGCATCTCGACGTCCGAGCCAGATTTAAGGCGTGAGTGCGTGCCCGAGGATCACCGTCACCGCGGCGCACCTTTTGCCCTAGCCGCCACTCGAGAGCTCCTCCGTGCTCACGATTCCTCGCCGGAGTTGATTAGGGTTAATTTAGGTTTTGGCGCTGCTCGCCGCGCCCACCGTTCTCCGTCGTGTTGGTGGCCAGATCCGAGACCGCAAGGACGAGGCGCGTCTGGGAGTAGCGCTACTTCACCGGAGACGCCCTCAAACGCCGTGGTGGGAGGTCGCCTTCCCGACTCCGACGAGCAGCGCGCCGCAACACCATCGCCAACCCCAAGCACGCCAACCGTCCGATCGAAATCCAACGATCCAGGTGAGCCACGTGTAACCAAAACCTCGAACCCAGATCGGATCTCGACCGTTGGATTAAGATCCAACGGCCCACGATCGCCACGCCCGCTTCCAACACATGAGCCTAGATTCAATCCGAGCCGCCGGATTTCAAACCAACGGCCAGGATAGCGCCACGTGGTACTCTAGCTGCAGACACTCGGCGTGAGCGCGTGTCTCGACACGCCGGGCCGCCTCTCGTGGGGCCGCACGTCGCCCGCGCGCGCGCCAAAGATAAGCCCAAGCCGCTGACAAGTGGGGTCCGCATGTCCGTGACACGGGCCGGTGGACCGGATTCACCGCGGGACCAAGCCGTGCCGCGGCGCACCCACAAAGACAAGATGGGACACGCGTGTCATCACCCGGTGATGCCACGTGGCATGATGACGTCATGCCGACGCCATCGCGGGAGCCGTTCGGTGCCGACGCCAAGAAACACCGTGGACCAATCAGAGGCTGCCACGTGTCCATGCCGACGCAATAATTAATTTCCAAAAGAAAATGATTTATTAATTCGAAATATTGATTCAAATTTAGATTCAAACTTCAAACGCTTATAACTTTTATGTTTCAACTCCGATTTGAGTGATTCAAATTTCTAAATTTGTATAAAATTAAGATCTACCTAAATATAAATTTTATTTAATTTTTGGACTAAAGTTTTTCTCTGTAAAATTATTTAATTGATTATTTAAACTTTAAATAATCATAACTTTTATGCTTTTAACTCCAAATTTGATTTATTCCAGTTTCTAAAAATCCAGAAAATTATGTTCTCTCTGTTTATGGATTTTATTTGGAGTTTTGGGATGTTTTTGCCTAGTGTTTATTTGTGTATTTGCTATTTGCACGCTTTACGAGTAGACGTTGAAGTGCCGGAAGGATTCGAAGGAGAAGTGTTGACTCAGGATCCAACTCAAGACCAAGAGCAAGTACTTTTTGAAGGCAAGTTGTGCTTTGACCATGTTGATCCTATTTCGAAATCTATTTTGATTTTAAACTATTGCATGCTAGTTCAATTAGAAAAATACTTTGTTTAAACATGGGGATTAGATAAATACCAATTTGCTGTATGACACCTTGATTATCTAAGTATGTGCCATGATCCCTTGTCACCCTAGTTGTGGATTACTAGTTGGACATTATTAACTTGCCAACATGGATTTAGACCGCTGTAGTATACTGCTTAGACCTGCTACGTGCTCATAACATGATTTTGGATAATTAAATGTTAATATTGACTTAATGATATATTGAACCTGTTTTGGAAAAGTATCATGTGATGTTGATGGCACGTGGTGCATGGTAATCAACTGGGGTTTGATAAACGATTTCGGCCGGGCATGTGGCAAGAGTAATCGTGGGCCGCTTGTGGCGTTGGGAATGTTGATTTGGTTCTTCGGGTAGTCTTGCCCTGGTCACTCTAAGGACTTAACCTTGCAAGCCTTTGAACTGGGTCATACTTGCAACCACATGGCTGGAATGGGACGGCCCTAGTTGACTAAGTCGCTAAGGACTCACTTGTGGAGCCTCAGGGTGTCAATTACACCGTTTGTGTGATTGTGCGGGAGCGTATCGTGGTCGTGTGGCCGATACCCATCTAACGGTGTGTTGGTCCCATACTTCGCCTTGGCTAAGGGAAGGGATGGTGTAGAGCACGAACCGAGAGGACCACCTGTGTTGTTTGAGGCTTCCTAAAGGCTTTTTTACGTGAACTCGCCTTAGTGGTGTTTGAATGTATCTTGTGGGTAAAGTGCATAACCTCTGCAGAGTGTAGAATCTATTTAAATAGCCGAGTCCACGGTACTGGACAATGCTCGGGAATTACAGTCAAGGGTTAGATTTTCTGAAAATAACTTGGATTTGAAAGGTTGGTCTGGTTTAAGAATAAAGATGATGGTAATGTGGTTTAGGATGGGGAAAATGTTTATTAAAACTTCTTGAAAAGTTATTTACGCTTTACTTATTTCTACTGCTTTCGAATCTACTTATATTACTTGTCAAATGTCAAGCATCGCAAATATACCTTGAGCTATTCCTTTGTACCAAGCCATGCATATAGTATATTAGCTTGCATTCAGGCATGACTTGTCGAGTACCAAGTACTCACCCTTGCCTCAACACAATACCAGTTGAAGAGGAGACTACACGGCTTTGGAGGAGGAACTCCAAGAAGATCCGTCTACTTAGGGATGCGAGCCTCAGGTTGCCTGTGGTATCTTGGATGGCGCCACGGTTATCTTATTTACCGCTGCTATTATTTTTCTCTGAATAAGTTTCGCCTTATGCAGGCATACATTTTGTAACTTGGCCATAAGGTCGAGTAACCCGTTTGGTTATTTAAATAAAGTACTTTATTGGTATCGTTTGGTATGATTGTGATATTTACCGATGTTAAGACTGTGGTGCACTAGCTGCGTTCTGGACTAGTGCTGAATACACATAGGGTTCGGATTTGCAAATTCGGGTCCCGACAGAGGTGGTATCGAGCCATACTTGACTGTAGGCTCAACCCTAGCTAGAATGGTCGTAGTGAGGATAAAACCTATTTTCTAAAGCTAAAAATTTGTGAAGACAAGAAATGACATCTCGACTTATCCCCTTCTCTCTTTTCTTGTCTCTTGCTGAAATTTTCCCTTACCTTGTCACAATTTAAAAATTCAATTCTTACGTAAAGCACTCTTGTGACAGATGGAGGAAGAGTTCAACCACGTTGATCCGGGAGTTGGTCACGCCGCGGAACTTTGGCATATGCTATGCACTCTCGGAGATTTTGAGAAGCCCCAATACCAAGTGGAAGTGATCGACAAGCGGGATTGATCAAGGCTTGTGACGTGAGGATTGAGGTACCGCTAGGAAGAAGGGCCTGTGCAATCGCTCGATACACCGTGACCGCCAGGAGATCTACAATGCGAGATGGGTATCCAAGAAGTATCACGACGAGCAATGCGGCACATTACCCGTATCTACGCCAGAGAGTTGGAGAGCACGGTGTTCCGTTATCACCCGCGCAGTGATAACCTTCTTAACCCGAAGGAGATTCAGGATGAGGATGCCACGGTTACACAGTTGGCACGATTTATTGTCGCCCAGGAGGATGTACTAGATAATACAAGCAAGGAGCTACAGAAGGCCCGCAAGGAGATCACGACAGAGAAGAATAGATGGCGGGAAGCTCAAGAGTATGTGGCACACCTTCGCGAAGGATTGACGAGTTGGAGATGACTTTGTACGGACTGCACTCCAGAGCCCAGATTCGAGCTACACGAGCCGATCCAGAGGAGTCAGATCTCGATGAGGACATCGCTTCTTCGACTACCACAGATGACACGATTGCTTTGGACATGGCAATCAAGCTTTCGCGCCTATGCCGCAAAGATCCGCACTCCAGGCCGTGGAAGTTTTCTCGATGAGTGAGCATAGGTTCTATAGTGAGACTCCTTCGCCGAGTCGAGTCATAGAATAAAGAGTCACCCTTTAGGCGTTAGGACTCCAAAATTAGTTCGATTTGGATTTGCTTTGTTTGTCGAGTGTGCGGTATGTGTTGCAAGGCCCTTAGGCATTGTAAGCGACCATACCAAGTTATTAATAATAAAGTTGGACCTTAAGGTTACACCTTCCGCCGCATAAGTTCCATATTACTTGTCTATTCTTGTTTCCCTCTCATCTCTAAACCTAGAGCAAATCGACAGATGGTGAACACCGCGAAACTTTGGAAGCAATGGAAGTGGTTCTCGCCAGCAGAAACCCCAATGATGGAGCACCAAAGACCGCCACCGGATATGCAGAATTTGGAGCTTTTCTTGCTGCCTGCACTCGCTTGATGCATGCTATGATGCAACAAATGCAGCACGTCCTTTGCTCAGGCCACGGCCAATCAAGTTAATCAGTGACCACGCCGTAATACAAGACTATCGAGTTCATGAGGACTCACCCACCCACTTTCTCTCGGGAATGCCAATCCATTGGAGGCCGATGATTGGTTAAGATCAATCGAGAGGAAGCTACACATAGCTCAATGCATAGGAAATGAGAAGGTACTCTACGCTTCTCATCGGTTGGAAGGACAGCCGAATGGTGGGAGAACTTCGTACACGCAAGAGAACCCTCAAGATATCACTTGGGAAGAGTTCACGGTGCATTCCGACAAAGATCACGTGCTGAAGGAATCATGGACCTTAAGAAGGAGGAGTTCGAGCATCAAGCAAGGTAATCACCAGTGGCCGACTACTGAACAAGTTCACACAGCCTAGCACGCTACGCACTGAGGATGTAGCGACAGATAAATCCAGGCAGCCTCGCTTTTATGAAGGGACTTAACTCAGGATTGCAAGTAGGGTTGATCACCCACACCTTTCCAGATTTCCAAGAGTTGGTGAATAAGGCGCTTATTCTTGAGGACAAGCGCAAGGAACTGGATGAGAACCAGAAGCGCAGGATGCAACAGCAAGGATCACGCCAGGAACGCATAGCAGCTTGAGAGTTGCACCAAATCAATTCTTGATTCCAACCACAGAGTGCAACAAGGACACCATCCTCAAAGACCAAGACACATCAATCGTAACTACTGACCCCAGCCTTCGCTAGAAACGCTTACTCTGTGCAACAAAGAAGGAACAAAGGTGAGACACCGCTACGATCGCAGAACGAGCCAGACACTTTGCCAACAGCTTGTCCAAAGAAGACGGCAGAGCGACCCAGCCGCTTCAACCTAGGAACCACCCGGCTAGGACGCCAAAGACAGAGCCACACCCTGCACCGTGGTGAGAGGCCGAGTCAACCATGTCACCGCAGATGCACCGCAGAATGCTACTGACGTCGATCTTGGGTAAGTTACTTGTTAACTTCGATACACGCAACGATTTTGTTTGACTCGAGCTTCAGATTCGCTTGTTTCGCAAGGCTTTGCTACTAGAAATGATTTGAGGATTGCAAGACTTAAGTGCATGCTTTTAGTTCAAACCCTGGTTCGAACTCCGAACGAAAGTAGGATGTTCCGGGTGAGAATACTAATAGATGGAATAGAGTTCCTAGCAAACCTTATGATTTTGGAGACCTGCACCTTAGACGTCATATTGGGAATGGGTGGTTATCCAAGCACAAGGCCGTATTGGATTGTGGACGAAGGACTATCTCGATTGAGAGCCCGTGTGGGAAGAAAGTGGAATTTCAAGCCACTGCGATTAGAGATGGACGATTGATGGTTAATAGTACCAAGGCAATCAGCATAGAGGATGTCCCAAGAGTGAATGAGTACCCAGATGTTTTTCCCGAAGATCTACCGGGTATGCCGCGAGACATGGACATAGAGTTTGTGATAGAGCTTGTAATGCACAAAGACCGATAGCAAAGAGACCCTATCGGATGTCCACCGAGGAGTTGGTAGAAATGAAGAAACTTGACTAGAGGAGTTAATGGAGAAAGGATTTATCGAGACCAAGTTCGTCACCGTGGGGAGCACCAGTTTTGTTTGTCAAGAAGAAGGACGGGAGTTTCAGGATGTGCATTGACTACCGTGCACTCAATGAAGTCACCGTGAAGAATAAGTATCCGCTACCAGGATTGATGATTTGTTTGATCGATTAAGAGGAGCCGAGTTTTCTCCAAGATTGATCTCGAGATCGATACCATCGATTGAAGATCCGATCGTAAGATATTCAAGACTCGCATTCTCGCCAAGATATGGACATTACGAGTTTACTGATTATGTCCTTTGGTCTCGATTTAATCGCGGCTTATTTCATGAATATGATGAATAAGGTGTTCATGGAATATTTGGACAAGTTTGTCGTAGTGTTCATAGACGATATCCTAATCTACTCCAAGACAGAGGATGAACATGCCGAACACTTAAGGCGAGTTTTGGAAAAGCTAAGGGAACATCAACTTTTCGCCAAGTTCAGCAAGTGTGATTTTTGGAAGGACAAGGTGGAGTTTCTTGGACTTGTAATGACCGCAGAAGGAGTCGCCAGTAGATCCAAGCAAAGTAGAAGTCGTGTTACATTGGGAACGACCAAAGACGGTGACCTGATTCGGAGTTTCCTTGGAATGGCAGGATACTACCGCCGTTTCATCGAAGGCTTTTCGACAATTGCGAAACCTCTTACGCAACTGCTGAAGAAGGAAAAGAAGTTTGCATGGACGCCAAAATGTGAGAAAGGATTTCAGGGGCTGAAGAAGCGATTGACGTCAGCACCGGTGTTAGTTCTACCGGATGTTGCTCAAAGCTTCGATATTTATTGTGACGCATCGCGCCAAGGACTTGGATGTGTACTGATGCAGAATGGAAAGGTCGTCGCTTATGCATCAAGGCAGTTGAGGCCGCATGAGGAAAATTATCCGACACATGACTTAGAGTTAGCTGCCGTAGTGCATGCTTTGAAGATATGGCGTCACTATCTGATTGGAAACAGATGTGAAGTGTCTACGGATCATAAGAGTTTTAAGTACATATTCACCCAATCGGATCTGAATATGAGGCAGAGGAGATGGTTAGAGTTGATCAAGGACTATAATGTTGGAATCCATTACCATCCTGGAAGGCCAACGAGTAGCCGATGCTCGAGTCGGAAAAGCCATACCGTGAGTACGTTGCTAGCCACAAGTCAGGATGAGTTATGTGAGGATTTTCAGAAGATGAAGATTGAGGTTGTACCTAGCGGATTCTTGGCCGCATTGGAAGTAAAGCCTACCCTAGAGGATCAGATCCGAGAAGGATAGAAGGATGATGACAAGATCCGCAGGATTAAGTCCATCAAGGAGGAAGGCAAGGCAGAGGACTTCAAGTTGGATGAGCAAGGCACGTTATGGATGAAGGATCGGATTTGTGTGCCTAACAAAAAGGAGTTAAAGCAACTGATTCTGGAGGAAGCCCATGACTCCAAGTACTCAATTCATCCTGGAAGCGCCAAGATGTATCAGGATCTGAAGGAGAGATTCTGGTGGCCGAGTATGAAACGTGAAGTGGCCGAGCATGTTGCATTGTGCGACGTATGCCAGAGAGTCAAGGCAATGCATCAGAGACCAGCAGGATTGCTACAACCGCTGAAAATACCTGAGTGGAAGTGGGAGGAAATCGGAATGGATTTCATTACCGGTTTGCCGAAGACTCAAGGAGGTTATGACTCCATATGGGTTATAGTGGATCGCTTGACTAAAGTAGCCCATTTTATCCCCGTGAAGACCACTTACTCGGGAGATAATTTAGCAGTTTTGTACATGTTCAGGATTGTCTGTTTGCACGGAGTGCCATAGTGGATTGTATCAGACGAGAGGAACCCAATTTACCTCAAGGTTACGGAATAAGTTGCATGAAGCCATGGGAACCCGCTTGAACTTCAAGATACCTTATCATCCATGCAGACGGACAGACCGAAAGAGTCAACCAGATTCGGAGGATATGTTGAGAGCTTGTGCATTAGCTTATGCTACTTCTTGGGATAAGAGTTTACCGTATGCCGAGTTCGATTACAACAATAGTTATCGAGGCTAGTTTACAGATGTCACCTTTTGAGGCATCAGTATGGTCGACTCGCTGGACGCCATTGAATTGGAATGAGACCGGCGAGCGCCGTGTCTTTGGGCCTGATATTCTTCAAGAGGTCAAGAAGCGGTCGCTATGATTAGGAAAGGTTGAAGATAGCCCAATCTCTGATGAAGAGTTATGCCGACAATCGTCGCCGAGACTTGAGTTTTGAACCGTAAGACTTTGTTTACCTCGAGTTACGCCTCAGGGAGTTAAGAGGTTCCATGCCAAAGGGAAACTTGCACCCCGTTATGTTGGACCATTTAAGATTTTGAGCCGCAGAGGCGAAGTTGCTTATCAGCTGGAGTTGCCGCAGTCGTTGGCAGGAGTGCATGATGTATTCCATGTGTCCCAGTTGAAGAAGTGTCTCCGAGTTCCCGAGAGCAGACACCGCTAGAGTCAATTGAGTTGCAAGAGGATTTGACTTATAAGGAGCATCCCGTGAAGATTACGGACACAATGGATCGAGAAACTAGAAATAAGTCAACCCGCTTCAGTAGAGTTCAAAGGAGTAACCATGCAGTAAGCTTAAGCGACTTGGGAGCGAAGAGGATTTGAAGAAAGAGTTTCCAAACCTATTCTCAGAGGAGCCCTGAATCTCGGGGACGAGATTCTATTAAGGGGGGGAGGTTTGTAACACCCCAAAAATTTTGCTTTTCTTGAATTCATGTGTGATTTGGCACTTTGGTGAATTTTTGGAATTTTCTGGAATTTATTTGGATTTATTTGGAATTTATTTGAATTTATTCCATTTTGAAATAATTAAAGAATTTGATTTTGCAAATAAAATTTTGTTGGAAATATTTTATTTGAGTCCAAAATGATCCAAAATATTTTCCAGAATTTTTCTGGAATTTTTCTGAGTATTTTGCTATTTTTAATGAATTAAATGAATTACTGGGAATTATTTTAAATATTAAATCGCTGGAAAATGCGAGTGGGTTTGTATCTTGTTCATCCGATCGAAGCCCGAGTCAGACTCGAAGTTCGAGTCCGACCCGAAAGACGTGGTCGAGCCGAACCCGCTCGCTCAACCCTAGTTACGCGACCGCTGGATCAAGATCCAACGGTTGTGCGCCACGCCGCCTCTAGTCGAGACCGAAGTCGAACCCGTTCGTGCCGGCGATCGTGGCCGCCGTCGTGCGCGTGGACGGCTAGGATTGAGCCGCCGCCGCTGCGTGTCCGGAAGCCGGACTCCGCCGCCGCATCGCCTCCTCGCCATGGAAACCGTGGCGCATCTCGACGTCCGAGCCAGTATTTAAGGCGTGAGTGCGTGCCGAGATCACCGTCACCGCGGCGCACCTTTTGCCCTAGCCGCCGCCACTCGGAGCTCCTCCGTGCTCACGATTCCTCGCCGGAGTTGATTAGGGTTAATTTAGGGTTTTGGCGTCGTTCCGCCGCCCACCGCTTCTCCGTCGTGTTGGTGGCCGATCCGAGACCGCAAGGACGCAGGCGCGTCTGGGAGTAGCAGCCACTTCACCGAGACGCCCTCAAACGCCGTGGTGGGAGGTCGCCTTCCCGACTCGACGGAGCAGCGCCGCCGCAACACCATCGTCAACCCCGAAGCACGTCAACCGTCCGATCGAAATCCAACGATCCAGGTGAGCCACGTGTAACCAAAACCTCGGAACCCAGATCGGATCTGGACCGTTGGATTAAGATCCAACGGCCCACGATCGGCCACGTCCGCTCCAACACATGAGCCTAGATCCAATCCGAGCCGTCGGATTTCAAACCAACGGCCAGGATAGCGCCACGTGTACTCTAGCTGCGTACACTCGCGGCGTGGCGCGTGTCTTCGACACGCAGCGGGCGCGTCTCGTGGGCCCACGCGTCGGCCGCGCCGCCGCCAAAGATAAGCCCAAGCCGCCGACAAGTGGGGTCCGTGATGTCGATGACACGGTCCGGTGGACCCGGATTCACCGTGGACCAAGCCGTGCCGCGGCGCTTGACCCACAAAGACAAGATGACACGTGTCCTCAACCGGGTGATGCCACCATGCATGATGACGTAATGCTGACGTCATCGTTGGAGCCGTTCGGTGCTGACGCCAAGAAACACCGTGGACCAATCAGAGGCTGCCACGCGTGTCCATGCCGACGCAATAATTAATTTCCGAAAAGAAAATGATTTATTAATTCGAAATATTGATTCAAATTTAGATTCAAACTTCAAACGCTTATAACTTTTGCGTTTCAACTCCGATTTGAGTGATTCAAATTTCTAAATTTGTATAAAATTAAGATCTACCTAAATATAAATTTTATTTAATTTTTGGACTAAAATTTTTCTCTGTAAAATTATTTAATTGATTATTTAAACTTTAAATAATCATAACTTTTATGCTTTTAACTCCAAATTTGACGATTCCAGTTTCTAAAAATCCAGAAAATTATGTTCTCTGTTTATGGATTTTATTTGGAGTTTTGGGATGTTTTTGCCTAGTGTTTATTTGTGTATTTGCTATTTGCACGCTTTACGAGTAGACGTTGAAGTGCCGGAAGGATTCGAAGGAGAAGTGTTGACTCAGGATCCAACTCAAGACCAAGAGCAAGTACTTTTTGAAGGCAAGTTGTGCTTTGACCATGTTGATCCTATTTCGAAATCTATTTTGATTTTAAACTATTGCATGCTAGTTCAATTAGAAAAATACTTTGTTTAAACATGGGGATTAGATAAATACAAATTTGATGTATGACACCTTGATTATAAAAGTATGTGACATGATCACATGTAACCCTAGTTGTGGATTAATAGTTGGACATTATTAACTTGCCTACATGGGTTTAGACCATTTGTAGTATCTTTGCTTAGACTGCTACGTGCTCATAACATGATTTTGGATAATTAAATGTTAATATTGACTTAATGATATATTGAACCTGTTTTGGAAAAGTATCATGTGATGTTGATGGCACGTGGTGCATGGTAATCAATCGGGTTTGATAAGCATGATTTCGGCCAGGGGCATGTGGCAAGAGTAATCAGTGGGCCGATTGTGGCGTTGGGAATGTTGATTTGGTTCTTCTGTAGTCTTGCCCTGGTCACTCTAAGGACTTAACCTTGCAAGCCTTTGAACTGGGTCATACTTGCAACCACATGGCTGGAATGGGACGGCCCTAGTTGACTAAGTCGCTAAGGACTCACTTGTGGAGCCTCAGGGTGTCAATTACACCGTTTGTGTGATTGTGCGGGGAGCCGATCGTGGCTGTGGCCGATACCCATCTAAGGTGTGTTGGTCCCATACTTCGCCTTGGCTAAGGGAAGGGATGGTGTAGAGCACGAACCGGAGAGGACCACTGTGTTGTTTGAGGCTTCCGAAAGGCTTTGTTACTGAACTCGCCTTTGTGGTGTTTGATTGTATCTTGTGGGTAAAGTGCATAACCTCTCGCAGAGTGTAGAATCTATTTAAATAGCCGAGTCCACTGTGATCGACAATGCTCGGGAATTACTGATCAAGGGTTAGATTTTAAAATAACTTGGATTTGAAAGGTTGGTGCAGTTTAAGAATAAAGATGATGGTAATGTGGTTTAGGATGGGGAAAATGTTTATTAAAACTTCTTGAAAAGTTATTTACGCTTTACTTATTTCTCTTGCTTTGAATCTACTTATATTACTTGTCAAATGTCAAGCATCGCAAATATACCTTGAGCTATTCCTTTGTACCAAGCCATGCATATAGTATATTAGCTTGCATTCTGTGCATGACTTGTCGAGTACCAAGTACTCACCCTTGCCTCAACACAATACAGTTGAAGAGGAGACTACACCACTTTGGAGGAGGAACTCCAAGAAGATCCGTCTACTTAGGGATGCGAGCCCGCCGGTTGCCTGTGGTATCTTGGATGGCGCCACGGTTATCTTATTTTCCGCTGCTATTATTTTTCTCTGAATAAGTTTCGCCTTGCAGGCATACATTTTGTAACTTGGCCATAAGGTCGAGTAACCCGCTTGGTTATTTAAATAAAGTACTTTATTGGTATCGTTTGGTATGATTGTGATATTTACCGATGTTAAGACTGTGTGCACTAAGCGCGTTCTGGACTAGTGCCGAATACACAGAGGGTCGGATTTGCAAATTCGGTCCCGACATCCGTCCGTCTTGCGCGCATGCCGAGGGCATTTAAGTACGGTGGTACCGAGGACCGCCGTGACTTCGCGCACTCTCGCCCTATCTCACCGAGCCTCGACCACCGTAGATCCGCGGAATCGCTCGCCGGAGTCATAGCACCCCTCCGCTGCGGTTCTGCTTGATTCCGCCGCCGTCCCCCGTCCCCCGCCGCCATTGACCCCAGATCCGGAACCCCCGAAGCCAGGCGCACCCGAAGAGACCCTTCACTCCGCCGGAGCGACCAGCGCCGTCGGGCTCGCCATCGTCTCCGTCTCTCCGGCTGCAGCTCCGCCGCTGCCGCCATCGACCTCGCGAAGCTCAGGCGCCGTCCGATCTTGATCGTGGCGGTTGAGAGTGAGTTCACGTGTTTCCAAACCCGATTAGATCTGGACCGTTGGATCAAGATCCAACGGCCCACGATCGCCACGTGCCGTAGTAGTGTGATGGTAGGATTAGATCTGGACCGTCCGATCTAGATCAAACGGCCCACGATCATCGAGTAGTTTCAACGTGTTAACCCTGGATCTCATCGCGGCCGTTGATTTTCAAATCAACGGACACGATCGTGCCAATGCGGTCCTGAAGCCGAAGCCGCCGCTACGCCACGCTACTGGCAGTGCGTGGTCACCGACACGCCGGGCCCGCGTGTCGGGCCGGCTAATCAGAATCGCACCATGACGCCACCCATGACGCCATCGGTGGGTCCCACCGCCAAGCCACCGTGGCCGAGCCTCGCCGACGCCAAGAATGACGCTACCCGAAAGTGGTCCCACATGTCGCCTCACGTGGAGCCGTGGACCGGGTGCACGGTAGACCCGAGCCGAGCGTGGACCGAGTCCATGGACCGGCTGACGTCAGCAAACCAATCCAGTGCTGCCACGTGTCCCTGCTGACGCAATAAATGATTTTCCGAAAAAGAAAATGATTTAATAAATCGGTTTAATAATTGATTTGAATTTCAAAACTTCAAACGCTTATAACTTTTGCGTTTCAACTCCGATTTGAGTGATTCAAATTTCTAAATTTGTATAAAATTGAGATCTACCTAAATATGAATTTTATTTAATTTTGGACTAAAGTTTTTCTCTGCAAAATTATTTAATTGATTATTTAAACTTTAAATAATCATAACTTTTGCGTCTTAACTCCAAATTTGACGATTCCAGTTTCTAAAAACTCATAAAATTATGTTCTCTCTGTTTATGGATTTTATTTGGATGTTTGGACACTTTTTGCCTATTGTTTATTCGTGTATTTGCTATTTGCACGCTTTACGAGTAGACGTTGAAGTGCCGGAAGGATTCGTAGGAGAAGTATTGACTCAGGATCCAACTCAAGACCAAGAACAAGTACTTTTGAAGGCAAGTTGTGCTTTGACCATGTTGATCCTATTTGAAATCTATTTTGATTTAAACTATTGCATGCTAGTTCAATTAGAAAAATACTTTGTTTAAACATGGGGTTAGATAAATACCAATTTACTGTATGACACCTTGATTATTTAAGTATGTGCCATGATCCCTTGTCACCCTAGTTGTGGATTACTAGTTGGACATTATTAAATCGCCAACATGGGTTTAGACCGTTGTAGTATCTTTGCTTAGACACGCTACGTGCTCATAACATGATTTTAGATAATCAAATGTTAATATTGACTTAATGATATATTTAACCTGTTTTGGAAAGGTATCATGTGATGTTGATGGCACGTGGTGCATGGTAATCAAATGGGGTTTGATAAACGATTTCGGCCAGGGCATGTGGCAAGAGTAATCAGTGGGCCAGTTGTGGCATTGGGAGTGTTGATTTGGTTCTTGGGTAGTCTTGCCTGGTCACCCTAAGGACTTAACATTGCAAGCCTTTGAACTGGGTCTAACGTGCAACCACATGTCTGTAATGGGACGGAACTAGTTGACTAAGTTGCTAATAACGTACCTGTGGGACCTCAGGAGGTCAACTACACCTTTTGTGTAAGTTGTGCGGGGAGCGCATCGGGCCGAGGCCAGGTACCCATCTAACAGTTGATTGGCCTAGACTTCGCCTTAGCGAAGGGAAGGGTTAGTGCGCAATAACCGGGAGGACCACTTGTATTGTTAGAAGTTTCCAAAGACTTTGTTACTGAACTTCGCCTTTGTGGTGTTTGACTGTATCTTGTGGGTAAAGTGCATAACCTCTGCAGAGTTTAGAATCTATTCGAATAGCCGTGTCCGCGGTATTGGACATCGCCGGGAATTACAGTCAAGGGTTAGATTTTCTCAAAAATAACTTTGGTTTGAAAGGTTGTCTTTGGATTAATAATGAAGTTGATGGAAATGTGGATTAGGATGGGAAAGATGTTTATTAAATTCCTTGAAAAGTTATTTATACTTTACTTGTTTCTCTGCTTTGAATCTACTTATGCTACTTGTCAAATGTCATTTCATCGCAAATATACCTTGAGCTATTCCTTTGTACCAAGCCATGCATATAGTATATTAGCTTGCATTCTGTGCATGACTTGCCGAGTACCAAGTACTCACCCTTGCCACAATACAACACCAGTTGAAGAGGAGATCGCACAAGCTTTGGAGGAGGAGCTCCAAGAGGATCCGTCTACTTAGGGAAGCGAGCCCGATCGGTTGCCTGTGGTATCTTTGGATGGCGCCACGGTTATTTGATTTTCATTGCTATTATTTTTCTCTGAATAAGTTTCGCCTTGCGAGGCATATATTTGTAACTTGACCATAAGGTCGAGTAACCAGTTTGACTATTTAAATAAAGTACTTATTTAGTATCGAGTGGTATGATTGTGATATTTACCGATGTTAAGACTGTGTGCACTAGCGTGTTCCTGGACTAGTGCTGAATACACAGAGGGTCCGGATTTGCAAATTCGGGGTCCCGACAGTTGTACACATGCCTTTGGGAAAAATCAGTCCGTCGTGTAACCAGCAAAAACACGTTTGCGATAGACCAAAAAGTCAGTCTGGCGTAGAAGTCAAAACATTGGCTTGGGTCCGGTGGACTTTCACATTTTCCATAGAGAATCAAGTTTGCGCCGGACCGAAAAACTTGGTTCGACGTGCACTTGAAAAATCGGTCCATAGTAGAAGTCACACGCTCTGTTTGATTCTCAAAGTGTAGCTTTCAACGCTGGACCAAAACAACTCGGTCCGGCGTACACACACTTTGCGCGTCGGACTGAAAAACTTGGTCCGGCATGAACGTAGTTTGCACCGGACTAAAAGAAACTTGGTTCGGCGTGCATGGAAATTTAACTAAACTCCAAAATGACCATTCTTTGAGCCAAATAGTGATGAACACAAGATCACACTAAATTGCAAAACACATTTGTAACAATTCAAAACCATGTTCAAAGAATTTCAACCATTTTATGAAAACACATTTGACAAACCAACTCAAATATATATTTCCAAATACGTATTAAGCAAATAAATCCTGAAGTCTATGAGATTAATCCTCTTAGCCATGTGATGCTTAAACCACGACCAAATCTGACTTGCAAAAACCAAAGTGCAAGTTCACATGCTTCCAGGATCCGGACTCATAGCCCTCCCGTTTATTCACACAATGAACTTGCAAATAAACAATCAAACCATTTTATGCTTGAGCATTCTCTTTTTGCAACACGCGCGAAAACCTAACTCCAAGCAAACTCCAAACATTTTGCAAAAACACCTTTCGTAAAACTACTCAAATATATATTTGCAAAGACACATTAAGCAAATAATCCACGAGCATATGAGTTTGATCCTCCTAGCCATGTGATGGCCAAATCACGACCAAACGGACTTGCAAAAACCACGGTGCATGTATCACATGCTCTCAGGATCGAAATCCATAACTCTCGCTTATTTGCACAACGAATTTGCAAATAATCAATTAAACCACAGAGCATTAGCTATCTCCCTTTTTCAACACATGCAAATCCATAGCTTTATGCAACAACCAAACCAAAACAAATGCTTGAGCTCTCTAATTGCAACACCTGCAAACATATCTTCAAGCAAATACCAAATAAACTCAAATAGATTTTGTTTTAACAACAAAAACACAAAGTTCAATAATTGCAACACATGCAAAATCTGAACTTCATGCAAAAACCAACGTATGAACTCTTCCTATTTGCAACAAATGCAAAACAGAGCAATCATACTAAAAACCAAAGCATATGCTTATCCTATTTGCAACACATGCAAATCAGAGCAATATGCCAAAAGCCAATGCATTAGCTCGTACCATATGCAACACATGCAAATTAGAGCTACTATGCGAAAAACCAAATCAAAAAGAGATTTGAGCTCGAGCGATTAACAGGATTGAGATCACCAACACATGATGAAGCTCAAAACAAAGGACTCAACCCTTCTTAATAGTACGGCGCTAAAATACTAGACACAAAGCTAGGAATCGTCCTTAATCTATCTAGTTATACATTTGCACCGCCACGAGCGATCCCCTTTGGGGCTTTAAGATCTTCAATCTTTTCTCCCCCGGGATCGTGGCCTAGCTCTCTTGAAGTCTTCATGATCTTCAATCATTTTCTTCTTCAAGATCGACACCCGGCTCTATAAACTTGTTCATCCATTCTTGATGAACCTTCTCTTCTCTTTTCAAACTTTGAACTAAATCCTGTTTCAAACTCATTGAAAATGGTTAGTCCAACCAACATGGTTGTCTCAATCATCTCTTGCATTCCATTAACACATCATGGATGCCACTCATATCGATTGAGCACAACCAAAATCAATTCAATGAATTTAGATGTGCCTTGAGTATACCGATGCAACAAATGCTTCGTCATACTTAAGAACTATCCATTTGTCCTTTATTAATCAAAGACACCATCAACACATGATGAAGTGTTTTCTAATGATTAATAAGACAAACGAACTCAATTTAAATTGACGTAAGTATATATTAACTACACAAGTTTTCATATACTTATGTTGATGAAAAGTAATGATCCAGAATATATGGAATGTATGGATATGTTCATCACTCTTAGCCATCAACTATAGAATAAACCTCACAAGTATATGTGCATGCATATTATATACTTTGAAACATTATGCACATATTTAAATTGATTGTATTGGAGTTCATCCTATATTATCATGAGTATATTAGAACTAGGCATTTAGAATATATACTCAAGGATATATTTTAATGTATTGATCATTTATATATGAAGTGAGGAATGGATCGAAACTAATGAAACACCAAGTTAAAGCTTGAACTCCCCCTAAAGATGTGCATCTATGTAATATATGGATTGGGAAAAATAATGCACATTTTGGTGGTTTAAGCAATGGAGAAATTTATTCTTTAACTTAAATCCAAAATATGCAATGGATAATAGAATAAATGTGCACACATACCTTGGGTTTAATTTCTATTTTCCATCCAAATATGAGACTACTAACAATAAGCTCAATAAACATGTTAGTCTCATTAAAGATGAGGTTTGTCATTAAACAGGATTAAGTATTAATCTAATACTAATCACCAAACCAATAGAGCTTGAACTTACACGCTACAACCTTCTTCTCCAAAAATAACAAATACTTGAAAGGAGCAAAACATATGAATTTAAAGAACTTAACGATAAAAGAAGAAGTGCAAAAGCGAAAGGTATCAATCGAGCATATTGGTACATATCTGATGATAGCAGATCCGCTAAGTAAGGGATTACCGGACATTTAGTGGCCATGTTAAGAGGATGGGCATTACAGATAAACCCATGTTAGCATGATGAGTATATATATGTATATATATGTGTGTGTGTGTGTGTGTATATATATATATGCATGACTTTGAATTGATCATGCTTTTATGATTTTATGAATTCAATGCAGATCAATTCACATACAGTGTGTGTTTAACATAAATCAAAATAAAATTCTAATCTAAGAGGATGATCAAATGAAAAATCATAACAAGGTCGGTGCACCAAATTAAAATATGCTAAAATAGAATACGTCAGTTTAAAGTACTGCAAATTAAATTATTTTAAATTAAAATACAACCAGTCACAATGCAACAAGCTCATATATATATATATATATATATATTCCAAATTTAAGTAAATAATTCATCTGCATCAATTTAAATCAAATTAGAGAAAGGATGATGATGATGATGATGATGATGATGATGATGATGATGATAATAATAATAATAATAATAATAATAAAATTAAAAAAGAAAAGAAAAGAAGAAGAAGTGGTACTAATAATGATAATAGTAACATGTTTAATAACTTAAGAAAGTAAGGTAAATCAAGGCATTCAAATAATAACCAAAATATTGATGTTAAAAGTTTAAATAGGATAACACGATGTACGCATGCAAATAGATGAATAAAGAAGTAAATAATCCTAAAAACCCCTTTTCAATTAAAATAGACAGATAACGTGACAGATCGAATGACCATGTGACCCCCAAAATCAACATGATTGAGACAAAATAGATTAAGTCAACTAAAGGCGTAAAACCTACTCTAATTCAGAGAAAAGTTGGAATCCATGGAATCACGTATTAAATCAGTAGTAAAGAGAATTGTAATTGTAGGAAGCAACATAAATCATGTAGGAATGGAATGAATTTGATATGATGAAGAAAGTAAGGAGTAATTGATGTTAGCAACCATTATACTGATTAAAATAGTAAAACCCGTCTAGGTCAAGGTATAACCAAATTAAAAAGGGCACAAAGTTAAAATTTGATAAGTCAAATCATTCTAGACTAAAATATGCTTAGTTAAAATACATTAAATTAAAATATCTCAAAACCAAAATACACGGTAAACATGCAATAATTTAATAAGAAGTTAAGGAAAAGGTTGGACACCGTAAAATATGTCAAAATCTATTGGCCACTAAAATATGGAGTCTTTATAATTTTAGGAATTAAATTCAACCTGACTAGTGGTCATCTTCAGCAACCATGAGAGGACGGTTATTTTCATCAAAATCCAGGCAAGTTCCTATGGTCATATTTGTGAAATCGCTTTTGAATGTTTTTCGAAATCATCACTGATGAGAAAAGTATCTTCAAAATAAAACTCTAAATCGGTCTATTTGGAAAATGGATATTGATAGACTGCCAATGTAATCTGCAAGTTTGTTAATAGACTGTCGATACGGTATGAGAGTTTGTTAATAGACTGCTAGAGCAATCGGTGAATTTGTGAGTGTATTAGTAATTTGTGAGTGTATTAGTTTGGTTCACTCGACAGATGAAGTCAGTGTGGTATATATATGAGGTGGGTAAAGGGTGCCGTTGAAGGATTATCATGCCGGTGGGATCCTCTACATAGGCTATGATATAAGGATAAACAAACTACACTCCAGCAATGAGCCGTATTAATCATATCAACCATAGTGTGTGGAAACAACCAGAAAAGGTTATCCTATCAAGGTGTTTGATCTCCACATTGGGTAAGAGTAGCTAACTAGGGTTGTGAAGCTGGGTATACCAGAGGCCCAATGACGGACAAGACTTATACCCAACGTAGGATATCAATGGATAACATTTGTAGGTTGTCCTATTTTGGAGATCAACTGGTGTAGGTTGATGTGCATGGGCGCTATATATAAGCCATGAGATGAGTACAGCCAATGGGGAGTCGAAGTACAACTGTTAGCTATGAGTCGATGGGATTACTTAGGGCTGGTATCCTTGGCTTGAGTTAGTTGGGTTGGAGTTCTAATACCGAAGTAGAGATAAACATTATGGGTTCTTAATTGCGGTTGAGTTTACTATGGGTAAAGTGATACAAACCTACGTAGGGTTAAATCATGAAGTCATGCCTGTCTCCTAGATTGGAGGTTACGGAAGCTAAGTTTGCTTCATATACAAGTGCCAGTAGCATTTTTGGAAATTAAAATCAACAACTTTTCTAATAAAACTTTTTTTTTCTTCTGAAAATGGTTTTGAGGAGAGGTTACACCAGATGGTTTTGGAAGTATTTGAGATGGATATGGAAGGAAAATTCATATATTACATTTTGATATTAATACTTGCTGAGTACTTTCGTACTCGCTCTTGCTAAACCTCCCTTTGCTAGGGAAAAGCTTTGGTGGTTGAGCTTGTGAGAGGAAGTGTTACCAGGAGGGCTAGATAGTTGAGATAGACTGTACTCTTGCTTGATCAGCATTTGAGTCATTAGTAATTATGTAACATATTTTCGTTGTACTTGGATTCTATGTCTAATTAATATACTGAACATGTAGCCTGCGTGGCAATGGAATGTATTAAAGTTTTCATTATAGTATCTAATTATTGTCTCTGTTGCAACACTTTGAATATAGTGTATTAACTGATAAAGTGTCAGGTCTGCTCAATATTTTATTAGCTAATATACACAGATTTGTGTAATTATCTCAGGGTAATAACGGTGGTGACTATCTTTACTCCGGGCTAATTATACGGGTCACCACATCATCGCACCTACTTCATTTTTGAGGTGATCAGTATGAAAGGAGAACAATAGGATTGTCGTAGTTGCGTCATTTTTTTATCATCATTCTGACAACAATTGGTTATAAATATTCTCATCGTGAAAACAAATCTCAACTTTAATGAGATATTTGCATATTTATTGGAGGCCAAATCCTTGAAAAAAGCCATCGAATTTTTCATCCTTGGGTGATCAAATATTTGTTGTCATAGGTGGTGCATGCAAAAGCAAAATTCATATGGAGAAGAAGGCAATAACAAGAGCATATGTGTATGCTACTTTTATAACGAGAAATGTCATATGATAAAGGATTATCTAAATTTGAAACAAATGAGGGATGCATGCTAAATGTTGGTAGCAAAGGATGATTCAGATATGCTAGTTATCGATTAATCATATACTCCTCATGGATGAATGTTAGATTCATACGTTGCTTCCATATATATATTTAGCGAGGGAGATATTGATGAAGGATCTCTATGCTTGGTAGATGGAGCTACTCACTTACTGGATCTCATGGAGTATGCAGTCAATAAGGTGTGAATGGTAACATTAAGATGTATGATGGAGCACATTACATATTGATGGGGTTCAGTTTGAGCTAAAATATTGTGAGGTCGTTTGAACCTTGGCTTAAAGAATATAATATATGTGAGGTTGTTTGAACTAAAATATTGTGAGGTATCACCTCGAGATGGAGTCATACGAGTTACTTACAAAGGGTAAGTAATCATAAAAAATATTCGGAGCAATGAGAGATGCAAATTAATAGATAATTGTCGGTGTTTCGGGCACCGGCTAGTGAATTTGTATAGGTCAAAGGGGGTGCACGCTCCCTCTCCTCGAACGGCTTGACTCGGGTGAGCACAAGATGTATACTGGTTCGGGCTGAACGTCCCTACTCCAGTTCGTGTGAGTTGGATTGTATTGATTCTCTTTTTGTTCGTTGTTCTGCATGCTCGCTCTTCCCCCTCTTATATAGGCGAGGAGGAGGGTTACACTGTAAATTGGAAAGGAAAGGAAAAAAGGCTACCCCTATAGGCTTCCGTCTTCCGCGCTCGTGTTTGCTCGAAAGTGACGGGCTGATGGGACTGGCCGCCGACTCCCCTAACTCTGCTGGCGGCCGTCGTAGTTAATGCGGGGTCGGGGACTTGTGTTGGGTTACGGCCATCATGGCCTGCATTTAATACGCTCGATACGCAATAAATGCCGCCGCTTCCTCGGGATTTCGAGACACGGTCACACCTTTCGCCCCGACCGCCTTGGAGTCGGCCCACGCGCTTTTCAGGGCTGGGGTACCCGAGGTATGGATTGTCGTCAAGAGCCAGAGCCCCGAACTGGTCGGAGAGCGGTCTGGGGTCACGCTTATTCGGCGATGCTTTGCCGTCGGGAAGCCCGACCGAGCTGATCGGGAAGAAACTTTGACTGGTGTGAGCGCACCCGGCTGGTGTAGTTCAGAGCCCCGAGCTGGTCGGAGAGCAGGTTGGGGGGTTATAGTCGTTCGACCGGCGTTTTGCCGTGCCGGGAAGCCTGACCGGAGCTGGTCGGGAAGAAACTTCGACCGGTGTGCGCCGCGAAGCAGTGGGTGTAACCAGAGCCCCCGCGCTGGTCGGAGAGCAGGTCGGGGGGTTACGGCCGTTTGGCTGGGCCACAGGGCTGGGGCCCCGACCGGCTCGTTTGGTGGGACCCGCGCGTTTATCTCCTCGTCGTGGTCGCGGTGGGCACGCTTGCGCTGGGTCGGAGCGGGGCAGGTCAGAGTGACTCATTTTACGCCGGAGCTGGGCGAATCGCGGCCGACCCGGGACATCGTCTGGTGAGTTCGCTAGTGGATGGAGAGATTCGCTGTCTGTCCCACGCTTACGCCCGTCTGGCAGTGTGGGACTGGAGGGGTGAGAGACGCGCGCTTGCCTTCGCTGGCTCGAGCACCGCTCTCGTGGAGCTGCAAGCGGGTGATCCGGGTGGAACCTGGAGGCCCCCTCGCGAGGGGGGTCCCCTAGCGGACGATCCCGGCGCAGATGTCCGACCCCACTTGGGGGCGATCCATAAAGAACCTTTCCTTACTCGATCCCGTATCGGACCTTGGATCGTTCGCCAACCCAGGGTGTACCGCTGCCGCCGGCAGACTCAGCGGAGAGCGTGAGGTATGGTCCCGGACGCAAGTTAAGGCGATTGGGTCGTCCGCCGACCCAACTAGGGGACCGCTGGGGGCTCGCCTCGTCCTCACCCCTTGCTCGTTTTTTGCTGTGGCGGAGCCGGATTCGTTTTGCGGCCGGTTTTTGCATCCCTCAGCGTTAGGCCGGGCCTCAGGTGCGGTCTTGTCGAGGTCTGGGAGGCCCTGGGGCCTCGGTGGCTCAGTGGGCCCTTGGCGTTGACGATTGCGTCTCTGGGCCGACCCGGAGGTAGAGACCGAGAGGACGCTGGGAGCACCTTTTGAGGTGGCGCCTGTTCTCCCTGCGGTTTTCTGACAGCATTTAACGCGTAGTGGGGGATTGGTAGCCGGCGTACTTACAGCGATGTGGCTAGGTGGCGGGACGTGCGCACCGTGGTGTGGGGCGGTTGGCTTGACTCAAGGCCCGCTCGACTCCCGCCGGTCCGCTTCTCATACATAAGGGAGGATGGGAGGAGTTGTGGCTGCCCCCGCTTTTACCTGCGACGGGAGAGAGATCGAAAGAGGGAGAGAGACGGGAGAGAGGTGTTTTACCAGCTTCCTGCTGCCGCCATCGTTTTAGCGTTTCGAAGATGTGGCAGGAGTGCTCCACTCGCTCCTCCCGTGCGATCGGCCTGGAGAAGAAAGGCTTTCTTGCGCCGCGGGATATCTCCGGGTGGCGGGTTCCGGCGGCGGGGGCGGTTCCCGAGCCACACGCCGACGAGATCGTGGCGCATGCCTGGTTTTTTGAGCGCGGTCTCGGGTTTCCCCTCCACAGGTTCGTCCGAGGACTCCTCTTCTACTACGGGGTGGAGGTGCATCAACTCAACCCGAACGGCGTGCTTCACGTCGCGGTGTTTACGACGTTGTGCGAGGCGTTTCTCGGCATCGAGCCGCACTGGGCGTTGTGGAAGTACTTCTTCTCCTGCCGTCTTGTGAAGGACAGGGGGGCGAGTCGGGGGCGCCTTTTGGAGTCGCGGCGTTGTACCTGCGCTCTAATCGGGCGTTGGAGTACATTGACCTGGAGCTCCCTAAGTCCAATCGGGGCTGGCATTCCGAGTGGCTCTATGTCCGTAACGCGGAAAACAGCGCTCCGCGTTTCTCCGGCCTGCTTCCTGAGGGCAGAGAATGCTGGACTTGGGGGCCTGATCGGAGAGAGCGGCGGAAGGTGCAACTGATCGTTGATCAGATCCGGGTCCTGAAGGTGCACGGCTTGAACGGCGAAGCCGTCATGCGCGCGTTTATGGAGAGGCGCGTACAGCCCCTTGCGGAGAGGGCGCGCCCCATGTTCGAGTACACGGGGGTGTCCGATCCCATGAGGATGCTGGAATCCGAGCTCCCTCTGACAGAGGTCGACGCTCGGGTCCTCTCCGTCCTGGGTGGCGGTGCGTCCGTGGTGGTGTCTCGAGCTCCCGCCCCTTTAATGGCGGGTCGTGGCTCCGACTTGGTATGCCAATGGGCTCCTTCACCTGTTTTCTTTTTTTTCGGCCGGTTTGTCCGACTCTCTGGTTTCTTCGCAGGGGCTTGGACGGATGATTTCTCGGCCGGACTTGCCGGGGGAAAAAGAGGCGAGGGCCCAGGCTCGGGAGGCCGAGGAGGCGCGAGATGCTGCCCGCAAAGAGGAGAGAGAGAGAGTGGCGAAGCGAAAAAAAGAGCAGCGGGAGGCAAGGCGGTCCCGTGGTGAGGACGTCTCCGATACGACCGATGCGGAATCGGGCGATTCGGGGTCGTCCCCAAGCTCTGGAGGCGGAGGTGGCGACGGTGGGCCCCTTTTGTCTGACACGGATGCCGGAGGTGGAGCGGTTGGCGGTGACGGTACTGCGACTGCCGTTGAGCCCGCCGCGGGGGCGGCGCCGGACGTTCGGGGAAAACGGAGGGCCGACGCATCCCCACCGGGGGGGCTGACACGAAGGGGGAAAGTACCGCGCAGGCGCTCGACGCGGTAAGTGCCTCCTCCCCGCCCGCCGGTGAGTCTGCAGGTTTTAGGACTATCCTTGCCATTTCTCGACTTGTCGTCGTGTGCAGGGTCTATACAGGGGCGGTCGCGGTGGCCAGTGCGCAAATGGTGGCTCCTGCGCAGGGGTCGGAGCTGCCGCCGCCGCCGCCGGCGGGCGCCTCGTCAATCGAGGCAGACCAGTCGGAGGTCACGGTGCTCCCCATTGGGGCGGGGGGCACCGAGCTGCTGGCAGCGGAGGCGGTAGTGGCCGCGGCGTCGGGGTCGTCGGCCGAGCAACCGGTGGAACTGTCGGCCGTTCTGGTGACCGAGATGGAGGTGGGGCCGCTGGTCACGCCGGGGTCCGAGGAGGACCCTTGCGCTCGAGCCGAGCCGGATCCGCTTTCGGAGGGCGAAGCGGGCGGGGAAGAGCTCCCACCGCCCGGCCCCGTTAAGGCGCTTGATTTTGGCGCAAGGGTTAAATCCACGCCGTCGATCCCGGGATCCTCCCTTCCGGTTGAAGCTGCGGAGGAGACGACGATGGAGACGATCGCCGGGGCGGTGCAGGAGGAGACGGTTGTCGAACCCCCGCGGGTAGCCGGGGCGCCTGCTCGCGTTCCTATCCCACCGCTGGTCTTACCAGGCTCGTCGCCGGTGGTTCTGGATGATGAGGCAGAGGGGGACGAGTGGACCGCGGTCGGAGAGATCTGTCAGCAGGTTACGGCCGAAGCAGACCAGGTCCGCGAGGTGCTGTCAGCTACGCTCCAGTCCTTCAACGCAAGGCTGGGGGTTGTCTCTGGGGAGGCCCTTCGGAGAGTTGAGGTAATCTGCCTGTACCGTTGCGTGCTTACCCTTTTTGTTGGTCGGGTTGAGGGCTGACGGGTGTCTTTTGTCCTTAGAACCTGAAGACCCGGTCGGCGTTCAAGTCCGGGTACATCCGGGTTCAGAGCCAGCGGGGGTCGTCTGCCGAGTTGGAGTGCGACCGGCTGCGCTCCGAACTATCGGAGGCTCGGAGTGCCTTGGACCGCGAGCGGGTCGAAGCGGCGCGGGCCCGCCAAGAGAGTGTGGACGCAAAAGACGCCCTGCTCGGGGAGCGCCAGGCGAAGCGGGCTTCGGACGAGAAGGTGTCTGATCTTGAGTCTCTCTTGGCGGAGGCAAACCGGGCGAAGGGGGATGCTGAGTCGAATGCCGCTCGTCTCAGCAGGGAGCTTGAAGCGGCTGGGAAGCTTGCCCAGGACGTGGCTATCGAGCGCGACGCTGCTTTAGGGCAGGTCGAGCGCAATCGGGCGATTCGGGTACAGGCCGAGGAGGACCTCCGCAGCATGGCTGACTCCGTGTCGGGTAAGCGCCTTAGCTCTAGCGTCCTCAATCTTTGGGTTGCTTCGCCGTGGCTTCCCGATTCCACTGGCCTTGTTGCAGAGTTGCAGAAGAACCTCGGGAGCGCCACGGAGGCGCGGAAGGTGGCGGAGGAGGCGCGTGACGAGGCGGTCGCGGCGCGTGACGAAGCTGTTGCGTCGCGCGACGTGGCCTTATCCATGCAGCAGCTGTTGGAGGAGGATCGGGTCGAGCTGACGTCATTGCGATCGGTCGGCCGGGAGATCCGTGATCGGGTGCTGGGGCCGGTGGGCTCTCAACCAGGCTCGAGCTCGCTGGAAAGTACCCTGGCCCGCGTGTCCGACCACGTGGAGGCTTCGGTGGCGACCGGCGCTGCTCTTGGGGCTGCCTCGGCACTGGTTTGTACGCTCTCCTACTACGACGGTATCGACCTGGATACCGTCAGTAGCGGGGTCGCCGCAAACCGGTCTGAGGAGGAAATCGACGCCTTGGAGCTTCGAGTCGAACCGCACGCCAGGGCGATTGCCGACCAGATTTCCCCGACCGACGTCCTCCATAGATGAGCGATAGAAAGAGAGAGATCACAGGCATGTGTTTTGCTTCGTGCTTGTTTTCCGCGCCCTTTGTTTGTGATGGACACTATTACCGTCCATTGCCTTGGGGACCACAGGGGTCGGGCGTAGGTTGGTGTGCGCATTACAAAGTTAGGGAGTCGGGAAAACAAGAGAACGCTCAAGAACATGTCGATTGGTTAGTGCGACCGTGGGAGGGGTGTTCCCGACCAATCGTAGGTCGCACCGCTTGGGCACTTCCTTCTTCCGTTAAGTACTATTTCGCAACCGTAGCCGCCGGGGCGTAGGCCGTAGTACTTCTGGTCGAAAGTTTGGCCGTTTTCGGGAGGACCTAGCGATTGGTCGTGTCACAGACCCACGGGACTCTTGTAGCCCCCGAGTGGTGCGAGGCGGTTTGGTTGTTACCGCCGCGCGCCACTTGAAGGAGTAACAACGAGTGCGGGAAAAGAGGATATTCACTTATCTTTCCTTGCGACTGGCGAGGTTCTCGAGGCGTTTTTGTTCAACGCGGAGATTTGGCGGCGCTTCGGTTTCCGCACCGTTGGCTTTGATGCTTCGGCTTCCACGCCATCAGCTTCGAAAAGGCGCGGTTGCAGTAAGTGCTGGCGGGTACCCCCAGCGCGTCGCTTCGTCTGGCTACGGATCGCCTATAAATAGGCGGACGGTGGGCGCTGGGACTTCATCCAGCGACATTGAGACCTGCTACTGACTCGTTTCCATGGCTGCCTCGCCCTCCCAGCCCCACTCTAAGGACGAGAACCCACCGACCGACGAGATCGACTGGGACGCCTTTGAACAAGAGGCTGAGGACGAGGAGGAGTCGGAGCGACGAGCCGGCCGTCTCGTAGTGGCGGCCTGGCTGACGACAGTGGTCGATTGGGAGTCGCTGGAGCGGAGGCGAGGAGGAGGAGCGAGCGGAGCGGCAGCCGCGGTCGTCGAGCTGAGGGAGCCGCCGTTGCGAGCGCCCGAGCGATTGGGGGAACAGGACGCCGTTCCCCCCCATGCCCCTTCTCCTTCCGGGAGCCTAGAGTCCACCGCGACATCCAGGCCTGCGCCGATGAACGTGCTGTCGATTGCCCCGATCGTGCTGCCGTACACTTCTCCGACGGTGGATCCCTCTGTGGCGGGCCCCAAGCTCCCCCGGGAACCATAGAGGTCACACAGGGGGGCGCAGGTTCTCGACGGCGCGTCGGGATCAGGCTCTGTTATGCGGATTTCGGCGACCCGACCAGTTTCTGCTGTGCGTTGCGGCAAAAATTGTGCGGGAAGCCGAAGCCGCGCTTGGAGAGGGACGATAAGTCCGGAGATCCACCGAGGCAGGGAAGACCCTTAAATGAGATAAACTTTTTGATTTTAGACTTTCTCGTTTCTAAAGAATGTAAATGCCGTTGAATCGGAAGAAATAAAGGTGTTCGGATTTTTAGAAGTTTTGTATATGCCTTTCGCTACTTTTCAGTTTTTTACTGGTAAAAACGCGCCGGGATCATTGTTCTCGGGTCTGCAGGGACCATCCGACCAGTGATCGACATGCTCCAGTGTTTTCCAAAAAGTAGGCAAAAAGGTTTAACACAAGCGTTCGTACCCCGACCTTGTTCGTCGGATTGGCTCCCGAGTAACCGTGCATTTTCCTGCTCGGTTTCTTTTCTCCTTAGCGAAATGCCACTTCGCGACCATAGCCGTCGGGGCGTGGGCCGTGGCACTCAGGTCGGGAGAGAAAGATCGAACGATCAGGTGAATGACAGCGGTTAGACGGGGTGCCGACCCGAGCGGGCAAGGGTCGGTCAGAAACGCTACGCGCAGACCCGACCGAGGGTCGGTCCGCTCGGGGTGAGAAAATGTGAACACGGTAATAAATGAGGTAAAAGGAAAAAAAGGACTAAGGGTAGAATCGTCTTAGCTTTTCAATATTCCAGGCGTTGGACAAGGTGTTGCCATCGGGATCCTTGAGCCGGTAAGTGCCGGGTCGAAGGACTTCTACTACAGTGAAGGGGCCCTCCCAAGGAGGGGAGAGCTTATGCTTGTCTTTGCTGGACTGAACCTAGCGCAGAACCAGGTCGCCTTCGTTGAACGCTCGCCCTCTAATCTTGCGGTCGTGGTAGCGTCGCAGTGCCTGCTGGTACTTGGCTGAGCGGATGATAGCGACATCCCGCGCTTCATCGAGCCGGTCGACAACGTCTTGCTGAGACTCGAGCCCCCGGGTTTCGTTGAAGGCTTGAACCCTCGGGGCGCCGTAGTTCAAATCAATTGGTAAGATGGCCTTGGCCCCGAATGCTAAGAAGAATGGCGTGAATCCGGTCGATCGGGTTGGGGTGGTCCGCAGGCTCCAAAGTACGGGAGGCACCTCGGCCGCCCAACGTCCCGCGTACCTCTTCAATCGGTTGAAGATCCGCGGTTTGAGCCCTTGGAGGATCATGCCGTTCGCGCGTTCGACTTGGCCGTTGCTCCGTGGATGAGCAACGGCTGCCCAATCTACGCGAATGTTGAAGCTGTCGCAGAGCTCGAGAAACTCCTTTCCTGTGAATTGCGTTCCGTTGTCGGTGATGATGGAGTTCGGGACTCCAAACCGGTAGACGATATTGCGGATGAAGTCCGCCGCCTGTGCTGAAGTGATGGTCGTGATCGGCTTAGCTTCTATCCACTTGGTGAATTTGTCCATCGCAACCAGTAGGTGGGTGAAGCCCCCGGGCGCTTTCTTGAAGGGCCCGACCAGGTCGAGTCCCCAAACGGCGAAGGGCCAGGTAATAGGGATCGTTTGGAGGGCTTGTGCTGGGAGATGAGTTTGCCGAGCGAAGAATTGGCACCCTTTGCATGTCCGAACGATTCGTTCGGAGTCGGCCACGGTGGTTAGCCAGTAGAAGCCTTGTCGGAAGGCTTTCTCGACCAGGCTCCGCGACCCAGCGTGGTGTCCGCAGACTCCGCCGTGGATGTCGTGGAGCAGTTCTCTTCCCTGGTCGGCCGGAATACACTTCTGGAGGATCCCGGAGGGGCTCCTTCTGTAGAGGTCGTCACCGACAAGTACAAAGGACTTTGCCCGTCGTGCGAGGCGGCGGGCCTCAGTTAGATTGTCGGGGAGGGAACCGTCGGTCAGCCGATCGATGAAGGGTTTCCTCCAATCGGTGCTGGTCATCAGGACGTTGCAGCCCGGCTCGACCAGCTCAGCCTCTGGTTGCTGGCCGATTGGCGGAGGCGCTTTCGGCGGGTCGTCCGTCCGATCGTCTGGACGATCGGGTCGGATGGATGCTTGGTGTAGGTCGAGGACGAAAATCCCCGGCGGGACCGGCCCTCTGCCAGAGGCAAGATTGGCCAGATGGTCGGCCTCACCGTTGTTCCGTCTGTAGCTATGATGAAGCTCAAATCCCTTGAATTTCTGCTCCAGTTTGCGTACCTCTCGACAATAGGCCGCCATCCGACTGTCGCGAGGTTCCGCGGCCTTCATGACTTGGTCGACGACCAGTTTTGAGTCGCCATGCACGTATAGCCGCAGAGCTCCGAGGTCGGCGGCGATGCGGAGACCGGTAACGAGGGCCTCGTACTCGGCGACGTTGTTGGTTGCGTCAAAAAGCAGCCGGATGGCGTACTGGAGCTTGTTTCCGAGCGGGGAAACAATGACGACCCCGGCCCCGGCTCCGTTTTTGGTGAAGGACCCGTCGAAGTACATCGTCCAGTACTCAGGGTCTTCGAGCGGAGGCGGTGCCTAGGCTTCGGTCCACTCGGCGACGAAGTCGGCTAGAACTTGAGATTTTACGGCGGTCCGAGGGACGTATGATATGTCGTGCCCGTTGAGCTCGAGTGCCCACTTGGCAATCCTCCCGGAGGCGTCGCGGTTGTGGACGACCTCGCCGAGTGGTAGGGAAGTCACCACGGAGACGTGGTGTTGGTTGAAGTAGTGTACCAGCTTTCTTTTTGTGATCAGAACCGCGTAGAGCATCTTCTGCATCTGTGGGTACCGTGCCTTGGACTCGGAGAGTACTTCGCTGACGAAGTAGACCGGCCGTTGGACCTTAAGGACCCGTCCCTTCCTCCGCCGCTTCATTTACTCAGTGCCGCCGCTAACGACTGGTCGTGGCGGAAATGTAGAGCAGCAGAGGTTCTTCTGGTGCCGGGGCGACCAAAGACCGGAGGGAGGTCAGAGAGCCTTTAAGCGCTGCCGAAGGCGTCTGAAGCTTCCTTCGCCCAAATCGAACTGGTCGGATTTTCTCAGGAGTTTGTAGAGAGGCAAACTGCGCTCGCCGAGGCGGGACGTGAAGCGACTCAAGGCCGCTAGGCATCCTGTTAGCCTCTGGGCCCCTTTGAGGTTGCTGATCGGTCCCATCCTTAAGATCGCGGAGATCTTGTCTTGGCTGGCTTCGATGCCGCGCTCGGAGACTATAAAGCCGAGTAGCTTTCCCTTGGGTACCCCGAAAACGCATTTTTCGGGGTTGAGCTTGATGCGGAACCATCGAAGGTTCGCAAAAGTCTCCTCCAGGTCGGTGATGATGTCGTGGGCCTTCCTGGTTTTGACAACGATGTCGTCGACGTACGCCTCGACGTTGCGGCCGATTTGGTCGGAAAGGCAGGTTTGCATACATCGCTGGTATGTAGCTCCCGCGTTTTTCAGGCCAAATGGCATTGTTACGTAACAGAACGAGCCGTACGGAGTGATGAAGGAGGTCGCGAGTTGGTCGTCTTCCTTCATCGCGATCTGGTGATAGCCTGAGTAGGCGTCCAGGAAGGACAGGGATTCGCACCCTGCGGTGGAGTCCACCATTTGATCGATGCGGGGCAGAGGGAATGGATCTTTCGGACATGCCTTGTTGAGGCTTGTGTAGTCGACACACATTCTCCATTTCCCAGTCTTCTTTTTTACAAGTACAGGGTTTGCTAACCACTCGGGGTGGCGAACTTCTTTGATGAACCCTGCAGCCAAGAGCTTGGCGATTTCCTCTCCTATGGCCGTGCGCTTTTCTTCGTCGAAGCGGCGCAAACGCTGGCGGCCAGTCTGAACCTGCATCGAACGTTCAGAGAGTGCTCGGCGACTTCCCTCGGGATTCCTGGCATGTCGGAGGGCCTCCATGCGAAGATGTCCCGGTTGGCGCGGAGGAAGTCGACGAGCGCGCTTTCCTATTTGGCAGGAAGCGTGGTCCCGACCCGAACGGTCTTGGTCGGATCTTCGGGGTCGACCTGGATAGCCTTCGTATCCTCGGCGGGCTTGAAGGAGCCCGACCCGGACTTGCTGGAGTCGGGGGCAGACTGTTGGGTCATGGCCCGGAAGCCGGCGAGCTCGGCGGACGCAACGACCGCTGAAGCCAACTCGCAACTGTCTTTCTCGCAGTTGTAAGCGAGCTGGAAAGACGCGGTTACGGTGATCACCCCATGCGGCCCGGGCATCTTCAGTTTCAGGTAGGTGTAGTTGGGGATCGCCATGAATTTCGCGTAGCATGGTCTTCCCAAGATGGCGTGGTAGGAGCCGGAAAAATCCACGACCTCGAAGGTGAGGGTTTCGGTGCGGAAGTTAGCCGGGCTCCTGAACGTGACGGGCAGGTCGACCTGCCCGAGCGGGTGGGCCTGCTGGCCAGGGACGACGCCGTGAAAAGGCGCCCTACTTGGTCGGAGACTCGAGCGGGGGATCCCCATGGCGTCGAGGGTCTCGACGTAAAGGATGTTGAGACTGCTACCGCGGTCCATGAGCACCTTGGTCAGGCGCTTCGTCCCCACGATGGGGTCGATGACAAGCGGGTACCTCCCTGGCTACGGGACGTGGTCGGGATGGTCAGTCCGGTCAAAGGTGATCGGGGACTCTGACCATCGAAGGTATTTGGGTACGGCAGGGTTCGCCGCGAATACCTCTCGGCAGGCGAGCTTGAGCTGCCTTCGGTCGGCGTAGCTTGCCGGCCCGCCGAAGATCATGAGGCACCCGTCGGTTTCAGGGAAACCGGCGTCTGCCCCTTTATCCTCGGCGGTCGGCGCCGAGTCTTGCTTCTTTCCTTTGCCCCGCGGCGTCGTGGGGGCTCCGGAAAGAAAGCGCTTCAGGACTTCGCAGTCCCGATACTTGTGTCTGACGGGGTATCCGTGGTTCGGACACGGACTCTCCATTAGCTTCTCGAAATGGTCGGGGGGTTGCCGGTTTTGCGGCTTCCCCGGCTGGTCGGCGGCCGCGACTAGGCGGTCCTCGCGGACCTGTTTGCCGTGGCGCTTCCGCTTGTCGGGGCGGTCGGAGGAGGGGCTGGGCTCGGCGCCAGTCCCTCGCTTCGACTTCCCTTTGTCGAAGATGACATCTACGGCTTCCTCGCCCGAGGCGTGGTTGGTGGCGATGTCCAGGAGTTCTTTGGTGGTTCTGGGCTTCGCGCACCCCAGCTTGTGGACCAGGGTTTTGGAGGTGGTGCCGTAGATGAATGCCCCTACGACATCGGCGTCGCGGATGTCAGGAAGCTCGTTGCACTGTTGGGAGAAACGTCGGATGTAGTCCCGGAGGTTCTCTGGTCGCTTGTTGCAGCCCTTCAGGTCCCAGGAGTTCCCTGGTCGCTTGTAGGTGCCCTGGAAGTTGCCGACGAAGTGGTGCTTGAGGTCGGCCCAGTCCCTTATGATGTTGGCGGGCAGGTACTCGAGCCATGCTCAAGCTGAGTCCGCCAAGTAGATGGGGAGGTACTGGATGACGAAAAGGTCGTCTGTTGCTCCCCCCGCCCGGCATGCGAGCCGGTAATCTTCCAGCCACACACTGGGGTTTGTGGCCCCCGCGTATTTGGCTATGTTGACCTGAAAGTGCGTCTAGGCACTTATGTTGTTTTGGTGATTAATGACAAACGATTAATGACAAACGCATGTAATATCAATCAATGTAATTGTACAAATGCTTAACTTAGTGCTTAACAAATGACAAACCTCTAATATGTTTATATTGTTATGAGACTAACATGTTTATTGCCTAGTTGAATATTAGTCTCATCTATTTTAGAGGAAAATCAATTGGGATGGTTAAGCAAAAATGAGGTATGCAATCTCGGTATTCCTTCCATATTTGTCATTGCATTCTTCTTTAGCAAATGCATATTGAACTCTAAGTAACTTGTTGATTTCATATGTGCACATTGATTCTTGTCATAATTGCTTGTGCATATATATATTCATTTGAGTTCATTATGTGCTTTGTTTTTAATATACTTGTGTTAACTAGAGTTAAACTTCATTGCTTCATATTGACTTGGTGCATACATGTTTTAGTTGTGTATCTTCTAATGCACCTCTCTTAGTGAAGTTTAATTTAGAATTGGATCACATTATTTACTCTCATTCCAAATATTGTTTGCACATGTGTAATTCGTGTATATTCTATCATGTGCTTCATTTAAGCAAAGTCTGTGGTCCTTGCCATGATTTAAATGATTCATCTTATTGGCAATTATCTCTCTAAGTGCATATAGATCAATCACATATTCATCATGCCGCACTTAGTAGAGAACATTTCTTATGTCAAGTGTTTCCGTTGATATCATGCCTATTTATATGAAACACTTGTTGTATTTCATCTCATTCATTTAATTCTAATTCATATCTTTTGAGCTTGTGGGACTAATGTGTTTGCTGAGTGCTTTGATAAGAATTAGGTCCCAAAGCTGTGTGTATGATGACCAAGTGGTTTGAAGGATGATAAGCGAGTCAAAGTCAACAAGACAGCGGTGTCACCAACAGCTGAGGACTAAGTCAGATTCGACTTGATGGAGGATCGTCTTGGTGATGATTGAGGTCAAGGTCGAGAGGACGAGAGTCTCATGAGGTGAAGCGCGTTGAGGTTGACAAGACAAAGGGCATCATCAATCTTTGTGGAAGCGTCATCATGCACCATGCATCCGGAAGAAGTCGGCAAAGCTTAGTGTAAGACTTAGATTTTGTGTTTAAATTTGAGTCTAAGGATTGCCGTACTATTAAGAGGGATGCAATCGTTGAAATCACTTAGACAAGTCTCAAGTGCTCAAAGTGGTCTATCCTTGTCCAAGGTTGAGAAACCCAAGTCACACTTTGTTCACCTAGGTGTAGGTGGGTTGGTGTGAGGGTTAGAAGTGTTGTTAGTATCGGAAAGTGAGATTTTGAGGTCACTTTGTGGATTCTTTGTGCAATCAAATTTTATCCTTTGGGATTTGGGTAGTGAGACCTTGTTAGTTGGATAGCCATCGTTCATAGCTTTCCGAAAAGTCCGAATTTGCGAAATCGAATCCGGGATCAAAAGTTATGCCCGTTTTAGTAAATCTTGTCGTGTGCTGCCTGGGAGATCCGGAGTATCCGGGTTGTAACCCGGAGTCTCCGGGTTATCCGGAGTATCCGGATGATTCCGGAGTATCCGGATGATCCAAAGTCTCCGGGGTTTTTTCCGGAGTCTCCGGGTTGCCCAGTTCGGTCCCAACGGCTAGTTTTTGGGGTTCCTCTATTTAAAGCCCCCTTCTTGCCCACTTCAAAGTAGCTGTTGGGGAGGTTTTTGCTGGGTTTAGAGGTGTTCTAAGTGAGTTCTTGAGCCCCAATACTCCTCCCTACTCCTTAGATCTTAGTGATCCCCTTTTGAGTGAAGGGTTGGGTAGAGGAGAGAGGTGTTTGGATTGAGGATTGATTTGAGTTGTTGAGCACTTGAGGTGGACTTTAAGTGAGTTCTTCGGGAGCATTTGTTGCTCTTGGAGGTTGAGGTCTCCTAGACGGCTAGGAGTTCTTGGTGAGCTTCCAAGCTTTGTGTGGAAGGCCATCGAAGGTTTGTGAAGGTCCGATTCCGCCTCCGCAAGGAAAGGAATCAAAGAAGTGAAGACCGGCGAGTGCATTGTGCAACACCGAGGAAGAGGGTTGAAAGAGACCCGGCTCAAGTGTGACCGAGCCGCCTCAGCGGAGACGTAGGATCCCCTCAAGGATCCGAACTTGGGATAAAATCTTCGTGTCTCCATCTTCATTTCGGTTTCATCTCTTTCATTACTTGCTTGAATTCATTCCTATATGTGTGATTGAGTTGATTGTATAGGGTTGATTTATTTAGGAGCCCCGATCTATCTTGTTTTTGTGCTTGGCTCCGTTCTCCACTTGATATAGGTTCTTGGTAGTATTTACTTACTTCTTGTTCAAGTGGATTGCTTCTAGATTGCTCAGATCTTGAATTCTTGGCGAGACACTCAACCCGAGTATCCAGTATTTTATCCGAACTATCCGGATCATCCGAGTATCCGGTACATTGATCCGAGTATCCGGATAACCGAGTATCCGGACTAAATATCCGGAGTCTCCGAGTTAATTGTCTCGGGCTAAATTGTTTAAGTTGCAAAACTTAATCATACCCTTCGCTTCCGCATTATCTCTGTTTGTTTAATTTTAATTGGGTATAATTTTGTAATCGCCTATTCACCCCCCCTCTAGGCCGACATCCCGGTCCTTTCAATTGGTATCAGAGCCAAGTCTCTGATATTTAAGCTTAACCACTTTAAGAGTTTGGATGTCGCTAGACGGGATGGGTGAGCTTGGAGCTAGCATGTCTATTAATAATAATTTGAATGCTCCATCTTCATCCTCTTATGTGCATATTGCTTAGGTTGGGCAATCAGACTTTAATGGTTCTAATTATGGCCCATGGAAGCATAAGATGAAAATGTTTTTGAGATCTCTTGATGCTTCCATTTGGAACATTGTAGATAAAGGCTATAGCACAATGGATGCTCAAAGTGAAGAAAAGAACGCTCAAGCTCTAGAGGCCATTCTTGGCGTATTGAGCGAAGACGAGCGAAAGAAGGTGTGCCACCTCAAGAAGGCTCATGACATGTGGACACTCATCCAAAAGAATCATGACAAGTCCAAGATTGATCAAAGTGATGATTTACAAATACGGACTTCAAATGATGATCGCTCCACATCAATCTCGAGTGATGATGAGTCCTCGTCACCCTCCTCCTCGCCACGTTGCCTCACGGCTCTAGGTAATGATGAGGTAAATGATGAACCTTCCAAAGCTAAATTGATCTCTACAATTAAGGTTCTTCGTGATTGCCTTGAGAAGCAATTTAGAAAATCATATGATTTGATTGAAAAACTTGCTTTACTTCAAAAATCATATGATGCTCTAAAATTAGATCATGAAAATTTGCTTCTCAAAGACACCTCTAGTTGCAAGGTGGATGTTGGATTAACTTGCAATATTCTTGATGATGTGCCATGCTTAGAGTTAAATTCTTGCATGTCATCTAGAATTATAAATTCTTCTCCTTGCAATGAATTGCTTTATATACCTTGCAGCCCAAACGCTAGAGTAGATGTTGCTACTCAATGTAATTTAGTAGATGAATTGACTTGCTCTATTTCAAATTCTAGAGATTCATCTAATAAATGTGCATCCACCTCTAGCGAGTTTTAAGCCTTGCAATGCTAATAAAATTGCTTCTAGTTCCTCTAGTGCTTGTTATACTAACAATCTTGTAGAGGAAAACAAAAGGCTCAAGGCGCAAGTCATTAGTCTAGAAAATGACTTGGAGAAGTGCTACAAGAGCAAAGCCATCTCGACAAGATCTTGGCGAGCCTCGGGCACCTCAAGATAGAAGAGGACTTGGCTACATCTCCAAGAGGGAGAAGAGCAAGAAGAAGCACAGTGCAAGAATGAAGACGATTGTGTGCTTGGATGCAACAAGAAGGGCCACTTTGCCTCCGTGTGCCCCAATAAAGTGGATAACAAGGCCACAACTCCAACTTTGAGGCAAGCCGACAAGAAGCAAAACAAGAGGAAGAGGCGTTCAAAGCCTACTTGCTTCAATTGTCGAGAAAAGGGACACATCGGTAAGGATTGTCCCAAAGGTATAATCCCTAAGCCTACTCATCACTCTAATAATCATTTGCTTAGGAAGGACAAGAATGGCAATGTAGTTGCCAAGCTTGTCAAGTCCCCTATGCCCGCTCAAAATGATAATGATCATTTGCATAGGAAGAGTAAATCTAGAAATGGATTTGCTAAAATTGTTAGGACTCCTAAGCCCACTCAAAGCAATTCCAACAAATTGCTTAGGAGAAATAACAATAGCAAACAATTTGCTAGATTTGCTAGATCCACTAAGCAAATGCATAATTTCAATTATCATATGCTTAGAATGGATCAAACTAGAAATAGGTTTGCTAATTATGCTTGTCCTCCAAAGCCATCTCACTATATTCCAAATATATTGCTTAGGAGGAACTATAAAAGCAAATCTATTCCTAATAAAGTTAGTCATGTAAATAATGCTAATATTAGGACCATTTGGGTTCCTAAAACTATGGTGACTAATATTGTTGGACCCAACAAAGATTGGGTACCAAAAACCGCCTAAAAGAATTTAGGTGAAACGAGATGGATTGGACGCTTGATCTCCACAAGAAGAAAAAGGGTATCATCTCCAACAAGTGGTGTCAAGCATAAAGATAATCAAGTCAATCATGAGCCAATGCCATCTCGGTAACAAGTATTTAAATTGATTATATTATTGCTTCTAGCCTTGTGTAGATATAGATGCATTAGTATCATGAAAATCGATTTAATTGCTTGTTAGTAGTACTTGCTCTTGCTTTTAGTATTACTCCCTTATTGCAATCTTGAGCAAGTTTAAAACGGCACATTCAGAGTTAGTGCTATTTTATATATATATCACATTTCCTAAGTGTGCCAAAATAATTAAGTGCTAACGTAGCTCTTCTACTTGATCCATTTTAGTCAATGTATGGATTTGAAGTGAAATACGTAATCTTGACTAAAAGGTCCATTTCAAAGACTTAAGTGAGTTTTGCCAAATGAGTCAAGTTTCTTGTTAATATTTGACTCACAAGGGTTTGTGTAACTCATATAGACATTTGAATATTTTGTTTGCCCTTGTTGATCTCTTTTTTGGCAAAACTAGAAAATCTCATGAAACCTAAAAACTTTATTGCCACATTCAATTCCTTGTGAATTCGAATGTCTTCTCTTTTGAAATTGCTCTAAATTTGTGGTTATTGTTTCTCTTGTTTATTTGGAGCATTTCTTAGTGGTTTCATGATTTCTCTCGAGTCTTATTGCTAAATGCCATTTGTGAGTTTTCTAGTTGAATTCTTCTCTATTGGCATTTCTTTTCGATTTGATTCGTCTTAGTGAGCTTTTGGTGAAATGACTAATACTTCCTATGTTTCATGCTTCAAAAGTGGAAATATGACGGGAAATTGCTTCTAAAAGCGTATTGTGTTTACTGTTGAAAATTGCCTAGCAATTGACTTCAATCTCTTGCATTTCCCAGATTTCATTGCTTTTGGCCGAGCAGTATAACCCGGAGTATCCGGACATTTTGTCCGGAGTATACGAGTTATCCGGAGTATCCGGATCATACATCCGGACTATCCGAGTTAACTGGCTCGGTTAGAAAAACAGTTTTGTTTGTTTGAAGCTCACCAAAATCTCTTTTTCAATCTGAATTGATATTCTATTGAATCAAGTTGATTTTTGCTGTTTGAATGGATAAGTTTGTGCCAATGGCTTTTAATCTTATCACAAATTCGTTTAAAGCCATATAAGTGCTCATTTCCATTCAAAGCTTATTTGTCCCTTGCATGTAGCTAACCTCTTGGCGTATGTTGCGAATGGGTGAAGCTCATGCTTTTGGCTTGCATGACTTTGACTTGCATTTGTTGCAAAGGTTGATTTGTTGCTTGCTTTTAATTCAACTCCTTATTTAAAATTTGTTTGGAGCTAGTTTTAGCATGAGTTGCCAAAACAAGGATGCTCAGGCAAATCGATTTTATTTATTGAAAATATTTGTTAGAAAATCTTCTCTTGCATATGGAGTTCTTATCCGAGAGTTCTCAAATTTATTCGAACTTATAAGCAAGATTGATAACGTGAATTTGACTTAGTGTCAAATCTAAACCTCCATTTGTTCTTATTGGAATATCTTTTGTATGGAGGACTTTATTTGAGAAATTCCTGTTGAAAAGGTCTCTTGATTGTCCATGGATCATCTCCACAAAATCCTATGGTCATTGGACTTCATTTGACCAAAAGTTGCAAATTCTCAGTGTTTGGCCGAATAAGTCAACCCGGAGTCTCCGGACATTTGTTCCGGAGTATCCGAGTTATCCGGAGTATCCGGACTATATGTCCGGACTGTCCGGGTTGACCAGTTCAGCAAAGTTTGTACTGTTTGCCAATCCGGACTCTCTGGTTATTTTATCCGGAGTATCCGAACCTTGTTTGGTTGATTTGATTCTTTCCTTTTGATGAAATTTGAGTTGAGCATGAGCATAGCTCCATGATCCTTTTAAGATAAGTTGGGAGCACATTTACTCAAATTCTTTGTCCTCAAATCAACCTAAGTTCTTGGCAAGCCTTTCAAATTTTCAAGTCTTCTCTGATTGAAAGTGCTTTGTGGGGCTAGTGTTCTTTTATTGAAATTGATTGTGTCCTAGCCGCAATTTGCTTCCTCTCTCTTCTCTTTGAAGTTTATCTCTTAGAGAGTGGAACCTTTTCTTGTAAGTTCAAGAGTGAGCTCGTTTATGGTTTATTCATTACCTCTGTTTGAACTTCAAGAATTGAATCTGCGTTTCAAATCCTTCTTTGTGCATTGAATTCAATCAATATTTTAGCATGCATTGGAGTAGTAGTATCATGTCAACCTTTTACCTCATGCATATTACACTTAGACCTTGTGAGACTGACTTGGGTCAAGTTGAAAGATACTTGTTCCTGGAAATCGTGTGCTTATCTGTTGGTGTTCAAGGTTTCGAAAAAGTGAGTCAACCGACGGTGAGATGAAGGAAAGGAGTGTAGCTCCGAGTCCGAGGGATCCGATGCCGCGGCGACTTGACCATGACTGATTCGAACATACAAATGACAAGAACCGATGAAGGGACGTATTTCTTCCTCGACCATATTTAATAAGGTCTTTGTACACCATTAAGCTAATTGCCTTAAACCTTAAATGGTGTAATGATTATCATGATAAGTATTCCAATTGGTATCAATTCTTTCAATCTTTATGTATTTCAATTGGTAATTAGATTGCTCGACATCGTGTTTCAATTGCTTGTTAATTGGTATCGCTTTCTAATTGATGCTATATTTATCAATTGGTATCCTCTCATTGATAATTGCATTTTCTCTCTACGTAAGTGTCATCTAACATTTTACGATATAAGGTTGATTGATATGGATGACACCATGCTAAAGGAGGAGGAAATGTAAGTTGAAGATCACATTAGTAAGAAGTATACATTGCTCTTTAAATTGATCATAAGCATGTAATTCAATTCCATACAGTGGCTATATGATATTAATTATTATGCTCTGTTACACATATTTGCTATATGATCTTTGTCATGATTTAAGCATTTCTCACATTCTTGTGAATCATGACTTCATTTAAATTGGTATCATTGAGTTCATTTATTGCTTATCCAGAATTACTCAATCGATACCATGTTGCTTAGTTTTAGGGGGAGCTTTTGTGTATTAGAATATTCTTTTAGCTCTTCCTCATTCATTTGGTATTCATTTTTGCTCTTAATGGATATTTGTTCTTAATTGTCTACAAGTGGTATTCCTTAAATGTGTTTATTGCTTATGTGCATCCACATGTCATCTAACATGCATTTGTGAGCTACTTTTAGTTCCTTGCATATGACAATCACGTCTTTTGGATGATACTTCATTAAGGTATGCCCTTGTACATTATCTACTTCTCTCAGTTGATACTTTATTCAATCATGAGTATGTACCTCCTTTATATCTTTTGACTCATGATCATTATCTTTGTGATGCCTTGTCGTGCTTGTCATTTACATATGTTTTAAGGCATCATAGTCATTTAGTATCAATTTATGACGTTAGCTTATCCATAAACCTAAATCTAGGATATTATAGCTTTCATATCTTGCCTAGATTTTGGGGGAGCTTAATATCATTGTCTTATTACTAGCTCCTTTGTTTTATTTTGTTCTTCCTAATATTTTTATTGAGTATTCAATCTAGAGGGAGAAAAAGTTATTCTTTTTGGGATTAATGACAAAGGGGGAGAATTTATGGATTTATCAATTGCCCCCTAATCGATTGACAAAAAGAGGGAGAATATTTGGGGAGAATTTATTGACAAAAAGGGACAATGAAAAAGAGGGAGAATATTTGTAAGTATGATCTCTTACTCATTCTCCGTGTTCATTTCAAAGCTAAATATCATTATATTGTCCTTTGGTGCATTTGTTAAATCGTTTGTCATAAATCACCAAAAGAGGGAGATTGAAAGTGCGTCTAGGCACTTATGTTGTTTTGGTGATTAATGACAAACGCATGTAATATCAATCAATGTAATTGTACAAATGCTTAACTTAGTGCTTAACAAATGACAAACCTCTAATATGTTTATATTGTTATGAGACTAACATGTTTATTGCCTAGTTGAATATTAGTCTCATCTATTTTAGAGGAAAATCAATTGGGATGGTTAAGCAAAAATGAGGTATGCAATCTCGGTATTCCTTCCATATTTGTCATTGCATTCTTCTTTAGCAAATGCATATTGAACTCTAAGTAACTTGTTGATTTCATATGTGCACATTGATTCTTGTCATAATTGCTTGTGCATATATATATTCATTTGAGTTCATTATGTGCTTTGTTTTTAATATACTTGTGTTAACTAGAGTTAAACTTCATTGCTTCATATTGACTTGGTGCATACATGTTTTAGTTGTGTATCTTCTAATGCACCTCTCTTAGTGAAGTTTAATCTAGAATTGGATCACATTATTTACTCTCATTCCAAATATTGTTTGCACATGTGTAATTCGTGTATATTCTATCATGTGCTTCATTTAAGCAAAGTCTGTGGTCCTTGCCATGATTTAAATGATTCATCTTATTGGCAATTATCTCTCTAAGTGCATATAGATCAATCACATATTCATCATGCCGCACTTAGTAGAGAACATTTCTTATGTCAAGTGTTTCCGTTGATATCATGCCTATTTATATGAAACACTTGTTGTATTTCATCTCATTCATTTAATTCTAATTCATATCTTTTGAGCTTGTGGGACTAATGCGTTTGCTGAGTGCTTTGATAAGAATTAGGTCCCAAAGCTGTGTGTATGATGACCAAGTGGTTTGAAGGATGATAAGCGAGTCAAAGTCAACAAGACAGCGGTGTCACCAACAGCTGAGGACTAAGTCAGATTCGACTTGATGGAGGATCGTCTTGGTGATGATTGAGGTCAAGGTCGAGAGGACGAGAGTCTCATGAGGTGAAGCGCGTTGAGGTTGACAAGACGAAGGGCATCATCAATCTTTGTGGAAGCGTCATCATGCACCGTGCATCCGGAAGAAGTCGGCAAAGCTTAGTGTAAGACTTAGATTTTGTGTTTAAATTTGAGTCTAAGGATTGCCGTACTATTAAGAGGGATGCAATCGTTGAAATCACTTAGACAAGTCTCAAGTGCTCAAAGTGGTCTATCCTTGTCCAAGGTTGAGAAACCCAAGTCACACTTTGTTCACCTAGGTGTAGGTGGGTTGGTGTGAGGGTTAGAAGTGTTGTTAGTATCGGAAAGTGAGATTTTGAGGTCACTTTGTGGATTCTTTGTGCAATCAAATTTTATCCTTTGGGATTTGGGTAGTGAGACCTTGTTAGTTGGATAGCCATCGTTCATAGCTTTCCGAAAAGTCCGAATTTGCCGAAATAGGAGTCCGGGATCAAAAGTTATGCCCGTTTTCGTCGGATTTGCCGTGTCTTTGCTGGGAGATCCGGAGTATCCGGGTTGTAACCCGGAGTCTCCGGGTTATCCGGAGTATCCGGATGATTCCGGAGTATCCGGATGATCCAGAGTCTCCGGGGTTTTTTCCGGAGTCTCCGGGTTGCTCAGTTCGGTCCCAAACGGCTAGTTTTTTGGGTTCCTCTATTTAAGGCCCCTTTCTTGCCCACTTCAAGGTAGCCGTTGGGGGATGTTTTTGCTGGGTTTAGAGGTGTTCTAAGTGAGTTCTTGAGCCCCCAATACTCCTCCCTACTCCTTAGATCTTAGTGATCCCCTTTTGAGTGAAGGGTTGGGTAGAGGAGAGAGGTGTTTGGATTGAGGATTGATTTGAGTTGTTGAGCACTTGAGGTGGACTCTAAGTGAGTTCTTCGGGAGCATTTGTTGCTCTTGGAGGTTGAGGTCTCCTAGACGGCTAGGAGTTGCCGGTGAGCTTCCAAGCTTTGTGTGGAAGGCCATCGAAGGTTTGTGAAGGTCCGATTCCGCCTCCGCAAGGAAAGGAATCAAAGAAGTGAAGACCGGCGAGTGCATTGTGCAACACCGGGAGGAAGAGGGTTGAAAGAGACCCCGGCTCAAGTGTGACCGAGCCGCCTCAACGGAGACGTAGGATCCCCTCAAGGATCCGAACTTCGGGATAAAATCGTCGTGTCTCCATCTTCATTTCAGTTTCATCTCTTTCATTACTTGCTTGAATTCATTCCTATATGTGTGATTGAGTTGATTGTATAGGGTTGATTTATTTAGGAGCCCCGATCTATCTTGTTTTTGTGCTTGGCTCCCGTTCTCCACTTGATATAGGTTCTTGGTAGTATTTACTTACTTCTTGTTCAAGTGGATTGCTTCTAGATTGCTCAGATCTTGAATTCTTGGCCGAGACACTCAACCTGGAGTATCCGGTATTTTATCCGAACTATCCGGATCATCCGGAGTATCCGGTACATTAATCCGGAGTATCCGGATAACCCGGAGTATCCAGACTAAATATCCGGAGTCTCCGAGTTAATTGTCTCGGGCTAAATTGTTTAAGTTGCAAAACTTAATTATACCCTTCGCTTCCGCATTATCTCTGTTTGTTTAATTTTAATTGGGTATAATTTTGTAATCGCCTATTCACCCCCCCTCTAGGCCGACATCCCGGTCCCTTTGGCCAGCTGGTGGTGAACCTGACGGGCGCGAGCACGCGCGCCGCTAGGTGCGGGTAGATGTTGTTCCAGGTCAGCTTGGAGCTTGTCGAGCTCGGCTTTCTGAACCTCCAGCTCGTCGCGCCGCCGCTGGAGGTCGGCGCGGCGAGCCTGGTGGTCCTCCTCGGTACGTTGGAGGAGAGTCTTTGGCGTGACTGGGGTAGCGGAGGGGTTGTTCGCGCCTGCCGCGGTGTCGGGATCGCGGTAGCGCGGTCTGTTCTTATCTCTTCCTCCGCTAGAGCCGTGGCCGGAGGAGTTGTCCGAATGGTTGTCGCCGCACGTGGCGACTGCTGCTACGGTTGAGGTCGCAGCGGGCGTAACCGCCGCTATTCGATGCCCCTGCGCATCGTTTGGGGTGACGGAGCTTTTGGCGTGCTTCGGCGTCGGGGTCCGTGCGGGAGCCTCGAGCCGGAGGTCACTGAGGGCGCTGGAGATGGCGTTAGGGTCCACGGGGGACGTTTGGCGCCGGAGCACGACGGGGACGATCACTATCTGTCCCGCCGTGGTGGTGACGAAGTCGAGAGAGCCGAAGCGGATCGATGCTATCGGCATGGCGATGTCGAAGAAAAAAGGACCGTCGAGGAAGCTAAGTGGGAAAGCAACGGCGACGACGTGCACAGGCCCCTACCTGGCGCGCCAACTGTCGGTGTTTCGGGCACCGGCTAGTGAATTTGTATAGGTCAAAGGGGGTGCACGCTCCCTCTCCTCGAACGGCTTGACTCGGGTGAGCACAAGATGTATACTGGTTCGGGCTGAACGTCCCTACTCCAGTTCGTGTGAGTTGGATTGTATTGATTCTCTTTTTGTTCGTTGTTCTCAAGATGCTCGCTTCTTCCCTCTTATATAGGCGAGGAGGAGGGTTACACTGTAAATTGGAAATGAAAGGAAAAAAGGCTACCCCTATAGGCTTCCGTCTTCCGCGCTCGTGTTTGCTCAAAAGTGACGGGCTGATGGGACTGGCCGCTGACTCCCCCTGCTCTGCTGCTGGCCGTCGTAGTTAATGCGGGAGTCGGGGACTTGTGCCGCTGGGTTACGGCCATCATGGCCCGCATTTAATACGCTCGATACGCAATAAATGCCGTCGCTTCCTCGGGATTTCGGAGACTCGGTCACGCCTTCGGGCCCCGACTGCCTTGGGTCGGCCACGCGCCTTTCCGGGCCGCTGGGGGTACCCGAGGTATGGATTGTCGTCAATAATCTTGAAGGTGGAGCACTGGAGCAGCTAATGGAAGGTCTGCTAAAAATCCTAGGTAGGAGAAGGAAACCCTGTTGTTAATGGTTGGTACTCATATCTCACTTGTAGTTATGTGCGTCACTACAAAAATGATTGTAAAATCTAGTAGACGTAGAGATAAAAGCTTAAACCGTTGGAAAAAGGAGGAGGAGATGGGATCAACCGCATGGTATCGGCTAACAGTTAGAGCGGTCTAAACATATGGTACGAAGGGCTATAGAAATAGAAGACAACTACACGTTATATTGTGGCCTCTTAGAAGATCAAGTAAAGCTACAAAGGAAACATTATATTAATTTTGTATTAGAATATAAAATATACCATACATTTATGGATAAGACCATTAAAAAAACACTCATAAGATTGAACCGAGGGAGCACGTAGATTCCAGTCCGTACTTCAATTTGGCAATTTTGTAGCTTACACTATCTAAATCATGTGCTCTGCCTTTAATCTTTCTCCTGAGAAGATCCGTACCTGGTTCGCACAGTTTAATGTGTCTAATTCACGTGAAAAATTCGGAAAGTAACCGCGACCAGCCACAAACTCTGCAAGGTACAAATGCTAAATTGATTTATAAAATCCGCGAGCAACTCAAAAGTAGATCCCTGCTCTATATGTTCAACACTACTAGTACAAGATAGGCTCAGTTGAGACATGAGCAAAAAGCAGAGGACGACAGGAACTAAAATTCCAATCAAGTAACATATGAATCCATCAGCTGCTGGACAGTGAACACACCAAACCAGGAGATGATCTCAACTCGCGAACAACACCAATCCTCCTCGTAACATCCGATCTACCCGAGCTTGGAAAATGGAGCAAAAAGGGAGCAATTTTCCTCCAAGAAAAGAAAGCAAAAGCTTAATCGAGCCCCGTTTCTTGTGTTCCCCAATTGGCGGTACCTCTGTTTCTTGCCCTATGTCGCCTATGGCTTTCTTGGGAGCACGGTCGCCATGGCGTCTCCGGCCTCCGCCTTCGCCTCGGCCTCAGCTCCGACGAGCTCCATCTGGTCCTCGAGGTACTTGTGCAGCAGCGCCACGCGGTGGGTCCACGCGCCCTCCGCCTCCCCCTCCGGCGGTAGTAAGCAGCTACCCCTCATCCTCCTCCTCCTCCTCGTCCTCCTCCGGCGCCAGAACCGGACGACGGCGACGGCGAAACAGAGCAGCGGCAGCCAGAGGAGCATCAGCGGCACGACGAGCGGGAGCAGGCAGAGCGCCACAGCCGCGGCGCCCGCCGACCGCCACGCCAGAGAGCAGCGGGAGCACCCCATGCATCTAGAAGTCCGAGGACGACTATCCCGACGAGGGCTCTGGAGCTGGCGAGGAGGATGCTGCCATGGATGGGTTGCCTTCCTTCAGGACAAGGCTTTTGGCGGCTCTGCTTCGTCGAAAGGAAGCCTTTTTATTTTAGGGATGGCTACCCATGATGCGCGTGATTTCCCGATAAAAAATCATGCGCATTTTTAGGTTGTTGGATGCACATCTAACGATCCCGCCGACTCTTGATTTAGGTTATTATTTGTTTTAGGCCGAAATACCTAAACCTCGGGCTGAAGCCCAGACTGCCGCGGGTCTGAATCCGCCTTTGCCCCTCCAATCTCTTAACCTAGCTGCCTGCTCCGAGCGTCGTCTCCACTCTTGCCACCCCCCGTTACCGCCCCACCACCTCGTATGACACCGGTGAGACTCTATTGATCTACCGTAATACCGCGCCGCCGTGCTTCTGCGCCTTGCTATGCCCTCCTGTCTCGCATTATACGCTCGCCCGACTGCCCGAGTCATTTGCCGTGCCATATTGCATCTTGCCACGTCACCGCTCGCCCGAGCCGCTTACCCCGTCGCCAGCCATGCCGGTCGCCATTATTACATTTGACACAATGGGTAGCAATGACGAAGTATTCACGTATTATTACATTTGTTTCGTGAGAACAGTGACCGCCAGGAACACCCATAGTGTCAACAGCTAAACCAATCGGACCGCAAAAATTAACTCCCAGTTCCCACCCATTGTATGAGAAATATACACTTGTACTTACTTATCCATATACCGCTGGAATTGGAGGGCATTCAAGGTGTCTACATGTCAGTTTTGTTTGCAAAAAGGTCTTTCGTAAATTCTAAAATTACAGTTAGATCCTTCTGTCAAATTCTAAAATTATGGTTAAATCCTTCTATCGGTTATTTTGAAAAGATAACCCTATAGTTTCATATATTCACACACAGATCCTCTATCATCTTTTTTTTTCAATCGTAGATTGGTCCTTCCCTGTGATTTCGCAAAAAAATGCCGACGCCATATAGCCAGTTAATTTTTTAAACAATACCATTGAAAGAAATCAAAATTATATTTCTTTTATAATAAAAATATCAAACTAAATTTCACACCACGAGAAATCGCGCACAGCTCGACTACACAACAAATCCTATTGGAGCCCCTGCCCAAGGTCATCGGTGCCGTACATGAATATCCATCCAGTGCCGTACATGACATGAGCAGTGATATGATCTTGACCAGTTTTACTGGCGAGTAAGTACTAAGTAGGGGCCGGCTTTTATTTGGGTCTCTGCGTCTTTGACATGGTGGTCGGTGCAGTTCACGTTGGTTTTGTTAATTATGATCACTCGTACTCCCTCTGTCCCACAAAGAGTGTATTTCTAGGTTTTTTAAGACAGATTTGTGTGCAAGGTAAATGACTAATGTGACCCTCATTACTTCATACATAAGCATACTGGTGCTTCGGTTTCCACAGACACTTAAATGAGCATACATACACTTACAGCTGGGCCATATAGACTAAAAATACACTCTTTGTGGGACAAATTTTGAACATTGAAAATGCACTCTTTGTGGGACAGAGGGAGTATGTTTTTTATTTGAAAAGATGTGCCACATGATTTATACTTTTTATCCGAGTATGATTCAATACTTCACTTAAGAAGGATAAGTGGGTTATGAAAATTCATGAGGTGATTACGGAGAGCTCAAACAACCAAGCAATCACAGATTAACTCATTCAAATCAACTGGTACATGAGAGAATTAGCTAGATTATTGTGTAGAACGAGGATTGAAGGATCCTAAAATGTTTAAGAGGCTGTGAGAGAGCAATAATCATTGTTTACTCTTTTGAGATTGTACTTAAAGAATTTGCCGTAGGTTTAGCCAAATCTTCTCTCTCGTCGTGGTTGTTTCATCGGCGTTACTTTGGTTCTCTTTATAAGATTCAACTTATTTATTCTTGAGATCGTGCACGTTCGTGTCGTATCTTACAAAACTTTGATCTAATCCGATGTCTGCTGCGCATAAGAAGTGGTATCAAAATATAACAAGTGATATCAAAGCTAAGGCCGGGTTAATCAGATTTGTAATAAGGTTGGAAAAGCGTCAGATGACACTAAATCAAGATCGATGATGTGGAACCAAGTTGAGAAATTTGACGACAGAGAAAATTTCAGCATGTTGCAATTTGTAGTGAAGAATGTCCTTGTCCAGCAAAAATTAATCATTGCCCTTGAAAGGGAAAAGTTGGAATAGACATCCAAAGAAGAATGAAAAATGATGGAGCGGAAGGCTATCAGTATAATCGGTCTATATCTCTCCGAGGAGGTAAAATACTAGGTGATAAAGGAGAATTCATCGAAGAAATTATGAAATAACTTTAAAAAATTGTATATTGCAAAGTCACGAACAAACCAATGGGTGTTAAAGCAACAATTATATATATTACACATGGAAGAAGGTATACGTGTCGGTGTTTCGTGCACCGACAATACGAATTTTTTGGTTAGTGGGGGTCGCGCGCTCCCTCTTCTCGAATGGTCGACTCAAGAAGCCAGGGGTTTATACTGGTTCGGGCTGAATGTCCCTACTCCAGTTCGTGCTGTTGGTGTGTATTGTTTCTCAAGGCGAACGATCGCCAGGGTGTTACAGATGAGAGAGGGTTCCCTCTTGCGTTCGACCGGTTTCTGGTTTAGAGAAAAAAGAAGGGGTACTATACGCCTTGGAGTCTGGTCTTCTGTCTTGTCGTCCGACCGGGCTCCGTCCACCCCCATGCCGGGTTGGTAGTCCTGCGGCGGGGGGTCCTCGGCCGGGCTGGCGAGGTGACGCACTACTTCGTACGACCGTCAGCCCCGGCAATTAATTGTATCTGACCTCAGCGTGGCCTCGGGAGGGGGCGCTCTCCTCCGTGACGTGTCAGGATGACGGGACCGGGGCTTGACTTCTTGGCGAGTCCTCTGACATCCTCGGGAAGGGACCGCCTACCCTGGTACGGACGTCATGGGACGTCGCGCGCACAGGGCAGTTGGCCAGATGTCAGCGCGGGGCTTGACCCCCGATCGGGCCAGGTGGAGCCGACTGTGCAGTAGTCGGTCGGCCGCGTGCTCGACCTAAGGGTCGAACCTGCCGAACGCCTGCAGCCGGTCCGACCGGGGCAGTCCCTCTTTATGACCCACGGGCCCTTCGCCAGAGTTGGGTTTCTAAAGAGGGCAGCCCGTTCGTGGTTCCGAGCTGATGGGGGTACCCATGGTATGTGTACTCGCCAAGAGTTTCGAGCCCCGAACGGGTCGGAGAGCCGGCCGGGTTTGGTCAATCGGGCAAGGTCGACGTGGCGCCAGTCGGTCGGCGAGATTCGGCAAGACACTGCCGGTGGCTGCCTCGCCGAAGAGCCCGGTCTTGTGACACCCGGTGTAGTAGCCCCCGAGCGGTCGGAGAGCCGGTCGGGGTTTACTCCGAAGTCGACCCTGCCGGGTAGGTCGGCGGGGCCCGGCCGACGCAGCGTCGAGATCGCCATAGCTGAAGAGCCGGTGCGCTGAAGATCGGCAGTGTAACCCCGAGCCCCGAAAGCGGTCGGAGAGCTGGTCGGGGTTTACCTGGCCGAAGTCGACCCCGCCGCCGGTAGGTCGGTCCGGGTCCGGCGCAGTCAGGTTTGAGATCGCCATTTGGCCGAGGAGCCCGGTAAGGCGAGTGCACTGGGTGTAGCTCTCGAGCGGTCGGAGAGCCGGCCGGGGTTTACCTTAGTTGAAGTCGACTCCGCCGGGTAGGTCGGCGGGGTCCGGCCACGCAGCTGCGTTTTAAATCGCACGGCCGAAGAGCCCGGCGGCCCGCGAGCGCACCCGGTGGGTGTAGCCCCTGAGCCCCCGAGCGAGTCGGAGAGCTTGTCGGGGGTTTACCCTAGTCGCAGTCGACCCGTCGTCGGGTAGGTCGGCGGGGCCCGGTCGGCGAAGCGTGCCGGAGGCTGCCACGGCCGAGGAGCCCGGGTGCGCGCGAGCGCACCCGGTGGGTGTAGCCCCCGAGCCCCCGAGCGGGTCGGAGAGCCGGTCGGGGGTTTACCCTAGTTGCAGTCGGGTCCCTGTGTGCCTTTTTGCGAAGTTCCGGCATTTAAAAAACGTTCGTTTACGTTATAGCTGGACAGGCCCTGGTCGGCCACGGTCGTGGGACCTGGAGCGGGTGAGCGAACGCGCGTTTACCTGCATCGGTGTGAAAATCGTGCTCGTGCGAGCTACTAACGGGTAATCCGAGTGGGACCTTGGTGATCTCCCTCGGGGGGATCATCTCCAAGCGGACAAGAAACCCGGCGCGGGTGTTCGGCCCACCACGGGGCGTCCCATGGGAACCTTTCCTTACTCGATCCCGTATTGGGCTTCTAGGTCGTCCGCCGACCCGAAGCGCGGCTGGCCGCCACTCATCGATGAGTTCCGCGGGAGTGTGAGGTATGGTCTCGGACGCGGGCCAGGGTGATTGGGTCGTCCGCCAACCCAACTGGGGGCTCACCCTGGTCTGCCCCTCGCTCTGGTTTCATGCTGGGCGACTGGTCCGGGCCGATCGACTTGGCCTTCGTGACCCTCAGCACGGTGCCGGGCCTCGGGTGCGAGCCGGAAGGCGTTCCGCCACCTCGAGGCCGAGCGGCCCAATGGGCCGGTCATACCTTTTTCGGGGTGCTTTGGCCCATTACGCCCGACGGAGACCGCGGGGCTGCGTGGCGCACAACGCGAGGCAGTTGTCCTGTCAGAACTTTTAATGCTCAGTGGGGATTAAAAAACTGCAGTACGTTACCGGCGGCAGTGGCAGCGGTGGCAGTCGAACGGTCGGGAAACGCGCCGGTTCGCGCGAAGGGGCGCCTGTTCCCGCCCGGTGTCTATAAAGAGGGCGAGGGAGGCGCGAGGAGGGGAGCGCCCATTCCTGCTTTCTGCCAAAAGGAAAAACAGAAAAAAGGAAAGCTCACAGCCGACGAAGAGGACTCCTCGCTTCCTCGCCTCTCGCCTCGCCTCCTCGTTGGTCTTAGCGATGTCATGGCCCCCGTGCTCGGCGGCGCCCGGCCGCGTCCCAGGTTTGGATAAGAAGGGGTTCCTCCCTCCGTGGGACGTTTCACGGTGGAGGGTGCCGGCGGGGGCCGCTGTCCCCGCGCCAGGTGACGATGAGGTCGTTGTGCTCGCCTCTTTCTACGAGCGCGGATTCGGGCTCCCTCTCCATCCGTTTGTCCGCGGATTGCTGCACTTCTACGGAGCGGAGGTGCATCACCTGAACCCAAACGGCGTCCTCCACATCACAACCTTCATCACGTTGTGCGAGGGCTTCCTGGGGATCGAACCCCACTGGGGGCTGTGGAGGCACTTCTTCTTGGCGCGGTTGCCGTCGGACGCGGCCGCTCCCCTCGGCGGCGCTGCCATTCAACTGCGTGGCGGCCGCAAGGCGGACTACATGGACGTGAAGCTGCCGTCGTCAAACCGGGGATGGCACAACGAGTGGTTCTACGTCTGGAACCCGGGTGGCAGCGCCCCGATCTTCACCGGCGAATTGCCCGAGGCGGGTCCCCAATGGGGTTGGGGACCCGAGGCGAAGGACAAGAAGAGGGTGAAGATAGTCATCGAGCAGATCAGGGACCTGAAGGCGCGGGGCCTGACCGGCGACGTCGTCGTTCACGCATTCATGGAGATGCACGTCCAGCCCCTCATGGATCGGGTGCACCCCATGTTCAGGTACACTGGACATCCGACCCCATGAGGATGTCTCGGGCGGAGCTCCCGGCGTCGGAGCTTTTAGCTCGGGTATCAGCGGTCGTCGGTGCGGGTGACACTGAGACGGCGGGTGGCGTCCCTGCGCCATTCTCGTCACAGAACCCGCAGAATCTGGTAGGTCGGGCGGCGCCCCCTTTTTCTGGTCCTTCTCCCTTAGCCTTCCGGGGCTCATCCGAGCGTACCTTCGCAGGGGCTTGGTGGCATGGTCTCCTGGGCCTACTTGCCAGGAGAGAAAGAAGCGAGGGCCGCGGCGCACGCTATCGCAGATCAACGCGACGCCGCCCGCCGGGCGCGGAGGGAGGAGAGGAGAAAAGCCGCGGCGGCGCGAAAGAAGGAGGAGCGCGCGGCCCGGGCCGCGCGGGGCGAGGAGGTCTCCGACACGTCCTTGAGCGAAGGCAGCCTGGAGGTGACCTCGAGCGAGAGCAGCGAAAACGCCAGGGGCGATTCGGGCGGCTCCGATGCGGGTTCCGGCCAAGGGGTTGGTGCCCTCGAGCCTCAAGAGGACGCTCCAAGTTCAGGGTTCCTCCTGATGAGGCAGAGAGCCGTCACACCCCTACGCGGGGGTCCAGCAAAAAGGGCGCATCGGCCACCGCGCATCCGCTCATCGCGGTAAGTGTCTCGCCTGTCTTCCGGCCCACCCTCCGCTCGGGCTATCTTGTGTAGTTCCCGACTGGTTGTTGCGTGCGGGGTCTATTTAAGTGCGGAGGTGGTGTTGAGCCCGACCTCGGGAGCGAGGGGTCGTGTTTCTCTGCCCCCGTCAGCGGGGGCCGTGACGATGGCCGTCCGGAGCGGGGGCCCCGTGGGGACAGTCCCTGCGGCGGGGCCGGTGGAAGAGGAGGTGGTGCCGCCGCCAGGGGGGCCGATGAGTCCAGTTTTCTCCGCGACGCTGGTCGAGGGGGTCGAGGAGGTTCTTCCGCCTCCACCGCTGGGGGAACCACTGGTCGACGCGAGCCGACTGTCGGAGGAGGCCCTGCGACGGGCTGTTGAGGACGCACCAGCCGGAGTAGCCCCGGAGACGATCGAGGTCGGGTCGAACTCTCCGGGTCGGTCTCTGGAAGGGCGGGCCGCCGAGACGGCGCAGTCGAGGTCCACCGCGGGGTCCTTTCCCGTGCTCACCTGGCTGGGCAGCGGCCCGTCCGGAGAGCCATTGCTCGTCTTGGACGACGCGGCGGAGTACCGCGACTGGTTGGCCCTGGAAGAGGGCGAGAGGAACGTCGAGAACGAGATCGGCCAGATCCGCAAGGATCTTCTCCTCGCTCTCAAATCCTCTACCAGGGCGCTAGGTTTTATCATTGAGGGAGCCCGTCCGGTCGGGTCGGTAAGGTCAAAAAAACCTTGTCCTAGCGATTTTTTGAACGGGGCTGTGGTTGACCGGCCAGGTGGTTTCTTGCAGCGTCTACAGGCTCGGGCGTCGGAGAAGTCAGCCTTCCTCCGGCGTATGTACGGTTGGAGGGAGACCGTCGAAGAGGAGCGCGACCGCTTCGAAACGATGTTGCGCGATGCTCAGGGAGCGCTTGCCGCCAAGCAGGAGAAGGCCACCATCGCCGGTCAGACGCTGGACGAAGTCACCGGGTCCCTGCAGGAGGCTCAGCGGCTGGCACAGTCCCTGGGCGGCGAGGTGGCTGAGGCCAGGTCTTCCTTGGAGGAGGCCGAGAAAGCTAGGGCCTCCGCGGATAGCGCGGAGGAGTCCGCTCGGTTGGAGGTAGCCCGCTTTCGAGACGAACGCGACTCGGCCCGGAGGGAGGCCGACCAATTGCGCGCCAAGCGAGACTCCGCTCGGGAGGAGTTAACATCGGCGAAAGCGCTCGCCAAACGTGTAGCGTCCGACCGGGAGGCGCGTGCCAAGGATGAAGAGGAACTCCGCGCCATGGAGGCCTCCGCGGCTGGTGAGTTGTCCGACCCCTTGGTGGACGTTGCGATAGGCATCTTCTGACGCGGTCTTGACCTTGCAGAGCTGCAAAGGAACCTCAGCGACGCCTTGGAGTCGCGAAGGTTGGCGGCGGAGCAGCGGGACGCGGCGGTCACATCGCGGGACGTGGCCCTGTCGGCTCAGCAGATAGCGAAGAGGGGGGTGACCAACATGTCAGCCGAGCTGACGACCCTTCGGGGGGTCGGCCAGGCTGTCTGCGACCGGTTGCTAGGGCTCATCCCGGGCTCGAGCTCCCTTTCCTCCCTGCTGGCCGGCGTGCCGGAGCATGTCGAAGCTTTGGTGCACGAGGCGGCGACGCTCGGCGCCTCCTCGGCGCTGGTCAATGCCATCTCCTACTACTATGGCATCGACCTTGAGACGGTCGGGAGCGGGATCGCCGGGAACCGGATTGACGAGGAAGTCGATAGGTTCGAATCCCAGGCCGACCCACACGCCCGGGAGATCGCCGAGAGGATTTCGCCGCAGAATGTCCTCCACCGAGAGAGGGGAGATGATTAGTTTTTGTTTTTTGTGTCCGTGGGGTGGTGAACTTTGTGTAATAATTATTCGTGGAAAGGAAAATTTCCGACCGGCCAGTGGTCGTCTCGCTTGAGTAGTTTCTCCCTCCGCGAAGCGCATACTTTGTAGCCGTAGCCGCCGGGGCGTGGGCCGTAGCGTTCGGGTTAGGCGAGTTGCCTCAAGTGGGAACCGAGCGGCTGGTCGGATTACCGATCCGGACGAGTGCGCAAAAAAGAGCTGTGCTTGTGGCTGTACGGGGTGTTTCTGGCTGGCAGTGAGTGGTCTCGGTCGGGTGCCGCCTTTTTTCCCATAGAGCGCTACTTCGCGACCTTAGCCACTGGGGCGTAGGTCGTAGTGCTTGGGTCGAAAAGTTTCTACCGCGAAGCGAGATCGCTCGGCCAGCCGAAAACACTGACCCAGCCTGTAGAGGCACGAGTAGCCCCTGAGTGATGTACGGGGACCGGGCCTTAGTCGCCGTGCGCCGTTTTAAACTCTAAGGATGGGTAAAAAAGGGGAGATCGGAAAGAAAGGTGAGGGATAAGCGCGACTTAACTTCTTGGGCGGTTCGGTTTTTGGAAATGGCGCAGGCCGCTTCGAATTTCGCTCCTTGTAGTTACTCGATCCTCTTCGTGTCGTGCGCCTTGGGGTATAAAAGGAGGTGCGTCGAGACTTTTTGAGCCGCGCCAGAACTTCTTTGCCAAGCTTCTCCACGCCACTATGGGGGACCGCTTCGCTGAACTTCTCAGGGAGTCCTCAGTGGACGCGGAGGAAGCCTAGCGGAGGATCGTGGCAGACGTGGAGGCCGGTGCCGTCGTCTGGGACGCTAGGCGGGTCGATGCCCTCATCGCGGCTGTGCCTCGCCTTCGGATGGTGAGGGCGCCACTGATTGAGGCACTGACTGAGCGGCGTCATGCGTCGTTTGGCTGGATCGGCGCGCACCTGGAGGAGCGCCGCCGCGAGTGACGAGGAGCTCCGATCCGGGTGGGCTGCTTCCGCCGGTGGGGCTAGTGCCCCTTTATGTAAATAAATAAATGAAAAAAAACTGCCACTTCGTTTCCTTCTTTGCTCGATGGTTCTTCTTCTTCTTCTTTTCCAACGGGCTTGTTTTTGTGAGATGTGCTTCGACGACCGTAGCTTTTAGGGACCGCAAGGGGTCGGGCGTAGGTCAGATGCAGGTATTAGTGCGAGTTTGCGTGGGAGGGACACACTCCCGACCGACTACCGGTCACATTGTATGCGCAATTTGTTCGACCCGTAGGGCACTACTTCGGGACCTCCGCCGCCGGGGCGTAGGTCGTAGTGTTTGGGCTCGACAAAGATACCGAGAGGAGGAACTGGACGCTCGATTGGATAACCGACCGACGCGATTTCTCGGTTTGGAGACTTCTCGAGTAGTACATGGACAAGAGAGATCTTCTAAGGATAAAATCTTCTCAATTTCTCTATATTCCATGCGTTGGCGATGAGGTTACCCTCGGCGTCCTTAAGATGAAAGGTGCCAGGTCGGAGGAGCTCTGCGATGGTGAAAGGGCCTTCCCAGGGCGGAGAGAGCTTGTGTCTGTCCTTGCTAGACTGGACTTGGCGCAGAACTAAATCACCAACGCTGAACGACCGACCGCGAACCAGGCGACTGTGGTACCGCCGTAGTGTCTGCTGGTATTTGGCCGACCGCAGGACGGCAACGTCTCGTGCTTCGTCGAGTTGGTCGAGGGCATCTTGTTGTGCTTCCGACCTCCGCGCGTCGTCGTAGGCTTCTACTCTTGGAGCGCCGTACTCTAAGTCGGTCGGGAGGACGGCCTCCGTTCCGAACACCAGGAAGAACGGCGTGAATCCGGTCGACCGGGTTGGCGTGGTCCGCAGACTCCAAAGAACGGGGGGCAGCTCGGCCGCCCACCGTCCCTCGAATTTCTTCAGGCGATTGAAGATTCGTGGTTTGAGCCCTTGGAGAATCATGCCGTTGGCTCTCTCGGCCTGGCCGTTGGCACGGGGGTGCGCAACCACTGCCCAGTCGACGCGGATGTTGAAGTCATCGCAGAATTCGAGGAACTCCTTCCCCGTGAATTGCGTTCCATTGTCGGTGATGATGGAGTTCGGGACCCCAAAGCGGTAGACGATGTCGCGGAAGAAGCTCGCCGCCTGCACGGAGGTGATGGTCGCGAGCGGCTTGGCCTCTATCCACTTTGTGAACTTGTCTACGGCGACGAGCAGGTGAGTGAAATCCCCGGGCGCCTTTCTGAAGGGTCCGACCAGATCGAGCCCCCAGACCACGAAGGGCCACGTGATGGGGATCGTCTGCAGGACTTGTGCCGGGAGGTGCGTTTGCCTGGCGAAGAACTTGCAGCCTTCGCAAGTGCGGACAATCTGCGTAGCGTCAGCCACAGCGGTTGGCCAGTAGAAGCCTTGCCGGAAGGCTTTTCCTACCAAGTACCGTGGCGCGGCATGGTGTCCGCAGACCTCGCCGTGGACGTCAATCAGCAGGTGTCTCCCTTGGTCGGCCGGGATGCACTTCTGTAGGATCCCAGAGGGGCTCTTCTTGTAGAGGTTCTTCTCGACCAGGACAAAGGACTTGGTCCGCCGAGCGAGGCGCCGAGCCTCGGTGGGGTCGGTGGGGAGCGATCCGTTTGTCAGCCGGTCGATGAAGGGTTGCCTCCAGTCGGACTCAACGTTCAGTACACTACGGTCCGACCCTGGGGGTTCCGCGTCTGGCCGAACGTCGGTCGGAGCTCTCGCTTTTAGGGGGTCGGCCGCGCCCTCGATCATCGAGTCCAGCCGGATGGATGGCTTGTGGAGGTCGGAGACGAAGACTCCAGGGGGGACCGGGCCTTTGCTGGTGGCGAGGCTAGCGAGGGAGTCGGCTTCACCATTGTAGCGTCGGTAGCTATGGTGAAGCTCGAATCCTTTGAATATTTCCTCGAGCTTGCGGACCTCCAAGCAATAGGCCGCCATACGGGCGTCGCGAGGCTCCATGGCCTTCATCACTTGGTCGACGACCAGCTTGGAGTCGTCGTGGATGTAGAGTCACCGAGCACCGAGGTCGGCGGCGATCCAGAGGCCGTTGACAAGGGCCTCGTATTCGGCGACATTGTTGGTCGCGTCGAAAAGTAGTCGGATGGCGTACAGAAGCTTGTTGCCGAGAGGGGAGACGATGACGACCCCTGCGCCAGCCCCGTTCTTGGTGTAGGACCTGTCGAAGTACATCATCCAGTACTCGGGGTCCTCGATCGCTGGCGGAACTTGGGCCTCGGTCCACTCGGCGACGAAGTCGGCCAAGACCTGCGACTTGATCGCCGTCCTGGGGACGTACGATATGTCGAGGCCATTGAGCTCGAGAGCCCATTTGGCGATCCTTCCGGTGGCGTCGCGGTTGTGGATGATTTCTCCGAGGGGAGACGAGGTCACCACGGAGATGGGGTGCCAGTTGAAGTAGTGGACCAGCTTCCTCTTCGTTATGAGCACCGAATACAATAGCTTCTGTACCTGCGGGTACCGAACCTTTGTTTCGGAGAGTACTTTGCTGACGAAGTAGATTGGCCTCTGCACCTTGAAGACGCGGCCTTCCTCCGTTCGCTCCACGACAAGCGCCGCGCTGACGACTTGGGTTGTGGCGGCGATGTAGAGGAGCAACGGCTCTTGCGGTGCTGGGGCGACCAATACTGGAGGCGAGGTCAAGAATGCCTTCAGTCGACTGAGGGCTTCCTGAGCTTCTTGGGTCCAGTAGAAACGATCGGATTTCTTCAGTAGCTTGTAAAGTGGCATCCCACGCTCACCGAGGCGAGACACGAAGTGGCTCAGAGCCGCGAGACACCGCTCATGGAGGAAGATGACCTACTTGGTACTGAACTTGAGCAAAGAAGGTTGACGCACACTTCACCGCTCTACCAAACATTGAGCAAGACGGTGGAAAGAAAGATGACAATGTCACTAACCCAACGGTCGAGTTCAAAGAAAGCCTTCTTGGATATGGTGACTCGCCCATGGAGGAAGATGACCTACTTGGTACTGAACTTGTAGAATTCCAGAAGAATACCAATGTTTCCCAGGAGATGGAACATGACTTATATGGAGATTTAGAATAGTCTCCCTACACCCCTTTTGCTTTATGTTGCATTTCCATTAGTTGAGTCTCCTTAAGTGCCTCATCAGTTTGAATAATTATGTTCCTGAATGAACATTTGATCTATGCTCCTGTTGAGCAATTATCAGTGATAATTAAATAAAGTGTTTTCCAGAATATTTGATATTTTTGTGCTATACTTGTTCTATATTCTACAATTTTTCCTAATGCAATAATTGTTTGATTGTTATACTATGCAACCTGAAGTTAGTATTGCTTGCTGGGCATAGCAAAAAGACTTTCCTAGACCTGAAGATTTCTTATGCCCTGTTTGTGCTATAGGAAAACTTACGGTTAGATCCTCTAACTTGTAGAAGAATCACTGAATTTCCTAGAGAAAATTCGAAGTGATATCTGTGGACCTTTTCGGCCCCTGTTGGGCTCTTTCAGATATTATATATCTCTTATCTACTAGGAACCTGCTTCTGCTAAAGTTAATTGACCAAAATTTTTTAAAAAAGCCTCCTTTTCAGAAGAAATAATCAAGTCTATTCAAATGGACAATGCTAACGAGTTTAACCTCAAAAGCATTTAATAATTATTATGTAGCTCTGGGCATTAATGTAGAGCACTCTGTACCTTATGTCCACATATTAGAATGGCCTTGTAGAGTCATTATTAAAGGAATGAAATTTATTGCTTGACCTCTTTGCAGAATAGTAGGCTACCCACCAGTTGCTGGGGCCACGCAGTGCTGCACACTGCGATATTAATTCAACTCAAATCAACTGCATATTATGGATTTTCCCCGTTGCAGATAGTGCATGGAAGAGAATTAAGTATTTCCCATGCATCTGCGAAAATTTGGCTGTGTTGTATACATGTCAATCTCTCCACCATAGCGTACCACTATGGGATCTCACCAGAAGTTGGGGATCTGTATACGGCTCAGTACACTGATTGTACTAAGGACATTTATCGGCATTAGGGGGAGATAAGTACCACATTAAAGAATGCCGAGTCCTTAGATCCACGCACTAAAGAAACCGAACTTGAAGTTCGGAAAGTAATAAATCTACAACAAATAAGCTAAGAATCTGCCAAATGCCTTCACTGATCATAAGGTAGTGGAAAGATCTCATATACCTGCAGTATATGCACCTAAAAGAGTGGAAATATCTTAGAAGGATATTGAACCCACTCTTGACCCTCATGATAAAATGAGGGGGAGGCCTCCAGGTGCACGGGACTCAATTCCGCGGAGACGTCCGCAGAATTAGGGAATCAAATAACTGAGAACACTACCCATGACAGTGGAAGAAGCTTAACCTGGGGTTGAGAAAATCCCTGAAGTGAGCCATCTAGAAGATGGTAACATCCCTGAAGTGATCCATCTTGAAGATGATAACCCCAGCGTATATTTGTGCGCACAATCCAACGCTGGGAAGTCGGAACACCCAGACTTCATCGTTGTGGGAAATCACGAGGAGTTGGAAGAAATTAATAAAAGAGATATCCCTGGAGTGATGTAGGAGAATTATATAGAGAAAGATTACAATTGTCGACATATTTTGCCTCTAAAAATTGCTAAAATCTGGATCCAGAACCAAAGTCCATGGCAGAGTGCCAGAAGCGCTCATATAGGGTCAAATGAAAGAGCAATTGAGGTAGCGCTCGCTTAATAAGAGAAAAGTTCTTAGTCCTGTTGACCGAACATTTCTTGAAATATTCCTTGTATGATCAAATGAATTTTTTATCCTGAAGAGATATGAAAATATCCAGGTGGTGAGATATAAAGCGAGGCTTGTAGCATAATGGTTTTAGCAGAGACCCATTATCGATTACGATGAAACCTATTCTCCTGAAATGAATGGAATAACGTTTCGAAATTTAATATTGATGGCAGCAAGATTAAACTTATCAATACAGTTGATAGATGTAGTGACCGCATATTTATATGGGTCACTGAATACGGATTAAAACAGTCGATAAGGATGTGGTACAATCGACTTAGTAAATTCCTTTTGAAGAAGGAATATGGTCCCTGTAGGAATATTGTCCCTATGTGTTTGTAAAGAAATCCCAAAATGGATCTTGTGTAATCTCAATATATATTTTGATGATCTGAATGTCATCAAAACCATAGATGAATTAAAGGAACCAAGTACTTACCTTTCGACAAAGTTTGAGATGGAGGATTTGGGTAAAACTAAATATTGCTTAAGCCTGCAGCTTGAGCATTTCCCAGAAGGAATTTTAGTGCCAAATTTAAGTCTGGTTTTGTATTTCTCTGCAGTGGTGCAGCCATTTCTTGGCGGTCTTTCAAACAGACTTTGGTAGCCACCTCTACCAACCACTCAGAGATTATATCGTTGTTTGAAGCCTTATGGAAATGCGTTTGGCTAAGGCGTGTAATTAACCACGTCCAGAAGACATGTGGTATGAACATCGTCGATACCCCTACTATTATCTATGAAGATAATGCTGCTTGTGTTGCACAAAATGCAATTGGATTATGTAAAGAGCAACATCACGAAGCATATCGCTCCTAAGTTCTTTTATCCCCACGAACTCCAGAAGAATGGTGAGATAAAAATAATGCAAATAAGTTGTGTGAAAATATAGCAGATTTATTCACAAAATCCTTGCCAAAGTCCACTTTCCTAAAGTATGTTAATGGCATTGGAATGAGACGACACAGAAATTTGCATAGTTCAGGGGGAGTAAATCCCTGAACCATAATCCCTTTTGCTCGATCCTGAAGATTATAGTTTATGTCTTGAAGATTATAAGTTGTGCTCTTTTTCCCTTCGTGAGTTTTCCTGAAGTTTTCTCACATGAAGGTTTTTAATGAGGCAACTAGTGTAACACGGAGTGCGAGTGCAATGTACTCTTTTCTCCATCCCTTTTTTTCCCACCGGGTTTTTGAGAGGAGTTTTTAATGAGACATATGCATTACGCGGTATTCGCCCAAGGGGGAGTGTTATGAGATAAAGACTCTAACCGTATTCGGTTAGGAGTATATCTCTATTATGTGGGCGAATCCGAACTTATCTCCAGGGGTCCTCCACTATATATATAGGGCATTGCTTTGTACAGAATTGATCAATCGAATAAAGAGAGAGGTTTCCCCCTTGTATGGTGTGCTTCTCCTTTCTTCTGTTCGTGTGATTGCTTGGCGTGCCGCGGATTGGCGTGGGTGAACAATCTTGTTTCACAACACACACCACACAAATTGGACAGATTCCAAGTGTCCAAGAGGGACAACCAGCACAGTAGGAAATGCATAGGATCCGTAGTAACACCAAATTACAGGGATACCAATTTTCTTTTTTGTTTGTTTGTGCGATCCAATAATACATCTATCCATGCGATTGATATACTTGGACAAGGATTGATGGAATTGGGTGGGATTATAATAACAGAATAACAGATACGTGAAGATAACACGGAGTAGTACGTGATTGAAACCATCTCATCTTTTTTTTTTTTTTTAAAGAACTTTTCCCAGGTTGTTGCTTCTGGAATTTGACTTTTACCACTATCCTCTTAATTTTTGTTTTACCGACGAGCAGACGAAGCTGGATTACGCCAGACAGACTCGTGGCTAGGACTGATTGGCTACTGCATGTGCTTGCGGCTGGGGCCACACATTGGAAAGCGTAAGGGTAAGGCGCGTCCGCGTCAAGTCCACGCGGGACGCAGGTGGCAAGGACGGACGGACACGCGGGCCCCACCACCCGCACGAAACTACAGAAATCCTCAGTGTATTTGGTCCTATACGGTTTTTTTCGAAGCTTTGCCTTATTTAGTTTCCTTGCAAACTTTTTTCACTTTCTCTTTCGAAAAATTATAAATCTAGCCTCTTACTCGACCGCAGAAGCAAGATAGTTGATACGTATCATCTGGCGTGCTCTCTTACCATATTAGTTCACCGGCCCCACATACACCGCGACAAACGAGCTACTACTTGAGCTCAGTAAGTATTGTCACGGTACCCAAGCTCAGTTGGTACCTGACAAGGTAGAAGAGTGTGGTAGGTGACACGTATCACCGGCCAGTGCTTCTATGGTTAAGAAGTGGTTAGATTTACAAGTCTTTTCTTCTTTGGACTTCTCCTTAACGAAATTGCAAATCTAGCCTCTTTCTCGACCGTAGAAGCATCCGTAGGTGACACGTGTCACATACCGCGCCCATCTACCACGTTAGCAGGCCCGTCTTGGGCCTAGGCAACAGGGGCAACCGCCTAGGGCCCACGAAAGATAGGGGCCTAAGCCCATGCATGTATACATGTATGTATATTATACAACATCTGTACTAAACATACTTATTAGTTGGGCCAGCTGAATTGCCAAAGTATACATGAAATAAATGAATAGATTTGAGAAACTTAAAATGTTAAAAGTATATTTGGGTTTTTACTTAGCTAAAAAACATGAAGTCATTGGATACTGTTGCACTAAATTTGCACATACTTTTTCTCAAAACGATTCATTAGATGTTGAGTTAGATGAACTTTTTTAAAATTAAGAATGCTGCAAAATTATTTTGCTAGATGTACCAATGTCTGCTATTGAGATTTTTGAGTTTTTTTAGAGATATATATTGCTATCCAAATGTTTCATTTACTTATCAAATCTTGTTTGTTGTTCCTATGGCAGTAGCATCAGCTGAAAAAAAAGCTTTTCAAAGTAAAAACTATTGAACAACTAGTTAAGGTCATCAATGTCACGGAAAGGCGAATGGTCTGACCACTTTATGCATTGTGAAAATATGTTGGATTAGATTGATGTTAACACTATTATCAAAGGCTCTGCATCTAGAAATGTTAAAAGAAATTGCTTTCTATGATCATTGTATTAGCAACTCGCTTACTTGTTTTGCAGGTAATAGATGATGACTCATGGCTCTCCTTTAGTGTACTTTGGTAATGTAATTTTCTCCCAAATCGTCTTGTCTTAGTAGCATGTTATAATTTTTTAGATTTATTAATAATATTATTGTGCTAATGGATTGTTGTCAATGAGTAATTTGTATCTTGTGATATACTAAGTCTAATGGCAATTGAAATAAAAAAAATTATTACATGTTTACATTAGGATGAAGAGCATTCACTTTTGTCATGCCCGAGAGCCTCCAAAATGCCAAGAAAGGCCTTGCACGTCAGTACTTACTGAGCTCAGGTATCACGATAGTTACCTATCGAGCTCTAGCATCGCGGTATCCTATCCTAATGAGCTCAAGTACCGTGGTACCCATCTTGTCGAGCTCGGGTACCACGGTATCTCGTCTGTTGGATCGGTGTGATGTCGGCAACCCACTACAGTAGAGGAGCATGATAGGTGATATGTATTGCTTGGCAGTGGTTCTATAGTGAGAAAGAAGACTAGATTTATAATCTTATTTGCCAAAGAGCCAAAGATAAAAATAAAATAAGTGCGAAGGAAGACAATATGCCAAAGCTTGAAACTACAGCAAGATCTGACGAGGCATCACTGACTAATAGCCCATCGCCATGCCTCCACAGCAATAGGAGAGCATCATCTGCTGAAGCCAGAGGCTGATAGGTCGCGTTACAAGTCAAATTATAATTACTGAAAATTTCTGCGTTCCAAATATAGCCAAAAAAATTAAAGTGTTACAGTATATAGGATTTTGTTTGTATTGTAGCGCTATTTTTAGTTTTCAAGTACATGGTGCTTGACGTGCGGTATTAGATTTTGATCCCCCAATATTACGGAAATCTTTTTGTACCATCAGTTGCTTCTCTCTCTCTCTCTCATTGTTGTATGTATTCTGAAGAAGATCATTGTGTTTGCTTGTTACTACAAGCATCGAAGTTATTGCCTTCATGCTGAGAATTGTATCGAAATGTTTGGTCACTTTTGTCATGTCAAGTACATTTGGAAAGTGACACATAACAATCGTGCAATAACAATAATATAGTTTTTTTTTAAAAAAAAACAATCGTGCAATAACCATTGGCATGTGAAATATTCTGCGAGTACCACACGAATCACATGCGTGTGATGTTTAACATTGTTGACTTTAGATGCCCACTCTTGTTTGACAAAACCAATGCATGGCGTGTCTCTTGGTTCTAATTACCTTCCCCTCCTTCACACCCTCCACAAGGCAGGTGATGCCAATGCACACCATGGACTTAACTCACGCTCATAGCTTGCAACTTGCAAGTCTCCAATCCATGATGCAACATGAACACCATAGGATGGCAAGAACACTCTGAACTGCAGTAAGTGAGGTCAACTGTTCTAAATCAGCACTAGTATACAGTACAATGACGCAGCCATGCATGGGAATATGAGATTCCATCTCCATCTATCTACGTACAATTCCAGGATCGTGACCGAAGTAAGCTAGACGAAGAGAAAAATGTTGGTCGGTGTCATGCTTTTTTACAGCACATCGTCGGTGTTCAATGAGAAATCGGGCTCGTCGGGCTTGGCCAGCTTGGGGAACTTAATGGAGGAGACGTCGTCGATCCTCTGCTGCACGACCTTCTGGTGCGCGCCTCTCTTGGTGTTCTTGGCGAACTTGGACGCCAGGAACGTCACGCCGAGGTGCACGCCGGTGCCGCCGTCGCCTTCCGCCGCGGACGCGCCGTGCCCGCCTGTGTCGCCGCCGTCCTTGTACTCGCCGAGCAGCGGCGCGCTGTCGTTGTCGGCGGCGGGCCCGTACTCCTCGTCGTCGTCGTCGTCGTCGGCGCGGCCCTGGCCCTGGTAGTAGAGGCCCTCCTGCTTCATGAGCTCCTTGGCGAGCTTCCTCTTATTGTACCGCCGCCAAGCGCCCTGGACGAAAAGCGCACCCCAGCTGCGCCACTGGTGCGAGTAGTACCGGAACGCGTGCTGCAGCCGCTTGCTGTGCAGCCGCTTGAACTGGTTGGCCACGTACTTGAGGTCCTCGGCGCGCAGCGCGAACGCCTCCACCTCCGTCAGCGACCGCACCGTCCGCGTCGACTGCGGGGAGTTGAGGCTCGGGTTGGGCATCAGCGCCCACGTCAGGAGCTCCTCCCCGCAGAAGTCGCCCGGCCTGAGCGTGATCGAGCTGAAGAAGTTGGTCCGGCCGCCGTCCGTGGTCGAGCTCTCGAGCTCGCCGCGGATGACGAAGAGCATCTCGTTGACGGGGTCCCCTTCGCGCACGATGTACGCGTCCTTGGTGCTCAGGGACGACACCAGGCGCTCGCATATCGCGTCGAGGAGTTGCTCGTCCATCTGCGAGAAGAAGGGCACCTGCAGAGTGTGTTTTGAGTAGCCGTCAGTGAGTATCATCAACTCATCGTGTGCGGCAGCTGAGCTGAGGCACGCACTCGTCGCACGAGGGCGAGGCAGAGGTGTCGCTGGATTTCACGACGGATATCCAGCGGCAGCGACTGAAGGATGGATTCCTCGTCGACGCCCCTGGTGGCGAGCCATTTGTACTGGAAGAACCTTCGCACGCGCTCCTGAAGCTCTAGGGGCAGCTGACGGTGCCTCATCCACTCCTCGATGTCCCGACGCTTCACCCGCCACTCCTCCAGCCTTACTGTCATCGACTGCAAGTATGTCTGGAAGAAAGGTGAAACGGGATTAATTAGTAGTCAGGAAAATGCTCAAGATGGTGTCCTGAAAATGGAGCAGACGCTGCCATGCTGATTTCAGTTGGGATTAATTAAACCCTTTGCACCCAGAATGCAGAACTTGAGGCAATTACAGGACCAAAAGCATCAACAGCTAAAAAAGCAATTCTTCCAACATTGAATTGAAATATTAGTAGTAAGTGGTGACAGGATAAACCGAAGCAACATAAAAAAAATGTACAAAACAATAGTAAAGCAGTATGGCTGACAAAATACGCAGTTTAGAAATATATGTTCTTCTGTCTGAGCATCACGATTTATGGGTTCGTAGTTTCCTGTTCAAGATATCATTAGGGGTGTTTTTTATTGAACGTGGTTCAAAAGGAAAGAAGATTGAGAATAATTCGCACCATGTTTGCCAATACCCACAACTGCATTGACACCCATGAGGGAATTGCAAGTGACTGATGCTAGCGCGAGGATTTTGCAAATTCGTCTGTACACTATGTTATTGCTATGCCCTACAGGTGATGCCACACTCACTGTTGAAGAACCGATTTAAAATAGATTTAAATCTTTAAATATGCAAGCCAAAACTAGGCATACATTTTAGGAGAATAAATACCTGCATGTTTCCAATGAGATGTGAAAAGAAGACAAGGCCCATAATGCATATCAGAATGCAAAATATGGTTTCCCCCCTGTAGGTGCTGTTCTGTAAGTTCTGTCCATAGGAACTAATTTGCAGAAAATAGAAGGAACAAGAGTTATTCTTGTATCATATAATTTGAAGTGGGAATTCATATATAATCATATGAAATACTCCACCTTTGTACCTCAAGTTCCGAAAACCCCACCAGAGGCAGTACAGATACTTATCACAGAATGTCGCCTTCAAAACATCCAGATTCAGCGCATCAGCAAATAATCCATAATTATATGTGGCTTCAGGAAGTTTGCACACTTTATCTATGTTACTTCGTGAATGCCAATCCATACGTATAGGGTCTTTAATGGTTTTGCAGTCCAAATAGCTCATAAAACATTTAGGTATCTTTGCGTCAGTGCCATTCTCCTTTGTGCACACGTCCACCCAACAGGTGTACTGCCGCTCAATGGACAACAGATACCACAGGGCTCCAAGAACCTGCATACACCATGCATCATTCTAGGAAACGTCCAGTAAACAGAAGGTAAATTTGAAATCTTCAAACTGTATTTGCAACAAGCCAGATAATTCAACATTTTGAATGGAGCATTACTGAATAAGTAGATAATGGAATTGAAGTAATGCGGAACTTTGCATTCCTTTGTTGAAAACTAAAGGAAAAAGATGGCATACATGGCTTGCCAATGTGTAAAGAAGCAGGTTGTAAGCAGCTCCTGCCCAAGCAGTTCTTGTGACTACTCCACTGGCCTTTACAATCTTAGAGTTCAAGGATACGATTAGAAACACTCTTGGTATATACTGGATCAACACAATCATTGACAGTGTGTTGTTGGTGTGATTGGCTGAGTTGCTCATAGCTGGTATAACAAACCAGATAATCACCTGCAGTAATCAGGGAAACAAAATAAGAAGTTAAGAACACATCAATCTGGTGTGTAAAATTCTGAAACAAATACTGGTTATATAAGCTGAATTATGTAATACGACATTTAAGCTCAAGCATTGATCAGGGAAGCTGCATTAATATCTGACAACTCACTCACCGATGCAGCATCTGATACAAACATTTAATAAGGGAGATTCACAAGAGGAAACCTCTTATTATTGCACGGTATAAATCATGCCTTGTTTTTTCATACATAGCACGCCATTTAAGATAGTGTTTGATGCTAGCATACTGAAAAGGGCAATGGTGCCATGCACAAGGAACACAAGGTTGCATCCCATCAAAATCTTGAACATCCTGGCACTTTCAGACTGCTTGTCATACCATAATATTGAAGAGACAAGCAATTGGACACATGCAAGGAACAATATACATCACCACAAACAAGATTATCAAATATGAAATGGCTCCCTGTTCATCTTAGGGGAGCCCCCCAGGACCTGATGATTTCTCATATAGGGCCTATATATTTATCAAGAAATGGTGGCCAAGAACCGTAGCATATGAGAGAGGGAGTCTTGCCTGCGGGATTGGGAGCATGGCGGCGAGGTCGATGATGAAGTCGTTCTTGAGGTAGCGGATGGCGATCTGGTCGGGGTCCCTGACGAGCTCGCCGCGCCCGAACACCCGGGAACTCGGCGCGACGAACGCGGTGCGGAACTTGAGGATCATGTGCGCGAGGTAGAAGAGGTCGGCGACGGTGCGTACGGCGGTGACGGCGACGCCGATGCCCATGTCGATCTTGACGCAGGAGTCGCCAGCGGTGTGGAGGAGGTAGAAGTACATGGGGTCGACGAAGAGGCCGACCATACAGGTGACGAGGAAGAGGCGGTTCCAGCGGAGGACGACGTCGTCGCCGGGGTCGAGGATGCGGCGGGGCGTCCACGGGCGGCGGCGCGGTGGCAGCGCGGAGGCGGCTCCGGGGCCGGGACGGAAGAAGGGGAGCGGCGGGCGGCGGAAGGGCGGGAGGACGTGGCGGTGGAGGAAGCCGGCCATGGACGCGGGTGGAGGTGGCGCGCGAGTGAGGCGGTGCGTGTTGGGAGGCGGGCGAGGTGGTGCGGGTTGGGAACCCGGTACGCGCGCGGCCGCGCGTTGCGGGGGTGCACCGGCGCGAGCGAGCGCTCAATTGGCATTCGGCCCGTGCCGGTGGGAGAGGGATTGTTGTGACGTCATCGCATGCCTCGGCTCTCGTGTTTGTTGGGCCCAGGACCGGGCCTGACAGAGCAATTGATCTCACTGTATTAGTTCTCCCTTCATCCCATTATATACAGGTAACTTCTACCAATACAGAGATCAAGGAAGTAATTGTGTTGTGCGGAGTTTGATGGGGTTAATGCATGCATGCGCATGAGAGATGAGAGAGAAGGTTAATGCATGTATGCATGCGTATGAGAGATGTGAGAGAAGCCAGAACAGGAGCCGAGGAGGCAATGCGCCCTGTATTCTGGGACTTAAAAAAAAGCAGTTGTGCCTTATATTTTGGGATGAAGGAAGTAGTACTGTACAAACAGTAGCCAAAGCGTAGCTACATGAATGTAGAGTAAGATCATCTCCAACAGCACTCTCTAAATTCTCTTAAAAGATTTTTATTCCTATATCTCCTCTCTTCAATAGTATTCCCTAATCCCACTCTCTATTTCCTTCCTTTTATATTATAATGATATTTCATAATCGTCATACGAGCAATGCTTATTTTTATCGAGAAAAATTCGAACGGCTATTTTTGAATACGAGAATTTAAAATTTATTGTAACAGCCATCGTAATGGCTATATTGTAACGGCTATTTTTTTTGGGCTATATACATAGCTGTCGACGATTGGTTTCGCCGGCAATGAGATTTGTGATTCTAGGGGATTTGTGCGGGATCTGAGCTGGATGGCAACACAGGATGTGAGGGCGATCTGCGTTTAGACAGGTTCGGGCTCTCTCGGAGGAGATAATACCCTAGTCCTGTGTTCTTGGATATATGAGCGTCTCTCTTTTTCTTGTTTCTCCCTCCTCTCCTTATATACTGGGGGAAGGGTACATGACAGATGGGCGCCACCGGGCCCTCGACATGGCGGCCTCACCAACACATATTTTGTCTTCGTCGGCTATGACACACTACGTCTTGGAGAGGTGGTTGTGCTTTCCCCGACCCACGCCTGCCGCCCTGTCAGGTTCCAGCGTCTGCAGGCTCTGCGAGTGTCAGGCTGCATGCTTCCTTTTTGGCGGGTTGTTTGGGCGTGGCGCGAAGCTTCCCCGAAGGATCGAGAGTTGCCTTGGGGAACAAGTCGAAGCCTCCTCCGGGCCCGTCGTGGCGCTTCTGGGCTTTGGGCCTGCGAGTCCGCCCGTCTAGCCCAGTCGAGTGTAGGCCCCACTTGCGGGACCCCTATCTCAGACATCCCACAATAGCCATTGGCACTTCCAAGCCTTGCCCATTTCTGAATGTTCACTATTTAGTATATCTCAATAAATCATCGCAACTTAGTCCAGCATTTTCTCTCAGAAAACTCATCATCGAATGACGAAGATGAATCTCTTCTTATAGTAGCATACCCAGCACAGAAGCAAGATGAGTGTGTGAATGCTCGACACCATAGGGTTCTATTTTTGGTCATCACTACGTAGATCGCAATAGAGAGGAATGGCATGTCAGGCTATACCAAGACTATTTTGTTGATGCTCCGTTCTACGGCTCAACCTTCTTTCACCATAGGTTTACAATGAGAAATATTGTATTTCTTTGTATTTTTTGTTGATCATCTTATCTATGGCCATTCTTCTTTTCTGTGTAGGTTTAGAATGAATCGTTTCTATTTCTTAGCATATTGCATGCTATAGAAGCCCATGATGATTATTTTGTTCAAAAAATGAATTGTGCTAGAATTGTTGGGTTATATTTTTTTACAAAAGATAACTGCAGCATTCTAGATGATAGCTTATAGAGCACCAGCAGATACTATTGATGATTGTCTGCGGATTGCAGAAAGTACTACCATAGAGAGCCTTAAAAGGTTTGTGCGAGCTATTATTGTTCTCTTTGGAGATGAGTATGTGAGATCTCCAAATAAAATTCTACTGCTAAAGTACTTGCAATTGGTGAGGAAAGAGGTTTCCTGAAATGCTAGGAAGCATAGATTGCATGCACTAGAGGTGAAAAACTTGCCCTACAGCATGGCAAGGCTTGTATATTGGGCATGTACACAAGCTGTAGGATCGAAGTATACGAATATAGCAATCAGAGGGGGGTGAATAATTGTGTGAAAGCTAAAACCAAATTCTTGATCTACTAAAAGTTCAACCCAAAACAGAACCAAATAATAGCCTCGTATTCGACAAAAACAGAATGACAGAGGTTCGGTAAAACGTGAATTCCCGGAGATCCAACCGTCGGAACAATCTAAAATTTGGACACAAGAAACTAGATTCCAATACGAATCGAAGCCAGAAAGAATCAGCTCGATCGGACTTACGGATCAAAAGTTATGAACCTCACAATCTTGCTATGACAGAAGATGACGAGAATAGATCTAACTAGAATTGTAGCTCGCCGAAAGATTTGAAGAACTTGATCTTTATTTCTCCTTTCTTTTGTCTAAAGTACTCCAAACAAAAGAGTACAACCCTAAAGCTTGCTCAAAGCTTGATGCCCTTCAACAGGAGACAACCCCTACTATTTAAAGGAGCAAAACACAAGGAGCCATGAATACAATTCCTACTCCTAATCCTAGAAGGAGTCCCACTCCTAATCCTAGAAGGAGTATGTATTCAACACAACTCCTCTTGGCCCAACCTGGCCAAGTACAACTCTTGCACGCGTATGGCAACCCTACCATATTCACGTGACTAACACTTTGCACACGAATGACCTCCTGCCATTCTCACGTGACTAACCATTCTTCATGTGCACCATTCTCTTAGCCCGAACATCCCGCATGACATCCTTGACCACCAAGACCTCAGTTCCCCCTGAACCTAGTCCCGAACCTCAGTTCCTCCATGTACCTAGTTTCGGTCCCGTCATCAACCACATTCGCCCTCGAGCAATACCTGCACATGAACAAACCACAAAACGATTCCGAGCACAAGTCCGCGACTTGACTCAACATTAGTCCATGTAAATACTCACACGAGCATTGCATAAAGTCCGCTTGAAAACAAGCATCATGAAATTCTCACAAATTTCATAATCTCAAATTCAAACCAGAATTCAATTCGAAAATTGCTCAAAACCCTAATCGAGCAAAAAACCATTCACGCCGGACCAAAAATCCGGTCCGGCGCAAACCGTCAAAAATCCACCTTGCTTGTGGAGGGGAGAGTCCGTCGTACACACGAAACTTACTGGTTTTGGAAGTTTCAGTCCGGCTCAAAAACGTTTGAAAACACGTTCACGGCGGACCAAAGAAAAGCAAATCCGTGCATAAGGGAAACTTACTGTTTCTTGAAAGTTTGGTCCGGCACAAAAGAGAACTTCACTGTTTCTTGTCAAATTGTCAAACTCATGCACAAAACACATTTTCCAAGTTCAAATCTTAGCCAATTTTTCAGCACATGATTTCACAATCCCCCCCTTGATGAAAACATTGGCAACACCAATTAGAATTGAACATTTGGCATTCACTTTACAAAAGATTTTGAAATCCAAAGGATCAATGAAAAAAAAGAGAAAAAACACAGAATTCCCCCTTTGACCAAAATGCAAAACAAAATCTCCCCCTGAGAAGGAAAATGTGTGTGAATGTGCAATGTGCCCAAAAATTCCAAAAATCTCCAAACTTCTCCCAAAATTCCAGAAACAAATCCCCCTTTTTCTTCTCCCCCTTTTACTTAAACTTTTCAATGATTCCCAAATTTCTCCCCCTTTGACAATGGATTCATCAAGAGTACAAAAGAGAGAACATGTTCAAAAATTTTCTGAAACAATGATTTCACAAGGAGAAACAAGGAAGTGCCAAGATAGGAAAAGATGAGCTCATTCGATCATATAACCTTATATATCACATAATATGCAAAAAACATGATCTTGATGTGATTTTAACAAGTTAGGAAATGACATGCATCTCAACCTCAATTCAGTCAACTATAGCCAAGTACGAAGCAAAACCTTTAGTAGAAAAAACAAAGGCTCAAAGTTGAAGCAACTAACAAATCAGGGCGAGCAAGTAGTTTCAACTCCAATCTAGGAGACCAATTTAATCTTTAAACAGTAAACGGCATGTGGCATGCTTGAAGCATACTTCTTTTATTTCCTTGGAGTGGCATGCTTGAAGCATACATCTTGTCTTTTGAGGGAATGGCATGCTTGAAACATACATCTTATCTTTTAGGGAAAGCATCCTGAAGCACATAACTTGAGGTTTCTGCTTTTAACAACCCTTTTTTTTAACTGATTCCCTTTTCCTTTATTTTTTTAATTGTAAACATGCAAGGAGATTGAAAGGTCTTTTGAAAGAGTAAAGCTGAAAACACACTTGCTTCATAGCCCAAATTTTGTCAAGAAGATTCAATATCAAGCTTAGAAGAGTAAGATATCACAGAGTAATTAGCTATAGGCCAATCAGACCAAGGAATTCTACAATATCATTTTTAGTTCAAGTGGAACAATTTAGATTATCATATATTAGCACAATTACATAATATATAAAGAAATATGATAAAGTGAGCTCATTAAGTGAAAGAACTTGGCAAGGAAACTCCCCCTCAAAACAAACCTATTGGATGAACAATCCCATGTTCTCCCCGAATAAAAGTAAAACGAGAAGAGGACAAAGGTTTTGTGAAAATGTCTGCCAATTGATGTTCAGTATCCACATGGTGAAGCACAATGTTGCCTTTTTCAACATGATCTCTAAGAAAGTGAAATCTGATGTCAATGTGTCCAAGAAAGAGAATTACTCAAGAAGTGGCATGAACTAGATGTACTTTTTCTATCAATTCTACATCCTCCAAATTCAGCATCAGAGAAAGCTCTTAAACTAATGCATGAGGAAGCAGAAAGCCAAATGCCAAAATCTTGAGTACTACGGAGATACCTTAAAATCCTCTTGATAGCTTGTCGATGTGAAGCACGCGGGGAAGCTTGAAAACGAGCACACAAGCACACAGCAAACTCCAATTATCTCATCCTCAATAGCATCATCATCATCTTCATCAACAAAGATACTCTCCCCTGAACATATGCACATGTACCTGCACTATTTGGACTAGTGCCTTTTGCGAAAACAGAGGTGGAAGACGCATCTTGAAAAATAACACTTTTAGCACGAGATGCACGAGTGAAGGAGGAGAACCAATTCTTATCATCGGACATGTGGCATGAGCATCCGAAATCCACTAGCCATATGTTCTCCTTCCTCGCGTGAGAAGGCTACATAGAAGCAGAAAGTGTCGAGGTCTCGGTACTGGGGTTAGAAATAAGATGTTTAGAAATCCAAAGATCTTGAGACACACGACGCTTACAACAAGAGGCACAACACGAGCATTCTTATGCACAAAGATAGATTTGTCTTTTCCCGTGTTCTTACCAACAAAAGGTGTTTGCATCACCCTAGGCACATAATGAGAAACAAAGCGTGCCTGTCTGAAATTAGACCTAGCCTTAGTTCTTTCTTTCTTTTGTTGTTTGGCTAGTCTAAAGCAAAAATCTACTAAATGTCCATCTCTACCACAATGAGTACAAGTGTACTTAACAGGATGTTTGGCTTTAGAAGTAGAAGCATCATTTGCATTCATCATAGTAGAAGATAACACTCCAGCAGACTTAAAGACAATTTTCTTAGGCTCATTGATAATTTCAAATTTTCCTCCTTTAAGTGATTTACAACAGTGGGAGCATGTGATTTATGATGAGCATAAGAATCAAAACCTAAACCTTTGTTATGAGTGCTGACTTTTGATTGATCCAAGATCATGTTTAGGTTTTTCTTTCCTTTAGTGAAACGTTCTAATGACTTTTTCAAGTAATCAATTTTTCGAGAAAGAGTTAAACAATTATTACAGGGAACGTTCACTTTTCCTTTTTGCTTGCAACAAGTTGAGCATGAAAGAACCTCATGTGTAAGCAAATCTTCTGTCATTTGAGAAGCCCTAGCATTTGCATCATGCAACTTCAATTCTAGTATGGAGCATTTAGAACATGGAGTTGTATCATGCAAATCAATGGTAGAACAACTAGCATGTTTAACAAGTTTCTCATTTTTCTCATTTTCAGCATTGATTTGCTCTAACAAGGAAACATGTTCTTTCCTAAGCAAAGTAAGCTCATTGTAAATTAAGTCACATGATTTGCAAGTATCATCATCAGGAATCAAGGTTTTAAGCCTAGCAATTTCAGCATTCAATGACTCCACAACAAAATCATATTTCTTAATTTTCTTGTCACGTTTATCAAGCAATTTACCAAGTCGAGCAACAGCAATAGCTAATTCATCGTAAGAAGGATCTACCTCATTGAAGTCGTTGTTGTGGTCGTCCTCAGTGAAGCTGTTGCTGCTTTTAGCCATGAGACACAACCCCGTCAACTCATGCTTGCTTGGAGTTGCATCGTCCTCACTGCTCTTCGAATCCACATCGCTCAAATTGACTTGTTCAAGAGCGGAAAGAACTCGGTGGACAACTTTGTTGTTGATGAAGCTTTTCTTCTTTCTATTACTTGAAGAGAACTTCTTCTTCTCTTTTCTTCTGTCGTTGTCCTTCTCCTCCCTTGATGCTTTACTTGCAAGTTTTGGACAGTTTGGACGAATATGGTCGAGATCACCACACTCATAGCATCTTGGAGGATCACCACCACCTCTCTTTCTCTTTATCACATTTTGCAAAGCTTTGTTAAAGCGAGAAGAGAGTAGTGACAAGTCTTCTTCTGGGAATTGCTCAATCTGTTCATCGATTAGTGAAGACAAGAAAGATAGAGCAAAACTTGAAGCAGCACCATTATGAGATATGCTAGATTGAGATGTCAAAGCAATTGATTTATGATCATTCTTTCTAGCAAGAACATTTAATTCATGAGTTTTCAACTTAGAATACAAAACATCTAATGTAAGTGAACTCATGATAGTAGATTCTCTAATGGATGTAACTTTCATCTCCCAAATAGACATGTCTAATGCACCAAGCAATTGTCTAGCATTAGCAGCATCATCAAAGCTAACTCCAACAGCACGAAGATTACTAAAAATTTTATTGAAACGTGCAAAGAAGTCATCTAGCGACTCACCGGGTTTCATCTTAAATCGCATGTAATCCTTTTTGTAAATATATTGGTGAACCTATTTGATAGTGTTAGAACCCTCATGGTAATCACAAAGAGATTTCCATACCTCATATGCGGATCGAAGATGAACCACTCGATCAAAGTCGCTGCGTCCCAAGCCTTGGATGATCAAGTTGCGCGCCTTGCTGTTTGCTTCAACATGTGCGCGATTGGCGTCGTTCACGTTGTCGTTTGCAGGGACTTCGTATGGCTTGTAGACCTTCTCCCAAATTGCGAAGTCCTAAGCTTGGATGAATGCCTCCATCTTGGCCTTCCAAAACTGAAAATCAGCACCATCGAACACACATGGTTTTGTCGAATAACGATCCATTGATCTAATCACTGGTTAAGATAGATTAGAAAAACCTTGCTCTGATACCACTTGTAGGATCGAAGTATACGAATATAGCAATCAGAGGGGGGTGAATGATTGTGCGGAAGCTAAAACCAAATTCTTTATCTACTAAAAGTTCACCCCAAAACAGAACCAAATAATTGCCTCGTATTCGACAAAAACAGAATGATAGAGGTTCGGTAAAACGTGAATTCCTAGAGATCCAACCGTCGGAATGATCTGAAATTTGGACACAAGAAACTAGCTTCCAATACTAATCGAACCAAAAAAGAATCAGCTCGATCGGACTTACGGATCAAAAGTTATGAACCTCGCAAGCTTGCTATGACAGAAGATGACGAGAATAGATCTAACTAGAATTGTAGCTCGCCGAAAGATTTGAAGAACTTGATCTTTATTTCTCCTTTCTTTTGTCTAAAGTGCTCCAAACAAAAGAGTACAACCCTAAAGCTTGCTCAAAGCTTGATGCCCTTCAACAGGAGACAACCCCTCCTATTTAAAGGAGCAAAACACAAGGAGTCATGAATACAATTCCTACTCCTAATCCTAGAAGGAGTCCCACTCCTAATCCTAGAAAGAGTCCCACTCCTAATCCTAGAAAGAGTATGTATTCAACACAACTCCTCTTGGCCCAACCTGGCCAAGTACAACTCTTGCACGCGTATGGCAACCCTACCATACTCACGTGACTAACATTTTGCACGCGAATGACCTCCTGCCATTCTCACGTGACTAACCATTCTTCATGTGCACCATTCTCTTAGCCCGAACGTCCCGCATGACATCCTTGACCACCAAGACCTCAGTTCCCCCTGAACCTAGTCCCGAACCTCAGTTCCTTCATGAACCTAGTTCCGGTCCCGTCATCGACCACATTCGCCCTCGAGCAATACCTGCACATGAACAAACCACAAAACGATGCCGAGCACAAGTCCGCGACTTGACTCAACATTAGTCCATGCAAATACTCACACGAGCATTGCATAAAGTCCGCTTGAAAACAAGCATCATGAAATTCTCACAAATTTCATAATCTCAAATTCAAACCAGAATTCAATTCCAAAATTGCTCAAAACCCTAATCGAGCAAAAAACCATTCACGCCGGACCAAAAATCGGTCCGTATAACGTGAAAACAAATGGCCAAAATACACCTTGCTTGTGGAGGGAGAGTCCGTCGTACACACGAAACTTCTTGGTTTTGGAAGTTTCGATCCGGCTCAAAACGCTTTGAAAACACGTTCACGGCGGACCAAAGAAAAGCGGTCCGGCTGACAAGGGAAACTTCTTGCTTTCTTGAAAGTTTGGTCCGGCACAAAAGAGAACTTCACTGTTTCTTGTCAAATTGTCGAACTCATGCACAAAAAACATTTTCCAAGTTCAAATCTTAGCCAATTTTTCAGCACATTATTTCACACAAGCCAATAATAATTCTAGAAACCATTGCTTCATAAGATCTATGCATTTGGTATGCCTTTTTTGGTTTACCAGGATCTCACAATGATATTAATGTTTTTCACCGTTCTCCTCTCTTTGCAAAGCTAGCAGTAGGACAAGCGCCGAAAGTGAATTATTCTATCAACAATCACAATTACATAATGGGGTATTATCTTGCTGATGGGATATATGCTGTATTGGTAATATTTGTGAAGACAATACTAGCTCCCCAAGGGAATAAAAAGAAATATTTCACCCAAGCTTAAGAGGTAGCTAGGAAGGATGTGGAACAAGCCTATGGAGTTTTGCAATTGTTCGAGGATAAGCATGTTTCTGAGATCAACAAACACTAAGAGATAACGTGACAGCATGTATCGTCATGTACAACATGATAGTTGAAAATAAGTGAAACGGAGGACCACTTGACTACAATTACAAAGAAATTGGAGAAAGAGTTTTGGTGTCACATGAACATATACCCGAACTCTTTGAGTTTATTCAAACTCATCATTCCATTCGGAATAGGCAAACTCACCACCAGCTTCAAGACGCTCTAGTGGAACACTTATGGCAACGTTATGGAGGGGTGTAATTCGATAGTGTTTCAATTATGTACTAATTTATTATATGTATCATAATGTGAATCTTTAAATAAAGAAGTTTCTGATAGCTATAGAAAATAAGTTGATAAGTTCGTACAACATAAGTTCATACAACATAAGGTAAAAGAACACCCTTTAGTCCCACCATAAGATCACGAACAAGGGATTTCATACATGACAAAAGATGCTACAAGGTACTAACCATACTGAATTCTTAATGCCTTAGAAGTTTTAATGCACTATCATCTTCCAACCAAGCAAAAACTCAATTTATCCGACATCAGAAATATGTCACGGCAATAGAAGCTTACTAATTTTAAAAATTTGGTCCAAAGGAATAGGTTCCTCAACTCTTACTATAGTAGAATTTGGATATCAAACAGTGAAACAAAAACCACAATCAATAGCACTATCAGATGCAGCAAGGCAAAGGAGAGTAACAACACATGCATGAGTAGTTGTATAATTTGTTTTCGGGAAAGCATAGAACATTCTAGTTAGAAAAACACCTCAAACTATTAGATTTCTTACCCTTTTTTATGAGGCTTCCCATTTTTTCCAACATGCAAGATCCAAACTTAATTATCAATGCATAAATTTTCTTGATAACCACTGTAGTGACCAAAATGTTAATTCTTGACACATTAAGAAATTAATTTCTAGAATTAAAACAACACAAGGATGCCCAAAAATTCTTTATCGAGGCTCATACAAGCTAGTTGAGACATACATTTTCAGCCTGCTTCATATTCTCTAATACACACATTCTCTCAAGTAAACCAATCATGACGCAATACAATGACAGAACCCCAGCTTTCAGTTCCATCACAACTGATCCCTCTTTAGGGGCAGGAGTCACGGGAAAGCACAGTCAAGCACACAATGCTTCTTCTACCACAAAATTGCAATGATTGAGAGACAAAATTATACACGCCAATAACTAATTATACTGAGAAATAAGTACCCCCACGCGATCAGGTCAAGAGAGGCAAAGCCATACCTGCCTTGGAGGGAGTGGCATTTGGAGGCGACGCAGTGGTAGATCTCTGAAGTGGGGGTGGAAGTGGAAGGTGAGCTCGACGCAGCTGCCGCGAAGGCTGCGAAGGAGGATGTCCATGATGTGGAGCTCCAAGAACCGGTACGTGAAGACCGACATGACGACGAGGGCAGCCAAGGCGTAGTGCTCCGCGGGCACCAGCACCGTCGCGCGGAAAGCAGCTCACAGGCTGACTCACTGCTGGCAACCACCGCCACCATGGAGGGGTTAGGGCTACACTGTTGCACACTAAGGTTTGGGATCGATGTGGAGGTAGCTAGCTCTCCTCGCCTTGCTCATTGATGCATCAAGGCTCCTCGCAGACACGGGAAGGACTAGCCGTTGGCCTCCTTGCCGATGGGGAATCGAATGGGGAAGATAGAGAGAGAGAGAATCCTGGGATTTCGGGATTTCCTCTTCTATCACTAAAGACAGGGAAGATCAATGGGGAATCTGTTGGAGAAGAGATTTCACGATACTGTGTTGCATGTTCCTTATTTTCACGGGTAGGGAAGGGGATAGGGAGACTATTGGAGAAGCTCTAATAGTCCATTTGTTTTTATCTGTTAGTCCAATCTAGACACCAGCACAATTTTTAATGCACGCATAACCCTTTTTATTTATATATTTTAAATAATAATAATGTCAAAGTACTTCTCAGCAACCTATTACTATCATTTTTTATGACGACTGACAAATCAAGTTAACGCTCAAGATTTTCAAATATTAGCTAACACATTCTAAAATAGACATATATTTGAGAATGAAGGGAGTTCAATGCAGTAGTTTCATACTAGGAGTACTTTATTTCTTTAGTATCGTGCGTTCACACGCCACAAGAACATAAGTCTTTACTGACGAAGACAGAATAAAAACAGACAGGATTTGAAGGACTAAGTTAAAAAAAATTTACTACAAACCGACCTACACTTAGACAAAGATAGTAAATATAATCTTGTGTAATCTAAATTCATATACAAACATAGCAAACATATTGTTGTGCAAACTTAATATATAGATTAAAGACAAATAAAAGAAAGAAGAGAGATAAATACAATAGGGTGCGTTTGGTTGACTGTACCAAGTGGTACATGTATGAGATGGTTCAAGAAAAAAGTCATCCATGTGTTTGGTTGCCTGAATGGAACCATCCCATCCTGTACCAAGTGGTACAAATTTAAGGAATATTCTCTCTAGATGCTAAACCATTTCGTTCACCTAAAATAATGGAACCAAATGGTACAGGATCATTCCATCCCATTCAATCTCATACCACGAACCAAACGCACGCTAAAGACACCTCACACAGGTTACCAATGTCAGCGGATGGTGGGCTTGAGCCCAATAAAACTTCCTTGGAGGGTGTTAGGAAACGGATTCGTATCCTGTTAGGAAACGGATTCGTATCCGATATGGACTCTTCCTTATCTCTAAGCAGAACCGCTATATATAGGAGGCAGGGGGTCACCCCATTGGACCTGAAGCTTATCTGAGAATAATAAAGCGAGGCTGGTTCCTCCTCATATTGTGTCTCTCTTTCTCCCTGTCTATTCTCTACTTGAGATCTATTAGAGCAACCGGACTATTCGATGGCGAGGTTGTCTAACACGTTATCGGCCACGACGTTCTCTGGGAGAATTGATTGAAAGGTGAAAGCTCTAATGCGGCACTAGCGGCCAGCCCGACCTCCGCATGATGCATGAAGCGCCGCGCGCTCCTGGCCGCGCCGATCCAGCGTGCGCGAAGTGATGGCGGCCGGTGCCCTCACGATGCAAGACCGCCGCGCCGCTAGCCCTGCCGAGCTTCGCCGCCCCATGCAACGCGTCACCGGTAGCGCTCTGTTGCACGCGAGGCACCCGTCGGCACCAAGTAATCGGCCCGGCGAGCGATGCGTGACGCTGACCCGCCTACCGGACATTGCGGGCCATTTGTTGCCACACTAGAAGTCGGCGACACCATCCTGCACTAGTCTGATGAATCATCAATTTGCAGCTTCCATACTTGATAATAATGGCAATCAGTTTGGTGATACTCCAAGCCTTCATACGAGCAACAGCAACATTCAGACTGGTGGAAATTCGAGCTTTAATGATAGCAGCAACAATCAATCTGGCGAGGGTCTCAGTTTTTCATGCCAATGGAAAGAACTTGGTGCTTCTTTTGTTATGACGCCAGTGCCTCGACGCTCTGCGCACGAGCGGGCCCGCAGATCGCCGGCTCGGGCCGAGCCACATGCGCGCCAAGCTGATGGCGTTCCGCCGCGCACCAAGCATGCTCCGGCCCCGACCGCATCGCGCTCCACCGGCGATCGCGCCGAGAGTCGGCCTCGGCCGCTTCCGGCCCCCGCTTCGCTCTCGCCTTAGCTCATTGGCGGCGTCGGCCAGCTTGGATCGCCCGCTGCCACGCGCTTTCTGCGCCGGTGCCGGGTAGCTCTGCACCCATCTTGCGGCCGGCCATCTTGTCCCGATCGGCATGAAGCCCAGGGAAAAGCATGGACTTGAAGTCCAAAAAGTGAAATCCGGGTTTTGAAGACCGAGGCAGGGCACGTAAGGGAAGGATGAAATTACTCTTTTACCCCTTCTTTCTTTCTTTTCTTTCCGTTCGAGGGAGTGGACACGAAGTCACAAGCTCTTTTAGTGCGGACATGGTGCGGGCAAGAAGTCCAAGTATCCAGAAAAAAGGACATGAAGTCGAGGACCTAACCATCGTTGAAGGGTGAAGGGATTGGAAGCCAAATTGAATTTGGCCATGACGCACGGGAGAGGGCGAAATACCCTTTTTGCCCCAGGTATTTTATTTCTTTTCTTTTCTGAAAAAGAATAGAAATTCAGAAAATTGATTAAGAAAACACTGAAAATTGCCAGAAAATTATGAAAAATAGCTGGAAAATTCCAGGAAAATCTTGGATCTGGTTTTAATTTTCTAGCATTATCTTGCAGCATTTATGAATAATTTATGAATTTTTGCATGTATTTTTGCAATAATTGCTCTGTTTAGAATATCGGAAATTCCTGAGAATTTATTTTCCGAATTTATGAATTTATGAATTATGTCATGTTGATATTTGCTGAAATTCAATTTCCTGTTGTACAGTAATTCTGAAAATTGCTTGGAAATTAGCAGGAATTATGAAAAGTGCTAGGAAAATTTCAGAATATTTCATATGGCATAAAATGAGAACATGAGTGGTTGGGATTTGATTTTGGTAATGAATAAACAGATATGAGACAATTGGTGTCTAGGAAAACACACATGAGGCTTGGTTCTTTAATTGGCACCCGGAAACGGGAAGTGCTCCCTCCCTCATGTGAGCCCTAGGGGCAGGTTGACCTGGCCAAGAGTCAAATTGACAGAGATATTCATTACCTGTTTTCGTTCCCAGCCAACAAGAATTATATAAGTTGTAATTAGACTTATGCCATGTTTAATTCATGTTGCAATTTATTTTACATTATCAAGTGATCTTTGGAAAATTCTTTGTATAATTAACGTAAAATTGCCAAATACTAAGAAAAATTCGGAAATTTCTGAGAATTTATTTCCGCATTTATGAATTTATGAATTGTGCAATTATTGTTCTGTTCCATGCATTGTATTTATTGCTTTAATATAATTTATTATGAAATTCAAGCATGCCGCACGAAGCGGCCACCGTCGCGCCAGGAAGGCCGACACGCATGGAACTGAATGCACCACGCGCATGAAGCCGCGTTAAAATCGATCGCACGAAGCCGATCGTGCATATGAATCTGATCGTTTGCACGAAGCCGATCACCTACATGCACGTAGTTGTATTTCTGAATATTTATGAATCTGTGTATATATGAATCTCGCACTTATGAATCTCGCATCTATGAATCTTGTATTTATGAATCTTGAAATTATTGCTTTCTTTTAGTTTACTGGAAATTCATGAGAATTTAATTATGCAATTATGAATCTTGCAACCACTCCTATTAGATTACACGAAGTAATCTAATGAAAAGAATCTTTTGAATATGCAAATACTGGCATAATTAAATGTGAGTTTGAAGAAGCCCGACCAGAAAGGTCGAGAACTATCTCACATGGGCATCAGGTTTGAAGATCATACTTGCGAGCAAGAAGCTCCAAGCTGCCAGGCTTAGGGTCCTCGAAGGACACGCAAACTATTGCCGAGCAAAGCGATCAAATTTTGTACTCCCAGGTATCACTTTTCAGCCACTATGAATAATGAATACATGGTGAGGTGAGTACACTTGAGTTACTGATTGCACTTGAAGCGATTCGAGAAACTCAAGCCCACCATCTTGCTCAAGCACGACAAGATTAGGTTACTTTGAAAGTTTGCGAGGCTATAGAGCGATGGTTGTTAATGAATTTTGAGTAATGAATTGTAAACTCTCGAAGAGCATACATTTTCTTTTCTCATGAATAGAATTGCAATTTATTCTTTATTCCGGTATTCTTTATTTGTAAGCAATATTTGAATTACTTTGCCACTATATGATTAGAATTATATTTCTTATCATTTAAAATATTGTGTAGCGCCCAATGGAGGAGATATGTATTGTTAATAGTGGCACAACAAATACCATCTTAAGAGAGTCGAAATACTTCCAGGCGATCACGAAGAATTTGGAAGGATTACGACTATCGCGAGAAGCGATCTACGCATATAATAGGCTCGGGAAGAGCCACAATTATATTGCCAATGGGTACAACTTTGGTAATTGAAGAAGCCCTCTTGTACCCTGAATCAACTCGCACTCTCTTAATTTTCAAGGATATCGCGCCAATGGGTTTCACGTAGAAACCAATGAAGAAAATGGCAAAGAACACTTGTGCATTGTGCAAAGACGCGGAATATGGAAAGATGGTACTAGAAAAATATCCCTCATATGAATGCAGGTTGTACTACCACGAAAATCAATGCACACACACAGTGTATACTTCTTTGAAGACTGTCTTTAGAAGCTCTGAATTATTTGCTTTATGGCATTGTAGATTAGGTCATCTGGTCTTAGATTGATGAGAAATATAGTTAACAACTCACAAGGTCATGGCATTAATGTTAAGAATTTCCCGAATCACGAAGATTTTGTGTGCCATGCATGTGCCACCGGGAAATTAATAACTAGACCCTCTGTTATGAAAGTGCAACATGAAATCCTGCATTCTGGAGCATTCGAGGGGATATTTGCGGTCCGATTCAGCCCTTGTCGAGGCCGTTTCGATACATTATGGTGCTAATTGATTCTTCCTCGAAAAGGTCGCATACATGTTTTCTGTCAACAAGGAATCATGCATTATAAAGCGATCTCATGAGATCATCGAGAATTAAGAATGCTTTTCCTGATCATCGCGTGAAGTCCATTCGAATGGACAATGCTGGCGAATTTACTTCCAAGGCATTTGATGATTATTGCACAGCAACGGGAATAACTGTTGAGCACTCTATACCGCACGTCCATACGCAAAATGGGCTAGCACTAATAAAGAGGATTAAGTTTATTGCCAGACCGCTCTTGCAGAGTTGTAACTTGTCCAACAATTGTTGGGGACACGCGATCTGTATGCTGCAAACACTCATCAATTATAGACAATCGGCCTACAACATCCATTCAACCATGCAAACTAGTGCATTGGGTCAACCTGAAGAATTGAATGTATGGTATATGTACCTATACCACCCCACGACAAAGCTGAAAGGGTCCTCTCCATGAAGTGCAGGATATACATTGGTTATGAAAGTGCATCCATAACCAGGTATTTGGAACCCATGATTTGAGGATTTGAATCTGACCCGATTCGGTCGATTGCATCTTTGACGAGGATCGTTTTCCCGTCATTAGGGGGAGGAAATGAACCATTGGATGAAAAATGCCGGAAAATCTTATGGCATTCCATTGGGATCCCCGTGCATGACCCTCGCACTAATGAAGCAAATCATGAAGTCAAGAAGACAATCGATTTGCGTGAATTTAGCAAATGAGCGCTGATCATTTTTGTGATCTCAAGAGCGCTGATTAAGTCGCATATACCAGCAAGAAATGCACCAGAGAGGGTGGAAATACCAAAGAAAGCAGAAGGTATCCCTCATCCTGTTGAGAGGCCTCAAAGAAAAAGAACAGGAAATCTGGCTTCTCAAACCCAAAGAACAGGAGGCGTCTGGGGAAAAATGGGCAAGAGGACTTACCATAGCCAATCACAAAAATGCCCCAAAGCAAGAAGGGGAGCCAGTTGAGACCTGGCACTTTGGAAAGAAGCCTGTGGAAAAGGTAATTCCATATTTGAATCTTCCATTGGAAGAAGCCAGGAAATAATGTGTGCGCACACATTGGCGGAGAAAAACTAAAGGAACTTGCTCTGGAATGGGAAATAGCAATGAAGAGCAAGTAGAAGTGCAAGAAGCACACCATGTGAAATGGCCATAAATTTTGTAACAATAGGAGAATCTATGAAAAGAGCAACAACCATTGCAAGGCTTGTTGTTCAAGGTTTCACTCAACGTCCTAGGGTTGATTATGAAGAAACCTATTCTCGGTCATGGGCGGAATTACCTTTAGATACTTGATCTCAATGGCAGTCAACTTGAAGTTGAAAATGAAGCTAATGGATGTAAATCACGGCATATTTGTATGGAAACTTGGATTAGGAGATATACATGAAAGTACAGGAAGGTATCCCTATCCCGAACCAAGGCAGAGCAAGCAGAAACCTATACTGATGTGAAATTGGAGAAATCAACGTATGGGATAAAACGATCGAGGAAGAATGTGGTACAATCGTTTGAGTGACTTTCTCTGCAAGAAAGGCTACACGAACAGCGAAGATTGTCCATGTGTATTTATACAACGATCCACGAATGGATTTTGTATAATCTCCGTCTATGTAGATGACTTGAACATCATTGGGACGGATGAGGAAATTGAAGAAGCATGCACATACTTGAAATCTGAGTTTGAAATGAAAGACTTGGGTAAAACCAAGTTCTGTTTAGGCTTGCGGCTTGAACATGTCCAAGGCGGAATCTTGGTACACCAAGCATCCTACACGCAGAAAGTGTTGGAGAGATTTGGCTTTGAAAAGGCATACCCGCAAAGACCCCAATGGTCGGAAGGTCACTCCAAGCAGACCTAGACCCGTCTGCAGGCCTAAAGAAGAGGGGAGGAAGTCACAGGGCGGAATTCCCATACTTGAGTGCAATTGGAGTGCTCATGTACCTTGCAAATAGCACTAGGCCGGACATTGCGTTCGTAGTGAATTTGCTAAGCGTGCAGTCTGATCTGAGAACCCACCAAAAGGCATTGGAAAGGGGTGAAGGACATCTTCCGTTACCTTCAAGGAAGCAAAGACCTCGGCTTGTTTCTGAAGAAACAATGAATTGAATTTAGTTGGCTACGCCGATCTTTGGTACCTATCGGACCCGCATCTTGGCAAGTCACAAAGCTGGGTATGTTTTCCTTTGCGGTGGAACGGCAATTTCTTGGAAGTCGTCTAAGCGGACTCTTGTCTCGGCGTCGACTAACCACTCGAGAAATCATTGCATTGTATGAAGCCTCTCGGGAATGTGCATGGCTTGAAGAATGGTTCACCACATCCGAAGTCATGTGGTGCGAACATGGAACAAACCCCACTATTATCTATGAAGATAATGCAGCTTGTGTTGCACAAGTACAAATGGGATATGTGAAGAGTAACCTTACAAAGCATATCAACCCCAAGTTCTTTTATGCTCATGAAATGCATAAGATGAGCGAGATAAAGATCTTGCATACTAAGTCGTGTGAAAATCTCATGATTTATTCACTAAGTCACTCCCGGCATCTTCCTTTGAAAGATGTATTAGAGGAATCGGGATGATGAGGCTTAGAGAAGTGCAGATTTCAGGGAGATTTTTCACATACTCCTACATAAATCTCAAACAAGAAGTTTGAGTACCCAACGAAAATCTAGAAGATTAACATTGAAGTTTGGGTGGATTGTACTCTTTTCCTTAAGTAAGTATTTAGTTGAAGTTTTCTTACATAAGGTTTTTGATGAGGCAATCCGTGCAACACGACAGCGTGTGCTATGTACTCTTTCTCCAATTATTTTTCCCACTGGGTTTTTATGGAGTTTTAATGAGGCATATGCATCTCGCAGTGAAGAGTCCAAGGGGGAGTGTTAGGAAACGGATTCGTATCCTGTTAGGAAACGGATTCGTATCCGATATGGACTCTTCCTTATCTCTAAGCAGAACCGCTATATATAGGAGGCAGGGGGTCACCCCATTGGACACAGAAGCATACAGAATAATAAAGCAGGCCTGGTTCCTCCTCATATTGTGTCTCTCTTTCTCCCTGTCTATTCTCTACTTGAGATCTATTAGGCAACCCCGGACTATTCGATAGCGAGGTTGTCTAACAGAGGGTACGCCCTTAGTCTTTACTAACTCTAATAAGATTTTGTTATGGTAGCTCAAAAAAGGGATTTGATGGCTGTGGTCGATGCTTTGCGCTTGTCAGGAGGAAAGATAGAACGATCCGGCATGAACTAGCTAGCAAAAATTGATCAAACAATTGCGAGCAATAAACACCCAAGCACAACTGGATGAATTCATTGGCTTATGGCAGGCCATCCAACAGGTCACGAATTTTTTTTAAAAATAATACTTTTTTGTAAACTGAATTGCGCTTTAAATACACGAAAAATAAAAATTGCAAAAATAATACGTCTTCGCCAAACCGTGCAACGAAAACCCTATTTTCGCCATGCGGTTCAACGAACACCCTATTTTCGCCATACGGTACGGCGAAAACCCTATTTTCGCCATACCGTACGGCGACAAAAGCTTAAATTGGCAAATACCATATTTTCGCCAAACCGTACGGCGAAAATAGGTTGTTGCCGCACGGTGTGGCGAAAATTGTTCAGTGAAAATCTGGCCGAAGCCAGATCGATCGATCTCTGTCTTTGCGTCGACGCTAGAAAAAAAAGGGCAGGGCGAGCGCCAGCCGGAGGAAGGGAAGGAGAGAGGGAGAGAGAGGAAGGGAAGGAGGAGGAGGAGAAGAAGAGAAGAAAGAGGAAGGGAGGAGGAGAAGAAGAAGAAGAAGAAGAAAGAGGAGGAGGAGAAGAAGAAGAAAGAGGAGGAGAAGAAGAAGGAGGTAACTTCGCAATTTTGTATAGTTTCGTGTTTTTCAATTTATAGTAGCGATTTAGAGTAGTGTAATTTAGAATAGCGATCTAGAGTAGTGAAATTTAGAGTAGCGAGCTAGAGTAGTGCAATTTAGAGTAGCGATCTAGAGTAGTGCAATTTAGAGTAGCGAGCTAGAGTAGTGCAATTTAGAGTAGCGATTCTAGTTCTTTAATTTAGAGTAGCAGTTTTAGTTATTTAATTTAGAGTGGTGATATTTGTTTGCATATTTAAACGTTGTAAATTTACAGTAATGCATTTACATATTAGCAATGTTCAAGAAATCATTAATCGGTAGCTAATCGGTCGACCTAGGATTAACTGAACTAATCGGTCAATCATTAGTCGGTTGGTTGGTCAGCAAGGGCATTATATCGATGTAATTACTAAAATATTGAAAAAGTGAGATTAAGCCCGATTCTTCCCGATTAATCCCGATTTATCGGTCCGCCACGTTTTTTCACCGAAACCACAAAAATGGAATCTTCAAGTCTTGGATAACAAGCTAATCGGCCAGTTAATCGGCTAATCGGTCGATTTTCTTGAACATTGCATATTAGTAGCAAATAGCCATATTACACATGCGCTATAATATATTATAATATTATAGTATCGACAGCGCGATAGTTAATTAATTAGCGTTATTGAATTTACGGTTCTGAATTTCCATTTTAAGTAGGGAAGGAAAAATTAATTTTGTCTACATCTATGTCGTCGTAGTGATGTCGGAACCAGTGAAATTCAGGGTATATTATGGCGATGGTGAAGTAAAAATTGGGCAGAATGGAGTGGATTTAAGCGGCTTTGCGGTCACCATGGCCGAGCACTTGTCCCCCGATACTGTTAGCATTCGTGATATAAAACTTTGGTTGACCCAATATTTTTCCCTGAATGCAAGTGTTTATTCTGTTACCATCCAAATCGTATTCACGCGTAGCAAGGGATGACCCGGCTATGTGGGAGTTGAAGACAGTAGATCGAACACAGTTGTGGCAGAAATGGTTAAGGTGGTGCAAGGGATCTAGCCTCGAATGTGTGATGCTGGTGCAAGCTTGCCCTAGGGAAGAGGTGAGTACTACTGGTGTGAGCGAGAGCAGCACATCGACTACAGCTGAACAAGTTCAGCCAGTGGTGTCGGTTGAGGCAGCAGCGGGGGATAATCACATGGATGCAGCAAGCGCAGAAGGTCGGGCTGATGAAGGGGAGGATATCGATCAACTTGTGGATCAATTGGATTGGGTGGACCGCATGGCGACGAAGAGGAAGCTGAAATGTTGGACCTGTCGATACCATCGGCGAAGATGACGAGCAGGAGGAAGATGATGAAATGCATGGTAATCTTGGCTCGGAGGTACCCATCCCCGATGAATGGAACAGGCAGAACAAAGCTGGTATGGAAGCTTTGTGGGGCCATGATTCGCATTGTGTACTGGTGCCATTCGGTTGAATCAAATGTTCCCGAACAATTCTGAATTGAAGTTGGCAGTGAGCTTGTGGGCACTATCGCTGCAAAGAGAGTTTCGGGTTGTCCTGTCTAGCCCAGATAAGTACACAGTGAAGTGAGTAATCGATGGTTGTGAATTTCGAGTACATGCATACAAGACGAAGTGTGAGACGTATTGGATTGCAGCAAGAGTGGACGAGCACACATGCAGACTAGAAAATATTCTTGTCAAACACCGTAACTTGAATGCGGCTGTAATAGCTAGCGTGATGTTTAATAAAATCATTGAGAAGCGGGATATCGAGTGTTTGTATATTCAGAAAGCAATGTTACGAACATTCAAGTATCAGATAAGCTACTCCATGGCCTGGCGTGCGAAGCAGAAAGCATTAGAGAAGAGGTTTGGCACATACGAGGCTTCGTATTGCAACCTACCTCGTGTGCTTGAAGTATTGAAGCAAACCAATCTTAGCACATACACCGCTTTCAAAGAAAGCGAAGCAGATGCAAATGGGATCTGTAGATTTCGTCGTGCTTTCTTTTCATTGGGGCCTTGCATTGCGTCATTCAGGTACTGTCGTTCATTGCTTTGTGTTGATGGCACATTTTTTACTGGAAAATACAAGGGGCAGATTCTAACAGCCATTGCAGTTGATGCGAACAACCACATACTTCCATTGGCATTTGCTTTTGTTGAGGGTGAGAATCGGGATAGCTGGCTGTGGTTTTTCAGACATTTGAAGATGGGGGTAGTTGGTGACCGGCTCAGCATGTGCATCATTCATGATCGTCACAAAAGTATCCTTTCAGCAATTAAGACTCTACAGGAGAACCGAGATGAACCATTTTCATGGCCTGACTTGCAGAACAGGTGGTGCATAAGACTTTTGGGTGCCAATTTCTTCAGGCAGTTCAAAAGCAAGAAACTGATGAACCTATTTAAGAGGTTATGCAAGCAGAATCAAGCACGTAAGTTCAACGCGTCATTTGCCGAGTTGGATAAGCACACCAGTGCGCATATCGAAGAGATGAAGAAGCAACCACCTACGGCGAACGAATGCCCACCCAAAAGGCTAACACTCCTTGGGGAGCTCGATCCTCCTAATATGAGGAGACGAACGTCAAGGAACATTAAGTGTTTCTCGTACTGGATAGAGGCTAAGCCTCTAGAGAAGTGGGCATTGCTCCATGACACCGGAGGCACCAGGTTAGTATGGTACATTAAAATATCAAATCACCGCTGAACAAATGGGGTTGTTGTTCTAAACTGTTATGCGTTGAACAGGTTTGGCGTCATGACAACGAACATAGCCGAGGTTTACAATTGGGTCATCCGAGGCCTCCGTCCGCTACCGCTTGTGGTCATCCTTGAAGGCATGTTGCACGGCATCATTGCCTACTTCCAGAAAAGGCATGCGGAAGCGGTACTTCATACATCGACATTGCAAACGCCGTATTGTTCGCGGATGATGACCTACATGGAGGAACGAACCATGAAAGCTCAGCAGCATATGGTGCGTAGCTTCGGGGTCACTGAATACCGCTTCGAGGTGACTCTTCGGTGCAAAAGGGGATTGGGAACGGATACAGCGATTATTACGCACGAGGTTAATCTAGGCCAAGGGGCATTTGGATGGTGTGAATGCACCTGCAATAAGCCAAGACTTCTCCATATTCCTTGCTCACACGTGATGGCTGCTTGTGGGCAAATTGGGATGAACACGTCGCAATACATGTCCCTTTCTACTTGAAGGATCATGTTGTCCATACAGTGCAGTGAGTTTCGTGGTTTTCGTGCTCACGGTGATTTCACCGCGATTAACGAGATGAGCGCATCTGTTTGCCGGATCCAACCTTGCGAGAGGTGTGCGGAAGAAGCGATCTGGTAGATCCACAGACTAGGAGCATTCGCAACGACATGGATGAATCTGAAGTGGGTAGCCCTCTTCGGAGGTGTTCTGAGTGCGGCGAGTATGGCCACAAGGCAAACCAGTGCACGTAGGGTGTAGGTTCTAAACGTGGTGGTGGCTATGTATCGAAATATGTAATTATATGCACGTTGGATGTCTTTTATTGTAATATTGACGCGATTGGATGTCTTTTATTCATATATGCCGTGTCTTTTATTCATATATGTTGTGTTTCTCACATGTTGTGTACTTTTATTTATGTTCACCCCTTATGTCTTTTATTCATATATGTATTGTAATATTGACGTGATTGGATGTCTTTTATTCATATATGTTGTGTCTTTTATTCATGTGTTGTGTTTCTCACATGTTGTGTACTTTAATTTATGTTCAACCCTCATGTCTTTTATTCATATACATTATGTACTTTTATTCATATATGTCGTGTTTGCCGTACGTTGTGTAGTATTATTTATGTTGAAACATTTCTATGTGTAGGGATGGAGCAGGTCGACTCACTTTTGGACCCTATGTTGGATGCGCGGCAACGTGCGCACATCCACATGACACAGGGCAATGACAAGTTGGCCTTACTGTGGATTCGTGTGCCTAATAAGGCATGGTGCGTTCACCCTCGCTTCCACACCAGGTTAGTTGCAGTACTTGTACATGTTACATTGTTCGTACAATTAGTGTTCGTAACATTCAATTGATTCAACTCTGTTCTTCCTCGTTAGGCTGGCACGTGCCGGGCTGCTTCCGCTTCAGCTGCCGACCCCGGTGAGCACGACCCCCAGGCTAAGGGTGATGACCCGCAGCGGTCGCGGTGTTTCCCGTTCGACAGCTCGCTGATAGCGTGTTTGATCGACCGCTGGAGGCCGAAGACGCACACTTTTCACCTTCCTTTTGGGGAGGTGACGGTGACGCTGCAGGACGTCGCCATGCTCACTGGATTGCCGATCGCTGGGGCAGCGATCGGACCCTCAGTGACTCTTGCTGGGTGGGACGCGGACTTGGAGGCGCGCTTCGCCGGGGTTGCGGATGTCGACCCACAGATACAGATAGGCCAGAGGCACGGGCCATCGAGGAGGTGGTTGTTGCAGTTCGAGGTTAGTGATTGTACATGTTACTATGTTACCCCAGCTTTGCATAACATTAACGTGATATCACACTCTTTCAATTGTCGCAGGTGCAGCGGATGGCGGCCCAGTCCACCGACTACCAGGTTGCTAGGCACCTTGAGGCCTATCTACTTTGGTTGTTCGGCTGGGTGATGTTCACGTCGAGTCACGGCGACACTGTGGACGTGCGTTGGATAGCCTATGCACGGACTATTGCGGACGCAGAGCCTGACGACGTGCCGCAGGTATCCTAGGGTTCGGCGGTTCTTGCTTCCACGTACCGTGCCCTTTGCGACGCGTGCGTGAAGAAAGGCAAGAACCCCAATCTTACCGGGATGCCACTTCTTCTTCAGCTTTGGTCATTCGAGCGCTTCTCCGTGGGTCGACCCCATGTCGACCCTCAACACTACACCCCCGACATGTACGACGGTGATGCGCTGGACCAACCGACGATGGGCTCGCTCTGGACCAGGCGACGGGTACATGTTCTTACTCATTAATAGAATTGTAATTTCAATGCCATGTGCTTACAGTTATTTCTACTCTATTGCAGCCACCGTGGGCAGGTGTCCAGGTACGTGCGGCATACCTCTCCTTCACGGAGGCCTTCGACCACCTGAGGGAGGGGCAGGTCGTCTGGGACCCTTACAGCGACGAGCGTGTAGGAGAGAGAGCTGCGGGGGGGGGGGGGGCTGTCGCTGCTGTGCTACAGGGACCAGGCTTACTGGATGACAAGGAGGAAGCTCGTCTTTGACGTCTTCGTAGAGGACTACGCGCCGCACCGAGTCCTCACGCGGTTCGGACTACGCCAGGTGGTCCCTGTTCCTTTGGGGGAACGCGTGCCAGCGAAAGTGCACTCATGAGTTACTCGCCACTACAAGTATGCTAAGTGCTTACGATATATTTGTAATAATGAGGTCTTTTATGCAAGTACTCCACCCAGGGACCCCAGAAGTCCATGGTGACCTTGCTGCAGAGGATGGCGCCGTGGCTTGCGCGGTGGGAGGAGGCGCTGGAGGACGTTGTCGAGGAGGTCGCGCCCTACGACTCCTCCTCCTACCAGGAGTACTTGTCCTGGTAAGTGCGCCGGACCCGTACTCGTCTCCTACACGAGGACCAGCCGGCCCAGGTGTTTGCTCCTAGCGTCGCAAACTTGTACTCGAGCCACGCAGGAGTGGCACTGCATGAGATGGTAAGTCTCGTTGTGTTTTTACTCATTAATGCAATTATAATTTCAATGCCATGTCGTTATGTTTATCGTTTGTTTGTACGTGATAGGTGGACGAGGCGAGGGACTTGCACCAGCATGCCACTGACTTTCTGACTAGGCTGCAGCAGGGGACCATTTTCACACCGGACCAGCTATCAGAGGCCATGAGGCGTGTGGAGGTGCAGTTCTGACGGATCGTGGAGATTGGTGCTGCTTGGCAGGTCCCAACCCCGACTGTTTCGGCTGGCACCTCGTCCAGGCCGCCACCCGGTCTCAGCTCCTCGACACCACCTTCTCGACCACCACTACAGCCAGGGTCCAGCTTCCACACCCAGGTGCCTCCAGCTCCAGGCACGGCTGGAGGATCCAGTTGGCAGGCGCCAGCACGCGGGCCTACCATGGTCCCCACACCCGATAAGCCGATAACAATTCAGTTGATCTCATTTCGAATCTAATCTTCTCACTATAATTAAATGTTAATGTCTGTACTGTAGGCCTCCTAGGATATGCCTCTACTTCGGACACCCAGTCAGAGCACGGCATCCCTGACTACTGGACCGATCAGTTCTTTGCAGGGGCTCAGTTCACGCAGCATCCTCCAGCCACGCAGTACACGCCGCCTCCTCCAGCCACGTAGTTCACGCAGCCTCCTCCAGACACGTTGCCTCCCCGCATGCGTCGCCCGGCGGTTCGGTACAGCCCTTCGGACTACGGCCAGGCGGGACCGTCGCGGGTGCTTCGCCCACGACCTCTCGACGATGCACCCCCTTCAACGCGTCGGCAAAGGAGAGTTCGCGCTAGGGGTAGGGGTCAGGATCCACCACTGGGGGTGATCAGGATTAGGATGTGCGTCTTTTTTGGGTACTTTCTCCTATTATGTTTTACCATCTATTTTGTGTACTTTCTCATATACGTGGTCCATTATATATTTCTGTCAGCTTTAGTCATATCAACCTTATGTCATTATTGCTTTTTCAGCTTTTGTCATATCAACTTTTCCAGCTTTTGTCATATCAACTTTTCCAGCTTTTGTCATTTCAGCTGCATAATGCTGCCAAAAGCCGACTATGGCAGAGATTCCCTGTCTAAAGCTGTGCGCATAGCCAGGCTCATGTCATGGGAAGCTGTAGAAGCATCCGATGCTCGCGGATTTGAACTACTCTGAAATCCGCCAGACTCTCCTTTGGCTGCCCCCTCGCCAGCTCTTTATAAACCGACCGAGGGAGGGATATGTGCATCACACTGCCAGAACTGCAATAAACTTTAGCCTGTTTTCCCCCCACACACAGTAGGCCACGATGTCGTTCTACCGTCGCCTCTTCAGCAAGCGAAGGTTAACCCCCTAGTACCCGGATGAGAGTAGCGTTGACGCTTGATTCTGCCGAGTCGCCACGCCGAAATGTGGCGCAACCTGGTAGCGAAGGTTACACGATCACGCGGAGAATCTGGCTGCCCGCGCTCACTACTGTTGTGCCCGCGGCTTCGGGGTAAACCAAATGCTGTCCATACAAATTAGGGTAACACTACCATTTCATGCATCGTTCTTTGTTTTTTTAGGACGAGGACCGTTGTTGCTTCTTCCAATGGATCGACGGGCCGGAACGACGTGACTATGAATTTCTCTACAACTGCCACGACGCCTACCCCACTTCGCCTGAGAACTTCACACGGTGGGAGAGGCCGCCGGGATATGTCCCCTACCTAGATCGACCGGAGTTAAGGGCCGGTGGGCAAGGGACCAACCAATCGGTGAGTTCCATGCGACATGCTCATGTTTTAGTCACAAAGTACCCATTCTAAACCAGTTCATCGCATACATGACTTCAAAAAGAAGCTTGCAAAATGGCTCAAGTCAAGGCAGGAACATCCTCCTCAAGGGCCACCCCAAAGCCCCGAACTGTGCGACCACAGCCTCCAGGCAGTGGTTGATACCGGCGACGAGGATCTAGCGGACAGAAGATTCTACCGGTGCCCTTTGTCCGAGGATGCATGGTGCTGGTACTTCAACTGGGTGGACCCGGAGACGTACCACCCACATCTCAAACTTCCGTATTTGATAAGCGGGAGAGCAACCCTCGCCGTGGTGCTACTACCTCCCGGAAAAGCGGACCAGTACGCATACGGTATTCTTCAACCACCACAGCGGGCATACTGCATTGACTGCAGGGCACGTTTTCGGTTGTACAACCAGAAGCCCAACACACACCTCCTGGACCATATAGTGGAGTGCGAGCCGAAACAGAGGAGGCGTCTCGGTAAGTCTCCGGAAGGGCAAGAGGGTTCGTCCTCTCGAATGGTACGGGATAAGGGGAAGCAGCCGGCCGAGGTCCGCAGTACGCAACAAATCCTTGACGCATTACAAAGACCATCCGGGAACCCGGGTGTTATTAACATAGGGGGCGCCGAAAATCGGGATGGCATGCCCATATGGGAGGGCAGGACTCCACAGAATGCACACAAACAAGTTACTTCTTACACCCCAGAGACATATGGCATAGGCTACCCATTGGTCGGTGGGAGCATGCCTTGACGCCCATGGAGCTCTTTCATAAGAGAGATTGAGCGATGTCCGAGAATAAATTGCACAAGATTGACGGGTGATGTAATATGTAGAAAATGTATGGCATCATTCCCACTCTACGAACATAGGCGGAATGATCACTTGTTCCACCATTACAATCAGTGTTATTGGCACTTCTCCTAGCAATGTAAATCCTTGTTGTAATATCCGTTGTATCTGCCCTACTAAGGTTGAGTTTGCGTACTAAGGTTCTTTGTTTGCATCTACATGCTTTTCACAATGCTTGTAATGATTTAAACACTTCGGATGTCCGTCCGTGACAACATTATTTTGTTATTGTCCTTTTTGGGTACTTTCTCATATTATGTTTTACCATCTATTTCTATCAGCTTTTGTCATAGCAACCTCCTGTCATTACTGCTTTTTCAGCTTTTGTCATAGCAACCTCGTGTGATTATTTCTTTTTCAGCTTAAAAGTTAGCGTTGACAATAGTACTTAGGGTTATTGTGGCAGTATATTTTTGTAGGAAAGAAAGGCGTAAATGAAATAATTTCCCATAATATGGTACTCCATATATAAAAGAGCAAGTCTGCAGTATTCGTGCAAAAAATTACATTCAAACGTGACATTTTACAGGCTGCCGAAAAGGCTTCAAAGTTAGCGTTGACAATAGTACTTAGGGTTATTGTGGCAGTATATTTTTGTAGGAAAGAAAGGCGTAAATGAAATAATTTTCCATAATATGGTACTCCATATATAAAAGAGCAAATCTGCAGTATTCTTGCAAAAAATTACATTCAAACGTGACATTTTACAAGCTGCCGAAAAGGCTTCAAAGTTAACGTTGACAATAGTACTTAGGGTTATTGTGGCAATATATTTTTGTAGGAAAGAAAGGTGTAAATGAAATAATTTTCCATAATATGGTACTCCATATATAAAAGAGCAAATTTGCAGTATTCTTGCAAAAAATTACATTCAAACGTGACATTTTACAGGCTGCCGAAAAGGCTTAAAAGTTAGCGTTGACAATAGTACTTAGAGTTATTGTGGCAGTTTATTTTTGTAGGAAAAAAAGGCGTAAATGAAATAATTTTCCATAATATGGTACTCCATATATCAAAGAGCAAGTCTGCAGTATTCGTGCAAAAAGTTACATTTAAACGTGATATTTTACAGGCTGCCGAAAGGGCTTAAGTATTTCATGCATTTCAAATTTCTTAACGTTATTTAGTTTATTCAACTCAATTGATTCCTACATATTTTTGCACAAATGGAACATCCAACACCATATGAATATGGTATAATTATTTTATGATTTTTGGAGCCATGTTTTATATAGTTGATGTATAATCTGTATATTTTCGCCATATGGCTTGGCGACAATACATTTTCGCCATACCGTTCGGCGATTTCCTTGTTTTCGCCGTACCGTTCGGCGATTTCTATATTTTCGCCATACGGTACGGCGATAATACCCTAGCCCATGGTTAACCGGCTTTAATTGCGCAATTAGCATAGTAGGGTATTCGCCGTACGGTATGGCGACCACATATTATTTTTGCAATTTTTATTTTTCGAGTATTAAAAACGCAATTCAGTTTAAAAAATGTATTATTAAAAAAAAATTCAACAGGTCACATTACAGCCACAGATATACGATGACATACTATGGATTTGGACAATGAACGGAGAATATTAAGCTAAAATGGCCTACAATGTGCAGATCTTTGGCTCTTAGCCTCAACATGACTGCAACATTATCTGGAGAGCTCACATAGAAAATAGGTTCAAATTTTTCACATGGTTGCTCATCCAAGACCAGATTCTTATAGGGTGTGTTTGGTTGCCTGTATGGTGCCTGAATCGCATGAGTGGATGCAACTGTATCTATTAGACGCATGTTTGGTTTCCTGTTCATCCTGGCCAGGTGGATGCAGTTGCACCCACTCATACAGGATGGAGAAAACACAGAAATTAGACTTCTCTCTAATGCAGGCCCATGAGATACACAAACAAGCAACCAAACAACTTAACTTGCATCCACTCAGTCAGGCCAAGGCTAGCCTGGATGGCTCATACGAAACAAGCTAGGATGGTGCAGGTAACCAAACACACCCATAGGTGACAAGCTGCGAATCAGAGGATGGCCACACAACACAATATGTTCTATGTGCAGCTCCGAACTTGTGATAGCCCCCCATCTCATTTTGTATTGCCCTTTTTGCAAACCAGGTTTGGGCCAAGGTCTTCCAGCGGTTGCATGTTCATGCATCCTCTTTACAACTCCACACAAACAGAGCAAATACTGCCCAGTGGTGGCAATGTATTCGAGATATCACACCTTCCAAGTGAAGAAAGGACATTGACGGAGTCCGCATTTATACCTTCTGGAACTTATGGAAGAAGACAAACAAGAGAATATTTGAGAATGCCTACTAGAGAGTACATATGGTCTTCAGCCTCTATTGGAAGCAGCCTAAATCAATAGGCCCTCTTCTTCCTGAACTTCAGAACAAAAATACACAACAACCTCCTGAAGTTCAGAACGAAAGAACAGAGCAGAACAATAACAAGATTTTTGGTGCTACCCCAACTGCACTGCTTTTTGAGTTTTTTCTCCTCTCTTATATAAGCTATAAATTACAGATAACTTTTTATCACAACTACTGAACAAAAACAAACCTTATCACAGCTAACCAGGTCTGCAACTACAATTTACTGTTTTCTATCCAGCAAACTCAAATAAGACTGAACTCTAAACTGAAACTAAATTGACTTGAGTCTGGATTACAAGTAACACTCTCCCCCTTAATCCTGACTCAACATGCAATGTTCCTGACACCCAGAAACTCTCGCATCTTAGCAAATTTCACTCTGGAAGTGACTTCATCAGGATGTTCGCACATAGTTCTTCACTGCTGACATGTTCCACAGTCACCAGCTCCTCCACACACTCACGAGTGAAATAGAACCGGGCATCAATGTGCTTGCTCTTGCCATGGAATACCGGGCTCTTCATGAGTGCAATGGCTGATTTATTGTCCATAACGAAGTGTTACCAACTTGGGTTCGCTGCCTATCACTTCGCTAAGTAAGCTTCTTAGCCATATGGCTTGGCACGCCGCTGTTGTTGTAGCCATAAACTCTGCTTCACACGATGAAAGTTCCTATGTTTTATGCTTCTATGAACTCCATGCCATCGGGCTACCAGCGAAGTAGAACACCATGCCACTAGTGCTCTTTCGATCATCGGGGTTACCAGCTATATTGTTATCACTGTAGCCAGTAGCTGCATTATCCCCTCCTTCACTATAAATGAGTCTGTAATGCATTGTTCCCTTTACATACTTCAAAATCTGCTTCACCGCTTGAAGGTGGCTTTCACTCGGTTTTTCCATGAACTGGCTAACCATCCCAGTAGAACAGGCTAGATCCGAACGGGTGTGAGTGAAGTAGCGCAAACATTCGATTAGGCACCGGTAATTTGTGGGATTCACTTGTGTTCCTTCACCATCTTTGGATAGGAGCATCTTTGGCTCCTTAGGGTAGTAGGCATGGTTGCATTCAAGCATACCAGCCTGTTGCAATATCTTCTTTGCAGACCCAGCTTGTTTTAAAAGTGATGCAATCCTTCTGCTACTGTACTTCAATACCAAGGTAGTATGAGAGTAATCCCAGATCACTCATCTCAAACTCCTTTTTCATCTAATTCTTGAACACCTCAATTTCACTTGAGTTTGTACCTATCACTATTAAATCATCAACATAAACCCCCACTACAAGCAGATCAATACCTGTACACCTCCGGTATACTGCTGTTCCTATGGGCATCTCTGAAAATTCAGTTCCTTTAGAGTTGCATCAAGCCTTGTACTCCATGCCCGTGGTGCTTGTTGCAGCCTTAGACTGCCTTGTGTAGCCTGTACACCAAGTGCTCCTTTTCTTTAACCTGGAAACCCTCTTGTTGGCTTGCAAACACTGAAACACTTCTTCCTTGAGATGTCCATGAAGGAATCTAGACTTTACACCAAGATGATTCACCTGCCACTTTTCCCTTGAAGCAAGTGCAAGAAATATTCTCATGGTTTCTAACCTTGCCACTGGAACAAATACGTAGGGGTGTAAATGGGTCGAGCAATACTCGACCTATACCCAGATGCAAAATTACCCTAATAGAAAACCATTTTACACTACCTGTCGGGTATAGGTAGGGGTAGTACCCGGGTAGGTTAGGTTCAGGTTCGGGTTGGGTACAGGATTGGCAATACCCGGTGGGTACAGTTCGGGTTTAGGTACACGAATAATTCTCACGATCCGGAACCCGGATATAATCATGTCACAAGCCCTATGCTGCATGCTGCCGAGGCCCAGAGTGGCTGCGCCGGCCCACTCCGGTACTCACCATCCATTCTATCACAATTCACAAATCACAAATTAGGTCATCCCCTCCCCTGCCAGGCTCCCAGCCATCCCCAGCCAGCGCCTGCTCACGCGGCCGTTCCCAGCCACCGCCTGTCCGTGTGGCGTGCCCCCAGCAGCCGCCTGCCCGCGCGGCCACCCCCAGCCTCAACTTGCATCCTTGTCTCTCCTCTCTCTCTCTCATCGTCTCCAACTCCATCGCGACCTCGTGCTCGCCACCGGAACCCAACGACGGCGAGGTCCTCGCCCTGCCCCGAGCCACGGGCAGCCACCACCCCGCGCCCCGCGTCCTCCTCTCGTCGGCGCGGCCGACAGCTCCGCGTCCAGAGCCCATACCTCGCGGCCGCTCGGCGCGAGGCCGCCCAGCCACTGCCACCGCCCCCCTTCGGAGACTCCGCCGGTGCGGTGGTCCCTTGCCGTCGTAGTGCTCCTCATTTTTGTGTAGTTTTGGAGAAGTACCGAATCGAATTGTTGGGAAACGAGTTTGTTGGTGTAGTCGTTGTGTAGTTCCTCTCAAATCTGCATTGAGCATGCGCTTCATGGAGTTATGCTAAACCATTTGGCCATTCATTTCGTCAGTAAGCTGAAGGAATATAGATGTTACTACCAAATTTCCAATTGTGGTGAAAACTTGTTTGGCTGTACAGCTTTGGGGTATTTGGCTCGAATTTGGGAGCAAAATGCTAATGTCTTGCTGTTTGTGCATCCATGAGCAGTAAATTCAAGCTTCTAAGGTAAAATTGTGGCAGGACATTATTTTTTTTACGTAAAATGAGGCAACTATAACATCGTTAAACCCATTTTCTGAACGAACGCTGGGTGTAAAACTTTGACATCCTCATAGATTTGGCACTTGATGCTTGTCCTCAACATCGAGTAAACTTTCTAAACTGGGGTTTTTTCCCTTGTTGATCTGCAATGTTGGGTGATTTTTGCATTGGAATTAACTTGGTAGATGTCGGTGTGCAGCTCATTTTTTTAGGAATGTCTGAATCCATTTTCATTGATCCATGTAGAGTATGTTGCTTGTTTGGTGTCAATCTCTTGCAGTCATGCTAGATTCAGTTGATTTGTCTTTTGTTTTGGTGTAATTTTTCATCCAATTTGTTCTCTGTTGTCCAGGTTGTTGATTTTGCCATTTTGGCTTCTAGATTTCTTCATGAATTGGACCAAAATGATGTGACATCTCCATAATCCCATGAATTAAGAACTCGTCATTGTGATCGCTGGATAACCTCACATTATAATTGTTTGGGTGAAGGCAGCTTTCCATTTTAAATAAGTTTAGTGAAGGCCTTTCACATTATAATTTTTTTTAATGAAGGCAATGCTTCAACAGGTTTTTTTACCTTTGTTTGTTGCAGTTTATCTTTATTTCACATGTAAATGCCATGTTAAACAGCTCTTGGTATTTTTAAATTGGTGATTAACTAGTAATTCATGTTGTTGAAAATTGCAGCCTAGCTCAAAGCGTCCACACACGCTTGATCATTGCCAGTACTACAAATCTATTATCCAGGGCAGGATAGGGAATAAGTCTGTTAACAATCGCCCATGTGAGGTATACTATTTTCACAATACAAAAAATGGCATTTTGTGTGTTTAAATTTGAACTCTTTGTTGGACTATGTTTGTTAGATTATACGGCATTATCTATTGTATTATGTGATGTACTAGTGTGATGATTGGATTGTTTTCATCGCATGTTTTGATCCGAGGTATTTCGTACACTACCCGATGAAGTAGCCATTGTCTGTATTATACCCGTCAGCACACTACCCGGAACCCGATTTCTACCCGTTCGTAGAAAATGCTACCCGTTACCTGTACCTTACCTAATTTTTACTACCCGTACCCGGAGGTATACTATTTTCACAATACAAAAAATGGCAAAAAAATCCACTTTTTTTTTAAAAGCAGAAGCAGAAACAAATGTGGCCTAGTCCCGGTGATGACATTTGTTGCAAACTCTCTGCTGCTTATGGCGCCTACACGGACTGCTCTTTAGTGCTGAAATATGCAGGTTCTTGTAGCTCTTGCACAGACTGTTCTTCAGAGGTAAAAATGGTAGGTTCGGCTACAGTGAATTCAGCCGATGCCGAGTCACTGATGTCGACAAGTCCATGCCAATCCCACCCTCGATCTTCTTGAAACACCACATCCCTACTAACATGAAGTTTGTTAAGAATAGGGTCATACAATCGATATGCCTTACTCCCAAGCTCCACTCCCAAGTATACTAGAGGCTTGCTCCTATCATCTAGTTTCTTTAGATTTACTATAGGCACCTTCATGTGCACCACACAACCGAACACACTTAGGTGCTCAAGGCTTGGTTTTCTTCCAGTCCAGGCTTCATACGGTGTAGCATCATTCATTACTTTGGTTAGCACATGGTGCTAGCAAATAGGTTGGCGCCAAGATTTAATTCTCTGGTGTCCTCCAACCAGAATGCTTTCATCAAGTCAAGAGTGATCCATGACAGTTTTCTCCTCGTAAAAAATTTGCTAACGGAGCTCCACCGGAAAGAGAGGCCCTCACTTTTCATTAAGTTGGACATAGCCAAAGCTTTTGACTCTGTCAGGTGAGAATATCTTCTAGAAATGTTGCAGCACTTCGGGTTTAGGTAGCGTTGGAGAGATTGGATCTCCACTCTGCTGGCGACCTCCTCCTCCAGAGTGCTTTTAAATGGCTTGCTTGGGAAGCAAATTACCCATAGACGAGGTCTTCGACAAGGAGACCCGCTCTCTCCAATGCTTTTTATCCTGGCTCTCCAACCTCTCCAGTACCTCTTCTCATACGCTTCTCAGAGAAGCCTCCTTAAACCCACCTTGCAAAGAGCGCCTCACTTGTGCCTTTCCATGTATGCTGATGATGTAGCTCTCTTCCTGAACCCGACTTCGTAGGAGATACATACTCTTCGGTACATCCTGCAGGTCTTCAGTGAGGCCTCGGGACTAGAGGTAAATGTCAACAAATCGAAGATCTTCTCCATTGCCTGTAACGGCAGCGGCTTGCATAACTCCCTCCAAAGCTTCCCGGCTCAGTTGAAAACCTTTCCAACAAGATATCTGGGACTACCACTAAGACCGACTACCCTTAAGAGAGTCGACCTGCAACCACTGTTCGACAAAATAGAAGGGAGGCTGGCAGGGTGGAAAGGGACCATGTTATCCAGGGCAGGCAGACTAGTCCTGGTGGGGGTAGTCCTCTCGGCCATCCCGATCTACTTCCTCACAGTCTTCCCAATCCCGGCTGGGCCACAAAAAGGATTGACAGATTACAAAGAGCTTTTCTTTGAAAGGGAGACGACAACTGTAACTCAGGACACTGCCTCATAAGCTGGTCCAAAGTTTGTCGCCCAAAGGATCTAGGAGGCTTGGGTATCCCCCAAATCAAGCTCTTCAGAACAGCTCTCAGACAGCGTTGGCTTTGGCACCAGTGGCCGGACCAAGAAAAACTTTGGGCCGGAACAATGCTACCTTGCAATAAAACAGACTTTGCGTTGTTCAATGCAAGCACTTCTATCTCCATAGGAAACGGTAGGAAAGCGAGGTTCTGGACCTCCAATTGGTTGCAGGACAAAGGCACCCAAAGACATCGCCCCTTTGTGCTTCCAGTTGGTTTCAAGAAGAAATAACTCGGTCGTCCATGAACTAACAGATAAAAGGTGGATGATCCCTTTAAGGAAAATCACCACCCAACACCAACTGTTACAATTCCTCACTCTCTGGCAGATGTTGCAAAATATCCAGTTGCAGCTGGACACCCCAGACACAATCTTCTGGCGTTGGAATGCAGACGGTACTTATTCAGCAAAGTCGGTGTACATGGCTCAGTTCCTTGGCTCTTTGGTGGATTGCAACCACATTTTAATCTGGAAAGCGAGGACTGAAAACAAATGTAAATTTTTCGCCTGGCTCCTCCTACGGAATGGCATCCTTACGGCAGACAACCTGGCTCGCAGAGGATGGCCGCATGTAACCTTTGCTGCCTTTGTAGGTCCTGCTCGGAGACGGTCGCACATCTTATGCTTCATTGTGTGTTTGCCAAGCTCTACTGGTCATGCTTTCTCTCTAAACTGGGTTTTGTCGCTTCGGCCAGCCCATCCTTTGGCTTGCACAACTCCATCTCTGATTGGTGGCACCATTGTCGTTCGGCATCGTCAAAGGTTGCTGGCCGGGAAGCGGATGGCGCCATTATTTACGGGTTTTGGAACCTGTGGAAGGAACGCAATGCCCGCATATTCCGTAACAAACAAAGCTCTTTCCTACAGGTTGCACAGAGAGCTTTCGAAGAGGTTGCTACCTACGCTGTGGCCAGGAAAGCACGCTTATGACTCTGAGACCCTTTGTCAGGGCTTTCTTCTGTCTGCTAGGACCCCCTTAGCCCCCTTCCTGCTCTATCGCTAGGCCTTTCTGGCTGCCGACATTGTTTCCTTATTTTGTCAGCTTTGTTGTGCGAACTCTCTCTTTCCTTTCAATGAATCGGCAGAGTTACTGCCATTAATTTTAAAACAAGTATACCGCATGTCGAACAGCTTCTCCCCACAATTTGCTGGGTAGACTCAGTGCCTTCAGTAAGCTCCTTGTCATAGCCAACATTGTACGATTTTAGCATGCCACCACGCCATTTTGCTGCAGCGTGTAAGGAGCTATGAGGTGTCGTTGCACTCCACTTTCTTCGCACAACTCAGCAAATTGCCATGCGAGGAACTCCCCTCCACGGTCTGTGCGAAACATCTTGATCTTTAGAGATTTCTCATTCTCTATAGTAGCCTTGAACTTCTTGAAAGCACTTAAAGCTTCATCCTTAGTCTTAATCATATATACCCATATCATTCTAATGAAATCATTGACCAACAAAAGGTACTTGCTATTGGCCAATGTATGAGGTGTAATGGGGCTGCATAGATCTGTGTGCACCAAACCGAGTCGCTCATCAGCTTGGTACATGGACTACAGCGGAAGCGACAAATGGTTTTGCTTGGCCACCAAGCATGCTTCACACCACTGCGTGGGGTGCTTAATTCTCGGCATGCCCCGCACCATCTGTTTGTCCACCATGTGTTTGAGCGCCTGGAAGTTGAGGTGCCCCAACCTAGCATGCCAGAGCCACGCCGTCTCTTTGATGCTATGTGCAAGACACAGCGGTGAGCCAATCTTCAGCATGGTTTTGTAAAGACGGTTTTGTCGGAACTCTCCTTTTTTGGCGTGGAATACCAAGAGGAATTCTTATATGCATAGACTACTAGTCCCATGGTCAGTAGCAAGTACGCACATTTACAACTTTGACATCACATACACACAAGTTCATAATACGATAATATAAAACTTAGTTCTTACAACATGGCCTATTGGCCGAATTTAAAAGTTTTGCAGTGGAAGATACATGGCTTGACAGTATATCTTTTACCCAAAATACCATAGATAACTGACAAGGGTCTCACAATGGTTCAAGTGCTGGAGGCGGCGCTAGAAAAAGCTGGCCATGTCGGCTTTCGGTGAGGGTAGGAGACTCAAGGGGAGCGGCAATGAGTGAATTGACAGCTTGGCGGCCAAGTTCTGAGCAGGGGCGTATCTAGAGGGTGGTCCCGGTGGGCCACGGCCCACCCAAAAAATCCTCAACCTAAGGCCCAATGACACCTAAACTAGTATAGAGTAGTTCAGTAGTTCTGTTACCATTTGTGACCTGCATGTGTTAGATGTTGTCGTTCTTATAATAGTTCATAAATTGCTAGTTGGTCAGAATGTAAGATTATGTATCGATTGGGCTCTTTGTTACATTAATCTTTTGATGTAGCAGCTATGTTGCTTCTTGTTGGCATTAAGCCATTTATTTGGTTTGCGCAAAGAGGCATCTACTAATTAATCGATTGATTTGAGCATCTTTTGTCATGAGAAAGTTAGGCGTGTAGCTTCTGTTTCTGCTACTCTCGCTAGTAATTTTTCTAGCTCTTTATGAATGGCAAGTACTCTAATTTGAGAGTTAAGAAACTGAGTTTTAATTGTGCCAAGAAATTATGTGCGATGGCAATCGCGCTGATTACAGTATGCACTTGCACGGTATTTAAAAAATTTATGCCAAATTGGCCCACCCATACTCAAAATCCTAGATACACTACTACAGAAATGCTTATATTAGACGCACTATCACAGACGGTTTTCAAAAACCGTCTGTAATATATAATATCACAGACGATTCTATAAACCAACCGTCAGTGAAACTATCACAGACCGTTATTAATAAAACCCGTCTGTGATTAGATAAATATCGCAGACGGTTTTGTATTCAAACCGTCTGTAATATTATCACAAACGGTTCTATAAAAACACCGTCTGTGATATAAAGTAATATCACGAGCGGTTTTACTATACAACCGCTTTGTATAGTAAGCAATGCTGACGGTTGTGTTTATAAACGTCTCGATATTGCTTATATCAGCCAGGCGTTTTGTGTTTATAACCGTCAGGTATCTGCATTATAACATTTTGATGTTTTTATCGAACTACGTATTTTCATCGAAGGCCATAATTCGCTCATAGATAGGGCGAAAAATGGTAATGACCATTTTATAACATAATGAAATTCGAAATTGCTAGTGATCGGACGTCAGTTTTTACGCAACATTTTCTTTCTACGTCGACAAACAGTAAAAAATGTTTCATTCATTCAAAAAATCTTGCGATCGTCCAGAAAAACGAGAATCGGACGTCCGAGTGTAAGTTTCTCCCAATGAAATTTGATAACCATCTGTAATGCTGACCATTTTATAACATAAAACATTTCATTACATTACTACATTATATATATATTATTACTTATAAATTAAAATATTCATCGCCGTCCTGGAGGAGGTGGCGAAGCTGCCATCGTCGTCGTCATCGCTCCCTGGTGGGCTGCCATCGTCGCCGTCGTGGCGCCACGGTGGGCTACCGTCGCTGCCGTCGTCATCTCGAGCCCCCGAGTGCCTGGCGTGGTCGTCTTCCTCGACTCTTCCTCGTCCTCCTCCCGCTCCTCCTCCTCCTCCTCCTCCTCCTCGTCCTCCTCCCGCTCCTCCTCCTCCTCTTCCCGCTATGCGTTTCCGCATAAGCGGCGACGCCGAGGGAGGTGATGGTGAGCAGCGCCGGGGAGCTTGCGGGAGGAGGTGATGGTGGAGGCGACGCCGGGAGGTGAAGGTGGAGGCGGCAGGGAGGTGATGGTGGAGGCGACGCCGATGAAGGAGAGCTTCGCGGAGATTCCATTAGCAAGAATGTGTTTGATCGAATTCGATCAATAGTGGTGATTTAATAGGTGGCGGAATTGAAGACGAAGCGAGAAACGAAGAGTTCTCATTCAAAGCGCGCATTGGAAACGAAGAGGCGAAGACGGACCGTCGCTATCACAGCACGATTCTATAAACCAACCGATTGTTGACTATCACACACCATTCGCAAATCTGCCATCACGGACGGTTTTGAAAATAACCGTCTATGATATACTTATATATCATGAGACGGTTTAGTTTACATAACCGTCTGTACAATATCACCGACGGTTGGTACACATCGCCGCCTGTAATCTTACTATATTACAGACGGTTATTACATAGAACCGTCTCGTGATAAAGATTACACATCGCCGTCTGTAATCTTACTATATTCTGACGGTTATTACATAGAACCGTCTGTGATAAAGCTTGCCTATATATAGGCCCGAGCGCAACTTCGATGTTGTGGTCACCTGTAGGGATAGAATGCTAAGACCGTTATATCACCGACGGTTTGGCAATACAACCGTCTGTAAGCCTATATAATAGGTGATTCTTGTGATGTAATTAAGGTTAGTAATGGATAATTGCATTATATATATTAATTCAGATCTAAGGTTAGTATTGGATATAAAATTGCCTTATATATATTAATTCAATATCTAGCTTGGTTATGTAAGAAATTTAAGATTGTTTACATCTAGCTTGTAGATCCATGTTTTGGTGGCGATAGTAATTGGACGTTATAATTGCAATATTATTTTGAAGCTCTAACTTGTTAAGGAAAGTGTACTTAATCAGTTGAAAAGAGAGTTCTAATTGGATCGAATATTACATGTGTAGCATAGATGGATCGAAGCTGGATGTACGCTGGGGACCGCATTTAGTGTGTGGAGTACATTAATGGCGTCTCCACTTTTAGAAGAGCTGCAGAGGAGGACATGTTTAATAAGGGAGTGCAGTATATGCCTTGTCCATGCATCGATTGCGAGAATATGATGATGTTTCGAAACTCAGCGCAGATCGAAGCACACTTGATTATGCGAGGTTTCAAAAAGGGATATACATGTTGTTACAGTCACGTCGAAGAGCATAATATACAAGAATCAGGTGGTACTGTTAACATCTTCGACGAAGTCAACGATATGCCGGATGATCACATTGATTCTGCTTCCGACGAGGATATGTTGCATGATGACAATCTGGACCAGATGCTGCGCGACGCAGAAGGGAACCGTGATGAAAGGGAATATGAAAAATTCGTGGGTTTGATGGAGGACTCGAAGAAACCTTTGTTTGCTGGTTGCAAGGTGAAATACACAAGGTTGTAAATGCGTCAGGCTTGAACCGCTGAAATTGAAGGCAAGCAATGGTTGGTCGATAAGAGTTTCACAATGTTACGTCTATTGGCGGACATGCTTCCAGGAGAAACGAGTTGCCGACAACAACCTACAAAGCCAAGAAGGTTATTTGTCCCTTGGGAATGGAGGTAGAAAGAATACATGCATGTCCGAACGATTGTATCCTATACCGCAAAGAGTATGCAAACTTGCATGTATGTCCAGTGTGCAACGCATCCCGGTACAAGCGTAAGAGTCATTCAGATGAGGAGGTGAAGAAAGGAACTCCTGCTAAGATGGTATGGTATCTGCCTCTAATTCCCCGATTGAAGCGTTTGCTCGCTAACCCAAAGGAGGCAAAACTGTGTTGGCATTCCGAGAAGCGTAAGAACGATGGAATGCTAAGACACCTCGACTCCACCCAAAGGGAGAAACATCGATAGGAGGTATGAAGAATTCGGCTGCAGAGATGAGGAATATAAGGTTTGGACTGAGTACAGATGGAATGAATCCTTTCGGTAACATGAAGCAAAGGCATAGCACTTGGCCCGTGAATCTCTGTATCTACAACCTTCCTCCTTGGTTGTGTATGAAGCGAAAGTACATTTTATTGTCTGTGCTTATCCAAGGACCGAAACAACCTGGGAACGATATTGATGTGTACCTAGCTCCATTGGTGGAAGATCTAAAAACATTGTGGGTTCCTGGGTACAGGTTTGGGATGCATACAAGCGAGAGAACTTCACTTTACATCGCTTGTTGTTACGCACCATAAATGATTACCACTGCACTTGCTAACCTGTCGGGCGAGTACAAAAGGTGCCAAGGCTTGCACTCCTTTGCCTAGACGATACTGAGAGTGTGTGGCTGAATCACTCGCGCAAAACCGTGTATATGCATCACCGTAGGTTCCTTGGGAGGAAACACCCATACCGCAAGATGAAGAAACTATTCAACGGGACGAACGAAAACGGTTCAGCTCCAAGGCCTTTTAGCGGGAGAGATGTTCATGACTTTGTTAAGGATTTGGATGTTACACATGCAAAGGGGCGTAAAGCAAGGTCGACCCGTGAGAAGAGCTTGTGGAAGAAGAGATCAATCTTTTGGGACCTACCTTACTGGGAGCACCTAGAAGTTCGCCACTGCATCAATGTCATGCACGTGGAGAAAAATGTCTGTGATAGCCTGATTGGTCTCCTACTAAACATTAAGGGCAAAACAAAGGATGGTATCAACGCACGACTTGACTTAGTTGATATGGGCATAAGACCTGAGTTAGCACCAAAACAGACCGTTAAAGGTGGTACGTATTGCGAACCAGCTTATTACACTGTCAAAGGCCGAAAGAACTGAACTGTGCCAGTGCTTGCATGGTGTGAAAGTTCCGTCCAGCTACTCGTCCAACATGAAGAGACTTGTTTCAATGCAAGATTTAAAATTAATTGGCATGAAGTCTCATGATTGTCATGTGTTGATGACACAAATGCTCCCTATTGCAATTAGAAGTATTTTGCCAGTCAAGGTCCGAGAGACAATCACGAGGCTGTGTTATTTATTTAACACAATCGCTCAGAAGGTCATCGATCCCGAAGGACTAGATGCTCTCGCGGTGAGGTGGTGATGACTCTATGTAATCTTGAGATGTATTTCCTCCGTCATTTTTCGATATCATGGTCCATCTCATTGTTCACCTTGTAATAGAGATAAAGATGTGCGGCCTGTGTTCCTACGTAGCATGTACCCGTTCGAGAGGTATATGAGAATTCTTAAGTCTTATGTACGAAATCGATCTCGTCCGGAGGGTAGCATTGTCGAAGGTTATGCAACCGAAGAGGTCGTCGAGTTCTGCGTCGATTACATGGCTCAGGCCCAACCAATAGGTGTGCCTCGATCTCGCCATGAGGAGGCTCCAGGTATCGGGACCATCGGAAGGAAAGCAATCACACTGATCGATTGCGTGTGCTCAAGCCCATTTCACGGTTCTACAACACATGACTGCAGTGTCCCCGTACATCGTCGAGCACAAGCAATGGCTAAGGCAAGAGAATCCATCACGACATGAGTCTTGGATCATAAGACAACATAACCTTGATTCAACAATTGGTTCAAAGAGCGACCCATCATGGCGGCTCGTCAAATGACACTGAAATGGTTGGCAAAGGCCCGGCTTTTACGGTTGTCACGTGGAAAGGATACGACTTAAATGGATACACATTTTACACGATAGATCAGGATTTGAAGAGCACAAACCAGAACAGCGGGTCCGCATAGATGCGTTCGCATCACTGGTCAACGAGGAGCTCCTACTATGGGTTCATAGAGGAGATTTGGGAGCTTGACTATGTACTTTTCAAGATCCCACTATTTCGGTGTCGTTGGGTCCACCTCCAAAGACGTGAAGGTTGACAAATGCGGCATCACCACTGTGGACCTCAAACGTGTCGGATACAAAGATGAACTATTCGTGCTCGCAAACCAAGTTGTTCAAGTCTTCTATGTTACCGATCCGTCGACAAGAAGCGCCACGTAGTTGTTCAGGGAAAAGGAGGATTGTCGGAGTTGAGAATGTAGTAGATGAGGAAGAGTACAATCAATTTGATGATTTGCCTCCTATCGGAAATGCCACATGGTCCAAGAGGAACAAATTGAGGAAGTCACCTACACACGGCGTCGATCATTGTGAAGGGCTAATTTTCACCGTATAATTACAATGTTAATTTGTAAGAGGAGCATGCATGTATGGATAATAAAGTAATATTTACTGTACTTATGTTATTGCACACGTGGTTGTAGAGTAGTAGGCCATAGTAACCAAGCCGTAAACTTGCAGGACATCAGCAGGGTAGAATGCGTTCGGTACATGTTGAGATAGCGTCATTGAGCCACGGAGGTAGCCCATGGTGGCATCCGCCGCATAATAAAGTAATATTTTAAATTACGTACCCTAGCACTGAGCTAGGTAAGGTCAAGATGAACGTCCAAGAGGGAACTACCTAAGTTGTATGCAGTGAGCTAGCTAAGGTCAAGATGAACGTCCAAGAGCGAACTACCTAAGTTGTATGCAGTGAGCTAGCTAGGTAAGCTCAACTTGCATGAGTATATATACTTCAGAGGAATGGTGAGCCGTATCACAGACGGTTCTAAACTAGAACCGTCTGTGATATATAATCACGCACGGTTCTATACTGCAACCGTCTGCAATATGGTAATCTTACAGACGGTTCTAAACTAGAACCGTCTGTGATATATAGTATTACAGACGGTTCTAGTTTAGAACCGTCTGTGATATTCAAACCCTATAAAACTTCTTCACTTGAAACGTTTTCTACCAGACTTCAAACGCACGCACACTTCAAACCCTAATGAGCGCCGCCGCCTCCCCGAGCCCCGCCGCCTCCCCGAGCGCCGCCGCCTCCCTGAGCCCCGCCGCAGCCTCCCCGAGCCCCGCCGCCGCCGAGCACGCTGATGGAGACCGGCGCCGCCTCCCCGAGCCCCGACGCCGCCTCCCCGAGGCCCGCCGCGGCTGCGCCTCCTCCTCCCCGACGGCTGCACCTCCTCCACCCCGGCGACGCCTCCTCCCCCGGCGACGTCTGCTCCTCCCCCGGCGACGTCTGCTCCCCCCCACAAGGTAAATGACTAATGCTCCTCCCCCACAAGGTAAAAGACTAAATGAGAGAGAGAGAGAATAGTAAGTAATTGTTGGTAGCTCAGCTCCTGTATGTATATATGTATGTATTGTTTCGTGTGTTAATTATCGTCATGAATGAATGAATGAATGAATGGGCAAAACTTGCTCGAATTTTCTTGGCTCCATGCATGCCTCGTGCTCGTGACCGAGATGTAGCTAATTAAGGTTGCATACTTGCTCGAATTTTCTTGGCCATGAGTAATAGCTTGCACTCCGGCCAGCTAATTAACTTGTGCGAATCAATCAAGTGGCGAAAGGGAACCATAGGGCCGTTTGCAACTTGCGATATTGCGACCAATTAATCTTTTCGAGATTAATGGAAGTGATTAGAACCTGCTTCTAGCTTGCCCTCCCAGGATGAAGAAGGGCATGCATTTCAGAAATTAATTATCTTTGCCCCACTCACACGCACTTCTTGTTAGCAAACCGAGTAGATTAAAACAATGTTAGCACTACTACGAGAAATGCTTATATTAGACGCAAAGGTGGAAAAAGAAGAAGAGGAGGAAGAAGAATGTATGATGGATGCATCATACATTCTTTCGAGTAGTATGTTGCTCTTATATATTGTCATGGTTTGAAAATTTTGGCGATGCGCGTAGTAGCCTTTTAAGGCAATGCATTGTGGAAGGGAGGGATTGGACACAACTTGTGGGCTCATTTGTCTTTGGAATCTCTTAGCTTAGGATAATCATCGGGTGGCCTCATGTGTGCAGCTTTAAGCTTCTTTATTTTTATTTTTTTGTGTTCGGTGGCTTTCCATCTATCCAGCCCCTTTTGCTTCTTCCTTTCCCCCTTCTTTTAGATCATGGGCGGCAGCCGCCATGGTCAACTCTCTTTGCATGTTCTTGTCTCTGCTCCCCCGGTATATTTGCTTCCTCGCAGCAGCTGCTGCTGCTTAATTTGCACCAGTATGTTCTAGATCAAGTGAATAGTTAGGTTCATTTATTTTATTTTTCTTTTCATAGTTCCCTCTCTCTCTCTCCCCTTTGTTCTTTACATCGGGCCCATGGTCGTGGGCGTCGGGTGGCAAATTCAGTGCGCTCACGGTGACGGGTGGATGGAAACTGGCTGCGGGGATGAAGGGGACAACGGGGAACCCGAGGGCGGCAGTGGAGTAGCGGCGGCGACATTGTTGGATGTATTTGAATTTTGATTGGATATCGTCGGAATTTTGACCTGATCATGACACCAAAATGAGTTAAAGTAGCCTCTCTCTCTCTCTCTCTCTCTCTCTTTCTCTCTCTGCCATGTAATCATGACATGAGAATCTTAACATGCTGTTATAGAGTACCCTTAGTCATAAGAAACTGGATGTTTAGATGTAATAGGCTATGTAGAAACAAAAAGATTTAGATGAATCAGTGGACATTTCTTCTTTTCATGTGATGAACACATCCAAACAGTTCCCATCGAAATAATGATGGAATAACATTATTTCAATATTTTCTATCCACCTTAGGACCCACTGAAGGATCTGTTCAGCCGAGTCAAGTCAAACCAACTCGCGCTCCAAGAAAAGCAAACAAAAGGCCAACAGGCCGATATAGCATCACGGCGATCGATCCGAAAGATGGGTCCCCTACCGGATGTAAAAAGGTAGTGAATGCGTTACGAACAATGTGCGGGATAGTTGTTCGCGAACGGGTTCCCATCACAATTGTATCCTGGAAGTCACTGACTGACGAGGGCCGCAACGACCTGCTTACAGAAATCCTTTCCTCCTTCGATATCCCAGAAGAACTCGAGGCCCCAGTGCGACGGTATGCACTGCTAGTGGCAGGAAAGGCGTGGAAGACCTTTAAGAGCACACTTGTCAAGGAATACGTCAAAAAGGACATGACTCGATACTCTAAATGCGGGTTCATTGCGAGGATTCATGGCGACGTTTTGTTCAGATGAAGACGACAGATCAGTTCGTGCTTGAAAGCGAAGCCCACAAGGCCCTGCAGGCAAGGAACACCCACCCCCACAGACTCGGCACCGCTGGCTACGCGGGGAAGAGGATGCAATGGGACAGGGAGGACGAGGGGGACTCCGCGCCATTTGAATCGATTGTTGACCAGCGCGCCAGAGACTGGCTAAGAGCGAGGTCATGTGCCACACCATCTGGCACCATATCCTTTACAAACCCTGCGGACGAGGAAGTCTGCCAACGTTTGGTAAGATATCGAACCACCATTTTGGTACGTATTTAGTTCCTAACTTCATCAGTGAAATAACTTGTTGGGGTCTTGCAGGTAGAGTTGAGTGCACAATCTTCCGGTGGATCTTTTGTCCCAAACAGGGAGAGAGATGCACTCTCCACGGCATTGGGAAACAAGGAACACCCTGGTCGCACGCGAGGCAAAGGGGTTTTTGTTCCCTGGAAGACGGGCTTCGAAGACACCGACATGTACCGGAGTAAGAAGAGAGGTAGAGACGAGCGTGAGAAAAATATCGTGAAGGATCTTGAGGACAGGCTGAGAGAAGAATTCAATGATAAGATAAGAAGCCTCGAGGAAAGGCTCAATGCTCAAAACGCAAATCCTGTGGAAGACCTAGGGTTCAGCCCCACTACACGTAAGAGCATTTGTCGTCGCCGACCAGGGTAAACACCCCGGCAGATTCCCTGTCTGTGACATCAAGGTATACTAAGTATGATCCCTGGAATGCTCCATAGATATATCTTTTTGGCACATTAGCTAATTGGGTACCGTTGTGTAGGAGCCCACGCGGTGCAATCTCCAGGTGAGAGTTGCCAATTGCTCCCTTCCTATACAGGCTGCTTGGGGCCTCGCGTATCCATCCATTGAAGGGGCGATGGTGCACGGTACCTGTCGACGATCTGTTTCGCCGGCAATGAGATTTGTGATTCTAGGGGATTTGTGCGGGATCTGAGCTTGATGGTAACACAGGATGCGAGGGCAATCTGTTTTAGACAGGTTCGGGCTCTCTCGGAGGAGATAATACCCTAGTCCTGTGTTCTTGGATGTATTGTCCTCTTTTTTATGGTTTCTCCCTCCTCCCCTTATATCTTGGGGAGAATACATGATAGTCGGGCGCCACCGGCCTGAACATGGTGGCACGAACGACATGTCCCTTGTCCTTATCCGCCTTCACGCTCTACGCCCCGGAGAGGTGGTTATGCTTTCTCAGGCCACGCCGCCGCCTTGTCGGTCCCGGCTTCCCGCAGCTCTGGCGATGTCGGACCGCATGCTTCGTCCTGGCGGGTTGTTAGGGGCGGGGCACGAAGCTTCCGTGAAGGATCGGGGGTTGTCTTGGGGAGCAAGTCGAAGGTCTCCTCTGGGCCCGCCCGTTGCGCACCGGGCTTTGGGCCTTCTGTTCGACTGTCGAGGCCCGGTCAGTGTAGGCCCCTCTTGTGGGGCCCCTGTTTTGACATCCCACAGCCCCCAAGTGCTTTAGGATCGACTTCCGTCCCTTGCCCTGTCATGAGGATTATACGGGAGAGATCTTAAAGAACTTGTAGTATGAAGCCACCGTGGTTAGTTAGCTCGTGGCCGAGTGGTACCCGCGCCCGTTCACGGTGCGCGGCAACCGGCTTGTCGCTCGGCTGACCCTCATGGAGCATACCTTGTTCTTTTTGGCTCGTGGCCGAGTGGTACCCGCGCCCGTTTACGGTGCGCGGCAACCGGCCTGTCGCTCGGTTGACCCTCATGGGGCGTACCTTATTCTTTTTGGCTCGTGGCCGAGTGGTACCCGCGCCCGTTTACGGTGCGCGGCAACCGGCCTGTCGCTCGGTTGACCCTCATGGGGCGTACCTTGGTCTTTTTGGCTCGTGGCCGAGTGGTACCCGCGCCCGTTTACGGTCTTGTGACAGCAACTTTGTCGCTCAGTTGACCCTCATGGGGCGCACCTTGGTCTTTTTGGCTCGGGGCCGAGTGGTACCCGCGCCGATTCTGATCTTGTGACAGCGCCTGTTGCTCGATTGACCCTCATGGGGCGCACCTTGGTCTTTGGCTCGGGGCGAGTGGTACCCGCGCCCGTTCTGATCTTGTGACAACCGGCTTGTCGCCGGTTGACCCTCATGGGGCATACCTTGGTCATACAGAGTAATGCTCGTGCGCTTGCGGCGATCGCTTTAGAACCCTCATGGGCGCATTCTCAAGACCGTGTTGGTTGTAGATCCTCCCGCGACACCCAATCGCGTTGTGAGACAGCGACCAGCAATTGACCCCAAATTATGGGGTGTGCCGTCAGAGGATGTTCGGAAAGTGCCCAGCCCCAAGCTTCCGTGGCGGCCGGCGTTCAGGCCCGTCATGGGGCGCACTTTTTCCCAAACTTCGGACCAGATTTGACACCTGGCCGCGTTTTGCGCGACGCAGCTATTGGCCCGTCATGGGGCGTGCCCCGGATCTGGCCCAGGTGAGCAGGAGGGCCCTCGTTTCTTCCCACCGTAGGTGGAAATTGGGGCCCATTTCTTATAAGTTGGAAGGACCTCGTTGGAGCAACGGCTTCCTCGCACCTTCTCCACCACGGCGAAACCTTCAAATCTTCCTTGGCGATTTAGGGTTTCTGATTTCGCGCCCTTGGCTTGCGGAGGTTCTTTCCTCCAGGTCTTCTTCTTCGCCATGTCGTCTTCCTCGTCATCGGAGGGTAGCACCGACCCTGCGACGGTAGGATGGGAGACTTCCATCACGACGATGTCCCGCTTGGAGGGGATGGTTGCCGCCGGCGTCCTCCCTCCGCTGGAGTTGATATCCGCTCGCCCCGCCGCAGGTGACCCTTACCCCACACCTCTAGAGAATGAGATTGTGGTGTTTGAGTCCTTCTTCTGGCGAGGACTTAGCATTCCTGGGAGCGCCTTCTTCCGGGGGCTCCTCCATTTCTACGAAATTGAGTTGATCAATTTGAACCCCAACTCGATTCTTCACATCGCCATCTTCGTCCAGCTCTGCGAGGCGTATCTTGGGATACGTCCTCATTTGGATTTGTTCCGCTCCTTCTTCTGGCTGAGTTGTTAGAATATATGCCCGCAGCCTTTTGGATCCCGTTATGCCTTTCCGGATGGGCTTCAGCCGACTGGTATGGCTTCCAAACGCCAGGGCCTTGGCCCGTGGCTTTCTTGCCCCAGACACGCTTTTCCGAGAGGCTGGCGTGCAGCTCTCGAGCGTCGGGACTTACGTTGTGGCCACCTGGCTGAGTGGTTTAGCCCCCAGGCTTGCATCACTTGCTAGCTCTCCAGCCCCCGGGCTTTTGCGCTTAATTTGGTATAATTAAGCGAGGAAGCCGAATGAGCTTGAACTGCTTACGACACGTGTCTGGTGAAATTCTCCTTGATTTTGTTCAATCGTGCTGATCTTCTTCGGTATTCGCACTGTCGCTTTGTTTTTAGCGCTTCATTGATTGCGGGGTGGCGCATTTGATTGCCTTTGGAGACGCTTCGATTTTAGGGGCTGGGGTGGCTTATAAATGGGGCGTCACCGCTAATGAGCGATCGCCCGTTTCTTCTTGCCTTGTCCTTCGTCTTCCTCTTCCAGTTTCCTTCCATGTCTAACATGAGGAAGTTTGTTGGCCCGTACGCGGCATTCTTTCGCCAGCGATTCTTTAGGTTTTTGTATAGCTGGGAGGAGGCCGAAGCATGGGAGGAGCATGACTTTGCCATCCTGGAGGCGGAGGCGGAGGACGGAGCGGCGAGGGACGCCGCCGCCGTGGCCACCTTGTTGGAGATCGCCCCAGGGCTCCACGAGGTGGCGGAGATCATCCTTGAGAAGGTTGGTCGCGATCGTCGCGACGACCTTGCCGTCAGGGCCCTCGTCCGTCTTGTACCCCCCTTGTGGGTGGTTGACGAGAGATTCGGCGGCTTTGGGTCAGCGTGGGTCGCGGCGACTTCAGCGATCTCGCCTCGGGTCTCCCAATGACGCCAAGATCAAAGAAGACCAAAGACTAAAGACCAAGAAGAAGCACCAAAGAAGACCAAGAGTGACCAAAGAAGACACGGTAGTAGTTTTTTTTTTTTTTTTTTTTTTTTTTTTTTTTTTTTAGCGCGAGAAAAAGAAAAGAAAATTAGCGATGTAAATTATTAACATTATGAAATGAAATGCGAAATTTTATCGATTCGTGCCTATCATATTTAACCCGAACTTAGTGGTTCCGCCTGATCGACTCATTCTAGTCAGTTGCTCGATGCCCAAGAACGAGGGGTCAGCTCGAGTTTTTGACGGTTAGAAATTCGCGACCAGGCAAATTTTGGTTAAATTGGCGCTGCGAATTGCAGTCCCGAGTGGTTAGTGCTTTCTACCCGTTCCGTTGTGCGCTGGTATAAACCGCCGTGGCTTTGTGCTCATCAGCGGTTTGTTATTTCCGTGCATTCTATATCGGCACGACCAGGGTTAGGCGCTACGGCGATCGGGTAATAACCACTCGGGGCTAGCATTACACGTAACTTGAGAAAATAAGGCGAACCACTATTTTATTTAATGTGTAAGAGTGGGATACATAACTCATGCGTAGAAGCGGCGGAGCTGTTCGGCGTTCAAGTATTTGCGAACCTCGCCGTCCTCTCGTCTGCAGTCGATAAGCACCGGCCGGGTTGTCTTATGCACGATGAAAGGACCTTCCCAAATTGAATAGAGCTTGTGCTCGCTTTTGGTTCCTCCTCGGGACCAGATCTCCTACGAAAAGGTTCTATTTACGACGTTGCGAGAGTGTTAGCTCCGAAGTCCCTGGAGGTACTTAGCCGACTGGAGGGCGGCAACGTTCCGATCCTCCTCGAGTTGATCAAGCTCCACCATTCGGCTTTCCTCGGACTCGGCTTCGTTGTAGTTCCGAACCCTCGGGGATTCGAATCTCGGCTCGGTCGGCGAACCGCCTCTGCGCCATAGACCAGGAAAAGGGGTTTGGCGATCGCTCGGTGGGAGTGGTTACGAGTCCCCAGAGTACCGACGGTAGCTCCTTCACCCATCGGGCGGCGTATGGTTTGAGGCGGTCGAAGATCCTGGCCTTGAGGCCTTGAAGGACCAGGACCGTTAGCTCGCTCGACACGCCCATTGCCGTGGGTGAGCCACCGAGGCGGCGAGATCTTGATCCCGACGCCTTCGCACCATTCTTGGAATTCTTCACTCCTGAACTGGGTGCCGTTGTCCGTGATTATCCGGTTGGGCACTCCGAATCTGACTACAATATCCTGGAAGAACTCCTTGGCCTTAACCGCAGTGATAGTTACAACTGGCTTGGCTTCGATCCACTTGGTGAACTTGTCAATGGCCACGAAGAGGTAAGCGAAACCGCCTTGAGCCTTCTTGAGCGGGCCCACTATGTCGAGCCCCCAGACTGCAAAAGGCCAAGAAATGGGTATAGTCTGTAGCTCATGTGCCGGCAAGTGTGTCTGTCTTGCATAGAATTGGCAGCCCTCGCAGGTTCGAACTATCTCCTTGGCATCCGTTACCGCCGTTGGCCAGAAGAAACCCTGTCGGTAGGCTTTCCCAACCAAGGCGCTTGATGCCGCGTGATGGCCACACATTCCTGAATGGATTTCTTGGAGCAGCTCTCTTCCCACCTGTCCCGAAATGCACTTTGAGGACACCCGAGGCACTTTTTCGGAAGAGCTCGTCGCCCACCACCACATAGGATTTGGCTTGTCGGGAGATGCGCTCTGCCAAAGTGGTTGCTTCCGGGAGTTTGTCCTTCAGGAGATAATCAAGGTACGGGGTAGTCCAGTCTGGATCGATGAGCAGGACCGGTTCGGGACCTCGCTTGGCTTTTGCCGTTTTGTAACGGTTGGCTCGTGAAGATCTGCACGAAGATATCACTTGGGACATCTGCGAGTGGCTCCCATCTTAGCCAACTCGTCTGCTGCCTCATTATTGCGGCGGAGGACATGAACGACTCAGACCGTCAAACTTGCCTTCCAATTCTCGGACTTGCTTGGCGGTATGCCGCCATATTACGATCCACGCACAACCGGTCATACGTACTTGATTCACCACCAAGCTGGGAGTCGCCTCGAGCGCCGGTAGTCGGATTCGAGTGATATGGCGTCTGAAGCCCATGGATGAGGGCCTCGTACTCAGCGGCATTGTTTGAGGCCGGGAAGTGAATCGAAGGACATACTTGACTGTCACCCTTAGGCGAGATAAGGAGGATTCCCGCCTGCTCCTCCAAGCATGAGAGATCCGTCGAAGTGCATGACCCAATGTTACGGCTCTTCTTCGGTTCAGGGAGTGCAGGATTCGGTCCACTCGGTAGTAAAGTCAGCCAAAGCACAGGACTTGTGGCGGTGCGCGGCTTGAATGAGATGTCGAAGCTCCAAGCTCATTGCCCACTTTGAAAGTCGTCCAGTAGCGTCCCGCGTCCGGAGGACCACTCCCCCGGGGAAAGAAGGGACTACTGAAATCGACTGTCCTTGGAAATAATGCTTCAGCTTCCGTGATGAGATCAAAATGGCGTCTGGCGGTTCGGATTGGAGGATATCTTGTCTTGGATTCGCCCGATGCTTGATGAAATAAGCGGGCGTTGCCGTAGCGGTGTCAGATTCCTCCCGCTCCACAACTATCACGGCACTTACTACATGAGATGTTGCCGCTATGTAGAGCGAAGAGGTTCACTGGCGCGGCGATACTAAGGCTGGGGAGTGGAGAGAAACACCTTGAGTTCTTGAAGGCCTCTTTGTGCCTCTGCCAGTCAATCAAAGCGATCTTGCTTCTTAAGGAGCTTGAAGAAAGGCATTCCCGAACCCGATCGCGAGATAAACACACTTAAGCGCTACCATGCATCCGGTGAGCTTTTGGACCTCCTTTTGGGTGGTAGGCGGGGCCATTTTCATAATGGCTCCAATTTTCTCGGGTTCGGCTCGATCCCACGACGGAGACGATGAACCCGAGTAGTTTCGGAAGACACTCAAAACGCACTTCTCGGGGTTTAGCCTCATCCTAACGCCCTTAGACTCTCGAGCGTCTCGGCCAGGTCGGAGATAAGGCTATCTTGTGTCTGCGTTTTAACTACCACATCATCCACATAAGCTTCCACGTTGCGCCGAGTGTTGGTGAAAACACGCTGACGGCGCTACCGGGTACGTCGCCGGCATTCTTGAGCCCGAGCGGCATGGTGATGTAGCAATATGCTCCGAATGGAGTGATAAGCGAAGTCTTCTCATGATCTTCCTCTCGGCCGAATTTGATGATAGCCTTTGAATAGGCGTCGAGAAAAGCTGAGTAGCCGAGATCCAAAGCAGTGGAGTCTACCACTTGATCAATACGAGGAGACCAAAGGGATCTTTCGGACAAGCCTTGTTGAGGTCGGTGTAATCAACACACATGCGCCGACTTTTATTCTTCTTACGGGCGAGTGCAGGGTTCGCCAACGATCGGGATGATACACTTCTTTGATGAAGCCTGCAGCTAGCAACTTTGTGATCTCCTCTCGATGGCTTCTCGGCGATCTTGAGCAAACCGTCGTAACCTTTGCTTGACGGGCCTGGCGGATTGGTTTACATTCAGTGCGTGCTCGATCACCTCCCTGGGGACCCCGGGCATATCAGACGGCTTCCAGGCAAAGACGTCTTGGTTTGCCCGCAAAAAGGTGACGAGCGCGTTTTCCTATTCGTTCCCGAGCCTTGTCCCGATCGAGACGGCTCGCGCCGGATCGGACGGGTCGAGGAGAATCCTCTTGGTGCCCTCCTCGGGGCCGATCCCGGAGTTCTGCGGCTTGCGGGTAGGGACACTGCCTTCCGGCTTGTCGAAATCCGCCTCTTGACGAATCCTTTCCCGTCACTTGGCGCCTCCAGAGACTTCGGCCATTTCGCAACTCTCTCTGTTGCAAGAGAAAGAGCGCTTAACATCGCGCGTAGAGTGATAATACCACTTTCGGACCCGGCATCTTCAGCATTAGATACGCGTAGTGGGGCACCGCCATGAACTTGGCTGGCCTCCCAAGATGGCATGATACGCGGTCGCGAAATCTGCCACCTCGAAGCTAAGGCTCTCCGTCCGGTAGTTGTCCCTTGCGCCGACGTGGTGGTAGAGTGATTTGTCCGAGTGGTACCGCCCGACGTTCGGGTATTACTCCATGAAAAGCGACGACCAGCGTTTGAGGTCGGACAGCGGGATTCCCATATCGTCGAGTGTCTTCCACGAAGAGTACGTTGAGCCCACTCCCACCGTCAATCAACACCCTTTTGAGCTTGATGCCGCGGACAACCGGCGCCAAGACCAGCGGTATCTGCTTAGGGAATGGGACACGATCTGGGTGATCCGTGCGGTCGTAAGTTATTGCGACCTCGGACCATCGGACATATCGGGGTCTCGGCTCTCTGCATAGATGTCCCGAGCTGTGAGCTTTTGCTTCGCTTGGACTCATATGCGGTGAACCCGAATATGTAGTTAAGCTCGAGGTCGACTTCTGATAGTCTTCCTCGGCTTCAGGGGAGGCGGTTTGTTGCGGCATGACCGCTTCGGACCTTGTCCCTTTGCCTCTTGCTCTCGAGCGAACCTCTTTAGGGTGAAACAATCCTTGGCGGCATGCCTCCCTTTGGATGGAAAGAGGCGAGTGAGTTCATGACCTTATCATATCCATCCTCTTTGAGAGCACGAGGATGAGTTGGCGCGGCTGACGCCACTAGCTCTTCGCCCTTGCGCTTCTTTTCTTTCCGCCGAGGGGTTCAGACCGATCCTTCCCTTCATCACGTCGTTCGCGAGCCTCGGAGGCTGAAGCGTAACGGTCCGCTAGGGCGAACAGCTCCGGACCGACGGGTGGCTTCAGGACATCTTCTTGATGAGGTCGGGTCGCCGACTCCTTCTCGGAAGGCAGCTATCACAACCGCGCGTCTGTGACGTCCCGAACGGTGCTTTTCTTGTTCATGAAGCGCTTGACAAACTCCCGAGGGACTCGTTCCTCCTTTGGTGTAGCTGGTATAGGTCCCAAGGGGTGCACGGGCGCTCATAAGTGCCTTGGAAATTTGAGATGAATTGCTCACACAGATCTCCCCAGGAATCTATAGAATTGTTTGGAAGTCCGGTGAGCCATGCTTGGGCAGGCGAGAGGGTAACCGGCAAGTAGTTTGCCATTACTTTACGATCCCCTGACCCATTGCCGAGGCGTATACTTGTAGCCAAGCCTCTGGGTCTCTCTCACCGTCAAACCTAGTGATGCCTTTAGGATTAAATCCATCAGGCCAAACCACTCGGCGTAGGTGAGGAGTAAACGCACGGACCCCTTCGATGACTCCGCGATACCCCCCGGGAGGTGATCGACGCGGAGGGGATCGCACTTGGCGTATTTCGCGGCCTCGCGGAAGGATGCCGAAGCGCTCATATTCGTCGGCTGATGCTATGTCGCAAGTCGTCTCCGCGGGGTAGAACATGATGTACCTGACGGGCTTCCCGACCTGACCGGCTGCTGGCTGTCTGGGTCCTGGCCGGACCACGTGACAGCTCCTTCGCCGGCTGGTCGGTTTGAGTATGCTGGATGGCTGCCGCCGTCACCATGGCCTTTACTTGGGCCATGATCGGGGCGACTGGATCATCTGCCCCCAGCATAGGGGTCAGGGTATCCAGGAGTGTCTTGGAGGCGACGATATTCTGCTGTAAGTACGAAACAGCCTGGTCCCCATCTTGGCTTGCGAATGTCTTCATTGACAGCCCGGCGCGGTCCGGAGTACGCGCCAGCGTCGAGGCTCGATCACTCGGCCTCCTTCCAAATCGCGGGCGGTGAGGTGTCGAAGCCGCGAATCTGCCGCTGAGCCTTCGATCACACAGCTTCTACGGAAATGCCAGCAGCTCTCTACGCGTTCTTCGACTCACCCGAGGTGGGTGAGTCTGAAGAAGACAAACCTAGGCGCTCGGGGTGCCGAGTGGCTTGGCGGTGAGAACTCCACCCTTCGTGCCTCGGCGTCCTCGAGCGACTCCGCGGTGGAGCAGGTCTTGGATCCCGCTCGGTACTTTAAAGTACGGCGAGGGGACCTTCCGATCGGCGCGGAAGTCGTGACGATGGATCGCCGGAAACCTCACCTTGTATGGCGGTTCCTTGGAGAGAGAGGCTTCCGAGGTCGTTGGAGATGAAGGTCAGGCTCAAAGCGGAAGACTGGCCCGAGGCGAAGATCGTGGAGACTTCGCTCGTCGCAGCCATCAAGCAGACGAAGATGTTGACACAGGTCCCCTACCTGGCGCGCCAACTGTCGACGATCTGTTTCGCCGGCAATGAGATTTGTGATTCTAGGGGATTTGTGCGGGATCTGAGCTTGATGGTAACACAGGATGCGAGGGCAATCTGTTTTAGACAGGTTCGGGCTCTCTCGGAGGAGATAATACCCTAGTCCTGTGTTCTTGGATGTATTGTCCTCAATTTTATGGTTTCTCCCTCCTCCTTATATCTTTGGGGAGAATACATGATAGTCGGGCGCCACCGGGCCCTGAACATGGTGGCCTGAACGACATGTCCCTTGTCCTTATCCGCCTTCACGCTCTACGTCCTGGAGAGGTGGTTATGCTTTCTCCGACCCACGCCTGCCGCCTTGTCAGGTCCCAGCTTCCGCAGGCTCTGGCAGTGTCAGACCGCATGCTTCGTCCCTGGCGGGTTGTTAGGGCGGGGCACGAAGCTTCCGTGAAGGATCAGGGGTTGTCTTGGGGAGCAAGTCGAAGGTCTCCTCTGGGCCCGCCGTTGCGCTTCTGGGCTTTGGGCCTTCTGTTCAGCCTGTCAGGCCCAGTCGAGTGTAGGCCCCTCTTGTGGGGCCCCTGTTTTTGACATCCCACAGTACCCTGCTAGCGCCGGGTTTCACGAAGGTCAATGTGGACGGCGTTCATGACATTTTCAAGATCATCACACTACAATTGCCTCCAAATGACGAGCTTCAGACACTGGGGGATGTCATCGGCACATTCATCGATGGCCCAACAAATGACATATCTCTAGACATCCATCCTCCACGGAAGTACCTCTACTTCCTCCGCCGAAGTTGATCCAATTCCCCCAAATCAGTTATCGTGCCCTCCCACCCAAAAACATTGTGATGAGTTTGATATTGACTTTGACTTTGATTGCTCTCTACTCCCCTCGTCTCCCGAAGATTTCCGTTCCAACAAAGAAAGGGAAGGGCAAATCGAAAAGATAGCGAAGGCCTTGGAGTACTATCCGATGGCCAGATTGGCACAGGTATTCAAGCTAGGAGAGCCTTTATTAACGGAAGATCGCATCAAGACATTGACTTCTTGCTGCAAAAGCCTGCATACATACTACATGAGAGAAGCTAACAAGCCAGGAGAACGAACGCATACAACAAGTATCATGGTCCGCTACAAGCCTAAGCATACATTCAACGAATCGTGAGGGCTACTTCGCGGTCGGCTTCGAGGACTGTTCGATCTCTTCAACCTCGACGCCCTCGGCGCCTCGCTCTTAAGATCTGGACATTGTGAGTGTGTCTTCCACATGTCTGGATAAATGTCATATATATATATATTTTAAGTGACCCCTTTGCCTAACTTTTGTATATATAGATTCATGATACGCGGCGAGAACGAACAATACATCGGTGGGTTTCCTCGACCCACTCTTAGTCTCATGACCAACAATGAACCAAGATGCAAAAGCGGTAGAGGAATACGTCACGACATGCCTTGGATGCTCGAGAAGATAAAAGCTTCATACTTTTACCCTTTAACCCAGGGTAAGTGCTGCCCGACTTGGTATACTCTCATTTGTAATGTGCACACAATACTTTGGTGCTAATTGACCATGGCAACATACCTATGCAGGTTTCACTGGGTTCTAATTGTAATTCATCTGGCCAAGAACCGGGTTATTTACGTTGATTCCTCACATACCGGCAACCACGACTTGAACCCTATCGCACGGTTAATCACCAGGTAACCACGTTGTTTAAGGAGCTTGTTGCTCCTGGAATAGCTGAGGCTAACCTTTCGAAATCACGTAGGACGGTCAAAGCTTTGCGAGATCCTTCTGTTCAAGGCGAGGATAAGGCGTTGCAGCACGATTTCAAGTTTCCGGTATCCTCTATACAGTATAATCCTATTTCAAACTCCGTAGCCATGATTCTCGAACTAAGCAATTCTATTTTTCCAGTGCCACCAACAAGGACAGGGCAATAACCGATGTGGATTTTACGTTTGCCATAACATGCATCTCCTCGTCAATGCAACACAAATGAGTAAGGATAAAACTTCGTTGCAAGACAAGGAACTGGCGTCCATTCGAGGAAAACTTTGTTTTTTCCTAGTCACTGAAGTCATTAGTAAAAAAGGCGAGTTCTACGCAGGTGCCTAACTGCAAGAGTTAGGTTTATCTCTGTATTGCCACTTGTACTGTCATTAGTCAAAGCAATTCTAATTTTCCGATTTATTTGCTGAAATGGATGTACGGATAGTGCTTGTGATGATCTGTGATCGCTGAAATGGATGTAATGTCTCTGTCTCTGATGAACTGTGAAATGGATGTAATGATGCTTGTAATGTCTCTGTGATCGATGAAATGGATGTAATAATGCTTCTGTGCTGATCTTGATTGATGGGCATGAAGGGAGTCAACATATCTCATATCAAGAGCCATCTTCAGGTAATACATAGGATTTTCCAAGTATACATATGCCATACTATATCTTACCACTAGTGCGGACATATATCTTGCCGTATATCTATGCTTTCTTTTTCAGATACATATCCCTAATAGGTCACTAGTGTGCAACCTTCTTCTTTTTTCTAAAAAATTATGAAGTCTATGCATTTCTTCTAGTGCCTAATCCCTGCTCTTGCACGATCAAATACAGGCTGAAATAGAGAAGGTTAAGAAAAGAAGAGAGGAAAGAGCAATTGAAAAAGCACACCATGAGGAGGAAATGGTATGTATATATCCCTGGTTATCATAAATCATATATTAGTTTCAAGTAATATTGCTTGTGGAACTAAAGGTCTAATTTATTCTAGTTGTGGTTATTTTCATTGTGTGGATACTATTTCATCCAACAATAACTTGTATATAGTAATGTGGCTGGAAGTGCATCATTTGATAACTTTATTTAACGCTTTCAGTAAAGGAAATCCTCAATCTTTGCACACATGAGACATTGTTGTCTCTGTACAAGGTGCCGACCTTTACTTCAGTTGATGATTTCCTTGAGAAAGTTGCCACACTCAGGAAATTGAAAAAGGGTGGTATAGTGGATGTTGAAGGCTGCTTTGCAAGAATTGTGCTTCATGACTGGAATGAGGGTAGGATATACTCTCTCCCATATCAACTTTGTTGATTCTTTATTTTTTCCGAGTCACTGATCGTCTGTTGTTTTAGGTAAAATACCCTATTATACACGCCACCTAAAAGGGATCTTTGTGGAGGACGCAGACGCCATAATTATTTCAGAAGCCGGGAAAGAATTTAATATTGATGAAATTTACACGGTGAGTCTTCATTTGCTGAAATGGATGTAATGATAGTGCTATAATCAGCTTGGAACAATTGCTAAATGAATCCCAAATCTGTGATTGCTGAAATAATGCTTGTCTAATAAGCGCAATGTAGCTACGTGTTATGTCTGTTTGAGAAGGCATGGCTAGCATTTCTGAGGCTAGCCAATAAGCGAGAAAAAGATGTATGTATGAAAACCATATCACGCAGACGGTTCACAACTAAGTACCGTGCGTGATATAAATATCCTGAGCGGTTCATACATGTGGACCTTACGTGATAGTTTGTATAACGCAGGCGGTTCATATCACAAACCGACTGTGATATACACTAACACAGACGGTTGGTATATGGAACCGTTAGTGATAGAATTTATATCACAGACGGTTCATATTACAAACCGTCAGTAGATTTAATATAGCACTGACGGTTGGTATATGGAACCGTTAGTGATAGGATTTATATCACAGACGGTTCATATTACAAACCATCAGTAGATTTAATATAGCACTGACGGTTCTAAATAAGAACCGTCTGTAAAATTATTATCACAGACGGTTAATAAAACCGTCTGTGAAATGGTTATATTATCACTGACCCATTGTTAGAGACAGTTCACAAAGCCGTCTCTGATGATATTTGTGAACCGTCTCTGATGGGCTTTTCTGTAGTAGTGATACACCACTGGTTCTGAGGGCGACGACGGGCCTGTGCCGTGGCGGGGGAAAAGGCGGAGAAGTTGGCTGCCGTGGTAGGGATTCGGGCTACGAGAGGCTGCCGTAGTAGTGAAATGGCGAGACATGGTGAAGTGAAGTCATCCTGTGCGGCCCAGCACGAGCAGAAACTAGCTGCTGTGGCAGCGAGAACAAAGGGACACTGCTATAGAGAAGCACATTAGTGGCGGTTCTAAACTCACATTAGTGGCGGTTTTTGAACCACCACAGATGAAGCGCCACTAATATTCGGCGATTATCAGTGGCGGTTTTAGAACCGCCACAAATATTATTATCAGTGACGGTTTGTGGGCAAAACCGCCACTGATATTTCCATTATCAGTGGCGGTTTGTGGTCAAAACCGCCACTGATATTGCCATTATCAGTGGCGGTTTGTGGGTAAAACCGCCACTGGTATTGCCTTTTCAGTGGCGGCTTGTGGGTAAAACCGTCACTGTTATTGCCTTATCCATTTATGTCGTATCCTTGCCATGTCACGATTGTACCTGACGGCCTTTTTGCCAACCACCTCAACGTAACATTGGTTTCTTCACCAGACATGTGCTCCTTGAACCAATGATTGAACACACGATTGTGCTCTTTTGTTATCCAAACCTCTGATCGTCCACGATTTTCCCTCTGCAACTTATCCTTGTGCATGTCCATATACGGGGACACCTCCACTGACTGTTGCAAGACTGTGAAATGAGCTTGTTCGAACAGAAAATGATCATAAGAATTTGTGGATTTCTTTCCTATTACTCCTTTCCCAGCTAGCCTCCCCTCATGGCGTGATACAGGCACTCCTACCGGTTCAAACTCGTGCATGCAATCGATGCAGAACTCAATAACCTCCTCAGTTGCATAACCTTCTACAATGGAACCTTCCGGCTGCGATCGATTACGCACATATTTCTTCAGAACACCCATGTACCTTTCGAACGGGTACATCTGATGCAGGAATACTGGGCCACAAATATTTACCTCATTCACAACGTGAGCAATGAGATGGACCATGATATCGAAAAATGATGGAGGAAAATACATCTCTAGCTGACACAGAGTCTTGACCACATCAGCCTGCAGTTCATAGAGTCCAACGGGATCGATGACCTTCTGTGAAATCGTGTTAAAGAAGAAACACAACCTCATAATTGCCTCTCGAACCTTGTTAGGAAAAATACCTCTAATTGCAATACGGAGCATTTGTGTCATCATCACATGACAATCATGAGACTTCATGCCAGTTAACTTTAAATCTTTCATTGATACCAGTTTCTTGATGTTTGCGGAGTAACCGGACGTAACTTTCACACCGTGCAAGCACTTGCAGAGGTCTGTTTTCTCTTTCTTGGACAGAGTGTAGCATGCTGGGGGAAGGTAAAGTCGGCCTTTCCGGGTGTCTTGAGGATGTAGCTCAGCTCTGATCTTCATATCTTCCAGATCCCGACGGGCCTTCAGTCCATCCTTTGTTTTGCTAGGAATATTCAGTAAAAGGCCAAGCACGCTGTCACATACATTCTTCTCTACATGCATTACGTCGATGCAGTGTCGAACCTCTAAGTCCTTCCAATATGGCAAGTCCCAAAATATGGATCTCTTCTTCCACGTGGTTTTCTCAGTACGAGACCTCGATGTACCCCTCTTTCCAAGAACAACATTGATATCCTTAACCATATCATATAGCTCTTCCCCGGTAAGAGGCCTTGGAGCTGAACCATCCTCCTTCGTACCGTCGAATTGTTTTTTCATATTGCGGTACGGGTAATTCCTTCGAAGGAACCGTCGGTGACGCATGTAGACTGTTTTCCTCGAGTTATTAAGCCACACACTACTAGTTTCATCTAGGCATTGGGGGCAGGCTTTAGCTCCTTTTATAGTACGTCCGAAAAGGTTACCCAGGGCCGGGAAATCATTGATGGTGCAGAACAACAATGCACGTAGAGTGAAGTACTCCCGTTTGTACTCATCCCATACCTGTACACCTTCATTCCACAGTAGCACAAGATCTTCCACCAATGGTTGTAGGTATACATCAATATCGTTGCCAGGTTGTCTCGGCCCTTGAATAAGCAGCGACATCATAATGTACTTTCGCTTCATACACAACCAAGGAGGAAGGTTGTAGGTACAGAGAGTCACAGGCCAGGTGCTATGAATGCTGCTCATGTTGCCGAAAGGATTCATTCCATCCGTACTCAACCCAAACCTTATATTCCTCGGATCATTTCCGAAGTTCTCCCTAAAGAGCCTATCGATGGTTCTCCACTGGGCAGAATCAGCGGGGTGTCTCAGCTTGCCATCCCTCATTCGCTCTTCTGAGTGCCATCGCATCAGCTTGGCATGCTTTTTATTTGCAAATAAACGCTTTAGACGAGGTATTACTGGCAAATACCACACCACTTTAGCGGGAGCTCCATTCTTCACCTCTATGCCTTCGTTGTCCTCGCCCTTACGCTTGTATCGCGATGCTTTACACACCGGACATACATGCGTGTCTGCGTAGTCTTTGCGATAGAGTATACAGTCGTTTGGACACGCGTGTATTCTTTCTACCTCCAATCCCAAGGGACATACAACCTTCTTGGCAAAATACGTGGTCTTAGGCAACAGGTTGCCCTCTGGAAGCATGTCCGCTAAGAGACGTAGCAACGCTGTGAAACTCTTGTCGAACCAACCATTGCTGGCTTTCAATTTCAGTAGTGAAAGAACAGTGTGCAACTTTGTGTATTCCTCCTTGCAACCCGTGAACAAAGGTTTCTCCGAGTCCTCCATCAAACCCTTGAACTGATTAAACTCTCTCTGACTACTGTAGTTTCCTTCTGCATCGCGCAACATTTGAGCCAGATTATTGTCATCATCAACGACCAACCTATCCTCATCGGATCCAAACCCGATGTCAGCTGCCATATTGTCAGCTCCGTCGTCGTTGATATTATCACATTGAAGTATGATCTCCACTTCACCGTGCCTTGTCCAACATGTATAGCTAGGTACAAAGCCCCTCCGAATCAAGTGCAAGTGGACTTGGTCTTTGTCCGAAAACATCTTCTCATTCTTACAATCAATGCATGGACAATGTATGTACTTCGTCTTCTTTTGCAATTTGTTCTCCTCAGCTGCTTTAGAAAAGCAGATACGCCGTCCATGTATTCTCGGCTGTAACGGTTCGCATTGTACATCCATCTCCGGTCCATCTACAATTAATTAAAGTAAAAATTATTATTATGCAATAACCTTAATTACATAAATCATCAACATATAAATTAATCTACAAAATGCTAGGTTAATAAAAATGCAAGGCAACTTCATTATCACCTATCTACCATATTAATAAAATTTATTGTTCATTAATATATGCTTGCCATAATTTGTCATCTAAGAAAGGTAGACAACAATTAATCTAATGGAGCAAGGTAATAACTTTGCATTTGAAGAGAGTACATATAAACATTAAATTGCAACTACATATAAATTAACTATTAACTTTGCATTTGAAGAGAGTACAACCTTAATTAAACCATCATTGATAAAAATGAGCTAACAATAGCCACTAATGGAGCAAGATGTACACGCACACACTAACGGTAAGAAAATTAATGGTAATTACAAACAAATCTAAGGTACTATGCATAGCCAAAATTAAAATTTTCCTCTCAAGGAGCTAGATACTTCATCATCTCAAAATGCAAGGCAACCATATTAATTAAATTTAATGTTTATTAATATCCAACAATCTTAATTAAACCCATGTAATATATGCTTGCCATAATTTGTCATCCCAAAAAGGTAGAGAACAATTAATCTAATGGAGCAAGGTAATAAATTCATCATCTAGATATAAATTAATCTACAAAATGCTAGGTAAATAAAAAAATTTTGAATCTAAGCTTTGCAATTGAAGAGAGGATAATCATAGATCTAAACATTAAATTGCAACTAAATCACCAAAAATGAAGAGAGGGGAACAAATTACTCACCTCGTAACAACCCTACGAGGTAAAAGCTCAAGATTCCTTGCAAACAAAATCTGAAATCTGAAATCTGAAACTTTGCACTTTTTTTCGGGGAGGAAGATGACCAGGAGCTTCTGTAGAGTGATGTAGCGACTAGCATTTATAGTGGATGTTATTTGTGGCGGTTCTAAACTCAAATCGCCACAGATAATCATATCAGTGGCGGTTGTAAACTACAACCGCCACAAATAGTCAGATTATCAGTGGCGGTTTTTTCCTCCAGCCGCCACTGATAGTACCCAAGTATCAGTGGCGGTTTGTTCCTCCAGCCGCCACCGATAGTTAGATCATCAGTGGCGGTTTATGGTTCGAACCGCCACTGATAGCTATCTAAGTATCAGTGGCGGTTTCTAGTAAGAACCGCCACTGATACTCAACTATCTGTGGCGGTTCGGAATAGAAACCGCCACTGATGACCCTGGCACCGGTTCGCACTAAAAAAACCGCCACTGACAATCCTATTAGTGGCGGTTCCAAGCAAACCGCCACTGATAGGGCGTCTCCTATTTGCAGTTTTGTAGTAGTGGGAGATCACTGCCGTGGCAGCGATTTGCAGAGAGAGAGAGAGAGAGAGAGAGAGAGAGAGAGAGAAGAAAAGGAGTCTCCTACCCTCACCGAAAGCCGACATGGCCAGCTTTTTCTGAGTATTGGAGGTGTATACACTCCTCATATGCCTTCAAGCACCCTATTGCCTCCTCGTACGGCATTATCTTCAAATCTGAGTATTGCTCGATTGAGGCGACAAGCTGGAGGAATTTGTCAGGCACCAAGTCGACAAGCTTCTTGACCAGTGCTGGATCCTCCAGGGTTTCGCCCGAGGCACCATATTTGCTCAGCATGCCAACAAATTCATCTACAGTTTCACCTTCCTTCATCCGTAGAGCATCGAACTCGCTCTTCAACATCTGTAGGCGTGCCTTCTTCACCCAATTGTCACCGAGGTACTGTGTTTTGAGGGCATTCCATACCTCCCTGGCAGATTTTTTCTTGGCAACCTGTAGCAGTACATATTCAGGTATGGCCTAATAGATGAATGCATGGGCCGATTTGTTCTTCTTCTCATCCATAGCCACTCCGGCCGCCGAAGAAAAGGAAGTGATTTTGGAAAGCCGCAAATGCCAAAGGGAGCCTAAACTAAACAACTATAATTCCTTGCGATGGGTTACAGGATTTGAGCGTGCAGGAGGAAACAACTATGCGCCTCTGGAAACCATGCATGCACCCGCTGCATGATTTTGTCCCTGTTTAACAGCACGCGGCGCAGTATACACGGTGGCATCCTATGCTACCATTGCCATGCATGACAAGCACGTTCACAACACAACACACTGCAGAATCCTCTCAATCTCGCATGGCCTTCACTTGATCACCTGTGCCGCTGCATGGCCGCCGGCGCCGCCGTCCCTTTCTCCTGTGAGGAGAACCCCAGCATGCCCCAAAACCGTCGCCTGATCAATCCCCCGACGCCGGCTCCCTCCCGCTCCCCTTTCCCTGCGTTGGCGCGTCCGAGATCGGTACGCACTATTACAGATCTCGCCGTCATTACCAGTTCATAAGCGCCATCGATACCGGTTTTTGAACCGGTACCAACCATCCGGGACTGATGCCCAATGAGCATCAGTACCGGTTAGGGGAACCGGTATTGATATGCCCTTAATCACCGGTTGGAACATCCAGCCGGTACTGATGATTTATTAACAGTACCGGTTGGAACTTCCAACCGGTACTGATAATCTGTTATCGGTACCGGCTGGACGATCCAACCGGTACTGATAATAGATCATCAGTACTGGTTGGTGTTATGACCTGGTACAAGTTGGTTTTTTTAAAAATTTCTATTACTGTAATTAATTAATTTGAGGATATAAATTGATTTATAAATTTCTTGTAAATTTATAATGGGTTTTATGAAATATACTATACCTTGAATGAAAATTTCAGATTTGTTGGATGAGTATTTAATTCTTAATATTTCTTTTACTTATTTTTTTGCAGATTTTCTTTGTTTGTAATTAAATTTTTATATCAAGTAATTGTAAGTATTATTTTAAATTTTTATATCAAGCAAGAACGAGCATCTTGCATGTTCGAAACTATTGTATCAGTGCAAGTTTACTACGGTCTGCTACTCTACAACCGCATAAAAGACGAGCAAGCGGCGGTCGACGATGAGCGCGGCGGTATCATGAAGCTAGGCATTTTGCGACTTCGCCGCCAAGTCCTACAAGTCCTACAAGCGCGGCGGGATCATGAAGCTCACGGTGCGGGGCTCGGTCTTGTAGGACTTGGCGGCGAAGTCGCGAAATGCCTAGCTTCATGATCCCGCCGCGCTCGTCGCCGACCGCCGCGTGCTCGTCTTTTATGCGGTTGTAGAGTAGCAGACCGTAGTAAACTTGCACTGATACAATAGTTTCGAACATGCAAGATGCTCGTTCTTGCTTGATATAAAAATTTAAAATAATACTTAAATTTACTTGATATAAAAATTTAATTACAAACAAAGAAAATCTGCAAAAAAGAAGTAAAAGAAATATTAATAATTAAATACTCATCCAACAAATCTGAAATTTTCATTCAAGGTATAGTATATTTCATAAAAGCCGTTATAAATTTATAAGAAATTTATAAATCAATTTATTTCCTCAAATTAATTAATTACAGTAATGAAATTTTTTAAAAAATCCCACTTGTACCTGGTCAGAACACCAACGGTTGATCAGTATTCTAATAATGATAATTCTACACAAATAGTTTATAGTTTTGGAAAACTGCAGAAATAGTGCTATCTTACAATAAGGCAATGTAATATATGTTAAGTCTACATATATCTATCTATTAATTGAAAGCACATATAATCAATCATGCGCAATTAAATGATAATTAAATCGCAAAACTTATATTAACAACTCCAATTAGAACCAATATGTATCACTAACATTCATTAGAGCTTTAATTACAGAATGTTTATGGGGCCCTTCGTTTACGTGCGTCGCTCTCGATAGCCGTAGAAGTCGACTCCGATAGTTCACCAGCCTTTATCGAAGGGCCCTACCTATTCGTCGAAACATGGAACTCGCCTTTAGGATTTACGACCTCATCGTAAATCCAGCCAACGAGTTGTTCTTGGATTGCTGTCACATGCGCCGGCGTAAATTTCTTACAATCTTGCAAGCAGCAAAGACCTCCGGTCTTTATGTCCATAAATTGGCACACATAGTAGCCGCATAAATTGTTTCCCGGCTGCTGAAGCAAGATATGTGTTGGAAAAGGCTGAGAGCGTGAAATGGATGCATGGAAATTCAGTTAACTAACTAAAAAGATAGCATGATAGCATACGTACTTGAGAGGCAACTATAACAGCGAAGTTTTGTTTGAATTCACCGACGATTTTGGCACGGAACCGTGCGAATGCACTACACATATGATTGCAAATTGAACATGATTAGAATTTATTTTAACTGAAGTAGAATCAGCACGATAATGAAAGGAACAAGAATACCGGTCGAGCATGTCGATCAGGTTTTGATAACATCTAACTAGTTTCCTCCTCGAGTCCATAACTGTGATTATGCCACGATCTAGCTCGATAATGAGAAGAATCCAGTGAAAGCTGTACATACATATGTCAATGTAGGTAACTGATTATTTCTAACATCGTGATATGGAAAAGGGTTAGAACGAGGCGGCACGAAAACGTGTACTCAAAGTTGTAGCGTAGAAGTATCTTTGCTTTATATCCCTGACCCATTAGCCCATTGAATATGGTGTCCTCTGTATCGACAGGGCAGCTAGTAACAAATGTGTTGTTAATGACCGAAGGGTCAAGGAAGCCTATGTTGTAAATGACCTCCTTTCTGCATCTTTGTATCTCCATTCTACATAAGAAGAAATTAGTTAGGATTGCAAGTTAGTATAGTCAAAGGGCCCAGACAGTAGATTTTTGCAATTAAATAAGAACTTACAGAGTCCAGCAACTCAACATGGCCACATCGAGAGCGTCTATCTGGTATAGATCGTACATTATGTGCCATTCGATATAAAATTCTCCATCCCCGTGAAAAAAATCTCGGTCCTTGTACTTGACGACGAATAGCTCTATGCCATGCCGGAACGCAACCAGGTACCATTCATGGAATTGGCGCATCCTAGTTGGCAGCTGGGGTACCTCGTCACGCCTGACCAATGGTGCGCTCGGTATAAATGACCATTTGACTTGAGCAGATTCAATCTCCTGGTTGCCTAATACTTGATCTGGGGCAAGACCAGTTTCTTCAAGGAATTTGGACATCTCATTGGCCTTCTGCTCAGCGATGGCATCTTCTTATTGCTTGCCTTGACCAGTGTGCGCTTGTAGTCAGAGACATGAGGTTTTTCCTTTAAATCTTTCAAACTTTTTATTGTCCTCAGGCCTTTTAGAAATTCCTCTGTACCAGGTTGAATCTTCTTCTCTAGTGACCTGGGTTTTAAAAAATCAGTGACCTCGGCCCTGACTACCTTGGCGGTCTCCTCCTTCATCATATCGTACGCCCGCTTCGAAGGTGTGGCCAGCTTATTGCTTTGGGTGGATCCCTTCTTCTTGTGAGCTGTTGGATGAGCTGGCTGGCTTCTCTTGGGCGACGATGTTGGAGTTGGAGTTTCGCGTGCAGGGGTTGGTGTAGGAGACGGGCTTCTTCTAATGGGCAGCGATATTGGTGACGGAGGTGTCAGAGAGGACCACTTATGTGTGTCTCTAAAAATGATGTACTTCTTACGCCACAGAATGAAAGTGTGCACTGCCTCTCCTAACGTTGTAGTTCCGTCACCTCCGGGCATGTCGAGGTCAAGGTCCTCGCACCCTGGGCATACCTCCTCCACCGAGACCTTGGAATAGCCCGCCGGTATCTGTTGGCCATGGATGACCTGCCCCGGCTCCATTTGGTGAGCCATGCCGTGAGCGGCCATGAAGGAGATGTTCTTTGCTTGGACGTGCAACTCACAAGGTGTCCGTTGCGTGATGTCGTCCACCGGCCAGTGGCCCAAGTCCTCTTCGAGCAGCCCACCAGAAGCGCAGCTGCTCCGTCGCCCCGTGGGGCTAATGATGTCTGCATTAGTATGAGGTTCCTGGCTCGCATCCACCCGTTGGCTCAAGGCTAACTGCACCTATCTTTGGACCTCTTCCTTTATGCTTTCTTGTGTTTGATTCATATGTTCTTGAACCATTTGATTCGTGCATTCTTCCAACATTTGCATCCGTTGTGCCTGTCGGGACTTGCTTCTCGCCCGACTCCTGTAGGTCTCGGCGCCCTTAGCAAAACCAATCTTCCACGGAACAACGCCAACGCCTCGTGTGCGTCCAAGGTGCTCCGGGTTTTGTAGGGCCCTTGTTAGCTCATCGTTCTCCCTGTTTGGCACAAAGGTGCCCTAGGAAGAGTCCTCGATCGACTGTACAAGTCTACTAGCGACATCTGTCATCACATTCCCGAACACTGGGTTTCCATCATCGTCAAGTGCACCGTCGTGAGCATAAAACCAACTCTTCGCTCTGTCTGGCCATTCCAAAGTCGCGAGCATGACACCCTTCACAAGCAATCCCTGTTCCCTTTGCTCCCATTTGGGCATCGCTCGACGGTAACCACCAGGGCCGAGACGGTGGTGATATTGCTTCTTCTGTGCATTCCGAATGTTCTTTTCGGTCAAACTTCGACCTTCTTCCGAATTCTTATAGTTGACGAACGCATCTCAGTGATCCTGCAACTTTGGGTGCTTGTTAAAGTCGGGTGTTAGGTCATTCTTAATATATTCCGTGGTCAACTTCTTTTTATATGTCTGGAATGCGAGGGCCATCTTCTTGAACGCGTAACTCTTCACCTTCTCTTCGGTCCCTTCGGGGAAGGTGAATGTCTCCTTCAAATCGGTCCAGATCATATTCTTTGTATATTCAGGGACATTATCCCATTTCGTGATACTAATTGGCACGTGGTCCCTGATGTGGAAGCCGCATGCTTAATTGAACGGTGTAATCACCCCCTCGGGTTCAATAGGTTGGCCGTTATCGCCGACTACAGTATTAATATGTCTGGCCTTCGACTTCTTGCTTGGACCTCGGTGACGTGATGGCCTACTTGATTGACTAGTCTGAAAATATGGTACAATGATGAACGAGTTAGAATGTTGACTTAGCATGATAGTGGAACCAGCATATACGCATTTGTACTAATTACCATGGCGGCCTCAACGGACTCGACGGGCCTTGCTGCCTCGGCGGGTTCACGACCCTCCGCCTCTACAAGATCATCTCCCGCAATCAAATTCCTCATGAACTCCTCCTCTCCAACATATCCTTCGTCCGCCATCGTTTTTTCTTAGGCTAGAAAAGGGCACTAAAAATTAATGAAAAAATATCAACAAAAGTATACTTACACATTTAACATATAATTACATAGATAACATGTACTTACACATTTAAGAATTCAATTTTTAATTTTACATATGAAATTTGGTGACAGACATAAATTCTCGGACCATAACCCACAAGCAACAAGCCACACAAGCGTTAATTGATTCTAATAGATAACAGAGAGAGGGGGGAGACAGAGAGGGAGCGAGAGGGGGGACACAGAGGGAGCGAGAGGGGGGAGACAGAGAGGGAGCGAGAGAGGGAACACAGAGAGGGGGGAGAGAGGGGGGAGACAGAGAGGGAGCGAGAGGGGGGACATAGAGGGATTGAGAGAGGGGGAAAAAGAGATGGTGCTGGGGAAAGGGGAGGACAGGTCACGCCTGGCAACGACTGGGAGGGTGGTGGGAAAGAGTGGATAGAGGAAGATGGGCAGCAACGAGTATACTATCAACGTACTTATACATTTCACATATACATATATATCTCAGAATTCAAATTTACATGAGCCACATTTCACATATACTTACACATTTCAAATTTACACAATTCAAATTTACATATACTTACACATTTCAAATTTCGCATATGCTTACTCATTTCATAAGCCACATTTCACATATACTTATACACATTTCAAATTTCACATATGCTTACTCATTTCATAAGCCACATTTCACATATACTTATACACATTTCACATATACTTACACATTTCAAATTTCACATATGCTTACTCATTTCATAAGCCACATTTCACATATACTTATACACATTTCACATATACTTACACATTTCAAATTTACATATATAATCAACATAATCAACATTTCACATAATCCAAAGTAAACATCCACAGTAAACATGCATCCACATAATCCACTAAATAGTAAGTGTAAGTAGACGCTAGAGAGGGCTCACCGAGGGCGCATGGCGCTGGAGAGGAGGATGCGGCGCCGGTGTGGAGGAAGCTGGCCGAGGAGGATGCGGCGCCGGAGAGGAGGGTACGGACGGCGGGGGTGCGCACGGCGCTGACGGGGTTGTCGGAGGACGCTGGCCGGGGTTGTCAGAGGACGACACGGACGGCGGGTTGTCGGAGGACTGCGCGGACACCGGGGGTGCGCATGGCGCTGACAGCGGGTGTGAGGACGGCGTAGATGGCGTGGACGGCGGAGTCGTTAGAGGCGCGGACGGCGGGGGTGAGGACGGCGTGGACAGCGGAGTTGGAGACTTGGAGGCGGCAGTGGCGAGAAAGACAAGAGTTTGGACCTCTCCACTTTTTATACGACGGGAATTAGTACCGGATCATATTACCAACCGGTACTGATTCCCTCCCCGCCAAATGCTGGTTGCCCTAGGGGGAATTAGTACCGGGTCGTATTCCCAACCGGTACTGCTAGATACTATTAGTACCGGTTGTTGTTATGACCCGGTACTGATGCCCCTATGTACTTGTTGCCCTAGGGGCTGTCAGTACCGGTTGGTGTTATGACCCGGTACAATTGGGATTTTTTATAATTTCCATTACAATAATTAATTAATTTGAGGACATAATTTGATTTATGATGGGTTTTTTAAAATATACTATACCTTGAATAAAAATTTCAGATTTGTTGGCCTCGTGTTTAATTCTTAATAATTATTTTACTTCTTTTTGCGTATTTTCTTTGTTTGTAATTAAATTTTTATATCTAGTAAAAGTTATCTAGGACCGGTTCATATCTTACCATGTTAATTTTGGAATGCTTTCTGTTTTCTTTGTAATTAGTAGCTTCAGATTATTGACAAACCCTACGAATTGCATTAATCAGGCCTACACGAGTTTATATGATTGTAGTGGATGGTCCCCGAGCCAAGAGTCCGAACTGTTCATTGTCTATCTGGTTGCCTATCAGCTGATTTTGTAACCAACCACCGAAACGGTCCATTTGCTCTATTGCGATCCACTTTTCTGACTTCTCTGGGTATTGGTCGCGCAGAATCATCTTATGATCATGGATATACTGAGCCACTACAGTTGCTTGTTTCAAGACTGTGAAATGTGCTTGTTTAAATGAAAGTAGATCGTCACTAAAGAATTCTTCTCCCTAGAGTCCCTTTTCCCCGTAGCCTCCCCTCATGGCGTGATACGGGGACGCCAATCGGATTCAGATCATCAATGTAATCGACACAAAATTCAATCACCTCCTCTATGCCAACACCCTGTGCAATGCAGCCTTCTGGACGAGACCGGTTGCGAACATACTTCTTTAGGACCCCCATGTACCTCTCGAATGGGAACATACTATGCAGGAAAATGGGTCCGAGAATTTCTATCTCTTTGACAACGTGGACCATGAGATGGACCATAATATCAAAGAAGGACGGAGGGAAGATCATCTCAAGGCTGACCATACTATCGACCACATCATGCTGCAACTGAGATACATTATTCGGCTCGATGACCTTCTGTGACACCACGTTGAAGAACGAGCACAACTTTATGATTGTCCCTCGTACCCAGTCCGGCAAAATACCTCTCACCGCCACTGGGAGCAGCTATGTCATCAACATGTGACAATCATGGGATTTCAGGTGTACGATTTTGCTCTCTTTCATGTTTATGAGTCTCTTTATGTTTGAGGAGTATCCAGAAGGGACCTTCACGCTGCTCAAGAACTTAATCATGTTTTTTTCTCTTCCTTGCTCAGAGTGTAGCTCGCTGGGTGGAGGTAATGTTGTCCTTTCACTCTCTTTTCCTGATGTAGGTCGTTCCTGAGTCCCAGTAGAAGCAGGTCCTTTCGTGCTTGAAGTGTATCTTTTGTTTTGCCGTACATATCTAGAAAGCCTAGCAGGTTCACGCAGACATTCTTTGTGATATGCATGAAGTCCAATGAGTGGCGGACCACTAAGTCTTTCCAGTACGGTAAGTCCCAAAATATTGATTTCTTCTTCCAAATAGGCTTCGTATGATCTTGTCCAGTCGGGACAGATTTGCTACCAGGACCCTTTCCAAATACTACTTTCAGATCCTTTACCATAGAAAATACAAGTGTCCCACTGCGATGCATGGGCTTCTTACGTTTCTCTTCTGTCCCATCGAAATTCTCACCGTTCCTTCGTAACGGGTGCTTCATATGGAGGAACCTACGGTGGCCCATGTACACAGCCTTTCATGAGTTTTTCAGATACTTGCTGTCCGTATCCTCTAAGCACTGGATGCAGGCTTTATGTCCTTTGATAGATAGGCCAGACAGGTTACCAAGTGCAAGCCAGTCGTTGATGGTTACGAATAGCAATGCACGTAAGGTGAAATACTCTCTTTTGTACTCATCCCACACACGTACACCATCGTTCCACAACGTTAGCAGATCTTCAACCAATGGTTTGAGGTACACGTCGATGTCGTTTCCAGGTTGATTCGGCCCTTGGATAAGCAACGACATCATAATGTACTTCCGCTTCATACATAGCCAAGTAGGAAAGTTGTAGATACATAGAGTCACGGGCCAAGTGCTGTGACTGCTGTTCATCTCGCCGAACGGGTTCATCCCATCCGTACTCAACCCAAACCTTATGTTCCTCGCATCCTCAGCAAAGCCCGGGTACTTTCTATCGACTTTCCTCCACTAAGAGCCATCAGCGGGGTGCCTTAGCCTTCCATCGTCCTTATGATCTTCTTTGTGCCAGCACATCATCTGAGCATGCGCTTTGTTCACAAATAAACGCTTCAACCGGGGGATTATAGGGAAATACCACACCACTTTAGCCGGAGGTCTCTTCTTCTTACGCTGCCCATCTTCCTCGCCTGGGTCATCACTCCTGGTCTTATACCGCGAAGCTTTGCACACCGGACAAACTTCCAAGTCCTCGTACTCATTGCGATAAAGGATACAATCATTACAGCATGCATGTATCTTCTGTACCTCCAACCCCAAAGGGCAGACAACTTGCTTGGCGTCGTACGTAGTTTCAGGCAGCGTGTTACCATCTGGAAGCAACTTCTTTACGAGGCATAACAACTTGTTGAATCCCTTATCAGACAATCCATTGGTTGCCTTCCATTGCATCAGTTCTAGTGTGGTACGCAATTTTTTGTGGCCTTGTCGGCAGTTTGGGTACAGTAGAGTTTCGTTGTCCTCTCGCGGTATTTGGAACTTTTGTAATGTCTTTCATCGGTGTATTCTCCCTCTCCATCAAGCGACATCTGGTCTAGTTCTTCATCGCCAAACTCCCCAATGTATCTTGAGCGAACGGTGTTGGGCGACATCACGGTATATTATTGTCCACCTCTTCTTCTTCTTCACCATCTTCCCGTATAGTCTCTTCTTCACCGTGCTTGGTCCAATAGGTATAGTTTGGCATGAAACCTCTTGAGAGCAAATGGAAGTGAAGGTGGCTGGATTTTGGCCACTCCTTCTCATTCTTGCAGTCTATGCATGGACAACATATGTAGCCTGACTTCATGTGAGCATCGGCCGCACGAAGAAAAGCTTGCAAACCTTGCAAGAACTCCAGGGAGCGTCGGTCAATGTACATCCATCGCCGGTCCATCTACATTATGTAGGACTTAGCGGTTATTTTCTATAAAGCCATTTATATTTCTGATATTATTTTAATTCACAAATGAAATTAAATTTCTTCTTTTTCACATAACTATTGCCCTTTGAAGATCCCAAACTCCATGGTTTTCATGCACCATTCTTAATTTCCCCAACTACGTGCAACCAAACCCCATCCTTCTTCGATTGATGAAACTAAAACGTAAATTTGAGCCAGATCCACACCTTAAATGCGAGCTATATTATAATACAAGTAAATTCTAAGCTTACACAACAAGTTTTTGTATCCTACTTGAAAAGATCGAGCTAGATCTTTACATTCATAATCTTTCATCGATTATGGGGAAAAATCATCAAAATTTGTTCATGCATGATTCAAGCAAAGAAGAGGCTCTCCATTTAAGACCAAATGTAGTGAGGAATGATGTTACTAACCTTAGTTACCTTGGTTGCGAGTAAAATGACCAAAAATTTAAAATTTTGGCAGCACCTCCCCTCCCTTGAAGCTCTTGGCCGAAGCTCCTATTCTTCTCGCGCGATGAACTGTTCTTGCTCTGGCAGTGAGCGGGAGGACGAAGAAGTTTAAATTGGTCTGATATCAGTACCGGTTCAAAGTACCAACCGTCACTGATGTTAGACCATTAGTGACGGTTGGTTACTTGAACCGGTATTGATATCCCCACAGCCCAGCAGCTGCAGCTGTAGCCGTTGTGCTACTAGATAGTACCGGTTTGGCATACAAACCGGTACTGATGTGAAACTATCAGTACCGGTTGGTACCTTTAACCGGTACTGACCACCCCCGAGCCCATCAATCAAATGAAATAATCAGAACAACAGCCATGCGTATGTTCATCAAATAGAATGAACAGCTAATATTTAATATTGTCCACCGTTAAAATGCTCAAATATATAATGACATTACATAGTGGATGGATAATGTTACATAATTTAAAAGTTTATTTCGCAGTTCACAGCCTAAAGTACTTGTCGTCTTCACTCCCCGGGGGGCTATCCGGAGGGCTACCGCTATCATCGCTGTCACCGCTGTCATCGTCAGCGGCGGCGGCGGCGGGGTGAATGTCGTCCTCGAAGGAGGAGGATGTGCTCCCCCAGCGGATGACAGTGACGTTCTCCTCCTCCTCCTCCTGCTCGTCGTCCTCCTCCTCCTGCTCGTCATCGTCTTCCTCCTCCTCCTTATTGTCATCGTCATCGGCGTCGGCGCGCTTTCTTTTGTTGGTGGCGGCGGGAGGCGCCTGGGGTTGAAGCGGCACCGGGGACAATGGTTCAGAGTCAGAGGAGTTGGCAGATCCGCTGGCGGGAGACACAGGCTCTGCCATGAAGGATTGAGATTGCGAAGATAGTCTCACCGGTGTCTGTCAATGCAGTTTCTCCATCTCACCCTGTCTCTTTTTATAGATCGCCAGGATCGGAACACGAAGAGAACATGATGAACACGAAGAGCCATCGCGCGGAATCAAGGCGACGCGCGGGAGACTGTGTCAGTTGAATACCAACCGGTGCTGATCAGTACCGGTTGGTTACACCAACCCGTACTAAGTAGCCCCGGAGCAGAGCAGGCTGCTTAGTGGATGATTCAGTACCGGTTGATTTAACCAGCCGGAACTGATGGTAGAGATCAGTACCGATTGGTCTTATCAACCGGTACTGATGTGCGTTGTAACCGTTTGACATAATTTTTGAATGATTTTCTCATTGTGATAATTTTTCTTCCCATTTTGACCGATTTTGACAGAAAAAATTTCTTAAAATTATACTGTTATGAAAGTACGATTCGAGATGAATGTACACATATGATTTTCATGCACCTAATATAAATATTTATAAAGATATTCATAGCTAAAGTTTCAAAATTTTGACTACACATATCTCAAACCGGCAAGTTTTTGCGAGCTGGAGAGAGCATCATCTCTTGTCTTTCAATGTTGTTAAGTGAGGTATCTAAGTTGTTTTCTATTACACTTTTTTTAAATTCAAAAATTCAATCTAAAGTTACTACTCCCTCCGGTCTTCAAAAATGCTGACCTTTTGGACATAGTGATGGCCAAAATTCAAAACTTTAACTATCGATATATTTTAAAATATTTAAATTGGATACGTGAAAATTATATGTGTATATTCATCTCGAATCATACTTTCATAATTTTTCTTCCGATTTTCTCCTGATTTTCACTGTCCAATCGAATGTTTTTCGAAGCCATTTTTTTTTGAACGATTTGGTCATTGTGTCGTAATTTTTTTCAATGTTTTTTTTATGTTTTATAATTTTTTTTGAATATTTCAATTTAACGATAGAGGCGGCGGAGCTTCAAGAAGGGGGAGGTAAAATATTATATATTATATTAATAATTCATTACATAAAACATTACATATCATATTAATAATTCATAATATAAAACATTACATATTATATTAATTAATTACAATATATATAATATACATAGCGGCGCACGGGTGGTTGGTGGCGCGATTACCCATACCACCACTCGTCGTTGCTGCCGGGGGGGGGGGGCTGTCGTCGCCGGAGTCGTCGTCAGGTGGGGGGCGGTCGTGGTGGTGGTGGTGGTGGATGACGTCTTCATCATCGTCATCCTCGTCCGACGACGTCGCGCTCCCCGAGCGGACCCAACCCTCCTCCTCCCGCTCCTCCTCGTCCTTCTCCCGAGGTGGTGATGATGGCGCGCCAGAGGGAGAAGAAGGAGAAGCTGCCATAGTTTAAAAAATGGGCTAACTACTGATCATCAGTACGTCTACCTCCTTAGTCGATCTGATGGTTTTATAGGAGGCTGGATCGGAAAACAAGAATTCGGATGAACACGAATTAAGAGTTTCATCGTAAAGGCGCGCGGGATTGATCGGGCGCGGGAGACGAAGCGCATTAGTACTGGTCAAACACAACAACCGGTGCTGATGCTCTCACATCAGTACCGGTTGGTTACACCAACCCGTACTAAGCAGCACAAGAGCCGAGGAGGCTGCTTAGTACCGGTTGGTTACATCAACCGGTGCTATGAGCCCTCCACAGCTCCTGTGCTGCTTAGTACGGGTTGGTGTAACCAACCGGTACTGATGTGAGAGCATCAGCACCGGTTGGTTGTTAAAACTTGTACTGATTTTGTGGTGCGTACAGTTCGGTTCGTTGCCTATGTTAGCATTCGTACAAATGGCGACACGAACGAACGATAATTGAGAAGTACAATTACGATACATGTGCGCCTTTTGGAATTGCAAAGAAGTCATGATGTCTGTCATAGACCTTACACGGATGGATCCATCAGTGCCTTCTTCTTTAATCTGGCGAGACTGTTGGTTTTGGCTTTCTTCCAATTGGGACCGTACATACACACCCAATAATAGTCTTCATGTTTCCCCTCATGTTGGCGCTATTTTTTTCCCTCCGAATGTTTCCATTGCCTCCATAAATAGGCCTCCATGCTGTCTCTACTTCCTCATATTCTCTTCTTCCCCGTCCCACTTCAGCATCCTCTACTTGTGTGAAGGTCATGTCTGAAACGTCGAGCTCAAGAAATCGAAGGGCCTTTGCGCTTATCACTGTAAGGCAAGTCAATTGCCCTAACTATCATGTGCAAGTTAATGTATTCTATGCCAACACTTCGGGAAATAGCGGTTGGGTATTTTACAAATGCCTTTATTTCTCTGTAAGTGAAAATGTAGTTCAATTTCTTCAGGTTTTGATGATTATTTTCCTATTTGAGTTGTCTATTTCTTGAGAGATCTTTCTTTTCATGGCCTCAAAGTATGTTCACACCGTCACGTAGGCCGTAGGATGCCAATATTTTTAGTGGGTAGATACTATGGATACATCGATGGAGCATCCTAGTAGCACAATACCACAGAGGATGCAACCCAGGCTAGAGCAAATGATGGACTCTATGCTCGAGCAGAGACTTAACATACTAATGTTTAACATGGAGCACATGTTAGATCATATCAAGTGGTTAGAGAAGATTGTGTATGTAGGTATCCTTGTTGTACTTTATGCTATAATTATGAACTAATTCATTTCCTACAAAGGAGACTAAGTTGCTAATGGATGCCATTAATAGTGGTATAAGAATTATGTATCTAGTTGATGTTTATCTATACCCTCATGCTGTTGAACTCATATATCGTAGTTTGTGACCCATGTGTACCATACCAGCACTTACTCCAAAACCGATGAGACAACACGATGCGACCCACTTTCTCATACCACAGTGACAAATTTATTGCTTTCGTCTAAACTCATTGTGTTTTTAGACGATCAACACTCCATGTGGGTGCCGTATCATTACTCATTCGAGCCTTCCGAATAGGGTTTACGATAGCTAGCATGATTTCTTTACAATTTCAAAAGGCGCATATGTACCTTAGCTATAGTGTTCGTTTATGGTTCGTCTATGTCATCGCGCCATATCTCTTTTTTACTATTCATCACTGAACCACAAAAATCCTTAAACTGTCCACTAAAATTCAATAACTTTACTATTCATCACCGAACAAAATTAATTCTAAAACGATTAATTAATGGTACACTAGTGAAGCAAATAAAATAAATTAAAAAACTTCCTGCGCCACGCTATTTTATTTCTCACCAAAGTAATTTCCATTCTATTCATTGGTTGTGAAAAATAAATTTCGACTTAGTACGAAAAATTTTCTCTCGGAATATTTTTTACTCTACTTATTTTTAAAAAATAAAAAAAGCACCTAAAAAATGAACAAAAAAAAAACACAAAGACCTGCCTCTCCCAGGGGAGGCAAGCCGTCAACAAAATAAAAAACGGCGGCTGAAAAATCAACAATTTTTTTTTAAAAAAAAAACCAAAGACCTGCCTTTCCCCTGTGGGGAGGCAAGCCCATACCTCTCCCACAGGGCGTGGCAAGGGGGCTTGCCTCCCCCCAGGGCATAGCAAGCCCCTGCCACCGTGCCTTTCCCATGCGGTAAGGGTTATTTTTGAAAAAAGTAGTGGACAAAGGTTATTTTCATGAAAAAATTTGAGGGGCTAATACAATAAAAATTTCCCGTATATACATGGGATTAGAGAGGCATATCACTGTAAAATTTTTTACTTCGTAACTCTTATGTGGTGGATCATCCCCAATTATTTTTCATTTTTGCAGTGACTTGTTTAATAACTAGTATGATTTTAAAGTGAGAATGTGGGGGGGGGGGGCACATTAAGTGGATATCTGGCATTCAGGTCCCAAATTTTTATATCATCTTTCAACCCTGAGGTACCCAACTTACCATCAGGGTTTAACTTATCGAAATCGTAGATTTTGAACGGTTTGTGATTTTCGATTATCATAAAAAGTCGATTGAAAATCGCTAAGAAACTGAAGATTACGAACTCAAATTTTGGGGGGAAAAGCACAAATCGATCGGTATTCACCGATAATCAGTCGATATTCAACAATTATCGACCAACCCATTGATTTTTTTGCGGCTGATTTTTTAGTGATTTTTGTCCATATTTACCGATTATTGACCGGTTTACGTCGTATAAATTTTTTAAATTTTTTTGATTTTTTTTGGATTAAACGATTTACCGGCCGGTATCTAGTATCGTATTGGCTTGATAAGGTTAATTATCACGATTTCCGACGATAAATTGACCATGCTTACCATACACTCAAACTCACTGTTCAGGCAAAAGTTTTACACGGTACATATGAGCTAGCTAGGTATGAGATGCCCCATAATATTAGTACCAGAAATTTATGATTCTAGTCAAAACCTATCAACCATGACATCCCATCGCATCATAAGACAACCATAGTCAAGAAATTTATGACCCTAGGCCCCTACGATATCATCTAATCGCATCTTTAGACTACTAAAGTACTAAGTGCATATACTACTGTAACCAGAAGTCACTTCTCAACTACAGGTGGGCGTCATGCCGTGCTGGCCCGGCCCGAGCCCATTGTGCTTCGGGCCGGAACCGTGCCGTGCCACGACGGTCCATCGTGCCCACCGTGCCGGTCCGACTCGCCTTTAGCAAGCCCAAGCCTGGTCCATTTGCGTTTTGTGCCGTGCCGGTCCAGGTCTGACCCATTTTCACTATTGTGATGAGCAAAGAAATAAAACACATCACTACTACTAAACTACATATTTTAATTACATAAGAGACTAATCACATCAACAAAATGTCAAACATAAATGCAATGCTTAAAGATGCCTGAATCAACAATATCTGTCAACTTTTAGGTCTTAATCCGTGATTTCGTGCCCGTTCGTGCTGTTCCGGCACGGGCCCGACCCAAACGATCGTGCCGGATCATGCTTCCCATCGTGCCCGGTTCTCAGGCCCGACACGGCCCGTGCTACAGTTGCGTGCCGGCCCGGCCCGGCACGGAACCGTGTCATGCCGGGCTTTGCATCGGACCATCCTGTCGTGCTTCGGCCCGGCCCAAAAGAGTCCGGCCCAAGTGCCTACCTCTAATCTCAACTGTGCAAGTCAATTTCATACTTCCAGTGTGCTAGCTTGGCGCACTAATAGACTTCACTGTTCTGAGGGTTCAGTGTCTGAGCTTTGGTTCTTCATGAGCAGCAACTCCAGTTAATCACTAATCGCATCACTGAGCTTGTCTTTCTGACATTGACGGAGAAGCTACCACACCCAACTTCTGAAGCTAGTGTGTTCGTCATCGTGCTCAACAACGCGATATTTTCTTCGGTACTACGCAAGCCAATGTTAGTGGTGATAAGATATGCAGACACTGATGTGTGATCACCTTTTTTATTTAGTAAATTTTGAGTACTGTACATATCTGGCCACCAGTATATATTTTTTTTTGTTGTAAATTTAGTTCCTTAACTCTTTTTTTTGTTGCAAAAATCACCATCTTCCCACTGCGAAAGGCGCGGTAACAACACGTATCATCCCCTACCATGCCCAGAGAGCGCGAGAGGAGGCTGCCCTGTGGCTATGTGTGCGAGCGTGATAGCGCACTGTTCACCCGATTTGTTTCCTTGCTGGGTAGCCCGTGCTCTCCAGGTGCCGTAGCGTGTCCTCCCACGCTCGCACCTATAGCTATGGGGTTGGCCTTCTTCTGTGCTTTCTAAACGTGGTAGGGGACACATGATGCCTGTCACATTAAGGGAGAAGACTATTTTTTTTAAAAAAAATACTTTGAAAAACTAAATTTGTAAAAAAATGATATCCATAAGGCTAGATATGTACAGTAACTGTTGATTTATTGTATACCTGAATGATTCGATTCCAGATGTTACGCTGAATACTCACTGATTCCAAATATATTTTTAGTTTTGGACACACGAGTTAAGGAACGACAGGAAGGGTGTGTTTGGTTGCCTGCGTGGTGTCTGAATCGCACGAGTGGATGCAACTGTATCTATTAGACGCATGTTTGGTTTCCTGTTCATCCTGGTCAGGTGGATGCAATTGCACCCACTCATACAGGATGGAAAAAACACAGAAATTAGACTTCTCTCTAATGCAGCCCCATGAGATGCACAAACAAGCAATCAAACAACTTAACTTGCATCCACTCAGTCAGACCAAGGCTAGCCTGGATGGCTCATACGAAACAAATTAGGATGGTGCAGGTAACCAAACACACCCGAAATGACTTTGGTGTCCTTCATTCATTCACACACTTTACTTGTCCCTCTCTTAAATACGTGGGGAAGAGAAGGGGTTCTGAGATAGGCCTCGTTTATTGATGGGAGCGTGTGGACTGATGCAATAAGAGTATGGTAGGAAGTGAGATAAATGTATCTCTAAATTGCAAAATGATTTATATTTAGAGAAAAATTTATAGAGAAAAAATGATTTACATTTGGAATCGGATCACGCAAAGAACTTGATTCTTTCGTTCGGAATCTTAATTGTTTTGTCTGAAGAAAGATTCTGTGTTCTTGTCAACTGGATAAAATACTACTTAAATGTAGCTTCTTGCATGTTCGGTCATGACTAGTTTTGGGTCAAAATCAGCAGTGTGGTATAAACAAAACAAGTGCTTTATCAGTCCAGCATGAACCTGTAGCACACAATGTCCCCAAAAGGTGCAAATGACAGATAAGCGAATTCAGTTTAACATTATTTATTTTGCATTCGAACATGCGACTGAGTATCCGAAAAGAAAAATTTACCAAATTTGCATCTTATTGAGAGGGAAACATTCAGGACTTTGTGGTCACAATGCAGGTCAAGATTAGACCTCGGCAATGGGCGTGTTTTTTTTGGACTTGCCCTTGGTACGGCCGACCCAATATGACCCGACACGGATATTTTTGGATTGGACTGGTATGGCACGAATAATAAGCCGTCCTGGGTCTAGAAATACAGCACGATAGACGGCATGGCACGGCCAACTAGGCCGTGCTTGGGCTGGTTAGGCACGAAAGCAGCCATTTCGTAAAAAACATCTTATTCATAGCCCAGTCAATCATCAACAGCTTACCCCCAACGGCTTAGCCTATTATCAAATAGAAGACTAGGGAGCGGTATACCGTTCCAACGGAATAGCCGCGAAACTTATGAAACTTATCAGTTTCAGTGCTGGTTTCATGAGTTTCAGTGTTTAGTTTTATCAGTTTCATGTTTCATCAGTTTTTAGTGCTAAGTTTCATGAGTTTCAGTGTAAAAATTCACAAGTTTCATGAGTTTCAGAGGTATACCGTTCCTACGGTATACTGTTTCTTAGTTTTTCTGTATCAAATATTATCTTTTGAAAGAACCCGCCTATTAGCACTTTGTAAAGAAGGGATTAGAATAAGATAATCTAGATTGCAAAAGAAAAAAAAAATCACCGATTGAAGTTATTCAAAATTTAACATCATCAAATAAATTGAAACGAATATACATGCATCCACTGAATCTTGAACTTGCATAAATCAATCTATAGAAATCCAGGAATTAAATAATGATAAATAAATGGAAATCACAAATAAAGAAAACCAATCTTTTTATTGATCAAAAACATTAATTACATGAAGATGAATTACAAAACAACAAGTATACACATGTGCATCGCATATAACAAGACCATATACAATTTTATGTACAAGAAATATATTATAATATGTACGAATATCATATTACATAAAAAAAATAAAGATTACAAGAATAATGAAATTCCTAAGACCTACGCTTCTATTGATCTTCAACTTTAATCCCTGAAATGTGTCATTAATTGGACTTTTTTTAAATAATACTTGTTTTCAAATGAATTGCGGTATTAATACGCCGAAAACAAAAATTGCAAAAATAATACCTATTCGCCAAACGCTACGGCCAAATAGCTATTTTCGCCAAACAGTACGGCCAGATAGCTATTTTCTCCAAACATTGTGGCGACAAATACCTAATTACGTAGTTAATAGTCGGCCGTAGAGTTTAGGGGAAAGAAGCTATTATCGCCGTACCGTATGGCGACAATAGCTATTTTCGCCAAACCGCATGGCGACAATAGATATTTTCGCCGTACCGTATGGCGACAATTCTATTTTCGCCGTACCGTATGGCGACAACTCTATTTTCGCCAAATGGTTCGGCGAAAATACCCTTGTTTCCCATGGAATTTATTGCCTAACGGCTAACTGCGTAATTAGGCATTTGTCGCCACATTGTTTGGCGAAAATAGCTATTTTGCTGTACCGTTCGGCGAAAATAGCTATTTCGCCGTACCATTTGGCGAATAGGTGTTATTTTTGCAATTTTTGTTTTTGGCGTATTAATACCGCAATACATTTAAAAAAAGTATTATTTAAAAAAAATCATCATTCATTTATCATATAGAACCAAGCGGCAATAAATTAAAAATGGCAAAAGATTAAAAGGAAAGAGTTATCGTCAGACCCATATGAGATGGTATCGCTTATTGAGATACCATATTATAACACCCTAATTTTTGCTTTTCATGAAATTAAATATTTTTTTGCACATTTGTGAATTTTTGAAATTTTCTGGAATTTATTTGGATTTATTTGGATTTAATTTGAATTTATTCCATATTGAAATAATTAAAGAAATTAAATTTTCAAATAAAGTTTTGTTGGAAATATTTTATTTGAGTCCCAAATGCCTTAAAATATTTTCCAGAATTTTTCTGGAATTTTTCTGAGTGTTTTACTATTTTTTATGAATTAAATGAATTTCTGAGAATTAATTTGCATATTTAATCGCTGGAAAATGCGAGTGGGTTTGTACTGTTCATCCGACCGAGCCCGAGTCAGACTCGAGTCCGAGTCCGACCCGAACCCGACCGAGTCGCGGTTGAGCCCAACCGCGTCGGACGCACCCTAACCCCGTGAACCGTTGGATCAAGATCCAACGGCCCACAAGGTGCCACGTAGCCCACGTGTGACCGCACCACTAACCAAAAGAACTCGGTCGATCTCAGCCGTTGGATCGAGATCCAACGGCCGAGATTCACTCGGACCCGACCGAGCCGTGTCCAACCCGAACCCGTTCGCCCGCATGATCGTGGCCGTTGATCGCGCCACGTGGACGGCGGCGATTCGTCGTCTCCATCTGAGTCGCGGTCGGACTCCGCCGCCGCGTAGATCTAGGGTTCCGCCTCGGGCACGAACGCCGAGGCTATTTAAAGCCTGGGTCACGCCCTGAGGTCGGCCCTGACTTTGCGCACCCGTAGCCCCTACTCACCAAGGCAGAGCCGCCGCCGTTTAGCCGCGATAGCTCGCCGTAGTTGCGCGCCGCTCCGCCACGGTTTTTGCTTCATCCCGCCATCAACCGCCGTCCCCAGCCGCTGTTGAGCCCAGATCTAGAACCCCCAGACCGAGACGCACCCGTGGAGCAAACTCACCTCGCCGGAGGAGCCCCGAAGCGCCACGGGAGTGGTCGTCGTCTCCGTCTCCGGCTGCTGCAGCTCCGCCGCGTTGCCATCGACCTCGCAAGCTCGGACAGCCCTCCGATCAAGATCTAACGGCCACGGTGAGCCACGTGTTTCCCGAATCCTAAAACGTTAGATTAGATCTCAGCCGTTGGATCGAGATCCAACGGCTCACGTTAGGCCACGTCGCCGCAACGGATTCCACGTTGCGGGGATTAGATCTATTTTCAACCGTTAGATCTAGATCGTGCGGTCCAGAGCGGCCGAGTGGTTTTTCAACGCGTAAAACGCGATCTAATCCGCGCCGTTGATTTTCAAACCAACGGCCGTGATCGTGCCATGTGTGCCTTAGCTGCGACGCACCGAGCGCATGCGCGAGCGCGTGTCTCTGACACGCGGGGCTCGCATGTCAGTGGGCCCCGCATGTCAGCAACGGGACCAAGCGCGCGTGGACCGCGTCCGTTGACCCGGACACGTGGCAGCATCCGGGTCTTGCCACGTGTCACGGTGACGTCATGCTGACGTCATCGGTGGGTTCGGCTGGTGCTGACGTCAGCAAGTCCACGTGGACCAATCAGATGCTGACACGTGTCACCGCTGACGCAATAAATCATTTTCCGAAAAAGAAATAATTTATTTAATTCGATTTAATGAATTCAAATATGATTTCAAACTTCAAACGCTTATAACTTCTGCGTTTCAACTCCGATTTGAGTGATTCAAATTTCTAAATTTGTATAAAATTAAGATCTACCTAGTGGTGAATTTTATTTAATTTTTAGACCAAAGTTTTTCTCTGTAATATTATTTAATTGATTATTTAAACTTTAAACACTTATAACTTTTGTGTTTTAACTCCGATTTGAGCGATTCCAGTTCCTAAAAATTCATAAAATTATGTTCTCTCTGTTTATGAACTTTATTTGGATGTTTGGACACTTTTGGTCTACTGTTTTATTCATTTGTTACTATTTGCACGCGTTACGAGTAGACGTTGAAGTGCTCGAAGGCTTCGAAGGAGAAGTGTTGACTCAGGATTCCGCTCAAGACCAAGAACAAGTACTCTTTGAAGGCAAGTTGTGCTTTGACCATGTTGATCCTATTTTGAAACCTATTTTGATTTAATTTATTGCATGCTAGTTCAATTAGAAAATACTTTATTTAAATATGGGAAATTAGATAAATGCCAAATTGCTGTATGACACCTTGGTTAATTATATATATGTGCCATGACCCTTGTCACCCTAGTTGTGGTTTACTAGTTGGACATTATTAAATTGCCAACATGGGAATTTAGACCGTTGTAGTATATTGCTTAGACCTGCTACGTGCTCATGACATGATTTCGGACAATCAAATGTTAATATTGACTTAATGATATATTGAACCTGTTTTGGAAAGGTATCATGTGTTGTGATGTTGATGGCACGTGGTGCATGGTAATCAACTGGGGTTTGATAAATAGCTTTTGACCGGGGCATGTGGCAAGAATGATCAGGTGGGCCAGTTGTGGCACCGGGAATGTTGGTTTGGTTCTTCGGGTAGTCTTGCCCTGGTCACCCTAAGGACTTAACCTTGCAAGCCTTTGAACTGAGTCAAGCGTGCAACCACATGTCCGTAATGGGACGGACCTAGTTGACTAAGTTGCTAATAACGTACCTGTGGGACCTCAGGATGTCAACTACACCCTTTGTGTAAGTTGTACGGGGGAGCGTACCGGGGCTGCGGCCAGGTACCCATCTAACGGTGGATTGACCTAAACTTCGCCTTTGCTAAGGGAAGGGTTAGTGTGCAACACCGGAGAGGACCACTTGTCTTTGTTAAAAGTTTCGAAAGACTTTGTTACGGGAACTTCGCCTTTGTGGTGTTTGATTTGTATCTTGTGGGTAAAGTGCATAACCTCTGCAGAGTGTAAAATCTATTCGAATAGCCGTGTCCGCGGTATTGGACATCGCTCGGGAATTACAGTCAAGGGTTAGACTTTCTCAAAAATAACTTGGACTTGAAAGGTTGGGTTGGATTAATAATGATGTTGATGGAAATGTGGATTAGGATGGGAAAGATGTTTACTAAACTCCTTGAAAAGTTATTTGTGCTTTACTTGTTTCTACTGCTTTCGAATCTACTTATGATACTTGTTAAATGCTCTTACTGCAAATATACCTTGAGCCACTCCTTTGTATTAAGCCATGCATGTAGTATATTAGCTGCATTCTGTGCATGACTTGCTGAGTACCAAGTACTCACCCTTGCCGCAATACATGTGAGACCCTCACTTTTATGCTACAGTGCAAACATAAAAACAAGGTTCTAATGTGCATACTGTACCATTCCCATGATCAGTGGCTGGCACGCACAAAACACAATTTGGAATCACAACCATACGAAAGTTTCATATTTTATTACAGCGAAAGTAATGATACAATATGACCGATTCAGAGTATGATAATTCACGCATAAGCGTAAACTACCATTCTTTTTATCGACAAAAAGAATAGGGATATCCCAAGGAGAAAGTTGAGACGAACAATTTTGTTGTCTAATTGTTCCTTAAGTTGCTTCTGGTGCACCATGAGTTCACTAGATTTGGATAAACCAATTGGTTAACATGTTTGAAACAGCAAGAGGTTGCTTGTCAAACTTATTGATCTAACAAAGAGTGACTATGGTTGAGATGCTGATTCAATAGCACTATTGAGAAATGGTGGATAGTTACAAGATCCGATTGGGTTATAAGGCAACATTTCGTTCCCTAAAAATTTTATTAAATAGAGATTCTACAATTTAGAAGAGATGAGGTAGTTATAAGATATGTTTCAATTTGGGCCTACTTTTCATTCATTAAGAGTTTAATGCACATAATTAGTATTATTTCCTTAAGATTGTCTCATTGTGAATTTTCAACACAAATGTTTAATATTTGCGAGAGCAATCCTTACACAGAATTTCATCACAATGAATAACAATACAAAAGATTACATTCAAAATTAACATACAAAGAAACACTTATGTTTCCAATCCTTATTCTATTTTCAAACATTTTTACGTGACCAAATGACATTTGGTCCTACACAAATTGACTTAGCATTTGTGGCTCTACTTTTTAAGTAAGGCGACAAGGTAAATATTTTCTAGGTTTAGTGGCGTATTCAATTATTACTTGTAGGGGAAGTTGAATAGCAACTAGCTTATTTTAGTTTAGGTACTTTCCATAGTTACCGGTATGGCAAAGTCTTACAGAAAGAAGGGATAAGTTATACGGGAATATTTTAAATTCCAAATCTACCTTCTATTTAAAAGTTGTTACATTATTCGTAGACAATGTTTTACTCTTTTAAAGTTTTAATCAACTAGAATTTATATATGTTGGAAGGTAAAAGATGGATATAAAGAAGTAATTTAATTCCAGGGTTATCTTCTATTTAGTAGAAGATAACGTTCCATTTAAGATTTCTTAATTATGATTTGTTATCAATCAAGGATCGCGACATCGTGAAGTTTTTAACTTTACGCCAAACATTCACGAGTGCATCCCGAGGAGCAATACAAAAAGATTTCAACAAATCTCCAACAACAAAAAGAACGCGCCCTTAAACTACAATACATAGAAGTTCTAAGGTTCTTTCTTTTATTACGTAGTCCTGCGAAATTTTATCATGAGAGTTTTGCCATAACAGCAAAGCTACTCATAGCCTAAATGATACTACATCTTAATATAGGTCTCTTGGTGACGAGTTTCTTCGAACTCTTGCACCATTTGTCGGGGGTGATAGTCCAAAGCTTCCACGACATGGAAGAAGTTGATAGAGTGTTGCGTTTGTCTTCCGCGTGAATGCAGTAGTCTTTCTTTGTTGAGCATGGAGGATAATAGTGATACACTATGAACATCCTAAATTTAGTGGTAAAGACTATCAAATTATATTCAAAAAGGATTTGTTGGTAGTATTTACCAAGAACATAGATGAGATAGAATTCTTATAGAAAGAATAAGAAAGAAAGTTCTATTGGAGAAGAATGAACGTATAGAATGTTCAATGAGAAGGAGAGTATTTAGGTAATATAATAAGGAGAGAATAATAACAGAGGTATTTAAGGAAAGAGTAGAAACAAATATAATGGGACGAGGAAAGAATTGATAACAGATAATATGAGACAAGAGAAGGTTAATAACATATATATAGCAACTTTCATTCCTAAATATAGAATTGTCTAATGTCAAAATTTTAAGTTTCAACTAACGACCATTCTATCCAAGGTTTGCCTGCAGTCAGCATGGCTCTGATACCAAACTGTGAGACCCTCACTTTTATGCTACAGTGCAAACATAAAAGCAAGGTTCTAATGTGCATACTGTACCATTCCCATGATCAGTGGCTGGCACGCACAAAACACAATTTGGAATCACAACCATACGAAAGTTTCATATTTTATTACAGCGAAAGTAATGATACAATATGACCGACAAGGTCGACTGAACATAGCCAAAAGAATCAGATGTCTTGTAGTTTGCCACATAATCCACAGGCAACTGACAAGGTAAAGCCTTAGAAAGAACTGTCGTTAATAATCCCGTTTTCCTGCGTTGGAGTACTTGTCGAGACATCCTGTCTAAAAACAACAATGATAGCAAGGGTGAGTACGTTGCGTACTCAGCAAGACTTGTAGTGTTTGCAAAACCTGAATTATATGCAAGCTGAATAGAAAGTGGGTTTCTACGGTTGTTTTTGCATAAAGCGAAGTTTTGAATTGTAAATACTGAATAGTAATGGAAAGCATAAACTGAATTTAAAATAGTTTGATAAGTAATCAAGATATCAAGTAATAAAAAGAATAATAACATTTTACTCACGGCCCTTTTGTGAGTAAAATAACGAACAAGACCCTCCATGGTCTTACAAAAGAAAATACGACGACAAGTGATATTTAACAGTCGTGAAACATTTTCCAAAGTCTTTTACCAAGGTTTTCAAAAATAGAAAACAACTAACTATGTGATGACTTTACCAAGTGCTCATGACCGCGAGCGCGGCTAATCGATTAGGTTTAGACTCTGCAGAGTTTGTACAGCTTTACCCACAAGATATGTTCTCCCGTTGTGGCAGTACATTAGCACACTTCCTTTGGTGTGCCGCCAGAGAGTTCATAACGAAACTGTTCGTTACTTGGACCTTAACTTTGCACTAGCCCAATAGCGTTACTCGACTATGATGGAAGCAAACAAGCAGTGAAGCAATAGTATTCAGGAGCCCGCGGCTCAAATGGTACAACAATAGCCCCAAATTCATAGCGGCGTACCCGTTACAACGGCAGATGCCAACACCTCGGTGATGACACCTCCCTCGAGCAAACCAATATTCGGAATGCCCGTGCTACAACTGCCTACCAATGTGCAAAGCTAATTCCCAAATAATTTAATAAGTTAAGACTGTCCCATTTCAGTACTTGTGGATGTCACGGTTATCTTGGCACGAAAACAACACATTAGCTCGGTCCTTATTGTGACATGGGCGATACTCCACCCTATCTACGTTACACGTTAAAACATGTACAACCGGCTATTGCCAATAATCACCGCGTCGAAAGCAGTAGTTTTATTTTCATTTTTAACAAACTACCAATATCCTTTCTTGCTTAAATAAACCATAAAAGATTTCATAAAGAAAAGTGTGTGGGTGTAAAATGTTTCCGACATTAATCTAAAGCAGTGCTAAGCATATGCAGATTAATAAGCGATTATACCCATTTCAAAGAACTTAACCATTCCTATGGTTTTCATGGATCGTATGTCAACATGATTAAGGGAATCCATCAATTTGGGTTATAACTACCAAGTAACGCAAAATAAGGATTTATCGAAATATAAGCATGCAGGAAGATTCTTAATCACATTTTAGTTGATTATGAAATCTGGGTTCAAAATGCTCAAAGGGGGGTGCTTGCCTTGCTATCCATTGTTTTCGATGTGAAGTCGAAGACGTCATCTTGAGATTGTCGGCGACGAAGTGCAGGGCGTCGGATTCTACACGTCGTATAACAGAAAAGAATAACAAATAGCAAATAACACTTTCAATAAGGACAAAAGGAAATCAGATGAAAAAAAATCAAATAACAAACACTATATTAAACAAGCACGAGTGTAGATTATGGCTTGTGAACGTATAAGTGTATTACTTCTATATTCTTTATCGTTGATCAATGGTTTAAGGGTTGCATTGCATATGACACTCATTCCTTATAATTCACTCTATTCTATTTTACGAGTTCAGGAAGCTAAGATTGTAAGATTAAATATACTAAAATTCATTTTCAGGGTGTGAAATTGTTTGTACTAATACTGATTAGTATATAAACAGTAGATGTGAGAGTAAATACAATTTGCATGATTCAACTTATGCACATGCATCGGTATTACAAACCTTAGGGTTTATCTCTTGCAGGGTTATGTTTTAATAGGATTCAGATGCAAAGCAAGTTATAAAAGAAGATGCTTATTTTAATGAAGATAGTCATGCGTCAAGGAATATTCTAAGGTTGATCTTACGGGTATTAGTGCCTATTGTAAAAGTTCTATTTATTAAACGGAAGTACATGCTAAATAATGGTTAGAGGGATAATAAGCATAAAGTTTAATATATATATATAAGAACCAAAATTGGCGTGTGTTAATTATAATCATCATTATAGTATCAAGTGATCTTGTTTTATAGATCGTATGCAAAACAAGTTGAATATGTATGTTTTACCCATATACATATTGTGATTATGTCCTCAGAGGATATATATATAGTAAAAGCATGAGTATTAACTAACTTAGTTCAATCTTAATCAATCATACCAAATCCTTGCATAAATGGAATACTCATTTTTATATAGACATCTATTATTTCTATTATCCCTTTTATTTCCCATTTTCTTATCCATTCGGCTGAACCCATCTAGCAACTTCCACTCGGTCTCTGTTTACTTTTTCTCCCCTGTGCATTCGAGCTCCACGCCTGATCTTCCCTGAGCGCTGCCGTCGCCGGATTTCTTCTTCACCACCGCCTCCACCAGTGCCTCCGGTCGGATCTGCTGTGGCCCTGGGATTCGGCTTGACCGCACCAGGCGCAGGGCCGCGCCTTCACCTTCCCCGCTGGTTCGCTCTCGGGGCCAGCCATGGCCGCACCCTCACGCGCGTGAGCGCGGTTGCCCCTAGGCTGCGCCGGTCGACCGCCACCGACACCGGTCTCCCTTTTCTGCTCCGATCATCTACGGTTTGATTTTCCACCCCTCCTCCATACTCTTGATTAGGGTTGGTAACCCTAATCCTCTCCATCTGTAGATGCCGATTCTCCCCCCCTTCTCTGCTTCTTGTGCCTGATGATATTGGCTAGGGTTTTGAGTGAGGTTTCGGTATTTTTCTAGCTTAATCCTCCTCTCCTTGTTGTCGCTTGCACCGAAAGATGTTGTCTCGGTTTTGATTTAGGATTTGATGGTTCCTAAATTAGTTGCCCCTTTTTCTCTAAATGCCGAATCCTTCACGGTGGTTGGGATGATTCTATGACGCTTGATGCTAGGGTTTTATGATGCTTTGAGATTAAAATGTTAATACTGAGATCATGCTTTCATTGATCTGTGATGTTTAAAAGATGAATTAGCAGTTCATTGTACTGATTATTGCTATGATGTGAATGAACTTGATAGACTGATTTACTTGAGGTCGGATTCTTGAATGATCTTTAAATGCTTTAAACAGTACATGGTGACAGTAACCTTATTAAGATTTATTTACATGGGAGAATGATAACATGATGTGATGCTATTGGTTTCTTCTCTGAATATTCAATTGAATATAATGACAGTGGCTTAGAATGAATTGATTTCATGGTAGATGATATTGATTTGATGCCATGCTAGAGGGTGTTGTTGCCTTCACTTGGTCTGTGATGCATGATCTAAAGAATTGATCTATTTGCAAGTTGGAGGGCATCTGTTTTTCCTAAAGTCAGTGCGCCGGGGGAGCATGTTTGGCTGGGGGAAAACTTAATGCAACCCTTGCATGTCTAAGTCTTCGTTACTGAGGCCAAGATCTTTAATTCTTCTATTATGCGCCCTTATTTCTATCTCGGCTTCATTTCTGCTATTGCTTACTATTTTGATTGCTATTCTCTTTTTGTTCTTGCTGTCTCTAGTATGCTACTTTGTCTGGAATTTGTGTTGTGGGGGAACTTACTTGTTATAAGAAGAAAATGATCGGGTATCCGAGCAGCTTGATGCCCCTCTGTTCTCCTGGCTTCTAGCTGTGCCTTGCTCCAACTTTGTTCCTCCTTGCTTCTGGGGTTTCGTTTACCTGGCTTCCTCCTCCTTACTGGTTCGGTGGTAGCCTTTCTGGGGTTTTGCCTTGCATAGAAGCTTTACTCTTCCGGGCTTTCACTGATAGTGTGGTTGATGAGGCTCAAGTGGTTTTGCCTGGGGCCATGCTTCTAAAGCAACATGCAGGAGTAATACTTGTGATGTGGATTAGGAAGTCCATATGGCTTTTATAGCCACAAGATGGGCATGTAGCAGGGTATGAAAATGGAGGTTGGTCTTGCGGCTGGACTGACCTTTAATAAATGCGTCCTCCTTATCTTGTCAGTGCACTTGTTTTGGGTCTGGTATGGATTATATGACCGGCTGAACTATCGTGGCTAATTTCTGGAGCTTTCAGTCGGACTTGGCCTGCTGGGAACTGTGTTGGAGGGCTTGGCTGGAACTTGCCCTGCTTGCGGCTGAATTGAATGCATGTATTAATTAATCCTTGTTAGTGCATTCACCTTGGTCCTATGACCCAGGCTTGGTCGGCTAGACATGCTTCTGGAATGATCAAGTTAGTCTAGTTGCTTTACTTGTTCTAGTTCGAATTGGGCTTAGCGTCGTGGCCGGTTCTGGGAGTTTCGGTTGGTGGTTGTCTTGAGCGGCCGGCTGGGATTGCTCTGGAGAGAGCTGCTGCTTCTGGGTTGCTTCGGTTGAATCTGGAATGGGTTGTGCTGTCCTATGGGTACAGTGACGAGGCTTTATCTCTTTTCACTGTGTTCTTACTATTTTACTGTGGTAAAATATTTACTCCGCGATATTTTCTAAATATTCGTGTCTACGGCTCAACAGGTTTGTAAATTGCCGAATGATGCAAATACTGAATCGCGAGAGGAGCCAGATTGGCCCCCGGACAATCTAGGGTACCTCACTGAGCGATCAAACAACTAATTGGCTGACGGCAATTCTTCTCTTTTTCATTTAATGTATCTAATTTTAATGCATTTAGTTCATTCTTTTACTGATACAAATGCAATCGAATATGTGAGTCTCTGACGGATCAAGGCGACATAGAGGCCAAAGCTTATAGCTTTGTAATTTACTTCTTAGAATGTAATCATTTATGTAATTGTGATTTTCATATGTAATAGAATCATTTGTATGAGTTGTAACTCCTGTGACTTGTATGACATTACAAATATTTTTGTATTTCCTATTTATTGTAATTGCAGACTACAATGTATCAATAAAATTGAGTGTTGTATCTTGTTCTCATGTAATGAATGTTTTTCTGATTATGAATAATAATTGATTCACTTTATTTGTGTACGTACCATTTCCAGTATGTCTTGTTAAACAAATTTCTCATCATAATTCTAACGTCCAATTATCTTTTAGCAAGAAGATCTTTATCTTCTACTTCTATTTCTTTACTTCTATCTTTTCCCCCAATTCTCTTTGAGTAAATCCTTTATCAACAAGGATTTGAAAGATGATAATTCATAACATGATTTGTTAAACTTTTATTTTCTACTATCAATCTCTTGTCCCTAAAATCTATAATTTAAATATTCTTTAAGTAAGATATCTATTAAAAGCTTCTAAAGTTTGGGGAAAACAATAATAAATCAAATTTGTACTTTAATATTTTATTTTTACTATTTAGTAAATTCTGGGATGTTACAATACAACACCAGTTGAGGAGGAGACTACACCAGCTTTGGAGGAGGAGCTCTGTCGGGACCCCGAATTTGCAAATCCGGACCCTCTGTGTATTCAGCACTAGTCCAGGAACACGCTAGTGCACACAGTCTTAACATCGGTAAATATCACAATCATACCACTCGATACTAAATAAGTACTTTATTTAAATAGTCAAACTGGTTACTCGACCTTATGGTCAAGTTACAAATATATGCCTCGCAAGGCGAAACTTATTCAGAGAAAAATAATAGCAGCGGAAAATCAAATAACTTCGTGGCGCCATCCAGTATACCACAGGCAGGCCAGTGGGCTCGCTTCCCTAAGTAGACGGATCCTCTTGGAGCTCCTCCTCCAAAGCTTGTGCGATATCCTCTTCAGCGGTGTTGTATTGTGGCAAGGGTGAGTACTTGGTACTCGGCAAGTCGCATACCACGAGAATGCAAGCTAATATACTATATGCATGGCTTGGTACAAAGGAATAGCTCAAGGTATATTTGCGATGCTTGAAACAAGATTTGACAAGTAGCATAAGTAGATTCAAAGCGGAGAAGCAAGTATAGCATAGATAACTTTTCAAGGAATTTAATAAACATCTTTCCCATCCTAATCCACATTTCCATCAACTTTATTATTAATCCAGCCCAACTTTTCAAACCAAGTTATTTTTGAGAAAATCTAACCCTTATTGTAATTTTAAGCGATGTCAATACCGCGGACACGGCTATTCGAATAGATTCTAAACTCTGCAGAGGTTATGCACTTTACCCACAAGATACAGTCAAACACCACAAAGGCGAGTTCAGTAACAAAGTCTTTGGAGACTTCTAACAATACAAGTGGTCCTCCGGTTATTGCGCACTAACCCTTCCCTTCGCTAAGGCGAAGTCTAGGCCAATCAACCGTTAGATGGGTACCTGGCCTCGGCCAGACGCTCCCCGTACAACTTACACAAAGGGTGTAGTTGACCTCCCGAGGTCCCACAGTGCGTTATTAGCAACTTAGTCAACTAGGTCCGTCCCATTCTGAGACATGTGGTTGCACGTTAGACCCAGTTCAAAGGCTTGCAAGGTTAAGTCCTTAGGGTGACCAGGCAAGACTACCCAAGAACCAAATCAACACTCCCAATGCCACAACTGGCCCACTGATTACTCTTGCCACATGCCCGGCCGAAAGCGTTTATCAAACCTCGAGTTGATTACCATGCACCACGTGCCATCAACATCACATGATACCTTTCCAAAACAGGTTCAATATATCGTTAAGTCAATATTAACATTTGATTGTCCAAAATCATGTCATGAGCACGTAGCAGGTCTAAGCAGTATACTACAACGGTCTAAACCCATGTTGGCGATTTAATAATGTCCAACTAGTAATCCACAACTAGGGTGACAAGGGGTCATGGCACATACTTAAATAATCAAGGTGTCATACTGACAAATTGGTATTTATCTAACCCCATGTTTAAACAAAGTATTTTTCTAATTGAACTAGCATGCAATAGTTTAAATCAAAATAGATTTCGAAATAGGATCAACATGGTCAAAGCACAACTTGCCTTCAAACAGTACTTGTTCTTGGTCTTGAGTTGGATCTGAGTCAATACTTCTCCTTGAATCCTTAGGCACTTCAACGTCTACTCGTAAAGCGTGCAAATAGCAAATACACGAATAAACAATAGGCAAAAAGTGTCCAAACATCCAAATAAAATCCATAAACAGAGAGAACATAATTTTATGAGTTTTTAGAAACTGGAATCGTCAAATTTGGAGTTAAGACGCAAAAGTTATGATTATTTAAAGTTTAAATAATCAATTAAATAATTTTACAGAGAAAAACTTTAGTCCAAAAATTAAATAAAATTTATATTTAGGTATATCTCAATTTTATACAAATTTAGAAATTTGAATCACTCAAATCGGAGTTGAAACACAAAAGTTATAAGCGTTTGAAGTTTGAAACAAAATCTGAAATTATTATTTCAAATTAATAAATCATTTTCTTTTTCGGAAATTAATTATTGCGTCAGCATGGACACGTGGACCAATCGGGTGACGACGCGTGGCCTCGGGTCCACGGACCCGGCGCACGGTCTCGGCTCGGTCCACCGTGGGCTCGGTCCACGGCTCACGCGATCGGCGACAGCGGCCCACACGTCGATGGCGTGCTCCCATGCGTCTGATCGCGGCGGCTAGGGCCACGTGGCATGATCAGGGCCGTTTGATCTAGATCCAGCGGTCTAGATCCACCCTAGGTTAACGCAGTTTCCAGCACGTGACGATCGTGGGCCGTTGGATCTTGATCCAACGGTCCAGATCCGATCTAGTTTAAGGAGTTTGGGTTGCACGTGGGCTCACCGTGACTGTCGGATCTTGATCGGACGGCTGAGGACCTTCGCGGGTGACGATGGCGTCGCGGCGGGGCTTGGTGCACCGGAGACGGGGATGACGACCAAGGGCGCGGCGCTACGGGGGCTCCTCCGGCGACGCGTGCGTGGTCACGCTCGACCGCCTGGCTCGGGATCCGGATCTGGCCTCCTTCTTCTCGGGCGACGGCGGACGGCGGCGGAAGGTGAGAAAAACCAACACAAGACCCTAAGCTACTACGGCGAGCAATCCCGGGCAAGCGGTGGCTGCTAGGGTTTAGCGAGCTAGGGCAAAAGTAGCGCGGGGTCACGGCGGTTCTTGGGGTAGGACCCGGGCTTTAAATAGCCTCGGCTTCCGCGCTCAATCCGTAACCCTAACGGATGCGGCGGAGGACGGCGGCGGCGCGGTCCGATCCGGACTCGGGCGAAGACGACGACCCGCGGCCAGACACGCGTGTCCGATCAGCGGCCACGATTGCGGTAGCGCCGACGGTCCGAGCCGGACTCGGTCGAATCGGTGCGGCCCAATCCTGGCCGTCGGATCTCGATCCAACGGTTGGGATCGAGTAGGTTTAGAGCTGGTTCGGTCGAGTCACGTGGCTCGGGTCAGACTCGAGTCGGACTCGGACTCGGGTCGATCGGATGAAACGATGCTCGACCCGATTGATTTTCCAGCGATTTAATAATTAAAATAATTCCCAGTAATTCATTTAATTCATTAAAAATAGCAAAAGACTCAGAAAAATTCCAGAAAAATTCTGGAAAATACTTTGGATCATTTTGGACTCAAATAAAATATTTCCAACAAAATTTTATTTGCAAAATTAAATTCTTTAATTATTTCAAAATGGAATAAATCCAAATAAATTCCAAATAAATCCAAATAAATTCCAAAAAATTCCAAAAATTCACCAAAGTGCCAAATCACACATGAATTTAAGAAAAGCAAAATTTTGGGGTGTTACAAACCTCCCCCCTTAATAGAATCTCGTCCCGAGATTGGGGCTCACTCTGAGAATAGGTTTGGAAACTCTTTCCTCAAATCCTCTTCGCTCCCAAGTCGCCGTTCTCTGCATGGTTGCTCCACTTGAACTCTCTGAAACGGGTTGACTTGTTTCTAGTTTCTCGATCCATTGTGTCTAGAATCCTCACGGGATGCTCCTTATAAGTCACATCCTCTTTCAACTCAATTGACTCTAGCGGTTTCTGTTTCTCAGGAACGCGGAGACACTTCTTCAACTGGGTCACATGGAATACGTCTTGCACTCCTGCTAACGACTGCGGCAACTCCGGTGATAAGCAACTTCGCCTCTGCGGCTCAAAATCTTAAATGGTCCAACATAGCAGAGTGCGAGTTTCCCTTTGGCATGGAACCTCTTAACTCCCACGAGAGGCGTAACTCGAGGTAAACAAAGTCTTCTAGTTCAAAACTCAAATCCTGCGACGATTGTCAAGATAACTCTTTGTCGTGATTGGGCTATCTTCAACCTTTCCCTAATCATGGCGACCGCTCTTGACCTCTTGAAGAATATCAGGCCCAAAGACACGGCGCTCACGGTCTCATTCCAATTCAATGGCGTCCGACAGGGTCGACCATACAAAGGCCTCAAAGGTGACATCTCAGAACTAGCACGATAACTATTGTTGTAATCGAACTTCGGCATACGGTAAACTCTTATCCCAAGAGGTAGCGTAAGCTAATGCACAAGCTCTCAACATATCCTCCAGAATCTGGTTGACTCTTTCGGTCTGTCCATCCGTCTGTGGATGATAAGTTGTACTGAAGTTCAAACGGGTTCCCATGGCTTCATGCAACTTATTCCAGAACCTTGAGGTAAATTGGGTACCTCTGTCCGATACAATCCTTTTTGGCACTCCGTGCAAACAGACAATCCTGATCATGTACAATTACGCTAATTTATCTCCCGAGTAAGTGGTCTTCACGGGGATAAAATGGGCTACTTTAGTCAAGCGATCCACTATAACCCATATGGAGTCATAACCTCCTTGAGTCTTCGACAAACCGGTAATGAAATCCATTCCGATTTCCTCCCACTTCCACTCAGGTATTTTCAATGGTGTAGCAATCCTGCGGTCTCGATGCATTGCCTTGACTCTACGGCATACGTCGCACAATGCAACATGCTCGGCAACTTCACGTTTCATACTCGGCCACGAGAATCTCTCCTTGAGATCTGATACATCTTGGCGCTTCGGGATGAATTGAGTACTTGGAGTCATGGGCTTCTTCCGAATCGATTGCTTTAACTCCTTCTTGTTAGGCACACAAATGCGATCCTTCATCCACAACGTGCCTTGCTCATCCAACTTGAAGTCCTCTGCCTTGCCTTCCTCCTTGATGAACTTAATCCTGCGGATCTTGTCATCATCCTACATCCTTCTCGGATCTGATCCTCTAAGGTAGGCTTTACTTCCAATGTGGCCAAGAATCCGCTAGGTACCACCTCAATCTTCATTTTCTGGAAATCCTCACATAACTCATCCTGACTTGTGGCTAGCAACGTACTCACGGTATGGCTTTTCCGACTCAGAGCATCGGCTACTACGTTGGCCTTCCCGAGATGGTAATGGATTCCAACATTATAGTCCTTGATCAATTCTAACCATCTCCTCTGCCTCATATTCAGATCCGACTGGGTGAATATGTACTTAAGGCTCTTATGATCCGTATACACTTCACATCTGTTCCCGATCAGATAGTGACGCCATATCTTCAGGGCATGCACTACGGCAGCTAACTCTAGGTCATGTGTCGGATAATTTTCCTCATGCGGCCTCAACTGCCTTGATGCATAAGCGACGACCTTTCCATTCTCGCATCAAAGACACATCCAAGTCCTTGGCGCGCGATCGTCACAATAAATATCGAAGCTTTGAGCAACATCCGGTAGAACTAACACTGGTCTTGATGTCAATTGCTTCTTGAGCTCTGAAATCCTTTCTCACATTAAGCGTCCATGCAAACTTCTTTTCCTTCTTCAGCAATTGCGTAAGAGGTTTCGCAATTGTCGAGAAGCCTTCGATGAAACGGCGGTAGTATCCTGCTATTCCAAGGAAACTCGAACTGGTCACGATCTTTGGCTGCTCCCAATGTAACACAGCTTCTACTTTGCTTGGATCTACGGCGACTCCTTCTGCGGTCATTACATGTCCAAGAAACTCCACCTTGTCCTTCCAAAAATCACACTTGCTGAACTTGGCGAAAAGTTGCTTGTTCCTCGACTTTTCCAAAACTCGCCTTAAGTGTCTGGCATGTTCATCCTCCGTTTTGGAGTAGATTAGAATATCATCTATGAACACGACGACAAACTTGTCCAAATATTCCATGAACACCTTATTCATCATATTCATGAAATAAATTTGGCGCATTAAATCGAGTCCAAAAGGACATAGCGTAAACTTCGTAATGTCCATATCTTGGCGAGAATGCGATCTTGAATATCTTACGATCGGATCTTCAACTGATGGTATCCCGATCTCAGATCAATCTTGGAGAAAACTCCGGCTCCTCTCAGCTGATCAAACAAATCATCAATCCTGGGTAGCGGATACTTATTCTTCACGGTGACTTCATTGAGTGCACGGTAGTCGATGCACATCCTGAAACTTCCGTCCTTCTTCTTGACAAACAAAACTGGTGCTCCCCACGGCGACGAGCTCGGCCTGATAAATCCTTTCTCCATTAACTCTTCTAGCTGTTTCTTCATCTCTACCAACTCCTCGGTGGACATCCGATAGGGTCTCTTTGCTATCGGTCTTTGTGCAGTACAAGCTCTATCACAAACTCTATGTCCCTGTCTGGCGGCATACCAGGTAGATCTTCGGGAAAAACATCTGGGTACTCATTCACTACTGAGACATCATCTATGCTGATTGCCTTGGTACTGTTAACCATCAACTGTCCATCTCTAACTGCAGTGGCTTGAAATTCCACTTTCTTTCCACACGGGCTCTCAACCGAGATAGTCCTTCGTCCACAATCCAATACGGCCTTGTGCTTGGATAACCAATCCATTCCCAATATGACGTCTAAGGTCTGGGTCTCCAAAATTATAAGGTTTGCTAGGAACTCTATTCCACCTATCAGTATTCTCACCGGAACATCCTACTTTCGTTCGGAGTTCGGAACTGTGGGTTTGAACTAAAAGCATGCACTTAAGTCTTGCAATCCTCAAATCATTTCTAGTAGCAAAGCCTTGCGAAACAAGCGAATGCGAAGCTCGAGTCAAACAAAACTGCAGTGTATCGAGTTAACAAGTAACTTACCGTATGACGTCAGTAGCATTCTGCGGTGCATCTGCGGTGACATGGTTGACTCGGCCTCTCACCACGTGCCTGGGTGTGGCTCGGCGCCGGGCGTCCTAGCTGGGTGGTTCCTAGATTGAAGCGCGGGGTCACTCCTGCTGTCTTCTTTGGACAAGCTGTTGGCAAAGTGTCAGGGCTCGTTGCGATTGTAGCGGCGTCTCACTGTTCCTTCTTTGTTTGCACGGAGTAAGCGTTTCTAGCGAAGTGGGTGCAGTAGTTACGATTGACAGGTCTTGGTGCTTTGAGGATGGTGTCCTTGTTGCATTCGTGGTTGGAATCAAGAATTGATTTGGTGCAACTCTCAAGCGCTATGCGTTCCTGGCGTGATCCTTCTTTGTTGCATCCTGCGCTTCTGTTCTCTTCCAGTTCCTTGCGCTTGTCCTCAAGAATAAGCGCCTTATTCACCAACTCTTGGAAATTTAGGAAGGTGTGGGTGATCAATCCTACTTGCAATCCTGAGTTAAGTCCCTTCATAAAACGAGAGGTATGCCTGGATTTATCTGTCGCTACATCCTCGGTGCGTAGCGTGCTAGCTGTGTGAACTTGTTCAGGTAGTCGACCACCGGTGATTACCTTGCTTGATGCTCTGAACTCCTCCTTCTTAAGGTCCATGATTCCTTCAGGCACGTGATCTTGTCGAATGCATTGTGAACTCTTCCCAAGTGATATCTTGAGGGTTCTCTTGCGTGGCACGAAGTTCTCCCACCATTCGTATTTGTTCCTTCCGGTGATGAGAAGCGTAGAGTACCTTCTCATTTCCTATGCATTGAGCTATGTGTAGCTTCCTCTCGATTGATCTTAACCAATCATCGGCCTCCAATGGATTGGCATTCCCGAGAGAAAGTGGGCGGGTGAGTTCTCATGAACTCGGCAGGTCTTGTATTACGGCGTGGCCTGATTAACTTGATTAGCAAAGTGGCCTGGCGGTGACGTGTTGCATTTGTTGCATCATAGCATGCATCAAGCGAGTCCGGGCAGCGAGAAAAGCTCCAAAATTCTGCACATCCGGTGGTGGTCTTTGGTGCTCCCTCATTGGGGTTTCTGTTTGGCGAGAACCGCTTCCATTGCCTCCAAAGTTTCCACGGGTGTTCACCATCTGTCGATTTTCTCTAGGTTTTGAGATGTGAGGGAATCGAGAATAGACAAGTAATATGGAACTTATGCTGTGCGACAGGTTTAACTTTAAGGTCCATCTTTATTATTGATATTAATAACTTGGTATGGTTGCTTACAATGCCTAAGGGCCTTGCAACACATCTTGCACACTCGACAAACAATGAAAATCCAAATCGAACTAACTCGGAGTCTAACGCCTAAAGGGTGACTCTTTATTCTATGACGCGACTTCGGCGAAGGAGTCTCACTATAGAACCTATGCTCACTCATCGAGAAAACCTCCACGGCCTGGGTATGGGTGCCGCGGCATAGGCGCGAAACGATTGCCATGTCCAAAGAATCGTGTCCTCTGTGGTAGTCGAAGAAGCGGTGTCCTCATCGAGATCGACTCCTCTGGATCTGGCTCGTGTAGCTCAAATCTTGGCTCTGGAGTGCAGTCCGTACAAAGTCATCTCCAACTCGTCAATCCTTCGCAGAAGGTGTGCCACATACTCTTGAGCTTCCCGCCATCTGTTCTTCTCTGCCGTGATCTCCTTGCGGGCCTTCGTAGCTCCTTGCTTGTATTATCTAGTACATCCTCCTGGCGACAACAAATCGTGCCAAGCTGTGTAACCGTGGCATCCTCATCTGAATCGCCGGGTCAAGAAGGTTATCGCTGCGCGAATGATAACGGAACACCGTGCTCTCCAACTCTCTGGCGTAGATATGGGTAACGTGCCGCATTGCTCGTCGTGATACCTCTTGGATACCCATCTGCATTGTAGATCTCCTGGCGGCAGTTGTATCGGGCGATTGCACAGGCCCTTTTTCCTAGCGGTACCTCAATCTTCACGTCACAAGCCTTGATCAATCCCGCTTGTCCGATCACTTCCACTTGGTATTGCGGCTTCTCAAAATCTCCGAGAGTTTGTAGCATATGCCAAAGTTCATGGCGTGACCAACTCCCAGATCAACGTAGTTGAACTCTTCCTCCATCTGTCACAAGAGTGCTTTACGTAAGAACTCGGAATCTTTAAATCGTGACAAGGTAAGGAAAATTCAGCAAGAGACAAGAAAAGAGAGAAGGGGATAAGTCGAGATGTCATTTCTTATCTTGACAAATTTTTAGCTTTAGAAAATAGGTTTTATCCTCACTACGACCATTCTATCTTAGGGTTGAGCCTACGGTCAAGTATGGCTCTGATACCACCTCTGTCGGGACCCCGAATTTGCAAATCCGGACCCTCTGTGTATTCAGCACTAGTCCAGGAACACGCTAGTGCACACAGTCTTAACATCGGTAAATATCACAATCATACCACTCGATACTAAATAAGTACTTTATTTAAATAGTCAAACTGGTTACTCGACCTTATGGTCAAGTTACAAATATATGCCTCGCAAGGCGAAACTTATTCAGAGAAAAATAATAGCAGCGGAAAATCAAATAACTTCGTGGCGCCATCCAGTATACCACAGGCAACTGACTGGGCTCGCTTCCCTAAGTAGACGGATCCTCTTGGAGCTCCTCCTCCAAAGCTTGTGCAGTATCCTCTTCAACTGGTGTTGTATTGTGGCAAGGGTGAGTACTTGGTACTCAGCAAGTCGTACACAGAATGCAAGCTAATATACTATATGCATGGCTTGGTACAAAGGAATAGCTCAAGGTATATTTGCGAAACTTGACATTTGACAAGTAGCATAAGTAGATTCGAAAGCAGTAGAAGCAAGTATAGCATAGATAACTTTTCAAGGAATTTAATAAACATCTTTCCCATCCTAATCCACATTTCCATCAACTTTATTATTAATCCAGCCCAACTTTTCAAACCAAGTTATTTTTGAGAAAATCTAACCCTTGACTGTAATTCCCGAGCGATGTCCAATACCGCGGACACGGCTATTCGAATAGATTCTAAACTCTGCAGAGGTTATGCACTTTACCCACAAGATACTGATCAAACACCACAAAGGCGAAGTTCAGTAACAAAGTCTTTCGGAGACTTCTAACAATACAAGTGGTCCTCCCGGTTATTGCGCAAGACTAACCCTTCCCTTCGCTAAGGCGAAGTCTAGGCCAATCAACCGTTAGATGGGTACTGGCCTCGGCCCAGACGCCCCCCGTACAACTTACACAAAGGGTGTAGTTGACCTCTGAGGTCCCACAGTGCGTTATTAGCAACTTAGTCAACTAGGTCCGTCCCATTACAGACATGTGGTTGCACGTTAGACCCAGTTCAAAGGCTTGCAAGGTTAAGTCCTTAGGGTGACCAGGGCAAGACTACAGAAGAACCAAATCAACACTCCCAATGCCACAATGGCCCACTGATTACTCTTGCCACATGCCCCTGGCCGAAATCGTTTATCAAACCCGGTTGATTACCATGCACCACGTGCCATCAACATCACATGATACCTTTCCAAAACAGGTTCAATATATCGTTAAGTCAATATTAACATTTGATTGTCCAAAATCATGTCAGGAGCACGTAGCAGGTCTAAGCAGTATACTACAACGGTCTAAACCCATGTTGGCGATTTAATAATGTCCAACTAGTAATCCACAACTAGGGTGACAAGGGTCATGGCACATACTTAAATAATCAAGGTGTCATCTGACAAATTGGTATTTATCTAACCCCATGTTTAAACAAAGTATTTTTCTAATTGAACTAGCATGCAATAGTTTAAATCAAAATAGATTTCGAAATAGGATCAACATGGTCAAAGCACAACTTGCCTTCAAAAAGTACTTGTTCTTGGTCTTGAGTTGGATCCTGAGTCAATACTTCTCCTTCGAATCCTTCCGGCACTTCAACGTCTACTCGTAAAGCGTGCAAATAGCAAATACACGAATAAACAATAGGCAAAAAGTGTCCAAACATCCAAATAAAATCCATAAACAGAGAGAACATAATTTTATGAGTTTTTAGAAACTGGAATCGTCAAATTTGGAGTTAAGACGCAAAAGTTATGATTATTTAAAGTTTAAATAATCAATTAAATAATTTTACAGAGAAAAACTTTAGTCCAAAAATTAAATTAAATTTATATTTAGGTAGATCTCAATTTTATACAAATTTAGAAATTTGAATCACTCAAATCGGAGTTGAAACACAAAAGTTATAAGCGTTTGAAGTTTGAAACAAAATCTGAAATTATTATTTCGAATTAATAAATCATTTTCTTTTTCGGAAATTAATTATTGCGTCAGCATGGACACGTGGACCAATCGGGTGACGACGCGTGGCCTCGGGTCCACGGACCCGGTGCACGGTCTCGGCTCGGTCCACCGTGGGCTCGGTCCACGGCTCACGATCCGACGAGCGGCCCCACACGTCGATGGCGTGCTCCCATGCGTCTGATCGGCGGCTAGGGCCACGTGGCATGATCAGGGCCGTTGGATCTAGATCCAGCGGTCTAGATCCACCCTAGGTTAACGCAGTTTCCAGCACGTGACGATCGTGGGCCGTTGGATCTTGATCCAACGGTCCAGATCCGATCTAGTTTAAGGAGTTTGGGTTGCACGTGGGCTCACCGTGACTGTCGGATCTTGATCGGACGGCTGAGGACCTTCGCGGTGACGATGGCGTCGCGGCGGGGCTTGGTGCACCGGAGACGGGGACGACGACCAAGGGCGCGGCGCTACGGGGCTCCTCCGGCGACGTGCGTGGTCACGCTCGACCGCCTGGCTCGGGATCCGGATCCGCCTCCTTCTTCTCGGCGATGGCGACGGCGGAAGGTGAGAAAAACCAACACAAGACCCTAAGCTACTACGGCGAGCAATCCCGGGCAAGCGGCAGCTGCTAGGGTTTAGCGAGCTAGGGCAAAAGTAGCGCGGGGTCACGGCGGTCCTCGGGGCAGGACCCGGGCTTTAAATAGCCTCGGCTTCCGCGCTCAATCCGTAACCCTAACGGATGCGGCGGAGGACGGCGGCGCGGTCCGATCCGGACTCGGCGAAGACGGCGACCAGCGGCCCGTGCGTGTCCGATCAACGGCCCACGATTGCGGTAGCGCGGTCGGCCGGACTCGGTCGAATCGGTGCGGCCCAATCCTGGCCGTCGGATCTCGATCCAACGGTTGGGATCGAGTAGGTTTAGAGCTGGTTCGGTCGAGTCACGTGGCTCGGGTCGGACTCGGACTCGGGTCCGGTCGGATGAACAGTACTCGACCCGATTGATTTTCCAGCGATTTAATAATTAAAATAATTCCCAGTAATTCATTTAATTCATTAAAAATAGCAAAAGACTCAGAAAAATTCGAAAAATTACGGAAAATACTTTGGATCATTTTGGACTCAAATAAAATATTTCCAACAAAATTTTATTTGCAAAATTAAATTCTTTAATTATTTCAAAATGGAATAAATTCAAATAAATTCCAAATAAATCCAAATAAATTCCAAAAAATTCCAAAAATTCACCAAAGTGCCAAATCACACATGAATTTAAGAAAAGCAAAATTTTGGGGTGTTACAAGCTCCAAGAGGAACCGTCTACTTAGGGAGCGAGCCCAGTCAGTTGCCTGTGGTATACTGGATGGCGCCACGATGTTATCTTATTTTCCGCTGCTATTATTTCTCTCTTAATAAGTTTCGCCCTGCGTGGCGTATATTTGTAACTTGACCATAAGGTCGAGCAACCAGTTTGACTATTTAATTAAAGTACTTTATTAGTATCGAGTGGTATGATTGTGATATTTATCGATGTTAAGACTGTGTGCACTAGCGCGTTCCTGGACTAGTGCTGAATACACAGAGGGTCCGGATTTGCAGATTCAGGTCCCGACACATATTCATTTGGAGCCAAATCGGTACCTCTCATGAATTAGGGTTTCATCATTCGGCAATTAAGCAAACCTGAGAATTTATTTGTATGCATGCGAATATTGAAAATATCGTATGGTAGAAAAATAAAATTTCACCATTAAAAAGTAAAACCCTTCACAGTAGAAAAAGATAGGTATGAACACTATGGGTTAGGATAAAGTAGAGCCCCAGCTGAAGCAAGCAAAACTTCCAGCCGAAGCAAATCTCCAATGCAAATCCTTAGGACATAAGGCATGCATGCCAAGCATATAGGGCACAAGACCCCTCAGTCACACCTCATAAGCACACAAGGAAGCTCAAGCACACAAGGAAGCAAACCACCAGAAAATTACCACAAGCACAACATCCTCATTAGCCAACTCAAAGCAAGAACCATCAAGGAGCAAGATCAGCAGCAGCAAGACTAGGAGGAGAACCATCAAGGACCAAGATTAGGAGCATCAAACCCCAAGGAGAGGAAGGCCACCAGGCACCTAGCTAGGAGATTAAGAAGGTCCAAGAAGCAAGGGAGGTGTAACACCCCAATTTTTTCTTTTCATGAATTTAAATAAGATTTGACACTTTGGTGAATTTTTAGAATTTTCTGGAATTTATTTGGAATTTATTTGAATTTATTCCCTTTTGAAATAATTAAAGAATTTAATTTTGCAAATAAAATTTTGTTGGAAATATTTTATTTGAGTCCAAAATGTTTCAAAATATTTTCTAGAATTTTTCTGGAATTTTTCTGAGTGTTTTGCTATTTTTAATGAATTAAATGAATTTCTGGGAATTAATTGGATTATTTAATCGCTGGAAAAACCTAATCGGTTTCACTGTTCATCCGACTGGGCCCGAGTCCGAGTCAGACTCGAGTCCAACCCGGACCCGACCGAGCCAGCCGTTCCGGTCGAACCAAGTCACCAAGCCCTAACGCGCGTGACCGTTAGATCGAGATCCAACGGGCCACGATCGCGCCACGTCGCCGAACCCGAGCCCGACCGAGCCAACCAGGTCGCCTGAACCAAACCCGAGCCCAAACCCCCAACCGTTGGATCTTGATCCAACAGCTCACGTGGAGCCACGTCACCCAATTCGAATCCATTTCGGATTCCGCCGCCGCAGCCGTGTGGGCCTCGGTTTCCGCGGTTTTCACGGACGCCGAGGGCCCTATTTAATGCGCCACCGCCGCCATCGTGTTGCCGACTTCCGTGCGCACCCGTAGCCCTAGACAACGTCGCCTGAGCCGCCGCCGTTTGCCCGCGCGAGCTCGCCGTAGTTGGTTTAGCGTTCCGCCGCGGTTAATCGTCGTTTCCGCCGCCGTCCACCGTCCTCCGCCGCCGTTGAGCTCAGATCCGGAACCGCAAGGACAAGCCACGTCGGAAGGGACCTTTCACTTCTCCGGAATCGTGCCCAAACGCCGTCGGGCGTGTCGCCGTCCCCGTCTCCGGTGAACCAACTCCGTCGCGCGCCATCGCCGTCGTTCGAGCTCCCTCCACCGTCCGATCCAGATCCGAGGGCCCAGATTCGTCCACGTCATCCCCAGTGAGATCTCACAAGCTAATCTCCAGATCTATTTCCAACCGTTGGATCTAGATCTAACGGTTTAGATCGCGCCACGTAGCCTTAACCGCACCGTGCTAGATCCAATCTCAGCCGTTAGATCTAGATCGTACGGCTAGCAGTAACCCACGTTTTAGCATTAGATTAGATCTTGACCGTCCGATCAAGATCGAACGGTCCAGACCAGCTGAGTAGTTTTCCTATTGCGTTAAGCCAGATCTGATCTGGGCCGTTGATTTTCAAATCAACGGCCGAGATCCAGCCACGTGGCTGGGAGACTGACCGTCGCGATCGGCGTACACGCCGATCGCCCGTGGCGTCGGCCGTGGCGTCCACGGGGCCGCGTGTCGGCCGATCGAAGCCAAACGGCACCATGACGTCATGCTGACGTCACGGTGGGGCCCGCGAGTCAGCCCACTCGGCTGAACCGTGTGCTGACGTCACCAGAGGGGCCCACATGTCAGAGACACGAGCCGTGGACCGGGTCCACGGTGGGCCAAAGCCAAACCGTGGCGGTCCATGGACCCGAGGCGACGTGGCGGCCTCTAATTGGTCCACGTGTCATGCTGACACAATAAATTAATTTCCGAAAAAGAAAATGATTTATTAATTCGAATTATGGATTTCAAAAATGGATTCAAACTTCAAACGCTTATAACTTTTGCGTTTTAACTCCGATTTGAGTGATTCAAATTTCTAAATTTTCATAAAAATGAGACTTACTCAAATATGAATTTTAATTAATTTTTGATTATGGATATTTCTCTGTTTTTATTTAATTAATGTTTTCTTTAAACTTTAAACGGTTATAACTTTTGCATTTAAACTCCGAATTTGACGATTTCAGTTTCTAAAAATTCATAAAATTATGCTCTATTTGTTTATGAACTTTATTTGGATGTTTGGACGCTTTACGAGTAGACGTTGAAGTGCCCGAAGGCTTCGAAGGTGAAGTGTTGACCCAGGAGCCAGCTCAGGACCAAGAACAAGTACTCTTTGAAGGCAAGTTATGCTTTGACCATGTTGATCCCATTTTGAATCCTATTTTGATTTAATTTATTGCATGCTAGTTTAACTAGAAAATGCTTTACTTAATTTCGGGAAATTAGATACGTGCCAACTTGCTGTATGACACTTTGGTTAATTAAATATGTGCCATGACCCCTTGTCACCCTAGTTGTGGAGTATTAGTTGGACATTATTAAATTGCCAACATGGGTAGTTAGACCGATGTAGTATGCTTAGCCTTGCCACGTGAAATACTTTGGACAATCAAAAGCTAATATTGACTTAATGAGATATTTAACCTGTTTTGAAAGAAGTATCATGTGTTATGATTGTTGATGGCACGTGGTGCATGGTAATCAACTGGGGGTTTGATAAATAGATTTCGACCGGGGCATGTGGCAAGAATGATCGGGTGGGCCTGTTGTGGCACCGGGAACGTTGTTTTGGTTCTTCGGGTAGTCTTGCCCTGGTCACCCTAAGGACTTAACCTTGCAAGCCTTTGAACTGAGTCCAACGTGCAACCACATGTCTGTAATGGGACGGACCTAGTTGATTAAGTTGCTAATAACGTACCTGTGGGACCTCGGGGTGTCAACTATACCTTTTGTGTAGTTGTACGGGAGGCGTCGGGGCTGCGGCCAGGTACCCATCTAACGGTGGATTGGCCTAAACTTCGCCTTCGCTAAGGGAAGGGTTAGTGTGCAATCACCGGGGAGGACCACTTGTGCTGTTAGAAGTTTCCGAAAGACTTTGTTACGGACACTCGCCTTTGTGGTGTTTGTCTGTATCTTGTGGGTAAAGTGCATAACCTCTGCAGAGTGTAAAATCTATTCGAATAGCCGTGTCCGTGGTATTGGACATCGCTCGGGAATTACAGTCAAGGGTTAGACTTTCTTGAAAATGACTTGGACTTGAAAGGTTTGGTTTGGTTTAATAATGATGTTGATGGAAATGTGGATTAGGAATGGAAAAGAAGTTTATTTAATTCCTGGAAAAGTTATTGATCTCATACTTGTTTCTACTGCTTTCGAATCTACTTATGCTACTTGTCAAATGCTGTTTTACTGCAATTATGCCCTGATCTATTCCTTTGTACTAAGCCATGCATGTAGTATATTAGTTTGCATTCTGTGCATGACTTGCTGAGTACCAAGTACTCACCCTTGCCACAATACAACACCAGTTGAAGAAGAGTCTATACTAGCTTTGGAGGAGGAGCTCCAAGAGGAACCGTCTAACTAGGAAGCGAGCCCAGTCAGTTGCCTGTGGTATACTGGATGGCGCTACGAAGTTATCTTATTTTCCGCTGCTGTTATTTCTCTTTATTTAAGTTCTCGCCCTGCGTGGCGTATATTTGTAACTTGACCTTAAGGTCGAGCAACCAGCTTGGTTAACTATTTAAGGTACCTTATTATTTCGTTGAGTATGATTATTATATTTACCAATGTAGAGACTGTGTGCACTAGCGTGTTCCTGGACTAGTGCTGAACACACAGAGGGTCCGGATTTGCAAATTCGGGTCCCAACAGGAGGACAACCACCTCTGCATCATCTGCCACTAGGCACACAACCAAGAAGCAACTAAGAAGCTCCACCAAGCCTAAGCAAAGTCAGGAACAAGACCAACAAGGAGCAAGAAGGCCACAAGAACCACGAAGACCCGAAGGCCACCAAGCTACTAGGAGCAAGGGAACTAGGAGATCAAGAACAAGGGGACAGCCACAGCTCCATCACCATCACCAATACCATTTCTCAACATCCCAGCATCTCATTACACTTACCTTAATCTTAGGTAACCCCACATGCTTGACCAATAGCAGACATAGGAGTAGCAGTAGCAAGACTTTAACTAGAGACTAAAGATAATAGATAAACTAGTGGTCTCAATTTAGCGGTTGCAAGAGCGGTATTGCACGTGCCCGCGGAATTATCACACTCCCTAGCGTGTGACAAGAACCGCAGGTATTGCCATAATACCGCCATCCTGCCATCCAACAGTTTCTTGAATCATCATAGACCAGAGATGACCAATATAGCTTAAGCATAAACTAGAAGCACCAATGCATATCTATAGAGGCCACCTAAAGTTTCAGTTGGATTGCATTAAGGGGGCAGCACCGTGTGTGCCTGATGAGCCAGTGTACTCCTCGACATACAAGGACCCATAAGGTATCGTCGCAGTGCTACCAACCCAACTACTCCCCAATTATTCATCATCAACCAAATCAGAGGACTTAATATGCCAACTCATATCACATCACATAACAAGAACAACAGGAGAATAGTAGGAAGAAGAAAAAAAAGGGAAGGGATACCACCAAATCGTGCAAATCGAAGGGGGGAGGAAGAGGAGCCGAAGACCAGTGGAGGGACAAGGGAGGCAGCCTACAACTGGCTGAGCCGGTGGGGCCAAGGGCTGGTCGGGTGTAGGGGGCAATTCGTGGTGGCCGAGGGATAGCTCGGTCTTGTGAGGCCCAGGCGACGCAATCGAGGCCCAGGGGCAGGGGCACGACGCAGGGTCGGGGGGCCAGGTATATGCAATCGGGGGATAGAGGTGACCTATTGAGGGAGAAGGTTGGGGAGGAGGCCCTACAGGAGGGACCAGCCAAGGGGAGGCCGGCGGGGCGCAGAGAGGCACCGGCATGAGTCAGAAGGCAAGAAAGTGAGAGGAAAGTCAGCGGTGATGGATGACGACTAGCGGTGGTCGGCGAGACTGACGGTGAGGCCGGTGGCGGCGATGGGCCAGTGTGGTGAGGAGCCAGATAGGGGGGAGGAAGTAGAGAGAGATGGGGGAGTAAGGGGAATGGATGGATAAGGCTCAACCAGGTGAGGAGAAAGAAAAAAGGAAAAGAGAAAAAGAGGGGAGAAAATAGGAAAGAGAATGGAAAAAGAAAAAGAAAATAGACTAAAATAATAAATTATCATGGTGTAGAAAATTTGAAAAGAGAATAAATACCAACGAATAACTAAACAAGAAACTTATCAAACATTCAATCACCATGATAATTAAAACGGAAAAAAAATTCATGCCTCTACTAAAATAAAAATTTTGACCAACATCTCAGTAAATCATGTAAGTCAATATGTGCCAAACTAACTTTTAGTGAGTTAAAATGTCTTAAATTTCACCTACACCAAATTAAAATTTTCAATTAATAAATACTAAACTAAAATAAGCAACCTATCTGTAACAATATAAATCAAGTTAGGAAAAGAGATGGACACGACAAAATGCCATAAAATTAATTTATTCTGCTCAAATGACTAAATTTGTCAATTTAAAATATTTTATAAAAAAAGATCTAGATTTTGAATGCAATCATAATTATATAGAAATCAATATTTTTTAAACCAACCCTTATTCGCATGCACGGCAAGAATATAAAAACAAAGAGGGAAATACATTTATATGTAAGTATAAATACCAAAGCAACCACCCTAATAATAACAATGATAAGAATAATAGTAATATCAGAATAAAGGCTAATATAAGCATGTGATTAAATAGGAAATTAAATACTATCAATAACCACCCTAATGAATAAAATAGAAAAATCATATCTAGGCCGATGCACTAAATTAAAATATGCTAAATTGTAGTACGCTAAAATATAATACGTAAAATTAAAGTACGACAAGTTAAAATCTCCCAAATCAAAATGTGCCAAGTGAAATACTGTAGGACCCCAGATTGGCTATCCGGAATCCCCTGTGTATTTCTGTACTAGTCCCAGATCAGTAGCTAGTACACACAGTCAAAAAGTGATGAATCAACAGTCATATCATGATTTCAAATAACCAAATAATAATAACACCAAATAAAAGCAAAGACCTTATGGTCAAGGTTTACCATTATGGCCTGAACAGGCAGAACAACTTGAACAACCGCAGCGGAAGACGAAAACACCAAAGCGACCCATCCAGATGCCCACAGGCAATCGAGTGGAGAGCGCGTCCTAGTCGTTGGAATCCCTTTGACAGCTTCTTTCACTTCTGAGATATGATTAGAATGTAGCACGTGAGTACATAAAGTACTCAGCAAGTCTGGGAAATTATGCACAATGTAGGCTATCCAAAGATGGCTTAATATGGTTCTTTTGCATAAAGCCAAGTTTCATCAAACCATACTTTTAATAAGTTTCACAAAGCATATTTAAGCAATTCTTTTTAATAATTGAATTATGTAATATATCAGTGAAGGTTCTAACCACCATTCACTAGTATACAGGCTCTATCCGCCAAAACTCAACAAGATCAGGGTTTAATACATCCACATGGCTCTGTCTGCCATGGTTCACAAAAACAGGTTCAATCCACCTACCTGGCTCTAGCCGCCATAAGCATACCCGAGAGTTCTAACCACTCCCGGATCCCAAAAGAAAGCACCGTTTAGTTTTAAAACCAAAACAAGAGTCTACCAATATGAAAGCATTCTTCGCTTTACCTTTGATCGTAGGCACGGCTATTCGAATAGATTTAACTCTGCAGAGGTGTACAGCTTTACCCACAAGACATGATATTCCCTTGATGCCATGCAATTAACACACTTCCTTAGGTGTGCCGGCAGGGATATCATGACAAGGCCTTTACAATGTATACGCCTAACCTGACCCACCCGCTGAGGTTTCACCGCTGTTAGGGTTCTAGCCGCCCAGTACAGAAGCCCCCTCTTGCGCCGTGTGAGAAAAACGGTCTTGCCTCTATCCGGCACTCACATTCCACCATCTGGTGAGTCTAAGTTAGGTTTCTACAAATTATTCAGCCAGGTCGTGCCCACTTTGACATGTGGTTGTACGGTTATGCTTAGAATGGAGACAGTCATAAGCGTCGGTCCTTAACTGACTTGGGGTGGTACTTGCACAATGAAGACTAGTGATCTATCCGCACCTGCCAGACAAACCATTCCGCCCAAGTCCAAACCATTTTTCATTTTATTTTTATTTTGTAAACCAACGGCAATATTCTTTGCCTATAACTTCCAACACAAGTTTTCAGGAGTTAAAATGAAATTCCCACCCATAAGTGAATACTGACCGATGGCGAGTCTAAGCATTTCTACCGTACTATTCTATTCCACCAATAGTTTATTTTATAAAATACAAACCTCAGGGTTTGATTACCATCCTTATAATCAATTTTATAATCTCCAATAATCCTTAAATTGCCATAAGTGTACAATCATATGAATAATCCAATTCATACAGTATCCAATAAGTAGTAAGTATATCATGGTACTATCATAACTCTAAAATCATATTAAACCACAATCATGTTTGTATATGAAATATTTTCCTTGGACTATAACTTGTATTATTGATTTATCCATCACTCAACCAGCAATCAATCTTATCCTCCACTAAAAATATTTCACAAAGCCATCTACTAAACCACCGAGAATACTTCACAATATCATCTCTAATCATCTAGAATACAATCCACCGATAATACTTCATAACATCATATATTTAATCCTTCACATTATCACCTCTAATCATCTACTTTAATCCACCAAGAAAATTCATAATCTCACCCCAAGCATCTTTCAAGAAAGATTCTATAAATCCAAGATTTCATTAATTCATTGACTATAGCTATTTCCATAACCAATGATACCAAGTTTACAAAACAAATCGCACAGAATCCACATTATTCATAATCCCGCATAAATGGTTATCGCGAAGCCATATTTCAGAAAATCATCCACCAAACCACCGAGTATGATCCTCAATGTTATCCACTTATTCCATCGAGCATATTTGGTAATATCATTGACTAATTCGTCGAGTATCATTCTCAATACCACCTATAGTAACCCTTCACATTGCTATGTCTAAATCTCGTAGTGTGCATGTTAATTTCCACTGAAATATAATCCACCACTTATTCTATTTGATCCACAAGTATGACTCTCAATATTATTTATTTACTTCACCGACTATTATTCCTTATATTATACCTCTTTCACTATTCCCCCGATCCATACGAATTATATTGCGAACTGTTACCATAATCCGACTTCTCAAGGTATTTCAACTATCACCCTTCACATATCAATTTCATAAAGGCAACCCCCAGATCATTACTAATATTCATCTAACTCCAAGTTGCATTCCCTACCATTTGCTCTATCTGAAATGTCCGTCAACTAGTCTTTTCCCTTAATTAAAGAATATTTCATCGAAAGTAATTAGTATGGTGGATTACCATACTAGGGCGACAAAGGATCAGGGATAACAATAACAAGGAGGTATGAACAACAGGTATAACTAATAGCCTAACGCCAACATCATCCTTTTATATAAATAGCAATGCAATTTGTAAAACATGGTAAAACATTTATAAATTGTAGGATCAACATGCGTCAAGGAGACTTGCCTTCACTGACGAGGAGAGACGCATCGCTCTGCTGGACTAACTTTCTTCGGCGGCGACAACGGCTTCTTCGACTACGCGCAAAACAGAGCAATCAAATAAATAAAAAGAAAATAAATAAAATCCAAAAATTACAAAAGTAGTACTGGTAGGTCGGTATTGAATTTAGATGAATTTAGGAATTTGAACGGGGTCAATCGGAGTTCGGACGGAAAAGATATGAGCTTCCGAAGTTCGAAAACCCTGAAAAATCGAAAACGAGAGAATATTCTGGGAATATTCCCCCTTTTGATTTTTTCTGATTTTTGGGATGCTTTGGAGCCTATGACAGGTGGGACCACACTGTCATTGGATTGGGCTTCTTCCTCAAACTCCATTCATGGAGAAAGAACAGAGGAAATGGGGAAGAGGGAGGAGCCGGCGAGGGAGGGGGCGGTGGCCGGGGCGCGGCGCACGCACGGGAAACCCCCAAAAAAACAGAGCACGACGTTTCTTCCAAAAATCCAAATTTTTTCCCAAATTTGCATGAAACTTGACCAAATAAATTCATGGATCACCTACAGGACATCCTAAAGGATCTATAGGAGCAAGGAATTGGATCCAAACTCACCGGAGACGACGAATTTGGCGATGAACGGAACTTCGACCGAAATGACAAAAACGCGAAATTCGTCTCCAAATCTTGAGGGATCCTAAAATTGATTGAAATATTAGATACTAGACTTCCCCACGGTCACAAGGAACCAACTGGAGTTGAGAATGACCCACCGGAGAGGGAGGAACAAAGATGAACTCGAAGAACACCAAAAATGGCGACCCGGCGCCGGTTTCCTCGATCTAGCGGCCAAACGAGTGGAAGAGACAACAAGATGAGGCCACCACCGGGAAGAGGACATCCACACGGAGATTTGAGAGGTGGAAGCACGTCGTTTGGAGTTGAAATGGCCGAGTAAATGACAATTAAGCACATTTCGGTTCTTGGCCAACGGTTCCAATTCCGGCGAGATCCCGGGCTATTGATGGTGTGGAATGGAGAGAGGACGTCGTTGTGCTTCCAACGGATCCGGTCGTGATTGATTTGGGGCATTATTGAGGGAGTTATGGAGATTTGAAGAGCTGGAGGTGTGTATGGAGAGTCTCCTCCATTGTTGCCTGGGAAGCAAACGTGCATGGCTCAATGAAGAAGAAGGGTACTGTAGCACTCCCACATGACGAGCTCCGATTGGCCGAGAGTTACGTAAACGAACCACCCTAGAGAAAAACTAGTAAAAATGGTCTAAAAATTCCAGAAAAATTCCTAGAGCCATTTTGGAATATTTGGAACCCAATAAAATTGGTTTCGCGGAATTTGGATAAAATTTGTGGAATTGAATATTCAGGCGCGATTAGCGGGCATTAAACAAAAGCCGCGCGAGATAAAATAGGAGCGAAGGTCCAAAAATCCGGGGAATCATTCCAAAAATCATTTTAGAATATTTGGGACCTATTCGAAGTGGGTTTGGGATTTTTGGAGCATTTTCGGACTCGGGTGAAATTTCGGGTACCGGCGGGAACCGAGAAATTCGATTTTTCGAACGGAAGGGAATTAAATCCCGATTTTGGATGGAAAAGGATGCCAGGTTAATGTAAACACCAAGAAAACTCCAAATTTTGAACTTAATTAATTTAAATTAGATTTTCTCCAGAAGGCGAAAACTAGGGTGTTACAAACACAATAAGTTAAATATCCTTAGCTAAGATAAGCACAGTTAAATCACGTCAACTAAAATACTCCAAATTAAGTACGCAGTGTACATGCATCAATTTAACAAAAGCCAGAAAATGGTTGGACACTATATCTATAAAAAGACATGGTATCTATAAAATTCATGCAAGTATTTTCCCTCTCTAATATAATTTAGTTTAATCAAATTTAAAAACTATAAAAATTAAATACTTCAACTAATTTGTATTTCATATTATATGAGCAGTCTACATACCTCTCTATCATCAACATGCCTCTATATCATAATATGCACAATCTATACCTAACAATTTCAAAATTTTATATGCTACTACAACTCACTTTAGACAAACCATTTAAATTTCTTTCCCTGCCCATAATGGTTATACCTTGCTACCTTGGATTTCCTAATATCTGTGGGTATGAGCAATGTATATACCCAAAAGCTGTTGTCTAATGTACCCACTGAACTTCTTCATTGTTAATGGCTAAAGTGAACTCAAATTCATGCATCATACTTATTACTTGTATCGAATTTTTTTTAAAAAAATCTAAGATCAAATACATCCAACTAATTTTGATTTCAAATTGTTTGTGGGTATGAGCAATGTACATATGTCACTATCACAGCCATGCCTCGATATCCTAATATCCAAGGTGAGGCCTCTTAGAGCAAGTACAATAGTAAAGCCCACTGGAGGCTAATAGTAAGTTAAAAACTAACTTGTACAATAACTATCTCCAAAAGTTGTCTTTAGATGTTGTGCAATAGCTATCTCTTCTCTCTTGTACATAAATGATTTACCTATGCATCCGTGCAAAGCTGGCTACTAAATAAGAGCCAACTATCTTCTCTCTCCTCTTTTCTCACTCTTCCACATAGACCAAAGCTAACATGTACAAGCTAAGAGCCCGTTGACATGGCCTTATTGTACTTGCTCTTAGCGAGGTATGACCATTATTAGTAGTGAAACCAGGTATTTTGAAATGAGAGGGCAACTGACCATGATACCATTTAATCCCTTATTAATTCTTTCTATTTCAAATCAAACGGTTGACAATTAATGCCCATACTAATTCACCATGCCACGGCAACAAATCAAAGCCACCAAATAAGTAATGACGCATACCTAATTCACCCAAAAATTAATGGCGCCCTAGTATACTGGACAAAAAAAACCAACATTTTGCTTTCTATATCAGTAATAGCTAGAGGATTTTCCTGTTAATTATCATACCTAATTGAATGCACTCATCTTAATACAATCCTAAGGTTGGGAGGTATGGGGTGCCTGGGCTCTATGGAGCCCCAATTCAGCTTCACATATATTATATATATATATATATATATATATATATATATATATATATATATATATATATATATATATATATATAAGGTCATGATATAAGGATAAACTACTACACTCGGGTAATGAGGCGTATTAATTGTATCGACCATAGTGTATGAAAATGATCAGAAAAGGTAGTCCTATGATGATGTTTGATCTCTACATTGGGTAAGCGTAGATAATTAAGAGTGGTGTGAAGATGGGATACGCTGGAGGCTCAATGAGAGACACAATTAATAACCAGTGTTGGTTGTCTTATTTGGCGCTATATTTAAACACCATGAGATGAGTAACTCTGATTTTGAGATGGAGTTCAACTGGCCACCCATGTAATAGTACCACGATTTCAAAATGGAGTACAACTGGTAGGTGGTCAGGGTTATAGATCTAATACCTAATTAGTGATAAACGTACTGGGTTCTCAATTGCGATTGAGTTCGCTATGGGTAAAGTGGTACAAACCTACGTAGGGTAAAATTATGAATTCATGCTTGTCTCCTAGATTGGAGGCTACAAAAGCTAAGTCTGCCTCATATATGAGTGCTAGTAGCAATTTTTGGATAATTAAAATCAACAACACTACTTTTTTTTTAATAAAAACTCTATTTTCTAAAAATAGTTTTGAGGAAAGGTTACATTAGATGGTTATGGAAAGTACTTGAGATGAATGTGGATGAAAAATTCATATAATACATTTTGCTATTAATGCTTACTGAGTACTTTTGTACTCACTCTTGCTAAATTCCCCTTTGCTTAAAGATTGGCTCCGATGTTCAGGCATCTTGTTGGGGTGATGAGGCGACTGAGGACTACCAGGAAGGGTAGAGGGAGTGAATCAACTTCTTTAGTCTGTGGAGAAATTAGAACTTTTGGTATTACATATAGGTTATATTTGGATTCTATGTTTAATTAATATATTGAATATGTAGCCTGCATGGCAATGGAATGTCGTAAAGTTTCCATTTCAGTCTCTAATTATTGTTTCTGTTGTAACTCTCTGAACACAGTGTATAAATTGATAAAATATCAGGTGTGCTCTATGTTTTGATTCGTTGATATGCCGATATTCGTGTAATTATCTCAGAGTAATGGTGGTGATTACTATCGTTACCTTGGGCTAATTGCGTGGGTCGCCACACCTTTCCCTTCATCTCGTCCCATAACCCATCCCGTGCAGTTGCTATCTCTCCATGCCTCCGTCCTCTCCTCGCCCCCCCCCTCAACTATGCTTCCTCCTTGCACTGGTACCTCCCCCGTTGTCCCACACCATCACCTCCTCACCATTCCTCGCCGCCTTAGTGCCAAATTCAGCGGTCTTTGGTCACCATTCCGATAAACAAGATGGCGACGACCAGAGAGGAAGAAGATGACGACGACGCTAGACCTCAAAGATCCTCACCGCTGACTGCTGGATCCTGCGGTTGTCAGCCACGCTGCCTCCAAATCCGGTCTTCCCACACCATGTCGCCACCGTCCCTAGCCACCATGTGTTCTTCTTCCCCGATGCTAGCACCTTTCTCACCCCGGTCGAGTTGCACTCCATCCTCATGACCATGCCGGTAGATGCCCTGCTCATCCCTGGCTTCTTTCCTCTCCTCGCAGTTGTCAAAATAGACCAGATTTAGGTCGGCACGATAAGACGTTGGTATGGCATACCAATGGACTGTACCTGGGCTCGCCGAAGACGAGTTAGGCTGACACGACTGGCTGGCCGAGCCGTGGCAACATAGCACGGCCGGCCCAACGCCAAGGTTTAGTCAAGATCAAACAATAATGCAATAAAACAAATCAACAATCAAGATCATGTCAATTTAACACCACCATTGTAGCTAGTAAAGGTTGTACGAGGTCAGCATGCCTGCATGCTTCCAAATCAAGTTAATCGAATCTGCATCTCAGATATACGGTTAGGAGTTGTTGCGTTCCGCTATTGCTGATATCTTTTCAGTTTTCTGTATATGTGCAATAAAATAGGGTAGCTCACCTATCAGTACAAGTTCAGAATTGAAACCCTTGTTGAAATATTACCATTACCTCGTCGGTTTGTAGGAGTTCAGCCGTTACAACCTACGAGGTGATAAACACGCAACGAATCTGCTGCCGAACTCCGCTCACGACAATTGACTCCTTTACTGGTTTCTATATATCTATCTGAAATTTACACGCAGAAAAAATGACCTTAGCGTCAAGAAACAAATGTGAGATGACGGGGTTGCGGGAGGAATGACCTCTTGTTTCTACATTTTATAACCTCCATTGCGTGCTTAGTGTGTTGCTGAGTTCACTGAACTAAAAATGTCACACTCGGAAGGGTGAAATGTAGTAATCGAATGGTTGGGATAGACATGGATAATGGGACCTGCCTTTCTAGGCGGTCCCTTAGCACGGCCGGTGCCTAAAGCATGGCATGTCGCATATGTTTTTAAGTCAGACAAGCACGGCATGAATTATCAAATCTAGAAATTTGGTACAATGGACGACACCATACGGATGTTTTTGAGCCGAGTCGGCATGGTATGAATAATAGGCTATGCCAAGCTTAAAAACTTGACACGATGGACGACATGATGGACTAGATCGTGCTAATTGGGTGGCCCGACACGAAAGTAGCCTTGTCGTAAAATTTTTTCTATCTATAGCTCAGCCTATTATCAACTATTTCTAGATCCATTTCGCCTCATCCCATGATCCATTCGGTGCAGTCACCATATCCCCACACCTTTGTCGTCTACTCTCACTCTCCCTGACCCCTATTTCCTCCCTGCACTACCACCTCCCCCGCCATCCCACACCATCCCCTATTCACTGTTCCCGCCATCTCAAAGCAAAATCTAGTGGTCTTCGGTCACATTGGTGCCTTCGTCGGTCCTCTCAAGGAAGAAGACAGTGGTGACCTGAGAGGAACGGCGACAACACTAGATCTAGCGGTCTACAGCTATGCTGCCGCCAAATTCGGTCTTTTCACTCCGCGTCGGCACCATCCTCGGCCACCATGCGTGCTTCTTCCCTGATGCTAGCGCCTTCCTCACCTCCGGCCGAGCTACACTCCGTCCTCGCGCCCATGCCGATAGGTGCCTCGCTAGTCCTTAGCTCGTTTCCTCTTTTCTACAATAGTTAACTGAGAGGTGCTTCTGTGCTCTTCTTTTTTAAAGTTGCACAAATATTAAAGCATTAATGAAGGGTAGATGAGGATTACTTACCCCTTCGCTTGCTTCAAGATTTGTGCAACTTGTATTGAGAGGAAAAACATAGAAGCATGGATCAGGCTTGGGTCGGCACGGCATGAAGTTGGCATAGTGTGCCAATGGACCATGCTTGGGCTCTCGGGAAGTGAGTCAGACTGGCACGGCACATTTTAGATCCATAGCCCATAGAGCTATGCTGGCCCGGCAGGTCTAGGTGGGGAGAGCACAAGATTTATTCAAATTTTGGAGAGAGAGAGAGAGAGAGAGAGAGAGAGAGAGAGAGAGAAGGTAACATCATAGCCAGGTAGACTTCAAATGGTAGGGACCCGGATGCCTAAGAGTTTTTAGTTTTTTAGCCCCTCGAAACATTTTTTCTGCAAATCTGGTCTATACACAAATAAATTTATAAAAATGACCTCTTCCTTGACTGTGAAAGGAGCGACATGTATCACCTGCCGCGTACGTGGACCATGGAAGCTAGCCGGCCGATAGTGTTAGCCGCAGTGCCAATGCGGTAGCAACACTGCTCCGGCTTGTTGCCAAGCCACCCTACCTCGGCATGGGCTACTCCACTATAGCGGTGCTCAACACCTGCTTGCTGAGTTAGGGGTGTGCAACAGCAAAGCCTGTCGCGGTTGGCCTGGCTGCCGCTAGTCCTGCCACCTACTGCCGTACATGAACACGGTATGTGACACGTATCATCTATCGGCGTTTCTGCGGTCGGGAAGCGAGCTATTTACGCAATTTTGTTCACACGTGCCGATCTGGAAAAAAAAAACAGATGCAACAGGGCATCTACGCGTATTCAACGAATTGGTTTATTCAGACTTCGGAGAGTGATGGCCTGTCCAGTCCATAGCTTCCTGAAATCCGGACACGGGAGAACCCAGCAACTGGAGTTAATGGCGGTTTGAAGTGTTGGTACTTGCATGTCTGTGGTCTTGAAAACAATTTGTGATCTAGGGATACTGAATGCGATCTGATCGTCTGCCTTTGAGAAGGGAAGACGGATAAACACAGCGCTATGCTCTCCTCTCCTCCTTGGCCTCCGGATCAAGAAGATAGCGGTCTAGATCAGTCTTGAGCCTGGAAGGGATCCGATATGATAATCAGTCTATTCATAACACCTAACATAGCGTACGAAACATCGAGAAGAGAAATGCGCTAATGGTCGTCGCTTCCACCGTGTAAAGGCCCTTTACATTGCAAAGAGAAAAAGTCGATCAAAAGGAGCAGAACACAGGACAGACAGGGAAAGAGAGGGGCAGGTGGTAGGCACCAAGTAAAGATCAAAAGGCAGGTGATAGGCACCAAGGTAAAGATCAACCTAGGAAGAAAGAAAGAAAGGACGAACGACAAATCATCGAGTGTCCATCCATGCATGCAGAGGCAGAGGAGAGCACTGCAGCTAGCAAAGCAAAGCAGAGCATCGCCCACCACTACTCCTTCCTACACTACACACGCGGGCACGCGGCTGCACCAACCGCGGCGAAGTATTAACGGCTCACCTCCCTCCACTACAGTCACAGTACACACACACACGCACGCAATCATCTTTAAAGATGGCATTTGCGTTTATCGGAATCCGACGGCTGCAACCTTCCGAGAATCTGCGAGATGCGTTCGAGTCTTACCTAAATGAAAGCAAAAAAGTGGTGTACAGTACAGTACAGTGCGCTGACAAGCTGAGTACCTGCTTGTATCCAACTCCAATCCCGTACGCAGAACAGAGGTTTCTGCTAAGCGGTTCGAGCGGCGTACGCGGACATCAACCGCATGAATGAACGGCAAGAGAGGCCAACCAGCCTTGCATTTCACTCGTCCTCCCTTCTACGGATAAGCATGCGGATTACACGTCCCCCTTGCGTATGTGTGTACGGTTATTCATCGTATACATGCACAGTACAATTAATGAGCCGATCGCTACGGTTTAGTGTAGTGCAATTAAAGAAAGTCCTTACAAGTAACACGTGGTAGAGTAGATCCACATTGCTAGCCCTTTAGGCTTTAGCTGAAAACAAAAAGTTTAGGTCATCTAATATAGTAGATTAAGTGTGTGTATAACTGTAATTGTCAGCTTGTGCACAAAGATGAGGGAATAAAATTATTTCTCCAGTAAAGCAACTGAAAGGGCCTTGCTACCAGCAGAAATATACTAGAGAAGGTCCAAACTTCGTACCAGAAAGTCGAACAAATTGCAAACAAACACGATATCAAATTGAACTGTGCATTTGTATGGATTTCCTTCTCTCTCTTTTTTTTACGAAGATTGTACGGATTTCTGAAATGCCCCAACGATTTCATAAGAATTTCAAAATTCGAATTCGGTTTTGATTTGGATTTGGCGTTGATTTGAGTTAGTGTTGGATGAACTCACCTGGGCCTCATATCTCCGTTGGGCATCCTCCCCGACTTGCTCGGCCTGCACCGCCACGGCTCGCTCCTCACACGAGTCGGCCCGACCCACTGTCGTCTTGTCGCCGCGTCTTCTCCGTGACCAGTCCTCCACGCCCATGCCCTGACCGCCTCACCGACCACGCTCACCCACCCCGACCCGTCGCCTCCCCCGTCACCACCCATCCCTCTGCTCCGTGCGACTCGCCGGCCTCCACCTTCCCCGCGCCATGGCGGCAGCTCGCCTGCCCCCTCGCCGCCTATGCCACCACCGGGTATAAATACCCCTCCCAAGCTCACCGCCTCACTCGCCCTTCCCCTCTTCTTCCCTGGTGAGCACCGCCCCCCAGCTCTTCTTTTCTATGCCGCCCCATCCCCTTCTTCTCCCCCTCCGGCAGAAAGCGCACCACCGCCTTCATTTTTCCCCACCGCCCCACACGCCAAACCCTAACCCTAGCCCTCCCCCCGACCGATTCCTCGCCCTAACCCCTCTTCTCCCCCAGCTTCGGCCTCGCCCGCCCCGCCCGAGCCGCCGCCTCGCTCGCCCCTCGCCCTCTCCCAACCCTAACCTCGCCCCCCCTCTCTCTATCTCTCTGCCGACCAGGCCCACGCGTCGGTTAAGCCGCGCCCGCCCCTCGCTGACAACCCGACCCCATTGTCGGCCTCGCCGATCCGCCCGCCCACCCGGTCGGTAGCTCAGTGCCTTGGGCCCGCACGTCAGCGTCGCTCTGCCTCAAGCACCTTGTCGTGAGCCAGAAACCATCGCCACGTAGGCCCGATCTTGTGAATCGCCCCATGGGCCGTTCGGCCGGGTTGAGCTGTGCACGAGGCGGCCCAATACTGTTCATTCTGTTTTAATCTTCTTCTTCTTTTTCCTATTTAAGTAATCCAAAAATCCAAAAAAACCCAGAAGTCCCCGAAAATCTCAAAAATGGCCAAAATATACCATTTTGACTCACAGAGTCCAAAAAAGACCCAGAAAGTCCCCGAAGCTCCCAAAATTTCAGAAATGCCCAGTTTGCCCTTTGAACCCCTCCGGCCATTTTCGTTTTTATTTTTGTTTTCGTTTTCCGTTTTCGTTTCCGTTTCTGTTTTCGATCGTCGCTTCGTTTTTCATTTACTTACCATTTTTATTTTCGTTTTTTGTGCTAGATCCGACGTTTGCGTAGCATCTGGAGCCTGAGCAGAACCTGAGCGGTGACGTGTACGACTACATCGACTACGACCTAGACGACCCCGCTTCGCAGCAAGGCAAGCCGCACGTCCTTGAACATATTGAACCCAATTTACCATGATAATATTGTAGTATTTAATTTCTACCGTATTATTTTAATTGTATGTTAAAATACTAAAAATCGATAGTTTAGAATGACATGCAGCTTAGTTATACCCAGTTTCGCGATTAGCCTCCTTGACATTGATGAATCCTATCAACCTTGGATGACCCTAGTTAAATGATCATACACACTCTAGTTAATTAATTAATCTCATTAGCTTCACTCAAAAATTTTAAATGAGAAATGAATTATGACGAGTAGTTGGCTCGGTGATTTTAAACTGTGCTACGGTCAGGAGGGCAATATTGGACCAACAACGAAGTGGATATGAGTTCGATCCCCGACCGATGACGTAAGCCATGTATGGTTCGGTGGCTGGTACGAGCAGGTACCAGAGTGGTTTGTGGATGGCCGAATGGCTTGGTCTTTAGCAAAATAAGGTAAAACCCCACTTGAGCAAAGTAAATAACTTAAGATCCCGCTCAACAACAAGTCAGATCGGTCATTTGAACCGTCTCCGACATAGCTCAGTACATTGTTCATTTCCTGGAAAATACTTACATGGTGGTACCATTCTCGGAAGGAGAATGGGGAGCAGCATTCCCGGCAGGGGAATGACTGATGAGGTGGAACGGGAATGGGCCTTGTAGCACCATTCGCCAATTCTTACAACGATAGGTACTCGCTCAGGGCAGTGGGTCATGAGTGGAGTGACCTTGGGCCTACCGGTTAGGCACAGTCCAGGAATGTTCAACAAAAGGCTATGATCATCTCGGCCCAGCCTAATGCATTTAAGTTGCATGTAATTTAGCGCTTAGCATTAACGGCCATACATATCTTATGGGTAAAATTGAGCAACTCCGCAAAGTCAATCAAATGGTATTCGCGAGTACGCCGTGCTTCCGGTTAATGAAGCTAAGTTTGAATTTGGGTAACTATCGTAGCCTAGCTCAAGTAGTCTTGAAATTTGAATATGGCTTAATCATGATGATTTGTGGAAATCCCCCCTTTACTATTATTTATGGTTTGTGTTTCAAATGCAAAATGAACTTAGAAATAAAACTGCATCCACAATGACTATTAAACTTGTGCCAACCCTTGATAATTCTCTGTATGTAGTATTCAAAAATTCCCGTACGACTTGTTGAGTACGGTTGTGTACTCACTCTTGCTTAAAACCAACTCTTCCAGAGTTTCAAGACGCCGAAGATTTCCAAGAAACTGTAGTTGGCGATTCTTTTTGGTTTTAAGGTCTTGGTCTGTGCTCAGGTATGCATATGCGGTCTTTTGTAATGTAATATATTTGGGGCTCGCTACGCCTCCCTTCTGTAAAACTCTGGCCAATAGGCCTTAATTTATGTAAAGCAGTTGATTCGCCCTTTTGTCTAGCAAAGTGCACTTGGTTCCCGATCGCTAATCTTTCTGGGTAGCCATTGAGGTATTTAAATGTGCCATGTGAAAAGGCGGTCCATTACAATTTCTGAGCTAATATACTTTAAAACTGAACTATCGCAGCTCACCAAACTACATATGTATCTAGTATTGAACTACCAAATGTTAATGATGCCATCTGCAGCATGTTTACGTCCTTGTCTGCCACTACTACAGATCTGGCCTTCCATACCTTCCCATCAGTACCGATTGGATTTGAATCGGTACTGATAATGACATCATTACCGGTTCATCGACTACAGGGTTGTAGTAGGCTTTCAGTACCGGTTGGTAACATGAATCAGTATTAATGCCCTCACATTAGTACCGATTCATGACACGAACCGGTACTGAAGGCACGGGGCGTCAGTACCGGTTGGTAACACGAACCGGTACTAATGAGAGTGCATCAGTACCAGTTCGTGTTACCAACCGGTACTGATGTCTCGTTTCAGGAAAGTTCAAAAGGAATGCATATTCTATGTATATCAGCACGCGATGGTGGGTGGGTTGTTAGAAGAGTGAGGCTAGAGTCACGAGGTTGCGGGTTCGAGTCTCGCTTCTCTCATACATCTTCGATATATTTTGAAATATTTCTTGTGCCATCAGTCCCGGATGGTCTATACCGGTTCAAAAACCGGTACTGATGATCAGATCTATAGTAGTGTGTACAATACTATTCCAAATAAAGTTAGCATCAATTTCCAGTTATGATCAAAACGAACGCTAATCGAATATGCTAACTAAACTGCTACCGCATCAGCGCCTTGTTTAAAATATGTTTTTTTGTACGATTTCAGAGTTGTACATAAGATATTTCTGCTAAATTTGCCCACTTTTCTGCTATAATTGGTCTAGTCATCTAGTGTGGTGTACTATTGCCGATCGAAAGCATTAAATTTAGAAAGACCTACTTTTGTAAGTATGTTGCTCCGCATATTTTTCAAAGGTTGATGCTAAACCTGCAGTAGATCAATTTTAGCGTTGCATTATTTTTGAAGGAATCTAAGTGTTGCATTAGTTTAATTTCATTGTTATGTCGCTTTGTGTCCTTTTTGTCTACTTGTCATTTGGCTGTAGCTATTCGTGCGGGCGAGATTTTATGGCTTTGGCCTCGTTTAGTGTGTGTTTTTTTAAAAAGATTTTTGAAAAAGACCTTCACTACTACAGTAAGGTCATCACAGGCGATTCTAAAAGGTGATTACAGACGGTTTTATGAACCGACTGTAAACATGTGTCGTGATGACAACGATATATCACAGACAATTCTTGAATCGTTAGTGAAACTCACATTACAGACAGTTCTAGTATAGAACCACACAGACGGTTCTAGTAGAGAACCGTCTGTGATGTGTCCCACAATATAGACGGTTCTTTACTACGTGATATATCACAAACGGTTCTTTATATAGAACCGTCTGTGATATTAGTTTTTACTGTTAAATATTTTTTGATTTATTGACTAGCCTTAGGAAATGCTAGCCATGCATTATGAAACAAGTAGATTACAAGGATTATATGACAAGCAGATTACACACATCACAAACAGATTATATTGCAAGCAAATTACATATCACATATTACACAACCACTTCAGAAATCAACTTAAATGTTATATTAACTAATATATCATAGATTACACACCTATTTTAGAATTCAACTCAAATATTGTATTAACAAATGGAATGCGCAATTACAATTCACAAATTCAATTAACGAATAGAATGCTCAAGTTTCACAAATTACGCAACATGAAATGTGCCTTTTGGAGCTATGACCTCATGCATCAAAAAGTCAGACATGCTTTCTCGAATTGCCTCCAAATGAGCCTTTTTCAACGTAGTTGCGTCGCTGATCTTCTTTGTACCGAAGAGGGTTCGTATGTTATGGCAAACGTAGAAGGCACATAGGTTATTTTTCTATCTCTGCTGGGCGCACTGCGAAATAGAATTGGTTATTTCAAGGGGCATTATTATGAGGTGATATAGGATTATTGTGTACTAGCAGCTACCAAAAAGTTAAAATCGTGTTTCAACTTCGACGAGTCCTTGTGTGGCCCTCCACAAGCTCTATACACTTTGAACACCCTATGTGATTCCAAAAAAGTTAGCCTCAACCATTCCACAAGCTGCAGGAGAGTTATCTACGAAGGAAATGTGATTACATGTCGAGTAGTTTTCCGATAGTCTTCAAGTCATGGTTGCCCTTAGGTAAAAAATCAACGTAGCTAACCCGGTTTTTTCTTGGTTCAAATACAATTTAAACCTAGTGAAAAATCTATATAGGAATAAAGCCATGGTTGCTTAACCTAACTTTGAGTTGCGTGTAAATTACAAATCAAAGTATAGCATGTGGTGCAACACTTACGATGGGTTGTAGGGTAGAAGTATGTAGTCTTTATTACTTTGAGCCAGGGATGCCTCTATCACGTAATCCTCGACGTAAGTTGCATTTTCGTTCATTGTTTGGCTCGAGACTATGTGTGGGTCGAGGAAACCCACCTTCTTTAATCCTTTGCTCTTCAAGGATCGTGTATCTATATACATAAAAGCAAGGAGTTATATGATATTTATCAGTAATACACGAATGTATAGACTGTGATTGCATACACTTATAATGTCTATCATCTCATGAGCCCGACATCGACGGCATCGAGGTTAAATAGATTGAACAAGTTATTAAAGTCAATCGTGAAGAAGCCCCCAGATGACTGATTGAAAAGATGCTCTTGCTTGAAGTTGACTGAGATACTCGTTACACATGTTGCCACTAGTTTTTTAGCTTCTTCCATGTACTAATCATGCACTCTTTTGGATTTTATTGAAAGTTCTTGTAGGCCCTCTTTCATTAGTAAAGTCTCTCCTAGTTTGAATTTTCGGGCCAACGGGGCATATTCATATTCGAGCTCATTCATGATCTCATATTTCCCCTTCTCCCTTTCCACTTTTGGTCATCTTCACTGAAGAGGAGTGGGCACGAAGTGTTTTATCAGCCTGCACTGATGCTTTGGGCACGATAGCCAATTTTATGGGTCGCCTTAGTGCAGCTAGTGGCTCGGGTTGCGCTGGCAGCTCTACCCGTAGAAGGTGTATCATTTCCTGCCTGTTGCCTCGATGCTGGAGGACAGTCGTTGATTAAGATGTCCCTCTTGCACCACTAGATGAATGTGTCGACGGCATGCTCTAATGTCACGATCTCATCATTTGGGGGCATCTCCAGTGGGACAGGACTAAAGTTTCGTTGACGTAGTTCACACACACCTTCACGTAACCCGACGCTACTGGCGAGCGTGAATAGTTATCGCTTCACTGGCTGGATACAGGCGTCCCCAACCAGTCTGCAAGCCAACAGAGCTACCGGCAACCCTCACTAGGAGCTTGCACGGTGTGACCTACATAACAGTACACAATTAATTAGCTATTACATCCAACATATTCTATGTACAGAGCCTTCCACGCATATGTATTATATACCTGGATGTCATTGATGGTAGATGTACCATCGTGTACGTTTGTCTCAAGGGCGAACGCACAGCTGCTCCACTGGTTAGTGGGGCTGAACTGTGTTGGTGCTTCCGCGGCTTGCGCATTCTGTGTGAGTTTGTCCGTAGCCACCCATAGCTCCCACCTTTCCTTAAGGGTTCTTGATGTTCATCAAATTGCGCTTTCAGGTCCGCCTCAATCCTTTCCTTAATCGATGTTACTAGGCGTTCCTCACGCTCAGCTTTGGCTCTTTTCCTACTCTGGTATGTGCCAGCGTCCTGTGGAAATCTCGTTTTCTAGGGGACAAAAACACCCAAGCCTCGTGTGCGACCAGGGTGCTCCTTGCTTCCCAAGGCCATTGAAAGCATATCTTTCTCCCTATCTGGTAGGAAAGAGGCTTGCGATGATTTTGAACTGTACGCAACCTACAAGAGCACGGCATGTCATGTCACTTATAATTATGAGGTAATTACAAACTACGTAGTTCGATATCTTACCAAGCGTTGGAACACTTCCTCATCTGATGGTTCCTGAAAGGCACGGTGCCTGTAGACGTGGTAGTTGACCTAGCTCTTAGCTAGTTTCAAGCACGTGGGTCTTCAATTGAGGCAAATGGCGGGGTCGCTCCTATCAGAAGTGCATCCTCGTCCTCCCTCCTCAATTGCTTGCTCTTACTCGCGTACCCAGCGGTGCCGAGTTTGTGGGGGTGAGTGTTCTAAGCCTGGAGGGCCTTGAGTGCTTCACTCTGATGCATAAACTCTTCTAACATCTTCATCTCAATAAATTGTTGCCATACAGCTTCGTCAATGAAACCATACTTAGATAACAGAGTCCTTTCCTTCTTGATTTAATTTGTGACAAGCGTGCTTTTGAAGTTTTTCCATGCTTTTCCTACCACTAGCAAGGCGTATCGGTGCACTAGTTGCACGGCTTCTTCTGGGATCTCAAAGGATGCAAAATTTTCTGTGATTATGTTGTTGAGCTCCTCGTCAGTCAGCGACTCCCAGGTTGGACAGGTGATGGGTACCCGTTCCCGTCCATATCCCGCATAAGCTCCGGAATGCGTTCACTGCCTTCGGAGGCTATATGGGGGCCTCGTCCTATGAATTGACTACCATGATGGTATATCAGCTCTAGGGCCTTTTATTTACGCCTCTTGGACCGCGAGTTGGTTTTGCTGCTTTCGTCCCATCAGATCCACTCGGCGGTGAGGATTGAAGGGACATCATCTTCATCAGATATTACCCATTCGACAAAAAGGAATAAATTGTTTATCAGATATAATGGTTAAATTAACAGGAAGCACAGAAATAAGCAGTTAGAACATAGAAGAAAAGGTCCAACTGCAGTGTCATCACTAACAATAAAATAAATCTAAATGTTATGGGCCTTTGAGCTCATTTTTGTGGTTGACAATATGTGATACCCCCTTGGGAACATAAGATTAGTATTTCTTTACAAGACAAGATGTCTTATTGTGTATAGATGATTAGGGTTAAATAATTTTATTTGCAAGCATTTATTTATAAGGTGAGGAGTCTTATTATGTATAGAGGATCTTATGGCTATGTTTTTAAGCAGGGGGAAAAGAATCATACCAACTCGCTCTCATTCATTACTCCATTTCAGAAAGGATTATCTAATGATAAAAGAATAAGAACAACAAAAAGAAACTGAGTATATGGGCACTTAGAGCCCCTCGAGACTATCGCACCTGAGTTGTGTCTATCCAATAAACACAGAAAGACAATGATAAAAGACTAAAGTAAGAAGAATAATAAAGAATCTTGTGTCAGAGCCCAAGAACTCCTCGAAACTGTGGAATTTCCCAAAATGTCAAAAGACCCAACCATACAAGTTGCACCTAAAACAACTATATATCTTTTCTCAAAATAGAATGATACAAAAGAAGTTATATAGTTTAGATCTGATTCTAGTTAGGATTAAGGAATTCAAAAGAACAAATATTGAGAACACACTTTTGGAAAAAATTGTATCAAAATACAATAACCTTTCAACAGTGTGGTTAGGATGCTTGAAATCACCCTCTTCTTGACAGTGTCCAACTAAGACGTGGAGTTGGCTTCAGCCCGTGCTACCATAATGATGCAACAAGTCTGATTCTTACACACTCATTGCATATGGAACATTTGCTGCAGAATAGAAGCATTACATGTCAAAAGCTATGTTGTATGAACTACAAAGAGAAACGTACAACAGGCACTATCGTAAAAAATTGAAACATGCATGATTCTAAAAAATAGCTATTTGGTAAATAGTGTCTGTTGGACTTTTCTCTTTGTAGTTCATACGACATAGCTTTTGCAATGTAATGCTTCTATTCTGCAGTAAATGTTCCATAGGCTGTAACACCACGGATGTCGAAACGAGTCATTTTTCGTTTCTGGCATTTCGGTATGTCTTCGGTTTCATGTTTTGGGCCTCTCGGGAGGGGGGATGGGCCTTCCGGGGGAATTTTGGGCTTGGGGGAAACCTCATGGGCTTGGGGAAACTTCGTGGGCCGGAGGTGGGAGGCCTTTGGCCCATGTGGGGGAGGGATTAGGGCAGCAAGCTGCTGCCCCATGCGCCCCCACCTCCCCACATGCGCCTCCACCTCCCTCCTCTCCACCCTAGCCGCCGCCCCCACCCCTAGCCATGCGCCCCCCCTCCTCCCTCTTGCGCCTCCACCACCACCCCTTGGTAGGCCCTATCTTGCCTCCTTCCCCTCCTTTGCTACCGTTCTATCCCCCTCCATTGATCTCCGCGTTGCGAAGGATTTCTACTGGGAGGATCCGAAGATTGGAGGGAGTTCGTGGCCGGGAGAGGAGCGTTCGTCGGTGCGTCGTTCGTCGGGCGAAGGTATGGCGATGGGTAATCCTTTGGGATGGATTAGGTGATGTGCTAGAGGAGGTTTTGGTGCCATTAGATCAAAAGGTTGTGCTGCAAATAGTTAGAATCGATGAAAACTAGAATTGCGGTGATGTTCTGTTTCGGGCAGATTGGACGTCCGACCTAGGGTTTGAGTTTTCGTAATTTTAGAGGCGTTTGCTGGTCGGCCGTATGTTGAGAAAGTTGTAGGTAATTGAATTACCTTTAATTTTGCACCAAGAAAGTTAAATTCCGTCCAGCCGTTTAAAAGTTATAGCTGTTTTACCGAACGTGTTCAAAACTGTGACGTGCTTGGAACAGATTATGTTGATATGTAGATTAGACAATTTTAGAGGCTGATTCAGTGTTCGCGAATACTTAGAAAAAGCTAGGAAATTTCCTATGATTCGAGAAAATGTACTCGTTTACTTAATTTGGAGTCTTAGAACTCAAGTTATGCTAGTTGGAAGCCCGCTGTCCCGTCGGGACAAATTCTCTGTTTTCGGGTTTTAGGGGTAGTTTGCGAAGTCCGGGTAGAGGATCGTTCATGTACTGTTTTGTGGGCACGTTTTGAGTGTGTGGTACCTATGTGCAGGAGTCTCTTACTGCTTTGCGGGGACCGTACAAGTTGAAACGCAATTGATTCTTGAGTCAGCGATCCCCGAGCGTGTGCGGGAAGCACAACAGCATGATCGATTGCTCCAGCAGGTCAGGAAACGCCTTGAGGATGGTAAGACTGGAGACTTTTTCATTGATTATGTGGGAGCTCTGAGGTTTTAGGTCGCCTTTGTGTACCTCAGAAATCTCCAGTCAAAGATGATATCTTGAAAGAGGCTCATCGGACCCCGTACACGGTCCATCCTGGGGAGACCAAGATGTACAGGGATTTGAAAAAGAACTTCTGGTGGAAAAGGATGGGGGTTGATATTGCCAAGTATGTGGCATCTTGTGGGATTTGTCAGAAGATTAAGGCTGAACACAAGCGCCCCGCTGGTTTGTTGCAACCTTTGGAGATTCCTGTGTGGCCTTGGGATGACATCTCTATGGACTTTGTGGTTGGCCTACCTCGTACTCCACGAGGGAAGGATGTTGTTTGGGTTGTGGTGGACCGTCTTAGCAAGTCCGCACATTTCATTCCTATCCGCACCACCAATTCAGCGAGCGAGTTGGCGCCCATTTATGTGCAGGAAATTGTGAGACTGCATGGCGTGCCCAAGATGATTATCTCTGATCGGGATGCGAAATTTATCTCAAAATTATGGGAGAGTTTGCAGAGTGCTTTGGGCACACAGCTTCGCCTTAGTACCGCTTTTCACCCTCAGACTGATGGGCAATCTGAGCGTACCATTCAGACTTTGGAGGATATGCTCAGGGCCTGTGTGATGGCTTGGAAGGGTAGCTGGGAAGATCACTTGCCTCTGGCAGAGTTTGCTTACAATAACAGCTATCATTCCAGTATCCGGGCTGCCCCTTATGAAGTGCTTTACGGCCGGAAGTGCAGATCGCCGCTTTGTTGGGATGCAGTGGGAGAGAGAGCGGTCCTTGGACCGGATTGGGTTCAGCAGACCGTTGAACGGGTGGCAGAGGTGCGACAGAACCTTCTCGCAGCGCAGAGTAGACAGAAAAGCTATGCTGATGTGAGAAGGCGAGATCTAGAGTTAGCGGTGGGTGATAGTGTACTCTTGCGAGTATCGCCCACCAAGGGTGTGGTTCGATTTGGCACCAAAGGGAAGCTCAGTCTGAGATATGTTGGGCCGTTCCCGATCATCGCTCGAGTTGGTAAGTTGGCTTATCTCTTGGAGCTACCGGAGTCGATGCAGGGAGTCCATAATGTGTTCCATGTTTCGATGCTGAGAAAGTACTTGCATGACCCGGAGTTGGTGGTTCCGTTGGAACCATTAGTGCTTGATCAGAACCTCACATTTGAGTCCCGTCCTGTGAAAATTCTAGGGAATTCAGAGCGAGTGTTGAAGAACAGGACGCTCAAGTTGGTCAAAGTCCTGTGGTCGCATCAGACTGAGAGGGAAGCGACCTGGGAGTTGGAGCCTCGCATGCGCGACAAGTACCTCGATCTTTTCACCTCAGGTATGAAATGTGAAGTCTGGCTATCTTTTGTTTTGCCTAGTTGTGTAGTGATGTGTCATGGATTCGGGGTCGAATCCCGTTAAGGGGGGACAATGTAACACCACGGATGTTGAAACGAGTCATTTTCCATGTCCAGCATTTTGGTATGTCTTCGGTTTCATGTTTTTGGCCTCTCGGGGGGGATGGGCCTTCCGGGGGAATTTTGGGCTTGGGGGAAACCTCGTGGGCTTTGGGAAACTTCGTGGGCCAGAGGTGGGAGGTCTTTGGCCCATGTGGGGGAGGGATTAGGGCAGCAAACTGCTGCCCCATGCGCCCCCACCTCCCCACATGCGCCTCCACCTCCCTCCTCTCCACCCTAGTCGCCGCCCCCACCCCTAGCCGTGCGCCCCCCCTCCTCCCTCTTGCGCCTCCACCACCACCCCTTGGCTGGCCCTAGCTTTCCTCCTTCCCCTCCATTGCTGCCATTCCATCCCCCTCTGTTGATCTCCGCGTTGCAAAGGATTTCAACTGGGAGGATCCAAAGATTGGAGGGAGTTCGTGGCCGGGAGAGGAGCGTTCGTCGGTGCGTCGTTCGTCGGGCGAAGGTATGGCGATGGGTAATCCTTTGGGATGGATTAGGTTCTATGATAGAGGAGGTTTTGGTGCCATTAGATCAAAAGGTTGTGCTGCAAATAGTTAGAATCGATGAAAACTAGAATTGGGGTGATGTTCTGTTTCGGGCAGATTGGACGTCCGACCAAGGGTTTGAGTTTTCACAATTTTAGAAGCATTTTCTGGTCGGCTATATGTTGAGAAAGTGTGTAGGTAATTGAATTACCTTTAATTGGACACCAAGAACGTTAAATTCCGTCCAGCCGTTTAAAAGTTATGGCTGTTTTACCGAACGTGTTCAAAACTGTGACATGATTGTGACATATTATGTTGATCTATAGATTAGACAATTTTAGATGCTGATTCAGTTTTCGCGAATACTTAGAAAAATCTAGGAAATTTCCTAAGCTTCGAGAAAATGTACTCGTTTACTTAATGTGGAGTTTTAGAACTCAAGTTATGCTAGTTGGAAGCCCACTGTCCCGTCGGGACAGATTCTCTGTTTTCGAGTTTTAGGGATAGTTTGCGAAGTCGGGGTAGAGGATCGTTCATGTACTATTTTGTGGGCACGTTTTGAGTGTGTGGTACCTATGTGCAGGTGGTGTGACCCCGGGAGTGCCCTCAACCTCTCGCCAATCCGTCGCCCACGGTTGAAGGCAAGTGTATTGGAATGGGTTTGGGTGTTGTATGATTGCTAGACTTGCTTAAGTGCAATATGATTACATGATATGCTAATGTGCCATGCTTGATATTTGCTTATGACATGATGAACGTGGTTACATATTGGTTATGAGTTCGTTGTATTACATGTTTACGCAAGTTTATACATGTTTATGTCATATGTGCATTCATAATGGAAGAGGCGTCCCATTCTGATGCGTGCCTCTATGTTCACACGTAGTGAACACGAAAGACCTACCTCGTAGTCCCATCCACGGTTGTGTATGGGAGCGAGTCAGTAAGAGTAGGCACCCTCCATCTACGGGATGGAAGGGGAAAGAGGGTGCACGCCGATGGGTGTGCACTCGGCAATACCGGTATGAGCTTGGAGGAGACATGTGCATTGCATTGCATATATGTTGTTGTTAATTAGATGTGTACAATGAGATTATGACATGAGTATGATGTTGATTATGAGATTATACCATGACTATGAGGTTAAGTATGAGATGTAGCGATGTTATCATTGAAAACTTTTCTCTCTGTTCCATTGCAATATACTTGCTGAGTTATGAACTCACGCTTGTGTTTTATGATGTTTTAGGTACCATGAAACCAGCATGCGGGAAAGGGGTTTAGCTACACTTCTTCACGTAGCTCCACACATTTAGACAATTTTATCAATTGGAGCTATGATAATAAGATTGTTGCGATGAAACTTGGTGTATGGCTAGATTGTGTGCTTGATTTCCTCATTTACGTCATGATAGTTTATGGAATGGTTGGATTCATTATTTTAGACTTAACATGTTGCCATATCATCTATTATTGCTGTTTTAGATGTCTTTCATCATGATATATCTTGCCATATTATTGCTGTTGCTTCAAATCATGGAAAAACAAGGGGGATGCTGCCGAAATTTTCGGTTTTAGCATTTGCACCCTTGCTGTAATTTATCTTTAATTGTGGTATTTAGTTGTTGTATCTCCTATGTTTGGTGACATTCAGGCATATTAGATGCCGGGGTGTTACATAGGTAATGAGTGTGTTAAGTATCATACTTTTTGCATCACTATGGTAGCACGGGCTGAAGCCAACTCCACGTCTCAGTTGGACACTATCAAGAAGAGGGTGATTCCAAGCATCCTGGCCACACTGCTGAAAGGTTATTATATTTTGATATAGTTTTTCCAAAAGTGTTCTCAATATTTTTCGTTGGAATTACTTAATCCTTGCTAGAATCATATCTAAATTATATAACTTCTTTTGTATCATTCTATTTTTGAGAAAAGAAAGACATTTGTTTTAGGTGCAACTTGTATGGTTGGGTTTTTTGACATTTTGGGAAAGCCAGGACCCATTATGTGTCGTGTAGTGTGGAATTTCTCTATTTTTAATGATGTTCCTCGCTAGCAAAGCTTGAGCATGTTGTCTACTACATTTTATATGATTACGAGCATGATACATCATCCAAACATAATAATTAGTTGCCAATAGGTGAGAAAAATGTAATTTCTCCAAAAAAAACATGTGAGAAAAGGTACATTAGTGCACAGATTGCCAATAAATGCAAACAAATCTAGAGAATGTTTTAATTCTAAATGCATGGTACTTTGCCAATGACGGCCATATATAGGTCAGTAAAATCATATTGGTATTACTCCTTGTGACCTTGCCCAAGAACGTAAATCAGTGAACAATATAATATCAACCAAACCATAATCATTTCAACCAAAAGCAATAAAAGATAGAGGACAACATTTGTACTAGGTTGAGGATGGTGGTGTGGGTGAGGAGGAGGAGGTCGGTGTGGTGAGGAGGGGGCCGACACGGTGAGGAGGAGGCCGACGCGGGTGGAGGCAGGAGGCCAGTGCGGTGGAGGATGACGGCACTAGCTAGGGTTTGGTGGCTTGCGCGAATGATCAGGTAGAGATTGGTTTCATGGCGGCTCGTGTTATATATAGCTGTCATCTCAAACGGTTCTATATTAGAACCGTTTGTGATGACTATACATCCCAGACGGTTCTACAATAACCGTATGAGATGTATAGTCATCACATACGGTTCTAACATAGAACCGTCCATGATGTCTACTATCACAGACGATTTTAATAGAACCATCTATGATGGTTATAGTACAACTGGCAAAAGTAAAACTTCGGATGCACTAACTTTCAGTTCATTCAATCTGATCACAAGCAAGTTCATCACAATCATATATACAAAGTTCACAAGCTATTTCATCACAATCAAATATACAAAGTGATGATCATCATAATTAATCATCCACTAGCTAGCTTGCTTACAAGTTCAGCATTTTAATTACACTTGACAAATAAACATGATGACACCTCCTTATAACTCAACTTGCTTTTTGAATGAAAATTAGCCCTTCAAGATGATCGACGCGTGTGTACATAGCTTCTTCGGGTTGTTCCTCTTGGATCATGATGGTGTTTCTGATAGGAGGCAACTCATCAAATTAATTGTACTCTTCCCCATCTACTATATTCTCAACTTCGATAATCCTCCTTTTTTCCTAAAGAACCACGTGGCGATTTTTGTTGGACGGGTCGGTTATATAGAAGACTTGAATAACTTTGGTAGAGAATACGAATGGTTTATCTTGATATCTGACATGTTCGAGATCCATAGTAGTGACGCCGTACTTATTAACCCTCACCTGCTAGAGGTGGACCTAATGGCACCGAAATAAGGGGATCTTGAATAGTATGTAGTCGAGCTCCCAAATCTCCTCTATGAACCCATAATAGGAGTTCCTCGTCAAGCCAGCGGTATTGAACGCATCAATATGGACATTGCTATTCTGGTTTGTGCTCTTCATATCCTGATCTCTAATGTAAAATGTGTACCATTTAAGTTGCGTCCTTTCTATGTGACAACTATAAATATTGGCCCTTTTGCCAACCATGTCAGCGTATCATGATCAGTACTTGGCAAGCTGCCAATGATAGGTTGCTCCTTCAACTATTCGTTGAATTGAAGGTTGTGCTATCTCATGATCCAAGACTCCTACCATGTCAAATTCTCTTGCTGTAGATAGTGCTTGAGCTCTTCGATATATAGGGAGACTACAACCATGTGTTGCAAAATCATGAAATGGGCTTGAGAGTAGGCAACCGGATCAGGCGTGATTGCTTTCCTTCCGATGGTCCCAACACCCTCAAGCCTCTTCTCATGGCGAGATTGAAGCATACCTATAGGTTCAACATGATCCATGTAATCGACGCAAAACTCAACGACCTCTTCGGTTGCATAACCTTCGACAATGCTATCCTCCAACTGAGACCAATTCCGTACATATAATTTGAGAATTCCCATGTACCTCTCGAACGGTACGTTCAATGTAGGAATACGAGCCCACACACCTTTATCTCCCTCACAAGGTGAATAATGAGTTAGACCATGATATCGAAAAATGGAGGAAAATACATCTCAAGATTACACAGAGTCATGACCACCTCGCCCTATAGAGCATCGAGTCCTTCGGGATCGATGACCTTCTGAGCAATTGTGTTAAAGAAATAACATAGCCTTATGATTATCTCACAGACTTTGATCGACAAATACTTCTAATTACGATAGGGAGCATTATTGTCATCAGCATATGACAATCATGAGACTTCATGCCAATTGTTTTGAATCTTGTATCGAAACAAGTCTCTTCATGTTGGAGGAGTAACCGGACGGAACTTTCACACCGTGCAAGCATTGGCACAGTTTAGATTTCTCGGCCTTAGATACCATGTAACAAGCGGGTTCGCAGTACGTTCGGCCTTTATTGGTCTCTTTCGGTGCTAACTCAGGTCTGATGCACATATCGACCAAGTCAAGCTGTGCGTTGATGCCATCCTTTGTTTTGCCCTTAATATTCAGTAAGAGACCAATCAAGCTATCACATACATTCTTCTCTACTTGCATGATATCGATGAAGTGGCAACTTCTAGGTGCTCCCAATAAGGTAGGTCACAAAATATTGATCTCTTCTTTCATTTGCTCATCTCATGGGACCTTGATTTATGTCCCTTTCCAAGAACAACATACAAATCCTTAACTATGTCATAAACAGCTTCCTCACTTAAAGGCATTGGAGCTGAATTGTCATCGTTCCTCTTGTCGAATTGTTTCTTCATCTTATGGTATGGGTGATTCCTCTAAAGGAACATACGGTGACGCATGTACATGGTTTTGCGTGATTGATTCAGCCACACACTCTTAGTATCATCTAAGAAGTGGGTATATGCTTTTGCCCCTTTTGTACTCTGGCCTGATAGGTTAGCAAGGGCAGGATAATCATTTATGGTGCAGAACAAAATATAGTGCAATGTAAAGTTCTCTCATTTATGCGCATCCCATACATGTACTCCAGGAACCTATAATGTTTTTAGATCTTTCACCAACGGTGCTAGGTACATATCAATGTCGTTCCTAGGTTGCCTTCTTCCTTGGATAAGTATGGATAGCAAAATGTACTTCCACTTCATACACAATCAAGGAGGAAGGTTGTAGATACAGAGATTTGCTGGCCAAGTGCTATGTTGGCTGCTTATGTTACCGAAAGGATTCATTACATCTGTACTCAATCCAAACCTTATATTCCTCAGTTCTGCACCAAATTCTGCAAACCTTCTATCGATGTTTCTCCATTGGGAACAATCAGCAGGGTGTCTTAGCATTCTATTATTCTTGCGCTCCTGCGAGTACCAACGCAGCAGTTTTGCATCCCTTCGGTTGGTAAATATACACTTCAAATGGGGAATTATAGGCAGATACCACACCACTTTAGCAGGAGATCCTTTCTTCACCTTGATACCCTCGCCATCATCATCTGGTTGATTCTTACACTTGTATCAGGATGCGTTGCACACCGGACATACATGCAAGTCTGCGTACTCTTTACATTAGAGGATACAGTCATTCGGATATGCATGCATTCTTTCTACTTCCATTCCCAAGGGACAAAGAACATTATTGGCTTTGTATGTGGTTGTCGGCAAGTTGTTTCCCCCCGGAAGCATGTCCGCTAATAGAGTTAACAACGCCATGAAACTCTTGTTCGACCAACCATTGCTTACCTTCAATTTCAACAGTTCAAGCACGGATGACAACCTTGTGTATTTCAACTTGTAGCCCGGGAACAAAGGTTTCTCTGAGTCGTCCATCAAGCCCTAAAATTTACCATACTCCCCTGTCATCACGATTTCCTTCTACATCACGCAGTATCTGATCCAGATTGCCATCCTGCAACCTATCCTCATGGGGAGCACAATCGATATCATCTAGCATATCATCAACTTCATCGGCAATGTTAGTATTGTCTGCTTCTTGTATAATCTGCTCTTCACCGTGACTGGTCCAATATGTATACCCTCTTTTGAAACCACATAGAATCAAGTATGCTTCGATCTGGGCTGAATTACCATACATTCTCATATTGTCGCAATCAATGTATGGACAAGACATAAATTGGACCCTTTATTAAGCATATCCTCCTCTGCAGCTCTTCTAAAAGCAGAGAACCATTAATGTACTCAGCACTCGCACGATTCGCAACGTACATCCAGCTTCGGTCCATCTACGTACGTACGCTACGTATAACAACATATAAGTGTTAAATAATGAAGTACACTAAATTTCACGCACTTGCACACATTCTTAATTAAATTGGAGTACAAATTAACTAGATAGCTAAACCAAGTACTTATATTCAATTTCTCTTTACCAAACTACCTACCTCTTAGATCACAAACAACAAATGGATCTATCTAGCTACAAGCTACATCTAAAACCACTTATGCACTACTTAGGTTAATTTAGTGCTCCAAGACTCAATCAACTTGCATATATATATTCAAATTCTCAAATCTCTCTTTATCAAACTAGCTAGCTTCTTACATGCATAAAAAAGAACAAACTGGATCTTCAATTCTCTCTTTACCTAGCTAGCTCTACATCAAGCTAGATCTAAACCATATCTTCATCACCAAGCTAGCTACATCAAGCTAGATCTAAACCATATCTTCCTTACCAAGCTAGAACTAAACCAAATTTTCACCAGTTACTAGAATACAAAGAACAAATGGATCTACACCAACCTAGATCTAAACCATATCATCAAATATTCTATCTCTTTATACCAAGCTAGATCTTCAATATAATGCAATAGAACCAATCACTAACATTATACCACCAAGAACAAAAGGATCTAGAATCACTCTTCTAAATCCACAGCCTCCTTGCACCAGATCGTCTCACAATTGCACCCACATAAAAAATGGCTTAGAAAACCATAAGTGGGTCAGGGGCTTGTGGCTCTTTGTACCCATTTCCAGGAGATGCTCATCACAGACGATTCCATCTAAAAACCATCTGTGATAACACCTCCTCACAGATGGTTCTAACCAACAACCGTCCGTGAGACATCACAGATGGCTTTAGGATAGAATCGCCCATGATATGTGCCATCATCACAGATAGTTCTATACAAAAACTGTCAGTGATGACAAGAGTACTCATCACTGACGGTTTTTGCATAAAACCGTCTGTGATGATGGCACAAACGGTTCTATCCAAAACCGTTAGTGATGAAAGTCCTTGTCATCATTGACGATTTTATTGCTAGAACAGTCTGTGATAAGTTCCTCATCACTGACCCTTCTAGCCAAAAATCATCAGTAATAACAATCATCATTAACTATTTTTGGCTAAAAGGGTCAGTGATGAGGGGTCTAATATAAGCTTTTCTGGCGTAATGTCTCTCTCCTCTCTTAATGCATTGGTAGACCTTCCGTCCATTGTTTAAAAAAACTAGTTTAATTTCATAGTTCCAGACAATTTCCTTTTGATAAAATATTATTTACCCACCATAAATGATCTAGTAGGCTATAATATGATGATTACTGGCATTAGAATTTAGTGAGACCAACAAAAGGAAAAAGTACTTCCCTCCAAAGATTTTACAAAAATACCTTTGCTTTGATAATTTTTTTAGAATATTAAGAGATTCAGATTCAAAATTTCTAATCTCGCTAAAGAAAAATGTTATGCATCAACACAAAATACAAAAATTCAACAGAAAGCTTTGTACGAACGAAGACGATGATTTGAACTAAGAACAAATTAAGAACCACTCTCAACAACAAACGATTAAGCAGCCAACCATAGTTATCATCAAATCCTTGTAAGAGCACTCTAGATTACGTCGAAACTAATCATTTTCAAAAGAAGAATCAAATCACCACAGCCAACAAAAAGAGGAAAAAAAACCAAAAAGATGACATTTTCACAAATTACAGGGAGTGAAATGCAAATCCACCCACCGTATTTATTTCGAAAATGATACGGACCTTACGTTTGATATGATGCGTGACCTTCGGATGGTCACATCTAACTTCCAGATCAATCCAACATCCAACGCTAAGAGGCAGACCGCTCGAACGCTTTATACACGGTTCAAGTCCCTCCTTGTGTTCACATCTTGCTCATCTCCACCCAGTTTCTAACACTTTGCCTCTGCCGCCGCCTTTCCCGTATGCCCAACAATCTCTTCCACTCTACCATCTCCTAGTGCATGGCGGTATCCTGCTCGACTTCAATTGATTGCACAAGATCGTCGGCCCTATCATTTGCAATCTCCCATAGATACCCGAGCTCTGCCGCCACCAGCTGTGACCTTTGCAAGTAGAGTGGTCCTGTAGCGGCCATCTGAGCTCCACATCCTTCTTCGGGCTCCATGGCCTCCTCGTCCTCGTTTCTATTTCGTCTCCAACCGCAGGGAGAGGGTGCCAAGGCAGCTATAGCAGATCTGGAATCACCAGGGAAGGGGCATTGTGTTGGACGCCAACCAAGCCATCTAGAAGCTCAATCATGCAGCATACCAAGATCGGTATACATGCATGCCCTCCTTCTTTGGTATACTTGCTGCAGATATTTATCAAAATTATTGCATCAAGTTTTCCTAATTGTTGCATGAAGTGTTTGATTTTGTTGTAATATCTCTTCACAAAGTTTGTGCAAGAGGCATTTGTTGCAATCTGTATTTTGACTTGTTGCATCAATGTTTATGTTTTGTTGCATAAGAGATGTTAAATTGTTTCACCGAGGAAATTGTTGCACTGAGGAAATAATTGCATTTCTTTTCAATTTTGTTGCAAATGTGTTTTAGATTTGTTGCAGTAGTTATCATTGATTGTTGTGTACGAGATCTTACACGTTGAATCATAGGAGAGGCATTTTATTGCAGCTATGTTGTTTTGATTTGTACCTAAATATTTTTGTTGCAAACACTTCTTCCAATTTGTTGCATGTGAAATTGTAAAATATTGCAACAATTATCTTTGAATATTGTCACTACTTTTTTCAAATGTTGCAACATTGCAACACTATAAATTTATGTAATTCGAATACCTAGTAGTTTAAACCGTATCTTATCTTTATTTTTGTGGTTTTTATCTAATTTTTTTGTGATAAATTTGATAGTTCTTTCAATTTTTTAAAATACTAAACCTCTTTTTTTTTATTACATATATTAACTATAATTATTACATGTATTATATAAAAATACTACGACACATCCGATAAAAATCTTCGAATCCAACGTCCCATTCCTAACTGCCTCTACTTATTTTCCCTCCCTGTCTGTCCCTGCCTTCTCCACACTTAACTAAGCTCGCAACGAACACTAGGTTAGCTACCATCTTCCTCTCGTACCCATGACGACCCAAACGCAAACACCGAAACCACCATTGCCGCCGCCGGTGTCGTCCTCTTTTCACCGTCGCCACCGCGCAGCATCCTCTTCTTCCTCCTCGTCCCTCTCCACGGCCTCCTCCGCGACCTCCTCGCCGTCGCCCTCCCCGCGCAGCACCACCACCTCCGTCCCCTTCTCCTGGGAGCACCACCCGGGGATCCCCAAGAAGTACCTCCACGCCGACCCGGCCTCCCCGTCCACGCCGCTCCCGCTCCCGCCGACCCTCCGCGCGCCGCCCTCCCGCCACAACCACCACCGCCGCCGCCGAGCCAATGTCCCACCGGCCAGCCACGTTGACGACCCCTTCGCCGCTGCCCTCGCCGAGTGCACCAGGGAGTGCGCCGTGGCATCAGTAGCCGGCGGTAATGTCATCGACACGCTCTTCCCTACGCCGGTGTCTGCGGCTACCGGCAGCCGCGCCGGGCGCCGGTGGTCCCTTGCCGCCGGCGGGGTGGTCGGGTTCCTCGACCTTTACGGGTGCAAGAGCAATATGGCCGTCGCCGAGGGCGCCTTCATTGTTCGCCGGCCGGTGGCTGTGGCCCGTCCTGGGCCCGGACGAGCGGGCCAGGGCCAAGAAGGCCGGTCGGGCGGCAATAAGGACGCCTCCAAGGTCCATCGGGTATGGCCCAATTAGGTACATAAATAATGGATATGCAAAAGTGTTGGGATCTAGACATTTTATCATATTTTTGTTTTGGTTTTCTACGCTTGTATTTTGATGGTAATTTGAATCGAGCTTTTTAGTGGATCTGATTCATACCTACATATCAATGTGTGGTATGAAAATCGATATAATGTTCTTTATTTTTTCGAAAGAAACACAATCTACATATATTGCTGTATATCCAAGGTGTTTCGTCCAAAGTAACTAAGAGTATACTTGGTTAATAAGATGAGGTTAAATAGGATGGGATGATCATGAATCATTTGGTTTTATTATTTTGGGTGAATGAAATAGTTCGACATCTAGAATGAATATTTCTCAAATTTGTATCACTTGTTCTAGAATAAGATAGTTCTATTCAAACAACCGAACACATGGATACTTTTTTTTGAATCATCTCAAATATATACCTCTTGGTACATAAAACCAAACACACCCTAAACTAAGTATACATATTTAGCGCACATAAGAACTCAAGTAAATTTTTTTTGCATATTGCCATATTGCTAGGTTTTATCCCCCTTTAGATTTGGATTCGCAGTATTCGCTGCTGCAGCGATATGAGTCTCCATTCTTCAACCACCGAATCAAGCGCACGCACAACCCATAAAGTGCTTAAATTATGCCTGAATTATGAGTCAATTTCCGCGACCAATTTCAAGCTATATTCTTTCCCATCAAATGTGTCCTATAACCGAGCTACACTCGGTTGGCGTTGTGCCAGGTGAGGATACGGTTTGTCCGTGTTCGATCTCTGCTCGACATATGTACTCGCTGTTGAGAGCCGGGTGTAACTTGACTGTTTTCTTATTAAGTGAATGATAGAAATTTTAACTAATTTTTTTTAAAACAATATGTCCTATTATTAGATATAAAAATTGCTTCGATCTTCACTGCAACAGATCCGAATGTTTTCTTAATTTTGAGCTTGTCAAGTAGTTGTGTCTTTGCTCGATTTATATATATATATATACACACACTGGGTGAGAGTGTTGGCAGACAAGTCTATAATTTAGCAATAAAACTCATCGAGATCGCTACACATCATAACCGGCTTTAAAAAGTAGATGGGTGCCAGCCCTTTGACTCCTTGCTCGCTTATTCGAGCTCAAATGATTGATCAATTACGCATATCACCATATACCAAAAAAAAAACTTTGCTATTTAATTTGATGTATGTAATTCTTTTCTTTTCTTTTTCCTGCTCGACGTGTACGTCACCCATAATTGTTTTGCCGGCCAATTAGCCTGTCCCCCTGGCTCATCCTTCTCAGCTCCTATACGGTTTTTGCACTCAACTCACTTCGTTGAAACTTTGTGAATCTTCATAGGTTGTGGTCAAAAGAAAAGTCTAGACAGTATTGTACATGCATCCATGTGCTCATTATCTCGCAAGGAAGGACCATCAGGTCCATCACCGATGGTTCTTACAAGCCAGCATTGCACTGCGACTCCTGTCCCAGACCTTAATTTTGTCCTGCGACGATGGGAAAATTATCCGTTCAGTGACGCTGTGAAAATGTATAAGCCGGAAAAAATAGATGTAAGACTGGAAGGTGGGTGTCTGTGACGGCATATATATGCATGACGCTTACGGTGTTACTGAGCAATTTACAAAGTGTAGTACATAAGTTTGACCTTTTATAATATTATAATTGTTCGCGCGAAAAACGTGAAGGGGGTTTTTAGCCTCGAACACACAAGACAAACACCGGGTTTGCAGAGCGTGCCAGTCAATTTGACCTGAAATTGACAAGGTAGAATTTGTAATTTACTCAAAGCCGATAAACAAGGATCTATCGGCTTTTCACTAGTCGGCAAGAACCGATTAGGGGATAACTAGATCAACCGGTTACAATTGATCCGGATACAAGGTAAAATCGGCTTCGAGAAGGCGATGCGCAACAAAGCGAAGCAGATCAAACCTGGGTGAAATCGGCAAAATCAACAATAGGCGATGCGCAACTATGTTGATTCCGTCGACTTGCAGAGAGATCTATGAAGCTAAAACAATGTAAAGAAAAGCTTGTAAAAAGTAGATGTGTATTGTTGGATTTGTTGTCCTCTTTGCTTGGCGCCCACCCCCTTTTATAACACGCCTGGCCGATCCGAGTTGTACATGGATACGGTGCATTTACCCGTATCGGCCTCTTATCCGATTTCCTTTCCTTTTTAGAAACGGATTCCTTTTCCGAGTCGTTTACCGATTCCTTTCTGTACGAATACTTCTTTTCTATTTTTAGACCGATTTCAATTCATGCCGAATTTTGGTGCAAACATATGCCCCCCTGTTTTTGGAAAATAACTTGTTATCTTCCAAAAAGAATATATCGGCTTTTCATTCGTATCGGCTTTTACGGGAGAATCCTTTTTTGGGAACCACCCCATTAACCGCGCCGTAAAAATCTCGGTGCGTTTTAAATGCTCAACTGCTCCCGCCTGCTCGCCTTCTTTCATCCACTACAACACGTCGGGCTTCTAATGGCGCCTATAAATGCCTTTAAAACCTTATAAATGCCTTAAAAAGATTTTAGATGGCGTTTACATGGCGTCAAGAAAAATGGCGTCAGGAAAAGTAATTGGCGGCGCTTAATTATTCACGACGTTTATAAGTGCCGTGAAAGACTCTAACCCGGCGTTTATAAGTGCCGTGGAAGCCTCTAACCCGACGTTTATAAGTGCCGTGGAAGCCTCTATAACCCGGCGTTTATAAGTGCCGGGGTTTCCTCTATCATGGCACTTTATAAGTGCCGGGGAAGCCTCTATAACCCGGCATTTATAAGTGCCGGGGTTTCCTCTATCATGGCACTTTATAAGTGCCGGGGATCCCTCTATTCGTGGCATTTAAAATCAGAGGTGCACAATGACTTCCCAGGAGGTCACCCATCTTATTACTACTCTTATCCAAGCACGCTTAACTTCAGAGTTTTTATAAGATCTAGTACTTTAGTGGTGGTATGATCACATCTGATATATAATGCGTCCCTCCTCCCCTTAACCCCGTTAAACACCCGAACACCGATTTTCAATTATTTCAAATTAGCAAATTATTGAGGTAATTAGCAAAATCATCATACGATAAGATCTCCAATTATATTCTTTTGGGCACCAACTCTAGCTTGCAAATACGAAATCCGAGCATATTTCTTAAAATAGACATAACTTTTGACTCGTACCTCCAATTGGGGCGTTCTTAGGCTAATTGGAAAGATAACGAAAAGTAGCATATGAAATTGATAAGTGTCACAAAATCAGATGTTCGCAAAAAATTTGAATTTTCAAACAAAATATCAACAAAAATTGAATTTTCGGACAAAATTTGAAATTTTAGACAAAATATCATCGAAAATGAAATATTTGGACAGAAATTATTGCAAATGGAATATTAGTTTAAATTATTTCAAATATAATATTATTTAATTTCAATTCTTTCAAATTCCCGGTGTGGTATTCACGTTTATAAACGCTGGTAGAGAGTCTACCACGGCGCTCTTAAACGCCGGGGAAGTCCACTCTCTCCCGGCGTTTATAACCCCCGGGGAAGACTCTAACCCGGCGTTTATAAACGCCGGTATAGAGTGGAATTCCCCGGCGTTTATAAGCACCGTGGAAGACTGTAACCCGGCATTTATAAACGCCGGTATAGAGTGGAATTTCCGGCGTTTATAAGCGCCGTGGAAGACTGTAACCCGGCGTTTATAAACGCCGGTATAGAGTGGAATTCCCCAGCGTTTATAAACGCCGTGGAAGATTCTAACCCGGCATTTATAAACGCCGGTATAGAGTGGAATTCCCTGGCATTTATAAGCGCCGTGGTAGACTCTAACCCGGCATTTATAAATGCCGGGGAATTAAATGCCTCGAATGATAGAAAACGCCGGCTTTAGCCTTATTAGGGGCGTTTAGATTAAACGCCGTGTAAAATAAACGCCGGGAAATCCATGTTATCTTGTAGTATGGGGGTCCCCCGCGGTCATTTTCACGCTTTCAAGCTCTCGGATCACGCACCATCGGCTCTTCGTCATCTTTTCTCTTGTTCTTTCAAAATCGGCTGAAATGGACCCCTCTCAGGTATTCATTCCGATTCCTCAAAGTTCAAATCAATTCTACTTAGGACCGATCGGTAGCATGTCGGCAGACACAGTTATTAATACCGAGATCCCTAGACTCCCCTTATCGGCCGCTGGATATAATATCTCTGAGTGGGGAAAAAGTTTTAGGGCCTGGCCCACTAGCCTTAAAGGATGGAGATCTTGGTTTATCAGGGTATCGGCTCAGAAGAGGGTAGAATGGGAGAGGATGGGTATAGCCGAGTCTTTATCTTTGAGTCTAGCCGATCCTGAAGCCAATGAGCCCTTGGTAGCTGCGGCATGCTATTTTTGGTCAGATTCTTTGAACGCTTTTTTATTCCCGTCCGGCCCGATCGGCCCTACTCTGCTTGACGTAGCCCAACCTGTCTGCCTTAGGCGGATGGGGATCAGCTATCGGCTTTCAGCGGAAAACCTTCTTTCAAACTAATCCGTAAGAAAGGCGAGGGCTGGCACAAATATATCCAGAATAACAATAGAGTCGCTGGTCCGGTATCGGCCGAAGAGCATATCGCTTTTCTCAACCTCTGGTTAGACCGATATCTCTTCTGCGGTGCTTCTCTTGGCCCCACCCAAACCTTTCAGCTAGTGGCGGAGCGTTTGGTAGAGGGGTGTCGGCTCTCTCTTGGCAAGATGTTCCTAGGGGCGGTATACTAAATGATGTATGTGATTCGTAGCCGACTTTTTTCCGGTTTTGCCAAACACGTCGTTGGCAACATAGGGGGCCCTCTGTGGTTCATTCAAACATGTCTTTATTGCATGTTTAGTCGATCCATTTTATCCGAACCCTCGGGGAGTTCCACTTTCCCTCAGGAGGACAATCTGGAGCATGTTGTCCCACAGTTTAGAGCTAGCCGATCTTATGGCGAGAGGTTTATTATGTCTTCGGCTGAGGAACTAAAAATAGACTCAGTCGGCTTGCACAAATACCTTAATTTCTTCCTCTCTCTAGATAGGACTTCCTTCGGCCAGCCAGACTTTTTCCCATATACTGATTTAGCCGATTGCCCTTACCCATCATTCCTTCACCTTGATGTCGATAGTTCCTCAATGCCCCAATCTACCTTAGATTTGTACAAAATCTTCCTTACCCCTTGCATCATTCAAGTCGGCTTGAATACCCGCAATCGGACATTTCAGCCATCTTATGAGTTCTACCACCCTTCGGTTTACGCTCGTCAACTGGGTTTTGGTCAAACCATCCCATCCTTTCCTCTGCTATCTTGTGTCGAGCCCCGAGCTCGGGTAACCAACAGCGTTGCCGCTGAGGTTATTCTCGAAGTAGCCGATGGATTACAAATTCTCTCGACACCACATTTTGTTCTTAATTCCCGTCGGTCAGCCGCATTCTCGCAGTGGTGGACCAGAATATCGGAAGCCGTACTTATGGACAGGACTCCGTCGGCCATAATTCACTTATTTCTTCCCGACTTTCATGAGCCGACGGTAGTATCTGGTTCCAGCACGAGTTCGGGTTATAGCGACTCTTCAGTAGCTGTAGAGGTACCGTTGTCTTATATCCTTCCGTCTTTATATTGGTTATCGACTTTTACTAAAATGCCTCTGATCTCTTCAGGTTGGTACGGGCGCTGGCGAGCAAATAGCCGATCCCCATGTTTCTGCTAGCAGTGGCCGACAGCGACGTCCAGGTCAATCTGTCGGCACTACGGGGTATACTTCAGGCAACTTGGACATTCAAGGTCCATCTTTGTCGGACTTGGCTCGCCAGCGTGCCCCAAGTAAGCTACTCTCGTATTAGCCATTATACCCCTTGTTTCGATAACTGCTAACCCGAGGCCACTGCAGAGAGGAGGAAGAAATCAGCCAAGCGCTCGCCCAGACCCGTGAGGCAGCAACCCGATGGCTCTCCGGAGCACTCGGCTACTGATGTAAGTTTTATTCTTTGCCTAATATCGCTTTCACGCTTATCTTACATTGCTGATTTTTCTTTCTAATCCCTAGCAATCTCCGTCGGTGCAAGTAGCGGGGGTCTTAGCCGATATCCAAGGTGTCACATCGGCTATCTCTCCAGCACCGCCGGCCGTACCGCCCCCGACGATTGATATTTCTGATCATGACCCCAAAGTGCCATCGACTGATCTGGCCGATTTGCTGGGATTCACTCTGGACGAGCTTGACGACCCGGAGATTATGGCCACCGATGATTACCCGGCCGATATCCGACGTATAATAGCGGCCTCCGCTCCAGCGTCGGCTGTTGTTACTGCTGCGCCGGGTATGAAGGAGCGACTCAATCGCCTCCTAGATGAAGTGTTGCAACCGGAAGCTGCTCTTCTGGCCAACACTCAACCTTTGAGAAATGCGATGGCAGCCATGCAGGCCGATCTTCCTCCCGCAGCTATGGACGCATTACTAGAGGTATGTCACTTGGACGCGCGCCGGCTGGATGTGGAGTTGGCCAAAATAAGGGTCGATCAGAGGAAGGCCCAGCAAGCCGATCAACAGCTCTTGGACAAGCTTATAGCAGATGCTAAACATCGGAAGAGCATATTCGATCGAGTCTTCGCTACACTCAAATCGGCCAAAAGCAGAGCTCAAGAGCTGGAGTCGACCAAAATTAAACTTGAAGAACAGCTGGCCTTGGTCACAAAAGAACTTGCAGACTGCCAGATCGGCATCACAGACTCTTCTTCCTCACTGGCCGTTCAGAGGCGGGAGATTGGCGAGATTTTTGCGCAAGTCAAGACTCAATCGGCCAAAATAGTTCCAGTTCCGGGTGATGCAGTGGCCGATCAACAACTTATAGATGGTGTCCAAGCCACTATTGGCAAAGCGGCAGCGGCACTATCGGCTTTGGGAGCCCATTTGCCCGGATCGGGACTACACTAGACTTTGATTTACTGATCAGTTGTGGCCAATCTTTGTAATATTGCTTTAAACTTGAGATGACGTCTTTTGAACTCTTGCTTGATCTACTGCAGGCATCCGATTTTGTAAACTCTAATCTGTGGATGGGTGTTTAAAGCGACTCGATTAATTTGTATGACCGATTTTATATGCATGTGCTTTTGTCATTGATCCTGATGTCTTCCTCCCTGTAGTTAGGACCCGACCCATATGCTTGGGTGATATGCCTTCAGATATTTTCCATTGATCGCTTTAGGTAGGACGAACCCTTCTAAGGATTCCAGTATATATGAATTCCCGTCAACCGGCCGATTGATCTTATAAGGCCCTTCCCATGTTGGAGACCATTTGCCGAATCGATTATCCTTAGACCCAATCGGCAACACGGTTTTCCATACTAAATCGGTTTGATTGAACGATTTTGAAATCACTTTTTTATTGTACGACCTGGCAACCATCTCTTTGTTCCTTTTAAGCCGATCTAACGTGATCAGCCTTAGTTCAGTTAAATCATCTAGATTGTCAAGCATCGCCTGTTTGTATTCATCAGCTGATGCCTTATCTTGCTCGTGTAGCCTTATTGAACCGATGTTGATTTCAACGGGCAAAACGGCTTCTTGTCCGTATACCAACTGAAAAGGTGATAATTTAGTTGATCCATGCTGAGATAGCCGATAAGCCCATAAAGCCTCCGATATCGTTAAATGCCATTTCTTTGGTTCTTCCTCAATTTTTCTTTTCATCAGCTTTATCAACGTCTTGTTCGACGACTCGGCCTGTCCATTGGCCTGAGCGTAGTAAGGGGAAGAGTTGAGTAATTTTATCCCAAGGCTTTCCGCAAAACCTTTGAACTCGTTGGACATGAACACAGTTCCTTGATCAGTAGTAATTGTTTGTGGAATTCCAAACCGATGGACGATGTGTTCATTTACAAAGTCGATCAGCTCTTTGCTAGTAACCTTCTTGAGTGGTACAGCCTCAACCCATTTTGAGAAATAATCCGTGGCTGCAAGGATGAATTTATGTCCTTTGCTGGACGACGGAAATATTTGGCCGATTATGTCTATACCCCATCCTCTAAATGGCCATGGCTTGATGATCGGATGCAAAGCCGATCTTTGGTCTTGTTGTATGTTACCAAACTTTTGGCATGTTTGGCATCCTTTATAATATTTGAAGCAGTCCTCTAACATCGTCGGCCAAAAATATCCTGTTCGCCTCAGTACCCATTTCATCTTATGGGCCGATTGATGTGATCCACAGATGCCTTCATGGACTTCACCCATCGCTACTTTGGCTTCCTCGGTTCCCAGACATCTTAACAACAAACCTTCCATAGTCCGAAAGTACAATACATCTTCTAGTAGAACATATTTGAGTGCTTTGCGCCTGACCTTCTGCTCGGTCGGCTTGGCTGGATCTGACAAATAATCCCTTATCTCTGTTCTCCAGTCGACAGGGTGAACACATAAAATCGGCCAAACGTTTAGCTCGATTGGTCCCTATCGTCTTTCAATCTTGTACCCTGATGCACATTGTGCCAATCGGTTTGCTTTATTATTAGCTTCTCTGGGGACATGTTTTATGGAAAATGTAGTGAACATCTCGATGATCTGGAGGCATTGATGCAGGTACTGAGTTAGCGCATCGTCGTTGCATCGGTATTCTCCTTTGACTTGCTGTACGATTAACATCGAGTCTCCAAAAGCTTCGACGTCTTTCACCCCGATGCTATCTAACAATTGTAGGCCCCTTAGTAATGCTTCGTATTCTGCTTGGTTATTTGAACATCGGCTATTTAACCGATACATGAAGTCATACTCCTGTTTCCTAGGTGAAACTAATATCACACCGATGCCTTCGCCTTCTTGGCAAACAGATCCATCAAAATACAGTTGCCAAGGAGTTACACTAGTTGTTCCTACTAATGTTTCACTTCCTGTGATAAAATCGGCCCACGACTTGTCCTTTCACCAGATTTAGCCGACTCATAGGTTAACTCGAACTCTGTTAAGGTGTATGCCCATTTACCAAGCCGACCCGAGGATTGGTGCTGATAATATGTACTTAACTACATCGGTTTTGCATATTATAACGCATTTGGAAGCCGACATATAATGTCTTAACTTGGTGCAAGCAAAATACAATGATAAGCATAATTTTTCTACTAGGGGATACCTGGTTTACGCATCTAAAAGACATCGGCTTAAGTAAAATATTGCTCGTTCCTTCCTATCGGCTTCTTGTGTTAAAGCGCCCCAATCGAATCACCTTCACCGATATATATAGTCTAAAAGGTATACCGTGTTTTGGTGCGGTCAATCTTGGTGGACTCATCGAGATAACCTTTTATGTCGTCGAAGGCTTTTATTGATCGGCTCCCCATTTGAACTCTTGGTTATCTTTAATTTTCAGCGGTGTGAAAGCCCGAATACGCATGCGACAAGTTTGAGATAAAGCGTCGCAAGTAGTTGATTTTCCCAATCAATACTGCAACTCCTTTTTGCTTGCTCGGCGGTTTAGTATCGGCTATGGCTTTTACTTTGGTTTGGTTTACTTCAATTCCTCCTTTATGCACCGTAAACCCAAGAAATTGTCGGTAGATACTCGAAAGCACATTTGAGAGGGTTCATTTTTAACCCATGTAACCTTGTGCTTTCGAACATCTTTTTCCAGATCGGCTAAATGTTGCCGGTCTTCTTTGGATTTCACCACTACGTCGTCAATGTATATTTCACGATGCTGCCGATCGGATCATGGAAAATATGGTTCATGGCACGCTGATAAGTAGCACCGGCATTTTTAAACCGAAGGTCATAACTTTCCACTCATATAGCCCTAAAGCCCCGGACATCCGAAAGCCGTTTTGGGTATATCGGCCCGGCCATGAATATCTGATTGTATCCAGCGTTCCCGTCCAAAAAGCTTATAATTTTATTCCCAGATGCAGCATCGATAAGCATATCGGCTATGGGCATCGGGTACTCGTCTTTTGGTGTAGCTTTGTTTAAATCTCTAAAATCGACACATACCCTAAGTTTGCCATTTTTCTTCTTCACAGGGGCGATGTTTGAGACCCACTCAACAGATCGGCAAGGCCGGATAAACTTTGCCTCCAGCAATCGTCCTACTTCTTCCTTTATAGCGTCATACAACGAGGATTAAACCGCCTAGGGTACTGTTTGAATGGCCGATACCCAGGTTTTATAGGTAGCCGATGTTCGACTAGCTGTCGGCTTAAACCTGGCATTTCATAATACTCCCATGCAAAGCAATCCTTGTATTTCTTGAGTATTTCGACCAACTTTGCTTTATAACTTGGTTCTAATTTAGCACTTACAAACGTTGGTCTTTTGCTATTACCTTCCCCAATATCGATCTCTTCGAGCAAATCGTGAGTAAATCCTAACCCTTTTCTTTCTTCTTCAAAATCCTCAATGACTTCTTCGTATTCTTCTTGCCGATAGCTCCTGGTCTTGTCCTGCAGCTTTGCTAGTGTCTTGTACTCCATCTTCTTACTACTTCGTCTGTCCGATCAAACGTGTTGGGTTTGACGCTGATCGGCTTGAATCCTGACTTCTCAACGCAGATAAAATCGCAATTGTCCAAGGCTTTTCCTGATATACATTCGGCTTCTTCGTGTGGCGATTGGTATCGGGGCTAGCCATGGCGATATGAGCCGATGTGTCGGCGATGCGACTTCTCTTGTATCATCGTTCCACTGCACCAATTTTTGGTGCATAGTTGATGATATACAGCAATTGGCATGGATCGATCCGCCCAAGGAGCACGCGTAATTGCCTTTGGCTTCAATCACAAAAAATGCGATCGGCAAAGTTTTATTACCGATCGGCTCTGACACCATTACGCATATAGCCTCAGTTGTGTCTCCAGTGAAGTCATTAAGCAACATATTGGTTTTGATAAAGACTTCATCGGCTTTACCCAATTTTACGAAAGTACTTAACGGCATCAGTTGATTGTCGCCCGCCATCGACCAACATACGAGATATCGGTCGGCCATTAATATACCCTTTCAGATATAATGGTTTCAGATGCCGATGCATGTCTTGTGGCTTTTCGAACACAGCGTCTGGTGCTCCGAGGCATAATTGGGCGAACACTTCTTGGTAGATTCTTCGGTTTTGAACTCGGCAGGTAGAGCGAATACCATGTTTATATCCATCGGTGGCGTATCATCCCGTATCATCGGAGAACCGGATTCGATCGATTGGTCTGAATCACTATCGATCTGTTCCTTCTTTCTCCACTCCTTTTTCAAAATTGGTACCGGTCTTAACTTATTGAACATCCGATCCCTCTCGCTCTCCTTTTCGGCCTCCCTTTCTTCTTGTGTTTTCAATCGCTGAAGCCTTCTGCGTTGTGATTTGCTGAGACCCGGGGGGCACCACCTAGGTTTAGGTTCTATCGGCCTTCGTATTTTTCCGGCTAAATTGCTCATCTCATTTGTCGATTCCATTCTACTTGTGTTAGCCGATAGTTCCTGATTTGGGAGGACTCGCCTTGCTCGATGTTGACAACCTTTCATGGATCGGCCTATACGCTTCTCATATCTGGATGATTGTATATCGGTCTAGACAACCTATCCTTCTGCACCAGTTCGGCCGATATACAGATGAGTGTTGCATAGGACAAGACACAACTGTTGGTAAGGTCATCCCTTTCTCCCAGCAAAACTGCCAAAAGGGACATTGCCGATGTTTCTCTTCTTCGGTATTTGGCCGACATGACATATCTGGTCGCCAACGTTCGTCCCTCTTTTGCCTTAGTCGATGAAGATTCTGGTGGTGTTGAGTGTTACACTTCCGACTTATCCTTTCATACTTCCCCAGGAGTTGTGAGAAGGTCGGCTTTGGTTTGAAATTGGCTTTTCTTGGAGCCCTCTCAGCCCGATACCATTTACCGACCTCCAAGTCCCCTCTTGGTTTTACCGTTCTTGAGTTTTGTCCATTCCTATCGGCTTCTATTTGTATAGAACCGATAGTAATCTGCACTGTCTCGTCTCGTGATACAATTCCTTTAGTCGGCTTATCTTCTTCTGCAGGCCTCTTTTCTTTTCGTGAACATTGAACCATGTTGACTTGAAAAGGGCTCATATCTATCTGCATAGCCGATTCTTCCATAAATTTTAGCTTTGCCATCAGTGATGGCCGATTGAATCTGTTGTCGAAAAATATTGCAGTCGTTAGTATTATGTGAAAACGAATGGTGCCATTTGCAATACCTTCGCTTCTTAATTTCCTCGGTCGATGGTATGACGTGTCCCTCCGGCAATTTTATGAGTTTTTCTTGCAGTAATAAATCAAATATCTTGTCACATTTTGACACGTCGTATGAATACTTGATTTCCGCCCTATTTTTCGTCGGTTTGAGCAGAGAGCATACGAGTGGCTTTTTAGAACCCTTGGTCCACTCGGCTATGTTTATCTCTGCTTCATCCTCGGAGGTGTCGCTTGAATTGTAATCCACCATGTTTACTTTGGCCTTTTCATTACCGTTTGGCTTAAATCTATCTTTAAATCCTTTACTTTCTGCATATCGGCTTTCGTGCGCCGATACGCGGTGGAGTAAGTGGCCTAAATCTGGAAATTCTTGGCCCGATAGCTTCTCTTTTAATGGCGGGATTAGCCCTTGGAATGCTAAATCGGCCAATTGATCATCGGGTAATGTTACACTAAAGCATCTATTCCGTACGCCTCTAAACCTTCTGATATAATCGGAAACCGATTCGCCGTACTTCTGTCGGACTGAACTAAGATCAGAAATCCTAAGCTCCATAGTTCCCGAAAAAAAGTATTCATGGAATCGGCTTTCTAGATCGTTCCATACGTGAACTGAATTTGGGGGTAGATTAGTGAACCAAGTGAATGCAGCACCGGACAATGATAAAGGAAACAATCTGATTTTTAGTCCATCGGACTGTGCGGCCTCTCCACACTGAGCCATAAACCGTCCGATATGCTCAATCGTGGTGACGGAATCATCACCTGAGAATTTGGCAAAGTCTGGTATTCGAAAGTTGTGCGGGTATGGCATTCGATCTATGTAATCGGGATACGGCTTCCTATAGCCGATCACTCTCCCTCTGGGCTGTAAACCGAACTGTTCTCTTAAAACGTTAGCAATTTGTTCCGCCCAATTGACATTGTCGGCTTGTGGTGCAACCGGACATTGCCAATTTTCATGGTTCACGCCCTGCCCCCCGAGTGCAAACTCGGGTCTTTGTCCAAACCGCACCGCAGGGGGTCTTGGTACTTGGTCGCAATCATGGTTAAAACCTAATGCATCGGGTATGGGCGCGAAAGGTTCGACGTATGGCGCCACTCTATACGGTGTTTGTTTCACGGTTGTGGCTCCCCGTGATTGCGGGACCTGATCTGTTTCGATCGGCTGATAAGCCGATAAACCGATGCTATTGGAGGGCCCATTTGACGGATTTGATGCGCTTATCTTAGCCCCATCCGTGTGCCCATGGTAGTGTGTAAATCCATCTCTCTGTACGCTTGGTTTCAAAACAGTAGGTTGAGTTGGCATTGTGATAGGCGTTTGAGCCGACAATCTTACTGTATTGGTGTTAGGTGTTATGGAATATACTGGGTACGTAGGGATGGTTTGTGGTGGATCTAGCAGGCTTCCAGACACAGCCAATTCCTGAGCAATTGTTTTCACACTATTCTCTATCATCGGCTTCAGTGTGGATACTAGAGCCGATGACTGATTGATTAATGCGTGATGGACAGATTGCTCGATCATACTTGATAAATCGGCTTGAGCGGGTGCGTATCGGCTTACCGATTCAGATGACGAATCCCCGATAGGATTGATGCTTGGGAGTGCAATCTTTTGAGTAACGCCACGGCGTGTTTTCTGGAAGCACCGTAGCATCATTTCCTCCAGAGCCGCCTTTCGGTCTTCGATTTCTTTCCGTTGCTCAGGGGTTAAATCGGCCATTTGAGGTGCGATTATAGCATCAATGTTGATATCGGCGGTGACCGCGGGCTTGTCGGTTGACGACATTCTTTTTGTTGGTCCCACCGGGCGTGCCAAAATATGTTCGCGCGAAAAACGTGAAGGGGGTTTTTAGCCTCGAACACACAAGACAAACACCGGGTTTGCAGAGCGTGCCAGTCAATTTGACCTGAAATTGACAAGGTAGAATTTGTAATTTACTCAAAGCCGATAAACAAGGATCTATCGGCTTTTCACTAGTCGGCAAGAACCGATTAGGGGATAACTAGATCAACCGGTTACAATTGATCCGGATACAAGGTAAAATCGGCTTCGAGAAGGCGATGCGCAACAAAGCGAAGCAGATCAAACCTGGGTGAAATCGGCAAAATCAACAATAGGCGATGCGCAACTATGTTGATTCCGTCGACTTGCAGAGAGATCTATGAAGCTAAAACAATGTAAAGAAAAGCTTGTAAAAAGTAGATGTGTATTGTTGGATTTGTTGTCCTCTTTGCTTGGCGCCCACCCCCTTTTATAACACGCCTGGCCGATCCGAGTTGTACATGGATACGGTGCATTTACCCGTATCAGCCTCTTATCCGATTTCCTTTCCTTTTTAGAAACGGATTCCTTTTCCGAGTCGTTTACCGATTCCTTTCTGTACGAATACTTCTTTTCTATTTTTAGACCGATTTCAATTCATGCCGAATTTTGGTGCAAACAATAATTTTATTAAGTTTTTTAAATAAACATAGTATGTATGACAGAAAATAACGACTAGAGAGGGGTTGAGAGCCAAATAAGATTTCTTCGAGAAAATCCAAACCACTTATCTGGCTAAACGAACATGTCGGATGAACAGTGAAATTAGATGAATTGGTTTGATGAATAGTAGAATCAGGATGAGTTGGTCGGATAAACAGTGAAATCGGCACTATTTCAAAACCAAGTCATAGCTGATTCAAAACCTATGAAACTTTGTATACACCTTCCTATTGATGCCAGGAACCAATTACGATCATCAATCGAGTAGATTGACCTTAAAGTTACAATCTTTTTCAATTTTAAGGAAGGTTGCATAAAAACTAGGTCAAAAATATAAACATCAATCTGAGCTTATTCGTAGGCTAAATATGATCCTGATGATCTTGAATGATATCCCACAAGTCATAGCAAGTCAAAAATCCGAGCTTGATGATCTTGAATGATATCCCATAAGTCAAAACTATAACATCAATCCGAGCTTGCTCATGATATAACTTTGACCGTCAAAATCCTTTTAAATATTTAATTTTGATACATAAAAATTACATGTGTAGATTTATCTCAAAAATAGAATAAACCAAATGGCTACAAGTAGCGTCTATTTCATGAAACGCTTAAGGGTTTTCGGCAGCGCGTAAAATATCGTATTTGAATATATTTTTCTGGAAGATTGGAGTAGATTTGCTTTTTGATATATGAACCACCATATTCTGGGTAAAAAATTTTATTTACAGATTGATTTGCATCTAAAATGCACTAGCGCAATAACCTTAAGTATTATAGTCTATAACAAAGTATAATGCTTAAACCTTTTCGACGGGCCGTAAGATATCGTGATTGAAGGTAATTTTTTGTAAGTATATATGAGATTTGCTATTTGATATATGGATTATCATATTATAGGAAAATATTTTATTTACAGATTGATTTGCATCTAAAATGCACTAGCGCAATAACCCTAAGTATTATAGTCCACAACAACTTTCTTTATTGCAAACGGGGTACCATGTACAAGGAAAATAGAAGTTACAACTAGACGGAAAGGAGTACCACGAACAAGAAAAATAACAGTTACAACTACACGGAAAGAAGAACCACGAACAAGGAAAATAACAGTTTCAACTAGACGTCTACTGAGTGCATCGAGGCCACTTTCCCTTCTCCCATGCCTCCGGTGGGGCTTCTCTGGCACGATGTGCCCTCTCTCGCTTCCTCTCTCTCTCGGCCTCCTTCTCCTACGCCTCCTTCGTACGTGCCTCCTTGCGTGCGGCATCACGATCCTCCTGTAGCCGTCGCTTGAGCTCATCATCCCGGTTGGCTTGATCTAGGAGCCTTTGTGCAACAATCCCAGGAGGTGGGAAGAGGTCTTGGTACGCTAAATTGTGCGAAAAGCCCGAAGCGCCTCCCTCTTCCTTCGCTTTGCCCTTTCCCTTTCCACTTGCACGCCTCCGCATTTTCTCCTCCCTCTTTTTTCCCCTGTTCTCCTCCCCTTGTTTTGTTTCCTCTTCGCTGCGATGGGACTCTTTCGTTGAGAGTGAAGGCAGGAGGGATGGCCGTTATATAGGCTGATCGCCCATGTTGGTAAAGCTGCATGGCCTGTCCCGCCACGACCTGTCCCGCTTTGCCTAAGCAGAAGGACCTGTCACGCTTTGGCAAAGCTGTAGGACCTATCACTGAAAAAGGTGATGGATGCTTACTTTGACGAGTACAACAGACCCTACAGGAACTCTCCTACCTATTGAAGTTAAGAGCAAGCGTTATGTCGTTTCACTCTGAGGGCGTGGTACGGGTGTAGCATGTTGTCGTTTCACTCTGAGGGCGCGGTACGGGTGAAGCGTGTTGTCGTTTCGCTCTGATGAAGCAGCTACCTGTGACTTGTCTAACGCATGTGAGTTGTCTTGAACAGAAAACCTACATATACTGGTTTGTACAACATAACCGGAATAGAAAATAGTATCACATAACAAAATATATTACGCCCTGCCGAAAACCCTTAAGCGTTTCATGAAAGAGACGCTACTTGTAGCCATTTGGTTTATTCAACTGAGTTCATTCATAAATATTTTTGCAAAAAAGGGACATCTAAGACCCTAGGAACAAGTGATATTTATTTCATTATTTTTTTAACTATGAAACAGCTTTGTAGCTCTTCCAAATAGCTACAAAGGCTTTGTAGCTGTTTGGAAGGGCTACAAAGGCTTTGTAGCCCTTCCAAAGGGCTACAAAGCCTTTGTAGCCCTTTGGTTTGGCGACAAAGGCTTTGTAGCCTTTGTCGCCAAACCAAAGGGCTACAGAGGTATATTTTTGAAATTTTCTTTTTCGGTGGTATATTTTTGCAATTGTGAATAAAAAATGTATTATTAAAAAAAAATCGAGAGTGCAGCGGCTAGTCGGGTAAGGTGTGCTTCGGGAACAAATCATTGGCTCTTTGAGAGCTGACAACCCTGGCTCTGTGGAAGAAGACAGCGATTGGGTGAGAATGGATGCATTGCAATTCAGATCCGAGGAGCTAGAGTCTTCGTTGATGGATCTTGTTAGACAACCTCGCTATCGAATAGTCCGGGGTTGCCTAATAGATCTAAACTGGAGAATAGAGAGAGAGGGAGAGAGACACAATATGAGGAGGAACTGCTCTGCTTTATTATTCTCATTGCTTGTGTGTACAAAGGGGTAGCCCCTGCCTCCTATATATAGCGGTTCTGCTAGAGATAAGGAAGAGTCCATATAGGATACGTCAATCGGTTTCCTAACACTCCCCCTTGGACTCTTCACTGCGAGATGCATATGCCTCATTAAAACTCCATAAAAACCCAGTGGGAAAAATAATTGGAGAAAGAGTACATAGCACACGCTTCTTTGTGTTGCCGCAGATTGCCTCATCAAAAACCTTAGGTAAGAAAACTTCAATGAAAAACTTACTTAAGGAAAAGAGTACAATCCACCCAAACTTCAATGTTAATCTCCAAGATTCACGTTGGGTACTCAAACTTCATGTTCGAGATTTATGTAGGAGTATGTGAAAATTCTCCCCCTGAAATCTGCACTTCTCTAAGCCTCATCATCCCGATTCCTCTAATACATCTTTCAAAGGAAGATGCCGGGAGTGACTTAGTGAATAAATCTGCGAGATTGACTTAGTATGCAGTATCTTTATCTCGTTCATCTTATGCATTTCATGGGCATAAAAGAACTTGGGGTTGATATGCTTTGTAAGGTTACTCTTCACATATCCCATTTGCACTTATGCAACACAAGTTGCATTATCTTCATAGATAATAGTGGGGGTTTGTTCCATGTTCAGGCCACATGACTTCTGGATGTGGTGAACCATTCTTCGAAGCCATGCACATTCCCGAGAGGCTTCATACAATGCAATGATTTCTGAGTGGTTAGTCGACGTCGAGACAAGAGTCTGCTTAGACGAACTTCCAAGAAATTGCTGTTCCACCGCAAAGGAAAACATACCCAGTTTGTGACTTGCCAGTATGCGGGTCCGATAGGTACCCAGCATCGGCATAGCCAACTAAATTCAATTCATTGTTTCTTCTGTAAAACAAGCCGAGGTCTTTGCTTCCTTGAAGGTAACGGAAGATGTCCTTCACCCCTTTCCAATGCCTTTTGGTGGGTTACGCAGCATCTTAGTGCTAGCAAATTCACGGCGAACGCAATGTCCGGCCTAGTGCTATTCGCAAGGTACATGAGCGCTCCAATTGCACTCAAGTATGGGAATTCTGCTCCCAGGACTTCCTCCCCCTCTTCTTTAGGCCTGTACGGGTCTAGGTCTGCTTGGAGTGACCTTCCGACCATTGGGGTCTTTGCGGGGTATGTCTTTTCAAAGCCAAATCTCTCCAACACTTTCTGCGTGTAGGATGCTTGGTGTACCAAGATTCCGCCTTGGACATGTTCAAGCTGCAAGCCTAAACAGAACTTGGTTTTACCCAAGTCTTTCATTTCAAACTCAAATTTCAAGTATGTGCATGCTTCTTCAATTTCCTCATCCGTCCCAATGATGTTCAAGTCATCTACATAGACGGAGATTATACAAAATCCATTCGTGGATCGTTGTATAAATACACATGGACAATCTTCATTTGTTCGTGTAGCCTTTCTTGCAGAAAGTCACTCAAACGATTGTACCACATTCTTCTGTTGCTTGATCCATACAGTGATTTCTCCAATTTCACACTGTATAGGTTTCTGTTTGCTCCGTCTTGGTTCGGGATAGGGATACCTTCCGGTACTTTCATGTATATCTCCGAATCCAAGTTTCCATACAAATATGCTGTGACAACATCCATTAGCTTCATTCTCAACTTCAAGTTGACTGCCATTGAGATCAAGTACCTAAAGGTAATTCCGCCCATGACCGGAGAATAGGTTTCTTCATAATCAACCCCAGGACGTTGAGTGAAACCTTGAGCGACAAGCCTTGCCTTGTACCTTACAACTTCATTGTTTTCGTTTCTCTTGCGAACAAAAAAACCCATTTGTGACCTACGGGGTTTATATGGGGAGGCGTGCGGCACACAGGCCCAAACACCTCTCTTTTGTTCAGAGAGACTAACTCTGCGGTGATTGCCTTCTTCCAATCTTCCCAATCGAGCCTTTTCTTGCACTCTGCGAGAGATGCGGGCTCGGAATATTAATGATCGTGGCAATCTTCTTTGCAAAGTATGCATCGACATTGGCTGTTGCTCTATTCATTGATTCTCCTGATATTACAAAATTTATGGCCATTTCGTCATGGTGTGCTTCATGCACTTCTACTTGCTCTTCATTGCTATTTCCCATTCCAGGAGCAAGTTCCTTTAGTTTTTCTCCGCCAATGTGTGCGCACACATTATTTCCGGTGGCTTCTTCCAATGGAAAGTTCAGATCTGGAATTGCCTTTTCCACAGGCTTATTTCAGTGCAGTCTCAAGCGGCTCCCCTTCTTGCTTTGGGGCACTTTTGTGATTGGTGTGGTAAGTCCTCTTGCCCAGTTTTCCCCAGACGTCTCCGGTACTTTGGGTTTGAGAAGCCGATTTCTGTTCTTTTTCTTTGAGGCCTCTGAACAGGATGAGGGATACCTTCTGCTTTCTTTGGTATTTCCACCCTCTCTGGTGCATTTCTTGCTGGTACATGCGACTTAACCACGCTCTTCAGATCACAAAAATGATCAAGCAGTTCATTTGCTAAATTCTGCAAATCGATTGTCTTCTTGACTTCATGATTTGCTTCATTAGTGCGAGGGTCATGCACGGGGATCTCAATAGAATGCCATATGATTTTCCGGCATTTTCATCCAATGGTTCATTTCCTCCCCCTAATGACGGGAAAGCGATCCTCGTCAAAAAAATGCAATTAGCGAATCGGGCTGTATGCAAATCTCCAGTCGTGGGTTCCAAATACCTGATTATGGATGCATTCTCATAACCGACGTATATCCCAGACTTGCGGAGAGGGCCCATTGCAGTTCGCTGTGGGGGTGGTATAGGTACATATACCATTCATTCAAATCTTCAGGATGACCCATTGCATTAGTTGCATAGTTGAATGGATGTTGTAGGCCGACGGTCTATAATTGATGAGTCTTCTTGCGTGCATGATTGCGTGTCCCCAACAAGTGTTGGGCAAGTTACAACTCTGCAAGAGTGGTCGGGCTATGAGCTTAATCCTCTTTATTAGTGCTTCACTATTCCATTTTGCGTATGGATGTGCGATGCAGAGTGCTCAGCGGTTATTCGATTCTTTGTGCAATAATCATCAAATGCCTTGGAAGTAAATTCGTTGGCATTGTCCATTCGAATGGACTTCAGACGATGATCAGGAAAAACATTCTTAATTCTGATGATCTGCGAGATCAGTTTTGCGAATGTATGATTCCTTGTTGACAAAAACATGTATGCGACCATTTCGAGGAAGCATCAATGAGCACCATAAAGTATCGAAACGGCCCTGATAAGAGCTGAATCGGGCCGCAAATATCCCCCTGAATGTGTTCCAGGAATGCAGGGATTTCATGTTGCACTTTCATAACAGAGGGTTTTGTTATTAATTTCCCGGTGGCACATGCATGGCACACAAAATCTTCATGATTCGGGAAACTTTTAACATTAATGCCATGACCTTGTGAGTTGTTAACTATATTTCTCATCAATCTAAGACCAGGATGACCTAAATATACTATGCCATAAAGAAATAATTCAGAGCTTCTAAAGAAGTGTACACTGCGTGTGCATTGATTCTCGTGTAGTACAACCCAAATTCATATGAGGGACATTTTTCTAATACCATTTTTCCATATTCCGCGTGCTTCACAATGCACAAGTGTTCTTTGCCATTTTCTTCATTGGTTTCTACGTGAAAACCATTGGCGCGGATATCTTTGAAACTTAAGAGAGTGCGAGTTGATTCATGGTACAAGAGGGCTTCTTCAATTACCAAAGTTGTACCCATTGGCAATATAATTGTGGCTCTTCCTAAGCCTATTATATGCGTATCGCTTCCTGCGATTGTCTTAATTCTTCCAGCGTTCTTCGTGATAAATGCGGAAATATTTCGACTCTCTTAAGATGGTATTTGTTGTGCCACTATCAACAATACATATATCCTCCATTTGGGTGCTACACAATTTCTAAATGAAAAGAAAAATAATTCTAATCATACAGTGGCAAAAGTAATTCAAACATTGCTTGTAAATAAAGAGTACTGGAATAAAATATAAACTGCATATTCATTCATGAGAGAAATGCTTCTTCTAAAACTTACAATTCATTATGCAATCTGATGTCTATGTGAGATAATTTTGACCATTCAGGCCAGTTCTTCAAGACTCACGTTAGACAATGCCAGACCTTTTCATATGCACGAGGTTATTCCATTAGATTACTGCGTGCAATCTATCAGGAAGTGGTTGCTAGATGCATAATTAAATTCTCATGAATTTCCAGTAAACTAAAAGAAAGCAATAATTGCAGGATTCATAAATACAAGGTAAATGCAAAATTCATAAGTACGGAATTCATAAATGCAGGATTCATCAGTACGGAATTCATAAATACAAGGTAAATGCAAGATTCATAAGTGCGGAATTCATAAATATTTAGAACTACAGCTTCGTGCATGTAGGTGATCGGCTTCGTGCAAATGATCGGATTCATATGCATGATCGACTTTGTGCGATCTGCTTTAAAAGCGCGATCGGCTTCATGCGATCGATTTAGCACGGCTTCATGCGCGCGGTGCATTCAGTTCCATGCACGTCGATCTTCTTGGCTCGACGGTGGCCGCTTCGTGCGGCATGCTTGAATTTCCAATGAATTATATTAAGGTAATTTTTCATCATTACTTGATAACAGAAAATAAATTCCAACATAAATTAAATGCGGTGTAATGCTAATTACAACTTATGTAACTCTTGTTGGTTGGGAGCGAAAACAGGTAACGAATATCTCCGTCAATTCGACTCTTGGCCAGGTCAACCTGCCCCTAGGGCTCACATGAGGGAGGGAGCACTTCCCGTTTCCGGGTGCCAATTAAAGAACCAAGCCTCATGTGTGTTTTCCTAGACACCAATTGTCTCATGTCTGTTTATTCATTACCAAAATCAAATCCCAACCACTCAGGTTCTCATAAAATGTTGTATGAAATATTCTGGAATTTTCCTAGCACTTTTCATAATTTATGCTAATTTCAAGCAATTTTCAGAATTGCTTGTGTAATAGAAAATAATTTACCACATATTAAACATAACCAACATCTAGAAAATAAAACCTGTGGTTTGGAGCTTCCAATAATTTTCAAAAATTTTGAAGTCCACATATCCGAATATCCAATTTTCTAGTTTAATAACAATTTTCTAAATTCATTTACTGATTTCTAGATTTATTGAAAACAGAGGGGCCTTCTGGGCATCCGGGGTATGTGATGGCTTCGTGCCCACGTACTGTTGCTTCGTGATAGGGCTTCGTGCCGATGTACTATAGCGATCTGTAGCTTCATGCTACGATCTGCGAAAGTTGTTGTGAACTTGTAGCTTCGTGCCACGTTGAAGAACACGGTACTTAGATGCGTAGATTAGATGCATACTCGTAGCTTCATGCCACGATTAGATGCATTCATACTATGTACTAGAGAAACACCGCGAACTCGTAACCGTGCCCACGAAGATGCGGCGTAAAGAATTGAACGAGCTATTAGATTCAATCTTCTGTTTCTCACCTTTCCAATCTATTCTTCGGTAGGCTATCGCGTAGGATAGAGTCGCGTAGGTCTTTTCTTTCGGCAAAACGCGTGGATTCCCGCATGATGGCGAGTTGATTGCAGATCGGATCGGGCGATCAATCGCCGGTAGTAGTCGTTCGTCGTTGTCGACGATCCTTCACTTCTTGTCTTTTTCTCACCTTTCAATCTTTCTCCGGTAGAGCTTCGTGCTGATAACGTGTTAGACAACCTCGCTATCGAATAGTCCGGGGTTGCCTAATAGATCTAAACTGGAGAATAGAGAGAGAGGGAGAGAGACACAATATGAGGAGGAACTGCTCTGCTTTATTATTCTCATTGCTTGTGTGTACAAAGGGGTAGCCCCTGCCTCCTATATATAGCGGTTCTGCTAGAGATAAGGAAGAGTCCATATAGGATACGTCAATCGGTTTCCTAACAGATCTCTTCATGAACGTCTTTCGCGGTAAATCTCGTGCTACGGAATTAGCAGGTAGATTCGTCGATCCTTAATTTGTACTGCCCTTGTCGGCACGTGTCATTACTGTTCATTGCATAGGGGCATAGGTGCCTTGGGTCCAACACCATCAATCCGATTCTTGACCAGCTTGCTTTCTAGCTGCATATATAAGCAGGTCGCTTATGTCTAGCTGCTTTTTGGATAATCTAATTAAGGCTCAAATCTACAATGCATTAACGTTTATGTTGGGTATGATGACTCATATTTAGTCTTCTAGAATTTAAAAATATGTGCTATAAAGGGGTTTAGATAAATCTTACTAGAATTAGAAGTCATATTTTATTTTGGAGTGGGATTTCTACTTCCCTTTGAATGAGGACCAAAGATACTATATAAACTCATTGAGGTGGTCAGGGAGAACCCAGGCCACAAACCAACTCATTCAAAGCATGAAATCTACCAGAGGATTAGAGGTTAGATCATTCTTAAAAATTGAATTCTTGTAGATTTCTAATCGGTTGTAGAAGGATTTGAGTGCCGACCAATCACAAGGATCATTCCAGGCTATGAGGTATTTTCTAAAAGCTCGTTCTCTTTTGTCTAATCTTCGATCTAATCCATTCAAGTTTCTAAATTCATCTAAATCCTTTTTATCCAATACTATCCATTCTCAAATTTGGAGTTTATTCGATTTGTCTTTTGAGTTTTGTTGTATTGGTGTTTCTTTAATCGTTAGACGCGTCGTCTGGAAGTCGTTCTAAGGAGCTGAAGATCAAGGAATTGAAGATCGAAGATCCAAAATCAAAGATAAAGAGTAAAGAACCGTAAAAATCGTAAGGGCCAGGCAAGTTGTGCTTTGATCATGTTGATCCCATGTGTTTAAAGTTATGTTGTTGTAAATTATGCATGCTAATTCAATTAAAAATGATTTGAGTAATTTGGAGAATTAGTTAATGAACCTATTTGATTATGTCACCCTTGTCACTACTATTTGTATACCGTGAATCATTTGTCACCTTAGGATTATTGAATAACAGTTGGTTGCTATTAATTTGCCAACATGGGTTATTAGATCGTGACTAGTTTGCTTAGATATGCAAAGTGTTATTGACATAATTTTGGAAGTACAAACTCAATATTGACTAATCGAATATGCAATGTGTTTCTGAAATGGTGTGATGTGTTGCCACGCGATGATGTTGATATGTAGAGGCCAGTGTGGTTCTACATGGATGTTGAGTTGTTGTTGGCATGTATTGCACAATAATCAACTAGGTTGGGAAATGATTTATACTGAGGCAAGTTGCAGGAGTTGTGAGTGATGGTGGGCCAGGATGGCATTGGGATGATATGGTAACATGATATAAGAGTGATGGTGATATGGTTTTTTGTGAGTGGAGTGATGGAAGTCTTGCCTTGGTATATTAAGGACTTAACCTTGCAAGAATTTGAACTGAGCTAAACATACAATCACATGTCTGGAATGGGACAAACCTAGTTGAGTAAGTTGGTAATATCTTGCATGTGGTACCTCAGGGTGACGGTTATACAGGGGTGTAGCTGTATGGGAGAGCATACATGTGCTGCGGCTTGCTACCCATCCAACGATATGTTTGTCCTATACTTCACCTCTACTGAGGGAAGTGATAGTGTATGGCAGAAGTTTCCAAAAGGCTTTGTTATGATCGCTCATTCGCATACTCTTGTATGGCTATTCACGGCTGACGTGATGAGTTGATTGTATCTTATGGGTAAAGTGTATAACCTCTGCAGAGTATCAAAACTATTCGAATAGTCGTATCCATGGTATTGGACAATGCTCAAGGCTTACAATCAAGGGTTAGTTTTTCATAAAATGAACTTGGGTTGGAGGCAGTTTGCCTATGGAAAAGTGATAACTGGTTAAGGATGTGGAATAGTTTACTTGTGAAATTTATTAATGTTGTTAATCGTTTTATCGCTTTACAATCTATTATGTTTATTTGTGAATGCTACTTTATTGCAAATAACCAATTCAACCATTCGTTTAGAATAAGCCATGCATATAGTTATTATACTTGTATTCTATGCATAACTTACTGAGTGCTTTAAGTACTCACCCCCTTGCAACAAACAATCACTAGTTGAGGAGAGGTCTACATCTTCAAAGGAGGAGTTCCGTGAGGAGGCGAATATCTAGGAGTTGAATCTTGTCAAATGCCTGTGACATATAGATGGGATTCACTGACGTTCTTCGTTCCGTTACTGTTTATTTATTTGGAGCTGAAGCCATGAAGGCCTCACCAGTGTAAGGTTGACCTTAAGTTCGTTCAATAGTTCCATATTAATAGATGAAGTCTTTATTTATTATTCCGTTGTGTATGATTGTGATATTTTATCTATATTGAGACTGTGTGCACTAGCGTAATCTTGAACTAGTGCTGAATACACAGAAGATCCATATTTGCATATTCGGGTCCCGACATTTACCTCGTCAAGCGTCTCCTCCTCCATCTCATGAACCGAGCTCTCCTCCACCTCGGCAAGCATCCCCTCCTCCTGCCAATGCATGTAAGTCACGGCGATAGTCGTCAGGGTCCTAAAAGATCAAATCCATGAAGAACAAGCTTTCAAAGGATCTGCCGAAGCTTCAAAGATCCTTAAAATTCACATTAGGAAAGGCCCTTGTTCCGACTCGGTTTCAGGCACTCTTGGAATAACATTCCATGCTTTGCATGGATGGTACATAAAGAAGGCCAATAAGCCAAATGCCACTTCTAGTTTCATAGTCAAATTCTCGGAGGCCCATTTCCACCAAGATGTAGGGTGCTTTCCAATGTTCTTAGAGGACTTATTTAAGCTCTTTAACCTCATTGAGCTTGACATCTCACTCCTAGGGACGTGGTGAAAGGACACGTTTATTTAGCACCTTGCAAAGAAGGGATTAGGATAAGATAATCTAGGTTGTAAAAATAAAAAATAAACAATTAAAGTTATTCAAAAATAAACCTAATCAATTTAACAAATGAATTGCAACGGGCATACACACACATTGAATCTTCGCACATACATAAATCAATCTAGTACTCGGGTGAAGGAGCCAGCAGGCGGAGGGGCCGTCGAGCGGAGGAGCTTCGAGCGGAGGAGCCAACAGGTGGAGGGGCCGGCGAGCGGAGGAGCTTCGGGTGGAGGAGCCAGCGGGCGGAGGGGCTGGCGAGTGAAGGAGCTCGGGCGGAGGAGTTCGGGCGAAGGGAGCTTCGGGCACAGGGGCCGGCTGGCGGAGGAGTTCGGGTGGAGGGAGCTTCGGGCGAAGGACGGCGGGCGGAGGAACTTCGGGTGGAGAGGCCGGCGGCCAGAGGGGCGGTGCAGCGGCGGCGGCCGGACGGGCAACGGAGGCTGGACAAGGCCTTCTCGTGTGGCTCCACGAGAATCGGTTTGCCCGTAGCTTCTCTAATTTTGGATTTTAATGTAGAAGTGCAGCTTCCGATTTTGGGAGAAGCTAACTATAATTCTACCGTTCGGTTAATAATTCGTTTTTTTAAACATAAGCTGTGCAAAACCTGAAACGAATATGGCCTATATATCAACAAAAGGTTGACATATGTGTGTTGAGTAGCGGCATGGGATTTCTGTGAAATTGTTTAAAGTGGAAGACAACGTCATTCTATGAGAAATTTCTACGAAATTCTTACGAGTAAATTAAGCCTAGCAATATATACACAAAAGTTTGCTCTACAATCATAAGTTGAGTTACCTGATACATCCACCGGTGGGAGTTACGTAATATTTTTGTAATTTTGTTTGACTATATGATAAAATAACTTGTTAAATTATGATAGTTCTGTTGCATTTAAATTTATACGGTTGATTAAGCATCGCTATATGTGTGTTTTATAAGGTATCTATTTTCGCACGATATGCAACAAAAAATATCCGGGATTGTATCGACTCCGCTCCGTATTCGCTTCGAATCTGTGACTGATATTATCCGTGCAATATTCGTATCTGGTACTATTTGTATCTGACTCTAAATTAGACAAAAAAAAATATGATTTAGAATAAAAAAGAGCGATATCCGGCTAAATCCGGATCGATTGCACCCCTACATGGGGCAGGCCGGGTTGTGACGTGGCGTGGGATGGGCCCACCGTCCAGCCAATGGACGGACCGTCCATGGCTCCCCGCAATGCGGGCCCCAGGGCCACCGAAGTAGCCAACGAGACAGTGCCCTGGACCAACGGCGCATGTCAGTACTGTGGCCTCGCAGTCTCGCACATCGTCAGCTTGGGCTGAGCTCAGCTGTGCTTTGCCTCTTGGGCTGCGGCCTGTTCGACCGGCTCAACTTCCTTTCCTCGTTTCTATTTCGTTTGCCACAGCCAACTCGATCGAGTGCTAAGCGTGCCGTTGGAGTCTCGTCCCGTAGGGTTCACGGCCGACGACCTGGCACTGTATCGGGAGGGTCAGTAGCGAAGGACGGAAAAAAAATTTTGGTATGACGAAATTATTATTTCTATATATCAAGAATATATGATATGTGCTAAAAGTATTAAGGATACACGTGGCAAGACAGGTATGGCATGTACCATACCCCGCCATACCGCCCCTGGGGAGGGCGACGTCGGAACGGACGTCTTGTTCCTTGTCGACGGCGAGACGAGACGCTCCACGCGCGCCGGCACGTGCTCGCCGCCCGCTCCCAGGTCCTCGCAGCGGCCTTTGTTCGACGACCGAGCAATGCGCGCGGCGGCGCCCGACCGGTACGGTACGGGCTGGAGAGGCTGAAGCACATGTGCGCGGAGAGACTGTGGAGTGGTGTGCCGGCCGGGCTACGTCGGCATGTACAGCTGCCCAGAGCTGAGGATGAGATGCATCGGCTTCTTCACGGCGGACGAGAACTTCGTGGGCGCGGTGGTAAACCGGGGTTACGTGATGCTGATGAATAATTGCCCACTGGTTATACGGAAGCTCAAGGCCAGGAGGGTCGGTGAACAACTAGCAGAAACAAAATCCTATGAGATCCCCTCGTATGTAGATTTTATTCTTGCCAACTTACTCCATATGGCAGTGAAGTTTGTAGCTATAAATTACAAGGAAGTATACACTGAAAATGGACATATGATGAAATCATGAAAATAGGTAAACATGGTGTCGGATCGAACTCGAATGGTCCAAATCTAGATAGAATCCCATATCTACTTAAACACGTTTTACACGTAACCCTCTAGAAAAACTATAAAATTCCACATCTTAAATGGAGGATGTAGGATTACACTCAAATCTAAACCATTCAAATTCGATTCAACAGTCCTATTTATCTACATTCATTATATACTTCTTCATAAATTACATCTTGAGGTGGGCACAAACCCACGTTGAGTCTTGAGAAAAACTAGAATATACCACAAAGAAATGCTAAATGTATCATGCACAAACCAAAAACGAATTAAGCACTCTATATAAGGAGAGTCCCCTTAAGAGCAAGTACAATAGTAAAGTTTACTATAGACTAATAGTAAGCTAAAAATCAGCTTGTACAATAACTGTCTCTAAAAGTTGTCTCTAGATGTTATGCAATAACTATCTCTTCTCTCTTGTACAAAATAATCTATCTATGCTCACGTGCAAAACTGGCTACTAAATAAGAGCCACTCTCTTCTCTCTCCTCTTTTCTCACTCCTCCATATAAATCGAAACTGATATGTAGAAACTGAGAGCTAGTTAATGTGGCCTTATTGTACATACTCTAAGAGCATGTACAAAATCTGTCTCTAAAGATTACCTCTAAGAATTTTAACTCACCTAGATACAAATTAAACAAGAGACAACATCTTCAGTAGTTGTCTCTAAAATTATTTATCTTTATTATATTTTTTTCTCTCACACTTTATTACTTTTTTACGTTTGTTTGCGTAATCAGGTTATCTCTTGCATAAGAGATGACACATCCTCTTTCCTCATGTTTTTCCTCCTCCACATAAGATTTTACTTATAGTATAACTAAAAGACAGTTAAAACGATACTGACGAGTACCCATACCATGGGTACCCCCAGCGGCCCAGAAAGACACATGGGCCGACCCAGGCCAGTCGAGGCCCGAAGTCACGACCGCCGGGCAAGGTCCGAAATCACGACCAGGTCTCCTATATCCCTGAGAAGCGACGGCATTTATTGCGTATCGAGCGTATTAAATGCCGGCCATAATGACGATGACGTAGCGGCACAAGTTCCCGACCCTCGCATTTACTACGAGCGACGCAGCGACTACGGCGACCAGCAGCAGGGCGGGGGGAGTCGGCGACCAGTCCCATCAGCCCGTCACTTTCGGATGGCCGTGAGCACAGGAAGGGAAGGCCCCCTAGGGACAGTCTTTTCCTTTCTTTTCTAACCAACAGTGTAACCTTCCTCCTCGTCTATATAAAGGGGGGGAGGGGCGAGCATGTAAAAGGAGGACAATCAAGAATCAATACGATCCATCCCACACGAACTGGAGTAGGGACGTTCAGCCCGAACCAGTATACATCTTGTGCTCGCCTGAGTAAGCCGTTCGAGGAGAGGGAGCGTGCACCCCCCTTCTACCTATACAAATTCACTAGCCGGTGCCCGAAACACCGATAGTTGGCGCGCCAGGTAGGGGGCTGTGCACGTCGTCGCCGTTGCTTTCCCACTTAGCTTCCTCGACGGTTTCTTCTTCAACACCACCATGCCGATAGCGTCGATCCGTTTCGGTTCTCTTGACTTCGTCACCACCACGGCGGGACGGATAGTGATTGTCCCCACCGTGTTCCGGGGCCAAGCGTCCCCCGCGGACCTTGGCGCTATCTCCGGCGCTCTCAGTGACCTCCGGCTCGAGGCTCCCGAGCGGGCCCCGACGCCAGGGCACACCGAGAGCCCCACCACCTCGGACAGTGCGCGAAGGCGACAGCTAGCGGCGCCTACGCCCACTATGACTTCGCGCTTCGTGGCGATGGTCGGCCACGTGCCGACTCCCGACGCCAACCATTCGGACGACTCCTCCGGTCACGGGTCCAACGGGGGAAGAGACAGGAACAGACCGCGCTACCGCGAGCCCGACACCGCGGCAGGCGCAAATAACCCCTCCGCAACCCCCGTTACGCCGAAGACTCTCCAACTCACCAAGGAGGACCACCAGGCCCGCCGCGCCGACCTTCAGCGGCGGCGCGACGAGCTGGAGGCTCAAAAAGCCGAGCTCGATAAGCTCCAGGCCAACCTGGAGGCGATACCGCGACGTGACTCCACTCGCACTGGCGGCAAGGCGCTTCGTGCGCGTCAGGTCCACCACCAGCTGGCTAAGGGGACGGACGATTCATCGTTTTTCCCCCACGCTGGCCAAAACATCGCCGCAGCGGCAATACTGCTCCGTGGCATTCCCGAGCCAGACGACCCTGCGGCCAAGGCCACCCACCAGAACCTCCGGGGTCTGGTGGAGCGAGCGGCCGCACAACACGCGCATGGCTCCGGATCGCAGCGTTCGGGCGCCTCTTCAGACGGCCCGCGCCGCGACGACGTCCGAGGCCCCCGGAGCGAAACAAGGGCGACGTCGCCTTCCGGACAACTCCAGGCATCGCGCACCCCGGTGCGCCAACGCTTGGGTGACAGACGCGACGTCCGTGCCACCCTCCAAGCACGAAGAAGGGCGGGGAACGACCCGGCCCGGTCGTACGTCGCCGACAGCACTCCGCAATGTGACCGCAGCCCGAGCCCCGATGATCCCGGGCCACGGGCATTCTGTCAGGGGATTCGCGGCGCAAGGTTCCCTGCCAGGTTCCGGGCGCCGGTCAATATAGCCAAATACACGGGGGCCACGAACCCCAGTGTATGGCTGGAGGATTACCGGCTCGCGTGCCGGGCAGGGGGAGCAACGGATGACCTCTTCGTCATCCAGTACCTTCCCATCTACTTGGCGGACTCAGCTCGAGCATGGCTCGAGTACTTGCCCACCAACATCATCAGGGACTGGGCCGACCTCAAGCACCACTTTGTCGGCAACTTCCAGGGCACCTACAAGCGCCCTGGGAACTCCTGGGACCTGAAGAGCTGCAAACAGCAGCCAGGGGAGAACCTCCGGGACTACATCCGGCGTTTTTTCCAACAATGCAACGAGCTCCCCGACGTCCGCGACGCCGATGTCGTAGGGGCATTCATCTACGGCACCATGTCCAAGACCCTGGTCCACAAGTTGGGATGCGCAAAGCCCAGATCCACCAAGGAGCTCTTGGACATCGCCACCAACCATGCCTCAGGCGAGGAGGCCGTAGACGTCATCTTCGACAAAGGGAAGTCGAAGCGAGGGACAGGCGCTGAGGCCAGCCCCTCCTCCGACCGCCCCGACAAGCGGAAGCACCACGGCAAGCAGGCCCGCGAGGACTGAGTGGTCGCGGCCGCCAAGCGGCCGGGGAAGCCGCAAACCCGGCAGGCCCCCGACCACTTCGAAAAACTGATGGAGAATCCGTGCCCGAACCACGGATACCCTGTCAGACACAAGTACCGGGACTGTGAAGTCCTGAAGCGGTTCCTTTCCGGAGCCCCCACGACGCCCCGGGGGAAAGGAAAGAAGCCGGATCCAACACCGAGCGCCGAAGACAAAGGGGCGGACGACGGGTTCCCTGAAACCGACGGATGCCTCATGATCTTCGGCAGACCGGCAAGCTATGCTGATCGAAGGCAGCTCAAGCTCGCCTGCCGTGAGGTTTTCACTGCGAGCCCCGCCGTACCGAAGTACCTTCGGTGGTCGGAATCCCCGATCACCTTCGACCGGACCGACCACCCCGATCACATCCCGCAACCGGGGAGATACCCGCTCGTCGTCGACCCCATCATGGGGACCAAGCGCCTGACCAAGGTACTCATGGACGGCGGTAGCAGTCTCAACATCCTCTATGTTGAGACCCTCGACGCCCTGGGGGTCCCCCGCTCAAGCCTTCGACCGAGCCGGGCGCCTTTCCACGGCGTCGTCCCTGGCCAACAGGCCCATCCACTCGGGCAGGTCGACCTGCCCGTCACCTTTGGGAGCCCGGCCAACTTCCGCACCGAAACCCTCACCTTCGAGGTCGTGGATTTCCCCGGCTCCTACCACGCCATCCTGGGGAGACCATGCTACGCAAAGTTCATGGCGATCCCCAACTATACCTACCTAAAGCTGAAGATGCCCGGGCCGCGTGGGGTAATCACCATAGCCGCATCTTTCCAGCTCGCCTACAACTGCGAGAAAAACGGTTGCGAGTTGGCCTTGACGGTCGTTGCGTCCACCGAGCTAGCCAGCCTCCGGGCCAAGACCCAGCAGTCTGCTCCCGACTCCAGCAAGTCCGGATCAGGTTCCTTCAAATCCGTCGAGGATACGAAGGCGGTCGAGGTCGACCCCAAGGAACCGACCAAGACCGTTGGGGTCGGGGCCACGCTTCCTGCCAAATAGGAAAGCGCGCTCGTCGACTTCCTCCGCGCCAACCGGGACATCTTCGCATGGAGGCCGTCCGACATGCCAGGGATCCCGAGGGAAGTCGCCGAGCACTCCCTGAATGTTCGACCTGGGTCCAGACCGGTCGCCCAGCGCCTGCGCCGCTTCGACGAGGAAAAGCGCACGGCAATAGGGGAGGAAATCGCCAAGCTTTTGGCTGCAGGGTTCGTCAGAGAGGTTCACCACCCCGAATGGTTAGCAAACCCTGTACTTGTCAAAAACAAGACTGGGCAATGGAGAATGCGTGTTGACTACACAAGCCTCAACAAGGCGTGCCCGAAAGATCCATTCCCCTTGCCCCGCACGATCAGGTGGTGGACTCCACCGCGGGGTGCAAGTCCCTGTCCTTCCTGGATGCCTACTCAGGCTACCACCAGATAGCGATGAAGGAAGCCAACCAGCTCGCAACCTCCTTCATCACTCCGTACGGCTCGTTCTGTTACGTGACGATGCCATTTGGCCTGAAAAACGCGGGTGCTACATACCAGCGATGTATGCAAACGTGTCTTTCCGACCAAATCGGCCGTAACGTCGAGGCATATGTCGACGACATCGTTGTCAAGACCAGAAAAGCCCGCGACCTCGTCGCCGACTTGGAAGAAACTTTCGCGAACCTTCGACGGTTCCGCATCAAGATCAACCCCGAAAAGTGCGTTTTCGGGGTGCCCAAAGGAAAGCTGCTCGGCTTCATCGTCTCTGAACGCGGCATCGAAGCCAGCCGAGACAAGATCTCCGCGATCCTGAGGATGGGGCCGATCAGCAATCTCAAGGGAGCCCAGAGGCTGACAGGGTGCCTGGCGGCCCTAAGCCGCTTCATGTCCCACCTCGGCGAACGCAGTTTTCCTCTCTACAAACTCCTGAGGAAATCCGACCGGTTCAGCTGGACGAAGGAGGCTCAGGAGGCCTTCGACGCGTTGAAGACTCTCCTGACCTCCCCCCTGTGCTGGTCGCCCCGACGCCTGAAGAGCCTCTGCTCCTCTACATCGCCGCCACGACCCAGGTCGTTAGCGCGGCACTCGTCGTGGAAACGGCCAGGAGGAGGGACGGGTCCTCCGGGTCCAACGACCGGTCTACTTCGTCAGCGAAGTACTTTCCGAGTCCAAGGCACGATACCCGCAGGTGCAAAAGATGCTCTACGCGGTGCTCATCACGAAGAGAAAGCTGGTGCATTACTTCAACCAGCACCGCGTCTCTGTGGTAACATCTCTGCCACTCGGTGAGATTGTCCACAACCGCGACGCCTCCGGAAGGATTGCTAAGTGGGCACTCGAGCTCAACGGCCACGACATATCATACGTTCCTCGGACCGCGATCAAATCTCAAGTTCTGGTCGACTTCGTCGCCGAGTGGACCGAAGCCCAGGCACCACCTCCGCTCGAAGACCCCGAGTACTGGACGATGTACTTCGATGGGTCCTTCACCAAAAACGGAGCTGGCGCCGGGGTCGTCATCATTTCCCCACTCGGGAACAAACTCAAGTACGCCGTCCGGCTGCTTTTCGACGCAACCAACAACGTCGCCGAGTACGAGGCCCTCGTAAGTGGTCTCCGCATCGCTGCCGACCTCGGGGCTCTACGACTGTACGTGCACGGTGACTCAAAGTTGGTCGTTGACCAAGTCATGAAGGCCGCGGAGCCTCGTGACGACCGGATGGCGGCCTACTGTCGAGAGGTACGCAAACTGGAGCAAAGGTTCAAGGGGTTTAAACTCCATCACAGCTACAGATGAAACAATGGTGAGGCCGACTATCTGGCCAACCTCGCCTCCAGCAGAGGGCCAGTCCCACCAGGGATATTCGTCCTCGACCTGCACCAAGCATCCGTCCGGCCCGATCATTCAGACGATCGGACGGCCGCCCATAAAACACCTCCGCCGACCGACCAAACCAGCCAAAGGCCGAGCTGCCGAAGTCGAGCCACGGCGTCACGATGACCAGCGCCGACTGGAGGAAACCCTTCATCGACCGGCTGGCCAACGGCTCTCTCCCCGACGACTCGACCGAGGCCCGCCACCTCGCTCGGTGGGCAAAGTCCTTAGTACTGGTCGGCGATGACCTCTACAAAAGAAGCCCCTCCGGGATCCTCCAGAAGTGCATTCCGGCCGACCAGGGAAGACAGCTGCTCCACGACATCCACGGCGGGATTTGCGGACACCACGCAGTCCACGAAGCCTGGTCGGAAAGCCTTCCGACAAGGTTTCATCTTGGCCAACCGCCGTGGCTGACTCTGAACAAATCGTACGGACATGCGAAGGGTGCCAATTCTTCGCTCGACAGACGCACCTCCCGGCGCAAGCCCTCCAGACGATCCCTGTTACCTGGCCCTTCGCCGTTTGGGGACTCGATCTGGTCGGGCCCTTTAAGAAAGCGCCCGGGGGATTCACCCACTTACTGGTCGCGATGGACAAATTCACCAAATGGATAGAAGCCAAGCCGATCACAACCATCGCTTCGGCGCAGGCGGTGGACTTCTTCCGCAACATTGTTTATCGATTCGGTGTACCAAACTCCATCATCACCGACAACGGAACGCAGTTCACAGGGAAGGAGTTTCTCGAGTTCTGCGACAGCTTCAATATCCGCGTGGATTGGGCGGCCGTTGCTCATCCACAGAGCAATGGCCAAGTCGAGCGCGCAAACGGTATGATCCTCCAAGGGCTCAAACCGCGGATCTACAACCGACTGAAGAAATACGCGGGATGTTGGGCGGCAGAGGCGCCTCCCGTGCTTTGGAGCCTGCGGACCACACCGACCCGATCGACCGGTTTTACGCCATTTTTCTCGGCGTTCAGCGCCGAGGCCATCTTGCCGATCGACCTGGACTACGGCGCCCCAAGAGTTCAAGTCTTCGACGAAACCCAAGGGCTTGAATCCCAGCAAGACGCCGTCGACCAGCTCGACGAGGTGCGGGATGTGGCCGTCATCCGCTCAGCCAAGTACCAACAAGCACTACGACGCTACCACAACCGAAGGGTTCGAGGGCGAGCATTCAACATAGGCGACACAGTTCTGCGCGGATCCGATCCTAGCAAAGACAAGCACAAACACTCCTCTCCTTGGGAAGGTCCCTTCACCGTAGTAGAGGTCCTCCGACCCGGCACTTACCGGCTCAAGGGTCCCGATGGCAACGTCACGTCCAACGCCTGGAATATTGAAAAGCTAAGGCAATTCTACCCTTAGTCCTCTTTTCTTTCTAAAACATATTTACAGTTGTGCTCGCATTTACTTGCCCCGGGCAGCCCGACCACTTGCCGAGTCTACGCGTAGCGTTATACTTAAATCCTTAAACCGATCGGATCGGTTTCCCGGTGACCGCCAGGTTCACCCGATCGGACGAACTTTCTCTCCCGACCTAAACACCACGACCTACGCCCTGGCGGCTACGGTTGCGAAGTGGTATTTTGCGAAGGAAGAAAGTACCCGAGCCGGATAAAACACGGTCGCTCGGAAAACTGACCCGACGAGCAAAGTCAGAGTACAAAACGCTCGCGCTAAGTCTCCGTGTGACCTTTTCTGCCTATTTTTTGGTCAAGTCTGAAACGTACCGATCACTGCTCGGACGGTCCCCGCGGACCCAAGGACGATGATCCCACCACGTTTCATCGACAGAAAACCAAAGAATAGCGGAAAGCGAAATACAAAACTTCTGAGCACCTTTTATTTCCGATTTAACAACATTTATATTCACTGAAAACAAAGACTCTAACCAAAGATTCTATCCCTATTTGAGGTTCTCCTCGTCGCCGTTGATCTCCGGACTTATCGTCCTGCCCCGGCGCAGCCTTGAGCTTCCCGCACAATTTTTGCCGCAAAGCACGGCAGAAATTGGTCGGGTCCCCGAGGTACTGCGGCAGGAGAGGCCCGATCTGCCCGGACGCGCCGGATCTTGCCTACCTCCACGCAGCAGGAGAAGCACCAGAGCTCGTCGATCCCCGCACGATGACCGCACCCTGCAACCCCCCTGTGTGACCTCTATGGTTCCTGGGGGGAGTTGGGGCCCGTCACGGGAGGATCCTCCGCCGACGAGGAGAATGGCAGCACGATCGGGGCGATCGGCAGCACATTTATCAGCGCCGGCGTTGATGTCGTGGTAGACTCCAGGCTTCCCGAAGGAGAAGGGGCACGGGGAGGAACGGCGTTCTGTTCCAACCATTGGGGTGCACGCGGTAGCGGCCCCTCGGATCAACAGCCGCAGCCTGCTGCTCCTGCTCCTCCTCCTCCGCCTCCCGCTCCAGCAACCCCCAATCAACCCCGTCGTTCGACGGAGCCGCGGCTACGCAACGGCCGGCTCGCCGTTCCAACTCCTCCTCGTCCTCAACCTCTTGATTAAGGGCATCCCAGTCGATCTCGTCGGTTGGTGGGTTCTCGTCCTTGGAGTGGGGCTGGGAAGGCGGGGTGGCCATGGAAACAAACCAAGTGACAAGCCTTCAACCAAAGACGAAGCCGCAGCGCCTGCCGTCCGCCTATTTATAGGCGGCCCGCAGCCAGACGAAACGACGCGCCAAGGCGCCCCCACCAGCATTTACTATGACCGCACCTTTTCGACGCTGATGGTGCGGAAGCCGAAGCACCGCCGATATCCCGCATTGATGAAGATATTCTGGGAACCGCGCGCCCCATCCAACTCCGCGCCAGCGTCGACACCGTGGACGGCGGTAAAAACTCGACAGCACCCATCGTGGAAAGATAAGTGACATTCTTTCCCTTACGCCCGCTGTTACTCCTTCAAGTGGTGCGCGGCGGTAACAACCGAACCACCCCGCACCACTCGGGGGCTACAAGAGTCCCCATAGGTCGGCAACCCGAACAATTGCCGGATCCTCCCGAACGGCAACCCCTTCAACCAGAAGCACTACGGCCTACGCCCCGGCGGCTATGGTTGCGAAGTAGTGCTTAATGGAAGAAGGAAGTGCCCAAAGCGGAGCGACCCACGATTGGTCGGGGACACCCCTCCTCACGGCCGCACTAACCAAGTGCCTTGTTCCGGAGCTTTCCCTTGTTTCCCCGACTCCACAAAAATTGTAATGAACATACCAACCTACGCCCGACCCCCGTGGTCCCTAAGGCTATGGACGGTAAAGTGTCCATCACAAGCGGAGAGCACGGAAATCAAGCATAAAGCCAAACCCTGACAGGCCCGCACGGCCAACCTTTCTCAAGGCATGATTCAGTTCTTTGCAAATTCAAAAAAAAACTGTCCAGCTCTTTCTTTACAGGTTCCGGTGAAGGACGTCGATCGGAGAGATCTGATCGGCGATCGCCCTGGCGTGTGGTTCGACTCGGAGCTCGAAGGCGTCAACCTCCTCTTCAGACCGGTTTGCAGCGACCCCGCTACTGACAGTATCGAGGTCGATACCGTCGTAGTAGGAAAGCGTGCAAACCAGTGCCGAAGTAGCCCCAAGAACAGCGCCGGCTGCCACCGAAGCCTCCACGTGGTCGAACGCCGCTGGCGGCGCTCTCTAGCGAGCTCGAGCCTGGTCGAGCCCTCGGCCCAAAGACTGATCGCGGATATCGGCCGACCGCCGCAAAGACGTCGGCTCGGCCTGGTCGCCTCCGCGACCACCGCGTCGTCAAGGCCGCGTCGCGCGCCGTGATGGCTTCATCACGCGCCGCGACCGCCTGGTCACGCGCCTCCTCCGCCACTCTACGTGCCTCTGTGGCGCTCCCAAGGTTCTTCTGCAACTCTGCGCGGAGCCAACAGCACCGAAAGGATGCGGCGAGCCAACCCGAAAGCCAAAAAGTACAGGGCGTCGGAGCGAAGACACTTACCCGACGTAGAAGCAACCAAGGCACGGAGGTCCTCCTCGGCCTTTACCCGAGTCGCCCGATCACGCTCGCCCCGCTCCAAAGCGGTGTCGCGTTCTGCGGACGTGTCCTGCGCAAGCTTCCGCGCCGCCTCGAGCTCCCCGCCGAGCCGGGCAGCGCTCGACTCGGCGCCCTCCTTCGCCCGAACCGCCTCCGCTAGGAGAAGTTCAAGCTCGGACACCCTCTCGTCCGAGGCCTGCTTCGCTCGGCGCTCCCGGAGCAGGACTTCCTCGGCCTCCCGGCGGCCCTTCGCCGCCTCAGTTTGCTCACGGCCCAAGGCTCCCCGAGCATCCGACATCTCGGAGCGCAATCGGTCGTGATCCAACACGGCGGACGACCCCCGCTGGTTCTGAACCCGGATATACCCGGACTTGAACAGCGATCGGGTCTTCAAGCTCTACGGACAAGACCATTCGACGGCCCTCAGCTCGACCGACCAAAAGGGCGAACGTGCAAATAATACAAGCAAATTACCTCAACTCTCCGAAAGGTCTCCCCGGAGACAACCCCCAGCCTCGCGTTGAAGGACTGGAGCACAGCCGACAGCGCCTCGCGAACCTGGTCTGCCTCGGCCGTAACCCGCCGGCAGATCTCTCCAACCGCGGTCCACTCGTCTCCCTCCGCCTCGTCATCCAAAACTATCGGCGGCGAGCCCGGAAGGGTCAACGGCGGGATAGGAATGCGAGCGGACGCCCTGGCTGCCCGCAGAGACTCAACGACCACTTCCTCCCGCGCCGTCCCGACGACCGTCTCCGCCCTCGCTTCCCCCGTAGCTTCGGCCAGAAGGGAGGGCCCTCGGGTCAACGGCACGGTGAACCCCGGCACCAAAACCGCGCCCAACGGAGGGGTCCCCGTCGGGGGCGGTGGAAGCTCTTCCCCACCCGCTTCACCCTCCGAAAGCGGATCCAGCTCGACTCGAGCACCAGGGTCCTCCTCGGACCCCGACATGACTGATGGCTCCGCCGATTGCTCGGCCACCGACCCCGACACCGTGGCGATCATCGCTTCCGCGGCCGGCAGCTTAGTGCCCCCCGCCCCGGCGGGGAGCACCGCAACCCCCGATCGGTCCACCTTGGCCGACGAGGCGCCTGCCGACGACGATGGTGGCGGCGGCTCCAACCCCTGCGTGGGAGCCACCGGCTGTGCACTCACCACCGCAACCGCCCCCGTGTAGACCCTGCACGCAACGACGAGTCAGGAAACCACGAGGGCAGTCTTGAAGCCCAAAAATTTGCCAGCTGGCAGGAAGGGAGTACTTACCGCATCGAGCGCCTGCACGGTACTTTCCTCCTCCCCGCCGAACCTCCCGGTAGGGATGCGTCGGCCCTCCGTTTTCCCCGGGCATCCGGCACCGCCCCCTCTGGGGGCTCGACAGCGGCCGCAGCACCGTCACCCCCGACCGCGCCGCCTCCAGCGTCCGGCCCCATGTCAGACGCAAGGGGCCTGCCGTCGCCTTCCTCGCCTTCAGAGCGTGAAGACAACTCTGAGTCGCCCGATCCCGTGTCGGTCGTATCGGAGACATCCTCGCCGCGGGACCGCCTCGCCTCCCGCTGCCTCTTCTTCGGCTCGGTCGCCCTCTTCTTCTCCTCTTTGCGAGCGGCATCTCGCGCCTCCCTGGCCTCCCGAGCCTGGGCCCTCGCCTCTTTTTCCCCGGGCAGGTCCGGCCGAGAAATCACCCGGCCAAGCCCCTGCGAAGAAACGGGAAAGTCGGTCAGACCGGCCAAAGCAAGAAAGCAGGCGGGGGAGCCCTCTAGCATACCAAGTCAGAGCCGCGACCCGCCATTAAAGGTGCGGGAGCTTGGGACACCGCCACGGACAAGCCGCCACCCAAGACGGAGAACACCCGAAAGGCCGACTGGCTTGGGAGCCCGAGTCCAAAGATCCTCATGGGGTCGGATGGCCCCGTGTACTCGAACATGGGGTGCGCCCTCTCCGCAAGGGGCTGCACGCGCCTCTCCATGAACGAGCGCACGACAGCCTCACCGTTCAAACCGCGCTCCTTCAAAACCCGGATCTTCTCGACGATCCACTGCACCTTGGGCCGCTCCTTCCGGTCAGGTCCCCAAGCCCAGCACTCTCCGCCCTTGGGGAGCAGGCCGGAGAAACACGGGGCACTATTTCCCATGTTCCTGACATAAAACCACTCGGGATGCCAACCCCGGTTGGACTTAGGGAGCTCCAGGTCGATATACTCCGGCGCCCGATTGGAGCGCAAGTACAACGCCGCGCCTCCGAAGGCCGCCCCCTGGTTCGTCGCCTTGTCTTTCACCAGACGACTGGAGAAGAAGTACTTCCACAACCCCCAGTGCGGCTCGATGCCAAGAAACGCCTCGCACAGTGCCATGAACACCGCGACATGCAGCACGCCGTTCGGATTGAGTTGGTGCACCTCCACCCCATAATAGAAGAGGAGTCCCCGGACGAACCTGTGGAGGGGAAGCCCAAAACCGCGCTCATAGAACCAAGCATGCGCCACGATCTCGTCAGCATGTGGCTCGGGAGCCGCCCCCGTCGTCGGGATCCGCCACCCGGAGACGTCCCGCGGCGAAAGAAAGCCTTTCTTCTCCAAGCCAACTGCGCGGGACGAACGGGTGGAGCATTCCGGCCACATCCTCAAAGCACAGACTGAAGCGACGACAGGGAACTGGTGAAAACCTTCTCTCTCCCTCTCTCTTTCTCTCTCTCTCTCTTTTCCCCTCCCTTTTTCGTCGCAGGCAAAGGCAAGAGTCCCGAGCGTCAGAAGCGAAAGCGGATGGCACCGCGGCCTCTCCCGTTCTCCCCCGTATATAGGAGGCAGACCAACGGGAATCGAGCAAATGCGGGTTGAGGCAACCACCCCACGCCGCGATAAAATGTCACGTCGCTGTAAGTACGCCAGTTACCAATTCCCCCACTACGCGTGCTTCTTTGTCGAAGACCGCCAGGAAGGACAGGCGCCACCTCGAACGGCACTCCCAGCACCCTCTCGGTCTCTACCTCCGGGTTGGACCAGAGGCGCGATAAACGGCACCGAGGGCCCACTGGGCTGCTGAGGCTCTGAGACCACAAGAAGCTCGACAGCTTGCATCCGAGGCCCAGGCCAACGCTGAAAGGTGCAGAAACCCGGCCGCCAAGCGGATCTGGCCCCGCCTCAGCGGAAACGAGCAAGGGGTGAGGCCGAGGCGAGCCCCTAGTTGGGTCGGCGGACGACCCAATCGCCTTAACTCACGTCCGAGACCACACCTCACACTCTCATGAGCAGTCGGCGAGGCGGCGATCCAACTGCACCACAGGTTGGCGAGCGACCAGGGACCGTCTGGGATCGAGTAAGGAAAGGTTCTTCATGGATCGCCCCCCAGTGGGGTCGGACGCCCACGCCGGGATCGTCCGCTAGGGGACCCCCTCACGAGGGGGCCTCCAGGTTCCACTCGGATCACCCGCTAGTAGCTCCGCGAGAACGGCGCTCGAGCCGACGAAGGCAAGTGCGCGTCTCTCACCCCCTCCAGGTCCCACACCTGCGGACGGGGCGTAAACGTGGGACAGACGGTAACTCCTCCACCCGATAGCCAACTCGCCTAGCTCCGGCGTGAAACGAGCCACAACTCGCCTAGCTCCGGCGTGAAACGAGCCGCAACTAACCCCGCCCCGGATCGAGCACAAGCATACGGCCGCAGGCGCCACGTGCCAGCGGGCGACCACCTCTGCGCGCCCGGCGCGGCGGGCGCCAGCGTGTCGCCGGCGACCGACCATGCGCGCGCCCGGCGGCCGCGGCGGCGCCAGCGTGTCGCCGGGCGACCGACCTTCGCTGACGGCGGCACGTGTCCGCCGGGGCGACCACCGCGCTGGGCGCCTGGTGCCGCGGCCCGCGTGCCACCTGTCCACCCGGCGACTACCTTTAACACGGCAACGTGGCCGCCCGGGTGCAGAAATATACTGCGATCGGACCTCTCCGACACCGCAAAACGACAACCGAGCAAGGCGTAACCCCCCGACCTGCTCTCCGACCAGCTCGGGGGCTCGGGGGCTACACCCACCGGGTGCGCTCGCGCGCACCCGGTCGAAGATTCTTCCCGACCAAACCCAGCCAGGCACGGCGAAGCAACAACCCGAGCAGGCGTAACCCCCGACCTGTTTGTCCAACCAGGCTCGGGGCTACACCAAGCCGCTTGGCGCACCCGGTCGAAGACTCTGATCAAGCCAGGCATACCACGGCATGGAAGCAAAACCCCCGGGCACCTCTCCGACCCGCCCGGGGGCTCGGGGGCTACTGACGAGTACCCATACCATGGGTACCCCGACGAGAGAAGACACATGGGCCGACCAGGCGATCGAGGCCCGAAGTCACGACCGCCGGGCAAGGTCCGAAATCACGACCATGTCTCCGATATCCCTGAGAAGCGACGGCATTTATTGCGTATCGAGCGTATTAAATGCCGGCCATAATGACGATGACGTAGCGGCACAAGTTCCCGACCCTCGCATTTACTACGAGCTACGCAGCAACTACGGCGACCAGCAGTAGGGCGGGGGGAGTCGGCGACCAGTCCCATCAGCTCGTCACTTTCGGATGCCGTGAGCACAGGAAGGGAAGGCCCCCTAGGGACAGTCTTTTCTTTTCTTTTCTAACCAACAGTGTAACCTTCCTCCTCGTCTATATAAAGGGGGGGAGGGGCGAGCATGTAAAAGGAGGACAATCAAAAATCAATACGATCCATCCCACACGAACTGGAGTAGGGACGTTCAGCCCGAACCAATATACATCTTGTGCTCGCCTGAGTAAGCCGTTCGAGGAGAGGGAGCGTGCACCCCCCTTCTACCTATACAAATTCGCTAGCCGGTGCCCGAAACACCGACAAATACTATTGAAGATGTCCTAATAGGATGCAATGGTCTTTTAACAGAAGTCATGAATGCCGCCCAAAGGCTGCAACTCTAGATTTGCCCAAAAGTCAACCGAGTTCGCCTAGGGGCCGTTGAGTCATTTCGCAAGTGATTTCTGGATTAAAAACAAATGAAGAAGGTAGAATACATCAAAAATTGCAAATCATGAGTACAAACAACTTTGAAAGTGGCAAATCATAGATCGCATCATCAAGAGTGGCAAATTATGGATTTTCCCTAAACAAATTAGGGTAATGGTTATTATATACGTGTTCGGCACCTTTGTGCTGCTTGCTAATAAGAGCAGGACCAAAACCTTATTGTCTAATTGTGGGCCCAGGACAAAAAGAAATGGATGAACTACAAATTCCTTCAATATTGTCATCGTCATATACATTTATGGGGGTGTTTAGGGAGCACCTGAGTGTATTTTTGGTTTATGAACACTCAAATTTGTAGCCTTTAGAGCATCTCCAATAGTTCCCAAAACTTATTCCTAAAATTATTTTTTAGAAACAAATAAAAAAATTACCGTTCCAACAGTTACCCTATCGGATTCCAATTTCTCTGCACACCCAAAAACTCCGGCCGAAGTGACCAGATATTGGACGCTCGTGTGCTTTCCCAATCACTATTTTTTGGGGGGACAATGGGAACTGTTGGAGAATGACCATTTTTTTAAGGTCTAAAAATTTTAGGAAGCTCCCAATCTATGGTTATTAGGAGTTAAATTATAGAAAACTGTTGGAGATGCTCTTAGATCTAGATCTATTGATACAATCAACTTGCCATCTCTCTCCACCACTCTTCTCTTTATAGGCCCCCAAGTTGAGTGTTACTTAGCCATTCTCTACGGGTGTGTTTGGTTATCTGCATCATTCTAGCTTGTTTCGTATGAGCCATCCAGGCTAGCCTTGGCCTGACTGAGTGGATGCAAGTTAAGTTGTTTGGTTGTTTGTTTGTGCATCTCATGGGCCTGCATTAGAGAGAAGTATAATTTCTGTGTTTTCTCCATCCTGTATGAGTGGGTGCAATTGCATCCACCTGGCTAGGATGAGCAGGAAACCAAGCATGTGTCTAACAGATACAGTTGCATCCACTCATGCGATTCAGACACGGCAACCAAACACACCCTACATTCATTTCATTACAATTTCAATCGATCGCATCATCAAGAACAAGAAACTTACACCGGATTGATTGATTTTAATAGTAATAATACACTTGCAAGAAGCCATCTCGATCGAGCAGAAAAGAAACCAGCCAAGAGGGGGAAAAAACTAGCATGAGAAGAAGCAGCCCTCACTGTCCGATCGATCGCCATGCCAACAAGTACAACCCCGTCGATCGTCAGAATCGAGTGTTCGAGACATCTTCTCCGACGCCGGCGGCGCCACTCTTGGACCAGTTTAATCACCGTGTGCGCGCGCCGGAGCCTTTTAGTAATTATGCTGGCCAGAATAGTTAATTAACACCTAGTGCTAAGATGGCGGCCTGCCGGCCGTGCGGGCGATCGGTGATCACGTCTTGACCCGGCGAAGCGCGAAGTACGCGAGCAGCCGGTAGCCGAAGAACATGGCGACGAGCGCGGCCACACAGGCCCCCGTGCTGGCCTCGCCGTCGACGGCCTCCGGCGGGAGGAGCCGACTCAGATGGCCGGCGTACTGCACGGCGATGAGCAGCCGGTAGCAGTAGTAGGTGAAGGAGGTGTACTTGGCCCACACCATGAACCCCGGCACGTTGTGCACGTAGAACCCGCCGGTGAGGAGGTAGGCAAGCATGATCACCGTGACGAGCGTCGACGCGCGCTTAGCGTTCATCATCACGGCGCCGACGGCCAGCCCGAGCCCCTCGGCGACGAGCACGTAGGAGAGGGTCACGGCGAGGGTGAGCGCGAAGGCGGTGGGGGTCGGGTTGAGCCCCGCCATGAAGTAGACGATGACAGTGAACGCCGACGGCAGCGCGAGCTCCATGGGCAGGTCGCCGGCCATGCGGGACATGAAGTAGGACGACAGCGCGTACATGCCGGAGGAGCGCTCCCGGGCCAGCACCGGCCGCTCCTGCGGGAACGCGAACACGGCGTTGAAGGACGCGAAGACGCCCCAGAAGATGGACACGAAGAAGAGCAGGCCCAGCCGGTCCTGCACCGCCACCGCCGACGACTGCCACCACATGGCGCCGGCCACCAGCGCCGGCGCGATGATCTGGAAGATGCGCAGCGACGTGAACGTCTCGTGCCGCCGCTCCTTGAGGCTGCGCCGAAGGAGGATCGTGAACTGGTTCGCCCAGCTCGTGCACCCGCTGCAGCTCTCCACCGCCTGCTGCTCGCCGCCAGCATTGCCGACCTGCGCGTGGTCCGCAAGCCCGCCGGCGCTAATGGCGGCCTTCACCTTGGGGGCGAGCACTCTGTTGTAAGACGAGATCAGCGACTGCTTCACGCTGCCTCCCTCTGCTGCGCCGTTCCCATACTCTGCCTGCGCAAAGCCTGTACGATCAACAGTGCACACGAACAGTTAGAGATAAGAAGATCATACGAATCAAGAACAGGAAAGGTAGGCACAGCGGTAACTACTCATTCGAGGCATCGAGTGCAGCATAGTAATTCATTCCGACCGTTCGATCGGACAGCTCAAGAGACGCAAAAAGCGGCGCGAAGGGCCTTGGGAAGTCGGGATAAACGGATCGTGAAGCCTCTGCTTCCATGTGCCGGGGCACTCACCGAAAGGAGAGGGCTATCTAGAGGGGGAAAAAAATCTGCACCACCAATGATTCCTCCTGTCTAAAGCAGGCATGAGCAGGGCATATTGCCAAGTCAAGCGAGACGGGCACTTGGAACAATATCAACGCTGCATATCATCCCCTAACCTAACGATCCTCTTCCCAGGCCATGTAGAAAAGAAGCCAGCAAGGAACCAGATCCAACTGAAAGCTGCCACGAGTGTCGGATCTTGCCGTCACTCTTCTGAAACCTAAACCCGGGATCGCGCCATAGTTTTGGGCCCTTACAGAAATCTTACGGTAATTTCACGGGAAACAACCAATTCCCGGCAAGAATCAGGAAAAATCCTCATTTTGGACGGTTTGAGAACGCGCCGGCAGGCCGGCCGAGCGGATAGCCCGCACTTGCTGCCGGGCAAGCCGGTGGGATAGCGGCGATGTAGCTTTCGGTCTACTACGAATTATGATGTTCAGTTCTGTCCCACTACTAATTCCAGCTCCTTGACATGTGTCCCTCGGGTGTGATTTTTCAGCCATAAAGTGCTTTGCACAAAAGCTAGGGAGAAAACACACTAGGGCACTCACCCCCTCCGCTCTTTTCTCTTCTGTCTTTTTTTACGCCCCCCCCCCCCCCTCTTTGCTGGGTGCACTCCACAGTCCACTCGCCAGGTGTTTTACTTGTCTCCATTGTCATGAGTAGTCCAGTCCTCGTTCCTCGCAATGGCAGAGGGAAACAACAACACACGCACGCACACTCCTGCCTTAACAACAGAAAATGTATCTCTCTCTCTTTTGTTTCTTGTGGAGTACAAGTTACTAATAAAATTTGCTAGGTTGCATACTTAGTAGTTACTCTCCGTTGTTAAATAGATTCTAGGTTCTTACAATTATACTAAGATACATCTAAAAAGGTAGGATTATACCTCTTAATTATCTTCGGATGGTGTATCTTACTCCAGTCCATGATAAATGATATTACAAATAGCTAAAGGGATGCGTATAAAAGGAAACAATGGTAAAAAGTCATTTAGAAATTGTAGAATTGTATGTACTCCCTCGCCTAAATTTATAATTAAGATTTATTTTTTGAATGGTTTTATCTATAAATATATAGTATATTTCATGATTTAAAACAAAATTTAGTGTGATGTTCCATTTATACCCCTAATAAATATCCAGATTTATTTGATATTTTCTACGCATTCATTAAAAATAGTGATCAAGATAATATTCAGGGGCATTCTACCTATTTATAATATCTTGTTAGTCTAAGTGCTAACTAAAAAATATATTTTATAAACTTAGATAGACGGAGTATCTAGAAATATAATTTAAAAGTTAAAATTACATGTAATCGGAAATGGATAGAGCGAGTACTCACCATTTGCAAGGTCGAGCATGAAGTCGGCCGGGTTGACGTGGAATCCCGGCGCGAAGCCGACGGAGGCGAAGTAGTCCATGGTATCGCGGCCGGCGCCGTAGTAGAGGCAGCTGCCCTCGGCGAGCAGCAGCACGGAGTCGAACATGCGGTAGACGCGGCTGGACGGCTGGTGCACGGACAGCACCACCGTGCGGCCCTTGTGCGCGAGCGCCGAGAGCGTGGTGACGAGGCGCGCTGCGGCGGTGGAGTCAAGCCCGGAGGTGGGCTCGTCGAGGATGAGCAGGCTGGGGTTGACGAGCATCTCGTGGCCGATGCTGACGCGCTTGCGCTCGCCGCCGGAGACGCCGCGCACGAAGGCGTTGCCGACGATGGTGTCGGCGCACGCGGCGAGGCCGAGCTCGGCGATGACGGCCTCCGCGGCGGCCGCCTTGGTGGCTACGGGCGCGGAGGTCGGCAGCCGGAGCATGGCGCAGAAGACGAGCGTCTCCCGCACGGTGAGGTGCGGGTGCAGCACGTCGTCTTGCGCGACGAAGCCCGTGCGGCGCCGCACTGCGCGGCACGGGGCACGGCCTCCCGCCAGAACTGTCCCGGCGTAGTGGCCGGCGAGGCGGCCCCCGAGGATGGACAGCAGTGTGGACTTGCCGCTCCCCGACGGGCCCAGCACGGCGAGGACTTCCCCGGGGCGCGCCTCGCCGGTGATCCCCTTGAGTATGGTCCTCTCCTCCACCGCCGCCGCTCCGCCGACCCTCGAGTGCGATATCCGCCCGGGCGGAGCCTTTCCCGCCCCCGCCGCCGTCCGCTCCACCTTGACGCGGTACGCCACGTTGATGAACTGCAACATACACGACATGCGTGCAAGCAAACGCCTCTATAATTAACTCCCAGCATCAAACAACGCGCGCGTGCACGTGCTTACAATTAACACGACGCGACCATAGTCACCATATATATCGGCTGTGCGTCTACCTGGAGATTTAGCGGCGTGCAGACGGACGTCAGGAAGCAGTCCATCTTGGACGCGGCGGCCGTCGCCGGCGCGGCCGAGGTCGGAAAGACGACTAGACTGCTGCTGTGCGCGTCCTGCCCGTTCGGAGGCATTGCCGCGGCTCGATATCGATCGATCGATGTCTACGCAAGCTGATCGCAAGAGCAAGAAGAAGTCTAACAGCAAGGAGCCTAGCTTATTAGAAATCGCGAGAAGAAGCGGCGAGTAGGTGGCGGTGGAGTATGGCGCTCGCGGGATTGATGGGTGGAGGGTATGAGAAGAGGATCGGAGGAGGGCGAGGTGGAGAGGGGTATATAAGGAGGGCGTGAGGGAGGCGGCCATGGAGGAGGGGGAGGGGAAGGGAGGGGGCACGTGGCGGGACGTTGCGGCAAGTGGAGGGGTAGGCCCACCTCGCCGGTGCTTTTGGCGCGCGCCACCTTTTAATTCGGCTTGGACCAGGGTCGCGCGTGGAGTAGACGAGTAGTAGCGAGCGTACGTTCCTGTTTATCTAGTGGAATTATATGCATGGAAGGGCAGAAGAAATGGCCTAATTCGATCGATGCTGTAGTGATCGCTATACATACAGGGTCCATTTGGAACACTGGAATTCGTAGAAATTTCACGAGGATTCCATAGGAACACTAGAATTTCATTCCTCCCATAATTCATTTATAAAAAAAATCTCGCGTTCAAAACCAGCCCTTAGCTGTGAATTGAAATGTTACTAGCTAGCCATATATATTCCTGGGCCGATTAACTGGTCCTGTATTCGGTTACGATTTGCGATCCATGGACGTACGCTATGGCCGTCGATACATATGTAGTATCACGGTTCAGATACATAAATAGACAGCATGGTATCCTATCCCACTACTTCTAGCAAATTTCCATCGGGAGCGAGCGGACGTGTTTTTGCAAATGACGTTAATTCAAAGTGATGGAGGAACCAAATAGAGGTAGGGAGTACATACACCTGGAGTACAAAATGGGTTTCCTATATAGAAAAATGCTTCCATACTACCAGAAGTATGTACTCCATACTTCAGGTACATTGGCCCTGTTTGGCAGAGCTCCAGATCTTAGCTTCACCTCGGAGCTGAAACTTGTAGACTGAAATAAAGTAACTTAAATTTATAATTTTATTCTAAAATTAAACAAGATGATCTACCTAAAGACTCTTAATATACCCACAGCTCCAGCTCCACAAATTTGGTGAAGCTAGGAATACCCAGCTCCACCAACTCCAAGAATTTGGTGGAGCTGGAGCTCTGCCAAACACCCCCATTAACTCATGTTACGCAAGTGGAAGTACATTCCATAAATAAAAGTTGTTAACTGGTTCTTCTAAATTAAAAAGTTATTATTAACCAAACAGAGGTAGGGAGTACATACACCTAGAGTACAAAAAGGGTTTCCTATATAGGAAAATGCTTCCATGCTACCAGGAGTATGTACTCCCTACTTCATGTACATTAACTCGTGTTACGCAAGTGGAAGCACATTCCATAAATGGAAGCTGTTAACTGGTTCTTCTTAATTAAAAAGTTATTATTAACCAAACAGATTAGGTAGGGAGTACATACACCTGGAGTACAAAAAGGGTTTCCTATATAGGAAAATGCTTCCATGCTACCAGGAGTATGTACTCCCTACTTCATGTACATTAACTCGTGTTACGCAAGTGGAAGCACATTCCATAAATGGAAGCTGTTAACTGGTTCTTCTTAATTTAAAAGTTATTATTAACCAAACAGAGGTAAATGCTTCTATATTACCAGGAGTATGTACTCCCTACTTCATGTACATTAACTCGTGTTACGCAAGTGGAAGCACATTCCATTATTAATTAACCAAATAGAGGTAGGGAGTACATACACCTGGAGTACAAAAAGGGTTTCCTATATATATATACACACACAAAAATATATATATACACACATATATACACACACACACATACACATATATATGTGTGTGTTTGTGTGCATGCGCGCACATGCATTATATTCTATCTGTCCAAGTCTATAAGGGCATGTATAATAAAGCTACCCCAGCTTACTTTTAGTATATACACATCAACTTTGTACTATGTGGAAGGGTGAGAAAAGAGGAGAGAGATGAGCTAGAATCGCACGGAAATAAGATAGATTAGTTATGTACAAGAGAGAAGAGATATTTATTGCACATTATCTGAAGACAATCTTTATTGCTTACTTTAGATGACATGGGTGAGAGATGGAGTAAGTAGTGGGCTTTGTTACAGTACTCGCTCTAAGGTGTGTTTCTTCGTGGCACATAGATCAAGAAGATATTAAAAATGACTAGATTACCCTAATTATTATCACTAATCACTACATTCAATGCGTTCATGTAGAGAATATGAAGTAAATATAACATCAAAAAATTCAACAATTTGAAATACAAGAATGCAAGTTGACTTTTGTCCATAATTTGAATTTTCATTATTTTTTGGATTTTTTGAAAATTTTGAATTTAAAGAAAAAACTTTTCAAATAACCTAGTTAAGGGTTCTTAATTTTAATTTTTGAATTCTAAAAACTATAAAGTCTGGAAGTATTTTATTTCAAATCCAAATGATCCCAAGTACATCTCCAAAAATTTTCATGAAGTTTTTAATTCATGTGATGCTTCTGAAAACTCAAATATTAGATTTCTTCAATAGGACAAAAGCACTAAAAGATTGTTTTTAAAGATTCACATTGAGTCTTATGCTCTAAAATTTTAAAATTAATAGAACCATCATCCTAGGAACCTCCCTAAATATTTTCAAAAAATAATGATCTGGTTTGATAGCTTACACTACAACAAAATAGGCATATGGAGACGTTTTGCTTAAAACACTTTAAAAATCGTCTCTACATTCATAACTAGATATAAAATAAAGACGTCTTTTGGGACGCTATTAAAGTCGCCACAAGATTAAATTGTATAGAGATGAAGCTTGAGACGTTTTAAATACATCTCATCTGTAGGGACGTATATTGAGACGTCTTAGAATATGTCTCATTCATAGTCTTGTGTTTGTTGGAATACGTTTTGTAGCAATGAAAAAAAACAAAATGTCAATTACGAAACAAAACAAAATTTCAGTACGAAACACACAACGTCTGTTATGAAGCAATATTTCTTTAGAACACACATTGCCGCGAATTACGAAACAAAACACAGAAGCCAAACAACATGCTTTCATTTTATTTTAAATATGGAAAAAAACTATAATTATTTATCATTAATTCATAGGATTTACTGTCAGATATTTGGACCAACGCGCGGTTCCTAAAACATTTATTTCGCCGCTGAACCAAAATATCTTCCCACTTTTTGGAGGAAAAATTTCCCTCGGATGACCCGGCCGGCCGGTACGGGTGGAATTGGGCTCGGGCAAGCCTAGAGACCCCCCTGTGAGATTGATTTCCCCCAAATCCATCAAAGAGCCGGCGGGTGCCAAGGCTAGGGTTCGGGCGTTTGCCACTTCTCCGTCGGCAATCGGCTGATCGCCGGCTCTGCCCCGACCGACGGGCGACGGGCCGACAGTGCCCTCCCTCAACAGGTCCACCCTGTCGCCGCCTCCCTCGACCAGCCAAGCTCCGTGCGACCACCAGCCGCGTCGGCCATCGCAGGCTCGCAGCCTTCCCCGGCCCAGTGGCCTCTCCCTGCCGGCGGTCGCCGGCTCGCCGCCTCCTCCGGCCGCCCGGCTCCGGCCTCATTGCCTCGCGCCGTGGCTTCGCCGACCGCGAGCCGCTGGGCGGCGCCCGGCCACATCGCGGCTCACCGCGACACCGCCTCCGTCGGCCTCGCCCCGACCCCGACCACCGGCGTCCGCGTCCACGCCAGTAGGCCCAGCACCGTTCTCGTGTATCTCGGCACCGCCTCCACGCCAGCAGGCCCAGCACCAACTGCAACTGACTCGGTGAGCTGTTTGAGTCTCTGACTTGTGTGATTCTATGATGCAATGACTTGTGTGATTGTGTGATGCAATGACTTTTGTGATTCTGTGGTTACGTGAATGTGATCCTGAACCATGATAGTATCAATATCAATATGCAATTCTGTTCAAGGTTCAAGGAGTCTCAAACTCTGAATTGGTCACATGCTGTTGTATGATGAATTGGTCAAATGCTGTTGTAGGATGAGTTCCTCTGATTTGAGGCTTTCAGTATAGAAGATAAACCTTGTAAAAATTCAGAACTACTGATAGTTACTTACTTTACTTTTCTTGCTTCAGACTACACAAGTTACAAATTATCCAAACATTCTGTAGAATTTGCATGGCACATACCTATCATTTTTGAACCTTTACAGATTATTATTGCCTGTATGTTGAATTCTACAGTGTCTAGTAGTGGGCTTGAATTTATCATAGGAGCCCCGAGTGTTGAACTATACTTTGGTGTATACAGCTCGGAAGTACATTTTATATGAAAATCGTCTTTTCTTTTGTATCCGTTGATAACATAGTGTTAGTACTTACCTATTTTCTTCGAGTACTTAACAATGCGGCATGTGCACTGGTCTGATTGTGCTATCTTCTTGTACTTGAACAATTTATAATCCTCTCTATTACTAGCTTCAAGTACTTTTTTATTTTTAGTTTTTTTCCTTCTTTTTGGGACCTCATGATTGGGAGATATTGGTTTCTTCTTTACAGACTATAGATTCCTTAGCTCGTTGCCACTGTAATAATTCCAAATACCGAGTCCCCAAAATTTAGTACTAAATGGCATTGCCATAAAGGGTATGCAAATATTTATGCAATGGAAAGTATACTTGCTTTAACAATAATTCATACTTGCAATCTGCGTTCCCCTTTGCACAACATTTTCATATCTTATTTAGTTCAGACTCCGCATTCATGAAACTAGCATTTGAAAATTTTCAAGATTTAATTTGGGGTTTGAGTTACTGAAAATTTGAAATACTGGAAACTACTTAGGCATATTATTTAGATAAGAACTAGCATATTGTTCACACTACACACAAATAAGACTATCATGATATATATGTCGTGTCCCTCTCTTGTTCCATTCCATTCCATCCACTCTTACAATAAGTTCACTCGTGACTAATCACACAAGTTTTGCAGGGGTAGCGGAGAAAGCGGTGTGTGATGCAATTATGCAAGAAAAGCGGCTGCATGGGGATCTTGGTGGAACGATCAGATGTCGAGTTCCAGCACATGGTATGATGAATGTTAAGGTTTAGTGGGAACTGTTAAAGCAAATGCACCACTTTTGAAGTCAACCTTTTCACAAGAATACGTATGTAACTAAAAATTTTTGGTCCTTGTTTTGATTTATTATCTATAATGTCCAGATTAATTTTCTTTCTTGTTTGATTAAATTCGTATTTGACATAAAAATGTACATGTGGATGTAAATTAGAGAGTGCAATGTGTTGTATGACCTATGCTTAAATCAACAGTTACATCTTATAAAAGTTTATAAAATTTTTGCAGCTCATATATTTGTACTTGCTTATTCACGTAATTACCTTTCATTAGATGGATGGTTAACTTCTGATTTTTTATGTAAGATCATTTTTGTAAGCTCAACAAGTATACTTTTTAGTGTGTAATATTTGATTAATTATATCGTGCCATTCACATAATATCTGTCACTTTTCAGGTTAAAAAGCCTAAGAATAAAACTTCCACACGGGCATAAGTTGGTATGTCACTTCAATTTCTATTAATTAAACTAGTGATTCATTTCTCATAAGCGCCCATGCCAAATTATCTTTTCTTTAAATGGCTTCTTTCACAGGATAATGGAGGACTATAAAAATAATAGAGGGAAGAGTGGAAAACCTGATGCACATGTTTCTACTTGAAGAAAGCTTACAGATGAATTCCAACAATTGAGAAGACTTTATGCACAAGTTTCTTTTAATATGATGTTTTATCCATATGTTTCATTCAAATTGATTTTTCATTCAGCTATGAACTCTGTTATTTTCTATGGATGTTTGATTTAGTTGGGTACTTCACTACTCTTAATACATGTACATATTGTTGCTACGGGCTATATTACTTCACTTCTTTTCTATACACTCTAAGAATATGATGTGCAATTAAATGTCTACATAATAGAGAAAATAGATATATTGAATATTGCCTTTATACGGTGATACACATCCGTAAAACGGTGATACACATCCGTAAAAAGTATAATGCACGACCAAAATTAAAAAAATACGCATTATATAGGGCATCCAGAAATACGTGTATACATAATGTGTAGATGTTTCTACAAAAGCGTCTCTAAGTTCATAGAGGTGTAATTTAACGTCTCTATATATCAATTGAGACGTTTTGTAGTTGTTTCTACAAAAGCGTCTCTAAGTTTATAGAGATGCAATTTAACGTCTCTATAGAACGTTTTAAATGATGTAGACACGCTTAACAAAACGTCTCTATATTTTTGAGACGATCCATGTGGAGACGCTCCTGTGACGCTTTATAAAAATGACTCTGTGGTCTTGTGGAGACGAAATAAAATGTCTCTAGCCTATATAAAAACACGTCTCTATAGGGATGTTGTGTTGTAGTGTTAAGCAAAATTCAGAAGCATTGACTGCAAAATAGGGTTTTAACTGAGAATTAGGAAATACCAATAAGGGAAAGCACATTCGATTAAAATATTTATTCTGTGTGGGAATGCGTAGAGCCCATAATTATACTTCCCCTCCTCTGTTGATTTCACTTCATTCTCTCTCTTTCTCTCTCACTAGCAAGTGGAGCCTCAGCCCCCCTGGCTAGGCTCCACTTGTCACCCCCTCCTTTCGTCCCCGTGTGCACTGCATCATGCAAGATAGCGCTAGTGCACACTAGAGCACACCCCGCATGATGCTTGCACGTGTACAAGCCCCAGGACACTGCCGCCATGTTTCCACGCTTTACCGCGATGCCACCGACCTCCGCCCACGCCTTGCCGTGCCAAGCACCCCGCGTTAGGCCCTAGAACTTGTGCACCACTGGCTACTCTTTTGCCCTGTCTGAGCCATCGAGCATGCCATCGAGGCCGCTATTGCCACTGCTAACTCCTACGCTTCACCGGAGAATCCTACAAAGTCCTACCGACGTCCTTTTCTGCTTCACCAGATAACCCCACAAATGGACCGAATGGCGAATCTCGTCTCCCCCACAACTATTTAAGCCTCGTCGTGGCCACTCTTAGCACCCCCTTACTCCCTCCGGCCTCCTCCTGCCCAGAGCCCGGCGCTAGCATCTCCGGCAAAATCCATTGCTGCCAAGGAGCCCTTCAAGCACGTCAAGGCTAATTGAACTCCCTGGCGAGAGAAACTTTGATTCTTTCGGTTTGGATCCCACTAGCCATGCCTTGGAATCAATGCCACCCTTGATTGTAGATCAAATGGCCCAGAGCACCACCGCCTGCTTTCTCTTCTTCCTCAGCTCTGGTCACTACCACTAGGATCTCTTGGTGCAGCCCCTTCACTGCTAGGTACCAAAACAAAGCTCCTAGTGCCCCCTAGTGCTCCCCACTCTCTCTCTCCCTCAAGCACAATCATGCCATTACCGTTGCCACTCGAGACTCCATCTCCGGCCACCTTTGGTCGACCCCCAGCCACTGTTGATGCTTCCCATAGCTCCCCCTTGGTCCCCTGAAGCCATCCCAACCACTCACTCCTTGCCGATAGCCGTGGTTCGCCATTGGCAAGCTCACAACACCTCTACCCCTATTTTTGAGTCACTGACCAATGGGCCCCCTTATCAAATCCCCTCACACACCCACGAGCCACTGACAACCGACCCCTCCCATCGGATTTCATATTTAAATCCAAAATCAAAATTTGTGTATATGGCATGTGGGCTCCATTAGGATTAAAGGTTTTAATTAACAAATCTGAAACAATATTTAGAGATGAGTCATGGTAAATAAACCAAAATCAAGAAAAATAAGAAATACGCTTTCACTATTAGAAAACATATTTTTCCATTTTAGTTGGTTTTCAGCACATTCAAAATTCAAATGCCCATAACTTTTGTAAATGAGATCCAAATTAAGTGAAACTAGTTTTTTTTCTAAAATCATGAACATTTGGTTTTTACAAGAATATTTGAAATTTGACATTATTTGAACTCAGTTGCTTCTTTATATCGCTTTTCGATATACTACATGTAGATACCGATGCTCCGGATACTTTCATCTTCTACCTCGACACCACTCGAGAATTCAACGAGCAAGACAACTACCCCTTTCATCATGTTGATCCTAATATTTCACCTAAACTATGTTGTTTTTATCAATTTATTTATGCATGCATGTATTTCAATAAATTGCTATATTGTGGGTATTGGTAGATATTCCCATTATTTCATGGAACTTCCTTAATAAATGCGCACATGTCAACCTTGATATCCCTAAGGTAGGTTTATACAATAAGTAATGTCAAACTTGGGTATATTTGAGTACATACACATTTGCTTTGCCATGCTTCAGACTTGGGAGATGGTTGAGTATATATTTGTTCAAGGATGAAATTTTTGGTCTTGCTGGGAAAATAGTCTATGGTATTTTATCATAAAACTAAAATAAAAAATTATTGTTTGACACGAGTGAGTTAATGCAATAGCCTGAAGTGCATGGATTAGCACATAGTAAGGGAGTGTTCTTGTAACACCCCGGCATTTAATATGCCTGAATGCTACCAAACATAAGCTAAACAACATCTAAATACCACAATTAAACATAAATTCCAGCAAAGGCGCGTATGCTAAAAACCGAGATTTCGGCAGCATCTCCTTTGTTTTATCATGATTTGAACAATAGCAAAATATCACATGATAATCATAATGGAAAACATCCAAGGCAGCAACAATGGGTAATATAGCAGCAATTTAAGTCTACCAAAATGGAATTAACCATCTCATAATCTAATACGAAGTGAAGGATGTAATCAAGCATACGAACAAATCATAATCCTAGTTTCATCACACTAGAATCATGATCTCAACTCTGAAGGGTAATTATAGTCTAAATGTGTGGGAAATTATGCGATGAAGTGCCGCTAAGCCCTTTTCCCGCATGCCGGTGTCAACGTACCTAAAAACAACATAAAACACAAGCGTGAGTTCATCACTCAGCAAGTATATTGCAATGGTACAACAAGAACAATTGCATGGCAATGATATCTCACATCATGTAAACCATCTCATTCATGAACACATACCATTATCATCATCATTATGTATGCAATGCAATGCAATGCCCATGTCTCCTTGGAAACTCATACCGGTATGGTTGAGTACACACCCGTCGGTGTGCACCCTCTCCCCCCTTCCATCCCGAAGATGGAGGGTGCCTACTCCTCGCTTCCGTTCACCGCGGTGAATGGAATCACGATGTAGGACTTACTCATTGGCTCTCCGGATTAGTCATAACTTTCTCACTGACCTTCCCCGGACTAGTAATGACTTTCTCACCGCCCGGGCCATGTATCATGCCATGTATGCAAATATGCCAACATCATGATTAACTTGTACATTAACACATGGCATCATCATAGATAACTTGTGAATTAACACATGGCATCATTCATATAATAAACATATTCATCATATCAATAGCACACATTAAAGCATGGCATGTGAACATATCATATATTCAAATCTCAATATCAATCAATCAAACAAACCACAACCCGCTACCATTCCAATACACTTGCCTCAACCACGGGCGACGGATTGGCGAGATGTAGAAGGCACTCCCGGGGTCACACCACCTGCACATAGGTACCACACACTCACAATCATGTCCACAAAACAGTACGCAAACCCTCATCTACCCCGACATAGCCAACTACTCGCAATACCCAAAAACAGAGTTTCTGTCCCGCCGGGACAGCAGCCTTCCAAAAGGCATAACTTGAGTTCTGGGGACTCCAAATCAATTAAACGAGTACATCCTCACGTAGCTTAGGAAATTTCCCAACTTTTTCTAGTTATAGGGAAAGACTGATTCGGACTCTAAAGTTGTTTAATCTACAAAATACTGTGATCTGTTCCAATCACGTCACAGATTTTAACATGCTCGGTAAAACAGTCATAACTTTCAAATGGCTGATCGGAATTTAACGTTCTTTATGTCCACTAAAATATAATTAAATTACCTACAACTTCTTCAACAGGCGGCCGACCAAATTCCAAATCTAAATTGGCGAAAAACTGAACCCTAGGTCGACTGCTCATGCTGCCCGAAATAGAGAATGTGGCAAACTCTAGATTTTCTCTAATCTACCAAATTACAGCACCACTAATTGATCTAAAAACATGATATTAACCCTTAGAACAGATCCTAGACCAACCCCAAGGATCCCCGTGGCCATACCTTCGCCCGACGACCGAAAACCCAACGGATCTCCTCCCGGTTCGCGCAATCTCCTTCCTCGCTCCAAATCCACCGGATCTCCTCGTCGCGGAGCGCTCCAATGGACGGATCTTCGAGGTGTTGAGGTGGAGAACTCCCCTAGGGGCAGCAAGGGAGGTGGAGAGGGGAGGAGAGGGGTGGTGGCGCCATGGGGGAAGATGGAGAGGAAGGGGAAGGGTGGAGGCGCATGGGGGGGCTAGGGGGTGGCGGCTAGGGTTGGGAGAGGGAGTTTGGGGCGCACCAAGGGGTGGGGGCCAGATTTGGCTGCCCAAAAGTCCCCCCTGGGCCCAAACCCTTCCATCGGAGGCCCAACTCAATCCCCAAGGCCCAAAGTCCCCCTGAGAGGCCCAAAACACCCGAAAACGGCCCAAAAACACGCTATAAACGGCATAACGTAAAGTTTTAACCTCCATTTACATATTTTATAATGTTTTGACCTCAACATCCACATTTTATAAGATTACGACACTCCGTGGTGTCACAGTTCTCACCTCAGGTCGTGTTAAGGGCTGTCGTGTTTGTCAAACCCAAGATATTCTGTGCAACCATAAGTGCTATTATGGGGTAGCATTAACCCATTAAATTACTTAGGTTTAGATTTACACTTTGGAAGGCTGTAGAAATATGTACAATTTTGGTACGTTTGCTCCAAGGGGTGCCCATACTGAGGTATTGGAAATAACCCTTGTCGATACAACTGTGCATTACTTCCTATAGGGGGAAGTGGCACGATGGGGCTTATAACCATTTATTGGTACATAGTGTACAAATATCTTTTACCACCATAGCAAGGGTTTGACATCACCGTGTTGATGCAAAGAAAGGTCTAGGTGATGTAACGATTCATGTCATGATCACTCGATCACACGCCAAATTAAGGAAGCATGAACATAGAGGCAAAATGAGTTGATCATGTCTTATGGGTAAAGTTGTACTCCTATGCAGTGTAAATCTTTTTAAAAAGTTGGTCTCACGGTCATGAGAAATTTGGTGCGCCAACACTAGTTAGAATTTTGGTATTTTACAAAAAATAGGTTCAATTGGAAAAAATTGTGGAAAGCTTTGTTTTATATTTTATGCCAGGTATGGCAAGGAGTGATTCGATACACATAATCATGGAGGACTGTGAGTTGTCAAACCGCCCTTATAATTCCATTTACAATCTACTATTTGATATTCATGTTTCCATTTTGCTTTGTGCAAATAATCTTGAGAGCTATTTCCTTTGATATAGTCTTCATTTATTATATTTGTGATACACTACAAGTCTTGCTGAGTACAAATGTACTCACCCTTACTTGTTGATATTCAGTGGGTGAAAAAATCGAAGGCCTCGACGATTCTTACTTCACTGTAGGTCACATGGATTACCATGATGAGTTTTATTAGGATTTTTTCCTTGTTAGTTGCCTATGGAATAATATGGGCCAAGGCGTACTGCTAAGTTTTTTTTTATCTTCCATTGTACTCTACTTAGCCTTTTGGCCTTATTGTATAAACTACGTTTCGTTAATATATTTGTGATATTGTGTATGGATTGATGACAATATTGTAAATATATGTATTAGCCACTTATCATGGTTCTCGACTGTAAAGGTGGATATTTATTAGGGGTATGAAGGGAACAACACACTAAGTTTATGATTTTTTTTAAATAATCCATTTCTTTAATTATTCTGCAAAAAAATATCCCAAAAAATGACAGAAATAAACTTCTATCGCCAATCCATATGGAAAAATAATGATGTGGTGTCTAGCTAGGATCTATGTCACCAATTCGAATAGCGAGAGACCCTCTATAACCAATCCAATTGATGATAGCAATGTATCACCATTCCAAATAGCGATAGAACCATGTATGCAAAAAATATTACCAAGTAGTCCTTGTAGTTTTGGGGCGAAAAGTACCGACATTATCGGTTTGTTGAAATACAACAATATTTTCCTTTAGGGAAGTAGATCAAAATTGGCACTTTTTCTATCGCTTAACCGAGGAATTTGTTGTATGCATGTAATGAGGTGGAGTGATGTTTCTTGTTTGAGAAAACTGGTCGAAACTGGAAATAGAATTTTGGAACATACGTGTGAATTACATGCCACATAGAGTTCAGTTCAGTGCATATGTTTGCCTTGCATCTTCTACAATACAAATGGTGACACAGATGAACCATGAACATAAACTATAGTTAAGATACATCTGTGCCTTTTGGAATTGAAAACATTGAGGAGATGGAACAATATGTAGTAGGATCCATCGGTGCCTTCCACTTTGATTTCACAAGGGCGTAGGCCTTTTCTTTCTTCCTATTACTCTCGTAGACATCCACCCAAAACTGATCTTCAAGGACAACCTTAGTCTCCTCCTAGACTAGAACCGCGGTAGCTTGCCCCTTATGCTTTTTTTTTCTAGGCCAAAAACTCATCTTGGGCCTTCCAAAATACACATATTCAGGATGGTAGGCCAGTGCCTTTCCTTTATCTTCCTCGGTCTAAGGCAAAGGTTTCCAACAAGTGAAAACCTATGGCACAACTTGGTAGTTTAGCCAAAATTCTCTCAATGAATGCCCTATTGTACTTAACTGGCCTGTCGATCCATTGGAAGAAGTAGCAACTCCATGAATCCTGAGATTACATGTGGGTGAAGTTGGAGGTACAAATAATGTAACATGTGTATACATACATGACATTGACTTAGCCCGACCAGTGGTGTCTGGATGCATGGACTGAATGATCCATGTTAGAGTATCGCAGTTGTAGTTTGGGCATGGAAACTCTAGTGGCACAGGTGCATCCTTTCATGAATCATCTCGGTAGATTTCCACATTGGCAATACACTTCTGCTTCCAAAGCATCGCTATGTAGTCTGACATCCTCAACCCCGATGGTGTGGTTGTAGAGTGTCCCCCATTTTTATAGGCGGTTTGTGTGTACTGGTGCATCATAAATGTTATATAATGGTGGTGTGAGCTGTTGACACAGAGAGAAAAGTGACTTGAGTTGTCAACATCACTGAGTAAAGCTGGTGGGGTTTGTCAAGTTATTGAGAAAAAGCTGGTGGGGGGTTGTCAATTCACTGATGAAAGCTGGTGGGGTTGTCAATTCAATAGGGAAAGCTGGTGGGAGTTGTCAATTCATGGACAAAAGTTGATGAGAGTTGTCAATGAGGAAAGCTGGTGGGAGTTTTAATTCACCGAGAAAAGCTAGTGGAGTTGTCAATTCATGGAAGAAAGATAGTGGGAGTTGTCAAGTCACTGAGGAAAGCTGGTTGGAGTTGTCAACTCACTTAGGGAAGCTGGTGGAGTTGTCAATTCACTGAGTAAAGCTAATGAAGTTTTAGTACTTAATGAAGAAAATATGGTTAAAAGACACATTGAGTTCCTTGGAGTGCAATCTTGGCGACTATGCCTACTATACAAATGGCAAGACACACGACCAAATGAACCACACTACTACTATGGTACATGTGCGTCTTTCAGAATGAAAATGACATGTGGGTGTACACAGGCTTTGGGCACTGTGGCGTAGGCTCCTAAGGATCAAATGGGATATAGTACGACACCCACATGGAGTGCCGATGGTTAGGATGGCATGGACACAGCTAGCTGTCATGATAGTGGCGGATGCAAATACAGCTCTGATTAGCACACCAATGTAGGGGTGGTAGTCGCTGCCATGGTGGACCACTTTCTCATTGTTCCTTTCCCTAATCCTCTACCTCTGGAGCTTGTTGTTGTTGATCTTCTTAGTCTGGAGCTCCTCTTCTAGTTCCTCTAGGCATGCTAGGAGTGTACGGATGTAAACATGGGCATGTATACGATACGGTGGGTCAACCCACTCGGTAAACATGCAATCCATAGTCTGGAATGAAGAGTAATTGTTAACAAGCAATATAGCGATACATGGTGGAGGTATAGTTAGAAAATGATGTAGTTACCATGAAAATAGGGCAGCGGAAAAAACACCATCCTAGGTTCAAATGGTCATCACAAACCTGGACTACTATGTCGAGTTTGTGCTTGCATTGTGGCCAATGCTCGGGTAGGTGTGTGTACTCCCGGAGGGGATTTGTAGTGGTATAGGACTCTTTGGTTTTGAGTGAAAGGTCGGGGCTACAGGATTTAGGGTTAAGGGGACCGTAGATGTGCGTGTTCTCGAGAGAAGGGTCACACCCTAAAAAATTTCTCTATCCCCATCTTCACTTAGTTCGAGTTGCACGGGCTATTCTCGTAGGAGTACTTATAGTGCGGGTTGGATATGGGCATTAGCCTTGACACACGAAAATTGGGGTTTTAGAGAGGTGTGGTCATGTCTTAGTGAAAAGTAGGTGGCAATATATTATCATTTCTGATGAAAAGTAATTGGCAGTGTGCTCTTATGTATGATTGAAAGTATTTGGCAGTATGCTGTCATGTCTGATGGAAAGTAATTGGTAGTGTGCTATCACCCTGGTCAGGAACAACTGTTGGTAGTGTGTTGTCACTTCTAATAGAAAGTAATTGGCAGTGTGTTGTCATGTCAGTTTTAAAAAGCATTTTTAGTAATACGGTTTGCAATAATTCATTGTGTAGGGCACATTTTTAGGAGTAATTTGTTTGTTTTTAAATCACTAAGGAACATAAACACCAAGGGAAAACACATTACTAGAGCGGGTGGCTATGACTAGAGGCCCCCGCAATGTCTACAGGAGGTGGTGGTCCGCGTTCACTGGCTACATGGTGCTGTGGCTGCCACATTAACTCTACTCTCCTCTCTTTTCCTCTCCTCTCCTCTTCCTTCTTTGCTCTCCTAGCGACATAGTTGGCCTTCTGTCACCATTTCAAATGGCAATAGAGGGCGTGGGTCTCTGTTGCCATTTTCAATGATGACATGTGCTACTCTATTGCCATTTCATATGGCGAATTTGTTGTGGAAACCCACGTGGCATTCTGTCAATAATTTGTTGAAATGGCGACATGACTAGGCTTTGTCACCAATTGGATTGGAGATAAAGGCCTATTTCTGTTATTTTTTTGAGTATTATTTTTGTAAAGTAATTAAAATTAATGTGTATCATTTAGATTTTTTGCTTGCATGCATGTGAATATGAAATATATATTATATTTAACTATTGAAAATATACCTTATAAACTTGAATGGAGGGAGTATTAGTATCTAGGTAACAGCACAATTGAGCAAGAAATTTGGCCACTCAAAAGAAAAACTATATATATATACTATATATATACTATATATATGCGGTAGCACTAATCTGCGCTTCCACGCGATGGTAGTAACGTATAACGTCTGATTGTAATGCTCTGATTGGCAGCGTACGACCCATAAACAACTCGGGCCCAAAAACTCCATCTTCCATATTATCCCAATCGAGCTTGTTCGGTAGTGAAAAGTATAGTAACTCATTGTAAAAACAGGGTATTCTTCCAAATAATTTACAACCAGACTGAGGCCAATGTGCATTTGATGACAGGTGAACTTAAAAATAAATTCATTATATGTTCGATAGTATAACGTAGAGCTGCCTATAGTAAGAATAGTTGATGTGTATAGAAAAAAGAATTCATTCCACACAACACTGATGGTAAGTAATTAATGCATCGCATATCAAAACTACTAGTAAGTTGTGTTCATAGTTTGTACATGAATCTAATTTATTTGTTTTAGCCGTAACTTTTTATTGGCAGTTCCGATTCATAAAAGGTTTTCACCAGTAGCTTATTGATGATGAGAGCAACATAATGATATAAGTCTCTATAATAAACACCGTGTGTCTCGATAGTAAAATCTATGTATACTGATAGTAAAATCTATGTATATAGATAATAAAATATGATTCATGTGGTAAGACTTATATCAGTGTATTGCTCTCGTTGTTAGTAAGCTACTGATAAAAACCGTTCCTGAATATGAACTGTTAATAAAAAGATGGCTATAACAAAGAAAAATCATATTCATGTACAAACAAGAAACGAATTTACTAGTTAGTCATGCGACGTAACTAGTAACGTGTTCCCTTATTTGAACTAGAATATGTTCTTTTTTTTTATTTAGCCATAACTATCTATTGACAGCTATTGTAACACCCCGGCATCTAGCATGCCTAAATGCTACCAAACATAGGCTAAACAACATCTAAATACCACAATTAAGCATAAATTACAGCAAAGGCGCACATGCTAAAACCCGAAATTTCGGCAGCATCTCCTTTGTTTTATCATGATTTGAACAATAGCAATATCATAGTAAAATATCTCATAACATAAGACATCTAAAGCAGTAATATATAATGGATAAAACATCATCATAAACAATTAAACCAAAACCAACCACACAAACAACTATAGATAAGCAAAGAGGATCAACAGCACATTAAAATTACTCCATACACCTAGTTCAGGGCACTATTATTATGATCATGACTCAAGGTTGGTAAATATGACTGGAACTACGTGAAGATGTGTAGCTAATGCCCTTTCCCACATGCTGGTGTCATGGTACCTATTAAAAAAACAACATAAACACAAGCGTGAGTTCATCACTCAGCAAGTATATTGCAATGGTACAAACAAAAACAATTACATGGCTACAACAACTCACGCCATGTATATCATCTCATTCATGTTCACAAATCATTATCATCATCATTATGTATGTAATGCGATGCGATGCGATGCGATGCTCATATCTCCTTGGAAACTCATACCGGTATGGTTGAGTACACACTCGTCGGTGTGCACCCTCTCCCCCCTTCCATCCCGAAGATGGAGGGTGCCTACTCCTCGCTTCCCCACACCGCGGTGGATGGAATCACGATGTAGGACTTACTCATTGGCTCTCCAGAATAGTCATAACTTTCTCACCGACCTTCCCCGGACTAGTTATGACTTTCTCACCGCCCGGGCCATGTATCATGCCATGTATGCAAATATGCCAACATCATGAATAACTTGTACATGAACACATGGCATCATCATAGATAACTTGTACATTAACACATGGCATCATCACGTAATAAACATATTCATCATATCAATTGCAAATATTAAAGCATGGCATGTGAACATATCATATATTCACATTTCAATCTCAATCAATCAAACAAACTACAACCCGCTACAAATTCCAATACACTTGCCTCCACCACGGGCGACGGATTGGCGAGAAGTAGAAGGCACTCCCGGGGGCACATCACCTGCACATAGGTACCACACACTCACAATCAATTCCTCAAAACAGTACGCAAACCCTCATCTACCCCGACATTGCCAACTACTCGCAAAACCCGAAAACAGAGATTCTGTCCCGTCGGGACAGCGGCCTTCCAAAAGGCATAACTTGGGTTCTGGGACTCCGAATCAATTAAACGAGTACATCCTCGCGTAGCTTAGGAAATTTCCTAACTTTTTCTAAGTATATGGAAAGACTGATTCGGACTCTAAAATTGTTTAATATACAAAATACTGAGATCTGTTCCAATCACGTCACAGATTTTAACACGCTCGGTAAAACAGCCATAACTTTCAAACGGCTGATCGGAATTTAACGTTCTTTATACCCATTGAAAGGTATTGAAATTACCTACAACATATTCAACAGGCGGACGTCCAAATTCGGACTCTAAATTGGCGAAAAACCGAACCCTAAGTCGACTGCTCATGCTGTCCAAAACAGAGAACATGACAACTTCTATATCTAATCTAATCTACTCAATTCCAGCACCACCATTTGATCTAAAAACATGATAATGACCCTAAGAACAGTACCTAGATCAACCCCAAAGTTTCCCATGGCCATACCTTCGCCCGACAACCGAAAACCCAACGAAACTCCTCCCGGATCGCTCCTCGCTCCTTGCTCCTCGCTCCTCGCTCCTCGCTCCAACGGATGGATCTTCGAGGTGCAAGGGTGGGGAGGCTACCCTAGGGCAGCAAGGGGGTGGGGGAGAGGTGGAGGAGTGGTGGTGGTGCAATGGGGAGGAGGTAGGAGGGGGCGCATGGCAATGGGGGGGCGGCTAGGGGAGGCGCCACAAGGGGAGGGAGGGACATGTGGGCCCCTACCCCTTCCACAAAAGCCCACGACTCGTCCACCTTAGGCTCAAACTTCCCCGGAAGGGCCCAAACTCCCAAAATCGGCCCGGAAATGCGATTAAACCTCATACCGTATAGTTTTAAACTCCGATTGCATATTTCATAATGTTTTTGGCCTCATCATGCACATTAAATAAGGTTACGACACTCCGTGGTGTCACATCACTTCATCCCCCTAAGGCCCAAAAACGCGAGTAAACCTCCAGCCGTAAGGTTTTATTTTCTAATTTCACATTTTATAATGTCACACCATACCGTAGTGTCACATTCTACCCCCGTTCAACAGGATTCGACCCCGAATCGAAGACATGCCACTTCGCCAAACCAACAATACACAGAGATCTAAACTTCGCGATTCAAACCTGAAGAAAAGAGCTTTGGGTAAAGCTCGGCCCCGCGAGACTTCAACTCCCAGTTCGCTTCCCTAAATAAAACCACTGGAATTTACACTGATCGAGACTCGAAGACAGGACGCCTAGGTTCTGAGACCAACGGCTCTAATGATAACTCGCAATCAAAACTTGCGAGAACTTTACTCAACATTGAAGCACAAAGCACTCAAACAAGGTCTTGGCATGACCCAAGCGATAGGATAAAATCCCAAACAGACCACGAAAAAATACGGTCTCACACTCCTCATTCCATGCATTCCTCGGCACTGAAGTGCCTGATCCTTTTAACTAATGCTACTCTCTAGAAGGACACGGCACCAACCTCCCTTCTGTGGTTCCTTGTACTCAAGACGACGAGAAACAGGGGAGACAACGCTCTAAGATTACCACCAGAAGGAACAATCTACTTTACATCCAGGATCCTTAAAACTCGCGCAACAGAAATGACCGAACGTTTCTCTGCGGTTGACACAACTCGCTCATTGCCCAACGACAAAAAGATCCAATACACCTCAAAAGGTAAAGCGATTACTAGCAACCACAAAGTGGTCCATTAATAATTTAATCAACCCTACCGAGGAACACCTCAACGACACAATTCTCCAAGAAGGTTTGCATTGAGTCATACACAACCTTCCACTCAAAGGACCACGAGAAAGAGTACAATCATTGAGTGAGCTCAACCATAATCATGAACCCAATTGGCCCACCTACAACAACTCAAACCCCAAAGCGCTAAAACCACTTCGGAAAGGATCCGGCAACATCCAAAAAGCACACATTTCATTTTTTTTTCTAAGCCAAATCGCAAAGAAAACTCAAACTTCTAACACCACAGCCAAAATACCACAAATTATTCATTCTTTCCTTTCATACTAGGAAGCAAGGGAAATCTCGTTTCATGACATGAATGCACATTCTTCAAGAGCACTCCGGATTAGTCATATCTCCATATATGACTTTCTCACCGACCTGGCTCAACGACTCTTTTATCATTTAACATCTAAAAACGATGTCCTGTTTACTTTTCATCATTTCTTCATCATGTAACAACACTACCGAAAAGTCATTCACATAACGACTTCTTTCTCGGTATCACATGAATAAATCTCGAATAACATCGAGAGTTGCGCTAATTCATATAAACTATGACGACAGCATAGATAACAGTTAAGGCACCACATCATATCAGAACCCACCAACGTTAGATAGCTAAACTTGCAAAACATCGCATTTTAACCAAAATCACCATTTTGGAAAAGAACATTGACTTCAAAGTCAAACATCTGCACAAACAACCGCCATAAATTTCTCAAAGAGAAAGGGAAACCCATTTTCAAAAGAGAACACTTCACTAACAGCATCGCCAATGAAACATCCACAAAACCACCTTTTGAAGCACTTGCAAACTCTACACAGATTTTTTTTCCAAATAACTCCAACTCTAGCAAAGAGAAGATTACAAATTAAACCTCGTGAGTTTTCCAACATAACCCTCTATGTCCATTTGTTTCCTTTAAAATTTATTCCAAAAGATAATTCAGGGCGAACGCGAAAGGGCGCGATCCACTCAAAAAACTTTTGGGGTGTAAATCCATACTCATAGCACCAACTAAACAAATTAGCCAAAACCAAATATTTTCACCAATTTCTACGAGTTTTAGGGAAACTCTGAAACACAGCATATGGAACACCTTGACCGAAAACCCTTCAACCAAAATGGCAAACAACCAAACCAGTCCAAAAGCTTTTAAACACAAGCTCAGCATAAAAAGAACCATCTCTAGTACTCCACTACGCTTTCCATAAAAGACTTCAATAATCACTATCTACTCCCTGAGGAGCACCAACACAATTCAACCAAAAGCTTCACAACAAATTCTTCTTCTAGTTACCATTCCCAACACTTTTAATTAGGGTTTATGATGCTTATCAAAAAGGCACCCAACCAAGACTACATTGACATGATCCCCACGGATCACCGACACATAATACATCTTATTCTAAATTTGAAACATAGCACTTCAACAGATTCTTAAGCATGATCAACGTATCAATTTTATACCATCTATACATCAACATCTTGACGATTAAAACTCGTTCAATCAATAAAATGACTTCAACAAATAAGTATTATCTCTACACGATAAAATTCATAACTATGATTCTAAGACATACATTCATTAAGGATAAAATTCTACGTCAGGTTAATTATCCAAAGCTCACTCCATCGCAACATGTTAAAATTTTCCTCTATTTTAACCATGGTTTTCCAACGAGTAATCTAAACAGTTACCACCACTACTTAGTCATCAATAAAAATAAATGAGCATAATCATCAACCAACAACATTACTTTTAGCTACCCTATACATAGGTGATAACAAAATTACCACCACCCAACATACCCCAACTATTTAAAATAGATTGAATACTAGCATTAACACTGCTCTTAACAACATCATGAACAATAAGTCTTATGTCTTCTCAATTGATATCAATACTAACATTGTAGAGACACAACTGCATACTTCCAAATATACTAGTAGTTTGCAACAACGTAAATAGCAACTCTAATCAACTTCCAAATTAAAGTCACTAGGCAACACGATTAAATTTCTCTATTAATCCAATAGATTTGAACATCTTTAAACAACCAGCAAAGATTCTTTAACAATAACGGCAGTCTACATCATCTTAATGTTTTAACTATGCATCAGGGTTTACAACTTCTTCAACAGGCGGACGTCCAAATTCGGACTCTAAATTGGCGAAAAACCGAACCCTAGGTCGACTGCTCATGCTGTCCAAAACAGAGAACGTGGCAACTTCTAGATCTAATCTAATCTACTCAATTCCAGCACCACCAATTGATCTAAAAACATGATAATGACCCTAAGAACAGTACCTAGATCAACCCCAAGGTTTCCCATGGCCATACTTTCGCCCGACGACCGAAAACCCAACGAAACTCCTCCTGGATCGCTCCTCGCTCCAACGGATGGATCTTCGAGGTGCAGGGGTGGGGAGGCTACCCTAGGGCAGCAAGGGGGTGGGGAAGAGGTTGAGGAGATGTGGTGGTGCAATGGGGAGGAGGTAGGAGGGGGCGCATGGCAATGGGTGGCGGCGGCTAGGGGAGGAGCCACAAGGGGAGGGAGGGACATGTGGGGGGCGGCTAGGGAAGGGAGGGGGTGCCCCAAGCCCCCTTAGCCTGGTCCCTCCTCCCTCATGGGCCCCTACCCCTTCCACAAAAGCCCACGACTCGTCCACCTTAGGCTCAAACTTCCCCGGAAGGGCCCAAACTCCCAAAATCGGCCCAGAAATGCGATTAAACCTCATACCGTATAGTTTTAAACTCCGATTTTATATTTCATAATGTTTTTGGCCTCATCATGCACATTAAATAAGGTTACGACACTCTTTGGTGTCACATCACTTCATCCCCCTAAGGCCCAAAAACGCGAGTAAACCTCCAACTCCCTTGCTGACCCTAGGGGAGTTCTCCACCTTGCCAACTCTAAGATCCATCCATTGGAGTGCTCCGCAACGAGGACATCCGGCGGGATTGGAGCGAGGAAGGAGATCGCGCGAACCGGGAGATCTATTGGGTTTTCGTGCGTCGGGCAAAGGTATGGCCATGGGACTCCTTGGGGTTGGGCTAGGTACTGTTCTAAGGATCAATATCAAGTTTTTAGATCAATTGGTGGTGCTGGAATTGAGTAGATTGGATTAGATCTAGAAGTTGCCACGTTCTCTGTTTTGGACAGCATGAGCAGTCGACCTAGGGTTTAGTTTTTCGCCAATTTAGATTCCGAATTTGGTCGTCCGCCTGTTGAAGAAGTTGTAGATAATTTCAATATATTTCTTTGGGTATAAATAACATCTAATTCCGATCAGCCATTTCAAAGTTATGGCTGTTTTACCGAGCGTGTTAAAATCTGTGACGTGATTGGAACAGATCACGATATTCTGTAGATTAAACCACTTTAGAGTCCGAATCAGTCTTTCCTTATACTTAGAAAAAGTTGGGAAATTTCCTAAGCTATGCGAGGATGTACTCTTTTAATTGATTCGGAGTCCCAGAACTCAAGTTATGCCTTTTGGAAAGCTGCTGTCCCGACGGGACAGAACCTCTGTTTTTGGGTGTTGCGAGTAGTTGGCAATGTCGGGGTAGATGAGGGTTGCGTACTATTTTGTGGACATGATGGTGAGTGTGTGGTACCTATGTGCAGGTGGTGTGACCCCGGGAGTGCCCTCTACATCTCGCCAATCCGTCGCCCGTGGTTGAGGCAAGTGTATTGGAATGGGTAGCGGGTTGTAGTTTGTTTGATTGATTGAGATTGAAATTTGAATATATGATATGTTCACATGCCATGCTTTAATGTTTGCCATTGATATGATGAATATGTTTACTATGTGATGATGCCATGTGTTAATGTACAAGTTATCTATGCTGATGCCATGTGTTAATGTACAAGTTATTCATGATGTTGGCATATTTGCATACATGGCATGATACATGGCCCGGGCGGTGAGAAAGTCATAACTAGTCCGGGGAAGGTCGGTGAGAAAGTTATGACTATTCCGGAGAGCCAATGAGTAAGTCCTACATCGTGATTCCATTCACCGCGGTGAACGGAAGCGAGGAGTAAGCACCCTCCATCTTCGGGAAGGAAGGGGGGAGAGGGTGCACACTGACGGGTGTGTACTCAACCATACCGGTATGAGTTTCCAAGGAGACATGAGCATTGCTTTGCATTGCATACATAATGATGATGATAATGTTATGTGTTCATGAATGAGATGATATTCATGATGTGAGATATTATTGCCATGTAATTGTTCTTGTTGTCCATTGCAATATGCTTGCTGAGTTTCGAACTCACGCTTGTGTTTTCTAGTTGTTTTAGGTACCATGAGACCGGCGTGCGGGGAAGGGAAATAGTCACACTTCCGCACGTAGCTTCACTCATTTGATTCCACAAGTCATTCAATTAGTTTTTGATAATAAACTGCGTGTGATGATTATTGCTTTAAGGTTTAGCTTTGCTAAATGAGAGTCTTTTTGTTCATTTGACTCTTGGAGACATTAAATGTTTAAAGTAGACTTATATTGTCGTTAAGTCCTTAATTATTGCTGTTTTAGAAGTCTCTCATATTGCTTTATATTGCTTTACTGTGTTGCTCCTTCAAATCATGTTAAAACAAAGGAGATGCTGCCGAAATCTCAGTTTTTAGTATGTGCGCCTTTACTGGAATTTATGTTTAATTGTGGTATTTAGATGTTGTTTAGCTTATGTTTGGTAGCATTCAGGCATATTAAATGCCGGGATGTTACAGTTGGTATCAGAGCGGGCTGTAGGTCCTTGGAATGTGTATTTTTAGTGTATTACTTTAGGTTACAACTAAAATGTGATGTGGGATAATTTAGAAACATGGCTTAGGTTTTAACTAAAATTTTGTCATAGGATAGCAACATTAAAACTTGCAAAAGTGGTATAACTAAATCTAAAATTTGACACACAATGGATGCACAGTAGGAAAGGGTATCGGTATCGTTTCTTTACGCTTAAATGTTGTATTTAAGCTATGATGTTGAACGCCTCTTTTGTTAATGCATGTTGCTATATCTATGAGATAAAAGATTGAATTGTTCTTGTTGTGGTGATAAAGTGGGGTTGTGGTGCCGAAGGGTTTCGGTCACCTCTCTTATTTCATAGTAAGGGTGGGGTTTGACGGTGTGGCTGGTTAGCGCCATCACCGAAGGACTATTAACCCCTGTAGGAGAAGAGTGCTTACCTTTTAATTCGCTTTTTGGCTTTGACACCGGTTTTGTTGGTTGCCTTGCAAAGAAAAGTATAGTTTTGGTTCTTGTGTGTGTCTTACTCTGAGTTTAAAAGAAGTTATTGAAGCGTGTGCAAAAAGTTAAGTTGTGTCGATTTATGTTTTGTGCCTTTGTCCGCAAAGGTTTATTTGATCGCTTGGTTCCCTCCTGTGGGAGTCTTTGAGATTTAAAAGTGTTTTGGAAAATTCGTTTGCATGACCAAGTTTGGGTTTGTCTCATTGCAATTTTGAGAGTCATGTTTCCTTATGAATTTGGGATGAGCTTTAAAACTAAAATGCTGCAAACAAAGCAAGTAGTCTTTTGACTGAAATCGTTGAACCAATGCGGTTTATGGGATGACGTATTGTTAAGTTAATTTGTGAGTTGAAACATGTAACACCCCGAAAACTAATACGCCTGAATGCTACCAAACATCGACACGCACACAAAACTCTTCTTCTTCGTCTTCAATCAAAGAAGACAAAACCACAAACCGCCTACGGAACAATCTGCGAAAAGATCCAATACTAAACACTTTTCTTTTGATTTCACTCAAATAAAACCAAATAAAACCGACTAAAACCGATCGTCAGAACGGTAGTCCACCACCAATCTCTTCTTTTTGACTCCAATCAACTACCCAAACTGCGATAGAGAAGGTAAGCATTCTTTCCCCACAAGGGTTAATAGTTCTTCGGTGATGGCTTTAATCGACCATACCGTCAAACCACAACCTTACTATAAACAAAAAGGTAACCGAAACCCTTCGGCACCACAACCCCACTTTATCACAATAACATAAGCAATTCAATCAATTATCTCATATACATAGCAGCATACTTTATCACATAAAACATTCAACATCAAGGCTTAAATATAACCAAAATTCCAGTATTTATCCATTCCTTATTTCCATGCAAAAAAGAAAAAAAAACACGGGAAATCTCGATGCCTGTCATGAATGCAATATTTTCAAGAGCACTCCGGATTAGTCATATTTCAACATATGACTTTCTCACCAACCTGGCTCATCATCTCTTTTATGACAAACATCGCATGTTGTGGGTGAGATGTTTGACTTGAGAATTGATATTCTCTTTCAAAATTTTGCTTTTCGTTAACATGTGATGTTTGTCATAAAAGAGATGATGAGCCAGGTCGGTGAGAAAGTCATATGTTGAAATATGACTAATCCGGAGTGCTCTTGAAAATATTGCATTCATGACAGGCATCGAGATTTCCCGTGTTTTTTTTCTTTTTTGCATGGAAATAAGGAATGGATAAATACTGGAATTTTGGTTATATTTAAGCCTTGATGTTGAATGTTTTATGTGATAAAGTATGCTGCTATGTATATGAGATAATTGATTGAATTGCTTATGTTATTGTGATAAAGTGGGGTTGTGGTGCCGAAGGGTTTCGGTTACCTTTTTGTTTATAGTAAGGTTGTGGTTTGACGGTATGGTCGATTAAAGCCATCACCGAAGAACTATTAACCCTTGTGAGGAAAGAATGCTTACCTTCTCTATCGCAGTTTGGGTAGTTGATTGGAGTCAAAAAGAAGAGATTGGTGGTGGACTACCATTCTGACGATCGGTTTTAGTCGGTTTTATTTGGTTTTATTTGAGTGAAATCAAAAGAAAAGTGTTTAGTATTGGATCTTTTCGCAGATTGTTCCGTAGGCGGTTTGTGGTTTTGTCTTCTTTGATTGAAGACGAAGAAGAAGAGTTTTGTGTGCGTGTCGATGTTTGGTAGCATTCAGGCGTATTAGTTGTCGGGGTGTTACAAAACAATTCAATGCGGTTGTCATCTCTAGCTTGAGAATAAATAGACTACTAGTGTTGTAGTTTACTCTTAGCGAGAATGAGTAAATGTGTTAATGTACATGCTTAGAATCTGTTGCTTTGCTTTAAAAGTGCTTAGGACCCTCGATTATGTTTAAAGTTTAGAATGTGACACTACGGTATGGTGTGACATTATAAAATGTGAAATTAGAAAATAAAACCTTACGGTTGGAGGTTTACTCGCGTTTTTGGGCCTTAGGGGGATGAAGTGATGTGACACCACGGAGTGTCGTAACCTTATTTAATGTGCATGATGAGGCCAAAAACATTATGAAATATGCAATCGGAGTTTAAAACTATACGGTATGAGGTTTAATCGCATTTCCGGGCCGATTTCGGGAGTTTGGGCCCTTCCAGGGAAGTTTGAGCCTAAGGTGGACGAGTCGTGGGCTTTTGTGGAAGGGGTAGGGGCCCATGAGGGAGGAGGGACCAGGCTAAGGGGGCTTGGGGCGCCCCCTCCCTGCCCTAGCCGCCCCCACATGTCCCTCCCTCCCCTTGTAGCGCCTCCCCTAGCCGCCGCCCCCATTGCCATGCGCCCCCTCCTACCTCCTCCCCATTGCACCACCACCTCTCCTCCACCTCGCCCCCACCCCCTTGCTTCCCTAGGGTAGCCTCCCCACCCCTGCACCTCGAAGATCCATCCGTTGGAGCGAGGAGCGAGGAGCAAGGAGCGAGGAGCGATCCGGGAGGAGTTTCGTTGGGTTTTCGGTTGTTGGGCGAAGGTATGGCCATGGAAAACCTTGGGGTTGATCTAGGTACTGTTCTTAGGGTCATTATCATGTTTTTAGATCAATTGGTGGTGCTGGAATTGAGTAGATTAGATTAGATCTAGAAGTTGCCACGTTCTCTGTTTTGGACAGCATGAGCAGTCGACCTAGGGTTCGGTTTTTTGCCAATTTAGATTCCGAATTTGGACGTCCGCCTGTTGAAGAAGTTGTAGGTAATTTCAATACCTTTCAGTGGGTATAAAGAACGTTAAATTCCAATCAGCCGTTTGAATGTTATGGCTGTTTTACCGAGCGTGTTAAAATCTGTGATGTGATTGCAACAGATCTCGGTATTTTGTATATTAAACAGTTTTAGAATCCGAATCAGTCTTTCCATATACTTAGAAAAAGTTAGGAAATTTCCTAAGCTATGCGAGGATGTACTCGTTTAATTGATTCGGAGTCCCAGAACCCAAGTTATGCCTTTTGGAAGGCCGATGTCCCGACGGGACAGAACCTCTGTTTTTGGGTTTTGCAAGTAGTTGGCGATGTCGGGGTAGATGAGGGTTTGCGTACTGTTTTGAGGAATTGATTGTGATTGTGTGGTACCTATGTGCAGGTGGTGTGCCCCCGGGAGTGCCTTCTACTTCTCGCCAATCCGTCGCCCGTGGTGGAGGCAAGTGTATTGGAATGGGTAGCGGGTTGTAGTTTGTTTGATTGATTGAGATTGAAATTTGAATATATGATATGTTCACATGCCATGCTTTAATATTTGCCATTGATATGATGAATATGTTTATTACGTGATGTTGCCATGTGTTAATGTACAAGTTATTCATGATGTTGGCATATTTGCATACATGGCATGATACATGGCCCGGGCGGTGAGAAAGTCATAACTAGTCCGAGGAAGGTCGGTGAGAAAGTTATGACTATTCCAGAGAGCCAATGAGTAAGTCCTACATCGTGATTCCATCCACCGCGGTGTGGGGAAGTGAGGAGTAGGCACGCTCCATCTTCGGGATGGAAGGGGGGAGAGGGTGCACACCGACGGGTGTGTACTCAACCATACCGGTATGAATTTCCAAGGAGATATGAGCATCGCATCGCATCGCATTGCATACATAATGATGATGATAATGATTTGTGAACATGAATGAGATGATATACATGGCGTGAGTTGTTGTAGCCATGTAATTGTTTTTGTTTGTACCATTGCAATATACTTGCTGAGTGATGAACTCACGCTTGTGTTTATGTTGTTTTTTTAATAGGTACCATGACACCTGCATGTGGGAAAGGGCATTAGCTACACATCTTCACGTAGTTCCAGTCATATTTACCAACCTTGAGTCATGATCATAATAATAGTGCCCTGAACTAGGTGTATGGAGTAATTTTAATGTGCTGTTGATCCTCTTTGCTTATCTATAGTTGTTTGTGTGGTTGGTTTTGGTTTAATTGTTTATGATGATGTTTTATTCATTATATATTGCTGCTTTAGATGTCTTATGTTATGAGATATTTTACTATGATATTGCTATTGTTCAAATCATGATAAAACAAAGGAGATGCTGCCGAAATTTCGGGTTTTAGCATGTGCGCCTTTGCTGTAATTTATGCTTAATTGTGGTATTTAGATGTTGTTTAGCCTATGTTTGGTAGCATTCAGGCATGCTAGATGCCGGGGTGTTACAGCTATGATTCACGAATGGTTTTTATCACTTGCTTACTGACGATGAGAGCAACATGATGATATAAATCTCACCATATGAATCATATTTTACTATCCATATACATTGAGTTTACAATCGATATACATATATTTTGCTATCAGTCCACTCCTCATAGGGCGGTGAAACTAATGGATATATGCTCAACCTGTAACCTTATATCTAGTCAAGCAGCTCGTCATTTGAATCAGGGCTAGCTATATCTACAGAGATCCATATATATCTAGTAAAATACTCCCTCTTCCGTATTATCCCAATCGAGTTTGTTCGGCAGTGAAAAGCATAGTAATTCATCGTAAAAACATGGGATGTGGTAAACGTGTTGTGTTCATAGTAAAAAAACACGAATCCGGTATTTACTACTGACACACATTACTACCAAATGAACATCAATTTGCTACTGAGACGCATTACTACTGAAATCAGAACCGTGACTAACTGACTAACTAGTAATGTGTTTACTAGTTTATATATGAATATATTTTTTCCTTGTTTTAGCCATAACATTTTTACTCGCAACTCCGATTGATGAAAAATTTCACCAGTATATTACTGCCGACGAGAGGAACAAAATGATATAAATCTCGCTAATAAACATCACACAAATCAAATTTTACTACCAAATGAACATCACTTTTCTACTATATGAATACCAATTTACTACTAAAATGTATTATGATTGAAATCAAAACAGTTGCCAACTATCTACTAACGTGTTACTAGTTTGTACATGAATATATTTTTCCTTCCTTTAGTCATAACATTTTACTCGCAACTTTGATTGACGAACGTATTTCTCTAGTAGATTGCTGGTGACGAGATGAACTGTATGATATAAGTCTCACAAATAAACGTCTCATAAAATAAATTTTACTACCAAATGAACATCAACTTGCTACTGTATGAACATTAATTTACTACTAAAACACGTTACTACTGGAATTAGAACTGTGGCCAACTAACTAGTAATGTGTTTACTAGTTTGTACATGAATATGTATTTTTTTCTTCTTTTAGACATAACTTTTTATTCACAGCTTCAATTGACGAATGAATTTAACCAGTATATTACTGCCGATGAGAGGAACAATATGATATAAATCTCACTAATAAATGTCCATTAAATCAAATTTTACTACGGAATGAACATCACTTTCCTACTGTATGAACATCAATTTACTATCATGCCCAACATAATTGGAAAATCCTCATAGATCAGTCATTTCGCATTAAAAGTATGTAAAAACTATATATACATATTCTTAAAAATGCTTACAAAATTACCATACTGTAACACCCTGGCATTTAATATGCCCGAATGCTACCAAACATAGACTAAGCAACCTCTAAGTACCACAAATACAAGTAAATTACAGCAAAGGCACGAATGCTGAAAACCGAAATTTCGGCAGCATCTCCTTTGTTTCAACATGAATTGAAGGAAGAACAATAGCATAGTAATATATGGCAATATAAGAAGCATCTAAAAATAGCAATAACTAAAGGCATGACAGCAATAAAAGTCTAATTCCAAGCATTCAATGTCTCCATAAACCAAATGAACAATAAGACTCTCACAACGCCAAACTAAACCATAAATCAATGAGCATCACACTTAGTTTATTATCAAGACCCAATTGAATGACTATGGAAACAAATGAGTGAAGCTACGTGTAGAAGTGTGACTATTTCCCTTCCCCGCATGCCGGTCTCATGGTACCTAAAACAACAAGAAAGCACAAGAGTGAGTTCAACACTCAGCAAGTATATTGCAATGGTACAAAAGAACAATTACATGGCTACAACAACTCACATCATGACTATCATCTTATTCACGATCACATATCGTTATCATCATCATCATGTATGCAATGCGATGCGATGCACATGTCTCATTGGAAACTCATACCAGTATGGTTGAGTACACACCCGTCAGTGTGCACCCTCTCCCCCCTTCCATCCCGAAGATGGAGGGTGCCTACTCCTCGCTTCCATACACCGCGGTGGATGGAATCACGATGTAGGACTTACTCATTGGCTCTCTGGAATAGTCATAACTTTCTCACCGACCTTCCCCGGACTAGTTATGACTTTCTCACCGCCCGGGCCATGTATCATGCCATGTATGCAAACATGCCAACATCATGAATAACTTGTACATTAACACATGGCATCATAACATAATAAGCATATTCATCATATCAATGGCAAACATTAAAGCATGGCATGTGAACATATCATATATTCAATTTCAATCTCAACCAATCTAGCAAACCACAACCCGCTACCCATTCCAATACACTTGCCTCAACCACGGGCGACGGATTGGCGAGAAGTAGAAGGCACTCCCGGGGTCACACCACCTGCACATAGGTACCACACACTCACAATCATGTCCACAAAACAGTACGCAAACACTCTTCTACCCCGACATCGTAAACTACTTACAAAACCCAAAAATAGAGGTTCTGTCCCGTCGGGACAGCAGCCTTCCAAAAGGCATAATCGGGTTCTAAGACTCCGAATCAATTAAACGAGTACATCCTCGCGTAGCTTAGAAAATTTCCTAACTTTTTCTAAGTATATGGAAAGACTGATTCAGACTCTAAAGTGGTTTAATCTACAGAATACCGTGATCTGTTCCTATCACATCACAGTTTTTAATACGTTCGGTAAAACAAGCATAACTTTCAAACGGCTGGGCAGAATTGGACGTTCTTTATACCTTTTGAAAGGTATTGAAGTTACCTACAACTTTTTCAACAGGCGGACGACCAAATTCCGACTCTAAATTGGCGAAAACCCAAACCCTAGGTCGACTGCTCATGCTGCCCGAAACAGAGAACGTGGCAAAATCTAGATTTCATCTAATCTACCCAATTACAGAACCACTAATTGATCTAAAAACATGATATTAACCTTTAGAACGGATCCTAGACCAATCCCAAGGATCCCCGTGGCCATACATTCGCCCGACGAACGAAAACCCAACGGATCTCCTCCCGGTTCGCGCGATCTCCTTCCTCGCTCCAAATCCACCGGATCTCCTCGTCGCGGAGTGCTCCAATGGACGGATGTAAGACCCTCACTTTTATGCTACAGTGCAAACATAAAAGCAAGGTTCTAATGTGCATACTGTACCATTCCCATGATCAGTGGCTGGCACGCACAAAACACAATTTGGAATCACAACCATACAAAAGTTTCATATTTTATTACAGCGGAAGTAATGATACATTATGACCGAGAAGGTCAACTAAACATAATAAAAGAATCAGATATCTTGTAGTTTGCCACATAATCCACAGGCAACTGACAAGGTAAAGCCTTAGAAAGAACTGTCGTTAACAATCCCGTATTCCTGCGTCAAAGTAAAGTTCATCGAGATACCTGCAACTTCACCTAAAATCAACAATGATAGCAAGGGTGAGTACATTTCGTACTCAGCAAGACTTGAGTTGTGTGTTTGAAATGCAGGCTGATCCTAGAATAAAGCTTCTACGGTTAACTTTTGCTTGGAGCCAAATTGAATTATAAATACTGAATAGTAGAGTGAAAGCGAAACTTGTAAAGGAAATGAAATAACAAGTATGTAAATACAAAAGTAATATGTAAGAGTACCATAAAGGTGATGAAAGACTCACATCCCTTTGTGAGTGATAAAACGTCCGGCCCCATCATATGAAATATTATCTGAAGATTAAAGTTTTGTCCACACAGGGCACAACAGCTGAATTCAACCTTGCCAACGTAATGTCAAGTATTGAATCATCTGTAAGGGTAAGCTCACCAAAACATTTTATATAAACAGCTAACTAGTGTCAATTCGCCAAGTCGTCCATGACCGTGGACACGGCTATTCGAATAGTTTTAGACTCTGCAGAGTTGTACAGCTTTACCCACAAGAAATGTTCTCCCTTTTTGCGAGGCCATCAACACACTTCCTTTGGTGTGCCGCCAGAGAGTTCATTACGAAACCGTTCGATTACTTGAACCTAACTTTGCACCAGCGACAGTGTTTAACCCTGACTATGATGGAAGCTAAAAAGGTAAAAGGGAATTCCGGAGTCAGTGACCCACCAGGAATAGAAATTCCGGAGTCAAAGACCCACCAGGAATAATAATAGCCCCAAATTCATAACCAGGCGTACACCGTACTTCTGCCTACCAGAGTGCAAAGCTAGTTCCAAATAATTTAATGAGTTAAGACTGTCCCACTCCAGTACTTGTGGATGTACGGTTATACTTGGATCATGCAACACTACGTTCGGTCCTTAAAGTGACATGGGCGATACTCCCCCTATCTACGTACACGTTAAAACATGTACAACCGGCTATTGCCAATAATCACCCACGTCGAAACCATAGTTTTATTTCCAGAAAAAGAAAGTGTCAATGACCACATTATTCCAACAGGTTCAAGATTAATGTTCATCATGTCCAACAATTTTAGTTCTTCACGAACAGTATAACCATCCGTTCGTGTTCCCAATCTAAGCAGGACTAAGCATATGCAAGTAATAGTCGAATATACCCATTTGTGTATCCAACAACAATCTAGGGTTTCATCTATCACTACTGATTAAGGGAAAACCATCAATGAAGGTTATATCTACCATTTTTCCCATAATATAGCAGTGTATACAAAATATAGCATATGCATGCAAATTTTATTTTGATTCTTCTTGTTAAAGGAAAAATAGGATCTACATGAGTGCTTGCCTTGCTATCCGTTGTTTTCAGTGACGAAGCCGATGTTGGATTCTTGAAGTTGTCGACGATGAAGTTCGAGACGTCGGATTCTACACGTCGTATAATGGAAAAGATACAAATAGCAAATAACACTTTCAATAAGGGCAAAAGGAAATCAGATGGAAAATCAAATATAAAACATTACATAAAACAAGCATGGTTGGTTGTGACTTCGTGCGTGTGTAAAATATCTTATGTGACGACCTTTATTGTTATTAATGGGTTGAACAACACACATCATTTATTCTTCATGAATTATTTCATTTTATTTTACGAATTCAGGAAGCTAAGATTGTAAGATTAAATAAACTAAAATTCATTTTCAGGGTGTGAAATTGTTTGTACTTAATATTGATCAGTGCATGAAACAGCAGGAGTGAGAGTAGCTATAAATTGCAAGGTTAAGCTTAAGTACATACATCGTTACTACAATTCTTAGGGTTTATCTCTTGCATGGTTATGTTTTCAATAGGATTCAGATACAAAGCAGGATATAGGAAATGAGACAGTAGAGCCTTAAGGAGTATTCCAAGAATGAATCTATAGATATTAGCGTCTATGATTTATTCATCAAGTAAAGGCATGGTTTAGTCGAGAGTTAAGTGAATACTATATCTAGGAATTTACTCATAGATTGAAACTAATTATGGATTGGGGTTAAGTTTACCTATTTCTTCAGTGTTAAATGGTCTTGTATCATGGATTATTCAAAATGAATTATATACACACATTTACTTTTACGGGAGGTCATGATTATGTTCTATATAGATATATTACGCAAGTGTGCGTAATTACTAATTTAGTTCGACATTTGAAATTCTCATTTTTCTAGAAACACATATTACTATTATTATTGTTTTATTATCTTTTTTTTTATTCTCTCCTTTTTTTTTTCTTTTTTTTTCTTTCTTTCTTTTTCATCTATTTGGCCGACTGGACTCTTCTCCGTCTAGCGCCTTCCTCAACCTTTCCCCATTCCTCAATCTCTCCCTCTGGTTTCCCCCAAATTCGACGCCTCCGCCATTCGCCACCTCGTCGCCGAGCTCCGGCTCCGCCAGCGCCTCTCTGGCCGACCTCGTCGACCCCCTGCGTTTGCTGCTTATGAGCGCATGGCTCCTCCAGTGGTTTGCCCTCGCGTCCTTGGGCCGACGCCTGGGATTTTGGTTCCGTCGCCTCGCTCGGGTCTCCCCCACCTGCGTCATCTGGCTTCGTGCTCCGGTTAGCGCCGTTCCTCTGCCTGGCTCACGATGCCCAGTTGGTTTTCGCCCTCCTGGGACCTAAATCTCATACTTCCCCTGGTTTTGCCTTCTCCCTTCTCTCCGATAAAGGGTAATATCATCTCTTCTAACTGATTTCATTGCTTACTGAATAGTTTGTGAATTAAGGGTGAGATTCATGCTATTATTTACTCGTTTTGGTGCTCGCTTACTGCTGCTTGTTATTGGAATCATACTCTAAGAACTTCGCCCTATCAAGTCTAGGATACAATTGATTCCAAATGCGGATATCCTGCTTATTTATGCGTAGAACATAGGGGAAAGGATTAGATTATTCCATTTGAATTTATCAGAGATGCATCATCAACTGGTCTAGGTTCTTGAGGATTTACATGATACTATTTTTGTATTTTGGGAATACGGGTGGTATTTATGTATGCACTATATGCCTCGTAAGTAATCATTCCCATAAGAAACATTGTCTGGATGCACCAAGCTATAATATACTATTCCATAGTATGCTTAATCTTCTGTATCAGATCTTTTATAAGTCTACGTAGATGAAGTATCGGATTACACAATTCTCACTCAAAAATGAATGTTCAAGCCATCGTGTAGCATTAGCCTGATGCATTGGAAATTGGTTATCTACGTAGTTGGCTTACATAGATTGATTTCTTGCCAGGTCCTGTGATGATCCTCAAGTATGGGTTCAGGGCATATTGACAATGGCTTCGAATAGATTACATGGTAGATGATAAATTGGTTTGATACTAGGCCGTGCTGTAGGATTGTTTTCCCCTTTTTGGTATGTGATGGTTAATTTAGTTGGACGGCAAATAACAGTATCGTGGCGATACCTACGGTCGATGATGCAAACAATGACGTTGATTAAAACGAATGATCCATGGGTTGGATGGCTCGCGACGATGCCCTAATCCTTGCCGTGCGCCGGGGGAGCACGAGTAGGCTTTAGGGAACGCACGATGCAACCCCCACAACATAAAACTAAAGCTGAGACCAAACTTTTAATTGCTATTGCTATAACCATGTTTTGATATAAATGGTTTCATGAATTGGATTATTACCTCTGATGAACCTGTAATGAGGGGTAATCTGCTGCCAGGAATTGATCTGATGAAGGGGGGGTGATCTTATCTTGTGGCTCGTCTGGATCTCCTCCCTTCTTGTTTCTGGGGTTCGGTTCTCCTTGCTTCCTCCTCCTTGATGGTTCGGTGTTAGTCTTTCTGAATGTTCCCTTCTCTGGGTTTACTTGGATGGCTTTCCTGAGACTTTCTTTGAGTTGTATGGATGTTGATAGTGATATGAGGGCTTGGGTGACTTATATAGTCCTCGGTAGGGGATGTTGTAATAGGGTGTGAAAATGGAGCCTAGTGGCTGGGTCCTTACGGCTGGTTTAATTGCTCATTTATTCATTTTGTCAGTGCATTGATCTGAGTCTTGTGATCTAAGTAGCCGGTTGGCTATTTGGCCTGGGTTCTTCGGTTTGACTGCTTTATCCTGGTTCCCTGTTGTTTCTTGCTTTGGTCTGCAATGTTCTGGAGATCTCGGTTGGGTGGATGAAATGGCTTGGTAACTTTGCTCATGTGCCTTGGTCTTTGCCTTGACCAACGTACTTAGCTGGCTGGGTGTTGTCCTAGAGGTTTCGGCTGAGATTGCCTTATCTTAATCATATAAAATACTTTAAATCTTGTGGCCTAAATGACACCCTTATGGCTGTCGACTTGGGCTGTGTTTGCTCTGGGTTCAGCTGTGTTGCCGTGGCTGGTTCTGGTGCACCTGGTTGGGCTTTACCTTATCACCTCAAGGTCCTGGAGGTTTCGGTGGGTTCTGGATTGGGCTGTGCTGTCCCGTGGGTGCTGTTGCCTGGCTTTATCTCTACTTACTGAGGTTCTACTGTTTTACTGTGGTAAAATATTTCTACCTCGCGATACTTTCTGAATACTTGCGTCTACGGTTTAACAGGTTCGTAAATTGCCGAATGATGCAAAATTAATCGCGAAAGGAGCCAGATTGGCCCCCGGACAATCTAGGGTACCTCATTGAGCGATCAAACAATTAACTAGCTGACGGCAATTCTTTCTCTTTTCTATTTACTGTTCTTAATTTAATGCATTCATTCTATTATTCTTATACATGTGCAGTTGAATGTGCAGGTTCACAGAATGCAGATCAAGACAGTACAAAGATCATAGCATAGGGTCTTGTAGTTTATTTCCTTATGATGTAATCGGACTTGTAATCTATGTTTTAGGATGCAATCATTTATGTATTTGTGATTGCATATGTAATCGAACAGTTATAAGAGTTGTAATCTATATAGCGGTTGTATATCTTTATAACAATTCTTGTATTTCCTATTTATTGTAAATGCGAACTACATTATATCAATAAAATTAGTGTTGCAGTTTTATCCCGTGCAATGGTTGTCTCTGATCAAGAACAGTAATGGTTTGTATTATCTATTATCATGTTATTCATAAGCAAATCCTATCATTCAATGTATTCGCAATACACCTAATGATTCTGGATGACTTTGTCAATTTCAATGTTAACTCACTACTACTTATAGTAAAGAAAATATCAACTAAAATTATTTTCATAAAGTCATGGTTACCTTGCTAGCCAACAATGCAATCTTTTTAATTTTCTATCTTATCAATATTATTCTTAAACTAAGGTTTTTCACTTCTACCTTCTTATCCCTTTTATCCATTTCTTTTCCCGAAACTCTAAAACTCAATATTTGTTTAGCAGGATATCTAACAAATGTATTTAAGTTTTTGGAGAAACAATACTAAATCAAATTTATATTTTAATATTTCATTTTATTCTTTTATAAATTTTGAGGTTGTTACAACGGATCTTCGGGGTGGTGAGGTGGAGAACTCCCCTAGGGGCAGCAAGGGAGGTGGAGAGGTGGTGGTGGGGTGGTGGCGCAATGGGGAGAGGTGGGGGTGCGGCTAGGAGGAGGATTGGGGGGGCGGCTAGGGCACACAAGGGGGTGGGGGGGCGCACAATGGAGGGGTGGGGTGCAAGCAACTGCAGGGGGAGGCACTTCCACCAGCCCAAACAGGTCTCCTACTCCCACATGGACTTAAACTCCTCCCCACCAAGGCCCACGACCCTTTCCCCTAGGCCCAAACTCCCCCGGAAAGGCCCAAACTCCCGGAAACGGCCCGGAAACGCATATAAACCTCATACCGTATGGTTTCAACCTCCAATTCCATATTTCATAATGTTTTTTATCTCAACATCCACATTATAAAAGGTTACGACACTCCGTGGTGTCACACATACGTAGGGGATGTAAGCTTCTATAGCCCTATAAAATTTGAATACCAAACTCAATCATATTTGAAAGATATGAAAAGCATAAATTTACTATTCATCATTGATTAGCGCTTGTCAATTTCATATCTTTCAAATCAGATTAATTTTAGTCTTTATATTTTATAGAGATGTAGAATCTCACCTCCCCTACTTATGTAATTTTTTTTATAATTTTTCAATTATTTTACTATTGGCGATAGTAATAACATGTAATTAATTATGACAAGATGTTTTGATGTAAACTATTGTCGATAGTAATAACATGTACATAAATAACTAGTAAAAGTTGCCTTGTAATAATATGTGATGTATATAATAGTAGAGGTTTAGGTAAAATTTAGTAAAAGTAAATGATCCAGTAACCATATAAATAGATATACTATTACAATCATACCATATTACTAGGCAAATACTTATGTTTACTAACTTATACTGACAACTGTTATTGCAAACTTATAATAACACTCATATTTTACTATAGAGTTCAGGTAATAGTACTATCTCAATATATTTTACTACTCAGTGCTTACATTCAGCGTTTCGACGAAATAATTCGATCAAATTTACTATTGTCTGTTCGCTATATTACTACCTCCAATATTTAAATTTACTTGATAAGGTCATGCCGCCGATGCAATGATTCTACATATTTTATTATAACCTGAGTACTAAATTACTACATTCTATATTTAAATTTACTATCTAGAGAAACAATCAACTTGTTTACATTATATCATAACGGTTTGATAGTTGTTAGACGCTTATATACTGCATGGCAAAAAATATGGCCGATGAAGTTCATTAATTACTATTAAATATAGCCGGATGGTGGGAATTCCATCGTGCTAATCCTAACATGGTTTGGTTGGACTGCGAACCCGTTTGGCGTGTAGAATAACTTATTCTACACGCATGTGTAGAATAATATGTGTGTGTATAGGACGCCGTAATGGGGCACCATGGTGCTCAGGTACCATGGTTTTAAATGCATAAATTCAAGTCAAATTTGGGTATATTTTTTGAAACTTTCAGTTTTAGAATATATGCCCATCTATAACAATTCAAATGAAACACATATGTTTGAAACAAATATACTCAAATTCAAATATTTGAATAAATTTAGATTATATGCTTTGCTGATTTATATATGGGGACATATTCAGTGCAAACCTCCCTTACCGTGAAAACTCCATGAAAACCACGTGTAAAAGTTTTGAAAAATTCTCAAAAAATTCTCATAGGTAGGGGAGGTGAGGTTATACAACCATGCAAAATTTGAGGATCAAACTCAATCGCATTTGGAAGATATGAAAAAGACAAATTGCAAAATGAATAGTGCTAAACAGTGAAAAATTACTATTCATACTGAATTTGTCTTTTTCATATCTTCCAAATGCGGTTGAGTTTGATCCTCAAATTTTGCATGGTTGTAGAACCTCACCTCCCCTACCTATGAGAATTTTTTGAGAATTTTTCAAAACTTTTACACGTGGTTTTCACGGAGTTTTCACGATAAGAGAGGTTTGCACTGAATATGCCCCCTTTATATATATACTCAGCACATACCTACAATCAAACTATCATAAAAAAAAAAACTTTAGTTCGAATTTCAGTTTAAACTTGTTTAAACTAGTTAGTAAACTGGTTAAACTCAACATCCTAAAAACTTCAAAAAAATTTGAATGCAAATAAATAGAAAAAATACCTGTTTTGGATCATAGTGCTCAGACACCGTACCATCATATCCCAAGTAATTGTACTATATATATACGTGTGTATATATATATATATATATATATATATATATATATATATATATATATATATATAAACACAATTTTAAACAATAAAAAGCTAGCGGTCAAACGGTGTCAGGTAGTGCAACGTTGGTCCATCCAGGCCACAATGTTTTTTGGTACACAGACAATTGATTCATACCACACTCCTATGCTACACGCATATGTGAGTTCTTTACTCACGCTAAAGATTTTTTTGATGCTTTATATTGTTTCACTGAACACGGTACATATTGTTTCACTGAACACGGTATGAAGGTGTTAAGATAAGATCCGTTTGCAAAGAGGACGTACGTACGTCATCCGCTCTCTGGGCGGCGGTGAACTGAACCGTTCCGCGGAAGATGCTCAGCTTGCGGCTAGCCAGGTGCCGGTTTCCTGTTACAGTTGGGAACGCGTGTGCGTATATACATGTACACGCGTGCTATAAGCAGTAGCTACTCCTGCGTAGCAAAATGAACGATGACTTGAAATGAGAGAAGTCCCTCTAAATTCATATAAATTTTCTCCTAGAACAATAATTAAAGAGATATTAATATACTAAACTATTTTTAATTATTATATTTCAATACTATTTTCAATATATATATATATATAGTACTCCCTCCGTTTCTTTTTATAAGGCGTATTTGGTTTCGTTAGGACAAGACTTTGACCAACGATTACTTCATTAATATATCATTTATGTAATACAAAATCATAATTATATATAAGTACTTTTGAATACAAATCTGCTAATATCAATTTTGTGTCATAAAAAATATATGCTAATAGAGTAATTGTTGGTCAAAGTCTTGTCCTAACGAAACCAAATACGCCTTATAAAAAGAAACGGAGGGAGTAAAACTTAGTATTTATTATGAACATGAGCAACATCACACTAATTTTATATTAAAATGTAAAATACCAAAAATTATTAAAAAAATACGTACTATTATTCTTAGGAGGCAGAGGTCCAGCTACCTAGCATGACTTCATCTAGCTAACATAGCCAGCCAGCTAGCACCTGCCTTGTTTTCCTGCCCCTACTCCTCACCGATGACTCTTTGACTTATGCGCCCGTTTCCCTCCTTCCTAGTACTACTGTAGAATACTATACCCCGGCAGGAAACCAGCCTGCCTGCCCTCGGTCGCTAGCTAGCTCCTGAATTTCCTTTGGACGCATGCACCTGCATACGCTACGTGTACAATCTCTTACATGCATGCAAACAAAGTGTGTGGCATCGCGTAAGTTACTCTCAGCTAGCTACGGCCTATATACCTGCTGGTGATCGTAGGGCTGAAAATGGACGAATAATAGATTTATCATATTTATTTTTATATTTTTTTCAGATACGGATAATTTGGATATGAATACAAATACGGATAATGCCAAATATAGATACGGATCGAATACGAATCGAATCGGATACGGTTACGAATATTTATCGGAACATGATAACCCCTTAGATTGTACATAAAAATCAACAAAAACACGTAACTAGTTGATTTGATCAAACCATTATTAAAAATGGAACAAATATAAGCATTTTCATTCACTTAGGCAATAGTTAGATACCATATAGCAAAACAAAATTATGTAAAACTTAGTTCATCATGCATATACGATTTGTTCATCATACATGTAGATCAAAACATAAAATGAAGGTGATTGTTATTTAGAGATACAAATGGAAGCGAACATAGAACACACTAAAAATTTGATAATACTTAACTATCATGTCTCTACAAAACATATATAACACTTACATGTAATGACCAAAGATTTGTGCTCTTTATTAAATTATGTATTTTTGAGTTTTTATACATTTTTAGCTACTTATTTAAAATATTTTCCTATTAAGGACAACAATTTTTATACTTTTTAGAAAATTTAAAATTTGATAAAATCTTGAAAATAAAAATTTTAAATTATAGACTATCAGGAATTTTTTCCAAAAAAAAATTCAAAATTTTTGGAGCTAGTTTGCCAATTTTAATAATTAAAACTTGATTTATGGATTAATTAAATTAGAAAACGATTTTAAAATTTAGGAACCTTATTGGGCCAAAAGAGTAGCTTGGCCCAGCCCATATGTATATCCGGATATCTGACCTATCGCTATCCGGATTATCCAAATCCGTATCCGTATCTGACAGATAGTGAGCTATCGAATCCGTATCCGTATCCGACAAAAAATCTGTATCCGTATCCGATCCGATACTATCCGAAAAATATCTGATCCGATAGAATTCATATCCGAAAATTATCCGGATCGGTCGAAAACTATCCGATCCGTTTTCATCCTAGGTGATCATATATTGCTAGCTAGGTAGTGGTGCTAGCGTTTGGGCAAAATACAACATTAATTTGTGATGCCTTTGGATAGATAGATACACCTATATAATGCCGTACCATATATATATATATATATATATATATATATATATATATATATATATATATATGGTTTTTAACATATTACAAATATTTGCCAATGAAAAAACGTACATACCAACTAGATGATTTTTCATATGTAAAATCTTGTACGTGAGATGGAAAAAAAATCACTACTACAGAAATGGTCAGCTCGGTCAGTTCTTTTTTGTTATCTGGGTCGTTTTGGTGGCGATACAAAGTCCTTAAATAGTGATGACGAGTGGCTATCACAATCGATTTTCGCCCGATAGAGATATAGCATTATCTGTTTTGGTTCCGATGCTGAAACCGACCCAAAGAGCTATTATCTCTATCGGTTTCGAGCTAGAAACCGATAGAGATAATTAGGAATCTGTATCGGTTTCATGATCAGAACCGATAGAGAAGTCCTTATGATCTCTATCGGTTCTTAGCGTGGAGCTGATAGAGATTAGTAAATTATCTATATCGGTTTCAAGCTCAAAACCGATAGAGATAAATCCCATGCTTCACCTTCACAATATATTTATATTCATAATATATTCACATTCACAGTATATTCACACTCACATATTGACAATATATGCACAATTGACATATTCACAGTGTACTCACAGATTGACATTCATAGTATATTCATAGATTGATGGTATATGAACATTTGAAAAATTCACAGTATACTCATAGATCAACAAATTCACACATTCACCGTATTGTTGACAGTATACATACTCAATGCAAAAATCAGTAGCACAATCCTCTAACGTAACTCTTTGCTCCAAGCAATTGCATCTATAATACCACATAAATTGTCCACTGAACATACTCACTGCAAAAATCAGTGGTACAATCCTCTGGCAGCATTTTCCTTGTAGAATTTCTTGGCACAAGAGCAGTAGTTCCTATTATGTTACAAGGGTACAATAAACTAGTTAAAATATTAGCAACATTACATTGAGAAACAACATTATTTGATAAATCAAGACAAGGAGACCTTAGGCTTTTTCATGTCTGCCATCATATGTGCCATAGCTTCCGCAACAAAGACTTTTTGGTTCTCCTTGTAGTTCTACAACTCCAGCACAATGCTCATTTGTTTTACACCAATAACTGATTGACTTACAATCACATCCCTTAATCCCTACAAAAGCAATCATTTGTTGTGAAAATATGCTATCTTAGTATATTATCAGTTACCATGTCGAATTAAATGCTAGAAACTTCAATAAGCTTAGCTTTGGCTACTTCCAACTCTGCGTTCTCCCTGTGCTCCTTAAGAGATTCAATATCATGCGATTTGTCATCTATCTTTCAGTTTTTGTTTTATCTCATAATTTTTTTTCTTGTTAGCTCAGACTTTCCCTTCAATTGTTCTATCTCCACTTCAAATTTTCGTTTAGCATCCAGCATCTTTTTCATGTCGTTTGTCTTATTTGTAAGCTCCATTTTATATATGATACTTGACAATATCAAAGTAAATATACTCATAATCAGGTAATTAAACATATGCATGATAATTAACATTTATAGAGGCATAACACTAGCAATCAAGATCAAGTTGATTTGAAAGCATTCTCAGATGTCAAGCTGCCTTATAAAGGCCTCCTCGCTACTAGGGATAAGATAATAGACTTGTTTGTGACAACATTACCAGCTTTAAAAATAGTTTATAAAACCTAATCAATTGGACCAAGATATATTTAAGAGAATCAATACTCAAGAATGCTTACAGAAACTACAACAGTACATACTACAAAAGCATGTAAACAGAGACTACCAGCAATAGTTAGGATGCTAAAAATAGCCAACAATAGCATAAACAAAACAATAATAGCCAAGCACAAGTAGAGCAGTAAGCACAATGAGCATGAACATATATATCTAACAGCAAACAGATCATACAAATTAAACTAATCAAGTATTGCAAGATGTAAAGAATTAATCAATGTTATCACAAACAGTCTAACCAGCCCAACACCTCATCGAACAATGCCTCCCCATATGCAACGTCCCAAGACAAGTAAATTGTCTAGCCCCTTTGCAATAGCAGTAAATAAATTAATCACAGGGAAATGATTATACTCACAAAGCACCAACTAAAAAGTCAGCTTAGCTAACACTGCTCGGGGAGAAGGCGGTGATGACGTGCTCAGAGGAGGAGACGACGGCAACGTGCTCAGGGAGGAGGTGACGATGTGCTTGGGGAGGAAGAGGTGAGGACATACTTAGGGGAGGAGACGATGGTGGCATGCTCAGAGGAAGAGGCGATGACGTGCTCGGGGGAGGAGACAACGTGCTCAGGGAGGTAGATGGGCAACCCCGGCAAGGGGAGGCGGAGGGGCGATGCGAGCGGAGAGGAGTAAAGTCCTTTTTATAGAATAAAGGGGAAGCCGAGAGATCAAGCGCGAGGTGGACAGATCTGCTTTTGGTATTTGAATGGATTGTGAGGAAGCCGAGAGGTCAAGTGCGAGAACGTTTGGTATGTGTACTATCACGATCAGTTCTAACCAAGTCAACACTATCGGTTCTGATATTAGAACCGATAGTAAAACATCACTATCAGTTCTGACTCTGATGGTGATACCTACAACATCACTATCGGTTCTGACCTTAGAACCGATAGTGATGACGATTGTGGGCAGCTAGAAAAATGAATAGAAACTTATTCGTGCGTTGGGCAAGAAGTGACACCCATACTATACTTAAGTGTGTGCTCACTACCACCAATAGTCCTATGCACGGAATATTAACCAGATGGCCCACGCTTAACCAAATAAGAGCCACCTGGTCGCACCATACACACTTACACATCCAAAAGATTTTTGATTCGTTTTCGAATAACCATACCGGGATTGAAACCAACCCTTCTGGGCATAGCACACACCAACCACCTCATAATCTTGGTATCGCCCACACTCACTTAGGGGTGTGAGTCACAATAGACAAGGAATGACGATCACACATGTCCACGCATCGGCTAGACATTAGTTGCCCTGGCGTATATCCCGGAGTACTCCTATGGACGGTTAAGGACAATTCTGGGTACTTGGATATTTGGTTGGCGCTAGTTCCCAAGATCAAAGCTTAGCACCCATATATCCCACATTTGAGATGTGTCATCACACATACACACATTTCTAAGCATTGATATAGCATAGTAGTAAACTAAAGAGCAATTACAACTACTTAGTATTACACGTACGTGGCCGACCGACCAAATATTACATCCAAAAGAAAAACACAGTGGAATAAATACATAAACCAAAAGTAGGGACAACGGTATGGCCATCCAAAACCCAGAGGCAACTGACTAGGAAGAGCCCTAGTTCACCTGTCCAAGTAGTCATAAGACCCTGGTGCGAAATAAGAGTCATCGGGGACATCATCTGTACCTTTGTCTAAATATTGTAGATTGAGCAATGGTGGGTACATGTACGTACTCGCAAAACTTTAGTGTATTGATATAATTTACATGAAAGGTTAATCCAAGGAATCAAGCTTCCGCACTAAGTTTTATTTTCAGCATAAGGCAGATTTTATTTGGAAGAGAGTAGTTCGTCAAATGGTATCGCAATTTTGAAATGAGCACTTGATATGAAACTAATAACATTATGTAAATTATATTTACAATATTTAATGGCCTTCCATTACCATGAACAGCAAGAAAATCTCAGCCAACCTTGGCTTTAGAATATACCAACCCATCACAACACATTTTTTTCAAGTTTTTCACAAAGACAAAGCTGTACTTGACATTATTTCCCTTTGTTGCTCATGACATGAGCACGGCTAATTAATTAGATTATATATCTACAGAGAGGGTACACTTTACCCACATGACATATTCTAGCAATCATGTCAACCATGCCTCGCGATACCTACAGTACCTGATTTGCTAGATTGTGATGAAGCCGTTCAACTAGCTAGAGCCTAGCCATGCACCAGCCCAGTGATGACAAACCCTTGCTGTGGCACTAGAAATCCAGACCCATATACTCAGTAATAATGATGGTTTACACCCCATCACATCCTTTCCCCCATAGCAAGGCATACACCATTATATTGGAATGCTTTAATTAACCCCAACACCTCAGTGAAGGGAGCACCTACAAGCAACATCGTATCCCCAGTTCACCCTTACTAATTCAGCCTACTAAAATGCAAGGCTAAACACTAACTAATTTACTAGGCTAAGGCTATCCCATACTAGCACATGTGGTTGCACATATTGACTTAAGGTGATAGCATCAAGTTCGGTCCCTAGTTTGACCCAGGCGAGGATCTCCCCCTATCTACGTGTAAGTCCATCCCTCGCACATCCGTCTATTGCCATATCTCACCTGCGTCTAAATCATAAAATATTTTTGCATATTTAGATTCTACATGAATTTACACAAATTTAGAGACTTGTTGCACTGGATTTGGAGTTACATAGCAAAATTTATGAGCATTTGAATACTGTTGGTTTTAGAAAATAGCTGAAAATGACAAAATACGCTTTTCTGACTTTGAACGCGTATTTCACCTTTTTGCGGTATTTTGAAATTCACCGTGCTGGCTGATAGGGTAGCTCCATGGGGTCAGTGACCATGTGGGTGTGAGGCACTGACAACTCGGGCCCGCCAGTCAGAGAGCCGAAGTAGAGGCGTGTAAAGAGGCGGCCGCCGGCGATGAGGCAGGGGTGGTGCGGCCCGGCTGGCAGCTTGGTTAGCAGCTGGGAGCCAAGGTAGTCCTAGGGCACTGGTTGGCTATGGCTACATGATGGTGAGGTAGGTTAGCAGCTTTGAGGGGCGGCGCACGACGGTAGCCGTGGCTGTGAGCGAGGAAGAGGGCAGCTTGAGCTCGAATGAGCAAGAGGGGGCTAGGAGGAGTCTAGGGTGGTAGAAGGCGAAGTGGTCATGGTGGTGGCTCGGTCGGCTTGAGCTGAAACCAAGGTGTGCAATGGCCTCAGGAGAGCTCAATGAGGTTTTGTGCAATGGTAATTGAGGAATGCCTCACCGAGTCAACTGAATTTTTTCACCTAGCTCCTCGAGCGAGCACAAGCAATGGTGCCCACCTACGACATGAAGCTCTAAATTATTGGGGGGGGTTGCTCCTGAAGGAGGGCAGCACGAAGTGACATGGTTGATTGGTCGATGGATTACCAAAGGAAGGAGGACACTTAGGTGTGCTCACCAGCCAGCATCAGCGTGCCTGTGCTCCCAATGCCTTGAGCACAGAGTGAGTTCATGGGAGATGGAGGCGAGATGTTGGCGAGTTGAGGAGGTGGGTGAGGCTTTGGCTGGCTTAAAGCAAGGAATGGGCACTCGGGCGGAGTCGATGAGGTGCGGTCACGTGGCAAGTGTGCTCTTTCTGCGCCCGTGCATGGTGCAGCGCTATTGTAGTTTCCATTTTCCTTGGGTTCACTTGCTTTGCTATTGTAGTTTTCAAATTAAAATTCTTGCAATACTGCTATTTTTGAACACTAGTTGAATTTTTAAGGCATTTTAATTTTGTGCAAAAACTTGAAAAAATATAATTATTGACCTTAGACATTGTAGTATTTTATAAAATTATTTTTCAAGATAGGTTAATTGAAGTTTTCATAAGTTTATTTAGAATGCTCAAAATTGGAGAAAAATCTATTTAAATAAGGCAAATAAATCTAGTAGAAATCTCAAAAATGCATTAGTAAGCATGCTGAGTCACTTTATATCATTTTCACATTTCATGGGATATTACAAACCTAACCCCTTACAATAATCTCATGCTCGAGATTAACTAGACCCGTCGAAGAAGTATGGAAATTTGTCTCTAAGGTGGTGTTCGCATTCCCAACTGGCATCCTCCTTAGTGTGGTTACTCCACTGGACCTTGAGCATCTTGATGGTACGGCTGCGAGTAAGACCCTCGACTACATTGAAGATGCGAATTGGATGTTTGCGATAAGAGAGATTAGGTTGCAAGTTGATAGTGTCCAAGTGAGTGAGCTCAGTGGGAGCTCGAAGGCACTTCTTCAGTTGAGAAACATGGAACATATCGTGTACATCCAAAAGTTGGTGCGGAGTTTCAAGTTGATATGCCACCTTGCCTCTGTTCTCTAGAATTCAGTATGGAGTGATGAATCGAGGGGGCAATTTTTTGTGGACTTGAAATCATTAAGTGCCACACAACGACAAGACCTTGAGGTAAACAAAGTCATTCTCCTCAAAGCTCAACTCATGGCAGTGATTGTTAGCGTAGCTCTTTTGCCGCGATTGCGCCTCCTTCAAACAACTTCTTATTAGATTGACATGGTCTTTAGCTTCTTGGATTATGGACAGTCCGAAGAATTACCTTTCACCTACTTCAGATCAAAACAGAGGTGTTCTACACTTCCTCCCGTAAAGTGCTTTGAAAGGCATCATTTGGAGACTTCCTTGAAAGCTATTATTGTAAGAAAACTTTTCAAACACCAAGCATTTCTCCCAATTTGTGCTATAGGACAGCACACAAGCTCCCAATATATCCTCCAAACTCAGATTTGTTCTTTTAGTTTGACCTCCCATTTGTGGATGAAAGGCCATGTTAAAGAATAGCTTAGTTCCGAGGAGCTCATGTAAGCTCTCCTAGAACCGAGATGTGAGTTGCTGCCCACGATCGAAAATGATGACTTTAGGAACACTGTGAAGTCAAACAATATGGTTCATGTAGAATTCAGCAAGTTTGGTTCTATTATAAGAGATGCGCATTGGAATAAAATGAGCCACCTTAGTCAAACGGTCGACAATAACCCATATAGAGTCATGCCCGTTCGATGTCTTCGGTAAGCCGATGATGAAGTCCATGCCAACTTCATCCCATTTTCATTCAGGAATTCGTAAGGGTTGGAGCATCCCCTATAGTCACTAGTGGTCTGCCTTAATGCATTGACACACGTCACAAATAGCAACGTGCGCAGCAACGTCCCGTTTCATACCAGGCCACCAAAACTTTCCCCGGAGGTCCTGGTATATCTTGGTGCTTCTAGGATGGATTGAGCGAGGAGATTCATGACCTTATTTTAGGATCAACTCCTTGATTTATTAGTCATTTGGAACACATATTTTCTATCCACGCATGACCAAACCATCGGCATTTTCAAAGAATCCCGATTGCGCATCCTCTTTTATCCTGCGCTTAATTTCAGCCACTACTGCGTCGTTGCGCTAAGCAGCCTTAATTTGTTATTTAAGGGTTGGTTTCAGGGTTAGGGCTATGACATTATCCTTTTTAGCCAATACCAAGTTGAGTTTGCGCAATTCTTCGAGTAGTTCCGGCTGATTGACAAGAATTAAGGCATCGACGGTGTGTAGTTTCTGGCAAAGAGCATCAACCACAACATTCTCCTTGCTAGGGTGATAATGGATGCCCATATATAATCCTTAATTATCTCAAGCCATCTTCGCTTCCTAAGGTTTAGATCTTGTTGGGTGAAGAAATAATTTATATTTTTGTGATTGGTGTATATTTCGCATCGGTTGCCAATAAGGTAGTGCTGCCATATCTTGAGAGCATGAACAATGGCTACCAACTCCAAGTTGTAAGTGGGATAATTGGCTTTTTGAGGCTTTAAGTGGTGTGAAGCATAGGCCACATCCTTTCCCTCTTGCATCAACACACAACCGAGGCCTTGACGGGATGCATCGCAATACACGTCGAAGCTCTTGTGTATGTCGGGCAATATGATTACCAGGGCTGTTGTGAGTTTTTACTTTAGCTCTTGGAAACTTGATTCACAAGCTGATGACCACTCAATTTTTTTTCCTGAGTAATTCAGTCATTGGCTTTGCAATTTTGGAGAATTTCTCAATAAACCAGCGATAGTAACCGGCAAGATTGAGAAAATTTCAAATCTCAGGAGCAGTTCAAGGCTGCTCCCAAGCAAGCACATCTTGAATCTTGTTCAGATCAACAGCGACTCCTCCTTCGGAAAAGGACATGGCCTAGGAAGCCAACTTCTTTTAGCTAGAACTCGCACTTGCTAAGCTCCGCATATAATTGATGCTCGTATAGTTTGTCGAGCACCATGTGCAAGTGAAGCCAGTGCTCTTCTTCGCTTTTTAGAATAGGTGAGAATGTCATGAATGAATACCACAAATTTGTCCAAATACTCCATGAACACCTTATTATTAAGATTCATGAAAGTAGCAGGTGTATTAGTTAGCCCCAAAGAAATTACAGTGTACTCATACAAACCATAACAAGTGGTAAAGGCGATCTTTGAGATGTCCTTCAGTCTGATTTTGACTTGGAAATTGCCAAATCTCAAGTAAATTTTAGAAAAAGACAAGAGCTCTACTTATTTGATCAAATAAGTCATCAATCCATAGAAGCGGATATTTGTTCTTGATGGTGACTTCATTCAATGATCGGTAGTCGACACACATCTGGAGAATATCATCCTTCTTCTTAACGAATAGCACCGGACTTCACCATGGAGACAAGCTAGGGTGGATGAAAACCTTGTCTAGCTGCTCCTTTAGTTGTTTCTTTAATTCAACGAACTCATCTAGGGGGCGTACAATAAAGACGCTTGGAGGTAGGTGCCATCTCGGGTAGAAAAAAATGACGAACTCCATATCCCGGTTCAGTGGCATATATACCTGGTAGCTCTTCTGGAAAAACATTGGGGGTATTCACAGACAACGGGCACTTTATATACCTCCAAAACCGAGAGAGTGTGGAGGGATGGCTAATGCAAAGTGGAGGTTTGTTCAGAGGAGCATACAACATGAATACCATCGGAATTGACCAGAGAAATAGCTCAGTTAGCACAATCAATGTGTTCCTTGTTCTTAGATAGCAAGTCCATTCCTAGAATGACATCAATCCCTAGTGAATTAATGTTGATTACATCACCTTCGAATTCTACCCTATTGATCTAACTCCCAGGCTTATAAGTTTTGCTCATATGACGGACCCGGGTGAATAGATTAACATGTTATTATCTATATAGTTAACTTATATCTTTTGTTGCTCAATAAATTTTGTGGATATGAATGAATGAGATGCTCCAGAATAAAATAAGACCAAGGTGGGAGATGAGTGCACAAGAAACGTACCCAGCACCACATCGGGCGTGTCATTCATCTCTTTGGTGGTTGCAAGATGGAGGCAGCCATGCCCAAAGCCTTAGGCTAGCTATCCTCTTTGGTGGCCTCCACATCCACGTGCTAGACCTTGATGACAATGTGTAGCATTTTATGGCTGAGGGCATCGCTGGTGGCCTCCTTTGTGGGCAATTGTTTAGGAAGTACCCCTTCTCGCCACAAGCGAAGCAAGTGATGGCAGCGACCCAGTCTTTGCCTCTGAATGGCTACCCTTCGTGGTTATACGGTTGAACCTCAGGTGGAGAAGGGTGGGGATCATGCCCTTGAGGTCTTGGAGGTGGCAGTGCAGAGGAATGATCGCTAGAGGGCTGCCAAGCACGTGGTTTTGAGGGACCATTGCTAGAAGATTTTTGCGCCAGCCACTTGAGCTTCTAGCTTTTGATCACAGTCTTTGTGCTATCTTGAACCCAAATAGCCTTGTCAACCAATATTTGCATATTGGGGACATCATGAGTAGTGAGAGAGTGCTACGCTTCTTCATTGAGGCGTCCTGAAAGAGAGTAATGCTCCTTGCCTTACTCAGTATTTCATTGGTGAAATATTGGGCAAGGTAATTGAAGCGATGAAGGAAATTGATCATGGATATGAAGCCTTGCCTGAGATTGTAGAACTCCCTCTTTTTAATCCCCATAGGGCTTAAGGGGATATGTGTGGTGCGAAAGGCGTCCTTGAAGGTCTCCCATGAGGTCACTTGGCCTGGTGGGCGAATAGCATTGTAGCTATCCCACTAAGCCGTAGCGGCTCCTTGGAGATAATATGCAATGTACTGCACTTTCTCCTTATCATTGCATCGCACGATGTTGAGCTTTCCTTCGATGCCGCGAAGCCAATCATTGGAGTTCAAGGGATCGGTCGCTGAAGAGAAGCTCGGCTAGCAAGTCTGTTGGAACTTGGCCAAATGTGATTGGGGTGGCATGGCTACCACCCCACTGTATGTTGCGGTGGCATTGAGGTTCTCAGTGTTTTGCACCATCCTCTTGAGGAGGCATTTTGCATTACGAGAACTTGCATCATAGATAGCGGAGGGGGCAACCCCTTGCTTTGAGCCTCTTGGTGATTATGAACGGTTCTTGCTCTTCTACGGGAGTGCCAAAGCACTATGTCTCATGGCTTTGAGACCCTAGGTGCAGCGGGTTGGGTTGCACCGGATTGGACACTCTCCCTCCGGGATGTGGCCCTCACGAGCAGCACCACTTGCCATGACCATGTGCACGGATTGAGTCACCAGCATCCTGTCACATACATGAGAGTTGAGCAATATAGTCGTGGCGAATAAGGTAACAACTTGAGATGGATGTATAGTGAGGGTAGGATAAATAAGCATGCGTATTCGAGTTCGAAAACCGATCTCATGCTTAAATAAAATTATGGACATCAAGAGTAGATTGCATAGATTGCGATAAGGGTGACAACATTAACATAGTTTAGTCTCCATACATAGGTGTCATGGGGTCATCAACAACTAACACGAACCATCCCATTAGTGTCTTTTACAAGTTTGTGCAGCAAAAGTACAATAAGAGTCAGCTCATACTACAACCCAAAAGTGAGATTTAACGGCTAAGTCATCTAGCCTCATCCTAGGCATTGCCAATAGCGTGGGGAGTGCCAGGAGTGTTGAGGGCAGTGGGTGGTGAAGGAGGTGCAACAGGCATCATCAGCTCGTACTCATGCCCATTGAAGAATATGCTCTCCCCTCGCATCACATTCACGGGACCGCTAGAATGAGCGGCTGTGGCGCGGTGTCCATGGCCTCCCATTGACATGCAGGCACGGCGAATGACATGGCGTTAGCAGCCATATGGGTGTGAAAGGTCCTCTGCGGGTGAGTATGCTTTGTTCCCTATACACTACTCTGTAGAGAAGAAGCCATGATGGAGTAGTGGGGCCATGTGAGTCTCCAGCTTGGCTATGCAGTGATTTGCGAGGATCAAGTCGTCATGGAGGTGGAGGAAATACCTATAATGGGACCTCACTAGACCCACGAGCTGGGCGAGTGGTGTGTCCAGCACAGCATCCATCATTGCGAGACATTCTCCAAACTATCTCTCGCACACAAGATAGTGGGGAAACATCTCTGCATCTCAGGGAGGTCATGATAGAGATGAACGATGGCAGCGTATACTCCGTAGTGCAACACCGAAAGTGGGTTCAGTGCCATCCCATGGTAGCGTCAAGTTGGCTCTCCAGCATGGCACCCATGGATGGTCACCTCCGTGATAAACATCTCGGAGGATGGGCTAATGGCTGAGTGGGAGATGCGACACTCTGGCAGGTGAGTAAAAACGGTGCGACGCATCATGTCCCATAGGGCCTGCTGCTAGGAGCCTTCTACTATTGCCCAGGTGTAGTAGCATGGTTCTTATCGGCATGCCATGTAAGAAAGGGAAAGGTTCAGGTTGGTATAGCCTTATGTGGAATAAAACAAGCTAAGTGGAGGAGAGGCGATAAAAATGGAAAACTCGATGCCATGGTTCTGTCCAGAAGGATCCTAGAATTTTTAGATGCATCTATAGGGCTGATAAATTATGGAAAAAAAATTTAGCTACCAAAGGAAGAGATGCATCTATGGTAAAAATTTTCAAAATTTTTACACTGCCAGATTATCCTATGAAAATATGCATTTGTGCTGTTATCCAGAATTCCACTACGCGTCTACTTGCATCTTCCACATATTTTTAACCCCTGTTTCCAAGCTCAAATATTATGAAATTTTAAAGGTTTAGTTTTGACTCAACTAGGTCCTTTTCAGAATTTTGGTGGTATTTTTAGATTTTGTTAAGTCAGGCACACAACACCCTATACTTCTTATCCTTTCCACTACTCACTGCATGTCTAGCTTTTGAAACAAGATAAGGCCGTAAAAATTTTAGTCTCTCAAAGAGATGATGCAGAGTAAGACGAGGTTAGGGAAGGTCCATACTAGTCCTACCATGTTTTTAAGTTTTGTGTCTTCCATAAAACCTCTTAGCTTAGTGAATTCAAAAACGTAGTTTTCAACAATTTGAATGACATGAAGAATAGGGTAACTACACATTTTTTAGATTGTATTATTCTCTTAGAAGGTCAAATTTTGAAGTTAAGATGAATATAAAACTGTTTTGAAGGATAAAAGGAGGAAAGATGACTATAGAGGGATAAGAGTAGCATTTCATCTCCACCTTTTCGCAAATAAGCCTTTATACCTTAAAATAACTTTTTGAGAAGAAATCTTTGTCCTTAATTCTATCAACCATGCTAACTAAGGCTATTCCTACATTCGTATGGGCTCTGATACCACCTCTTGTGGGCACCCAGAAACATGAATTGAACCTCACTCGAGAGTTGGTCTAGAAGTGATACTCATACTCCACTTAAGTATATGCTCACTGCCACTAATAGTCTCGTGCATGGAATATTAATCAGATGGCCCGCACTCAACTAAATAAGAGCCACCTGGTTGCACCGTAGACACTCACACGTCCAAGAGATTTTCGATTCTTTTTCGAATAACCATACTAGGATTGAAACCAACACTTTTGGCACATGTCGGCTGCCTTAGAACCTTGGTAACACCCACACCCACTGAGGGGTATGCGTCGCAATAGACAAGGAACGATGATCGCAGGTATCCACATGTCAGACGGTTGAGGATAATATTGTGTACCCAGACATGTTGCTGGCGCTAGTTCCCAATATCAAAGCCTCATGCCCACATATCGTGCATTCAAGATGTGATCACACATACACACATTTCTAAGCATTGACATAGCATAGTAGTAAACTAAAGAGCTATTACAACTACTTAGTATTACAAGTACGTGGCTGACCTGCCAAATATTACTGTAGAGAGTGTATACTTTATCCACATGACACATTCTAGCAATCATGTCAACCATACCTCACAATACCTACAGTACCTAATTTGCTAGATTATGACGAAACCGTTCAACTAGCTAGGGCCTAGCCTTGCACCTACCCGGTGATGACAAATCTTTGCTATGGCATCAGAAATCTAGACTCGTACACTCGGTACTAACGATGATTTATGCCCCATCGTGTCCTTTCCCCCGCAGCAAGGCATACACCATTATTGTAACACCCCAGCATCGAGTATGTCTAAATGTTACCAAACATAGACTAAACAACATCTAAGTACCACAAATAAAGATAAATTACAGCAAAGGTGCGAAAGCTAAAACCGAAAATTTCGGAAGCATCTCCTTTGTTTTTCCATGAATTGAACCAACAATAATAATAAGGCATGATATACCATGATAAGAGACATCTAAAACAGCAATATCAATTGGTATAGCATCACTTATGTCTAAAATAGGGAATTCAACCATTCCACAAATTATAACGAATCAAACAATGAACTTAAACTCAAACCAAGCCATACACCAAGTTTCATGGCACTAATCATTAATATCACGACTCCAAATGATTAAACTGTCTACAAGTGTGAAGCTACGTGTAGAAGTGTAGCTAATGCCCTTTCTCGCATGCCGGTTTCATGGTACCTAAAAACAACATAAAACACAAGCGTGAGTTCATCACTCAGCAAGTATATTGCAATGATATCAATACAATAACAACTCACATACATACTTAATGCCATTCACATATCCTGAGAATCAACTCATGAACTTCATTTATGCTCTCATATAACATCATCATAAACATCTCAAATAACATCTTCATATGCATCTCATAGAACATCATAATCATCTCATAAACCACTTCATTCATGCAATGCAATGCACATATCCCTTTGAAGCACATACCGGTATTACCGAGTGCACACACGTCGGCGTGCACCCCCTTTCCCCTTCCATCCCATAGATGGAGGGTGCCTACTCTTACTGACTCGCTCCCATGCGCAACCGTGGATGGGACTACGAGGTAGGTCTTTCGTGTTCACTATGTGTGAACACAGAGGCCCGCATCAGCATGGGATGCCTCTTCCATTATGAATGCACATATGACATAAACATGTAAAGATTGGCATAAACATTTAATACAACGAAATCATGATCAATATGAAATCATGTTCATCATGTCATAGGCAAACATCAATCATGGCATCATATCATAAAACATGTGTAAACCATCTCATATTCAAACATTACGGCACCCTAAGCCGCAACCACTACAATACACTTGCCTTAACCTCGGGCGACGGATTGGCGAGAGGTTGAGGGCACTCCCGGGGTCACACCACCTGCACATAAGTACCACATACTCAAAACGTGCCCACAAAATAGTACATACTCGCTCATCTACCCCGATTACGCAAACTACTCCCGAAAACGAAAAATAGTGAATCTGTCCCCCCCGGGACAGCAGACTTCAATCTAGCATAACTTGAGTTCAGGTATCCAAATCGAGTAAACGAGTACATCATGGCGAAGCTTAGGAAATTCCTAACTTTTTCTAAGTATTGGGAAAAACTGATTCGGCTTCTAAAATTGTTTAATCTACAAAACATTACGTTCTGTCCCAATTACGTCACAGATTTGAACCCGTTCGGTAAAGCGACCATAACTTCCAAACGTCTTGGCGGAATTGGACGTTCTTGGTTTCCAATTAAAGGTATTGAAGTTACCTACAACTTTCTCAACAGGCGGACGACCAAATTCTGATTCTAAAATCGCTAAAACTCGAACCCTAGGTCGAGTGCACAAACTGCCCAAAACAGAGAACATGGCAAACTCTAGTTTTCATCCAATCTACCCAATTGCAGCACCACCACTCGATCTAAAAGCATTGAAACACCCCCGTACCACAGCACCTAGACCAACCCCAGGGATTGCCCAAAACCATACCTTCACCGACGAACAACGAACGATGAATGTCCTCTCCTCCTGGTTTCCCCAATCGACTTCCTCGCGCCGGAACCGCCGGAACTCCTCATCGCGGGGCTTCCCGATGGATGGAACAGCGGGGTGGCGAGGTGGGAAGCTCCCCTAGGGCAGCAAGGAGGGTGGAAAGGGGAGGGGTGGTGGCGCAATGGGGAAGAGGGAGGGGCGCATGGGAGTGGCGCAAGGAAGGGGAGAAGGGGGTGGCGGCTATGGGAGGGGGAGGAGGAGGTGGGGCGCATGGGGAGGTCTTTAATTTGGAAGTTGATTAGAGTTGATTAGAGTTGCTATTTACGTTGTTGCAAAATACTAGTATATTTGGAAGTATGCAGTTGTGTCTCTACAATGCTAGTATTGATATCAATTGAGAAGACATATGACTTTTTGTTAATGATGTTGTTAAGGGCAGTGTTAATGTTAGTATTCAATCTATTTTAAATAGTTGGAGTATGTTGTGTGGTGGTAGTTTTTGTTATGACCTTTGAATAGAGTAGCTAAAAGAAATGTTGTTGGTTGATGAACATGCCCATTTGTTGTTATTGATGACTAAGTAGTGGTGGTAACTGTTTAGATTACTCGTTGGAAAATCATGGTTAAATAGAGGGAAATGTTAACATGTTGTGATGGAGTGAGCTTTGGATAATTAATATGATAAATGGTCTTATCCTTAATGAAAGTATAACTTAGAGTCTCACTTACGAATTCTTCCCTGTGGAGATAATATTTACATGTTGAAGTCGTTGTTTAACTGAATAAGGTTCGGTTGTCGAGACGTGAATATATAGGAAGTATGAAATTTATATGTTGATCTTGCTGAAAGATTTGTTGAAGTACTATGCTCCAATAGAGAATAAGAAGTATTATGATTTAGTGATCTGTGGGGATCATGTCAATATAGTATTGGTTGGGTGCATTTTTGATAAGCATCATAAACCCTAATTAAAAGTGTTAGGAATGGTAACTAGAGGAAGAATTCGTTGTGAAGCTTTTGGTTTAATTGTGTTGGGGCTTCTCAGGGAGTAAATAGTGATTATTGAAGTCTTTAATGGAAAGCGTAGTGGAGTACTAGAGATGGTTCTTTTTATGCTGAGCTTGTGTTCAAAAGCTTTTGGACTGGGTCGGTTGTTTGCCCTTTTGGTTGAAGGGTTTTCGGTCAAGATGTTCCATATGCTGTGTTTCAGAGTTTCCCTAAAACTCGTAGAAATTGGTGCAAATATTTGGTTTTGGCTAATTTGTTTAGTTGGTGCTATGAGTATGGATTTACACCCCAAAAGTTTTTGAGTCGATCGCGCCCTTTCGCGTTCGCACTGAATTATCTTTGGAATTAATTTTAAAAGGAAGCAGATGGTCATAAAGGGTTGTGTTGGAAACTTTTGAGTTAAGTCCTTGATGTGTAACTCTGTTTGGCTAGAGTTGGAGTCATTTGGAAAATGTGTCTGGTGTGCGGATGTTTCACAAGTCTAGTTTTTATGAAAGTTTCATAAGTGAATTTGGTTAGTGAGGAGTTTTTCTTTTGGGATTGAGTTCCCTCTCTTTTGATAAAATTTATGGCGGTTGTGTGTGCAGATGTTTGACTTTGGAGTCGATGTTCTGTTCCAAAAGGTTGAGTTTGTTTTTGCGAGGTGTTGCAAGGTTAGTTTTAAATGGATGATGGGTTTTCACACGATGTGGTGTTTTGTTGTTAACGTTATTGCCGTCATAGTCTATATGATTTAGCGTGAATCATTGTTATGTGTATTTCAATCATGTGATACCGAGGAAGAAGTCTTTTTGTGAATGACTTTTCGGTATTGTTGTTATATGATGAATGAATGGTGAAAAGTAAACAAGACATCGTGTATAGATGTTAAATGATAAAAGAGTCGTTGAGCTAGGTCGGTGAGAAAGTCATATATGGAGATATGACTATTCCAGAGTGCTCTTGAAGTATGTGCATTCATGTCATGAAACGAGATTTCCTTTGCCTTCTAGTATGAAAAGAAAAGAATGAATAATTTCTGGTATTGATTGTGGTGAAGGGATGTGTGTTTCCTTTGCGTTTTGGCTTAGGAAATTAAAATGAATACTCTCTGGTTGTTGTCGAATCCTTTCCAAAGTGGTTTTAACGCTTTGGGGTTTGAGTTGTTGGATGAGGGCCACTTGGGTTCATGTTATGGTTGAGCTCACTCAATGATTGTGCTCTTTATCGTGGTCCTTTGAGTGGAAGGTTGTGTATGACTCAATGCAAACCTTCGTGGAGAATTGTGTCGTTGAGGTGTTCCTCAGTAGGGTTGATTACATTTTGAGTGGACCACTTGGTGATTGCTAGTGATCGTTTTTCCTTTTGAAGTGTATTGGTGCTTTTGTCGTTGGGCAAGAAGCGAGTTGTGTCTAACCACAGGGGAAAGTTCTGTCGTTTCTGTTACGCGAGTCTTACGGATCCTGGTTAAAGTAGGTTGTTCGTTCTGTGGTAATCTTAGAGCGTTGTGTCTCTCCTGCTTCAAGGCTGCCTTGAGTACAAGGAACCACAGAAGGGAGGTTGGTACCGTATTTTTCTGGAGAGTAGCCTGAGTTAAAGGGATCGGGCACTTCAGTGCCAAGGAATGCTTAGAACGAGGAGTATGAGACCGTTTTCCTGCGTGGTCTGTTTGGGATTTTATCCTATCGCTTGGGTCATGCCGAGGCCTTGTTTGAGTGCTTTGTGTTTCAATGTTGAGTAAAGTTCTCGCAAGTTTTTGATTGTGAGTTATCTTTAGAGCTGTCAGTCTTTGATCCTTAGCTCCTTGCCTCTGAGTGCTGGCTGGTGCAAGTCGTAGGGGCTTCTAAGCGGGTTCTGAGGTGTGGACCATAACTCCCTTTGATTTGATTGTTTGCGAAGTGGCGTGTCTCGGATTCGGGGTCGAATCCTGTTGAAGGGGGGGAGAATGTGACACTACGGAATGGTGTGACATTATTTAACGTGAATGTTAAGGTCAAAAAACTTTATGAAATATGGTATTGGAGGTTAAAACCATATGATAGGAGGCTTAATAGCGTTTTCGGGCCGTTTTCGGGCCGTTTCCGGGGTTTTGGGCCTTTCCGGGGGAGTTTGGGCCTAAAGGAAAGGGTCGTGGGCTTTGGTGGGATGGAGTTTGAGTCCTAAAAAGAGTAGGAGACCTGGTTGGGGGCCTCCCCCAGCCCCTTTAGGCGTTCACCCCCTGCCCTTGCGCCCCCACAAGTCCTAGCCACCCCCCCACACCTCCCCACCTCCTCCTTGTGGCGCCTCCACCTCCCCCATTGCTCCCCATTGTTCCACCACCTCTCCACCACCTCTCCTCCTCCCTTTCTGCCCCTAGGGGAGTTCTCCACCTCCACACCTCAAAGATCCATCCGTTGGAGCGCTCCGCGACGAGGAGATCCGGCGGGATTGGAGCGAGGAAGGAGATCGCGCGAACCGGGAGGAGATCTATTGGGTTTTCGTGCGTTGGGCAAAGGTATGGCCTTGGGAATCCTAGGGGTTGGTCTAGGTACTGTTATAAGGGTGTTTATCAAGTTTTTAGATCAATTGGTGGTACTAGAATTGAGTAGATTGGATTAGATCTAGAAGTTGCCACGTTCTCTGTTTCGGGCAGCATGAGCAGTCGACCTAGGGCTCGGTTTTTCGCCAAATTAGAATCGGAATCTGGTCGTACAGACGTTGAATAAGTTGTAGATAATTTCGTTATCTTTCCGTGGATATAAAGAACGTTAAATTCCGCCCAGCCGTTTGAAAGTTATGGCTGTTTTACCGAGCGTGTTAAAATCTGTGACGTGATTGGAACAGATCACGGTATTTTGTAGATTAAACAACTTTAGAGTCCGAATCAGTCTTTCCCTATACATAGAAAAAGTTGGGAAATTTCCTAAGCTACGCGAGGATGTACTCGTTTAATTGATTCGGAGTCTTAGAACCCGAGTTATGCCTTTTGGAAGGCTGCTGTCCCAACGGGACAGAACCTCTGTTTTTAGGTTTTGCGAGTAGTTGGCAATGTCGGGGTAGATGAGGGTTTGCGTACTGTTTTGTGGACATGATTGTGAGTGTGTGATACCTATGTGTAGGTGGTGCGACCCCGGGAGTGCTTTCTACTTCCCGCCAATCCGTTGCCCGTGGTTGAGGCAAGTGTGTTGTGATGGATAGCGATTTGTAGGTTGCTTGTTGAGAATAGATGGAATTGACTACATGATATATGATCTCTTGCCATGCTTTTATGATTGCCAATGATATGATGAGCATGTTTATTATGTTATGATGCCATGTGTTAATATGTGAGTTAAACATGATGTTGGCATAATTGCATACATGACATGTTACATGGCCCGGGCGGTGAGGAAGTCATATCTAATCCGGGAAGGTCGGTGAGAAAGATATGACTAATCCGGAGAGCCAATGAGTAAGTCCTACATCGTGATTCCATTCACCGCGGTGAACGGAAGCGAGGAGTAGGCACCCTCCATCTTCGGGATGGAAGGGGGGAGAGGGTGCACACCGACGGGTGTGTACTCAACCATACCGGTATGAGTTTCCAAGGAGACATGAGCATTGCATTGCATACGTAATGATGATGATAATGTTATGTGTTCATGAATGAGGTGATATACATGATGTGAGACATTATTGCCATGTTATTGTTCTTGTTGTCCATTGCAATATGCTTGCTGAGTGATGAACTCACGCTTGTGTTTATGTTGTTTTCTTTTAGGTACCATGAATCCGGCATGCGGGGAAGGGAAATAGTCACACTTCCACACGTAGCTTCACTCTTTTGATTTCACAAGTCATTCAATTAGTGTTGATAATAAATTGAGTGTGATGATCATTGCTTTAAGGCTTAGCTTTGCTAAATGAGAATCTTTTCGTTCGTTTGACTCTTGGAGACATTATATGTTTGGAACTAGACTTACATTGTTGCTAAGTCGTTAATTATTGCTATTTTAGATGCTTTCCATTATGATATAACTTGTGTTACTGTTGTTGCTCCTTCAATTCATGTTAAAACAAAGGAGATGCTGCCGAAATCTCGATTTTTAGCATGTGCGCCTTTGCTGGAATTTATGTTTAATTGTGGTATTTAGATGTTGTTTAGCTTATGTTTGCTAGCATTCAGGCATATTAAATGTCGGGGTGTTACAGAAATATCGATTCATGACATGCATGCATCTTTTCAAGAGCACTCCGGATTAGTCATATATCCCTATATGACTTTTCATATATCCCTATATGACTTTCTCACCGACCTGGCTCATCGACTCTTTTATGTTTAATCGTACATAAACGTTGTCATTGTTCCTTTTCACCATTCATTCATCATGTAACAAACAGTACCAAATAGTTATCGAGTATGCCTAAATGTTACCAAACATAGACTAAACAACATATAAATACCACAAATAAAGATAAATTATAGCAAAGGTGCGAAAGCTAAAACCGAAAATTTCGACAGCATCTCCTTTGTTTTTCCATGAATTGAAGCAACAATAATAATAAGGCATGATATAGCATGATAAGAGACATCTAAAACAGCAATATCAATTGGTATAGCATCACTTATGTCTAAAATAGGGGATTCAACCATTCCACAAATTATAACGAATCAAACGATGAACTTAAACTCAAACCAAGCCATACACCAAGTTTCATGGCACTAATCATTAATATCACGACTCCAAATGATTAAACTGTCTATAAGTGTGAAGCTACGTGTAGAAGTGTAGCTAATGCCCTTTCTCGCATGCCGGTTTCATGGTACCTAAAAACAACATAAAACACAAGCGTGAGTTCATCACTCAGCAAGTATATTGCAATGATACCAATACAATAACAACTCACATACATACTTAATGCCATTCACATATCCTGAGAATCAACTCATGAACTTCATTTATGCTCTCATATAACATCATCATAAACATCTCAAATAACATCTTCATATGCATCTCATAGAACATCATAATCATCTCATAAACCACTTCATTCATGCAATGCACATATCCCTTTGAAGCACATACCGGTATTACCGAGTGCACACCCGTCGGCGTGCACCCCCTTTCCCCTTCCATCCCATAGATGGAGGGTGCCTACTCTTACTGACTCGCTCCCATGCGCAACCGTGGATGGGACTACGAGGTAGGTCTTTCGTGTTCACTACGTGTGAACACAGAGGCCCACATCAGCATGGGACGCCTCTTCCATTATGAATGCACATATGACATAAACATGTAAAGATTGGCATAAACATTTAATACAACGAAATCATGATCAATATGAAATCATGTTCATCATGTCATAGGCAAACATCAATCATGGCATCATATCATAAAATATGTGTAAACCATCTCATATTCAAACATTACGGCTCCCTAAGCCGCAACCACTACAATACACTTGCCTTAACCTCGGGCGACGGATTGGCGAGAGGTTGAGGGCACTCCCGGGGTCACACCACCTGCACATAAGTACCACATACTCAAAACGTGCCCACAAAACAGTACATACTCGCTCATCTACCCCGATTACGCAAACTACTCCCAAAAACGAAAAATAGAGAATCTGTCCCCCCTGGGACAGCAGACTTTAATCTAGCATAACTTGAGTTCTGTGTCTCCAAATCGAGTAAACGAGTACATCATCACAAAGCTTAGGAAATTTCCTAAATTTTTCTAAGTATTGGGACAAACTTATTCGGCCTCTAAAATTGTTTAATCTACAAAACATTACGTTCTGTCCCAATTACGTCACACATTTGAACCTGTTCGGTAAAACGACCAGAACTTTCAAACAGCTGGACAGAATTGGACTTTCTTGGTGTCCAATTAAAGGTATTGAAGTTACCTACAACTTTCTCAACAGGCGGCCGACCAAATGCCTAGTATAAAATCGTGAAAACTCAAACCCTAGGTGGAGTGCACAAAATGCCCAAAACAGAGAACATGACAAACTCTAGTTTTCATCCAATGTTCCCAATCGCAGCACCACCACTCGATCTAAAAGCATCGAAACACCCCCCTACCACAGCACCTAGACCAACCCCAGGGATTGCCCAAAACCATACCTTCACCGACGAACAACGAACGATGAATCTCCTCTCCTCTCGGTTTCCCCGATCGACTTCCTCGCGCCGGAACCGCCGGAACTCCTCGTCGCGGGGCTTCCCGATGGATGGAACAACGGGATGGCAAGGTGGGAAGCTCCCCTAGGGCAGCAAGGAGGGTGGAGAGGGGAGGGGAGGGGTGGTGGCGCAATGGGGAAGAGGGAGGGGCGCATGGGAGTGGCGCAAGGAAGGGGAGAAGGGGGCGGCGGCTATGGGAGGGGGAGGAGGAGGTGGGGCGCATGGGGAGGTCTTGGGGGTGCCCTAGGGCAGGGTGGCTGCCCCCTCCTCCCCACATGGGCCAAGAAGCCTCCACCTCCGGCCCAAAAAGATCCCCCAAGGCCCAAGTTTCCCCGGAAAGGCCCAAACAACCGAAAACGGCCCGAAAAAGCGCTATAAAGTCGTACCGAAACGCCGAAATATATAATGTCACATTTTATAATATTACACTCTCTATTCTCACATCCTATGATGTCACAATTATATTAGAATGCTTTAACCCCAACACCTCGGTGAAGGGAGCACCTATGAGACACCATACCCCCGGTTCACCTGTACTACTTTGGCCTACCAAAATGCAACACTAAACCCTGATTAATTTACTAGGTTAATGATGATCAATCTTGAGGAATTTTTAAAAATTCGAGACAAACCGACCAATTTCAACTGAATGAAAAATAGTTCAAACCATATTAGAAAATTTTGAATTTTTTTGTAGATGGTCCTAATGCAACACTAATATTCTCATAAAATTTTTGGATGATGATCGAGCTTGAGAAATTTTTAAAAATTCTAACAACCGAGGTACTTAATTAATGACCACGAGAATTAATGTGCATAGGCTAATTGGATGATCTACTGACTGTAGCAATTTGAAAAAAAATTTCAATTTTTTTAATTTCACCGAATCTTGAATCTCGAGGAGGTCCGAAAACTGAGATTTCGGCGAGATTTCACCGAATTTCGGCGAGATTTGAATCCTTGGTCTCAAGAGTACATAAAAATTGGTTTCATCATTTTCATACTTGATTTGTGAAAATTTTATGTAGTACACATTCTAAGCCTTGTTAAATTAATCACAAATAGATAGTTCTTAAGTATAATGAAGCATGTGTTGCATTGTTGTACTTAAGACAACTAAATTTATTAAATTGATTTTAGGTTGTGCTCAATCAATATAAGTGGCATCGATTATGTATTAATGGAGTGCAAGAGATGATTGATATAACCAAGTGTTTTGGACTAACCATTTTCTATGAGTTGTGATGAAATAGAGTTAGGTCCAAAGATTGAAAAGATGAGAACGTTCATCAAGAGGAGATAAACAAGATGATGAGAGAGACTGGTGATGATCTTGAAGTGTAGATTGATTGAAGATCATAAAAACTTCAAGGGAGCTAAGTGATGATCCTGGGGAGAAGTAAAATGATCAAAGATCATTAAAGCCCCCAAAAGGGGATCGCTAGCATGCGGCGGCGCAAAGTTATAACTAGATAGGCCAATGATTTTTTTAGCTTTGTGTCTAGTTTTGGTGCCGTACTATTAAGAGGGGTTGAGTATTTAGTTTGAACTTTATCATGAGTTGGTGATCTCAATCTTGTGTTCATTCGAGCTCAAAAGTGTTCTTCTCGTTTGAATTTTGCATGGAGCTAACCTTTTGGCATGTGTTGCGAATTGAATGGGTGAAGCTCGTGCTTTGCTTTATTAGCATATTGCTCTGATTTGCATGTGTTACAAATAGGATAAGCATATGCTTTGTTTTTTCGCATAGTAGCTCTGATATGCATGTGTTGCAAATGGGACGAGGTTATACGTTGGCTTTTTGCATGAAGTTCAAATGTTGCATGTGTTGCATATGTTGAACTTCATTATTGTTCTTTAAAATAAAATTCTTATTGAGTTTGTTTGGTATTGCTTGGAGCTAAGATTTGCATGTGCTGCAAAAGGAGAAGAGCTCAAGCAATTTGTGTTTAAGTGGCATGGCGCTAAAGAATTGCATGTGTTGTAATTAGAGAGCTCATGCATTTGAGTTTGATTTTGGAGTTGGCATGAGGCTATGGATTTGCATGTGTTGTAAAAAGGGAAATAGCCCATGATTTGAGTTTTAATTGGTGTGCAAATTCGTTCTGCGAATAAACGGGAGGTCTATGAGTCTGGAATCCTCAGGGCATGTGAACAGTGTTTGCAATGGGGTGTTGCAAGTGGTTTTGGTCTGGTGTGGATCATCTCATGGCTAAGAGGATTAATCTCATAAACTCTGGGATTTATTTCCTTAATACGTTTTTGCAAATATATCTTGAGTTGTTTGCGAAATGTGTTTTCATAAATTTGATTGGAGTTTGAACAAAATTATTTGAGCATGAGTTAAGAAGTTGCAAATGTGTTTTGCAAGTAAGTTTGATCATGTGTTATCATTTTTAAAGGCTCAAAGAATTGTTCTTTGGAAGAGTGGAGAAAAGATTTTATGAAAAATCTGTTTTTGTGCCTGAGGCCAGCACTACCAGAGTGTAAACTACGGTAGTACCTCTGGCCAACACTACCGCTAAATGGGAGTGGTAGTGCCGCTCAGTCAGTACTACCGATGATAACACATCGGTAGTTTTATTCTAGTAAAGTGATTTTTTTGAGCTGGAGGAGGCGACAGTACTGGAGCTCTAGGGCGGTATTGCCGCTCGAGCGGTAGTACCGTGCCTAAGGCTCCGGTACATATTTTCCAAAGAAGAGTGCTTTTTGGGCTCAGTGAGTCCGGCAGTACTGCCCAGAGGGGCCGGTTCTGCCGCTCGAGCGATGCTACCGGGCTTATGCCTGCGGTAGTGCCGACCAACTAGTCGTTAGCCAACCGTTGGGTCAAGGCCGGCACTACCGAGCATGTGAGGCTGGTAGTGCCGGTTGTGCTGAGTTTTTTTTTTATGAGTTTGTTTCCAATGGCTATTTTTCTTGTGTGGGCTATAAAAGGATCCCTTGGGGGGCTTGTGCAAGATGATGAACTATTGGTTGACTTCTTGGCTTTGCCCTTGAGGGTTTTGTGAGAATGTTGTATGTGTTGCACATCTTAATTCGATTTTTGGGCAAAGAGTGAGACTAGGTTGCATGTGCTGCACCTAGAGTGGATTGAGAGGTACCTAGTGCATGTGTTGCACTTAGGTTGATCATCGAAAGCGCATGTGTTGCGCTAGGTGAAGTTTGAGACGAAGTCTCGAGTTGTTACTCTTGGTGGTTGCCGCCACCTATACAGTGTAGGAGAGTCGTCGGGAGCTCTCAAGGTTTGTGAGACGCCTCGACGAAGTTTGTGAAGGTTCTTGTTGAGCCTACTTGAAAGAGTGAAAAATTACCGAGTAGATTCAAGGTGGAGGCTCAAGTGCGGAGCCGGTCCAAAGCGAGTTGGACTTTGCTTCAACGTGGACTAGTGGAGACCGGCAAGTCTTCGAACACCACGGTAAAAAGTTGGTGTGTCACTTGTCTCTTTACTTTCAAGCATTTACATTATTGCACATTTATCAATTGCTTGATCGTATTTAGAATTGCTTAGTATAGTTTGTTTGATCAACATAGCAATTCTTGTGTAGAGACAATTGTTTAGTACACTAGTGAGCCTAGTTGATTTAGGCTTTAATTTTCAAAACCGTAGTTTCACCTCCGCATTTACTTTAGGTTCTGACATAGGGTTGATTAGGCGTATCTCGATTAGTCGTAGAGATGATTTTTTTTAAAAAAAATGCTTATTCATCCCCCCTCTAGGTGCATCCTCAATCCTAAAGCCACCCGGAAGGCAAGCATCACTCTTGAGCTCCAGAGTGTGCTCCGACGAAGAAGCACGGTCCTTGGTGAGTCTTTGCCTATGTCATTTTGTGACTTGATACCCTCTCTTCAAAACTCCTCAATCAATTTCACTAACCATGCAGTGTAACAGCGACTCGGGTATTCTTTCGCAAATTTGGCCGCCACCGTTTCTCAAGAAATCTCTCTCTGGTGAGTCACATCTTTTAACATGGTCATTTAGATCTTCTATGTGATCTCCTACACCTCACTGTGCGCTCCTTTATAGCTGTTTCCCTTTGTGCTTGGTTGCCATGTGAAGGTCACCACCACCGTTGCTGTTTGCCACCGTTTAGCTTCTCCGAGCCTTCTTCATTGCCTCTGATATTGTCCAGATGATCGTGGTGAGCCCATGTCCCTCAAATGCTACTTATTTCTAGTCGAAGTAGTAGTTTCTTTAGTAGTTGTCTTAGCTTTGTTCTGCGCCGCCACCTTTCATGCCACCGGCTCAACTCTAATGACCATTGGTCCCCGCGCCCATGCCATCGGCTCAACTCTGATGACCATTGGTCCCCATGCCTATGCCATGTAGTACCTACCATAGCAAATGACGCATGTGGATTAAATACTAACGTACAGTTCGCGACATGCTTAATCACACTAAGTACACACCTCAGTCTGCTTAGTGCAGGCACGTAATATGAATCGATAGTTTACTATTAACTATATACCTCATTTCAAAGAAAATGACAAAGAGGAAATGTATATACAATTTTTAGGGTATGTAGTATCACATTAAAATATTAGGGTGGCACATTGCATGACCTAGGAAATACATAGTTTGACATACGAAATGACAAAAGAGACTTGCCACAAATATTATAGTAACATTATCATAACATCATTAAAATTATGCATACCTTGTAGTATTACTTCATAGATTGCAGTATTACTATCAATTTATGTGCCACCAATACTGTCATATCCTACTGGTACTACACTAATATTACAATATTCATACTAATATCACTAACATAATGCTATTATTTACGCCATGGACCGTTATTTCATGTGCTGCTAATTATACTATTATTATCATTGTATGTTCTAATATCGTTATTTTATACACTAATCATTGCACTAAAATCACGCTAAGTACACACCATTATTCATGTCTTCTATCCTCTGGTTTACTACTTCTCGTTCAACTAATATCGTGCTTTTTTGTGCTGCTACATATACTAATATTACAATAATATTATACTAATATTCCATAAGATTTCAAACTAACCTCCCTAAAGATGTGCTTAAGTTCGCTAAATCTCAAGCAACCTACAAAATAACCTTCCTGAAGAATACCTGCAAAATACAAATCCCGAATCAAATACTCAAAAAAGGTTAACTCCGGTACCTACAAAATAACCTTCCTAAAGAATACCGGTATAGGCCATCCGGGACTGATGCCCATTGGGCATCAGTACCGATTCCACCAAACCGAAACCTAATAGGACTATCAGTACCGGTTGGTGCCACCAACCAGTACTGATGAGGTGATGATTAGTGCCGGTTGGTTCCAACTGGTACTGATGACTTGCTGATCACGAGTATCGTCTCGACACCACCAAACCCCAAGCAATAAACCCATAATCATCATCAACCAACGAACTATAGCATAAAATTAATTACTTACAACATTAGTAGCTCGAATCCATAACCACATGGATTAATAAGTTGCTTGCTTTAGTACAGAAACATAAGCAGTGCAATTTAGACGAGTCGTGAATCCGCACAAGATGTGTGCAGAAGACAAAGCAAAAGCGTAGCCATAAGATGATCCCGGCCAGCACACCAAAACATGACACAAATAGAAAAGCTAAGCGCAACTAGTTTAGTAGTCTATTACACCCAAAAGAAAGCTAGTTTAGTTGCTTTCATAGGTGTAATTGTCATCTTCTTCGGCGTGCCGCTATCCATGGACTTTTTCGCACTCGTTTTCTTCATCGATCCCTAACTAAATCATCGCTGTTGGGATCAATGAAGAAAAGGAGTGCGAAAAAGTCCATAGATAGCGGCACGCTGAAGAAGACGGCGAGTACGCCTATGAAAGCAACCAAACTAGCTTTCTTTTGGGTGTCATAGACTTCTAAACTAGTTGCGTTTAGCTTTTCTATTTGTGTCATGTTTTGGGATGCTGGCCGGGATCATCTTATGGCTACACTTTTGCTTTGTCTTCTTCACGCATCTTGTGTGAATTCATGACTTGTCTAAATTGCACCGCTTACATTTCTCTACTGAAGCAAGCAGCTGATTAATCCATGTGGTTATGGATTCGAGCTACTAATGTTGTGTGTAATTAATTTTATGATATAGTTCGTTGGTTGATGATGATTATGGGTTAATTTTATGATATAGTATCAGCAACTCATCTCATATAATTTTTTCGGTGTTCCTTGTTTCGCTATAATAAAGTAAATTATGTCTAATGCAATAGTAAATATAAAGTAAATTGTGTCTATTTTTTTTTGCTACGATTAACATCCTTTTACAAGTAATTTCAGCAGCACTTCTCTAAACAATTTTCATAACTGATGAACAACATCCACATGAACCAATGATAGTGGTCCTAAGTAAACATTGTAACACCCCGGCATTTAATATGCCCGAATGCTACCAAACATAGACTAAGCAACCTCTAAATACCACAATTACAAGTAAATTACAGCAAAGGAACAAATGCTAACACCGAAAATTTCGGCAGCATCTCCTTTGTTTTTCCATGATTCGGAGCATCAACAAAGTAACACAAGTTATATCATAATGGAAAGCATCTAAAACAGCAATAACATGTGACATAGCAACAATATAAGTCCAGGATAAAGCATTCAACCACTTCGTGAGCTAAACGAATCAAATAGTAAGACCGAGCACACAGTTAAGCAATTCTCCAAGTTTCATGGCAATACTTTCATTATCATGACTCCAAGTGGTAACACTTGTCTAATTTGTGTAGAGCTACGTGTAGATGTGTAGCTAACCCCTTTTTCCCGCATGCCGGTTTCATGGTACCTAAGAAAAACAACATAAACACAAGTGTGAGTTCATCACTCAGTAAGTATATTGCAATGGAACAAGAAAACACATTCCAATACCTTCATCACCACTTTTCACATACAACATCATACACATCTCATATTCATAGTATAAGCATATCATTGACATCATCATAAATCATTCTCATATAACATCCTCATATAATGCAATGCAATGTAATGCAATGCGATGCACATGTCTCCTGGAAACTCATACCGGTATGGTTGAGTACACACCCGTCGGTGTGCACCCTCTCCCCCCCTTCCATCCCGAAGATGGAGGGTGCCTACTCCTCGCTTCACCACACCGCGGTGGATGGAATCACGATGTAGGACTTACTCATTGGCTTTCCGGATTAGTCATAACTTTCTCACTGACCTTCCCGGACTAGTTATGACTTTCTCACCGCTCGAGCCATGTAACATGCCATGTATGCATTTATGCCAACATCATATTTAACTTGTACATTAACACATGGCATCATCATGGATAACTTGTACATTAACACATGGCATCATCACATAATAAACATACTCATCCTATCAATGGCAAACATTAAAGCCTGGCATGTGAACATATCATATATTCAAATTTCAATCTCAATCAATCAAACAATCTACAATCGCTATCCATTACAATACACTTGCCTCAACCACGGGTAACGGATTGGCGGGAAGTAGAAGGCACTCCCGGGGTCACACCACCTGCACATAGGTACCACACACTCACAATCATGTCCACAAAATAGTACGCAAACCCTCATCTACCCCAACATTGCCAACTACTCGCAATAACCAAAAACAGAGGTTCTGTCCTGTCGGGACAGCAGCCTTCCAAAACACATAACTTGAGTTCTGGGACTCCGAATCAATTAAACGAGTACATCCTCGCATAGCTTAGGAAATTTCCCAACTTTTTATAGGTATAAGGAAAGACTGATTCGGACTCTAAAGTTGTTTAATCTACAAAATACCGTGATCTGTTCCAATCACGTTACACATTTTAACACGCTCGGTAAAATAGCCATAACTTTCAAACGGCTGGGCGGAATTTAACGTTCTTTATATCCACGGAAATACAATGAAATTATCTACAACTTCTTCAATGTCCGTATGACCAAATTCGGACTCTAAATTGGCGAAAAACCGAACCCTAGGCCGACTGCTCATGCTGTCCGAAACAGAGAACGTGACCAACTCAAGAATCCATCTAATCTAATCAAATCCAGCACCACCAATCGATCTAAAAACTTGATAATCATTCTTAGAACAGTACCTAGATCAACCCCAAGGTTTCCCATGGTCATACCTTTGCCCAACGCACGAAATCTGAATGGATCTCCTCCCGGTTCGCTCCTCGCTCCTCGCTTCCAATGGATGGATCCTCGAGGTGCAGGGGTGGGGAGGCCACCCTAGGGTAGCAAGGGGGTGGAGGAGAGGTGGTGGAGAGGTGGGGAGCAAAGGGAGGCAAGGGGGCGCACGGCCACATGGGGGAAGAGGAGGGGAGGGCGGCTAGGGCAAGGAAAGGTGGGGGGGGCGCACCAAGGGCAGGGGGAGGCCTTTTACCAGCCCCCACACCCAATCCTAATCCTAAATGGATTCCCACTCCATCCCACCAAAGCCCACAACCCCCACTTTTAGGCCCAAACTCCCCCGGGAAAGCCCAAAACCCCGGAAAGGGCTCGGAAACGCTATTAACCTCCATACCCTATGGTTTTAACCTTATTTCCACATCTCATAATGTTTTTGACCTTATCATGCACCATTTATAAGGTTCCGACACTCCGTGGTGACACAACACTTCAAAAGGCCCAAAAACGCGAGTAAACCTCAAGCCGAAAGGTTTTATTCTCTAATTTCACATTCTATAATGTCACACCATACCGTAGTGTCACAAACATCCACATAATCAGCATCCACATTCCAACATTTTTATTTTGACAAAGAGAATAATGTATGTCACACAATCAATTAACAAGTCTCATTTCACAAACACACAAGCCGAAGAGGAGACAACGAGGGTGGAGACGGCGAGGGGGGAGGGCACTCACCGAGGGGGAGATAGCAAGGGGAGCCACCGTGGGGGGTGCAGGCGAGGAGGATGGTGGGGTCGTCAGAGGCGAAGCCGGACGATGGCACGCGCGGGCGGAGTCAGAGGCAAGGAGGATGGTGGCGTGTGCGGGGTCTTCAACATCGTGGGGGGTGTTGGCGAGGAGGACGGCGGGGTGGTTGAAGGCAAAGCCGGTTGGCGGCGTACGCGTGTGGAGTAGGAGGCAAGGAGGACGGCGACGCGCGCGGGGTCATCGATGTCGGGAGTTGGAGGTGGAGTGGCGACGAGAGAGAGAGAGAGAGAGGGTGGACTGAGGCGGCGAGAGAGAGAGAGAGAGGGGAGTTGAGCAGAGCATCTCCAATTTTTATATGAGTGGGCATCAGTACCGGGTCATCACACCAACCGGTACGGATTCACCCCATCAATACCGGATCATAACCCCAACCGATACTGATTTCCTCCATCAGTACCAGGTAATAAGCCAACCGGTACTGATGTCCACTAGGGCAAACCCCATTTGGTGCGCTGGCTGAGGGGGCATCAGTACTAGTTTAATACACCAATCGGTGCTGATGTGGGATCATCAGTACTGGTTGGTTACACCAACCGGTACTAAGCAGCCTGCTGGGTCGAGGGCTGCTTAGTACCGGGTGGTGTAACCAACTGGTACTGATGTTAGACCATCAATACCAGTTGGTATGTTAAACCGGTACTGATGTGCCCCTGGACCAGTAGACTGTTGAATTGGGACTGATGTAATTGTCAGCTTCTAATTGATTCCTTGGACATTGGAATATTCCAAACTTATCGCCCTTAATGATAGGAGCAGGCATAGCAAAGAAATTATGCATATGATATCTCTTAAGCACTCTGTCAATGTTTGCCCTTTGTGATAGGCCTAATACTCCTTTGGACCTATCTCGGTGAATCTCAATGCCCAAAACATAAAAGGCATCGCCAAGAATCTTCATATCAAAATTAGTGAAAAGAAATCTCTGTCTCATACAACATATCTGTAACACCTCGGCACCTAATATGCCCTGAATATCGCCACAAAGGATAATACTAACAACCAAACAACAATAATAAAATTTAAATTACAGCAGCTACGCTAATTATTTAAACAAAATTTCGACAGCATGTCATCTCTTTATCAGGGTTTTGAGCATCAACAATAGATTCATAGCGCCACAGAATAACAATGGTTAATCAACAACATTATAAATCAAGGATTTCAGAACCATCTAATGTCATGAATATAAATTAAAAACCTCTCATGAACGTCTACTGAATGAACATTTAACCATAGAGACCAACACGATAAAAAACACAACATTGTCAATAAAATGAAGCAACACCAAGGTGGATCAAGCATGAGTTCGACAAGTGAATGATGCTAAGTGAAGTGGTGGTTTTATTTCCCTTTCCCAAATGTCGAATTTGTGGTGACTAAAAAAAACAATAAACAACCATGAGTTCATTACTCAGCAAAGTGTATTGCAATAGGAAACAAGACGTAAACATGTAACATACATACATAAACCTTCATGACTTTAAACATGCGAGGAATAGATCTCATTCATTCTTCATTCACAATCACATTTATGCAATGCATCATGCATGCTCACAAATGCACCTTTTTCTTGGCACATACCGGTTTTGCCGAGTATACACCTGTCGGTGTGCACCCTCTCATTCCCTTCCATCCTGTGGAGGGGCCTACTCTTACTAACTCACTCCCATTCACATCTGTGGATGGGACTACGAGGTAGGATTTTCGTGCTCACTATGTGTGAGCACAGATGCCCGCATCAGCATGGGACACCTCTTCCATTATGAATGCATAAATGCAATAGTTATGACCAAGTTGCAAGTTACATTTGTTTCTAACATTTGCATAACTACATCCATAAACATAAACATCAACCATTTATTACCTTCCTTAGGCTATCATTCATGCCCACTTAACCAATTTCAAGGTTAAGAGTATGGTAACACAACACATCTTTCCTACCATGCGAGTAAATAGTACCAAAAAAGCACTCGTTGTGCTACCAAACAAGTCACATCACAATACACTTGCCTTTATGTAACACCCCGGCATCTAGTATGCCGCGAATGACACCCAAACTATTCTAGAAGCAACCAATAACACATAATTAACAATAAATTACAGCAACTACGCTATTTGTTTAAACAAAAATTCGGCAGCATAACCTTTGTTTTTCCATGGTTTGAAGCAACAACCATATTATCATATCACAATAGCATAACATATAACATCTAAGACAGCACTAGCAAGAGGTATAGTATCATTTCAAGCTCAGATTAAAGAATTAAAAAATTCCATGAACCAAAATGAAGTGAACAATAAATCCAAGCACACACTATAGCATAATCCAACTTTAGCACATTAAAATAACTATCACAACAACGAATGAGAGAGTGTAGTTGTCTAAATGAATGAATCTAATTGTAGCCATGATGCTAACTCCCTTTCCCGGATGCCGAGTTCATGATACCTAAAAATAACATAAAACAAGAAGCGTGAGTTCATCACTCAGCAAAGTGTATTATAATGGAATAGAGCAACAACAGTATTCAATAACATTAGCATTACATGTCATGAAACATCATCATAGCATCTCATAACTCATCTTCGTAAACAACTCATAACCATCTTCATTCATGCAATGCAATGCACATGTCCTTTTGCTTAGCACATACCGGTATTGCCAAGTGCACACCCATCAGTGTGCACCCTCTTTCCCTTCCATCCCGTGGAGGGTGCCTACTCTTACTGACTCGCTCCCATTCACAACCATGGATGGGACTACGAGGTAGGCCTTTCGTGTTCACTACGTGTGAACACAGAGGCCCACATCAGAATGGGTCGCCTCTTCCATTATAAATGCACACATGCCAAAATCATGGTTTAACTTGCATAAATAATCCATATGACAAGTGCATAACCATTAACTAATCATATTCATCAATTCACATGTAAGGATCACATAAGGCAAACTAGCACATCATATGTTTTTAATGCAACACTACGAAATATTATAATCATTCAATTCCTAAACCATCCCAATACACTTGCCTTCAACCATGTGCGACGGAGTGGCGAGATGTTGAGGGCACTCCCGGAGTCACACCACATGCACATAGGTACATTACACTAAAAAACATGCCCACAAAACAATACAAGAATAATCATCTACAACGACTTCGCACCCCGCTCCTAACACCCGAAAAACAGAGAATCTGTCCAACGGGACAACATGCTTCCAACAAGCATAACTTGAGTTCTAAAACTCCGAATAAGGTAAACGAGTACATTTTATCGAAGCTTAGGAGATTTCTCATCTTTTTCTAAGTATTCGCGAAAACTGAATCGGCATCTAAAATCCTCTAATCTATAGTTGAACACAATCTGTCCCAATCACGTCACAGATTGGACAGCGCTTGGTAAAACAGCCATAACTTTTAAACAACTGAACGGAATTTAACGTTCTTGGTGTCCAATTAGAGGTAATTGAATTACCTACAATTCTAATAACAGCCGGATAACCATAAAATGCATCTAAAATTGCCAAATTCGCGTCCGAAGGCCAATGACCTAATCTGTCCGAGGCCAACACGCAAGACAGAGTTGCAATCACCCTAAATCCTTCTAATCACATCACCTAAACACCAAATTTAGCCCTAATCTCCCCCATCTAACCAGCACCAAAATTCTACAACCAAGATCCCCAAGGCGTACCTCTTCTTGGCGAATCACTCGATCAACGAACGTGTCCTCCTCGCGGCCCGATCTCTCCTCCAATCGCCGGGAACACCAGATCTTCGTGGACAGAGAGCTCCTGGACAGTGAGATCGGAGTGGCTACATGTGGGAAGAGCTAGGGCCGGCTAGGGGGGAAGGAGAGGGAGGGTGGCGCAAGGAGGGGGCGCATAAGGAGGGGGGCGGCTAGAGGTGGGGGCGGCTAGGTGGGAGGGGGCTCAACCCTAGGGGTTTTGGGGCGCATGGGCAGGGTGCTGCCCACCACATCCTCCTCATGGGCCAAGAAGCCTCCACCTACGACCCAAAAATATCCCTAAGGCCCAAACTTCCCCGAAAAGGCCCAAACTCTTGAAAACGGCCCGAAAACACGATATTAAGTCGTATCGTAATGCCGAAATCTATAATGTCACATTCCATAATGTCACACTTTAACCTCATGAAACGGTGTGGCGAGAAGTTGATACAACTCCTAGAGTCACACCACTTGCAAATATATGCATTCCACTCTAAAACATTCCAACAAAACAAACATAAGAGGCAAAAAGACATCGATCCTACGACCCACTCCGAAACCCTGAAAAACTGTAATCTATCCAACGGGGACAGCAATTCCAACGAGCATAACTTGAGTTCTACAACTCCAAATCAAGTAAACGAATACATTTTCACGATCTACAGGAAATTTTCCATCTTTTTCTAACTATTCGGAAAATCTAATTCAATCTCTAAGTTTCTCTAATTTGCACATGAACACAGACACTACCATTCGCGATATTGATTGGACAACGCTCAGTACAACTGTCATAACTTTTAAATGGCTAAATGAAACTTAGTGATTTCGGTCTTCATTGAAAGATAATTCGATTATCTACAACTTTTGCAACAGCCGGTCCCCCAGAAAACGAATCTAAAATTTTCTAATTCGCATTCCAAAACAACAATATGTTCTGCCCGCGAATCCAGAATCTGCCCCGAAATTGGATCCATCTCTAACCTCAACTTCCCAACGTGAAAACCAGGAACAAATCCATCTAAACACTCCTAAAACCAGCCTCTACAAGAAAACAAAACCCTAAAAGAAGAATGACTTCTCTTACCCAACCACGGGATCGATGACGACGCGAGGAACTCGCCCGATCTGCAGTACTCCTAGCGATTCGATCCACCAGGGATAGCAATGGGGATGAAAAATAGGAGAATAAGGGAGAGGAGTCTGGGTGGAGGCGCACCAAGGGAGGGGAGGGGCGTCCAAGGGGTGGAAGAGGAAAGGTCTAGGGTTTGGAGGGGGAATCCCCCCCTTTTCAGGCCCAAAAAGGCCTGACTAGAAAGCCCATAAACTGAAAATACCTTCGAAAATTTAGATTTTCTCCCCTAAAGTTTGCCTGAAATATTACATTCTCCCTAAAGTTGATTTGGGTTATTACAATATCCTTATTGCTGCTAGCCAATAAGGTATTATCCACACAAAGTACTAAGATAGTAAATTTGCTCCCCTTAATATTAATGTATATGCAATTGTCCACTTAATTTTCTTTGAAATCAACATTTCTTATGGTCTGATCGAACTTAAGGTACCATTGTATAGATGGTTGTTTTAGTTCATAGATGCATTTCTTAAGTCGACATCTCATATGTTCCTTACCTTCCACAACAACAAACCTTCCGGTTGAGCCATGTAAGCATTCTCATGCAAGTCATCATTAAGGAATGCAATTTTAACATCCATCTGATGTAGCTCTAAATCATAATAAGCAACAAGCGCCATGACAATTCTTAATGAAACCTTCTTTGAGATAGGAGAGGAAGTATCAACATAATCAACCCCCTTTCTTTGTGTAAACCCTTTTGCTACAAACCTTGCCTTGAACATTTCAACATTTCCTTTAGAGTCATGCTTAGTTTTGTGGACCCATCTACAGCCTACTGTTTTACCCATCTACAGCCTACTGTTTTGACTTCATCAGGAATTTTTACTAGATTCGGGGCGTCATTATTGCTCATAAACTTGGGTGAATCTTTTGTCATTATGGCCTCCTTAAATGAGGTGGGATCGTCTACCTTCTCTATGTTATTTACACCTTCATTCATGTATACGACATAGTCATTCGGGATGGCAGATCTTCTACCCCGATGTGATCTCCTTAGTGGTTCATTAGTTATCACAATGAGCTATTGAGGCTCATCATTAGGTGATGTACTGTTGATCACATAATCCTCAGGTGGGGCCTTAACTCCAGAATTCTCAACTAAAGGTATAACTTTATTAGGTACAAGAAGGACAATCTCTTAGATTATTGGTAATGGTACATAAATCCGAATCTCCTCGAGATCTATTTTTCTAGTATCTGAGCTCCCACTAATTTCATCATTCTCATAGAATATAGCATGTTGGGTATCTACAAACTTAGTGATATGATATGGACAATAAAATAGATATCCCTTATATCTTTCATCCAATAAAATGACAACTTAGTGTCTTAGGATCTAATTCCCATTATGCGGATTAAAGACTTTAGCTTCAACAGGACAACCCTATACACGTAAGTATCTTAAGCTCAGTTTCCTCCCCGTCCATAATTCATAAGGTGTCTTAGACACTGATTTACTGGGAACCTAATTAAGTATATATGCAGTTGTCTTTAATGCTGCAATCTACAAACCAATTGGTAAACTAGAGTAACTCATCATGCTACGCACCATATTCATAAGGGTGCGTTTGCATCTTTTAGTTACTCCAATTAATTTGCTAAGGTTTTCGTTGGTTCCATTTTAATTAGAGATAATACTCAGAAATAAACATAAAATTAATTGCCACATTAATTAACTTGTCTAGAAAATTAATCATAAAATTAATCGGAATAATAATGCCCAGAAAATAATAATTAAACAATACTTATTACTGAATTTAAAGGATTAAATGTAAAAAAATTGAAATGGGCTAAAAACAAAAAATTCTGGCCCAAAAACACACGCGGCCCAGTCGCAGAAGTTAGCCCACAACCACGACAAGGCACAGCAAGCCAACGCGGCCCAGCCGAGCTGTAGGCCCATGCGCAGGCATTGGCGCTAGCCATCGGTCCGAATGGACAGCTCAGATTCACCCAGATCGGAACAAAAGGCGCGATCGATGAAAAACCCTAACCCTAATTCATTTCCCCTCCCTGCTCCGAAAAAATCACGACGGCGGTGACCAAGCAAACTGAGAGGGCGCCCCAGCGAAACGGCGACGATCGCAGGAGAGCGCGTTGGCGAAGCGGTCTGTCGGTGTGCGCATGCGGCTTCGGTGAGGTAGGGCTTAGTCCGCCGTGCTCGCGCGCAGTCATTCCCGCAGGCGGAACTTAGGCCTGGGAAGGGGACGTCGGCGGCCATGGTAAGAACGGCGGTGAGGTAATCCCCGAAAACCCCATTCTTTAAGCTTTAGAGTTTCTTTGGATTTGGGATTTGAGAAAATTTCGACTAGGGATTTTGGTACTAGGGTTTAGATCTGGGATTTGGTTTTGGATTGCTCTTATCTTCTCCTTCTAAATGCTAAACCGAGCCGATTAAGCGCTAAAACGATGAAACAAGAACTAATCCTGGCTAATAGGATGAAGTTTAGGCTAGGTTGTTCTGATACGAAATGTTTGAATCAAGAACTAATACTTAAAACATTACCTAGTCTACAACATGATCACAAAGAATAATGCGTAAATTAAAACATTAGATGAACTAATTTGGAGAGGAAGAAACCATAGATTTTAGGATTGGTGTTCTTAACACCTATGAAGAAGAAGAAAAAACACAAAGATCCACTCGGTGGTGGTAATTAAGGGCCTTCGATCGTCTTAGCGACAAAAATCCTAGATCGGATGAATGTCGGGAGAGAGAAAACTCAGGAGTAAAGAATCAATTTAGCGCCGACGATCGAAATCGTGATCAATCAGTTTGGTACGCTCTCGATCGTAGCACGTGTACATGGTTGTGGGGCCCTAGCCCAAAAATTACCCACATTGCTTTCGCTCTTCGGTCTCCACAGCTCCTCGCGCCCATAGGCGGCAGACAGCAGATCCGGTGCTCGACGCTCCTCTCACGGCGTCCACCTCCTCCTCGACAGTGCCTGCAGGCGGCAGGCTGCAGATCCGGAGCTCACGGTCCCCTCCTGGCACATCCTCCTCCTTGGCAGCGCCCGCAGGAGACTGGTTGTAGATCCGGTGCTCGCGCTCCCATCCTGGGGTCCTTCCCTCCTCGGCACTGCCCGCAGGTGGAAGGCCGTAGATCTGGCACTCGTCGCTCCCTTCCATGCCGACGTCCTCCTCGTCCTCGGCAGCGCCCGCAGCACACAGCCCACAGATCTGCTGGACCTCAGCCAGTCCCCTGGCCTCGCTGCCATGCTCGGCCGCACACCCTCGCCTGAGCTTCTCGTCGCGCTACGCAACGGCCTGCCACACCGCCGCCGGCCGCCACCGCCATGGTGTTTTCCTTCTCAGTCTCGCTTAGGTGCGTATATGGCCTCCTCCTTCCCATTCCCCGTCGGTGGATTGCATCTTATTCGGTCGGATGGGCTTCCTATTTGGGCTTTGTGGTTGTAGGCCGATATGTGAACCCCAGTTGGCCCATACTACATTATCTTCCTCCCTCATTATTTAATCCCGTTCGCATTGTAGGTTGCTCCATGTTCCATGGCTAGTGTCCAGGGTAGGATGGGGTAGAGCCTGATGAAGCCTCCTGTTGAATTCGCCCCGGATTAAACCTATACAACTTGAAGAGCATATAACATATTTTGCTTCAATATGGACCGTGCGCCTATTATATTCTTCTGGCTTCAAAATCCTACTGACACATATATACTCATATACATAGAGTGCTTAAAAGGAAATACACACTACTACAGGAGGGCTCATATTAGACACCTCATCACAGACGATTTTATAAACACACCGTCTGTGATGAGTCCAAGGAACATCACAGACGGTTATATATACGAACAGTCTTTGATGATTTCCTTATCACAGATGGTTTAATTCACGAACAGTCTGTGATAAGGGTCTCCCACATCACAGACGGTTTTATGTACAAACCGTCTGTGATCAGGACAGATATTACAGACGGTTTGTAAATAAAACCGTCTGTGATGTGGGGGACCCTTATCACAGACTGTTCGAGTGTTAAACCGTCTTTGATAAGGAAATCATCACAAACTGTTCGTATATACAACCGTCTGTGATGTGTTTGTGAACTTACTGCTGTTGTAAATTATCATTGCATATGTTCGTAGCGCGCTGCGTATGTTGGTCACTAGCTAACAAGCACTGTTGTAAATGCATGACAGAGGTAAACAGACGAACGAATAGACAAACTGATCGAAGCTATATATCGCATTATAACTAACAAAAGCATATTTAATTAAGTACATGACATAATTAATAAACATAAAATACATTATATTATATAGTACTTAATTAATTACAATACAAATATATATATTTATAGTGGTGGCAGTGATCGCGCGAGCGCGATCACCGCCACCACTCCTCTTCGTCCTCCTCCTCCTCGTCGTCCACTGGCCACTTGTAGTCATCGTTGGAGGAGGAGGAGGAGGAGGTCCTGCTCCCGCGGCCCTAGCAGATGTGGTAGCTCTCCTCCTCCTCATCGTCCTCGTCCCCATCCTCCTCGTGCTCGTGCTCGTCCTCCTCCTCTGCCTCCTCCTCCTCCTCTGCCTCCTCCTCGGGGGAAAAGAGGTGGCATATTGGGCATTGCCTGGGGAAAAGGGGGGAGGATTGCACTGGCATATGAATGGCGGCAGAGGGGGTGATGGAGGGGCGGAGGATGAGGCAGAGGACCCGGTGGAAGGAGGCAGATCAGCTGCCATGGATGGAGTGTTCGATCGATATGTGTGTGGAGAGATCGATCGAGTAGTAGTACTGCCGCCCGGTCTAGGAAGAATATATAGGCAGTGGCTGGCTGAGAAGATGAAGACGAAGTTAATTGCGATGAAGATGAAGAGTTTCTAATGGTTGGAAAGGCACGCGCGCGGGAAATGATGAGACGCCCTTTTAATCTTTGCAGTTCATCACAGACGGTTTTTGTTTTAAAATCGTCTGCAAAGTATATCATCACAGGCGGTTTTGAGATTAAAACCGCCTGTAAATTATATCATCACAGACGGCTAGTTAAATAAACCATCTGTAAATGTTTCCTTATCGTAGACGGTTGTTCATAATAACCGTCTGTGATGATGCTTAATAAGAGCCCCTCGGCCCGATCGACCTACTATGTTATTTTAGGGTTTCCGTGCAATTTTTGATAGGCCGCCCCGACTCCCTACCGATAGGCCACCGCCTCCTCCGGCCATATCTAGCTGTCTCCCCACGGTAATCTTATAACTTGTGGTTTAGGGTTTGAATAAATTTTTGTGGCTGTGGGGTTACATTCTCTGTGAGGATTCAGCATTGTGAGATAGGTTGTGACAGTATAGGAGAAAGCTGAATTTAGTTTGCTATTGCATTCTTGTCAAATTCAATTATTTTGCATAGTGGCTAGATTCTGTGAGGATTCGGCATTGTGAGTTCAGTGGGCTAGTATATATGCTTGAACTGGTAATTTGCATAATAAGCTGACAACAGGCAAATTAATTTTTGTAAGTTGACAATTGAAGGTTAAAATTGGAAGATGACCAATCATTTGTTGAATTGTTCATGATGTTACATAATTCATTTGAGTTCCAATGTGCCCTCTTTATTGTTGAAATTAAATTGATGAATATTTTGGTAATACCGCAATTACTTAAAAAATGCATAAAACTATTCTCAAGGATGATACTTACCTTTCTTTCCTCTTCTATGACCCACTTGTCCTAGCTTAATAAGAGGCCCCCCGGCTCGATCGACCTCCTCTGTATTTTTAGGCGTTTCTGAGCAATTTTTGAGGTGGCAACGATATTGAGAGGCGATCTGGTGGAATGCCACCCTAGATTTGGAGTTGTGATTGTAGATACTTACGTTCTAAGTTATCCAAGGTTCATAATTGATTCAAGTTTGCAAGCTATGTAAGGAGAATCCATTTGTTCTTTGTCATTATTTAAATGTACTTCATTCATTATCTAACACATATTGTTATATACGTAGCGTAGATGGACCGAAGCTGGATGTACGCTGACAACCGTGCGAGCACCGAGTACATTAATGGCATCTCCGCTTTTATAAGAGCTGCAGAGGAAGATATGTTGAACAAGGGGGTGGAATTTATGTCTTGTCCATGCATTGACTGCGAGAATATGAGGATGTTTCGAAACCCATCGCAAATCAAAGCACATTTGATTCTACAGGGTTTCAAAAGGGGGTATTCATGTTGGACCAGTCACGGTGGAGTAGATTATGCAGGCATCAATTAGTCAATGCATCGTCGACGAAGTCAATAATACACCGGATGATATCGACTGTACCTTCGATAAGGATATTTCTCCCGATGACAATCTGGATCAGATGCTAGGGGATGCAGAAGGGAACCGTGATGGGCAGGAGTATGTAAAATTTTGGGGTTTGATGGATAACTCAGAGAGACCTTTGTTCCCGGGTTGCAAGTCCAAATATACAAGGTTGTCATCTATGCTGGAACTGCTGAAATTAAAGGCAAGCAACGGTTGGTCCGACAAGAGTTTCACGGCGCTGTTGGGCCTGTTAGCGGACATGCTTCCGGAGGGAAACGAGTTGCCGACAACCACCTACAAAGCCAAGAAGGTTCTTTGTCCCTTAGGATTGGAAGCAGAAAGAATAGCCGCATGTCTGAACGATTGTATCCTCTACCGCAAAGAGTATGCAAACTTGCATATATGTTCGGTATGCAACGCATCCCGGTACAAGCGTAAAGATAGATCAGATGACGACGACGAGTGTAACGAGGCGAAGAAAGGACATCCTGCTAAGGTGGTGTGGTATCTGCCTATAATCCCCCGTCTGAAACGTTTGTTTTCGAACTCAAAAGTGGCAAAACTGCTTCGGTGGCACTCGGATGAGCGCAAAAATGATGGAATGATAAGGCACCCTGCTGATTCCACCCAGTGGAGAAATATCGATAGGAGGTTTGAAGAATTTGCATCGGATCCGAGAAATATAAGGTTCGGTTTGAGTACAGACGGAATGAATCCTTTCGGCAACATGAGCAGCTGTCATAGCACTTGGCCTGTGAATCTCTGTATATACAATCTTCCTCCCTAGTTGTCTATGAAGTGGAAGTATATTTTTTGTCTATACTCATCCAAGATCCCCCTATTTCGGTGCCGTTGAGTTCACCTGCAACATGTGAAGGTTGACAAGTACGGTGTCACTACAGTGGACCTTGAACGTGTCGGATACCAAGACGAACCGTTTGTTCTTGCTAACAAAGTTTTTCAGGTCTTCTATGTAACCGACCCATTGAACAAGAAGCGCCACGTGGTTCTTCAGGGAAAAAGGAGGATTGTCGGAGTCGAGAATGTGGTAGATGAGGAAGAATACAATCAGTTCGATGAGTTGCCTCCTATTGGTACTAGAATCATGGTCCAGGAAGAGCAACCTGAGGAAGCTAGCTACACACGTAGGGGTGACAATGGGCTTGGACTAGTCTAGACTTTTGGATTAGACCGGTCCAAAACTGCAAATGGATTGGACTCATTTTGGATCCATAGCTATTTGGACCAGATCTAGATCAGGCTTGGACCAGGCTTGGATCTTACATTTTTCTTCTAAATCATTGTATTGCATGTATTATGTGTTAATTCTAGTCACATCTACATGGATGTTTTACATGTAAATGGCTTGGATCAAGATCCAAGCCTTTATTTGGGCCTGGATTGGACCTAGGCTTATCAGTTTCAGATTTGGACTAGACTGGATCAAAGAAACAAAAATTTGGATTTGGATCAGACTTGTGCTGGGCTTCAGCCCATTATCACCCCTATACACACGCGTTGATCATCGTGAAGGGCTAATTTTTGTATGAAAGAATAAGCAAGTGGCCGATTAATGATGAGATCCTTATTTACATTCCAAGTGTATGTGTACTTATAATCAAATGTTCGGGTCATAAGTAATGGGATGTACATATGTCTATATTATAATTAATGATCAGATGCATGTACGTATTATAATTGATGAGATGCATGTATTACAATTAATCATAATTATAATTATGCTTGTTTTGTTTTTTGTTGGTCAGGTCATCACAGACGGTTCATTACTGAACCGTCTGTGATATAGCAGTCATCACAGACACTTCATTAATTAAACCGTCTGTGATATACTCATCTCAGACGGTTAAGTTATAAACCGTCTGTGATCATGCCCCAACCCTAATATCAATACACCCACCCTTGGCGGCAAACCATTTTCCTTGGCGGCAAAACCCTTACTTCCCCTTGGCGATGCCTCTAGACCCCGACGCTGCGCCGCCCCGGCCGTGCTGTCCTGACGCCCTATCGCGTCGCCGTGCCGCCCCAACGCCTCCCGATCGACCACCACCTCCTCCTCCTCCGAGCCGCCGCCGTGCCGCCCCGCCGCCCTGCAGAAGGCCACCGCCTACTCCTCCTCCTCCGACAGTAATATGATAACTTGTGGTTTAGGGTTCGAATAAATTGTTGTGGCTGTGGGGTTATATTCTCTGTGAGGATTCAACATTGTGAGATAGGTTGTCACAGTATAGGAGAAAGCTAAATTTAGTTTGCTATTGCATTCCAAATTCAATTACTTTGCATAGTGGCTGGACTCTGTAAGGATTCGGCATTGTGAGTTGATTTGCTTAATAGGTTGAGAACAGGCAAATTGATTTTGGTAAGTTGAGAACTGAATTTACGATTTTGGTTACTATCACAACAAGTCAATGATCACTAAGTCCTAGTGGCGAGGATGCTAAGGCTAACCTTTTGGTTAAGCAAGCCGACATCTGAGAGAACACATGATTTCTAATGCTTTATATTTACGTTGTCCATTTTATTATGGCCGAACACATTATTTCTAATGCTTTATATGCCACAATATGTTGTATGTTAAAATTGGAAGATGACCAATCATTTGTTGAATTGTTCATGCTGTTACATACTTCATGTGAGTACCAATGTGTCCTCTTTATTGTCGAAATTAACCTGATGAATATTTTGGTAATACCGCAATTACTTAAAAAATGCATAAAACAATTCTCAGTGATGATACTTACCTTTCTTTCCTTTTCTATGACCCACTTGTCCTAGCCATGCTGATCTCAACTTTCTTTCCTCTTCTATGACCTTCATTACAAGATGTCGACGTCTCCACATTCTTCATCGCCGAATAGATCGGATGAGGCGCCCAACGTAGAAAAAAAGAGGCACGCTCCAAGAGGGCTTAGTAAAAGGCTGCAGAGCCGAGATACCATTACTGCGGTCGATCCGCATGATGGGTCCCCTACCTCACCTGCTAAAGCCGCGCAAGCATTCCGTACATTGTGCAGGATCGTTGGGCATGAACGGGTCCCCATCACGTATCCATCGTGGAAGACGCTGACTGATGAGGAGCGCGACAGCCTAGTGACAGAAATTTTCGGGTCGTTCGAGCTCCCACAAGTCTCCCTGAACGCACTGCGACGGTACTTGCTTCTAGTGGCTGGAAAGGTGTGGAAGAACTTTAAGAGCTATCTCGTCACTCATTATGTGAATAAGGAAATGACTCCGTTCCACAAGTATGGGTTCATCACTTAAGACGTGTGGGAACAATTTGTTGAAATGAAGAAGACCGAAGAGTTCGTGAGCATAAGTACGGCGCACAAGGTTATCCAGTCAAAAAACACCCACCCCCACAGACTCGGCTCCACTGGGTACGCGGGCAAAGTCAAGCAATGGACAAGGGAGGACAATGAGGCAATACAGAAGGAGGTCGCACCACCGTTTGCGTCGATATTGGACCCGCGCTCTCGAAACTGGGTAAGAGCGAGGTCACGTGCCACGTCTTCAGGCGAGATGTCATTTGCCAACGCCGCTGACGAGGAACTGTCACAACGCTTAATGTCGCTGAGCACGGAATCTTCCCAGGGCTCTTTTGCTCCAGACAGAGAGAAAGATATACTCTCTGCGGCCTTAGGAAATAAGGAGCACCCGGGCCGGACCTGAGGCCTAGGTGTTTTCGTTCCCTGGAAAATGGGATTCCCACAGGACTCCGAGTCGTACTGGTGTAGGAAGAGAAGCAAAGCCGAGCGTGAGGCACGGCTAGTAACCATGATTGAGGAAAGGGTAAATGAAAAATTTGAGGAAAGGATGAAAGCGCAATTAGAGATTCAGCTAAAATGCTTTGAGGAAAAGATGACACAAATGAACGCTGCGGATAGGCATGAACAGAACATGCAAGGCCGAGAAGCACATGGACAAGTCAGCCCAACTAACCGTCTGAGCAGCTGCGCGTCTATCCCTCAGACGGATGTGGACGAAGTCAGATTTCCTCCCGACGACACCAAGGTAATATACATGTTATTTCTGCAGTGCTTCTTAAATGGACCTGTTTGGTGTGTTAGCTAATTAATTGTGTATCGTTATGTAGGAGGCCATGACGTGCAATCTCAATCTCGAGGTGAGGCTTGGCGATGCCTCTATTCCTTTGCAGGCTGCTTGGGGGCGCGCGTATCCATCCACTGAAGGGGCACTTGTGCACGGTCGTTCCTTAACTTTGGCTACGCAAAGGTTCATGTCGATGGTGTACATGTAATTTGCAAGGGCATCACGTTGGAGATGCCTCCAAATGATGAGACCGTGACAATAGGGGATGCCATCGACACATTCATCCAATGGCCAAAGAAGTCCATCTCCTTCGATGCCCGCCAAACAACACCAACGATAGAAGCAATATTGGAGCCACATGGTGCGCCGGATCATATGCTAGCACCAGCAGAGCCCACCAAATTGCCTATGGTGTCCTATGAGCCACAACCGCTCGCGTCGTCTCCCGTGACGACGAAGTTTAGTAGACGACGAGGCAGCGATAAGAGCAAATCAAAAAAGAAGACCAACTTAGGCTTGTTGCAAATTTCGTTTGTCCCGTTGGTGCGGCAATTTGAGCTGGGAAAGCCGTTCGTACTGAAAGAGAATCCGACGACGCTTTCATTAGCCTGCGTTAGATTGCATGTGATAAACCATTTATCACAAACGGTTATTTTAATTCAACAGTCTGTCATATGGATCATCATAGACGGTTCCACTAGAGAACAGTCTGTGATATATCATCTTAACAGACGGTTCAATTATAACCGTCTGTAATATATAAATCATCACAGACGGTTATAAATCACAACAGTCTGTGATATATCCATTAACACAGACGGTTTTTTTTTCAAACCGTCTGTGATATATGAATCATCACAGACGGTTTATATTTCAAACCGTCTGTGATATATGAATCATCACAGATGGTTCTTTATGAAAACCGTCTGTGATAAATTGATTATTACAGACGGTTGTTTAATTGAATCATCTGTGATGAGATTGTTCACAGACGGTTGGAAAACCGTCTGTGATGACTATAAAGTCATCGCTGACAGTCTGATACAGACGGTCGGGGTTTGCGAACTGTTTGATGAGGGATTGTATAGTAGTGATATGTAGATAACGCCTCTATATATGGATTGAAAAGAAAATGCTAATGCGTGGGCACTTTTTAGATGTTACCACCTTTTTCTACTTCTGTCAAATTGTTCTTTTAAGGGGGAATTGAGCTATCGTTTTCTTCTCTGATTCCCATCCTTTTGTAAATCATAATCTGATAATTTCACCCAAATGGCACTGGAAACTCCCAAAATGATAAGGTTAACACGCTGCGGTACGTACCATATCTCACATGATCTGTACTTTAGTCTAATCTAATAATTAGGTGCAAAACAGTGAGGCAATTAAATTTTGAAGAGCCTGAGCTGAGATATGCATTGTAATTATGTGAACATGAGATCCAAACAACTCCTCAATGCATATGCCTTAGTACTGTTAGAGATCAGAGCAAGTGAGATACTGTGCATGCATGGCTTAGGATGTGCCTTAGTTGTTGAGATATTGAGTAGTAGGCATGTTCTACCAAAAAGGTGATGTCGGTCGGAATACTCAAGGGTATGAGTAATAATAATGCACCCAACCACCGTGCTAGTTGTTTCTTTGTTAAAACGCTATATCTAGCTAGCTGATCTCATCACTATCATCAGTTGTGATGGGATCTGTTAAAGTATGTTCACGTTCCCTCAACGGTTTATCAAGCTTTTGGGTGAATTGGATTAATGCATCAAGCTCAATATAATATCAAAACCAAAGATCTTGAGTTCGAAATTTAACTGGCACAACTATAAGATCACAGTTTCCAAATTTTCAGTGCCTTTTTTTTTAATATATATACATATATAGTAAACAAAAATAGGATTCTAGATTGCTCTTCATTCCGTTCAAGTTTATGCCCTTGCTTTTCAACGTATACATATATTAACGCGGTGCGACTTCAAGTCAGTATCATATCATATCATATATATACTTATTTTTAAAGCGCGTGGAATTGGAGAGCAAACCACTCACATGTCAAGTTTTTTTTTTGCGAAAAGGCTCTCTGCGAATTTTAAAATTATGTTTAGGTCTTTCCGCCGATCATTTTGCAAAAAGGATCTCATAGTTCCGTATATTCGCGAGTTTACTGCAATCGTAGATAGGTCCTTTTCCTATGGTTTCACAAATTTGCTGACGGCTCATAGACAGCCAATTTTTTAAAAAATACCACGAAGAAAATCAAAATTATTTTTTCTTCCGCAAATTCACGAACAAGTACTCTAGCAGTTTTTTTTGCACAAATGATCATGTGGTTATGCAAATTTGCTGAAGACTCTTAGCCAACCAATTTTTAAAAAAACACAACCAAGAAAACTAAAATTACATTTTTTTTCAATAAGAATCTCGGACCAAATTTCATATGGCACGGCATCGCGCGGGACTCGACCTGGTCTTTTCTAAAGATATTGGGTTCTCTGCCATCCAGGAGCACCACATCATCTAAATTGCAGAAAGGTTCCTTCTAAAAACCCAAAATTATGTTCAGGTCCTTTCACAGCCTCTTTTGCGAAAAAAACTCATGGTTCCTCAAAATCGCATATAGCTTTGAAAATTACGTTTAGGTCCTCCATAGCTCTTTTGCAAGTTTCCGTGGTTTTGCGCATTCGCGTACAGCTCGAAACCCTGTTTGAAAAAAAAACCTCGCTGTTCCAAAAAATTGCATCTAGGCCCAGAGCGTGCTCTTTTGCAAAAAAAAAAAAAAAAAGAAAAAGAAAAAGAAAAAAGAATCCTCATTATTTGCCTGGCGCTGTGTAGCGTGCAACTCCACCTATCTAGTAGACCTTATGTGGTACTTGAGGCGTGCATGAGGGGCAATGTTGATGTACTAAGGCCTTGTTTGAGAGGTCTATTCCCGGCAGGGATCCATATGGATGGATCAGGATTTTCCAAACAAGGCCTAAGTGTGTTCCTCACTTCTCTGCATCTTGAGCTAGCTTCTAGCTAGTGAATTGGTTAATAAATGAAACTCAACGGGTTCTATAAATATTTTTAGTTGGACTAATCTGTCCAGTACTTTATATATACCTAGAAATGCACCCAGAGACTACTGTGGTAGAAATGCACACAGGCCGGCATTTATTTGCCGTTAACGTTAGATTCTTACGTTCGTATAAACGATCATGATTCTGTAGTCATTAACAATATATCGTAGGAGAAAATCAACGGTCAAAATTCAATTTATGAGATCATGGCAGGTCAAACACAGCGCGTTACATTTTGGAACAATGGAAGTTTCACTCTAGTGTAGAGGAACAAAACTTAATTTTATGACCTCTCATGCATGTGGTTTTCTAATTAGCTTTTGAAGCGCCACTTTGTTATCTAAAGATGGAAGTTTCTTGTACTATAAAACCATGATGTGCGTGCATGCATGGATGCCACTCCTTGTTTTGTCGCAAAACAAAGCTATCTTTCTGCCATGATTTTCTCGTATTTTTTTTTTAAAATTGAAAACCGTATTTTCGTCGGCGAAGACCGACGAAAATAAACCAGGGCACCACGTCATCACGTATCTTCGTCGGTCAAGACCGACGAAAATAAACTGGGCCACGTCATTACGTATTTTCGTCAGCCTAGGCCGACGAAAATGTACTTGCCACGTCAGCAAGCGGGATAACGGCTATTATTTTCGTCGACTAGGACGGCCGACGAAAATACAAGTATTTTCGTCAGCAGAATTTCGTCAGCCTATTTTCGTCGGTAAACCCTTATTTTCGTCATCACGTATTTTCGCCATCACGTATTTTCGTCGGTTCAACCCTTATTTTCGTCGGTTCCGGGCCGACGAAAATAATACGGATTCCTGTAGTGTAGAAACAGGCAACAAAACCATGCCGCCCTTATTAAACACGGCGGAACAATTGTACATGCAGAAAGAACAAAGGCGAGCTAGCCAGCCGCCCAGCTAGAGGAAACAAACTAATAGAGAGAACGGCATAAACAAGGATGTGCACGCGCGCATGCATCATTAGCATGGATGATATATCATGATCTATAAATACAAAAAGCATAAGCTATGCAAGTTTGCATCGATGGTCAAGCAAGAACATGATTCCAGAACGAATTGAAACGAAGATACTGCCGGCTAGGACGCTCGCTCTCGTGGCCATCCATCGATCCATGCATCCATATACACGTTTTGCAACTTTTATCTACACTACTGGCTAGTTGATGCTGGCCTCTCCTTGATTTGCATCCTCTTTTCGATGGGACCAATGCTGTACTTTGTTTTTAGACACCCACTAACTACTAGTAATACATACATGCACAAGCATTGCGATCTGGTCCCGACCTGAACAAGGTATTTTCCACGTACCTATAATGTCTCAGTGGCATTACACACCCAGAGCGACAGAAAAAGATCAGCTGCAGTAAGGAAGCTAGTATTTACTATGTACTACATCAACTACATATAGTAATTCACCCTCCTCTTAATAATTTTGACCATCTAATCAGAGAATGAATGCTGCATGCACTTTGAATAAGATCAGCTGCAGTAAGATAATTAGGAACCACCATATATTGAGTCCTTTTTCTTAGGCTCTCGAAGTTTCTCGCCTATATATCTTAGATCCTAAGTGTTCATTTTCGATCCGTAACAAACACTGCAGCTGGCTTTAATTTCTCCTGTAGAGGATGCGAATCCAAATTAAAAGGAGAACTAACTAAGGGTGCATGCAATGCATTGCACCATGGATCAAGATCATGTATATTCATTGGATTGTCAGCTAGGCTGATCTCGACATGGAGCTACAATAGGCTTTGTTTAAAGCGTTAAAGAAGCTGATATGGGTGCAGAGGGGTGTGGCTGCTGGTCCATCTGGGCGTCCAATCTCTCAAAAAGAGGACGCATCGCCCATGCATGTGGCCTGTGGGAGCACATCAGTAGTCATCAGTGATCTGAACTTGTCATTCATCAGCAAATTTTTCGATCGCTTTTAGTTATCTTTGTTGTAAAACTTAGCTGTTCTCTCTGCTCGTTCTAATCAACAGTATGCTCACAGGAACACACAAACAAAAGTAGAATCGTAAGTAGAAGCACACATAATGTAAGAGGAAAAACTCTTTCTTTATTAGATTGATTTTTTTTGTATAAGACATTGCCCAGTATATAGAAGAAAAACCCCTGAAAATCAATTCGAATTCGTCTACCAATGGATAAAATCCTTCCATACAGGGACAAGGATTCTATCATATCATAACACTTCCCATTGGGCGAATACCGCGTAATGCACATGTCTCATTAAAAACTCCTCTCAAAATCCAGTGGAAAAAAGGGATGGAGAAAAGAGTACATTGCACTTGTATTCTGTGTTGCACTAGTTGCCTTGTTAAAAACCTTTATGTGAGAAAACTTCAGGAAAACTCACTAAGAGAAAAAGAGTACAACTTAAAATCTTCAAAATATAAATTAGAATCTTCAGGATCATATAATGGGTCATGCTTCAGGGTTTTACTCCCCCTAAACTCTGTATACCTTTAAGTCATCTCATTTCAATGCTATTGACTTATCTTGAAAAATAGATTTTGGCAAGAACAGAGTGAACAAATCTGCTAGATTTTCATATGACTTAGTTGTAATATATTTACCTCATCATTCTTCTGGAGTTCATGAGGATAGAAAAATTTAGGAGCAATATGCTCTGTAATATTGCTCTTTACACAACCCATTAATTTGCATTTGTGCAACACAAGCAGTATTATATTCATAGATAATGGTAGGGGTATTGACGGTATTAAGACCACGTGACTTCTGGGTATGGTTAATTATAAGCCTCAACCAAACACACTTACGTGAGGCTTGATATACAGATATAATCTCGAAGTGGTCGGTAGAAGTGTGAAAGATCGAGATGGCGATCAGAGGGCGGTTGAATGATCTCAAATTAAAATTTCACAACCTACTAGACAAAAAGAACCAACTAAAACCATCTCCAATGTAATCTAGCTCAAAACAACAAAATAGCCAAAGAATCAGCCTCGGGCCAGTACTATCGCAAGCACAGGGGTTGAAGGTAAATTTGATGGAACTTTAGATCGCCTGGTTCAAAGTTCATGCAACTCGGTAGACACATTCTTAAGGATGTCAAGAATTTATTCCACCATCAATCCATTGAATTGACGTCAAAGTTCTAACATTTCTTGAATCAAAGGAAGAGTGCACCAAGAAACACTAAAAATCAAAATCTGTGATCTTGACTTGCTCGTGGGGATTTGATGATCAAGATGATCTTGGATATCTTCCCACTTGTCACAACAAGCTAGAACACAAGAAGAACAATTTCCAAACTTGATCCACAAAGAATTCTTCAACGAAGTGCAAAAGATCAGTTTCCCGCAAGAATAAGATTAAGTTTGCCTAGAGGATTGGGATATAATTTAAGAGAAGATTCATCCAATCAATCACTCATCTTCGGCAAGAAGAATCACAACCAAGTAGGAGGGGAGGTAAATCCAACTTGCAAAAATTAAATTGCGAGAATGTAAGTGCGTAAAGTAAATACTGAATTTAAATTGCGTAAAGTAAAAAATATAATGCAAATGCGGAAAGTAAATTCAAAATAGAGAATGAGATTAAACTTTCATTGTTTTGAGAGGAATGGTTTACAAAGCCTCACAACAAGATGGGCAAATCTCAAAGGAGCAATACCAAAATCCTTCTCCAAAGACTTGAGGGGAGAGACATACCCCTACTCCTCTATTTATAGCAACCTTGGAGCAATCTCCACCCTTGATACTTTTTTGGCCCTCAAGAAACGTCATCAAGGATTGAGATTCATACATGGGCTAACTCGCAACCCAATAGTATAACAGGTTTTGCATACTTCTCAAAGCGAGCTAACTTGGCCACTACTCCATCCTCTAAACCACAATCCAACAGCTCTCCTTGATCCGAGCAGCTCCAAGATATCATCCCAGCCGTTCTCTTACCTCCATGGCTTGCAGCAACTCCGTCTTTGGTATCCTCCACGATCCCCGACCATTTGGACCTCCAGTGCACCTCGCCTAGTCCCGGTCATCCTCTGCCTCACCATGACCTCGTACCGATGTCCTGCAACCATCAAAAACAAGGAAACACATCACCTATCCATGTCCAAAATGATATGCAATAATCATCCAATTTCTCAAATCTCAAATCTAATTCAAATCAAACTCAAACCCGAGCACACCTAGCTCAAATAAAGTCAATTACCCATCACAAAATATGGATAGACCTCCACACAGTCTTTCAATCTCCCTCTTGATGAGTATATTACCAAATCACTAAAAAGGCATAAATTTGAGTTTGAAAAGAATGAAAGAAAGAAATTTGATTGCAAATCCATACTTGGTTCATCTAAAAGAGAAAGCAAGTTCATGATCAAGTAGGCAAGAAGAATTTTAGAGCAAACCAAGAGAAAGAACAAGTTTTTCACATATGCTCTAAAAATCGAGAGAAGTCAATAAAAGCTCAATTTTGCATATGATCCAAAGAAAAGAACAATTTTTCACTATGATTATGTGAAAGCATTTTTTAATATTTTTTTCCTCTAAAATGCCTTTTTCACGTTTTCTCCCCCTTTTGGCAATATAGGCATCAAGAGAGTATGTATGCATGAAATGCATCATAAATGACCTTTGAAGATTATCCAAGTGACCATTTTAGACAAAGTATGACACCAAGTTACTTAAATTTAGATTATGCTAAACTAAGTCATAGCCCATTGCATATTTCAATTTTTGCTAGCTAGAACAAAAGAAATTTTGCTATTTTTGCATACTTTCAACATGAGCAACACTTAGCATAATTTCAAGACTAGAAGCAAAGCTATGCAAGGATCAAATGAATATACTAGAGTTCAACCTATTCAACACATTGGGAAGCTACAAGTGCATAAGGGAACCCTCTTGCTCTATCATCTTTTAAATGCAAATTCTAGATTTTAACGCACACAATACGGTTTAGAGAGCTTATCCTAGTAAAGCACATCCTCGACTAGGAGCCATCGAAAAAGGCATCCTAGGCTTCACTCTCCTTTGCACACATTAAGGTTTAGAGAGTTTAGCCTAGTGAAACACAACCTCAACTAGGAGCCATCAACAAAGGCCTCCTAGACTTCACTCTTTTCCTCAATTTTGTTTTTGCATTTTTTAATTTAATTGACTCAAGCCATATTCGACCATCTCAAGCAAGAAGCTTAAAAGAATGGTCTTGGTCACACACAATACATCCTATGTTCATCCCAAGTGCAATGGAAAGCAGTCTCATAAATGTAAGGTGTTGAGATCAATTTTAATTAGCACACATAAGTCAATTTTTCAACATTTTCAGCACTTAGATTCATGAGCATTTTAAGGATTCTAGAATACAACAAACTAGCTAAACCCAAGTTACTCTAAGGACTCTAGTAGAAACCCAAAATTTCAAAAGTTATGGTATAAGCACCTAGTAAAGAAATATAGCAAGTAAAAGCTACATGTATTCATCAAGTTTTCATTAAAGTTCAATTTTAAGGTTTAGCAAGCTTAGCATAATGAATTAGTACAATTTGAATAAGACTAAGCTAGCAAAGATCCTTAGAAAAGTAGCAAGGTGCATATCATCGTGATTAATTTAATTGCATAATAGACAAAGCTCAGAAATAGAAAAAGAAGTCTATATGCAATTCATGATGATCAGTTTCTAGAAACTCCCCCTCAACAAGTGAGTTAATTTTAGCACAATTCTGATGCAAGTTGAGTTATTAGCATAATTAATTGCAGAAATATTCAAATGAACTCAACTGAAAACAAAAATATAGGATGCGAAGGGAAGGTCATAAAACTGACAGTCTGACATAGGAAAACTATAGCTCAGACTCGCTCTCATCTTCTCCATGTGACTAACATAGGAAAACTGACTCTACAGACTTGAGCTAAGGAGTACACACAGATCCTGTCTACCCAGTAGGCCCAATACCTACTAGACCTACAAGACTATGAGGGAACTCAACCTAGAGAGAAGAGAAACAACTAATTAAGAATGATAGCAACCTATAGCATAAGATGAGATATCCATGCAAAGCATGCCAGAAGTCTAAGTGAAGTGAACTCCTAACACTAAGACTCACCCAAATACACCCAGAAGATGCAAACAGAAAGGAAATGCTAAAAATAAATATGATACAAATAATACAATTCAGCTCCCCCTCAAATGATGTCGTATGGACTCACGATGCTAAGCTCTCCTCTCAGGGTTACAAACCTAGAGCTATCCAAATGCCTCGTGAAGATATCGGCAATATGGTGGTCAATCTCCATAAATTGGAGCACTATATCACCCTTCTCCACATGGTCTTTAAGGAAGTGATATCTAATATCAATGTGTTTAGTCCTAGAGTGCTGCACTAGGTTCTTGGCAATATGAATGGCTGAAGTGGTATCACAGAAAAGTGGAACACTATCAAAAACTAACCTAAAGTCCCATATAGTCGATCTCATCCAGAGCACCTGACTAAAGCAACTAGCTGCAGCAATATACTCGACCTCTACGGTGGACTATGCAACTCCATACTGCTTTCTAGAAGACCAAAAGACAAGAGAAGTGCCAATGAATTGGCAAATGCCATAAGTGCTCTTCTTATCTATCCTACAGATATCAAAGTCTACGTCTGAGAAGGCTCAAAGGGACACACAAGAAGAGGAAGAGTACCAGATACCATAATCAATGATAGCTCGAAGGTACCTGAAGATGAGCTTCACAACCTAGCGGTGAGAGATGAGAGGAAAAGCCTAAAATCGAGCGCACAAACATACAGAAAAGTGTATGTCCGGTATCGAGGTAGTGAGATATAAGAGGGAGCCAATCATGCTCAAGAACTCCTTCTAATCAATTGGCTCACCATCCTCGTTAGGCTCGAGGATAGCAGTGGTGGCCATACGAGTCATCACCGGCTTCCCATCAAACATATCAAAGTTCATCAAGATGTCTCGAGTGTACTTAACTTAATGCAATAAAATACCCTCACTGGTCTGCTTGATTTGGAAGCCAAGAAAGTAGCTCAACTCGTCCATCATGCTCATCTCAAACTTTGTGCTCATAACTTCTGAGAATTGAGAGACAAGAGCATGCGAGGAGCCACCAAAGATGATATCATCGACTTAGATCTGGACGAGGAGAAAGTCTGAGTCTACATGTCTGACGAACAAGGTCTTATCTACCTTACCCATATCAAACCCATGACTAAGAAGGTAGGATTTAAGCCTCTCATACCAAGCTCTAGGGGCCTGCTTAAGTCCATACAGGGCTTTAGAAACTTGTAGACATGGTTTGGGTATTTGGGGTTCTTGAATCCTAGAGGCTGCCTGACATAAACATCTTCCTCAATATAGCCATTGAGGAATGCAATCTTGACATCCATTTGATAGAGCTTGAAGCTCTTGGATTCTGAGAATGCAAGCAGCATCCTGATAGCCTCTAGTCTATGTACAGGGGTGAAGGTCTCCTCAAAGTCAAGACCCTCAACCTGAGTAAATCCCTAAGCGACTAGCCTAGCCTTGTTCCTGATGACTACCACATCCTCACTTTGCTTGTTCTTGAACACCCACTTGGTCCCAGTGACATTATGACCAAATGAGGGTTCGACAAGCTGCCATACCTTGTTCCTCTCGAAATTCTCGAGTTCCTCATGAATAGCATTAATCCAAGACTCAGCAGATAATACATAAGAAATATCCTTCGACTTAAAAGAGGGAACAAAGGTAGAATGGAGGCAGAAGGAAGACAGACCCAATTTCGAGCATGTGACACACTCAAACAAATCGCTGATCATCTGATCAGGTGGATGACACCTCTGAATATAGCGGGGAGGTCCAAAAGCAGAAGTGACCTCTACTTCTCGCGTGGGAGAAGTAGGAACAGAGTCACTAGCTGCTGATGAGTCTACGAGTAAGGGATGATTTGCCTAAGGTGCAGAAATGGAGATTGGAGGCACCTTAGGTGCAGAGGGGACTGGATTAAGCATAGCATCTTCATCTCCATCATCCTCTGCAAAGATAGACTGGGAAAGAGGAGAAGAGCCTAAAATGTCTGGTCTAGCACCTAAAATAGCCTCATCAAAGGTCACCTCACATGTCTCTATCATCCTACCCAACTCTACAGTCCAAATCCTATAACTACAGGAAGAAGTCGAGTAACGTAGAAAGATCGCATCAGTAGAACGTGACTCGAACTTATTTAGGTTTTTAGACTTCAAGAAAAAGCACTTGCAACCAAAATATGAAAATATGAAACACTGAGCTTTTACCCATATCTCAACTCATAAGAAGTGCTGTGCAAGTGTGCCTTAAGAAAAACTCTGTTAGCGACATGGCATATCGAAGCTATAGCCTCATCCTAAAACTTCCTAGGAGAATTGTATTCATATAGCATCGTCCTGGTCATTTCTACTAGGGTCCTGTTCTTCCTTTCCATAATGCCATTCTGCTGAGGAACGTATGGAAAATAGAACTGATGCTCTATACCTAACACCTCACAGAAGCTACTAAAGTAGGAGTTCTTGAACTCTGTGTCATTGTCATTGTGGATTGCTCGTAAGGCACCTGGGAGCTCAACGGACAACCTATCGACCAAACCACTAAAGTGTGAAAAAGACTCATCCTTCGAGGCCATGAAAAACACTCAAGAATACCTCAAAAAATCATCGACAATGACAAGAATGTGGCACTTCCCTCTCGCTGACTGCACTCTACTAGACCAACAATGTCCATGTGTAAAAACTATCATGGTGCATCAGTCATCACAAGGGTGATTGGGGGATGAGATGCGGCAACCATCTTACCATGTCGGCAAGGAGAACACACCAAATCCTTGACCATCTTGAGCTTGGGCAGACCACAAATGAGATCATGGCTGCTAACTCGGGTCAAATGATCAAAACCTATGTGACCAAGTCTCCTATGCCAAAAGGAGAGATCACAGGACTTTGAGGCAATCAAACAATGGAGAGTCTAACTGTTCTAAATAATTTCAACTTTGCATAATTTAAGGAAATTTCATTTTTAAATATTTTCAACTCAGGAATCACTCCTGGAACCAGCCAATTTTTTCATGATGAACTTCATCAAAATATCATTTTTCTAAAAGATCAATTTTAAATTACCAAATTCTAATATGTGAATGGCTTGCTTGACATGCCCATGACAGCGGGCATGGCTAATCGATTAGTTTTACACTTTGTAGAGGTTGTACAACTTTACCTACAAGACATGATCGTCTCTTTGCGCCAACATACTTCTTTTGGTGTGTGGCAGAGAAAATCATGACAAGCCCCTTATAAAAACCCATCCTCGTAGTCATACTCGCTAAGGTTTCACCACTGAAAGAATCCCTCTAGTCAGAAGCCTCCTCTTGCGTCGAGTGGTAGCCTCACGCTTTCACCACACCACTTCCACCAAATAGCATGACTGTCCATGGTATGTTTTAATACAGCTAGCCAGATCTGTCCTAGTCTAGACTTATGGCAGTACGGTTAGACTTTACATTCAGTGAAACTCAGACTGGTCCTTAATTGACTAGGCAAGTCTTTCCACAAACCCAGATCCATGACAAAACCACCTCCCAACCATTTCTTGCCCAGTCTAAACAAAATGTCATTTTAACCATACCATTTCCGAGAATATCAAAATCATGACCTTTCATTTTAATAGAATCTTAATTTGGCATAAAAATTTTCCAAAATTTTCTAAGTTCAATTCTAAGCATGTTTAAGCATTTATAAGCATAATCACATATTAAATATTATTTTCTTAAGGTGACAATAGTATATGGTTCAAATTTCAAAGGTGGTATAGCAAATCTGGGTATAACTATGAATTTAAAACTGGGACATAAATTATAATCATGAAAATTATGCATGTAATAATTTAAATTCAGAATACAAATTTAAAAACTAGGACCAACATGATAAAGGAGGTGTGATTGCCTGGCTCGACGGGTAGCTGCTCAAAGTCGTCGTTCGCGTACTCCTCGGACTCTCTAAAATCTATACGCGAAAAGCATCCAAATCTGGGTTTTCAACATAATTTGTGTTTTAATTTTCTAAAATAATATTTTTAAAACTAAAAATAACAAAAAAGCACTTATAAATTCAAAAAATTCAAAACAAATGTCAAAAATTCAGATTTAAATAAATAAATAAATAATATGCAAATTTGAGGTGTTACAAATATGTAACTTAACACCTAAATAGCCTGGATTAGATATGAGTTTTGATATGGAGGATTGGACTAAAAAAGTGCACTTAATACTCATAACATCCAAATGATTTTCGATAGCAAAAAACCCTAGAAACAAACATATGCGAAGCTCCAGAATCAAATAAAATTATTACAGGTACTGAGCTAACCAAGAACTTACCCATCACAACATCTGATACATCATCCTGATCTATGATCTACATTGGCAGTGATATGATCGACACGAAGTCTCACCGTCATTTCTGGTGTAGTTCCAACTAGTCCTGCAGCTTGATTTGTTCCACGATTCACTACTAGTGTTGTCACCTTAGTTCGCATAGAACCAAGGTGGAAACATACAGGGCTAACACCTCCTCTCTGGGGATAATTGTTGATGAACCATCCCGACTCTCGGCAATTAAAACAACACTTAACTGCGAACTGTTGACTTCCTCCTAGCTTAGCATTCACCTGAATAGGTGTCTAAAAATTCTTACATGACTAACACGGGGGTACGTGACGACATCTTGAACGTAGTTTGAGGCTAAAACTAAACAAACTATTGAGGTGTGACTCTCAACCTCTGTTAATTTGAACGACTTCCTTGTTGAGCCATTCTACGCTTGTTGTTATCATCCAACTCCTTGCACTTATCCTCAAGGACAAGAGCCTTGTTAACTGATTCTTGAAAATCTAAAAAGTATGGTTAATCAACCCGACCTGCAGTCTAGATTTCAATCCCTCAAAAAATGAGACTGTGTTGCTTTACTAATAGGCACATCTTTAGGTGCATAACAAGCAAGCTAAGTAAATTTATTCAGATACTCGATCACAGATTGGCCTCCTTGCTTTATAGCCTTGGATTCCTCCTTCAGATCCATAATTCCTTCCAGCACATGTGTGGAGGATATAAGGATCGGGTACACACGTGAAGGTCTAAGAAGACCGTGCGAGACAGGAATGTACATCTCGTAGATTCAACCTCGTTATAACTGAAATAAGAGATTGTAACCGTAAGGGAAGCTATCTTAGATAAAGAAGGATACGATTCCTTTACTTGTAATCAACTCGGACTCATACTATAGTAACCGAGTTGGACTCCCCCCTCTCCCTGTATATAAGAGGGGCGGGAGGACCCCAAGAGGGGATGACAGAGAAATAAGCCATACAATACACATAATCCCAGAACACAGGACTAGGGTATTACCTCCACTGTCGAGGGCCTGAACCTGTATAATTCCTTGTCTTGTGTTACCATTAAGATCCTGATCTAGCGCCTTGCCCCACAAATTCACACACCCCTAAGATTATTGCCGACACCAAACGTCGATAGTTGGCGCGCCAGGTAGGGGCAGCGCGAAGATCAATCCGAGCAATCTCGATGGCTTTCGAAAACGGCATCACCTTCGCTCCAGGCCAAGTTTTTTGCTTCGGAAGTCTAGACTTCATCGCCGACGAGCATGGCACCCTCACCTCTTCGGACTCAGATCAGATTTGGTCCGAGAGCTTTCCCAGTTTCCGCTCGATATTTGTGCTCGGAAGCAGTCCTCCCGAATCACAAAATCGGCGGGGACCTGAAGAAACCAAGACGGAACCTGCTTAGCATGAAGACCAAAACGACCGCGCCAGGTCACTTCAAAATCGGGCGCGGAACATCAACGAAGATATTTTGCACGCTAGAATGGGGAGCCAGTTGGTTTTCCAAACTCCACAGCAAAATATCATGGCCACCAAGACACTTCTTGACACCTTGGGACCCATGATTGAATCCAATAGCCCAGCTGCACCAATCATGGCGCAAGTCAAAGCCATGGTGACGGCTGCAGCAATTCAGCTCAACCAGTGGGGCATGACGACGAAGCCCCCACGTACAGGAGAAGAAACCCACACAGTTAGCAGTCGGACCAGTCGTAGTCGGACGAAAAGCAGTTGGCGCAAGTCCCCCTGCAACAGGGACGTTCGCGCCGTCATCCATAGCGACCTTCGCCAAGACCTTGACTCTAGAAGGCGGGAATGGGATGATGATGAGCGACACCACCGGGACGATGACCGCAAACGTTTTGGCATTGATCGTGACCAGGACAGCCGGCATCTCCGCAATCGGGCCTCCAACTACGGCAATCACAAAAGCCGACACAGCTCGCACCAGGATGACGACCGCCGAGTGGATTCTTCACCACGCCACCGTCGCGCTCGACGCGACGAGGGGCCTATTGACGGGATCAGAGCATTCACTACTCGCCTCCGCCAAGTACAGTGGCCAGACGGCTTTAATCCGAAAGGCATTACCAAGTTTGATTGAGAAAGAGACCCAGAAGCCTGGCTGCAAGTCTATTCCCTTGCAGTCAAAGCGGCTGGAGGCGACTACAACGTGATGGCAAACTATCTACCAGTCATGTTGGCTCATTCGGCCCAATCATGGCTTATAGGGCTTCCAAGGGATTCCATCAACTCTTGGGGAGACCTCTGTGACCAATTCATCACGAATTTTCAGGGCACTTTCGAGAAGCCTGGAACCCCCTGGGACCTCTACCAGCTCCATCAAAAGAAGAATGAATCCCTGAGAGAGTTCATCCGGCGATTCACACAGAAAAAGAATACTGTACGAGATGTCTCAGATGCAGTCGTCGTCGTGGCCTTCCAGAAAGGCGTCAGCGACCCTGATCTCATCAAAAAGATGTCTCGGAAACCTCCAACCACGGTTCAGGAGATGTTTGCCTTGGCCGATCGCTATGCAGCTGCGTCGGACGCATTAGCGAAGCGCCGAGAGGATCGACCCCCCACAAAAAGACAAAAAAGATCACACCGAACCCCCGAAGTAAAAGGAGAAAAAACGGAAGGGTGAGGATTTGCTCGTAGCAGCCGAGCGCGGAAGGACGAGAGCTCCCCAGAACAAAGAATACGATGAAGTAATGAATGCCCAATGCCCTTTCCACCCAAAGGGAAAGCATGCAGCAAAAGATTTCTTCACTTTGAAAAGGTTCGCACGAGAAAATCGAAACTAGTCAGAATCCAAAGATAAGAAGGAAGCTGGGAAGAAAGACGACCCCTCAGCCGAGGGCGAGTTCCCAGAGATCGAACAAGAGCTCAACTTCATATTCGAGGGCTCGGGCGCATATGAGTCCAAACGAAAACAAAAGCTTACCGCTCGGGACATCAATGCGATCACGCCAGCGGCCCCCCAATATCTGAAGTAGTCGGAAGCTTCCATCACCTTTGATCGTTCAGATCACCCCAATCACATACCTTTTCCCAGCAGATATCCCTTGGTGCTGGATCCATTCATCCGCAACGTTAAACTCAAGAGGGTGCTGATCGATGGAGGTAGTGGGCTTAATATTCTATTTGCCAAAACCCTTGACGACATGAAGATACCACAGACCGAGCTCAAGCAGAGTCCATCACCTTTCCATGGAGTGATTCCTGGGACTTCTTCAGTGCCACTCGGGCAGATTGTTTTGCCCGTCCCATTCGACACGAAAGAAAATTACAGGACGGAGTACATGAACTTTGAAGTAGTCGATTTTGAGACAGCGTACCACGCCATCTTGGGAAGACCCGGCCTGGCAAAATTCATGGCAGTTCCACATTACACTTATTCAATGCTCAAGGTGCCAGGACCCAAAGGAGTCATCACGTGTGAGACCCCGGATCAGCTATCCAGAATCTCCTGTGTATTTCCGTACTAGTCCCAGATCAGTAGCTAGTACACACAGTCACAGTGATACATCATTGCCGAACATAACGAAACTTGTAATGTAAATATTCAAGTATGGGCCACATGGCCACTTATTACAATACTCGGTCCAACGACCGGACACTCAAAACAGCGGAAGCAAAAAGAAAGCAACGAGCGAACGCCACAACGCCACAGGCGACGACTAGGAACGCAACTAGTCCTCCTGGCAATCCTCCTCGAAGAACTCCTCCTCCTCTTCGGCATCTTGATAAATTTCTGATGATTACAATGTTGGTGTAGCACGTGAGTACAAAAGTACTCAGCAAGTCGGGAATTATGATCATGAGGGGCTTTCCAAAGGAAGCTTAATAGGGTTTATTTGCATAAAGCCACATTTGATTAAATCATACTTAAGTAATAAATTTCACAAAGCATATTTTACAACTCTTTTTAATAATTGAATTATTTATTATTGTAATGAGGTTCCATCCACCATCACTAACATAAAGGCTCTATCCGCCAACATTTTAAAGAAACAAGGTTAATCATGTGACTCCATCCGTCAAAGGTAAACAGGTTCTATCCACCTGGTTGGCTCTTTCCGCCAAACAACATTCGAGAGTTCTAACCACTCCCGAACCCCAAAACAAAACACTGTTCGGTTTTAAAAACAAAATCAAAGTCTACCAATATGAAAGCATTTCTTGCTTTGCCTTTGACCGTAGGCACGGCTATTCGAATAGTTTATACTCTGCAGAGGTGTACAACTTTACCCACAAGACAAGATATACCCTTGTTGCCATGCAATTAACACACTTCCTTAGGTGTGCCGGCAGGGATATCTTGACAAGGCCGTTACAATGTATCTACCTAGCTAGACCCACCCGCTGAGGTTTCACCGCTGTTAGGGTTCCCTCCACCCAGTACAGAAGCCCCCTCTTGCGCCGTGTGAGCAAAACAACATCCACAACAATGCCTCCGTCCGGCTCTCACACAACAACCGAGTGGCGAGTCTAAACTAGGCTTCTACAAATTAGTGAGCCAGGTCGTACCATTATAGACATGTGGTAGTACGGTTATGCTTAAAATGGCAATCATAAGCGTCGGTCCTTATATGACTTGGGGCGGTACTTTGCACAAAAGGATCAAGGCTTGATCCGCTTCCACCCGACATTCCAGGCCGCCCAAGTCAAAATCATTTTCCTTTTCTTTTATTTTAGAAAACAGGACCAAAACCATATTAATAACTTTCAAATCACGTTTAATAACATTCTTTTTGAATAATCCCACCCATGGGTTGTTTTATCGGAAAAGGTCCTAAGCAATTCTACCGTACTACATAGCAACGGATACCATATAAACATAGGCATGGTATAAACAATGTTCTAGGGTTACAATGGATATGGTTAACAATGTCATGGAGGAATTAACAAGTTCGGAATAACTAGCTCTTATATTTGACATATTTCATTAAACATAGCCATGCAAACTTTATAAACAGTTTTAAATTATTTCGCAAACGTAGGAGCAAAGTGCATCAAGGAGACTTGCCTTCAGTTGCGGCGGCGGTGTCGAACTCGGAAGGCTCGGCAGCGAAATCGTGATGTGGCGGGATCGTCGACTACACGCAAAACGAGGCAACAAATAAATAACAGAACATAAATAAAATCCAAAAATTATAAAATTAGTACTGGCAGGAAGGTCTTGATTTATGATGAATTTAGAAATTTGAATGAGGTCAAACGGAGTTCGGATGAGGAAGTTATGAGCTTAGAAGTTTGAATATCGAATAAATCGAAAACCGGAATATTCCGGAATATTCCTCTCGGTTTGACTGGGTCAAAGTTTGACCGGCTGACTTTGACTTTGACTGGCTGGGTGTATGACGGGTGGGACCCACACGTCATAGAGATGGAGAAAACTTCTCCAAGAAGCTTCACTAGTTCCCGTGAAAGAAAGAGAGAGAGAGAGAGAGAGAGAGAGGCGGCGGCGTGGCGGCTGGAGGGGCGGCCGGCGGCGGCTTCGCCGGGCGGCGGAGGCGGCGCCGGGCCGCGAGGCGCACGGCGGGGAGGCGCGGAGGCGGAGCGGGCGCGGCGGGCGGGCACAGGCGGCGGCAGCGGCGCATGACGCCGGCGGCCCGACGGCGGACGGCTGCAGCCGGGCGGGCAGCGGGAGGCGCTGGCGGCGGGGCGGGCGGCTCGCCGGCGACGGCCGGCCGGCGGCGGCGGGGCCCACGCATGCACAGGGAGCTCCACTCCAAGAACAGAGCAAGCCAAAAAAAGAAAAAAAGAACACAAGTTTTTCCAAAACTTGATTTTTCTCCCAATTTTGCATGGATTCGATCCAAACAAAAAGCTAGAACCTCTAGAGGACCTCCTTAGCAACATCTAGGAGGAAGGAATTGGATTGAAACTCACCGGAACGGATGAATTCGACGAAAAACACGGGTTCGGCCGAAACGAGCAAAACGCGAAATTCGTCGAGGAAACTTGATGAACCCTGAAATTGATGGATGGATTAGAGACTAGACATCCATACTAACACATGGAAACGAACGGGAGGAAGAAAGATCCACCGGAGTGGAAGATATGAGCAAGAACACGAAGAACGCGAAGAACACGAGAGCTCGTCGGTTTTCTTGATCTTGCGGCCGATTGGGTTTGAGAGACTAAAGAAGGGTTATACTAACGGAAAGAGGACTCTTATACGGAGAGATGAGAGGTGGAATCACGCGGAACGGACTAGAAACGGCCGCGCAATCTCCAAAAGAGTGGGTTTCGGGTTTCTAGCAACCGTTCAAAAATCAACGCGATTTCGGGTGCAACAACTCCATGGATAGGAAGAGGAGTCCGTTGTGATCCCAACGGATCCGGCGGTGATTGATTTGGAGTTGCGTGGAGGGAGTTATGAGTGATTAAAGAGAGCATCTCCATTTTCGTTGACTTGAAGCTCCAAAGTTCATGCCATGGCTAGAGGTTGAGGATGATGAATAGTGCATGACACGTGGCACCTCCTCATTGGTCCTCCTTTACGCAAATGTTCCACCCTAGGGAAAAATAAGGAAAAATGGCCTAAAAATTCCGGAAAAATTCCTAGAGCCATTTTAGAATATTTGGGACTCAATGGAAGTGGTTTGGTTGAATTTGGATGATTTTTGTGGAATTGAATATACGGGCGCGGATCGCAGCATTAAACAAAAGCCGCGCGAGATAAAATAGGAACGGTTGTCCAAAAATCCGGGAAATGATTCCTAAAATCATTTCGGAATATTTGGAACATTTTAGAAGTGGTTTGGAGATTTTTGGAGCGCTTTTGGACTCGGGTGAATTTTCGGGTACCGGCGGTACTGGAAAATCCGATTTTTCGCCCGGGAGGGAATTAATTCCCGATTTCGAAGGGGAATGGATGCCAGGTTAATATAAACACCAAAGAAACTCCAACTTTTGAATTTACTTTATTTTAATTAGGTTTTTCTCCAGAAAGCCAAAACGAGGATGTTACAAACCTACCCCCCTTAGAGAGAATCTCGTCCCCGAGATTCGGACGGAGAAAGAAAGAGGTCTGGGAACTCTGCTCGAAGATCTTCTTCACGCTCCCAAGTAGCTTCCTTTTCCGAATGGTTGCTCCACTGAACCTTGCAGAACTTGATTACTCGGCTGCGCGTCCGACGCTCGGCTTCATCCAAAACCTTGATGGGATACTCCGGGTAAGACAAGTCTTCTTTGAGTTCCATGTCTTCCAACAAGAATCATTGTTCCGGCACTCGGAGACACTTCTTTAACTGAGACACATGAAAGACATCATGTACCCCTGACAGCTGTGGCGGCAATTCCAATTTATAAGCAACTTCGCCTTTTCGGGCAATCACCTTGAATGGTCCGATATAGCGGGGTGCTAATTTTCCACTGACGCGGAATCGTTTCATTCCTTTCATCGGAGATACCTTCAAATACACATGGTCTCGTGTACAAAGCTTAATTCCCTTCGACGATTGTCCGCATAACTTTTCTGTCTGGACTGAGCTGTCTTCAGATTTGCCCGGATCTGTCTGACTTGCTCTTCGGCTTCTTTCAGAACATCGGGTCCGATGATTTGTCCTCCTTCGGTTTCTTTCCAATATAATGGTGTTCGGCACTTTCTTCCATACAAAGCTTCAAAAGGTGCCATCTTCAAACTGGCTTGATAGCTGTTGTTGTAGGAAAACTCTGCATAGGGCAAATTCTGATCCCACGAGCCTTTATATGTTAGAGCACAAGCTCTCAACATATCCTCTAAGATTTGATTGACCCTTTCGGTCTGGCCATCCGTCTGGGGATGGTAAGCAGTACTGAAATTCAGATTCGTGCCCAATACCTCATGCAATTGCTGCCAGAATCTCGAGGTGAACTGGGAACCTCGATCAGACACAATCTTCTTTGGCACACCGTGTAAACACACAATCTTAGCCATATACAACTCGGCAAGCTTATCTCCAGAATAGGTTGTCCTTACCGGGATAAAGTGGGCCACTTTGGTTAATCGATCCACAATAACCCAGATGGAATCATAGCCGGATTTAGTTTTGGGTAATCCAGTTATAAAATCCATTCCAATTTCTTCCCATTTCCATACAGGCACTTGCAAAGGCTGCAATAGACCGGCGGGTCTCTGATGCTCTGCTTTTACCAGCTGACACACATCACACCGTGCTACGAAGTCAGAAACTTCCTTTTTCATATTGGACCACCAATACTTCTCTTTCAGATCAGCATACATTTTGGTGCCTCCTGGGTGAATGGAGTAAACTGAATCGTGAGCCTCTTTCAAGATCACATTCTTGATTTCTTCTTGGTTAGGGACCACCATTCTTTTCTCGAACCAAACAGTTCCATGGTCATCTTCTGAAAATCCGGGGTGCTTTCCTTTCTTTAGGCCTTCCTTCAGGTTGGCAATACCGTTATCGTCCTTCTGAGCTTCTCGGATCTGATCCTCAAGGGTTGATTTGACCTCCAAAGAATAAATGTACCCTTCATTTACTAATCCCAGGTTAAGGCGCCGAAATTCATCGTGAAGCGTCGGTTGGCTTGGTTGCACTCTCATATTGTTGCAGTGAGCTTTCCTGCTCAAAGCATCCGCAACAACGTTTGCTTTTCCAGGGTGATAATGAATTCCCAGATTATAATCTTTCACCAACTCCAACCATCTTCTCTGCCTCAGGTTAAGATCAGGCTGAGTGAAGATATACTTCAGACTTTTATGATCCGTATAGATTTCACATCTATTGCCGATCAAGTAATGTCTCCATATCTTGAGCGCGTGCACAACTGCGGCTAACTCCAAGTCATGAACAGGATAGTTTTCTTCATGAGGTCGCAGTTTGTCTTGAAGCATAGGCTATTACCTTTCCTTCTTGCATCATAACACATCCAAGTCCTTGCTTCGAAGCATCACAATACACTTCAAAGCCCTTATGGATGTCTGGTAAAATAAGCACTGGGGCTGAGGTTAATCTCTTTTTCAACTCCTGAAAACTTTGCTCACAGGCTTTAGTCCATTCAAACTTCTTTTCCTTTTTCAGAAGCTGAGTAAGAGGTCTGGCTATCTTCGAGAAACCTTCAATGAATCTCCGATAATAACCAGCTAATCCAAGAAAACTTCGGATCTCCGGGACTGACTTGGGTTGTGTCCAATCCAAAACATCTCTCACTTTATTTGGATCTCTGCTACTCCTGCAGCAGAAATGACATGACCCAGAAAGACACTTCCTTCACGAGAAGTCACATTTGCTAAACTTAGCATACGGTGATGCTCTCTTAGCGTTTCCAAGACTATCCGCAGATGGTCTTCATGCTCTTTTCTGCTCTTGGAATAGACAAGAATGTCGTCGATGAATACTACGACGAACTTGTCTAAATATTCCATAAACACCTTATTCATCAGATTCATGAAATAAGAAGGAGCATTGGTTAACCCAAAAGACATGACTGTGAACTCATACAGTCCATATCGGGTGGTGAAGGCTGTTTTCGGAATATCCTCTTTTCTTATCTTCAGCTGATGATATCCCGATCTCAAATCTATTTTGGAGAAGACTTGAGCTCCCTTCAATCGGTCAAACAGATCATCTATCCGAGGCAACGGATACTTGTTCTTGATCGTAACCTCATTCAACGACCTGTAGTCGATGCACATTCTCAGACTACCATCCTTCTTGGACACAAAGATCACAGGCGATCCCCAAGGTGACGAACTGGGTCTGATGAATCCTTTTTCTTGCAGTTCTTCAATCTGCTTCTTCATCTCGACCAACTCGTTAGAAAGCGGTCAGATGCGGTCTCTTCGAGATTGGAGCGGTACAGTACTAGCTCAATCACAAATTCCACATCTCGATCTGGTGGCATACCAGGCAACTCATCCGGAACACATCCGGGTACTCATTGACGATCGGTACCTTCTCCAACGAAGTACCTTTCAAACGGTTTAGGTGCTACCCCTTAGAGGCAAGATTAGATAAGAACTTCACTCTAATCCCCTCGGGGCTGGTAAGAGAGATAGCTCTACTAGCACGATCTATCGACCCTTGTACTTGGTTAACCAATCCATTCCAAGGATTACTTCTATATCCTTAGTATCCAACAGTATTAAGTTCGCTAGGAACTTTACCCCTTTTATTACTATATCCATTTTCGGACAGACAGAAGTTGTTCTTAATTCTTTTCCAGGGGATTGTACTAACAAAGGGTTTCTTAACTGTAAGGTGTCAGCTTATGCTTTTTAACCAAGTACTCCGAAATAAATGAATGAGTTGCACCAGAATCAAACAGAACTGAAGCAGGTACTGAGTTCACAACGAACGTACCGTAGACCACGTCTGGCGCATCCTGAGCCTCTTCCGCGGTGATGTGGTTCACACGCCTCTTCCTGCGATCCTTGGCGTGCGCGGCGTCGAGGGGTTCCTCTTCCTTGAGCCGGCCGCAGGGCGCGGTGGCGTCGATCCCAGGTTGAACCTCACCGGGTGATGACTGACGCTTACGGGGCGATTGTTGGCGTAGTGCCCCATCTCCCTGCAGATTAAAGCACCGCACTCCTGCCATCGCTGTCCCACTCTTTTGAGCTTGAGCTCGGCATTGCCGGGCAGGGGCTTGTCGATGGGGCGCGGGTAGACATTGGGGTCACAGGGCCCCAGCTCTGGCTGGCTGCTAGGCTATTTCTTCTTTGAAAAGTGCGGGGCCTGGAATCGCCGGGCACCGCTACCGAGTCTCAAACATCATTTTTCTCTTGCGCGACTCAAAAGGCGGCTGAGCATCCTCTTGAATCAGCGCCTTGTTGATCATGTCTTTGGAGCAGCGGGTAGTCGCTTGAAACCAGCTGTACCTTCAAGTTGGGGTCAAGGCCCTCCATGAATCGCCAAATCTTGGCCTCGTCGATCCGCGACATCTGCGGTCGCGTCTGGGAACGGTGAGTGAAGCGGTTAAGGTACTCCGAGACAGACAAGTTTCCATCTTTGAAGCTTGTGAAACTCACGACGCTTCATTTCCATAATCCCCCTTGGGATATGAGTAGCCCTGAAGGCTTCCACAAACTCATTCCATGGAATGTTCTGCGGGTCCGCATGGGCGGCGCAGTAGTTTTCCCACCAGTTGGCTGCAGTTCCTTTGAGCTGGTGAGATGCGTACTGCACACTCTCTATGTCATCGCACTGAGCCAAGTGCAGTTTACGCTCAACTTCCTTGAGCCAGTCATCCGCATCCAGCGGATCTGCGGATCCAGCAAAAGTCGGGGGTCGAGTCCTCATGAACTCCCCGAACTTAGATTGGGGCGGTTGAGCTTGAGCGGGTGCTGCCGCGGCTTGAGGTTGGTTCAGGACGTTCTGAGCTAACGCCTGAAGAATCTGAAGCTGCATCGCCATCATTTGCTCCATGTTTGGCGGCTGAGCTGGGGGTGGGGGCGGCGGCGGATCATGCTGAGCGGCAGGGTGTTGCACTTGCTCTTGTCCTTGCGGCTGCGGTGGCTCCACATACTCTGCTTCCTCTTGAAAGTGCACCGGTCCACGGGCTCGTCCACGGCCTCTACCACGGCCTGCGGGCCTTCCACGACCACGACCACGACCAACGTTCTCCATCTCGCACAAGGTGGTCAAGCACAAGGAAAGAGGGAGAAGCATAGGTAAGCAACGGGAACTAAACCACATCCTCAAAACAAGAGCACAACCACAAAGGCACACAATGAAGGGAAAAACCAACTAAACTTCAATTAAAATCAAATAGTTTTGGAGGTGGTCAGTATCACAAATGCCTAAAGGCACGATACAATCCAAAGCAATCACTTATTCAACGCTCTAACGCGACAAATTTAAGATCCTGCAGACTAGTGAAACTATCTAAGAACTAGCGCCATCGGGCGAAGACGCGAGGACGGGTCCTCCTCTTCCTCCTCCTCCTCGCCTCTGCCGCGGGAAGGTGAAGCGGCCGCCGAAGATCCTGCTCCTTCAGCGGCAGCCAAAGCAATCGTGAGAAAACCTCGGCGGCGAAGGGAGACGAACGGACTTGGCGCGTGCAGAGTCCAAGCCTCAGGCCTTGATGACGCTTGTGGCGGCGCGTCCTTCCGGATGTCGCGCCGGGCGGTTCCTCCCGAACCGGCCGGTGGCGGCGGCACCACGGCTGTGCCTCTGCCTGACAGCGCCGGGCGGTGGAGGCGATGGGAGGCTCCTCCTCTCCTCCTCAAACCGAGATCCTCTCTCTCGCCGCCGCCAAGTCCCGACGCAAACCAAAGCAGCTCATCGACATCCGGACATAGGCCTCATCTCGCGCTCGACGAGTGACCCCAAGTGCACCACGGTCGGGTCCCTCTCTGGGCCAAACTCCTAAATGGCTGTACACCCGCCAACCCGAAGCGGAAACAAATGCAGACGAGAGTTCTCCAAAGATGTCGCGGTAGCTCTGTCCCAACATGAGGATAGCCTTTCTGGCCGCTGGCGTCCTGAAGCGCAGACGTGAATCGGTCTCTCGTGAAGTAGAAACGGCCGGTCCTCATCGCGAAGGCGGCTCCTTGCGAAGACTAGCAAGCGGACCTGCCACATGTCCTGGCCAAGACCAGGCATCGATTGGTAGCGATACTCCGGACGATGGGGAAATCCCAGCTCCTGGAGCATCAGTGACAGTTCCTCGCAAAAGCCTCCAGCCTCGCCGGCAAAGGTGGTGAAAACCGACATCTACAGATTTTGAAAGAAGACAGAATTAGTAACCAAAATTTTAAATAAAAGAGAGGACGAGCACAAGACACTAAGATAGAAGAGATAGAAGCAAAGAAACTTAAACTTTTGCAATTACATTTTTATGAAATATAAGTCCTTAAGGCTTTGCCATGCTAACTAGGTCACGTCCTACGATCGTCTGTGCTCGATACCATTTGTGAGACCGGATCAGCTATCGAGAATCTCCTGTGTATTTCCGTACTAGTCCCAGATCAAGAGCTAGTACACACAAATACAAAGTGATACATCATTGCCGAACATAACGAAACTTGTAATGTAAATATTCAAGTATGGGCCACATGGCCACTTATTACAATACTCGGTCCAACGACCAGGACACTCAAAACAATGAAGCAAAAGAAAGCAACGAGCGAACGCCACAACGCCACAAAGCGAATTTACTAGGAACGCAACTAGTCCTCCTGGCAATCCTCCTCGAAGAACTCCTCCTCCTCTTCGGCATCTTGATAAATTTCGATGATTACAATGTTGGTGTAGCACGTGAGTACAAAAGTACTCAGCAAGTCGGGAATTATGATCATGAGGGGCTTTCCAAAGGAAGCTTAATAGGGTTTATTTGCATAAAGCCACATTTGATTAAATCATACTTAAGTAATAAATTTCACAAAGCATATTTTACAACTCTTTTTAATAATTGAATTATTTATTATTGTAATGAGGTTCCATCCACCATCACTAACATAAAGGCTCTATCCGCCAACATTTTAAAGAAACAAGGTTAATCATGTGACTCCATCCGTCAAAGGTAAACAGGTTCTATCCACCTGGTTGGCTCTTTCCGCCAAACAACATTCGAGAGTTCTAACCACTCCCGAACCCCAAAACAAAACACTGTTCGGTTTTAAAAACAAAATCAAAGCCTACCAATATGAAAGCATTTCTTGCTTTGCCTTTGACCGTAGGCACGGCTATTCGAATAGTTTATACTCTGCAGAGGTGTACAACTTTACCCACAAGACAAGATATACCCTTGTTGCCATGCAATTAACACACTTCCTTAGGTGTGCCGGCAGGGATATCTTGACAAGGCCGTTACAATGTATCTACCTAGCTAGACCCACCCGCTGAGGTTTCACCGCTGTTAGGGTTCCCTCCACCGATCTGAAGCCCTCTTGCGCCGTGTGAGCAAAACAACATCCACAACAATGCCTCCTTCCTGCTCTCAAACAACAACCGAGTGGCGAGTCTAAACTAGTCTTCTACAAATTAGTGAGCCATGTCGTAACATTATAGACATGTGGTTGTTCTGTTTTGCTTAAAATGGCAATCATAAGCGTAGGTCCTTATTTTTATTGGTGCGGTACTTTGCACAAATGTATCTAGTATTTATCCGCTTCCACCCGACATTCCAGCCGCCCAAGTCAAAATCATTTTCCTTTTCTTTTATTTTAGAAAACAGGACCAAAACCATATTAATAACTTTCAAATCACGTTTAATAACATTCTTTTGAATAATCCCACCCATGGGTTGTTTTATCGGACATGGTCCTAAGCACTTCGACCGTACTACCAAGCAACGGCGACCCTATACACATCGGCATGGTATTACCAATGTTCTAGGGTAACTATGGATATGGTTAACACTGTCATGGAGTAATTAACAAGGTCGGAATAACTAGCTCTTATATTTGACATATTTCATTAAACATAGCCATGCAACTTTATAAACAGCTTTTAAATTATTTCGCAAACGTAGGAGCAAAGTGCATCAAGGAGACTTGCCTTCGGGCCATGGCGGTGTCGAACTCCGGAAGGCTCGACGGCGAAATCATGGTCAGCAAGGATCGTCGACTACACGCAAAACGAGGCAACAAATAAATAACAGAAAATAAATAAAATCCAAAAATTATAAAATTAGTACTGGCAGGAAGGTCTTGATTTATGATGAATTTAGAAATTTGAATGAGGTCAAACGGAGTTCGGATGAGAAAGTTATGAGCTTCCGAAGTTTGAATATCGAATAAATCAAAACCGAATATTCCGGGAATATTCCTCTCGGGTTTGACTGGGTCAAAGTTTGACCGGCTGACTTTGACTTTGACTGGGCTGGGTGTATGACGGGTGGGACCCACACGTCATAGATATGGAGAAAACTTCTCCAAGAAGCTTCACTAGTTCCTGAAAGAAAGAGAGAGAGAGAGAGAGAGAGAGAGAGAGGAGAGCGTGGCGTGGCGTGGCGGAGGGGCGGGCGGCGGCTCACGGCTGGCGGAGGCGGCGCCGGCAGGCACGGCGGGGAGGCGCGGAGGTGCGGGAGCGGCGGCGGCGCGGGCACGTGGCGGCGGATGGCAAGCGACGCGGCGGCCCGACGGCGGATTTGGCGGCAGCCGGCGGCGGGCGGCTGGGAGGCGCGGGCGCGGCATGGCGGCCACGGCGACGGCGGCCGGGCGGCGGGGCCCACGCATGCACAGGGAGCTCCACTCCAAGAACAGAGCAAGCCAAAAAAAGAAAAAAGGAACACAAGTTTTTCCAAAACTTGATTTTTCTCCCAATTTTGCATGGATTCGATCCAAACAAAAAGCTAGAACCTCTAGAGGACCTCCTTAGCAACATCTAGGAGGAAGGAATTGGATTGAAACTCACCGGAACGGATGAATTCGATTTAAAAACACGGGTTCGGCCGAAACGAGCAAAACGCGAAATTCGTCGAGGAAACTTGATGAACCCTGAAATTGATGGATGGATTAGAGACTAGACATCCATACTAACACATGGAAACGAACGGGAGGAAGAAAGATCCACCGGAGTGGAAGATATGAGCAAGAACACGAAGAACGCGAAGAACACGAGAGCTCGTCGGTTTTCTTGATCTTGCGGCCGATTGGGTTTGAGAGACTAAAGAAGGGTTATACTAACGGAAAGAGGACTCTTATACGGAGAGATGAGAGGTGGAATCACGCGGAACGGACTAGAAACGGCCGCGCAATCTCCAAAAGAGTGGGTTTCGGGTTTCTAGCAACCGTTCAAAAATCAACGCGATTTCGGGTGCAACAACTCCATGGATAGGAAGAGGAGTCCGTTGTGATCCCACGGATCCGGCGGTGATTGATTTGGAGTTGCGTGGAGGGAGTTATGAGTGATTAAAGAGAGCATCTCCATTTTCGTTGACTTGAAGCTCCAAAGTTCATGCCATGGCTAGAGGTTGAGGATGATGAATAGTGCATGACACGTGGCACCTCCTCATTGGTCCTCCTTTACGCAAATGTTCCACCCTAGGGAAAAATAAGGAAAAATGGCCTAAAAATTCCGGAAAAATTCCTAGAGCCATTTTAGAATATTTGGGACTCAATGGAAGTGGTTTGGTTGAATTTGGATGATTTTTGTGGAATTGAATATACGGGCGCGGATCGCAGGCATTAAACAAAAGCCGCGCGAGATAAAATAGGAACGGTTGTCCAAAAATCCGGGAAATGATTCCTAAAATCATTTCGGAATATTTGGAACATTTTAGAAGTGGTTTGGAGATTTTTGGAGCGCTTTTGGACTCGGGTGAATTTTAGAATGCCGTGATCTTTGGAAAATCCGATTTTCGCTCGAGGGAATTAATTCCCGATTTCGAAGGGGAATGGATGCCAGGTTAATATAAACACCAAAGAAACTCCAACTTTTGAATTTACTTTATTTTAATTAGGTTTTTCTCCAGAAAGCCAAAACGAGGATGTTACATCACGGTCCGTGGAGACGTACAATAGTCTTTCCAATGCGACAAGGAGAGTTGCGAGCTAGCCGAGATCCTACGGGCATCAGCCGACTTGCAAAAACTCCAGCTGGCGACATCCGCTTCACAAGACGAGGATGTACCGGCCAAGAAACAAGTAAAGGCAGGGATCCAACCCGGCGAAGAAGTCAAGAAAATAACACTCGACCCGTCCAATCCAGCTAAAACAGCTTTGATCAGGACAAGGCTCGGTCAAGAATAGGAAAGTGCGTTCGTCACCTTTCTCCGGGCAAACTAGGACATCTTCGCTTGGAAGCCGTCAGATATGCCTAGTGTTCCGAGGGAGGTGATCGAGCACGCACTAAATGTGAACCAGAATGCGAAACCAATCAAGCAGTGCCTTCGGTGTTTCGCTCAAGACCGTCGTGACACGATTAAAGAAGATATCACTAAACTCCTAGCCGCGGGCTTTATAAGAGAAGTGTATCATCCCGACTGGTTAGCGAATCCGGCTCTGGTTCGCAAAAAGAATAAAAGCTGGTGCATATGTGTTGATTATACTGATCTCAACAAAGCATGTCCTAAGGATCCGTTCGGGTTACCTTGCATCGACCTGGTTGTGGATTCCACCGCTGGTTGCGAACTCCTGAGCTTTTTGGATGCCTATTCAGGGTACCACCAGATCAGCCTCAAGGAGGAAGATTGCATCAAAACTTCGTTCATCACGCCGTTCGGAGCTTTCTACTACGTCACAATGCCATTTGGATTGAAGAACGTCGGCGCAACTTACCAGTGCACAATACAACGGTGCTTTCATGATCAACTCGTATGCAACGTGGAGGCCTACGTGGATGATGTTGTGGTGAAATGTCGGTTGAAAGGAGACCTCATCTCTGATTTAACCGAAACATTCGAAAGCCTGAGGGCCTACCGGATGAAACTCAACCCCGAGAAGTGCACTTTCGGAGTCCTTTCAGGAAAGCTTCTCGGGTTCATCGTGTCACACCGCGGCATTGAAGCAAACCCGGAGAAAGTCAATGCCATCCTGAAGATGAAGCCACCGGCAAATCAAAAGGATGTCCAGAAGCTTACAGGGTGCATGGTGGCACTCGGCTGTAACATCCTCAAAATAAAAGAAAGTAGAGATAAATTAAAATTTTTAATTTATTATTTTAAATTGAGCTTTTAGTATTTTGTGAACTTCTTTGAACTGTGTTGCACAAGAAAAACCTTCTGTTTTATTTTACAAACGGAATCTTAACCTTGTTTATCAAAAACAAATGTAGCATCAGATCAAAAATAAAATGTATTTCCTACATTACCTTTATATCATCTCTACAAATAAATTTTCAAAAGGAATTAAAATGATTTGTTGCTTAGGACAAGTCAAAAACAGTTTTGATTAATTTGGGCCTACTTCAATTAAAAGAATTGTATAAAGATAAATTTAAATATTCCGGCTCTAATCTTTTATTTTGGAATAGATATAATTATGAGACAATATGATAAAAGTTTCAATGTCATTTTGGATACTTAGAAAATCCGTCTTTACAAAAACTTATTTCCTCATTAAGCATTTCGTCATGAACCTCGAGCATGATCAATTGCATCGCTACTTGGAGCAAGACACACAGAAAAGCATTTGAAACTTCATTAGTCTAATGAAGTTGTTCACTTGAGATAATTCCAAGACTAAGCATCCCATCACCAATTTGAGCATGATTTAAAACGCTCAAATTTTGGTTAAAAGTCTGTCACCTCAAAAGTTTTGAATTACCCAACTTTGTGAATTGGATAGCTCAAGATTTCAACCATCAAGTGACTAATTCAGACATTTCCAAACTTAATTATTTCCTCACCAATTTTAACGAGATCTATTGCAACCAAAATATCATTCAAAGACCTATGAACTCAAGCAAAGATTCTAACTAATTGGTTATGTCCGATGTTTGAAACGGCAGAGCAAGGCCAAATATACTTTTAACAAAAGAAATTCAGAATCTCCAAAACATACAAAACATCGCTCAAACTCTCTTGGCACATAACCTTCGAAGAGAAACTATATTGGACCAATTAATCGCTAAGGTTGTCGGTTCGGTTGCTTCAACCAAACAAGTGACCATTTAGTAACTCAGATTAAACAAGACCAAAGGCCTTTGAGCTCAAGCATTGTTCCAAATTAACTAGTTTCGTATCAGATGCTTGAAATGACAAGGGCAAGACCTGACAAACTGAAAATATCCAATCCTCACTTAAACACCTACTAGACTAAAGAATCATAAGAACTCATGGGGCAGATCAAATGCAAATCCAACTAGAGATTTACGGATCTCTTTACACCAATGCAATGCCTCCTCTCTCGCTAAGGATGCAACAAATAAGCAGTGCATGCCACAACTCATTGAACCAACCTGGCAACAAGATTCGCTTCTCTATCCTCTCTCTCGCCATGTGGCCCTGGGGCCACGCGACAGCCTCCTCTCCCTTTCCTTCCTTCCCTCTCTGCTCTTTCACGCTGCGAAGCTCTGAAGATCGCCGCTGCAATACCAATCCCTTACTTCCGCCATCGCGGCGCCGCCGCTTTGGTCATTGCGTGGCGAGCCACCCCGCTGGTTCTCCTCGCTTTGGTCAAGATCCTCAAGCCCTTCTGTCGTGGCAACGCCCAATCCTTGCTCTCTGCATCGCACCCGGACCAACGCCACCCTGACCTGACGATGCCGGGTAGTCGCTCTTCGCGTGTGCGCAAGACCCGCTGAAAAGCCTCATCACCGGCGCCTCCAATTGCCGCCGAGCTTGGGCTCACGAGCATTTCCAAATTGGACTCTCTCCCTCTACTTAAGCACCTTCACCCGTCCTTGGCTCTCTGCTCCTGCCCACTCCCTCACCAAGCCATTAGTGGGCGGCGAGCCTCGCATGGAACTTCCGAATCACAGGTAAGCCGCAAGGGGGTAAACTGGCAATTGCCGTTCTCCACTGCTCCATTATCCGATTTCGCCAAGCTAGAGAATCGCTCGACCTCCTTGTTCTCCTCCTCACCTCAATTTTCAGCTGGACCAGGGGCGCTTGCGGCCCGTCTTCCTCGGTTCCGGCGCCACGGTGGTGGCTTCGCCTCGGCCCTCATCTCTCACGGTGAGCTCCCGATCAGGAGTCCCCTCACCTCACTGATGCTCCCCGACCCTTCTACCTTCCTTCTACGCCGCCCTTGCACTGTCACGGCTCGCCGCCGTTGCCGCCTGCGCCCACCTCCGGTGCTAGCCATCTCCGGTAGCTCCCGGACCGAATCGACTAGCGCCCTAGGTTCCCAAGTCGCCCTATTGCTCCTCCTGCCCACGCCCGGCCGCCTCCGGCCTCCGCTCGCCGCCGGCGAGGCCGCCTCTTCCCTTGCTCTGCTATCTGTGGCTGACAGCCGGTCTCAAGGAGTCAGTCTCATACGTGAAACAACCAGTTCAACCCTATGGCAAAAGTACGTTTCCCCTGTTAGGAAACGTATTTTGTGATTTTAGGATTATTTTACCACCCGAACTAATTGATTTGTTTATAACTTTCACATTATAGCTCCAAATCAAGTCAAACCAACTTATAAATTTGTATTAAATCATGTAGATTCTAAATATGGAGAAACATTTCAATTTTGTTCAATGCAAAGTATTTGAAATTCAAATTTGAACTATAGGTCTAATGTGTGCTCTATATACAATTTTTGCAAATGATCTCCAAATTCGATGAAACAAATTGTATTGTACTCCTTATGTCATTAGAGTTTCAAATATGTAAAAATATTTATATTTGGACTTAGTTTATACAAAATTGGTGATTAGGTCCTTTTCAATATGCTTAAATTTGAAATACTTATAGTTTGTGCAAATAAATTTCAAATTTGGTGGAACAATTTTCTATACTCTCATGAAATAGCACCCTCTCTGTTTATGTAAAGATGTTTAGGCTTAGGCTTGTTTAGTCATAAGTTCATGGGCGTCATTTCATGTATAATATAAGGTTTAAGTTTTCCATGAATGAATAGTGTTAGCACATTGCATATAACTTAAAAACTAATACCTAAACACTTGAAGCATCATAATTATAGGCTTTGTAACAGTAGCTTAATAAGTTGCTTGTATACTTTAATTTGTCATTTATCAAGGTATCTATTAGTTCATCTATGTTTAAAGCATTGATAGCTTTGCAACCAAATCTCGATATTGTAAGATCAATATTTTAAACCTTCTAAAATCTTAGAACCTTATCTTTGTATTATTACTGTGGTTGAATCTCAATCGTGATCTTTCACCATTAAAAATATAAGAATGAATCTTAGCAAAACTTTAAAACATAAATAACCGTAACTATTGCATGCAAATCAAATGGTTAGAATGAACTCAATCTTCACGAAATTAAATTAGTTATACCCCTGAGGTCACATAGGTTTCAAATATATAAAAATATTTAGGTTTTACCTTAGTATGCATTAAATGTATAATAGTCGAAGTTTCAATACTTAAATAGTTCGAATAGTCGTAACTTTCGTAAACAAACTTAAAAGTTGGTGAAACCAAATCCTAGAACCTTTATAGGTGATTCCCTTCTTGGTTATGCAAAAATGATTCTTGCTCTTGCAATGTTAAACTAAATCCATATAAGGCCTTAATGCTCTTTTATATTAAAAATGTCGTAGTTGAAAGTGAAATGTTGCGGAACCAACTTTAAAACACTCTTAGAGGTATCCCTTGCTAGTTCCTGAAAATATGTTAAATAATTTATTAAGGTGCAGTCACATTCGTAGAACAAAAACGACACCGTCCATGCATGTAAAATTGTGACATTTAAGCCTTTTCGGCCACCCATAGAATACCTCGTCTAAATACAAAGATTAGATGGAATAGCTCAAAACCATTCTATAATGTTTATACTACCATAATATGGAAAAGCATTTAATTAATGACTTGCTTTGCATCTGAATCCTATTAGCACAACAGGCCTAATTGTCTTGAAAGTTAGTAACTTGGTATCTGAATAGTTGGACTTATTAAACCCTAAGGTAAAATGTTTATGTCATTAGAATCATCATATAATCATGTAAATGTAACCTCTAGCCCTATCCTCTAAACCCAACTTATATAAATCAACTTTTGTGCAAATTATACTTAAGACTAAGTATTGTTCACATGAACATTTTTAATCTTAATTGTATTAATCCAAACAATCTTAGCTTCTTGGATTTGAAAATGAAAATAATCATATACGTAATTTTGGCCCCTTGAATTCGTAAATGGTAACTTTCGTTAAACACGATTTTATGTTCTGCACTAGTTGGACCCAAACCCTAACCTCCGCCAAAGCGCACTATCGCACTTGTTTTCCATGAATGGTTCTATTTGTGAATATATTCGACTTCTTTTTGCCACATGTATTGTATGTTTACTTGTTGTTCTTTCTTTTCTGGATTTGGATGTTGCTTCGCTTTTTATGATATGGCGTGTAGACACCGATACTCCGGATACTATTGCAGACGACTCCGACTTCACTACCGAATTCAACAAGCAAGGCAAGCACCCTCCTTTGACCATATTGAACCCACTATTTTAAGATAGTTTACTTTGTTTGTCAATATTATTATGCATGCGCTATGTTCCTTAAACTTGCTATACTGTGGGATGCGGTAGAACTAAACCTATATTGTGGGATTACCTCAATTATTTGTTGACATGAGAACATTGAAACCCTAGGTTATGGTTAGACAAAATGTAATGTCAAATGGGTATACTCGATTAATTAATTGCACATGCTTAGTATGCTCTAGTAATGGGATCATGAATGGATGGTTACACTGTTCATGATAATCAATGAGAATAGACATGTTTTGGACGAGACAGGTGTTGTCTCATAAATTGGAAAGGTTAGTTATGACAGTAAAGGATACCGATAATTTGATAAAAATGAAAATAAAACTATGATTTGACACAGGTGGATTATGGCAATAGCCGGGTGTGTAAGCGTTAACTTACACGTAGTGTAGGGGGAGTTTCCACCTGAGTTAATTTAAGGACCGAACATAGTGTTGTATAATCCAAGAATTACCGTACAGCCACAATTGCTATTTATGGGATAGCCTCAACCTATTAAGTTGTTTAAAACTGGCTTTACACTTTGGAAGGCCGTAGTAGCACGGGTTGTTCTTGCGAGATTACCCGTAGGGGTGTCCACACGCGGGTGTGGGTTAGACACATACCAATGCAACGGTGTACGCCTTACTATGGGGAGAAACGGTTGTTGTTGTCTCGCGCAATGAGAATGTTTATGATCCATATGATTGTTGTTTCTACCATAGTAGGGGTTTGTCAAGACCGGCTAGTGTAAAGTCAGGAGTAAATAATGTAACGGTTGTGTATGATCACTCTGCGGCACACCAAAGGAAGTGTGTTAATTTGCAATGCACAAAGAGCCGATCATTCCTTGTGGGTAAAGTTGTACAACTCTGCAGAGTCTAAACTTTTCGAAAAGCCGTTCCCACGGTTATGGGAATCTTGGTGCACTGACACTAGTTAGAGTTTTTGTACTTTTATAAAATGGATGGAACTTAATGGTAGTTGGAAAGAATCATGTGGAAGTGTTGTGGTCAAAGGTAAGTGTTGTTGTTGATAGTATGGGAATGGATGATACTTCACTCACAATCATGGAGGATTGTGAGGTTGATACTACTCTTATTTATACTTGTTATTTACATATCTGTCAATTGCTTTACAAATTACGCTTGCAATCTATTATTCTGTATTTACAATTCAACTTCGCTTTATGCAAAATAAATTAGTAGCTTACCTATGACATAGCCTGCATTTACTATATACATTTGTGATACACTACAAGTCTTGCGAGTACATACGTGTACTCAACCTTGCTATTGTTGATATTCAGAGAATGAAGAGAATGAGTAGCCAGATCCAGACGCAGATTACGGGGACTTTGCTAACGAATCTTTCTAAGGTTTACCCTTGTCAGTTGCCTGTGGTATTTTGGGTAGAAGGCAAACTGCCAAGATTTGTATCTTCCGCTGCAGACTCTTGAATTCGGCCAATAGGCCATGATTGTAAAACTTTATTTCTATTAATGAAATGTGAACTTGTATGGATGTGATGACAATGTTGTAAATGTGCGTACTAGCCACTGATCATGGGACTAGTACTGTGTGCACATAGGAATCCCTCTTGGTATTCCAAGCCATTAAGGGAGGGTTCCGACAGCGTTGGTATCAGAGCCATACTGACTGTAGGATAAACCCTAGATAGAATGGTCGTTAGTATAGAAGCAGAGAAATTTAAAACTTTACTGTTAAAGATATATGTATGGAATATGTCGTTAAGTCTAATCTTTTCCCTTCTATAGGACATTCTTTTCCTCACCTCTAAATATTCTCATTCTTTCTACTAGATTTTCTTTCCTTATCCATGACCTTATGAAATATTACCAACATATCTTTTAGAAAAATAAATGGGTAGCCTCCGTTGGCTGCTAAGACATACAGTACGTCATTGTCGCCAGCTTTTTGGGAATATCCGTAGGATACCACTACTATCTTTTCCACTCAACCCAGAAAGACTGGAATATCTACACCAACAACCACAAACCACCTTTTGAGGTTAGTATAGAAATTTATTCTCATTCGACCTAATAGCTTAAGTACCCTTCTTCTTATTCGGCCTAATAAATTAAGACTAGACTATTAGTAGAAACCCTAGAACACTTGTATACTAGCTTAAGTACTTGGGTATTTCATGCTTGTTGAACTTTGTTGTTCCCTCTTTTGTACTGCTATTCGGGTTACACTCGTGACTGCTTAACCCTTAGGTTAAAGTTCTCACGACGAGTCAACCCTTGAATCATGAAGAATTGTAGAATTAAGAAAATTTTAGGGAATGAAATGTTGCCTTGCAACCAAGCCAACTCTCAATTTATATCCTTCTATTCATCTGTAACTATTGGACACCACGTTGCAGGATGCCTGTGACTAGGTCCATCAATGAACTCATGAGGAGTAAAGGCACCTCCAACTCCCAGGTTCTAAGAGGCGATGTTCCTGCTCCATCTCAGCCCAATCCCATTCATCCAACTGCAGGAAGTCCTTCTCCTCAACAGCATAATGATCCACCACCTACTCAAAACCCTTATACGTCTATCCCTAAGCATTAGCTTTCAACACCTCCAACCTTTGCGCAACCGCTGCCAGCGGTGAGAATGGTAATGCTCTCCACCAGTCTAAGTTCAGCAAGAATCTACAAACTTAGCCACCTATCTTTTCTGTATCATTGGATCCCCTTGATACCGATAATTGGCTCCACTCCGTTGAGCGCAAACTAGCCATAGCTCAATAAGATGACCATAGAAAGGTGCTATATGCATCTTATCAACTACAAGGAGCTGCAGTAGCTTGGTGGGAAAATCACCAGGCGATGATCCCAGAGTGCCAAGTCATTACTTGGGCTGCTTTCAAAGAGGCCTTTTGCAAAGCTCACATCCTAGCAAGTCTTGTGGAAATCATGGAGTATGAGTCCTGCAACCTACGCCAAGGTAGTATGACCATGATGGAGTAACCTTCACCGCTTCAACTACTTGTCCCGCTATGCTACGGCAAAAGTATCTGATGAGACTAGGAAGATCGAGCGCTTTCGGGAGCACTTGAATGAAGAAATCAAGTGGACACTTGCTGCTCATGATATCCTTGACTTCCAGTCTCTAGTGTACAAGGCTATTCGAGTTGAGTACAACACTCGCACGGCTATGGAAAGTCGTAAGCGTAAATGGTTGGCACAGAAATCAACAAATGCTAAGCCTTCAAATGGTCATCCACCAGTACACCAACAATTCCAGGACCAAGGTCCTCGACCTCAGCCAATTCCTGTTCATCCATTTGACAATAATGGCAAAAAGCTTCCTGGTAACTCAGCTGCCAATGTCACTTGCTTCAAATGTGGTGAGCGAGGGCACTATGTCAAAGCTTGTCCAAAGAGGAATCCTGTACCACCTCGACCTCAACCTCGAGGAACTCAACAGTGTCTCTCAGATCGACCCCAAGAACCTATGAGGCCACAAACTTCTAAACCATCCCCAGCTCAAAGCAATGGTCAGGGTCATTTTCATTATGTGTTGCTGGAGAGACACATGATACACCCGATGCGACATTGGGTATGTTCCTCGCATTTAAATTTCTACTATGTCCTTGTTTGATCCTAGATCATTTCAATCCCTCGCAAGAATTACCAATCAAATCAAAATCGAAATTGACCATACACTTACTTAAATAATGATCTTTTCGCCATTATAGCAAAAGAACCCGATCCCCTCCTCCTATGTCCCGCCAAATCTCGAGGACGAGATTTTGTTTAAGGGGGGTAGATTTGTAACATCCTCAAAATAAAAGAAAGTAGAGATAAATTAAAATTTTTAATTTATTATTTTAAATTGAGCTTTTAGTATTTTGTGAACTTCTTTGAACTGTGTTGCACAAGAAAAACCTTCTGTTTTATTTTACAAACGGAATCTTAACCTTGTTTATCAAAAACAAATGTAGCATCAGATCAAAAATAAAATGTATTTCCTACATTACCTTTATATCATCTCTACAAATAAATTTTCAAAAGGAATTAAAATGATTTGTTGCTTAGGACAAGTCAAAAACAGTTTTGATTAATTTGGGCCTACTTCAATTAAAAGAATTGTATAAAGATAAATTTAAATATTCCGGCTCTAATCTTTTTATTTTGGAATAGATATAATTATGAGACAATATGATAAAAGTTTCAATGTCATTTTGGATACTTAGAAAATCCGTCTTTACAAAAAAACTTATTTCCTCATTAAGCATTTCGTCGCTGAACCTGAGCATGATCAATTGCATCGCTAATTGGAGCAAGACAAACAGTAAAGCATTTGAAACTTCATTAGTCTAATGAAGTTGCTCACTTGAGATAATTCCAAGACTAAGCATCCCATCACCAATTTGAGCATGATTTAAAACGTTCGAAATTTTGGTTAAAAGTCTGTCACCTCAAAAGTTTTCGGAATTACCCAACTTTGTGAATTGGATAGCTCAGTACTTCAACCATCAAGTGACTAATTCAGACATTTCCAAACTTAATTATTTCCTCACCAATTTTAACGAGATCTATTGCAACCAAAATATCATTCAAAGACCTATGAACTCAAGCAGTATTCTAACTAATTGGTTATGTCCGATGTTTGAAACGGCAGAGCAAGGCCAAATATACTTTTAACAAAAGAAATTCAGAATCTCCAAAACATACAAAACATCGCTCAAACTCTACTGGCACATAACCTTCAGAAGAGAAACTATATTGGACCAATTAACTGCTAAGGTTGTCAGTTCAGTGCTTCAACCAAACAAGTGACCATTTCAGAACTCAGATTAAACAAGACCAAAGGCCTTTGAGCTCAAGCATTGTTCCAAATTAACTAGTTTCGTATCAGATGCTTGAAATGACAAGGGCAAGACCTGACAAACTGAAAATATCCAATCCTCACTTAAACACCTACTAGACTAAAGAATCATAAGAACTCATGGGGCAGATCAAATGCAAATCCAACTAGAGATTTACGGATCTCTTTACACCAATGCAATGCCTCCTCTCTCGCCAAGGATGCAACAAATGAAGCAGCATGCCACAACTCATTGAACCAACCTCGGCAACAAGATCCGCTTCTCTATCCTCTCTCTCGCCATGTGGCCCTCGGGGCCACGCGACAGCCTCCTCTCCCTTTCCTTCCTTCCCTCTCTGCTCTTTCACGCTGCGAAGCTCAAGATCGCCACGCAACAGCCAATCCCTTACTTCCGCCATCGCAGCCGCCGCTCGCTTTGGTCATTGCGTGGCGAGCCACCCCGCTGGTTCTCCTCGCTGGTCAAGATCCTCAAGCCCTTCTGTCATGGCAACGCCCAATCCTTGCTCTGCATCGCACCCGACCAACGCCACTCGACCGACGATGCCGGGTAGTCGCTCTTCGCGTGCGCAAGACCCGCTGAAAAGCCTCATCACCGGCGCCTCCTCCAATTGCCGCCGAGCTTGGGCTCACGAGCATTTCCAAATTGGACTCTCTCCCTCTACTTAAGCACCTTCACCCGCCCTGGCTCTCGCTTCCTGCCCACTCCTCACCAAGCCATTAGTGGGCGGCGAGCCTCGCATGGAACTTCCGAATCACGGTAAGCCGCAAGGGGGTAACCGGCAATTGCCGTTCTCCATCGCTCCATTATCCGATTTCACGAGCTAGAGAATCGCCTCGACCTCCTTGTTCTCCTCCTCACCTCAATTTTCAGCCTGGACCACCGGACGCGCCGGCCGGCCGTCTTCCTCGGTTCCGGCAAGACGGTGTGACTCGCCTCGGCCCTCATCTCTCACGGTGAGCTCCCCAGTCCGAGTCCCCTCACCTCACTGATGCTCCCCGACCCTTCTACCTTCCTTCTACGCCGCCCTTGCACCGTCACGGCTCGCCGCCGTTGCCGCCTGCGCCCACCTCCGGTGCTAGCCATCTCCGGTAGCTCCCGGACCGAATCGACTAGCGCCCTAGGTTCCCAAGTTGCCCTATTGCTCCTCCTGCCCACGCCCGGCCGCCTCCGGCCTCGCTCGCCGCCCGGCGAGGCCACCTCTTCCCTTGCTCGCTATCTCAGGGTCGACACTGGCCTCAAGGAGTCAGGCCTCATACGTGAAACAACCAGTTCAACCCTATGGCAAAAGTACGTTTCCCCTGTTAGGAAACGTATTTTGTGATTTTAGGATTATTTTACCACCCGAACTAATTGATTTGTTTATAACTTTCACATTATAGCTCCAAATCAAGTCAAACCAACTTATAAATTTGTATTAAATCATGTAGATTCTAAATATGGAGAAACATTTCAATTTTGTTCAATGCAAAGTATTTGAAATTCAAATTTGAACTATAGGTCTAATGTGTGCTCTATATACAATTTTTGCAAATGATCTCCAAATTCGATGAAACAAATTGTATTGTACTCCTTATGTCATTAGAGTTTCAAATATGTAAAAATATTTATATTTGGACTTAGTTTATACAAAATTGGTGATTAGGTCCTTTTCAATATGCTTAAATTTGAAATACTTATAGTTTGTGCAAATAAATTTCAAATTTGGTGGAACAATTTTCTATACTCTCATGAAATAGCACCCTCTCTGTTTATGTAAAGATGTTTAGGCTTAGGCTTGTTTAGTCATAAGTTCATGGGCGTCATTTCATGTATAATATAAGGTTTAAGTTTTCCATGAATGAATAGTGTTAGCACATTGCATATAACTTAAAAACTAATACCTAAACACTTGAAGCATCATAATTATAGGCTTTGTAACAAGAGCTTTATAAGTTGCTTGTATACTTTAATTTGTCATTTATCAAGGTATCTATTAGTTCATCTATGTTTAAAGCATTGATAGCTTTGCAACCAAATCTCGATATTGTAAGATCAATATTTTAAACCTTCTAAAATCTTAGAACCTTATCTTTGTATTATTACTGTGGTTGAATCTCAATCGTGATCTTTCACCATTAAAAATATAAGAATGAATCTTAGCAAAACTTTAAAACATAAATAACCGTAACTATTGCATGCAAATCAAATGGTTAGAATGAACTCAATCTTCACGAAATTAAATTAGTTATACCCTGAGGTCACATAGGTTTCAAATATATAAAAATATTTAGGTTTTACCTTAGTATGCATTAAATGTATAATAGTCGAAGTTTCAATACTTAAATAGTTCGAATAGTCGTAACTTTCGTAAACAAACTTAAAAGTTGGTGAAACCAAATCCTAGAACCTTTATAGGTGATTCCCTTCTTGGTTATGCAAAAATGATTCTTGCTCTTGCAATGTTAAACTAAATCCATATAAGGCCTTAATGCTCTTTTATATTAAAAATGTCGTAGTTGAAAGTGAAATGTTATGGAACCAACTTTAAAACACTCTTAGAGGTATCCCTTGCTAGTTCCTGAAAATATGTTAAATAATTTATTAAGGTGCAGTCACATTCGTAGAACAAAAACGACACCGTCCATGCATGTAAAATTGTGACATTTAAGCCTTTTCGGCCACCCATAGAATACCTCGTCTAAATACAAAGATTAGATGGAATAGCTCAAAACCATTCTATAATGTTTATACTACCATAATATGGAAAAGCATTTAATTAATGACTTGCTTTGCATCTGAATCCTATTAGCACAACAGTCCTAATTGTCTTGAAAGTTAGTAACTTGGTATCTGAATAGTTGGACTTATTAAACCCTAAGGTAAAATGTTTATGTCATTAGAATCATCATATAATCATGTAAATGTAACCTCTAGCCCTATCCTCTAAACCCAACTTATATAAATCAACTTTTGTGCAAATTATACTTAAGACTAAGTATTGTTCACATGAACATTTTTAATCTTAATTGTATTAATCCAAACAATCTTAGCTTCTTGGATTTGAAAATGAAAATAATCATATACGTAATTTTGGCCCCTTGAATTCGTAAATGGTAACTTTCGTTAAACACGATTTTATGTTCTGCACTAGTTGGACCCAAACCCTAACCTCCGCCAAAGCGCACTATCGCACTTGTTTTCCATGAATGGTTCTATTTGTGAATATATTCGACTTCTTTTTGCCACATGTATTGTATGTTTACTTGTTGTTCTTTCTTTCTCGGATTTGGATGTTGCTTCGCTTTTTATGATATGGCTTGTAGACACCGATACTCCGGATACTATTGCTTAAGACTCCGACTTCACTACCGAATTCAACAAGCAAGGCAAGCACCCTCCTTTGACCATATTGAACCCACTATTTTAAGATAGTTTACTTTGTTTGTCAATATTATTATGCATGCGCTATGTTCCTTAAACTTGCTATACTGTGGGATGCGGTAGAACTAAACCTATATTGTGGGATTACCTCAATTATTTGTTGACATGAGAACATTGAAACCCTAGGTTATGGTTAGACAAAATGTAATGTCAAATGGGTATACTCGATTAATTAATTGCACATGCTTAGTATGCTCTAGTAATGGGATCATGAATGGATGGTTACACTGTTCATGATAATCAATGAGAATAGACATGTTTTGGACGAGACAGGTGTTGTCTCATAAATTGGAAAGGTTGGTTATGACAAGAAAGGATACCGATAATATGATAAAAATGAAAATAAAACTATGATTTTACACAGTAGTATTATCGCAATAGCCGGGTGTGTAAGAGTTAACTTAAACGTAATGTATGGTGAGTTTCCACCGAGTTAATTTAAGGACAGAACATAGTGTTGTATAATCCAAGAATTACCGTACAGCCACAATTGCTATTTATGGGATAGCCTCAACCTATTAAGTTGTTTAAAACTGGCTTTACACTTTGGAAGGCCGTAGTAGCACGGGTTGTTCTTGCGAGATTACCCGTAGGGGTGTCCACACTCGGGTGTGGGTTAGACACATACCAATGCAACGGTGTACGCCTTACTATGGGGAGAAACGGTTGTTGTTGTCTCGCGCAATGAGAATGTTTATGATCCATATGATTGTTGTTTCTACCATAGTAGGGGTTTGTCGGCACCGGGCTAGTGTAAAGTCAGGAGTAAATAATGTAACGGTTGTGTATGATCACTCACAAGCACACCAAAGGAAGTGTGTTAATTTGCAATGCACAAAGAGCCGATCATTCCTTGTGGGTAAAGTTGTACAACTCACAGAGTCTAAACTTTTCAGTGCCGTTCCCACGGTTATGGGAATCTTGGTGCACTGACACTAGTTAGAGTTTTTGTACTTTTATAAAATGGATGGAACTTAATGGTAGTTGGAAAGAATCATGTGGAAGTGTTGTGGTCAAAGGTAAGTGTTGTTGTTGATAGTATGGGAATGGATGATACTTCACTCACAATCATGGAGGATTGTGAGGTTGATACTACTCTTATTTATACTTGTTATTTACATATCTGTCAATTGCTTTACAAATTACGCTTGCAATCTATTATTCTCAGATTTACAATTCAACTTCGCTTTATGCAAAATAAATTAGTAGCTTACCTATGACATAGCCTGCATTTACTATATACATTTGTGATACACTACAAGTCTTGCGAGTACATACGTGTACTCAACCTTGCTATTGTTGATATTCAGAGAATGAAGAGAATGAGTAGCCAGATCCAGACGCAGATTACGGGGACTTTGCTAACGAATCTTTCTAAGGTTTACCCTTGTCAGTTGCCTGTGGTATTTTGGGTAGAAGGCAAACTGCCAAGATTTGTATCTTCCGCTGCAGACTCTTGAATTCGGCCAATAGGCCATGATTGTAAAACTTTATTTCTATTAATGAAATGTGAACTTGTATGGATGTGATGACAATGTTGTAAATGTGCGTACTAGCCACTGATCATGGGACTAGTACTGTGTGCACATAGGAATCCCTCTTGGTATTCCAAGCCATTAAGGGAGGGTTCCGACAGCGTTGGTATCAGAGCCATACTGACTGTAGGATAAACCCTAGATAGAATGGTCGTTAGTATAGAAGCAGAGAAATTTAAAACTTTACTGTTAAAGATATATGTATGGAATATGTCGTTAAGTCTAATCTTTTCCCTTCTATAGGACATTCTTTTCCTCACCTCTAAATATTCTCATTCTTTCTACTAGATTTTCTTTCCTTATCCATGACCTTATGAAATATTACCAACATATCTTTTAGAAAAATAAATGGGTAGCCTCCGTTGGCTGCTAAGACATACAGTACGTCATTGTCGCCAGCTTTTTGGGAATATCCGTAGGATACCACTACTATCTTTTCCACTCAACCCAGAAAGACTGGAATATCTACACCAACAACCACAAACCACCTTTTGAGGTTAGTATAGAAATTTATTCTCATTCGACCTAATAGCTTAAGTACCCTTCTTCTTATTCGGCCTAATAAATTAAGACTAGACTATTAGTAGAAACCCTAGAACACTTGTATACTAGCTTAAGTACTTGGGTATTTCATGCTTGTTGAACTTTGTTGTTCCCTCTTTTGTACTGCTATTCGGGTTACACTCGTGACTGCTTAACCCTTAGGTTAAAGTTCTCACGACGAGTCAACCCTTGAATCATGAAGAATTGTAGAATTAAGAAAATTTTAGGGAATGAAATGTTGCCTTGCAACCAAGCCAACTCTCAATTTATATCCTTCTATTCATCTCAGAACTATTGGACACCACGCTGCAGGATGCCCGTGACTAGGTCCATCAATGAACTCATGAGGAGTAAAGGCACCTCCAACTCCTGTGTTCTAAGAGGCGATGTTCTGCTCCATCTCGGCCCAATCCCATTCATCCAAGCTGCAGGAAGTCCTTCTCCTCAACAAAGCATAATGATCCACCACCTACTCAAAACCCTTATACGTCCTATCCCTAAGCATTAGCTTTCAACACCTCCAACCTTTGCAAGAACTGGCCGCCGGTGAGAATGGTAATGCTCTCCACCGCCTAAGTTCAAGCAAGAATCTACAAACTTAGCCACCTATCTTTTCTGTATCATTGGATCCCCTTGATACCGATAATTGGCTCCACTCCGTTGAGCGCAAACTAGCCATAGCTCAATAAGATGACCATAGAAAGGTGCTATATGCATCTTATCAACTACAAGGAGCTGCAGTAGCTTGGTGGGAAAATCACCAGGCGATGATCCCAGAGTGCCAAGTCATTACTTGGGCTGCTTTCAAAGAGGCCTTTTGCAAAGCTCACATCCTAGCAAGTCTTGTGGAAATCATGGAGTATGAGTCCTGCAACCTACGCCAAGGTAGTATGACCATGATGGAGTAACCTTCACCGCTTCAACTACTTGTCCCGCTATGCTACGGCAAAAGTATCTGATGAGACTAGGAAGATCGAGCGCTTTCGGGAGCACTTGAATGAAGAAATCAAGTGGACACTTGCTGCTCATGATATCCTTGACTTCCAGTCTCTAGTGTACAAGGCTATTCGAGTTGAGTACAACACTCGCACGGCTATGGAAAGTCGTAAGCGTAAATGGTTGGCACAGAAATCAACAAATGCTAAGCCTTCAAATGGTCATCCACCAGTACACCAACAATTCCAGGACCAAGGTCCTCAACCTCAGCCAATTCCTGTTCATCCATTTGACAATAATGGCAAAAAGCTTCCTGGTAACTCAGCTGCCAATGTCACTTGCTTCAAATGTGGTGAGCGAGGGCACTATGTCAAAGCTTGTCCAAGGAGGAATCCTGTACCACCTCGACCTCAACCTCGAGGAACTCAACAGTGTCTCTCAGATCGACCCCAAGAACCTATGAGGCAACTCGATCGACCCCAAGTCGAGTCCTTTGCAAACTCCTTGCTTGCCACCAAGCACTAGGATGAAGTAAGGTAAAGACCAACGGGCCGCATCCTCCGCGCAAGAACAAAAAATGAAGGGCAACTCGATTGCAAAGCACTCGGGGGCTACTGTGGAGGATATAAGGACCGGGTACACATGTGAAGGTCTAAGAAGACCGTGCGAGCCAGGAATGTACATCTCATAGATTCAACGTCGTTATAACTGAAAGAAGAGATTGTAACCGTAAGGGAAGCTATCCTATATAAAGAAGGATATGATTCCTTTACTTGTAATCAACTCGGACTCATACTCTAGTAACCGAGTTGGACTCCCCCCCTCTCCCTGTATATAAGAGGGGCGGGAGGACCCCAAGAGGGGACGATAGAGAAATAAGCCATATGATACACATAATCCCAGAACACAGGACTAGGGTATTACCTCCACCGTCGAGGGCCTGAACCTGTATAATTCCTTGTCTTGTGTTACCATCGAGATCCTGATCCAGCACCTTGCCACACAAATTCACACCCCCCTAAGATTATTGCCGACACCAAACGTCGACAACATGATGCTGATGAAAAGTAGCAACTAACTCATTCGAAGGGATATCCTATGGCACTTCAGTAATTCTCCCACCATTCAATAATAATTTCTTCTAACTAATTAGAAGCATAAATAACCATCTCATTGCCTTCACACTGAGCGATAATTAAGTTCTTCTCAATGACTCTAAATTTTATGAAAATATTTGAGGATGATCCTGGGGTGGTACTAGTGTTTATGTAAAAATTGCAGGGCATAAGAAGTCGCATGATTTTCTTAAAAATTATTTTAGTATTTCTATTTTAAAATAAAATCCAATGTTTGATTTTTCAGAAGCATCAATTAAATTCCAAAAATCATAAAACTTTTTTTTGGAGAGGTTCTTTAGATTATTTGAAACTTAAATAAAGTATTTTCAAACTTTGAGATGATTTAAGCTTAGAGTTTTAAATTCAAAACCATTAACTAGGTTATTTGAAAACCATTTTTTAAATAATAAATTTCCAAAAAACCCAAAAAAATTATGAAAAAATTCACAAAAATATCATGAGACAACTTGATGCCTTTTGCATTTCATTTTGATGAATTTTGGCATGTTACATGCAAGGCCTATTGGCACACCATGCCAATTTCATTCCGTGCCAGCCTATACACGTCCATTTTGACAATTGTATAAAAGAGGAAAGGAGCCAAAAATGAGCGGGGCACCTACCAGCATGGTTGTGAGGATGGAGTGCAACTTGGCCAGAGACAAGAAAGGCGCTAGCATTAGAGATGAAGCACACATGCTGGCTACAGACGGTGGTGACATGGTTCGGGAAGGCCGAATTTGGCGGCAGCATGGTTGAAGACCACTAGATCTCGCGCTATCGCCATCTTCTCTCTCCGATCGCCGTCTTCTTCTTTGGGACAATCGACAAAAGCTGGTTACATAGTGTCGCAAGGCCATATCTGATGGGACGCTGGATTTTGCACTAAGGCGGTGGGGGACGGTGAGAAGAGGATGGCATGGGACGACGAGGGAGGTGGCAGTGTGGGGGAGGAAGCAGGGGTGGAGGAGGCAAAAAGAGACGATCGAGGCGTGGGGAGATGATGACTGTGCCAGATGAGTCATGGAAGGAGACGAAGAAGAGACGTAGTGTTTGGTGATGAGCTGGACCACTGGGGTAAAGTAATTAATGATGGACTGAGCTATAGGTAGGATGTTCTTTTAGAAAATGTTGCTTTCATACTAGGCCGATGCAAACATGGTCAATTCAGTCGATCTTGTATTGTGCCACCCATCATATTGAATTTTCAAATCATACATGATCCATCATTGGTGCTGTACCAGCCCGGCCCAAAAGACATCCATGCAGTGTTAGGCCTACGATACCGAAGGTCAACGTAAAAAGATATGATCCATTGCCTAGGTCTAGCCATCACCCGCCATATATAGCCGCTTAGATTCGTGACGTACGTAGTTCCGAACTTAATTGTCACATGACATGTGAAAATTAAAGGCTAATTCAGCAATTAGTGCCAAACAAGATCGAAAAGCGTAACAAAGTGATTTGGATCGATGGCTAGCTAGCTACATGCTGACAGTTGACATGGACTTGGTTGAACCGATGACCGATCAACGCCGCGAGCCACAGATCAATTGAAGAGTCGAAGGGCCCAGCACTGGGGAACACCTGTCAAAGCGGGGGCACTTCCTTTGCTCCTTCCATTTATGAGCTCCTGCTTCTGCAGCCTCTCCCAGCCGGTGGAGTGGTGCTCGCTGTCCACTCGCGAAGAGGAAGCGATGCCACGTGTCCATGTGAACAATGTCAGCTGCCAAAGTTGGACCCGAATAATAGTGTCCAACAGCCTAAGAAAAATGGGATGGATGTTACTGCTGCGCTTTGTTGTGTATAGGATGAGTGCACTGAGCGGTCAGGCGCATTAAAGGTCACTGGAAAAAGCTATATGATTAAGTGAGTGTTTGGTTCATAAGATAGGATCGAATGGGATAAGATGGTCCTATATCATTGGATTCTATTATTTTGGATGAATGGAATGGTTAGTATCTAAAAGAAATATTCTTTAAATTTATATCACTTGATCCAGGATGAGATGGTTCTATTCAAGTAACCAAACGTATGGATGACTTTTTTTAAAAACCATCTCATACATGTACCACTTGGTACAGACAACCAAACGTAGTCTAAATGAGTGTTAGAGACACGAAGCTATATGATTGAGTGAGTGCTAGATATAATGATCGAAGCTGATACTTTAGCCCTTTCGCATCAATATGCATGTATTAGTACATACTGCTCTTTATTAGAAATGAAAATGCTACCTGAAAAGAATGGTGTGGAAGGAAGTCCAGCAGTTTTTTTCCCCTCAGGTCTGCCAAATGTATAGTTCAACAATCAACATGATTGTTCTAAAAATAATTGTCCTTTAATAAGAATGTATAAAGCCTAGTTCTGGAAGCGTTGTTGTTTTTTTATGTCTTTGAACTGTATATTTTTTTTTTTTGCGAAATTTCTAAATTTCAAAGAGGCTCTACCCTAGAGTGCCTTCAGGCGCTTATATATTTAGAATGTGTAGACCTGAGTGGGAAAAGATGCGAATATGTGATACATATGAGAATTTTCACATATTTGCATAGGTAAAAATTCAGACAGAATCTCAATATGAATGTTAGCTGCTTAATTATTTTTTTATAGATCACTAGGGTATGTAGATTAATTGCAACCTTATCTCACGGTTTACACTTATCCCAAGTTCCGAAGGCCTACAGCTTTGCAGGATATGGCTATAGCTTGCAAAGTTGCGATGTGCTCTACTTAATTATGCCATTATATATATATATATATATATATACATATACATATATATATACATATACATATACATATATATATATATGTATATGTATATGTATATGTATATGTATATGTATATATATATATATATGTATATATATATATATATATATATATATATATATATGGTCAAGGGCGTAGCCAAGGGTTGGCACGGTTAGGCCCACTACTACAGAACCGGCTACTACAAGCGGGTCGTAACCCCTTTCAGAAGCGGTTTTATAACCGCTTGTAAGCAACCGTGTGTGATACCCGCCCGGTATCACAAGCGGTTGCACAAACCGCTTGTGTTGTGGCAGCAGAAGCGGTTGGGAAGGTGTCCAGGAAGGCCAGTGGAGCCGCCACATAGGGGCCTCCACAAGCGGTTCGTGTTACGAACCGCTTGTGAACAACACACTCCCGAAGCGGTTGGAGTTACCAACCGCTTGTGGAGAGCAAGCACTCCAGAAGCGGTTGGAGTCACCAACCGCTTGTGGAGAGATTTTTCAATTATATGTATTATAGAATATGTTCTTTCAGTGTTTTTGTATATCGTTTTTGACCATAAAATGAAATATGAGTGTAGGAGTTTTCTGCGCAATTAAATATATATTACATATGCTCACTCATACACATGTTCACAAGCTAGCTCAGTAAAAAAAAACCCGCCTTAACAGTGTAACAAATGGACAAGTACATACACGCTATCGACGTTTACAAGTTTGAATGATTAAAAAAATGATTATCGAACTCGATTCTTCGTGCATGCGTCAGTCAAGTTCTTGGTCGACGTCGATGTCGTCATCAGTTCAGCTGTGTTCAACGATGGACCAAGCCTTACGTGGAACTCGCCATTTGGAGATACAACCTCGTCGACAATGAAGCCGATGAGTTGTTCTTGCAAAGGCGCAGACTTTTCGGTGAGGCGAGCACGCTTAACATGCTCATCGATGTTGGTGACAATTGATTAAGCGGGAAGTATATAAATATCCGATCACATACGATTACTTAAAATGTAAGTGGTAGCTAACAAATTGACATGCATATACGAACCTCAAGATAATGTTCCTCAAGATCGGCATGAATAAAACTTTGAATATAGTGGAACACGTAGTAGCCACATAAGTTGTTTCCACTGCTTACGCTTAACCTTGACAGGAGAAATTTCATAATATCAGATGAAGAACTGATATGGTGCATTTATATTAATAATTGTTTTTGTAGTACGTACCTGAGTGCTCACTATGACTTCGAATTCTTTCTTGAAATCTCCTTTATGCTTCTTCTGGAACTTTCCAAATGTTTTGTTGAGGATGTCAATGAACCATTGGTATTTGCTGATTGATTCCTTCTTGAGTCATGAACTATAATCCCGCTTTGTTGTCAAGCTCGATGACTAGAAGGATCCATGAAACCTATTCGTATATTCAAAGAAGCGCGTAAGCAGCTAGTCGTATTATCAATGGCTTAAGAAATACAAGAACAAGAGGTTTGTGAGAACACGTACATGAAGTTGAAGGGCAGAAGTATGTACGGTTTGTAGTGCTGTTTCAATAATGCACGCCAAATGTATGCCTCAACTTCCGGTCTTTGCTGCGCGAATGACCAGATTTTCTCGTTGACAACCTCTGGGTCGATGAAACCAACGTTCTGTATGCCCACTGTTCTACATCGTTGTATCTCCATTCTACATAAGAAGGGATAACTAAGTTAATTAGATTTTCGATTTTGTGGTACGAGAGGAAGCAAACGGTAAACTTAGAAGATCAATACTTACAGACACCAGCAGCACATGAAGGACACGTCGATGGCGACTGTTTGGTACACATGGTACAAGTCCTCGAATTGCAGCCATATTTTTGTCTGTCTCCCGCGGAAGAAATGCGTATCTTGAGCAATGAGGTGGAACATTTTCTCTCCTTTAGATGCCCTTTCCATATAACATTCATGCATTTGACGCATCTTGGTTGGGAGATCTTTATATCTTTTGGATCAATTAGCGGTTTGCCCAACTCATACTTCCATCCGATTGGTGCGGTGGAAGATCCCGGTCTATTGATTCGATCCCGCCTCATTCAAGAAATCACGGATCCTCAATTGCTCAAAGACTCTGCTCATCTTCCACTTTCTTCTTCTTCTTTGCCGCCGACGGCCCGTGTATTTTTCCTTGTAGCCTTTCTTATTGTCCTTTCGTAGTCGGTCATCACAGCGGTGGCGCTGCTCCGCATGACTGAAAGTGCTTCACAATTTTTATCTATTTTAACGTTGGGCGCTGGCTTCGTTGGCGCAAGCCGCTTGGCCACATCCGTCTTCACGGTAATTGATAGCTCCTCATGATCGAGATCATATGGCCTCTTTGGCAGTTCCTTCAATATTCTCTCGTCTGGCTTGATGCCGACTTCGTGAGAGGAGGTGCCGCTATGGATCCCTCCTTCGAAGGGAGCTTCTTCCTCGGCGGAGATGGAGCGGGAGGTCGGAGCATCTCGATGCCGAGCGGGAGGTGCCGGAGCATCCGATGCGCCGGAGCGGAGGTGGAGGAGGCGTGTCTGGACCACCGGAGAAGCTTTGGCGTGCAGCGACATTGGAGGAGTCGTGGGTTGTCGATGTGGAGGAGGCGTGCTTGATGCTGCAATCGCTCAAATCAAGGGGCCTCTATCGTTGATGTGACCTCCACACCATCTCGGAAATATGATGTACTTTTGCGCCAGAGGATGAATGTGCCGTGGAGGGTCTGTCCAAGCTTGGTCATGTCGTCGCCCCAAAGAATCTCGAGCAAGAGATTTTCAAGCCCCCACCACCTCTTCCACCGTGACCTTAGAGTATCCGAGGGTATCCGATTGAAGTGGAACGCCTGGCCCGCCTCCACCGGATAAGCCATGCCATAAGCCACCTTGTAGGACAGGTTACGATATTAATGTGTAGCTCGTGACCGGGCGGCGAACCTTGATACTGTCCCACAGGATAACGGACCGCGGGTCATCTCGCTTCAGGGGCCACGGCGGACGCGCAAGAATCGCTCTTTTGCGCGCCGGATCGATCACGGTGTCGGCGCCCCTTGAACACTACCTCTCCTGGGCGATATTGGGTTAATGCTTCGGACACTTGTTGCGCGATCAAATCAGGGATGGAAGCCTTTGTAGCTCTAAGCTCGCCCTCCAAACGGCTCACTCTACCCTCGATCTCTCCTCTTGCTTCGTCCCGGCCTCAGAATCGCTATGCGTCTTTGGCAAATCCGTGCCTCCACGGTATCTTTCCGAATCCTCGTGTCCGTCCCCGGTGCTCGTGGTTTTGAAGGGCATATGTTAGCTCGTCATTCTCCCTCGTCCGTCATGAAGGACCCTCGACCGAGATTGATCGATGGCTTGTACAATCCTTTGACCAACTTCTTGGATCGGTGCCATCACCAAGCTACCGTCATCCGCAAGTTGGCCCTCGTGACTCCAAGAACGATTCTGCGCAGCGGGCTCCCAATCCTCGCCTGTGTACAATCTCCTCGCCGAAGTTCCTCTTCCCGCTTGTCCCATTTCTTCGCAGCCTTAATGTAACCACCGGTGCCGAGATGGTGGTGGTATTTTTTCTTCTGGGCATTCACCTTGTTTTTCTCTCTCGCGGCCTGTCCTGCATCGGATAGCTTGAATTCCTCGAAAGCCTCCCAATGATCTGCCAGCTTAGGAAATTGATTGAAGTCTGGCCTTTCTCCTCTGTCGATGTACTTGCGGGTGAGGGACGACTTCCACTGCTGAAAGGAAGTTGCCATCTTCTTCAAAGCCCATCCCTTGGCCTTCTGTTCGTACCATTCTGGAAAAGTGAAAGTTTCCTTCATATCATTCCAGAGCAATTCCTTGGTAGCTGCAGGGACTTCGGTCCATTTCTGGATGCTGATTGGGACGTGATCCCTCATGTGGTAGCCGCAAGCATTGTTGAAAGGGCCAATTGTCGATGGGGCTACCAGACTCCGTCGTTGCGACCTCGGTTATCACATACTTGGTCGAAGGCTTCTTGTTAGGTCCTCGGTTAATTCCGACTGGTGGCCGATGATGTATCGGGCTGGATACACAAACACATGTTACAATAATTAACATGTTTACGGTGATTTCATAATGGTTAAGAGTATACCTGTTGTCGGCAGATATCCTCGCCAAGATCAGCAGCACAAATTTCATTGAAGGCACCGGTGTTAATAAATTTCATCGGCAATGCACCGGTGTTAACAGCCTCATCCAGGCCTAAGATGGTACCCAGCGCAATTGTCTCAAACATCAAATTTTCCTCATTGTCGAAATCCGGGTCACCACGCCTTGGTGTCGCCATCTAAAGTGGGCATGTAATCATATATAAAATACTTATATATTCTCAAACATATATACAACATAAATGTGGGATGAATTCATATATAGAATACTTATATATTGTCAAACACACATACAACATAAATGTGGGATGAAATCATATATAGAATACTTACATATTGTCAAACACACATACAACATAAATGTGGGATGAAATCATATATAGAATACTTATATATTGTCAAACAAACATACAACATAAATAAGTTTCATGATATTCCATGTATAAGTTTCATTAGGTTTCATAGATAAGTTTCATTAGATTTCACGGATAAGTTTCATGATGTTTCGCAGATAAATTTCATTAGGTTTAATGGATAAGTTTCATGATATTTCACATATAAGTTTCATTATGCCTCACGGATAAGTTCCGTGATATTATCCGTGAATATCATCAAAGGTGAATGGATGGTGACGCAACCTATATGACATGATATAGGATTGTGGTTGATGTCAACTAATGGAAGAAGGGCGGTGCAAAGGACACCAAATTAATCAATTGACGTGTTTTATTTTGTCTTTGTACTATCGCACTGTGCATGCTATTTGTAGGGCCATGCACACTCAAGATATGTTTGATAGACGATCAAATGGACGTTAGCTATGCCGTTATTTTAGACAAGAACGGCATATCGTTCTTTAGTTTTTTCCTACAATATATATACAATAGTTACAACAGAGAGCATGAAAACTCCAACATACAACATAAATGTGGCCATGAAAACTTATATACAATATATATACAACAAAAATGTACTCCAACATCAACAGATCAACAAAATTCCTTGTGAGCATTTCACCGAACACCTTGCGGGCATGAATACAGACAGAGCAGGAGGGGGCATTTCGCCACTACCTAGGTCCTCCGGTGGATGGCCTGGGGCGTCGCGGTGGTCGGGAGGCGTCGGCGTGGTCGCTGGGGCGCTGGGCGGTCGATGGGGGCGCCAGCGGTGGCGGTCGACGGAGTCGGCTCTAGCGCGCGGGGGACTTAGAAAATTTGAAGGTGCGGGAGAGTGTGGGGACTTCAAAATTTAAGTGTTTGTCCCACTTCTACAAGCGGTTGGTATTACCAACCGCTTGTAGAAGATTTCTAGAAGCGGTTCGTAATACCAACCGCTTGTAGAGGTACTTCTACAAGCAGTTCGTAATACCAACCGCTTGTAGAGGACCCCGACTGCAAGTACCGTACCAGCTCACCCATTTCTACAAGCGGTTGGTCTTGCGAACCGCTTGTAAAGGTACTTCTACAAGCGGTTCGTAATACCAACCGCTTGTAGAGGTCCCCACTACAGGCGGTTGGTACCAAGAACCGCTTGTAGTGGGGTTTAAAAAAAAAGAAAGGCCCGCGGGGCGCTAGTGAGGCTTGAACACCCAACCTCTGGGCACAAGCCCGCACTCAAGCGCCCGCGCTAGCCAAGGGGGAGAGGAGATTTGTTGTTAACCTTAGAAGGCACTGCATTGTTTTAAGTATACAATAATTTTTTTAAAAGTGCTTGTATTTCTTTTTTTTCCTTTCTTTTTTGAAGTGTTTGTATTTCTTTTTTTAAAAGTGTTTGTATTCGATGGTTTTATTTTTTTTAAGTGTTTGTATGCGATTTTTACGTTTTTTTTGAAGTGTTTCTATTTTATTGTTTCATTTTTTTAAAACATCATATGTACAAGCAATGTTAAACATCAACATATCAACATGATCATATGGAATAATGTACAAGGAATGTTTCTCCAGCCATAATGTATACAAGTAGTACATCTTAAGTCTTCGTCTTTACAATTGTTCCTTCTTTATGATCGTGACGTATGTAAGGAGCATCGACATCACTGTCACGCAGGACGTTTATTTCAACATCAACTGTAAAAGGAGGGAGCTCGTCGAATTGACCATACTCTTCCTCATCGGTGACGTCCTCAACTCCTACAATCCGTCGTTTGCCTTGGAGAACTACATGTCGCTTTGGCATTACCTTTTGCTTGTCCTTTCGATTTTTAGGTTTGCTTGACATGTCCATTACATAGAAGACCTGAGCCACATCGTTCGCGAGAACAAACGGTTCGCGCCTATAGCCGACTGTGGAGATCCACGGTTGTCATGCCGTATTTGGTCGACCTTCACACCGCTTGTCCTCGCCTTGACCCATTGGCACTTAAATAGAGGGACCTTGAGAGGTCCATAGTCGAGCTCCCATATTTCTTCTATGAAACCGTAATATGTGTCGAACCCGCCATCGTTGTCTTCGCGTCTATACTGACGCCATTGCTCGGTTGGTGCTCCTGTTATCCTAGGATCTCGGTGTAGAATGTGTAACTATTGATCTCATACCCCTTGAATGTCCCGATTTCTTGTGATGGTCCCCGGGCCAAGCGTTGCAATAGTTCATCGCTTGACCCTTCCTCAAGGATGTACTTGTGAGCCACCGCCGAAAGAATCCATGTGCTTCAGGGTTATCCAACTCTCTGCCTTACCTGCGTGAACTCGCGGCGTAGGACACTCTTGTGCTGAATGACATAGGGGCGACTATGGTGGATTGCTTCGTAACGCTGAAATGTGCTTGCTTGAATGCAACAAGATCGCTGCATGCAACCGCTTGCCTTCCTATTGTCCCTTTGCCCCGTAGCCTCCTCGTGTCGTGATATGGGGACGCCGATAGGATTTACATCATTCATGTAATCAACACAAAACTCTATCACCTCCTCCGCCACGTAGCCTCGGCAATGCACCCTTCGACGCGAACGGTTACTTAACGTATTTCTTGAGGACACTCATGTACCTCTCGAAAGGGAACATGTTGTGCAGATACACCGTCCGAGGATACCTATCTCCTTGACAAGGTGAACGGTGAGATGAACCATGATATCAAAGAATGCAGGAGGAAAAATCATCTCGAGGCTAACCAAACTTTGTACCACATCAGCCTCCAACTTAGGCATTTTAGCTTGGTTCGACGACTTTCTGCGAAATGGCGTTGAAGAATGAACATAGCTTCGTGATTGTCCCCTCGCACCCACTCGGCAAGTATACCTCGATAGCATCGGGAGCAATCAGTGTCATCAACACAAGGCGATCATGGGATTTTAGGCCTTGGAGTTTGTTCTCTTTCGTGTTTATGAGTCTCTTTACATTTGAGGAATATCCGAAGGGACCTTCACACTGCTCAAACACTCAATCATGCTTTTTCTCTTCTTTGCTTGGAGTGTAGCTTGCAGGATGTAGATAAAGTTGTTTTGTCCCTTCTTTGTTTTTCGGATGTAGGTCACTCCTCACCTCCATGTCTTCAAGGTCCTTCCGAGCTTGCAGTGTATCTTTCGATTTGTCGTACATATCTATGTAGCCTAGCAGGTTCAAACAAACATTCTTCGTGATGTGCATGAAGTCCAAATGAGTGATTTAACCTCCAAAACCTCCCAATACGGCAGGTCCCAAAATATTGATTTCTTCTTCCATGCGGGTGCATGACCATCCTCGTTCGGCACAGGTATGCTTCCACGACCCTTCCCAAATACTATTTTCAGATCTTTTACCATAGCAAACACAAGTCGCCCATTACGATGCTGAGGCTTACCACGAATTTCTGTTACCCCGTTAAATTTACTTCCTTTCCACCTCAAAGCATGATCAAGCTAGGAAGAAACTGCGGTGGCCCATGTACACACACTTCCGAGAGTTTTTGAGGTACATGCAAATTGCTTCATTTATGCACTGGGTGTAGGCTTTAAACCCTTTCACGCTTTGGCCGGAGAGGTTAATGAGCGCAGCCAATCGTTGATTGTTACAAACAACAATGCACGCAGGTTGAAATACTCTCTTTTGTACTCATCCCAAACCCGTACACCATCCTCCCACAACTTCACAAGGTCTTCAACCAATGGTTTCGTGTAGACATCTATGTCGCTTTCCAGGTTGCTTCGGCCTTCGATCAATAATGGCATCATGATGTACTTCCGCTTCATGCACACCATGGAGGAATGTTATAGATGCAAAGTGTCACAAAGCCAGGTGCTATGGATGCTGCTCAACCGACCGAAAGGATTCATCCCATCGGTGCTCAACCCAAACCTTATGTTTACGACCTCATTTGCAAAGTTCGGGTAAGCCCGATCGACTTTCCGCCACTATGAGCCATCTCGGGGGTGTCTAAGCATCCCGCCTTCCTTACGCTCTTCCTCATGCCAACGCATCATCTTGGCATGACCTTCGTTAGCAAACAGACGCTTCAACCGGGTATCACAGGGAAATACCACAATACTTTTGTCGGAGTTCTCTTCTTCAGACGATTCCCATCTAATTCACCTGAATCCGCCACGCTGCACCTTATACCGGATTCTTCGCATTACATCGGACGAGACCACCAAATCGGCATACTCATTGCGATACAGGGTACAATCGTTAGGACATGCATGTATCTTCCGCACTTGCAATCCTAAAGGGCGAGGACTCGCTTCGCTTCATACGTAGATTCAGGTAGAGTGTTTCCTTCCTAAGCAACCTCTTTACGAGTGATAACAAACCATTGAATCCCTTTGTCCGACACACCGTGTGTGGCCTTCCATTGCATGAGTTCCAGTGTAGTACGCAGCCTTTTGTGGCCTTGTGCACGCTTTGGGTACAAAGCGATTCGGTGGTCCTCTACCATGCTCAAACTTCTTGTATTGTCTTTCCTCTCGTGAACTCTCCCTCTCCGTCACGGAGCATCCGTTCTAGCTCATCATCGCCAAACTCATCGAGTGTATCTTCCACGGACCCGTATTGAGTGGTGTCCAAAGATACCGCTGGCTCTATCTTCCTCTTCTTCGCCTTCTTCATCGCCTTCTGCCGAATCGCCTTTGTTTCGCCATGGTGGGTCCAGCAGGTATAGTTTGCCATGAAACCTCTCGTGATCACATGCCTCATAACCATCCATCGCTCGAATGCTCCTTCTCATTCTTGCGATCACGACGGACAACGATGAAGCTTCCTCGAGGCAAGAATGCAACGGCCGCGCCGAGAAACTCCTTCATGCCATCTCGAACTCTCTTGACCGACGGCCTGCATTGTACATCCATTGCCGATTCATCTACACAAATAAAAATAATAACAACATCTATCACAATATTCTATTAAAGCTAACTATGACTAATAGTTTTGTATTTTATAATCATTCTCGTGTTCTTTTCACTAAAGCCAACTAATTATTTCTAATCCTCCTACTTTTTAAAAAATAAAACTAACTAATTGTTACATTTTCATACAAATCTTTTCTCTTCCACACGCTTGTAATTTTTCATCGCTTTCACATTTATTGAATTTCATTTCATACACCAAATCGTATATATCACCTTAAGAACAAAAATATAAGCGAACAAAACATAATTTCTCAACATCCAATGCACAAAAACATCAATATCTAGGTGAGAAGGATGTCACAACATATTACTCACCTTAGAACAATTAATTCGGATCTAATAGCCTCAATTCAAAATTTTGGCAGCACTCGCCATGAACAGCCTCTCGGCCCACCACTGTGATGTCTGTGCGAGCTCGGGGAGGAAGACAGAGTTTAAATGCATTTGGCGGAGGGGAGCTCTACAAGCGGTTCTACACACAAACCGCTTCGAGCCCCATTAGACCTCTAGAAGCGGTTCCAAACACGAACCGCTTCTAGAGAGGAGGCTCCAGAAGGGGTTTGTGTTAAGAACCGCTTCTAGAGACCCCCTCCCGTCCGTTGCCCACGAACCGCTTGTGGCACGGGACTCCACAAGCGGGGCGCACGTAACCGCTTGTGATAGGCCGGTTGTGAAGGCCGGTTCTGTAGTAGTGGCCATGGCCCAACCAATGCCAACCCGGCCTACCGAATATTCTTCATATCCTCTTATTTCTTGAGAGCTGTGCAGCGCACAAAACAGAAGGAAAAGTGCCAATCCGGCCCACCGAGTATTCTTCATATCCTCCATGCTAATGGTAATATTCAAAACCTTATTAGTATCTTCGTATATATTTAGCTTTTGATACATTTTATGTTTATATATTGTCTTGTTACCTATGTTTTTAAAATTGGACCAATCTTCTCTAAAATCCTGACTACGCCACTGTATATCCATTAATATATGTGTTGATAATGTATGCATCTCTTTCACTCCTTTTGCATAATTGACTTGCATCGTTTTTAGCCGCTGGAGCACACGTCCCATCCGTTCCAAGCATTTTTTTTGCTTCGCCATTTCTTTAGCTAAAGTTAAAGCGCACCAAAGCTGTGGCGCCAGCTCAAAGTATCGTATCTCTAGCCGAACCTTCCTCCAGCGGGTAAACCTCATAGAATATGCAGTAACTAGCAAAGGGTGTTTATTGGTGTATGGATACATGGACCACGTTAGATAGCACAATATCCAGCTTTAGTTAGCTGTGTGTATCGGCACAAGTGGTATACATCTAGATATTAAATGTGAGTCGTACAATATATATAGTGAAATAGTCTGTATTAGAGCCCGTACATACGGTGTGACGACATATCAATCACACATTGTAAGAGAGGAGGGACATGAGATGGCGTCTCACTGGCACTATTGGAAGAGAGGTAAGATCATAAAGGGTGAAAATAACAGTTCATCGTGTGTATGAGATAGGGTGCACTTGGCATATATATTTTGCTGTGACGACATATTCAACATTTCTTTTTTGGCGAGCTTATTGATGAAATTAGATTATTTAAATATGGATGTGAGACCCTCATTTTTATGCCACAGTGTAACATAAAAACAAGGTTCTAAAGTGCATACCGTGCCATTTCCATGATCAGTGGCTGGTACGCACCAACACAATTTGAAATTACAGCCATACACAAGTTTAAACTTTTATTACATCAGATGTTTGATAGTACTATTACATAACCAAAAGTAGCAGAAATAAAACCACATCTCATTGTTTGCCAACTAGCCCAAAACTCCACAGGCAACAGACGAGATGAACTTAGAGAGGACAGTCGTCGCCATAAATAACGAGTTCTTCATTAACGTTATCGTCGACAGGGTATTCTTGTTCTTCACCTAAAAACATTGTGGAAGCAAGTTGAGTACATTGGTACTCGCAAGACTTTGTAGTGTTTGCAAAACCTGGAGTATATGCAAGCTGAATGGAAAGTGGGTTTCTACGGTTGTTTTGCGGAAAGCAAAAATTTGAATGAAGTATTACTGAATAGTAATGGAAAGCGTAAATAAAAATTTAAGACAGTTTGATAAGTAATTGAGATAACAAGTAATAAAAAGGATAATAACATTTTACTCACGGCCCTTTGTGAGTAAAATAACGAACAAGACCCTCCCTGGTCTTAACAAATCAAAATGACAGTAAATAACATTTATACGGATATGAATCATTTCCAAGACATTTAAACAAGTTTTTGAAAATAGAAAACATTTAACTAGTGTAACATCCTGAAACAATGGTTCAATGAAATATACTTTTGGGAAAATTTAAAGTCTGGATTTGAAGCTTCATTACTTAACCTTGTGAATCTAGTTGAACAAGTGAACTAATTAGTAGACTAGTAAATGGGTAAAGTAGTAACAAGGGGTAGGGTAACTTAAAGAAGTTACTGCAGGAAAGGGGGGGGGGGCTTTTGCTAGATTCTGAGGTTCAGAACTTTGAAACCCTTCCCACTGATCTGACCGATACCTGTTGCTCTGCCTCCACTGTTGTCGGACGGGAGAAATCGACAGCAAACCACCCCTCTCCTTCTCTCCCTCTGCCGTGTGGGCTTGGCCCCATGCTCCAGTCTCTCTTCCTTCTCCCCTCTCTTTTCCCAGCTCTTTGTCTCCTCGCTTGAGCACTGAAGGCTGCTTCGCCCTGTCATGGCCGTCGGTCAAAGCACTGCTTCGAGCGTCCTCGCCTCACCGACTCCGGGGCGCGGCCACGCCCTGCAACGACACGATTTACCTGGCATCGCCGCCACGTCCTGCCGCCGAAGCCTCCAGACCACCGCTCGCTCCCCCCTTCGGTGTCCCTCTGCTTCGGTCGGCTATAAAGCCCCGCAAGCCATCCTCTTGGCCCCCTTTTTCTCTTTGGCGTTCCTCCATTTCTCCCTGGAGTCGCATTGGGAAGAAGTTATCTTCTTCTTCGTTGCCGACCAGGAGCACCGTCGTGAGCCCGCACGGCCAGTCTTCCTCTCCTCTGCTCTATCCTCCAATTCCTTTAGTCGCGGGCTTCACCACACGTCACTGACCCTTCCCCATCGCTTGTTGGCAGCAGGGAGCGTCGTTGGAGCCACCGCCGCCGGGAGCTCCTTCTTCGGCTCCGGTCGCACGCCGCCACGCCACCTCGCCCCCTCTCCGGTTGAGCCAGGTGAGGGAAAAACCTCCCCTAGTCTCGCTGATGCTCATCCGCCAGTCATTCGGACGTTAACCCCTCTTCTCCTCCGTCGCCGGCAGCCGACCCGAACCACTCCGCCCGAGCTCGCCGCCACCCCTCTCCCGGTGACGTCGCTACCTCTCCGACCGGTGTTCCAGGATCCCCGCGACGCCCTCAACCTTCTCGAGCCCTCACCCGATCCGCTCCGCCTCTCCTCCGCCGCCGGTGAGCTCTGGCTCCTCCTCCCCTGTCCTGGGTGGCTGACAGCGGGGCCCTCCCTGTCAGTCTCTCCCCTTTCTCTCCCCACGCGCGTACGGGAGTACGCTTCCCGGACGGGAAAACGTATTTCGCGTTTTCCTGTTTTTTTTTTCGCCAAACCGAACTAATTCAAACCCTGCGTCATTTCTTTGTAGTTTGTGCATGCTACCTTAATTAGACTAATTAACCTCAGCACCGCAAGCAACAACGTAGCCCAGTGGTGAGCGCTCTCCCCCGCTTTGCTCCAGACCCGGGTTCGATCCCCCACCAAGCCAATTGCTGGGCGATCTTTCCTTCTTTTCTCGTTTCAGTAGCTAGGCGCTGCTTGTCACCTTAAATACACTACTTCACTTCCTAGGTACAAGCAACACCTTGGCGCGATGGCTTGAGCTCTTTGCGGAAATTGGCAGGTCTAGGGTTCGAACCCTAGTTCAGCCAATTTCATTCTCTTTTTTTTTATTCTAACTATTCAACTCATTTCCTTCATATCTTTTGCTAGGAAACTCCAAATTCAACCAAATAAATTTCTAAATTCATATCTTAATCTCTAGCTCCTGATTGTGCAAAAATATTGAATGTTTGACCTCTGTTTAAAAGTTTAAATTCAAATTTAAACTATAGGTTGAATATGTGCTTTAAATGGAAATTGAGCAAATGAACTTCGATTCGCATGCAACCAATTTTGTTAGACTCCATGTGTTGAGAATAACTCAAATATGTAAAAACATTTAGGGTTGCTTATGCTTTAAATTCTCTTATTAATTGGAATCATGCTCTAGGTGTGATAATTTCATTTATGTATGTAATGAGTTTAAATCTTGGAAACTTAGTGCAACCACTTTAATTGTGATGTAAAACAACCTAATATCTGTTAGCATGAAATTGCTTAGGGTGTTTCGATCATATTATTAGTTGCTCCATTAACTAGTTGATGACCTCACTTAAGTAACCTTCTTTACCAGGAAACCTAATAGCATGTGAGACACTAGATAAACCTTAGAATTGAATGTTTGATGTGTATGATTGATTCGTTGTTTGATTCGTTATCTGTATTCTTTTGCCTTATTTGGATCTTTATTTGTTGTTATGTACCGCTTGACGACGGGTAGAATCCGACGTAGTGAACGACTCCGTCTTTGAACCCAAACTTCAGTACGACGACAACAATCCGCAAGGCAAGCACCCTTTGAACATGTTGATCCCAGATTTTGAAATGATTTCATCAATGTTTTTACATGCATGCATTATGTTAGTAAAATGCTAATTTGTGGTTAGTGGTAGCTATGACCCTCAATTGTGGATATCCTTAATCAATATTGCCATGTGAACCTTTGATAGCTCTAGGACATGGATTGACACATGAATATGTGAAATGGGTATACACGCTTAATAATTATTCATGCTTAGCCATGCTTAGAATGAGACGTTTAGTTCTTGAAAAACTTAAAAAGGTTGAATATAACAGTAAAAGATACTGGTAGTTTAATAAAAATGAAAATAAAACTATGATTTGGACGCGGGTGACTTATTGGCAATAGCCGATTGTGTGAGGGTGTGCTCACACACGTAGCTAGGGGGAGATTGTCACCCGGGTCAGGTTAAGGACCGAACTCAGTGTTGTATGATCCAAGAATTACCGTACAACCACGATGCTGGTATGGGACGGCTATAACTAATTAAGTTACTAAGGACTGGCTTTGCACGGGGAAAGGCCGGAGTAGCACGGGCTATTCCTGCGGGATTGCTCGTAGGGGTGTCCACACGAGGGTGTGGGTTAGACACATACCAATGCAACGGTATACGCCTTACTAATGGGGAGAAATGATCCATGCTACGATGTTCTTCTGCCGCCATTAGTAAGGGTTAGTCATTACCGGGCTAGTGCAAAGTCAGGAATTAGTAATGTCAAGGTTATATATGACTTTTCCCTGGCGACACACCAAAGGAAGTGTGTAACTAAGCTTTGCAAAAAGGGAAGTCATTATTTGTGGGTAAAGTTGTACCACTCTGCAGAGTTAAAACTAATCGATTAGCCGCGCTCTCGGTTATGAGCACTTGGTGAACTTGCACTAGTTAGAAGATGTTTTAATAATTTTTGCTAAAATATGAAGATAAAATTTGGAATAGAATTTACCCCGCAGATGAGCCAACATTTGACATCTGTTGGCAATGTTGGTCTCAAATTACAGCCTGTGTGTGGGCAAATATAGCGGTCTTTATGTCTAGGTCGATATTGGTGGTTTGTGCCATGTGTTGGCCTTTGGATGGATAGTGGATATGATTATGATCTGTTGAGATATGTTGATAATGATGCTCATTACTTTACTTATTTACCAAATGTTTTATGACTTATGCTTTTGAATTACTATTCAGTATCTACTTTAAACTTTGCTTTCTACAATCAACCGTAGAAACCCACTTTGTATCAACTTGCATATATTTAGGTTTGCAAACACTTGAAGTCTTGCTGAGTACAAAATGTACTCACCCTTGCCTCGTTGTTGTTTTTAGGTGCAGACTTAGATTATGCTGATGAACCGTACTATGACGCGGGTTATGATGTCTACTACCGTTCTTCTACCTAGTGTCTTACCTAGTCAGATGCCTGTGGTGTTTGGGTAGTGGCAATCTGAGGGATAAGAATGTTTAGTACTTTTGGACTTGTAATATTATGTGGTTGAACTACCTAGCAAACTCTATAATATTTTAGTAATGTATGGACTTGATGGCAAATTGTGTTTATGCGTGCTGGCTACTGATCCAGGGAACAGCACATGATGCATATTTAGAACCTGCCTTTTTGTGATAGCACCGTATTGCAAAAAGGGAGGGTCTCACAAGTTGGTATCAGAGCCATATGACTGTAGGTTGACCCTAGGTAGAATGGCCGTTAGAGGTAACGTAAAATTTTGAGTTAGACAACCTTATAAATAGGTGTGTAATATTGCTATGTATATACTAACCTCTTCCTGGTTATTCTCTTTACTACTATTCTCCCCTCATCTTGCATGTACTCATTATCATCTTTACCATTTATTAGTTACTTTTTAGCCTTGCATTTAATTCGGAATACTAATTCCTCGATTAAATGTGCAGATGGCTGACTACCCGCTGTGCTACGAGTCTACCGAGGGTGAGACATGTGGCATGATGGGCGTCTTGTCCCTCATGCTACAGTACGCCGGTTTTGAGAGACCTCCCCACTACACCGTCTACAAGTTGTCCATCAGCAGCCAGGTGTCAGAGTACGGAGCACGTGTCCACATCCTCCCTAGAGCAGCCGTCGACGAGGGAGACCGTGTCTTTGTTGGTTATGCCTCTTCAGTCACGATGGCCTTGAACAAGGTCGCGTTTGTAGCTGTAGTACGTCTACGTCACGCCCTACCAGAGTTGGGCGTGATGTACCGTGCTTTTCCTGGACGTCCACCTGTTGGGGACATTTACTACGCTGACCCTGCGAGCTACCACACGGAGACCTTCCGTAGTCTCGTGGAGTTTGTCAGAGCGTCTTGTGAGTACCACCGTCGGGCTGTGGATGAGCTTCTGGAGGCTCGTCGACGTGTGGCTTACCTCGAGACTTTGGTTGCTCCATTTGTGACTATGGGGATGATCTCCAGGGCCGACGTAGCAGGAGGCCCTGCGTTGTTGACGTTGCCAGGACCGCACGACGTTCTCGTTGCCACCGCCGATATCTCCACCCGACGCGCGCGCCAGGCGCGTATGTCGGTTGGGGGTAGCCGCCCCCGCTTCAGTAGCACTAGGTCTACGCCGGGACCCTCAGGTTCCTACCGCCCGAGAGGGACTCAGGTGTACAGGCGCCGTGGCACCTTTCCACCCACGATGCCTGGACGCACCCCTCCTGTCCCAGCTAGGCCTACTGCCGCTCGCGGTGACTGCGGTGGCAGGGCGGACGACGTGTAGAGGTTTTAGGTTGGATGTAGTGGTACCACCCTTTTGCTTGTGTAATATGTGATGTGTTATGTGACGTATGGGACCAGTAAGATGTAGTATGTATGATGTGAACAACTAGTATGTGCTAGGTGTGATGACTAGTATGCATGGTAGGCATGGCTGATCTTTTGTTGTATTATATGGTTGTCTGAATGAAGCCTTTTAGTTGTGAATTTCCTGTGTGCTTGAGTTTTGTTGGTTGTGAATTTTCCCCGTGTTTGCTTTGCGTTGATTGTGTTTCTTTCTGTGTGTTCAGGTTATACTCGTGGATATTTAACTCTAGGTTACAACTTTCACGACGTAGCAACCCTTCGTAATTAATAAAACATGAATAACTAAAAATGTTAATGAGACCCGTAGAACCCATTTCTGATTAACTTTATTCACTCACTTAGATCCATACCACCACCACCTCTTCTTAATGTAGATAATTTAAAGTTATAAAATTTTAAGGGATGAAATGTTGCCCTGTAACCCTTTAAGAATGCATCTCAAATATTAAAAATCTAACTAACCAATGTTTCAGGATGCCAGTCATGAGATCTCTGAATCAGATGTTGGAGAGTGAGGACGCTCCAGAGCCTCACCTTCCAAGAGCCACTATACCCACTCCAGTTCAGCCAAATCCTGTTCATCCGACAACTAGAGCTTCGTCTTCGCGGCAGGCTGATCGCTGTGAACCACCTCCACCACCACCCCCAGCTCAGCAAGGAGCAATTCCTGAGGGGCAGTTGCCAGGGCCACCCACCATGGCTCAAGTTCTTGCTATGATCGAGCAAGGACGGCAGACCAACACCCTCTTGCTCCAACAGTTAGTTCAGAATACTACTAATCTGGGTGCAGTCACTGCTAGAGGCGGTGTTGGAGATGCACCACGTCAGTCAAGGTTGGGAGAGTTTTTGAAGACTCGCCCTCCTACCTTCACCACTTCAACAGACCCTCTTGATGCGGACGACTGGCTTCGTTCAATTGAGAGTAAACTGGTCATAGCTCAGTGTGAGGACCATGAGAAGGTTCTTTATGCATCATATCAGCTCCAAGGTGTAGTAGCTGCTTGGTGGGAGAACCATCAGGCCATCCTCCCTCCAGATCAGCAAATCACTTGGGTGGCATTTAAGGAAGCCTTCCGTCGGACTCATATTCCTGCAAGTCTGATGGAGGTTAAGAGGCAGGAATTTCTGGACCTTCGTTAGGGAGGTATGACAGTGGCGGATTATCTTCACCGCTTTAATTACCTCGCCCGTTATGCTACCTCCGAGGTTACTCCTGAGGCCCGCAAATTGGAGCGCTTCAGGGATAATCTGAATGATGAGATCAAGTGGACCTTAGCTGCACATGACATCCACGACTTCCAAACTCTCGTGGATAAGGCCATTCGAGTGGAACTCAGCACTCGTGCAGTTATGGAGAGCCGCAAAAGAAAGTGGATGGCTCAGAAGAATGCCAATGCTAGCTCTTCCAGGCCCCGCACTGGACCACCGGCGGCTACTCGACCTCCGGTGCCTTCCCAGCCGCAGAGGCGTCCACCTTCCGCAGCCCCACCTCGACCACTTCCGGCTCGTCCAGCGTTCATGCCCAGTGGACGCCCTGTTGGGACTCAGCAGCAGCTCGCTAATGTGACCTGCTACAACTGTGGTGAACGCGGGCATATCGCTAGCACTTGCCCAAAGAGAGGTGTCGCCCAGCTTCTAGTTCGCCTTCCACCTCAGGGAGCACCTCAGCGACCTCCGGGCCGTCCAAAAGGACCCGGTGGGTCACAAGCTCCTAAACAAGCCCCTGCTCGTGCTCAAGGCCCTGTCCAGGGTCGGCTTCACCATGTGACAGCTGAGGAAGCAAGCGACGCACCCAATGTGGTGATGGGTACGTTCCTCGTTCACTCAGTACCTACCTTGGTATTGTTTGATTCCAGAGCATCACACTCCTTCATTTCTGCAAAATTTGCTAGTCAAAACAATATCCAAGTAGATCTCCTCACTACTAGCATGATAATTTATTCACCTGGAGCCACTTTAAGAACATCCAGTTTATGCCCTAAGGTTAGCATTGAAATAAATGGAGTATTGTTCTATGCTGATCTTATCCTTATAGAAACTCCAGGTTTAGATGTGATTCTTGGTATGGATTGGCTATCTAGAAACGAAGGAATTATAGATTGTGCCAACCATTCCATCTCTCTTGTGAACCATGAAGGGATACTAGTGAATTTCTTGTCTAGGTCAAACACATTGGATACCCAACCTCTCCTGGGCTCAGCTTTAGTATCAAAGCTCCACTCTGTACCCATAGTTTCTGAGTATCCAGATGTCTTTCCCGATGAATTGCCGGGTTTGCCACCTGATCGGGACATCGAATTCGTCATCGATCTTATGCCCGGTACCTCACCCATTTCAAAACGTCCCTACCGCATGCCACCAAATGAGCTAGTTGAACTCAAGAAACAACTTCGAGAACAACTAGACAAAGGATTCATTCGTCCTAGTTCATCTCCGTGGGGAAGTCCTGTTCTTTTTGTCAGCAAGAAAGATGGTAGCCTACGCATGTGCGTGGATTATCGTTCTTTAAATGAAGTGACAATCAAGAATAAATACCCACTCCCTCGCATTGATGACTTGTTTGATCAGTTAAGCGGTGCACAAGTGTTTTCCAAGATAGATTTGAGACATGGGTACTATCAATTAAAGATCAGGTCTGAAGACATTCCAAAGACAGCCTTCACAACTCGTTATGGTCTTTATGAATATGTCGTGATGTCATTCGGACTTACTAATGCTCCAGGCAGTTTCATGTGCCTGATGAATAAGGTCTTTATGGAGTATTTAGACAAGTTCGTAGTGGTCTTCATCGACGACATTCTCGTTTATTCCAAGTCAAAAGAGGATCATGCGCAGCATTTGCGTATGGTACTTGAAAGGCTCCGAGAACATGAACTCTATGCCAAGTTTGAGAAGTGTGAATTCTGGCTAGAAGAGGTTGCATTTCTCGGACATATCCTCTCCAATGGCGGAATAGCAGTTGACCCCAGTAAAATTGAAGCAGTTCAAAGCTAGGAACAACCAATCCGTTCCTCAAATTCGAAGCTTTCTCGGTTTGGCGGGATACTATCGCCGCTTCATCGAGAACTTCTCCAAAATAGCCAGGCCAATGACACAACTCCTGAAAAAGGAAAGGAAGTTTGAATGGACACCTGATTGAGAGGCAAGCTTTCAGGAATTAAAGAGAAGGCTAACTACAGCCCCAGTGCTAGTGTTGCCGGAGGTCCACAAGAACTTCGATGTTTACTGCGATGCATCACGCCATGGCCTCGGATGCGTGTTGATGCAAGAAAGCAGAGTTGTAGCCTATGCCTCTCGACAGCTACGACCTCATGAGTTGAACTATCCCACTCATGACTTGGAGCTTGCAGCAGTGGTGCATGCTCTGAAAATCTGGCGTCATTACCTTATTGGTAATAAATGCAACATCTACACCGACCACAAGAGCCTCAAATATTTCTTCACTCAGCCTGATCTGAATTTGAGGCAAAGAAGGTGGCTAGAGCTAATAAAAGACTACGATCTCAGCATTCATTACCATCCCGGTAAAGCAAATGTCGTAGCCGATGCTCTAAGTCGCAAGCTTCACTGCATTTCTGTATCAGCTCACCTCAGTCAATCCGAGTTGATAAAAGACTTCCAAAAGCTTAATTTGGATGTTGTTTAAGAAGGGTTCGTTGCTACTCTTCAAGTGCAACCGACTCTCAAGTCCCAAATTAAAGCTGCTCAACTCAAGGATGAGACCATTGCCAAAATCCGAGAAGAGTTGAAGCAAGGAAATCAATCTGAATTCGTTGAGGGCCCAGATGAAGTGATCATGCATAAGGGTCAAGTCTATGTTCCAAATGACCCCGAACTTAAAGGCTTGATCCTGAAAGAAGCTCATGAATCACCTCTTTCAATTCACCCGGGAGGTACAAAAATGTACCAAGACCTCCGAAAGGACTATTGGTGGCCCGGTATGAAAAAGGATATTGCTGCATATGTTGCAAGATGCGATGTATGTCAGCGAGTCAAAGCCGAACACCAACGTCCTGCTGGTCTTCTTCAACCTCTGCAAATTCCTGAATGGAAGTGGGATGACATTGGTATGGATTTTATTACTGGTCTACCTCGGACCAGGAAGGGCCACGATTCCATATGGGTCATCGTTGACCGGTTAACTAAAGTAGCTCACTTTGTACCGGTCAAGACCACTTATTCAGGGGATAAGTTAGCAGAGCTTTATCTGGAGAACATCGTTCGTCTTCATGGTGTGCCGAAGACTATTGTCTCTGACCGAGGTTCCCAATTTACCTCCCGCTTTTGGGAGAAATTGCATGGTCTGTTGGGGACAAAGCTGACTTTCAGCACTGCTTATCATCCCCAGACAGATGGGCAGACCGAAAGAACCAATCAAATTCTTGAGGACATGTTGAAAGCCTGTGTGTTGTCATATGGCACTAATTGGGAGAAAAGTTTAATAATGAGCCGCCGCCGTCTAGCCGCAATCGCTCGCCGTAGTTGCCGTAGCACTCCGCCGCGGTTAAGTGCTGTTTCCGCCGCCGTCCGCTGTCCTCCACCGCCGTTGAGGTCAGATCCGGAACCGGGAGGTCAAGCCGTGTCGGAGCAGAGCTCTCACTTCGCCGGAGCACGCCCGTAGCGCTGTTGCCGTGGTCGCCATCCTCAACTCCGGTAAGCTAGCGCCGCCGCAAGCCATCGCCGGACCCTGAGCTCGCTCCACCGTCCGATCCAGATCCAACGCCCCAGATCACGCCACGTCATCCCCGGTGAGTTTCCACGTTGAAAATCCCAGATCCATTCTCAGCCGTTAGATCTAAATCGAACTGTTAGGGTTAGCCACGTTGTTTTCGTTAGATTGGATCTTGACCGTCCGATCAAGATCGAACGGTCCAGATCAGCGGAGTTGTTTTCCAACACGTTACACTAGATCCAATCTGGGCCGTTGATTTTCAAATCAACGGTCGAGATAGCGCCACGTGGCGGGAAGCCTGACCGCCGCGGTCAGCGCCGCGCGTGGGAGCGTGTCTTCGACACGAGGGGCCCGCGTGTTAGAGGGCCCACCTGTCAGCGGCTACCCCAGCCGTGCGGTGACGCCAGCAATGACGTCACCAGTGGGTCCCACCTGTCAGCCGCACGTGAGCCGTGGACCGGGTCCACGGTAGACCCGAGCCAAACCATGGACCACGTCCATGAACCGGCTGACGTCAGCAGACCAATCAGAGGCTGCCACGTGTCCTCGCTGACGTAATAATTAATTTCCGAAAAAGAAAATGATTTATTAATTCGAAATAATGATTTTAGATTTTGTTTCAAACTTCAAACGCTTATAACTTTTGCGTTTCAACTCCGATTTGAGTGATTCAAATTTCTAAATTTGTATAAAATTGAGATCTACCTAATGATGAATTTTATTTAATTTTTGGACTAAAGTTGTTCTCTGTAATATTATTTAATTGGTTATTTTAAACTCTAAATGCTTGTATCTTTTGCATTTAAACTCCGAATTTGACGATTCCAGTTTCTAAAAATTCATAAAATTATGTTCTCTATGTTTATGAACTTTATTTGGATGTTTGGATACTTTTTGTCTATTGTTTTATTCATTTGTTGCTATTTGCACGCTTGACGAGTAGACGTTGAAGTGCCGGAAGGATTCGAAGGAGAAGTGTTGACCCAGGAGCCAGCTCAGGACCAAGAACAAGTCCTTTTTGAAGGCAAGTTATGCTTTGACCATATTGATCCTATCTTGGAAACCTATTTTGATTTAACTTATTGCATGCTAGTTCAATTAGAAAATACTTTGTTTAATCCCGGGGAATTAGATAAATGCCAATTTGCTGTATGACACCTTGATTAATTAAATATGTGCCATGACCCCTTGTCACCCTAGTTGTAGATTACTAGTTGGACACTACTAAAATTGCCAACATGGGTTTTAGACCGTTGTAGTATATTGCTTAGACCTGCTACGTGCTCATGACATGATTTTGGACAATCAAATGTTAATATTGACTTAATGATATATTGAACCTGTTTTGGAAAGGAATCATGTGATGTTGATGGCACGTGGTGCATGGTAATCAACTGGGTGTTGATAAATAGCTTTTGACCGGGGCATGTGGCAAGAATGATCAGGTGGGCCAGTTGTGGCACCGAAAACGTTGGTTTGGTTCTTCGGGTAGTCTTGCCCTGGTCACCCTAAGGACTTCACCTTGCAAGCCTTTGAACTGAGTCAATCTTGCAACCACATGTCTGTAATGGGACGGACCTAGTTGATTAAGTTGCTAATAACGTACCTGTGGGACCTCAGGAGGTCAATACACCCTTTGTGTAAGTTGTACGGGGGAGCGTCGGGCTGCGCCAGTACCCATCTAACGGTGGATTGACCTAAACTTCGCCTTTGCTAAGGGAAGGGTTAGTGTGCAACAGGAGAGGACCACTTGTGTTAAAAGTTTTGAAAGACTTTGTTACGGAACTCGCCTTTGTGGTGTTTGATTGTATCTTGTGGGTAAAGTGCATAACCTCTGCAGAGTGAAAAATCTATTCGAATAGCCGTGTCATGGTATTGGACATTGCTCGGAATTACAGTCAAGGGTTAGAATTTCTCAAAAATAACTTGGACTTGAAAGGTTGGGTTGGATTAATAATGATATTGATGGAAATGTGGATTAGGATGGGAAAGATGTTTACTAAACTCCTTGAAAAGTTATTTATGCTTTACTTGTTCTCTTTGCTTTGAATCTACTTATGATACTTGTTAAAATGTCAAGCATCGCAAATATACCTTGAGCTATTCCTTTGTATCAAACCATGCATATAGTATATTAGTTGCATTCTCAGGCATGACTTGTCGAGTACCAAAGTACTCACCCTTGCCACAATACAACACCAGTTGAAGAAGAATCTACACCGGCTTTGGAGGAGGAGCTTCGGAGGAACCGTCTACTTAGGGAGCGAGCCCGGTCAGGTTACTGTGGTATCTTGGATGGCGCCATGAAGTTATCTTATTTTTCCGCTGCTATTATTTCTCTCTTAATAAGTTTAGCCTGCGTGCGTATATTTGTAACTTGACCATAAGGTTGAGCAACCAGTTTGACTATTTAATTAAAGTACTTTATTAGTATCGAGTGGTATGATTGTGATATTTACCGATGTTAAGACTGTGTGCACTAGCTGCGTTCTGGACTAGTCTTGAATACACAGAGGGCCGGATTTGCATTCGGGTCCCGACAGAGGTGGTATCGAGCCATACATCGACCGTAGAGGCTCACCCATAGATAGAATGGTCGTAGTGAGGATAAAACCTATTTTCTAAAGTTAAAAGTGGTCAAGATAATGAATGAATTCTCGACTTACCCCTTTTCTTTCTTGTTCATACATTTGCTGAGTTCTTTTTGTCTTCCACATTGGTTTTAAAGTGCTGCGATCTTACGCAAGTATCCTTTGACAGATGATGATGAAGAACAACTACGCCGAGCGTGAAGGAGGCTATGCCGCCGAGTTGTGGCGTATGCTTCAGTTTCTTGGAGGTTTTGAGAGGCCGCTCTACCGAGGTACGACACTTGTGCAAGCAGGACTGGTCATAGGATGGGACGTCCGGATCACAGTGTATGCCCGAGAGAAGACCAAGTTCAGTCGCCCTTTCCACTTCACAGCCAGGAGGTCTACCTTTGAGATGGGAATCCAGGAAGTATCGCGTCGAGCGATGCAGCAGATCGCTCGCACTTACTCCAGGGAGCTGGAAGGCACAGTGTTCCATCACCACCCCCGCCGAAACAGCAGAGCTCAACGGAAGCCGATAGAAGATGAGGATGCTACCATCACTCACTTAGCCAGATTCGTCGCCGCCCAGGAGGAGCTGATCGAAGACACCGTGCAGGAGTTAAAGAAGGCTCGCGAACAAGTTGAGGAGGAGAAGAAGCACTTGGGGAATGCTCATGAGTATGTCGCTTTTGCTGCGGAAAGAATCGCAGAATTGGAAACTGCACTGTATGGCCAGGGTACCGATCCAGTGTTGGAGTTGGACGCTCCAGACCCAGAGGAGGAACTAGAAGAGGCGCCACCGGCACCCGCGCCACAACCACAGCAGCAGCCAGATCCAGAGCCAGAGGAGGACGCTGCGTCGTCAACCACAGCTGCAGTTGTGGGGCATGGCGATTGTTTCACGCCGATGCCGCCGCACCCGCCACGAGGAGGCAGTGGAGGTTTTCTCGATGAGTGATCATAGTCGTTAAGGTTGAGACTCCTTCGTCGAGTCGCGTTATAGAATAAGAGTCACCCTTTAGAGGCGTTGGATTTTCATTGTTTGCTGAGTGTGCAGTATGTGTTGCAAGGCCCTTAGGCATTGTAAGCAACCATACTAAGTTAATACTATTATTAATAATAAAGTTGGATTTTTGAGTTACACTTTTCCCCCGCATAAGTTTCCCTGTTACTTGTCTATTCTTGTTCCCTCTCATCTCTAAGCCTTGGAATAACTGACAGATGGTGAACACCCGCGGAAACCTTGGAGGCAATGGAAGTGGTTCTCGCCCAGCTGGGAACCCCAATGATGGAGCACCAGCACCGCCAGTTGACATGCAGAATTTCGGAGCTTTTCTTGCTGCTCAGACTCAGTTGATGCATGCCATGATGCAACAGATGCAGCACGTCATCGCCAAAGCATCGTTAATCAAGTCAATCAGGGACAACGCCAGAATACAAGACTGTCAGAGTTCATGAGGACTCACCCCCCCACTTTTTCTGGGAATGCCAATCCGTTAGAGGCTGATGATTGGTTAAGGTCAATTGAGAGGAAGCTACACATTGCTCAATGCATGGGAAATGAGAAGGTACTCTACGCTTCTCATCAGTTGGAAGGAACAATACGAATGGTGGGAGAACTTCTGTGCCACGCAAGAGAACCCTCAAGATATCACTTGGGAGGAGTTCACAGCTGCGTTTCGTCAGTATCACGTGCCTAAAGGAATCATGGACCTCAAGAAAGAGGAGTTCAGAGCACTGAAGCAAGGTAATCAGCCAGTGGCCGAATACCTGAACAAGTTCACACAGCTTGCACTCTACGCACCTGAGGATGTAGCGACAGATAAAGCCGCATGGGCCTCGCTTCATGAAGGGACTTAACTCAGACTACAGTGGGGTGATCACCCACACCTTTCCAGATTTCCAAGAATCGGTGAATAAGGCGCTTATTCTTGAGGACAAGCGCAAGGAACTGGATGAGAACAGAAGCGCAGGATGCGGCATCGTGGATCGCGCCAGGAGCACAAAGAACGTTTGAGGGTTGCGCCAAATCGCTTTTTCAGATTCCACCGCAGAATGCAACCAGGACACCGTCCACCAAAGCACCAAGACCCGCCAATCAGTAACTATCGCATTCTCACCACCGTAAACGCCGCTCAGCAAATAACAAGGAACAGTGAGATGTTGCTACAATTGCAATGAGCCAGGGCACTTTGCCAACAGTTGTCCTAAGAAGACAGCAGGAGTGACCCCAGTTCGCTTCAATCTGGGATCCACACTAGCCAGGACGCCAGCACCAGGAGCCAACCGAGGGACAGCACAGCCAGGAGCAGCACCCTGCATCGTGGTGAGAGGCCGAGTCAATCATGTCACCGCAGATGCACCGCAGAATGCCACAGACGTCAGATCGGGTAAGTTACTTGTTAACTCGCACTGCTTGATTTTGTTTGATTACGGAGCTTCGCATTCGTTTGTTTCACAAGGCTTTGCTGCTAAAAATGATTTGGAGATTGCAAGACTTAAATGCATGCTTTTGGTTCAAACCCCTGGTTCCGAACTCCGAACGAAAGTAGGATGTTCTGGGGTGAGAATACTAATAGATGGGATAGAGTTCCTAGCGAACCTTATTATTTGGAGACCCAGACCTTAGATGTTATTTTGGGAATGGATTGGTTATCCAAGCACAAGGCCGTACTGGATTGTGGACGAAGGACTATCTCAGTTGAGAGCCCGTGTGGAAAGAAAGTGGAATTTCAAGCCACCGCTGTTAGAGATGGACAGTTGATGGTTAACAGTACCAAGGCAATCAGCATAGTGGATGTCTCAGTGGTGAATGAGTACCCAGATATTTTTCCTGAAGATCTACCTGGTATGCCGCCAGACAGGGACATAGAGTTTGTGATAGAGCTTGTACCTGGTACAGCGCCGATAGCAAAGAGACCTTACCGGATGTCCACCGAAGAATTGGTAGAGATGAAGAGGCAACTCGAAGAGATAATGGAGAAAGGATTTATCAGACCGAGTTCGTCGCCGTGGGGAGCGCCAGTTTTGTTTGTCAAGAAGAAGGATGGGAGTTTCAGGATGTGCATTGACTACCGTGCACTCAATGAAGTCACCGTGAAGAATAAGTATCCGCTACCCAGGATTGATGATTTGTTTGATCAGCTGAGAGGAGCCAGAGTTTTCTCCAAGATTGATCTGAGATCGGGATACCATCAGTTGAAGATCCGATCAGAGGATATTCCGAAGACCGCATTCTCGTCAAGATACGGACATTACGAGTTTACTGTTATGTCCTTTGGTCTGACGAATGCGCCAGCATATTTCATGAATTTGATGAATAAGGTGTTCATGGAGTATTTGGACAAGTTTGTTGTTGTGTTCATAGATGATATTCTAATATACTCCAAGACAGAGGATGAACATGCAGAGCACTTGAGGCGAGTTTTGGAAAAGCTGAGGGAACAGCAACTCTTCGCCAAGTTCAGCAAGTGTGATTTTTGGAAGGACAAGGTGGAGTTCCTCGGACATGTAATGACCGCAGAAGGAGTCGCCGTTGATCCAAGCAAGGTAGAAGCTGTGTTACATTGGGAATACCAAGACCGTGACCTGCATCGAGTTTTCGGAATGGCAGGTTACTACCGCCGTTTCATTGAAGGCTTTTCGACAATTGCGAAACCTCTTACGCAATTGCTGAAAAAGGAGAAGAAGTTTGCATGGACGCCGGAGTGTGAGAAAGGTTTTCAGGAGCTGAAGAAGCGATTGACATCAGCGCCGGTGTTAGTCCTACCGGATGTTAATCAAAGCTTTGATATTTATTGTGACGCATCGCGCCAAGGACTTGGATGCGTGCTGATGCAGAATGGGAGGGTCGTCGCTTATGCATCAAGACAGTTGAGGCCACATGAGGAGAATTATCCGACGCATGACCTAGAGCTAGCTGCCGTAGTGCATGCCTTGAAATTATGGCGTCACTACTTAATTGGAAACAGATGTGAAGTATACACGGACCATAAGAGTCTTAAGTACATCTTCACCCAATCAGACCTGAACATGAGGCAGAGGAGATGGTTAGAGTTGATCAAGGACTACAATGTTGGAATCCATTACCATCCCGGAAAGGCCAACGTAGTTGCCGATGCTCTGAGTCGGAAAAGCCATACCGTGAACATGTTGCTAGCCACAAGTCAGGAGGAACTATGTGAGGATTTCCATAGAATGCATATTGAAGTCGTACCAGAAGGATTCTTGGCCGCATTGGAAGTGAAGGCTACCCTGGAGGATCAGATCCGAGAAGGACAGGAGGATGATGACAAGATCCGCAGGATTAAGTACAACATGGAAGAAGGCAAGGCAGAGGACTTCAAGTTGGATGAGCAAGGCACGTTGTGGATGAAGGATCGCATTTGTGTATCGAACAAGAAGGAGCTGAAGCAGTTGATTTTAGAAGAAGCTCATGACTCAAAGTATTCCATTCATCCTGGAAGCGCCAAGATGTATCAGGATTTGAAAGAAAGATTCTATGGCCGAACATGAAGCGTGAAGTTGCCGAGCATGTTGCGCTGTGCGACATATGCCAGAGAGTCAAAGCAATGCATCAGAGACCAGCAGGATTGCTATAGCCGTTGAAGATACCAGAGTGGAAATGGGAAGAAATCGGAATGGATTTCATTACCGGTTTGCCGAAAACTCAAGGAGGATACGACTCCATATGGGTCATAATAGACCACTTGACTAAGGTGGCCCACTTTATTCCTGTGAAGACAACCTACTCGGGAGATAAATTAGCAGAGTTGTACATGATCAGGATCGTCTGTTTGCACGGAGTGCCAAAGAAGATCGTATCGGATAGAGGTACTCAGTTTACCTCGAGATTCTGGAATAAGCTACATGAAGCCATGGGAACCCGTTTGAACTTCAGTACAGCTTATCATCCACAGACGGATGGTCAGACTGAAAGAGTCAATCAGATTCTGGAAGATATGTTAAGAGCGTGTGCATTGGCTTGTGCTACCTCTTGGGATAAGAGTCTGCCGTATGCGGAGTTCAGTTACAACAACAGCTACCAAGCCAGTTTGCAAATGTCGCCATTTGAAGCACTATACGGTCGACCTTGTCGAACACCGTTGAATTGGAACGAGACGGGTGAACGTCGTGTCTTTGGACCAGATATTCTTCAAGAAGCCGAAGAACAAATTGCCATGATCAGGGAGAGATTGAAGATAGCACAGTCAAGACAGAAGAGTTATGCTGATAACCGTCGCCGAGACTTGAGTTTTGAACCAGAAGATTTCGTGTATCTCAGAGTCACCCCACTCAGAGGAGTTAAGAGATTCCATGCCAAAGGAAAACTCGCGCCGAGATTTGTTGGACCATTTAAGGTTCTCAGCCGCAGAGGTGAAGTTGCTTATCAGCTAGAGTTACCGCAATCACTAGCAGGAGTGCATGACGTGTTCCATGTGTCCCAGCTGAAGAAGTGTCTCCGAGTGCCTGAGGAGCAGACACCGCTAGAGTCAATTGAGCTACAAGAATATCTTACTTACAAGGAGCATCCTGTGAAGATTCTGGACACCATGGATCGAGAGACGAGAAACAAGTCAACCCGTTTCTGCAGAGTTCAATGGGGCAACCACGCGGAGAGTGAAGCAACTTCGGAGCGCGAAGAGGATTTGAAGAAAGAGTTTCCGAACCTATTCTTTAGAGAGCCCTGAATCTCGGGGACGAGATTTTGTTAAGGGGGGGAGGTTTGTAACACCCCAAAATTTTGCTTTTCTTAAATTCATGTGTGATTTGGCACTTTGGTGAATTTTTGGAATTTTCTGGAATTTATTTGGATTTATTTGGAATTTATTTGAATTTACTCCATTTTGAAATAATTAAAGAATTAAAACTTTGCAAATAAAAATTTGTTGGAAATATTTTATTTGAGTCCAAAATGTTCCAAAATATTTTCCAGAATTTTTCTGAGTCTTTTGCTATTTTTAATGATTTAATTGAATTTCTGAGAATTTAATTGGATTAATTAAATGCGAGTGGGTTTCTTGTTCCTCGATCGACCGAGTCAAAGTCGACTCGAGTCCGACCCGCGCCAGTTGATCCAGCCGAACCCGCTCGGCCGAACCCAAACCCGCGGGACCGTTGGATCTTGATCCAACGGCCACGATTGAGCCGCGTCACCCGAGCCCGAGCCCGATCGAGCCAGCCAGCTCGCCCGAGTCAGACCCGAACCCAAACCCATGCACCGTTGGATCTCGATCCAACGGCTGTGCGCGTGCCACGTCACCCTCTCCGTGTCGCCGTCGGAGTCCGTGCGTTTCACGGACGCCGAGGGCCCTATTTAATGCGCCGCCACCCGTGCCGTGACGCCGACTTCCGTGCGCACCCGTAGCCCTAGACAACGTCGTCTGAGTCGCCGCCGTCTAGCCGCAATCGCTCGCCGTAGTTGCCGTAGCGCTCCGCCGCGGTTAAGTGCTGTTTCCGCCGCCGTCCGCCGTCCTCCGACGCCGTTAAGGTCAGATCCGGAACCGGGAGGTCAAGCCGCATCGGAGGAGACCTCTCACTTCGCCGGAGCATGCCCGTAGCGCCGTTGCCATGGTCGCCGTCCTCAACTCCGGTAAGCCAGCGCCGCCGCAAGCCATCGCCGGACCCCGAGCTCGCTCCACCGTCCGATCCAGATCCAACGCCCCAGATCACGCCACGTCATCCCCGGTGAGTTTCCACGTTGAAAATCCCAGATCCATTCTCAGCCGTTAGATCTAAATCGAACGGTTAGGGTTAGCCACGTTGTTTTCGTTAGATTGGATCTTGACCGTCCGATCAAGATCGAACGGTCCAGATCAGCGTAGTTGTTTTCCAACGCGTTACGCTAGATCCAATCTGGGCCGTTGATTTTCAAATCAACGGTCGAGATAGCGCCACGTGGCGGGAAGCCTGACCGCCGCGGTCAGCGCCGCGCGTGGGAGCGTGTCTTCGACACGAGGGGCCCGCGTGTCAGAGGGCCCACCTGTCAGCGGCTACCCCAGCCGTGCGGTGACGCCAGCAATGACGTCACCAGTGGGTCCCACCTGTCAGCCGCACGTGAGCCGTGGACCGGGTCCACGGTAGACCCGAGCCAAACCATGGACGACGTCCATGAATCGGCTGACGTCAGCAGACCAATCAGAGGCTGCCACGTGTCCTCGCTGACGCAATAATTAATTTCCGAAAAAGAAAATGATTTATTAATTCGAAATAATGATTTTAGATTTTGTTTCAAACTTCAAACGCTTATAACTTTTGCGTTTCAACTCCGATTTGAGTGATTCAAATTTCTAAATTTGTATAAAATTGAGATCTACCTAATGATGAATTTTATTTAATTTTTGGACTAAAGTTGTTCTCTGTAATATTATTTAATTGGTTATTTTAAACTCTAAATGCTTGTATCTTTTGCATTTAAACTCCGAATTTGACGATTCCAGTTTCTAAAAATTCATAAAATTATGTTCTCTCTGTTTATGAACTTTATTTGGATGTTTGGATACTTTTTGTCTACTGTTTTATTCATTTGTTGCTATTTGCACGCGTGACGAGTAGACGTTGAAGTGCCGGAAGGATTCGAAGGAGAAGTGTTGACCCAGGAGCCAGCTCAGGACCAAGAACAAGTACTTTTTGAAGGCAAGTTATGCTTTGACCATATTGATCCTATCTTGGAAACCTATTTTGATTTAACTTATTGCATGCTAGTTCAATTAGAAAATACTTTGTTTAATCCTGGGGAATTAGATAAATGCCAATTTGCTGTATGACACCTTGATTAATTAAATATGTGCCATGACCCCTTGTCACCCTAGTTGTAGATTACTAGTTGGACACTACTAAAATTGCCAACATGGGTTTTAGACCGTTGTAGTATATTGCTTAGACACCTTTCGTGCTCATGACATGATTTTGGACAATCAAATGTTAATATTGACTTAATGATATATTGAACCTGTTTTGGAAAGAAATCATGTGATGTTGATGGCACGTGGTGCATGGTAATCAACTGGGTGTTGATAAATAGCTTTTGACCGGGCATGTGGCAAGAATGATCAGTGGGCGGTTGTGGCACCGAAAACGTTGGTTTGGTTCTTCGGGTAGTCTTGCCCTGGTCACCCTAAGGACTTCACCTTGCAAGCCTTTGAACTGAGTCAATCTTGCAACCACATGTCTGTAATGGGACGGACCTAGTTGATTAAGTTGCTAATAACGTACCTGTGGGACCTCAGGAGGTCAATACACCCTTTGTGTAAGTTGTACGGGAGGCGTCGGGCTGCGCCAAGTACCCATCTAACGGTGGATTGACCTAAACTTCGCCTTTGCTAAGGGAAGGGTTAGTGTGCAACACCGGAGAGGACCACTTGTGCTGTTAAAAGTTTCCGAAAGACTTTGTTACGGGAACTCGCCTTTGTGGTGTTTGACTGTATCTTGTGGGTAAAGTGCATAACCTCTGCAGAGTGAAAAATCTATTCGAATAGCCGTGTCCGCGGTATTGGACATTGCTCGGGAATTACAGTCAAGGGTTAGACTTTCTCAAAAATAACTTGGACTTGAAAGGTTGGGTTGGATTAATAATGATATTGATGGAAATGTGGATTAGGATGGGAAAGATGTTTACTAAACTCCTTGAAAAGTTATTTATGCTTTACTTGTTCTACTGCTTTCGAATCTACTTATGATACTTATTAAAATGCTGTTTACTGCAAATATACCTTGAGCTATTCCTTTGTATCAAACCATGCATATAGTATATTAGTTGCATTCTGTGCATGACTTGCTGAGTACCAAAGTACTCACCCTTGCCACAATACAACACCAGTTGAAGAAGAATCTACACCAGCTTTGGAGGAGGAGCTTCCAGAGGAACCGTCTACTTAGGGAGCGAGCCCAGTCAGTTGCCTGTGGTATACTGGATGGCGCCACGAAGTTATCTTATTTTTCCGCTGCTATTATTTCTCTCTTAATAAGTTTCGCCCTGCGTGGCGTATATTTGTAACTTGACCATAAGGTCGAGCAACCAGTTTGACTATTTAATTAAAGTACTTTATTAGTATCGAGTGGTATGATTGTGATATTTACCGATGTTAAGACTGTGTGCACTAGCGCGTTCCTGGACTAGTGCTGAATACACAGAGGGCCCGGATTTGCAGATTCGGGTCCCGACATTACAGATCTACCCCCCTTACAAAAATCTCGTCCTCGAGATTTGCGAGGGCTAAGAAAACTAAAAGAAGTCTGGAAATTCTTTCATCAGATGATCTTCGCGCTCCCACGTGGCTTCTTCTTCAGTATGATTACTCCACTGAACCTTCAACATCCTGTGGATCTTGTTTCTTGTATGTCGCTCGGCTTCTTCAAGAATGCGAATAGGACGCTCTCGATAAGATAGATCGGGTTGAAGATCGAGATCGTCGAGATTAGCGAGATCAGTCGGCACACGAAGACATTTCTTGAGTTGAGATACATGGAAGACATTATGGACTTCAGATAGTTGAGGTGGTAAGTCCAACTTATATGCCATATCCCCCATCTTCTCGATAATTGGAAACGGTCCAATATATCGAGGGGCTAGTTTCCGGCGGATTTGGAAACGACGAACTCCGCGAAGAGGGGAAACTTTCAAATAGACATGATCTCCGACTTTGAAACTTAAATCACGTCGACGATTGTCGGCGTAACTCTTTTGACGAGATTGGGCTTCTTTGAGTTGACTTCTAATCATGTCAACTTGCTCTTGGGCTTCTTGGATAATGTCTGGACCGAAGAAATTTCTTTCTCCTGTTTCAGACCAAAAGAGAGGGGTTCTGCATTTTCTTCCGTATAATGCTTCAAAAGGGGACATTAGAAGACTAGCTTGAAAGCTATTATTATAGGAGAATTCAGCAAAAGGTAGGCTTTTCTCCCAATTCATGCCATAGGATAGAACACAAGCTCTGAGCATGTCTTCTAAAGTCTGATTGGTCCGTTCAGTCTGCCCATCTGTTTGGGGATGATAAGCCGTACTGAAATTCAGCTTTGTCCCTAACAGTGTATGCAAACTTTCCCAGAAACGAGATGTAAACTGGGATCCACGATCGGACACAATAGTCTTAGGAATTCCATGAAGACGAACAATATTCTCCAAATATAGTTCAGCAAGCTTGGGACTTGAATATCTGGTTTTGACTGGGATAAAATGAGCAACTTTGGATAATCGATCAACGATAACCCATATAGAATCATGCCCTTTTCTGGTTTTCGGCAATCCAGTAATGAAATCCATGCAGATATTGTCCCACTTCCATTCTGGTATCTCAAGGGGTCGAAGAAGACCAGCTGGGCGTTGGTGCTCGGCTTTTACTCGCTGACATACGTCACATTTTGCAACATACTCGGCGATTTCCTTTTTCATGCCGGGCCACCAATACTCCCTTTTCAGATCTTGATACATCTTCGTACTACCAGGATGGATAGATAGAGGTGATTCATGAGCTTCACTCAAGATTAGGTTCTTGATTTCTGGATCATCAGGAACATAGATTCGGTTCTTGAATAAGAGTATACCGTCCGAGTTTTCCGAATATCTTGATTCAACCTCAAGTGGCATATCTTCTCGGATTTTAGATATGGCTTCATCTTTAGATTGAGCTATTTTAATTTGGGTTTTCAGATTTGGTTGCATTTGAAGATTAGCAACAAATCCTTTTTCAACAATTCCCAAATTAAGCTTCTGAAACTCCTTTACTAATTCAGATTGATCAGTGTATGTCGACATAATATACAATGAAGTTTACGGCTTAGAGCATCTGCTACGACATTAGCTTTACCAGGATGGTAATGAATACTAAGGTCGTAATCCTTTATTAGCTCTAGCCATCTTCTTTGTCGCAGGTTAAGATCTGGCTGGGTAAAGAAGTACTTTAAGCTCTTATGATCTGTGTAGATGTTACACTTGTTTCCAATAAGATAATGACACCAGATTTTTAGGGCATGCACTACTGCAGCTAGCTCCAGATCATGAGTTGGATAATTGAGTTCATGAGGTCGAAGCTAACGAGAAGCATAAGCTACGACTTTCATCTCTTGCATCAACACGCAACCGAGACCATTGCGTGAAGCATCGCAATAGACATCGAAGCTCTTATGGATGTCGGGTAACACCAGCACTGGGGCTGTGGTTAACCGTTTCTTTAATTCCAGAAAACTTGCTTCGCATTCTGGAGTCCATTCATATTTTTTTTCTTTCTTCAAGAGCTGAGTCAAAGGTTTAGCGATTTTGGAGAAGTTTTCGATAAAGCGGCGATAATATCCCGCTAAACCGAGAAAACTTCGGATTTGAGGAACATATTTTGGGTGGGGCTAAAATTCACTTCAACTCCTTCAGGATTGATAAGAGATATGGATCTATTAGCACAATCTATCTGTTCTTTATTCTTTGCTAACCAATCCATACCAAGAATGATGTCTAATCCTGGGGTTTCTATAAGAATAAGATCAGCATAAAATAAAACTTCGTTTATTGTAATGCTAACCTTAGGACACATTTTAGTAGTTCTCATTTTTGCTCCGGGGGAAAAGATTATCATGGACATAGGTAATGATTCAGTTTGGATTTGATGTGTTTCCATGAACTTTTTGGATATAAAGGAATGAGATGCACCGGAATCGAATAACACCAAAGTGGGAATGGATTGGACGGGAAACATACCCAGAACCACATCTGGTGCTTCAGTTGCTTCTTCTGCCGTTACATGATGTAAACGTCCTTGATTTGCGGCTTGAGCAGGTGCAGTTCTTCTGGCTTGTTGTCCTCCAGCTCCTTGAGGACGACCAGGAGGTCACTGAGGAATTCCCTTGCTTGGGCAACTACTGGCATAATGCCCAAGCTGCTTGCACTTGAAGCAAGTAACATTTGAAGTTTTGAGATTGTGTCCCAACTGGGCGTGCTCCAATGTTCCCGCTGGACGAGATGGAGGCTGCCGAGGTCTAGGGGCAGGACCTTGGCGCCTCTACTGTGGTGGCGGAACAGGTGGTCGCACATTGCTTTGAGGTGCAGGGCGAGGCCTGGATGATCCGGCACTAGCACTCTTTTGGGCCATCCATTTTCTCTTGCGCGATTCCATGGCAGCTCGAGTGCTATTCTCCACTCGAATTGCTTTGTCCACCAAGGTTTGGAAGTCATCAATGTCGATAGCAGCTAAAGCACACTTGACTTCATCATTCAAGTTATCCCGGAAGCGTTCCAGTTTGCGCGCTTCAGGGGTAACCTCAGACGGGGCATAACGGGATAGATATTTGAAGCGGTGAAGATATTCCATCACCGTTTGATTTCCCTGACGGAGGTCAAGGAATTCCTGCCTTTTCACGTTTACCAGGCTTGAAGGGATATGGGTTCGACGAAAAACATTTTTAAAGGCATCCCAAGAGATCTGATCCAGTGGAAGTATAGCTTGGTAGTTTTCCCACCAGGAGGCCGCAGCTCCATTCAACTGGTAGGAAGCATACAAAACTTTCTCCCGATCATTGCACTGTGCAATGTTCAGCTTGCTTTCCACCGAACGCAGCCAATCATCGGCGTCCAATGGATCAACTGATGTGGAGAAAGTGGGAGGCCGAGTCTTCAGAAATTCAGTCAACTTGGATTGTGGGGCACCACCACCACGGGCTCCCTGATTAGAGGTATTCTGCACCAGTTGTTGTAGGAGAAGGGTATGAGTCTGGCGATTTTGCTCGATCATCACCAAAACTTGTGCCATGGTCGGCGGACCTGGCAATTGCTCCTCCGGAATTCCACCTTACTGATTAGGATTTGGATTTAGGTTTGGATTTGGGGGATCTGGAACTTGACGAGAGGATGAAGCCCTTGCAGAGGGATGCATTGGATTAGGTTGCACTGGAGTGGGTAATGTTTCGCGAGGAGGCAATGGCTCCCGCGAAGCCTCACTCTCCAGGATCCCGCGAAGAGATCTGGTTACAGGCATCCTGAAATTTCAATTCAGATGAGAAAGTAATATATTGTAATTAAATGATTTAAGCTAGTAGATTGGAAGATTCAACTCAATCTCTATTGGTCAAAAGGCAACATTTCATTCCCTAAAATTTTATTATTCTTAAGAAAATTCGTTAACAAGGAAGGTGTGTTGTTATGTTATGTCATATTATGGATGATAAACACAAAGGATCACATCATCGTGAAGTTATAATAAAACATTAAACATTCACGAGAAGGAACTAAAACAAACAGAAATATACAGCAAAAGCTCCTTTATTCAAACCCATATGAACAACAAATGTAAGACCATAACATAACTCGGTACTACATAAACACTACAGACCACTAACAACTCTAGGTAACTCTACTCTAAACCTGGTGCTGCTGCACCCTCGTCGGTGGTAGGCTCGACAGGGACAGCCGGAGTGGAGTCAGTCACCGTAGCAGGAAACGTGCCACGGCGTCGGTACACCTGTGTCACTCGGGGACGGGGTGCACTAACAAACCTCGGCTCAAGTCTAACTCGCGAAAGACGGGGTCGGCTAGCTCTAGTGGACATCCTAGCCTCGCCCAGGGCCTGGGCAGCCGCGCACCTAGGAGTGGGAGTACCAGGTACCTCCTGAACTGGTAAAAGAGTGGCGTCGTCACCTAACGTCGCCTGTGAGAACAGACCCATAGCCACGAAAGGTGCTATGGCGTCCTCCAAAAAGGCTACCCTCCTACGAGCAACATAATACTCTAATACTGCCTTCCGGTGGTAACAGTCGGCAGCACTAAGAAACTCGACTATGATCCTATAATGCTCATCCTGTATGGTACTAGGGTCTACGTAACTAGTGTCTCCCCTCGGCAACAAAGCAGGTATCTCCCGGTACACTGTCGCCAACTCCGGAAGTGCATGTCGCAGTCGAACGATGGCCATATAAGCAACATCGCTCAACGCGGCAGACACTGAGGCTCCTCGTCCATCGAAAGTACGTCCTGTCTCACCAAACTGTGTCCTAGCTGGGATCTCAATCCTAGCAATGTACTCTATCGATACCGGACTCACCATCGCTTGATAGATGATGTAACGAGGGGTATCAAAACTCGCGTACTCTAACATCTGGGTCAAGACTCCCATCAACCCAGCTCCCTGACGCTCTGAGGTGACGAAGCACGGCGTGTATCCCTCCATCTGCACATTTAATAAGGAATTAGTATTCCAGATTAAATGCAAGATGCAACGATAACGCACAAAAGTAAAGAGCAGAAGACAAAATAGTAAAGAATTAATAACAGATATAGCAAATTTTATATTCCTAGGGGTAAAGTGTCTATTCAAATTTAAAATTTTCCCCACCAACGACCGTTCTAACTACGTTCACCTACGGTCTGCATGGCTTTGATACCAAACTGTGAGACCCTCATTTTTATGCCATAGTGTAACATAAAAACAAGGTTCTAAAGTGCATACCGTGCCATTCCCATGATCAGTGGCTGGCACGCACCAACACAATTTGAAATTACAGCCATACACAAGTTCAAACTTTTATTACATCAGATGATTGATAGTACTATTACATAACCAAAAGTAGCAGAAATAAAACCACATCTCATTGTTTGCCAACTAGCCCAAAACTCCACAGGCAACAGACGAGATGAACTTAGAGAGGACAGTCGTCGCCATAAATAACGAGTTCTTCATTAACGTTATCGTCGACAGGGTATTCTTGTTCTTCACCTAAAAACATTGTGGAAGCAAGTTGAGTACATTGGTACTCGCAAGACTTTGTAGTGTTTGCAAAACCTGGAGTATATGCAAGCTGAATGGAAAGTGGGTTTCTACGGTTGTTTTGCGGAAAGCAAAAATTTGAATGAAGTATTACTGAATAGTAACGGAAAACGTAAATAAAAATTTAAGACAGTTTGATAAGTAATTGAGATAACAAGTAATAAAAAGGATAATAACATTTTACTCACGGCCCTTTGTGAGTAAAATAACGAACAAGACCCTCCCTGGTCTTAACAAATCAAAATGACAGTAAATGACATTTATACGGATATGAATCATTTCCAAGACATTTAAACAGGTTTTTGAAAATAGAAAACATTTAACTAGTGTCAGTTCGCCAAGTCGTCCATGACGGTGGACACGACTATTCGAATAGTTTTAGACTCTGCAGAGTTGTACAACTTTACACACAAATAATGACTTCCCTTCTTGCAAAGCTTATTAACACACTTCCTTTGGTGTGTCGCCAGGGAAAACCCATATATAACCTTTACATTACTAAAACCTGACATTACACCAGTCCAGTATGACTAACTCTTACTAATGGCGGCCGAAGAACATCGTATGCACGGATCATTCCTCCCCATTGGAAAATGGCGGTAGAAGCACATCGTGTATACGGATCATTTCTCCCCATTAGTAAGGTGTATACTGTTGCATCGGCAAGTGTCAACACCTCGGTGATGACACCTCCCTCGAGCAAACCTATATCCGGAATGCCCGTGCTACTACTACCTTCCATAATGCAAGGTCAATTTTTAATAACTTAATTGGTTATAGCCGTCACCATACCGGCATTGTGGTCGTACGGTATACTTGGATTATGCAACACTACATTCGGTCCTTAAAGTGACATGGGCGATAACTCCACCCTAGCTACGTACACGTTAAAACATGTACAACCGGCTATTGCCAATAATCACCCACGTCGAAACAGTAGTTTTATTTTCATTTTTAACAAACTACCAGTATCCTTTACTGCTTAAATAAACCATAAAAGATTTCATAAAGAATAGTGTGTGGGTGTAGACATTTTCAACATTGATCTAAGCAGTGCTAAGCATGTGCAGATTAATAAGCGAATATACCCAGTTTAATGAACTTAACCATTCTTAGGGTTTTTACGGATCGTATGTCCATATGATTATGGGAATCCATCAATTTGGGTTAATATCTACCAAGTATCGCAAACTAGGGATTTATCAAAACATATGCATGCAGGAAGATTCTTAATCATATTTTAGTGGATTATGAAATCTGGGATCAATATGATCAAGGGGGTGCTTGCCTTGCTCCTCAGTGGTATAGGCTGGATCAGTGTCGTCGACGGCGAAGTCGGTAGTCTCAGCGTCTATACGTCGATTAAGAACATGGCAAATAGAATACTTCAATATTGACACAAGAAGCAAATGCATAAATGATGAAGATAGAAGTTGGAAGATTCAAATGAAATTAATCCAAATCAATCAATGATGGCAATCACTTTATCATTTCATGTGTTAACTAAGTCATAAGGTTTTGAGTCCTAAGGGTAAAGATATAAGGGTATACAACACAATTACTCTTCTTTACGTATTATTTCATTTTAGTTTACGAATTCAGGAAGCTAAGATTGTAAAATTGAATTTAATGAAATTCATTTTCAAGGTGTGATGTTGATTGCACTAATATTAGTTAGTACATAAGCAACCTTAATCATGTTAAATGAAAGTAATATGGTACATACTAACTTTTATCTTACTAACTGGTCCTAAATAATGTTATTAACACAATGAAACAAGTTTCATTTAATTTGGATGATTTTTGATCAAATTATAGTAATTTAATGCATTGAATCTGACCCTATTAGGAAATTTTCACAAACTAGCACCAAATTCAAATCTAATTACATATTTGGATAGTATTTGGCATAAGGATTCAAATGATATTAGTTTCATTAAATTTGGACTTAGTTTGCAAAAATTCCATATGGTACATATTCAAATTTCAAGCTTTAAATTCAAATTCAGATTCAAATTCCTAAACAAGTTTCAAATGTTTTTGCATATTATGAAACTAGAGGATTTATGATGAATTTAGGAACAAGCCTCACTTGATTTGGATCTATATTTTAAAAGTTATATGTATTTGAATGAGTTCGGTTCCAGAAAACCAGAAAAAAAGGAAAATACGTTTTCCTTAAGGGAAAGCGTACTCCCGGCATTTGGCGCGGCTGGCTTTCGAAGCTCACTTGCAGACACTGACGGCTGGGCCCGCGTAGTCAGTGACTCCGGGCAGGGGAGGCCACGGCCAAGCTCGCCGGCGGCCATCCGGCGGCGTCGATCGGTTTTGGTCTGCTCCTATAGTACCAAGAGATCAAGGCAAGTCTAGGGGAGTACTTGGTTGTAGGTAGTGTTCGGGGAAAATGAGCGCACGGCGGTGACCGGCGGCGTTACGTGGTGACGCAAGGTGCGGCGATGCCACGGGACGATCTAGCCTTAATGGTTATGCGCGTGAGATTCAGTGGGTTCTATGGATCCTAGCCATACTCTTGAATCAAAGAATAAGCGGGCGGATGGTGTTCTCACCGAGCGGCGGCAATGGCGGAAAGGAAAACTCGATGCGGGAACTCCTCAGGGTACTTCGGCCTGGACCATGGTGCGCAAAAGATTGGTAAGTATCCAGTGATACTTTGAGAGCGATCAATTGGGCCATTTCCTTACCGAGGTGTGGCAATTCGGAGTTTCCCCCAAATCAAGTTTCACCGGCAACGATGGAGGAGGACTCAGTCCGGGCGAAAAAAGAGTGATTATGTGCGTGCTCCAGGTTTGGTTGGGTTTGAGCGTGCTTCTCGTCCCCTTAAATAAGCACGGGAGGCGGTAAGGTCCGGCTTTGATTGGGAAGAAAGAGAAATGGCGGCCGACTCGGGGAGCTCTCCTTTTGGCTCAGCCAAAGGTCAAGGATCCTCGTGGGAGCAACTGGCCAGGGCAGTCTCGAGGTGAGCGAGGAGTTGCGGCGCGCAAACGACAAGGATAGAGGCGGTTCGAGCCAGCTCCTCCGAGGAAACAGAGAGAGCGAGAGAGAATCGAGCGAAGGAAGAGAGGAAGGGGAAGGTTCTGGCAGCCGGGGTCCACACGGCAGAGAGAGAGAGAGAGAGAGACGCATGGGCTAGAGCTCTTCAGGTCCTGTCGGCAGGGGCGTTGGCTCCAGGGCCGGCCGAAGAGCCACTGGACACGTGGGTCCACACGTAAGGAAAAGGGAGAGAACTCTAGGGCTCTCCCTACTAACAGCGCATCCAACCAATTAATTCACGGTTCAATTCACTAGATTTTTCGAAACTTTTTGACTAAGCTCATGGATGGATTATCTACCTCTGGTAAAATTTTGAGATTAAAATGAGTATAGTTATTTAATTAAAAATCTGACATTGTCTGCTGCACAGAAAATCCAATTCGGTTTTTGAATTGATTATAGAACCAAATCAACATATTTATTTTTGAAATTTTTATTTAACGTGTGATTCCACATCAAGGTTCTACCATAAAAATTTTAACACTAAAGTCACATTATTTATTTCTCTAGAATTCTTTTACTGATTCTTTCAGAATTGCAAATCTGCTTTGATTAAATACAAATACATAGTTAAACTACTTAATAATTTTTGTAAATTTTTGTGGGTGAAGGTAAGGCATCTAAAATTGCATGGTAAAAATCCTAAGGTCTAGAATGCACCACGTTTTTCTCCACAATTCTGACATTGGTCTGGACAGCAATGGAATTTGCTAATTTGAATTGTTTTCCTTGCCTTTAAATGCTTTCACAAGGTCTCTTGACCAGCTAAAGGTGTTCTCTAGGGCTTAGCATGGTCACCTAGAAAATTTACCATAGTAATTTTCATTTCTTACCATTTTACCATTTTGCATTTTCTCTTTTTCCCTATTTACTATGGTTCAAACAAGCATTACAAGCATTAATCCAATAATTGAAGCCACATAAAACTAAGGAATGCACAAGGAAGTAATTTCACGCTTCAATATTTGATTTCTACTACTTTATAAATTTGAGGATGTTACAATGGAGGGGCTTGAATGGAATTTATAGATTCATTTAGCAACCTAACTAGTGCTTGTTTAGTCGTCATTCGTGATTTCATATTCAATAATATGCCTATGGTGTGGTAACTTGCTGAAAAGGTGACATATATATCTCTGTTACGTAGATCATTTGGTGGTGAAGCATGTTACTATTAAGTAAGCCAGCGTTTAGCTAGCATCTACATATCCTAGAACAAAATAGTCCTTTGCAAGTTTAATTTATTTGGATCGATGATTTAATAATTATTGTGGGACAGGGACCTCAATGATTAGTTATATTCCATGGTCTTCACCAAAAACCAACACTTCAGGTACTCTTCGTGCATGCTTAATATAGGCAGCAAGCTACTTGCATGTACTTGTCAAATCTTGCACGGACCAACTTGACAACGATAACACATATGCTATCTCGTCGGGGACAGTTGTATCAGTGTAGTCTATCGGAAAAATTGCTCAAATAAACAACAGTTAAATCTAAATTAATAAACTAATCTGTAGTAAATCGAAATTCGTTGAATGGACCTCGTTTCCGTCGCATGGTGTGGCTTCCGCCGTGTGGCATGGAGCTTCCTCCATGCCACACGGCGGAAAGGAGGGGCTTCCGCCACCCCGTGTGGCTTCCTCCATGCCACACGGTGGAAGCCACCTGGCACGGAAAACAATGTTAATTTTTTGCATCCGAATTTGATTGCTGATTGCTAATGATTGCTGATTGCTGATGAAGTTCAATGACGAGCTGTCTGCTCATGATTGCTGAATGCTGATGAATTGCGCCAAAAAGTACACGCATACATAAATTGCTGATTGCTGATGATGCGAGAAGCTGTAGCGCACAATGACTTTGTAAGGAGCGGGTTACAATTTACTTTGAATCTGAGTCAACTGGCAGTGTTGTAAAAAAAAATTGAAATCGAAGCGCTCGGGGAGCGCTGAAATTATTTAAAAAATTTTTTTGTTTTTTTTTTAAATCCCGCGGTCTGAGACAGTTGTTTTAAAAAAAAACTTGTTTTTTTTTAAATCCCGGCAAGTAGGCGCACGGAAATTTTTTCTTTTTTCTTTTTGTTTTGTTTATGTGTTATTTATTTATTTATTTTTGTTTAGTTTATGTGTTAATTATTTATTTATTTTTCTTTTTTTCGCAGGTTTAATGTTATTTATTTATTTATTTTGTTACCTAGTTTTCTTCAAATTTTTTACTGTTCTAGCTTCTTTCAAAGTTTTTTACGGATCTAGCCATTCATCTCCTAAAATTTCAAGCGAGTATTATTTTTTTTATTTGGAAACCCGTGATGCCAGACCGCGAGTATTATTATTTTTTAAATAAAATATCAAGCGCTCGGGGAGCGATGTTATTGTAAACGATAACTTTTAACCCTTTTCGGTAGCCCGTAAAATATCACGTTTAAATGTAATTTTTTGCAACAGAATTGCAGATATGCTGTTTGATATATGGAGAAGCATATTTTGGGAAAATATTTTAATTACACCTTTATTTGCTACACAAATAAACTGTCGCAAAAATCCTAAGTTGATATGACAAAAGCTGAAAAAGTTGATATGGGACTGCTGATGATTGCTGATGTCGCAATAACCCTAGTGTTTCATTCTGTTTAATTTGATCGACATGTGTTTGATATTTTTTTTGAATTTTTTCTTGTTGTTTTGGTGTTAAGACTATAAAAGATTTCAAGTGTTCATAAAGATGATCGAATGTTTTCACGGGATAATTTTCAGTTATAAAAACTCATAACAGTAAACATATATATATATAAAGTAATAAAACTAAGGTAAACTAATAAAAGTTACACAGTATTCTGGGCATGTATTCTGGTTGAGACTGTCAGCTGAGAAGCCATTTCGATGCGAGCATGAGAAAAGACAGTATTTTGGTTTTGAGGTGGCCCATCTCCACTCCTGCTCAACTCGTAATTATTTTTTCAAGACTTCGTGTAGTTATCTCCAAAGATGTAAAATATATTTACGGTACACTGTATCGATAGATGGGGAGCAATAAGAATGTACTGAATTGCATACGGCTTAGAAATGCTAAACAACAATGGCATGTACGGCACACTCTACCGAGTATACCGGACTAAACGTAACATGCCTTAGGGAGAGGAAAGGAAACAACAATAAGGGCCCTTCTCTTACACTTTACTGAGTGCAACGAGGATATTTTCCCTTACGCAACTTTTCAGCTCCTGCCGCTCTGGCCCTAGCTGCCCTCTCACGTTTTCTCTCGCACTCAGCCTCCCTCTCCGCGGCATGGCGCTGCCGTTCGGCCTCCCTCTGTGCATGCATATGTTCCAAATGCTGCTGGCGCTTCTCCTCCTCATCCTGCTCACACCACTGCTGCTCCACGATAGCCCTCCGATGCGAGTACTCCCGATTCCGCCTCCTCTCCATCTCGTGAGTTTGTTCCGCGTCGTAGAATCGGATGAACTCGCACAGTGGAGGCTGCAATTAGTCACATCACACGGTGTTACAACATGTATGAATTGGGAGTAGCACCAAATGCGAGTATGAACATACCGGGTTTCTCCGCCACATCCGCATCCCCAGCGTTGGCTCGGAGTCGTGGTTGCGGCAGCTCCAGTACCTCATACCGTATGTGTATGAGTTGTCTACAGACTGCCGGAAGCGGCAAGGATCCCCGCATAGGCACATGGGGACCTCCGTGCCTTCGGGGAAGGTTTCGACAACGCTGTGCCTTGGGGGCGAGGGGAACTACATTGGTGCTGCTCGTTTGGGTCGGCGGTGATGGTTCTCTTTGTTGTATTGGAGCAGTGGTTTGGTTGATGCAACGCTGGGAAGGCAAGAAGGGGGTTAAATAGCTAGATAGAGCGACAGACTTGAAGCTTCAAAGGAATCCGTGAGCATCAGATTCCTTTGCAGCTCTGCCTATGCTTGATACCCACATATGCACGCAGCTTTGTATCTTGGAGGGAGGTGCCAGTCAAGCTTTGGCAGCTATGCTTTGACGGGATGACTCAGGCAATATCTGGCACGCATGCATTTGACATGACATTTCGGACAGGAACTGACAGACATGATTATGACATGATATGTCCTACAAGCTTTGGCAGCAATGCTTTCACAGGACGTCTCAGGCAGCCTTTGCTTGGATTATAAAATGCAACTGAATGGGATGAGAAAACTCATGGTGTATGGACTAAGTGCTAATATCATTGTTTGTTTATAATAACCACTGCAGTGGTAAGCGTGCGTTTGCTACGGTTTGTTGTTTGTTTTTTTGGTGTCATTGTTTGTTTATAATAATCACTGCAGTTTTTCAAAATTGAAAATTCGTTCTTCCTTGTATTGTTTGGTGTGCAACAAATCTGATGACAAATCTGAGTTATGAAGAAGCATAACATTCATATTACGAAGTACAATAGGGAGAACAACTACAACAGCATTTCTTGTGAACAAGAACTAACATACAAATAGATGCAAGGTAGAGCGGCTTTAGAACTTTCCAGAATCATCACTATCATAGAATTCAACACCCTCTTCTTCGAAAAACTCCCAATGGTCACGTTTGTAGTCTTCAGCGCTATGGCCGTCAAGAGGAACAACCAAATCAGGGCTTACAGCTTCGTGGTTATCTTCTACAGCGCGCTCAAGGAAGCGATCATACGCTTCACGGTTTTCTTCTTGTTCAGGCCGAACTCCCTCTCTTTGCGGTAATTCTCGTACCGTTACCCTATTAAGTTCCTACGCGAGATCCTCCCTCTGCTGTACCATTGGAAGCATCCTGTTTAAAGCTGTCGGTGTATTTATATCGTCTGCCCACTGCTGATATTAGCATCCGGTAGACTACACGACAGTGTGAGCATGGATATTTAAAACTGGAGCAAGAGAATAATCATCGAAATATGAAGATATCGAAATACATTTAGACGTACAGAGAAATTTGGGCATCTATAGAACGCCCGTCCATTATTTGGCGCAGTGGTGGAGTACCGGGTTTGATCATCCACATGGCAGTTAGGGCAAATTACCCGCCCTGCATTGGCAACCACTGAGCTCGACACCTTCGACATGGCTTCGACAGAACCGACGAACACTTAAGTTGGTATCTACACGAAGCAAAAACATCAATAAGAAGCATAATAAGTACAAAATAATGTGTACTGACCCAAGAACACAACAATGTGACTCACCGTACAAAATAACTTTTGTAAATAATACCTGTGGAACAAGAAGCCGAAATGAAATATTGGAAAAAAGGAAAGCTAAACTACCAGTTCTCCTCTTTGCGCTCTGGGTTTTCTCAACTCAATCCAAACTTTATGAACTCGGAGCAATGTATCGCGTTTGCCTGATAGAAGTGCAAAGTGCCTTGCAATTTATAGGCAGGGAGCGAGGGAGAAACGAGACAGCTGGCGGCACCTCACCGTGCGGGGCGATGGGCCAAGACAGAAAATTGGCACGTGGCAGCGTTTGCAGGCGCTTCGGGTCTCGCAGCGGTTAAGGATGACTTGGGAGTGGCCACCAGTTGCCGGAGCATTAGCGCGCGAGGTGGGGGCCTGGCTGAACAGTAACATTGCAAAACCGCGGCTTCCCGTCGTGGTATTTTTTTCATTTTGAAATTCGAATTTCCGCGGTCCCCGACAGGAAAGAAAGAATCCCGGAGCATCGGATTCCCTTGCAGCTGTGGCTGTGCTTGATATCGACAGATGCATGCAGCTTTGTAGCTGGTAGGGAGGTGCCAGTCAGGCTTTGGTAGCTAAGCTTTAACTAGACGACTCAGGCAGTGTCTGCCACGCATGCATTTGACGTGACATTTCGGACAGGATCTGACAGCCATGGTTATGACATGATATGTCGCTGCATCTGGCATTGGCCAGTAGCTGCCGGCACATTAGCGTGCCAGGCGAGGGAGGAGTTTGCAGCACATTACCTCGTCGGGTCGGGAAAGCGTTGCTTGCACATTCTGCCACTACAAAAGCCCTAAGTTAAGCATGTGCATGACAGAAAGTACTTGCAGTTAAGCAGGATAGTTTTCTTATTCAGATGGTTGTACCACAAATGCATGAAACTGCTGGCCAATACATCTCATATTTATATTTATAGGAGGAGAGAACCTGTTTTAAAAAGAAACAAGCAATTTAGGCGGGAAACTGGCACGCCCGACCCTGTCCAACCTAAGTCACAGCCTTAGGGTTGAAAAAGTTAACAGGCGTGCTTTTGATATGACATGACAGGCATGCTTTTACAGCTTTGACAGCAATGCTTTTACAGCTTGACACCAATGCTTTTACAGCTTTGACAGATGACATCAACGGGTCCTGGCTGTGGAGTACACATCTTTGCAGATGACATCGACGGGTCATGGCAGTGGAGTACACAGCTTTGCAGATGCAATCTAGGCTGGCTTTCATGGCTCAACAGGAAAGAAAAGGAGTACATGGTTTGTGCGCGACTATAATACTTAGGGTTATTGGGCGTTGAGAATTTATATGCAAAGAGAGCTGTAACTGAGATATTTTTACATAATATGGTAGTCCGTATACCAAATAGCAAGTCTAGTACATTCGGACCCAAAAATTACTTCGAACATGCTTTTTTACGGGCCGCCGAAAATCCTTCGTTGTTAGGGTTTGTGCGCGACTATAATACTTGGGATTATTGGGCGTTGACAATTTATATGCAAAGAGAGCTGTAACTGAGATATTTTTACAGAATATGGTAGTCCGTATACCAAATAGCAAATCTGCTACATTCGGACCAAAAAATAACTTCGAACATGCTTTTTTACGACCCGCCGAAAATCCTTCATTCGGACCCAAAAATAAGTTCGAATAACAAACCTGATTGGCTGTGCAACATCCGAATACATTTTAAAAGATAGTATTATCTTCAGAAAATTTGGGTAAATTACACATACGAACTCCCAATTATTTTATTAGCCCATTTTTGTTATCCTTGCTGATTCTGCAAGTCTCGCACAACCTTAGATTCTCACTTACCAATACTCTTTCAAATGGAATGTTTTTCTTGTTTTTCTCTTTTCTTTTCTTTTCTCTTGCCAACCAAACTGTCGTTGCACACGCTCTGGCGAGTACACTTTCACAGCATTCATGCACACTATGTGGCACTGCGTGAGCCAGTACGCTTCATCTTGGTTGCACGCAAATGATATGCGTCCTCCTTCTGCTACTACGTGCATGCGATTATAGGAGAACGGGTCCCAAGCGACAGACTTGACGCAAGAAAGAATCCGCAAGCATCGGATTCCTTTGCAGCTCTGCCTATGCTTGATACCGACATATGCATACAGCTTTCTAGCTGGTAGAGAGGTGCCAGTCAGGCTTTGGCAGCTATGCTTCGACGAGACGACTCAGGCAGTCTGTACCACACATGCATTTGACATGACATTTCGATTGTGTTCTCGACAGCCATGCTTACGACATGATATGTCCTACAGGCTTTACAAAAATATCATCATCGCATAATTTACTGCAAGAAATATGAATATTAGTCAGCACGTAGCAAATATTTATTGATTGCAATCGTTAGTGTTACAAAAGGTACATACTGACCCAACGACAATCATCGGCCCCCGCTTCCCCATCTACTATCATATGCACTGGGGGTGTAATTTTGGGGTTCACGTGTTACTCGTGTCCCTGCTGCTTGCGACGGTCCAACTCGTCCTGTTGGCTGCGCCCTCTGGTCATCCTCTGTCGGTGCTGGTGGGGCGACAACAAATCAGTATCCACTCTAAATATTCCATCCTGCAAATGGGCTAGGCTGCGGTGCAGGTGGTAGTGGTGTTTGGTCCAACTGTGAACCACCTGTCGAAGATAACCAGTTAGACCCTCCAGCCTAGTCAGGACATGGGTATGGCGTAAAAGGCGTTTGCAGCAAGCTAGAAAATCCAAAGTCGGCACCAAATGTCTCAGTGAATGCATTGTCGAAGGCCTGCCAGTTTCCTTCATTTTGGGGGGGAGCGCTCTGCCCGTATCCAAATGCCAGTTTGCCGCGCGCGGTGGGGGGCCTGGCTATAGTTTAGCTGCAGCTGGCAGTGGGCAATAGCTGGCGGCACATTAGCGTGCGAGGCGAGGGGCCGGGACAGGAAAGCTACACATGGCAGCATCGGATTCCTTTGCAGCTGTGCCTATGCTTGATACCGACATATGCATACAACTTTCTAGCTGGTAGAGAGGTGCCAGTCAGGCTTTGGCAGCTATGCTTCGACGAGACGACTCAGGCAGTCTGTACCACACATGCATTTGACCTGACATTTCGGACCAGGTTACGGCGGCCATGCTTACGACATGATATGTCCTGCAGGCTGTCACGGTCCCGAATTCGAATTCGATTCTAGCGGCTAAGTTTCGCATCAATTAAGTTTTAGCCGCTATTAAAGTCAATTCCTGGCTTCAGTTAATGTCCTAAACTACCACTTAGGAGTATCCCAAGCTTAACCAAAAGTTTAGAGCCAAAAATTTCAGTTCGCACTTGTGACTTTCAACCAACTTTGGAGCCTTGTAACTGGCAATCTATAATGACCTAGAGTGCGCGGGTTACATGGTTGCGAAGTAAAAACATTTCTCTATATAGTGGTGGAGTCATATCGCCAATCCGGTGTCAAACACTTATTTTAAACTTGGCTCAAAAAGTGAATCTAGCGCTGTTTTCTGTTGGAGGACTTAGCCAATTTGGTTGGTTTGCTTGGGAGGTATTTTGGGGAGATGAAAGTGTGGGTTATGTGGTTTGGGTGGCAGCCACTTCATTCCCAAACCGTGAGCTGCTTCCTCTTCTTCCTCCCTCCACCACACAACCGCGAGATGAAAGTTTGCTTGGTTGGGCAGATTTTTGGCTCTCAGTTTTCTGCGAGTTCGAGCTACTTAGAGGCCAAATTGGAGTTTACATTTGCTTAACAAGTTGTAGAGGGTGAAATTATCTAGCATCTCCAACTGGAATCAATCCATTTGGACATTCCATTAGAAAGTTATGCCGTTTTTAGTTTCGACTGTCCGAAATGGACGAAATTGGTGAATTGGATATTGAGCTGCGAATTTGAATTAATTGGAGGTCGAATTTGGAAAAAATTTTGCCTGAGAACTTGTAGGGAATTTCGAGTAGATTTCAAAAATGTATTTGTTTGCTTATTTTGGATTAATTTGGAGTAAGTTATGGCGGTTTGAAGTAGTGCCCAGATTTCAAAAAAAAAGAGAAGCTCAAAATCCCCAATTTCGGTTTTTGTCTTCAATACTGCAAATGGGCTCAAAATACCAGCATCGCATAATTTATTGCAAGAAATAGGAATATTAGTCAGCACGTAGCAAATATTTATTGATTGCACATATTCTTTATTACAAAAGGTACATACAGCCCAACGACAATCACTGTCCCCCAGCTCCCCATCTACTATCATATGCACTAGGGGTGTAATTTTGGGGTGCACGTCTTTCTCGTGTCCCTGCTGCTTGCGACGGTCCAACTCGTGTTGTCGGCTGCGGCATCTGGTTATCCTCTATCGGTGCTGGCGGGGCGACAACATATCCTGATCCAGTGTAAATATTCCATCCTGCAAATGGGCTAGGCTGTGGTGCAGGTGGTAGTGGTGTCTGGTCCAACTGTGACCCATCTGTCGAAGATAACCAGTTAGATCCTCCAGCCAGGTCAGGACGTGGGTATGAGGTAAAAGGCGTTTGCAGCAAGCTAGATAATCCAAAGTCGGCACCAAATGTCTCAGTGAACGCATTGTCGAAGGCCTGCCAGTTTCCTTCATTTTGGGGGGGAGCGTTCTGCCCGTATCCAAATGTCTGCTGGGAGCTGAACATGTCGTCGCCCATCCCGATCGGTGGAGTCAATGGACGATTCATATCGAGGCCCTGTGACATCTCTCTCGTTGGATGGGGCCCGGTGACTGGCGTGAACGCTGAGCGCCGTTGGCTATCAGCACCATGTACTGATGTGGATGCCCGTGCTGGCTGTGTCGGTGCCGCCTGGGAAACTGGTGGAGGATACCTCATGGACATTGACCTCAAGGGTGGGGACGATTGCTGGGGGGTTGGATCGGCCGCCTCATCATAGCTTCTTCGTGTGGCCGACCGGTGACCTCCAACTGCCCGAATGGCAGATCGCAAGCGATCCCCCGCCCTGCGAAAGAAACCACGCCTAGGATTTCCACTGTGCTGACCCTGATGCCCGGTTTGCGTAAACATTTCATCCGCCTCGTCCTGTAAGTTTGCGGACTCCTGAGTCTGTGTACGAATACATCGTTCTGTTAGTACATATCGATGTCCAAGCTGTACATGATATCGAAAGTATTTAAACACATATGGGAGTCTGTACACGTACCAGCCTGTGAACTCTCTCGGCGTAGTCCTGCACATAGTTTTGTGCTTGTTCGTGGGCTTGACGTGCAAGAAGAACACACCTTGTTCGAGGCCTGTACCAGTCGAGGTAGGCCCAGTACTCAGTGGCATTGTAAGGCCCAGTTGGCTCGTACACATCGGCCATAGCTAACTCCAGCCATCGCGTGATGTGTGCTTGATGTACGGCTCTCCAGTCGTAGTTGTGGCCTTGTGAGCTCCTCCTGAAAATTTAGCTTACATGCCGTTAGTCCAATATGATAACTATAGTAGGACTTCAGAAATGTAATGTTGATTTCAGCTTACCCATGCGACGGACCGGCGGATCGTGGGGGGGGGTGGAGGAATCAACTGTCGACGACCAAACTGTCGTTGCACACGCTCTGGTGAGTACACCTCGACAGCATTCATGCACACTATGTGGCATTGCGTGAGCCAGTACGCTTCGTCTTGGTTGCACGCAAAAGATATGCGTCCTCCTTCTGCTACTTCGTGCATGCGATCGTTGGAGAACGGGTCCCAATCGACGTGATCCTGGGTCAGAAAGTCCAGGTCGGCGACGACGCGCATGTATGACCCGCGATCAACTTCTTGCGCCCAACGCAACCTAGCGTGCATGTATATGTAACCAAAAGTTGGACGCAGCGGCTGGGGTACATCATCAGCCACAGGCACTGGGTAGTAAGGCCTGTCAACTCTTGGACGAGACATAGGAAGGTAAAACCATGACCAAAGCTGCAGAAGATACGGACAACCCGTCAAGATGGAGCTCTGTGCTGTCCGTCTGCACGCGTCACACAAGGCACGATAGGTGTCCGCTAGAACCGCGGATCCCCAGCTGAAACCCTGTGGTGCGTCCCCGTTCGCCGCATCCATGGCTAGGCTAGGGCAACCCACACAAGATGTGTAGCGACGTTGTCTCCATTTGTGTGCGTGAACATCACACCCCCTAGGAGTCCGAGTAGGTACACTTCGTAGTGTCTGTTCACGGTTGCTAGGTCCGCATCTGCTGGGCAAGCTTGGAACTCTTCCAACTGACGCAACCATGAGAATGACACCCCCTGGTCGCTCCCATGGTACTCCACCTCGAACCTACAGTTTCATTTTATCATGTCAGGCCGTTAAAATTTTGATTGAGTGGTGCTGATTAAATGCAATATGTATATGTTACCTATTCTCTAGGTAGTGGTGCCATGCCACTCGCTCTGGCTTTGCAACAACAAATGGTTGGCCAGCAATAGGAAGCCCTGTAATCAACGCTACATCTCGTAGGGTGATAGTCATCTCCCCAAGCGGCAGGTGGAAAGTATGCGTCTCTGGCCGCCAACGATCAACAAGGGCTGTCAAAAGTGCAGCGTCTAAAGCCGGAAGAGGAGTCCGTCTTCCACGGCCCATGTTTGCCCCATTCATAAGCTTCGCAAATGGGAGCAGGCCGCAATGTGCAAGTGGGACATCGAATCTGCCATCAAGAATTTTCAGCTGCCGGGATCCCCTTAGACGAATGGCATGAAGCTGGAGAGGAAGATGGTATATCAGACGGAAAATATTAATGTGCATGAAAACCATGAACTTATGTAGTGTGTCTTACAACCTCTTCACGTGCGGCCAATTTCCTGGCCCTATGCTTTGAGTCGATTTGTTCGTGGAGCAACTCTGGCAGTGCCATTTTGGTGGCCGCTTCCCGTTACCTTCAAGAAAAATAAAGACGAGATTACTCCATAAGGAAAAATTTATCATCATCCTATTGAAATAAGAAGGCAACACAATGACATTAAAAAACTTCTCCATTTATTTTTCTAGTTCGTACGCAAGCGCCACCTTACATGGACATATGTTCGCACTTATACAAAATTCGAAATAGCTCAATTGCGACATTAAGCCCTATTAGGGCATGATCTGCGGTCATGGCCCGGCTGCCTGCATTTTCCACAAAGCCGCAGAACAACACCACCTTGTGAAGCATCCATGTCGCCCCTAAGTCGCGATGAGGATGGCCTTCCTGGTTGATCCCGCTTCGTCGAAGGGAACGGATGTGTGACACCACGGATTGTCCTAAACTTATAAAATGGGATTTATGAGGACCAAACATTATGAAATATGTCATTCAAGATTAAAAAAAAAACATATAGTTTGGGTTTTTATTTCGTTTCGGACCGCTTCGGGTTTTGGGCCGCTCAGGGTTGTGTGGGCTTTGGGGGAACCTTCGTGGGCCAAGTGGTGGGGATTCTTAGGCCCATGAGGGGGTGAGGAGGGGGAGGAAACCCTGCTGCCCTAGAGCCCTCCCCACCCCATGCGCCGCACCCCCCCCTTGCCCTCCACCTCTCCCTCTCCTTCCACCTCCCATCTTCCTCCTCTAGATCTCCTCTCCCTTCCCAAGCACCTCCACCCCTAGGTGCTGCCCCTCCCTTCTCCTACCTTGTGGGCGCACTCCAAGACCTCCTCCTCGCTGCCAAGGTGCTGTCCAAGCCATTGGAAGGAGTTGCAACGAGGAGGATCGGTGGAAACGGCACGTGGAAGGAGATCGGGGAAGGAGCGTGAAGGTTTGATCATCGCTTGGTGATCCTCCAAGAAGGTAATGGGGAAACTCTTTGGGGTGGATCCCTTACTTCTGTAGAGGATGAATACCATGTTTTTAGATCAAGGGAGGTACTGTTTTGGGGTAGAATCCATGAAATCTAGAGTTGTATTCACGTTCTGGTTCGGGCAGATTGGGCACCCGAGCTAGTGAAGGCGTTTTCGCAAATTTAGAATTTGAATCTGACCGTACGGACTTCTAGGAAGTTGTAGATAATTTCATTATCTTTCCGTGCATATAAAGAAGTTGAAATTCCGCCCAGCCGTTTAGAAGTTATGCCTGTTTTACCGAGCGCTGTCAAATCTGTGACGAGATTGAGACAGTTCGTGTTCAATGTTAGATTAAACAACATTAGAGTCCGAATCAGTCTTTACCTATAACTAGAAAAAGGTGGGAAATTTCCTAAGCTACGCGAGGACGTACTCGTTTAATCAATTTGGACTTCTAGAACTCAAGTTATGATTTTTCGAAGCCGCTGTCCAGAACGGGGCAAATCTGTGATTTCGGGGTTTTGGTGTATATCGTGTATTGGGTGTAGAGGGTACTGTTTTGAGGAGTCATATTGAGTGTGTGGCACATGTTTGCAGGTGGTGTAGGTGGTGTGCCGCCGGGAGTGCCCTCAACCTCTCATCACTCCGTTGCCCGCAATTGAAGGCAAGTGTGTTGTGTGGATTGAATGTTGTTTGTGTTGCTAGTGTTGCTTGATAATGTTTGTGATAGACCACATTGTGTCTTGCCATGAACTACATGCTATACTTGATATGTTATCACTTTGCCATGTTTTAAATATTGTCGTTGATACGATATATTCATGCCATGATTAACATGCTTGATGGTGACAAGTGGTATACATGTTATGTTGTGAATGGGCACCGTCGATGGTCGATCACGGTCCTACATGTTGAGATGCTATGTGTTGATATGCAATATTTCGATTTGTGTATATATTGCTGTCCATTGTGCATGCATAGCATAATTTTATGGCCGGCCGGTGAGATAAGTCATAACTAATCCGGATGGGTCGGTGAGAACCGTTATGACTAGTCCGGGGCTATTCTTTTGAGTAAGACCTACATCGTGATTCCTTCACCGAGGTGATTGGAAGCGAGAGATAGGCACCCTCCATCTTCGGGATGGAAGGGGGAAAAAGGGTGCATGCCGACGGGTGTGCACTCAACCATACCGGTATGAGTTTCCAAGGAGACATGTGCATTGCATTGCATTAATGAAACATGATGATGTTTATGAGATGATTATATTGATGCTTACAAGATGAATGTGATGCTAACCATGTTGTGTTATGATGTGCTATGGGAGAGTTATGATGATGGTTTGTTGACTTAATTTTTGTTTATCCATTACGATACACTTTGCTGAGTTTTGAACTCACGCTTGTGTTTTATGTTGTTTAGGTACCTTGAAGCGGCATGAGGGAAAAGGGAATAATCACACATTTTCACGTAGCTCACGCAAGTGATTCCACAATGGAATTGTTTGTATTCATAATAATAAAGTAGATGCGACTTAATTCATGTTTATGGTTTAGAGGTTGCTTTATTCCTTTCAATTGTCTCATGATGACGTTGAAATGCGTAAATTGGACTTAAATGGTTTCCATGTCGTTTATTATTGTGGTTTTAGATGTTTCACATTATATCATATGTTGCTATGCTTGTATGGTTGTTTGAGATCATGAATAAACAAAGGAGATGCTGCCGAAATTTCGGGTTTTAGCATTTACCCCTTTGCTGGAATTTATGCTATAGTTGTGGTACTTAGATGGTGTTTAGCTTATGTTTGGTAGCATTCAGGCATATTTAATGCCGGGGTGTTACAGTTGGCTTTGGGGGAACCTTCGTGGGCCAAGTGGTGGGGATTCTTAGGCCCATGAGGGGGTGAGGAGGGGGAGGAAACCCTGCTGCCCTAGAGCCCTCCCCACCCCATGCGCCGCACCCCCCCCCTTGCCCTCCACCTCTCCCTCTCCTTCCACCTCCCATCTTCCTCCTCTAGATCTCCTCTCCCTTCCCAAGCACCTCCACCCCTAGGTGCTGCCCCTCCCTTCTCCTACCTTGTGGGCGCACTCCAAGACCTCCTCCTCGCTGCCAAGGTGCTGTCCAAGCCATTGGAAGGAGTTGCAACAAGGAGGATCGGTGGAAACGGCACGTGGAAGGAGATCGGGGAAGGAGCGTGAAGGTTTGATCATCGCTTGGTGATCCTCCAAGAAGGTAATGGGGAAACTCTTTGGGGTGGATCCCTTACTTCTGTAGAGGATGAATGCCATGTTTTTAGATCAAGGGAGGTACTGTTTTGGGGTAGAATCCATGAAATCTAGAGTTGTATTCACGTTCTGGTTCGGGCAGATTGGGCACCCGAGCTAGTGAAGGCGTTTTCGCAAATTTAGAATTTGAATCTGACCGTACGGACTTCTAGGAAGTTGTAGATAATTTCATTATCTTTCCGTGCATATAAAGAAGTTGAAATTCCGCCCAGCCGTTTAGAAGTTATGCCTGTTTTACCGAGCGCTGTCAAATCTGTGACGAGATTGAGACAGTTCGTGTTCAATGTTAGATTAAACAACATTAGAGTCCGAATCAGTCTTTACCTATAACTAGAAAAAGGTGGGAAATTTCCTAAGCTACGCGAGGACGTACTCGTTTAATCAATTTGGACTTCTAGAACTCAAGTTATGATTTTTCGAAGCCGCTGTCCAGAACGGGGCAAATCTGTGATTTCGGGGTTTTGGTGTATATCGTGTATTGGGTGTAGAGGGTACTGTTTTGAGGAGTCATATTGAGTGTGTGGCACATGTTTGCAGGTGGTGTAGGTGGTGTGCCGGGAGTGCCCTCAACCTCTCATCACTCCGTTGCCCGCAATTGAAGGCAAGTGTGTTGTGTGGATTGAATGTTGTTTGTGTTGCTAGTGTTGCTTGATAATGTTTGTGATAGACCACATTGTGTCTTGCCATGAACTACATGCTATACTTGATATGTTATCACTTTGCCATGTTTTAAATATTGTCGTTGATACGATATATTCATGCCATGATTAACATGCTTGATGGTGACAAGTGGTATACATGTTATGTTGTGAATGGGCACCGTCGATGGTCGATCACGGTCCTACATGTTGAGATGCTATGTGTTGATATGCAATATTTCGATTTGTGTATATATTGCTGTCCATTGTGCATGCATAGCATAATTTTTATGGCCGGCCGGTGAGATAAGTCATAACTAATCCGGATGGGTCGGTGAGAACCGTTATGACTAGTCCGGGCTATTCTTTTGAGTAAGACCTACATCGTGATTCCTTCACCGAGGTGATTGGAAGCGAGAGATAGGCACCCTCCATCTTCGGGATGGAAGGGGGAAAAAAGGGTGCATGCCGACGGGTGTGCACTCAACCATACCGGTATGAGTTTCCAAGGAGACATGTGCATTGCATTGCATTAATGAAACATGATGATGTTTATGAGATGATTATATTGATGCTTACAAGATGAATGTGATGCTAACCATGTTGTGTTATGATGTGCTATGGGAGAGTTATGATGATGGTTTGTTGACTTAATTTTTGTTTATCCATTACGATACACTTTGCTGAGTTTTGAACTCACGCTTGTGTTATGTTTTTTTTAGGTACCTTGAAACTGGCATGAGGGAAAAGGGGAATAATCACACATTTTCACGTAGCTCACGCAAGTGATTCCACAATGGAATTGTTTGTATTCATAATAATAAAGTAGATGCGACTTAATTCATGTTTATGGTTTAGAGGTTGCTTTATTCCTTTCAATTGTCTCATGATGACGTTGAAATGCGTAAATTGGACTTAAATGGTTTCCATGTCGTTTATTATTGTGGTTTTAGATGTTTCACATTATATCATATGTTGCTATGCTTGTATGGTTGTTTGAGATCATGAATAAACAAAGGAGATGCTGCCGAAATTTCAGGTTTTAGCATTTACCCCTTTGCTGGAATTTATGCTATAGTTGTGGTACTTAGATGGTGTTTAGCTTATGTTTGGTAGCATTCAGGCATATTTAATGCCGGGGTGTTACAGTTGGTATCAGAGCGGGCTGTAGGTCCTTGGAATATGAATTTTAGTGTTATACCTTAGGATCAACTAAAATGTGATGTGTGATAACTTAGAAACATTGCATAGGTTGTAACTAAAACTTGCTCTAGGATAGCAACATTAAAACTTTGTAAAAGTATAATGATTAATTTAAAATTTTGACACACTTGGTTGCACAGTAGGATGGGAATTTGGGGATTCATCATTGCATTGCGTTGCTTATATGATGAAAGCCATGTTTATGATGTTTGTTTGTTTGCTCTTGTTTCTATGATGTTGTGCTTATGTTATGTGGTTGACTGTGTGTGCGACTATAGCAGATATGCCGGGGGGTAGAGGCCGTGGACGCCGTGGCCGGGGAGGCCAGGCGAGAGGCTCTCAGGGAGTTCTTGAGTGCATCGGCCGAGGGTAGCGTTCGCCCAATGCTCATGGGCGGCCAGAGGAGCTTCCCGGCACGATCCGGCGGGGTGCCCGCCGCCAATGATGACCTAGTTCAGGCTCTGCAGAGGGAGATTCGGGAGCCGCGCCAGCTGCGGGCAGCCCCCGGCTGTTGTGCCTCCCTGCAGTGGCCCTGGATTGTGCTTCCCTCGCAGCGGTGGCCCTCGTTGTTGGCCCGCTGCCGGAGCCGAGGATGAGTCTTCGAGTGGATGACCCTCCGTCTTGACACCTTTGACGGAGCGGGCGCGCCCAGTCGAGGCAGATTGGCTGCGGTACATGGAGCGGCGATTCGAGGTTTTGGAGCTGACCTCGGTTCAAAGGGCTCGCTTTGTGGCTTTCCAACCGAAGGGCCAAGCGGACATTTGGTGGGAGGGAGTTATTTGCTAGAGCTCCCGCTCTCGGACTTGTCACTTGGGAGGATTTTGTGGCTCGTTTAGAGCCAAGTACTACCCCGAGTCCTTCCTCGAGAGGATGGAGCATACTCGGCGACTCTTTCCCAGGAAAGAAGTCGGTAACGGAGTATGAGGCGGAGTTCAACAGCGTGGTGCGTTCGTGCCGGTATTTGCGGCGGATGACAGGGAGAAGGCAAGGAGGTTCCGTAGGGGCCTCAACCAGGAGTTGAGTTGTCATGGGGCGACTGTCCTCGTGACTTACGCCTCCGTGGTGGAAGCGGCGAAGGGCATGGAGCTCGAGTTGGAGCTCTCCGGGATAAGCAAAACCCGGTGGTTCAGGGTCCTGCGGCCCAGGTGGGGAGAAGAGGACTTTTGGTGGAGGGTGGGTCTTCTCGACCCACCTTCAAGAAGTTCAAGGGAGGACAGGATCTTCCTCGGGGCTAAGAAGCCGCCCGATCGTCTTCCTCGCGGCGAGTGTTCGGCTGTGCCCGGGGCAGTGGCATGATGTGCTTCAAGTGCGGTGGTGAGCACCGTGCTTCGAGTGTGGTTGGGTGGAGTTGCAACCATCGTGGCAAGCTCCGGCCACATGGGACGAGTCTGCCGGATGAATCCGGTAGCATCATCAAGTGGGAGGCAGTGCCTTCTCCTCCCACTCCGGCGGCGTCTTCTCGAGGATCGGCGCACATGATGGCTGCTCCTGTGTCTCGGCCACCCTTTGCGTGGGCGCCACCGGTGCTTATTGGTGCCGCCGCCGTCGGCTCCTCCCAGCTACTTCCGCCTCCTCGGCCTTGTTGGGACACCGACCACGTGTCGGGGCCCCGATGCCTCGGTGCCACCTGAGTGTACGTGTGCCGATACCGGTGAGTCACCGGGCATCCCGAGGTGGTTTCAGTACTCTACTTGTGGATTGATTGAAGCCCTTGTTTTGTTTGATTACGGAGCATCCTATTCTTTTGTGTCGTCGGAGTTTGCTAGTAGAGCAAAGTCGGGAGTTCAGTGGATTTACAGTGTCCGGCCGGTTCTCTGGGGTTTGATTGCTAGTTCATTGGTTTGTCCGGGTTGCACCGTTGCCATTGACGATGAGGTTTTCTTTGCCAATCTTATGGTGATTGATTAGCTCCTTTTGATGTCATTTTGGGCATGGACTGGTTGCATCGATGCAGTGCCAATATCTGTTGCTTTCGGAGGGCCGATTACTTTGCAGGCCCGTCGGGTGGAGTTGACCTTTCAGGGTGGAGTACCCTCTAGTTCCATCTTCGTTTTGTCCATCTTGTTTCCCGATCGTCGTTTGAGGCGTTTGGGTGTTCTTATGGCACTTACGAAAAGCCATCTTCTTGATCATCATTGCGGAGATTCCTGTGGTAAAGGAGTTTGGTGATGTATTCCCGATGATTTGCCTGGTTTGCCTCCCGTGAGAAGCGTGGAGTTTCGTATTGACCTGGTGCCTGGTACTCGACCTATTTCGATCTCTCCATACCGCTTGGCTCGTCCTTTTCAAGACGAGTTGAAGAAGCAATTGGAGGATTTGTTGGCCAAGGGTTTTATCCGCGCAGTTGTGTCGCCATGGGGAGCACCCGTCCTCTTTGTTTCAAGAAGGATGGTAGTTGGCGCATGTGCATCGACTATCGTGCTCTCAATCGTAACGATCAAGAACAAGTATCCGTTGCCCGCATCGAGGATCTCTTTGACCAATCAAGGGAGCAAAGGTGTTCTCCAAGATTGATCTTGATCTGGTTATAATCAGATTCGTGTGAGGGAGCAAGATATTGAGAAGATCGCTTTCTCCACTAGGTATGGGCATTATGAATTTAAAGTTATGTCTTTTGGACTAACTAATGCGCTCTTGTTTTTATGGAGGCGATGAACAGTATGCTCCACAAGTATCTTGATGAGTTTGTGGTAGTGTTCATCGATGACATTCTGATTTATTCTAAATCAGAAGAGGAGCATGAGCAGCATTTGAGGCTTGTGCTGAGTATGTTGAGGGAGAATCAATTCTTTGCTAAGTTGAAGAAATGCGAGTTCTGGATTTCAGAAGTGGGTTTTCTTGGCCACATCATCAATCCAGATGGTATATCAGTAGATCCTAGCAAGGTCTCAGCAGTTCTGGATTGGAAGAGACCTTCCAATGTGAAAGAGGTGCGCAGTTTCCTTGGGTTGGCGGGCTATTATCGGCGCTTTGTGCAAGATTTCTCCATCATTGCTAAGCCGCTTTCACAGTTGACACAGAAGGGTATGAAATTTCAGTGGACTGCCGATTGTGAGCGCAGTTTCGGCACTTTGAAGGAGAAGTTAGTGACTGCTCCTGTTCTTACCCTTCCCGAGCTTGGAGGCGTTTCACTGTCTATTCGACGCTTCTCTTCAGGATTGGGTTGTGTGCTCATGCAGGAGGGCAAAGTGATTGCTTATGCATCGAGACAGTTGAAAAAGCATGAGCAGAATTATCCCACGCATGACCTTGAGTTAGCCGCTGTGGTGTTTGCCTTGAAGATTTGGAGGCACTATTTGTATGGTGAGTCTTGTGACATCTTCACTGATCACAAGAGTCTCAAGTACATCTTCACTCAGAAAGATCTGAATTTGAGGCGGAGGAGATGGTGGAGTTGATAAAGGATTATGACCTTACTATCGGTATCATCGGGAAAGGCAAACGTGGTGGCCGATGCTCTTAGTCGCAAGACAGTGCCCCCCGTTGTTGATTGTCTTGTTGCTGATTTTGAGCGTCTAGGGGTCTCCTACTGCTTTGCGGGGACCGTGCAAGCTGAAACTCAATTGATTCTTGAGTCAGCGATTCCCGAGCTGCGGGAGGCACAAAGAACATGATCGTTTGCTTCAGCTGGTGAGGAAACGTCTTGAGGATGGCAAGTCGGGAGACTTTACCATTGATGATGTAGGAGTTTTGAGGTTTCAGGGCCGTCTGTGCGTGCCTCAGAAATCCCAAGTGAAAGAGGACATTCTGAAAGAAGCTCATCGCACCCCGTACACGGTCCATCCTGGAGAGACCAAGATGTACAGGGACTTGAAAAAGAGCTTCTGGTGGAAAAGGATGAGAGTGGATATCGCCAAGTATGTGGCGTCTTGTGGGATCTGTCAGAAGATCAAAGCTGAGCATAAGCGACCTGCCGGTCTGTTGCGGCCATTGGAGATTCCCGTGTGGCCATGGGATGACATCTCCATGGATTTCGTGGTTGGCCTACCTCGTACTCCTCGAGGGAAGGATGCCGTTTGGGTTGTGGTGGACCGTCTCAGCAAGTCTGCGCATTTCATTCCTATCCGCACTACCAATTCAGTGAGCGACTTGGCTCCCATCTATGTGCGGGAGATTGTGAGACTGCATGGTGTGCCCAAGACCATTATCTCTGATCGGGATGCGAAGTTCGTTTCCAAGTTCTGGGAGAGTCTGCAGAGTGCTTTGGGTACGCAGCCGCCTTAGTACCGCTTTTCACCCTCAGACGGATGGTCAGTCTGAGCGTACCATCCAGACGTTGGAGGACATGCTCAGGGCCTGTGTGATGGCGTGGAAGGGTAGCTGGGAAGATCACTTGCCATTGGCAGAGTTTGCTTATAATAACAGCTACCATTCCAGCATCCGGGCTGCTCCTTTTGAGGTACTTTATGGCCGGAAGTGCAGATCGCCACTTTGTTGGGATGCTGTGGGAGAGAGAGCGGTGCTCGGTCCAGACTGGGTTCAGCAGACAGTCGATCGTGTGGCACAGGTGCGACAGAACCTTCTCGCAGCACAGAGCAGGCAGAAAAGTTATGCTGACGTGAGAAGGCGGGATTTAGAGTTTGAGGTGGGTGACAGTGTGCTCTTACGAGTGTCTCCTACCAAAGGTGTGGTACGCTTTGGTACCAAAGGAAAGCTTAGCCCGAGGTATGTTGGGCCATTTCCTATTTTGGCTCGAGTCGGCAAGTTAGCTTACCGTTTGGAGCTACCGGATTCGATGCAAGGAGTGCACAATGTGTTTCATGTTTCGATGCTAAGGAAGTATTTGCACGATCCGGAGTTGGTGGTTCCGTTGGAACCCCTGGCGGTAGATCAGAACCTCACTTTTGAGTCCAGACCGGTGAGAGTCTGGAGAACTCGTGAGCTTAGCATCAAGAACCGGACGCTCAAATTTGTTAAAATTTTGTGGTCGCACCAGACTGAGAGGGAAGCAACTTGGGAGCTGGAGTCTCGTATGCGCGAGAAGTATCCCGAGCTTTTCGTCTCAGGTATGTGTTGTGAAAAATCTGGTTATCCTTTGTTCTGCTGGGTTCCGTTTGGGTGCGCTCTAGATTCGAGGTCGAATCTGTTGAAGGAGGGGAGAATGTGACACCACGGATTGTCCTAAACTTATAAAATGGGATTTATGAGGACCAAACATTATGAAATATGTCATTCAAGATTAAAAAAAACATATAGTTTGGGTTTTTATTTCGTTTCGGACCGTTTCCGGGTTTTTGGGCCGCTCCGGGGTTGTGTGGGCTTTGGGGGAACCTTCGTGGGCCAAGTGGTGGGGATTCTTAGGCCCATGAGGGGGTGAGGAGGGGGAGGAAACCCTGCTGCCCTAGAGCCCTCCCCACCCCATGCGCCGCACCCCCCCCTTGCCCTCCACCTCTCCCTCTCCTTCCACCTCCCATCTTCCTCCTCTAGATCTCCTCTCCCTTCCCAAGCACCTCCACCCCTAGGTGCTGCCCCTCCCTTCTCCTACCTTGTGGGCGCACTCCAAGACCTCCTCCTCGCTGCCAAGGTGCTGTCCAAGCCATTGGAAGGAGTTGCAACGAGGAGGATCGGTGGAAACGGCACGTGGAAGGAGATCGGGGAAGGAGCGTGAAGGTTTGATCATCGCTTGGTGATCCTCCAAGAAGGTAATGGGGAAACTCTTTGGGGTGGATCCCTTACTTCTGTAGAGGATGAATGCCATGTTTTTAGATCAAGGGAGGTACTGTTTTGGGGTAGAATCCATGAAATCTAGAGTTGTATTCACGTTCTGGTTCGGGCAGATTGGGCACCCGAGCTAGTGAAGGCGTTTTCGCAAATTTAGATTTTGAATCTGACCGTACGGACTTCTAGGAAGTTGTAGATAATTTCATTATCTTTCCGTGCATATAAAGAAGTTGAAATTCCGCCCAGCCGTTTAGAAGTTATGCCTGTTTTACCGAGCGCTGTCAAATCTGTGACGAGATTGAGACAGTTCGTGTTCAATGTTAGATTAAACAACATTAGAGTCCGAATCAGTCTTTACCTATAACTAGAAAAAGGTGGGAAATTTCCTAAGCTACGCGAGGACGTACTCGTTTAATCAATTTGGACTTCTAGAACTCAAGTTATGATTTTTCGAAGCCGCTGTCCAGAACGGGCAAATCTGTGATTTCGGGGTTTTGGTGTATATCGTGTATTGGGTGTAGAGGGTACTGTTTTGAGGAGTCATATTGAGTGTGTGGCACGTGTTTGCAGGTGGTGTAGGTGGTGTGCCGCCGAGTGCCCTCAACCTCTCATCACTCCGTTGCCCGCAATTGAAGGCAAGTGTGTTGTGTGGATTGAATGTTGTTTGTGTTGCTAGTGTTGCTTGATAATGTTTGTGATAGACCACATTGTGTCTTGCCATGAACTACATGCTATACTTGATATGTTATCACTTTGCCATGTTTTAAATATTGTCGTTGATACGATATATTCATGCCATGATTAACATGCTTGATGGTGACAAGTGGTATACATGTTATGTTGTGAATGGGCACCGTCGATGGTCGATCACGGTCCTACATGTTGAGATGCTATGTGTTGATATGCAATATTTCGATTTGTGTATATATTGCTGTCCATTGTGCATGCATAGCATAATTTTTATGGCCGGCCGGTGAGATAAGTCATAACTAATCCGGATGGGTCGGTGAGAACCGTTATGACTAGTCCGGTGCTATTCTTTTGAGTAAGACCTACATCGTGATTCCTTCACCGAGGTGATTGGAAGCGAGAGATAGGCACCCTCCATCTTCTGGATGGAAGGGGAAAAAGGGTGCATGCCGACGGGTGTGCACTCAACCATACCGTATGAGTTTCCAAGGAGACATGTGCATTGCATTGCATTAATGAAACATGATGATGTTTATGAGATGATTATATTGATGCTTACAAGATGAATGTGATGCTAACCATGTTGTGTTATGATGTGCTATGGGAGAGTTATGATGATGGTTTGTTGACTTAATTTTTGTTTATCCATTACGATACACTTTGCTGAGTTTTGAACTCACGCTTGTGTTATGTTTTTTTAGGTACCTTGAAACGGGCATGAGGGAAAAGGGGAATAATCACACATTTTCACGTAGCTCACGCAAGTGATTCCACAATGGAATTGTTTGTATTCATAATAATAAAGTAGATGCGACTTAATTCATGTTTATGGTTTAGAGGTTGCTTTATTCCTTTCAATTGTCTCATGATGACGTTGAAATGCGTAAATTGGACTTAAATGGTTTCCATGTCGTTTATTATTGTGGTTTTAGATGTTTCACATTATATCATATGTTGCTATGCTTGTATGGTTGTTTGAGATCATGAATAAACAAAGGAGATGCTGCCGAAATTTCGGGTTTTAGCATTTACCCCTTTGCTGGAATTTATGCTATAGTTGTGGTACTTAGATGGTGTTTAGCTTATGTTTGGTAGCATTCAGGCATATTTAATGCCGGGGTGTTACAGGATGCCACGTACAGGGGGCCACCATGTCCCTGTAACTACGATCGCCAAAGTTTCTCATTTTTGGCTGCCACATGTTTCGTATAGCTTGCATTCTGTAGTACGGGGACACAAACTGGGCTCCCGTGTTGCCACCAAGCTGACGACAGGCGGCAAGCACGTGGGAGCACGGAATATGCTCCAGACGGGGCTTGTTACAAGTGCAATGAGCCTTGTCCGCTCCAATCCAACACGTTTGGACGGTGTCGCCCGCGATATAGCCCGAGGCATATTTCCTCCTACATGAAATCTTGAATTCGTTCCGCACGGGATCGAACAACTGCGCTAAGTGAAATTGTGCCTTCAAGCGGTGCTTCTCTAGAAGAGCTTCGACACGCGGTGCAAATGTGGACTCCGATTGTTACGCTGCCGCGGCCCACGGTCTCGGAAGTACTCCATGGTCCGATAAAAAGTGAGCTCAATTATTGAGCATATCGGCAGCCCACGGACCCCTCTCAGAACGTTGTTGTACGACTCAGCGATGTTCGTGGTCATCACCATGTAACTGAAAATGCAGTCACACTTCAATTAGAGAACGGGACATATTCGGGTATATAATAGAATATTACTTCTTACCGTGCGCCGTGCGTGTCGTGTGCCAGTGCCCATCTCTCCGCCGGTTTGCCGGCGATCCACTTGTGAACGTAGTATTACGCCGTCTGAAACTCCTTGACCACCAGCGATGCAGGAGGTCTGTTGCTCCTGATCTGCCACTAACTTCCTCGTGCGTTCGTTCAAGCGTGCAAATATTGCTTGAACTTACGCACTTGGTTCTGCATGCACATAATCTTGAACTGCTTCACCATGCTGCGATTCTTGTATGCGGTGTACAAGTTTGCACCTAGGTGTCGCATGCACCACCGGCATTCCACATCAGGCCAGGCACACGAAGGGTCCCTCCCCCTTCATAACCTCGAGCATGCAATGACCCAGCATTGCGATCGAGACGACGACACCCCGAGCCTATTCACGACCACCTTGGTCTTCACGAACCGCATGAACCAAAGCCAACTATCGTTGTTCTCGCTCTCTACAATCGCAAAGGCAAGCGGGACTATTTGATTGTTTCACCAGCCTAGAGGCGGTGAGAAGAGTCCTGGTACTTCCCAGCTTAGGAACGTGCCATCCACACATACCACAGGCGGCAATGCCTAAATGCTTCGATACGCGTGCAAATGCCCAAAGAAAGCCTCATAAGGAATTGGTGACCTTCAAACAGATCCATTCTCTAGCAAAGACAGTCGTTGGTCAATGCCCCATTCGTGCCTGGGTTGGTCTCATGCTATCTGGCGCAGAAGGCGAGGAGCCCAGTTGTAGGACTCTTTGAATGACCCGAATAACATCGTTAGGGCCTTCTGTTTTGCTCGCCACGCCAGATGGTACGGGATTACCATCCCGTATTTGCTCTGCATCTGGACAATTATGGACTTTGGTGCTAGTTTGATGTCAGCTTCGACGACTCCAAGGATTTCCTGGGCTATGAATTTGGCATCCATGGAATTGTTCATGCTCATCACCACCTCGGCGCAACAGGTGTGCCGAGTGCAGCGTGAAATGACAAACTAGCTCTCATTCTTTGGTCGGTGCGCCCGTACACGGTACGGGCATTGTCCGATCTTAGCGCATCTAACCTCATAGAGTTCCGGCCCTGACTTTTTCACATAGTGCTGACGCCGGGTCATGATGGCGTAGCTGCTAATGAAGTGCACCACCTCGATTTTAGTGGGGAAGACCTGTTCTAGCTGTATGTCGCCGGTCTGGGGACAGCTGGAAATATGTGAGTAATCAGCAATTACGCACTGATCCGCATCTAATTGGCGGAAATACGCGACAGCAGACCCCACATCATCCTCACCATCCTTTGTGCCTTCACCCGTGGCGTCAAGGCCTTCATCATCCATGACCTCCACATCGACCTCCTCTGCAACCACAGTAACCCCGTGCTCTCCCCCCACACTCTCCTCTACTTCTGTACTATGACCCCCAGAAGACCCTCCCACCTCTAACGTGTTCTGGCAATACCAATGTCGCCCTCTACAGGCATCGACGAGGTTGCCCCTGTGCCTTCCTCTTCGCTTGATTGACGTGGTACCATCTCAGCGTACACACCAATCTGAAAAGATTCATCCACGGCCTTTGCAACGTAAAGGTCCCAAGTGAATGGCTCTGTTTCGAAGCTCCCATAGGTTGCACACTACTTGTGCGCTGTTCGGCACCAAACGGGGCCGAACCGCTTGTAGGCGCAGCTTATATCTTCTCCGGTCAATACCTATTTTTTGAGCTACTATCTCTATCAGGTCTTTAGGTCCAATAGGAAGATCTATTGCGGCCTGCGTGTGCATACAGCTCTGCATGCTAACAAAAGGTCCGTGCACTACTGTGGGAGCATCTCCGTAGTAAATATGCAGTGTTGTAGCCATCGAAATCTGTCCATGCATCATTAAATTTAATTGCGTCATTTAGTAATACATGGTAGCATGCAGAACAAAAGTGTATTATTTTGTAAGCCATTATTTCACAAAAAAATACAATTATTAAACTTGATCATTTACTGATGTACTAATGTTCATCACACAAACCATTTTTCCCACTCCAGGTTCGTGGGTCATTTCAACTCCAGAATTTTACAAACTTTTATACTAAGTTAATGGATAAGTTTCCCTCCGTCAGTACAAATTTTAGGTTAAAATTGTTTACGGTTATTTTATAACAATTCTAACATTATTTCACAGTAAAATTTATTCGGTTTTTTATTTGCGTAAGGGTTTAGATGGACATATTAAATTTTGGAATTTTTACTGGAACATGATAGTGGTACCATAAAAATTTCAGGACAAGAATCATAGTATTTATTTTCTTAGAATTCTTTTACTACCTTTTGCAGAATTTAAAAACTGCAATGATTAAGTGAAAAAAAAAGCTAAACTACTTATTAATCTTTACAAATTTTACTAACTGAGGATAATGGTAAGACCTACTTACAGTAAAAATTTTGAGGTCTACAGTTCTCTCCAGAATTAAAGACGTCAATTTTTTCCCTTTTACACTAGACCTCGTAAACACCGTACAAATTAATTAAGTCCAATTTTTTTCATTTCAATAGACACGAAATGTAAACTAATAGCATGTGATACTACGTACCACTAAACCACCTTCCAGTAAACAAGCAACTAAATTTAATAGCATCAAATATAACAATTAAAATTATTACTAAAGATTTAACCATTGCTACAATAATTCTTGATTTCCACTACAATGCGCACCATCCAACTTATGTACAAAAATTTATATTATCATTACCAAATAAACATGATTTTTTAATTACATGAAATAATAACAGGGTGTACAACACAAAATTACCTTCACAAAGACCGAGCAGGATAGACGCTCCTACAATAAGTCCTTGTCTCGTCCACCAAAGCACCTTGCAATTTATTTACATTAAAATATTAATTTATGTATGCACCAACCACTGAAAGTAATGCATGCAATACTATGAAGTTTAATAAAAACCTAGCTCACACGCATCAAATATAACGATGGTACGTATTACTACTGGATTAATAACTATGCTAAAATAATTTCTTATCAACACCCCTACTACAACAATTCTTGCATTAATAGGCATTAAATTTATTATCACTACAGCTCATAATCACCTTCCATTTCATTTACATAAAATTATGTCCTAATTAGCAAATATGCATGTTTATTTCCAAAATTATTTACGGTTATTTTATGACTATTCTAACATTACCTGCTGCACAGTACAAATCTAGATGGACATATTAATTTTTTCAATTTTTACTGGAAGTGTGAAACTACATGATAGTTTTACCATAAAAATTTTAGCCTTCAATTATTTACGGTTATTCTATAACAACTCTAACATTTCGTGCTGCACAGTTCAATTATTTCGGTTTTTGATTTTTTTTTAAAGGTCTGGATGGACATATTAATTTTTGAAATTTTTACTAGAAGTGTGAATCTACATGGTAGTTTCACCATAAAAATTTTAGCCATAAATTATTTACGGTTTTTTATAACAATTCTAACATTACCTGTTGCACAATTTAATTATTTCAGTTTTTGATTTTTGTAAGGGTCTAGATGGACATATTAATTTTTCAAATTTTTACTGCAAGTGTGAATCTACCAGATAGTTCTAGAATAAAAATTTTAGCCTAAACTTATTTACTGTTATTTTATAACAATTCTAACATTACCTGCTGCACAATACAATTTTTTCGGTTTTTGATTTTTGTAAGGGTTTAGATGGACATATTCGTTTTTGAGAGTTTTACTGGAAGTGTGAATATACATTATAGTTTTACCATAATTCTCCTTAATTCTATTACTATTTAGGTCAGCTTTAACTTTTACGCCCAAAAAATTAATCACTTCATGGTTTAATGATGTTCACTCTTTTTTTCACCATCCTAGGTCATCATCCAGGGTACTTTAGGGTTAGACATAATTTACTAAGGTAATTCTTTTTATTTTACCGTTTTACCATTTCTTATTTTCTCTTTTTCATTACTTTTATCTATTCCAACAATCATTTCCATCGTCCAACAATTCAATAAATGCATGCAATATCATAAAATACAGCAAACAAATTATTTCATATTTTAATATTCCATTATAAGCTTTTTATTAATTTGACGATGTTACAACACAGCACGAATATGAATAAACAGTTTGAGGTCTACAGTTCTCTCCAGATTTCTCCACAATTCTTTTACTATTTACGTCAGCTTTAACTTTTAATCCCAAAAATTTATCAGTTCATGCTTTCATTATGTTCACACTATTTTTGACCAACCTAGGTTAGTGTTACACTAAATTTTCTAAGGTAATTCTTTTTAGTTTACCATTTTCCCATTTCTTATTTTCTCTTTGTCCTTGATTTTCTCTATTCCAACAATCATTTAATCATCCAATAATTCAATACATGCACGTAAAATCATAACATACAGCAAACAAATGATTTCATATTCCATTTGTAACATTTCTATTAATTTAAGGATGTTACAACACAACACAAACTAAAAAACCCATTCACACCACCTATCAGGTTGACATCCCTACAATAAAATTTTATCACTAACTACTTCCCTTGTGCTACATCAAACAAAACCTAATATCAGTAAACAACCAACTAAATTTTACCTCATGGCCCCACATAGCACAACAAAAAAGGCTAGCTCACCCACATCAAATATAATAATTTAAATTATTTCGACACATTTAATAAATTTTATAAATAAATATCTGATGGACACCGCTGCTGCGATAATTCTTGACTTCCACTACAATGCGCACCATACAACTTATGTACGTAAATTTACATAATCATTAACAAATTAACGTGTTTTTAAATGACATGAAATAATAACAACGTGTACAACACAAACATTAAATTACCTACACAGCACCGAACAGATCGACACTCCTACAATAAGTCCTTTCCTCGTCCACCAAAGCACCTTGCAATATATTTGCATTAAAAAATAAATTTATGTACGCACCAACCACTTCAAGTAATGCATGCAATACTATGTAGCTCAATAAAAACCTAGCTCACATTTATCAAATATAACGATGGTTCATATTATTATACGATTAGTAACCGTGCTAAAAAAATTTCTTCTGAACACCCCTACTGCAACCATTCTTGCCTTTCACTACACATCGTAATCACCTTCCATTTTGTTTACATAAAATAATGTCGTACTTAGCAAATATGCATGTTTATTTACAAAAAAGTATTAATGATGTTTATTTACCAAATATGCATGCTGGCTAGGGATATATACTCAAACTAGTGTAAATGCAATCCTAAGGACACAAGTTATTAACCAGTACGGGAAGTGTAAATGCAATCCTAAGGACACAAGTTATTAACCAGTACGGGAAGTCTTGATTTAAATCGGAAGACACATTACAATCATCCTGTCATAAGCAAACTGAAAACAGGGTGCAGTGGATCTGAAATTCTAAGTTTCTGATTGGAGGAGCATCATGCAATGCTAAGTTGTTCCAACTGGACTAACATATGCATGCGTGAAAATGACACATGACTATTAAATTCACAGGCCCAGTTCGTTTCAGCTTCTGGATTATGGATTCTGGATTATGGGAGAAGCTGCTTCTGATTATGGGAGAATCATGCCGAGTTAACTATGACTTCTAGGTTTCGGACCGAGCTGGCAAGAATCTGTGAGAATCAGGTTTCAGACAGATTCTGATTCTATTCGAAAGACTTCCGATTCTCGAGAAGCTGTCCGTAATCCTCCCGCTCGGCAAATAATCCGCTTTTTTAAGCGATGTTCGGAAAATTTGAAAGCGAACGGGGCCACAAAATTCTTTCAAAGAAAGCAGAAAGTTTTGGGTAACACGAGTAGTCAACAAATGCAAGCAACTTATTCAGCTTGTTTCACCATATCCTAATTTGCCAGCTTTTTTTTTTTTGAGATAACTATCCAGACTCAAAATATAATAAGATGATCCAAAAATAGTACCTTAGATAAGGGAGCTATAGTAGGAAGTACCCAATTCCTTCTTCTGCCCTCACTGTGAGGTCCAGATCGTTGCACCTTACATATTTTTTACATAAAATAAAATCATTATTAGCAAAAAACCATGTTCATTTCAATAAACGAAGCAATACACAAGCGGAGCGAGAGCATACCTGATATAGCAGAGTGAGCAACCACTAGACGAAGCATCGGACCACGGCCCTTTATATAGACGAAACGATGATTAGTTTCGTGTCGATTGTATTACTTTAATCGAGTCATTTTCTATTCATTTGTACTTAAGTTAGTCATTAATTAATACAATTACAATACGACAGCCAACTTTCGGTGGATGGCTGCATGTGCTTTTCCGTGCATGGCTGCCTGCGCTTCTCGCTTTCCGCGCGTGCACCGGGATTCCCTCCCTCCTGTCTCGCTTCCGCCACATGGGGTGGCCGAAGCCACCGTTTCCGCCACCTGGGGTGGCCGAAGCCACCGTTTCCGCCGGGCCGCACTGCGGAAGCCAGGCCGTGCGGCGGAAAGTCCGTTTCCGCCGTATCATGTGGCGGAAGCCACATCCTCTGGCGGAAACTACAGGCATTCACCGAATTACATTTCACTGCGGGTTATTTTTCCAATTTCAATTCGACTGTAGTTTATTTGCTCAATTTTTCCTAGTCTATCTTAGCTTACCTTAGCTTCTGGCTAGGTCATGGAATTATTAGGTCTAAGGCATTTGCACATTTGGACCGTCCAAAATAGCTAGCTACCTAGCTAATTAGTACTACCACTTTTGATGGCACAAGAAAAGGCAATGCTTTATAATTCTACACTCTATTTCAAAGATAATGTTAGAATATAGATCAAAAGTTGGCAGAGAGGATATTTGTTTTTGTTAGTCGAAGAGGAAAATTCTCAACTTGAAGAGTATATTTCCATATGTACATATTTACACTACCATAAAACTGCACATTGGTGACGCTCTATCAGTGGTGGTTTTGTTTGAACCGCCACAAATAGTATTATCAGTGACGGTTGTAGCAAAAAAAAATGACGGAAAGACTATTAGTGACGGTTTTTCTTTAGAACCTCCACTGATAATATTATCAGTGGCGGTTTTTGGCTAGAACTGCCACTGATAATATATTATCAGTGGCGATTTTTTGATAGAACCGTCACTGATAAATATTTCTATTTGTGGTAGTTCTAGCCAAAAACCGCCACTGATAATATTATCAGTAGCGGTTTTTGGCTAGAACCGTCACAGATAATATTTTATCAGTGGCGGTATTTTGATAGAACCGACACTGATAACTATCACTAGTACAAAATATCAGATATAAGACAATTATTTTGTATTATTTGAGTCACTTATCAAGTGACTTATCTAACTGGGGTCGCAAAAGACCATTGCCTTTCGAGATGGTTATGAACCGTCTTAAGTAAGTACGTATATAGGACGGTTTTATATATACAACCGTCTTATATAACTAGTGACATTTCACATCTTTTTGTTCACGTAAAAAATAAAAATAATAATTTTTCCACCTGAGCCATCCCATGTCGGGATATAAAGACGCCCCAAAGCTCACTAGAATATTTTCGGAGTGTTTTGCACTCATTGCAAATCACAGGAATCGAACCCGTAACATATTGCTTGAGAATGTAGCTCGTCTACCATCTCGTCCATCACGTAGTTGTGATAGGAACCCGATAGTTTTTCCTTTTAACCTTATTTGCAAAAAACTTTCGTTGAATATTAGAGTATCTAAACTGACTTAGAATTAAAATGTTTCGTTGTATAATTCACAAATAAAAATGTTATTTGTCTAAATTTATAAGAATATCTTTCAAATTTTTGATATCTCATGCAATTCAAAAAGCGATTCAGAGCAGCTTTGATAAAACGGTCATAACTTTCACATACGAACTCCAAATCAGTCAAACTTTTTTTTCATGGACATCTACAAAAAAATTTCACATTTGATAATCCCCCACTTTGTTGGGTTCATCAATTCCAGAATTTCAAAATTCAGCCCACAAGATTGAGTTCTCATCCCATGAAGTTTCTGCACGGTTTTTGGAACGTACATTTGTGTCCATAGCTGCCACCCCTTACATCCGTTTGAGCTAAAACTTCACCAACTTTCTATTTTTGTACTACTAAGTTGAGGGAAAATAACAGAAAAAATAAAAAAAAATATATGTAGACATAGGTGATGGGTCACAATTACACCCATCACCTATGTCTAGACGACCCGCCACTTATGTAATGCCTCTTTTGTGTGATTTTCACGTAGTGGTAACGAGTATCACATGATGTGTGTGTGTGTGTGCGCGCGCGCACGCGTGCACGTGCTAGTTTTTGCCTTGCTGGCTCTCATTTGGTTTCTTATTTAGATTCCTAATTCTAAGGACTTTGTCTATTTTTCTAGTTGGATTCCTTATTTGAGACGGTTTCATAAATAGAACATATCATATCATAAGAATCCTTATTTACAAACCTAGCATAATGCAACGGTTTTTGGTTGACAATCGTCTGTTATACTTTCACACATATAAGACAGTTGAGGTAACACAAATGTCGCATAAGATTACTTCATAAGATGCGGTTTATGTAAAAAAAAAACCGCCTCTCTTGTGGTACCTCATATGAGACGTTTGTAAAGTATGAACCATCCCAAAATTATTCGCTATTTACAATGGTTTTTTAGAAACCGTCTTTTTCTGCGTTGCACCTCATGATAAACAATGGTTCTAAATCATGTTGGCTCAAACCATCTTAAAATGTGCGTCTTATATTAACATTTCTGTAGTAGTGTATAGTTACCTAATTTTGTTTTTAAACTGTCAGAAAATGAAAAACTGATAATTTGAGTGCTTCAAATTTCAACTAAGTGCTCGATTTTACCATGATATGGGCGCTCCCAATTTCAACTAAGTGATCGATTTTACCATGACATGGGCGCTCCCAATTTCATCTTAGGTAAAATTGAGCACTTAGTTGAAATTTGGAGCACCCATGTCACGGTAAAATCGACATGCACTACTACAAAACACTTAATAGGTGTCGGTCTATTTGTGTCGTTTTTTTTGGAACCGACACAAATAAAGTTTTTGTGTCAGTTCTAAAACTCAAAATGGCGGGAAGACTATTTGTGTCGGTTCTAGCTAAAAACCGACACTCGGTTCTAGCCAAAAACCGACACTAATAGTAGTCATATTATTTGTGTCGGTTCTTGCAAAAAACCGACACAAATAGTCCAATTTTATGTGTCGGTTCTAGCTAAAAACCGACACAAATAGTCTTCCTATTATTTGTGTCGGTTCTAGCAAAAAACCGACACAAATAATGTTATTTGTGTCGGTTCTAGCCAAAAACCGACACAAATAGTCCGTGTCTCTATGTGATAGTAAAACAGCCATAACTTTTGACTCGTAACTCCGATTGAGGCGTTCTTTGGCTTGTTAGAAAGATAACGAGAAGCTCTATCCAAAAATGAGTAGTTTTTCCAATTATTTACTTGTGTGAGTGCGAGCAAGGCAAAAGAATTCAAATGAAAACATCATTTCAGTCCTCAAAACGGCCTCCGAAGTTTTGTACCCGTGTTGGTGTACGACCTCAAACCGTGTTTGGAAAATGAGAACATTAAAATTGGTTTTCGGGTGCTCTGCAGGGTTAAGAGGAGAAGAATACATTATATGTCACATGCGATCAAACCAGCAAAGCGTGCTTGGGTGAGAGTAGTTCTAGGATGGGTGACCTCTCGGGGTTAAGGTTGATCATGTTAGAACTTTGAAATTAAATATGCTTGGGCAAGAGCACATACTAGTATGGGCTATGTGAGGTTGATGTGTGGCATGAAGTTGCCAAATCTAACACAACTACAAATAATAACAGATATATTTTTTATCGTATTATCTGTGTCAGTTCTAGCTAAAAACCAACACAGATAATACTATCTGTGTCGGTTCTAGCCAAAAACCGACACAAATAATCATATTATTTGTGTCGGTTCTAGCAAAAAACCGACACTGATAATATAATCTGTGTCGGTTCTAGCCAAAAACCGACACAAATAGTCTTATTAGTGTCGGTTTGAAAACCGACACTGATAGTCTCCAATTATCAGTGTCAGTACATCTGTGTCGGTTTGAAAACCGACACTAATATCGGTTCCGAACCGACACAAATGAGGTTCTCTGTAGTAGTGATGGGTGCTCCCAATTTCAACTTAGGTAAAATCGAGCGCTTAGTTGAAATTTGGAGCACCCATGTCATGGTAAAATCGAGCACTTAGTTGAAATTCAGAACATCCATGGCATGATAAATTTAGAGTATGAAAATACTAAAATTAGTGTTCGGGTCCTTTGTGGGACACGTTATATTTCAAATGTGATCATACCAACACTTCGGTACTAGATCATATAAGAACTCTGAAGTTAAGCGTGCTTGGGTAGGAGTAGCACTAGGATGGGTGACCTTTCGGGAAGTGCTCGTATTTGCATTAAAATCGGTGGTAGAACTCATTAGTTAAGCGTGCTTGGGTGGGGGTAGCACTAGGATGGGTGACCTTTCGGGAAGTGCTCGTATTTGCATTAAAATCGGTGGTAAAACTCATTAGTTAAGCGTGCTTAGGTGAGAGTAGTACTAACTAGGATGGGTGAGGGGTGATCTCCTAGAAAATCTATTCATTTTGTGTTAAAACTGCAGAATATTAAATACTAGTAAGGTGCCCGTGCGTTGCAACGGTATCTACATTTTGAACGGTTGTCCTGCTATTACGATAACATGAAACAAGAAAAAAATATGTTGTGCAAATAATACATTAATCAAATGTAACATACATCATAATGATATTCTCCATTGTTTAGTGTTGCATATCATTACAAAACTCATCTACGAGGTGAGGACTTCTTTGTAGACTATATTCTTGGTTACTGTGCAGGCCGAATTGAAGCTCCCATCATTACTTGGTGCAGCAAGTATTTTAAGATTACTTCTAGCGGTTGCTCGTGATAGGGCGACATAGAGTTGACCATGGGAGAAAACCGAATTAGGAAGGTAGACCCCAACATGTGGGATTGTTTGACCCTGTGCTTTATTGATGGTCATGGCGAAACTCAATCTGACAGGAAATTGTTTCCTCTTAAACTTAAAGGGAAACAGTTCATCGTCAGACGGGCACAAAGGTATCCGTGGAAGAAAAACTCTCTTTCGACATGTTGTCCCAAAGACAATTTCAGCATCGATGGTGTTTCTTTGGAATGCTCGGACTATCAATCTTGTCCCATTACATAACCCATTAGCTGGATCAAGATTTCTAAGTAAAATCACAGGGCAATTAACCTTTAACTTGAGAACATGAGGTGGTAGTCCATTTGGTGTGAGAGAATTCAAGAATTCTGGGGGATAGTAGTTGTTAGGATCATCCTCTGCAGAATCATAGCTATGATAGACCATCTCGTCTCCAGGAAAGCGTTCAATAAGCTTCATATTTATGCCATCGACGTCCCCATTCCTCATCGACAAAATAGCTCGTGATGTTATGTAGTCCGGATTGGACATGTTTGTTGCTAACATTGGAAAGACTCTATCAATTAGATCTTCAATGTCAGATTCTACACCTTTGCAAGGCACACATATTTCATTAGGTAATTGTATGTAATCATCTCTAACTGTTTGTTCAGTGCCATTTCCAATACGCAGTAGGTAGTCAGAAAACCATGGATCTGATTGGGCCCTCATATTACGAACAAGCCTCAGTTGTTGCATTTTTTCCCATAGGTAAGATCTACGTAAAGTTGCATTTATTATTTGTGCCCTTGTCCCCTTTCGTACAACTGGAAGGACCTGCCTAAAGTCACCACCGAAAACTATTGTCTTTCCTCCAAACGGTACATCAGGCTTTTCCATGATGTCTCTCATGCTATTATCAAGTGCCTCGATTGCTTGTCTTTTTGTCATGGAAGCCTCATCCCATAATATAAGTGAAGCTAATCGAAGAAGCTTAGCCGTCCCACTCTGCTTGGTGAAGTTACACACCCCGCCGTCTTGTACACTCAGTGGTATCTTAAATCTTGAGTGTGCAGTCCTGCCACCGGGCATGATGGACGCAGCAACACCGGATGTTGCAGTAGCAACAGCTATCTTTCCCTCACTACGAACTCTTGCTAGCAGAGCTTTGTACAGGAATGTCTTTCCGGTCCCACCTGGGCCATCAACAAAGAATACACCTCCACTGTCGTTATCAACATATGATAGTATTTTGTCATAAGCATACCGTTGTTCAGGATTGAGAGATGATGCGGCCGAGGCGTGCTCATGATCTACCTCAATAGAGCTCTCTTCAAATATCTCCCTTACCTCACCAGACATGGTGTCATGTGACTCTTCGATATCAGGAAGAGGGTATGATGTTATATCCTTACCCATCGACTGTAGCATATTTCTAATATCCAACAGTACCATCTGTTCAACTGCATGTGAATTCATTTGTGATCGTCGAAAATCATCGGACATTGCTTCTAGGTGTTTGTTCCAGAGTCCACGAACATCGCTAGGTTCACAGAACACCAATATTGTAGCGAATAGCCTTCGAAGAGACGATGGCATATGGAAGACTTCGGCCTCTGTGAGGCAATCATCGAGGCTATCGTCGGCCTCGATAAGTCCTCTTTTCTCGGCGGCTTCTCGAAAGGTAGGGTATACAACACTATCCACAGTCCTTAGATGCTCATATGAAGTAGCACCTGCCATGTGGTTTAATAGCACTCTTAGGTAATATCTCTCTCCCTCCGCAGGATGTGCTGAGATGATCCTCCCAATTTGTGTGCGTTGTTCTCTCACTTTCCATTCCTTCTTCTGTGCTTGCCAAACTGCATATGCTGGAAAATCCCTATATAGTATGCTTCGTGCCCACAGAAAGTCTCGATTTGCCTTAAAATACTCAGTCAACATGGTTTTTGAGGCATCTTGTTGGTTCAAGACATGACGTACGTCTGCATTCTCTCGGAAGGACACGAGATGCATATTCGGGAGATGAAGTTGCAGTTGTAGCACAGACGGAGAGATCCCACTGAGATCGAATCCAAAGATTCTCCATAATGCCTCTGGTGGGGTTACCCATCTAGCTTCCCTAAAGTCATTAATCTCATCAATTTCACCACTGCTATCGGCCTCATTGACAGAAACAGATGCTCTATCATGCCCCTTGTAGATGTACTTGTAAAGATACTTGACGGCCTTAATGCTTGAGCAAACCTCAGCGTTGATGTGGCAGTCATACCTTCTTAGGAGAAAAGGATTGTATGGCACGACCCACCTATTGTCCAAATCATTCCCTCTTACATGTATAGTCTGATTGTCAGCTCGTCTTCTGTAGATGGGGTAGGAGTCCCTTCCCTGGAGAGTCGTATTGGTAAACTGGCGTGGATAATAACATTTACAGCTGTTGTTTATCATGCATACATTCTTGGGGTTTAGCGAACCACACGGGCCATGCATCATATGTTTGACTACCATTGCATGAAGCTCTGGATAGCTATCCTTATTTGGAAGTTCTGCTGAGATGACTGTGTCATACTGTTCTGGACATGTTAGTTTATAGCCTGATTGCATTATAAGGAGAAGGTGAACATGTGGTAGACCTCTTTTTTGGAACTCGATGACATGGACATGTGCTACCACAACACCAAGGATGTGATTATGGAATAGCTGAAACTTGAGATCCTCTAGTTTGGCTCTAAATACTCGTACAACAAGATCAGGACGATCTTGTGGTGTTTGGCCAGGTTCGAGCTCCCTGATTATTTCTTCCCAGTTTGGGTTGCAAGTCATGGTGAGGAAGATGTCTGGCTTACCATACTTTTGCACCAAAGCCATAGCATCCATATATCGACGCCTCATATCCCTCCCACCACCAATAAACGATCTTTGGGAGGACCCATCTTGCCCATTGCACCGCCGATTTTCCCAGCAGACAAGCTATCCATTACGCCTTGGTAAAGATCTGCGTATTTTTGCCTGGTTGTTTAAGATGTAGTTCAAGCGTGTTGTCTCTAGCTTTATGTAGGTATCAACCGCAAATTGCTGGAATAAGCGCTTCCCATGCAAGACAGTGTTGAAGATTCCACGACGCAGTTGGAATTTATAGCAATAGTATTCTCGCATCGTAACACACAACCGGCTATTAGTGTCTGCCAAAAAAAGAGTAAAATGGACACACAGTTAATAAATTGACTCATACCATGACAAAATGAATAAAGCCTAGTTATATCACTTCTCTAACCTGGGTTGCCACCATTGCCAGACTTTGACATCAGTACTTGGTTGATATCGACACCTACTTTTGGTATATCAGTATGCCAACCAAGCTCCCCTCGTGGGAAGAAGAGAGGATATGATAAAGGGTCATAGCACCCATGATGAGGCCTGATTGAATAATACGTGTTGTTATTACCAAAAAGAGTTATGTTGCGATCAAAATGCCTATGGAAATCATTCCCCTCGACCCATATAGCAGCCACCTCTGATGTTATTGGTCTATTATAGGTTCTTTGGTCTAGTTTGTACTCTGTATTTAGTAGAATACGATATTCATCTATGTCTTCAACTTGCCCTAAGCTCCTGAATGTTTCGGAGTAGGGATTGTCTCTTAAGATGTTGACCAGACTTCTAATGATGTTCTTGTCTCTTGCTTTGTATGACTTATCTCTACTGCATCGAAAACGATGCGACAAGGTAGGATCATCATCATAGAAGTATAGCTGCAAGTGGCTCGGGTTATCATCTCGTTGACCGAACGAGTGTATGTTGTGGTACATTTGTCCATGAGCTCGAAAAGTGTACACTCCATTTCTTGAACTTGCGAGGTCATGGTCAAGTTGGACACAAAGCGTCGTGAAAGAAAAATGACCATTGAAGTATCTAATATTTTCCTGAAAATCTGTGATTCAAGTCCCACACTCGTGTATAGCAATCGAAGCTCTTCGTGGTTACGGCATCTCTAATTTGACTTTCCCATTATTGCAACAAAATCCCAATGATTCATATTCAAACCTTTTGCACCACAATGGCGGCAATCTGGTTGAGGCTTCAATATATGAGTGCTATCCGGTAGGTTGCGATAGATAACATCTGTTGTACCAGGTCGTTGGAGCCAACCACGTGCCATTTGTAGCAACAGGATATTTGAACCCACAACACAATCTGCATTGGGAGTGATACGTCTTTCGCATTTCGTTGGTTTTGCCGATTTCTCCTTGCTACCCTTTGCTCGGGTGTCTCATTTGCATAACGATCCTATCACGTGCCCGCTTAATTGCAACTTGGTCGGGCGTCATGCTTTGCGGCGTGCTCTGTCACGTTGTCTTCTTGCTTCGCACATTTCATCATTTTTGTAGAGAGGTTATTTATGATATATTGTATTTGCACAATTTGTAAAGTAGATTTTACCATTAGATCTTTCGCCTTGTAATAACCCATCGGATGTGATCGTACTTTGTGTAGGAATTGCAAATGAGGAAGTTAGCTGGTGTGGCTCATCGTCGTCATTTGAAGAACTTTCGCTTGCAACATAGGATGTTTGTTGAATAGAAATTCCAGAAGGGGTGTATAACAAATAATTGGTGCTAGATCTCTTTCGTTTGCGATGTTCATCAAGAACTATTAAAAAAACATAAATCAAAAGTATCACACATGTTTATTAGTATATTAGTTTAATGATGTAGCATAGGACTATAAAGCAAATAATATAATAAGTAAATTAAAATAGAAACCTTCTTTTCCTTTTCTTGTTCTCCTGTTCTTATCCGGCATGCTAGCAATTTCTTTCGTCATGTGTTAAAGCCTATAACAGAAATATATATACATACTCAGATGGTAGCATAAATATAATAATAGCACTAACATAACGAATTGCAGTAAATCAATGATACTCGGGTTAACATGTATATTTCTAGTGACAAGGTGAAGGTTTTTCTGATTTATTTTATTAACATTTATTTTTCTAGTGACAAGGTGAAGGTTTTGCAGTTATTTTTCAGGTTTTTTCCATTTATTTTATTAACATTTTTCTTAATGTTCACATAAGCAGATTGACCCATTATTCCTTTATCTTTTTTCTCTCCCTCCCATGCCCTCCCAGCCGCACTTCGGCCCACCGGCCCGACTCACTCCCCTCCTCTAACCCTAAAACTTTTCCTCCCGACATCTCTCTCATCTCCCTCTCTGTGGACACACCTCCCTCTCTCTCTCACACGCCGCCGCCCTCTCCCTCATCTCCCTCTCTCTCTCACACGCCATGCCGCTCCCTCCCTGCTCTCCTGGCGCCGACGCCTCTCCTCTCCCGGCGCCTCCCCCTCCTCTCCTCTCCCTCGCCATCGCCGCCGCCCAGATCTGCCAGGTTTCCCGTCGTTCGCGTCGTCTCCTCCACTCGCTCCGCCGCCTCTCGCGACCGCGCCTTCGCCTCCTCTCCAGCCACGCCTCCGCCTCCGCCTCCGCCTCCATCTCCTCTACAGCCACGCCTCCGCCTCCGCCTCCTCTCGCACCACGCCTCCTCCACTCGCACCGCCTCCTCTCGGGATCTCGACAAGCCCTCCTCCTCCGCCTCTCTCGCTCACGGCGCCTTCGTTTCCCTCCGCCTCCGCTACTCCACCTCACCGGTGAAGTCTTTCACCTCATCTTCCTCCTCTTCCTCATCTTCTGTTTCTAGCCCATTTTTTCCTCATCGGATTTGTATTACATCTGCTGTTCTAGGTACCTATGAGGGAGAAGAGGAGGGGTTCTCTCAGATCTGCACATTGGGGAGGAGGGAGAGCAAGCAGCCGCCGTCCATTGGAGTTTCCCTTGCTTTGAATCAAGGTAAGGATCCCAAATCCTTGTTCTTTACCTCAAATCGCACTGTAGTGTAGTTTGTTGGTAGATTTGATTGCTAGCCTCATTGATCCAGTGACAAATGCTAGAGTATTTAATCTCATTGCATCAATTAAACCAGTGCATGTGATGTCTGCTCTGAGGCTGAAGTGATGGTGCAAGTGATCTATCAGATAATTTTCATTATACTTAGTTCACAATATTGTGCAAGTGATGTCTTTCAAATTGTCAAAATCCTGGTACTGTTTATATGATGAGGCTAAAACGGATAGCAATCTGATAATGCTCATTGTTTGCTATCCTCCACTCGCACCGCCTCCTCTCGGGATCTCGACAAGCCCTCCTCCTCCGCCTCTCTCGCTCACGGCGCCTTCGTTTCCCTCCGCCTCCGCTACTCCACCTCACCGGTGAAGTCTTTCACCTCATCTTCCTCCTCTTCCTCATCTTCTGTTTCTAGCCCATTTTTTCCTCATCGGATTTGTATTACATCTGCTGTTCTAGGTACCTATGAGGGAGAAGAGGAGGGGTTCTCTCAGATCTGCACATTGGGGAGGAGGGAGAGCAAGCAGCCGCCGTCCATTGGAGTTTCCCTTGCTGCTGAACTGAAGGTAAGGATCCCAAATCCTTGTTCTTTACCTCAAATCGCACTGTAGTGTAGTTTGTTGGTAGATTTGATTGCTAGCCTCATTGATCCAGTGACAAATGCTAGAGTATTTAATCTCATTGCATCAATTAAACCAGTGCATGTGATGTCTGCTCTGAGGCTGAAGTGATGGTGCAAGTGATCTATCAGATAATTTTCATTATACTTAGTTCACAATATTGTGCAAGTGATGTCTTTCAAATTGTCAAAATCTCGACATCGTTTATATGATGAGGCTAAAACGGATAGCAATCTGATAATGCTCATTGTTTGCTATAAATGAGATCTTTGGTAACAGTTTGGGCTGCTAGAGTTCTCACTGAAATATAAAACAGTTAATTCATGTGTTCTAAACTGTTTAGTATGAATTAAATAGGACAAGATGTGTTCTATAGGATTTAGTTCAAGCATATAGTTACATTTTTGTTATACCTGTGAATCACCGGTAGTAATTTTTCAATAGTCTCTTGCTCTGTTAGTATTTGTTGTTAGACGTTAGAAGTACTACATCAGTAGTTGTTCTTTAGTCAATAGTTGTTCCTTGCTGCGATTGGAATAGTTCAAAATTGTAATGGCAGCATAGTTAGTGCTTGTTGCCTCTCTATGTAGTCTTCTTCCCCTCAAATTTATTTTCCTCAACCATCACCTTCTTCCTGCTCAAGACATGCATTATTAGTTCCTTTGAACTAAGTATAGCTAATTAGTTCCTTTGTGGACTTCCTGTTCATTCTTTGATCCCTTGCTTGATTAGCCATTGTTTTTTATTGTTAAACTTAAAACATCCGAACAAGTAGCTCGTGCTTCAGTAAATTTTCAGATCATGCAATTTAGCAGGCTCAGTTTTTTTTTCTATTTTCAAAACCTTTATTTTAGTGACTGTTCTTTGAATATGCATTTAGATCAACTGAAAAAGGTGTCTTGTGCCACTGCATGCTAACACTTCCTCGGTTATCTTTTTTCTTGCTAATTTTTTTATACTTCGGTTTCATTGTTGCTTAAGAAATTCCTAACCAAAGCATGGATTTATTTGGAACAGGCTTTAGTGATTCACGAAGAAGAGGCTTTTGGAAGAAGGGCGGAAGCCATATGTGATTCCTGTTGGTGGATCAAACTCATTGGGAACTTGGTATTATCCTATATTCAATGCTAACTCAGAAACCACAATTTCTTCTTCTTATTTTGGTGTTTATAGCATACTTTGAACTTAAAACATCCGAACAAGTAGCTTTATGCTATGGAACTTTGGGAATTATCTAGGCACTGAACCTAGCTGCGTGTGCTTTATACTAAGCATGACTAAAGGCAGCTAGTGAGTATATACATACACGTTGCTTTCAGAAAAGAGTATATATATGTATACATACAAGATTAATATGCAGCTAGGGTACGTTGGTTAATTAAATTGGCGTGCATATTTTGAAAGAGGTATGCGTACATATATACGTATGTATATACTAATTATTTAGCTACACGTACGCAGTAGGAATTATTTGTGAATGGTGATGAGATGAGCACGCACTGTGGTAGATATTCTTATGAGTAGTGACAATGTCACCCTCACACTTTTGCTTGTACTGCCATTAATCTCCAGTTGTCCTTATTTATCTGTTTACTCCTTTGCTCTCTCCCTCATCCCTCTCTCTCCCTCTCTCTCTCTCTGCCCTCCCTTTCTTGCAACACCTCCATAATATTCTTCAGCTCTCGCTCCCTTATTCAATACAGCTTGCCTTTTCATATCTTGCTGTCTACACACCTCACCTTTCCCCTGCTGCAGTTGCTGATCTATATATCTCTCTCCCACAGATCACTACCAGAGAGACAAGAGTTACTAATCTTGTTTGTTTTTCCATTTCTATTCGTTCTCCTATCTTTTCCATTCTGCAGCTTGTTGCATAGCAGTGGATCTTGGAAGAAACAAGTAGCGACAAAGAGAGAAAAATCGTCCCAAATATGTATTTATCCTTCTTCGTCAGATCATCAGATCTATCCTCCCTCTGATCCCCAAAGAGGTAAGGATGAGCAAGTTTTTGAATAGCTTGCTAGATGCACCTGAGAGATGCACCTGAGAGAAAAAATTGAGAAGAAAGTTTGCAGTCTAGTCCTCTTTTCTTGCTACTAATATATTATCCATGCTCCCTGAGATTTATGCAAACATCAGGTTATTTTTACTTGGAAATTTGTGCTTCTTGTGCCATATCATCATACATGCACGCATATGCATTCATACAGTGGTTCACTCTCCATGCATTTGTTTTAATTGCCTTTTTCTTCTTCTTTAAAGGCTGGGGTATCATTTACTGATATTGAATGGTAAAAAGAAAAAGGGCACTCAAACTAAAGCTTGGTACCTTTTTACTGATATAATGTAAAACTAAGGCTGGGGTATCACACATGAATTCTGAACACACTAAAATAAAACATCCAAGAGGACAGTTACAAAACACACTTGCAGCTAAAACAAAACATCCAAGAGGACAGTTACAAAACACACTTGCAGCCATCACACTCAAACCACAGTTGCTAGATATGCCCATCTATTTTCAACAAATCTGGTCACAAATGTGAGATCGACAACTCCCATGACTAACGACCGTCGTAAAGCTGCATGTTACAATAGAAATGTTGCGGTTAATATATTTGGTTTACATATTACAAATTTTTAATGAGTATTTATTTATGATACTGCAACTACTTACTCTCGAGGTCACGTGTCTCATGATGACTTGGATTAAATGAAAATGTTGTGTGGTCTGAAGTCTCCAAGCACCCTATTATCGAGAATTGAAAATTTTTAGTTATTGCAATTAAAACAAATATGCTTATATATAGAGACGTGGAATCAGGTACCATGTCTGTAATTTTTTTTTAGCATAGTTCCTAAGACAATGTGCTTGCCCGGCTGGTGATTCCCAAGAAGGCTGCGGATTTGAGTCAAATGTTGACACCAAATGCCAACAATTAAAAGGTTGAACCTATAAATTAAACATAGAAAAATATAAAATTGTGTTATATGTACATATAATCATTGTATATTTTTGACAATGAATTGTTGCTTTCTATCAACTAATAGGTACCTTGTGTCCATTAGTGTGACCTCTCTGTAAAGATTAGGTCGAAATGCTCGATTGACCCCGATTAATACGGCTATTCCAGCTATGTCTACGCCAATGATTGTTAGACAAATTTAGAAATTCTCTTTTATCAATATGTAACTAATTAAGATGCAATGTACGACATGACTTACCTACAAAAGTCTTGTTAGGACGATGGTACACTTCAGTGAAAGACATAAGATGCTTTGGGTACTGTGGAAACTGAATTGGCACATTGTAAGGCTCAACACTTGTCTTTCGGGTGAAAACACATTCAAATGGGTTTCCTATGCTTCTGAACTCAACCTCCCCATAGTTTGGTTGGAATTGCACCCGATGAATGGTATAGCTATGTCCTTCATTGAGTAGCATGTTTAAAGTATCAACACTATCCCTTGATATGGCTTCAATTTTTGATCCCTTCAAACACAAATTCAAACAATATTAGCTTGTGATAGAATTATTTTGTTACTATTATTAGCATTCGCTATTTTTGGAACTTACAGTCGTATCCATGAGGATAAATCGTTGAAGGTTGCCATGATCTTCAACATGGAACTTGACGTCCACTCTAACAACAATACTCCATAATCTGTCTACGTCCCATAATTCAAGGTCGTCGAAATTTTTAAACCTTGTAAAATAAGGAGCGCATTTTAGTTTTATATTGCTTTATGTTTTATTGTAGGTTAATTTCGATAGATCATAAACTAACATAGTCACCACCGGTTGTCCAGAGAAGTCCGCATACAATCTCTTTCGACTAACATTCATTGGTTCCATTTATGTAATCTAAAAAATATATTTAGGAAATATGTTAGATCACGAAGAACAAAATATAACCAGTATAATATATACAAAGTCTACTTCTATATTCACTCTAAAAGGAAGTAATTTAAATTTAGAACATTCGCGCTGTATTATGCATGTTTTGACTCTACTGCATGTTTTGACTCTTTTCATGAATCTCTAAGCATAAGAATAAGAAACACATGAAGCATAAGAACCAACCATGAAGCATAAGAACCATATTAGTACATGCTGCCCATATCGTCTTCTTTAGTTAGCATGGTTGACCATTTACCATTGCAGTATGAGTAGCACAGTAAAGTTTGAAATGCTGAATGGAAATTAAATTTGCATAAGTGCAGTGCTCATGGAAACACATGAAGCATGAGAATAAGAAACACATGAATTGAGAAGAAGGCTAGTAGTGCTTTATGCAAATTTCAGTGTTTTCTGTTTGCATAACTGCAGTTGTTTCATGTTACATAAAGAAGATATATATTAAACCTGGTGGCAGTTGTTTCATGTAACATAAAGAAGATATACTTACATTTCAGTGCTTTATGCTCTCACATTCTATTCCAGATCTTCCAATTGGTCTGTTTAAGAAAAAATTGAGAAGAAGGTTAGTAGTGCTTTATGCAAATTGTTTTGTTTAAGAAAAAATGAGAAGAAGGTTGTGCACATCTATCATTTCTGTTTTAGAAATGTATTCGAAAACCAGTATCATTCATGTGCACATATTGCATCCAATACAATATTTCTGACAACCAAAGCCATACTTCAACTTTAAGCAAAACTCACATCATAAAACTGACGAACCTTGTTGAAAAATGTTTGGCAGAGAAAGAGGCATAAACAAGGAAAGCATGTAAAAAAATATCTCACAACCTTACTACATCGTCAATCAACATTCACGACCACGAAATAGCCGTAACCAATTCCACAGATGCTACATATACTTATACTACAAGTGATAACCAAGGAGCTATCTTTTTTATACTATAACTCTATGACATATTATCTTTTTTTTGCTACAGCATAGTTTGTTTTTGGTTATGGTGCAGAAAGTGAATCTCTAAGCAATGGTAAATGGTATTATGCATGTTTTGACTCTACTGCGTGTTTTGACTCTTTTCCTGAATCTCTAAGCATACTTTGAAGCACAAGCATACTAACACCCAAAGAAAGATAAAACATAAGCACAAGTACATAACACCTGAATTCCAAGCATTTTTTGCTACAAAGATAGTTTGTTTTTGGTTATGGTGCGTAAAGTGAATCTCTAAGCAATGGTAAATGGTATTATGCATGTTTTGACTCTACTGCGTGTTTTGACTCTTTTCCTGAATCTCTAAGCATACTTTGAAGCACAAGCATACTAACACCCAAAGAAAGATAAAACATAAGCACAAGTACATAACACCTGAATTCCAAGCATTTTTTTGCTACAGCATAGTTTGTTTTTGGTTATGGTGCAGAAAGTGAATCTCTAAGCAATGGTAAATGGTATTATGCATGTTTTGACTCTACTGCGTGTTTTGACTCTTTTCCTGAATCTCTAAGCATACTTTGAAGCACAAGCATACTAACACCCAAAGAAAGATAAAACATAAGCACAAGTATATAACACCTGAATTCCAAGCATGTTCAAATTTAGCTACATACCAAGGATCACATGTATTGGTAGAAAATTCTAGAAAATATGATGCAGTGTTTCTGTTTGCATAACTGCAGCATGAAGCATGAGAATAAGAACCAGCATGAAGCATGTACTACAAGCTGATAACCAAGGAGCTATCTTTTTAATACTATAACTCTATGACATATTATCTTTTTTTTGCTACAGCATAGTTTGTTTTTGGTTATGGTGCAGAAAGTGAATCTCTAAGCAATGGTAAATGGTATTATGCATGTTTTGTACATAACACCTGAATTCCAAGCATGTTCAGCCTAGCTACATACCAAGGATCACATGTATTGGTAGAAAATTCTAGAAAATATGATGCAGTGTTTCTGTTTGCATAACTGCAGCATGAAGCATGAGAATAAGAACCAGCATGAAGCATGAGAATAAGAACCAGCACTACTAACCTTGCAGGGAGGAAGTTCAGTTGCGGCCAGGCTGCAGATGGAAGGATGGAAGACGCCAGGGTCCAGGGAAGACGCCAGGGTCCAGGGCAGACGGCAGGGTCCAGGGCAGACGCCAGGGTCCAGGTCTTGGCTGCAGATTGAAGTGGTATTTAGATAGTACATTTTCTTCTCAAGATAGTAGTATATATATAGTATGTAAATGGGCAGGGCAGAACGCTTCGTTTCTTGCTGGAAGCGGGAACTGAAAATCGGAAGTGCAAATTTTGGGGTTTTGAATTTTCCCACGTATGTGTATGTGTACAAAAAGACCCTAGGTTTTGTGTTCCCATGTATGTATTTTGGGTTTTGTGTTCAACTGGAATTGAAGCCATGGAAACGCTTCGTTTCCTGCGCGTAGGGCTGGCCGGCTGGCTTGTATTGAAATGACGCTGGCTTGAATTGAAATGACGCGGGAAGCATTAGGGGGAGCTAATTGAATGATCTGAGACGTGGGAAGAAACTGTGACTTAATATAGTAGAGATAAGTATTTGTAGCGGTTTTTGTTTGGAACCGCCACTGATAATGCATTATCAATTATCAGTGGCACTATATCAGTAGCGGTTCGAAAAACCGTCACTGATTGCAGTTACGAACCGCCACTGATGGCAGTTTTTCTAGCAGTGTTAGCTTTTCCAAAAAATGAAATGACAAAAAAATTACAAGAAATATTATCACGTTCATATCTTGAAAATCAAGTGTTTCGTACTTGGCCACCCATCTTTGGATGCTAGTTAATTTATCCGGCTCTAAGTTTTGATTCGATGTAGAGCAAGCAAGGTTGTAAGAATCTACAAGACTTCAACAACTTTCGCATTTCACAATGTGTTAGGGAATTGTTTTTTCATGAGACTATACCCTCCCTGTATTTTTGGAAGAAGCGTTATGAGGTCGCTTGCATGGATGCATGTTGCAGCCAGAGATCTGACTCTTGGCTAGAAATCAGTCAAACAAAAAAAAAATGTGAGAAAATCATTGCAAATTATTAATAAACAAATTCAAGGTCAGGAAGGCAAGACGGAGGGACAACCGGTGATCTAACCAACATGAAAGGCCCATGGTGGTGCTCATGGAATAGTGGCGAAGTTCAGGAATTTTTTTTAAATAATACTTTTTTTAAACTGAATTGCAATTTTAATACTCGAAAAATAAAAATTGCAAAAATAATATGTATTCGCCATACCGTACGACGAACACCCTATTTTCGCCGAACCGTGTGGCGAATACCCTATTTTCGCCGAACCGTGTGGCGAAAACATCATAATTCCGCAATTAATTTGCTACACGGGGATCAAGGTTCTTTTCGCCGCACGATTTGGCAAATACCCTATTTTCGCCGTACGGTATGGCGAAAATAGGGTATTCGCCACGCGGTTCGGCGAAAACTGCTCGGTAAAACGTTGGCCGAAGCCAGATCGATCTCGATCGATCTCTGCTCGCCCTTGCCCGAAGGAGAAAAAAAGGAGGCGGCGCCATCGGCCGGAGGAAGAGAAGAGGGAAGGAGAGAGGGAGAGGGAGAGAGAGAGAGGAAGGAGAGGCAAAGGAAGGAGAGGGAGAGGGAGAGGGAGAGGGAGAGAGAGAGAGAGAGAGAGAGAGAGAGGAAGAAGGAGGAGGAGGAGGAGGAGGAGAAGAAGAAGAAGAAGAAGAAGAAGGAGAGGAGAAGAAGAAGGAGGAGGTAACATCGCAACTTTGCTTAATTTCGCGTTTTTCAATTTAGAGTAGCGATCTAGAGTAGTGCAAATTAGAGTAGCGATCTAGAGTAGTGCAATTTAGAGTAGCGATTCTAGTTGTTTAATTTAGAGTAGTGATATTAGTTTCGATATTAAAAAGTTGTTAAATTTGCAGTAATGAATTTACATATTAGCAACGTTGAAGAAATAATTAATCAGTAGCTGATCGGTCGACCTAGGATTAGAGATTAATCGTCTAGTCGGAGGATTAGCTGAACTAATCGGTCAATTAATAATCGGTTGGTTAGCTAGGGCAATATATCGATGTAATTACTAAAATACTAAAAGAATCGAGATTAGGCCCGATTAATCCCGATTAATCGGTTTGCCTATTTGTTTCACCGTAAACAAAAAAAATGAAATCTTTAGAGTTTCGATCACAAGCTAATCGGCCAGTTAATCGGCTAATCGGCCGATTTTTTTGAACATTGCATATTAGTAGCAAATAGGCATGTTATACATGCACTATAATATTATAATATTATAGTATCGATAGCGCGATAATTAATTAGCGTTGTTGAATTTACGATTCTGATTTTACATTTTAAGTACGGATGGAAAAATTTATTTTGTCTATGTCGTCGCAGTGATGTCGGAACCAGTGAAATTCAGGGCATATTATGGCGATGGTGAAGTAAAAAATGGGCAGAATGGAGTAGATTTAAGCAGCTTTGCGGTCACCTTGGCTAAGCACTTGTCCCCTAATACTGTTAGCATTCGTGATATAAAACTTTGGCTGACCCAATTTTTTTTCCCCTGAATCCAAGTGTTTATTCTGTTACCATCCAAATAGTATTCACGCGTAGCAAGGGTGACCCGGCTGTGTGGGAGTTGAAGAAAGTAGATCGAACACAGTTGTGGCAGAAATAGTTAAAGTGGTGCAAGGGATCTAGCATTGAATGTGTGATGCTGGTGCAAGCTTGCCCTAGGGAAGAGGTGTGTACTATTGGTGTGAGCGAGAGTAGCACATCGGCTACAGCTGAACAAGTTCAGCCAGTGGTGTCGGTTGAGGCAGCAGCGGGGGATGATCACATAGAGGGAGCAAGCGCAGAAGGTCGGGCTAATGAAGGGGAGGATATCGATCAACTTGTGGATCATTTGGATTGGGTGGACCGTATGTCGACAGAACAGGAAACAGAAATGTTGGACCCTGATGATACCATCGGCGAAGATGATGAACGGGAGGAAGATGATGAAATGCATGGTAGTACTGGCTCAGCGGAGGTACCCATCCCCGATGAATGGAACAGGCAGAACAAAGCTGGTATGGAAGTTTGTGGGGCCATGATTCGCATTGTGAGTATGGTACTGGTGCCATTCGGTTGAATCAAATGTTCCTGAACAATTCTGAATTGAAGTTGGCAGTGAGGTTGTGGGCACTATCACTGCAAAGAGAATTTCGGGTTGTCCTGTCTAGCCCAGATAAGTACACAGTGAAGTGCGTAATCGATGGTTGTGAATTTCGAGTACATGCATACAAGCCGAAGTGTGGGACGTATTGGATTGCATCAAGAGTGGACGAGCACACATGCAGGCTAGAAAATGTTCTTGTCAAACACCGTAACTTGAATGTGGCTCTAATAGCTAGCGTGATGTTTAATGAAATCATTGAGAAGCGGGATATCGAGTGTTTGTATATTCAAAAAGCAATGTTACGAACATTTAAGTATCAGATAAGCTACTCGATGGCCTGGCGTGCGAAGCAGAAAGCATTAGAGAAGAGGTTTGGCACATACGAGGCTTCGTACTACAACCTACCTCGTGTGCTTGAAGTATTGAAGCAAACCAATCCTGGCACATACACCGCTTTCAAAGAAAGCGAAGCAGATGCAAATGGGATCTGTACATTTCATCGTGCTTTCTTTTCATTGGGGCCTTGCATTGCATCATTCAGGTACTGTCGTCCATTGCTTTGTGTTGATGGTACTTTCCTAACTGGAAAATACAAGGGGTAGATTCTGACAGCCATTGCGGTTGATGCGAACAACCACATACTTCCATTGGCCTTTGCATTTGTTGAGGGTGAGAATCGGGATAGCTGGCTGTGGTTTTTCAGACATCTGAAGGTGAGGGTAGTTGGTGATCGGCCCAGCATGTGCATCATTCATGATCGTTACAAAGGTATCCTTTCGGCAATTAAGACTCTACAGGAGGACCGAGATGAACCATTTTCATAGCCTGACTTGCAGAACAGGTGGTGCATGAGACATTTGGGTGCCAATTTCTTTAGGCAGTTCAAAAGCAAGAAACTGATGAACCTATTTAAGAGGTTATGCAAGCAGAATCAGGCACATAAGTTCAACGCACTATTGGCCGAGTTGGATAAGCACACCAGTGCGCATATCGAAGAGATGAAGAAGCAACCACCTACGCCGAACGAATGCCCACCCAAAAGGCTAACACCCCTTGGGGAGCTCGATCCTCCTAATATGAGGAGACGAACGTCAAGGAACATTAAGTGTTTCTCGCACTGGATAGAGGCTGAGCCTTTAGAGAAGTGGGCATTGCTCCATGACACCGGCGGCGCCAGGTTAGTATGGTACATTAAAATATCAAATCACCGCTGAACAAATGGGGCTGTTGTTCTAAACTGTTATGCGTTGAACAGGTTTGGCGTCATGACAACGAACATAGCCGAGGTTTACAATTGGGTCATCCGAGGCCTCCGTCCGCTACCGCTTGTGGCCATCCTTGAAGGCATGTTGCATAGCATCGTTGCCTACTTCCAAAAAAGGCATGCGGAAGCGGTACTTCATGCCTCGACATTGCAAACGCCGTATTGTTCGCGGATGATGACCTACATGGAGGAACGAACCATGAAAGCTCAGCAGCATATGGTGCATAGCTTCGGGGTCACTGAATACCGCTTCGAGGTGACTCTTCAATGCAAAAGGGGATTGGGAACGAACACAGCGGTTATTACGCACGAGGTTAATCTAGGCCAAGGGGCATCTGGATGGTGTGAATGCACCTGCAATAAGCCAAGACTTCTCCATATTCCTTGCTCACACGTAATGGCTACTTGTGGGCAAATTGGGATGAACACGTCGCAATACATGTCCCCTTTCTACTTGAAGGATCATGTTATCCATACCTGGTCTGGTGAGTTTTGTGGTTTTCATGCACATGGTGATTTCACTACGATTAACAAAGATGAGCGCATCTGTTTGCCGGATCCAACCCTGCGGAGGTGTGCGAAAGGGCAGTTTGGTCGACCACAGACTAGGCGCATTCGCAACGACATGGATGAATCTGAAGTGGGTGGCCCTCTTAGGAGGTGTTCTGAGTGCGGTGAGTATGGCCACCAGACAAACCAGTGCACGTAGGGTGTAGGTTCTGAACGTGGTGGTGGCTATATATCGAATTATGTAATTATATGCGCGTTGTCACATTAATTGCATTTATTGTAATATTGACGCGATTGGATGTCTTTTATTCATATATGTTGTGTCTTTTATTCATATATGTTGTGTTTCTCATATGTTGTGTACTTTTATTTATGTTGTGAATCATGTGATGAAAAATTAGTTTGATCTTGTGCTGAAAAATTGGTTAGGATTAATCTTGCAAAATTGCTTGCATGAAGGACCAAACATTCAAACCTCCAAAAATAGAAACTTTGCATTTGCGCCGAACCAAATAACTAAAAATCGCGTTTTTCGCATGTATGACGGACCAAACTTTTTGGTCTGTCATAAACGTGATTTTGATGCTTTTACGCTTGTACAAGAAATCGCGTTTTTTCCATGTATGACGGACCAAATTTTTTGGTCTGTCATACACATGATTTTGGCGACCTCGTTTTTCCCATGTATGACGGACCGAATTTTTGGTCATCATACACATGATTCTCGAGACCTCGATTTTCCCATGTATAACGGACCAAATTTTTGGTCCGTCATAAACGTGATTTTGAGGTTTTTGCGCTGACCAAGTTCTTAAAAACAAGTAAGTTTTTCATTTGTCATTTGGGTGGTTTTTGGTCTGTGCTGGATGTTTTTGTGCACGGTTAAGGGTTTTGAGCTAATGTGGACTTTATGCAATGCTCATGTGAGTATTTGCATGGACTAATGTTGAGTCAAGTCGTGGACTTGTGCTCGGATTTGTTTTTGCGGTTTGATCATGTGCAGGTATTGCTTGAAGACGAACGTGGTCGATGACGGGACCGGAACTAGGTTCATGGAGGAACTGAGGTTCGGGACTAGGTTCAGGGAGGAACTGAGGTCTTGGTGGTCAAGGATGTCATGCGGGACGTTCGGGCTAAGAGAATGGTGCACATGAAGAATGGTTAGTCACGTGAGAATGGCAGGAGGTCATTCGCGTGCAAAGTGTTAGTCACGTGAGTATGGCAGGTGGCCATACGCGTGCAAAGTGTTAGTCACGTGAGTATGGTAGGGTTGCCATACGCGTGCAAGAGTTGTACTCGGCCAGGTTGGGCCAAGTAGAGTTGTGTTGGATACAGATTCCTTCTAGGGAATAGGAATCGTATTCAGAACTCCTTGTGGGTTGGTGCTTTAAATAGGAGGGGTGTCTCCTGTTAAAGGGCATCAATTGAACCAAGTAGAGCTGAGCGCATCAAGCCTTGAGCTTGGTTTTAGGGTTTGTACTCTTTTGATGAGAGTATTTTAGACAAGAAATAAAGATCAATTCTTCCAAGATTTTTGCGTGCTACAGTAACCACGTCGCTACAGTGTTTTCTGTTTTGGTTCTTGTTTGCATGCTTGTTCTAATTCTAGATTGGTTTTTGATCGTTGAGTTTCATCTTGATTTGATCCATCAAAAACCGTTCTAGGGTATTGATTTAGAGTTTCTCAAAGTCTAGTTGATTAATCTTTTGAAGATCTTGTTTAATCTTGAAGTTTTGATTAGATTGATTCTCGTCAAGTTCTGAAACAGCAAGCTTGCGAAGCTTATAACTTTTGATCCGTAAGTCCGATCGAGCTGATTCTTTTTGGGTTTGATTCGTATTGGAATCTAGTTTCTTGTGTCCAAATTTCAGATCGTTTCGACGGTTGGATCTCCGGGAATTCTTGTTTTACCGAATCTCTATTATTCTGTTTTTGTCGAAAACGAGGCAATTATTTGGTTCTGTTTTGGGGTGAACTTTTAGTAGATAAAGAATTTGGTTTTAGCTTCCGTACAATCATTCACCCCCCCTCTGATTGCTATATTCGTATACTTCGATCCTACATATGTTCAACCCTTATGTCTGTTATTCATATACGTTGTGTACTTTTATTCATATATGTCGTGTTTCCCATATGTTGTGTAGTATTATTTATGTTGAAACATTTCTATGTGTAGGGATGGAGCAGGTCGACTCACTTCTGGACCCTGTGTTGGATGTGCGGCACCGTGCGCATATCCACAGGACACAGGGCAAAGACAAGTTGGCCTTACTGCGGATTCATGTGCCTAATAAGGCATGGTGCGTTGACCCTCGCTTCCACACCAGGTTAGTTGCAGTACTTGTACATGTTACATTTTTCGTACAATTAGTGTTCATAACATTCAATTGATGCAACTCTATTCTTCCTCGTTAGGCTGGCACGTGCTGGGCTGCTTCCGCTAGTCCGCATGGTAGAGGGTTCAGCTGTCGACCCCAGTGAGCACGACCCCCAGGCCGAGGGTGACGACGGTCCACAGTGGTCGCGGCGTTTCCTGTTCGATAACTCGCTGATAGCGTGTTTGGTCGACCGCTGGAGGCCGGAGACGCACACTTTTCACCTTCCCTTCGGGGAGGTGACGGTGACACTGCAGGACGTCGCTATGTTCACTGGCTTGCTGATCACCGGGGCACCGATCGGACCCTTGGTGACTCCTACTGGGTGGGAGGCGTACTTGCAGGCGCGCTTCGTCGGGGTTGCGGATGTCGACCCATAGATACCGATAGGCCAGAGGCACGGGCCATCGAAGAGGTGGTTGTCGCAGTTCGAGGTTAGTGACTCTACATGTTACTATGTTACTCCAGCTTTGCATAACATTAACGTGATATCACACTCTTTCAATTGTCGCAGGTGCAGCGGATGGCGGCTCTGCCCACCAACTACCAGGTTGCTAGGCACCTTGAGGCCTATCTGCTTTGGTTGTTCGGCTGGGTGATGTTCATGTCGAGTCACGGCGACACCATGGACGCGCGTTGGATAGCCTATGCACGGGCTATTGCGGACGCGGAGCCTGACGACGTACCGCAGGTATCCTAGGGTTCGGCGGTTCTTGCTGCCACGTATCGCACCCTTTGCGACGCATGCGTGAAGAAAGGCAAGAACCCCAATCTTACCGGGATGCCACTTCTTCTTCAGCTGTGGTCATTCGAGCGCTTCTCCGTGGGTCGACCCTATGTTGACCCTCGACACTACACCGCCGACATGTACGGCGGTGATGCGCTGGACCGACCGACAATGGGCTCTCTTTGGACCAGGCGACAGGTACATGTTCTTACTCATTAATGGAATTGTAATTTCAATGCCATGTGCTTATAGTTAGTTCTACTTTATTGCAGCCACAGTGGGTAGGTGTCCAGGTACGTGCGGCGTACCTCTCCTTCACGGAGGCCTTCGACCACCTGAGGGAGGGGCAGGTCGTCTGGGACCCTTACAGCGACCAGCGTGTAGCAGAGAGAGCTGCGGGTGTGGGGGGGCTGTCGCTGCTGTGCTACAGGGACCATGCTTACTGGATGACGAGGAGGAAGCTCGTCTTCGACGTCTTCGTAGAGGACTACGCGCCGCACCGAGTCCTCAGGCAGTTCGGACTACGCCAGGTGGTCCCTGTTCCTTTGGGGGAACGCGTGCCAGCGAAAGTGCACTCGTGAGTTACTCGGCACTACAAGTATGCTAAGTGCTTATGATATATTTGTAATAATGAGGTTTTTTATGCAGGTACTCCACCCAGGGACCCCAGAAGACCATGGTGACCTTGCTACAGAGGATGGCGCCGTGGCTTGCGCAGTGGGAGGGAGCGCTGGAGGATGTTGTTGAGGAGGACACGCCCTACGAATCCTCCTCCTACCAGGAGTATTTGTCCTGGTATGTGCGTCGGACCCGTACTCGTCTCCTACGTGTGGAGGAGCAGCCGGCCCAGGTGTTTGCTCCTAGCGTCGCAGACTTGTACTCGAGCCATGCAGGAGTAGCATTGCACGAGATGGTAAATCTCATTATGTTTTTACTCATTAATGCAATTGTAATTTCAATGCCATGTCGTTATGTTTATCGTTTGTTTGTACGTGACAGATGGACGAGGCTAGGGACTTGCACCAGCATGCCACTGACTTTCTGACTAGGCTACAGCAGGGGGCCACTTTCACACTGGACCAGGTATCAGAGACCATGAGGCGTGTGGAGGCGCAGTCCCGACGGATTGTGGAGATTGGTGCTGCTTGCCACGTCCCAGCCCCGACTGTTTCGGCTGGCACCTCGTCCAGGCCGCCACCCGGGCTTAGCTCCTCAACACCACCTTCTCGACCACCACTACAACCGGGGTCCAGCTTCCACACCCTGGTGCCTCCAGCTCCAGGCACGGTTGGAGGATCCAGTTGGCAGGCGCCAACACATGGGCCTACCATGGTCCCCACACCCAGTAAGCCGATAAATATTCAGTTGATCTCATTTCGAATCTAATCTCCTCACTATAATTAAATGTTAATGTCTGTACTGTAGGCCTCCTAGGACAGGCCTCTACTTCGGACACCCAGTCAGGGTACGGCATCCCTGACTACTGGACCGATCAGTTCTTCACAGGGGCTCAGTTCACGCAGCATCCTCAAGCCACGCAGTACACGCCGTCTCCTCCAGCCACACAGATCACGCAGCCTCCTCCAGACACGTTGCCTCCCCGCGTGCGTCGCCCGGTGGATCGGTACAGCCCTTCGGACTACGGCCAGGCGGGACCGTCGCGGGTGCTTCACCCACGACCTCTCGACGATGCATCTCCTTCAGCGCGTCGGCAAAGGAGAGGTCGCGCTAGGGGTAGGGGTCAGGATCCACCGCTAGGGGGTGATCAGGATTAGGCTGTGCGTCCTTTTTGGGTACTTTCTCCTATTATGTTTTACCATCTATTTTGTGTACTTTCTCATATACATGGTCCATTAGATATTTATGTCATCTTTAGTCATATCAACCTCGTGTCATTATTGCTTTTTCAGCTTTTGTCATATCAACTTTTCCAGCTTTTGTCATATCATCTTTTTCAGCTGCATAATGCTGCCTAAAGCCGACTATGGCAGAGATTCCCTGTCTAAAGCTGTGGGCATAGCCAGGCTCATGTCCCATCACATGGGAAGCTGTAGAAGCATCCGATGCTCGTGGATTTGAACTACTCTGAAGTCCGCCAGACTCTCCTTTGGCTGCCCTGTAACACCCCGGCATTTAATATGCCTGAATGCTACCAAACATAAGCTAAACAACATCTAAATACCACAATTAAACATAAATTCCAGCAAAGGCGCACATGCTGAAGACCGAGATTTCGGCAGCATCTCCTTTGTTTTAACATGATTTGAAGGAGCAACAACAGTATAGCAATATAAGGCAATATGAGAGACAGCTAAAACAGCAATAATTAAAGGCTTAACGACAATATAAGTCTACTTTCAAGCATTTAATGTCTCCAAGAGTCAAACGAACAATAAGACTCTCATATAGCAAAGCTAAACCTTAAAGCAATAATCATCACATGCAGTTTATTATCAAAAACTAATGGAATGACTTGTGGAATCAAATGAGTGAAGCTATGTGCGGAAGTGTGACTATTTTTCTTCCCCGCATGCCAGTCTCATGGTACCTAAAACAACAATAAAACACAAGCGTGAGTTCAAAACTCAGCAAGCATATTGCAATGGTACAACAAGAATAATTACATAGCAATAATATCTCACATCATGTAACCCATCTCATTCATGATCACATATCATTATCATCATCATTATGTATGCAATGCAATGCGATGCTCATGTCTCCTTGGAAACTCATACCGGTATGGTTGAGTGCACACCCGTCGGTATGCACCCTCTCCCCCCTTCCATCCCGAAGATGGAGGGTGCCTACTCCTCGCTTCTGTTCACCGCGGTGAATGGAATCACGATGTAGGACTTACTCATTGGCTCTCCGGAATAGTCATAACTTTCTCACCGACCTTCCCCGGATTAGTTATGACTTTCTCACCGCCCGGGCCATGTAACATGCCATGTATGCAAATATGCCAACATCATAATTAACTTGTACATTAACACATGGCATCATAGCATACTCATCATAGCATAGGCAATCATTAGAGCATGGCAAGTGATCATATCATATAATCAAGTTCATCTAGTCTCAACTAGCAACCTACAAACCGCTATCCATTGCAATACACTTGCCTCAACCACGGGCAACGGATTGGCGGGAAGTGGAAGGCACTCCCGGGGTCGCACCACCTGCACATAGGTACCACACACTCACAATCATGTCCACAAAATAGTACACAAACCCTCATCTACCCCGACATTGCCAACTACTTGCAAAACCCAAAAATAGAGGTTCTGTCCCGTCGGGACAGCATCCTTCCAAAAGGCATAACTTGGGTTCTGGGACTCCAAATCAATTAAACGAGTACATCCTCGCATAGCTTAGGAAATTTCCTAACTTTTTCTAAGTATACAGAAAGACTGATTTGGATTCTAAAGTTGTTTAATCTACAAAATACCGTGATCTGTTCCAATCACGTCACAGATTTTAATACGCTCGGTAAAACAAGCATAACTTTCAAACGGCTGGGCGGGATTTAAAGTTCTTTATACCCACTGAAAGGTATTGAAATTACCTACAACTTCTTCAACAGCCGTACGACCAAATTCCGACTCTAAATTGGCGAAAAATCAAACCCTAGGTCGACTGCTCATGCTGCCCGAAACGGAGAACGTGGCAACTTCTAGATCTAATCCAATCTACTCAATTCCAGTACCACCAATTGATCTAAAAACATGATAATGATCCTTAGAACAGTACCTAGAACAACCCCAAGGTTTCCCATGGCCATACCTTCGCCCGACGACCGAAAACCCAACGAATCTCCTCCCGGATCGCTCCTCGCTCCTCGCTCCAACGGATGGATCTTCGAGGTGCAAGGGTGGGGAGGCTACCCTAGGGAAGCAAGGGGGGTGGAGGAGAGGTGGTGGAGAGGTGGGGAGCAAAGGGGACAAAGGGGGGGCGCACGGTCAAAGGGGGGAGAGGAGGTGGGGCGACTAGGGCCAAGGGGAGGTGGTGGAGGCGCCCAAGGGCTGGTGGGGGCGCAAGCTAGGGCAGGGGGAACCCCTAATAACCAGCCCAAACAGAAATCCTAGTCCTAAATGGACTCATACTCTATCCCACCAAAGCCCACAACCCCCTCTTTTAGGCCCAAACTCCCCCGGAAACGGCCCGGAAATGAAATTAAACCTCATAACATATGGTTTTTAACCTCCAATACCATATTTCATAATGTTTTTGAGCTCAACATTCACCTTTGTAAGGTTACGACACTCCGTGGTGTCACATGCCCCCTCGCCAGCACTATATAAACCGACCGAGGGAGGGATATGTGCATCACACTGCCAGAACTGCAATAAACTTTAGCCTATTTTCCCCCCCACACACAGTAGGCCACGATGTCGTTCTACCGTCGCCTCTTCAGCAATCGAAGGTTAACCCCCCAGTACCCGGATGAGAGTAGCGTTGATGCCCCAGTTCTGCCGGAGCTGCCACGCCCGAAATGTGACTGCAACCTGCTAGCGAAGGTTACACAGTCTATGCACGGAGATACGGCTGCCAGCGCTCACTATTGTTGTGCCCGCGGCTTCGGGGTAAACCTAATGCTGTCCATACAAATTAGGGTAACACTACCATTTCATGCATCGTTCTTTGTTTTTTTAGGACGAGGACCGTTGTTGCTTCTTCCAATGGATCGACAGGCCGGAACGACGTGACTACGAATTTCTCTACAGCTGCCACGACGCCTACGCCACTTCGTCTGAGAGCTTCACACGGTGGGAGAGGCCGCTGGGATATGTCCCCTACCTAGATCGACCGGAGTTAAGGGCCGGTGGGCAAGGGACCAACCAATCGGTGAGTTTCATGCGACATCCTCATGTTTCAGCCACAAAGTACCCATTCTAAACCAGTTCATCGCATACAGGACTTCAAAAAGAAGCTTGCAAAATGGCTCAAGTCAAGGCAGGAACATCCTCCTCAGGGGTCACCCCAAAGCCCTGAACTGTGCGACCACGGGCCTCCAGCCAGTGGTTGATACCGGCCATGAGGATCTAGCGGACAGAAGATTCTACCAGTGCCCATTGTCCGAGGATGCATGGTGCTAGTACTTCAACTGGGTGGACCCGGAGACGTACCACCCACATCTCAAACTTCCTGTATTAGATAACTGGAGAGAGCAACCTTCACCGTGGTGCTACTACCTCCCAGAAAAGCTGGACACCGAGTACTCATACTGTGACACTACGTTTTGGTGTGACATTACAAATTGCGAAATTAGAGAAGAAAATCTTACGGCTTGAGGTTTACTCGCGTTTTTGGGCCTTTTGAAGCGTTGTGACACCACAGAGTATCGTAACCTTATTTAACGTGCATGATAAGGTTAATAACATTATGAGATGGAATTAAGGTTAAAACTATAGGATATGGAGGTTAATAGCTTTTCCGGGCCGTTTCCGGGGTTTTGGGCCTTCCCGGGGGAGTTTGGGCCTTGGTGGGCTTTGGTGGGATGGAGTAGGTCTCCGTAACGGACTAGGTTTGGGTGTGGGGGCTGGTAAAAGGGCTCCCCACCAGCCCTTGGGACGTCCACCCCTGCCCCATGCGCCCCTAACCCTAGCCGCCACCCTTCCTCCTCCCTCCACCTCCTAGCGGCCCCATCTCTTGCCCCCATGGCGCCCCCATTGCTCCCCATTGCACACCACCTCTCCTCCACCCCCCTTGCTGCCCTAGGGTGACCTCCCCACCCCTGCATCCTCATGGATCCATCCGAGGAGCGAGGAGCGAGGAGCGAGGTGCGGGGAGCGAGGAGCGAGGAGATCGATTGGAGTTTTCGTGCGTCGGGCAAAGGTATGATCATGGGGATCCTCGGGGATGAGCTAGGTACTGTTATTAGGGAGTTTATCAAGTTTTTTGATCAATTGGAGGCGCTGGATTTGAGTAATTTGGGTTAGATCTAGATGTTGCCACGTTTCTGTTTTCGGGCAGATTGAGCAGTCGAGCTAGGGTTCGCGTTTTCACCAATTTAGAATCCGAATCTTGTCATACGGATGTTGAAGAAGTTGTAGATAATTTAATTATATTTCCGTGGATATAAAGAAAGTTAAATTCCGCCCAGCCGTTTAAATGTTATGGCTGTTTTACCGAGCGTGTTAAAATCTGTGACGTAATTGGAACAGATCACGGTAATCTGTAGATTAGATGACATTATAGTCCGAATCAGTCTTTCCCTATACCTAGAGAAAGTTGGGAAATTTCCTAAGCTACGTGAGGATGTACTCGTTTAATTGATTCGGAGTCCCAGAACTCAAGTTATGCTTTTTGCAAGTCTGTTGTCCCGTCGGGACAGTACCTCTGTTTTTAGGTTTTGCGAGTAGTGGGCAATGTCGGGTTAGATGGGGTTTTGCGTACTGTTTTGTGGGCATGATTGTGAGTGTGTGATGCCTATTTGCAGGTGGTGTGACACCGGGAGTGCCCTCGACTTCCCACAAATCCGTCGCCCGCGGTTGAGGCAAGTGTGTTGTAATGTATAGCGGATTGTAGGTTGCTTGTTGATATTGGATGAAAGATTGAATACTTGCTATGATCACTTGCCTTGCTTGCTGTTTTCCAATGATATATTGAGTATGATTATCATGATATGATGCTATGTGTCTATACTTATCATGATTCGATGCCATGTGTAATATTTGTCATGATGAGATGCCATATGTTTATGTACATGTGAAATATGATAATTGGCATAGTTGCATGCATGACATGAGATGGGGCGAGGGTGGTGAGAAAGTCATTAACTAATCCGGGAAAGGCCGGTGAGAAATTTATGACTAGTCCGAAACGCCATTGAGTAAGACCTACATCGTGATTCCATTCACGTGGTGAATCGAAGCGAGGAGTAGGCACCCTCCATCTTCGGGATGGAAGGGGGGAGAGGGTGCACACCGACGGGTGTGTACTCAACCATACCGGTATGAGTTTCCAAGGAGATATGAGCATAACATTGCATTGCATTGCATTGCAATACATATTTAATGATGATGATGTTGTTATGTGCTCAAGTATGAGATGTTATATGTGATGTAAGGTATTATTGTCTTGTAAATGATCTTGTTGTCCATTACAATATGCTTGCTGAGTTTTCGAACTCACGCTTGTGTTTTATGTTGTTTTTAGGTACTTTGAGATCGGCATGCGGGAAAAAGGGGTCTAGCTACACTTCTACACGTAGCTCCACCATCATAGTCCATAATTAATCACTTGGAGACATGATATTAAGAGTTGTGCCATAAACTTAATGTAGGGTTTAATTTAGCATGCTTGTGATTCCTTATTTGCTTGGTTATAGCTTATGAAGTGGTTGAGCATGCTTTTATTGGCGTAATTTGATGATATATCCATTTATGTTGATGTTTTATTTGTCGTGTGCTATGACATATCTTGCCATGATATTGATATTGTGTTAATTCATGTTAAAACAAAGGAGATGCTGCTGAAATCTCGGTTTTTAGCATGTGCGCCTTTGCTGGAATTTATGTTTAATTGTGGTATTTAGATGTTGTTTAGCTTATGTTTGGTAGCATTCAGGCATATTAAATGCCGGGGTGTTACAGTTGGTATCAGAGCGGGCTGTAGGTCCTTGGAATGTGAATTTTTAGTATCATGCTATAGGGTACAACTAAAATGTGATGTGGAATAACTTAGAAACATGGCTTAGGTCTTAACTAAAACTTTGTTATAGGATAGCAACATTAAAACTTGCAAAAGTGGTAGAAGTAATTTAAAATTTGACACACATGGATGCACAGTAGGAAAGGGTATGGGAATCGTTGCGTTACGCTTAAATGTTGTATTTGAGCCTTGATGTTGAATGCTACATTTGTTTATGTATGTTGCTATGTTTATGAAAGAATTGAATTGAATTGTTCATGTTATTATGTTAAAGTGGGGTTGTGGTGCCGAAGGGTTTCGGTCACCTCTCTTTATTCATTGTAAGGGTGAAGTGTGACGGTGTGGCCGGTTAGCGCCATCACCGAAGAACTATTAACCCCTGTAGGAGAAGAGTACTTACCCTTTCTGTCGTAGATCGGGTAGTTGACGGGAGTCAAATAGAAGAGTTTGCTGGTGGGTTCCTTCGTATGTTCTTCACCATTCTGTCGGTTGGTTTTGGTTGGTTTTCTTGGTTTTAGTTGATGGAAACTAAAAGAAAAATGTTTGGTATTGGTTTTTTCGCGGATCATTCCGTATGCAATTTGTGGTTTTTGGTCTTCCTTGGTTGGAAACGAAGAAGAAGAGTTTAGAGTTGCGCCTTTTTAGTCGCCTTTGCTTGGACACCCGGTTTTGCTGGTTATTGTGGATTGTCTTAGGGAGGAAACATATGTGGTTGTTGTCCTCCCTATCTGAGAAAAGAGTTGAAGTTATCCTAGTGCCGACCTTAGGTTGGGTGGAGCTAAGTTTTGTAACTTTATCGGAAAAGGTTTGGTTGAACATTTTGTTTTCCCTAGTGCATCCTTCTTCCTTCTTGGAAGTATGGATCTTGAGATTTCTTTAAGAGTTTTGTGGGCAAATTTGGGAACTTGAGAGTGGAACTCTCCTGCATTTCTGTTAGAGTTTTGTTTTCTTCCTTGCCTGGAAAAGGAGAAATTGTCTATCGGTGTTCGTTCTGGTTCTTGAGTTGTGGTTGTCCTTAAAAGTGGAGTTGCATCCTGTTTGTCAAAAGTGAAAATGGTTGTTTAGCATGTCATGTAGTATGTAACAATGTGGTTATTGGAAATGATTTGTTCTTAAGTTAATTGGTGAGCTGAATCAGTTAAAAGTAATATTTGTGCTTAGCTTAAGATTAAATGAACTTCTAGTGTTGCAGATTACCCTATAATGAGAATGAATAAATATGTTAATGTACATGCTTAGAATCTGTTGCCTTGCTTTGAAAGTGCTTATGACCCTCGAATATGTTTAAAGTTTTAAACCCTAATGCATAGTTAAAACATTAAGATGATGTAGATCATTGATATTGTTAAAGAAACTTTCTTTGGTTGTCTAAAGATGTTCTAATCTAATGGATTAATAGAGAGATTTAATCGTGTTGACTAGTGACTTTAATTTGGAAGTTGATTAGAGTTGCTTTTTATATTGTCGCAAACCATTAGTATAATTGGAAGTATGCGGTTGTGTTCCTACGATGCTAGTATCGATGTCAATTGTGAAGACATAGGCTTTGCTGTTTATGTTATTGCTAAAGCATTGGGATGGTCTAACCTATTAAATTTGTTTTTATAGTTGGAGTATGTTGTGTAGTGACAATTTGTTATGGTATATGGATAGTGTAACTAAAAACAATGTAGTTGTTTTTATGATTATGCCTATTTATGGATATTGATGATTTAGTAGTGGTGGTAATTGTTTGGATTACTTTTTGGAAGCCATTGTAAAATAGAGATTATTATAACATGTGGCGATGAAGTGAACCATGGATATTTTAGCATGATATAGAATTGTATCCTAAAGAAGGTGTATCTTAGGATCATAATTTTCGACTTTGTCTTATGGAGATACTATTTGTATGTTAAAGTCATTTGTTAATGGAATAAGTTTTGATTGTCAAGATGTTGACGTATTTATGGTATAAAAATTGATAGGATGATCATGCTTAAGTATCTGTTGAAGTACTACGTTTGAAATATAGAATACGTTGTTTTATGATGTGTTGGTTTGTGGGGTTCTTGAGGAGGTAGTATGGATTGATTTAAGATGGGTTTTCTCGATAAGTAAATAGTGATTATGGAATGCTTAAATGTTAAGGATAGTGGGACACTGGTTATGGTGAGTCTCATGCCGAGCTTGTGTATAAAACCTTTTGGTCTGGGTTGGTGGTTTGCTATCTTGGTTAAATGTTTTTTTTGGTCAAGGTGTTCTTTATGTTGCATTTTCGAGTTTCCCTAAAACTCGTAGAGGTTGGTGCCCATCTTTGGTTTTGGCTAAGTTGTCAGCTTATGCTATGAGTTTGATTTTGCACCCAAAAGCCTTTGAGTGGATCGCGCTCCTTCGCGTTCGCACTGAAGCATACTTGGAGTAAATCTTAAAAAGGAAGCCGATGGACATAGTGGGCTGTGTTGAAAATTCTTGAGATTTAATTTGTAAGTCTATTTAATTGGAACTGGATTTATTTGGAAAAGGTCATGTGGTGTTTGCGAGTGTTTCAAAAGGGTGGATTTTATGAATGTTTATAAGTGATTCGGGTTGGTGAAGTGTTCTCATTTTGGGAAAATGAGTCTCCCATTTCTCTTTGAGAATTGATGTTCTCTTTCAAAATGTTGATTTTGGTTAAAACGCGATGCTTTACAAATTTGGCTTTCAATTGTCGACGGGTTATGTATGACGTGGTGTTTTCCTGTTAATGGTGTTCCCCTCATAGTTTTATGATTGGGCGCAATCATCGATGCTATCCAAGTTTTAATCATGTGATGCAGAGGAAGAAGTTGTCTTGTGAATGACTATTTGGTAGCGTTGTACATGATGAATGAATGGTGAAAAGGAAACATGACATCATTTATAGATGTCTATTGATAAAAGAGTCGTTGAGCCAGGTCGGTGAGTAAGTCATATAGGGAAATATGACTAATCCGGTGTGCTCTCGAAAAGCTTGGATTCATGTCATGAATCTAGATTTCCATTTGCTCTTTAGCATGAAAAGAAAGAGTGAAGAGTTCCTGGCATTTGGCTTTGTTGTAAGAGGATTGGGTTTTCTTGTTTCCTTGAGAGTTATTATGGCGGGTGTGGATTCTTTCGATTGGTTTGAGAATCGGTTTTCTCTTCCACAATGTTGTTTTTATGAGATGCTTGGCTGTGGTGAAAGTGAGTCGAGTTGTCATTGATTGTTGAGAATTTCTGACAAAGAATTGTGTGGAGTTTCTCTTTTTTTGTTTGAGTGGTCCCCGATGCGAGATGTATCGCATTGATTTGAGATTGGAGTTTTTCCTTTGCGACTTGACTTAGGAAAAAAGATCGAGTGATCTTTCGAGGTTGTCAAACCTTTGTTCCAAGTGATTTGTTGTGTTTTGGGTTCGAGTTGATGAATGTAGTTCATCCGACTAAGGGAGTTGCTCTTTGTTGGCATTCTCGTTTGAGATGTGAATAGAAATGTCTATGGAATTGTTGAGCATAATGGAGGATTATACTCATGGGTTTGGTAGTTTTTGAGTGAGAAAGTGTGAGGGCGAGACCCTCATAGGAAAAGAACCAGTTGAGGTTTGGTAATAATTTGACTCTACCTTGGGCTAGGCGTAGAACTTTGGTTGTGGTTCAAGGGTGGTCATGTTGGAAGTTGGTGATGTCGGTCCAAACCTTGTTGAGAATATGGTTGGATTGTTAAAAAGTGATGATAATTTGAAATATAGTGATCTGTCGTGAACTTTGTCGTAGCTAGTTGTCCCTGGGTGTGTGTTATGCCTGGGAGGGGGTAGAATGAAAGTGTAGCGTGGTTTGTGGAAGAAAAGAAAAGTTTTGTCGATGAAGGCTATGTACGTAGCTGACATTAGTTAATTTTGATTCTTTGTGCAAAGGGTCAAATAATTGGAAGAGATGGGATTATGTGTCATGATTGAGTTTGATGGAGTGTGGTAGTCAGGTTGGTTGTGATAGAAGTGCGAAATGTTTGTCGTGAGGATTCGAGCGTTTTGGGTTGATGGAGCCTTTGCGGCTGAGAAGCCTTTTGTCCCTTGGGGACTTGGTAGTTGTTTTTGGTGTCCTTCGGATTCGAGGTCGAATCCAGTTGAAGGGGGGAATAATGTGATACTACGTTTTGGTGTGACATTACAAATTACGAAATTAGAGAAGAAAATCTTACGGCTTGAGGTTTACTCGCGTTTTTGGGCCTTTTGAAGCGTTGTGACACCACGGAGTGTCGTAACCTTATTTAACGTGCATGATAAGGTTAATAACATTATGAGATGTGGAATTAAGGTTAAAACTATAGGATATGGAGGTTAATAGCTTTTCCGGGCCGTTTCCGGGGTTTTGGGCCTTCCCGGGGGAGTTTGGGCCTTGGTGGGCTTTGGTGGGATGGAGTAGGTCTCCATAACGGACTAGGTCTGGGTGTGGGGGCTGGTAAAAGGGCTCCCCACCAGCCCTTGGGACGTCCACCCCGGCCCCATGCGCCCCTAACCCTAGCCGCCACCCTTCCTCCTCCCTCCACCTCCTAGCCGCCCCATCTCTTTCCCCCATGGCGCCCCCATTGCTCCCCATTGCACACCACATATCCTCCACCCCCCTTGCTGCCCTAGGGTGACCTCCCCACCCCTGCATCCTCATGGATCCATCCGAGGAGCGAGGAGCGAGGTGCGAGGTGCGGGGAGCGAGGAGCGAGGAGATCGATTGGAGTTTTCGTGCGTCGGGCAAAGGTATGATCATGGGGATCCTCGGAGATGAGCTAGGTACTGTTATTAGGGAGTTTATCAAGTTTTTTGATCAATTGGAGGCGCTGGATTTGAGTAATTTGGGTTAGATCTAGATGTTGCCACGTTTCTGTTTTCGGGCAGATTGAGCAGTCGAGCTATGGTTCGCGTTTTCACCAATTTAGAATCCGAATCTTGTCGTACGGATGTTGAAGAAGTTGTAGATGATTTAATTATCTTTCCGTGGATATAAAGAAAGTCAAATTCCGCCCAGCCGTTTAAATGTTATGGCTATTTTACCGAGCGTGTTAAAATCTGTGATGTAATTGGAACAGATCACGGTAATCTATAGATTAGACGACATTATAGTCCGAATCAGTCTTTCCCTATACCTAGAGAAAGTTGGGAAATTTCCTAAGCTACGCGAGGATGTACTCTTTTAATTGATTCGGAGTCCCAGAACTCAAGTTATGCTTTTTGCAAGGCTGCTGTCCCGTCGGGACAGAACCTCTGTTTTTAGGTTTTGCGAGTGGTGGGCAATGTCGCGTTAGATGGGCTTTTGCGTACTGTTTTGTGGGCATGATTGTGAGTGTGTGATGCCTATGTGCAGGTGGTGTGACACCGGGAGTGCCCTCGACTTCCCACAAATCCGTCGCCCGCGGTTGAGGCAAGTGTGTTGTAATGTATAGCGGATTGTAGGTTGCTTGTTGATATTGGATGAAAGATTGAATACTTGCTATGATCACTTGCCTTGCTTGCTGTTTTCCAATGATATATTGAGTATGATTATCATGATATGATGCTATGTGTCTATACTTATCATGATTCGATGCCATGTGTAATATTTGTCATGATGAGATGCCATATGTTTATGTACATGTGAAATATGATAATTGGCATAGTTGCATGCATGACATGAGATGGGGTGAGGGCGGTGAGAAAGTCATTAACTAATCCGGGAAAGGCCGGTGAGAAAGTTATGACTAGTCCGGAACGCCATTGAGTAAGACCTACATCGTGATTCCATTCACGTGGTGAATGGAAGCGAGGAGTAGGCACCCTCCATCTTCGGGATGGACGGGGGGAGAGGGTGCACACCGACGGGTGTGTACTCAACCATACCGGTATGAGTTTCCAAGGAGATATGAGCATAACATTGCATTGCATTGCATTGCAATACATATTTAACGATGATGATGTTGTTATGTGCTCAAGTATGAGATGTTATATGTGATGTAAGGTATTATTGTCTTGTAAATGATCTTGTTGTCCATTACAATATGCTTGCTGAGTTTTCGAACTCACGCTTGTGTTTTATGTTGTTTTTAGGTACTTTGAGATCGGCATGCGGGAAAAAAGGGGTCTAGCTACACTTCTACACGTAGCTCCACCATCATAGTCCATAATTAATCACTTGGAGACATGATATTAAGAGTTGTGCCATAAACTTAATGTAGGGTTTAATTTAGCATGCTTGTGATTCCTTATTTGCTTGGTTATAGCTTATGAAGTGGTTGAGCATGCTTTTATTGGCGTAATTTGATGATATATCCATTTATGTTGATGTTTTATTTGTCATGTGCTATGACATATCTTGCCATGATATTGATATTGTGTTAATTCATGTTAAAACAAAGGAGATGCTGCCGAAATCTCGGTTTTTAGCATGTGCGCCTTTGCTGGAATTTATTTTTAATTGTGGTATTTAGATGTTGTTTAGCTTATGTTTGGTAGCATTCAGGCATATTAAATGCCGGGGTATTACACATACGGTATTCTTCAACCACCACAGCGGGCATACTACATTGACTGCAGGGCACGTTTTCGGTTGTACAACAAGAAGCCCAACACACACCTCCTAGACCATATAGTGGAGTGCGAGCCAAAACAGAGCAGCCGGCCGAGGTCCGCAGTACGCAACAAATCCTTGACGCATTACAAAGACCATCCGGGAACCCGGGTGGTATTAACATAGGGAGCGCCGGACTCCACAGAATGCACACAAATAAGTTACTTCTTACACCCCAGAGACGTATGGCATAGGCTACCCATTGGTCAGCAGCTAGGAGCACTGCGCACGCCCATGGAGCTCTTTCATTAAGAGAGGTTGAGCGGTGTCCGAGAACAAATCGCACAAGATTGACAGGTGATGTAATATGTAGAAAATGTATGGCATCATTCCCACTCTACGAACATAGGCAGAACGATCACTTGTTCCACCATTACAATCAGTGTTATTGGCACTTCTCCTAGCAATGTCGTCACTGTTGTAATATCCGTGTAATATCATCTGAACTTTCGTTGTATCTGCCCTACTAAGGTTGAGTTTGCGTACTAAGGTTACTGGCTGCATCTACATGCTTTTCACAATGCTTGTAGTGATTATTGCTTTTTCAAGTTTAAAGTTAGCGTTGACAATAATACTTAGGGTTATTGTGGCAGTATATTTTTGTAGCAAAGAAAGGTGTAAATAAAATATTTTTCCAGAATATGGTACTTCATATATCAAAGAGCAAATCTGCAGTATTCTTGCAAAAAATTACATTTAAACGTGATATTTTATGGGCTACTGAAAAGGATTCAAAGTTAGCGTTGACAATAATACTTAGGGTTATTGTGGCAGTATATTTTTGTAGCAAAGAAAGGTGTAAATAAAATATTTTTCCAAAATATGGTACTCCATATTTCAAAGAGCAAATCTGCAGTATTCTTGTAAAAAATTACATTTAAACGTGATATTTTATGGGCTGTTGAAAAGGCTTGAAAGTTAGCGTTGACAATAATACTTAGGGTTATTGTGGCAGTATATTTTTGTAGCAAAGAAATGTGTAAATAAAATATTTTTCCAGAATATGGTACTCCATATATCAAAGAGCAAATCTGTAGTATTCTTGCAAAAAATTACATTTAAACGTGATATTTTATGGGCTGCTGAAAAGGCTTCAAAGTTAGCGTTGACAATAATACTCAGGGTTATTGTGGCAGTATATTTTTGTAGTAAAGAAAGGTGTAAATAAAATATTTTTCCAGAATATGGTACTCCATATATCAAAGACCAAATCTGCAGTATTCTTGCAACAAATTACATTTAAACATGATATTTTACAGGTTGCCGAAAGGGCTTAAGTATTTCATGCATTTCAAATTTCTTAAAGTTATTTAGTTTATTCAACTCAATTGATTCCTACATATTTTTGCACAAATGGAACATCCAACACCATATGAATATGTTATAATTATTTTATGATTTTTGGAGCCATGTTTTATATAGTTGCTGTATAATTTGAATGTTTTTGCCATATGGCTCGGCGACAACACATTTTCGCCGTACCGTTTGACGATTTTAATATTTTCGCCATACCATACGACGATTTTAATATTTTCACCATACCATACGGTGATGTTTATATTTTCGCCATACGGTACGGCGATAATACCCTGGCCCATGGTTAACCGGCTTTAATTGGGTAATTAGCATATTTTCGCCGTATGGTATGGCGAAAATATGAAAATCGCCGTATGGTATGGCGAAAATATGATAATCGTCGAATGGTACGGCGAATACATATTATTTTTGCAATTTTTATTTTTCGAGTATTAAAACCGCAATTCAGTTTAAAAAAAGTATTATTTTAAAAAAAATTCCGAAGTTCAGAGTAGGCGTCGATGTTTGGGAACTGCGGTGGTGCTTGGGAACAACAAACTACATGAAGATATTCGGGTGGAGGCGACGGGCGAGAGGCGGAGGGGCTAGAGATAGCGACTTCGGGATTGAAGGCAGCTGTGAAGACCCTGCCTTTTACAGCACTGTGTACTATATATAAAAGACAAGTTTTTTAATATGTTTTTTGTGCTAGTCCTAGATCAATTGCTAGCATGCATACGCACAAATTTCGATCACAGCCATATATCACACATTATTATTACATTGTAGCGGAAGCAGTTTATACATAGGAATATTACAAAGCCAAAAGTGCAGATATCTCTATCCTGCATTATGCCAACTACGACCCATTTTCCACAGGAAATGGACAAGGTAGAACTCTAGTTAGAAACAAAGTCGTTATCCTCGTAACATGCATCGTCATAAGTTTCCTCAACAAAATCTATTCCTTCACCTAAAAACGGTTATAGCAAGGTTGAGTACATTGTGTACTCAGCAAGACTTAAGGTGTTTGCAAAGTCTAATTATATGTAAACTGAAACAAAGGAGGTTTCAACGGTTGTTTGTATAAAGCTAAGTTGAATTTAAATACTGAATAATAGATTGAAAGTGAAATTGAATAAAATCACTTGGCATATATGTAAAATAATGAACAAGTAGATAAACAGATAACATCTCACAATTCCTCCATGTGTGAGAAATGAAATATCCAATGTTAACACATGGCGAAAATTTATCTTAACTGCCAACACATGACACGACAGCTGAACAAAACCTTGTCAACACATGACAAACATTGAGTCATCTGTAGGGTAACTGCTATTACCAAATTCTTTATTTCTTTCCATCTTTATGAAAATGTCAAAAACAACTAACTAGTGCAAGTTCACCAAGTGCTCATAACCGAGAGCGTGGCTAATTGATTAGTTTTGACTCTACAGAGTTGTACAGCTTTACCCACAAAGAATGATTATCTTGTTTTGCAATGCATATTTAAAACATTTCCTTTGGTGTGCCGCAGAAATAATCATATATAATTACTTAATCCCAATTTTGCACCAGCCCGGTGACATTAACCTTTGCTATGGCGGTAGAAACACTCACCCAAGACATAACACACATCTTAATCACATGGCAGTCCATCCCTGCCAAAACCGTTTCTCCCCATAACAAAGCGTACACCGTTGCATTGGTATGTAGAAACCCTTATGAGCAACTTAAATCCAGAAGCCCGTGCTAATTCAGCCTTCCAATGTGCAAAATCAATTTTAAGCAACTTAATTATTTATAGATGTCCCATACCAGTATTGTTGTTGCACGGTTAATCTTGGATCATACAACACTATGTTTAGTCCTTAATCTGACCCGGGCGATAAATCTCTCCTTATTTACGTGCAAGTATACCATCGCACATTTGGCTATTGCCAATAATCGCCCGCGTCCAAACCATAGTTTTATTTTTATTTTTACCAACATATCAGTATCTTTTACTGCCATATCCAACCTTTTTAAATCTTATAAAAATTCAAGTTAACCATTGTAACATCTTGAAAATCTAAAAATAGGAAGAATAAAAATTTTAAAATGTAAAAATAAGAGTGAATGAAAATTTTAATTAGAATCGTAACCTTAATTTAAAATAACATCTTTTCCCTCCTTTTTCGGCATTTAGGTCTTAAGGAAAAGAATAGATGTAATGTTAAAATCTTTTCTCTTAAAATTGAACAAATAAGAAAATAACATTGAGCAAAAGCAAAGATGTAATCATTCGGATTCTAGAGCTATCATCTTAGTGCGCAACCATTTAAATCAACTCACTATCTTTAATATGAAATAACACAAATCACACTATATACGCATGCTTTAGGAGTGTAAACTCTGAACATCTGGCACAAATTGAACATGTATACAAGCCAAAAACGCATGAATGTGAAACTTGTTATGAATAAGATCAACTAATGCCTAACCCCATCAGAAATTATGTTTACTTTGGAAATGTAGTTTTTATGGAGCCTGAGCCCCATCCTGTAATGGAGGAGACTTCCAACCCGAGCCCGAGCCCAAGTGTAGGATCAAGGATAACCGACTAGAGGGGGGTGAATAGGAGGTTATAAAATTTTTGGTTTCTAATTGCAATAAATACACAATTGAAAATAGAAATTACCAATTTTACAATCAACGCCTAAAACTTCTATGTCTCACTAATGTGCACCAACAAGACTAAACATATGAGCTCTAATTGATACAAGCTAGAGAATAAACTAAAATAACTAGCTACTCAAATTAAATAAAGAGCACAAGAATGATCAAACCACAAATGTGAGATACACGATTTTTTCCGTGGTTATCGGAGACTTGCCAGTCTCCCCTAGTCCACGTTGAGGTAGCTTGACTCACTTCAAGCCGGCTCCTTTGCGCATGTAGGACCGAATATAGCAATCAGAGGGGGGTGAATGATTGTGCGGAAGCTAAAACCAAATTCTTGATCTATTAAAAGTTTACCCCAAAATAGAACCAAATAATTGCCTCGTTTTCGAAAAAAAAACAGAATGACAGAGGTTTGGTAAAACGTGAATTCCCGGAGATCCAACTGTCCGATCGATCTGAAATTTGGACACAAGAAACTAGATTCCAGTACGAATCCAATGCAAAAAGAATCAGCTCAATCGGACTTACGGATCAAAAGTTATGACCTTCGCAAGCTTACTGTTCCAAAAGATGGCTAGAATAAATCTAACTAGAATTGTAGCTCGCCGAAAGATTTGATGAACTTGATCTTTATTTCTCCTTTCTTTTGTCTAAAATACTCCAAACAAAAGAGTACAACCCTAAAGCTTGCTCAAAGCTTGATTGCCTTCAACAGGAGGCAACCCCTCTATTTAAAGAAGGCAAACACACCTAATCCTAGAAGGAGTCCTAATCCTAGAAGGATTCCTAATCCTAAAAGGATTCCCACTCCTAATCCTAGAAAGAGCATGTATTCAACACAACTCCACTTGGCCCAACCTGGCCGAGTACAACTCTTGCACGCGTATGGCAACCCTACCATACTCACGTGACTAACACTTTGCACGCGAATGACCTCATGCCATTCTCACGTGACTAACCATTCTTCATGTGCACCATTCTCTTAGCCCGAACGTCCCGCATGACATCCTTAACCACCAAGACCTCAGTTCCCCCTGAACCTAGTCCTGAACCTCAGTTCCTCCATGAACCTAGTTCCAGTCCCGTCATCGACCACATTCACCCTCGAGCAATACCTGCACATGAACAAACCACAAAACGATTCCGAGCACAAGTCCGCGACTTGACTCACATTAAACCATGCAACCACTCACAGGAGTGCATTGCATTAAATATTCTAAGAACACGATTTCAAAACACGAACAAAAACCTTTGCAAAAATCAAAAAGCTTTTCAAATAATCAAACTGATTTCAGATCTTTTCAAATAAAGAAACCAAAAAATAAATCTTGTCGAAATATCAAACTGGTTTCAAATCTTTTTCAAATACTCATCATCAAAATCAACTGGATCAAAAATAACGATCCTTCAATCTCCCCCTTGATGAGTAATTTGACAAAACACAATATAAGATTTGACAAGAGATTGAGCAAGAACCAAAAGACCAAATAATCCCAATTCAAAAACCTCCTTGACTTGTTCTCCCCTTTTTGACAAAATAGTCATCAAGATCTCAAAACTCCCCTTAATGAATGCAGTATCTCAAGCTTTGAAGTATATTCAAGGTATATAATCAAAGTAAAGCATTTGAAGAGTTTTTAGGAGAACTTTCTCATTTTGTATCAAATTATCCAATGAGAAAGCAAATTGTGAGAATATGGAGACTCTAACACATAGAATAGTTATTGCATAAGCAAATTAGAGCAAACAAGTAAAATGTCATAAACAGATTTTGCCAAAGCGAAAAAGAAATCTATCATGAGCATAGAGAGACTTTCAAATTCACTAATATTTGTCTCAAGCCTTTTTCAACCATTTGAATTTCCTTTTTCTCTTTTAGCAAGTTTGACAATTTTGCTTTGTGATCAACAGGGATGACAAGTAACTGCACACTAGCCCATACTTGTGTATGAGTAGGTAGTTCTTTCTTGTATCTTTCTCAGTTTAAATTGGCAAGTGGCTTCACATTGTTCTGAACTTTTGTTTAGACAAGTAGCCTTTTCTTGCATCTTTTGCATTTAAATCCCTGGCAAGGAAGCTGCACATTGTACTAAACTTGTGTTTAGCCAAGTAGCTTTTGCTTGCATCTTTTTCAACTTGCTTTTAACATTAAAACACTGATTTTGCTTGAGACTCATAATGATCATTTAAAGTACAACAAAAAACTCACACATAGTTTCTAATCAGCTCTAGCCTTTCAACAGATGACAAGAAACTTTTAAGCCTATTTCACAAATGCAATACCATAATGAGCAAGAGCCAAAATATTCTCGAAAAGCATCTCAAATTGAATTATTTTAGCCTTTTAGTGATAAGTAAAGCATTGAGCATTAACTTGGCTATATACACAAGAATAATCACCAAAGCTTTGTACTACATGATGCAATGTAAACAGGGGTTTTTACTTGAGGTGTAAAGTCAAAATACCACTTATAAAAAAATCACTTCTAGGAACCAAAGTCAAGTAACCCAAAAAGAGATAAACTCAAGACTCCCCCTCAAATCAACCCATGGGGATGAATGATCCCAAGTTCACCGCGTAAGAAAGCAAAACGAGAAAAATCAAGCGGTTTAGTGAAAATATCAGCAAGCTGAGCACCCGAATCAACAAATTTCAGTTCAATAGCTCTTTTTTCAACATGATCTCTAAGAAAATGAAATCTGATGTCAATGTGTCCAAGAAAGAGAATTACTCAAGAAGTGGCATGAACCAGATGTACTTTTTCTATCAATTCCACATCCTCCAAATTCAGCATCAGAGAAAGGTCTTAAACTAATGCGTGAAGAAGCAGAAAGCCAAATGCCAAAATCTTGAGTACCACGGAGATACCTTAAAATCCTCTTGATAGCTTGTCGATGTGAAGCACGCGGGGAAGCTTGAAAACGAGCACACAAGCACACAGCAAACTCCAATTATCTCATCCTCAACAGCATCATCATCATCTTCATCAACAAAGATACTCTCCCCCTGAACATATGCACCTGTACCTGCACTATTTGGACTAGTGCCTTTTGCGAAAACAGAGGTGGAGGAAGCATCTTGAAAAATAACACTTTTAGCACGAGATGCACAAGTGAAGGAGGAGAACCAATTCTTATCATCGGACATGTGGCGTGAGCATCCGGAATCCACTAGCCATATGTTCTCCTTCCTCGTGAGAAGCCTACATAGAAGCGAGAAAGTGTCGATGTCTCGTGATCAGGTTAGAAATAAGATGTTTAGGAATCGATCTTGAGACACACGATGCACAACAGTTGGCACAACACGAGCATTCTTATGCATAAAAGAAGATTTGTCTTTTCTCATGTTCTTAGCAACAAGAGGTATTTGCATCACCCTAGGCACATAATGAGAAATGAAACGTGCCTGTCTGAAATTAGACCTAGCATTAAACCTTTCTCTCTTTTGTTGTTTAGCTAGTCTAAAGCAAAAGTCTACTAGATGTCCATCTCTACGACAATGAGTGCAAGTGTACTTAACATGATGTTTTGCTTTAACAGTAGAAGCACATTTTGCATTCATCATAGTAGAAGATAAAAGACCACCAGATTTAAAGATATTTTTCTTAGGCTCATTGACAATTTCAAATTTTCCACTTCCAAGTGTTTTGACAACAGTGGGAGCATGTGATTTATGATGAGCATAAAAATCAAAACCTAAACCTTTGTTCTGAGTGCTGACTTTTGATTGATCCAAAATCATGTTTAGGTTTTTCTTGCCATCAGTGAAACGTTCCAAAGAATTTTGCAAGTAATCAACTTTCTTAGCAAGAGTTAAACAATTATCACAAGGAGTGTCAATTTTAGCTTTCTATTTCTGGCAATTTGAACACGAGTTAATTTCATGAGTGAACATGTCATTTGTTAATTGTGTAACTCTACAATTTGCATCTTTTAATTTCAACTCAAGAATTGAACATTTAGAGCAAGCAATTTGATCATGTAAACTATCAGTAGAGCAACCAATATTTTTCACAAGTTTTTCATTTTTCAATTGTTCGGCATAAACTTGTTCTAGTTTAATGACATGTTCCTCTTTTAGAGACTTAATTTCAAATTTGAGATCTAAGCAAGTATCACAAATATTTTCAGAATTTGAATTTCTAAGATCAAAGTTTTCAGATTTTAGCATGGATAGATCTTTTTCTAAGTTTTTATTTTTGAGTGAAGATTTTCTTAAAGATTTTCTCAATATGACTAAAACTTCACAAAGCTCATCATACGAAGGCATTACCTCATCACCGTCGCTGGAGGTGCTGTCGTTGTCACTAGAATCACTAGTGTTCCCTTTTGACATGAAGCACAGTCCGGTGAAATCCTTCTCTTTCAGCTTCGTTTGCTTCGCTTCCTTCTCATCTTCAGTTGAGTCATCAATGTCGCTTAAGTCTAAGCGACCAATTGCCGCGAAGACTTTGTTGAGCATCTTCTTTGTCCGTTGCTTATTTTTGTCCTTGCTCTCTTTTGGCCGGAAGGACTTGGAGGAGTTGCTTTGCTCCTTCTCCTCTCTATCTTTGTTCTTGAAACAGTTAGCACGGATGTGCCCGGCCTTACGCTTGATTGTAGCAGTGGATGGAGGCTCCTCTTCTCTCCCTTGATCTCATGTAAGCTGCATTGACGCGCTTGGAAAGAAGAGCAAGTGTATCTTCTGGTATTTGATCTAGCTGTTCATCACTAAGAGCACTCAAAGCAGTAATGGAATATGATGATGAAGAACTAGTAGCATTATCATATGAAGAATTAGCATTAAGAGCCATAGAGTTATCATTGGAAGTTCTTGAAACAATGTCTACTTCAAAAGTCTTGAGACTAGAATATAGTTTATCCAAAGTCATTTCACTCATCTTATGAGCTTCCCTAAAAGCAGTCACTTTCATTTGCCAGATTTTAAGATCAAGAGATGATAGGAAATGTCTAGCATTTTCAGAGTCAGTGTACTTTACATCTACAGCTCTAAGATTGTTTAAGATTCTGTTAAAGCGAGCAAAACAATCATCTAGAGATTCTCCAGAGTTCATTTCAAATCTAGTGTATTCCTTTTTAAATTGATCTTGCCTAGCTTCTTTTACAAAGTCAGTGCCCTCATGATAATCTTGAAGAGATTTCCAAATTTCATGAGCAGTGAGTAAATGACAGACTCTATCGAATTCTTTTCTAGCAAGTCCTTGAAGCAATATGTTTCTAGCTCTATTATTGTTTTCAACATCTTTTTCAAACTCGATTTTATCAATATCATCATTAGAAGGAAGCTGATTTAAATTTTTACCTTGCGCCAAATCGCGTTACCTTGAGCTTGAAGATATGCAGTCATCTGGATCCGCCAGTGGGGGAAGTCTGTGCCATCGAAGATTGGCGGCTTGTTTGAGTATTTCTCTGTTGCCATAACTTACCGTTTACTAATCACCTGTTAAGATGGATTAGTAGAACCTTGCTCTGATACCACTTGTAGGACCGAATATAGCAATCAGAGGGGGGGTGAATGATTGTGCGGAAGCTAAAACCAAATTCTTGATCTATTAAAAGTTTACCCCAAAATAGAACCAAATAATTGCCTCGTTTTCGAAAAAAAAACAGAATGACAGAGGTTTGGTAAAATGTGAGTTCCCGGAGATCCAACTGTCCGATCGATCTGAAATTTGGACACAAGAAACTAGATTCCAATGCGAATCAAACGCAAAAAGAATCAGCTCAATCGGACTTACGGATCAAAAGTTATGACCTTCGCAAGCTTACTGTTCCAAAAGATGGCGAGAATAAATCTAACTAGAATTGTAGCTCGCCGAAAGATTTGATGAACTTGATCTTTATTTCTCCTTTCTTTTGTCTAAAATACTCCAAACAAAAGAGTACAACCCTAAAGCTTGCTCAAAGCTTGATTGCCTTCAACAGGAGGCAACCCCTCTATTTAAAGAAGGCAAACACACCTAATCCTAGAAGGAGTCCTAATCCTAGAAGGAGTCCTAATCCTAGAAGGAGTCCTAATCCTAGAAGGATTCCTAATCCTAAAAGGATTCCCACTCCTAATCCTAGAAAGAGCATGTATTCAACACAACTCCACTTGGCCCAACCTGGCCGAGTACAACTCTTGCACGCATATGGCAACCCTACCATACTCACGTGACTAACACTTTGCACGTGAATGACCTCATGCCATTCTCACGTGACTAACCATTCTTCATGTGCACCATTCTCTTAGCCCGAACGTCCCGCATGACATCCTTGACCACCAAGACCTCGGTTCCTCGAACCTAGTCGAACCTCGGTTCCTCCATGAACCTAGTTCGATCCGTCATCGACCACATTCGCCCTCGAGCAATACCTGCACATGAACAAACCACAAAACGATTCCGAGCACAAGTCCGCGACTTGACTCACATTAAACCATGCAACCACTCACAGGAGTGCATTGCATTAAATATTCTAAGAACACGATTTCAAAACACGAACAAAAACCTTTGCAAAAATCAAAAAGCTTTTCAAATAATCAAACTGATTTCAGATCTTTTCAAATAAAGAAACCAAAAAATAAATCTTGTCGAAATATCAAACTGGTTTCAAATCTTTTTCAAATACTCATCATCAAAATCAACTGGATCAAAAATAACGATCCTTCAGCGCAATTGAGCCTTCCTCGTATAATCGGGGTAGCTCTTCCCCACTCCGGGTAGGCAAGCTGGGTCTTCTCACAATCTTCTTGAGAAGATCACCAATTCCCGCCACCAAGCAATCTAGGAGGCGGCAACCTCCAAGAGAATTGAAACCAAACGCTTCACTTGAGTGTAAACTGGGTTTCCTAGTTTGGCTCAAGAACACTCAAATGCAATCAATGCTTTTTCTCCTCTCAAATGATGAAATGAATGCAAATGAGAGTTGGAGAGGTTGCTAGAGCTCAAGAGTAATCAATGAATGCCAGGAATATTGTCCAAATGCAGTTGGGGGGGGGGTATTTATAGCCTCCCCAAACAAATCTAGCAGTTAGAGACCTTAATCCTGAATTTTTTAGCACGGGCGGTAGTACCGCAGGTATATGGCCGGTACTACCGCACCCGTACAACGGTCGACTGTGACTACAGCAGAGCGCATTAAATGCAACCTTAAACGGTCTGAACGGTTTAAAGTCCAGCAGTACCGCCCATGTAAATGCAGTAGTGCCGCACCAAACAGCCGAGGGGGTATGAAAAATACCCACTGGAAATAAACTACTGCAACATAAAGGTCGGTACTACCAGCAAAGAGCTAGTACCGCAGTTAAGCCTGCGGTAGTGCTGGACAACAGATAAGGGCTAACACTTGAGTAGATGACACTCTCTGGAATTTAACAACCGCTATATAAGGTCCGATATTACCGATATAGTGGTAGTACGCTATATCACTTATGGTAGTACTGCTATATCACTTAAGGTAGTACCGCTACAGGATTTTGAGCAAGACCTGCAAAGAATGACCCCCACTGGAAAATTACTACCACACAGAACCTCGGTACTACCGGAAGAGGTAGTACCGCATTTTTGCCTACGGTAGTTCCGGCCCAGAGAATGAAGCAACTGATGCAAAAGGGTGTCACTCTGGAAATTAGCTACCGCTTACTAAAACTCGGTAGTACCGTAAGAGTGGTACTACCGCATTGACAACGGCGGTAGTGCCGACTTTTCTGCAACTTCCAAATCTAATGCATTTAACTTTTGCTACATGATTTTCGAATGCATTTTAAAAAGGATTTTGAGCCAAACTTTAAACCTTTGACACAAACAAGCTATTAGTTTGCCTTCCCTCTTAATAGTACGGCAATTCTACCTAAAACCCGATCTTTTCTCCAAACACCGAGATCGGTAAAAGAAAAGAACTAATACACTATTTATGTACCTCGTCCATGAACCTTCACTTGTCCATTTTTTTCATCACCTTTAAGCGCTCCATGCCGTAGACGAGATAAACCTGTTCTCATAATCTCAAGAGAATGCATTAGTCACTTTAAACATGTTGTCATTAATTACCAAAACCAAGATTAAAACGGGGCCTAGATGCTTCAATCTCCCCCTTTTTGGTAATTGATGACAACCCCATCAAACAATAAAGCGATTGAGAGTTTTTGAGAACACATTTATCAAAAGATAGAATGTGTGCTCAAGTAATGTTGCTTCAATTAGAATTTACTTCACATGAATAATAGGTGGGAAGTGATTGAAATTAAATTCTACTAAAGCGCACACGTATAACCAAGGACTCCCCCTAGATATGTGCAAGGGAATAAGAGAGAAGATTTTGCACATATTTAGAATTTTTGAAATTTTGGCAGAGTTTTGTCTATACATGTGATCCAAGGAAACATAAGCAATATGAAATATATCACATAATCACATATTTAAGCAATAATAAAGCATTTAACTAAGCATTTAAAGGAACATCATCCAATACAAGCATCCAAAAGATCGAAGAAGTTCAAATACATCCAAGTCCATAAGATAGCAAATAGAAGAACAAGTCCAAAAGACAATAAGATAATAGGCCACCACTCTTCTAAGCCCCTTCCTATCCCCTACAGGTCTTCTCCCCCTTTGGCATCGAGTACCAAAAAGGGTGTTCTGGAAGGCGCCTAAGCTGTAGGATCTGGAGGCGGGGGCAAATGCCATTCATGAGTGCGGTGAGAGAAGGTCACTGGAGCCACTGGAACTGGGTCGCGAAGAGCCTTAACTGACTCACCAATCTGGTCAACACGACTCCTGAGATAGGTGAGATCCCCCTGCTACTGATCAAGGTGGGTCTCCAACCGAGTAAGGTACTCAAGGATCGTGTCAAAGGCGGGCTAGGGGTGAGGGTGCTGCTGCTCCTCCTATCACTGCTGCTCCTCTCACTGCTCTTGCTGCCTTTGAATGTGATGACCCATCACTTGAGGCGGACCCTCTCAAGGCTTGTAAACCTTGTGCTTAGCAAGGAGAGGACCCCGGTAGTCAGCCACTCGTCGGATCAAGGCCATGATATATGGCGTGAAGTAGATCCTCTTGCCTTTAACCATGGAGGATGAGTCGATCTCGCGCATGATGAAGTCCACCACATCAAACTTTTGGCGGTTCATTATCTTGCTTATGATATTCCATGCGTACCCACGGATTGCATCAAAGTTCCTGCTCTTCAGATGGATAGTGACTCTAATGATTTTATTGATAAGAGCAGGATGAGGGAGCAAACCAGGTAACTATCCAGGCTTTCGCACTTGAGCATGAGGATCATAGAAGATGGACTGCTCAGAGGTGCTGTAACACCCCAAAATTTTGCTTTTCTTAAATTCATGTGTGATTTGGCACTTTGGTGAATTTTTGGAATTTTCTGGAATTTATTTGGATTTATTTGGAATTTATTTGAATTTATTCCATTTTGAAATAATTAAAGAATTTAATTTTGCAAATAAAATTTTGCTGGAAATATTTTATTTGAGACCCAAATACCCTAAAATATTTTCCAGAATTTTTCTGGAATTTTTCTGAGTCATTTGCTATTTTTAATGAATTAAATGAATTACTGGGAATTATTTTAAATATTAAATCGCTGGAAAATCAAACCGAGTCGGTTACTATTCATCCGACCGAGCCCGAGTCAGACTCGAGTTCGAGTCCGACCCGAGCCATGTGACTCGATCAAACCAGCTCAAAACCCTAATCGATCCCAACCGTTGGATCAAGATCCAACGGCTGAGATCCGCCCGTACCGGTTCGAGCCGCGTCCGACCCGAACCGATTACGCCAGCGCGATCGTGGCCGTTGGCGTGCCACGTGTACGGCTCCACGTCTTCGTCTCGGCCCGGATTCGCGCGGACTCCGTTCGCCGTCGCCGTCTCGGACACGGACTCCAGGGCTATTTAATGCATGGAGTCGCCCCGAGGTTCACCCTTCCATGCCGAGCTCGTTGCCCTAGTCCACGCCTACAGGAAACCCTAGAGCGCCGCAATTTCGCCGAGCCAAAGAGCGCCGCGAAGTTCTTCAACCTTCGCCGCAAACCACCGTAGTGCTCCGCCGCTCGTGGCTGATTCGGAACCCCGCGACGAGACGAACTCGGGCTCATACTTCATCTCGCCGGATCTGCTTAACGCCGTTCGGGACGTCATCTTCCCCGGTTCCGGTCGCAGCAAGCCGCCGCACGCCATCGCCGTTCTCGCGAGCTCCGTGGACCGTCCGATCAAGATCCGACGTCCCGGATTGCGCCACGTCGTTCCACGGTAAGAACCACGTGCGATTTCCAGATCCAATCCTAGCCGTTGGATCTAGATCCAACGGTCTAGATTGACCACGTTCACCCCAAACGTGCGTCATCAGATCCGATCGGGACCGTTGATTTTCAAATCAACGGTCGAGATTGCGCCACGTGTCGGGAAGTTGGACCGACGCGTCGCCGCCCACGCAGCAGCGTGCAGGACGCCGACACGCGGCCCCGCGTGTCGAGGCCCGCATGTCGGCCGACCACCAAAGCGCCGACGTCCACCCATGACGTCATCGGTGGACCCACTGTCAAGACTGTGGCTGAGCCCCGCCGACGCCGGGCCGATGACGCTACCCGAAAGTGGTCCCACATGTCGCCACCCGAAGCCGTGGACCGGGTCCACCGTGGACCAAACCGCGCCGTGGGCTGAGCCCATGAGCCGGCTGACGTCAGCCAGCCAATCAGGAGCTGACACGTGTCCATGCTGACGCAATAATTAATTTCCGAAAAAGAAAATGATTTATTAATTCGAATTAAAGATTTCAGATTTTGTTTCAAACTTCAAACGCTTATAACTTTTGCGTTTCAACTCCGATTTGAGTGATTCAAATTTCTAAATTTGTATAAAATTGAGATCTACCTAAATATGAATTTTATTTAATTTTTGGACTAAAGTTTTTCTCTGCAAAATTATTTAAATGATTATTTAAACTTTAAATAATCATAACTTTTGCGTCTTAACTCCAAATTTGACGATTCCAGTTTCTAAAAATCCATAAAATTATGTTCTTTCTGTTTATGGATTTTATTTGGATGTTTGGACACTTTTTTCCTATTGTTTATTTGTGTATTTGCTATTTGCACGCTTTACGAGTAGACGTTGAAGTGCCGGAAGGATTCGAAGGAGAAGTATTGACTCAGGATCCAACTCAAGACCAAGAGCAAGTACTTTTTGAAGGCAAGTTGTGCTTTGACCATGTTGATCCTATTTGAAATCTATTTTGATTTAAACTATTGCATGCTAGTTCAATTAGAAAAATACTTGGTTTAAACATGGGGTTAGATAAGTACCAATTTATTTGTATGACACCTTGATTATTTAAGTATGTGCCATGACCCTTGTCACCCTAGTTGTGGATTACTAGTTGGACATTATTAAATTGCCAACATGGGTTTAGACCGTTGTAGTACATCGCTTAGACACACTACGTGCTCATAACATGATTTTGGATAATCAAATGTTAATATTGACTTAAATGATATATTGAACCTGTTTTGGAAAAGTATCATGTGATGTTGATGGCACGTGGTGCATGGTAATCAAGCGGGGTTTGATAAATGATTTCGGCCAGGGCATGTGGCAAGAGTAATCAGGTGGGCCGGTTGTGGCGTTGGGAATGTTGATTTGGTTCTTGGGTAGTCTTGCCCTGGTCACTCTAAGGACTTAACCTTGCAAGCCTTTGAACTGGGTCATACTTGCAACCACATGGCTGGAATGGGGCGGCCCTAGTTGACTAAGTCGCTAAGGACTCACTTGTGGAGCCTCAGGGTGTCAATTACACCGTTTGTGTGATTGTGCGGGGAGCGTATCGTGGTCGTGGCCAGATACCCATCTAACGGTGTGTTGGTCCCATACTTCGCCTTGGCTAAGGGAAGGGATGGTGTAGAGCATGAACCAGGAGAGGACCACCTGTGTTGTTTGAGGCTTAGAAAGACTTTGTTACGGAACTCGCCTTTGTGGTGTTTGATTGTATCTTGTGGGTAAAGTGCATAACCTCTGCAGAGTATAGAATCTATTCGAATAGCCGTGTCCGCGGTATTGGACATCGCTAGAATTACTGATCAAGGGTTAGATTTTCTCAAAAATAACTTGGATTTGGAAAGTTGGGATGGTTTAATAATGAAGATGATGGAAAAGTGGTTTAGGATGGGGAAAAGTTTATTAAACTTCTTGAAAAGTTATTTATGCTTTACTTATTTCTCTTGCTTTCGAATCTACTTATATTATTTATCAAATCTTGTTTCTTGCAAATATACCTTGAGCTATTCCTTTGTACTAAGCCATGCATATAGTATATTAGCTTGCATTCATTGCATGACTTCTTGAGTACCAAGTACTCACCCTTGCCTCAACACAATATCAGTTGAAGAGGAGATTACGCCAGCTTTGGAGGAGGAACTCCAAGAGGATCCGTCTACTTAGGGAAGCGAGCCCAGTCAGTTGCCTGTGGTATACTGGATGGCGCCACGAAGCTATTTGATTTTCCGCTGCTATTATTTCTCTTTTAATAAGTTTCGCCTTGCGAGGCATACATTTGTAACTTGACCATAAGGTCGAGTAACCAGTTTGATTATTTTAATAAAGTACTTTTATGGTATCGATTGGTATGATTGTGATATTTACCAATGTTAAGACTGTGTGCACTAGCGCGTTCCTGGACTAGTGCAGAATACACAGAGGGTCCGGATTTGCAAATTCGGGGTCCCGACAGAGGTGGTATCAGAGCCATACTTGACCGTAGGCTCAACCCTAAGATAGAATGGTCGTAGTGAGGATAAAACCTATTTTCTAAAAGTTAAAAATTTGTCAAGATAAGAAATGACATCTCGACTTATCCCCTTCTCTCTTCTCTTGTCTCTTGCTGAAATTTTTCCTTACCTTGTCACAATTTAAAAATTCCGAGTTCTTACGTAAAGCACTCTTGTGACAGATGGAGGAAGAGTTCAACTACGTTGATCTGGGAGTTGGTCACGCCGCGGAACTTTGGCATATGCTACAGACTCTCGGAGATTTTGAGAAGCCCCAATACCAAGTGGAAGTGATCAGACAAGCGGGATTGATCAAGGCTTGTGACGTGAAGATTGAGGTACCTGCTAGGAAAAAGGGCCCAGGCAATCGCCCGATACACTGACCGCCGGAGATCTACAATGCGAGATGGGTATCCAAGAAGTATCACGACGAGCAATGCGGCACATTACCCGTATCTACGCCAGAGAGTTGGAAATGCGGTGTTCCGTTATCATCCGCGCAGCGATAACCTTCTTGACCAAGGCGATTCAGGATGAGGATGCCACGGTTACACAGCTTGGCACGATTTGTCGCCGCCAGGAGGATGTACTAGATAATACAAGCAAGGAGCTACGAAGGCCCGCAAGGAAATCACGACAGAGAAGAACAGATGGCGGGAAGCTCAAGAGTATGTGGCACACCTTCTACGAAGGATTGACGAGTTGGAGATGACCTTATGCGGACCAGACCCGAGCCAAGACTCGAGCTACACGAGCCAGATCCGTAAGAGTCGGATCTCGATGAGGACACCGCTTCTTCGACTACCATAGAGGACACGATTCTTTGGACATGGCGATCGTTACGCCTATGCCACAAAGACACCGTACCAGGCCGTGGAGGTTTTCTCGATGAGTGAGCGTAGGTTCTATAGTGAGACTCCTTCACGAGTCGCGTCATAGAATAAAGAGTCACCATTTAGGCATTAGACTCCAGAGTTAGTTCGATTTGGATTTGCTTTGTTTTCTGAGTGTGCAGTATGTGTTGCAAGGCCCTTAGGCATTGTAAGCAGCCATACCAAGTTATTAATAATAAAGTTGGACCTTAAAGTTACCCCTTTCGCCCGCATAAGTTCCATGTTACTTGTCTATTCTTGTTTCCCTCTCATCTCTAAACCTAGAGCAAACCGGCCAGATGGTGAACACCCGTGGAAACTTTGGAAGCAATGGGAGTGGTTATCGCCCCTGAAAACCCCAATGATGGAGCACCAAAGACCGCTTGATTGATATGCAGAATTTTGGAGCATTTCTTGCTGCTCAGACTCGATTGATGCATGCAATGATGCAACAAATGCAACACGCCACCGCTCAGGCCACCGCTAATCAAGTTAATCATGGACAACGCCAGAATACAAGATCGTCGAGTTCATGAGAACTCACCCACCCACTTTCTCCGGAATGCCAATCCATTGGAGGCCGATGATTGGTTAAGATCAATCGAGAGGAAGCTACACATAGCTCAATGCATAGGAAATGAGAAGGTACTCTACGCTTCTCATCACCGGAAGGGACAGCCGCCGAATGGTGGGAGAACTGTGCCACGCAAGAGAACCCTCAAGATATCACTTGGGAAGAGTTCACGGTGCATTCGACAAGATCACGTGCCTGAAGGAATCATGGACCTTAAGAAGGAGGAGTTGAGCATCAAACAAGGTAATCGGCCCGATGGCCGACTACGAACAAGTTCACACAGCTAGCACGCTACGCACTGAGGATGTAGCGACAGATAAATCCGCAACCTCGTTTTATGAAGGGACTCAACTCAGGATTGCAAGTAGGATTGATCACCCACACCTTTCCAGATTTCCAAGAGTTGGTGAATAAGGCGCTTATTCTTGAGGACAAGCACAAGGAACTGGATGAGAACAGGAAGCGCAGGATGCAACAGCAAGGATCACGTCAGGGAACGCAACAATGCTTGAGAGTTGCACCAAATCAATTCTTCAGATTCCAACCACAGAATGCAACAAGGACACCATCCTCAAAGACCAAGACTCCAATCGTAACTACTGGACCCCAGCCGCTAGAAACGCTTACTCCAGTGCAGAAGGAACAGTGAGACGCCGCTACAATCAGAACGAGCCAGGACACTTTGCCAACAGCTTGTCCAAAGAAGACAGCAGGAGTGACCCGATTCGCTTCAATCTAGGAACCACCCCAGCTAGGACGCCAAAGACCAGGAGCCACATCCTGCACCGTGGTGAGAGGCCGAGTCAACCATGTCACCGCAGATGCACCGCAGAATGCTACGGACGTCATCTTGGGTAAGTTACTTGTTAACTCGATACACCTGTGATTTTGTTTGACTCGAGCTTAGATTCGTTTGTTTCGCAAGGCTTTGCTACTAGAAATGATTTGAGGATTGCAAGACTTAGATGCATGCTTTTAGTTCAAACCCTGGTTCGAACTCCGAACGAAAGTAGGATGTTTGGTGAGAATACTAATAGATGGAATAGAGTTCCTAGCAAACCTTATAATTTTGGAGACCTGGACCTTAGACGTCATATTGGGAATGGATTGGTTATCCAAGCACAAGGCCGTATTGGATTGTGGACGAAGGACTATCTCGATTGAGAGCCCGTGTGGGAAGAAAGTGGAATTTCAAGCCACTGCAGCTTAGAGATGGACGATTGATGGTTAACAAGATCAAGGCAATCGGCATAGAGGATGTCCCAAAGTAGTGAATGAGTACCCAGATGTTTTTCCCGAAGATCTACCTGTATGCCGCTGACAGGGACATAGAGTTTGTGATAGAGCTTGTACTGCACAAAGACCGATAGCAAAGAGACCCTATCGGATGTCCACCGAGGAGTTGGTAGAAATGAAGAAACAGCTAGAAGAGTTAATGGAGAAAGGATTTATCAGACCGAGTTAGTCGCCGTGGGGAGCACCGCTTTGTTTGTCAAGAAGAAGGACGGGAGTTTCAGGATGTGCATTGACTACCGTGCACTCAATGAAGTCACCGTGAAGAATAAGTATCCGCTACCAGGATTGATGATTTGTTCGATCGGTTGAGAGGAGCCGGAGTTTTCTCTAAGATTGATCTCGAGATCGGGATACCATCGCTTGAAGATCCGATCGAGAAGATATTCAAGACTGCATTCTCGTCAAGATATGGACATTACGAGTTCTGATTATGTCCTTTGGATCGACAAATGCGCCACTTATTTCATGAATATGATGAATAAGGTGTTCATGGAATATTTGGACAAGTTTGTCGTCGTGTTCATAGACGATATCCTAATCTACTCCAAGACAATGAGTGAACATGCCGAACACTTAAGGCGAGTTTTGGAAAAGCCGAGGAACACAACTTTTCGCCAAGTTCAGCAAGTGTGATTTTTGGAAGGACAAGGTGGAGTTTCTTGGACATGTAATGACCGCAGAAGGAGTCGCCAGTAGATCCAAGCAAAGTAGAAGCTGTGTTACATTGGGAGCACCAAGACTGTGACTCAGCATTCGAGTTTCCTTGGAATGGCAGGATACTACCGCCGTTTCATCGAAGGCTTCTCGACAATTGCGAAACCTCTTACGCATCGCTGAAGAAGGAAAAGAAGTTTGCATGGACGCTTGAGAATGTGAGAAAGGATTTCAGGAGCTGAAGAAGCGATTGACATCAGCACCGGTGTTAGTTCTACCGGATGTTGCTCAAAGCTTCGATATTTATTGTGACGCATCGCGCCAAGGACTTGGATGTGTGCTGATGCAGGATGGAAAGGTCGTCGCTTATGCATCAAGGCAGTTGAGGCCGCATGAGGAAAATTATCCGACACATGACCTAGAGTAAGCTGCCGTAGTGCATGCTTTGAAGATATGGCGTCACTATCTGATTGGAAACAGATGTGAAGTGTATACGGATCATAAGAGCCTTATGTACATATTCACCCAGTCGGATCTGAATATGAGGCAGAGGAGATGGTTAGAGTTGATCAAAGACTATAATGTTGGAATCCATTACCATCCCGGGAAGGCCAACGTAGTAGCCGATGCCCTGAGTCAGAAAAGCCATACCGTGAGTACGTTGCTAGCCACAAGTCAGGATGAGTTATGTGAGGATTTTCAGAAAATGAAGATTGAGGTAGTACCTAGCGGATTCTTGGCCGCATCAGAAGTAAAGCCTACCCTAGAGGATCAGATCCGAGAAGGACAGATGGATGATGACAAGATCCGCAGGATTAAGTCCATCAAGGAGGAAGGCAAGGCAGAGGACTTCAAGTTGGATGAACAAGGCACGTTGTGGATGAAGGATCGCATTTGTGTGCCTAACAAGAAGGAGTTAAAGCAACTGATTCTGGAAGAAGCCCATGACTCCAAGTACTCAATTCATCCTGGAAGCGCCAAGATGTATCAGGATCTGAAGGAGAGATTCTGGTGGCCGAGTATGAAACGTGAAGTTGCCGAGCATGTTGCATTGTGCGACGTGTGCCAGAGAGTCAAGGCAATGCATCAGAGACCAGCAGGATTGCTACAACCGCTGAAAATACCTGAGTGGAAGTTGGAGGAAATCGGAATGGATTTCATTACCGGTTTGCCGAAGACTCAAGGAGGTTATGACTCCATATGGGTTATAGTGGATCGCTTGACTAAAGTAGCCCATTTTATCCCCGTGAAGACCACTTACTCGGAGATAAATTAGCGTAATTGTACATGATCAGGATTGTCTGTTTGCACGAGTGCCAAAGAGGATTGTATCAGACAGGTACCCAATTTACCTCAAGGTTACGGAATAAGTTGCATGAAGCCATGGGAACCCGTTTGAACTTCAAGATACCTTATCATCCACAGACGGATGGACAGGCCGAAAGAGTCAACCAGATTCGGAGGATATGTTGAGAGCTTGTGCATTAGCTTATGCTACTTCTTGGGATAAGAGTTTACCGTATGCCGAGTTCGATTACAACAATAGTTATCGAGGCTAGTTCTGAGATGTCACCTTTTGAGGCCTTTGTATGGTCGACTGCCTCGGACGCCATTGAATTGGAATGAGACCGGCGCCGTGTCTTTGGGCCTGATATTCTTCAAGAGGTCAAGAAGCGGTCGCTATGATTAGGAAAGGTTGAAGATAGCCCAATCTCGATGAAGAGTTATGCCGACAATCTTCGCCGAGTCTTGAGTTTTGAACCAGAAGACTTTGTTTACCTCAGAGTTACGCCTCTCAGGGGAGTTAAGAGGTTCCATGCCAAAGGGAAACTCGCACCCCGTTATGTTGGACCATTTAAGATTTTGAGTCGCAGAGGCGAAGTTGCTGACAGTGGAGTTGCTACGATCGTTGGCAGGAGTGCATGATGTATTCCATGTGTCCCGATTGAAGAAGTGTCTCCGAGTTCTGAGGAGCAGACACCGCTAGAGTCAATTGAGTTGCAAGAGGATTTGACTTATAAGGAGCATCCGTGAGGATTCTAGACACAATGGATCGAGAAACTAGAAACAAGTCAACCCGTTTCAGAGAGTTCATTGGAGCAACCATGCAGAGAGCGAAGCGACTTAGGGAGCCGAAGAGGATTTGAAGAAAGAGTTTCCAAACCTATTCCTTTAGTAAGCCCTGAATCTCGGGGACGAGATTCTATTAAGGGGGGGAGGTTTGTAACACCCCAAAATTTTGCTTTTCTTAAATTCATGTGTGATTTGGCACTTTGGTGAATTTTTGGAATTTTCTGGAATTTATTTGGATTTATTTGGAATTTATTTGAATTTATTCCATTTTGAAATAATTAAAGAATTTAATTTTGCAAATAAAATTTTGCTGGAAATATTTTATTTGAGACCCAAATACCCTAAAATATTTTCCAGAATTTTTCTGGAATTTTTCTGAGTCATTTGCTATTTTTAATGAATTAAATGAATTACTGGGAATTATTTTAAATATTAAATCGCTGGAAAATCAAACCGAGTCGGTTACTGTTCATCCGACCGAGCCCGAGTCAGACTCGAGTTCGAGTCCGACCCGAGCCATGTGACTCGATCAAACCAGCTCAAAACCCTAATCGATCCCAACCGTTGGATCAAGATCCAACGGCTGAGATCCGCCCGTACCGGTTCGAGCCGCGTCCGACCCGAACCCGGTTACGCCCGCGCGATCGTGGCCGTTGGCCGTGCCACGTGTACGGCTCCACGTCTTCGTCTCCAGCCGGATTCGCCGCGGACTCCGTTCGCCGTCGTCGCCGTCTCGGACACGGACTCCAGGGCTATTTAATGCATGGAGCTGCCCCCGAGGTTCGCCCTTCCATGCTGAGCTCGTTGCCCTAGTCCACGCCTACAGGGAAACCCTAGAGCCGCCGCAATTTCTCGCCGGAGCCAAAGAGCGCCGCCGCGAGTTCTTCAACCTTCGCCAAGAAACCGGTTCGTACTCGCTCGCGTGGCGGTCGGAACCCCCGCGACGAGACGAACCTGGGCTCATACTTCATCTCGCCGGGACTGCGTCGGAACGCCGTTCGGGACGTCGTCTTCCCCGGTTCCGGCCGCAGCAAGCCGCCGCACGCCATCGCCGTTCTCGCGAGCTCCGTGGACCGTCCGATCAAGATCCGACGTCCCGGATTGCGCCACGTCGTTCCACGGTAAGAACCACGTGCGATTTCCAGATCCAATCCTAGCCGTTGGATCTAGATCCAACGGTCTAGATTGACCACGCTCACCCCAAACGCGTCGCCATCAGATTCGATCGGACCGTTGATTTTCAAATCAACGGTCGAGATTGGCGCCACGCGTGTCGGGAAGTTGGACCGACGCGTCGCTGGCCCACGCTGCAGCAGGCAGGACGCCGACACGCGGCCCGCGCGTGTCGAGGGCTCAGATGTCGGCCGGTGACCCAGCCAAGCGCCGATGTCACCCATGACGTCATCGGTGGACCCACTGCCAAGACCGTGGTGAGCCTCGCCGACGTCGCCGATGACGTCACCCGAGTGGTCCCACATGTCACCACCCGAAGCCGTGGGACCGGGTCCACCGTGGACCAAACCGCGCCGTGGTCGAGCCCATGAGCTACTGACGCCACCAGCCAATCAGAGCTGACACGTGTCCATGCCGACGCAATAATTAATTTCGAAAAAGAAAATGATTTATTAATTCGAATTAAAGATTTGATTTTGTTTCAAACTTCAAACGCTTATAACTTTATGCGTTTCAACTCCGATTTGAGTGATTCAAATTTCTAAATTTGTATAAAATTGAGATCTACCTAAATATGAATTTTATTTAATTTTTGGACTAAAGTTTTTCTCTGCAAAATTATTTAAATGATTATTTAAACTTTAAATAATCATAACTTTTGCGTCTTAACTCCAAATTTGACGATTCCAGTTTCTAAAAATCCATAAAATTATGTTCTTTCTGTTTATGGATTTTATTTGGATGTTTGGACACTTTTTGCCTATTGTTTATTTGTGTATTTGCTATTTGCACGCTTTACGAGTAGACGTTGAAGCCTGGGAAGGATTCGAAGGAGAAGTATTGACTCAGGATCCAACTCAAGACCAAGAGCAAGTACTTTTTGAAGGCAAGTTGTGCTTTGACCATGTTGATCCTATTTCGAAATCTATTTTGATTTAAACTATTGCATGCTAGTTCAATTAGAAAAATACTTGGTTTAAACATGGGGGTTAGATAAGTACCAATTTGCTGTATGACACCTTGATTATTTAAGTATGTGCCATGACCCTTGTCACCCTAGTTGTGGATTACTAGTTGGACATTATTAAATTGCCAACATGGGTTTAGACCGTTGTAGTACACTGCTTAGACCTGCTACGTGCTCATAACATGATTTTGGATAATCAAATGTTAATATTGACTTAAATGATATATTGAACCTGTTTTGGAAAAGTATCATGTGATGTTGATGGCACGTGGTGCATGGTAATCAACTGGGGTTTGATAAACAGTTTTCGACCGGGGCATGTGGCAAGAGTAATCAGGTGGGCCAGTTGTGGCGTTGGGAATGTTGATTTGGTTCTTCGGGTAGTCTTGCCCTGGTCACTCTAAGGACTTAACCTTGCAAGCCTTTGAACTGGGTCATACTTGCAACCACATGGCTGGAATGGGACGGCCCTAGTTGACTAAGTCGCTAAGGACTCACTTGTGGAGCCTCAGGGTGTCAATTACACCGTTTGTGTGATTGTACGGGGGAGCGTATCGTGGCTGTGGCCAGATACCCATCTAACGGTGTGTTGGTCCCATACTTCGCCTTGGCTAAGGGAAGGGATGGTGTAGAGCACGAACCGGAGAGGACCACCTGTGTTGTTTGAGGCTTCCGAAAGACTTTGTTACGGGAACTCGCCTTTGTGGTGTTTGACTGTATCTTGTGGGTAAAGTGCATAACCTCTGCAGAGTATAGAATCTATTCGAATAGCCGTGTCCGCGGTATTGGACATCGCTCGGGAATTACAGTCAAGGGTTAGATTTTCTCAAAAATAACTTGGATTTGGAAAGTTGGGATGGTTTAATAATGAAGATGATGGAAAAGTGGTTTAGGATGGGGAAAAAGTTTATTAAACTTCTTGAAAAGTTATTTATGCTTTACTTATTTCTACTGCTTTCGAATCTACTTATATTATTTATCAAATGTCATTTCGCAAATATACCTTGAGCTATTCCTTTGTACTAAGCCATGCATATAGTATATTAGCTTGCATTCTGCAGTGCATGACTTGCCGAGTACCAAGTACTCACCCTTGCCTCAACACAATATCGCTTGAAGAGGAGATTACGCCACTTTGGAGGAGGAACTCCAAGAGGATCCGTCTACTTAGGAAGCGAGCCCGGTCGATTGCCTGTGGTATACTGGATGGCGCCACGAAGCTATTTGATTTTCCGCTGCTATTATTTCTCTTTTAATAAGTTTCGCCTTGCGAGGCATACATTTGTAACTTGACCATAAGGTCGAGTAACCAGTTTGATTATTTTAATAAAGTACTTTTATGGTATCGATTGGTATGATTGTGATATTTACCAATGTTAAGACTGTGTGCACTAGCGCGTTCCTGGACTAGTGCAGAATACACAGAGGGTCCGGATTTGCAAATTCGGGGTCCCGACAGGTGCCAAGGGTCCTGTCATCATGAAACTTTGGGTGAGCATTGTGGTTGATCCCCAAGGCCACCTCGAAGTCATTCTTGAAAGCAGTGTATCGGACTATCCCAATCATCCACGTCGTCTCACTCAGATCATCTGACACAAAAAGAGTGGCATAGAATTGCTTGATGATGTCCTCTACATAGTCATATCGCCTGCTCAAGAACTCTATCAGACCGGCTCCCTGAAATAAGCGAGGTACGTCCGCATACAGGGAAAGCTGCGCAATATGATCTCAGTTGATCCATTTTTGCTTGGCAAATTCCTTGTCTTGGTATATCTCATAGTATACCTTCTGTTGGAACTTGGTGTGGAATCTATCCTCTGTGGCAGACCGGGGCTTCGAATATTGATTCACATCTCGCAGCTTGAAATAGTCATCCCCTTTTATCTGTTGCAGATCACTCCACACCCCATTCTCAGGAAGATCTACTTCCTCCTCGGCATCCTCCTCCATAGCATCATACTCCTCAGCTGCCTCAGTTTCTTCTTCGTCCTTCGAAGCAGCTTCTTCATCCTCAGACACTATCGGTCCCTTTCCCTTGCCGGGATGAGGGCCACGATGGGCAAGTGCCTTGCGCACAACCCTTCGGACTTGTTGGTCTGTGGCCCTCCTCTCAGCTAACGTGGTATCGCTGTCGGGATCCGGACCTTGCGCCGCTAAACCACACCCTCGGGTGGACTTCCGAATGACTCCACCCCCATGAGGAGCCTTCGCAGGGACCTTGGCCCTCGACATTGTCTAGATATCATGGATAGGATAGAAGTGAGATCAAACAAGGATTGAAAAGATTCAAGAACGATTTGTGCAAAAAGTGACAGGAAGGAATCCTTGAATTTTCAGGAAAGTCAGTAGTACCGCACAAATAATGTCGGTAGTACCGCATAATCGGAAGTACCACAGGGAAAGTGCGGTACTGCCGGACCCGGTACTACCGGCTTTAATTTGCAGTAGTGCCGCTTTCAATGTGAGTTCAAGATTAGGTTTGGATCAAATTGATGAAATAGTGAGTTAGCTACTAATCAAGATGCATAGAAGGTTTGTTTGGGAGCAACATTGCTTATTTCACAACTTTAGAACCATTACAAACCTAAATCCATGTCACATTTGCATAAACCCTAGAGGGGACAAGAGAGAATGAAAGTAGGGCAAAACGAGAGAGAGGAGAGGAGGATCCGATACCTGGTGAAGGAGAGGAGAGGAGTGAGAGGACTCGACTGAAAATGGCAGCCAAAAGGACCGAGAATTGCCGGAGAAGAAGAGGTCGCCTCACACCGGAGAGAGAGAAGAGGAAGTGAGGACATAGCCAAATGAGGGGAGGAAGAAGGAAAAGAGCAGAAATACAGCGACCCCCCCGCACTGCCTTAAGTGCGGTAGGACCGCGATATACATATGTACTACCGGAAATCCGGTACTACCATGAGATGAACGACGGTACTGCCAACACTTACAGAATAAGCAAAAAAACAGAGAAAAGACAAAGAAGCAAAGGACCAAAAGGAATTTCCGGTAAGAGATGATTTTAACAAGATTTTACAAAACAAAAACAAGGAAATGGAGAAGATCCATTTGAGAGCACGAAAAAAATCAAAATAGATTGAGATTGTGTGAGTCAAAAGAAGGTTTTAGAAAACTAGGAAGATTTGAGGCCTAGTTTCTATACCCATGACTCAAGGAGTGAACTATATAGATCAATATAGATCAAATTTGAGTTTTGAGCGAAATGAAATGATCGATTTTTGATTTAAAGCCATTTTTATGTGAAAGATAAGAATTAGAGTATAGTGAATATTTGTAAAAGAAGAGGGATACTATATAAGCATAGGTACATTCCAAAATGAGGTTTTTGAAGTAATTTTTTTGTTACATCATTGAAATAGGGTATTTTCAAGTATTTTGATATATTATGATCTAGCTTTTCTCTTTTAAAGATTAATATGCACTTTGTTCAATATTTTCACATTTTGGGACGTATGATATATGAGAGGATATAATACTCCCCCTAAATGGGTTATCAACTCGAAGAATCAAGAAATTCAAGTGATAGCAAGTGAATATCCAATGAACTTCAACCAAAGTGCATGCATTTAAGTGACATTTGAGAAATCTATGACATTTAATTCATTCCTCAATTTGCAAAAGAGGGCTTCATCTAAGGGTTTGGTAAGGATATCCGCTAGTTGGTCTTCGGTTCGAATGTGACTAATAGTTATATCCTCTTTTGTCACATGATCTCTAAGGAAGTGATGGCGGATGTCTATATGTTTGGTTCTTGAATGTTGCACGGGGCTGTTGGCTATTTTAACGGCGCTTTCATTATCACACAATAGAGGCGCCTTTTTAAAATTGATTCCATAATCCATCAAGGTTTGCCTCATCCAAAGTAATTGAGCGCAACAACTACCGGCGGAAATATATTCGGCTTCGGCGGTGGATAGGGCAATGGAATTTTGTTTCTTAGAGAACCAAGAAATAAGAGATCTATCAAGGAATTGACAACTTCCGGAGGTGCTCTTTCTATCCACTTTACATCCCGCATAATCCGAATCCGAATATCCAATCAAATCAAATTTTGCACCTTTAGGATATCATAGCCCTCTATTTGAGGAATGTTTTGAATATCTCAAGATTCTATTAACGGCCACTAAATGACACTCTTTGGGAGAAGCTTGAAAGCGAGAACACATTCGAGCACTAAACATGATGTTGGGCCTAGATGCGGTAATGTAAAGCAAACTACCAATCATTGAACGATAAAAGCTTTAAATCTACCGGTTTACCTCCCTCGTTGAGGTCCAAATGTCCATTTGATGCCATTGGTGTATTGATGGGCTTAGCATCCTCCATGCCAAATTTCTTGAGAAGATCCTTTGCATACTTCATTTTGCTCACGAAGGTCTCATTCTTGAGTTGCTTGATTTGTAAACCCAGAAAGTAGCTCAATTCACCAATCATCTACATCTCGAACTCCCTAGACATCATATCACCAAATTCTTTGCCAAATTCTTCGTTAGTTGAGCCAAATATGATATCATCAACATAAATTTGACATACGAAGAATTCATTATCAATAACTTTGGTGAAGAGTGTGGTATAAACCTTCCCAATTTTGAATCCTTTGGAAATTAGAAAATCTCTAAGACGCTCATACCATGCTCTAGGAGTTTGTTTGAGTCCATATAGCACCTTAGAGAGTCTATAAACATGATTATGAATTTTAGAGTCTTCAAAACCAGGAGGTTGTTCTACAAATACCAACTCGGATATTTGACCATTTAGGAACACACTCTTCACATCCATTTGAAATAATTTAATGTTGAAACATGATGCAAAGGCAAGCAAGATACAAATAGCTTCTAATCTTGCTACGGGAGCAAAGGTTTCACAAAAAATCCAAACCTTCGATTTGGGTAAAACCTTGTGCTACTAACCTTGCCTTATTTCTTACCACTATACCATTCTCATCTTGCTTGTGCCGAAACACCCATTTTGTGCCGATGACGTTGTGGTCCTTGGGTCTTTCGACAAGCGTCCATGCATCATTTTGGGTGAAGTTATTGAGTTCCTTGTGCATCGAATTCACTCAACCGGATCACTTAAAGCTTCATCTACGTGAGAGGGTTCAATAGAAGAAACAAAAGAGTAATGTTCACAAAATGAAGCGACACGGGATCGGGTTAGAACTCCCTTACTAACGTCACCCAAGACTTGATCTATTGGGTGATCCTTGGAAATTTGGGTGTGAACTCTTGGAGGTAAGGCTTGAATTTCATCATGCTTCTCATCTTCTACTTGAATTAGCTTGTCTTCGCTTGGTGTAGCCGATGTAGGAGGTTCCACTTGGATTGAAGATGGTCCGACATCTTGATCATCCTCCTTGGGCTTGATCTCTCCAATCGTCATATTCTTCATAACCCATTGCAATGCTTCATCACCTACATCATCCAAGTTTTCTTGCTCTTCTTGAGAGCCATTAGTCTCATCGAATTCAACATCACAAGTTTCTTCAACAAGACCCTAATTCTTATTGAAAACACGATAAACCTTACTAGTAGAAGAATATCCGAGGAGAAAACCCTCATCACACCGGCTTCGAAACTTAGAGAGCCGAACACCTTTCTTCAAGATAAAACACTTACAACCAAATACTCGAAAGTAAGAAATGTTCGGCCTCCTCACAATAAGAAGCTCATAAGAGGTCTTTTTCAAAAGCCGATGCAAATAGAGTCGATTTGTGGCATGGCAAGCGGTATTAATAGCTTCCGCCCAAAAATTGTCGGAAGTATGATACTCATCAAGCATCGTTCTTGCCATTTCAATTAATGTTCGATTTTTCCGTTCCACTACTCCATTTTGTTCTGGTGTATAGGTTGCGGAAAATTCGTGCTTTATTCCAAGTTCATCACAAAAATCTTCAATTCTTGTATTCTTGAACTCAGAACCATTATCACTACGAATTTTTTTAATTTTAAAATCAAATTCGTTTTGAGCCCTTTTTGCAAAACTTTTGAAAATATTAGGAACCTCGGATTTTTCATGCAAAAAGAAGACCCAAATAAAACGTGAATAGTCATCAACAATAACCAAGCAATAAGAGTTTCCACCAATGCTCCTATAGATAGTTGGGCAAAACAAATCCATATGTAGTAGCTCTAATGGTCTAGATGTGGACATGATACTCTTAGAAGGATGAGAGCTAGCAACTTGTTTGCCGGCTTGACAAGCACTACAAAGCTTGTTCTTCTCAAACTTCACATCCTTCAAGCCCACTACTAAATCATTTTTAAACAATTTCTTAAGTTGAATCATTCCTACACGAGCTAGTCTTCTATGCCATAACCATCCCAAGGATGTCTTTGCAATTAAGCAAGTTTGAAGACAAGACGTTCGAGAGGAAAAATCAACTAGATAAAGATTGCCAAATCGAAAACCCTTAAAGACTAGAGATTTATCATTATCTTTAAGAATTTCAACTCCATTGCTAGAGAAAGAGCAGGTATGACCAAGATCGCAAATTTGGGCAACGGATAGCAAATTAAAATTCAAAGTCTCAACTAAGGAAACATTTGAAATGGAAAGATCATTAGAGATTGCAATCTTACCCAAACTTAATACCTTTCCTTTGCTATTATCGCCAAATGTGATCTTGTCGTGATCTCCACCTCCACTTTCAAATGTGGTGAACATTTTTCGGTCTCCGGTCATGTGTTGAGTGCATCCGCTATCTAACACTCAATGTCGACCTCCGGTCTTGTAGTTCACCTACAAAAAGAATGTCAAACCTTTTTAGGTACCCAAATTTGTTTGGGTCCTTGGAGGTTAGTAACTAAATCTTTGGGCACCCAAATAGCATTCTTTTTGGAACCAAATATAGGTGTGCCTACAAACTTAGCTACTACTCTACCATTTCTATCCTTTCTAAGCACATAGCAAGAATCATAGACATTATTCTTAGGAGCTTTACCCAACGGGCAATCATTTGCCAAATGTCCAACCTCATGACACTTGTAGTAAAGGTTCCTTGGATTTGATAAACCTTGGGGCTTTGTTGCTCAATTTCTTACCCTTCTTTGGCACATAACCAAGTCCTTCCTTGTTATATGTGCAATGTTGACTCCCCAAGATTTTATCAAGTGTTTCCTTACCTTTGAAATACTTGTTCAAGCTCTTGTTTTACTTGGCGACTTCCTTCTTGAGCTCATCATTCTCAACAACCAAGTTAATATCATTTTCTATCAAATATGAACTAGAGCAAGAACTAGAAGGCATGGATAATAAGTCATCACAAGAAGTAGCAATGCTAGATTTAGATATAGAACATGACAAATCATTTATTCTAGGCAAAGCATCCAATAAGTCACATGAAACTCCAATATTGTTTGTTGATTTAGAATTAATCTTGAGAAGGATAGACTCATGAGTTTCTTTAAGCTCCTTATAAGAATCCTTGAGAGAGGAATGCTCCTTCCTCAAGACCTTAAACTTTGCCTTCTCCTTGCCAAGATAATCATTTAAATCAACAAACATTTCAAGAAGCTCTTCATATGATGGATCATCATCATCATTAGAGTTGACCTTATCTCCCTTTGCCATAAGGCATAGTGGAGTAACGAAGGGTGATGATGCTTCCCGAATTGCGACGCCGGCAAGGTTCTTCTTCTTAGATGGAGTGTCCTCTTTGCAAGAATCTGAATCCGAGTATTCTTCTTCGGAGTCCCACTCACCAATATGCGCTTCACCCTTGCCATCTTTGTGAAGCCGCCCTCCATCTCGCGGTCCGGGAGCACTCCATCCACAGGAAACCGGCGATTCCAGCGTTTCCGGCGAGCGGAGAAGAGATTAGATCTCAAGGAGGAGACGTTCGTCGAGCGGGTGGTTCGCCAAGAAGAGGTATGCCTTGGGGTTTTGGTTTGTGGGATTGTAATGCTGGTTAGATGGGGAAGTTCATGATCTATGTTGATGTTTAGGTGCTACCATTAGAGGTATGGAGTCATTTATTAGATCTGTCTCGCGCAGTAGCCTCGACCAAGTCCAGACAGTCGACTTTGGATGCTTATTTGGAGATTTTAGAGTCGGAATTTGGTCGGCCGGCTGTTGAGAAAGTTGTAGATAATCGAAAAAAACTTTCAATGACGACCTAGAACGCTTAATTCCGTCTAGCCGTTTAAAAGTTATGGCTGTTTTACCGAACGTTGTCAAAACTGTGACGTGATTGAGACAGATCGTGTTGATCTATAGATTAGTTGTGACACTACAGAATGGTGTGACATTATAAAATGTGAAATTATAGAATAAAACTATACGGTATGAGGTTTAATCGCGTTTCCGGGCCGGTTTCGGGAGTTTTGGGCCTCTCCGGGGAAGTTTTGGCCCAAGGGGAAGAGTCGTGGGCTTTAGTGGGATAGGAATTGGGCCCATGAGGGAGAGGGGGGCCAGGTATTTCAGCCCTGGGCGCCTCCCCCTGCCCTCATTGCGACCCACCCCCTTGCCCTAGCCGCCACTACTCCTCCCTCTCACCTAGCCGCCGCCCCATGCCCTTGCCCTTGCCGTGCGCCTCCCCCTCCCCTTCCCCTTGCACCACCACCCCTCCCCTCCCCTCTCCACCTCCCTTGCTGCGCCTAGGGGAGTTCTCCACCTCACCAACCCGAAGATCCATCCATTGGAGTGCTCCGCGACGAGGAAATCCGGTGGATTTGGAGCGAGGAAGGAGATCGCGCGAACCGGGAGGAGATCCGTTGGGTTTTCGTTCGTCGGGCGAAGGTATGGCCACGGGGATCCTTGGGGTTGGTCTAGGATCTGTTCTAAGGGTTAATATCATGTTTTTAGATCAATTGGTGGTGCTGTAATTGGGTAGATTAGATGAAGTTTAGAGTTTGCCACGTTCTCTGTTTCGGGCAGCATGAGCAGTCGACCTAGGGTTTGGGTTTTCACCAATTTAGATTCGGAATTTGGTCGTCCGCTTGTTGAAGAAGTTGTAGGTAACTTCAATAACTTTCAGTGGGTATAAAAAACGTCCAATTCCGCCCAGCCGTTTGAAAGTTATGCTCGTTTTACCGAACGTATTAAAAACTGTGATGTGATTGGAACAGATCACGATATTCTGTAGATTAAACCACTTTAGAGTCCGAATCAGTCTTTCCATATACTTAGAAAAAGTTGGGAAATTTCCTAAGCTACGCGAGGATGTACTCGTTTAATTGATTCGGAGTCTTAGAACCCAAGTTATGCCTTTTGGAAGGCTGCTGTCCCGACGGGACAGAACCTCTGTTTTTGGGTTTTGCGAGTAGTTTGCGATGTCGGGGTAGAAGAGTGTTTGCGTACTGTTTTTTGGACATGATTATGAGTGTGTGTTACCTATGTGCAGGTGGTGTGACCCCGGGAGTGCCTTCTACTTCTCGCCAATCCGTCGCCCGTGGTTGAGGCAAGTGTATTGGAATGGGTAGCGGGTTGAAGTTTGCTAGATTGGTTGAGATTGAAATTGAATATATGATATGTTCACATGCCATGCTTTAATTATTGCCATTGACATGATGAATATGCTTATTATGCTATGATGCCATGTGTTAATGTACAAGTTATTTATGATGTTGGCATGTTTGCATACATGGCATGATACTGTCATAACTTTATTTCACGTGCTTGATATGGTTAAAAACAGTATGAAATGTGGAATTAAGGTTAAAACTATAGGTTATGGAGGTTAATAGCTTTTCCGGGCCGTTTTCAGGGTTTTGGGCCTTCCCGGGGGAGTTTTGGGCCTTGGTGGGCTTTGGTGGGATGGATTAGGTCTCCGTAACGGACTAGAATTGGGTGTGGGGGCTGGTAAAAGGGGTTTCCCTGCCCCTTTGGGGCGTCCACCCTGCTGCCTTTGCGCCCCTTGAGGCCTTGGTGCGCCCCCCTCACCTCCCCCCACTTGCCAAGCCCTAGCCGCCCCTTCCCTTTGAGCCTTGCGCCTCCCCCTTGCTCTCCTCCATTGCCCCACCTCTCCACCACCTCTCCTCCACCCCCTTGCTTCCCTAGGGTGGTCTCCACACCTCTGCACCTTGTGGATCCATCCGTTGGAGCGAGGAGCGAGGAGCGAGGAGCGAGGAGCGTGGAGCGAGGAGCGATCCGCGAGGAGATCTATTGGAGATTCGTTCGTTGGGCAATGGTATGATCATGGGGATCCTTGGGTTTGATCTAGGTACTGTTCTTAGGGTGTTTATGAAGTTTTTAGATCAATTGCTGGTGCTGGGTTGGAGTTCTTTGGGTTAGATCTAGACGTTGCCACGTTTCTGTTTTCGGGCAGATTGAGCAGTCGGGCTAGGGTTCGAGTTTTCGTCGATTTAGAATCCGAAACTGTCCGTACGGACTTAAAAGAAGTTGTAGATAATTTAATTATCTTTCCGTGGACATAAAGCACGTTAAAATCCGATCAGCCGTTTGAAAGTTATGGCCGTTTTACCGAGCGTGTTAAAATCTGTGACGCAATTAGAACAGATCGTAGTAATCTGTAGATTAAACAATTTTAGATTCCGAATCAGTCTTTCCGTATAACTAGAAAAAGGTAGGAAATTTCCTAAGCTTCGCGATGGTGTACTCGTTTAATCGATTTGGAGTCCCAGAACTCAAGTTATGGCCTTTGCAAGGCTGCTGTCCCGCCGGGACAGAACCTCTGTTTTAGGTTTTGCGAGTAGCGGGCAATGTCGGGTGAGATGGGGATTTGTGTACTGTTTTGTGGGCAGTATTGAGAGTATGTGATGCCGTTGTGCAGGTGGTGTGACCCCGGGGGTGCCCTCTACTTCCCACAATCCCGTCGCCCACGGTTGAGGCAAGTGTGTTGTAATGAATAGCGGAATTGTAGGTTGCTTGTGGAGATTAGATGAAAGATTGAATACTTGCTATGATCACTTGCCATGCTTGCTGTTTTCCAATGATATATTGAGTATGATTATCATGATTCGATGCCATGTGTTAATATTTGTCATGATGAGATGCCATATGTTTATGTACATGTGAAATATGATAATTGGCATAGTTGCATGCATGACATGAGATAGGGCGAGGGCGGTGAGAAAGTCATAACTAGTCCGGCAAGGTCGGTGAGAAAGTTATGACTAGTCCGGAACGCCATTGAGTAAGACCTACATCGTGATTCCATCCACGTGGTGAATGGAAGCGATGAGTAGGCACCCTCCATCTTCGGGATGGAAGGGGGGAAAAGGGTGCACACCGACGGGTGTGTACTCAACCATACCGTATTGAGTTTCCAAGGAGACATGAGCATTGCATTACATCTCATACATATTGATGATGACAATGTTAAGTGTTTATGAATAAGATGATTTACATGAAGGGAGATGCTATTGCCATATTGTTGTTCTTGTTGTCCATTGCAATATGCTTGCCGAGTTTCGAACTCACGCTTGTTTTTTTCTTATTGTTTTAGGTACCATGAGAACGGCATGCGGGAAAAGGGAATAGACACACGCCCACACGTTGCTTCACCTTAATGTTTCCCCAAGTCAATTCTTTTAGATTGATAATAAATTTCGTGTGATGGTCATTAAATTAAGGCTTAGCTTGGTTAATGAGAGTTTTATTGTTCGTTTGACACTTGGAACTTTAAGTGCTAAATGTTAGTCTTTTATTGTCGTTAAGACTCTATTTATTGCTGTTTTAGATGTTTCCCTTATTGCCATATAATGCTATATCGTTGTTGCTCCTTAAATTCATGATAAAACAAAGGAGGTGCTGCCGAAATCTCGGTTTTTAGCCTATGCGCCTTTGCTGGAATTTTATGTTAAATATGATATTTGGATGTTGTTTAGCTTATGTTTGGTAGCATTCGGGCATATTAAATGCCGGGGTGTTACAGATACATGGCCCGGGCGGTGAGAAAGTCATAACTAGTCCGGGGAAGGTCGGTGAGAAAGTTATGACTATTCCGGAGAGCCAATGAGTAAGTCCTACATCGTGATTCCATCCACCACGGTGTATGGAAGCGAGGAGTAGGCACCCTCCATCTTCGAGATGGAAGGGGGGAGAGGGTGCACACCGACGGGTGTGTACTCAACCATACTGGTATGAGTTTCCAAGGAGACATGAGCATCGCATCGCATTGCATACATAATGATGATGATAATGATATGTGATCATGAATGAGATGATAGACATGATGTGAGTGGTTGTAGCCATGTAATTGTTCTTTTGTACCATTGCAATATACTTGCTGAGTGTTGAACTCACACTTGTGCTTTCTTGTTGTTTTAGGTACCATGAAACCGGCATACAGGGAAGGGCATTAGCTACACATCTACACGTAGCTCCACACTTATAGACAATTTATTCATCTTGGTCATGAAAATAAGAGTAGTGCCATGCAACTTGGTGTAATGGTTAATTTGTGTGCTTGGTTTCCTCATTTACTTCGTTTGGCTCATGAGATGGTTGGAATCCTTATTCTAGGCTTATACTGCTGCTAGAACCCTTGTTATTGATGATTTAGATGTCATTCTTTATACTATATCCTGTGATCATATTGTTGTTGCTTCAATTCATGGAAAAACAAAGGAGATGCTGCCGAAATTTGCGGTTTTAGCATTTACTCCTTTGCTGTAATTTATCTTAGTTTATGGTATTTAGATGTTGTTTAGCCTATGTTTGGTAGCATTCGGGCATATTAAATGCCAGGGTGTTACATTAGTCAATTTTAGAAGCCGAATCAGTTTTTCCCAATACTTAGAAAAAGCTAGGAAATTTTCTAAGCTTCGAGAAAATTTACTCGTTTACTTAATTTGGAGTCTTAGAACTCAAGTTATGCTAGTTGGAAGCCCACTGACCCGTTGGGACAGATTCTCTGTTTTCGGGTTTTAGGGGTAGTTTGCGAAGTCGGGGTAGAGGATCATTCATGTACTGTTTTGTGGGTATGTTTTGAGTGTGTGATACCTATGTGCAGGTGGTGTGATCCCGGGAGTGCCCTCAACCTCTCGCCAATCCGTCGCCCACGGTTGAAGGCAAGTGATTGGAATGGGTTTGGGTGTTGTATGATTGCTAGACTTGCTTAGGTGCAATATGATTACATGATATGCTAATGTGCCATGCTTGATATTTGCTTATGACATGATGAACGTGGTTACATATTGGTTATGAGTTCGTTGTATTACATGTTTATGCAAGTTGATACATGTTCATGTCATATGTGCATTCATAATGTAAGAGGCGTCCCATTCTGATGCGGGCCTCTGTGTTCACACGTAGTGAACACGAAAGACCTACCTCGTAGTCCCATCCACGGTTGTGTATGGGAGCGAGTCAGTAAGAGTAGGCACCCTCCATCTACGGGATGGAAGGGGAAAGAGGGTGCACGCCGACGGGTGTGCACTCGGCAATACCGGTATGTGCTTCGAGGAGACATGTGCATTGCATTGCATATATGTTGGTGTTAATGATATGTGTACAATGAGATTATGACATGGTTATGATGATGAATATGAAATTATGTCATGAGTATGATTTTAAGTATGAAATGTAGTGATGTTAGCATTGAAAGCTGTTTCTCTTTGTCCCATTGCAATATGCTTGTTGAGTGATGAACTCACGCTTGTGTTTTATGATGTTTTAGGTACCTTGCAACCGGCATGCAGGAAAGGGGTTTAGCTACACTTCTTCACGTAGCTCCACACATTAGATAGTTTTTATCATTTGGCGTTATGATAATAAGATTAGTGCGATGAAACTTGGAGTATGGTTTGATGGTGTGCTTGATTTCATCATTTGCTTCGTTATAGTTTGTGGAGTGGTTGGATTCAGTATTTTAGACTTAAGATGTTGCTATACCGACTGTTATTGTTGTTTTAGATGTCTTTAATATGTTATATCTTGCCATGGTATTGCTATTGCTTCAAATCATGGAAAAACAAAGGAGATGCTGCCGAAATTTTCGATTTTTAGCATATGCGCCCTTGCTATAATTTATCTTTATTTATGGTATTTAGATGTTGCTTCTATCATGTTTGGTGACATCCATGGCATACTAAATGCCGGGGTGTTACAACTTTTGAGGGAAGCTTGAATTGGAGCGCCTCTTCATGAATCTTTTCATTCTTCTCACGAGGAGCGTCATCTCTTCTTCGGTATCGCTTTCGGATTCATCAAGTGTGTCCTCACTTGATTCTGCCTTTGCCTTGAAAGCGATATTCTTCTTCTTTGATGAACTTTGCTCTAAGAGTTATTCCTTGTCCTTCTTGTACAATTCATTTGTGATGAGGTTGCCCAAGAGTCCGGTTGGAGTCAATTTCATCAACTCGGGTGAGTTGAGGAAAAATGTCACCAATGTTTCATATTTCTCTGGAAGAGCCCTAAGCATTTTACGAACAATATCAAGGTCATTTAGCGAACCCCCAAGGCCCTCGAGCTTGTTTACTATGTTGTTTAGTCGTGAATACATCTCGGTGATGTTTTCATGGGGCAACATAATAAAACTCTCATACTTGATCAATAGCATATGCAATTTGGCTTCTTTGACCGTGGTATCAAGATTGCTCACGCGATTGAACTCATCTGCGTTTAAGGCCCCAAATAAAGCGTTCATCGCTTGGGCATTGAGATGAATGTTTCGTTCATCATCGTCAAGCAATGAAACGAAACCTTCACTCACAATTCTTCATATGCTAGGGCTCATGGCCTTGAGATAAACTGTCATGCGTATTTTCCAATACGCATAATTCGTGCCATCAAAGAACGGTGCCTTTCCTATGGAAACACCCTCGCTAGCCATCCTTTTCTCTTTAGACGATGAAGTCTAAGTGTGAGAGACCAAGCTTTGATACCACTTGTAGGATCAAGGATAACCAATTAGAGGGGGGTGAATAGGAGGTTATAAAATTTTTGGTTTGTAATTGCAATAAATACACAATTGAAAAAAGGAATTACCAATTTTACAATCAAGTCCTAAAACTTCTATATCTCACTAATGTGCACCAACAAGACTAAACATATGAGATCTAATTGATACAAGCTAGAGAATAAACTAAGATAACTAGCTACTCAAATTAAATAAAGAGCACAAGAATGATCAAACCACAAATGTGAGACACGCGATTTTTCCCGTGGTGACCGGAGACTTGCCGGTCTCGCCTAGTCCACGTTGAGGTAGCTTGACTCACTTCAAGCCGGCTCCTTTGCAAAATTGAGCCTTCCTCGTATAATCGAGGTAGCTCTTCCCCATTCCGGGTAGGCGAGCTCCTTGCCTTTACACCGAATTGGATCTTCTCACAATCTTCTTGAGAAGATCACCAATTCCCGCCACCAAGAGAATGGAAACCAAACGCTTCACTTGAGTGTAAACCAGGTTTTCTAGTTTGGCTCAAGAACACTCAAATGCAATCAATGCTTTTTCTCCTCTCAAATGATGAAATGAATGCAAATGAGAGTTGGAGAGGTTGCTAGAGCTCAAGAGTAATCAATGAATGCCAGGAATATTGTCCAAATGCAGTTGGGGGGGTATTTATAGCCTCCCCAAACAAATCTAGCTGTTAGAGACCTTAATCCTGAATTTTTCAGCACGGGCGGTAGTACCGCAGGTATATGGTCAGACTATCGCACTGTGACAACTGGCCGATTTGTGGCTACAGCAGAGCGCATTAAATGCAACCTTAAACGGTCCGAACAGTTTAAAGTCTGGCAGTACCGCCCATGTAAATGTGGTAGTGCTGCACCAGACAGCCGAGGGGGTATGAAAAATACCCCATTGGAAATAAACTACCGCAACATAAAGGTCGGTACTACCGGCAAAGAGGTAGTACCGCAGTTAAGCCTGCGGTAGTGCCGGACAGCAGATAAGGGCTAACACTTGAGTAGATGGCACTCTTTGGAATTTAACAACCGCTATATAAGGTCCGGTAGATGACACTCTTTGGAATTTAATAACCTGCAAAGAATGACCCCCACTGGAAAATAACTACCACACAGAACCTCGGTACTACCAGAAGAGGTAGTACCGCATTTTTGCCTACGGTAGTTCCGGCCCAGAGAATGAAGCAACTGATGCAAAAGGGTGTCACTCTGGAAATTAGCTACCGCTTACTAAAACTCAGTAGTACCGTAAGAGTGGTACTACCGCATTGACAACGGCGGTAGTGCCAACTTTTCTGCAACTTCCAAATCTAATGCATTTAACTTTTGCTACATGATTTTCGAATGCATTTTAAAAAGGATTTTGAGCCAAACTTTTGACACAAACAAGCTATTAGTTTGCCTTCCCTCTTAATAGTACGGCAATTCTACCTAAAACCCGATCTTTTCTCCAAACACCGAGATTGGTAAAAGAAAAGAACTAATACACTATTTATGTACCTCATCCATGAACCTTCACTTGTCCATTTTTTTCATCACCTTTAAGCGCTCCATGCCGTAGACGAGATAAACCTTTTCTCATAATCTCAAGAGAATGCATTAGTCACTTTAAACATGTTGTCATTAATTACCAAAACCAAGATTAAAACGGGGCCTAGTTGTTTCACCAAGCCCGAGCAGGTATGTAACACCCCGGCATTTAATATGCCCACAAAACTCTTCAAGAAATCTCAAGATCTATACTTCCAAGAAGGAAGAAGGATGCACCAGGGAGAATCAAATCTTCATTAAATCTTTTCCGATAAAATATTCAAACTTAGCTCCACCAACTCAAGGCCTGCACAAGGCGAAACTCCAACACTTTTCTTAGATAGGGAGAACAACAACCACAAAAGTTTTCTCCTCAAGACAGTCCGTAATGACCAACAAAACCGGTGTCAAAGCAAAAATAGTGACCAACAGATGCGCAACACAAAACCTTTCTTCTACGTCTTCAACCAAGGAAGACAAAACCACAAACCACATACGGAACAATCCGCGAAAATCCAATACCAAACACTTTTCTTTTGGTTTCAATCAACCATAGCCAAGAAGACCAACCGAAACCGATCGTTAGAACGGTAAAGAGCAACTGAAAGAATCCACCACAAACTCTTCTATTCGACTCCAGCCAACTATCCGGTCTACGACAGAAAGGATAAGTACTCTTCTCCCAAAGGGGTTAATAGTTCTTCGGTGATGGCGCTAACCGGCCACACCGTCAAACCACACCCTTACTATGAACAAAAAGAGGTGACCGAAACCCTTCGGCACCATAACCCCACTTTATCACAACCACAAGAATAATTCAATCATTTATCTCATAGACATAGCAACATGCATTATCAAATGAAGCATTCAACATCAAAGCTTAAATACAACGTTTAAGCGTAAAGAAACAATACCCATACCCTTTCCTACTGTGCATCCATTGTGTGTCAAATTTTAGATTAGTTATACCACTTTTGCAAGTTTTAATGTTGCTATCCTATGACAAAATTTTATTTAAGACCTAAGCCATGTTTCTAAGTTATTCCACATCACATTTTAGTTGTACCCTATAGCATGACACTAAAAATACACATTCCAAGGACCTACAGCCCGCTCTGATACCAACTGTAACACCCCGGCATCTAGCATGCCTGAATGCTACCAAACATAGGCTAAACAACATTTAAATACCATAAATTAAGGTAAATTACAGCAAAGGAGCAAATGCTAAAAGCCGAAATTTCGGCAGCATCTCCTTTGTTTTAACATGAATTGAAGGAACATCAACAGCATAGCAATATATGGCAATATAAGAGGCATCTAAGACAGCAATAATTATAGGCATGACAGCAATATAAGTCTAATCCCAAGCATTCAATGTCTCCATGAGCCAAACGAACAATAAGACTCTCATATTGCAAAACTAAACTATAAATCAATATGCATCACACTTAATTTATTATCAAGACCCAATTGAGTGACTGTGGGAACAATTGAGTGACGCTACGTGTAGAAGTGTGACTAATTCCCTTCCCTGCATGCCGATCTCATGGTACCTAAAACAACAAGAAAGCACACTTTTCAAGAGCACTCCGGATTAGTCATATATCCATATATGACTTTCTCACCGACCTGGCTCATCGACTCCTTTATGATTAAATATGCATAAACAATGTCTCGTTTTCCTTTTCATCATTTATTCATCATGTAACAACGGTACCGAATATGCATAAACAAGGAAACTTTTGTGGTTGTTGTTCTCCCTATCTAAGAAAAGTGTTGGAGTTTCCCCTTGTGCAGGCCTTGAGTTGGTGGAGCTAAGTTTGAATCTTTTATCGGAAAAGATTTAATGAAGATTTGATTCTCCCTGGTGCATCCTTCTTCCTTCTTGGAAGTATAGATCTTGAGATTTCTTGAAGAGTTTTGTGGGCATATTAAATGACGGGGTGTTACAAGGTACCTTAACATCATCCAAGCACCGAAGATGCCGAGGCCTCCACCACTGCCGGAGATGCTGATGCTCCCGTTACAAGACGTCGAGGCTGAGGGAAAACTTAGAAGCTTGAAGGCCGGTATACCATCTCGTATGTCTCAGATGCTAGAGCCCCATTGCACCACTAAAATCAACATCAAAATATAGGTCAACATGTTGGTACATCTATGGATACAGCTCAAAAAAACCTTTGAATTCCCCGAAGAAGCCAAAGAACTTGTGCATTGCAATGCGTTGATGTCCATGGATGTGGCATGGAGGAACTTCAAGTCGAGGCTGAATACAAACTATGTGAAGAAAAATCGGTCAGCCATTGAAGATTATCCTAATTTAGAGCCATATTGGGATGAATTTGTTGCGATGAAGCATGATGAAGCAGCAAAGGAGTCAAGTGAGGACAACAGAGACATCACAAGGAGGAACATTCACCCCCATAGACTAGGCACGAGTGGGTACGCGGGTAAAATTCCTCAGTGGGAGAGGCAAGAATTAGCTGTAGTCCGATCGACTAGTACAAGTCCCTTGGCCGGACTACCAGACCGAGTCAAGCACTATGTGCTAGCAAGGGCATCTATCATGTCTGGTAGGGGCTTATCATTCAAAAGAACTGATGATGAAGCAATCTCGCAAAAAATTCAGGAGCTGCACATCGAGTCCACCCAAGGAACTTTTCACCTAGACAGCGAGAAAGACGAACTAACAATGGCCCTGGGAAACAAAGAGCACCCTGGTCGAATACGAGGCGTTAGGGTCAAGGTTCCTTGGAAGATAGGTTTCCTAGAACACAGAGACTCTTATAGAAGTCGCAAGAGAGCCAAAGAAGAGCGTGCAGAATGGGATTTGGAAAAGATGAAGGAAAATGTGCTTTGAAAATTACAAGGCACCAAAGAACAACAAGTTCAACAAAAAGTACAAGAAGCCATGAGCCAGTCGCAAGGCCACAACATTGTTCTCGCCAGCCCTACGAATCGCCGTAGCAGTTGTGCATCCACACCATTGGTACAACCGGATAACACCCATTATCCTATGGACGACATACGAGACACCACACCCTGCCAGCTCAACATGTCTGTCATTAACATATTTTTACAGGATGGTACATGAATAGCTATCCATACAAAGAATGGTATGTTTTGCACAACTCTCTGATAGCTCTAGGTTATGCAAAGGTCCAGGTGAACACGGTACTTCCACAGTTTGCCGACATCGGGCTGGAAATACCCTCCAACAATGAGGTTACAACTCTATGAAGTGTCGTTCACACATTCATTCAGTGGCACAAGAGTGACATCGTCTTGGACCATGTAGTTCCAGCCTCTCATGCAGTAGAACTCACCCATTCATCACTAGCACATGATGTTGTCCTAGGAGCCCATTCGTCAGCAGCACCTCATCGTCAAATGGCTAGTGTGACCACTTCAAAGGACGAACTTATAACCCCTGATTCGAAGAAATGGCACATTAGACAAGCCGTATTAGCTAGATCAGGCGAAGCCAGAACAAAGTATGATGTTGTCCTTAGGAAAAAGTAAGGGCAAGGCGAAGTCTAAAGTACAAGATAATCAAGAAAGGCTGAAATTCGAGATGGAGAAGCCGTTGTCACCCCCATCAAAGTTAAATAGCCTAACACTCATGATGCAGTGATTACATATCTGGTACATGGAGCGATCCAACCAAGCGATACTCTCGAAGGTGATCACTGCCATTTTCCAAGAGGAACATTTTCACCATGAGGTGGGTGGCTACTTCTTGATAGAATTCGAGAACTTGCACAACTTGTACTATCACGACGCCCTCGACGTGTCTTTTTTGAGATGCTACTCACTGTAAGTGTCTAATATATAAATCATGGTCTAAATTCACGTAATACCGATAAATATCATGTCTAACTTTTTCCTTATCTAGATACGAGATGATCGAACTGAGAAGAACCAATGGGCTAGTGGGATTCCTCGACCCGGGAATGGTCTGCCAGACCGAAATCATAAGAGCACCAAAGGAGGTCGAGGAATACGTATACAGGGCGTTGCTAAAACTAAAAGATAAGGAGTTCATACTTCTTCCATACAATTTTAAGAAAGTTTCTCACTAGCTAGTTAAATTACTCATTGAATTCATTCATTACTCTTATCCTAGGACTAATGACTATAGCATCATACATGTGTATGTAGTTTTAACTGGATTCTCGTAGTAATTACTCAAGAAAAGAGCAAGATGCTAATCATAGACCCACTGGACAATGATAAAAAGGACTACGTAAAGCTGATAAGTTTAATGAATGAGGCATTCAAAAGATATTGTACAAAGAGCTTGAGATACCGCCCATTCTAGAAATCCCTTTCAATCCGTACTAAATTCCCGGTACGCACGCAAGCAATATTTTTATATCACATTTCATAGTAAATAGCTCTTTCAATGATATTTTAGTTTATTCAATTTTTGTAGTGTCACAAGCAGCCGCGCGGCACAAATTTATGCGGGTACTTCATGTGCCAATACATGCGCGAAATCTTAGGTTCTACAATAATAGACAATGATGTAGATGTTTGTCATGCTAGCATTACACATTTATTCGCACCACTCAATTTCTATATATATACTCTGAGATTTATTTTTCCTACTTGTAGCGCCTCAAATTGCCTACGGTAGGACTGCTTCCTGTTGAAATCCAAGTCATTCATGGACAACTCAGCTACTTCATCATAAAGGAAGTTATCAACAAAAAGGGCGAGTTTTATGATGAAGACAACAACGATCCAGTGATCCATACTCATCTTACACGTCATTCATCTCCAATTAACTTTGAAGGCTCGTAGGCTTGTATGTTAGAAAACTAGTTTAGGCTTTATTATTTAAATTTTGTTTTATTACAAAGTGTAAATTGATACTTCATTATGACTAATCTTATAGATTATTTGTGTATACATATGTTACAATGTGTATGGTATAATTATTCTTTGTGTATATATACTGTTTTAGAGGGCATGGCTAGCAATTCTTGAGGTTAGCCCGAAATGCTGATTTTTTATTTTGTAGGCTAGAATTATCAGCGGCGGTTTGTGGCTAACACCGCCACTGATAATGGTAATATCCGTGGTGGTTTTAGGCAAAAACCGCCACTAGAATGGTATTATCAGTGGTGGTTTTTGGCTCAAACCGTTACCATTATCTATGGCGGTTTTTAGCTAAAACCGTCACTGATATTTTCATTATCAGTGGCGGTGTTAGCCACAAACCGCCACTAATAATATTATCTGTGGCGGTTTTAAAACCGCCACTGATAATCCCCAATTAACAGTGGCACTTAATTTATGGTGATTTGAAAACCGTCACGGATATGAGTTAAAAGCCGTCTGATAAGATTTTTTTGTACCCGTGCCTGCATCTCACTCAGGTGCCTAGCTGAATCTCACTCAGGCTCAGGTATCCGCGTGCTTCGTACGCATTACTACTTTATTACAATCCGGAGGTTCCCGACGCTCCGGGGGTGTCCACATCCTCGGCTGTGCGGCAAAGCCCTCGGCAAATCTCCGTTTTTGCTTCGCCTCCCCGCCGACTCGCGTCGGCCAGCGTCGCGCCGCTTCGCAACCATCCAATACCACGTTTCCACCTCGCTTCCTTCGGGTTGCTTCCGTTCCCTTCCCCATCTTTCCTCCCGAGCTCCTCGCCCCGCCTGCCGACCATCGCTCCTCGGGCGTCCTGTGCCCTCGCCTTCTCGATCCAAGACCTACGACGCGCCTCGATCGCCCTTCCGGACTCCTCCCGTCGTGTGCCATCCTCCCTGCGCCTTCGCCTTCCCGCTCCAGCCCCGGCCGCCCCCTCGCCCTCTTCGTCTCCGTCGAGAGGAGAGCCCTCCCCGCTGTGCGCCGTTGTCCTCCATGCACACTCGCTTTCCCGATCCAACCCCGCCCGCCCCGCCCTCTTCGTCTCGTCGGCGAAGAGACCACGCCAGGCGCCATCCTCCTGCGCCCTCGCCGCGATCCAACCCAGGCCGCCCCGCCGATGCAGACGCAGCGATCCGTCTTTGAGTCCCCTCGGCCGCCTTCCTCCGCGGCAGGCCGGTCATGGCCGCCTCGTCGAGCCCCTCCCATGGCAGCCGCGACCTCGGGTCCGTCAAGACGAACCGTAGTCGACCCTGCCCGCCACCGCGCCGCCCGTCACACGCCATGGATCTCTTCGTCGGCTCCCCTCGCTCGCGATCCAACCCGAGCCGCCCCGCGATGACGGCAGCGATCCGTCTTTGGGTCCCCTCGGCTGCCTTCCTCGCGGCAGGCGGTCATGGCCGCCTCGTCAGAGCCCCTCCCATGGCGGCCAGCGTCCTCGGGTCCCGTCAAGGCGAACATGATCGACCCACGCCGCCCGCCGCCCCGTCATCGCCATGGATCCTTCGTCGCCTCCAAATCCTCTTGTATTATTCTCCTTCCAAGAAAGCTAAAACCCTTCTCTTCCCGGCCTCGCCTTGTTATGTAGTGTAAGCTGAAATCATTCTGTGCTTTCAAATGTACATAGGCGATCGATGTCACCAGGACGCACATATATTCATATGGTAGAGAGCTGAGTTTGGTGTACATAAGTCACGGACGAGCTCATCGCGTCGTAAATCCTCTATTGTGCTTCTCCTCGCTTGACAAGTTTTTGCGAATCGATCTGTCTGCATTTGTTCGCGTTTAGAATGATTTTAAACTCATGTTCTTTCATCAATTTATAGATGCGCTCTATACCCCTTCTGATGTATCGGTTGGTCTGCTTTATAGGCGAAGAAAGATTGGGATTTCAAGTGTAGGTAAACTTTCTTTGAATTGGTTCTTTCATAAATTTATAGATGCGCTCTGTACATTACGATGTATCGGTTGGTCTTCTTTATAGGCGAAGAAAGATTGGGATTTCAGGTGTAAATAAACTTTCTTTGAATTGGCTCTGATTAGGTGATCTCTAACATTATGTTTGATTAGGTAATCTCTAACATTATTTACGATGCTGATTTCGAGTTTAGATGTATTACAAACTAGCTATATTAGCCTTTTTTATTAACAAAATGATTAGGTAAAATACATAAATGCTGATTTGCTCTTCGCTTGATAGATCTTCTCTGCTGTGCTGAATTGAAATTCGCTTGGTCATCTATACAAGTAGCTCTTCTCATTTCGATTGTGAAAGTCGACTTTCGAATCGGGAAACCATTTACATGCTAAGGTGCATCCTATTTTGACACACATGTAAGATGAACAAAACTGGATCACATTATACTTCCTTTGTTTTCTAACATAGATTTGTTTTCCTCTCTTCGCTTCATAAATCTTCTCTGCTGATTTCAAATACGGTGCTGTAGAACATGAACTGTTTGACTATTTATCTGCATATCCTTGGTGGGCAATTGTCGCATTAAAGTGGAAACCGCAGATAGAAAAGCTGGTGAACAGTTTAGATATGTATTTCGTCACTTGATGACACAAGTAAGAATTTTTCTGCTCTTCCTCCACATGTGATGCTTGAGACACTATGGTTTGGTGTGACGTTATAGAAGGTGAAACTAGAGAATAAAACCTTTCGGCTTAGGGTTTTCTCGCGTTTTTGGGCCGGTTGAAGTGTTATGTCGCCACGGAGTGTCGTAACCTTATTTAACGTGCATGATAAGGTTAATAAAAATATGAGATTTTGAATTAAGTTTAAAACTATAGGATATGGAGGTTAATAGCTTTTAAGGCGTTTAGGCGTTTAGGTTTTGGGCCTTCCCGGGGGAGTTTGGGCCTTGGTGGGCTTTGGTGGGATGGAGTAGGTCTCCGTAACGGACTAGGATTGGGTGTGAGGGATGGTAAAAGGGCTCCCCACCAGCCTTTTGGGCGTTCTCCCCTGCCCTTGGGCGCCCCCACCTCCCCCTCCTAAGCCCTAGCCGCCACCCCCTCTCCCTCTCCCTCTTGTGCGCCTCCACCTCCCCCTTTGCCCCATTGTTCCCCACCTCTCCACCACCTCTCCTCCACCCCCTTGCTGCCCTAGGGTGGTCTCCACACCTCTGTACCTTGTGGATCCATCCGTTGGAGCGAGGAGCGAGGAGCGTGGAGCGAGGAGCGAGGAGATCTATTGGAGATTCGTTCGTTGGGTAAAGGTATGATCATGGGGATCCTTGGAATTGATCTAGGTACTGTTCTTAGGGTGATTATCAAGTTTTTAGATCAATTGGTCGTGCTGGATTGGAGTTCTTTGGGTTAGATCTAGACGTTGCCACGTTTCTGTTTTCGGGCAGATTGAGCAGTCGGGCTAGGGTTCGAGTTTTCGTTGATTTAGAATCCGAATCTGTCCGTACGGACTTAAAATAAGTTGTAGATAATTTAATTATATTTCCGTGGACATAAAGTACGTTAAAATCTGATCAGCCGTTTGAAAGTTATGGCAGTTTTACCGAGCGTGTTAAAATCTGTGACGCGATTGGAACAGATCGTAGTAATCTGTAGATTAAACAATTTTAGAGTCCGAATCAGTCTTTCCGTATAACTAGAAAAAGGTAGGAAATTTCCTAAGCTTCGCGATGGTGTACTCGTGTAATCGATTTGGAGTCCCAGAACTCAAGTTATGGCCTTTGCAAGGCTGCTGTCCCGCCGGGACAAAACCTCTGTTTTTAGGTTTGCAAATAGTGGGCAATGTCGGGTTAGATGGGGATTTGTGTACTGTTTTGCGGGCATTATTGTGAGTGTGTGATGCCTATGTGCAGGTGGTGTGACACCGGGAGTGCCCTCTACGTCCCACAAATCCGTCGCCCGCGGTTGAGGCAAGTGTGTTGTAATGTATAGCGGATTGTAGGTTGTTTGTTGATATTGGGTGAAAGATTGAACACTTGCTATGCTCACTTGCCATGCTTGCTATTTTCCAATGAAATATTGAGTATGATTATCATGGTTCGATGCCATGTGTTTATATTTGTCATGATGAGTTGCCATATGTTTATGTACATGTGAAATATGATAATTGGCATAGTTGCATGCATGACATGTTACATGGCCGAGGCGGTGAGAAAGTCATTAACTAATCCGGGAAGGTCGGTGAGAAAGTTATGACTAATCCGGAGAGCCATTAGAGTAAGTCCTACATCGTGATTCCATCTACCGTGGGTTGTGGAAGCGAGGAGTAGGCACCCTCCATCTTCGGGATGGAAGGGGGGAGAGGGTGCACACCGACGGGTGTGTACTCAACCATACCGGTATGAGTTTCCATGGAGATATGAGCATAACATAGCATTGCATTGCATTGCAATACATTTTTTTTAATGATGATGATGTTGTTATGTGCTCAAGTATGAGATGTTATATGTGATGTGAGGTATTATTGTCTTGTAAATGATCTTGTTGTCCATTACAATATGCTTGCTGAATTTTCGAACTCACGCTTGTGTTTTATGTTGTTTTTAGGTACTTTGAGATCAGCATGCGGGAAAAAGGGATCTAGCTACACTTCTACACGTAGCTCCACCATCATAGTCCATAATTAACCACTTGGAGACATGATATTAAGAGTTGTGCCCTAAACTTAATGTATGGTTTAATCTAGCTTGCTTGTGAATCCTTATTTGCTTCGTTATAGTTTATGAAGTGGTTAAGCGTGGTATTATTGGCGTAACTTGATGTTATGTCCATTTATGTTATTGTTTTAGATGTCGTGTGCTATGATATATATCTTGCCATGATATTGAGATTGTGTTAATTCATGGAAAAACAAAGGAGATGCTGCCGAAATATCGGTTTTTAGCATATGAACCTTTGCTGGAATTTATGTTTAATTGTGGTACTTTGATGTTGTTTAGCTTATGTTTGGTAGCATTCGGGCATATTAAATGCCGGGGTGTTATTCTGATTGGTATCGAGCGGGCTGTAGGTCCTTGGAATGTGTATTTTTAGTGTCATGCTATAGGGTACAACTAAAATGTGATGTGGAATAACTTAGAAACATGGCTTAGGTTTTTACTAAAATTTTGTCATAGGATAGCAACATTAAAACTTGCAAAAGTGGTATAACTAATCTAAAATCTGACACACATGGATGCACTGTAGGAAGGGTATGGGTATCGTTGTTTACGCTTAAATGTTGTACTTAAGCCTTGTTGCTAAATGCTATATTTGATATAGTACGTTGCTATGTCTATGAGATAAATGATTGAATTATTCCTGTTGTGGTGGTAAAAGTGGGGTTTTGGTGCCGAAGGGTTTCGCCACCTCTCTTATTTCATAGTAAGGGTGAGGTTTGACAGTGTGGCCGGTTAGCGCCACCACCGAAGAAGTATTGACCCTGTAGGAGAAGAGTGCTTATCCTTTACATGCCGTTGATCGGGTAGTTGGATCGGAGTCAAATAGAAGAGTTAATGGTGGTTTCCTTCGTATGTTCTTTGCCGTTCGGCGGTCGGTGTTCTTTGCTTTTCTTGGCTTTAGTAGATTTGAATCAAATGAAAAGTGTTGGGTTTTCGCGGATCGTTCCGTATGCGGTGTGTGGTTTTCTCTTCCTTGGTTGAAGACGAAGAAGAGGAGACTAGTGTTGCGCTTCTTTTGGGCGCCTTTCCAGTTTTGATGCCTGTTGATTGCATTATGGGGAACAAGCATTCAATTTATCCCTGTGTTTGTCTTTCTCTGAGGTTAAAGGAGTTATTGTGGAGTTGTGCCAGACCTAGCTGTCAGGGCTGAAGTTCTGTGGCTTTGTAGTAGTACGTGGTGTTTGATTTCGTTATTTTACTGGTTTAAGAAATCATATTTGAAAAACCCTTCTTGTTTCGTGAAAGATTGGGGTTTGGTGCTAAGGTTTTATTTGCAAAGGTTTATTTGATCGATTGGTTCCCTCCAATGGGAGTCTTGGAGATTGAAAAGTGTTTTGGAGAATTCCTTTGCATGACCAAGTTTGGGTTTGTCTCATCGCAATTTTGAGAGTCAAATTTTCCTTATGAACTTAGGATGAGTTTTAAAACTAAAATGCTGTAAACAAAGTAGTCTTTTGACTGAAATCGTTTGTCCCTAGTAAGAATTGATGTTTAGCATGTTATGTAGTAGGTAACAATGTGGTTTATGGATTGATGTGTTGCTAAGTTAAATTTTGAGTTGAATCAATTCAATGTGATTAATATCTCTAGCTTGAGAATAAATAGACTACTAGTGTTGCAGTTTACTCTTAGCGAGAATGATTAAATGTGTTAATGTACATGCTTAGAATCTGTTGCCTTGCTTTAAAAGTGCTTATGATCCTTGTTAATGTTAAAAGTTTAAACTTTGATGCATAGTTAAAACATTAAGATGATGTAGACTGCTGTTATTGTAAAAGAAACTTTCTTTGGTTGTTAAAGATGTTCTAATCTAATGGATTAATAGAGAAATTTAATCGTGTTGACTAGTGACTTTAATTTGGATGTTGATTAGAGTTGCTATTTATGTTGTTGCAAACTACTAGTATCTTTGGAAGTATGCAGTTGTGTCGCTACAATGCTAGTATTGATATCAATGGAGAAGACATAAGACTTATTGTTAATGATGTTGTTAATGGTAGTGTTAATGCTAGTATTCAGTCTATTTTAAATAGTGGGAGTATGTTGTGTGGTGGTAATTTTGTTTATCACCTATGTATAGGAGTAGCTAAAAGTAATGTTGTTGGTTGATGATTATGCCCATTTGTTGTTATTGATGACTAAGTAGTTGTGGTAGCTGTTTAGATTATTCGTTGGAAAACCATGGTTAAAATAGAGGAAAATTTTAACATGTTGCGATGGAGTGAGCTTTGGATAATTAACATGATGTACAATTTCATCCTTAATGAATGTATGCCTTGGAATCCTAGTTATGAACTTTGTCTTGTAAAGATAATATTTACATGTTGAAGTCGTTGTTTAACTGAATAAGGTTCGGTTGTCGAGACGTGAATATATAGGTGGTATGAAATTTATAGGTTGATCTTGCTGAAAGATTTGTGGAAGTACTATGTTTCAAATTTAGAATAAGATGTATTATGATTCGGTGAGCCGTGGGGATCATGTCATTATAGTCTTGGTTGGGTGCCTTTTTGATAAGCATCATAAACCCTTATTAAAAATGTTGGGAATGGTAACTAGAGGAATAATTTGTTGTGAAACTTTCGGTTGAATTGTGTTGGGGCTCCTCAGATAGTAAATAGTGATTATTGAAGTCTTTAATGGAAAGCGTAGTGGAGTACTAGAGATGGTTCCTTTCATCTTTGTTGTTGTCTAAAAACCTTTGAAACTGGTTTGGTTGTTTGCCATCTCGGTTGAATGCTTTCGGTTGAGGTGTTCCTTATGTTGAGTTTGAGTTTCCCAAAACTCGTAGTGGTTGGTGTTGACCTTTGGTTTTGGCGAATTTGTTTAGTTCGTGTTGTGAGTTTGAGTTTACATCCAAAAGTTTTTGAGTGGATCGCGCCCTTCGGCGTTACCGATTTATCTTTGGAATTAATTTTAAAAGGAAGCAGATGGTCATAAAGGGTTGTGTTGGAAACTTTTGAGTTAAGCCCTTGATGTGTAACTCTATTTGACTAGAGTTGAGTCATTTGGAAAATGTGTGCAGTGTGCGGGTGTTTTACAAGTCTGGATTTTTATGAATGTTTCATAAGTGAATTTGGTTAGTGAAGAGTTTTCTTTTTGGATTGAGTTTCCCTCTCTTTTGATAAAAATTTATGGCGCTTGTGTCTGCAGATGTTTTATTTTGGAGTCGATGTTCTGTTCCAAAGGGTTGAGTTTGATTTTGCGAGGTGTTGCAAAGCTAGTGTTAAATCGAAGATGGGTTTTCAGACGATGTGGTGTTTTGTTGATTAACGATGTTGCCGTCATAGTTTATATGAATTAGCGCAACTCTCGATGTTATTCGAGATTTATTCATATGATACCGAGGCAAAAGTCATCATGTGAATGACTATTCTGGTGAAAAGTAAACATGACATCGTTTTTACATGTTAAATGATAAAAGAGTCGTTAAGCCAGGTCGGTGAGAAAGTCATATATGGAGATATGACTAATCCGGAGTGCTCCTGAAGAGTGCATTTATGTCATGAAACGAGATTTCCCTTGCTTTCTAGTATGAAAAGAAGCAATGAACAATTTCTTGTATGTTGGTTGTGATGTAGGGGATTTATGCTTCCTTTGTGTTTTGGCTTGGATGTTGCCGAATTCTTTCCAAAATAGTTGTTAACGCTTTGGGTTTGAGTTGTTGTGTGTACACTTGGGCTTGATAGCTAAGTGTTTTTGTGTGAGGGCGAGACCCTCTTAAGAAAGGAACCAATTGTGGTTTGGTAAGGTTTTCGATCCTAGCTTGGGCTAGGTGTCGAACCTTAGTGGTATAAGGGTGGTTTGTGATGGAGGTTGATGATGTATGGGTTTAACCTTTACTAAGAGTAGCGATGGGTGGAAGTGAAGTTGACGGTAGATCGGTGATAATTGCCTGCCGTGAGCGATTGTCTTCACTAGTTGTTTTTGGGTTTGAGTCTTGCCTGGGAAAGGATGGAATAAAATGTTAGTATGATCGTGTATCGGAAGGGCTAGTGTGCCTTAATGAGTTATTCCCTCGATGGAAACTTTCGGGAATGAAGAGTGGTCGTTAAAGGAATTGTGACTTCCTTTGACTTTGTCATGTTGAGTTTATTGCAGTGTGTAGTCAGGTAGGTTGTGATAGAAGGGTGAGGTGTTTGTCGTGAGGATTCGAGCATTTTGGGTTGTTGAAGCCCTTCGAGGTTGAAACGCAGATTCTGTTTGGGATTTGAATTGAAAGTTGAACTGTGAGCGGTTGCCCTTAGTTGAGCTAGATCAACACTTTTTCTTTAAGTGTTGGTTTTGGGAACTCGTTGGTCGTTTGTTTCCGGTTCTAGTAGTTGTGCGAATGTTTTGTGCTGCAGAGAAGCCTTTTGTCCCTTGGGGACTTTGTTGTTGTTTTTGGCGTCCTTCGGATTCGAGGTCGAATCCTGTTGAAGGGGGGAAGAATGTGACACTATGGTTTGGTGTGACGTTATAGAAGGTGAAACTAGAGAATAAAACCTTTCGGCTTAGGGTTTTCTCGCGTTTTTGGGCCGGTTGAAGTGTTATGTCGCCACGGAGTGTCGTAACCTTATTTAACATGCATGATAAGGTTAATAACATTATGAGATGTGGAATTAAGGTTAAAACTATAGGATATGGAGGTTAATAGCTTTTAAGGCGTTTAGGGGTTTTGGGCCTTCCCGGTGGAGTTTGGGCCTTGGTGGGCTTTGGTGGGATGGAGTAGGTCTCCGTAACAGACTAGGATTGGGTGTGGGGGCTGGTAAAAGGGCTCCCCACCAGCCTTTTGGGTGTTCTCCCCCTGCCCTTGGGCGCCCCCACCTCCCCCTCCTAAGCCCTAGCCGCCACCCCCTCTCCCTCTCCCTCTTGTGCGCCTCCACCTCCCCCTTTGCCCCATTTCTCCCCACCTCTCCACCACCTCTCCTCCACCCCCTTGCTGCCATAGGGTGGTCTCCACACCTCTGCACCTTGTGGATCCATCCGTTGGAGCGAGGAGCGAGGAGCGAGGAGCGAGGAGCGATCCGCGAGGAGATCTATTGGAGATTCGTTCGTTGGGCAAAGGTATGATCATGGGGATCCTTGGAATTGATCTATGTACTGTTCTTAGGGTGATTATCAAGTTTTTAGATCAATTGGTGGTGCTGGATTGGAGTTCTTTGGGTTAGATCTAGACGTTGCCACGTTTCTGTTTTCGGGCAGATTGAGCAGTCGGGCTAGGGTTCGAGTTTTCGTCGATTTAGAATCCGAATCTGTCCGTACGGACTTAAAAGAAGTTGTAGATAATTTAATTATATTTCCGTGGACATAAAGAAAGTTAAAATCCGATCAGCCGTTTGAAAGTTATGGCCGTTTTACCGAGCATGTTAAAATCTGTGACGCGATTGGAACAGATCGTAGTAATCTGTAGATTAAACAATTTTAGAGTCCGAATCAGTCTTTCCGTATAACTAGAAAAAGGTAGGAAATTTCCTAAGATTCGCGATGGTGTACTCGTTTAATCGATTTGGAGTCCCAGAACTCAAGTTATGGCCTTTGCAAGGCTGCTGTCCCGCCGGGACAGAACCTTTGTTTTTAGGTTTGCAAGTAGTGGGCAATGTCGGGTTAGATGGGGATTTGTGTACTGTTTTGCGGGCATTATTGTGAGTGTGTGATGCCTATGTGCAGGTGGTGTGACACCGGGAGTGCCCTCTACGTCCCACAAATCCGTCGCCCGCGGTTGAGGCAAGTGTGTTGTAATGTATAGCGGATTGTAGGTTGTTTGTTGATATTGGGTGAAAGATTGAACACTTGCTATGCTCACTTGCCATGCTTGCTGTTTTCCAATGAAATATTGAGTATGATTATCATGGTTCGATGCCATGTGTTTATATTTGTCATGATGAGTTGCCATATGTTTATGTACATGTGAAATATGATAATTGGCATAGTTGCATGCATGACATGTTACATGGCCCGGGCGGTGAGAAAGTCATTAACTAATCCGGGAAGGTCGGTGAGAAAGTTATGACTAATCCGGAGAGCCATTAGAGTAAGTCCTACATCGTGATTCCATCTACCGTGGGTTGTGGAAGCGAGGAGTAGGCACCCTCCATCTTCGGGATGGAAGGTGGGAGAGGGTGCACACCGACGGGTGTGTACTCAACCATACCGGATCCAAAGTTTCTATCGGCTTTACTCCAAATCCGATCTATATGGTAAGCAAATGTTCACTTAAAGACATTATAACTCCAGGTTCTGCAGTTTCTTCTATGATGTGCTGAAGGCACCAGAAATGTGTACAAGCCGGTTGCTAAATCAAATGCTCCATCTGTATGTTGAACAGAAACGTCGGATTGAACAGAAACGTGGGATGCAATCTACTATGTTTCTTGAAATGGTGCTTGGAGTAATTGTCAATGATTTGTACCAGCATCTCAGATCTACTTATGAGGTTTGTCTGTTTGACCATGTAGGCTAGTGCTAAAACATTGCAATATGAACATCCAACACCAAACAAGTCCTTAATTCTTACTTGATAACACAGGTAAGAATCTAGCTTTAAAAATGAACACTGTTTTGTTGTTTGTACTGTGACTGGATGGTACAACAGCTCTTTAGTACAATACCCAAAGATAAACCTCCACACCCTTTACTTTATGCTTTGATTACACCCTGCATAAAACTGCACTGACAATACAGAATATTTTAAGTTTTAATATGCATGCTGTTAAAAGATATTAACTAAAGATAGCCATAAGGTCTCCTACACAAAAAAAAATAGTATAGCACCAAATGTTTGCTTATATTTACCGTTTCCTGCTACTATTATTGCTGCTTCATGAATCATGATGCCGGATCCTTACAGCTTACAATAATTCATCCCCTATTTTACTGTGGTTGTCTCTTTTGGATCTGCTTAGTTGATTCTTCCACTAGAAGAATAATTAGTAGATTCATTTTTAAAGTAGTCCTTAATCATGTTTACAAAAAGATATGTTTCTCAATGAAATACATAGCTTTCTTATCTATTTCATACCATCTTTTTACCTTTTTGCTTGCATCAATTTTTGTTAGTTGTCTTTTAAAGACCTGTACTACCTCCTTGCACTTTCAGCTATGCAATATTTACCTAAAATAACAGACTTGTAACAGCTTCGGTTCCATCTCTCTGCGACGACTGAAGAACTGCAAAAAACCTGATCTCTCTGTGTTTCCTGAAGACCATACAAAATCAGCAACACAGCCATCCGATAGAGCCCCTGTTACACCCAAAAAAACAGCGAGGATCAACCTGTACAGGTCTTATTTTTGTGCCGAGCCGATCAATGGATACAAAACTGCTCAATTGTTTGTTAAAACCTATATCCAATTTGTAAAAGTAATTTTGAGACTTTTGTTTAACTATATTCCAACCTAATATATAACTTCCCTTCTGTACAATGATATGTTTATTGCTTATTTTATATCGATGTATTACCACTATGACCAAGCAAAGCAGACAGATCTTATCACCTTAACTCTTTAGCTTTTTGGGTTTTAATAAATTTTCGTATATTTCCAATGCACATTAATAGATTCTAATAATAGCCGTACTCTAATTGCAGATCTTTTCTATGCGTGTATGTTTGTCAGATCTTTTCTATGCGTATATGGACATATACGACTACAAACTTAATTCACGATCATTTTTGCCCCTTAATTAATTAAAACATAACAAAATTTCTATGCGCAAACCTTTCCTGAGACAACCTTACATAGCACTATAACATCTTACCATTCTATTTCAACAATATCAGGTTAATCAAATATTTTAATTTATTCGTTTACTTTTCTCATTACTAAATTCATCTTATATGTTGCTATATTATTCACAGACGTTGACTTACGCGGCGGACGCCGTGTACATGTTCCTAGTATGTTTTGCTTTTGATCCGCCCTAGCTCTTGCATTTTGCTACACCTGGCGTGCCAACTTTTCTGTGTAGTCCCGTTGTTGCTGCAAGTGGAAGATAGGCATACAAACTTTCACAGTACGCTGACGGCCCCGGCCGTCAAAGCTAGTTGCACAAGCTATTTTTGGTGAGTACACTACGTACGAATCCATGTTTCAACCGTTCAGATTGGATGTCTCGTATTTCCAACCAGTGGCCGATCCTGCTTAGGGGTTGGGGCCTAGTTACGTATCATCACTACTAGAGAAAGAACCTTCAGTACCTGTATATTAGTCTAAATTAGATTTGAACCGGTACTAATGAGGGTATCAGTACCGGTTCGTGTTACGAACCGGTACTAATGCCCTCACATCGAATCGATACTGATGAGGGCATCAGTATTGGTGTTACGAACCAGTACTGATATCTCGTTTCAGAAAAGTTCAAAAAGAGTGTATATTCTATGTATATTAGTACGCGTTGGTGGGTGGGTTGGTTAGAAGTGTGAGGCTGGAATCATGAGGTTGCGCGTTCGAGTCCCGCTTCTCCCATATTTTGAAGCATTTATAGTACCATGTCATCGGGCATCAGTCCTAAATAGCTTGTACCGATTTAAAAAACCGGTACCGAAGGCTCTCTCCAACCAATACTAAAGCTCTTTCTCTAGTATTTCATAACACCGCGTATCTAGCCCAACCAAGAAGAAGTTGACATCCATGATATGCTAGCGATTGTCGTTAGATTATAACTATTAATCCCTGTTACTTTTTCTCCAACATCGGTCTCAGCTTTCAAGTGTAATACTGTAGTTCAGAATTCCTGATCCTTACGTAAGTGCACAATTTTATATCCATATATAGTTGATATATATCACAAAAACCTATAGTAATTAGTACTCAATCCGTCAAGGTTTATAAACATATTTTTAATAGTCTTATAATAAATAAAAGATGTATTTCATACTTAAATACAAAATTAATATTATGTTTCCTTTGTACCCTTAATAAATATTCATCTTTATTTTATATTCTCTACATACATATTAAGTATAGTGCTTAGTAAATAATTTTTAATATATTAAGGAGTAATCTAATTATTTTTAATATCTTTTTAATCTATGTATCAGAAAAAATACACCTTATAAATCTAAACGGAGGGAGTAAACAATTTACATAGTTGTGAGATATCAGCTCCTATTCATATTTTTTTTAAACATGTAAAAGCATTGCACACTACTACAAAATAGGACATAGGTGACACCTTATTTGTGGCGGTTTTTTTGGAATCGTAACAAATGGAATTATTAGTGACGGTTTTAAATTTTAAAATGGTGGGAACACTATCTGTGGCGGTTCTAAACAAAAACCGCCACAAATACTTCATTTTCTATGGCGGTTTTTGTTTAGAACCACCACAAATAGTTTTGAAACTCTTTGTGGCAGTTTTTAAGAAAAACCGCCATAGATATTGATGTATTAGTGGTGTTTTTTTTGCTAAAACTGCCACTGATAAGGGGGCATTATTTGTGACGATTTTAGCCAAAAACCGCCACTGATAAATCAATATCTGTGGTGGTTTTTAACAAAAACCGCCACTTATAGTGTTATCGGTGGCGGTTTTTCTTAAAAACCACCACAAATAATGCCCCTTATAAATACCCCTGTACAGTGCCATTTCGTCATCTTCCTCCCCGAGAACAGTTCCTCAAGAACACATATTCATCTCTAGATTTTAAATTTCGTTTGCAAAGATTCTTGCCCTTCTACTTCTTGTAGTTGTTACAAGGTGAGTATTTTGTTCTCCTCTCTTCATTTGTAGTGATGTAGTTGCAATTTAATGTTTAGATCTAGTTTAATTAATTTTAATTTACATGTAGTTCAAATGCTAGGTTTAGATTTAGTTTGTATTTTTCACCTAGCATTTTGTAGATGATGGATTTATTACCATGCTCCATTAGATTAAGTTGTCTACCTTTTTTAGAGGATAAATTATAATGATTTATTTAATTAAGATTATTGGATATTAAAAAATATTTAATTTTAGTTAATATGATAGATGGGTGATCACGAAGTTGCCTTGCATTTTGAGATGATTAATTTATTATCCAGCTCCTTCAGAGGATAAATTTAATTTTGGCTAGGTATGAGCATATACAGTAATTAAGATTAGTTTTTTAATTACCATTAATTTTTTACCGTAGGTGCATGCATATACATCTTACTTCATTAGTGGCAATTGTTGGCAAATTTTTGTCAAGCATATATTAAATTTATTTAATTAAGATAATTGGACATTAATAAACATTAAATTTTAGTTAATTAATTAGCATTAATTTTGTACCGTTAGTGGATATTGTTGGATATTGGATTAATAAATTATTTAATTAAGATTATTGGATATTAATAATTGTTTACATTAATTAATTATAGATGGACCGGAGATGGATGTACAATACGAACCGTTACAGCGAGAATACTATGATATTTCAGTAAGGTTTTAGGTTGTGTTTTGGCAATTCCGGGTGTTTGGGCTTTTCTGGGAGAACTTGGGCCTTCGGGGTTTGAGTTTGGGCTTTCGGTGGAAAGGTTTGGGCCCAAGTGGGGGATTTTTGGCAGCCAACCCTAGCTCCCCCACCCTCCCTTGTGCGCCCCACCTCCTTGTGCGCCCCCCTTGCCCCTAGCCACCGCCCCCCCTAGCCGCCCCCTCCTCTCCCACCCCCCTAGCGCCTCCCCCTCCCTCCCCTCCCCTCCCCACCTCTAGCCGGCCCTAGTACCCTCCCCTTCCCCGATCTCTCCGTTTGGGAGCCATCCAACCGCGGGGATCCGGCGATTTCGGCAATTCTGGCGATTGGTGGGAGATCGGGCTAGGAGGAGGAGAAGTTCGTTGTTCTCGTGATCCGTCAAGAAGAGATGTGTTGATGGGAAGTTCTTGGGGTGGTTTAGGTACTGTTCTAATGGAGGAATCTAGTGCTAAGAGCCTCTAATGGTGTGCTGCAACTAGTTAGATTTGAAGAAAACTAGATCTGTCTTGCGTTCTGTCCTCGGGCAGATTAAATCCCCAGTTTCGGGCGTGATTTTGAGAATTTTAGATTCATTTCTTGGGGAACCGGCTGTTGTGAAAGTTGTAGATAATCGAATTACCTTTAATTGGGCATTGAAATCACTAAGTTTCGTTCAGTGGTTTAAAAGTTATAGCCTTTTTACCGAACGCTGTCCAATCTGTGTCGCGATTGGTACAGTCTGTGTTCATCTGTAGGTTAGAGGAACCTAGATGTCGAATGAGAATTTTTGAATACTTAGGAAAAGATGGAAAATTTCCTATAGTTTTAGAAAATGTATTCGTTTACTTGATTTGGAGTTGTTAAACTCAAGTTATGATCATTAGAAGGTTGCTGTCCCGTTTGGACAGATTACTATTTTTCGGGTTTTAGGAGTGGGTCGCGAAGCCGATGTAGTTAGTAGTCTTGTGATGCTTTGTTGGCATGTTTTTTGAGTGGAATGTATCTATTTGTAGGTGGTGTGACCCCGGGAGTGGCATCAACATCTCGCCACACCATTTCGAGAGGTTAAAGGCAAGTGTATTGTGATGCGTGATGTGTGAGAATGAATGAATGTGTATTGTGTTGTTTTGTCCGCTTGGTAGAAATCCTTCTGTTGGGTTACTACCTTATTCATGAGCTGATTAGTTATATATGAATGTGAAGTTATGGATGTGGGCATTGTTGATGATCATGTGTTTAAAGATAGTTATGCATGTTGTTAAAAATGAGTATATATGTAAGTTATTCATGTTTATGGCATATATGCATTCATGGCATGAGGATAGGCCAAGTCGGTGAGAAAGTCATAACTAATCCGGTAAGGTCGGTGAGAAAGTTATGACTAATCCGGAGTGCCACTAAGAAAGACCTACCTCGTAGTTCCATCCATAGTTGTCAATGGTAGGGAGTCAGTAAAAGTAGGCACCCTCCACGGGATGGAAGGGAAAGAGGGTGCACACCGACAGGTGTGCACTCGGCCATACTGGTATGTGCTAAGCAAAGAGGCATGATGCATTGCATTTCATAAATGAGTATATGAATGAAGAAGTTTTTATGAATGGTTCCCCATGGTTTGTGACCTGAAGAATGTATGTATGTTAATTGTTATTACTTATTGGTTGTGATGGTTCCCCATGGTTGTTATCACTCAAATAAACAACTTCAAACATTTCCCTTAGTTGTGATGGTTACCATATTGAATTATATTATGGTCTCATTGCCCTGTTGGTTGTCATGAATAAATGTTTATTACTTTTTGGTTTATGTGATGGTTAAATTATGTATTGGACTTGAATTGTTGCTGAAATCCTTAGTTGCCATGTTAGAACTATCTTGCTATGCCTCTATTATTGATGCTGAAAATCATAAAAAAACAAAGTAAATGCTGCCGAAATTTTGTTTAAGTTATTAGCGTAGTTGTTGTAATTTAATGTTAAATATGTGATTTGGTTGTTGCTAGTATCCTTTGTGGTGACATTCACGGCATACTAGGTGTCGGGGTGTTACAGTTGGTATCAGAGCGGGCTTCAGGTCCGTGGTGCATGAACTTAGTGAAATACCATAGGGTTAACTAAAATTTTGATTTGGGATAATCTAGAAACATGGCTTAGGTCCATACTTTAAAATTTTGCCATAGGACAATAAACTTAAAATTGGATATAATTGGGTTAATGAATTTAAAATTTGACACACTTGGAGCATAGTAGGATGGGTAATTGTTCATCATTGCATTACACTTTAATGTTATTTGAGCTTTGATGAAGAATGTTATGTTTTGATGATGCTTGATGCTATGATGATGCTTATGGTTAGGATTATGAAAGAGCTAAGTGAATAAAGGCATCTATGTGAAATAGTTGTGCCAAAGGGGTTCAGTTATGTTCTTTTGGCCGTGGTAAGAGCCTTTGTTGTAGGTGTGGCTTTGTAGAGCCACCACCGGAGGTTTAAGAATCTTTCGTAGGGGAGAGTTATTGTTTAATCCGGTATAGCGTGGAGAGTTTGTGGAGAATGTTGTTTTGGTTGTATAATTGATGATTTGAAACAAAGAAGAGGTTTAGTGTTGCGTCTTTATTGGTTTCTTTTGCAAAGAAAACTATTGTTATTCTTGTTCTTGTCTTATTCCGAGTCTGAAAGAAGTTATTGAAATTTTATGCACAGCTTAAGTTGTATGGATTTAGGTTTTCTGACTTTTTCTGACAAGGATTACCTTATTGCTTTGTTGTTCTTTTCGTGAAAAAAAAAATTTCTTTCAACCCTTTTACCTTCGTGGAAGCCTTTAAGCTTGAAATGTGTTTTGGAGAATTTTTGCATGACCAAGTTTGAGTCTTGTCTTATTGCCACTTTGAGAGTCAAGGTTCTTTGTGAGATTTGGTTGGGTTTTTTGAAAGAGAAATGCTGCAAACAATGTGAGAAATCTTCTGACTAAAATTATTTGTCAGTAGTGAGAATTGTTATTTAGCATGTTACTTAGTATGTAATAATGTGGCATATGGAATGATATACTTCTAAGTTAATTTGTGAGTTGAATCAATTAAATGTAATTGTTATCTTTAGCTTAAGATTAAATTAACTTCTAGTGTCGTAGATTATTCTATAGCGAGAATGATTAAATGTGTTAATTTACATGCTTAGAATCTGTTGTTTTATTTTAAAGTGCCCATGACCATTAATAATGTTTAAAACTTTAAACTGTGATGCGTAGCTAGAACATTAAGATGATGTAAACTACTGTTAATGTAATAGTAAATTGGTTGGTTATTTATATTGGTTGGTTATTTATAGATATTTTAATATAAGGTCGGTAGAACAATTTAATCGTGATGGTGGTTGACCCTAACACATGATAGTTGACTAGAATTATTATGTTTGCTATTACGAACTATTGAAATAATTGGAAGTATGTAATTGTGTTCTTGAAATGCTAATACAAATGTCAATTGAGAAGATATAGGATTTGTTGTTTGATGATGTTGTTAAGAGCATTGGGATGGTCTAACTTATTAAGTTATCTTAAATAGTTGGAGTATGTTGTGTAGTGGCAATTTGTTATAATATATGGATAGGGTAACTAAAAACAATGTGGTTGTTTTTATGATTATGCAAATTATTGATATTGATGACTTAGTAGTGTTGTTAATTGTTGGAAACCACTGTAAAAATAGAGAAAAATGTAAAATGTGGCATTATGTCGAGCACATATTGTGATGGGATGAACAATGGATAATTATCATGATGTAAGATTTTATCCTTAATGAATGTATATCTTAGAGTCCTATTTATGAATTTTGTCATGTGGAGATAATATTTATTTGTTGAAATCATTTATTGATTGAATAAGTTTCTATTGTCAAGATATTTACGTATGGGTGGTATGAAATTTATAGGTTGATCATGCTGAAAGATTTGTTGAAGTAGTATATTTTAAATTTAGAATATGATATTATATGATATGATGGTCCGTGGGGATCATGATCAGGTAGTCTTGGTTGGATGTCTTATGATAAGCATCATAAACTTTATTTATAAGTATTTTGAAAGGTAATTAGAGAAATAATTTGTTATGTGGTTTTGTTTTGTTAAATCCTGGTAGGGCTTCTCAAGGTGTAAACAGTGAATATTGAAATCTTTAATGGCAAGTGTAGTGGAATACTAGATATGGTGGGATTTATGCTGAACTTATGTTTAAAATTCATATGGATTGGTTTGTTTGTTTGATATTTTGGTTGAATGCTTCCGGTCAAGGTATTCTTTATTTTGTGTTTCAATGTTTCCCTAAACTTAGAGTGATTATTGCCAAATATGGGTTAATATCAAGGTTTGAAACTGAGGATAAAAGAATGATTAACCTTGAAGTAATTTATGGAAGTTTTTGAATGTTTTATTCCATTAAATAACGTCATTCATTTGTCTTTGCTAAGAAAATTAGCTTAAGTTATGAATGCGAAATTTATGCTCAAGGATGTATGATTGGATTGCATCCATTAGTTTTCAAGGATGAGTTATCTAATGTAATGTTTTAGAAGTTCTTGATTTGGAGATTTGTATATCACTAGTTTGTCTCGAGATAGATTTGATTAAAATGGGTGAGGTTTTGTGGATGCTTCTTAAAGACGATTCTTATGATTGTTTCATAAGTGACGTCTGCTGGTAAAGCAGTTTCCGTTGAGAAATGAGTTTTCCCTTTCCCTTAAAAAAATAAAAAGTTGTTGTGTGGAAGTGTTTGATGCCTTGATCAGTTTCTTCTTTCCGAAATGTTTGGCTTTGGATAAAAGTGAGATGATTTGTTTTGGTAAAACTGAAATGCATTTGTAGAAGGCTTATGCGGTGTTTCTCTTTTAAAATGAACTTGCTCCGTGAGGTAAATTTTGGTGCTTTTTGTTTTATGGTGTTGCTCTTTCAAGTTGAGTTGATCTCATGTATGTGAATTTTAGCTCCTTGGTTTAAAGGTGGTGATTGTCGTTCGTTGTGTTAAAGAGAATTGAGATTTCTTTTGCGTTTAAACCTGGGATAAGAAAATGGATGTTTATGTTTTATGGTTGAGTATATTCAAGGATTGAACTATTTGTCCCGGTCCTTTGAGTGGAAGAATGTGAGGGCGAGACCTTCTTAGAAAGAAATCTAGTGTGGGTTGTTAATGATCTAAGTTATTAGGTGTTGCTAGTGGTTGATCGTAATTAGTTTAAAAGTGAATAGTAAAGGAAGTTTGTGTATGACTCAATTCAAACCTTCTTGGAGAATTGTTTCGTTGATGTGTTCCTTGGTAGGGTTGATTAATTTAGTAGTGGACCACTTACAAATTGCTGGTAATTGCATTACTTTTTCGAAGTGTATCGGATCTTTATGTCGCTGGGTTATGAGCGAGTTGTGTCAGCCGTAGTGATTGTTCAGTTGTTAATGTTTTTGCGGGTTTAAGGACCCTAGTTATAAAGTAGGCTATTCCTTTCGATGGTAATTGTAACACCCCGGCATCTAGTATGCCCTGGATGTCACCAAACATAGACTAAACAACATCTAAATACCACATCTAAAGGTAAATTACAGCAAAGGAGTACATGCAAAAACCGAAAATTTCGGCAGCATCTCCTTTGTTTTTCCATGGTACGGAGCATCAACACTAATATCACAAGTTATATCATAATGGGAAGCATCTAAAGCAGCAATAACAGGTAACATAGCAACTATTTAAGTCTAGCATACTGAATTTAACCACTCCAAGATCTAAAACGAAGTAAATAATATGACCAAGCACACAAATAAGTCATACTCCAAGTTCTCAACGCATTAACTTATAATCATAACTATGAATGGCAAAATTGTATATATCTTAATGAGTGAAACTTTGTGATGATGTGCCACTAAGCCCCTTTCCCGCATGTCGGTTTCATGGTACCTAAAAACAACATAAAACACAAGTGTGAGTTCATCACTCAGCAAGTATATCGCAATAGGTCATAAAGAATAAATCAAGGCCAACAACAATACATACCATACTTTAACATCATGATCAAATCATAATTTCATCCACAACATCATAGCCATTACCAAGCACATTGTTCACAACTCATTTTCATCATCATGTATGCAATGCAATGCAATGCACATGTCTCCTGGAAGCATATACCGGTATTGCTGAGTGCACACCCGTCGGCGTGCACCCTCTTCCCCCTTCCATCCTGTAGATGGAGGGTGCCTACGCATCGCTTCCACTCACCACGTGGGTGGAATCACGAGGTAGGTCTTACAACCATGGCGCTCCGGATTAGTCATAACTGTGACACCACGGAGTGTCATAACTTTATTTTACGTGCTTGATATGGTTAAAAACAGTATGAAATGTGGAATTAAGGTTAAAACTATAGGTTATGGAGGTTAATAGCTTTTCCGGGCCGTTTCCGGGCCGTTTTCGGGGTTTTGGGCCTTCCCGGGGGAGTTTTGGGCCTTGGTGGGCTTTGGTGGGATGGATTAGGTCTCCGTAACGGACTAGAATTGGGTGTGGGGGCTGGTAAAAGGGGTTTCCCTGCCCCTTTGGGGCGTCCACCCTGCTGCCTTTGCGCCCCTTGAGGCCTTGGTGCGCCCCCCTCACCTCCCCCCACTTGCCAAGCCCTAGCCGCCCCTTCCCTTTGAGCCTTGCGCCTCCCCCTTGCTCTCCTCCATTGCCCCACCTCTCCACCACCTCTCCTCCACCCCCTTGCTGCCCTAGGGTGGTCTCCACACCTCTGCACCTTGTGGATCCATCCGTTGGAGCGAGGAGCGAGGAGCGATCCGCGAGGAGATCTATTGGAGATTCGTTCGTTGGGCAAAGGTATGATCATGGGGATCCTTGGGTTTGATCTAGGTACTGTTCTTAGGGTGTTTATGAAGTTTTTATATCAATTGGTGGTGCTGGGTTGGAGTTCTTTGGGTTAGATCTAGACGTTGCCACGTTTCTGTTTTCGGGCAGATTGAGCAGTCGGGCTAGGGTTCGAGTTTTCGTCAATTTAGAATCCGAATCTGTCCGTACGGACTTAAAAGAAGTTGTAGATAATTTAATTATGTTTCTGTGGACATAAAGCACGTTAAAATACGATCAGCCGTTTGAAAGTTATGGCCGTTTTACCGAGCGTGTTAAAATCTGTGACGCAATTAGAACAGATCGTAGTAATCTGTAGATTAAACAATTTTAGAGTCCGAATCAGTCTTTCCGTATAACTATAAAAAGGTAGGAAATTTCCTAAGCTTCGCGATGGTGTACTCGTTTAATCGATTTGGAGTCCCAGAACTCAAGTTATGGCCTTTGCAAGGCTGCTGCCCCGCCGGGACAGAACCTCTGTTTTAGGTTTTGCGAGTAGCGGGCAATGTCGGGTGAGATGGGGATTTGTGTACTGTTTTGTGGGCATTATTGAGAGTATGTGATGCCGTTGTGCAGGTGGTGTGACCCCGGGGGTGCCCTCTATTCCCACAATCCCGTCGCCCACGGTTGAGGCAAGTGTGTTGTAATGAATAGCGGAATTGTAGGTTGCTTGTTAAGATTAGATGAAAGATTGAATACTTGCTATGATCACTTGCCATGCTTGCTGTTTTCCAATGATATATTGAGTATGATTATCATGATTCGATGCCATGTGTTAATATTTGTCATGATGAGATGCCATATGTTTATGTACATGTGAAATATGATAATTGGCATAGTTGCATGCATGACATGAGATAGAGGCGAGGCGGTGAGAAAGTCATAACTAGTCCGGCAAGGTCGGTGAGAAAGTTATGACTAGTCCGGAACGCCATTGAGTAAGACCTACATCGTGATTCCATCCACGTGGTGAATGGAAGCGATGAGTAGGCACCCTCCATCTTCGGGATGGAAGGGGGGAAAAGGGTGCACACCGACGGGTATGTACTCAACCATACCAGTATGAGTTTCCAAGGAGACATGAGCATTGCATTACATCTCATACATATTGATGATGACAATGTTAAGTGTTTATGAATAAGATGATTTATATGAAGGGAGATGCTATTGCCATATTGTTGTTCTTGTTGTCCATTGCAATATGCTTGCTGAGTTTCGAACTCACGCTTGTGTTTTTTTCTTATTGTTTTAGGTACCATGATAACGGCATGCGGGAAAAGGGAATAGACACACGCCCTGATAATTAATTGCGTGTGATGGTCATTAAATTAAGGCTTAGCTTGGTTAATGAGAGTTTTATTGTTCGTTTGACACTTGGAACTTTAAGTGCTAAATGTTAGTCTTTTATTGTCGTTAAGACTCTATTTATTGCTGTTTTAGATGTTTCCCTTATTGCCATATAATGCTATATCGTTGTTGCTCCTTAAATTCATGATAAAACAAAGGAGGTGCTACCGAAATCTCGGTTTTTAGCCTATGCGTCTTTGCTGGAATTTTATGTTAAATATGATATTTGGAAGTTGTTTAGCTTATGTTTGGTAGCATTCGGGCATATTAAATGCTGGGGTGAGTCGGGGCTCCTTCTGTCCCGGCGCCACCAGGAGTGTACGCTTTGCCGACCGCCGAGTCAGCCGGGCATCCAGAGGTGGTATACCCTCCAGTTCCGTCTTTGCTTTGACTAGTTTATTTTCTGGTCGGCGTTTGAGGCTGTTGGGTTTCCTCATGACTTTGTCTGAGAAACCATCTTCCTCAGTTCCCATTGAGGAGATTTCTGTAGTGAAGGAGTTCGTTGATGTGTTCCCTGACGAGTTGCCTGGTCTACCTCCTGTGAGGAATGTGGAGTTTCGTATTGATCTTGTTCCTGGCACTCGACCTATTTCTATCTCTCTATACCGCTTGGATCGTCCTTTTCAAGACGAGTTGAAGAAGCAGTTGGAGGATCTGTTGGCCAAGGGCTTCATTCGGCGTAGCGTTTCGCCATGGGGAGCACCCGTCCTCTTCGTCTCGAAGAAGGATGGAAGTTGGCATATGTGCATTGATTATCGTGCTCTTAATCAAGTGACAGTCAAGAACAAGTATCCTTTGCCTCGCATCGAGGATCTGTTTGACCAACTGAAGGGAGCAAAGGTGTTCTCCAAGATTGATCTTGATCGGTACAATCAGATCCGTGTGAGGGAGCGGGACATTGAGAAGACCGCTTTCTCCACTAGGTATGGGCATTATGAATTTAAAGTTATGTCTTTTGGACTAACTAATGCTCTCGCTATCTTTATGGAGGCGATGAACAGTATGCTACACAAGTATCTTGATGAGTTTGTGGTAGTGTTCATCGATGACATTCCGGGTTTACTCTAAATCGGAAGAGGAGCATGAGCGACATCTCGAGGCTTGTCTTGAGCACCTTGAGGAAAATCAGTTCTTTGCTAAGCTGAAAAAGTGCGAGTGGATTTGAAGTGGGTTTTCTTGGCCACATCATCAATCCAGAGGGCATATCTGTAGATCCTAGCAAAGTCTCGTGAGTTTTGGATTGGAAGAGGCCTTCCAATGTCAAAGAGGTGCGTAGTTTCCTTGGGTTGGTGGCTACTATCGGCGTTCGTGCAGGATTTCTCTATCATTGCCAAGCCACTTTCGCACTGACTCGAAGGGGATGAAATTCGAGTGGATCGCAGAGTGTGATCACAGATTCTGCACTATGATGGAGAAGATAGTGATCGCCTCGTTTCTTACCCTTCCCGAGCCGGGGAAACGCTTCACGGTGTATTCTGATGCTTCTCGGTTGGGACTTGGGTGTGTGCTCATGCAAGAGGGCAAGGTGATTGCTTATGCGTCGAGGCAGTTGAAAAAGCACGAGCAGAACTATCCCACGCATGATCTTGAGCTAGCCGCCGTGGTGTTTGCATTGAAGATATGGAGGCATTACCTGTACGGCGAGTCTTGTGACATTTTGTAACGCCCGTGTTTATAATTAAGCTTAATTAGGCTAACTAGGTGTGGATTAGTGCTCTGTAAAGTTTCCAGTTTGAATTTGGAGTTATTTGCCTTTGAATTCGGTTTTGTCGTTTCGTTTGATTGTTTTCCCCGATTGGAGTCTCAGAATCCGAAATCGGGTGAAATCTAAAATCGTGAGAGCTAGATCCCAAACCTAAGTTTTAAAACCTTTATCAGGACCCCTCGAACCTATTCCAATAGTCCTCAAGTTAGTTGATTGGAGAACCATCGCGAAAATTGTGAAATTCCTGAGTTTTCTGCTGCCGGGCGGCAAGATCTGTAGCTTTTGCTCAAGATTACCGCCGAAGCGGCGATCGCCGCCCAGCAGATCTGCCGGCCGTAGCGAGGGCAGCGGGGCCAGAGCCCTGTTTTACTCCTGTGCTTGTGGTTATCCTCTTACCTCGTTTCTCGTGCCCTCCCTACTCCCTCAAGACACCAGGGAGCACCTCCTCTCCCTCTCCTCTCTCATTTCTCCTCCTCTCCTCCTCCTTCTTCCTCTCCTCTTCCTTCTCTCTCTCCCTTGGTGCTCTCTCTCCCTCCTTGTCATTTCCAGCTGGTTGGAGCTCCAGGAGGCCGAGTGGAAGCGAGAGCAAGGGTGGAGAAGCGTCTCTGTCGGGACCCCGAATTTGCAAATCCGGACCCTCTGTGTATTCAGCACTAGTCCAGGAACGCGCTAGTGCACACAGTCTTAACATTGGTAAATATCACAATCATACCATTCGATATTATCAAAGTACTTTATTTAAATAACCAAACTGGTTACTTGACCTTATGGTCAAGTTACAAATGTATGCCTTGCAAGGCGAAACTTATTAAAAGAGAAATAATAGCAGCGGAAAATCAAATAGCTTCGTGGCGCCATCCAAAGATACCACTGCAACCGACCGGGCTCGCTTCCCTAAGTAGACGGATCCTCTTGGAGTTCCTCCTCCAAAGTCAGTGCGATCTCTTCTTCAAGCGATATTGTGTTGAGGCAAGGGTGAGTACTTGGTACTCGACAAGTCATGCGAGAATGCAAGCTAATATACTATATGCATGGCTTGGTACAAAGGAATAGCTTAAGGTATATTTGCGAAACAAAGATTTGACAAGTATCATAAATAGATTCGAAAGCAGTAGAAACAAGTAAAGCATAAATAACTTTTCAAGAAGTTTAATAAACATTTTCCCCATCCTAAACCACATTTCCATCATCTTCATTACTAAACCAACCCACCTTTCAAACCAAAGTTATTTTTGAGAAAATCTAACCCTTGACTGTAATTCCCGAGCATTGTCCAGTACCGTGGACTCGGCTATTTAAATAGATTCTACACTCTGCAGAGGTTATGCACTTTACCCACAAGATACAGTCAAACACCACAAAGGCGAGTTCCCGTAACAAAGCCTTTCGGAAGCCTCAAACAACACAGGTGGTCCTCTCCGGTTCGTGCTCTACACCATCCCTTCCCTTAGCCAAGGCGAAGTATGGGACCAACACACCGTTAGATGGGTATCTGGCCACAACCACGATACGCTCCCCGCACAATCACACAAACGGTGTAATTGACACCCTGAGGCTCCACAAGTGAGTCCTTAGCGACTTAGTCAACTAGGGCCGTCCCATTCCAGCCATGTGGTTGCAAGTATGACCCAGTTCAAAGGCTTGCAAGGTTAAGTCCTTAGAGTGACCAGGGCAAGACTACCCGAAGAACCAAATCAACACTCCCAATGCCACAATGGCCCACTGATTACTCTTGCCACATACCCTGGCCGAAATCGTTTATCAAACCCCGCTTGATTACCATGCACCACGTGCCATCAACATCACATGATACTTTTCCAAAACAGGTTCAATATATCATTAAGTCAATATTAACATTTGATTGTCCAAAATCATGTTATGAGCACGAGCAGGTGTCTAAGCAGTATACTACAACGGTCTAAACCCATGTTGGCAATTTAATAATGTCCAACTAGTAAACCACAACTAGGGTGACAAGGGTCATGGCACATACTTAAATAATCAAGGTGTCATACAGCAAATTGGTACTTATCTAACCCCCATGTTTAAACCAAGTATTTTTCTAATTGAACTAGCATGCAATAGTTTAAATCAAAATAGATTTCGAAATAGGATCAACATGGTCAAAGCACAACTTGCCTTCAAAAAGTACTTGTTCTTGGTCTTGAGTTGGATCCTGAGTCAATACTTCTCCTTGAATCCTTAGGCACTTCAACGTCTACTCGTAAAGCGTGCAAATAGCAAATACACAAATAAACACTAGGCAAAAAGTGTCCAAACATCCAAATAAAATCCACAAACAGAAAGAACATAATTTTATGGATTTTTAGAAACTGGAATCGTCAAATTTGGAGTTAAAACACAAAAGTTATGATTATTTAAAGTTTAAATAATCAATTAAATAATTTTACAGAGAAAAACTTTAGTCCAAAAATTAAATAAAATTTATATTTAAGTAGATCTTAATTTTATACAAATTTAGAAATTTGAATCACTCAAATCGGAGTTGAAACGCAAAAGTTATAAGCGTTTGAAGTTTGAAGCAAAATCTGAAATCATTATTTCGAATTAATAAATCATTTTCTTTTTCGGAAATTAATTATTGCGTCAGCATGGACACGTGGCAGCCTCTGATTGGTTGGCTGACGTCGGTAGGTCCATGGACTTGGTCCACGCTCGGCTCGGTCTACTGTGGACTCGGTCCCACGACTCTACGTGTCGGCCGACATGTGGGCCCACTCGGGTAGCGTCATCGCCGACGTCGGCGGGGACTTCGGCCCACGGTGGCGACATGTGGGACCGCTGGCGTCATGGGTGACGTCGCTGGCTGGATTAGCCAGCGACATGCGGCCCTCGACACGCGCGGGCCGGCGTGTCGGCGTCTGCCACATCTTGCGGCGTGGGAGCGTTGGCCGCGTCGGTCCAACTTCCCGACACGTGGCGCAATCTCGGCCGTTGATTTGAAATTCAGCGCCGCGATTAGATCCAGGGTTAACGCGTTGAATCTACTCGATGATCGTGGGCGTTCGATCTAGATCGGACGGTCCAGATCTAATCCTATAATAATCACTACTACGGCGCGTGGCGATTGTGAACCGCTGGATCTTGATCCAACGGTCCCGATCTAATCGGGTTCGACGGTCCACGAGCTCGCGAGGGTGATGGCGACGCGCGGGCTGCAGCCACCGGAGACGGAGACGACGACGAGCCCGACGGCGCCCGGTCGTTTTCGGCGAAGTGGGTGGTCTCTTGGTGCGTCTCAAGCGGGGACTCGGATTCGGGCTCCTTCTGGCGGAAGACGACGGACGGCGGCGAGACGAGGCAAAACCCGCGCGGAGTGGCGCTCAACTACGGCGAGCTCGCGACGGCAAACGGCGGCAGCTGTAGATGGCTCGGGAACGGGTGCGCAAGGATGAGGGCAACCTCGGGCGTGACCAGGGCTTTAAATAGCCTCGGCGTCCGTGCGAGGCGGAAACCTAATTCTACGGGCGGCGCGCGGCGTGAGTCCGGCTCGGACTCGGCGGAGACGATGACGCTTCGGCCGTCCCACGTGGCACGATCAACGGCCCACGATCGCGACGGGCGCGATCGGATCCGGCCGGATACGGCTCGAACCGCAGACGGGCGGATCTCGGCCGTTGGATCTTGATCCAACGGTTGGGATTGATTAGGGTTTTAATTTGGTTTGATCGAGTCAATCGGCTCGGTCGGACTTCGAGTCCGACTCGGGTTCCGACTTCGATCGGATGAGCGATTTCGACCGGGTTGGATTTCCAGCGATTTAATATTTAAAATAATTCCCGATAATTCATTTAATTCATTAAAAATAGCAAATGACTCGAAAAATTCGAGAAAAATTCTGGAAAATATTTTGGATCATTTTGGACTCAAATAAAATATTTCCAACAAAATTTTATTTGCAAAATTAAATTCTTTAATTATTTCAAAATGGAATAAATTCAAATAAATTCCAAATAAATCCAAATAAATTCCAGAAAATTCCAAAAATTCACCAAAGTGCCAAATCACACATGAATTTAAGAAAAGCAAAATTTTGGGGTGTTACAAACCTCCCCCCCTTAATAGAATCTCGTCCCCGAGATTCAGGGCTTACTAAAGGAATAGGTTTGGAAACTCTTTCTTCAAATCCTCTTCGCGCTCCCAAGTCGCTTCGCTTTCTTCATGGTTGCTCCACTGAACTCTACAGAAACGGGTTGACTTGTTTCTAGTTTCTCGATCCATAGTGTCCAAAATCCTCACGGGATGCTCCTTGTAAGTCAGATCTTCTTGCAGCTCGATTGACTCCAAGGGCGTTTGCTCCTCTGGCACTCGAAGACACCTCTTTAGCTGGGACACGTGGAACACGTCATGTACTCCTGCTAACGACTGCGGCAACTCTAGCTGGTAAGCAACTTCGCCTTTGCGACTCAAAATCTTAAATGGTCCAACATAACGGGGTGCGAGTTTCCCTTTGGCATGGAACCTCTTAACTCCCCGGAGAGGCGTAACTCTGAGGTATACAAAATCTTCTGGTTCAAAACTCAAATCCCTGCGACGGTTGTCAGCATAACTCTTCTGTCGAGATTGGGCTATCTTCAACCTTTCCCTAATCATGGCGATCTGCTCTTCAGCCTCTTGAAGAATATCAGGCCCAAAGACACGGCGCTCGCCGGTCTCATTCCAATTCAATGGCGTCAGGCGAGTCGACCATCTGAGGCCTCAAAAGGTGACATCTGTAAACTAGCTTGATAACTATTGTTGTAACTAAACTCGGCATACGGCAAACTCTTATCCCAAGAGGTAGCATAAGCCAATGCACAAGCTCTCAACATATCTTCCAGAATCTGGTTGACTCTTTCGGTCTGTCCATCCGTCTGTGGATGATAAGTCACATCTTGAAGTTCAAGCGGGTTCCCATGGCTTCATGCAACTTATTCCGTAACCTTGAGGTAAATTGGGTACCTGTCCGATACAATCCTCTTTGGCACTCCGTGCAAGCAGACAATCTGGTCATGTACAATTACGCTAATTTATCGCCCGAGTAAGTGGTCTTCACGGGATAAAATGGGCTACTTTAGTCAAGCGATCCACTATAACCCATATGGAGTCATAACCTCCTTGAGTCTTCGGCAAACCGGTAATGAAATCCATTCCGATTTCCTCCCACTTCCACTCAGGTATTTTCAGCAGTGTAGCAATCCCGCTGGTCTCTCGATGCATTGCCTTGACTCTACGGCATACGTCGCACAATGCAACATGCTCGGCAACTTCACGTTTCATACTCGGCCACGAATCTCTCCTTGAGATCTGATACATCTTGGCGCTTCCAGGATGAATTGAGTACTTGGAGTCATGGGCTTCTTCCAAAATCAGCTGCTTTAACTCCTTTTTGTTAGGCACACAAATGCGATCCTTCATCCACAACGTGCCTTGCCCATCCAACTTGAAGTCCTCTGCCTTGCCTTCCTCCTTGATGGACTTAATCCCGCGGATCTTGTCATCATCCTTCTGTCCTTCTCGGATCTGATCCTCTAGGGTAGGCTTTACTTCTAATGCGGCCAAGAATCCCTAGGTACTACCTCAATCTTCATTTTCGAAAATCCTCACATAACTCATCCCGACTTGTGGCTAGCAACGTACTCACGGTATGGCTTTTCCGACTCGAGCATCGGCTACTACGTTGGCCTTCAGGGATGGTAATTGATTCCAACATTGTAGTCCTTGATTAACTCTAACCATCTACTCTGCCTCATATTCAGATCCTACTGGGTGAATATGTACTTAAGGCTCTTATGATCCGTATACACTTCACATCTGTTCCCAATCAGATAGTGACGCCATATCTTCAAGGCATGCACTACGGCAGCTAACTCTAGGTCATGTGTCTGATAATTTTCCTCATGCGGCCTCAATCGCCTTGATGCATACGCGACGACCTTTCCATTCGCGACAAGACACATCCAAGTCCTTGGCGCGATGCGTCACAATAAATATCGAAGCTTTGAGCAACATCCGTAGAACTAACACCGGTGCCGACGTCAATCGCTTCTTGACTCCTGAAATCCTTTCTCACATTCTGGCGTCCATGCAAACTTCTTTTCCTTCTTTAGCTTGATTGTGTAAGAGGTTTACGCAATTGTCGAAAAGCCTTCGATGAAACGGCGGTAGTATCCTGCCATTCCAAGGAAACTCGAATGGGTCACGATCTTGGTGCTCCCAATGTAACACAGCTTCTACTTTACTTGGATCTACGGCGACTCCCTCTGCGGTCATTACATGTCCAAGAAACTTCACCTTGTCCTTCCAAAAATCACACTTGCTGAACTTGGCGAAAAGTTGCTCTTCCCTCAGCTTTTCCAAAACTCGCCTTAAGTGTTCGGCATGTTCGCTCTCTGTCTTGGAGTAGATTAGGATATCGTCTATGAACACGACGACAAACTTGTCCAAATATTCCATGAACACCTTATTCATCATATTCATGAAATAAGCTGGCGCATTAAATCGAGTCCAAAGGACATAGCGTAAACTTCGTAATGTCCATATCTTGGCGAGAATGCGATCTTGAATATCTTCTGATCGGATCTTCAACTGATGGTATCCCGATCTCAGATCAATCTTGGAGAAAACTCCGGCTCCTCTTAACTGATCAAACAAATCATCAATCCTGGGTAGCGGATACTTATTCTTCACGGTGACTTCGTTGAGTGTACGGTAGTCAATGCACATCCTGAAACTCCCGTCCTTCTTCTTGACAAACAAAACTGGTGCTCCCCACGGCGACGAACTCGGTCTGATAAATCCTTTCTCCATTAACTCTTCTAGCTGTTTCTTCATCTCTACCAACTCCTCGGTGGACATCCGATAGGGTCTCTTTGCTATCGGTCTTGTGCAGTACAAGCTCTATCACAAACTCTATGTCCCTGTGCGCGGCATACCGTAGATCTTCGGGAAAAACATCGGGTACTCATTCACTCTTGAGACATCCTCTATGCTTTGATTGCCTTAATGCTGTTAACCATCAACTGCCCATCTCTAACTGCGGTGGCTTGAAATTCCACTTTCTTCCCACACGGGCTCTCAACTGAGATAGTCCTTCGTCCACAATCCAATACGGCCTTGTGCTTGGATAACCAGTCCATTCCCAATATGACGTCTAAGTGCAGGTTTCCAAAATTATAAGGTTTGCTAGGAACTCTATTCCATCTATTAGTATTCTCACCGGAACATCCTACTTTCGTTCGGAGTTCGGAACCAGGAGTTTGAACTAAAAGCATGCACTTAAGCCTTGCAATCCTCAAATCATTTCTAGTAGCAAAGCCTTGCGAAACAAGCGAATGCGAAGCTCGAGTCAAACAAAGCTGGTGCAGTCTTGAGTTAACAAGTAACTTACCCAAGACGACGTCAGTAGCATTCTGCGGTGCATCTGCGGTGACATGGTTGACTCGGCCTCTCACCACGATGCAGGGTGTGGCTCTGATCTTTGGCGTCCTAGCTGGGTGGTTCCTAGGTTGAAGCGAATCGGGTCACTCCTGCTGTCTTCTTTGGACAAGCTGTTGGCAAAGTGTCTGGCTCGTTGCGATTGTAGCGGCGTCTCACATTCCTTCTTGTCGCTCGGAGTAGTGTTTCTAGCGGGGCTGGGTGCAGTAGTTACGATTGGCAGGTCTTGGTCTTGGGGATGGTGTCCTTGTTGCATTACGTGGTTGGAATCGAAGAATTGATTTGGTGCAACTCTCGGTATTGCGTTCCTGGCGTGATCCTTGCTATTGCATCCTGCGCTTCTGTTCTCATCCAGTTCCTTGCACTTGTCCTCAAGAATAAGCGCCTTATTCACCAACTCTTGGAAATCTGGAAAGGTGTGGGTGATCAACCCTACTTGCAATCTGAGTTAAGTCCCTTCATAAAACGAGGCTGCTGTATTTATCTGTCGCTACATCCTCGGTGCGTAGCGTGCTAGCTGTGTGAATTTGTTCAGGTAGTCGGCCCGGGCTGATTACCTTGCTTGATGCTCTGAACTCCTCCTTCTTAAGGTCCATGATTCCTTCAGGCACGTGATCTTGTCGGAATGCGGTGTGAACTCTTCCCAAGTGATATCTTGAGGTTCTCTTGCGTGGCACGAAGTTCTCCCACCATTCGGCAATTTGTTCCTTCGGTGATGAGAAGCGTAGAGTACCTTCTCATTTCCTATGCATTGAGCTATGTGTAGCTTCCTCTTGATTGATCTTAACCAATCATCGGCCTCCAATGGATTGGCATTCCCAGAGAAAGTGGGTGGGTGAGTTCTCATGAACTCGGCGACCTTGTATTCTGGCGTGATCCCTGATTAACTTGATTAGCAGTGGCCTGAGCAGTGACGTGCTGCATTTGTTGCATCATAGCATGCATCAACTGAGTCTGGGCAGCAAGAAAAGCTCCAAAATTCTGCACATCCAGTGGCGGTGCTGGTGCTCCATCATTGGGGTTTTCTGCTGGGCGAGAACCACTCCCATTGCTTCCAAAGTTTCCACGGGTATTCACCATCTGTCGATTTGCTCTAGGTTTAGAGATGAGAGGGAAACAGGAATAGACAAGTAATATGGAACTTATGCGGGGCGAAAGGTGTAGCCTTAAGGTCCAACTTTATTATTAGTAACTTGGTATGGCTGCTTACAATGCCTAAGGGCCTTGCAACACATACTGCACACTCAGCAAACAAAGCAAATCCAAATCGAACTAACTCTGGGGTCTAACGCCTAAGGGTGACTCTTTATTCTTACGACGCGACTCGGCGAAGGAGTCTCACCATAGAACCTATGCTCACTCATCGAGAAAACCTCCACGGCACGAGTGCGGGTCTTTGTGGCATAGGCGTAAACGATTGCCATGTCCAGCAGCGGTGTCCTCTATGGTAGTCGAAGAAGCGATGTCCTCATCGAGATCGACTCCTCTGGATCCGGCTCGTGTAGCTCGAATCTTGGCTGCGAGTGCAGTCCGTACAAGGTCATCTCCAACTCGTCAATCCTTCGTAGAAGGTGTGCCACATACTCTTGAGCTTCCCGCCATCTGTTTTTCTCTGTCGTGATCTCCTTGCGGGCCTTCTGTAGCTCCTTGCTTGTATTATCTAGTACATCCTCCTGAGCAACGACAAATCGTGCCAAGCGTATGTAACCGTGGCATCCTCATCTGAATCGCCTTGGGTCAAGAAGGTTATCGCTGCGCGGTGATAACGAACACCGTACTCTCCAACTCTCTGGCGTAGATCTGGTAATGTGCCGCATTGCTTGTCGTGATACTTCTTGGATACCCATCTGCATTGTAGATCTCTGGCGGTCTGCAGTGTATCGGGCGATTGCCTGGGCCCTTTTTCCTAGCAGGTACCTCAATCCTCACGTCACAAGCCTTGATCAATCCCGCTTGTCTGATCACTTCCACTTGGTATTGGGGCTTCTCAAAATCTCCGAGAGTCTGTAGCATATGCCAAAGTTCTGCAGCGTGACCAACTCCCAGATCAACGTAGTTGAACTCTTCCTCCATCTGTCACAAGAGTGCTTTACGTAAGAACTCGGAATTTTTAAATTGTGACAAGGTAAGGGAAAATTTCAGCAAGAGACAAGAAAAGAGAGAAGGGGATAAGTCGAGATGTCATTTCTTATCTTGACAATTTTTTTAGCTTTAGAAAATAGGTTTTATCCTCACTACGACCATTCTAGCTAAGGTTGAGCCTACAGTCAAGTATGGCTCTGATACCACCTCTGTCGGGACCCCGAATTTGCAAATCCGGACCCTCTGTGTATTCAGCACTAGTCCAGGAACGCGCTAGTGCACACAGTCTTAACATTGGTAAATATCACAATCATACCATTCGATATTATCAAAGTACTTTATTTAAATAACCAAACTGGTTACTTGACCTTATGGTCAAGTTACAAATGTATGCCTTGCAAGGCGAAACTTATTAAAAGAGAAATAATAGCAGCGGAAAATCAAATAGCTTCGTGGCGCCATCCAGTATACCACAGGCAACTGACTGGGCTCGCTTCCCTAAGTAGACGGATCCTCTTGGAGTTCCTCCTCCAAAGTCAGTGCGATCTCTTCTTCAAGCGATATTGTGTTGAGGCAAGGGTGAGTACTTGGTACTCGGCAAGTCATGCACAGAATGCAAACTAATATACTATATGCATGGCTTGGTACAAAGGAATAGCTTAAGGTATATTTGCGATGCTTGACATTTGACAAGTATCATAAATAGATTCAAAGCGGTAGAAACAAGTAAAGCACAAATAACTTTTCAAGAAGTTTAATAAACATTTTCCCCATCCTAAACCACATTTCCATCATCTTCATTACTAAACCAACCCACCTTTCAAACCAAAGTTATTTTTGAGAAAAATCTAACCCTTGACTGTAATTCAGAGCATTGTCGATCACAGTGGACTCGGCTATTTAAATAGATTCTACACTCTGCAGAGGTTATGCACTTTACCCACAAGATCTGAGTCAAACACCACAAAGGCGAGTTCCTGTAATAAAGCCTTTGGAAGCCTCAAACAACACAGGTGGTCCTCTCCGGTTCGTGCTCTACACCATCCCTTCCCTTAGCCAAGGCGAAGTATGGGACCAACACACCGTTAGATGGGTATCTGGCCACAGCCACGATACGCTCCCCCGTACAATCACACAAACGGTGTCATTGACACCCTGAGGCTCCACAAGTGAGTCCTTAGCGACTTAGTCAACTAGGGCCGTCCCATTCCAGCCATGTGGTTGCAAGTATGACCCAGTTCAAAGGCTTGCAAGGTTAAGTCCTTAGAGTGACCAGGGCAAGACTACCCGAAGAACCAAATCAACACTCCCAATGCCACAACTGGCCCACCTGATTACTCTTGCCACATACCCCGGTCGAAAACTGTTTATCAAACCCCAGTTGATTACCATGCACCACGTGCCATCAACATCACATGATACTTTTCCAAAACAGGTTCAATATATCATTAAGTCAATATTAACATTTGATTGTCCAAAATCATGTTATGAGCACGTAGCAGTCTAAGCGATACTACAACGGTCTAAACCCATGTTGGCAATTTAATAATGTCCAACTAGTAAACCACAACTAGGGTGACAAGGGTCATGGCACATACTTAAATAATCAAGGTGTCATACAGCAAATTGGTACTTATCTAACCCCCATGTTTAAACCAAGTATTTTTCTAATTGAACTAGCATGCAATAGTTTAAATCAAAATAGATTTCGAAATAGGATCAACATGGTCAAAGCACAACTTGCCTTCAAAAAGTACTTGTTCTTGGTCTTGAGTTGGATCCTGAGTCAATACTTCTCCTTCGAATCCTTCCGGCACTTCAACGTCTACTCGTAAAGCGTGCAAATAGCAAATACACAAATAAACACTAGGCAAAAAGTGTCCAAACATCCAAATAAAATCCACAAACAGAAAGAACATAATTTTATGGATTTTTAGAAACTGGAATCGTCAAATTTGGAGTTAAAACGCAAAAAGTTATGATTATTTAAAGTTTAAATAATCAATTAAATAATTTTACAGAGAAAAACTTTAGTCCAAAAATTAAATAAAATTTATATTTAAGTAGATCTTAATTTTATACAAATTTAGAAATTTGAATCACTCAAATCGGAGTTGAAACGCAAAAGTTATAAGCGTTTGAAGTTTGAAGCAAAATCTGAAATCATTATTTCGAATTAATAAATCATTTTCTTTTTCGGAAATTAATTATTGCGTCAGCATGGACACGTGGCAGCCTCTGATTGGTTGGTCGACGTCACCGATCCATGGACTTGGTCCACGCTCGGCTCGGGTCTCGTGGACTCGGTCCACGACTTCACGTGTCGGCCCGACATGTGGGCCCACTCGGGTAGCGTCATCGGCCGGCGTCGGCGGGACTTCGACCACGGTGGCGACATGTGGGACCCATCGTGACGTCATGGGTGGCGTCGGCGCTTGGCTGGATTAGCCAGCGACATGCGGCCCTCGACACGCGGGCCTGCGTGTCGGCGTCTACCTGCCAGCGTGGGCGGCCCGGCCGCGTCGGTCCAACTTCCCGACACGTGGCGCAATCTCGGCCGTTGATTTGAAATTCAGCGCCGCGATTAGATCCAGGGTTAACGCGTTGAATCTACTCGATGATCGTGGGCGTTCGATCTAGATCGGACGGTCGGATCTAATCCTATAATAATCACTACTACGGCACGTGGCGATTGTGAACCGTTGGATCTTGATCCAACGGTCCAGATCTAATCGGGTTTGGAACACGTGAACTCACCTCAACCGCACGATCAAGATCGGACGGTCCACAGAGCTTCGCGAGGGTGATGGCGGCAGCGGCGGCTGCGACCACCGGAGAGCGGAGACGGCAGCGAGCCGAGCGGCGCCCGGTCGTTCGGCGAAGTGGGTGGTCTCTTGGTGCGTCTCGGCGGGGACTCGGATCTGGGCTCCTTCTCGGCGGAAGACGACGGACGGCGAGGCAGACGGGCAAAACCCGCTGGCGGAGTGGCGCTCAACTACGGCGAGCTCAGACGGCAAACGGGCGGCAGCCAAAGTAGATGGCTCGGGAACGGAGTGCGCAAGGATGAGGGCAACCTCGGCGTGACCAGGGCTTTAAATAGCCTCGGCGTCCGTGCGAGGCGGAAACCTAATTCTACACGGCGGGCGCGGGCGGCGAGTCCGGCTTCGGACTCGGCGGAGACGATGACGCTACCGCCCACGTGGCACGATCAACGGCCACGATCGACGGGGCGCGATCGGATCCGGGCCGGATACGGCTCGAACCGCAGACGGGCGGATCTCAGCCGTTGGATCTTGATCCAACGGTTGGGATTGATTAGGGTTTTGAGCTGGTTTGATCGAGTCAACTGGCTCGGGTCGGACTCGAGTCCGACTCGGGTTCCGACTCGGTCGGATGAACAGTACTCGACCCGGGTTGGATTTCCAGCGATTTAATATTTAAAATAATTCCCAGTAATTCATTTAATTCATTAAAAATAGCAAATGACTCAGAAAAATTCCAGAAATTACGAAAATATTTTGGATCATTTTGGACTCAAATAAAATATTTCCAACAAAATTTTATTTGCAAAATTAAATTCTTTAATTATTTCAAAATGGAATAAATTCAAATAAATTCCAAATAAATCCAAATAAATTCCAGAAAATTCCAAAAATTCACCAAAGTGCCAAATCACACATGAATTTAAGAAAAGCAAAATTTTGGGGTGTTACAGTCTCCAAGCAGTCAAGGAGCTTTACACGAGGTAGGTGTTAGAGTTAAACCTAAACCCTAGGTGTGAATGCCAACCCTAGCTCTTCTTTGACTTGTAATCGTTCTTTACGTCCTAGTTAAACTCTAGAAACCCTAGTTGTTGTGGTGCATAGTCGTTTTCCGAATGGTTGAACCTAGGTCAAGGGTAGAAGAATCCTTCCACGTGATCGAGTAGTTTCTGTAACCCTGATCTACGCTTTGTTGGACTCATTCGCTGCAAGGAGTCATTTCTGGAGTTCCGGAGTCCTTCCTCTCGGAACCCTAACTCCGGGAAGTCGGGAAATGACCTGCGGATGTTTTCTTAGAGCCTCGTAAGTCGTTTCTTGTGGGAGAATCGAGTTTGAACTCGATTCGGGATGAAAGTTGGATTCGGAAAGTATATTTAGGTTTTCGGGTAGTAGAAGTCAAATAGCGTATTTCGGAGGTTCCAATCAGTAGTTAGATCACGTAGGACCTTAGTGTTCTAGCGGGCCTAGTGCGCGTGTTGCGAAATCCGTTTTCCCGTAGGATTTGCAAAAGTTGCACTTTGGGCATTCGGAACGATTTCAAGTTCCGAAGTCCCAAAGCTCGCAGGTCTAGCGCACTTAAGTCCCTAGAGTAGTAGAGAACCCGTTGCCGCGATGAAACTCGAGTTTCGACACCCTCTGGGTCGAAATCCATTTTCGCGCCGGTATCGGGAGAGAAAGGATCCAAAAAGTGAGATTTTGAGCAATCGAACTCGAAACTTGACGAAACGTGAATAGGTCCCATGGGTCCCCAGGAACCTATCCATGCACTTACGTCAAAGTTCCGAAGTCTTTTGGGCGAAATCTCAATTTTTGGGATTTTGGACTCGGGGAGAGCGGCACTACCGCTGGTGTGAAGGCGATCGCCGAGGGTCGGCACTACCGGGTTTAGAGCGCCGGTAGTTATTTTCCAGAGAGCGACCCATTTCGGTTCCCGGCCAGCGGCACTACCGGGAAATCCAACTGGTACTGCCGGCCAGAGCGGCACTACCGCCCAATCAACAGCGGTACTGCCGGCCTCTGGGAGAAAATTTAGAATTTCCTTTTTCCGTCTAGGTTCTCGTTTTCCGTTTTCGCTTCTTTTCGGATTTTGATTGCTTCTTCACCTATTTTGGTCGATGATTTTGGGTCTCGTTGCTTTTCGTGTAGACGTAGACGCTTCGAACGTCGCCGACGATCCCGACTACGTCCCGAGACCGATTTCACCGAAGAGCAACAGTAAGCGCCTCCTTGACCATTTCAATCCCATATTTGCAAATTCTTACTTTTGATTGCCAAAACTACTATGCATGCTCATAAGTTTACTAAAAGTGATAATTTGTGGGAAGCAATAGTTAAGTTTAAAATTGTTGGATTACCTCAATCTAATCTGAATATGCAATCCTTGATAGACTTAAGAATAATTTAGACACATTAGTAAGTGTCAGAGGGTATTAAAGAATAATAGTTGCATATGCTTAGTTCAGCAATAGAATTGGTTGCAGGAGATCACGACGTTCTTATTCATAAACTCCTGGAACTATAGGATGGGTGAAGGGTGTCAGGTTGGAATTGGAGATTTTGGGGTTTTGTTGGAAAAAGGGAATGGTTGCGTGAGTAGAATGGAAAAACTTGGAGAGTTTAGACCGGGCGAGATGTTTGGTGGTTCGGAGTTGGTGGTATTTGACCAGGTAATGGTTCCGGTTGGTAGGCTGGTTTCAGGTTCAGATTGGTTGTCAGGCCGTTGGCTGGTTTGGAGTGGTTTGGTCTGAGTTGGTCCCTTGCTATGGGGAGATTGAAGGCTAGTGTGTGCTCGGTGGGGCCGCTAGTGTCGATCCTCTGTGGCCATAGCAAGTGGGTTTGGAAGATCTCGCTTGAGTCACCCTAAGGACCGAACTTGGTGCTATTTACTGGGTATAATTCGTGCAACCACATGTGCCAGTATGGGATGGCCTCGACCTAGTACGGGAAAAGGGATCTGACCCTGCATTTTGGAGGGCAAAGAGGATTGGATGCACCTGTGGTGTCGGTGCATTCTAGGGACTTTCTTGTCGAGGCATCGAAGGAAAGTTTACCCAATACAACGGTAATGCCTACTACAGGGAGGTCGTGGGCTAGTGGGTGCCTATGGGAACCACTGGCGGCCTCTGTGGCTGTAGTTAGGGATGCACGTTACCGGGCCGGTGCAGGATTAAAACTCCAATCTCTCGAAAGGTTCCGTCACTGTCTAGCAAATCGGGTACTTCGGTATCGCGAGGCATGGATGACATGATTGCTAGAACGTGTCATGTGGAGTACGATTACAGCCTCTCTGCAGAGATAAATAAACTAATCGATTAGCCGTGCTCACGGTCATGAGCAGCTTGGAAAGTATTATCAAGTATAGATTTTGGAGTGCAGGTTGACTTCTGGGGAAATGGGTTTTGAGGTTAGATTATGTTGGTCAGGTGTGTGTTTGGATCTTGGATTCGGATAAGGTGCAGGTGGTTGGTTGTTTTGGTGAAAGGAACGGTTGGATGGTTGATTTGGTTAATGGTTTATCTATTACTATTTGTTTGAAATGTTTTCTTCAGCTTCTTTTGTAAAAAAATGCGAATGTGAATCTATTATCATATTGCAAGCAAAATCTGCTTTGTGCTCAAAAGACTAGTGTAGAAACCTATTATTCATTGATTTAACCTACATTTTATATGTTTATATTCCATACACTAAAGTCTTGCGAGTACATACGTGTACTCACCGTTTGCTCTAACGGACTTTGGTCAGAAGGAGAAGAAGCAGATAATGATGTAGATGTTCCAGACGAGTCGCAGTTCTCTGTTGACGCTGACGATTCCGCTAGGGCTTAGCTGGGTTATCATCCAGCCAGTTGCCTGGGGGTGGAGGCACACTGCGTGTTCTTCTTTTGGAGTTTCCGCTGGCGTTGGAGGATTATTTTGGACTTGTGCCGGCTGTAAGCCGAGACTTGTAAAGTTAAACTATTGTAATAACGTTACCTTTCATGTGTAATATATTTACTCTTGCATAGTTGAGACCTGTCTTGTATGACAACGCGTGGAGTGCTTGAGCTCTTGATCCAGGGAACCAGTACAATGCACGCGGTTGCGGGAAGCTCGAGTTGGGATCAATCAGTTGGCATGTACACTCCTCACGAGTTTTGTCGATTAATTGGCCCCAATCCGAGTACGGAGTCGGTTTAACGGTCAGGAGATGTTACGGGTTGCATTAATCTTCTGACCAATGCAACAGTAATGTCCTGCACCGCTAATCTGATTCCGGAGCCCCCACACATTTTCACTGATCACAAGAGCCTCAAGTACATCTTTACTCAGAAAGATTTGAACTTGAGGCAGAGGAGGTGGCTAGAATTGATAAAGGATTATGACCTTACTATCCAGTATCATCTGGGAAGGCAAATGTTGTGGCCGACGCTCTCAGTCGCAAGACAATGCCCCCTATTGTTGATTGTCTTGTTGCTGATTTTGAGCGTTTGGGGGTCTCCTACTGCTTTGCGGGGACCGTGCAAGCTGAAACTCGATTGATTCTTGAGTCAGCGATTCCCGAGCGTGTGCGGGAGGCACAACAAAGATGACCGTTTGCTCCAAAGAAAGTAGGAACGCCTTGAGGATGGCAAGTCTGGAGACTTTACCATTGATGGTGCGGGAGTTACGAGGTTTCAGGGCCGTGCATGCGTGCCTCAAATCTCAAGTGAAAGAAGACATTCTGAAAGAAGCTCATCGCACCCGTACACGGTCCATCTGGGGAGACCAAGATGTCTGAGGGACTTGAAGAAGAATTTACGGTGGAAAAGGATGAGAGTGGATATTGCCAAGTATGTGGCGTCTTGTGGGATCTGTCGAGAAGATCAAAGGCGAGCATAAAGCGTCCGCCGTCTGTTGCGACCATTGGAGATTCTGTGTGGCCATGGGATGACATCTCCATGGATTTCGTGGTTGGTCTACCTCATTCTCCACGAGGAAGGATGCTGTTTGGGTTGTGGTGGACCGTCTCGGCAAAGTCTGCGCATTTCATTCCTATCCGCACGACCAATTCTGCGGCGAGTTGGCTCCCATCTATGTGCGGGAGATTGTGAGACTGCATGGTGTACCTAAGACCATTATTTACGATCGGGATGCGAGTTCGTCTCCAAGTTACGGGAGAGTTTGCAGAGTGCTTTGGAGTGCAGGCTTCGCCTTAGTACCGCTTTTCACCCTCAGACGGATGGGCAATCTGAGCGTACCATCCAGGCGTTGGAAGACATGCTCGGGGCCTATGTGATGGCTTGGAAAGGTAGTGGGAGGATCATTTGCCTCTTGCGGAGTTTTCTTATAATAACGGCTATCATTCCAAAGATCCGGGCTGCTCCTTATGAGGTACTATATGGCGGAAGTGCAGATCGCCACTTTGTTAGGATGCGGTGGGCGAGAGCGATTCTTGGACCGGATTGGGTTCAGCAGACTATTGATCGCGTGGCGGAGTGCAGGCAGAACCTTCTCGCAGTGAAGCAGAGCGCAGTAAGAGCTATCTTGATGTGGCGGCGAGACTTGGAGTTTGAGGTGGGTGATAGCGTACTCTTGCGAGTATCTCCCACCAAGGGTGTGGTGCGTTTGGCACCAAAGGAAAGCTCAGTCCAAGGTATGTTGGGCCTTTTCCTATCATCGCCCGAGTTGGTAGGTTGGCCTATCGTCTGGAGCTACCGGAAGCTATGCAAGGTGTGCATAATGTGTTCCATGTCTCGATGTTGAGGAAATACTTGCATGATCCGGAGTTGGTGGTTCCGTTGGAACCATTAGTACTTGAGCAGGACCTCACCTTCGAGTCCCGTCCTGTGGAAATTCTAGGGACTTCGGAGCGAGTGATGAAGAACCGGACGCTCAAGTTCGTTAAAGTGTTGTGGTCACATCAGACCGAGAGAGAGGCAACTTGGGAGCTGGAGTCTCGTATGCGCGAGAAATATCCCGAGCTTTTCACCTCAGGTATGTGATGTGAAAACCTAGCTATCTTCGGTTTTGATGGGTTGCGTGTTGGTGCGTTTAGATTCGAGGTCGAATCCTGTTGAAGGGGGGAAGAATGTGTCATAACTTTATTTTACGTGCTTGATATGGTTAAAAACAGTATGAAATGTGGAATTAAGGTTAAAACTATAGGTTATGGAGGTTAATAGCTTTTCCAGGCCGTTTCCGGGCCGTTTTCGGGGTTTTGGGCCTTCCCGGGGGAGTTTTGGGTCTTGGTGGGCTTTGGTGGGATGGATTAGGTCTCCGTAACGGACTAGAATTGGGTGTGGGGGCTGGTAAAAGGGGTTTCCCTGCCCCTTTGGGGCGTCCACCCTGCTGCCTTTGCGCCCCTTGAGGCCTTGGTGCGCCCCCCTCACCTCCCCCCACTTGCCAAGCCCTAGCCGCCCCTTCCCTTTGAGCCTTGCGCCTCCCCCTTGCTGCCCTAGGGTGGTCTCCACACCTCTGCACCTTGTGGATCCATCCGTTGGAGCGAGGAGTGAGGAGCGAGGAGCGAGGAGCGATCCGCGAGGAGATCTATTGGAGATTCGTTCGTTGGGCAAAGGTATGATCATGGGGATCCTTGGGTTTGATCTAGGTACTGTTCTTAGGGTGTTTATGAAGTTTTTAGATCAATTGGTGGTGCTGGGTTGGAGTTCTTTGGGTTAGATCTAGACGTTGCCACGTTTCTGTTTTCGGGCAGATTGAGCAGTCGGGCTAGGGTTCGAGTTTTCGTCGATTTAGAATCCGAATCTGTCCGTATGGACTTAAAAGAAGTTGTAGATAATTTAATTATCTTTCCTTGGACATAAAGCACATTAAAATCCGATCAGCCGTTTGAAAGTTATGGCCGTTTTACCGAGCGTGTTAAAATCTGTGACGCAATTAGAACAGATCGTAGTAATCAGTAGATTAAACAATTTTAGAGTCCGAATCAGTCTTTCCGTATAACTAGAAAAAGGTAGGAAATTTCCTAAGCTTCGCGATGGTTTACTCGTTTAATCGATTTGGAGTCCCAGAACTCAAGTTATGGCCTTTGCAAGGCTGCTGCCCCGCCGGGATAGAACCTCTGTTTTAGGTTTTGCGAGTAGCGGGCAATGTCGGGTGAGATGGGGATTTGTGTACTGTTTTGTGGGCATTATTGAGAGTATGTGATGCCGTTGTGCAGGTGGTGTGACCCCGGGGGTGCCCTCTACTTCCCACAATCCCGTCGCCCACGGTTGAGGCAAGTGTGTTGTAATGAATAGCGGAATTGTAGGTTGCTTGTTAAGATTAGATGAAAGATTGAATACTTGCTATGATCACTTGCCATGCTTGCTGTTTTCCAATGATATATTGAGTATGATTATCATGATTCGATGCCATGTGTTAATATTTGTCATGATGAGATGCCATATGTTTATGTACATGTGAAATATGATAATTGGCATAGTTGCATGCATGACATGAGATAGGGCGAGGGCGGTGAGAAAGTCATAACTAGTCCGGCAAGGTCGGTGAGAAAGTTATGACTAGTCCGGAACGCCATTGAGTAAGACCTACATCGTGATTCCATCCACGTGGTGAATGGAAGCGATGAGTAGGCACCCTCCATCTTCGGGATGGAAGGGGGGAAAAGGGTGCACACCGACGGGTGTGTACTCAACCATACCAGTATGAGTTTCCAAGGAGACATGAGCATTGCATTACATCTCATACATATTGATGATGACAATGTTAAGTGTTTATGAATAAGATGATTTACATGAAGGAGATGCTATTGCCATATTGTTGTTCTTGTTGTCCATTGCAATATGCTTGCTGAGTTTCGAACTCACGCTTGTGTTTTTTTCTTATTGTTTTAGGTACCATGAGAACGGCATGCGGGAAAAGGGAATAGACACACGCTCACACGTTGCTTCACCTTAATGTTTCCCCAAGTCAATTCTTTTAGATTGATAATAAATTGCGTGTGATGGTCATTAAATTAAGGCTTAGCTTGGTTAATGAGAGTTTTATTGTTCGTTTGACACTTGGAACTTTAAGTGCTAAATGTTAGTCTTTTATTGTCGTTAAGACTCTATTTATTGCTATTTTAGATGTTTCCCTTATTGCCATATAATGCTATATCGTTGTTGCTCCTTAAATTCATGATAAAACAAAGGAGGTGCTGCCGAAATCTCGGTTTTTAGCCTATGCGCCTTTGCTGGAATTTTATGTTAAATATGATATTTGGAAGTTGTTTAGCTTATGTTTGGTAGCATTCGGGCATATTAAATGCTGGGGTGTTACAATAACTTTCTCACCGACCTTACCGGACTAGTTATGACGTTCTCACCGACCGGGCCAGCTTTCATACCATGTATGCAACATATGCCATAAACATAGACAACTTGCATCAAACCGAACTAAACACGGCATAGCATCATATTAATCCATTTTCATCATGACATGGGCAAGCACTAATCATAGCAAGATATCACAACATGTAATCATGACAAGATAGCACATCATGTAAATAATTTGCACCTAGTCTCAATTATCAACAATCAACACGCTACCCATTACAATACACTTGCCTTAACCTCGGGCGACGGATTGGCAAGAGGTTGAGGGCACTCTCGGGGTCACACCACCTGCACATAGAGACCACACACTCAAAACGTGCCCACAAAACAGTACCCACTCGCTCATCTACCCCGACTTCGCAAACTACTCCCAAAATTGAAAAACAGAGAATCTGTCCCGCCGGGACAGCAGGATTCAAACTAGCATAACTTGGGTTATATGACTCCAAATCAAGTAAACGAGTACATCATCGCGAATCTTAGGAAATTTCCTAGATTTTTCTAAGTATTGGGAAAAGCTGATTCGGCATCTAAAATTGTTTAATCTACAGAACAACGTAATCTGTTCCAATCTAGTCACAGTTTTGAACACGTTCGGTAAAACGACCATACCTTTCAAATGGCTGAGTGGAATTGGACGTTCTTTATGTCCTGAAAGGTATTGAAGTTACCTACAACTTTCTCAACAGGCGGCCGACCAAATTCTGACTCTAAGGTTGCGAAAACTCAAACCCTAGGTCGACTGCACAATCTGCCCGAAGCAGAGAACGTGGCAAACTCTAGTTTTCATATAATCTACCCAATCATAGCACCACCACTTGATCTAAAAGCATCCAAATACCCTCTAGCACAGCACCTAGACCAACCCCAAGGATTTCCCTAGCCATACCTTCGCCCGACGAACGATGAACCGACGAATCTCCTCCCGGTTCACGCGATCTCCTTCCTCGCTCCCAATCCACCGGATCTCCTCGTCGCGGAGCGCTCCAATGGTGAAAATAGTGGGTTGGCGAGGTGAGGGGCTCCCCTAGGGCAGCAAGGAAGGTTGAGAGGGGAGGGGAGAGGTGGAGGCGCCATGGGGGAAGATGGAGAGGAAGGGGAAGGGTGGAGGCGCATGGGGGGGCTAGGGGGTGGCGGCTAGGGTTGGGAAAGGGAGTGGGGGGTGCACCAAGGGGTGGGGGCCAATTTGGCTGCCCAAAAGTCCCCCCCTTAGGCCCAAACCCTTCCACCGGAGGCCCAACTCAACCCCCAAGGCCCAAAGTCCCCCAGAGAGGCCCAAACACCCGAAAATGGCCCAATAACACGCTATAAAGTCGTACCAAAATGCCGAATTCTAAAATATCATATTATGGGGTGTCACAGTAATGGTGGCTATTGGTCCTTTTTTGTAAAAGATCAATCTTTTGCAAGGGATAGGAGTCTGTGTTTTGGTTCCTAGGGGTACAAGGTTATAACCCCGATTGCTCAAGCAGATGGTATTGGTGTTTGGAGAGAAATGATTTAGAGACTTTCTTAGAGTGATGTGTCTCACTTGGTTCGCGTCGTCCTGAATATGACGAACTATGGTAGAGAGGTTGAGACTGGAATGTAGAGTTTTGCGATCGGTTTGAATAGAGAAGTGGGAGTTGAGATTTCAGATTTATATCAGACTCACCTAAAAAGGGTGTCTTTGGTTTAAAAGGGGATTGTTCGTGTTAGTGCCCAACGAAAGTTTAGTTTGATCTATGTCATACCGTTTGCGATAGTGGTGTGTTTTGGTTTTGTTGGCCTATCTCTCGGATCTTTCTGAGTCGTTGCTTTGGGTGCGAGTTGATTGCTAGAAGAGAAAAGTTCTACGGGATTTCAATTGCGAGCGATCGTTAGAACCGTTGGTCTTCGAACCTAAGCACCTTGCCATCGAGTCTCGACCAGTGTAGTTCCAATGGCTTTAGTCAGAGAGGGAAGCAACCTGGGAATTGGAGTCTCGCATGCGCGAGAAATATCCTGAGCTATTCCTAGCAGGTATGTTAAGTGAGGTTTCTTTTTGTTTATCCCATCGTGTGTTTGAGCATAATGCCTTGTCAAGGATTCGGGGTCGAATCCTGTTAAGGGGGAGAAAATGCGACATTTCGGTAAGGTTTTCGGTCGTGTTTTGGCAATCCGGGTGTTTGGGCTTTTTCGGGAGAACTTCGGCCTACGGGGTTTGAGTTTGGGCTTCCGATGGAAAGGTTTGGGCCAAAGTGGGGGATTTTTGGCAGCCAACCCTAGCTCCCCCACCCCCCTTGTGCGCCCCCCTTTCCCCTAGCCGCCCCCTCCTCTCCCACCCCCCTAGTGCCTCCCTCCCCTCCCCACCTCTAGCCGGCCCTAGTGCCCTCCCCTCGTAGCCCTTCCGTTCCCCGATCTCTCCGTTTGGGAGCCATCCAGCCGCGGGGATCCAGCGATTGGTGGGAGATCGGGCCGGGAGGAGGAGAAGTTCGTTGTTCTCGTGATCCATCAAGAAGAGGTATGTTGATGGGAAGTTCTTGGGGTGGTTTAGGTACTGTTCAAATGGAGGAATCTAGTGCTAAGAGCCTCTAATGATGTGCTGCAACTAGTTAGATTTGAAGAAAACTATATCTGTCTTGCGTTCTGTCCTCGGGCAGATTAGATCCCCAATTTCGGGCGTGATTTTGAGAATTTTTGATTCGTTTCCCGGGGGACCGGCTATTGCAAAAGTTGTAGATAATCGAATTACCTTTAATTGGGAACTGAAATAACTAAGTTTCGTTCAGCCGTTTAAAAGTTATAGCCTTTTTACCGAATGTTGTCCAATCTGTGTCGTGATTGGTACAGTCTGTGTTCATCTGTAGGTTAGAGGAACCTAGATGCCGAATGAGAATTTTTGAATACTTAAGAAAAGATGGGAAATTTCCTGTAGTTTTGGAAAATGTATTCATTTACTTAATTTGGAGTTGTTGAACTCAAGTTAGGATCATTAGAAGGTTGCTGTCCCGTTTGGACAGATTACTATTTTTCGGGTTTTAGGAGTGGGTCGTGAAGCTGATGTAGTTAGTAGTATTGTGGTGGTTTGTTGGCATGTTTTTTGAGTGGAATGTATCTATTTGTAGGTGGTGTGACCCCAGGAGTGGCATCAACGTCTCGCCACACTGTTTCGAGAGGTTAAAGGCAAGTGTATTGTGATGCGTGATGTGTGAGAATGAATGAATGTGCATTGTGTTGTTTCATCCGCTTGGTAGAAATCCTTCTGTCGGGTTACTACCTCTCTTATTCATGAGTTGATTAGTTATATGTGAATGTGAAGTTATGGATGTGGGCATTGTTGATGATCATGTGTTTAAATATGGTTATGCAAGTTGTTAAAAATGAGTATGTATGCAAGTATTCATGTTTATGGCATATATGCATTATTCATGGCATGAGGACAGGTTAGGTTGGTGAGAAAGTCATAACTAATCCGGTAAGGTCGGTGAGAAAGTTATGGTTAATTTGGAGCACTACTGAGAAAGACCTACCTCGTAGTTCCATTCACAGTTGTGAATGGGAGCGAGTCAGTAAGAGTAGGCACCCTCCACGCGATGGAAGGGAAAGAGGGTGCACACCGACGGGTGTGCACTCGGCAATACCGGTATGTGCTAAGCAAAGAGGTATGATGCATTGCATTGCATAAATGAGTATATGAATGAAGAAGTTTTTATGAATGGTTCCCCATGGTTTGTGACCGGTATGTGCTAAGCAAAGAGGTATTTTGGATCCGATGAGGATAGGTTGGTCGTCGATGACGACAGTAATCTAGCTCTAATGTTGCGCGATGCAGAAGGGAACTACAATATTTAGAGAGAGTTTAATCAATTCAAGGGTTTGATGGAGGACTCAGAGAAAACTTTGTTCCCAGATTGCAAGGAGGAATACTCAAAGTTGCACATCGTGCTTTCACTATTGAAATTGAATACAGGAAATGGTTGGTTCGACAAGAGTTTCACGGTGTTGCTACATCTCTTAGCAGACGTGCTTCAAGAGGAAAACGTGTTGCCTAAAACCACGTATCTAGCTAGACGCAAACGTGTTGCCTAAAACCATGGACATGCCATCCACACTTTCATCCAGTGGCATAAGCATGACATCATCTTGGACCATGTTGTGCCAACCTCTCCTGCAGTAGAACTCGCGCATTTATCACCAGCAGCAGAGCGTGAAATGGGCAATGTGAGCACTTCAAAGGACAAACTTATAGCCCCTGATTCGAAGAAATGACACGTTAGACAAGCCACATCAACTAGATCAGGCAAAGTCAGGACAGACTATGATGTTGTGCTAGAAAAAATTAAGGGCAAGGCGCAATCTGAAGTACAAGATAACCAAGAAAGATTGAAATTCGTGCTGGGGAAGCCGTTTGTCACTGATTCGAAGTTAAATAGCCTAACACTCATGATGCGGCGATTACATACCTAGTATATAGAGCGATCCAACCAATCGATACTCATAAAGGTGATCACTGCCATTTTTCGAGAGGAACATTTTCACTGTGGGGGGGGGGGGTTGGCTACTTCATGATAGAATTTGAGGAATTGCACAACTTGTAATATCACAACACCTTCGATGTATCATTTTGGAGATGCTGGTCACTGTAAGTGCCTAATATATAAATTATGGTCTACATTCATGTAATACCGATAAATATCATGTCTAACTTTTCCCTTATCTAGATACGAGATGATCGAACTAAAAAGAACCAAGGGGCTAGTGGGATTCCTCGACACGGGAACGGTCAACCAGATCGAAATCACAAGAGCACCAAAGGAGATCGAGGAATATGTATATAACACTTTTATCAATGTAATGACTCGGAATTTTCAAAAATAGAAAATAATAAAATTTGAAATCTAAAAATAGAATTGAATAAAAATATTAATTGTAATCAAATATTTGATTCAAAATATTATCTTTTCTGCACATCTTGGATTCTAGTAAAGAGCAATCACCATAATTAAAGTCTTTTAAATTGAGCAAACTAAGAAAATAAAATTTAATACGGCCATGTTTTAAATTATCATCTTTTCTAAATTTTAAATCTTCCATTGATTGAAAAATCATTTAGATTAAATTAGTGAAAGGATGAAAGTAAAAAGGGTAGAAGGTAATATCTCAACAAAAATATATGAAGATAATATTGAATAAGTGGGAATTTTCTAGAATGCAATTATGACAAGTAATCATGACTTCATTAATGAAAAGAAATTTGATTAGTAATTGTTTGACTATGAATAGTCGTAAGACAATATTAAAATTGATAGAATTCTTTGGAACTCATTTCATGCAGTGTGAACATATTAACTAAAGCAGTCAAAGTAGTGTGAACACATTAATTTCTGACAAGAAGCTTAATTAATGAGATTTGACTGTGAATAGTACATTGACAGATAAAGTAAACCAATTACCATTCCTGATCAGAAATATTCATTTCATGAGATTGAATTACAACACATTAAATATATTGTGACATCGCAATTTATATTTACAACAAAAAGGAAATACACGAATCTTTATAATGACATACAACAATCATATGAATTACAACTCATACAACTATTCGATTACATATCTGATTACAAGTTATACAAATAATTACATCTCAAGAATAGATTACAAGATTACAGATTATAAATTATTGTGCTGGCTTGATCTTTATTTGTAAACCTGCATATTCAATTACACACGTATAAGAATAAGAATGAAATAAATGCATTAAATTAAGTACAATAATTACAAAGAAGAATTGCCATCAGACCCATATTAAATATTATCATGCACTGATATATCGGATTCATCCGGGGCTGAATCGGCACCTCTCACGATTTTGGGTTTCATCATTCAACAATATACAAACCTGTGAATTTATTCCGGAGACACGCGTATATTAAAAATATCACGCGGTAAAAAGTAAGCCTCCATAGTAAAACCCTTCACATTAGCAAGGACAAGCATGGAACCATAATGAACTAGGATAAGGCAACTTCCAGCCGAACTCTCTAGAGGTGTGACTAAGCTAGCCAAGCACATGGGTCACAAGACCAAGGGCAGTGCTTTGGCTAAGACATTTAATAGGTGCATTCATTCCAGCCGCAAAGACCAAGCCATCAGGCTCCACTTGCACACCCTATTGCAACTCCATTACCATGGTTATAAAAGCCACCCAAGCTCATATCACCATCATAGCTCCCATATAATTCAGGCAAGCCTCAAGCCCTAGCAAGACGTTTCTAGTAAACCACTCGAAACACAAGAGCACACACAAAGCAAGTTCTGTCTATTGGAATGCTGGTCTGTACTCTCTTTATAACAATTTGATCCTTACAAAGAAGTAAGGATCAAGAATATATTTCTAGGAAAAGAAAAGGTTAGGGGAAGGAGAAAAGAAAAGGAAAAATGGGAGAAAATATTTTTGTTTTACAAACTAAATTGTTATTTCGAGTAATCCAAAATTAGCCGATTGAAACTTGTTCAAACAGTAGTTTCATTGAAACACAAGAGCCACTAGGTAATGCAGAGATTAAATAGCATTTGGCTTCATACAAAGAAGTAAAGATCAAGAATATATAAAGTATTTACACTAATTAAGGTTTAATATATACATACATGCACTACTCTGTGTTTCATATGACGAATATCAGTATTCACTTTAGTATCTAAATACAGACACCTTATCAATCACAATTGCACAGAGAACCAGCTCATTGAATCATCACAACCCATGGCAATTAATTATTCCATGGGAACAAACTACTTGTAACCCATTCATAGTGCACCAGTGCATAACAATAATTATAGATTACTTAGCAGCATCATGGCCTCAACAATCAACTAGAAAACTTAGAAAAATTCCCATTCTCAGTGCGAAGCATAATAATCATTCAGCATAAAGATCGGCAGAGGGCGAGCCAGTGCAAACAAATCATAGTGTGAATCATGAATAAACCTCACCTCTAATTCATGAACCATTTAATAAGCAATAGAAGAGATAGCATTTCTGTTTAGCAAAGAAAGAAGGGGGAAGGTAAAATCAGGGGAAGTAGAGTGAGGAGCAGGGTTTGTAAAGAATTAACCGAGTCGACCCAGGTGAGACCAGGGTGGAATCTGGAGGCGGCGGCCATGGCCGGGCTCGAGGGCGAGCCGATGGAGTCGAGGGCGCGACCCGACACCTGGCGTGGTCGTGCCGAATCCAAGAGCCAGCAGGACAGGAGGCAACAGCCAAGCAAGAGGATAGCGGGACCAGGGTCGGCGATGAAGGCCAGAGATCATGGTGTTAGCCCTAGGGCACGGCGGTTAGGGCAGAAGCCGGCTCGAAGCGCGCGAGGTGAGGACCTACCGGAGCCAAAGCGGCTAGGAGAGAGGCCGACGAGTTGGCGGCGTCGGGGAATCGGTGGTGGAGGCGCCGATTTAGGGCAGCCGATTTGGGGGAGAGGCAGGAGATCGTTGAGGTTGAAGAAATAGGGAATTGGGAGAAAAGAGAAAAGAAGATAAGGTTGCATAGTCGGCTGGGTAAGAAAGAAAGAAAGAAAGAAAGGAGGAAAAAGGAAATACGAGGAAAAGAAAAGGTTAGGGGAAGGAGAAAAGAAAAGGAAAAATGGGAGAAAATATTTTTGTTTTACAAACTAAATTGTTATTTCGAGTAATCCAAAATTAGCCGATTGAAACTTGTTCAAACAGTAGTTTCAGTCAGTCAACTTATTCAATTAACCACGATGAGAAAATAACTACATAAATTTTACATCCTATAGAATAATTTTTAATTAAACAAAACAAAAATGAAATGTCATGAGATAAGTATTAGATCACAAAGAATCAATGTAACACCCCGGCATTTAATATGCCTGAATGCTACCAAACATAAGCTAAACAACATCTAAATACCACAATTAAACATAAATTCAAGCAAAGGCGCACATGCTAAAAACCGAGATTTCGGCAGCATCTCCTTTGTTTTAACATGATTTGAAGGAGCAACAACAGTATATCAATATAAGGCAATATGAGAGACAGCTAAAACAGCAATAATTAAAGACTTAACGACAATATAAGTCTAATTTCAAGCATTTAGTGTCTCCAAGAGTCAAATGAACAATAAGACTCTCATAAAGCAAAGCTAAACCATAAAGCAATAATCATCACACGCAGTTTATTCTCAAAACTAATTGAATGACTTGTGGAATCAAATGAGTGAAGCTACGTGCGGAAGTGTGACTATTTCCCTTCCCTGCATGCCGGTCTCAAGGTACCTAAAACAACAACAAAACACAAGCGTGAGTTCAAAACTCAGCAAGCATATTGCAATGGTACAACAAGAACAATTACATGGCAATAATATCTCACATCGTGTAAACCATCTCATTCATGACCACATATCATTATCATCATCATTTTTTATGCAATGCAATGCGATGCTCATGTCTCCTTGGAAACTCATACCGGTATGGTTGAGTGCACACCCGTCGGTATGCACCCTCTCCCCCCTTCCATCCCGAAGATGGAGGGTGCCTACTCCTCGCTTCCGTTCACCGCGGTGAATGGAATCACGATGTAGGACTTACTCATTGGCTCTCCGGAATAGTCATAACTTTCTCACCGACCTTCCCCGGATTAGTTATGACTTTCTCACCGCCCGGGCCATGTAACATGCCATGTATGCAAATATGCCAACATCATAATTAACTTATACATTAACACATGGCATCATAGCATACTCATCATATCATAGGAAATCATTAAAGCATGGCAAGTGATCATATCATATAATCAAGTTCATCTAGTCTCAACTAGCAATCTACAAACCGCTATCCATTACAATACATTTGCCTCAACCATGGGCAACGGATTGGCGGGAAGTAGAAGGCACTCCCGGGGTCGCACCACCTACACATAGGTACCACACACTCACAATCATGTCCACAAAACAGTACGCAAACCCTCATCTACCCCAACATTGCCAACTACTCGCAAAACCCAAAAACAGAGGTTCTGTCCCATCGGGACAGCAGCCTTCCAAAAGGCATAACTTGGGTTCTGGGATTCCGAATCAATTAAACGAGTACATCCTCGCGTAGCTTAGGAAGTTTCCTAACTTTTTCTAAGTATACAGAAAGACTGATTCGGACTCTAAAGTTGTTTAATCTACAAAATACCGTGATCTGTTCCAATCACGTCACAGATTTTAATACGATCGGTAAAACAAGCATAACTTTCAAACGGCTGGGCGGAATTTAAAGTTCTTTATACCCACTGAAAGGTATTGAAATTACCTACAACTTCTTCAACAGCCGTATGACCAAATTCCGACTCTAAAGTGGCGAAAAACCAAACCCTAGGTCGACTGCTCATGCTTCCCGAAACAGAGAACGTGGCAACTTCTAGATCTAATCCAATCTACTCAATTCCAGCACCACCAATTGATCTAAAAACATGATAATGACCCTTAGAACAGTACCTAGCCCAACCCCAAGGAGTCCCATGGCCATACCTTCGCCCGACGCATGAAAACCCAATAGATCTCCTCCCGGATCGCTCCTCGCTCCTCGCTCCAACGGATGGATCTTCGAGGTGCAGGGGTGGGGAGGCTACCCTAGGGCAGCAAGGGGGTGGAGGAGAGGTGGTGGAGAGGTGGGGAGCAAAGGGGCTAAGGGAGGGGCGCACGGCCAAAGGGAGAGGGAGGGGAGGGGCGGCTAGGGCACAAGGGGAGGGGATGTGGGGCGCACAAGGGGGGGTGTGGGCGCAATAAGGGCAGGGGAAGCCCCTTTTACCAGCCCCAAACAGGATTCATAATCCTAGATGGACTCATACTCCATCCCACCAAAGCCCACAACCTTTTCTTTTAGGCCCAAACTCCCCCGGAAAGGTCCAAACTCCCGGAAATGGCCCGGAAACGCAATTAAACCTCCTACCATATGGTTTTAACCTCCAATACCATATTTCATAAAGTTTTTGACCCTAACATTCACATTAAATAATGTCATACCATTCCATAGTGTCACAATCAAAATACTTCCTAAGGCCAAACGGCCCTATAATGTAGAAACGATTATATAATAATATGCTTTGCATCTGAATCCTATTAAAAACCTAACCCTACGAGATATAAATACTAAAGTCCATAATTTAGATGCAATTACTTAAGTAATAAGAAATTAATAATTAATTGTTAATATATGATATTCACCTAAGTTAATCCTGCAACTTATACTTACTTTCACCCCTGTTGCTTATGTACTAATTTATATTAATATAAACAATTTTGACTTTTTGAATTAAAAATTAAACATATTTAAATTTACAATCTTAGCTTCTTGAATTCATAAAATAAAGTGGAATAAATCATAAAGAATAGGAGTCATGTGCAATATAACCCTCAAACTGTTAATCGGTAATAAAGACTATAACGTAGAAATAACACACTTGCTTATAAGATCATGAAACCCTAACTACAACCATGCTTGTTTTATGTAATGATTTTATTTGATTTTCCATCTATTTTCCTTTTGCCCTTATTGAAAGTTGTTATTTGCTATTTGTTGTTTCTCGTCAAACGACGTGTAGAATCCGACGTTCCAGATTCCGTCGTTGACTACTTCAAGTTACATCATCGACTTCATTGATGAAGACAACAAATAGCTAGGCAAGCACCCCCTTGATCATATTGATCCCAGTTTTTCATAATTAACTAAAATGTTGATTAAGAATTAGCATGCATGCGCTATGTTCCATATAATTGTTATTTTGTGGGATCTAGTAGATATAACCTTCATTAACAAATTTCATTAATTAATATTGACATGTGAACCTTGGCAACACTAGCCCCTGGTAGACATTTGACGATGTCCAAATGGGTATACTCGATTATTACCTGCATACGCTTAGCCATGCTTTAGACTGGAAACACGAACAACTGATTATACTGTTCGTTATAAACTAAAATTTTGGACATGATGAACTTTATTCTTAAACCTATTGGAGTATTGTGATTATTGATATCTTCTTTTTCTGAAAATAAAACTATGATTTTGACACGGGTGATTATTGGTAATAGCCAGAAGTGCAATTACTGATGCATGTAGATAGGGGGAGATTTATCGCCCGTGTCGTATAACAACTAAGCTGATATGTTATTTTCATGCCAAGATAACCGTACATCCACAAGTGCTGATATGGGACATCCTTAACCTATTAAATTATTTGTATCTAGCTTTGCATATTGGAAGGCTGAAGTAGCACTGTGACACTACGGAATGACATGACATTATATATTGTGAAATTAGAGGATAAAACTTTACGGTATGAGGTTAAATCGCATTTTCGGGAGTTTGGGCCTTAGGGGGGACACCACATGGACCAAAGGTGGGGTTTTCCGGCCCATTAGGGGGAGGAGGGCAGCAAGAACCCTACCATGCGCCCCCCATCCCCCTTTGTGCGCCCCCCTAGAACCCTAGCCACCCCCTCTCTCCCCTCCCATGTGCGCCCCCCCTCTCCTCCTCCCCCTTGCGCCACCTCTTCCTCCCTCTCCTCTCCACCCCCCTAGCCGGCCTAGGAGAGATCCTCACCTCTCCACCCCACTGTCCTCTCCATTGGGAAGCTCCGCGACGAGGAGATCCGGTGGATTCGGTGCGAGGAAGGAGATCGGGGGAACCAGGAGGAGAAGATTCGTCGATTCGTCGTTCGTCGGGCGAAGGTATGGCGATGGGTAATATCTTGGGGTGGATTAGGTGTTGTGTTAATGGGGATATTGGTGCTGTTAGGTCAAAAGATGGTGCTGCAAATTGATAGAATCGATGAAAACTAGAGTTTGCATGGTATTCTGTTTCGGGCAGATTGGACGTCCGACCTAGGGTTTGAGTTTTCGCAATTTCAGAGGCATTTTCTGGTTGGCTGTATGTTGATAAAGTTGTATATAATTTCAATACCTTTCAGTGGACACCAAGAACGCATAATTCTGATCAGCCGTTTGAAAGTTATGGCTGTTTTATCGAATGTGTTCGAAACTGTGACGAGATTGGGACAGATTAGGTTGATCTGTAGATTAGACAATTTTAGAGGCCGAATCAGTTTTTCCCAATACTTAGTAAAATCTAGGAAATTTCCTAATATTCGAGAAAACGTACTCGTTTACTTAATTTGGAGTCCTAGAACTCAAGTTATGCTAGTTGGATGCCCACTGTCCCGTAGGGACAGATTCTCTGTTTTCGGGTTTTAGGGGTTGTTTGCGAAGTTGGGGTAGGGGATCGTTCTTGTACTATTTTGAGGGCACGTTTTGAGTGTGTGGTACCTATGTGCAGGTGGTGTGACCCCAGGAGTAGGGATGAAAACGGTACGAAAACGGTCGGTAAATGACTGTTCCGTTTCCGTTTCCACATTTTTTACCGGTAACAAAAATGAAATCGAAAACCCCGGAAACGGATATGGAAACAGATAGTGACGGAAACAAATGCGGAACGGAACGGATACGGAAACGAAAGCGGAAAATTCCACAAGAACATAGTAGAAAATCACAATATACATGACCATAAGAACAATGTAGCCCATTCCACCTCCAAGGTGGACACAAAAATAATGTTATGTTCACTGGTATCGCTAGAAATTTTTTCTCAAGTTTGTCAGTTGAAGGCACGTTATTTGTCTCTCATAACAGACTATCATGTCCTCATCCATATAATTATCATAGATATACTTTTGCTCCACCAACTACAAAGGTTTAACACCCTAAAATTTTTATATTATTGTTCGATGTTCATTTATGATTTTCTAAAATTTATCTTGGATTTTTTGGAGTTTATAAATACCATTTTGCTATTTTTAGATTTATAAAATTAATTTATTTGTAAAAAAATAATTTTTCTAGCTTCAAAATATTCCAAAGTATTTTTGAGAATTTTTTTGGAATTTTTGAACTCTATTTAATATTTTATATAAAACCATTTGTATTTATGAAATTATTTTAATTCGAAAATAAATATAAACTCTCCTTTCTCAGTTTTGGGCCAAGCCCATTTCTCTTTCCGGCCCGTTCCGGTTCAACTTATATGGAATTTCCGTTTCCGTTTTCGTTTCCGCCGGAATTGGCTCTCCCGTTTTCGTTTTCGTTTCCCACAAAAAATTTCCGTTTCCGTTTCCATACCGGTATTTTCCATTTCCGTTTCTGAAAAAGGGCTTCCGTTTCCGTTTTCCTTCAGAACGGTCGGAAACTTTCCGTTCCGTTTTCACCCCTACCCGGGAGTGCCCTCATCCTCTCGCTAATCCGTCGCCCGCGGTTGAAGGCAAGTGTATTGTAGTGGTTGCGGCTTAGGGAGCCATAATGTTTGATAATAAGATGGTTTACACATGTTTTATGATAAGATGCCATGATTGACTCTTGCTTGCGACATGATGAAAATGGTTTATTTTGAGGCTACGCAATGATTAGTTGAGTTTATGTGCAAGTTATTTATGTTTATGACATATTTGCATACATGGCATGAGAACTGTCCAGGTCGGTGAGAAAGTCATAACTAGTCCGGTAAGGTCGGTGAGAAAGTTATGACTAATCCGGAGCGCCATTGAATAAGACTTACCTCGTGGTTCCATCCATAGTTGTGAATGGAAGCGAGGAGTAGGCACCCTCCATCTACGGGATGGAAGGGGAAAGAGGGTGCACGCCGATGGGTGTGCACTCGGCAATACCGGTATGTGCTTCGAGGAGACATGTGCATTGCATTGCATACATGCTGATGATAATGAGATGTGTACAATGAGTTTTGAACATGGTTATGCTGTTAAGCATGATGTATACATACATTAGCATTGAACTGTTTGTTTTGTTCCATTGCAATATACTTGCTGAGTGATGAACTCACGCTTGTGTCTTATGTTGTTTTTAGGTACCATGAAACCGGCATGCGGGAAAGGGGTTTAGCTACACTTCTACACGTAGCTCCTCACATATAGACAGTTTTTACCATTTGGAGACATAATAATAAGATTAGTGCCATGAAACTTGAAGTATGGCTTGATTGTGTGCTTAAGTTCATCTTTTGCTTCGTTATAATTTTGGAGTGGTTGGATTCATTATTTTTTACGTAAGATGTTGCCATATCAATTGTTATTGCTGTTTTAGATGTCTCATATTATGCTATACATTGCCATATTATTGCTGTTGCTTCAAATCATGGAAAAACAAAGGAGATGCTACCGAAATTTTCGGTTTTAGCATTTGCACCTTTGCTGTAATTTACCTTTATTTGTGCCATTTAGATGATGTGTCTATCATGTTTGGTGACATCCAGGGCATACTAGATGCCGGGGTGTTACAGTTGGTATCAGAGCGGGCTTTAGGTCCTTAGAACGTGTATTTGTAGTGTCATACCTTAGGATTAACTAAAATGTGATGTGGGATAACCTAGAAACATGGCTTAGGTTATACTTAAAATTTTGCCATAGGATAGCAGCATTAAAACTTGCAAAAGGTGGAATAATTAATTAAAAATTTGACACACTTGGTTGCACAGTAGGATGGGGTTTTGGTTCATCATTGTATCGCGTTTAATTACTTGATGGAGACTATGTATATAATGATGTTCGATCTTTGCTTTTGTTTACCTTGAAGATGTGCTTATGATTATGTGATTGTTTGGTTGTCTGACTGTAGCAGCCATGCCGAGGGGTAGAGGCCGTGGTCGCCGTGGCCGTGGAGGGCAGGTGCGAGGTTCTCATGGAGTTGCTGAGTCTGTAGCTGAGGGAAGCGCTTCGCTCAATGCTCATGGGCTAGCGCAGGAGGAGGTCCCGGCAGCACAGTCGGGGGCTGATGTACCCGCCGCCACTGCGGCCTTGGTTCAGGCTCTACAGAGGGAGGTTCAGGAGCTGCGCCAGCAGGTGCGGGCAGCCCCTGCTGTAGTGCCTCCCCCTGCAGCGGCCCCAGTTGCTGCCCCCGCTGTGCCGGAGCCGAGGATGAGTCTCCGGGAGTGGATGTCCCTTCGTCTGGACACCTTTGACAGAACAGGCACGCCGGTCCAATCCGCAGATTGGCTGCGGTACATGGAGCGGCAGTTTGAGGTTCTGGAGTTGACCTCGGTCCAGAGAGCTCGCTTTGTGGCCTTCCAGCTGAAGGGTCAAGCGGATATCTGGTGGGAGGGAGTTCTTGCTGCTATGGCCCCCGCTCTTGGACCGGCCACCTGGGAGGACTTTGTGGCTCGCTTCCGAGCCAAGTTCTACCCAGAGTCTTTCCTTGATAGGATGGAGCATACTTTGACGACTCTTTCCCAGGGAAAGAAGTCGGTGGCAGAGTATGAGGCGGAGTTCAACAATGTGGTGCGCTTCGTGCCTGCTGTGGCAGCCGATGACAGGGAGAAGGCGAGGAGGTTCTGTAGGGGCCTCAACCAGGAGTTCAGAGTTGTCATGGGGGCGACTGTCCCTCGTGACTTCTGCTCCGTGGTGGAGCAGGCGAAGGGTATGGAGCTCGAGTTGGAGCTCTCCAGGGATAAGCAAGATCCTGGTGGTTCTGGGGTTCCTGCGGTCCCGGGCGGGGGCCAGAAGAGGACCTTTGGTGGAGGAGGTGGGTCTTCTCAGCGACCAACCTTCAAGAAGTTTAAGGGGGGATAGGGCTCTTCCTTAGGGGCAAGGATGAAGCCGCCTCAGTCGACTTCCTCGCGGGTGGCTGTTCTTCCTGTGCCCGGGCAGGGCATGATTTGTTTCAAGTGCGGTGGTGAACACTGTGCTGTGGAATGTGTTTGGTCTGGGGTTTGCAACCACTGTGGCAAACCCGGCCATATGGGACGAGTCTGCCGGATGAATCCCGGTAGCATCATCAAGTGGGAGACGGTGCCTTCTCCTCCCACTCCAACGGCGTCTTCCAGAGGGTCTGTGCACATGATGGCGGCCCCTGCTCCCCAGCCGCCCTCTGTTTGGGCGCCACCGGCGGCCTACTGGTGCCCGCAGCCGTCAGCTCCTCCTCAGTTACCTCCACCGCCCCCAGCCTTGTTGGGGCTTCGGCCAGGTGTCGGGGCTCCCGCTGCCCTGGCGCCATCGGGAGTGTACGCCTTGCCGACCGCCGAGTCAGCCGGGCATCCAAAGGTGGTTTCAGGTACTCTGCATGTGGATTCAGTTGATTCCTTTGTTTTGTTTGATTCCGGAGCATCCTATTCTTTCGTGTCGTCGGAGTTTGCTAGTAGAGCTAAGTTGGGAGTTCAGCGGATTTCTGAGTCTGTGATAGTCAGTTCTTCGGGGGGTCCGATTGCTAGTTCTTTGGTTTGCCCAGGTTGCACTATTGCCATTGATGATGAGGTTTTCTTTTCCAATCTTATGGTGATTCAGTTGGCTCCTTTTGATGTCATTCTGTGCATGGACTGGTTACATCAGTACCGTGCCAAGATTTGTTGCTTTTGGAAGACAGTTACCTTGCAGGCCCCGTTAGGGGTGGAGTTGACCTTTCAAGGTGGTATACCTTCTAGTTCCATCTTTACTTTGGCTAGTATGCTTTCTGGTCGCCGTTTGAGGCAGTTGGGTTTTCTCATGGCTATTTCAGAAAAGTCATCTTCTTCAGTAGCAATTGAAGAGATTCCTGTGGTGAAGGAGTTTGTTGATGTGTTCCCTGATGAGTTGCCTGGTTTGCCTCCAGTGAAGAGTGTGGAGTTTCGTATTGATCTTGTTCCTGGTGCTTGACCTATTTCTATCTCCCCATATCTCTTGGCTCGTCCTTTTCAAGACGAGTTGAAAAAGCAATTGGAGGATTTGTTGGCCAAGGGTTTTATTCGGTGCAGTGTGTCGCCTTGGGGAGCACCCGTCCTCTTCGTTTCGAAGAAGGATGGTAGTTGGTGTATGTGCATTGACTATCGTGCTCTCAATCAAGTGACCATCAAGAACAAGTATCCATTGCCTCGCATTGAGGATTTGTTTGACCAACTAAAGGTAGCAAAGGTGTTCTCCAAGATTGATCTTCAGTCTGGTTACAATCAGATTCGTGTGAGGGAAAAGGACATTGAGAAGACTGCTTTCTCCACTAGGTATGGGCATTATGAATTTAAAGTTATGTCTTTTGGACTAACTAATGCTCTTGCTGTCTTTATGGAGGCGATGAACAGTATGCTACACAAGTACCTTGATGAGTTTATGGTAGTGTTCATCGATGACATTCTGGTTTACTCTAAATTAGAAGAAGAACATGAGCAGCATTTGAGGCTTGTGCTGAGTACATTGAGGGAGAATCAGTTCTTTGCTAAGTTGAAAAAGTGCGAGTTCTGGATTTCAGAAGTGGGTTTTCTTGGCCACATCATCAATCCAGAGGGCATATCTGTAGATCCTAGCAAAGTCTCAGTAGTTTTGGACTGGAAGAGGCCTTCCAATGTTAAAGAGGTGCGTAGTTTCCTTAGGTTGGCTGGCTACTATCGGCGTTTTGTGCAGGATTTCTCTATCATTGCTAAGACGCTTTCAAAGTTGACCCAGAAAGGGATGAAATTCCAGTGGACTGCGGAGTGTGAGCACAGTTTCTGCACTTTGAAGGAGAAGTTAGTGACCGCTCCTGTTCTTACCCTTCTCGAGCCAGGGAGGCGTTTCACTATCTATTCTGATGCTTCACGTTTGGGACTTGGTTTTGTGCTCATGCAAGACGGCAAGGTGATTGCTTATGCATCAAGGCAATTGAAAAAACATGAGTGGAACTATCCCACTCATGATCTTGAGCTAGCCGCGGTGGTGTTTGCATTGAAAATTTGGAGGCACTATTTGTATGGTGAGTCTTGTGATATCTTCACTGATCACAAGAGCCTCAAGTACATCTTTACTCAGAAAGATTTGAATTAGAGGCAAAGGAGGTGGCTATAATTGATAAAGGATTATGACCTCACTATCCAGTACCATCCGGGCAAGGCAAATGTGGTGGCTGACGCTCTCAGTCGCAAGACAATGCCCCCTGTCATTGATTGTCTTGTTGCTGATTTTGAGCGTTTGGGAGTCTCTTCGCTTATGGGACCGTGCAAGCTGAAACTCAATTGATTCTTGAGTCACGATCCCCGAGCTGCAGCGGAAGCACAACAAAGATGATCGTTTGCTCCAGCAGGTGAGGAAACGCCTTGAGGATGGCAAAACTGGGGACTTTTCCATTGATGATGTGGGAGCTCTGAGGTTTCAGGGTCGCCTTTGTGTACCTCAAAAATCCCAAGTCAAAGAGGATATCCTGAAAGAGGCTCATCGGACCCCGTTTACGGTCCATCCTGGGGAGACCAAGATGTACAGGGATTTGAAAAAGAATTTCTGGTAGAAAAGGATGAGAGTTGATATTACCAAGTACGTGGCCTCTTGTGGGATTTGTCAGAAGTTTAAGGCTGAACACAAGCGTCCCGCTAGTCTTTTGCAGCCATTGAAGATCACTGTGTGGCCTTGGGATGATATTTTTATGGATTTCGAGGTTGGCCTACTTCGTACTCCACGAGGGAAGGATGTTGTTTGGGTTGTGGTGGACCGTCTTAGCAAGTCTGCGCATTTCATTCCTATCCGCACTACCAATTCAGCGAGCGAGTTGGCTCCCATCTATGTGCGGGAAATTGTGAGACTACATGGTGTACCCAAGACGATTGTCTCTGACCGAGATGCGAAATTTGTCTCAAAATTTTGGGAGAGTTTGCAGAGTGCTTTGGGTACACAGCTTCGCCTTAGCACCGCTTTTCACCCTCAGACTGATGGGCAGTCTGAGCGTACCATTTAGACTTGGGAGGACATGCTCAGGGCCTGTGTGATGGCGTGGAAAGGTAACTGGGAAGATCACCTGCCTCTGGCAGAGTTTGCTTACAATAACAGCTATCATTCCAACATCCGGGCTGCTCCTTATGAAGTGTTGTATGGCCGGAAGTGTTGATCACCGCTTTGTTGGGATGCAGTGGGAGAGAGAGCGGTCCTTGGACCGGATTGGGTTCAGCAGACTGTTGATTGGGTAGCAGAGGTACGGTAGAACCTTCTTGCAGCTCAGAGTAAACAGAAAAGCTACGCTGACGTGAGAAGGCGAGATCTAGAGTTTGCGGTGGGTGATAGTGTGCTCTTGCGAGTATCTCCCACCAAGGGTGTGGTTCGTTTTGGCACTAAAGGGAAGCTCAGTTCGAGGTATGTTGGGCTATTCCCTATCTCAGCTCGAGTTGGTAAGTTGGCCTATCGCTTGGACCTACCAGAGTCGATGCAGGGAGTCCATAATGTGTTCCATGTTTCGATGCTGAGGAAGTACTTGCACGACCTGGAGTTGGTAGTTCCGTTGGAACCATTAGTGCTTGATCAGGACCTCACCTTTGAGTCCCGTCCTGTGAAAATTCTGGGGTATTCGGAGCGAGTGTTGAAGAACAGGACACTCAAGTTTGTTAAAGTCCTGTGGTCGCATCAGACGGAGAGGGAAGCGACTTGGGAGCTGGAGTCTCGCATGCGCGAGAAGTACCCCGAGCTTTTCACCTCAGGTATGAAATGTGAAGCTTAGCTATCTTTTGTTTTGCCTAGTTGCGTAGTGGCGTGTCTTGGATTCGAGGGCGAATCCTGTTGAAGGGGGGGAGAATGTGACACTACGGAATGATGTGACATTATATATTGTGAAATTAGAGGATAAAACTTTACGGTATGAGGTTAAATCACGTTTTCGAGCCGTTTTTGGGAGTTTGGGCCTTTCCGGGGCGATTTGGGCCTTAGGGGGGACACCACATGGGCCAAAGGTGGGGTTTTCCGGTCCATGAGGGGGAGGAGGGCAGCAAGATTTGTCATTGTCCTCTCCATTGGGAAGCCTAGCCGCCCCCCTAGAACCCTAGCCGCCCCCCTCTCTCCCCTCCCATGTGCCCCCCTCGCCTCCTCCCCCTTGCGCCACCTCTTCCTCCCTCCTCTCCACCCCCCTAGCCGGCCTAGGAGAGATTCTCACCTCTCCACCCCATTGTCCTCTCCATTGGGAAGCTCCGCGATGAGGAGATCTGGCGGATTCGGTGCGAGGAAGGAGATCGGGGGAACCGGGAGGAGAAGATTCGTCGTTTGTCGATTCGTCGTTCGTCGGGCGAAGGTATGGAGATGTGTACAATGAGTTTTGAACATGGTTATGCTGTTAAGCATGATGTATAGAGACATTAGCATTGAACTGTTTCTTTTGTTCCATTGCAATATACTTGCTGAGTGATGAACTCACGCTTGTGTCTTATGTTGTTTTTAGGTACCATGAAACCGGCATGCAGGAAAGGGGTTTAGCAACACTTCTACACGTAGCTCCTCATATATAGACAGTTTTTACCATTTGGAGACATAATAATAAGATTAGTGCCATGAAACTTGGAGTATGGCTTGATTGTGTGCTTAAGTTCATCTTTTGCTTCGTTATAATTTTGGAGTTGCTGGATTCATTATTTTATACATAAGATGTTGCCATATCAATTGTTATTGCTGTTTTAGATGTCTCATATTATGCTATACATTGCCATATTATTGCTGTTGCTTCAAATCATGGAAAAACAAAGGAGATGCCGCCAAAATTTTTGGTTTTAGCATTTGCACCTTTGCTGTAATTTACCTTTATTTGTGCCATTTAGATGATGTGTCTATCATGTTTGGTGACATCCAGGGCATACTAGATGCCGGGGTGTTACAAGCATAAGCAGTAAATCTTTTCATGTTTGCTTGTTAGGGGCTGCCACATGAATCTTGTGGGTAAATGCATACCTGTGAAACGGTGTACGCCTAGCTATGGGGAGAAACAGTTGTTTTATTCGAGCCGAGGGCTCCTGATTATTATTGTTTCACGAGATTTTTTGTTTCTACCATAGCAAGGATTTAACATCATTGGGCTGGTGCAAAGCTAGGTTTGAGTAATTGAACTGTTCCGTTATGAACTCCCTACTGCACACCAAAGGAATTATGTTATTAACATTTGCAAAGCGAGAGAACATATCTTGTGGGTAAAGCTATACAACTATGTAGAGTATAAAACTAATCGATTAGTCGCGCTCGTGGTCATGAGCACTTGGTAACGTCATCACATATCTAGACAATTTTTTTAAAAAAAATTCTAAAATAAATTGAAACTTAAAATTTGGAATTGGTGAGCTTACCCCTACAGATTATTCAATACTTGACATTCGTTGGCAAGGTTGAATTCAGCTGTCGTGCCTTGTGTTGATAAATAAATTGATTTCTGGTACTATAGAATGGACGTTTATTACTCACGAAGGAATGTGAGTCCTGTCTTACAATTATTTTATTCTTACTACTTTTATATTTACATACTTGTTATTTAATTTATCTATCAAAGTCTTCGCTTTCAATTTGCTATTCAGTATTTATAATTCAAGTTGCCTCTAAGCAAAATTTAACCATAGAAGCCTCTTTTTGATTCAGCTTGCATATATGCTAGGATTTGTAAACACTACAAGTCTTGCTAAGTATGCAATGTACTCACCCTTGCTATTGTTGTTATTTTTAGGTAGGAAACTTCAACAATTACTCTGACGCAGGAAAACGGGATTATTAACGATGATTCTTTCTAAGGTTTACCTTGTTAGTTGCCTAGGGGTTATGTGGCAAACTACAAGACATTTGATTTTTTTGTTGTATCCTAATCGACCTCATTGATCATATTGTATCATTACTTCCGCTGTAATGAATTTTGAAACTTTTGTATAGCTATGTTCTCAAATTGTGTTAGTGTGTGCTAGCTACTGATCATAGGACTAGTACAGTATGCACTTTAGAGCCTTTCTTTTATGATGCACTGTAGCATAAAAGGGAGGGTCTCACAGTTTGGTATCAGAGCTATGCTGACTGTAGGATAAACCCTAGATAGAATGGTCATTAGCATAAAACTGGGAAAATTCAAAATATTATTTTCTAAAATAGAAGTAAAAAGAGTACATTAGTTATATACTATTCTTCCCCATCTATAGCATCCTCCTTTCCTATATTTATATATTCTCTTCGCTCTTATTTGATTTATATATATATATATATATATTCTTTGCCCTACTATAGGAAATCCTTTCGTTATCTTTTTGTATTCTTTTCTTCTCATAAGATTTACTCTCCTCATTCCTTTTTTTTGTTAAATAACATTGACAAATCTTTTAAAATGATTATGGTAATCTAACCAACGAAAACTACAACATCTACATTGACAACCTTAGCAAGATGCATGCAACATTCCGTCAACGTCTCCAAATCCATGGAAGCTTTGGACTGTCATCCTCAACAACTGATGTAAAAGGTTCAAAGAGACTCGTCATCAAGTAGCCTACTTAGAGGCAATGTCACTATAGCTACTAAGTAAAACTAGCTATAGCAAGTCTCTTGTAGGAATAGGCATGACTAGGTGTAATACCCTAAAATAGATTTGAACCTTTTGGGGCTGTTTTAGGGGTCTTGTGGGCTGTTGTAGGGGTCCTATGGGCTGTTTTAGACCCTGAGGGAGTTTTTGGGGCTTCAAGCCAGGTTTTTTGGGCCTGAAAGGGGGGGCCCGAGTTCAGAACCAGCCCCTGGTGACCGGCAGGGTCCGACCTCTCAGGTCGGAGCGCGCGGTCGGCCAGCTCCACTGGCTAGCGGCAGGGGCCAGCGGCTGGTGTCGTGCCAATCGCCTGTGCACGCGACGTCTCCTGACGTCCGTATCGGGGTAGGCGGTCCCTTCCCGAGAATGTCAGAGGATGTGCAGGGGAGTCAAGCCCTGGTCCCATCGTCACTGACACACCACGGAGGAAAGCGCTCCCTCCCGAGGCCAAGCTAAGGTCAAACACCATTAACTGCCGGAGCTGACGTTCGTACGGAGCGGTGCGTCACTTTGTCAGCCTGGCCGAAGACCGCTCGCCGCAGGACTACCAACCCAGCATGGGGTGGGCGGAGGTCGGTTGGACGACAAGACAGAAAACCAGACTCCAAGGCATACAGTATCCCTTCCTTTTTCTCTCCGAACTCCCATGTAACCTGCTGCCTCCGAGTATATAAGGAGAAGCAGGGCTCCAGGAGGAGACGACGGATAATCGAGCGAGCAGCCCAGCGAAACCCAATCGAGCACAAGGGAGTTCGATCCTTTCGAACCCCTGCCTCGCCTGTAACCCTCGGTTCGTCTCTCCAATACAATACACCCCAACGACCCGAACTGGAGTAGGGACATTCGGCCCGAACCAGTATAAATCTCTGACTTCCTGAGTCAACCATTCGAGGAGAGGGAGAGCGCGACCCCCACTAACCAAAAATTCGTATTGCCGGTGCACGAAACACCGACAGTTGGCGCGCTAGGTAGGGGCAGCTCGCGCGTCATCATCATCTCCGTCTTCGTATTCCCACCATTTTTCATCCTCGATGGCTTCTCCCTCGCGCATCGACGGCGCAACAGCGCCGAGGGGCTGGATCTGCTTCGGCACCCTCGGCTTCATCGCTACGGCGGCAGGAGAGCTCGTGCTCATCCCCGCAACAGTTCACGACCAGGTCTTCTCCGGGAGCCTCGGCGCAGTTGCCGATATCCTCGGCAACCTCCGCCTCGAGGCCCCAGCGCGGGCCTCGACGGTGGACTTACCGTGTACCGGCGTCGCCTCTGGCGATGCTATGTACGAGCCGCGACCATCGATGGTCCAGCCATCCATGGGCTCCCGGCTCGTGGCTATGACTGGCTATATGCCGACTTCCCTGCATGACCTGCTGGGGGATTCCTCTAGCTACGACTCTAGTTCCAATAGGGAGTATCCCCCGCGCAGGACATTCTCCCGCGAGTGCAACATGGTGGGCGCAACGGAGCCGTCCGCCACCCCTGTAACTCCTGGAACCCTCCTCCCATGGGACGGAGAGCGGGGGGACGGGTCCCGCCGGGAGGACGACACGGGCCTCCAGACTCGCCTCGCCGACCTCCAGCGTCAGCGCGAGGAGCTGGACGCCCGCAAGGCCGAGCTTGACGAACTCCAGGCCGACCTGGGGCGACGTCAGCCTGAGCCACCGGTGGCCTCTGGCGCGTGCGCGCGTCAGGTCCATCACCAACTGGCCGAGGGGACGGACGATCTCCCGTTCTTCCCCCACGCCAACCAAAACATCGCCGCGGCAGCAATGTTGCTCCGTGGCTGCCTGAGCCGACGGACCTGGACGCCAAGGCCACATACCAGAACCTCCGAGGGCTGGTAGAACGTGTTGCCATCCAGCATGCCCAGGGTTCTGGCTCCCGACGCTCAGGTACGGCCTCGGGTCATCCGGGCCACTCCCCCTCGCAGGGTAATCAGACTCCGGTTGCGACGGCCCCGCATCACGAGCTTCCCCAGGCATCGTGCACCCCGGTGCGCCACCGCCTGGGGGACAACCGTGACCTTTGCGCCACCCTCGAGGCGCGGAGGAGAGTTGCCGACGCGGCGGCGTCGTCTCAAGTTGCGGATAGCGGGCGTGAATCGCTTCGACCCGGGCCCCGACGGCCCCGGACCGCGGGCGTTCACTCGCGCCATCTGCAATGCTGATTTCCCGGCCAGATTCCGGGCTCCGACCAACATAGCCATACACGGGGGCGACCAACCCGAGTGTTTGGCTAGAAGACTACCGACTCACCTGCCGGGCGGGGGGAGCTACAGATGACTCCTTCGTCATGTAGTACCTCCCCATTTACCTCGCGGATTCCACCCGGGCCTGGCTCGAGTACCTGCCTGCCGACACCATCGGGAACTGGGCCGACCTGACGAACCTCTTCATCGGGAACTTCCAGGGCACGTATAAACGCCTAGGCAACTCCTGGGATTTGAAGAGCTGCAAGCAGCAACCGGGGGAGACCCTCCGGGACTACATTCGTCGCTTCTCCCAGCAGTGCAACGAGCTCCCTAACATCCGTGATGCAGATGTCGTCGGGGCGTTCATCTACGGCACCACCTGCGAGGCTCTGGTCCATAAGTTGGGCTGCACGAAGCCCCGGACCACCAAGGAGCTGCTCGACATCGCCACCAACCACGCCTCCAGCGAGGAGGCCGTGGGGGCCATCTTCGAGAGGAAGGTGGCCCACAAAGCGTCCGGCTCCGAGGTCGGCACCCCTTCCGACCGCTCCGACAAGAAAAAACGGAAGGGGAAGCAAGGCCGTGAAGGTCGTATGGTCGCCGCTGCCGACCGCCCTGCCAAGCACCAGGCTCGGCAGACGCCCGACCATTTCGAGAGGTTGATGGATAGTCCATGCCAGAACCACGACTATCCCATCAAACACAAGTACCGGGACTGCGAAGTCCTGAAGCGGTTTCTCTCCGGGAACCCCACGATGTCGCAGGGCAAGGGGAAGAAGCGCGACCCAGCGCCCGACACCGGAGCGAAGGGTGATGAGACGACCGACGAGTTTCCGCAACTCGACGGTTGCCTCATGATCTTCGGTGGGGCGGAGTGCTACACCGACAAGCGTCGATTGAAGCTCGCCCACCGCGAAGTCCACACGGCGACCCCCGCCGTGCCCTGCTACCTGAGGTGGTCGGAGTGCCCGATCGCCTTCGATCGGACCGACCACCCCGACCACGTCCCGCATCCAGGACGCTCCCCGCTCATCGTTGACCCCATCGTGGGGACGAAGCGCCTAACGAAGGTGCTTATGGACGGTGGCAGTGGTCTCAACATCATGTATGTTGAGACCCTCGACGCCCTGGGGGTCCCTCGCTCCGCCCTTCGACCGAGCAAGGCGCCTTTCCACGGCATCGTCCCCGGCCAACAGGCCCATCCGCTCGGGCAGGTCGACCTGCCCATTACGTTTGGGAGCTCGGACAACTTCCGCACCGAGAGCCTCACTTTTGAGGTCGTGGACTTTCCCGGCTCCTACCACGCCATCTTGGGGAGGCCATGCTACGCGAAGTTCATGGCGGTCCCCAACTACACCTACCTCAAGCTGAAGATGCTAGGGCCACAGGGCGTCATCACCGTGGCTGCGTCCTTTCAGCTCGCTTACAACTGCGAGTGAAGCTGTTGTGAGCTAGCCTCGGCGGTCGTCGCTTCCGCCGAGCTCGCCCGTCTCCAGGAAAGGGCCCCCGAGTCCGCCCCCGACTCCAGCAAGTCGGGGCTGAGTTCCTTCAAGTCCGTGGAGGACGCGAAGGAGGTCACGGTCGATCTCGAGGATCCCGCCAAGACCGTGCGGATTGGGGCCGCCCTCCCCGCCAAATAGGAAAGCGCGCTCGTCGACTTCCTCCGAGCAAACCAAGACGTCTTCGCTTGGAGACCTCGGACATGCTGGGAGTTCCGAAGGAAGCCGCCGAGCACTCCCTCAATATCTGACCGGGCTCTAGACCGGTCGCCCAACACCTACGCCGCTTCGACGAAGAAAAGCGCCGGGCCATTGGGGAAGAGATCGCCAAACTTTTGGCCGCTGGCTTTGTAAGGGAGGTATGTCACCCCGAGTGGCTAGCCAATCCCGTTCTTGTAAAGAAAAAGTCAGGGCAATGGAGAATGTGTGTTGACTATACGAGCCTCAACAAGGCCTGTCCAAAAGATCCATTCCCATTGCCTCGCATCGACCAAGTCGTGATTCCACCGCCGGGTGTGAATCCCTTTCCTTTCTGGATGCCTACTCGGGCTACCACCAGATCGCGATGAAGGAGTCCGACCAGCTCGCAACCTCCTTCATCACTCCGTATGGCTCGTACTGTTACGTCAAGATGCCCTTTGGTCTGAAGAACGCGGGCGCAACATACCAGCGATGTATGCAAGCGTGTTTTTTCGACCAAATAGGCCGTAACGTTGAGGCCTACGTCGACGACATCGTCGTCAAGACCAGGAAGGCCGACGACCTCGTCACCGACCTGGAGGAAACTTTTGCGAACCTTCGGCGGTTTCGCATAAAGCTCAACCCCGAGAAATGCGTCTTCGGGGTCCCCAAGGGAAAGTTGCTCGGCTTCATCGTCTCCGAGCGCGGCATCGAAGCCAATCGCAACAAGATCTCTGCCAGCATGAGGATGGGGCCAATCAACGACCTGAAGGGGGTCCAGAGGCTGATGGGGTGTCTCACGGCTCTGAGCCGCTTTGTGTCCCGCGTCGGCGAGCGTGGGATGCCACTCTACAAGCTAATGAAGAAATCCGACCGCTTCTACTGGACCCAAGAAGCTCAGGAAGCCCTCAGTCGACTGAAGGCGTTCTTGACTTCGCCTCCGGCATTGGTCGCCCCAGAACCGCAAGAGCCGCTGCTCCTCTACATTGCCGCCACGACCCAGGTCGTCAGTGCGGCGCTTGTCGTGGAGCGGGCGGAAGAAGGCCGCGTCTTCAAGGTGCAGAGGCCGGTCTACTTCATCAGTGAAGTACTCTCCGAAACAAAGGTCCGGTACCCTCAGGTGCAGAAGCTGTTGTATTCAGTCCTCATCATCAAGAGGAAGCTGGTCCACTACTTCGATCGGCATCCCATCTCCATGGTGACCTCGTCACCTCTCGGAGAAATCGTCCACAACCGCGACGCCACCGGAAGGATCGCCAAGTGGGCTCTCGAGCTCAATGGCCTCGACATATCGTACGTCCCTAGGACGGCGATCAAGTCGCAGGTCTTGGCTGACTTCATCGACGAGTGGACCGAAGCGCAAGTCCCACCGATGGTCGAGGACCCCGAGTACTGGACGATGTACTTTGACGGGTACTACACCAAAAACGGGGCTGGTGCAGGGGTCGTCATTGTCTCCCCTCTCGGCAACAAGCTTCTGTACGCCATCCGACTACTTTTCGACGCCACCAACAATGTCGCCGAATACGAGGCCCTTGTCAACGGCCTTCGGATTGCCGCCGACCTCGGCGCTCGGCGGCTCTACGTCCACGGCGACTCCAAGCTGGTCGTCGACCAAGTTATGAAGGCCACGGAGCCTCGCGACGCCCACATGGCTGCCTACTGCTTGGAGGTCCGCAAGCTAGAGGAGAGGTTCAAAGGATTCGAACTTCACCACAGCTACCTACGCTACAACGGAGAAGCTGACTCCCTCGCCAACCTTGCCTCCAGCAAAGGGCCGGTCCATCCTGGAGTCTTCGTCTCCGACCTCCACAAGCCGTCCATCCGGTTGGACCCGACCGCTGAGCACACAGCCGACCCACTAAAAACGGATGCTCCGACTGACCTTCGGTCGGACACGCACCCGCCTGGGTCCGACCTTAGTGTGCTGAACATTGAGTCCGACTGGAGGCAACCCTTCATCGACCGGTTGACAGACGGGTCACTCCCCGCCGACACCACCGAGGCTCGGCGCCTCGCTCGGCGGGCCAAGTCCTTTGTCCTGATCGACAACACCCTCTACAAGAGGAGCCCCTCCGGGATCCTCCAGAAGTGTATCCCGGCCGATCAAGGAAGACACCTGCTGGTCGACATCCACGGCGGGGTTTGCGGACATCATGCCACACCGCGGTCCCTAGTAGGAAAAGCCTTCCGACAAGGCTTCTACTGGCCGACCGCCATGGCGGACGCGACGCAAATTGTTTGCACTTGCGAAGGATGCCAATTCTTCGCCAGACAGGCGCACCTCCCGGCACAAGTCCTGCAGACGATCCCCATCACATGGCCCTTTGCGGTCTGGGGGCTCGATCTGGTCGGACCCTTCAGCAAGGCGCCCGGGGGCTTCACTCATTTGCTCGTTGCCGTGGACAAGTTCACGAAGTGGATAGAAGCCAAGCCACTGACGACCATCACTTCCGCGCAGGCGGCAAGCTTCTTCCGTGACATTATCTATCGCTTCGGAGTTTCGAACTCCATCATCACCGACAACGGAACGCGGTTCACGGGGAAGGAGTTCCTCGAATTCTGCGATGACTTCAACATCCGTGTCGACTGGGCGGCGGTCGCAAGATCCCCTGCGTTAACGGCCAGCCGAAAGCGGGCCAACGGCATGATTCTCCAAGGGCTCAAACCACGAATCTTCAGTCGACTGAAGAAATTCGCGGGGCAGTGGGCGGCCGAGCTGCCCCCCGTTCTCTGGAGCTTGCGCACTACGCCGACACAGTCGACCGGATTCACGCCATTTTTTCTGGTGTTCGGAGCAGAGGCCGTCCTCCCGACCGACCTCGAGTACGGCGCACCAAGAGTACAAAACTACAACAGCGCGCGGGGGTCGGAGGCGCGACAGGACGACCTCGACCAACTTGACGAAGCACGAGACGTCGCCATCCTGCGGTCGGCCAAGTACCAGCAGACATTACATCGGTACCACGGTCGACTGGTCCGCGGCCGGTCATTCGAGGTCGGCGACTTAGTGTTGCGCCAAGTCCAGTCCGCAAAGGATAGGCATAAGCTCTCCCTGCCTTGGGAGGGCCCTTTCACCGTCGCGGAGGTCCTCCGTCCCAGCACCTTTCGTCTCAAGGACGCCAAAGGTAACCTCATTGCGAATGCAACGAACATAGAGAAGCTGAGAAGGTTCTATCCTTAGCAGACCTCCCTTCTCCTTGTACCATTCAAGAAATCTCTGAACCAAGAAAACACAACAGTCGGTCATCCGACCGAGCGTCCGCCTTCTCTCCTTTTTTGTCCCCTTTTCTTTCGTTGACCCAGAGCACTATGACCTACGCCCTGGCGATGAGGGTCCCGAAATAGTGCCCCATGGGACGCAGAGCCTATCCGCGCAGAAACGACCAACAGTTGGTCGGAGTAACCACCCTCCCGCGCGAGCTCATGTCAAACACCGTCCCAGACCTACGCTCGATTCGTTGCGGTCCCTAAAAGCTACGATCGATGGATCATGTTTTCCCGAAAGCAACTTCGTGAAAGGAAGAAAAAACCAGCAAAACAGAAGGAGGGAGCTGATAAAACAAACTTTTTATTTATTTATTTACATGAAGGGGGAACACTAGTCCCCCCAGCGACAGCAGCCCGCCCTGATCAAAGACCGCCGACGGCCACGGTGAGACTACTCCAGGCGCCCGCCAATCCAGCCGAACGACACATGGCGCCGCTCGGTCAGCGCCTCGATCAGCGGCGCCCTCACCACTCGAAGGCGAGGGACGACCGCAATCAGGGCATCGACCCGCCGGGCGTCCACGATGACTTCGCCGGCCTCCACGTCGGCCACAATCCTCTGCCACACCGCCTTCGCGTCCACAGCGGACTCCCTGAGGAGCCTGGCGAAGGGATCGCTTGTGCGATTCAAAAAAGTTCTAACGCGCCTCCTTTTATACCCCGCGGCACGGAAGGCGAAGCGCGTCAAGTGATGGCGGGGAGCGGAAGCCGAAGCGTTCGGCACCAGTTCCAACCACGGCGCGGCCCCCCAAGAGAGTTAAGATGGTCTTATCCCAAAAACTCTTTTATTTCACACGTCTCCTCACCCCGAGCTCAAAGTGGTACGCAGCGACTGCACCTCCAGTCCCTGCGCACCACTCGGGGGCTACATATGACCACACAGGTCGGAGACCTAGGTCGATAACCCAACTGACCAAACGACCTTCCTCGCGGTAAACTCTTCAACCCAAGTGCTGCAGCCTACGCCCCTGCGGCTACGGCTTCGAAGCAGCACTCTGCGGAAGAAAGAAATTAGCCGGGCAAGGAAGGCTAAGGCCGACTGAGGGCATTTCGACTTAGGTCAGCAGCCCGACCGACCGGATGGACTTCCTCGCAGTGACCTCTTCGACCCAAGTGCTGCGGCCTACGCCCCTGCGGCTATGGCTTCGAAGCAACACTTCGCGGAAGAAAGAAATCACCCGAGCGAGGAAGGCCGAGGCCGGTCGGGAACATTCCGACTTAGGTCAGCAATCCGAGCCAAACTCTCAACGCCGGACGAAAGCGCCCCTTCTCTGCGAAGTGAACGCTCTAAGTCCTGGTTTCATCCCACGGTTTCCTCGGATGTAATCGACACAACACCTATGCTCCCAGGATACCCCTGCGTGTCCTGCGGCTACGGTCGCAAAAGTGTCTATCGCATAAAGGAACATGGGATGAGCGAACGGAAACTTAAAGCGGCCCAGTAGGCCGGACTCATTAACAAACGCATCGTTCATTACATCTACTTCAAACAAAAACAAAAAACTAATCATCTCCTTCTTCTCGGCGGAGGATACTCTGCGGCGAGATCCGATCGGCAATCTCCCGGGCGTACGGGTCGACCTGGGCCACGAACGCGTCAACTTCTTCGTCGCTCCGATTCGTGGCAACGCCGCTCCCGACCGCCTCAAGGTCGATGCCGTCGTAATAAGAGACGGAATTGACCAGAGCCGAGGAAGCGCCGAGCATCGCCGCCTCCCGCATCGAGGCTTCGACGTGCTCTGGAACCCCCTCCAGCAGGGCGAAGAGGGGACTTGGGCCCGGGAAGAGCCCTAGCAGCCGCTCGTAGATAGCCTGGCCGGCCCTCCGAAGGGTCGACAGCTCGGTCGTCGCGTCGGCCGTCTCCCTCTCCGCTCTCTGTTGGCCAACAAGGCGAAGTCCCTCGCCGTGAGCGCCTCGTCCCGCTGCTCCGACGCCTGCCGCTTCAACTCTAGGACGCCGTCAAGGTTCCCCCGCAGCTCTACAAGGAAAGAACCGCGTCAAAGGATGCCTCCCCCAAATGCCCACAAAAGGATTGGCCAACTCATCAGCCAAGGAAGCCTCCTTGGCGCGGAGATCCTCTTCGGCCTTAGCGCGCGCCTCCCGGTCGGACGCTGCACGATCGGCGAGCGCCCTCGCCGACGCGAGCTCCCCCCGAGCGAGGTCCCGCTCGGCACGCAGTTGGTCGGCCTCCCTCCGAGCCGCCTCACATGCATCCCGGAAGAGGACGGCCTCCGCCCGAGCGGACTCCTCCGCGCTAGCTGCTAAGGCCTTGGCTCTCTCAGCTTCCGCCAGGGACGACCTGTCCTCCTCCACCTCGCCGGTCAACGATTGTGCTAGCCGCTGAGCCTCTAGCAGGGCTTCAGTGACTTCGCCCAGCTGCTAACCGGCGATGGTGGCCTTCTCACGCTCGGCGACAAGCGCGCCCTGGGCGTCGCGCAGCTCTTCCTCCACGACATCCCCCTGACTGTGCAGACATTGGAGGAAGCCTGACTTTCTCGACGCCCGGGACTGCAGACGCTGCAAGAAATTACCTGCCCAGTCAGTCATAGCTCCGCTCAAGAAATGACAAGGATAAGCCTCTTTTAGCCTTACCGATCCGGCCGGGCGGGACTCCTCGATGATAGAGTTCATCGCCCTAGAGGAAGACTCGAGAACAAGGACAAGACCCTTGCGGATCCGACCGATCTCATTCTCGACCTTCCTCTCGCTCTCCTCCAGAGCATTCCAGTCGCGGCACTCCGACTCATCGTCCAAGACGAATGACGGTTCTCCGGACGGGTCGCTACCCGGCCAGGTCAGCACGGCGAGCCCCGAACGTGCTGTCCCAGCATCCTGCCCTCCCGGAGCGTCCCCGACGGCCCGTCGCGGGGCCTCTTGCGACGGTCGACCTGCCCCAACCGGCAGTTGCCCCGGCGGTGGAGGCGGTAGGACCTCCTCAACCCCCTCGACCGGTGTCACGAAGGGTAGCAGACCCAGTGGAGCTCTCCCGGCCGGCGTCAGGGTGGGGAGCAGAACCAGCGGGACTCCCTCGGCCGGCGTCATCGTTGGCGTCGGACCCGGCAGCCCCGCGCCGGCGGCAACACCTCCTCTCCCGCAGACCCCGAAGCGGGGACCGTACCCGCGGGGGCCCCACTACGGACAATCGTCGGCGCGAGCACCACCGGCGGGGGCGAGGAACACGGCTCCTCGCTCCCGAGGTGGGGCTCAGCACCACCCCCGAGCTCGAGCAGCCCCTGCACGCGACAACCAGTCGAGAACCGCGCAAGGAAGCCTAAGCAAAGGACCGGTCGAAGGGCGTGCGAGACACTTACCGCGTCGAGCGGACGTGCAGCACCTGACGCGCCCTTTTTGCTGGACCCCTACGCGGGGGCGTAGGGGCTCTCCGTCTTCTCAGAAGGAACCCCGAGCTTGGGGCGTCCTCCTATGGCTCGAGCCCGCCGGCCCCTTGGTCGGAACCCGCATCAGAGCCGCCCAAGTCACCTCCGGCGCTCTCGCTGCCCTCGCTCGAGGTCAACTCTTTGTCGCTATCTTCCAGGATCATATCGGAGACCTCCTCGCCTTGCGCGGCCTGGGCCGCACGCTCCTCCTTCTTCCGCGCCGCTGCAGCTTTCTTCTCCTCCTTCCGCGCTCGGCGAGCGGCGTCGCGCTGCTCCGTGATGGCGCGCGCCGCGGCTCTCACCTCTTTTTCTCCTGGCAGAAGGGCCCGAGAGATCATGCCGTCGAGTCCCTACAAAAGCACGCTCGGTTAAGAGGAGAGAAGAGCAAGGGAAAAAGAGTCAGAAAGGTAGAGACCGCCCGACCTACCAGGTTCGGTGGACTCTGCGCCGAGAACGGCGCTGGGACCTCACCCATTGCCTCGGTGTTGCCCACGTGGACGACCGCAGCCACACGGGCCGAAAGCTCCGACCCCAGGAGCTCCAACCCGGACGACCTCATGGGGTCGGACACTCTGGTGTACTTGAACATGGGGTGCACCCGATCCTTGAAGGGTTGCACGCGCCTGTTCATGAACGCACGGACGACCACCTCGCCCGTCAAGCCCCTTGCCTTCAGACCCTCGAGCCGCTCGAGGATTGCCTCCACCTTCCTTTTGTCCCTCGAGTTGGGGCCCCAAATCCAGTGGGGACCCGACTCAGGCAGTCTGCCGGTAAAGATCGGGGCGCTGATACTCGGGTTCTGGACATAGAACCATTCGCTATGCCACCCCCGGTTCGACATCGGCAGCTTCACATCGATATAGTCCACCTTGCGGCCGCCGCGCAGTTGGATGGCCAGGCCGCCAAGGGGACCGGCCGCGTCCGACGGCGACCGCGCGAAGAAGAAGTGCCTCCAGAGCCCCCAGTAGGGTTCGATCCCCAAGAAGGCCTCACACAGCGTAATGAAGATCGCGATGTGGAGGACGCCGTTTGGGTTCAAGTGGTGCACTTCCCCCCAGTAGAAGTGCAGAACCCGCGGACGAACGGGTGGAGGGGGAGCCCGAACCCGCGCTCGTAGAAGGAGGCGAGCACGACGATCTCTCCAGCAGCCGGCACGGGGGTTGCGGCACCTACTGGCGCCCTCCACCCCGACTCGGCCCTCGGGGGAAGGAATCCCTTCCGCTCCAGCCCGAGGATGCGGCTGGCTGGCAGCGAGCACGGAGGCCACGGCATCACCGAAACCGACGAGGAGGCGAGGCGAAATGCGAGGAAGCAGGGAGCTTTTCTCTCCTTCTTTTCTGCTTTTTCCTTTTCGTAGAAAGCACGAGCGAGTGTGCCCCTCGACGCGCCTCCCTCGTCCTCCTTTATAGGCACTGGGCGGGAACGGACGCCTCTTCGCGCCAACCGGTGCCCCTTCACGCGAACCGGTGCGTCCGCCCACCGTTCGCCTGCCACCTCGGCCACTACCCTGGTAACGTGCCGCAATTCATTAAAATCCCACTGAGCATTAAATGCTCTGACAGGACAGCCGCCTCGCGCCGCACGCCACGCAGCACCGCGGACTCCGCCGGGCGTAACAGGCCAAGGCACCCGGAAAAAGGTACAAACGGCCCATTGGGCCGCCCGGCCTTGGGGCCGCGAATCGCCTGCGGGCTCGCACCCAAGGCCCGGCACCGTGTTGAGGGTTACGAAGGCCAAGTCCAGTCAACTGGAACTGAAGCCGCCCCAGCACGTAAAACCAGAGCTAGGGGCGGGCCAGGGCGAGCTCCCAGAGGGCCTCCAGTTGGGTCGGCGGATGACCCAATCACCCTGACCCGCATCCGAGACCATACCTCACACTCTCCCGCGGAGCTCATCGATGAGAGGCGGCCAGCCGCGCTCCGGGTCGGCGGACGACCCGGTAGCCCGATACGGGATCGAGTAAGGAAAGGTTCTCATGGGACGCCCCACAGCGGGTCGGACGCCCACGCCGGGATCCACGTCCGCTTGGAAATGATCCTCCCCGCGGGAGATCACCAAGGTCCCACTCGGATCACCCGTTAGCAGCTCGCACGAGCACGGCGTTCAAACCGACGTAGGTAAACGCGCGTTCGCTCACCCGACTCTAGGTCCCACGACCGTGGCCGACCAGAGTCCGACCGGGTAAACCCCCGACCAGCTCTCCGACCCGCTCGAGGGCTCAGGGGCTACACCCACCGGGTGCGCTCGCGAGCACCCGGGCCCTTCGGCCAACGCGGCCGACAGGCCGACCGCGCCGACTGGGCTCCGCCAACCTCCGGGTCAACCGGGCTCCGACCGGGTAAACCCGCGACCGGCTCTCCGACCCGCTCGGGGGCTCGGGGGCTACACCCACTGGGTGCACTCGCGCGCACCCAGACCCTTCGTCCAGCGCAACCGACAGGCCGGCAGTGCCAACCAGGCTCCGCTGACCTCTGGGTCGGCCAGCCGCTCCGACCGGCTAAACCCCCGACCGGCTCTCCGACCCACTCAGGGGCTCGGGGGCTACACCCACCGGATGCGCTCGCGCGCACCCGGTTCCTTCGGACAAAACGGTCTCTGGCAGGCTGCCCCGACCGGATCCTACCGATCGACCCCGACACTGTGCCGACCTCGTCAAACCCCCGACCGGCTCTCCGACCCGAACGGGGGCTCGGGGGCTACTGACGAGTACACATACCATGGGTACCCCATTAGCCCGGGACCACGAACGGGCTGACCTCCTTGAAGGCCCAGTTCTGGCAAGAGGCCCGAAGGCCGTAAAAAGTGTGTCCGGCCCGAGTTCAGAACCAGCACCTGGTGACCGGCAGGGTTCGACCTCTCGTGCCTGAGCGCCAGCGTCGGCCAGCTCCACTGGCCGGCGACAGGGCCCGCGCTGGTGTCAGGCCAACTTCCCTGTGCACACGACGTCTCCTGACGTCCGTACCGGGGTAGGCGGTCCCTTCCCGAGAATGTCAGAGGATGTGCAGGGGAGTCAAGCCCTGGTCCCATCGTCACTGACACACCACGGAGGAGAGCGCTCCCTCCCGAGGCCAAGCTAAGGTCAAACACCATTAACTGCTGGAGCTGACGTTCGTACGGAGCGGTGCGTCACTTTGTCAGCCCGGCCGAAGACCGCTCGCTGCAGGACTACCAACCCAGCATGGGGTGGGCGGAGGTCGGTCGGACGACAAGACAGAAAACCAGACTCCAAGGCATACAGTATCCCTTCCTTTTTCTCTCCAAACTCCCATGTAACCTACTGCCTCCGAGTATATAAGGAGAAGCAGGGCTCCGGGAGGAGACGACGGAGAATTGAGCGAGCAGCCCAGCGAAACCCAATCGAGCACAAGGGAGTTCGATCCTTTCGAACCCCTGCCTCGCCTATAACCCTCGGTTCGTCTCTCCAATACAATACACCCCAACGACCCGAACTGGAGTAGGGACATTCGGCCCGAACCAGTATAAATCTCTGACTTCCTGAGTCAACCATTCGAGGAGAGGGAGCGCGCGGCCCCCACTATCCAAAAATTCGTATTGCCGGTGCACGAAACACCGACAGTAATATACGTACGGTTTTTTTTTACAAAAGTAACCCAAAATCGAGGCACGGTGGAGCGAAAAGGAGCAGTCGCGCTAAGGTGGCGCGAAGAAATGCGCAATCACGCCAACGTGTCGCGATTTGGCCGGGTGGCAGGAGGTTTGGCCGGGTGGGCAGGAGGCGTGGTGAGGTGGCAAATCGCGCCACCTTGGCGCGACCAGGGACAACACTCGCGCCACCCTGGCGCGACCAAGGACGGGCAGCCGACTGGGCAGGCGGGCCGGGCATGGCAGGAAGAAGAGAAAGGAGGAGAGGGAAAGAAAGAAGAAGAAGAAAGGGGAAAAAAATTGAAAATTTGTTATGAAAATTTCAGTTATTAGTTTTCTTTAGTTTTTTTATGGAACTGTTGGAAATAATTAAGTTATTGGTTTTCTTTTAAGAATTTGTTGAAAATAAGTAAATTAATCTTGTAACCGCTTTGTGTTTTTTTGCACCGTCGAATGGAATGAAAAAAAGTTAATAATTTTTTAGTATTTAGTAAGCAATAAGGATTTGTAATATCTTAGAAAAAGTATTATGTTGCATGCAAAAGTAAATTGTATAATTTAAATTAAATTAAATTTACATGAAGATCCTTTATGAATTGTGAAGAATTTATATAAACTATGGCTCCGAAAACTATGAAATAAATGTCGGTTGTTCCTAGGGTTTTAGATCTCCCATTTTTGCCCAAAAAATTAGGAATGAACTGAGTTGAATAAAGCAAATGGCTATACGAAGCATCTATTCCTCGAAACGCTTAAGGCTTTTAGGCAGCGCATAAAAAATCGTATTTGAATATATTTATCCAGAAGAATAGGGCATAATTGGTGTTTGATATATGGACCACCATATTATGAGGAAAATTTGATTTACACCATGTTTTGTGTCTAAAATGCAGTAGCGCAATAACCCTAAGTATTATAGTCGAGAAGAAACGATAATGCTGAAGCTTTTTCGGGAGCCCGTAAGATCTCGTGTTTGAAGGTAATTTTATTTAAGAATGGATGAGATTTGCTATTTGATATATGTTCTGTCATATGCTGGAAAAATATTTTATGTATCCCTTGATTTGCATGTAAAATGCACTAGCGAAATAACCGTAAGTATTATAGTCGAGAAGAAACGATAACTCTTAAGCCTTTTCGGCAGGGCATAAGGTATCGTGTATGAAGGTAATTTTTTTGTAAGAATGAATGAGATTTGCTATTTGATATATGGAGTAGTATATTATGGAAGAATATTTTATGTACACCTCTCTTTGCATCTAAAATGCACTAGCGCAATAACCCTAAGTATTACAGTGCAGAACCACCATATTTTTTGCAAAACTATGGTGGTAGAGGGAGATACGAGAGAGGACGATTCACAAATAAGATGTTATTGCTGAAAAGAAGGTAGGCCACACTCTTGACTATGGCTTAAAACTGAAAGGAGTACCACGAACAAGGAAAATAACAGTTATAACTAGACGGAATGCAGTACCACGAACAAGGAAAATATCAGCTACAACTAGATGGAAAGGAGATCCACGAACATGGAAAATAAAAGTTACAACTAGACGTCGTCTACTGAGTGCATCGAGGCCACTTCCCCTTCGCCCATGCCTCGGGTGGGGCTTCTCTGGCACGACGTGCCCTCTCTCGCTTCCTCTCTCTCTCGGCATCCTTCTCCTTCGCCTCCTTCCTACGTGCCTCCTCGTGTGCGGCATGACGATCCTCCTGTATCCGCCGCCTGAGATCATCTTCCCGGTTAGCTTGATCTAGGAGCCTTTGGTCCTCGGGGTTGATTTCCATGTCCAACCACTGCTCAAATTCACAAAGTGGCGGCAGCGACTGCTTGATACATGAATTAGCGAAGTGTCATGTAGAAATATTACAAAAGATGTATGATTATTACCAACTGGTGACTTTTTAGGCTCTTCTCCGGCGGGTCAAATGCGTAGTTGCGGCACTTCCATTGCCTCCTCTTCCAAGTCGGAACTTCCCATGAGCGGACAAGTCTGCATGGATCTCCACACAGACACATTGGTGCGATAACCCCATGAGGTACGAGGAGGTCTTGGTACGCTAAATCACGCGGAAAGCCTAAAGCACCTCCCTCTTCCTTCGCCTTCCCCTTTCCCTTTCCACTTGCATGCCTCGGCATTTTTTCCGGCACGAAGTGGGAGATGTGTTTGTGTGACTAAGGTTTATCCATATATAGCCTCGAAGGGTTGGTGTATGGACTAAGTGTTGGGACGTATGGGAGCAGCATGAAACATACCTGTCACCCCTTTGGCAAAGCTGCATAGCCTGCCATGTCACGCTTTTCATCCAGGAGGACTGTGACCCCCGTTTCCAGCTTTCTCAGCCTTTTATCATATCAGTGTTGTCAGCGTGTTGTCATATCAGTGGTGACAGGCCATGCAGCTTTGCCAAAGGGACATATTGTACAGTTGTATGCACACCCGAAAGAGCAGTGTTGTCATATCAGCTTTGTCAGCGTGTTGTCATATCAGTGGTGATTGGCCATGCAGCTTTGCCAAAGGGACATATCATACATAAAATTTTAGCTACTCTTGACACCAGTTACATATTGGAAAGAGCAAAACTGCTCCATCAACATTACAATAAGTAGTACAGGTACATCATGGGCACTTCAGTAATACATAAAATTTTAGCTACTGTTGAGACCGGAGACACAACATTAGAACTTACCTGAATCATCACTATCAACCTCAATACCCTCATCTTCGAAAAACTGCCAACGGTCACGTTTGCCCTCATCATCGGTCTGATAGTCATATGGAAGAATGAAATTAGGGTCTTCAGCTTGGAGGTTATCTTCTAGGGCCTGCTGAAGGAAGTGATCTTCAGCTTCAGGTTCATTTCGTTGTTCAGGCTGTACTCTGTTTGTTTGTGGTAATTGACTTAATGTTAGCCTGTTAAGTTCCTGCCCGAGGTTAACCCTACGCTCTACCGCGGGCAGCGTCGTGTGAGGTACTATAGTACCAGGATGCTCCCTTGTTGTATTAAGGCGGTCTGCCCACTGGAAATATTGGCATCCGATAGACTACACGACAGTGTGAACATGATTATGTAAAACTCCAGAAAGACAATAATCGTCAAAATCTGAAACAATCGAAAGACATTTTGACTTACATAGTAATTAGGGCATTTGTAAAACATTCGTCCGTTATTTTCCGCGGTGTTGGAGTAGAGCACATGAGCTTCCACATGGCAGTTTGGGCAATTTACCCGCGTTGCATTGGGAATTAATGAACTTGGCGCGTGAGACATGGCTTACACAGAAGCGACGATCGCTGAAGTGGGATAAGGAAGAAGAGGTTATGACCAAGAGGAGGAAGACGATATGAAATGCTAAATCTTTTATCTTCGAGTTTTGGAACCCCTCGCCTTCTCAATTTATAGCGAGAGAAGTGAATGCATCTGCGAGGGGGGTGCGGCATAGGTGCATGCTTATGCTTTTCGATAGGACGGCAATAATGCAGGTAGTGCATGCTTTTCCTTTTCGATAGGATGGCAATAATGCAGTGGCTACCGTGAGGGAATCCTAGGAAGGCAATAATGTGGTTGCTGCACAATCTTTAACCCTTTGTTAAAAGTTGCACGACCTTTAACCCTTTGTTAAAAGCTGCACGCCGTGTCACCATCAGCAAAGCTGCACGACTAGTCGCCCTCTGACAAAAGTTGCACGATGTGTTGTAACATCCTCAAATTTAAAAAAAAAATATTAAAAATCAAATATTAAAATGATAAATAATGTTCTCATGCATTTCTTGATTTTGTGTGTATTTATTGAATTGTTTGATACTTGTGATGTTTGCTTGGACTATAGAAAGAAAAGGGAAAAGAGAAAATATAAAATGGTAAGATGGTAAGAAATGGAAATTACTATGGTAATTTCTTGGTTAACCATGCTAAGCTCTAGAACCTGCCCTAGCTGGTCAAAAGCTCATGTGAAAGCATTTACAAGTAAAGAAAACATTTTAAAACAGTAAACCTCACCTCTGTCCAGATCTTTGTCAGAATTATGGAGAAAAACGTGGAGCAATCTAGGCCTTGGAATTTTTACCATAAGACCTCAGACACATCACCTTCATCCAAAAAAATTTGCGAAAATTATTAAGAAGGTTAGCTACTTATTTGTATTTAAATAAAGCAGATCTAAAATTCTGCAGAAATCAGTAAAAGAATTATAGAGAAATAAATAATGCGACTTTAATGTTGAAATTTATATGGTAGGTCCATTGTATAGAACCAAACCTTCAGTAAAAATTTCAAAAGTAAATATGTTGATTTGGTTCTATAATCAATTCAAAAACCGAATTAGATATTCTGTGCAGCATAAAATGTCAGATTTTTAATTAAATAAATATAGTTCGTTTTAGTCCCAAAATTTTTCTAGAGGTAGATATATTAGTCCTTAGCTTGGTCAAAAAGTTTCGAAAAATCTGGACGTGATATGACCTAGTATTAATTCGTGTATTGCGCTGTTTGTGGAGATTGGCCTAGAACTCTCTTCTTTCCCTTACGTGTGGGTCCATGTGTGCAGTGACCATCCAGCCGGCTCAAGCGTTAAGTCACTGCTGATAGGACCCGAGGCCACCTCTACCCCACACGTCTTGCTCTCTCTATTTCTCTCTCTGTCGTGTAAGCCCCAGCTGCCAGTTCCATCTCCTTCCTCCTCTCACTCTCTTCTGTCTCTGCCGAGCGAAGCCAGCAGAGGAAGATCTCTGAACCGCCTCGCTCCTTTGTCGCGACCCCACCGCAATATCGCGCGCCTTGAGGCCACCCTGGCCAGCTGCTGCCACGGGGTCCTTCGCCCATGCTCTGACCGAGCCGGAGGAGAGCTCCCAGAGACCACCGCCATTTCTTCTCTGAGCCAATCCGCTTCCAACCGCCTCCCGTGCCTATTTAAGGGAACGAGAAGCACGTTCAAACCCAACCAAACTTGGGACACATACCCATTCACTCTCATACGCCCTAAACTGCCTGGACCGAACCCATCTTCCTCGCTGCCGGCGAGACCCGAATTGGGAGAAGTTCCAAAATCGCTTGACTCGGTAAGAGAACGTTCAAATTGATGGTTCCTAAAGTATCCAGGAGTCCTAACAACCCTATTGCGTGCCTTCTTTCAGTCTGGATCGACCTGAGGCGTCCCGGCACTGATCTCCTTCTTGTTCCGCCGCCGTTGCACGGTGAGAATCTAAGCCGAGACCATTTTCCTTTGGCCAAAGTATGCACTAGCATCCTTGAGCACCCCTAGACGTATTGCGCATGTTGGTCAAGCCGGAAATAGCCCGTAGCTTCTTCGCGCCTTGCGCCACCGTGAGCTTCCGCCGGTCATCGCCGTGAGCTTGATTTCCCCGAACACCACCCATGTCCAAGTAGTCCCCTAGGTTCATCATGATCTAGTGATGCCGTAACTGCCAGCCAAAGTCGATCGACGTCGTCGGGAAGTCGCCGGTGAGCTTGGTCATCGCCTCCCCTGTCTAGAGTCTATGCCATGCGGGCCAACCATGTCAGCTATTCACGCTAAATCACTTCACTGTCAAACCGACCCCACAAGCCAGCCGAACTACTCCTCCGCTGCGCTCGGCCGCTAAGTCGCTGACCCGCCGGGTCTGGTTGTCAGTGACCGTGAGCCAAATTCAAAGAACCAGCGCGCGTAAACCGCAAGAAGACGCTTTCCCTAAAAGAAAGCGTATTTTTCCATTTTCTTGAATTAATTAACCCGAATTGATTCATATGCATATAACTTTTTATCTGTAAATCCAAATCAAGTGAAACTTGTTTGTAAATTCATCATAAATCATCTAGTTTCATAATATGTAAAAATATTTGAAACTTGTTTAGCAATTTAAACTTGAATTTAAATTTAAAGAGTGAAATTTGGATGTGGCATGTAGAGATTTTACAAATAAAGTCCAAATTGAATGAAACCAACTTTGTTGGAATCCTTGGGTCAAATAGTGTCTAAATATGTAATTAGATTTGAATTTGGAGTTAGTTTGTGAAAATTTCATATTAGTACTTTATTTAATGCATATATTTAATATAGTTGCAATAACTTAATCAAAAAGCATCCAAAATGAATGAAACTTGTTTCTTTGTGCTCATTACACTAATTAGGATCAGATGGTAATATGAAAGATAGGGTGCACCATGAAATTTCATTAAATATGATTAGGATTGCTTTGCATACTAACTCATATTAGTATAATTGATCATACACCCTGAAAATGAATTTCATTATATTTAACTTTACAATCTTAGCTTCCTGAATTTGTAAATTAAAATAAAATAATACATAAAGAAAAGTAGTTGTCCTACGTACCTTTATCTTTAGGACCAAAACCATATAACTTAGCTAATACATGAAATGATGATCGAAGTTGATTGCTATCTTGATTGTCTTGGAGTGATTTCATTTGAATCTTTCAACTGCTTTCTTTGTTCATGTATTTGCTTCTTTATCGATATTGAAGTATTTCGTTTGCTATATTTTGGTCAACGTATAGACGCTGAGACTACCGACTACGCCATCGACGACACCGACCCAGCTTACACCGCTGAGGAGCAAGGCAAGCACCCCCTTGATCATCTTGATCCCAGATTTCATAAATCCACTAAAATGTGATTAAGAATCTCCCTGCATGCTCATAATTTGATAAACTATTATTTTGTTACTTGGTAGTTATAACCCAAATTGATGGATTCCCTTAATCATGTTGACATACGATCCATGAAAACCATAGAATTGGTTAAGTTCTTTAAACTGGGTATAATCGCTTATTAATCTGCATATGCTTAGCACTGCTTTAGGTCAAAGTTGGAAATGTTTACACCCACACATCATTCTTTATGAAATCTTTTTCTTGTTTATTTAAGCAGTAAAGGATATTGGTAGTTTGATAAAAATGAAAATAAAACTACTGTTTTGATGTGGGTGATTATTGGCAATAGCCAGTTGTACATGTTTTAACATGTACGTAGCTAGGGTGGAGTTATCGCCCATGTCACTTTGAGGACCGAACGTAGTATTGCATGATCCAAGTAAACCGTACATCCACAAGTACTGGACTGGGACAGTCTTAACTTATTAAATTATTTGGGAATTAGCTTTGCACATTGGTAGGCAGTTGTAGCACGGGCATTCCGGATATTGGTTTGCTTGAGGGAGGTGTCATCACCGAGGTGTTGGCATCTGCCGTTGTAACGGTGTACGCCTGGCTATGAATTGGGGCTGTTGTTGTACCATTTGAGCCACAGGCTCCTGAATACTATTGCTTCACTGTTTGTTTGCTTCCATCATAGTCAGGAGTAACGTCATTGGGCTAGTGCAAAGTTAAGATTCAAGTAATCAAGCAGTTTCGTTATGAACTCCTCGCAGACATACCAAAGGAAGTGTGTCTTATAGCTTGCAAAAAGGGAGAACATATCTTGTGGGTAAAGCAGTACAAACTCTGCAGAGTCTAAAACTATTAGAATAGCCGTGTCCACGGTCATGGACGACTTGGCGAACTGACACTAGTTAGATGTTTTCTATTTTGAAAACTTTGGTAAAAGACTTTGGAAAATGTTTCACGACTGATTAATATCACTTGTCGTTGTATTTTCTTTTGTAAGACCATGGAGGGTCTTGTTCGTTATTTTACTCACAAAAGGGTCGTGAGTAAAATGTTATTATCCTTTTATTACTTGTTATCTCAATTACTTATCAAACTGTCTTAAAGTTTTATTTACGCTTTCCATTACTATTCAGTATTACTTCATTCAAAACTTTCGCTTTATGCAAAGCAACCGTAGAAACCCACTTTCTATTTCAGTCTGCATATATTCCAGGAATTGCATACACTACAAAGTCTTGCGAGTACCAATGTACTCAACTTGCTTCAACAATGTTTTTAGGTGATGAGCAAGATTACGATAATGACGGCAATGAATATGAGGAACTCATGAGTTTTAGCGACGACTGATCTTTCTAGGTTCATCTCAGCAGTTGCCTGTGGAGTTGTAGGGTAGTTGGCACACTATGAGATATGGTTTTAATTTCCTGCTACTTTTGGTACTGTAATAACACTATAAAACTTGTGATGTAATAAAAATGTGTACCTGTGTGGCTGTAGTTTCCAAATTGTGTTTGTGCGTGCTACCATCGATCATGGGAATGGCACAGAAGCACTTGTAACCTCATTTTTATGTTACTTAGTGGCATAAAAATGAGGGTCTTACGCTTTGGTATCAGTGAGCCACGCTCAGAGGTGAACATTAGTTAGAATGGTCGTTAAGAGGGAAATTTAAAATTTTAATAGACACATCACACTTAGGAATATGAAACTTGCTATATCTGTTATTAATCCTTTACTGTTTTATCTTCTACTCTTTACTTTTGTGCGTTATCGTTGCATCTTACATTTAATCTGGAATAATAATTCCTTATTAAATGTGCAGATGGAAGGGTATTCGCCATGCTTCGTCACCTCCGAAAGGCCTGGGGAGAGGGATTGATGGGAGTCCTAGCACAGATGTTAGATTATGCACGCTTTGACACACCTCGATACATCGTCTACCAGGCGATGGTGAGTCCAAAGATCGATAGAGTACATCGCTAGGATTGAGATCCCAGCTAGGACACGATTCGGGAGTCAGACGTACTTTTGATGGACTTGGAGCTTGGTGTCTTCGCGTTGAGCGATGTCGCTTATGTGGCCATCGTTCGATCGCGCCACGCCTTCCAGAGATGGCGATCGCTTACCAGAGATACCTGCTCGCTGCCGAGGGAGACATCAGCTACATAGATCCTAGTACCGCACTGCATGAGTACTATAGGATCATAGTTGAGTTCTTCATGCTGCTGACCGCTACCACCGCCAGCAAGATAGAGTACTACGCTGCACGTAGGAGGGTAGCCTTTTAGAGAACGCCATAGCCCCTTTCGTGGCTATGGGTTTGTTTTCGAGGTCGCCTCTGGCGACGATGCTACTTTGTTGCCCGATTCGGGAGGTGCCCTACTCCTACCCCTAGGTCTGCTAGGGGCCACTAGACATTCCCGACGGGCTAGGATGTCCACAGGAGTTAGTCGCCCACGCCTGCCGTGGGTTAGACTTGGACAGTCATCGCAGGTGTACCGCGTCCCTGTGACGCAGTATACAAAGGCCGTGGTACCTTTCCCCGCCACGGTGATCGACTCCACCCTCGCGGATCTCGTTGAGTCTATCAGCGAGGACGCTGTAGTGCCAGGTTTGGAGTAGGTTTACCTTGAGTTGTAGCAGCACATGTGGTCATGTAGTGTTGAGTTGTGAGATTGTCATACTTTTGTTGTACATATTGTTAATATGTGGTTTGAATAAAGTGCTGTTGCTGTATATTTCTGCTTGTTTTGGTTCCTTCTCGTGACTTTCTAATATTTTATTACAACTTCACGATGATGTGATCCTTTGTGTTTATCATTCACAATATGACATAACATAACAACACACCATCCTTGTTAATGAATTTCTTTAAGAATAATAAAATTTTAGGGAATGAAATGTTGCCTTTTGACCAATAGAGATTGAGTTGAAGTTTTCAATCTGCTAGCTTAAATCATTTAATTACAATACATTATTTTCTCATCTGAATTGAAATTTCAGGATGCCTGTAACAAGATCTCTTCGCGGGATCTTGGAGAGTGAGGCTTCGCAGGAGCCCTTCCCTCCTCGCGAAACATTACCCACTCCAGTGCAACCTAATCCAATGCACCCTTCTGCAAGGGCTTCATCTTCTCGTCAAGTTCCAGATCCACCAAATCCAAATTCAAATCCTAATCAGCAAGGTGGAATTCCGGAGGAAGAATTGCCAGGTCCGCCGACAATGGCGCAAGTTCTGGCAATGATCGAGCAAAACCGTCAAACCCACACACTTCTTCTGCAACAGTTAGTTCAGAACACTTCCCCCCAAGGAGTCCTTGTTGGAGGAATAGGTGGTGGTGCTCCACCATCAAGGTTGACCGAGTTTCTTAAGACTCGGCCTCCTACATTCTCCACTGCTGCTGACCCATTGGACGCAGATGAATGGCTGCGAACAATGGAGAGCAAGTTGAACATTGCACAGTGCAATGATCGGGAGAAAGTTCTCTATGCATCTTATCAGTTGAGCGGAGCTGCTGCATTATGGTGGGAAAATTACCAAGCTATACTTCCAGTGGATCAGATTTCATGGGAGGCCTTCAAAGATACTTTTCGCCGAACCCATATTCCTTCCAGTCTGATGGACATCAAAAGACGGGAATTCCTTGATCTTCGTCAAGGGAATCAGACGGTAATGGAGTATCTTAATCGCTTCAATTACCTTTCCCGTTATGCACCATCCAAGTTATTCTCAAGCATGTAAGCTGGAACGCCGATAACCTAAATGAGGAGATCAAATGTGCTTTAGCTGCCATTGATATTAATGATTTTCAAACTCTGGTGGATAAGTCTATTCGAGTGGAACACAGCACTCGAGCTGCTATGGAGTCGCGAAAGAGGAAATGGATGGCACAAAAGACTGCTAGTGCAAGCCCATCCAGACCTCGCCCTGCACCTCAGGGTAAGGCGCGACCACCTGCTCCGCCACAGCAGCAAAGGCGCCAAGGTCCTGTCCCTCGACCTCGACAGCCTTTGGCACGTCCGGCAAACCCTACTGGAGCACGTTCTACTGGAGCATCAACTCAAACTCCAAATGTCACATGCTTCAAGTGCAAGCAGCTTGGGCATTATGCCAATAGTTGCCCAAGCAAGGGAGTTCCTCAGCGACCTCCTGGTCGTCCTCAAGGAGCTGGAGGACAACAAGCCAGAAGATCTGCACCTACCCAAGCCGCAAATCAAGGACGTTTACATCATGTGACGGCAGAAGAAGCAACAGAAGCACCAGATGTGGTTCTGGGTATGTTCCCCATCCAATCTATTCCCACTTTGGTGTTATTCGATTCCGGTGCATCTCATTCCTTTATATCCAAAAAGTTCGTAGAATCACATCAAATCCAAACTAAATCTTTACCTATGTCCATGATAATCTATTCTCCTGGAGCAAAAATAAGAACTACTAAAATGTGTCCTAAGGTTAGCATTATAATAAAAGAAGTTTTATTTTATGCTGATCTTATTCTTATAGAAACCCCTGGACTAGACATCATTCTTGGTATGGATTGGTTAGCTAAGAATAAAGGACAGATAGATTGTGCTAATAGATCCATATCTCTTATCAATCCTGAAGGAGTTGAAGTGAATTTTAGTTCCACCCAAAATCTTTCCGAATCAAAATCCTATCTAAATACAATGGTATTAGAAAAGATTCAATCTGTTCCTGTAGTTTCCAACTTTCCTGATGTATTTCCAGAAGAATTGCCAGGTTTGCCACCAGATCGTGACTTAGAGTTCGTCATTGATCTTATACCTGGTACGGCCCCAATTTCCAAAAGACCTTATCTTATGCCATCAAATGAGTTAGTAGAACTCAAAAACCAAATTCAAGAACAGTTAGACAAAAAGTTCATTCGACCTAGTACTTCTCCATGGGGTAGCCCAGTCCTCTTTGTCAGTAAAAAGGACGGTAGTCTACGCATGTGTGTGGATTATCGTGCTCTCAATGATGTCACCATCAAAAATAAATATCCTCTACCCCGTATCGATGATCTGTTCGATCAATTAACCGGCGCCCAAATCTTCTCCAAAATTGATCTCAGACATGGGTATTATCAATTGAAAATCCGACCGGAGGATATTCCTAAAACAGCCTTTACCACTCGTTACGGCTTATATGAATATGTCGTAATGTCCTTCGGACTTACAAATGCTCCAGCTAGCTTTATGAGCTTAATGAATAAAGTCTTTATGGAATATCTCGATAAGTTCGTAGTGGTATTCATAGATGATATCCTCATCTATTCCAAAAATGAAGAAGATCATGCCCAACATTTACACTTGGTTCTGGAGAAACTCCAAGAACATAAGTTATACGCCAAGTTCGAGAAATGCGAATTTTGGTTGAAGGAAGTTGCATTCCTCGGGCATATCCTTTCCAAAGGTGGAATTTCTGTTGATCCCAGCAAAGTTCAAGCAGTCCAAAACTGGGAGCAACCAAAATCTGTTCCTCAAATCCGAAGTTTCCTCGTTTTGGCGGGATATTATCGCCGCTTTATCGAAAACTTCTCCAAAATCGCCAAACCTTTGACTCAGCTCTTGAAGAAAGAAAAGAAATATGAATGGACTCCAGAATGCGAAGCAATTTTTCTGGAATTAAAGAAACGATTAACCACAGCCCCAGTGCTGGTGTTACCCGACATCCATAAGAGCTTCGATGTCTATTGCGATGCTTCACGCCATGGTCTTGGTTGCATGTTGATGCAAGAGATGAAAGTCGTAGCTTATGCTTCTCGTCAGCTTCGACCTCATGAGCTCAATTATCCAACTCATGATCTGGAGTTAGCTGCAGTAGTGCATGCCCTAAAAATCTGGCGTCACTACCTTATTGGAAACAAGTGTGACATCTACACAGATCATAAGAGCTTAAAGTACTTCTTTACTCAGCCAGATCTTAATCTGCGGCAAAGGAGATGGCTGGAGCTAATAAAGGATTACGACCTTAGTATTCATTACCATCCTAGTAAAGCTAATGTCGTAGCAGATGCTCTAAGTCGTAAACTTCATTGTATGACGGTGTCGGCATACACTGATCAATCTGAATTAATAAAGGAGTTTCAGAAGCTTAATTTGGGAATTGTTGAAAAAGGATTTGTTGCTAGTCTTCAAATGCAACCAAATCTGAAAACCCAAATTAAGATAGCTCAATCCAAAGATGAGGCCATATCCAAAATCCGAGAAGATATGCCACTCGAGGTTGAATCAGGATTTTTGGAAAACTCGGATGGTATACTTTTATTCAAGAATCGAATCTATGTTCCTAATGATCCAGCAATCAAAAACTTGATCTTGAGTGAAGCTCATGAATCACCTCTATCTATCCATCCTGGTAGTACGAAGATGTATCAAGATCTAAAAAGGGAGTATTGGTGGCCCGGCATGAAAAAGGAAATCGCCGAGTATGTCGCGAAATGTGACGTATGTCAGCGAGTAAAAGCCGAGCACCAACGCCCAGCTGGTCTTCTTCGACCTCTTGAAATTCCAGAATGGAAGTGGGACGATATCTGTATGGATTTCATTACCGGCTTGCCAAAAACCAGAAAAGGACATGATTCCATATGGGTTATTGTTGACCGACTGACTAAAGTTGCTCACTTTATTCCGATCAAAACCACATATCTGTGACACCTCGGAGTGTCGTATCCTTAATTATTGAACATGATAAGGTTAAGTACAGTATGAGATGTGGAAATAAGGTTAAAACCATAGGAATTGGAGGTTAATAGCTTTTCCGGGCCGTTTCTGGGCTGTTTTCGGGGTTTTGGGCCTTCCCGGGGGAGTTTTGGGCCTTGGTGGGCTTTGGAGGGATTGAGGAGGACTCTTATTGGACTAGGAGAGGGTGTGGGGGCTGGTAAAAAGGGCTCCTCCTGCCCTCCCTTGCGTTCACAACCAGCCAAGGTGCGCCCCTTGCAGCCTTGGGCGCCCCCCCTCCCCCACCTCTCCTCCAAGCCCTAGCCGCCACCCCTCTCCCTCTCCCTCTTGTGCGCCCCCCTAGCCTCCCCTTCCTCCACCTCCACACCACCTCCCTCCACCCTGATGCCCTAGGGTGGCCTCTCCCACCCCTGCACCTCGTGGATTCATTCCGTGGAGCGAGGAGCGAGGAGCGAGGAACGTGGAGCGAGGAGCGATCCGCGGAGATTGATTGGAGTTTTGTGCTTCGGGCAAAGGTATGAACATGGGGATCCTTGGGATTGATCTAGGTACTGTTATTAGGATGTTTATGAAGTTTTTAGATCCATTGGAGGCGTTGGTTTGAAGTAATTTGGTTTAGATCTAAACTTGTCCACGTTTCTATTTTCGGGCAGATTGAGCAGTCGAGCTAGGGTTCGAGTTTTCATCAATTTAGATTTCGAATCTGACCGTACGGACTTCTAGGAAGTTGTAGATAATTTAATTATCTTTCCGTGGACGTAAAGCAAGTTAATTTCCGATCAGCCGTTTGAAAGTTATGGCTGTTTTACCGAGCGCCTAAAAATCTGTGACGTAATTGGAACAGATCTCGGTAATCTGTAGATTAAACAACTTTAGAGGCCGAATCAGACTTTCCTTATACCTAGAGAAAGTTGGGAAATTTCCTAGGCTACGCGAGGGTGTACTGCTTAATTCATTCGGAGTCCCAGAACTCAAGTTATGCCTTTTGTAAGGCTGCTGTCCCGCCGACAGAACCTCTGTTTTTAGGTTTTGCGAGTAGTTGGCAATGTCGGGTTAGATGGGGGTTGTGTACTGTTTGGAGGCTATGATTGTGAGTGTGTGATGCCTATGTGCAGGTGGTGTGACCCCGAAGTGCCCTCTTCTTCCCGCCAATCTGCTGCACGTGGTTGAGGCAAGTGTGTTGTGATGGATAGCGAGTTGTAGGTTGCATGTTGAGATTAGATGGAATTGTTTACATGATATATGTCCACTTGCCATGTGTTAATGAATGATATGATATGATGAGCATGTTTAACATATTATGATGCCATGTGTTAATATGTGAATTAAATATGATAATTGGCATGGTTGCATGCATGTCATGAGATAGGGCGAGGGCGGTGAGAAAGTCTTAACTAGTCCGGCAAGGTCGGTGAGAAAGTTATGACTAATCCGAACGCCATTGAGTAAGTCCTATGTCGTGATTCCATCCACGTGGTGTTTGGAAGCGAGTAGGCACCCTCCATCTTCGGGATGGAAGGGAGGAAAGGGTGCACACCGACGGGTGTGTACTTCCCATACCGTATGAGGTTCCAGAGGGTCGGAGCATTGCATTACTTCGCATACAAATTGATGATGATATTGATAAGTAATCATGAATGAGATGATATACATGATGGAAGATGTTATTGCCATGTTGTTATGCTTGTTGTCCATTGCAGTATGCTTGCTGAGTTTTCAACTCACCCTTGTGTTTTCTTGTTGTTTTAGGTACCATGAGAACGGCATGCGGGAAAGGGAAATAGTCACACGCTCACACGTTGTTTCACCTTAATGTTTCCCCAAGTCTATTCATTTAGTTTGATAATAAATTGCGTGTGATGGTCTTTAAAATTAGGTCTTAGCTTGGTTAATGAGAGTTCTATTGTTTGTTTGACACTTGGAACCTTAAGAGCTTAATGTTAGTCTCTTATTGTCGTTAAGACTTTATTTATTGCTGTTTTAGATGTTTCTCTTATTGCCATATAATGCTATATTGTTGCTGTTCCTTAATTTCATGATAAAGCAAAGGAGGTGTCACTAAATTTCGGTTTTAGTCTATGCGCCTTTGCTGGAATTTTATGTTAAATGTGGTATTTAGATGTTGATTAGCTTATGTTTGGTAACATTCAGGCATAGTAAATGCCGGGGTGTTACAGTTGGTATCAGAGCGGGTTGTAGGTCCTTGGAATATGTATTTTTAGTGTCATACCTTAAGTTGCAACTAAAATATGATGTGGAATAACTTAGAAACATGGCTTAGGTTCTAACTAAAACCTTGTTATAGGATAGCAACGTTAAAACTTGTAAAAGTGGTATAACTAATCTAAAATCGACACACTTGGATGCACAAAGAGGATGGGTTTTGGTTCGTCATTGCATCGCGCTTGATTATGTGATAAGGAATATGCTTATGATGATGTTTGATCTATGATCTTGATTGTGTGCTTTCGTGTTTGGGTGGTTGTCTGCCTAAAGCAGCCATGCCGAGGGGTAGAGGCCGTGGACGCCGTGTGGGTCGCGTGGAGGCCAGGGGCGAGGCTCCAGTGGAGTTGAGGAGTCTGCTGTCGAGGGTAGCTGCCGCTTAATGCTCGTGGGCCACCAGAGGAGCTTCCACCAAGACGGCTTGGGGAAGGGGTGCCCGCCGCAAATGAAGATTTAGTTCAGGCTCTGCAGAGGAGATTCAGAGCTGCGCCAGCTAGCCATGGCAGCCCCGCCACAGTGCCTCCCCTGCAGTGGCCCCTGTTGTTGCTCGCTGCACCGGAGCCGAGGATGAGTCTCCGGAGTGGATGTCCCTCCGCCTTGACACTTTCGACGGAGCAGCACGCCAATCCACCGCAGATTGGCTGCGGTACATGGAGAGGCGCTTTGAGGTCCTAGATTTGACCTCGGTTCAGAGGACTCGCTTGTGGCTTTTCACCAAGGGCCAAGCCGATATCCGGTGGGAGGGGTTCTGGCCGCTAGAGCCCCGATCCGGGTCCAAATGACTGAGGACTTTGTGGCTCGCCTCCGAGCCAAGTTCCATCCAGAGTCTTTCCTTGAGAGGATGGAGCTTATCACCACTCTTTCCCAGGAAAGAGGTCGCAAGGCAGAGTATGAGAAGGAGTTCAACAAATGCAGTGCGCTTCAGACGGCCGTGGGCAACCGACGATCGGAGAAAGCTAGGAGGTTCCGTAGGGGCCTCAACCAGGAGTTCAGAGTTGTCATGGGGGCGATCGCCCTCGTGACTTCTCGCCTGTGGGTGGAGCAAGCGAAGGGCATGGAGCTCGAGTTGGAGCTCTCCTGGACAACCGTAACCCGGGAGGTTCAGGGGTTCCTGCGGCACAAAGGGGCCAAGAGGACCTTTGGTGGAGGAGGTGGGTCCTCTCAGCCGACGCACCTTCAAGAAGTTCAAGGGAGGACAGGCTCCTCCTCGTGGGCTAAGATGGGGCCGCCTGACTGCCTTCTTCGCGAGCGATCGTTTCGCCCTGTGCCTGGCAGGGCATGAAGTGCTTCAAGTGCGGTGGCGAGCACCGTGCTTCAGAGTGTGGTTGGACCGGAGTTGCAACCACTGCGTGGCAAGCCCGGCCATATGGGGCGAGTCCGCCGGATGAACCCTGTAGCATCATCAAGTGGGAGGCGGTGCCTTCTCCTCCCACTCCAGCCGGGCGTCTTCCAGAGGATCGGTGCACATGATGGCTGCCCTCGCTTCTCACCCACCCTTATGCGTGGCGCCAATGGCCAGAGATCGGGTGCCTGCAGCCGTCTGCTTCCTCCTCGCTTGCCTCCTCCGCCTCAGCCTTGTTGGGGCATCACCGAGTCGGGCTCTTACGTCCCGGCGCCACCAGAGTGTACGCTTTGCCGACCGCCGAGTCACCGGGCATCCAGAGGTGGTTTCTGTACTCGCTCGTGGATTCCGTTGATGCCTTTGTTCTATTTGATTCGAGCATCCTACTCTTTTGTGTCGCTTGAGTTTGCTAGTAGAGCTAAGTTGGGAGTTCAAATGGATTTCTCGAGTCCGTGTTAGTCGGGCTTCTCCGGGGTTGATTGCTAGTTCTTTGGTTTGCCCTGGTTGCACCATTGCCATTGATGATGAGGTTTTCTTTGCCAATCTCATGGTGATCCAGCTTGGCTCCTTTTGATGTCATTTTGGGCATGGATCGCTGCATCGATGCCGTGCTAAGATCTCGTTGTTTCGGAAGACAGCTTTCTTGCAGGCCCCGTCCGGGGAAGAGTTGACCTTTCAGGTGGTATACCCTCCAGTTCCATCTTTGCTTTGACTAGTTTGTTTTCTCGGTCGGCGCTTGAGGTCATGGGTTTCCTCATGACTTTGTCTCGAGAAACCATCTTCCTCGCCTCCCATTGAGGAGATTTCTGTAGTGAAGGAGTTCGTTGATGTGTTCCCGACGAGTTGCCTGGTCTACCTCCCGTGAGGAATGTGGAGTTTCAGATTGATCTTGTTCCCGGCACTCGACCTATTTCTATCTCTCCATACCGCTTGGCTCGCCCTTTTCAAGACGAGTTGAAGAAGCGCTTGGAGGATCTCATGGCCAAGGGCTTCATTCGGCGTAGCGATCGCCATGGGGAGCACCCGCCCTCTTCGCCTCGAAGAAGGATGGAAGTTGGCGTATGTGCATTGATTATCGTGTTTTAATCAAGTGAGTCAAAAACAAGTATCCTTTGCTCGCATCGAGGATCCGCTTTGACCAATCAAGGGAGCAAAGGTGTTCTCCAGATTGATCTTCATCGGGTATAATCAGATCCGTGTGAGGGAGCAGGACATTGAGAAGATCGCTTTCTCCACTAGGTATGGGCATTATGAATTTAAAGTTATGTCTTTTGGACTAACTAATGCTCCTGTCTTTATGGAGGCGATGAACAGATGCTACACAAGTACCTTGATGAGTTTGTGGTAGTGTTCATCGATGACATTCGATTTACTCTAAATCGAAGAGGAGCATGAGCGACACTTGAGGCTTGTGCCGAGTACCCCGAGGGAATCAATTCTTTGCTAAGCTGAAAAGTGCGAGTTCGATTTCGTATGGGTTTTCTTGGCCACATCATCAATCCAGAGGGCATATCTCAGAGATCCTAGCAAAGTCTCAAGAGTTTTGGATTGGAAGAGGCCTTCCAATGTCAAAGAGGTGCGTAGTTTCCTTGGGTTGGCTGGCTACTATCGGCGTTTTGTGCAGGATTTCTATCATTGCCAAGCCACTTTCACACCGACTCGTAAAGGGATGAAATTCCAGTGGATCGCAGAGTGTGAGCACAATTTTTCCGTGACATTGAAGGAGAAGTTAGTGATCGCCTCTGTTCTTACCCTTCCCGAGCCTGGGAAGCGCTTTCACTGCTTATTCCGATGCTTCTCGATTGGGACTTGGGTGTGTGCTCATGCAAGAGGGCAAGGTGATTGCTTATGCTTCGAGGCGCTTGAAAAAGCATGAGCAGAATTATCCCACGCATGATCTTGAGCTAGCCGTGGTGTTTGCATTGAAGATATGGAGGCATTACTCAGACGGTGAGTCTTGTGATATTTTCACTGATCACAAGAGCCTCAAGTACATCTTTACTCGTAAAGATTTGAACTTGAGGCAGAGGAGGTGGCTAGAGTTGATAAAGGATTATGACATCACTATCCAAAGATCATCCGGGAAGGCAAATGTGGTGGCCGATGTTTAGTCGCAAGACAATGCCCCTCGTTGTTGATTGTCTTGTTGCTGATTTTGAGCGCTTGGGAGTCTCCTACCGCTTATGGGGACCGTGGCAGCCGAAACTCAAATGATTCTTGATTCAGCGATTCTCGAGCGTGTGCGAGAGGCACAACAAAGATGATCGCTTGCTCCAGCAGTGAGGAAACGCTTTGAGGATGGCAAGTCCGGAGACTTTACCGTTGATGATGCGGAGCCTTGAGGTTTCAGGCCGATCGCGGCGTGCCCCAAAAATCTCAAGTGAAAGAAGACATCCTGAAAGAAGCTCATCGCACTCGCAGACACGGTCCATCCCGGAGAGACCAAGATGTACAGGACTTGAAGAAGAATTTACGTGGAAAAGGATGAGAGTGGATATTGCCAAGTATGTGGTGTCTTGTGGGATTTGCCGAAGATCAAAGCCGAGCATAAGCGCCCCGCCGGCTCATTCTGCCTTTGGAGATTCTCGTGTGGCCATGGGATGACATCTCCATGGATTTTGTGGTTGGTTTACCTCGCTCTCCACGAGGGAAGGATGCTGTTTGGGTTGTGGTGGACTGCCTCAAAGAAGTCTCACAAGATTTCATTCCCATCCGCACGACCAATTCAATGAGCGAGTTGGCTCCCATCTATGTGCGGGAGATCGTGAGATTGCATGGTGTACCCAAGACCATTATCTCGATCGATGCGAAGTTCGTCTCCAAGTTCGGGAGAGTTTGCAGAGTACTTTGGGTACGCAGCCTTCGCCTTAGTACCGCTTTTCACCCTCAGACAGATGGGCACCTGAGCGCATTCATCCAAACTTTGGAGGACATGCTCGTGGCCTGTGTGATGGCTTGGAAGGGTAGCTGGGAAGACCATTTGCCCCTTTGCAGAGTTTGCTTACAATAACAGCTATCATTCCAAAGATCCTGGCCTGCTTCCTTATGAGGTGTCAGATGGCGGAAGTGCAGATCGCCACTTTGTTGGGATGTCAGGCGAGAGAGCTATTCTTGGACCGGATTGGGTGCAGCAGATCGTTGATCGTGGTGTCGGAGGTTCGGCAGAACCTTATCGCAAAGACAGAGCGCATAAAAGCTATGCTGTGAGGCGGCGAGACTTGGAGTTTGAGGTGGGTGATAACGCATTTTGCGAGTATCTCCCACCAAGGGTGTGGTGCGTTTGGCACGAAAGGAAAGCTCACCCAAGGTATGTTGGGCCTTTTCCTATCCTCGCCTCGAAGTTGGCAGGTTGGCCTATCGCCTATAGCTACCGGAATCCATGCAAGGTGTGCATAATGTGTTCCATGTCTCGATGTTGAGGAAATACTTGCATGATCCGGAGCTGGTGGTTCCGTTGGAACCATTAGTGCTTCAAAGAGACCTCACCTTCGAGTCCCGTCCCCGTGGAAATTCTGGGGACTTCAGAGCGAGTGATGAAGAACAGGACGCTTAAGTTTGTCAAGGTCCTGTGGTCACATCAGACCGAGAGAGAAGCGACTTGGGAGCTGGAATCTCGCATGCGTGAGAAGTATCCCGAACTTTTCGCCTCAGGTGTGTGATGTGAAAGCCTAGCTGTCTTTGGTTTTGCTGGGTTTCGTGTTGGTGCGTTTAGATTCGAGGTCGAATCCTGTTGAAGGGGGGAAGAATGTGACACCTCGGAGTGTCGTATCCTTAATTATTGAACATGATAAGGTTAAGTACAGTATGAGATGTGGAAATAAGGTTAAAACCATAGGAATTGGAGGTTAATAGCTTTTCCGGGCCAAGCTTCGGGCTGTTTTCGGTTTTGGGCCTTCCTGGGAGTTTTGGGCCTTGGTGGGCTTTGGAGGGATTGAGGAGGACTCTTATTGGACTAGGAGAGGGTGTGGGGCTGGTAAAAAGGGCTCCTCCTGCCCTCCCTTGCGTTCACAACCAGCCAAGGTGCGCCCCTTGCAGCCGTGGGCGCCCCCCCACCTCTCCTCCAAGCCCTAGCCGCCACCCCTCTCCCTCTCCCTCTTGTGCGCCCCTAGCCTCCCCTTCCTCCACCTCCACACCACCTCCCTCCACCCCTTGCTGCCCTAGGGTGGCCTCCCACCCCTGCACCTCGTGGATTCATTCCGTGGAGCGAGGAGCGAGGAGCGAGGAACGTGGAGCGAGGAGCGATCCGCGGAGATTGATTGGAGTTTTGTGCTTCGGGCAAAGGTATGAACATGGGGATCCTTGGGATTGATCTAGGTACTGTTATTAGGATGTTTATGAAGTTTTTAGATCCATTGGAGGCGTTGGTTTGAAGTAATTTGGTTTAGATCTAAACTTGTCCACGTTTCTATTTTCGGGCAGATTGAGCAGTCGAGCTAGGGTTCGAGTTTTCATCAATTTAGATTTCGAATCTGACCGTACGGACTTCTAGGAAGTTGTAGATAATTTAATTATCTTTCCGTGGACGTAAAGCAAGTTAATTTCCGATCAGCCGTTTGAAAGTTATGGCTGTTTTACCGAGCGCCTAAAAATCTGTGACGTAATTGGAACAGATCTCGGTAATCTGTAGATTAAACAACTTTAGAGGCCGAATCAGACTTTCCTTATACCTAGAGAAAGTTGGGAAATTTCCTAGGCTACGCGAGGGTGTACTGCTTAATTCATTCGGAGTCCCAGAACTCAAGTTATGCCTTTTGTAAGGCTGCTGTCCCGCCGGGACAGAACCTCTGTTTTTAGGTTTTGCGAGTAGTTGGCAATGTCGGGTTAGATGGGGGTTGTGTACTGTTTGGAGGCTATGATTGTGAGTGTGTGATGCCTATGTGCAGGTGGTGTGACCCCGGAAGTGCCCTCTTCTTCCCGCCAATCCGTTGCACGTGGTTGAGGCAAGTGTGTTGTGATGGATAGCGAGTTGTAGGTTGCATGTTGAGATTAGATGGAATTGTTTACATGATATATGTCCACTTGCCATGTGTTAATGAATGATATGATATGATGAGCATGTTTAACATATTATGATGCCATGTGTTAATATGTGAATTAAATATGATAATTGGCATGGTTGCATGCATGTCATGAGATAGGGCGAGGCGGTGAGAAAGTCTTAACTAGTCCGGCAAGGTCGGTGAGAAAGTTATGACTAATCCGAACGCCATTGAGTAAGTCCTATGTCGTGATTCCATCCACGTGGTGTTTGGAAGTTTAGTAGGCACCCTCCATCTTCGGGATGGAAGGGAGGAAAGGGTGCACACCGACGGGTGTGTACTTCCCATACCGGTATGAGGTTCCAGAGGGTCGTGAGCATTGCATTACTGCATACAAATTGATGATGATATTGATAAGTAATCATGAATGAGATGATATACATGATGGAAGATGTTATTGCCATGTTGTTATGCTTGTTGTCCATTGCAGTATGCTTGCCGAAGTTTTCGAACTCACCCTTGTGTTTTCTTGTTGTTTTAGGTACCATGAGAACGGCATGCGGAAAGGGAAATAGTCACACGCCACACGTTGTTTCACCTTAATGTTTCCCAAGTCTATTCATTTAGTTTGATAATAAATTGCGTGTGATGGTCTTTAAAATTAGGTCTTAGCTTGGTTAATGAGAGTTCTATTGTTTGTTTGACACTTGGAACCTTAAGAGCTTAATGTTAGTCTCTTATTGTCGTTAAGACTTTATTTATTGCTGTTTTAGATGTTTCTCTTATTGCCATATAATGCTATATTGTTGCTGTTCCTTAATTTCATGATAAAGCAAAGGAGGTCCTGCCGAAATTTCGGTTTTTAGTCTATGCGCCTTTGCTGGACTTTTATGTTAAATGTGGTATTTAGATGTTGCTTCGCTTATGTTTGGTAACATTCAGGCATAGTAAATGCCGGGGTGTTACAGTTGGTATCAGAGCCAGGTTGTAGGTCCTTGAATATGTATTTTTAGTGTCATACCTTAAGTTGCAACTAAAATATGATGTGGAATAACTTAGAAACATGGCTTAGGTTCTAACTAAAACCTTGTTATAGGATAGCAACGTTAAAACTTGTAAAAGTGGTATAACTAATCTAAAATCTGACACACTTGGATGCACAGTAGGATGGGTTTTGGTTCGTCATTGCATCGCGCTTGATTATGTGATAAGGAATATGCTTATGATGATGTTTGATCCATGATCTTGATTGTGTGCTTTCGTGTTTGGGTGGTTGTCTGTCTAAAGCAGCCATGCCGAGGGGTAGAGGCCGTGGACGCCGTGGCCGTGGAGGCCAGGGCGAGGCTCCCAGGAGTTGAGGAGTCTGGTCCGAGGGTAGCGCCGCTTAATGCTCGTGGGGCCAGCTCAGGAGGAGCTTCGGCTGCACGGTCGGGGCGGTGCCCGCCGAAATGAAGATTTAGTTCAGGCTCTGCAGAGGGAGATTCAGAGCTGCGCCAGCTAGCCATGGGCAGCCCCCGCATGTGCCTCCCTCGCAGCTGGCCCCCGTTGTTGCTCTCGCTGCACCTGAGCCGAGGATGAGTCTCCGGAGTGGATGTCCCTCCGCCTTGACACTTTCGACGGAGCAGCACGCTTAATCCAGTCCGCAGATTGGTCATGTACATGGAGAGGCGCTTTGAGGTCCTAGATTTGACCTCGGTTCAGAGGACTCGCTTTGTGGCTTTTCACCAAGGGCCAAGCCGATATCTGGTGGGAGGGGGTTCTGGCCGCTAGAGCCCCGACCGGGTCCGGTGACTGGGAGGACTTTGTGGCTCGCTTCCGAGCCAAGTTCCATCCAGAGTCTTTCCTTGAGAGGATGGAGCTTACTCGACCACTCTTCCCAGGAAAGAGGCCTGGCAAGAGTATGAGAAGGAGTTCAACAACAGGTGCGCTTCAGACTACTGTGGCACTGACGATCGGGAGAAAGCTAGGAGGTTCCGTAGGGGCCTCAACCAGGAGTTCAGAGTTGTCATGGGGGCGATCGCCCTCGTGACTTCGCCTCGTGGTGGAGCAAGCGAAGGGCATGGAGCTCGAGTTGGAGCTCTCCCGACAACCAGAACCCGGAGGTTCAGGTTCTCGCAACAGCAAAGGGGGCCGAAGAGGACCTTTGGTGGAGGAGGTGGGTCCTCTCAGCCGACGCACCTTCAAGAAGTTCAAGGGAGGACAGGGCTCCTCCTCGTGGGCTAAGATGGGGCCGCCACTGCCTTCTTCGCGAGCGACTGTCGCCCCTGTGCCCGGGCAGGGCATGAAGTGCTTCAAGTGCGGTGGCGAGCACCGTGCTTGAGTGTGGTTGGACCGGAGTTGCAACCACCGTGGCAAGCCCGGCCATATGGGGCGAGTCTGCCGGATGAACCCCTGTAGCATCATCAAGTGGGAGGCGGTGCCTTCTCCTCCCACTCCAGGGCCGGCTTCTTCAGAGGATCGGTGCACATGATGGCTGCCCTGCTTCTCAGCCACCCTTTGCGTGGGTGCCGCCAGCGTCATCGGTGCCTGCACTGCCTGCTCCTCCTCGATTGCCTCCTCCGCCCCAGCCTTGTTGGGGCATCACCGAGTCGGGCTCTTACGTCCCGCGCCACCAGGAGTGTACGCTGCCGACCGCCGAGTCACCGGCATCCAGAGGTGGTTTCGTGTACTCGCTCGTGGATTCCGTTGATGCCTTTGTTCTATTTGATTCCGGAGCATCCTACTCTTTTGTGTCGCCGGAGTTTGCTAGTAGAGCTAAGTTGGGAGTTCGGATTTCTCGAGTCCGTGTTAGTCGGGCCTCTCCCGGGGTTGATTGCTAGTTCTTTGGTTTGCCTCGGTTGCACCATTGCCATTGATGATGAGGTTTTCTTTGCCAATCTCATGGTGATCCAGCTTGGCTCCTTTTGATGTCATTTTGGGCATGGACTGGCTGCATCGCATCGTGCTAAGATCTGTTGTTTCGGAAGACAGCTTTCTTGCAGTTCTGGCCGGGAAGAGTTGACCTTTCAGGGTGGTATACCCTCCGGCCTCCATCTTTGCTTTGACTAGTTTGTTTTCCTGGTCGGCTGCTTGAGGTCATGGTTTCCTCATGACTTTGTCTCGAGAAACCATCTTCCTCGATTCCCATTGAGGAGATTTCTGTAGTGAAGGAGTTCGTTGATGTGTTCCCCGACGAGTTGCCTGGTCTACCTCCTGTGAGGAATGTGGAGTTTCAGATTGATCTTGTTCCTGGCACTCGACCTATTTCTATCTCTCCATACCGCTTGGCTCGCCCTTTTCAAGACGAGTTGAAGAAGCAGCTTGGAGGATCTCATGGCCAAGGGCTTCATTCGGCAGAGCGTATCGCCATGGGGAGCACTCCGCCCTCTTCGCCTCAAGAAGGATGGAAGTTGGCGATGTGCATTGATTATCGTGTTCTTAATCAAGTGACAATCAAAAACAAGTATCCTTTGCCTCGCATCGAGGATCTGCTTTGACCAATCAAGGGAGCAAAGGTGTTCTCCGTGATTGATCTTCACTGGGTATAATCGATCCGTGTGAGGGAGCAGGACATTGAGAAGACTGCTTTCTCCACTAGGTATGGGCATTATGAATTTAAAGTTATGTCTTTTGGACTAACTAATGCTCCGGCTGTCTTTATGGAGGCGATGAACAAGATGCTACACAAGTACCTTGATGAGTTTGTGGTAGTGTTCATCGATGACATTCTCGATTTACTCTAAATCGTAAGAGGAGCATGAGCGACACTTGAGGCTTGTGCCGAGTACCCTGAGGGGGAATCAATTCTTTGCTGTTGAAAAGTGCGAGTTACGGATTTCGAAGTGGGTTTTCTTGGCCACATCATCAATCCAGTAGGGCATATCTCAGTAGATCCTAGCAAAGTCTCAAGAGTTTTGGATTGGAAGAGGCCTTCCAATGTCAAAGAGGTGCGTAGTTTCCTTGGGTTACTGGCTACTATCGGCGTTTTGTGCAGGATTTCTCTATCATTGCCAAGCCACTTTCACGGTGACTCGAAAGGGATGAAATTCCAGTGGATCGCAGAGTGTGAGCACAGCTTACGCACATTGAAGGAGAAGTTAGTGATCGCCTCGTTCTTACCCTTCCCGAGCCTGGAAGCGCTTCACCTGCTTATTCTCGATGCTTCGATTGGGACTTGGGTGTGTGCTCATGCAAGAGGGCAAGGTGATTGCTTATGCTTCGAGGCAGTTGAAAAAGCATGAGCAGAATTATCCCACGCATGATCTTGAGCTAGCCGCCGTGGTGTTTGCATTGAAGATATGGAGGCATTACTCAGACGGTGAGTCTTGTGATATTTTCACTGATCACAAGAGCCTCAAGTACATCTTTACTCAGAAAGATTTGAACTTGAGGCAGAGGAGGTGGCTAGAGTTGATAAAGGATTATGACATCACTATCCAGTATCATCCGGGGAAGGCAAATGTGGTGGCTGATGCTCTTAGTCGCAAGACACATGAACAAACACATTTTGCAAATTCAATTTTAAGCAAATTTTTCAACACATGATTTCACAATCTCCCCCTTGAAGAAAACATTGGCAACACCACTTTAGAATTGAACATTTGGCATTCACTTTACAAAAGATTTTGAAATCCAAAGGATCAAGGACCAAAAAGAGAAAACACAGAATTCCCCCTTTGACCAAAATGCAAAACAAAATCTCCCCCTGAGAAGTAAAATGTGTGTGAATGTGCAATGTACCCAAAAATTTCAAAATTCTCCAAATTTCTCCCCCTTTGACAATGGATTCATCAAGAGTACAAAAGAGAGAACAGGTTCAAAATTTTTCCTGAAACAATGATTTCACAAAGAGAAACAAGGAAGTGCCAAGATAGGAAAAGATGAGCTCATTCGATCATATAACCTTATATATCACATAATATGCAAAATACATGATCTTGATGTGCTTTTAACAAGTTAGGGAATGACATGCATCTCAACCTCAATTTAGTCAACTATAGCCAAGTACTAAGCAAGATCTTAGCAGAAAAAGCAAGGCTTTAAAAATTGAAGCAACTAACAACTTAGGGCGAGCAAGTAGTTTCAACTCCAATCTAGTAGACCAATTTAATCTTTAAACAATAAGTTGCATGTGGCATGCTTGAAGCATACTTCTTTTATTTTCTAGGAGTGGCATGCTTGAAGCATACATCTTATCTTTGAGGGAATGGCATGCTTGAAGCATACATCTTATCTTTTTGGGGAAAGCAAGCCTGAAGCACATAACTTGAAGCTTTTGCTTTTAACAACCCCCTTTTTTATATTGATTCCCTTTTCTTTTTCCTTTTTCTTTGATTGTAAACATGCAAAAGTGATTAAGGGTCTTATGAAAGAGTAAAGTTGAAAACACACTTGCTTCATATCCCAAATTTGTCAAGAAGATTCAATATCAAGCCTAGAAGAGTGAGATATCACAGAGTATTTAGCTATAGGCAATCAGTCCAAGGAATTCCGCAATGTCATTTTTAGTTCAAGTGAGACAATTAGATTATCATATATTAGCTCAATTACATAACATATAAAGAAATATGATAAAGTGAGCTCATTAAGTGAAAGAACTTGGCAAGGAAACTCCCCCTCAAAACAAACCCATTGGATGAACAATCCCAAGTTCTCCCTGAATAAAAGCAAAACGAGAAGAAGACAAAGGTTTTGTGAAAATGTTTGCCAATTGATGTTCAGTATCCACATGATAAATCACAATGTTGCCTTTTTCAACATGATCTCTAAGAAAGTGAAATCTGATGTCAATGTGTTTTGTTCTAGAGTGTTGTACAGGGTTCTTACCAATGCAAATTGCACTAGTGTTATCACACAAAAGAGGAACACTATCCAAATTAACCCCATAATCTTTAAGTGTAGCTACTATCCAAAGAATTTGAGAACAACAACTAGCAGCAGCCACATATTCAGATTCAGCTTGATTGTGCAAATGTAAGATTGTTTTCTAGATGACCATGCAATAAGAGAATTGCCCAAGAAATGACATGTACCAGATGTACTTTTTCTATCAATTCTACATCCTCCAAAATCAGCATCAGAAAAGGCTCTTAAACTAATGCATGAGGAAGCAGAAAGCCAAATGCCAAAATCTTGAGTTCCATGAAGATACCTGAAAACTCGCTTGACAAATTTTGTCGATGTGAAGCACGTGGGGAAGCTTGAAAACGAGCACACAAGCACACAGCAAATTGTATATCCGGCCTTGATGCAGTGAGGTACAAAAGTGAACCTATCATGCTTCTATATTCCTCTTGATCAACTAGCTCACCATTTTCATCTGGATCAAGCGTGCAATTGCTTTCCATAGGTGTCATGATTGGTTTGCTGTTTTCTATCCCAAAACGATGTAGCAAGTCTCTTGTGTATTTGCTTTGATGCACAAAAGTACCATCCTTCGTTTGCTTGATTTGAAATCCCAAAAAGTATGTCAACTCACCCATCATACTCATCTCAAACTCCTTCCTCATTGTTTCTGAAAACTCAGACACTAAAACATGAGAGGAACCACCAAAGATAATATCATCAACATAAATCTGAACGAATAGTTGATCATTGCCTTGCTTGAGTAAAAAGAGAGTTTTATCAACCTTTCCCATTGAAAACCCCCTTTCAAGTAAAAAGGTTTTTAGCCTATCATACCATGCTCTAGGGGCTTGTTTCAAACCATACAAAGCTTTTGATAGTTTGAACACATGATTTGGAAACTTTGGATTTTCAAAACCAGGTGGTTGCTTGACAAAAACTTCCTCATTTATGTAGCCATTAAGAAAAGCACTTTTCACATCCATTTGATACAATTTGAAACCTTTGGATGCAGCAAAAGCTAAAAGGATTCTAATGGCTTCAATTCTAGCAACAGGAGCAAAGGTTTCATCAAAATCTAAGCCTTCAATTTGAGTGTAACCTTGAGCAACCAATCTAGCCTTGTTTCTAACAACAACACCATCCTCACTTTGTTTATTTTTGAAAACCCATCTAGTTCCAATAACATTAAAATCAGGAGGTGGTGAGACAAGTTTCCAAACTTTATTTCGTTCAAAATTCTCTAATTCTTCATGCATGGCATTGATCCAAGATTCGTCAGATAATGCATGAGATATATCTTTGGGTTCAAAAGAAGCAACTAAAGCAGAATGAGCATGAGTGTCAGAATGAATAAACCTAGATCGAGTGACTCTCTCATTTAGGTCTCCAATCATTTGTTCAGATGGATGCATTTTTTGAATGTGCAAGGGAGCATTGGCTTTTGAGACTCCTCCTTCTCCTTCTTCATTTTCAGCATGTACAGATGATGTTGTAGCTTGAGGATGGTTAGCTGTAGGTGATGTAGTAGTAGGTGCCAAGGGTGCTACAGCTTGTTGTGCATTAGGAAGAGTCAAGACATCATCTTCAACATCATCATTATCTTCAAAGATTTTCTCCCCCTGAATGTATGCGCCTGTACCTGCATCACTTGGACTAGTGCCTGGACTAGCCTCATCAAAAGTAACGTTTGCCTCCAAAGGATTGAACTCGAGATGGTCCAACTGTATCAAGATGTAGAAGCTGTCCTGGAGCGTTTGTCATCACCATGGTAAGAGGTGGATGTGAACCTGCAATCATCTTACCATGTCTACAAGAAGAACATACTAGATTGCTATCACCCTTAAGCTTAGGCAAGCCACGTATAAGATCTAAACCACTTACACGAGTAAGATGATCAAAACCAACATGACCAAGTCTACGATGCCAAAAGAATAAATCTTTAGAAACATTGGCAATTGACACCTATGCTTAGAAGAAGGTGATGCATCAAAATCAGCTTTAAAGACTATTCCAAAACGAGAAATTTTGAACACAAGATCACCTGAAGCATCTAGCACTTTGCATTCATTTTTCTTAAAGCTTATCTCAAGATCTTCATCAAGCATTTGTGAGACAGAAAGCAAGTTATATTTCAAATTTTCAACAAGAGCCACATCTTTGAACATAAACTTGTCACTTACCTTTATTGTACCTTTTGCCACAACAAAAGAGGAAGAAGCATCTCCAAAAGTAACACTTTCAGCACGAGATGCATGAGTGAGGGAGAACCAATTTTTATCACCGGACATGTGGCGTGAGCATCCGGAATCCACTAGCCATATGTTCTCCTTCCTTGCGCGAGAAGCCTACATAGCAAAACATGTCGAGGTCTCGATCAAGTTAGGAATGAGATTTTTGGGAATCCAAGATCGAGACACACGACGCACAACAAGAGGGTACAACACGATAATTTTTATGTACAAAATCAGATTTGCCTTTTCCCATGTTTCTAGGAACAGAAGGTGTTTTCATCACTCTAGCCGCATAAAAATGTGCTTTGCTGAAATTTGACCTAGCCTTAGTTCTTTCCTTCTTTTGCTGTTTGGCTAGTCTAAAGCAAAAATCTACTAAGTGTCCATCTCTACCACAATGAGTGCAAGTGTACTTGACATGATGTTTAGCTTTAACAGTAAAAGCACATTTTGCATTCATCATAGTAGAAGATAAAAACCAGCAGATTGAAAAGCAATTTTCTTAGGCTCATTAGATAACTCAATTTTGCAAGGAGCTCGAACAACAAAGGCGAGGTTTAGTTTCATATGTGGCATAAGGATCAAAACCTAAACCTCTCTTGTTTGTGCTAACCTTAGATTGATCCAAAATCATGTTCAACTTTTTCTTGCCATTAGTGAAACGTTCCAAAGAATTTTGCAAGTAATCAACTTTCTTAGCAAGAGTTAAACAATTATTGCAAGGAATATCAACCTTCTCTTTCTGTTTACGACAAGTAGAGCATGAAAGAACCTCATGTGTAAGCAGATTATCAGTTATTTGAGAAACCCTAGCATTTGCATCTTTTAACTTCAATTCAAGAGTTGAGCATTTAGAACAAAAAGTTGAACCATGCAATTCATCAGTGGAACAGCTAGCATTTTTAACACGTTTCTCATTTTTCTCATTTAGATGTAACAGAAGAGCATGTTCTTTCCTAAGCAAGGTGAGCTCATTGTAAATTAAGTCATATGATTTACAAGTATCATCATCAGGAATCAATGTCTTAAGTCTAGCAATTTCAGCATTCAATGACTCCACAAGAATATCATGTTTCTTAATTTTTCTATCACGTTTGTCAAGTAATTTTCCAAGACGGGCAACAAAATTGGCTAATTCATCATAAGAAGGATCTACCTCATTGAAGTCATTTGTCATTGCCGTCCTCGGTGAAGCTATCCTTGCTGCTTGCCATGAGACACAATCCCATCAAATCATGCTTGCTTGGAGTTGCATCATCTTCGCTGCTCTCCGAGTCCACATCGCTCAAATTGACTTGTTCAAGAGCGGAAAGAACTCGGTGAACCACCTTGCGGTTGATGAAGCTCTTCTTCTTCCTATCATTTGACGAGAACCTTTTCTTCTCATTCCTTCTGTCGTTATCCTTCTCCTCCTTTGATGTTTTTCCTGCAAGCTTAGGACAATTTGTGCGAATATGGTTGAGGTCACCACACTCATAGCATCTTGGAGGACCACCTCTCTTTTTCATTCTCACATTCTGCAAAGCTTTGTTAAAACGAGAAGAGAGTAGTGCCAAATCTTCCTCATGAAATTCTTCAATTTGCTCATCTGTTAAAGAGGATAAAGAGGACAAGGCAAAGCTAGAAGAAGAGTTTGCATTAGACATGTTAGGGTTAGAGATCAAAGCAATTGACTTAACATTACCCTTCCTGGCAAGAACATCTAACTCATGAGTTTTCAATTTTGAATACAGAACATCTAATGTAAGTGTGCTCATGATAGTAGATTCTTGTATAGATGTTACTTTCATCTCCCACACCGACATGTCCAAAGCACTAAGCAATTGTCTAGCATTTGCAGCATCAGTGTAGCTAACTCCAACAGCACGGAGATTGCTAAGAATTTTATTGAAGCGTGCAAACAAGTCATCTACAGATTCACTAGGTTTCATCTCAAAACGCATATATTCTTTTTTGTAAATATCTTGACGAACCTCTTTGACAGTGTTAGAACCCTCATGATAATCACAAAGAGATTTCCATACCTCATATGCAGATCGAAGATGAACCACACGATCAAAGTCGCTGCGTCCCAAGCCTTGGATGATCAAGTTTTGCGCCTTGCTATTTGCTTAACCATGTGCACGATTTGCATCATTGACGTTATCATTTTCAGGGACTTGATATGGCTTGTAAACCTTCTCCCATATTGCGAAGCCCTGTGCTTGGATGAACGCCTCCATCTTGGCCTTCCAAAACTGAAAATCAACACCATCGAACACACATGGTTTTGTCGAATAACGATCCATTGATCTAATCACCGGTTAAGATAGATTAGAAAGACCTTGCTCTGATACCACTTGTAGAATCGAAAGACACGAATATAGCAATCAGAGGGGGGGTGAATGATTGTGCGGAAGCTAAAACCAAATTCTTGATCTACTAAAAGTTCACCCCAAAACAGAACCAAATAATTGCCTCGTTTTCGACAAAAACAGAATGATAGAGGTTCGGTAAAACGAGAATTCCTAGAGATCCAACCGTTAGATTGATCTGAAATTTGGACACGAGAAACTAGATTCTAATACGAATCGAACCCAAAAAGAATCAGCTCGATCGGACTTACGGATCAAAAGTTATGAGCTTCGCAAGCTTGCTGATCCAGAACTTGACGAGAATCAATCTAATCAAAACTTCAAGATTAAACAAGAACGACAAAAGATTGATCAACTAGACTTTGAGAAACACTAGATCAATACCCTAGAGAGGTTTTTGATGGATCAAATCAAGATAAAACTTAAAGAACAGAAACCAATCTAGAACTAGAACAAGCATGCAAACAAGAACCAAAAAGAGAACGTTGAAGCAATGCGGGAACTAGAAGAATTGATCTTTATTTCTTTTGTCTAAAGTACTCCCATCAAAAGAGTACAAACCCTAAACTTTGAGCCCAAAGCTCTATGCGCCTAGCTCTCCTCAATTCGATGCTCTTCAACAGGAGACAACCCCTCCTATTTAAAGCACCAACCCACAAGGAGTTCTGAATACGATTCCTATTCCCTAGAAGGAATCTGTATCCAACACAACTCTACTTGGCCTAACCTGGTCGAGTACAACTCTTGCACGCGTATGGCAACCCTACCATACTCACGTGACTAACACTTTGCACGCGTATGGCCACCTGCCATACTCACGTGACTAACACTTTGCACGCGAATGACCTCCTGCCATTCTCACGTGACTAACCATTCTTCATGTGCACCATTCTCTTAGCCCGAACGTCCCGCATGACATCCTTGACCACCAAGACCTCAGTTCCTCCTGAACCTAGTCCCGAACCTCAGTTCCTCCATGAACCTAGTTACGGTTCCGTCATCGACCAAATTCATCTTCGAGCAATACCTGCACATGAACAAACCACAAAACAAATCCGAGCACAAGTCCACGACTTGACTCAATGTCAATCCATGCAACTACTCACATGAGCATTGCATAAAGTCCACTTCAAAAGAAGCATCATGAAATTCTCACAAATTTCATAATCCCAAAAATGAATCAAACACAATTCCAATTTTGCTCAAAACCCTAATTCAGCAAAAACGCATTCACGACGGACAAACAAATATGGTCCGGCGTACACATGAAAAACCACTCAAAAAACCATTCACAACGGACAGACAAAATCGGTCCGGTGTACACATGAAAGTCTCGGTTTCAAGAAGAAATCAAAACTGAGCAAAACACGTTCACAACGGACCAACAAAATCAGTCTGTTGTACAAGTGAAAATATCGGTTCCTTTGGAAAAGAGTTTGGCACATAAGCTCAAAAGCATGTCCACGACAGACCCAAAAACTTGGTCCGTTGTACATGCAAAACTTACTGGCTTCTTGGATAATTGAGTTCGACTCATGAGCTCAAAAACACGTTCACGACAGACAAACAAAATCGGTCCGTCGTACATGGGAAAGTGAGGTTGCCAAAGCATGTTTTCGACAGACCAACAAAATTTGTCCGTCGTAGATGGGAAACTTACTGTTTTCTTTAAGTTTGGTCCAGCGCCAAATCGAAACTTACTGTTTCTTGTCAAATTGATAAAACACATGAACAAACACATTTTGCAAATTCAATTCTAAGCCAATTTTTCAACACATGATTTCACACGCCGACAATCGTCGACGTGACTTAAGCTTTGAAGTCGGAGATCATGTCTATCTGAAAGTTTCTCCTCTTCGCGGAGTTCGTCATTTCCAAATCCGTGGGAAACTAGCCCCTCGATATATTGGACCGTTTCCAATTATCGCAAAGATGGGAGAGATGGCATATAAGTTGGACTTGCCACCTCAACTATCTGAAGTTCATAATGTCTTTCATGTATCTCAGCTCAAGAAGTGTCTTCGTGTGCCGACTGATCTCGCTAATCTCGACGATCTCGATCTACAACCTGATCTATCTTATCGAGAGCGTCCTATTCGCATTCTTGAAGAAGCCGAACGACACACAAGAAACAAGATCCATAAAATGTTGAAAGTACAATGGAGTAATCATACCGAAGAAGAAGCCACGTGGGAGCGCGAAGATCATCTGATGAAAGAGTTTCCAGACTTCTTTTAGTTTTCTTAGCCCTCGCAAATCTCGAGGACGAGATTTTTTGTAAGCGGGGTAGATTTGTAACATCCTCAAATTTAAAAAAAATAATAAAAATCAAATATTAAAATGATAAATAATGTTCTCATGCATTTCTTGATTTTGTGTGTATTTATTGAATTGTTTGATACTTGTGATGCTTGCTTGGACTATAGAAAGAAAAGGGAAAAGAGAAAATATAAAATGGTAAGATGGTAAGAAATGGAAATAACTATGGTAATTTCTTGGTTAACCATGCTAAGCTCTAGAACCTGCCCTAGCTGGTCAAAAGCTCATGTGAAAGCATTTACAAGTAAAGAAAACATTTTAAAACACTAAACCTCACCTCTGTCAAGATCTTTGTCAGAATTATGGAGAAAAACGTGGAGCAATATAGGCCTTGGAATTTTTACCATAAGACCTCAGACATATCACCTTCATCCACAAAAATTTGCGAAAATTATTAAGAAGGTTAGCTACTTATTTGTATTTAAATAAAGCAGATCTAAAATTCTGCAGAAAACAGTAAAAGAATTATAGAGAAATAAATAATGTGACTTTAATGTTGAAATTTATATGGTAGGTCCATTGTATAGAAACAAACCTTCAGTAAAAATTTCAAATGTAAATATGTTGATTTGGTTCTATAATCAATTCAAAAACCGAATTAGATATTCTGTGCAGCATACAATGTCAGATTTTTAATTAAATAAATATAGTTCGTTTTAATCCAAAAATTTTACTGGAGGTAGATATATTAGTCCTTAGCTTGGTCAAAAAGTTTCGAAAAATCTGTACGTGATATGACCTGGTATTAATTCGTGTATTGCGCTGTCTGTGGAGATTGGCCTAGAACTCTCTTCTTTCCCTTACGTGTGGGTCCACGTGTTCAGTGACCATCCAGCCGGCTCAAGCGTTAAGTCGCTGCCGACAGGACCCGAGGCCACCTCTACCCCACACATCATGCTCTCTCTGTTTCTCTCTCTGTCGTGTGAGCCCCAGCTGCCAGTTCCATCTCCTTCCTCCTCTCACTCTCTTCTGTCTCTGCCGAGCGAAGCCAGCAGAGGAAGATCTCTGAACCGCCTCGCTCCTTTGTCGCGACCCCGCCGCAATATCGCGCGCCTCGAGGCCACCCTGGCCAGCTGCTGCCACGGGGTCCTTCGCCCATGCTCTGACCGAGCCGGAGGAGAGCTCCCAGAGACCACCGCCATTTCTTCTCTGAGCCAATCCGCTTCCAACCGCCTCCCGTGCCTATTTAAGGGAACGAGAAGCACGTTCAAACCCAACCAAACTCGGGGCACATACCCATTCACTCTCATACGCCCTAAACCGCCTGGACCGAACCCATCTTCCTCGCTGCCGGCGAGACCCGAATTGGGGGAAGTTCCAAAATCGCTTGACTCGGTAAGAGAACGTTCAAATTGATGATTCCTAAAGTATCCAGGAGTCCTAACGACCCTATTGTGTGCCTTCTTTCAGTCCGGATCGACCCGAGGCGTCCCGGCACCGATCTTCTTCTTGTTCCGCCGCCGTTGCACGGTGAGAATCTAAGCCGAGACCATTTTCCTTTGGCCAAAGTATGCACTAGCATCCTTGAGCACCCCTAGACGTATTGCGCATGTTGGTCAAGCCGGAAATAGCCCGTAGCTTCTTCGCGCCTTGCGCCACCGTGAGCTTCCGCCGGTCATCACCGTGAGCTTGATTTCCCCGAACACCACCCATGTCCAAGTAGTCCCCTAGGTTCATCATGATCTAGTGAGGCCGTAACCGCCAGCCAAAGTCGATCGACGTCGTCGGGAAGTCGCCGGTGAGCTTGGTCATCGCCTCCCCTGTCTAGAGTCTATGCCATGCGGGCCAACCATGTCAGCTATTCACGCTAAATCACTTCTCTGTCAAACCGACCCCACAAGCCAGCCACACTACTCCTCCGCTGCGCTCGGCCGCTAAGTCGCTGACCCGCCGGGTCTGGTTGTCAGTGACCGTGAGCCGAATTCAAAGAACCAGCGCGCGTAAACCGCAAGAAGACGCTTTCCCTAAAAGAAAGCGTATTTTTCCATTTTCTTGAATTAATTAACCCGAATTGATTCATATGCATATAACTTTTTATCTGTAAATCCAAATCAAGTGAAACTTGTTTGTAAATTCATCATAAATCATCTAGTTTCATAATATGTAAAAATATTTGAAACTTGTTTAGCAATTTAAACTTGAATTTAAATTTAAAGAGTGAAATTTGGATATGGCATGTAGAGATTTTACAAATAAAGTCCAAATTGAATGAAACCAACTTTGTTGGAATCCTTGGGTCAAATAGTGTCTAAATATGTAATTAGATTTGAATTTGGAGTTAGTTTGTGAAAATTTCATATTAGTACTTTATTTAATGCATATATTTAATATAGTTGCAATAACTTAATCAAAAAGCATCCAAAATGAATGAAACTTGTTTCTTTGTGCACATTACACTAATTAGGATCAGATGGTAATATGAAAGTTAGGGTGCACCATGAAATTTCATTAAATATGATTAGGATTGCTTTGCATACTAACTCATATTAGTATAATTGATCATACACCCTGAAAATGAATTTCATTATATTTAACTTTACAATATTAGCTTCCTGAATTTGTAAATTAAAATAAAATAATACATAAAGAAAAGTAGTTGTCCTACGTACCTTTATCTTTAGGACCAAAACCATATAACTTAGCTAATACATGAAATGATGATCGAAGTTGATTGCTATCTTGATTGTCTTGGAGTGATTTCATTTGAATCTTTCAACTGCTTTCTTTGTTCATGTATTTGCTTCTTTATCGATATTGAAGTATTTCATTTGCTATATTTTGGTCAACGTATAGACGCTGAGACTACCGACTACGCCGTCGACGACACCGACCCAGCTTACACCGCTGAGGAGCAAGGCAAGCACCCCCTTGATCATCTTGATCCCAGATTTCATAAATCCACTAAAATGTGATTAAGAATCTCCCTGCATGCTCATAATTTGATATACTATTATTTTGTTACTTGGTAGTTATAACCCAAATTGATGGATTCCCTTAATCATGTTGACATACGATCCATGAAAACCATAGGATTGGTTAAGTTCTTTAAACTGGGTATAATCGCTTATTAATCTGCATATGCTTAGCACTGCTTTAGGTCAAAGTTGGAAATGTTTACACCCACACATCATTCTTTATGAAATCTTTTTCTGGTTTATTTAAGCAGTAAAGGATACTGGTAGTTTGATAAAAATGAAAATAAAACTACTGTTTTGATGTGGGTGATTATTGGCAATAGCCGGTTGTACATGTTTTAACGTGTACGTAGCTAGGGTGGAGTTATCGCCCATGTCACTTTGAGGACCGAACGTAGTGTTGCATGATCCAAGTAAACCGTACATCCACAAGTACTGGACTGGGACAGTCTTAACTTATTAAATTATTTGGGAATTAGCTTTGCACATTGGTAGGCAGTTGTAGCACGGGCATTCCGGATATTGGTTTGCTTGAGGGAGGTGTCATCACCGAGGTGTTGGCATCTGCCGTTGTAACGGTGTACGCCTGGCTATGAATTGGGGCTGTTGTTGTACCATTTGAGCCACGGGCTCCTGAATACTATTGCTTCACTGTTTGTTTGCTTCCATCATAGTCAGGAGTAACGTCATTGGGCTAGTGCAAAGTTAAGATTCAAGTAATCAAACAGTTTCGTTATGAACTCCTCGCGGACATACCAAAGGAAGTGTGTCTTATAGCTTGCAAAAAGGGAGAACATATCTTGTGGGTAAAGCAGTACAAACTCTGCAGAGTCTAAAACTATTCGAATAGCCGTGTCCACGGTCATGGACGACTTGGCGAACCGACACTAGTTAGATGTTTTCTATTTTGAAAACTTTGGTAAAAGACTTTGGAAAATGTTTCACGACTGATTAATATCACTTGTCGTTGTATTTTCTTTTGTAAGACCATGGAGGGTCTTGTTCGTTATTTTACTCACAAAAGGGCCGTGAGTAAAATGTTATTATCCTTTTATTACTTGTTATCTCAATTACTTATCAAACTGTCTTAAAGTTTTATTTACGCTTTCCATTACTATTCAATATTACTTCATTCAAAACTTTCGCTTTATGCAAAGCAACCGTAGAAACCCACTTTCTATTTCAGCCTGCATATATTCCAGGATGCATACACTACAAAGTCTTACGAGTACCAATGTACTCAACTTGCTTCAACAATGTTTTTAGGTGATGAGCAAGATTACGATAATGACGGGAATGAATATGAGGAACCTGCGAGTTTTAGCGATGACTGATCTTTCTAGGTTCATCTCAGCAGTTGCCTGTGGAGTTGTAGGGTAGTTGGCACACTATGAGATATGGTTTTAATTTCCTGCTACTTTTGGTACTGTAATAACACTATAAAACTTGTGATGTAATAAAAATGTGTACCTGTGTGGCTGTAATTTCCAAATTGTGTTTGTGCGTGCCAGCCACTGATCATGGGAATGGCACAGGAAGCACTTCAGAACCTCATTTTTATGTTACTTAGTGGCATAAAAATGAGGGTCTTACAGTTTGGTATCACCTGTAGGTGAACATTAGTTAGAATGGTCGTTAAGAGGGAAATTTAAAATTTTAATAGACACATCACACTTAGGAATATAAAACTTGCTATATCTGTTATTAATCCTTTACTGTTTTATCTTCTACTCTTTACTTTTGTGCGTTATCGTTGCATCTTATATTTAATCTGGAATACTAATTCCTTATTAAATGTGCAGATGGAAGGGTATTCGCCATGCTTCGTCACCTCCGAGCGTCTGGGAGAGGGATTGATGGGAGTCCTAGCACAGATGTTAGATTATGCACAGTTTGACACACCTCGATACATCGTCTACCAAGCGATGGTGAGTCCAGTATCGATAGAGTACATTGCTAGGATTGAGATCCCAGCTAGGACACAGTTCGGGGAGTCAGGACGTACTTTTGATGGACTTGGAGCTTCGGTGTCTTCTTCGTTGAGCGATGTCGCTTATGTGGCCATCGTTCGACTGCGCCACGCTCTTCCAGAGATAGCGACTGTTTACCGGGAGATACCTGCGTTGAGCTTCGGTGTCTTCTGCGTTGAGCCCGGTAGGTGGCATAAAGTACAGCTGACCCCCAGCTATACTGAGGTACCTCATCGTGGGCAGCATCAGCAATGGCGCGTGCGATCGGGACAAGCCTACGGTCGACGCTGTCTCCATGGGTGCTGGTGAACATCACCCACCTGAACAACCTCAAAAGGTAAGCCTCCAGGTGCCGGCTCACCTGGTTCTCGTCAGCGTCCCCAGCCATCCTAGTAACCTGCAAGAAGAAAGGGTTGTTGGCTACACCGATAAAATAATTCGTACCAATTTTGAACCATGACGTACAATACATACCTCGAACTGGCGAAGCCACGTGAGAGTGGGACCGTGCCTCTATCGTGGGTGTAGCGGCAAGTACTGCGGCTGTCCTCCATGTGCAGGGGGAAGGACCGCTACGAACCTAGCAAAAAGGTCATCACGCCAATCATCATCCACCTCAGCTGCACAACCGCCTGGCCAGCGATCGGGAGACCGGTCAGCATCGAAACATCCTGCAGAGTCGGTGCCATCTCTCCACATGGCAAGTGGAAGGTATGCGTCTCCGGCCGCCAGCGGTCCACGAGGACAGTAAGGAGGGATCGGTCGAAGGGAAAGCATCGGGATCTCTCCACGACGATCACCTCACCATCCAAACCATCGACGATGTCCTCCTGTGTGGCCTCCACCATCCGTGCAAGGGGAAGTAATCTCGCCGCCTCCAACCTGCAACAATAAATTACAAGTTATAGCACAACGTGTTACAATGTATTAAGTACGATTGAATTTGGTACGCTCACATACCTGGGTAACCATCGGTTGTCAATGCCCCAGGCACGTACTGGAGTCCGTGTGGACAAGATACCCGGATCCGTGCCCGCTCTGCAAGTAGCGTATAACCGTGCACGATGGCGTGCATCCAAGTGACGATCAAGAAGGCCGTACGGCCAATCATCACCATCGCCCACAGCCGCCATACCTGCGCACAATATTTCATAAAATAATTTCTATTGATGACATAAAATATACACATTATATGAAACGAGAAAATAGCCAATACCAAACATTCACGTAGCATAATTTCTATTGATGACATAAAATATACACATTATGTGAAACGAGAAAACAGCCAATACCAAACATTCACGTAGCATAATAGTATGATTATTTCATACACGCGTAAGGGAAATGTTCGATTATCTCTACTATATAAAGTGAGAGTTTCTTCCCACGTCATTTCATCAAAATTACCAGTTCTGCCATTCTTTAATTACCCACCTCTTTAATTAACCATTCCAAGTGTGAATGGGAGACAGCACACAAGACCTTTCTTTAATTACCCCTCTTTAATTAATTAACCACTCCAGGTGCAAGAAACGAAGCGTCAGAACGCTTCATTTACATAGAAATATAGAAATACTGCTTCAATAGTGTCCTACTGTATAAGGTATTATTTGCACAACATATTTTCTTGTTTCATGTTATCGTAATAGCAGGACAGCCGTTCAAAATGTAGATACCGTTGCAACGCACAGGCACCTTACTAGTTACATTCTATACAAAGGGAACGAAATCCCGAACATGGCAACACGCCTTACAGGAATGTACGTCACGAGCCTCCACCTAAAACGTTCTTCCCACGACATTTGTTCTTCCTGTGGCCGTATTCTCCACATAGGACACACCTCCGGACAGGGCCTCCCACCTCAGACTCGTCCATGTCATTGCGGATGCGGCGCGTTTGGCGACGACCTTTTCCACCCTTCACTCTATTAATGTCAGGGACCCATCTTCGTGTGGCATGATCAATTTCAGTGAAATTTCCGGCAATACGAAACCCATGAAGTTCACTGGACCACGTTTGAACGACAGCCTCCGACATGTAGTACGGAGAAACAAACTATGAACTGCTCATCTGAATCTGCCCACAGGCCGCAAGGACATGCGAACACGGTTTATGCAGAAGGTACGGCTTTCGACAAGTGCATGTGCACATGTGGTCCATACCATACCCCATGCTCACTTCATGGGTGATTCTTCCACTTGCCATTCCCAGCCCCTCCATATTCCTTAGTGTCACCTCAAATCGTAGCTCCGTAGTGCCCATGACGACGACCGAGTGTAGGAGGGCCTTCTCAACCTTCTTCGCCATCCAAGCCATAACGACACTGCAGTAGGGACTATGAATAGTACCTGCATGCAACACTGCCGCGGCATGCCGTTCCCGAAAATACCTCACCGTACCGTACAGTACACCTTCGACGATAGCAACAAGGGGCATGCTGCGAAGACCCCTTATTACCCAGTTGTATACCTCGGCCAGGTTGGTTGTCATAACCCCGTAACTTGCTCCATTTGTGTCGTGCAACAGTGCCCACTTCTCAACTGGTTCTGACTCGATCCAGTGCGAGAAACACTTGATGTTTCTCGAAAGCCTCCTTCTGATGTTTGGTGGGTCAATGTCCGGTAAGGGCTGCAAACGCTGAGGTGCCTCCGGCATCTTGCCCGCTTGTCGCTTCTCCGTCACGACCGCTTGGTAGTGAGCTCATCAAGCTTCTCCCATATGGCATCAAACTTCCTCTGCTGATTTTGCTTGCACAACCTCTTGAATAGGTTCATGAGCTTCTTACTTTTGAAATATTTGAATAGGTTTGCCGCCATGTGTCGCATGCACCACCGGTTCTGCAAATCCGGCCACGGAAAGGGCTCTTCCACATCAGCCTGCATCTTCTTTATCGCTTTCATCAACCCAGCATGGCGGTCATGTATTATGCACACATTTGGCCTATCCTTCACAACACCGATCTTCAGTTTCCTGAAGAACCACAGCCAACTCTCGTAATTTTCACCTTCCACAAAAGCAAAGGCTATCGAAAGTATTTGATTGTTCCCGTCCACACCGATGGCCTTCAGAATTTGGCCCTTATATTTACCAGTGAGGAAAGTCCCGTCCACGCACATGATCGGCAGGCAATGCCTGAAAGCCTCCATACATGCCCTAAGTGCGATGAAAGCACGCTCCATAACCAAGAAGCCAGGGGGGTTCTGAGACTCTCTATCATGTACAGCAGTATATGTCCCGGGGTTTCTTTCCTTCAGGACATCCAGAAGTCGGGGAAGATTGTCATAGGATGCCTCAAAGGTTCCAAAGCGCTTCTCTAATACTTTCTGCTTCGCCCTCCACGCTTTGGCATAGCTGATTTGGTATTTATATCTGTTCCTCATTGCAAGTACTATGTGCTGTGCCTCCATGTCAATCTTCTCGACAATCTCTCCGTACATCACGTTCGCGATAAAAGAGGATGTGAGGTTACGATGTCTCGATGTTACGTTGCTCAGAACATAACTGTGTTGAACCACCTTTGTGACAACCCAGTTCAACTCATACTTGGGCTTGTGGGCATGAACACGCCAACCACAATCCGCATTTTCACACTTCACCATGTAACAATCTTTACTGGATTTGACAACTCTCATCGGCCGCTGCAAACTCATTGCCCAGACCCTTATAGCATCCTGCAAAGCTGATTTCTCTGCGTACATTGCGTGCACACGAACCTCACTTGGTCGGTACTCACACGTCGAGTCATGGGCATCGTCGACTGCTAGGTCTTCCGCTTCGCCCCTATTCCAAGCAGTAGGCACCTGTACGGACGTATTTCCATCCTCCTCCGAGGAAGATTCATCGTGTTCGTCCATAACAAGTACCTCTTCTTCCTCTGCCGCTCGCTGATCGTCCTACTCCATCACATGAACTAACTCCTCTAACTCCTCCCCTTCATCTACTTGTCCCGTCGAAGCAGCACATGACCGAACATTCTCATGAACTTCCACCACAGTTTCTGCCTGCTCCGTGAAAGGGGTTTCATCACTAGGCATGTTTGTTTTGACAATCGCCTGCACATAGAGGATGAAACCCCAACCACGCCGTCTTGATGAATTGAGGTAGTTCCTCCAAGACTGAGTCCGCTCCAACGGTCTAAGCACCCATACCGAGTCTTGTGTACCTCTCGGCCACAAGCATTTAATGTTCACATCATGTATCACAGGATTCAATGAAAGACTGTGACCAAGCCACCCGCACAGATCTTCAAAACTCATGTCATCCGGATTCTGATGGTACAAAACACACTGCTGAAAACCACTCAGATCAACCCCATATGGCCCCTCCTGAACTTCTCCTTCACCGTAAAACACTTTGAATGCATCCATAGCAGACATACCTACTGAATATTACAAATATTTTATACTATTTGACATACGAAATAGTGCAAATTATAATAAACGTATATACATCTAAGAAATTAGGCCTACATGTAGTTTTTCCTAAAAGAACTTTCCACCTTGTTTATTCCATACAACCAAAAATTAACTATTTTGTAGGGGGGAATAAGATCTAACATAACGACATGATTTTAGAACGTACATAAATGATCCATACCTAGACTAATACAATCTGCGTGAAAGAAAATAAATTACATTATGTCCTACCACTTGTTCTATACTGTCTAATTAACACAAACAAACTGATTCTACATCATTTGGATATCACATGATCAAGTAATGACAGTTTTATTATTTAACGCATTGAAATCAAACCTAATTAGGTAATGGTATGAACTAAATTGAAATTTAAATCTCTTTGCATATTTAGAGAGCTTATGGCATAACGATACTAAAGAATACTGTCTCATTCTTTTTGAATTTCAGTTGCACAAATTTCGTATTGAGCTAGTATCAAACCTACACTTTGAATTTAAATTCTATTTTAAATCAGAGATAAAACTTCAATTTTTTTGGCATTTTCTAAAACTACACGATTTAACATGAATTTTCAAACTTGTTTCGTTCAATTTGGACTAATAGTTCAAAAGTTATGAACATTTGAATATATTCGATTTAAATAATTGAGGACAAAGTTGATAATATGAGTTCATATACTAATAATTTTTCCATTTGTGCTACAGTATATTTGCATACCCAGACAATATTTGCATAATAACTTTGAAATAGCGTACTCCGTTTTATTTGGCACGCTCCATAATTTTTCGGTGTGTGCTACAGTTTTTCTGTCCTATTCTACATTTTCTACATGTATCATCTTTATTAAACCTACTTTTTAAGTCTTGTAAATAATTACTTGCTACTATGTTTATTTTGTCCTACCACCAACATAATTTTTCTCTACTAAATTAATATTGCAACTCATATATTTCTCGTCCAATATTATATTATGTACATCATTATCCACAATAATTTTGTAAATTATGCGTAAAAAAATTTTATTTACGTACTACATTTGTTTACACTACTTTAACGGTCTTTGAGACTACCTATATTTTTCTACGTATATATCAATTATACCGATGCCTATATTTTTCTACGTATATATAAATTATACCGATGAAAAAATAATGAGGAAAAAATAATTATAAAAAATACTAACCGACGAGCGAAGAACGACGAACAAGCGCCAAAAAAATCTTCTTCTTCTCCTCCTCCCCTTTTTTCTCTTCTTCTTCTTCTTCTTCTTCTTCTTCCTTCTCCTTTCTTTTCTCTGGTTCTGGGGTTCGGTTGGCGCTCCTTTTGGCGAGGCCGCTGCCCGCCCTGCCCGCTGCCCGCCTGCTCCTCGTGCCACGGTGGCGCTGACGCGCCCGCCCTCTCTCACGCCACGCCGGGCGCGACGCATGCGCTGTCCACGCCGCGCCCACGCGCCCCTCCAGGTGGCCCGCGCCGCCACGTCGCCGCCCCTCGCGCCACGCTGGCGCGACCAGGCCCCCCGCCCCACGTCAGCGGCCATGTCATCCCCGTCGCATGCGCGTGGCGCGACTGGCCCCTACTCGCTCCACCGTGGCACGACAATAGGTCATTTCCGTAAAAAAAATATTTCTACGTATATTCTTGTATTACACGATTAAAAAAAGATTATTTATAAAAAAAATTCTTCCCCCTTGCGCCTCCTCTCCTCCCCCATTGCAGCCGCCACTTCCTCCCCTTATTGCGCCTCCACTCCTCCTTCATCCAGCGCATCCTCCTCCTCCTAGATGCCCTCCTATATCCAATTATCCCCTTTTCTATTGCCTTGGAGTGCCCGAAGATCGCGGCTGATGTGGATCGCGTTAGAGGGAGTCGGCATGGTGGTACGTCGCCGATCTCTTCTTCCATCGGGTAGGTACTGTTATTATTGCTATTTGGTTGTTAGTATTTCTCCTTGTGGTGACATTCTGGGCACATTAGGTTCAAATATATTTTAGGGTATTACACTAGGCTAGTATAAGAAAAACTATATGCACCCCTTACGTACTAGGTTGAATATATATGCATAGTCTGTTGTGCTATTGTCGGACTTGTGTTGTTAACTTCTTGTATTGCTTTCTGGGATGCACTCGTGAATATTTGGCATAAAGTTAAAACTTCACGATGTCGCAACCCTTAAATTGATAAGGAATCATGACTAAGAAATTTTAATAAACAGAACTTTATCCCTTTATATATAAAAGATAGTTTTAGAATTAAACTATTTTCTATAACCATCTCTTCTCCTCTTCTCACATGTAGGAATCTTAATTAAATACACTTTTGAAGAATGAAATATTTTCTAAAATAATGTGACAACTTTTAAATAGAAGGTAGATTTGAAATTTAAAACATTCCCGTATAACTTACCTCTTCTTTCTGTAGTACTCCTTACCTGTATATTATTCTAGCTACTAATCTCCTCTGATTCTTATACACAAAGACAATATCTAGCAAGAAGCGCTGCAACCTCGATAAACATACCATAGCCAAGGAAGTGTGTCAAAAACTATTTTACTGCATATGCAAACTCCACCGCACCGATAATAATGCCCTTTTTCATTACCATGCTACTCACACTAGATAGCAAGAATCTTCTCACAATAAAACTAGAAGACAAGGAGTTCATATTTTTACCATATAATTTTAAGTTTCTCACTAGCTAGTTAAATTACTCGTTGATTTCATTCTTTACTCTGATCTTAGGACTAATGACTATAGCATCATACATGTGTATTTAGATTCCACTGGATTCTCGTAGTAATTACTCCAAAAAAGAGCAATATGCTGATCATGGACCCGCTAGACAAAGATCAAAAGGACTATGAAGAGCTGATAAGTATAATGAATAAGGCGTTCAAAAGATATTGTAAAAAGAGCTCGAGATACCACCCATTCCAGAAATCCCTTTCAGTCCATACTAAATTTCCGGTACGCATGCAAGCAATATTCTTATATCGCATTTCATAGTAAATAACTCATTCCATGATATTTTAGTTTATTCAATTTCTGCAGTGTCACAAGAAGCCTCGAGGCACAAATTTATGTGGGTACTTTGTGTGCCAATACATGCGCGAATTCTTAGGTTCTACAATAATAAACAATGACGCAAAAGTTTGTCATGCTAACATCACGCATTGATTTGCACCACTCAATTTCTATATATACTCTGAGATTTATTTTTCCAACTTAGTGCCTCAAGTTGCCTACGGAAGGACCGCTTCCTAGTGAAATCTAAGCCATTCAGGGACAACTCACCTACTTCATCATGAAGGAAGTCATCAACAAAAAGAGAGAGTTTTATGACAAAGACAACAATGATGCAGTCATCCATACTCATCTTACACATCATTCGTCTCCAACCAACACTAAAGGCTCCTAGGCTTTTAGTTTAGAAAACTAGTTTAGGCTGTTATTATTTAAATTTTTGTTTTGTTACAAAGTGTAAATTGATGTTTCATTCTGGCTAATCTTATGCTACTTTGTGTATACATCTATTACAATGTGTATGATATATTTGTTCTTTCTGTATGCTATTTCAGAGGGAATGGTTAGCGCTTCCTGAGGCTAGCCCAAAATGCCAGTTATTTTTTGCGTTTGAAATTATCAGTGGCGTTTTTTGGCTAAAACCGCCATTGATAATATGAGTATCAGTGGTGATTTTATCCAAAAATCACCACAAATAATACGGATACCAGTGGCGGTTTTTTTTTATAAAACCGCCTCTGATAATATAGTATCAGTGGCGGTTTGTGGCTAAAATCGCCACTGATAATATGAGTATCAATGGCGGTTTTAGCCACAAACTATCACAAATAGTATTATCTGTGGCGGTTTTAAAACCATCACTGATAATCCCTGATTATCAGTGACATTTAATTTATGATGGTTTAAAAACCACCACTGATATCAGACAAAAATTATCACTAATAACGAGTTTTGTACTACTGGCACGTTATAGCATTAAAGAAGTAGAAAGAAGTACAAAGCCTAGAAACAGTCTTTTAATTACAACCTTATCATACAAAAACGCTCCAGCTCATCTTTGCATTTGATGATCGATCGAGTATGTTTCTGTCGGCCTAGGCGTGCAATCGTCACTAAGACACTAACCAGGCATTTTTCATAAAATAATGAATATTTATCTCACTTGTAAATGACGGTGTGTCCAATCAATGATCACTGGTTCCGCCCCCTTACGTTCGGCATAACAACGCCACGCAAAAGCGATAAAATCATGGAAGGCACTAGTAAAAAAGATTAATGTTATGGTGGAGGACCCTCCCTCCGTAGCTCTAAAACCTTGGCACTATATCATTAAGGTAAATGACGTGCAGTGATGTCATTTTCTTATCACTTCAATTTGGAGCAGATTCCATGGGGAAATATAACTAATTATTAATGGGGGACAAAAGCTCAAAGCACGCAGTACTGTGTGTGACGGACCGCCTTTTAGGGGCCAGTCGGAAACTCACAACAGTCACTCAGGAAGACTAACTGTTGGAAAACAAGAGTATTTTTGCCTGACAAAAGCAACTTCAATTATTTTATTCAAATATATGGTCTAACGGCCGGGTTTTTACAAAGGGGAAGTATCCAAACTTCCAGTAATACATTACCAAAAGAATTCCACAGGCAGGGCCTGAGCGAAAGACAAGACCTAAAACCACACTAAGTCACCATCTACGATTTCCTGGTAGGCTCCAGCTTCTTCAAACTCTGAAAGGGGGTTGGGGTTGCAAGGGTGAGTACAAAGTACTCAACAAGTCGTACGGAAAGTGTTGAATACTACATGTAGGGGATAACAAAGGATGGCAATAGGGTTTAATTATCTGGATACATTAACCAACTTCACAAATTCCAAAGTAATTACTTGAGCTTAGTTACGGGTAATCACCCCAGTTCAAACTTAACTCCGTTTACCGGAAGTACGGCGTAATCGATTACCATTAGATTAACTCTGCAGAGGTGCTCAGCTTTACCCACAGGATATCTACAATCTTTAATGTCAATCGCGAAATTTCATGCAACTCAAATGCATGTGGCCAGATTGAGACCATCACAGCATTTCGCTAATCATTCATGTTATTTAGTTGTTAACCGATAGGCTCGCGCTATCTTGGACCTGGTTATTCCAACTATAGCACCTACCGTTGTGAGAACCAGGGTATGACACTAAGGACCAGTCCTGTTCCACCCCTTCGGTATACTGTGATGCCCTAGAACTTGAGAGTGATTGTAGGGTTTTTCTTCCTTGTTTTTGTTTCGGAAAGGAATGACGGTTTTGTCGGGGGATGAAACAATTGAAGAAAATGCTGCATTTTAATATTAATTTTGGTGTTTCGGGCTAGGGGAAAAAGGCCGAAGAAAACCTGGGCCTGGACCGGGAATCCCCCTTCCCATCTCCACCTCCCCACCCCCCCTAGTGGGCCGGCCCACTTCCCCCACCAAGGAGTGCGCCCCCACCTTGTGACCAGCCACCCTCCCCAAACCCTAGGGTGACTCCCCTTCCTCCCCTAGCAGCCACACCACATCTCCTCTTCCTCCCCTACGTGGTGGCTCAAGATCCGCCACGAAACGCGAAGGAGAAAACGAGAAGAGGATCCGTGGAGGCGTGGGGAACAAGCAGATTTCGTTTTCGGTGATCATCGCGTGTTCTTCGTGGGATCTCAAGGGAGAACTTTAGGTAAAATTCCCAATCTTTTACCCCCTGTTATACCTAGGATTGGGAGTGTTTTAGATCTGGTGGTGATTGGATTGGATGGGATTTGAAGGGGGAGAAGGGTAGTTGTTCACGTGGTGCTGTTTCTGAGAGGGAGATTGTGCAGCGCGGCTTGTTTCACGTTTTACGTGACCTAGACGATTTTTCCTGCAAAAACCTATAACTAGAAAGTTGTAGATAACGTCGAGATATAGCTTCTGTATGTTTTTCAGAATTTTTGGGACGACGGTCTGAGAGTTATCTCTGTTGGAAGATGACGAACAGAATCTGGAAACAGATTTCGTCCACTGTGTTGGGCGGTTGTTTAGGCATATTTAACAGTGGAATTGAAATTTTTGATCTTCATGAAAGTTGTAGATCTCGTCAATATCTAGCTACTGTAATTTTTCTGTATTTTTATGAATAGTATAAAAAAAGATACGAAATTGGGAAGAGAGGATGCTGCTGTTCGATCCGGACAGATCGGGGTTTTCGGTGTTTAAAAGGGGAACGGGTTGTAGGAAACGCGTGTTTGAATTGTGTGATCAATTGTGGTGTTATTATATACTGAAAGTATGCTTGTTCAGGTGGTGCCCCTTCTGGACGCAACTAGATTCGTCATCCACGTCGGTAAAGGCAAGTGGAAGTAGTTGTTTTGTTTGCTAAACATTTCATCTCTATGATATTTGCTTTCTATCCATGCTTTATGATGATATGCAAACATGTGGACTCAGTGGGAGGGGTTATGAATGAATTCATGCATGAAGCATTAACTGCATAATCATGCATTGGAAGTATGTCGACGCCTTGGCGCGATCAGACAAAGACAACACCGTGTGTTCCTGAGAAAGGGCACGGTGAGGAGGAACATGGCATAAGCATGTGCATCAATCATATGCATTTTACTGAAGTGGTGTGGACTCTTTGATGTGGTATTGTATATGAGGAATGTGGAATGCTAGTTATATAGTGGATGTTATATTAGTATTAGTGGTTCCGCTTCTTTGAGATTACCCAATCTCACTACTTGTCGCTTGATGTTTTCAGGTAGCGCTCGTGAGTCGTAAGCATGAAGGGTGGGCTAGCGGCACAATAAAGTTTCTGTTGTCATCACAACTCGCTTGATCTAGCGTTTTAAATAATTCATTAGTTGAATGAAATTTTATTATTTATAGACCCATTGCTGTTCACTTTAAACTTGTTCTCGTTTATGGTTGTCCCTTTAGAGATGTGTTATGATTATGGTTGATTCCTGGTTGAATTAGACTTGTTGTCTCTAGTTTTAATGTCATGATATTATTCCTATTTGAATTGCTTCCGTATTGTCTTGTTTTAGGGGAAATGCTGTCAATTTGTTCTTTTACAACAGTGGAGATTTATGGGGTGTTACAGTTGGTATCAGAGCGGGCTTTAGGTCCTTCGTGTAAGAATCTAGGAAAAGATTCTAGCATGAACTAAAATTTTGCTGTGTGAAATTAGTAACATTGCTTAGGTTTAACTTTTAAAATTGCCATAGTATAATAACTTTAAAAAAAATTGAATAAGATTGTTAATCAACCTTAAAAATTGACACACTCGCACTATTAGGATGGGATGGGCTGCATTGCATGACATGCGCATGTTCGGCTATATTTATTGTTTGATTGTTGGTGATTTTGGATTATGCTTTTGTTGTTTTTTTGTGATTGTTTGTTTGCGGCTTGTTTGGGTGCAGTATGCCACCAAGGACGCGCGCGACAGGTCGTTCGGGAGGCGACGCTCCCGAGCCGTCGGAGGCAGCCGAGCCTACCCAGGTTGAGGGTGGTGTTTCGGCGGAATTAGTGGCCGCCATGAGAGCGATGCAGGAGGAGTTGCGGGTGTTGAGGCAGGCGCACCGCCGCCGCCTGTGGGCGTTGCTGCAGCTTTGTGCCGGTACCGTAGCGGCGGCGGTGGCATCAAGCTGCGAGAGTGGGTTGGACCGAGGCCGACAGCTTTGATGGTGCGGGCACTCCGATCCAGGCGGCGGATTGGCTGTCCTTTATGGAGTTGCAGCTGGACGCTTTTGAGGTGGCGGCGCAAGATCGTGTCCGCTTTGTAGCACAGCTCTTGAAGGGAGAAGCCCAAATCTGGTGGAGGGGTGTGCTGTCCCCGAGGGGTGCACAGGGGGACTCCTCTTGGGAGGAGTTTGTCCGGCAATTTGAGAGGTGATTCTTTTCCGCCACCTTCCTCGACAAGATGCAGATTGACTTGGGACGGTACACCCAAGACAAGAAGACTATGGTGGAGTATGAGGTTGGCTTCAACCAGATTGTACGTTTTGTGCCCCATGTGGCACGTGATGAGGTGGAGAAGGCCAGGCGGTTCAGGCAGGGACTTCGTCCTGCCATTCGTCATATGTTGGGCGCTTTTCCCATTGTTGATTTTCGGACATTGGTTGAACAAGCTCTTGGTGTAGAGCTGCAGCTGAACTACACCGAGGAGCATCGCAAACCTCCCATGGGAGAGCAGGATAGGGCCCCCCCAGAAAAGATGGGCCAATCCTCTGGTACTTGGAACAAGAAGGGGAAGAGCTATCGTCACCAGCCCTATGGTGGCCGTCTGCCAAAGAAGACACCTCAGGGGGGAGGTGCGCCCCAATACCGTGCCATCGTCACTCCTGGCATGGGGATGGTATGTTTTCGTTGTGGCGATTCCCATCGCCGCAGCGAATGCTCATGGAAGGGAAGGTGCACCATATGTGGTCGGGAGGATCACAAGGATGTGGTGTGCCGGAAGAACCCCAACGGCAAGCTGCGTTGGGAGCCGGTGACACCCTCACCAGGTGGGCGGCGTCGAGGCGTGATGCATATGTTGCCATCAGCTCCTACCCCGCAAGATCTCCGGCGCCTACGTCGACTCCTTCGTTCTACCATGCACCACCTCCAGGGACTTACTGGGTGCCCCAGCTTCCACCGCCGTCTTCTTCCGGGGCTTCGCCGTGGGTCCCTGCGCTGACTTATCCAGAGACGAGGGCTACTCCATCTTAGATTACCCCGGGGGTCCACGCTTTGCCCTCTTCGGGGGAAGTGGATCGTGGCAATGTGGTGACAGGTACTATTTCTGTTAATTCCGTGGTTGCCAATGTGCTGTTCGACTCCGGCGCTAGCTACTCGTTTGTCTCTGTGGATTTTGTTTTTCGGGCTGGTGCACAAGACAGAGCTTGGGTGATGCGGTGGTGGTTAGTGCACCGCAAGGCTTGATTTCTAGTTCGAGGGTTTGTCGTATGTCACTTTCGTTAGGCGATGAGGTGTTCATGGCGATCTGGTGGTGATCTCCTTGGAGTCGCTTTGATGTTATCCTTGGCATGGATGGCTATCCCAAAGACCAGCGGTGATTGATTGTGCTTGGAGGACAGTTACTTTGCATGCTCCTTCCGGGCAAGAGATAACTTTCCAGTGGAAGTGCTATGCGGTACTCCCTCTCCTTTTTGTGTAAGCTATTCCCAAACTCCCAGATGTTGAAATCAGGGGTCCTCTGGTCCATGGTTGAAGGTCGAGAGGAGGAGAAGAGTTTGGAGGGCATTGCTATAGTTTGCCGTTATCCGGATGTGTTTCCCAGTGAGCTTCCGGGATTGCCTCCAGAGCGGGAGACTATTTTCCTCATTGACCTTGTTCCTGGTACGAGGCCAATCTATAAAACCCCGTACCGGATGGCTCCAATAGAACAAGTTGAGTTGAAGAGGCAATTGGATGAACTCCTAGCTAAGGGGTTTATTAGAGTGAGCTCGTCTCCTTGGGCGGCCCCGGTCTTGTTCGTGGAGAAGAAAGATGGCACCAAGCGGCTATGTGTGGACTACCGGGCGCTCAATCAAGTTACCATTAAGAACAAGTACCCATTGCCTCGTATTGATGATCTTTTTGATCAATTGAGGGGTGCCAAAGTATTTTCCAAGATCGATCTGCAATCTGGGTATCATCGATTCCATGGATTAAGGAGGAGGATATTGAAAAGACGGCTTTCAACACGAGGTATGGGCATTTTGAGTTCGTAGTCATGTCTTTTGGACTAACGAATGCTCCTGCCGTCTTTATGGAAGCAATGAACAGGATGCTCCATGAATATCTTGATGTCTTTATCGTCGTTTTCATTGACGACATTCTTGTCTACTCGAAGTCCGAAGAGGAGCACGCCATACATCTTGGTCTAGTTTTGGAAGCTCTTCGTAAGAATCAATTCTATGCCAAACTCAAGAAGTGCGCCTTCTGGTTGTCGGAGGTGAGTTTCCTTGGGCATGTCATCAACCAAAGTGGTGTCACAGTTGACCCAAAGAAGGTTGCTGCTATGGTTGAATGGCGAAGACCGTCTAGTGTGACGGAAATCAGGAGTTTTCTTGGGTTGGCAGGTTATTATCGGCGTTTCGTGCACATTTTTTCCATCATTGCTAAACCGATGTCAAGGCTCACTCAGAAGGGGGTTCCTTTCATCTGGTCAGGGGAATGTGAGGCTAGTTTCCAGACGCTAAAGAGCAAACTGGTCAAGGCACCTATTTTATCCTTACCTGTGAGTGGCAAACGTTATACAGTGTATGCAGATGCCTCCAGGATTGGTTTGGGTTGTGTGCTCATGCAAGAAGGCTGTGTCATCGCTTATGCTTCAAGACAGTTGAAGACTCATGAACAGAATTATCCCACCCATGACCTCGAGTTAGCCGCCGTGGTTTTTGCCTTGAAATTGTGGAGGCACTATCTTTATGGGGAGTCTTGTGATATTTTCACTGATCATAAGAGCCTCAAATATATATTCACCCAGCGGGAGCTGAATGCGGCAAGCGTAGATGGTTGGAATTGATAAAGGACTTTGATGTGTCGATCCAAAGATCATCCGGCAAGGCTAATGTCGTGGCGGATGCCTTGAGTAGAACGGGAGTCCCCAAGACTGCTATGCCTTCGGTTGCAGAGTTGGAAAGAGGACAGGTCACTTACTGTTTTGCTGGGGTTGCGCAAGAGGAGACTCAGATGATCATTCAGTCTTGCATACCTGAGCGGGTGCATGAGGCTCAGTTGCAGGATTGTTTGCTTCAGGAGGTTCGGCGGAGGATTTCCGAAGGGAAACCTTGGGAATTCAGTATAGACGAGCATGGTTCTATTCGGTTTAGAGGCCGTCTTTGTGTGCCTCAGAAATCGGATGTGAAGATGGACATTCTAAGGGAAGCCCATAGGACTCCGTATTCCGTTCATCCTGGAGAGACCAAGATATATCGGGATCTGAAACAGAGTTTCTGGTGGAAGAGGATGAGGGTGGATATTGCCAAGTATGTGGCTTCTTGTGGAGTGTGCCAACAGGTAAAAGCTGAGCATAAGAGACCTGCCGGCCATTACGACCATTGGAAATTCCAGAATGGAAGTGGGAACACATCACTATAGACTTTGTGATTGGGTTACCCCGCTCACCGCGAGGTAGAGATGCCATTTGGGTGGTTGTGGATAGACTCACTAAGTCCGCACATTTTATTCCTATGAAGACGACCAATTCGGCACCAGATCTAGTTCCCTTGTATATGAAGGAAGTGCTTAGACTCCATGGTGTGCCTAAATCGATTATCTCCGATCGAGACACTAGATTTGTGTCCCATTTTTGGCAGAGTTTGCATAGTGCTTTGGGAACAAAACTCTCTCTCAGCACATCTTTTCATCCTCAGACAGATGGCCAGTCTGAGCGGACCATCCAGACTCTAGAGGACATGCTTCGAGCGTGTGTTCTTTCTTGGAAAGGAAGTTGGGAGGATCACTTGGCCTTGGTAGAGTTTGCTTACAATAACAGTTACCAGGCTAGTATTCGAATGGCTCCATTCGAGGCGCTTTATGGTCGAAAGTGTGTTTCTCCACTTTGCTGGGATACAGTTGGTGAAAAATCATTGCAGGGTCCGGATTGGGTTCAACAGACCTTTGAGAAGGTGCAAGAGATACGGCGGAATCTCCTGGTCGCTCAGAGCCGTCAGAAGAGTTATGCCGATAACAGGAGACGAGATTTGGAGTTTGTAGTGGGTGATCAAGTCCTTCTCAAGGTATCTCCATTAAAGGGTGTTGTTCGTTTTGGTACCACTGGCAAGCTTAGCCCGAGGTACATTGGTCCATTCCCAGTTGTGGCTCGAGTGGGCAGTTTAGCGTACCGTCTGGAGTTGCCAGACTCTTTGAAAGGAGTGCATGATGTCTTCCATGTCTCTATGCTACGGAAGTATCTCCATGACCCAGAGCATAAGATTGATATGGAGCCAATTACGATTGAGCAAGATTTAACTTTGGAGTGCCATCCCCTTCGAATTTTGGACTCTTCAGAACGAGTCATGAGGAGGAGAACCATCAGATATGTAAAAGTTCTGTGGACCAATCAATCTGAGCGGGAGGCAACTTGGGAACTTGAGGACCAGATGCGGAAGAAGTATCCTGCACTCTTTGAGGATGCGGAAGGTAAATTGTTGTTTACCTTTTTGCCTTCCTTTTCTTTTTCTTTTTCTTTCCGTAGCTAAAAGGAGAAGATTCGGGGACGAATCCTTTTTAAGGAGGGGAGAATGTGATGCCCTAGAACTTGAGAGTGATTGTAGGGTTTTTCTTTCTTGTTTTTGTTTCGGAAAGGAATGACGGTTTTGTCGGGGGATGAAACAATTGAAGAAAATGCTGCATTTTAATATTAATTTTGGTGTTTCGGGCTAGGGGAAAAAGGCCGAAGAAAACCTGGGCCTGGACCGGGAATCCCCCTTCCCATCTCCACCTCCCCACCCCCCCTAGTGGGCCGGCCCACTTCCCCCACCAAGGGGTGCGCCCCCACCTTGTGACCAGCCACCCTCCCCAAACCCTAGGGTGCCTCCCCTTCCTCCCCTAGCAGCCACACCACATCTCCTCTTCCTCCCCTTCGTGGTGGCTCAAGATCCGCCACGAAACGCGAAGGAGAAAACGAGAAGAGGATCCGTGGAGGCGTGGGGAACAAGCAGATTTCGTTTTCGGTGATCATCGCGTGTTCTTCGTGGGATCTCAAGGGAGAACTTTAGGTAAAATTCCCAATCTTTTACCCCCTGTTATACCTAGTATTGGGAGTGTTTTAGATATGGTGGTGATTGGATTGGATGGGATTTGAAGGGGGAGAAGGGTAGTTGTTCACGTGGTGCTGTTTCTGAGAGGGAAGATTGTGCAGCGCGGCTTGTTTCACGTTTTACGTGACCTAGACGATTTTTTCTGCAAAAACCTATAACTAGAAAGTTGTAGATAACGTCGAGATATAGCTTCTGTATGTTTTTCAGAATTTTTGGGACGACGGTCTGAGAGTTATCTCTGTTCGAAGATGACGAACAGAATCTGGAAACAGATTTCGTCCACTGTGTTGGGCGGTTGTTTAGGAATATTTAACAGTGGAATTGAAATTTTTGATCTTCATGAAAGTTGTAGATCTCGTCAATATCTAGCTACTGTAATTTTTTTGTATTTTTATGAATAGTATAAAAAAAGATACGAAATTGGGAAGAGAGGATGCTGATGTTCGATCCGGACAGATCAGGGTTTTCGGTGTTTAAAAGGGGAACGGGTTGTAGGAAACGCGTGTTTGAATTGTGTGATCAATTGTGGTGTTATTATATACTGAAAGTATGCTTGTTCAGGTGGTGCCCCTTCTGGACGCAACTAGATTCGTCATCCACGTCGGTAAAGGCAAGTGGAAGTAGTTGTTTTGTTTGCTAAACATTTCATCTCTATGATATTTGCTTTCTATCCATGCTTTATGATGATATGCAAACATGTGGACTCAGTGGGAGGGGTTATGAATGAATTCATGCATGAAGCATTAACTGCATAATCATGCATTGGAAGTATGTCGACGCCAGCGTGAGCGACCGTACCAGTACAACACCGTGTGTTCCTGAGAAAGGGCACGGTGAGGAGGAACATGGCATAAGCATGTGCATCAATCATATGCATTTTACTGAAGTGGTGTGGACTCTTTGATGTGGTATTGTATGTGAGGAATGTGGAATGCTAGTTATATGGTGGATGTTATATTAGTATTAGTGGTTCCGCTTGCTGAGATTACCCAATCTCACTACTTGCTGTTTGATGTTTTCAGGTAGCGCTCGTGAGTCGTAAGCATGAAGGGTGGGCTAGCGGCACAATAAAGTTTCTGTTGTCATCACAACTCGCTTGATCTAACGTTTTAAATAATTCATTAGTTGAATGAAATTTTATTATTTATAGACCCATTGCTGTTCACTTTAAACTTGTTCTCGTTTATGGTTGTCCCTTTAGAGATGTGTTATGATTATGGTTGATTCCTGGTTGAATTAGACTTGTTGTCTCTAGTTTTAATGTCATGATATTATTCCTATTTGAATTGCTTCCGTATTGTCTTGTTTTAGGGGAAATGCTGTCAATTTGTTCTTTTACAACAGTGGAGATTTATGGGGTGTTACAGTTGGTATCAGAGCGGGCTTTAGGTCCTTCGTGTAAGAATCTAGGAAAAGATTCTAGCATGAAATAAAATTTTGCTGTGTGAAATTAGTAACATTGCTTAGGTTTAACTTTTAAAATTGCCATAGTATAATAAACTTTAAAAAAAATTGAATAAGATTGTTAATCAACCTTAAAAATTGACACACTCGCACTATTAGGATGGGATGGGCTGCATTGCATGACATGCGTATGTTCGGCTATATTTATTGTTTGATTGTTGGTGATTTTGGATTATGCTTTTGTTGTTTTTTTGTGATTGTTTGTTTGCGGCTTGTTTGGGTGCAGTATGCCACCAAGGACGCGCGCGACAGGTCGTTCGGGAGGCGACGCTCCCGAGCCGTCGGAGGCAGCCGAGCCTACCCAGGTTGAGGGTGGTGTTTCGGCGGAATTAGTGGCCGCCATGAGAGCGATGCAGGAGGAGTTGCGGGTGCTGAGGCAGGGCGCACCGGCCGCCCCTGCTGTGGGCGTGGCTACAGCACTTTGTGCGATTGTCGCTGGCGGCGGTGGCATCAAGGCTGAGAGTGGGTTGGACCGAGGTCGACAGCTTTGATGGTGCGGGCACTCCGATCCAGGCGGCGGATTGGCTGTCCTTTATGGAGTTGCAGCTGGACGCTTTTGAGGTGGCGGCGCAAGATCGTGTCCGCTTTGTAGCACAGCTCTTGAAGGGAGAAGCCCAAATCTGGTGGAGGGGTGTGCTGTCCCCGAGGGGTGCACAGGGGGACTCCTCTTGGGAGGAGTTTGTCCGGCAATTTGAGAGGCGATTCTTTTCCGCCACCTTCCTCGACAAGATGCAGATTGACTTGGGACGGTACACCCAAGACAAGAAGACTATGGTGGAGTATGAGGTTGGCTTCAACCAGATTGTACGTTTTGTGCCCCATGTGGCACGTGATGAGGTGGAGAAGGCCAGGCGGTTCAGGCAGGGACTTCGTCCTGCCATTCGTCATATGTTGGGCGCTTTTCCCATTGTTGATTTTCGGACAATGGTTGAACAAGCTCTTGGTGTAGAGCTGCAGCTGAACTACACCGAGGAGCATCGCAAACCTCCCATGGGAGAGCAGGATAGGGCCCCTGCAAAAGAAGGGCCAATCCTCCGGTACTTGGAACAAGAAGGGGAAGAGCTATCGTCACCACCCTATGGTGGCCGCCTCTGCTCAAAGAAGACACCTCAGGGGAGAGTGCGCCCCAATACCGTGCCATCGTCACTCCTGGCATGGGGATGGTATGTTTTCGTTGTGGCGATTCCCATCGCCGCAGCGAATGCTCATGGAAGGGAAGGTGCACCATCTGTGGTCGGGAGGATCACAAGGATGTGGTGTGCCGGAAGAACCCCAACGGCAAGCTGCGTTGGGAGCCGGTGACACCCTCACCAGGTGGACAGCGTCAGGGAGGCGTGATGCATATGTTGCCATCAGCTCCTACCCCGCAGTATCTCCCGGCGCCTACGTCGACTCCTTCGTTCTACCATGCACCACCTCCAGGGACTTACTGGGTGCCCCAGCTTCCACCGCCGTCTTCTTCCGGGGCTTCGCCGTGGGTCCCTGCGCTGACTTATCCAGAGATGAGGGCTACTCCATCTCAGATTACCCCGGGGGTCCACGCTTTGCCCTCTTCGGGGGAAGTGGATCGTGGCAATGTGGTGATAGGTACTATTTCTGTTAATTCCGTGGTTGCCAATGTGCTGTTCGACTCCGGCGCTAGCTACTCGTTTGTCTCTGTGGATTTTGTTTTTCGGGCTGGTGCACAAGACAGAGCTTGGGTGATGCAGTGGTGGTTAGTGCACCGCAAGGCTTGATTTCTAGTTCGAGGGTCCGCTGTATCGCTACTTTGCTAGGCGATGAGGTGTTCATGGCGAATCTGGTGGTGATCTCCTTGGAGTCGTTTGATGTTATCCTTGGCATGGACTGGCTATCCCAGCACCAGGCGGTGATTGATTGTGCTTGGAGGACAGTTACTTTGCATGCTCCTTCTGGGCAAGAGATAACTTTCCAGGGAAGTGCTATGCGGTACTCCCTCTCCTTTTTGTGTAAGCTATTCCCAAACTCCCAGATGTTGAAATCAGGGGTCCTCTGGTCCATGGTTGAAGGTCGAGAGGAGGAGAAGAGTTTGGAGGGCATTGCTATAGTTTGCCGTTATCCAGATGTGTTTCCCAGTGAGCTTCCGGGATTGCCTCCAGAGCGGGAGACTATTTTCCTCATTGACCTTGTTCCTGGTACGAGGCCAATCTATAAAACCCCGTACCGGATGGCTCCAATAGAACAAGTTGAGTTGAAGAGGCAATTGGATGAACTCCTAGCTAAGGGGTTTATTAGAGTGAGCTCGTCTCCTTGGGCGGCCCCGGTCTTGTTCGTGGAGAAGAAAGATGGCACCAAGCGGCTATGTGTGGACTACCGGGCGCTCAATCAAGTTACCATTAAGAACAAGTACCCATTGCCTCGTATTGATGATCTTTTTGATCAATTGAGGGGTGCCAAAGTATTTTCCAAGATCGATCTGCAATCTGGGTATCATCAGTTGCGGATTAAGGAGGAGGATATTGAAAAGACGGCTTTCAACACGAGGTATGGGCATTTTGAGTTCGTAGTCATGTCTTTTGGACTAACGAATGCTCCTGCCGCCTTTATGGAAGCAATGAACAGGATGCTCCATGAATATCTTGATGTCTTTATCGTCGTTTTCATTGACGACATTCTTGTCTACTCGAAGTCCGAAGAGGAGCACACCATACATCTTGGTCTAGTTTTGGAAGCTCTTCGTAAGAATCAATTCTATGCCAAACTCAAGAAGTGCGCCTTCTGGTTGTCGGAGGTGAGTTTCCTTGGGCATGTCATCAACCAAAGTGGTGTCTGATTGACCCAAAGAAGGTTGTCGCTATGGTTGAATGGCGAAGACCGTCTAGTGTGACGGAAATCAGGAGTTTTCTTGGGTTGGCAAGGTGTTATTATCGGGCGTTTCGTGCACATTTTTTCCATCATTGCTAAACCGATGTCAAGGCTCACTCAGAAGGGGGTTCCTTTCATCTGGTCAGGGGAATGTGAGGCTAGTTTCCAGACGCTAAAGAGCAAACTGGTCAATGCACCTATTTTATCCTTACCGTGAGTGGCAAGCGTTATACGGTGTATGCAGATGCCTCCAGGATTGGTTTGGGTTGTGTGCTCATGCAAGAAGGCTGTGTCATCGCTATGCTTCAAGACAGTTGAAGACTCATGAATGTAATTATCCCACCCATGACCTCGAGTTAGCCGCCGTGGTTTTTGCCTTGGAATTGTGGAGGCACTATCTTTATGGGGAGTCTTGTGATATTTTCACCGATCATAAGAGCCTCAAATATATATTCACCCGGGGAGCTGAATGCGGCAACGTAGATGGTTGGAATTGATAAAGGACATTGATGTGTCGATCAGTATCATCCGGCAAGGCTAATGTCGTGGGCGGATGCCTTGAGTAGAACGGAGTCCCCAAGACTGCTATGCCTTTGGTTGCAGAGTTGGAAAGAGGACAGGTCACTTACTGCTTTGTCGGGTTGCGCAAGAGGAGACTCAGATGATCATTCAGTCTTGCATACCGAGCGGTGCATGAGGCTCGATTGCAGGATCGTTTGCTTCAGGAGGTTCGGCGGAGGATTTCCGAAGGGAAACCTTGGGAATTCAGTATAGACGAGCATGGTTCTATTCGGTTTAGAGGCCGTCTTTGTGTGCCTCAGAAATCGGATGTGAAGATGGACATTCTAAGGGAAGCCCATAGGACTCCGTATTCCGTTCATCCTGGAGAGACCAAGATATATCGGGATCTGAAACAGAGTTTCTGGTGGAAGAGGATGAGGGTGGATATTGCCAAGTATGTGGCTTCTTGTGGAGTGTGCCAACAGGTAAAAGCTGAGCATAAGAGACCTGCCGGTCTGTTACAGCCATTGGAAATTCCAGAATGGAAGTGGGAACACATCACTATAGACTTTGTGATTGGGTTACCCCGCTCACCGCGAGGTAGAGATGCCATTTGGGTGGTTGTGGATAGACTCACTAAGTCCGCACATTTTATTCCTATGAAGACGACCAATTCGGCACCAGATCTAGTTCCCTTGTATATGAAGGAAGTGCTTAGACTCCATGGTGTGCCTAAATCGATTATCTCCGATCGAGACACTAGATTTGTGTCCCATTTTTGGCAGAGTTTGCATAGTGCTTTGGGAACAAAACTCTCTCAGCACATCTTTTCATCCTCAGACAGATGGCCAGTCTGAGCGGACCATCCAGACTCTAGAGGACATGCTTCGAGCGTGTGTTCTTTCTTGGAAGGGAAGTTGGGAGGATCACTTGGCCTTGGTAGAGTTTGCTTACAATATGATTACAGGCTAGTATTCGAATGGCTCCATTCGAGGCGCTTTATGGTCGAAAGTGTGTTTCTCCACTTTGCTGGGATCTGATTGGTGAAAAATCATTGCGTGGTCCGGATTGGGTTCAACAGACCTTTGAGAAGGTGCAAGAGATACGGCGGAATCTCTGGTCGCCGTGAGCCGTCAGAAGAGTTATGCCGATAACAGGAGACGAGATTTGGAGTTTGTAGTGGGTGATCAAGTCCTTCTCAAGGTATCTCCATTAAAGGGTGTTGTTCGTTTTGGTACCACTGGCAAGCTTAGCCCGAGGTACATTGGTCCATTCCCAGTTGTGGCTCGAGTGGGCAGTTTAGCGTACCGTCTGGAGTTGCCAGACTCTTTGAAAGGAGTGCATGATGTCTTCCATGTCTCTATGCTACGGAAGTATCTCCATGACCCAGAGCATAAGATTGATATGGAGCCAATTACGATTGAGCAAGATTTAACTTTGGAGTGCCATCCCCTTCGAATTTTGGACTCTTCAGAACGAGTCATGAGGAGGAGAACCATCAGATATGTAAAAGTTCTGTGGACCAATCAATCTGAGCGGGAGGCAACTTGGGAACTTGAGGACCAGATGCGGAAGAAGTATCCTGCACTCTTTGAGGATGCGGAAGGTAAATTGTTGTTTACCTTTTTGCCTTCCTTTTCTTTTTCTTTTTCTTTCCGTAGCTAAAAGGAGAAGATTCGGGGACGAATCCTTTTTAAGGAGGGGAGAATGTGATGCCCTAGAACTTGAGAGTGATTGTAGGGTTTTTCTTTCTTGTTTTTGTTTCGGAAAGGAATGACGGTTTTGTCGGGGGATGAAACAATTGAAGAAAATGCTGCATTTTAATATTAATTTTGGTGTTTCGGGCTAGGGGAAAAAGGCCGAAGAAAACCTGGGCCTGGACCGGGAATCCCCCTTCCCATCTCCACCTCCCCACCCCCCCTACTTGGCCGGCCCACTTCCCCCACCAAGGGGTGCGCCCCCACCTTGTGACCAGCCACCCTCCCCAAACCCTAGGGTGCCTCCCCTTCCTCCCCTAGCAGCCACACCACATCTCCTCTTCCTCCCCTGCGTGGTGGCTCAAGATCCGCCACGAAACGCGAAGGAGAAAACGAGAAGAGGATCCGTGGAGGCGTGGGGAACAAGCAGATTTCGTTTTCGGTGATCATCGCGTGTTCTTCGTGGGATCTCAAGGGAGAACTTTAGGTAAAATTCCCAATCTTTTACCCCCTGTTATACCTAGGATTGGGAGTGTTTTAGATCTGGTGGTGATTGGATTGGATGGGATTTGAAGGGGGAGAAGGGTAGTTGTTCACGTGGTGCTGTTTCTGAGAGGGAAGATTGTGCAGCGCGGCTTGTTTCACGTTTTACGTGACCTAGACGATTTTTCCTGCAAAAACCTATAACTAGAAAGTTGTAGATAACGTCGAGATATAGCTTTTATATGTTTTTCAGAATTTTTGGGATGACGGTCTGAGAGTTATCTCTGTTGGAAGATGATGAACAGAATCTGGAAACAGATTTCGTCCACTGTGTTGGGAGGTTGTTTAGGCATATTTAACAGTGGAATTGAAATTTTTGATCTTCATGAAAGTTGTAGATCTCGTCAATATCTAGCTACTGTAATTTTTCTGTATTTTTATGAATAGTATAAAAAAAGATACGAAATTGGGAAGAGAGGATGCTGCTGTTCGATCCGGACAGATCAGGGTTTTCGATGTTTAAAAGGGGAACGGGTTGTAGGAAACGTGTGTTTGAATTGTGTGATCAATTGTGGTGTTATTATATACTGAAAGTATGCTTGTTCAGGTGGTGCCCCTTCTGGACGCAACTAGATTCGTCGTCCACGTCGGTAAAGGCAAGTGGAAGTAGTTGTTTTGTTTGCTAAACATTTCATCTCTATGATATTTGCTTTCTATCCATGCTTTATGATGATATGCAAACATGTGGACTCAGTGGGAGGGGTTATGAATGAATTCATGCATGAAGCATTAACTGCATAATCATGCATTGGAAGTATGTCGACGCCAGCGTGCGCAACCGTACCAGTACAACACCGTGTGTTCCTGAGAAAGGGCACGGTGAGGAGGAACATGGCATAAGCATGTGCATCAATCATATGCATTTTACTGAAGTGGTGTGGACTCTTTGATGTGGTATTGTATATGAGGAATGTGGAATGCTAGTTATATGGTGGATGTTATATTAGTATTAGTGGTTCCGCTTGCTGAGATTACCCAATCTCACTACTTGCTGTTTGATGTTTTCAGGTAGCGCTCGTGAGTCGTAAGCATGAAGGGTGGGCTAGCGGCACAATAAAGTTTCTGTTGTCATCACAACTCGCTTGATCTAGCGTTTTAAATAATTCATTAGTTGAATGAAATTTTATTATTTATAGACCCATTGCTGTTCACTTTAAACTTATTCTCGTTTATGGTTGTCCCTTTAGAGATGTGTTATGATTATGGTTGATTCCTGGTTGAATTAGACTTGTTGTCTCTAGTTTTAATGTCATGATATTATTCCTATTTGAATTGCTTCCGTATTGTCTTGTTTTAGGGGAAATGCTGTCAATTTGTTCTTTTACAACAGTGGAGATTTATGGGGTGTTACAGTTGGTATCAGAGCGGGCTTTAGGTCCTTCGTGTAAGAATCTAGGAAAAGATTCTAGCATGAACTAAAATTTTGCTGTGTGAAATTAGTAACATTGCTTAGGTTTAACTTTTAAAATTGCCATAGTATAATAAACTTTAAAAAAAAATTGAATAAGATTGTTAATCAACCTTAAAAATTGACACACTCGCACTATTAGGATGGGATGGGCTGCATTGCATGACATGCGCATGTTCGGCTATATTTATTGTTTGATTGTTGGTGATTTTGGATTATGCTTTTGTTGTTTTTTTGTGATTGTTTGTTTGCGGCTTGTTTGGGTGCAAGATGCCACCAAGGACGCCGCGACAAAGTCGTCGAGGCGACGCCCCGAGCCGCCTGAGGCAGCCGAGCCTACCCAGGTTGAGGGTGGTGTTTCGGCGAATTAGTGGCCGCCATGAGAGCGATGCAGAGAGGAGTTGCGGAGTCGAGGCAGGGCGCACCGGCCGCCCTGCGTGGGCGTGGCTGCAGCACTGTGCCGGTATCGCGGCAGCGGTGGCATCAAGGCTGCGAGAGTGGGTTGGACCGAGGTCGACAGCTTTGATGGTGCGGGCACTCCGATCCAGGCGGCGGATTGGCTGTCCTTTATGGAGTTGCAGCTGGACGCTTTTGAGGTGGCGGCGCAAGATCGTGTCCGCTTTGTAGCACAGCTCTTGAAGGGAGAAGGCCAAATCTGGTGGAGGGGTGTGCTGTCCTCGAGGGGTGCACAGGCGGACTCCTCTTGGGAGGAGTTTGTCCGGCAATTTGAGAGGCGATTCTTTTCCGCCACCTTCCTCGACAAGATGCAGATTGACTTGGGACGGTACACCCAAAACAAGAAGACTATGGTGGAGTATGAGGTTGGCTTCAACCAGATTGTACGTTTTGTGCCCCATGTGGCACGTGATGAGGTGGAGAAGGCCAGGCGGTTCAGGCAGGGACTTCGTCCTGCCATTCGTCATATGTTGGGCGCTTTTCCCGTTGTTGATTTTCGGACAATGGTTGAACAAGCTCTTGGTGTAGAGCTGCAGCTGAACTACACCGAGGAGCATCGCAAACCTCCCATGGGAGAGCAGGATAGGGGCCCCCCAGAAAAGAAGGGCCAATCCTCTGGTACTTGGAACAAGAAGGGGAAGAGCTATCGTCACCAGCCCTATGGTGGCCGTCCTGCTCAGCAGCACACCTCAGGGGGAGGTGTGCCCCAATACCGTGCCATCGTCACTCCTGGCATGGGGATGGTATGTTTTCGTTGTGGCGATTCCCATCGCCGCAGCGAATGCTCATGGAAGGGAAGGTGCACCATCTGTGGTCGGGAGGATCACAAGGATGTGGTGTGCCGGAAGAACCCCAACGGCAAGCTGCGTTGGGAGCCGGTGACACCCTCACCAGGTGGACAGCGTCAGGGAGGCGTGATGCATATGTTGCCATCAGCTCCTACCCCGCAGTATCTCCCGGCGCCTACGTCGACTCCTTCGTTCTACCATGCACCACCTCCAGGGACTTACTGGGTGCCCCAGCTTCCACCGCCGTCTTCTTCCGGGGCTTCGCCGTGATCAAAGGTGTACGGCTTGCCTTGCTCGGTTGAGTCGTAGAGGAAGTAGTCGTACGGGGCTCCCGTCTGGTCCAATGTCTGCTCCAGGAACTGCTCTGGCTCCGGGGACTGCTCCTGCTCCACCGGCGGTCCAACAGACGGATCTAGCGCGGGAGAGGCGAACAAACATAAATAAACGAAAAACAATAATTGAAATTGAAAACTGAAAGGGGAACGGAAACCGAAAACCGGGCCGGGAGAGAACGGAGGGCAAAAAGGGCATTTTGGGAATTTTTAGAGTTTCGAATTGCAGAGCAGAGGGTATTTTTGGACTCAGTAGGTCGAGACGGTTTGGAATATGTGTTTGGTGGAGTTCTGGGATTTTTCGGGATTTTTCTGGGCTATTTTTAGATTAAAAACAAATTTTTAGAATTTAATAATTAAATTAAAACCCGAAAAACGGTTTTTACTGTTTCGACGAAACTGGGCTGGCTTCGGCCGGGGAAATGGGCTGCGGCCCACTTGCAGCGCGGCGAGGCGAGGCCACTGGGCCGGTCGGCCCAGTGCGGTGCACAGGATGGAGGAGGCCGGGCTGAGGCGGGGTGAGGCTGGGCCAAGGTGGCCTGGCCCGGTGCGGACGGGGGGCGGCTAGGGTTAGGGCGGGGCTGAGCGTGGAAGCGGCGGCGACTGGTTGCGGCGGCGGCGCTGAGCGGTGCGGCGGCCGGGGCCGGAGACGGCGAGGGCGAGGGAGGGAGAGGGGACTCACCACTGCGGGGCGAGAGGAGGGGCGGATTGAGAGGGAGCTCGAGGGGCGGCTTTTATAGGCGCGGGCGAGGGCGAGCTGGAGGCCATGGCGCTGGCGGGGCGGCGAGCCGGACGGTGCGCGCGCGCGCGGGGCGACGTGGCGAGGCGGTGGTGGCATGGGCGCGGCAACGTGACGGCGGCGCTGGCGGCGAGCAGACGCAGGCGGCGGCGGTGCTTTGGCCAGGGCCAAAGCTGGAGGCGGCGGGGACACGGCTGCGGGCTGGGCCGGCTTGCTGGGCCGCAGAATCAGGCCGGAGGAATGGGCTGAAGGCCCAAAAAGGCAAGGGAGATTTGGCCCAAAACTAAATAAAAATTTCAAACCCAAATTCAAATAAGATTCAAAATAAAAACAAACTCGAATAAATTCGTTTTGAAATTTTTGAGGGTCACTTCACTGTGTTCTTTTTTCTCTTCATTTTCCAGCTTAAGCCTGCCTGCCCCTACTGGTCGCTTCCACCGGCAGCAAATGACACCGTGTCGATCACAACAACACTAGGATAGTATTTAATTGATTAATCAATTAAGCAGAAGTAATTATTACTAATTAACCACCAACCCTTCACCTCATTGGAGAAAGGCATATAGGTGGGCATGCATGCAACCACTGGCCCAAATATATATTTGTCAGAGTTTGACGTATCACTTTCACCGATCCGCATTGTTGTCTATTCTATGTGCCCTTGACCACATAAATGATCTTAATTTAAAAGGTGCTTTTATGCTTTTTTTTTTAGTTATATAAATATTAAAGCATGCTTCTTTTCTATTTTCATTAATCCTCTAGTGCTGCTACGTTGGGGGTGTTTGGCAGAGCTCCAGCTCTACCAAATTCGTGGAGTTGGTGGAGCTGGATATTCCTAGCTTCACTAGATTCGTAGAGTTGGAGCTGTGGGTATATTAAGAGTGTTTAGGTGATCATCTTGTTTATATTTTAGAATAAAATTATAAACTTAAGTCACTTTATTTCAGCCTACAAATTTCAACTCCGAGGTGAATCTGAGATCTGGAGCTCTACCAAACAGGGCTGTTATATCTAATTAACTGTTTACCCGAGCTCGACTGCTCGCACTAACTAGACAGGCGCTACGATCACGAACGAGTTAGTTAAAGTAGCAGCATGAAGAGGCCATCAGTACATATACTGGATGGATGAGCTCGAGCTCGCGGTGGTGGAGCTCAGTGGAAATTAAAGTATGGCCAGATCGGCTACCACAAATGGCTCGTAACCCCCTTCAGAAGTGGTTTTATAACCGCTTCTAAGCAACCGCGTGTGATACCCGTCCAGTATCACAAGCGGTTGCACGAATCGCTTGTGCTGTGGCACCAGAAGCGGTTGGTAATGTGTCCAGGAAGGCCAGTGGAGGCGCCACGTGGGGGACTCCACAAGCGGTTCGTATTACAAACCGCTTGTGGAGAGCAAGCACTTCAGAAGCGGTTGGAATCACCAACCGCTTGTGGAGGGAATTTTCAATTATATGTATTACAGAATATGTTCTTTCAGTATTTTTGTATATCATTTTTTATCATAAACTTAAAAATGAGTGGAGGAGTTTTTAGCGCAATGAAATATATATTACATATGCTTAATAGTGTAACAAATGTTCACAAGCTAGCTCACTCATACACATGTTCACAAGCTAGCTCTCACAAAAAAAAAACGAACTTAATAGTGTAACAAATGGACAAGTACATACACGCTACCGACGTTTACAAGTTTGAATGAAAAAAAAATGATTATCGAACTCATTTCTTGCGTGCATCAGTCAAGTCCTTGGTCGACGTGGATGTCGTCATAAGTTCGGCGGTGTTCAACGAAGGACCAAGCCTTACGTGGAACTCGCCATTTGGAGATACAACCTCGTCGACAATGAAGCCCATGAGTTGCTCTTGGATTGCGCGTACTCGGTGAGGCGGGAGCACGTTAACGTGCTCATTGATGTTGGGCTGACAATTGATTAAGTGCGAAGTATATAAATATGCGATCACATGCAATTAATTAAAATGTAAGTTGCAGCAAACAAATTGACATGCATACACGAACCTCGGCATAATGTTCCGGCTCATCGCCATGGATAAAACTTTGAATATAGTGGAACACGTAGTAGCCACATAAGTTATTTCCAGCCGTCTGGCGTTTAACCTTCACGGGGAGAAATTTCAGAACATAAGATGAAGAACTGATATGACACATTTGATTTCATATTTGTTTTTGTAGTACGTACCTGAGTATTTATTACGACTTCAAATTCTTTCTTGAATTCTCCTTTCTGCTTCTTCCTGAACTTTGCAAATGTCCTGTTCAGGACGTCAATGAACCATTGGTATTTGTCGATTGGATTCCTTCTTGAGTCATGAACTATAATCCTACTGTTGTCAAGCTCGATGACTAGAAGGATCTAGTGAAACCTATTCGTATATTCCAATATATGCGTAAGTAGCTAGTCGTACTATCAATGTCTTAAGTAATACAAGAACAAGAGGTTTCTGAGAACACGTACTTGAAGTTGAAGGGCAGAAGTTTGTACGGTTTGTAGTGCTGTTTCAATAATGCATGCAAAATGTATGCCTCAACTTGCGGTCTTTGCTGGTCGAATGCCCAGATTTTCTCGTTGACAGCCTGTGGGTCGATGAAGCTAACGTTCTGTTTGCCCAGTCTTGTACATCGTTGTATCTCCATTCTACATAAAAAGGGTTAACTAAGTTAATTAGATATCCAATTTTGTGGTACGAGAGGAAGCAAATGGTAAACTTAGTAGATCGACACTTACAGACACCAGCAGCACATGAAGGACACGTCGACGGCATCTGTTTGGTACAGATGGTACAAGTCCTCGAATTCCAGCCATTTTTCTGTGTTCTTCCCGCGGAAGAAATGCTCATCTTGACAAACGAGGAGGAACATTTTCTCTCCTTTAGATGCCCTTTTCATGTAACATTCATGCAATTGACGCATCTTGATTGGGAGATCATTTATATCTTTTGGATCAATTAGCGGTTTGCCCAACTCATACTTCCATTTGGTTGGTGCCATTGGAAGATCCTGATCTATTGATTCGAGTCCCGCCTCGTTCAGGAATGCCTGGACCCTCAACTGTTCAGCACTCTGCTCATCTTCCACTATCTTCTTCTTTCCCGCCGACATAGCCCGTTTATTTTTCACTGTAGCCTTTCTTATTGTCCTTTCATAGTCTGTTGTCACAGGTGGTGGCGCCGTTCCGCATGACTGAAAGTGTTTCACAATTTTTTTATCTATTTGAACCTTGGGCTTTCGCTTCGCTAGCGCAAGCTGCCTGGCCACATCGGCCTTTACGGTATTTGATAGCTCCTCCGCAGTCAGATCATATGGCCGCTTTGGCAGTTCCTTTAACATTATCTGTTTGTCGGATGCCGACTTCGTGGGAGGAGGTGCCGGTGCGGGATCCCTCCTTCTAACAGCGAGCTTCTTCCTCGGGGGAGATGCTGGAGGCGGAGTCGGGGGAGATGCTGGAGGCGGAGTTGGGCTTCTTTGTGGAGCGGGAGGTGGAGGAGTCGTGGCCAGGACCACCGGGGAAGCATTGCGTGCAGGAGACGTCGGAGGAGTCGTGTGTTGTCGATGTACAGGAGGTGTGCTTGCTCCTCCAACTTGCTCAAACTGCGGGGCCTGTATTGCTGGAAATGTAACCTCCACAACATCTAGAAATATAATGTACTTTTTGCGCCAGAGGATGAATGTGCCGTGGACGGCCTGTCCAAGCTTGGTCACGTCGTCGCCCCCAGCAATCTCCAGCATTAGTTCTTCGAAGCCCCCCACAACCTCTTCCACCGTGACCTTCGAGTATCCAGAGGGTATCTGGTTGAAGTGGAACGTCTGGCCCGCCTCCACCGGATAAGCCATGCCGTAAGCCACCTTGTAGGAGAGGTTACGCATATCAATGTGTAGCTCGCACTGGCGGCGAACCTTGATAATGTCCACGGGATAGCGGGCCTGCGGGTCGTCTGCTTTAGGGGCCACGGCGGATGCGCAACTGCTCTTTTGCGCGTTCGGGCTGATCACGGATTCCGGCGTCGCCTGGACATTACAGGCGGGAAGCTGAAGCTGGCTTATTGCTTCGTAGACTTTTTGCGCGACCAAATTAGGGATGGAAGCCTTCGTAGATCTAAGCTCGTGCTCCAATCGGCTCACTCTAGCCTGGTCTCGCCTCTTGCTTCTGTCCCGGCTCCTGTAACTGCATGTGTCTTTGGAAAAGCTGTGCCTCCACGGTACCTTCCCGAAATCTCGTGTCCGTCCCGGGTGCTCAGGGTTTTGAAGGGCATATGTTAGCTCGTCATTCTCCCTGTCCGTCACCAAGGATCCTGACCGAGATTGGTCGATGGCTTCTGCAATCCTTTGACCAACTTCTTGGACCGTCGGTGCCATCACCAAGCTACCGTCATCTGCAAGTGCGCCCCCGTGACCCAAAAACCAATTGCGAAGGCGGGGCTCCCAATTATCAGTTTCAGGTACAATATCCTGCTGTCGAAGTTCCTCTTCCTGCTTGTCCCATTTCTTTGCAGCCTTGATGTAACCACCGGTGCCGAGATGGTGGTGGTATTTCTTCTTTTGGGCATTCACCTTGTTTTTCTCTCTTGCCGCCTGTCCTGCATCGGACAGCTTGTACTCCTCGAAAGCCTCCCAATGATCCGCCAGCTTAGGAAATTGATTGAAGTCTGGCCTTTCTCCTTTGTCGATGTACTTGCGGGTGAGGGACGACTTCCACTGCTGAAAGGAAGTTGCCATCTTCTTCAAAGCCCAACCCTTGGCCTTCTGTTCGTACCTTTCTGGAAAAGTGAAATTTTCCTTCATATCATTCCAGAGCAGTTCCTTGGTAGCTGCAGGGACTTCGGCCCATTTCTGGATGCTGATTGAGATGTGGTCCCTCACGTGGTATCCGCAAGCATTGTTGAAAGGGCCAACTGCTGATTCTGGGGCTAGCAGACTCCCGTCGTTTCCGACTTCGGTTATCACATACTTGGTCGAAGGCTTCTTGTTTGGTCCTTGGTTAATTCCGGACTGGGTGGCCGATGATGTACCGGGCTGGATACACAAACACATGTTAGAATAATTACATAGAAGACTTGGACATGCTATAGTGGTTAAGAGGATACCTCAGTGTAGCCGGCAACGTTAGAAGTATCCTCGCCGGTACCAGTGTTAGCAGCCTCATCGACAGCGTTAGCAGGATCATCGCTAGTACCAGTGTTAATACCCTCATCGACGCCTAAGATGCTACCCAGCGCAATTGTCTCGAACATCATATTTTCCTCGTCATCGAAATCCGGATCACCACGTCGTGGTGTCGCCATCTATAGTGGGCATGAAATCATATATACAATATTTATATATACTCAAACGGACATACAACATAAAAGTGGGCATGAAATCATGTATACAATATTTATATATAGTCAAACATACATACAACATAAAAGTGGGCATGAAATCATGTATACAATATTTATATATAGTCAAACTTACATACCACAAGAGAGCATGAAAACTCCATACCACAAGAGAGCATGAAAACTCCAACATACAACATACACAAACATATATACAACATACACAAACATACACAAACATATATACAACATACACAAACATACACAAACATATATACAACATACACAAACATATATACAACAGAGAGAGCATGAATGGAACCAACATATATACAATATTTCATTACTCCAACATCAACAGATCAACAAAACTCCTTGTGGGCATTTCACCGAACACCATGCGGGCATGAAAACAGAGAGAGCAGGGGGGTCGTTGCACCAGCTACCTAGGTCCTCCGGGGTGGATTGGCTGGGGGGCGTCGGGCGGTGGTCGGGGGCGTCGGGCGGTGGTCGGGGCGCCGCGTGATGGCGTCGACGGAGTTCTTTGTGGCGCCGCGACAGTCGGTGTGGCGCGGGACTTAGAAAATTTGAAGGTGCGGGCGAGTGTGGGGAATTCAAAATTTATAGCTCACCCACCTCTACAAGCGGTTCGTAAGTCCTACCGCTTGTAGAGGTACTTCTACAAGCGGTTCTTAGTACCAGCCGCTTGTAGTGGTACCTCTACAAGCGGTTCTTAGTACCAGCCGCTTGTAGAATGGACTATAGGCTGGCTTCACCGCTTGTAGTGGACCCCGACTCCAAGCGGTTGGTGATACAAACCGCTTGTAGAGGTATTTCTACAAGCGATTGGTATTACGAACCGCTTGTAGTGGACCACGAGTACAAGCGGTTGGTACTAAGAACCGCTTGTAGAAGTACAGCCAGGTAATACTTAAAAGGGTTTCGTGCCTGATGTGGTTAACAAGAAATCTCCTCTCCCCCCTGGCTAGCGCGGGCGCTTGAGTGCGGGCTTGTGGCCATCCATGAGGTTGCCTGTTCGAGCCCCACTCGCGCCCCGCTGGCCTTTCTATTTTTTTTAAATCCAATTACAAGCGGTTGGAAATGCAAACCACTTGTAGAAGACCATGACTACAAGCGGTTGGTAATACAAACCGCTTGTAGAGGACCCCGAGTACAAGCGGTTTGTACTAAAAACCGCTTGTAAAAGTACCGCCATGTGATACTTAAAAGGGTTTCGTGCCTAATGTGGTTAACAAGAAATCTCCTCTCCCCCCTGGCTAGCGCGGGCTTGTGGCCATCCATGAGGTTGGCTGTTCGAGCCCCGCTGGCCTTTCTTTTTTTTAATCCAACTATAAGCTAGCTTTATGGGCTTCAAGTACATACATAAGTCTATGAGCTTCATCGTTTTCTGTGCTCGCGCGAATGAGGGTGCTCAACAGCCTTGGCCGGATAGCGAGCGGAGAGAGAATAGCGAGCGGAGAGAGAATCGTTTTCTTTTGTTTGTAGAAAATATGTACAAGCAATGTTAAACATCAACATATCAACACGATCATATGGAATAATGTAAAAGCAATGTTTCATATGGAATAATGTATACAAGCACTACATCTTAAGTCTTCGTCTTTACAATTGTTCCTTCGTTATGATCGTGACGTATGTAATGAGCATCGACATCACTGTCACGCAGGACGTTTATGTCAACATCAACTGTAAAAGGAGGGAGCTCATCGAACTGACCATACTCTTCCTCGTCGGTGACGTTCTCAACTCCTACAATCCTTCGTTTGCCTTGGAGAACTACATATCGCTTCGGCATTACCTTTTGCTTGTCCTTTCGATTTTTAGGCTTGCTTGACATGTCCATTACATAGAAGACTTGGATCACATCGTTCGCGAGAACAAACGGTTCGCGCCTATAGTCGACTTCTGTGAGATCCACAGTTGTCATGCCGTATTTGTCGACCTTCACACCATTTGGAGTCAGCTTGACCCATTGGCACTTATATAGAGGGACCTTGAGAGGTCCATAGTCGAGCTCCCATATTTCTTCTATGAAACCATAATATGTGTTCAACCTGCCACTGTTGTCTTCGGCGTCTATACGGACACCGCTGTTCTGGTTGGTGCTCTTGTTATCCTGGGATCTGGTGTAGAATGTGTAACCATTGATATCATACCCCTTGAATGTCACAATTTCTTGTGATGGTCCCCGGGCCAAGCGTTGCAATAGTTCATCGTTTGACCCTTCCTCAAGGATGTACTTCTGTAGCCAGCTGCCGAAAGAATCCATGTGCTTCAAGGTTATCCAACTCTCTGTCTTCCCTGTGAACTCGCGGTGTAGGACACTCTTGTGCTGAAGGACATAGGGGGCAACTATGGTTGATTGCTTCAGAACAGTGAAATGTGCTTGCTTGAATGCAGCAAGATCATTGCATGCAACTGCTTGCCTTCCTATTGTGCCTTTGCCCCGTAGCCTCCCCTCGTGTCGTGATATGGGGACGCCGATAGGATTTAGATCATTCATGTAATCAACACAAAACTCTATCACCTCCTCCGTCACGTAGCCCTCGGCAATGCAGCCTTCCGGACACAAACGGTTACGAACGTACTTCTTGAGGACACTCATGTACCTCTCGAAAGGGAACATGTTGTGCAAATACACTGGTCCGAGGATATCTATCTCCTTGACAAGGTGAACGGTGAGATGAACCATGATATCAAAGAATGCAGGAGGAAAAATCATCTCGAGGCTAACCAAACTTTGTACCACATCAGCCTCCAACTTAGGCAGTTTAGGTGGTTCGACGACCTTCTGCGAAATGGCGTTCAGGAAGGAACATAGCTTTGTGATTGTCCCCCGCACCCACTCGGCAAAGATACCTCGATAGCCATCGGGAGCAACTGTGTCATCAACACAAGGCAGTCATGGGATTTTAGGCCTTGGAGTTTCTTCTCTTTCGTGTTTATGAGTCTCTTTACATTTGAGGAGTATCCAGAAGGGACCTTCACACTGTTCAAACACTCAATCATGCTTTTTTTCTCTTCTTTGCTTGGAGTGTAGCTCGCAGGATGTAGATAAAGTTGTTTTGTCCCTTCTTTGTTTTTCGGATGTAGGTCACTCCTCACCTTCATGTCTTCAAGGTCCTTCCGAGCTTGCAGTGTATCTTTCGATTTGCCGTACATATCTATGTAGCCTAGCAGGTTCAAGCAAACATTCTTCGTGATGTGCATGAAGTCAAGCGAGTGACGAACCTCTAAAAGCTCCCAATACGGCAGGTCCCAAAATATTGATTTCTTCTTCCATGTGACCGCTTGACCATCCTCGTTCTGCACAGGTATGCTTCCAAGACCCTTCCCAAATACTACTTTCACATCCTTTACCATAGCAAATACAAGTCGCCCATTACGATGCTGAGGCTTAACACGAATTTCTGTTCCCCCGTTAAATTTACTGCCTTTCCACCTCAAAGCATGATTGCTATGAAGAAACCGGCGGTGGCCCATGTACACACACTTCCGAGAGTTTTTCAGGTACATGCAGTCTGTTTCATCTATGCACTGGGTGCAGGCTTTAAACCCTTTGACAGTTTGGTCGGACAGGTTACCGAGAGCAGGCCAATCGTTGATTGTTACAAACAACAATGCACGCAGGTTGAAATAATCTCTTTTGTACTCATCCCAAACCCGTACACCATCCTCCCACAACTTCACAAGGTCTTCAATCAATGGTTTCAAGTAGACATCTATGTCATTTCCAGGTTGCTTCGGGCCTTCGATCAACAATGGCATCATGATGTACTTCCGCTTCATGCACAACCATGGAGGAATGTTATAGATGCAAAGCGTCACAGGCCAGGTGCTATGGATGCTGCTCAACTGACCGAAAGGATTCATCCCATTGGTGCTCAACCCAAACCTTATGTTTCTGACCTCATTTGCAAAGTTCGGGTAAGCCCGATCGACTTTCCTCCACTGTGAGCCATCTGCGGGGTGTCTAAGCAACCCGTCTTCCTTACGCTCCTCTTCATGCCAACGCATCATCTTGGCATGACCTTCGTTAGCAAACAGACGCTTCAACCAGGGTATCACAGGGAAATACCACAATACTTTGGCTGGAATTCTCTTTTTCGTACGATTCCCATCTAATTCACCTGAATCGTCACGCTGCACCTTATACCGTGATTCTTTGCACACTGGATAAACCTCCAAAGCGGTGTACTCATTGCGATACAGGATACAATCGTTAGGACATGCTTGTATTTTCCGTACTTGCAATCCTAAAGGACAGAGGACTCGCTTCGCTTCATACGTAGATTCGGGTAGAGTGTTACCTTCCGGAAGCAACTTCTTTACTAGTGATAACAAACCATTGAATCCCTTGTCTGACACACCGTATCTGGCCTTCTATTGCATGAGTTCTAGTGTAGTACGCAGCTTTTTGTGGCCCTGTCCACAGTTTGGGTACAAAGCAGTTCTGTGGTCCTCTACCATGCTCTGAAACTTCTTGTATTGTCTTTCCTTTGTGAACTCTCCCTCTCCGTCACGGAGCATCTGATCTAGCTCATCATCGCCAAACTCGTCGAGTGTATCTTCCACGGATCCGTATTGAGTGGTGTCCGGCATACTGTTGGCTATATCTTCCTCTTCTCCGTCTTCTTCATCGTCGTCCTGTCGAATCACCTCTGTTTCGTCATGGTGGGTCCAGCAGGTATAGTTTGCCATGAAACCTCTCGTGATCACATGCCTCATAACCATCCATCGTTCGGAATGCTCCTTCTCATTCTTGCAGTCTACGCAAGGACAACGTATGAAGCTTCCTGGAGGCAAGAATGCAATTTGCGTCGAGAAACTCCTTCATGCCATCTCTGAACTCTCTTGACCGACGGTCTGCATTGTACATCCATTGCCGGTTCATCTACACAAACAAAAATATTAACAACATCTATCACAATATTTAATTAAAGCTAACTATGTCTAATAGTTTTGTATTTTTTAATCATTCTGTATTGTTTTAACTAAAGCCAACTAATTATTTATAATCCTCCTGCATTTTTTAAAATAAAACTAACTAATTGTTACGTTTTCATGCAAATCTTTTCTCTTCCCCACCTTTGTAATTTTTGAATGTTTCACATTTATTGCATTTCATTTCATACACCAAACAATATATGACCTTAAAAACAAAAAAAATTAGCCAAAGAAAAGAAACACTAATTCCCACAAGAACAAAACATAATTTCTCAACATCCAATGCACAAAAAACATCAATATCTATGTGAGAAGGATGTCGGCAACATATTACTCACCTTAGGAACAATTAATTCGGAGCTAATAGCCTCAATTGAAAATTTTGGCAGCACCTCCCCATGAATAGCTCTCGGCCCACCACTGTGATTTCCTGTGCGAGCTCGGGGAGGAAGACAGGGTTTAAATGTGCTGGGCGGGGGGAGAGGTCTCTACAAGCGGTTCTACATACAAACCGCTTGTGGAGCTACACTACACCTCTAGAAGCGGTTTGTAACACGAACCGCTTGTAGAGTGTGGGCTCCAGAAGAGGTTCGTGTTAAGAACCGCTTCTAGAGACCCCCTCCCGCCCGTTGCCCACGAACCGCTTGTGGCACCTAGAGCACAAGCGGTGCGCACCTAACCGCTTGTGATAGACCGGTTGTGAAGGCCGGTTCTGTAGTAGTGAGAGCAATTATTAATGGTAGAAAAAATATTAGTACTAATTAAAATTCCAACTAACGTTAGAAACTGAGCCTTCCCTACGGCTTGAATTTAGGTGACTATTCTTCTTAATTAAATAAATCTATGTCTAGGTCCCTCGCAAAGAAATGATACATAGGTATTATTTTTGAAATTCCAACCAATGTTAGAGGGGTAGACCCCGACAAACTTTTAGGGGGCCAAAGTGTCGTTGTTCGGAGAGTTGAATTCTTGTTGTGGTACCGGATAGCACAACCGTACGTGTGTATATGCATGGTGACTCTTGCATATATGGTCCCATATCACTGTTTATAAAGTAGGACGTTAAGAGTGCGACTACAGGACGGTGTTCTGTTCGAAGCCATATCTACGGAATAGCTCAACACCGTTGGATTGAGTCATTCAAAGCCATTCACGTACTTTCAATTCATAACCACACAAAATCCTTTTCTTTTCTTGAGATTCAGAAGGTTCACATATATGTTTTATGACGTTTCACATATAAGTTTCATGATATTTTACAGATAAGTTTCATTAGGTTTCACAGATAAATTTCATTAGGTTTCACGGATAAGTATCATTGTGTTTCACGAATAAGTTTCATTAGATTTCACGGAAATTAGGTTTCACAGATAAGTTTCATTGTGTTTCACGGATAAGTTTCATTAGGTTTTACGGATAAGTTTCATTATGTTTCACGGATAAGTTTCATGATATTTCACATATAAGTTTCATCAGGTTTCACAGATAAGTTTCATCAGGTTTCACGTATAAGTTTCATGCTATTTCACGGATAAGTTTCATGATGTTTCACGGATAAGTTTTATCAGGTTTTACGGATAAGTTCCATGCTATTTCATAGATAAGTTTCATTAGGTTTTATAGAAAAGTTTCATGCGATGAGAGAAGAGGGGTGAGCATCGCGCAAGCCAAGGACGCCGCCGGCGTCGCCGTTGAGCTCGACGAGGAGACGCCCCGTGTCAAGGCCAACAGCAAATGGATCCTGAACTGCATCGTCGCTAAGGAGAACGCACGTTAGATGTCTATCCCATTGTTATGAATAGTTTTTCCGATAGTCATATATATGCTACTTCGGTTTTTTTCTGTCACTTAACTAGTGGAGATGAACCTGAGTGGTCATGGAAATTAAAAAGCAAATTTAGGTAATTAGTTTCTGTTTAGCAGAATTCAGATGAGTAAAGTTTAAGGACCTTTGGCGCGATCCACAAATCGCGTAAGTCCTGCTGGTTGAAGAATCCATACAAAAGCATTAGATCCGCTAATAATCAAGGAGATAAGGAATATTGAAATATGATCGAGAAGAGCTACACTGTAATTTTCTCCTCATTTCGACTTGTCAACAGACAGCAGTGGAGCCTAATGTTGGTATCTTACCACATCCAAGACACTATAGTTGCATCATATGCGCGCGTACGGTACCGAAATATTCTTCTTTGAAGTTTTTCACTGCCAGCCCGACAGACTAACTGACGAATATACAATAGTGCACACTCAGCTAAAGCAAGATGCTCACACTTCCAAGCACCGTACACCAACCAATACGCGTAGGAAACAGGGGCTAGCTAGCTCTTTCAAACTAACGTACGTGGGAGGTCAAACTACACAAGCTAGCTGATCTTCTCCTGTACATGGAGTCATGGACGATATGATGGTGGTGCTTGCGCACGTTCCACGGCTAAGAGCGCTTGTGGCCCCCCAATCATACTGAGCTATCACTTTTCTAGCCTCTGGTAATTTTTTTAATTTAGTTTTCTTATGAACGCAATTACAAAATCAGTCTTCTTGACTATAAAAACGCTAACAGATGATGCATATTATCTGCCACGCTTCCACGCTCAAGGGTCCGAGTGTACCTACCGAGCTTTGTTACCTCCGTAGCATGAATATGCACCTATGTAATTAAGCAATAGTCATTAATGAAGTGGTTAATCAAATGATTAATTCATTAAATGATTAATTAATTAAAGTGAATGATTAATAACACAATTGCTTGTCGAGCTATGGAACCTCACTAGGACTTGCCATGGCCCACCAAAATAGCCAGTGACGCGTGTCACTTACTGACACTTCTACGGTTGGGGAGAAGATTATTTTTATAATTACGTTTGGTAAGAGATCATATTTACAACAAAAAAGTTTGTCGCGGAGACTAGAAAAGTGATGACTTCTAATAATACTGGTGCCGGATCGAAAATCGACCGGCATGCATACGGAGTACCGGTGCTGAATGTTCTGAATCTATATGTACTGGCTGATGTCGAACTCTCATGTGCCTACCTACTTTCTTAAGTTAATTCATTTTTTGAAAAAGAAAAAAGAAAACATACTGACTGATGTGCCTTAATTTGACGCATCTTCCGATATATATTTTGAAAAAGGATAAAATTAAAATGACGTGCCTAAAAGTATTCCGGGAATAAAAATATTTCAGTCGGCAAACAGGATTCTTCCGGCTAACTAGCTAGCCAGATTTACACAAGTGGTTCCAGGGATCAATCAAGGTATATGGCTAGACCGTGGAATTGGCCGTCAAACTCCCACGATCAGTAGTCCTCGAGCATTCATGCCTTGAGGGCTTTTGGAATCAATGGATGCCTATTTCACTTCTTACGTACATTTATTTGGATGAATGATGCTTGTAACATCTCTTTGACATGCCGGTGTCCTTGGCCATGTATTGAAGTGCAATGGTGCTTGCTTCTTGTCATAGACGTGCACAAAATAATTGAGCCTAATCATCATTAATTAATTCATGACAAAAGAAAAGGACTTTCTTGGAAAGAAGAAGAATAAGAAGGAAATATACAGTAATTGTAGATAAACCAAAGGTGAGCTAGGTTTTGTATTAAAGCTTTGGAACCAAAGTTTTGTATTAATATAACCGATCACAACATATATTTGTAAGTGTACGTATTTGATTCTTGACCGTACTATAGGGAGACTGCTCCAATTAATACATGTATAATATCAAAGTAATATGTTTAATTACCATCCACAAGCTAGCGGCAGTGGAAAGAAGTGCACGGCACCTGACTCATCGAAGCATAAAGCACCTACTTTTTTAAAAATCTGATGGCCGGGACACATGCATGTTTGAACATTAAGTGTACGTACTCGATCCCTAGCTAGCACCTTGCTAAAATCAAATTCCCTAGAATCTCCGGTCCACAAGTAGCAAAAGTCATCTGCCGAGATCATCTCAAATCTTTTCTTTTTATCACAGCGCATATTCTTTCCCCGGTCGCGACAAATGAGAGTAGATGTATCGTAACCATACATGCAACCGAGACCAACTAAGAGTCACACATCCAAAGGGGGTTAGATCAGATAAACTGATTCATTCACGCATTGAGGCAACTATCAGAACCGTACACAAGTAGGAGTGTCATGTATGTGTGTTGCTCATGATAAAATGCCAGTTTTATGCCGACCGTCTACACAGCTTGCGCAGCGCAGGTCGACTCAGCTAAGAGATAAAGCTCAAACAAAACGGAGCAATCCCAGGTGGTGAAAGTGTGATGCCGACTGGGCAAGCACCATGCTAGCTAAGCCACCAATTAACAGTTTGATGTCAGATATATCCACGTACGGCATGCGTAGGCGCCCTGCCTGCTTGCCTGCCTGCTTGGCCTGAGATATCCGACTTTTCACTGTCCAGTCACTCTCCGGATCAAAGCGAATTAGGGAATAAACAGCTTTTTAAATTCCCTTTTCTTGTTTACCGCTAGCTAGCTCTGGGATATATCGATCGATTGCTAGAATCTTTATTCTCGCCTCTTTGTTTGTTGGATCCGTGACATAAGATTCATCAAGTGTATGCCTCTCAACAAAGAAAAAGATTCACATCAAATAATGTTCTATACTAGCTAGCTATTGCTAACGAACAAAAACATACGAGAGGTGCTTCTATGCTCTTCCTTTTAAAAGTTGCACAACTATTAAAGCATGAATGAAGGGTAGATGGTGATTACTTACCCCTTCGCTTACTTCAAGATTTGTGCAACTTGTACTAGAAGGAAGAGCATAGAAACACCTCTCAAAACATAACGAAATGGCTCACGGTTTCAAGAGTTGCCAGTCTGCTGTGGCATTGTCGATCGATCCGGAACATATCAGAACCTGGCCTCTCGTGTTGACTATGAACAACAGCTCAGCCTCGTAGAAGATCGTGGACTAGCTGCAAGCCTGCAAGTACTAGTTAATTTTATGTTCTTGGATCGTGCTCACTGAACCATGTATTGTCCTGCACTGAGGATGTCGATGGTGGACCCACTACTACAGAAATATACATATTAGTATCGGTTCTTTTTCGTCATCACTGTCGGTTTTGGTGGTGATAGAAAGTCTAGCGACAGAGATGACGAAGTTTTATCACAGTCGGTTTTGGAACGATTGTGATAGTTCACTCATCACAATCGGTTTCCATAGAGAACCGATTGTAGTAATTACACATCACAATCGGTTCCCATATAGAACCAATTGTGATAGTTAACTTATCACAATCGGTTCCCATCAAGAACCGATTGTAATAATGTCCACATCACAATCGGTTCTATATAGGAACCGATTGTGATGAGTAAACTATCACAATCAATTCTATATGGGAACCGATTGTGATAATTAACTCAGCACAATCGGTTTCTGATAAGAACTGACTGTGATAATTAACTCAGCACAATCGATTTCTGATAAGAGCCCATCATTTGTAACACCCCGGCACCGCATGTGCCCGGAATGTTACACCATCAAACATCATCTAGCACAAGACACTAGAATAATTTAGCAAAGCAAGCTAACATACTAGCAATTTACCGAAATTATTAGAAATTTCGGCAGTACCTCCCCTAAAAGTAGGACGTCCACTCAGCAGACAAAGACAGCATTTAATATAACAACAACATAAGTAATTTAAGATAAACAACCAAGCACAAACATAGGTCATGGTATCAACTAACCGTCATGACCCAACGAAGCACATACAACTACCACAATTTAATTACAAGGCATGAACTCATTAAGATTAGAAGCAACAAGTTAATATGAAACTATGGTGATTCAAAACGTGTTCGTGCCACTACTCCCTTCCATGCATGTCAACTTCAAGGTACCTACAAACAATAAACAACCAAGTGTGAGTCGAAGACTCAGCAAGTACATCAAAGGGATAAACATAGCCAAATAGAATTTCTTAAGTAGTAACATACTAACAACCCTTAATTGAATTCATCAAGTAGAAATGGAAAGAAATAAAACCGGTAATATCACGATCCTTACTCATCTTTACTTGAGACCACAATTCAACGTCTTAACCCCTTTTTTTCCACATCACTTAGTGGACTTTCGTTAGCAATGCAATGCAATGAGATGATGAATGCATTCATGCTCATGCACCTTTTCCTCAATTATACCGGTATAATGAGTGCGCGCCCGTTGACGTGCACCCTCTCATTCCCTTCCATCCCGTGGAGGGGCCTACTCTTAATGACTCGCTCCCATCCCCCACAATGGATGGGACTACGAGGTAGGACTTCCTAGTGGCCCTCCGGATTAGTCATAACTTTCTCACCGACCTCACCGGATTAGTTATGACTTTCTCACCGACCTGGCCTTTGTCTCATGTAGGACAAGAATGCAACCAATGCAATCGATAGACTACGAGGTAGGACTTCTCAAGAGCTCTCCGGATTAGTCATATGTTCCCATATGACTTTCTCACCGTCCTGGCTCGAATATCTCATGCATGACATGAATGCAAAACATGCAACCTCTATTCTCAACTAAAGGTTTCAATCAACAAACTCACTTCAGTGCGCGCCATCGAATCATTCACTTTTAAAGAAAATGGATCATAAGTAATCCCTTGTCATTTGCCATAATTCAACTTCCCAAGTTGAGGCAAAAATAATGACAACACTTGTTCCTACTCATAGAAATAACACGTAGCTAATTTACCCACCGTCACCCTTCTCATTTCAACATTCTCAACGATACAATATGCTTACCATGAATCCAACTTACCAACGACAACTCTCAACAGAAATCCATTCTCATCATCACAAGAATGAGCACCAACAGTACTAACAATTGCAATAATCCATATGAATTAGCATAAAACATTTATAACAAGAACATCTCAACCCCACATGCAAGCCACCCTCAGAAGCTCGATGTACTTGCCTTTACCCACGAAGAATGGAGTGGCACGGGGCTGGGGCCACTCCTGACGTCACACATCCTGCACAAAGACACATAAAAACATTCCCTCAAAACTAAGCAATCATGCTCTATAGCCAACCCAAAAACAAATCCGAACCACAAACTCATAAGTCCCACTTTAGGTTAACTTAGAACAATCTACACTCAAGTGCCAACAATAATCTCATTAGCTTTCAATTAAAAGACTACTAGATACTACTCCACTCAAAACACTTAAATCAACCCTACTAATCATTTTGCCCCAATCTGGACAATAGGCACTAGAATTAATATAACTTTTGCAAAACTGAACCAAATTCAGTGTTCTCAGGCTCTAATTAACCACAAGAACCTTATCTTCAAATTATTCCACTCGTCTATTCAGAAAAATGCCTCTAACTAATTTTAAATAACAGATTAAGAATCAGCCTCTATTTTCAGTCCCTACAGGACAGCATGCAGTGCTTACTTCATAAAAATTGCTATACTAATCGGAATCAAACAAACGATGGCTGTTTCATAATCTCCACAAAGTTCCTCACAACTCTCTAGGCAAATGGAAACTCTAATTCAGCCTCCAAAGTCCTCAAAACTTAACCTGAACATTGCTCCAAACTCTCTGCATGTCTGAACTTTCTTCACAAAACAGAATTATGGACAGCAGGTTCATCAAGGCACAAAAATTGCTATACAACTCCAAATCATTTAAACGAAGACATTTGAACATCTACGGGAAATTTCTCAACTTTTTCTAGGCAAAAGGAAATCCTAATTCGGCACCCAACTTGCCCTAAATCACAGATTAAGGCAACAGCTCTCATCTGAAAAAGACATTGGACAGCAAACACTAAAATAGCCATAACTTTCAAACGGCTAGGCGAAAATTCACATTCTTGTACTCCACTTAACCGTAAGAGAAAGATCTACAACTTTCCCTTCATCCGTACCACCAGAAAAACGATCTAGGATCCCCAAATCAGCCGTCCAATGCGGCGGCTGGAATCTGCCCGAAAACAGAACTTGCACAAACTCTAGGGTTTCACTCCAATCCGCCCAAAAATCAAACAAAACTTGGGGGAAACTACTCTATCCTCAACCCTACACACACCATAGCCTCCACAACAAAAATCCCCAATTCTTACCTGGGTTCCATGCGCCAAAACGGCAAGGGAAGGAGGAGGGGTGCTGCTGCCTTGGGGAGGAGGCACCATGGCTTGAGGAGGAGGAGGAGGAGGAGGAGCTTGGGCTGCTCTCACGGGAGAAGGAGCAGGAGGAAGGAGGAGAGGAGGCCATGGGTGCTGCTACTTTGGGAGGAAGAAGAAAACAACGGAGTTGCACGGTTGGGGGAAGGAGGAAATGCTTCTCCATGGGGTAGTGAGGGGAGGGGTAGAAAAGGAAAGATGAAAATTCTTAGGGTTAATAAAATGAGCACTTTCCCACTTAATTAGGGCCCTAAAACACCCACTAAAATCGAAGATTAAGTCCAACGTACTCCACCTTGGAAGCCACGAAAAGGATGATATTACATCATTCATCATCCGAAAACAGCACATTCATTCACAAAACACATAACATTCACAATATGTTGTCACAGAACATACATCACAATCTGTAATACATTATCACAGAACATTCACATAAACATCCAAGCATATCGCATTCAGTACACATCACATTGACATTAATATTGTTTACATTATTAAATGGACTAGTAAGAGCATGTCGGGTCTCTAAATCTACCATCCTCCATTATAATTTATATCCAGTACCACTGGCATAAATGGTCTCATAATTTCTTGAGATCCTTGCTGCTTAGGCTCTTCCGGGGGATATCAAGGTCCTGCAAAATAGAAAGTAGTGCACTAATATATTTAAGTTTTAAAATTTGATTGTAACAGACTAATGGTATTATGCATGTAAACAAATACCACATTGGCGGTATTATATTAACAATAGTGCGATTAATCAGTTCTATACCTTAGGAAAAAGATATGAGCCGCCGACTAGAATCAGCATGTGATGCATCACATAAAAGCTGTAACATCCCGGCATTTAGTATGCCCGAATGCTACCAAACATAGACTAAGCAACCTCTAAATACCACAATTACAAGTAAATTACAGCAAAGGAGCAAATGCTAATACCGAAAATTTCAGCAGCATCTCCTTTGTTTTTCCAAGAATTGAAGCAACAACAATAGCATATCAATATATGGCAATATAATAGACATCTAAAATAGCAATAAATAATGGCATGACAGCAATATAAGTCAAATTTCAAGCATCCAAAGTCTTCATGAGCCAAACGAACAATAAGACTCTCATAACGCAAAACTAAGCCATAAACCAATATGCATCACACTAAATTTATTATCAAGACTCCAAATGAATAACTGTGGGAACAAATGTGTGAAGTTACGTGTCGGAGTGTGACTAGTTCCCTTCCCCGCATGCCGGTCTCATGGTACCTAAAACAGCAAGAAAGGACAAGCGTGAGTTCAACACTCAGCAAGTATATTGCAATGGTACAAAAGAACAATTACATGGCTACAACACCTCACATCATGCCTATCATCTTGTTCATGCTCACATAACATTATTCACATATCATCATCATCATGTATGCTATGCGATGCGATGCACATGTCTCCTGGAAACTCATATCGGTATGGCTGACTGCACACCCGTCGGTGTGCACCCTCTCTTCCCTTCCATCCCGAAGATGGAGGGTGCCTACTCCTCGCTTCCATTCACCGCGGTGGATGGAATCACGATGTAGGACTTACTCAATGGCGCCCCGGACTAGTCATAACTTTCTCACCGACCTTACCGGACTAGTTATGACTTTCTCACCGACCCGGCCATGTATCATGCCATGTATGCAAACATGCCAACATCATAGATAACTTGTACATTAACACATGGCATCACAACATAATAAATCATATTCATCATATCAATGGCAAACATTAAAGCATGGCATGTGAACACATCATATATTCAATTTCAACTTATCAAAACTAGCAACGTACAACCCGCTACCCATTCCAATACACTTGCCTCAACCACGGGTGACGGATTGGCGAGAAGTAGAAGGCACTCCCGGGGTCACTCTACCTGCACATAGGTACCACACACTCAAAATCATGCCAACAAAACAGTACTCAATCACTCATCTACCCCGACTTCGCAAACTACTCGCAAAACCCAAAAATAGAGGTTATGTCCCGTCGGGATAGCAGACTTCCAATGAGCATAACTTGAGTTCTAAGACTCCGAATCGATTAAACGAGTACATCCTTGCATAGCTTAGGAAATTTCCTAACTTTTTCTAAGTATATGGAAAATCTGATCCGGCTTCTAAAGTGGTTTAATCTACATAATACCATGATCTGTTCCAATCTCGTCACAGTTTTGAACACGTTCGGTAAAACGAGCATAACTTTCAAACGGCTGATCGGAATTAAGCATTATTTACGTCCAATTAAAGGTATTTCAATTACCTACAACTTATTCAACAGGCGGATGACCAAATTCCGAATCTAAATTGGCGAAAACTCAAACCCTATGTCAACTGCACAATCTGCCCGAAACAGAGAACGTGGCAAACTCTAGATTTCATCTAATCTACCCAATCACAGCACCACCAATTGATCTAAAAACATGATATCAACCCCTAGAACAGTACCTAGACCAACCCCAAGATTTCCCCTAGCCATACCTTTGCCCGACGAACGAAGATCCGACGAATCTCCTCCCGGTTCGCGCGATCTCCTTCCTCGCTCCAAATCCACCGGATCTCCTCGTTGCGGAGCGCTCCAATGGACGGATCTGTGGGGTGGTGAGGTGGATAACTCCCCTAGGGACAGCAAGGGTGGTGGAGAGGAGAGGAGAGGGGTGGTGGAGCAATGGGGAGGAGGGAGGAGGGGGTGGCGCACAAAGGGGGGAGGGGCGGCTGGTTTGGGAGGAGAGGAGGAGGTGGGGGCGGCTAGGGCTGGCTTGGGGTGCACAAGAGGGCAGGGGGAGGCGCCCCAACCAGGAATCCCACTCCCACTTGGACTCAAACACCTTCCCACCAAAGCCCACTAAGGCCCAAACTCCCGGAATCGGCCCAGAAACACGAATAAACCTCACCGCATATAGTTTTAACTTCCGATTTCATATTTTATAATGTTTTGACCTCAACATTCACATTTTATAAGATTACGACACTCCGTGGTGTCACAAAAGCCACATAGGTCATCACACCCCTGTTGATGACACTGTGAACAAAGAAACTTAAATTAGGAGATGAATAATAGGTGTGAGAAAGAAATCCTATGATAGACACTTGTACCTTGAAGCGCTTACACTCCAGTTTGTTGCCTTGTTTATCCTTGTGTCGGCCACATTCAGCAATGTAAGACAAGAAAGCCCTACATACATTGGAGAGATGCCATTGAGGTGAAAAATATCTAACGTAGTTCAATAAGTAAAGTTTTAGGTTAGAGGAATGTACTTACTTCTCCAAAATAGGTTGGATCACGTAGCCCATCGGTCTATTTTTGAGTGAGTTAAATGTGTAGACTTTGTTTTCACTCGGAACAACCACAAGTAGAACCCAACGGTTGCTTATTAAACAGTACACGGTGCAAGAAAATAAGTTCATATACGGTTTAAGTGCGTACAAGTAATTGAATTTTATAGTAGTACATACTCCTGGTGGTACGGGAAGAGAATGAAGTCCTTTTTCGCCTCAGCATGCAATGCCTGCTTGATGTATGCTACGAGGAACTCCGATTGCAACCTAGCCATGGTCGCAAACACCATCTCGGGGTCGACAAACCCGACAAGGTGTCGACCCATCGCAGCTCGCTGTCTCATTATCCTACAAGTCATGTCAATTGTTAAAAAACATAGCCAAATCAATAAACAGTCATATGGATGAGTATGGTGCGATACTCACAGCGTCCAACATCATAGAGTAGAAATATTGATGGCTTTTAAGCTGTACATGAAGAACAGATCCTCAAAACTCACTGGGAAGATCCCATCCTCCTGGCGATGGAATTGTCCCCCTCGATACCTCACATTGAAATCGACACGAGGCTCCACCTCATGTGACTTGTCGATATACCATCCATGTAGCAAGCGAGTGCACAAGCCTAAAGCATTCAATTCATGGCTTGGGAGAAAGGGTTTTCCATGTATGAACCGCTTATAATCATTAGGGTCCACTGTGGCCTCTGACAATTTTGCCTTCTTCACAGAGGGATTCTCCGAGCTCTCCTATGGATTTTTTGTCAGCGTGGTAGTACCCCTTTTGCGCACCCGGGTGCTAGGAGCCGGAGAAGTTATAAGTGTAGCTGGAGGAGCAGATGTAGCATTAGGAGAAGGTGCAATAGCAGGAGAAGGTGCAGCATCTGGAGCAGTTGCAGAAGCAGCAGCGGTTGCAGTAGCAGTAGCAGGTGTAGGAGCAAACGTAGGAGGAGGTGTAGGAGCAGTACCCTGTAAAGCACATGCATATGTAACGAGACGTGTTGCAGTATTGAAATGATGGACAAGATGCGGGGTTTTATACCTTCTGCACTATGACACCCGTCGCGGGCCACTTGATGAACGACATCCGTGCTTGCCCGAGAGTGGTGATATCTTCGTTGGGGGGAGTCCAGCACATGAGACAGGAAATCATCGTAGGCATAGTCCACCTACACCCTCATGTAGCCCTTCCCTAAAGGTGTACCATGCACCGTGTCATCCTCCTTGCTTGGAAATGCAACCCCGCGTCCAGCCTCAATGCATAATCCATCTTCGATTAGGACTAGCTGGCACTTTGGCAGGATTCTGTAAGAAGTGCACAACTTGATCATAATCTTTGTTAAACTTACTCATGTACCTTTTAGTCAGAAACACTTATTACCTTCAGGTGGGGAAAGGGCTGGTCATTTCTGGAAGTGCAGCTGCTAGGTCGTATCACAGGTGAGGCTGCATGACTCTGATTCTGGGAGAACATCGCCATCATCTCAGCCCTTAGGAGCTCATTTTGTTCCATCATCTCCTCCATCAGTTCCTGCCTCACCTCCTCCTTCACCTCCTCCTTCATCTGGGCCCTCAGGCGCGCCACACGTGCTTCCCATGATCTTGATCTGGCACTAGAAGCGCTCTCCTCTAGGAAGAAGGACCCCTTCGATGCCCCGCACCAGCGGCAAGCACCCGACCCTTATGATCGGGCTTTCCGATTGCCGAACACAGGATGTCCCTCGACCCTTGGCTTTGAAATGTTCCTTGCTCTTTCTGCTGGCATACCTCTTCCTACAGGAAGCGCATATAAGTTAGTGTTAACAAAATAGGAAGTGTCAGCTGCAATGTACTATGTTAGATGTCTTACGATGGTGGAGACAATCTGTGCGGTCACGGGGTTTGGAACCACAACCTGACCTTCGGAGGTTTTCTTTGTCCTCGCTAATACCCAGTCGCGTGCCCGCTCCTCACATAGATGGGAGTAAGGCATCGTTGTCCCAGAGTTTGCACACTTCTCAGCTAGTCGCGCCCACTCTGCCTTCTTCCCTACGTAGCCGCCGGAACCTAGGTCACCACACATAGCTTTTTCTCAGAGTTTGTCCCAGAGTTTGCACACTTCTTTTTCTCTTTTCTGTTGTCCTTCTCCTCCTTTGATGCTTTTCCTGCAAGCTTAGGATAATTTGAACGCATGTGGTTGAGATCACCACACTCATAGCACCTTGGAGGACCACCTCTCTTTCTTATTTTCACATTTTGCAAAGCTTTGTTAAAGCGAGAAGAGAGTAGTGCCAAGTCTTCTTCAGGAAAGTCTTCTTCAGGAAATTCTTCAATTTGCTCATCTGTTAAAGAAGACAAGGAGGACAAAGCAAAGCTAGAAGAGGAATTTGCATTTGACATGTTAGTATTAGAGATCAAAGCAATTGATTTAACATTACCCTTCCTGGCAAGAACATCCAACTCATGAGTTTTCAACTTAGAATAAAGAACATCTAAAGTAAGTGTACTCATGACAGTTGATTCTCAAATGGATGTAACTTTCATCTCCCAAATAGACATGTCTAATGCACCAAGCAATTGTCTAGCATTAGCAGCATCATCAAAGCTAACTCCAACAGCACGAAGATTACTAAGAATTTTGTTGAAGTGTCCAAAAAAGTCATCTAGCGACTCACCATGCTTCATCTCAAATCGCATGTATTCCTTTTTGTAAAGATCTTGACGAACCTCTTTGATAGTGTTAGAACCCTCATGGTAATCACAAAGAGATTTCCATACCTCGTATGCGGATTTGAGATGGATCACACGGTCAAAGTCGCTGCATCCCAAGCCTTGGATGATCAAGTTGCGCGCCTTGCTGTTTGCTTCAACATGTGCGCGATTGGCGTCGTTGACGTTGTCGTTTGCAGGGACTTCTTATGGCTTATAGACCTTCTCCCAAATTGCGAAGCCCTGCGCCTGGATGAACGCCTCCATCTTGGCCTTCCAAAACTGAAAATCAACACCATCGAACACACATGGTTTTGTCGAATAACGATCCATCAATCTAATCACCGGTTAAGATGGATTAGAAAAATCTTGCTCTGATACCGCTTGTAGGATCGAAGTATACGAAAATAGCAATCAGAGGGGGTGAATCATTGTGCGGAAGCTAAAACCAAAATTTTGATCTATTAAAAATTCACCCCAAAACGGAACCAAATAATTGCCTCGTATTCGACAAAAACAGATTGACAAAGGTTTGGTACAACACGTATTCCCGGAGATCCAACCGTCGGATCGATCTGAAATTTTCACACAAGAAACTAGAGTCCTATACGAATCAAACCCAAAAAGAATCAGCTCGATCGGACTTACGGATCAAAAGTTATGAACCTTGCAAGCTTGCTGTGGCAGAATGTGACGAGAAATGATCTAACCAAAACTTCAAGATTAAACAAGATCTTCAAAAGATTAATCAACTAGACTTTGTGGAACTCTAAATCAATACCCTAAAAGGTTTTTGATGAATCAAATCAAGATGAAACTCAAAGAACAAAAATCAATCTAGAATTAGAACAAGCATGCAAACAAGAACCAAAACAGGAAACACTGTATCAACGTGCTGACTGTAGCACGCAAGGATCTGGAAGAATTGATCTTTAATTATTTTTGTCTAAAGTACTCCAAACAAAAGAGTATAAACCATAAAGCTCTAACTGACGCCCTTCAACAGGAGACAACCCCTCCGATTTAAAGGAGCAAAACACAAGAAGTCCTGAATACAATTCCTACTCCTAATCCTAGAAGGAGTATGTATTCAACACAACTCCACTTGGCCCAACCTGGCCAAAAACAACTCTTGCACGCGTATGGCAACCCTGCCATACTCACATGACTAACAACTCTGCACGCATATGGCCCATCTGCCATACTCACGTGACTAACCATTATTCATGTGCACCATTCTCTTAGCCCGAACGTCCCGCATGACATCTTTGACCACCAAGACCTCAGTTCCTCATGAACCTAGTCCCGAACCTCAGTTCCTCATGAACCTAGTCCCAAACCTCAGTTCCTCATGAACAAGCTTACTATTTTTGTAAAACTTGGTCCGGTACAAAACATGTTCACGACAAACTTAACAAAAATCAGTCCGACGTACACATGAAGAAAGACCTTCAAATCGCCGTTCACCACAGACCAAAAGTTTGGTCCGGCGCAAGCACGGAAAACGGTAAAATAGCCATAACTTTTAAACGGCTGGACAGAATTAAGCGTTCTTGGTCTTCACTGAAAGGTTTTTCGATTACATACAACTTTCTAAACAGGCGGCCAACCAAATTCCGAATCTAAAGACCCCAACACCGCGACCGAAGTTGACTGTCCGGAATTGGCCGAGGTTACTGCACGAAACAGATCTACTAAACGAATCTATACTTCTAATTACAGCACCTAAACATGAATTCTAGGCATAATTTCCCCTTCTAACCAGCACCATAACCCTACCAAAGGATCTGCCAATCCTTACCTCCCTCGAAGAACCGCTCGAACGACGAATCTTCTCCTCCCGATCCCCTGATCTTCTACCACGCGTCGATTCTGTCGGATCCTCTCGTCGCGGAGCTTCCCAACGGTGAGGACAGCGGAAGGGAAGGGTGTGGCAGCAAGGGGTGGGGGTGGATCTCTCCTAGGGCAGGCTAGGGGAGGTGGGAAGGTGGAGGAGGAAGTGGAAGGGGTGGACGCGCATGTGGGGGAGAGGGTGGCGCATGGGGGAATAGAGGGGGGCGGCTAGGGTTTGATTGGGGGGTGCACAAGGCAGGGCAGCAGCCCTGCTGCCCAATTCCACCCCACATGGGCTTAATCTCCCCCACCTTCGGCCCAAATTAGTCCCCCAAGGCCCAAACTCCCCCGGAAGGGCCCAAACTCCGGGAAAGGCCCAAAAACATGATACAAAAATTGTACCTTAATGCCGACATCGAAAATTACTCACACCGTCAATCCGTAGTGTCACATTCTCCCCCCCCCTTAAACAGGATTCGACCCCGAATCCGTGACACACCACTACGCAACCAGGCAAAACAAAAGATAGCTATACTTCACATTTCATACCTAAGGTGAATAGCTCGGGGTACTTTTTGCGCATATGAGACTCCAACTCCCATGTCGCTTCCCTCTCAGTCTAATGCGACCACAGGACTTTGACAAACTTGAGCGTCCTGTTCTTCAACACTCGCTCCGAATTCCCAAGAATTTTCACAAGACGGGACTCAAACGTGAGGTTCTGATCAAGCACCAAAGGTTCTAAAGGAACCACCAACTCCAAGTCATGCAGGTATTTTCTTAGCATCGAAACATGGAACACATTGTGGACTCCTTGCATCGACTCCGGAAGCTCCAAACGATAAGCCAACTTACCAACTTGAGCTATGATCGGAAACGGCCCAACATACTTTGGGCTAAGCTTCCCTTTGGTACCAAAACAAATCACACCCTTGGTGGGAGATACTCGCAAGAGTACACTATCACCCCACCGCCAACTCTAGATATCGCCTTCTCACATCAGCATAGCTTTTTGTCTACTCTACACTGCGAGAAGGTTCTGTCGCACCTCTGCCACCAGATCAACAGTCTGCTGAACCCAATCCGGTCCAAGGACCGCTCTCTCTCCCACTGCATCCCAATAAAGCGGCGATCTATACTTTCATCTATAAAGCACTTCATAAGGAAAAGCAATTACTAGCAACCACCAAGTGGTCCACTAATAATTTAATCAACCCTACCGAGGAACGCATCAACGAAACAATTTTCTAGGAAGGTTTGAATTGGGTCATACACAACCTTCCTTTACTCTTCACTTTTAGACCATTTACGTTCAACTACTAGCCACACCAGATTTCTCTAACTAAGAAGGTCTCGCCCTCACATCTTTCCACTCAAAGAACCAAGACAAAGAGTAAAATCATTGAGTGAGCTCAACCATAAACCATGAACCCCATTGATCCCCACATCAATTTGAATCCAATGCACTAACATTCACTTTGGAAAGAATTTGACAACATCCAAGGAGCACTCATTTCATTTTCCTAAGCCAAAATGCAAAGAAAACTCAAATCTCTTACACCATAGCCAAAATGCCATAATTTATTCATTATTTTTTTCATACCAAAAAGAAATGGACATCTCGATTCATGACATGAGTGCAAACTTTTCAAGAGCACTCCGGATTAGTCATATATCCATATATGACTTTCTCACCGACCTGGCTTATCGACTCTTTCATGATTAATTATACATAAACAATATCATGTTTCATTTTCACCATTCATTCATCATGTAACAACAGTACTGTCGACGATTGGGGAGCAGGGCCCCGCCGAGCTTACTTGGTTGATGAAGGGACCAACCACAATCCCTTCTCACGTGCAGGGTTACTCGGAGGTATGACTCACTGCATCGGATCGACGGTGACACAGTGTTTTACCCTAGTTCGGGCCTCTCAAGAGGGAGATAATAGCCCTACTCCAGCTCGTGTATATTCAGTCTGCCTCCCCCCTCATGGTGGGGATGCTTTTATAGTTTACAAAGGATCGTACTCGTTAAGATCCACTATCTGCACGTTCGACCACGTCCAACGTGGCAACTAACAGATCCTACAATTCCGCCACGCTCCCGTGGAGGACGCAACGCACTGACGGAGGTTACGCCGCCGGTGGTTACTTCCACCGACCTCGAGATCACGACAGGTCGGCTAATAGCTAGCTACGAGCTCGGCTGTCTTACACGAGCACAAGCTCGCAATCGGCTAGACTACGTGACTTTCCTAGGCCCCGACTAGGTCATCCTTGGGAACGACCTCCTGGTGGCTCGGGCGGGAGCGAGCTCGGCTGTTCGTGGCACCCGAGGTAATTTATGGGAATTACCCAACCCCCGACAGCTAGCCCCCGAGGTTCAAGTGGAAAAAGGCCTAAGAAAGGCCTTCCCCTTGGGCCTACCGTCTTACGAGCACATCGGATTTGCTGCGGCGAACAGCTGTCGCGACCACCGAGCTATCAACCATCTCCGGGAACGAGCTTTTGGCCCAGTTCATCGCGCTTCGGGCGGATGGATGTGGGCCCCCCTCAACGGTTCCTTCTCCCGGAAGCTTTTACTCGGGCAGTTCGAACCACCCATCCTGGGGAACTGTCTCTTGGCAGGACAGTTTTGATTCGCATGCCCACGTGTCGTTCCCTGGGTGGCGAACGCCTCAACTGCCCTCTGCGCCTTTAGGGCTTCCTCGACCGTGACGGCGGGAAGTCCCTTCACTTTCCTGTTGTTCGGAGGGATTTTAAACACCAGAGGGAACCCTTGATCCATGCGATCCTCCAGCAAAAAACGCCTCCAAAACTTCTTGCTCCAGCGCTCGTTCCATCTGACCTCGTGCGCTCGCCTCTCCCCTTGATCGCCTTCCTCGTCCAAATGGCAAGGTTTGGCGCCAGCAAACTTGATAGGCAAAAGCTAGAGATCCTTCAACGGGCGAAGTATCTCGATGCTGGTACATGGAGAGCCCCTGGTGCCGAGGAGAGCCCGCAGCCGGAGGAAGGGGAGATCGTCTCCACCGAGCTTTATGCCATGAACGGGCTCCGGACGCCCGAAAGCGAGTTCGTCGAGTCCGTTCTCGCCTTCTGTGAGTGCGAGGTCACTCACCTCCATCCCAATTCCATCCTCATAATGGCCATCTTCGCCCATCTCTGTGAAGGGTACGTGGGCATCGAGCCCACTCCCAGCCTCTACTTCCATTTCTACTGCCTCTCGCGCACCGGCACGCCCTCGTCGGCCGGCTGCCTCTATTTCCATCTCCGACCTACCCGTCCGTACGAGTACCCGAGCTTTACGCTCAAGGATTCGGTGTTGGGGTGGGCTGACTCCTGGTTCTACCTGAGGAAGGTAGAAGGCAGCTCGCTTTCCTACACTGGCGTCAGAGCCCGTGCTGTCGAGACACCCCGACCGTCCGTGTAGCCTGAGGAGGAGAAGGTGCTCATGCTGATCAACGAGCCCACCTGCTCGGGGCTGACCGGACGGGACGTCGCCCGGGACTACGTCAGGAACCGGGTGTCACCCCTCAGGAGGAGGGTGCACCCCTTCTTCAAGGTTGAGGGGTGGCAGGACATTACCCGGGAGTCGCGCTCAGGTATACCATCGCCCTCGATTTTCTTCTCAAAACAGAAGATACCCGCTCTTACCGCCTCCTCTTGGTTGGTACGTAGCTCCGCCAGAGGACTGGGTGGACGTGAGGGTGTCCGAGATGTTCGGCACCCCCAAGGGCAAGGAGATCATAGAGGGCCGCCAGATCCCAAACAACGTCCTTAACCGGACCGAGGCGGTAAGCCTTCGACTCGAACCCTTTTTGGAAGTTCTATCTGGACCAGGTCTCCCCGGGGTTTCCTGACCTCATTCGAGCTCTTCTTGGCAGGAGAAGGTTGCCCTTAAGGTCGCCGTAGCCCAACTGGCATCGCAGCTGGGAGGAGCGGGCGCCGGAGGACGAGGTCGTAAGACCAAGAAGCTGGCGAGCCGCAAGCGTCACGACCGATCTCCCTCGGCCACGCCGTCTTCGCCTAGGCGTTCGAGCAGGCGCCCTAGCTCGGGCGATCGTTCACCTCACCAACATCTGGAGTACGCCGACCGGCGGGAGGTGAGCGAGTTAAAATTGTGGATGGATGAATATACCAGAAAAAACCCCGAGCTGATAGCTCGTTTGCGCCAGCTCGCTGAGCGAGCGAAGAAGGAGGCTGCAGCCGTGGCCAGCCCTGTGCGGAAGGAGTTAGAGGGCCAGATTGCAGCCCTCCAGGCAGAGCTCGCGCAGGTGAACTCGAGCTTGGCTCCACGGGCCGAGGCTGAGGAGGAGGAGGAGGAACTGGACCCCGCCCCGCTAGCCCCGAGGCCCCGCAGGTCGCCCGCCGTGCCCCAACCGCGTCCAATGCCGACCGTTTCCGAGGTCGGCCTGGAGGAGGTTGATCCCGCGGTCGCAAGGGCCGACAAGGCGCGCGAAGACATGACCGCCCTCATCGTCCGCGCCCGCGCCCAAATGGAAGACGTCGCGCGAGGTTAGCTTCTCATCAAAACGTTGTTCGTCTCCCTCCTCCCCCGGTGCCACACTAACCCACATCGTCTATAGTGGGTGTGGCAGCCGGTACGGAGGTATGGGATTTCGAAGCTATGGCTGACGACATTCTTGACCTCGCGTTAGATAGAGAGCTCGCCCGAGCTGCCGAGGCCGTGGTGGGCGACGAGGTCGAGGAGGGGGTGGCTGCGGCCGCGGAGGCCCAAGCCCCCAAGATCGTGTCTCCTGAAGAGGAAACGCAAAGGAAGATCGCTGCCGCCGATGCCCGGGCTGCGAGGGACGGCGTCCCCCACCTCATAATCGAGCTGGACGACGACACAGCGGAGCCCGGTGGCGACGAGCATGCTGCCGAGGATCTCTGCGAAGACTCCGCCGGCGCCAACGACATCATCACCGAGACGCTTCAGGAGATCGTAGAGGACCGCCACCGAGCTCGCGACACCCCGTCGGATAACAACGCCGGCTCGGCGTTGGGAGACTCCAATCCGAACGGGGGTCGTTCCGGCGAGGACGAGCCAGTAGCTCCGCTCGCTATGGAGCCGAGCCTGACCGAGACTAGCGGGCCGGACCAACTCCCAAGCGGGGGGGAACCGCCGAGCACCGAGGTCAACTCGGCTGGCGCCGATCTCCCGGCCGCTGACTCCGCGCCCCGGGCCGAAGACCCCGTACCCTCAGACGCCGAAGGGGCCCGAGCCCAGGAGGAGGTGGAGCCTCCAAGCGCAACTCCTGCCCGGGGAGAAGAAGCACAGGTGGGGGTCCTTGCCCTTGAGGCCGTCGTCCTCCAAGAGATGGAGGTCGACCCCCAAGACCAGGGCCACGACTCCGCGCCCCGTGCCGAAGACCCCGCGTCCTCAGACGCCGAAGGGGCCCGAGCCCAGGAGGCGGCGGAGTCTTCGGGCGCAACTCCTGCCCGGGAAGAAGAAGCGCAGGCGGGGGTACTTGCCCTTGCAGCTGTCGTCCCCCAGGTGATGGAGGTTGACCCCCCAAACCAGGGCCGTCCCCTCCCGGATGACGAGGGAGTTCGGGCCCAAGTGGAGGTGGAAGAACTCCCGGGCCCCGTGCCCGTCCAAGGAGAAGAGAACGGCGCGGAGGACCCTGCCGAGTTATTCCGGGAAGGGCTGGAGGCCCGACTCCACTGGGTAAGTTTTCTTGACACTCCGACCCTTGTTCTATAAGATCAGAAGTAACCCGAGATACTCTGCCGTGCAGGTGTTAGAAACTACCATGCAGGACTTCCGGGCTGCGACCGTACCACCAGAAGTCGTTGCCAAGCACCACGCCGAGCAAGATGCGAGGATCGCAAAGCTCGAGCGTTTGGTTGCCGAGCTGAAGGCTTCTAAGGTGGAGATCCGGCACAAGATGGAGGAGTCCTCGCTGGTCCTCAAGGAGCGCCTCGAACAGAGTGAGCATGCGAGGTCGGGCCTTGAGGTGACGGTGGTGAAGCTGTGAGACTCCCTTCAGAGCGCCGAGAAGACGATCGATCAGCATAGGGAGGAGTCCAGACGGCTTCGCCAGGCGGCGAGCGATGGTCGGGAAGCTCGTCGACAGGTGCTTGACCTCGAGTCCGAGCTCGACTCCGTACGGGAGGAGCTCGCCACTCTCCAGGACGAGAAGCGCGCCGGCCGCTTTTAGCTTTGTCGCTTCCTGCAGGTTTACCTGCAAAAATCTAATCTCATGTAAAAATGATTTGTACATATTAGATGTCCTTCTGTTTCGGTCGAAATGCTAACGTGCTTCTAGCGCCTGCTTCGTCCTGTTGTTCCTTACACATTGATGGTCGATGGTTATGCGAACAACGAACGATAGAGTAGGGAGAATAACCTTGAGCGCAGACGTTCTAGGTCGTAGTCGCACGGTGCCCGTACAGCCCCCGCCGCCAACGGAGGTTGTGTGTGGGGGCTCCGGTCTTAGATTAGCGATAAAGACTCTTACTGTTGCATCGGTCTGGGTAATGATGCAACCCGAAAGAAATCCAATCGCTTATCTGAAACCGTACTCGGATTGAGATCAACCAATCGGCGCAACACTCGTGCTCTTGCCAACCGGTTGGAATCAATCCAAGCTTCCCGCATATGTGTTCAGTGCTAGTTCCCAAGATCAACGCCTAGCACACACATACTTTGCACATCGAGCTGATACATCACACATACAAATATGTAAACGACATAAAGGTAATCTAGAAACTATTACATCTACTCAATAATACACAAAGAGTAAAGAGCAGCGAAAATAACCTTAAGTCAAAAGGGGGACAGCGGTGTGCCAACCATAACCCATAGGCAACCGACTGGGGAAAAACCCAGTTCATCCAACCAAGAAATCGCTTGACCCCGGTTCGAAGTAAGCGCCGTCAGGAGCGTCCTCATCACCTTACTCTAAGCATTTTTAATTAGAGCAAACGGTGAGTACACGTATGTACTCGCAAGACTTTAGTGTATGGAAGAAATATTATACATGCAAGGCTATTCAATGAGTGAAAGCTTCTACTCTAGGTTTGAATTTCAGCATAAAGCAACTTTTATTTGTAAGCATGCAATTGTTAAACATCGATAACATTTGAAATGAGCATTTGATAAAAGCTATAAGTAGCATATAAGTATTTGAACAATCATTCATGACCCTCCATGGTCATAAACAATATCCGCAACATAACCAACCCACCATAACTTACACCAACACAACAACACCATTTTCCAAGTCATTTTGCAAAACCAAAACCAAAACACTATACTTGACATTATGTTTCCAAGCCGCTCGTGACCGTGAGCACGGCTAATCGATTAGATTTAAATCTCTGCAGAGAGTGTACACTTTACCCACATGACATATTCTAGCAATCATGTCAACCATGCCACGCGATACACACGTATCCGTTTTGCTAGACTATGACAAAACTTTTCAACTAGCTAAAGCCTAACCTTGCACTAGCCCGAGTATGACCTGTCCTTACTATGGCGGCAGAATTTCAACAGTTACGATGGTCTCGCTAGCCATCGCCCTCGTTCTCCCCATAGCAAGGCATACTCGTTGTATCGGGTCACTCACTCCCAACACCTCGGTGAAGGGAGCGCCCTCGAACGACACCACTCACTTGGTTCGTCCTACTCTTCTGCCTACCAACGTGCAAGGTTAAAACTTCATCTAGCTTACTAAGTTAAGGCTATCCCATACTAGCACATGTGGTTGCACCAATTAACTCAGTTGATAGTATCAAGTTCGGTCCTTAGGTTGACTCAGGCGAGTGCTTCCCCCTATCTACGTGCAATTACCAGTTTCCATACAACATCAACTCCATCTCTTGTAATCGCATTTAGTGCGCCTCGCACGGCGGTACAAGCCAAATCATTGCACTTTCAATTATACATAACTCGCCCGTGTCTAAAACATACTTTCATTTTCATTTTTAACCAAATACCAGTATCCTTTACTGCCATTTTCAACATTTGCAAAGTTTCATAAAGATTCAAGCCTAACATTCTACCCATAACTAAAGCATGGCTAAGCATAGTATTATGTATCGATAGTAACCATTTTTCATTTCATAGCATGAAAATCCCTAGCCTAGGTTTTAGCAAGTTTTCATGGCAATGTAATTAAGGTAAACCCACAAGTTAGGAATATAACTACCATGACCCACAATATAGCAACTTTACAGAAATTAAACGCATGCATAATAGTTTGATTAAAACAAATTAGACTTTGTAAAGTATGGGATCAACATGATCAAAGGATGGTGCTTGCCTGTTTGCTCTTTTCCAGGATCATTTTCGGGAAGGTAGTCGGGGTCGTCGGCAACAGATTCCGACACGTCGTCAGCTACGCGTTCGAACGACAGAAACCGCGGCAAAAGCAAATAACCACGAATTAAAATAGGGCAAAAGGAAATCAGAAGCAAATAACAACTTAAAACTCGACAAAAGAACAAGCATTTACAGGAAGAATTCAATCAAATGCTAGCATACTAGTTCCACACTCAGCAGGTTCATTACATGTATCTTAGTGTTTAAACGATCGAATTCAGGAAGCTAAGATTGTTTGGATTAAAAGATATTCAAGACTAGCTACTCAAGCAATGCACTAGTTAATCATACAACTTAGACCTTTTGCTTTAATAGGATTCAGATGCAAAGCAAGTTATTAATTAAATGCTTTTCTATAACATGGTAGTACACATGGTGTAGGATGATTCTAAGCTGGTCTCCCTTAAATTTGCATTTGGACGAGTAGTTTTACGGAAGACTGAAAAGGCCTAAAAGATCACAATTGCACAAGTATAAAGTTATAACTTACATGTTTAAATTGAGATAGCAACATGGTAAACTTGTCTAACCAACGTTAAGTGTTATTAGGGAATGCATATGGAGGTGTCTTACGGTTGGCTTTATTACATCTTCATCTATTTGCAAGGTTAAAGCTTACTTGAGCATGAAAGCCTTATTATTATTCCATTCTTCCCTAATGAGCATGAATCAGAACTAATACTAAAGCATGAAAAGGCACTAAGTAAGTCCTCAACAAGTCATACCACGACATGATCATACCATGTTAAAGTTCTAGGAACAAGCTTAATTGCATTTGAATTATAATTGCACTAGCTAATAGCATTTCAATATAATTAAGCATTGAAGCATAGCAATCATCACAATCATGGCAAATCAAGTACAAATTCAAATACAATCACAAATTCAGCAAGATTACAGACTAAGGATTATAATGGATTTGGTTTCATTTAATTTGGAGTTGAAATGCACAATTAGTACATTAAGCAACTATTAACCTAAAGCATAAACTTGAGTTCATTTACTGTACAGTGGTCCAACATGAAATATTTTTACATTACCCTAAAGTTCATGATTTTACAAAATTTTTGGAAGTGGTTTCATCTCATTTGGAGTTGTGTAGCAAAAGATATGCCCAAATGAATTTGGGTCGGCCAGGAAAATCAAGAAAATAATGGAAATACGCTCTCCTGGGAAAGCGCATTTCTTGCCGCATGTGCTCCAGAGGAGAGGCTTCAATGGCCTGACCATGGGGCCCCACTAGTCGCTGGCTTCACGCGATGAGCCATCGCCGACGGCCGCTGCGTCATCGGCACGAAGCAGAGCCGAGCGGGGCTGGCTCGCCGGCGGGCGCAGCGACGACGGAGAGGGGCCGGCGGCCACGGGGTGAGCGAGAGGGGACCGGAGTGGACCTTGGGGAGCAGTCGCTTCGGGCCGAGCGACAGTGGAGAAAGCTCGCGGCAAAGGACGGCGGGGCTTGGCGGTGGAAGCTGCCGGCAGTGAGGAAGGAGAGGGTTTAATCCCGGCCGAGGTGGGTGCGAGCATTAGTAGGACGAAGCGAACCTCATGACGCAGTCGATTCCCTCGGAGGTGGCTCGGAGGCTGCTGGCACCGAGCGACTCGAGGCGGAGAAGAAGACCGCTAACGTGGCGGCGGCCCGGGAAGCGAGAGCTGAAAAGAAATGAGGGGAGGTGATCAGTGAAGTCCCAAGGTGCTAAAGCTCGGTTGAATTGAAGTTCTACTCCACCGATCGGCTCAATTGGCGATTTCCCCCCAATTTGGGCGCTCTCTGAAGAATGGCGATGCGGCGAGATGGTTCACGGGGAAATTGGCGAAAAGGGGAGCAATGGCGAGGAGCAAGTGCCGCTTTATAGCTATTGAGGCGGAGGGGGCGAGGCAACAGTGTGCGGCATGGGCGGAGCAACGGAGTCGAGACAAAGCAGCCTGCGGATCGCGCGCCGTGTGTGGCGCGGAAGGGCACGGCCACGTCGAGGCATGGGCGCGGGAGCAGGTGGGTTAGCGTCGCCGTGAGGAGGGCAGACGGCGAGGGCGTCCAGTGTACGGGCGGAGCTGGCGAGGTGAGTAACGGCCATGAACGGCAACCAACAGCAAGCGTCCCACGCCACTCTTCAGCCAACAGTTCCTTGCACTATGCCGAAAATTCAGACAATGCCCAAGCACAGTTCGTGGATCAGACAATAGCAGCACCCAAATGCTAGACTGAGTGGTTAACTCAAGAATTGCACTGAGTCATCGATATGGCGCCGATCGAGGATTGCCGAGACCTCAATCTTCCAATCTTAGCCTTTGCTCGATCAATCGAGACAAAAGCGGCAAAAGGAGTAGTTGCCTGGGAGTTGTCGATTGAACCATCGTTTCTCCTGATTCAGAGCTGCAAGATTTCGAATGATGCACCATTCACTCGATCAGGCATTTCAATGATCGCAGTTGGTCCAAGCTAGGGCTGACGGTTCAGGGACTTTGCAGTGACTTTAGTCGGCATTCAGATGTCAATCTCGGCATGGCATTGATTCAGCGGCATGGTGTTGATCAAAGAATTGCCAGGACTTCAATCTTCAGTCATTGCACTGCTCCTAGATTCAGAGGTAGCAGTAGCTTTTCAGAAGGAGCAGTGTGAGGGATCATAGCTTTGTCGGTACAAGGTAGTAGAGATGCCAGGTCCGGATTTTGGATTAGCACAAGTGATCTGAGGATAATCGAGTTGGGAAAGCTTTCAAGTGAAAGCATCTACTTTGGCCCAGGGAAGTGATATCAGGTTTGAATCAAGAGTGTCTGGAAATGGAAACCCTGAGCTAGCAGATTTTGGGAGTAAACCCTGGAAGCAATGCTTTAGTGCCCACACTGGTATTGCAAAGTTTAGTTTGGAAAGGCAAGGATTATGAACTTTATCTGGTTAACAAAGTCTCAGATAATCGTGTAGGAGCTGTTGCAAGGCCTGCTACAACACTCAAAGCACCGAGACGCAGGGCTTGCTTGAAATCTTGAAATGTCGGTCTTCAAGCCGGGAATTAGCCAAAATGGTTCAATGGCCTAAGAGCTAAGTAGATTGGAAGTAAGGTTACGTAATCAACCATCTTCCGCTACAATCTGGAAGGGCTAGAGCTGACTGAAATGAATGCTATAATTAAGGAAGAGCTCAATTGAAGAGGCATAGCTTGAAGCTTTAATTCATTCGAAAGTTTCAGTGAAGCAAAATTTGATTGCCACGAATTGGAAGGCTTGGAAGTGAAGCCTGAATTTCGCCTCCATCGAGCGGATGGGGTGCAATGCACTGAATAGAAAGGTTCAAATTGGACAAGTATGAAATGGAACTCTGAATCGACATTTACATGCACAATATGGTAATACAGAGCTTAACCTTGCCAATAGCTGCATTAAGCTTTTTGCTAGCTTGAGGAAGCTTCGGACAAAATAGTAGCTTTAATTGTTACATTGAGTCATCCACTTCGAGCAAGGAATTGACCAAAGAGATCTGTTGGAATTTGAGCTAGCAAGTTTGAAGATTGACAACCTAAAGCATCCATTCCTTGTTTACAACAGTAAAGGGGTGCTTTAGTCTGAAAAAAAAAGACAAAGAATGGAAATTTTATTTCATTGCCAAAGTTTCGGATGTTACAAACCTACCCCCCTTACAATAATCTCGTCCTCGAGATTAGTTAGATTCATTAAAGAAATGGGGGAATTCGGTATTAAGGCGGTCCTGTAGCTCCTGCCCTAGTATGATTGCTCCACTGGACGTTGAGCGTTTTGACTGAGTGATTGCGAGTGTGACGCACAGCTTCGTCGAGGATGCAAATTGGATGCTCACGATAAGAAAGATCCGGCTGAAGATCAACATTGTCCAGGGGAATCGCTTCGGTGGGCGCCCGAAGACATTTTTTTTTTTTCAGCTGGGACACGTGGAGAACGTCGTGCATATCCGAGAGCTGGGGCAGTAATTCAAGTTGATATGCCACTGCACCTCTTTTTGCATGAATTCGGTAAGGGCCGATATATCGCGGGGCCAGCTTCCCGCGAACTCGAAATCGACGAGTGCCATGTAACGGTGAGACTTCGAGATAGACATAATCACCCACTTCAAAGCTCAGTTCGCGGCGGCGGTTGTCAGCATAGCTCTTTTGTCGCGATTGAGCTTCTTTCAGCCGACTACGAATCAGATTGACATGATCTTCGGCCTCTTGTATTATTGATGGTCCAAAGAATTGCCTTTCCCCAGGTTCAGACCAAAACAGAGGCGTTCTGCACTTCCTCCCATAAAGTGCTTCGAAAGGTGACATTTGAAGACTTGCCTGGTAGCTGTTGTTGTAGGAGAACTCGGCAAATGCTAAGCATTTCTCCCATTTAGCATTGTAGGACAGCACACAAGCTCGTAACATGTCCTCCAGAATTTGATTTGTCGGCTCTGTTTGTCCGCTTGTTTGGGGGTGAAAAGCTGTGCTGAAGAATAACCTGGTTCCGAGGAGCTCATGCAAGCCTTTCCTAGACCGAGAAGTGAACTATGGACCACGATCAGAGATGATGACTTTTGGAACACCATGAAGTCGGACAATGTGGTTCATATAGAGCTCGGCAAGTTTGGCTCCATTATAGGTGATGTGAACTGGAATAAAGTGAGCCACTTTGGTTAAACGGTCGACAATAACCCATATGGGGTCATGACCGTTGGAAGACCTCGGTAGACCCGAAATAAAGTCCATGCCAACTTCTTCCCACTTCCACTCAGGAATCTTCAGGGGTTGGAGCATCCCTGCAGGTCGCTGATGCTCGGCTTTTACGCATTAGCACATGTCACAGATCGCAACAGGTGCAGCGACGTCCTTTTTCATACCGGGCCACCAGAACTTTTCATGAAGGTCCTGGTACATCTTGGTACTTCTCGGGTGGATCGAAAGTGGAGACTCATGGGCTTCTTTCAAAATCACATCTTTGATTTCTTGATCATCTGGAACATATATCTGCTGTCCAAACATGATCAAATCATCAGCATTCTTTGAAAATTTCGATGGTGCGCCTTCATGCATCTTGCACCTAATCTCAGCCATCCCTTCATCCTTGAGTTGGGCGGCTTTGATTTGGGACTCCAAAGTTGGCTGTAGGGTCAAGGCTGCGATACGACCCTCTTCAACCACTTCTAAGTTGAGTCTTCGAAATTCGTCAAGTAGCTGTGGCTGATTGACGACATTAAGAGTGTTGACACGATGTAGCTTTCGACTGAAGGCATCAGCTACAACGTTTGCTTTGCAAGGATGATAATGAATGCCAAGATCATAATCCTTGATTAATTCCAGCCATCTTCGTTATCTCAAGTTCAGATCCGGCTGAGTAAAGAAATATTTCAGACTCTTGTGGTCAGTATATATTTCACAACGGTTGCCGACGAGAGAATGCTGCTATAATTTGAGAGCATGGATGACGGATGCCAACTCCAAATCGTGTGTTGGATAATTAACTTCAGGAGGCTTCAATTGGCGTGAAGCATAAGCCACTACCTTGCCTTCTTGAGTTAACACACAATCGAGGCCTTGACGAGAAGCATCACAGAAAACGTCGAAGCTCTTGTGTATATCGGGCAAGACAAGTATAGGAGCAGCAGTGAGTCTTTTCTTTAACTCTTGGGAGCTTGCTTCACAAGCGGATGACCACTCAAACTTCTTCTCCTTCTTGAGTAATTCAGTCATCGGTTTTGCAATCTTTGAGAAGTTCTCGATGAGTCGGCGATAGTATCCAGCGAGACCGAGAAAACTCCTGATCTCAGGAACGGTTCGGGGCCGTTCCCAAGCGAGCACATCTTTCACCTTGCTCGGGTCAATTGCGACACCTCCATTAGAAAGAACATGACCAAGAAAACCCACTTCATTGAGCCAGAACTCACATTTGCTGAACTTCGCATAGAGTTGATGCTCACGAAGCTTATCAAGTGCTAAGCGCAGATGAAGTTTATGATCTTCCTCAAACTTGGAGTAAATGAGAATGTCGTCAATGAATACCACCACGAATTTATCCAAGTATTCCATAAATACTTTGTTCATAAGATTCATGAACATGGCAGGTGCGTTTGTAAGCCCAAAGGATACTACGGTATATTCATATAAACCGTAGCGAGTGGTAAAAGCAGTTTTTGGAATATCCTCAGGTCAGATCTTGAGTTGGAAGTAACCTGATCTCAAGTCAATTTTGGAAAAGACTTGTGCTCCGCTCAATTGATCAAACAGATCATCAATTCGCGGAAGAGGATTTTTGTTCTTGATGGTGACTTTGTTCAAAGATCGGTAGTCAATACACATTCAGAGACTGCCATCTTTCTTTTTGACGAATAGCACCGGACTTCCCCACGGGGACGAGCTAGGACGGATGAAACCTTTATCTAGCTGTTCCCGGAGTTGCTTCTTTAATTCAATCAACTCATCTGGAGGCATGCGGTAAGGGCGCTTAGGCATTGGTGCAGATCCGGTACAAAATCTATGATGAATTCTAGATCGCGGTCTGGTGGTAGCCCTGGCAGTTCTTCGGGGAAAACATCAGGATACTCCCAGACAACTGGTACTTGATGAACCTTTGGGATTTGAAAGAGTGTTGAGGGTGGACTGATGTGGTGCAGCTGCTATTCCACCATAAGCGGCTGCATTGAAATTCCCTGAATTCTGGGGCATTTCCTCCAGGAGGTGTGTTTGCATAGCAATAATCTGAGCGATGGATGGAGGAGGTGGCAACTACTTACTCCAATTTGTTTCATGAAAATTGTGCGCACTACTTGCCCCTTACTGGCGCACTGGAATGCTGGGTCTCGTGGCTTTGAGGCCCTGGATTCAGTGGGTTAGGACGTGCTGGGTTAGGCACTAGATCATTTGGATTATCACCCTCATGGGCAGGATTGCCTGCCATGAGAGCACGCACGGAACGCGTCTTTGGCATCCTACTACACGCACACAACGACAAGCGGTATGTGGAGCGGACGCGATAATGATGCTTGATGAAGGTATAGTGAGGATAGGGTGAATAAATAAGTGGAGTTGAGTAGGGGAACTGATAATCAAGCTCTAATGAAGTTATGGATAGCAGGGGCTGAATTCACAATTTGTGATGTGGGAGGTGATAAGACAGCGGAACAGCAATGCAGCGGTTCTGTCCAGCATTTTTCGCTGCAAGCCTATCGCTAGGTTTTTCTCCTTTTTGCCCTTGATTCCGAACTTGGAGACTTACCGAATTTTTATGGGAGTGCTACTAACTCCAAGAGATCACTTCCACAAATTTTTAGTTGCAAGTTTTAGGTTTTTATTATATTAATCACACCAACTCCTAACTTCCTTAATCAAACAACTATTCAATACGCATCTAGTATTGGAATTGGAGAAGCTTCTAGAGGTTTTTGATTTACAAAGAAATGGTTTAGAGTATGAATAGGGTTGAGAGCTCTCTAGAATCCTTACAAATTTTAGGTTTTAGAATGTTTCCAAAGCATTTTTTTTTTTTTTCAAAACTATTCCTTTGAATGAGATGAAGAATAGAATGAATTCACTTTTCAGACTTTGCTGCATAGGAGAACGATTATTTGAAGTTCGAGATAAGTATAAAACCATTTGAAATGTAAACAAGGGAAGGTGCTATGGAAGGGTAAGAGTAGCAACCTACACTTTTGCAATTAAGCATTTATAGTCAAAATAGCTTTTTTTGAGAGAAGAATTGTCCTTAAGCCTATCGTCCATGCTAACTAGGGCTTTCCTACAGTCGTATGGCTCTGATACCACTCTTGTGGGGGCTCCGGTCTTAGATTAGCGATAAAGACTCTTACTGTTGCATCGGTCTGGGTAATGATGCAACCCGAAAGAAATCCAATCGCTTATCTGAAACCGTACTCGGATTGAGATCAACCAATCGGCGCAACACTCGTGCTCTTGCCAACCGGTTGGAATCAATCCAAGCTTCCCGCATATGTGTTCAGTGCTAGTTCCCAAGATCAACGCCTAGCACACACATACTTTGCACATCGAGCTGATACATCACACATACAAATATGTAAACGACATAAAGGTAATCTAGAAACTATTACATCTACTCAATAATACACAAAGAGTAAAGAGCAGCGAAAATAACCTTAAGTCAAAAGGGGGACAGCGGTGTGCCAACCATAACCCATAGGCAACCGACTGGGGAAAACCCGATTCATCCAACCAAGAAATCGCTTGACCCCGGTTCGAAGTAAGCGCCGTCAGGAGCGTCCTCATCACCTTACTCTAAGCATTTTTAATTAGAGCAAACGGTGAGTACACGTATGTACTCGCAAGACTTTAGTGTATGGAAGAAATATTATACATGCAAGGCTATTCAATGAGTGAAAGCTTCTACTCTAGGTTTGAATTTCAGCATAAAGCAACTTTTATTTGTAAGCATGCAATTGTTAAACATCGATAACATTTGAAATGAGCATTTGATAAAAGCTATAAGTAGCATATAAGTATTTGAACAATCATTCATGACCCTCCATGGTCATAAACAATATCCGCAACATAACCAACCCACCATAACTTACACCAACACAACAACACCATTTTCCAAGTCATTTTGCAAAACCAAAACCAAAACACTATACTTGACATTATGTTTCCAAGCCGCTCGTGACCGTGAGCACGGCTAATCGATTAGATTTAAATCTCTGCAGAGAGTGTACACTTTACCCACATGACATATTCTAGCAATCATGTCAACCATGCCACGCGATACACACGTATCCGTTTTGCTAGACTATGACAAAACTTTTCAACTAGCTAAAGCCTAACCTTGCACTAGCCCGAGTATGACCTGTCCTTACTATGGCGGCAGAATTTCAACAGTTACGATGGTCTCGCTAGCCATCGCCCTCGTTCTCCCCATAGCAAGGCATACTCGTTGTATCGGGTCACTCACTCCCAACACCTCGGTGAAGGGAGCGCCCTCGAACGACACCACTCACTTGGTTCGTCCTACTCTTCTGCCTACCAACGTGCAAGGTTAAAACTTCATCTAGCTTACTAAGTTAAGGCTATCCCATACTAGCACATGTGGTTGCACCAATTAACTCAGTTGATAGTATCAAGTTCGGTCCTTAGGTTGACTCAGGCGAGTGCTTCCCCCTATCTACGTGCAATTACCAGTTTCCATACAACACCAACCCATCTCTTGTACTGTACGAGTGCGCTCCTCGTACGGTACAAGCCAAATCATTGCACTTTCAATTATACATAACTCGCCCGTGTCTAAAACATACTTTCATTTTCATTTTTAACCAAATACCAGTATCCTTTACTGCCATTTTCAACATTTGCAAAGTTTCATAAAGATTCAAGCCTAACATTCTACCCATAACTAAAGCATGGCTAAGCATAGTATTATGTATCGATAGTAACCATTTTTCATTTCATAGCATGAATAATCCCTAGCCTAGGTTTTAGCAAGTTTTCATGGCAATGTAATTAAGGTAAACCCACAAGTTAGGAATATAACTACCATGACCCACAATATAGCAACTTTACAGAAATTAAACGCATGCATAATAGTTTGATTAAAACAAATTAGACTTTGTAAAGTATGGGATCAACATGATCAAAGGATGGTGCTTGCCTGTTTGCTCTTTTCCAGGATCATTTTCGGGAAGGTAGTCGGGGTCGTCGGCAACAGATTCCGACACGTCGTCAGCTACGCGTTCGAACGACAGAAACCGCGGCAAAAGCAAATAACCACGAATTAAAATAGGGCAAAAGGAAATCAGAAGCAAATAACAACTTAAAACTCGACAAAAGAACAAGCATTTACAGGAAGAATTCAATCAAATGCTAGCATACTAGTTCCACACTCAGCAGGTTCATTACATGTATCTTAGTGTTTAAACGATCGAATTCAGGAAGCTAAGATTGTTTGGATTAAAAGATATTCAAGACTAGCTACTCAAGCAATGCACTAGTTAATCATACAACTTAGACCTTTTGCTTTAATAGGATTCAGATGCAAAGCAAGTTATTAATTAAATGCTTTTCTATAACATGGTAGTACACATGGTGTAGGATGATTCTAAGCTGGTCTCCCTTAAATTTGCATTTGGACGAGTAGTTTTACGGAAGACTGAAAAGGCCTAAAAGATCACAATTGCACAAGTATAAAGTTATAACTTACATGTTTAAATTGAGATAGCAACATGGTAAACTTGTCTAACCAACGTTAAGTGTTATTAGGGAATGCATATGGAGGTGTCTTACGGTTGGCTTTATTACATCTTCATCTATTTGCAAGGTTAAAGCTTACTTGAGCATGAAAGCCTTATTATTATTCCATTCTTCCCTAATGAGCATGAATCAGAACTAATACTAAAGCATGAAAAGGCACTAAGTAAGTCCTCAACAAGTCATACCACGACATGATCATACCATGTTAAAGTTCTAGGAACAAGCTTAATTGCATTTGAATTATAATTGCACTAGCTAATAGCATTTCAATATAATTAAGCATTGAAGCATAGCAATCATCACAATCATGGCAAATCAAGTACAAATTCAAATACAATCACAAATTCAGCAAGATTACAGACTAAGGATTATAATGGATTTGGTTTCATTTAATTTGGAGTTGAAATGCACAATTAGTACATTAAGCAACTATTAACCTAAAGCATAAACTTGAGTTCATTTACTGTACAGTGGTCCAACATGAAATATTTTTACATTACCCTAAAGTTCATGATTTTACAAAATTTCTGGAAGTGGTTTCATCTCATTTGGAGTTGTGTAGCAAAAGATATGCCCAAATGAATTTGGGTCGGCCAGGAAAATCAAGAAAATAATGGAAATACGCTCTCCAGTGGGGAAAGCGCATTTCTTGCGCGCATGTGCTCCAGAGGAGAGGCTTCAGTCGGCCTGACCATGGGGCCCCACTAGTCAGTGGCTTCACGCGCATGATGAGCCATCGGCCGACGGCCCGCGGCGTCATCGGCACGGGCGAGCCGAAGGGGTCGCCGGCGGGCGCAGCGACGACGGAGAGGGGCCGGCGGCCACGGGGTGAGCGAGAGGGGACCGGAGTGGACCTTGGGGAGCAGTCGCTTCGGGCCGAGCGACAGTGGAGAAAGCTCGCGGCAAAGGACGGCGGGGCTTGGCGGTGGAAGCTGCCGGCAGTGAGGAAGGAGAGGGTTTAATCCCGGCCGAGGTGGGTGCGAGCATTAGTAGGACGAAGCGAACCTCATGACGCAGTCGATTCCCTCGGAGGTGGCTCGGAGGCTGCTGGCACCGAGCGACTCGAGGCGGAGAAGAAGACCGCTAACGTGGCGGCAGCCCGGAAGTAGAGCTGAAAAGAAATGAGGGGAGGTGATCAGTGAAGTCCCAAGGTGCTAAAGCTCGGTTGAATTGAAGTTCTACTCCACCGATCGGCTCAATTGGCGATTTCCCCCCAATTTGGGCGCTCTCTGAAGAATGGCGATGCGGCGAGATGGTTCACGGGGAAATTGGCGAAAAGGGGAGCAATGGCGAGGAGCAAGTGCCGCTTTATAGCTATTGAGGCGGAGGGGGCGAGGCAACAGTGTGCGGCATGGGCGGAGCAACGGAGTTTCGCACAAAGAAGCGTGGATCGCGCGATCGTGGTGTGGCGCGGAAGGGCACGGCCACGTCGAGGCATGGGCGCGGGAGCAGGTGGGTTAGCGTCGCCGTGAGGAGGGCAGACGGCGAGGGCGTCCAGTGTACGGGCGGAGCTGGCGAGGTGAGTAACGGCCATGAACGGCAACCAACAGCAAGCGTCCCACGCCACTCTTCAGCCAACAGTTCCTTGCACTATGCCGAAAATTCAGACAATGCCCAAGCACAGTTCGTGGATCAGACAATAGCAGCACCCAAATGCTAGACTGAGTGGTTAACTCAAGAATTGCACTGAGTCATCGATATGGCGCTGATCAGAGGATTGCCGAGACCTCAATCTTCCAATCTTAGCACTGCTCAGTCAATCAGACAAAAACGGCAAAAAGGAGTAGTTGCCTGGGAGTTGTCAGATTGAACCACTGTTCTCCTGATTCAGAGCTGCAGTACTCGAATGATGCACCATTCACTCGATCAGGCATTTCAAATGATCGCAGCTTGGTCCAAGCTAGGGCTGACGGTTCAGGGACTTTGCAGTGACTTTAGTCGGCATTCAGATGTCAATCTCGGCATGGCATTGATTCAGCGGCATGGTGTTGATCAAAGAATTGCCAGGACTTCAATCTTCAGTCATTGCACTGCTCCTAGATTCAGAGGTAGCAGTAGCTTTTCAGAAGGAGCAGTGTGAGGGATCATAGCTTTGTCGGTACAAGGTAGTAGAGATGCCAGGTCCGGATTTTGGATTAGCACAAGTGATCTGAGGATAATCGAGTTGGGAAAGCTTTCAAGTGAAAGCATCTACTTTGGCCCAGGGAAGTGATATCAGGTTTGAATCAAGAGTGTCTGGAAATGGAAACCCTGAGCTAGCAGATTTTGGGAGTAAACCCTGGAAGCAATGCTTTAGTGCCCACACTGGTATTGCAAAGTTTAGTTTGGAAAGGCAAGGATTATGAACTTTATCTGGTTAACAAAGTCTCAGATAATCGTGTAGGAGCTGTTGCAAGGCCTGCTACAACACTCAAAGCACCGAGACGCAGGGCTTGCTTGAAATATCGAGCCGTCTTCAAGCTGGGAATTAGCCAAAATGGTTCAATGGCCTAAGAGCTAAGTAGATTGGAAGTAAGGTTCTGTAATCAACCATCTTCTGCTACAATCTGGAAGGGCTAGAGCTGACTGAAATGAATGCTATAATTAAGGAAGAGCTCAATTGAAGAGGCATAGCTTGAAGCTTTAATTCATTCAGAAAGTTTCAGGTGAAGCAAAATTTGATTGCCACGAATTGGAAGGCTTGGAAGTGAAGCCCTGAATTTCGCCTCCATCGAGCGGATGGGGTGCAATGCAATCGAATAGAAAGGTTCAAATTGGACAAGTATGAAATGGAACTCTGAATCGACATTTACATGCACAATATGGTAATACAGAGCTTAACCTTGCCAATAGCTGCATTAAGCTTTTTGCTAGCTTGAGGAAGCTTCGGACAAAATAGTAGCTTTAATTGTTACATTGAGTCATCCACTTCGAGCAAGGAATTGACCAAAGAGATCTGTTGGAATTTGAGCTAGCAAGTTTGAAGATTGACAACCTAAAGCATCCATTCCTTGTTTACAACAGTAAAGGGGTGCTTTAGTCTGAAAAAAAAAGACAAAGAATGGAAATTTTATTTCATTGCCAAAGTTTCGGATGTTACATTGTGGGCATAGGTTACGAGCGCGACCTCGTTGGCGGGACAGACCCGGGAGATCAAAAGACGAAGTAGCGCACTACGGAGATCGTGGGGCCTCTGGATACGGGATACTTATACCGTACGTCGGCCGACCTATGCTCGGAACCATCCGAGGGGGTGTCCTGCGATTCATTGCATGCGGCGGAGAATTGCCACGAAAAGGTGATCGTCTTACAAGGACGGGAGCCCCTGAGGTCGAGCTTGGTGGCCCGGCGTTAGCTGGTTGTATTTTCGTCCGTTGGTGTCACGACAACCGAGCTCGCTCTTGACTTTCGGTCGAGATCAGGCTGGGCCGCGAGATCTCACAAGAGGGTGCAAAGAAGCGGGAGTGATCCAAGGTGCCGAACTTTATTAACCGAAGAGGCGAGGGGGACAGTCGTGATCGTAGAAAATAGTAAAGTAGGGTGAATTAAATATAGAACTTACGCAGTTGGTCGATGTTCCAGGTGCTGGCGAGTTCTCGACCATCTTCCATCGCGAGGCGGACAGCCCCCGGGCGTGCTGTTGAGACGACCGTGTAAGGACCCTCCCATCTTGGAGTTAATTTGTTGGCTTTTGACAAATCTTGAACTCATCGCAGAACGAGATAGCCGACATGTAAGGTCCTTGGTCGTACTGATTTAGCGGCGTGCCTGCGGAAAGCTTGCAGGTAAACCGCGGATCGCAGCAGAACCCGTTCGCGTGTCATTTCCGCGAGGTCGAGGTCGAGGAGGCGCTCGCCTTCTTGGTCGATGTCCTCGGCCAGATTCACCCTTGGAGATCCCAGCATGACCTCGGCGGGCAGGACGGCTTCTGCGCCATACACGAGCTAAAAAGGGGTCTCCCCTGTAGCTCAGCTCGTCGTGGTGCGGACCGACCAGAGGACGGGAGGTAGCTCGTCCACCCAAGCCTGTCCGTGCTGGTCGAGATTCCTGAAGACTCTCTTTTTGATTCCTTGGATAATCTGCCCGTTCGCGCGCTCGGCCGCCCCATTGCTCTGCGGGTGGGCAACGGACGCGAAGCATATCTTGGTCCCGATCTCCTCGCAATAAGCCTGAAATAGCTCGCTTGTGAACTGAGTGCCGTTGTCTGTGATGAGGCGACTTGGAACGCCGAAGCGAGTCACTACATTATTGCAGAAGAACCTTTTAGCAGCTTGTGCATAGATGGTCGACACGGGCTCGGCCTCGATCCATTTGGTAAAGGTGTCGATTGCGACAAACAGGTGTTTGCAACCCTTCCTTCCCCGGGGAAATGGTCCGAGTATGTCGATGCCCCAAACCGAGAACGGCCAAGTCAGGGGCATGGTCTGTAGTGCATACGCCGGCTGATGGATTTTCCGAGCGTGGAACTGGCAAGACCGGCAGGATGCCACCATTGAGCGTGCGTTGGCCAAGGCCGTCGGCCAGTAGTAACCTAATCGGAAGGCTTTGTTGACCAAGGTCCTAAAGGATGAGTGAGCTCCATACATCCCGTCGTGGATATCTTTGAGGAGGTATTTGCCTTCCTCCTGAGTGATGCATTTGGAGAGGACTCCAAGCGCACCCTTGCGGTACAAGACGCCCTCGACCATTTTGTATGGGGAGGAGCGTCTTAAAAGCTCGGACTTCTCGGCCTCTTCCTCGGGCAGCGTCCCGTGTGCTAGGTACTGGATGAATGGCGTCATCCAACTCGCACCATGCTCGAGGAAGGAGACGATACCACCCGTCTCGGGTGCCTCCCCTGCGGCAGGGATGGAGGGCTTATAAAGGTGCTCGACGAGCACCCCCGCTGGAGCGGGAAGTTGGGTGGAACCGACCTTTGATAGATGGTCGGCCAGGGCATTGTCCTTCCTGGGGATGTACAGTACCTCAAAATTTCTGAAATACTTTTCCATCTTCCTTACTTCAGCCAGGTAAAGCGCCATTGTGTCATCGGAACACTGATACTCCTTGTTAACCTGGTTGACCTCTAGCTGCGAGTCACCCTTCGCAGTTAGCCGTTGGACTCCGAGCGCCTTGCACGCCCGAAGCCCGGCCAGCAGACCTTCATATTCTGCCGCGTTATTTGTTGCGGCAAAATGCAATTGGAGGGCGTACTGGATACGCTCCCCCCAAGGGGATTCCAGGACTACTCCAGCCCTCGAGCAATCGTAAGCTCGGGACCCATCGAAGTGCATGACCCAGCGACCTTGCCTGGCCTGGTCGGGTTCTGGCTGGGATGGGGCGGGATTCGTCCATTCGGCTAGGAAGTTTGCTAGGACCTGAGACTTGATTGCGGTTCTGGCTGAGAATTCAATCTCGAATTCGGCGAGCTCCATGGCCCACTTCGCGATCCGCCCGCTTGCGTCCTGATTCCCTAAGATTTCCCTGAGCGGGAAGTTGGTCGGGACTCGGATTTTATGAGCCTGAAAGTAATGTCGTAGTTTCTTGGAGGCTACAAGCAGCGCGTACAGGAGCTTCTGGACCTCGGGGTAACGCTCCTTGGGCCCATGCAAGACTTCGCTGATGTAGTAGATCGGACGCTGCGCCCCGTCCCTTTCCACTGTTATCACGGCGCTTACCGCCTGGGGCGTGGCGGCCAAGTATAACAACAGGACCTCCCCCAGTCTCGGTGTGGTCAGGACCGGGGGGCTCGACAAGTATCGCTTCAGTTCTGCGAATGAGTTGTCCGCCTCTTCTGTCCAGGCGAAACCGTCATGCTTACGGAGTGCCTTGAAAAAAGGTAGGCCGCGCTCCCCGAGCCGCGAGATGAAACGACTTAGAGCCGCCATCCTCCTGGTCAGAGACTGCACCTCCCGCATGCAAGTGGGTGGTCGCATGTTTTCGATGGCCTCTATCTTTTCAGGATTGGCCCCAATTCCTTGTGGGCCGATCATGTAGCCGAGAACCTTACCAGCTTTGACTCCGAACATGCATTTTTCAGGGTTCAGCTTTATTCGGTGCTTATTGAGGTTACAGAAAGTTTCCTCAAGGTCGGACACATGAACCGAGGCTATCTTGCTCTTGACCACGATGTCGTCCACGTACACCTCCAAGTTTCAGCCTATTTGGTCTGAGAAGGTTTTCTGCATGAGGCGCTGGAAGGTTGCTCCGGCGTTTCTTAGATCGAAGGACATGGTCGTGTAGCAGAAAGTGCCGAACAGCGTGATGAAGGAAGTTTTTTCCTCATCGTCAGGTGATATACCGATCTGGTGATAACCTGAATAGGCGTCCAAAAAGCTCATTACCTCGGAGCCGGCCGTTGCGTCGACTAACTGGTCTATCCGAGGCAGCGGGAAATTGTCTTTAGGGCACGCGGCGTTTAGGCCCGTGTGGTCGACACACATGCGCCACTTGCCCCCCTTTTTCCTTACGATGACCGGGTTGGCCAACCAATCGGAATGGTCGACCTCCCGTATGAAACCAGCCTTGAGGAGCTTATCTAGTTCCTCTCTGATGATAGCTTGCTTCTCCGGGGAGAAGCGCCTGAGCTTCTGCCGCACAGGCCTTTTGTAGGCCGAACTGCTAGCCTGTGCTCGATGACCTCCCTTGGGACTCCGGGCATGTCAGACGGTTCCCAAGCGAACGTGCCCGCGCTCCTCCGGAGGAAGGTCACGAGCTCGAGTTCCTATTTAGGATCCAGGGAAGCCCACACGTGTACAACCTTGTCTGGCTCTGCTTCGCACAGTGGAACGGCTTTAGTTTCCCCTCCGGCCTGGAGGGTAGCGTTGGGCCGGGAACTCCTCGGCTCTTGCTCGAGCCCGCGCTGGGGCAGCTGCCCGACCATGTCTAACGCCCTCTTGTCGCAGTTCAGGGCCGCTTTCGGGCTCCCCTTCACCGAGATCGCGCCGTCGGGGCCAGGAACCTTCAGGCATTGGTACCCGTGGTGCGTGGCGACCATGAATTTGGCGAGTGCCGGTCGGCCCAGGATGGCGTTGTAGGCCGACTCGAAATTGACCACCTCGAACGTGATCAACTCCGTTTGGAAGTTGCTCGCTCGGGCTGCCGAAGGTCACGAGTAGGACGATCTGCCCGAGTGGCTTGACCGAGGTGCTAGGGACTATCCCGTAGAAAGGGACTATGACGCTCTTGACCTTGGACCGAGGAATCTGCATCTCGTCCAGGACCCTGGCGGATATCAGGTCCAGGGAACTCCCGCAATCTACAAGCACTCGTCCTACCACGGTGTTGCAGATCGTTGGACTAACGAACATCGGGAGCCTCTAGGGCTTCGTCATCCCCAGGGGGTAGTCGTCCTTGGAGAAGGTGATGGGCAGCTCGGACCACTTGAGCTGCTGGACGGGAGGCTTCCCCTGGGTAACGCGGAGTACCTCGCGCGCGGCTTCCTTCAACTCCTGACGTGACCCATAAGCGGCGGAGCCCCCGAATATTACGGCGATGTGGTTTTTCGGCTCCTGGTACTCCATGTCTGCGTCCTCGTCGGCAGGCTTCTTGCCCTTGACATCTTCTTCTTGCTCTGGAAGCGTGGGCATGGGGCCCTTGCCATTGTAGAATTGTTCCAGGCGGGAGGCCCATGTTCGGCAATTGCTCGCCACGGCCCTGGTCGTCCCGGCCTTGTTCGCTGTTGCGTTGGGCCGGTCGACCCTTTCGTTTTGCGGCTCCATGTCGGAGACGGAAGGCTTTTTCTTCTTTTTTATTTTCTTCTCGATCGAGCTTATGCTCTTCCGGCTAGATGCCCCTTCGAGCCCGGGCTGAGGGGGCAATTTTCCCTCGTCTAGCAGCTTCTTCCATTGGACCACTTCATCGGCATTGGCGTATCGGTCGGCCATGCGGAACAGCTCGTTGGCCGTGATGTCCGGGTGAATCTCGAGGTCCTATGTAAAACGGACGTCTCGGACCCCGAACTTGAAAGCCCGGATGACCGCCTCATCTGAGATGCTTGGGATGGAGTTCCGCACCTGCATGAAACGTTGGACGAATTGGCTTAAGGTCTCCTTGTCTGTCTGTATCAGACGCTCGAGGTCGCGCTCCTTTCCCGGACGGACATAGCAGCTCTGAAAGTTTGCTCGAAGGGTGTTACCTAGCTGCGCCCAGGATCGGATCGAGCCCTCCTTCTGATTAAAGAGCCACGTCCGAGCCGGTCCGTCTAGCACTGTGGGCAAGAAGTTAGCCATGACCCCTTCATCCCCGCCGGCGGCCAGGATGGCCGTGGTGTAGATCGAGAGAAATTCGTCCGGGTTCTGCGTCCCGTCGAACCTCTCTATGTGGCCTGGTTTGAACCTGATTGGCCAGGTCACGCGCCGCAGGGTCGCCGCGAACGCCCTGCATCCAAAAATGGGATTATCGTGATGGTCGTCGCGAGCACGGTGGTCAGGACGATCGCCGCTGGCCAAGCCTGAGGCTCGTGGGCCTAGGCGAGAGAACACCTCCCTAGGCCGGTAAGATGGAGAAGGGCCTGAGGAGGAAAGTTCAGCCCGGCTCTGCCCGCAGTTTGTATCCCTTCGATCTCGAGGGAGCGCCCGGGAATTGCTCCGGGTGTCTTCCCGGGTCAGATCGCGTTCCCGCCGGTCACTCCAGGTACGGCTGCGCGAGTCGCTGGAGTGGAGGCGCACGGACGTCCGGTGGCGGCGTTCCCGGGAAACACTCCGGGTACCTTTTCCTCGAGAGGATTCCGCCGCTTTTATGTCTGTGGCGATTTTTTCGAGGTCGTCGGCCATGGCTGCTCCCATGGCCTCCAGATCGACTTGCTCAGGAAATTCTCTGAGGTTGCGCACCACTGCGGCCAGGGCTTGAAGGCGTTCTCCGCTTGGGGGAACGAGGGGCGACGAGCTCGTGCGCCTGTGTACGGGTTCTAGCGTCCCGTACGCGTGGAAGTTCTCACGGGCTCCGGCCCCGATCCTATCGTTCGCGCCACCACGAATTTGTCGGCGTAAGCTGGCCAACGTTCGGTTCAGGGACGCCTCCAGGTGGTCCTTAGCCGCTTCGTACCGTCGGAGGCACGCCTCGCCCGGGGATTTGCCCCTGAGGTTTCCATCTTCTTCCGCGACCATGACGTTGCGGGATTGGGCGGACCGCGAGGGCGACATCACGATGTCTCCCCGCGATGCGGTCCCCTGGTCAGGCTCGAGATGGTCAGGGATGTCCAGGCCATCATAGAGTCCGTCGTATTCGTCGTCTGAAAGGGCGTCGAGCTGAGAGCGGAAGAACTGTTCCCGTGCGGCGGCTTCCAGGGAAAAGCTCCTGGAGTTGTCATGACTTCCGAGGCTAGCGATGCCAGCTGCCTCATTGTCGAAGAACCGCTTCTCATCCTCATCGATCCTGGGAGCGCAGAGGCCCCGGCGATCCTAGGAGTCTGACATCCTCCGGGATTCTTCACGAAAGGGAAAGTCAGTCCCCACGGACGGCGCCAGCTGTCGACGATTGGGGAGCAGGCCCCCGCCGAGCTTACTTGGTTGATGAAGGGACCAACCACAATCCCTTCTCACGTGCAGGGTTACTCGGAGGTATGACTCACCAGACCGGACTGGACAGTGACACAGTGTTTTACCCTGGTTCGGGCCTCTCAAGAGGGAGATAATAGCCCTACTCCAGCTCGTGTATATTCAGTCTACCTCCGCCCCTCATGGTGGGGATGCTTTTATAGTTTATAAAGGACCGTACTCGTTAAGATCCACTATCCGCACGTTCGACCACGTCCAACATGGCAACTAACAGATCCTACAATTCCGCCACGCTCCCGTGGAGGACGCAACGAACTGACGGAGGTTACGCCGCTGGTGGTTACTTCCACCGACCTCGAGATCACGACAGGTCGGCTAATAGCTAGCTCCGAGCTCGGCTGTCTTACGCGAGCATGAGCTCGCAATCGGCCAGACTACGCGACCTTCCTAGGCCCCGACTAGGTCGTCCTTGGGAATGACCTCCTGGTGGCTCGGGCGGGAGCGAGCTCGGCTGTTCGTGGCACCCGAGGTAATTTATGGGAATTACCCAACCCCCGACAAGTACCGAATAGTCATTCACCAAACGACTTCTTCCTCGGTATCACATGATTGAAACACAATTATCGATGGTTGCACTAACTCGTATAGATTAGGGTGACAACATAGTTAACAATAAACACCACAACGCATCACAACCCGACAACAGTTGCGAGCTAAACTTGCAAAGCATCGCATTTTAACCAAAATCAATATTTTGAAAAAAGAACATCGACACCAAAGTCAAACATCTGCACCCACAACCGCCACAATTTTTCTCAAAGAAAAAGGGAAGCTCATTCCCAAACGAGAACACTTCACTATCAAACCACTTATGAAACATTCATAAAATCCACCCTTTCGAAGCACACGCAAACACCACACACATTTTCCAAATAACTCAAACTCTAGCCAAATAGAGTTACAAATTAAATCTCGAGAATTTCTAGCAAAACCCACTATGTCCATCTACTTCCTTTAAAATTTATTCCAGAGATAATTCAGTGTGAACGCGAAAGAGCGCGACCCACTCAAAAACTTTTGGGTGTAAATCCATACCCATAGCATAAATTAAACAAATGGGCCAAAATCAAAGATCGACACCAATCACTACGAGTTTAGGGAAACTCTGAAACACAACATAAAGAACACATTGACCGAAAGCATTCAACCAAGATAGCAAACAACCTAACCAGTCCAAAAGGTTTTAAACACAAGCTCAGCATAGATCCCACCATACCTAGTAATCAATTACGCTTACCATTAAAAATTTTCAAATCCACCATTTTACACGTTGAGAAGCCCCAACAGGACTTAACAAAAACCACATAACAAATTCGTTCTGTAATTACCTTTCCCAATACTCAAAAATAAAGTTTCTGGTGCTTATCATAAGACATCCAAGGAAGACTACCTCATCATGATCCCCACAGACCATCAAACCATACAACATCATATTCTATATTTAAAACATAATATTTCAACAAATACTTTAGCACAATCAACCTATCAATTTTATACCATCCATACGTCAACTTCTCGACAATTTGAAACTTACTCAATCAATAAATGACTTCAACACATCAATGTTATCTCCACAAGACAAAATTCGTAAGTATGATTCTAAGATATACACTCATTAAGGAGAGAGTCTTACATCATGATAATTATCCATTGTTCGCTCCATCACCACATGTTACAAGTTCCTCCATTTTTAACCATGGTTTTCAACATGTAATCTAAACAATTACTACCACTACTTAGTCATCAATATCAACAAATGTGCATAATCATCAAACAACAACATTACTTTTAGCTACACTATACATAGGTTATAACACAATTGCCACTACACAACATACTCCAACTATTAAAATAAATTTAATAAGTTAGACAAACCCAATGCTCTTAACAACAACATCAAACAACAACTCCTACCTTCTCAATTGTCATCTGTATTAGCATTTCAAGAACACAATTACATCCTTCCAATTATTTCTATAGTTCATAATAGCAAACATAGTAGTTCTAGTCATCTATCATGCACTAGGGTTGATCACCATCACAATTAACTTGTTCTACCGACCCTATATTAAAAGTCTTTTAGATAATCAATCAATTTACTATTACTTCAACAGTAGTTTACATCATCTTAATGTTCTCACAACGTATTAAGGTTTAAAACTTTAAACACTATCAATGGTCATTTTCCCATTAAGTAACAGCAGTGTGGTACCTCATTTTTAACATAAAGCTACAAATTCTAAACATGTACAATCACACATTTAATCATTCTCGCTATAGAGTAATCTACAATACTAGAAGTTCATTTAATCTTAAGCTAAAGATAAAAATTACATTTAATTGGTTCAACTCGCAAATTAACTTAGGAATACATCATTTCCATAAACCACATTGTTACATACTACATAACATGCTAAACAACAATTTTCACTTTTGGCAAATAATTTCAGTCAAATGATTACTTACTTTATATGCAGCATTTTCTTTTTAAAACTCAACCAAATTTCATAAAGAAACTTGACTCTCAAAGTTGCAATGGGACATGACTCATACTGGGTCATGCAAAAGATCTCCAAAACACATTGCAATCTTAAAGACTCCTACAGGATGGAACCAAGCGATCAAGTAAACCTTTACAGACAAGGGCACAAAACATAAATCGATACATCTTAAATTTTTTGCACACAACTTTAATAACTTCTTTTAAACTCAGAGTGAGACACACAAGAACCAAAACTATATTTTTCTTTGCAAAGCAACCAACCAAAACCGGTGTCAAAGCATAAAGGCAACCAAAAAGGCGCAACACTAAACTCTTCTTCTTCGTCTTCAACCAAGGAAGACAAAACCACAAACCGCCGAAGGATCAATCCACGAAAATCCAATACCAAACACTTTTCCTTTTATTTCAATCAACTAAGACCAAGGAAAACCAACCCAAACCGATCGTCAGAACGGTAAAGAAAATCCGAAGGAATCCACCACCAAACTCTTCTATTTGACTCTAGTCAACTACCCGATCTACGACAGAAAGGGTAAGCACTCTTCTCCCACAGGTGTTAATAGTTCTTCGGTGATGGCTCTAACCAGCCACACCGTCAAACCACACCCTTACTATGAACAAAAAGAGGTGACCGAAACCCTTCGGCACCACAACCCCACTTTATCACAATAACAAGAACAATCCAATCAATTCTCTCAATAACATAGCAACATACATTATCACATATAGCATTCAACATCATGACTTAAATACAATATTTAAGCGTAAAGCAACGATACCCATACCCTTTCCTACTGTGCATCCATGTGTGTCAAATTTTAAATTAGTTATTCCACTTACACAAGTTTTTATGTTGCTATCCTATGACAAACTTTTAAGTATAACCTAAGCCATGTTTCTAGGTTATCCCACATCATATTTTAGTTGAACCTAAAGTTTGACACCAAAATTCATGTTCCAAGGACCTAATGCCCGCTCTGATACCAACTGTAACACCCCGGCATCTAGTATGCCCTAGATGTCACCAAACATAGTATAAATAGCAATTAAATACCACAATTAAGACTAAATTACAGCAAAGGCGTAAATGCTTTAACCGAAAATTTCGGCAGCATCTCCTTTCTTTTTCCATGGTTTGACGCAACAACAATATTATCTCAAGATATAACATAACAAAAGACATCTAAAACAACAATAACAGGTGACATAGCAACAATTTAAGTCCAGAATAATGCATTCAACCACTTCATGAGCTAAACGAATCAAATAATATGGTCAAGCACACAAGTAAGGCATACTCCAAGTTTTCAGTGCATTAACTTATTATCACAACTATGAATAGCAAAATTGTAGATGTCTAAATGAGTGAAACTTCGTGAAGATGTGCCACTAAGCCCCTTTCCCGCATGCCGGTTTCATGGTACCTAAAAACATTATAAAAACACAAGTGTGAGTTCATCACTCAGCAAGTATATTGCAATGGAACAAGCAAACAATTCCAATACCATCATCACTACAACTTATACTCAACAACATACTCATTTCATATTCACATTGTATGCATCTCATTAACAACATTATATATGCAATGCAATGCACATGTCTCCTCAAAGCACATACCGGTATTGCTGAGTGCACACCCGTCGGTGTGCACCCTCTTTTCCCCCTTCCATCCCGTAGATGGAGGGTGCCTACTCTTACTGACCCGCTCCCGTACAACCATGTGTAAGGGACTGCGAGGTAGGACTTTTGTGTTCACTACGTGTGAACACAGAGGCCCGCATCAAAATGGAACGCCTCTTCCTTTTATGAATGCAATGATGCCAATTCCATGATAATGTACCACATTCAATCATTAATAGCATTTGCATAATCTCATTCATATTATTAATCCATTCATCAAACAACTACTCATATGGCAAAGTAAATCTCACTCCTACCATGCTAGTATAACCTGTCAATCACAATACCATAAAACAACCAATCACAATCCATCACAACACACTTGCCTTCACCCTCGTGAGGCGGCGTGGTGAGACGACGACGGCACTTCCGGGGTCACACCACCTGCACAAAGGTTCAATACACTGAACCACATGCACACAAGACCACACAAGAACACACAAGAACACTTAGTTATACCGACTTCGCGATCTACTCCCAATACCCAAAAACAGAGAATCTGTCCAACGGGACAGCAGCCTTCAGAAGACCATAACTAGGGCTTAACGACTCCAAATCAGACAAACGAGTACATTTTCTCGAAGCTTAGGAAATTTCCTAGCTTTTTCTAAGTATTTGCGAAGACTGAATCGGTATCTAAAATTGTCTAATCTACAGATCAACACGATTTGTCCCAATCACGTCACAGTTTTGACAACGTTCGGTAAAATAGCCATAACTTTTACCCGGCTGGACGGAATTAAGCGTTATTGGTCTTCATTGAAAGGTTTTTCGATTATATACAACTTTATCAACAAGCGGTACTAAGCAGCTGCTGGGCGAGGGTAGAGCATTAGTACCGGTTGGTATCACGAACCGGTACTAATGTAATGGCGTCAGTACGAACCGGTACTGAAAGCCCACTACGGCCCTGTAGCCAATGAACCGAGACTGATATAACTGTCAGTCCTGGTTCATGCGTAACCGGTACTGATGGGCCGGTATGAAAGACTAGTTTTCTAGTAGTGACTCATTTAGGTAGGATCTAAGCAGGATCCTGCAGGAAGAGAAAGTACACGACCACCTGCAAGTGCATTCCTGCTCTGGTCGGCTTCATTCACCATGGGCAAACTCACAGTAGATCAGTGGAACGAGGTTTACAAGCTCGGCTTTGAAGACTTCATGAAGTTCTACCTCGAGGGTTCCGAGAGCAGCGACCTCCTATGATTCCCGATGGGACTGTATAGACCCTAACAATATGATTATTCATGTCGGTGGTGACAGGACACTCCCAATCACGCCCCATGCCATGAAACACGTGCTTAATTGGGTTCCCGTGAGCTGAAAGCCATGCACCTCTCTCGTTTCAGACATCGCATGTATAGCGGAGCTTGCCGCACTGAAGCATTTGCTCGGCGTGCCACACGAGGCTGAAATCATGGATTCAAATCCCGACGAAATCTCATCCAAAATTTCAGAATTTGAATCCCTTCGAGATCATAAATCTGATCGGATAAAAAAATTTAAAATACTATAGTACCCATGCAAATATCGACGAGATCTCGATAATTTCGGACGAAATCTCGATGTTTTTTACTGGATTTAATTGAATTTAGGTTCAAGGCCATCCACAAAAAGTTTTGATGTGTTTTTGATATTTTTTTGTCAAAACAAATTGACCGAAATCTTAGAAATTTTAGCCATTGACCGAAATTTCGGGTTCCCTGGTTGAAAAAAATCGTATTTGAAATTTGATTTTTGGATTTCGTTCAAATTTTGTTTGAATTTTTGAGATTTTGGATTTGAATTACCTCAAGATTTTTATCAAAACGAAATTTTGAACCTTGGCTGAAATCAAAACCGAGATGTTGCTGGCGAGGATCTTGATGAACATCCTCATAGTGTGAGGATTAGGTGCTCGTACTGAACAAGCTGTTTTTCTCGGGAACACGGTCTATTTCGGCGGTATCGACTGGTGCAAGGCCGCCGTCGACGACTCGAGGGTTGCTATGCGCAACTGCAACAAGTAGAAGGACATCGCCATTAAATCCATATATAAGTGGTTGCGCCGTCTTTTTGCTGGTAAGTAATCATGGAATACCACTCTTGCTGTTAAAAAATTTATAACTTTTTCGCACGCTATACATAAAAAAAAATACACGTTTTCTTCCCAGTATTGGGTTGTTGCAGCGAAGAAATAAAACATGTCTGAAGATAGTGTAGATGATGCATCGATCCTCCATGTGTATAATGGACTGGACGTCGGGGCATAAATAAAGGAAGAACACTATCCGGTGGAAAAATGGCCTAGCTAGCATGGGGATGACAGCACGCCTACATTTTTTTGGGTGGAAAAAGGACGACCTCTCTGCACCCTACGTGTACTGCGCATATGTAGTGTACGTAGGAGCTAGTATGTACGGATGTATGTATCTGTTTTCGTGAGGTTTGCTTTTGAGGTTTCTGCATTCTCCTGGTTTGGCCAAGGCCAATCAGTGCCTCCATTTGTGATGTGGTCGGGTGAGTTCCACGACCATTAATTCAACCATTGATAGCTTCTCTTTTCATGATTTTGAATCGTATGATCTGCCGCTACCACCAACGCTACGCAAGCAGGTTCGTCTAGCAACAACATATACTATATACGAACGACTGACTAGCTGCTAGCTAGTTTGATATTAATGATTGAAAAGACTATAACCGTGTAGTAACTAACTCAAGAAGATGCATGGTTTAAAAGACGGAATAGGCATGTACGAGAACATTGATTTTTTTAGGGAACAAGGACTATCGATAATTAAGCTAGAGGAATATATATGATCATGCATAAATCAGGATGCTAATGGGTTTCATATATTTGTATCTAGTCTGGTCCAAAAAGAGTGAGGTTCAAACCGGGCCTAAGCCCAAATGAAAATCTAGATCTTGAATTAGGCCTTTATCTAGACAAATTGTTTGTTTGATAAGTTGATAGTTTACCTAGCAATATTCAAGTCCAAGTTCTGGTCCAATATGGCTTAAATTTGGTCCAAATAGCTATAGATCTAAAATAAATCCAATGTAGTTTTGGACCGGACGTCCAATCTAAAAGTCTAGACAGATCTAGGCCTATTAGCATCCCTATGCATAAATATGCACGAAGAAAAAACCCGTCCATGGCCTGAGCTCAACTGAAGGCCCAAGTTTACTCTGAAGTAATAGCCATAAAGTCCCATGTATAATTCCTCGACGAATACACATTGTTTTGGGATATATGCAATTAAACTTTTAGAACTTTAGCTATCAATATTTTTAAAAGTATGAGCAATGTTTCTATGCTTTTCCTCCCAATACAAGTTGCACAAATCTTGAAGCAAGCGAAGGGGTAAGTAATCCTTATCTACCCTTCATTAATGCTTCAATATTTGTGCAATTTAAAAAAGAAGAGCACAGAAGCATCTATCAGTAAGTATTTAGATTGGACACATAAAAATTGTCTATATAGAATTTTTTTTCCGAAAAGTATTATCATAATATTATACTTTTATTGGGTACTATAACTATATTACAATAGAAATTAGTGATGAAAGTCGTATTGTAGAGACCATATCAATATCCAAAATGACATGCATATGTGACCAGGACAGGTACTCCTTGTTCTCTCCATGAAAAAAAAACTCCTTTTTTTCTCCTGGCTTGATCCAAGCCCAGCCTGGATTTTGCTCAGGTATACATTTTCATTTGTGACATATATTAATTTCTTTAACATTAAAAACTTCTGCCACATTTCTGATATTTCAACATGACATAATCTTTTATCCCCAGGTTAAAAGTATACACTCACTCGCCATCCAAGGTTTAAAATCTCGGAGAAATTTCGGAAATTTCGATCGAGATTTCGAATTTCGGATCCCTCCAAGATCTTAAATCTCGACCGGATAAAAAAAATTTAAAAAAATTCAAAATATTATTAGTGACGGTTTTTCTTAAAAACCGCCACAAATACTTTTTTTAAAACCTCAATGACTTTAGGCCGATATCTCGGTATTTTGGCCGAAATCTCGAAAATCCCGGTTGAAAAAAGAAACCAAATTTGAAATTTGATTTTTAAATTTCATCTGAATTTTATCCGAAATTCCGAAATCTACCTCCGAGATATATACGGAAAAATTTGAAACCTCGTCGCCATCCATCGATCCATGCATTCCAAGAAAGTGAAACGGGTGTCGCTAACACTGGCTAGCAACTCCTGCCGGCCAGCGGGCGCCGCTCTCTCTCGAGTCCGATCGAGCGATCGATCATGAGTGGCGGCGTAGCTATCCGTCCCCGTCTCACTCATCTGCACACACACACCCATTGATCGATCGAGATAACGCGCAAGAACTCAGTGCCGCCACCATATTAAAGCACTACTATTTAGCTCTGGCTATAGCTAGATGAGCCTTTCAGTCGGGGATGAAGGCTCAACAGCAATAGCCGTGTACAGCCCCTACGTACTGTTCAATGTATGATGATGATGAGCACGAATTAAGATTGTTAGCTAGTGCTGTGGCCAACAATAACTCACGCCGGGTGGGCGTGCGCGCAATTAGCCTGCCTAACGCTACGCGGTTGCAAGCTAGTCCAACTGGTGAGTACGGCACCTATGTCGTGTGACTGAAGGCTACAGTTTGGGTCTTGTATTTTTAGGGCGCAAAGCGGACGCATATAATTCACGTACACCACATACGTATCATATACATATACACTTATGCGCTTTTTGTACACATATTGAGAAATTAAGCAGAGGCTTCGCGATGTTTGGAGCATATAAACGCATTGTTCTATCGAATGTGTAAACGTACCTGTATCTATTTTTATTTTTAGGTCCCGTTTGGCAACTTGGAACCGAGCTGTTTCTACAAGAATCTGGGAGAAACCCAGCCAAACGGGCTAAAACTCAGAACGATTCTCTTCGGAACATTTCTTCTTTTTCCACACCATGGTTGAATCACCCTCAACCCCGTTTCACTAGTTTCTACTAGAATCTGGAACCGTACCAAACGGTTTGTAGAAAGTGATTCTGATTCTACCTGAAATGTTTCTACCAAGAATCTGAAACCGTTTCTGTTTCTACTAGAATCTGGAACCGTGCCAAACGGAGCCTTAATGAATACGCGCATCACTCGAGTGGAACAGGGACGGACTGCTCGCACGCCAGGGCTTTACGCAGACAACAGTTTGGGTCTTGTTAGCCACATGTTACAAACGGTTTTGCGGGTTTTTTTTTTCGGAATCGAGTCCGTGACCTACACAGCCTGCTCGATTGACTAGTCTTAGGTCTATTTATTTCGGCTAAAGATTATAGAAAGCAACTTTTAAAATCTAGATTGTTTAAAGTTAGCTAGAGATTGAAAAGCTGATGGCTATTTGGCAATACAGATTATAGTAGGGCAGGTTCGGACGTGAACAAAATAGTAGGTCTCGAGCATGAACAGTGGGGGGCAATGGTGGGTAATTTCAACTGAAGTTGGGTAGGTATTGGGTCTTTTACAAAAAAAAAAAGCTAGGAAAAGCTCCTCCAGAGTGGATTGTGGGATTGCTATAATCTGGCCTCCAGATTGTTACAATCTATATTAAAAATTTTCTGTTTGTTGACCTTTCAGATTTTAAAAGCTGTTTTCTACAATCCCCAGCTGAAACAAACAGGCTCTTAGGATGGTAGAGTAATAACCACAGCACCTTTTGCGAAAAAAGTATTTAATTTTATAATCTATATAGATAGAAACAATCGATGATATTTAAAATATCTTCTTCATTTCAGCTAGAAAGCAGCTTTTAAAATCTAGAAGATCAACAAACAGGCAACTTTCAATCAAGATTGTAACAATCTGAGGGACAGATTGTAGCAATCCCACAATCTACTCTAGAGGAGCTTTCTTCAGCTTTTTTTTTTTTTGCAAAAAAACAAAATGTCCATCGAACTTCAGTCGAAATTAACCACCATTGCCACCCCTCATTGTAGAGGCAGTAATCTAAACACACTATAATCTGGATTGCCAAACAACTATTAGTTTTTCAACCTCCAGCTTTTAATAATCCAGCTTTTACGATCCAAATTTTAAAAGCTGCTTTCTACATTCCCAGTTGAAACAAACAGGCCTTAGGCCTTAGGCCTTAGGATGGTAGAGTAATAAACACAGCATCTTTTGCAAAAAAAAAGTATTTAATTTTATAATCTATATAGATAGAAACAATCGATGATGTTTAAAATATCTTCTTCGTTTTATAGGCAAGATCATAAGCTCTCAATAATTTTAAAAAATCATAGAAATTCTTACACTAATCGTAAAAAAATATAAAGATATGAACCACGGAAAGTTAGCCAAACCGGCCACCCCGTCCATCGATCTTGTGACTTACGTGTACGACTGCGCGTTATCGCGACAACGTCGCTGCAGGTGGATATATGGATCATGGGTGTATGATATGTACAACGATTTTTACAGTTACGTCGCATCAGTGGATCAGCAGTGTTAGTTATAATCACGCAAACCACGCTAAGCTATCATTGCACGCGTGACCGATTGATGCAGCAATATATTGTTGTTTGTAATGGGGGCTTCAATTAGCTAGATAGCCTTTTGATCTCTTTATTTGTCATCATCAGAGAGATTCAGGTAAAAGTTCGTGACCTCCAAAGACGGACACGCGCTGCCGCCGCCAATTAACATGCATCCCTTCCTATCCTATCAATAGGATCGAAGAATTAAAACGGCATCTTGCTGTGCTCGTCTACTAGCAACTTTTGCGAACAAATAATTGGAAGACCATTTTTTTTTTCCACGCGGTTAGAAGACCAATTAAAAGAGAGCAATTGCAAACACATCTTTGATCTTTCAACAGCGTTCCTATTGCGTCAACCCCTTTTCTGAGACTTTTGAGAATCGAGAGGACGTGTGCATCCATATAATCTTAGAATGTGTTTAGTTGATAGAGATAAGGTTGAATGGGATAGGATGGTCCTGTATCATTTGGTTCTATTATTTTGGGTAAATGGAATGGTTCAGCATCTAGAGGAAATATTTCTTAAAATTGTATCACTTGATCCATGATGAGATGGTTCCATTCAACCAACCAAACACATGGATGATATTTTTTTGAACCATCTCATACATATACCACTTGGTGCAGGCAACCAAACGCACCCTTACTTTCTCCCTCCGTCCACGTTTACGGGGGTATATTTTTCTTTACATATATATCAACTAAATATTGAAAATAACTACAATACTCCTAATTATTATCTCTACGCACTATATGTGATGCATATATATATATATATATATATATATATATATATATATATCAAGTAAATCTGAATATTTATTAGCGATATTAAAAGAATATCACTCTAGTTACAGATAAAATCATTAAAAAAATATGTCATATAAATTTGGATGGAGGGAATAGAAAGCCATTCAACTACGTTACGTGTAGGGCTGGCAAATAAGCTTGAGGCTTCCGAGGTGACTCAGCTCAGGCTCGTATGGACATCTTGAGCCAAGCCTCCTCCCTAGCTCGGTTAAATTTCGAGCCAAGCTGAGCCGGCTCGCCGGCTCATCAAGTCCACATATCAGCCCAGAGTAGCCCAGCACATCCTAGAGCAGCCCAGCGCTAACCCTAAAGAAACGCACTTCTATTCAATGGTGTCAACGCCACACAGCCATCCGCCCGCCCCCATCACCCACACAGGTGCATAGCCACACGACCAACACAGGGGTCTCGACGCCGACATCCTCCTTGCCTTCTACCATCGCCGCCGACCTCCGTCACCAGCGCCAGTGCCAAGCCACCACCCACCCCGAGCTGCTGCCAGACCGTCCGCAGCACCATTCATCCGACTGTCGCCGCACCGTCAACAGGCTGGACCGTCTGTGGTACCGTCTGTCTGGCTGCCGCCGCGCCGTCAGCAGGCCGGACCGTCGTCGACCACGCCATTCGCCTTATGGAGCACCATCACAGCTTAGAGTCTCATGCAATCCAATCTCGAGGGAAGAAGCTCAGTGGTGATAATGGGGCCTCAGCGTCCGGTTCAACACTAGTGGGTAGCCGGACAACTGGACAATGCATCATCAACCCTTAGCCACCTACTGACCTTGGCCAACCGACGATGACCCCGGTAGCCTCGGTGAGCTCTTTATTTCCATAGCTCAGTGGTGACGTTAGATCTTAGATAATTTCCACTGCGAAGATAGGAGTAGAACAAGGAGACATTGCCTTTTCATAGATCTTAAGTTGCTATGGACAACTAGCATCTTGGTGAATTGCTGCAGTGGTGGAAGTAGTCATGCACTAAGGGTTTCTAAAGTTATGAGCATATAGAGATCGCATGGCAATGATCAATAATCAGGAAGAAAAATGACTGTTTCTAAAATACGATTCATCATTACCACCAATTCTCTTCACCAGTTGAACCCAACCACATACAGGCCAGCCAGGCTCGCGAGCCAAAACGAGCTAGCTCGAGCCTGCCGAGCTTGCTTTCCAACTCGTTCCCAATTGAGCCGAGCCGAGCCGTAGTTCCAACCGCGTTTCCACCCCTGGTTACATGCAGAGCCTAGCTTCATTCGTATGGTAATGTTAGGTGTTGGAAAACTAGACTATTCAACAGCTCAATGCGCCGTTGGCGCCAATGGTGGCTAGGCGGCTGGGCCCCCGTCAACTCAACTGTCACAATCTTAACAACCCAATGGCCCCCGTCAACTCAACTGTCACAATCGCCCCCGTCAACTCAACTGTCATAATCTTAGCAAGGTTGCTAAGATTGTGACAGTTGAGTTGACAGGGGCCCAGCCGCCCAACCACCATTGGCGCCAACGTGCGCATTGAGCACTAACCGAGCCACCATTCAATACGATTGGTTTATTTCTAGTTCACAATTTGATCAAAACAAGCATTTTTCATCATATCACTACAGACTATAGTTAGCTCTGTACAAGACTAATATTACTTACAAGGTTCTTCTGAAAAACAGAGTAGGACTTATAAAAAAAAAAAGTACAAATTCATCTCGCGACATACTACACCCAAAGCCGTTAAAGGTAGATGATCTTCTTACCTGAACTCAAAGCACCAGCAGTATCTTCTTGTGAAGGATTAGCATTTAGATCAACCCGTGTATGCTCAGCATCCTGAACATCCTGTAAAGGATCTTTGTGGCCTCTTGAACATCTCCTTGTAAAGTATCGGCGGCATCGTCAACATCTTCTTGTAAAGGATCAACATTTAGATCAAACCATAGATGTTCAGCATCATGAATTGGCTCTGCACTCAGATTCTTGGATGGGGACGATCTGATATCAAAAGTGGGTAGGGTATTAGGATCATTGCACTCTAGCTCAACAGGGATTTATTGGTTTATTTAGGTCAATAAGTGGCTTTGAAGTGGTAGAAGCCAAGAGTACCCAACGTTTAGGTAGTGTTGTAGACAACCTCTTTATACTGAAGTATTTTGAGTAAAATTTTGATTTTGGCTCCAAACTTTGGTGTTTCGTTTTGGCTCCAAAAATCATACTTTCCTTCAAGCGCCAATGGAGAAGCAATATGCCTAGAAGCTGAAGAGACTTCTTTGCGTGTATTAAGGGCATGTACAAAAAAACTATTTTAGCTGACTCTTAGTATTTACACATCAGCTTTGATCTATGTGAAACAGTGAAAAAAGAGGAGAGAGAAGAGAGCTAGCTTTTATTTTGTAGCCAGTTTTGCACGGGAGCGTAGATAGATTATTTATATACAAAGGAGAAAAGATAGTTATTGCACAACAATTAGAGACAACTTTTAAAGATAGTTATTATACAAACTGAATTTTAGCTTCTATTAGTATGTAGTGGATTTTGCTATTGTACTTACTCTAATATGATGTCTCCTGTTGCATGGATCACACTAACGCTGAAATTGCGATGTCTTCATCAGTTGGAGCATTGACATCCAAGGGGCAGATGGAATATTGTGTACTTTTTATGTTATGATATTTTATGAATTTGCACCTCAATCAAGACATGCGTAGAAATGACTAAATCATCCTCCTTCAATAGCTCACTTATTGTTTTTGGATGGTTCATGTTATTCTAATCCATAGTAACAAATAATATTGGGAATAATGAAGAGTAGAGGTATGCAAATAAAAAGATATTTAAAAGTTATCTCAAAATTATAGGATGACATATATCTAGAAACAAAATATGAAAACTAGAATGACATGTATTTGGAAACAAAGGGAGTACGTCCTAACTTGCATTGAACTTGAGGCTCTTTACTCAGCACAAAAAAAAAAGTACTTGTGGAATACTCCTTCCATCCAAGTTTATAGGGAGTATTTTTTTAATGAATTTATCCATAAATATATGACATTATGTTATTATGCGAAAGTTAGTGTGATATTCCCTTTATACTCCTAATAAATATCCATATTTACTTGATATTCTATACATGCATACATTAAATATAGTGCTTAGAGATAATTAAAGCTAATGTAGTCATTTTGAATATACCCTTGATATATGTACGAAGAGAAAACATGCCCTATCAACTTGGACAGAGGGAGCAATGGCGAATCCAGTATGGGGGCTTTGTCCCTACCCTCTACGCTAGCGCCAAGACACATCCCCACCCCACCCCCAGCCCAACCATCCATGAATTGGAAGAGAGAACAAAAGGCAAGCCATGTGTTGGAAGTTGGCTATTTTCATGTTGGGGCCTGGGCCAATTGGCCAAGCCGACCCAAGCCCATGTATCTCACTAGTTCTCTCTTCCAATCACCAATTAAAATGCATAGCCAATTCCCCAATCCCTTTGCATGGCGGCGGCCTAGCGGCTATGTGGCTAAAAGGCTTCTTGGCATTTCTTCATGATAGTTGATGTGTGATGCAGTGCAAGAGGGTGTGCAATGGCAAGAGGGAAGCACGTTAGGGGACAGGGGTGTTAGGCATGCATGTGGCATGTGGGTACAACAAGGAGGTAGCCAGGCACTCTATCAAGCAACGCCGCCGGGCAGCATGCCAACAGTGTGGCAGGTTACTGTAGGTTGGAAACTCGACATTCGGCTAATCGGTGAGCAAGTCTCATTAGCACCACCTAAAATTGATCCTAGCTTTGCCATTGCCTGAGGGAGTTGGGTGAGGAAGAAACCCAAGGTGTCGCCTAGTCAGGCGGTAGTGCGACGCGACAAGGAGAGGAGGGGGCAAAGAAGTCAAGGACACGACCGCCCGGGACGGGGCATGAGTAGCCGAGGAGGGGAGCCGTTGAGCTTGGCCTAGGGTGGTAGGTGCAAGGAGCAAGTGGGAAGTCGCCGCTCAAGCAACGGCACAACAAGGAGGAGGGGAGCCGCCAAGTCGCCTCTCGATTTAGCTTAGTCTTTTGAACCTAACCGTTGACACCAGAATCTGGTGCATAGATGATTTGTTAAGAGATTGTTAAGTTTGGTATGTTTAGTTGATTAAGGATAGTGTCGAGTTTGGAAAGTCATAAGCCGATATAGGTTATCGGATTATAACTGATGTTAGCACTAAAAGGAAAGTGTCTCAGGGGAAGCTAAGACCGATATGGAGTCCTTTACGAGTCCAAGGAGGACACGGTTGATCTGGGTGCTATAAAAGAAGGCGACGGGCAACATAGAGGACAACAACCAATCAATCAAACAACTCGCATCTACTTTATTTACTTTTTGTCGACTAGGAGTAGCTTTTAGACTTGTAATCTTTTTTTTCTGTAATTCATCCTAATCAATAAAGTTGCGCACTATTGATTATTGATTTCGTCGACTTACGCCACCTAGGTCTGCTTTTTCTTTGATTTTGTTGCATATCGCCTTTTCAGGGAAGATCTACCTTTATCCTTGTTTAATCAGCCTAACTAGGTTGATTAGATCTACCGGTTACTTTTTATCTAATTGGCTTGAGTGGCTGTTTAAATTAGATATGATCATAGTTGAAAGAATTAATCGGCTTAACTACTGGTTGAATCACATACTATTTTCCTTGTCGATTGCAGGATCAAATCAGCCGACACGCCCGCACTAGAAATAAACCCGATGTTTGCATGTGTTGATTACCGATTAACCCCTCTTCACATTTGTTGGCGTCAACACACTTTTGGCACGCCCAGTGGGACCCTGATCGTCAATAATGTCTTCTACTGAAAAATCAATCCCTTCGTCCAATGTCAATCCTGAGGCAATAATCGTCCCCACATTGGACGACTTGACTCCCAAGCAGCGAAAAGAAATTGAAGACCAAAAAGATGTGTTTGAGGAGATGATGCTCAATTGTTATCAGAAGACCCGACGTAGAATCACGCAGAAAATTGTGTTGCCGATGGTTAACTTCGGCAGTAAGGAAGCTACGGTTACTACTAGAAATCAACAGGTAAGCCAATATATTCTTTCACAAGCAGAATTATTGGATATGATAAACCAATCTATAAACCATGTTCTTGTTAATCAGTCATCAGCTCTGGTTACTACGCTTAAGCCGATGATAGCTAACAGCGTGAAAGAAGTCACACAAGAGCTTGTGTCGGTTGGGACTCTGCTTGAACGTGTACAATCCCTGTCAAACTACCCAGCCTACTCTATTGCGTAGAGCACCCAGACTGTAAAGCCGGTTGTTGATTCAAAATCGTCGGCTACTATTCCTACTTTTGCACCAGTGCGATCGACCGTGATTCTGCCACGGGATCCCAACGCAATTGGGATCACTCATTATCAGGCATACATAGATGGTTCTAAATTGAAATTTCAAGTCAGTTTACCTCCATCTACTCCATTTTATGCCTACCCTAATCAGTTGTCCAGCCAATCGAGTCTCAGATGCGTCCTCACTATATTGAGCTGATTCCTCCAAGGGATCCGGCTCCTTATAGGGTTGTATCATACTCAAAGCTATTTGTTCCACTACCTGAACCGATATTGAGGCAGCAGAATGTTGGCTATGAGCAACCACGTGCACCAATACAACCCCTGTTACAACACCAGCCCAAGTTTGCACTGGGGGTAGCATAGTGAATTTGCCCTAGTTGGTAGGCACCTCAAGCACGAGTGGCATCGACCAAAAGAAACTGATTAGGCCAAGGCTATTAGCGCTAGGTTGAGGGATTAGTTCTGCATTCAACCAAAGGAGCGGACTATCGGCTATAGGAAGCCATACCCTAACTACATCGATCGAATTCTGTATCCTAATGGGTATAGGGTACCTAATTTCGCAAAATTTTCAGGGGATGATTCCATGCAAACACTGGAACATATCGGGTGCTTTGTGACACAGTGTGGTGAGGTAGCCCAGTCCGATGATTGAAAGTGAAATTGTTTCCCTTATCACTTTCTGGGGCAGCCTTTCCCTAGTTCACAACATTGCCCCCAATTTGGTCAACACTTGGACCGATTTGGAAAGTCAATTTCATGAGTAATTTTTTCATGGAAGCCTAGAATTAAGGATATCAGACCTTAGTTTTATCAGACAAAAGTTTGGGGAATCGGTTACGGATTATATTAAGAGATTTCAGGAAGTTAGGAATCAGTGCTTTAGTGTTACATTGCCCGATAACCAATTGGCTGATTTAGCCTTTCAAGGATTAATTCCGCCCTTGAAGGAGAAGTTCGGTGGCCAATAATAGTATATCGATTTAAGATACTTGCTGCATAGGGTATCGTCTTAAGAAAGCCGATTCTTTGAAAATAAGTGATTAAAAGATAGGTTTAAAAATAATAAGGACAAATAAAATTCAAAAGTTAGTCTCATCGAATATGAAACTGGTAGTTCATCCGATAAGGAAGAAGCCAAGATAAATATAGCTGAGTGAGTTAAGGGGAATAAAAAATCCCTAGTATGTTCTTGGCTCAAGCCGACTAAAGCTAAGTCGGAAGTCAAATATGCTTTTGATGTGAGTAAGTGTGATTGTATTTTTGATTTATTAATACAAGAAAAGATTATACGATTGCCCGAGGGTCAGACGCTATCATTGACTGAAAAAATCAAGAAGCGGAGATATTGTAAGTGGCATAATTCTTTTTCACATAATATTAACGATTGCAATATCTTTTATCAGCAGATTCAATCAACTATTGAAGACAGCTAGTTAAAATTCGCTGAGGAGCTGGCAATGCAATTGGATGCCAATCCATTTCCAGTCAACATGGTCATCTCTTCGGTGAAAGGGAAAGAGTTGGCATGGGATGAGCTCCGCTCGTCAATATTGGCTAAGATAGCTAGGCAGGCCGACATAAAAACACATGCAAGGCAGGTCGACATAAAAACACAGTCGGGTCCACTCATATCGAGACAGACAGTGAAGGTAAAAACTCAAGGACCATAAAACCTAGGGGGAAACTCAAGGTTGGTAAATGGTATAAAGCTGAAAAGTCTATGCCATCACAAAGGCCAATACATAAATCTAAACCAACATTTTCTTAGTTGTTGGCTAAGTATGAAAGGAGGAATCAAGGGCTACAGTGAAGTCCCCCTCATAAGCCGGTGAATACACATCGGTCGACTGCTGCTGAAAGGGCCCACGAGCGGTGTCCCTTTTGGCAATTCTGCTAGGAAAGGGGATTGGCTTTGCCATTGCTATATGTTTGTCCCATGCAACATTATCCCAGTCAAGAGCAAGAGCACCGCCAATCAGCTAAAGAAAGGTTGTCCAGAATAGCTCGATATCCACAAACAGATAACCAAAGAAAACCAGTCCATGAGAGCATTGTTAAGCCGATCCAAGCTCAATAGGAGTCGGACCGATGGAGCGAGGACTTGATGACAAGATACAAAAGCCGATTGAGCCTCAATCACGACCGTGTCCTCCAGGATTAAGCAAATCCCAGAGAAGAAGGCTTCAATGCTTGAGAACTCAGGAATTGAGAGTAGTCAATTGTGAGAAGAAAAAGGATGAAGATTTTAATAAGCTTCGTTCAATTAGGCTTGTCAAGAAGGAGTGGAGTAAAAAAGTAGTTATTGGGGAGGAATTCTATTTGAGCGATGATTTAGATTCCCCCATTGTTCGTAATGATTTACCACCGCTGATGGACATAAACATTGTGTTCACTTTGCTTGCAAAATTCAAGTTATGTGTACCATCGGCTAAAGAATCATCTGCACAATTGTGCTTAGGTTCACGGGAAATCATCTTTGATAAACCTCAAGATGATCATCAACATTTGAAGCCTTTGTATTTAAAAGTCCATATTAATGGCAAGCTGATATCAAGTATGTTGGTTGATGGTGGGGCAACTGTTAATCAGATTCCTGCTTGACTTACAAAAAGCTGGGTAAGTCTGATGAAGACTCATTAAAACGAACATGATGTTGAATGACTTCACTGGAGATCCCACAGAGGATAAAGGCATCATGTTGATTGAGCTCACAGTCGGTAGCAAGACTTCGTTGACAGCTTTCTTTGTAGTTGATGCCAAAGGAAGCTACATCGTATTGCTTGGCAGAGATCAGATACATGCCAACTGTTGCATTCCGTCAACTATGCATCAGAAGTTGATACAATGGAATAGCGACGAAGTTTTGGTGGTCGAAGCTGACACATCGGTTCATATAGCCATGGCAAGTCCAAACGTGAATTGGCAGCATGACAGGACTGATTGCATATCAGGTAAAATAATTGACAACTATGATTTTATATGCATCATCCAGACAGGTATAAAGTTGATGAGAGTGAAGCCAAGTACCCTTGATCGGACAAATGAGATTTTATGCCGATGGAGTCCAAATCTGCAGTAAAAATTTACAACATAAAATGCAACACTATCGGCAAACAACAGATAGCTATGAGGCCATTGAAGATTTTGAACACATTAAAATATTTGTACAAGGTTTTACATCTTCAGATCTATTAGAAGAAGTAGATATAGGTGATGGCGATCAGAAATGACCAACTTTTATTAGTTCAAAACTGATGCATGAGTGTAGAGAGAAGTTGGTCGATTTGTTAAAAAGTTATAAAGATTGTTTGACTTGGGAGTATCATGAGATGCCTGGTTTAAGCCGACTGCTTGTTGAATATCGGCTACCAATAAAACCAGGTTATAGGCCATTTAAATAGTCTCCTAGACGGTTTAATCCAGCTATATATATGACAAAATTTCAAAAGAAATTGAACGGTTATTAGATGCAAAGTTTATCCAGCCTTGCCGATATGCTGAATGGGTTTCTAATATCATTCCTGTAAGGAAGAAAAGCTGTAAACTCAGGGTGTGCGTTGATTTTAGAGATTTGAATAAAGCCACACCTAAAGATGAGTACCTAATGCCTATAGCCAATATGCTTATCGATCCTGCATATGGGAATAAAATCATAAGTTTTCTTGATAGAAACACAGGTTATAATCAAATATTCATGGCTGAAGCCGATGTGCACAAAACAACGTTCAGATGCTCTCGAGCACTGGGATTATTTGAATGGGTTCTTGTGAGCCCCCGAATTAGCTATCCCAAATCTCCTGTGTATTTCTGTACTAGTCCCAGATCAGTAGCTAGTACACACAGTCAACAGTGATACGTCATTGCCGAACATAACGAAATGGTAACATAATAATAAAGTATGGGCCACAAGGCCACTTATTACAATACTCGGTCACGAGACCGGAGACACGATCGCGGAAGCGAAAACGACAAAAAGCGAAAACCAAAAACACCACAGGCGACGACAAGACACGCGACTAGTTCTCTTGGCGATCTTCCTCGAATTCCTCAGAGTAGAACTCACCATCTTCAATGGCGTCCTGGTAGTTTTCTGGTGATGACAAGATGTGTAGCACGTGAGTACAAAAGTACTCAGCAAGTCGGGGAAAGTATGCATATGTGGGGCTTGCCAAGGAAGGCTTAATATGGCTCTTTTGCACAAAGCCAAGTTACATCAAACAGTACTTGTTAATAAGTTTCATAAAGCATATTTTAGCAATTCTTTTTAACAATTGAATTATGTAATAGTTCAGTGAGGGTTCTATCCTCCATCACTAATATTAGGGTTCTATCCGCCATAGTTAAAAAGGTCAAGATTATTCACTCCTGACTCTATCTGTCATGACTTAAAACAGGTTCCATCTACCTGGTTGGCTCAATCCGCCAATTAATCATCCGAGAGTTCTAACCACTCCCGAATCCCAAAACATCCTTTTATTTTCAAAACCAAAACCAAAGTCTACCAGTATGAAAGCATTCTTTGCTTTGCCCTTGACCGTAGGCATGGCTATTCGAATAGTTTTAACTCTGCAGAGGTGTACAGCTTTACCCACAAGACACGATCAACTCTTAATGCCATGCAATTAACACACTTCCTTTGGTGTGTCAGCAGAGAGATCATGACAAGGCCTTTACAATGTATATGCCTAACCCGACTCACCCGCTGAGGTTTCACCGCTATTAGGGTTCTATCTACCCAGTACAAAAGCCCCCTCTTGCGCCGTGTGGGGAGTACAACTTGCCTCTATCTGGCACCCACATTCCACCAACTAGCGAGTCTAAGTTAGGTTTCTACAAATTACTTAGCCAGGTCGTACCATGTTAGATATGTGGTAGTACGGTTATGCTTAGAATGGACAGTCATAAGCGTCGGTCCTTAATTGACTTGGGACGGTGCTTGCACAATGGAAGCTAGTGCTCAAACCACACCCACCCGACAATCCAATCCGCCCAAGTCTAACTCTTATTCCTTTTTCTTTTCATTTTGGAAAAATAGTACCAAAATCTTTATAATCATTTCCAAATCACATGTTAAATCATCATTTTTGTATAATCCCACCCATGGGTCATTTTCATCAATATTGGCCCTAAGCAATTCTATCGTACTATTCAACAAAGGTCACCATATAAGGTAAACATGGCATAGCAAAAGTCCTAGGGTTATGAGTAAACATGGATGTCAACAACAAAGGAGGTAATCGCAAATAGGATTAACTATTCGTCTATATTTGACATACGATGATAAACATAGCCATGCAAGTTTATAAAACATGTTAAAACATTTGCAATCATAGGATCAAAATGCAACAAGGGACTTGCCTTCAGTCACAGCGAGGGTGTCGAAACCTTGAGTTCAAGCATGAACCGGATGGCTCCTCGGCTACGCGCAAAACGAGACAACAAATAAATAACAATAAAATAAATAAAATCCAAAAATTATAAAAGTAGTTCTGGCAGGTAGATCTGGAATTTAGATGAATTTAGGAACTTGAACGAAGTCAATCGGGGTTCGGACGGAAAAGATATGAGCTTCCGAAGTTCGAAAATCCTGGAAAATCGAAAATGAGGGAATATTCCCAGAATATTCCTTTTCCTAGTTTTTCTGATTTTTGGGTTTGATTTGAGTGTATGGCAAGTGGGGCCCCTTGTCATTGTCTTGGAGGCTTCTTTCCCATAGCTCAAAGAACAGGGGAGCTTGAGCTCCATGGGGGCACCGGCGAGCAAGGGAACTAGCGGCGGTGGCCCGTGGGGATGGCGATGGCAAGGCACAGCCGGCTCAGCGGCGGCGAGTGGCGGCGCTGGCCATCGCGGTGAGGAGAGGCCGGGAGACGCGGCGCTGGAGGGCGGCCGGCGGTTCGGCCGGCCGGACCAGTCGGAAGCGCATGGCGCCGCGAAGCGGCGACGGCGGGGCCCAGTGGGCGCGGCGGTCGCCACCGGGCCGGAGGGGCGGCGACGTTGGCCGGCGGCGGCGCAGGCACGGCAAAAAAAAATAGAGGCCTCCAAAAAGCTCCCAATTTCCAAAATTTCATGAGAAATTTATATATGGCCTCAAAATCTAATGAATGAATCATCTAAGGTTCCTCTAGAGGGACTTGGAAGTGCAAGGAATCGAACCAAAACTCACCGAGAAGGATGAATTTGGCGAAGAACACAAGTTCGGCCGAATCGATGAAAACTCAAAATTCGTCGCCCACACTTGATGAAACCTACAATGGATTGAAGGATGAGAACCTAGACATCCATACGATCACAAGGAAACAAACGGAGTGAAGATTGAACCACCGAAGAGTAAGCTATGAGGATGAACACGAAGAACACACGAAAACACGTTCCGGCGTCGATTTTCTTGATCTACCGGATGAACGATGGGGAGAGGCAAAAGAAGGGTGTGTGCTCTAGAAAGAGGACTCCGCCACGAAGGTTTAGAAACCGATGGTGCGTGATTTGGGAAAGAAACGGCAAAGTTATTGCCATAAATGCCAATTTTGGTTTTGGAAGTCTTGTTCAAATTCCGGCGAGATCCCGGGTTAAAGATCGTGTGGATGGAAAGAGCTCGTCTCTACGAATCCAACGGATCCGGTCGTTCGCAATTTGGATCATTATTGCAAAAGTTATGGCCAATTGAATCATGAAAGCTCGGTATGGAAATTTCTTTTCCTTTTGCCTGGCAAGAACCATCGTGCAAGCCCAAGGTTGAAGAAGATGCACTGTAGCACCTGCCACGTGGTGAGCTCCCATTGGCCGAGGATTACGCGAATGAACCACCCTAGGGAAAAATTAGCAAAAATGGTCTAAAAATTCTGGAAAAATTCCTAGAACCATTTTGGAATATTTGGAATGCAATAAAATTGGTTTCGCTGAATTTGGATGAAATTTGTGGATTTGAATATTCTAGGGCGAATAGCGGGCATTAAATAAAAGCCGCGCGAGATAAAATACCAGAGAGCCTCCAAAAATCTTGGGAAAACTCCCAAAACATTTTGAGAATATTTGGGACCTAATGCAATAGGTTCTATGATTTTTGGAGCATTTTTGGACTCGGGTGAAATTTCGGGTACTGGCGGGAATCTGGAAATTCGATTTTTCGAACGGAAGGGAATTGAATTCTGATTTTGGATGGAAACGGATGCCAGGTTAAATTAAACACCAAGGAAACCCCAATTTTTGAATTCAATTACTTTAAATTAGAATTTTCCAGAACGCGAAACTGAGGATGTTACAAACCTACCCCCTTAGAGAGAATCTCGTCCTCGAGATTCGGATGGAGAAAGAAAGAGATCAGGAAACTCTGCTCGAAGATCCTCTTCTTGTTCCCAAGTAGCTTCCTTCTTAGAATGATTGCTCCACTTAACCTTGCAGAATTTGATCACACGGCTTCGGGTTCGGCGCTCAGCTTCATACAAAATCCTGACTGGATACTCTGGATAAGATAGGTCTCCCTTCCACTCCATTTCTTCAAATGGTATCTGATGCTCAGGTACTCGCAGGCATTTCTTCAACCGAGACACATGGAAGACATCATGCACCTCTAAAAGATGCGGGGGCAGCTCCAACTTGTATGCAACCTCTCCCTTCCTAGCGATTACCCGGAAAGGTCCGATATAACGGGGCGCTAACTTTCCGCTAACTCTAAACCGTTTCATTCCTTTCAGAGGCGAGACCTTCAGGTATACATGATCACCAGGTGCAAAGCTTAATTCTCGACGACGGTTATCAGCATAGCTTTTCTGTCTCGATTGGGCTGTCTTCAGATTCTCACGGATTACCTTAACTCGCTTCTTGGCTTCCTTCGTAATATCAGTCCAATTATCTCGTCCACCTTCGATTTCCATCCAATATAAGGGTGTTCGGCACTTTCTCCCATACAAAGCCTCAAAAGGCGCCATCTTCATACTGGACTGATAACTATTGTTATATGAGAATTCCGCGTATGGCAAATTTTGATCCCAAGAACCCTTATAAGTCAAAGCACAAGCTCTCAACATATCCTCCAATATTTGATTTACCCTCTCCGTCTGTCCATCTGTCTAGGGATGGTAAGCAGTACTGAAGTTCAAATTCGTACCCAACACCTCATGCAACTTTTGCCAAAATCTCGAAGTAAACTGAGAACCTCGATCGAACACGATCTTCTTTGGCACGCCATGCAAACACACAATCTTGGCCATGTACAATTCTGCGAGCTTATCACCAGAATAAGTTGTCTTCACAGGAATAAAGTGAGCTACTTTTGTTAATCTGTCCACAATGACCCAAATCGAATCATATCCAGATTTGGTTTTGGGTAATCCAGTGATAAAATCCATTCCAATTTCTTCCCATTTCCAGACGGGAACATGCAAAGGTTGCAACAATCCGGCTGGTCTCTGGTGTTCTGCCTTCACCAACTGGCAAACATCACATCGAGCTACAAAATCAGCCACTTCTTTCTTCCTATTGGACCACCAATACTTTTCTTTCAAATCTGAGTACATCTTCGCATTCTCCCGGTGAATAGAATACACGTAATCATGAGCCTCTTTCAACACTACGCCTTTGATTTCCCGATGGTTAGGGACTACTATTCTTTTTTGAACCAAACAAGACCTTTCTCATCTTCGAAAAATCCAGGGTGTTTTCCTTTCTTTAACTCTTCCTTGAGGTTCGCAATACCCTTATCCTTCTCCTGAGCCTCACGGATCTGCTCTTCTAGGGTTGATTTTACTTCAATATTGAAAATGCCGCCTTCATTCACCAATTCCAAGTTAAGACATTGGAATTCTTCATGAAGCGCTGGTTGATTTTCCAGTACCATAACATTGTTGTAGTAGCTCTTCCTGCTTAATGCATCCGCAACAACATTAGCCTTTCCAGGGTGGTAATGGATTCCCACATTATAGTCTTTCACTAATTCCAACCATCTTCTCTGCCTCAAATTGAGATCTGACTGGGTGAAAATATATTTCAGACTCTTGTGATCCGTATAAATCTCACATCTGTTTCCAATCAAATAATGCCTCCAGATCTTAAGGGCATGCACAACTGCGGCTAACTCCAAATCATGAGTTGGGTAGTTTTCTTCATGGGGTCGTAGTTGCCTTGAAGCGTATGCTATAACTTTTCCTTCTTGCATCAAAACACAACCAAGTCCTTGTTTTGAGGCATCACAGTAAACTTCAAAATCCTTATGGATATTTGACAGGACAAGTACTGGTGCTGAAGTTAACTTCTTCTTCAATTCCTGAAAACTTTGCTCACAAGACTTAGTCCATTCAAACTTCTTCTCTTTCTTCAGAAGTTGAGTGAGAGGTCTTGCAATCTTGGAAAAACCTTCAATGAATCGCCGATAATAACCAGCTAATCCCAGAAAACTTCTGATGTCCGGGACTGACTTGGGCTGCGTCCAATCCAACACATCCTTCACTTTCGCCGGATCCACTGCTACTCCTCCAGCAGAAATGATATGACCCAGGAAAGAAACTTCCTTCAACCAAAAGTCACATTTGCTAAACTTAGCATAAAGCTGATGCTCCCTTAACTTTTCCAAAACTATCCTCAGATGATCTTCATGTTCTTTTCGACTCTTGGAATAAACAAGAATGTCGTCAATGAAGACTACAACGAACTTGTCCAAACATTCCATGAACACCTTATTCATTAGATTCATGAAATAAGGAGCATTGGTTAATCCGAAGGACATTACTGTAAACTCGTACAGTCCATATCGGGTAGTGAAGGCTGTCTTCGGAATATCTTCTTTTCTTATCTTCAGCTGATGATATCCTAACCTCAAATCTATCTTGGAGAAAACTTGGGCCCGTTTCAACTGGTCAAACAAATCATCTATCCGGGGCAACAGATACTTGTTCTTTATTGTCACCTCATTCAAAGAGCGATAATCTATGCACATCCTTAGACTACCATACTTCTTTGTGATGAAGATTACGGGCGACCCCCAAGGCGATGAACTGGGCCTAATGAATCCTTTCTCTTGTAGTTCTTCAATCTGCTTCTTCATCTCGACTAACTAATTGGAAGGCAGCCGGTAAGGCCTTTTTGAGATCGGAGCGGTACCAGGTACAAGCTCAATCACAAACTCAATATCCCGGTCTGGTGGCATACCGGGCAATTCCTCTGGAAACACATCCGGGTACTCATTGACTATCGGCACATTTTCCAAAGACGTCCCCTTCAGACGGTTCAGGGTACTACCCCCTTAGAGGAAAGATTAGACAAGAATTCCACTCGAATTCCCTCAGGGTTAGTAAGGGAGATAGCTCTACTAGCACAATCTATCTGACCCTTATACTTGGTTCACCAATCCATACCGAGGATTACTTCTATACCCTTAGTATCCAATAATATTAAGTTCGCTGGGAACTTTACCCCTTGTATAACTATGTCCATTTTTGGGCAAATAGCAGTTGTTCTTAATTCTGTACCCGAGGATTGAACTAAAAAAGGGTTTCTTAACTGAACTGTATCCCAATCATGCTTTTTAACCAAGTATTCTGATATGAAGGAATGTGTTGCACCAGAATCAAACAGAACTGAAGCAGGTACTGAGTTGACGAAGAACTTACCATAGACCACATCTGACGCATCTTGAGCCTCCTCAGCAGTAATGTGATTCACGCGTCCTCTTCCAGTAGTCATCGGTGTACGCGGGGTCTGCAGCGTACCTCTTCCTTGCGCTGGTGCTAGAGCACGGGCTAGTGTAGATCCCAGGTTAAACCTCACTGGGGTGATGGGCTGACACTTCTGCGGACAATTGCTGGCATAGTGCCCCATTTCCCTACAGTTGAAGCATTGAACTCCCGCAGCTGGTGTGTTGCTTTTCTGAGCTTGACCTCCTGCACTGCCGGCAGGGGCTTGACCGACTGGGCGAGGAGTGGACATTGGGGTCCTAGCAAGGTTGGAGGTTGCTGGCCTACTGGGCTGCTGCTGAAAAGTACGAGGCCTAGAGCTGCTAGCACCTCGCTGAATCTGAAACATCATCTTTCTCTTCCTGGACTCAAAAAGCTAGCGCTGAGCATCTTCTTGGATTAAAGCTTTATTGACCATGTGCTGGAACGTTGGGAAGTCATTTGATACTAACTGCACTTTCAAATTAGGGTCAAGTCCCTCCATGAACCTCCAGATCTTAGCCTCCTCCGTTGCGACATCAGCAGCCGCATAGCATGACAGTTGTGTGAAGCGGTTCAAATACTCCGACACAGACAAGTTCCCTTGTTGCAGCTTGTGGAACTCACGCCTCTTCATCTCCATAATTCCCTTAGGAATATGGGTAGCCCGAAAAGCCTCAGTGAACTCATTCCAAGCAATATTCTGGGCATCCCCATGGGCAGCACAATAATTCTCCCACCAATTTGCTGTTGTGCCCTTAAGTTGGTGCGAAGCGAACCGTACACTCTCCAGTTCATCACACTGGGCCAAGTAGAGCTTCCTCTCAACTTCCTTGAGCCAATCATCGGCTTCCATGGGATCCACAGATCCAGCAAAAGTCGGAGGTCGGGTCCTCATGAACTCTCCGAACTTGGATTGAGGCGGCTCCGCTACGGCCTGAGCTGGTGCAGCCTCCGGTTGGTTGAGGACATTCTGGGCTAGGGCTTGCAAGAGCTGAAACTGCATTGCCATCATCTGTTCCATATTGGGTGGATGAGCCGGGGGTGGAGGTGTTATCGGCTCTTGCTGGGCTGCAGGGTGTTGCACATTCTCTTGCTCATGCTGTTGTTCCACATGATCCTCCTGGAACTGAACACGACCACGACCGCGACCACGGCCTCTTCCTCTTCCTCTGCCACGACCACGGCCACTGCCAGGGTTCTCCATCTGAAGCACGGACGGCCAAAGAAAAAGGAAAGAGAGAAAAGCAAAGATAAGAGATGGGGAACTACAACATCCACAAAGACAAAGGCACACAATGTAGGGAAAACCAAAGAAACTCTTATTAAATCAAAATAGTTTGATAACGATGGCTGGATCACAACTGCCCACGGCATGATCCAGACCAACGCAAGCAATTATTAATCGTTCTAATCGAAGCAAAATTAAGGCCCTCCAAACTAGAACATCTAGACACTCGCGTCACTCTCGTAGACACGCGGGGATGGGTCCTCCTCCTCCTCGCTCCTGCTGCGGGAAGGTGTAGCTACTGAAGAAGGTCCTGCACCTCCAGGGGCAGCCAAGAAACTCAGAGAAACCCCCAAGGGCGACTGGCGTCGAACTGACTTGCGTGCGGTCTCCCGAGTCCTTATGCCACGACGATGCTTTGCTGGCGAAGCATCTGGAGTCAATCCTCTCACAGGCAGATCATCCGGGACTGGTGCTGGTGCTACTGGCTGTGCCGCCTGCACAGGGGCTGGTGGCGGAAGAGCAGCTGCCTGCTGAGCCTCCTTCAGTTGGCGTATCTCCTCTCGAGCTGCTGCCAACCACTGGTACACATCCTGGAGCTCGTGCGTGGTGCTAACGTATGCCTCGTCCTGGGCTCGGATGAGCGATCCCATGTGCACAATCGTCGGATCCCCTTCAGCATCCGTACTGCGGAACCTGCTGTGGTACCTCCCTTCCTCATGGCACGAAAACAGACGGTACGGTGAGGCCTCCAGTCTGTCGCTGTAGCTGCTGCCCAAATGGATGATAGCCTATCTTGCCGCATCTTGCAGCGCATCTCCCATCTTCAGCCTCTCCGACGTGAAGTAAAAAGGACGATCGTTTGCCAGACTCCGACTCTTGGCATGCACCAAAAGCCGCACCTTCCACGTGCTGTAGCCAAGGCTAGGCACGGAGGTACAGCGGTACTCTGGTCGATGGGGAAACTCAAGCTCCTGGAGCATCAAGGACAGCTCAGCGCAAAACCCTCTAGCCAAAACCGCATGCGTGGTGCAAGTCGACATATATAGTTTTGAAACAAGTTGGGATAAGTAACCAATTTTAAACAACAGATAAGATAAGCTCAAGACACTAAGATAGGGGAGATAGAAGCAAAGAAACTTAAAATTTTATAAGTATGTTTTTATGAAAATATTAGTCCTTAAGGCTTTGCCATTCTAGCTAGGTCACGTCCTACAGTCGTCCAGTCTCTGATACCACCGCTGTGAGCCCCCGGATTAGCTATCCGAAATCTCCTGTGTATTTCTGTACTAGTCCCAGATCAGTAGCTAGTACACAGTCAACAGTGATACGTCATTGCCGAACATAACGAAATGGTAACATAATAATAAAGTATGGGCCACCTGGCCACTTATTACAATACTTAGTCACGAGACCTGAGACACGACAGCGGAAGCGAAAATGACAAAAAGCGAAAACCAAAAACACCACAAAGCATTTACAAGACACGCGACTAGTTCTATTGGCGATCTTCATCGAATTCCTAGGAGTAGAACTCACCGTCTTCAACGGCGTCCTGGTAGTTTTCTGGTGATGACAAGATGTGTAGCACGTGAGTACAAAAGTACTCAGCAAGTCGGGGAAAGTATGCATATGTGGGGCTTGCCAAGGAAGGCTTAATATGGCTCTTTTGCACAAAGCCAAGTTACATCAAACCGCATTTGTTAATAAGTTTCATAAAGCACATTTTAGCAATTCTTTTTAACAATTGAATTATGTAATAGTTTAGTTAGGGTTCTATCCACCATCACTAATATAAGAGCTCTATCCGCCACAGTTAAAAAGGTCAAGATTATCCACTCCTGACTCTATCCGTCATGACTTTAAACATGTTCCATCTTCCTGGTTAGCTCAATCCGCCAATTAATCATCCGAGAGTTCTAACCACTCCCGAATCACAAAACATCCTTTTATTTTCAAAACCAAAACCAAAGTCTACCAGTATGAAAACATTCTTTGCTTTGCCCTTGACCGTAGGCACGGCTATTCGAATAGTTTTAACTCTGCAGAGGTGTACAGCTTTACCAACAAGACACGATCAACTCTTAATGCCATGCAATTAACACACTTCCTTTGGTGTGTCGGCAGAGAGATCATTACAAGGCATTTACAATGTATACGCCTAACCCGACTCACCCGCTGAGGTTTCACAGCTGTTAGGGTTCTATCAACCCAGTACAGAAACCCCCTCTTGGGCCGTGTGGGGAGTACAACTTGCCTCTATCTGGCACCCACATTCCACCAATCAAGTAGTCTAAGTTAGGTTTCTACAAATTACATAGCCAGGTCGTACCATGTTAGACATGTGGTAGTACGGTTATGCTTAGAATAGACAGTCATAAGCGTCGGTCCTTAACTGACTTGGGGCGGTGCTTGCACAATGGAAACTAGTGCTCAAACCGCACCCACCCGACAATCCAATCCTCCCAAGTCCAAACTCTTTTTCCTTTTTCTTTTCATTTTGGAAAAACAATACCAAAATCTTTATAATCATTTCCAAATCACACGTTAAATCATCATTTTTGTATAATCCCACCCATGGGTCATTTTCATCAATATTGGCCCTAAGCAATTCTATCGTACTATTCAACAAAGGTCACCATATAAGGTAAACATGGCATAGCAAAAGTCCTAGGGTTATGAGTAAACATGGATGTCAACAACAAAGGAGGTAATCGCAAATAGGATTAACTATTCGTCTATATTTGACATACGATGATAAACATAGCCATGCAAGTTTATAAAACATGTTAAAACATTTGCAATCATAGGATCAAAATGCAACAAGGGACTTGCCTTCAGTCACAGCGAGGGTGTCGAAACCTTGGAGTTCGGCGGCGGAACCGGATGGCTCCTCGGCTACGCGCAAAACGAGACAACAAATAAATAACAATAAAATAAATAAAATCCAAAAATTATAAAAGTAGTTCTGGCAGGTAGATCTGGAATTTAGATGAATTTAGGAACTTGAACGAAGTCAATCGGGGTTCGGACGGAAAAGATATGAGCTTCCGAAGTTCGAAAATCCTGGAAAATCGAAAATGAGGGAATATTCCCAGAATATTCCTTTTCCTAGTTTTTCTGATTTTTGGGTTTGATTTGAGTGTATGGCAAGTGGGGCCCCTTGTCATTGTCTTGGAGGCTTCTTTCCCATAGCTCAAAGAACAGGGGAGCTTGAGCTCCATGGGGCTGCCGTGAGCAAAGGAACTAGCGGCGGTGGCAGTGAGAGGCTTGTGATGGCGCGGCCTGGCCCGGCTCGAGCAGCCAGCGAGTGGCGGCCCAGGCCACTGCGGTGTGAGGAGGCCGGGAAGCGGCAGCGGCCTTGAGGAGAAGCGGCCGGCGGTTCGGCCGGGCCGGACAGTCGGAAGCGCGCGTCGGGGCGCACAAGCGGCTGGGCCAGGGGCCCAGTGGCGCGGCGGTGGTCGCCCGGCCGGAGAAGCGGCGTTGGCCGGCGGCAGCGAGCACGGCAAAAAAAAAAAAAAATAGAGGCCTCCAAAAAGCTCCCAATTTCCAAAATTTCATGAGAAATTTATATATGGCCTCAAAATCTAATGAATGAATCATCTAAGGTTCCTCTAGAGGGACTTGGAAGTGCAAGGAATCGAACCAAAACTCACCGAGAAGGATGAATTTGGCGAAGAACACAAGTTCGGCCGAATCGATGAAAACTCAAAATTCGTCGCCCACACTTGATGAAACCTACAATGGATTGAAGGATGAGAACCTAGACATCCATACGATCACAAGGAAATAAACGGAGTGAAGATTGAACCACCGAAGAGTAAGCTATGAGGATGAACACGAAGAACACACGAAAACACGTTCCGGCGTCGATTTTCTTGATCTACCGGATGAACGATGGGGAGAGGCAAAAGAAGGGTGTGTGCTCTAGAAAGAGGACTCCGCCACGAAGGTTTAGAAACCGATGGTGCGTGATTTGGGAAAGAAACGGCAAAGTTATTGCCATAAATGCCAATTTTGGTTTTGGAAGTCTTGTTCAAATTCCGGCGAGATCCCGGGTTAAAGATCGTGTGGATGGAAAGAGCTCGTCTCTACGAATCCAACGGATCCGGTCGTTCGCAATTTGGATCATTATTGCAAAAGTTATGGCCAATTGAATCATGAAAGCTCGGTATGGAAATTTCTTTTCCTTTTGCCTGGCAAGAACCATCGTGCAAGCCCAAGGTTGAAGAAGATGCACTGTAGCACCTGCCACGTGGTGAGCTCCCATTGGCCGAGGATTACGCGAATGAACCACCCTAGGGAAAAATTAGCAAAAATGGTCTAAAAATTCTGGAAAAATTCCTAGAACCATTTTGGAATATTTGGAATGCAATAAAATTGGTTTCGCTGAATTTGGATGAAATTTGTGGATTTGAATATTCTAGGGCGAATAGCGGGCATTAAATAAAAGCCGCGCGAGATAAAATACCAGAGAGCCTCCAAAAATCTTGGGAAAACTCCCAAAACATTTTGAGAATATTTGGGACCTAATGCAATAGGTTCTATGATTTTTGGAGCATTTTTGGACTCGGGTGAAATTTCGGGTACTGGCGGGAATCTGGAAATTCGATTTTTCGAACGGAAGGGAATTGAATTCTGATTTTGGATGGAAACGGATGCCAGGTTAAATTAAACACCAAGGAAACCCCAATTTTTGAATTCAATTACTTTAAATTAGAATTTTCCAGAACGCGAAACTGAGGATGTTACAAACCTACCCCCTTAGAGAGAATCTCGTCCTCGAGATTCGGATGGAGAAAGAAAGAGATCAGGAAACTCTGCTCGAAGATCCTCTTCTTGTTCCCAAGTAGCTTCCTTCTTAGAATGATTGCTCCACTTAACCTTGCAGAATTTGATCACACGGCTTCGGGTTCGGCGCTCAGCTTCATACAAAATCCTGACTGGATACTCTGGATAAGATAGGTCTCCCTTCCACTCCATTTCTTCAAATGGTATCTGATGCTCAGGTACTCGCAGGCATTTCTTCAACCGAGACACATGGAAGACATCATGCACCTCTAAAAGATGCGGGGGCAGCTCCAACTTGTATGCAACCTCTCCCTTCCTAGCGATTACCCGGAAAGGTCCGATATAACGGGGCGCTAACTTTCCGCTAACTCTAAACCGTTTCATTCCTTTCAGAGGCGAGACCTTCAGGTATACATGATCACCAGGTGCAAAGCTTAATTCTCGGCGACGGTTATCAGCATAGCTTTTCTGTCTCGATTGGGCTGTCTTCAGATTCTCACGGATTACCTTAACCTGCTCTTCGGCTTCCTTCAGAATATCAGGTCCAATTATCTGTCCACCTTCGATTTCCATCCAATATAAGGGTGTTCGGCACTTTCTCCCATACAAAGCCTCAAAAGGCGCCATCTTCATACTGGACTGATAACTATTGTTATATGAGAATTCCGCGTATGGCAAATTTTGATCCCAAGAACCCTTATAAGTCAAAGCACAAGCTCTCAACATATCTTCCAATATTTGATTTACCCTCTCCGTCTGTCCATCTGTCTAGGGATGGTAAGCAGTACTGAAGTTCAAATTCGTACCCAACACCTCATGCAACTTTTGCCAAAATCTCGAAGTAAACTGAGAACCTCGATCGAACACGATCTTCTTTGGCACGCCATGCAAACACACAATCTTGGCCATGTACAATTCTGCGAGCTTATCACCAGAATAAGTTGTCTTCACAGGAATAAAGTGAGCTACTTTTGTTAATCTGTCCACAATGACCCAAATCGAATCATATCCAGATTTGGTTTTGGGTAATCCAGTGATAAAATCCATTCCAATTTCTTCCCATTTCCAGACGGGAACATGCAAAGGTTGCAACAATCCGGCTGGTCTCTGGTGTTCTGCCTTCACCAACTGGCAAACATCACATCGAGCTACAAAATCAGCCACTTCTTTCTTCCTATTGGACCACCAATACTTTTCTTTCAAATCTGAGTACATCTTCGTACCTCCCGGGTGAATAGAATACACAGAATCATGAGCCTCTTTCAACACTACGTCTTTGATTTCCCGATGGTTAGGGACTACTATTCTTTTTTTGAACCAAACAGTACCTTTCTCATCTTCAGAAAATCCGGGGTGTTTTCCTTTCTTTAACTCTTCCTTGAGGTTCGCAATATCCTTATCCTTCTTTTGAGCCTCACGGATCTGCTCTTCTTGGGTTGATTGTACTTCAACATTGAAAATGCAGCCTTCATTCACCAATTCCAAGTTAAGGCGTTGGAATTCTTCATGAAGCGCTGGTTGATTTTCCAGTACCATAACATTGTTGTAGTAGCTCTTCCTGCTTAATGCATCCGCAACAACATTAGCCTTTCCAGGGTGGTAATGGATTCCCACATTATAGTCTTTCACTAATTCCAACCATCTTCTCTGCCTCAAATTGAGATCTGACTGGGTGAAAATATATTTCAGACTCTTGTGATCCGTATAAATCTCACATCTGTTTCCAATCAAATAATGCCTCCAGATCTTAAGGGCATGCACAACTGCGGCTAACTCCAAATCATGAGTTGGGTAGTTTTCTTCATGGGGTCGTAGTTGCCTTGAAGCGTATGCTATAACTTTTCCTTCTTGCATCAAAACACAACCAAGTCCTTGTTTTGAGGCATCACAGTAAACTTCAAAATCCTTATGGATATCTGGCAGGACAAGTACTGGTGCTGAAGTTAACTTCTTCTTCAATTCCTGAAAACTTTGCTCACAAGACTTAGTCCATTCAAACTTCTTCTCTTTCTTCAGAAGTTGAGTGAGAGGTCTTGCAATCTTGGAAAAACCTTCAATGAATCGCCGATAATAACCAGCTAATCCCAGAAAACTTCTGATGTCCGGATCGACTTGGGTCAAGGCCCAATCCAACACATCCTTCACTTTCACGGATCCACTGCTACTCCTCCAGCAGAAATGATATGACCCAGGAAAGAAACTTCCTTCAACCAAAAGTCACATTTGCTAAACTTAGCATAAAGCTGATGCCCCCTTAACTTTTCCAAAACTATCCTCAGATGATCTTCATGTTCTTTTCGACTCTTGGAATAAACAAGAATGTCGTCAATGAAGACTACAACGAACTTGTCCAAACATTCCATGAACACCTTATTCATTAGATTCATGAAATAAGGAGCATTGGTTAATCCGAAGGACATTACTGTAAACTCGTACAGTCCATATCGGGTAGTGAAGGCTGTCTTCGGAATATCTTCTTTTCTTATCTTCAGCTGATGATATCCTAACCTCAAATCTATCTTGGAGAAAACTTGGGCCCGTTTCAACTGGTCAAACAAATCATCTATCCGGGGCAACAGATACTTGTTCTTTATTGTCACCTCATTCAAAGAGCGATAATCTATGCACATCCTTAGACTACCATACTTCTTTGTGATGAAGATTACGGGCGACCCCCAAGGCGATGAACTGGGCCTAATGAATCCTTTCTCTTGTAGTTCTTCAATCTGCTTCTTCATCTCGACTAACTAATTGGAAGGCAGCCGGTAAGGCCTTTTTGAGATCGGAGCGGTACCAGGTACAAGCTCAATCACAAACTCAATATCCCGGTCTGGTGGCATACCGGGCAATTCCTCTGGAAACACATCCGGGTACTCATTGACTATCGGCACATTTTCCAAAGACGTCCCCTTCAGACGGTTCAGGGTACTACCCCCTTAGAGGAAAGATTAGACAAGAATTCCACTCGAATTCCCTCAGGGTTAGTAAGGGAGATAGCTCTACTAGCACAATCTATCTGACCCTTATACTTGGTTCACCAATCCATACCGAGGATTACTTCTATACCCTTAGTATCCAATAATATTAAGTTCGCTGGGAACTTTACCCCTTGTATAACTATGTCCATTTTTGGGCAAATAGCAGTTGTTCTTAATTATGCACTGAGGATTGAACTAATAAAGGGTTTCTTAACTGAACTGTATCCCAATCATGCTTTTTAACCAAGTATTCTGATATGAAGGAATGTGTTGCACCAGAATCAAACAGAACTGAAGCAGGTACTGAGTTGACGAAGAACTTACCATAGACCACATCTGACGCATCTTGAGCCTCCTCAGCAGTAATGTGATTCACGCGTCCTCTTCCAGTAGTCCTCGGTGTACGCGGGGTCTGCAGCGTACCTCTTCCTTGCGCTGGTGCTAGAGCACGGGCTAGTGTAGATCCCAGGTTAAACCTCACTGGGGTGATGGGCTGACACTTCTGCGGACAATTGCTGGCATAGTGCCCCATTTCCCTACAGTTGAAGCATTGAACTCCCGCAGCTGGTGTGTTGCTTTTCTGAGCTTGACCTCCTGCACTGCCGGCAGGGGCTTGACCGACTGGGCGAGGAGTGGACATTGGGGTCCTAGCAAGGTTGGAGGTTGCTGGCCTACTGGGCTGCTGCTGAAAAGTACGAGGCCTAGAGCTGCTAGCACCTCGCTGAATCTGAAACATCATCTTTCTCTTCCTGGACTCAAAAAGCTAGCGCTAAGCATCTTCTTGGATTAAAGCTTTATTGACCATGTGCTGGAACGTCGGGAAGTCATTTGATACTAACTGCACTTTCAAATTAGGGTCAAGTCCCTCCATGAACCTCCAGATCTTAGCCTCCTCCGTTGCGACATCAGCAGCCGCATAGCATGACAGTTGTGTGAAGCGGTTCAAATACTCCGACACAGACAAGTTCCCTTGTTGCAGCTTGTGGAACTCACGCCTCTTCATCTCCATAATTCCCTTAGGAATATGGGTAGCCCGAAAAGCCTCAGTGAACTCATTCCAAGCAATATTCTGGGCATCCCCATGGGCAGCACAATAATTCTCCCACCAATTTGCTGTTGTGCCCTTAAGTTGGTGCGAAGCGAACCGTACACTCTCCAGTTCATCACACTGGGCCAAGTAGAGCTTCCTCTCAACTTCCTTGAGCCAATCATCGGCTTCCATGGGATCCACAGATCCAGCAAAAGTCGGAGGTCGGGTCCTCATGAACTCTCCGAACTTGGATTGAGGCGGCTCCGCTACGGCCTGAGCTGGTGCAGCCTCCGGTTGGTTGAGGACATTCTGGGCTAGGGCTTGCAAGAGCTGAAACTGCATTGCCATCATCTGTTCCATATTGGGTGGATGAGCCGGGGGTGGAGGTGTTATCGGCTCTTGCTGGGCTGCAGGGTGTTGCACATTCTCTTGCTCATGCTGTTGTTCCACATGATCCTCCTGGAACTGAACACGACCACGACCGCGACCACGGCCTCTTCCTCTTCCTCTGCCACGACCACGGCCACTGCCAGGGTTCTCCATCTGAAGCACGGACGGCCAAAGAAAAAGGAAAGAGAGAAAAGCAAAGATAAGAGATGGGGAACTACAACATCCACAAAGACAAAGGCACACAACAGAGGGAAAACCAGCAAACTCTTATTAAATCAAAATAGTTTGATAACGATGGCTGGATCACAACTGCCCACGGCATGATCCAGACCAACGCAAGCAATTATTAATCGTTCTAATCGAAGCAAAATTAAGGCCCTCCAAACTAGAACATCTAGACACTCGCGTCACTCTCGTAGACACGCGGGGATGGGTCCTCCTCCTCCTCGCTCCTGCTGCGGGAAGGTGTAGCTACTGAAGAAGGTCCTGCACCTCCAGGGGCAGCCAAGAAACTCAGAGAAACCCCCAAGGGCGACTGGCGTCGAACTGACTTGCGTGCGGTCTCCCGAGTCCTTATGCCACGACGATGCTTTGCTGGCGAAGCATCTGGAGTCAATCCTCTCACAGGCAGATCATCCGGGACTGGTGCTGGTGCTCTGGTGTGCCGCTACAGGGTGGTGGCGGAAGCGCAGCTGCCTGCTGAGCCTACTTCAGCTGGTGTATCTCCTCTCGAGCTGCTGCCAACCGCTGGTACACATCCTGGAGCTCGTGCCTGGTGCTGACGTACGCCTCGTCCTGGGCTTGGATGAGCGATCCCATATGCATAATCGTCGGATCCCCTTCCGGCTCCGTACTACGGAACCTGCTGTGGTACCTCCCTTCCTCATGGCACGAAAACAGGCGGTACGGTGAGGCCTCCAGTCTGTCGCTGTAGCTACTGCCCAAGTGGATAATAGCCTGCCTTGCCGCATCCTGCAGCGCATCTCCCATCTTCAGCCTCTCTGAGGTGAAGTAGAAAGGACGATCCTCAGCCCGACTCCGACTCCTGGTGTGCACCAAAAGCCGCACCTTCCACGTGCTGTAGCCAAGGCTAGGCACGGAGGTACAGCGGTACTCTGGTCGATGGGGAAACTCAAGCTCCTGGAGCATCAAGGACAGCTCAGCGCAAAACCCTCTAGCCAAAACCGCATGCGTGGTGCAAGTCGACATATATAGTTTTGAAACAAGTTGGGATAAGTAACCAATTTTAAACAACAGATAAGATAAGCTCAAGACACTAAGATAGGGGAGATAGAAGCAAAGAAACTTAAAATTTTATAAGTATGTTTTTATGAAAATATTAGTCCTTAAGGCTTTGCCATTCTAGCTAGGTCACGTCCTCTGATCGTCCGATCTACGATACCACATTGTGAGCCCCCGGATTAGCTATCCGAAATCTCCTGTGTATTTCTGTACTAGTCCCAGATCAGTAGCTAGTACACAGTCAACAGTGATACGTCATTGCCGAACATAACGAAATGGTAACATAATAATAAAGTATGGGCCACCTGGCCACTTATTACAATACTTAGTCACGAGACCTGAGACACGACAGCGGAAGCGAAAATGACAAAAAGCGAAAACCAAAAACACCACAGGCGACGACAAGACACGCGACTAGTTCTCTTGGCGATCTTCATCGAATTCCTAGGAGTAGAACTCACCGTCTTCAACGGCGTCCTGGTAGTTTTCTGGTGATGACAAGATGTGTAGCACGTGAGTACAAAAGTACTCAGCAAGTCGGGGAAAGTATGCATATGTGGGGCTTGCCAAGGAAGGCTTAATATGGCTCTTTTGCACAAAGCCAAGTTACATCAAACCGTACTTGTTAATAAGTTTCATAAAGCACATTTTAGCAATTCTTTTTAACAATTGAATTATGTAATAGTTTAGTTAGGGTTCTATCCACCATCACTAATATAAGGGCTCTATCCGCCACAGTTAAAAAGGTCAAGATTATCCACTCCTGACTCTATCCGTCATGACTTTAAACATGTTCCATCTTCCTGGTTAGCTCAATCCGCCAATTAATCATCCGAGAGTTCTAACCACTCCCGAATCACAAAACATCCTTTTATTTTCAAAACCAAAACCAAAGTCTACCAGTATGAAAACATTCTTTGCTTTGCCCTTGACCGTAGGCACGGCTATTCGAATAGTTTTAACTCTGCAGAGGTGTACAGCTTTACCAACAAGACACGATCAACTCTTAATGCCATGCAATTAACACACTTCCTTTGGTGTGTCGGCAGAGAGATCATTACAAGGCATTTACAATGTATACGCCTAACCCGACTCACCCGCTGAGGTTTCACAGCTGTTAGGGTTCTATCAACCCAGTACAGAAACCCCCTCTTGGGCCGTGTGGGGAGTACAACTTGCCTCTATCTGGCACCCACATTCCACCAACTGGCGAGTCTAAGTTAGGTTTCTACAAATTACATAGCCAGGTCGTACCATGTTAGACATGTGGTAGTACGGTTATGCTTAGAATAGACAGTCATAAGCGTCGGTCCTTAACTGACTTGGGGCGGTGCTTGCACAATGGAAACTAGTGCTCAAACCGCACCCACCCGACAATCCAATCCTCCCAAGTCCAAACTCTTTTTCCTTTTTCTTTTCATTTTGGAAAAACAATACCAAAATCTTTATAATCATTTCCAAATCACACGTTAAATCATCATTTTTGTATAATCCCACCCATGGGTCATTTTCATCAATATTGGCCCTAAGCAATTCTATCGTACTATTCAACAAAGGTCACCATATAAGGTAAACATGGCATAGCAAAAGTCCTAGGGTTACGAGTAAACATGGATGTCAACAACAAAGGAGGTAATCGCAAATAGGATTAACTATTCATCTATATTTGACATACGATGATAAACATGTTAAAACATTTGCAATCATAGGATCAAAATGCATCAAGGGACTTGCCTTCAGTCGCAGCGAGGGTGTCGAAATCTTGGAGTTCGGCGGCGGGGTCGGCGGACTCGGACGGCTCCTCGGCTACGCGCAAAACGAGACAACAAATAAATAACAATAAAATAAATAAAATCCAAAAATTATAAAAGGAGTTCTGGCAGGTAGATCTAGAATTTAGATGAATTTAGGAACTTGAACGGAGTTAATCGTAGTTCGAACGGAAAAGATATGAGCTTCCGAAGTTCGAAAATCCTGGAAAATCGAAAACGAGGGAGTATTCCCGGAATATTCCTTTTCCTAATTTTTTTGATTTTTGGGTTTGATTTGAGTGTATGGCAAGTGGGGCCCCTTGTCATTGTCTTGGAGGCTTCTTCTCCATGGCTCAAAGAACAGGGGAGCTTGAGCTCCATGGGGCGAGCGAGGAACCGTGAGCGGCGGCAGCGGACGGCGGCGGCAGTGGGCATGTGGGCGCCGAAACCACAGCGTGGCGGCGAGGCCGAGCGACGCGACAGTGCGGGGCGGCGGCCGGTTCGGCCGGCCGGGCCGGCGAAGCGGCCGAGCGTCAGGCGCGGCGATGGAGGCGCCACAGCGGCGCCTGGCGGTGTCGGCGAGACTGAAGGCGCGGCTGGTCGCCACCGCCGGAGGGCGGCGACGACGGCGGCGGCGCAGGCACGGCAAAAAAAAACAGAGGACTCCAAAAAGCTCCCAAATTCCGAAATTTCATGAGAAATTTACATATGGCCTCAAAATCTAATGAATGAATCATCTAAGGTACCTCTAGAGGGACTTGGAAGTGCAAGGAATCGAACCAAAACTCACCGAGAAGGCTGAATTTGGCGAAGAACACGAGTTCGGCCGAATGGACGAAAACTCGAAATTCGTCGCCCACACTTGATGAAACCTACAATGGATTGAAGGATGAGAACCTAGACATTCATACGATCACAAGGAAACAAACGGAGTGAAGATTGAACCACCGAAGAGTAAGCTATGAGGATGAACACGAAGAACACGCGAAAATATGTTCCTGCGCCCTTTTCTTGATCTACTGGATGAACGACGGGGAGAGACAAAAGAAGGGTGTGTGCTCTGGAAAGAGGACTCCGCCACGGAGGTTTAGAAACCGGCGGTGCGCGATTTGGGGAAGAAACGGCAAAGTTATTGCCATAAATGCCAATTTCGGTTTTGGAAGGCTTGTTCAAATTCCAGCGAGTTCCCAGGTTGAAGATTGTGGGGGATGGAAAGAGGTCGTTGCTACGAATCCAACGGATCTGGCCGTTCGCAATTTGGATCATTATTGCAAGAGTTATGGCCAATTGAATCATGAAAGCTAGGTATGGAAGTTTCTTTTCCTTTTGACTGGCAAGAACCATCGTGCAAGCCCAAGGTTGAAGAAGATGCAATGTAGCACCTGCCACGTGGCCATTGGCCGAGGATTACGTGAATGAACCGCCCTTGGGAAAAATTAGCAAAAATGGTCTAAAAATTCCAGAAAAATTCCTAGAACCATTTTGGAATATTTGGAACCCAATAAAATTGGTTTCGCGGAATTTGAATGAAATTTGTAGATTTGAATATTCTGGGGCGAATAGCGGGCATTAAATAAAAGCTGCGCGAGATAAAATACCAGAGAGCCTCCAAAAATCTTGGAAAAACTCCCAAAATTGTTTGAGAATATTTGGCACCTAATGCAATAGGTTCCATGATTTTTGGAGCATTTTTGGACTCGGGTGAAATTTCGGGTACTGACGGGAATCTGGAAATTCGATTTTTCGAACGGAAGGGAATTGAATTCCGATTTTGGATGGAAACGGATGCCAAGTTAAATTAAACACCAAGGAAACCCTAATTTTTGAATTTAATTACTTTAAATTAGAATTTTCCATAACGCGAAACTGAGGATGTTATAGTTGTAATGACTTTCAGCTTAAAAAGTGCTGGTTCTACATATCAGAGAGATATGAACTTGATTTTCCATAAGTTAATCGGTCATATTATGGAAATTTATATTGATGATGTTGTGGTGAAGTCTAGAAGTTATTGTCAACATCAGGCCAATTTGGAAGAGGTATTCAAGAGGAACTGAGTGCATAATCTAAAGATGAATCCCTACAAATGTGCTTTTGGGGTGTTGGCTGGACAGTTTCTTGGGTTTGTGGTACATGAGAGAGGTATTGAAGTTAACCAAGATCGTGTCAAGGTTATAGCCGATACCCAACCCCCTAATTGCAAGAAGGGTCTTCAGAGATTGACTGGTCAAATAAATTATTTAAGGTGATTTATATCAAATTTATCTGGTTGTATTGATGCTTTTACTCTGTTGTTGAGGATAAGAGAAAATGAAAAGTTTGTATGGGGAGCTGATCAGTAAAAATCCATTGAAAACATCAAAGAATATTTTTCTAAACCTCCGGTTTTTGCTGCACCACAAAACGGTGTGCCTTTTAGGCTATATATATTGGCTCAAGAGTTGACAATTGGAGCAGTCTTGGTACAAGAGATCAGTGAGAAGTAGCAAGTGATTTTTTATTTAAGCCGATGACTAATTGATGCTGAAACGAGGTATCCTCCCATTGAAAAGCTTTGTTTGTCTTTATAGTATTATTGCACTAAGTTAAGGCATTATATACTGACTTCATATTGTAAGGTCATATGTAGGGCCGATATAATTAAGTATATGTTGTCTCCTCCAATTTTGAAAGGTCGACTTGGAAAGTGGGCATATAAGATTACTAAGTTCGACTTGATGTTCGAATAGGCTAAAACAGTTAAAGGACAAGTAATAGTCGATTTCATAACTAACCACAGTGCCGATTGTGGAATAATTGTGGTTGCCTTTGGTATTTATATTTTGATGGATCGGTACGCCGAGAAGGCGATGGCATCGACATCATGTTAATATCTCTAAAAGGCTGTAGCTTTGAATTCGTGTTTAGGGTAAATTGCCAATGTTCAAATTATCAGGCTGAGTATGAAGCCTTGCTTAGGAGTCTACATATGCTTGATAATCTTAATGTCGACTTTGTTGAAGCTTATGGTGATTCTCAGCTTGTAGTACAACAAGTAAGAAGGGAGTATAATTGCTATGATGATATTTTGGCTAGGTATTTAGAGCGGTGTCAAGCAATAATCGGTTCATTTAGTTCTTTTTCAATTAGCCATATACCTCATAAGCAAAATACTAAATCCAATTCATTGTCACAGCAAGCTTCGGGGTATAAGGTTTTTCACTACTTAGTTGATTGAAAAAAGATTATGTGTACTGACATGGCCGATTGGTGATTGAAGATATCGGATTATTTATTGGATCTTTTGAAGCCAGTCGATAAGAAAACTAAAAGACAAGCCTTAAAGTTTGTTATGCTCGATAATACATTTTATTATCAAACTTTGGAAGGTCTGTTGTTAAGGTCTCTTGGAACGGAAGAAGCAAAATCGGTGATGGGAGAGGTACATGAGTGAATTTGTGGAACACATAAGTCAGCTCATAAAATGAAGTGGTTACTGAGGTGTACTACTTATTTTTGGGTAACGATGTTAGAAGATTGTTTCAAATATTACAAGGGATGTCAGGATTGCCAGAAATTTAGAAATGTACAATTGTCACCAGCCGCGGTCTTGCACTCGATCATGAAGACTTAGCCGTTTAGAGGTTGGTGTATATACATAATTGGTCAGATATATCCTGCATCGTCTAAGGGGCACAAGTACATATTGGCTGCGATTGATTGTTTTTCGAAGTGGGTTGAAGCCATACCTTTGAAAAAGGTCACTAGTGTTGAGGCAATTGCATTTGTCTAGGAACACATTGTCTATCGGTTTGGAATCCCTCAAACGATTATGACTGGTTAAGATATTGTGTTTATGTCTAATGAATTTCAGAGTATTGCTAAAAGATTTGGGATTAAATTGTTAAATTCATCGCCTTATTATGCACAAGCTAATGGTCAAGTCGAATCGTCAAATAAGACATTAAGCAAACTGATTAAGAGGAAAATTAATGACAAGTCGAGGAATTGGCATGTGACATTGTCAGATGCTTTGTGGTCTTATCGGATTTCTCGCCATGGGGCTACTAAGCTGTCACCCTATCAGCTTGTTTATGGACATGAAGCGGTATTACCGATAGAGATTGCCATAAGTTCATTGAGTGTCGCAAGGCAAGGTGATTTATCGGCTCAAGACTATAGGGATTTAGTAGCAGGTAATTTGGATGATTTGGTGGAATTGAGATTACGAACGTTGGAACAAATTTAGAAGAATAAGACTAGAGTCGCAAGAGCATATAATAAGAAAGTTGTACCTAAGTCATTTGATGAAGCCGATTTAGTGTGGAAAACGATTCTACCTATCGGCTCAAAGGATAGTCGATATGGGAAATGGTCTCCTACGTGGGAAAGACCCTATAGAGTTAATCAGCTAGATCACAGAAATTCTTATATTTTGGAGACTTTGGATGTTGTATTATTTACTAAGGCAATCAATGGGAAATACTTGAAGAAATATTACCCAAGTGTTTGGGTTGGATCTTAATTGTCTAAGTACTTTAAATGACTCGTTGTGGTCAATAGAATTTGATGATCGAATAAAATTACTAGACCAAATTAACTCATTGCAGTTAATTTTGGTTGCTTGAGCATACAGCCCATGAAGTACATCGTCCTTAGAACAAAATCGATGACAAGCAAACATGTGATAAAACCATTAACATAAAATAGGTTAGACAAGTGATTTATAAGTTAAGCTTTTAAATTACAGTAAAAGTTTTCATTCACCATGAGCTAACAGAGTTCATTACAGAAGACAAGTCACTTAAGGATTAACCCTAAGGCCCGATAATACAACCAAAGCACTGGCAAAAATCTTGTCGATTCCATTTATAATTTTATGATCTTCTGCAGTGGTGCTAGGCACGGGAACAATCTTGGATGATTGGGCTCAAACTACCGCTATGCCTTTGGCTAGAGAAACTTTTTTGCTCTTTCAGAGAAGAAGAGAAGATGGTCATCTTGGGGGCAACATCGGCTAGTTGGGTGTTTACTTTTATTAGTTCTTCTTCTAAGGACTTCTTGGATATTTCTAGAGCTAACACGAGCTATTTCGTTTCCTTGAAATCCTTAGTATTCGCATCGAATCAGGCCTTCTTTGCCTTTGTGTCGGCCACGAGCTGATCTAGCAGTTTTTTATCCTCCCCTTGCGCAAGTCGATGCTCGAGCCTTTGCTTTGCTTCATCAAATTCTTTTTTCTTTTCATCTATGAAGTAGGCATGATTAGTGTGGCTGTGGCATGCTTAGGGAGGTTAGGTTTGACAGCATCAACTACATCATGGATCGACTTTGCGTTGTTGAGCAGGTCGGCTTGTGGGTGGAGAAGAACTTCGCAAAGATGCCTAAGGCTCTCTTTGACACCTGGAGCATACATGACCCGCACTGATGCACCTTCAACCTCAGCAAGGATGGTGTCAATTATGGTGGGGACGGGCTCTTCTTCTTCACTCTCGATGTCAAACAACTTGAACCTAAGCATGTTAGCGACGGAAGACATTGGCTTGACAGGAGGAAGAACTGCGCCCACGGTAAGTCGAGTCTGTGGTGTCAGCTGGGAAGGGGGTGGAGTCAAGTCACTAGCCATGCCTTCTGGCAGGCTGATGTTGGCCGGTGGAGAAAATGGGGGAGGCGAAGAAATGCACTGCAAGTGTAAAGAGAATTTGTTAGGACAATTGGGTTATCAATTCAGTCTCTTGGTTAAAAATATAAAGTTAAAACACTTACCTCGCCGAACGCTGAAGTCTTTGGTAAACTCTTGGCCGACTCTTCTTGGGCCGATGATTTCCTCCTTTGAGCCATTTTCTTAAAAGACCAACTTTTCCTTTTTTTCTACAAAAAGAAATCGATTGAGCATGTTTGGACTTGATGTTATGTTAGAGAACTAAATATGCCATGACTTACTCAGCTATTGTTGTTGTTTTTCTATATCGAAGAGGGAGGGGGTTTGAACTTCGAGGGTTCCGGAAGAGTGCCCCACCAATCCCATCGGCCGTTGCTTCTTCGCAGGAGCATCGCTTGATGGTTTTGCTGACCTCTTTTCGGTTGACTTGGCCTAAAAATAAACAAAATCTTAAGGCAAAGCCGATTATGATAAATAACTGATAAGAAAGGGAGTCTACTGGTTAGTACTTTGCTGGTGATATCGATTAAACTCGTGTTAGTATTGTCAATGAATCAAAACTTCTTGAACTTGAGCTACTAGAGTTAGTTCTAATTATCGGCTCTGGTGATGATTCTGAGAAAAAATCAGCTAGGATTGAGGAAGGTGGCCGCTCGGCTGAAAATATAGATGATGAGATAGCTAACCACTAGGGAATGTATCCATGTGCTCTCTTGGTGTGAAGAATGAAATGTGGAATTTGTTGGATGAGGAGATCGTTGGCTATGTGAAGAACTATGTTGGCAAAAGAGGCTCGACGCAATCTCTCTCGAGGTTGAAGTCGATCAATTAATAGGAGTTTGGGAATAATTTGGCTAAAGCCACGTTGTCTAACGTAGACTGAAGGGTGATAGAATTCATAGGAAAGTTGAAAGGTTCTACCCTTGGGATGTAAGCCGACAGAGAAGATGCTGGGGAAAGAAAAATTTTGTAAAGATCTAAAGTCTCATCAAGCATATCTTCACTATCAGCTGCGAGATGGAAAACAGAGGGACAAGGGTAATTATTGGCTTCGCGGTAGCTAAAAAACTCAGTAGTATGAAGAGAATCTTGATCAAGATGGCAGAAAAAGGAGAAGTACTTTCTAGCTCTTATTGGGGTGATTTTGGTCTCTTCGCCGGAGCAAAGGAATAGTCTCTCACTAAAAGATCGGTTGTTCCTAAATTGTATAGGTTTACCTTCCGGGGTTTCTTCACAGAGAAAGGGTGTTATTTCTAAAAAGTCAATCTTAATAGATCAGCTAAAACACAATAGAGTCACACTTGGATGAACCACAAAGGGCCACCTATGTTTCCAATTGTAATTGACTCCATGGTTGTATAAAGCTGACAGTGGATCTTATGCATCATTTGAAAGACTGCCCTAGGAATAGCTTCCCTGATGCAAGCCGATGGCTCTCCACTAATTGTTCGGCTATGGGTTGGTAGGTCTGGGTTGGGCCAAGAGAAGTGCCACAAAAAAGGAATTAGTCAAGCCATATGTTTAGGAAAGCTATATGCTCCTTATCGAACACTAGGTCAATTCCTTTATTATTTTCTATGTATCTTCCCCATTCTTCACCCTTGGTGGTCACAAATTTGTGTTGGGGCTTGGCACTAAAAGCCAATAGTTGTTCACCGTCTGGGTGGAGGCAACAGAGCTGGGTGACGTCTAACAAAGTTGGGCCGGTAGGAATAGGTTTGAAAAGAAAAGCATTCAGAGGATTAGACCAAAAGTAACAGGACATGACCACTAAGAGTTTAAAAGAAGAAGAATTGGCTAAGGATAAAGGAAGATATTTAGCTATTCCCATTTATTCCTAGACTAAGAGTTTTTGGGTTGCGACCCAATTGTACCAATCACGCCACCCAGCTAGCGTAGTTGGCCAGGCCTTGAAACTTTTATTCCATCCCACTAGGTTAAAGTCTGGGTATTCAGGGGGAGCCTAGGTAGTTCTTGTTCTATGATAGCCAATGGGTTGGTGCTTCCTATCGGCCCTAGGTAAAATTGAGTTTTGCACTTAGGGACACGGAAAAAAATACCTGATTAGGATCCATTAGGTGAGACGACAGGATGGAAAGCCAAAACGGAAGTTGAAGCTGATGAAGAGCCATGAAAGAATTCGAGAGCCAATAGAGAAGAGATTGAGAGCAAGAGATCGTGAAAGTGATGGTGAATGAAGCCTTATTTATAAGGTGCAAAATTTGATGGCATAGATCGTGTATTTACACGATTTGCGCAGGAGAATCTTCATGAATAGTGCGAAAGACGGCGGGAAGTTGGAATGATGGTTCTCGATAAAATCGGTTGGTATTCTGTGTTCTAGCCGATACTAGTGATTTTTGTAAGATTCATACAATCTCCAAAAATGGAGGCATATGATGACACTAGAATCGGGCACATAGCCAATTTGGTAAGAGATTGTTAAGTTTGGTATGCTTTGTTGATTAAGGATAGTGTTGGGTTTGGAATGTCATAAGCCGATATAGGTTATCGGATTATAACTGTTGTTATTACTAAAAGGAAAGTATCTTAGGGGAAGTTGAGGCTGATATGGAGTCTTTTATGAGTCCAAGGAGGACGCGATTGATCTGGGTGCTATAAAAGAAGGCGACGGGCAACATAGAGGACAACAGCCAATCAATTAGGCAACTCACATCTAGTTTATTTACTTTTCGTCGACTAGGAGTAACTTTTGGACTTGTAATCTTTTTTATGTAATTCGTCTTGATCAATGAAGTTACGAATCACCGATTATTGATTTCGTCGATTTATACCACCTTGGTCTGCTTTTTCTCCAATTTTGTTGCGTATCGCCTTTTCAAGGAAGATCTACCTTTATCCTTGTTTAACCAGCCTAACCAGGTTGATTAGATCTTCAGTTACTTTTTATCTAATCGGTTTGAATGGCTGATTAGGTTAGATCGGATCATAGTTGAAAGAATTAATCGGCTTAACTGCTGGTTGAATCACATACTATTTTTCTTGCCGATTGTAGGATCAAATTGGCTGGCATGCCCACACCCACAAATAAATCAACACGATTAACCCCTATTCACGTTTTTTGACGTCAACACTAACCTCTATTTTAATCTTGCCTTTGCCAATGGGAGAGACTAATTGATAAGGGTAGTGTGGTCATTTCAACCAACTCCTTAATTCTAGTTTCAAATGCTAAAACTTCGTATATTGATGAACATAGGGATTTGTTCTTAATTGCCTGATGTGCCTAATGCATTTGCTTCTTTACAGGATCGTGACCTCTGGGTCTTGTGCTGTGCAATTGTGCGTTGGTGCGCCGGTGCCCGGTGCCCTTTGTGGCCTTGCCCTGGCGACAGCGGCGGCTCTGCTCGCAATTAGCCAAGGGGTGGCCGGCGGCGTCTCTCGAGTCTCGACTCGAGTCGAGGAGTCACTTGCTCGTGCTGTCGTGCGTGCCACTAGTGGTGGACTCCATGTTACCCAGTCTCAGTAGAAGGAAAAGGGAATTGGGCTTCACATTATTGGGCTTGGATTCTGTGAAATCATGTGCTGAAAAATTGGCTTTGAACTGAAAAATTAACTTAGAATTGGTTTTGCAAAATGTGCTTGTGCATGTGTTTGACAATTTGACAAGAAACAGTAAGTTTCGTTTTTACGCGCGGGACCAAGTTCTTAAAAGATAGTAAGTTTTACATGTACGCCAGACCAAATTTTTTGGTCCGTCGTGAATGGCTTTTTGCTCGATTAGGGTTTGTCCAAATTTGGACTTTGAATTTTGATTTGTTTTTGAGATTATGAAATTTGTGAGAATTTCATGATGCTTGAAGTGGACTTTATGCAATGCTCATGTGACTAGTTGCATGGATTGACATTGAGTCAAGTCGTGGACTTGTGCTCGGATTTGTTTTGTGGTTTGTTCATGTGCAGGTATTGCTCGAAGACGAATGTGGTCGATGACGGGACCGGAACTAGGTTCATGGAGGAACTGAGGTTCGGGACTAGGTTCAGGAGGAACTGAGGTCTTGGTGGTCAAGGATGTCATGCGGGACGTTCGGGCTAAGAGAATGGTGCACATGAAGAATGGTTAGTCACGTGAGAATGGCAGGAGGTCATTCGCGTGCAAAGTGTTAGTCACGTGAGTATGGCAGGTGGCCATACGCGTGCAAAGTGTTAGTCACGTGAGTATGGTAGGGTTGCCATACACGTGCAAGAGTTGTACTCAGCCAGGTTGGGCCAAGTAGAGTTGTGTTGGATACAGATTCCTTCTAGGGAATAGGAATCGTATTCAGAACTCCTTGTGGGTTGGTGCTTTAAATAGGAGGGGTTGTCTCCTGTTGAAGAGCATCGAATTGAGGAGAGCTAGGCGCATAGAGCCTTGGGCTCAAAGTTTAGGGTTTGTACTCTTTTGATGGGAGTATTTTAGACAAAAGAAATAAAGATCAATTCTTCTAGTTCCCGCATTGCTTCAACGTTCTCTTTTTGGTTCTTGTTTGCATGCTTGTTCTAGTTCTAGATTGGTTTTTGTTCTTTAAGTTTTATCTTGATTTGATCCATCAAAAACCTCTCTAGGGTATTGATCTAGTGTTTCTCAAAGTCTAGTTGATCAATCTTTTGTCGTTCTTGTTTAATCTTGAAGTTTTGATTAGATTGATTCTCGTCAAGTTCTGGATCAGCAAGCTTGAGAAGCTCATAACTTTTGATCCATAAATCCGATCGAGCTGATTCTTTTTGGGTTTGATTCATATTGGAATCTAGTTTCTTGTGTCCAAATTTCAGATCGTTCCGACGGTTGGATATCCGGGAATTCGTATTTTACCAAACCTCTATCATTCTATTTTTGTCGAAAACGAGGCAATTATTTGGTTCTGTTTTGGGGTGAACTTTTAGTAGATCAAGAATTTGGTTTTAGCTTCTGCACAATCATTCACCCCCCCTCTGATTGCTATATTCGTATACTTCGATCCTACAAGTGGTATCAGAGCAAGGTTTTTCTAATCTATCTTAATCGGTGATTAGATCAATGGATCATTATTCGACAAAACCTTGTGTGTTCGATGGTGTTGATTTTCAGTTTTGGAAGGCCAAGATGGAGGCGTTCATCCAAGCACAAGGCTTCACAATTTGGGAGAAGGTCTACAAGCCATATGAAGTCCCTGCAAACGACAACGTCAACGACACCAATCGCACACATGTTGAAGCAAACAAAGAAGGCGCGCAACTTGATCATCCAAGGTTTGGGACGCAATGACTTTGACCATGTGATCCATCTCAAATCAAGATATGAGGTATGGAAATCTCTTTGTGATTACCATGAGGGTTCTAACACTATTAAAGAGGTTCGTCAAGATCTTTACAAAAAAGAATACATGCGATTTGAGATGAAACCTGGTGAGTCGCTAGATGACTTCTTTGCACGTTTCAATAAAATTCTTAGTAATCTTCGTGCTGTTGGAGTTAGCTTTGATGATGCTGCTAATGCTAGACAATTGCTTGGTGCTTTAGACATGTCTATTTGGGAGATGAAAGTTACATCCATTAGAGAATCTACTGTCATGAGTACACTTACTTTAGATGTTCTTTATTCTAAGTTGAAAACTCATGAATTAGATGTTTTTGCTAGAAAGAATGATCATAAATCAATTGCTTTGACATCTCAATCTAGAATATCTCATAATAGTGCTGCTTCAAGTTTTGCTCTATCTTTCTTGTCTTCATTAACCGATGAACAGATTGAGCAATTCCCAGAAGAAGACTTATCACTACTCTCTTCTCGCTTTAACAAAGCTTTGCAAAATGTAAGAAAGATAAAGAGAGGTGGTGGTGATCCTCCAAGATGCTATGAGTGTGGTGATCTCGACCATATTCGTCCAAACTGTCCTAAACTTGCAGGTAAAACACCATGGGAGGAGAAGGACAACGACAGAAGAAAAGAGAAGAAGAAGTTCCCTTCAAACGACAGGAAAAAGAAGAGCTTCATCAACCGCAAAGTGGTTCATCGAGTTCTTTCCGCTCTTGAACAAGTCAATTTGAGCGATGTGGACTCGGAGAGCAGCGAGGACGATACAACTCCAAGCAAACATGACTTGACAGGGTTGTGTCTCATGGCAAGCAGCAAGGATAGCTTCACCGAGGACGATCAAGACAAATGACTTCAATGAGGTAGATCCTTCTTATGATGAATTAGCTATTGCTGTTGCTCGTCTTGGAAAATTGCTTGACAAACATGATAGAAAAATTAAGAAACATGATATTCTTGTGGAGTCATTGAATGCTGAAATTGCTAGACTTAAAACCTTGATTCCTGATGATGATGCTTGCAAATCATGTGACTTAATTTACAATGAGCTTACTTTGCTTAGGAAAGAACATGTTACCTTGTTAGAGCAAATCAATGCTGAAAATGAGAAAAATGAGAAACTTGTTAAACATGCTAGTTGTTCTACCATTGATTTACATGATACAACTCCATGTTCTATATGCTCCATACTAGAATTGAAGTTGCATGATGCAAATACTAGGGTTTCTCAAATGACAGAAGATTTGCTTACACATGAGGTTCTTTCATGCTCAACTTGTCGCAAGCAAAAAGGAAAAGTGGACGTTCCCTGTAATAATTGTTTAACTCTTTCTCGAAAAATTGATTACTTGGAAAAATCATTAGAACGTTTCACTAAAGGAAAGAAAAACCTAAACATGATCTTGGATCAATCAAAAGTCAGCACTCATAACAAAGGTTTAGGTTTTGATTCTTATGCTCATCATAAATCACATGCTCCCATCATTGTCAAAACACTTGAAAGTGGAAAATTTGAAATTATCAATGAGCCTAAGAAAACTGTCTTTAAATCTATTTGGTCTTTTATCTTCTACTATGATGAATGCAAAATGTGCTTCTACTGTTAAAGCAAAACATCATGTTAAGTACACTTGCACTCATTGTGGTAGAGAGGACATTTAGTAGACTTTTGCTTTAGACTAGCTAAACAACAAAAGAGAGAAAGGTTTAATGCTAGGTCTAATTTCAGAAAGGCACACTCTACTTCTCATTATGTGCCTAGGGTGAAACAAACACCTTTTGTTTCTAAAAACACGGAAAAAGGCAAATCTGTTTTTGTACATAAGAATACTCGTGTTGTGCCCTCTTGTTGTGCATCGTGTGTCTCGATCTTGGATTCCTAAACATCTTATTTCTAACTTGATGCATCGAGGCCTCGACAATTTCTGCTTCTATGTAGGCCTCTCACGCGAGGAAGGAGAACATGTGGCTAGTGAATTTCGGATGCTCACTTCATGTAACATCCTCAAAATTTACAAAAGAATAAAATGAAAAATTAAAATATAAATTTGATTTAAAATTGTTTCTCCAAAAATTTAAATACATTTGTTAGATATCCTGCTAAACAAATATTTGAGTTTTAGAGTTTCGGGAAAAGAAATGGATAAAAGGGATAAGAAGGTAGAAGTGAAAAACCTTAGTTTAAGAATAATATTGATAAGAAAGAAATTAAAAAGATTGCATTGATAACTAGCAAGATAACCATGGCCTTATGAAAAGAATTTAGTTGATATATTTTTCTTAGACTTTGAGTAGTAGTGAGTCAACATTGAAACTGATAAAGTTATTTATAATCATTAGGTGTATTATGAATACCTTTGAATAATAGGATTTGCTTATTAACAATAGGATAATAGATAATATGAACCATTATTGTTCCTGATCGGAAACAATCATTGCACGGGATTAAACTGCAACACTAATTTTATTGATATGATGTAGTTCATATTTATAATAAATAGGAAGTACAAGAATTTTTATAAAGACATATAACAACTATATTAATTACATCACATAAGACTGTTCGATTACAAAGTCCGATTATAAATTACATCATAAGAAAATAAATTACAAGATCCTAAACTACAGCTCCTGTGCTGTCTTGATCTGCATCGTTAGACCTGCATAATCAACTGCACGTGTATAAGTATAAGAATAAAATAAATGCATTAAATTAATTATAATAAATGAAAAGAAAGAGTTGCCGTCAGCTAAGAATGATTGCTCAATGAGGTACCCTAGATTGTCCGGGGCCAACTGCTCCTCTCGCAATTAGGTTGCATCATTCGGCAATAACAAACCTGTTTAAGCCGTGACGCGAATATTTAGAAAATATCGCAAGATAGAAATATTCTACCACAAGAAACAGTGAAACCAGTGTGAAAAGGGATAAGGCCACGGTTCTGTGCAAAAGGGACAACTCAACCGAGAACTCCAGAACAACCCAGCCAACCAGCCGAGACCAGGACAAAGGCCAGCCGGCCAGGTAAACTACTTTAATAAAAAGATAAGTATGGAGGCAAGAAGAGGATGCCGACCAAGAATTCTTAAAACAACCCAGTCGAACCCTCCAGGGCAATCTCCAGTCAAAACCAAGGTAAACAACTAGCCGGCCACTTAAGCCACCAAAGCTAGTCACCAGACCACATAAGAAGGGCCCCAGATCAACTTAACCAGCCAGCCAAGCATGAGTCACAAAACTTAGATGAATGCACTGACCAGGACAATTAATGTGTGTATTTATCCCAGCCGTAAAGACCATTCTACCGAGCTCCCCTTTCAAACCCTGCTCACACCGCCATTGCCATGCTATATATATATAAACCAGCCAAGCTTCAGCCAGGAAGTCACAAAGCAAGCCTTTTCCAGTGAACAACCCAAGACACAAGAACGTACAAAGCAAGCTAGTGCCAAAGGCATAGCTCCTAGAGTAAAACTCCCAGTAGTACTTGGCCTTAGAGTAAAACGTTCAGGCAGACCAGCCGGAGCCATCAATAAGGAGCAAGCCTGCTCAATTAGCTGCGGACCAGATTCTACAAACAGATGTGTATGTCTCAGATCTGCTCCTTTTAATAGAATTGAAAATGAACTAGAAATAAAGTATAGAGGTAGAAGATTGAAATAAAGGAATGAAAAGTAATTGGCCTCAGTAAAAGGGAACCCACTGGGGTTACGCTACTCGTTACCCTAATTCGCGACATTACTCCTGCATCTGCGAGATAAGGTCATCGTCGTAGCGCCATCCAACCGGTGGGATTGCTAAATAGCAAATCATCATAGACCAAAGAAAAGTAGTTCACTTCCAAGACATGGCATCAAATTATCATTTACCATGTAAACAAGTCATTAGGAAGCCTCTATCATTATGCTTTACCTAAGCATTCAAAAACTTTCAAGTATAGCTTAGTATCAATCAATTTATCATCTACTAAGCCAATCTACCCTCAAACAAAGTACCGTGAAACCTCTCACAGATATTTCCAGATCATGATCCATCAGTATATAATCATGGCCATTAAGCGATCAATGGCATCAAAACCATTGTCTGCCACCTAAACAAATCAAAGCCACTGTCAACACACCCTGAATCTATGTTCAAGAATCATTACAGATTATGGCAAGAAATCAATCCATGTAAGCCAACTATACATATAACCGATTTCCAATGCATCAGGGCATAGCACCAATCAATCATCCAGACAGGACAATAACAAGCATAAAAGGACCTCGTTTATTCCTGTGACACAATTTTAACCCTTCTCCTTTTTAAACATGAGTATATAGATAGCAAGCACAAAATTAAATCTGGTTACCCAATAGAAGCAGTTCCTTAAGATTACCCAATTACGCATGCTTTTATTAATAAGGTACCGAAAGCCCTCTTTCTGAAACTCTACCACAAAATACTCCAGAGCATGTAATGCAAAGAAGCAAAGATCAAGGTTACAAGAAGTATTTACATTAAAATTTAATATGTACAGATTTACACTACTCCGTGATTCTTATTTGCCGAACATCAGTACTTACCTCAGTATATAAATACATGCATCTTATCAATTCTATTTCATAATAGACAGACTAGTATCAGTTCAGTATGTGCCAAACTCATCCATCATAAGTTTAGCATGAATATTACTCATTAATCTGTTTAGCATCATAGACCAAGAAATATGATCCCAGAGCAAATTTATCTAGTATGATTTCAGACCACAATATCATGTCACCACCCTTTAATCATAGGTTTAGATGAGTTAGCATCCAGAGGATGGGAAGGGAAAGAATAAACCAAGAAATTATCAAACCCTATGTGACACCTCGGAGTGTCGTATCCTTAATTTTTGAGCATGATAAGGTTAAATACAGTATGAGATGTGGAAATAAGGTTAAGATCATAAGGATCGGGGGTTAATAACGTTTCCGGGCCGCTCGGGCCGCTGGTTTTGGGCCTTCCGGGAGTTTTGGGCCTTGGTGGGCTTTGGTGGATGGATTAGGACTCCGTAACGGACTAGGATTGGGTTGAGGGCTGTTAAAGGGCTCCCTGCCCCCTTAGCCCCCCATCTCAGCCCCTTGCGCCCCCACCTCCCCCTCTTGCGCCCCTCTCCTCCCTCCCCCTCCCCTAAGCCCTAGCCCCCCATAACCGTGCGCATCCCCCTCCCTTTCCTCCACCTCCACACCACCTCCCCTCCACCCCTTGCTGCCCTAGGTGGTCTCCCCACCCCTGCACCTCATGGAGTCATCCCGTGGAGCGAGGAGCGAGGAGCAAGGAGCGAGGAGCGAGGAACGGGAGCGAGGAGCGGTCCGCGAGGAGATTCGCGGAGATTGATTGGAGTTTTGGCGCTCGGCAAAGGTATGATCTTGGGGATCCTTGGGGATGATCTAGGTACTGTTATTAGGGTGTTTATCAAGTTTTTAGATCAATTGGAGGCGCTGGTTTGAAGTAATTTGGGTTAGATCTAAACTTGTCCACGTTTCTGTTTTCGGGCAGATTGAGCAGTCGAACTAGGGTTCGAGTTTCCGTCGATTTAGAATCCGAATCAGACCGTACGGACTTCTAGGAAGTTGTAGATAATTTAATTATCTTTCCGTGGACATAAAGCACGTTAATTTCCGATCAGCCGTTTGAAAGTTATGGCTGTTTTACCGAGCGCCTAAAAATCTGTGACGTAACTGGAACAGATTGTGGTAATCTGTAGATTAAACAATTTTAGAGTCCGAATCAGTCTTTCCCTATAACTAGAAAAAAGTTGGGAAATTTCCTAAGCTTTCGACGGTGTACTCGTTTATTCGATTTGGAGTCCCAGAACTCAAGTTATGCCTTTCGCAAGGCTGCTGTCCCGACGGGACAGAACCTCTGTTTTTAGGTTTCGCGAGTAGTTGGTAATGTCGGGTTAGATGGGGGCTTGCGTACTGTTGTGGGCATAAATGTGAGTGTGTGATGCCTATGTGCAGGTGGTGTGACCCCGGGAGTTCCCTCTTCTTCCCGCCAATCCGTTGCACGTGGTTGAGGCAAGTGTGTTGTGATGGATAGCGAGTTGTAGGTTGCATGTTGAGATTAGATGGAATTGTTTACATGATATATGTCCACTTGCCATGTGTTAATGATTGATATGATATGATGAGCATGTTTAACATATTATGATGCCATGTGTTAATATGTGAATTGAATATGATAATTGGCATGGTTGCATGCATGTCATGAGATAGGGCGAGGGCGGTGAGAAAGTCTTAACTAGTCCGGCAAGGTCGGTGAGAAAGTTATGACTAATCCGGAACGCCATTGAGTAAGTCCTATGTCGTGATTCCATCCACGTGGTGTTTGGAAGTGAGTAGGCACCCTCCATCTTCGGGATGGAAGGGAGGAAAGGGTGCACACCGACGGGTGTGTACTCCACCATACCGGTATGAGGTTCCAGAGGGTCGAGCATTGCATTACCGCATACAAATTGATGATGATATTGATAAGTAATTATGAATGAGATGATGTACATGATGGAAGATGTTATTGCCATGTTGTTATGCTTGTTGTCCATTGCAGTATGCTTGCTTGAAGCTTTTCGAACTCACCCTTTGTGTTTTCTTGTTGTTTTAGGTACCATGAGAACGGCATGCGGAAAGGGGAATAGTCACACGCCACACATTGCTTCACCTTAATGTTTCCCCAAGTCAATTCATTTAGTTTGATAATAAATTGCGTGTGATGGTCTTTAAAATTAAGTCTTAGCTTGGTTAATGAGAGTTCTATTGTTTGTTTGACACTTGGAACCTTAAGAGCTTAATGTTAGTCTCTTATTGTCGTTAAGACTTTATTTATTGCTGTTTTAGATGTTTCTCTTATTGCCATATAATGCTATATTGTTGCTGTTCCTTAAATTCATGATAAAACAAAGGAGGTGCTGCCGAAATCTCGGTTTTTAGTCTATGCACCTTTGCTGGAATTTGATGTTAAATGTGGTATTTAGATGTTGTTTAGCTTATGTTTGGTAACATTCAGGCATAGTAAATGCCGGGGTGTTACACCCTAACCAAGATTTAGTACAAACCGAATCGGCATCGGTTGGGGGCAAAGTAGAGAGATGCCGGTGGAACAAAGAAGTAGTAGGATTAGGGATTTCCAAAACCCTAGCCAGAACCGAACCAGGCGCAGAGGTGAAGAGGGAGTTACCAGTAGAGGAAGGGAGAGTAGAAGACCAGAGAACACCCGGGGCAAGCGTCGGCGGCGCAGGAACCGTCGGCCGAGGAAGACCCGGCGACGATTGGTGATCGGCTTATGGGGCAACGCTGGAGAAGAGCCGGCGGAGGCGAAGTCGGCGAGGAGGCCGGCGGAGCTAGAATTTGGGAACCACCGGGCGGAGTAGCCGGACTAAGGCAGCTGATTTGGGGAGAACAGGGAGATCGTTGAGACCCAGAGGATAAGGGCGCCCGACTGGAAGGGAAAAAGAAAAGAAAGAAAGAAATAAGAAAAGGAAAGGAAAAAGGAGAAAAATGAGTAAATAAATATATATATATTCTTAACATATTCTTTGTTAAGGATAAAAATCATTCTAGGTAATTGAAACTTAGTGAATCGTCATATCACTCTTATCCGATGCATATCTAGATGCTATCTAGGTGTTATATTTAAAACCCGGATACAATCCATTGATCCACGAAACAGATTTCAAAAATCTACGAAATCTTCAATACTCCAAACATGCAAAATTTTGGCAGAATTGATCAAGGTTAAACTAAGTCAACAAGTAATCATGCTTTTATAATATGCATGCTTAGAATATAATCGCAATACATATATAGATAAATGTACATATTTGACTTATTTCATATGCAATTTATAAAACACGATCATTCAATGCTACGATGATAATTAGGTTTAATATTAGCCTATTCTATTCTCTTATAAAGAAGCATTTTTGTCATAATATGTTTTGCATCTGAATCCTATTAAAATGTGACCTCATGAGAAATGAACTTTGATATTTCTAACACCAATACATAGGCATAAGCTTAACCCTGCAATTTGCGCTACTTTTACCCTTATCGCTTTTATGTACTCATTCATATTAATTCAAACAACTTCACACCCTAAAAATGAATTTTAGTATATTTAATCTTACAATCTTAGCTTCTGAATTCATAAAATAAAATGAAATAATCCATAAAGAATAAATGATGTGTGTTATTCAACCCATACCGATAATAACCATAAAGGTCTCCACGTAAGATATTATACACGCGCACGAAATCACAAACCAACCATGCTTGTTTCGTGTAATGTTTGTCATTTGATTTTCCATCTGTTTTCCTTTTGCCCTTATTGAAAGTGTTATTTGCTATTTGTTATTCTTTTCCATTATACGACGTGTAGAATCCGACGTCTCGGACTTCGTCGTCGACGGCTTCAAGATGACGTTTTCGCCTTCGTCGCTAAAGACAACAAGTAGCAAGGCAAGCACCCCCTTGATCATATTGATCCTAATTTTTCATAATTAACTAAAATGTTGATTAAAAACTTGCATGCATATGCTATGTTCCATAAAATTGTATTTGGGTACTGGTAGATATACCTTATCATTGATAAATTTCCTCAATTGGCATTGATATGTGAACCTTGATAAGCCTAGCTCCGGGATATACATTTGAGAATATCAAAATGGGCATATTCGATTATTACATGCATATGCTTAGCCCTGCTTTAGACTGGAAACACGAACAGATGGATATACTGCTCGTAAAGAACTTAAATTGTAGACATGATGAACTCTATTCATGGACATGTTGAAATATTGTGATTATTAAAACTTTCTTTTTCCGAAAACAAAACTATGATTTTGATGCGGGTGATTATTGGCAATAGCCGGAAGTGCAATTAATGATGCACGTAGATAGGGGGAGATCTATCGCCCGTGTCGTATAAGAACCGAGCTGATGTGTTGTTTTCAGGCCAAGATAACCGTACATCCACAAGTACTGGAGTGGGACAGTCTTAACTTATTAAATTATTTGGGGATTAGCTTTGCACATTGGTAGGCAGTTGTAGCACGGGCATTCCGGATATAGGTTTGCTCGAGGGAGGTGTCATCACCGAGGTGTTGGCATCTGCCGTTGTAACGGTGTACGCCTGGCTATGAATTGGGGCTGTTGTTGTACCATTTGAGCCACGGGCTCCTGAATACTATTGCTTCACCGTTTGTTTGCTTCCATCATAGTCAGGGGTAACGTCATTGGGCTAGTGCAAAGTTAAGGTCCAAGTAATGAACAGTTTCGTAATGAACTCTCTGGCGGCACACCAAAGGAAGTGTGTCTAATACATGTTGCCACAAAGGGAGGACATTTCTTGTGGGTAAAGCTGTACAAACTCTGCAGAGTCTAAACCTAATCGATTAGCCGCGCTCATGTCATGAGCACTTGGTAAAGTCATCACATAGCTAGACATTTTCTATACTTTTATAAAACTGGACAAGATAATTTGAAATTGGTGAGCTTACCCTTACAGATGATTCAATACTTGACATTTCGTTGGCAAGGTTGAATTCAGCTGTTGTGCCTTGTGCTTGGCAAAACTAATTGATTACATTTACGATGGGAATGGACATTTTATCATTTTACTCACGAAGGGATGTGAGTCTCTTAATTCCGTTTATGTTATTCTTACATATTACTTTTGTATTTACATACTTGTTACCTCCTTTTCTTTACAATTTTCGCTTTCACTCTATTATTCAGTATTTACAATTCAAATTTTGCTTTATGCAAAACAACCGTAGAAACCCACTTTCTATTCAGCCTGCATATATTCCAGGATTTGCAAACACTACAAGTCTTGCTGAGTACGCAACGTACTCACCCTTGCTATTATTGTTGTTTTTAGACAGGAATCCTCGACAGGTACTGCGACGCAGGAAAACGGGATTATTGACGACGTTTCTTTCTAAGGCTTTACCTTGTCAGTTGCCTGTGGATTATGTGGCAAACTACAAGACATCTGATTCTTTTGGCTATGTTTAGTTGACCTTCTCGGTCATATTGTATCAATACTTCCGCTGTAATAAAATATGAAACTTTTGTATGGTTGTGATTCCAAATTGTGTTTTGTGCGTGCCAGCCACTGATCATGGGAATGGTACAGTATGCACATTAGAACCTTGCTTTTATGTTTGCACTGTAGCATAAAAGTGAGGGTCTTACACTTCATATGTTCAGTGATAAGTTTTGGTTCTTCTTCACTCGTGCATCTCATGCTAAAAGTGTTGCCTTTGAAGATACTTCTTCCACTTCTGTTTTCGCAAAAGGCACTAGTCCAAATAGTGCAGGTACAGGTGCATATGTTCAGGGGGAGAGTGTCTTTGTTCATAAAAGATGATGATGATGCTGTTGAGGATGAGATAATTGGAGGTTTACATGAGAGACTCTTCCCACGTGCTTGTGTGCTCGTTTTCAAGCTTCCCCACGTGCTTCACATCGACAAGCTGTCAAGCGAGTTTTCAGGTATCTTCATGGAACTCAAGATTTTGGCATTTGGCTTTCTGCTTCCTCATGCATTAGTTTAAGAGCCTTTTCTGATGCTGATTTTGGAGGATGTAGAATTGATAGAAAAAGTACATCTGGTACATGTCATTTCTTGGGCAATTCTCTTATTGCATGGTCATCTAGAAAACAATCTTCTGTTGCACAATCAACTACTGAATCTGAATATGTGGCTGCTGCTAGTTGTTGTTCTCAAATTCTTTGGATAGTAGCTACACTTAAAGATTATGGGGTTAATTTGGATAGTGTTCCTCTTTTGTGTGATAACACTAGTGCAATTTGCATTGCTAAGAACCCCGTGCAACACTCTAGAACAAAACACATTGACATCAGATTTCACTTTCTTAGAGATCATGTTGAAAAAGGCAACATTGTGCTTCATCATGTGGATCTTGAACATCAATTGGTAGACATTTTCACAAAACCTTTGTCTTCTTCTCGTTTTGCTTTTATTCGGGGAGAACTTGGGATTGTTCATCCAATGGGTTTGTTTTGAGGGGGAGTTTCCTTGCCAAGTTCTTTCACTTGATAAGCTCACTTTATCATATTTCTTTATATGTTATGTAATTGAGCTAATATATGATAATCTAATTGTCTCACTTGAACTAAAAATGACATTGCGGAATTCCCTGGACTGATTGTCTATAGCTAAATACTCTGTGATATCTTACTCTTCTAGGCTTGTTATTGAATTTTCTTGACAAATTTGGGCTATGAAGCAAGTGTGTTTTCAACTTTACTCTTTCATAAGACCTTTAATCACTTTTGCATGTTTACAATCAAAGAAAAATGAAAAAGAAAAGGGAATCAATATAAAAAGGGGGCTGTTAAAAGCAAAAGCTTCAAGTTATGTGCTTCAGGCTTGCTTTCCCTAAAAAGATAAGATGTATGCTTCAAGCATGCCATTCCCTCAAAGATAAGATGTATGCTTCAAGCATGCCACTCCTAGAAAATAAAAGAAGTATGCTTCAAGCATGCCACATGCAACTTATTGTTTAAAGATTAAATTGGTCTACTAGATTGGAGTTGAAACTACTTGCTCGCCCTAAGTTGTTAGTTGCTTCAATTTTTAAAGCCTTGCTTTTTCTGCTAAGATCTTGCTTAGTACTTGGCTATAGTTGACTAAATTGAGGTTGAGATGCATGTCATTCCCTAAATTGTTAAAATCACATCAAGATCATGTATTTTGCATGTTATGTGATATATAAGGTTATATGATCGAATGAGCTCATCTTTTCCTATCTTGGCACTCCCTTGTTTCTCATTGTGAAATCATTGCTGCAGGAAAAATTTTGAACAAATTCTCTCTTTTGTACTCTTGATGAATCCATTGTCAAAGGGGGAGAAGGGGGAGAAATTTTGGGAATATTTGAGAAGTTCAAAAAAAAAAGGGAAAAAGTTTTTTTTGGAAATTTGAGCTTTTTGGGAGAAGTTTGGAGAATTTTGGAATTCTTGGACACATTGCACATTCACACACATTTTCATTCTCAGGGGGAGATTTTGTTTTGCATTTTGGTCAAAGGGGGAATTCTGTGTTTTCTCTTTTTGGTCCTTGATCCTTTGGATTTCAAAATCTTTTGTAAAGTGAATGCCAAATGTTCAATTCTTAGTGGTGTTGCCAATGTTTTCATCAAGGGGGAGATTGTGAAATCATGTGCTGAAAAATTGGCTTTGAACTGAAAAATTAACTTAGAATTGGTTTTGCAAAATGTGCTTGTGCATGTGTTTGACAATTTGACAAGAAACAGTAAGTTTCGTTTTTACGTGGGACCAAGTTCTTAAAAGACAAGAAGTTTTACATGTACGCTGCACCAAATTTTTGGTCCGTCGTGAATGGCTTTTTGCTCGATTAGGGTTTGTCCAAATTTGGACTTTGAATTTTGATTTGTTTTTGAGATTATGAAATTTGTGAGAATTTCATGATGCTTGAAGTGGACTTTATGCAATGCTCATGTGACTAGTTGCATGGATTGACATTGAGTCAAGTCGTGGACTTGTGCTCGGATTTGTTTTGTGGTTTGTTCATGTGCAGGTATTGCTCGAAGACGAATGTGGTCGATGACGGGACCGGAACTAGGTTCATGGAGGAACTGAGGTTCGGGACTAGGTTCAGGAGGAACCGAGGTCTTGGTGGTCAAGGATGTCATGCGGGACGTTCGGGCTAAGAGAATGGTGCACATGAAGAATGGTTAGTCACGTGAGAATGGCGGGAGGTCATGCGCGTGCAAAGTGTTAGTCACGTGAGTATGGCGGTGGCCATACGGCGTGCAAAGTGTTAGTCACGTGAGTATGGTAGGGTTGCCATACGCGTGCAAGAGTTGTACTCGGCCAGGTTGGGCCAAGTAGAGTTGTGTTGGATACAGATTCCTTCTAGGGAATAGGAATCGTATTCAGAACTCCTTGTGGGTTGGTGCTTTAAATAGGAGGGGTTGTCTCCTGTTGAAGAGCATCGAATTGAGGAGAGCTAGGCGCATAGAGCCTTGGGCTCAAAGTTTAGGGTTTGTACTCTTTTGATGGGAGTATTTTAGACAAAAGAAATAAAGATCAATTCTTCTAGTTCCCGCATTGCTTCAACGTTCTCTTTTTGGTTCTTGTTTGCATGCTTGTTCTAGTTCTAGATTGGTTTTTGTTCTTTAAGTTTTATCTTGATTTGATCCATCAAAAACCTCTCTAGGGTATTGATCTAGTGTTTCTCAAAGTCTAGTTGATCAATCTTTTGTCGTTCTTGTTTAATCTTGAAGTTTTGATTAGATTGATTCTCGTCAAGTTCTGGATTAGCAAGCTTGAGAAGCTCATAACTTTTGATCCATAAATCCGATCGAGCTGATTCTTTTTGGGTTTGATTCATATTGGAATCTAGTTTCTTGTGTCCAAATTTCAGATCGTTCCGACGGTTGGATCTCCAGGAATTTGCGTTTTACCGAACCTCTGTCATTCTATTTTTGTCGAAAACGAGGCAATTATTTGGTTCTGTTTTGGGGTGAACTTTTAGTAGATCAAGAATTTGGTTTTAGCTTCTGCACAATCATTCACCCCCCCCCTCTGATTGTTATATTTGTATACTTTGATCCTACAGATTCTGACTAGCAAATTTCACGACGGAGACCCAGGTATACATAACATATGCAGGTTCAGTGAGGTAACCTCATCCAAAATAACCAGAAGCTCAGTACCTAATGCCGGACTGTATCATCCTACCAAAATTTATGAGATGGTCGATCTTACAACTTATCCTAGCTTGAGGTGGTCTCTCAAACCAAACACCCCATCAGTTAGCAAAGCGGCGCACATGGACCAAACACCGACTCATATCTGCAACTATTCAACCCAACGTCTGAACTCTGAATTGATCTCCTTCTTGCCAAAAACCGAAGGACTACCATGAGGGCGGCGCATGCATGCCGATCACATTATTACAAACAGTCACTGACACGGGAGCCCCACCGTCTGGAATTCATTTGATCAGGACGTACCTATCCGCCAGCGACAGTTTGTAACGATTTCAGGCGTGCGTGTGCATGCAACACCGAACCCCAATCGTACGAGACCATGCTATGCTACCATGGTGTCGCAGACACCTTTTGTAAGAGCCTCACTTTTATGCTACAGTGCAAACATAAAAGCAAGGTTCTAATGTGCATACTGTGCTAGTCCCATGATCAGTAGCTAGCACGCACAAACACAATTTGGAATCACAACCATACAAAAGTTTCATATTTTATTATAGCGGAAGTATTGATACAATATGACCGACAAGGTCAACTAGACATAGCAAGGAAATCAGATGTCTTGTAGTTTGCCACATAATCCACAGGCAACTGACAAGGTAAAGCCTTAGAAAGAACCGTCGTTAATAATCCCGTTTTCCTGCGTTGCAGTACCTGTCGAGAATTCCTGTCTAAAAACAACAATAATAGCAAGGGTGAGTACGTTACGTACTCAGCAAGACTTGTAGTGTTTGCAAAACCTAAAATATATGCAGGATGAATAGAAAGTGGGTTTCTACGGTTGTTTTGCATAAAGCGAAATTTTGAATTGTAAATACTGAATAATAGAGTGAAAGCGAAACTTGAAAAGGAAATGAAATAACAAGTATGTAAATACAAAAGTAATATGTAAGAATACCATAAAGGTGATAAAAGACTCACGTCCCTTTGTGAGAGATAAACGTCCAGTCCCATCATATGAAATATTATCTGGAGATTAAATTTTTGTCCACACAGGGCACAACAGCTGAATTCAACCTTGCCAACGTAATGTCAAGTATTGAATCATCTGTAAGGGTAAGCTCACCAATTTCAAATTATCTGGTCTAGTTTTATAAGAATATAGAAAATGTCTAGCTATGTGATGACTTTACCAAGTGCTCATGACTGAGAGCGCGGCTAATCAATTAGTTTTAGACTCTGCAGAGTTTGTACAGCTTTACCCACAAGAAATGTCCTCCCTTTGTGGCAACATGTATTAGACACACTTCCTTTGGTGTGCCGCCAGAGAGTTCATTACGAAACTGTTCATTACTTGGACCTTAACTTTGCACTAGCCCAATGACATTACCCCTGACTATGATGGAAGCTAAAAAGGTAAAAGTAATTCCGGAGTCAGTGACCCACCAGGAATAAAAATTCCGGAGTCAGTGACCCACCAGGAATAGAACAGCCCCAAATTCATAGCCAGGCGTACACCGTTACAACGGCAGATGCCAACACCTCGGTGATGACACCTCCCTCGAGCAAACCTATATCCGGAATGCCCGTGCTACAACTGCCTACCAATGTGCAAAGCTAATTCCCAAATAATTTAATAAGTCAAGGCTGCCCCATCCCAGCACTTGTGGATGTACGGTTATCTTGGCCTGAAAACAACACATCAGCTCGGTTCTTATACGACACGGGCGATAGATCTCCCCCTATCTACGTGCATCATTAATTGCACTTCCGGCTATTGCCAATAGTCACCCGCATCAAAATCATAGTTTTGTTTTCAGAAAAAGAAAGTTTCAATAATCACAATATTCCAACATGTCCATGAACAGAGTTCATCATGTCTACAATTTAAGTTCTTCACGAGAAGGATAATCATCTGTTTGTGTTCCCAGTCTAAAGCAGGGCTAAGCATGTGCATGTAATAATCGAATATACCCATTTTGACATTAAGTGTCAATCCTTGAGCTAGGGTTATCAAGGTTCACATATCAATGCCAATTGAGGAAATTTATCAATGATAAGGTATATCTACCAATACCCATAAAGTACGTGGTTTGTAGAACATAAGCATGCAGGCAGATTATTAATTAACATGTTTAGTGATTATGAAAATTAGGATCAAAATGATCAAGGGGGTGCTTGCCTTGCTACTTGTTGTCTTTAGCAACGAGTCGAAGACGTCATCTTGAGATTGTCGACGACGAAGTCCGAGACGTCGGATTCTACACGTCGTTTAACGGAAAAGGATAACAAATAGCAAATAACACTTTCAATAAGGGCAAAAGGAAATCAGATGGAAAATCAAATAACAAATATTACATAAAACAAGCACGAGTGTGGATTAGGGTTTGTGAACAATAAGCGTGAAACTGTTTGTGCCAATATCAATTAGTATATAAAGTGGCTTGACTATTTTTAATAGAACGTGTATGGTTCAACTAAGCATATGCATCGGTACTATGGATCTTATAATTGGTCTCATGTAGGGTCATGTCTTTAATAGGATTCAGATGCAAAGCATATTGTAATAGATGTGTTTATTAAGATAATCATGCCTTAGGGAATATTCCATGGTCAATTTTTACAGGTATTGGAATCTATTGTTAATGTTTTATTTATTAAATGGGAGTATAAACAAACCAGAGGCTAAATGTACAGTAGGCGTAAGGTTTAGTTTACCTATGAGAACAAATTAGATTAGTATTAGGTATACTCATCTTTGCAGCATGGAATGATTATGTTTTATAGATTGTATATAAAACTAGTTGAATATGTATGTTTACTCATATGTACTGTGATTATATTCTAAGTACATATATTATAAGGGTTTAATTATCTTTAACAAACTACGAAATGTCTATGTACACATATACATTTGGAATAATTGAGACTTTGTAGACTTAAAATTTGTTTTATAAATCAAGGGATTGTCTTTGGGTTTAATCACATCTAAATATGCATCGGATATGAATAATATGATGATTAATTAAATTTCAATTACCTAGAATGATTTTAAATTTAACAAAGAATATATATATATATATGCACATATTATTCAATTGTTCATTTTTCTCCTCCTCCTATTCTTTTCGTTCCTTCTTCCTTACCCTTTTTCTTTCCTGGCCGACCGAAACTCTCCCCTTCTGGAGTCTTCTTCTAAACCTATTTCCCCATTCCTCAAATCTCTCTGCTCTCTCTCTCGGTCTGATCGGTTGACTCGGCGCCGCCGGCCGTTCGGCTCGAGACAGGCGATGTTGGCCTGGCTTCTCCGCCACCTGACCCCCGTTCGGTACTCACCTCGTGCGCCCCGGACTGGCTTTCGCCCGGCGCCACCGCCGGCCTTCTCCGGACTTCTCTGGCTCGGCCTCCTCCCGGCTCGGCCTCACCCGGCTCCGTTGGTCTCTGGTGTCGTCGCCCCCTCTTGGCTGGCGTCGGCCTACACCGTCCGGGGCAACCGCGTCGCCTCCTTCGTCGCTACACCGACTCCACCGGCTCTTCCTTCCTCTCCTAAGGTTTGGTTTCCTCCCCTGTTGCCTCTTGTGCCGAGGGATGTGGGCTCAGGTTCAAATTAGGGTTTGGGATCCCTAATTTCTTGTCCCCTTTTCCTTACATGTCAAATCCTTATTGCGATTGGAGATGATTCTGTGTTGCCTAACGTTAGGGTTTTATGATGTCTATGATTTAGATTCTAGCGCTGAGATCATGCTTCCTTGATCTGTGATGTTTAGAAGATGGATTAGCAGTTCATTGTACTGATTATTGCTATGATGTGAATGAACTTGATAGGCTGATTTACTTGAGGTCAGGTTACTGAATGATCTTTAAATGTTGAGGGGGGAAATAGTGACAGTAGCCTCATAGTAGTCTGATTGCATGGTAAATGATATAATTTGATGCCATGCCTTAAAGGTGAGCTTGATGCTAGATGTGTTTGAGGTTCTTTGAATGCTTAACGATGAGATGTTGATAATGGCTCCGATTAGATTGCTTAGCAGATGATGAAGTTGATGCTTTGCTGTGCGATTTCATTGTCCCTCTGTGATGTGTTTGGATGATTTAATTGAGGATTGATTTCTCTGAATCTACTGAGGAATAAAAAAGCTTAGTAGATGATGGATTAATACTAAGTTGTGCTTAATGATCCTTGAATGCTTAACTATAGCATGATGACAAAGTTTCGGAATAGATTGGTTTACATGGTAAATGATGAAATGATACCATGTCTTAGGGGTAAACTATGGTTCTTTGGCCCATGATGATTCATGCATCTTAAATCTTTCGGGTTGGATGGCGTCATAGCGACAACCTTGACTTGCAATACGCCAGGGGAGTATATGCAATTCAAGGGGTCATATGACGCAACCCTCGACGTTTTGTTATGCATAAAAACTGAGGCCACTTCTCCTCTACTTTTCCTTTGTCTTTCTACTGTCATTTTCTAATCTAGCTTCATATCCATGCTTATTGGATACGCTATGATGCTTTTAATAGAATCGAACTCGTGGAAGCTTGTGAAAAAGGGATGAATATTTGTTCAGCTTGATTTCTCCTTTCTTTCCACCGATTGTTCCTGGGATCTGCGTTTGGAACTTAACCTTCCTGACTACTCTCTTCCTTGCTGGTTCAGTGGTAACCTTTCTGGAGGTCTACTCTTCTATGGTTTTCTTGGATGGCTTCCTGAGGCTTTCTTTGAGTTGTATGGATGTTGATAGTGATATGAGGGCTTGGGTGACTTATATAGTCCTTGGTAGTGTATTTTGCCACAGAGTGTGAAGGCAGAGCCTAATGGCTTGGTCTTTACGGCTGGATTAATTGCTCATGTGGTCTCACCTTAAGGAATGCATCCTCCTTATCTTGTCAGTGTAATGATTTCACTCTTAGTCTTAATCTTGTCTCAATGGCTTGGTCGGCTGGTTATTGTCCCTTGGGCGATGGTGTTGGGCTGGACATGGTTGATTCTGGGGCTTTCTTTTGGGTTGTACTGGAGTTCTCTGTCGGCATGGAAAGCCTGGAGGCTTGCGGCTAAATTGAATGCATGTATTAATTAATCCTTGTCAGAACATGGTTGAACTCTCAACCTTAGCCTTGACCGATATACTTGGCTGTCCGACCAACGCTCTGGAATTTTTGGCTGGACTGCCTTGGATAGTTCGGCTGAGAGATGGCTTAGAGATTGCTTTGGTCTCCAAGGTCCTAGATGTTTCGGCTGGACTCTGGAATGGTCTGTGCTGTCCTGTGGGCACTGTTATTTCTTGATTTAGTCTGTATTATTCTAGGGGTCTCGATTGGGTATCCTCATTGCCTCCATGCTTATCCTTTACTAATGTGGCTAATATGGCCAGTTGGACTTGTTGGCTGGTTCTGGAAAGAACTGTATAATTCTGTGGGCACAAATACTTTATCCCTATTCACTGCGGTTCTACTGTTTTACTATGGTAAAATATTTCTACCCCGCGATATTTTATAAATATTCGCGTCTACGGCTTAACAGGTTTGTATATCGCCGGATGATGCAAAACTAATCGCGAGAGGAGCCAGATTGGCCCCCGGACAATCTAGGGTACCTCACTGAGCGATTCACTTAGCTGACAGCAATCCTTTTCTTATTTATTTATTGTATCTAACTTAATGCATTTTATTCCATTCTTATACTTATATGTGTACAATTTAATTTGCAAGTTCTCAAATGCAGATCAAGTCAGCACAGAAGCCGTAGCTTAGGATCTTGTAATTTATTTTCTTATAATGTAATTCATAATCGGACTTGTAATCGAGCAGTTGCATGTGATGTAATCTATACAGTTGTTGTATGCCATCATAAAGATTCTTGCATTTCATATGTATTGTAAATGTGAACTATGATGTATCAATAAAACTTGTGTTGTAGTTCAAACCTTTGGAATGATTACTTTTGATCAATAAATGGCAATTGGTTTATTTTATCTTCTTACCATTTTCTTCTGTAACTTTTTCTTTTCCTAAATTCAGGAATTCAATTATCTTTTAACAAAAGCTTTTAAATTTCAGGAAAATATTAATAAATCAAATTCATATTTTAATATTCTATTTTTACTGTTTAGTAAATTCTGGGATGTTACACCTTTCTCTCGGTTGGTGGATCAATGTCTCATCCAGCTTTGCAGCTGAAGTAGCTAGCGAATTAACGGCTGAAGCTGCGTGCTCTCCTGTCCCTGCCGGCCGGCCGGTTGAGTCCGATTTATATGTCTCCTCCGTTCAACATTCATTCATGGACTGATTGAATAAAGGAGGTTCACTTGTCGTGCGTTTGTCGGATCGTCGATCGGGACAACACGAGGCTAGTCACTAACGCACGCGCGATGCAACTTTAGCCTCGTTGTGTTGCCGCGCGCGCGCAAGAAGTTTCTGAGATGTGCGTTCGTTAGTCAGATATGCACCGAGACGCGTGCGAGCTCGAACTTAACAGAAACCGTAGACCCGTTTTGTTATCTTAACTAATCAGTTTGCGAGGTGTTCCGCTTCTGTTTCAATCACGATCCAGGAATAGCATGGTTTGCAGATCTGAAAATATTGAAGGAGTTCTGTTGAAAATAGTACACGTTATATGTGTTTTCTACGAAGTTCTCTCTCTCTCTCTCTCTCTCTCTCTCTCTCTCTCTTATGAAAGATCTAGCAAAGCTGGCTTATAATAACAGGATAAGAAAACAAAACATATTCACAAGCACCGGGGCGCTTGATTGAGTCTAGAGTACGAGACTCATAAAGGAGAGAGAATGAGACTGGAAAATTTGAAGTACATCTAAGTTGTTTTTATATATCACTATTTAAAAATTACATAAATATAAATATTAAAGTATGTACGAAGGATGTCCCGGGCTGTATGAACATTGCTTATAAGGCCTTTGCACCCACCAGTTTCCACGATCTAGCTTCGTCCTTGAGTAACTGACCTAGAATCGTTTGTGGTGGCAAGAGTTCGATTTTGAAGATGCGGCGGTTGCGCTCGAGCCAAATTTGCCAGCAGGTGAGGATCACGAGGGATTTCGATCCTTTTCGAACGTTTGCCGGGGAGGATTGGATTAAGGAATGGCACCGGTCGGCCAAAACAAAACAGTTAGATGGTTTGAGGACGTCACACCCAGGGTTTGAAAAATCAACGAAAATCATCTAAAATCACAATTTGTGACCGTATCAAGTCGGCTAGAGATTTGGAACTGGTCGGTAAACCGATCCAATTCAAATAAAAAAATTTAGAAAATTTGAAAAAGTTTATCCAAAAATTCCTTAAAATTATTCTTAATAGGTTCCTGACATCTAGGGTGAAATTAAAAAAAAAATTGGGAGTCGTTTTGGAGCAAATCCGAATATATATAATAGAAAAAAAGAAGAAGAAAACGAGACAAAGCAGTCAGCAATTCCTGATTTAGTTGAGCTGCAAAATCGTGTTATAATTTTTTGGAAATTTTTTGTGAGGTGCTGAGACAATGCTAATAATGCTATAAAAATTTCAGATGATGATCACACTTATGTATTTTGCAAAAATTCTGACAATCCTACTTTATTTGTATATGCTTTTCTATTTTTGATCTTCTAGGGTTAATAAATAAAGTCTAATATTTCTAGCAATTTTACTACATGATCCTTGGGCACTGTTTATGACACCATTAAAAATTAAGAGCATGATCAAGTATATAAAATTTTATAAAAATCTGACAGTGTCACTGTTCCTTTTCATTAATTGATATTTTTTATTTACGAGAAGCACTAAATGAATTAAAAATTTGTTAAAATTTCTCTACGGTTTTTTATAGAATAATTGGGATTTATTTAGATTTTCTACATTTTTTTCTAATTTTTCTTGAGTGTGCTGATTTTCGATGCAAAGGTCAAAAATCGAATAAGACCGATTGAAAATCAAACAGAATCGATTAAACTGGTCGGTTTTTTGTTTTGTTGCTTGTTGATCGCCATATTCAGAAAGTTTTACTTGAAATTCATTCAGTTTCGAATGATTTTCGATGAAAATCAGTATCGACGGGTGGCGATTTTTTAACTCGGTTCGGCAATGTAAACTCTAGTCACACCTTGCTCATCTAGCCATCTCATCCCAAATTATTTTTGAGACAAGACATTCCAGAGAGAGGTGTTTTGCAAATTTTGTATAAAATAATATATTTTAAAAAATTTATAAAATAATATACAAAAAAATTACAAAAATACACATATATCCCCAATTCTATTTTGTCACTGATTTAATTTGCCGATAGACTATTTTGTCGTGGATTCATTTGGTCAACAGGCTGACGCTTCTAACGCCAAAGTGTATTTTTGTAAAAAAAAATCAACGTATTATTTTTTAAAATTATTATAAAAATGTATTATTTTAAAACATCGGTGTTTTATGTCTCCATCTATACCTATACATAAGCCGCCTAGAATTCCAGAGCAACCAACCATGCCACGTGGTAATTTTTTTATGAAAAGGCCCTTGCAAATTCTAAAATTACGGTTAGGTCCTTCCACCGGTTGTTTTGAAAAAATAATATGTAGTTCCGTATATTCGTGAACAGGTCCTCTACCAATTTTTTAAATCGCGAATAAGTCCTTCCCTATGGTTTCGCAAAAAAAGGCAACAAGTAGCCAGTCAATTTTTAAAAAACACCACTGAGAAAACTAAAATTGCATTTTTTTTGTATTAAGAATCTCAAATCAAATTTCACATAATACGGCATTGCGCGCGGCTTGTGAGACCCTCCCTTTTATGCTACATTGTAGCATAAAAGAAAGGTTCTTAAAGTGCGCCCTGTGCCATTCCCGTGATCAGTAACTGGCACACACTTAGCACAATTTGAAACACAGCCATACACAAGTTCCAACATTTTATTACAGTGGAAGTATTAAACATAATATTACAATACCAAAAGTAACAACAACAGTAGAAAGTTCATTCTCTTGTTGTTTGCCTTCTAAGCCCAAAATCCACAGGCAACAGACAAGGCAACCCTAGAAACAGTCGTTGCCAACCAACACGAGTTCATCGTTAGCATTATCGTCGTCAGGATATTCTGGTTCTTCACATAAAATCAACGTTAGTGCAAATTGAGTACAGAAGTACTCGCAAGACTTTTACAAAGCCTAAATATATGCAGGAAGATTCAAAAGAGAGGCTGATAAGGTAAATTTTTGCGTAAAGCTGAAATTTGAATGATATAATACTGAATAGTAAATGAAAGCATAAATAAAATTTAAAACAGCTTGACGGATAATTAAGATAACAAGTATTAAAAGATAGAATAATAACATGTTACTCACAGCCCTTCGCGAGTAAAAGTGATAGATCGCTCACGGTCCTTTGTGAGTAAAAGTAGCAGATCACACACGGTCCTTTGTGAGTAAATAATAACCAAAAGCATTATTCAATAAGAAAATTTTATCTCCAAGTCATCTGTCCGATTTTAAGAAAATAGAAAGCAACTAACTATGTGATGACTTTACCAAGTGCTCATTACCGTGAGTGCAGCTAATCGATTAGTTTTGATTCTGCAGAGTTGTATAGCTTTACCCACAAGATATGTCCTCTCTTTTTGCAGATCATTAACACACTTCCTTTGGTGTGCCGCAGAGAGTTCATAACGGAACCATTCAATTATCCAAACCTAGCTTTGCACCAGCCCGATGACATTAAACCCCAACTATGGTAGAAACAAACGACCCCATGGGTCAATGATCTTATAGATTACAAATAATCTGAGCTGAATAAAATAATAAACATTTCTTCCCATAGCCAAGCGTACACCGTTGCACCGAATATGCATTTACCCACAAGACTCATGTGGCAGCCCCTTATAAGCAAACACGAAAGGGTTTACTGCTTTTGCTACTTCAGCCTACCAAGGCGAAGCTCTAACCTTCACAAACTTTGTCGGTGCGTCTCACACACCTTGAGAGCTCCCGACACGACGCTTCTACGCCGTCTAGAAGGCAGCAACATTCAAGAGTAAAAAGTCGAACCTTCGGCTTGAACTTCACCTTGCACAACAAAAGCGCTTCCGGTGATCAACCTAAGTGCTACACATGCACTTGGTCCTCCTCAAGTGTAGCACATGCACAATGAGGATCAATCCACTCCTAATTGCAACTAATGCGAATTAGGACTCACTCCTTAGCTCAAAAATCAAATTTGAGTGTATCACTCATGCAAAGAACTCACAATAGCTCAAGTGGACTCAAAGGAGCAAGCATCATCCAGAAAAAGCCCCCAAGGGGTCTTTATATAGTCCCCATGCCAAAAGTCCCCATGCTAAAAACTAGCCGTTGGGATAAATCCCTGAAAAATCTGTGAAATCATGTGCTGAAAAATTGGCTTTGAACTGAAAAATTAACTTAGATTTGAATTTGCAAAATGTGTTTGTTCATGTGTTTTGACAATTGACAAGAAACAGTAAGTTTTGCCTTGGCGCCGGACCAATCCTAAAGAAAACAGTAAGTTTCCCATCTACGACGGACAAACTTTCTTGGTCCTTTGTAAACATGCTTTTTGACAACCTTTTTCTCCTATGTACAATGAGACAAAGTTTTTGGGTCTGTCGTGAACATGTTTTTGAGAGCATGAGCCAAACCCTATTTTCCAAGAATCGAGTAAGGTTCGCATGTACGAAGGAAAAAGTTTTTGGAGTCTGTAAGTGAACGGCTTTGAGGATTGATTTCGCATGTACAACGGACAAAGTTTTTGGGTCCGTTGTGAACGTGTTTTCACCGGAATGTTTTCTTCTTGGAACTGAGAGTTTCACATGTACGCCGGACAGAGATTTCTTGTCCGTCGTGAATGGACTTTTTCTAGGTTTTTTATTTCTTGTCCGTCGTGAACGCGTTTTTTTGCTGAATTAGGGTTTTGAGCAGAATTGAAATAATTTGAATTTGAGATTATGAAATTTGTGATGATTTCATGATGCTTCTTTTGAAGTGGACTTTATGCAATGCTCATGTGAGTATTTGCATGGATTGATGTGAGTCAAGTCGTGGACTTGTGCTCGGAATTGTTTTGTGGTTTGTTCATGTGCGGTATTGCTCGAAGACGAATGTGGTCGATGACGGACCGGAACTAGGTTCATGGAGGAACCGAGGTTCGGGACTAGGTTCAGGAGGAACCGAGGTCTTGGTGGTCAAGGATGTCATGCGGGACGTTCGGGCTAAGAGAATGGTGCACATGAAGAATGGTTAGTCACGTGAGAATGGCGGGAGGTCATTCGCGTGCAAAGTGTTAGTCACGTGAGTATGGCGGTGGCCATACTGGCGTGCAAAGTGTTAGTCACGTGAGTATGGTAGGGTTGCCATACGGCGTGCAAGAGTTGTACTCGGCCTGGTTGGGCCAAGTAGAGTTGTGTTGGATCACGGATTCCTTCTAGGGAATAGGAATCGTATTCGAACTCTTTGTGGGTTGGTGCTTTAAATAGGTGGGGGTCTCTGTTGAAAGGCATCAAGTAGAGCTGAGCGCATCAAGCTTTGAGCTTGGTTTTAGGGTTTGTACTCTTTTGATGAGAGTATTTTAGACAAGAAATAAAGATCAATTCTTCCAAGATTTTTGCGTGCTTTCTGAATCGTCCGCTACAAGATTTTCTCGCTTTTGGTTCTTGTTTGCATGCTTGTTCTAGTTCTAGATTGGTTTTTGTTCTTCAAGTTTTATCTTGATTTGATCCATCAAAAACCTCTCTAGGATATTGATCTAGTGTTTCTCAAAGTCTAGTTGATCAATCTTTTGTCGTTCTTGTTTAATCTTGAAGTTTTGATTAGATTGATTCTCGTCAAGTTCTGGATCAGCAAGCTTGCGAAGCTCATAACTTTTGATCCATAAGTCCGATCGAGCTGATTCTTTTTGGGTTCGATTCGTATTGGAATCTAGTTTCTTGTGTCCAAATTTCAGATCGTTTCGACGGTTGGATCTCCGGGAATTCTTGTTTTACCAAACCTCTGTCATTCTGTTTTTGTCGAAAACGAGGCAATTATTTGGTTCTGTTTTGGGGTGAACTTTTAATAGGTCAAGAATTTGGTTTTAGCTTCCGCACAATCATTCACCCCCCCCTCTGATTGCTATATTCGTATACTTCGATCCTACAAAATCAGCAAATCCGGCACTACCGGCCTCAAAACCCCGACAGTGCCGGCCTCAGGTTAACGGTCGGCTAACGGCTAGTTGGACGGCACTAACGCAGAACAAAATCCGGTAGTGCCGCTAGGGGCGGCAGTACCGGCCCCTCTGGGCAGTACTGCCGGACTCACTGAGCCCAAAAGAAACCTTCTCTGGAAAAAAGCAGCCAGGGCTTGGGCCCGGTAGTACCGCTTATCCGGTACTACCAGCCATGATCCCTGGTAGTACTGGCCACTGGAAGAAAACAAGCTTCATTTATGCCGGACCAAAACCCGTGGTCCGTCGTACACAACACTAAAAGCCCAGTACTACCGAAACCCCGGTAGTACCGCTCTATCATCAGTGGTACTACCGAAACTCCAGACAAACACATTTGCGCCGAACCAAAAATTTGGTCCGACGTACACTTGAAGATTTTGGTCCGTCGCAAACGGCACACACTCGGTTTAACTTGCAAAAAGAGCTTTCAGCGCGCGGACCAAACAACTCGGTCTGGCGTACACGCACTTTGCACGCCAGACGAAAAACTTGGTCCGGCATACATGCAGTTTGCGACAATTTGAACTATGCTCAAAGAATTTTGCAATTAAGCCCAAATCACTTTTGCAAGTGCACAACTCGCAAAAAGTCTAACTATATGTATTTGCAAAAACTCTTTAAGCAAATAAACCTCGAAACCTATGAGATTGATTCTCTTAGCCATGTGATGGTCAAGCCACGATCAAATCCGCTTGCAAACAACCACGATGAAAGTCACATGCTTTAGAATCCCGAACCCATAGACTTCTTGTTTATTTGCACAACGCAATTGCAAATAAACAATTGAAACAGCAATGTATAGGCTATATCCCGTTTTGCAACACATGCAAATTAATGGCCTCAAATCATTTTTCAAATGCATGAGCTCTTCTATCTTTTGAACACATATATTTCTGGCTTCATGCAAAAAACACTTAATCACCAAATTGCTTGAGCTCCCCTTTTGCAAACCACGCAAATTTAGCTCCAAGCAATACGAGTCAAATCCAATTAAAAGATTTTGATTTGAAAAACAAAACCGCATGAACTCCAATATTTGCAGCACAAGCAAAATATGGGTTAATGCAAAAACCAACGTATGTGAAGGATCATTGTTTTTGATCCAATTGTTTTTGATGATGAGAATTTGAAAAGAGTTGAAATTGATTTGATTATTTGATAAGATTTGAAAGAGGTTTGATTATTTAGTGGTTGTATGGATTAACTTGAGTCAAGGCGCGGACTTGGGCTCGGAAATTGTTTTTGTGTTTTTTGTTCACGTGGTGTGTTGCTTGAGGTCGAACGTGGTCGGTGACAGGCGAGACTAGGTTCGAGGGAGGAACCGAGGTCGTGAGGGTCGAGGATGTCATGCGAGATGTTTGGACTAGAGGACAAAGGCACGTGAGGTCGAGATCGTTGCAGCGTTGCGGCGGTGGTCGTATGCGTGTATCACAATTTTTCACACATGCATACAAATACATGTGTATTTGTTGCATGCATGTGAGAGAGAGTGGTATATGTGTGTGTGCATGCATATGGGTGCATGTGACGTGAGTGCATGTTGTGTGTGTGTATGCAAATGCATGAGTGTGTGCATGGCATGCATGTGTGTGTGTGCATGCTAGTGTGCGTGAGTGCATTGGCGTGTGTGAGTAGTGCACGTGCATGTGTGTGTTTGCATGCACATGCATGTGTGTGTGGGTGTCCGAGTAGAGTTAGGACACAGTGGGTGCGTGCATTGCATGGGTGCGTGAGTTCCTGAGAGGAGGAGTCCGAGTGTTTTTCTTTTTTGTTTCCGTGTCCATGTCTGAGAGGACGCAGTGGAGCCAACCAAGCTGCCATGAGTTGCTATCCGAAGAGGCCAGCAATCCGAGTCTGTGTGGAGACGGCGAAAAAAATAGGAAAAAGATTCCTAAGTCTAAACAGATTCTTGATAGATTTTTTGGGTGACTCTTGTCCTTTAAATAGGGGGTTCTAGGGGCTTAGAGAATCAATCCAATGCAAAAGGGCAAGAAGCAAAAGGTGCCTACAACAAAGAAAAGCTTTTGTGCTCTCTTTAGTTTGTTTAGGGTTTTCTAATCTTGTGAGATTAGAGATTTTGTTTAGGGTTTTCTAATCATTGAAGATTAGAAGATTTTTTTTTGGTGTCATCTTGTTGAAGATGGCTTTGGAATAAAAAAAAAATAAGTTTATGCAATATTCTCTTATTTTTGCTTTGATTCTTGATTAGAAGGTTTGTTCGATTTTTGATAGGACTAGATTTGATTTTTGTTCGACTTGTCTCGCTAATTAATCTAGGGTTTTGATCTCTTCTTTATTAGATATTCTTCCGCTATTTAAGGGTTTTTAATTTTTCGAAAGAAATAGTTGAATTTTATTCGGCATCTATTCCCCCTCTAGTTGCCTACTCGGTCCTACAAGTGAGTATCGAGTTGTTCTACTAATCCATCTTAACAGGTGATTAGTAAGCGGTAAGTTATGGCAACAGAGAAATACTCAAACAAGCCGCCAATCTTCGATGGCAGACTTCCCATTGGCGGATCAGGATGATTTGCATATCTTCAAGCTCAAGGTAACGCAATTTGGCGCAAGGTAAAAATTTCGTACGAGCTTCCTTCTAATGATGATATTGATAAAATCGAATTTGAGAAAGATGTTGAAAACAATAATAGAGCTAGAAACATATTGCTTCAAGGACTTGCTAGAAAAGAATTCGATAGAGTCTGTCATTTACTCACTGCTCATGAAATTTGGAAATCTCTTCAAGATTATCATGAGGGCACTGACTCTGTAAAAGAAGCTAGGCAAGATCAATTTAAAAAGGAATACACTAGATTTGAAATGAACTCTGGAGAATCTCTAGATGATTGTTTTGCTCGCTTTAATGTAATCTTAAACAATCTTAGAGTTGTAGATGTAAAGTACACCGACTCTGAAAATGCTAGACATTTCCTATCATCTCTTGATCTTAAAATCTGCAAATGAAAGTGATCGCTTTTAGGGAAGCTCATAAGATGAGTGAAATGACTTTGGATAAACTATATTCTAGTCTCAAGACTTTTGAGATAGACATTGTTTCAAGAACTTCCAATGATAACTCTATGGCTCTTAATGCTAATTCTTCATATGATAATGCTACTAGTTCTTCATCATCATATTCCATTACTGCTTTGAGTGCTCTTAGTGATGAACAGCTAGATCAAATACCAGAAGACACACTTGCTCTTCTTTCCAAGCGTGTCAATGCAGCTTACATGAGATCAAGGGAGAGAAGAGGAGCCTCCATCCACTGCTACAACTGCGGCAAGGCCGGGCACATCCGTGCTAACTGTTTCAAGAACAAAGATAAAGAGGAGAAGGAGCAAAGCAACCCCTCCAAGTCCTTCCGGCCAAAAGAGAGCAAGGACAAAAATAAGCAACGGACAAAGAAGATGCTCAACAAAGTCTTCGCGGCAATTGGTCGCTTAGACTTAAGCGACATTGATGATTCAACTGACGATGAGAAGGAAGCAAAGCAAACGAAGCTGAACGAGAAAGATTTCACCGGACTATGCTTCATGGCGAAAGGGAACACTAGTGATTCTTGTGACAACGACAGCACCTCCAAATGACGGTGATGAGGTAATACCTTCGTATGATGAGCTTTGTGAAGTTTTAGTCATATTGAGAAAATCTTTAAGAAAATCTTCACTCAAAAATAAAAACTTAGAGAAAGATCTATCCATGCTAAAAACTGAAAACTTTGATCTTATAAATTAAAATTATGAAAAGACATGTGATTCTTGCTTAGATCTCAAATTTGAAATTAAATCTCTAAAAGAGGAACATATGATTGAACTAGAACAAGTTTATGCCAAACAATTGAAAAATGAAAAACTTGTGAAAAATGTTGGTTGCTCTACTGATGGTTTACATGGTCAAACTTCTTGTTCTAAATGTCCCATACTAGAATTGAAGTTGCATGATGCAGATGCTAAGATTACTCAATTGGTTAATGATTTGCTTACACATGAAGTTCTTTCATGCTCAACTTGTCGCAAGCAAAAAAAAAAAATAGATGTTTCTGTAATAATTGTTTAACACTCTCGAAAAATTGATTACTTGGAAAAGTCTTTAGAACGCTTTTACTAAAGGAAAGAAAAATCTAAATATGATTTTGGATCAATCAAAAGTCAGCACTCATCACAAAGGTTTAGGTTTTGATCCTTATGCTCATCACAAATCATATGCTCCTACTATTGTTAAAACTCTTGAAAGTGGAAAGTTTGAAATTGTCAAAGAACACGAGAAAACTGTCTTCAAATCTGCTGAATTTTATCTTCTACTATGATGAATGCAAATGTTGCTTCGCTTCTAAAGACAAACCATTTGTTAAGTACAATTGCACTCATTGTGGAAAAGATGGTCATTTGATGAATTTTTGTTTTAGACTAGCCAAACAACGAGAGAAAGGAAAATTCAAAGGCTAAGTCTAACTTTAGACAAACACGTATCATTTCTCCACATGTTCCGCTAGTGAAAGCAAACAAAATACACGGAAATTCATTCACTTTGCATTCTCAAGCTTTTGTACGATCACCTCCTCGTCGGAGTGATTCAGTCTTTGGATACCTAAATCATATTTCTCTAACCCCATTGAATCCTCAACATCTTCTGTTCATAACATGTAGGTGGTACGAGAAGGGAAGGAGAACATCTGGGTCGTTGATTCAGGATGTCAACACATGACAGCAACCCAAGTTGGTTCTCCTCCTAACAAAAGCATCTGGGAACGAAGCGATCACTTTTGGAGATGCTACTACTGGACGGCGTCATTGCAAAAGGTACCGTGAAGGTGAATGATCACTTTACTTTAAAGAATGTCTCTTTGGTGTCTAAACTGAAATTCAACCTTCTATCTCAGATCTCAATTGTTGGATGAAAACTTTGAAGTGAGTTTTAAACCAAATGCATGTAGAGTACTCGATGCTTCGAAACTTGACTCTTGAGATATCTAGACTTGGAAAAATTTTCATAGCAAATTTTAGCAATGCTTCAAGTTCACATTGTTTTGTTGCTTCAGAATCTAGAAATCTCAATTTTTGGCATCGTCGGTTAGGTCACATGGGCTTTGATCTGTTATCTAGATTGAGTGGTCTAGACTTAATTCGTGGCTTGCCAAAATTGAAATCTTGCAAAGACATTGTTTGTGCTTCCTGTCGACATGGTAAGATGGTTGGAGCCCCTCATGCTCCTGTCTCTACTGTAATGACCACTGGCCCCGGTCAACTTCTTCACATGGATACAGTAGGACCATCTCGAGTACAATCGGCCGGAGGTAAGTGGTACTTTCTAGTAATAGTTGATGATTATTCGAGATACTCTTGGGTGCATTTTCTGTCTTCAAAAGATGAGATTTTTGGACTCTTTCATGTCTTCATTAAGAGATTGATAAATGAATTGCCTAACTCATTGAAAGCCATAAGAACGAGATAATGGTACGTAATTCAAAAATGCCTTGTTTAAATCTTTTTGTGAAACTAATGGGATTGAACATCAATTTTCTTCGCCTTATTCTCCCTCACAGAATGGTGTTGTAGAAAGGAAAAATAGAACTTTGATTCAAATGGCTAGAACTATGCTAGATGAATACAACACTTCAAGAAAATTTTGGGCTGAGGCAATCTCTTCTGCTTGCTATATATCAAATAGGGTCTATCTCAGAGCTTTACTTGGTAAAACATCTTATGAACTGAGATTTGATCGTAAACCATCTGTTTCTCACTTACGAGTGTTTGGTTGCAAATGCTTTATTCTTAAACATGGAAATCTTGATAAATTCGAAGCTCGTGAATGCAGATGGTATTTTCCTTGGCTATTCGTTGCACTCTCGTGGATATCGTGTACTTGATTTATCAACTAACAAATTGTGGGAGACATGCGATGTTACTTTTGATGAGGCTAGCCCTGGAGCTAGACCCGACATTTCAGGTTCACGAGAAGATTTAGAGCCAATCTTTTTGGATAAAAGATTCGAAGAAAATGATGAAGATGATGACAATGATGAGCTCATACCTACAGAACGGGAAGTTGTTTCTGAACAAATTGATGTGACTACTACTTGATTCTCCTACACCTCTCACGACGATGAAACAAGCTGGACCTCCCTTCTTGTTTTGAAGAACCATCCTCCTGAACAAATTATTGGAAGTCTTCATGAAAGGGTGACACGTTCTAATTCATCTCAAACTCTTTTATGCATGCATTCTGCTTTTGTTGCAAATTTTGAACCTAAGAACATTACTCATGCTTTAACTGATAGTTCTTGGGTAGATGCGATGCATGAAGAGTTAGAAAACTTTGAAAGGAATAAAGTTTGGTCTTTAGTGGAACCTCCTAAAAATCAAAACATTATTGGAACAAAATGGGTTTTTAAGAACAAGTTAAATGAAGATGGAATAATTGTTAGAAACAAAGCTAGACTTGTAGCTCAAGGTTATTCTCAACTTGAAGGAATTGATTTTGATGAAACATTTGCTCCTGTTGCTCGTTTAGAAGCTATTCGCATCCTCTTGGCTTTTGCAGCTTCAAAAGGTTTTAAGTTATTTCAAATGGATGTGAAAAGTGCTTTTCTAAACGGTTTTATAGAAGAAGAAGTTTTTGTGAAACAACCTCCAGGCTTTGAAAATGAAAAATTTCCTAATCATGTGTATCGCTTATCAAAAGCTCTTTATGGATTAAAACAAGCTCCTCGTGCATGGTATGATAGATTAAAAGGCTTCTTGCTTCAACATAATTTTGAGATGGGAAAAGTTGATAAAACTCTGTTTACTCAAAATTCAAATGATCAATTCCTTGTGGTGCAAATTTATGTGGATGATATTATCTTTGGAGGATCCTCCCACTCTCTTGTGTTGCAGTTTTAGAGCTGATGTCCAGGGAATTCGAGATGAGTATGATGGGAGAGTTGACATACTTCCTTGGATTTCAAGTCAAGCAAGCGAAAGAAGGGATCTTCTTGCACCAATCCAAGTATACAAAGGAGCTACTAAAGAAATTCGACATGGGAGAAGGAAAGTCAAGATCTACTCCAATGAGCACAACAACAATTTTGGATCTTGACGAGAATGGTGTCGAGATGGACCAAAAGAATCTGAAGCATGATTGGATCATACGTACTTGGATCGCCGAGGCACGACATACATTTTGCAGTATGTTTGTGTGCTCGATTTCAAGCCTCTCCTCGAGAATCACATCGACAAGCAATTAAAAGAATTTTCAGGTATCTACGCTCCACTTCTGAATTTGGCATTTGGTATTCTTGTTCTTCTTCGCTTACACTCCTAGGATATTCTGATGCTGATTTTGCGGGTGTAGATTAGATAGAAAGAGTACTTACGGCACATGTCATTTTCTTGGCACTTCACTTGTTTCTTGGTCTTCTAAGAAACAGTCCTCGATGCTCAATCTATCTTTGAAAATTTGAATACGTTGCGGCCGCTAGTTGTTGTTCACAAATTCTTTGGATCACTTCAACTCTTAAAGATTACGGCATTAACTTTAGTAGTGTTCCACTTCTTTGTGATAATACTAGTGCAATTCACATCGCTAAAAATCCTGTTCAACATTCAAGGACTAAACACATTGATGTTCGATATCATTTTCTTAGAGATCATGTTGAAAAAGGAGCTATTGAACTGAAATTTGTTGATTCGGATGCTCAAATTGCTGATATTTTCACTAAGCCGCTTGATTCCTCTCGCTTTGCTTTCTTACAGCGGTGAACTTGGGATCATTCATCCCCATGGGTTGATTTGAGGGGGAGTCTTGATTTTAACTCTTTCATTTGTATTACTTGACTTTGGTTTCTACAAGGAGCTATTTTGTCGTTACACTTAAAGAAAACTCCCCTGTTTTCATTGCATCATGTAGTACAAAGCTTTGTTGACTATTCTTGTGTATATAGTCAAATTAATGCTTCATTGTTTCACTTCTCACTAAAAGACTAAAAGACTAAAATAATTCAATTTGAGATGCTTTTTGAGAATATTTTGGCTCTTGTTCATTATGGTATTGCATTTGTGAAATAGGCTTAAAAGTTTCTTGTCATCTGTTGAAAGGCTAGAGCTGATTAGAAACTATGTGTGAGCTTTTTGTTGGACTTCAAATGATCATTATGAGTCTCAAGCAAAATCAGTGTTTTAAATGATAAAAGCAAGTTGAAAAAGATGCAAGCAAAAGCTACTTGGCTAAACACAAGTTTAGTACAATGTGCGACTTCCTTGCCAGGATTTAAATTCAAAAGATGCAAGAAAAGGCTACTTGTCTAAACAAAAGTTCAGAACAATGTGAAGCCACTTGCCAATTTAAACTGAGAAAGATACAAGAAAGAACTACCTACTCATACACAAGTATGGGCTAGTGTGCTTGATTACTTGTCTTCCCTGTTGATCACAAAGCAAAATTGTCAAACTTGCTAAAAGAGAAAAAGGAAATTCAAATTTTTGAAAAGGCTTGAGACAAACATTAGTGAATTTGAAAGTCTCTCTTTGCTCATGATAGATTTCTTTTTAGCTTTGGCAAAATCAGTTTATGACATTTTACTTGTTTGCTCTAATTCGCTTATGCAACAACTATTCTATGTGTTAGAGCCTCCATATTTTCACAATTTGCTTTCTCATTGGATAAATTGATACAAAATGTGAAAACTCTTGTAAAAACTCTCCAAATGCTTTACTTTGATTATATACCTTGAATATACTTCAAAGCTTGAGATACTGCATTCATTAAGGGGGAGTTTTGAGATCTTGATGACTATTTTGTCAAAAAGGGGGAGAGCAAAAGTCAAGAAGAAGAAAAATAAAAAGAGAGGTGAATAAAAAGAGAGGTGAATTTCAAACTGTTTGAGAATTTGGATTTTCTTGGTCTTTACTTGGTCTTGGAATCTTTTGGGTCTCAAACTCTCATTTTTTTTTCTTTTCTTTTTCTCTACTCTTGTCAAATCTTATTGTGTTTTGTCAAATTACTCATCAAGGGGGAGATTGAAGGATCATTGTTTTTGATCCAATTGTTTTTGATGATGAGAATTTGAAAAGAGTTGAAATTGATTTGATTATTTGATAAGATTTGAAAGAGGTTTGATTATTTAGTGGTTGTATGGATTAACTTGAGTCAAGGCGCGGACTTGGGCTCGGAAATTGTTTTTGTGTTTTTTGTTCACGTGCAGGTGTTGCTTGAGGTCGAACGTGGTCGGTGACAGGACTGAGACTAGGTTCAGGGAGGAACTGAGGTCGTGAGGGTCGAGGATGTCATGCGAGATGTTTGGACTAGAGGACAGTGCACGTGAGGTCGAGATCGTTGCAGCGTTGCGGCAGGTGGTCGTATGCGTGTATACGAATTTTTCACACATGCATACAAATACATGTGTATTTGTTGCATGCATGTGAGAGAGAGTGGTATATGTGTGTGTGCATGCATATGGGTGCATGTGACGTGAGTGCATGTTGTGTGTGTGTATGCAAATGCATGAGTGTGTGCATGGCATGCATGTGTGTGTGTGCATGCTAGTGTGCGTGAGTGCATTGGCGTGTGTGAGTAGTGCACGTGCATGTGTGTGTTTGCATGCACATGCATGTGTGTGTGGGTGTCCGAGTAGAGTTAGGACACAGTGGGTGCGTGCATTGCATGGGTGCGTGAGTTCCTGAGAGGAGGAGTCCGAGTGTTTTTCTTTTTTGTTTCCGTGTCCATGTCTGAGAGGACGCCGTGGAGCCAACCAAGCTGCCATGAGTTGCTATCAGAAGAGGCCCGACAATCAGTGCAGTGTGGAGACGAAAAAAAAATAGGAAAAAGATTCCTAAGTCTAAACAGATTCTTGATAGATTTTTTGGGTGACTCTTGTCCTTTAAATAGGGGGTTCTAGGGGCTTAGAGAATCAATCCAATGCAAAAGGGCAAGAAGCAAAAGGTGCCTACAACAAAGAAAAGCTTTTGTGCTCTCTTTAGTTTGTTTAGGGTTTTCTAATCTTGTGAGATTAGAGATTTTGTTTAGGGTTTTCTAATCATTGAAGATTAGAAGATTTTTTTTTGGTGTCATCTTGTTGAAGATGGCTTTGGAATAAAAAAAAAATAAGTTTATGCAATATTCTCTTATTTTTGCTTTGATTCTTGATTAGAAGGTTTGTTCGATTTTTGATAGGACTAGATTTGATTTTTGTTCGACTTGTCTCGCTAATTAATCTAGGGTTTTGATCTCTTCTTTATTAGATATTCTTCCGCTATTTAAGGGTTTTTAATTTTCCGAAAGAAATAGTTGAATTTTATTCGGCATCTATTCCCCCCCCCCTCTAGTTGCCTACTCGGTCCTACAGTATGAGCTCGTCCAACTCGCAACGCATGCAAGTCAAAGCTCTATACGAATAACCAAAGCATATGCTTATCCTATTCGCACATATGCAAATAAAAGCAATACGCTAAGATCCAAACGTGATCATCACCCATTTGCTACACATGTCAAATGGTTGATTTCATGCAAAATACAACTATGAGCAAATGAGCTTGAGTGAGCAAAGGAATTAAAGATACCTGAGTGAAAGTGGGAGGAAATCGGTATGGACTTCATTACCGGTTTGTCGAGGACTCAAGGAGTATATGACTCCATATGGGTTATAGTGGATCGCTTGAGTAAGGTTGCCCACTTCATCCCTGTAAAGACCACTTATTCAGGAGATAAATTAGCAGAGTTGTATATGTCCAGGATCGTCTGTTTACACGGAGTGCCGAAGAAGATTGTATCAGACAAAGGTACCCAATTTACCTCAAGGTTCTGGAATTAATTGCATGAAGCCATGGGGACTCGTTTGAACTTCAGTACAGCTTATCATCCGTAGACGGATGGACAGACCAAAAGAGTTAATCAGATTTTGGAAGATATGTTGAGAGTTTGTGCATTGGCTTATGCTACTTCTTGGGACAAGTGTCTGTCGTATGTCGAATTCAGCTATAATAATACTTATCAAGCCAGTCTGCAAATATCACCATTTGAGGCACTGTATGGTCGCCCCTATTAAACGCCATTGAATTGGAATGAGACAGGTGAGCGCCATATCTTTGGACCAGATATTCTTGAAGAAGCCGAAGAGCAGATTGCCATGATCCGGGAAAGACTGAAGATAGCTCAGTCGAGACAGAAGAGTTACGCCGATAATCGTCGCCGAGACCTGAGCTCTGAACCAGAAGATTACATATACCTCAGAGTTACACCTCTCAAGGGAGTTAAGAGATTTCATGCCAAAGGGAAACTCGCACCGCGCTATGTTAGACCATTTAAGATGCTAAGCCGTAGAGGAGAAGTTGCTTACCAATTGGAGTTACCACAATCATTAGCAGGAGTGCATGATGTGTTCCATGTGTCACAACTGAGGAAGTGTCTACGAGTGCCAGACGAGCAAACGCCTTTGGAATCAATCGAGTTACAAGAGGAATTGAATTATATGGAGCACCCTGTGAAGATTTTAGACACAATGGACCGAGAGACAAGAAACAAGTCAACCCGCTTCTACAGAGTCCATTGGAGCAACCACATAGAAAGCGAAGCGACTTGGGAGTGCGAGGAAGATTTAAAGGAGTTCCCAAACCTATTCCTTAGCTAGCCCTGAATCTCGGGATCAAGATTCCGTTAAGGGGGGGTTTGTAACATCCCAAAATTGTGCTTTTATTTGATTTATTGAGTTATTTGAATTTTTGGAATTTTCTGGAGTTTATTTGGATTTATTTGGATTTAATTTGAATTCATTCCATTTTTAGATAATTAAATAATTAAAAGTTTTAACTAAAATTTTGTTGGAAATATTTCATTTAAGTCCAAAATATCTCAAAGTATTTTCTTGAATTTTCCTGGAATTTTTCTGAGCATTATGCTATTTTTTCTCGATTTATTCAAATTTCAAGAATTATTTTAAATATTAAATCGCTGGAAACCCTAATGGGTTTGTACTATTGGATCGACCGAGCCGGACTCGAGTCAGACCCATGCCAGACTCGAGTCCGACCGAGCCGAACCTTACTCGCGCGAACCGTTGGATTAAGATCCAACGGCCACGATCTCGCCGCGTGTGCGCGCGCGCACGATCGTTGGATCGGTTCCACACGGAGGGCCACGATTGCACCACGTCGTCTCCGTCTCCGAGTCGGACAGCGCCGCTGTGTCGCCGCCGTGTGGGCCTAGGTTTTCGGATTAAGCGCGGACGCCGAGGCTATTTAATGCCCCGACCACACCGCCGTGTTTCTCTCTTCCGTGCACATCGGGTGCCCTAGCCTACAGAGCTTAAGCCGCCGCCAACTTCTCGCAATCGCTCGCCGAAGTTCGGAGAAGCGCCGCCACGGTTTTTGCTTCGTGCTACCGCCGTTGAGCCGTCTCCGCCGTGTTGAAGCCTGAATCCGGAACCACAAAGACGAGGCGCATCTGGCAGCACCTTCCACTTCGCCGGAACTGCACCAAAACGCCGCAGGCTTGGTCGTTGTCTTCGTCCCAGGTCAAGCAACTCCGCCGCGCTGCCATCGTCACCCGCGGGTTATTTCAACCATCCGATCAAGATCCGACGTCCCTAGTACGTCCACGTCACCGTCCTGTGCACAAGACCCAGATTGGATCTAGACCGTTAGATCTAGATCGTAGCATCCAGATCCGTCCATGTCACCCCGTAAAACCCCCGTATTACGATTTAGATTCATTAGCCACCATTGGATCTAGATCCAACGCACCATATTAAGCCACGTAGCCCCTTAACCGCACCGTGCTAGATTAGAACTCAGCCATTAGATCTAGAACGTACAGTTAGATTTAACCCGTGTTGTAGCGCTAGATGCAATCTCGGCCGTACGATCAAGATCGAATGGCATAGATCGTGCCACGTGTCGCACGCCGGGTCATGCCACGTCGCCCCATCATGCGGCAAACCCGATTCAATCTGGACTGTCTGAGTCGAATTGAACGGACCGGATCGATCCGCGTAGATCCAATATGGGAGAGATTAGATCCGATCTAGACCGTTGGATTTCAAACCAACGGCCCAGATTGCGCCACGTGGCCGGAAGCCGAACCTGCGCGGTCAGCACGGACATCGCCTGGTCGTCGCTGACGTCACACGTGACGTCAGCCGTGGGCCCGAGTGTCAGTGGCTGGGCGCACCACGCGATGACATCATCGGTGTGGCCCGCTTGACCGCCGGAATGGCCGTGCCATGCTGACGTCATCACAGGCGGGACCCACGCGTCAGCGTCACGTGTCCCGTGGACCGAGTCCATGGACCGGATGACGTCATGATGACGCAATAATTCGATTTTCCTTTAGAAAAATAATTTGGTGGAAATCCAATTTCGCCGTTGACGCAATGCTGATGTCATATTTGGATTTTTCAATAGAAAAATAAATGAATTAATTCGGTTTATTCTTTTAATTGATTTTTCGAATAGCTGAGTCCGCGGTATTGGACACTACTCGGGGATTACAATCAAGGGTTAGACTTCTATAAAAATGAACTTGGGTCGTGGATACATGGTGTTGGAAATGACGAACTTGCTTAGGTTGATAAATGCTTTACATGTAAAACTGTTTATGCAATTATTATTGTTATTACTGTTTTACCGCTTTCCAATCTATAATTGTTATTTATGAATGTCGCTTATTGCAAAAGAACCCCTTAGCCTATTGTTGGAATATGCCATGCATGTAGCTATTAGCATTGCATCTCTGTGCATGACTTGTTGAGTGCTTTTGAGTACTCACCCTTGCCACAATACAAAACATCAGTTGAAGAAGAGTCGACGCCAGCTTTGGAGGAGGAATTCCAGGAGGAGCCAACGAACTAGGGGCGAGCCCAGTCAGTTGCCTGTGGCATATTGGTTGGAGCCACACTTTTTTTTATATTCCTCTGTAGATTTATTCGAGTAAGACTTTAGCCCTGCGAGGCGTACTTTTGTAATGTCACCATAAGGTCGAGCAACCAGTTATATTTCCCCTTTTAATAAAGTACTTTACTATTTCGTTGAGTATGATTATTATATATACCAATATTGAGACTGTGTGCACTAGCGTGATCTTGGACTAGTGCTGAACACACAGAGGGTCCGGATTTACAAATTCAAACCCCAACAGGTCTTGATTGGCTGAACAACTGATTTAGGATAAACGTAACACGGAGCTGATGGAGGTAAACTAGGTTGGTTGCCCAATTAAGAGCAATATGTGTAAGCCTGGTATTGAGTAATGTCACTCGCACCGAGATCCTGTGTCAACACCACGGTCGGCTGTGTTGGCACTGATGCAGGGATAGCAGCCGATAGTTTCGGATCGACCGCGGCCTTCATACTCTAGACGTTCTGGGCAATGAAGTAGACTAGGTTTGTCAACAGAGATTGCATGGGATCGAGCAGGGTCCCAACTGATACCAGTTCTTGTGCGACTTCTTTGACGTTGTTGGCTATCATCGGCTTAAGGGTTGTCACTAAAGCCAATGACTGGTTGATCAGAGCATAATGTATAGATTGATTAATTATATTCGATAACTCCACTTGAACAGGCATATATCGGCTTACGTGCGCTCTTTCGGCAGCACCTGGAGCCTCCTTGCCATCGAAGCTGACCGTCGGCAATGCAGACTTTTGCGTGACGCTTCGTTGGGTATTTTAATAGCATTTTAGCATCATCTGCTCAAACTCAGCCTTCTGATCTTCAATTTCTTTTCGCTTCTCTGGTCTCAAATCATCCAATGTAGGGACGATTATCGCTTCAAGGTTGACATGAGATGTAGGGATTGACTTTCCAGTAGAAGACATTGTCGTTCAATCGTGTCCCACTGGGCGTGCCAAAAGTATGTTGACGCCAAACAACGTGACAAAGGGTTGATCGGCAATCAGCACACACAAACACCGAGTTTAATTTTGGAAGCGGGCGTGCTAGCCAATTTGATCCTGCAATCGGCAAGAGGATAGTATATAATTCAATCGGCTGTTAAGCCGATCTAATATTTCAACAACGACCTAGTCTAGTCGGCTGTTTGAGCCAATTTAGATGAAAAGTAACCGATATATCTAATCAACCTAATTGAGTTGATTAGATAGAGGCAAAGATCGCTCTTTTTTCAAAAAGGGCGATACGCAACAAAATCAGGGAAAAAGCGAACCTGGGTTGGTGTAAGTCGATGAAATCAATAATCGGCGATGCGTAACTTTATTGATCAAGTGAATTACAGAGAAAAGATTACAATCTAAAATTCTACTCCTAGTCGATGAAAAGTAGATTGATTGTTTGGTTGATTGTGTGTTTTTCTTCATGATGCCCACCACCTTCTTATATAGCCTCCGTGCTGACCGTGTACCCATCAGACTCTTCACAAAGCTATCCATATCGGTCTCAGTTTCTACAAGATACTTTCCTTTCATTATTATTATAATATGATAAACTATTATTGTGAGACCCTCCCTTTTTATGCTACAGTTCAACATAAAAGAAAGGTTCTATAGTGCATACTGTGCTAGTCCCATGATTAGTAGCTTGCACACACTGGCACAATTTGAAAACACAACCATACAAAAGTTGCAACATTTTATTACAGCGGAAGTTTAATGCACATAATATTACATAACCAAAAATAAACATGACGAATACCCATACCATGGGTACCTCCATCAGCCCGAGACCGCGAGCGGGCTGACATCCTTCAAAAGCCCAGTTCTGGCAAAGGTTCGTGGGCCGCGAAGATTTGGCCTGGCACCGTTCAGAGCCAGCCCCAGGCGGTCGGCCGACCCCGACCTCCCAGGTCAAAGCGCATGGTCGGCCGGCTCCACTAAACGCTCGAAGGGCCAACCGCTCTGTGTACGTGACGTCCTCTGACGTCCGTACCAGGGTAGGCGGTCCCTTCCCGAGAATGTCAGAGGGTGCGCCAAGAAGTCAAGCCCCGGTCCCATCGCCACTGACACACCGCAGAGAAGCGCCCCCTCCCGAGGCCAAGCTGAGGTCAAATACCATTAACTGCCGGGGATGACGTTCGTACGGAGCGGTGCGTCACCTCGTCAGCACGGTCAAAGACTCCCCGCCACAGGGCTACCAACCCGGCATGGAGGTAGTCGGAGCCCGGTCGGACGACAAGACAGAAGACCAGACTCCAAGGCGTACAGTACCCCTTCCTTTTTCTCTCCAACTCCCATTGTAACCTGCCGCCTCCGGATATATAAGGAGAGGCAGGGCTCCGGGGGGAAGAGAGGAGGATCAAGAAAGAAAGCAAAAAACTCATCGATACATCCATCCCCGTCGAGACCGGCTCTCGTTGTATTTCCGCGGTGACTGTTCGACGCTAAGAGCAATACACCTTGACCAAGCGAACTGGAGTAGGGACGTTCAGCCCGAACCAGTATAAACACCTGGCTTCCTGAGTCGACCATTCGGGGAGAGGGAGCGCGCGACCCCCTCCGACCATAAATTCGTATTGCCGGTGCACGAAACACTGACAGTTGGCGCGCCAGGTAGGGGGCATCGCGCGTCATCGCCTCATCCTCCTTCAGATTCCCATCTTCTCTCCCCGATGGCTTCTTTCGCTCGCGACGACTCGCCGGCGTCGAGGGGCTGGATCCGCTTCGGAGCCCTCGACTTCATCGTCACCACGGCAGGGGAGCTTGTTCTCGTCCCCGCTGCCCTCCGAGACCGGGTGCCCCCCACGAGCTTGGACGTGGTCGCCGATGTCCTCAGCAACCTCCGCCTCGAGACCCCGGCATGGGCCTCCTCGGCGGACCAATTGCGCGACGGCATTGCCTCTGACAACGCCACGCGCGATCCACGACGAGCGATGATCTCGCCCTCCGCGAGCTCTCGGCTCGTGGCCATGACTGGCTACGTGCCTACCTCCCTCCACGACCTGCTGGGGGATTCCTCCAGCCACAGCTCCAGCTCCGACAGGGAGCACCCCCCGCGCAGGATAAACTCTCGAGAGTGCAACATGACGGGTGCGGCGGAACCGTCCTCCACCCCCGCAACCCTCGGGACCCTTCTCCCGCGCGACGAAGCGCGGCGGGAGGAATCCCGACGGGAAGACGACGCGCGCACCACTGCCGACGCCGCCGACCTCCGTCAGCGCGAGGAGCTGGAGGCCCGAAAGGCCGAGCTCGACAAACTCCAGGTCGACCTGGAGCGACGTCAGCCCGAGCCGCCACTCGTCTCTGGCGCACGCGCCCGCGCGCGTTAGGTGCATCAGCAGCTAGCTGAGGGGGCGGGCGATCTTCCGTTCTTCCCCCACGCCAACCAGAACATCGCCGCGGCGGCCATGTTGCTTCGCGGATTGCCCGAGCCGACAGATCCGGAAGCCAGGGCCACCTACCAGAACCTCCGGGGGCTGGTCGAGTGTGCTGTCGTACAGCACGCCCAGGGTTCCGGCTCCCGACACTCGGTCGCGACCTCGGGTCGTCAGGGCCTTTCCCCCTCGAGGGGTCATCAGAGTCTATCCAGGACGACCCCGCTCCAGGAGTTCCCCCAGGCATCGCGCACCTCGGTGTGCCACCGACTGGGGGACAACCGCGACCTTCGCGCCACCCTCGAGGCGCGAAGGAGACTCGCCGACGCAGCGGCATCATCTCAAGTTGCGGATAGCGGACGACGCGACCATCTCGACCCGGGCCGCGACGGACCCGGACCACACGCGTTCACTCGCACCGTCCGCAATGCCGACTTCCCGACCAGATTCCGGGCTCCGACCAACATAGCCAAGCACACAGGGGCAACAAACCCCAGTGTGTGGCTAGAAGACTACCGGCTCGCCTGCCAGGCCGGGGGAGCGACTGACGACCTCTTCGTCATCCAGTATCTCCCTATCTATCTTGCGGACTCCGCTCGAGCCTGGCTCGAGTACCTGCCCGCAGACACCATCGGGAGTTGGACCGACCTGACGAATCTCTTCGTCGGGAACTTCCAGAGGACGTATAAGCGCCCTGGCAACTCCTGGGATCTAAAGAGCTGCAAGCAGCAGCCGGGGGAGACGCTCCAGGACTACATCCGCCGCTTCTCCCAACAGTGCAACGAGCTCCCCGACATCCGTGACGCCGACGTCGTCGGGGCATTCATTTACGGCACTACGTGCGAGGCTCTGGTCCACAAGCTGGGCTGCGCCAAGTCCCGGACCACCAAGGAGCTTCTCGACGTCGCCACCAACCACACCTCCGGCGAGGAGACCGTGGGAGCCATCTTCGAAAGGAAGGTGGCCCGCCAGCCATCCGGTTCCGAGGCCGGCGCCCCTTCTGACCGCCCCGACAAGAAGAAGCGGAAAGGGAAGCAAGGCCACGAAGGCCGCATGGTCGCCGCCGCCGACCGCCCTGCCAAGCAGCAGGTTCGGCAGACGCCCGACCGGTTCGAGAGGATGATGGATAGTCCGTGCCTGAACCACGACTATCCCGTCAAGCACAAATACCGGGACTGCGAGGTCCTGAAGCGGTTCCTCTCCGGGAACCCCACGACGTCGCGGGGTAAGGGGAAGAAGCGCGACCCGGCACCCGACGCCGGGGCGAAGGGCGATGAGCCAACCGACGAGTTCCCACAACTCGACGATTGCTTCATGATCTTCGGAGGGGCAGAGTGCTACGCCGACAAGCGGCGGTTGAAGCTCGCCCACCGAGAGGTTCACACGGCGACCCCCGCCGTGCCCTGCTACCTGAGGTGGTCGGAGTGCCCGATCGCCTTCGATCGGACCGACCACCCCGACCATGTCCCGCACCCAGGATGCTACCCGCTCGTCGTCGACCCCATCGTGGGGACGAAGCGCCTGACCAAGGTGCTCATGGACGGCGGAAGCAGTCTCAACATCATGTATGTTGAGACCCTGGATGCCTTGGGGGTCCCTCGCTCCGCCCTCCGGCCGAGCAAGGCGCCTTTCCACGGCGTCGTTCCAGGCCAACAGGCCCATCCTCTCGGGCAGGTCAGCTTGCCCGTCACCTTTGGGAGCCCGAACAATTTCCGCACGGAGAGCCTCACTTTTGAGGTTGTGGACTTTCCCGGCTCCTACCACGCTATCTTGGGACGGCCATGTTACGCGAAGTTCATGGCGGTCCCCAACTACACCTACCTCAAGCTGAAGATGCCAGGGCCGCAGGGTGTCATCATCGTGGCCACGTCCTTTCAGCTCGCTTATAACTGCGAGCGAAGCAGTTGCGAGCTGGCCTCGGTGGTCGTCGCTTCCGCCGAGCTCGCCCAGCTCCAGGAGAAGGCCCCCGAATCCGCCCCCGACTCTGGCAAGTCAGGGCCGAGCTCCTTCTTCAAATCCGCGGAGGACACGAAGGAGGTCGCGGTTGATCCCGAAGACCCAGCCAAAATCGTACGGATCGGGGCCGCCCTCACTGCCAAATAGGAAAGCGCGCTCGTCGACTTCCTCCGAGCAAACCGAGACGTCTTCGCTTGGAGACCCTCGGATATGCCGGGAGTTCCGAAGGAGGTCGCCGAGCATTCCTCGAACATCCGGCGGGATCTGCATCGGTCGCCCAACGCCTGCGCCGTTTCGACGAAGAAAAACGCCGGGACATTGGGGAAGAGATCGCCAAACTTTTGGCCGCCGGCTTTGTAAGGGAGGTGCGCCACCCCGAGTGGCTCGCCAATCCTGTCGTTGTAAAGAAAAAGTCGGGGCAATGGAGAATGTGTTTTGACTACACAAGCCTCAACAAGGCCTGTCCAAAAGACCCGTTCCCATTACCTCGCATCGATCAGGTCGTGGATTCCACCGCCGGGTGCGAGTCCCTCTCTTTTCTAGATGCCTATTCGGGCTACCACCAGATTGCGATGAAGGAGTCCGACCAGCTCGCGACCTCCTTCATCACTCCGTATGGCTCGTACTGTTACGTCACGATGCCTTTTGGTCTGAAAAACGCAGGCGCTACATACCAGCGGTGTATGCAGGCGTGTTTTTCAGACCAAATTGGCCGTAACATCGAGGCCTACGTCGACGACATCGTTGTCAAAACCAGGAAGGCCGACGACCTCATCGCCGACCTGGAGGAAACTTTTGCGAACCTCCGACGGTTTCGCATAAGGCTCAACCCCGAGAAGTGCGTCTTCGGGGTCCCCAAGGGCAAGCTGCTGGGCTTCATCGTCTCCGAGCGCGACATCGAAGCCAACCGCGATAAGATCTATGCCATCACGAGGATGGGGCCGATCAACGATCTGAAGGGGGTCCAGAGGCTAATGGGGTGCCTCGCGGCTCTAAGCCGCTTCGTATCCCGCCTCGGCGAGCGCGGGATGCTACTCTACAAGCTGATGAAGAAGTCCGATCGCTTCTGCTGGACCCACGACGCTCAGGAAGCCCTCAGTCGACTGAAAGCTTTCCTGACCTCGCCTCCGGTACTGGTCGCCCCGGAACCACAGGAGCCTTTGCTCCTCTACATCACCGCCACGACTCAGGTCGTCAGCGCGGCGCTCGTTGTGGAGCGAGCGGAGGAAGGCCGCGTCTTCAAGGTGCAGAGACCGGTCTACTTCGTCAGCGAGGTACTCTCCGAAACAAAGGTCCGATACCCCCAGATACAGAAGCTGCTATACTCGGTGCTCATTACCAAGAGGAAGCTCGTCCATTACTTCGATCGACACCCCATCTCCGTGGTGACCTCCCGCCACTCGGAGAAATCGTCCACAACCGCGACGCCACCGGAAGAATCGCCAAGTGGGCTCTCGAGCTCAACGGCCTCGACGTATCGTACGTCCCCAGGACGGCGATCAAGTCGCAGGTCTTGGCGGACTTCGTCGCCGAGTGGACCGAGGGGCAAGTCCCTGCGGTGGTCGAGGACCCCGAGTACTGGACGATGTACTTCGACGGGTCCTACACCAAGAACGGAGCCGGCGCGTGGATCGTCATCATCTCCCCACTCGGCAACAAGCTCCAGTACGCCATCCGTCTGCTCTTCGACGCCACCAACAATATCGCTGAGTACGAAGCCCTCGTCAATGGTCTTCGGATCGCCGCCGACCTTGGCGCTCGACGGCTCTACGTTCACGGCGACTCCAAGTTGGTCGTCGACCAAGTGATGAAAGCCACCGAGCCCCGCGACGCTCGGATGGCCGCCTACTGCTTGGAGGTCCGCAAGCTCGAGGAAAAGTTTAAGGGATTCGAGCTTCATCACAGTTACCGGCGCTATAATAGTGAAGCCGACTCCCTCGCCAACCTTGCCTCCGGAAAAGGGCCAGTTCCCCCCGGAATCTTCGTCTCCGACCTCCATAAACCATCAATCCGGTTGGATCCGAGTACTGAGGGCACCGCCGACCCCCAAAGGCGGATGCTCCGGCCGATTCTCGGTCGGACGCTCACCCGCCCGGGTCGGATTTGGGTGTCCTGAACGTCGAGACCGACTGGAGACGACCCTTCATCGACCGGTTGACAGACGGGTCACTCCCCGCCGATACCACCGAGGCTCGACGCCTCGCTCGGCGGGCTAAGTCTTTTGTCCTGGTCGACGACGCCCTCTACAAGAGGAGCCCATCCGGAATCCTTCAGAAGTGCATCCTGGGCGACCAAGGGAAGCACCTTCTGCTCGACATCCACGGCGGGGTCTGCGGGCACCATGCTGCGCCACAGTCCCTGGTAGGAAAGGCCTTCCGACAAGGTTTCTACTGGCCGACCGCCGTGGCGGACGCAACGCAAATCGTCCGCACCTGCGAAGGATGCCAATTCTTTGCCAGGCAGACGCACCTGCCTACGCAAGCCCTGCAGACAATCCCCATCACGTGGCCCTTCGCGGTTTGGGGGCTCGATCTGGTTGGGCCCTTCAGAAAGGCGCCCGGGGGCTTCACTCACTTGCTCGTCGCCATGGACAAGTTCACCAAATGGATAGAAGCCAAGCCGTTGGCGACTATCACCTCGGCGCAGGCAGCAAGCTTCTTCCGCGACATTGTCTATCGCTTCGGAGTCCCAAACTCCATCACCACCGACAACGGAACGCAGTTCACGGGAAAGGAGTTCCTCGGGTTCTGCGACGACTTCAACATCCGAGTCGACTGGGTAGCAGTTGCGCACCCCGCGCCAACGGCCAGGCCGAGCGGGCCAACGGCATGATCCTCCAAGGACTCAAGCCGTGAATCTTCAGTCGACTGAAGAAATTCGCGGGACGGTGGGCCGCCGAGCTGCCTCCCGTTCTTTGGAGCCTACGAACCATGCCGACCCGATCGACCGGGTTCACACCATTCTTCTTGGTGTTCGGAGCGGAGGCCGTCCTCCCGACCGACCTCGAGTACGGCGCGCCTAGGGTACAGAGCTACGACAGCACGCGAGGGGCGGAAGCGCAGCAGAACGACCTCGATCAACTCGACGAGGCGCGAGACGTTGCAGTCTTGCGATCGGCCAAATATCAGCAGACGCTACGCCGCTACCACAGTCGACTGATTCGCGGCCGGTCGCTCGAAGTCGGCGACTTAGTGCTATGGCAGGTCCAGTCCGCGAAGGACAGGCACAAGCTCTCTCCGCCTTGGGAGGGCCCTTTTACCGTCACAGAAGTCCTCCGACCCGGCACTTTTCGACTCAAAGACACTGAAGGAAATCTCGTGACTAATGCATGGAACATAGAGAAGCTAAGAAGGTTCTATCCGTAGTCAGCCTCTCTCCTCTTTTGTACCACTCGAAGAGATACTTGAGCAAAGGAAGCCGCGGCAGTCGGACGACCGACCAAGTGCTCTCTCTCTCTCTCTCTCTCGAATCTCTCCCGTTTTTGATTGACCACAAGCACTACGACCTCCGCCCCGAAAGCAGAGGTCCCGAAGTAGTACTCTGCGGGTCACGAAGTCCGCGAATACAAGGACGACCGACCAACAGTTGGTCAGGGCATTCCGTCCCGTCAACAAACACGCACTAAGCACCGCCTCGAACCTACGCCTGACCCCTTGCAGTCCCTAAAGGCTACGGTTATGGGCGAGCGCGAGGGCGGAGTCTCAAAGAAAAAGAAAAACAGGGAGCAAATGAAAACGCTTTATTCATTTACAGGAGGAGCATCAGCCCAACCGAAAAGGAACCACCCGCCAGGGTCCCTTCACTCGGCAAAAGCGCGATACTCCTCTTGGTGTGCGCCCAGCCAGCCGAACGACGCGTGACGTCACTCAGTCACCGCCCGGACCAGCGGCGCCCTCACCTCCCACAGCCGAGGAATGCCCGCGACGAGGACGCCAACTCGCCGCGCATCCCCAAGCACGGTTTCGGCCTCGACCTCCGCCACCACCCGCAGCCAGGCTTGCTCGTCGCCTACCTCCTCTCGGAGCTGTGTAGCGGTCCGCCATGGCACGCAAAGAGAACTTGCTTGGTGGTGGTCCTGATAGAGCAACGAGCGCACCAGCGCCTCTCCTTTTATGGCCCGCAGCACGAAAGACGAAGCGCCTCGAGTTACGCCAGGAAGCGGAAGCCGAAGCGTCCAACACCAGTTCCGAAATCGGCACGGTCCTCCAGGCGAGTTAATCCAGCCTTATCTCCAAAAAATCCTTTTTTCAATTTATCGCGCGCCTGCCGTAGGCTCAAGCGGTGCGCGACGACTGCACCTCCAGTCCCCACGCACCACTCGGGGGCTGCTTACGACCCCAGGGGTCGGTGACCTAGGTCGATAACCCGACCGGCCGAGCTACCTTCCTCATAGTAATCTCTTCGACCCAAAATGTTGCAGCCCACGCCCCCGCGGCTACGGCTTTGAAGTAGCACTTTGCGGAAGAGGGGAGCTACTCGAGCAAGAGGCCAAGGCTGGTCGGGACCTTTCGATTTGGGTCAGCAGACCGACCGAGCGAATGATCTACCTTAACCCAGGTCAACCCCCGACCGACCAAACAATCTTCCTCGTGGTAATTTCCTCAAACCGAATGCTGCGGCCTACGCCTCCGTGGCTACGGCTCCCAAGTAGCATTTCGTGAAAAAAGGGAGTTGCCCGAGCAGAAGATAGCTTGATCGGTCAGGGCAGTCCGACCTAGGACATCATTAAAAGGCATACGAGTCGCTGACCTAGGCCGTAATTCGACCGACCAAGCTATCTACCTCGCGGCTATTTCCTCGGCCCAAAATGCTGCGGCCCACGCCTCCGTGGCTACGGCTTCAAAGTGGCACTTTGCGGGGAAACAAGTCCTCCGAGCAAGAGACACTAGGGTCGGTCGAAATGTTCCGACTTAGGCCAGCGTTCCAACCGACCAAACGGAAGCTTCGCGAAGGAGGCAGTCTGAACTAAGCAATACAATGCCTTTTCAAAGCACCTCTCCTCCGCGAAGCAAGCGCTCTAGGTCGCTTGTCTCATCCCGTGTTCTCTTCAGATGTAGTTGGCACAACACCTACGCTCTCGGGGCACCCCCGCGGGTCCTGTAGCTACGGTCGTAAGATTGTCCAATCACAGAAGAAGCACGAGGTAGGCAGGCAAAAACTTAAAGCGACCCGGCAGGTCGGACTTGTTTGAGATAATCATATTCATTACATATACTGCAAAAGTAAAAACGAAGAAAACTAATCGTCTCCTTCCCCGCGATGGAGGATGTCCCGCGGCGAGATCCGGCTGGCGATCTCCTGGGCACAGGGGTCGACTTGGGCCATAAATGCTTCGACCTCTTCATCGCTCCGATCGGTGGCAACGCCGCTCCCAACCGCCTCAAGGTCGACACCGTCATAGTAGGAGACGGTGTTAACCAGGGCCGAGGAAGCGCCAAGCACCGCCGCCTCCCGCATCGATGCTTCGACGTGCCCCGGGACCCTCCCGAGTATAGTGGAGATGACACTGGGGCCCGGAGTAAGCCCAAACAATCGGTCGCAGACGGTTTGGCTGGCCACCCGGAGGGTCGTTAGCTCGACCGTCGTGTCGGCCGCATTCCTCTCCGCCACCCGCTTGTCCAAGAGGGCCGAGTCTCGAGACTCGATCGCCGCGTCCCGCTGCTCCACCGCCGCCCTTCGCGACTCGAGCATGTCGCTAAGGTCCCTCCGCAGCTCTGCAAAGACAAAAACAACGTCAAAAGATGCCCACTACGACAACTACCGAGAGGTGGGGCTACCCACTGGTCACGGAGGCCTCCTTGGCGCGAAGCTCCTCCTCGACCTTGCCGCGCGCTTCCCGGTCGGACGCGAGCTCCCCTCGAGCAAGATCCCGCTCGTCGCGCAGCCGGTCGGCCTCCCTCCGGGCCGACTCGATTTCCTCTCGGAAGAGGGCGGCCTCCGCCCGAGCGGACTCCTCTGCGCGGACCGCAGAAGTCTTGGCCCTTTCGGCCTCCGCCAGGGCCGACCTGGCCCTCTCCCCCTCGCTGGTCAACGACTCCGTAAGTCGCTGAGCCTCTCACAAGGCTTCAGTGACCTCCCCCAGCCGCTGACCAGCCGCTGCGGCCTTCCCTTGTTCGGCAACGAGCGCCCTTTGGGCGTCGCGCAGTTCCCCCTCCGCGATGCTCCCCTGGCTGTGCAGACGCTGGAGGAAGCTTGACTTGTCCACCGCCCGGGATATCAGACGCTGCAAGTGGATCGCCTGCCCAGTCAGTCTCCTTTTTTCATTCAAAAATCTACAAAAAGCGGACCCCCGTCAATCTTACCGATCCGGCCGGGCGGGACTCCTGAACGATGAGCCTCATCGCCCGGGAGGAAGCATCAACGGCGTGGAGAAGGTCGGTGCGGATCCTCCCCATTTCCTTCTCCCATTGTAACCTGCCGCCTCCGGATATATAAGGAGAGGCAGGGCTCCGGGGGGAAGAGAGGAGGATCAAGCAAGAAAGCAAAAAACTCATCGATACATCCATCCCCGTCGAGACCGGCTCTCGTTGTATTCCCGCGGTGACTGTTCGACGCTAAGGGCAATACACCTTGACCAAGCGAACTGGAGTAGGGACGTTCAGCCCGAACCAGTATAAACACCTGGCTTCCTGAGTCGACCATTCGGGGAGAGGGAGCGCGCGACCCCCTCCGACCATAAATTCGTATTGCCGGTGCACGAAACACCGACAAAACAATAGTGAAAATTTCTCATCTTGTTGTTTGCCAGCTAAGCCCAATAATCCACAGGCAACAGACAAGGTGAATCCTTAGAAAGAACCATCAATTAAACCTGTATTCTGCGTTAAAATAAATGTCTTCGGAGTTTTTTGTTTCTTCACAAAAAACAGTAGTAAAGCAAGTTGAGTACGAAAGTACTGGCAAGACTTTTACAAAGCCTAAATATAAATAAGTTGAATCAATTTGAAAGGTTGCTGAGGTTATTTTTGCATAAAGCTGAGATTTGAAATGTAATACTGAATAGTAAATTGAAAGCGTAAATGAAGTACAAACAATTTAATGAGTAATTAAAATAACAAGTATAGTAAATAATAGAAAAAAATAAAGTAATCAACACCATCATGGCAATAATTTAGTGAACATAAAGAAAATTGTGAAAGCATGTACTCCATATTACTTGTTCGATTTTATGAAAAAAGAAAACATCTAACTATAGTGTTAGTTCTCCAAGTTATCCATGACTGTAGATATGGCTAATCAATTAGTTTTACACTCTGCAAAGGTGTACTGCTTTACCCAGAAGGAATGATCATCTCTTTTTGCATTACAAAGTTAACACACTTCCTTTGGTGTGCCGCTTAGAGATCATACAGAATCGTTACATTATCCAAACCTAGCTTTGCACCAGCCCGATGACGTCAAGCCCTTGCTATGGTAGAAACAAATAATCACATAAATCATAAATATTTTGAGCTCAATAAACAACAACCGTTTCTCCCCATAGCTATAAGCGTACACCGTTACATCGGCAGGCGTTATTCCCAACACCTCGGTGAGGGCACCCCTTCGAGTAGTCTATCACAGAACAACCTGTACTACTACAGCCTTCCAATGTGAGAAGCTAGTTTTAAATAACTTAGTAGGTTAAGACGTCCCATACCAGTCCTTATAGTTGTACGGTTATTACTTGGATCATGCAACACTACATTCGGTACTTAATTTGACTTGCGATAAAACTCCCCCTATCTACGTGCATATTAAAGGCACATCTGGTTATTGCCAATAATTACCCATGTCGAAACCATAGTTTTATTTTCATTTTTATCAAAATATCAGTATCCTTTACTGTCATAATCAACCATTAGAAAATTCATAAAGAAAAGTGTGGGTGTGTGTGTTTCTGACACCAGTTTTTCTTCTAAAGTATTACTAAGCATATGCAAATAATAAACGATTATATCCAGTCTATCATTATAAACTTAATCATCATCTAGGGATGTCATGGATCACAAATCGACAATGATTAAGGAAATCCATCAATGTAGGTTTAACTACCAAAAACCATAGAATACGTAAATTTGTAGAACATAAAGCATGCATGCAAGTTCTTATTCAAGATTTTAAGTAGTTATGAAAAATAGGATCAATATGATCAAGGGGGTGCTTGCCTTGCTCTTCTAGGACGTACTCGGGATTGGAGTCATCAACAGCGGTGTTGACAACGTCGGTGTCTACACGTCTTTGAAGAAGAACATAGCAAATACCAACTTTTAATAGTGGTAAAAAGAAGTCAAATGAAGAATCAAATAAAATCATTATATATACAAGCATGATTGTAGTTAGGGTTTCGTCATTTTATGTGAAAGCATTACATTACAGTTCTTTTTGGTATTAACAACTTAAGGTTATACAACAAACAACATATGTTCTTTATGTATTATTTTATTCTACTTTATGAATTCAAGAATCTAAGATTATCAATTTTATTATAATTAGATTCAAATTCAAGAGGCCAAAATTGTTAATACTAGTCCAAATTAGTACATAAAGTAACAGGGTTGCGAGCAATTAAAAGTTGCATTGTACACCCTAAGTATTATGTCAATATCATGTTCTCTACTATTTAACTAGCACAAAGAAACTTGTTTCATTTCATTTAGACATCATATGAATAAGTTATAGCGTTTTGAATTTTTAACACATTCAATTCAACCATAACAGGAAAATGATATAAACTAATTCAGAATTTAAATTTCTTTGTATATTTAGAAAGATTATGGCATAAGGATTATAATGAAATTGATTTCATTCAAATTGGACTTGATTTGCACAAAAAAATCTACATGTAGCTAGTTTCAAACCTACCATTCAAATTTGAATTTTGATTTAAACTACAAATAAAATTTCAAATATTTTTGCATATTATAAAACTACATGATTTAACATGAATTTAGGAACCTTTTTCATTTTATTTGGATTTATGGTTTAAAATATATGGCAATTTAAATTGGCTCGGTTTAAACAAAATTGAAAATGCGCTTTCCCCACAGGAAAATGCCTTCTTGTGCGCGCTGGGTTTGAAACGGGCTGAGCCCACTGACAAGCTGGGCCCAATGACCAGCGGCTCGCGCGTTGCTCGGGTGCACGAGGGGCGACTGACCGGTGGGTCCGGCCGGTCAGCGCAACGCCAGTGCGCACAGGTGCGGCTGCCACGCGTGGCCATCCGGTCAGCGAGGTACCACACGGGAGGGAGGCTGACCGCTGGACCCCGCTCTGCAGTGGCAGCGGACAGAGGTGAAACAACCGGAGCTCGCCGTCGGCGAACTACTGCCGGAACCCGGCGGCCAAAGGTACCACAGGCACTAGTGCATCCAGGCGAACTCTTAGGTGGGATCAATTGGCAATTGGGTTTGAGAATGAGCGAAGTATACCTCTCGATGATGAGGGCGGCAGCGAGGAAGGATAGGTATTACGTCGCGGCGGTTCTCTGGTGAGATAGACTTTCAATTGAGAGCAGATTTGAGTTCTCAGGACTGTGAAGAAGCAATATACGGGTTTAATTGGTGCGCGGTGACCTTAGTGCACATAGTTTCCCCTTTAAATAGCCAAATGAGGTAGCAGACAGGGTCTGGACATGAATTCGGCGGGCGGCGGGTCAAGGCTAGGTTTCGCGAGTCTCCCGAGTGCAAGGCATGGACGCGGTATGGCCGTATGGGCAGCCGGCCAGGGAGGTAGCAACGTGGCTCGGGGCCTCGGGCCTGGCAATTTGTGGCGGGAAAGGGACAAAAAGCAACGCGGTGCGGGGGATTTTTGCTTTGGTGGCTCGAGCAGAAGAAAGACGGGAGAGCAAAGAGGAAGGGGAGAGATCTGACCGGTGGGGCAACTGGTCCACCGGACAGAGGAAAAAATAATATGAAGAGAGGAATACGGAATTGACAAATGGGACCCGGGGCCACTAGTCGGCGGAAGAGGGAAGGAGAGCAAGGGAGTCTGACAGCTGGGGCCACCGGTCGGCAGGGAAAAGAAAGAAAGATAGAACGGGGGAAAGAAAAGAGAGACCAGCAAGCGCGGCCAACAGGAAAATGACCCGGCCACCGGGCAGCCGAAGGGAAAGGAAAAGAGCTGGTCAGTTCGGGCAGTAAACATGGGGTCCACCTGTCAGATATTAGTAAACATGGGGTCCACCTGTCAGATATTTTGTTGCCAGAACCGACTTAGGTTAATTAATTCCAGAGTCAGGTTGCTTCACGAATTTTCCAAGCTTTTTACATAGGTTTTCAAGTAAGTTATCTACGCACAACAAAACTTTGGGATCAAAATTTATGTATATAAATCACAATAATTCTGACATTGTGATCTGTATAGAATTTAAATTTCATAATTGGATTTATTTGAGCGCACAAATCCACTTAATAATTTTTAAAAATTTTACAAAAAATGTGAATTAGTGTTAGGTAATTTTCATAAAAATTTCATATCCAAAACCTTATTATTTATTTTCTAATAATTTTTCCCTGTTTTATTAATTTTTAGTTTTGGAGTAAATAAATAAGAATAAATAACAAATTTAACTTTTAATTTTTACAAATTTCTCCAAATAACTGTATGCGTATGATGATCTCGTGGTAATAATCTCAGCTTATGGAGAGATTTACAAAATTCTATAAAAATCTTTTAGTGTTCTGGTCAAATTTACTAATTAATTCCAAAATTAATCATTTCATGGTTTTAAATGTGTTCATACTAATTTTGATCATCCAAATCATGATCCAGAGATCTCTAAAGATATTTACAGCCTTTGGCTAAATTTTTCTTACTTTTGTCTTTTATCTTTTTACCATTTTGCATTATATCCTTTTAAAATTCAATATTCAATTACTTTGCAACCGGAAATTCATCCAAAAGACATAAAAATTCAGGAAATGTAATAATATATCAAATGCATATTTTAATAATGTGTTTTATCCTTTACTGAATTTTAGGGATGTTACAGTTATCGGCTTATGTCTTTTCAAAACCAGCTACTATCCTTGATCAACTAACCATACCAAACTTAACAATCTTTTACCAAATCGGCCATGCGCCAGATTCTGATGTCAACAAATATATTTATAAAACTCAATAAAATTATAATATTATGAAAGTACTTCTCAAGACAAATCTACACATATAATTTTCATATATCTAATTTAAATATTTAAAATATATTGATAGTCAAAGTTTTAGAAGTTTAACCATCACTATGTTCAAAACGTCAGATTTTTTAAGATCGGAGGGAGTATATAGTATGTACTTCTACCTTAAAGAACAAATCCGTGATACTAGCAAAAAAAATCCAAAAGGAGTATATATAACAGGTAAGAAGGAAAGAGCTCCCACATGCAAATCCTGAAACCAGTCCGCCGGCGTCGATCGAAGGCAATATTGTCGTCGGCCAGAAAGCGAAAAGAGATGTCAGTGAACTCTGGATTCTCGATTCAAAATGGCAGCAATCAGATCGCGATAGCTATGAGAGCTTCACCGGAAATACCAAATCGGTTGGAACTTGGAATGGATTCCAGTTAGCGATAGCCATGGGAGCTTCACCAGAAATAGCATTCAGTTGGACTGGTTTTTGATTCAGACGAGGGAAGAATACATGCACGGTTCGGATAGACATCAACTTACCTAATTAATAGATCGGGTTTACACACATGCAATATTTTCAGCACCGGTAGCTTCACTCGGATGCACGAATCGCATCAAACAATGGACGACGGATGAAGAAGGCGTAACTATACCAGGAGTAGATACTGTATATATCAAGAATACGTACGTGCTCTCTCAAAAAAATTAAAACAGATCATGATTTCAAAATTAAATTAACCACTAGCTAGCTAGTGGTAATAAAATCAAGAAAGCAGACGAAGCCAGTAGCTTAATTATTAATCCAATCAATAGCAGATTAACAATCACAAGATCGAGCGGAAATCAGTCGTGCCGGAGGTAGACGTTGTACTCGACGGTGGCGTCGCCGGTCTTGGCGTCCAACCAGTATGTCCTGGCCTGGCAGTAGCCGCGGGCGAAGCGGAACGAGCCGGTGCCCCCGACCACCGGCATCTCCCTCACGGCCCTCTCCGCCGGGTTGGGCCCGACAATGGCGACGCTGCTGCCGTTGTAGGGGCCGTCGACGAAGACGAAGTTCATGGCCATGAGCAGCGACAGGCTGTCCTTGCCGGCGCTGACGTAGACGCCCTGCGCGCGGCCCACGAGCCTGGACGACGTCAGGTTGGGGCCCTCGGTAAGCGGGTCGTCAATGACGAAGACGGTGCCGAAGCCCGTGGCGGAGGCGTTGGAGGAGTCCGCCTGCGCCACCTGCGCCACCGTCGCGTTCGGCCCGCTCACCACGTCGTGCCAGTACACCCGCAGGCGCGTTTCCTTTTCCGTCGCAGCCGCCGCCGTGGCTGCAAGGAGCAGGAGCGCGGCCAAGCAAGAGACGGCACTGCTGCTCGCCGGGGTGGCCATTAGCTAGGGATGTATGTGATGAGATGCAATTAATTGCTTAATTCTTCTAAGCTCTGATTCCTGCGACGTGCATGGCAGGGGGGGTGCAAGGATGGGTCTATTTAAGGGCAGGCTATGGTGGTTGGGTGCTTGGGCAATGGAAGATTTCTGGTCGTGTGTTCAGTTTAGTCTTCACGTTCTTGCATATACATAATAGGTGTGTGTTCACTTTATGTTATCTCTTCCAATTGGCGCGCTCTCTCTCTCTCTCTCTCTCTCTTATTTTTTTGGTTGTGTGAGTTAATCTTGTAGAATTGCTAGGTTGGAATGGACTTGGTCGGTCCTTAGACTTTGAACAGCATGGCATGCAGTAGGTGAAGGTATGACATATCTGACTTTTGCAGAGAAGAAACGCGTACGAGTTATAGGTGAAGGCAGAAGGAAGCAGCAAGGCTTCTCAGGCCAAGTGTGAAGCATGCAAACAAGAGTGATGGGGGGTGATCGGGTTGTGGTGTTGGCTTGGTGGGACCTGGGTGGTGCCATAGCCACGGGCCCTATGGAAATGAGGGTCATTGGAATAACGCTACACTACGGGAATCCGATGTATTTTCGTCTGTTAAAAACCGACGAAAATAAACGAAAAACCGACGGAAATAGTTATTTTTGTCGGCCTGTCGACGAAACTATACCGACAAAAATAACTAGACGAAAATACAACTATTTTCGTCGGCGGCCGACGACATTACTCTATTTTCGACAGCTTCGGGCAGCCGACGAAATTACTGTGCCGTCGGCCAGCACCTGTCGACAAGCTGACGTGGCAACTTATTTTCCACGGCCTGGCCGACGAAAATAGAGTATTTTCCATGGCCTGGCCGACGAAAATAATTATTTTCCACAGCCTAGCCGACGAAAATATGTACCCCAGTATTGTCGACGGTCAGGCCGACGAAATTATGTAATTTTTTTTTTTTAAAAAAAAACAAAATCTCAGAAAATCACACAATACACAGAACAATCACAGAAATTTTACAACACAATTCACAGAAATTATGACATCCATATACCACACATAAAATTTATACACATTGTTTGCATCATCTCATACATATAACATCTCATACACATTGTTTGCATCCACATGCCATCACAAAACAATGATCATTTGCATCATCTCATCCACATGAACAAAAACAAATCATTGCAAGCCATTTAACATAAAATACATTGTTCAACTCGGAGGTGTATGAAAGTTGTGGCCACTACCTGCATCACCCCCTGTGTTGAGATATTGATCAACAGGCATCCCCGAACCACTAGCAACATCACCTGCAACATTTGTTTCTGGTCCAGCAGGCGGTGTTGTCGATCCCTATATGAATCAAAATAGTTATTAATTAATTTCACACGAAAGACAAGTTAGTAAATACCATTTCTAAAAATGACAAGTTAGTAAATACCTTTTGCGGGGATTGGAAGAATGGAGGTGGAGGAGGAGGACGAAATGTTGGCAAGTTAACGGCAGTGGATCCAAGGTGCGAAGCTAAAATTTCCTAAAAAAATTATTGATACAAGAACAAAAACAAATATAAGTATTGTGACACCAATTAGCAAACAAAATGATCAAGTTCATAAAAAGTACATATAATTTGGCCATTAGCACTATATGCAAGCATTGATCATCAAAATTTGTCATTCCACTTCATGAGGCACGCATGATATAAATTTGATAAATTTATTGAAAATGATCATATCAAGTGCTCTAAGCGTAAATGATCAATTATGAAGGATCATCAAAATTCGCCATTCCACATACATGGTCAACCATAACAAAGCATTTACAAAACACATCTAGCACATATGATATAAATTTAATAAATTTAGGTAAACTAACATTATGAAGTGATTTAAGTCTAAATGAAATCGTAAACAACTTTACTTACTTGAAAGTATTGTTGTTGTTGTGCCTGCCATTGAATAAAATAGGCTTGGGTTTGCATTGCACTCTCGTGTTGCTGCCTCATCATATCCTGTTGTTGCCTCAGCACCTCCCGTTGTTGCCTTAACTCCTCCTCTAGTCTTGCCTCACGTGAACTCCGTGCACTGCTTTGGGATGATTGAGATGACATCGCCTCTCCTAAGGCTTCACTTGAATCCACGACCCCATTGAACATGGCAAACCTGCCATATTTCTTACCACCTCCACTTGTGTACAAGGCCACAAGATCGACATCTTCTCTCCTCCAATCGTACTCTTCCCCATGACGTTCGACCATTGTTTCTCCATAGCGTGCCTACAATATTAATTAAGGTAATAATAGGGAATTTCATTTAAACCAAATGTACCATGTTGATACTACTAACCAGGTTCTGCGTCGCCGATGAACTGCAAAGCTGCTCTGGGTGCGTAGGATCACCTCCTTTGTGGCCTCGGATATATGCTTCAATGTAGCTTGGCGCATTGCCACTTTCAGCCTCCTATAGCTCAATGTTAATTAGTAAACATAAGTATCACCGAAGTTAAATAAATTAGAAGTACACCATGTCGAACGTACAATTCGACGTGCGAGACGAAGATGTCCATCAGCGCCATACCGTTGAGTCACCCTTGGACCCGCCTATCGGTTGCCCCTCTTCTTGCGTGACTACTCCACGAAAGCTGCCGACGACCGATGAGCACGCAGGCGCTGCCATGCATCTGGGCATTTCCGTAACCAAGGCAAGTCCACCTCGAGGTACTCATCCTCTCGAAGGTATATCTGTGACGCACCTAACTTCTTGTTCATGTCCTCATTTTTTATCTTTTTGTAGTACAAGCACACCGTTTGTATACGAGCATTTGACAACATGTCCTTGATTACCCTGGCAGCAGCTTTGTCAAACACACATCTGGCTTTAGCTGCAAGTAAGTCCTCCTGACCCTCTGGCAAACAGTACCTCTCCTAATTGGAAAAAATTATGAGTTAAACAATTTAGTATAGACATCAAAATCTATTAAATAAAGTGTAACCAATATCATTACCCAAAAGTCCTTCCACACCCTCTGTGCAACATTTCCCTCTTGGCCATCTATAGCCAACGTATAGTGATCCCACTTCATTGCTGGCTTAGAAACACCTCTAACCACAACCATCCCCGGATAGTGATACCGACAGAGAGATCCTAATGTAGCATTCACAGACCTTAACCGATTTCGACCCTCCCAGGCAACATCAATCCATTGCCTGCAAAATACAATTCTCAAGTAAACTAGATTATTAATAGTGAATTAATAACAAATTTTAAGTTCAAACTTACCAATCACCATGTGGCACGATCGCCCTTCTTAACCTAGGGTCTGCAATTGCGAGAGGAATCAAATTAGATCCCCTGTACCTGAAGACGGTTCCAGCATTTTCCCCCTCATCCCCTTCATCATCACCATCTCCAGAAACATTATCTTCCTCAGCCCCATCTTCCCCAACCTCATTCTCCTCCTCCACCTCTGCATCTTCACTATTCCCACTTCTATCTTCAGCCTCATTCTCCCCCTCCCCTACCTGTACAAATAAGATGCAAGAATAATTATCATATAAATGTGAAAGAAAATTTGTATTAATTACAACTAGAACCTCTGCTAAAGCCTCCTCTGATGGAGCCACCTCCCGCGAAGCGTCGTCAAGGCATTTCTGGAATGCGCTTCATCGACTCTGCTGAGAAGCACTGCCCATAAATAAAGAACCGCCTGTTGAACCTTGGCTTTTTGAAGATGAAGATCCATCTTTCTTCTTGCCCTTTGAGAGCAACTTGCCACCAATATGAACAAACGACCTCATTCTGTTTCTGAAAATGCAAAAAACATTAGTACATAGAAAAAAACCATTAAGATTACATAATAAAAAATGCAATAGTAGTAAGTATGTCATTACACTGATTAGAAGTCATCGGCATCGAGGGGTTCAATGGTAATATTATGCAAACTACCACGTCGATGTTGTTTCTTTTTTTGAGTACCCAAGTCACGCCTTTGTCGTTTCTTTTTGCGAGTATTGTCCACAATAATATCATTAGTGTCGCCGACTATTTGATCAAGTGCCAACCCAGTCTCTATTCCAAATGAGTCGGGTAAATCTCCTTCTTGGTATGCCTCTTGACCGTTGTTATCGATCTCATTTTCCACATAACAATCATCTCCAGGGGTGTTCAACCAGCCAGGAGGATTGACTTTATGAACAACCCACCACGGTGCCAAATAGGACTTATTGCATGGATATGACATATAATAAACTTGTTCAACTAGGTTCGCCAGTACGAATGGATCGTAGCCTGTAAGGCGCGACTCATGATTAACTTCCACCATCCCTCTTTTGTTGTTACGTTTTGTTCCTTTCTTGGGATCAACGCTAAACCAATCACAGTAAAAGAAGACTACCCTGATGTCTTTCGCCCCCTCGAACTTGAACTCTACTATGTCCTGAATAACGCCATAAAACTCGGTGGCACGACCATTAACATCATACGCCTTAGTAACAATTCCACTATTCGTTGTGGCTGCTTGTGGGTGTTTTGCTTCAAATTTGCTAGAACGAAAGCGCCATCCATTGACATCATAACGTCCATAACTCTTTGCAGTTGTGCTTCCATGTGATAATTGGCGTAGATCCTCGTGTATGTCACATTCCCTCATGCACTGCAATATTAGTTTGATCTTTGAAGTGAATTAGTTAAATACAATTTGTTATTGTTAAGTGTTAAGTGTTATAAGAACAATACATGTTGTCGAAACCAAGCGACGAAACTAGGACCACCGTGTAAACCCTGACGTCGTAATTTTTCAAGTTGTTTAGGGGTAGGTTGATGTGTGGATCTCCAGTATTGATTGTCAAACAACCTACAAATTATTCAATAGATATTGAGTCCTTGTGTGTTAACAGATTTATGAGGATATTCAATGGAAGTACTTACTTGAAATACTTGTCCATTTCCTCGATGTTGGCGTACATATACAACAACATGGCATTCCATTCTTGCAGAGACAGCTCGTGATTAGAACCACCACCCACAGCTTTGCCATTCCATTGGAATATTTTCAAATTACTGACAAGGGTGTCACCAGATGTGTGGTACCGTGGTATATGAGCATTTATGTTGTGTTCATCTGCAAAATATGTACTCGCGTAATACGATATCTCCTTAAGGTAGAATGCTTCTACGATACATCCTTCAACTCTTGCTGTTATGCACAGTTCCTCGAAGTTTTTTCAGGTTCCGTTCTATTGGGTACATCCATCGATATTGTACAGGCCCTGCAACCTCTGCTTTATATGGCAAATGTACCAATAGATGTTACATTACATTCATAAAACCTAGTGGGAATACCTTCTCCATCTTGCATATAAGCACTGGTATGTCCTTCTTCAACTTTTTCATTATTGTTTTATTTATTTCCTTAGCACATAGCTGTCTATAGAAGAAACTTATCTCTGCCAACACTGTCCAAAGTTCCTCCTGCAGATAACCACGGAACATTACAGGTAGTAGCCTTTCCATGATAATATGGTAATCATGGCTCTTTAAACCATTTAGCTTGCCTGTTACAATGCTCACTGCTCTTCTTAGCTTCGCTGCGTAACCATCGGGAAATTTAACATTTTTCAACCACATAAGTACCTCATTTCTCTCGGCAGGTTTGAGGCAGTAGGGAGCACGTGGCTTCCCTGTCCGTCAAACCGTCTGACCTCACCTCAAGGGTAGGTCGATTACATATCTCGGCCATGTCCTTACGTGCTTTAATATTATCTTTTGTTTTGTCTTTGAAATCAAAAATCATACTAATGATGCTTTCTGCAACATTTCATTCCTGATGCATCACATCGATATTATGCCTGAGGATTAGGGATTGAGCATAAGGAAGACTCCAAATGCAAGATATGTGAGTCCAATTGTGCGTCTCTTTTACCCCCTTCATATCCATCCTCTATATTGACTAAATTATTGTGCCAAGTAACAATCTCATGACCGGTCAACCGTTTCGGTGGCCCTTTACTAATGGTTGTCGCTTTGCGGAAAGCATTGCTCTGTGTCCTGAATGGGTGATTAGGAGACGTGAAACGTCGATGACAGTCGAAGAAGCAGAATTTGCCACCGTTTTTCAAACGAAAGGCATCTGTGTCACCCATGCATATTGGACAACACAATCTACCATGTGTGCTCCATCCCGAGAACATGCCATATGCAGGAAAATCGTGAATACACGAAAGATATGCACCACGCATGTTAAAGTACTCTTTTCTGTTGTTGTCATATGTCATCACCCCATTCCATAACTCTTTCAACTCATCGATCATGGGTTGCATGAACATATCTAAGTGCTTTCCTGGATGGTCAGGCCCCGGTATGACGAGGGTTAAGAAAACGTACTCATCTTTCATGCATATCGAAGGTGGCAGATTATATGGAATTGCAAAAACAGGCCAACATGAGTACGAGGCTGCACTTGTGTTAAAAGGTGTGAAACCATCAGTTGCCAACCCAATACGCACATTGCGGGCGTCTTTGGCGAAATCGGCGTCATATTGATCCAACGCCTTCCAAGCCTCGGCATCAGAAGGACGGCCCATTAGCCCATTGTTCTCACGGACGCCTTCCTTGTGCCACCTCATATGCTTCGCAGTCGTCCTAGATAAGTACGACCGTTGAAGCCTTGGTATTAGGGGCATGTGTCGTAAGACCTTCACTGGCACAGTTGTCATCTGCATATTCCCTTCTTCGTCGACCATCTCCATATATCTCGATTTCATGCAATACACACAACGATCCTTGTCCTCGTGTTCCTTCCAAAACAACATGTAATTGTTAACACATACATCAATCTTTTGGTAAGGCAATCCTAAACCGGCCAACAGCTTCTTCGAACGGTAAAAGTCCTTGGGCATCTTATAAGGTTTTGGAAGGATATCACAAATCAAATCGACTATATCATTGTAACAACTTACAGAGAGATTGTACTTTAATTTTATAGCCATGAGTCGCGTCACAGCGCCTAGCTGTGTCACATCTGTAGACTCATGCAAAGAATCTTCTGAAGCAGAAAGTAGCCTAAAGAATTTCTCGACCTCCGGCCCAGGGACATCCTCAAACTGATGAGCAATATCATTGACCAGCCCATCCATTCTATCCTCAGGCTCATCTGATTGATCAACATAATTCGACGTTGCTCCTATTTGTGACTCACCATGCTCAAACCACGTGAGATAATCCGACATGAAACCGTATTTACATAGGTGATGCTCCATACTAGGCTTGGACTGTCGAGCAAAGTTCCGGCACCTAGAACATGGAGATTTCGCCAATCCGCCACTGGGAGACGAGGAATAAACGTGATCCACAAAACCTTGTGTCTTAACCATCCATTCTTGTGTGTGTGCCCCAGTGCTTGTCCAACCATTGTACATCCATCTACGGTCATCTCCCATTTTGTATGCTATACTGAATGCATGAATAATTGTGGAAGTGAGGTACACATCCTAACAAGAGGTCTAGGTAAGGATAGGTCCTAAACCCACCTAGGAATAGACGGTTAAGCCTGATTTTTATGACATGCCGTACAATTCGAACGAAATTTCGGCAAGACATAATTTGTTCCCTCGAATGCACGACCGGTTGATGTGCATCGGAGAACAATCGGGTTACTGTTGCCGAAATTCCCGTGCGAGTTATATGACATGTCATAAAAACTAAGCTTAACCGTCCATTCCTAGGCTGTCCAAAATCGTGGACAATTCCGGAACGACAAAGCACACAACTTAATGTGAACCGTGTCGCTCCCGAACGGGTGACGTATAGGTTGGGTGACTTGTGTGTATAAAATAATTAAATTCGATATATATCACTTGTGTGTATGAAATGATTAAATGTTTATGGTATCAAAAGTTAAATAAACCCTCGTCCAATGAAATAACATAACATAAATAAAATAAACAATAATTATATTAAACTTCAACAATAAGCATATTAACATACAATGATGCAAATATCAATGCCCTTTAATTCAACATGCTGCAAATATAATCTCCATTTAACTTATCATTCCTGTACCAGATTCATGACATACTACCTTTATAACTTCATTGCATAGTAGCATCTAAAAGACTTACCCTAATTGAATCCAAAAGATTTACCACAATTATGACTTCATGGCACACTAGCATCACATATACCCTAATTGAATCTAAAAGACTTCATTGTCATACCCTAATTGAGTCACATATACGCTAATTGAATTGAAAAAACTTAATGGCATAACCTAATTGAATCACATATACCCTAGTTGAGTCGAAAAAACTTTAAACCATACCCTAATTGAATCACATATACCCTAATTGAATTGAAAAACCTTCATAACATACCTTAATTGGAATGGGGTGGGCGCGGCGCGACGCGAGCGGGCGTGCAGCGGGCGGCAGCAAGGGCGGCTCGTCTGGCGCCCGATCTGCCGGCGCGGCAGCTGGCGTAGTGGCGGCGTGGCACGGCCCGGCCACCTGCCGTGAAGCGGCGCGAACAGGGCAAGGCGTCGAGGCATGGCGACAGTGCGGCCGGTCCGGCGCGACGCGCTCGGCCGGGCGGGCGTGGCGGCGGCGCGGCGCGGCATGGCCCAGGCGTGGCGGCTGCAGACGAAGCGGCGGCGGCGGGCGCCTGCGTGGTCGGGCGGGAGCCGACGCGGTCGATGGCGGCGGCGGCGCAACAGGTAAGTGTGTTGTGTTGTGTTGTGTTGTGGACTGGTGCATGCGTCCGGTATATCAACGCGAATATAGGTTAGCTACTACTAACGTCGGCCAAGCCGACGAAAAACCAACCGGCCGTTATTACCGTCGGCCAAGTCGACGAAAATGAGTCCCCCAATTATTAACGTCGGCCAAGCCGACGACAATAATCAGTGGGCCCGCCATTTGCCTTCTTTTATTATTTTTTGCTACTATTTTCGACGGCTTAGCCGACGAAAATAGCTACCCGAAATTTGAAAAAATGCGCGGGGAGCTGGGCCAGGTATTGGCGTCGGCTAAGCCGATGAAAATAATTGCCCGGGATATTAACGTCGGCTTAGCCGATGAAAATACCTGTTATTTCGTCGGCTATGTGCAGACCGACGAAAAAATATCTGTTATTTCGTCGGCTTGCTTTGAGTCGATTAAAATATGTGTGGCCGTGGAAAAGAAATCGTTTTCCTGTAGTGCTAGTGACCAAAAGGATGGGGCACAAAACAGGTCAAGAGCATAGGTGGCACTTGTGACACTACGGAATGGTGTGACATTATTTAATGTGAATGTTAAGGTCAAAAACTTTATGAAATATGGTATTGGAGGTTAATAGCGTTTCCGGGCCGTTTCCGGGAGTTTGGGCCTTTTCGTGGGCTTTGGTGGGATGGAGTTTGAGTCCATTTAGGACTAGGAGTCTTGTGAGGGCTGGTAAAAGGGCCTCCCCCCTGCCCTCCTTGTGCCTCCCCTGCTGTTTGTGCGCCCCCACCTCCCACTTTTGTGCCCTAGCCGCCCCCCCACCTCTCCCTCTCCCTTTTTGCGTGTGCCCTCACCTCCCCTTGCTCTCCCCTTGCGCCAACACCCTCTCCACCACCTCTCCACCTCCCTTGCTGCCCCTAGGGGAGTTCCCCACCCCCACACCTCGAAGATCCGTTCATTGGAGCGAGGAGCGAGGAGCGATCGGGAGGAGATCCGTTGGGTTTTCGTGCGTTGGGCGAAGGTATGGCCATGGTAATCCTTGGGGTTGATCTAGGTACTGTTCTAAGGGTCATTATCTTGTTTTTAGATCAATTGGTGGTGCTGGAATTGAGTAGATTGGATTAGATCTAGAAGTTGCCACGTTCTCTGTTTCGGGCATCATGAGCAGTCGACATAGGGTTTGGTTTTTCGCCAATTTAGAGTCGGAATTTGGTCGTACGGATGTTGAAGAGGTTGTAGGTAATTTCAATACCTTTCAGTGGGTATAAAGAACTTTAAATTCCGCCCAGCCGTTTGAAAGTTATGCTTGTTTTACCGAGCGTATTAAAATCTGTGACGTGATTGGAACAGATCACGGTATTTTGTAGATTAAACAACTTTAGAGTCCGAATCAGTCTTTCCCTATACTTATAAAAAGTTGGGAAATTTCCTAAGCTACGCGAGGATGTACTCGTTTAATCGATTCGGAGTCTTAGAACCCAAGTTATGCCTTTTGGAAGGCTGCTGTCCCGATGGGACAGAACCTCTGTTTTTGGGTTTTGCGAGTAGTTGGCAATGTCGGGGTAGATGAGGGTTTGCGTACTGTCTTCTGGACATGATTGTGAGTGTGTGGTACCTATGTGCAGGTGGTGCGACCCCGGGAGTGCCTTCTACCTCCCGCCAATCAGTTGGCCGTGGTTGAGGCAAGTGTATTGTAATGGATAGCGGTTTGTAGGTTGCTAGTTGAGACTAGATGAACTTGATTATGATATGATCACTTGCCATGCTTTAATTATTGCCTATGATATGATGAGTATGCTATGATGCCATGTGTTAATGTACAAGATTATTATGATGTTGGCATATTTGCATACATGGCATGTTACATGGCCCGGGCGGTGAGAAAGTCATAACTAATTCGGGGAAGGTCGGTGAGAAAGTTATGACTATTCCGGAGAGCCAATGAGTAAGTCCTACATCGTGATTCCATTCACCGCGGTGAACGGAAGCGAGGAGTAGGCACCCTCCATCTTCGGGATGGAAGGGGGGAGAGGGTGCATACCGATGGGTGTGCACTCAACCATACCGGTATGAGTTTCCAAGGAGACATGAGCATCGCATCGCATTGCATACATAATGATGATGAAAAAGATATGTGATCATGAATGAGATGGTTTACACGATGTGAGATATTATTGCCATGTAATTGTTCTTGTTGTACCATTGCAATATGCTTGCTGAGTTTTGAACTCACGCTTGTGTTTTCTTGTTGTTTTTAGGTACCATGAGACCGGCATGCAGGGAAGGGAAATAGTCACACTTCCGCACGTAGCTTCACTCATTTGATTCCACAAGTCATTCAATTAGTTTTTGATAATAAACTGCGTGTGATGATTATTGCTTTAAGGTTTAGCTTTGCTATATGTGAGTCTTATTGTTCGTTTGACTCTTGGAGACATTAAATGCTTGAAAGTAGACTTATATTGTCGTTAAGTCTTTAATTATTGCTGTTTTAGCTGTCTCTCATATTGCCTTATATTGCTATACTGTTGTTGCTCCTTCAAATCATGTTAGAACAAAGGAGATGCTGCCGAAATCTCGGGTTTTAGCATTTACCCCTTTGCTGTAATTTACCTTAATTCATGGTATTTAGATGTTGTTTAGCTTATGTTTGGTAGCATTCAGGCATATTAAATGTCGGGGTGTTACAGCACTAACAGCCATGTCGGGAAAAATTGAGTGGTGGGAAAGGTTTAGGAGTGCATTACGACTATCTGGATGCAGTCATTGGTGGTAGAGTGAGCTCAGGGTGACTGGTTGACGATGAGCAACAATGGCAGCGAGAAGCTTCACAGTGACAGCTTAATCTAGAGAGAGCTGGTGAAGGGGAATGTACTATTAGCTCCGCCATGACACAGAGAAGCTAAAAGTGATCACAATCAAAGCTAAGACTCATCGGAGAGGGGGAGAGGGCTCAGTGACAATAGCGGCCGGACATGAAGAAAAAGTGCAATTCTGGAATTGCACTGCATGAAGTGAGAGGGAAATGGCTTAAAATGATGCAGGCATTGAGGCATGAGCTCACCAAGATGAAGACCATGTTTCATACGGCTTAGGGAAGGAAGCTTGCAAAGGGGCAAAACAGATGGGTCATTGTATGATGAAACAAAGGAGCAAGATGGAGGGCTTTAAATAGGCTCGAGCGGTGAAACTAACCATCGTCTTTCTGTTGGCCATGAGAAAGGTAGCTGGATTCCATGTGCATGCGAGCTGCACTCAAGCAGCAAAGCATTGGCATCGGGTAGGGAGCCCGAGGAGACGTGATGGGTTGGAAAGGCGAGCAGCGATGTGACCAGGCGCTCATGGGAGAGCTCATATGTGTGCAGCCATGGATGGCGTGCCGTGGAAGAAGAAGATTGGCCGGTGGGGCCAGCTGAGGAGAGAAGGCGTAATAGCTCTCTTACACTTTCGCTTGGGGAAGGCGGCCAAGGGAAACAACTTGAGGGCCAGCATGTTAGTGAAGTAAGAGGGCTAACACATGGGCCAAAACTGTCCATGAGACAAAGGAATTGATTTTGAATTTTGGTTTTAGGTCACAGATATCTTCTGAAATTTTAATTGTAGCTAACAAGCTCCAAAATGTATGAAACATTTCGAAGGTGACCTTGAGATAGTACTGATGGTTCTGTATAATTTTTAGAACATAAGCAGCCCCATGATTTTCTTAAAAATTAGTTTATTGTTTCATTTAATACAACAATAAGTATTTGATTTTTCAAAAGCATCAACTCAATTCAAAATTTCCTAAATCTTTTTAGATAGGTACTTTGGATTATTTAGAAATTAAATAAAATATTTTTAGACTTTAGACTAGTTTAAATTTGAAGTTTAAAAATCAAAATCAATACTAGGCCATTTGAAAAGTATTTTCTTTAATTGCCAAAATTCCAGAAAATCCATAAAAATTCTAAAAATTCATAAAATCTCATAAAATAGATTAGAAACTTTGTATTTAAATTTTATGGAATTTTTTGGGATGTTACATTTGCTCTCTATTTGGATTAATTCGGTTCTTATTTGTGAGACCCTCCCTTTTATGATACAGTGCAGCATAAAAGAAAGGTTCTAAAGTGCGTCATGTGCCATTCCCGTGATCAGTAGCTGGCACGCACTTAATACAATTTGAAACACAGCCATTCAAAAGTTCCTATCTTTTATTACAGCGGAAGTTTTAAGCATAATATTACACAACCAAAAGTAGGTAACAGCAGGAAATATAACATTTTGTTATTTGCCTTCTAAGCCCAAAATCCATAGGCAACAGACAAGATAAACCTAGAAACAGTCATCGCCAATCAACTCGAGTTCATTGTTAGCATTATTGTCGTCAGGATATTCTGGTTCTTCACCTAAAAACTACATTAGAGCAAGTTGAGTACAAAAGTACTCGCAAGACTTTTACAAAGCCTAAATATATGCAGGCTAAATCAAATTAGAGGTTGTTAAGGTAAATTTTTGCATAAAGCAGAAATTTGAATTATAAGTTCTGAATAGTAAATGAAAGCATAAATAAAACTTAAAACAGCTTGAGTAATTAAAATAACAAGTAGTAAAAGACAAAAAAAGAGCATGATACTCACAGTCCTTCATGAGTAAAAGTAGCATATCACACACAGTCCTTTGTGCATAATAACCAGAAGTAATATTCAATAAGAGAGTTTCATTTCTAAATCATCAGTCCAATTTTATGAAAATAGAAAACAGCTATCATCAGTCCAATTTTATGAAAATAGAAAATAGCTAACTATGTGATGACTTTACCAAGTGCTCATTACAGCGAGCGCGGCTAATTGATTAGTTTTGACTCTACAAAGTTGTACAGCTTTACCCAAAAGATATGTTCTCCCATTTTGCAAAGCTTATTTGACACACTTCCATTGGTGTGCTCGCGGGGAGTTCATAACGGAACTGTTCAATTACTTGTACCTAGCTTTGCACCAGCCCGGTGACGTTAAACCCTTGCTATAGTAGAAGCCAATAATCTCGTGAAGCAATAATGAATCAGGAGCCCTCGGCTCAAATAAAACTGTCGGGGATTGACTATCTAGTAAAATACCACGATACCCCCGGGTGATTCTGAGGCTCGCCGACCATACAATGGCGACGGAAGATGCTCGGGAATACGAAACGAGCATCACACCTTTCGAGCATACGCGTCCGCCCCTTCACTCGCGGCCATTCCAAACGACCATGAGCAGGCATGCTCGTGGGGATCGCGTCCTGCTCGGGTACTTGGTCGGTGGACTCGGTCAATGCCCGGGGAAGGAAGGTGGCAACCAATCAGCCGAAGATCGAGGGAAATCATACCCGAAGTTCAAATAATGCGCAGATCAAGCGCAGCAGATCACGGACATAGTTGCATTGCGTAAATCTAGGGGGTAGTTACTTTCTATGTATCTCTAGGCCTAGTATTTAAACCCCCCTGATATCTGTAACCAACATACACGCCAACATAGAACACAATACACTGGAGTAGGCCTGTTATCTCGACAGTGAGAGGCCCGAACCAGGATAAACACTGCGTCCCTCTTCTCCCGACCTGGCGTCACTCGAACGACTTCCCTGATCCGTACGACGGGGCTCTGTTGATCCCCCATTCAACAAGTAAGCTCGACGGGAGCCCGTTCTCCAATCGTCAATAGCTGGCGCCGTCCGTGGGGAGCAACAGTTTGATTCCCGTACGGATCAGGATCCTCGAGGATGCCAAACTCGGGGGATACTAGGAATCTCTGCGCCTTCGACGACGTTGAAGACAACGACATGTACTACGCCGGCGACAGCGTGGCCAATGTGACCGATCCTATCGGTCACACCGAGTCCGGGAGCTCTTCCCCGGACCCTGGAATGCGAGGATAGGTCCTCCATTCCCTAGACATTGCCCTCGGAGACCATGAGGATGACTATGACGGACTCTACGATGGCCTGGATATACCGGACGATCTGGAGTTCGACCGAGAGACCGTGTCTCAAGGGGACACGATGATGTCTCCTTCACGTTCATCCCACTCTCGTCACGCCAACATGGCTGGGAGCCGTGCTGAGCCCGAGGTTCGATCCTCGGACGCTGCTAAGCGCGACCATTATGAGGTGGCCAGACTCCACCTAGAGGCGTCTTTGGGAAAGACCCTTGCGAGCATACGCCGCCAAGCGAAAGAGAGGCGAGTGTCCGGAGAAAGAAACTCTCGCGAGTATCGAACCCCCGATCGCGTCCCAGAACGCCGCCGAAGCTCGCCGCCGCCTATTCGCCAGAACCGAGAACGGTTACAGGCCTTGGCGGCGGTCGTGCGCGACCTTCGCAGCTTCCCCGAACAAGTGGACCTAGAGGCCGTGGGCAAGGTCGTGGCTAAAGATCTGGAGAGGCTTGCCGCCGAGCTGAAAGTCTCGGATCCTCCTCACGGCCAGGATGCCCGGAGTGTTTCCCAGGACCATCACAGACGCTCCCCCATGCGCTCGCACAGAGATGAATCTCGGAGCCATGCTCGGAGATCGCCCCAGGCCGCTAACCTGGTCTGGGAGAGGCCTCGGGATAGCTCCCGAGCAACCTCGGGACGACATACCTACAACCGTCCGGATTGAAGAAAATGCTAGATGAGGGGAAGCTACCACCTCAGCCCGGGCTAGAAACCTCCGCTAGCAAAAAGGGCTCGAACTCCGTGGATAAGAAGATCAAGAAGAAGAAGAAAAAACAGCTCCCACCGGGCATGGTGGCCGCAGTAGAACAACAACAGCCCCGAACAACCCAGCCGCAGCGCCGGGGGTTAACGCCCGGGGAAGAGGCCAGCCACATAGGCCTCGCGATCGAGGCGACCAAGTGGATCAACGGGGTGACCTCTACTGTCCACTTCACCAGGCACACGGGCATGACCTACGGAATTGCCGAACGTGGGCTTACCGCTTGGAGCAGTTTTACAACGGCAGGGGTCCCATGCCATCGCTCCCAGAGCAGGGCGAGAAGGGCAAAGGCAAACATCCCGCCGAAGAAAACGAAGATGGCATGGAATATCAAGAACCCCAGAAGCACATTGCGGTTATCTTCGGGGGCTCCTCCGCCTACAAATCCCGCCGGGATCTAAAGGACGCTGCGAGGGAAGTACACCACGTCGCCCAAGGTAAGCCTCCAGTACAGCAACTCAAATGGTCTGAGTTGTCCCTCACTTTCTCTAAGGACGACTGTCCCCTTGGGATGACCAAACCGCAGAAGCTTCCGATGGTCGTGAGCCCCACCGTCAGTAACACTGTCGTTGGTCGGGTCCTTATAGACTCCGGGAGCTCCTTGGACCTGATCTCAGCTAAGGTTTTGGACGAGATGCAGATTCCTCGCTCCAAGATCAAAAGCATAGCCGTGCCCTTCTTCGGGATAGTCCCGGGCACCTCGATCAAGCCTTTGGGCCAGGTCGTTCTGCCCGTGACCTTCGGCGGCCCGAGTAACTTCAGAACGGAGCTAATCACCTTCGAGGTGGTAGACTTCGAATCAGCCTACAACGCCATCCTTGGCAGGCCGGATTTGGCCAAGTTCATGGCCGCCTCGCATCATGCATATCAGTGCCTAAAGATTCCCGGGCCGAATGGGGTCATAACCGTGTAGGGGAACCACAAGTCCGCGCTGAATTGCGACAAAAGGGCGTTGGATATGGTCGGGCAGTTACCCACTCGCGGTCCCGACCAAGAGCCGAAGCACTCCCGGCCTAAACTTGCCCTCCAACCCGGAGGAGAAACCAAGGCTGTTCCGCTCAACGAATCGGAACCCGCCAAGGTCGTACATTTGGGATCTTCTTTAGATCCCAAATAGGAACTCGAGCTCATCACCTTCCTCCGAGCAAGCTCGGATGCGTTCGCCTGGGAACCATCCGACATGCCCGGGGTCCCTAGGGAGGTGATCGAGCACAAAGCTAGCGATTCACCGACAAAAACCCGGTCGCGACAAAAACTTAGACGCTTTTCCCCGAAAAAACAGGCGGTCATTCGGGAGGAGCTCGATAAACTCCTAAAGGCTGGCTTCATTAGGGGGGTCGAACACTCTGAATGGTTGGCCAATCCGGTCTTGGTCAGAAAGAAAGGGGGCAAGTGGCGCATGTGCGTCGACCACACGGGCCTAAACGCGGCGTGCCCAAAGGACAACTACCCGCTGCCTCGCATAGACCAATTGGTCGACGCAACAGCGGGATCGCAAACCATGAGCTTCCTAGACGCTTATTCGGGCTATCATCAGATCAGCCTGTAGCATGAAGACGAAGAAAAGACCTCCTTCATCACCCCGTTCAGTACTTTCTGCTATACGACCATGTCTTTCGGTCTGGGAAATGCGGGAGCAACCTTTCAGCGCCTCATGCAAAAAACCTTCGCAGACCAAGTGGGTCGAAACTTGGAGGTCTATGTTGACGACATAGTGGTAAAAAGCAAGAACGCCTCGGGTCACGTTGCTGATTTGGAAGAAACATTTTGTAACCTCAATAAGCATCAAATAAAGTTAAATCCAGAGAAATGCGTGTTCGGTGTGAGAGCTGGCAAGGTGCTCGGCTACATGGTCGGACCACAAGGCGTTGGGGCAAACCCAGAGAAAATCGAAGCCATTGAGAATATGAGACCGCCCACATGCGTAAAGGAAGTACAAGCTTTGACTGGGCAAATGGCTGCTTTGAGCCGGTTCATTTCCTGGCTGGGGGAGCGAGGACTACCTTTCTTTAAAGCCCTCCGCAAGCACGATGGCTTTACATGGATGGAGGAAGCTGATCACTCTTTCAAAGAGCTGAAACAGTGCATTTCCAAACCACCCGTCCTCGTCACACCCGCAGCGGGGGAAGGATTGTTACTATACCTAGCGGCAACCCCGCAGGCTGTAAGTGCAGTACTAACAGTGGAGAGGGATGGTGTCCAACGACCCATCTATTATGTCAGCGAAGTACTACACGGACCAAAGGAGCATTATCCCAAAGTTCAAAAGCTCCTGTATTCGTTGTTGATGGCTTCCAGGAAGTTACAGCACTACTTTCAAGCCCATAGAATCACGATACCAACCAGTTTCCCGCTCAGAGAAATCTTGAAAAACCAGGACGCCAGTGGTCGTATAGCCAAGTGGGCCATGGAGCTCGCGGAATTCGAAATAATATTTTCAGCCCGCATGGCAATCAAATCACAAGTTCTGGCTGACTTCGTGGCAGAATGGTCGGCTCCAGCACCACCAGCCAGCGAGACCACCGGATCAAGGGAAAACCGTTGGACCTTGTATTTCGACGGATCCCGAGCATACGAGCGCTCGGGGGCTAGCGTCGTTTTGGTCTCCCCGGATGAAGAACAACTCCAGTACGCCATCCAACTACATTTCGCCGTGACCAACAACGCGGCGGAATACGAAGGTCTCTTGGCCGGACTTCGAGCGTGTAAATCGTTAGGAGTCCAACGGCTCACTGTGATGGGCGATTCACAGTTGGTTGTGAACCAGGTCAACAAGGAGTATCAGTGTTTCGATACCTCAATGGCGCTTTACCTGGCCGAAGTAAGGAAGATGGAGAAATACTTCAGGAATTTCGAAGTAATCTACATCCCCAGGAAGGACAATTCCCTGGCCGACCAAATGTCTAAGGTCGGTTCCTCTCAAACTACCGCTCCGGCGGGGGTGCTCGTCGAGCACCTATACAAGCCCTCCATTCCCTCTGCAGAGGAGGTATCTGAGGCCGACGGTAGGGTCTCCTTCCTCGAGCAAAGTGCAAGTTGGATGACGCCATTCGTCCAATACCTTGCGCATGGGACATTGCCCGAGGAAGAAGCCGAGCGTTCCCGGCTAACAAGGCGATCTTCTCAGTACAAACTGATCGAAGGCGACCTATACCGAAAAGGCGCATTAGGAATCCTTTCCAAGTGCATCTCTCAGGAGGAAGGCCAGTACCTTCTTCGTGACATCCATGAAGGAATGTGCGGAGCTCACTCGTTGTTCAGAACGCTTGTAAGCAAGGCCTTCCGATTGGGATACTACTGGCCTACGGCCTTGGCGAATGCATGGTCGATCGTAACGACCTGTCGAGCATGCCAATTTCATGCTCGCAAAGTCCGTCAACCGGCCTATGCCCTGCAAACCATACTGCTCTCGTGGCCGTTCTCGACCTGTGGACTCAACGTCCTTGGACCTTTCCCCCGGGGTCAGAAAGGCTGCAAATACTTGCTCGTGGCCATCGACACTTTCACCAAGTGGATAGAGGCCGAGCCCGTATTAACCATCTCGGCCCAGGCGGCCAAGAGGTTCCTCCGCAGCAACATAATAACTCGGTTCGGGATACCCAACCGTCTGATCACAGACAATGGGACCCAATTCACCAGTGAATTGTTCCAAAGTTACTGCGAGGAGGTCGGGACCAAGGTCTACTTCGCCTCTGTGGCACATCCACAGAGCAATGGATCAGCCGAACGAGCAAATGGGCAGTTAGTTCAGGGCATAAAAAAGAGGGTTTTCGAAAGCCTCAACCAGCACAGACAACAGTAGGTGGACGAGCTTCCCGCCGTTCTTTGGTCCGTCCGCACCACGACAAGTCGGGCCACAGGCGAAACGCCTTTCCAACTCGTCTATAGTGCTAAAGCCATTTTACCTGCTGAAATTGTGCTGGGTTCCCCAAGGGTGCAACTGATCGATTCCATCGATCAGGAGGTCGAGCGCCTCATCGACCTGGACCTCATCGAAGCAACACACGAACGGGCGCTGCTTCGGTCTGCGGTTTACCTACAAGCCCTTCGTAGGCACGCGGCCAAGTCAGTCCGACCAAGGGCCCTGCAAGTTGGTGACATGGTCTTACGAAGAGTTCAAGACCTGTTAAAAGCCAATAAGCTGACCCCGAGGTGGGAGGGACCCAATACGGTCGTGTCCACAGCACGCCCGGGGGCTGTTCGCCTCGCGATGGAAGACGGTCGGGAGCTCGCCAGCACCTCGAACATCGACCAACTACGTAAATTCTACGTTTAGACACGTGTATCTATCTCACACCTTTTGCGTTTCTTCCGATAAGTTATTTTCCTTTCCTGCTTCCGACTTTGTCCTCGTTTTATCAAACGAGCATCGTCGACTACCGGCACCACGGGCGAGCTTAACCAACAAATATGTACACACCATTCCTCTTGGGCACCGACCGGATACTCGCCCATCCGATCACTTTCCACAGTAGCTCTTCGCTGTATGTGTGGTCGGTCGCGAGCATTCCCAAAAGCCCAGTACAACACCTACTCGGGTATGGTGACCCTACGTATTGTCGACTCAAGCGACCTTTTAGATCATTCAAAAACGCGTTACGCTCAAAGATTCCCTCAGCTCTCCCATGAACAAACTCGTGCTCGCAACATTAGGGGCACGACCTTTATCCATGGCGGGGGCTCCGTGCGATAGGGACGTTCCATCCTTTTCTCCGAGTTTTTTGACTAGGGATTCTTTGCTCGTATTATCTTTTTTACCTGGTTGCTCGTGTTCGTATTATGCGCTTTGCAGGGACCTGATCTTTTCTTTACAGGGCCGATTTCGAGCAGGCACGCATCGGGAACAAAGTCGGCAAGGTCCTAAACACTTGTGATTTTGCTCGTTAAACCAAAAGATCGTTTTTCTTTTTACAGGTTTGCATGACCTAAAGGAAAAAGAAGAAAAGCTAAGTCCTACGCTCGGCCTGGAGGGTAGCAAGCTCCTCCTTAAGGGAGTCGACCTCTGCCTCCAGGTCCAAAACTTTCCGCCGAGCCGCGCGACCTTTGGCCGCGCTTTCCCGAAGGCGTTGCGCCTCCTTGAGCTGGGTCTCCTCGCGCTCCCGAGCTCGCTGGAGGTCACGGCGCAGGTCGGGGACCTCCTGCCATAGCTTCACCAACTCCTCCTCAAGCTCGGCACACTTCAGCGCTGAAGTGCTCTTCGCCGCCTCGCTCTGGAAGAGTTGGTCTCGAAGCCCGACGATGAGGCTCCTCGCCGACTCCAGCTCCTTTAGGTCGGCCTCACGCACCTCGGAGACCCGACGCTCGAGATCAGCGATCTTGGAGTCTTGCTCGTGGTGGTACGCCCAGTACTCTTCTGCTGGAACTGCGGAGGCGTCGATGTCCTCCATGGCCTTCGCAGCGAACTTCAGGCGAAAAAAAAGAAGAGTCAAAGAAGCCCCCAGAAGATTGCTCGCCTTATGAAAAAGAAAGAAACAAAGGACTCACCAGAAGAGCCCGGCTGACCAGCTTGTCCTGAAGCAGCTGGCGGTCGGTTGCGCCAGCTCGGAAAAAGGGATTGACTCACGCGGGATCATCCTGGTCCCGAGCTGGCATGTCAAGATCTTGCCCCTCCTGGGCACCCGGCACCCCAGGAGGGCAACGGCCTTTTGCCCCTCGACCAACCTCAGGTCGCCCTGAGGTTGATCTTCCTCGACGGGCGGCTCACGGCCGCCTTCCTCCTGCTCGGCAGCCACGCTCGGGGGCTGAACGCCGACGACGAGCGCGCCCGCCCCTTGCTCCGCAGCCGGAGGCGATTGGTCGTCGACGACCATCTCCTCTCCTTGCTCCACGGCCAAAGACGATTGGTCGACAACGACCACCTCCTCTCCTTGGTCCCCGGCCAGGGGTAGCTGGTCAACGACGACCACTTCTTCCCCTTGGCCCGCGGATGGAGGCAGCTGGACGGCAGCGGCCGACACCTCCTCTCCTTGCTCCGCGGCCGGAGGCGACTGGTCGACGGCGACCACCTCCCGTCCGTGGTCCACGGCCAGGGGCAGTTGGTCGACGACGACCACTTCTTCCCCCTGGCCCTCAGAGCCCGTTGTCTGGGCCTCGCTCGCGCTTGCCCCTTCACAAGGGACCAAGGCCATGGCTCCTTGGTCCTCGGCCCCTTGCGGGTCTTGCTCCTCTGTGGCCGGAGTCGGCTCCATATCCGCCGGGGGAAGCTCGGGTTCCTCTGAGGCCGCGGCTGGCACCGACTCCTCCTCGGCCTCGGCCATCACTTGGTCGAAGACGCGGTCTAGCTCGGCGTCAACTGCAGAGTCGAGAATCTCCTCAGCCATCTGACGGAAGTCCAAAGACAACATCCGAGCTATCACGCCCACGCCAAGCGGAGTGGGGTTAGCCCGACAAAAGAAAGAAGAAATCGCAAAACAAGAACAAAGAAATTCAACAAAGGAACCAAACAAGGCTTACCTTCCGCCCGGCGAGCAGCGCCCTCTTCCTCGGTTTCCTCGCTTCGGGCCACGGGCGTCCTGCCCGCGACGGCCTCGTAGGCCTCAGCAACGGCCACGACACGCTCCTCTGCGGCGTCGCTGGCCCGCGCCATCGCCGGGTCGACATCGTCCATGTCGACCCCTTCCAGCGCCGAGGTCGATCGGGAAGACGACCTCCTGCTCCTTCTGACCAGAGCATAGGCGTCTTCCTCCTCCTCAGGGTCCTCGACCACCTGAGCGAGCTGGTCCTGGAGGGCCTTGATTTTCCTCTCCAGCTGCTCCTTGCTCGGGGGGGACCTGGCCGCCTCCTCGGCCTTCTTCGCCTGCTCGGCAAGCTGTTCCAATCGGCCCATCAGCTCTGGCTTCTTCCGCTTGAAGTCAGTGTACCAGGTGCGAAGCTCTCTTACCTCCCTCCGGTCGGCGTACTCGAGATGCTGCATGGAGGGAGCCCTGGTCGGCCGGCCGACCGCTTGGCACGCAGGAGGCGAGGCAGATGCTTGGTGGCCGACTGCCGCCGACCTCTTGCGGGAACCCTGGCTGGGTGCCGGCTATGCGGCAATGACTCCGCGCTCGACACGGCGAGCTCGAGGGCGACCTTCTCCTGCAAACAGAAACAGGGAGAGATGAGCTCGGGAGACATGCCCTCGGGCAGGGTCAAACAAAAGTACTTACCGCGTCGCTGCGGTCAAAAACGTTCTTGGGGATCTAACGATTGGGCGTCAGCTCCTTCTCCTTCAGGGCGCCGAACATCTCGGCGACCCTCTCATCGACCCAGTCCGTCCTCGGGGCTGCAACACGACCAAGTGTTAGAAGAAAAAGTAGTGCCAATCACCAGGAAGCAACGATGTTTGAAGAAGTGCTCGAAGAACGCACCTGCGTTGTCTTCACGGGTGAAGTCCTGCCACCCGGTCACCTCGAAGAAAGGATGCTCGCGGCGCCGCAGGGGGGACACCCGGTTGAAGGAAAAATCCCGGGCAATGTCCCGACCAGTGAGCCCCATTTGGGCGAGCTCGCTGATCGTCCTTAGTACCCGCTCCTCCTCAGGCTGCACGGGCGGGCGCGCCGACTCAGTAGGCGGGGCGGCCTCCCCAGTATAGATCAACTGGGACCCCTCCGCCTTCTTCTGATAAAACCAAAGGTCGGCCCAACCCGACACCGAGTCCTTCAAAGAAATGAGAGGGTACTCGTATGGTCAGTTGGGCCAAAGGCGAAGGTAAACGCAGCCGGCGGGACCATCCCGGCCGGTGCGGAAAGGAGAGTAGAAGTGGAAGAAAAGACTGGCGGTGGGGATCACACCCACGAACGCCTCGCAAAGGTGGGAGAAGACTGCGAGGACTAGAATGGAGTTAGGGTGGAGATGAGAGATCTTGCACCCACAAAAGGCGAGTACAGAGACAAGGAACTCACTCTCGGGCAAACGAAGCCCGCTGATGGCGTACAGCTCGCAGGAGACGATCTCTCTCTCCCGCGGTGCCGGCGCCGCGTCACCCCCGGGCACTCAACCTGTGCTTGGATCGACATACCCCTCGTCCGTGAGCACCTGGAGCCGCCTCTGGGTCATCTGGCTAACCCCGAAGCGTGCCATGGCCGAAGGGAGAAGGAGGGCGAAGAAGGTTCTTGGGCTCTGAGGCTCTTGGAAAATTTTGGCCGAGGACGAGCAAGTGCGCAATAGCCCCGTCCTTTCCCAGCAGGTGGGGTTAAAAAGGCTGCGAAGGGGCACGTTAGAAACCGCCACCTATCGCGTAGCGACAACTGTCCAGTACAGTGGAAAACTGCCTAGTAAAAGCGCACTTTCCAAGAAACTGCTTTACCGTTACGGGGAGGCTTCTCGGAGAAGGAACCAAAAAATAATCAAACGTCGCACCAGCACAGAAGGAACACGCGGCGGGCAAAAAGGTCGCCTCCCGACATAAAATGGTCGTAGGCCACGACCAAAGGAAAATTCAATCCCTCTTTCAGGTCTTCTTAGGCTCAAGGGGAAGCCCGAGCAAAGATGGTTCCCCGCTTGAACCTCGGGGGCTAGCTGTCGGGGATTGACTATCTGGTAAAAGACCACGATACCCCCGGATGATTCTGAGGCTCGCCGACCATACAATGGCGACGGAAGATGCTTGGGAATACGAAACGAGCATCACACCTTTCGAGCATACGCGTCTGCCCCTTCACTCGCGGCCATTCCAAACGACCACGAGCAGGCATGCTCGTGGGGATCGCGTCCTGCTCGGGTACTTGGTCGGTGGACTCGGTCAATGCCCGGGGAAGGAAGGTGGCAACCAATTAGCCGAAGATCGAGGGAAATCATACCCGAAGTTCAAATAACGCGCAGATCAAGCGCAGCAGATCATGGACATAGTTGCATTGCGTAAATCCAGGGGGTAGTTACTTTCTATGTATCTCTAGGCCTAGTATTTAAACCCCCCTGATATATGTAACCAACATACACGCCAACATAGAACACAATACACTGGAGTAGGGCTGTTATCTCGACAGTGAGAGGCCCGAACCAGGATAAACACTGCGTCCCTCTTCTCCCGACCTGGCGTCGCTCGAACGACTTCCCTGATCCGTACGATGGGGCTCTGTTGATCCCCCATTCAACAAGTAAGCTCGACGGGAGCCCGTTCTCCAATCGTCGACAAAAACAATAACCGTTTCTTTCCATAGCAAGGCGTACACCGTTGCACCGAATATGCATTTACCCACAACTCACTTGTGGCAGCCCCTTATAAGCATACACGAAAGGGTTTATTGCTTTTGCTACTTCAGCCTACCAATGTGCAAAGCTAGTTCCAAATAATTTAATAGGTTAAGGCTGTCCCATACCAGCACTTGTGGATGTACGGTTATCTTGGCATGAAAACAACACATTAGTTCAGTCCTTAATGTGACTTGGGCGATAAAACTCCCCCTATCTACGTGCAAGGTTAAAACTGCACGACCGGCTATTGACAATAATCACCCAGGTCCAAACTATAGTTTTATTTTCATTTTTAATAAAATATTGGTATCCTTTACTGTTATAATCAACCATTAGAAAATTCATCAAGAAAGGTGGATGTGTGTGTATCTGACACTAGCATTTGATTAGAGCGGGGCTAAGCATGTGTATGTAGTAAAACATTATACCCATTCTAATGTCATGATTATCGACTAAGGTTATCAAGGTTCGCACAATAAACATGATTAAGGAAAACCATCAATAATGGGTGATAACTATCAGACCCATAAAATACGTAAACTTGTAGAACATAAAGCATGCATGCAAGTTTTCGTTCAACATTTTAGTGATTATAAAATCTGGGATCAAAATGATCAAAGGGGTGCTTGCCTTGCTCTTCTGGAATGTACTCAGAGTTGAAGTCGTCAATAGCGGTGTTGGTAACGTCGGTGTCTACACGTCGTCGAATAAGAACATAGCAAATACCAACTTTTAATAATGGCAAAAGGAAGTCGAATGAAGAACCAAATAAAATCATTATATATACAAGCAAAGCAATAGTCACGATTACATCATTTCATGTGACAGTAATATCGTATAATTCTATCTGGTGTTGGTAGTTTAGGGTTACACAGCTCGCATCAACTTTTCTTTATGTATTATTTTATTTTAATTTACGAATTCAAGAAGCTAAGATTGTAAGATAAAATATATTGAAATTCATTTTCAAGGTGCGGAGCTGCTTGTACTAATACCAATTAGTACATAAAGTAGCTCAACTATTTTTAATAAAAAGTTGCATGGTATACCCTAAATATTAATTCATAATCTTGTTCGCTACTGTATAACTAGTATATTAAAACAAGTCTCACATTATTTGGATGAAATATGAACAAGTTATAGTGATTTGAAGATTTAATACATTGGATTTGTGAGACCCCGGATCAGCTATCCGAAATCTCCTGTGTATTTCCGTACTAGTCCCAGATCAGTAGCTAGTACACACAATCACAGTGATACTTCATTGCCGAACATAACGAAAATTGTAACATAAATATTAAAGTATGGGCCACATGGCCACTTATTACAATACTCGGTCAACAGACCGGAGACACGACAGCGGAAAACGAAAGCAAAAACAAGCGAACACCAAAACGCCACAGGCGACGACTAGAAATGCGGCTAGCTATCCTGGCAATCCTCCTCGAACTCCTCGGGGTAGAACTCACCATCTTCAGCTGCGTCTTGATAATTTTCTGATGATGACAAGTTGATGTAACACGTGAGTACAAAAGTACTCAGCAAGTCGGGGAAAGTATGATTATGTGGGGCTTTCCAAAGGAAGTTTATCAGGGTTCATTTGCATAAAGCCAAATTTTATTAAACCATACTTAATTAATAAGTTTCACAAAGCATCTTTTTAAAATTCTTTTTAACAATTGAATTATTTAATATTGCAGTGAGGTTCTATCCACCATCACTAGTATAAAGGCTCTATCCGCCAACTTTTAAAAGATCAAGGTTAATCAGATGAGTCCATCCGTCAAGTATAAAATAGGTTCTTTCCACCTGGTTGGCTCTATCCGCCAATCAACATCCGAGAGTTCTAACCACTCCCAAATCCCAAAACAAAACACCTTTTAGTTTTAAAAACCAAAACCAAAATCTACCAATATGAAAGCATTCTCCGCTTTGCCCTTGACCGTAGGCACGGCTATTCGAATAGTTTTAACTCTGCAGAGGTGTACAACTATACCCACAAGACATGATCATCTCTTGATGCCAAGCTATTAACACACTTCCTTTGGTGTGCCGGCAGAGAGATCATGACAAGGCCGTTACAATGTATCCACCTAACCCGACCCACCCGCTGAGGTTTCACCGCTGTTAGGGTTCCATCCGACCAGTACAGAAGCCCCCTCTTGCGCCGTGTGAGAAAAACGGCATTGCCTCTATCCGGCACTCACATTCCACTGTGTGGTGAGTCTAAGTTAGGTTTCTACAAATTAGTTGGCCAGGTCGTACCATTATAGACATGTGGTAGTACAGTTATGCTTAGAATGGACAATCACAAGCGTCGGTCCTTAATTGACTTGGGGCGGTACTTGCTCAAGACAACTAGTGCTCCATCCGCACCCACCCGACAATCCAATCCGCCCAAGTCCAAACCATTTTTCCTTTTCTTTTTATTTTAGAAAAACAGTACCAAAATCTTAATAATAATTTCCAAATCATACTTGAAATCATTAATTTTGAGTAGTCCCACCCATGGGTTGTTTTCATCGATAATGGTCCTAAGCAATTCTACCGTACTATTGCACCAAGGGTACCATATAAACATTAACATGGCATAGCAATTGTCCTAGGGTTACAAATAACATGGATGTCGATAACAAAGGAGGAATTTACAATTCGGATTAACTATACACTTATATTTAACATACGATGATAAACATAGCATGCAAGTTATAAAATGTTTAAAACACGTTCATAAACGTAGGTTCAATATGCGTCAAGGAGACTTGCCTTCAGCCACGGGAAAGTCGTCGAACGTGGAAAGTCCGGCGGCGGTGTCGGCGGTCGCGTCGGGGTCCTCGGCTACGCGCAAAACGAGGCAATAAATAAATACCAGAAAATAAATAAAATCTAAAAATTACAAAATTAGTACTGGCAGGTAGATATTGATTTTAGATGAATTTAGAAATTTGAACGGAGTCAATCGGAGTTCGGACGGAGAAGATATGAGCGTCCGAAGTTTGAATTTCGAAAAATTGGAAAACGAGGAATATTCCCTGGAATATTCTTTTTCCTATTTTTCTGATTTTTGGGAATTTTTGTCTCTATGGAAGGTGGACCCACTTTGTCATAGAGTGGAAGGTTGTCTTCAACCTTGGGCCATGGCCATTGCCATGGAGGCAAGGATGGAGGGGCTCGCCGGCTGGCGTGGCGATGTGATGCCTGGCGCTCGTCTTGGGCGCGATGGTCGGGGTTACGCGATGGCGGGCGGCGGCACGGGCGAGCACGGCGCCGACGCACAAGCACAGAGAACTCCAAAAAAAAGCAGAGGGTTGAGCTTCTCCCAAAAATCCGATTTTCTCTCATTTTCACATGGAATTTGATCAAACAAAAGCATGGGTTCACTAGATAACATCCTTAGGGACCTAGAGGAGAAAGGAATTGGATTGATTCTCACCGGAGATGACGAATTTGGTGACGAACGGAGCTCCGGCCGAACCGACAAAAACTCAAAATTCGTCTCCAAAACTTGAGGGATCCTAAAATTGATTGAATGGTTAGATTCTAGACTCCCTCACGGTCACAAGGAACCAAGTAGCACGAAGAATGACCCACCGGAGAGAGATCTACGGCGAAGAACGCGAAGAACACCGAAAATATAACCCGGCGTCGGTTTTCTTGATCTCACGGGCGCACGAGTGGAAGAGGCTAAAGGAGGCTCATACCACCGGGACGGGGATTCTTATATGGAGAGAATGGAAGTGGAATCACGCGGAATGGAGTTGAAAGGGCCGAGTTATGAGCATTAATGTCCATTTCGGTTTTTCCTTAATGCGACAGTTTTCGGCGAGATTAGCGGCTAATGATGGTGGGGAATGGCAAGAGGGCGTCGCTACGGATTCAACGGAACTGGCCGTTCGTGTTTTGGAGTTGAATTGAGGAAGATATGGTGGATTAAAGTGCCTCCCTCCATGGATGAAGCTTTGAACTCCTTCTCTGTTCTTCTTCCATGGCTAGAGGTAGAAGAAGGTACTGTTCATGCCACGTGGCGACATCTCATTGGCCGAGAGTTACGTAAATGACCCGCCCTAGAGAAAAATTAGGAAAAATGGTCTAAAAATTCCGGAAAAATTCCTAGAACCATTTTGGAATACTTGGGACCCAATAAAATTAGTTTCGCGGAATTTGGATGAAATTTGTGGAATTAAATATTCAGGCGCGGATTGCGGGCATTAAACAAAAGCCGCGCGAGATAAAATAGGAGCGAAGGTCCAAAAATCCATGGAATGGTTCCTAAAATCATTTTGGAATATTTGGAACATAATTGAAGTGATTTTGGGATTTTTCGAGCATTTTTAGACTCGGGTGAAATTTCGGGTACCGGCGGAAACCTGAAAATTCAATTTTTCGAACGGAAGGGAATTGAATCCCGATTTTGGATGGGAATGGATGCCAGGTTAATATAAACACCAAAGAAACTCCAATTTTTGAATTTAATTTATTTAAATTAGATTTTTCTCTAGAAAGCAAAACTGAGGATGTTACAAACCTACCCCCTTAGAGAGAATCTCGTCCCCGAGATTCAGACGGAGAAAGAAAGAGGTTAGGAAACTCCACTCGAAGATCTTCTTCACGCTCCCAGGTAGCTTCCTTCTCAGAATGATTACTCCACTGAACCTTGCAGAATTTGATCACTCGGCTTCGGGTTCGACGCTCGGCTTCATCCAAAATCCTGACCGAATATTCCGGATACGACAGGTCTTCTTTCAGCGAGGATGTCGAACTCTCGAAGTCCGGCGGCGGGGTCGGCGGTCGCGTCGGGGTCCTCGGCTACGCGCAAAACGAGGCAACAAATAAATAAAAGAAAATAAATAAAATCTAAAAGTTACCCTTTGTAGGCCCCCGGATCGGCTATCCGGAATCCTCTGTGTATTTCTGTACTAGTCTCAGATCAGTAGCTAGTACACATAGTCAAACAGTGATGAATCAACAACCATATCACGAATACAAATAACTAAATAAGAATAACACTAAATAAAAGCAAAGACCTTATGGTCAATGTTTACCATTACAGCCTTAACAGGCTGAACAACTTGAACAACTGCAGCGGAAGACGAAAACACCAAGGCGACCCATCCAAATGCCCACAGGCAATCGAGTGGGGAGCGCGTCCTAGTCCTGGGATCTCCTTGGACAGCTTCAAATACTTCTGAGACAGGTTGAGAATGTAGCACGTGAGTACATAAAGTACTCAGCAAGTCTGGGGAAAATGCATATGTGGGCTTTCCAAAGGAAGCTTAATACGGTTCTTTTGCATAAAGCCAAGTTTCATCAAATCATACTTGTTAATAAGTTTCACAAGGCATATTTGAGCAATTCTTTTAATAATTGAATTATGTAATTTTTCAGTGAAGGTTCTAACCACCATTAACTAATATACAGGCTCTATCCGCCACATCTCAAAAAGATCATGATTCAATCCATCCACATGGCTCTATCTGCCACAGTTCACAAAAACAGGTTCAATCCACCTACTTGGTTCTTGCCGCCAGAAGCACACCAGAGAGTTCTAACCGCTCCCGGATCCCAAAACAAACCATTGTTTAGTCTGAAATCAAGAACCAAAGTCTACCAGTATGAAAGCATTCAGCAAGCTTTGCCTTTGACCGCAGGCACGGCTATTCGAATAGTTTTAACTCTGCAGAGGTGTACAGCTTTACCCACAAGACATGATATTCCCTTGATGCCATGCAATTAACACACTTCCTTAGGTGTGCCGGCAGGGATATCATGACATCCTTTCTCTATTTTTCTCGAAAAAAATATTTTCGTCAGCACAAATATGTGTCCGTCATTATCTCTAGACTTATTTCCCCAACTCGATCTCTAATATTTTTTGAAACATGTATTATTACTCGGTGAACGCATAGACTGTTAGACTCGACAAAACAAGTTTGGCATCTCTAATAATTTTTGGAACATGTATTATTACCCGGTTAACACATAAAGTGTTAAACTCGACAAAAGAAGGTTGATCGGATAATAATAGAGTGTTAACCAAATTCGTCAAAAAAAATATGTTTACAACTCTATCTCTCTATTTTTTTAGCTCGATTCCTAATATTTTCTGTAATAAGAAATATGTGTAAAACTGTATCTATGTTTTTTTTTTTTTGCAACTCGATCTATAGTATTTTTTGAAGCATGTATTATTCGTCGGTGAACGTATAGGGTGTTAAACTCGCAAAAAGAAGATCGTTTCTTAGCTCTTCCCGAGAAAATGTATCTATTTATTGAAAGTCTCTCCAAAAAAATTAAATTGTGTTTAGGTCCTTACACCGGTTATTTTTCAGAAAATAAAGCTTTGATCAAATTTCGTATGGCATGGCAACGCGCACGACTCTAACTAGTAGACTACAAGTTATGACAGTTTGAAGATTGCTGGCTTAAATGAATCCAACTAAAATACTAAAATACGCTTTCAAAGAAGTAAAGGCGCACTTTTCCTTCTTTAAGCGTGTCGTTCGAATCTGAGCCACAGATGCTGACTTGTGGGGCCTGTTGGCCTGTGGTATATGCGCACCAGCGTGCGTGAACTGAACGGTTAGCGTGCGGGTCCCTACGGCAGCGACTTCGCGTACCAATCCCACGCGAAGGGTTCAAAGCAACCGGTCTTGCTGACACTTCGAGTCCACCAGTCAGTGTCCCGCGGGGTTTACACGTGCGCGTGAGGTGCAACTGATCGGTGGGGACAACCGGTCAGTGGAGGTCTTAGACTATCTCTAGCAATTTCGCTTCATTCCATTCCCTTTTCTATTCCCTTTCCCATATTCATTCTCTTTATTTTCTACTATCTCCAATAGCATCCCCTCAAGGGATTTGTGAAGGAATTGAAGAGTGAATCCCTTTCTACTGTTTGAATCTCTTCCAAAGGGAATTCATTGAAGTACTTGGGATCTGTTCGCGAAGGGATTTAGATAAAAAGATAAACTACTAGAGATAGTCTTACACGCGAGAGACTGACTACCGAGTCCCGCGGTGCAGCGACTCGCGAACAGGGGCGAGCACCTCCGAGCTCACCGGCGGCAAACCGGCGGCGTCGAAGCCCATCGGCCAACCCCTACGGCTTCAGTGTACCCAAACGCATCTAAGGGAGCATTCGGTTGAGGGCGGTGTTCGGAAGAATTAAGCTGGCCACGGCGGCTGGCGGCATGGGCACGGCAGAGGAATGATGTGCGACCTCGAGATGCGAGATTTGCGGCGTAGAACGGACAAAGACTAAGGCGGCAACGAAGATCTTCCCAGCGACTAAACCAGAGAGGGGCAGTGCGAGGGATAGAAAGACAGAGGAAGGGGGCGAGCTGGGGGAGGCTAATCTGACAGCTAGCCCAAACCATTCGGCAGGGAGGTAAAACAAAAGAGGTAAAACAAAAGAAAAGAAGAGATGCATGACATGTGGAACCAAAAGGAATGGGGGTCCACCCGGCAGCGATATGGCCACAAAGGATGGTCGGCGTGCAACTGGAAACCAGGTCCCACGTGGAAAGGAGATAACAGCTCCAAAACAGCCTTCTTCTAGACAATGATAAGAGCATTTCCGGCAAGAACTCCTAATATAAGGCATTTATTTTGAATTTAGAGACTTATTTTATTTTTTAGAGTCCTGTTTTCAGAACATAAGTCCAGTAACAACCCCTAAATCTCAATCTCTGTTTTATTTTTTCTTCTATTTTGACATATCCGCTATGTATAATCTTTATTTGACACCACTAAAATTCAATCAAAAATATTTGTAATACATAAAACATAAGCATATTAACATTTACAATTTAAAAACATGATATTTCAAATTTAAATTTAAAATTTTCAAAACATGATAAATAGATAAATAGAAACTCCGAACAATGAATCAAACTACGAAGTGCTGTGAATTGCCCACAAATGCTCAATAAGATCATCTCGAAGCCTCTCATGTATTTCCCTGTCTTCAATCTTCTGGTGTATTTAGGGGCCTCCTAATTTTAGGGGCTTGAGTTGGGGCCTCCTAATTTTAGGGCTGAGGAGGCAAATTTAGGGGCCTCCTAATTTTAGGGGCTTGAGTTGGGGCCCTGCTGGATCTGTTTTTTTTAATACACTCCCTATTTTACGGTTTAGGGGCTGGTTTATAGGTTCTGCTGGAGATGCTCTAAGGGAAAATAAATGCCAGGTCAATTCGCGTCACAAATTTCGGGAAATTTTTACCAAGTTACCCGAGGGAGTTATCTATCTGTTGTAAAAATTTAATGCAAAATTTTGTAGTATTTTAATTCTAGAAATTCCGACAATGACTGCTGCACAATAACTAAAATTCGGGATTTGATTTATTAGGGAGACCAAACCAACTTCCAAATTTTCTACACTTTTACAATAGGTTGGGATTTAGGACAGGAACCTACCATAAAATGTTCAGATCCAAAATATCTATATTTATTTCTTAATAAATCTTTTACTCCTATTGGCTGATTTTCAGCTTTGAGATCATTAAATATAAATAAATAGCAAACTTCGTTATTAATTTTTATAAATTTTTCCAGAGATGTATAATGGTAATCTAAACTTATGGTAAAAATTTAAGCTTCTAGAAGTCTATAAAAAAATTTACAAAAATCATTTACTAATCTGAACAGATTTAATAATAATTCCAAAATTAGTATTTTCATGGTTTTTAATGAGCACATGCTAACTTTTGACCATCCAAACCTTATCCTGAGATTTAAAGGGATAATTATAACCTCTTGGTAAATTTTTACATTTTTATCTTTTTTATCTTCTTACCATTTCCTTACTTCCAATTCCAAAATTCAATTTATTAACAACAAGAAATTCATTGGAAAGACATATAAATCAAGAAATTCAATAATAAATCAAATGAACATTTTAATAATGTATTTTATATTTTATTAAATTTTAGAATGTTACATTATTATTGCTTTACGGTATACTGTGTGTAGATACTGACGCTCCGAAAACCTTCCTCGTCAACCTCGAACCAACTCAAGAACTCAATGATCAAGGAAAGTATTTTTACAAATTTATGTGGGCATACGTGTACTTTCAGTAAAAATTGCTATATTGAGGGTATCGATAGATATTCCTACTTGTTGCATGAGATTTTCTTGATAAATACATAAATATCAATGTTGAAAACCACAAGGTAGGGATTAGGCATTAAATAATGTCAAAGTTGGGTATGTCAAATATTTAAATATTTGATTAGCCATGGTTACAATATTTATTTAGAAATAGAAATTTTGACATATTGAGAAAGTTGTTTCTGTTATTTTAATATAAAATCAAAAATGTAAACTAGGTTTTGACGCAGGCTACTTATTTATATAATATGTGAAGTGTATGGACTTTCACGTAGTATAGGGGGAGTTCTCGCCTGGGTCGATCAAGGACCGAACGTAGTGTTGTATAATCCAAGACATTCCGTGCAACCACAAGTAGTATTATGGGGTAGCCTTAACCATTTAAGTTGCTTGGGTCTAGCTTTGCACATTTGAAGGTTGAAGTAGTACGGACATCCCAGATGGGTTTGCTCGAAGGGGTGCTCTCACCGAGGTGTTGGGAATAACGTTTACCAATATAATTGTGCATGCCTTGCTATATAGGAAATAATCACGACAAGACGTATAACTGTCGTTGGTACTATGTGTACAAATATTTTCCGATGCCATATTAAGGGTCAAAATATAACCCGGCTGGTGCAAAGTTAGGTCTGAGTGATGTAACAGTTCTTGTCATGATCTCTCGGCCACATACGAAGGAAGTGTGAAAATAGTAGTAACAAGAGTTAGTCATATCTTGTAGGTAAAGTTGTACTTCTCTACATAGTGTAAATCTTTTTTAAAAAAATCGTGCTGGTGGTCATGAGAGACTTGGTGTATTGACACTAATTAAATTTTGTACTTTAATAAAAAGAGTTGAATTGGAAAAATTGGTAGCCGTGTTTCAGATATTATGCCAAGTATGGCAGGGAATGGATCGATGAACACAATCAAGGATGGTTGTGAGTTACTCATATTTATGTTATATACTCATTATTTACATACCTGTCAACTGTTATTTACAAATTCTGTTTGCAATCTACTACTTGGTATTGTTAACTAAATATCTCTTTATGCAAAAGAATATGGTAGGATAGTCACTTCTTTTGACATAGCCAAGCATTTATTTATATTGTGATACACTACAAGTCTTGCTGAAAACAAACATACTCTCTACTACTTGTTGATATTCAGAGGCCAAAGAAATCGGGGTCCCCGATGACTCCTACTTTGTCGCAGGTTACAGGGATTACAATGATGAGTTTTTCTAAGGGATTAATCATTGTCGGTTGCCTGTGGATATGTTGGGCTAAGCATAACACTGGATGTTGTTTTTCCACTACTTTTCCGCTTCATACTATTTGGCATTTAAGTTATTATTGTAAGGACTATGTATCACCGACAATTGTACTTGTGTTGTGTATGTATATGGTAACCATGTTATAAATATATGTACTAGCTATTGATCATAGAACTAGTATAGAGATGGTAATCAGGCACGACGGGCACGGGTGATACCCATACCCGTACCCGCCAGTATTTTTCTGCTCGTGATTGTGATTGCCACCTGTGACGGGCTAAGTTCGTCTCCCATGCCCATCCCCGGCGGTACCTGTTACCCACGGACATGCCCGTTTGCCCGCCATCTCTTGAATTAGAGCAGTACATCAAGATTCAAGAACACAAAAATGCAACGAATGATTTCACAAATTAGACCTGGTTTAGTGCTGAAAAAAGTAAACAAAAACATAGTTCACATCTCAGTTCGTTCTTGAGTATGAGGTTTGGCTTCATATTTCATATTCAACTCCCTAATTACACGAAGTATTGAGGCTTGCCAAAAGTCAGATCTAACAAAAATAGCAAGAGTAGCAATAAATCAGAGAGAAATCATATGAGAACAAACAAATCAGAGAAAGACAAAGAAGTTTCTCAAGTGAGAGAAACAAATCACACGGTAGCAAACAAGGCAAGAAACAAACAAAGCTATATTCAATACTTCTATGAATCAGGAAGACGGGAACTGAAAGGGACACCTTTGTTCTGATCTACTAGTCACCCACCGGTGGGCGGTAGCCTGCCGGCCGGGAGGACGAACGAGGGAGCAGGTAGCTACAACTTGCACAAAGGCAGCGATAGGGAAGAAAGAAGGATGGAGCAGACACCGGATGATCGAGGACGTGGAATCAGGGAAGCTATAGGTTGCATCCTCCTATAGATCTAACAGTATGCGAGTGAATTGCTTGAAGGGATGGCCCACGCGGCGGCTAGAGAACGAGAGGAGAGGTCAAGACTCGTTGGATGAGATCTGGATGGCTCGAATTTAATTATTGCATATGTGCACAGGATACGTATGTGCACAGGATATACTCTCTGACTCGAGAGGAGCTATAGTGATGGGATGAGGAGATTTGGGGAATTGCGGCACAGAGGTGAGGAGGAAATGGAGATGGACTCTGCCAAGGAGATCTAGGTCTTACATCTTGAGCCCACCTATCAGAGTGCTTGAGGCGGGTAAACAGGCGGAGCGGGTACAGGTGGAGCTCACCCATACCCATTCCCGTTTACCCGATAGGCAAAGAATTGTTCTTATTTCTATACCTGTGGGCAAAGAAAAAGGCTCATACCCACATCTATTAGGGCATTTCACTACTACGGAAAAGGCTTTTAGTACCGGTTTAAAAGAGCCTTTGGTACCGGTTTTTGAACCGTGCAGATAGCCATCCGGATCGATGCTCTTGAGCATCGATCCCCGTTTTCACCCAGATCGATAGAGTATCAAGACGGTTGGTAGTCACACGCGTGGCAGCGCATCGTGAGACTGGACCTTATCGATGCACGGTTGGTGTCTCCAACCTGTTCGATGAGGTTTCATCAGCACGGTTGTTTTATCTAACCTGCATCGATGGGTTGTATATAATATATATGTAAATATGTGTGTGTCCAATACGGCTATTATATATAATATACTACAATATATTATATCAAATCACGGTGACTTCATGTGTGTGTTAAATCACAACTAATTAAAACACATATAATCAATCATGCACATTTGCTCGATAATAAAATCACTGTACATTCATTAACAAATTTAATTACATATAATGTACTACAATATGCACACAACTTTAATTACAACTCCAAGATTTCTTTTCCTTCATTCATTGGGATTTTTACGTGCATCGCTCTTGCTAGCCGTAGATGTCGAGAATGACAGTTCACCGTCCTTATTGAAGGGCCCCACCTATTAAAATTTGGTTCGTGGAACTCGCCTTTTGGATTTACAACCTCATCGTAAATGAAGCCAACGAGTTGTTCTTGAATTGCTCTCACTCGCCACGTAGAGTTCCGAACCTTGTTCCGCCAAATATTGAGGCACTCCGTTAAGTCATTAACAAATCAATCCTTGAATTTGTACCAGATGTAAGGAGTAATATACATCGTTAAAGGTAGTAATTATATTTACTCACCCCTTGTCGCCTTTTAGCATGCGGTCGGGCTCCGGTTTGGGTGTGCAAAAACTCACATACGTAGTAACCGTGATAAATTGTTGCCCGCCGAATCGACTCAAGATCTGCGGTTGAAAAAGTTGAAAGCGTGAAATGAATGCAAGGAAATTAACTTAACTAACCAAAAAGCTAGCTTTATGATATACGTACTTGAGAGGCTGTTGTAATTTCGAATTTCTCCTTGAATGCGCCTATTTTTAGCACTAAACTGTGCGAATGCACTACACATGTGATTACCAATTGTACATGATTAGAATTTGTTTCAAATGGAAGGAAATAGAAGTAATACAATAATGAAAGGAACAAGAATTAATACCGTCGAGCAAATCGATGAAGGTTTGATACGCTTGAACTGGTTTCCTTCTCGAGTCCATAATTGTGATCCGACTATGATCTAGCTCGATCATAATAAGAATCCGCTGAAAGCGTACATATGTCAACATAGATAACTAATTAGTTCTAACATAGTGTTATGAAAAAGGAGTAGAACAAGGCGGTACGAAAACACATACTCATGTGCGTAGGGTAGATATATCCTTGACTTATATTGATGTCCCATTAGCGCATTGTATACGTTAGTCTGTGTTTCGCTTGGGCTGTATCTAATGGTTGTCTCGTTGATAACTAATGGGTCCATGAATCCTATGTCAAAAATTTGATCCCTTCGGCATCTTTGTATCTCCATGCTACACAAGAAGAAATTAGTTAGGCTTGCAAGGTCCGTACTCTACAAGGGCACGCACGATGGTTTTTTGTAAATAAGACACTTACAGAGTCCAGCAACCCACCAAGGACGCGCTGAGGGCGTCTGTCTGGTATAGATCATACATGACGTGCCATTCGATAAAAATTCACCGTCACCGTGAAAAAAATCTTGATCCTTGTACTTGACAAAGAAACAATCAGAGACCATGCTTGGTCGCGCCCAAGTACCATTCATGGAATTGCCGCATCTTTGTCGTTAGTTTGGAGCGACTCCTCACGCTGACCAATGATCCACCCACTGTAAATGGCCATCTTACTTGGGCATACTCAATCTCTGATGAGCATAATATTTGATTTGGGTCCAGCCCAGTTTCATCACAGAATTGTAGCATCGCCTTAGCCTTCTCCTTCTCCTTCGCCTCAGCTGCCCACTCCTTGTGGCATTCCTTTCGCAATGTGCGCCGTAGTTTGATTGGCGAGGCATTTCTTTTTATCCTTCAAATTTGTAATAGTCCTCAAGCCTTTGTGAAATTCTTTCGTGCAAAGTTGAACCTTCTTCTTTGGTGACTTGGGTCTAAAAATTCAGTTACCTCACCTTGTACAATCTTATTGGTCTCCTCGTCGGTCATATCGCACGCCTTGAAAGTGGACGCAACTTCTTGGATTGGGTGGAGGACGTCTTCTTGGGAGCCGCTGGCCGAGTGGCTTGTTTCCTTTGGTCGGCGCCTTCTTGGGAGGAGACGGTCTTCTTGTGGGGCTTAAGTGCACGGGAGGTGGTGTAGAAGTTGGCGCATTCTTGGGAGGAGACGGGCTTCTCGTAGGGCATATGTGCGGAGGAGGTGGTGTAGGAGTCGGCGCCTTCTTGGGAGGAGATGGGCTTCTCGTAGGGCTTATGTGCTTGGCAGGTGGTGTAGGAGTCGGGCTTCTTCTTGGGCTTGGGTGTGCGGGAAGTGGTGTAGGAGTCGGGCTTCTTCGCAGAGAGGACACATCCATGTTATCTCGAAAAATTATGTGCCGCTTGCGCCATAGGATGAAAGTGTGTACCGCCTCCCTAGCTTCAGACTCCCGTCACCTCCGGAATTTCGAGCTCAAGGTCCTCGTACCACTGGGCAAACCTCCTCCACCGAGACCTTGGAGTAGTTTGGCGGTATCATTGGCCATGGATGAGCTGCCCGGCTCCACTGGGTGAACCATGCCATGCGCCGCCTTCAAGGAGAGGTTTCGCGCCCGACATGCAGCTCACAAGGTGTCTGGCCGCTCGATGTCATCTACGGGTACTGTCCAAGTCCGCTGGGCAACTCCACCGGAGCGGTGCTCATTGCCCGGTGGCAATGATGATGTTAGGATTGCTGGGAGGTTCCTGGCACGTCTCGCGTTGTTGGCTATGTGCTAATTGTTGATCTATTTGAGTCATGCGTTCTTCAAGCGCACTAAGTTGTTGTGCATGTCGAGCCTTGCTTCTCATTCGACTCCTATAGGTCTCGGCCCCGAGCGAAACCAACCTTCCAAGGGACGACGCCAACGCCTCGTGGTACGTCCAGGGTGCTCGGGTTTTGTAGAGCCCTTGTTAGCTCGTCATTCTCCCTGTTTGGCACGAAGTTACCTTGGGAAGTCTCCTCGATGGACTGCACAAGCCTTGGCCACATCTCTCAAAGACCTCCCCAAACACCGCATTGCCGTTATCATCGAGGCCACCGTGTGAGCATAGAACCAATGCTTTGCTCTGTCAAGGCCATTCCATTGTTGCGAGTGTGACACCCTTTGCTAGCGTGTCATGCTCCCTCTTCTCCCATTTGGGTATTGCTTGGCGGTAACCACCAGGGCCGAGTCGGTGGTGGTAATTCTTCTTACGTGCATTCACTTTGTTCTTCTCACTCAAACTTTGACCTTCCTCCAAGTCTTGTAGTTCACTTAACGCTTCCCGGTGATCTTGCAACTTCGGGAACTTGTTGAAGTCGGGCGTTCGATTCTTCTTGATATACTCTATGTTCAACTTCTTTTTATAAGTTTGGAATGCGATGGCCATCTTCTTGAGAGTGTAACTCTTCACCTTCTCTTCGGTCCCTTGGGGAAGGTGAATGTCTCTCGACATCGTTCCAAAGCATGTTTTTCGTATCTTGAGGAACCTCGATCCCATTTTGCTATGCTAATGGGCACGTGGTCCCTAACGTGGACGCCGCATGTCGAATTGAACGGCCCAATCACCGTCAAGGGTTTTACGAGGTTGGCTGTTCGTTGACTTCGGTGACAACATATCTTGCCTTCGGCTTCTTGGTTGGACCTCGCTGTGATTGCGCGCTTGATTGATCGGTCCGAAAGCATGGTACAATCATGAACGGGTCAAAATGTTGGCTTAGCATGATAGTGACCTCGACAATCATTAACGTGATTGATTGTTACCTCCGCTGCCTCATCGTGCTCGCGCCTCATAACCACCATCTCCCGCAATCAAATTTGTCATAAATTCTTCTGATCAAATCCTTCGCCGTCCATCGTTGTTTCTTAGGCTAGAAGAAGGCATCGAAAAGTAACGGGCGTGGAAGACGGCGAGGAACAAATGTTGATTAGACCAACTCCATACTCATGTGCGTAGGGTAGATATATCCTTGACTTATATGTCAATGTACTCCAAATGACAACTAGCTAGGGCTTGTTTTTCTTTGTACGTATTGCTAGTTGTATGATGAAGTATGTGATCCATATAAGAGCAAGTGGCACGAGTTGAGTGGTTCCCTCTTTAGATATTTTTGTCTCACTAATACTCTATGTTAACTCTTGTTTTACAAAATATGAGTTAGGGATTACAGGTGTAAATGAACAATTAAGTAGTATCAAACCAAGCGTATGTGTAACATGAATACCCCACTATAAAAGACAAGTTTGCTTGGATTAGCCATGACATTATGTAGTTTGTGTTCCATTTATAAAGGAGAACACGTAACAGATGCACCATGCAAAATTGATAGCATCTCTCAATAAACTCAATATCATGTACAATAGAAAACGGAATTGTAGCTTGTGCTTCATTTATAAAATTGATAGCATCCAATCCGTGCTCTATCTCAACAAGCTCTATCTCAACAACTATCAAGTAGCAGAAATGAAAGAACTACCTTATTTGTTTATGCGATTACTATACTGGCAACATAGAATTATTTTTGACTCCACATAACCTATCACAGAGACACAAAGATTCATTCAATATTCGTGAACAAGATCACAACCTCCACGGACGGCGGCGCGGCTGGCGAGCCTCGGACGGGCGCCGTCGGGCGAGTTCGGACGGCGGCGCCGGCTGGGGCGAGCCCGGACGGCGGCGCTGGTCGGCGAAAGCTCCGGAGGGCGGCGCTGTCGGAGGGGGCGAAGCTCGGACGGCGGCGCGGTCGGGCGAAGCCCGGAGGGCGGCGTCGTCGGAGGGCACGAAGCCCGGACGGCGGCGCCGGGCGAAGCTCCGGACGGGCGGGCGTCGTCGGAGGGGGCACGAAGCCCGGACGGGCGGCATGGTCGGGCGAAAGCTCGGACGGCGGCGTGCCGGAGGGGGGCACGAGCTCCGGACGGGCATGGCGGGCGAGCTCCGGAGGCAAGGCCGGAGGGGGCGCGTCGGAAATGGGAGTAAATCGGGCGGGAGGAGCACCAAAGTGGGGAAGAAATGGCGCAATGAGGTTTATAGGGCCCCATCGGTCCCGCTGGTTTAACCAACCGGGATTGATATACATATTAGTACCTAAGTTAGATACACCAACCGGACCGATCGTTCCACATATGACTCACGAAGGAAAACCTAGGTTGGCTATCAAGACGGTGGGTGTATCCAACCAGATCGATTATATCACATCAAGATCGGGTTAAATACACCAACAGATCGATTAGAATTAAATTCAAAATCTCTTTAGAATAAAATGAAAGAAAAATCAATTATTGCTTCTTTGCTTAATAAAAAGTAATAAATTATACTTATTCGGTTATTCCACACTAAAATGATTTTTTTAAAAAAAGATTACTAGTCATTTATAAATTCCTTTTATAGTTTCTACAATTCAACAATAATATTGAAAATCTATATTTTCTTTAGAATATTAGTTTATGAATTAAAAATATAAAAATAAAATGAAGTAATTTTTTCACTCTTATAATTCCAATTCAAATTTTCACCTTGTTACATGCATATCACAAAGCATGGGAACACAAAAGAGACTAGATTTAACATGAAAAATGAAAACTAAGCATCCATCGCTGATAGACTATAACTTGTAACAACGGACTATACAACAAGGTTGGACTTATTTGCTAACATACTTTGTTTTTACAAGCGATCCTTCATTATGATCGCGGCGCATATAAGGAGATTGCTCTGTATCATTCAGTGGCACTAATGTCTACGTCCTTTGTGGAAAGGAGGCAGCTCGTCGAATCGATTATACTCTTCTTCGTCCGTGACGCCCTCAACTCCGACAATCCTTCTTTTACCTCGAAAGAACCACGTGGGCGCCTTGGTTGATCGCCACCGCTAGTATTCTCATTCGATTTATGTTTTCGGTAGATTTGTCATCTTGCCTCTTCCTTTTAGTAGGCTTGTCCTTCTGCTTTTTCGGTTTGCTGTCCATGTCCATCACATAGAATACCTGTGTCACATCATTAGCAAGCACGAACGGTTCGTCCCTATAGGCCACTTGCTTGAGGTCCACAGTTGTCATACCGTACTCATCGATCTGCACGGCTGCTAGTTTGACCCATTAGCACCAAACAGAGGGACTTTTAAAGGTCCGCACTCGAGCTCCCAGATCTCCCGTATGAAACCATAGTAGGTATCCGACTTTCTATTTTTGTCCAAGGCATCTATACGGACGCCGCTGTTTTGGTTGGTGCTCTTGCTATCCTGGGCTATCGTGTAAAATGTGTACCCATTTATCTCATACCCTTGGAATGATACGATTGTCGTGGACGGTCCCCGAGCCAAGAGTTTCAACTGTTCATCATCTGTCTGCTGGCTGCCAGCTTGCTTTTGTAACCAACCGCCGAAATGATCCATTTGCTCGATTTGCGATCCACTTATCGACTTCTCCGGGTATTGGGCGCGTAGACTAATCTCGTGAGCATACATATACGGAGCCACTACAGCTTGCTTGTTTCAATCTTGTGAAATGTGCTTGTTTAAATGAAAGTAGATCGCCGCTTATAGGATTCTTTTCTCCCTAAAGTCCCTTTTCCGGAGCCTCCTCATGGCGTGATACAGAACGCCGATCGGATTCAGATCATCAATGTAATTAACACAAAACTCGATGACCTCCTCTGTGCCAACACCTGCGCAATGCAGCCTTCAGGCGAGACCGGTTCTGAACATACTTCTTTAGGATGCCCATGTACCTCTCGAAGGGAACATATTGTGGAGGAACACGGTCCGAGAATTTCTATCTCTTTAACAATGTGGACCATGAGATGGACCATAATATCAAAAAATGATGGAGGAAAGATCATCTCAAGGCTAACTGGACTATTGACCATGTCATCATGCAGATTAGATAACTTATTTGGCTCGATGACCTTCATGCGACACACCGCGTTGAAGAACGAAAGAGCATAACTTTATGATTGTCCTCGCACCCAGTCCGGCAGAATACCTCGCACCGCCACCGGAGCAATCTGTGTCATCAACACGTGACAATCATGGGATTTTGTGTGTACAATTTTATTCTCTTTTATGTTTATGAGTCTCCTTATGTTCGAGGAGTATCCGAAGGACCTTCACACTGCTCAAGAACTTAATCATATTTTTTTCTTCCTTGCTCAGAGTGTAGCTAGCGGGGTGGAGGTAATCTTGTCCTTCCGCTCTCATTTCCTGGATGTAGGTCGTTCTCGATTCCCAGCAGCTTGTAGGTCCTTTCGTGCTTGAAGTGTATCTTTTGATTTGCCATACATATCTAGGAAGCCTAGCAGGTTCACGCAGACATTCTTTGTGATATGCATGAAGTCTAGTGAGTGACGGACCTCTAAGTCTTTCCAAAGAAGGTAAGTCCCAAAATATTGACTTCTTCTTCCAAATGGGCTTCGTGTGACCTTGTTCTCTCGGGACAGGTTTGCTACTGCACCTTTTCCAAATACTACTTTCAGATCCTTTACCAAAGAAAATACAAGAGCCCCAACTGCGATGCAGGGGTTTCTTACGCTTCTCTTCTGTCCCATCAAAATTCTCACCCTTCCTCCTTAACGGGTCCTTCGGATGGAGGAATCTGCAGTGGCCCATGTACACAACCTTTCGAGAGTTTTTAGGTACTTGCTGTCCGTTTCCTCTAAGCGGTGGATGCAGGCTTTATATCCTTTGATAGACAGGCCCGAAAGGTTGCCAAGTGCAGGCGATCGTTGATGGTTACGAATAGCAATGCACGCAAAATGAAGTGCTCTCTCTTGTACTCATCCCATACACGTGCACCATCGTTCCACAATGTTAGCGAGATCTTCAACCAACGGTTTGAGGTACACATCGATGTCGCTTTCCAGGTTGCTTCGGGCCTTCGATAAGCAACGGCATCATAATGTATTTCCGCTTCATACACAACCAAGGAGGAAGGTTGTAGATACATAGGGTCACAGCCGGCATCGTGGATCGCTGCTCATCTCGCCATACGGGTTCATCCCATCTGTACTCAACCCAAACCTTATGTTCCTTGCATCCTCAAGAAAGTCCGGTATGTTCTATTGACTTTCCTCCACCGGGAGCCATCGCCAGGTGTCTTAGCCTTCCGTCGTCATACGGTCTTCTTTGTGCCAGCGCATCATCCGGGCATGCACTTTGTTCGCAAATAAACGCTTTCAACCGGGTATTATAGGGAAATACCACATGGCCTTAGCAGGGGCCTCTTCTTCTTACACGCCCCTCTACCTCACCTCGGTCATCATGCCCGGTCTTATACCGAGAAGTTTTGCACACCGGACAAGCATCCAAATCCTCGTACTCATTGCGATAAAGGATACAATCGTTACGACATGCATGTATCTTCTGCACCTCCAACCCCAAAGGCGGATAACTTGTTTGGCATCGCACGTAGTTTCTGGCGTGTGTTCCCCTCTGGAAGTAACTTTTTCATGAGGCATAACAACTAGTCGAATCCCTTATCAGACAATCCATTTGTCGCCTTACATTGCATCAGTTCTAGTGTAGTACGCAACTTTGTATGGCACTGTTGGCGCTTGGATACAATAATGTTTTGTGGTCCTCCCATAGGCGCTGAAATTTTCCGTAATGTCTTTCATCGATGTATTCTCCCTCTCCATCAAGCAGCATCTGGTCTAGGTCATCATTACCAAACTCCCCAAATGTATCTTCGTTAGAGCCGGGTTGGCTGCGTCTAAGATATTGTTCTCCGCCTCTTCTTGTTCACCTTCTTCTTGTATAATCTCTTCTTCACCGTGCTTGGTCCAACAGGTATAATTTGACATGAAACCTCTTGAGAGCAAATGGAAGTGAATGTGACTGGAGTTTGACCACTCCTTCTCATTCTTGCAGTCTATGCATGGACAACATATGTAGCCTGACGTCGTGTATTCATCGGCCAAGACGAAGAAAATCTTGCAAACCCTGCAAGAACTCCGGAGCGTCGGTCCATGTACATCCATCGCGGTCCATCTACATTATATTCGATCAAGGTAACTTTTAACTCATTTTTCGATAATGAATTATTGAACATTTCCCAAAATCCAAATCAAGACAACTATATTTTTAAAATGGCTTTATTTCATTAAATATTTTTAAAGGCACTATATTTCATTACATATTTTCCCATAAAATGATTATTTACTCCGGTATTCATACCCGACAATTCACTTAGGTTAAGCCACACATACAATTCGAGCTAAATAATAATGCAAGCAAAATATAAACTTACACAAGTTTTTTCAACCTACAAAAAAAATTGGTCAATCATAGTCTAGATTCAAAATTGTGAACAAATTTAACGACATCTTTGCTTAAATTTTGAAAACTTTGTCAAATGCACTATTCTTAATTTCCCAACCACGTGCAACCAATTTTATGAAAACTTTTCTCAAATGCACCATTTTTAATTTCCCAACTACGTGCAACCTAATTTGAGCTAGATCGATGGAACTAAAACATAAAATTGAGCTAGATCCAAACCTTAAATGCGAGCTATATTATAATCCAAGCAAATTATAAGCTTACACAATAAGTTTTTGTATCTTACTTCAATTGATCGAGCTTGATTTATACATTTATAATCCTTCAACGATTAATGGAAAAGATCAAATTTTCTTTATAATTTAAGCAAAGAAGAGGCCCCATTTAACACCAAGTGTAGTGAGGAATGATATTACTAACCTTAGGTATCTTGGTTGCGAGTAAAATGACAAAAATTCGAATTTTGGCAGCACCTCCCTCCTTCGAGCTCCTTGGCGATGAACTCCTGTTCATCTCTCGCGATCAAATGACCTTGGCCTGGCAGAGAGCGGGAGGACGAAGAGTTTAAATTGGTCGGACACTAGTCCCGGTTCAAAGCACAAACCGGTACTAATATCCACTTGCAACCGTAGCTGTTGCTACTAGATAGTACGGTTCAGAATACAAACCGATCGATGTGACTATCGAGACGGTTGGTACCTTTAACTGCATCTTGACGACCCGAGATAAATGTACACAAATGATTTTCATGCATATAATATAAATATTTATAAAGATATTCATCTCGAATCATACTTTCATAATTTTTCTTGCGATTTTCTCCTGATTTTCACTGTCCAATCGAATGTTTCTCAAGCCATTGTTTTGAACGACAATGCATTGTGCCGTAATTTTTTCAACGGTTTTTATGTTTTATAATTTTTTAATATTTCAATTTAACGGTAAAGCGGCGGAGCTTCAAGAAGGGGAGGTAAAACATTATATATTATATTAATAATTCATTACATAAAACATTACATATCATATTAATAATTCATAATATAAAACATTACATATTATATTAATTAATTACAATATATATAATATGCATAGCGGCAAGACGGTGGTGGGTGGCGCGATCACCCATACCACCACTCGTCGTCGCCGCCGGGCTGTCGCCGCCGAGTCGTCGTCAGCGGGCGAAGCGTCGCCGCCGTCGTGGATGACGTCTTCATCATCGTCATCCTCGTCCGACGACGTCGCGCTCCTCGAGCGGACCCAACCCCAACCCTCCTCCTCCTCCTCCTCCTCCCGCTCCTCCTCCTCCTCCTCCTCCTCCTCATTGTCCTCCTCCTCCTCCTCATCCTCCTCCTCCTCCCGCTCCTCCTCGTCCTTCTCCCGAGGTGGTGATGATGGCACGCCAGAGGGAGAAGAAGGAGAAGCTGCCATAGTTAAAAAATGGGCTTACTACTGATCATCAAGAAGTCTCCCTTCTGATCGATCTGACGGTTTTATAGGAGGCTGGATCGGAAAACAAGAATCCGGATGAACACGAATTAAGAGTTTCATCGTAAAGGCGCGCGGGGGATTGATCGGCGCGGGAGACGAAGCGCATTAGTACCGGTCAAATACAACAACCGGTGCTGATGCTCCATATCAGTACCGGTTGGTTACACCAACCCGTACTAAGCAGCACAGGAGCCGAGGAGGCTGCTTAGTACTGGTTGGTTTAACCAACCGATCATCTCTTCTGTATCGATACGGTTGGTTACATCAACGGTGCTAAGAACCATCCACGGCTCTGTCTTTGCTTAGTACGGGTTGGTGTAACCAACCGCATCGATGTGAGAGCATCACGCACCGGTTGGTAGTTACAACCGCATCGATGATCCCCCCGGACCTGTAGACCGTTGAACCGGGACTGATGTAAATGTTAGTCCCGGTTCATGCATAACCGGTACTATTGGGCCGGTATGGAAGGCCGGATCTGTAGTAGTGTTTACTCGCGGGCATAATGGTAATTGGGTACAATTGCCATCCCTAGACTAGTACAATATATACTTGCACGCCAGAAGGGAGGGTCACACAAAAATGGTATCATTAAATTAGTCATGAAAATTATTTCTGTAATATAATAATTTATACTTTTAGGAACATATTTATATAAAAAGTAGTGATCAAAGTTGCGTATTAAAAACCATATCAATATCCGAGAGTCATATATTCTTGAACATATGGAGCAGTGTCTTCGTGAGGGCTCAAGGAATACACATAGATTCATTCGAGCTAAGCAACAGGTTAAGGATGGAGTTAAGACATCCATGTGTGTTCGCTGGTCTTACCGGAGCTTGCACCGATCTTTTTTGAGTAAATTTTATAAAAATACATATTTATTGTATAAATTATTAGAAATATACAGATTTTAGTTTTTATTTCATAGAACTTATAATATGTTATTTCTTGTAAAAGATCTAACAGTGTGGGTCCACATAACAGCCTTACGCGCAAGTGAAACAGGAAGTGGGAACACATGAGGCTGTCATATGGGTGTTAGACATGTTATAAGAAACGGTTAATTCTAACGTGTAGTTTTGTGATAGAAGTTCTCATAAAATTTGTAGTTTCATGATACAAGTTCTCCTAAAATCTATAGTTTTTTGAAATAAAAATTAAAATATGTAGTTTTATAATAGTTTGTACAATAAATTTTTAGCTTTGTGAAATTTACTCATCTTTTTTTTATCTCTGCCTTCAGCTCTACTGTAGTACTGTAGCATCTGACCACAGATTGAATATATGATCGACCTGCTACTTCTTGAGAATTTTGATTGGCAACTTGTCTAACCCGTTCTTTTCCATTGGATTTGCTAAACGACATCTGAAATGTTCTTGGCATGCTGCTAAATGTCTTCTGCTCTACATACTTGGCATTGGCAAGCTGTCTATGGCTCTATGCCATATTGCATTGCTTCTCTTTATCTGTTTAATTAACTGCTAGAGAATTTCTTGGTAGCCTGGAGGTAATTGAGGTAGTTGATGAGTTGTGATTGGTTTTCACCCCAAAAAAATGTTGAAGTGCTTCAGGTTTTTTGTAGCCCTGTCCACCTAGACTACTTATGGACAGCTAATTAAGGTAGCCTACTGTTACGTGCTAATTAAGGCCAAAAGCAATTAAAAAACTCAACCTGTGTCGCAAATTAAAAACATGAGCCATGCTTGATATCCATATAATCGTATCTAACTCGGATTGTCATTAAAAACTCAAAAATATTCTCTCGGACAAAAATCAATAATTGATAAATCGTATAAAAAATGGGAGCCAATGCGATGTCGGCGAGGCGCGGCGGTGTAGGCCAGGCAGCGCACTGCGAGCCGGGCGCTTCGTGCGGAGTGGCCGGCGAGGCGCAGATCCAGCGCGGCGGCTTCGGCTTCGTGGCGTCGGAGCCAGGCTGGCTGCGCGGGGTGCTTCGGGTGCTCCTCGGTGGCTTCGTGCACGTGGAGTCGAGGCACCAGGCGGCGCGGCAGCCCGGCTACGGCGGTGCGGCTTCGAGCCGATCTGCTTCTAGCCGGTGGTGGCACTTCTGGCGCATGCGCGAGGCAGCCGGCCGGTTCAGGTGATGCGCTGCGAGCGCGAATCAAAAGGCGTCGGCTCGCGCTGTGATACGCCGGCGGAGGAACCGAGATGCTGGACGTGCTGCGAAAGTTTTTTCGTTGCATGCTTTCTTTCCATGCAAGTGCATGTGCATATGCGTATATGCATATATATATATGCGTACGCAAGTTTCAGTTCTTTGCATGTGCATGCGCATATACTTGAAAGCATGCATGTGTGGGAGCCGTTGGCTACTTCTCCACGGTACTTCGTGGCCAGTCGTTGAACGGCCGGCTACTGGTGATGGTTTCGTGCCAAAGATTGTACTTTTCAATCTGTTCCCGCGGTAGAGCTTCGTGCTGATAACGTGTTAGACAACCTCGTTATCGAATAGTCCGGGGTTGCCTAATAGATCTAAAGCGGAGAACAGAGAGAGGGCGAGAGACACAATATGAGGAGGAACGGGTCTGCTTTATTATTCTGTATGCTTGTGTACAATGGGGTGACCCCCTGCCTCCTATATATAGCGGTTCTGCTTAGAGATAAGGAAGAGTCCATATCGGATACGAATCCGGTTTCCTAACAGGATTCAGTCAGAGGTGGAGCTAGGCCTCAGACCAGTGAGACAATGAGATCCAAGGTCTAACCTAACCAGTAGTGGAGGTCCAATGAAATTGGCTATTCAAGATGGGGTCCTGGGGATCAGAAGATGAGGACTGTCCGTTCGTCTTGTGGAAGAGTTCACTACGAAAACCCCAAAATGATATGGACCGAAGTGAAAGCGTGAGGTAGGAAGATCAATCACGCAATAGTCATTCCATGTTACCCGTACAGTACAAATAGCCAGTATCACGGCAAGCAAGGAAAGTAATCCTAGATTACATTCAGCTATACATGGAAAATACGAAGCCTGGGATGTTGCCGTGATTGCACCGGTGAGGAGCAATGCACCTGGACGTGCATGCATGGCGCCGAGGATGACGCAGCCGATGGAGGTGTCCTGGTCGAGAATGGCGCAGCCGGGGGAACAAGAATGTGCAAGGTCAAACCGTCTAACACGTCGCCGTAGTCGGAGCGGGAGGAGGTCGGACGTTCAGACTAACCCGAAACTCGGTGAAGACGGAAGTAGGTAGACTCTTGGTGAAGATGTCGGCGAACTAGGAGGTTGTCGGCACATGGAGAACCCGAACATGGCCGAGACCGACGTGCTCGCGGACGAAGTGTAGATCAATCTCCACGTGTTTTGTACGCTGGTGCTGAACTAGGTTGCTGGAGAGGTATACGGCACTGACGTTGTCACAATAAACAATAGCGGCGCGGTGCAACGGGGTGCGAGCTCAAGAAGTGTCGACGATTGGAGAACGGGCTCCCGTCGAGCTTACTTGTTGAATGGGGGATCAACAGAGCCCCGTCGCACGGATCGAAGAGGGCGTTCGAGCGACGCGAGGTCGGGAGAAGGAGGCCGGAAAAAAGGGGGGACGCGGTGTTTTTTATCCTGGTTCGGGCCTCTCACCGCCGAGATAATGACCCTACTCCAGTGTATTGTGTTCTATCTTTCGTGTGCCCTCCTATTCTGAGATCTTCGTGGGGTTTAAATACTATGACTAGAGATGCGAAAAAGTAAGCGCCTCAGGGATCACGCTATGTATCCATATCCGTGATGCTGCCCTTGATTCAGCGTTATTTGAATTTGGGTATGATTTCCCTTGATCTCCTGGCTGATTGGTTGCCTCCTTCCTTCCTCTTGGCGCCTGGCCCTCCGACCAAGACACCCGAGCAGGTCGTGGCCTCCACGAGCATGCTTGCTCGTGGGGGGTGTGTTTGGTGCTTCTGCGAACGGAGGCGCAAACGCGTATGCTCGGAGGAGAAGGAGGGATGCTCGTTTCGTTCTCCCGAGCATCTTCCCTTAGTGCCGCTTGGTCGGCGGGTTTAGCTTTTCACTGGGTACCGTGGTCTTTTGCCAGATAGCCAATCCTCGAAGCTAGCCCCCGAGGTTCAAGTGGGGAACCCTCGGGCTTCCCCTTGAGCCTAAGAAGACTTGAGGGGGGATTGAATTTCCTTTGGTCGTGGCTCACGACCATTTTACGTCGGGAGACGAGCTTCTTTACCCGCCGCGTGCTTGCTCTGCTGGCAAGGCTGCGTTGGTTGTTCTGCGGTTCCTTCTCCGAGAAGACTCCCTGTAACTGTACGGTAGTGTCTCGGGAAGCGGCGCTTTTTCCGGCCATGTGTTGCTGCGCGATAGGCGGCGATTTTTTATCCCGCCTCTTCACTATCCTTTAACCCTTTCTACCGGGAGAGGTCGGAGTCCCATTGGCGTCTCTTTGCTCGTCTTCGGCGAAAAATCTTCCAAGAGCCCTAGCGCCCAAGAACCCTTTTCGCTCTCCTTCCTTCTTCGGCCATGGCGCTGCTTCAAGGTTAGCCGATGACCCGAAGGAGGCTCCAGTGCTCACGGACGAGGGGTACGTCGACCCAAGCTCGGGTCGAGTGCAGAGGATGATGCGGCCGGCAGCGCGAGAGGCGGAGATCGTCTCCTGCGAAGTTGTACGCCATCAGCAGGCTTCGTGCGCCGAGAGCGACTTCCTCGCCTCCGTGCTTGCCTTCTGCGGGTGCGAGATCTCTCATCTCCACCCCAACTCCATCCTTTCCTCGCAATCTTCTCCCACCTTTGCGAGGCTTACGTGAGTGTAATGCCCACGGCTAGCCTCTTCTTTCACTTCTATTCCCCTCTTCCGCCTGGCCGTAGGATGGTTCCGCCGGCTGCGTTTATCTTCGCCTTGGCCCAACCGACCATACGAGTACCCCTTCGTTGCTCGAAGGACTCGTGTCGGGTTGGGCCGACGACCTCTGGTTCTACGAGAAGAAGGCGGAGGGTCCCAGTTGGTCTACATCGGGAGGGCGCTCCGCCATCGAGACGCAGCGCGCCTGCAACCCGAGGAAGAGCGGGTGCTCGGGGCGATCGGTGAGCTTGCCCAGATGGGGCTCACCGGGTCGGGATATCGCCGGGACTTTACCTTCAACCGGTGTCCCCGAGGCGCCCGCGAGCATCCCTTCTTCGAGGTGACCGGGTGGCACGACTTCACCGCGAGGACAACGCAGTATGTTCCTGGACCTCTTTCCCGAGCATCGCTCGGGTGAAGCTGCGTTATGCATCCGTATATGCCTTTTGTCTTAGTTTTTCGGTTGTGGCCAGACGCAGCTCAGGGACGGAATTTGGGTTGACGATAGGGTCGCCGAGATGTTCGGCGACCAGAAGGAGAAGGAGCTGACGCCCAATCGTCAGATCCCCAAGAATATTTTTGACCGTTGCGACGCGGTAAGTACATTTTCCCACTTCCGTTCGAGGGCATGTTTTCCGAACTCATTCCTCCCGATTTCTGTTGGCAGGAGAAGGTCGCCCTTGAGCTTGCGGTGTCGGCGACTGCGCCGCCATAAGCCAAAGCACCCGGCCAGGGGTTCCGTAAGAGAGGCGGCGGGTCGAGGTCGCCGAGCATCCGCCTCGCCTCCCCGCGCCAGCTGGTCGAGGCGCCGAGCTTCGACCAGGACCCTACCCGCACCTTGAGTACGCCGACCGCCAGGAGGTAAGCGAACTCCGCATTTGGTTCGATGACTTCAAGCGGAAGAAGCCGAGCTGATGAGCCGATCGAACAGCTCGCCGAAAGCAAAGCGAGGAAGGCCGAGGAGGATGCCAGGTCTCTCCCGACCAAGGAGCGGTGGAGAGGCAGATCAAGGCCCTCCAGACCAGCTCACTCGGGTGGTTGATGCCCCGAGGAGGAGGAAGAAGAGGAGGAGGCCGCCTATGCTCTGGTTAGAAGGGAGCAGGAGGTCGACCTCTCAAACCGCCTCGGCAATGGAAGAGGTCGACATGGACGATGTCGACCCGGCGATGGCATCGCGCCAATGACGCTGCAGAGGAGCGCTGGGCCGTGGTCGTGGCCGAGGCCTACGAGGCCGCCGGGCAGTGTCGCCGTGGGCCCGGCGAGGAGGCCGAGGAGGATGGCGCCGCTCGCCGGCGGCGAAAATACGTTCTTCATTCTCTTATTCCGCTCTTGTCTTGCGACTTTCTTCGCTAACCCCACCTGTTTGGCGTGGGCGTGATAGCTCGGATGTCGTTTTGGACTTCCGCCCGGATGGTCGAGGAGATTATCAACTCCGCTGATGGACGCCGAAGCTCGACCGTCGTCGACCGGTGATGGCCGAGACGGGGAGGAGCGGTGCTAACTTCGGACTCGGTGGAGCCCGAGCTTCCTTCGGCGGGACCCGCGCTCCTTCGCCGGCCGGCCGTGGAGCCTATCGGCCAGCGGAGGAGCAGGAGCCGCAGGGGCCGAGGACCAAGACGCCTTGGCCTTGGCCCCTTGCGAAGAGATGATCATGCAAGCAGGCTCAAGCGCCGAGCCCGGGAAGGAGCTTGGTCGCTCCGACCAATGCCCCTTGGCCATGAGCCAAGGAGAGGAGGAGGAGGAGGTCGTCCCGGCCTAACCCCTTTGGTCCCGGCACCAGCGCCCCGCCACGGAGGTGCAAGGCGGAGGTGATCGCCCTCGATCCAATGCCTTGATCGGAGAGCATTGGTCGCCTCGTGAAGAGGAACAGGAGGCGGAGGTGGTTGCTAACGACCAATCGCCTCCAGCCGCGGAGCATGGAGTGCGGCGCTTCGTGGTTGGCGTCTGACCCAGTATGATGGCCGACTCATGGGGAAAGCGACCCACGAGCCGCTTCTTGTGGGCGAGGATCGGCAGGCGACCGGGTTGATCGAAGGTGGTGACGCCGTTGCTCTCCTGGGAGCACCGGGTGCTCGGGAGGAGCAAGACCTTGACGCTACGGCCCGGGATGACTTGGTCAATCCCTTCTTTTTGGCGCGACCGATCGCCAAGCGCTTCAGGACAAGGTCGGTCAGGGCTCTTCGTAAGTTTCCATGTTTCTTCTTTTACTGCTGCGAGCGATCTTGGGAGTCTGCTCAGCTCTTTCCCTTCTCCTTTCTCTTTCGCTCAAGTTTGCCGCGAAGGCTATGGAGGATATCGATGCCACCTCGGTCTCGCAGGAAGAGTACCGGTCGTACCATCATGAGCAAGGCGCCAAGATCGCCGATCTTGAGCGTCGGGTCTCCGAGTCGCGAGGCCGACTGGCGGTGGAATCGGCGAGGAGCCTCATCGCCGGGCTCGGGACCAGCTCTTCCAGAGCGAGGCCGAAGAGCACTTCAGAGCAGAAGTGCGCCGAGCTTGACGAAGAGCTGGTGAAGCTTCGGCAGACCTTCAGTGAGCTCGGAGCGCGAGGAAGCCCAGCTCAAGGAGGCGCAGCGCCTCAGGAAAAGCGGCCGAAGGTCGCGCGGCAGCGGAAGGTCTGGACCTAGAGGCGAGGTCGACTCCCTTAAGGACGAGCTCGCTGCCCTCCAGGCCGGTCGTAGGACTTAGCTCTTTCTTTTTATTTTTATCTTGTGTAAAACCTCGTAAAAAAAAACAGCGTTTTGGATTAAATGAGCATATTCGCAGGAGTTTGGTCCTTGCCTGCTTTTTTTTTGCTTGAACTCGCTTTCAAAGATATGCCCGTATGATCCGGTTCTGCGAAAAGAAAGCAAGTTCCTGCATGGAGGCGTAGATACGAGCAAAGAAAACAAGTTCTGCGTAGATCAAATATCATAGACACGAGCAAAGGAGCCTTGGTAAGGAGGGACCGGAACGTTCCTATCATACGTAGCCCCTCGCCATGGACAAAGGTCGTGTCCTCACTTATTGCGAGCACGAGTTTGTTCATGGGAGTTTTTAAGGGTCGCTTTGGTCGTAACGATTTTTTGAATTAGTCGAATAGATCGGTTGTGTTTGAGTGAGCTGTGAGCACAGAGCGAATGAGCTTTAAACCAACAATACGTAGAGCCACCATACCCGAGTGGTCACCGAACCAGGGCTTAGAGTGGATGCTCGCGCCCGAGCCATGCATACAGCGAAGAGCTACTGTGGAAAGTGGACGATTGGCGAGCATCCGGCCGGGGCCAAGGGAGATGGCGCACATACTTGTTGGATAAGTTCGTGCTGTAGTCTTTGGTGAACGACGATGCTCGTTCGACAAAGCGAGGACGAAACTCGAGAAAGAGGGAAAATGATTTATTGGAAAAGAACGCAGGGGCGCGAGATAGGAGTACTCGTCTAAACGTAGAATTTACGCAGCTTGATCGATGTTCCAGTCTTTGGTGAGCTCCCGACCATCTGGCATCATGAGGCGAACAGCCCAGGCGCCATTGTAGACATGACCGTGTAGGGTCCTTCCCACCTTGGGGTCAGCTTGTTGGCCTTCGACAGTCTTGAACTCTTCGTAAGACCATGTCGCCGACTTGTAGGGCCCTAGGTCGGACTGCCTTGGTGCATGCCTACGAAGAGCTTGTAGGTAAATTGCAGGCCGAGCAACGCCCGTTCGCGTGTCGCTCGACGAGGTCCAGTCGACGAGGCGCTCAACCTCTTGATCGATGGAATCGATCGATTGCACTGCCTTGGGGAACCCAAAGACGATTTCGGCAGCGTAATGGCCTCGCGACCGTAGACGAAGTTGGAAAGGCGTCTACTTTGTGGCTCGACTTGTCGTGGTGCGGATAGACCAAAGAACGGCGGGAAGCTCCTCCACCCACTTCGCTTGTCTTTGGTTGAGGGTCTTAAAGACTCTCTTTTATGCCCTGGACTAGCTGCCCATTTGCTCGCTCATTGCTCCGTTACTCTGTGGATGTGCCACGAGCGAAACAGACCTTGGTCCCGACCTCCTCCACGGTAACTTTGGAACAGCTTCATCGGTGAACTGGGTCCCATTGTCTGTGATAAGACGGTTGGGTACCAACCGGGTTACCACGTTGTCGCGGAGGAACCTCTTGGCGCTGGGCCGAGATGGTCGAGACGGGCTCGGCCTCTATCCACTTAGTGAAAGTGTCGATGGCCACGAGCAAATACTTGCAGCCTCTCGACCTCGGGAAAGGGTCCAAGGACGTCGAGCCCCAGTCGAGAATGGCCACGAAAGCGGTATGGTTTGTAGGGCATATGCTAGGTTGGCTGGTTTTGCGAGCATGGAGCGGCATGCTCGGCAGGTCGTTACGATTGACCAGCGTCGTCAAGGCCGTCGGCCAAGAGTAACCAATCGGAAGGCTTTGCTCACAAGCGTTACGAAGAGCGAATGAGCTCCGCACATTCCTTCGTGGATATCACGAAGAAGGTATCGGCCTTCCTCCTGGGAGACGATTTGGAAAGGATTCCTAATGCGCCTTTCCGGTATAGGTCGCGCCGATCGATCTGTCTTGAGAAGATCGCCTTGTTAGCCGGGAACGCTCGGCTTCTTCCTCGGGCAATGTCCCATGCGCAAGGTATTGGATGAATGGCGTCATCCAATTTGCGCTTTGCTCGAGGAACGAGACCCTACCGCCGGTCTCTGGTGCCTCCTCTTCAGAGGGAATGGAGGGCTTATGTAGGTGCTCGACGAGCACCCCCGCCGGAGCGGCGGTTTGGGAGGAACCGACTTTAGACATTTGGTCGGCCAGGGAATTATCCTTCCTGGGGATGTAGATTACTTCGAAATTCTTGAAGTATTTCTCCATCTTCCTTACTTCGCCAGGTCTGCAGCGCCATTGAGGTATCGGAACACCGATACTCCTTGTTGACACAGTTCACGACCAACCGTGAATCGCCCTTCACAAAGTGAGCCGTTGGACTCCTAGCGATTTGCATGCCGAAGTCCGGCCAAAAGGCCTTCGTACTCCGCCGCGTTGTTAGTCGCGTGAAATGTAGTTGGATGGCGATCGTAGCTGCTCTCCGTCAGGGAGACCAAGATGACGCCACCCAGGCGCCAGTATGCTCGGGATCCGTCAAAATACAAGGTCCAGGAGTTTCCTCGAATCATTGGTCCTACCGGTTTGGTGGTGCCGAGCCGACCATTCTGCCTGAAATCAGCCAGGACTTGTGATTTTATCGCCGTGCGGGCTGAGAATACCAGCTCGAACTCGGCGAGTTCCATTGCCCACTTGGCTATGCGACCACTTTGGGCGTCTGATTTTTCAGGATTTCCCTGAGTGGGAAGCTTGGTCGGCACTAATGATCTTGTGTGCTTGAAAGTAGTGACGCAACTTCCGGGAGGCCATCGATGAATGAGTCTGATGGTTTACGGACCTCGGGGTAACGCTCCTTTGGTCCATGAAGTACTTGGCGTAATAGATAGGTCGCTGGGTACCATCTCTTTCTCGCCAACACCGAGCTCACTGCGTCTGAGTTGCTGCCGAGGTATAATAGCAATTCTTCCCTGCCGTGGGTGTGACGAGGGCGGGCGGCTTGGAGAGGTCTTGTTTTAGCTCTTTGAGCAGCTGATCGGCTTCCTCCGTCCATGTGAAGCCATCATGTTTGCGGAGGGCTTTAAAGAAAGGTAGTCCTCGCTCCCGGTCGGAGACGAACCGGCTTAGGCGGCCATCCTCCTGGTCGAGCTTGTACTTCCTTTACGCATGTGGGCGACCTCATGTTCTCAATGGCTTCGATCTTCTGCAGGTTAGCCCCAACGCCATGTGGCCCGACCATGTAGCCGAGCACCTTGCCCGGCCTTCACGCCCGAATACGCATTTTTCCTGGATTTAGCTTTATTCGATGCTTATTGAGGTTCTGAAAGTTTCTTCTAAGTCAACAGAACGTGACCTGAAGTACTCTTGCTCTTGACAACTATGTAAATCGACATATACCTCCAAATTTCGACCTATTTGGTCTGCAGGAAAGTCTTCTGCATGAGGCGTTGAAAGGTTGCTCCGCATTTCTCGCACCGAAAGACATGGTCGTATAGCGAAGGTACCGAACGGGGTGATGAAGGAAGTCTTTCCCTCGTCTTCGCGCGACAGTTGATTCGATGATAGCCTGAATAGGCGTCTAGGAAGCTCATGGTGCGTGACCCGCCGTCGCGTCCACCAATTGGTCTATGCGAGGCAACGGATAGTTGTCTTTTGGGCACGCTGCGTTCAAACCCCGTGTGGTCGACGCATTACGCGCCACTTGCCTCCTTTCTTCACGACCAGGATGGATTGGCTAGCCACTCGGAGTGCTCAATCTCTCGATGAAGCCGCCTTTAGGAGTTTATCAAGTTCCTCCGGATGATTGCTTGTTTTTAGGGAAAAGCGTCTAAGTTTCGTCTCCTTTGGTTTTTGTCGCTGAATCGCTTCTTTGTGCTCGACCACCTCCTTGGGACCCGGGCATGTCGGATGGTTCCCGTGCGAACACATCCGACCTTGCTCGGAGGAAAGTGACGAGCTCGAGTTCCTATTTGGGATCTAGGGAAGATCCCAAATGAGCGATTTGGCCGGTTCGACTCGTTGAGCGGAACAGCCTTGGTCTCTCCTCCAGGTTGGAGGGCAAGTTTAGGCCGAATGCCGGCTCTTGGTCGAGGGCATGGCGGGCAATCGACCGACCATATCCAGCGCTCTTTCGTCGCAATTGAGTGCGGACTTGTGGTTCCTTTGACGGTTATGACTCCGTTTGGCCCGGGAATCTTTAGGCACCGATACGCAGCGTGATGCAGGCGGCCATGAACTTGGCCAAGGCCGCCTGCCGAGGATGGCGTTGTAGGCCGACTTCGAAGTCTACCACCTCGAAGGTGATTAGCTCCGCTACGAAGTTACTTGGGCCGCCGAAACTTACGGGCAAGACGACCTGCCCAGAGGTTTGATCGAGGTGCCCGGACTATCGAAGAAGGGCACGGCCACACTCTTGATTTTGGAACGAGGAATCTGCATCTCGTCCAATACCTTGGCTGCAATAAGGTCCAAAGAGCTCCTGAGTCTATGAGGACCCGACCGACGACAGTGATTGCTGATGGTGGGGTTCACGACCATCGGAAGCCTCTGGGGTTTGGTCATCCCCAAGGGACAATCGTCTCTGGAGAATGTGAGGGATACCTCCGACCATTTCAAATTTCTGCACTGGAGGCTTACCCTGGGTAACATGGTGCACTTCCCTTGCAGCCTCCTTTAAGTCCAAGGACTTGTAGGCGGAGGAGCCCCGAAGATGACCGCTATGTGATTCCTTGGTTCTTGATATTCCATTTCATCCTCACTTTCCTCGGCGGGCTGTTTTCCTTTGTCGTTTTCACCTGCTCGAAGGCGTCGGCATGGGACCCCCGCAGAAATCGCTTCCAGGCGATAGGTCCACGCTCGGCAATTCCGTAGGTCGTGCCCAGGCGCCTGGTGAAGTGGATGAGAGGTCGCCCGCCGGTCCGCTTGGTCGCCTCGTCGGTCCGCTTGGTCGCCTTCGCCCTCGAGGCCTGGGTGGTTGTCCTCTTCCCGAGCATTAGGCCCACTACTGGTGGCCGAAGCGAGTTGCGGGGCTGTTGTTGTTCCACTGCGGCTACCATGGCCGGCGAGGGTTGCTTTTTCTTCTTCTTCTTGATCTTCTTGTCTACGGAATTCGAACCCTTTTTGCAAGCAGAGGTCTCAACACCAGGCAGAGGCGGCAGCTTCCCTTCATCCAGCATTTTCTTCCATTGGACGGCTTCATCTGCGTTGGCGTATCGATCGGCCATTCGGAAGAGCTCATTCGCCGTTAGATCCGGGTGGATCTCCAGGTCCTGTGTGAAGCGCACGTCTCGTACCCCGAACTTGAAAGCTCGGACGACAGCCTCGTCCGATATGTTCGGGATCGAGTTCCGGACCTGGATGAACCTCTGGACGAATTGTCGCAGGTTTCCCGTCCCGTCTGTATCAAGCGCTCCAGTCGCGCTCTTTTCCGGCGGATGTAGCAGCCTGGGAAATTGGCTTCGAGTGCGGCGGAAAGGTTCCTCAGGACCGTATGGATCCTTCCTTTTGATTGAAAAGCCACGCACGAGCAGCTTCCGGCCCAGGACTGGCTGGAAGGTAATTTGCCATTACCCTCATCACCTCCGTGGCGAGGATGGCGGTAGTGTATATCGAGAGGAATTCATCCGGGTTACGGGTCCCGTTGAATCTCTCGGCGTGGCCGGGCTTGAACCTGTTTGGCCATGCGACGTCCGGAGGGAGCTCGTGAAGGCGGCGGCCGGCTTCGGGGTTTCGCGGCGAAAACCTCGGTCACGGCGGCCTCCACGCGGATCTTCCACCCAACGCCCGGCGCTGGCCGAGTCGGGAGAAAACCTCATGCGTCGGTCGTCTGATGACCGCATGGTTGCGGAGTGCTTTCGAGCGCTTCGTAATCTGGGCGACAGGCGATATCGCCCGAGGTTGCTCTGTGGATCGCTCCGGGCCTTTCCGGATCGGGTCGGCGACTGGGGCGATCTCCGAGCATGGCTCAGAGATTCATCTCTGTGCGAACGACGGGGAGCGTTGTGATGGTCGGGACACACTCGGGCATCCGGCCATGGGGAGGATCCGAGACTTTTAGCTCGGCGGCAAGCCTCTCCAAATCTTCTGGCCACGACCCTGCCCATGGCCTCTAAGTCTACTTGCTCGGAAGCTGGCAGAGTCACGCACGACCGCCGCCAAGGCCTCGTAGCCGTTCCTCGCTTACAGTGAATGGCGGCGGCGTAGCTTTGACGGCGCCCGAGTGCGATCGGGAGTTCGGTACCGCGAGTTCCTTTCCGTGGAGGCGCACCTCCCCTTTGCCTGGCGGCGAATGCTCGCAAGCGTCTTTCCCAAAGACGCCTCCAAGTGGCGTCTGGCCGCCTCATAGTGGTCGTGGCTGGCGGCGCCCGAGGATCCCTCTCCGGGCTCGCGTGGCTCCCAGCCATGTTGACTCGACGAGAGCGAGACGGTGCGATGGGGACATCATTGTGTCCCCTTGGGACGCTGATCTCGGCCGAGCTCTAGGTCGTCTGGTATGTCCAGGCCATCGTGAGAGCTCGTTGCGGTCATCCTCGGGGTCTCGAGGGTAATGTCTCGGGAATGGAGGATCTGCCCTCGCATTCCCGTGTCCGAGGAAAGGCTCCCGGACTCGGTGTGATCGATAGGATCGGTCACCCTGGCACGTTGTCGGGCGGCGTAGTACACGTCGTCATCCTCAACGTGGTCAAAGACACAAAGGTCCCGAGTGTCTCCCGAGTTTGGCATCCTCGAGGATCTTGATCCGCACGGGAATCAAACTGTCGTCCCCACGAGGCGGCGCCGGTTGTCGGCGATTGGAGAACGGGCTCCCCGTCGAGCTTACTTGTTGAATGGGGATCAACAGAGCCGTCGCCGCACGGATCGAAGAGGGCGTTCGAGCGACGCGAGGTCGGAGAAGGAGGCCGGAAAAAGGGGGACGCGGTGTTTTATCCTGGTTCGGGCCTCTCACCGCCAGAGATAATGACCCTACTCCAGTGTATTGTGTTCTATCTTTCGTGTGCCCTCCTATTCTGAGATCTTCGAGGGGTTTAAATACTATGACTAGAGATGCGAAAAAATGGCTTGCCTCCGGGATCACGCTATGTATCCATATCCGTGATGCTGCCCTTGATTCGCGTTATTTGAATTTGGGTATGATTTCCCTTGATCTCGGCTGATTGGTTGCCTCCTTCCTTCCTCGCTTGGCGCTCATTTGGGCCCTCCGACCAAGACACCCGAGCAGTCGTGGCCTCCTGAGCATGCTTGCTCGTGGGGGTGTGTTTGGTGCTTCGCTAACGGAGGCGCAAACGCTGTGATGCTCGGAGGAGAAGGAGGGATGCTTTCGTTTCGTTCTCCCGAGCATCTTCCCTTAGTGCCGCTTGGTCGGCGGGTTTAGCTTTTCACGGGGGTACCGTGGTCTTTTGCCAGATAGCCAATCCCCGACAAGAAGTAACTGGCGTAGCCAAGTGGCTTCGGCGACTCCATTAGCAACAGCGCGATACTCAGCCTCGGCACTGGAGCGGGACACAGTAGGTTGGCGTTTGGATTACCAAGAAATCAAGTTGTTCCCAAGAAAAACAGCATAGCCAGAGGTGGACTTGCGTGTGTCAGGACAGCCCGCCCAGTCAGCGTCAGAGTAAACGACCAGATCATCCAGAGAAGATTTATGAAGAAATAGGCCATGGTCCAAAGTACCTCGCAGATAGCGTAGAATACGCTTTACCAAAGCAAGATGAGGTTCATGGGGATCATGCATAAAGAGGCAAGCCTGCTGCACAGCATAAGCAATATCTGGTCGAGTGAAGGTCAGATACTGAAGAGCACCAGCCAAACTGCGATAGTGTGTTGGGTTAGCCACCCGAGGACCATCACCAGAGAGTTTGGAGTGAGTATCAACAGGTGTGCTACAGGGTTTGCAATCAGCCATACCAGCACGATCCAGAATATCAAGAACATAGTGCCGCTAAGATAGGAATAAGAACATCGAGGCGAGCGCGTTCGGCGTTGAGGAGTTGACGCTGGGCTGCAAGGCGCTCGGCCTCGGTCCTCGCGACGTCGTTGTCGGCCATAGGGTCAAGGTAATGTACGCGGCGGGCGGGGATCACCGGCGGCGAAGGTGCGGAAGCGAGGGTCGCAGGAGGCGAACCACTCATGATACCATGAAAGCGTGAGGTAGGAAGATCAATCACGCAATAGTCATTCCATGTTAGCGGTACAGTACAAATAGCCAGTATCACGGCAAGCAAGGAAAGTAATCCTAGATTACATTCAGATATACATGGAAAATACGAAGCCTCGGATGTTGCCGTGATTGCACCGATGAGGAGCAATGCACCTGGACGTGCATGCATGACGCCGAGGATGACACAGCCGATGGCGCAGCCGATGGAGGTGTCCTGGTCGAGAATGGCGCAGCCGGGGGAACAAGAATGTGCAAGGTCAAACCGTATAACATGAAGAACAGAACAGGAACAAATGCTATCTTCCTAGTTCAGATCATATGTGCATATATATTTAGGATTGAGAACTGGGCCACTCCTAATTGCTTGTTTCAAATAGAGTCCTAACCAGGTACCAAATTTCATTTTTGGTGTATATCTCGGAGGTGGTCGGCGAGATCTTAGAATTTCAAATAAAATCCGGACAAAATTCAAAAACTAAATTTCAAATCTGGTTTTTTTCAACCGAAAAATCTGAGATTTCGACCGAAATTACCGAGATCTCGGTCAACTTTTGAACTTTTAAAAAATGATCAAAAATACATCAGAAAATTTTGAAATTTTTTGTGGATAGTCTTGACCACAAATCCAATCAAATTCGGCCCACAAAAATTGAAATGCGGACAAAATATCTGAGTTTTCGGCGAAATTACCGAGATCTCAGACGAAATTGCCAAGATCTTGCCGAGATTTTGAAAGTACTGCAGCTTGATTGGTAGTAGTTTGGTTGGTCAGGTGCTTCACTTGCTACATCATGGTGTGCATCAGCTGGGTTTGGGCAGCAAGAAAAACTCCAAAATTCTGCATATCCACTTATGGTGCAAGCTGAGGAAAAGGTATCTCGTGGGGACTTCCACTGGGGCGAGATCCACTTCCACTAGCTCCATTGTTGCCACGAGTGTTAACCATCTATTAATTACTCCAAGGTTTATGAAAGAATCTAGGCCCCCTAATGGATTATTTAAATTGTTTGTCAGGTTTTGGTGCTTGATGATCAACTAAATTAGCTTTATTAGATTTCATCGGAAAGGAGGAACAAGATTAAGGTTTCCTTGTTCCTAGTTCTTTGACTTGGGAGTTGATTCAAGTCTTTTAGATATGTTGTTCTAGTTTTCAGCCGTACTATAAAGAGGGATTATGCATAAGTTCAAAATCTTGGTTCCTAGGACTTTTTAATGAGACTACTTGGAGCTTAGATCAATTCTTTTCAATTCCTCTAAAAAATCTTGTCTTGAGTTCATATCCCTTTCAAGTCAAATTCTAATGCTTTTTAAAACTGAACTCAAACCGAGCGTTTCCCATTTACGCCGGACCAAGTTTTTGTGTCCGGTGCAGATAGCCTTTCCCTTGAAACCAAATTGAGTGCATTAAGGTTACAACGGACCAAAAATCCTTCATTTGCATCAGACCACCTTTCTTGGTCCGGAGTAAACGTAAAACTTACTGGTTTTTGCTGTTGAAACCAATTCCCTTCTTGTTTCATGACCAGTAAGTTTACCTTCTGCGATAGACCAAGTTTTTCGGTCTGTCGTAAACTTGTCCTTCATTGTCTCGCAACGGACCAACTTTTGCTCAAAGCATGTGTATGACGGACCAACTCTTCTTGGTCCGACGTAAATGCATTTTTCGTTGTTTTGGGTCCGGAGTACATTGAGCCTCTTGTATACTTTGTCAATCCTTGTCAGATACAATCATTTTGAGTTGTCTTTTCGGTCTGACATTGGCAAACGGCTACTTTTTGCCAATAACGGCTATTTGCTTCCTGTAGCCTATTTAAACAGTTCAGAGGCTCACCAAAAGTAGAACTTTTACATCTCTTTGACATCTAGCATCCCAAAAGATCAAAAGCCCTCAAAGAGACCAAGCTCAAACTCTGAAAAGCAAAAATCCTACACTCTTACAGCTCCAAGTGAAGTCTAGTTTCAGTAGTGTCTAGTGAACCAAGAGACAGGGCTTGTGGATGGTCTATTACTCTTGGAACTAGTTGTTCCTAGACGGTTCAGTGGTGGTTGTAATGCGACCTGTCCAACTGTGATAGTGGAAGGCCACTATCATTGTGAGAGGTTTGGACTCACCTCACCGGAGTGGTAAAAGAGTCACTTTAGTGACAAAACCAGAACTACTACAGTTAGTTGCTGGTGGAGCAAAACTTCTGAGGAAGTGCTCTAACGGGGATGTAGGAGTTTTATCTCTGAACCCCGGTGAAAATCTCTCTTGTCTCCGTGCTTTATCTGTCTATTTTTTTATCTTTACTTCCTAATACTTGTTTACTGTCACTTGGTACTCAATCTATTTTACATGTCTTAAATCTGTGAACCTTCTGCTTAATAGATCTTAAAAGGTTTTAAAATTGCCTATTCACCCCCCCTCTAGGCCATACCGATTCTTTCAAGTGGTATCGAGCAGGTTTTACCCTGTTCAAGCTTAATCAGCTTGGGTAATGGCCGAGGGAAATGGGTCTGCTACTGTCAGTGTAGGAAGGGTTCCTGTTTTTGATGGCACTAATTATGCTTACTGGAAAATTCGCATGAGGTGTTATCTTGAGGCTGTAGGTTATGACGTGTGGAGAGTTACTGAAAAACCTTTACCTCCATGGGTCATACCTGAAGGACAGTCCTCTTCCTCAGAACCCACACCTGGGGAAATTAAAAACTTGCAATATGATGCTCACGCTAGAAATGCTATATTCTCCTGTCTTAGCATGGAAGTTTTTGATAGAGTGAGCAATCTGTCTACTGCTTATGATATTTGGACCACTCTACAAGAAATTCATGAAGGCACCTCTGATGTGAAAGAAGAGAAGTATTTTGTTGTTAGAGAAAAGTTTGATCAATTCAAAATGCTTCCTCATGAAAATGCTAATGATATGTTCTCTAGACTTAATCCTATTGTCAATGAACTCAAAGGTCTTGGAACTAAAGTTGATGATATGGAAGTTTGCAGGAAAATGATAAGAGTGCTGCCTCGTGCCTATCACAGTTTGATTACTTATCTATCAAACAGTGGAGATCTCAAAAAATTAACACCCACTGAGTTATTAGGGAAGATCTCTGCACATGAGCTTACTCTGGCTGAAGAAGATGCACCTAAGAAGAAATCTATCGCTCTCAAAGCTAAAGAAAAGGTGCAAGAGTCATCTAGTGAAGAAGATGATGATTCAAGCTATGAAGAAGACGAAGATGTTAAGAAACTAGCATTACTCATGAGATCGGCAAACAAAATCATGAGGAGAGTTAATGCCAGAGACAGAGGAAAGGTATATAATCAGTTCACCAAGAAAAACTCTTTCTCAAATATCACCTGTTTTGAATGCAATGAAAAGGGACACAAAGCTGCTCGATGTCCCAACAAGAACAAGAAAAAAGGCAAGGGCAAAGATGAAGAAATAAATGAAAATACTTATAACAGTCGCAAGAAAGTTTATCACAAAAAGAAGTTCTCTAAGAAACATTGGAAAAATGGGAAGAAGGAGACACATATTGGTGAATGGGTTACCGACGAAAAAAGCTCAAGTGATGAATCCTCTTCCTCCTCTGATGATGAAGAAAGTTCAAGGTCTAAGGGGCTGGCTGGACTGGCTTTGGATGAGTCGACTCCACCTTCACCTTCTCTGTCATTTTGTCTTATGGCAAGAGGTGATGAGGACAAGGTAAATGACTCTCCTTCTTATGATGAGCTAGTTGAGATCATTAAAGAGCTTAATGATGCCTTGTGTGCTAAAACTACTAAGGATAAAGCTCTTAAGAAAACTATTGCTAGCCTAAATGATAATAATGACTTGCTTGTCTCTAAGATCAAGATTCTTGAATCTAAGTATGAAGAAGAGCAAGACAAGTTTCACTGTCTAGAGACTAGCTATCATGAACTCATTGCTGTTCATGATAATCTTACTCTTGCTCATAATGCTCTAGTCATCAATCATGATTTACTTACTAATGCTCATGATTCCTTGAATGCAACTCATATATTACTTGTTAAGACTCATGATGATTTGCTTGTCAAACACTGTGAACTAGAAATGAGTAAGGAATTAACTACGAGCATATCAAAGATTGGTTCTACTCGTGATATTTCTATTACCTGCGATTTGGCTTGTAATGAAATTTCTGCTTCTAGCTCTTCCTGCACACCTGATGATAATCGTAGCAATGCTTTGTGAGCTAAAAGGCTCATGTTGGAAAATCTTGAACTAAGGTCAAAAATTGCTAAGTTTGACAAAGGTCTAGAAAAATGTTTTCTTGGAAGTGTCATTCTTGATAAAATTCTTGGAGAACAAAAAGTCACCTTGGGCAAAAGAGGCATTGGATATGAGATAGACAATATGCCCAAGAAAGATGAATTACCAAGATCCAAGAAAAATTTTGTCAAGAAAGGCACTAAGTGTCACTACTGTCATAGATTTGACCACAGTTCAAATGTATGCATGCTTGCTAGCACACCAGAAACAAAGGCAAAGAGAAACTGCATGGTTGATGCACACTACATGTTATTCAAAGATTTTAGGGGAAAAATGAATGTGAAGTTTTTTGGTTCCTCGAATCTAGATAGAAAGCTCAAAGCTGTTTGGGTGCCTAAGTCTTTGCTTGTTAATCCTTTTGGCCCCAAAATTGTTGAAACTAACATCCATGGACCCAAAAGCATTTGGGTACCTAAAATCAAGAAATGATTCTGTCTATTTAGGTGAACTACAAAAGTGGTGGTCATCATTGGGTAATTGACAGTGGATGTACTCAACATATAACCGGCTCATCAAGGATGTTCACCTCAGTTGAAAAGGAAAATAATTCTAGTCACAAAATCACTTTTGGTGATAATAGCAGGAGAAAGGTAAAGGGAAATGGTAAGATTGCTATCTCAAATGATCATTCAATTGACAATGTGCTTCTTGTTGATTCCCTGAATTTTAATCTTTTATCGGTAGCGCAGTTGTGTGATCTCGGATTCCATTGTACTTTTTCTCTTGATGGAGTAACTATTGTTGACAAAAATGAAAAGCTTATTTTCAAAGGTTTTAAATTTCAAAATCTTTATCTAGTTGATTTCAATTCTAACTCCTCATGCATCTCAACTTGTCTGTTAGCAAAAGCCTCTCTTGGTTGGCTTTGGCATAGACGTCTTGGGCATGTAGGTATGTCTAATCTGAAAAAGCTTTTTAAAAATGAGTTAGTGGTGGGTTTGAAAGATGTAAAATTCGAAAAGGATAGATTGTGCAGTGCTTGTCAAGCCGGCAAGCAAGTTGCAAACTCTCATCCTACTAAAAATATCATGTCCACCACTAGACCTCTAGAGCTGCTGCATATGGATGTGTTTGGCCCAACCTCTTATGCTAGTCTAGGTGGCAACTCATATTGTTTAGTCATTGTGGATGACTTCTCTCGGTTCACTTGGGTATTCTTTTTACCAAATAAAAGTGAAGTTGGAAAAAATATTTAAAAGTTTTGCAAAAAGGGCCCAAAATGAATTTGATTGCCCCATCAAGAAAATCAGGAGTGACAATGGAACTGAGTTTGTTAATACTAACGTCATTGATTTTTGTGATGAGTTAGGAATAAAACATGAGCTGTCAGCTACATACACTCCCCAACAAAATGGTGTAGTTGAAAGGAAAAACAGAACACTTATCGAAATGGCAAGAACCATGTTGGATGAATATGGAACACCAGATGCTTTTTGGGCTGAAGCCATCAACACAGCATGTCATGCAATAAATCGACTCTATCTACATCGACTACTCAAGAAAACATCTTACGAGCTGCTGGTAGGAAGAAAACCAAATGTAACTTACTTTTGTGTGTTCGGTTGCAAGGTCTACATTTACAAAAAGAGGACACACTTAGGTAAATTTCAAAGAAGATGTGACACTGGTATTATGCTGGGTTATTCTTCTAAATCTAAAGCCTACAGAGTTTTTAATAATTCAACTGGTTTGGTTGAAGAAACCTATGATGTAAAATTCGATGAATCTAATGGCTCACAAGGTGAGCATGAGAATTTAGCTGATGCAGGAGAAGATGCCTTGATAGAAGCCATGAAGAAGATGGAAGTTGGTGAAGTAAAACCCAGAGAAGACAATGATGAGAAACCAACAACTTCCATGATGCCTCAAAATGGATCACTACAAGAAGAAGATAAAAAGAATCAAGAAGGATTGAATCTGATAAAAAGTCATCATACTATTGCCAAAGATCACCCCGTAGATCAAATTATTGAGGATTTCAGTAAGGGTGTTCAAACTCGATCTAGGCAAGCTTCTTTTGCAAACATTACTCTTTTGTTTCTTGTGTTGAGCCCAGAACTATAGATGAAGCCTTAAATGATGATGATTGGATTATTACCATGGAAGAAGAGCTTAACAACTTCAAGAGAAACAAGGTATGGGACTTGGTGGATCGCCCAAAAGACCACAATGTCATAGGAACAAAATGGGTTTTCAGAAACAAGCAAGATGAAAATGGAGTTGTCACTCGAAATAAAGCAAGATTAGTGGCTCAAGGATTTACTCAAGTAGAAGGTTTGGATTATGGAGAAACTTATGCTCCTGTTGCTCGACTTGAAGCCATACGGTTCCTTCTAGCCTTTGCATGTCATTTCAATATAACTTTATTTCAAATGGATGTGAAAAGTGCTTTTCTTAATGGAGTCATTGAAGAAACTGTTTTTGTTGAGCAACCTCCTGGTTTTGAAGACTTAAAACATCCAAATCATGTATATAAGTTATCTAAGGCTCTCTATGGACTAAAACAAGCTCCAAGGGCATGGTATGAGAGACTTAGAAACTTTCTACTGAATAAGAACTTCAAAATCGGAAAGGTTGACCCAACACTATTTTCAAAAGACTTCAATGGTGCATTAATGATTTGCCAAATCTATGTTGATGATATTATTTTCGGTTGCACTAATCACTCTCTTTGCAAAGAATTCAGTGAACTGATGGCAAAGGAATTTGAGATGTCAATGATAGGTGAACTCACTTTCTTTCTTGGATTTCAAATCAAGCAATTAAAAAAGGGGACCTTCATATCATAAGAAAAATACACCAAGGATCTCCTCAAGCGTTTCAAATTGGATGAATGCAAGCCACTCAAGACACCTATGGCAACAAACACACATCTTGATCAAGATGTGGGAGGTAAGTATGTTGATCAAAAACTCTTCAGATCCATGATAGGATCTTTATTTTACTTGACAACATCTAGGCCTGATATCATGTTTAGTGTCTGTATGTGTGCTAGATTTCAGTCGGCACCTAAAGAAGTGCATCTTAGTGCCGTAAAGAGGATTTTTAGATATTTAAAGCACACTCCAGGTATGGGCTTATGGTATCCTAAAGGTGCTTCTTTTGAACTTCTTGGCTATTCGGACTCCGATTATGCCGGTTGCAAAATAGATCGAGAAAACACCTCTGGGGGTTGTCATTTGCTTGGAAGGTCTTTAGTATCTTGGTGCTCTAAAAAGCAAAACTCTGTAGCACTTTCCACTGCTGAGGCTGAATATGTGGCTGCCGGCAGTTGTTGTGCTCAGATCTTATTCATCAAACAAACCTTTCTTGATTACGGTATTAAGTTTGAAAATGTACCTCTTCTTTGTGATAATGAAAGTGCTGTGAAAATAGCAAACAATCCGGTCCAACACTCACGAACTAAGCATATAGAGATCCGACATCATTTTATCAGAGATCATGTTGTTAAAGGTGACATTATGCTTAGTCATGTTAGAACTGAGGACCAATTGGCTGATATTTTCACCAAACCATTAGATGAGGCTAGATTTTCAAGGCTGAGAAATGAATTGAATATTATTGATCTTTCCAATGTTGCTTAAGTCATGTCTCCTTATTTGTACTGTTTGCTTGTTGGCACCTTTTGGAAGTCTTTGGAGTTTTTAACATTAAGGGGGAGTCAAGAATGTCCCTCAATGCATCTCTTGTTACCCACTTATGTTGACAAAAATTAGCAGTGCTGATGCAAGTAAATTATTTCTTCAAGTTTTTTTTTTTAAAAAAAAATTATTTGCTAAAACTTCTGCCAAATTTCTTACTGTTATTTCTCTCAAGAAAATGAAGATAGATCCTTTCTCAAAGAAATGTTCACAAATAATAATAATAATAATAATTTTATCTAGCCACTCAGCACATGAGTTCTCTTTATCAAGCTTGAATTTGTCAATAATCATGCTTAAAAGGAGGAACTCATACAAATCAAGAATTTTAAAAAAAATTATATATTATCTTTCTGTCTCTTTTGATACTTATTGATTGCTCTTAAAGTTAAGATCTTTTCTTTGATCTCTCTTACTTGCTCTTATTTCCTTCTTTCAAGAGGATCTTGAAAATCTCTAAGGGTCTAGCTATTTCTCTTTGCTAACTAAAATTTGCTCTTTCACGATGGACTTAGTCACAACAGTGAGTTTCTCATCTACAGCAGACCACTTCTGCTCAGGATGCATTCACGACAGACTAAAGAAAATCAGTCCGTTGTAAATGTTCTTCCTTGCAAAACTGGTCCGGCGTATGTAAGAAACTTACTGTTTTTCTCAAAAATCGGTCATGTGTGCTATTGCAACTTTTAGTTTCCATTCCTTTTCCTTGATTCAAAATTGTTCTCTTCATTTGAAAAATTTGCTTATCTAAACTTGAAAAATCTATTCAAAATCTCTTCTCAAATTAGGACTTATCCTTGCTAATCTCTCTTTGCTTCTGAAACCCATTCTCTGCCTTGAATCCTCTTTCTTGGGTTTCACCAACCAGAGTAAAGTGAGGAAGTTGTCTTTTTCACCTGCCAACCAATCTCATAAAGAGCGAAGCACCTCCTTGAGAAGTTATTGTCTTCTGAAGCAATAACTTCCCGTTGGATACCTCCTTTCACTCAAAAAATTACTCAGAAATTACCACTTTCTCTTCGGTACTTCATCTCCCGAGCAACATTCCTCTCTCCATCGAAGCAAACCCTAACCGGGTGGCAGCGACGGTGCTCCACTTTGCTCGGAGAAGTGCTTCTAGGATGTGGTAAGCTTTCCCCTTCGTTTTTCTCAAGCCCTAGACTTAGAATTCTTGGTCTTAAGGTCCTTCTTCTCCTTCTTGTAGATCTAGTCAGTTCTCGCGCTTGTCTGTGGTTTAAAGGACAAAGTTGGTCTGTTAAGTGTTTGACGAAATGCCTAGGAGAAAAGACACAGATAAAAGGAGTCTGATGGATAGATTGGGTGAAATAATGAAAAAGAAGAAACAAAAATCCGCCTTTTCAACTCAGTCTTCACAAGGGGCAGTGCATCTAGAAGATACTCACACTCCAGGCAAGGTTACTAAGGTCACAACATCAAAGCCCCCTAGAAGAGATAAGCAACCTATTGTGTCTGAGCCTGTTTATGATTTTGTTTCTGATGATATTGAGTATGAGCCAAGTGGCGATTTTAGTTCTGAAGAAGAAAACCTTAGTCCTGAGATTGATATGATAATTGGAAATGAGTTAGCAACTCTTGGAGGAAAAATGTTGAGGTCAATCAGGCTTGTAAATGAAAGAAATTGGTTCTCTTTTGATAAACCCCCACTAGATGAGAAGTTTATCACACTTCTTCAGAAAAACATCTTTTGGGGATATAAGAACAAATGTGACAAAAAGGGAAAGTCAATCTCTGCCTTGAGTAAACATCAGTTTGTAGATTGGAATCAAATCTGCTCCATAACTAGATCATATCACATACTTGATTGTGTCAGATCCACTCCTTGATTACTTGAAATGGTGTCAGGTAATAATGCCTCATGGAATGAAGATAGAATCCTAGAATTCTATTCCTCTTTGCTTGTAAACAAAAGAAGACATTACATTCTATTTTCTATAGATGGAAAAATCAGAAAAGTGAGATCACCACACTTTGAATCAGCAATTGGAGCTTCAAGTCCTCAGGTCAATAGAACAAGAATTCATGACAAAATGTTCCTTGGAAATAGATGGAGACAGATTGGTGACATGCCTGATCTTCAGCTTTCAGCACATATCTATAGAGATATCACAGAAGAAAATTTCAACGCAAACAGAGCTAGCTGTTTGTCCGGAGAAGCCAAAACACTTCTATTGATCCTAAGGCATACAGTATTCCCAAAATCTGGATATAAAGAAGGTGTTACTCCAGTGTTGGCTTGGCTGCTACATATAATCCTCTCCAAGCAACCCATTGATCTAATAGATTATATTTTTGGAGAAATGGAGAAAGCAATTTACAGAAGAATGGGAAGTCTATTGCCTTTTGCTCAGCAAATATCCAAAATGTTACTAGCACAAGGGATAATTTCGCAGCAAGAAAGTAGTAGATCTTTTACCTGTCAACCCAAAAGATACAAGTTACTTAAGTTACCCACTGAGATGGCTGCACAAGGACCAAGGGTACCACCTGCACTAGATGATCCAAGTGATCATGGGGGAGACAGTGATGACAGCCCAGCTCATGATGGAGATGATCAACCTATCCCAAGCCATCACAGTTCAAGTCATCACAGTATTAGTCATCATACTCCAAGATACAATACACCTAGCTATCATAGCCATCCTCCTGTTACTCAGTCATCACTTCCATTTGTACCTCCACAGCCTGAAGACATTGAGGATACAGAAATTCTTGGAGGTAGTTCTCAAAAATCCTTGCAACAGTCTGTTGAACGAGATGCAGCAACTCAAGTTTACCTTAGCTCACAATCCTATCATGAAGCAGATTTTGCACATAGCCAAGGTGGACACTTTAGTCCTAGTCATATTCCTCCAGCATCAAGTCATCATGCTCTACCCCCAGCAGAACACTCAGTCATGGGCTTTCTTTCTCATCATGATGAAAATTCTGAAGGAGATGAACTTGGAGAAATTGATAGACTGCAAGAACTTGTTGCTGCCTCAAGGTTTGTACAAGATTAGGAATTCAGGCCTGCAGCACATGATCATGAAGCAGGTGGTTCTACTTTACCTCAAAATTTATTAGCTCCACAGCACTCCCATCACACTGCTCATGAGCATGAAGAAGAAAATCCTGATGTTGGACAGCATCGTGCGTGGAATGAACAACATCCTGAATGGTTCAGTCTTTTTGAGACAAGATACAACTCTGATTTGAAGGATGCCCAAGAGAGATTTGCTGAAGAACAGAGGCTAGCTGCCTTGAGGCACATTGAGCATATGGCTGCTCTTCAGCAATACCATGATCAGGTTCAGTAAACCCATGAGTTAATGAACAAGATATATCAAGAACATGGCAGAATAAAGGATGAGAATTCCAAAATTTTTGATATGCTCAAGAATAATCAATGGGATCTAAGAACATGGCTTACTCAAGTAAACACAAATCAAAACATGCTCAAAGACAGGCTATATGACCTCAATACCAAGCTAAATGCTCAAGAAACTAAATTCCATCAGTTTGCTGATTTTTCTGAGCGGATGTTCAAAACCAATGATGATACAATCCATGGGGTGGAACACACTCTTCGGGGATATATAGATCACTTTGATGCCTCAATGACAAATTTGGTCTCAAATCAAGAACAGCTTGGTGACATCATCTTTGACTAGACTACTCCAATTATTGACTCAGTTCATGAACTTCAAGAAGACTTTCAGAACTGGACAGTTGAATCTCAGCCGGGAGATCCAAATTATCCCAGTTGGCATGATAAAGCTATGGCATCTCCAAAGCACTCAGCAGAAGAACACTCAGAGCAAGCAGCACCAACTCAGTCTTCCCCAAGGCACAGTATCAGCCACCGAGCATCAACTTTGTTCAAAAGGACCTTCTCCAGGCGCAAGAAGTGATTTTCATTTTGGAAATTGATGCCAAAGGGGGAGAAATTAGACTAGAAAAATAATCTTTAGAGTAATCCTTAGAGTAGAAGTAGAAAAACAATCTCTTTGTTTTTCCTTGATGTGTTGGTTGGTCTGAAAATATTTGTGCTTATTCTTATCTGCTCTTTCTACTGTTAATGCTTGCTGGGTTTCCCTTAAATCTTACCATGATGTTATTGCTTAACTTTCTGAAAATAGTTCTTTTTAAGCCTAAGCACATCTTTAGGGGGAGCATATTCTATCAAATTTATGCTTTTTGTTCTGTCAAACTAACAGTCTTTTGCAGAAGAAGAAAAGTTTTTCATCTGAAATCAAGAGGGTTGTCATCAATCACCAAAAAGGGGGAGATTGAAAGCATCTAGGCCCCCTAATGGATTATTTAAATTGTTTGTCAGGTTTTGGTGCTTCATGACCAACTAAATTAGCTTTATTAGATTTCATCGGAAAGGAGGATCAAGATTAAGGTTTCCTTGTTCCTAGTTCTTTGACTTGGGAGTTGATTCAAGTCTTTTAGATGTGTTGTTCTAGTTTTCAACCGTACTATAAAGCGGGATTATGCATAAGTTCAAAATATTGGTTCCTAGGACTTTTTAATGAGACTACTTGGAGCTTAGATCAATTCTTTTCAATTCCTCTAAAAAATCTTGTCTTGAGTTCATATCCCTTTCAAGTCAAATTCTAATGCTTTTTAAAACTGAACTCAAACCGAGCGTTTCCCATTTACGCCGGACCAAGTTTTTGTGTCCGGTGCAGATAGCCTTTCCCTTGAAACCAAATTGAGTGCATTAAGGTTACAACGGACCAAAAATCCTTCATTTGCATCAGACCACCTTTCTTGGTCCGGAGTAAACATAAAACTTACTGGTTTTTGCTGTTGAAACCAATTCCCTTCTTGTTTCATGACCAGTAAGTTTACCTTCTGCGACAGACCAAGTTTTTCAGTCTGTCGTAAACTTGTCCTTCATTGTCTCGCAACGGACCAACTTTTGCTCAAAGCATGTGTACGACGGACCAACTCTTCTTGGTCCGACGTAAATGCATTTTTCGCTGTTTTGGGTCCGGAGTACATTGAGCCTCTTGTATACTTTGTCAATCCTTGTCAGATACAATCATTTTGAGTTGTCTTTTCAGTTTGACATTGGCAAACGGCTACTTTTTGCCAATAACGGCTATTTGCTTCCTGTAGCCTATTTAAACAGTTCAGAGGCTCACCAAAAGTAGAACTTTTACATCTCTTTGACATCTAGCATCCCAAAAGCTCAAAAGCCCTCAAAGAGACCAAGCTCAAACTCTGAAAAGCAAAAATCCTACACTCTTACAGCTCCAAGTGAAGTCTAGTTTCAGTAGTGTCTAGTGAACCAAGAGACAGGGCTTGTGGATGGTCTATTACTCTTGGAACTAGCTGTTCCTAGACGGTTCAGTGGTGGTTGTAATGCGACCTATCCAACTGTGATTGTGGAAGGCCACTATCATTGTGAGAGGTTTGGACTCACCTCACCGGAGTGGTAAAAGAGTCACTTTAGTGACAAAACCAGAACTACTACAGTTAGTTGCTGGTGGAGCAAAACTTCTGAGAAAGTGCTCTAACGGGGATGTAGGAGTTTTATCTTTGAACCCCGGTGAAAATCTCTCTTGTCTCCGTGCTTTATCTGTCTATTTTTTTATCTTTACTTCCTAATACTTGTTTACTATCACTTGTTACTCAATCTATTTTACATGTCTTAAATATGTGAACCTTCTGCTTAATAGATCTTAAAAGGTTTTAAAATTGCCTATTCACCCCCCTCTAGGCCATACCGATCCTTTCAGTTTAGAAAAAAGAGGAAACAAGAATAGACAAGTAATAAAGAAACTTATGCGAGGAAATAGATGTACTGCTGATGTCACCCCTAACATCAGCATGGCTGGGCTCGGCCGTGATGCTTTGATTCCCGTGCCGCCACGCGGCGTGTCCTGACTGGCCATGCGCGCGGTATGATCTCAATCGTAAATTAGAAAATCGACGGTCACAATCTGATCCAAGTCTGCATGAAAGTAAGCTACATGGAGAGCTATCACAGTGTCTACGCAGCTCAATCCTAGCCCTTCTTCTAAGATCTAACGGCCACGAATCAATCTACCCAAAACTACATGAATCAATCCCAGCCTTCAATCCAAAATCAACGGTCTAGCTATGATCTCTCCTACGGCGATGCAGCGCTACGTGGCAGAGTAAAACCGTCGCTACGTGGCATGATCCACGCCGCTCTTCTAGCGATCCAATGGTTCCAATCTAATCCAATCTGTGCGTGAGATGTGCGTATGTGGACTTACCGGAGCCGCTTGATTCCGATCTGACAGTGGCTGTAATTCGCAAATTCCGGCGATGGTGCGGTGGGGTCTTGCTGCCAGAGTTAGGAACGATGACGTGCAGCGTGGCACCTTCATGCGTTCCAAGTGAAGTGGAAGGTCTGGTTGAACGCGCCTTAACACGGGGAGTCCGGATCTATGCTCGACCACCACTGGAACGGTCCACCGACGGCGGAAAACAGCAATGACCACGGCGGTGCTCCCTTACTTCGGCGAGGAATCATGGTGGATTGACGACGCTATGGGCGACAAGGCTTGGGGCAACAGTCGCGCAATGACACAGCGAATCTCGGAAGCCAATCCACGCATTAATTAGGCTCAGTTTCTGAGTCCGAGACAGCAGAGGAGACAAACCGTCGTGGTGCGATACGGCGAAGAATCTAGGATGATGACGACTGATGTGGAGCGATCTCGCTCGTCCGCACCGCACAGATCCGAGGGACCACGATGCGCCGCGCACGTGACAAGACCTTAGCCGTCCGATCAAAGATCTACGGTAAAGATCTAGGGTTCGAAACCCGGGTTAGGAACGGTGCGGGTCTGGGCTGACAGGTTAGTGGGCTGAACCCAACTCGGTTTGCCCGCTAGGGTTTCTCCTTTTTCCGAATTTTCCTATTTAAAATAATTCTAGTTATTCCAGTAATTCAAGAAAAATAGCAAAAATATCAGAAAATTCCAAAAAAAATCTAAAAAATATTTTGAGACATTTTGAACATAAATAAATATTTTCAACAAAATTTTATATGAAATTTCCAAATATTTAAATAATTCACTAAAGGACTTAATTCAAATTAATTCCAAATAAATTTCAGAAAATTCCCAAAAATTCAAATAACTCAATAAATACAAAAAAAACAAAAAAAATAGGATGTTACAGATACCACCAATGTACTCAAGATCTTGGATTATTTTACAAGAAGGACCAAGACTTACCTATGGTTGGATATACGGATACTGGTTATCTGTCTGGTCCCCATAGTGCCAAATCTGATACTGTAGTTGTATTTCTCTGTTATGGTTCAGTCGTTTCTTGGTGATCTTTTAAGGAGATCTTGGTACCTACTTCTACCAACCACTTAGGGATTATAGCATTATATGAAGCCTCATATAAATGTGTTTGGCAGAGACATGTGATTAGCTATAGCCAGAAGTCATGTGGCATTAATACCGTCGATACCCCCACGATTATCTATAAAGATAATGCTGCTTATGTTGGACAAATACAAATGGGTTATGTAAAGAGAAATATCAAGAAACATATTGCCCCTAAACTTATCTATCCTCATGAACTCTAGAAGAATGGTGATGTGAAGATACTCCAAACTAAGTTATGTGAAAATCTAGCAAATTTATTCACTAAGTATTTGCCAATATCTAGTTTTTAAATATGTGTTCATGGCATTAGCATAAGACAACTTAGAGATATGTAGAGTTCAAGGGGAGTAAATCCCTGAACCATGACCCTTAGCATGATCCTAAAGATCCTACTTTAAATCCAAAAGATTATAAATTGCACTTTTACTCCCTTAGTGAGTTTTTCTGAAGTTTTCTAACATGAAAGTTTTTAATGAGGCAACTAATGTAACACAATGTGCGATTTCAATGTACTCTTTTCTCCATCTTTTTTTCCATTAAGTTTTTGGGAAGAGTTTTTTATGGGACATGTGTATTACGCAGTATTCACCCATGGGAAGTGTTGAGATATACTAGGACTCTCAGTCTTGATGGTCCATACATGGTTGGACTCTATCTCGTTGCAGGCAAATCTGAATCCATCTTTTATTGGCTTCTACTATAAATATGTCACTTTATTGTACAAGAGAATCAATCTAATAAATAGATAATAGTTTTGTCTTTCTATATCGTGTGTGCTCTCTATTATTATTCTTGCTATTCATTTAAACTAGCAAACTTACTCGCGCAATTGCGCGGCTAGATATTATGAGATGGTTATCTTTGATATATATAACTATATTTTCTATAATTGTGTATTTTTTATATAACTCTAATATCTATATAGATTAATATGCACCGTTATAATCTGGTCCCACCAAAATAAGTGATGGAGATCTTTGAACTCTTTCTTTTAAACTAAACCGTTATCGTATGGAATCTAATTTCTAATTTTTTAATGTAAATGTAAATAATACAAACTCTTGCTTTTAATCTAGACCGTTATAATCTAGATCCTGTATTATGCAATACACAAACTCTTTCTTTTAATCTGGACCCATCACGATCAATGATGTATATCTTTCTTTTTTCCTCCGATTAATGTGAGAATTTCTAGCCTTGAGAGCGAACGTGGTGGCTTTTTTTGCCTCTACTTTAATATTATAATAGATGCATTGTGATGGATCTACCGCGGATGTCATGGTTTTGCAACAGGGCCGACCCGGCCGAGCGGCAATGCGTATCGGTGCTTTTTTTTCCCCCAAACGACTCTCAGGATGTTGATCATACGTGCCTGACAATCTTTCGGTTTCTAATACGAAAAACGGAGGGAACATGACAATCTCATTAGGCTGTTGAAGCCTACTGATGTAGCAATGTCAGATTTTGGTCACTAGAACAATGCAATGTCGAGTACAACGTAGTGATTGCTTGATCGTTCTCGAGAATAAGAGACGACGTGCACATTGTGACATTGTGGTCAGGGAACTAAGAATGCTTACATGGTCATGGTTGAGGAAGTCTTCCGTACGTGTACTGCCATTGGTGATTTTCGTCCATTTCATCGTGCAAAGAGACGCAACCGCTATCATGTTTACGTAGCTATAGTCTTATACTTTAAAATAATGGAGATGCCTTGAATACCACTTGTTATTTTTTGTTGTATAACTCAAATATCTATATATAATTAATCTAAACCATTATAATTTAATCACACCAAAAAAATATGATAAAGATCCTTCTCTTCTTGTTTCAATTAATGTGAGATTTTTTTAAAAAAATGAAAAGCTCATGCGCCGGCGCTTTCGCAGAAAAGCCCTCGAGTCTTCAACGTCGGCGCTTTCATAGAAAGGCCCCGAGTCTTCGACGGGGAGGTTTTCTTTGCCGTCAGAGCGTTGGATCAAAATTCGCTCGGCGCAGCGTAGCGCATGGTACGGACTAATATTAACTTATCGACCTATGACAGACAACATATTACATATTCTAGCTCCACGTCATTTTAACCATCCCTCTATGCATCAGCCCCTCCTGGTGAGTCCACGTCATCATCCTTGTGGAACTTCATAACGGCGCCCAGTATCGGGCTCAGCACAGTCCTCTTCTTCTTCTTCTTTGGCTTGAACTTTTGCAGCAGCTGCAGTGATTGATGGATCTCAAGGAAATTAGACATTGCACATACATACAACATGGCATATTGTGATATATCAAGGAACTAAGAATTTACATGGCTGAGAATGTTACAAAGGATGGATCATAAAAGGCTGACCTTTTTAATCGCAGCTTGCTGTTGGCTGCAAAATGCTTCTTTGTTTTGTTTCACGTACTCCTTTAGCTCTTCTCCGTCCATAGCTTCCATCCTGGCCAGCTGCCAATAACAAAATTAACAAGAACTGGTCCTGTGAGACAAGCCTATATAAGATTTGTGTCGGAGCCTAGATAGCTAGTTAACTACTTATTTTTATGTCAAACAGTAGCACGGTTACAGATGAAGTGATTACCGTGTCTTGATCATTAGCGCTGGAAATCTCTTACTACATGCAAAAGGGAAGGAAAAAGAATAACTTCTGTTAGGATGAAGCAATAACATTTACCCATGAATTGAATTCCTCTGTTTGTCTCCTTGTTGTTCTATCTTCAGCATTGAACTGCTCCTTCTTCTCTGCTGAAGACATCGCCTTCTTTTCATTATCTCCTCGAGCCATATCAACTACAAAGTGATTACTGATTAGGTGAGGACTTGTAGTTTTGGGGTGCAAGAACTCTTGGAATGATCAGGTGTATTTATAGGGAGTTCCACCACGAGATTAGTCTTGTTCTTTTTTAAAAAAACAATGAAAATTTAAGAAACAAGACACATTGATTCTTTACCTTATGATAACATGTGAATGAATAGTTGGCACCAAGCTTTTTGCAGTTTATGCCAGATCCATTAAATGTTGCTTGATATTTGCTGGATTCAAGGAGTTCACATGGACTTTTTATCTAGATATTACATCTGCAAGATGTTTGTTTAGCATGACGCTTTCTTTATGCTGAATTCAAGAAGAAAGATAAATCACATTTTTGCTTGGGATATTGTCGTTTCTCTTTCTATCATTATTATCCATAATTTCTGCAAATAACTGTTGTCTTGTCTTTGGAAAAGCACATGCTTCTTAGGTTGGGTGAAACACTACTGTGGTTAGTGTTTTTTCTTTCCCTCTCAATATTCCATTTTTTTTGTTCTGTATCCAAAAGCTCATATCTGCCCCATGCCTTTAAACATTGCATTGTATTTTTAAGTTTACAGTTTGACTAATTATGCTTCTTAAATACTAATTGCTTCCATAGATTATGAAAAAGTTTATGAACTGTTGCATGTGTTATTCCTCTTTATTACATTGGCAAAAGGCAAAAGATGCCAATGTAACAAAGAGTTGGATGTGAGCATCAGGCTTAGTTAGCGAAGAACATGTCAATATCTTGTAGGGCGACTTCACTGCTAGATTATTCTTACTATTTCTTTATTAAAGAAATAAATAATTAACTAACTAAAATATTATTTTGATCCTTAGCTTGTAGGAACATGTAAATAGCTGCCACTAAGCCATTGGCAGAAGGGAGTTCACATGGGTTTCTTCGCCTAACCCTCAAAGCTAAAACTGTTGTTTGATACTTGCTATATACAAGGAAGCTCACATGTGTTTCATGATTCAAATTTTACAGTTACAACTGTTTGTTTAGCATGACAAAAGTGTAAAATAAATGAATTACTGTGGCAGTTACAACTGTGTGTTGATCAAGAGCCATTTTAAGATGACAATGAATGGGAATTAATAATAAAGAAATAAGCTATCACACTCTCTACATCATTAGCTTGTGGGAACATGTCGAATCAAAGGCAGCTATTGAGTTGTTTGCATTATGTTGCTTTGAATGCATGAAAAGATTTCTTGAACTTTAGAAGGTTGTTCAGATCAATCTGTTGCTTGATCTAAACTTAATGGCAAACTATTTTGCTTAAATCTTGATGAGTCCCAACTGATTCAAATTAGTAACTGCTGCATTTTTTAAAAAGAAGTAACGTAACTTAGACATTTCACCTCTTTTACACTTTCCCAGGTCTCAAGAAAATCATCATCTTGACAGGTTGCAAACCCTACAATGCCCAGATAAACAGAGATTAAGTTTAGAATATTGACAATACAGTTATTACCAAAGATTCTCTACACATAGACACAGATAATTCTTAAAGTTCTTGTCCAAATTAACTCACTCTCTAGATCATTAGCTTGCCGAACGTGTGAATACTGAATAGCTGCTAATAATCTGTAAAAACTAAAAAGTTTTCTGAATTCCAGGATGATGTTCACATTAGTTTTTTTTTATCTGAACACTATAGGAGAGCTACTACTGTTTTACGCTTGCTGAATTCCAGGAGGTGAACATTGGTTTCTTAATCTAATCCTTACAACAAACTGTTTCGTGTAACATTTGCTCAAGACTAGAAGGTTCACATGGGTTTCTTGTTCTAAAAAGTTACATGTGATTTATTTAGAAGGAGAGGTGCAACACCCTGACCCAAAATTCGCTCAATGCCTAGGCCACGCATGCATAGCACCGCACTAACACTTTCGTTGTCGCTTAATGTAAAAAGGTTAATCCGGAGGTGTTATGTTTGAACCTAATAGGCATTATATACTACTACAACTCACTTTAGACAAACAATGTGAGACTAATCTCACTTTAGGCTCACATGGGCCTTCACACTGAGCCGAGATATTACATTCACCCCCTCTTAAGGGTTGACGCTCTCGACAGCACACTGTATACATGGCAAATGATCAGAACCACCCCTTGATACACGTCTGTGTGTCCAGTGCCAGCACATATGCCATGTTGTGTGTCTACTCCGGACCCACATATGCCATCCGCATAGACTGCGCACTTGTCCCACACGCGCCCGTGCAACGAAAGTTGATGCTCTAATACCATCTGTAACACTCTAACCCAAAATTTGATCAAAGCCCAGCCCATCGTGGGGCAGGCCCAAAATTGTATAACACCACATTTACACTTTCATCCTTGCTTTGTGTAAAAAAGAGTTAACTCGGAGCTGCTATATTTAAACCTAACAGGTATTATATACTACTACAACTCACTGTATACAAGCAATGTGGGACTAATTCCACCACCGTTCCACATAGCTCACATAGGCTTTCACAATAACTGACCGGGGTATTACAAGAGGAATCGCAGAAAGAAGAGGGAGGAAAGGTGGCGTTTCTCTTCCACTCACATATCTCTTTTTCCCCTTAATTTGTGTAAATAATTGTAATTACCATTGAAAAAGGCGAAAAGCTACTCGTAGGTTATTCAGTTTCTCTCATCTATCATGTCAAAACTGCCACTTGTTTTAGTTTTCATACCAAAGTTAATCTGGAAGCTAATGAATTGTTACCAAAGTAAATCTGGAAGCCAATGAATTGTTACCAAAGTTAATCTGGAAATTAAGACTACCAGCAAACAAAAGGGGAAATGGTAATAACTCTATACAATGTACAATAATATTATAGTCTTTTCAGTTACAGAATGGTGATTAACTGACTACAGGTTGGAGAGAATAACTCTGAAGTCTAAATTGTTGGTGTGGAGACTGTGAATTTAGATCTATACATTTGCAATTTAAATTTGAAAAGAAAAGTAGGGAAAAAATAATTTACTCATAATTATGTACCTACAGGTAAAAAATTACTTATTTTGATGGGGATATTTTTATATGTCACTTTAATGTTTTGTAGTTCCTTATATGAACAGGATTTCTCACTCATATGTGACCTGCCAATGCTCTCTTGGTTCGGAATTACTAGTTCCAATGGTATGTATCAAGCTTTCCCTATATTTATAGAAAAACAAACCTGCACACTAAAAAGAGGGATAAGAATAATTCACATCAATCCTGTCACTTCTGTAATTCTTTTCCACATTTCATTTTTTTAATTTTTACCTTGAGGCGAGTCCGATCCAACAATTGATGGTTGAGATTATTTCTTAGTTTGTTTACAAACGACATATCCAAACATCACACTAGCTTGTAAACATAACATAAAAAGAGACTAAGCACAATCAAAGCACGGAATAGACAAAATAAACATACATGATCCAGAAAAGAAAAATGAACCTTGAATGCATAGGCTTTGACTCCTGATAGGCTTCTTGATCTCAATCATCATCATCAGAACACATGTTTGTGTTCTATAACAAGATAACATCAACATAACAACGCAAAGTGTTTCACACAATAGAAAGTGTTATATAGACTGGGCATAAACATGTTATACGGACATATAAGGCCATTGATGAAGTAGACGATGCTCAGCTTGGGTTTACATAGACTGGGATGGTCGAATAGTGAAGAGGCATATCAGACCTTTGGCATGACAAGCACAACGGTTACCATGTTGCTAAAAGTGTCGGTGATCAATCGCCAAAAGTGCCAGTGATCAATCGCGTGAAGAAGCATGTAGTGTTCACTTTCCATTTTTGATGACATACAACTCACAATTGAATAATGCACTGAATTTTCTTGATGCCAAACACATACATTATGCGCTTAAAAATAATTTATCATTTCAAAGAGAACAGATTAAAGAAAAATCTTATTAGGTAGTACTTCCATAAATAGTATTAATTTTTATGATAATTTAGTCTGTTCTTCTAAAAGTAAGACAATTTAATATTTACAGTATTAACAATCTTATTAGGTAGTACACCATATGTTCATATACTACTTAAATACGCTAGCCTGAGAGATTAATGAGAGGTATAAGTTTGTCATGTAGAAACTACATACTGGTTATCATTAGCTCCATAACTAAGAAAACGTGGGCATTTTCCCACTATATACCCTTGGGGGTTGTTTGGATCTCGAGTTTTATTAAAACTAGATTTAGTTAGCCAAGATTTGGGAACTCGCAAGTCACAACCTAAACTTTGTTTGATAGTCTAGGATAAAACCAGAATAACAAAAAACAGTTTGCGAAAAATAATTCAAATTATGAGTTTTATGAGAGAAAAAACTCCCACCTGTTTTTCACAAAACTCAAAAACTGAAAAATAGCTAAACATCTGAAAGTCAGTTTCAGCTCAACAATGTTTCACTAAATGCGATCTTAACCGAATAACAGCTTAAACTCCGTATTGCTAAAATTCACCCCCAAATGCGTTTACACAAAATCGAATAACAAAACTCATGATTCAAATGGCCACTTGAGGTATCACATGTAGACTTTGAGCAAATTGTGCACAGCCCGAGCCCAACTGGCTTGTCTGTCTAAGTTGTGTTTAGGGCCAAGCTTTGCTGGGAAAATTAGGCACAATAGCTAACCCAGCATATCCAACTTTTTGAAATATGGCCCACAGCTTGGCCAGCCCAGGCACATTAATGGCCAAGGCTCGAACTGAAGTCCAGTGACCCAAAAGGAATAGAACGGAGCACTGGCCTAGATGGAACCGCAGTTTGCTCAAGTCTTCACATGTATCAATAATGGATACTCAGTTGATAGTGTACTCCTATTTGACTTTCAGATCATATGCTGACTGATCCTACAGAGAGGTTGACCTTTTATTTGTAAGTGTTAGGTAATAAGTCTTAATTTGCTCAGCAACGGGGATGGCCCCTAATTGTACCGATCATCCCTCACAAAAAGCTTAAAACTTGCTCTAAACAAATCTTAGGGGTAAATCGCAATGAAGGTAGTCAAATTTGTTTGATTTTTTATTTAATGTGAATTGTATCCTTGTACAATACATACTTCGTACATTGCAATTGTACAACCAGAAGAGAGAGATCAGGATGCCTCAATACAGAAATGCGGTACAATACAGGAGATCACAGTGCAGATTAACAAGTGTATAAGCACATTCGATGTTAATACCTGGTGTCAGGCACATTCAGGTAGTTGGAGAACTCGCAGGAATGAATGGCTCGTTGCGGGAGAGGTTCCTGGCGGCCATGGCGCCGTCCTCCGCAGAGAAGAAATCTACTTCGGCGCACGGAATGGCTGATCGCGGTGTCTTGCCATCACTGTAGCCGCCCATTCGGCCGCCAGTCGTATTAGAGGCGGGAGGTCCCTGGGGGCGCCACAGCCCTGGAGGAGACGCGGATGGCCTCGCCGGCGGATGTGCGCGCGACCGCTGAGGCTACGCGCCAAGGAACATTCCGTGCCGTACTCGCGGCGGGCGCGTCAACCGGGGTTGGCCGGCGGCGCGGCGCGCGTCGGGGGGCTGGGGCTTAGTGTCCATGAGGTTGGAGGAGGCCGGCAAGGGACGACGGGAGAGAGGAGTGGGGTGATTTCTACGGCGGAGGTGGCGCGGCCGCCGGTCGGGGCTGATTTGAGATCGATTTAGTATCGAAAAAATTGATGATTTGCCACTAAGTTGAGGGTTCCATGATTTACCATTTAATTTTTTACTGATATTTGAATCTCACAGCCATTCAATGTTTCACTGATATTTGAATCCTACAACCATATATGAATAAAGAAGAACTTGGCAAATACTTAAATCCTCAACTTGGGCGTAGCAAATCCTCAAATTCCCCGTTAGCATCTGGATATATCAGCGCATCGTGTTATGTTTCTATCAACCGGCGAAAGTCCCTTTGGAACGCAAATTTCGCAGGATTTTCAGCCCAATTCTCACAGGATTTTGAAAAACCAAACGGCACCGAAGTTGAAGAACAGATTACAGGAAGCAAGCAGCAGCAATGCAACAACGCTATGAGACAAACAGTAAACACAGGAAAACACGACAGCAAGACAACAAATTTAGAGCTCATCATGCAGACATCCAGTGCCTATCTGCAACTGCTTTCGGTTTGTTTGAAGAAGAAAAAAATCTCTGACACTACAAACCATATGGGAACACAAATGCGCCTCCCTTCACTGGATACAGGTTATTCTTCTTTCTATAATGTTACAGAAGTGATGATCGATAAACATCTTTTCTCACAACATATTTTTGCCATCACATTTTTTTATCCCCAAACGAACAAAGAATGCCAGATAAAAAACCAGGAGCAAAACTGATTGCCCAGAGATGCCAAAAATGTTGAGAAGTTACAGGTGTGGTGGCTCGACAAATCGATGGTCATGTCCAGTTTCTTCACTTCTTGTCATGTTGTCCACGCAGCTTAACTAACAAGTTTGGTGTGCCGATTCAGCTGGTGCTATTTACCAGCTGATAGCATCTTCTGAAGCTGAATCACCTGCTGCTGCTGCTCAAGTGGCAACGAACTCAGCTGCTCAGGTGTCAGTTGCAAGACTTGCTGCAGAAGAGCTGACTCAACGTCGGGCGTGAGCTGCAGCAGAGCGAGCAAGAATTGGATTTGTGTGCGCATGAAGGTTACGAATCATTCAGTAACTTTGTGCATCAATTCAATTCAGCAGAAATGATACCAAATGTTTAGATAAGTCAGGTTTTTTAGTTGCTTACCAATCTCCCAGATTGGAAAATGGAAATATAAACAGGTAGAATAAAATAACGGAAAACATGCAAGGGGATTACCTGAGACTCTTCATTCTCTGGTTGCTGAAAGCTAGCAGCACCAGAACTATAGCTCCCTGTTGGTCCACCAGGGACCACTACTTGGGATGGAGCAGAATAAACACTGGAACTGTTGTTTACAATTCCAGGCATGGATGTTCCATCCTCCAATTTTCGCAATTTTGAAGGATGAGCTAACTCTGTCAGATGACTTGTTTGATCAGGCAATCTCATTTCCTTCGGTGGTATCTCAGGTGCAGAAGCAACCTGCAATCGGACATTATTGAGTAAGCCTGGAACTGGATAGTAAAATCAAAGTGCATCTTCTCTATAAAGACCGCGTGAAATAACTTGAAAAGAATAATTCAGTTCATCTATGTGCATAACCAAGCGTAGATGCTTAGTTAATTAACCGTACTAGACTACAAGGCAGTTTGATGAATCAATTTCATAGTTTACAGGAATCCTGTATATTAGGCAGCCTGGTTAATATGATTCATCATAAACTTTCGCTTGCTACATAAAATTAAGACAGCATTAGTGAATTACAATAGCTTCTTTACAAGTGAAAAATACCTGGTGGAGATGAGGATGGGTCAAAGGTAGTTGCTGTACGCTAGTTGGCATAACTGGTGGTCTAGGGTGCTGTGCCATAAATGGGGGCTGAACTTGCGATATCAAGCTTCCTGAGGTTGCAAGGGGTTGAGTAGGAACACAGGAAGAGGTGCCAAGGGGCTGAGATAGCATTGGAGGATGTGCGACCACCCCAGGCTGATGTCCATGTGGAAACATTTTGACTGGAGGCTGAGACGAGTGCTGATACTGAGGAAAATTATGCAGTGGTGCAGTTGGTTCCTGCAGGACAGTAGGGTTTGGTGGTATATTGGCTGGCAAGCTCACAGACGGTCTTGGAACAATTGGTATCATAGCATCAGGCTGTGGAAATGGTTCATTGAGGTGAGATGAAGATTGTGCCAAGGAGCTAGAGTGCTGTTGGCTCTTTGCCATCTGCATCTGCGATTTGAACAAAACATAGATTATCCGTACATTACAGAATCAAAGAAAACATTGGGTGCCTCAAGCTGAAAAGAAAATCAGAACATACCATCTGAGGTGTCACCATCCCGAGCGTTATTTGTGCCTGCATTAGAATAAGGGGAAAAGTCAGGAGGTTCTAATATTCCATTTTATGCTAGAGCAACGACTGAATGATGGACAAAAGAATTTCAAAACAAGCTTCTTTCGTTATTCATAAAACACAAGAAATAAAGAGCACATGAAGTCAACTCCCATCTTTTTCAACAACGGAACTCCTGGTGAACATGCCAAATATTTTATATCACACAAACAGATAAGCAAAACTGTTCAATAAAATCAAAGAAACCTGATTTTTTGTGCCATCCAGGAGCACAAGACAACAATGAATTATATCAAAGCTCTAAGAAGCAGCATCAGGATATGCAAAGTAAACAATTGGAACAACAAAACTTCAATGTAGATTAGTAAATATAAAACATGCGAATTGATTAAAATTCTATTTAAAAAGGCACAAAATGTCTGAAGAGAAATGAAGCATAACAACAACAACAACAACAACAAAAAAGAGGCACAAATTTTGGTTAAAGAAGGAACTCATATGGACTCCACAACCTAAGAAATACTTAATATACTTAGACCTAGTACAAAATAATTGCTTTTGAAGGGGAAATCTAGAACAAAATAACAGTAACAAAGAATAAGCAATTGATTAATTGCATAATCAGTATTATCAAAAGCTAACCTGAAATATGGCCTTTGGAAGCTGTGGAATTCCTTGCAGCAGTTTTTTGGCAAGGTCCTTATTTTGAGTAGTTAGGTTCTGTCATAAAAAAAGCATTAACAAACTACAGTTAGCAATGGGCAAATTGTAATCTTCAAGAAATTGAAGTGCTTGAGATTTCAACATAACCTTCAATTCAGACATGATTTCATACAACTGATGCCTTGACATTCTGGCCAAATAATGAGTAAGAGGGTCATTTCCAAGCCCATATTGGACTGGTAAACCATTCTGTACATTTGCCGTTTGAGCACCTCCAAGAACACCAGCCATCACAGATGCAGCATGTATTGCTGGTGGAAGACCAACATGCTGATGAAGGCTGGTGTCTCCTACAACGGAAGTCCCAGTTAATTGTTTCTGAGCATCTGTGGGATCCCATTAAGAGATCAATGTTCACATCCACAAACATAAAATCAGCAGATTAGAAGTTTTAAAGTATACACATAAATTAGATGATGAAATGAGACCAACCAACACTAGATGTCATTCCTGGTCCTCCACGACCCTGCAATTCATAAATGTATCCAGAACAAGTCAATGGTTGCTTTTACTGAAAGTTTAAGACCAAATCAATTTCAATTGGTTGAGATTTTCTACTGTTTATTCATGAAATAAGCATACACCAAGTCCATTTCAATATTGAAGCTACTTGATTTCCAATATGTAAAGTTGATAGGACAGGATAGTGAAAATTAGTGTTTTGTATGTAGTTATGTCATGCAAGTACATTTCACTGCAATCTCCAGATAATTTAGCATAAAAATTGTTTTCCTTCGTAAATCACTGGATAAATCGATCAACTGTATCAGTTGTGAACTTGTGATACACAGTATTTTCTTGTATGTGCATTCTGACATTTTGGCAACAAAAACTGGCACATATATATCAGCATCAGTCACTGCCGTGGGGATAGATACAAATGCTGTTGATAGCAGCTAAGGACATAGAAACTATTTTGCAAGAAAAAGGTATTAATGTAACACCAAGCCAAAAGAAAACTATAAGCGCTTATGCACATACAGAAAAGGTCAATTGGATATATCATTTCAGCAATCAATTTACTAATAGTTCCAATCCTTTTGCTTGAGCATATCGTAAAATATGCAATTATAAATGCATTGACCAAGTATACATCTTCTATAAGAATATTCTTCTTTTTCTAGTTGCAGAGAACCTCACGTTATTCAGCACAATTCTGGTGAAGTTCTCCCAATCATGATATATGCTTTTGTTAAGAAGACAGCTTTGGCACATTACTTCATGAAGGAAAAAATGAGGCAACAGAAATATTTTTGGAACCACAATACCAAAGATGATGCACCGTACAGAATGATAATTTGACAAGGTAATTTAGCAGATAAAGCAAGCATGTGTATGTACAGTTAGGCAGCTGTACATACATACACATGCTGTGGAGGAAAGTGAAACAGGAGACACAGGGTGGTTGGAGAAAACACTACTATTATCATTCATGGGAACCAAAGCGATACAAGCTTTCATCTTAACATAGGACTTGCAAGGTGAGATATATGGTTCTTCTACAGTAATGAACTGAGGATCTTCGACCTTTTCTCTGTTTCTGTCAGTGTTCCTCCCATTTTCAGCAAAATCAACACGTAATTGACGTCCATTAATTTCATAACCCTGAAGGTTCCGACGTGCACTTAAAGCAGTCTCCTCATCCTTGTACTCGCAAAATCCATAACCCTTCGGCTTCCCAGTTTCTTTATCAATAACCAACCTGCAAGCAATTTTGAGCAGTCAGTAAGCAACAAAGTCTAAGCCGACCAGTTTTAGTCAAAACATCACTTAGGATGAATCGTGATCAAGAAGGGCACATGTATATACTACCAAACATATTGTTATCAAGAAGACACAGTTTAAGCGTTTTCCGTGATTTGTCGTAAAGAATTAGTTTGCATGTGTAGTTCAGAACTCAATTCGCATAAAATTAGGGAGAACAGAAGTACAGAACACTTGCTAATAATTCAATACCCCCACCAAACCAACCCACCATTCACCTCGTATGTTTTGAGTATCTTAGTAGTGCTGCACAATGAAGCCATCAAACTTCTATAAAAAATAATTCATATTCTCAGTGTTGCACAGTATAATGCTGTTCACAAAAAATCACAGAAAGTATTGTGTCCATACCACTGGCTAAGGAATTCCTTATTTTGAAAGAGAATAAACAGAAGGCACATCTGTGTATTGTCAATAACTGATGAATCCTACAATCCAACAACATGTCTATCTAATCATGTATTTGCGTAATCTTGTTAGCTTAATCAACTATCTTGCATACTAGTGGGGCACCCACAACTTTTAGGGTTTGTGCAGTTCAATTAAACATGAAGGAGACCAAGGGGCCGACTTCCTTGCAAATCGTACAATCCAACACCATGTCTATCTAATCCTGTATTTGCATAATCTCGTTAGCTTAACCAACTATCCTGCATACTAATGCCGCACACACAACTTCTAGGGTTTGCGCAGTTCAATTAAACCTGAAGGAGACCACAGGGCCGACTTCCTCGCAAATCTGCACGAGCTGCTCCTCCGTCGCATCGTACGGTATGTTCCCAACTGTAATCAAATTCAAAAACGAACGCAAATTTAACCTACACATGCCACAGCAATTTAGCCAACACAAATTTAGCGAGCAAGAGCACAATCACATCGAAATTCAAAAGAACCCAATCAAAGAAGCCACCTTTCTTTGGGGGAAGGAAAATCGAAAGGCGCAACATATATGTGGTCGACGGAAGCATAAGGGCGGTAAACCCTAAATCATACCAAAACTCAAATGAAATCAAATTAAACTCCAAATCCAACACCAGAACCAGTCGAATGCGCTTCCCTTCCTCGACAATTGCATCGACTACGCCTGTACAAAGGAAAATCCACCACGAATCGAAGAACAAGTTGGCGGCAGTTGACGCCGAATCGATGGAAAGGAGCCGGCTTTACTCGTGTAACCCACACCAGACCAGCCACCGAATCGAATCCGAAGCTCAAATCGAAACCTTCGGATCAAATCAGCCAAAGAAGATACCAAGAAAGCTGAGGGGATAGGAAAGAAGGGCGGGGAAGTACCGAAGACGCAGCGATTCTGAGCGCCCGCGGAGGCGGCGGCCATTGCTCAGCAGAGGTCGCCGGCGGCAGGGCGGCGGCCGGGCGGCAGCATCGGCGACTGGCGCGAGGCGCAAGTCTGGATAGGGGATCCAAGGCGAGGCAGCAGTGCCCTGTTTGTTTTGCTATTTCCAGCGAGAGAGATGGAATTGCCTTGGGTCACTGACTGGCTGTTGGTGTGGTGGGAATGGGAGTTTATTTCCAGCGAGAGGGGGGTCTTCGTTTCTGCTCGGTCGTTCGCTTGGCATTTTGCTGATTTTACAAGGGTGCGTATTTTGGCCTCTCATTTGCTTCAAGCCGTCAATTTTTTAGTTGTTTTTTTAAAATCGTCTGTTTACAAGATTTGATTGTGTGTATGTTTGGATATTTTACCTTAATCCCTCACTGTCAGATGCAATAAACTTGTAATTCTTCGATTCGTCAAAATCACACGCTTGCTAAACTTTACGGACACGAGTGAAATATATCGATCTCCTAATTCCCAGTAAAAAGGCATAACAATCTTCAAAAGAAGTCACACAATTCATCCTCTCTATGCTCATGCAATGAGGAGAGAACGAGTTTGACCAAGGAAGCCGAAAGGAAATCGCAGTGATTTGATTCGGAATAACCATAGCATAACTGAAGTCGATACCATAGCGTATTGAAGTAGGTCACTGCAACGTACTAGATTTGGTACTGTAACGTGATGAGGTTTATATTGTAGCATTGTGCCCACATTGTAGTGCCATTCAATGTACTGTAGCAACAATGTGGTCTACGTGGCCCATTTGAAATTTTTTCGGCACATTTATACCTAATAACAAGCAAACACAAACTATTAGGTAGTATACAATTCTCGTGTAGCAACAGAAAGTGACAAAGGAGAAGATTCATCTATTGTTGCATAGTTCTTGCTCTGGTACTAGGGATGTTCTTATGATCCTTCCATTCTTGAAAAGGAGTTGTCCTCGACTCAATGTCATCATAAGCAAAGAAAGAAGAAAGATCAATGGCATTCTTGAAAGTTTGATTTTATATGCATTGTCATTGATCTTTACTAGCACTTTGAAAGGACTGTCACCACGAGGCAACAATTTTGATTTTCGCTTTGCCGGAAAGTGTTCTTTGCGTAGATGCACCGAAACCAAATCACGTGGTTCAAATAACATCTTCTTTCTTGATTTATTCACTTTGTTAGTGTAATAACATTCTTTCTTTTCGATTTCTTCTTTGGCCTTTGCATGAATCTTCTTCACATAATTGTCATGCTTTGAAACTTCCATATTAATTCTATGCCCAAATAGCATAGACAATAAATCAAGTGGCGTGATTGGTTCAAAACCATACCCTACATCAAATGGATAAAGTTAAATAGTAGAATGTACCAACCTATTTTAAGCAAATTCCACATGCGGTAGAAAATCTTCCCACTTTTTTAAGCTCTTCTTTATCGTTGTCTGCGGTAACATAGAAAGTATTCTATTTACCACCTCTGTTTGTCCATCCGTTTGTTGGTGACAGTTGAAAATGACAACTTAGTCCCAACCTTGACCCACAAATTCTTCCAAAAGTAACTCATGACTTTGACGTCACGATCGAAAGCAATGGTATTGGGCATTCCATGTGATCTCACAATTTCCCTGAAAAACAAGTTAGGTACATACGATGCATTGTCGCTCTTATGTTATGAAATAAAATGTGGCATCTTTGAAAATATATCCACTATAACAAAAACATAATATCTCCCCATTTTAGTTATAGGCAATCATAAGACAAAATCTATACTAATATCTTTCCAATGGCACTAGGAACTGGAAGTGGAGTATACAAACCGTGTGGATTGAGTTTCAATTTTACCTCATGACAAGTGACACATTGAATATGTCTTTTTCTGTCCCGAAATGTTCCATTAACCTCCCTTCATGAGATATATGCAACAACAACAAACGAATAGAGAAATCTGGAACACAAAGTTTGTTAGCTCAAATAAAAACCCATCATGAATATGGAACTTGTCACAACCTTTTCGATCTTTACAATTAGCATATGGTAATAAAAAAATTGTGAATCATTTGTATGCAATTCTTTTAAACACTCTAAACCAGGTACTTTAACTTCTAATTAAGTCAAAAGAATTGGTTTTCTAGATAATGTATCAGCAACCACATTTTTTTACCTTTCTTGTATTTCACAATGTATGGACAATATTCGATGAATTCCACCCACTTAGCATATCTACGGTTCTGTTTGCTTTGACCTTTCAAGTATTTTTAATGCTTCATGATTAGAATGTATAACAAATTATTTAGAGCGCCAAAGATAATATTGCCATGTTTTCAAAAGATGAACTAAAGCATAAAGTTATTTGTCATAAATAGAATAATTCAATTGATCACTATCAAGTTTCTCATTGAAATTAGCAACTGGCTTACCTTCTTACATAAGAACAGCACCAATACATATTCCACTACCATCACATTCAATCTCAAAAGTTTTAGTAAAATTAGGTAATACAAGTAATGGTGCTTTAGTTAAGCGCTTCTTTAATTCAACAAAAGCATTCTCTTGCGCTATGCCCCACACAAATTTTACACCTTGCTTTGTTAGTTCATTTAATGGGGATGTAATAGTACTAAAGTCTTTCACAAAACGGCGATAAAGTCCAAAGGACCATGAAAACTTGGTATTTGAGTTACATTAATAGAAGTACCACAAATACATGTTCAAGAGCAAGCATTGAAATCAATGGGGTAGTTTTATATGCCAACCTTACCATGATAGATACCACAAGTCTAGATGTGATTCTTGGAATGGATTGGCTATCTAAGCATAAGGGTTGCATTGATCGTGCCAATCGATCCATATCTCTTATCAATCCAAACGAGACTCAAGTTGAATTCTCGTCTATCCATGCCACCACAATGCAACAACATCTCTCAACTCTATCTCAGCTTCAAGACAGTCAAGTTCCTGTGGCATGTGAATACCCCCAACGTATTTCCAAATGAACTGCTGGGAATTCTGCCGGACCATGACAAAGGAGTTTTTCATCGATTTGTTACCTCGGATAGAGCCTCTATCAAAGTGACCTTACCGCATGCCCCCAGAAGACTGGGTTGAATTAAAGAAACAACTCAAGCAGAAAATTGACAAGGGTTTCATCTGTCCTAGCTCATCACCATGGGGAATTCATGTGCTCTTTGTCAAGAAGAAGGATGGTGGTCTGCGAATGTGTGTGGACTATCGGTCTTTGAATGAAGTCGCCATTAAGAATAGATATCCGCTTCCACGGATTGATAATTTGTTCGATCAAATGAATGGTGCTCAAGTCTTGTCCAAAATTGATTTGAGGCTCGGTTACTTCCAACTGAAAATTAGTTTGGAGGACATTCCAAAAACTGCATTCACCACCCACTACGGTGTATATTAATATACCATGATGTCATTCAGACTTACCAACGCCCCTGCAAGTTTCATGAATCTTATGAATAAGATCTTCATGGAGTATTTGGACAAGTGCGTGGTGGTATTCATTAATGATATTCTTATCTACTCCAATCCTCTTTAGCCATGAGGTGACCACCACAAGATCACGGCACTTTGCAAACACATTGCAAATACCCTCTTCGTATGCTCTCTAGGATTGCAACCCATAACCTCTTGCTCATTTGTAAAACCCATTGCAAATAGAAATCAAATCCCAATACATGAGCTATCTCACTTTTGCAAAACACGCAAATCCATAGCTTCATGCAAGAACCAAAGTAACTCAAATTGCTTGAGCTCTCTATTTGTAACACATGAAAATTTCTAGCTCAAAGCAAAATCCAATAAACTCAAGTGCTTGAGCTCTCTACTTGCAACACATGCAAATCTCTAGCTATAAGCAACCACTTAAAAACCAACTTGCTTGAGCTCTCTCCTTTTGCAATACATGCCAAACTTAGCTCCAAACAACCACAAATCAAATTAAGAATTTGAATGAAGAACCAAGCATGAACTTCAACATTTGCGACACATGCAAAATATGAACTTCATACAAAAACCAATGCATAAACTTATCCCATTTGCAACATATGCAAATCAAAGTATTATGTGAAAACCAATACTTAAGCTTCTCTTATTTGCAACACATGCAAATCAAACTTTATGCCAAAAACAAAGCACGAGCATCACCCATTCGCAACACATACCAAATGGCTAGCTCCATGCAAAAACCAAGTCAAGAGAGTGAGCTAGAGTAAACGCGGATTGAGTTTATCAACACATGATGAAGCTCAAGCAAAAGAGACTCAACCCCTCTTAATAGTACGGCGATCTACCTAAATTAGATACTCTATCTAGTTATACATTTGCCATTGCACGCGATCCCTTTTTGGGGTTTTTATAATCTTCAATCAAATCTTTTGGGATCAGCACTCTTCTTGTTCATCCACGCTTGATGAATTTCTTCACTCTTTTCTTCACTTCTCCTCTTCGGGATCTCCTCTTGACACCCATCAACACATGATGACGTCTTGTCCTATTTCTTTATCTCATCCTTTGGACTTAACCTAATTCATTCACAACTCACAAAAATAGTTAGTCCAAAATACATGATTGTCTTAATCATCTTTGCACTCCATTAACACATAATGGAGGCCTCCAAAATCAATTGAGCACAACCTGGATCAATTTAAATGATTAGATGTGTCTTGAGTACATTGATGCAACTAATGATTCATAATATTCAAGAACTATCGATTATCCTTGATTGATCAAATGAACACCATCAACACATGATGAAATATTCTTTGATGATTAAAAGACAATTGATCTTAAATTAAATTTTTATTTAAATTGATATGAGTATATATTTAACTACACTAGTTTTCATATACTCATTTGGATAGTTTCAAGTATTAATCCAATATATTGGAGTGGAATGGAAAGGGGTTAATACTCTAGATCATCAACTATAGAGTAAACATCACAGAGATTTGTGCAGACATATAATGGACTTGAATCAATATGCACATATTTAATTTGAGAAAGCATTGGAGTTTATCCTACAATACCATGAGTATACTACAACTATGCAAGTTAATTATATACTCAAGGATTGGTTCCAAAGTATTGATCATTTATATATGGAATGAAGAAACAGATCAATACAATGAAATATTAAGTTAAATAACAAACTCCTCCTAGATATGTGCATCTATGTAATATATGGAAGGAGAAACATGATGCACATTTTGAGGTTAATACAATAGAGAAATTCATACTTTAACTTGAATCCTATGTATGCATTAAGATAATGAACATTAATACAAGTGCATACCTTGGTTTTTTATTTTTCATCCAAATATGAGACTACTTAAATGATAAGTTTAATAAGCATGTTAGTATCATTAAGAATAGATTTGTCATTAAACAATTATTAAATATTAATCTTAAACCAATCACCAAAACTAATGGAGCTTGAACTTACACACGCCGCCCGCAAGGCACAACCGTGAGTGCAAAATCTAAGCATCCTATTCACGGCTGAGAGGAAGGCAATGAGGAGGATCGTCGCTCCATGCATATTTAAGCTCCCTACCCTTGCCCTTCAGCTTCTCCGTACGATGCCTAGCTCGTTTTTTCTCATTTTCAAACCTTCTTCCTCACCGAGCTACCCAAAATACCTTCGTTGTCTTGAGCTCTGGTGTGCATGCTCTGCCAAAGCAAAGTCATCTCTCGGTGTACTCTAGCCACGATACGTGTGTCATCTTGTGCCATTTTCCTTACTCTTTGAAAGCCCTAAGATGGTGTGGCCTATTGTGCAGTGTAGAATTAGAACCATGTCATCTTCTTCATCTCAAGTATCCACTATTGCTGAGCCACTTCTTCCTCTTTGGTGAGTCCCAGCCTTAATCATGGTCCTTTCTAGCTTATCTATGATATGGCAAACCTAATGGAACCCTTCTTTTTCACTAGCTCCCTCTATGCTTGGACATCATCGTGAAGCTTCTCACTGCCACTGCCGTTCATCGTCATCCAGCCGCTCTCCGACCACATCTAGGTGACTGTGGTGAGCCCCTGATTGTTCTGCACCACTCACCTTTGCCCAGCATGGTCGATTACACCTTTCTTATTACTGCCCTGTTCTGCGCCACCATATTTTAAGCCGCTGGCTCACCTCTGGTGATCATTGTGAAAGGATCGGTATGGCCTAGAGGGGGGGTGAATAGGCAATTTTAGCAATTTATCAAGATTAACTAAGCAGTTTAAAGACAAGATCTGAACATATAAAAAGATTAAGCCCCAACAGACAAAGAACAAGTGTCAAGGAATAGGGATACACGCAAAGACACACAAAGACAAGCGAAATTTATCACCGAGGTTCAGAGATAAATCTCCTACGTCCCCGTTAGACCACTTCCTCGGAAGTATTGCTCCACCAGTAACTCACAACAGCAGTACTGGATTTGTAACTAGTGTGACTCTTTTACCACTCCGGTGAGGTGAGTCCAAACCTCTCACAATGACAGTGGCCTTCCACAATCACGGTTGGACAGATCGCACTACAACCATCAGTAAACCATCTAGGAACAGCTAGTTCCAAGAGTAATAGACCATCCACAAGCCCTGTCTCTTGGTTCACTAGAAACTACTGAAACTAGACTTCACTTGGAGCTGTAAGAGTGTAGGATTTTTGCTTTCAGAGTTCAGCTTGATCTCTTTGAGGGCTTTTGAGCTTTTGGGATGCTAGATGTCAAAGAGATGTAAAAGTTCTGTTTTGGGAGAGCCTCTGAACTGTTTAAATAGGCTACAGGAAGCAAATAGCCGTTATTGGCAAAAAGTAGCCGTTTGCCAATGTCAGACTGAAAAGACAACTCAAAATGATTGTATCTGGCAAGGTTTGACAAAGTATACAAGAGGCTCAATGTACTCCGGACCCAAATCAGCGAAAAATGCATTTACGTCGGACCAAGAAGAGTTGGTCCGTCGTACACATGCTTTGAGCAAAAGCTGGTCTGTTGTGAGACAAAGAAGTGCAAGTTTATGACAGACCGAAAAACTTGGTCTGTCGTAGAAGGCAAACTTACTGATCATGACACAAGAAGGGAATTGGTTTCAACAGCAAAACCAGTAAGTTTTAAGTTTACTATGGACCAAGAAAAGTGGTCTGATGCAAATGAAGGATTTTTGGTCCGTTGTAGCCTTAATGCACTCAAGTTGGTTTCAAGGGAAAGCCTATCTGCACCGGACCCAAAAACTTGGTCCGGCGTAAATGGGAAACGCTCGGTTTGAGTTCAGTTTAAAAAGCATTAGTATTTGATTTGAAAGGGATATGAACTCAAGACCAGATTTTTAGAGGAATCTGAAAAGAACTAACCTAAGCTCCAAGTAGTCTCAATAAAAAGTTCTAGGAACCAAGATTTTGAACTTATGCATAATCCCTCTTTATAGTACGGTTGAAAACTAGAACAACACATCTAAAAGACTTGAATCAACTCCCAAGTCAAAGAACTAGGATTAAGGAAACCTTAATCTTGATCCTCCTTTCTGAAGAAATCTACTAAAACTAATTTAGTTGATCATCAAACACCAAAACCCAACAAATAATTTAAATAAACCATTATGGGGCCTAGATGCTTTCACATTGGTCCACATGCCAGTGGCTATAGCTTCACCCAAACTCTAGCTGCCTGACATGATGACCCGGTTGCCCCCAATTACTCTCATTCGATTAGCCTTTCTCTAACCCGAGAGCCTTCGCCGCTCAATGCTGCCATGCTGCCGCCTTCTTCTGCCTCTCCGGCCGCCGTTGCTACCCAAAGCTTCGCATGAACCCCTCTGGCCACTCCCGTCCTCACTTAAGCCTTTCCACCACTGCCTTGCCACCGATAAGCTCTAGAATGAGCTCGTCATGGCGCCAAAGCTCTGTCTCTATTTGTCTCTATGACATGTGGACTCCACCTATCAGAAACGTCATTAAGTTTAAGTTTAGCATAATTAAAACCCGTTTAAAACATGTCTATGACATGTGGATCCGATTAGGAAATAATGATGTGGTTTATATTTTGAGCTGGTATTTACCAATAAGTCGCCAACATGTGGACCCCACATATCAGTTCTTTTCTAAAAATAATAAAATCCTGACATGTAGGCCCCACCTGTTAGTCTCTGTAAAAGAAAATCAAATAGGGTAAAATGATAAATATGCTTTCAATTTAGTACAGAATACGCCTTCTCTGTTGAGAGGTATAATTTCTGAAAATAGGCTTTTGAAGTCACCCCTCTTCTTTTCAAAGGAATTTTCAACTAATTTAAATTCAAATGCTCATAACTTTTGCATACAAACTTCAAATTAAGTGAAACAAGTTTTTGAATATTTATAAAAGCATGATCTTTCTGAATATATAAAAATATTTCAATTTGGTATCTACTTGAATTCATTTGGTTCTTCGTATTGCTTTACGATGTATTGTGTGTAGACATTGACGTCCTGGAAACCTTCCTCATCGACCCTGAACCAACCTAGGAATTCAAAGAGCAAGGAAAGCACCTCATTTGACCGTATTGATCTTAGTATTTCACTTAATTTTTGTTGTTTTACAAATGTATGCACGCATGTGTATACTTTTAGTAAAATGGCTATATTGTGGGTATCGGTAGATAATCCTACTTGTTGCATGGAACTTCCTTTATAAATAGACAACCTTACTATTGAAATCCATAAGATTAGGAGTTAGAAAATAACTAATATCAATCTTAGGTATACCCGACTATACATGCACATGCTTAGCCATTCTTTTATATTCGGGATGAACAAATGATCGGTTAAAACATTTGTTCGAAAATGGGAATTTTGACATGTTGGACCAGAGGGCTACCTCTGTGTATTTTGGTATAAAATCAAAATTGAAGACTAGGTTTTGGTATGGGTGAGTTATTTATATAATATGTGAAGTGCGAGGGATGGAATTGTACATAGTATAGGGGGAGTTCTCACTCGGGTCAATTAAGGACCGAATGTAGTGTTGTTCAATCTAAGACAGCCGTGCAACCACAAGTGCTATTATGGGTGGCTCTAACCTATTAAGGTATTTAGAACTAGCTTTACACATTGGAAGGCTGGAGTAGTACAGTCATTCCGAGTAGGTTTGCTAGCAGGGGTGCCCTCACCAAAGTGTTGGAAATAACGCTTACCGATACAATGGTGCATGTCTTGCTATGGGGGAAATGGTTATGACATGGATGGACTGTCATCGTTATTACGTATTATATGTGTTTAATTTTCGCCACCATAGCAAGGGTCAAACATCACTGGACTGGTGCAAAGTTAGGTATAGGTGATGTGACAATTTTATCACGATCTCTCTGTCACACACCAAAAAAAGTATGATAATAGCTTGGAAACAAGAGTTGATCATGTCTTGTGGGTAAAGTTGTGTGCCTCTGTAGAGTGTAAATCTTTTTGAAAAGGCATGGTCGTGATCATGAGCGGCTTTGGTGCATCATCAATTAGTTAGTATTAAATCTTGTACAAATTTTGTGTTAGAAAATGCTGGGTAGCAATGTTGCAGATGTTATGCCAGGTATGACAAGGAATGAATTGATGAACACAATCATAAAAGATTGTGAGTTACTCATATTCATGTTACACGCCTATTATTTACATAATTGTTACTGCTCTTTACAAATTTCGGTTGCAATCTACTACTTGCTATTGTTGACTAAATCTCTCTTTATGCAAATTTGAGAACATGGTTGGATGGCCATTCCTTTGACATGGCCAAAGTGTATATTTAAAATTATGATACATTACAAGTCTTGCTGAGTACAAATATACTCACCCTTGCTTCTTGATATTCAAAGGATGAAGAAATTGTGGTCCCTAATAACTCATATTTCACCGCAGGTTTTGGGGAATATGACAATAGCCTTTTTATAGGCTTAGTCTAGTAGGTTGTCTGTGGATATTTTTGGGTTGAGGCATACCGCTAGACTTTGATGTTTATTTCACTATCTTTTCGCTGCGTTTCATTCGGCCAATGGCCCTATTATTGTAAGAACTATGTATCGTTGACCTATGTATTTATATTCATGTCATATTGTGTATGGACATGATGACCATGTTGTGAATATGTGTAGTAACCACTGATCATGGGACTAGTACAGTATACATATGAGGCCCTTGGGTATTCCACGCTCGGATGAGGGTCTCGACAGAAACATAGAGGACATTCTTGAAGCAAGTTCATACTTAAAGATGATATTTGATATGAATGATTTGGGGAAAACCATATATTGGCCTGGTTTGTAGACTGAGAATGTAACAAATGGCATATTTCTGCATCAAACTACCTACACCAAGAAAGTGTTGGAGGGATTCTTCTTGATAAATCTCATCCACTAGGAACACCCATGATTATTAGGTCATTGGAAGTGGAGAAGGACCTATATGGACCTAGACAAGAAAATGAGGATATATTAGGGCCTGAAACTCCATCTTCAATGCTATTGAAGTCGTGTTATACCTTTCCAATTGTACTAGGCTTGATATTGCAATTGCAATAAATTGTTTAGCAAGATATAGTTTTAAACCTATGAAAAGGCATTGGAACGGAATTAAAAGAATTATCGGGTACCTACAACGTACAAGTTATCTTGGACTCTTTTATCATGATGGTCAAAATGTAAAACTAACGTGTTACTCAGATGTTATCTATCTTTTTTTATCCTCGTAATGGCATATCATAGACTGGATATGTATTTGTAAGCGGAAGTACAACTGTTTCTTGGAGATACGTAAAACAGTTGATTGTTGCTATATCCACAAATCATTCAGAAATTATTGCTCTATATGAAACGACACATGAGTATATATTGCTTAGAATATTAGTTCATCACATTCAAGAGTTTTGTGGCGTAGAGGTGTGAAAGACTTCCATGGCCCTCTATGAGAATAATGCAGGTTGCATTGCACAACTGAAAAATAGATATGTTATAACGCATATGACAAAACATATACTCTCGAAGCATTGCTACACTTGAGCAGCAGGAGAATGGAAATATAGAAATACAAACAATCCAACCAAGTAAGAATCTTGTGGATTTATTTACCAACTCTTTAGAACCAAGTTTTGCCAAACATGTCCATGGTATTGGTATGAGGGCACAAAGAGTTGTTATTTCCAAGGGGAGATATATGATCTTCGTATATGTTTATCATTGAAATGACAAGATGTTGTACTCTTTTTCTCTTAGACAAGTTTTGTCCCTATTGATTTTCTCAATTGAAGATTTTTAATGAGGCAGCATATGCAATAGCAAAAACGCGAGCTATGTACTATTTTCTTCTTACGGTTTTTCTCATCGGGCTTTCGGAATGAGTTTTTAATGACATATAAACATTGTGTTGGCAAAGTGTCCAAGGGAAATGTTGTATATCGGTCCGTTTACGAATGTTCAATTGCGTGGACAGTTTATATAAACGAATGCCCATTGGAGGCAGTTCGCCCACAAGGGACATTAGCATAATTTGGTCCCGTATAGTTTATTATATCATGAAAACACTCTACCTCCCCTTATATAAGGAGGGGTCTGTGCTACATATTGTACATTTATTTTTTTGTAAGTTGAGTGCTAAATCATCCCCGAGTATAGAAGTTATTTTTTCACTGGATCTCTTTTTCATGATTTGATTCAATTGGCAAGGATTCTAAAATTTGATGATTTGATTCGATTGGTAGTGAAAATTGATTCCGTGGGCTTTCCTTTCTTTCGTTAGATGCGACCCACGCACACTTTTTTTCGTCTTCTCATCGTGTTCGGATGGACCCACAATTGCAACCCATTTTTTGTTGTAGTACAGCATGCTTCTTTTTCTTTTGCAAAGCACTTTTTGTCATCAAGTTGGATAAATTTCAAAGATGTGACGCAGGTGTAAAAAAGGTGTGATTCATCACAACCATGCTACGAAACAAATAGCAGCCTTTGATCATGACCCACAAAAGGTCAAACTAACCTAATTCAAGTGCGACAATGCGCAGCAACAACCTAAACATGTAATTTGAACTTCTAATTTCCACTTTTGATCCATGGACGACGGCCTTTTCAATTCAAAAGTGTTTACAAACTTAATCGGTCAAATTCCCAACACTCTGTCATAACTCGATGCTCAAGAAATTGAACTCGATACCCAACGGGATTCAGGGAAAAAAAAAGGTACAAAAATGGCACTAGTAGTAATTTACAGTGTTCCATGGAGATAACAAACAGGAAAAGATTGTTTTGAGGGGCAAAATACCACCAGCCCAATGGAATCCATTGACAACCCATGATCTGTAGCCTCAAAAAATGACCTAGGCAATTAACTTATCATGACTTGGCAAAAAATGGGTACATACTCTAATCTACTGAAATGCTATAAAAGACCAACCAAATATTGTGGAACAACCTGTAAACTTGTACTATTCATCTTGGGGCAATATCTGTATCTGTACAGGAGCAAGTTCGTTATTTTCTTTTGCCACATAGACATCTACAAAGTAGGGACAAAGCACGCCTCCATCGCTGGCAGCCTCCCAAGAGAAGTCTCGCACCATTAATCGTCCTGTTGGTGAAAATATGAATAGCCAGGGCCAAGCAAGCATGACAAAAATGCAAGCAAAGGCATTCAATCATGTGAAAAGAACAGATGATGGTTGCTTGAAGCTGGAGCTGGAAACGCCTGCTTTGTTCGATGATGTTATCGTATTATCCTTCGAGATTGCATTGCCTACGACCGGCTCAGAAGAATTTGGCTGCTGGTTATTTTCACCATGGAGAGGTCTGGCCCATATTTTCATTAGCCCCTCACTGCATATGGTGAGAATTGATTCACTGCTGAATTCCAGGCCAGAGAGGGGATCTGCATGTACTCGGTGTGCAACAAGGGGTGAGAGCTTTGGTACATCTCGCATCCGTGGAGAAGGCTGAAGAACACCTGTCGGAGGGCATGCATTGTCCCAGTGTGCAGAAGGGCTTCCACTGCTAAATGTTGGTGAGCTGCTGGAAGGATGGCGCAGTGGCACAGCAATCTCATCCGGTGCAAGATCCCAGAGAAGCAGTTGGGTATCCTAAGTGCATGCAAACATGAATAGGCATCATTGCCAGTATTAGCCCAGTAGAAAATGGCAATGCTAAATAGTAGCTGAAGCGTATACCACATAACAGTAACACATTATATGTTCAAGATATACTCACAGAATAAGAATATCCAGTTGAACCCAAAATTACTTGGGCAAGAATAAAAAACATTCACTGCCCAAGCTTGTCAACAAATACAGTAAAAGGGGAAAAAGAATAGCATGAGAATGTTGAAAGTGGCACACAGTGTAGCACAACTTGCTAGCAAAAAGCTCATCAGACCTATGCATCATGACTCATGAATCATTGACTCAATGAGAATAGCAATGAACTGTAGAGGCATGCCCATTGTTCAGAGATGTAAGGTCTCCTAAGCAACCAAATTTCACATATTACTAGCATTTTCGATTCTAGGGTAATCACAAGTATAGAAAGAAGTGCATTATCTTTTCTAATGCTTATTGTTATGATTTCAGTTACAGCATAAACCATACGAATCTCAAATTATGACTCCAGATTAGCAAGTTTGTTGTTTTATATGAACTTCTTAGTACCTGACCAACAGAACCGAAGCGATACATGATATTTTCTCCTGTTCCATCAGAATTTGGTGGGGACCAATATGAATCAAAAGCAACTGCACTAACCTGCCAATTAGCAAAGAGATTTGGTCTCAAAATTGCAATTTTCAACAGAAAGCATCAAGATGTTGCTAAGACAACTGTAATGATAATATCACCCATGAAGTATGCCCCTCGCCCCATGCAACCATCTTTCTGTCATCCATGCTCCATACTTGCACAAGATCATCTTCACCACCTGATAATAAATATTTTCCATCCGCACTGTAACGGGAGAGCACCATCAAATTAATTAACATCTTCCAGATTCTATTTCAGCAAAGAAATATATGCAAGAAAAAAATTGAATATGCGATGGCTATGTGCATAAACTACCCCATTTACCATAAAACTTAAATGACGACAGTAGAGGTTTGAATATATAGATGTTTGATTCTATATGAGTTGGTTGCTACACAATTATATGGCTAAAATTTGAAGAGTTTACAAATGATGTCAAATGGCACAAATGAAGCATACTGCATTAGAAAAATTTTACATTCTACACTAAACTATGTTATGACAACATGCAAAGATAGAGCTGCAACACTACTTTGAATGTTATACAGAATTGGTCAGATTTCTTCTGATCCCGAAAATACAAAATGACCCAACAATTTCAGGGCAGAGAGGGCTGCTAAACATAAGAGAATAAGATGAAACTTTGATCCAATGTATCAACGAACGAAGAGTTCCTTGATGTTTAATTCATGGTTGTCACGGCGGTAAGGTGTCCGCGGCGTGCCAGGACCTTTTTACCTTTTAAAAGGTTAAGGCGCGAGGCAAGGCGACTTTTTAGACATGTATGTAAGGCGAATAAAAACAACCAAATTGCAACATAATAAGACATTAAAATAGTTGACAAGTTGACACCACCAAGTCCTAATACATAACATAGTTCACAAAATAATGTAGTTTTGCGCCACATGACCACAATGACATAATATAGTTAACAAAATAACATAGTTTTGCATCTCAAACCCTCTCTCATCTAGGCATAACCGCATAATCAATAATCATCCATCAAATCGTTATCAGTATTAGTAGTGTCATCTTCTCCTCCTTCTCCACCCTCTTCAAGATCCGTGGGATCTTCACCATAGTCATCAACATCGTCATCATCGACCACTATCTCCTCATCCCCCTCATCATCGACCTCCATCTCATCTTCCCCTTCCGTGCTTGGATCAGAATGTCCCTCTTCTAAGTCTTCTTCCTCTACTTGCTGCCCCCTCTTACGCTTCCACCTAGGCGGCGACGCTCCTTCACGGGGGAAGAAAGGCAGCAGCGGTGCTCCTTCAGGTCTACCCTGCCCATCCTGCACCGCTGTCAGGACGGGCACCAGTCGCCGCCGCCCCCGCCTTGGCGTTCCCCCATTCCTTTTCCACGCTGCCAGGAGGGGCCAACCGCACCGCCCATGCTTGCCTCATGCCGCCGCCTACGATGGCCAGTTGCGCCGCCTTGGCCTGCCTCACCTCCGCCATCCGGGAGGCGTCCCGCCACCGACATCCCCGCCTCCAGATCTGAGATGTTACCCGCCGCCAACGTCCTCGCTTCTAGATCTGGGCCGAGCCTCACCACCTTCACCAGCCCGCCTCGCACCGCCATACAGCCTAGCGACGCCACAACGGTGCCACAGGACGCCTTAGGCCGCCTCGAGGACGCCATAGACACCGGCGTCATGACGTCCGCTGTGGCGTCGGCAGAAAACCTCCTTACCGATTAGGCGTCCTTGAAGCGACGCTTCAAGGACGCCTTAACAACCATGGTTTAATTACGTGACATTTCAAGAGCAGGGGTTGGAAACAAGCAGCAGAACTAGGTGATAATCAGGTACAGAAAATAAGCATAAATACAAAGTTGCACGCAACTTTTAATAAGCAGGTGGAAGATAACTTCCATTGTAAACAATATGCACCAGTCAAAACTAACAGCATTTTGTTAGCAATCAAATCATGCTAATTTTCGACTGAGTAGCTAAGAACATCTTTTGAGATAACGCGCTATAGTGGATAAGGGGCCATGAATTCTTCGTATCAGCTGCTATAACAGTGTGGTTCTGTAGCAGCCAGCTACAACATGTAGCCCATAGCAGTGCTTCAGTACAAAGGTGTTTCAACCATGATTTGTTATTACACCTCTTTTGTTGCTAGAAGCAATTAATATCTATATTGTACAAAATGTGCCTTTATCTTCCATATTCCATCAGATTCCCCTTATAATTACTTCATTATCTAGCTATCCACCATTTTGATTTTTTTCCTCCAAAACCTTTCAAATTCTTATTTAGTAGCCTGCCATTTGTAATTCCTATCAAGCAATCAACCAGAACTTATACATCATTGAAATAGTCATGTCGGGTTCTATATTATGGATGTTTTAGCTTTAAGATTGAATTAACTTAATATATTAAATGCTGCACCCACAATATTGCTGCTAGTCTGCCATACAGTACCCATCAGAAAAACACTTTGCCGCTATGTTTCCACAATTTCAAATGTAAAAATTGAACAGTTTTGACAAAAACCTCAGAATTAAAAGTTTAAAAAGGTGACGGGTTCTTTACCAAAAGACTGAACTGGGCTTGTGTGATTCACAGGTTAATCAAAGTGCGAAAATAGATATGGAACTAAGTGGTTTTGTTTTCATAACTATCAGACTTGAACATGGCAAAGTGATACACTTTCAGAATTAGGTGCGACAAAATAGGTGTCATGTGCCAGTGCGCCACAATACAGGCCATTGGCAATTTACCTCCAAGAGCAACACAACAGAGCACCATAATAACTTTTCCCACCAAATATTAGTTGTTCCTTCGCAAAGTCAAATACTCTTAAATAACCTGCATATGATAGAACTTTAGTTCCATATCTAATCTCACCAACAGGAAACCTTTAGTACGTAAAACTGTCAATTACTCATTCTTGGACAGAGAAATTACCATCTCGCCCAACAGTGGCCATGTAAGCTCCATCCGGTGAAAAGGAAATGGCATTGATTGCACCTTCACAGATGTGCCATCTTGCAGTTGGATTGCCCTGCAGTGTTATTTTAAATCCCCGAATCAATCATACCAGCAATAGTTTTATAATATCCATCATGTCCAGGAATTTCTGATAAAATTTCCTCGAATTAATATTTTGTAGCATTTAGAAAAAATCTCAACAACAAGAACTAATTTCGGGGTTCATAGCACTGATTCGAGTATGGCCTGCTGTTACAGTGGTACCTGGGCACTTAGCATATCGTGATATGATAGAAGTAAAAAACAGCGAATACCACCCCAGTAAACGCAGGTTGAGGCCAGCATATGCACACATAGTTTGTGCTCTATTGTCAAACACCAAGAGTGAGACCAGCACCACCACATACAGCTTGTGCTCAAGTCAGCCACCAAGAAAGAGCACTACAATTTACTTATGAAAGAGCTCCCCGCCTTGTGTCCGATGCCTTGCTAAAGTAACAAAGTATCGGACGCTTCATCCCACCGTTAAAACCCACAAGCTATCCGAGTGTTATAAATTAGTCCAATTTACAACCCTAAACTCTAGACTTTGTTCGATTTTCAACACTAAACTCTGAAACCGTCCACTTTATAACCTCGAACTATCAAAACCGTCTAAAATGCAACCTTCGTCTTAAACCATAGTGGTTTTCAGGTGACTTGGCATCTATGTGAGCATCTCTGGACTAACATGGATGCCACATCACCTAACACATCATCTAACAAATAAACAAAAACAAAAAAGGGTGGAGGGACCGCATGTCAGTCCGCTTCTCCCTCTCTCTCCCTCCCTTATCTTCTTCTCTCCCCTCCCTTATCTCCCTCCCAGCTCTAGATGACAGCCCGCTTGGCTTATTGGCTAATCCGCCAACGCCGCCGTTGCCAAGCAGTGCTGGAGAAGAGTTCATGCTGCAGAAGCGTGCGCCGCCCACCCCGATCGCGCTTCCTTCCCCCGGTTAGGCGAGTGAGGGTGACGCCCCCAGGACATCGCACCCAAGAAGGCAACCAAGTCGAAAAAGATCTGCAAGTGCGAGAGGAAGGAATCTGGCGAGCCCAAGAAGAAGTTGAGGGGCAGCAGCTTGGGCCTGCATTGAGATCTCCTCCACCTTCAAGCTCGTCGATTTCCACGACCACTCATCTCCACAAGGAGCTGAGCAGGGAGCAGGCGCCCTCTGAGCTAGTTGTCCTCATGCGGTCTCTGGGGGAACCCCACCTAGGCCTACCTCTAGGACAACGCCACGCAGGAGAAGCTCACCGCACCCATCAACTTCTGGCGCTTCCTCGACCTCATGCATGCCCACCTTCGCCCAAAGCCCTTCAACCGCCCACTCGCAACGCCTTCACCTCCATAGGTGAGAAGCTCGAGCTACACAGATCGACGAGTGGATCTGTGAGGTCGGCATCGCCCCCAATGGCACCATCTACTATGACGATTTCATCCGCTCTAAGATCTTCCCCATCGTCGTTAAAATCATCTCCATCATCGATCTTGTCACCCTCAGTGAGCATCTTTCAAATTCCTTGCAACCGTAGCTTCGCCACCACCTCCCCTATATCATCCCCTGGCCAATTTGGCCATCGCATCACCGGGGAGCACCACCATCGTCGATTCCTCTAACTTCGTCGGCGGCGGCTCTTTCTCCAACTTCATCGCCGTCACCCTGCCATCTTCGGCCATTTCCGCCCACACCAACCCCATTGGAGGACTATCCTTGCCTTCGTCATGCTCATGCACGCGCGAACCATCCGCCCGCGCCATGGCTACCGCCCCCTAAGCCACCAGCGTTCCTCCGCCCACGACGCCACCTCTCATCGCGTCCCCGAGGTCGGGCCGACCTGTTTCGAATGACGCCCACACCACCGCTCGCCGTCGCCATAGGCTCTGTTTGGGGGGGTTGTGCTTCAGCTTTGGGCCTAAAGCTCCCCCAAACGACCAGCTACAAAACAGCTACACAGCTAAGCACCCTTAAAAGCCACAACTAGTAGGGAGGTGCTTTTCAGCTGTGGCTTCGCTCGACCGCCTTCCCGCTTGCTCCACCTCCCTCCTCACTCAGGCCCACTCGGTTGCCCCCAAAAGCTACCGCTGCAGCAGCCAGTTTGCCAAACGACATATCAAGAAAAGCCACAGCCGTCAGCTACAGCCGCTTTACAGCTCAGCAAGCCAAAAGCAGCTTTTCAGCCAAGCCGCAGCCCCCCCCCACCCCCCCAATAGGCCCATAGTCGGCCAAAGCATGCGCCACCTACTCCTCTGTCTCCCCCTCTTCGCTCTCTCTCTCTCAATCTTGGACGTGACACAAATGATTGCACTTCGAAATGTGACGTGGCATACAAGTGTCATCCATGTCAACAAAATGTAGCATCCACATCAACAAAACCACCATGGTTTGGATCAGATGGGGTGAAGTGAACGGTTTCGTAAGTTCGATTCGAACGGTTTCAGAGTTTAGGGTTGCAAATCGAAAAGAGGATAGAGTTCAGGGTTGTAAATTGGACTAACTCCACGAGGATTATTGCATTGGATAGGTGGGAACCTGCCTTATGAACCCCTAATAAGGGCTCGGAAAGTGGCGTATTTTGACTGAAGAGAGCAAGGAAGAAACACAAGTCCTAAGTATTATGCATGCTTTTGTTTGCATGTTTGCAGCAAAGATCCAGTATGAAGATAAAAAAGAACTGTGGCCATGCAATGACAACATGCAGTACAAATTTTTACCTCCCCTACTTCGCTAACTTTACAGTTGTCATTTTTCTGGCCTGATACATTATTTGATGCAAATGTTACTGTAAGATGTTGTACTAGTTACTTTATTTTGTTGCAACCAATTATTTCTCAATATCTAGTCTAGGTTGTTGCAAATGTTATCTCGAAACATTGCAAAAGTTAACTTAAGTTGTTGCATATATAATTTGAAATGTTTCAATAAAGCATCAGAAAAAGTTGCAAGATTTAAATGTTACAAGTTATAAAAATGCTAGATACGGTATTGCACAAGGTGCTTTCATCTGTTAAAAAATAAGATTTGACAAATGCTTGCAAAACCATATGTAGATTGATCAGTTTTGGGTCTCCTGGTTTTGACAACATGCTGTCCTTGAAATGTTGCAAATATTGTTTTAGAATGTCGCAGATAATTTTTTGAAATGTTACAAAATGATTCAAACATTTGATGAATCATTCTACCTTTTAAGGGATATTACGAACAAATTATTTGAAAAAGTTTGCAGATCTAAAAATCTGATCATGAACTCAAAATAAGCATACAACTTACAAGTCTATACATTATGTCTATCGAACCCTGCGAATTATTGTACGAGTAGTCCACGTTATGCCTGCAAGGCATTATTATTGTGAGACCCAATAGTATGTCCAATGAAATGATTTTTGCCAGAAGTCCAGGTGCTAGTTCTTTCCTTAAAAAATTTGACAGAACAAGCACATCCCAGTTACCAAATATCAAATCATCCCAACATTGATAGCCATGTGAATGCAATTTTTCAGTAAAAGATATCAAGTGCCCTAAGATACCTTACTGGACTTTGCATGTGAAATCATCAGCTGACTTTGATCCTTTACAGTTGGAAATGTCCAATCAGTATTTCCATCCTTGGACTGAGCATATAGAAGAATATTAATCAGCTCGCACAGTTAACACTCAATAAGGTCCGTATGACTACTTCGTAATAAAGTTCTATGAGCAGTAAGGGCTCACTTTGTCATAAACATACAAATTTCCATCAGCATTGCTGACAACAAAAATACCTTCACGCTCTGGCACCCATGCAACACAAGTACACCGGCTGCAATACAAAGGCATCAAAAAATCAAATATAGAAGTACATCATTTAATAACTGTACAAAGATATGCATCCATAGATACCATACAAACTTCTTATGGTTTAATTTCCATGGTTGCAGAAGCCTCAAAACTAAGGAAATTAGTTCAACCCACCCAACCATCCAAAAAAAGGTTCTACTTATTTCACAAGAAAACCATTAAAGTATCAGAGTAGCCATCACGTAACTTATTCACCATCATCCTTTAGTTGCTCAGTCACAATAGATATTTCACATTTACAAGCCCCTAAACATGCATGCAAGCCAAAATGTTTCACTTTAAATGTCAACTAGGCAAGGAAGGTATATCACTTTTCAAGTTCAGTTCCTCATGCAAAAAACATGATTGCTTGCTGAACCATAGGGTGGTAACCTTCTGCACTAAAAGCTATTCACCAACTCCAGAAGAGAAGTATGGAACAGGATGCCTATTGGACACACCATGGTAGCATTAGAAGATATTCCAAAACAATGCAAGGAATAAGGGTATCCTGAACTATGCTCTCCCATGCCAATTCGAAGCAGGCAGAATGAAATTTTCATACAATACAAAGCATGCTGCCTGGCATATCAGTAGAATTTAAATAGATGATGAAGGAAAAAATGTTTGCAGCTATCGATTGAGAACTAGCCAAATAAAGTTTTAAACCCTTTTCCTTATCCACTAATGATAGCAGCAGTCTCTTACAACTTCTCATAATGCATACAAAAATGACTACTTTAGACCAACTTTCAAAGGTATCCTAAAACAACGATAGCAACGTAGCACACAATGAAAATATGACAAAAGAGTAATTGTAAGGTAATGCTGATACAAATTTGCCAAGCTTATTATGACAAAAGTTATCATTTTCATTTTTCAAGTAAACAATGGAAATGCAAACATGCCTGTTGGGGGATCCATCTTTATCTTTATTGATAAAATGTTGGGATGCAACAGGCTTCTTTCCAGGATCTTGCAATTGCTGCCTCAATGACATTGAATACACTGCACAATGGACACAAATACCGTATCTCAATACATAATTCAAATATAGAAATAAAGCATTCCAAATTAAAAGGCACTCAGCAGACCATCTCCTGACCACACTCCAACAATCAGGTCATGACCATCTTTGGCCTCTGGGTCAAATGCATGACAAAGTGGGTTTGAGTTGCTGAAGTGGATGGACTTTATCGGATCCTGGTGCAATTGATAACTTGATCAGAGAACCACAAGGTGACACTTGTAAGTAACTTTGGCATACATTGAACAAGGGAACAAGTACTTTGTCATGTGAGTTGAGATCACCGATGAACAGTGTATCAGCAGTATTGAAGATGATGTACATGCCCTTGCCATCGTAAGTCACCATGGCTTGCGATCCACTAATGCTTGTTGGCGTACCAATGCCTCCACCCATACGGCTGCTCCCCGAGACAGCTCTGCTGACACCATTGCTCCCCACAAAGCTAAGTGCCCGGCCCCCATTCCCAGTACCAAGCAGTCTCGCAGCTGCAGACCGCATCCCACTGCTGGAGCTTGGCGTTGAAGGTGTGGAGCCCTGCCCTGCTGGCTTCTCCTTCAAATATGCCACCGTCATCTGCCGCCATCCAAACTAATCAATAATTATATTAATTTTACATAACAGAAGAATAAACAACGCAATAAAGTCTGTCACCCCAAAGGTCCACCTAGCAAATAACCAAAAGCCTTGGTGCATACCATTGAATCCCCAACTAGAATCCCCGCTAAATTCATCACTATTGGAGGTTCCTTAGATGGTCATTCATAATGCACCCTGGAAACTACCAATAATGCCAATTTTACCGGAAGCACTAAAACATGCAGTAAGCTCTTCAAACATGTCACCAGAAATTACCACAGCCCAAAACTTACCCGAAACCCTAACAAAAACCAATCGAAATCCCAACACATCTACAGAACAACCCAAATCCGGCACCTGATCAGGTCAACAGCCAGCTCCACCGCCCAATTCCCCATCCCACCCACAGTAAACCATCGAGATCACAACCGTCGTATCAACCCCCGCGCTAGCCGTAACCCGCGATGCGATCACCAGCGGCGTCGCTGCCGTTAATACCTCGGAGATGGTCTTGCCGCCAGCGCCGAGGTTATAGTGCAGCACGGAGGGGGAATGCGTCTTCTCGTACTGCAGCTTGTGCCGGCCCTCGGGGGTCTTAAAGTAGGTCTTCAGCCCGGCCGCGCTGCCAGCCGCGCCGCCCCCGCCAGCCGATGACGACGTCGCCATACTACGCGCCGCCAACAACGCGATCGCCTCGCAATACTTACCAGAGCAGAGGGCGCACGGTCATCTCATACCTCCGCTGCCGCTGCCGCCATCGTACGAGGTGAAGTCAGGGGTAGGGTTTTGGAGGGTGGGGAGGGTAGTCAGATTGGGATCGATCTTACGGAGAGGCGATTTTGATTTGGGAGGAGAGGCCGCTGGGTGTTGGAGAAACAGAGACACGTAGGAGGAGGAAATAATGGGTTTTTTACTCCTCTTTAATATATACTCCATCCATCCCATAAAAAAGTACATTTTAATTTTTTTCAGATAGATTAGTGTGCAAGGTAAATAACTACATGCTGGTGCTTTGATTTTATTGGCATTTAAATGAGCATGCATATATTTACAACTCTGCATGCAAAAGATTAATGGGCTTTGGCTGAGCCCTACGGACTAAAGATGCACTCTTTGTGGGACAAATTTTGAACACTAAAAATGCACTCTTTGCGGGACGGAGGGAGTAGGTGGCAGAGAAAGTCTCCTCGGTGCGAATAGAGGTAGCCAAATGGGCAATTCAATATGACTCGATTCATTTACTAAGCAGTATGATTCATTTACCTATGATTTACTTAGATCTAGCTAATAAATGGGTCATACTATGTCGATCTAAGTATGCTCCAGTGGCTAAACAGGTTGTGCCTGTTAGCGTCAAAAAATTCAAAAAAATTGGAAAAAAATCAGAAGAAAACATATTTAAAAAAATTAGAAAATCAAAAAGGTACGAGAAGAATACAGGAAAAAATTGAAAAAAAACAGAAAAATTAAGAAAAAGTTAGAATAATTAGAAAACTCAAATGATGTTGGAAAAACTTTTTCAAAATATATGTAAATTAAGAAGAAAAAACTAAAAGTATGAAATAAATTCTAAAATGAGATAAATAATTAGAATTAAATAATGAGCATTATTGATGTTTGGCTGCCTCGCTAAAAACTTTGCCATGTAAAAACTCAACACAAAAAAATCTTGGCAAAGAAAAAAGAGTACAGCCTAAAGCTCAATGATACAAGAAAAAAGTGAAGATTACAATTATTCTTCCTGATCAAGATAAAGACTTTCAAACATCGCTATCAGCTGAACGTTTTCTGTAGTGTGTTGAACTTGCTGCTCAGCTTGTTTCCAATTTTTTCATAGTGAGAAGTATTTTCACCATCTCACTTGTCAAATTTGTTCTTCTCTCCTCGATTATTCTTCCGGATAAACTGAAAGTAGAATCCGAAGAAATCGTGGAGACAAGAACTGTTAACACATCCCGTGCTAATATGAAAAGCATTGGATATGTTATCTTGTGCTCATGTCACCACTACAAAATGCTGAAGTTCCTCTTGCTGCTCTTGGTAATTGACAGTGTCGTTGTTGAAATAGGCAGCCAGCTCCCCACCACCAGTTGTTGTATCCGCACTTGACGTTGTTGTACTCGAATTCCTTGAGGTAGAGCCACCTGCACCTCATATTTTGTCCCACGCAGTTTTCTTCTTACCTATTGTGGGTAGTGGTGGTGGTCGCTAGCTTGTATGGTCAAAGATGCTGACTAGAGGGAGTGAATAGGCGGTTTTTAAAAAATTCTTTTATGAATAATTACTTGCATATGTACACATATGTTAAACCTTAACAAAAAAATTAATGCGGAAGTGATAAACAAAGATTTTGATAATTAAGGCATAAAACAACTAGGCTCACTAAGTGCACTAACTAATTAAGTTTTTAAACAAGAACAAGCAATCCTAATGACAAACAAGCAATTTAATTCTATGAATATAAATTGCAATAATGTGAATAAAGATTGCTTGAAAGTAAATAAGCACAAAAGACATACCAATGTTTTACTATGGTGTCGGAGACTTGCGGTCTCCCCTAATCCACGTTAAGGTAAGCCCAAACCTCTTTGAACAGGCTCCATGAATTGAGCACTCGCCTCAATTTCACTAGTAGTTGCTCTTTCCCCCTCCAGGTTGATGAGCACTAGCCTTCACACTTCGTCGGGGCTTCTCACAACCTCCATTGAGAAGCTCACCGCGCACGACGCCTCCACACGCCGTCTAGGAGTCGATAAACACCAAGAGTAATAAACTAAGCCTCTAGCTTGAGCTCCACCAAATACAATACATATACAAGGTGATTACCAATTGCAACATATGCACAAGAGGCTCTCAATTCTCTCCTAATTGCAACACATGCAATTAGGGCTCGTTCTTAGCTCAAAACCTAAATTAGAAGGAGCAACACATGCACACAACTCCCACAAACACTCACTAAAGGTAGCAACCAGCCCTTGCCCCCCCCCAATGGGGGCCTTTTATAGCCCCCATGCAAAAACTAGGTGTTTGGGCAAACCTGGGCAAAAACAGGAAAATCGGCACTACCAGCCTGAAGACCCGGTATAAGCACGGCAGTATCGGCCTGCAATCTGTAGTACTGCCGATCTCTGGTAGTACCGATTTCACCAAGAGGAAGGCCGGCCAGCAAACCCTGGTCAATTCCTCCTCTAGAAAATATGTACTGCTACTATGATCCAGTACTACCGATCAGCGGTAGTACCGACTTGGACCCACAGTACTGTTGATTTTCAAACATAAGAGAAAAACACACGTTCTGGAAAATGACTACCACTGCAACTTGCCGACCTTCCAAAGAACAGGCATCAACCAGTTATCACGCTCTCCCGTAGTAATCGGCAATTGCATCATGCAGATCGCTGATTTTGCATATCAAATTTGAGTTCACACAAAAATCAACCCGATTAAAATCAAGACTCAATAAAAAATGATTCTTTGAGCCATGCGATGATCAACACATGATCAAGATAATTTGTTAAACACATTTACAAATCCTATTCACATGCTCCAAAGAATCGCATTTATATTTAATTTGTGATGATCCACACACGATCAAGTCACATGCTAAGTCTCAATGCATGAGCTCTGTATTTGTAACACATGCGAATCTTAGCTCTATGCACACAACAACCATAAAATCACATGCATGAGCGCTCTCTTTATTTGTAACACATGCAAACACTTAGCCCCATGCATAAACCAACTAAACTAAATTGAATGAGTTATCTTATGTGAGAGAAAAATATTTTTTCCCGGATCGCGTTTAGGTCCCTCGGTGGCCATTTTACAGGAAGAACCTCTCATTAAATGCGAATCACGAACGAACCCTTTCCTAATTTTCAAAATAGCGAACAGGTATAAAATTATAACAAATAGGTCGCCGCGCTTTACGTTTAGGTCCTTTCTCCGTTTTGCCCGTAAAAAGTATTTTCGTGGTCCGTTTTTTCTCTAGACTATGTGAAAAATATTTTCGTTGGCCGTTTTTCCAAAAAAAAAAATAGAGGACTGTTTCCTTTCTCCGTTTTACCTGGAAAAAATATTTTCGTGATCCGTTTTTCCTTCGGGGTATGGGGAAAATGTTTCCGTTGGCCGTTCTCAAACAAAAAAATGGAAATTCATTTTCCGTCCGTCGTTTCTCTGTTTTTTGTCCTTTTTCCCGGGAAAATTGTTTTCGTGGCTCGTTTTAAAAATATTTTCGTTGACAGTTTTTCCAAAAAAAAATGGATTTCCCTCATTTTTTCCGGAAAAATTGTTTTCGTGGCTCATTTTTCCCGAAAAAATGTTGTTTTCGTTAGCCGTCCCCCCCCCCCCAAAAAAATTTGGAAATTCGTTTTTCGTCCATCGCTTCTTCATTTTTTTTTCGTTTTTCCTCACTTTTACCGGTGAAAAATCAAGGGACATAATTTTTTTTGCAACTCGATCTCTTATATTACCCGGTAAACGCATAGGGTGTTAAACTTGTCATCTATAATTTTTTTGGCAACTCGAAATCTAATATTGTCCATAGCGATCTCTAATATTTTTCAAAACGTGTATTATCTTGGATATTCTTGCTTTTTTCAGAAATAAAAACTTAGATCAAATTTTGCACGGCGCGGCGTAGCGCGCAAATCTTCCTAGTTAATGAGGACCTGGATGAATTCGGAAACCCTAAGGGCCCCTCGACGGTCTCGAAGCTAACGGCGGAGGAAGCCGAGCACCATGCGCAGCTTAGGGCTGGAAAAAAAACTCGTTTGTGAGGCTCGTTGGTTCGGTTTAAAATTGCTTTAATTGCACTCGTTTTTTGATTAATCATTAAATGAGTTAATTTTGAATGAAATTGATTTTTGCTCTGGCTCGACTCGTTGGCTCGACTCTCAAAATACTTCCAAATTGTAAATAAAATCATATTAAATCAAATTGTGTCAATTTCAAAAAAGCTCAAAAAACAATGATTTGGCTCGATTTCTACCCCTATGTGCGCTCCAGGCGGCCGTGCTGCAGGAGTGGCATTGGCGCCGCTATGCAAGGAGAAAGCCACGAAAGCGCAGTGAGGTTGGGTTTGTGTGCGCCTGTATAATTTTGTATCTGTTTCTTTTTCTCCCCATTTTGGGTGGAGAGTGTATAGATATCTCTCGGATGTTTTTGTCTTAAATAACATCTAAATTTTAGTCTCTAAAATGAAAAATCTAATCGTTAGATCAAATCATATGATCGGATGTAATCGATACCCCCGAACCTGAACAATGATCTAATGCTTCCATATTTGAGTGATTTACATGAAGCAAATATTGTTTTATTACGAACGATTTTTTTATTACGAACTTTTGAGTACCTGCTGATTTCACTCGTGGCGTACTGGCCATCCGATTTGTTCATTGTATTCACAAATATTGTTTTACTAGTTTGACGTGAATAGCACAATATTGTGTGCATGCAATTCAATAATAAAAGGCTAACAGTAGGCATACATTAGGGGAAAAAAAAACTTAACCATATTTTTTTTTACCAAAAAAAATAAACATAGCAATGCCATACGAAAGATAATTGTATCCTAGATTATTATATAGAACAAGCACTATTAAGTTGTCTCTCTAAAGACTTAAGTATCCAAAAAAACCGAAACGGCTGCGCGGTTCAGGTCTAAATCCTCAAACGAGGACACATCGTCTTCTTCACGCAGCTCCTCAAAGGCGCGGCCAGCAAACCTCATTATCCGGAACGCCTGCTTCGTCTCCGCCCGATCATGAAAAACTGATCTGCAGTATGCGAAGAGCGCTGCGACTCTCCGTTTACTGCCAAATTCTTTGGTCACCACATTGCCATTAGGGAACCGTACCCTCAGCTTGCAGATCTTCTCGCCTTCCGTAGGCTGCCCGTGATCGACCGTCATGGCGGGCGCCTCGACCTTTGCAATCTCTGGCACCGGTTTCGGTTCTTGTGCATCGCATGCACCCACAGGTCCAGCGACCTTAGGCATCGCCGATTCTTGCTCACCGCGTGCGCCGGCTGATTCAGAGCTTTCAGCAGGCGCTGCCGTTCTTTCGAAGATATTGGGTTTGGAGAGCATGCTTGGCTTCGACGTCATGAACACCTCAATGTTGACCAGGAATTCGTCGGGCTGCATGGCGCCGCACCACTTTGCCAGCATCTGCCCGGTGATCGGGTCCAGGACGAGCACGGCTGGCAGTTGATAATCTTCGAGTTTGTAGAAGCAGCACACTTTGCTGCCCTCGTCGCCGTCGAAATTCCTCTTCTCCAGCAGCGAGAACACGAAGCTGTCCCTGATCACCTGGGCGACCACCTCGTTCGCCCATAGGTCCCGGTTGTGCATGTACGACGCGAACTCGCCGCGTGACTGTACGGTCACCATCAGCCACTGGTCCTGCCTCGCGGCGCGTATCTTGGCACTGTGGAGGCTTCCCATGTACATAAGCTCGTACGGAGGCTGAAACAGCGCGGCCAGCGTCTTCTTCTCCGCCGGCGGTGGCGGTTGCTCGTCATCGTCAAACTCCTCCATGCCTTCGTAGATGTCCTCTGACCCCGTCTCCGTATAATAGTTTTCTTTGTCTTCCTCACTGCCGTTGTCTTCATCCGCTTTCTCGCTGCCCTCCGCCTCCGTGCCGTAGTAGATATCTTCTTCCTCCGCACCCAAACCGTCGTGCCCATCTTCTTCTTGCGCCTCCATGCTGTTCTCTTCTTTCTCTTCGTCGACGTCGTTTTGTTCTCTCTCTTCGTCGCTGACGTTGTGTTCTTTCTCGCCCTCGATTCCATTGCCTCCTTCCTCTTCCCCTGTGCCGTTGTCGCCGTCGGATTCGCACCCGGTTCCTTCTACTTCAGGTAGAGATGGCTCTGGTACAGGTACCGCAGAAGTCGTCGACATTGGAGATGGCGCCGTCGACAAGACAGATTGGGCGGCGCGGGCGGTACTGGGACTAGCAGCGTACCGGTCGTCGTATAACGTTTCGGCACGGGCGGGGATGGGATCGCGCACCCGGTCGGCGGCGCCGGTGGTGAAGTAATGGTTGACGGCGGCCTCGAGGCTCCAGGAGCAGGAGGCGAGGTGCTTCATGGCGGCCGCTTGGGAGCCGCAGGACGTGATCTCCATGAAGGAGGCGACAATGCTGTTCTCCCCCTCCATCTTGGCCTCGCTAGATAGGGCACGCACTCGCGGGGCGCGTCACGTCCTCCGGCAGATTGCTAGGGTTCGGTTATTTTTTTTGGTATGCCATGGTGGCGTGGCGGCCTTGGTTTTTATGGCTGCGGTTTTTTCTGAAGGAAAATTGCCGGACATTGTTGCAGTACAGACTCTCCGAGTAGAAATCTAGTCGAACACTGACTCATGTAAAATTCATATCAGTCTCAAACTTGCAAAATATGGGCCACATTGTTCCACGAAAACAATACACCGTACTACAATTAGAGAAGTTTAGTAACATCATCGACCTTATCTTTAGTGAAATTTCTTTCTTTGTCTTTTCCACCTTTTCTCTTCTATCTCCCTAAGAAATCTTCAACATACACAAAAAAATAATATATCAACAAACAAATTCTACCTCCTTTAAAAAAATGTGAAGCAGTTTCGGAAATGTGACGAAGCCAACGGCACGAAGACGCGGCGCGATTGAGCATAGAGACGGAGCCAAAGGCATAGGCTGGATAGGCTAATCCCGACAACGCTAACTCGATGTACCAGAGGTAATATTTTTTTTTCCCGTAGCAAAGTATGAACATTAGCTATTTCTTTGAAGTTGACGAGGCATCCGTTTCTACCACCACCTTTACCATTCTCAGAGTTGTTATTTCTCTCAAAGTCGTCACACTAGCTTCTGCTTCTGCTTGTTCCGCACCTTGGATATGCATCACTAGACAAAATAGTTATACTGATCGACTACGTACGATACTCGTAGTAACCGCATATGTATATTAACTAGGCAGAATGTATGGCGCATGCCGCACCGTGTAAAATTTACTCTATTTTTTTAAAAAAAAAACTGTAGGAGGAACTAAACATATTTTTTCCGGAGCGATCTTAACACTCTATACGTTTACCGGTGAATAATACATTTTTCGAAAAATATTATAGATCGAGTTGCAAAAAAAAACTATAGAGATACAGCTGTATATATATATTTCTTATTCTGAAAAATATCAGAAACCGAGTTACAAAAAAATAGAGAGATAGAGTTGCACACATATTTCTTTTAACGAATTTGGTTAACACTTTATTATTACCCGTCAACCTTCTTTTGTCGAGTTTAACACTCTATGCGTTAATCGAGTAATAATATATGTGCCGAAAAATATTAGAGATGCCAACCTTCTTTTGTCGAGTTTAACAATCTATGCGTTCACCGAGTAATAATACATATTTCGGAAAATATTAGAGATCGAGTTGGGAAAAAAGTCTAGAGATTAAAGATCAAGTTGGGGAAAAAATCTAAAGATAGAGTTGTACACATATATCTATTGATGAAAATATTTTTTATGAGAAAAACGAAGAAAGAACTTAAACACATATCTCTTTTGACGAATTTGGTTAACACTTTATCATTACTCGACTAACCTCCTTTTGTCGAGTTTAATACTCTATGTGTCAACCGGGTGATAATACATGTTCCGAAAAATATTAAAGATGTCAACCTTCTTTTATCGAGTTTAACACTATATGCGTTCACCGAGTAGTAATACATGTTTCGAAAAATATTAGAGATCGAGTTGGAAAAAAAATCTAGAGATAGAGCTGTACACATATTTCTGTTAACGAAAATATTTTTTTTTTGGGAAAAACGGAGAAATGACCTGGACGTAAGGGCCGGGGACCTATTTGTTATATTTTTGAACCCAATCACTATTATGAAAAATTAGAAAAAGACTCGTTCTAAATTCGTATTTAGCGGGGCCTTTGCCGTAAAGTAACGAACCAGGGATCTAAACACAATCTGGAAAAGATTTTTTTATACTCACAAAAAATCGCAAAGGACCTCTCTGTAATTCACAGGGAACTATCCGTAATTAGAGAAAAGTGAGGGGCCTTTTTGCAAAATGGCATTGGGGTGAGGTGGATGGGCTTAGAGCTCTCCAATTCTTTCCCCTTTAATAGATAGTACTAGGTAGTACTGCGCGCTACGCTGCGCCGGTTAAATTTTGATAGAGTGCTCAAATTCTAAAATACATTTAGTGAAAGCATTTTCACATGTTTGAATAGAAAGAAACAATAATGAAAAACAAGAAATATGTATGCCATAATAGTAGACCTGACATATCACTGAGAATATATACATACCAATATAAAATGGTGCCAAAAGACCATTATGGGATGTGTTCAAATTCTAGAGACTTCTATTGTTCAAGTTCTGACTAAAGAAGTTTGGTTTTTTTAGCACTGATGACACCTATAATGTGTTTATTTATTTTCAAACTGCAATTTTGGCATTTTAATATCTTAAGTTTTAATCTGGTTGTACCTAAACGTAAAAGCTCAATATTCTCAAAAACATAATTTGAGATACAGACCAAGAATATAACCAAGAAGTACATCGGTATAGGATTGACAAACACGAGCAATTAATTTGTAATGAACTCGAGTAATTAACACATTTTGAGGCAGGAAACAAAGAACTGCAAATGTAGCTATGGCCTTTTTTACGTTTAGTACCCTCTTTTTTCTTTCTTAACCATATATAATAGTATAATTAACAGGAAATCCAAATAAAATATTGTTTCAATAAGAGAGACTGATGTAAAGAAAAAGTTATAACTTGCAAGCAATTAGATCGGCAAGGCCTCAAATTTCTCTCAAGAACTATAAGGCAAACGATAGATGCGAGAGCTTTATGAAGTAACTTTCATTGTAGCCAAAATACTTAAATTAGAACAATAAAAGATTATGATCGTTAACCATAACAGAAAATTCTGGAGTACAAACAAATAATAAGTGATAAATTGGCAAATGCCTTCAATATAATAAAGTAAATGGACAGATATTTGAAAACTTACAAAGGAGCACACTTGGAACCAGCAAAGACTAACAACAATCTTGAATGGTGTAATTATCTCCAGACCTACCTTTATCTTTAATAAATGAAGGGCCATATGCTAGATTTAGCAATAGGTAAACATGAGATTACCATAAATGAGCACTTTCGATCATTACAGCTGACGTAAGTAAAATTTACCAATGAAATCTCAGGATTTGAAAAGTAAAGAATAGTCACAATGGTTGACGTATGCATACCAAAAAGTAAAGAGAAAAAACTATAAGCAGATAAATTTCGAAAAGAACTCATCAAGCTGAAACCAATCTTTATGTGTGAAAACACATATTTTCTTACCATAAATGAGCATTTTCGATCATTACAGCTAACGTAAATAAAATTTGCCAATGAAATCTCATGACTTGAAAAGTAAAAAATAGTCACAATGGTTGACGTATGCATACCAAACAGTAAAGAGAAAAAACTATAAGCAAATAAATTTCGAAAAAACTATATGCATACCAAACTATAAGCAACGGTAGCAAGAGAAAGAAATACGCAACGAAAGAAGGCGACTCCTCGACGGTCACGGTTCAAGGTAATAACAATAGCAGCAATAATAAAATCAATTCTCTTTTCCTCCTGCCTTTGTGAAGTCTGAATCTCTACTATATAAAGTGGGAGTTTCTTCCGACGTCACATTAATTGCCCTGCTTAATTGCCCTGCTTAATTGCCCTACTTAATTGCCCTACGCAAGAAACGAAGCGTTGCTTTAATTAGCCAGCTTTTACAAGAAACGAAGCGTTAAAGATAGATGTTTGATCTTATGAAATAGTATTTTTTTTATTTTTTAATCTTTATTTTTCGTAGCAACGCACGGGCATATAACTAGTATGTATTATCTAAAAGTTGGTTTGATTAGATCATATGCCACGAGACAAATAGCAGGAGCACAACTTGTGCACCCCAAAACAAAAACTATTCAAAAGAGGAAAAGCTACTTCATAGTAATTGTGAGCTTACAATAATTCAATAAGCTAATTTGTTCCAGATCAACAACAAACACAAATTATTCCTCTGTATTTCTACAACACATATAAGAGAAGTGCTCTCCACAAATAATTTATTTGGGAAATCTCCATAGGCGGTGAAGGGTACCACCAATTTGGTCATACTGACCTTTCCGATTTTTTGCCAACAAAGGATGAGCTACAAGAAGATTCCTCTTTTTTTAATATATACAGATTAACACATCTAGAGTGTTACAGAAGAAGTTGTTCCATGGTTACCACTTAGTCGATTAGGCCAAAGTCCTTCCACCAGTTCCCACTTCTTGGAAAGATCTGCCCACCCATACAAGAAAGTTAACACCGCGATCGTCACAGACAAACCCCCCTGTAAAAATCGATCACATACCCATCAGTTAAAGAAGCACACCAACAATGTTCTTTCCTGAAGCACACAGCATAACTCCAGAAGATCAGTACTATAGGAAGTAGAAAGGGAAAAAAGTGAATAGAGCAATGCATAAAAAGAACAGGCAGAAGACTATAGACTAATGGTTAATTTAATTGCAATTTAGAGAAGACAACTAACGACCTCAATCAATGTATAAACACTACTTTTGCTAAGAGATTATCCTGCTTGTGGAGAAATAAGCAACAATCGTGTAATAAATTGTAATATCCCGAGTATTTCTATACTCGTGTCACTGTACATTTGTACTCAAACACTGTTCTTGTGTATTTCTGCATTTTGAGCTATATATACTTAAATGGGAATTAAAAAGAACCCTTCAACTTAAGTAACCTAGCTCAAAAATAGTTGCAAATTTATTTGGATAAGTGTTAAAGCGACCTAAGAACCTTCCAGAATATATAAGAATCGATAAAAATCAGTTTTGGAAGTTTAATTCTTCAAAACTTGACACTTGACCAAAATGCCCTTGAGTAAGTGCATAGTGTTTTGCATGTGTTATAACCTCTCCAAAGCCAACCCAACAGCCAACTCACTCCCTCTCCTCTCCCTCTCACGACCAAGCATAGGAGAAGCCTCCCAAAACCCTAGCTCACCCAATCCACCCATTTGGAGGCGATCCGACCGGTGGAAATTGATCTAGAGGCGGGTGTAGGATCGAAGTATATGAATATAGCAATCAGAGGGGGGGTGAATGATTGTGCGGAAGCTAAAACCAAATTCTTGATCTATTAAAAGTTCACCCCAAAACAGAACCAAATAATTGCTTCGTTTTCGACAAAAACAGAATGACAGAGGTTTAGTAAAACGAGAATTCCCGGAGATCCAACCGTTAGATTGATCTGAAATTTGGACACGAGAAACTAGATTCCAATACGAATCGAACCCAAAAAGAATCAGCTCGATCGGATTTACAGATCAAAAGTTATGAGCTTCGCAAGCTTGCTGATCCAGAACTTGACGGTTGAATCAATCTAATCAAAACTTCAAGATTAAACAAGATCTTCAAAAGATTAATCAACTAGACTTTGAGAAACTCTAAATCAATACCCTAGAACGGTTTTTGATGGATCAAATCAAGATGAAACTCAACGATCAATAACCAATCTAGAATTAGAACAAGCATGCAAACAAGAACCAAAACAGTAAAATCAGTAGCGACGTGGTTATCGAGTACGCAAAAATCTTGGAAGAATTGATCTTTATTTCTTGTCTAAAATACTCTCATCAAAAGAGTACAAACCCTAAAACCAAGCTCAAAGCTTGATGCGCTCAGCTCTACTTGGTTGGATGCCCTTCAACAGGAGACACCCCTCCTATTTAAAGGAGCAAAATACAAGGAATTCTGAATACAATTCCTAATCTAGAAGGAGTCCGTATTCAACACAACTCCTCTTGGCCCAACCTGGCCGAATACAACTCTTGCACGCGTATGGCAACCCTACCATACTCACGTGACTAACACTTTGCATGCGTATGGCCACCTGCCATACTCACGTGACCAACACTTTGCACGCGAATGACCTCCTGCCATTCTCACGTGACTAACCATTCTTCATGTGCACCATTCTCTTAGCCCGAACGTCCCGCATGACATCCTTGACCACCAAGACCTCAGTTCCTCCCTGAACCTAGTCCCGAACCTCAGTTCTTCCATGAACCTAGTTCCGGTCCCGTCATCGACCACATTCGTCTTCGAGCAATACCTGCACATGAACAAACCACAAAACAAATCCGAGCACAAGTCCACGACTTGACTCAATGTCAATCCATGCAACTACTCACATGAGCATTGCATAAAGTCCACTTCAAAAGAAGTATCATGAAATTATCACAAATTTCATAATCTCAAAATCAAATTCAAATTTCAATATCAAAATCGCTCAAAAACCCATTCACGACGGACCCAAAAATTTGGTCCGGCGTACATGTAAAACTTACTGTTTTTCAATAACTTGGTTTGGCACAACAACCTTCAAAAACACATTTACGACAGACCAAAAAAGTTGGTCTGTTGTACATGGGAAAACGAGGTTGTCAAAAGCATGTTTACAAAGGACCAAAAAAGTTGGTCTGTTGTACATGGGAGAATGAGGTTGTCAAAAGCATGTTTACAAAGGACCAAGAAAGTTGGTCCGTTGTACATGGGAGAAAAAAAAACATGTTTACAAAGGACCAAGAAAGTTGGTCCGTTGTAGATGGGAAACTTACTGTTTTTTTTTAAGTTTGGTCCGGCGCCAAAGCGAAACTTACTGTTTCTTGTCAAATTGTCAAAACACAAGAACAAACACATTTGCAAATTCAATTCTAAGCCAATTTTTCAGCACATGATTTCACAATCTCCCCCTTGATGAGAACATTGGCAACACCACTTAGAATTGAACATTTGGCATTCACTTTACAAAATATTTTTGAAATCCAAAGGATCAAGGACCAAAAAGAAAACACAGAATTCCCCCTTTGACCAAAATGCAAAACAAAATCTCCCCCTGAGAATGAAAAAGTGTGTGAATGTGCAATGCGCCCAAAAATTCCAAAATTCTCCAAACTTCTCCCAAAATTCTCAAATTTCCAAACACAACTCCCCCTTTTTCTTCTCCCCCTTTTTCATTAATCTTTTCAACAATTCCCAATTTTCTCCCCCTTTGACAATGGATTCATCAAGAGTACAAAAGAGAGAACAGGTTCAAAAAATTTTCTTGAAACAAAGATTTCACAAGGAGAAACAAGGGGGTGCCAAGATAGGAAAAGATGAGCTCATTCGATCATATATCCTTATATATCATATAATATGCAAAATACATGATCTTGAAGTGATTTTAACAAGTTAGGGAATGACATGCATCTCAACCTCAATTTAGTCAACTATAGCCAAGTACTAAGCAAGATCTTAGCAGAAAAAGCAAGGTTTTAAAAATTGAAGCAACTAACAACTTAGGGCGAGCAAGTAGTTTCAACTCTAATCTAATAGACCAATTTAATCTTTAAACAATAAGTTGCATGTGGCATGCTTGAAGCATACTTCTTTTATTTTCTAGGAGTGGCATGCTTGAAGCATACATCTTATCTTTGAGGGAATGGCATGCTTGAAGCATACATCTTATCTTTTTAGGGAAAGCAAGCCTGAAGCACATAACTTGAAGCTTTTGCTTTTAACGATTTCTTTTATATTGATTCCCTTTTCTTTTTCCTTTTTCTTTGATTGTAAAAATTCAAAAGTGATTAAAGGTATTATGAAAGAGTAAAGTTGAAAACACACTTGCTCCATAGCCCAAATTTGTCAAGAAAATTCAATAACAAGCCTAGAAGATTATGATATCACTGAGTATTTATCTATATGCAATCGGATCGTGGAATTCGCAATGTCATTCTTAGTTCAAGTGAGACAATTTAGATTATCATATATTAGCTCAATTATATAGTATATAAAGAAATATGATAAAGTGAGCTCATCAAGTGAAAGAACTTGGCAAAGAAACTCCCTCAAAACAATCCCATTGGATGAACAATTCCAAGTTCTCCCGAATAAAAGCAAAACGAGAAGAAGACAAAGGTTTTGTGAAAATGTCCGCCAATTGATGTTCAGTATCCACATGATGAAGCACAATGTTGCCTTTTTCAACATGATCTCTAAGAAAGTGAAATCTGATGTCAATATGTTTTGTTCTTGAATGTTGCACAGGTTCTTAGCAATGCAAATTGCACTAGTGTTATCACACAGAAGAGGAACACTATCCAAAATAACCCCATAATCTTTAAGTGTAGCTACTATCCAAAGAATTTGAGAACAACAACTAGCGACCACATATTCAGATTCATGATTGATTGTGCAACAGAAGATTGCTTTCTAGATGACCATGCAATGAGAGAATTTCCCAAGAAGTGACATGAACCAGAAGTGCTTTTCCTATCAATTCTACATCCTCCAAAATCAGCATCGAAAAAGATCTCAAACTAATGCATGAGGAAGCAGAAAGCCAAATGCCAAAATCTTGAGTTCCATGAAGATACGAAAATCCTTTTGACACTTGTCGATGTGAAGCACATGGGAAGCTTGAAAACGAGCACACAAGCATACATCAAATTGTATATCCGGCCTTGATGCGTTGAGGTACAAAAGTGAACCTATCATGCTTCTATATTCCTTTTGATCAACCTGGCTCACCATCTTCATCCGGATCAAGTGTGCAATTGCTTTCCATAGGTGTCATGATTGGTTTCTTGTTGTCCATCCCAAATCTATGCAACAAGTCTTTTGTGTATTTGCTTTGATGTACAAAGGTACCATCCTTTGTTTGCTTGATTTGAAATCCCAAAAGTATGTCAACTCACCCATCATACTCATCTCAAACTCCTTTCTCATTGTTTAAAACTTCAGACACTAAAACATGAGAGGAACCACCAAAGATAATATCATCAACATAAATCTGAACGAATAGTTGATCATTGCCTTGCTTGAGTAAAAAGAGAGTTTTGTCAACCTTTCCCATTAAAAAGCCTTTTTCAAGTAAAAAGGTTTTTAGCCTATCATACCATGCTCTAGGGGCTTGTTTCAAACCATACAAAGCTTTTGATAGTTTGAACACATGATTTGGAAACTTTGGATTTTCAAAACCAGGTGGTTGCCTGACATAAACCTCCTCATTTATGTAGCCATTAAGAAAAGCACTTTTCACATCCATTTGATACAATTTGAAACCTTTGAATGCAGCAAAAGCTAAAAGGATTCTAATGGCTTCAATTCTAGCAACAGGAGCAAAGGTTTCATCAAAATCTAAGCCTTCAATTTGAGTGTAACCTTGAGCAACCAATATAGCCTTGTTTCTAACAACAACACCATCCTCACTTTGTTTATTTTTGAAAACCCATCTAGTTCCAATAACATTAAAATTAGGAGGAGGTGAGACAAGTTTCCAAACTTTATTTCGTTCAAAATTCTCTAATTCTTCATGCATGGCATTGATCCAATATTCGCCGATAATGCATGAGATATATCTTTGGGTTCAAAAGAAGCAACTAAAGCAGAATGAGCATGAGTGTCGAATGAATAAACCTGGATCGAAAGTGACTCTCTCATTTAGGTCTCCAATCATTTGTTCAGATGGATGCATTTTTGAATGTGCACGGGAGCATTGGCTTTTGAGACTTCTCCTTCTCCTTCTTCATTTTCAGCATGTACAGATGATGTTGTAGCTTGAGGATGGTTAGCTGTAGGTGATGTAGTAGTAGGTGCCAAGGGTGCTACTGACTTGTTGTGCATTAGGAAGAGTCAAGACATCATCTTCAACATCATCATTATCTTCAAAGATTTTCTCCCCTGAATGTATGCTTTGTACTGCATCACTTGGACTAGTACCTGGACTAGACTCATCAAAAGTAACTTCACAAGTTTCCACAATTTTGTTAGTTTCCAAAACAAGCACACGATAGCCACGGGTATGAGCAGGATATCCAAGAAAAATGCCATCAGTTGATCTAGCTTCAAATTTATCAAGATTTCCAGATTTCAAGACAAAACATTTGCATCCAAAAACTCGAAAGTGAGAAACAGAAGGTCTATGTCCAAACCGAAGCTCATATGGAGTCTTACCCAATTTTGATCTTAAAAACACACGGTTTGAAACATAACATGCAGTTGAAATCGCTTCAGCCCAAAAGTTCCTAGGAGTGTGATGTTCATCTAACATGGTTCTAGCCATCTCAACCAATGTTCTGTTTTTCCTTTCAACTACACCATTCTGTTGAGGCACTCTAGGTGATGAAAATTGATGATCAATTCCTTTTTCAGTACAAAAGTGATTAAAAGAAGCATTTTTGAATTTAGTTCCATTATCACTTCTAATAGCTTTGAGAGCTCCTGGATGATCAATAGAAAGCCTAAGAACAAGACTTCTAAAATGACTAAAAGCCTCATCCTTAGATGCCATAAAGTATACCCAAGAGTATCTAGAAAAATCATCAACAATCACAAGCACATACCATTTGCCTCCAAAGGATTGAACTCGAGATGGTCCATTGTATCAAGATGTAGAAGCCGACTGAGGCGTTTGTCATCACCATGGTAAGAGGTGGATGTGAACCTGCAATCATCTTACCATGTCTACAAGAGGAACATACTAAATTGCTATCACCCTTAAGCTTAGGCAAGCCACGTATGAGATTTAAATCGCTACACGAGTAAGATGATCAAAACCAACATGACCAAGTCTACGATGCCAAAAGAATAAATCTTTAGAAACATTGGCAATTAGACACCGATGTTTAGAAGAAGGTGATGCATCAAAATCAGCTTTAAAAACTCTTCCAAAACGAGAAATCTTGAACACAAGATCACCTGAAGCATCTAGCACTTTGCATTCATTTTTCTTAAAGCTTATCTCAAGATCTTCATCAAGCATTTGTGAGACAGAAAGCAAGTTATATTTCAAGTTTTCAACAAGAGCCACATCCTTGAACATAAACTTGTCACTTACCTTTACTGTACCTTTTGCCACAACAGAAGAGGAAGAAGCATCTCCAAAAGTAACACTTTCAAAGACGAGATGCACGAGTGAGGAGGAGAACCAATTCTTTTACCGGACATGTGGCGTGAGCATCCTAATCCACTAGCCATATGTTCTCCTTCCTCGCGAGAAGCCTACATAGCAACAAAACATGTCGAGGTCTCAAGATCTTGGGGTTAGGAATGAGATTTTTGGGAATCGATCTTGAGACACACGACGCACAACAAGAGGGCACAACACGATAATTTTTATGCACAAAATCAGATTTATCTTTTCCCATGTTTCTAGGGCAGAAGGTGTTTTCATCACTCTAGGCGCATAAGGAGTAAAATGTGCTTTGCTGAAATTTGACCTAGCCTCAGTTCTTTCCTTCTTTTGTTGTTTGGCTAGTCTAAAGCAATAATCTACTAAGTGTCCATCTCTACCACAATGAGTGCAAGTGTACTTGACATGATGTTTAGCTTTAACAAGAAAGGCACATTTTGCTTTCATCATAGTAGAGGATAAAACCACAGATTGAAAAGCAATTTTCTTAGGCTCATTAGATAACTCAATTTTGCAAGGAGCCTGAACAATGATGAGGTTTAGTTTCGTATGTGGCATAAGGATCAAAACCTAAACCTCTCTTGTTTGTGCTAACCTTAGATTGATCCAAGATCATGTTCAACTTTTTCTTGCCATTAGTGAATCGTTCCAAAGAGTTTTGCAGGTAATCAACTTTCTTAGCAAGAATTAAACAATTATTGCAGGGAACATCTACTTTTCCTTTTTGCTTGCGACAAGTTGAGCATGAGAGAATTTCATGTGAAAGCAAATTATCAGTTAATTGAGAAACCCTAGCATTTGCATCTTTCAATTTTAATTCAAGAGTTGAGCATTTAGAACAAGAAGTTGAACTATGCAAATCATCAGTGGAACAGACTAGCATGTACAACATGTTTCTCATTTTTCTCATTCAGATGCAACAAAGAGCATGTTCTTTCCTAAGCAAGGTGAGCTCATTGTAAATTAAGTCACATGATTTGCAAGTATCATCACTAGGAATCAAAGTCTTAAGTCTAGCAATTTCAGCATTCAATGATTCAATAATGAAATCATGTTTCTTAATTTTCTTATCACGCTTTGTCAAGCAATTTTCCAAGACGAGCAACAGCAATAGCTAATTCATCATAAGAGGGATCTACCTCATTGAAGTCATTGCCGTGGTCGCCCTCGGTGAAGCTATCCTTGTCGCTTGCCATGAGACATAATCCTATTAAATCATGCTTGCTTGGAGTTGCATCATCTTCGCCGCTCTCCGAGTCCACATCGCTCAAATTGACTTGTTCAAGAGCGGAAAGAACTCGTGAACCACCTTGCGGTTGATGAAGCTCTTCTTCTTCTTATCATTTGACGAGAACCTTTTCTTCTCATTCCTTACATCCGTTGTCCTTCTCCTCCTTTGATGTTTTTCCTGCAAGCTTAGGACAATTTGTGCGAATATGGTTGAGGTCACCACACTCATAGCATCTTGGAGGACCACCTCTCTTTCTCATTCTCACATTCTCGCAAAGCTTTGTTAAAGCGAGAAGAGAGTAGTGCGAGATCTTCTTCGGAAACTCTTCAAGTTGCTCATCTGTTAAAGAAGACATGGAAGACAAGGCAAAGCTAGAAGAAGAATTTGCATTTAACATGTTAGGGTTGGAGATCAAAGCAATTGATTTAATGTTACCCTTCCTGGCAAGAACATCCAACTCATGAGTTTTCAACTTAGAGTACAGAACATCTAATGTGAGTGTGCTCATGGTAGTAGATTCTTGTATAGATGTTACTTTCATCTCCCACACTGACATGTCCAAAGCACTAAGCAATTGTCGAGCATTTTCAGCATCAGTGTAGCTAACTCCAACAAAGACGAAGATTGCTAAGAATTTTATTGAAACGTGCAAAGAAGTCATCTACAGATTCACTAGGTTTCATCTCAAAACGCATGTATTCCTTTTTGTAAATATCTTGGCGAACCTCTTTGACAGTGTTAGAACCCTCATGGTAATCACAAAGAGATTTCCATACCTCATATGCTTGGATCGAAGATGAACCACACGATCAAAGTCGCTGCGTCCCAAGCCTTGGATGATCAAGTTGCGCGCCTTGCTATTTGCTTCAACATGTGTGCGATTGGTGTCGTTGACGTTGTCGTTTGCAGGGACTTCATATGGCTTGTAAACCTTCTCCCAAATTGTGAAGCCCTGTGCTTGGATGAACGCCTCCATCTTGGCCTTCCAAAACTGAAAATCAACACCATCGAACACACATGGTTTTGTCGAATAACGATCCATTGATCTAATCACCGGTTAAGATAGATTAGAGAAACCTAGCTCTGATACCACTTGTAGGATCGAAGTATATGAATATAGCAATCAGAGGGGGGGTGAATGATTGTGCGGAAGCTAAAACCAAATTCTTGATCTATTAAAAGTTCACCCCAAAACAGAACCAAATAATTGCTTTGTTTTTGACAAAAACAGAAAGACAGAGGTTTAGTAAAACGTGAATTCCCGGCGATCCAACCGTTGGAACGATCTGAAATTTGGACACGAGAAACTAGATTCCAATACGAATCGAACCCAAAAAGAATCAGCTCGATCGGACTTACAGATCAAAAGTTATGAGCTTCGCAAGCTTGCTGATCCAGAACTTGACGAGAATCAATCTAATCAAAACTTCAAGATTAAACAAGATCTTCAAAAGATTAATCAACTAGACTTTGAGAAACTCTAAATCAATACCCTAGAACGGTTTTTGATGGATCAAATCAAGATGAAACTCAACGATCAATAACCAATCTAGAATTAGAACAAGCATGCAAACAAGAACCAAAACAGAAAATACTGTAGCGACGTGGTTATCAGAGTACGCAAAAATCTTGGAAGAATTGATCTTTATTTCTTGTCTAAAATACTCTCATCAAAAGAGTACAAACCCTAAAACCAAGCTCAAAGCTTGATGCGCTCAGCTCTACTTGGTTGGATGCCCTTCAACAGGAGACACCCCTCCTATTTAAAGGAGCAAAACACAAGGAATTCTGAATACAATTCCTAATCTAGAAGGAGTCCGTATTCAACACAACTCCTCTTGGCCCAACCTGGCCGAATACAACTCTTGCACGCGTATGGCAACCCTACCATACTCACGTGACTAACACTTTGCACGCGTATGGCCACCTGCCATACTCACGTGACCAACACTTTGCACGCGAATGACCTCCTGCCATTCTCACGTGACTAACCATTCTTCATGTGCACCATTCTCTTAGCCCGAACGTCCCGCATGACATCCTTGACCACCAAGACCTCAGTTCCTCCCTGAACCTAGTCCCGAACCTCAGTTCTTCCATGAACCTAGTTCCGGTTCCGTCATCGACCACATTCGTCTTCGAGCAATACCGCACATGAACAAACCACAAAACAAATCCGAGCACAAGTCCACGACTTGACTCAATGTCAATCCATGCAACTACTCACATGAGCATTGCATAAAGTCCACTTCAAAAGAAGTATCATGAAATTATCACAAATTTCATAATCTCAAAATCAAATTCAAATTTCAATATCAAAATCGCTCAAAAACCCATTCACGACGGACCCAAAAATTTGGTCCGGCGCATACATGTAAAACTCTTGCTTTTCAATAACTTGGTTTGGCACAACAACCTTCAAAAACACATTTACGCATGCACCAAAAAAGTTGGTCTGTTGTACATGGGAAAACGAGGTTGTCAAAAGCATGTTTACAAAGGACCAAAAAAGTTGGTCTGTTGTACATGGGAGAATGAGGTTGTCAAAAGCATGTTTACAAAGGACCAAGAAAGTTGGTCCGTTGTACATGGGAGAAAAAAAAACATGTTTACAAAGGACCAAGAAAGTTGGTCCGTTGTAGATGGGAAACTTACTGTTTTTTTTTAAGTTTGGTCCGGCGCCAAAGCGAAACTTACTGTTTCTTGTCAAATTGTCAAAACACAAGAACAAACACATTTGCAAATTCAATTCTAAGCCAATTTTTCAGCACATGATTTCACAGCGGGAATCGACCTCTCCATCGCGATCCCCATCTTCTAGACCCTCTTGGGTGAGTTTCTCATCGAATTTCATGGATGGATTTTGGAGTACCTGTCGGGACCCCGAATTTGCAAATCCGGACCCTCTGTGTATTCAGCACTAGTCCAGGAACGCGCTAGTGCACACAGTCTTTAACATCGGTAAATATCACAATCATACCAATCGATATTATCAAAGTACTTTATTTAAATAACCAAAGGGTTACTTGACCTTATGGCCAAGGTACAAATATATGCCTTGCAAGGCGAAACTTATTCAGAGAAAAATAATAGCAGCGGAAAATCAAATAAACTTCGTGGCGCCATCCAGTATACCACAGGCAACTGACTGGGCTCGCATCCCTAAGTAGACGGGTCCTCTTGGAAATCCTCCTCCGCCGGGCGTAGTCTCCTCTTCAAGCGGTGTTGTGTTGAGGCAAGGGTGAGTACTTGGTACTCGACAAGTCATGAAGTAATGCAAGCTAATATACTATATGCATGGCTTGGTACAAAGGAATAGCTCAAGGTGTATTTGCGATGCTTGACATTTGAAAAGTAATATAAGTAGATTCGAAAGCAGTAGAAATAAGTAAAGCATAAATAACTTTTCAAGAAGTTTAACAAACATTTTTCCCCATCCTAAACCACATTTCCATCATCTTCATTATTAAACCAACCCAACTTTTCAAACCAACGTTATTTGTGAGAAAATCTAACCCTTGACTGTAATTCCCGAGCATTGTCCAGTACCGTGGACTCGGCTATTTAAATAGATTCTAAACTCTGCAGAGGTTATGCACTTTACCCACAAGATACAGTCAAACACCACAAAGGCGAGTTCCTCAGAATAAAGCCTTTCTAAGCCTCAAACAACACAGGTGGTCCTCTCAGGTCAGTGCTCTACACCATCCCTTCCCTTAGCCAAGGCGAAGTATGGGACCAACACACCGTTAGATGGGTATCTGGCCACAGCCACGATACGCTCCCCCGTACAATCACACAAACGGTGTAACTGACACCCTGAGGCTCCACAAGTGAGTCCTTAGCGACTTAGTCAACTAGGGCCGTCCCATTCCAGCCATGTGGTTGCAAGTATGACCCAGTTCAAAGGCTTGCAAGGTTAAGTCCTTAGAGTGACCAGGGCAAGACTACCCGAAAAACCAAATCAACATCCCCAATGCCACAACTGGCCCACCTGATTACTCTTGCGACTCAAAATCTTAAATGGTCCAACATAACGGGGTGCGAGTTTCCCTTTGGCATGGAACCTCTTAACTCCCCTGAGAGGCGTAACTCTGAGGTATACAAAGTCTTCTGGTTCAAAACTCAAGTCTCGGCGACGATTGTCAGCATAACTCTTCTGTCGAGATTGGGCTATCTTCAACCTTTCCCTAATCATGGCGACCGCTCTTGACCTCTTGAAGAATATCAGGCCCAAAGACACGGCGGCCGCGGTCTCATTCCAATTCAAAGGCGTCCAGCGGTCGACCATACAAAGGCCTCAAAAGGTGACATCTCAGAACTAGCCTCGATAACTATTGTTGTAATCGAACTCAAGATACGGCAAACTCTTATCCCAAGAGGTAGCATAAGCTAATGCACAAGCTCTCAACATATCCTCCAGAATCTGGTTGACTCTTTCGGTCTGTCCATCCGCTGCGTGGATGATAAGGCATCTTGAAGTTCAAACGGGTTCCCATGGCTTCATGCAACTTATTCCGAGAACCTTGAGGTAAATTGGGTACCTCGTCCGATACAATCCTCTTTGGCACTCCGTGCAAGCAGACAATCTCGATCATGTATAATTCTGCTAATTTATCTCCCGAGTAAGTGGTCTTCACGGGGATAAAATGGGCTGCTTTAGTCAAGCGATCCACTATAACCCATATGGAGTCATAACCTCCTTGAGTCTTGACAAGAACCGGTAATGAAATCCATTCCGATTTCCTCCCACTTCCACTCGAGGTATTTTCACGGTTGTAGCAATCCTGGCTGGTCTCGATGCATTGCCTTGACTCTCTGGCATACATCGCACAAGGCAACATGCTCGGCAACTTCACGTTTCATACTCGGCCACGAGAATCTCTCCTTGAGATCCTCGATACATCTTGGCGCTTCGGGATGAATCGAGTACTTGGAGTCATGGGCTTCCTCGAGAATCGATTGCTTTAACTCCTTTTGTTAGACACACAAATGCGATCCTTCATCCACAACGTGCCTTGCTCATCCAACTTGAAGTCCTCCGCCTTGCCTTCTTCCTTGATAAACTTAATCCTGCGGATCTTGTCATCATCCTTCGTCCTTCGGATCGATCCTCTAGGGTAGGCTTTACTTCTAATGCGGCCAAGAATCCGCTTAGGTACTACCTCAATCTTCATCTTTTGAAAATCCTCACATAACTCATCCTCGACTTGTGGCTAGCAACGCACTTACGGTATGGCTTTTCCGACTTCGAGCATCGGCTACTACGTTGGCCTTCCGGGATGGTAATGGATTCCAACATTGTAGTCCTTGATTAACTCTACCCATCTCCTCGCCTCATATTCAGATCCGACTGGGTGAATATGTACTTAAGGCTCTTATGATCCGTATATACTTCACATCTGTTTCCGATCGATAGTGACGCCATATCTTCAAGGCATGCACTACGGCCTAACTCTAGGTCATGTGTCGGATAATTCTCCTCATGCGGCCTCAATCGCCTTGATGCATAGCGGCGACCTTTCCCTTACGCATCGGCACACATCCAAGTCCTTGGCGCGATGCGTCACAATAAATATCAAGCTTTGAGCAACATCAGGTAGAACTAACACCGGTCGATGTCAATCGCTTCTTCACTCTGAAATCCTTTCTCACATTCTCGCGCCCATGCAAACTTCTTTTCCTTCTTCAAAGAATTGCGTAAGAGGTTTCGCAATTGTCGAGAAGCCTTCAATGAAACGGCGGTAGTATCCTCGCCATTCCAAGGAAACTCCGACCGGGTCACGATCTTGGCTGCTCCCAATGTAACACGCCTTCTACTTTGCTTGGATCTACTGGCGACTCCTTCGCGGTCATTACATGTCCAAGAAACTCCACCTTGTCCTTCCAAAAATCACACTTGCTGAACTTGGCGAAAAGTTGCTTTGTTCCTCGACTTTTCCAAAACTCGCCTTAAGTGTTCGGCATGTTCATCCTCTGTCTTGGAGTAGATTAGGATATCGTCTATGAACACGACGACAAACTTGTCCAAATACTCCATGAACACCTTATTCATCATATTCATGAAATAGGCTGGCGCATTAAATCGGCCCAAAGGACATAATCAGTAAACTCGTAATGTCCATATCTTGACGAGAATGCGATCTTGAATATCTTACGATCGAATCTTCAATCGATGATATCCCGATCTCGAGATCAATCTTGGAAAAAACTCCGGCTCCTCTCAACCGATCAAACAAATCATCAATCCTGGGTAGCGGATACTTATTCTTCACGGTGACTTCATTGAGTGCACGGTAGTCAATGCACATCCTGAAACTCCGTCCTTCTTTTGACAAACAAAGCGGTGCTCCCCACGGCGACGAACTCGGTCGATAAATCCTTTCTCCATTAACTCTTCTAGCTGTTTCTTCATCTCTACCAACTCCTCGGTGGACATCCGATAGGGTCTCTTTGCTATCGGTCTTTGTGCAGTACAAGCTCTATCACAAACTCTATGTCCCCTGTTTGGCGGCATACCGAGGTAGATCTTCGGAAAAACATCGGGTACTCATTCACTACTGGGACATCCTCTATGCTGATTGCCTTGGTACTGTTAACCATCAACTGTCCATCTCTAACTGCAGTGGCTTGAAATTCCACTTTCTTTCCACACGGGCTCTCAACTAAGATAGTCCTTCGTCCACAATCCAATACGGCCTGGTGCTTGGATAACCAATCCATTCCCAATATGACGTCTAAGGTCTGGGTCTCCAAAATTATAAGGTTTGCTAGGAACTCTATTCCATCTATTAGTATTCTCACCCCGGAACATCCTACTTCCGTTCGGAGTTCGGAAACAGGGGTTTGAACTAAAAGCATGCACTTAAGTCTTGCAATTCTCAAATCATTTCTAGTAGCAAAGCCTTGCGAAACAAACGAATGCGAAGCTCCAGAGTCAAACAAAACTGCTGTTTGAGACTCGAAGTTAACAAGTAACTTACCCAAGACTGACGTCGTAGCATTCTGCGGTTGCATCTGCGGTGACATGGTTGACTCGGCCTCACCACGATGCAGGGTGTGGCTCTGATCTTTGGCGTCCTAGGCTGGGTGGTTCCTAGGTTGAAGCGAACTGGGGTCACTCTGCTGTCTTCTTTGGACAAGCTGTTGGCAAAGTGTCCTGGCTCGTTGCGGTTGTAGCGGCTCTCACCGTTCCTTCTTGTTGCCTGGAGTAGTGTTTCTAGCGGGGCTGGGTCCGTAGTTACGATTGGCAGGTCTTGGTGCTTTGGGGATGGTGTCCTTGTTGCATTACGTGGTTGGAATCAAGAATTGATTTGGTGCAACCCTCAAGCGCCATTGCGTTCCCTGGCGTGATCCTTCTTTGTTGCATCTCGCGCTTCTGTTCTCATCCAGTTCCTTGCGCTTGTCCTCAAGAATAAGCGCCTTATTCACCAACTCTTGGAAATCTGGGAAGGTGTGGGTGATCAACCCTACTTGCAATCTGAGTTGAGTCCCTTCATAAAACGAGACTATGCGGATTTATCTATCGCTACATCCTCGGTGCGTAGCGTGCTAGCTGTGGTGAACTTGTTTAGGTAGTCGGCCACCGGTGATTACCTTGCTTTAATGCTCTGAACTCCTCCTTCTTAAGGTCCATGATTCCTTCAGGCACGTGATACCGTCGGAATGCTTGTTGTGAACTCTTCCCAAGTGATATCTTGAGGGTTCTCTGCGTGGCACGAAGTTCTCCCACCATTCGTAATTTGTTCCTTCCAGCTGATGAGAAGCGTAGAGTACCTTCTCATTCCCTATGCATTGAGCTATGTGTAGCTTCCTCTCAATTAATCTTAACCAATCATCGGCCTCCAATGGATTGGCATTCCCAGAGAAAGTGGGTGGGTGAGTCCTCATGAACTCTGACAGTCTTGTATTCTGGCGTGGTCCCGATTAACTTGATTAGCAAAGTGGCCTCGAAAGCAAAGGACGTGCTGCATTTGTTGCATCATAGCATGCATCAATCGAGTGCAGGCAGCAAGAAAAGCTCCAAATTCTGCATATCCAAAGTGGCGGTCTTTGGTGCTCCATCATTGGGGTTTTCTGCTGGGCGAGAACCACTCCCATTGCTTCCAAAGTTTCCACGGGTGTTCACCATCTGTCGATTTGCTCTAGGTTTAGAGATGAGAGGGAAACAAGAATAGACAAGTGATATGGAACTTTTGCGGGGCGAAAGGTGTAACCTTAAGGTCCAACTTTATTATTAATAACTTGGTATGGCTGCTTACAATGCCTAAGGGCCTTGCAACACATACTGCACACTCAGCAAACAAAACAAATCCAAATCGAACTAACTCTGGAGTCTAACGCCTAAGGGTGACTCTTTCTTCTATGACGCGACTCGGCGAAGGGGCCTCACTACAGAACCTACACTCACTCATCGAGAAAACCTCCATCTGTCACAAGAGTGCTTTACGTAAGAACTCGGAATTTTTAAATTGTGACAAGGTAAGGGAAAATTTCAGCAAGAGACAAGAAAAGAGAGAAGGGGATAAGTCGAGATGTCATTTCTTATCTTGACAAATTTTTAGCTTTAGAAAATAGGTTTTATCCTCACTACGACCATTCTATCCTAGGGTTGAGCCTACGGTCAAGTATGGCTCTGATACCACCTCTGTCGGGACCCCGAATTTGCAAATCCGGACCCTCTGTGTATTCAGCACTAGTCCAGGAACGCGCTAGTGCACACAGTCTTTAACATCGGTAAATATCACAATCATACCAATCGATATTATCAAAGTACTTTATTTAAATAACCAAAGGGTTACTTGACCTTATGGCCAAGGTACAAATATATGCCTTGCAAGGCGAAACTTATTCAGAGAAAAATAATAGCAGCGGAAAATCAAATAAACTTCGTGGCGCCATCCAAAGATACCACGTGCAACCTGACCGGGCTCGCATCCCTAAGTAGACGGGTCCTCTTGGAAATCCTCCTCGAAGCCGGGCGTAGTCTCCTCTTCAAGCGGTGTTGTGTTGAGGCAAGGGTGAGTACTTGGTACTCAGCAAGTCATGCATGAGAATGCAAGCTAATATACTATATGCATGGCTTGGTACAAAGGAATAGCTCAAGGTGTATTTGCGAAACAAAGACATTTGAAAAGTAATATAAGTAGATTCAAAGCAGAGAAATAAGTAAAGCATAAATAACTTTTCAAGAAGTTTAACAAACATTTTTCCCCATCCTAAACCACATTTCCATCATCTTCATTATTAAACCAACCCAACTTTTCAAACCAACGTTATTTGTGAGAAAATCTAACCCTTGACTGTAATTCCCGAGCATTGTCCAAGATCAGTGGACTCGGCTATTTAAATAGATTCTAAACTCTGCAGAGGTTATGCACTTTACCCACAAGATACAGTCAAACACCACAAAGGCGAGTTCAGTAATAAAGCCTTTCTAAGCCTCAAACAACACAGGTGGTCCTCTCAGGTTCGTGCTCTACACCATCCCTTCCCTTAGCCAAGGCGAAGTATGGGACCAACACACCGTTAGATGGGTATCGGCCACGACCACGATACGCTCCCCGTACAATCACACAAGCGGTGTAATCGACACCCCGAGGCTCCACAAGTGAGTCCTTAGCGACTTAGTCAACTAGGGCCGTCCCCATTCCACCCATGTGGTTGCAAGTATGACCAGTTCAAAGGCTTGCAAGGTTAAGTCCTTAGAGTGACCAGGGCAAGACTACGAAAAACCAAATCAACATCCCCAATGCCACAATCGCCCACCTGATTACTCTTGCCACATGCCCCGCCGAAATCATTTATCAAACCCCGCTTGATTACCATGCACCACGTGCCATCAACATCACATGATACTTTTCCAAAACAGGTTCAATATATCATTAAGTCAATATTAACATTTGATTGTCCAAAATCATGTTATGAGCACGTAGTGTCTAAGCAAGATACTACAACGATCTAAACCCATGTTGGCAATTTAATAATGTCCAACTAGTAATCCACAACTAGGGTGACAAGGGATCATGGCCCATACTTAGATAATCAAGGTGTCATACAAAGACAAATTGGTATTTATCTAACCCCCATGTTTAAACAAAGTATCTTTCTAATTGATCTAGCATGCAATAGTTTAAATCAAAATAGATTTCGAAATAGGATCAACATGGTCAAAGCACAACTTGCCTTCAAAAAGTACTTGCTCTTGGTCTTGAGTTGGATCCTGAGTCAACACTTCTCCTTTGAATCCTTCCGGCACTTCAACGTCTACTCGTAAAGCGTGCAAATAGCAAATACCCAAATAAACAATAGGCAAAAACATCCCAAAACTCCAAATAAAATCCACAAACAGAAAGAACATAATTTTATGGATTTTTGGAAACTGGAATCGTCAAATTTGGAGTTAAGACGCAAAAGTTATGATTATTTAAAGTTTAAATAATCAATTAAATAATTTTACAGAGAAAAACTTTAGTCCAAAAATTAAATAAAATTCATATTTAGGTAGATCTCAATTTTATACAAATTTAGAAATTTGAATCACTCAAATCGGAGTTGAAACGCATAAAAGTTATGAGCGTTTGAAGTTTGAAACAAAATCAAATCATTATTTCGAATTAATAAATCATTTTCTTTTTCGGAAATTAATTATTGCGTCATCATGGACACGTGGCAGCCTCGATTGGTTGGTCGACGTCGGCCGGTCCATGGACTTGGTCCACGCCGGCTCGGGTCCACCGTGGACTCGGCCCACGACTTCACGTGAGGCCCGACATGTGGGCCCACTCGGGTAGCGTCATCGCCGACGTCACGGGACTCACCACGGTGTCGACATGTGGGACTCCATCGTGACGTCATTGTCGACGCCGCCGGCCTGGTCTGGCCGTGACATGCGGGCCCGCCATGACGCTGGACGTCATGGTGTGGTTTAGGCGGCGCCGACACGCGCGAGCGGCGTGTCGGCGCCACGCAGCGTCTGGCGGCTGCCGCGTCGGTCCAACTTCTGACGCGTGGCTCGATCTCGGCCGTTGATTTGAAAATCAACGGCGAGGATTAGATCCATGTTGACGCGCGTTTGGGTTATCGCATTGATTTCGGACCGCTGGATCTAGATCCGATGGTCGAGATTAGATTCGAAATCGTAACGCAATCTCACCGTGCGATGACGTGGGCGTGATCTCGGCGTTGGATCTTGATCGGACGGCCGAGAGAGTTCGCGTCCGGCCGATGGCTTATGGCGGCGCGCTCACCGGGCGCGAGGACGACGACCTTGCCGACGGCGCTTCGGGCGCTTCCGGCTGGCGAGAGATCCTTCGGTGCGCCTTCGCCGCGGTGAGTCCGGGACCGGGGTCAACGGCGCAGAGGACGACGACGGCGCATTTTAACGCAATAAAACCGCGGGCGAGCGTTACGGCAACTCCGGCGAGCGACAGGGCCGAACTGGCCGGCGGCTCCGACGACGTTGTCTAGGTCTACGGGTGCGCGCTGAAGTCTAGGTCACGACCGTGGTGGCGGCGCATTAAATAGCAGCCTCGGCGTTCGTGAAACGCACGGAGACCGAGGTCGACACTGCTGACGGCTGAGTCCGGGCGCACGAGAGGGTGACGTGGCACGCGCACACCGTTGGATCTCGATCCAACGGCGCGAAGTTTGGGTCCGGTCGGACTCGCGAGCTGGCCGGGCTCGGCCGGCTGGTGATCGTGGCTCAATCGTGGCCGTTGGATCAAGATCCAGCCACGCTGCTAGGCTTCGAGTGGGTTTGGCCGAGTCACGTGGCTTTCGAGTCGCCTGACTCGAACTCGAGTCCGACTCGCCTCATCGGATGAACAAGATTTGACCCGAGTTGAATTTCCAGCGATTTAATATTTAAAATAATTCCAGAATTCATTTAATTCATTAAAAATAGCAAATGACTCGAGAAAAATTCGAGAAAAATTCTGGAAAATACTTTGGATCATTTTGGACTCAAATAAAATATTTCCAACAAAATTTTATTTGCAAAATTAATTTCTTCAATTATTTCAAAATGGAATAAATTCAAATAAATTCCAAATAAATCCAAATAAATTCCCGAAAATTCCAAAATTCACCAAAGTGCCAAACCACACATGAATTTAAGAAAAGCAAAATTTTGGGGTGTTACAAACCTCCCCTTAATAGAATCTCGCCCCGAGATTCAGTGGCTCACTCTGAGAATAGGTTTGGAAATTATTTCTTCAAATCCTCTTCGCGCTCCCAAGTCGCTTCGCTTTCTTCATGGTTGCTCCACTGAACTCTACAGAAACGGGTTGACTTGTTTCTAGTTTCTCGATCCATTGTGTACAGAATCCTCACGGGATACTCCTTATAAGTCAAATACTCTTGCAACTCAAATGATTCTAATCTGTCTGCTCTCAGAACTCGGAGACACTTCTTCAATCGGGATACATGGAATACGTCATGCACTCCTCGCCAACGATCGCGGGCAACTCCAGCTGATAGGCAACTTCGCCTCTGTGACTCAAAATCTTAAATGGTCCAACATAACGGGGTGCGAGTTTCCCTTTGGCATGGAACCTCTTAACTCCCTTGAGAGGCGTAACTCTGAGGTATACAAAGTCTTCTGGTTCAAAACTCAAATCTCGGCGACGATTGTCAAGATAACTCTTCTCACGAGATTGGGCTATCTTCAACCTTTCCCTAATCATGGCGACCGCTCTTCACCTCTTGAAGAATATCAGGCCCAAAGACACGGCCACGGCCTCATTCCAATTCAAAGGCGTCCGACAGAGTCGACCATACAAAGGCCTCAAAAGGTGACATCTCAGAACTAGCCTCGATAACTATTGTTGTAATCGAACTCAAAGATACGGCAAACTCTTATCCCAAGAGGTAGCATAAGCTAATGCACAAGCTCTCAACATATCCTCCAGACCGTTGACTCTTTTGGCCTGTCTCCATCCGCCTGTGGATGATAAGTCATCTTGAAGTTCAAACGGGTTCCCATGGCTTCATGCAACTTATTCCGGAACCTTGAGGTAAATTGGGTACCTCTGTCCGATACAATCCTCTTTGGCACTCCGTGCAAGCAGACAATCTCGATCATGTATAATTCGCTTAATTTATCTCCGAGTAAGTGGTCTTCACGGGGATAAAATGGGTCGCTTTAGTCAAGCGATCCACTATAACCCATATGGAGTCATAACCTCCTTGAGTCTTGACAAACCGGTAATGAAATCCATTCCGATTTCCTCCCACTTCCACTCGAGGTATTTTCAGCGGTTGTAGCAATCCTCGCTGGTCTCTCGATGCATTGCCTTGACTCTCCGGGCATACATCGCACAAGGCAACATGCTCGGCAACTTCACGTTTCATACTCGGCCACCAGAATCTCTCCTTCAGATCCTGATACATCTTGGCGCTTCCAGGATGAATCGAGTACTTGGAGTCATGGGCTTCCTCCAGAATCAGTTGCTTTAACTCCTTTTTGTTAGACACACAAATGCGATCCTTCATCCACAACGTGCCTTGCTCATCCAACTTGAAGTCCTCTGCCTTGCCTTCTTCCTTGATAAACTTAATCCTGCGGATCTTGTCATCATCCTTCTGTCCTTCTCGGATCTGATCCTCTAGGGTAGGCTTTACTTCTAATGCGGCCAAGAATCCGCTAGGTACTACCTCAATCTTCATCTTTTGAAAATCCTCACATAACTCATCCTGACTTGTGGCTAGCAACGCACTTACGGTATGGCTTTTCCGACTCAGAGCATCGGCTACTACGTTGGCCTTCCCGGGATGGTAATGGATTCCAACATTGTAGTCCTTGATTAACTCTACCCATCTCCTCTGCCTCATATTCAGATCCGACTGGGTGAATATGTACTTAAGGCTCTTATGATCCGTATATACTTCACATCTGTTTCCGATCAGATAGTGACGCCATATCTTCAAGGCATGCACTACGGCAGCTAACTCTAGGTCATGTGTCGGATAATTCTCCTCATGCGGCCTCAATCGCCTTGATGCATGTTTACGACCTTTCCCTTCTGCATCAAAGACACATCCAAGTCCTTGGCGCGATGCGTCACAATAAATATCGAAGCTTTGAGCAACATCAGGTAGAACTAACACCGTGCCTTGATGTCAATCGCTTCTTGACTCCTGAAATCCTTTCTCACATTCTCAAGCGCCCATGCAAACTTCTTTTCCTTCTTCAAAGAATTGCGTAAGAGGTTTCGCAATTGTCGAGAAGCCTTCAATGAAACGGGCGGTAGTATCCTGCCATTCCAAGGAAACTCCGAACTGGGTCACGATCTTGGTGCTCCCAATGTAACACGCCTTCTACTTTGCTTGGATCTACTGGCGACTCCTTCTGCAGTCATTACATGTCCAAGAAACTCCACCTTGTCCTTCCAAAAATCACACTTGCTGAACTTGGCGAAAAGTTGCTTTGTTCCTCGCCTTTTCCAAAACTCGCCTTTAAGTGTTCGGCATGTTCATCCTCTCGCCTTGGAGTAGATTAGGATATCGTCTATGAACACGACGACAAACTTGTCCAAATACTCCATGAACACCTTATTCATCATATTCATGAAATAGGTTGGCGCATTCGTCAGCCCAAAGGACATAACTGTAAACTCGTAATGTCCATATCTTGACGAGAATGCAGTCTTCGGAATATCTTCTGATCGAATCTTCAACTGATGATATCCCGATCTCAGATCAATCTTGGAAAAAACTCCGGCTCCTCTCAACTGATCAAACAAATCATCAATCCTGGGTAGCGGATACTTATTCTTCACGGTGACTTCATTGAGTGCACGGTAGTCAATGCACATCCTGAAACTCCCGTCCTTCTTTTTGACAAACAAAACTGGTGCTCCCCACGGCGACGAACTCGGTCTGATAAATCCTTTCTCCATTAACTCTTCCAGCTGTTTCTTCATCTCTACCAACTCCTCGGTGGACATCCGATAGGGTCTCTTTGCTATCGGTGCTGTACCAGGTACAAGCTCTATCACAAACTCTATGTCCCTGTTTGGCGGCATACCAGGTAGATCTTCGGGAAAAACATCGGGGTACTCATTCACTACTGGGACATCCTCTATGCTGATTGCCTTGGTACTGTTAACCATCAACTGTCCATCTCTAACTGCAGTGGCTTGAAATTCCACTTTCTTTCCACACGGGCTCTCAACTAAGATAGTCCTTCGTCCACAATCCAATACGGCCTGGTGCTTGGATAACCAATCCATTCCCAATATGACGTCTAAGGTCTGGGTCTCCAAAATTATAAGGTTTGCTAGGAACTCTATTCCATCTATTAGTATTCTCACCCCGGAACATCCTACTTCCGTTCGGAGTTCTAAACAGTGGGTTTGAACTAAAAGCATGCACTTAAGTCTTGCAATTCTCAAATCATTTCTAGTAGCAAAGCCTTGCGAAACAAACGAATGCGAAGCTCCAGAGTCAAACAAATCGTTTGCATCGAAGTTAACAAGTAACTTACCCAAAGACGACGTCCGTAGCATTCTCGCAAAGGTGCATCTGCGGTGACATGGTTGACTCGGCCTCTCACCACGGCCTGGGTGTGGCTCCTGGTCTTGGCGTCCTAGCCGGGTGGTTCCTAGGTTGAAGCGAATCGGGTCACTCTGCCGTCTTCTTTGGACAACTGTTGGCAAAGTGTCCTGGCTCGTTGCTGATTGTAGCAGCGTCTCACCGTTCCTTCTTGTTGCACGGAGTAGTGTTTCTAGCGGGGCCGGGTGCAGTAGTTCGATTGGCGTGTCTTGGTGCCGAGGATGGTGTCCTTGTTGCATTCTCGTGGTTGGAATGCGAAGAATTGATTTGGTGCAACCCTCAAGCGCCATTGCGTTCACCTGGCGTGATCCTTCTTTGTTGCATCCTGCGCTTCTGTTCTCATCCAGTTCCTTGCGCTTGTCCTCAAGAATAAGCGCCTTATTCACCAACTCTTGGAAATCTGGGAAGGTGTGGGTGATCAACCCTACTTGCAATCTGAGTTGAGTCCCTTCATAAAACGAGGCTGCCTGGATTTATCCGTCGCTACATCCTCAGTGCGTAGCGTGCTAGCTGTGTGAACTTGTTTAGGTAGTCGGCCACTGGCCGATTACCTTGCTTTAATGCTCGAACTCCTCCTTCTTAAGGTCCATGATTCCTTCAGGCACGTGATATCGCTTAATGCAAATGTGAACTCTTCCCAAGTGATATCTTGAGGGTTCTCTGCGGGCACGAAGTTCTCCCACCATTCGTAATGTTCCTTCGGTGATGAGAAGCGTAGAGTACCTTCTCATTCCCTATGCATTGAGCTATGTGTAGCTTCCTCTCAATTGATCTTAACCAATCATCGGCCTCCAATGGATTGGCATTCCCGAGAGAAAGTGGGTGGGTGAGTCCTCATGAACTCGGCAGTCTTGTGATTCTCGGCGTGGTCACGATTAACTTGATTAGCGTGGCCTGGCAATGGACGTGCTGCATTTGTTGCATCATAGCATGCATCAATCGAGTGCAGGCAGCAAGAAAAGCTCCAAATTCTGCATATCCGATGGCGGTCTTTGGTGCTCCATCATTGGGGTTTTCTGGGCGAGAACCACTCCCATTGCTTCCAAAGTTTCCACGGGTGTTCACCATCTGTCGATTTGCTCTAGGTTTAGAGATGAGAGGGAAACAAGAATAGACAAGTGATATGGAACTTTTGCGGGGCGAAAGGTGTAACCTTAAGGTCCAACTTTATTATTAATAACTTGGTATGGCTGCCATACAATGCCTAAGGGCCTTGCAACACATCTGCACACTCAAAGAAACAAAACAAATCCAAATCGAACTAACTCTGGAGTCTAACGCCTAAGGGTGACTCTTTCTTCTATGACGCGACTCGGCGAAGGGGCCTCACTACAGAACCTACACTCACTCATCGAGAAAACCTCCATCTGTCACAAGAGTGCTTTACGTAAGAACTCGGAATTTTTAAATTGTGACAAGGTAAGGGAAAATTTCAGCAAGAGACAAGAAAAGAGAGAAGAGGATAAGTCGAGATGTCATTTCTTATCTTGACAAATTTTTAGCTTTAGAAAATAGGTTTTATCGTCACTACGACCATTCTATCCTAGGGTTGAGCCTACGGTCAAGTATGGCTCTGATACCACCTCTGTCGGGACCCCGAATTTGCAAATCCGGACCCTCTGTGTATTCAGCACTAGTCCAGGAACGCGCTAGTGCACACAGTCTTTAACATCGGTAAATATCACAATCATACCAATCGATATTATCAAAGTACTTTATTTAAATAACCAAAGGGTTACTTGACCTTATGGCCAAGGTACAAATATATGCCTTGCAAGGCGAAACTTATTCAGAGAAAAATAATAGCAGCGGAAAATCAAATAAACTGTGTGGCGCCATCCAAGATACCACAGGCAACTGATCGGGCTCGCATCCCTAAGTAGACGGGTCCTCTTGGAAATCCTCCTCAGAAGTGGGCGTAGTCTCCTCTTCAACTGGTGTTGTGTTGAGGCAAGGGTGAGTACTTGGTACTCGACAAGTCATGCATGAATGCAAGCTAATATACTATATGCATGGCTTGGTACAAAGGAATAGCTCAAGGTGTATTTGCAAGAAACAAAGATTTGAAAAGTAATATAAGTAGATTCGAAAGCAAGTAGAAATAAGTAAAGCATAAATAACTTTTCAAGAAGTTTAACAAACATTTTTCCCCATCCTAAACCACATTTCCATCATCTTCATTATTAAACCAACCCAACTTTTCAAACCAACGTTATTTGTGAGAAAATCTAACCCTTGATTGTAATTCCCGAGCATTGTCCAAGATCAGTGGACTCGGCTATTTAAATAGATTCTAAACTCTGCAGAGGTTATGCACTTTACCCACAAGATACAGTCAAACACCACAAAGGCGAGTTCAGTAACAAAGCCTTTGGAAGCCTCAAACAACACAGGTGGTCCTCTCAGGTTCGTGCTCTACACCATCCCTTCCTTAGCCAAGGCGAAGTATGGGACCAACACACCGTTAGATGGGTATCTGGCCACAGCCACGATACGCCTCCCGCACAATCACACAAACGGTGTAATCGACACCCTGAGGCTCCACAAGTGAGTCCTTAGCGACTTAGTCAACTAGGGCCGTCCCATTCCACCATGTGGTTGCAAGTATGACCCAGTTCAAAGGCTTGCAAGGTTAAGTCCTTAGAGTGACCAGGGCAAGACTACCCGAAAAACCAAATCAACATCCCCAATGCCACAATCGGCCCACTGATTACTCTTGCCACATGCCCCAGTCGAAATCTGTTTATCAAACCCCAGTTGATTACCATGCACCACGTGCCATCAACATCACATGATACTTTTCCAAAACAGGTTCAATATATCATTAAGTCAATATTAACATTTGATTGTCCAAAATCATGTTATGAGCACGAAAGGTGTCTAAGCGATACTACAACGATCTAAACCCATGTTGGCAATTTAATAATGTCCAACTAGTAATCCACAACTAGGGTGACAAGGGATCATGGCCCATACTTAGATAATCAAGGTGTCATACAGCAAATTGGTATTTATCTAACCCCCATGTTTAAACAAAGTATCTTTCTAATTGATCTAGCATGCAATAGTTTAAATCAAAATAGATTTCGAAATAGGATCAACATGGTCAAAGCACAACTTGCCTTCAAAAAGTACTTGCTCTTGGTCTTGAGTTGGATCCTGAGTCAACACTTCTCCTTTGAATCCTTCCGGCACTTCAACGTCTACTCGTAAAGCGTGCAAATAGCAAATACACAAATAAACACTAGGCAAAAACATCCCAAAACTCCAAATAAAATCCACAAACAGAAAGAACATAATTTTATGGATTTTTGGAAACTGGAATCGTCAAATTTGGAGTTAAGACGCAAAAGTTATGATTATTTAAAGTTTAAATAATCAATTAAATAATTTTACAGAGAAAAACTTTAGTCCAAAAATTAAATAAAATTCATATTTAGGTAGATCTCAATTTTATACAAATTTAGAAATTTGAATCACTCAAATCGGAGTTGAAACGCAAAAGTTATGAGCGTTTGAAGTTTGAAACAAAATCTGAAATCATTATTTCGAATTAATAAATCATTTTCTTTTTCGGAAATTAATTATTGCGTCATCATGGACACGTGGCAGCCTCTGATTGGTTGGTCGACGTCACCGGTCCATGGACTTGGTCCACGCCGCCGGTCCACCGTGGACTCGGCCCACGACTTCACGTGAGATCGACATGTGGGCTCACTCGGTGACGCTATCGCCGACGTCGGCGGGACTCGGCCACGGTGGCGACATGTGGGACCCATCGTGACGTCATTGCTGACGTAAGCGCTCGGCTGCGACAGCCGCTGACATGCGGGCCCGCCATGACGTCAGCGTGACGTCATGGTGTGGTTTGGCTGAGCCGGCCGACACGCAGCCCAGCTGCGGTCGCTGTCACGCTGCAGACGCCGACCGCTTGGCCCAACTTCCCGACGCGTGGCTCGATCTCGGCCGCTGATTTGAAAATCAACGGCGAGGATTAGATCGATGTTGACGCGTTTGGGTTATCGCATTGATTTCGGACCGTTGGATCTAGATCCGATGGTCGAGATTAGATCTCGAAATCGTAACGCAATCTCACCGTGCGATGACGTGGGCGTGATCTCGGCGTTGGATCTTGATCGGACGGCCGAGAGTTCGCGGTCCGGCGATGGCTTGAGGCGGCGCCGCTCACCGGCGCGGAGGACGATTTACCTTGCCGACGGCGTTTCGGCGCGCCCGGCTGAAGTGAGAGATCCTTCGGTGCGTCTCGTCGCGGTGAGTCCGGATCTGGGGTCAACGGCGGCAGAGGACGACGACGGCGCAAACGCAAATAAAACCGCGGCGGAGCGTTACGGCAACTCCGGCGAGCGATTGCGGTGAACGGCGGCGGCTCGACGACGTTGTTCAGGTCTACTGCGCGCTGGCTGAAGTCTAGGTCACGACCGTGGTGGCGGCGCATTAAATAGCGACCTCGCTGCTCGTGAAACGCCACGGAGACCGAGGTCGACACGGTTTCCGACGGCGAAACCGGCGACGGAGAGGGTGGCGTGGCGCGCACGGCCGTTGGATCTCGATCCAACGGTCGCGCAGTTTGGGTCCGGTCGGACTCGGGGCTGGCTGGCTCGATCGGCTCGGGCTCGGTGGCGTGGCTCAATCGTGGCCGTTGGATCAAGATCCAACTGGCCACGCTGATTAGGCTTTCGGCCGAGTGGGTTCGGCCGAGTCACGTGGTTCGGTCGGACTCGAACTTCGAGTCTGACTCGGCTCGATCGGATGAAACGATTACTTGACCCGAGTTGAATTTCCAGCGATTTAATATTTAAAATAATTCCCGAAGAATTCATTTAATTCATTAAAAATAGCAAATGACTCAGAAAAATTCCAGAAAAATTCTGGAAAATACTTTGGATCATTTTGGACTCAAATAAAATATTTCCAACAAAATTTTATTTGCAAAATTAATTTCTTCAATTATTTCAAAATGGAATAAATTCAAATAAATTCCAAATAAATCCAAATAAATTCCAGAAAATTCCAAAAATTCACCAAAGTGCCAAACCACACATGAATTTAAGAAAAGCAAAATTTTGGGGTGTTACAGTACCCGTGGTGTTTTCGAAGTTTGAGTTGATTTCTCGGCTCCCGAGACATCCCTCGACGCGTAGCTACGAGTTTCCCCTCCTGTAGCTCCGCATTTCATCATGTCCCTCAAACCCTAGCCTAGGTCAAAACTAGGTTCCATGTGTTAGACACGTCGCATGGCAATTGTGCTTTAGAATCTAGACTCAGGTCATCGTTAGGCTCATTTAATCCTATAGCCAACCTAGCTTTTAGTCACCCTCGTATTCGCTCAAGTCCATCGCTAGGTCTTCGATTTATCGGAGGTCTAGTGGTGCATAGCATGTATAGATTTTTCCCATAGCGGTTCTGGTGGCTAGAGTAAGCTCTGAGGAGGAATCGAATTCAATTTCGCTAAGCCAAATTTATTTTATTCATTTAGGTGTTAACTATTTTTACAATGGACCGAAGGTCCATAGCGTATAACGATAGCTCCATTAGCTCTTCCGATAGCCCTGGTTGCGATCGGAAGAGTCGAAATTAAGTTTCACAAAACTCGCTACAAGTTGTTAGCTCTAGGTCTCTTTTAATTTATTTTTATTTCATAAAATCCTAGAGCTCCGAGGCATGTATTGACTTTACCATCAGTCCCCTTAGAGGCTAGAAAAGTAGTTAGAATCGCTAGATTTGCATTTTAGCACTTTGCATTTTATTTTAGTAATTATAGGCCTCACAAGCCGTTTAAGGCATTTAGCTTTGTTTAGCTTCGTTTAAGGTCACTAAGGTCGATAGCATGCTTCCCGCGTGTTTTGGATCGCATTCAAGTCACTTTTCGGACTTTTGCCGTTTCTCGGGTAATTACCGGAGTTAAGCGGGCAATTGATCAAAAGTCAGAGAAGATTAAGTCATCCATGCTGGGGAATGGCTCCGATAGGTCGTAAATATCCCTAAGCAACTAGCCGAGGGCTTAAAACAAGTCTCACGGCATTTCAGCTCAAAACGGCCCTTTTGGGCCAGATTGCTCGTTTTCGAGCAAAATAGCCATTTTGGCCATATTCCACATTTAGGGGTTTCTTCGCCAGTTAGCTATCGGAATGAGTCAAAAAAGGGTCATTTAGACTTAGTAGAGTCGAAAACGTGCTCCTCGCGCAAGTGGAATCGAGTTTGAGCCGTTTTCGGACCTTGTGCGAATCGAGGCGTAAACCTCGGCTTAATTTGCGCTTTCGATCGGATTTAGATGCAAATTAAGTGAATTTTCATGGGGCAAGGTCCAGATAGGTCCTAGACATCCTAAAGTACCTAGTGGAGTCGCTAGAATCGGTCGCAAGTCGTTCGAATGGATTCTGGACAGAAATGGCTCTTGCGTTACGGTGAATAGTGCCGTTTTTCTTTTCGATTTTTCAAAGATTTTGTGTATTGATTTTCATCGCTTTTGGCTTCCGTTTGTTCGTTTTAAATCCAAACGAGTTCCCATAAGTTCCATTAGGTGTATTATACCTAATTCTAGGTGTTTAACAAAATTTAGTTGAATTTTAAATTATTTTGCGCATTTTGTTCAAGTTGGCGAGAAATTCGCCGAAATCGCTGTTTCGAATCGCGATTTCGCCATTTTTCTCGCTTGTTTCGTTTCTTTGCTTTCTTAGTGTCTAGATGAGTTCTATTTGATGTTAAGTTGGTGTTTATGCTTCTAAAGTCACTTTTTGCTAATTTATTTCTCTGTTCATTTGCTTTTGATGTTTTTATTCGATTAGAGGCGAGTGAGTCGAGTCGCCTCGAACAATCCTCGAGTTCGTCCGGATCCATCAGAGCAGCAGCAGACAGTGCAAGCACCTCCTTTGATCATCTTGATCCAATATTTTACGATGTTTACTTTGATTTATCAAACTATATGCATGCGTTTAATTTCAAGAAATGTGCTAGTTTGTGGGAATGGTAGATATAACACAAATTGGTGGTTTTCCTTAATCTATTTCCCATGGTCACATTGATAGCCCTAGTAGAGGTTAGGCAACTTAATAAATGTCACTTGGGTATAAAATGTTAATAAATGCATATGCTTAGTCAATGCAATAGATTTGAGTCTAGTCCTTGGCGATTACACTCATCAATCAAAATATGATTTCAAAATGAATTGAGTCAAAATGGTTAATGGTTAATTGATAAAATGAGTGGTGTAAATGACTCGGGAGGAGGTATAGAATGTGAAGGTGATGGTGTGGTTAGGATTGGAGTCCTTGCCCGAGTCAACAAAAATATAAGGACCGAACTCAAAGTTAATCTTTGGGTGAGTCTCGCGCAACCACATGAATCGAATCTGGGCGAGAATGCCTATGTACCGACTTCGGGATAGCCAGATTTGTTGGTAGGCCGAAGAGCAAGATGAGAACTTGCGCAGCTGACAGTCCGCAATCGGCGGGGTTCTTTAAGGGACTTCTGTCATCCATTGGACAGAAGAAGGGGTGTTGTGGGTTCCCACCGCAACAATAGTGCCACTCGTGGGGTAATGGGGCCCGGGCAAGCGATACCCGTGTTGCGCCGGCAACAGACGGCCGCCTAAATCCGCCAGGGTGGGATCACGCTATTGTGCCGATGTCCGGCCGACACCGATGATGGGAACGGCATGGTCAATCTGCAAGAGTCTGCATCGAAAAGTATCGCGCGTCGTGGCAACACGCTTGCTAGATAGACCCATGTGGGGAATGTGTGCAACTTCTGCGAAGTGTTAAGTAAAACTAATCGATTAGTCGTGCTCACTGCTAAGAGCATCTAGCCCAGATAAGTATGGAGAGTATAGAAGTTTGGTTTTGTGTCTTCTTACGAAAAAGTGGAGTCTCGAGCGGAAAGGAAGTGTTTGATGGATAGAGTCGACAATCTAGCCCATCGGTTGCATTCGGCGGGAATGGCGAACCGGTTGGGATAATATACATTATACATATCTTGTGAAATATGTTTTATGTCAAATGCTCTTTCAATTACTAATGCTATCGGTTGTTAAATGTTGTTTACAAATAAATGTCGCTTTATGCAATCAACCTAGTATAGAAGCTTATTCCTGTTGAAATAGCCTCGCATTTAACTATATTTTCATACACTAAAGACTTGCGAGTACATACGTGTACTCACCGTTGCTTTGTCGTTGTTTACTAACCTTGTCTCGTGAGGATGGTTCCGATGGTGATCCGGATGGCTCAGGTGGTCCTCTGCTCGCGAAATGGCGGTTGTGGTCCTTCCTCCGCCAAGAGCTTTGTGGGGTTGTCGGGCTGCCACTGGTTTAGTGTTTCTTTTGCTTCCGCTATTATTCCACTTTTGGATTTTGTAATGTGTATGTACAAGATTTACACCCAGTTATGTAATTTAACTTTAGTTCATTACTTTGTGTATTGATACTCGTGTTGTTGGTACGCGATACTGGGCTACTGATCCAGGGAACCGGTATCGGATGCGTACAGGCACCGGGTCTGAAGCTAAGGGTTCGATCCCGTCGATCGAATTTTTTTTAGATTCAGATTTTCGGTGTCGAGGCTTCTGTTGCTATACGGTGCTATACGCCACAGTAGACGACGTACAGTATGGTATAGGAAGAGGGGTCCTCACATAAATTAATATCAACGAAGCAGTAAACTAAAATAGGGGAAAAGTTTGATCATAATATGTATCTAATATAACAATTCAATGTCAGATATATAAAGCTAGTTCATAACATGTGTGACTGTAGGCTATAGCTAGAGATGTAAACGTTCATGACTCACATGTGAAACTAACCAAAAATCCTAAATAATAATGGGGAAATATAAACAGTGCAGATGCATAGCCATTCATGTAGGCCATGTATTGGCAAATGGCACAAGAAGTCGACGTAAGACCATATGTGATTCTGCAAGAATGTCATGAGGGAATATCGAAGAACTAACCTTTGTCATGGAAATTGAACAAAGGCCAAATTCATCTGTACAATATATCCAAAATGGGCTGATGTCATGAAAAATGACAAGCTCTTGTTAAAATCTAGAATAGATTCTCCTGATCCTGCAATCCAGTAAAACAAAGCTTTCAAAATTAAGGCGAACTATAAACATGCTGAACTGCAACGAAACCTGAAACATGTACCCAACCTGTTTTTAGCACCCTAAAAATCTCTTGCATGACTTTGGATCTGTCAACTACATTGCTCAATCCATAACCAACTGTAACAGCATCAAAGTAGCAAACTGTGAAAGGCAAATCAAGTGCATCACCTTCGATCCATCTGCAACCGCAGAAGTCAGAAGAAGGCATGTGTTAGCCAAGAACTTAAGCTGTTCACTTGATGAAAGGACCAACACATTTTGCAAATTCTCCCAAAGGTACACACAACAGGAAGTTCTTAATCTGAAAGCTCTCACATTGAGGATACTCACTTGATGTTTCCGCAGTAAGGCTTCCAGCGCTGGTTGCAAAGGCCAGCAGTAGCCTGCAATTGCTGCCTTGAGAAACGGATGGCCATCGCATGTGGCATTTGATAGATTGGCCCACAAGATTCGCAATCAAGACTGCTTGCTCAATCTGAAGTTTGGGTGGGGACGGAATAACCGAGAGCGACGACCGAGTGGGAGCGGAGCAGTCGGGTGACAACGGAGCATGAACGGGAGCAACAACGTAGTTAATTAGCAAAAGAGGAACCTAAATTGATTAGTGGAAAAAAAGGGAAAGAAGAGAATGAAGGCGTGAGGCCATACTAGAGAGGGGCGGCTTGTGGAAGCGACGATCGGCCGGAGTGGCCAACGGGGGAACGGCAAGACAAGGCATGGTGAGCGGAAACAATGATCGGACAAGAACGGATGCGGCCTCTGCCCCTACCAACGTCGCCACGAAACCTTGCTATCCATCCCGGGCGGTCATTCCCTGGCGGACGGGCGGAGAGCGCGAATGGGGACGACCGGGGAGGCGAGGGCAAGAGCAGCACAGCGGGGCAGGGCGGCGATTCCCGCAAGGGGAACAGGCAAAGGGCACCGCGACGACGACGGGGAAAGGGGAGGCTGGTCCTCGAGGGCTCTGCCGACGGAGATTTCTTCGCGAGACACGGGCTAGCGCTCGGGGACGCGTGGACGGTCGGATCCGCACCGGTACGGAAGATGAACGGTAGTTTGCAACCTGGACCTGTACGTAATTAGCAAAATTGAGAGGGCCTTTCTGCGAGCCGTGTCGACGTGGCTGTGCTAGATGAACGGCAATTGCTGCCTTGAGAAATGGATGGCCATCGCATGTGGCATTTGAGAGATTGGCCCACAAGATTCGCAATCAAGACTGCTTGCCCAATCTGAATTTTGGGTGGGGACGGAATAACCGAGAGCGACGATCGATGTCATGGTCCTGGTATCTTCTTGTGAGTGAGCATGAGGGCAAGTTGGAAAATGTCTTGGGTCATTATTTTTTCCCCACTCCTTTTTCTCTCTCTCTCTCTCTCCCCTCCCCATTTCCCAGCCGAAGCCCCACCCGGCTCCCTCCCCAGCCCGAACCCCCCCTTGCTCCCTCACCCGGCGCCCCCCTCCCCTCCCTCACCCTTCCCTGCCCGACGCCACCCCCCCTACGCCCTCCAGCCCTCGACGACGCCGCCGCCCCCCCCTCGGCTTCCCAGCCGACGACGCCACCTCCCCCAGCTCAACGCCGGCGCTTCCTCCTCCCGTGGCGACTCCCAGGCAGCGGCGCCTCCATTTTCCCCCTCCTCCCCGTGGTACGGCAGCAGCCCCCCCTCTTGCACTCCCTCTCTCCCTCTACCTCTCCATGGCTAGAGTTGTGGTGGATTTGGGGACTTAGGGTTGGATGAAGGCTAAGTGTTTGTTGAAATGCCCATGGGGGAAATTGTTGCTTGAGCATCCTTGTGGGGCTTGGGTGTGCATGGTGATAGTGCTAGGAGATTGTAGTAGATGGGCTTGCGATGGTTTGCTAGTGTGGATGGTTAGGGAAATGATCTTGGAGGGTTTTTGGTTGATGCTATGCAATATCGAAGAATTTAAATGTTTAGGAGTTAATATACTACTGGTAATAGCTAGTGAATCCCTTGCATAGTAGATGAATTTGTTGGGGTCCTTATGCTCTGGTTCGTAGTGTACCTTAGTGCTTTCTTTGGGGGATTATGGCAATTAAATCGCTAGCTGTGAAGGTTGGATCGAAATAGTGTTGGGCTACTCAAAAGGTTATTGGGCCGTTAGTGTGGAATTTCGCAATTGTAATTTCATTTTGGTTTGATGAATGCTCGCATATTTTCGAAGCTTTTATGAGTCTTCAATTGTCATTCCATTTCCATATGCATAGCATGCATCTCATTTCATATGCATTGTTGTCGTGTAGCGAACGATCCCGCGGAGGGTGAAGTGGCCGCGATCGAGGGTGATCACGGTGAGCCAGTTGTCGTTGAGGATCCGGCAGAAGCAGCAGGCAAGCACCTATGCATATTCATCCGTATATGTAATTGTATTTTTGAGAATAAATTGCCTATTTGATGATTAAGTCAAGCATTAAGAATTTAATTGGGGAATAGGGCTAGATCCTACTTGTTGCGCATACGCTCCTTGTTAATTGCTAAACACCTCCTTTGGAGCTAGACTACGGGTATTATATTGCGTCCCTGCTTAGTTTGCATAGGTGTCGGGTTGGGCCAAGTGGTGGATGGTCCACCGCTTGAGATCAATTACTTTACTTGTGATGAAATGAAGTGGGTACGGTTATGTAAGGCAAGGTTAAATTGGAGACCGGGCGGGAAGGTTGGGACATTGGGTAAGGAGACCCGATGTGGTAGTTCCCGTCTGAGTCGATTAAGGACCGATTCGATGGTTGCCCTTTGATTGAGCACACCCCGGTTGGTCGCATGCCCGATTATGGTACGGTAAGCCGCTCTTTCTCTCATACGGAATCGATGGACCGTAACTTCCTGTGGTTGGACGTGGTTGAGGGCGAGGCTTAGGCCGACTCTCGAGCGCCAAGCTGGGCTTGGGGCTGCTCGAGGGGGTGCTAGGTTTTCGGGCCACAGGAGGACGCTTCAGCGATTGGGTATGATTGGGAGGGGGTTGACACTAGGCCCTTGTGGTAAGTATCGTGCGATCAATGCTTCCCTGCAGGGTTAATTAAGCGATTCGAATTGCCGCGCTCTCGGATATGAGCAAGCTCTTTCATCGCACAGTCACGTAGTAAGAACTTGAACCGAGGTTCGCCGTCGAGCTTGAGCCCAAATAAATTTGGTGATGAGATTAATTGTCGTGAATTAATGATTGCAACTTCATTTTATAAGTAGGCGCTGTTACAACTGCTTAACTTGTGAATTGAGTAGTTAGGTAATTAATATAACAAATGTTAAGCTTTCTGCACTTTTACCTTCAGCCTGGTTCTTTGCTACATCCAAATGCATAACCTTTGGAGTTGGTCATATATGGACCCCGGGTAAGTCTTGCGAGTACCTTTCGTACTCATGCTTCTGCTTTGTGGTTTTCAGGTGAGGATCAGGTGGGTGGATGCGAGTTCTGCCCTTACTGCCTCTCGGTGACCGGGCGGGGCACCGAGTAGAGGCTTAGCGCGGCATCGCACACGCCCGGAAGTGTTCAGGGGCAGAACACTTCCGGAGAAGTTTTATTTTGCTAATGTGTTGCGATTTGATTCACTTTTGTTGTATAGATAGTCTTTTAAATTGTGTTTCGTCGTTGTTTAAGTTTCTGTCGATGTCTCGTGGATGGTTTCTAACTGTGATCGTACTGCTGTTGTGGTTGTTGCATTACTTTTGGATATATATATATATATATTGAACTGTGTTTTCTTGTCTGCTGAGTGGATGTCCATAGGTTCTAGGTGGGTCATGCCGAAATTTTCCAGATTTTGGAGTCTTGGTCAAATTCTTAGTTCTGGTGTGGTTTAGAATCTTGGAGTTGTTGCTAAGTGTGGTTTGGTGGTTGTCGGGTTTGTCTTTGTGCCGTTTGTTTTCCGCTTGCGTGTTGGTTCGAAAGTTTCGAGTTCGTTGCCCCCTTTATGCAAATTGAGTTGATATCGTGTTGGAACCGGTATGCGGGGCGATCCTGGGCGAGTTCGGGTCGCATACCGGGGGAATACCGGGACGGTTGTCGAGTTCATCGAATGGAGATGACGCTGTCTTGATTGGACTTGGGTGTTAGCACTGCGAGCGCCATCGGCGCTCCGTTGCTAACCTCCAAATCCGATGTGGACGACGGGACATTCGATAACCCGAGGACGGTCTGGACGGCTCCCTGACAAGTTGGTATCAGAGCAAGGTGCATAAAGACGAACTTAAACTTGACGACCACTTAGGTGATTGATTAGGACTGGCACATTGCATTAGGTAGAGCTTAGTACTGATTACCCGCCCTAGGTATATATTTAGGAGAGTTACGTTAAATGGTGAGCATGGGAGAAACGATTACGTTGGAATCGTGCATCCATACTATGCATATGAGGTTCATGTCATGTCATGCATGCATGTGTTTACCATGTCATTGTGCATCATACTTTATACTTTTGTGTGGGGTTTAACCTGTGCCGTCTGTCTTGTTGGTGACAGAATGCGGACCCGCGGGGCTTCCACCTCTGGGGGTGATGGAGGTGACGAGCGGCAGCGGCCAGAGGGTGCTGATCCGCCGCCTCCTCCCAACGTGTTGGACATTCTGCAGCGGACCGAGCAGCACCAGGAGGCGACAAATCGTATCCTGGAGATGCTAGTCCAGGATCGGGTCCAGCACGGTGGCCGCGGTGATGGGCGAGGTCGGTCCACCAGCTATCTCGACTTCCTGCACACGCAGCCGCCGGTCTTCTCACAGGCCACCGATCCGTTGGAGGCCGACGATTGGCTGCGCACGATAGAGCAGAAGTTTGCTCTTATCGACTGTGGGGAGCTCCAGAAGGCCCACTTTGCGGCGCAGCAGCTCCAGGGCCCTGCTGGTGCTTGGTGGGCCAATTTGCGGGTGATGCAGCCTGCCGGGCACCGCCATTTGGCTGAGTTCCGTGAGGCGTTTGGGCGTACCACATCCCGAAGGGCCTCATGGACGTGAAGAAGCGGCCGATTTCGCTCTCGACAGTTCAGCAAGTCGGTGGTTGACTACTCGCAAGAGTTCAACTACTGGCGCGAAGACGCCGGAGGAGGTCGACACCGACCAGAAGAAGCAGGGTCGGTTTGTGAGTGGGCTGACAGCGAAGATGCAGGATAAGCTGTCCGTCTGCGACTTCGCCGACTTCAATGACCTGGTGAGCCGTGCGATCACTGTTGAGCACAAGATGCGGGCTCATAGAGGAGGAGAAGAAGAGGAAGCGGGCGACGCCGTACTCAGTGGGCGGCAGCTCGCAGCGGGCTCGGGCGATCTCGTATTAGCCGCCGAGGCCGTCTGCTCCAGCGCCGTCTCAGTCGGTCGCGACAGCCCAGCCGTCGGTTGCCGCCACCCGGCCACGACCACCACTACCGCCACCGGCACGGAGCGGCGGGTTCCGGTCGGTCAGTGCTACAATTGCGACGCGCGGGCCACTTCATCCGGATCGCCCATTCCCACGCCGGGCAACAGCGTTTGCCGCCATGGCTTCAGTGGCACGACGGCACCACCGCCGCGTTTGCCTATGTCGAACCGAGGCGCGTCACCTTCGTCGATGCCGAGGCGGTTCTAGGGCTCCGCCGTACTAGCCGGGTACGTTCCTTGTTGAGGGGCATGAGGCTAGGGTATTATTTGATTCGGGCCTCCCATTCTTTTATTCGCACGGGGTTTGCGGAGCGAGAGTCGATGAGGGTCGATGAGCAGTGTCACCTCTTTTACGATTGAGGCACCGGGGTCGAAGATCACGGCCGCGAGATGGTTCGAAGGCGGTGGTTCAGATTCAGGGGATCCCGTTCACCTGTCGCCTTGTCGCTTCTAGACCTTCGGGAATAGATGTCATCCTGGGGATGAGTTGGTCGACACGACAACAGTCGCTTTTGGATTCTTTGTAGTCGCACTGTCACTCCGAAATCCGAAGGGCGGCCGACTCACCCTACTTCTTAACGAGAACAAGGCCACCTTGTGTTCGCTAAATGGGACAGAACTTGAAGAGCTGGACTCGATTCCCGTGGTGTCACGAGTTTCCGGTGTGTTCGGCGGAATTACGGGAATGCCGCTGATCGGGACATTGAGTTCGTCGTTGAGCTTCGACCGAGGATCGCTCCGGTGTCAAGCGATCGTCTGGGATGCCGCCAAATGAATTGGGTGGTGAAGACCAGTGAAAGGATTGATGGACAAGGGATTCATCCGACCGAGCTCCTCGCCTTGGGGTTGTTCGGCTCGCTTTGTGACCAAGAAGGATGGTTCTCTGCGCCTCTGCGTTGATTACCGCCCCACGAATGCGCCACCGTCAAGAACAAGTACCCATTGCCGGATCGACCTCCTATTTGATCACCGACCGGTGCACGAGTATTTTCCAAGATTGATCTCGAGGCTCGGCTACCATCGATTAAGATCCGAGTGAGGACATCCCGAAGATCGCTTTCTCCACTGATACGGGCTCTACGAGTATACCGTGATGTCCTTCGGCCTCACGAACGCGCGGCGTACTTTATGTACTGATGAACTCCATATTTATGGAAGAGCTGGATTCTTTTGTCGTCATCTTCATCGATGATATTTTGATATATTCACCGGTGAAGAAGAGCACGCCAGACACCTTCGCATTGTTCTCGGGCGACTCAGGAGCATCGCTTTGTATGCGAAGTTCAGCAAGTGCGAAGTTACGGCCGAGGAAGTGTCATTCTTGGGACACGTCCTTTACGAGCGAGGCGTGGCCGTTGACCGGCAAGGTGCAGGATGTACTCAAATGGGAGCAGCCCAAGATCGCCACGGACATCCGTAGTTTTCTTGGATTGGCCGGGTATTATCGCCGTTTCATCCAAGACTTCTCAAAGATTGGCGGCCGATGACCGAGCCGCTCAAGAAGGGAGTTGAGTTCGGATGGTCGGCGGATCGCGAGGCGCCTTTCGGTTTCTTGAAGCAACGTCTGACTACGGCTCCTGTCCTCACTCAGCCGGATATCCACAGGCCTTTTGATGTGTATTGCGATGCGTCAGGCATTGGGCTTGGCTGTGTGCTTATGCAAGAAGGCCGAGTCGTTGCCTACGCATCTCGGCAGTTGAAGCATCATGAGGAGCACTCCCTCACCCATGATTTGGAGCTTGCAGCCGTGGTGCATGCGTTGAAGATCTGGCGCCACTACCTCCTGGGGAACAAGTGCAATATTTATACTGATCATAAAAGTCTCAAGTACATCTTCACCCAAGCAGATCTGAACATGAGGCAGCGAAGATGGCTTGAGCTGATCAAAGATTACAGTCTGGAGGTGCATTACCACCCGGGGAAGGCGAATGTGGTAGCTGACGCGTTGAGTCGCAAAGCTCAATGCAACTGCTTTACTCTCCAGTCCCCGAGTGTCTCCCTCTGTGCCGAATTCCAGAGACTCGGCTTGGAGATGGGCGAGCAGGGATTCATAGCTAATCTCGAGTTGAGATCTACATTGCTCGATCAGGTTCGAGAGGCACAGACGAAGGATGAAGAAGTTGCCCAGATCCGGGATAAATTAGGTTTGGGGCAAGCCGCTGAGTTTCGCCTGGATGAGCAGGGAACCTTGTGGTTCGGCGACCGCATAGTTGTCCCTGATGACCAGGAGTTGAAGCGAAGGATTCTCGATGAGGCGCATAACTCCTTGCTTACCATTCACCCGGGCAGCAACAAGATGTATCAAGACCTGAGGCGGCAGTTTTGGTGGACTCGCATGAAGCGCGAAGTCGCTCGCTATGTGTCGGAGTGCGACGTATGCAAGCGAGTGAAGGCCGAACACCTCAAGCCAGCCGGTACCCTTCAGCCTCTTCCTATTCCAGTTTGGAAGTGGGAGGATGTTACCATGGACTTCATTACCGGCTTGCCGACCACTTCCTCAGGCCATGACTCGATTTGGGTAATCATCGATCGACTAACGAAGTCTGCGCACTTCTTGGCCGTTTGCACCAAGTATCGAGTCAAGAAGTATGCGGACTTGTATATCTCCCGGATCGTAAGTCTGCATGGAGTGCCCAAGCGGATAGTTTCAGAGGCTCTCAGTTCACTTCTCACCTCGAGAAGCCTTTGCATGAGGCTTTGGGCACAAAGTCGCTCTCCCAAAGATACCACCCTCGGATCGACGGCCGACCGAGAGGGTCAATCAGATCCTCGAAGACATGTTGAGGGCTAGTATCTTGTCCTACAGGAAAAAGTGGGAAGAGTGTCTCCCGTACGCCGAGTTTGCGTACAACAACGGCTACCAAACCAAGATATCGAGATGTCTCCGCTCGAGGCGCTTTATGGTCGCAGCTTGTCGCGGCCACGAACCGGGTCAGAAAGTGGGGAACGCTCCTTGATTGGGCCTGAGTTGGTTATGGAGGCGGAAGAAAAGGTCAGGACTATCCAGGAAAATCTGAGGATAGCGCGGTTGCGACAGAAGAGTTACGCTGATCGCCGTAGGAGACCCCTCTCTTTCGGCACTGGCGACTTCGTCTACCTGAAGGTTTCTCCTCTCCGTGGCACCCGTCGATTCGGAGTTAAGGGAAAATTGGCACCTCGCTATATTGGACCGTTCCGGATCCTTGGGAGACGTGGTCAAGTGGCATATCAGTTGGAGCTTCCTCCCTCTCTAGCGATGGTCCACGACGTTTTCCATGTATCACAGTTGAAGAAGTGCCTCCGTACTCCCTTTGAATCTCTGGAGGTGGACGACCTCGAAGTTCAGCCTGAACCTGATCTATCGTACCAAGAGCATCCTATTCGAGTTTTGGATGAGGCCGAACGCAAGACTCGAAGGAAAACTCTCAAGTTCTATAAGGTTCAGTGGAGCAACCATACCGAAGATGAGGCCACTTGGGAACGGGAAGACCGTTTGAAAAGCGAGTATCCCGAATTTTTCCAAACTATGTAAGTGCCTCAACCTGTCTGTTTATGGTCCTTGTCTATGTAAGTTCCAATTCCAACTATGTGCTCATTTTGAATCTCGGGGAGAGATTCCCCTAAGGGGGGAGGATTTGTCATGGTCCTGGTATCTTCTTGTGAGTGAGCATGAGGGCAAGTTGGAAAATGTCCTGGGTCATTATTTTTTCCCCACTCCTTTTTCTCTCTCTCTCTCTCTCTCTCCCCTCCCCATTTCCCAGCCGAAGCCCCACCCGGCTCCCTCCCCAGCCCGAACCCCCCCTTGCTCCCTCACCCTTCCATGCCCGACGCCACCCCCCCTGCGCCCTCCAGCCCTCGACGCCGCCGCCCCCCCCCTCGGCTTCCCAGCCGGTGACGCCACCTCCCCCAGCTCAACGCCGGCGCTTCCCCCCTCCGGCCGGCGACTCCCCCAGGCCGGCAGCGCCTCCATTTTCCCCCTCCTCCCCGTGGTACGGCAGCAGCCCCCCTCTTGCACTCCCTCTCTCCCTCTACCTCTCCATGGCTAGAGTTGTGGTGGATTTGGGGACTTAGGGTTGGATGAAGGCTAAGTGTTTGTTGAAATGCCCATGGGGGAAATTGTTGCTTGGGCATCCTTGTGGGGCTTGGGTGTGCGTGGTGATAGTGCTAGGAGATTGTAGTAGATGGGTTTGCGATGGTTTGCTAGTGTGGATGGTTAGGGAAATGATCTTGGAGGGTTTTTGGTTGATGCTATGCAATATCGAAGAATTTAAATGTTTAGGAGTTAATATACTACTGGTAATAGCTAGTGAATCCCTTGCATAGTAGATGAATTTGTTGGGGTCCTTATGCTCTGGTTCGTAGTGTACCTTAGTGCTTTCTTTGGGGGATTATGGCAATTAAATCGCTAGCTGTGAAGGTTGGATCGAAATAGTGTTGGGCTACTCAAAAGGTTATTGGGCCGTTAGTGTGGAATTTCGCAATTGTAATTTCATTTTGGTTTGATGAATGCTCGCATATTTTCGAAGCTTTTATGAGTCTTCAATTGTCATTCCATTTCCATATGCATAGCATGCATCTCATTTCATATGCATTGTTGTCGTGTAGCGAACGATCCCGCGGAGGGTGAAGTGGCCGCGATCGAGGGTGATCACGGTGAGCCAGTTGTCGTTGAGGATCCGTGACGTGAGGCAAGCACCTATGCATATTCATCCGTATATGTAATTGTATTTTTGAGAATAAATTGCCTATTTGATGATTAAGTCAAGCATTAAGAATTTAATTGGGGAATAGGGCTAGATCCTACTTGTTGCGCATACGCTCCTTGTTAATTGCTAAACACCTCCTTTGGAGCTAGACTACGGGTATTATATTGCGTCCCTGCTTAGTTTGCATAGGCGTCGGGTTGGGCCAAGTGGTGGATGGTCCACCGCTTGAGATCAATTACTTTACTTGTGATGAAATGAAGTGGGTACGGTTATGTAAGGCAAGGTTAAATTGGAGACCGGGCAGGAAGGTTGGGACATTGGGTAAGGAGACCCGATGTGGTAGTTCCCGTCTGAGTCGATTAAGGACCGATTCGATAGTTGCCCTTTGATTGAGCACACCCCGGTTGGTCGCATGCCCGATTATGGTACGGTAAGCCGCTCTTTCTCTCATACAGAATCGATGGACCGTAACTTCCTGTGGTTGGACGTGGTTGAGGGCGAGGCTTAGGCCGACTCTCGAGCGCCAAGCCGGGCTTGGGGCTGCTCGAGGGGGTGCTAGGTTTTCGGGCCACAGGAGGACGCTTCAGCGATTGGGTATGATTGGGAGGGGGTTGACACTAGGCCCTTGTGGTAAGTGTCGTGCGATCAATGCTTCCCTGCAGGGTTAATTAAGCGATTCGAATTGCCGCGCTCTCGGATATGAGCAAGCTCTTTCATCGCACAGTCACGTAGTAAGAACTTGAACCGAGGTTCGCCGTCGAGCTTGAGCCCAAATAAATTTGGTGATGAGATTAATTGTCGTGAATTAATGATTGCAACTTCATTTTATAAGTAGGCGCTGTTACAACTGCTTAACTTGTGAATTGAGTAGTTAGGTAATTAATATAACAAATGTTAAGCTTTCTGCACTTTTACCTTCAGCCTGGTTCTTTGCTACATCCAAATGCATAACCTTTGGAGTCGGTCATATATGGACCCCGGGTAAGTCTTGCGAGTACCTTTCGTACTCATGCTTCTGCTTTGTGGTTTTCAGGTGAGGATCAGGTGGGTGGATGCGAGTTCTGCCCTTACTGCCTCTCGGTGACCGGGCGGCACCGAGTAGAGGCTTAGCGTGACATCGCACACGCCGGAAGTGTTCAGGGGCAGAACACTTCCGGAGAAGTTTTATTTTGCTAATGTGTTGCGATTTGATTCACTTTTGTTGTATAGATAGTCTTTTAAATTGTGTTTCGTCGTTGTTTAAGTTTCTGTCGATGTCTCGTGGATGGTTTCTAACTGTGATCGTACTGCTGTTGTGGTTGTTGCATTACTTTTGGATATATATATATTGAACTGTGTTTTCTTGTCTGCTGAGTGGATGTCCATAGGTTCTAGGTGGGTCATGCCGAAATTTTCCAGATTTTGGAGTCTTGGTCAAATTCTTAGTTCTGGTGTGGTTTAGAATCTTGGAGTTGTTGCTAAGTGTGGTTTGGTGGTTGTCGGGTTTGTCTTTGTGCCGTTTGTTTTCCGCTTGCGTGTTGGTTCGAAAGTTTCGAGTTCGTTGCCCCCTTTATGCAAATTGAGTTGATATCGTGTTGGAACCGGTATGCGGGCGATCTGGCGAGTTCGGGTCGCATACCGGGGGAATACCGGGACGGTTGTCGAGTTCATCGAATGGAGATGACGCTGTCTTGATTGGACTTGGGTGTTAGCACTGCGAGCGCCATCGGCGCTCCGTTGCTAACCTCCAAATCCGATGTGGACGACGGGACATTCGATAACCCGATGACGGTCTGGACGGCTCCCTGACAATCGAGTGGGAGCGGAGCAGTCGGGTGACAACGGAGCATGAACGGGAGCAACAACGTTGTTAATTAGCAAAAGAGGAACCTAAATTGATTAGTGGAAAAAAAGGGAAAGAAGAGAATGAAGGCATGAGGCCATACCAGAGAGGGGCGGCGTGTGGAAGCGACGATCGGCCGGAGCGGCCAACGGGGGAACGGCAAGACAAGGCATGGTGAGCGGAAACAACGATCGAACAAGAACGGATGCGGCCTCTACCCCTACCAACGTCGCCACGAAACCTTGCTATCCATCCCGGGCGGTCACTCCATGGCGGACGAGCGGAGAGCGCGAATGGGGACGACCGGGGAGGCGAGGGCAAGAGCGGCACAGCGGGGCGGGGCGGCGATTCCCGCAAGGGGAACAGGCAAATGGCACCGCGACGACGACGGGGAAAGGGGAGGCTGGTCCTCGAGGGCTCCGCCGACGGAGATTTCTTCGCGAGACACGGGCTAGCGCCGAGGGGCCAGCGTGGGCGATCGGATCATGCCGTGCGGAAGATGAACGGTAGTTTGCAACCTGGACCTGTACGTAATTAGCAAAATTGAGAGGGCCTTTCTGCGAGCCGTGTCGACGTGGCTGTGCTAGATGAACGGCAATTCCTTCAGCTATAATAGAGTTAGTATATTACGAACGAATTTTTTTTTTTGTAACGTACCTTTAAGCGTTGGTGTGGAGGTCCCCATTTTTACGAAGATATTATTACCTTCCCAAATCTCTACTATAAAGCAACAGTTGGTGACAGTGGTGAGTTCTACCCACGTCATTAATTGCCCTGCTTAATTGCCCTACGCAAAAAACGAAGCGTTGTTTTAATTAGCCAGCTTTCGCAAGAAACGAAGCGTTAAAGATAGATGTTTGGTCTTGTGAAATAATTTTTTTATTTTTTAATCTTTATTTTTCGTTATCAATTTTGTTTTTCGTAGCAATGCACGGGCATGTAACTAGTTTACATGAAGCAAAAGTTGAACAGTACAACAGCGAATGGTGCAGACTCTCCTATTACTCACTGACAGGATGGTCCAATGAATTCCCCGTGTCTGACGCCTGCCTAGCTGATCGATGACACGCAGGGCCCACTTACACCAGTCCCACAGGCCAGTCACCAAGTTACTAGTTTCTTTCTCTCTCTGCGCGGTCTGTGCACTCCCACCTCTCCTCCCGACCCCGGACTCCCAGCGGCGCCGCCGCCACCGACCTCCCGCCGCGGCGTGCAATCGAGCTCTCTCCTCATGACAGGGCGGCGGCCTTGCTCGTAGCAAGCCGGCAAGCGGCTAGGGACAACGATCGAGCTGTATGGGAGTCGACGCAAGCGGAGCGCAACCGAGCCCGGAACAGAGTATCGCGGCGAGGAAGAGGAGCAATAATGGCTCGGGTACGGGCGCAGCTGTCGACGCGGCTGATGAACGTCTGCATCGCCGCGCTCTGCCGTGGCGGTAGCCTCGCCCGCGCGGAGTCCGTCCTCGTGGACGCCATCCGCCTGGGCCTGCCCCCCGACGTCGTCACCTACAACACCCTCCTCGCCGCCCACTGCCGTGCCGCTGGCCTCGACGCAGGCTTCGCGGTCCTGTGCCGGATGCGGGGGGCCGGGGTGGACCCCAACGCCGTCACCTACAACTCCCTCATCGCGGGAGCCGCGCGCTGCGGGCTCCCGATGCACGCTCTCAACCTGTTCGACGAAATGCCCCGGGCGGGCATCGCCCCTGACGCATGGAGCTACAACGCCCTCATGCACTGCCTGTTCCAGTCCGGCCACCCGGAGGACGCCTACCGGGTGTTCGCCGATATGGCCGAGAAAGGCGTCGCGCCGTGCGCCATCACATACAACACGCTCCTCAAAGGGCTGTTCAGGACCGGCCACGCAATGAACGCGTACAGGCTGTTCAGGTACCTGCAGAGGGCGGGGCTCCCGGTGGGTATTATGACTTACAACACAATGATCAACGGGCTGTGCAGGTCAGGCAAGTTGCGTTTCGCCCGCATGGTCCTCAGGGAGCTTGGGAGGACCGACCATGCCCCGAACGTCATCACGTACACGACGGTTATGAAGTGCTGCTTTAGGTACGGCAGGTTTGATCAGGGGTTGGAGACCTTCTTGTCTTTGCTGGAGAGAGGGTACATTTCGGATGTCTTCCCTTACTGCACTGTGATCAGTGCGTTGGTCAAGAGGGGCCGGATGGAAGAAGCCAATACCTATTGTGAGCTCATGATACATAGTGGTTCCACGCTCGACAGTGCATGCTACAACACGCTGATTTACCTGCGATGCCAAGAAGGGAAACTGGATGATGCGTTTGAGCTGCTGAGCATGATGGAAGAATGCGGCCTGGAGAGCGATGAGTACACATTCTCAATTTTGGTCAATGGTTTGTGCAAGATGGGACATTTTGAGGCTGCGGAAAAGCAGTTATGTTACATGGAGATGAGGGGCATGAAATCGAATGTGATAGCGTACAATTGCGTGATCGATGCGCTCTGCAAATCTCACGAGGTGGATGCAGCCATCAGATTACTGCACAGCATGAAACTAAAAGATGATTTTACTTACACATCACTAGTCCATGGCCTATGTAAGGTGGGTAGATACCATATGGCATCCAAATTCTTGCGGATCTGCTTGCATGAAGGGAACAATGTTCTTGCATCTGCAAGGCGTGCTGTCATTGCTGGACTTCGTAGCGCAGGGTTTAAAAATGATGTGAGGAAAGTTCGGGCAGCATTGTGTATGGCTAGGCTGTTACAATCATAATCCAAGGAAAAAGGTCTGCAACTTGACTGGATAATCCTGCAACATGGACAAGATCAACTCAGCAGAGAAAGGACTCCATGATCCTGCACAGAGATGAATGTGAAACATCCGATCAGTGCGTCATGCCCTAGAGGAAGGAAAGTAGGTTCGTGTTATTTCTAGAAGGCTGTTATTACTCTTATACATCAGTTCTTCTTCGCAAGGTTTTAAATTTCGTTTTCGGTATATATCTCGGAGGTGGCCGAAATCCGAAATTTTGGCGAGATCTCGGAACTTCAAATAAAATCCGGATGAAATTGCAAAATTGGTATTAATTCAATTGTTGCTTTTATTGCTGCTAAAATAATGAAAATTGGGGCCAAATTAGTGAGTTTTAGTTACTTGGGCAGCAGCTTTGTAGTGGTATTTAGCCCCCCATAGAAGGTTGGACCCTGTAAAAATTGAGTATAGATTTAATTGCTGTAGTTTAATACTTTATATTGTTAGGGCCTGAATTGAATTCCTGAGTCCACCTTCCGACTCCGGATGAAACCGAGTATTATAATCCAAATTCAGACAAGCTTTCCTTTGATCAATTTCAATTAAATGTCTTCAAATTTATTTCAGTATATTTATATGTATCATTCATGCATTGAAAATATGTGTAAATTGAAAATATTAAAGTGGACACGGCTGGAATATGTGTTGATTATTGAGTTGTGGAATGGATAGTTGATTGATTTAAAAGTTGATGATTGGATGGTTTTGGGAATTTGAAAAGTTACGGAATGGAGGAATTGATATTTTGGTTATGGCGTAAAATTATTATGGTGGGTAGAGGATGCCGATGAGAAGGTTATGGGTTGGCAGAGTCCTCTACATAGGCTATGATATAAGAATAAACAACTACACTTGGGCAATGAGCTGTATTTTTAATATCAATTATAGTGTGTGGAATCAGCCAGAAAAGATTGTCCTAAAAATGTATTATGATCTTTACATTGGGTAAGAGTAGATAAATACGCGTGTGAAACTAGGTATACCAGAAGGCCTAGTGAGACGATACAGAAAATCAGTTGCGGTTGATTATTTCAGGCTATATATTTATAAAACCTTGGGTTGAGTATCAGTGTTGCTGCAGTAACCTGATACAACTGTGAAGTGCCCAGGGTAATTAGAGGGAGTAGACGATAGTGATTAACAACTAATTAACTTGCTAATTAGTGTAACCGGATTGCAAAAGAATTTAAAAATGCGAATAGAGCGAATAGAAATAGAATGAGGTTGCCGTCAGACCCGCAGGCGAAGGTATTGATCACCGAGATACCAAACCCGTAGGGGTTGAATCGGTACCTCTCGCTAGATCGGTTCATCATTCAGCAGCCCGTAACTTACCTGTCCGGATTGCGGGCATCCGTAGCGACGATTTACCCAGCAGGCAACCATTGAACCAGAGGCAGTGTTTTACCCCTTGAGCAAACCTTAGAACCTTGCTTTGTCCAGTGAACAACCAGGAAGCAGTGCATTGTCCAGTGGACATTCCATTGTGTTTGACCATTCTTCCACAGCCAGTGCGCAGCCAACTCAAAGCCAGCTCCCAGCCAACACGACATGCATTCTCAGCCAAGCACTACTCCCAAGATGCCAGGGTGTGAGCATGGCTACAGGCCGGTCTCTCCCTCCCTCTTCTCCTTCTTAAGCAAACAAGCAGCCATCACTCCCTCAGTTCCCAGCCAACAGAGCACACACGCCCAACACTCGTAGTCCAGAGAGAGAGCACAAGAGAGCAAGGAGCAAGAAGGAGCCGAAGCCGAAGGTCCCCAAGAGCCGGTGGAACCAGGAGAAGGTCCAGAAGCCGGAGGAGGAGACAAGCCACAAGAAGCACTGAACCAGGAGATCCCCGAGACGAACCGAACCCGGTGATCCACAAGAACCGAACCACAAGGAGATCCCCAAGATTAAGTGAACCGAACCGAGCAGGATCCAGAAGGGTCTCAAAGAACCGAACAGCACCAACACCATCTTCCCCAGAACCGAGCCACCAATTTTCAGGTGCACCACCATTCACAGTAGCCAAACTACTTCTTAGTGCACACTGAATAGATTGAATAGCTTGTAGTCTCAGCTTCGTTCTAGGGTTGCTAGACCTTGATCTTGCCGTCCCGCTAGAACTCCACATCATCGACCATAGAAACTTGCAAGCAAAACCGAAAGTAACGAATAGAACACCAAGACCAGTAGTATCTGTTCTTACATTTAACCCTAGATGCGAAATCTTGAATAGAAAACGAAAACCAGATAGAGTAGTAGCATTCTGTTCTTATCATGCATCTAGAAATGCGAAAATCAAAGTAAAAGAATCAGCAAAGGAAGAAAGCGACTAGATCAAGTAGTACCTGTTCTTATCTGCTTTAGAAAAAAAGAATAAGGGGGGGGGGATGACAGTAGAGGAAAGAGTAGAAGGGAGAGTAGCAGTAGAGAGAGAGAGGTCGGCAACAGCAGAGGAGGCGTCGCTCGGCAGTAGGTCGCAGAGGGAAGCAGTGGGGAGAACAGGGAGAAGTAGAGGCGACGGCGGCGCGTCACGCCAGCCGGTCGGAGTGCTAGGGGGCAACCCGAGAGGAGTGGAGTAGAGGAGTGGAGTAGAGGAGTGGAGAGAGGGGGAAACGCAGGGGAGAGTGCGGCGACGGTAGGAGATCGAGCCAGGGGAGCTCGGTCCCAGAAGTGCTAGGGAGGAGAAACTGAAGGGCCAGAGAGGCCTTCGGCCAGGAGGAGAGAAAAGAGGAACAGAGAGAAAAGAAAGAAGAAAAGAGAAAAGGAAAGAAAAGAAAAAGAGAGGAGAAGAGGAAAGAAGAGAAAAGAAAAGAGAAGAAAATAGGAAAAATAAGTAATCTGTTCTCTCGTGCATCTGCGTAGGCTAAAATGACCGTATCTGAATCGCAGGAAAAATAGTATTTCAATTTCTAAAAGCCGCGAGTTAATAACTAAAATCTGTATAAATGGTTAAATCTGGAAATAGTTGAATTGTTGTAATACTTGATTGCTAAATTATTAATACTATGGGTAAATTAGTGGGTTTAGATTAGGAAGGGAATTTGGGCAGTGTCATAGAATTAATGCCTTGGTAATCTGTCAGGACCCGACCAGAATCCGTCAGACCATCATCTCCCATATTCGTGCGAGGACGTACTGATCAGTACTACTCCAGGCAAGCATCTTTTGGGAATTCTTTCCTTAAAATGCTTTTAATGAATTTCAATATCATTACAATACCATCCATGCATTACAAAACTTATATATAAATTGGAATTATAAACTCTGAAATTGAGTATGAAAATGGTTGAGGATCTTGGTGTGGAGAAGAAAGGAAAGTTGGGAATGAGTTGGTTTGTTATTGGAAAAAGGTGTTGGCCAGGACAGCTGATGGAGCAGTTGGCCTGTGCTTATTTTTAATTACTGTGTTGAGTTAATATGGTGGGTAGAGGATGCCGATGAGAAGGTGACATAGGCCGGGGGTCCTCTACATAAGTATCATATAAGATTAACCAACTAATACTTGGATAATGAGCCGTATCTCAGTATCAACCATAGTGTGTGCAAACAGCCAGAAAAGGTTGTCCTATGAGAGTATTGTGATCTTTGCAATGGAGGTTATGTAGTTACTAGGGCACCAAATCCGGGTTACCGGAAGACCCGAAGAGACCGTGCAGATGGGACTAAGTGGCGACTTAGTTGCCCATAATGGCGCTATATTTGAAGCCAGGAAAGTACTGCCACATATGTTGGGGTACAACTGTTAGCTGCGAGTGTAGTGGGATGGCCTTGAGAGGATCCCCCACTCGAGTAACAGGGTGAAGATCACAATTACTGGATTAGTGATAAACGTTCTGGAGCCTCTCCTTGGAGGTCGCTATGGGTAAAGTGGTACAAACCTGCGCAGGGTCTAAAATCATGAATTCATACTTGTCTCCTGGATTGGAGGCTACGGAAGCTAAGTCTGTCTCATAACAGGTGTTAGTAGTTCTTTTAATTAAAATTGCCAACTCTTAAATAAAACAAAAAACCTATTTCTAATAAAAAACCAGATTTCGGGAGGAGGTAAGTTGGATTTGGAAAGGAAATGAAAAACTCATGTATTGCATTCTATTATTACTTGCTGAGTACTCTGTACTCACTCTTGCTTAAATATCCCCTTGATTAGAAGGTGAACTATATGGATCGGCCACCGAGGCCTGGAGCGAGGGTGATCCGCAGGACCAGGACTTACCGGCGGACGACGACTACCCGAGTGTCTACGACTACTACCAGGAGTAGTAGAGTCACTAGGAGGCCGTCGTCTGATAGTTGGCGGTTCGCAGGGTATTTTGGAGTTGTAATCTAATTTTGGTGGTGTATGGACTTCTATGTAAATTATTGAACTCATAGCCGGTGTGGCTTCTGGATTGTAATATATTATGCTCATCCAGTCTCTAATTATTGTTTTGCTGCAACATTCTGAACACAGCGTAGTATTCGACAAAACAACAGTACTCCCGCTATTTTGTTGGCCACTATGCTGAGACTTCGCGTAATTAGCTTAGGGTGATGACACAGTGGTTGTTAATTACCCTTTGTTAATCATGCGGGTCGCCATAGGTGGTATCAGAGTAATGGTTACGAGAACCACGCCATAAATAAATAGAGACTGAGTAGAAGTTCAAGTAAGAAAATTAATCACTCTAGCTATATGGCACTAGTTATATGGTAACCTTCTCTTCATCAAATAATAAGTGCTAAGTATTCTAGTTAATTTACTAACTTCGCTAACGTACTAATTAAAACCTTTCCTTGCAGGATGTCGCGCACTAGGGTCCCACCAGCGCAGGTTCAGGGGCAGCATGTGATGCTGCTAGAGCAGCTAGTGGAGGAGCTAGGAGGGGGCTGGGTAGACTACTACCAGGAGACCTACGAGGATTTGTCCCAGCCGCGCCTGGTTATAGTTGTGTCAGGGCTGGATATCCAGCCTAGCTATCATCAGGAGTTTTTTTCTTTTTGGCTCCATTCAGAGTATTTCACGCCTCTCCAGGATGCTGCCCGGAAGGCGATCATAGCCCTTAGAGCTCAGTTCCGTAGACGACTGAGAGGGTCTTCCTTTCAGCATTTCCCTGCTCCTTCCCATATTGTCCAGCGTCGCACCCCATCACCCTCACCTCTTCGTGTCGGTCCTGATGATGTCTCAGGATCTTCTGCACGTCGGCTCACGAGTAGGAACATGATTCACTCCGATACCATGTTCTATGAGGGGGCCAGTGCCGCCATTCTAGAGGCGGAGTTGCGCTTCCTTGTGGAGGCGCCGGTTTCTAGATTCAGAGTCCGATAGGATGTCTGTCGAGGAGGAGCTCCAGCAGTTTAGGTCTTCAGGAGCTGCTCCCCCTTCCACTGTTCCACCTACCACCACTTACCCTCCACATACAGCTTCAGCACCTCCCACCCACTACTTTACCTCGGGATCAGGTGCTAGAGCACCAGCTCCTGCACCACCCACCTTCGAGTACACCTTTCTCCCTGGGTTTGGTGCCTACACTGCCCATCCATACCCTACTGCTCCAGAGTGGGGTATTCCTGCTGCCACTGTGTTCAGTACACCCACTTCAGCCTTTCCTTGGCCACCCAGGGCACTTGGTTCCTCCAGTGCCCGTATTGATGTTCATTCCGGTCCCAGAATTGAGGCATCCCACCTCAATGCTTTTCTAGACCAGCTAGACCCATGTCGCAGCCCGGGTTCTCAGGGGTCAGGAGGAGGATCCTGAGGAGGTTGAGCCTGTTCCGGATGGAGAGTAGGCAGTAGTAGTGTTTGTATAAGGGGGTGTATTGGGTGAGTTGTATCAGCGTACTAGAACTCTGTATCGATGTAACCTTAATTATCTATGAAATGCAGCATTATTGTTCATCTTCCATGCCATGTCAGCTTAATATTCTGTGCATGACTAGTATGATAGGTTGTTGTAATTACATTTAATTCTTGCTGCAAGCATGTTTAAATTCCCACTAGTATGCATAGGAAGTACTGCATGAGCATGTTATTTCTGTCTTGCATTACCAACCGTAGAAACCAGTTTGCATTTGTGTTGTGCTTGTTATAAGTATAAAGTATCTAAATAGCTGAATACATCGCATAGAACTAGGAGCTAAGGACTAGGAAACGGACCCGGACCCGTAGTCCGTGGCGGTTTTGGACACGTGGTCCATAACGCGACTCGAGGCGTGTAGACCTCGCGGAGTTCTCGGCGCTCAGACACCGAGGGTTGTTTACCGTTTTTCTTCAATAGATAGGTGCGACTCGAGGCGCGTAGACTTCGAGGAGTTCCTAGTGCTCGGACACTAGGGTTTTTATCGTTTTTCTTATTTGCATCTTGATGGTGTTTATGTTCTTCAGTAGCTATAGGTGCGACTTGAGGCGCGACCTCAAGGAGTTCTTGGTACTCAGACACCAAGTTTTTGTCGTTTTCTTAAATTGCGATTTATGGTTCTTATTCTGAAATGATAGATAGATGGTAGTTGTAATTCTGAAATGGAGTGGTGTTGAGAGCGAGTTCCTTCAATTCTTACCTCATTGCTTAAGAACTTGACCATAAGACCTTTTAAATACTACAATACCTCTTCTCTTTCAATCAGATTGCTTGTAAAAGTCCTAACTCACCGTGTCATCAATAATCACATCTCTTACTTTGAGAATGAACTGCTATTCTTAAGGACATTCTTCTTTCCTTAGTTATATCTTTAGTTAAGCATAGGAGTGACATTCTAAAGAACCACTGTTGTGTCAAGAGTAAATGGTTAATTGAGTTGTGTCTTCGGTTGTGGTCTTTTGCAGGATGTCTGACCGTGAGGTGGCAGAGCAAGATCTGTTGTTGAGATTAGGAGCACCCCAGAACCCACCGAATGCAGTAGAACCACCCCAAATGCCACCACCTGATCTTAACCAGCCATTCCCTGCACCACCTGGGCAACCAGTACCTCCTGTAGGTGTAGCCGGAGTCGCAAGAGCCCCAGAAAATTTAGATCCACTAGAAAGAGTCCTCTTGTGTATGGCCACAGCCCAGGAAAACCAAAACCAATTTCTAGAAGCTCTCGTCACCAACCTTGCCCCCTGCAACTCCACACTCTAACCGACACCGAACCACTTTGGGAGATTTTCTCCAAACCCGCCCACCTACTTTTGCTAGAGCCACCGCACCTCTGGAAGCTGACGATTGGCTTGAGGAGATTGAAAAGAAATTGAATACTTTGGGCTGTCCTGAGGAAGAGAGAGTGCAATTTGCAGCTTAGCAGTTGATTGGGCCTGCGACTACTTGGTGGAAGAACTATTGCCGCACCCGTGCAGGAGCTCAGCCCATATCATGGGAAGAGTTCACTACACAGTTCCGTAATACCCATGTGCCTCAGGGGGAGATGGACCTAAAGAAACAGGAGTTTTGGGATCTGACTCAGGGGAGTAGGAGTGTTACCGAATACTTGCAGAAATTTAATGACCTATCTCGCTATGCCCCGGATGAAGTAGACACTGAGGCAAAAAGATTTATAGGTTCACAAAGGGGTTGAGCACCTATTTGAAGCTACATATGGCCACCCACACTATCACAGAATTCCAGGACCTAGCCAACCGAGCTATCCGAGTGGAGAGTGTACAGGCTCAAATGAATGAAGAGAGGAGAAAGAAAGCCAGATTTGATATCAAGCCGAGTTTTCCTAGCTAGTCTCGACCTTTCAGGCCTCCACCACCACCACCTTACCGAAATCCAGTTACTTGTCCACATACAGCTCCACCAGCCCAGCATTCCAGTGTTCTCCCACCCAGATCCCCACTCAGATGCTATAGATGCAGAGGACCTCACCTTCTCTCCAGCTGTCCTAAACCTGTCAAGTGCTTCAATTGTGGCCAGGAAGGTCACAAGAAACCCAATTACCCTCATTCACCCAAACCAATGAGTCAGAACAATCCCTGGAGACCTCAGAGTTATTTCTCAGCTCCTGGACGTGCCCCAGGAAACCCTGCAGCCTCAGCAACTAGAGGACCTGTTCGTGGAGCCTCCAGTACAGGGTCAGCCCACCTGAACAACATTTCAGTGGAGCAGGTAGAAGGAGCCACAGATGTGGTTACGGGTAAGCTTCCCATTCCCCCATCTGTGGGTACTGTTTTGTTTGATTCAGGTGCTACACATTCTTTCATTTCAAAGGAGTATGTGAATAAAAATAAGTTAGAATGTGTACCGTTACTATCACCATTAGAAGTCAATACACCAGCGGGGTTAATCAGGGTAACCTCAATCAGAAGAAATCAAATGATCAGAATACTAGATGTTCCCTTCTTAGCCAACCTACATGTGATCAGTCTAACTGCCCTAGATGTAATTATGGGAATGGATTGGCTAGCTGCTAACGGAGTTAAGATGGACTGCGAGTTGAAAACTGCGTCCATAAGAACCCTTGATGGGAGTCGAATCGTGTATCAGGGACTTAGAAGTGGGACACCTCAAAACAGCCCCAAGTTAACTCTTTTATCTTCAAAAGAGTTGTCTCTTATTCCTGTGGCCTAGGAATTTCCTGATGTCTTTCCTGAAGAACTGCCAGACATGCCACCTGACAGGGAGTTAGAGTTCCCCATAGAACTTGTTCCAGGCACAACCCCGATATGTAAAAGACCTTATCGTATGAACCCGCAAGAATTGGTGGAACTGAAGAAGCAGTTGAAAGAATTAGAAGACAAAGGGTTCATTCGAGAAAGTGTATCACCGTGGGGAGCCCCTATTCTTTTTGTGAATAAGAAAGATGGTGGATTAAGACTGTGTACAGATTATAGAGATCTTAACCGAGTCACTATCAAAAATAAGTACCCTCTTCCTAGGATTGATGATCTATTTGACCAGTTGAGAGGTGCTTGTGTGTTTCCCAAGATAGACTTAAGGTCTGGATACCACCAAATAAAGATAAAATCAAAAGATATGGAGAAGACTGCATTTGTATCCAGATATGGACACTATGAATACACCGTTGTGCCCTTTGGATTAACCAATGCACCTGCTGTGTTCATGAATCTGATGAACAAGATATACATGAAGTGCTTGGATAAATTCATTGTGGTATTCATAGATGACATCTTGGTGTACTCTAAAAATAAGGAAGAGCACGCCAACCACCTGAGAATTGCCCTCCAAATCCTCAGGGATAATCAGTTGTATGCCAAATTCAGTAAATGCGAATTTTGGCTGGATCAAGTATCCTTTCTAGGACATAACATATCTGGGAAAGGAATAGAAGTATACCCAAACAAAATTGAAGCCATAAAGTCCTGGAAACAACCTACAAACCAAAAAGAAGTGAGAAGCTTCCTTGGACTAGCTGGGTATTATCGCAGATTCATCAAAGGATTCTCCCAGACAACATCTCCCATCACTAAACTTCTGAGAAAAGACATCCAATTTAAGTGGACAGAAAAGTGTGAGGAGAGTTTTCAGAAACTCAAGCAATCATTAACCTCTGCCCCAGTATTAGCCCTACCTGAGAATGGCATAGAGTATGTGGTATATTGTGATGCCTCAAAGTCAGGACTAGGGTGTGTGCTTATGCAAAGTGAGAAAGTAATTGCTTATGCCTCTAGGCAATTACGATCGCATGAGGTTAATTATCCCACACATGACCTAGAACTGGGAGCAGTCGTCTTTGCATTAAAGATGTGGAGACATTATTTGTGTGGGTCGAAGTGTACACTTTATAGTGACCATAAGAGCCTCAAGTACATCTTCACCCAAAAGGAGCTAAATATGAGACAGAGGAGATGGTTGGAGCTCATAAAGGATTATGATATCACCATTAACTACCACCCAGGGAAAGCTAACGTAGTAGCTGATGCTTTAAGCCGAAAAGCCCAGTGCAATCAAGTATCCCTTCAGAGTTTCACACCAAAGTTAGTCCAAGAGTTGGCTAAAATGGAAATCAATTTCAGTTCATCACCTTCCAATGCCTTACTAGCTGTCATGTCAATTGAATCAACCCTTCTAGAACAAATTAAAGAGAAGCAAAGCACTGACAATTATATTGTGGAGGAAATCAAGAGAATCAAGTCAGGTCAACCTTCAGAGTTTAATTTGGATGATGAAGAAACCCTTAGACTTCGTGAAAGGATTTGTGTACCAAATGACTCGAATATCAAAACACTAATCCTAAAAGAAGCCCATGACACACCATACACAATCCATCCTGGTGGTACCAAAATGTACAGAGATTTAAAAGAAACCTTTTGGTGGAATGGAATGAAAAAGGAGATAGCGGAGTATATTAGCAAGTGTGATACCTGTCAAAGGGTAAAAGCAGAACACCAACGTCCTGCAGGCTTACTCCAACCTCTGCAAATTCCTGAATGGAAATGGGAGGATGTCTGTATGGATTTTATAACGGGATTGCCCAGAACTGTAACCAAGAGAGATGCCATATGGGTGATAGTGGACAGACTCACTAAATCAGCCCACTTCATTGCCACTAATAAAAAATACTCTACTCACAGATTAGCTGAGATATATCTTGAAAGAGTGGTTACACTCCATGGAGTTCCCAAAACAATCACCTCAGATAGAGGCTCAATCTTCACCTCTAACTTCTGGGGAAGCTTACAAACTGCTTTGGGGACAAAACTAAACTTCAGCACTGCATATCACCCTCAAACAGATGGACAAACTGAGAGAACAAATCGAATCTTGGAAGATATGTTGAGAGCATGTGTGCTGAATTTTAAAGAGAGTTGGGATAAATATCTACACCTCGCCGAGTTTGCATACAACAATAGTTATCAATCAAGCATACAGATGGCCCCATTCGAAGCTTTATATGGTAGAAGGTGTAGATCCCCAATTTGTTGGTATGAAGTAGGAGAAAAATCATTGATGGGTCCAGATTTGATTCGCCAAAATGATGAGAAGATTAAACTAATTCAAGAGAGGTTGAAAATTGCTCAGAGTAGACAAAAGAACTACGCTGATAAGCGTAGGAGAGATTTGAAGTTTCATCCTGAAGATTTGGTTTACTTGAAAGTGTCACCCATGAAAGGAGTCCACCGATTCGGAGTGAAAGGAAAGTTAAGTCCTCGTTATGTTGGACCGTTCAAAGTGTTAGCTCAAAAAGGAACTGCGGCCTACCAATTGGAGTTGCCTTCTCAGCTTTCCAGAATCCACAACGTCTTCCACATTTCCCAACTCCGAGCCTGCCTTAGAGAACCTTCTCAATTAGTTCAAAACTTTGACATTCCACTTCAGCCTGACCTAACCTATGAGGAACAACCACTCAAAATCCTAGCCACAGAAGAAAGGCATTTCAGAAGAGCCACTGTCAGATTTTGCAAGGTCCAGTGGAAGCACCACACCGAGAATGAAGCCACGTGGGAAAAAGAAGATGAGCTTTGCGAGTCCTATCCCCGCCTCTTTAGGTAAGGCGGATTTCGGGGGCGAAATCCCTTTTAAGGGGGATAAGATGAAGTGCCCCGGGTAATTAGAGGGAGTAGACAATAGTGATTAACAACTAATTAACCTGCTAATTAGTGTAACCGGATTGCAAAAGAATTTAAAAATGCGAATAGAGCGAATAGAAATAGAATGAGGTTGCCGTCAGACCCGCAGGCGAAGGTATTGATCACCGACATACCAGACCCGTAGGTGTTGAATCGGTACCTCTCGCTAGATCGGTTCATCATTCAGCAGCCCGTAACTTACCTGTCCGGATTGCGGGCATCCGTAGCGACGATTTACCCAGCAGGCAACCATTGAACCAGAGGCAGTGTTTTACCCCTTGAGCAAACCTTAGAACCTTGCTTTGTCCAGTGAACAACCAGGAAGCAGTGCATTGTCCAGTGGACATTCCATTGTGTTTGACCATTCTTCCACAGCCAGTGCGCAGCCAACTCAAAGCCAGCTCCCAGCCAACACGACATGCATTCTCAGCCAAGCACTACTCCCAAGATGCCAGGGTGTGAGCATGGCTACAGGCCGGTCTCTCCCTCCCTCTTCTCCTTCTTAAGCAAGCAAGCAGCCATCACTCCCTCAGTTCCCAGCCAACAGAGCACACACGCCCAACACTCGTAGTCCAGAGAGAGAGAGCAAGAGAGCAAGGAGCAAGAAGGAGCCGAAGCCGAAGGTCCCCAAGAGCCGGTGGAACCAGGAGAAGGTCTAGAAGCCAGAGGAGGAGACAAGCCACAAGAAGCACTGAACCAGGAGATCCCCGAGACGAACCGAACCCGGTGATCCACAAGAACCGAACCACAAGGAGATCCCCAAGATCAAGTGAACCGAACCGAGCAGGATCCAGAAGGGTCTCAAAGAACTGAACAGCACCAACACCATCTTCCCCAGAACCGAGCCACCAATCTTCAGGTGCACCACCATTCACAGTAGCCAAACTACTTCTTAGTGCACACCGAATAGATTGAATAGCTTGTAGTCTCAGCTTCGTTCTAGGGTTGCTAGACCTTGATCTTGCCGTCCCGCTAGAACTCCACATCATCGACCATAGAAACTTGCAAGCAAAACCGAAAGCAACGAATAGAACACCAAAACCAGTAGTATCTGTTCTTACATTTAACCCTAGATGCGAAATCTTGAATAGAAAACGAAAACCAGATAGAGTAGTAGCATTCTGTTCTTATTATGCATCTAGAAATGCGAAAATCAAAGTAAAAGAATCAGCAAAGGAAGAAAGCGACTAGATCAAGTAGTAACCTTTTCTTATCTGCTTTAGAAAAAAAGATAAGGGGGGGGGGATGATAGTAGAGGAGAGAGTAGAAGGGAGAGTAGCAGTAGAGAGAGAGAGGTCGGCGACAGCAGAGGAGGCGTCGCTCGGCAGTAGGTCGCAGAGGGAAGCAGTGGGGAGAACAGGGAGAAGTAGAGGCGACGGCGGCGCGTCACGCCAGCCAGTCGGAGTGCTAGGGGGCAACCCGAGAGGAGTGGAGAGAGGGGGAAACGCAGGGGAGAGTGCGGCGACGGTAGGAGATCCAGCCGGTCTAAAATTCTAGTAGTCCACCGCAATTGTGTAAAATAGAATAAGCGCTCACCTATTGAAATTTTGTAGCATTGTGTTGATTGTTTATTCCATTTATTGCATATGACCAATATACTATTCTTCACAGGACTGCAAGATTTTTTATGCTGTACCATAAGGCTATCCTGCGTGTTATCTACCCTTCTTGAAATGGTGGAATCATATAAATGTGTTTGTTTAAGTATAAACTAATTCTGTATGGTACATTCTTGTTGATTTGGTGTACTTGCATGCTAATTACGCTTTGACATACATGAGATCAGTGATGCGAGTTCAGTGCTGGCGGTTTCATCCAGCTCCCTCTTACGCTTCAGTGCCCACTTTGTTTCTGTTATGTGCTTATCAGTGGGTTTCCTTTGGTGTATGTGGTATGTGGGCCTTCTTGCTTCTGTGGTCCATAGTAAGTGGCTGAGCGCCTCACTTGCTGTGCTCTCCTTATTTGCCATCCTTTGGTTGGGTGATGTGTTGCCCCTCCACTTTAGAAACGGCGGGGTTTGCTTCTCAGTGTGGTTCTTAAGGTTGCTGCTGCCTGCTGGTGCTTCTTCAGTGTGGGCGAAGAGCTGCTGCTGTTGGGTCTGTCGTCCAGGGCTCAACCTCTCCGGATTCTTTGGTGTGCAGTCTGCTGATCTAGGTATGGCTTCCATTGCTTTACCTTGTGTTGGTGTGTTCTCAGTTGCTTGGTTCCTGCATAATATACCATGTGGAATTAGTTTATTTAGTTTGGTATAGGAATATATTTTCCAGTAATAATTTACTTAGGTGTTAATATGAGGTTTGTTTGGCATATTTTCATCAAGACTTTCAGCTGCTTTTCCCCACCATGAAATCCTCTGTTTTCCGTTTGATTGTCCTGTATATGTTGAAGACCCAACCATTCAATTTTTTACTATAAAACCAAATAAATGTAAGATCCTTGTAGCTAGCTTAATGTTGGTTGCACCGTGACTTGAGACGCTTCTGTTGACAATGGAACTGGGAGCTGAATACTTCTAGCTTAAGGTCACCTCTTCCCTCATTATTTTTCTCTTTAAGGTATCTGAAATGACAAATATAAGTTTGTGTACTCATGCCATAATATTAGGCTGCTTATCAAGAAAAGAAAAACAGAATTATTGTTGCTACTAGGGATGGAACTGGTACGGATATTTTCCGACCGACCGACCGACCGAATTGATTTGGATGATAATTTGGATAGTTTCACAGATATCCAATTGATTTCTCGGATAAGGATATGGATACAGATAATTTTCATGGATACGGATATGGATATGGAACACTGATTATCCGATGGATACGGAATATCCGAGTTTTTGTTCGGATAATATCCGAATATGACATACGGATATTATCCGAATAACACGTTTCAGAATAACACATTAACAATTTAACATGTTTCACTGTTTCAGAGACTGGAGTCTGCATTGGATGACAAGATATAATGTGTTCATGTGTGCTAGATGCTAATTTGGAGATATTTGGGTAAAGGTGGTACAGAAATTGGCAAGTGGCGTTTCAGGAGGGCTACTTAGGATTCAGCAGCATATACCAGCTGCAAATCATTTGGTTCAATTATTGCAATGGGGTACATTGTTACTCACAGAGTCACATGTATGACAAGCTAGGGATAAAAAGGCAAAAAAAGACATACAAATATATTTCTTTTGGAATTTTGAATTTAAATTTGGACCGATTTTGGAAAAAAAAAACTGAAATTGGATTTTAAAATATTCGACTAATATTATTCGTATCCATGTTGATTCCGATCCGTATTCGATCTGTATTCGTAACCGATATTATCCTGTATAATTCGTATTCGATTCTGTATTCGACACTATTCGTATTCGATTCTGTATTCGATAAAAAATACGGATACGGATATGAATAGGACGATATTCGACCGTATCCGATCCGATCACATCCCTAGTTGCTACGATGGTCAATTAGATATGTGAGACTTGGATTACATGCAGATGCCAAATTAAGCTCACAAGCTATCCATTTTCGATCTTAAGCGACATATCTGCTAAGATAAACTCTGTCTAAACCAGTTAGCTGGCAGCTGCTCACTATAATGGAGTTGCTATGCAGGTTGCTGCAAAATTTATGGAACTCGTGCCTGGAAAGAACCTGAAAATTGGAAGCTTATCGTTTCGTCACATTACTTTGAATGAGATCACTCCATCGGCACAGGAGCTTGGGAATTTGGTGGTGTTGGAGGAAATCCAGTGCCTCCTAGCCGGGCCTATTCTGTGTCCCATGACGTGAAAGGAGATGCATGCGCACAAGGCAAGTGTAATATTCCAATTAAGTTTAGAACCGTTTTGGGGTTGTATTTAGGCTGCGTGGGCTGTTTTGGCGTTGGGAGGACTGTTTGTGGGTCGTTAGTGGTCCGATTAGGCTCAAGAGGAGGGGGGACCCTCCTTAACCCTAGCCACCCTCCCCTCCCCCCTTTGGCTGCACCATCCCCAACTAGCCGCCCCACCCTGCCTCCTCCCTTGGCTCCTCCTCCTCCTCCTTAATTCCTTCTAGAGGGTAAGTGAAGACACTTCTTTGGTTTAGGGTTTGTGGTGACTTACTTTCTAAAATTAGGAGGATCCCTGCTATATTTGTGTGTTCTAGGGTCGAAGGATTTGGTTGATTTGGGGAGATTTTGGAGGATTTGAAATTTGGGTGGAGTTCTGTGATTTTCGGGCTGAGCAAACCAGATTTTTGGATATGTGATTTGAGGATCTTAGATTCGTTTCATGAGGATTTGGCTGTGGAAGAAGTTGTAGATCGTTGTCTTACCTTTAATTAGAGATTGAAATCATGAAGTTTGGTTCAGCCATTCAGATGTTATGGCTGTTTTACCTAGGCTGTTCAGATTCTGTCGCAGCTGACAGCTCTTACGGTATTTGGCGTTTTAGGGCTAGCTAGAGGTTGAACCAAATTTTCTTAATACCTAGGAAAAGTTGGGAAATTTCTTTTAGATTCTAAAAATGTCATCATTTGCTCAATTTGGAGTTGAATATAATTAGTTATGAATTTTTGAAGTGTGTTGTCCCGAATTGGATCTCGGCTGAAAGATCAGACTTCAGGTAGTTCTATATCCGAAGTTCACGTCATGTTTTGGGGCCCTTTTGGTCAGTTCCAGAAGGGTTGGATGTTGTAAAAAAAACATAGATTATTATCTTAAGTTTCATTAGAGATCAAGAACACAAAATTTGGTTAAGTGGATCAAAAGTTATGATCTATGGAAGCCGACTGTGCAGAATCTGTTGGCTGCTGGATTTAGTCTTGGTATTTTGTAGATTATGATTGTTTAGAGACCGAATTAAATTATTTCAATAACTAGAGAAAGTTAGATAATTTTCTGTAGTTTTCAGAAATATCATAGTTTGCTTTATTTGGAGTTGTATAGAAATAATTACGAAATTATGAAGGTTGTTGTCCATACTGTGGACAAATCGGTTTTCTAAGTTGATTATGAGGGATTTAGTGTAGTTATTAAAAGTGATGGGTAACTAGAAATTTGTTGGTATTCTTGTACAGTTTTCATACAGTGGTTGGGTTCCTAGTTTTGGGCTATGGGATTGAAATTTATGGTATTTGTACCCTTAGGACAACAAGGGTCGCGCGGGGTTGCCGAGAGCAATAACGAATTTCAGGAATGGCACGTAGTTGCGATGTTGTTATCGTTTTTGGTGTATGTGTTGTAGTGGCATATTTTTTGGGAGTGTGTATGCACTTTATTTCAGGTGGTGTGACTCCAGTAGTGGCTTCAACCTCACGCCACTCCGCTACTCGTTGATAAAGGCAAGTGCATCGTATAGAATGATGTAGGGTGGTTTGTGATATGCATAATGAATTGCTATCTAGCTGTCCTAAATATTTGATATGCCTTGCTACCATGTTTTTATGCATGAATATGATTAGGATGATGTGAAGTTTAAGTTTATGGATATGAGAATATGTCAATGTTTATGGATATGGCTATGAGAATGTTGAATAAAAAGAATGCAACTTGCAAAGTGTTTATATCATTTGCATATATGTATTCATGACAGAAGAGGTGACCCGTGAGGGCCTCTGTGCTCATACGTAGTGAGCACGAAAGACCTACTTCGGTAGGACCCTCCACGGGATGGAAGGGAATGAGAGGGTGCTCACCGACAGATGTGCACTCAGCTATATCGGTATACGTTATGAGATGTGCATTATGAGCATGCATGACACATTGCATAAATGAAGAGAAGTAAATGGTAAATGGATGTGTTCATTTTTCATGTATGGTTACAAGACATGATTTACAATGTCATGATATGCATATGTATTGTTTTCATAGTATGATGCATTTTGCTGTGTTTTGGACTCACGCTTATTTATTTAAATATTTTTTAGTACCTTGATATCGACATTTGGGAAGCGAATGTAGAATCATCTTTGGACGTGACATCACTCAATTTAGATAACCACATAATTAAGCTTGATGTAATAGGTTCTATATAGTGGTCTGAGTCATTGATTATACCTTGCTTATGTTTAGGTAATTATTGTATGGAGTTTATGGTTGTCTCATTGATTATGTTTTGTTGAGTATATGTCTCGTAAGTTTTATGTGTGGTTACGGCTAATGTTCTTGGCTACGTCATGATAAATCTTGTTGCTGAAATTTACAGTTTTGAGTCTACTTTGAGGTCATATTGTTAATCTTTCTTATTCTTACCTAGCCGTTTATGTTCTGGATATTGTGTAGGTATAAATTATAATTGTTTTATGTTGCTGAAAGTTATTCTAAGTGGGTAGTTTACTTGTTCAAATTTCTTATTAAATATTCTTATTAGTTATAATTGTTTGTTGTGGTGACATTCGGGGCACGTGTTCTGCCGGGGTGTTACAGCAAGGTGCCCTATCCTACCGAGAGTTTGGACAAGTGCCCGGTTCTCTATGACACTTTGCCCTCTACTCAAGGGTAGAGCACAAGGCAAGGTGACCTATCTCACTGAGCGTTTGGCCAAGTGCCCGATCCTCCATGACAATTTGCTTTACTCCCACCTACGAGGCATAATGCTCAACTCCTGATCTGTTAGGGCGCTCCTATAAGCACCCATATAAATAGAGGGTAGCCCTCACCTTGCTTGGTTCCAACCGACGAGTGGGACCGCTAAGTCATGTGGTCCTCACGAGGTTGGCCCCATGTGGGATCCCGTAATTAGAGGCTTACCCTTGCGGAGCAATGTCATGTTACACACTACTACTTCTCATGAACGACGGATATGCTCGCGCTTGAGTTACCTCACTAAGAGCATCTCTAGCAGAGTCCCTAAATCAGCCCCTAAACCTTAAAATAGGGAGTTTAGTAAAAAAAAAAAAACAGATCCAGCAGGGCCCCAACTCAAGCCCCTAAAATTAGGAGGCCCCTAAATTTGCCTCCTCAGCCCCAACTCCCACGAACGCGAGCACAACCCCTATTCGGGCGGTTTCCTCGCGCGCGCACCTTGCGATCATCTGGAAAGACACCGAGTTCCAGTTGGATCTTGCTCTTCGCCGGCGCCACCTCTCCTCAACGTCGGCCCCAGCCCCCGCCTCGCGATGCCGCCTCCGCCCCGCCTCGTGACGCCGCCTTGCTGCCCCTCCTCGCGACGCCACCTCCGCCCCGCCTCGTGACGTCGCCTTGCCGCCCCGCCTCCATGCCTCCTCGCGATGCCGGCGCCACCAAGACCGAGACTAGCGACGGCGGCATACACGAGATAGCCGGATAGATTAATCAGATGGTATGAACTTCAATTGAAGAATTACTCTTTGATATCATCAATTTTTTCCCTTAGTTGAAGTTTCATAGCATCATCAATTTTCCAGATGATGCTTGGGCATATATTTGACAATAGCATCTTCTTGTATAGCTTAAGTGCATCATTGATTAAACAACTGATGAAGCAAACCATGGTCAGGCAAATCCATGAATGCATCTAGGTTTAGATCTTGATATGTATACCCTTCTGATCCATGGTCAGTTAAATGATTCTAATGAAGTGGGTCTACTAATTCTGATGGAAGTGGATATAAGGAAATCACTTCTTGATGCTGGGATTGAACACTTTGGAGTATTGGTAGTTGAACAATCTTTTCATTCCAGGACAAATTATTGATTTGAATTTTTGTCTACATCTTGCAATGGTGACCATGGTTAATGAATAAAGCAAGATGATTTGTTGGTACTGTAAGTTCATGGCCAAAGAAAGGTGGCTTGTCATATAAATCTTTTACTTTAACTGAAGAATACTGAAGCAATGGATCTCTTCTACTATTATCTTACAAACAGAAAACAACTTAACTGCAGTCCACAAAATAATAATGGCTAAGTTTAAACAATACACTGAGTTGAGATAACACAAGATACAGCTTGATTATGAGCCACTGTTATTTTGTGATGTTTACTGAACAAAGTTGTATCTTGTCACCTGGTTGTTGATTATGAGCCACTGTTGTACGTAGTCAATAACACAAGTAGCTTCAGTCATGATGTGTTCTATGTCCGTTTGCATGATTCATGGGAAGGGTTGTTAAGTATGCTGGACCAAATTAATCATGGTTCCATGCACAAAGTGCAGGCTATAGAGTATAGCAACATTTTAAGGGGCCATTGAGCTCCCTATTAGCTATATCAGATCTAACTATATAGCATTCAGTAGCTATATGTAGCTTGTTGCCATGCCCTATAACTTGGGTAAGTACTTTGTGGTTGAAGCTTGAGATTGCCATGAAATCTTTATTTTGTCTGTTCTTTCTAAATTGTAAACCCATTGTATCTCCAGTTCTTAACATCTGATATTTGTTGTGTATAGCCTGGTATGGATACAGGACCTGATTCATATGTGGAAATGACGTATGAGAACACATATATTGAGTTATTGGCTCTTGGTTCCCAACCAAATGGTCAAAAAGCTAATTCCAGAAGGGTTGAAACAAATCAAAAAAGGGCAGGAAACTACACTCACCAGGAAGACATCCAGTTGTGCATGTCATGGGAGAACATAATCACAGATCCTGTTGTTGGCAATGAGCAGCCAGGAAAAGTTTATTGGAAAAGGATTGCTGCCCACTTTCATGCCAACAAGACCTTTGAGTCTGATAGGAGTGACAACTCTCTCGAGCACCGGTGGAGTACTATTCGAAAAGAATGTCAAAAGTTTCAAGGCTTCTATGAGCAGATTAAGCGTCGCCATCCAAGTGGCATATCATACAAGGAGCATGTAAGTGGTGCACATTATTGATTGTTTGTACTGTTCCATGCATTTATACTAATACTTAAACTTTCATGCAGCTTCTTGAGGCACATGCACTTTTCGCAGCTAAGGATCCAAAGAAAAAAGGCTTCCAATTCGTCCATTGTTGGCTTAAGGTCAGGAATTATCAGAAATTCCTAACACTAGAGACCACCAAGAGTACCAACAAGAGGCCAAGGATCGTGGATCAGGCGACGCCAAATGATTCAGTCAGTGATGAAGAAGATGAGGTGGCAATAGTAAAACTCCAGATTCATCACAGCCAAGCTAGAAAAATAGACCCATGGGAAGGAAGCAAGCAAAGGAGAAGTTGAAGAGTGGAGGAGATGCTGGAACATACAAAGAAGCTATACAAGAGTTGGTTTTGGTTAAGGAGAAAGAAGTGCTATTGAAGGAGGACAGGTGGAAAGAAACGAAGATGATGCAGGAGCGCAAGCTTTTATTTGAGGAGCGCAAGTTGATATGGGATCAAGAACAAAATATCATGTTCTGTGATGTTAACACTTTGGAGCCAGATGTGAAGACCTACGTGTTGGCAATGAGGGCACAAATTGCAGCACAAAAGGTTGGTGCTCTTGGTGGAGCTAGTAGTGCTGGGTTTAATGGTGGTGCTAGTAGTGGTGGGGTAGATTGTGAAGGTAGCAATTAGAAATGGGCGTCGCCATCTATATTATATTTATGTCATTGTTATGTTTGGATGAACTACGTTTACTATGTTATTTTTTGTTGGACAATTATTGCTATGTTTGGATGAACTACGTTTACTATGTTTTTTTTTGTTGGACAATCATTGCTATCTTTGGATGAACTACGTTTACTATGTTATTTTTTTTGGACAATATATATGTTATATCTTTGTCATTGATTATGTATGTACATATCATTGTTTATGTTCAAATTTGATTAAATACGATTTTTCCCATTCTCATAAGGTTGATATGGATCACTCCGACGACGAAGACCTCCTTCGTCAGTGGTAGGAGGAAGAAGAGGAGTAAGATGATGATATGGATATAATTGCAGCTGGTGTGCTAGCGGACATGGACTAAGAGAGGAGCAAGAAGAAGCGACGTGGTTCTATTTCCGACCGACAGGTAGTACCAAGGGATATGCATGTTGGAAACTTGCACATTGTGGCTGATTATTTCGCAGATCCTCCAGTGTACAATGAGAATTTTTTAGGAGAAGATTTAGAATGTCAAAAAATCTCTTCTTGCGAATTGTGAGTGGGGTCGAGGCCAAGGATGATTATTTCAGACAGAAGGAAAATGCAGCAGGCCTTCATGGAGCCACTGCACTCCAGAAAGTTTTTGGCTCATTTCGAATGCTTGCATATGATGTGCCGGCTGATTCAATGGATGAAGTTGTCAGGATTGCAGAGAGTACCATGGTTGAGGCATTTCAACACTTCGTGAGAGCTGTGGTTCATGTGTTTGGGGACCAATACTTAATTCCACCCACTGTTGATGACACTGCAAGATTGATGGAGTTGAATAAGAAGAGGGGGTTCCCTGGCACGCTTGGTTGCATTGATTGTATGCACTGGAGGTGGAAGAATTGCCCTACTGCTTGGAAAGGGCAGTATTCAGGGCATGTCGATGGCCCAACTATGATCCTTGAAGTTGTTGCATCTGAAGATATGTGGATTTGGCATTCGTTCTTTGGTCTGCTAGGCTCTCTCAATGACATCAATGTCCGACAGAGATCTCCACTATTCCAGAGGCTAACTTAAAGTACTGCACCAGATTTGGAGTACATGATCAATGGAAACAAGTATACCATGGGTTATTATCTTGCAGACGGGATCTACCCTTCATGGGCAACCTTTGTGAAGAGCTATAGCAGTCCACAGGGCAACAAGAAAGTTCATTTCATAAAAGTTCAAGAAGCTGTCAGAAAGGATGTAGAGAGAGCATTTGGAGTTTTATAAGCTCGATTTGCCATGGTAAGGGGTCATGCTAGATGGTGGAATAAGGACACTCTATGGTACATAATGACAGCTGCTGTTACGATGCACAACATGATCATTAAGGATGAACGAGATGGTGATGGAGACTACGATTATGACCAAGATGGTGGGGAGGTGTTGAGGGAGGAGTACCAACGACGTGATCCACTTGTATTGAATGAGTTCTTAAAGATACACCAGGAGATTGAAGACAGGGAAATACATGAGAGGCTTCGAGATGATCTTATTGAGCATTTGTGGGCAATTCACAGCGCTTTGTAGTTTGATTCATTGTTCGGAGTTTCTATTTATCTATTTGACATGTTTAGAAAATTTTAAATTTAAATTTGAAATATCATGTTTTTAAATTGTACATGTTAATATGCTTATGTTTTATGTATTACAAATATTTTTGATTTAATTTTAGTGGTGTCAAATGAAGATTATACATAACGGATATGTCAAAATAGGAGAAAAAGTAGGGGCCATTGCTCTGAAAACAGGGCCCCAAAAAATAGGGGGAGTCTCTAAATCCAAAATAGGGACCCTGTTTTAGGAGCCATTGCTGAAGATACTCTAAGGGTAGGATAGTCTTTATATATTAGATTAAGAACCTATAAAAGTTCACTGTAACTTCTATTTATAACTTAGACTCTTATTGAATAAAAGAACTAAGAGCAACCGCTCGTGGTGCATCTTCGATCTTTCACCCATGAGAGTTTAAGGATCACCTGGGGTTTATAATTATATATACGCTGCTCAAACTGCGAATATTGTAAGACGACTAAATACCGTCGGAATTGCTGTCCCGGCCTACTCTATCGAGTTTGATGCGCCAACCAAGTCACCAAAAACTTAACCGGTTGAGAAAAGGTACGCAGTATATATGCTTCAGCGTACTCAACATGCACCAAGGCAGGGCGTCATGAAAATCAACCAAGCTGTTGCTGCTCTTTTTTTTAGATCAAAAGGACATCCAACAATATCCCAGTTTCAATTACTGAAACCAAGATATGTCCCTGTTGCTGTTGCTGTTGCTGCTCTACCATCTAATTAAGCCGGATCGAGCCTTTTCTTACACCTGCCTGCCTCCTCTCCTAGCTAGATCGATCGAGGTTGACATGCGGCAGTAACAATGCAGAAAGAAAAGCCAAAAGGGAGGGACAGGAATTCGGCACAGGCCCATGCATAGCTAGATAGCTAGCTAGCTAGCTGCTAATCCTAGATTCCTAACCTAGCAGTTACAGTGCAAAGCTGGGCCTAGTGATAATCAACCCCACGAATGATCAAGCATCGATCCGTGAGTAAAATTGAACGACCCCGCATGCAGCACATGCAAATGGGACATCGCATGCTCCTGCTTCCCGGCGGGGAATCACCGATCCACATTTCTAACTTTTGGGGCGCCCAACCTGTGCAGACCGAACACCGCCGGGATTTTGGTCCATGGATCCGTCCACCTGGATTTATATCCATCCTCCCTCCACCTCGATTTATATCCCATCCTCGTCGCCATGCATTCCGTTTCCCAATATATGCTATTCTACCTTTTAAATTTTGTTTTTTTAAATTTTGTTTCTAAATAGTTGCTATTCTACAATTTTTTTACCTTTTCCCCCCCTTTTATACTGCCCCCCTTTAGCTATATATTGTGATGTCATTTACTAATATAGATTAGAGTAAAATACATATATAATTAAAAAATATAACGACGAAGATGAATAATATATGATCATTAGTTAACAAGCGGTCAACGCATGCATATATACGTGCATACTAGCTAGCTGGCCAAGGTGCACGCGTGCATGGCCACATTACATGTACCGGTCTAATTTCCTTTGCATGCATGTTACCGGTTACACGCTTGAGAATAACAGAGGGGTGCCCTTGCGTTCATAATAGATATATAATAACCAGTGCATCGTATCGAAGATTATCGAAAAAAAATTACAAGACTAAGAGGTATATCAGGGACACGACAATCGGAGTAGGTGCTCGGAACTAGCTACAAGTACCTGGTGTCCTGTCACAGGACACCGGGTAAAAAAAAATAGTGTATATTAGTCTATATACTAGTTACATGCCCGTGCGTTGCTACGAAAAACAAAATTGATAACGAAAAATAAAAATTAAAAAAAAAAAAATTATTTCACAAAATCAAACATCTATCTTTAACGCTTCGTTTCTTGCGAAAGCTGGCTAATTAAAGCAACGCTTCATTTCTTGCGTAGGGCAATTAAACAGGGCAATTAAGTAGGACAATTAAGCAGGACAATTAAGCGGTAATTAATGACGTGGGAAGAACGGACCTGCCACCAAGTGCTGCTTTAGAATAGTAGAGATATAGTATATATGTGAACCTCTTAATCTAAATCTTATGACACCGGGAGACAAATAACAAGCAAATGTTAAGAATAATAAGTTGTTATCACATATATGATGAAATAGTGAACCCGATAAATTTTTCTCTAGTTCCGCCCTAGTAGTCTACCATCTGCGCTCTCTCGTTGCGTCCGCCATTGTTTCCGGTGTCAGAGTGCGCATACGTTGCCGCGCGTGCTGAAGTTTTACTCGCTGACCGTCCGTCCGCACGTTGCCCAGACCGACTCAGCTGCAGCCTGCAGCTGGACCATTGCCTGGCTGATCTATATACTGTACGTACCTAGCTTGCCGGCCAGCAAGTACTATACGGCAGCAAAGTGCAAACACTAGAACTTTACTGCTGTGAATTCAAAGACGCATTACATATACTGGTGAGTGCGTAAATGTAAGGACAAATTAAACTACGTTTCAAAATTAGAATCCCGTTTCTAATTAAGCTTTTATTTCCAGCTCTTCCCCAATCCTGTCCAAGTGTCCAGTCCATTAGCTTTTTGCTTCCACGTTGAGTAAATTTAATTGAGCCAATTACCTACATTCGCGCCTCCCCCAAAATCTTTAAGGTCGGTCGTTGTCCAAAGTGTAAGGGAAGAAAGAAACAAAGAAAGAAAGAAACAAAGAAAGATAAAGCAGATAGGAAAGGAACAAAAAGGAGGTCTGCTAGCTGAACAAGCTGTAAAAATGAAAGTAAAAGATGGCAAAAGAAGGGCAAAAGATAACTGCATTGTGCAGAGTCCCAAAAGAAAAGAAAAAAAATGATTACTTTGTTTGCTTTAAGATTTGTTCAACTTGTATTAGGAGAAAACACACAAACACACATTTATTTTTTTGCTATATACTTTTTTTCGTATGTAAAAAAAGTACATACAAAAATTATGCTATAAAAGGTGGACTTTGATGAAATTTTTCGTAGAACTTATTTTGAAATATCTTATAATCAGTATTAGAGTATACTCAAAATGATAAAGAGGTATAACAATATCATTTAAGCGGTATATTAAAAGTGAGAGTATGTACGCCCAGGGTACAGAACCATTCTTCTCATCTCTCTCCTGCTGGCTACGGAGGGGATCGCTGTCAGAGGATTCCACAAATGGAGAATCCAACTGAGGTGGTGACGACGACGATGCAGGAATCGCACGATATGTATGTATGGCTGTGCCCACCCCACCTTGTCTTTGTTTAATCATGCACGGGATCCGCCGCCCTCTCCATCATCCTACTTAACTTAGTTAATAAATCTACACAATCTATATATCCTCCAATGTAACAATTCTCAAAATAGATTAATATTTCCACACTTTTGCTTCCGTACGCCTCATCAAAAAAAGTTCACGAGATCTTTAAAAAAGTAGCTAATATTGGATGATGGCAAATCTGCATCGACGTATAACAATAAATTAAATTGAAGATTAGATGTAGGTAGGCTTGAATATTAGGCAGGGGCGAATATTTGATTTTGATTTTTTTAGTTATGCATATTTGCCATCACATGATACTAGGACTAACAATATCGATATTGAAAAAATTGCTCAAAAATCAAAATTCAAAAATCGATAATATCAAGTCGAAAATTGGTCTAAAATAGTAAAAAAACTGAAGAGTTTTAAAATCAAAATTTTTGAACAAAAAAATAAAAATCACTCGATATTAACTGATCATCGGCCGATATTCACTAGTTATCGACTGACCAATCAAATTTTTTTGGGTTGTCAATTTTTTGAGCGATTTTCACTCGATATTCATTGATTATTGTCGATATTCACCGATTATCGCTGTATTTATGTCCCATAATTTTTTTAATTTTTTTTTAAATTTAACCGGTTTACCGAGCGGTTTTTGATTTCATGCCGACTTGGTAAGTTTGATAATCACGCGATTATCATCGATAAGTTGAACCTACATGGTTGTGAGATCCTCCCTTTTATGATACTGTGCATCATTAAAAAAATTCTAAATATGCTTTCTGTGCTAGTCCGATGATCAGTAGCTAGCACATATATACACAAATTGTAATCACAACCATACATTACATTTTATTATATTTATCAGTGGAAGCAATTCTTACATATAATTATTACAAGCCAAAAGTTAAGATAACTTTATCTTGATGTATGCCTAACTTCCCATTTTTCACAGGCAACCAACAAGGTAAAACTCTAGATAAAAGTATTGTTGTTATCCTCGTATTCTGCAGCAACACAAGTATCCTTGAGATAATCTATTTCTTCAACTAAAATAACGAATATAGTAAGGTTGAGTACATTGTGTACTCAGCAAGACTTGAAGTGTTTGCAAATCCTAATTACATGCAAGCTGATACAAAGGAGGCTTCTACAGTTATTTGCATAAAGCTAAATGTAAATTCTGAATAGTAAATTAAAAGCATAAAGCATAAATAATAGTATAACTTAAATAATCATAAGCATCTATCGCATCATTTTTCTAGCCAACACATGGCACAATTTCATTCCTTTGCCAACATATGGCACAACAACTGAGATCAACCTAGCCAACACATGGACTAGTGTTGAATCATTTGTAGGGTAAGTTTCTCTAAATTTTTCCAATTCTAGTTCATTTTACGAAAATCTAAAAATTCTAACTATGTGATGACTTTACCAAGTGCTCATGACCGCGAGCATGGTTAATCGATTAGTTTTAACTCTGCAGAGGTATACAGCTTTACCCACAGGGAATGATTATCTCTTTTTGCAATGCATATTTAACACACTTCCTTTGGTGTGTCGCAGAGAAATCATATATAACTTTTACATTACTTAATCCTAATTTTGCACCAGCTCAGTACTGCCAAACCCTTATTGTGGCGGCAGAAGATATTTGTACACTAAGGACTACGAACGGTTTCACATCCCAATGTCCCACTTCTCCCCATAGTAAGGTGTTGTTGACACCAATATTTGGCGTGTAGCCAATTTAGTAAGAATCAATTTGGTATGTTCAGTTTATTAAGGAATATATATATCAGATTTGAGGGTTATAAGCCGATACATGTTTATCGGATTGTAATCGATGTTGATCTTAAAAGGAAAATATTGTGAAGAAAACTGAAGCTGATACGAACAGTTTTATGAGAGACCAAGGAGAACACAATCAGATCTGATGGTATAAAAAGGAGGCAATGGGCGACATCAAAGGAGAGCTAAACAAACAACCAAACAACTTACTTTTTGCTTTACTTTTCATCGACTAGGTTAGCATTGTAATCTTGTAGGTGCCAAAAACTTGATGACAGGTCGATTGCAACCAACACACGCGAATACTGGGTCCAATTCTGGGGTACAAGCATGCCAGCCGATTTGATCCTACAATCAGCAAGATGCAAATGTCAGAGAACCGGCTATGAAGTCGATCTAAGATATTGTTAACAACTAAACTCTATCAGCCTATTCAAGCTGATACAACTATGATATCAGATAGGTCTAATCAACCAAATGAGTTGATTAGATGGAGGTATAGACCGTTCTTCCCAAAAAAGGCAATGCGCGACAAGATCGGAGAAGAAGTAGACCTGATTTGGTGTAAATTGATGATGATCAATAATCGGCGATGCGCAACTTTATTGATCAAGACAAATTACAAAGGAAAGATTACAGAACTAAAGACTACTCCTATGCGATGAAAAGTGAAGAAAATAATAGGACATATTGTGTTGGTTGATTCGTGTGTCTGAGGTTTGCCCATCGTCCTCTTTTATAGCCTCTGGCCTAATCGTATTCTTCCCAATCTCTTCAGTCGCCCGTATCAGCCTCGATCTCTTCTTACCATATAAAACCTGATCGTTTCCTCCTCAATCTCTTGCATTGCTTGTATCAGACTCGATCTCCTTTGGTAAACTCCATACCGGGTTATATTCTGTTGAAAAATTATCAGCCAATGACTCCAGCTTGCTGGAAATATCACATGCCAAATTTGGGTGTCAACATATGCCCCCCAATTTTGGGGATATGTTTAAACATGCCCCAAAATTTCATTTCGCACGTGCTTTCCCCATCATGACATCACTCTGCCGCTTCATCTTCAATCTCGAAAACCACCACGGCTATTCAACTTCTTGAAACCACCACTTTGAAACACTGCACCTCATTAATTCTTCGATTGTTCACACGCAGAATCGCCTCGTCTTCTTCTGCGCTTTTACTCAGAAATGCTTCATCTTCCAATAATGGCATTTCAGCTACCTGATTTACCCTATAAATACTAAGTAACTTATTAGTTTATTACTCAATACTATAGTAAATCTTCATCCCTCACATCATCATGTCTTCGTCATCTTATTCCTCTTTTTCCGATTATTCCCCTCTGTTCGAATCATCCAAAGAGAACAACTCAGCCATCGCTGCCGTTCTTCAGGAGGAATTATTGGCTGAAGTGCGCGCAGAAGAAGAGGTGGCTAATGATGAGGCCATCGCCCGCGCGTTCCAAGAGGAGATCCAAGATGACGCAGCTGCCGCTCCTGCAGAAGGTGCAGCTGCTGCTCCTGCGGACGACGCTGCCAATCCTCCTCCAGCCGATGCTGCAGAAGCAGCAGCAATAGAATCAGTTGGCAGCGCCGCCACCACCGTTGGGACTGCGGCCATCATTATCAGCTCTGACGATGATTCGGTGCCTTGACTAGCCCCTCATGCCGACACTGTCCCCAGGAGTCATCAAGCTCCAACAGCAGCAATGGAAGTGGCGCCATCACCATCAGCATGAACCCTGGTGGGAAGCGCCGCCAGCTTCTTTAGATTTTTTTTCTCTTGTTTGTTTCCTTTGTTCTCCTTAGTGTTGCACCGTAACCTAAACTCCTACTTAGCGTCCTTTACGCACTTCAGGCCTCTAGCCAACAATGTAATTGATTCCCAATTAATGCAAATGTTGACATTTCTTACAATATCCTGTTGCAACTATCAATTTCGAATTCCGCTAAAATCGCTGTTGCCGGCTTAAATCACTATTAACGGCATATTAACCATCACCGCGATTTACCCGCTTCAACTCCCCAGTGATTTTTGCACCCACCATAATTTTTTCTCACGCAAACACAGAAGTGTATATTCCCTTGCATTAATTGCAGCGAAAATTGGTAAAAATTACTTGCCTTTGCCACTGGATTTACGAAATTATAAATAGGTGGTCCATCCACCCATCATTTTCACATGCACCTCTTTTTACTTCTTTGCTATCGACTTTTCAATTCCCATCAGTTCTCCTTCCTCTGTCGGCTTCCAGCTTCTTACATCAATCGACCATAACTCGACCCAATGGATTCTCACCAAGTACTCTTCCTTATTCCTTGCTGTGATTCTCAATACTACCTAGGCCCAACAGGTAATACCGATCCATCAACGGTGATAGATCAGGAACTCCCCAGACTTCCTCAAACGCCCGAGGAATTAACCTAGACAGGTGGAACAAAAGCTTTAGGGCTTGGGCGACTACGCCAGCTAGATGGCGCAGTTGGTACCAGTAGATAGCGGCCCAAAAATTGCCAATTTGAGAGAAAATGGGAATAGCCGAGTGTCCCCCACTCTCCTTGGCCAATTCTTCCCCAAATGAACCCCTCATAGCCATGTCTTGCTATTTTTGGTTCGATACTTTTAATGCCTATCTCTTCAGAACTAGTCCCATCGGCCCAAACCTTCTTAACGTGACTCAACTCTGCTGCTTAAGGCCAGATGGCAACCAGCTATCGGCTTTTAGTACAAAACCCTCATACACGTTAATATCGACTAAAGGCGAAGGTTGGGGCAAATATATCGAGAATAACGTAGGAACCGGTCCTGTATTTGACAAACAACACATTGCTTTCCTGAACATGTGGCTGGATTGATTTCTCTTCTGCGGAGCTTCACTTGGCCCAACCCATACTTACCAAGCAATAGCCGAACATCTTGTGAGGGGGGCATCGGCTGGCGTTGGGCAAATTATTCCTAGGAGCAATTTATCAAATGATGCATGAAATAAGGTGCTGGCTTTTCACAGCTATGAGATCGTTTACAGTAGAAAACACTGGCAGACCTTTATGGTTCATCCAAGTATTCCTTTACTGTACTTTTAACCAGTCTCTTAAGATCAATTTGTTTGAGATGACTCCCTTCCCTCTCGAGGAAAGTGCTGAGGACCAACCCATGGTCTTTTGCGACAGCCGATCATTTGGCGAATGACTGCTGCTTATTTTGGGCAATGGATTAAAATTGACTCCACCTAAAGCCAAAAGCTACTTGGAGTTCTTCTGCTATTTAGATTCCAAATTCCTCTCTAATACCGATTTCTTCTGTTATCGAGAGTTGACCAACTATCCTTGCCCTTCTTTTTTCCACATAGTAGCCGATAGCAAAGACATGCTGGAGGGGGACCCTTAAACTTTCTAAATATTCCTTGTCTCCTCGCATACTTTCAGTCGGTTTGCAAACCAGAAACCACACCTTCCCACCTTCTTACGAATTCTACCACCCCTCCGTTTATGCCTTACAACTTGGTTTGGGCAATTAATCCCTAAGCTCATTCTTCTCGACCGGCTCTAACCACACGAGTGACTCTGTCGTGCTGCTTTAGCCGATATAGTTCTCCGCATGGCCGACGACCTTTTCCTTCATGAGCTTCCACATTTCCTCTTGCATTGCATGAGAGCAAATGGCTACAAAACATGGTGGTCGGCCATCTCTTCAGCAATGTTTTAGTCGATTTACCACCGTCGCTGATATTAACCGCATTTTTCCCTGATGCAATACCAAAGCCGACAGCTAGAACCGCCTCAAACAACTTATCATTGAGCAGTTCTAGTTTGTTGGGCCATGCTAACTCAAGCTTGATAGATATTACAGGCGAGGTATTTCACTCGATTAATCTTACTGTAATTTGCTGGATAGGTTAACTTTTTACTCACTCACCCAATATTAGACAAGAACAACTGGGAAGAAACCTATTGATCTGTCGAACAATACACCGACGAGGAAGAGGCCAGTTGCATTATCAGGGCACTCTTCCAGCACGTTGGGGGCACAACCTCCCTCACTATCAGATCTAGAGCGTCAGTACTAGCAACATAGTAAGATTCTTATCACAAACTTTCCAAAATTTTGAATCCTTACATATTCAACCAGCTCTTGCTTTCTTGTATAAAAAAGAAAAGTTAATCTACCGAGAACCAGCTCAGTGGAAGAAATCCTCCGCACATGAGGAATCGACTGAAAGTTCACCGAAATCTTGTACGGCTATCGGGGTGAGTCACGACTCCATATTTCTACTGATAATAATTTTAATCATCTTACTAACTTTCCGTGCATCTACAGCACATATCATCACAACCTCCCCCTTCCCCGTCGATCGACATACCAGAGGGCGGAATAGGCGACCTGCCTATACCACCACCTCAGCCGACTCCATCAACACCAGTGACTTCCAAAGCCATTGTAAAACCGGCATCAAGCATCCATGATATGCTCAACTTCGACATGTCTAATATTGACAGTGTTGTGGAGGAGGAACGCCACCAAACAATCATTGATACTATCCTTCGGGAAGCAGAAGGCGCATCGGGGCCCATCTTATCAGCACCAGATGCCATGGCGAAACTCCGCCATCTCCTAGAAGTCCTGTTGACCCCCAAAGCTGAGCTTTTGAGAAACTCTCAACTGATCTGTGATGCTATTGACGTTGTCAAACTGGAACTCCCAGAGCACGCCACTGCTGCCCTCCTTGAAGTCTGCTTTATTGATGACAAGAAACAAGCAGTTGACGAAGCAGAGCAGTGGCTACAACTAAGGATCGCTCAGAAAAAGGACCAGTAGTTGTTGGACCCGCTAGTGACTGACACAAAAGCCCAGAAAGCAAGATTCGATGAAGACAACAAGAATCTCAAAAAGGTCAAGGAACGTGCGTCGCTCTTGAAACCTCCAAGAGATCTTTGGAAGCCGAACTTGTGAACGTTAACGCTCAACTGGCTGATGTGGCTCCCAAAATCACCAGCCTCTCATCTTTGCTTGAAGAACAGAGGGCTGCTTTGGTTGAGAATGTTGCTGCTATTCGGACGCAATCGGCTAAAGTGACCCCAATAATGGGTACTGCCAATGAACACCATAGGATTGTCAATGAAATCGACAAGATCCTTGCCAGTGCTCTAGCCGTGTTGTCTGGCCTGGGCGTTAACCCTTGAACCTTCGCGTTGATTCATGGTCTATTTTGAATTTTGGACTGTACCTTCTGCACATTAAGTTATGAATCTACCTTTTAAGCTTCCACCTTTATTTACTCATCGCTTTATTTATGGAATTATTTACCCCCTAAGGACGTTGTTCGCCATTGGCTATATAATCGGAATTAACGGCAACGAGTTAATTCCTTCTGATCTCTTACCGGTTATCTAAAATCCTTCGTCTTAATGAATTTAACGAAACTTTCCAACTAGTCAAGATTCAACCCAGACACTAGGGTAATACTTCTTCAGATATTTCCCATTAATAGCTTTAGCAAACACTTCTTCCAAAATCTCCAATATATAAGAATTCACTCGAACTAGCCAATTAATCCTATACGGCCATTCCCACATTGGTCACCACTTCCCATACCGGCTATCTTTGGAATCTACATGTAAAATCGTTAATGATAGTAATTGTATTAGAATTTTATTGTTTTTAAATCATTAAATGCTTTCACATTGATTTTAACTTAAGTAAAAGTAATTCCAGGGCAAATTCAATTTGGTATACATTTTTATTTTTACTTTTACTTGATTACTTTTTATCTTTTTTAACATTTTTCATATTGGATTTCTCTTTTTAGGATAAACTCCAAAATAAAATTCACAAATTCAGATTTGATCACACTCACATTTCCAAATTGCACACTTTACTTTTTACTACTTCGTAGGATGTTACAGTAATACTAACCACTTTGCTTTAAGGTGAGTGAACCTTTTTTAAAAAAGTGGTGCACCTAGTTTTAATAAATACGCATCATGCTAGAGCACAGATGCAGCAATAGTCCCAAAACGTCACGTGTTGTCCCTGATGGTAGACATAGGCAACTGCTTAGCTACATCCACACATATAGCCAACCTTTCCCTACAAGCAACTAGGCATGCGCATTCACTCCCAAGCTTGCCAGTCCACCTGCCTATATTTCTGTAAGAAATCTTATCAGGAGGCCACGAGCCCACGGCCAACCACACATAGGTCCAATTCGTTTTAGCTTCTAAATTATGAATTCTGGATTATGGGAGAAGCTGCTTCTGATTATGGAAGAAGCTGTTTCTGATTATGGGAGAATCAGGCTAAGCTGGCTACAACTTCTAGGTTTCGGATCGAGCCGAGGAGAATCAGTGAGAATCAAGTTTTAGCCCGATTCTGATTCTATATAGAAATCAACTTCTGATTCTCAGAGAAGCTGCCCAGAATCCTCCCATTCGGCAAATAATCCGCTTTTTTCTAAAGCAAAAGGCTGTCCAGAAGCTGAAACGAACGGGGTCATAGAGGTCTAGCCCAGCTTGCGCCACCCTATACTAAGGAAGGCGTTTCTATACGTCATTATTTAAAAAGATGATGAAGGATGATTACTTATATTTTTGTTTATTTTAAGATTTATATAACTTATGGTGCACAGTATATGTACAGTATACGTACGCTCTGGGTGCAGGGTGTATTTACTTGTTGGATCGGTGAAATGTGATTTCAGAAAGGGGCTACTGCCAGTTGCAGGAAAGATGCCTTTGTCAGCAGAGGTGGCATGCAAACAGCTGTGGTACGTACTGACGCCTTTGATTGTACGTACCAATCAGTCACATTGCAATGGGATGATCATATTTTGTTATTCTCGCCTGCAAGTGAAGTTAACCATATGCACGTACGAGCTCGGAAGTTCATGGACGCCAGAATCGACAAGGACATCTTTCGCCTGCAGGACGTCAACTTACCCACCAGTGCAAGATCAAGTCCACTACTGTACATAAACTTCTACTGTGCTCCGGACCACTCCGTCGATGTGTGAGAAGATTACCATATTCCATTTGATTATAAAGATGACCAGGAATATGGCGCGCTCCGTCGCGCCGTTCTGTTAGGTGGTTTTCGAAAATAAACGAAGATTGCTAAGAGAACTGATTTGTGTATCAAATCTGGCAATGTCTTTTGACGAATTTGCTTAACACTTTATCATCACCCGGCTAACCTTCTTCTGTCGAGTTTAATACTCTATGTATTAACCGGGTAATAATACATGCTCCGAAAAATATTAGAGATGTCAACCTTCTTTTATTGAGTTTAGCACTCTATGCGTTCATCGAGTAATAATACACGTTTCGAAAAATATTAGAGATTGAGCTGGGGGAAAAAATCTAGAGATTAGAGATCGAGTTGAATTTTTTTTTTTTGTAGAATAGAGCTTTACACATTTCTGTTGACGAAAATATTTTTTCTGGGAAAAACGGAGAAAGGACCTGGACGTAAGGGCCGGGGACCTGTTTGCTATATTTTTGGACTAAATCGCTATTATGAAAAATTAGAAAAGGGCTCGTTCGAGATTTGTATTTAGCGGGGGGCGTTTCCGTAAAGTAACGAACCAGGGACCTAAACGCAATTTAGAAATGTTTTTCTTATACTCACAAAAAATCACAAAAAGACCTCTTTGTAATTTACAGGGACCTATCCGTAATTTAGAGAAAAGGGAGGGACCTTTTTGCAAAACAGCATTGGTGGGGGGGGGTGAGGTGGATGCATGAGAGGGCTCCAATTCTCCCCCACATAATAGAGTTAATATAAGCAAGTCCACGCCCGCTTCCTACACTGATTAATTAGACGGCTCGGAGCTTGGTTTGCGTATAGACGCCCATGCGATCGCCCTTTAGAGATGATCCTGTCTGCTGGGAAGAAAGAAAAAAATGGTCGGAGGCACATGCATGCATGCATGATAAGGTTTGACGAGCCGAGTCGTCAGAGTCAACAAAAGTATGCATGTGTTTCGGACTTTGAGAGCATCGGCATGCATGCAAAGGAAAGAATTGGGCATGCATGTATTCCATCGGGCTTGAGATTCTCCATGCCTTTAGATCGATCGATTCAATTGAAAGAGCACCGGCCGGCCTGCGGTTTCAACCTTTAGTTGGACGATCAAAAGCTGAATGGCTTGGACGACTTTGGATAAAGGGGGTATGGCTAAGCTACGGCTAGTGGCTCCTAGCTAGTAGTACACAGTACCAGAGGGTTATTTGGGCTCTCAAAAACAGCAATGCAATTATAAGGGTCAGCCATCTGGGATCTTCATGTGCCTCTTTAAAGAGGTCTTTTTGTAAGGCTCAGCAATGCTATGGTAAGATTTAACATGTTCCAACTTTACTTCATTCATCAAAACACCTGTGAACAAAAATAAATCAGCATTTAAAACAACCTTCATTACCAGATTGTGTCATGAAACATCATACCTTGTATTTGACCCTCTAATTCCTTCTCCTCTATTTGATCCTATGGTAGTTCTCTCAGCCAAGGAAGCAACAAACCTATAATATGATAAGCATAACGAATTTGATTTTCTTCAGAAATCACTTTCTTTTTAGACTGGTTCATGAGGAATAGGATAAGTCATTAAGGAGGAATACTAAAATGAAATCGTTTGAACACAAACAAAATCAGCAGAAGAAACAGAAAAACCATAAAGATGAGATGAAATGCTAAATGCAAACCTCTTCAACTCCTCTCATTCGTAGGCATGCCTTGCAATTACAATTCTTGTGACAATATGGGTAGGAGAGGGAGAGGAGCAAGTGGAGAGCATAAGGGAGAGGGAGAGGAGCAAGTGGAGGGGATGAGTGGTGAGCACAAGGGTGTGCATATATATACAAGGGATGTGTGCAGTGGTTTTTCCTTTTCCTTGGACGCAGTAAAATTATTTTGAAATTGGAACCTACGTGGCACCCAAATTTCTCTTTGTCCTTGAATGCAGCAAAATTATTTTGAAATTGAAACCCGCGCAACACCCTGTAGGATCGAAGTATACAAATATAGAAATCAGAGGGGGGGGTGAATGATTGTGCGGAAGCTAAAACCAAATCTTTGAACTATTAAAAATTAACACCAAAACGGAACCAAATAATTGTCTCGTATTCGACAAAAATAGATTAATAGACGTTCGGTAAAATATGAATTCCTAGAGATCCAACCGCCAGATCGATCTGAAATTTGGACACAAGAAACTAGATTCCAATACGAAGCGAACCCAAAAAGAATCAGCTCGATCGGACTTACGAATCAAAAGTTATGAACCTCGTAAGCTTGCTGTGACAGATCTTGACGAAAAGTGATCTAATCAAAACTTGTAGATTAATCAAGTACGACAAAAGATTAATCAACTAAACTTTGAGGAACTCTAAATCAATACCCTAGAAAGGTTTTTGATGGATCAAATCAAGATGAAACTCAAAGAACAAAAACCAATCTAGAACCAGAACAAGCATGCAAACAAGAACAAAACAGAAAACACTGTAGCAATGCGTGTACTGTAGCTTCGCGATTACTGTAGCATGCAAAGGATCTGGAAGACTTGATCTTTATTTTTTTTTGTCTAAAGTACTCTAAACAAAAGAGTACAAACCCTAAAGCTCTGCTTTATGCTTGATGCATAAACAGGAGGCGCCTCCTCCTATTTATACAGGGCAAACACATAGAGTCCTGAATACAATTCCTAATCCTAGAAGGAATCCCACTCCTAATCCTAGAAAGAGTATGTATTCAACACAACTCCACTTGGCCCAACCTGGCTAAATACAGCTCTTGCACGTGTATGGCAACCCAGCCATACTTACGTGACTAACAACTCTTGCACGCGTACGACCACCATGCCATACTCGCGTGACTAACTATTCTTCATGTGCACCATTCTCTTAGCCCGAACGTCCCGCATGACATCCTTGACCACCAAGACCTCGGTTCCTCCCTGAACCTAGTCCTGAACCTCAGTTCCTCCATGAACCTAGTTCCGGTCCTGTCATTGACCACGTTCGTCCTTGAGCAATACCTGCACATTAGCAAACAAGAAACGAATCCGAGCACAAGTCCACGACTTGACTCAAAGTCAATCCATGCAACTATTCACATGAGCATTGCATAAGGTTCACTTCAAAACAAGCATCATGAAATTCTCACAAATTTCATAATCTCAAATTCAAACCAAAATTCAATTCCAAAATTGCTCAAAACCCTAATCGAGCAAAAGACCATTCACGTCGGACCAAACACCGGTCCGGCGCAACTCACGATGGACCAAATATTTGGTCCGGCGTACATGCGAAAGTCTCAGTTCAATTCAAAGCAAACATGTTCAAAAACACGTTTACGATGGACCAAATTTTTGGTCCGGCGTACATGCAAAAACAACGCTCAAAAATGCGTTCATGACGGACCTAGAATTTGGTCCGGCGTGCATGGTCCGGCGTAACATAGAAGCTTACTGTTTTTGTGAAACTTGGTCCGGCACAAAACATGTTCACGACGGACTAAACAAAAATCAGTTCGGCGTACACATAAAAAATCTTTCAAATCGCCGTTCACGACGGACCAAAACTTTGGTCCGGTGCAGATGCAAAAATAGTCGTCAAAAGCCCATTCACGGCGGACAAAAAATTTGGTCCGGCGTAGCCTCGAGAAACGGTCCGGCGCAGATGGGAAACTTACTGTTTTTCCAGATTTGGTCCGGCGCCAATGCGAAACTTACTGTTTTTGTGAAAATCAATCCGACGCTAAAGGAATCACATGCACACACATTTGCAAATTCAATTCTAAGCCAATTTTTTAGCACATGATTTACCATCTCCCCCTTGATGAAAATATTGGCAACACCACTTAGAATTGAACATTTGTCATTCACTTTACAAAAGGATTTTTGAACAGACCAAAGTGAAAAACACAAAAACCCCCCTTTGAACAATATATAAAAGTGAAAAGTCTCCCCCAAAGAAAAAATGTGTGTGAATGTGCAATGTGCCCAAAAATTCCAAAATTCTCCAAACTTCTCCCAAAATTCTCAAAATTCCAAAAACTATTCCCCCTTTTTCCTTAAACTTCTCCCCCTTTGACAATGGATTCATCAAGAGTATAAAAGAGAGAAAAACAAGTTCAGAATTTCCCTGTAGCAATGATTTCACAAAAGAGAAACAAGGGAGTGCCAAGAGTGAAAAGATGAGCTCATTCGATCGTATAACCTAATATATCACATAATATGCAAAATACATGAACTTAATGTGATTTTAACAAGTTAGGGAATGACATGCATCTCAACCTCAGTACAGTCGCCTATAGGCAAGTACTAAGCAAGACCTTAGCAGAAAAGCAAGGCTCAAAACTGAAGCAACTAGCAACTCAGGGCGAGCAAGTAGTTTCACCTCCAATCTAGTAAACCAATTTAATCTTTGAACAATAAACTGCATATGGCATGCTTGAAGCATACTTCTTTTATTTTCTAGGAGTGGTATGCTTGAAGCATACATCTTGTCTTTGAGGGAATGGCATGCTTGAAGCATACATCTTATCTTTTTAGGGAAAGCATGCCTGAAGCACATAACTTGAGGCCTTTGCTTTTAACAACCTTTTTTTACTGATTCCCTTTTCTTTTCTTTTTCTTTGATTGTAAACATGCAAAGAGATTCACATGATCACATGCATGACAGTTGAATTATCAGGTGAGGGGAGTAGCACTAGTTCGTGTTTGCTGCTGGTCGTCGCTGCTAGGGTTTGTTAATTGTTCTTCCCCTGTCCGAGTTGCACACGAACTAATTTAGTCCAAGCCGAGTCGGCATCCACTTTGCCAAATCTGATTCTGTTCTCTGCTGGCCAAATCTGAGTTTGAGAAGTAGTATTCGTGCACCTGTTATTAAAACGGCCATAACTTTTGCATACGGTGTCCATTTTTTACGTATGAGTACTCAAATCGAAGGGGACATACGAGTCTAATGGTCTTTGCGAGGCTTTGAAAAAGTGTCGACTAAAAAAAAACATCGTTTAGGGCCTCAAAACAGCCTTTGAAGTTTCGGTACCCATTTTCGCCGATCATTTGCTATCTAGTTTGAGTTTGTTTTCATTACAACTTCTGTAATCTCTATTTCTGGTTCGTATTTTAGAGTCTGCTCATTTGTGATAGTTTGATTATGAAAAAAGGCAAAGCTGCAAAGAAAAGAGCTGCACAAAAAAAGGAAAAGGAAAAGGCAAGTGCAAAATCAAAAGCCATACTGATATTAAAAAAATAGAGAAGAAGAAAGAAAGAAAGAAAGAAAAAAAAAATCAGAATTGTATCTTTTTGGGTTTTAATCTTTGGTGTTGTCTAGTTTCTTGCTTGAGTTAGGTTTTGAGTTCTAGGCTAGGTCCAGTTTCTTGAAAATTGCTTCCAAGATTGCGCCTTCGGAAGTAGGAACCGAAATCCGTGCCCATCTGGTCCATGAAAACTGAAATGAGAGGGAGAGCAGGAGAAGGAAAGGAGCAAGAGGAGGAGATGAGTGGTGAGTACAAGGGCGTGTATAAATATACATGGGATGTGTGTAGTGGCTTTCCCTTTTCCTTTTCTGGTTGTACCCAACAAAATTATTTTGAAATTGGAACCCATTTGGCAATCAAATTTTACTTTAGCCCACCAAAAGACTATGCCGATCACATCACACATGGTTTTCAAGTTAGGACCGATTGTGATGCACATCACAATCGATTCTTAAGTTAGAACTGATTGTGATGTTCACATGCTCATCACAATCGGTTCCAGAACCAATTGTGATGACCTCTCATCACAATTGGTTCTAGCTAAGAACCGATAGTGATGAGGGGGAGGGGGGGTCATCACAATCAGTTCTAACATTGTGATGAGGGGCAGATTGTGATGACCCCTCTTATCACTATCGATTCTTAGCTAGAATCGATTGTGATGAGGAGGGGTCATCTCAATCGGTTCTAGATTGAAACTGATTGTGATGACCCCATTTGTTCATTTTCTAAAAACACAAATTACAGTATACATATCACAATCGGTTTTTTCTTGAAAAGTTGGAAACCAACACAGATGAAGCGATAGTGCTGTATCATTCTGTAGTAGTGCTCCTGTCACGGAGAAAAATACATGACGACATTTCTGGCGTTGACAAAAGTCTCTAGAAACACGTCTCAGACCACCAATAAGATATTATAAAGTGATTTCCCAAGAGAAATCTATACATATTATTTTCATATGCTCGCTCTAAACAAGGATGGATCTACACCTGGTGTTGTGTGGACTCCTGCCCGATGTATTGATTTTATCATGAGTGCTAATTAACCAGCTACTCAGTTGATCGAATAGATGGTTTATTGAGCTAGAAAGCTAAAAAAATGTCACTTCAAACATGCGCATAAACTACAGTTTTGTTTTCTATTTTTTTTAGTTCATAGACCCATTTTGCCAAAGTTACGCTAGGTCATCCCTCCCCCTTTCGTGAGATTCTTGCTTTCGCCATGGGACTTGAACATCATAAAGATTTTATTGGTCTGGTTAAAATAACTCGATTGCATGCATGCTGTAACATCTTGAAATTTATTAAAGAGTATAATTGAAATACTAAAATGTGCATTTGAATTATTATTGGATTTCTTGAATTTATATGCCTTTTGGGTGAATTTCTTATTGCAAAGTAATTGAATATTGGGTTTTAAAAGGAAGATAATGGTAAAAACATAAAAGTGAGAAAATTACCCAAAGGCAGTAAAAATCTTTAGAGATCTTTGGATCAAGATTTGGATGGTAAAAATTAGAATGAACACATTTAAAACCATGATTAATTTTAGAATCTATTATTAAATCTGACTAGAACAGTAAATGATTTTTGTAGAATTCTTTAGAGCTCTCCAGAAGCTGAGATTTTTACCATGAGATCACCATACCCTTACACTTATCTGGTAACATTGGTAAAAATTAAAAGTTACATTTGGTATTTATCTTTATTTATTTATCTTAAAACTAAAAATTAGCAAAACAGAGAAAAAGAATTATAGAAAATAAATATTAAAGTTTTGAATCTGAAAATTTTATGGAAGTTACATGACACTATTCTAAATATTTTGTCGAAATATAAAATATTAATAAGTTGACTTATGCCCTCAAATAAATCAATTTTTGAATTAGAATTTATGAATAGTTTGCCTTATCAGATTTTAAAAAATTACACTATTGCAAATTTTGCCCCACAAATTTTATAGCTAATAGATAATTTACTCCGTTAAATTGTTAAAAAGTTTCAAAAAATCTCAAAGAGATTAGACCCTTGAATTAAATTGCCTAAGTTGGCTCAAACCAGAAACATTGAATCAAATATATACATTACCTGACACGTGGGCCCCGTTTAATTGCCTTATCCGACCGACCCTTTTGACCCATTTGTTGCTAGGTGGGCCCTTCGAGTCAGGTTCCATACAACATCCAAACCACATCCAATCAGGCCATCCCTTCCTAGCTCAGCCAAATTGTTTGTTTCCTCCTCGGCTTTGGCAAAGAACCAAAAAGGGGGAAACACCGAATTAAAGAGCCACGGTAGGAATGTTTCCAATTCATTGGCTATGGAGCATCCTTGTGCACTCTCATGACCTTCGCACACCTCAATTTCAGCTCAAACCCCTCGGCGTGTCATCGCACAAAGCTCTCCCTCCGCCGCCGCCGTTGCATACGGTGAGAACTCATTGTGCCTTCTCTTTTTCTTTGGAATTGGTTGATTTAGCACCCCTGGAACTCATTGGTGCTCATGGAATCAGAAATTTGATCTGAGATCCCCTAGTTAGCCATCGCGGTTCATTGCCGGTAAACCTACCACACCTCGCCATTGTGAGCAATGTTCTGGTTACATCTAGTCTCATTTTGTAACATCCTCAAATTAAAAGAAATGGAATTAAAAATCTAAAATATGAATTGTGGTTTTAATTTGAATTTTAATCATTTTGTGGATTCGTTTGGAATTTGTATTGCATTGTCTTTCTTTCAATTGACCTAGAAGGAAGAATCTTCATTCAAAAAACTTAAAATTTGTGAATGTAAAATTTGAGGAAAATATGGTGTAAAATTTGAGGAAAATATGGCTAAGTTCCAAATCCTCTGTATAACATCTATGAAAATTTTTATTAGGTATTGAATTGATTTACTGATTTTAGAAAATGAAAAACAGCAAATTGAGTTTTAGACCTAGAGGAATGTCAGAATTCTATAAAAATAAATATAAGTTTTTTTTTACTCTAAAATTTTTATCCTAGAATATAAATAATCCTAGGACAATACAATAAAAAGTTCAAAATTATTTGACTTATTTTGTAGACTTAGAAAAATCATTTTTCGGAAAAGGCCATTTCCTGACAGAGGCGTTGTCAGATTTCTATAAAAATCTTGGCCCGGTATTTATGCCTAAAATTTTTATGGTAGCTCAAATATGTATTCGGGATACTTAACAAAAATGTCCTAAAATTCCTAACACATTTTGGTACCTCTATTAAATCAGAATGTACTGGTTGTCCAAAATCAGGAAAAACAAAAACCTAAAAACCCTCTTTTCTCTTCACTGCCAAGCGGGCCCACCTGCGGTAGGACCCACCTGGCAGTGTGGCCTCCCCTCACTCCAGCCCTGCCGAGTGGACCCCTCCTGGCCCACCGGTTAGCCTCCCCTCTCCTTTCCTTCCCCTCTCTTCTCTCTCCCGCGCAGGCGTTTCTCTGAGGCACCACCGCGGCAGCCAATCCTCCTCCCTGCCGCGATGAATGTTTCAAATCATTGCTCTGGTAGCCTCTCCATTGGCTCTTCTCTGCCGCGACGACCAAGCCTCTCCCTTTCCTCTACCGAGAGCCGCCTCGCGCAAAGTTTCCGCCGGACGTCCTCGCCTTGGAACTTGTGCCATGGAGCTGTCTCATCTTCACTTCTCTGCCCCGCTAAATCCCCCCCTCTGATCGAGCTTGTGTGAGTGCCGAATCCACCGAAAAGGAACTACCACCGGTGTCCTTTCCTGTTGTCACTGGATCATAGCTCGCGAAAAAGCGCCGAAACCCCATTCGTCCCGATCTACTTAAACCACCTTGACCACCCTTCTGCCCTCGCACTGCCTTGTCCCTCTCTGCCTGTAGCTTGCTCCATTGGAGTTCAATCGAGCTTCGGCGGCCGAGGCATTGAGTAGTGCAGGGATCGAGCAATTTGCCGGCTTCGGTAAAAATTCCCCAATTCCTTCGATTCTGAGACACCCTAGAACCCCTTGATCACAACCCCCACCTCGTTTTGCAGTGAAGCCCACTGGAGCGCCGCCGCATCGACCTCTCTTCTTCTCCGCCTTCGGCGCACGGTGCCAGACTTCTTCGCTAGCTCCTCGCCGAATCCAGGTACTGGGATAGACTCACCTTAGTGCCTAGATGCTCACCGGCCCACCACCATCACCGCTGTCGCCCTGCTCTGTTGCGTGCCTAGCTCCGGTCGTTCCTAAGCTCGATTGAGCCATGCCCTAGACTCGTCGCGTTCCACTCTGGCTCACCATGCCCACCTCCAGTTGCCTTCGGCCTTCACTCGCCGCCGGCACGGCCGTCTCCTCCACGCTCTGCTCCGGCTCGCTGCACTATGGGCCAGGACAGTCAGTCCTGCCTCACTCAGTCGAGTGCATCCCACTGATAGTGGTCCCCACCTGTTAGTGTATCGCGCGGTTGGCTAGTTCAAAGCCATAGGCAAAATACGCCTTCACAACTTAGAAAGCGTATTTTCCTTTTACAATATTTTCCAAAAACGAGCCCAATAAAATGCTCATAACTTTCACATAGTAACTCCAAATTAAGTCAAATTAGTTTCTAATTTTTTGTTAAAACATGTAGTTTCTGAATATAGAAAAACATTTCAAATTTATTTAACGAAAAGTGTTTGAATTTCAAATTTAAACCCTAGGCCAAAACTATGCCTAATGTAAATTTTTTGCCAATGACCTCCAAATTTGATGAAACCAACTTCATTGTGTTCCTGATTTCATTAGGTTTCCAAATATGCAAAAACATTTAATTTTGAAGTTAGTTTGTATCCAATGCTTAATTAGATTAGTTTCAATATGTTTAAATTTGAAATGTTTGTAACTAGTGCAAATAAATTTTGAATTTTTTTTTATGAAACTAGTTTTTGTGATTTCATAAAATGGTACTCTTTCTGTTTATGTAAAAATATTTAGACTTAGACCAAGTTTAATCATAAGCTACTATAGGATCATTTCTTGTATAGTTTATAATTTAGATGTTTGTGAGTGTTCGATGCTAACAAGCTTAGTTTAACTTAAAATTCAGAACCTAAATTTTTGAAATATCATGATTTCATGCTCTATTACAATAGCTTTATATGTCATCCATTGCACTTTAGTTAACCACCTAGTCATGTCGGTTAGTTCCTTTAGAATTCTGATCGACCATGCTACCGTTTGACCTTGTCCTAGTTTCATGGAATCCAAACAATCTTAGCTTCTTGAATCTAAAAATAAATATAATTATATGTACAATTTTGGCCTCTTGAATTCGTAAAGTAAAATTGTAACTTTCGTAAATCGCGATTTTGTGTTCTACGCTAGTAGTTGGACCCAAACCCTAAAACCTCGCCCATCTACACACTCTCGCACTTGTTGTTATGAATGATTCTATTTGTGATTCTATTTGACTTCTTTTTGCCACATGTATAGTTGTGTTCCTTCTTTTATTAAATTTGGTTATTTGCATTGCTTCTTAATAAACGACGTGTAGACCCCGACGTTTCAGATACCGTCACCAACGACCACGACTCCACCCAGGAAGTCACTGAACAAGGCAAGCACCCTCCTTTGACCATGTTGAACCTATTATTTCAATTAGTTTACTCTGTTTTATCAAAACTATTATGCATGCACTATGTTTAATAAACTTGCTATTTTGTGGGATTTGGTAGAGATATACCTAGCTCATGGGATTTTCTTAATAAATGTTGACATGAGAACATTGAAAACCCTAGATTATGGATATACATACAATAATGCCAATTGGGTATACACGAATATTAAATGCACATGCTTAGTATGCTTTAGAAATGGGATCATGAACGAATGGTTATATTGTTCGTGATAAATACTGAAATTTGGACATGTTTAGGAAGAGACATGTGTTGTCATGTAGTTTAAAAAGGTTGGATATGATAGTAAAGGATACCGATATTTCGATAAAAATGAAAATAAAACTATGGTTTGACACGGGCAAATTATGGCAATAGCCGGCTGTGCAAGCTTTAACTTGTACGTAGTGTAGGGGGAGTCTTCGCCCGGGTCAGATTAAGGACCGAACTTATTGCTGTATAATCCAAGAATTATCGTACAACCACAAGTGCTATTATGGGGTAGCCTTAACCTATTAAGTTATTTAAAACTGGCTTTGCACATTGGAAGGTTGAAGTAGCACAAGCAGTAAATCCTGTCGAGTTTGCTTGTAAGGGGCTGCCATATGTGTCTTGTGGGTACATGCATATCGGTGCAACGGTGTATGCCGGCTATGGGGAGAAACGTTTGTTGTTTCATTGAGCTTAAAAAGATCATTATGTTTCATGTAATTAGTTGTTTCTACCATAGCGAGGGTTACGTCACCGGGCTGGTGCAAAGCTAGGTTTGAATAATGTAACGGTTATGTATGATCTCTCTGCGGCACACCAAAGGAAGTGTGTTAATTTTTGCAATGCACAAAGAGTTTATCATTCCTTGTGGGTAATGTTGTACACCTCTGCAGAGTTTAAATATTTTTGAAATGCCGTTCCGGTGGTTATGGGAGTCTTGGTGTACTGACACTAGTTAGAGTTTTGGTACTTTCATAAAATGGATTGGGATTGGAAATGGTTGTTGAGAAAATCTTTATTTCAATTTTGTTGCCAAGGGTGTAGCAATGGACGATATTTTACTCACGATCATGGAGGATTGTGGGTTGTTACATTTATTCATACTTGTTATTTACATATCTATCATTTGCTTTTACAAATCACGCTTGCAATCTACTATTCAGTATTTACAATTCAATTTTCGTTTTATGCAAATAAACTTTGGAGCCTTGTTCATGACATAGCCTGCATTTATTATATATTTGTGATACACTACAAGTCTCGCGAGTACATACGTGTACTCAACCTTGCTATTGTTGATATTCAGAGAACAAGGAGACAGAAATTCCCGACCTTGACGCAGATTACGAGGGCTTTGCTAACGAATCTTACTAAGGTTTACCTTTGTTAGCTGCCTATGGTATTTTGGGTAGAAGGCATACTGTCGAGCAATGTATCTTCCGCTGCAAACTTTTAAATTTGGCCAATAGGTCATGTTGTAAGACTTTATTTCTATTAATGTACCATGAACTTGTATGGATGTGATGACAATGTTGTACATGTGTGTACTAGCCACTGATCATGGGACTAGGACTGTATGACATAGGAATCCCTCTTGGTATTCGACGCCAATAAAGGGAGGGTTCCGACACATTTAATCACTCCCTTGGGTACGCAAAAGCCTGATGAACCTCACTCCTCATCTCCGGTATTAGATCACATCTAGCGAGCTCGCTAGTTTTCCTCTTTGTTCTGAGTCTCTGCCAGGCGGGCTTCGGTCGTCAGTCGCTCAAGCCATCAGCCTTTCGCACTCTCGCGAGACGTGCTGACGAGCGGGCCCGACCGGTTAGACTCACAATCCGTGTGGGGGCACTGACGGTGGCCATGGCTTGTCAGCAGTAGTAACTGAATTCTAAAGAAATTCGCGCGCGGTGAAATATGTTTTCTTCCAGCGAAAATGTATTCTCAAATTTCCTCAATTTGTTCAAACTGAACAGATTCAAACCTTCATAACTTTTAAACTATAAGTCCAAATCAAATGAGACAAGATTTTGAATTCATGTTAAATCACGTAATTTCAGGATATGCAAAAATATTTGAAGTTTGATCAGTAGTCTAAAACATAATTCAAATTTGAATTGTAGGTTTGAAAATAGCTGCTTGTAGAATTTGTGCAATTCAAGCCCAATTTTAATGAAACTAGTTCTATTAGAATCCTCATGTCATATGCTTTCCAATTATGCAAATAAATTTAAATTTGGAGTTTGTTTATACCATGTTCCTATTAGGGTTGAACTCGACTTGATAAATATTCAAAATGCCATAACTTGAGCAAATGAATCCAAATAAAGTGAAACAATTTTATTTACGCTACTTAGATAGTAGAGAACATGATTCTAAAATAATACTTAGGGTGTACAATGCAACTATTAATTTCCCCCAACCCTGTTGCTTTATGTACTGATTTATATTCATTTAAACAATTTTGGCCTCTTGAATTAAAACTATCATAAAATTCACAATCTTAGCTTCTTGAATTCGTAAACTAAAGTAAAATAATTCATAAAGAAAAGATGTTGTGTGCTGTGCAACCCTAAGCTATTGCAACGCAAACCTAACACTGTCACATAAAACCATGAAACCCGAACCTACAACCCTGTTTGTTTTATGTATTGATTTTATTTGATTTTACATTTGATTTCTTTTTGCCAATATTAAAAGTTGGTATTTGCTATGTGCTTATTCGAGATGTGTAGACACTGCCGTTGACGATACCCCTGTTGATGACTTCGATTCCGAGTTCGTCTTAGAAGAGTATGGCAAGCACCCCTTTTGATCAAGTTGATCCCAGTTTTATAATCACTTAAAATCTTGATTAAGAAATTTGCCTGCATGCTTTATGTTTTATTAAGAATGCCTATTTTGTGATAATGGTAGCTATAAACCTGCAATGATGGATTTCCCTTAATCAGCTTTGACATGTGATCCATGACAACCCTAGATGTTGATTACTCATAATTCTAGACTGGGAATAATCGTTTATCATTTGCATATGTTTAGCACTGTTTAGAAAGATACTGGTGTCAGATACACACACCCGCACTTTTCTTTATGAAATTTTAAATGGTTAATTATGATAGTAAAGGATACTAATATTTTAGTAAAAATGAAAATAAAACTATGGTTTTGACATGGGTGTCGGGACCCGAATTTGCAAATCCGGACCCTCTGTGTATTCAACACTAGTCCAGGAACGCGCTAGTGCACACAATCTTAACATCGGTAAATATCACAATCATACCACTCGATACTAGTAAAGTACTTTAATTAAATAGTCAAACTGGTTACTCGACCTTATGGTCAAGTTACAAATATACGCCTCGCAGGGCGAAACTTATTAACAGAGAAATAATAGCAGCGGAAAATAAAATAACTTCGTGGCGCCATCCAGTATACCACAGGCAACTGACTGGGCTCGCTCCCTAAGTAGACGGTTCCTCTTGGAGCTCCTCCTCCAAAGCTGGTGTAGTCTCCTCTTCAACTGGTGTTGGATGGTGGCAAGGGTGAGTACTTGGTACTCAACAAGTCATGCACAGAATGCAGCTAATATACTACATGCATGGCTTAATACAAAGGAGTGGCTCAAGGTATTTTTGCAGTAAGAGCAATTATCAAGTATCATAAGTAGATTCGAAAGCAGTAGTAACAAGTAAAGCATAAATAACTTTTCACACGTTTAGTAAACATCTTTCTCATCCTAATCCACATTTCTATCAACATCATTATTAATCCAACCCAACCCTTCAAGTCCAAGTTATTTTTGAGAAAATCTAACCCTTGACTGTAATTCCCGAGCGATGTCCAATACTGCGGACACGGCTATTCGAATAGATTTTTGCACTCTGCAGAGGTTATGCACTTTACTCACAAGATACAGTCAAACACCACAAAGGCGAGTTCCCGTAACAAAGTCTTTCGGAAACTTCTAACAATACAAGTGAGCCTCCCCGGTTATTGCACACTAACCCTTCCCTTAGCGAAGGCGAAGTTTAAGCCAATCAACCGTTAGATGGGTACCTGGCCGCAGCCCCGGTACGCTCCCCCGTACAACTTACACAAAGGGTGTAGTTGACCTCCTGAGGTCCCACAGGTCTGTCCCATTACAGACATGTGGTTGCAAGATTGACTCAGTTCAAAGGCTTGCAAGGTGAAGTCCTTAGGGTGACCAGGGCAAGACTACCCGAAGAACCAAAACAACATTCCCAATGCCACAACTGGCCCACCTGATCATTCTTGCCACATGCCCCGGTCAAAAGCTATTTATCAAACCCCAGTTGATTACCATGCACCACGTGCCATCAACATCACATAATACCTTTCCAAAACAGGTTCAGTATGTCATTAGGTCAATATTAACGTTTGAGTGTCCAAAATCATGTCATGAGCACGTAGCAGGTCTAAGCCATATACTACAACGATCTACAAACCCATGTTGGCAATTTAGTAATGTCCAACTAGTAATCCACACTAGGGTGACAAGGGGTCATGGCACATACTTAAGTAATCAAGGTGTCATACATCAATTAGGCATCTATCTAATTTCCCATATTTAAATAAAGTATTTTCTAATTGAACTAGCATGCAATAATTTGAACCAAAATAGATTTCAAAATGGGATCAATATGGTCAAAGCATAACTTGCCTTCAAAAAGTACTTGCTCTTGGTCTTGAGTTGGATCCTGAGTCAATACTTCTCCTTCGAATCCCTCCGGCACTTCAACGTCTACTTGTAATGCGTGCAAATAGCAATACACAAATAAACAATAGGCAAAAGCATCCCAAAACTCCAAATAAAATCCATAAACAGAGAGAACATAATTTTATGAATTTTTAGGAACTGGAATCGTTCAAATCGGAGTTAAAATGCAAAAGTTATAATTATTTAAAGTTTAAATAATCAATTAAATAATTTTACAGAGAAAAACTTTAGTCCAAAAATTAAATAAAATTCATAATTAGGTAGATCTCAATTTTATACAAATTTAGAAATTTGAATCACTCAAATCGGAGTTGAAACGCAAAAGTTATAAGTGTTTGAAGTTTGAAACAAAATCTGAAATCATTATTTCGAATTAATAAATCATTTTATTTTTTGGAAATTAATTATTGCGTCAGCGAGGACACGTGGCAGTTTCTGATTGGGCGGCTGACGTCAGTCGGTCCATGGACGTGGTCCATGGTTTGGCTTGGTCCACCGTGGACTCGGTCCACGGCTCCACGTGTCACTAACAGGTGGGTCCCCTCGGGTGACGTCACTGCTGACGTCAGCGGGGCTCAGCCCACGGTCGGCAGGTGGGACCCGGTGACGCGTCATTGCCGACATCGGCGCTCGGCGGGACAGCCACGACATGCTTCGCCATGACGTCGGCGTGGCGTCATGGTGCGGTGTCGGGCCGGGCCGACATGCGGGCCTCGCGTGTCGGCGTCACGCACGCCAGCGGCGTGGGCGGCGCGGTCGATCTCCGCACGCGTGGTTAGATCTCGGCCGTTGATTTGAAAATCAACGCCGGATTGATCTCGACTCACGCGTTTGGGGTGAACGCGTTTGATCTCGGACCGTTGGATCTAGATCCAACGGCCGAGATTGATCTCGGGATTTTGGGCGGGATCTCACCGTAGGATGACGTGGCGTGATCTCGGGACGTTGGATCCGGATCGGACTACCGAGGGAGCTCGAAGTCCGGCGATGGCGAAGCGGCGCTGGTCACCGGCGCAGGGACGATGACCTAGCCGACAATAAGCGAGACGCGCTCCGGCGGCGTGGGTGGTGCTCACCGACGCGCTTGCTCTCACGGTTCCGGATCTAGGGTCAACGGCGACGGAGGACGGCGGAGACGGCGGCTATCGGCGAAATCATGGCTGCACCTGCTCCTAACTCCGGCGAGCGCGAGCGGCGCAACTTCTGGCGGCTCAGGCGAGGTGAGTTAGGGCTACGGGTGCGCAATGAAGCGGGCTTCACGATGGCGGCGACGGCGCAATAAATAGAGCCCTCGGCGTCCGTGAAACGCACGGAAACCGAGACCTGCTCCGTTGCGGCGGCGGAGTCCGGCGGCGACTCGGATTGGATGACGTGGCACACGCACAGCCGTTGGATCGAGATCCAACGGTGCGTGAGTTTGGGTTCGGGTCGGACTCGGGCGAGCTGGCTGGCTCGGTCGGGCTCGGGTCCGGCGACGTGGCTCAATCGTGGCCGTTGGATCTTGATCCAACGGTCACACGCGTAGGGTTCGACCGAGTGGGTTCGGCTCAACCACGGGCTCGGGTCGGGTTCGGGTCGGACTCGAACTCGAGTCTGACTCGGGCTCAGTCGGATGAATAGTAACCGACCCGGTTCGATTTTCCAGCGATTTAATAATCCAAATAATTCCCAGTAATTCATTTAATTCATTAAAAATAGCAAAAGACTCAGAAAAATTCTAGAAAAATTCTGGAAAATACTTTGGAACATTTTGGACTCAAATAAAATATTTCCAACAAAATTTTATTTGCAAAGTTTAATTCTTTAATTATTTCAAAATGGAATAAATTCAAATAAATTCCAAATAAATCCAAATAAATTCCAGAAAATTCCAAAAATTCACCAAAGTGCCAAATCACACATGAATTTAAGAAAAGCTTGAAATTCCAAATAAATTCAAGTCTTGATACATCTTGGCACTTCCAGGATGAATCGAGTACTTGGAGTCATGGGCTTCTTCTAGAATCAACTGCTTCAGTTCCTTCCTGTTCGGCACACAAATGCGATCCCTCATCCATAACGTGCCCTGCTCATCTAGCTTGAAGTCCTTTGCCTTGTCTTCCTCCATTTTGGACTTAATCCCGCGGATCTTGTCATCGCCCATACGCCCTTCCCGAATCGATCTTCTAGGGTAGGCTTTACCTCCATCATGCCAAGAATCCACTAGGTACCACCTCAATCTTCATTCTCTGAAATTCCTGGCATAGCTCATCCTGATTCGTGGCTATTAACCTATTCACGGTATGGCTTTTCCGACTCAAGGCATCGGCCACCACATTAGCTTTTCTGGTATGATAATTGATTCTGAAATTTTAATCCTTAATCAACTCTAACCTTCTCCTTTGCCTCATATTCAGATCCGTATGGTTGAATATGTACTTAAGGCTCTTATGATCCGTGTACACTTCACATCTGTTCTCGATCGATAGTGACGCCATATCTTCAAGGCATGCACTACGGCAGCCTAGCTCTAGGTCATGCGTCGGGTAATTCTCCTCATGCGGCCTCAATCGCTTTGATGCATAAGCAACAACCTTTACGTTTCAGACAAGACACATCCAAGTCCTTGGCGCGATGCATCACAATAGATATCAAAGCTTTGATTGACGTCCCACAGAACCAATATCGTGCCGATGTCAACCTCGTCTTCAGTTCTTGGAATCCTTTCTCGCACTCTGGCGTCCATGTAAACTTCTTTTCCTTTTTTAGCAATTGCGTAAGAGGTCTCGCAATTGTTGAAAAGCCTTCAATGAAGCGGCGGTAGTAACCTGCCATTCCAAGGAAACTCCGGATCTGGGTCACGCCTTCTACCGCTCCCAATGTAACACAGCTTCTACTTTACTTGGATCAACGGCGACTCCTTCTGCGGTCATTACATGTCCGAGGAATTCCACCTTGTCCTTCCAAAAATCACACTTACTGAACTTGGCGAAGAGTTGCTGTTCCCTCAGCTTTTCCAAAACTCACCTCAAGTGCTCTGCATGTTCATCCTCTGTCTTGGAGTAGATTAGAATATCATCTATGAATACAACAACAAACTTGTCCAGGTACTCCATGAAAACCTTATTCATCATGTTCATGAAATAAGCTAGCGCATTCGTCAAACCAAAAGACATGACAGTAAACTCATAATGTCCATATCTTGACGAAAACGCAGTCTTCGGAATATCTTCTGATTGAATCTTCAGCTGGTGATATCCTGATCTCAGATCAATCTTGGAGAAAACTCCGGCTCCTCTCAGCTGATCAAACAGATCATCGATCCTGGGTAGCGGGTACTTATTCTTCACGGTGACTTCATTGAGTGCACGGTAATCAATGCACATCCTGAAACTCCCGTCCTTCTTCTTGACGAACAAAATTGGTGCTCCCCACGGTGACGAATTCGGTCTGATAAATCCTTTCTCCATTAACTCTTCAAGCTGTTTCTTCATCTCTACCAATTCTTCGGTGGACATCCGATAAGGTCTCTTTGCTATCGGTGTTGTACCAGGTACAAGCTCTATCACAAACTCTATGTCCCTGCCTGGCGGCATACCAGGTAGATCTTCCGGAAAGACATCTGGGTACTCATTCACTACTGAGACATCCTCTATGCTGATTGCCTTGGTACTGTTAACCATCAACTGTCCATCTCTAACGGCAGTAGCTTGAAATTCCACTTTCTTTCCACAAGGGCTCTCGACTGAGATAGTCCTTCGTCCACAATCCAATACGGCCTTGTGCTTGGATAACCAATCCATTTCCAAAATAACATCTAAGGTCTGGGTCTCCAAAATAATAAGGTTCGCTAGGAACTCTATCCCATCTATTAGTATTCTCACCCCAGAACATCCTACTTTCGTTCGGAGTTCGGAACTAGGGGTTTGAACTAAAAGCATGCATTTAAGTCTTGCAATCTCCAAATCATTTTTAGCAGCAAAGCCTTGTGAAACAAACGAATGCGAAGCTCCAGAATCAAACAAAATCGCCGCAGTACCGAGTTAACAAGTAACTTACCCAAAGACGACGTCCGTAGCATTCTGCAAAGGTGCATCTGCGGTGACATGGTTGACTCGGCCTCTCACCACGGTATGGGGTGTGGCTCCTGATCTTTGGCGTCCTAGCTGGTGTGGATCCTGATTGAAGCGAATCGGGTCACTCATGCTGTCTTCTTAGGACAATGTTGGCAAAGTGTCCTGGCTCGTTGCGATTGTAGCGGCGTCTCACTATCCCTTGTTGGCTGCCTGAGCGGCGTTTCGGCTGGTGGGGTCCGATAGTTACGATTGACGGGTCTTGGTGCCGGTGACGGTGTCCTTGTTGCATTCTGCGGCTGAATTAAAAGCTGATTTGGTGCAACTCTCGGTATTTATGCGTTCCTGGCGTGATCCCTGTTGTTGCATCCTGCGCTTCCTGTTCTCATCCAGTTCCTTGCGCTTGTCCTCAAGAATAAGCGCCTTATTCACCAATTCTTGGAAATCTGGAAAGGTGTGGGTGATCAATCCCACCTGCAATCCTGAGTTAAGTCCCTTCATGAAACGAGACTGTCTGGCTTTATCTGTCGCTACATCCTCAGGTGCGTAGCGAGCAAGCTATGTGAACTTGTTCAGGTATTCGGCCACCGGCTGGCTACCATGCTTCAGTGCTCTGAACTCCTCCTTCTTGAGGTCCATGATTCCTTCAGGCACGTGATACTGACGGAATGCAGCTGTGAACTCCTCCCAAGTGATGTCCTGAGGGTTCTCTTGCGTGGCACAGAAGTTCTCCCACCATTCAGCGGCTGTTCCTTCCAACTGATGAGAAGCGTAGAGTACCTTCTCATTTCCTATGCATTGAGCTATGTGTAGCTTCCTCTCAATTGACCTTAACCAGTCATCGGCTTCCAACGGATTAGCATTCCCGGAGAAAGTGGGTGGATGAATTCTCATAAACTCTGACAGTCTTGTATTCTGGCGTTGTCCCTGATTAACTTGATTAGCAGTGGCCTGAGCCGTGACGTGTTGCATCTGTTGCATCATAGCATGCATCAACTGAGTTTGAGCAGCAAGAAATGCTCCAAAATTCTGCATGTCCAGTGGCGGTGCTGGTGCTCCATCATTGGGGTTTTCTGCTGGGCGAGAACCACTTCCACTGCCTCCAAGGTTTTCACGAGTGTTCACCATCTGTGGTTTGCTCTAGGTTTTAGAGATGAGAGGGAAACAAGAATAGACAAGTAGTATTGAGCTTATGCGGGGCGAAAGGTGTAACTTAAAGTCCAACTTTATTATTTTAATCAATAGTAACTTGGTATGGTTGCTTACAATGCCTAGGGGCCTTGCAACACATACTGCACACTCAGCAAGCAATGAAAATCCAAATCGAACTAACACTGGAGTCTAACGCCTAAAGGGTGACTCTTTATTCTATGACGCGACTCGGCGAAGGAGTCTCACTATAGAACCTACGCTCACTCATCGAGAAAACCTCCACGGCCTGGGTACAGACGCTGCGGCATAGGCGCGAAACGATTGCCATGTCCAGCAACTGTGTCATCTGTGGTAGTTGAAGAAGCAGTGTCCTCCTCAAGCTCCGGCTCCTCCGGGTCTGGCTCGTGCAGCTCGAGCATTGGCTCCGGCTCTGGTGCATACAATGCCGTCTCTAACTCTCCAATCCTTTGCAGAAGGTGCGACACATACTCTTGAGCCTCCCGCCATCTATTCTTCTCTGTTGTGATCTCCTTGCGGGCCTTCTGTAGCTCCTTGCTTGTATCATCGAGTACATCCTCCTGGGCGACAACAAGTCCTGAATCGCCTTCGGGTCAAGAAGGTTACTGCTGCGCGGATGATATCGGAACACCGTGCTCTCCAATTCGCTGGCGGAGATACGGTTAATGTGCCGCATTGCTCTTCGTGACACCTCCTGGATACCCATCTGCATTGTAGACCTCCTGGCCGTGCAATGTATCGGGTGATTGCCTGGGCCCTTCTTCCTAGCAGGTACCACAATCTTCACGTCACAAGCCTTGATCAATCTTGCTTGTCTGATCACTTCCACTTGGTATTGTGGCTTCTCAAAATCTCCGAGAGTCTGTAGCATATGCCAAAGTTCCGCGGCGTGCCCAACCTCCAGATCGACGTAGTTGAACTCTCCCTCCATCTGTCACAAGAGTGCTCACGTAAGAACTCGAAAATTTTTAAATCGTGACAAGGTAAGGAAAAATTCAGCAAGAGATAAGAAAAGAGAGAATGGAATAAGTCGAGATGTCCTTTCTTGTCTTGAATAATTTTAACCTTTAGAAAATAGGTTTTATCCTCACTACGACCATTCTAACTATGGGTGAGCCTACAGTCAGTATGGCTCTGATACCACCTCTGTCGGGACCCGAATTTGTAAATCCGGACCCTCTGTGTATTCAGCACTAGTCCAGGAACGCGCTAGTGCACACAGTCTTAACATCGGTAAATATCACAATCATACCACTCGATACTAGTAAAGTACTTTAATTAAATAGTCAAACTGGTTACTCGACCTTATGGTCAAGTTACAAATATACGCCTCGCAGGGCGAAACTTATTAACAGAGAAATAATAGCAGCGGAAAATAAAATAACTTCGTGGCGCCATCCAGTATACCACAGGCAACTGACTGGGCTCGCTCCCTAAGTAGACGGTTCCTCTTGGAGCTCCTCCTCCAAAGCTGGTGTAGTCTCCTCTTCAACTGGTGTTGGATGGTGGCAAGGGTGAGTACTTGGTACTCAACAAGTCATGCACAGAATGCAGCTAATATACTACATGCATGGCTTAATACAAAGGAGTGGCTCAAGGTATTTTTGCAGTAAGAGCAATTAGCAAGTATCATAAGTAGATTCGAAAGCAGTAGTAACAAGTAAAGCATAAATAACTTTTCACAGGTTTAGTAAACATCTTTCTCATCCTAATCCACATTTCTATCAACATCATTATTAATCCAACCCAACCCTTCAAGTCCAAGTTATTTTTGAGAAAATCTAACCCTTGACTGTAATTCCCGAGCGATGTCCAATACCGCGGACACGTCTATTCGAATAGATTTTTGCACTCTGCAGAGGTTATGCACTTTACCCACAAGATACAGTCAAACACCACAAAGGCGAGTTCCCGTAACAAAGTCTTTCGGAAACTTCTAACAATACAAGTGAGCCTCCCCGGTTATTGCACACTAACCCTTCCCTTAGCGAAGGCGAAGTTTAGGCCAATCAACCGTTAGATGGGTACTGTCGCAGCCTCAGACGCTCCCCCGTACAACTTACACAAAGGGTGTAGTTGACCTCCTGAGGTCCCATAGGTACGTTATTAGCAACTTAATCAACTAGGTCTGTCCCATTACAGACATGTGGTTGCAAGATTGACTCAGTTCAAAGGCTTGCAAGGTGAAGTCCTTAGGGTGACCAGGGCAAGACTACCCGAAGAACCAAAACAACATTCCCAATGCCACAACTGGCCCACCTAATCATTCTTGCCACATGCCCCGGTCAAAAGCTATTTATCAAACCCCAGTTGATTACCATGCACCACGTGCCATCAACATCACATGATACCTTTCCAAAACAGGTTCAGTATGTCATTAGGTCAATATTAACGTTTGAGTGTCCAAAATCATGTCATGAGCACGTAGCAGGTCTAAGCCATATACTACAACGATCTACAAACCCATGTTGGCAATTTAGTAATGTCCAACTAGTAATCCACACTAGGGTGACAAGGGGTCATGGCACATACTTAAGTAATCAAGGTGTCATACAGCAATTAGGCATCTATCTAATTTCCCATATTTAAATAAAGTATTTTCTAATTGAACTAGCATGCAATAATTTGAACCAAAATAGATTTCAAAATGGGATCAATATGGTCAAAGCATAACTTGCCTTCAAAAAGTACTTGCTCTTGGTCTTGAGTTGGATCCTGAGTCAATACTTCTCCTTCGAATCCCTCCGGCACTTCAACGTCTACTCGTAATGCGTGCAAATAGCAATACACAAATAAACAATAGGCAAAAGCATCCCAAAACTCCAAATAAAATCCATAAACAGAGAGAACATAATTTTATGAATTTTTAGGAACTGGAATCGTTCAAATCGGAGTTAAAATGCAAAAGTTATAATTATTTAAAGTTTAAACAATCAATTAAATAATTTTATAGAGAAAAAATTTAGTCCAAAAATTAAATAAAATTCATAATTAGGTAGATCTCAATTTTATATAAATTTATAAATTTGAATCACTCAAATCGGAGTTGAAACGCAAAAGTTATAAGCGTTTGAAGTTTGAAACAAAATCTGAAATCATTATTTCGAATTAATAAATCATTTTCTTTTTCGGAAATTAATTATTGCGTCAGCGAGGACACATGGCAGTTTCTGATTGGGCGGCTGACGTCAGCCGGTCCATGGACGTGGTCCATGGTTTGGCTCGGTCCACCGTGGACTCGGTCCACGGCTCCACGTGTCACTGACAGGTGGGTCCCCTCGGGTGACGTCATTGCTGACGTCACGGGCTCAGCCACGGTGCGGCAGGTGGGACCCATCGTGACGTCATTGTTGACATCAGCGCTCGGCTGGGACAGCCGCTGACATGCGGGCCCGCCATGACGTCAGCGTGACGTCATGGTGCAGTGTGGCTGGGCCGCTGACATGTGGGCCCCGCGTATCAGCGTCACACGCACGCGCGCGTGGACGGCGCTGACCACGGCGGTCAGTCTCCCGCACACGTGGCTAGATCTCGGCCGTTGATTTGAAAATCAACGGCCAGATTGATTCGACTCACGCGTTTGGGGTGAACGCGTTTGATCTGGACCGTTGGATCTAGATCCAACGGTCGAGATTGGATCTGGGATTTTGGACGGGATCTCACCGTGGGATGACGTGGTGTGATCTGGGATGTTGGATCTGGATCGGACGGCTGAGGGAGCTCGAAGTCCGGCGATGGCGAGCGGCGGCGCTGGGTCACCGGCGCAGGGGACGATGACCTAGCCGACGGCGTTTCGGACGCGCCCGGCCGACGTGGTGGTGCTCACCGACGCGCTTGCTCTCACGGTTCGGATTCGGGGTCAACGGCGACGGAGGACGACGGAGACGGCGGCTATCGGCGAAATCATGGCGGCACCTTCTCCTAACTCCGGCGAGCTCTAGCGGCGCAACCACGGCGGCTCAGGCGAGGTGAGTTCGGGCTACGGGTGCGCAATGAAGCGGGCTTCACGATGGCGGCGACGGCGCAATAAATAGAGCCCTCGGCGTCCGTGAAACGCACGGAAACCGAGACTGCCCGTTGGCGGCGCGAGTCCTGGCGACTTCGGATTGGATAACGTGGCACGCGCACAGCCGTTGGATCGAGATCCAACGGTGCGTGAGTTTGGGTTCGGGTCGGACTCGGGCGAGCTGGCTGGCTCGGTCGGGCTCGGGTCCGGCGACGTGGCTCAATCGTGGCCGTTGGATCTTGATCCAACGGTCACACGCGTAGGGTTCGACCGAGTGGGTTCGGCTCAACCACGGGCTCGGGTCGGGTTCGGGTCGGACTCGAACTTGAGTCTGACTCGGGCTCGGTCGGATGAATAGTAACCGACCCGGTTCGATTTTCCAGCGATTTAATAATCCAAATAATTCCCAGTAATTCATTTAATTCATTAAAAATAGCAAAAGACTCAGAAAAATTCCAGAAAAATTCTGGAAAATACTTTGGAACATTTTGGACTCAAATAAAATATTTCCAACAAAATTTTATTTGCAAAGTTTAATTCTTTAATTATTTCAAAATGGAATAAATTCAAATAAATTCCAAATAAATCCAAATAAATTCCAGAAAATTCCAAAAATTCACCAAAGTGCCAAATCACACATGAATTTAAGAAAAGCAAAATTTTGGGGTGTTACAATGGGTGATTATTGGCAATAGTCGGTTGTATTGGCTTTAACTTGTACATAGATTGGGGGAGTTTTATCGCCCAAGTCAAATCAAGAATCGAACATAGTGTTGCATGATCCAAATAATAGCCGTACAACCATAAGGGCTGCTATGGGACATCCTTAACCTATTAAGTTATTTAAAACTAGCTTTGCACATTGGAAGGCTGTAGTAGCACGGGCTGTTCTGTGATAGACTGCTCGAAGGGGTACCCTCACCGAGGCCTTGGGAATAACGCCTGCCGATGTAACGGTGTAAACCTGGCTTGTAACATCCCCATTTTTGGTTCTCTTATCAAAAATTAATTCAAATTAATTAATTTAAAGATTTGGATTTTATTTGGATTTTTATTTATCCTGGCATTCCTTCTCATCCAAAAATAGAATCTATTCCATTAGAATCCAAAAAATCAAAATCCAAACCTCTTTCGAAATTCCATTTAAATTCCAAATTTCCTCTAAAAATCCTGAAACTAATTGTATTAGGTTCCAAATATTCCATAGTATTTTTGAGAATTTTTTCAAGATTTTTAGAGCCTTTTTGCTATTTTACCTTTGGCGCTTTTCCTCAAAATATTGTTCAAATTCAATTATTATGTGGTGGTACTGTAGCGTCATCTTCCCCTATTTGTCTTCCACCTCCTGAGCTTTCATTTTCTCTCTCATCCATTGTTGCCAATCCAAAAAGCTTCAAAACACCCTCAAATCCACACCAAATCAAGTGGGATCCGAAGCGTTGCGACCACATTGATGAGTGGATTCATTGCCTAGCCGTTTCCCATCTCCTCCCCTCCCCAAAATCATTTTATTCACCAAAAACCGAAACGGCTTCTCTCATCAATATCTCAGCCGTTTCTTCGTCTCTTCGCGTGCCCAAGTGCTCAAACTCTTCGTTTTGTTATTCTCTACACGGTGCTCACCATTCCGCACTCTTTCCCTGTTGTTTTCCTCGCCAAAGTCCACAAAAACCGTCGTCGGACGTCCTCCGTTGACACCGTCGGGCTAACTTTTGCTTCGGTGAGCTAATTCAAGTTTTGTTCGCGTCATCTTGTGTGCATTATTTCAAGGATCATAACCCCTTAAGAAATTTCAGAATTCATTGCGTTTTGACTTCGAATTTGGAGTTTGAACATTGCCGGCCGAACCAACTTCTCAGCGTCGATTCGTCGTCTCCGTTAGTCCCCTCCAAAATCTGGCACCACCGTTAGATTCGCGTCGTCGAGATCTTTCCAGTGCTCACCTTCCCCAACCCCACCACCTCCTACCACGGCAAGCCACCTATTCTAACTCCAGTTCGTGTTCTGGTTCTCGTTTTGAAGGTTGATGAGCACTGTAGCATCATCGAGTACTGTAGCTGTAGTGCGATTTGTTTTTTTGTGTATTTTCTTTCCGGTCCAATTTCGGAAGGCTCGTTCTCTACCGTTGTAACTCCGAATCGAGTGATTCAAATTCCTAAATTAATCCTCTATCTGCCAATACTAATATTATAATTTTTAGATTTTATTTATTTTATTTTATTTATTTGTTGCTCCGTTTTGGGCGTAGTTGAAGAAGTAGCTGCCGTCACTGAGGAAAGCGCAGACCAGCCTAGCGACGCCTCTCTTCTCATCAACGAAGGCAAGTCTCATTGACGCACATTGATCCTATTATTTTTAAAATGCTTTTCAATGTTTTACAGATTGCATTGCTAATTGACATAAAAATAATATTAAAGGATTAGGCTGTTAGTTAATCCAACTTGATGTGACTACCTTGCTGTTGACAATCCATGCCTTTGTAACCATAGGATTTGCTTTATGATATTGTGTATGATATATTGCTTTGTACGTTAGATTGATGCTTAGCTGATAATTGATGAAAATGCCTATGGGGGAGATTATTGGGAAATATTTTTAAAAGCTTGTTTAGAAAACGGTAGCATTGTATGCTACTGTGTTTGCAAATTAAAAAAAATGATTTGTACTTGGACAGATTGGTTTGTTTGGCGGGTGCGGATGGATCAATAGTCTTTGTATGTGCAATTGCCGCCCAAGTCAGTTAAGGACTGGCGCTTATGATTGTTCATTCTAAGCACAACCGTACAACCACATGTCTAAATGGTTAAGACCTGTCTAAATAATTTGTAATAATCTAACTTAGACTCGCCTGATGGTGGAATGTGGGTGCCGGATGGAGGCAAGTTGTTTTTCCCACACGGCGCAAGAGGGGGCTTCTGTACTGGGTGGATGGAACCCTAACTGCGGTGAAACGTTAGCGAGTGGAGTTGGGTTAGATTGTTGCATTGTAAAGGCCTTGTCATGATCTCTTTGCTGATGCACCAAAGGAAGTATGTTAATTGCATAGCAACAAGAGACGATCATGTCTTGTGGGTAAAGTTGTACATCTCTGCAGAGTGTAAAACTATTAGAATAGTCGTGCCTATGGTCAAGGGCTGGCAAAGAATGCTTTCATATTGGTAGAATTTGTTTTTGTTTTAAAAACTAATGTTTTGGGATCCAAGAGTGGTTAGAACTCTCGTATGTGTTCCTGACAGCTCATGTCAGTCAGGTGGTTGGAACCTGTTTTGAATCATGCCGGATGGAGTCATTTGTTGGATAATCATGATCTTTTAAAATGTACTGATAGAGCCTCTATACTAGTGTTGGTGGCTAGAACATTCACTAGAATTATAAATAATTTCAATTGTACAAATAATTGTTAAAATTGCTTTGTGAAAATTATTACTAGTAATGTTTGTTAAAATTTGGCTTTGAGCAAAAGAACCATATTAAACGATCCTTGGAAAGCCCTGCATAATGCATCCTTACCAGACTTGTTGAGTATGTTTGTAGTCATATGCTACACTCAACTTTATCATCAGAGAATTTTCAAGATGCTGTGGAAGATGGTGAGTACTTCAACGAGGAGTTCGATTAAGAAAATCATGGAAACTAGGCGTGCGTTCCCCAGTTATCTACCTGTGGAGTATATTTGGCTTTACTTTTGTTTTTCTGTTTCCGCTCCTGTAAACTTAAGCTCATGTGATCTCGTATTGTAATAAGTGACTTTTCAGTTGGTACTCAGTATTTATATTTACATTTCATTCTTTTCGGTTATGATACATCATTGTGAACTGTGTGTACTAGTGTTGATCTGGGACTAGTACAAAAATCCTGAAGATGATAACCCTAGCATATATTTGCACGCACATTTTAAAACTGGGACATCGGAACACCCAGACTCCATCGTTGTGGATTAACCCAGAAATTAGTATAGAGATATCCCTGAAGTGATGCAGGAAAATTGTATAAAAAAAGAGTACAATTATTGAGATATTTTTCCTCTAAGAATTGCTAAAAGCTTAATCCAGAACCAAAATCTATGGCAGAGTGCTATAAGTGCTCAGATAGGGTCAAATGAAAAGAAGCAATTGAAGCAGCACTTGCTTAATAAGAGAAAAGTTTTTGGTCCCGTTGACCAAACACCTCCTAAAGTGTTCCCTGTAGGATCAATGTGTTTTCATCTTGAAGAGAAATGAAAACAACCAGGTGGTGAGATATAAAGCGAGACTTGTAGCACAAGTGTTCACGCAGAGACTCGGCATCATTTACGATAAACCTATTCTCCTGTAATGAGTGAAATAATATTCCAAAATTTAATATTAATGGTAGCAAGCTTAAAACTTATTAATGTATTTGAGGGATGTAGTGACCACATACTTATATGGGTCACTGGATACAGATATTCATATGAGAATCCCTGAAGGAGTTAAAATTAATTCCATATCATAATAATCACAACATGTACAGCATCAAATTGAAGGCATCGCTATACGGATTAAAACAATGGGGGAGAATGTGGTACAACTGTCTTAATCAGTTCCTCATAAAGAAGAGATATTGTCCCTGTGTGCTCATAAAGAAATTCTAGAATGGATTCTGTGTCATCTCAGTATATATTGATGATCTAAATGTCATCGGAACTACAGAGGAAATAAAGGAAGCAAGTGCTTACCGTACGACGGAGTTTTGAGATGTAAGATTTGGGTAAAAACCAAATATTGCTTAAGCCTGCAGCTAAAGCATTTTTCAGAAGAAATTTTTGTACACCAGTCTATCAATACCAAGAAGGTATTGGAAATATTTAATATGGATAAATTTAATCCTTTTAAAACCCTATGGTTGTGAGATCCCTTGAAGCGGATAAAGACCCTTTTAGACTAAGGATGAAAAATGAGAAAGTCTTAGGACCTGAAGCCCCATACTTATATATCTTGCGAATTGCAGAAGTCCTAATATTGCATCAACAGTAAATTTGCTAGCATGAAACAGTGTAGTCCCAATCAGGAGACATTAGGCTAGTGTCAAGATTTTACTCATATACCTCCAAGTTACTCAAGATTTTGGATTGTTTTTCTAGAAGGACCAAGACTTAACCATCCTGGAATATATGGATATTCGCTATAAGTCTGATCCCTACAGTGCCAAATCTAAGACTTGTTTTGTGTTTTCTCAAGTGATTTAGCCATTTCTTGACGATCTTTTAAGCAGACCTTGGTAGCTACTTCTGCCAACAACTCAGAAATTATAACTTTATATGAAGCCTCACGTGAGTGTGTTTGGCTGAAACGTGTGATTAACCATATCCGGAAGTCATTTAGTCTTAATACTGTCGATATTCCTATGATTATCTATGAAGATAATATTACTTGTGTTGTACAAATGTACATGTGTTATGTAAAGAGCAATATCACGAAGCATATTGCCCCTAAAATTTTCTATCCTCATGAACTCCAGAAGAATGGTAAGTTCAAGATATTATAAACTAAGTTATGTGAAAATCTTGCGATTTATTCACTAAATTCTTGCCAAAGTTAATGGCATTGGAATGAAATGACTTTGAGATATATACAAAATTCAGGGGGAGTAAAACCCTGAACCATGACCCTTTACATGATCCTAAAGATCCTATTTTACATCTTGAAGATTATAGGTTGCACTCTTTTTCACTTAGTGAGTTTTCTTGAAGTTTTCTCACATGAAGGTTTTTGTCGACGATTGGGGAGCAGGCCCCCGTCGAGCTTACTTGGTTGATGGAGGGACCAACCGCAACCCCTTCTCACGTGTAGGGTTACTCAGAGGAATGACTCACTTCGCCAGATCTCAGACAATGACACGGAGTTTATCCAAGTTCGGGCCTCTTAGGTGGGAGATAATAACCCTACTCCAGCTTGATGTGTTGTATGCGTATATTCAGAATGTGTGTGTCTCCCCCTAACGGCGGGGACACTTTATAGCTTACAAAAGGCACAACGTCGGTCACGGCCCACGCCCCGCACGTCTGACCACGTCTAACGTGGTAACAACTAGACCCTATAATCCCGCCACGACCCCGTTGAGGACGCAACAACCTGACGTGGGTTCCGCCGTGGCCGTTATCTCCACTGACCTCGTAACCGGAGCCCAAACTCCGACCAAGCCGAGTTGGCATCATCACGAGCTCCTTGCTTCAGGTCATCTAGCTCGGCCTCTTTACCCGAGCAACGAGCTCACTCTAGGCCAGGCCGGGAGCTCGTGCCAAACGGGCTAACTAGGCACTATAGTCAGACCCCGCCCAGGTCGTCCTCGGGAATGACCTCCAAGTGGCTCGGGGTCAAGACGAGCTCGGCCGTTGTGGCACTCGTGGTAATTAGAGGGGTTATCCAACCCCCGACAGCTAGCCCCCGAGGCTCAAGCGGGGAAAGGCCTGAAGGGTCATTCCCCTTGGGCCTACTAACTTAAACGGAGGGATTGGATTCATCACGGCGAACCACTGCCGCGACCTCCGAGCTAAACATCTCCGGTGGCGAGCTACTAGCTCAGCCTAGCGTGCTCGGGTAGGCGAATGCCGGCCGCCCTGCGGTTCCTTCTCAAAGAAGCTTTAACCGGGGCAGTACGAACCGTCTCCTTGGGAACTGCCCCCTAACTGGACAGTTTTGATTCGCGCGTCCATGTGTCCACCCCGGGATGGCGGATGTTCTCCCCGCCAGCACTTGGAGTATGCTGACCGGCAGGAGGTGAGCGAGTTAAAATTATGGATGGATGTGTACACCAGGGAAAATCCCGAACTGATGGCCCATTTGCGCCAGCTTGCCGAGCGGGCGAAGAAGGAGGCCGCGACCGCGGCCAGTCCCGCGCGGAAGGAGCTGGAGGGCCAGATCGCCGCCCTCCTGGCCGAGCTCGCGCAAGTGAGTTCAAACTTGGTGCCCCAGGACGGGGAGGAGGACGAGCTGGACCCGACGCCATTAGCTGCGAGGCACCATAGGTCGCCTACTGCGCGCCAACCGCGCCCAACGCCGTCCGTTTCCGAGGTCGGCTTGGAGGAGGTCGACCCTGTCGTCGCAAAGGCCGACAAGGCATGCGAGGATATGGCCGCCCTCATCGTCCGCGCCCATGCCCAGGTGGCGGAAGCCGACCGAGGTTAGTTCCTGATTCCCTCCTAGCCTGTTCCCGTCCTCTTCCGGCGCCACGCTGATCCCACATTGTTTATAGTGGGCGTGGCGGCCGGTACAGAGGTATGGGACTTCGAGGCCATGGCTGACGAGATTGTCAACTCCGCGTTAGAGAGGGATCTTGCCCGGGCCACTGAAGTCGCGATGGTCGAGGAGGTCGTTCAGGGGGAGGCCGCGGCCGCAGACGCCCAAGTTCCCGAGGCTGTGGCGCCCGAAGAGGTCGCATAAGGGAAGATTGCGGCTGCCGATGCCCGGGCTACGAGGGAAGGAATCCCTCACATCGTGATCGAGGTGGGCGATGACGCTGTGGGTCGCGGGGCGGCCGAGGATCAGCGTGAAGACTCCACTGGGGCCAGTGACATCATCGCCGAGACCCTCCAGGAGATCGCGGAGGATCCTCCCCGAGCTCGTGACTCTTCGCCGGATACCGAAGCGGGCTCGGGCGCGGGGAACACCATCCTAGGGGGAGGATCCCTGGGCGGAACCGAGCCGGCGGCCCTGCCGGTCGTGGAACCGAGCCCGAGCGCGACCGGCGGGCAGGACCTACCCCCGAGTGGGGAAGCATCTCCCAGCACGGGGGGCTTCTCCTCGGGAGACGCCGATCCCCCAGCAACGGAAGCCGCGCCCCGGGCTGAAGCCCCCATCCCTTCGGACGCCGAAGGGGCCCAAGCACGGGAGGAGGAGGTGGAGCCCCCGAGCGCAGCACCTGCTCGGGGAGAGGAAGCTCAGGTGGAGGGTCTTGCCCTCGCGGTGGTCGACTCCCAAACAATGGAGGTCGACCCCTAGGATCAGAATCTCGTCCTCCCAGACACCGAAGGAGTCCAGGTCCGGGGTAGGAGGAAGAGCTGCCAGGCGCAACCCCTGCCCAAGGGGAGGATGCTCGCGCGGAGGACCCCACCGAGCTTTTTCAAGAAGGCCTAGAGGCGTGCCTCCGCTGGGTAAGTTTCTTGACACTTTGATTCTCCACTTATAAGACTAGAGGTGACCCGGGATATTCCATTGTGCAGGTGCTTGAGGTCACCATGAAGGACTTCCAGGCCGCAACCATCCCGCCTGAAGTCTTCGCCAAGCACAACGCCGAGCAAGACGTGAGGATCGCGGAGCTCGAATGCGCAGTGTGCGAGCTGAAGGCTTCAGAAGCGGAGATCCGGCACAAGACGGAGGAGTCTGTGCTGGTCCTCAAGGGGCGCCTCAAACGGAGCAAGCAGGCGAGGTCGGGCCTGGAGGCGACGGTGGTGACGCTGCGCAACTCCGTGCAAAGCGTCGAGAGATCGGTCGACCAGCACAAGGAGGAAGCGAATCAGCTCCGCCAGGCGGCGAGCGAGGGTCGTGAAGCTCGGTGGAAAGTGCTCGACCTCGAGTCCGAGCTCGATAGCGTAAGGGAGGAGCTCACCGTACTCCAGGATGAAAAGCGCACCGGCCGTTTTTAGTTTTATCACTTCACGTAGATTCCCTGAAAAACTTAACTTTCATGTAAATGATAACGTTTATCAAACGTATGTTTCCCTCTTTGTTATGTTTGTGTGCTTCATCCCCGTTGCCCTCCTTATGTCGCGGTCAATGGTCATTCTAACGACGGGCAATAGAGCAGGTAAGCATTTTGAGCAAGGAAGTAGAATTCGTCGTTTTGGGAGTGGCGCGATAGTGAATTACCCGTGAAACCCCCGCTGTCAACGAAGGTCGTGCACCTAGGTTGCGAGCACGGTCTCGTTGATAGGAGAGTAGAAGTCGTATCATACCACGGCCCTCACCGAGCTACGGGCACGGGTCGAGTCGAGAAAGAAGTGTACTGCGCGCAGTCCCATCCCCCCGGCGTCATGGCCCGTGCCCCTGAGTTGCGATCTCGTCCATAACGAACGTGGGGGGAGGTCATGTGGACGCCCGAGGTGAAGCACAATCGCCGTACGCAGGTCGGCCAGGACTCCGAGCCGTCCGAGAGGATGTCCGTGCGATTGTTAACTTGTAGCAGAGATTCGCCACGAAAGATGATCAACTTACGCAGACGAGAGCCCCTGGGGTCGAGCTGGGTGACCTAGCGCCGACTGGTTGTGCTTCTGATCATCGATGCACACGATATTTGGACTTTCTAGGAGACGAATTGTAGCGAACGTCCTTGTTACTTCACCCGTTTGCTGTCCTCTTATTGCCGATATCGTGGGAAGTATGCCCTGGGGCGAGTTTTACTCGGCTTATCAGGAAGGGCATGGACTTAACATGGAACCGCGAAATCTCAGGGAGAGGTGAAAGCATGAGGGCGATTGAAGAAAACAGATTTTATTGAAAGAAAACTGAGGGAGAGTGCAAGTCGTAAAAGAGAAAAAGGTACGAGAATTAAACGTGAAACTCACGCAGCTGGTCGATGTTCCAGGTGCTGGCGAGTTCTCGACCATCTTCCATCGCGAGACGGACAGCTCCCGGGGTAAGGACCTTCCCATCTCGGCGTTAGCTTGTTTGCCTTTGATAGGTCCTGAACTCGGCGTAGGATGAGATCTCCAACCTGTAGGGTCCTAGGTCGTATCGATTTGGCGGCGTTCCTGCGAAAGGCTTGCAGGTAGACCACGGACCGCAATAGAGCCCATTCACGTGTCGCTTCTGCGAGGTCGAGGTCGAGGAGTCGCTCGCCTTCCTAGTCGACGTCGTCGACCAAGTGCACCCTCGGAGATCCCAGTACGATCTCGGCGGGCAGGATGGCCTCTGCACCGTAGACGAGCTGAAAAGGGGTTTCCCCCGTAGCCCGGCTTATCGTGGTGCGAACCGACCACAGGACTGGGGGGAGCTCATCCACCCAAGCCTGCCCGTGCTGATCGAGGTTTTTGAAGACCCTTTTCTTGATCCCTTGGATAATTTGCCCATTAGCCCGCTCGGCCGCTCCATTGCTCTGCGGGTGAGCTACAGACGCAAAGCATAACTTGGTCCCGACTTCCTCGCAATAGGCCTGGAACAGTTCGCTTGTGAACTGAGTGCCATTGTGTGTGATGAGGCAATTTGGTATGCCAAAACGCGTCACCACGTTATTGCGGAAGAACCTTCTAGCCGCTTGGGCCGAGATGGTCGATGCGGGTTCTGCCTCGATCCACTTGGTGAAGGTGTCGATTGCGACAAATAGGTACTTGCAGCCCTTCCTTCCACGGGGAAACGGTCCGAGTATGTCGATGCCCCAAACCGAGAACGGCCAAGTTAAAGGAATAGTCTGTAGTGCGTATGCCGGTTGGTGGACCTTGCGGGCATGGAACTGGCAGGCCCGGCAGGAGGCCACTATCGAGCGAGCATCGGCCAGGGCCGTCGGCCAGTAGTACCCTAATCGGAAGGCTTTGCCCACCATCGTCCTGAAGGACGAGTGAGCTCCGCACATTCCCTCATGGATGTCGTTGAGGAGGTATCTGCCTTCCTCCTGAGGGATGCACTTGGAGAGGGCTTCGCACACCCTTGCGGTACAAGACGCCCTCGACCAGTTTGTATGGGGAGGAGCGTCTTACGAGCCGGGATCGCTCGGCTTCTCCCTCGGGCAATGTCCCGTGTGCTAGGTACTCGATGAATGGCGTCATCTAACTTGCACTTTGCTCGAGGAAGGAGATGTTACCATGCATCTCGGGTGCCTCCCCTTCGGAGGGGATGGAGGGCTTGTAAACGTGCTCGACGAGCACCCCCGCTGGGGCGGGAAGTGTGCGGAACCGACCTTCGAGAGATGGTCGGCCAGGGAATTATCCTTCCTTGGGATGTATAGTACTTCGAAGTTTCTGAAGTACTTTTCCATCTTCCTTACCTCGGCCAGGTAAAGCGCCATTGAGTCATCGGAATACTGATACTCCTTGTTAACCTGGTTGACGACTAGCTGCGAGTCACCCTTCGCAGTAAGCCGTTGGACCCCAAGGGCTTTGCATGCCCGGAGCCCGGCCAGCAAGCCTTCGTATTCTATCACGTTGTTTGTTGTGACGAAATGCAATCGGAGGGCATACTGGATCCGTTCCCCCCGGGGGGATTCTAGGACCACCCCAGCCCCCAAGCAATCGTAGGCTCGGGACCCGTCGAAGCACATAGTCCAACGATCTTGCTCGGACTGGTCGGGCTCTGATTGAGACGGGGCGGGATTTGTCCACTCGGCTAGGAAGTCCGCCAAGACTTGAGATTTGATCGCGGTTCTGGCTGAGATTTCAATCTCGAACTCGGCAAGCTCCATGGCCCACTTTGCAATCCGGCCACTAGCATCCTGATTCCCTAAAATCTCCCTAAGCGGGAAGTTGGTCGGGACTCGGATTTTATGAACTTGAAAGTAGTGTCGCAACTTCTTGGAGGCCACAAGTAGCGCGTACAAGAGCTTTTGAACCTCTGGGTAATGCTCTTTGGGCCCATGCAAGACCTCGCTGATGTAGTAGATCGGACGTTGCACTCTGTCCCTTTCTACTGTTATCACAGCGCTTACCGCCTGGGGCGTAGCGGCCAAGTAAAGTAGCAGGACCTCCCTGGTCTAGGTGTGGTCAGGACCGGGGGTCTTGACAGGTATCGCTTCAGCTCTGCGAAGGAGTTGTTCGCTTCTTCTGTCCAGACGAACCCGTCGTGCTTATGGAGTGCCTTGAAGAAAGGCAAGCCGCGTTCCCCAAGTCGCGAGATGAAGCGACTTAGAGCCGCCATTCTCCCAGTCAGAGACTGGACCTCCCGTACGCAAGTGGGTGGTCGCATATTTTCGATGGCCTCGATCTTCTCAGGGTTAGCCCCAATTCCTTGTGGGCCAATCATGTAGCCGAGCACCTTTCCAGCTTTGACTCTGAACACGCATTTTTCAGGGTTTAGCTTTATTCGATGTTTATTGAGGTTACAGAAGGTTTCCTCTAGGTCGGACACATGACCCGAGGCAATCTTGCTCCTAACCACTATGTCGTCTACATAGACCTCTAGGTTCCGACCTATTTGGTCCGAAAAGGTTTTCTGCATAAGGCGCTGGAAAGTTGGTCCAGCGTTCCTTAGACCGAAGGACATGGTCGTATAGCAGAAGGTGCCGAACGGCGTGATGAAGGAGGTTTTCTCCTCATCCTCGGGCGATATGCCGATCTGATGGTAACCTAAATAGGCGTCCAAGAAGCTCATCACCTTAGACCCCGCCGTCGCATCGACCAACTGGTCTATCCGAGGCAGCGGGAAATTGTCCTTGGGGCATGCGGCATTAAGGCCCATGTGGTCGACACACATTCGCCACTTGCCTCCCTTCTTTTTTACGATGACTGGGTTAGCCAACCAATCAGAATGGTTGACTTCCTGTATGAAGCCAGCTTTGAGGAGCTTATCCAGTTCCTCTTTGATGATGGTCTGCTTCTCCGGGGAGAAGCGCCTGAGCTTCTGCCGCACAGGCTTTCTGTCAGGCCGAACCGCTAGCCTGTGCTCGATGACCTCCCTTGGGACTCCGGGCATGTTAGACGGTTCCCAGGCGAACGCGTCCGTGCTCTTTCGGAGGAAGGTCACGAGCTCAAGTTCTTATTTAGGATCCAGGGAAGCTCCCACGTGCACGACATTGTCTGGCTCTGCGTCGCACAGTGGGACAACTTCGGTTTCCCCTCTGGCCTGGAGGGTAGTCTTGGGCCGGGAACTCTTCGGCTCTTGCTCGGGCCCGCGCTCGGGCAGTTGCTCGATCATGTCTAACGCCCTCTCGTCGCAGTTCAGGGCCGCTTTTGGACTCCCTTTCACCGAGATCACGTCCCCGGGCCCGGGAACTTTCAAGCATTGGTACCCATGGTGCGTGGCGGCCATGAACTTGGCGAGCGCCGGTCGGCCCAGGATGGCGTTGAAAGCCGACTCGAAGTCGACCACCTCGAACGTGATCAACTCCGTTCGAAAGTTGCTCGGGCTGCCGAACGTTACGGGTAGGACGATCTGTCCGAGCGGTTTTACCGAGGTACCCGAAACTATTCCGTAGAAAGGGACTACGATGCTCTTGACCTTGGATCGAGGGATTTGCATCTCGTCATGAACCCTGGTGGATATCAGGTCCAAGGAACTCCCGCAGTCTATGAGCACCCATCCCACCACAGTGTTGCAGATTGTGGGGCTGACGACCATCGGAAGCCTTTGGGGTTTCGTCATCCCCAGGGGGCAGTCGTCCTTGGAAAAGGTAACGCGAAGCACCTCACGCGCAGCCTCCTTCAGCTCTCGGCGAGATCCGTAAGCGGCGGTGCCCCCGAATATTATGGCGATGTGGTTCTTTGGCTCCTGGTACTCCATGTCCTCATCCTTGCCGGCGGGCTGCTTGCCCTTGCTATTTTCACCCTGCTCCTGGAGTGTGGGCATGGGGCCCTTGCCGTTGTAGAATTGCTCCAAGCGGGAGGTCCACGTTCGGCAATTGCGCGGGTCGTGCCCGTACGCCTGGTGGAGCAGGCAGAAATGGGTGCTAGCCCGGCCACGTTGGTCGCCTCGGGCCTGGTCGTCCCGGCCTTGGTTGCTGTTATGTTGAGCTGATCGTCCTTTCCCCTTTGCGGTCACGCCTTTGTATGCCTGCGAGGCCGGCCGCTGCCGTCGCTCGACGGCCGCTACCATGTTTGGAACGGAGGGCTTTTTCTTCTTTTTTATCTTCTTTTCGACCGTGCTCACGCTCTTCCTGCTAGTGGACCCTTCGAGCCCGGGCTGAGGAGGCAGCTTCTCTTCGTCCAGCATCTTCTTCCATTGGACCGCCTCGTCGGCGTTGGCGTACTGGTCGGCCATGCGGAACAGCTCGTTGGCCGTGATGTCTGGGTGAATCTCGAGGTCTTGTGTGAAACGGACATCTCGGACTCCGAATTTAAAGGCCCGGACGACTGCCTCTTCCGAGATACTCGGAATGGAGTTCCGCACCTGCATGAACCGCTGGATGAATTGGCGCAAGGTCTCGCCCTCCGTCTGGATCAGGCATTTGAGATCGCGTTCCTTGCCCAGGTGAACGTAGCAACTCTAGAAGTTCACCCGGAGGGCGTTACTCAATTGCCCCCAAGACCGAATTGAGCCTTCTTTCTGATTAAATAGCCATGTCCGAGCCGGGCCATCTAGTACTGTGGGCAAGAAGTTAGCCATGACCGCCTCATCCCCGCCAGCGGCCAGAATGGCTGTGGTATAGACCGAGAGGAATTCGTCGGGGTTCTGCGTCCCGTTGAACCTCTCAATGTGGCCTGGCTTGAACTTGCTCGGCCACGTTACGCGCCGCAGGGACGCTGCGAACGCCCTACACCCGAAGACGGGGCTATCGTGGCGATCGCCCCGAGCACGACGGTCGAAATGATCCCCGCCGACCGAGCACCCGACCCGCGGTCCTAGGCGGGAGAACACCTCCCGAGGGCGGTAGAAGGGGGAGTGGCCTGAGGAGGAAAACTCAGTTTGGCTCTGACCACGGAATGCACCCCCCCGATCACGAGAGGGCGCTCGGGAATCGCTCCGGGCGTCCTCTCGGTTTCGATCACGTTCCCGTCGATCATCCTGAGCATGGCTGCGGGAGTCGCCGGGATGGGAACGTGTGGGCGTCCGGTGGCGGTGCTCCCGGGAAGTGCTTCGGGTCTCCTTTTCTCGAGACGCTTCTGCCGCCTTTATGTCGGCGGCAATCTTTTCGAGATCGTCAGCCACAACGGCTCCCATGGCCTCTAGATCGGCTTGCTCAGGGAACTCTCTGAGGTTGCGCACAACCGTGGCCAAGGCTTGAAGGTGCTCTCCGCTCGGGGGAATGAGGGGCGACGAGCTCGTGCGCTGGCGCACGGGCTCCGGGGTTTCGTACCCATGGAAGTTCTCACGAGCTCCAACCCCGGCCTTGGCGCTCACGTCGCCATGAACCTGTCGGCGTATGCTGGCCAATGTTCGGTTTAGGGACACCTCTAAGTGATCCTTGGCCACTTCATATCGTTGGAGGCGGGCCTTACCCGGGGATTTGCCCCTGAGATCCCCGTCCTCCGCTACAAAGACATTGCGGGATTGGACGGACCGTGAGGGTGACATCATGGTGTCTCCTCGCGATGCGGTCTCTGGGTCGGGCTCGAGATGGTCAGGAATCTCCAGGCCATCATAGAGCCCATCGTATTCGTCATCCGAAAGGGCGTCGAGCTAAGAGCGGAAGAACTGCTCCCGCGCGGTAGATTCCGGGGAAAAACTCCCGGGCTCGGTACGACCTTCGGGACCGGCGATGCTAGTGGCCTCGCCGTTGACGAAGTACAGGTTTTCGTCCCATACGATACCGAAGGTGCAGAGACCCTGGCGGTCCTGAGAGTCTGACATCCTCTGGGATTCTTCATGAAAGGGAAAGTCGGTCCCCACGAACGGCGCCAACTGTCGACGATTGGGGAGCAGGCCCCCGTCGAGCTTACTTGGTTGATGGAGGGACCAACCGCAACCCCTTCTCAAGTGTAGGGTTACTCAGAGGAATGACTCACTTCGCCAGATCTCAAACAATGACACGGGGTTTATCCTGGTTCGGGCCTCTCAGGTGGGAGATAATAACCCTACTCTAGCTTGATGTGTTGTATGTGTATATTCAGAATGTGTGTGTCTCCCCCTAACGGCGGGGACACTTTATAGCTTACAAAAGGCACAACGTCGGTCACGGCCCACGCTCCGCACGTCTGACCACGTCTAACGTGGTAACAACCAGATCCTATAATCCCGCCACGTCCCTGTTGAGGACGCAACAACCTGACGTGGGTTCCGCCGTGGCCGTTATCTCCACCGACCTCGTAACCGGAGCCCAAACTCCGACCAAGCCGAGCTGGCATCATCACGAGCTCCTTGCTTCAGCGAGCAACGAGCTCACGCTAGGCCAGGCCGGGAGCTCGTGCCGAACGGGCTAACTAGGTAGTATCGCCAGACCCCGCCCAGGTCGTCCTCGGGAACGACCTCCAAGTGGCTCGGGGTCGAGACGAGCTCGGCCGTTGTAGCACTCGTGATAATTAGAGGGATTATCCAACCCCCGACAGTTTTTAATAAGGCAACTAGTGTAACACAGAGTGCGAGTGCAATGTACTCTTTTCTCCATCTCTTTTTTTTCACTGGATTTTTGGGAGACGTTTTTAACGAGACATGTGCATTACGCGGTATTTGCCTAAGGGGAAGTGTTATAATATAGATAGAATCACAGTCCAAGTTTGTAAAGACTCTGTCTATTGGTGGGCGAATTCGAACCTATCTCCAGTTAGTTTTGCTATATAATTAGCACCCCGTTATACAGAGAGAATCAATCAAATAAAGAGAGAGAACTTTGCTCCTTACTTTCATTTGTACTCCCTATTCTTATTCGTATAATTTTTTTATGTACTGTTGATTGATATAGATCAATGACTACGTTTTACAATAATGATGTTCAATTTTTGCAACGGAGGACTACAAATATCGATGAAGTTTGCATGCGTACCCATGGATTGGCACGTGTAGACTGGCGCTGCATTGATTCGCTGCTGCAGTGCTGCACACGCATGCATGCATGCACACGTGCGAGACTCGGAGTTTGTTCAGCGCTGGGGACGCCCGCCTGCACGCGCGCAGTCGCACAGAGGAATCTCAACATCGTTTGGGATGAACTTTTGTGCGCATCCGTATGCACGGACGCACGCATATGCTTGGATCGATGGATGAGATCAGCTAGCTAACAACGCTGCTTAGCTTAGTTCTGAGAGGAACTGCTTTTCATGCATGGCCGATCGATGATGGTCCGCGCGATCGCTTTGGACTCATCTTGCTGGCAGCCACGTACGCAAAAGGTTATTTCAACAGAGATATAAATCGGCAGATGGAAAAAGTGAGGCCATGAACACTCTTGGTTTAACGTTTTTCTTCAGGAAAAATGCATCCTTAACTATCTCCTGTTACAATTTGAACGTCATACCCTAAAATAGCAAATCTAGTTTGAATTTCAGTTCAAACTTATTTGAACCAATTAGAAAATTAGTTAAACTCAATGGGACACCATGGTGCCTAGTACTATGATATGGTGCCTAGTACTATGATCTAAAATGAGTATTTTCCTATATATCGCATGCGAAAAAGTTTGAAATTTTGTGGATGTCGAGTTTAACTAACTAGTTTAAATAAGTATGAACTGAAATTCAAACTAGAGTTTACCTTTTTTATGGTAGTTTGATTGTAGGAATGTGCTGATGCTCTGATACCATGGTGTCCCATTTAGGCATCCTACATACACACACGTGAAACTCTATGAAAACCATATTTACAAGTTTTCACAAATTCTCAAAATATTACCATACGTAAGGGAGGTAAGCTTCTACAACCTTGTAAAATTTGAAGACCAAACTCAATTGCAGTTGAAAGATATGAAATTGATAAGCAATGGATGAATAGTACTAATTAAATAGTGAAAAATATACAGATACACACATATATACACCCATTTTTGCATCATACATATATTTATATATGTAGATATATATACATACACACATATATATAGAAAAAAATACCTCTACTCCTGGATGTAGTTACTCCCACCACTGATATACAACCTAAATGAACTTTAAATACTCCTTTATTACTTTGGATACACTTATATACTAATTATAATATACTCCAATGTGAACCACGAAAAAATTGCAAGGGAGTCCATAGTGTTTAGCTTAATGTATTTTGCAAATACCTTTATATACGCACATAAAGGAGTATGTCTAAACAAAATATGCATGCCACCTCTGAAAAAAATATACATACCACCTAGATGGTTTTACATACTCATAAACTATATGTACATACTCTCCATTGCACGAGATACTCCATATATTGTGAGATACGATATAGGGAGTAATTACTCCTATGAGTAGAAAAGAGCCTCTCTCTCTCTATACGTATATATATACGTATATATATACGTATATACGTATGTGTGTGTGTACATATATACATGTATATATAGTATAATTACCTGGGGCACCATGGAGCCTAGGCTCCATAATTCAAAATGGATATTTCCACTATGTATTGCATGCGAAATTTTTTGAAACTTTTAGGATGTTGTGTTTAACTAGTTTACTAACTATTTCAAACAAATTTGAACTAAAATTCAAACTAGAGTTTCCTTTTATTATGATAGTTTGATTGTAGGTTTGTGATGATTATATATATAAATCAGCAAAGCATGTGATTTAAATTCATTTAAAATCTTTGAACATGAGTATATTTTTTCAAAGGTATGTGCTTCATTTGAATGGTTATATGGGTATATACCTTAAAACTGAATTTTTTAAAAATATACCCGAATTTGGCTTGAATTTACTTATTTGAAATAATGGAGCCCAGGTTCCATGGTGCCCCATTTCGACATCATTCACACACACACACACACACACACACACACACACACACACACACACACACACACACACACACACTATTCTACAGCTACGTGTAGACAACACGCCAGTGGTAGACCAACCGAACCATTCAGCTAACTAATCAGCGCAACGGTCCTAGTTGACTAAGCCCATCAGAATGTGGCCAAACTAACTAATAAACACATTTCTAGTTTGTACATAAATCTTTTCTTTGTTGTAGCCATAACTTTTTATTGATAACTCCGATCCACGAACGGTTTTTACTAGTAGTTTACTGACGACGTAAGTAACATATTGATATAAGTCTCGCCACATGAATTTGATTTTACTATCCGTGTGGGCACCCATAAATATGAATCAAACCTCACTTGTGCGTTGGACTAGAGGTGACATCCATACTCCACTTAACGGTATGCTCACCATCACCAATAGTCCCGTGCACTGAATATTAACCAGATGGCCCGCACTCAAACAAATATGAGCCACCTAGTCGCATCATACACACTTACGTGTCTAAGAGATTTTTGATTCTTTTCCGAATAACCATACCGGGATTGAAACCAATCCTTCCGAGCTAACGCACGCCAGCCACCTCAGAACCTTAATTGGTATCACTCACACCCACTGAGGGGTGTACATCATGATAGATAAGGAATGATGGTCGTACATGTCCACACGTTAGATGGTTGAGAATAATTCTGGGTACCTGGATATGTGACTGGCGCTAGTTCCCAAGATCAAAACCTAGCGCTCGCATATGCTGCATTTGGGATGTACCATTAAACATGCACACATGTCTAAACATTGACATAGCGTAAAAATAGACTATAAAGCTATTACATCTACTTAATATTATAAGTCCATGACCGACCGGCCAAATTTTACACACAGAAGTAAATTGTAGTGGAATTAAGAATAAAACCAAAAGTAGGATAGTGGTATTCCCATCCAAAACCCAGAGGCAACTTACTAGGAGGAGTCCTAGTTCATCCGTCCAAATAGTTGTTGGACCTCGTCTCGAAGTAAGAGTCATTGGGGGCGTCGTCTGTACCTTCATCTAAATATTGTAAATTAAGCAGCGATGAATACACGTATATACTCTCAAGACTTTAGTGTATAGAAATGAATTTACATACAAGGTTAGTCCAAGGATTTAAGCTTCTACACTAAGTTTTATTTTTAGTATAAGCAGATTTTATTTGCAAGAGAGTGGTACATCAAACGATATTGAAATCTGAAATGAGCACTTGATATGAACTAATAATAGTAAGTAAAGTTTAATTTCCATCATTTCATGACCCTCCATGGCCATGAACGGTGAATAAATCACAGCCAACCTTGGCTTAAGAATATAACAACCCATCACAACACATTTTCCAAAATCTTTACAAAAACATAGCTATACTTGATATTACTTTCCTAAGTTGCTCATGACTATGAGCACAGCTAATTAATTAGATTTAAATCTCTGTAGAGAGTGTATACTTTACCCATAAGACACATTCGAATAGTTATGTCAACCATACCTCATGATACCGATGGTACCCAATTTGCTAGATTGTGACAAAACCATTCAACCAGCTAGAGCTTAGCCTTGTACCAGCCCAATGATGACAAATCCTTGCTATGGCGCTAGAAATTCAGACCAGTACACTCAGCACTAATGATTGTAGGATAAAGGACAACCGACTAGAGGGGGGGTGAATAGGAGGTTTTTAAAATTCTCAGCTCTAATTGTAACAATTTAAACAAGTAATACTAGAATTGATAATTTTAACAATTAAGGCCTAAAATGTCTAAGTTTCGCTAAGTGCACCAACAACTTAAGTCTAAGCAAATTATACAATCCTAGATAGAGAAGCAAACAATAGAAAAATACTAGGAATATAAATTTGCACAAATGAACAAAAGAGAGCAAACCATAATAGATTGACAAGATGATTTTTCCCGTGGTTTCGAAGACTTGCCGATATCTCCTAATCCATGTTGAGGAAGCTTGACCCATGTAACATCCCAAAACTTAATAAAAGAGAAAAATAAAATTTTAAATATGTATTTTATTTATTCTTGAATCTCCTGGTTTTTCTTATCTTTTTGGAATTATTTTTATTGAAAAGCCATGTAAAATATAATTGGTGAAAAGATAAAAATAAAAAGATTAAAAGTAAAAATGTAATAAAAAAATATAAAAAAATATTTTAAAGTCATCAGAATTCTCTAGAGAACCTTATCTTGATGTTAAATAAGTGTGAAACCATTTAATTAAACAAATGATGAATTTTATTACTGTGATGTGACCCTAAATAGTGAAAATAATGATTTTTATAAAATTTAACTTTACTTTATTATAGCCAAAACTTTTTACCATGTGTTCATTCGGCCAATGTTCACCACTAGTAAAATTGGTAAAAATTAATAATAAAATTTAGTGAAAATTACAGGAAGCAATTGTTGAAAAAGGGGAAGAAGTTTAATTGGACGCCGGAATGTGAGAAAGGTTTCCAAGAGCTGAAAAAGCGATTTACATCAGCACCGGTGTTAGTTCTACCGGATGTTAATCAAAGCTTTGATATATATTGTGATGCATCGCGCCAGGGACTTGGATGTGTGTTGATGCAGAATCGGAAAGTTGTTGCATATGCATCAAGACAGTTGAGGCCGCATGAGGAGAATTACCCGACGCATGACCTAGAGTTAGCTGCCGTAGTGCATGCCTTGAAGTTGTGGCGACACTACCTGATTGGGAACAGATGTGAAGTGTATACAAACCATAAGAGCGTTAAATACATTTTCACCCAATTGGATCTGAATATGAGGCAAAGGAGATGGTTGGAACTGATCAAGGACTACAATGTTGGAATCCATTACCATCCTGGAAAGGCTAACGTGGTGGCTGACGCCTTGAGTCAGAAGAGCCATACCTTGAATATGTTGATAGCTGGGAGTCATGACGAGCTATGCAAGGAATTTCAGAGGATGCAGATTGAAGTGGTGCCGGAAGGATTTTTAGCTACGCTGGAAGTAAAGCCTACTCTGGGAGATCAAATCAGAGAAGGACAGAAGGACGATGACAAGGTCCAGCGAATCAAGTCCAAGATGGAAGAAGGCAAGGCCAAAGACTTCAGATTGGATGATCAAGGCACGTTGTGGATGAGAGATCGCATCTGTGTGCCGGATAAAAAGGAACTGAAGCAACTAATTCTGGAGGAAGCCCATGATTCCAAGTATTCCATTCACCCAGGAAATGCCAAGATGTATCAGAACTTGAAGGGAAGATTCTGGTGGCCAAGCATGAAGCGTGAAGTCGCCGAGCACATTGCATTGTGCGACATTTGCCAAAGAGTCGAGGCATTGCACTAGAGGACAACAGGATTGCTACAACCATTAAAGATACCTGAGTGGAAGTGGGAGGAAATCGGAATGGACTTCATTACCGGTTTGCCTAAAACTCAAGGAGGTTATGACTCCATATGGGTTATAGTGGATCGCCTGACTAAGGTCGTCCATTTTATCCCTGTAAAGACCACTTATTCGGGAGATAAGTTAGCAGAGTTGTATATGACCAGGATCGTCTGTCTGCACGGATTGCCGAAGAAGATTGTATCGGACAGAGGTACCCAATTTACCTCAAGATTCTGGAATAAGTTACATGAAGCCATGGGGACCCGTTTGAACTTCAATACAGCATATCATCCGCAGACGGATGGACAGACTGAAAGAGTTAATCAGATTCTGGAGGACATGTTAAGAGCTTGTGCCTTGGCTTATGCTACCTCTTGGGATAAGAGTCTGCCGTATGCCGAGTTCAGCTACAGTAACAGCTATCAGGCAAGCTTACAGATGTCACCCTTTGAAGCGCTATATGGTCGCCCATGTCGAACGCCATTGAACTGGAATGAGATGGGTGAATGACATGTCTTTGGACCAGATATTCTTCAAGAAGCCGAAGGACAGATTGCCATGTTCCGAGAAAGACTGAAGATAGCTCAATCGAGACAAAAGAGTACGCCGATAACCGTCGCCGAGACTTGAGCTTTGAACCGGAGGATTTTGTGTACCTTAGGGTTACACCTCTCAAGGGAGTTAAGAGGTTCCATGCCAAAGGAAAACTCGCGCCGCGCTATGTCGGTCCGTTCAAAATCCTAAGCCGCAGAGGCGAAGTTGCTAATCAGTTGGAGTTGCCACAATCATTAGCGGGAGTGCATGACGTGTTCCATGTGTCCCAACTGAAGAAGTGTCTCCGAGTACCAAATGAACAGACACCGTTAGAGTCAATCGAGCTGTAGGAAGATCTGACCTAAAGGGAGCAGCCCATCAAGATTTTGGACACCATGGATCGAGAGACAAGAAATAAGTCAACCCGCTTCTGTAGAGTCCAGTGGAGCAACCACGCAGAAAGTGAAGCGACTTGGGAGCGCGAAGAGGATTTGAAGAAAGAGTTTCCGAACCTATTCCTTAGTCAGACCAGAATATCGAGGTCAAGATTCTGTTAAGGGGGGAGGTTTGTAACACCCCAATTTTTGCTTTTCATGAATTTAAATGTCATTTTGCACTTTTGAGAATTTTGGAATTTTCTGGAATTTATTTGGATTTAATCTGAATTTATTCCCTTTTAGGATAATTAAATAATTAAAAGTTTCAAATAAACTTTTGTTGAAAATATTTTAATGGAGTCCCAAATGCACTAAAATATTTTTTAGAATTTTCCTAGAATTTTTCTGATTATTTTGCTATTTTTCTTGAATTATTTGAATTTCTAAAAATTATTTTGAATATTAAATCGCTGAAAAATGCCGAGTTGGTTTTACTGTTCATCCGACCGAACCCGAGTCAGACTCGAGTCCGAGTCCGACTCGATCTGGATCCGAGTCGGATCCAACCCTAATCCCACGACCGCTGGATCAAGATCCAACGGCCGTGATAGCGCCACTTCACCGAGCCCGTTTCCTGTGCGAACCCGGCCGTGCCGGGGCAATCTCAGCTGTTGATCGCGCCACGTGGACGGCTCCGCGTCTACGTCTCCGCCCTATTCCGGCTCGGACTGCGCCGCCGTGTGGGCCTAGGGCTCCGCCTTCCGCGCGCATGCCGAGGGCATTTAAAGCCTCGTGCCGCCGCCGAGGTTCGTCTCCTCCGTGCGCACCTAAAACCCTAGATCTCCACGCCCGAGCTGCCGCCGTTGCTTCCCGATTCCTCGCCGAAGTTCGAGGTGTGCCGCCGCGGTTTCTCTTCTTCTCCAGCGCCGTCCGTCCCTCTCCGCCGTGTGGGTGGCCAGATCTAGGACCACGACGCCAAGGTGCACCCGTAGGACGCACTCACGTCGCCAACCCCACGGCAGAGCGCCGTTCTCCGTGTCATCTTCTCCGTCTCCAGTGAACCCGCTCCGCCGCGCCACCATCACCGCTCGCAAGCTCCCACAGCCGTCCGATCCAGATCCTACCGCTGAGGTTCGTCCTTGTCACCCCATGACCATAGAAAACCAGATTAGATCTAGACCGTTAGATCTAGATCCAGCGACCCACGTTCGTCCACATCACCGTAATGGAATCCATGTTGCGGTATTTAGATCCAATCTCAGCCGTTGGATTTAGATCCAACGCACGAGATTGAGCCACGTAGCTCGTAACCGCACCGTGCTTGGATAGATCTCAGCCGTTAGATCTAGATCGTACGGTTAGGGTTAACCCACGTTGAAGCGTTAGATGTAATCTCAGCCCTTCGATCAAAATCGAACGGTGTAAATCGTGCCACACGTCACCACCCGGGACATGCCGCGTCGCCCTCATGACGCGGTGAAACCCAATCCAATCGTAGCCGTCCGATTCGAATCGTACGGCTCAGATCGCGCCACGTTACCCCAAACGTGCACGGTCCAGATCTGATCTGGGCCGTTGATTTTCAAATCAACAGCCGAGATCTAGCCACGTGCGCAGGAGCCGAACCGGCGCAGTCAGCGTGGTCGCGCCAGGTAAATCGCGGCGTCGGTAGCGTGGCGTCGGCGTGGGGCCGCATGTCGGCGTGGCCGGCCGGCTCCATGACATCATCTGTGACGTCATGCTGACGTCACGGGTGGGGCCCGCGTGTCAGTCCACTCGGCCGAGCCGTGCTGACGTCAGCGATGACCTCAGCAGTGGATCCCACGTGTCAGTGACACGTGAACCCATGGACCGGGTCCACGGTGGACCGAGCCCTAGCCGTGGACCGAGTCCATGGACCGGCTGACGCAATAATTCGATTTTTCAATAGAAAAATAATTCAGTGGAAATTCAAATACCGTGCTGACGTCAGCTGACATCATAAATCCGGTTTTTTCAATAGAAAAGTAATTGAATTAATTCGGTTTATTCATTTATTTGAATTTTCAAACTTCAAACGCTTATAACTTTTGCGATTTAACTCCGATTTGAACGATTCTAATTTCTAAATTTTTATAAAATTTAGATCTACTTAAATATGAATTTTAATTAATTTTTGAAAATGAAATTTTCTCTGTTTATATTTAATTAATAGATTCTTTAAACTTTAAACAATTATAACTTTTGCATTTTAACTCCGATTTGGGCGATTCAAGTTTCTAAAAATTTGTAAAATTATGCTCTCTCTGTTTATGAACTTTATTTGAAATTTTGGATACTTTTTGCCTACTATTTGTTTATTTATTGCTATTTGCACGCGTTACGAGTAGACGTTGAAGTGCCCGAAGGCTTCGAAGGTGAAGTGTTGACCCAGGAGCCAGCTCAAGACCAAGATCAAATACTTTTTGAAGGCAAGTTATGCTTTGACCATATTGATCCCATTTATGAAATTAATTTGATTTAAATTATTTCATGCTAACTTAATTAGAAAATGCTTTAATTAATTTTGGGCGAATTAGTTAAATGCCAGCTTTGTACTTTGACACCTTGATTAATAATTATGTGCCATGGACCCTTGTCACCCTAGTTGTGGATTATTTAGTTGGACTCTATTAATTTGCCAACATGGGTAGTTAGACCGATGTAGTATGCTTAGCCCTGCCACGTGACATGATTTGGACAATTAAATGTTAACAGTGACTTAATGAGATATGTAACATGTTTTTGAGAAGTATCATGTGTCATGAATGATGATACTGATGGCACGTGGTGCATGGTAAACAACGGTGGTTTGATAAATAGATTTAGACCGGGGGCATGTGGCAAGATTGATCAGGTGGGCCAGGTGTGGCATCGGGAAGGATGATTTGGTTCTTCGGGTAGTCTTGCCCTGGTCACCCTAAGGACTTAACCTTGCAAGCCTTTGAACTGGGTCAATCGTGCAACCACATGACTGGAGTGGGACGGTCCTAGTTGAGTAAGTTACTAATAACTTGCATGTGATACCTCGGGTGTCAACTTCACCTTTTGTGTAGCCTGAAAGGGGAGCGTACCAAGGCTACGGCATGGTACCCGTCCAATGGTATGTCGGTCCCATACTTCGCCTCTGTTAATGGAAGGGATGGTGTATGGCAAAAACCGGAAAGGTTCACTTGTATAGTTAGCAGTTTCCGAAAGGCTTTGTTACAATCACTCGCCTTTGTGGTGTTTGACTGTATCATGTGGGTAAAGTGCATAACCTCTGCTGAGTGAAAAATCTATTCGAATAGCTGTGTCCACGGTATTGGACATTGCTCGGGGATTACAGTCAAGGGTTAGACTTTCATGAAAACAACTTGGACTTGGAAAGTTTGGTTGGGTTAAATAATGACGTTGATGGAAATGTGGATTAGGAAGGGGAGAGTGTTTACTTAACTCCTGGAAAAGTTGTTGATATAACCTTCACTTTTACTGCTTTTGAATCTACTTATGCTACTTGTTAAATGCTGTTTTACTGCAAATGTATCTGTTAGCCTATCCTTTGTAATAAGCCATGCATATAGGATATTAGTTTGCATTCTGTGCATGACTTGCTGAGTACCAAGTACTCACCCTTGCCACAATACAACATCAGTTGAAGGAGAAGCGACACCAGCTTTGGAGGAAGAACTTCAGGAGGAACCGTCTACCTAGGGAGCGAGCCCAGTCAGTTGCCTGTGGTATACTGGATGGCACCATGTTGATGCTTTTATTCCGCTGTAATTTATTTCCTTAATAAGTTTTCGCCCTATGTGGCGTACTCTTGTAACTTGACCATAAGGTCGAGCAACCAGTTTGGTTATCTTAATTAAAGTACTATATTACTAACGATGTGTATGATTATGATATTTACCAATATTGAGACTATGTGCACTAGCGTGATCCTGGACTAGTGCTGAATACACAGGGGGTCCGGATTTGCAAATTCGGGTCCCGACTGTAAAACGGCCATAACTTTTTAACGGATGATCGGAATTTCACATTCTTGGTCTTCACTGAAAGGTCATGAAATTATCTACAACTTCCGTAACAGCTGGCCGATCAGGAAAGACATCTAAAATTTCCAAAACGCAAGCCCTAGGTCGGGGTGCAAAATGTGGGACAGCATTGCAAACTCCCTAATCTCATCTAGGAACATCACCTAAACATGGTTCTTAGGCATAGTATCTCCTTTCTAACCAGCATCACAACCCTACAAAAGGATGTACCAACACTTACCTCCCTCGAAGAACCGTTCGAACGATAAAAACTTCTCCTCCCGGTCCCTTGATCTCCTTCCACGCGCCAAATCCGCCGGATCCTCTCGTCGTGGAGCTTCCCAACGGTGAGTACAATGGAATGGAGGGGTGTGGCAGCAATGGATGGGGGTGGATCCCTCCTAGGGCCGGCTAGGAGAGGTGGGGAGGTGGAGGAGCAAGGCGGCGGCTACGGGGAGGCAAGGGGGGCGGCTAGGGTTGGATTTTGGGGGCCGCATGGGGCATGGGCAGCAGGGTTGGCTGCCCAAAACCCCCTCCACATGGGCCAATTTGTCCCCCACCTTCGGCCCACAATGGTCCCTCAAAGCCCGAACTCCCCCAGAAGGCCCAATTCCCACCCGGAAAGGCCCAAACTCCGCAAAACGGCTCAAAAACACGATACCAAAATCATACCGTATTGCCGAAATTGAAAAATGTCTCAATCCATCATTCTGTAGTGTCACAATGTAAAACCAAATAAGCACTCTCAATACATCCTTGATCAACAGTATTTAGAAGGAGAGGAGGCAAATCCAAATTACGAGAAAGTAAATTGCGAGAATTTACATGCGGGAAAGTAAATGCTGAATTTAAATTGCATAAAGTAAGGACATAATGTAAATGCAGAATTTAAATTCACAAGAATGTAAAGAAAAACTTCATATTTTCTGGTTGGAAGGTTTACAAAGCCTCACTTCATGTGGGCAAAGCTCAAAGGAGCAACTCAAACATTCAACTGAGAGAGGGCACCCCTCGCCCTCTATTTATACTACTCTTGAGCCACCTACGACCCTTGGATGAGTCCCAAACCCTAGATCACTCCACCAAGGGCTAGGATTAACTCACTCATTCCACCCCCACAAATGGGATTTACATGGGCCACATAGGCCATCCATGGGTTTTAAACAAAATCCAGTCAAGCCGATGCAACGGGCCTTCATCCGCCGGACTTGACCACTCCATTTCCGCCTCTTCGAGCCTCTAACTCGAACCGAAAACCTTGAGCCACCTCAAATCCATTCCCATGATGTCCAAGTGATCCCAGTTTGAGACCAATCATCTCATCGGCATCCACGACCGTTCCGGACCTCGGTTCTCCCAACCTAGTCCTGGTACTCACCAACGACCACAGCTGCGTCAATAACCTGTACCACAAGGACCAAACCATGTTGCACATTCCAAAATAAAGTCTTACCTTTTTCTTCCTGCATGTTAGTCCATATTTATCATGAATTCAAACATATATCCATGCAATTCCAAATCAAATCAAACTCAAACATGAGCACACCATGCTCAAATAAAGTCAAATACTCATCACAAATATGGATGGACCTCCACATGGTCCTTCACATGAGGAAGTCAACAAACAACAGCGAGATGTTGTTTCAATTGCAATGAGCTAGGACACTTTGCCAATAGTTGTCTTAGGAGAGGAGGCGTTACCCTTGTTCGCTTCAACCTTGGACCTACACCTGCCAAGGCACCTGCACCAGGAGTGAACCGTGGAGCTGCTCAAAATGGAACTACACCACAAGCAACTGTGAGAGGCCAGTCAACCACATTGTAACATCCTCAAATTTATAAAGGTTCAAAATCTAATATTAAAAATGTGAAATCAGTTTTGTATTGCATATTATGATTTTGTGTGCAATTATTGATTTTAGATCTATTGGTTGAATTATTTGTTGAAATGAATAATGGAGTTGAGAAAGAAAAGAAAGGAAAAGAGAAAATGGTAAAATGGTAAGAAATGAAATTACCATGGTAAAAATTTTGTATAACCTGGCCAAACCCTAGAAAATATCCATAGATGGTCAAAAGACCATGTGAATGCAATTAAGAGTAAAGAAAACAATTAAAAAATGATGAATCTTATCTCTGGCCAGACCTTTGTCAGATTTTTGGAGAAAGTTGTAGAGCAATCTAGACCTTGAGATTTTTATCACAATACCTCAGACATATCACTTTCATCCACAAAAAGTTTCAAAAATTAATAAGCTATTTTGCTATTTATTAGCATTTAATTTAGGCAGATTCGAAATTCTGCATATATCAGTAAAAGAATTTTAGAAAAATAAATAATGCTACTTTAATGTTGAAATTTTTATGGTAGATCCATATTATAAGTCCACACCTTCAGTAAAAATTTCAAAAATAAATATGTTTATTTAGTCCCTTAATCAAGCTAAAAACCGAGTTGGTTTTCCTGTGCAGTCGGCAATGTCAGATTTTTAATTAAATCACCGTAGATCATTTTAAACCCAAAATTTTACTGGAGGTATATATCTTAGCCTTTAGCTTGGTCAAAAAGTTTCGAAAAATCTGGAGGTGAAGTGGACCGTGAATTTAATTGTTAGCAGCGCTGTCCGGAGGAAAGACTCTAGAATTACCTCTACCCTTTCTTACGTGTGGACCCACGTGTCCAGTGGCTCTTCGGAAGGTCCAGGCGCCAAGCTCACTGCCGCGTGGGTCTCCCTTGCCAGAACCTTCTTCCTCCTCTCCTCCTCTCTATCTCTCTCGTTCTCTCTCAGTTGTCGGCAAAAATCGCTCCAACCGCCTCGGTCCCTTGTCGCGACCCCGCCGCAATTCCGCGCCTCGAGACCACCTTGACACCCCGCTGCCAACTCAATCGGCCACCTCCACTTGCCCATGCCATTGCCGAGTCCCAACCGAGCGCCATTGCCGCCCAACCAAATCCGTTCCTAATTGCCTTCCGCGCCTATTTAAAGGGGGGCAGATAGCACTCTTACACTCAGCCGAACTGGGAATACCCACTCATCCTTCTTCTCACGCCTAAAACCGCCCAGCCGAGGCTTTCTTCTCCGGCGCCGGCAAGACCCAAAAAGGGGAAAACTTCCCATTGACAGAGCCCGGTAAGGAAACCTCCAAATTATTGATACCCGAAGCATCCATGGACACTAATAAATCGTTTGCGCACCTTCTTTCAGCACGAAACATCTCAGGGAATCCCCACGCCGCGCAACCCTTTCCGCCATTAACGGCGCAAGGTGAGAGCTTCACCCGGTCCTCTATCCCGTGGTTCAAGTGCACGGTTAGAATCATAGAAACCCCCTGGAGCTTATGCGCATGATGTTTAAACCGAAAATACCCCATATTGTCGTTAAACCAAACCTTACCGTAAACCTCCGCTGACCTCCGTTGCGTGCAAGATTTCCCCGAACACCACTTGAAATCGATGGCTGCCCTAGGTACTTAATAGTCTTGTGGAGCCGTAGGTGCCGGCGGAATCCCATCGACGTCACCGGTTCGCCGCCGGTGAGGCCATCAGCCATGTCCCCTGCGCCGTGTCACTGCCAAGCGGGCCCAGGCGCCAGCGACTACAATCTGAGTTCAAAGCCAGCCCGCGCAAAAACGCTGAAGTGCGCTTTCCTTTAAGGAAAGCGTATTTCCTTGTTTCTCTGTGTTAATTAAACCGAAATAATTCAAATTACCATAACTTTTAAACCATAGCTCCAAATAGAATGAAACAACTTCCTAAATTCATCATAAATCATCTAGTTTCATAATATGCAAAAACATTTGAAACTTGTTTAGCAATTTAAACTTGAATTTAAATTTAAAGAGAGAAATTTGAATATGTTCCATGTAGAGATTTTGCAAATAAAGTCCAATTTGAGTGAAACTAATTTTGCTGGAATCCTGAGATCAAATACTACTCAAATATGTAATTAGATTTGGATTTGGAGTTAGTTTGTGAAAATTTCCCATTAGGACTTTATATAATGCATAAATTTAATATAATTGCAATAACTTACTCAAAAATGATCCAAAATGAATGAAACTTGTTTCATTATATTTGTTGTACTGATTAGAACCAGTTAGTAAGATAAAAGTTAGGATTCACCATGTTGCTATCTTTTGACATGACGAAGGTTGCTTATATACTAACTAGTTTTAGTGCAATCAATACCACACCCTAAAAATGAATTTCATTATATTCGATTTTACAATCTTAGCTTCCTGAATTCGTAAATTAAAATGAAATATTACATAAAGAAAGGTAATCATGTTGTATGTCATTAAGCTTTTGCCTTAGGCCCAAAATCTTATAACTTGCTTAATGCATGAATTGATTAAGTGAATACCATCATTGGTTGATTTGAATTGATTTCATTTGAATCTTTCAACTGCTATCTTTGTTGTTTACGTATTTGCTTCTTTTATCGATATTGAAGTATTTTATTTGCCATGTTCTTAATCGACGTATAGACGCTGAGACTATCGACTACGCTATCGACGACACAGTTCCAGCTTACACCGCTGAGGAGCAAGGCAAGCACCCTTTGATCATTCTTGAACCCAGATTTTACAACCAGATAAAATGTGATTAAGAATCTTCCTGCATGCTTATATTCTAACTATCTATTTCACGCTCTTGGTAGTTATAACCCAATGTTGATATATTGTCTTAATCATATCAACATAAACCCCATGATAACCATAGGAATGGATACTCAATTAAAAGATGGGCTCAAACGAATATTAATTGCATCTGCTTAGCAATGCTTAGAATGATACGATGACATCTATACCCACATACACACTTCTTTATGAAATCTTTTATGGTTTATTTAAGCAGTAAAGGATACTGGTAGTTTGATAAAAATAAAAAAATAAAACTACTGTTTTGACGTGGGTGATTATTGGCAATAGCCGGTTGTATATGTTTTAACGTGTACGTAGATAGGGTGGAGTATTGCCCATGTCACAATAAGGACCGAGCTTATGTGTTGTTTTCAGGCCAAGATAACTGTACATCCACAAGTACTGAAATGGGACAGTCTTAACCTATTAAATTAGTTGAATATTAGCTTTGCACATTGGTAGGCAGTTGTAGCACGGGCATTCCGGGTATTGGTTTGCTCGAGGGAGGTGTCATCACCGAGGTGTTGGCATCTGCCGTTGTAACGGTGTACGCCTGGCTATGAATTGGGGCTGTTGTTGTACCATTTGAGCCGCGGGCTCTGAATACCATTGCTTCACCGTTTGTTTGCTTCCATCATAGTCAGGGGTAACGTCATTGGGCTAGTGCAAAGTTAAGATTCAAGTAATCGAACAGTTTCGTTATGAACTCCTCGCGGGCATACCAAAGGAAGTGTGTCTTATAGCTTGCAAAAAGGGAGAACATATCTTGTGGGTAAAGCAGTACAAACTCTGCAGAGTCTAAACCTAATCGATTAGCCGCGCTCGCGGTCATGAGCACTTGGTAAAGTCATCACATAGTTAGCTGTTTCTGTTTTCAAAAATCTTTGATAAAATGATTTGGAAAGTGGTTTACAACCTTTAATGACACTTATTGTTACATTTGTTCATATAAGACCATGGAGGGTCTTTTTCGTTAATTTACTCACAAAGGGCCGTGAGTAAAATATTATTATTCTTTTTATTACCTGTTATTTCAATTACTTATCAAATTTTCTTAAAAGTTTTATTTATGCTTTCCATTACTATTCAGTATTACTTCATTCAAAACTTTCGCTTTATGCAAAACAACCGTAGAAACCCACTCTCTATTTCAGCCTGCATTTATTCCAGGAATTGCATACACTACAAAGTCTTGCGAGTACCAATGTACTCAACTTGCTCCAACAATGTTTTTAGGTGAAGAGCAGGATTACAATAATGACGGAAATGAATATGAGGAACCTGCGAATTTTAGCGACGACTGATCTTTCTAGGTTCATCTCAGCAGTTGCCTGTGGAATTATGGAATAGTTGGCATACTATGAGACATGGTTTTAATTTCCTGCTACTTTTGGTATTGTAATAACACTATAAAACTTGTGATGTAATAAAAGTGTGTATCTGTGTGGCTGTAATATCCAAATTGTGTTTGTGCGTGCCAGCCACTGATCATGGGAATGGCACAGGAGGCACTTAAGAGCCTCATATTTATGTTACTTAGTGACATAAAAATGAGGGTCTCACACACATCATAGCTGATGGAGTCCAGAATGCAGCAGACATTGTTTTGGGTAAGTTCCTAGTTAACTCAGTACCAGCAGTAGTTTTGTTTGTTTCTGGAGCTTCTCATTATTTTATTTCTCGAGATTTTTCTGTTGGAAATGGGTTGAAAATGGTGAACCTTCAACACATGTTAATATGTTATTAGTCTAATCCCCTAGATTAGAATTCCAATCTAATGTAGGATGTTCTATGGTAAAGTTGCTGATAGATGAGATAGAGTTCCTAGCGAACCTTATAGTGTTGGATACCCAGACCTTAGATGTCATATTGGGAATGGATTGATTGTCCAAACATATGGCTATCTTGGATTGTGGTAGAAGAGTTGTTTCAGTTGAGAACCTGAATGGTAAGAAAGTGGAGTGTCAAGCGACCGCAGTTCGTGATGGTCAACTAATGGTCAATAGTGTAAAGGTTGTCAGTTTGGAGGAAGTAACAGTTGTTAGTGAATATCAGAATGTGTTCCCAAAGGATTTGCCTAGAATGCCACCAGACCAAGATATTGAGTTTGTGATTGAATTGGTGCCTGATACAACCCCAATAGCCAAGAGACCATATAGAATGCTGATCGATGAGCTAGTAGAATGAAGAAGCAGATTGAAGAGCTATTGGGGAAAGGTTTTGTAAATCCTAGTTCATCGCCATGGGGAGCACCTATTTTGTTTGTCTGAAAGAAAGATGAAAGTTTAAGGATGTGCACTGATTATCGTGCACTTAATGAAGTGACAATAAAGAACAAGTATCCGCTACCCATGATCAATGAATTGTTTGATCAGTTAAGAGGAACCAAAGGAAGCTATGATGGAGCCTGATGCAGAGGGTTAGCCAACAATGTCTACTACCAAGATTGTTGAAAAGGTTCTGTCTCAAAGCAGCGCCACAAGAAAATTCCTAAACAATGTTGGATTACATTCAACCACTCCAAACGCTGCAAAGGGTTCCAAAGAACAAGCTCTTGAGGAACAGCTTGAGGAGGAGAGACGAGGAGTGCTGAAGTTCGAACGACCGTTCAGCAACAACAACAAGAAGTAGAAGACTTGAAGCAAAAAGCACAAGCATCAGATGAAGCACTGATCAGAACCCAAAAGGAAGTTGAGGATATAAAGAAGAGGCAAAAGGAGAATGATGCAATTATTTGCTGTCTCATGCGAATGGCTGGTCAAGCCAACTTGTGACTTTATGAATCTGTTCACTAGTAACCTTTGGATCTGTTTTAGACAAGGATACTTATTTTGCATGGCTGGTAACCTGGTTCACTGGTACTAGCTTGAAGTGGTGGTTTAAGTATTGTGAACAAAGTTTGTGACTCTTAATGTATCTGTGGATAATTCGTGCTACTCTATGCAATGTATTGATTGGTCTCCTGAAAATATCGTGTGCTGTGGCTGTAAAAATGGATCATATGTGGGCTGACAGAAGTGTTAATGATGAAACTTCATGGCGATGCTACATCTATCTATGACGAAATTATTCATCATAGAAAATGACAGATTATTACTTCCATGACGAAAATTCATGTCCACATGACAATCATCAGTAACAAAACATTTGTGTCACAACACATGCCACATCACCTCACACCTTAAATGCTGATGTGGCATTGGACTATTCAATGATGAAAATGCATGTCCACATGGCACTGATCTGTGATGAAACATTTGCGTCACAAGACGTGCCACATCACCTCACACCTTGGCTGATGATGTCGCACTGGGGTGTTCCATGACGAAAATGAATGACGTTTTGGGTACAATTAATGATGGTTATATTCAACATAGAAGTGAACTCTTCACTTACGGAAATGTAATTAATGATGGTTTCTAAGACAAGTTGAATTTTGTCATAAAGTCATCATAAAAAACCTACAATGACGTTTTTGGGACTAATGATGATGAGTTTGGACCATCATTAAAAATCACTTTTCTTGTAGTGATGTCTAAACATACTAGTCACGATCTAATGACCCATGTTGGCAATTAACTAGCAACCAACTAATAAACAAAAATTCTAGGGTGACAAATGAACATGGCATACAAATAATAATGATAAGGCGGACATAAATTAAATGGGTTGATTAACTATTCCTAAATTAATTGAAATCATTTTTAATTTGAATTAGCATGCAATAATTTGAAACAATGTAATTTTAAAATATGGGATCAACATGGTCAAAGCACAACTTGCCTTGAAAAAGCTCTTGCCCCTACTCTGAACCTTATTCTTGGATCAACACTTCACCCTCGAACCCCTAGGGCACTTCAACTTCTAAGCGTAACGAATAAATAAATAATAAATATAAAAATAGAGAGTAAAATTGACTCAAGAAATTAAATAAAATTCACCATTAAATATAGCACAATTTTCAAAATTTTAGGCTCTGAAATCACCTCAATCAAAGTCCGTATGAGCAAGAACGAGCTATTTGAAGTTTGAAAATACAAATAAAAGATTAAGTCAAATTTATTGAATTATTTTTCTACGAAAAATATAATTATGATGTCATGCTGACGTCATCATGACACGTGGACCAATTAGACACTAACATGTGTCACGGCTATTTCGAATTTCCAACCGAAATAATTTTTAAAAGAAAAACCATGATTATGACATCACTACTAATGACATCGACTGAATTAAATAAATAAATACTTTTTCTGGAATATCTCTATTACAATAGCATGTGGGCCCACGGTCTTTAGACCGGGTTTACAGATCTACCCAAGTCCATGGTGGACTCGGCTCACAGCACCATTACCTCTGATAGGTGGGACCAACAAGCGTGATGTCAAGGATGATGTCATCATGACTCAGCTCGACTGTGATGCCTCGATTCCCATGCAACATGTGGCGACTTGACTCCCTACCCTACTGTGTTCTTCTTGGCCGAGAGCTCGCTCCACTGAAGCTCCGTTGAGCTTCAAAGGCTAGAGAACAGAGAAGAGGGGTTTTGAAACTTGCTGGCTCCAGTAAGAATTCCTTCAATTCCTTTGACCCTAAGACACCCTAGGGCCTCTTGACCACAGATCCCACCTCGATTTCAGGTTAGACCACACAAAGTCTCCTCCCACCGTGACATTATCTTCTTTGGCTCCGGCGCATGGTGCCAAGCACTTCCACCTGCTCTCCATAGGTGCTCAATCTGTGCTTTTCCAGGCTTGAACATCACCAATTCTTCCTTGTGACTAACCGGACCTTCCTCCGCCGCCTAGCTTTGCCATGGACCTACTTCCGACCAGTGTTGATGGGAAACAACCTCTCCCCTGGAATCTTCACCCTCTGCTCGAGCTCACCATGCTGCCCGCTCGGCCTGCCTCACCGTAGTTCGCCGCCAGTGAGTCATCCTTCGCCTTCTCTGTCTCGGGTTGCCGACGTGTGGACCTAGAGTGTCAGTCTCTCCCTTGCAACCGAGCCAGCTAACTGGTGGCCCCACCCTGTCAGCCAAGCGCGCCTGAACTCAGTTCAAGCCTAAGTCAAGAATACACTTTCACTTTTGGAAAATGTATTTTCCAATTTCAGGCATTTTTCAGGACAGAAAGCATTCAAATGTCTATAACTTTCACAAGGTAGCTCCAAATTCTATGAAATTAGTCTCTAAATTTTTGTAAAATCATTAAGATTCTGGATATAGAAAAATATTTTAAATTTTCTCCATGTAAAGTATTTGAAATTCAAATTTGAACTATAGGCCTAATATATGCTTGATGTAAAATTTTTGCAATTAGTCTCCAAATTTGGTGAAACCAATTTTAACTTGTTCCTGAAGTCTTTAGCTTTTCAAATATATAAATATTTAGATTTGGACTTAGTTTGCAAAAAAAATTGTGATTAGGTTCATTTCAATGCATTTAAATTTCAAATGCTTATATCTAGTGCAAATAAGCTTCAAATTTAGTAAAAAAAACCAGTTTCTATGCCTTGAAAAAATGTTACTCTCTCTATTTTTATAAGAATATCTAGGTTAGTCTATGATTAATTATTATGTGTATTTTATGGCTATTTCATGTGAAGTACAAAGTGTAGGTGTATGATTAATGTAGCAAGCTTCATTTAATTTGAAATTTAGAACCTGTGCTTTTGAAACATCATAAACTTGTGTCCTATAACAGTAGATTAATATGTGTAACATGCCCAGAATGTCACCACAACAAGCATTATTAATAACTTAACAACAATTTAAAGAACTACAGCAATATCAATGTTAATTAAAAAAAATTTCGACAGCATGAATCCTCTTAAACTAGGTTCTAGGCATCAACAATAGGATAGCAGCATAAGGAATAATAAAAGATAATAACACAACTTAAACCGAGGGTTTAAACATTATCAAGAAAAGGAAATAAATCTTAACCATACATGAACAACTACGAAGTTAAACATTTAACCAACATAACCAACGAGACAACATAATTCACTAGAATCATCTATTACAATGACATTCGGTTATGCAATTGTCTAGTTGTGTGGTGCTAGGTGTAGTGAGTACGCTATCTCCCCATTCCCGTATGTCAATCTCAAAGTACCTAAAAAAGCATTAAACAACAAGCGTGAGATCAAAACTCGGCAAGTATAACTTACAAAGCAGATAACCATGCAAGAGTTTATTTGATAATATAACACAAGAATAATCAAGGACTTGCAAGTAGTTAACATCCGTGCAATGCCTCATGCTTTTATGCTCAAGAATGCTCCCTTGGAAGTTTATACCGGTATAACTTGAATGCACACCCGTCGGTGCCACACTCTCATTCCCTTCCATCCCAGTGGAATGGCCTACTCTTAAGGTCCCGCTCCCATCCAACCCTGTGGATGGGACTACGAGGTAGGATTTTCCCTGAGCTCTCCAGATTAGTCATATGTCCACATATGACTTTTTTACCGACCTGGCTCGTATCACCTTTCATGGCATGGATGCAAATGATGCAAAAGAGCAACTAAAACTTCATTTTCTTGCCATTAATCCTCTTCACAAACATGGACATATGTTATATCAACGAATGCAATATGCACACAATTCATCAAGATACAAATTTAACAATAATCACTATGGCTCATCACAAACCATCCCCAACTGTACATTATACTTGCTGAGTTTTGAACTCACGCTTGTTTAATGTTTTTTTAGGTACTTTGAGATTGACATACGGGAATGGGGAGATAGCACCCTGACTACACCTAGCACCACACAACTAGACAATTGCATAACTGAATGTCATTGTAATAGATGATTCTAGTGAATTACGTTGTCTCATTGGTTATGCTGGTTAAATGTTTAACTTCATAGATGTTCATGTGTGGTTAAGACTTATTTCCTTGTGTTGAGAATGTTTAAACCCTCGGTTTAAGTTGGGTTATTATCTTTTATTATTCCTTATGCTTCTATCCTATTGTTGATGCCTAGAACCTAGTTTAAGAGTATTCATGCTGCCGAAATGTTGTTTAATTGACATTGATATTGCTGCAACTGTTCTTTAAATTGTTGTTAAGTTATTAATAACGCATGTTGTGGTGACATTCTGGGCACACTAGGTGCCGGGGTGTTACAATATGTCACCTTTTGTACCTTAGTTTACCGCTTAATCATGTCTAATAGTTCGTGTAGGTTTCGATCAACCCTAGGTTGACTATGTCTCAACCTTCATTAATATAAATGATTTTAGCCACTAAAATTTGTGAATAAATATGTTTATGTACAATTTTGGCCTCTTGAATTTGTAGAATAAAACTTTAATTTTCAAAATTTGTTGTGCGCTATATGTAGTTGTTGGACCTAAACCCTAATCCTCGCCGATCTAACGCGCACACACTCACACTTGTCCTCATGAATGGTTTTATTGTGACTTTGTTTGACTTATTTTTGCCGCATGTATATTGTCTTCTTTTTGCCTTTATTAAATTGGTTATTTGCTTTGCTTCTTGGTAAATGACGTCTAGAGCCCAACGTTTCGGATACCGTCACCAACAACCCCAACTCCACCCAGGAAGTCACTGAGCAAGGCAAGCACCCTCCTTTGACCATGTTGACCTACTATTTTAATGAGGTTACCTTGTTTTATCAAAACTATTATGCATGCGCTATGTTTAATAAACTTTACTATATTGTGGGATTTGGTAGAAATATACCTAGCTCATGGGATTTCCTTAATTAATGTTGACATGAGGACATTAAAAACCCTAGATTATGGATATACATACAATAATGTCAATTGGGTATGCACGATTATTAAATGCACATGCTTAGTATACTCTAGAAATGGGATCATGAACGGATGGCTATACTATTCGTGATAAATAATAAATTTTGGACATATTTGGGAGGAGACATGTGTTGTTAAGTAATTTAAAAAGGTTGGATATGATAGTAAAGAATGCTGATATTTTGATAAAAATAAAAATAAAAATAAAACTATGGTTTGACGTCGGCAAAATATAGCAAAGCCGGTTGTGCGAGGTTTGGACTTGCACGTAGTGTAGGGGGAGTCTTTCACCTGAGTTATTTAAGGACCAAATGTAGTGTTTGTTAAACCCAAGAAATTCAGTATGACCACAAGTGCACCAACACTAGTTAGAAGTTTTGGTATTTTCACAAAATTGGTTGGAATTGGAAATGTTTGTTGGAAAAATCTTTATTTCAAATTTGGTGCCAAGAATTTGGCAACAGACGAATTGTTACACACAATCATGGAGGACTGGGAGTTGTTATATTTATGCTATTCATACTTATTATTTATATACCTATCAAATTTCTCTTACAAAACTACGCTTGCAATCTACTATTCAGTATTTACAATTCAATTTCGCTTTATGCAAATAAACTTAGTAGCCTTCTTCGTGATATAGCCTGCATTTATTATATATTTGTGATACACTACAAGTCTTGCAAGTACATACGTGTACTCAACCTTGCTATTTAATATTAAGAGAATGAAGAAACCGAAGTTCTCGACTTTGACGCGGTTTACGGGGACTATACTGACGAGTTTTTCTAGGGTCTTGCCTATGGACTTTTGGGTAAAAGGCATACTACCAAGCAGAAATAAACATTCACATAAATCATAAAAATTTTGAGCTCAATATAAACTGGTAACCATTTCTCCCTATAGCAAGGCGTACACCGTTGCACCGATATGCATTTACCCACACCTCAGTGTGGAAGCCCCTTAAAAGAAAACCTACATAGAATGCTTATGCTACCCCAGCCTTCCAATATGCAAAGCTAGTTCTAAATAACTTAATAGGTTAAAGCTGTCACATACCAGTAATTGTGGTTGTACGGTTATCTTGTCCTAAAAACAACACAATTGTTTGGTCCTTAATGCGACCGAGGCACGAAAATCTCCTCCTATCTACGTGTAAGTTAATGCTCACACTACCGGCTATTGCCAATAACTCACTTCCGTCAAAACCATAGTTTTATTTTCATTTTTAGGCCCTGTTTGGTACAGTTCTAGATTCTTTGTAGAAACATTTTAGGTAGAATCAGAATCATTGTATGGAAACCATTTGGCTAGCTGTCTAGATTCAGATTCTGGAAAGAGGATGAAGTGGTGAAAATGACTGAAGTGCCCTTTGTATTTGTGATGGATTTGTAGTACATTTTAATGTAAGAAATAACGATGAAATACATGCATCCATAATAATCTCATTACAGAATTTTTGTATCAATGTTCAGCCATTCAAATACAAGAGGCAGCAAAACATATCATCATATGATAAAGTGAACTATGATCTAGATTCCATAATTGCCTTTGCAAGATCATCACGAAATCTATCCATATTTATGTCATTTGCATCGGATGTAGCCGTAATTGATGAATTTTGAGACGACTGATGTCTCGCATATCTTTGTGGTATTGTTGGCATGTAATCTGGATTCTCATCACACATTTGAAAATCTATGTCAACCGCATGATTTTCACGAATGTAGTTATGGAGACACATGGTTGCTGCAACAATCATCTTCTGTTTGTTCATCGGGTACGTAGGCATCTTTAGAAGTATCCTCCACTTAATCTTCGAGACACCAAAGGTACGCTCAACAACATTATGAAGGCTAGAGTGCAAATAGTTGAATACCTCTTGCTGACCAGACGGTGCCACACTGTAACACCCCAAAATTTTACTTTTCCTAAATTCATGTGTGATTTGGCACTTTGGTGAATTTTTGGAATTTTCTGGAATTTATTTGGATTTATTTGGAATTTATTTGAATTTATTCCATTTTGAAATAATTGAAGAATTTAATTTTGCAAATAAATTTTTGTTGGAAATATTTTATTTGAGTCCAAAATGATCCAGCATTTTCCAGAATTTTTCTCGAATTTTTCCGAGTCATTTGCTATTTTTAATGAATTAAATGAATTACTAGGAATTATTTTAAATATTAAATCGCTGAAAATCAAACTCGGTCAAGTAATCGTTCATCCGATCGAGCCCGAAGTCGACTTGTTCGAAGTCCGACCGAGCCACGTGACTGACTAACCCACTCCTAACTCCTAATCAATCCCAACCGTTGGATCAAGATCCAACGGCCGAGATCCGACTTCACCCGAAAGCCGATGTCCTGACCGGCCTCGCGCCTGCGCGATCGGGCCGTTGATCGCGCCACGCGGACGGTCAAATGACAGGCTGCCTCCGCCGAGTCCGAGCCGGACTACGCGAGAGGCCGCTGCGGACCGACCAGGGTTCCGCCGGAAAGCACGCCTCCCGGCTATTTAATGCCCTGACGCACCCCCGAGGATCGCCATCCCACGCCGTCTCGAAACCCTAGCTCACGCCGCTAGGATCCCCACCGCCTCGCCGCTATATTGCTCGTGAGTTGGTAAAGCACTCCGCCGCTGCTCGCTGCTTCGCCACCGCCCGCTATCCTCCGCCGACGCTGACCCTGCATCTGCATCCCTTGCGCCAAGGCGCACTGCGTTTACCATCCACTTCACGGAGGAGCCTCGCAGTCGCCAGCCGGCGTGTCATCGCTATCGCCGGCCCGCAAGCCGCACGCCATTGCTTGCCGCTCGAGCTATCTCACCGTCTCGATCAAGATCGCACGATCTGCATCTTGCCACGCTATCGCACGGTGAGGTTTCGTTATTTATCTTCTAGATTCAATCTCAACCATTGATCTAAACCAACGGTTCAGACAACTGCTTCACCCCAAACGCCAGTAATACCAGATTCCAACTGGGCCGCTGATTTTCAAATCAACGCCTAGATTCTAGCCACGTGGCCGTAAGGCCAACCGCCAAGCGTGCCACGGGCCAAGGCAGAGAACGTGTCTCCGACACGGGCCCGCGATGTCACGCCCAAATCGCACTATGACGTCACGATGACGCCATGGCGCCCGCATGTCGCTGGTCGTCTACCGGTGCGCCGACGCCGCAAGAATGACGCTACAAAGGACTCCCAATTGCCAAGACTGGGCGGTCGAGCTCATTGACGCTGATGACATCACCCGAGTGGACTCCACATGTCGGGCCTTCACGTGGAGCCGTGGACCGAGTCCACCAGACCCGAGAGCCGTGACCAAGTCCATGGACGGCCGACGCCACCACCCAATCAGAGCCGACACGGTCCATGCCGACGCAATAATTAATTTCCAAAAAGAAAATGATTTAATAAATCGGCTTTAATAATTGATTTGAATTTCAAACTTCAAACGCTTGTAACTTTTATGCTTTCAACTCCGATTTGAGCGATTCAAATTTCTAAATTTGTATAAAATTGAGATCTACCTAAATATGAATTTTATTTAATTTTTGACTAAAGTTTTTCTCTGTAATATTATTTAATTGATTATTTAAACTTTAAATAATCATAACTTTTTATGCTTTAACTCCAAATTTGATTATTCTAGCTTTCTAAAAATCCGTAAAATTATGTTCTCTCTGCTTATGGATTTTATTTGGAGTTTTGGGATGTTTTTGCCTAGTGTTTATTTGGGTATTTGCTATTTGCACGCTTTTACGAGTAGACGTTTTAGGCTTAAGGATTCAAGGAGAAGTGTTGACTCAGTGATCTAACTCAAGACCAAGAGCAAGTACTTTTGAAGGCAAGTTGTGCTTTGACCATATTGATCCTATTTCAAATCTATTTTGATTTAAACTATTGCATGCTAGTTCAATTAGAAAGATACTTTGTTTAAACATGGGGGTTAGATAAATACCAATTTGTCAGATGACACCTTGATTATTTAAGTATGTGCCATGATCCCTTGTCACCCTAGTTGTGGATTACTAGTTGGACATTATTAAATTGCCAACATGGGTTTAGACCGTTGTAGTACATCGCTTAGACTCCACGTGCTCATGACATGATTTTTGGACAATCAAATGCTAATATGGACTTAATGATATATTGAACCTGTTTTGGAAAAGTATCATGATGTTGACAGACGTGGTGCATGGTAATCAATCGGGTTTGATAAACAGCTGACCGCATGTGGCAAGAGTAATCAGGGCCAGCAGGCATTGGGAGTGTTGATTTGGTTTTTCGGGTAGTCTTGCCTCGGTCACTCTAAGGACTTAACCTTGCAAGCCTTTGAACTCGGGTCATACTTGCAACCACATGGGAATGGGACGGGCCCTAGTTGACTAAGTCGCTAAGGACTCACTTGTGGAGCCTCAGGGTGTCAGGGCTACACCGCTTTGTGTGATTGCAATGGGAGCGATCGTACGTGGGCCAGGTACCCATCTAACGGTGTGTTGGTCCCATACTTCGCTTTGGCTAAGGGAAGGGATGGTGTAGAGCACGAACCTAGAGGACCACCTCGTGTTGTTTGAGGCTTCCAAAGGCTTTGTTACTGAACTCGCCTGTGGTGTGTTTGACCATCTTGTGGGTAAAGTGCATAACCTCCGCAGAGTGTAGAATCTATTTGAATAGCCGAGTCCACTGATCGACAATGCCTGAATTACAATAAGGGTTAGATTTTCTCAAAATAACTTGGATTTGAAAAGGTTGGTTTTAACAAAGAAGATGATGGAAATATGGTTTAGGATGGGGAAAATGTTTGTTAAACTTCTTGAAAAGTTATTTATGCTTTACTTATTTCTACCGCTTTCGAATCTACTTTTATTACTTGTCAAAAGTCACTGTAAATATACCTTGAGCTATTCCTTTGTACCAAGCCATGCATATAGTATATTAGCTTGCATTCGTGGCATGACTTGTCGAGTACCAAGTACTCACCCTTGCCTCAACACAATACCGGGCTGAAGAGGAGATTACGCCAGCTGGGAGGATTTCCAAGAAGACCCGCCTACTTAGGGATGCGAGCCTGGGCCATTGCCTCGTGGTATACCGGATGGCGCCACTAAGTTTATTTGATTTTCCGCCGTTATTTCTCTTAAAGTTTCGCTTGCAAGGCATATATTTGTAACTCGGCCATAAGGTCGAGTAACCCCTTTGATTATTTAAATAAAGTACTTTTGATAGTATCGTTTGGTATGATTGTGATATATACCGATGTTAAGATCAGGTGCACTAGCTGCTCCTCGACTAGTGCCGAATACACGAGGGTCCGGATTTGCAAATTCGGGTCCCGACAGAGGTGGTATCAGAGCCATACTTGACTCAGAGGCTCAACCCTAAGCTAGAATGGTCGAGTGAGGATAAAACCTATTTTCTAAAGCTAAAATTTGTGAAGACAAGAGATGACATCTCGACTTATCCCCTTCTCTCTTTTCTTGTCTCTTGCTGAAATTTTCCTTACCTTGTCACAATTTAAAATTCCGAGTTCTACGTAAAGCACTCTTGTGACAGATGGAGGTTTTCGATGAGTGAGCATAGGTTCTATAGCGAGACTCCTACTAGTCACACATAGAAGAAAGAGTCACCCTTTAGGCGTTAGGACTCCAGAGAGTTAGTCTGATTTGATTTTCATTGTTTGCTAAGTGCAAAGATGTGTTGCAAGGCCCTTTAGGCATTGTAAGCAGCCATACCAAGTTATTAATAATAAAGTTGGACCTTGTTACCCCCTTTCGCCCGCATAAGTTCCATATTACTTGTCTATTCTTGTTTCCCTCTCATCTCTAAACCTAGAGCAAGTCGACAAATGGTGAACACCCGTGGAAACTTTGGAAGCAATGGGAGTGGATCTCGCCTCTAAATAGAACCCCAATGATGGAGCACCAAAGCACCACCGCTGATATGCAGAGTTTTGGAGCCTTTCTGCTGCGCCTGACTACTTGATGCATGCTATGATGCAACAAATGCAGCATCGCCACCGCTCAGGCCATCGCTAATCAAGTTAATCGGGCCACGCTGTAATACAAAGGTCAGCCGAGTTCATGAGAACTCACCCACCCACTTTCTTCCGGGAATGCCAATCCATTGGAGGCCGATGATTGGTTAAGATCAATTGAGAGGAAGCTACACATAGCTCAATGCATAGGGAATGAGAAGGTACTTTACGCTCTCATCTGGCTTGGAAGGAACAATACGAATGGTGGAGAACTTCGTGCCACGCAAGAGAACCCTCAAGATATCACTTGGGAAGAATTCACACTGCAAGATTCTCGACAAAGATCACGTGCCTCAAGGAATCATGGACCTTAAGAAGGAGGAGTTCAGAAAGCACCGAGGCAAGGTAATCACCCAAGGTCGACTACTCCCGAACAAGTTCACACAAATAGCACGCTACGCACCGAGGATGTAGCGGCGAGTATAAATCCGCATACCTCGCTTATGAAGGGACTTAACGCAGGATTGCAAGACTTAGATGCATGCTTTTAGTTCAAACCCTCGGTTCAACTCCGAACGAAAGTAGGATGTTCCTGTGAGAATACTAATAGATGGAATAGAGTTCCTAGCAAACCTTATAATTTTGGAGACCTGGACCTTAGATGTTATATTGGGAATGGATTGGTTATCCAAGCAGTGGCTGATTGATTGTGGACGAAATGACTATAATGTCGGAATCCATTACTATCCTGAAGGCCAACGAGTAGCCGATGCCCTGAGTCGGAAAAGTCATACCGTGAGTACGCTGCTAGCCACAAGTCGTGATGAGTTATGTAAGGATTTTCTAAAATGAGGATTGAGGTGGTACTCAGCGGATTCTGGCCGCATTGGAAGTAAAGCCTACTTTAGAGGACCGATCCAGAAGGACGTATGATGATGACAGGATCCGTGAGGATTAAGTCCAAAAGGAGGAAGGCAAGGCAGAGGACTTCAAGTTGATGAGCAAGGCACGTTGTGGATGAAGGATCGTGATTTGTGTGCCTAACAAAAAGGAGTTAAAGCAATCGATTCTCGAAGAAGCCCATGACTCCAAGTACTCGATTCATCCCGAAGCGCCAAGATGTATCAGATCTCAAGGAGAGATTCCGTGGCCGAGTATGAAACGTGTGAAGTTGCCGAGCATGTTGCATTGTGCGACGATGCCAGAGTCAAGGCAATGCATCAAAGACCAAACAGGATTGCTACAAATTACCAAGATACCTCGAGTGGAAGTGGAGGAAATCGAATGGATTTCACACGGCTTAATCGAAGACTCAAGGAGGTTGTGACTCCATATGGGTTATAGTGGATCGCTTGACTAAAGTAGCCCATTTTATCCCCGTGAAGACCACTTACTCTGGGAGATAAATTAGCGTAATTATACATGATCAGATTGTTTGTTTGCACGAGTGCCAAAGAGGATTGTATCGACAGAGGTACCCAATTTACCTCAAGGTTCGGAATAAGTTGCATGAAGCCATGGGAACCCGCTTAAACTTCAAGATGCCTTATCATCCATGATTTGATGGATGCAGACCGAAAGCGGTCAACCAGATTCGAGGATATGTTGAGAGCTTGTACATTGGCTTATGCTACCTCTGGGATAAGAGTTTGCCGATGCCGAGTTCGGTTACAACAATAGTTATCGTGCCGCTTTATGTGATGTCACCTGAGGGCATCAGATGGTCGACCTCACTGACGCCATTGAATTGAATGAGACCGGCGAGCGTGTCTTTGGGCCTGATATTCTTCAAGAGGTCAAGAACAGACGCCATGATTAGGGAAAGGTTGAAGATAGCCCAATCTCGACAAAAGAGTTATGCCGACAATCGCCGCCGAGATTTGAGTTTTGGAACCGTAAGACTTTGTATACCTGCAGTTACGCCTCAGTGAGTTAAGAGGTTCCATGCCAAAGGGAAACTTGCACCTGCTATGTTGGACCATTTAAGATTTTGAGCCGCAGAGGCGGTTGCTTATCACCGAGTTGCCACAATGCATGGGAGTACATGATGTATTCCATGTGTCCTGGGCTTTGAAGAAGTGTCTCGAGTTCTCGAGGAAACAGACACGCCAGAGTCAATTGAGTTGCAGGGAGGATTTGACCTATAAGGAGTATCCCGTGAGGATTCTAGACACAATGGATCGAGAAACCAGAAACAAGTCAACCCGCTTCTCAGAGAGTTCAAAGGAGCAACCATGCAGAGAGAGCGGTTACTGGGAGCGAAGAGGATTTGAAGGAAGAATTTCAAACCTATTCCTTTAGTAAGCTTCCTAATCTCGTGGACTAGATTCTATTAAGGGGGAGGTTTGTAACACCCCAAAATTTTACTTTTCCTAAATTCATGTGTGATTTGGCACTTTGGTGAATTTTTGGAATTTTCTCGAATTTATTTGGATTTATTTGGAATTTATTTGAATTTATTCCATTTTGAAATAATTGAAGAATTTAATTTTGCAAATAAATTTTTGTTGGAAATATTTTATTTGAGTCCAAAATGATCCAAAGTATTTTCCAGAATTTTTCCGAATTTTTCTGAAATCATTTGCTATTTTTAATGAATTAAAATGAATTACTAGGAATTATTTTAAATATTAAATCGCTGGAAAATCAAACTCGGTCAAGTTGCATCATCCGATCGAGCCGAGTCGACTCAGGTTCGAAAGTCCCGACCCGAGCCACGTGACTCGACCGAACCCACTCCTAACTCCTAATCAATCCCAACCGTTGATCAAGATCCAACGGCCGAGATCCGCCGACTTCGACCCGAAAGCCGTCCGACCGGACCCGTCGCGCTTCGGCGACGGGGCCGCTTGATCGCGCTTAATGCGGACGGGCCAAGCGATTATGTTGCCTCCGCCGAAGTCCGAGCCGGACTCGCCGGCGAGCGCCGACCGACCGACTAGGGTTCCGCCGAGCACGCCTCGGCTATTTAATGCCCGGATCGCACCCGAGGATCGCCATCCCACGCCGGTCCCGAAACCCTAGCTCACGCCGCTAGGATCCCCACCGCCTCGCTATTGCTCGCCGAGTTGGTAAAGCACTACCGCCGCGTTTCGCTGCTTCGCCACCGCCCGCCATCCTCCGGCCGACGCTGACCTCGATCTAGATCCCTTGCGTTAAGGCGCACTCCGTGCCTACCATCCACTTTCACGGAGGGCCTCGCAGCGCTGGCCGGCGTGTTATCGCTATCGCCCCGGGCCGCCAAGAAGCCGCCGACGCCATTGCCGCGCTGAAGCATATCTCACCGGCCGATCAAGATCGCACGATCCGCATCTTGCCACGCCATCGCACTGAGGTTTCGCATTTATCTCTAGATTCAATCTCAACCATTGGATCTAAATCCAACGGCCTGTGATTAACCGCTCACCCCAAACGCGTAATACCAGCATTCAACTGGGCCGTTGATTTTCAAATCAACGGCCTAGATCTAGCCACGCGGCCGTAAGGCCAACCGCCACGCGGCGCCGTCAGCCAGAGAACGGTTCCGACACGGGCTCGCATGTCACGCTCAGCTAAATCGCACCATGACGCCACGATGACGCCATGGCGGGCCCGCGATGTCGCTGGTCGTCCCAAATTGTACGGCCGACAAGAATGACGCTGCTGGGACCCCACTGCCAAAGACCGTGCCCGGCCGACGCCGGGCCGATGACGCTACCCGAGTGGGACCCACATGTCGGGCCTCACGTGGAGCCAGTGGACCGAGTCCACCGAGACCCGAGCCAAGCGTGGACCAAGTCCATGGACCTACTGACGCCACCACCAATCAGAGCCGACACGTCCATGCCGACGCAATAATTAATTTCCTAAAAAAAAAAGAAAATGATTTAATAAATCAGTTTAATAATTGATTTGAATTTCAAAACTTCAAACGCTTGTAACTTTTATGCTTTCAACTGATTTGAGCGATTCAAATTTCTAAATTTGTATAAAATTGAGATCTACCTAAATATGAATTTTATTTAATTTTTGGACTAAAGTTTTTCTCTGTAATATTATTTAATTGATTATTTAAACTTTAAATAATCATAACTTTGCTTTTAACTCCAAATTTGACGATTTCCAGCTTTCTAAAAATCAGAAAATTATGTTCTCTCTGTTTATGGATTTTATTTGGAGTTTTGGGATGTTTTTGCCTAGTGTTTATTTGGGTATTTGCTATTTGCACGCTTACGAGTGCAGACGCTGAAGTGCCTAAGGATTCAAGGAGAAGTGTTGAATCAGATCTAACTCAAGACCAAGAGCAAGTACTTTTTGAAGGCAAGTTGTGCTTTGACCATATTGATCCCATTTTGAAATCTATTTTGATTTAAACTATTGCATGCTAGTTCAATTAGAAAGATACTTTGTTTAAACATGGGGGGTTAGATAAATACCAATTTGCTGTATGACACCTTGATTATTTAAGTATGTGCCATGACCCTTGTCACCCTAGTTGTGGATTACTAGTTGGACATTATTAAATTGCCAACATGGGTTTAGAACGTTGTAGTACATCGCTTAGACTCGCTACGTGCTCATGACATGATTTTGGACAATCAAATGCTAATATGGACTTAATGATATATTGAACCTGTTTTGGAAAAGTATCATGTGATGTTGACGTGACGTGCATGGTAATCAACCGGGTTTGATAAACAAGCTGACCGGGCATGTGGCAAGAGTAATCAGTGGGCCAGCTTGTGGCATTGGGAGTGTTGATTTGGTTTTTCTCGTAGTCTTGCCCTCGGTCACTCTAAGGACTTAACCTTGCAAGCCTTTGAACTCGGGTCATACTTGCAACCACATGGTCGGAATGGGACGGCCCTAGTTGACTAAGTCGCCAAGGACTCACTTGTGGAGCCTCAGGGTGTCGGGCATAACTGCTTTGTGTGATTGTACGGGAGCGATCGTGGCCGTGGGCCAGTACCCATCTAACGGTGTGTTGGTCCCATACTTCGCCTTGGCTAAGGGAAGGATGGTGTAGAGCACGAACCGAGAGGACCACCGTGTTGTTTGAGGCTTCCGAAAGGCTTTGTTACGGGAACTCGCCTTTGTGGTGTTTGGATCAGTATCTTGTGGGTAAAGTGCATAACCTCGCAGAGTGTAGAATCTATTTGAATAGCCGAGTCCACTGTGATCCGACAATGCTCGAATTACAATAAGGGTTAGATTTTCTCAAAATAACTTGATTTGAAAAGGGGTTGGTTTAACAAAGAAGATGATGGAAATATGGTTTAGGATGGGGAAAATGTTTGTTAAACTTCTTGAAAAGTTATTTATGCTTTACTTATTTCTACCCGAATCTACTTTTTATTACTTGTCAAAGTCAAATCGCAAATATACCTTGAGCTATTCCTTTGTACCAAGCCATGCATATAGTATATTAGCTTGCATTCTGTGCATGACTTGGTTTGAGTACCAAGTACTCACCCTTGCCTCAACACAATACCAATGGAAGAGTGAGATTACGCCAGCTGGGAGGATTTCCAAGAAGACCCGCTTACTTAGGGATGCGAGCCCGCCTGCCTGTGGTATACTGGATGGCGCCAATGGTTTATTTGATTTTCCGGGTCGTTATTTCTCTTTAAAAGTTTCGCTTGCAAGGCATATATTTGTAACTCCTACCATAAGGTCGAGTAACCCTTTGATTATTTAAATAAAGTACTTTGATAGTATCGTTTGGTATGATTGTGATATATACCGATGTTAAGACTGTGTGCACTAGCGCGTTCCTGGACTAGTGCTGAATACACAGAGGGTCCGGATTTGCAAATTCGGGGTCCCGACACACACCTCTTCTCCAGTCAGGTACATGATACCTCTGTCCTTTGTACGGTGCTAAGTACCCCGATCTATTTTGGTAACCGGCATCCACAACATAATATTTGCCTAATGAAACATGAAGTAGCATAAGTAATGTGACAGTAACATGACAATAAATTTGTGTAATGTAACAAGAAATTTTACCTTGCGGAGGATGTGGGAAGAATTGTGTATCATGTTCTATAACATGATAGAGCACACTGGTGTCATACATAGATCTTGGTTGTCCAATAGAAGCATACGTGAAACGCATATCAAAGTCAACCACCACCATCACATTTTGGGTTGAAGTCCCTGATCTGCCAATATATCATACATAATCTCTATTCTATGGTGTCGCTAAGATATGTGTCCCATCAATTGCTCCAATGCAATCCTTAAAATGCGGCCACATCCTTTGATCACCACTAATCCTACTATGCACATCGGCAAAGTTACGATCCTTAGGTCTAACACAATCTTTAGCCATTTGAACTAAGCATTGTAACACATCATCAAATTGTCTACTGATTGTCTCCCCTGAATGCTTGAATGTATTTTGAATCGAACTATTGGATCTATTTTGGCAGCAGATGCATAGAAAGATAGCAAGCGATTCTAATGAGGTAATATTGATTGATGACTTTAAACCGTAATTGCTTACCAATAAGTCATGCAAACTAAGAAAAAGACTTTCATTCATCCTGAACATTCTGTGACTTTCTCCAGGTGTGTTCAATGTCTCCATAATCCATCCATAACGACTGAGTTGTGAAGTCCTTGGTGGATTCTTGTCATAATGCTTCATGTAATATTGATGTAAAACAGTTGTAGTAGCAAGCAAGTTGGTCTGCAATATTTGATGTTGACGTATAACCTTCGCATCAACCTCGCTATCACTTTCACTTGAAGACATCTTTAGCATAGAAGAAATCAACATTAAACAACATAAATGTCAAGTGCATGATTCAACATTAAACAACATATATGTCGCAACATAAATCAACATTAAGCAACAAATACGTCTCAACAGTAAAGCACACCAAAGTTAACATGGACACTAGCCACACAAAAGCTAATACAAATCATGGTCCATATTTGACAAAGTGCTTCATTGTGAGCCATGCAAACCGGTCTTCTGGAGTGTCCAATGTCATAAACATCTCTCTCTGTCTCAGTACGCTTTGTGAATAATTCAGTAGCGATGAAGTGTTGCTTTGTCCCAGAAATCGCACCACACTCCTTCACAATGGTCATTACTACCTTGATGGAACACTCATCCTTGTTTGCAAGTGACTCAACAGAAGTACTGGTCCTCTCACTCAAAGTCACTATTTTACTAATCTGTTCTTCGATCCACTTGCCTCCACTTGTCTAGGCTCTCTTTGTCCTCTCTTTGTCATCACAGTGTGATCTCTTGCCTTTGTCCTTGCTAGTTGGAGTTATTTCTTCTGGATCACTATCGGGCTCTGAATCCACGGACTCACGACAATGCATAGGACTTTGAGGAATGAGACCAGATGAAGCACCAAAATGATCGTCATCGGTATTTCTAAGGCCTTCAAACATAACCTTCAACTCATCCTCATTTTGAAGTCCCTTGTCTTTAAACTTTCCACATCCTGGAATTTCCTGCAAACATGAATACATATGTCAAAAAAAGTAATATTGCTGCAAACAAAACAAGATCAAATATATGACGATTTGCGCACTTACTTTTCTTATCATCCTCCACCAATCACTATTCATGTAAACCATTCCCTTCCTCTCATCCCAACCTATACCTTCCAAGCATTGTACTCTAGCTTCAGTTTAGACCATTTATTCTTAAATTGCCCCCTATTGTACAAAATCCCTATCTCCTCATTGAACTTTTCAATCACATTTTTATACCCAACAATGTTCAAATGGGTGCTAGAACGATTCCCGCACCTCACTTGTTCGGCAAACAATCTACAAACAATCCTAGTGTGCTCTTTAGACCATTCAACCTCAACCATCTACAATCATTCAAAACTTCAATCAAATAATCCATCACAATCCAAGTGCTAATTCATATATATCTAGTTGTTAAACCACCCTAGTGTGTTTTGCAACAAGATATTCATATATATATCTAGCTGTTCAATCAAAAAATCCATCACAATCATTCACAACTTCAATCAAATAATCCATCACAATCCAAGTGCTAATTCATATATATCTAGCTATTCAACCATCCTAGTGTGTTTTGCAACAAGTTGTTCATATATATCTAGCTGTTCAATCAAAAAATCCATCTACAATCATTCACAACTTCAATCAAATAATCCATCACAATCCAAGTGCTAATTCATATATATCAAATGAAGTACTAAACTGTCTGCCATGATCATCAACAATTGGGTTACCATTCCCACTCTTCAGCTGTAACACCCCGGCATTTAATATGCCCGAATGCTACCAAACATAGGCTAAACAACAACTAAATCCCATAAACTAAGGTAAATCACAGCAAATGAGTAAATGCTAATACCGGAAATTTCGGCAGCATCTCCTTTGTTTTTCCATGAATTGAAGCAACAACAATAAGATCACAGGGTATAGTAAAAAGAATGACATCTAAATCATCAATAATAAAGCTTCTAGCAGTAGTATAATACTAGAATAAAGATTCCAACCATCTCATGGGCCAAACGAAGTAAATGAGGAAACCAAGCACACAAATTAACCATCACAATTTAAAGGAAGGAACATGTCATTGTTTATATGTGTGATGCTAAGTGATGACGTGTGACTAGCTCCCTTTCCCGCATGCCGGTTTCATGGTACCTAATAAAAACAACATAAACACAAGCGTGAGTTCATCACTCAGCAAGTATATTGCAATGGAACAAGAAAATACAATCTAATACCTTCATCACCACTTTTCACATACAACATCATACACATCTCATATTCATAGCGTAAGCATATCATTGGCATCATCATATAACATCCTCATATAATGCAATGCAATGCAATGCGATGCACATATCTCCTGGAAACTCATACCGGTATGGTTGAGTACACACCCGTCGGTGTGCACCCTCTCCCCCCTTCCATCCCGAAGACGGAGGGTGCCTACTCCTCGCTTCCATACACCACGGTGGATGGAATCACGATGTAGGACTTATTCATTGGCTCTCTGGAATAGTCATAACTTTCTCACCGACCTTCCCTGGATTAGTTATGACTTTCTCACCGCCCGGGCCATGTAACATGCCATGTATGCAAACATGCCAACATCATAAATAACTTGTACACTAACACATGGCATCATAACATAATCAACATATTCATCATATCATTGGCAATCATAACATAATCAACATATTCATCATATCATTGGCAATCATAACATAATCAACATATTCATCATATCATTGGCAATCATTAAGGCATGGCATGTGAACATATCATATATTCAATCTCAATCTCAACCAATCTAGCAACTACAACCCGCTACCCATTCCAATACACTTGCCTCAACCACGGGCGTCGGATTGGCGAGAAGTAGAAGGCACTGCCGGGGTCACACCACCTGCACATAGGTACCACACACTCACAATCATGTCCACAAAACAGTACGCAAACCCTCTTCTAACCCGACATCGCAAACTACTCGCAAAACCCAAAAACAAAGGTTTTGTCCCGTCGGGACAGCAGCCTTCCAAAAGGCATAACTCGGGTTCTAAGACTCCGAATCGAATAAACGAGTACATCCTCGCGCAGCTTAGGAAATTTCCTAACTTTTTCTAAGTATATGGAAAAGCTGATTCGGAATCTAAAGTTGTTTAATCTACAAAATACCGTGATATGCTCCAATCACGTCACAGATTTTAATACGTTCGGTAAAACGATCATAACTTTCAAACAGATGGGCGGAATTGGACGTTCTTTATACCCACTGAAAGTTATTAAAATTACCTACAACTTCTTCAATAGCCGTACGACCAAATTCCGAATCTAAATTGGCGAAAACCCAAACCCTAGGTTGACTACTCATACTGCCCGACACAGAGAACGTGGCAAACTCAAGATTCCATCTAATCTACCCAATTCCAGCACCACCAATTGATCTAAAAACATGATAATACCCCTTAGAACAGATCCTAGACCAACCCCAAGGATTCCCATGGCCATACCTTCGCCCGACGCACGAAAACCCAATGGATCTCCTCCCGGTTCGCGCGATCTCCTTCCTCGCTCCAAATCCACCGGATCTCCTCGTCGCGGAGCGCTCCAATGGATGGATCTTCGAGGTGTTGAGGTGGAGAACTCCCCTAGGGGCATCAAGGGTGGTGGAGAGGTGAGGAGAGGGGTGGAGGAGCAATGGGGAGCAAGGGGGCGCAAGCAAGGGGCAAAAGGGGTGTGGCGGCTATGGGAGGGAGAGGAGGAGGTGGAGGCTGCTAGGGCAGCAGGGGGGCACCCCAAGGGCATCATGCTGCCCCCCTCTCCCCTCATGGGCCAGAGAGCCCCACTTTTGGCCCACGAGGGGTCCCCCCTAAGGCCCAACACACCCCGGGAAGGCCCAAACTCCCGAAAACGGCCCGGAAACGCTATTAACCTCCATACCGTAAGGTTTCAACCTCCCATTCCATAATTTATAATATTTTTGACCTCAACATTCACATTAAATAAGGTTACGACACTCCGTGGTGTCACATCAGCCTTGATCTGTATGAGGTAGAAGGTCATCCCAGGCACAGCTTGAGGGCAAGTCCCACCAAGCAAATACGGTTATGCTTAGTTCATAATAACAAGATGCACTTTGCTCTACAGTATCAGTCATAAATTTTATTACATAGTGCTATTCATTTCATTCTTCTCTAAGATTCTCACCCTTCTAATGTGGAAAAGGTGGCAGATTTTATCCTTGACTTTTAAGCTCTCATAGTTTAAACACCATAGTCTGAGACATATTCCAGACTATGAACTAGCTTAAAGCATGAAGAAATTAGAAATCTATTCTAAAGCAGGGAGTCACACAGCTACTTTCTTTAATTTGATTTCTTCCTTTGCTCAGCCACTGACTAATTCTTGTTTACTTAATACTGATCTATTAAGTATTTTTTTTTGTAGTCAAGTGGCATTGAAATATTGAACTGTTTCTGTTTTAAACATCAGTTGGCCTACCTTGAATTCCAAAGTCAAGTCGGTCTACCTTGAATTCCAAAGTCACTAACTAAACAGAACTCATGTTAACTCTATTACTTCTGATTCTCATCACAAGCTGCTATACCCAACTATTTGTAAGACATATCTTGAGTACCAGACCAGGTCGTTAGCATACAATTCATACATAGGATTCAACAAACAACTTTAGTCATTGAAAAAACTTGTTAACCTGCCTGATTCATCAACATGTGTTGGAAATGACAAGGCGCAGAACAAGAAGAAATCAAAGGGGCTTATAAATTAGAAACCTTTATTGATGATTAATTGTTCTGCTCTAAACTGTATGGAACACTACACCACTCACCCACGCATACGAAATTGAGTCCTGAACTTAATGCCCCATCTAAAAGTTGGGACCTTTCCTTTTATTGAGACATCTAGAATAGCACTACTAATTAGTCAAGTGGCATTGAAATATTGAACTCACTAACTAAATAGTCAAGTCGATATACCTTGAATTCCAAAGTCAGCGTCTGGGGGGTGCGACGAGCCATCGGTTCCAAAGTCGTCGACAGCGGCGGCAGGGAGGGGGGATGGCAGGAGGCGACGAGCCGTCGGTTCCCGGGAGGGCTTGCAGCGCCGAATGCGATGAGGGAGGGGGGTTCCGGGAGGGCTTGCGTCGAGGGGCGAGGAGGCATCATCGGGGGTGGGGGGGATGGGGCAGCGGTGTCGGGGTGTGGGTCGGCGTCGTCTGCGCTTGCGTCGCCTGAGAGTTTCACGAGGATGCGAGGGGAGCCGAGAGAAGAAAAAAGGGTAGAGGGGTAAAAGGATTTATATGAATCGGGTGGAACGAGGTTGATATCAATTCGGCAACGGCGTGGAAAAGGAAGAAATGATCCGAGGAGAATCATTCCGAGTTTTAATCTGTTTGGCTGGGTTTCTCCCAGATTCTAGTAGGAACAACCTGATTCCAAGTTGCCAAATGGAGTCTTAGTAAAAATTCCATTGATTACAATTACCCAACATGTCCAACATTTGTGTATAAAATGATTAAGATTAACATTTATCATGACCAATGTTCAAGTCATCACGGGCAGTATAACTATCTGTTCGTGTCCCAATCTAAGCATAGTTAAGCAGATGCATGTATAAACGAATATACCCATTTCACATTCTCATGTGTTCATACAAATTCTAGGGTTTTCAAAGTTCACAAGCCAATGTTGATTAAAGAATTCCATCAATAAAAGTTATATCTACTAGTAACCACAAAATAGAAATTCTTATGAAACATAACGCATGCATGCAAGTTTTAATTAAAATTTCAATTAATTATGAAAAACTAAGATAATTATGATCAAAGGGGGTGCATGCCTTGCTTATCGTCGATGGACTCGGTATCAGGGTCGTCAACGACAGCGTTTGAGATGTCAGTGTCTACACGTCGTCAATTAAGAACAGCAAATAAAAACTCTTAATAATGGTAAAAATAAGTAGAATGCAAAATCAAATAAAAATTTCTATTCAAAAAAGTTTGAATTGTGCGTTAGGGATTGTGATTTTATGCACCATCATGTTACTCTTATGTTTTGATCTTTTCTATTATTATTAGTCTCAGGTTGCACAACACACAGAACTTGTGTAATATTCCAGGAGAGCTTTAGGGGAGAAAATCTGAATTTTGATGGTGTTTGTTAGTTTTTGGCCATTTTTGGGCCTGAAGGGGGGAATCCCCACCCCCAAAACTCTAGGGCACCTCCTGCCCCTTCCCCTCCTTTGGCTGCCTCCCCCTTCCTCTTTGGTGCAAAGGACAACAGCCCCTCTCCCTCCCATGCGCCCCTTCATCTCCCTCCCATGCGCCCCCTTCTTCCCTCCCTAGTCGGCCCTAGCTAGGGTTCTCCCTCCCCCAAAGCTGCCCCCTCATTCCCCTACCTCCCCTTCCCTTGCTCTATCATTTTGGGAGCCATCCAACCGAAGAACTCCGGCGATTTCTGCGGTTTGGAGGGATATCATGGCCGGGAGGGGGAGAGATTCATTGTTTCTTTGATTCGTCAAGGAGAGGTAAGTTATTGTAAGTTTTTGTGGTGGCTTGGGTGCTGTTTATGTGGTAAAAATTCATGTTAATAACCTCTATTTAGGTGATGCAACTAGATGTTTTTAAGGAGAAACTAGATTTGTCTTGCGTTCTGTTCTCGGGCAGATTAGGCCTTCGACTTATGGCAAAAATTTGGAAATTTTATACTCGTTTTCTGGGGAACTGGTTGTTGCAAAAGTTGTAGATAATTGAATTATATTTCAATGAAAACCAAAATCACTAAATTTCGTTTAGCCGTTTAAAAGTTATGGCAGTTTTACCCAGCGTTGTCTAATCAATGTCGCGAATGGTAGTGTCTATGTTCATCTACAAATTAGAGCAACTTAGAGGCCGACTTAGATTTTCTGAATACTTAGAAAAAGATGAGAAATTTCCTTTAGATCACGAAAATGTATTCATTTACTTGATTTGGAGTTGTAGAACTTACGTTATGATCGTTGGAAGGCTGCTGTCTCAGTTTGGCAGAGTGCTGTTTTTCAGGGTTTAGGAGTGGGTCGCAGGATCGATGTCATTATAAGTCTTGTGTTTGTTTTGTTGGTATGTTTTTTAGTGGAATGCATCTATTTGCAGGTGGTGTGACCCCAGGAGTGGTATCAACTTCTCACTACACCGTTTCGAGAGGTTAAATACAAGTGTATTGTGATGTGAATTGTTGGTAGCACAATGATAGTTTCATTGTCATGTTTTACTCGCATGGTAGGGAAGATGTGTTGTTTTACCATATGTTTAACCTGGAATTTGATTAGGTTGGCATGAATGATATCCTAAGGATTGTGAATAAGGATGGATGTTATGTTTATGGTTATGGTTATGCAAAAGATAGAAACGAATATAACTTGCATCTTGTTCATGTCCATTGCATTTGTGCATTCATAATGGAAGATGCGTCCCATGCTGATGCGAGCCTCTGTGCTCACACATAGTGAGCACGAAAGTCCTACCTCGTAGTCCCATTCACCATTGTGAATGGGAGTGAGTCAGTAAGAGTAGGCCCCTCCATGGGATGGAAGGGAATGAGGGTGCATAGCGACGGGTGTGCATTCGGCAATACCGGTATGTGCTAAGAAAATGAGCATTTAATGAGCATGCATGATGCATTACATAAATGAGAATGTGAATGAAGAATTTGTATGAACTGATCCTCGCATGGTTTAAGTCATGAAGTATATTTATGTGTATGCTACATGTTGTTACCTTGTTTCTCATTGCAATACACTTTGCTGAGTGATGAATTCACACTTGTTGATTATTGTTTTTTTTAGGTACCTTGAATACGGCATTTGGGAAAGGGAGCTAGAATCACCACTTCACTTAGCATCACTTCATTAGACAATTTCATACCTGGTCCTTCATTGTGATGGCTTACTTTATTGAACTATGTTGTGGTTTATGTTGTGTTGGTTGCTATGATTAAATGTTCATCCCGTAGTTATTCATGTGACATTTAAATTTACATCCTAGGTATGAATTGATGTTGAAATCCTTGATTACCATACTGTTGATATCTTCCATTATGCTATTGTGCTATGAATTTATTAATGATGCTTAAAACCATGATAAAGAGAGTACATGTTGCCGAAATTTTGTTTAAATATCAAGTGTATAGTTGCTGTAATTTAATTCTATTATTGTTATTTGGTTGTTAGTATTGTCCTTCGTGGTGACATTCTGGGCACATTAGGAGCTTGGGTGTTACAACTTGTACTTATGATTTGTTTATTTTATTTTATGAATTCAATAAGTTAAGATTATGGATTTAAATATATTTAATTTCAAATTTAAGAGGATAAAATTATTTATACTAATATAAATTAGTACATAAAACAACAGGGTCGGTAGCAATTATGAGATGCATGGTACAACCAAAGTAATTTTAACAAATGAGGTTTCTTACTATCTAAATAGCACAAGAAAATTGGTTGTACCTTACTTGGATTATATTTGAGTAAGCTATGAATTATTGCATATTTAACACATTGAAAACTACTCTAATTAGAAAATGACATAAACTAGGTTAAAACTTATATCTTTTCCCATATTCAAAGATCTTAGGACACATATATTGCAGTAAAATTTGTCTCTCTTAATTTGGATTTGATTTGCACAAAATTTACATTGAGCATATTTGAATCCTACACTTTGAATTTGAATTTGAATTTTACCCTATAAATAAACCTAAATATTTTTATATATTATGAAATTAAATTATTTATCATGAATTTATAAACTTATTTCATCTAATTTGGAGCTACAGTTCAAAAGATACGGTGTTTTGAATCTCTTCGGTTTGAATAAATCAACAAAAATAGAAAATATGCTTTCAACAAAAGGAAGGCGCACTTTCGGATTTTTACGCACATGAGATGGTTTGAATTTAGGGTGGCCCATTGATAATCAGAGTCCACTGGTTACTGACCCATGTGGGCAAGCATGCGCGCAGGTGTGTGACTGCCTTGTGGGCCCGACCGGTCATTGAAACGCAAGCAAGCTCTAGTGACTGATAGCTATGGCCCACCTGGCAGAGACACTAAGCAGAGGAGGCTATGGCTTGGGCTCGCTAGCAGCGAGGCACTATCGGAGACAGTGGTTGGTCGGTTTTGTGAGCATGAGCGCGGCGAGGGGGTTCTAGGGCTGAGCCCGTAGTGACTGACGGTGGCTAGAAATGAGATCTCGGCGAAGCCCAACGGCAGTGCCATGGCCAATTAGCTATGACGGCAAACTAGGCCAAACTAGGTATGGGTGATAAGCAACTAAGCATCTACGAATCATATAGGTTGAGTTCCAATACCTCACCGCGAAAAAGAAACCGCGGATTGAACTGTCAGCGGTTCACCGGAGTTGGAGAGGACGAGCCATGTGGTGAAGGAGCTACGATGGGTAAGGTCCCAAATTGATTAAGTGATTTGGCTTGTGATTGGATGAAGAAGCTTCGATTGTGAATAATTTGGATTTGAAGCTACACAGGGGAAGATCGGGTTCGCCGAAGAGGAGGAAGAGGGTGAAATTTGGGGCTTCGTTCGAGAGGTGATGGCTATTATGGTTCCTAGAGGTGACTAGATGCATTTATAGTGCACTAAGGTGGTTGTCACAGGGTTTAAATGCAGGGCTTAGTTCTTGCGGTTGACAAGGCTTGCAACGACGACAATCAAAGCATTCTCGAGCTCTTTCGGCTGTCTCACAGTGCAAGGTATCGGAATTCAGCCAGAGTGGCAGCGAGGTCAGTTCTATCCTCGAGCTGCGCATGTTTTTGTAGTGAGGAAGAGGACAACCAAGATGCGGTGTGGCGATTTTCTCCAGCCGGTGAGGGAGCATAGAAAGATAGAGAGAAGATGAGGATGACGGAAATGATAGGTGGGGCTGAGGGCCACCTGTCAGGGGGAGAGAGAGAGAGATAGGAGAGAATGGGAGAAAGGGAGAGGTTGACCTGTGGGACAGGCTGGAGAACTGTGACACTACGGAACGACGGTGTGAGTCATTTTCGTTTCCGGCACTAAGGTACGACTTTGGTATCTTTTTTTGGGCCTTTTCCGAGAGTTTAGGCTTTTCCGGGGGAGAATTTGGGCTTTCGGGGGAGTTTGGGCCTAGCGGGAGCTAGCTTGGGCCATGGGGGACTGTTGTGGGCCGAAGGTGGGGGAAAGATTAGGCCCGTGTGGGGGTGGATTTGGGGCAGTAGGCTGCATCCCTCCGTTGGTGCGCCTCCCCCCACAAACCCTAGGGTTTCCCCCCTTCTCCACCTCCTAGCCGCCCCACCCTCTCCACCTCCTAGCCGCCACCTCCCCCTCCTTGGTGCGCCACCCCTACCACCTCTAGCCGGCCCTAGAGTGGCTCCTTCCCCTCCATTACTGCTGCTTCATCCCCCTCGATGGATCTCCATGTTGCGAACGATTGCGACCGAGAAGATTCAAAGTTTGGAGGGAGATCGTGGCCGGGAGAGGAGCGTTCGTCGGTTCTTCGTTCGTCGGCCTAAGGTATGGTGATGGGAAACTCTTGGGGTGGACTAGGTGATGTGCTAGAGGATGTTTTGATGCTTGTAGATCGAGAGGTGGTGTTGTGATTGGGTAGATTGGATGAAAACTAGAGATTTCATAGTTCTCTGTTTCGGGCAGATTGGGCACAAGACCTAGGGTTTGAGTTTTCACAATTTTAGAGTCGGAATTTGGTCGGCCGCCTGTTGAGAAGGTTGTAGATAACTTCAATACCTTTAATTGGACACCAAGAACGTCAAATTCCGCCCAGCTGTTTGAAAGTTATGATCGTTTTACCGAACGTGTTCAAATTGTGACGAGATTGGAACATATTACGTTGTTCTGTAGATTAAACAATTTTAGAGGTCGAATCAGCTTTTCCCAATACTTAGAGAAAGCTAGGAAATTTCCTAAGCTTCGCGATGATGTACTCGTTTACTTAATTTGGAGACCTAGAACTTAAGTTATGCTAGTTTGAAGCCTGCTGTCCCAGGGGACAGATTCTCTGTTTTTCGGCTTTGGGAGTAGTTTGCGAAGTCGGGGTAGATGAGCGATTGTGTACTATTTTGTGGACACGGTTTGAGTGTGTGGTATCTATGTGCAGGTGGTGTGACCCCAGGAGTGCCCTCATCCTCTCGCCAATCCGTCGCCCGCGGTTAAGGCAAGTGTATTGGAATGGGTAGCGTGTTGTATGTTGCTAGTCTTGATTAGATGCAAATTGTTTTCATGATATGCTAACTTGCCTTGATGAGTGTTTGCCCATGATATGATGAAAATTGTATGTTATGATGCTATGCAATGATTAGTTGTTTATGTTTATGGCATATGTTGCATACATGGCATGAAAACTGGCCCGGTCGGTGAGAAAGTCATAACTAGTCCGGTAAGGTCGGTGAGAAAGTTATGACTAATCCGGAGCGCCATTGAGTAAGACCTACCTCGTGATTCCATCCACCGTGGTGAGTGGAAGCGAGGAGTAGGCACCCTCCATTTACGGGATGGAAGGGGAAATAGGGTGCACGCCGACGGGTGTGCACTCGGCAATACCGGTATGTGCTTCAAGGAGACATGTGCATTGCATTGCATTATATGATGATGTTATATGATGATGTAATATGAGGGTGTTATATGAAGAGGTCAATGTGATGCATTCAATGTGTATATGAGATGTTTATGATGTTGAATATGAAAAGTGGTGATGAAGGTATTGAATTGTGTTTCTTGTTTCCATTGCAATATACTTGCTGAATGATGAACTTACGCTTGTGTTTTATGTTGTTTTTAGGTACCATGAAATCGGCATGCGGGAAAGGGGCTTAGTGGCACATCTTCACAAAGTTTCACTCATTAAGACATACACAATTTTGCCATTCGTAGTTGTGATTATAAGTTAATGCGTTGAGAACTTGGAGTATGCCTTATTTGTGTGCTTGGTCATATTATTTACTTTGTTTTAGATCATGGAGTGGTTAAATTCATTATGCTAGACTTAAATAGTTGCTACGTCACCTGTTATTGCTGCTTTAGATGCTTCCTAATATGATATATCTTGTGATATTATTATTGATGCTCCGTACCATGGAAAAACAAAGGAGATGCTGCTGAAATTTTCGGTTTTAGCATTTGCACCTTTGCTGTAATTTACTTTTGTTTGTGGTATTTAGATGTTGTTTAGTCTATGTTTGGTAACATTTAGGCATACTAGATGTCGGGGTGTTACAAGAACGCATCCACCTATTGGTCTACAGGTGGAGGAGTGCTGGTCGGCTGGGTATTTAATGAAGGTGGGCCCCACATGTCAGTTGGAGAAGGAGAATACTCCACGGTTTTCTTTTCTAATAGCAGGCAAGAAGCATTTATTCAGAGGGTCAAATCATCATATTAATTTTTAAAACTTTCACTAAATATATTGGATAAGTTTAATACTTTATGTAAAAGTTTTAGATAAAAACTCTTGGTAGATTATTTACTAAAAATATGACAACAGGGACTATTCAAAATTTTAAATGTTGTAAATGTTTTAATTTAAAGGATAAATTAATTTATTAATTTTTAAAACTTTTTGAAATTTTTTACTGATCTTAAGATACTATAATAAAATTTTAAAATTTATTACTTAATTAAATATTTTATAATAAATTTTTTACTCAATTTTGTAGAATTTCATATTTGTAATAAACAAATTTAAAAGAGCATTAAAATTATTATTAATTTTTGAAAATTTTACCAAAGGTTAAAAATATTATAAAGATATTATGGTAAAAATTTGGGCTACAGTGAGGTTCAGTAAAATTTTATAAAAATCTTTTCTTATAATATTTAGGGTTACTTCACATTAATGAAATTCATTAATTCTTGATTAAATTATTTCACACACATTTTTTACCGCAAAAACTTTCTTCTAGAGATTTCTTAATATTTTATAACACTTTTTACAGATTTTTATCACATTTTAATTTTTATCTTTTTACCTTTCCACTTTTTACTAAATTCCAATTTTAATTACTTCCAACAAAGAAATCACCAAAAGGTCAATTAAATTCAAGAATAAATCAAATATATATTTAAAATTTTATTTTTCTCCTTTCTTAAATTTTGGAATGTTACATTTTTTTCAAAGGTACGTGTGTCATTTGAATTGTTATAAATGGGTATATACCCTAAAACTGGAATTTTTGAAAAATATACTTGAATTTGTTCGCACATTTAAAATCATGATGCCCCATTTCGGCTATACACACAATTTTGCACAGCTGTTCCTATGTTTGGTTAATTTTGTACATGTTGTTCCACTAGTAGGGCCATGTGTTTTCCCCCTCAGCAGACTGATAGAGAGAACTTAATGGGGCATAGTTAACTCATGCATATACAGTACAACTAGTAAGACATTTGGTATTTACGGTGTACGTAGGTCAATCGTGAGCTTAAACACCTCGGAAAGAGCCGATGATAAACCTAAGGAAAAAGTCAAGGTTTCAACATGAACTATATATTGCTTGAGTTCAATCGAAAAACAACGTCTAACTTCAAAACCTTCCACTTTGCATCCTCGAACTATCAAAATATTCACTTTTCACCTTTATGCTAGTTTTCATGAGTTGTTTTCGCCATGTTAGTTGCCCCATCACCAAAAGTGGTTGGTTTTGAAGTTGGAGGTTGTTTTCGGACTTGCAACAGTTCAAGATTGAAAAATAGACTTTTTTTCCTAAATCTAATGATCTGAACTTAAAAAAACTATTAATGCAAACTAACTGACAAGTTTATGAACTCCCAGCGAAATTTACTCATTTTTAATATAACAATAAGTAATCTTAGTCAGTGGGCTAGTATAATGACATAATTCCCCATGACATGATCATGCAAAGTGAAGATCTAGCTAATGCACGGCTCCTTATTCTTTACCTCAGTAATTCACATCCTTGATTGGCTCGTGTGACACTCATGATCAACTAGCTCGACCTGTTACCACACAGGCTAGGCATGCATAGATTTGACCAGACAATGCCTGATTATTTGACCAGCTAGGAGTACTCTGCGCAATGTCGAGACTTGAATCCAACTACCTCCATCTTGTACATTACTCCTACTCATCAGCTGCTTGCATTCATCACCAAATTCCAATTAACATGGAAGGCCTTAATCAGAGAGAAGTAAGGACCACTATATATATAGTAGTAGAATATTGCATGCAATATCACGTAGGCATGCCATTATACTTTGTTGATTTGATGCCGTATTTTATGATCATATATATTCTCATCTTGTGTCGAACGTTAATTAACAATTGGCGGCACTGGTGGAGTAGCGACTGCCATGCATGGAAGCTCACACTTAACAGCAAAGCTCAAAGGAAAAAGGTTTCATGGAAGAACTCAAGCTCAAAAGCATGGAATAGAATTAGCTAATTAATTAATTTAGATATCAGCAAGTGTGAAGTTTATCTGTTTCTCGTTTTTTTTTTTTTTGTGGAGGATTTTTTTAGGTGAGTGGACTAGCTTGGGATATGATAGAGGAGTGGCTAAAAAATCAAAGATGTTGGGGCACTTAGGAGCAAATTAGCCAGCTGCCTGCCAATGCAAGAGCAAACACTTGGTCGTTCTTTAGCGTTTATTGGCTCCTAGGATCGAGTCGACTAGCTAGCTATCAATCTAGGATCGAGTATCGTTTTGTGATTAATCTATGATGATCGATGATTGTTCTCGGAAATGGAGAGGACAGGAGTAGTACTGTAGCTAGCTCCCTCTCCCTTCCTGTGATGAGTGAGTGAGAGAGAGACTGTGTGTGAGTGAGTGAAGAGTCCTTGTTGGTGCTGTTGGGATGAGCTGTCAGCAGCATTAGATGCTCCCCTCTGACACCCCGCACCTGCGATGTCTCCCCTTGGCTTCACTGCCCCCTTTGTTCTACCCAAAAATCATACTACATCGCATAAAAGTTAGTAACCTCTTGCTCCACTTCCGATACGTAGCACTACGTACCATCAAGTTCAAAACAAAGCTCGTGCCATACCAAGACAGGACCGTGATATGCTTCTAATGATTGGATCATTTTTTGCTTTTAAGTCGGATCTTCAATTTACATGCTTGCAATTGACACAAGTAGCGTTAACAACTATTGACTATCAACTGATGTGGCGATAGCTACTAAATATTAAATCTCACGTGAGCAATCAGATATTGTTCATTATAGTCAACTACATATAGCGCTAGTAACTATTACCTCTTTTAGTGACGTCCTCTGTTGCCTACATTTTTAAATGTATTTTTATAATTATATTGCATATAGGGTCTTGGTGGACCGAAGTATAGTTAATTGACAGGGTCTTGTGATCCTAACAGTCTTATGCATAATTCATATGCAGCACTATATGCAAGAGGTGATGGCAATAGCTCAAGTGAGGTTTGTACGTTGTGACTTGTGACATCAAACTATTTCTATGATTGCACGTAAACTATTCCTATGACATAAATAAATATCATAGCCTTTGGTTCTCCGGGAAGGAGGAAGAAGACGGGGGGAGGAGTTGAGGGCATGTGTGGGGGCCTTCTAATGTTTCTCAGTTTGTGTCTTGGCGCAAAGGAAAAGGATGTCACTCTGCCTCTCTTATGCTCTTTGGGTTCATCATTCCAAGGTCCTACGAGTGGCCTAGCTAGCTTGCTAGTTGCTACCATACTCACTCAGACCCTCACAGACCACAGTTAGCTCACTCGGAAGAGAATTGAAGCTCTACTCTATCCTCTAAATAATTAAAGAGGAAGTGATGAACCCTACAAAGGTAAAAGAGAATTCAGCGAGTGAGCAACCAGCTAGATTTCACCGTTCTGACGTAAAAGATAGCATTCCCTGCATGTGTTGGTAAGTCCAGCAAAACAATTTTGGTTGATTAACAATAGCATGGAATTTCGTTGCTACATTCTAACAATTAACCTCAAAAAATCGTGATATATTAACAAATATCTGTCACCTCTAAAGAGGCACCTGTTATTAATTTAGAATGTAGTAGCACATTTCGAAAGGAGTGGGATAATTACGAGGTTTAAGCGTCCAAGAATAGGGAAATGTAGCGGGTTACGTAACCAAGCAGTACCGCCATTGTAGGGTTAAGCTGTGGTTGTCATCACTGGCGAAGCCAGCAGTGGGGCGCACTGGGGCGTGCGCCCCTGCTGCAACGCGGGTAACCAATCCACTAGTTTGGCCCGATCCATCTACTAATTAACGCATGAAGCTGTTGTATGAAACCTTCATTAACTTCTAGTCACTAGCAATGGTCTGCACATAACGTGCATTGCCCATGCGCATACTTGATTCTAGTTATTCCACTTTTAGTCATTAGCCAAACAAAAGCCAAAAACAACCTCTATGTTTTATCATGTTCATATTAAACTATCACAACTATTATTACTTAGCAAATCATTCAACACACAAATTATAAATCAACATTATCAAACTATTCTTTTAACGATTTAATTACTACCTTTAGTCCTGTACTCATTAATTTTTGACTCGGTGAGAAGGGAACGACTTACATGTGATGCAATTGCAGTGACTTGTGCATACGATGAGGTTAGTCCCTGATGATTAGCTTAATGACTTAATGGTGTGTTACACCGAGAAAACAATATTCAAATCTATTGATGATGAAGCAATTATGGACTGCTTTCAAAGGATGAAAACCCGTAGAATGTGCTTGCCTGTTGCCTCCAAATCCAACTCGTAGCTAGTGTGCCTAGCAACTTCATTTATGTGAGTATCTTATAAACTTCTACTTTGTTTCACTTGTTAAATGGTTATTTATATATGAATTTAGCTTTTACTAGTAGTTGAAATGTTTAGCTTAGCCTTCCCTCTAATTTAATCCTGGCTTCGCCACTGGTTGTCATGAATAATCTTAGAGCTAGGGTGAGCAACAGGATTATATGAGTGGAGGTTGACAAGAAGGAAATTAAGAAGCATGTGGTAACAAAGGCTGCCTAGATTCATGTATATGACAGACGTAGCAAGCTGGACTTGATCAAGGACAAATCCAAACACATTGTCATGTTTCCTTTTCTCAAATCTACCAGGCATTCACATACAAAAATCCCATGTTTGAATTTCAACTACAAATCCCAGTATGGCAATATCAAAATAGGATTAGCTGTAGGCATTGATTAACCTCCTTATTTACCTCATGGAGATAGGATAAACAGCTAGCTATACATCACATTTTTAATTAATCCCTACGTACCCAACACAAAAAACAAACAGAGATTACATAAGAGAGGAGGGCTAGGTAGCCTAGGTCCAACCCAAATGGTCTTTGTTTAGCAGAGACTGGCCATGATCAAAACCCAAACCTACCAACCCCACCTCCCTCTCTTCTTCCTCTGACCTCACCCCCCACTCTCTCTCTCCTCCCAGCCCCACACTTCTCTCCCCCATCACCCCCACCCCCACCGCGCGTGCCACGCACGTGCGTCCTCTCCGCCGTCGCTTTCCTCAGCTCCGGCGAAGGAACGCCGCCGCTGTTGCATGTGATTAGCTGGCTAGCTAACTTTCTGTTGATTCTTTTGTCCAAGAAAAGGTTGAGCAGCGATATGGACCAGGGGGCGGCGCCGTCGAGCAGCACGAGCACGAGCACCAACAGCAGCCGGAGCACGTCCGACCACCACGCGGCCGTGCACCACCCCTTCTACTACGCCGGGGCGGCCACCGGCGGCATACCACCGCCGCCATCGTTCATGGGCTCCCTCAACATAGTGCCAGCGGCACCGGCTGGCGCGGGGCAGGCCCAGTCGACGGTGCCCTCGTCGTCGGACAACAAGGCGGTGGTCGTGCCGGCGCCGGCGAAGAGGCCCACCAAGGACCGGCACACCAAGGTGGAGGGGCGCGGGCGGCGGATACGGATGCCGGCGCTATGCGCGGCTCGGGTGTTCCAGCTCACGCGGGAGCTCGGCCACAAGACCGACGGCGAGACCATCGAATGGCTGCTGCAGCAGGCAGAGCCAGCTATCGTCGCCGCCACGGGTACCGGCACCATCCCCGCTAACTTCTCCTCCCTCACCGTCTCCCTACGCTCCGCCGCCTCCCACCCCTCCGCCCGCGCCGCATCCTTCCACCACCTCCAGCACCAGCCGCCGCAGCAGCACGACGTCGCTGCCATGCTCGGGTTCCACCACCACCAGCTCCTCCCGCCACCTCAGCAGCAGCACCCGGAGGCGCCGCAAGATCCTGGTGTCGGGGAGTTCATGAGGAAAAGGTACAGGGAGGCCGACCACCTGTTCAAGCACACCGCGCGCCAAGACCCTGACGGCGCCACGGGAGGCGGCGAGCCCGCTCAGAAGGCCCGGGCGACGCCGCCCACTGCTGCTCCGGCGGCAATGTGGGCCGTGGCGCCGAACAGCGCCCCAGGCGGCGGCGCCTTCTGGATGCAGCCTGCGTGGGCTTTCGGCGCCGGGAACACGGTGCAGGCGCCACTGCAGTTCATGTCAAGAAGCAGCTTCCCCGGCGGGATGGGCACCGTCGGCATGGCGGACACGAACGTCGGCATGCTCGCCGCCCTCAACGCCTGCGACCGCTCCGGCGGCGGCGAGCAGCAGCAGCAGCAGGAAGGGCAGCCACCCGAGATGGATCAGCACCGTCGCTCCGGCGCGAACGGCGGCGAGGCCGGCCACGGCGCCCCAAGCCCACGGTAAGCAAGCAACGAGCCATTCACTTGAGCAGCGAGCTGAGGATTATGCAGTGCCTAATGAGCCGCGTTTGGTGCAAGCATCTGGTGATTAATTAGTTTAGTGAGTGTGTTTGGAACACCTGCTACTGCTCTTGTTAATCAATCAGTTAATTGTTTAGTAAGCCTTCAAAAAAATTGTTTAGTTTATTTTTTTCCCTGGGGGATTATTTTAGTTTGCCTTTGGATTAATTAATCTATGGTTTGTGCTGATGGGAGTGATGATGATTAGCGGTGGGTTACTATTAGTTATTTAGTTTTAAGGTTCATCTTAAGAAGGCTGAGAGATTTGTACAACTCATTGTTTTTTGTATCATTACCATCTCATTATTAATCAATGTTCAATGCAAGCGTACGTATATAATTAAGCCCCGTTTAGAGCGCGGGAATTCTGAAGAAAATTTAGGAAACAAAGCAACCCGTCCTACGAAATGCGTTCCAAACGGAAGTGGTTGTTGTAATAACCCTTTCTAGGGTTTGCTTTCGATTGGTGTTTATTGCTTGGCATATGCTTAAGAGGATCCCCTCCATTTTTTTTTTGATATATGCTGAGTGAAGCCATTGTTTGCGGTTGGCAACTTGGCATAAGGGCACAGTAACTGCTGCTGATTTTAGTAGTGGCACTGTGCCTTTCCAACAGTAGTGAAGGGTCGCTCTGAAGAGACATTGTAGAGAGGTGCTTCTATGCTTTCCCTCCTAATACAAGTTGCACAAATCTTGAAGCAAACGAAGGGGTAAGTAATCCTCATCCACCCTTCATTCATGCTTTAATGTTTGTGCAACTTTAAAAGAGAAGAGCATAGAAGCACCTTTCGACATTGTATTATCTTTGGGAGGTAACCTAAGTTGATGTGCTGCCAAGAGGTACCCAAAGTTGGTATCTCCACTCTTTAAATTTTTTGTATCTCTTAGCACTAGTTTAATGTAAATCTCGATACCTTTTACTGATGGTAAAAAGTCTCCGCTCAGAATCCGTAATGTGCATGTGATGCTTGCTGCCTCTGTGTTGTATTGGGCTTTCTGCGTCCAATAGATCTCCTCCCTTAATTCTGCTACTACTATATATATTTACATGATAGTATGATACAATAGATATTATGAAGCGACAAGTTTTCGTTATTTACACGAGCTTTTATTTTTGTGTTTAACGACGTATTTTTGTGATCGTAACATGAGGCGTTTTAGCTCTTTGTGTGTGTATATATATATATAGGAAAATGGTTCCATACTCCTGGGAGTACGTACTCTTACTCTCAATATACTGCATAAGTGATATTGTTATACTTCTTTATCTGTTTGAATATACTCTAATACTAATTATAAGATACTTCAAAGTGAATTCCACAAAAAATTTTATTAAAATCCATCATTTATAGCATAATTTGTTTATATACTCTTTTTACACGTGGAAAAGGGTATATAACAAAAAAAAATGGCTCCCATGAATATTTTTCATTCATGCCGTATTGAAGTATCTTAGAATTATTATTGGAGTATACTGGAAGTAATAAAAGGGTATAATACGTTCGTTTAAGTGGTATACTGAATATAGGAGTACGTACTCCCAGGAGTACGAAAAAGGCTTCCTATACGTACTCCCGCATCCAGTATACCACTTACACGAACGTATTATACCCTTTTATTACTTCCAGTATAGTCCAATAATAATTCTAAGATACTACAATGCGACATTGTTGAAAAAATTCATCTGAACCCTTTATTTATTAATTTTTTACTATATAGCCTTTTCCATATGTAAAAAGAGTATATAAACAAATTATGCTATAAAGGGTAGACTTTAATGAAATTTTTCGTAGAACTCACTTTAGAGTATCTTATAATCCGTATTAGAGTATATTCAAAATGAAAAAGAGGTATAATAACATCATTTAAGCGGTATATTGAGAGTGGGAGTATGTACTCTCAGAGGTACAGAACCATTTTCATATATATATATATATATATATATATATATAAAGCACGGAGCGAAGCTAGATGTAGAGGGCGACAATACTGAGCATACAGATAGTATAACTTAATTTTCACCCGTACTCATGTCTAGAACAAGGAAAGGCGCCACTATCGTTAATTGTGCTAAAATGAACAGACGAAAACGCCATTATCTCCATTCTTTCATGGGTGGTAAGCAGATACGGATCCCTTAGCTTCTTTTTATATACTGTTCGTCATGCCAGCTCTACATTGCATGCCATGAATCTCGAGACATATCGGACGGGGTAGCGGTTACATAAAAGCACATATACTTATTTATCTCGACATGCTAGGTACGTAGTTTCACCCACGACCACGACCGAGCCTACCTTGGTTGGCAGAGGCGCCGTCGAGCGCCTCATCTCTTCGCGTTTGATTCGAGTGGAACACGCACGCCCACCAACGATAAAAATAGGTATACACGTATGCGCATTCAGCAGAATTAATTCCTTAGCGTGTGTAGAATCGAGTGATGAGTTATATATGTCTGCCTTGTACCAAAAAAAAGGCTCCATTTCTCTGTAATTATGACTTCCAAACAGCGTAGGAAACTACAGGCACATCACATTCCATAGCTTTTACTGCTCCAAGACACTTCACAAACAGTACATTAAGCGTGCTGAATTCTCAGAGATCACATTATAATTAAGCACTTGTGTCCTAATAAAATCAAGTCTCCAATTTCATCCTTGCAACCAACTGCAGCTAGTGAAGTGCCAAGAATTAAGGCCCCCTTTGAAATATAGGATTCTTTTTAGGAAGACCGGAACATAAGGATTTCATAGGAATTCCACAAGAATTTCACAGGAAACAACTCAATTCCCGTGTTCCGAAAGAAGCCCTAAAATCTTTGCTCTGAAAAAGGCCAACCAGAGGCGTGACCTGAACAGGCTATAGCCATTTGTGTTGTTTGGTCACTGTGGCATGGAGGACTCGGTGGCTCCAATAAATATGGCCGGGCAAGCAAGCACTGCACTGCACTGTGAGGCGACGACTCCTCTGTTGATGATGCATCCTTGTAAAAACATGTCCCAACTGTTGCCTTTCCCTTTCTCGTTGCAGGTTTTCCGGAGCCTTTTGTGCTGCAGATGAAACGTCCCCGAATATGTATGTTTGGTCAGTATGCAGCATCTGCTAGCTTTTATATGCACCCGTACTTCGAAAGCCGGAAGGGGATCAAATTTGGGAGAAATCAAGCGAGGAATATCAGAAAAAAAAATAAATAAACGAGAGGTATGTACGATCTGATCATTGTACAGGCGTCTGAAGATAAATCTACAACAATTTTTTTGGAGCAATTCCTTATATGACGCTCATTGTCTCACTGCTATGTAGATCCTGACGTCGCATGTCAATGATATGCAAGAATTACCTCAATTCCACCGACATATAAGGAATTAATCCTTTTTTTTTTGTCAGGATTGGGATGCTACGGGGGTCGTTTTCGTGTTGGTGGAATTAGGCGGGGATCAGATTATCGGCGATAGATTCATGGTAATTAAGATCATACCTCAAAAACCGTTTCTGTAAAAATTATAGATTTTGCCGCTAATACGTAATTACGACCCTATGTAAGATCAGGATCAGAATGGTCCAACATGACGTCATGATCGTAAGATCCACAGTTCTGTCAACCTTTATTTGGCACTAAAATACCCTGCATATACAGAAGAAAATTAACGGAGGCATATTATAGTACTAGCTGAAGAGTACGTACATGATTAGACTACCGCATTAAACAGGAATTGCGGCTATTTACGGTTTCAGACCGATGCCATTAGCGACGTCGACCTGAGGCTCGTATCGACAATAACCTGAAAACGACGTGCTAACAAATTCTGGGCAGGACTTTGTGAGGCAAGTCTCCGACAAGGATGGCGAGATGGGTTGAAGCCCTGTGCGTACGCATCGCCATCGCCACCATTTCCTCTTCCGTCGCCATGGACGCGAAAGCGTCGTCTCACGCGTGTGAAAGCGAGTCCTCAATTATATATGCTTGAAACCACCTGCCGACAGAGCGCAAGTTCCAGCAACGCTGCTAGCGCAATGTGCTCTCGTTGTCACGTACAGACAGGATCAAAGAGATTTGAACCGTCCCTTACATCGCAAGTTCCAGCCAGCCCAGTGGCGGAGGTCAGTGGCAGACCCAAGAATTTTTTACAGCCCGCGCACGTTTAAAGAAGGACAACAAATTCATAAGCTATTTACCATTGATACAAGCGAAATTGACAATCAAAAGTGTTTTAAACTAATAGGATGTCTGAATACATAGATGAGTAATAGAGTATGACAACGGGTAGCTCATTACAACACTAATAAAACTTGGAATAAACCTTTTCTTTATTCGTATATGGGCTTTTGTTACATGGGCCCTGGGCACAGGCCCAGGCTGGCCAGGCCTTGGGTCCGCCTATGGCGGAGGTAGAAAATTTTGCTAGAGGTAAGTGCATATTTCATAAGTATAACTTTACAGTCTTATACAATAATTTCGTAACATTATAAATCCAACATATATATTCGAAATTTACTAAAAAATATAATACAAATAGTTCTATAGTCTTAAAAAATCCCAAACCACTAAAATCGTAACCAATTCAATTAACGAATTTTATCCATCAAAGAGATGATCTTGTAGCACTTTTGTAACACCCTAGTTTTCGCTTTCTGGAGAAAACCTAATTTAAAGTAATTAAATTCAAAACTTGGAGTTTATTTGGTGTTTATACTAACCTGGCATCCATTTCCCTCCAAAATCGGGAATTAATTCCCCTCCGGTCGAAAAATCGGGTTTTCGATCCATAGGTGCAGAAAAATTCACCCGAGTCCAAAAATGCTCCAAAAATCTCCAAACCACTTCTAAAATGTTCCAAATATTCCAAAATGATTTTAGGAATCATTCCCCGAATTTTTGGACCTCCGTTCCTATTTTATCTCGCGCGGCTTTTGTTTAATGCCTGCGATCCGCGCCCGAATATTCAATTCCACAAATTTCATCCAAATTCCGCGGAACCAATTTTATTGGGTCCCAAATATTCCAAAATGGTTCTAGGAATTTTTCCGGAATTTTTAGACCATTTTTCCTTATTTTTCTCTAGGGCGTCACTTTCGCGTATTAGCCGGCCAACCACAGCTCGCCACGTGGCAGCTACAGGGCCTTCTTCAACCTTTGGTTGGCTTGCACGATGGAGTATCCCAGGCAAGAACCACAGAAGCTTGTTTTTCTCTCTTCCATGGATGCAAATCCCTCTAACTTCCTCATTAATCACCCAAATTGCGAACGGCCGGATCCGTTGAATCCGTAACGGCGCGACCCTTCCATTCCCGGTGGTTGTTAAGCCCAAATCTCGCCGGAATACGCGCAGTTCACAAAAAACCGAAATGCATTCATCTTGCCTTTAATCGGCCGTTTCAATTCCGTTTCGCGTGATTCCGCCTCTCATCTCTCCTAGGGATGGCAAAATTACCCGTGGGTTCGGGTATCCGTGGGTACCCGACCCGATGGGTTCGGGTATGGGTTTGATTTCAGACCCGCGGGTTTCAAATTTCGGGTTCGGGTTTGGGTTCGGGTTCGGGTTCGGGTTCGGTTCTGCACCCGTGGGTACCCATGGGTACCCGAATTAATTAATATAAATTAAAAATAATGGAAAGTTAATTCAAGATTTTCAAGCATCGTTTGAGATGTAAGATGCAGTAACTTTCATGATTATATACACCATATATTTTTCCTTTAAACATAGAAATTACAAATGAATTGATTGACAATTGATGGTTGAAAATTTAATTGCAAGGTGATTAGGTGAATTTAATTTCGGGTTCGGGTACCCGTTCGGGTTCGGGTACCCATCGGGTTCGGGTATGGGCGTGGGTATGTACCCGTGAGAGATTTCGGGTTCGGGTTCGGGTATGAATTTCGGGTTTCGGGTTCGGGTCTGCGGGAGGTCTACCCGCCCGAACCCGCCCGATTGCCATCCCTAATCTCTCCGTATAAGAATCCCCTTTCCGGTGGTAACGCCCTCCCATTGCCTCTCCAACCTATTCGGCCGCTAGATCAAGAAAACCGACGAGGTTTCGCCGTTCTTCGTGTTCTTGGTGTTCGTGGTCAAATCTTCCTCTCCGGTGAGTCATTCTTCATGCCACTTGGTTCCTCGTGACCGTGGATGAGTCTAGTCTCTAATCCTTCAATCGTTTTTAGGTTCCATCAATCGTTGGCGACGAATTTCGAGTTTGCATCGCTCCGACCGAACCGTCGTGTTCCTTCGAGTTCATCGTCTCCGGTGAGTCATACCTCAATTCCTTGCAATGTGGAGCCCCCTAGATGTACCCTCAATGATCTATCATCCAAATTGTGGAATCATGTTTCAATTCTTGAAGAAATTTGGGATTTTGGGGAAAAAGGGGTGCCCTCTGTTTTCCCGTGCCGTCGCATCTTGCGCTGGCCGTCGCCGCCGTCTGGTAGTTGCCGCTGCCTTGCCGCCGCCTTGCCGGCAGCCGCCATTGCTCGCCGACGCTGTCGCCGGCTGCCGCCAGCGCTCCTCGCCGCCAAGACGCAGTAAATGCCGCGCCGCGCTCCCGGCTCGGCCGGCTCGCCAAGCCACGGCTGCCGCCGCCTCCGGCCCTCGCCCGCGCCGAAACCCGCCATGGCCCATGCCGCTGGGCCATGGCGCCGAAAGCCGCCTTCTGGCCGTCGCGCCCTCGCGCCGCCTCCGGCCATGCAGCCGCCCGACCTCGCCGGACCCTGCCACTGCCCGCCATTGGCCGGCCGGCCAGCAAACCCTCGCCGGGCGCCCTTGCTCTCTCCCACCTCCTCTGTTTTCCATGGCAAGGAGCAAAGCTTGAAGAAGAAGCTTGGTGTATGACAATGGGGCCCACTGTCATAGACTCAATCCTAGCCAAAGTCCAGTCAAAGCTCGGTCAAAGTTCAGTCAACGGTTGACCAGTCAAACGCGGAATATTCCGGGAATATTCTCGGGTTTCCGATTTATTCGAAATTCAAACTTAGGAAGCTCATAACTTTCTCATCCGAACTCCGTTTGACTCCATTCAAATTTCTAAATTCATCATAAATCAAGATCTACCTGCCAGTACTAATTTTGTAATTTTTGGATTTTATTTATTTGTTGCCTCGTTTTGCGCGTAGTCGACGCTTCCGCCGAGTCCGCCGACCCCGCCGCCGGACTTCCAAGAGTGCAACCTTCTCGCTGTGACCGAGGCAAGTCTCCTTGACGCATGTTGATCCTACAATTTATAAATGTTTTACCATGTTTTACAAATTGCATTGCTAATTACATAAAATGATGATGTTAAACGTTAAGTTGTTAGTTATACCTGTTGTTTATACCTCCTTGAGATTTGCTATCCATGACCCTTTGTCGACCTAGAACAGGGATCCACCATAATAAATATTCTTTAATAAAATACATTTTGATGGGGAAAATGACTATTTAGCAGGTAGTTTGAATAGAGTAAATCGGGGGCAATGTAACTTGGAGACGGATGAATATTAGTGATAATGGGAGGATTGTTATTATGAAATTGATTTATGGTGGTGATCATTTAACTGTTGAGAAGTGGGATTGTGATAGTAGTTCACAACATAATGAGTATGGATTGGGGTGAAATGCAAATTGGAGCTAGATGAATATTAGAGTTGATGTGGGACTTATAATCATAAAGTTAACCTACGAATGGTAGTCTATATATTTCGGTGGATGGGGAGAATGTTGGAAGATGTATGATGTCGGTGAAAGTAAATAAATGTTATTGAGAGTCATATTTATAGATCAATTAGAATAAGTGGTGAATTATATTTCAGTGGATTTTAACAAGAATACTATGCGATAATCATTCAGGGAGATTGTGAATAGTCCAGAATGTTTGGTGGTTTAGTGAATGATATTATCGCGTATTTTTGGTGGATTAAAATAGATAATTTAGAGGTGATCATGTGAAGGACTAAATATATGATGCTATGAAGTATTATAGGTGGATTGTATCCTAGATGATTAGAGCTGATATTATGAAGTATTCCTGGTGGTTTAACAGATGACTTTGTGAAATATTCTTAGTGGATGATAAGATTGATCGCCCTATGAGGGACGAATAAATCAATAATACTAGTCATAATTCAAGGGAAATAGACACACTTGATTGGGGTTTAATATGATTTTGAGAGTTAGGATATTTCCATGATATGCTCAATACTTGATGGATACGATATTGAATCGGATTATTCATATGATTGTACCACTAGGGCAATTTAATGATTATTGGAGATTACAGGATTAATTATAAGGATTGTCATCAACCCCTGAGCTTTGTATTTTATAAAATAAACTATTGGTGGAATAGAATAGTACGGTAGAAATGCTTAGACTCGCAAACGGTCAATATGCACCTATGGGTGGGACTTTCAATTATCTCTTGAAAACTTGTATTGGAAGTTATAGGCAAGGAGTATTGCCAATGGTTTACAAAATAAAAATAAAATGAAAAATGATTTCGACTTGGGCGGCATGGAATGTCGGGTGGAAGCGAACCAAGCCTTGGTTCTTTTGTGTAAGTACCGCCCCAAGTCAGTTAAGGACCGACGCTTATGACTGTCTCCATTCTAAGCATAACCGTACAACTACATGTCAAAGTGGGCACGACCTGGCTAACTAATTTGTAGAAACCTGACTTAGACTCACCACTCGGTTGTTGTGTGAGAGCCGGAAGGAGGCATTGTTGTTGTTGTTGTTGTTGTTTTTCTCACACGGCGCAAGAGGGGGCTTCTGTACTGGGTGGAAAGAACCCTAACAGCGGTAAAACCTCAGCGGGTGAGTCAGGTTAGGCGTGTACATTGTAAAGGCCTTGTCATGATATCCCTGCCGGCACACCTAAGGAAGTGTGCTAATTGCATGGCATCAAGGGAATATCATGTCTTGTGGGTAAAGTTGTACACCTCTGCAGAGTTAAAACTATTCGAATAGCCGTGCCTACGGTCAAAGGCAAAGCGAAGAATGCTTTCATACTGGTAGACTTTGGGTTTTGATTTCAAACTAAGCAATGTTTTGTTTTGGGATCCGGGAGCGGTTAGAACTCTCGGGTGTGTTTCTGGCAGCTAAAGCCAGGTAGGTGGAAGGAACCTGATTTTGTGAACCATGGCGGACATAGCCATGTGATTGGTTAGACCCCTGATTTTGTTGAGATGTGGCGGATAGAGCCTGTATATTAGTGAGTGGTGGTTAGAACCTTCACTACAATATTACATAATTCAATTATTAAAAAGAATTGCTCAATGATGATTTGTGAAAATTATTAGCAAGTATGATTTACTGAAACTTGGCTTTATGCAAAAGAACCATATCAAGCCATCTTTGGATAGCCTACATTGTGCATATTTTTCCCAGACTTGCTGAGTACTTTATGTACTCACGTGCTACATTCCAATCCTCTCTCAGAAGTGAAAGAAGCTGTTCAAGATTTCAACGACTAGGGTGCGTTCTCCACTCGATTGCTTGTGGGCAATTGGATGGGTCGCATTGGCGTTTTCGTCTTCTGCTGCAGTTGTTCAAGTTGTTCAGCCTGTTCAGGCCGTAATGGTAAACCTTGACCATAAGGTCTTTGCTTTCATTTGGTATTATTCTTATTTAGTTACTTGTATTCGTGATATGGTTGTTGATTCATCACTTTTGACTGTGTGTACTAGCTACTGATCTGGGACTAGTACAGAAATACACAGAGGACTCCGGATAGCCGATCCGGGGGCCTACAACTTTTTAAATTTTTAAAGGTGCCGGGTCCCTGAGCCAACCTTGCCTGTTCCTTCGAACACAAATATTCTTTGTGTGCAAAAATAAACACATGCTGATGTGCGCAAAAATAAATAAAATCGTAAGCTAAAAAAACATGAGAGGTTGCACATATGTGACTACGAGCACATGAACAACGACACACGAACGCGAGGAAAACCAGGCCTTGATGAAGAATCAATTGAAAGCAAAAGAACATCACCATCAGATGAATGACAGTTTGGGGATTCCGAACTTCACATAGTGGATGATGAAGGAAACAGTTTCATATGATTTCACACACGTTACATGTGCCTGAGCATGGCGCATACAAAAGTACAAATCACATAATAGTATAGAGAAATCCTAGGAGTCTTGATCTTTCCTGTACAATATTGTCATCATTGGAAGATCAGCTTGAAGAATGACGGTTGCCTCTCATCCGACGACAGATATGGTTCAGCTTCTTAGCGTGGTCAGATCGATGGTGCTGGGTACGGCACATGAAACCATACAAGCAACTCTCCCTGTTAGATGCATCAAGTGGAAGATGGACAAGAATATCACTGTCACTATAAAGGACTGATATGATCTATCAATAAATGAGGAAGTGCAACAGTGCTTGTGGATGTCAATATATTTGTGCTTGATGTTTCTATTGTGTACAGGAGATGTGGCTCAGCTTAGACTGGAACCTTACCTTACAAACAATGAACAGAAAGTTTCATTCCATCTTATTTGTTAAAGAAACATAGTTGTTATTCTAATCAGGGTTTTAGATGGCTACAGTATTTAGGTGGTTACCACTAACCATTGGACAACTCGACACGGAGTTTATGATTGGATCATGAAAAGCATGTTCATCCGTATGTAAAAACTACACAGCTCATCCCGCCCCAAGTCATATCGGTCAATGCATGATTTAGAATGATTTTGTAGTTGCAACCATTCAATCACTTAGACACATTTAACAAAATTCTTTAGGAAGAAAGGAGTGTTCAAAGACAAATTCAATAAACCTGTTACTTTCAGAATCGTGTTGCTTCAAATAATCTATCAAATTTTAAAATTGACAACTGCTATCTCCAACCGTAACCGTAACCGTAAACTAGTCAACCACATACCAATTTCTAGAACCTTATTAGGATAGCATCCAAAGAAATCCTAAGCATAAATAGTGCCTTCGAGATTTTTTGTTAACAACTCCAAGGATTCTATGTTCACCACAACTATTGCATGAGTTCACAACAATTTACTAGTTTATGCACATATCAAACAAACAGGTATGAAAAATCAGACTTATACCACAATACCACATTTGGCAGAGCTGTAAACCTTAAATTAATAATAATGAAATGCTCATTTTGGATTCAATTTCATGTACCTAGCATTAGTTGGGATGATTGTAAATACTTATATATTTTAGTTGGTGAAGAACTCTGGGAATATATAGTAGCCTTTTGTGGACATCAATGTTTGTACATCAACCAAATGCACTTACAACATCCACATTTCACTACAAATTTGTGCATGGCATTTTTTACATTACCTAAATGATTAGCATAAAACCATCATGAAAAGGAATTAATGGTGATGAGTAATGAGTAGCTGTGTGTAGTATACATACATTTCTGAGCATTGATACGCGGAACCAATACAGCTGGATATCAATGAACATGTTGTAGCAATGGCTGCATGAAGACAGTAAGATGAAATCAACAAACTATTTCTGTGAAAAAGTAATTACTTGCAAAGATATGTCCCAGAAGTAATTGCATCAGCATGATTCAATTGCAACCTCGAGCGATCTGTATGCAGCAACAATATTGTATCATTCAAATGCAATATATGGTGCATATGCAACGAGAGTACAAGTAGGGTAAAGTCTAGTGCGTAAATCAAGTGCCGAATATACCCGAAAGTAGGTTTTGCTTTTCAAATCATGCACAAATTTGTATGTATACTTGCAAAGATATGTCCCAGAAGTAATTGCATCAGCATGATTCAATTGCAACCTCGAGCGATCTGTATGCAGCAACAATATTGTATCATTCAAATGCAATATATGGTGCATATGCAACGAGAGTACAAGTAGGGTAAAGTCTAGTGCGTAAATCAAGTGCCGAATATACCCGAAAGTAGGTTTTGCTTTTCAAATCATGCACAAATTTGTATGTAATAGCATCTTATCATGTCAAGAGATCATTAAAGTTTATAAGACAATTTCTTCACAATTATCACATGTGCATCAAAACAGCGTTCAACTGAAATAGATAGATATTACCAAGTTCATTATTGTCAAACTTTGTTATCCACTCCGAGATTACAGCTTGCAACGTTTTGCCTGATTGTTGTACGCATCTTTCTGTAATCTAGAAAGGAGAAACTACAATGAATTCATAGATGAAACGACTACCTAGGTCATAGATGATCAGGGATAAGATCATGATTGAAAATTCCTACATCTTTTTCATATGGATTGTCCTCATGAACCGTGTCAGGAAGTCTGTAGATATGGTGTTGAGAGACCTACAATATTATGCAGTATGCACACAACATGTCAAAATATTGCAATGATTGTATATGATGATGAAAAGGTACAAGGGGGCCTAAGAGATATCAGAAATAATTTGGTTTACAATCCTGAAAGTTTCCTGCTTGCAGATTAGATTATACTGACTTGAATTCACTCCTTGGGAACACCAATAAGCTCCGCAAAATGCTCCATCACACCCCCAAACCTGTAACATAAGTTTGGTAGGTTAGCACCAGCAAAGTTAACTAATATCATAAAATTGGGTAAAAGGTGCAAACAAACTACTTATGGTGACTGCTAACTTTAGAAACTTCTTGAGAAGCAAAATGTGAATTACCGCCATACTCTCCATGCAGAGTTATGTGGAAAAAATAATTTTAGTTAAATCGATTAATGTAAAACATATCAGTAAGGCCAAAAATAATATGAACGACTAAATTTCTAGTTCAACTTCATGGCACCACACCATAGTGTTAAATAACCTATTAAATGATCAACACAATATAATCCGTGTAATTTACAAGAGAAGTACAAATGATCACAACTGGAAATTACATTTTTGTGGTATATTGGTGTTAGCTCTGGCTGTCATCATTCCTCCACATCCATTGCATTGCAAGTGTGCTGCTCCCGGGCTACATCCAAATCCACAAAATTCATACCTGCAATATTGTTCTCAGTTGAGGCACATGTCAAAAAAAAAACAAAGAAACAAATTCCTGAGAAACATGAAAATTCTAAATATAAATATCAACGAATTATTATACTAAGAGATAGAAAGTACATTATGCCTTAACTTTAAGAATGCAAAAGCTACTTCTATAACCACCTCAATGCAAAACTAATGAACTAACCCTGAACTAACCTAACATGTTAAAACTACCATAACTTCATAGTGAGTGGTAACTCAATGCCACAAATGCATTAGTTAATGGTGATTACTGATAACATTAGGAAAAAAAATATTCTGATAGCTGAACTTTCAATCTCTTACACACATGCAAAATAGAGAAAAAGCGCTAAATAAAGCCTAACATGCTCAAACTACCGTAACTCCGTATCGAACCTCTTGCTATATTAAACTGCGACTATATCATAACCTATTTATACGGTTGCAATAACTCAGAATCAAGTATCATGGTCATGGTAAGATCCATTTTTTATACCAGAATCACAAAAAATTGTATATGGAAACATAATCATTTCTAGACATTTGTCAAAAAGAGATCACCTACTAAATCAATACATGGAAAAGACGAAAACAAGATTCATATGTTAAAGAACTGACATAAAACTACAGAAAAATCACAATGTAGTAATAAAGCACAACATATTAAATGCAAAATCTATGAACATATGATATGATTTGCATTTGCATCCATGTAATGATCCATGTTGATCAACACAAATCAAGGCCACTAGATGACTGTAATACAATGTTCAACGGCTCAAAGCGGAGTTTCCACACTTATGACATTGAGGGCATGGAAGATCAGCATTGTTGACTTCATCACTTGAACGAGACAAAGGGCGCTTCCTTGATTTATTTTTCTTTGTTCCCAAAACCTAAGGCATGACGCGATATAAATACCATACAAATATACTTGTAAAGATAATATAGTATAGCAAGCATCTATAAACTCAATGGGTTGAGCAAGTAACAATTGTCACATGCTACCCAAGTTGGTCCTCATGCTACTCAAGATGGTCCTCATAATAAGGTATTTTAGTTACATGACAAACTAAGGAAGATTATGGGGGAAAAATTGCATCCATGATAGCCTGTGAATTGTTTCACTTAAAAAATCAAAACATAACAGGTAAAGGTTTCACCTTGCAGGTATCATATTCCATGAATTAACTTGCCAAAACGTTACTATCCAACTGCTACATTCCTATTGAAAGTAAAAATTTTCACCATTAAACTTCATATGATCAGTTCACAGAAAATAATTTCTGCTTTCGTAGGGAGGAAAAATGACAGAGGTTTTAAGACAAAGCTCACAGAAACCTAATATCATATAATAAGCATCACATTATCATGAAACAGACCTTGAATTGCCTATAATTACATGCTGCCAATGCTAATCAAAGGAATACCTTAATCATAAGCCTTGAAATGTTCAAGTTATGATCTGTAAAACTAAAGAAATTTATTCGCATTAGTTACAAAGCAACTGAGTTAGGCATTTTATGAAATGAAATAAAGGTACATGAAGAAGCAACAATCATGAGGTTTTTTAATTTTTTTTTAGAAAAATTTCAGATAACCATGACTAATATTAGTGCTAGCAAATATGACATACTGGCAGGGCACTTGATGCATTTAGAAAATAGAGGACAATACCAATTCTTTCGGTAAGCTTTTGAACTCACAAGATTTGATCTAACAGGGCAATCTCCTCATCAGACCGCTATAGTAATGGAAAAGCTTGCAGTATAGCCTAAAAAAGCAAAAAATGCAAAAGAAATATAGCAGTTGTACAATAACTAGCACTTTTATGAACATTATTCGGGGATTAAGTCATTAGGAGCAATTATCATACCTCTTCAATATTATGTAGGAAGTGATTCCTCCCAACTGATTGCACTGCCGTCCGACATTGTGGGCATGCAGTACTCTGACTTTTATCACGTGAATTAGTTGAAGACCTTCTTAACCACCCTAAGAAACAGCCATTGCTTCAAAGAAATACAGAATGAATCACCACCTAAAAATTCAAAGAAGGCCAGAGTAGCTAGGAAAAATAGCAAAAGTACTAGAAGTTGTGGATGATGGTCAAGTCTTTGTCCTTATGGGCAGCTTTGTGCTTTGTCCTTGTGGTCTTTGTGGACAGCTTTTAGACTAGCTTTAGGACTAGCATCTTAGACTACTTTAGGACTAGCATCTTAGACTACTTTAGGACGGCATCTTAGACTAGCATCTTAGCATATGCTTGGCTGCCCTGGCAGCTATAAATATGTAACCCGCACCCTCAGGTTGGCATGGCATTGTGTGAGGAATAAACCGTAAAATTGCCCCAACTCCTATTGTCATCCTATCTCAATGATAGTAAGAATCGTGCTACTAACAAGTGGTATCGAGCCATTCTTTCTTGCAAACCCTAAACATCTCTTGCTCATCTCCTTCCCACGCCTCGCCTCGCTAGCAAAGAGTACAACAATACCGCTTCGCCACTTCTTCATCTTCTCGAACGGTCGCAAAGAAATTGCCTGAGGCGCCTTTCTTCCCTAGCAAAGCTCCCACTAGCGCCATGTCGGCGATAGCCTCGGCCGGTCGCCGAAGCGCAATGGCAGAGGCCTGTTGCCGGCGCAGAGGATCGAGCGAGCAGTTAGTGAGAGATCGCAGCCGACGGGCAAGGGCGAAAGTCGGGCGCGGCAGAATCGGGCAAGAAGCAAGAGCGAGGTGGAAGATGCAGAGCCGCGATGTGCGGCAAAGGCAAAGCAGTTTCGAGGCTCGCGCAGCTCGCAGCTCGCTTCGCCGCCGACGCGGCCGACGGCAGTTTCAAGCGAGAGGAGGCACAAGTGAGCTGGCGGCAGTGGCGCTTGCCCACCTCATGAGCGCGATGGGGAGCCCGTGACGAAGCGCAGACGCCGGCAGAGCTCCTGAAGTGGACGCTACTACGGGCGATCACGCCCCTGCAGAAGCTCGATCGACGCTGGCGGCGATCGCTGGCCCCGGCAGAGGGCTGCACTGGCCGACGGAGATCGTGGCTCTACAGCGGCGCGACTCCTCCCTGACCGGCACTATGGTCACCGCGACCCAGGCCATTATCGTGGGACATTGGCCCCCAGATCGGGTGGCCTACCTCACCAAGACCAACTATGTCGAGCGGCCGCTGATGAGGATAAGGCTCCAAAGTGACACGCGAGCACATGTGGAGGCACCAGATTTCGCGACGCCGACTACGACGAGGATCGACGGGGCGTTGGATGCCCTCATCGCCGCTAGCCCGTCTCGAGATGCGCTTCACGCTTCAAGAAGCGACCGCTAAGGAGGCTTTGGGATGCCATCGCAGACGCGATCGCAGCGACGCGCCGCAAGACCACACCGCAGTACTCGCAAAGAGCTGGAGAACCTGGCCTTCGTGCCAAAGCGAGGATGTTGACGACTTTGCTCTCCGCCTTAACACTCACCGTAGAAGATGGTGCGCTTTTGGTGACGACACTCACGATGAGGAGAGAGCCGTCGAGAAGCTCTTCCGCTGCATCCTCGAAGTACAAGCAGATCGCCGCTAATCGAGTCTCTATTGGACCTTCCACGATGTCGATCGAAGAGGCGATAGGTCTGGTCGCCGACAAATGACAACCACAGCCTCTCTCTGGGCCTATCACCATCTGGGCTGAAGTTACATCTCACTCGAGAACGTGAGGCTTTGCCAGTGTGACGGAAGAAGCGGAGTCTCTTCGCGACAGCGGTGCCGAAGCACGCCAAGTCGCCAAGAAGGCGCCGCTGGACGCTCTGGCCGAAGCGAGGTGCAAGGGCGACACTCATGAGGCGCCGTGGCGGCCACAAGAACCAAGCGCAAGACGAGATTTACTCTCGCCACAATCGGGTGGGCAAGCTTGGCCATTGGGCTGGGTGAAGAGCGCCAGCTCAACACGACGTGGCTGCCCATACATCGCACAAAGCGGAGGAAGAAGAGCCGGCCCGCTTCCTGGCACACGCAGTATCGAAAGTTATCTCCACGCATCACCGCAGCCGAATCTCCTCCACCTTGATGAACCGAGCACACGCGCTCTTTCTTGGCGATACCAATGCGTGACAAGATTGACGGGTGGTAATTTCGACACCGGCGCGCTACCAATCACATGACCTGGCCGACGGAGTTCTTCATCGAAGCTTGACTCAACGCCCGAGGCTCGCTGCTTGGGACGCCCAGCGGAGATCCAGGGCGTCGGCTTCTCCGTCATACTTCACCGCTAAGTCCGCGAAAGCACAGCCGCCACCGGAGTCACTACATCCCCGCTGAGGAACTCCTATCATCGCCTGGGGACACCGGATGAGAATGGTTCTGGTGTGTTAGTAAAGAACGGAGTCACGAGGATTTGGGATCGCCATCGCCGCTTTCTGCCAAGGTAACCGAGGCACCAATCGACTTTACATCCTCAACGTGTGTGGTACAACCCCTTCGCTCGCCGCTCGTCGGACGACGAGGCGTGGCAAAGGGCACGAGCGCTTTGACACCTTTCACTTCGAGGCCTGGCGTACCTGCCAAGGAGATGGTACGGTGGCCTGGCCGTGTTCACCACGGGAGCAAGCGGTCGCGACATCCGCAGAATAACGGGCGTAGGCGCCTCCTTCCCAAAGAATAACTTCCGGCGCCAAGGAGCGGCTCGAAGCAGCACGGACTCAGGCCCGGTGACACCGCCACACCGAGACGACGCTACTTTCCGCCGCTGGTCCGACGACCTCACCCGCTACATGTGGGTAACGGTCCTCGCAGTTAGGAGAGGTCGCGAAGCCATCAGCGCATGCAAAGCCGCCGCGAGGCAGAGCGCGCACAAGAGCCGCAGTGTCGCGACCGACAACGGGCGGCGACCACGACGGCCGAAGTTCGTGATCGTTATTGGCCGGGATTTAGGCATTCGCGCCACTATTCCGCTGCAAGTACTCGCAGTTAGAATGGCGCGCTTGAGCGACGTAATCGACGGCTGGGATGGCTCGCCCTCTCGCAGAGGATGCCGCTATTCTCTCGAGAGGCAAAGGAAGCGGCAGCTACATCCTCAACCGCCGCTTACTAAGGCTCTCAACTAAGAAGACGCCGACGAGGCCTGGCACGACGCAGTTTCCGCTGGCCTTCTCACCTACGGGTTTGCTACCGCTCGCTCGCTAAGGAGCTTGACATGTTGGCAAGCTCGATGACAGAGCACCGGAGTGTTCATCTGGCCACGCTGAGGGCTCGAAGGCCTACCGTGATTCTTGACCCAAAGACACGCTGCGCGACGGCCATGACGTTGTGTTCAACGAGGGGCGAGGGATGGGCGCTGGGACAAGGCTGGATTAATGGCTCGACCGACGCATTTACGACTTCACCATTGAGTACGCCCACTTCGAGCCGGGGAGTAGGCGCGACTCTTCGCCGAACGCCGCCTTACCCCAAATTCCCTCGAACCCTCACGCATGATCCTGGCCGCTACTCCAAAGACTAACTTGGCTATTTCTCCAGGCACGCCCTTCTCCGACACTACCAGGTTTCGAGTACACTGGAGTTCGCACTCCACTCTCCCACGACGTAGGAGCGCATCGACGCTGCACTCACGACGGCCGCTGCTATGTATCGCACGATGGAGGACCTTCTACAACAGCCGTGGATCGTGCCTCACGATCCGAGGCGTTAGCTTGCATCTTATGCGGCGACGATGATGGAGCCTCGCCTTTCGCAGAGGCCGAAAAGACACGCAAAGATGCATGCAAGCCGCGATGCAGACGGAGATGGACGGTTAAGAAGAACTGCGACTGGGAGCTGCCGATCTTCCTCGGGTCACCGCGATCATCACCCTAAGTGGGTGTTCAAGCCGAAGAGGATGAAGCCGGCGCCATTATCACAAACACAAGGCTCGCTTGCGGCACGTGGTTTCGCAGCAGGAGGGGATCGACTTCGACGATGCCTTTCGCACTGAGCACCGCTTGAATCAGGCGACTTCTCGACCGCCGCTTTCAGAGTATCGGGCGTGTTCACCACATGGACGCTGTCGGCATTTCTAACGAGATCTAAAGGAAGAGGTCTACGTAGCACCACCACGGATTTGCGATCCCCGGCAAGGAGGGCAAGGTGTCGGCTTTGCACAAGGCTCTATATGGCTTGTACCCAAGGGCATGGAATGCCGTTAGATTCCACGCTGAAGGGGATGGGCCTCGAGCAAAGCTCGCACGAGGCGGCCATCTATCAGGCGGCCAATGGAGGAAATGCCACGCCGCGGGTGTCTACGCTGACGACTTGGTGATCACCGGCACCAAGGATGCGAGGCGGCAAGATTCAAAGAAGAAATGAAGGCCACTCTTCCAAATGAGCGACTCGGGCTTTCCTTCTACCTGGGGGATCGAGGTGCACCAGATCGACCGGATGTCACTTCAACAGATCGCACGCCAGCGCCGTTGCTGAGCTAGTCGGGCTCACTGATTGGTAACCCGGCCCCACTCCGATGGAGGAGGTCGGCCGAGCCACGACAAAGACAAAGCAGAGGAGGCGGACGCTACAAGATCGACGCCTTGGAGCCTTTCGACCTCACCCACACACTACCGACTCTGGCATTCGTCGGCCACGTTAGGCTCTGCTCATGCGGATCGACAATCCGAGCACCAAGAAGCCGTGAAGAGGATCATCCGCTACGCTAGGGGACTTCCGATCACGGCCTCACTACCCGAGGTGCCCCGACGGCACACTTCGTCGCATAGCCGATCCACGCCACGACGCGGATACTCGCGAAGAGCACAAGCGGATGCTCTTCTTTCTAGGCAAGTGTCTCGTTACCGGTACGGTCCAAGAGTGGTGGCTCGCCCAAATTGTGGAGGCCGAGTACATAGCCTCCACCTTCGCAACTCGTCCTGGCTTGCCCGACTACTTGGTGATCTCTCGATGTAGAAACACCAAAGACGGCTGGAGCTCGTGGTGGACAAAGAAGTCCGCCAGCCCTCGGCAAAGAACCCCGCTTTTCATGAACTAGCAAGCACATCCTGCGAGATATCATTTCATCCGGCCGTTTGGAGGAAGGAAGCATCAAGGCAAGCTACATCAACACCAAGGACCGCCTTTATGGACTTGCTCACCAAGCCCCTTGGGAGGATCAAGTTTGCCGAGCCACGCCCCAGACCTGGATGGTCCAACTTTCCCACAAGACGACTGGACAAGACTTGGGGGAGATTGATGGTCAAGTCTTTGTCCCATGTGGGCAGCTTTGTGCTTTGTCCTTGTGGTCTTTGTGGGACGCACTTTAGACTAGCTTTAGGACTAGCATCTTAGATTACTTAGACTAGCATCTTAGACTACTTTAGGATCAAAGATCTTAGACTAGCATCTTAGCATATGCTTGGCTGCCCCGGCACTATAAATATGTAACCCCAAATTTCTCAAAGTTGGCATGGCATTGTGTGAGGAATAAACCAGAAAAATTGCCCCAACTCCTATTGTCATCCTATCTCAATGATAGTAAGAATCGTGCTACTAACAGTGGAAGCATGGAACAACAGTAACAACATCATGCCACAAATTCAAGCATATGCTGCATTTTGCATTCTCAATATCTAGGACAATCTGACATCATTTAACCACAAGTTAGTAACTTGAATTAATGCGCCAAGATGAATATTATTCATCTATAGTTATATTCACAAAATTACCTTGCTATTATTTTGGTCATGGTCCTTCGCAGCTATTATATCAAATGTATACACTAAATGCCCTGGAAGCAAAATGAATAACATTAACGCATTACAAAATAATTCACTTCATCTGTTCAGAATTACAGAAGCATAAAAAGCAGAGCATTTCTAAGTTCTTAAGATTTGCTGATGCACAAGTAACTACTAGGACTTCGTTTTAATTCAATGTGGGTACATCCCTACAACTTTGATAAATATTCTCAAAATATGATGAATTGATGATGACAATGAGAAAGTTATGAGTTCTGGACCAAGAATGTATTCAAGAAAATTTGAATGATGTCAAGATATACTTAATAACTAAAGATACTGTTGTAATTTGTAAATATGTTCAGTTGACTATGAGTTCTTTAGAGACTTTAAAAAACATACAAAGATATGTATAATTGTAGTAGACTAGTAGATACATGTTTCACTTTGTAAACCCTGAGGTCAAGAAACTACCTTACACTGAATAATCGCTTCACTACATAAACATGCAAGTTAGGGTAGGCTAGGAATGAAACCTTTTGCCTTAAAAAAACATGCATGTTTCACTTTAGCCTTTTGCATGTTTAAGATCGAAGGTCTAGGGGTCTTTTGACTTTGATTGGGTTTCATTCCTAGCCTACCCTAACTTGTTTGGGACAAAAGGTTAAGATCGAAGGTCTAGGGGTCTTTTGATTTTGATTCGGTTTCATTCCTAACCTACCCCAACTTGTTTGGGACAAAAGGCTTGGTTGTTGTTGTTGTTGTTGTTGTTGTTGCGACATAAACATGCAAAAGGCTAAAAGAATGCAAATTCAATAAAAAAGGCGCAAACATTTGTTCAGCTTCATAAAGGCACAAAAGTTGAATATTTGTATACAAGGATATAGAATGTACACTGTCACTAATCTCAACAGCTTCTTGTTGGATTACTGCTCCGTCAACAATAATTGCATCTGAACTGTATCAATGGTACATGGGCAATGTTAAAATTAAAAAAAAAACATCTAGTGAAATATAAATGACACAAGGACGACATGACAAGCATGAAACATTAGCAAGAATGAAGAATCTGACAAAACTAACAACAGAAGAACACAGTAAAGCTTACAAAGGAATTATGATGTACACAGATAAAGAAATTATTTCTAGAAATGAAATAAAGTTCAAACTGCTCTCGTACATTGCAGCACATTTCATCCAAATAACTCAAGAGTGCTGCTAATTGTCCTAACCTCCATATGGTCTGTAATATGCATTTTCATTCTTTATTTTACATAACCAGACTCCCTCAAATGTACCGATAATGAATGCTGGAAAAATATAGAATACGATCAACCGACAAACCCCAATGCAAGAAAACCAGAATTTGAGGGGCAAAATGAAAAGAAAAGAAAAACTCTTGTAGGATACATTTAATTTTGAAAGAATTATGAAACAATAGTATACCAGGAAAGTATTCCAACCCAATCCATTCTTTAAAAAAACAAAATAGAAGATGCCAATAACTCGGGATATCTCCTGGTAGAAAACAAGGGCTTTCGATACCAGCTTAATCTCAAGGAAAAAGTCCATATAATATATACCCCAAACTTTGCTCGAAAGTCCGTTCGGCACCGGTCATCAGGGTTCGAAAAACCGACAAAAACTGCTCAATTTTTGCCCGTGTCGACCGGTCCGGCTTCTAAAACCGCTCGATAAACCGGTCCAATACAAAAAAAAAATTCAAATGTAACCGATCGAAAATCAGTGGAAATCGCTCGATTTTCGAAGTAAATCAACGAAAATCGCTCAAAAAATCAACTGCCAAAAAAAATTCAACTAGTTTGTCCCTTTTCCATGAAAATTGTCAATTTTTTATTTTTTTTCAAAAATTTTGATTTTGAAACTCTGCGATTTTTACCGATTTTTGATCAATTTTTGGTCCGATATTTCCAATTTTCGAATTTCGTGCGATTTTCGCTATTCCGAAATTGTTAACTCTACCTATTATTGACCTAACTTGGTCAGTATGTCATCCTATATGGCAAAATCTCCACTCATTGCGCCACATGGCCAATACTACCATGTGAAATTGAGTCAGTGTGTTATTTAAACTAGATTGCAAAGTTCAGGGGGTCAAATATCTAGTTTCGTGGTTTGGGGTGCTGTATGGACTTTCGATCAAAGTTTAGGTGTTATATAGACTTCTTCCTAATTTCAGCTTCATCGCACTGCAACGGTACCATTTTTCTTAGAAATCAAACTGGAGGAACTTGGGACAGACAAATCATTGAATAATAAGTATTATAATCAACACGGACATTTCATAATTTATCTCAGCACGATCAATTGAAGTTATAAAAAAAACACGGACACAGTACTACAACATAAGGGGAAAAAAACCCAACCTTTCTCACAGCTCGCTCTAGCGAATCCCACAATTCACACGAAAACTACTCATAGACCGCCAAAATCGAGTCCTACCTTTTTTTTTCATCCTTTTTTGCAATTTATGATATCACACTCGTCTCACAAGAACAAACACGCATCAATAGTATACCCAATGTTACACAGCATGACACCAAAATAGAACCGTAAAACCACACAAAAACTGCGGCTTTCCTACAATACGCACTCCACAAAATCGCAACACCACAAGGGTCAAGAGAACAACTACAGGTACCTCAGGTTCCTGATTGTCGCTGACGACGCGTCGCCACCGCGCCTAATCTCGCACCACGCGAGCTCCTGCCCGGCGGCGGGGGCGACCAGGGAGCAGACCACGATGCCATCCTCGGCGACCTCCACCTCCAGGTAGGCGGGATCGGCGGGCACTGGAAGGAATGGGCGGGCTAAGAGACAAGAAAGAATCAAGAACCCGTGCGGTCGAAGAAACCCTAGGAGAGGAAAGGAACCCTAAAGGATCGGTAGGGTTGAGGAGGTCGGCTACCTAGCTTTCGCCCATACGCCACCGGCGGGCCGGCGGCGGCCGGGGATGACACGGAGGGCTCGCGGGGCTTGATGTTGGAGCACTCGCCGGCGTCCATGACTAGGGAGGCCGCCGGAAAGGAAGGGGAGAAGATGACGTGCGTCCGGTGCAGGGGACTTCTTTGGTTTTGGTGTAGAGCTCAACGTGAACTTTTTCCGATCGCACCACTGCACCTCCGCTTGTACCACACAAGGTTTCAAATTTTGTTTTTGGTATAAATCTCGGAGGTGATCGAAATTTGAAATCTTAACGAGATTTGGAAATTTTGGATAAAATTCGAATGAAATACAAAAAATAAATTTCAAATAGGTTTTTTTTCAACCAGGAAAGCCGAGATCTCAGCCCACATTGAAACGACCGAAAAATAGTCCAAAACACGTAAAAAAATTTTAAAATGTTTTTTGGATGGTCCTGACATATCACTAATGTTTCCATAAAAATTTTAAATGATGATCAAGCATGAGGAATTTTTAAAAAATCTAACAGTGATAATGTCATGATAAAAGCCTTAAGTAAAACCTATTTTTGATTTTTCAAATGTACCAAATGAAGTTCAAATCATTTAGAAAGTTTTCTATATGTTCCTATATATTATAATGCAACAAAGATAATATTTTAACGATGCCCGGTAGCTTAATAGTATATTGCTAACTAATTCTCCATCAGTTGGCCTTCTTAGCGATGAATTAATACCTGTGATTGATGAATATTCACGTATGTTCCACATGATATAGTACTTAGTTTTCGGGTGCCTTGCATGTGTTGCTGTGTGCAGGGACAAAATGTGGACTGAGTTAATTAAATCAGGGGTGTTATACTAACAGAATAAATATATGCTACTTTTTTTTGGTAATCTTCGATCGATTTCATTTAGTTTGTGTTAGTTTCTAACCAATTATGTACTATTGCCTCTATAAGAGAAAAAAAAGTTCAATTGTACATGCAATAAGTACTGTATATGCGTAATAAAATTAACAGCTAGTGGAGATACACATCGCTACTGATTGCTATGTTCTAATTGATCGATGTATGTATGTTGGATTTGGAAGCAGTGGCTCAATCTCCTGATCGAACTGAAAATGGAATGGAATGAAGGGGCGAAAAAAATAGGAGAAATTAATCAAGTATACTGATCATATTATATATATGTTGTGAGTTGGGAGCAACCTCTCGATATCTTCTGTAGATTATTAAGGATACCTAGATGAATTCTTATCGATCTGAACAAGTCTTGCCCTGACCGATGGGACGACCGGCCGAAATGCGAACCAACTTCGGCATGTTTTGATAGCGTCAACCGTTATTGCTAAACCGTCAACTTTTGAAGTTTTAAAAAATGGTCAAAAATACATCAAAAAATTTTAAAATTTTTTGTGGATAGTCTTGAACCCAAATCCAATCAAATCTTGTTGACAAGAATGAAATCCGGTCTAAATGATCGAGATTTCAGCCGAGATCACCGAGATCTCGACCGAAATTGCCGAGATCTCGTCGAAATTCGCATGGCACTGTAGCATTTTGAATTTTTTTAAAAAAATTATCCGACCGAGATTTAGGATCTCGGAGGGGTCCGAAATCTCGGCCGAAATTTCTGATATCTCGGCTGAAATTTCCAAAATTTCAGCAGGATTTTGAACCTTGGTACCACATGGTGGCTGCCTCTTCACCATACGCCCGGAGTCCCCTTCTACTGCAAGATATTTCCAGCAAAAAAAACACAAAATAAATAAAAAAATTAAAGGATTTCAAATTTAAAAAATTACAAATGAAGAAATTTCTATACGGGAAAAATTTTAAAATAGAAAGTTTCAACTAAAAAAATCATCTCGAAAAAACTTAAATTGGAAAGTTTCAAATCGCAAAATTTGAAATTACTCGAAAAGTTTCAAATTAGAAAGTTTCAACTCGAAATGTTTGAAACTTGAAAAGTTTGAACTCGAAATGTTTCAAACTTGAAAAGTTGAAAGTTTCAACTAAAAAATTTCAAATTAAAAAGTTTTAACTAAGAAAACTTTCAATTCAAAAACATTCGGTTCAAAAAGTTTCAAATTAGCAAATTTTAAATTAAAAAGTTTTAACTCAAAAAAAATTCAAATTAGAAAGTTCCAACTTAGAAAGTTTCAACTCGAGAAACTTTCGACTAGGGAAATTTGAACTCAGGAAGAAAATCAAATTGAGGGCTTTCAACTAGGAAAACTTTAACTCAAAAAATTTCAAACCAGAAATTTTTCAATTGATTAAATTTTAGAATGGAAAATTTCAAAAACTTTATGTTCGAAACTTTCAATTCAAAATTTTTTTGTTCGATAACTTTCAGTTCAAATAAATTTGTTTTTGAAAGTTTTGATTTGAAAAACTTTTGGTAAAAAAAACTTTCAATTTGCAATTTCAACTCAGAAAATTTCAAATTCGACAAAAAAATTCAACCCTAAAAATTTAACCCCAAAAAAATTACACGTATGCTCCGGCTAAGTCACCCCTGTTTTCTTATTTCTGCGCCATTATGTTGACCAAAATTATGTGTGCATGAGACGCTCTTCCTCTCCATGTACGACACGTGCCGCATGGAGCTTATGGCAGGAGCATACGGATATGTCTGCAAAAGTGACAGTAAACAAACAAAACCGTGTTTGACTGCTTGTGGAGGGCCCTGAAGTTTTGGATCATTTACATTTGAGGGGCTTGTGAGCCGTGAGCCGTGGCCCGTGAGTCAGCGAATAGAGTTTTGCCGGGTGGGACAGGCCCGTAAAAGGCCCGGTTTATTTCCAGCTGAATTTTGATGCCTATAACAGATCCGGTAGAAATTTTGGACCATCGATTTATATTCCATACGTATTTTTTTCTTGAAGTCCTAAATTATGCCCATCAAATTTTATAATGTTTGACTGATAATATGTTTAAAACTATCTAGATTGACTATATACAAATTGTATCACTAGATTTATCGTTAAAAATTCTTTTAAAATATTTCAATTTTATTAATACATCTTAATATAAAGTCGTAAAAGGTAACGAGCAAAGTTATCTCCCAGAGATAACAAAAAGCTAAAAACATCGAACAAAAAAATAAGAGTGCGAATACATGGCGGACGTCTAGAGGGCACACAGTGACATAACCCCCATCGTTTGGGCCACGTGCCCGCCTGTTTATCTGAGGTGGACTTTTGTCCCACATTGCACTCCTTAGGGTGTGTTTAATTTAAAAAAAAAAAAAACTAGATTGGTGGAGTAATCCTAACCATAGTAGGAATGAGATAGCACGGAATATGACATTCCTATGTTTGGTACAGGTGATTAGGATATCAAAGCATTCCTAGGAATATTAGATTAAGGCCCTGTTTGGATTAGAGGTATTTCATTGGAATGTTTTGAGATTTAGTTCAAATTTGAACTAAATCCCAAAACCTTCCAAGAAAATACCCCTCATCTAAACACCCCCTAAGTTGTTTAGGGTCTACTCGTAATCTGTTGTGGATAAAAAAATTCCAACATAAATGTGTACTAGTTATATACCCGTGCGTTGCTACGAAAAACAAAATTGATAACGAAAAATAAAGATTAAAAAATATAAAAAAATACTATTTCATAAGATCAAACATCTATCTTTAACGCTTCGTTTCTTACAAAAGCTGGCTAATTAAAGCAATGCTTCGTTTCTTGCGTAGGGCAATTAAGCAGGGCAATTAAGTAGGGCAATTAATGTGAAGTATTTCATAAGATCAAACATCTATCTTTAACTCTTCATTTCTTGCAAAAGCTGGCTAATTAAAGCAACGCTTCGTTTCTTGCGTAGGACAATTAAGCATGGCAATTAAGTAGGGCAATTAAGCAGGGCAATTAATGTGACGTGGGAAGGGCAATTAATGTGATGTGGGAAGAAACTCTCACTTTATATAGTAGAGATTGTGCATGAGGCTCTCCTGTAGCACGCATATACGTACCAATGTAGCCATTACTGCGGCATGCTTGCTGCCGGTGTATAACCAGTATTTATAGCTTTTTTTACACTAAACTCAAAGCTACGAACCAATATTTTATTATATTAGCTATAAGCACTGCAGCTAGCAATAGCTGTAACACCCCGGTATTTAATATGCCCGAGTGCTACCAAACATAGACTAAGCAACCTCTAAATACTACAATTACAAGTAAATTACAGCAAAGGAGCAAATGCTAATACCGAAAATTTCGGCAGCATCTCCTTTGTTTTTCCATGAAGTGAAGCAACAATAATATTAACATGTCAAGATAGCATAATGAACGATAGCAATAACATGACCAATTGGAAATTCAACCTTCATACAACTAAAGATATAAGTCTATCCGTCACATATCAAATATGGCCTAATCATTTACTCATGACAACCAACGAAGCATCAAAACCACAATTTAGTTCAGTGAATTAACCATCACAACTAAAGGAGAGAACATGTCATTGTTTATATGTGTGATGCTAAGTGATGACGTGTGACTAGCTTCCTTTCCCGCATGCCGGTTTCATGGTACCTAAGAAAAACACATAAACACAAGCGTGAGTTCATCACTCAGCAAGTATATTGCAATGGAACAAGAAAATACATTCTAATACCTTCATCACCACTTTTCACATACGACATCATACACATCTCATATTCATAGCGTAAGCATATCATTGACATCATCATATATTATCATCATATAACATCCTCATATAATGCAATGCAATGCAATGCGATGCACATATCTCCTGGAAACTCATACCGGTATGGTTGAGTACACATCCGTCGGTGTGCACCCTCTCCCCCTTTCCATCCCGAAGATGGAGGGTGCCTACTCCTCGCTTCCATACACCGCGGTGGATGGAATCACGATGTAGGACTTACTCATTGGCTCTCCAGAATAGTCATAACTTTCTCACCGACCTTCCCCGGACTAGTTATGACTTTCTCACCGCCCGGGCCATGTATCATGCCATGTATGCAAATATGCCAACGTCATAAATAACTTTGTACATTAACACATGGCATCATAACATAATAAACATATTCATCATATCATTGGCAATCATTAAGGCATGGCATGTGAACATATCATGTATTCAATTTTAATCTCAACCAATCAAGCAAACATCAACTCGCTACCCATTCCAATACACTTGCCTCAACCACGGCGACGGATTGGCGAGATGTAGAGGGCACTCCCGGGGTCACACCACCTGCACATAGGGACCACACACTCACAATCATGTCCACAAAACAGTAAGCAAACCCTCTTCTACCCCGACATCGCAAACTACCCGCTAAACCCAAAAACAGAGGGTTTTGTCCCGTCAGGACAGCAGCCTTCCAAAAGGCATAACTCGGGTTCTAAGACTCCGAATCAATTAAACGAGTACATCCCCGAGTAGCTTAGGAAATTTTACAACTTTTTCTAAGTATATGGAAAGACTGATTCGGACTCTAAAGTGGTTTAATCTACAGAAAACTGTGGTCTGTTCCAATCACGTCACAGATTTTTATACATTCGGTAAAACGATCATAACTTTCAAACGGTTGGGCGGAATTGGACGTTCTTTATACTCACGGAAAGATATTGAAATTACCTACAACTTATTCAACAGGTGGCCGACCAAATTTGGAACCTAAATTGGCGAAAACCCAAACCCTAGGTCAACTGCTCATGCTGCCCGAAACAGAGAAAGTGGCAACTTCTAGATTTCATCTAATCTACTCAATTCCAGCACCACCAATTGATCTAAAAACGTTATAATCACCCTTAGAACAGATACTAGACCAAACCCAAGGATTCCCATGGCCATACCTTCACCCGACGAACGAAAAACCAATAGATCTCCTCCCGGTTCGCACGATCTCCTTCCTCACTCCAATTCCGCCGAATCTCCTCGTCGCGGAGCGCTCCAACGGATGGATATTCGAGGTGTTGAGGTGGAGAACCCCCCCTAGGGGCAGCAAGGGAGGTGGAGAGGTGGTGGAGAGGTGGTGGTGCAATGGGGAGCAATGGGGAGGGGTGGCGCAAGCAAGGGAGAGGAGGGAAGTGGGGGTGGCGGCTAGGGCATGGAGGGGGGCGCAACTAGCAGGGTGGGGGCGCAATAGGGGCTGGGGGAGGCCCCCAAACAGGACTCCTACTCCCAATTGGACTCAAACTCCATCCCACCAAAGCCCACAACCCCTTCTCCTAGGCCCAAACTCCCCCGGAAAGGCCCAAATCCCCGGAAACGGCCCGGAAATGCAAATAAACCTCATACCATATGGTTTTAACCTTAATTTCACACTTCATAATGTTTTTGACCTCAACAATCACATTATATAAGGTTTCGACACTCCGTGGTGTCACAATAGCTCTGCTATATGCCATAGCTTATAGCTAGCAATAGTTCCGCTATCCTATATAGGCATCCACATGCCAAAACATTGAGCTTATTTTGAAATACAACATTACTAGAAGGTTTTGGGACCTGAATATGCAAATTCGAACTCTTTGTGTATATTGCACTAGTTCAAGATCACGTTAGTGTATACAGTGGTAACATAGATGTAATATTACAATAATACACAACAAAAACATAATAAAAGATTATATTTATTAGATAAAAGATAGTTGAAATATCTTAAGATCGACTTTACATTTATTAGGCCTTATATGGCTTTAGCACTAAGAAAAACAGCAGCAAAACAGAAAACATCGATGGACAACCCATCAACATGCCATAGGCATTTGATAAGGTTCGACTCCTAGCAACTCGCCTCCTAGCGGAACTCCTCCAAAACAGATGTAGACTTCTCTTCAACTGATGAATTTGTTGCGTTAAGGGCGAATACATAGAGTACTCAACAAGTTGTGCACAAAATGTAAGTCTATTATAATTGCATGCAAAACCTATTCCAAAGAATGGCTAATATGGCTACTTTGCAGTAAAGTAGTATTTTCAAATGAATAAAATAAATATATTAAAATAACATTACAAATAAATAACAATAATAATAAATTTCTCAGATATTTCTCAAGATAAATTGTCACACAGCCTTCATTCCCAAATTTTTATTTTATAAAAATCTAATCCATGTGTGAAATTCCTTAGCATTGTTTATAATAGGTTGTACACTATGTAGAAGTTATACACTTTACCCACAAGATACGATCAATCTTGTAATGTTACCCAAAACACGTACTTATCGATATGCTACTAAGAAGATCATAACAAAACATTTAGAACTCTATCCGAACATAGACACTCTCGATAAGTTTGGTCTCACTATCCCTCCCTCACACATAGCAGAAGAATAATAAGAACTCATCGTTGGACTAGGAACAATCATTGTTCAAGATATGGAGCCACTGCAACACACACCTTTGCAAGACGTGCACACAGCTTGGTAACTTACTGAGTTAGGTCTGTTCCATTATGGACATGTGGTTGTATGAGTTAGCCCAGTTTCAATGGCTTACAAAGTTAAGTTCATACTTGATGGAGGCAAGACTTTCAATTAATATCAGTATCCATTATCAATGATTCACACAAAATTTCCAACCCAAATATCACACTGACCCAACATTATGGCACACAACCTCTTTTCACTTTCATTAATCTAAATCATTTACCACCCCAGTTGATTATCGTGCAACACATAACATTAACAACATCAACATCATTGTGTGACATATGACACACCTGTTTTCAAAACATATTCCATACACCATTAGCCAAGTTTGAATTTGCTTTTTCAAAAGATATCAGTTATTTGTGGCATGGCTAAGCAACTAAGCACGATCTAACCAACCCATATTGGCATATATTAGCAACCAACTAATAAATATCCATTCTAGGGTGACAAATGTGTAGGATCAAGGATAACTGAATAGAGAGGGGTGAATAGGAGATTTTAAAAATTCTTTTGGCTTTACTACAATAATTGAGCAAGTATGACAATAATTACAATTTTAAACAATTAAAGCCTAAATAGTCTAGGTTTCACTAAAGGCACCGACAACTTAAAACTACGTGAGAATAACAATCATAAAGAGATAATCAAATAAAATGGTCACTTGGAATGTAAATTGCATAAATAAAATAGCAAGATTGCAAACCACAAGAAAGAGCCACAATAAATTTTTCCCTAGGTGTTGAAGACTTGCCGATCTCCCCTAATCTACATTAAGGTAACTTGAACGAATCAAGCCAGTTCCTTGCGTAATGGAGACTTCCTCGATCACTAGGGGTAGCTCTTTCCCGCTCTGAGTAGGTGAGCTCCAACCTTTACACCAATACCAAGTCTCTTCACAATCTCCTTTGAAGAGATCGCTGGTTTTGCCTCCAAGCCGTCTAGGAGTCAGCAAATTCCAAGAGAAACAAATCGATGGCACTTGTTTGAGGATGATCAAGTGTCACAAATGGCTCTAAATCAATGAATGCACTTGAATGCTCTCATCACCCTAAAAAAGTGAATTAAATGTTCAAATGGTGAAGAAAGGCATGCTAGGGCTCAACAAGTACGCAATGAATGTCCAACTGTTGCCCTTGTTGCAGGAGAGGGTGTGACAACGATAGTTAAATTTGTCTTGAGGCTTATAAATGACCACGGGTTTCAATAAGCCGTCATGTCCTCATAAATGTAGCCCATGTAACGAAGAGACACATTAATATTTTAATCGGTCAAAATAACTATAGGTCAAAGCTACTGTTGACCATATAAATGACTACCCGACCTAAATTAGATTGAACAAAAGCTAAGCATTACCAGGTTGGCAACGGCCTGACCTGGAAACCTTTCCAGGTCGGGCTATGACATCTTTTACCATGCTGACCTAGATCTAAATCAGCCTGACCAGGCTCTAGTCGGAGAAAAATCCTCTTGGCAAGGATAACATGCAGAAGAAGCTCTCTCTGACAAGTACATGCAACCGCTTGGAAGTTACTCCCTGCGAAGAGATGCCTCTCTGACGAAAAGCCACCTTTTTTATGAGAAGACACCTTTTGACCAAGTGATGCCTTCTGACGGGAAGACACCTCTCCGAAGATGACAAATGGGATCCCTTTGATGTTATAAATAGGCTTCTCCCGCCAAGGGCAAAGGATATTGGACATTGAGCAAGATACGTTTAGACACGTTCATATTCTGAATCAGCATTTGTAGTAGACATCATATGTACTTTGTAAAGAGCAGAGCAATATAATTCCCATCCGTTCTTCTTTTCCTTTCATTGTCACTTCCAAAGATAGACAACCGAAATCATAATTATAAGCTTGGTCTAGGGACCCCCAAGTTCTGAACATCGACAGTTGGTGCTAGAGGGAGGGCCATTTTGATTCGACATTGAAAAAGATTTGCGTAGTCATTGCAGGTTATGGATGAGGCAAACTCGTTTGATCTAGCCGATTACTCGCACCTCACCGCCGATGACTACTTGGAAGAATAGGAATGTAAGTGTGATTTCTACTCCGAGTACATTTCAGAAGCGGAGGCATCCAAGTTGGTTGCATCATCCGATTAGGACAAGGCCACGTCAGGAGCACCGATTCCTGAGGACCAATCAGGAAACCAGAGTGACTCCATGCCTGCCCCTGTCTCAGAGGCAGAGAACTAGGGCACATGCACAGTGGACAATATGGCCATGGCAGTGCAAAATGCGGGGAAGGTAGCACCGTGGCGGTGCATGGCGTCAGCACGACCTCGCCCGAAGCAAAATTTCGGCGATGGCGGAAGGAACAGAGGAGGGAGGCGGCTACGTAGCTCCGGAGTGGAGAGGAAGAAGGAGGGGGGCTGTAACGTCCCGAACTTTTAAAAAATAGGGAAAAAATTAAAATTTAAAAATAGAATGGAATAAAATTTTTAATGAAGATCAAAAATTTTTATTCAAAATAATACATTTTATCCATTTCTTGAGTTCTAGTCTTAATAAAAGAATAATCGCAGTATTAAATTCTCTTCTTTTAAATTGAGTAAACTAAGAAATAAAATTTAAATATGAAATTACTTCAGGAATAAATTTTATGAAATTCTAAATCATTTAATGATTTTCTTCATTGAAAAGTAATTTAGTGAAAAGGTAAGAAGTAAAAAAGGTAAAAGATAAAAAGGTAAAAAGTAAAATAAAAAAATATACAAGATGCTGTAAAACCCCTAGACATCTCTGGAAGCCTATTTTGGTGGTTAAATATCAATGTGAACCCATTAAATCAATGAAATGATTAATTATATTAATGTATTTTGACTCTGAACAGTTTGATAAAAGGCCTTTGTAGAATTATACAAACCTTTCTTGAAGCTAAAATTTTTAACATGTGATATCTAGAACCTTATATACATTTGGTAAAATTGGTAGAAATTAATAATGCAATTTATTATTTATTCCAATTTAATTATTCCAGATATGAAAATCTATAAATTGGGGTAATAGATTTATTAGAAAATAAATACTTAAGATTTAAACTTGAAATATTTATGGAAGTATATGTAACACCCCAGCATCTATTGTGCCCAGAATGTCACCACAAAGGACAAAACTAGCAACCAGATAACAAATATAGAATTAAATTACAGCAACTACACTTGCTAATTAATCAAAATTTCGGCATCATATCCTCTCTTTTCCATGGTTATAAGCATCATTAATAAATTCATAGAACAATAGCATAATGGAAGATAACAACATCATGATAAACAAGGATTGCAACAATAATTCATACCAAGGATAAAAATTTAAACACTACGTGAACAATTCCGAGATAAACAATCAATCATAGCAACCAAGAGGACATCAACCACAATATGGTTCAATAAAGTAAGCCATCACAAAGGAGGTATGGATATATGCAGGATCGAAAATATGAATATAGCAATCAGAGGGGGGTGAATGATTGCGCGAAGCTAAAATCAATTTTTTGATCTACTAAAAGTTCACCCCAATTTGGAATCAAATAATTGCTTCGGATCAAGCAAAAACAGATTGACATACATTCGGTAAAACACGAATTCTTAGAGATCCAATTGTCAGATTGATTTGAAATTTGAACACAAGAAACTAGATACCAATACGAATCTAACAGAAAAAGAATCAGCTCGATCAGACTTACGGATCAAAATTTATGAACCTCGCAAGCTTGCTTTGACAGAATATGACGAGAATTGATCTAACATCAATTTCGTGAATAAATAAAATCTTCAAAAGATTAACCAACAAAACTTTGAGGAACTCTAAATCAAAGCCCTATAAAGGTTTTGGATAGATCAAATCAAGACGGAGCTCAAAGAATCAAAGTAGGTAAAGAACCAATCTATAACCAAAATAGATGAGCAAACGAACACTCAAAACAGAGAATACTGTAGCAACGCGTGCACTGTAGCTTCGAGATTATTGTAGCACACAGAGAGGCTTGAAGAACTTGATCTTTTATTCCTTTTTGATCTAGTTACAGTACTCCAAACAAAAGAGCACAACCCTAATATCCAACACACGAGGAAACACATGCACACAAAATGTTTCCCTGCGCTCTGCTCTATCATAAACAAGGGACACCTCCCCCCGTATTTATAATAGGCAAACTTAACAGAGTACGCATGCATGTCCACTTGATCCAACATGGCCCAATACATGCAAGCTACCCCAAACGATTACAACTCTGCACGCGTATGGCTCACCTGCCATACTCACGTGACTAACAACTCTGCAAGCGTATGGCCCACCTGCCGTACTCACGTGACTGACCAGCCTCCACGTGCCCGTTCTCTAGCCCAAACGTCCCGCATGACATCCTTGACCACCAAGACCTCAATTCCTCCCGAACTTAGTCTCGAACCTCAGTTCCTCCATGAACCTAGTTTCGGTCTCGTCATCGACCACGTTCGCCCTCGAGCAACACCTGCACATAAACAATCCACAAAACAATATTCCGAGCACAAGTTCTTCCCAACTTGGCTCAATTAGTCCATGCAACTACTCACACGAGCATTGCATAAAATCAAAACATGCATTATAAAATCCATATGAATTTCATAATCATCAATCAGAACCAAAAACCGAATTGATCCAACTCACAAGAGTTAAACCCTAGAAAAAGCCATTCACGCCGGACCAAAACACCTGGTCTGGTGCACACATGAACTTAACCCTAAAAAAATCACATTCATGCTGGACCGAAACTTTGGTCTGTCGCAATCCACAGCGGACCGAAAACTTGGTCTAGCGTACACGTCAAACTGTCGGTTAAATGAAGAATTTGGTCCGGCGAAAATCACATTCACGACGGACTGAAAGAAAATCAGTCCGGCGTGCATGTGCTACACTCGGTTTGCATTACCACTTGGTTCGGCGCAAAAGATCTCAAAGTCACATTCACGACGGACTGAAAATTTGGTTCGGCATACATGCGAAATCACACTTCAAAAATGCCGTTCACGACGGACCAAAAATTTGGTCCGGCGTACATGTAAAACTTACTGTTTTTCAAGAAACTTGGTCCGGCGCAATTCCCTCAAAAACACATTCACGGCGGACCAAAAACTTGGTCCGGCGTAGATGCGAAAAATGGTCCGGCGCAAAAGGAAAACACTTTGTTTTTCCAAAACTCAGTCCAGCGCAAATGCAAAATTCTTTGTATCCTGGAAACTTAGTTAAGCACATGCACAAGTGTATCAAATGATCAAAAGAGACAACACATGCACAAGCACCACACATGCCATGAGCACAACCACTTTGCAATACCAAATTCATCACTGAGCCAATTTTTCATCACATGATTTCACAATATAAAATTGTCTAATGAAGTGATGTTAAGTGCAACGGTGAATCTAGTTCCCCTTCCCAAATGTCGTGATCATGGTACCTAAAAAAAACATTAAACAATAAGTGTGAGTTCATCACTCAGCAAATGTCTTGCAATGCGAAACAAAGTAATAACATGTAACATACATATGAATATACTTCATGATCTAAACCATGTGAGGATCAATTCATACAACTTTTTCATTCACCCTCTTATTCCCTTCCATCCCGTGGAGGGGCCTACTCAACTTACTCGCTCCCATCCACAACTGTGGATGGGACTACGAGGTAGGTCTTTCATACTCACTACGTGTGAGCACAGAGGCCCACATCAGCATGGGACGTCTCTTCCATTATGAATGCACAATGCAATAGACATGAACACGGTGCAAGTTATTGTAATATCGCGCACTGTTCTCCAAGTCCTGGAACTCCTAGTTCGGACGTTTGGTGGTCCTGCTTGCGATCTGTGGAATTTAAAGGTTGGGTGTGGAGAGAAAATATTGTATTCTTCTATTTTTTTTCACCTAACCTTTTCCCTCCCTCTATCTTTTCTCTCCCTCCCCCACTTGGTTGGCTCCCTAGCCGATTTCCATGGCTGCTCCCCCACCCCGACCGACGCTCTGCTCCCTCTCCTCACCGATCGATGCCTCCCTCCTCAGCCCAAATCGCCGCCACCCCTGGTCCCCCTCCCTCCCGGGCGGCGCGCCGCCCTCCCTGCTCCCGACCCGACGCCGCCCGCTCCTCCTCACCCTAACGCCGCCTACCGGGTCGACCTCCCGAGCCGGGCGCCACCTGGCCGGGCCTTCCCGAGTCAAGGCCACCCTGGGTTGTCCTCCCCTAGCCGACGCCGCCGTGGCTCCTCCCAGCTCCGGCCGAAGTGCTCCCTCCCTCTTGCCTTTTTCCTGTGGTGAGAACTCAAGCCCAAATTTATTTGAGGTGCTAGGTTTCTTTGTGCATGCCATGTGTTTGTTGTAATCCCTAGAAGGTTTATATTATGGTATCAATTATCCGATGCTTTGAGGGATAGTAGTATTGCGTGTTTGATTTCCATATTCATGTGATGAATGGTTTTTGAGTATACCTATAATGATTAATGAAACCAGATGCGTGGAGGTATGTTATGTATATAGCAGTGTCACAACCATTTAATTATGCATGTCCCAAATTGATAATTGTGCTAGAGTTTTCCTTTTTACAAGTTATGTGAATGAGTCTAATCTCATCAGAGAGTATTATGCCTATGCTTTGGAATGTGTGTGTGTTCTAAAATTCTTATGAGCACATTGAAAGATCATGTGTTGTTGAGTTGTCAAATAATTTATATGGTTTGTTGTCTTGATCGATAATAAGCTATATTACTTGTATGTTTGTTCCAAATTTAGACTTTTCTCTATTCCTGGGGAAGTCATGCAGTGCTGAGTTTATAGATGTCCTAAAGGTTTAATCATGCATTAGTATGTTTAAATTGATGAACATGTCACACTGCCTATCCTATGGTTTATAACCAGCCTGTGGAGTGTTAATTTTGTTCATGATTTAGTTAGGCATGCAACTTTACTAAATGGTTCATAAGCATTTGTGTCTATTGGGCCAAGTCATGCCATATGCTAAGGTTCCAGTAATGTTTTCTTACTGTGCTAACTAAATGCCTAAAAATGCTAAGTGTAGCTTCCACTTACTATATATGCTTGTTCTAAAATGAGTGTGCGTAGATAGAGGATGAGCTAGAGTAGAAATTAATTGTTACATAGCTAATGTTGGTGGTTTTATGGCTAGGACGATCATTCCGATCAAATATTGCTACATTGTAACACTGTTGAGTAATAACCAGCACATGTCCACTTACATTAGGATGAGTAGATTGTGCAGCAAGAGATGTGAGGTTGGCTTTGTATGATCGAGCAAAGGCGAATCTGAGTCCTCTCAATGCTATTTCACTATTAATGGTGCTTCTGGGCTATGATATTTTGCACCGTACGTATGTCAGGATTTGTCGTGCGTTAAATGGGCTAGGCATTACTTTCCATTTTCTATTTAAAGTGAATGCATTTCCTTTTGGTCCATTGGGTGATAACCTGGCCTGCAAGTTTATGTTTTCTTCTTTCCGTGCAGTGTAGTGCTGCACAATCATGTTTTATTCAGTCATTGTTTTGGTTATGCGTACCACTTTTGAGTGCTATCCTAGTAGGTGCTGCAGTTGTATTTCCATGGTCACGTTTGGTTCAACGGTTTAAATGTCTGCCTAGTTTTTTTTTTGGAAAGTTAGGTTTTAGGACACTAGAGTTTGTCGTCGAATTAGTGGCAATTTTCACCTAAGAATGAATTTTGAGTATTGTTTTATTCTCTAGGGTTGGAGGTTTCTAATACCGCAAGTGGGCCGTCAGCTTATCGCCGAGGTTAAAGGCAAGTGTAGCATGTAGATTAAATGCTAGAAAGATTTATGACATGCTTGTTCCTCGTGATTTATATTATGTTGATAATTACGAGTTAAGCATGATGATGAAAATGCTAAGCTTATGTATGAAAGAATGTGTCGTATGTGTGTGAATGTTTAGGACTAGGATTATGGTTAGGTGAAGGTAAAATTCAATGCTACTTGTAATTTATTACATTTATGCATGTAATTATGGCTATGCGATTGTTGGAAATGAATGAAGTTGCAAATGTTTTCATGTCAATTGCACATTGCATTCATAATAGAAGAGGCGACCCATTCTGATGCGGGTCTCTATGTTCACACGTAGTGACATGAAAGTCCTACCTCGTAGTTCCGTACACTCGGGTATAAGGGAGCGAGTCAGTAAGAGTAGGCACCCTTCACGGGTGGAAGGGAATTGAGAGGGTGCACACCGACGGGTGTGCTCTCATATTGGGTCAAATGAAAAGAAGTAATTGAGACAACGCTCGTTTAATAAGAGGAAAGTTTTTGGTCCTATTGACCGAACATCTCCTAAAAGTGTTCCTTGCAGGATCAAATGGATTTTTCATCCAGAAGAGAAATGAAAATATCTAGGTGGTGGGATATAAACGAGGCTTGTAGCACAAGGGTTCACGCAGAGACCCGACATCGATTACGATGAAACCTATTATCCTGTAATGAGTGGAATAATGTTCCAAAATTTAATATTAATGGCAGCAAGTTTAAACTTATCAATACAGTTGATGGATATAGTGACCGCATATTTATATGAGTCACTGGATACGATATTTATATGAATCCCTGAAGGAGTTACAATTCCGAATCCTAAAATCGCAATATGTATAGTGTCAAACTGAAGAGATTGCTATACTGATTAAACAGTCGGGGATAATGTGGTACAACCGACTTAGTAAGTTCCCTTTGAAGAAGGAATATTGTTCCTGTGTGTTCATAAAGAAATCCCAGAATTGATTATGTATCATCTCAGTATATGTCGATGATTTGAATGTCATCAAAACCACAAAAGAAATAAAGGAAGCAAGTGCTTACCTTACGACAGAGTTTTGAGATAAAAGATTTGGGTGAAACCAAATATTGCTTAGGCTTGCAGCTAGAGCATTTCCTAGAAAGAATTTTTGTACACCAGTTTGTCTATACCAAGAAGGTATTATAAAGATTTAATATGGATAAATCTCATCCTTTAAAGACCATATGGTTGTGAGATCCCTTGAAGTGGATAAAGACCCTTTTTGGACCAAGGATGAAAAATGAGAAAATCTTTGGACCTTAAGTCTCATACTTATGTATCTTGCAAATTGCACAAACTTGATACTGCATTCGCAGTAAAATTGTTAGCAAGACACAGTGTAATCCCCACCAGAAGACATTGGGATAGTGTCAAGAGTTTACTCATGTACCTTCAAGGTACTCAAGATCTTGGATTGTTGTTCCAGAAGAACCAAGACGTAACCATGGTGGGATATATGGATGTTGGCTATCTGCCTGATCCCTATAGTGCCAAATCTAAGACTGATTTTGGTGTTTTTCTAAGATGGTTTAGCCATTCTTGGCGGTCTTTTAAGCAGACCTTGGTAGCTGTATATACCAACCACTCAGAGATTATATCTTTATATGAAGCCCCACGTGTGTGTGTTTAGCTGAGACATGTAATTAACCATATCCAGAAGTCATGTGGTCTTAATACCATCGATACCACTACCATTATCTATAAAAATAATACTGCTTGTGTTGCACAAATACAAATGGGTTATGTAAAGAGTAATATCACGAAGCATATTGCACATAAATTCTTCTATCCTCACGAACTCCAGAAGAATGATGAGATAAAAATAATGCAAAATAAGTGATGTGAAAATATAGCAGATTTATTCACAAAATCCTTACCAAAGTCCATTTCCAAAAGATGCATTAATGGTATTAAGATGAGGTGATTTATAGATTTGCAGAGTTCAGGGGGAGTAAATCCCTAAACTATAACCCCTTTTGCATAATCTTGAAGATCATATTTTATATCCTGAAGATTATAAGTTATACTCTTTCTCTTTAATGAGTTTTCTGAAGTTTCTTACATAAAAGTTTTTTAATGAGGTAACTAGTGCAACACGGAGTACGAGTGAAATGTATTTTTTTCTCTATCCCTTTTTCCTATTGGATTTTGGGATGAATTTTTAATGAAACATGTGCATTACGCGATATTTACCCAAAGGGGAGTGTTATGATATGGATGAATTTTCTCTATCCCTGTGTGGAAGAACTCTATCCATTGGTAGGTGAATCCAAATTGATTTTTAAGGGTTTTCTTCTATATATTGGGCATTGCCTTGTATAAAAAAATTAATCTAATCTAATCTAATAAAGAGAGTTTTTCCCTTACATTGTATGTGCTTCTATTCCTGTTCGTGTGATTGCATTGGCTTGCTGTTGATTGACTTGTGAGCAATTCTGTTTCACAACAGCGTCCTCTCGTAACTAGACGCTGTACATGTTGCACAGTTGGTGCTGGCACGTACCATCAACGATGTGTCAGTGAAAGACTAAGAAGATGCTGCTGGAAGCATGAATCTCCAAGCAAATCATAAAACCAGAAAATTCTACTTATTAGAAAAATATATATAGTATTTTCGAAAGAAAAACAAATCTATACTGCTATACATGATGCCCTCGCAAGAAATTGAAAAGAAAAATCTCTAAACGATGAACGGAGGAACCGAATATCAAGAGCATATGGTTTTTATTGATTTGTTTCCGATCTATTCCTCCGGCCCATATCAATTTGGGCTTTTTGGAGGCCCAAACTGGGATAGGAACTCATTCACTCCCCAGTCCCCACCGATCGCCTTCCACTTCTGTCTTCTCCCTCCCAGATCCGAACCACCGGTCGCTCCCTCCTTTCCCCCCAAACTCCTGCACGGCAGATCAAATCCGCCCCGGGGGCCGGCGACCATGGAGAAGCAGTGTACTCTCCTGGTTCACTTCGACAAGGGCTCCCCCTCTATGGCCAACGAGATCAAGGCCGACCTCGAGGGCAGCGACGTCGCCGCCAAGGTCGACGCCATGAAGCGAGCCATCATGCTCCTCCTCAACGGCGAGACGCTTCCCCACCTCTTCATTGCCGTCGTCAGATATGTTCTCCCCTCCGAGGACCACACCATCCAGAAGCTCCTCCTCCTCTACCTCGAGATCGTCGACAAGCGGGACGCAGCCTCCGGCCGCGTCCTCCCGGAGATGATCCTCATCTGCCAGAACCCCCGTAACAACCTCCAGCACCCCAACGAGTACATCCGCGCCGTCACGCTGCGCTTCCTCTGCCGCCTCAGCGAACCCGAGCTGCTCGAGCCGCTCGTGCCGTCGATCCTCGCAAATCTCGAGCACCGGCACCACTTCATCCGCCGCCACGCGCTCTCATCCGCAAGGTCTGCCGCTCGCCCAACCGCGCCGACAAGGGCAGGTACATCAAGATCATCATCTCCCTCCTCTCCACGCACAGCACTGCCGTCGTGTACGAGTGTGCCGGTGCCCTCGTGTCCCTGTCCTCCGCACCAACCGCAGTGCGCGCCGCCGCCAACACCTACTGCGAACTGCTCTCCTCGCAGAGTGACAACAATGTGAAGCTCATTGTCCTGGACCGGCTGCATGAGCTTCGTGCTTCGCACCGCGATGTGATGGTGGATGTTATCATGGACGCGCTGCCCGCGCTCGCCAGCCCCAATGTGGATGTCAGGAGGAAGGTGCTGGACTTGGTGCTCGATCTGCTCACCCCGCGAAATGTGGAAGAGGTGGTAATGTACCTTAAGAAGGAGGTTGTTAAGACACAGGGTGGGGAGCTTGAGAAGGGCGGCGAGTACCGCCAGATGCTGGTGCTGGCGATCCATGCCTGCGCTGTGGAGTACCCAGAGGTGGCAGGATCGGTGGTGCACCTCCTCATGGACTTCCTTGGCCGCGACACTAACGTTGCTGCAGCGGTTGATGTTGTGCTGTTTGTTCGTGAGATCATAGAGACCAACCCCAAGCTCCGCATGTCTATGATCCAGAGGCTGATTGATACTTTCTATCAGATCCGGGCATCCCGTGTCTGCTCATGCTCTCTCTGGATCCTAGGGGAGTACTCCCTCTCGTTATCTGAGGTTGAGAGCACCATTTCTACCATTAAACAATGCCTTGGGGATCTGCCGTTCTACACTGTCTCTGAGGAAGGGGAGTCAACTGATTCGTCCAAGCCAATAGCCAGCCCAACCGGTGGTGAACTCTGTCACTGTATCATCTAGGAGGCCTGTTGTTCTTACAGATGGCACTTATGCTACGCAGAGTGCTGCCACTAAGGCTGCCATTTCAGCTCCAGCTGTTGCTTCTGGGTCATTGGCTTCCACCCAAAACCTCAGATCTCTCATTCTGTCAGGTGATTTGTTCTTGGCTGCTGTTGTTACCTGTACCCTGGCCAAGCTTGTGTTGAGCTTGGAGGAGGTTCAGCCATCAAAGGTTGAAGCAAACAAGGCGCCTACAGAGGCCTTGCTGATCATGGTGTCCATACTGCAGTTGGGGCAGTCCTCTTACCTTCCCCACCGTATTGACAATGACTCGTCTGATAGGATTGTGTTCTGTGTGAGGTTGCTTTGCAACACTGGCGATGATGTGAGGAAGGTTTGGTTGCAGTCGTGCTGCCAGAGCTTTGCAAAGATGCTTGCTGAGAAGCAATTCAGGGAGACTGAGGAGATGAAGGCCAAGGCACAGATCTCTCATGCCCAGCCAGATGTCCTCATTGATTTCTACCACCTGAAGAGCAGGAGGGTGAGAGAAAATTACCTATCATTTCTTTTGCTTTTGCTTTATAAATTATAAGAACTGCATAGTCCATTTTTACCGGCTAATATGGGTATCACTAACTAGTTCACAAGCATTCTGTTCTAGTTCCAATTAAACCATAGAATGATGCATAAGTCGAATTAATTTATTGGTGCATTCTGGAGACATTGCATATTCGCCTCAAATTAAAGTACAATCAAATCTTGCTTTCAGAGTTAACGAAACATTTTGGGAAAGCATGTAAAGCTTCATTTTCGTTCTAGTAACTCTAGGTCTATGTCACCTTTTGACTTAGTACTCTGAGGGGACCTGCACCTTAGATTTCTAAAGGTGGCAATGGAATAGATAGAACAAAATTTGGATTGATGATTTCTCTCGTCTCACTTGGGTTTACTTCATGCATGCTCGCTCTCAACACCTTGTAACCTACTAGACGTGTGCATTGCATCGTTTAGTGGAACTAGAAACAGAATCTTCACAATATGCAATTACTTCACTTATATCTCCTAACCAACAGTAGCTTATAAATTTGTAAACAGCAACGGTTAACATTTTCTCACATTCCATTAGGTCTTTGCTTTAACAAGATGGCAGCTTTGGATAGACATTTACTTGCTCTTTTTTAAGCTTATATTGTACACAATATATTTTGTTGATGAAGCGAGTCTTGCTCATGTGTTTTATTGTGATGTTTTAGATTTTATAGCAATATTTGTCAATGTGCATGGTCCTTCTCTGATCTATGTTTCTATTACACGGTCTCGTTTAATTATAAACTGACTGTTTCTTGTATTAACATGGTAGTTAAAGTGATGGCTGTAGAAGTGTTCTGTTGGAATTGTTATTATGATTTACAAGTGAAATTATTTCAATCTTCTAAGAATGTTTTTCATGCTGTAAGGTAGTACATAGTTCAACATGATTGCCTAAAACATGTTGAATAGAAACAGACATGGACCACATTATTGCTACAGACCTACAGTCCATGAAGATTTGACCTTATCGCTTAATCTGGCAACACCTGTACTGGAGTGTAATTTTGTTTCTGTATTGCCTTAAGTAATAACAAAGCCATAATCATATTCTTTTTGACAGTGCGTTAATTTGCTGTTTTGCAGTTCTTTCTACTATTTTTAAATTTATGCATTTATTCTTGTAGAGAATGAGCCAACTTGAGTTGGAAGATGAGGTCCAAGATGATTTAAAGGCTGCAACTGGTGAATTTACAAAGGATGCAGATGATGCAAACAGACTTAGTCGCATTCTTCAATTGACAGGGTTCAGCGATCCTGTGTATGCTGAAGCATATGTTACTGTTCATCATTATGATATTGTACTTGATGTTACAGTCATAAACCGAACAAAGGAAACACTTCAGAACTTGTGCTTGGAGTTGGCAACAATGGGTGACCTCAAACTTGTTGACCGTCCTCAGAACTACATGTTGGCTCCTGAGTCAAGCAAGCAAATTCGGGCCAACATTAAAATTTCATCAACAGAGACTGGAGTCATATTCGGTAACATAGTTTATGAGACTTCATGTAATGGAGCGATCGGTGGTGGTCCTAAATGACATTCACATTGACATCATGGATTACATCTCACCTGCTACATGTGCTGATGTTGCTTTCCGGAATATGTGGGCGGAATTTGAGTGGGAAAATAAGGTGCAATGCCTCTTTTTAATTTTCAGCCTTGCAACTTTTGCAAGATGCTCTCTGTTATTTACTTGCAGTTTACTCTATGCTAAAAACAGGGTGTCTTGCTAGCATTTTCCACTCATTTGATTGCAAGATATGCTGAATTTGTGTGTTATCCATAGGTGGCCATAAATCAGCAAGAATCACTTTTCACATATGATTAATATGATTTTTTAAGTTAATGCCTCATACATTCATATTGGCATGTTGCCATGCAGATATGTTGTATATTTCACCAGGCAATTCACCGGGGTAACAGATTAAGGATTAATCTGGAATTATTTTCTTAGATACTGTATATGCTTTCAGCTCTGGTCCAATGTGCTGAAAAGTAGGTAAACCTGAATGTTTGTTTTGGTCTGCTGTGGGTTGACTGTTTTGCTACGTCTATTGTTGGATTGAAAACATCAACATTGTAATTTACCTTTTGTGCCTCTACCAGAGAGTTAGCTTTGTGGTCTGCACTTTTTTTGAATTGGCAATTGACATTGTCTATTTATTCTGGCTGGTGAATAGTGATTAGATCCGGTTGATATGGAATAGTACATTGGAATTGTCATGCTCGTACTCATTTTTAGAACAAATCTGATCTGTTTGGCTTATGGCCTTATACTACAACTATTCTTTCCTTGTTCATCAGGTGGCGGTAAATACTGTGATTCAGGATGAGAAGGAATTCTTGAATCATATAATCAAGTCAACAAACATGAAGTGTCTAACACCACTGTAAGTTTAAAAGAAAAGTGACCTTTCAATTGACCTGCAAACTAGAATTATACCTGCTTTGCTACATTAATATTACATTTATCTGCATGAATGTCGTGTAAACCTGCATAATGCACAGCCACATACAAAAGCATGATATTTATCTCAATTACAAGCATGAATTGGAAATTCGTGACTTCACTACTTTACTGTTTATAACTTTATATATGCCAGAAAAACCGAAGTATCAGCTGTTCATTTGCATTGCCCATTTCGGGATGTAGTGTTGATCTATTTAGGCTAAGATAGCTTCTAGTTTGTTAGATTAGATAGCTGAGGTGTTCGGGTTATATGTTGGAAAGGTCATTCTGGGCTTCTTCTGCAATTAAGAACCGAGCATAGAATCACACAGACTAGAAGAAATGTACTTTAGTTGCTTCATTTCACCAAATCAACCTTGCACACACAGGATATCCAGATAGGCTGCTAATTATGATCATTTTATACACAACTATCTTTCCAGGCAAGAATATTCTACAACTATCCAAGCGAGCAAAAGATCTATATTTGCCTTGTAGAAGTACAAGATTAATTAATTTGGTATTGTAGAGCAGAAAAACTTTCACTTTGGTAACTGCATTTACTGGGGCGAATTCGTTGGATCACTGGAAAGTAATTGCACTAATCATTGCCAATTTCTAACTGAGGGTCGAGGCTTGGGAGTTAGAACTTCTAACCGAGGGTTAGGACACGCCAAAAACTTTTCTTTACATTGACTGCTTGTCTGATTGCTAATGCAGTTACCCTTTTGTACTTTCTGTATATAAAACTTGACATCAGCTCTGCGCTTGATGGAGAATGTAGGTTTCTTGTTGCTAATCTTTACGCCAAGAGTGTTTGGCGAGGATGCTTTGGTGAACATCAGTGTTGAGAAGGAAGCCGAGGGTAAGCTCAGCGGCTACATCAGAATAAGGAGCAAGACCCAAGGAATCGCGCTCAGCTTAGGAGACAAGATTACGCTCAAACAGAAGGGAGGTAGCAGTTAACTGAGCCTTGAGCCCGTGACAACCGTTCCACACGTATATCTCCCCTATAAAGGCCCAATTTGAACTCAATTTTTGCTAGTTTCCCCCAATTTTCATGAGTTCTCAATTGTTACCGACGTGCTGGAGTCGGTATGTATGACAGGTGGTAGCAGAGATAATCTTACATGAGCAAGATTGTGCAGCTTTGTGTAGTTTTTAGCTTGCAGAACCAATATATGTGCTCCTGGATGGATGTTCCATGATGTTGTTTATTCTTTGCACTAATTTACTTCTTGGACTGACTGGTGAATCCTCGCATTGATCTTTCTTGATGTATGTTATTTGCCATGTCCCTGGCAATAAATGAATATAGTTTCTATTCTTTAGAGCGATCACAGGACCGAAACAAAGCTTGAGAAGGCAGACACTCGTTGAGTTTTTTTTTTTTTAATCAGCTTGTGGATTGTTAAGTAACATAGCAAATGTCGTATCAAGGAGAAACGATGTCCTCACAGAACCATTTGACACGCAGTATAAACAAGAAACATTACATTTGCAGTGGTTATCTTTTTTCCCCTACTCGGCCACTTCTTTATCGAAATTTGAAAATCAAAACCACAGCTAGGTTATTTGAAAAGCATTTTCATTAAGTGTAAATATTCTAGAAAATAAAACAAACTCTGAACTTCAGCATAAATCCATAAAATTACTTGATGAGTTTGTATTTCATTTTGTATGGATTTTGGGATGTTACATAATTTAATCAAGAACAATTTTTTTTATGATCTCGTAGCACACCAAAATAGCCTATAGGCAATACATGCACGTCATATTTTGTAGTTGAATGGGTATGTGTATGTTTTCATTATTTGTGATAGGAGCTGTGCCTATCATTTGTTAAGTTGTGTAATGATTGCAACTAGGTAGAATGTGCAGCGCACGTCGCACCGTGTAAAATTTATTTTTTTTCTAAAAAAAGGATGCAGAAAGACCTTAATATATATATTTTTGGAGCGATCTTAACACTCGATATGTTCACCAGTGAATAATACATGTTTCAAAAAATATTATAGATCTAGTTGCAAAAAAAAAAAACTATAGAGATATAGCTGTACACATACATTTCTTATTCTGAAAAATATCAGAAATCGAGTTACAAAAAAAATAGAGAGATAGAGTTGTACACATAATTCTTTTGACGAATTTGGTTAACACTTTATTATTACCCAGTCAACCTTCTCTTGTTGAGTTTAACACTTTATGTGTTAACCGGGTAATAATACATGCTCCAAAAAATATTAGAGATGACAACCTTCTTTTGTCGAGTTTAACACTCTATGCGTTCACCGAGTAATAATACATGTTTCGAAAAATATTAGAGATCGAGTTGGGAAAACAAGTCTAGAGATAAAGCTGTACACATATTTCTGTTGACGAAAATATTTTTCCTGGGAAAAACGGAGAAAGGACCTGGGCATATATTAATTTCTTTTGACAAATTTGATTAACACTCTATTATTACCCGGTCAACCTTCTTTGTCGAGTTTAACACTATGTGTTAACCGAGTAATAATACATGCCCCAAAAAATATTAGAGATGCCAACCTTCTTTTGCCGAGTTTAACACTATATGCGTTCACTGAGTAATAATACATGTTTCAAAAAATATTAGAGATCGAGTTCGGAAAAAAGGTCTAGAGATTAGAAATCGAGCTGAAAAAAAAAAGTCTAGAGATAGAGCTGCACACATATTTCTGTTGACGAAAATATTTTTTTCTGAAAAAACAGAGAAAAGACCTAGACGTAAGGGACGGGGACTTGTTTTTTAGTTTTTTTGGACCAGAGCGCTACCCTAAAAAATTAAAAAATTGCTCATTCGTGATTTGTATTTAACGGAAGTTAGTATTTTTCTTACCCTCACAAAAAGTTGCGAAAGACCTTTTTGTAATTTTACAGGGACTTATCCGTAATTTAAAGAAAATAGAGGAACTTTTTTGCAAAATATAGGGAGGTGAAGTGAGGCCCAAATGAGCTCCAAAACTTCCAGGCATAAGAGTATCAGCTGTCTTTCTAGTTGTTTTTTTCCCTCTCATGTAGGAGTATCAATGTACCTATCACATTGTGTTTAGTTTTTTTTTTTAACTAGACAACTGAAGTTAGTTTTGACTTCTTAGCCTCTTGAACTTACCACTGCAAATACCCTTGGAGCTTTTGCCGATGTAATAATTCATGCAACAATTTCAAATTTTCCATATTTTTTGGCAGCAAGTAAGTGTAAAGTTGTATCCTTAGTATAACTTCAAAAAGGACGTAAAATTAAAGCAGGTGTTAAAGCCGTGGCATATCTAATCCTTTTTGACATAAAACAATCACTTCAATAAATTAGGAAACATGGAGAGAGAGAGAGAGAGAGAGAGAGAGAAACTGTTACAGCCATACAATCAAGGTTCCACTTTTCCTTTTTGGAAAATCGGGACGAAAATGGAAAATCGGTAAAAACCACTCGAAAATCGTTCGAAATTCGCTTTAAATCGAATGGTTCGAAAGTCAAACGAATTCAAAAGCTGGTCAAATTGCCGGGCGAATTTCGCGAAATTTGAACGAAATTCGTTCGAAAAGATCGAATTTCGATCGAAATTTTCGAAAAAACGGTTACAGTTGAAAAATGTCTTCAAACTTGATTTTTTTCGAAAAATATTAAAAAAATTGTAAAAAAATTATAAAAAAATCTTATAAAATCCCATTTCATCTATAAAACACTCGAGAGAAATTTCAACAATTTTTGAATTCATTTAGTGCTTTTCTAAAATCAAAAACAGCAATTAATAAATAGGAATAGATACACTGTTAGATTTTTATAAAAAATTACATGACTCAGTTCACATAATTAAAACTTGGCACATATCAATACAAATGCAAAAATATGCATTACTTTGACGGTTTCACCCCTAAATGATCATTTATTACTCCATTGACTTTTATAAAGCATCCATACATTTGAAGATTCGAAAATTTCAATTTTTCAACCAATTTTCATCCTAAAGGTTACAAAACTATTAATACTTATTTTAGAGAGTTTTTAGTTAAATTTTCTCAAATTTTTAAATTTTTTTGAATTTAAATTTGAATTTGCTCGGTTTTTCGCTCGGTATTGCATTTCGATCAAGCTCGGAATCTCGAATTTCGATCGAAATTCTCGAATTTCGATCGAAATTGCGAACCCTGCATACAATTGCATCAGACAACCTAAGAAACAATACTACCTCCGTTCCTGAGTACATATCATTCTAGCTTTCAAATTTGTTTCTAAATACATGACATTCTGCAATTTTGATGTGACCTTTTACCCCTTTTTTCCTTGTATTCCCATCCCTTTTTACCTATTGCTAATGCTAATCACTAACATGGACTAGATTAAGACACATCATCTAAAAAACAATAAGTGATCTAGTGAAGAGGGGTAATACATGCAATCTTTTGTAAGTGTGTCTTGGTGAAAGTATAATATACATCTATTCAGAAACAGAGGGACAATACTACAGAATAGGACATCACTATCGCTTCATCTGTATCGGTTCCTAACTTCAAAAAAAAACGATCGTGATATGTCACAAATTTTTTAAAAAGAGTCATCACAATCTGTTCTAAAAAAGAACCGATTGTGGTGAAAACCCTAATCACAGTCGGTTCTAACTAAAACCGATTGTGATGAGGGAACCCTCTCATCACTGTCGGTTCTAACTAAAACCGATTGTGATGAGGGAACCCTCTCATCACTGTCGGTTCCTTGCTAGAACCAACACAGATAATACCGCATCACATAGAGCCTCCTTATCACTGGCTAAGGACATTGTGTCGCTACCAAAACCGACAGTGATGACGAAAAAGAACCGACAGTGATGTGTATTCCTGTAGTAGTGGGAGTACAATACAACAATTATTTTGCAGAAATTAAGGATAATAAAGAGAGGAAAAAGAAACGGTTATATCACGAGCAACAAATTAATGATCATATCTTTTCTTCTTGAATTCAGCTAAAAGGAAGCATCATACTAAACAAACAGCTTGAAGCCGTAAGATTTAGATCAAGAAATCCATGTGAACTTCCCTGAATTCAGCAAGTAGCAAACAATTGTAACTAATTTTTGGGGTTCAGGCCAAGAAAATCCATGTGAGCGGCCTCCTAAAATTCTGTGGAAACGTTCACAGATTAATGGAGACTGGCAAAGCTGCAAAGACCTTAGTTGGCAACCATCTATATGCTCCCACGCGATAAAGAGGATCAAGGTGGCATTCTCTTTAATCTCGTTTCTTTCTTGAAGCAAGGAGCGAGACTAATCTCGTGGTGGAGCACCACTATAAATACACCTCATCATTCTTAAGGGTTCTTGCGCCTTGAAACCACAGGTCCTCACCTGAACAGTACTCACCCAGAAGAAGTTGACATGGCTCATGGAGATAGCCACAAGAAGGCGATGATGCCTTCTCTAGAGAAGGAACAATGCGATGCTGAAGACAGAAAAATACTGAGAAAAACAGAGGAATTAAACGCATGGGTAAGTGGCACCACGGCATCCTTACAGATTTGTCCTCTTTTAACCCTCCCTTTTGGATACATTAAGAGAACTATTATCACTAATGAAATGCGCATTGCAATCACTTCATCTGTAACCATGCTGTTGCTTGGCGCAAAAAAAAATAAAGCTATTAAGTAGCCAAGATCCTACTCTCTCTCTCTCTCTCTCTCTCTCTCTCTCTATTATTACTAGTTAATGTTGTTATTTGCAGCTGGCTAGAATGGAGGCGATGGATGAACAAGAGCTTAAGGATTACGCAAAGCAAAACAAAGCGACATTTTGCAGCCAAAATAAAGCTGCAGTTAAAAAGGTGAGCCCTTCTGTATGATTTATTCTTTGCGGCTTTCTCAGACAGGTGACATTTTCAGTTCCTTGGTAAATCACAATATGCCAAGTTAATTTTCTTGAGAACAACCGATCGCTGCAGCTGATGCAAAAAGACAAGCCAAAGAAGAGAAGGAAGAAGACTATGTTGAGCCCAATACTGGGTGCAGTGCTGAAGTTCCACAAGGATGATGATGTGGACCCTCCAGGAGTGGCTGCTCCATAGAGGGGTGCTTAAGATGATGTGGAACCTAGAATCTGTTGTCTGCCTTGGTTGTTAGCTCTGTAAGTTAACATTGATTGTTGATTGCTAATTATGTTGACTCGTCGATCATGGTTGTGTGTTACCTGGCCATGTGGGCCATTCTATGTTGTAATAGATTTCATGTATGGTGCGTTGATAATAATGAAAAAAAGGACATAATGTCCACAGCTTACCAAAAAAAATGTGTATATGGGTTTAAGAACGAAGCAATGTATGGAGCTAATCATAACTTCATTACAATCGGGAGAAAGGGAGCTCAGAGAGCCCCTCCACGCATCCATCCCCATTTTTACGAAAAAGTCCTCATGTTCTTCGAAATTACGAATAGGTTCCTGTGCGATTTTCTGTGAGAGGAAAATCTTTTTTCCCGGTTCGTATTTAGGTCCCTCGTTCGCCGTTTTACAGGAAGAGCCTCCCGTTAAATACGAATCGCGAACGAGCCTTTTCCTAATTTTTCAAAATAGTGAACAGGTCCAAAATTATAACAAATAGGTCCTTGCACTTTACGTTCAGGTCCTTTCTCCATTTTGCCCGGAAAAAATGTTTTCGTGGTCCGTTTTTTCTCCGGAGCATGGGAAAAATGTTTTCGTTTACCGTTTTTCAAAAAAAAATAGAAATACGTTTTTCATCCGTCGTTTCTCCGTTTTTCCTTGTTTTTCGCAGGAAAATTATTTTCGTGGCCCGTTTTTCCCGAAAAAATGTTTTCGTAATCCGTTTTTTCTCCCAAAAAAATGTAAATCCGTTTTTCTTGAAAAAATATTTTAATGGTCCGTTTTTTCTCGTTTTCCATGGAAAAAATGTTTTTGTGATCTGCAAAGAATGTTTTCGTTGCCCATTTTTTCTCGTTTTCCCTGGAAAAAATATTTTCGTGGCCCGTTTTTCCTCCGAAAAAAACCTTTTCCGTTTTCCCCGGAAAAAATGCTTTCATGGTCCATTTTTTCTTGTTTTTTTCGAAAAAAAATGTTTTCGTGGTCCGTTTTTTTCTCCGAAAAAACAAAACAAATTTATTTTTCGTTCACATGTGCGGCGTGCGCCGCGCTCACTTTCCTAGTATTAATTAGTGCTATTACCTTTTAAATTTGGTCAGCTCATGGAGAAGTACTCGATGATTACTTAAAAGTATAAAGCATGATAGAATTCTTTGGATTAAATTTACCGTGTGCTAAATTTAATATAAATTATTTATTCTTTTTGATTTTATATTTCAACAAATTAATAGCTAAATCTAATTTATACTCTTCACCGTACACCACCGGTATAATTTCTCAAACTTTGTAACAGCAGTGTAGTAGAAAACTGTCGGCGTTGACTTGACGCGTGAGCGCGTGAGGGCAGACTACGAAGAGAGAACTCTCTTGGTGGGCCCCACCGAGGCTGGTACCATGAGTCCATGACGACTGGGCCCCACGTTTTTTAATTCTCGCGAGGAATGGACGTTGTAAGGGAACACACGTGATTAATTGTCCAGAAGAGCAGAGTAAGAGGAGAAACTCTGTCATCGTCTACCTCCTCGTCGTGTGATTAAGCTTCGAGTGTTGGTTCCTGTTTCCGTGATCGACAAGGCAAAATATAGGTTAGCATTTGATAGAGGTTGATGGATCGCTCGATGGAAGCTAGCTTAACTGATCTACTTTAAGATGATCTGCTTTGTGATGTGATACCGGCGTTCGACCCTTGTAGGGGCGTGTCAGTAGCAGCACCAACATTCGGCCCGACCTGGGACGCCTTGGATTTTCATCTGGAAAGATGCTGGTGACCAGCCTGCTTGGGACGCACCAAAGGTGCATCCGATGAGATGCTGGTGATCAGCCCAACTTGGGACGCACCTGTGGGGCATCTAATAGGACGCTGGTGATCAGCCTGGCTTGGGGCGCACCTGATGGGCATCCAATAGGACGCTGGTGATCAGCCCGGCTTGGGGCGCACCAAAGGTGCATCCGATGAGATGCTGGTGATCAACCCGGCTTGGGGCGCACCAAAGGTGCATCCGATGGGATGCTGGTGATCAGCCCAGCTTGGGGCGCACTTGGGGGGCATCCAATGGGACGCTGGTGATCAGCCCGGGTTGGGGCGCACCTGAGGGGTATTCAGTAGGACGTTAGCTGAGTGGTCTTTGCGCAAGTTTTTGCGTGTGGCCACACCTGCGCTGTTTCAACGGTGTTCTCCTCTCCCCTTTTTTTGGCATGGTTCTGTTGGGAGCGTGCACCGGAAGTTTTGACCCGGTCCGGGCCCGGAATTCTCGATTAAATCCGAACTGAGAGCGCACCCTTAGATCCGCACTATCCTTTTGCAGAGGAGGCTATTCCGCTTTCCCCGCCCAAAGGCGGTACCCTAGCACCCCATGACACATTTAATGCGATTTCTCAGGGGGGAAGGGGCGGTTTTTCTTTTCGCCATTCTTCATCTCTCTGTCGTTGCCTCTTGTGTTGTGTTTCTTAGGGTTCCCCGCTCAACCCAACGTTCGCCGTCTTTTCTCTCCGGTCTTCGGAATGTCGTCATGTGCTGCCACCGCGCCCGATGCATCGCCCGCGCCACAAGATTGGGCCGTCTCGATGGTGACGGAAAAATGTCTGGAGGCAATGGTTTCTGCCGGAGTCCTCCCTCCATTGGTACTGATCGGAGCACGCCCGGCGGTGGGTGAGTCTTCCCCTACCCCTCATCCTGAGGAGGTTGTTGTTTTTGAATCTTTTTTCTGGCGCGGGTTTAACTTACCCTCTAGCGCCTTCTTCCGTGGCCTTCTTCATTATTACGGGTTTGAGTTGACCCACCTCAATCCTAACTCCATTCTTCATATTGCTGTTTTTGTGCATCTTTGCGAAGCCTACATTGGCATCCGCCCCCATTTTAGCCTCTTCCGCCATCTTTTCCTCCTCAAACCCTTCCCAAATAAGAACGCCCCCCAAACTGGTTGGGGGTGCAGGCCTTCAACTGCGGGACGGGTTGAGGAATTCCTATTTTGCTATTCCTTTCCGATCTTCTAACAAGGGCTGGCATCAAGAGTGGTTTTACTGCTCCAATCCAGAGGTGTGCCTTCGTGTCTTCTCCGGATGGAGACCTGTGGTATCAGTTTCTTGGACTAAGCCTCCTTCTGACTGTAACAAGACCAAGTCGGGGAACTCATGGCCATCATCCATCATTTAAAGAGTGCCGGTTTGCACAGGGTTGGTATTGATGCTATCTTTGCCATTCGCCGTGTTCAACCGCTCAAGGAACAGCTCCACCCAGGATTCGAATATCTGGGAAGGTCGGACCCCACTCGGGAGTTGCCTGCGAGGGTTCTGGAGGAAGTATTGGATGGGCGGCTGAATTATTTCTTTGCCCCGGCACCGTGCTGGATTGCGGGGGGTGCCCAAAGTCCTTCCGTGTGGCGCATCCTCCTCCCCCGGTGATCTTTCGAGTTCCCGAATGTCTTCAATTTCCTGGCCTTAGCTACTCTCGCCTGAATGGTCCCTCTTTTCTTTTTGCAGGGACGGGAAGTTTTCTTCTCTGATGCTCCAGTCCCCGGGTACCCCGACTACCCGGGGTGTGGGATGAGGAGAACCGGCCAACCCGCGTCCGGGGAGACCTCTGAGGACGTGGAAACGGTGGCACCAGAGACTCCAGATTCTCCACCAGAGACTCCAGATTCTCCAGTCCTGGTTGCTTTCCCAGAGGATGCCTCTCGCCCGAAGGTAGGCTCAAAGTGATGGGATACGGGTAGGCTACGCTAGCAACAATAAAAAATTTCTACCGCGAACACCCAAGATCACATGCAAGTAGGGGATCATGGATCGTTACCCTTGACGCACCGATGCAACGGAAGAAGATATGCGCGCGTGGAGGAAGTAGTCGTTCACGTCCCTATCTACCCCGAGTGGTCGCCGATCTCCACCGAGTGGTCGCCGGGTGGTCGCCGACCTCTGCCGAGTGGTCGTCGGGTGGTCGCCGAGTGGTCGCTGATCTTCACCGAGCAGCGCGTCCACGGATGGCAGCGCCTCTAACGATATCCATACGTACCGAGCAGGAACGTCATGCGGGGTGTGCTAGCACCTCGCCACACAGCTAGGGTTTCTGGGGAGTAGGAGGGGCGCACGGCGGCTGAACGTGGTGAGGGTTCTAATCCATGTCGTGCATTGTTCCTGGCCTCGCCTTTTATAGACACGCTAGTGGGCCGAAGCACGCTAGGTTTCCATCTCCAACGCCGATCTCATCCATGCACAAACCCATTAACCAATTCCAACTCGTTAAGTGTTTGACCCGTTAGGTTCGGTGCAAGTCGGACATGAATCTGGAAACCCGTTTCCAATTCATTGATCAACAGTGGCACCTAGCAGTACGTATTAACCCCCGAATGCACAGAATCAATATTCGGTCGAACCTTGAAACACTCACATACCGATCCCTTTGCCACACGATACCAGTCAAGCTCAAGGCGAGATGTGCGGCACCCTTGTTGATAGCTCGACCACTTCACTCGATAGTGTGATGGATACAAACCAAGACTAACTCCTTAGTCATCTTGGCACGGCCGTGCACTTTCCCTATCCATCCACACGAGGGGCCCAGAGGTATCTCTCCCGTTATCTAGGAGGGGCAAATCCCATCTTGATTATCACACCCTGGCGATGTATCGTGGCATACCCAGTAGTCATCTTTATAACTACCCTGTTACGGTGTAGCGTTTGATGATACCAAAGCATACAAGTCTACATGCCAGGTATCCATGACAATCTCAGGTCTAAGGACCATATAGGCGTACCACTCGAGACTATATGCTGATGGCGCTATAATAGATAACAACTCACAGCGTCTCGGAGTGGGTCTTGTCCGACTACCCATGTTCTCCAACATGTGTCCACATTATTGGTTCTATATCTCCATATCTATGGTATGTAAAACATTACCATCAACCAATACATGTGCTGATCAAACCATTACCACTCCTCGTAATGATATGGATCAGGGACCCATTTAAAAAAATGTCGCTTGACAATGTGTTTCACAATTAGGTCGTACCCAATGGACAAAATCGCAACATTTATTCAGGGAACCGATAAACAAAGTTATCATAATTACATGAACAAAGACGTATTACAATCATCACCATGATTGATCTAGGGCACATTCCCTTCACAAAGCGGTCGGCCCCGACTTCCCCTGCTGCTCCGAGCGCAAAGAGGGGAAGACGAGTGGCTAGGCAAGGTTCCCCGAGTCCACCCCCTTCCCCTACAATCCCGGGTGACGACTCAGCCGCCGTGCCGAGTGCGGATAAAGGGAAGGCGTTAGCGGTACAGGGGACCTCAAGCCCCCGGGCTGCCCCTACAGCTCCGAGTGGCGACCCGACCCTCCGAGGGCCTTCCAACCAGTCTCCAACGCCACCTGCCTCGCGGGCCCAAGAGCCGGACACACAGTTCATTCCCTCCGGTAGTGGTTCATTCACCCGGGGCAGGCGGGGGCTGAAGATAAAGAGGTCCACCAAGTAATTCTTCATCTCGCTCCTTCTGTCAATCCCTGTTGGCTTGCTGACGTGAGCCGTCGACTTTTCTTTGTATGTCAGGAAGCCGTCAGCTGACGTTCCTGTTGGCTCACCAATTGGAACTCCTCAGGGACCTAGCCCTGGGGATGTCTCCAGTCGGGACGGGCCGCCTTCTTTGAGTGCAGCCACTCTTGGGGGTGCGAAGATCGTTCCTGAAGTAGCTCCGACTGGATCGTCCTCCCATGAACATCCTCTGCTGTCGGTAAGTGGAGAGGCGCAAGGGCCGGTCGAGAGCGCCTCCCCTCAAGTGGAAGAGATCCCATGCTCGACCACATGTGCCAAGCCTGCCCTTATGCTAGGTACTTGGGATAGTGAGGAGGAGGAGTGGGACACTTTTGATGACGCCGCCGAAGAGCAGGAAATAGAGGATCTTCATGAGTATTCCGTCAGGTGCTCCCGACTGGTCCAGGTAGGCTCGTGACCCTCTTCTGCACGATTGTTTCTCTAGGATGCTTTTTCACCTTCCTTTTGTCACCCTTAGACCCTGGGGGGCCGTTTGAGGAAGAAAACAGACTTCTTACGGCGCGTCCTTCCTTCCATCAAGACGAGCAAAGAGCATAGGGATGAGCTGATGGAGGTTCGGAACGAGCGCTCCCAGGAGCTGCAAAGGCTTTGAGACGAAGTACAGTCTCTGCACCTGGAGAAACTGGACACGTCGGGTTCCCTTCGAGGCAAGTTCTCTTTCTAAGCGACTGGCTCACGTGGCTTTCCGTCTTCTATCTCTGACCATGTCTAGCTTTCTCAGCTAGGGACGCCGCTTTCGCGAAAATCCAGGACCAGCTTGTTGCCTCAGAGGAACGACGCGAGGCCCTGGAAACGCAGTCCCGTGTTTCGGAGGAGAGGCTCCAAGCTGTAGAAGCCCGTGAGCGCCAGGCTAAGGCTGATCAGGAGAGGTTGTCAGGGGAGCTCGAAGGTATGTATCTGGTCCTTTTCTTTTTGTTTTGTCGGCTTGTAGGGTGTCCTGGATTGTTGACCCACTCTGTTTGCAGAGCACCGGAGAAGGGTGCGAGCACAATTTGACGATCTTGAAGGGAGGCTTCAACGTGCTGATGCACTGCGCTTAGCTTTCTAGCAGGCTTCTGAGTCGGTGCTGACTTTCCTGCATCCTTGCGATTCGACCAACGAAAACCAGGCCCTTCAACGTCTGCGGGCGGCCCCTGAGTGGCTTAGGGCCCAAGTGCGGGAAAGAGCAATCACGAGCTCCAATCAAGCATTGGCGATCGTGAAGTCGTTGTATCCCCGAGTGGAGCTTGAAGCCATCAAGAAGGGTTTTGCCTGCACCGTGGACGACGAGTAAGCCGTTGTTCTTCTGAGGGAAGTTGAGGACGTCTCAGAGGCTTTAGCTGAGAACTTAGACTTAAATCCTGTATAAACGTGTGTAAAACAGGAGCTTGAAGCTCATTAGTAGGGAATGAATGTGGATTTTGCTTGGCATTTGCCTCCCTGATTCTTGATGAGTTAACAGCCTGGCGTCTCTTCCGACTGGAGAGTCACCCGAGTTCCTTTGTCCGACTGGACTGGTACCCGAGTGCTTTGTCTAAGCAGTGAGGCTTCCGAGTGCTTGATGGGTTAACAGCCTGGCGTCTCTTCCGACTGGAGCATCACCCGAGTTCCTTTGCCCGACTGGGCCGGCACCCGAGTGCTTTGTCTAAGCGGTGAGGCTTTCGAGTGCTTTTCCAATCGGTGCTGAAATCAAGGAAAGACAACTTGGTGGGAGCGTGAGCGTTCACTTATTAAGTGTTGTGGCCGCTAGGCAGGATAGCTTAAGTCGGGGACTCATGCACGTGCGAACGTGCACTTATTAAGTGTAGCCCCCGGCTTGCCTAGTTGAGAAGCAACTAGGTCGTAAGGCAAAAGAAAATAATCTTAATTAAAAGTAGGAGGGAATTGTGACGTCATCGGGGTGTTTGTGTCGTACTACTTGCATGGTCAATTCAAACTTGGCTCGGGACTGCTGCGGTGCTGCTTTGGCTTCCTGCCCCTGCATTTAATCATGTGCTCCTCGGCTTCCGTGCTTCTCAGTATAAGAAGGGGCGAGGAGAACCTCTGTATCCGCTCTTTTTCACGCCTTCTTCCTCCTTCTCTTCTTCTTTTCATCTCTTTTAATGGCGGGCTCCTCTGGTCACTGGTGGTACCGTAACGGTCGCTGGTATCAGGGACCGCAGGACGAAGAGTTGTGGCAGCATTTCGACGAGGCCATGGAGGAGCTCCAGGAGATGAGAGCCGTCGATCGCGACATGGCCGCCATCGACGCGCTGCTTGAGGTCGTTCCTCATCTCTTCAGGGCATAGGGCGCCCTCATTGCGATGGTTGGGCGGGCGCGCCGCAGCGAGGCCTGAGCAAAAGAAGAAGAAGAAGAAGAAGAAGAATCGTGTATTTTTCTCTTTTTTTTTCTTTTTTGTATATATATATATGTGTATATATATGTAATGTAATGAATGGAAGAATATATTTCCTTATTTTTCCCTTGTGTGCTCCTGTTTTCCGTTTTGTATGGCTCACGAATTTACCCGAGCGTCGCCTTCCTCTTTTTCGTTTACGCGTTCTGTACGACTGGTCGAGCCCCCGAGTGCCAGCGGTCGTCTAGCAACCCCCTTCTTTTTTGCGGGCATGTTTTTGTGGGTGGCTAGGGTTTGCTGCGGACAGCCCAACGTTTTACGGTTTGGGATTTCGGCGCACTTGATTTTCTTTGCCAACGCTTCGGGAAAACTTTCAAAAAGAATTTTATTCAAGAATGTATAAAGTTTAGGTATAGAAGCGACGTAGCTATTCTATGTTCCAGGTGTTGCTGATGATCATGCCATCTTCGCGTTTAAGCCGGTAGGTTCCTGGCCGTACTACGTCATCGATAATGTAGGGTCCCTCCTAGCTCGGGGAGAGTTTGTGCTCGCTTTTATGATTCTTTCTTAGAACCAGATCTCCCTTGGAGAAGGCATGGCCCCGAACGTTTTGATCAAGATAGTGGCGTAATCCCAGAAGGTATTTGGCCGATCAGATTAACGCGATGTCTCTTGCTTTTTCCAGTCAGTCGATGTCCTCCAGCCTGCCTTCTTCTGACTTATCTTCGTTGTAGTTCCAGACCCTCGGGGATCCGAATTCCAACTCAGTGGGTAGGACCACTTTTGACCCATATACCAGGAAGAAGGGTGACTGCCCGGTAGCCCAACTAGGGGTGGTTCTGAGTCTCCATAGTACTGACGGCAATTCCTTCACCCATCGGGTAGCATACGGGTTGAGACGATAAAAAAATCCTTGCTTTAAGTCCTTGTAGAACCATGCCGTTGGCTCGTTCGACCTGACCATTACACCGCGGGTGGGCCACTGATGCGAAAAAAATCTTGATCCCTAGTTCCTCGCACCAGCTTTGGAATTCTTCCCCTCTGAACTGGGTACCATTGTCTGTTATGATTCTGTTTGGTGTGCCAAAATGAACCACGATTTCCTGAAAGAATTCCTTGGCCTTAGCTGCGGTAATGGTGGCGACCAGCTTGGCTTTGATCCACTTGGTGAATTTGTCCACAGCGACGAAAAGGTGGGCGAACCCCCCTTGCGCCTTTTTTAGGGGTCCTACCATGTCCAGCCCCCAGATCGCAAACAGCCAGGTGATCAGGATGGTTTGCAATTCCTAGGCCGGCACATGATTTTGTCGAGCAAAGAACTGGCAGCCTTCACAAGTGCGAACAATATCTTTCGCGTCAGTTACTGCAGTCGGCCAAAAGAAACCTTGGCGGTATGCTTTTTTGACTAGGGCTCTTGAGGCCTCATGGTGTCTGCATACACCCGAGTGGATTTGTTTGAGGAGATTTCTTCCTTCTTGCTCAGAGATGCACCGTCTGAGTACTCCAAAAGTGCTTTTCCGATAAAGTTCCTCCTCGATGACCTGTAGCTCTTGCTCCTACGCGTGATGCGCTCTACTTCTGTGCGATCTTCTGGGAGTTCGTCCTTGAGCAGGTAGTCTGAGTAAGGTTTTGTCCAGTCGGGGTTGATGACAAACACTTTCGTGCCGGTTGGAAGAGTTGTCTTCTTGTCTCCTTGGTGTAGGCTTGCCGAGGGTTTATCAAGTTCTTCCACAAAAATCCCCGTCGGCGCATTGGCCCGATTGGACCCCAGTTTGGCAAGCTCGTCGGCGGCTTCGTTGTCACGCCAGAGCACATGAGTCAGCTCTAGTCCATTGAATTTGTCCTCCAGTCTTCGCACCTCCTGGTAGTATGCAGTCATCGTATCATCAACACATGACCAATCCTTTTGTACCTGGTTGATCACGAGCTGAGAATTCCCGCGAACCGCCAATCGTCGGATACCAAGCGATATGGCGATACGGAGTCCATGGATGAGTGCTTCATATTCGGCGGCATTGTTCGACGCTGGGAAGTGAATCTGCATGACGTATTTTAGTTTTTCCCCTTTTGGAGAGGTGAGCATAACTCCAGCCCCCACGCCGCTGAGTGTGAGGGAACCGTCGAAATGCATCGTCCAATACTCAAGCTTCTTGTTGGTTGCTGGGATTTGTAGTTCCGTCCACTCGGCGGTGAAGTCGGCGAGTGCTTGTGACTTTATGGCAGTGCGGGGCTTGAATACAATTTCGAAAGCACCCAGCTCGGCTGCCCACTTAGCAATTCTTCCGGTGGCCTCCCGATTATGGAGTATGTCTCCTATTGGGAAGGAAGTAATCACTGAAATCGCATGTTCTTGGAAGTAATGTTTGAGCTTTCGAGAGGTGATTAGCATGGCATAAATGAGTTTCTGTATCTAGGGGTACCGTCCTTTAGATTCACCCAATACTTCGCTGACGAAGTAGACAGGGCGTTGTACCTTCTGTAGGTGTCCCTCTTCTTCTCGCTCCACAATGATTGCTGAACTAACCACGTGGGTAGTCGCGGCTATGTAAAGCATAAGTAGTTCCTTCAGCATCGGGGATGCCAATACCGGAGGTTTTGTTAAGAAAGTATTGAGGTCTTCAAAAGCTTGTTGCGCTTTGGGAGTTCACTGAAACTGATCTTGCTTTTTGAGGAGTTTAAAGAACGGTGATCCCTGCATTCCCAAGCGAGAGACGAACCTACCGAGTGCCACCATGCACCCTATAAGCTTCTGGACATCCTTCTGACTTGCTGGCGGCTTCATTCTGAAGATGGCGTTGACTTTCTTCGGGTTTGCTTTGATGCCACGGTGTGACACGATAAACCCGAGAAGCTTTCCTGAAGGTACTCCGAAAGTGCACTTCTCGGGATTGAGTTTCATCTGGTAAGCCCTTAGGCTTTTGAATGTCTCGGTTAGGTCGAAGATGAGGTCCCCTTTCAACCGAGATTTCACCACGACATTGTCCACGTAGGCCTCCACGTTGCGTCCGAGTTGATCGTGAAAGCACCGTTGTATTGCGCGTTGATAAGTTGCGCCGGCGTTATTCAACTCGAATGGCATTGTGACATAACAAAAGGCTTCAAACGGCGTGATGAACGAAGTTTTGATGTAATCTTCCTCCTTGAGGCTGATCTGGTGTACCCTGAGTAAGCATCCAAGAAGCTCAGGAGTTCACAGCCGGCGGTAGAGTCTATCACTTGATCAATACGAGGTAGCCCAAAAGGGTCTTTTGGACATGCTTTGTTGAGATCGGTGTAATCAACGCACATGCACCAACTTTTATTCTTTTTGCGAATAAGAACCGGGTTTGCTAATCAGTCGGGATGATACACTTCTTTTATAAAGCCTGCGGCTAATAGTTTGGTGATCTCCTCTCTGATTGCATCGCGACGGTCCTGGGCGAACCGCCGAAGTCACTGTTTGACCGGTTTTGCGCTATCTTTTACATTTAAAGCATGCTCGATCACCTCCCTAGGGACACCAGGCATGTTGGATGGCTTTCAAGCGAAGATATCCTGGTTTGCTCGGAGAAAAGTGATGAGCATGCTTTCCTATTTTGGACTGAGTCCTGTCCCAATCAGAGCCGTTTTAGCTGGGTTTGACGGGTCGAGTGCTATCTTCTTGACCTCTTCGTCAGGTTGGATTCCTGTCTTAGCTTGCTTCTTGGCCGGGATCTCCTCGTGCTGCTGAGTGGACGTCGTTAGCCGGAGTTTTCCAGGTCGGCCGATGCGCATAAGGTTTTAACCAACTCGCAGCTCTCCTTGTCGCATTGGAAAGACTGCGTGACGTCCCCCCGAGCCGTAATGATGCCTTTTGGACCCGTCATATTGAGTACCGAGTAGGTGTTAATGCGGCACAGCCATGAATTTTGCCAAGCCTGGTCTTCCCAAGATGGCGTGGTACGCCATCTCAAAATCGGCCACTTCAAAGTTCATGCATTCTGTCTGGTAATTGTCTTTTTTACCGAACGTAACAGGCAAGACAATTTGTCTGAGTGGCATGGAGGAAGTCCTAGGGATTACGCCATGGAATGGCGATGGACTTTGCTTGAGCTCCGAGTGCGGGATCTTCATGTCGTCAAAGGTTTTAGCGAACAGGATGTTGAGCCCACTTCCTCCATCAATTAGGACCCTTTTGAGTTTTACACTACGGATGACTAGGTCCAATACCAAGGGATATCTGCTAGGAAAGGGAACGTGGTCAGGGTGATCTGAACGATCAAATGAGATGGGGACTTCCAACCACTTCAAGTATTGGGGGGCCGCTGGCATGATCGCATTGATGTCCCGAGCTGTAAGCTTCTGCTTCCGCTTGGACTCATACGCGCTTGATCCCCTGAATATGAAGTTGAGCTCGTGCTCGATTTCTGGGAAATCGCTCTCCGTCGAGGGGTCCTCTTTCTTCCCAGTTTCCTTCCTATCTTTGGATTCTGACTGATTCTGGTTTTACCATGCGAATCTTTTCAAAGTAAAGCAATCTTTTGCTGCATGCTTTCCCTTCGGGTGGAAAGGGCATTGGGCATTCATTACTTCATTGTATTCTTTGTTCTGTGGAGCTTTCATCCTTCCACGCTCGGCTGCCACGACCAACTCCTCGCCCTTCCGTTTCTTCTCCTTTTGCTTTGAGGGTTCAGCATGATCTCTTTTATCTTTTTGCGGGGGTCGATCCTCTCGGCGTTCTGCTAATGCGTCTGATGCAGCTGCATAGCGATCAGCCAAGGCGAACATCTCTCGAGCCGTGGTTAGAGGTTTCTGGGACATCTTTTTGCGGGGGTCGATCCTCTCGATGGTAACACAAGACAAGAGTTTAGACAGGTTCAAGCCCTCTGCGGTGGAGGTAATACCCTAGTCATGTGTTCTGGGATTATCTCGTCTCTCTCTTTGAGGTCCGCCCGTCCCTCTTATATACCGGGGGGAGTCCAACTCGGTCACTAAGGTATGAGTCCGAGTTGATTACAAGTAAAGGAATTGTATCTTTCCTTATCTAGGGTGATTTCCCCTACGGTTACAATCTTTTGCTTTAGTTATAACGTGTGAAATCATGTGCTGAAAAATTGGCTTATAATTGATTTTGCAAAATGTGTTTGTGCATGTGTTTGACAAGTTGACAAGAAATAGTGTATCTTTTTCTTGTGCCGGACCAAATTCTCAAAAACAGAGAGTTTCCCTTTTGCGCCGAACCAATTTTGTGTTTGCGCCGGACCAAGTTTTTGGATCTGCCGTGGACGTGCTTTTGAGCTCATGAGCCGGACTCAATTTTCCAAGAAACCAGTAAGTTTTGCATGTACGTCGGACCAATTTCTTTGGTCAGTCGTGAACGGCTTTTTGAGGATTGATTTCGCATGTACGACGGACTGATTTCTTTTAGTCTGTCGTGAACGTGTTTTCGCCGGAATGATTTCTTCTTGAAACCAAGACTTTCACTTGTACACCGGACCGATTCTGTTGGTCCGTCGTGAATGGTTTTTTGAGTGACTTTTTCATGTGTACGCCGGACCATATTTTTGGTCCATCGTGAATGCGTTTTTGCTCAATTAGGGTTTTGAGCAAACTTGGAATTGAGTTTTTGGTTTGACCTTGAGATAATGAAATTGGTGAGAATTTCATGATGCTTGTTTTGAAGTGGACTTTATGCAATGCTCGTGTGAGTATTTGCATGGATTGATGTGAGTCAAGTCGTGGACTTGTGCTCGGAATTGTTTTGTGGTTTGTTTATGTGCAGGTATTGCTCTAAGACGAACGTGGTCGATGACGGGACCGGAACTAGGTTCATGGAGGAGCTGAGGTTCGGGACTAGGTTCAGGAGGAACTGAGGTCTTGGTGGTCAAGGATGTCATGCGGGACGTTCGGGCTAGGAGAATGGTGCACATGAAGAATGGTTAGTCACGTGAGAATGACAGGAGGTCATTCGCGTGCAAAGTGTTAGTCACGTGAGTATGGCAGGTGGCCATACGCGTGCAAAGTGTTAGTCACGTGAGTATGGTAGGGTTGCTATACGCGTGCAAGAGTTGTACTCGGCCAGGTTGGGCCAAGTAGAGTTGTGTTGGATACAGATTCCTTCTAGGGAATAGGAATCGTATCTGAACTCCTTGTGGGTTGGTCCTTTAAATAGGAGGGGTTGTCTCCTGTTGAAGGGCATCGAATCAATTGGAGCTGAGCGCATTGAGAGCCTCAAGCTCAGTTTTAGGGTTTGTACTCTTTTGATGAGAGTACTTTAGATAAAAGAAATAAAGATCAATTCTTCTAGTTCCTTGTGTGCTACAATATTCTCTTTTGGTTCTTGTTTGCATACTTGTTCTAGTTCTAGATTGGTTTTTGTTCTTTGAGTTTCATCTTGATTTGATCCATCAAAAACCTCTCTAGGGTATCGATCTAGTGTTCCTCAAAGTCTTGTTGATAAATCTTTTGTTATTCTTGATCAATCTACAAGTTTCGATTAGATTGATTTTCGTCAAGTTCTGGAACAGCAAGCTTGCAAAGCTCATAACTTTTGATCCGTAAGTCCGATCGAGCTGATTCTTTTTGGGTTCGATTCATATTGGAATCTAGTTTCTCATGTCCAAATTTCAGATCAATATAACGGTTGGATCACTGGGAATTCTCGTTTTACCGAACCACTGTCATTCTATTTTTGTCGAAAACGAGGCAATTATTTGGTTCTGTTTTGGGGTGAACTTTTAGTAGATCAAGAATTTGGTTTTAGCTTCCGCACAATCATTCACCCCCCCTCTGATTGCTATATTCGTATACTTCGATCCTACAAGTGGTATCAGAGCAAGGTTTTTCTAATCTATCTTAATCGGTGATTAGATCAATGGATCGTTATTCGACAAAATCTTGTGTGTTCGATGGTGTTGATTTTCAGTTTTGGAAGGCCAAGATGGAGGCGTTCATCCAAGCACAGGGCTTCACAATTTGGGAGAAAGTCTACAAACCATATGAAGTCCCTGCAAACGACAACGTCAACGACACCAATCGCGCACATGTTGAAGCAAACAAAGAAGGCACGCAACTTGATCATCCAAGGTTTGGGACGCAGCGACTTTGACCGTGTGATCCATCTCAAGTCCGCATATGAGGTATGGAAATCTCTTTGTGATTACCATGAGGGTTCTAACACTATTAAAGAGGTTCGTCAAGATCTTTACAAAAAAGAATACATGCGATTTGAGATGAAACCCGGTGAGTCGCTAGATGACTTCTTTGCACGTTTCAATAAAATTCTTAGTAATCTTCGTCTTTGTTGGAGTTAGCTTTGATGATGTCGCTAATACTAGACAATTGCTTGGTGCTTTAGACATGTCTATTTGGGAGATGAAAGTTACATCCATTAGAGAATCTACTATCATGAGTACACTTACATTAGATGTTCTCAGATTCTAAATTGAAAACTCATGAGTTGGATGTTCTTGCAAGGAAAGGTAATATTAAATCAATTGCTTTGATCTCTAACCCTAACATGTCAAATGCAAATTCTTCTTCTAGCTTTGCCTTGTCTTCCATGTCTTCTTTAACAGATGAGCAACTTGAAGAGTTTCCTGAAGAAGATCTGGCACTACTCTCTTCTCGCTTTAACAAAGCTTTGCAGAATGTGATAAAGAGAAAGAGAGGTGGTGGTGATCCTCCAAGATGCTATGAGTGTGGTGATCTCGACCATATTCGTCCAAACTGTCCAAAACTTGCAAGTAAAGCATCAAAGGAGGAGAAGGACAACGACAGAAGAAAAGAGAAGAAGAAGTTCTCTCCAAGTGATAGAAAGAAGAAGAACTTCATCAACCGCAAAGTTGTCCATCGAGTTCTTTCCGCTCTTGAACAAGTCAATTTGAGTGATGTGAATTCGAGAGCAATGAGGATGATGCAACTCCAAGCAAGCATGAGTTGACGGGGTTGTGTCTCATGGCCAAAAGCAGCGATAGCTTCACCGAGGACGGCAATGACAAATGACTTCAATGAGGTAGATCCTTCTTATGATGAATTAGCCAATGCTGTTGCCCGTCTTGGAAAATTGCTTGACAAACGTGATAGAAAAATTAAGAAACATGATATTCTTGTGGAGTCATTGAATGTTGAAATTACTAGACTTAAGACTTTGATTCCTGATGATGATACTTGCAAATCATGTGACTTAATTTACAATGAGCTCACCTTGCTTAGGAAAGAACACGCTCTTCTGTTACATCTAAATGAGAAAAATGAGAAACATGTTAAACATGCTAGCTGTTCTACCATTGATTTGCATGATACAACTCCATGTTCTAAATGCTCCATACTAGAATTGAAGTTGCATGATGCAAATGCTTGGGTTTCTCAAATGACAGAAGATTTGCTTACACATGAGGTTCTTTCATGCTCAACTTGTCGCAAGCAAAAAGAAAAAGTGGATGTTCCCTGCAATAATTGTTTAACTCTTTCTAAGAAAGTTGATTACTTGCAAAATTCTTTGGAACGTTTCACTAATGGCAAGAAAAATCTAAACATGATTTTGGATCAATCAAAAGTCAGCACTCAGAACAAAGGTTTAGGTTTTGATTCTTGTGCTCATCATAAATCACATGCTCCCACTGTTGTCAAAACACTTGAAAGTGGAAAATTTGAAATTGTCAATGAGCCTAAGAAAACTGTCTTTAAATCTGCTGGTCTTTTATCTTCTACTATGATGAATGCAAAATGTACTTCTACTGTTAAAGCAAAACATCATTTTAAGTACACTTGCACTCATTGTGGTAGAGATGGACATTTAGTAGACTTTTGCTTTAGACTAGCTAAACAACAAAAGAGAGAAAGGTTTAATGCTAGGTCTAATTTCAGACAGGCACGCTTTGTTTCTCATTATGTGCCTAGGGTGATGCAAACACCTTTGTTGGTAAGAACACGGAAAAGACAAATCTATCTTTGTGCATAAGAATGCTCGTGTTGTGCCTATCAAGCAGCGTCGTGTGTCTCAAGATCGATTCCTAAACATCTTATTTCTAACCCCAGTACCGAGACCTCGACACTTTCTGCTTCTATGTAGGCTTCTCACGCGAGGAAGGAGAACATATGGCTAGTGGATTCCGGATGCTCACGCCACATGTCCGATGATAAGAATTGGTGCATATGTTCAGGGGGAGAGTGTCTTTGTTCATAAAAGATGATGATGATGCTGTTGAGGATGAGATAATTGGAGGTTTACATGAGAGACTCTTCCCACGTGCTTGTGTGTGCTTGTTTTCAAGCTTCCCACGTGCTTCACATCGACAAGCGTTCAAGTGAACTTTCAGGTATCTCTATGGTACTCAAGATTTTGGCATTTGACTTTTTGCTTCCTCATGCATTAGTTTAAGAGCTTTCTCTGTTGCTGATTTTGGAGGATGTAGAATTGATAGAAAAAGTACATCTGGTTCATGCCACTTCTTGAGTAATTCTCTTTCTTGAACACATTGATATCAGATTTCACTTTCTTAGAGATCATGTTGAAAAAGGCAACATTGTGCTTCATCATGTGGATACTGAACATCAATTGGCAGACATTTTCACAAAACCTTTGTCTTCTTCTCGTTTTGCTTTTATTCGGGGAGAACTTGGGATTGTTCATCCAATGGGTTTGTTTTGAGAGGGAGTTTCCTTGCCAAGTTCTATCACTTAATGAGCTCACTTTATCATATTTCTTTATATGTTATGTAATTGAGCTAATATATGATAATCTAATTATCTCACTTGAACTAAAAATGACATTGCGGAATTCCCTGGACTGATTGCCTATAGCTAAATACTCTGTGATATCTCACTCTTCTAGGCTTGATATTGAATCTTCTTGACAAATTTGGGCTATGAAGCAAGTGTGTTTTCAACTTTACTCTTTCATAAGACCTTTAATCACTTTTGCATGTTTACAATCAAAGAAAAAGGAAAAAGAAAAGGGAATCAATATAAAAAAGGGGGCTGTTATAACGTGTGAAATCATGTGCTGAAAAATTGGCTTATAATTGATTTTGCAAAATGTGTTTGTGCATGTGTTTTACAAGTTGACAAGAAATAGTGTATCTTTTTCTTGTGCCGGACCAAATTCTCAAAAACAGAGAGTTTCCCTTTTGCGCCGAACCAATTTTGTGTTTGCGCCGAACCAAGTTTTTGGATCTGCCGTGGACGTGCTTTTGAGCTCATGAGCCGGACTCAATTTTCCAAGAAACCAGTAAGTTTTGCATGTACGTCGGACCAATTTCTTTGGTCAGTCGTGAACGGCTTTTTGAGGATTGATTTCGCATGTACGACGGACTGATTTCTTTTAGTCTGTCGTGAACGTGTTTTCGCCGGAATGATTTCTTCTTGAAACCAAGACTTTCACTTGTACACCGGACCGATTCTGTTGGTCCGTCGTGAATGGTTTTTTGAGTGACTTTTTCATGTGTACGCCGGACCATATTTTTGGTCCGTCGTGAATGCGTTTTTGCTCAATTAGGGTTTTGAGCAAACTTGGAATTGAGTTTTTGGTTTGACCTTGAGATAATGAAATTGGTGAGAATTTCATGATGCTTGTTTTGAAGTGGACTTTATGCAATGCTCGTGTGAGTATTTGCATGGATTGATGTGAGTCAAGTCGTGGACTTGTGCTCGGAATTGTTTTGTGGTTTGTTTATGTGCAGGTATTGCTCGAAGACGAACGTGGTCGATGACGGGACCGGAACTAGGTTCATGGAGGAGCTGAGGTTCGGGACTAGGTTCAGGAGGAACTAAGGTCTTGGTGGTCAAGGATGTCATGCGGGACGTTCGGGCTAGGAGAATGGTGCACATGAAGAATGGTTAGTCACGTGAGAATGGCAGGAGGTCATTCGCGTGCAAAGTGTTAGTCACGTGAGTATGGCAGGTGGCCATACGCGTGCAAAGTGTTAGTCACGTGAGTATGGTAGGGTTGCCATACGCGTGCAAGAGTTGTACTCGGCCAGGTTGGGCCAAGTAGAGTTGTGTTGGATCTGATTCCTTCTAGGAATAGGAATCGTATTCAGAACTCCTTGTGGGTTGGTCCTTTAAATAGGAGGGGTGTCTCCTGTTGAAGGGCATCGAATCAATTGGAGCTGAGCGCATTGAGAGCCTCAAGCTCAGTTTTAGGGTTTGTACTCTTTTGATGAGAGTACTTTAGACAAAAGAAATAAAGATCAATTCTTCTAGTTCCTTGTGTGCTACAATATTCTCTTTTGGTTCTTGTTTGCATACTTGTTCTAGTTCTAGATTGGTTTTTGTTCTTTGAGTTTCATCTTGATTTGATCCATCAAAAACCTCTCTAGGGTATCGATCTAGTGTTCCTCAAAGTCTTGTTGATAAATCTTTTGTTATTCTTGATCAATCTACAAGTTTCGATTAGATTGATTTTCGTCAAGTTCTGGAACAGCAAGCTTGCAAAGCTCATAACTTTTGATCCGTAAGTCCGATCGAGCTGATTCTTTTTGGGTTCGATTCGTATTGGAATCTAGTTTCTCGTGTCCAAATTTCACATCAATCTAACGGTTGGATCTCTAGGAATTCTTGTTTTACCGAACCGCTGTCATTCTGTTTTTGTCGAAAACGAGGCAATTATTTGGTTCTGTTTTGGGGTGAACTTTTAGTAGATCAAGAATTTGGTTTTAGCTTCCGCACAATCATTCACCTCCCCTCTGATTGCTATATTCGTATACTTCGATCCTACATAACGGGACAATAGGTAGACCTCCGGGATATGCGCGCTAGACTTGGTCCATCCCATTTTACGTCTGGTCTTCTTTAGGTCTTCATGCGTACACCCGATTCCTATGTCTCCCACAGTACAGGTTCGTGACACGAACTAGTATTGAAGGCACGGGGCATCAGTACCGGTTGGTAACATGAACTGGTACTAATGAGAGTGCATCGGTACCGGTTCATGTTACCAACCGGTATTAATGCCTCGTTTCAGGAAGTTCAAAAGGAATGCATATTCTATGTATATTAGTATGCGATGGTGGATGGGTTGGTTAGAAGGGTGAGGCTGGAGTCACGAGGTTGCGGGTTCGGGTCCCGCTTCTCCCATACATTCTCGACATATTTTTGAAACATTTCTAGTACTATCAATACCAATTGGTGAAACTGGTAATGATGCCCAATGGGCATCAGTCCCGAATGGCTGGTACCGGTTCAAAAACCGGTACTAATGACCATTGTCAACCGGGACTGATGGTCAGATCTGTAGTAGTGTCTACATTATTTTGTCGTGCTCTAACCCTAACAAGTGGTATCAGAGCTAGGTTTTCAAGATCAATTTGCTACCCCCGGGAGAAGGAAACTCCCAAGGCGACACCCGCGCAGTAACATCGCACGAGGTTCCAATCGACTGTCGACAGCCGGTCTCCACTCCGGCTATCTCCAGCGGCCACTGCGCTCCTCCACCAGGCGTCCCGCTCCGCCTCACCGGCTGCCTCGACCGGCCCCGCCTCCGCTTCGGCTGTCACCCATCAGCCATCTTGGCACCATCTTCGCGTTTGGCCTCCTCACAGCCCGACGCGGTGTCCACCGCTACCTCTGGGTTCCCGATCTGTGCCGCCCTTACCGCTTCGTCTCCCACGCTGTCGCTCCGACTTCGCACCTCGTCGGTTTCGCGCTCGGCCGACCCATCGCGCTTCGGCCCTGTCAATGACCTCGTAGGTCACGCCCACCTCCTCATCTTTGTACCATGCAGCCACGGCCCCGACGAACTGCCTTCTTGGCTTTCGACGCTATGCGGTATCTCTCCGATCGAACTGCACCACTTGCGCCGCAGCCCCTCCGGACCTTCGGCCTCCGACGGCTCGTGCTCAAGCTGGTTGCCTCTAGCCCAGCCATACCCCGACCGGCCTCACGCCCAAACCCCGTCTACCTGCGTGGCCACCATCCAAGCCGTTCCCCGCGCATCGTGGGCTCCGGTCGAAGCCGCCCGTTTAGCCTCCCGCTTGCTCCTTCGCGCACCGACCACTGTCTTCGGCCAGCCGGCGCCCTGTGAACCGATCGCCGGTGCTCCTCGCTTCGTCAAGAGCGGCATCCTCTGACGTGCTCCCATCACAGCTTCGCTCGGCCACCGACCACCCGTGATCAGCAACCGGCCAGCTCCCCCCAAGTCCCCATTGGACTCCAGTGTATTACGTGAAGTTCCAAGACTCAAGTTCGTGGCCACTTCAAAACCTGCTCATCCGGTTTCACGTCCGCGTGAAGAAGCTCGGTTCACACCCGGGACAAGTTGGAGGATGAAAAAAAGGTATCGGCAGAGAAAAAAACTTTGTCTGAAATTGCTAAATGCACCCAAGGTGTACCAGGCTTTCACAGAACAATTACTTCACGCACCCAAAGCGCACCAGGAAGTTTTGTTTCAGGATCTACCATATATTTTTGATATGCACTTTTTTCCACTATGTCATATGCCAAATTTGACATTGAGAATTTCTATGGCAAGATAAATTTATCTAGATGGTAGATCCAAATTGAGAGCTATTCTTACATATGTGGGCGTGAGGAAAGCATTGCTATTCAACTCGGCAATTGTTTCGGTGCTAAATAGAGGGATTTCATTTCATGCCTATTATTGGTGGATTTCATCATAATTCAAGCTATATGCCTATTACTTTTGTGCTTATTATTAGCAGGATTTCATGCACAATTCAAGTTTTTATTCCTTTCATTGGTGGCATTCATTATGATTTATCATTGGCGGATTCTTGGCACTTTCTTTGACTTTTCATCATCGATTTATCATTGGAGATTTCTTCGATGTTTCATCGTCAACTTTGGAGAAAAAAATGTCAGTTGAGGAGACAACTACATTTGGTGTTTGATCACTATTACTTTGGTGTTTCATCACTGTTAATTTGGTGTTCAATCATCGTTTGGATACGTTGACCATTATGAAGGTTTTGGCAACGTTAATTCTCAGGAATTTAATGACACCCTATTGGTAACATTATACTCTTCGGAGTTATTCTAGTGAAGGTTTTGCTCCAATGTCAGTTTGAGATGAAAGTTTGAAGTGCAAGAAGAAGTTTGTTTCTGCGTGGATACAACAACGTTATTTTTGTTGTCTTTGCTTGATGTGAAGGGTCCACTGCAATTTATACTCTATTGATGGCATGAGAATTTATTCTTCATATTGACATTTTTTAGCAGTTTCAACCATGTCATGGAATTTCAATAGGCAGTTTTTCGTACGTGATGACTACATGCGCAAGTTGCTCTTTCAATGAGCATTTTTTGCCGAATTTATTGTTCCAGATAGAGCATGTCAATTTCATGAAATGAGTTCTGCACTATTTATCAAGCACCGCAGGTGATGTCTTGGCTTATGCTATTTGACGTTATGAGCATTTATTCAGGAGGTCAGTTGCACAGACTCAGACTTTACTAGGGTTATGAGTAGAATACCTAGATTCTTCGTCTGCTTTGTTATAGCTGTGTTGGTTTGACTGTTCCAGTCGTTCTCTCGACCTACTGGTGGTTTGCTCAAATTTTGTTCTGCAAGAAGTGTTTAGATTGACTATTCCAGTCTTTCATATCGCACTGTCATTTGGACTTTTAGTGCTTTATTATCCTTTGGGGTTTTTCAGAGACAATTTCAGTATAGATTTTGAGTTAAGGGGAGGTTTCTTAGAGATAACTCAAATATCTCAACTTACCATATCTTTTAGTACTATCCAAATAGGCTATTAGTCCTAGTCTTCAACTACTCGGACTCTTTGGCTATATAAGCCAACCCCTTGTACATGTAATCCTTGAACCAAATAGTGTATTATTTCATGTGGGTTTTTTCCGCAAGGGTTTTCCATGTTAAATCTGTGTCTCTATTATTTTGCCGTTCTCTAACCCTAACACCTCTCACGTAGTCGCCTTCCCTCACCTCTGCAGGGCACCGTCTTCCTCCCACGACGAGCCCTATCAAGCTCGAATCACCACTGATAGGAACTTCTTGAGGACCAAGATGCTGATTTGATGTCGAAGCCATTGAGGAAGAGCTGGTAGGATCTAACGTCTCAGCTTTTGCTATCTCAAAATTTCTCTGTGTAGTGTAGTTCCTAAAACATTTTCAGTAATTTTACTCATTAACTAAAACTTAATCAAAACTTTTCTAAAACAAAACAATTTAATGTAATTAAATCCAACATCAACTACTACTAAATTATTTTATTTTGGTTTTTATGTTTAGAAGTATTTGCTAGATTTTTGGGGAATTTCTTCTAGTGCATTTGCTATTTCATTGATGCTCTTTTCTTTTTCAGTATGATCTAAAAAGGAAAATATATTTAATAGCTTTTTTCTTTTTTGGTATTATCTAAGCAAGGAAAATCTATTTAATAGCTAGAAGTCCAAGTGGGCTAACTTTTGGCCCACTTCCTTCTTTCTCTCTCCTCCAGCAATGTGGAACCACATTGTCAAATCCGTTACAATAAATAGCCAATTCTAAAATATGTAGTTTTGTGATATAAGTTCTCCTAAAATTTATATTTTGTGGAACAGAATATAAGTATATAATTTTCTGATAGTGTATACAAGAAACATGTAATTTTGTGAAATTTACTCATATTTATCGTATTATTGTAAATGTTATTTTACATAAAGTAAACCTTGAAATCATATCCTTTATTTAAGTCTTATATGTAGCAAATTAGACTATGTATTATTTATGCACAACTTGTAAACTACTCTATGTACTCACCTTGCAACAATCATCCTTTAGTTGACGAAGTGTAGGAGCTTTGGGAGGAGTTTCATCTACAAGTCCTGTTCCTTGTCGATTGTCTATGTCAAGTCGATGAATTTTACTAGAGTTTATGTTTGTTCTGTTGTAATTATCTTATGTAGTACTTGAGTCCTATATGGTCTAATAAATGCAAACTCGGCTAAAACTTCAAATAACTATATATATATATATTCAATTTTGCTCATTTATTCTTAATTTACTGTATATACTAATGTAATTATAGACTAGTATATTATATACAGAGTATCCAAATTTATAGAGGACTTCACAGCTGTCGCAGGCGACCAGAAGCTCGAGGAGAAAAATTGACCTCGACTAGTGCTCACCGGCGCTCCGATCACTAAAAGCGAGGCTCACTAGCGCACTGAAGACTAGGGGTGAAAACGGGTCGGATACGGGCGGATATTGCTCTTCCCATATCTTGACCCATATTTTTTTTTCTTAGATTCGGAACCAGATACGAATACGAATCCGGGTTATTCGGGATACGGATACGGGACGGATATGTGGTGGATTCGGATCGAAAATGGATAAATATATACAGATAACACACGCATAAAAATATCAGAATAGATAAAAAAAGTTACCAAAGATACATGATTAATGGAGCAAATTTTCATAGGGTTAGTTCTGAATATAGTGTACAAGTCCAAACATCTACAAAAAGTGAAAATCTGAACACAGCCTAGAGCTAATTTCCCACATTGAAAACCACTTGAATTAGAATATATAGTTGTCAAATAGCCTCAAAAATGAGAAGAAAATCAATGTAAAATATACCAGCATAGAAACACTATTCATAATGAAATATAGCATTAAAAGAGCTCAGCTTCACCTTTACTCGATCATACAAACCAACTGGCCAACCCTCACATCTCAATATAAGAGGAGATGCAGTCCATTATTCACAGCAAACAGAGACAAGAGAACCCTCATATCAAAGCTTTCCCAGAACATTCAACAAACTACCTGGCTCATTCAGCAAAGACAACATGGCTCGTTCAACAAACTAACCAGAACATGCCATAAAACATATAATGCACAAGCTAGTAGTTAACAGGTCAGCACATCACATTTGTTCTTATAACCACAATCTCTATAGCAACTAATATTCATTCATAGATAGACATGCTTGATAAGAACGAACTAGCACTAGTTCAGTCTCCAATGTAACTTCAGAAGCATCTCCATCTATCACATTCTTGACAACTCAACAAGTAGAGTCCAATGTAACTATCAATGTTTGCATTTGTCCACAGCAAGCCTCATTGATTAACCTGTCAATGTTTGCATTGATGAACCTATCAATATTTGAACCTGTTTGCATTGATGAACCTATCAATATTTGAACCTGTTTGCATTGATGAACCTATCAATATTTGAACCTGTTGAGCTTCATTATTAGATATCACCCAAGTAAAAACATTTATCTTCACTAAACCGAATCATGGATAATAATTGAATATCATATCACCATGGAAAATAATGGAGGATTCTTATCAACACTTTTCTGTTGTGACATGTTACACCTGAATACTTCTGTGATGACATTGCTACTTACACATAATAGTTATGCTAGGGATATTATTTTGTTGTGATGTAATGCTTGTTAGCATGTGCTCTGACCTTAGGGGTTTTAAGATTCCTCTGGGTGAGTTGGTCTACCTATAATATCAGTGGAAAATATGGTCAACAAAAGGATTTGAGGTACCTGATGCTCATTAGGAATAATTCTTTTAAGTTGTCATATGCTGGGTCTTTAGTTTTATTTCATGATTTCTCAGTGATTGCATGTTAGTTTTTCCTTATTATGTAAGGTGAATTTATATGAGATGCCAAGTGTGTCAATGTTGATTATTCCTTTTGATCAGTGAGATAATCCAATCTTTTGCAAAGCAACCTATCAATTTTTGGCATAAATAATTTATGAAGAAAATGCTCTTACTTCTCCAAGAAGCAGGAAAAGAACAGTTTTACTTGCGTAAACATGGTGTGAATAATTGCAGCAACCCTGTTACCTTAGGCCATTCACAATGGGAGTTTCATTCTCATTAAATGAGATGCCACATAGGCAAAAATGGTGACATGGCAACAAATTTATTAGGAGAGAAGAGAGTTGGGTTTCATGGGGATGAAACATGGTGTACACGCTTACCAAGTACTTTGAAACTGTGATGAAACCCCACTGAGAGTGATTTGTTTCATTTCTACACCTTTTTTGGATCTCGTGTGGCCATATTGTAGTGTGCTAGATATAATTGCAAGTAGCTACACAATTTATATGGCACATCTGATCACAACACCATCCAACAATTAAATGTTATGTCATGCCTATGAAATTGCAAAATGAAATTGTGCATTGAGAGAGGTTGTTTCATTCCTCAACTCAAACATCTAAATATGACGTAGCACTATTAAAAACCGTGTAATGAAACTCTCCGTTGTGAATGGCCTTATGGAATTTAACGCTTTTTTTGTCAAACAGATGTGAGATAACTTATTTTTTATTGAGCTCCCCAAAGTAAGGCTTTTACACTTTTGTATAACTATGAACTATGATTTTTATTATCAATTTTTGCTGACTTGGGATGGCTTGACTTGGAGCTGTCGATGATACACTTATACTTGCAGTACTACTTGATGCAGATGCCATGTTCTTCCTAGTATAGACAGATAAAATTTTGTAAATCAGTATCCCAATAATAGCAAAATCACGAATGTAAGCAATAGTATACTTCATACTATTTACTAACAGTGTACCATGAATTTTAGTTGCTTTCATTTCTTTAGCTAACTAAAGCAGCTCATCATCTGCTTGGAGTTTGCATTATGTTTTGTAGTAGTTTACCTGGTGTATTATTTCTCTTTAAAGTTATGATCTTTGGGAAAATGTTAAGCAGTGACCATATGCTGATGTATGTATGGCTGGTTTTGATACTCAAATTAATTCTCAACACTTTAATGTTGAAGCTTGCTTATGTTTACTATTAAAATACTAGATGTCACTTGTAAGCTCTTTTTTGGATACTTGGCTATTCGCCACCTAATACTGAACTGTCACTAATTCAACGATGGTGCTTCAATACTTACAAAATGATGTAGAAACCTAAGCCACCGCCTGTTCAAAAGGCTGCATCAAAACATAGCGGGAAAGGTGATGCAAAAAAAGGAAAACAGCAAGCATCAACGAGTACTGAAGTAATAAAAGATGAGGTTCTTGATGATCCTACTAAAGAGAAGCTTCGCCAACAAAGGTATGTCGTTTCTTATGTTCTGAACTTTTGGGCCTAATGAGAAACTTTATATACTGCTAGGTGCTGATTGCTTGTTTCTACCTTGTTTTATCAGTACTGCCTATGGTTTTATTCTCTTTTGAGCTTTGGACAGCTACCCTAGCATGCATATTGCTTGCTCTTATTCAGGTTTATATGCATGTAACCCTGATGGTTTATTTATTAAAGGCTCAAGGAAGAAGCTGACTTCAAGTCAACCATAGAGCTTTTTGCAAATAACAATTAAAATGTATTAGTACCAAACTAATTTCTCCAATTGGATTGTACACAACAATAAAAATGTCTCATGCATAAATGCAACACAGAATTTGTCAGGGAATGGATAAATTCCATAATTACCATAGTACCACGGCAGCCGATTTCGACTGACCATGCGTACCCTCGGATGATGTCCCTGAGGACGACCCACGAGCATTGTTTGGCTGATCGGTCCGATCAATTAGCTCAAGCTCAGCGCTCAGCCTCGAGCGTCTGTGCCCAAGGCCCGAGCATGCATGTTCGGCCAGGACCAAACATGCTCAGCCCAAGCTCGTTCGCGAGATGTATGGTCGGAAGATTGTGTTCGGCGGTTATGCCCGAATAAGAGCTAATCACGCCACAACGTGGTTCCGTTACGCCCACGATGGGAGCGTGGCATAAATCAAGGCTTCGGTTACAGCCATATTCGATGCAGTCAAATGCCCATTATTCAGCTGTAATTAGGCTAGATATTCTTGTAAGCTATAAATACCTCCTATGTGTGTAAGGAGAGGAGAGGGAAAGAAAAGCTTAGGAAAGCTAGATACTTGAAACATCCCTCAAAACAACAAGCAATATCACATCCACTGGAGTAGGGTTATTATCTCCTCAGTGAGAATCCCGAACCAGTATAAACCCTGGTGTCATTCTCTCAAGTATCTAAGCCAATCGAGCATTCTCCGGATGTAATCCCTTCATCAAAAAAAGGGACTGTGTTGATCCCTCAATCAACAAGTAAGCTCGGCAGGGGCTCGTTCAACAATCGTCGATAGCTGGCGCCATCCGTGGGGGATCACAGACTGTTCCTTTTGTGAAGAATCCCAAGAGATGCCTAATTCTCAAGATACTCGAGACCTTTGCGCTTTCAGTGACGCCGAAGATGAAGACTTGTACTATGCCGACAGGGGTGAGGCTGGCATCACTGACCCAGAGGATCACACTGACCCAGGAGCCTTTCCCCAGTGGCTGCAGCGCGAGAGCAGTTCCTTCACTCTCAGCGCGATACCCTCACAGATGATGAGGAGTACGATGAATTCTATGATGGTCTGGATATACCAGATCATCTCGAGCCCAATCAAGAGATTGCATCACATGGGGACACCATGATGTCACCTTCACGGTCTTCGCACTCTCGCGATGTCAACATGGCGGGAGAAGAAGAAAACCCTGAGGCTGAACCCTTGGGGGGTGCCCACCATCACCGATATGAGGCGGCCAGGAACCAACTGGAGGCGTCCTTAAATAGGACCTTGGTGAGTATACGTCGTCAAGCTCGCGGAAATCCTGGCACCAAGACTAAAGCCAATGCTTGTGAGAGTTCCCGCGAGTGTGGTACGCCAGAGCACGTGCGCGATCGCCAGCCATGCTCGTCACCTCTTGTTCCCCCAAGTGGGGAATAGCTGCAAGCTTTGGCCACGGTTGTGCGTAATCTTAGGGAATTTCCTGAGCAGGTGGATCTGGAGGCTATGGGTGCGGTCGTAGCAGATGATCTTGAAAAGATCATTGCCTATGTGAAAGCCTCATAGGCATCTCGCGGCAGGAAGGCCTGGAGTGTTTCCTGGGAACATCGTCGTCACACCCCTGTTCGCTCCCATCTCGATGATTCTCGGAACCATGTTTGTGAAGATCGGAGGGGGCATGATCGGTACCACGAGGACACTTGGAGCAATTCCTGAGCAAGCTCATGGGACCAAAAGTATGCTCGGCATAGGCAGGGGTGAACCTAGTATTCCACTTCGGACCAGTCCCCCTCGCGCTGACCTCGAGAAGTTTTCTCTCGGCTTGCTCCGCGAGTCGGGGGTCAGTACAACGATGATCTTTACGATCATCGTGATGAAGAGACCACCGCGATGCCCCAGTTTTCGGGTGTCGAGCCATTGCGGCACCTCTTCGGCATGTCTCGTGGCTGAGCAAGTTCAAACCCGATCACATTGAAAGGTTCAATAGGATGCAGAACCCGGATGAATTTCTTTCTATCTACACTACAATTGTAACACCCCGACATTTAATATGCCTGAATGCTACCAAACATAAGCTAAACAACATCTAAATACCACAATTAAACATAAATTCCAGCAAAGGCGCACATGCTAAAAACCGAGATTTAATGACATCTCCTTTGTTTTAACATGAATTGAAGGAGCAACAACTTGATAACACAAGTTATATCATAATGGAAAGCATCTAAAATAGCAATAATTAACGACTTAGCAACAATGTAAGTCTAGTTCCAAACATATAATGTCTCCAAGAGTCAAGCGAGCGAAAAGATTCTCATTTAGCAAAGCTAAGCCTTAAAGCAATGATCATCACACGCAATTTATTATCAACACTAATTGAATGACTTGTGAAATCAAAAGAGTGAAGCTACATGTGGAAGTGTGACTATTTCCCTTCCCGCATGCAGGATTCATGGTACCTAAAAGAAAACAACATAAACACAAGCGTGAGTTCATCACTTTCGGCAAGCATATTGCAACGGACAACAAGAACAATAACATGGCAATAATGTCTCACATCATGTATATCATCTCATTCATGAACACATAACATTATCATCATCATTACGTATGCAATGCAATGCAATGCTCATGTCTCCTTGGAAACTCATACCGGTATGGTTGAGTACACACCCGTTGGTGTGCACCCTCTCCCCCCTTCCATCCCGAAGATGGAGGGTGCCTACTTCTCGCTTCCAAACACCACGTGGATGGAATCACGATGTAGGACTTACTCAATGGCTCTCCGGATTAGTCATAACTTTCTCACCGACCTTCCCCGGACTAGTTATGACTTTCTCACCGCCCGGGCCATGTAACATGCCATGTATGCAATTATGCCAACATCATATTTAACTCGTACATTAACACATGGCATTATAACATAATAAACATGCTCATCATATCATTGGCAATCATTAAAGCATGGCATGTTACATGGCCCGGGCGGTGAGAAAGTCATAACTAGTCCGGGGAAGGTCGATGAGAAAGTTATGACTAATCCGGAGAGCCATTGAGTAAGTCCTACATCGTGATTCCATCCACGTGGTGTTTGGAAGCGAGGAGTAGGCACCCTCCATCTTCGGGATGGAAGGGGGGAGAGGGTGCACATCGACGGGTGTGTACTCAACCATACCGATATGAGTTTCCAAGGAGACATGAGCATTGCATTGCATTGCATACGTAATGATGATGATAATGTTATGTGTTCATGAATGAGATGATATACATGATGTGAGACATTATTGCCATGTTCTTGTTCTTGTTGTCCATTGCAATATGCTTGCTGAGTGATGAACTCACGCTTGTGTTTATGTTGTTTTCTTTTAGGTACCATGAATCCGGCATGCTGTGAAGTGAAATAGTCACACTTCCACACGTAGCTTCACTCTTTTGATTTCACAAGTCATTCAATTAGTGTTGATAATAAATTGCGTGTGATGATCATTGCTTTAAGGCTTAGCTTTGCTAAATGAGAATCTTTTCGTTCGTTTGACTCTTGGAGACATTATATGTTTGGAGCTAGACTTACATTGTTGCTAAGTCGTTAATTATTGCTGTTTTAAATGCTTTCCATTATGATATAACTTGTGTTACTGTTGTTGCTCCTTCAATTCATGTTAAAACAAAGGAGATGTCGAAAATCTCGGTTTTTAGCATGTGCGCCTTTGCTGGAATTTATGTTTAATTGTGGTATTTAGATGTTGTTTAGCTTATGTTTGGTAGCATTCAGGCATATTAAATGTCGGGGTGTTACAACAATCATCCTGGCCACTGGAGGTAACGAGGGAGTCATGGAAAACTTCCTACCTACAGTGCTAGATGGAGCTGCTCGGACTTGGCTCTTCAATCAAAAGGAAGGGTCAATTCGGTCCTGGAGGCAGCTGAGCAGCGCGCTCAGGGTGAACTTTCAGAGTTGCTACATTCGTCCGGGCAAGGAGCGCGACCTCGATCGCTTGATCTAGACGGAGGGCGAGTCTCTGCGCCAGTTCGTCCAACGGTTCATCCAAGTGTGAAACTCAATCCCGAATGTTTCAGACGAGGCAGTCGTCTGGGCTTTCAAGTTTGGGGTCCGAGATATTCGTTTTATTTAGGATCTGGAAATTCATCCTGATCTGATGGCCAGCGAGCCGTTATGCATAGCCGATCAGTATGCTAATGCCGATGAGGCAGTCTAGTGGAAGAAGATACTGGACGAGGGAAAGCTCCCACCTCAACCTGGTTTAGAAAGCTCCACGAGCAAGAGGAACACAAGCTCAGTGAAAAACAAGATCAAGAAAAAGAAGAAGAAACCCTCTGCGCCAAATATGGTAGCGGCCATCAAGCAGCGCCAGCAGCAGGCTCCGCAGTCGTAGACGCGTAAAAGTTTTGGTGCAAGAGGCAGGGGCCGATCACCTCAGCGTCGCAACGATCAAGGTCGCAACAACCAGAATCGTAGTGATCAAGGTGCTCAACCGAGCAATCATTTCTGCCCGCTACATCAAGAGTACGGGCATGACCTTCGCACTTACCGGACCTGGACCATCCGTCTAGAATAGTTCTACAATGGCAAGGGTCCCAGGCCCACGCTCCCAGAGCAAGGTGAAAATAGCAAGGGCAAGCAGCCCGCTGACGACGACGAAGACGTGGATTACTAGGAACCTCGCAATCACATTGCAGTAATATTCGGGGGGCTCCTCGGCTTACAAGTCTCATCGGGATTTGAAGGAGGCGGCATGAGAGGTGCACCATGTCACCCAAGGCAAGCCTCCCGTACAGCAGCTCAAGTGGTCCGAGCAACCCCTCACTTTCTCCAAGGATGATTGTCCCCTTGGAATGACCAAGCCTCAAAGTCTCCTGATGGTCGTGAATCCGACCATCAGCAACACCACGATGGGTCGGGTACTCATCGACTGCGGGAGCTCCTTGGATCTCATATCTGCTAAGGTTTTGGATGAGATGCAAATCCCTTGGTCCAAGATCAAGAGCATAGTTGTCCCCTTTTACGGGATCGTCCCGAGCACCTTGACTAAGCCGCTTGGTCAGATCGTCCTGCCCATGACATTCGGAGGTCTAAGCAATTTTCGGACCAAGATGATCACCTTTGAGGTGGTCGATTTTGAGTCGGCCTACAATGCCATCCTCGGCAGGCCAGCCCTCGCCAAGTTCATGGCCGCAACCCATCATGGGTATCAGTGCTTAAAAATTCCTGGTCCTGGTGGTGTGATCACCGTGAAGGGAAATCAGAAGGCGGCCTTGAATTATGACAAGAGGGCACTAGACATGGTCAGAAAACTGCCTCACCATGGACCCGACCAAGAGCCGAGGAATACCCGGCCAAAAGGTACCCTCCAACCTGGAGGAGAGACCAAGGTAGTCCCGTTAAGCGATGCGAACCCGACCAAGGTCGTACATTTAGGATGTTCCCTAGATCCTAAATAGGAACTCGAGCTCGTGAGTTTCCTCCGGAAGAATGCGGATGTGTTCGCCTGGGAACCATCCTACATGCCTGGAGTCCCAAGGGAGGTCATCGAGCATAGGCTAGCGGTTCGGCCTGATAAAAAACTAGTGCGGCAAAAGCTCAGATGTTTCTCCCCGAAAAAACAAGCGATCATCCGGGAGGAACTCGACAAGCTCCTCAAGGCCGGCTTCATCCGAGAGGTCGACCATTTGGAATGGCTAGAAAATCCAGTCATTGTCAAGAAGAAAGGGGGCAAATGGCGCATGTGCATCGACCATACAGGCTTGAATGCCGCCTGTCCCAAGGACAATTTCCTGCTGCCTCGTATAGACTAATTGGTCGATGCAACAGCGGAGTCCCAGGTGATAAGCTTTCTGGATGCCTATTTGGGCTATCATCAGATTGTCATATCACCTGAAGATGAAGATAAGGCATCCTTCATTACACCGTTTCGTACTTTTTGCTACACAACCATGTCTTTCGGTCTTAGGAATGCTGGAGCAACTTTCCAGTGTCTTATGCAGAAAAACTTTGCGAAACAAATAGGTCGTAACCTGGAGGTCTATGTGGATGGCATAATGGTCAAAAACAAGCTCGCCTCGGGTCATGTCTCCGACTTAGAGGAGACCTTTTGTAACCTCAACAGACATCGAATAAAACTCAATCCAGAAAAATGTGTATTCGGTGTGAGGGCAAGAAAAATGATTGGCTACATGGTCGAACCACAGGGCATCGGGGCTAACCTGGAGAAGATTGAAGCCATCGAGAACATGCAACCATCTACCTGTGTGAGGGAGGTCCAGGCCATGACCGGACGAATGGCGGCTCTAAGTCGTTTCATTTCCCAGCTAGGCGAGCGAGGGCTGCCTTTCTTTAAGGAGCTCCGCAAGCACAATGGATTCACTTGGACAGAAGAAGCAAATTGCTCTTTCTAAGAGCTGAAGCAGTACTTGTCCAAACTACCAATCTTAACCATACCAAGATCGGGAGAAATCATACTGTTGTACTTGGCGGCAACACCGCAGGCAGTAAGCGTCGTCTTGACAGTGGAAAGACATGGGGTGCAGCAACCAATCTACTACATCAGTGAAGTCTTGCACGGACCAAAGGACCGTTACCCTAAGGTTCAAAAGCTTCTGTACTCATTGCTCATAGCCTCAAAGAAGTTATGACACTATTTTCAAGCCCACAGAATTGTGGTCTCGACCAACTTTCCACTTAGGGAGATCTTAAGAAATCAAGACGCTAGTGGACAAATAGCAAAATGGGCCATGGAGCTCGCTGAGTTCGAGATTAAATTCTCGGCCCGTACAGTGATCAAATCCCAGGCCTTAGCAGACTTCGTAGCAGAGTGAACAAATCCCGCACCACCTACTACCGAGCTTGATAGACCTTAAGAGGATCGTTGGACCATGTACTTTGATGAGTCCCGATCTTACAAACGCTCGGGGGCTGGAGTTGTTTTAGTCTCTCCTCAGGGAGAATAACTCCAGTATGCCATCCAGTTACATTTCGCTACAACCAACAATGCAGTAGAATATAAAGGCCTCTTGGCAGGGCTATGACATGCAAAGCGCTCAAACTCCAACACCTTACTGTAAAGGGCGATTCACAGTTGGTCGTTAATCAGGTTAACAAGGAGTATCAGTGTTCCGATAACTCGATGGTGCTTTACCTGGTTGAAGTTAGGAAGATGGAGAAGTACTTGAAGAACTTCGAAGTACTCTACATCCCCAGAAAGGATAATTCCCTAGCTGATCATCTTTCGAAGGTCGATTCCTCCCAAAATCCTGCTCCCGTAGGAGTGCTCGTCGAGCACTTACATAAGCCCTCCATTCCCTCTATAGAGGAGGCACCAGAGGTGTGCGGTAACATCTCTCTTCTCGAGCATGGTGCAAATTGGATGAAGCCATTCGTCCAATACTTTGCACATGGGACACTGCTCGAGGAAGAAGCTGTGCGCCGACTTATAAGACGATCCTCACCATACAAACTAATTGAGGGCGCCTTATACCGCAAAGGAGCACTAGGAGTCCTCTCTAGGTGCATTTCTCAAGAAGAGGGCCAATACCTTCTTAGAGACATCCATGAAGGAATGTGCGGAGCTCACTCGTTTTTTAGAATGTTGGTGAGCAAGGCCTTCCAATTGGGTTATTATTGGTTAACAGCCTTAGCTGATGCCCGCTTGATAGTGACCTCTTGCCGAGCATGCCATTTTCATGCCTGCAAAGTTCATCAACCGACATATGCGCTTCAATCCATTCCCTTATCGTGGCCATTCTCGGTTTGGGGGTTGACATACTCGAACCTTTTCCTAAAGGCCAGAAGGGCTACAAGTACTTGCTTGTGGCTATCGACACTTTCACTAAGTGGATTGAAGCTGAACCCGTGTCAACCATTTCGGCCCGGGTGGCTAAAAGGTTTTTTCGCAGTAATGTGGTGACGCGTTTTGGCATCCCCAACCACGTCATTATGGACAATAGCACCTAGTTCACTAGTGAACTGTTTCAGGCCTACTGCGAAGACATTGGGACCAAGGTCTGCTTCGCATCTTTTGGCGCATCCACAGAGCAATGGGGCGGCCGAGCGAGCAAATGGTCAAATTATCCAAGGAATTAAGAAAAGGGTTTTCAAAAACCTCGATCAGCACAGACAGGCCTAGGTGGATAAGCTCCCTTCCGTCCTATGGTCAGTTCGCACTACGACTAGTCAAGCTACGGGAGAGACTCCTTTTCATCTCGTCTACGGTGCGGAGGCCATCTTGCCCGCTGAAATCGTGTTGAGTTCCCCAAGGGTGCACCTGGTTGACGATATCTACCAGGAGGGTGAGTGTTTCCTAGACCTTGACCTCACCGAGGCAACACGCCAATGGGCTTTGCTCCGATCCGCGGTTTACCTGCAAGCTCTTTGTAGGCACACAGCTAAATTAGTTCGACCAAGGACCCTACAAGTCGGTGATCTCATCCTGTGTCGAGTCCAAGATTTGTTGAAGGCTAAAAAGCTAACCCCCAGGTGGGAGGGTCCTTACACAGTCGTGTTAGCAACACGCCCAGGGGCTATTCGCCTAGCGATGGAGAATGTCAAGAGCTCGCTAGCACCTGGAACATTGACCAATTACGTAAGTTCTTTATTTAGTTTGCTCTTATTATTGCACATTTTACGCAACCTCCAACGGTTTTTTCTTAATGAAATTTGGTTCTTTGGCCCTTGTGATTTCCATTCTTCCTAAGATTTTGTGAATGACTCTGAAGTCCCTGCCCGTTGATAAGCCAACTCAGTCTCGCATAAGGGCATACTTTTCTCCTCACGATCTTGATGATAGGATGAGCACACACGAGCAAGAACATTCACTCCAATCACATTTTCTTAAGGATCGGCTAGCGTGCGCAAGAATGACCAAAAGCGCAATGACCAAGGATCGGCTAGGTCACTAAGCTCACCTCCAGAGGTTTCAGTCTATATATGCCGATTATTGTTCGCAGTAGTACTCCGCTGCAAGTTACAATCGCATACAGACACCCTCTCGGTTGGTCCAGAGCCTTAGTTTGATCTGCCTGCACTCGATCGTGGTGCAAACCGTCGAGCAACCGCATGAATTCCCAGCCTTCGTCAAAATCATGCCCGCAACTTTGGACCATGGGTCATGACGCTGGGGGGGGATACAGTCGCGTGTGCTTTCTCTACTTTTATCGACCTGACCCATGCTCGCAATCCGGAGAAGGTTATTAGGTCGTTAAGTGAAGGGCACACGATTTTTCTAACTCTCCTATGAACGAGCTCGTGCTCGCAACTTAGGTGTACGACCTTCATTCATAGCCGGGGCTTAGTAGGATGACGAACTATCGTGCTTTTTCTAAAAATGTGCGCTCATACCCTTACCGTCCTTTACTGTTTAAGTATCCGCTTTCTTTGTTCGGTCTACTCATTTTTGCTTTGTTCATTTTCCAGGAAAATCATCGACAATGACCGTGGAATGATCAGAGCAAAAGGAAAATAAAAGTACAACAAAATGAAGAGAAATCTTTTGTATCGAAGATTTCCATTATTATATTGAAGCAAATTATAAGGAGTTATCTCCCAGCGCGCTTGGTGTCCTGGAGTTCGGTGATCTCCTCTCTTACAGTGTCAAGCTCGGCCTCGAGGTCAAGGACCCGCCTCCGAGCGTCGCTCCCTTCGCTCGCACCTTGGCGAAGTCGCTTCGCCTCCTCCTTGTGCTGCTCGGCCGACTTGGTGGCCTCCAGCACAGATTGGCTTAGCTCCTTCATCGTTTCCTCCAGGGCTGCTCTTGCTCGCTCACTCTGGGAAAGGAGCTCCTTGTATACCATGGCGGTCTCCTCGGTCTTGCGCCGTAATTCCTCGTCCGAAGATTTTAGCTCGGCCAGCTTCTACTCGAGCTTCGCTATTTTGGCGTCTTGCTCAATGCTGTGCTTGGCCAAAATCTTGGTGGGTGTACGGTCGCATCCTTGAAGTCGACCATGGTTGCCTCGAGCACCTGCACGAAGAAGCGCATCAAATTCTTGCTCATCGCAAAGGATAAAGACAATATATATATATATGTATCTTACCCAGTGAAGGCAATCCCACAAGCCTTCCTGGAAAACTCGGAGGGATCCTCCGGCTGAGGGTCGACCTCAACGCTTTCCCCCCGAGCAGGTGTTCCGCTCGGGGGCTCCTTTTCTTCCTCTTGGCCCCGAGCATCCTCGATGCCTGGAAGCGCAAGAGTTTGCTCTAGCGTAGCAGCTTCCGCTAGAGCAACATCCTCCCACGGATGCTCTTCCCCCAGGGCATCTGGTCCGAACTCTAGAGCAAATTTCTTGCTCGGGGAGCGGGCCTGGTCTTCATCCATGCTCTGGTCTTGCACCACGAGCGGTTGGTTTCCCTAGGGAGGAAGTTCCTCTAGGGCCTGAAGCCCCTCAGCTACAGAAGCTCCAACCTTCGCGCCCTCGGCCGCGGCCTCCTCGACCAAGCCAACCTCGACCATGGCGCTTGCGACCGTCATGTCCTCGGCCATGACATCCTCGACCTGGTTTCCTTGGATGCCATGATTTCGGCGGCCCGAGCAAGCTCCTTTTCTATTATAGAGTTGAGCATTTCATCAGCCGTGGCCTTGATATCTAAAGTTTTCCTACTAGTTATTACACCCACAAAGCAGTGTGGGGTTAGCTCAATGATCAAAAGAAGATAATAGTGGAAAGGAAGAGCAGAAGTTTACCTTGCTCGGGCTGCTCACTCATGGAGTCCTTGGACTTTGCGACGGCAGCTCGGGCCACAACCAGGAGTTTGGCCATGTCTGCGGCCACCTGGCTGGCCTTATCCACCTTGGGGTCGACCTCCTCTAGGTCTGCCTCTATCAGGGTCTTCACCGGGTGCCTCGGTGATGCGCCCGGCGACCTTCGGCGCCTTGTGGTCAATGGCGCTGAGTCTTTCTCCTCCACCTCCTTGAGCTCGGACGTTGAGCTCCAGGTCACCCGCACGAGATCTGTTTGGAGAGCGGCGATCTTGCCCTCTAGCTCCTCCTTCCGTGCGAGACCCTTTGCTGCAGCCATCGCCTCCCTCTTCGCCTTCTCGGCGAGCTAGTGCAAACGAGCCATCAGGTCCGAATTACGCCCAGTATGCTCGACCATCCACAATCTTAACTCGCTTACCTCCTTTAGGTCGGCGTACTCCAAGTGCTTTCGAGGGGCTCTTGCTCGAGCCAACCCACCTCTTGGAGTTCTTGGGAGGGGACGGCGGCGGCGGTGGTCCGCGACGCTTACTTCCCGTCACCCTCTTGGTCCTGACCCCAACAACGAGGTCCCTGGGGTCACTCGACAACGGCTTGATCGCAGCCATTGTGGCCTTGAGGGCGACCTTCTCCTGTCGAAAAGAACAGATAAAAGAATTACAAGGTGCTCGGGATGATATTCCGCGAGCACGGTGCGCTCGGGATGATGTTCCCCGAGCATGGTCCGCTCGGGATGGTATTCCCCGAGCATGATTGTCTATCTACTTACCGCTTCGCTCTGTTCGAGCACGTTGCTCGGGGCCTGGTGGCCAACCTCCAGCTCCTTGCCCTTAGGGGTGCCGAACATCTCGGCAACCCTCTTGTCGACCCAGCTCTTGGCCAGAGCTGCATTTTGACCAAGGAAAGCCATAAGTACGAGCAAAACAATTCCAGTTTACATAGTAAAGGAGTTTGATTTTGGGACTTACCTGAGTCGAATTCTCGTGTGAGATCTTGCCACTAGTGATCTCGAAGAAGGGGTGCTCCCTCCTCCTTAGGGGCGCCACCCGGTTCATGAGGAAGTCCCGGACGATGTCCCGACCAGTGAACCCCAAGTTGGTGAGCTCACTGATCGTCATGAGCACCCGCTCCTCCTCGGCTTGTACTGGAGGGTGGGTGTCTCAATGCTCGGAGCCACCACTCTGGTATAGTAGAGGGAGCTCCCCTCTGCCTTCTTCAGGTAGAACCAGCTGTCGGCCCAACTCGCCATCGAGTCCTTAAGCGTGAAGCTCGGGAACTCGTATAGTTGGTTGGACCAAAGGCGAAAATAGACGTAACCGACAGGTGAGGCCGTGCCAGTGAGGAACAAAGAGTAAAAATGAAAAAAGAGACTTGACGTGGGCAAGACGCCCACAAATCCCTCGCAAAGGTGCAAGAAGATTGCTAGGACATGGACGGAGTTGGGGTTGAGATTAATGATCTCACATTCACAATGAGAGAGCATAGATTCGAGAAACTCACTCTCAGACATTCAAAGCTCGTTGATGGAGTAAAGCTCGCAGGAGACGATCTCCCCCTCCTGTGGCTCTGGCTCCTGCTCGGCGCCCGCTGCCCTCCAAGAGTTCTCGTTGAGGTACCTGAGCCTCACGAGCATCTCAAGCCTTTGCTCGGTCGTCCTGCTCATGCCAAACTTCGCCATTGATTTGAAGAAGAAGAACGAAGGTGAATGCAAATGCACGAGACTTGGATTTATTAAGCTTCAGATGCGAAAGGTAAACGAAGGGTACCCTTGCCATCACTTAAATACATGGCTTAGGGCAAACGAAGAGTTTCTCACCACCAGAATCGAGAAGCCCTAAGGGCACCAGCGCAGGTAAAAAGTTTCCTACCACTCCTGAGTCAACGCGTGGATGTGCAGTTCCCAAAACTGTCCAATAAAGGAGTGGTTCTCGAAAAAAACGGTCCGCACTGCCACCACCAGGCTTCTCCAAGAAGGAACTGCAACAACCATTCACATTCTTTTACTCAAGCTTCCTTTGGTCGGGGGCCGAGCTGTATGCCCGGTCTTTTCCAACCATGCTTGTTTGCTAGTGAGATATGCTCGGATGCTGCAGCAGTGCTTCGCTGCAAGATTCCAATCCCTCCGTTGAGTTGGTAGGCTCAAGGGGAAGGCCCCGCCAAGTAGTTTTCCACTTGAGCCTCAGGGGCTAGCTGTCGGGGATTGGATAAATTCCATAATTACCATGGTACCCCGGCAGCCGGTTTTGATCGACCATGCGTACCCTCGGATGATGTCCCCGAGGATGACCCACGAGCATTGTTTAGCTGATCAGTCCGACCAATTAGCTCAGGGTCGGCGCTCGACCTCGAGCGTCTGTGCCCAAGGCCCGAGCATGCATGTTCAGCCAGGACCAAACATGCTCAGAGCAAGCTCGTTCACGAGATGTATGGTCGGAAGATCGTGTTCGGCGGTTACGCCCGAATAAGCGCTAATCACGCCACAACGTGGTTCTGCTACGCCCACAATGGGAGATGGCGTAAATCAAGGCTTCGGTTATAGCCATGTTCAACGCAGTCAAATGCCCATTATTCAACTGTAATTAGGCTAGATATTTTTGTAAGCTATAAATACCTCCTGTGCGTGTAAAGAGAGGAGAGGGGAAAAAATCTTAGGAAAGCTAGATACTTGAAACATCACTCAAAACAACAAGCAATATCACATCCACTGGAGTAGGGTTATTATCTCCTTAGTGAGAGTCCCGAACCAGTATAAACCCTGGTATTATTCTCCCGAGTGTCTAAGCCAATCGAGCATTCTCCAAACGCAATCCCTTCATCGAAAAAGGGGACCATGTTGATCCCTAGATTAATAAGTAAGCTTGGCGGGGGCCCGTTCCCCAATCGTCGATAGAATTTATGTTCTTTTCTATACCTAACTGGCCATCACATGGTGTATGTTCTTTTCTATATATGGGCAGAATACATTACCAGCAACAAAAAATATATCTTATCATCTTGAAAGAAATGGGGAAAGGAAAATAATAGAGTAGGAGGTCAGCCATTCTTACAAAATCCAAGAAAAAATATAACACATCTAATGCCAGTACTTACTCGGCCGGGTGGGGGAAGGTGCTTGGCCGGGGGAGGAGGAGATCGGCCAGAGGCGGAGGATATCGGACTGGAGGATGAGTAGATCTACTGGAGTCAGAGGAGATTAGTCGGTGTGGGGGCGTAGGAGATCTACCAGGGCGAGGCGTTTGGCAGAGGAGATCAACCGATGGGGAGATCTACCGAGGTTGGAGGAGATCGGCCAGTGGGTGCCAAAGATAAGCCGAGGGCCAGGCGCTCGATGGAGGAGAACAGCCGGCGAGGGAGTGCAGGAGGAGATCGGCTGGGGGACAGACTGGCGGAAGCGCTCGGCCGAGGGGGGCGCAGGAGATCGATCAGCGCCGACCGGAGTGGTTGCACTTCTGCTGGTCTGTCGTAGTCCATATACATCTAATCGGATATCCAAATAGGAAGTATCCGATATCCAGTTCCCGTCCCGGATTATCTGGATATTGATCACTCCGGATCCGATCTCGTATCCAGATTTTATTATCCAGATTCGATCCCGTATCCAGATTTTATTATCCGGATCCGATCCTATATCTGACTGAATATTCGAATTTCATCCCAGATTTGGTCCCGACCGGATCCAGCTCCGAATCAGGCAGGAATTATCCAGCCCATTTTCACCCCTACTAAAGACATAGAGGGGGCAAGGAACTGTGAGGCATGGTGGTTGGGCAGTGCACTGGATGGATTAGGTGTTGTCTCAACTGCCAGCCCGACGAATTAGCCGCTGAAGTTGGTGTCTGCGGTGACAGCCATTGTGGCGCTAGTGGTATCGAATGTCATTAGCTCGAGAAACCAAACACATAGGTGATCATCACCCATTAAATCGCCAAATCCCCTGCAATCCCATTCTAGTTACGTTAACATTGACATTCTTGCAACCAAACACCACCCTAGTGGTGGACCAGAACTAGATGTGGGTGTCGGGCTGATTTTTTTAGGGCCAACATCTGGCACAGAGGGCATGACCTGGCCCAAGGCCTGATATGACCTACATGCAAAATAGGCCATGCCGACATGGCACAGCACGGGAAGAAGGGCCGTGCCTGGGCCAGCACAACATGCTATAGGAGGTGCCAAGCATGGCACAGCACACGGGTGACACAATGGCCCTGCTGCGAGCCTGCAGCAGGGCGTGGCACCCATGGTAGGGCACAGAGGTGGGAGAGAGAGGGAGATGAAGGTGGGGGGAGAGGGGGTTACCTAGTCGCCATGCCCGGCCCCACCATGATCTCCCGCTCGGCAGTAATCAAGCTCGCTCTTGTGCCATGTGAGCCTGAGCCACCTGTACCACGAGATCCTGAGCCATCTGCTCGCGGCACGCACAGCCACACCACGCTAGCCCGTAGCCACCAACGCCACCGGGAGAGGGGGAGCCAGAGGGGCGAAGGTGGATAGGGAGGCGGAAGGGGAGGTCAGCTCGGTTGGGAGGAAGAAGGGGGAAGGAAGAGGAAGGAGAAAGAGAAGAAAGGAAGGGCAGGCTCGGACGAAGAAAAAGGGAAAAGAAAGGGAAGAAGGAAAGAATAAAATGGAAGAAGGAAATAATAAAATGGAAAAAGGAAAGAAAATAAGAAAGTAAAAGGAAAGAAAAGAAGAAAAGAAAAAATAAAGGAGAAAAAGGGGCAGAGCCGGATTTCTGTTAGCATGAGGTTAAGGAGTTTCCCACGGTAGATTTATGCATTCTCGGCGCTCATGGTAATATCCTATAGTCAACCGCATTTTCATATATATGGTTTTCGGCCATACTCTTTATGATTTCCGTCAGCAGAGCATATTTTATTCTATCTAACCTTCTTCCACTATTGTAAGCAGGTGATATACATTTTATTTCTGGAACTGAATTCCTAAGTACTTTTAGAATGTGACATAGATTGAGAGAGAGAGAGAGAGAGAGAGAGCGAGAGAGAGATTAGGCGAGAGAACACGAGAGGGATTAAGCAAGAGAGAGAGAGAGACGGGCGAGAGAGAGAGATGAGAGATTGAATTAAGAGAAGCACGTTTGCACACACACCTCACCCAACACTTAATCTACAGTTACCAAAGGTATCATTATTAGTTCCTTATGAATGTTTCCTTTAAAATGTAGTGGTGTTATCGGGAGTGGTCGTCCCTAGCTATAGCTCTCTCCAACTCTTCCAATGAAAAATTTTAGGTTCCATGAAGGGAACTATTTCAAGAATTTCATATTTTAACTACCTACTATGAGAAGAAGCAATTTTCTACAATCAACATTTCTATACTAGTATTACCACATAGAGCAGCTTCTTGCAAGTTACAAATCTTTGTACCAAGGAGCATCATGTACTCTGCAAGCACTATAAAGTTTCTATGAGGATTATACTCATGTTCATGATGAGATAGTAACTCTGTACCTGTTAAAAAGAATAAAAAATTTAGTTTTTTTCTCTGAATATTTGTGTCAACTACCTTAGTCCGTGCATCTCTAGCTTATTTCTTCTCGTCACAATAATGAAAATGGATCGACACAACACGAAGCTAGAACGACTCGCAAATGGTTCATACATGAGCTCGCTGAATACAAGTCGATCGACACAAAGATGGCGCAGCAGACCGGTCAGAGTAGGTATGCACACCGCAGTCTACGCATAGCCTTCGTGCGGCATTGTGCGGCGCCAAAGACGATGCCACGTCTAGGCTAGAAGTGGCCACTCGGGCCGTGCTTTTATGGGTCAACTCGAGGCACGGCGGCACGACCCGAACCAAAGCTCAGCTCGACACGAGGGTGGGCCATGCCATGCCGGCACGGCACTGTAGCACGGGCCGTGTCGGGCCGACGAAGCGGGCATGGTGGGCGGCATGGCCCGGCACAGAAGCGCTGCCGCAGCTAGCTGCAGGGCACGCCAGCCGGCCGCAGTAGGGGAGTGGGAGAGGGGCGCGATAGGAGATGGAGCGTGGAGGAGAGGAGCGAGGAGTTACCTGGTGAGGTCACTGACGTCGCCGCACACTCGCCGTGGTCGTTGCTCACCGAGGCCACTGCCTCGGCTCCCTCATCGCGTCGCCCTGCCATGGCCTCCTCGACTCCCTCACTGTCGCCTCACGCGGTCGTGCCGCATCGGCTCCCACACCACCGCGTTGTGGCCTCGAGCGGTCGTGCCGCCTCAGCTCCCTCTCTGTGCCGCCGCACTGTGGCCTCACGGCTCCGCGCTGCCTCGGGGGAGAGAGTGAGGTGGTGGGGAGGATAGGTAGAGGTGAGCCAGGTGAGGGGCCAGCCAGCCAGGCCATGGGGGAGAGAGTGAGGCTGTGGGGAGGCGAGGGCCAGCCGGCTGGGCCATGGGGGAGGGAGGTGGGCGGTTGATTGGCCGGCTCGAGGAGTCGGGGGGATTGGGGGAAAATGGGAGGGGGGTTGGGGGGAACATGACAAAAGGGCGCGGGTGGGAAAAAGGGGGGCAACAAAAAAAAGGAAGAGGGGGAAATTGGAAAATAGGTGGAGGAAAATAGGAAAAGAAGAAAGAAAAAAGAGAGAAAATAAAATAAAACTAAAAAATTCAAGTAATTAAATAAAATTATGGAGGTTTAAATATTCTAAAATAAAATTGAAAATATTAAATAATTAAGTAAAATTATGGATGCTTAAATATTCTAAAATAAAATTGAAAAATCTGTCCTGACCATTGCTCACCCCCTATTCCCCTACGACTCTTTGTCATCCTCTCTAGCTTACTCTCTCTCTCTCTCTCTCTCTCTCTCTCTCTCTCGTCACCGGTGATTATGTGCGGTTGGACACATGTAGGCGTGTGGCAACAGGGGTAATAAGCTTAGCAAGAAGAAGGGTCATGCCGATAGCAGTTACAGGAGGAGTAGAGCTGTTCTGGTGAATCCTGTGATGACTCATGCTAAGTTTATCATGTAATAACACGTGGAGAAGCTACAAAAGTGATGAGTCATTGAGATTTTTAATGACGATGGCTGATGAGCAGTGTGCTACATGGGGAGAAGGGAAAGTGGTTGGTAAAAGTCAAGATGAGAAAGCGAAATTGGTTGGTAAAGGTCAAGAGAGAGAGAGAGCGCTGAGGGAGATTGAGAAAGACGGACGAGAGAGAGAGAAAGCTAAGAGAGACTGAGAGAGACGCTCACCCGTCTCTCTCAATCTCTCTCAGCTCTCTCTTCCCTCTTGCCCGTATCTCTCATCGCGCTCTCTCTCTCTTTCTCTCTCTCTCTCTCTCATCTTTCTCAATCTCTCTTAGCTCTCTCTCTCACTCGTCTCTCTCAATGTCTCCCTCTCTCACCTTTTCTGTCAATCTCTCTTGTATATCTCCCTCACTCTCTTTCTCGCCCATTGCCCATTCTTTTACCCGTGTTTAGCATATCTTCATCGCTCTATGTAACTGTTTAAAAATAAATAAATTTTAGTTTTTTTTCTCATAATATTTGTATTAACTGCCTTAACTCTATACGTCTCTGACTTCTTTCCTCTCGTTGCAATAGTGCAAATGGGCCGAGCCTGAGCCGGCACGGTACGAAGCGCAAATGGATTGTACCTGGGCTCGCCGAAGGCTAGCCGGGCAGCACGGCATGGTGGGCAAAACGGACTGTCGCGGCCTAGCACAATTTAGACACGAAACATGATAAAGGGGGCATATCCTGTGCAATCAAAGGTTCTGTGCAATCACCGTGCAATCAAACTAAAAAAAGTTTCAAAAAATTCTGAAAAAAATCATGGATGTACATCTCAACTTACCTCATCTACGTATATAATTTCATGATCAAATTCATCCTATGCTAGAAGTTACAAAAAAGACAAATTTCTAACAAACTTTTACGGTTCAAATGCATCCCAAATTTGTCTTTTTTGTAACTTCTAGCATATGACGAATTTGATCATGAAATTATATACGTAGATGAGGTAAGTTGAGATGTACATCCATGATTTTTTTCAAAATTTTTTGAAACTTTTTTTAGTTTGATTGCACGGTGATTGCACAGAACCTTTGATTGCACAGGATATGCCCCCCATGATAAATCCATATCGAATCGGTCCGGTATGGTATGACGCCTACCTCTAAGGCCCTATTTGTTTCCTTCTCCAGCTTATATAATCCAGCTTTTTGGTGTTGGATTATATAAGCTGGATTATATAAGCTACCTTTAAATAAGCCGATGGGTTGTTTGTTTTCCTGGATTATTACTGTGTTGGATTATTAGTTTGAGATTATATAAGCACCTTAATGGCTGCTTATAGATTATTATAATCTCATGCTTTAGATTATATAATCTAAATTATAATCTAGGCTGTTTGTTTCCCCATTAACTTATATAAGCTGGATTATATAATCTATAGGGCAAACAAACAGGGCCTAAGTCTAGCCGGAACTGGTCTCTACTGGGCCTGAACTTTCGCCGACCCAGCACGTCCGGAAAATTCTAGCCGTTGCAATTCCCAAGTTTCCAAATCCACCCGACTCCAACGTCTCTCGCCCTCCAGATTTCGAATTCCCACACACCAAAGTTTCAAATAGAGAGAGGCGTCGTCTCCTCCTCCTGCTCGCTGCTCGCGCACGCTATACGGGTGCACGCTATACGGGTAGAGAGAGGCGCACCCAAACAGCCACGCGCGCATGGCGACGGCGGAGGGGGAGGAGGCTCCGATCGCAGCGTTCGCGGTGGCCAAGGGCGGCATCGTGCTGAAGAACATCTTCCTGAACGCGCCGCCGCCGGAGACGAGGCGGAGCGGAGATGGGGACGGGGAGAAGGACCCGCCCGTGCTGTTTGGGCGGCACCCCGACTGTCACGTCCTCGTCGACCACCCCAGCGTCAGCCGCTTCCACCTCGAGGTCCGCTCCCGGCGGCGCCAGCGCCGGATCACCGTCACCGACCTCTCCTCCGGTGAGATACAGCACTCTCCGTCTCCCCACTCTATGCGTGTGCGTGCCTGGATTTACGCGGACCTTAGGGTTTACTGCGCGCGCGCGCTCGCTCGCTTTGATTTTTGCAATTGGGTGAATCGATCCGTAAAGACTGCGATATTTTAGGATTTTTTTGCAGGAGTTTTATCTCCTCAATCCATTTGGACTGGCTCTCCATAGGCTCAACTTTGTGATAATTAGACCTAGCTCGTAGCTTCACTAGCTCCTGAGATGATCGCGAATGTGCTTGCAATTTGGATCAAAATGATGCGTAAGGTAAAATGGCATTAACCCATACTTGGGCTGTGATATGACCCAGTGCATGGGACGTGGGTCTCGGGCCGAAGGATCCCGCCAAATACGCCGGTGGAGCTGGCGGCCGGTGACACGCTGCGGCTTGGGGGTTCAAAGAGGGAGTACCGGCTTCACTGGCTGTCCCTGCGCGAGGCATTTGAGATGGAGGATCCGCTGCCACCACTGTTCGAGGAGGACAAGGAGGAGTTCCGTACTAATCAGGTAGAAGTTTCTCTTTTATGCTCGTTACAAAAGCTGTGATTTTTTTGGGTGTGTTGGTTGCGGTCTAAGCGCTTGATGAAGATAAATTTTACGGTGCATTATACTGGTAGTATATACAGTAATATATACTGTGTAATAGAAATCAAATATAGCCGTTATTATTAAAGGTATTTCTACTGATATACTATTGAAGGAAGTATAAATACGTACCAGCTAATCCGATCCATTGGATCGAAAAGAATGAACGGCCTATATTGAATTTAGTGTAATCTCTTGATGAAATGCACAGGAGGCAAGCAAGCAGTCGGTGCCTGGGCAGAGGGAGTCAGTGGACAGGGAGACTCATCAGGTTTGATCCCAGCAATCTAACATTACTGAGCACCGAAAACATTTGATGAAATGCTTATTGGTATATTCTGAGCTGCATTTCATTTTGATGGATTTGCATTGGTTGGATGCCAATTGATTGTTTGCTTTAGTTGAGCGTTTTTGCAAGCTGAGAAATCGGTCTGAATGTTATATGCCACATGTTTTGTGTTCAATGCATGATATTCGCCGTGAGCAACTTGTGGCTGGTGCATAAATCTTGCATGTTGGAGTCAAAGCATGTCAACACTAAAGAGGTCCATTATGTACTGCCAAATACTAATCTTCGTATAGAATAACGAATTACCATAAATTTCTTTGGCATAAACTATGTGATGAATTGATAATACCTATCCAGTTCAGATTTTGCAAACTCTTTCCATATCCTCGAATTGCTTTGAGCATTAGTTTACGATTATATGTTGATTCTGTGCTCCCCAATATCTTGTGCGTTGTTTAATTTTTCTTTTCAGGATGCCACCTGTTGACTTGGGTTCTATTGCTTGATTTTTGTTTTATTGATTGTAACATTTTTGAACTTTGAGTTCATCTTCTGGAAGGCTAACTGCCTGAAATAATTCACAGGAGACGAGCCAACAAGTTGTGTCAGAACAAATTGATTTTTGTGTTAAAGTGATCCCCTCAGCACCACCGTTGCCTGATTTTGCGCATTTCTTTTCTTTGGAGGAATCTTCACTTTCGCAATTTGATGAGAACAGAGAGGGAGTGATAGAGGAAAAATTGGTTGATGAGAATCCAATTACAGAATCTGTTATCTCTTCAATCACACAGGCAGCGCCTGCCACAGTGACAAATGCTGGAAGACAGGTCCAGTCAGACAAACGGGATGCTTCAAGTGCTGTGTCTCGGAGAGCCAAGTTAAAGTCAGTAAAATCCCTTCGTGTTGACACAGGCAGGAGCAAGGAAAGAAGCAGCACGTTGAGCTACAACTGTCAGAAAGAAGAAGCCCTAAATGAGAATCTTTTGTGTTCTGGAAACTGTGGGAGAGAATGTGAAACCTGCATGGTTTTGTTTGATAATTCTGATGTCAAAAAAGCTGAAGAAAAGGAAAGATTGGTTGATGAGAATCCAATTACAGAATCTGTTATCTCTTCAATCACACAGGCAGTGCCTGCCACAGTGACAAATGCTGGAAGACAGGTCCAGTCAGACAAACGGGATGCTTCAAGTGCTGTGTCTCGGAGAGCCAAGTTAAAGTCAGTAAAATCCCTTCGTGTTGACACAGACAGGAGCAAGGAAAGAAGCAGCACGTTGAGCTACAACTGTCAGAAAGAAGAAGCCCTAAATGAGAATCTTGTGTGTTCTGAAAACTGTGGGAGAGAATGTGCAACCTGCATGGTTTTGTTTGATAATTCTGATGTCAAAAAAGCTGAAGAAAAGGAAAAGATGGTTGCACCATACAAGGGCCACAGGAACCCCCATGTCTCGGACAACATTACCATGGAGGTTGACTCCACAGAATTTATGCATTGTATTTCCCCTCTGAATTTGGAGCATGACAACTTTTCAGATAAAGAAAACTCCATGCTGAATATTGCTAAGGAGATAGAGCAAAATGATTTTATCTCTGAGAATTCCATCCCACAAGTTTCAATTGATCCAAAGCTGCAGAAGATATCAAAGTTTTTGCATTCAGTTTCCCCTTTGGTTTTCAAAAATGATGCCTTAGCTGACAACAAAATCCCACAGCTGGATGCTATTATACATAAGGAATTGTCTGAGCCTGTCTCAGAAAATCCTTTCATGCAAGACATAGTTGGTGAAAATATAGATAGCCACAAAGACATGAAGCATGATGGTTTGTCCCCTCTTAACTTTCATGGAAGTCTCTCAAACAAGGAGAATATGGCCCAAAATGATATTATTGTGGGTTCTGAGGACTGCGAGCTTGAAGGCACAATTTTTGGGAATTTATTTGACAATTTGGATATCAAAGGAACTGAAGAAAATGAAGAAAACAGTCCACTGGACAAGGATAACACCACCCCCTATATCTCAGGCAACATAATAATGGAGAGGAGTCAGCTAAGGTTGAAGCCTATCATTTCCCAAGAGTTGATGGATTCCATTTCCCCTCTGAATTTGGAACATGACAACTTTTCAGACCATGAAAACTCCCTGCTGAACATTGGAAAGCAGATGAAGTCAAATGAGCTTATCTCCAAGAATATTACCCCACCAATTTCAGTTGATGCAAAGTTGCTGAAGAGTCAGACAGGGTTTATGCCCATTTCATACCTAGATTTTGAAGACGACATCCTTCCAGACAAGGAAAACTCAGTGCTGGCTCCTGGAAAGTATGATGATATCTCCCCTGTGAGACAAGGAGATCTCTTCTCAGGCAAGGAGAATGTGACACCTGCCTCCAGGGATCTCAAACCTATTGGTAGGAGGGTTCTTGGCTCAAGGATGAATAATTCAGTGTCAGCAGAATACACTTCAGATAGGAGTATCAATAAACCGGAATACAATGAATTATCAGCAAAGTCAAAAGGTTTTCACACAGTAGATGATGATGTTTTTTATTCAGATAAGGAGAATTTGACACCTGTATCTTCAGGAGGCATGAAAGCAAGGAGGTATCTTCCAAAGAACCTCGCAGTGGATGTAGAACAAGATCAAGAGGCATTCTACTCTGACAAAGAGAATTTGACACCAGCATCTTCTGCAGCACGGAAAACAAGGGATATGTCTGAAAATCGTGCACATGTAGAAAGTGTGATTACAAAGAAGAGGGTGGTTGATAGGCGGCTCCCCTTCCAGACTCTTCTGTCAAATTCTCCCTTGAGACATACTAGCTCTGTTGATTGTAAATGGGCTCATGCTAGAGAAGCTGACTTTGCTGCTCGTGATGTGGATGCTGAACAGCACAAGAACCAAGAATCCGATAGGGTTGGAGAAGGGATGAAAATATGGACCATGGTAACTGATATTAATTGTCTTCTTGATGACGAATCTAGGAAGTCTATAATGTTGTTACAAGGTTTAAAAGGAACTCATCTGATCATACCAATGATTGGTAAGGGAAATACAATAAATGTTTCATCCATCCTCCTGTGATGTTGTTACTCAATGAACATTTGAACAAATTCTTACTTGTATACAGCATGAGTCCATCATTTTTTCTGTTATTAAACAGAGATGTTCTTGCCTACAATACACTCGATTGCATTGTAGTTTTGTACTGTCAGCATCTGAATACATCATTTTCCCTATTGCTGTATTGCATCTGTCATTCTGCTGGGCTGCCAAGCGCTACTACTAAACCACTATACTATACTTGCTTTTACACAGTACGCTCCATTGCACTAGTCACATTGTTTTGAGTGAAGGATTGCTTGCTTCTTTAACTTTTAACCATATTGTTGTGCTCTTACTGAGTACATGCAAGTGGCCTTGTATGCCCGGTTCTTGTTCTGTTTAGCCTATAAATTCTCAGTTGTGTACACAGTAGGCCATTGCATCTGTTATTCCTCACTATGCGTCTATACCTATGCTCACTGTGGAATGTTTATTGGTATGTGGTGGTACAGTTTAGTGAACCTGTCAGTTGTCATCCTATATCATTGTCATTAACTGAATTGGTTGCATCTTTTATGCTATGATTGTCCTTCACTGAAAGATTGTTTTATTCTCTTCTCAGTGATCAGGGAGCTCGATTGCATGAAACAGCAGGAGGGCTTGTTTAGAAAGTCATCAAAGGCCACCTCCGTACTCCAGTGGATAGAGGAGTGCATGGAAAACGAGAGCTGGTGGATTCATGTTCAGAGCTCATCCGAGATGTTGCCAGTAGCTCCAACTCCACCTGCAACTCCTACCACGCAATGCAACGATGGAGAAAAAGAAGCCGCCGCTAGCACCTTTAGCCCAATGGCCTTCTTCTCCCCAAGGAGTTTCGCAGACATCGTCTCTCCAAAAACCGAAGATCGCATTCTCCATTGTGCTCTCCTTTTCAACAAGCTGAGAAGCAACCATAACGTCATCATTCTGTCCGACAGCATCACACTCAAGATCAAAGCTATGGCAGAGGTAACATGGCTTCTTCTTTGCAGCTGTGCCAAAGATTCAGTGCACAAATTGAACTGGTGGTGCTGTCTATTTCGTTGCAGGGCTTGCTTTGCGAGGGAGCAAAGGAATTCCGCGAGACCCTGATGAACCCTTGCTCCAGCAGGTTCATGTGGGCAGCCAGTGCGCCGAGAGGATCGGCTTGGTCGTGCTTGGACGAGACTGCCCTGGCGGAGAACTACTACAACAGCCACCATGGTGCTCGGAGGATCCCGAGGTCCATCGAGGCTGCCAAGGGGCTGAAACTGATCCTGCTGCACAATTCTCTCTATGCGCAGGCGACGAACCCCGTCAAGACGACGCCGTTGGCCCCATTGGCCTCGTGATGGTGATGCCCTGTAGCACTTTTATGGTGGCTATATACCATGTGAAGATGGGTTTCTTCTTGGTGGTGTGTGTCATGTGTCTGCTAGACTTGTGAGGTGAATATTGCCGGTGATCATAAACATTTTGTTGGTATGATTTCCATGCCGAGTGAAACTGTGGACTGTGAAGTTTGAACAAGAAATAATCGAAGGCATCTTATTCTTATCCGCCTACTCATTCATCTTACCAATTGATGCTTTCGTAGCAAAGCCTGCAAGGCTGCAAATCTGCAACAGCTCACGTGGAGATGACTATGAGTTGGTTGGTGAGGTTCAGATGCACTCAAGGGCTCTGGATTCTTTTAGTACTACTCTGAAGATTCTGAACCGATAGCTCTACTGGACGGCACGGGAATAGTTGATCAAGGTATCACTTTTGCAGAGAGCAGAATCTTACTGTTCAGGAATGTTTAAACAGAAATACTATTCTACGGTATACCGTTGCAACGGTATAGTACTGAAATTTATGAAACTCGCGAAATTTTTACACTAAAATTTATGAAACTTAGCACTAAATCTGATGAAACATGAAACTAAACACTGGAACTTATGAAACCAGATGAAACTCATCACTAGAACTAATGAAACTCAAATATACCGTTGCAACAGTGCAATACTCTATACGTCTAAATTTACATGGCATACACATAGTTCAAAGAGATATTAAAAATGACTAGACTATCTACAATTATTATCTATAAGCATTATATCCAATCCATCCTACTTGGACGGACGGACGGTGGAGAATCTTTCACTAATGTTAAGTGGTCGCGTTGAACGAGTCGTAAGGTTAATTCAATTAAGCCCACGCGGAGTGCAGCTTAGCTGTAAACGTGCATGCATGATGGAGACCATTCGTCCACTTGGCTCCATGCGTCGTAGTACTACTAGCCATGTAGAGTATTGTACGACTTGAACCTTTTCTTTGGAGTTTGGTCGCCATCTTGACCACAAAAGTTGGCTTCACTTGTACTGGTTTCTTTTGTTGTCGAGTTTCATCGTGTTTTCGGTTTCTTTTATCTGCTGGTTTCTTTTTGTTTCATGTATACTACTAGGAAAATACGCGCGGCGTGCGCCGTGCGCGTGAAACAAAAATAAATTTTTTTTCGGAGAAAAAACAGACAACGGAAACATTTTTCCCATGCTCCGGAGGAAAAACGCACCACAAAAATATTTTTTCGGGAAAAACGGAAAAAGGACCTGAACGTAAAGTGTAGGGACCTATTTGTTATAATTTTGGACTTGTTCGCTATTATGAAAAAGTAGGAAAGGGTTCGTTCGCAATTCGTATTTAATGGGAGGCTCTTTGTGTAAAACGGCGAACGGAGGACCTAAACGCGAAACAGGGGAAAGTATTTTGCACCCATAGAAAATTGCAAAAGGCTAATTCGTAAACGTAAAGGACATATCCGTAATTCCAAAGAATCGGAATTTCTTTTTTTGCAAAAACGGAGAGAGAATGGGGGGCGGGTGATGTGGAGGACTGAGCATCCAGGAATCCTTCGAACTATATTTAAGGTAGTATTTCTCTATCGAACTGCCCGTCGAGTAGAGGTGCAAACGGAGCGGATACGGACGGATTTTGTTCATCCCGTATCCTATTCCAATTTTTTTCTCGGATACATAATCGGATACGGACAGTGCCGGATTCGAATACGAATACGGATTATTTCGGTTACGAATACGGAGCGAATACAGGTTGTTCCGGATACGGTTAGTCTCGGTCACGAATAGTTAGTCGGATAATGCGTGAAAGCAGAAACCATATATGTCACATATATTAGGATCAATCATCCATACACAAAACTTTACTATAACTTTCAAGACATGTAAGTGTTTCAAATTCAATAATAGTTGCATTCCCTACATAAGAATAATATACAACCAAGTACAATTCCAATCAACATATGCACTTATATGATGTAGCACATCCAACTGCAATCAAGTGTTTTGTAGTGCAATTATAAGAGCTTGCTCCAGAAAGTAGTGCAATTATATTACAACTTGCTCATATTATATCATAGGCTCACAACAGCACTATGTTTCACATTGTATTATAACTTGCCTAATCAGATAGCACATAACCAACGCGCAACATCTAAAATACAGCTAGCAAGCACTGTAATTCAAATACACACATTATGAACAATATTGCAAGGGTATCGGGTCGGATATTTATCGGGTATTGGGTCGGATATTTACCGGATATCGGATCGGATATTGCTCTTCCCATATCCTAACCCATATTACATGAGATTTTTCGGATACGGATCGGATATTGCTCTTCCCATATCCTAACCCATATTACATCGGATTTTCCGGATACGAATACGGATAACATCGGTACGGATTTTTTTCGAATACGATATCGGATCGGTCGGGAAATATCCGCTCCGTTTGCACCCGCGTCGAGTGCACAAAGGAACAAGCATTGATGGCCCTGACTCCTTGATGGGAGGGGAAAAAAAGTTTTGCAGAAAATCTGGGAGTGTTCTTGGCTATCCCGATAATTCCTTGGGTTGGCATCTCTTGCAAGGCGAAACTTGCTTTGAAGAAAGCGAAGCTTGTGCGTTGCTGTCTCTCTTGTGCAGACAATAAGCAAGATCTAGAAAACGATTTTTGCTGAGTTGGTTCCTTGTCATTAATGATAGTGTGAGCAGATATTAATAAGAAAATTCTTCAAAACTAGTGATCTTGCCCCACTACTATCTTTCCCTTTGGTCAATTTTTTTTTTTTTTTCCGCTTTGTGCATCGTGCTCTTAATTGATCTCAATCCGTATATGTGTAGTCTGTGCTTGTACGTGTCATTTTTCTTGCTGTGGTTCATCATGTTTAAATAACATTTTTCTTTCGCAGATCTGGATCGATTTTAGGAATACGCGTACGTGTGGGTCTTCGATGAGAAAGTTCGTGCCTGTGCCCTGTGAGGCCCTAGGTGCCTCCGACGAGTTTCTAGCGTACTTTTGAAAGAAAGAAAAATTAAAAATTATCAGTTTGGCCAAAGTAAAAAACACCAACGTTCTCCGCTAATTCAGGTCATGGAAAATATCTCTGCGGATACACGGTTTGACTGCGATCAAGGACCGAAAAAACTTTTAAGACTCAGCTGAATAAATTCCACGGGAGAGTGAGTGTGTTTATTATAGCTTGGAGAACCTACTAGCTAGTAGTCTATGTATGCACCACTTGACTTCGAAGTTTTTGTTCGCACTTGCAACCGCTTGACCAAGTGTAACGCGGAAACGATCGTGGGAATGCGCATTGTGTATCGTTAAAAGCCCTTTCCGCTTCCGCGCAAGGAGAGCCGCGTGTCAGCTCTAAAAGAAAATTTGCCCTCGGCGTAAAGCAAACGAGGAGTCAGACATTCCCTGTTACTAGTTATATGCCCGTGCGTTGCTACGAAAAACAAAATTGATAACGAAAAATAAAGATTAAAAAATAAAAAAATACTATTTCATAAGATCAAACATCTATCTTTAACGCTTCGTTTCTTGCGTAGGGCAATTAAGCAGGGCAATTAAGTAGGGCAATTAATGCACCGCTTCGTTTCTTGCGTAGGGCAATTAAACAGAGCAATTAAATAGGGCAATTAAGCTGGACAATTAATATGACGTGGGAAGAAACTCTCACTTTATATAGTAGAGATTAGTAGTAAAAGTATGCGCTTCACCTGTATACGCAGCTTCCAACGTATTCCCTTTGCTCACGTATAGTTACTGTTTTGGACATCGGTATCATCTCTAAAACACGGTTTTGATCACTAATTTCTATTATAACTAGCAAATCTACCCGCGCAACTGCACGGCTAGATATTATGATACGATTATCTTTGATATATAACTATATTTTTTATAATTGTGTATTTTGTATATAACTCTAATGTCTTTATATGATTAATATGTATTGTTATAATCTGGTTCTACCAAAATAAGTGATGAAGATTCTTGGACTCTTTCTTTTAATGTAAGCTGTTATAACCCGGGTCCGCTAGATAGACGGTTATATATTTTTTTTTAAATAATAACATCTGATGGTGATTGTAATAAGGGTCCACCAGATTAAAGGCCAGATATTTTGTTTTTTTGTGAGAATTTCTAGCCTATTTATCTTTTTTCTTAGCGACTCTCGTTAGCTTTTAATATATAATAGATATATTTATAAAGCCCAATAAAATTATAATATTATGAAAATACATTTTAAGATAAATATACACGTATGATTTTCATGTAACCAATTTAAATATTGACGGTCAAAATTTTAAAACTTTAACTGTACCTACATAAAAAACAACAGCTATTTGTGATCAGAGGGAGGGAGTACTTTACACGCTAATTTTCATCCCCTAAGTGATGGAGTATATGTTCTGAAAGAAAGTTACACTGGCAGACGGGGAGTTAGAAAGTGCAAAACTATCAGTACGAATAGTTTGCACCTCCCCTTAAAAAAAACAATTTTCACCTGACCCATGTAGTTTTCAAGCTACTTTACACGCGTGATTTTCATCCTCCTAATTTTGTTGAAATTCGGGATGGGCAAATACTAATCCTGTGACCTTGAATTGCTTCAAGTTTTACCATATTTGAGATGGATGGCATGATGCATCAGCGATAGCTCTGATTGGAAACGTGGAAGCTGATCACAGGGTAAAGCGCCCACGTTTTGACCTTTTTCTCTACACAGAATCTCCCACCAGTCACTCTTCACTTCGGTTCCGAATTTCCAAGTTGAAATGTCCTTGGTACCTACTTCCTCCGTTTGCCATGTTTGATTTTAGCATTTACACTAAGAAGACATTGAATAGGACTAAATTATCGCTAATTATTATCTTTAAATATTGTATTTACTGCATGCATATAGAGTCAAGTTGGATATTTATTAGGGGTATACAGGGAATGCCATTTTAATTATGTACTGAAATGTAAAATATGTATTATATTTATGTACAAGACTATTCAAACAATATGCCCTATATTTTTGGCCGGAGGGAGCACCGCCAATATACTAGGAAAAATTGGATATACGTCACTCTAAAGATGGCATTCCAAAAAATGACACCCTAAAACATGAAATTGAAATTTTGCCGCACCAAGTTTTATAGATTTTTACTACTCTTGGACACTTTTGCCTTCTCCTCTCCCTTCTTTCTCCAGATCGGTCGTCGCTGCCGCTACTTCGAGGAGCTCTAGCCCCACCGACTCCTTCTTGCCGTGAGCCATGCCGCCTCCTTGGCCGCCGCCGTCAGCCGCACCACCTCGTTGTCATCGCTATGAGGCCATCACCTCCACCGCAAGCCGTTCAACCTTCCTCCCTGACGCCATCTAGCTCCACCGCTCGCTGGATCTGAGGTTGCCGTTGCAGATTCAGTCTACCTCCGCCGGTCTCGGGTTCCACTTTGCCGTGAGTTGCCATCATCGGATCTGGTTCGCGCAACGAGCAAGATGGCCACCAAATCCGAGGTTGCCCTCGCGGATCTAGCTTGCGTTGCCTGTCTTAGGCTCACCTCACCGCGAGGTCACGAGGAAGAAGTGGGGAGAAGAGGAGAGTGCAAAAGTGTCAAAGAGAGGCAAAAATTCAAAGAGCCAAGTTTTGGAGCGGTAAATTTCAAATTCCATATTTTGGAATGGCACTTTACAAAGCGCCATCTTTAGGGTGGCATATATCCATTTTTTTTTCCATAATTGGCAGCTGAGGCAATTCAGGGTCTCTCATTCTCAGACTAGTCAGTTGGTTTCACCGAAGACTAGGGATGCTTGGATTAGGGGTATTTCATTGGAATGTTTTAGGATTTAGTTCAAATTTGAACTAAATCCCAAAATCTCCCAAGAAATTACCACTCATCCAAGCAGGGCCTAAGACGGTTAATACCCTCCCAAATGAACAGCATCTCTACTAAAGATCAAAGCTGCAACCTCATTCATTCACAGGAATCGAAATCTCTAGCTGGCTACACATGATCACCGATCTTGCAACCTCTCAAGGTCTTAATAAACATCGCAATGGCATCCCTAAATAAATACAAACCGACTACTGATTATTCTTATCCCTGGAAGCATGTTTGGTAGATGCTCGCACAAAGGTGACAGTGATGGAGATGGGGTCCCTCCCACACAACCTCTATCGTGCAAATACCACCCCCATTTGCGGGCACTATGATTCATGGAGTCTACCTTTCTCCAGAGCTATCATTCAGTTTTCCTTCCTTTCAACAGGAAAAGGAAGAAGGATAGATAGACGGACCCTTGAACAGGTCAGTCAAGCCGTCTCTGGATCTCATCAAGCATCAGCATTCAGCACAGAATGCTCCCTACTTAATTAGTGACAGGGAAAGTGTTTGCACCAAAATTCGGCATGTATTAAATCGGCCTGAAACAGAGGAAGTATTCGTATGGAAAGAAATCGGTAAGCGAATCGGAAAAGGAATCCGTTTCTAAAAAGGAATATATCAGATTAGAGGCCGATACGGATAAACAGACCGTATCCATGTACAACTCGGATCGGCCAGGAGTGATATAAAAGGGGGTAGACGTCAAGCGAAAATAAATCAATCCAACAACACATACATCTACTTTTACAAGCTTTTCTTTTACATTGTTTTAGCTTCATAGATCTCTTTGCAAGTCGACGGAATCAACATAGTTGCGCATCGCCGATTGTTGGTTTTTGCCGATTTCACCCAGGTTTGATCTGCTTCGTTTTGTTGCGCATCGCCTCTCAAAGCCGATCTGCCTTTACCTTCGGATTAACCATAACTGGTTGATCTAGTTATCCCTCTAATCGGCTTTCTAGCCGACGAGAGTTAAGCCGATAATCCTTCGTTATCGGCTTTGATTAACTTACAAATTCTACCTTGTCAATTTCAGGTCAAATTGACTGGCACGCTCTGCAAACCCGGCGTTTGTCTTGTGTGTTCGAGGCCGAAAACCCTCCTTCACGTTTTTTGCGTGAACATATTTTGGCACGCCCGGTGGGACCACAAGGAAAATCAAACATGTCGTCAACTGACAAGCCTGCGGTTACCGCCGATATCAACACTGATGCTATAATCGCGCCTCAAATGGCCGATTTAACCCCTGAACAGCGAAAAGAAATCGAAGACAGAAAGGCAGCTTTGGAAGAGATGATGCTGCGGTGCTTCCAGAAAACACGCCGTGGTGTTACTCAAAAAACTGCACTCCCAAGCCTCAATCCTATTGGAGATTCGTCATCCGAATCGGTAAGCCGATACGCACCCGCTCAAGCCGATTTATCAAGTATGATCGAGCAATCTGTTCATCACGCATTAATTAACCAGTCATCGGCTGTAATATCCACATTAAAGCCAATGATAGAAAATAGTGTGAAAACAATTGCTCAAGAATTGGCTGTGTCTGGAAGCCTGCTAGATCCACCACAGACCATCCCTACGTACCCAGTATATTCCATAACACCTAACACCAACACAGTAAACGTGTCGGCTCAAACACCTATTACGATGCCAACTCAACCTACTGTTTTGAAACCAAGCATACAGAGAGATGGATTTACACACTACCATGGGCACACGGATGGGGCTAAGATACACATCAAATCCGTCAAACGGGCCCTCCAATAGCATCGGTCTATCAGCCTATCAGCCGATCGAAACGGATCAGGCTCCGCAATCACGGGGAGCCACAACCGTGAAACAAGCGCCGTACAGGGTGGTGCCGTACGTCGAACCTTTCGCGCCAATACCCGATGCATTGGGTTTTAATCATGATTATGACCAAGTACCAAGACCTCCTGCGGTGCGATTTGGACAGAGACCCGAGTTTGCACTCGGGGGGCAGGGCACGAACAATGAGAATTGGCAATGTCCGGTTGCACCACAAGCCGACAATGTCAATTGGGCGGAACAAATTGCTAACGTTTTAAGAGAACAGTTCGGTTTACAGCCCAGAGGAAGAGTGATCGGCTATAAGAAGCCGTATCCCGATTACATAGATCGAATGCCATACTCGCACAACTTTCGAATACCAGACTTTGCCAAATTCTCAGGTGATGATTCTGTCACCACGATTGAGCATATCGGACGGTTTATGGCTCAGTGTGGAGAGGCTGCACAGTCCGATGGACTAAAAATTAGACTGTTTCCTTTATCATTGTTTGGTGCTGCATTCACTTGGTTCACTAATCTACCCCCAAATTCAGTTCACGTGTGGAACGATTTAGAAAGCCGATTCCATGAATACTTTTTTTCGGGAACTATGGAGCTTAGGATTTCTGATCTTAGTTCGATCCGATTGTATACGGTGAATCGGTTTCGATTATATCGTAAGGTTTAGAGGCGTACGGAATAGATGCTTTAGTGTAACATTACCCGATGATCAATTGGCCGATTTAGCATTCCATGGGCTAATCCCGCCATTAAAAGAGAAGCTATCGGGCCAAGAGTTTCCAGATTTAGACCACTTACTTCCACTGCCAGACGGCACATGAAAGCCGATATGCAGAGCAAAGGGTTTAAAGATAGATTTAAGCCAAATGGTAATGAAAAGGCCAAAGTAAACATGGTAGATTACAATTCAAGCGACACCTCCGAGGACGGCGAGAAATAAACATAGCCGAGTGGACCAAGGGTTCTAAAAAGCCACTCGTATGCTCTCTGCTCAAGCCGATAAAAAATAGGGCGGAGATCAAGTATTCATATGACGTGTCAAAGTGTGACAAGATATTTGATTTATTACTGCAAGAAAAACTCATAAGGTTGCCGGAAGGACACGTCATACCATCGACCGAGGAAATTAAAAAGCGAAGGTATTGCAAATGGCACCATTCGTTTTCACATAATACTAACGACTGCAATATTTTTCGACAACAGATTCAATCGGCCATCACTGATGGCAGGCTAAAATTTGCGGAAGAGTCGGCTATGCAGATAGATATGAGCCCTTTTCAAGTCAACATGGTTCAATGTTCACGAAAAGGAAAGAGGCCTGCAGAAGAAGATAAGCCGACTAAAGGAATTGTATCACGAGACGAGACAGTGCAAATTACTATCGGTTCCATACAGATAGAAACCGATAGGAATGGACAAAACTCAAGAACGGTAAAACCAAGAGGGGACTTGGAGGTCGGTAAATGGTATCGGGCTGAGAGGGCTCCAAGAAAAGTCGATTTCAAACCAAAGCCGACTTTCTCACAGCTCCTGGGGAAGTATGAGAGGATAAGTCGATATAATACTCAACAACACCAGAGTTTTCATCGACCAGGGCAAAAGAGGGACGAACGTTGGCGGCCAGATATGTCATGTCAGCCAACCACTGAAGAAGAGAAACATCGGCAATGTCCCTTTTGGCAGTTTTGATGGGAGAGAGGGATGACCTTACCAACAGTTGTATCTTGTCCTATGCAACACTCGTCTGCATATCGACCAAACCGATCTGTAAAAGATAGGTTGTCTAGACCGATATACAATCATCCAGATGTGAGAAGCAGGAGGCCGATCCATGAAAGTTTGTCAACGTCAGAGCAAGGCGAGTCCTCCCGAAATCAGGAACTATCGGCTAAAACAAGAAGAATGGAATCTGACAGCGAGATGAGCAATTTAGCTGGAAAAATAAGAAAGCCGATAGAACCTAAACCTAGGTGGTGCCCCTCGGGTCTCAGCAAATCACAACGCAGGAGGCTTCAGCGATTAAAGACACAAGAAGAGAGGGAAGCCGAAAAGGAGAGCGAGAGGGATCGGATGTTTAATAAGTTAAGACCTGTACCGGTTTTGAAAAAGGAATGGAGAAAGAAGGAACAGATCGATAGTGACTCAGATCAATCGGTCGAATCCGGTTCTCCGATGATCCGAGATGATACGCCACTAATGGATATAAACATGGTATTCACTTTACCAGCCGAGTTCAAAACCGAAGAATCAGCTGAAGAAGTGTTCGCCCAATTGTGCCTCGGAGCACCAGACGCTGTGTTCGAAAAGCCACAAGATATGCATCGGCATCTAAAACCATTATATCTAAAAGGGTATATTAATGGCCGACCGATATCTCGTATGTTGGTCGATGGCGGGGCGACAGTCAATCTGATGCCGTTAAGTACTTTCAGAAAATTGGGTAAAGCCGATGAAGACTTGATCAAGACCAATATGGTGCTAAATGACTTCACGGGAGACCCAACTGAGGCTAAAGGCGTAATGGTGTCGAAGCGGCGATCGGTAATAAAACTTTGCCGATCGCATTTTTGTGATTGAAGCCAAAGGCAATTCTGGCGTGCTCCTTGGGCGGATCGGATCCATGCCAATTCTTGCATACCATCAACTATGCACCAAAAATTGGTGCGGTGGAACGATGATACAAGAGAAGTCGCATCACGACACATCGGCTCATATCGCCATGGCTAGCCCTGACACTAACTGGCCACACGAAGAAGCCGAATGTATATCAGGAAAAGCCTTGGACAATTGCGATTTTATCTGCGTCGAGAAGTCAGGATTCAAGCCGATCAGCGTTAAACCCAACACGTTTGATCGGACAGACGAAGTAGTGAGAAGATGGAGCACAAGACACTAGCGAAGCTATAGGAAAAGGCCAGGGGCTATCGGCAAGAAGAATACGAAGAAGCTGTTGAGGATTTTGAAGAAGAAAGAAAAGGGTTAGGATTTACTTCTGCCGATTTGCTCGAAGAAATCGATATTGGGGAAGGTGATTGCAAAAGACCAACGTTTGTAAGTGCTAAATTAGAACCCAGTTATAAAGCAAAGTTGGTCGAAATACTCAAAAAATATAGAGATTGCTTCGCGTGGGAGTATTACGAGATGCCAGGCTTAAGCCGACAGCTAGTTGAGCATCGGCTACCAATAAAACCTGGGTATCGGCCATTCAAACAATACCCTAGGCAATTTAATCCTACATTATATGACGCTATAAAGGAAGAAGTAGGACGATTGCTAGAGGCAAAGTTTATCCGGCCCTGCCGATACGCTGAATGGGTCTCAAACATCGTCCCTGTAAAGAAGAAAAACGGCAAACTTAGGGTATGTGTCGATTTTAGAGATTTAAACAAAGCTACACCAAAAGACGAGTACCCGATGCCTATAGCCGATATGCTTATCGATGCTGCATCTGGGAATAAAATCATAAGTTTTTTGGACGGGAACGCCGGATACAATCAGATATTCATGGCCGAAGCCGATATACCCAAAACGGCCTTCAGATGTCCGGGGGCTTTAGGGCTATATGAGTGGAAAGTTATGACCTTCGGTTAAAAAATGCCGGTGCTACTTATCAGCGGGGCTATGAACCATATTTTCCATGATTTGATTGGCAATACCGTGGAAATATACATTGACGACGTAGTGGTAAAATCCAAAGAAGACTGGCAACATTTAGCCGATCTGGAAAAGATGTTCAAAAGCACAAGGTTACATGGGTTAAAAATGAACCCTCTCAAATGTGCTTTCGGAGTATCGGCTGGACAATTTCTTGGGTTTACGGTGCATGAAGGAGGAATTGAAGTAAACCAAGCCAAAGTAAAAGCCATAGCCGATACTAAACCGCCGACAAGCAAAAAGGAGTTGCAGGTGTTGATTGGGAAAATCAACTACTTACGACGTTTTATCTCAAACTTGTCAGGGCGTATTCGGGCCTTCGCACCGCTGCTGAAAAATAAAGACAACCAAGAGTTCAAATGGGAAGCCGATCAACAAAAAGCCTTCGACGACATAAAGGGTTATCTGATGAGTCCACCAGTATTGACCGCACCAAAACATGGTATACCTTTTAGACTATATATATCGGCTGAAGGTGATTCGATTGGGGCAGTTTTAACACAAGAAGCCGATAGGAAGGAACGAGCAATATTTTACTTAAGCCGACGTCTTTTAGATGCAGAAACCAGGTATCCCCTAGTAGAAAAATTATGCTTATCATTGTATTTTGCTTGCACCAAATTAAGACATTATATGCTGGCTTCCAAATGCGTTATAATATGCAAAACCGATGTAGTCAAGTACATATTATCGGCGCCAATTCTGCGGGGTCGGCTCGGTAAATGGGCATACGCCTTAACAGAGTTCGAGTTAACCTATGAGTCGGCCAAATCTGTGAAAGGACAAGCTGTGGCCGATTTTATCACAGGAAGTGAAACATTGACAGGAACAGCTGATGTGACTCCTTGGCAGCTGTATTTTGATGGATCCGTTTGCCAGGAAGGCGAAGGCATCGGCGTGATATTGATTTCACCTAGAAAACAGGAGTATGACTTCATGTATCGGCTAAATAGCCGATGTTCAAATAATCAAGCAGAATACGAAGCATTGCTAAGAGGTCTACAATTGCTAGATAGCATCGGGGTGAAAGACGTCGAAGCTTTTGGAGACTCGATGTTAATTGTACAGCAAGTCAAAGGAGAATACCGATGCAACGACGCGGCGCTTAACTCAGTACTTACATCAATGCCTCCAAATTATCAAGATGTTCACTACATTCTCTATAAAACATATCCCCAGAGAAGCTAATGATAAAGCAAACCGATTGGCACAATGTGCATCAGGGTACAAGATTGAGAGCCGACAGGGACCAATCGGGCTAAACGTTTGGCCGATTTTATGTGTTCACCCTGTCGACTGGAGAACAGAGATAAGGGATTATTTGTCAGATCCATCCAAGCCGACCAAGCAGAAGGTCAGGCGCAAAGCACTCAAATATGTTTTACTAGAAGATGTGTTATACTTTCGGACTATGGAAGGTTTGTTGTTAAGATGCACGGGAACCGAGGAAGCAAAAGTAGCGATGGGTGAAGTCCATGAAGGCATCTGTGGATCACATCAATCGGCCCATAAGATGAAGTGGATCTTGAGACGAACAGGATATTTACGCCGACGATGTTAGAAGATCGCTTCAAATATTATAAAGGATGCCAAACGTGCCAAAAGTTTGGTAACATACGATCGACACTGACATCGGCTTTGCATCCGATCATCAAGCCATGGCCATTTAGAGGATGGGGTATAGACATAATCGGCCAAATATTTCCGTCATCCAGCAAAGGACATAAATTCATCCTTGCAGCCACAGATTATTTCTCAAAATGGGTTGAGGCTGTACCACTCAAGAAGGTTACTAGCAAAGAGCTAATCGACTTTGTAAATGAACACATCGTCCATCGGTTTGGAATTCCACAGACAATTACTACTGATCAAGGGACTGTGTTCATGTCCAACGAGTTCAAAAGTTTTGCGGAAAGTATTGGAATAAAATTACTCAACTCCTCTCCTTACTACGCTCAGGCCAATGGACAGGCCGAGTCGTCAAACAAGACATTGATAAAGCTGATAAAAAGAAAAATTCAGGAAGAGCCGAGGAAATGGCATTCAACGCTATCGGAGGCTTTATGGCCTTATCGGCTATCTCATCACGGATCAACTAAATTGTCACCTTTTCAGTTGGTATACGGACAAGAAGCCGTCTTGCCCGTAGAAATCAACATCGGCTCAGTAAGGCTATGTGAGCAAGATAGGGTACCAGCCGATGAATACAAACAGGCAATGCTCGACAATCTGGATGATTTGGCTGAACTAAGGCTGATCACGCTAGATCGGCTTAAAAGGAATAAAGAGAGGGTTGCCAGGTCGTATAATAAAAAAGTGATTTTAAAATCGTTCAATCGAGCCGATTTGGTATGGAAAATCGTGTTGCCGATTGGGTCTAAGGATAATCGATTCGGCAAATGGTCTCCTACATGGGAAGGGCCTTATAAGATCAATCGGCCGATTGACGGGAATTCGTATATACTGGAATCCTTAGAAGGGTTCGTCCTACCTAAAGCGATCAATGGAAAATATCTGAAGGCATATCACCCAAGCATATGGGTTGGGTCCTAACTACAGGTTGGAAAACATCAGGATCAATTACAAAAGCACATGCATATAAAATCGGTCATACAGCCGACCGAGTCAGTTAAACACATCCATCCACGGATTAAACAGTTTACAAAAATCGGTTACATAGCCGATCAAGCAAGTTTTCAAAAAACGTCATCCCAAGGTTAAAGCAATATTACAAAAAGATTGGCCACACAACTGATACCGATAAATCAAAGTCTAGTGTAGTCCTGATCCGGGCAAATGGGCTCCCAAATCCGATAGTGCCGCTGCCGCTTTGCCAATGGTGGTTTGGACACTATCTATAAGTTGTTGATCGGCCACTGCATCACCCGGAACTGGAACTATTTTGGCCGATTGAGTCTTGACTTGTGCAAAAACCTCGCCAATCTCCCGCCTCTGAACGGCCAGTGAGGATGTAGAGTCTGTGATGCCAATCTGGCAGTCTGCAAGTTCTTTTATGACCAAGGCTAACTGTTCTTCAAGTTTAATCTTGGTCGACTCCAGCTCTTGAGCTCTGCTTTTAGCCGATTTGAGTGTAGCAGTACCTTGATCAAATACGCTCTTCCGATGTTTGGCATCTGCTATAAGCTTGTCCAAGAGCTGTTGATCGGCTTGCTGGGCCTTCCTCTGATCAACCCTTAGTTTGGCCGACTCCACGTCCAGCCGGTGTGCGTCCAAATGACATACCTCTAGCAATGCGTTCATAGCCGTGGGAGGAAGATCGGCCTGCATGGCCGCCATTGCATTTCTCAGAGGTTGAGTGTTGGCCAGAAGAGCCGCTTCTGGTTGCATTACTTCGTCTAGGAGGCGATTGAGTCGCTCCTGCATGCCCGGCGCAGCAGTAACGGCAGCCGACGCTGGAGCGGAGGCCGCTATTATGCGTTGAATATCGGCCGGGTAATCATCGGTAGCCATAACCTCCGGGTCGTCAAGCTCGTCCAAAGTGAAGCCTAGCAAATCGGCCAGATCAGTTGATGGCGCTTTGGGGTCATGATCGGAAATATCAATCGTCGGGGGCGGTACGGCCGGCGGTGTTGGAGAGAGTGATGAAGGGATAGCCGATGTAGCACCTTGGGGATCGGCTATAACCCCCGCTATTTGTACCGATGGAGATTGCTAGAAAAACAAGCAAGTCAGCAACACAAGACAAACGTAAAGCAATATGACTACACAGACTCACATCAGTGGCTGAATGTTCCGGGGAACCATCGGGTTGATGCCTCACGGGTCTGGGCGAGCGCCTGGCTGACTTCTTCCTCCTCTCTGCAGTGACTTCGGGTTAGCAGTTATCAAAGCAAGGGATATAATGGCTAATGTAATGGCTAATGCGAGAGTAACTTACTTGGGGCACGCTGGCGAGCTAAGTCCGATAAGGATGGACCTTGAATATCCAAGTTGCCTGAAGTATACCCCGTAGTGCCGACAGATTGACCTGGACGTCGCTGTCGGCCACTACTCGCAGAAGCATGGGGATCGGCTGTTCGCTCACCAACACCCGTGCCGCCCTAGAAAGGTCAAAGATGTTTTAATTAAAAGCCGATAACCAGCGTAAAAAACAGAAGGATATAAAACACCGGTACCTCTACAGCTACTGAGGAGTCGCTATAACCCGAGCTCGCGCTGGACCCAGAGACTACCGTCGGCTCATGAAAGTCGGGAAGAAATAAGTGAATTATGGCCGACGGAGTCCTGTCCATAAGTACGGCTTCCGATATTCTGGTCCACCACTGCGAGAATGCAACTGACCGGCGGGAATTAAGAACAAAACGCGGCATTGAGAGAATTTGCAACCCATCGGCTACTTCAAGAATAACCTCCGCGGCGACGCTGTTGGTCACTCGAGCTCGGGGCTCGACACAGGATAGTAGGGGAAAGGATGGAATGGTTTGCCCAAAACCTAGCTGACGGGCGTAAACCGAAGGGTGGTAGAACTCGTAAGATGGCTGAAATGTCCGATTGCGGGTATTCAAGCCGACATGAAAGATGCAAGGAGTGAGGATGATTTTGTACAAATCTAAAGTAGATTGGGGCATCGAAGAACTATCAGCATCAAGGTGAAGGAATGTTGGGTATGGGCAATCGGCTACATCAGTATATCGAAAAAAGTCTTGTTGGCCGAAGGAAGTCCTATCTAGGTTAAGAAAGAAGCTGAGGTATTTGTGCAAGCCGACTGGGTCCATTTTTAGCTCTCCAGCCGAAGACATGATAAACCTCTCACCATAGGATCGGCTAACCCTATACTGTGGGACAACATATTCCGGATAGTCTTCCCGAGGGAAAGTGGAACTCCCCGAGGGTTCGGATAAAATGGATCGGCTAAACATACAATGGAGCCATGTTTGAATAAACCACAGAGGGCCCCCTATATTGCCAACGACGTGTTTGGCAAAACCGGAAAAGAGTCGGCTACGAATCACATACATCGTTTGGTATACCGCCCCTAGAAACATCTTGCCAAGGGAAAGCCGACGCCCTTCCGACAAGCGTTCGCCACTAATCGAAAGGTTTGGGTGGGGCCAAGGAAGCACCACGTAAAAGATATCGATCTAACCAAAGATTGAGAAAAGCGACATGCTCTTGGTAGATCTGGGACCAGTAACCCTATTGTTATTACGGATATATTTGTGCCGACCCTCGCCTTTCTTGCGGATTAATTTGAAAGAAGGTTTTCCAATAAAGCCGATAGCGGTCCCCATCCGGCCTAAGGCAGCACAATTGGGCCACGTCAAGCAAAGTAGGGCCGATTGGGCTGACGGAATAAAAGGCATTCAAAGAATCCGACCAAAAATAACATGCCGCAGCTACCAGGGGTTCATTGGCTTCAGGGTCGGCTAGACTCAAAGATAGAGACTCGGCTATACCCATCCTCTCCCATTCTACCCTCTTCTGAGCCGATACCCTAATAAACCAAGATCTCCATCCCTTCAGGCTGGTGGGCCAGGCCCTAAAACTTTTCCCCCACTCAGAGATATTATACCCAGCGGCCGACAAGGGGAGTCTAGGGATCTCGGTATTGATAACTGTGTCTGCCGACATGCTACCTATCGGTCCTAAGTAGAATTGATTTGAACTTTGAGGAATCGGAATGAATACCTGCGAAGGGTCCATTTCAGCCGATTTTGAAAAAGCAAGAGAAAGATGACGAGAGCCGATGGTGCGTGATCCGAGAGCTTGAAAGCGTGAAAATGACCGTGGGGGGACCCCCATATTTATACCGCGATGAAAGAAGGCGAGCAGGCGAGAGCAGTTGAGCATTAAAAACGCACCGAGATTTTTACGGTAGCGATTCTTGGGTGGTTCCCAAAAAAGATTCTTCTGTAAAGCCGATACGAATGAAAAAGCCGATATATTCTTTTTGAAAGATAACAAATTATCTTCCAAAAACAGGGGGGCATATGTTTGCACCAAAATTCGGCATGTATTAAATCGGCCTGAAACAGAGGAAGTATTCGTATGGAAAGAAATCGGTAAGCGAATCGGAAAAGGAATCCGTTTCTAAAAAGGAATATATCAGATTAGAGGCCGATACGGATAAACGGACCGTATCCATGTACAACTCGGATCGGCCAGGAGTGATATAAAAGGGGGTAGACGTCAAGCGAAAATAAATCAATCCAACAACACATACATCTACTTTTACAAGCTTTTCTTTTACATTGTTTTAGCTTCATAGATCTCTTTGCAAGTCGACGGAATCAACATAGTTGCGCATCGCCGATTGTTGATTTTTGCTGATTTCACCCAGGTTTGATCTGCTTCGTTTTGTTGCGCATCGCCTCTCAAAGCCGATCTGCCTTTACCTTTGGATTAACCATAACTGGTTGATCTAGTTATCCCTCTAATCGGCTTTCTAGCCGACGAGAGTTAAGCCGATAATCCTTCGTTATCGGCTTTGATTAACTTACAAATTCTACCTTGTCAATTTCAGGTCAAATTGACTGGCACGCTCTGCAAACCCGGCGTTTGTCATATTTGCCAAAATATGTTCGCGCAAAAAACGTGAAGGAGGGTTTTCGGCCTCGAACACACAAGACAAACGCCGGGTTTGCAGAGCGTGCCAGTCAATTTGACCTGAAATTGACAAGGTAGAATTTGTAAGTTAATCAAAGCCGATAACGAAGGATTATCGGCTTAACTCTCGTCGGCTAGAAAGCCGATTAGAGGGATAACTAGATCAACCGGTTATGGTTAATCCAAAGGTAAAGGCAGATCGGCTTTGAGAGGCGATGCGCAACAAAACGAAGCAGATCAAACCTGGGTGAAATCGGCAAAAATCAACAATCGGCGATGCGCAACTATGTTGATTCCGTCGACTTGCAAAGAGATCTATGAAGCTAAAACAATGTAAAAGAAAAGCTTGTAAAAGTAGATGTATGTGTTGTTGGATTGATTTATTTTCGCTTGACGTCTACCCCCTTTTATATCACTCCTGGCCGATCCGAGTTGTACATGGATACGGTCCGTTTATCCGTATCGGCCTCTAATCTGATATATTCCTTTTTAGAAACGGATTCCTTTTCCGATTCGCTTACCGATTTCTTTCCATACGAATACTTCATCTGTTTCAGGCCGATTTAATACATGCCGAATTTTGATGCAAACAGAAAGTTTGTAACTTGCCGTTTCGATCCGAATTGTGAAGTAAATGGACAAGTGAAATTGTGACGAAAAATTGCTTGATTATTAAAATTAGGAAACGTTCCTGTCCTATTTCAGATCAAAGTAATGCTGGGCAGTTTAGAATGGAATTTGTTTCGAGGGATAGGATATTGGGTTGGACTTGGATTTGGATGGTGTTATCTGCTTTTGCTGTAAGTCCTGGTCGGCGGCTCCAACCTACCGACCCAGCAAATCTCGTGCTTAATTGGCCTTAAATAGTACTATAATACGAACCGAGATTTATTCAGAGGGACCAGCTAGCACCTAGAAGAAAACAACACTAGGGCTATCAGTTGGTCGGCCATTCAGCCAAGATATCCATCTCAAACTACTTCAAAATTTAAAAACGGTTCAGAAGTACATTTCAAAGGTATGATAGGCGTATGTTTCCTTGTACAAATCCCAGGATGATCACAACATGGATCCACAGCTAATAAATAAAAATATTACAAAAAATGGAGGGGAAATAGGAAACGACAGGGAACTTCTCACTGTCCGAAGGAACTAGGCAGAGTTGTGCGCTATGAAATAGCCCCAAAATTTCAAAACAAATTTATTTTGATTTTATTCGGTTTTATTTGATTTTTTATTTAGATTTATTTGATTTTATTTGGTTTTGGCCCCTTTTGTTTTGGGCCGATTTCCCAGCCCATCTCCCTCTGGCCCGCTTCCCCTCTCCGTCCCATTCCCCTGGCCCAACTTGCCGACCCCACCGCCTCCTCCCCCACCTCCGGTGCCGCGCTGCCCGCCGCCCCGCCCTCCTCTGTCCTCCCTCTCCGGCTATAAAAGCCGCCCGAACCCTTTGCTTCTCCTCGCCCCTCCCCTTACCCGCACCGCGGTGACCTACCCCCCCCAGCTCCCTTCTTCCCTGGTGCCACGCCGCTCGCATAGCTCCCTCCCCCGCGCCCGTTCGCCTCCCCCTCTCGGCCCACCCGTCTGCCTCCCCCTCTCAGCCCCGCCCGTTATCCCCCCTTGCCCCGGCCACACCTGTTAGTGCCCCCCTCCCCGCGTGTGGGCCGGCCCAACCGGCTGTAGCCCCCCCATGGGCCACTATGGGCCAGACCGGCCTGCACTATGCGGCCTGCTCCTTTTTCAGATTTAATTAATCCAAAAAATCCCAAGAAATTCCAAAAAATTCCCAAAAATCCAAAAATATACCTTCTTGTTCCGTTCGAGCCACTGAGTCCAAAAATGACCCCCGCTCTGCCAAAAAAGTCTCCAAAATAATCAAAATGCCCTTCGACCCCTTTTCCGGTTTCTTTTCCATTTTTCTTTTTCTCTTGTTTTTCTTTTATTTGTTTATTTATCATTTTCGTTTCTCCGCGCTAGATCCGATCGTCAAGCAGTACCAGGAACAGGACTAGGACCAGTCTAGAGCCGAGCAAGACTACAGCTTCTACGAGTTAGACGACCCTTCAGCCCAGCAAAGCAAGCCGCACCCCTTGAATATTTTGAACCCAACTTGTCACTAGTATAGCAGTATATACATTTTAATGCATTATTTTCCTCATACTTTAAATACAGACAAAGATAATTTAGAAAGACACGATGCTTAGTTATCACTGATCAATGTTTAGCCCTCCTTCTGTTGATAAGCCCTATTACCCTTTGCATAGCCTTAGTTTATAATTATGAATCGCCTTAGTTATGAATTATTTGCTTCCACCCTTAGTCTTTCAAAAACTGACGAGCTTTTAGCTTGGTGTCTTTTTCAAACTGTTGCTACGATCAGGGGGACAGTGTTGGGCTACCCATGAGGTAGATGCTAGTCCGACCCCCGGCCGATGACAGAAGCTGTGGTTGGTACAATTGGTACCAGGTTTGTGGTTGTATTGGCTTGGTCTTTGGCAATTAAGGATAACCCCTTGAGCAAAGTAAATAACTTAAGTTTTCGCTCATCCACAGGCTGGGCCAGTCAACACGGTTGACTCGTTCCAACCTAGCTCAGTAAATTGTTCGTCCCTTTGGAATACCTACTGACGAGTACCCGTACCGTGGGTACCCCCAGCGGCCCAAAAGGACGCACGGGCTGACCCAGGCCAGTCGAGGCCCGAAGTCATGACCGCCGGGGAAGACCCGAAATCACGACCAGGTCTCCGATATCCCAGAGAAGCGACGGCATTTATTGCGTATCGAGCGCATTAAATGCCGGCCATAATAACGATGACGTAGCGGCACAAGTTCCCGACCCTCGCATTTACTGCGAACGACGCAGCCACTACGGTGACCAGCAGCAGGGCAGGGGGAGTCGGCGGCCAGTCCCATCAACCCGCCACTTCCGGGCGACCGAGAGCATAGTCTTTTTCTTCTTTTTTCTAACCAACAGTGTAACCTTCCTCCTCGCCTATATAAAGGGGGGAGGGGCGAGCATGTAAGAGGACGGACGAACAAGAAAGGAAGAGCAATACAATCCAACTCACACGAACTGGAGTAGGGACGTTCTGCCCGAACCAGTATACATTTTGTGCTCACCCGAGTCAAGCCGTTCGAGGAGAGGGAGCGTGCACCCCCGTCGACCTATACAAATTCACTAGCCGGTGTCCGAAACACCGACAGTTGGCGCGCCAGGTAGGGGCTGCGCACACCGTCGCCGTTGCTTTCCCGCTCAGCTTCCTCGACGGTCCTTTTCTTCGACACCACCATGCCGATAGCATCGATCCGCTTCGGCTCCCTCGACTTCATCACCATCGTAGCGGGATAGATGGTGATCGTCCCCGCCGTGCTCCGGCGCCAAACGCCCCCTGTGGGCCTTGGCGCCGTCTCCAGCGTCCTCAGTGACCTTCGGCTTGAGGCCCCCGCACGGACCTCGACGCCGAAGCACGCCAAAAGCTCCTTCGCCCCGGACGGCGCGCAGGGGCGTCAAGCAGCGGCGGTTGCGCTCGCTGCACCCTCACGCTTCATAGCGATGGTCGGCCACGCGCCCGACAACGACCATTCGGACAACTCCTCCGGCCACGGCTCTAGCGGAGGGAGAGATAAGAACAGACCGCGCTACCGCGAGCCCGACACCGCGGCAGGCGCGAACGACCCCTCCGCTACCCCGATCACGCCGAAGACTCTCCTCCAACGCACCGAGGAGAACCACCAGACTCGCCGCGCCGACCTTTAGCGACGGCGCGAGGAGCTGGAGGTTCAAAAAGCCGAGCTCGACAAGCTCCAAGCCGATCTGGATCAGCATCCACCCGCAGTTGTACCTGCACCTAGTGGCGCGCGTGCTCGCGCACGCCAGGTTCACCACCTGCTGGTCAAAGGGACCGACGACTCGTCGTTCTTTCCACACGCCGGCCAAAACATCGCCGCGGCGGCAATGTTGCTCCGCGGCATCCCTGAGCCAGATGATCCCGCGGCCAAGGCAACCCACCAGAATCTCCGAAGGCCGTGGAACGAAAGCGGCCGTGCAACATGCGCATGGCTCCGGATCGCAGCGTTCGGGCGCCTCCTCAGACGGTCCGCACCGCGACGCTTCCCGGAGCCACCGAAGCAAAACAAGGGCGATATCGCCCCCCGAACAACCCCAGGCATCACGCACCCCGGTGCGCCAACGCTTGGGCGACGAACGCGACGTTTGCGCCACCCTCCAGGCGTGAAGAAGGGCAGGGAACGACCCCGCCCGGACGTACGTCGCCGACAGCGCCCCACGGCGTGATCGCAGCCCGAGCTCCGATGGCCCCGGGCCGCGGGCATTCTGTCAAGGGATCCGCAGCGCGAGATTCCCTGCTAGGTTCCGAGCGCCGGTCAACATAGCCAAATACGCGGGGGCTACAAACCCCGCCGTGTGGTCGGAGGATTACCGGTTAAGAAGCCGAGCGGTGGGGAGCCACAGACGATCTTTTCGTCATCCAGTACCTCCCCATCTACTTGGCGGACTCAGCTCGAGCATGGCTCAAGTACCTGCCCGCCAACATCATCAGGGACTGGGCCGACCTCAAACACCACTTCGTTGGCAACTTCCAAGGCACCTACAAGCGACCGGGGAACTCCTAGGACCTGAAGAGCTGCAAGCAGCAGCCAGGGGAGAACCTCCGGGACTACATCCGGCGTTTCTCCCAACAGTGCAACGAGCTCCCTGACATTCGTGACGCCGATGTCGTGGGGGCGTTCATCTACGGCACTACCTCCAAGACCCTGGTCCACAAGCTGGGGTGCGCAAAACCCAGAACCACCAAAGAGCTCTTGGACATCGCCACCAACCACGCCTCGGGCGAGGAGGCCGTAGATGTCATCTTCGACAAAGGGAAGTCGAAGCGAGGAACTGGCGCCGAGCCCAACCCCTCCTCCGACCGCCCCGACAAACGGAAGCGCCACGGCAAACAGGTCCGCGAGGACCGCATGGTCGCGGCCGCCGACCAGCCGGGGAAGCCGCAGAACCAGCAACCCCCCGACCATTTCGAGAAGCTGATGGAGAGTCCGTGTCCGAACCACGGATACCCCGTCAGGCACAAGTACCGGGACTGCGAAGTCCTAAAGCGTTTTCTTTCCGGGGCAAAGGGAAGAAGCAAGATCCAGCGCCGACCGACGGAGACAAAGGGGCAAACGCCAGCTTCCCCGAAACCGACGGATGCCTCATGATCTTTGGCGGACCGGCAAGCTACGCCGACCGAAGGCAGCTCAAGCTTGCCTACCGGGAGGTGCTCGCAGCAAACCCTGCCGTACCCAAATACCTTCGATGGTCAGAGTCCCCGATCACCTTCGACCGGACCGACCATCCCGACCACATCCCGCAGCCAGGGAGGTACCCGCTTGTCGTCGACCCCATTGTGGGGACGAAGCGCCTAACCAAGGTGCTCATGGACGGCGGTAGCAGTCTCAACATTCTTTATGTCGAGACCCTCGACGCCATGGGGATCCCCCGCCCAAGCCTCCGACCAAGTAAGGCGCCTTTTCACGACGTCGTCCCTGGCCAGGAGGCCCACCCGCTCGGGCAGATCGACATGCCCGTCACGTTCGGGAGCCCGGCCAACTTCCGCACCGAAACCCTCACATTTGAGGTCGTGGATTTCGTCGGCTCCTACCACGCCATTTTGGGAAGACCATGCTACGCGAAGTTCATGGCGATCCCCAACTACACCTACCTGAAGTTGAAGATGCCCGGGCTGCATGGGGTGATCACCGCGACCGCGTCTTTTCAGCTCGCTTACGACTGTGAGAAGGACAGCTGCGAGTTGGCTTCGGCGGTCGTCGCGTCCGCCGAACTCGCCGACGCCGGGCCACGACCTTGATCCGCTCCCGACTCCAGCAAGTCCGGGTCGGGCTCCTTCAAATCCACCGAGGACACGAAGGCTATCCAGATCGACCCCGAAGATCCGATCAAGACCGTTCGGATCGGGACCACGCTTCCTGCCAAATAGGAAAGCGCGCTCGTCGATTTCCTCCGCGCCAACCGAGATATCTTCGCATGGAGGCCCTCCGACATGCCAGGAATCCCGAGGGAAGTCGCCGAGCACTCTCTGAACGTCCGGTCTGGGTCTAGACCAGTCGCCCAGCGCCTGCGTCGCTTCGACGAAGAAAAGCGCACGGCCATAGGAGAAGAGATCGCCAAGCTCTTGGCCGCAGGGTTCATCAAAGAAGTTCGCCACCCCGAGTGGTTAGCCAACCCTGTACTTGTAAAAAAGAAGACTGGGCAATGGAGAATGTGTGTTGACTACACAAGCCTCAATAAGGCATGTCCGAAGGATCCATTCCCCTTGCCCCGCATCGATCAGGTGGTGGACTCCACCGCGGGGTGTGAATGTCTGTCATTCCTGGACGCCTACTCAGGCTATCACCAGATCGCGATGAAGGAAGACGACCAACCTGCGACCTCGTTCATCACCCCGTACGGCTCGTTCTGTTACGTAACGATGCCATTTGGCCTGAAAAACGCGGGAGCTACATACCAACGATGTATGCAAACGTGCTTTTTCGACCAAATTGGCTGTAACGTCGAGGCGTACGTCGACGACATCGTTGTCAAGACCAGGAAGGCCAGCGACATCATCACCGACCTGGAAGAGACTTTTGCGAACCTTCGGCGGTTCCGCATCAAGCTCAACCCCAAAAATGCGTTTTCGGGGTGCCCAAGGGGAAGCTACTCGGCTTTATCGTCTCCGAGCGCGGCATCGAAGCCAGCCAAGACAAGATCTCCGCAATCTTGAGGATGGGGCCGATCAGCAGCCTCAAAGGGGCCCAGAGGCTGACAGGATGCCTCGCGGCCTTGAGTCGCTTCACGTCCCGCCTCGGCGAGCGCAGTTTGCCTCTTTACAAACTCCTGAAGAAATCCGACCAGTTCAGCTGGACGAAGGAAGCTCAGGACGCCTTCGATGCGCTGAAGTTTCTTCTGACCTCTCCTCCAGTGCTGGTCGCCCCGGCGCCGGAAGAACCTCTGCTGCTCTACATTTCCGCCACGACCCAGGTCGTTAGCGCGGCGCTCGTCGTAGAGCGAGCAGAGGAAGGACGGGTCCTCAAGGTCCAACGGCCAGTCTACTTCGTCAGCGAAGTACTCTCCGAGTCCAAGACGCGGTACCCACAGATACAGAAGATGATCTACGCAGTTCTAATCACGAAAAGAAAGCTGGTACACTACTTCAACCGGCACCGCGTCTCCGTGGTGACTTCTCTACCACTTGGCGAGGTCATCCACAACCGCGACGCCTCCGGGAGGATTGCCAAATGGGCACTCGAGCTCAACGGGCACGACATAGCATACATCCCTCGAACCGCCGTAAAATCTCAAGTTCTAGCCGACTTTGTCGCCGAATGGACTGAAGCTCAGGCCCCACCTCCGCTCGAAGACCCTGAGTACTGGACGATGTACTTTGACGGATCCTTCACCAAAAACGGAGCCGGGGCCGGGGTCGTCATTGTTTCCCCACTCGGAAACAGGCTCCAGTATGCCATCCGACTGCTTTTCGATGCGACCAACAACGTCGCCGAGTACGAGGCCCTCGTTACCGGTCTCCGCATCGCCGCCGACCTCGGAGCGCAGCGGCTATACGTGCATGGCGACTCAAAACTGGTCGTTGACCAAGTCATGAAGGCCGCGGAGCCTCGCGACAGTCGGATGGCGGCCTATTGTCAAGAGGTACGCAAACTGGAGCAGAAGTTCAAGGGATTTGAGCTTCACCATAGCTACAGACGGAACAACAGTGAGGCCGACCGTCTAGCCAATCTTGCCTCTGGCAGAGGGCCGGTCCCGCCTGGGGTTTTCGTCCTCGACCTACACCAAGCGTCCATCCGACCCGATCGTCCAGACGACCGGATGGGCGACTCGCCGAAAGCACCTCCGCCAGACGACCAGCGACCGGAGGCTGAGATGACCAAGCCAAGCCGCGACGTCCTGATGACCAGCACCGATTGGAGGAAACCCTTCGTCGATCGGCTGACCGACGGCTCCCTCCCTGACGACCCGACCGAGGCCCGCCGCCTCGCTCGACGGGCAAAATCCTTTGTACTGGTCGGTAACGACCTCTACAGAAGGAGCCCCTCTGGGATCCTCCAGAGGTGTATTCCGGCCAGCCAGGGAAGAGAGCTGCTCCGCGATATCCACGGGGGAATTTGCGGACACCACGCTGGGTCACGGAGCTTGGTCGGGAAAGCCTTCCGACAAGGCTTCTACTAGCCAACTGCTGTGGCCGACTCTGAACAAATCGTCCGGACATGCGAAGGGTGCCAATTCTTCGCCCGGCAGACTCATCTCCCAGCGCAAGCCCTCCAGACGATCCCTATTACCTGGCCTTTCGCTGTTTGGGGACTCGACCTGGTCGGGCCTTTCAAGAAAGCGCCCGGGGGCTTCACCCACCTGCTGGTTGCGATGGACAAGTTTACCAAGTGGATAGAAGCTAAGCCGATCACGACCATCACTTCGGCGCGGGCGGCGGACTTCATCCGCAACATCGTCTACCGGTTTGGAGTCCCGAACTCCATCATCACCGACAACGGAACGCAGTTCACAGGAAAGGAATTTCTTGAGCTCTGCGACAGCTTCAGCATTCGCGTGGATTGGGCAGCCGTTGCCCACCCACGAAGCAACGGCCAAGTCGAACGCGCAAACGGCATGATCCTCCAGGGGCTAAAACCACGGATCTTCGACCGACTGAAGAGATACGCGGGGCGTTGGGCGGCTGAGGTGCCTCCCGTACTTTGGAGCCTGCGGACCACCCCAACCCGGTCGGCCGGATTCACGCCATTTTCTTGGCGTTCGGGGCGAGGCCGTCTTGCCAATCGACTTAAACTACCGCGCCCCAAGGGTTCGAGCCTTCGGCGAAACCGGGGCTCGAAGTCTCAACAAGACGCTGCCGACCGGCTCGACGAAGCGCGGATGTCGCCATCATCCGCTCGGCCAAGTACCCGAGGCACTACGGCGCTACCACGATCGCAAGGTTAGAGGTCGGCGTTCAACGAGGCGACACAGTTCTGCGCCAGGTTCAGTCCAACAAAGACAAGCACAAGCTCTCCTCTCCTTGGGAAGGCCCCTTTACTGTAATAGAAGTCCTTCGACCCGGCACTTACCGGCTCAAGGATCCCGATGGCAACATCTTGTCCAACGCCTGGAATATTGAAAAGCTAAGATGATTCTACCCTTAGTCCATTTCTCTTTTACCTCATCTACTACCGTGAGCAGCCCGACCCTCGGTCGGGCCTACGCGTAGCGTTTCTCTACCCGACCCGACGAGCGAGGTCGGGGTGCGAACGCTCGTGTTAAAATTCTTCGCCTATTTTTCGGAAAAACAATTGAACACGTCGGTCGCTACTCGGATGGTCCCCTCAGACCTGAGAACAGTGATCCCGGCGTGCTTCACCAGAAAACCACACCCGAAAAGATAGCGAAAAATCGCACACGAAACCTCCGAAGAATCCAAACCCCTTTATTTCTTCCGATTCGACGGCATTTACATTCTTTAAGAAACATGAAGTCTAAAAACCAAAAAAAAAAAATTATCTTATTCTAGGGTCCTCGTCGCCTCGGCGATCTCCGGACTTATCGTCCCTCTCCAAGCACGACTTCGGCTTCCCGCACAATTTTTGCCGCAAAACGCAGCAGAAACTGGTCGGGTCGCCGAAATCCGCGACAGGAGAGCCCCGATCTGCCCGAGGGCGACGCCAAGAGCCGGAAGCCCCCCCCCCCCGCGCCCCCCCTGTGTGACCTCTATGGTTCCCGGGGGAGCTCGGGGCTCGCCGCAGAGGGGTCCACCGACGGAGAGGTGTACGGCAGCGTGATTGGGGCGACCGGCAGCGCATTCATTAGCGCGGCCCTGGATGTCGCGGTGGACTCCAGGCTCCCTGAGGAAGAAGGGGCACGGGGGGGAACGGCGTCCTGTTCCCCCAATCGCTCGGGCGCTCGCGGCGGCGCTTCCCTCAGCTCGACGACCGCAGCCTGCCGCTCCCGTTCCCGGTCCTCCTCCTCCGCCTCCCGCTCCAGCAGCTCCCAATCAACCCCGTCGTCCGACGGGGCTGCCACTACAAAGCGACCGGCTCGTCGCTCCAACTCCTCGTCCTCCGCCTCTTGTTCAAGGGCGTCCCAGTCGATCTCGTCGATGGGTGGGCTCTCGACCTTGGAGCGAGGTTGAGAGGGCGAGGCAGCCATCAAAACAAGTTTGTAGCAGGCCTTAACGTCGCTGGATGAAGCCCCAGCGCCCACCGCTCGCCTATTTATAGGCGATCCGCAGCCAGACGAAGCGACGCGCTGAGGGGGCACCCGCCAGCATTAACTACGACTGTGCCTTTCCAAGATGATGGCGTAGAAGCCGAAACATCAAAACTGACGGTGCGAAAACCGAAGCGCTGCCGATTCTCCGCGTTGAACAAAAAACGCCTCGAGAACCTCGCCAGCTGCAAAGAAAGATAAGTGAATATCTTCCTTCCCTGCACTCGTTGTTACTCCTTCAAAGTGGCGCGCGGCGGTAATAGCCAAACCGCCTCGCCCCACTCGGGGGCTGTAAGAGTCCCGTGGGTTGGTAACACGACCAATTGCCGGGTCCTCCCGAAATCGCCAAACTTTCGACCAAAAGTACTACGGCCTACGCCCCGGCGGCTACGGTTGTGAAATAGTACTTAACGGAAGAAGGAAACGCCCAAGCGGAGCGACCTACGATTGGTCGGGAACACCCCTCCCACGGTCGCACTGACCGATCGACGCGTTCCTGAACGCTTTCGTGTTTTCCCCACTCCCTTACTTTGTAATGCACACACCAACCTACGCCTGACCCCTGTGGTCCCCAAGGCTATGGACGGCAGTAGTGACCATCACAAACAAAGGATGCGAAAAAACAAGCACGGGGCAAAACACATACCAGTTCCTTACAAATCTAGAAAGAGCAAAGAAAAAACCTTTTAATTTCCTTTTATCATTCATCTATGAAGGACGTCGGTCGGGGAAACTTGGTCGGCAATCGCCCTGGCGTGCGGTTCGACCCGAAGCTCCAAGGCGTCGATTTCCTCCTCGGACCGGTTCGCAGCAACCCCGCTACTGACAGTATCAAGGTCGATGCCATCGTAGTAGGAGAGAGTACAAACCAGTGCCGAGGCAGCCCCGAGAACAGCACCGGTCGCCACTGAAGCTTCCACGTGGTCGGGCACGCGCGGGCGAGACACTCCCAGCCGAAGCTCGAGCCTGGTTGAGAGTCCGCCGGCCCCAGCACCCGATCACAGATCTCTCGGCCGACCGCTCGCAAAGACGTCAGCTCGGCCTGATCCGCCTCCGACAGCTGGCGCGCGGATAGGGCCACGTCGCGTGACGCAACAGCTTCGTCGCGCGCCATGAACGCCTCGTCACGCGCCTCCTCTGCCACCTTCCGCGCCTCCGTGGCGCTCCCGAGGTTCTTCTGCAACTCTGCAAACAAGACCAGTGGAATCAGGAGGCCACGGCAAAGCAACCCGAAAAATTAAGGACGTCAAAGCTAAGGCACTTACCCGACACAGAGTCAGCCAAACTACGAAGATCCTCCTCGGCCTGTACCCGAATCGCCCGATCGTGCTCGACTTGCGCCAAAGCGGCGTCGCGCTCGATAGCCGCACCCTGGGCAAGCTTCCCAGCCGCTTCAAGCTCCCGGCTGAGACGAGCGGCGTTCGACTCAGCATCCCCCTTCGCTCGGTTTGCCCCCGCCAAGAGGGACTCAAGATCAGACACCTTCTCGTCCGAAGCCGCCGCCGACGCCTCGAGCAGGGCGTCTTTGCGTCCACACTGTGTTGGCGGGCGCTCGCGGATTCAACTCTCTCGCGGTCCAATGCACTCAGGAGCCTCGATAGTTCGGAGCCTTGGCCGGTCGCACTCGGCTCGGCCAGGCGACCCTCGGCCCGGTTACGAACACGGATGTACCCAGACTTGAACGCCGACCGGGTCTTCAGAGTCTAAAGGACAAAAGACACCCATCATCCCTCAACCCGACCGACCAAAGGGGAAGACACGCAACGGAACAAGCAGGTTACCTCAACTCTCCGAAGCGCCTCCCCAGAGACAACCCCCAGCCTTGCGTTAAAGGGGCCGAAGGCGCCGATTGCCTCGCGGACCGATGCCTTGGCCGTAACCTGGCAGATCTCTCCGACCGCGGTCCACTCATCCCCCTCTGCCTCGTCGTCCAGGACCACCGGCGACGAGCCTGGTAGGACCAGCGGGGGGATAGGAACGCGAGTAGGCGCCCCGGCTACTCGCGAGGGCTCGACAACCACCTCCTCCTGCACCGCCCCGGCGACCGTCTCCATCGTTGTCTCCTCCGCAGCTTCAACCAGAAGGGAGGGCCCCGGAAGCAACGGCGCAACGAACCCTGGCGCCAAAACCGCGCCTAACAGAGGGGTCCCCGCCGGGGGCAGTGGAAGCTCTTCCCCGCCCGCTTCACCCTCCGGAAGCGGACCCGGCTCAACTAGAGCGCAGGGGTCCTCCTCGGACCTCGGCGTGACCAGCGGCCCCACTTCCGTCTCGGTCGCCGGAGCGATCGGCGACCCCGACGGTTGCTCGGTCGCCAACCCCGACATCGCGGCTACCGCCGCCTCCGCTGCCGGCAGTTCGGTACCCCCCGACCCAGTGGGGACCACCACGACCTCCGGGTACGCCTCGACCGACGAGCGCGCCAAACGGCGGCGGCGGCTCCGACCCTGCGGCGGAGCGGCCAGTATCTTGCCGGCCACCGCGACCGCCCCTGTATAGACCCTGCACACGACGACGAGTCAAGAAATGGCAAAAACAGTCTTAGAACCCGCAGACTGACCAGCAGGCGGGGGGGGGGGAAGCACTCACCCGTCGAGCGCCTGCGCGGTACTTTCGCCCTTCGCGTCGACCCCCTCGGTGGGGATGCATCGGCCCTCCGTTTCCCCCGAACGTCCGACGCCACCTCCACGGCGGGCTCGACAGCGGTCGCGACACCGTCATCCCCGACCTCTCCACCTCCGGCGTCCGTGTCAGACACAAGGGGCCCACCGGCGCCATCTCCGCCCCCAGAGCTTGGGGAAGACCCCGGGTCGCCCGATTCCGCATCGGTCGTATCGGAGATATCCTCACCACGGGACCGCCTCGCGTCCCGATGCTCTTTTTTCTGCTTCGCAACTCTCTCTCTCTCTTCCTTGCGGGCGGCAACTCGCGCCTCCTTGGCCTCCCGAGCCTGGGCCCTCGCCTCTTTTTCCCCCGGCAAGTTCGGCCGGGAAATCATCCGTCCCAGCCCCTGCAAAGAAACCAGAGAGCCGGTCACACCGGCCGGAGAAAGGAGAAACAGGCAGAGGAGCCCATTTGCATACCAAGTCGGAGCCACGACCCGCCATTAAAGGAGCAGGAGCTCGAGACACCGCCACCAACGTACCGCCACCCAGGATAGAAAGGACCCGGGCATCGACCTCTGTCAGAGGAAGCTCGGGCCCCAGCATCCTCGTGGGGTCGGACGCCCCCGTGTACTCAAACATGGGGCGCGCCCTCTCCGCAAGGGGTCAGACGCGCTCTCCATGAGCTGCGCGACAACGGCCGCTGCTCAAGCCGCGGCGCTTGAACCCGGATCTGACCGACGATCAGCTCCACCTTCCGCCGCTCTCTCCGATCAGGCCCCCAAACCCAGCATTCTCTGCCCTCAGGAAACAGGCCGGAGAAACGCGGGGCGCCGTTTCCCACGTTCCGGACATAGAGCCACTCGGAATGCCAGCCCCGATTGGACTTAGGGAGCTCTAGGTCAATGTACTCCAGCGCCCGATTAGAGCGCAGGTACAACGCGGCGCCTCCAAAAGGCGCCCCCCGGCTCGCCCCCCTATCCTTCACTAGCCGGCAGGAAAAGAAGTACTTCCACAACGCCCAGTGCGGTTCGATGCCAAGAAACGCCTCACACAACGTTATAAACACCGCAATGTGAAGCACACCGTTCGGGTTGAGTTGATGCACCTCCACCCCGTAGTAGAAGAGGAGCCCCCGGACGAACCCGTGAAGAGGAAACCCGAGCCCGCGCTCAAAGAACCAGGCGTGCGCCACGATCTCATCGGCGTGAGGCTCGGGAACCGACCCCACCGCCGGGACCCGCCACCCGGAGACATCCCGCGGCGCAAGAAAACCTTTCTTCTCCAGGCCGGCCGCACGAGAGGAGCGAGTGGAGCACTCCTGCCACATCCTCGAAACGCTAAGGCGACGGCGGCGGCGGGAAGCTAGTAAAACACCTCTTCTCTTCTCTTCTTTCTCTCTCTCTCTATCTATCTCCTGTTGCAGGCAAAGGCAGGGGGAACCGCAACCCCTCCCACCCTTCCTTTTTTATGGGAAGCGGGCCGGTGGGAGTCGAGTGGACGCGGGTCAAGCCAACCACGAAAAGCGGCACGTCCTGACCACCTATCCACGTCGTGGTAAGTACGCCAGTTACCAAACCCCCGCAAAACGTTAAATGCTGTCAGAAAACCGCAGGAAGAGCAGGCGCCACCTCGAAAGGCGCTCCCAGCGCCCTCTCAGTCTCCACTTACAGGCCGGACCGGGGACACGATCGACAACACCAAAGCCCCAGGGCCATCCAAGAGTTCGACGGACCACGCCTAAGGCCCGGCCCAGCGCTGAGGGATGCGAGAAACCCGCCGCAAAAACGAATCCGGCTCCATCATGGCGAAAAACGAGCAAGAGGTGAGGACGAGGCGAGCCCCCAGCGGGCCCCCAGTTGGGTCGGCTGACGACCCAATTGCCTTAACTCACGTCCGGGACCATACCTCACGCTCTCGCTGAGTCCGCCGACGGGCGATCAGCACCACTGGATCGTGAGCGATCCAAGGTCCGATACGGGATCGAGTAAGGAAAGGTTCTTCATGGATCGCCCCCAAGTGGGGTCAGATGCCCGCGCTGGGATCGTCCGCTAGGGGACCCCCCTTGCGAGGGGGGCCTCCAGGTTCCACCCGGACCACTCGCTTGAAGCTCCACGAGAGCGGCGCTCGAGCCAGCGAAGCGCTGCGTCTCACCCCTCCAGGTCCCACACCTGCGGACGGAGCGTAAACACGGGACAGATGGTAAACCCCTCCACCCGGCAGCAGACTCGCCCAGCTCCGGCGTGAAACGAGCCACAACTAGCCCCGCCCCGGGTCAAGCGCAAGCGTGCGAAGCATGGGTGCCACGTGCCCGCCGGCGATCGGACTCAAGGCGCCCGGCAGACGACCGACGCCACGTGCCGCAGCGCCGGCCCATCAGCGCCCGGCAGATGCGACCAGACGCCATACGTGCGGCGGCGACCAGCCGCGCCGGGCAGACGACCGGCGCCACGTGCGCCGGCGCGACCAGCAGCAAGGCGCCCGGCAGATACGACCGGACGCCACGTGCCCGCCGGGGCGACCAGCCCACTGCGCGCCCGGCGCCACGTCTCAAGCGCCACGTGTCCGCCGAGGCGACCATCGCACTGAGCGCCTGATGCCGCGGCCTACGTAGGCGCCCGGGTGCGGAAATATACTGCGATTGGACCTCTCCGACACAGCGAAGCAGCAACCGGACAAGGCGTAACCCCCCAACCTGCTCTCCAACCAGCTCGGGGGCTCAGGGGCTACACCCACCGGGTGCGCTCGCGCGCACCCGGTCGAAGACTCTCCCCGACCAAACCCACTCAGGTATCCCGGCAGAGCGAAGCAGCAACCGGACAAGGCGTAACCCCCCAACCTGCTCTCCAACCAGCTCGGGGGCTCGGGGGCTACACCCACCGGGTGCGCTCGCGCGCACCCGGTCGAAGACTCTGATCAAAGCCAGGCGTACCACGGCACGGAAGCAGAACCCCCAGGCATCTCTCCGACCTGCCCGGGGGCTCGGGGGCTACTGACGAGTACCCGTACCGTGGGTACCCCCAGCGGCCCAAAAGGACGACGGCCGACTCCAGCTGGCCGAGGCCCGAGGTCACGACCGCCGGGGAAGACCCGAAATCACGACCAGGTCTCCGATATCCCAGAGAAGCGACGGCATTTATTGCGTATCGAGCGCATTAAATGCCGGCCATAATAACGATGACGTAGCGGCACAAGTTCCCGACCCTCGCATTTACTGCGAACGACGCAGCCACTACGGTGACCAGCAGCAGGGCAGGGGGAGTCGGCGGCCAGTCCCATCAACCCGCCACTTCCGGGTGACCGAGAGCACAGACTTTTTCTTCTTTTTTCTAACCAACAGTGTAACCTTCCTCCTCGCCTATATAAAGGGGGGAGGGGCGAGCATGTAAGAGGACGGACGAACAAGAAAGGAAGAGCAATACAATCCAACTCACACGAACTGGAGTAGGGACGTTCTGCCCGAACCAGTATACATTTTGTGCTCACCCGAGTCAAGCCGTTCGAGGAGAGGGAGCGTGCACCCCCGTCGACCTATACAAATTCACTAGCCGGTGTCCGAAACACCGACACCTACAGGTTGTAACTACCATTCTTGTGGCTAGAATGGGCAGCGTAGCGAACGGGGTGGAATGGAAATAGGCATAGTGTTGCCATTTGCCGGTTCTCACAACAATAGGTACCCACAGTATTGGATTGCATCTCCTACATTGGCCAGTGGGTCCCGAGAGCTATGGGTTCTTGAACCTATCGGGTAGGAGCTACCTTGGGGAAGTTCAACAAAAGGCTATGATCATCTCTGACCGGCCGCATGTATTTAAGTTGCATGTAACCACGTGGCGTTAACGGTCGCATATATCTTGTGGGTAAAGCTGAGCAGCTCTGCAGAGTGATATTTTAAATAGTATTCGGATACGCCGTGCTTTTAGTTAATGAAGCTAAGTTTGAATTGGGGTGACTCCCGAAACCTCGCTAAAGTAGTCTTTGAATTGGAGAATCTGGCATATTGTGATAACTTTGTGAAAGCCCCCCTGTAAGTTCAAGCTCCATTTGGTTTTGGTGATTGGTTTAGATTAATGCTTAATCTTTGTTTAATGACAAATCTAATCTTATTGAGACTAACATGTTTATTGAGTTACATTCAATAGTCTCATATTTGGATGGAAAATGGAAAACCCAAGGTATGTATGCATATTCATTCTAAGTATTAATTGCATACTTTGGATTCAAGTTTAAGTTTGAATTCTCCATTGCATTAACCACAAAATGTGCATTATGTTTCCCAATCCATATATTACATGGATGCACATATCTAGGGGGAGTTCACACTTGAACTTGATGTATCGATGTATTGATCTATTCTTCACTCCATATATTTAAAGGATCAATACATTGGAACATATCAATTTAAATGAATGTTTAAATTGAGTTCATTTGTCTTCTAATCATCAAAGAACATTTCATCATGTGTTGATGGTGTTCTTGTGATTGATTAAAGGCAAATGAAGAGTTCTTGAGTAGTATGAAGCATTAGTTGCATCATGTACTCAAGACACATATAAATTCATTTAGTTGACTTAGGTTGTGCTCAATTGGTGTAAGTGGTATCCATTATGTGTTAATGGAGTGCTTAGATGATTAAGACAACCATGCATCTTGGACTAACCATTCTCGTAAGTGATGATTGAGCCAGGTTAGTTCCAAAGGTTGAAAAGAAGAAGGTTCATCAAGAAGAGATGAACAAGTTAATAAAGCTGGGTGACGATCTTGAAGATAAGATGATTGAAGATCATAAAGAATTCAAGAGAGAGTCAGAGTAATGATCCCGGGGGTACAAGTTGATTGAAGATCTTAAAGACCCCAAAGGGGATTGCTTGCGGCGGCTAAGGTATAACTAGATAGGCTAAGGATCTTTCCTAGCTTTGAGTCTAGTTTTTAGCGTCGTACTATTAAGAGGGGTTGAGTTCTTGCTTTAAGCTTCATCATATGTTGGTGATCTCAATCCTGTAGTCACTCGAGCTCAAATCTTATTTGGATTTGGTTTTTGCATGGAGTTAACCATTTGGCATGTGTTGCGAATGGGTGAAGCTCGTGCTTGGTTTTTGCATAAGCTCTATTTGGCATTTGTTGCAAATAGGTCAAACTTGTGCTTGGAGTTTCGCATTGAGCTTTGATTTGCATTAGTTGCAAATAGGATAAGCTAATGCGTTGGCTTTTGCGTGAAGTTCATTTGTTTGCATGTGTTGCAATAGATGAAGCTTCATGCTTTGTTTTTGTTTTTCAAACAAAATCCTTATTGCATTTATTTGGTATTGCTTGGAGCTATGTTTGCACGGGTTGCAAAAGGAGAGAGCTCAAACAAGTTCATGGTTTAGTAGTTGCATGGAGCTAGAGAATTGCAGGAGTTGCAATTAGAGAGCTCATGCACTCTGATTTGGATTTATTTTTTTGCTTGGAGCTAGGTTTTGCATGAGATGCAAAACGAGGATGCTCAAGCAAATTAAGTTGATTTGGAGTTGGGATGAGGCTATGATTTGCAAGTGTTACAAAAGAGAGATAGCTCATTCCTTGAGGTTTAATTGTTATTTGCATTTTCGTTGTGCGAATAAACGGGATGTCTATGGGTTCCAGTCCTGAAAGCATGTGATACTTGCACCGTGGTTTTTGCAAGTCAGTTTGGGTCGTGGTTTGACCATCACATGGCTAAGAGGATAAACCTTATAGACTCCGGGATTTATTTGCTTAATACGTTCCTGCAAATATAATCTTTGAAGAGTTTGCAAAAGGTGTTTCCGCAAAGTATTTGGAATTTGAATGAAATTCCTTAAGCATGAGTTGAGTTTTTGCAAATGTGATTTGCAAATTATTTTGAGCATGAGTTGATCATTTCATGGCTTAAGATTTAATCTTGTTGACTCTTGCTAGCTTGTGGTCATGGTTTTAATCAAGTCTATATGAGGATTTCGAGAAAATCAGTTTTAGACTTGAGTGGCCACTTTGGAGTTTTTGTGATTTTAGAAAATATTTATGATTGCTTAAATCTTGAAAAAGGGTGGAAAATGTAGCCCTCTTGATAAGCTTTTCATAGAGTCCAAGTTCACCGAAATCGGAGTTCGGAGTAAAAAGTTATGGCCGTTTGAAATCTGAAAAGTGTGGCACTACCGCCCCTGAAGAGAGGTAGTGCCGCCCATATAACTGCGGCACTACCGCCCATATAACTGCGGTAGTGCCGCTCGAGGCCGGCACTACCGCCATTTTAACTGCGGTAGTTATTTTCCAGAGGGGGTGTTTTCTGGAGGTTGCCCTGAGGTCGGCACTACCGCCCGTAGAGGCCGGTAGTGCCGCCCGAGCGGCACTACCGCGATTTTGCCTGCGGTAGTACCGGTTTTATAGCCGTTAGCCGACCGTTGGGGCTGAGGGCGGCACTACCGGCCCTATGAGTGCGGTAGTGCCGGTTTTGTCGATTTTTCAGGGTTTTTGTCCCCAACGGCTAGTTTTGGCATGGGAGGCTATATAAGACCCCCTTGGGGGGCAAGGGCATGTGGTTGCTGGTGTTTTGAGTGTTCTTGAGCTAGGTTTGAGTTTGTGGGAGGGTTTGCATGGTTTTGCCTCTTCCAATTTGGTTTTGAGCTCAAGAGTGATTCTAATTGCATGAGTTGCAATTAGAGGGAGTTTGAGAGGACCCTAGTTGCATGAGTTGCACTAGGTGATCGCCGGAGATGCGGAGGTGCGTTCGGTGAAGCTTGAGAGGAGTGCTCATCCTATTGCTCTTGGAGGTGGTGGCCTCCTAGACGGCGTCGGTGCGTTGTGCGCGGGAGCTCTCGAGGTTTGTGAGAAGCCCCAACGAAAGTTTGTGAAGGTTGGTGCTTAGCCTACCCGGCGGGGTAAAAAGCAACCTTAGTGGATTCGAGGTGAAGGCTCAAGTGAGTGGGCCGGTCCAAAGTGAGTTGGACTTCCTCAACGTGGAGTAGGAGGGTTATCTCCGAACCACGGTAAAAAGTAACGTGTCCCTTGTCTCTTCTACTTTCAAGCATTTACTTTATTGCAATATTATCAATTGCTTGATTGTGACGTGTCCCTTGTCTCTTCTATACAAGACATTTGAAGTACTAAGAAAAGTAAACTCAAAAAGTAAGGTAAGACAAGTATTGCTCATTAGATGTCTAGCATTGGGTATACTGATTATTGTATTGTGAATTCATACCTTATATAACTCAATGACTGTCGAGCCTAACGAGCCTAACGAGCCGCTCACGAGCTGGCTCAGGCTCGGCTCGTTGGCCAAGCGAGCCAGGCGGTAGGCTCGGGCTCGGCTCGTTAGCCATGCGAGCCGAGCCGAGCCCGAGCCGAGCCTCGAGCATCGAGCTAAAATTCCACCCCTATGCACTAGTGAGCCTAGTTGATTTAGGCTTTAATTGTCAAAACCTTATTCTTCCGCTTGCGCAATTTAATTGTGTAGGTTTTGACATAGGGGTAATTAGAGGCGATCCTCGATTAGAGAGAAGAATTTTTAAAACGCCTATTCACCCCCCCTTTAGGCGCATCCTCGACCCTACACCCCCCCAGTTACTATTATTTTATGGTTTGCGTTTCAAATGTAACTAAGCTTGCAAATAAAACTACATCTACTTGTGCCAATCATGGAGATTCCTTGCATATAGTATTCAGTATTCCCGTGCGACTTTTGAGTACTATTGTGTACTCATTCCAAGAAGTCAAAGATTACCAGGAGTTCGTAGATAGTGACCTAGTCTGGTTTTAGGTCTTAGTCTTTTGCTTGAGCCTTGCCTGTGTGGTTTTTTTTGTAATGTAAACTCTATTGGCGCTGCAACGCCTTCTGTAAAAACTTGGCTGTTAGGCCCTATATTTTCTAAAAGAGTTGGTTTCGTCTTTTGTCTGGAAATTTACGCTTGGATTCCTGATAACTAATCTTCCTGAGTAGTTTTTGTGGTATTTAAACGTACCCCTGAAAGGGAGGTTCGTCACACGCTACGCTGCACCGAGTAGATTTTGACATAGTGAAAACATGTTGATATAACTAGATCAACATAAATTCCTCATCAGAGATAAATATAGAAAAAAAATCAAAACAAAAAAGAAATCTCTAGACTATTGTACCAAACTTCACATATTAAGGTATGCACACAACCCAGCTAAATAACACGGATTCAAGAACTAAAGGGGAATATTGCATGATCCTATATGGAGCGTTAGCATAATCTTGATGAATAAAATGGTCTAAGGAAACACAGCAACTATAGAATATTGATACGTTAACCTAGATGCCAACTATTTAACAGTAAATAAGCCGTACACATGATGAAATAAAAGGCTTCCACTCCTCCAGCTGGTTCAGGAGGTACACCCTTGATTAACTTCACATAACATAAAGGTTCACCTCCACTTTTTCAAGAAAGCAATGTGAAATGTAGTTTACTAGAAAAGTGAGCGCGGCGGCTCGTGAACGAAAAAAAATTATGTTATTTTTCGCATGCTCCGGAGAAAAAGCAAACAACGAAAATATTCTTTCCAATAAAAACGGAGAAACGGATAACGGAAAACGAATTTACATTTTTTTGAGGAAAAAGCGGGCAACGATTTTTTTTCCCCATGCTCCGGAGAAAAAACGGACTATGAAAACATTTTTTCTGGGCAAAACGGAGAAAGGACCGCCGCGCACGTGAACGGGGAAAAAAATTATGTTGTTTTTCGCATGCTCCGGAGAAAAAGCGGACAACGAAAATATTCGTTCCAACAAAAACGGAGAAATATCGAACGGAAAACGAATTTACTTTTTTTTGAGAAAAAAGCGGACAACGAAAATATTTTTCCCATGCTCCGGAGAAAAAACGGACCACGAAAACATTTTTTCCAGAAAAACGGAGAAAGGACCTGCACGTGAACGAGAAAAAAAATTATGTTGTTTTTCGCATACTCCGGAGAAAAAGCGAATAACGAAAATATTCGTTCCAACAAAAACGGAGAAACACCGAACGGAAAACGAATTTACATTTTTTTTTTGAGAAAAAAGCGAACAATGAAAATATTTTTCCCATGCTCCGGAGAAAAAACGGACCACAAAAACATTTTTTCCGGGTAAAACGGAGAAAGGACCTGAACGTAAAGTGCAATTACCTATTTGTTATGATTTTGAACATGTTCGCTATTTTGAAAAACTATAAAAGGGCTCGTCCGCGATTCGTATTTAACGGAAGGTTCTTTCTGCAAAACAGCGAGCAAGCGACCTAAACGTGAATTGAGAAAAAAAAATTTCTCCCTCACAGAAAATCACAAAGGACCCTTACGCAAATTTAAAGGATCTATCTGTAATTTCAAGAACGGAAGGGATTTTTTTTGCAAAAAGATGAGAGAGAGAGGGGGGGGGGACACATGAGTGGCCTCACCGGACTCCTTTCCTCCGGAACTTAATAGAGGGATGATATTTGATCACAAGGCGTGAAAATGGCATGAAAAAGCGAGCTAAAAACTGTGCATATCAAATACAAACAAACACCACTGTTATTGCAATAGGTAACATGTTCCATATGTAAACCATGCATTCGTCATGACAATATTGAGATTTGAGGATCATCTTTGGGACTCTGTTGTTAGAGCATTCTGATCACCACTATGAACAATCAATGAACTAACTCAATCAAGTAAAGCACTAGCCGCATGCTAGAGGATCCTTACACAAATTAAGCTACAACTTTCTAAGGCTGTGTTTGTTTAGGTCAGTCTTTGGAGGAGAAGCTGCTGAGTGAAAGAAGCTAGCCTGGCTGGAGCCGAGGTTGGAGCCGGGAAGAGACTTGATGAAGGGGATGGCAATTTTTTTTAAATAAGATCAAGTTGCAAGGGTACCAGGGAAGTGGGATTTTCAGAAGCTCCAGCCAGCCCGAGAAGCATCGTTTTTCTTGCTTCTCTCATGTAGTGCAAATTGGGCTGGAGCTTCTCCTCTCCAGCTAGCTGAAAAATTACTGTTTGTTTTGGCTTGTGACTTATGAAGGCCTAGAAGCCAAATAAGCCTAAGCAGAAGCCTAAACAAACACAGCCTTAGAAATACTCAAATCATAGTCTAACAGAGCTTAGCAACCAAGGAAACCTTCAGTACGCAAAATAAAATATTCCTACATATAGATAATATGTTCTTTTTATTTTAGGGAGGTAGAACTGTGAAATGGGGGATCGTGTTTAATCCAGAACTTTGGGTATACAAATTTGAGCTGCGCACAAAATACTAGCCAAACATAGCAAATTCATGGCATTTTCTCTACTATTCTAAAGCAGCACTTGGTGGCAGTGGTCCATTCTTCCCACGTTATTAATTGCCGCTTAATTGCCCTGTTTAATTGCCCTACACAAGAAACGAAGCGTTGCTTTAATTAGCCAGCTTTCGCAAGAAATGAAGCGTTAAAGATAGATGTTTGATCTTGTGAAATAATTTTTTTTATTTTTTAATCTTTATTTTTCGTTATCAATTTTGTTTTTCGTAGCAACGCACGGGCATGTAACTAGTAACCTCTTACCGAGCAGAATAAAACAATTTGAAGATGCAACCCACCACAGGAATAGGGAAGATAGGCATCGCTGGTTTCCATTTCTCCATTTCTAAACATATTATGAGAGGATATGTAACATCAACTAACAAACAGAGAAAGCCAACGCAAACTCATATTTAAATATATGAAAATAATATATATTGGTAAAATGCAGATGGTACCTTATGTATGCATTGCCATGGAACATATGATGCATCTCTAGCTCTTTATTTTATGATAGCTAAGAATATCACATTTCTAGGTATTGGAAAATTCAGGTTTATGCCCAACAGCATCATTTAGCTCCCTTGTTTCCCGGAATACTTGCTTTTTTTTTTCTATCCGTGCTGCAACAATTGAAGTCAACAACACTTACCATCTCCACTTTATGATTATAGATAAATAACTGATAAAATGAAAGGAGTAAATCCCATCAAGTATTGAGTGGGTTCATGAAAAACAATATTAATTCCACATGTATTAACTGAGTGATGCAAGAGCTACATCCATCATAATACAATGCATTCTTCTTACAGTTCATTCAGTGAGCAATCAGACCAAAACTGTTAAGCAAATAGCCAAATAGCTATATGGTCAACATCGGCCAAGCGCAACTAAAGGCCAGCTCCTCAGCACAACTTAGCAAACTCACCATACACAAAATAAATGTAGGGATCAAGATACCTAACTAAGGGCCCGTTCGGTAGGGCTCCAGCTCCGGCTCATTTCTGATTCTGCTCTGACTCCTCCAGATTCTGATCTCCTGAAGAATCAAGAGCAAGAAATTAAAACTACAATTATACACAAACCACTACAAATCTCTAAATTGATTCTCCGCGAGAGCTACCTATTGGCTGATTCTTGCTCCTAGTGAAAAAACGAGAATCGCTCCAAGGTGGTTCTGCTTCTTGTATGGGGGAGCTGAAGGCGTTCGGTAGAGCTTCGGCTCCTCTAAACGAGAATCCGGGAGCTGGAGCTCTACCGAACGGGGCCTAACAGTGTCATTTTGACATATCAACTAAAAGATTGACTATTAGGTAGAAGTAAACCAAACACTTGGACACTCTAGAATATGTCAAAGAACTCAATAAATTAGAGATTGCATGTAAGCTAGAATTGGTTAAAGACGAACAATGCAATTTAATATAGAGTAGCGCCTCTATTACCCTGGCAACTTGTAATTAATTGTGCAGCCCGAGTCATCTAGCCTGTTAAATTCTTGATGCCCTCTCCTAAAACAAATTAAGATAATCCACATGCAGTCAATAGCTCACCTGTGAAAAAACACGCATGCGAACATACATGCACAAAACCATACATAGAACCCAGTCATACCAAATAATTTGCCAGAAAACCAACACATTTAGTACACTAGTTACATGCCCGTGCGTTGCTACGAAAAACAAAATTGATAACGAAAAATAAAGATTAAAAAATAAAAAAAAATTATTTCACAAAATCAAACATCTATCTTTAACGCTTCGTTTCTTGCGAAAGCTAGCTAATTAAAGCAACGCTTCGTTTCTTACGTAGGGCAATTAAGCAGGGTAATTAAGCAAGGTAATTAAGTAGGGCAATTAAGCAGGGCAATTAAGCGGTAATTAATGACGTGGGAAGAACGGACCACTGCCACCAAGTGCTGCTTTAGAATAGTAGAGATACCTATTATGTGGGTAGAAGAAGCAATGAAGACCTTAACAACAAAGTATGGAGAACAAGTAGAGGTCGAATTTGAGGAGGGAGAGGGAGCATACAGAACAGTGCCAATTGGTTTGCATCACAGCAAAATTGGTTGCAAGTAGTCAAGTGTGTGTTCGCTTTGCCCAACAGGAAGAGTGATAAATTCTTGCATCCATCAGAAATTTTTTTGAAAGAAAATGAGTGATACTGAAAACACAAAAATATTTTAGGAAAATAGATATCGGAAGGAAGAGAGAATAATTAATGTTTTGTACTTATTTACTTATACTATTAATTATGTATTCTATGATGTTTAATTGATGTATAGATTCCATCCCTATGATATTTAATTGATATACGGATTAGCAAGAGAAGGTTCCAACCACGTCCATCATCACCTCCTTCCTCCCTCGTTCCTGGTCACCAATGGAGAAAGCCTTAATACGACCTGACCTAACAATCCCGGCACACTCCTTCCCCCAATCTTCACCTTCACCAAACCAACCTCCCCTTTTTACCATCTCCACCCCCAAAAATCAAAGAAAAAAGTAGAAATTTTCCGACTCTTATCATCGTCTTCGTCGTCGTCAATAATCGCATCCCATTGGAAGCCCCAAAAAAAAGCCATTAAAAAATGGATGGAGCCATCACCAACACCACCAAGATCCTGCCCTTTTATGCGACCCCCTCATCCTCCAACTTGTAGCTCCACGCAAGATAAAGAGGCCAATCTTTTCTTTCTGCTCGTTTTTTTGGCAAGATTGCATCTTCCGCATGTGACACCTGAGAAAGTGAGAGCAAAATTTCTTCTCTTTTGCCTCTTTTTTCTTCGGGCTTGGTCATAAACCTCCCATAAAGCTCCGTTCCCTGGCTCTTAATCTCATCGGCAGGGTTTGTTTCCCCAATAATCTCCAGAGTCCCACTCCAATATTCCAAACCTCGTGTGTTCTTCCGTCGCAATCCGCAGAAATCCGGGGAGAAAGCGAAGAAATCTCTACCAGAGGTGAATAAGCTTCCGTTTTGACCGGTTCTTGGTCGCATCCTACCGTCGTGTACCCAGATTTCTTACCTTTCTTCGTTTCTTGATCCAAGGTGTCGCGGCGTCCGTACGGTCCTTGATTCAGGGTGCACGCCTGGGACTCGCCAATGCAGCCGGACCCGAGCGGCAACGCCAACGCCAACGCCAATGCGAAAGCGAAACTGCCGCTGCCGGTGACGGCGGCGGCGGCGGGGCGACCGGCGTCGGTGCTCCCGCACAAGACGGCGAACGTGCGCGACCACTACCGCATTGGGAAGAAGCTGGGGCAGGGGCAGTTCGGCACGACGTACCAGTGCGTGGCCAAGGCGGACGGCGGCGAGTACGCCTGCAAGTCCATCCCCAAGCGCAAGCTGCTGTGCCGCGAGGACTACGAGGACGTCTGGCGCGAGATCCAGATCATGCACCACCTTTCCGAGCACCCCAACGTCGTCCGCATCCGCGGAGCCTACGAGGACGCGCTCTTCGTGCACATTGTCATGGAGCTCTGCGCCGGCGGCGAGCTCTTCGACCGCATCGTGGCCAAGGGGCACTACAGTGAGCGTGCAGCCGCACAGCTCATCAGGACGATCGTTGGGGTTGTGGAGGGCTGCCACTCGCTCGGCGTCATGCACCGGGACCTCAAGCCGGAGAACTTCCTATTCGCGAGCAACACCGAGGACGCGCCACTGAAGGCCACCGACTTTGGGCTCTCCATGTTCTACAAGCCTGGTATGTGTGTTTCTTGGCTTTACATTGCTCAAATTTGGCAGGCAATTTGGTGTTGTTTATTGTTCATATTGGCAGTTCTTGATCTAAGATGGCCTCTCTTGTGTAATACTTTGTTTTTGTATTAAAATTACCTGCTAGTGTTGCATTAGAATGACCACTTGGGAGTTTTGTTGATAGTATTTTATGATCAAGTCAATTGAAACTTGCAGTAGTTCTTTGCATATGTTGTTCATTTTGCTATACTTGAAGAATGCTTGTCACAATGCTCATGACGTGGCATTGCTATGATAATGGGAGGAGGGTCTATTGAAACCATGTTGGAGTTCCAATTGGAAATGAGAATCAGTGAGAGTTAAGGACCGCCAGAAACATCTCCTAGTAATGTTGATGTGAATGGTAAGAGGGTAGTACTTGTGTGGTTTATCTGGTTTGAACCTTGAAGGCATGCCAAAACTTGTCTTCTTTATATGTTGTGATGGTTGCAGGTTAGTAATTTTAGGAAGGAACCACATACTTTTGTAATATTCGTAAGATTACTATTAGTAATCTCGGCATGGATGGGTAAAGAATTGTGTTTCTGTAGCCAGCCACGTCTTGGTCAAAGGCAAATGTAGATATTGTTGGGTATGAGATTGTAACAAGTTATCAAATTTGGTAGGAAGAGATTGTAAAATGCATGGCAGTATCCATTACTACCACTATCATCAATCTAGCCACAGTCTTGATTTGATATTTTTTTTTCTCTGGCACTTGCATGCTACTTTGCAAATTTTGACTTAGATCTGGCTAGAAACTTCTCTTTGAGTCGCACGAAGTTTATTGAAATGTTCATTTCCATTTCCTCAGGCGATAAATTCTCTGATGTTGTTGGGAGCCCTTACTATGTTGCACCTGAGGTGCTTCAGAAATGCTATGGCCCAGAAGCTGATGTCTGGAGCGCTGGGGTAATTCTGTACATTTTGTTATGCGGTGTTCCCCCATTTTGGGCAGGTAAACTATTTGCCGTTAAACCATGAAATTAGTAGGCCTATACAAATTCTCATGTTTTCCATTGTCATGTTTGCTTTTTTCCTCTCAGAAACTGAAGCAGGAATCTTCAGGCAGATCCTTCGAGGCAAACTTGATTTTGAATCTGAACCCTGGCCTAGTATCTCCGACAGCGCTAAAGATCTGGTCCGTAATATGCTTAATCGGGATCCTAAAACTCGATTCACTGCTCATGAGGTTCTCTGTAAGTCCACCCCCTCCCTCTCACTCACTCCAGTGGTTGGGTGTAGGTCCATGTGTTTGCATGCCAGCATGCCACATATGATATTTTTTTTCTTTCTCATAATGGCATTGCCTATATCAGGTCACCCATGGATTGTTGATGATGCTGTGGCACCTGATAAGCCTATTGATTCTGCCGTTTTGTCAAGGCTGAAGCATTTCTCGGCAATGAACAAGCTCAAGAAGATGGCATTGAGGGTATGGAGATTTACTTATCCCTTTGTAAATGCAGTACCTGATTCTGCACTTTTAGGTTTTATGCATATTTCATTGCTAAGTTAATACCTCAATATTTAATGCTTCATTTCAATTACTGTTAGCATTACCTTAAGAGCAGTGCTTCTATGCTTTTCTTTCTAGTACAAGTTGCACAAATCTTGAAGCAAGCGAAGGGGTAAGTAACCACCATCTACCATTCATTCATGCTTTAATAGTTGTGCAACTTTTAAAAGGAAGAGCATAGAAACACCTCTCTTACCGTAATTGTTAAATATACCAAAGCGAACTATGCATGCCTCTTTTTTTCCATTGTCTATAGGAATCGACTTTTAACTCCAGTAGTTACTAAGATCAAGAATCTTTGGGGTACAAAGGATACCGCTCAGTATTGCTTTCATTTTGTAACCATACGCCTTTAGTAAAGGGTATGATCGGACCTCTTGATATGTCCGCTTTCTCCCCTCTATTTTGCTAATGTTCACCGACTTTGTTTGACCCAGATGGTTTTCTGATATCTAGAATTATTTTGTCCAGATCCATGCAAGGATAACATTAGATATTAGATACTCCCTCTGGTCACAAATAGCTGTCGTTGTGGATAACGACATGATCTCCAAAACACAACTTTGACTACTAATTTCTATTATAATGTATTTATAAACCTCAATAAGATTATAATATTATGAATGTACTTTTTGAGACAAATCTACGCATATGATCTTCATGTATCCAATTTACATATTTAAAAATATATTGACAGTCAAAGTTTCGAAAGTTTGACTGCATCTATGTTCAAAACGACAACTATTTGTGACCGGAGGGAGTATGCGTTAGTGGATTGATGATGTTCTTAGGTCCCCCATCTTTTTTGTCTTTTGTTTGGGAATTAACTACACAAAACTTGTTTATTTGGAGTCTTAACCCTTATGAATCATAGATATTGCCGAGTTTCTCAAATGCTGGGTACAGAATGTGCAACTTGCAGTGATCGTCTTGACTCTTGAGCTGTTGACATATAGGCATCTTCTTGTTTTTCCAGGTTATTGCTGAAAGCCTGTCTGAGGAAGAGATTGGAGGCCTAAAGGAGCTGTTCAAAATGATTGATACTGACAATAGTGGAACTATAACTTTTGATGAACTGAAAGATGGTTTGAAAAGGGTGGGCTCAGAATTAACCGAACATGAAATCCAGGCTTTAATGGAAGCAGTAAGTGCTTCATTACGAGTTGATCCTTCATTCAGAAAATAAGCATATTACATTCAGTGGATAATTTGTACTGTGGCTATTGTAATGTTGCTTGCTGTCAATTTGTTTCAGGCTGATATCGACAACAGTGGATCCATCGACTATGGTGAATTCATTGCAGCTACACTGCACATGAATAAACTGGAAAGGGAGGAGAACTTGGTGTCAGCATTCTCATTTTTTGATAAAGATGGAAGTGGCTTTATAACCATTGATGAGCTGTCACAAGCATGCCATGAATTTGGCCTTGATGATGTTCACCTTGAGGATATGATCAGCGATGTCGATGAGAACAATGTGAGTCTTCTCTATGTTTAATGTAGTCCCTCCATCTCCATATTCTGTTCCATTATTGACTTGGTTGTTACCAACTAATTTTTGTATCGTTTTCAGGATGGGCAGATTGATTACAGCGAGTTTGCGGCGATGATGAGAAAGGGCAATGCTGGTGCAACAGGGAGGAGAACCATGAGGAACAGCTTGCATGTGAATCTTGGTGACATCTTGAATCCCAGCATAAGCTAAGCAGTACGGGGAAAGACCATGCCCGGTGGATGTCATTGTCTGAAGTTTTTGCATGCCTCATCAGCTGGACTAATCCAAGATTGTTGAGTTATTGTCCCGTGGTGTTACTGAGACGCTGAAGATTCGCAGTAATAGCTAGAGAGAGATTGGCATACTGTGGTATCCGTGTAACCAAATCTTAGATGCTGGAGATGATTATACGATGAACTGCTTATATGTATTCCTGTCGTTGTAGGTTGAAACATTGTTGATAGTTGAGATTAAGTTCGTAGCACTACTTCTGTTTCTTGTCAATTGCTAGTGTTGGTTGATGTTAAATGTCACCTAGTTCTAAATTTTTCACGTCCTGCTTTTATGTAATGACAGATTATTATAAAAATGATAGGCAAATTTATTTTTTAAATCAAATTTAAATATGAAATTATGAATGAATACATTATTATTATTAACAAGAAATTACCCGTTAAATTTTGATTAATTAGACGTATAACGATGTGTGTGGTGCCGTCCTGGACTCCTGGTGGTGGGGGTCGGTTCATATCTCAAGGGCCCGTCCAAAACCACCTTCAAACCTTCTCCCTCCCCGTAATGCCGCCGCCGCGACTCCTCGCCGGCGGCGATCACCACCCGCCCCCTACCTCTCTCTACTCCCCGGAGCACCCCCCCCCCTCCCGCGGTCCTCCGCGCATCTCCTTCTCCCGTCCCCGTCGCCCTCCGACCTCTCCTCCCTGCTCCTCGCCCTCGCCTTCTCCTTCCTCACCCGCCCCTCCCCCGTCTCGCGCCGCCACCTCCTCGTCCTCCACGCCCGCCGGCACCCGCTTCCCCGCATTCTACTCGGCCTTCGCCTTCGCCTCCGCCCTCCTCTCCCTCCCCTCCTCCTCCCCCACCCCCGCACCCGCCGCCTCCACGCCGCCGCTGAGCTCGCCCGCGCTGCGGCGCCGGGGTTCGCGCCCCTCCTCGTCTCCCTCCTCCGCTGCGTGCCCTTCCCCGGCGACGCCCGCCTCCTCGAGCTCCTTCAAGAGCACTCCGGCTTCCTAACCGCCGAGGAGCCCCAGCGCGTTGCCTCCGCCGTCTTCGCCTTCCTCCGCCTCCTCGCCAAAAACCGCCTCACTCCGACCCCGACGAGTCTCGAGTGCAGGAATTGCGAAGAATGCAAGGACGCAAAGAATCTTGATAAGTGCAGGGGAAAGCTGGTGTCTTTCTGTGTCTTGATGTTGCGGGATCACTTCCAAGCTTGTATGCTGGTCGGGAGGGACCTTGTGAGGTCGCTCCATGAACTGGTGCTCGTGCCGGAGTTCCAGGTACTGTGGAAATACTTCATACTGGGCCGTGCAGTGGACACCTGCCGCATTGGCACGCCGGGCTGGTGCACCTCTGTGACTTCATGATGAGCAATGTGAAGTGGGGGGATCAGAAGAAGTACCAGCTTTGGTTTGCAAGGAAGCATTTGATGGTGCCTGGTGGGGAGGAGAGGATACCAGACATTGTTCGGTTCATATGTTGTGGGTACTAGCCGACCAATGAGATTATACAGTCCGGTGTCATTGCAGACATTGTTTGGTTGCTGACGAGTTGCAGCAAAAGCTGCGTCCCGGCGAACGCGAAGTTGGCGCTGTTCTACGGCTGGCTGTTTTTCAATGAGAGTAAGGGTAATGTCATGGATATCGAGCCCGCAATGCTCCTGATGGTGAACTCGGTATCTCAGTATACACAATACAGATATTACAAACATGCTACTTGAGTTCTTTTTTTTTTTCTGATTGAGAACTATCAGGCGCGGATGAAGGAGGCAATTGCTCAATGTGTGAGGAGTGCGTTTGTGGTACTGGTGAAGGAAGGAATGGTCCCGTCATTGGAGCTGCTGACATGCTGCGAGAATTCATCGCCATTGCTGACGCGGAAGCTTGTGGCATTTTTATCTTGTGCTAGTCCTGGAGCAACTGATGAGGCTTGCGGGAAACCAATTGATGAGGTTCCTAAAGCAACAGAATTGAATAACAGAGTTTACTCAAACTAGAGCAATTTAACGTTGTGCCACAACCCTGTGTGTCAGGAATGAACTAGGAACTGATTTACCAGCAATTCCTCCTTTTGTAAGCTTCTAGAAGACCTAGAAAGAGGAATTGCAAGGCTTTATGGGTATCACAAGGAGTGGAAAGAGGTGAAGACATCCTCTGAAGGAGAAAGAAAAGGAATATGGGACATGGGCTCATCACTAGCTTGCCCTTGGATCCACATGCCAAGTCTTCACTGACATGTACAAAAATGCATCCAATCACAGGTTGACCCTACCAGTCAAACCAAATCAGAAGTCCACCTCGATCACGTTCAACTAATACTGATACGTTGTAGTATATGAAGATCATGAACATGCTGCTTGACTTTTATTTTCTGCTGGCTGACAAGTTAGAGTTTGCTCAACCTACAGGATCTTTAATCGATATGCAGCCGAACACATATATCTTGGGTGCAGCACCGAGGGATTATTTCACTGGTTGTATGTTCATCTGAAGAATAGAATACATTTAACTGAAGGATAGACTGTGTGCTTCTTGTGACTCGTTTCGCACTAGTTTCAATGTGATGAACTGAAGTGCTGGCAGCAGAGGAATAGCTCTTCGTGCTTACTTGTAATCTACCTGAACTAATTAGAGAGGCCTCAATGAACTTTTGGATGCTGGAAGTCTGAGACAGAAATATAATAGATGCTTTAAACGATGTGTTCAGATCATGGACAGCGTCCTTGTGATAGTGGACATTTTTGTGCAGGCATGCTATTTTTTGTATACAAAAGAAGTCAGATACACCGCAGGTGTCTGTATGGATGTATTTCTCCGGAGTTATAGGAGTTCATCTGATTTAAATAGGCCAAACTTATATACTTGTAAACGTTTTGTAACTATCAGCTTTTGTTATTCAATAGTAAAATCCCTTTCACGGTACTTCGTTTCTTTCCTTTTCATTGAGAGCAGTAGGTGCCATATACCAACTTGCTCTCTGATGTCAATGTTTTTTGGTGAGTAGTAGAACAAGATGGCCAATTTCTATTCTTGTTCTCACGTTTTACTGTTTCAAACATTTTGCACTCTGCAAATATGCATACTTAGATCCCTGTTTCTCTGTTTTTTTTCCCGTAGCTGTATGTGATACTTCCTACTAATGCGTTGTTAAATTAATTAATGTATGTCATTCAGTAATTTCAGATATCTTAGTAAGGCTAGGGAAAAATGGAAGATTTTTCCCATTGAAATCATCATATATCAGGGGTCATGAGAGATGATCTGCAGGACTGCTACATGGTTGGGATCCTCTAGATGGCATAGGGAGTTATCAAATCAGTGGTGAATGTGCCTTCTGCAGCCAGGCGCAAGGAGAAGCAGCAATCTCAGAACCATAACTAGAATGACGTGTGTTACACAAGGGGGGCCCTGCGTGCTGCAAACAACACACCGGCCGCTGGAGTTGTTATCACCAAAAGACTTCGCTGGAAAATCTGAAGTATTTCATGGAATCGACGATAACACGACAAGTCCATGGATGTAACATATCGAGACAACTCCACCGTCGAAAGACTCCTATGGGCAATAGTTCTTGGTGAAATGCACCCACAGAAACCCAGAATTCTTCGTCAGCCAGTATCCTTAAGGCCAAGAACGTTCAGACAATATTTACGGACCACGTAGAGCATAGAAGAATATTTCGGTTCTTCAGGTTTTACATGGTACACAGAAAAGGGAAAGAAATCATAGAGAAAAGATGTGCCAGAACCAGGACAAAGGAGAAGGTGGCAAGAGGATTGGAGCAACCAAAGCATAGCCATTCATATCCAGTAGGCCAACCTCCACCTCACAACACATATCCCTTGTGTGCCTCAGTGGACACCCTTAAATATGAGCAGTTGCTGACACTTCTCACCCCCCCCCCCCCCCCCCCAAGCTGTGTCAAAGAGAGGGTAGCACTTGATTTCGTTGCCTTCAGAACCAGAAACAATGGCGTCTGCTGCTACTCTCCTCAAATCGTCTTTCCTTCCCAAGAAGTCCGAATGGGGTGTCACACGCCAGGTTGCCACTCCCAAGGCAGTGACTGTCTCCATGGTTGTCCGTGCCGGCGCATACGATGATGAGCTTGTCAAAACCGCGGTACGCTTTCTGAACACCACCGGTATAATTCTACACTTTTTTTAGTTCTACCATGAATATGCGTATATTAGTATTAGTATTTTCTGTACAGTTTGCACCAATTGCAAATGAGGAACTAGACATAATGTCAAGATAGATTTAATGTAAACCCCAACGAACCGGATTCATCAAACCCGAACCGGTTTAGGGTATGGAGTTCGTGTTCACGGTGAAATTTGTAGGAAAAAGTGGCGAACCGTGAACCTCAATCCCGTACCGTAACTCGGATGAATCGTGTTTCTGGTAACTATGGGCATTGGATCACCAATAACTCAAATAGATCCTTATTTGGATGATCAAACACCATATGTTTTGTTTATCAGTTTATCAGAATTTCATAAGCATACGTTTGATGACCCATCAGAGAAATTCAAAATGAAGGCAAAGCATTTGGGTATTTTGATCCCAACATGATTCGGTTCAAATCTACATTATCGCCACCCACGTCCCACAATTCCATATTGCAGTGCAGTAACTTTTACATCTTTTTTCTGCATCACTTAAAAGCAAGATAGATATTCTTGCTTTAGTTACAAAAAAACTTGGAAAACTCAAAACATTCAAGTGATACATTATTAAAGTAGAAATATATGGTTTACGAATAATTTTCAAGCATTTTATATCTACCTTTCATGTACATTGAAGTACTGAATAAAAACAAAAGAAATTGGAGAGAGTTTCATTGAAGACATGATAAAGGTTTACCACCAGTAGCTGTAATGATAAAACAGGCATGCACAATTTAGACTACTCAAAGCTTTTCAATGCATGTTAGATACTTATCTAAATCCTTGTGTACTGCACTACTGCTTAAGTTCAGTAGTTCAGTTATCCATCCTAATAACTGGAGACAGTTTTAATCCTAACAAGAATATACAGTCAACTTTAGCAGAGAGGTGCTTCTATGCTCTTCCTTCTAGTATAAGTTGTACAAATCTTAAAGCAAACGAAGGGGTAAGTAATCACCATCTACCTTTCATTCATGCTTTAATAGTTGTGCAACTTTTAAAAGGAAGAGCATAGAAGCACCTCTCTAGCATTTATTTATGGTTCAGAATATCACAAACTTTACTGTTCTTACTGCAGAAAACCATCGCATCACCAGGAAGGGGTATCCTTGCCATGGATGAGTCGAACGCTACCTGTGGCAAGAGGCTCGCGTCAATTGGCCTTGAGAACACTGAGGCCAACCGTCAGGCTTACCGGACTCTCCTTGTTACTCCACCTGGCCTGGGACAGTACATCTCTGGTGCTATCCTCTTTGAGGAGACCCTTTACCAATCAACTGTAGATGGCAAGAAGATTGTGGACATCCTTGTTGAGCAGGGAATTGTCCCAGGTATCAAGGTCGACAAGGTAGGCAGTTCATTGATTTCACTCCAAACTGACACATGATATTTGTTGTCTTTTCCCTTATCAGAGCTCTCATCAAAACCAATTGTGTGTTTGGAATTGTTGTTATAATTTAATTACTGTGGAGTGTGGACCGGTAGTAGCATTGAATTTCAGAATAGAGTCCAATGACAATGTAATAATTACTTTGTACTTCTAGAGCTGCATATGAACTGAAAGTAAGAGTGAAACAGAACGGCATATTTGTGAACTGCAGAAGATGCAAGCTGCTACTGTGGTCAGAATAATCGTATGCACTCTTGTAGAAAACTACATGACATGATTCTTCATGTGGCAAACTATGTAGTGACCAGCAAAAATAGATGAGCCCAGATTTATTTTAATCTCAAATACCATAACATTCTTCTAAACTGGTGCTCGTTCTCAGGGTCTCGTGCCACTTGCTGGCTCCAACAACGAGTCATGGTGCCAAGGTCTCGATGGCCTTGCCTCTCGCGAAGCAGCCTACTACCAGCAAGGCGCCCGCTTTGCCAAGTGGTGAGAAATTTTCACCTAAAGGACAGTTACCTTCCATTATTCCATATCTCCATACTCCCATCATCCCATGTCTGACATGAAGTTCTCTGGAAGGCGCACTGTTGTCAGCATCCCTAATGGCCCATCTGAACTTGCTGTGAAGGAAGCTGCCTGGGGGCTTGCCCGTTATGCTTCCATTTCTCAGGTGATCTTATTATTTTCTAACAGACCAAACTTTTATAGTAAAATGGATAGGCACATATAACTTCTAATGATATCAGAGAAGAAATCATGAAGGGAATCCTATTAGCCCCAGCTATGACAATAAGAGAAAAAATGAAGGGATGAAACGGGGGTGCCAAACTTCCTAGAAGTTCGAATTTTTAGCTATTATTATCCAACATGCATGTATGTAAACCTCTGATTTCTTGATATGCTAGGACAATGGGCTGGTGCCAATTGTGGAGCCAGAAATCCTGCTTGATGGTGAGCACGGCATCGAAAGGACCTTTGAGGTCTCACAGAAAGTTTGGGCCGAGGTGTTCTACTACATGGCTGAGAACAATGTCATGTTTGAGGGCATCCTCTTGAAGCCAAGCATGGTGACCCCTGGTGCCGAGTGCAAGGACAGGGCCACCGCTGAGCAAGTAGCTGACTACACTCTGAAGCTCCTCCACAGAAGGATCCCTCCTGCAGTCCCAGGCATCATGGTCAGTTCCTTTCTTGCTCAAGATCTTCAGCAGCACCACAAATGGTCCAAAGTAGCACAACTATTCACGGATCGATGCTTACATATGTTGTACCGATACTGTTTCCATGGCGAAAAATCTGCAGTTCCTGTCTGGCGGCCAGTCTGAAGTGGAGGCTACACAGAACCTGAACGCCATGAACCAAGGTCCCAACCCCTGGCATGTGTCTTTCTCCTACGCCAGGGCCCTCCAGAACACCTGCCTCAAGACATGGGGCGGCCGGCCCGAGAACGTGAAGGCCGCCCAGAACTCGCTCCTCCTGCGCGCTAAGGCCAACTCCCTGGCGCAGCTCGGCAAGTACACCAGCGACGGCGAGGCTGCAGAGGCCAAGGAGGGCATGTTCGTCAAGAACTACAGCTACTAAGCTAAGAAGATACTAGTGGTACCTTGAGGGCACTGCAGCCAGTGTGTCGTTACAGGTTGAGATGAACAAAAAAAGTATACTGCATTTTACCTTAAGTAAATAACTTGGAATGGTTACTGCTGTATTCACATGATTTCTAAGGCTTGTTACCAGTTCACCTTAGCTCTACCAAAAGTCTTCAGTAGACAAATCACAAACCTCTATGTGGCATGTGGATTTCGTTGCAGCAAAGTTTTGTGGGAGTGAATGTGAGAGATCAGCGCTGCATTGGTGCATGTTTATCTGTTCTTCCAATTTTTTTTAATTTGTTTTAGTGGTTAAGAAAAAGGAAGTGTACAGCTTAATTACCACAATGCTGGTGCCTCACTAACATCTTGTGACAAGGATCCTAGCTTTTATAGTGAGGACCGACTAGGAAGAAACCAAAGAAATCCCATGGCTTCCAGTTCTTCAAAAGAAAGGACTCGGATCTGTGTTGTAACTGAAGCATCGACCAAACACGTTTGCATAATTTGCTCAATGTGAAAACTTGGCATTTGGCAATCAATGTATGCAGAACCTCAGGACTCTACAATCCAAACTTGAACCTCAGGACTCTACAATCCACTCCGATACCCAGATACTTTAGAAAACTGACGTATCGATATCGGATACGGATACGGTCCCAATAAGTATCATGTCCGTCTAAATGAATTTCCTATTTTTCAAAAAAAAAAAAATCCCGATCCTTCAACCATAATACCTCTATCAACTCAAAAGAAGATGCTGGAATCGTTTATTCCCATTCCACAGCCCCTTCTTGCCGTATCGGTGTTATTGGGGAAATGACTTATCACGGTATCAACGTATCGTGGTATCGGTATCCATATTGTCGTATCCGGGCATCCTAGACAATCCAAGCTTGAACCTCAGGACTCGAACTCATAAATTTTGCAGGCAAATCCAGTCTTTGATCGTGTTGATACGTTAGTCTCATAACAAATGCCTGAAATCTATATTATTAATATCACTAGCACGATCAAAACTTAATTTCTTACTCCCCTTGATAGAACATGCAGACGCCCCCTTCCAAGCTGCATCCGTTTGGAATTTCAAGCAGGTATATAGCATGTTCCAAGCATGCACACTGTATTTCTCCGTGTGAAAGACTAGTCGCATTTGTCCAGCCAAAGAATCTAGATACTATTCATATTTGTATCCAACAGCAAATACGAGACCAGATTCGCCAACATCAGTATCCCAAGTGTCATCTGTGCGCAGGATTTGGCCGCTGCCGCCCTCACGCCGGCCTCCCTTGCTCGTGCCCGGCCCCGGCCACTGCCGCTCGTGTCCGCCGCCCGCATTGCTCACGCGCGCCTCGCCGCGGCGACGGTTGGCTGTGGTAGGAATGGCAGCGACGTCGCGGGAGATCCCCGGCGGCCAGCCAGGCCACAGGCAACGGCGGCACGGCATGGATGGGAGCAACGGCACCACGGCAAGGAAGGTGCTCGGTAGCCGCTTGCAGTGCTTGCGAGAAAAGGATAACCAAACCAAACTCAGGAAATTTCGATTCAAAACTTTCTGGTAACATTCAGGGCCGTCTCCAGAAATTTGGGGCTCCGGAGCGAAATGCAAATTAAGACTCTAAAATTTGAAAAATTCATGTGTACTATAAATAAGGCATACTTTCAGACAATTATATAATTTTAATATGTGTTTTTTCTTACAAAATTTAGGAATGTATCAAGTATCAATGCTAAGAGAGACAAGATAGTACTGACCTCATGTTCTACTAAAAAGCATCATCCGCTTAGTATTTCTTGAAATATAAAATCTTCAATTATATCTTTATAATTAATCTTCTCGAAAACATCATTTTTAAGTACTATCATTGCCAACCCATTAAGTCTTTCTTGTGTCATAGTAGAACGCAAGTAGGACTTCAACAATTTAAGTTTAGAAAAGCTCCTTTCCGTAGATGCAACAGTAACCGGAATGGTTAACAAAATTATATATGCAATAATAGCATTAGGATAAGAGGGACGCTGTTAGCACCTAAAATTGGCCGACCGAAGCAGGTCCGATTGTGGCGCGCAAAGTGGTGCAAACTGGGTGGACCTTGGGTAACAAGGCAAGCCGGAACCAGGAGGGTGGAATTGAACGAAGGATAGAAGGAAGGAGGTCAAAACGGATACGGCAAAGATCCGACACGATTGCTATCAGGAGAAGGGACGGAGACCGGTGCTGATATGATTCAGGAGTCCATAACGGTCACGACCTAAGCCGTCCGGGCTATAAGAAGGGACGACATGCTACAGAGAGAAAACAATCAACACAAACAACCAACCAATCTACCAATACTTTATCTTTCCTGCACTAGGAGTAGTTTCGTAGCATTGTAATCTTTACTCTGTAATACACTTTGATCAATACGAGTTGCGCATCGCCGGTTGTTGACCTTTGCTGCATCACGCTCTGCCAAGCTCTTGTTTCTTCTGATCTTGTTGTGCATCGCCTTTTTTGGAGAAGCCAAGCTTTTACCCCTTTTCTGATTGATTCGAAAGAGTCAATTGGACCCAGTTACCCGATCCAAATTGTTTCACCACCGAGCTGACAAGGATTACCTTACCATCAAGACTCAGACCGTTCTTCTGAGCGGTCACATCTGAAGACACGTCTCTTGCCGATTGCGGGATCAAATCGGCTGGCATGCTCGCAACCCTTGAACTCAGCGTTCTTGTGTGTTGGCGGCGATCGACCCGACGCCACGTTTTTCGGCACCAACACACCTTTGGCACGCCCGGTGGGACCACGAAGAAGCATCAATGGCATCATCAGGGAACTCTGTTGCTCCTACTAACGTCAGCACCGACGCAATAATCACGCCAACTTTGGCCGATTTAACACCAGAACAACGCCAAGAGATCGAGAATCAGAAGGCGGCATTGGAGAAAATGATGCTAAGCTGCTTCCAAATGATCCGGCGCGGTGTCACCCAGAAGACGGCGCTGCCGACGGTCGATTCCCTTGGAGTCATCGCCCCAAGTACCAGCAATGAACCAGGGGTAAGCCGATATATACCTGCACAAGCAGAATTATCGGAGATGATTAACCAGTCTATCAACCACGCGTTGCTGAACCAGTCATCGGCTTTAGTTACCACACTCAGGCCGTTGATATCTAATAGCGTGAAAGAAGTAGCGCAGGAGCTTGTAACGGCCAAAACCCTATTTGATCCACCAGAAGCCCTGCCTACATACCCGGTCTACTCGATCGGCCCCTGTACTCAGGGTCTAAAGTCGATGGTTGAAAACACATCATCGGCTGCAATTACAACGCTTGCACCACCACAACCGACTGTCACCCTGCCTAGGGATCCTGGGACAAGTGAAGTCAGGCAATACTATGGCCATACCAATGGCGCTAAGATAGGCGCCACGGTAAACTCAGTCCCAAACGCACAATACTCGCATTGAGTGGCTGCGTACACGGAACCTTCCGTACCACAGCCAGATCTTGCGCGGCACCAAGTCATCGGTCAGGAAATCGGACATAATCACCGATAGCATAGGCCGATGGCACAACCCGAGTTTACACTCGGGGGGCAGCACCAGGTTCCACCCGAACTCCCGCTCGAGGGGCATCACCGCGTTATGCCCGAGTTTACACTTGGGGGCAGCATCATGAAGCACTCGAGTTCACACTCGGTAGGCATCGACACGGAGAGGGCCCGGTAGCACCCTCACCGCCAGTTGCACCACCTAGAGAAACCGATTGGACGGATGCAATCACGAACGTCCTGCGAGACCAATTCGTCATCCAGCCGAGAGGACGGACTCTCGGCTACAAAAAACCTTACCCTGATAATATTGATAGGATCCCGTATCCCAACGGGTATCGGATCCCCGACTTTACTAAGTTCTCTGGGGATAACATGACCAACACCATGGAACACATCGGCCGCTTCATAGTGCAATGCCGGGAAGTGGCACATTACGATGGACTCAGGATAAAACTATTCCCATTATCGTTGTCTGGAGCAGCATTCACATGGTTCACCACTCTACCACCAAATTCGGTCAATACATGGACCGATTTGGAAAACCGATTCCATGAATACTTCTTCTGCGAAAGTTTGGAGTTACAGATATCTGATCTAAGCTCCGTGCGGCAAAGGTTTGGGGAGTCAGTGGCTGAGTACATCAAAAGGTTTAGAGAAGTGCGGAACCGATGTTCTAGCGTTACTCTGCCCGATAATCAGCTTGCCGATCTAGCCTTCCAGGGCTTAATTCCCTCTCTACGGGAAAAGTTCGGCGGACAAGAGTTCACTGATTTAAGCCACCTAGTGCACAGGGTATCGGCACAAGAAGGCCAGTTTTACGAAAACAAGGGGTTTAAAGATAAGTTTAAGAGCAATAAAGAAAAAGAAAAATCTAAAGTCAATTTGGTGGAGTGTGAATCAGAAGATTCGTCCGATGATGAGGAATCTGATATAAACGTAGCCGAATGGATCATAGATAACAGGAAACCTTTGGTATGTTCATGGCTAAAGCCGACTAAAACCAAGTCGGAAGTTAAATATTCATTTGACGTGTCCAAGTGTGATCGCATCTTTGACTTGCTCTTGCAAGAAAAGTTGGTACAGCTCCCAGAAGGACATGTTATACCATCAGCCGAGGAAGTAAAGAAACGAAGATATTGCAAGTGGCACAATTCTTTCTCACACAATACTAATGATTGTAATATCTTCCGTCAACAGATACAGTCGGCCATAGAGGACGGACAATTGAAGTTCGCGGAGGAGCAAGACCAGCAGGTTGACAAGAATCCTTTCCCAGTCAACATGGTTAGTTGTTCGATCAAGGGGAAGGAAGTACGACAAGACGAAGGTAGCTCATTGGCGATATCGGCTACAAAGGCCGATAAGAAGACAATAAACAAAGAAAACAGTACATATCACGATTGGCTCGATCCAAATAGAGGCCGATCTTCAAGGAAGACAGTCAAGAACAGTCAGAATAAAGGGTAAGCCTGAAATCAATAAGTGGCAGAAGGCTGAAAGACAGATGCCACCGAAGAAATCAATAATGAAGGCTGGACCAACTTTTGCTCAGTTGTTAGCTAAATACGAGAAAAAGAGACAGAAAACAGCCAATTTGTCCTGACGGCTGCCGATAAAAGAATATCGGCCGATAGCCGCCGAAAAGGCCCACGAGAGGTGTCCTTTCTGGCGTTTCTGCTGGGAGAGGAGATTGGCTCTGCCATCCCCTCATGCCTGTCCCATGCAGCACTACCCAGGGAAAGATTAAGAACATATCTGCTTTCCATCAGGGACGAAGCTGAGGGAAGAATACGAGTTACACTCAGAAAGTCGTCGAAGGCCGATTCGGGAAAGAATCGGTAGGATGGAAAGAACAACTGAACAGCCAACAGGGCAGACCGAAGCCAAAGGATCGAGATCGACCCAACAAAGAGGTCAGAGGACATCTGTCCACAAAAGGATCACGTGGCCAAGGAAAAATCAGGCAAAACATTGGGGAAAAACGCAGGGCCGATCAGTTAGAATCGGCTAAAAATGGAGATCCTAAGAAAGAAATTCCAATAGGAAAGAATGTCTGCCGCTGTCAGCGAGTGGAGAGGCGCAGGGGTCGGCCGAGTGTGCCTCCCTTCTAGTGGAAGAGATCCCGCGCCCGACCACACGTGCCAAGCTTGCCCTTATGCTGGGTACTTGGGATAGTGAGGAGGAAGAGTGGGACACCTTCGACGATGCTGCTGAAGAGCAGGAGATAGATGATCTCCATGAGCACTTTGTCTGGTGTTCCCGACTAATCCAGGTAGACTCGTAGCTTTTCTTTTGTGCTTTTGTTTCCCCCGGGACGCTTGTTCACTTTTCTTCCGTCGCCCTCAGTCCCTAGGGGGCCGCCTGAGGAAGAAGACAGATTTCTTGCGTCATGTCCTTCCTTCCATCAAGACGATCCAGGAGCATAGGGATGAGCTGGTGGAGGTTCAGAACGAGCGTTCCCAGGAGCTGCAACAGCTTCGGGACGAGGTTCAGTCTCTGCGCCTGGAGAAGCTGGACGCGTCGGGTTCTCTCCGAGGCGAGTTCTCTTCCTGGGCGACTGAGTCTTGCCGTCTTCCAGCTTTTTGTCTCTGACTTCGCCTGGCCTTCTCAGTTAGGGACACAGCTTACACGAGACTCCAGGGCCAACTTACGGCCTCGGAGGAGCGGTGTAAGGTTTTGGAGGCACAACTCCGTGTTTCGGCGGAGAGACTCCAAGGAGCGGAGGCCTGTGAGCGTTGGGCCAAGATTGAGCAGGAGAGGTTGTCGGGGGAGCTCGAAGGTTCGCGTCTGGCCCTTGTCTTCTCGCTTCGTCGGGTTGTGGGGTGTTCTGGGTCGTTGACCCGCTCTTGTTTGCAGAGTATCGGGGGAGGGCGTGAGCATAATTTGATGACCTTGAAGGAAGGATTCAGCGTGCTGAAGCGCTGCGCTCAGCCTTCCAACAAGCTTCTGAATCAGTGCTGGCCTTCCTGCACCCTGGCGATCCGGGCAGCGGGAACCAGGTTCTTCAGCGTCTGCGAGCAGCCCACGAGAGGTTTAGGGCCCACGTGCGGGAAAGGGCGATCACGAGCTCCAATCAAACGCTGGCAATCGTGAAGTCGTTGTATCCCCGAGTGGAGCTTGAGGCCGTTAAGGAGAGTTTTGCCTGCACCGTGGATGACGAGCAGGCCGTTGTTCTTCTGAGGGAAGTTGAGAGTGTCTCAGAAGCTCTAGCTGAAAACCTGAACTTGGACCCTGCGTAAGCATATGTATGAGCTTCGCGAGCTAGGGATGAACATGAATTTTTGTTTGGCGTTTTGCCCTCCCATCTTCTGGCGTGTTGGCTGCTTGCTATTTTGGCCGACTGGAAAGTCGTTCGAGTGCCTTTCGTTTGAGTGGTGGGGTTCCCAAGTGCTTGACGGACTGATAGCCTAGCATTTCTTCTGACTTGAGCGCTGTCCGAGTTCCTTTGCCCGACTGCTCTGCCACCCGAGTGCTTTTCCGGTAGCTCCTGGAATTAAGGAGAGACATCTTGCGGGAGCGCTTAGCGTTCATTTATTAAGTGTTACGACCATTAGGATGAGTGATTTATGTTGAGGACTGATGCACGTGCGAACGTGCACTTATTAAGTGTAGCCCCCGACTTACTACCTAGTTGGGAAGCAACTAGGTCATAAGGCAAAAAATAAAGTGATTAAAAGTGGAGGGGGGTTATGATGTCACCGGGCCATTTTCGTCGTACTGCTTGCGTGGCCGGTTCAAACTTGCCTCGGGACTGTTGCTGAGTCGCTCTGGCTTCCCGCCCCTTCCTTTAATCTCATGCTCTTCGTCTTCCGCGCCTCTTGGTATAAGAGGGGTCGGGAAGAGCCTCTTGTGGCAATTCTTTCTTGCGTCCTTCTCATTCCCCGCCTACTTCTTCTCGCGCCCTGCAATGGCAGACCTCCCTGGCCCCTGGTACTTGGGGCTACCCCACGAGGCGACGTGGAGGGCGATCGAGGCGGCCATGGAGAGGGTGGCAGTCGAGCGCGACGCCGTCGCCGTTGACGTGCTTCTTGAGGCCGTTCCTTGCCTTTTTAGGGCACGTGACGCCCTCATTGCGGCGGTTGGGCGGGTGCGTCGCGGCGAGGCCTGAGCAGACGGCGCCCCTAGCTCTTTTTTTAAAATATGTAATATGTAATGGAATGGAATGAAATGCTATATCTTGCAATGCCCTGTGTACCTCCCTTTTTTCCATTTTAGCGTGGTTCTTGAGTTCGTCCAAGCGCCGTGTCCTTTGTCACTGACGCGTTCCATCTGACTATGCCCAGCCCCCAAGTGCCGGTAGTTTGCTAGCTGCTTTTCTTCCTGGACACTTCTTGCGGGGGATTCAGACTTTATCATGTACGGTTTTGCGTTTTCATGAACTAGGATTTACACGTGCTTGGAAGTCTTTACCAACGCCTCAGGGGTAAAAAAAGGAATGTTCAGGAAACTCGCGAAATATTTCATTTAAAATGATGCAATGAGAATACAAGGTTTAAGCGTAGAAGTGACGTAACTGTTCTATGTTCCAGGTGTTGCTGATGACTGTGCCGTCTTCTCGTTCAATTCGATAAGTGTCAGGCCACACCACTTCATGGAAAATGTAGGGACCCTCCCAACTTGGGGAAAGTTTGTGCTCGCACTTCTGATTTTTTCTTAGAACCAAATCTCCATTGGAGAAAGCGCGGCCCCTAACATTGCGATCATGATAGCGGCGCAAGCCTTGAAGATATCTTGCCGATCGGATCGCAGCTACGTCCCTCGCTTCTTCCAACTGATCGAGATCGTCCAGTCTACTCTCTTCTGATTTAGCCTCGCTGTGGTTCCGAACACTTGGGGATCCGAATTTCAGCTCGGTAGGCAGGACCGCCTTAGACCCATAAACCAAGAAGAAAGGTGACTGTCCGGTTGCCCGATTGGGGGTGGTTCTGAGCCCCTAGAGCACCGAGGGCAATTCCTTCACCCATCGAGTGGCGTAAGGATTAAGGCGATCGAAGATCCTTGCTTTCAGTCCTTAAAGCACCATGCCGTTTGCCCGTTCAACCTGTCCATTGTTTCGCGGGTGTGCCACAGAAGCAAAGAAGATTTTGATTCCCAATTCCTCGCACCAATCCTGGAATTCTTCCCCTCTGAATTGGGTGCCATTGTCGGTGATGATTTTGTTTGACGTGCCGAAGCCCACAATGTCTTGAAAGAAGTCCTTGGCTTTTGTAGTAGTTATGGTGGTGACTGGCTTGGCTTCGATCCACTTTGTGAACTTGTCCACGGCGACGAAAAGATGTGTAAATCCACCTTGCGCTTTTTCAGTGGTCCTACCATGTTAAGCCCCTAAGTTGCGAACGGCCAAGTGATTGGTATTGTCTGCAACTCTTGAGCCGCATGTGGATTTGCTGAGCAAAGAACTGGTAGCCTTCATAGGTGCGAACGACACCCTCTGTGTCTGTTACTGCAGTCGGCCAGAAGAATCCTCGGCGGTAAGCCTTGCCGACTAGGGTTCTTGAGGCCGCATGGTGTCCGCAAATTCCTGCGTGGATATCCTTGAGGAGATCCTTTCCTTCTTGCTCCGAGATGCAACGTCTGAGCATTCCGGAGGCGCTTTTTCGGAAGAGCTCCCCTTCGATGACTGTATAGCTTTTGCTTCTGCGCGCGATGCGCTCTACTTCAGTACGATATTCTGAAAGTTCATCTGTTGTTAGGTAATCTAGGTAGGATTTTGTCCAGTCGGTGCTGATGACCAACACCTGTGCGTCAGCTGGGGGGATGTCTCCTCGTCTCTTTGGCGCAGAGTGGCTGAGGGCTTGTGAAGTTCTTCCACGAAGACACCCGCTGGTACCTCTGCCCGACTGGAACCCAGCTTGGCAAGCTCGTCGTCGGATTCGTTATCCTGTCTGAGCACATGGGATAGCTCCAGTCCATCGAACTTGTCTTCTAATCTGCGTACTTCTTGGCAGTACGCAGTCATCACGTCGTCAACGCACGACCAATCCTTTTGTACTTGGTTGATTACGAGTTGGGAGTCTCCGCGAACCGCCAATCGTCGGATTCCGAGTGATATGGCGATACGGAGCCCGTAGATGAGTGCTTCGTACTCGGCGGTGTTGTTTGATGCTGGGAAATGGATCTGCAAGACGTATTTCAGCTTTTCCCCTTTCGGGGACGTGAGCACGACGCCGGCCCCCGCGCCACTGAGCATGAGAGAACCATTAAAGTGCATTGTCCAGTGCTCGAGTTCTTTGCTGATCGATGGACTCTGTAGTTCCGTCCATTCTGCGGTGAAGTCGGCCAGTGCCTATGATTTTATGGCGGTGTGTGATTTGAATGTAATTTCGAAGGCTCTCAGCTTAGCTGCCCATTTGGCGATTCTCCTGGTGGCTTCCCGGTTACGGAGTATATCTCCGACCGGGAAAGAAGTAACCACCGAAATCGCGTGTTCTTGGAAGTAATGCTTGAGCTTTTGGGAGGTGATCAGCACCGCGTAGATAAGCTTCTGAATTAGCGGGTATCGCGTTTTAGATTCGCCCAATACTTCGCTGACGAAGTAAAATGGACATTGTACCTTTTGCTGGTGCCCGTCTTCTTTGCGCTCAACGACAATTGCTGTGCTAACCACATGGGTTGTCACGGCTTTGTAGAGCATGAGTGGCTCCTCCGGCAATGGGGATGCCAGCACCGGGGGCTTTGTCAAAAAGGTCTTGAGGTCGTCAAAGGCCTGTTGTGCTTCGGTGGTCCATTCAAACCGGTCTTGCTTTTTCAGGAGTTTAAAGAACGGTGTTCCCCGCATCCCTAAGCGAGAGACGAATCTGCCGAGTGCCACCATGCACCCTGTAAGCTTCTGGACGTCCTTTTGATTCACCGGTGGCCTCATATTTAGGATGGCGCTGACTTTCTTCGGATTTGCTTCGATGCTGTGGTGTGAAACAATGAACCCGAGAAGCTTTCCCGAAGGGACTCCGAAAGTGCACTTCTCGGGGTTGAGTTTCATCCGGTAAGCCCTTAGGCTTTCGAATGTTTCGATTAAGTCAGAGATAAGGTCTCCTTTCAACCGAGACTTCACCACGACATCATCCACGTAGGCCTCCACGTTGCGTCCGAGTTGCTTGTGAAAGCACCGTTGTATTGTGCGCTGGTAAGTTGCGCCGGCGTTCTTCAACCCGAATGGCATCGTGACGTAGCAGAAAGCTCCGAACGGCGTGCTGAACGAAGTTTTGATGCAATCCTCCTCCTTGAGGCTGATCTGGTGGTACCCTGAATAGGCGTCTAGAAAGCTCAAGAGTTCACACCTGGCGGTGGAGTCCACAACCTGGTCGATGCGAGGTAATCCGAACGGATCTTTAGGTTAGGCTTTGTTGAGATCGATATAATCAACACACATACGCCAGCTTTTATTCTTTTTGTGAACCAGAACCGGATTTGCTAACCAGTCGGGATGATACACTTCTCTTATAAAGCCTGCGGCTAAGAGTTTAGTGATCTCTTCTTTGATTGCATCACGTCGGTCTTGAGCGAAACGTCGAAGGCGCTGCTTGATGGGTTTCGCGCTCTGATTTACTTTGTGCGTGCTCGATTACCTCCCTCGGAACGCCAGGCATGTCTGAAGGCTTCCAGGCGAAGATGTCCTGGTTTGCCCAGAGAAAGGTGACGAGCGCGTTTTCCTATTCCTGACCGAGCCCTGTCCTGATCAAAGCTGTCTTAGCCAGATTGGTCAGGTCGAGTACTATTTTCTTGACTTCTTCGCCAGGTTGGATCCCTGCTTTTGCTTGTTTTTTGGTCGGTACGTCTTCGTCTTGCGAAGCAGATGCCGCCAGTCGGATCTTTTGCAAGTCAGCTGTTGCCCGTAGGATCTCGGCCAACTCTCAACTCTCCTTGTCGCATTGAAAAGACTGCCGTACGTCTCCGCGGATCGTGATGACTCTTTTGGGTTCTGGCATCTTGAGCATTGAATAGGTGTAGTGTGGGACTACCATGAATTTTGCCAGACCGGGTCTTCCCAAGATAGCGTGGTACGCTGTCTCGAAATCGGCTACTTCAAAGTTCATGTAGTCCATCCTGTAATTGTCTTTCGTGCCGAACGTGACAGGCAAAACAATCTGCCCGAGTGGCACAGAAGAAGTTCCAGGGATTACTCCACGGAATGGCGACGGACTTTGCTTGAGCTCGGAACGTGGTATCTTCATGTCGTCGAGGGTTTTGGCAAATAGAATATTGAGCCCGCTACCTCCATCGATCAGCACCCTCTTGAGTTTTACGCTGCGGATGACTGGATCAAGCACCAAGGGGTATCTTCCAGGGAAAGGTATGTGATCGGGGTGATCTAAGCGATCAAAGGTGATGGAGGCTTCTGACCACTTCATATATTGGGGGGTCGCCGGTGTGATCATATTGATATCTCGAGCGGTAAGATTTTGTTTCCGCTTGGAATCATATACGCCCGAGCCCCCAAATATGAAGTTGAGCTCTTGTTCGATCTCTGGGAACTCGCCCTCTGCTGAGGGGTCATCTTTCTTTCCAACTTCCTTCTTGTCTTTGGGTTCTGATCGGTTCCAATTTCCCCGTGCGAATCTTTTCAAAGTGAAGCAATATTTTGCCGTGTGCTTTCCGTTTGTGTGGAAATGGCATTGGGCATTCATTACTTCATCGTATTCTTTGTTCTGGGAAGCTCTAGTCCTTCATGCTCGACTGTTGCGACTAGATCCTCTCCCTTCCGCTTTTTCTCCATTTGCTTCGAGGGTTCGGTGTGATCTTTTTTGTCTTTTTGCGGGGGTCGGTCCTCCCGGCGTTCTGCTAACGCATCCGACACGGCCGCATAGCTATCAGCCAAGGCGAACATCTCCCGGGATGTGGTTGGAGGTTTCCAAGACATCTTTTTGATGAGATTGGGGTCGCTGACGCCTTTCTGGAAGGCCGCGATGATAACCGCGTCCGAGACGTCCCGAACAGTATTCTTTTTCTGTGTGAATCGCCAGATAACTCCCTTAGGGATTCGTTCTTCTTTTGATGGAGCTGGTAGAGGTCCCAGGGGGTTCCAGGCTTCTCGAAAGTTCCCTGAAAATTTGTGATGAATTGGTCACAGAGGTCTCCCCAAGAGTCGACAGAATCTCTTAGAAGCCCTGTAAGCCACGCTTGGGTCGAAGGAGGCAACATGACAGGCAGATAGTTTGCCATCACGTTGTGGTCACCTCCGGCCGCCTTGACTACGAGGGAATAGACCTGCAGTGTCAGGACCCGAATTTGCAAATCCGGACCCTCTGTGTATTCCGCACTAGTCCAGAATCATGCTACTGCACACAGTCTCTACATTGGTAAATATCACAATCATACTCAACGAATAATAAGGTACTTTAATTAGTTAACCAAACTGGTTGCTCAACCTTAAGGTCAAGTTACAAATATACGCCACGCAGGGCGAAAACTTATTAAAGAGAAATAACAGCAGCGGAAAATAAGATAACTTCGTGGCGCCATTCAGTATACCACAGGCAACTGACTGGGCTCGCTCCCTAGTTAGACGGCTCCTCCTGGTATTTTTCCTCCAAAGCTGGCGTTGACTCTTCTTCAACTGATGTTGTATTATGTCAAGGGTGAGTACTTGGTACTCAGCAAGTCATGCACAGAATGCAACTAATATACTACATGCTTGGCTTAGTACAAAGGAATAGCTCATGGTTCATTTGCAGTAACGACATTTAACAAGTAACATAAGTAGATTCGAAAGCAGTAAAAACAAATATAACATCAATAACTTTTCCAGGTGTCAAATAAACATTCTTTCCATTCCTAATCCAAATTTCCATCAACATCATCATTTAACCCAAACCCACTTTCCAAGTCCAAGCTGTTTTCATGAAAGTCTAACCCTTGACTGTAATCCCCGAGCAATGTCCAATGCCGCGGACACGGCTATTCGAATAGATTTTACACTCTGGAGAGGTTATGCACTTTACCCCCAAGATACAGCCAAACACCACAAAGGCGAGTGATCGTAATAAAGCCTTTCGGAAACAGCTAACTACACAAGTGAACCTTTCCGGTTTTTGCCATACACCATCCCTTCCCTTAACAAAGGCGAAGTATGGGACCGACATACCGTTGGACGGGTACCATGCCATCGCATTGGTACGCTCCCCTTTCAAGCTACATAAAAGGGTGTAGTTGACACCCGAGGTATCACATGCAAGTTATTAGTAACTTACTCAACTAGGTCCGTCCCATTACGGACATGTGGTTGCACGATTAACTCAGTTCAAAGGCTTGCAAGGTTAAGTCCTTATGTTGACCAGGGCAAGACTACCCGAAGAACCAAAACAACGCTCCCGATGCCACAACTGGCCCACCCGATCATTCTTGCCACATGCCCCGGTCGAAAACTATTTATCAAACCCCCAGTTGATTACCATGCACCACGTGCCATCAACATCATCATCGATAACACATGACGCTTCTCCAAAACAGGTTCCATATCTCATTAAGTCAATGTTATCATGTAACTATCAAATTCATGTCGTGTATATGTGGCAGGTCTAAGCATTATGCTACACAGTCTAAATACCCATGTTGGCAGTTTAATAATGTCCAACTATTTAATCCTCAACTAGGTTGACAAGGGTTTCATGGCATACAATTATCTATGTCAAGGTGGCATACAGCAACTAGGCAATTAACTAATCTCTCAAAATCAATTAAAGCATTTTATAATTGAACTAGCATGCAATAATTTAAATCAAATTAATTTCAACATGGGATCAACATGGTCAAAGCACAACTTGCCTTCAAAGAGTACTTGATCTTGGTCCTGAGATGGCTCCTGGGTCAACACTTCACCTTCGAAGCCTTCGGGCACTTCAACGTCTACTCGTAACGCGTGCAAATAGCAATAAATAAATAAAACAGTAGATAAAAAGTGTCCAAACATCCAAATAAAGTTCATAAGCAGAGAGAGTACATTTTTATGAATTTTTAGAAACTGGAATCGTCAAATTCAGAGTTAAAACGCAAAAGTTACAAGCGTTTTAAAGTTTAAATAATCAATTTAATAATAATACAGAGAAAAACTTTGGTACAAAAATTTAATAAAATTCACCATTAGGTAGATCTCAATTTTATAAAAATTTAGAAATTTGAATCACCCAATTCGGAGTTGAAATGCAAAAGTTATAAGCATTTGAAGTTTGAATCCATTTTTGAAATCAATAAACCGAATTAATAAATCATTTTCTTTTTTGGAAAATAATTATTGCGTCAGCATGACACGTGGACCAATCAGAGGCCGCCACGTCGCCTCGGGTCCATGGACCCGGCGCACGGTTTGGCTCGGTCCACCGTGGACCCGGTCCACGGCTCGTGACCTGACATGTGGGCCCCCCCGGGGGACGTCAGTGCACGGTTCGGCCGAGCAGGCTGACACGCGGGCCCACCGTGACGTTAGCTTGATGTCACGGCTGACGTCATGGTGGCATTGGGCGGTCGGCCCGACACGGGTCCTTGGCCCGGCGTCATGCGTGGCGTCGCATGGCGGCGGCGGCGGCCGCGGCCAGCGTCGGTCGGAACTTACGCTGCGTGGTGGATCTCGGCCGTTGATTTGAAAATCAACGGCCCAGATCAGATCTGGTTTCACGCGTTAGGAAACAGCTCGGTCCATCTGGACCGTTCGATCTTGATCGGACGGTCAAGATCAAATCTAGAGTTTACAACGTGGCTAACCCTAGCCATACGATCTGTGAAAACCTGGTTGGCTTCTGCACACGTTGGCGGCGCATTAAATAGGCCCCTCGGCGTCTGTGAAAACCGCGGAAACCGAGGTCCACACGGCTGCGGCGGCGGAATCCGAATCCAATTCGGATTTGGTGACATGGCTCAACGTGGACTGTTGGATCAAGATCCAACAGTTGCGGAGTTTGGGCTCGGGTCCGGCTCGGCGACTTAGCTGGTTCGGTCGGACTCGAGCTCGGGCGACGTGGCGCGATCGTGGCCGTTGGATCTAGATCCAACGGTCACGCTCGTTGGGGTTTCCTGGCACGGGTCGGACTCGGACTCGAGTCCAACTCGGGCTCGGTCGGTGGAACAGTAAAACCCGTTCGGCATTTTCCAGCGATTAAATATTCATAATAATTTCCAGAAATTCATTTAATTCAAGAAAAATAGCAAAATACTCAGAAAAATTCCAGAAAATATTTTAGGACATTTGGAACTCAAATAAAATATTTCCCACAAAATTTTATTTGCAACTTTTAATTCTTTAATTGTTTCAAAAGGGAATAAATTCAAATTAAATCCAAATAAATCCAAATAAATTCCAGAAAATTCCAAAAATTCACAAAAGTGTAAAATAACACTTAAATTCATGAAAAGAAAAAATTGGGGTGTTACATGCAGCCAGGCCTCTGGGTCACTTTCTCTGTCGAACTTGGTAATGCCTTTCGGATTAAAACTGTCTGGCCACTGCACTCGGCGGAGGCGAGCAGTAAATGCTCTAATCCCGTCGATAGGTCCTTCGTTGCATTGCACACGATGGTGGCGCGATGAAGAATCCACTCGGTGATCATCATCTCGGTGTGGGCTATGTCGGCTTTTGTGATTACCATAGTCGGAGGCTCGATTGCGGAGATGCCGGCTGTTTTGGTCACGATCAATGCCAAAATGCTCGCGGTCATCGTCGCGGTGGCGTCGCTCATCGTCATCCCGTTCCCGTCTTCTAGCATCGAGGTCTTCGTGAAGGTCGCGGTGGATGGTGGAACGGACGTCCCTGTCGTAGGGGGACTTGTGCCGACTGCTTTTCGTCCAACTGCGGCCGGTCCGACAGCTAGCCGTGTGGGTTCCTTCTTCTGTACGTGGGGGCTTCGTCGTCTTGCCCCGCTGGTTGTGATGAATTGCCGTAGCCATCACCATGGCTTTTACTTGCGCCATGATCTGTGCAGCTGGGCTATCGGATTCGATCATGGGTCCAAGGTATCAAGGAGTGTCTTAGTGGCCATGATATTTTGCTGCGGAGTTTGGAAAACCGATTGGTTCCCCCATTCTAGCATGCAAGATATCATCATTGACATTACGTGCCCGATTTTGAAGTGATCGGGCACGGTCGTCTGGGTCTTCGTGTCGATCAAGCTCCATCTCGGCCTCCTTGGGTCCCCGTCGATTCTGTGATTCAGGAAGGCTGCTTCCGATCACAAATACCGAGCAAAAACTGGGAAAGCCCTCGGACCAGGTCTGATCTGAGTCCGAAGGGGTGAGGGCGCCACACTCGTTGGCGATGAAGTGTAGACTTACGAAGCAAAAAACCTGGTCTGGAGCGAAGGTGATGCCATCTTCGAAAGCCATCGAAATCACTCGGATTGATCTTCGTGCGGCCCCTACCTGGCGCGCCAACTGTCGACGTTTGGTGTCGGCAATAATCTTAGGGGGGTGTGAATTTGTGAGGCAAGACGATGGATTAGGATCTCGATAGTAACACAAGACAAGGAATTATACAGGTTCGGGCCCTCGACGGTGGAGGTAATAACTTAGTTCTATGTTCTGGAATTATATGTCGTATGGCCTTTTTTCCTCTCTGTGTGTTTCCCTCCCCTCTTGAGGTCCTCCCGCCCCTCTTATATACAGGGAGGGGGGAGTCCAGCTCGGTTACTATAACATGAGTCTGAGTTGGTTACAAGTAAAGGAATCATATCCTTCATTATCTAGGATAGCTCCCCTTACGGTTACAACCTCTTCTTTCAATTACAACGTGGTTGGATCTGTGGAATGCATGTTCCTTTCTCGAACGGTCTTCTTAGACCTCTACGCGTGTGTATCCGGTCTTTGTATCCTCCACAGGGCCAACACAGGCACATATCCGGAGCACCTGAGGTTTATATGGTTCACTCAAGCCATATAATGCATTCGGGTGGATCAACAAAATCCCGAGGTGGTTCCCCACAAAATGTTAATAGAATGGAAAGTAAATGTTAATAGACTAAACAGTACATGTCAATACCTTGGATAATAAATTAGGTTGGGTAGTAATACTACCTAAAACAAAGTTCAAAGGTTTCCTGAGCGCTCAGCTACGCCACGTCGCCCTGCGTACGGTTAGGCCCTCGGTGGATTTTTGTTTTGTGTTTGCCCCCGCTCCGCGTCGCTTTCTTCTCGCTCTTTCCGTTTCCTCGCACGCGCCGTCCCTCGTGGGAACTCCCTCCGCTGGCTCGGTGGCTTGGCGCTTTCTTTCTCTCTCCCCAGGCTCTCCCTCTCCATCGCCCCCCGCGATTCGGCCTTCCGCCGCGCCGCTTCCGTCTCCGCCCTTCACCGCGCCTCCATCCTCTCCATCGCCCCCAGCGATTCGGCCTTCCGCCGCGGCGCTTCCGTCTCCACCCTTCACCGTGCCTCCATCCTGCCGCCTTGTAACACCCCAAAATTTTGCTTTTCTTAAATTCATGTGTGGTTTGGCACTTTGGTGAATTTTTGGAATTTTCTGGAATTTATTTGGATTTATTTGGAATTTATTTGAATTTATTCCCTTTTGAAATAATTAAAGAATTTGATTTTGCAAATAAAATTTTGTTGGAAATATTTTATTTGAGTCCAAAATGTTCCAAAATATTTTCCAGAATTTTTCTGGAATTTTTCTGAGTGTTTTGCTATTTTTAATGAATTAATTGAATTTTTGAGAAATTAATTGGATTATTTAATCGCTGGAAAATGCGAGTTGGTTTGTACTGTTCACCCGGTCGAGTCCGAGTCAGACTCGAGTTCGAGTCCGACCCGAGCCACGTGTTCGAGCCGAACCCGCTCGGCTGAACCCTAACCGCGTGACCGTTGGATTGAAATCCAACGGCCACAATTGAGCCACGTCGCCCGGACCCAAGCTCGACCAAGCCAGCCAGCTCACCGAGTCGGACCCGAGTCCAACTCACGCGACCGTTGGATCGTGATCCAACGGCTCTCGTTGAGCCACGTCACCCTCTCCGTGTTGCCGCCGGACTCCGCCGCCGCCCGTGCGTGGGTCCTCGTTTTCCGCGCATATCACGGACGTCGAGGGGCTATTTAATGCGCCGCCACCCGTGTCGGGACCCCCTTTCCCGTGCGCACCCGTAGCCCTAAGTCACGTTGCCTGAGCCGCCGCCGTTCGCCCGCGCGAGCTCGCCGGAGTTGGAAGCCCGTCCCGCCGCGTTCGTTTGCCGATTCCGCCGCCGTTGAGCCCAGATCCGGAACCGCAAGGAGGAGACGCGTCGGAGGGGACCTCTCACCTCGCCGGAGCGTGCCTGGAGCGCCGTTCGTGTGTCGTCGTCTTCGTCACCGGCCGTCGGAGCTCCGCCGCACGCCATCGCCGCCTCGCGAACTCCCTCAACCGTCCGATCCATATCAAAGGGCCCAGATCGCGCCACGTCACCCCTCGGTGAGTTTCCACGTTGATATCCCCAGATCTATTTCCAACCGTTGGATTTAGATCCAACAGTTTAGATCGTGCCACGTAGCTAGAACTGCACTAAGCTAGGATAGATCTCAGCCGTTAGATCTAGATCGAACGGTTAGGGTTAGCCGCGTTGTAATCCATAGATTGGATCTTGACCGTCCGATCAAGATCGAATGGTCCAGATCAGTCGAGTAGTTTTCTACTGCGTTAAGCCAGATCTAATCTGGGTCGTTGATAATCAACGGCCGAGATCTAGCCACGTGGCCGGGAGGCCGACCGTCGCGATCGGCGGTCGGCCGCTTGCGCTGTGAGTGCGTGTCGATGGGGCCCAGCGTCGGCGGCTCGATAAGCGCACCATGACGGCACCGTTGACGTCACGGTGGGGCCCGCCTGTCAGCCCACTCGGCTGAGCCGTGTGCTGACATCATGCTAACGTCACCGTGAGGCCAGCTTATCGAGGGACATGGCGTAGTGGGCCGGGTCCGCAGTGGGCCAAAGGCAAGCCGTCTTATTTGGGTCCATGGACCCGAGGCGACGTGGCGGCTCCTGATTGGTCCACGTGTCATGCTGACGCAATAATGAATTTCGGAAAAAGAAAATGATTTATTAATTCGAAATATTGATTTCAGAATTTGGATTCAAACTTCAAACGCTTATAACTTTTGCATTTTAACTCCGATTTAAGTGATTCAAATTTCTAAATTTGTATAAAATTGAGATCTACCTAATGATGAATTTTATTTAATTTTTGGACCAAATTTTTTCTCTGTAATATTATTTAAAACTTTAAATGCTTGTAACTTTTGCATTTGAACTCCGAATTTGACGATTCTAGTTTCTAAAAATTCATAAAATTATGCTCTCTCTGTTTGTGAACTTTATTTGGATGTTTGGACACTTTTTGTCTTCTGTTCATTTATTTATTGCTATTTGCACGCTTTACGAGTAAACGTTGAAGTGCCCGAAGGCTTCGAAGGAGAAGTGTTGACCCAGGAGCCAGCTCATGACCAAGAACAAGTACTCTTTGAAGGCAAGTTGTGCTTTGACCATGTTGGTCCCAATTTCAAATTAATTCGATTTAAAACTATTGCATGCTAGTTTAATTAGAAAATACTTTATCTAAATATGGGAAATTAGATAAATGCCAAATTGCTGTATGACACCTTGGTTAATTAAATATGTGCCATGACCCTTGTCACCCTAGTTGTGGATTACTAGTTGGACATTACTAAATTGCCAACATGGGAATTTAGATCGTTGTAGTATATTGCTTAGACACACTTTCGTGCTCATGACATGGTTTTTGGACAATCAAATGTTAATATTGACTTAATGATATATTGAACCTGTTTTGGAAAGGTATCATGTGATGTTAATGGCACGTGGTGCATGGTAATCAACTGGGGTTTGATAAATAGTTTTCGACTGGGGCATGTGGCAAGAATGATCGGGTGGGCCAGTTGTAGCACCGGGAACGTTGTTCTGGTTCTTCGGGTAGTCTTGCCCTGGTCACCCTAAGGACTTAACCTTGCAAGCCTTTGAACTGAGTCAAGCGTGCAACCACATGTCTGTAATGGGATAGACCTAGTTGATTAAGTTGCTATTAACGTACCTGTGGGACCTCAGGATGTCAACTACACCCTTTGTGTAGTTGTACGGGGGAGCGTACCGGGGCTGCGGCTAGGTACCCATCTAACGGTGGATTGGTCTAAACTTCGCCTTCGCTAAGGGAAGGGTTAGTGTGCAATCACCGGGGAGGACCACTTGTACTGTTAGAAGTTTTCGAAAGACTCTGTTACGGACACTCGCCTTTGTGGTGTTTGACTGTATCTTGTGGGTAAAGTGGATAACCCCTGCAGAGTGTAAAATCTATTCGAATAGCCATGTCCGCGGTATTGGACATCGCTCGGGAATTACAGTTAAGGGTTAGACTTTCTTGAAAATAACTTGGTCTTGAAAGGTTGGATTTGGTTTAATAATGATGTTGATGGAAATGTGGATTAGAATCGGGAAAGATGTTTATTTAACTCCTGGAAAAGTTATTGATGCTATACTTGTTTTTACTGCTTTCGAAACTACTTATGATACTTGTTAAATGCTCTTTACTGCAAATATACCTTGAGCCACTCCTTTGTATTAAGCCATGCATGTAGTATATTAGCTGCATTCTGTGCATGACTTGCTGAGTACCAAGTACTCACCCTTGCATAATACAACACCCAGTTGAAGAAGAATCTACACGGCTTTGGAGGAGGAGCTCCCGGAGGAACCGTCTAACTAGGGAAGCGAGCCCGATCGATTGCCTGTGGTATACTGGATGGCGCCACGAAGTTATCTTATTTTCCGCTGCAGTTATTTCTCTTTTAATAAGTTTCGTCCTGCGAGGCATATATTTGTAACTTGACCATAAGGTCAAGCAACCAGTTTGGTTAACTAATTAAGTACCCTATTATTCGTTGAGTATGATTGTGATATTTGCCAATGTTGAGACTGTGTGCACTAGCGCGTTCCTGGACTAGTGCTGAATACAGAGAGGGTCCGGATTTGCAAATTCGGGTCCCGACACGCCTCCTCGCCCTCTTCGCCCGCGTGTGCTTCTCGCCCGCCGTCCGCTGCAGCCGCCAACTCTCTCCACTGTAATGTCCCCTTGCCACCGGTGAGGTTTGGAGGCGTGAGATCGTGGAACTTTGCTGGTTTGGAACTTACAAAAGAAGAAGAAATGGGGAGACAGCAGGGAGGAAGAAGACTACGAGGAAGAAGGTAAAAGGGGAGGCAAGTTTTCTATTCCATATTTTTCTCTGTCTGCTACAATCCGCATCCACTACTTTAATAGTACTCCTATCTACCTCTTACATGTGGGACCTCCCCCCATCTCAAGGATCCATAGATGTTACATTACCGCCCCCTTGAAATTTTGCTTGTCCTCAAGCAAAAGCATAATCTGACCTTAAAATCACCTAATTCCGGGGTCCCATGGCACATGAAGCTCATTCTACAGTATTGTTAACTTGACATCCAATTTCTCCTTGTTTCCAAAGCGCAAGGCTATTTCTTTGTTTGCATTTGCAAGGTCACCACATATGTATCCCATAGATAGTATACCACTGCCCATCCTCCTCAGAACATACACTAGTGGCTCAAAAATGTTGATAGCATAAAGTACTCTATGCCAAAACTTGTTGCTCACTACTAGATTATAGAATTTCTTGCCCACTGCTTCCGTTGACCACTTACCGTCCTCCCATTCCTTAGAAATAAACATAGTCTTCAACTCAATCTTTTTATCATAAAGGCTCTTCAAGTTCAAGTAGGATGTGGTGGACTGAGTGATCCCAATTTGAATTAAATCCCATTCTTTGGTGAACTCGTGCATCCTGTCCAACAAACGTGTGTGGCCATAAATAAAAGCAGTGATTGACCTTGCCTTAGCAACTGTATTATTGATCAAAGCAATATTTCCAATGTCTTCAAGCATAATCGAACATCCCTTCCAAACGCAAAGGTTCTTCAGCACTTCAATTAAATCATTAATAGCTGAAACTTGTTCCTGCAAGAATGGTCCACGAAGCTCCTCCGGAGAGGGTCCCCGCAAACCAGGACCAAATCGTCCAATGGCTTCTAACATTAACTGGAAACTCTCTTGACAAACAGCATTAAAAGGAATCCCAGCTTCACAGAAAAATGACAATATGCATTCAATAACCTTCAAAATCTTGCAAGCAGCTTCAGAACCATCTATTTTAGCATGTAATTCTAATCCTTCAAATAGATCTTCTTGCATATTACCATATATTTTGTTGACAAGGTCAGTCAAGCTAAGAGTGCTGTATTGAACCATATGGAGAACAGGAGCCACTAGCTCTCTTCGCAACTGTTGAGCCTTCTCTGCAGCACGGTAAAGGTTCAACCTATTCGGGTATTCCTGGTAATCTTGGAATATCTCCTTAGTAAACCGAACTTGGAACACCTTCTCTTTAGGATCCAAGTCTGTAGTATCCCCGATGCCAAGAACAGTCCAAACTAAAGAATTATCAGAACCAGCAATTATAGCATTTGTTGTTGCCACAGCCTGTATAATGTTCCCAACAACACCTTTAACTTCAAAAAGGCTATGGACTTGCTCCATACCTATTTTAAAATCAAAATTATCTGTAACTAGCCCCACAACCTTTTCTTCAAGGCTACAATCTGATTCCAGATAAACACTGACAATTTCATCATTTACCTTCTTTTTGTAGTCATTTTCAGCAGCAACACTCACATCATTTGTTACATAGCTCCCTGTGCTCCTTGTTTCTTTCTCAGCAATACATTCTCCTTGTGCAACACCCTGCTCCACATCTAGTTTCTTATCAGCATCACCTCCAATAAGTTGCACGTCCTTATCTTCATCTGATTCAATTTGCCTGATCCTCGGCTGGTTTTTATCAGGAAGTGGGTAGTTCAGCCCCTTGATCTTCGACATCCATATTAAGCTGCTATCTTCCATGAGAAAATCATGAGTGGCTGTAGATCTTTGCCCATAAATTGCAACCTCATTTTTCTTTTTCTTGCCAACCTCCCACGACTGCAACCTTGTATTGACCGGATCAATAGGTTTTGCACCAAGAATGCCCTTCCAGTTATCACTCAACATGACAGAACCATCACGCAGCAGTCCATGTTGTCCAAAGCTCTCCTGAAACCCCTTGTTGTCCTTAGGCACAGATACTGATCTGCCTATCTGATCACCCCGACAAAACATGCCCTCCTCGCTTTCAAAAGCTTGATAATCAGCGATCTGGGCTACTGCCGCAGCCGTCAATTTCATCTGCTTCGCCAAGCACTGTTGGGAAGCTACCACTCGCGCCAATATCAGATCTGTGTGCGCCAGCGACATAGCGGCGGTTGTGGTAGTGGTGGTTGCCACGGCGGATGCACCGAAGAGGGATGAGTCGACCGATCGAGTCACGGTGCGAGCGCCAGAAGCTGCTGCAGCCAAGTCTGGCGCACGGAGGGGCGATGGAGGCGCGGCTTGGGCTGCCAGAGCGGTTGGTGTCGACGTCGAGAACTCCGCCAACTCGTAGACGGTCGACGCTGCAACTGTGCGGTGCGGCCGGGCCGGACTCGTCGGGGCCAGCAAGGGCAGATGACGACCGCGATCGTGTGGAGGCGGCGGCTGCCCGGAGTCTGAGCGGATGGCGGCGTGGAAGACCGGATCGGCGAATGGAGACGGGGAACGGTGTGGCGGTGCGAAGGAGAGGCGGGAGGACGGCGCCGAGGCGAAGCGCGATGAAGTAGCCATGGCTGCGGCGGCGGCATGTGGAGAAGCGGCGAAACTGAGGCACTTCCCGTCTGTGGTGGATCTGGTGAACCCGCCAGGAAACGATCGGTCTGGCGACAAGACCGCTCGGTCGCTCGTGCTGTCCGAGGCGGCGTCGGTGCCGGCGTCGCGTCGCTGGAGGAGGCCGCGCGGAAGTCGAAGTCACTGAGGCGGTGGCCGGCGTAGACCAATGGAAGGCGCGGCCGGTTGGAAGCCTCTGCCGATGGCGTCGAGCGGACGACCGTAGAACCGAAGACCGGGCGAAGCAGCCGGAATGATCTGGGTGAAGCAATCAGATTCGGGGATTTTACAGAGATTTTTGGCACTGATTTGCTCCCAAATACTCCAACCCTAGCCCGGGATTTTATAGCTCTGATACCAATTGTAATGTCCCCTTGCCACCGGTGAGGTTTGGAGGCGTGAGATCGTGGAACTTTGCTGGTTTGGAACTTACAGAAGAAGAAGAAATGGGGAGACAGCAGGGAGGAAGAAGGTAAAAGGGGAGACGAGTTTTCTATTCCATATTTTTCTCTGTCTGCTGCAATCTGCATCCACTACTTTAATAGTACTCCTATCTGCCTCTTACATGTGGGACCTCCCCCATCTCAAGGATCCATAGATGTTACATCCACGTCGTGCCCTTGACCTTGCCCCCGCCTCCGCCCCTCCTTCCCTTCCTTTCCCTCCTCCGCTCGCCTTCCGCCGCCTCTTCCTCCGGCTGCTTCTCTCCTCGTGTAGATTCGATGTTCCTTCTCCCCCTCTGATTAATTCCTTCACTTCATCCATTTGACTCCTCGTTTAAATCTGTCGTTCTCCCCCCCCCCCCCTCCGATTGCTTCCACCCATATTCGGCTCCTCCGCACCCAGTACCCCATGGTCGGACGCCTCGGCACCACCAAGGCAGGGGAAGCCTCCGAGCCCTCCCCTGAGCGTCCTCGACGGATGGAGAAGGCTACGGGAATAATCAATTGAACGAAGGGAGAGAATCAAGTGCGACATACAGAGAAGGCGGCTGAAGGGAAGCCCGGAGCTTTCAATGGATGCTGGCATGTGGGAGAGGACCAACATGGTCGCCTGGAGTGTCGTCTCCTGCAAGCTAGGCAACGGCGTGGCTTCCCTCCTCCTTCCCACTTTACCAGCTCCTACAAGCCCGCCAACAACATGGGCTCCCTCCTCCCTCTCGCTCTACCGCTGCCTACCTGCTGGCCAGCACCCATGTCGGCGCGCCGTGGTTGAGACCTATGGATAGAGCACAACGATGGTTTGCTGTCGCCAGTGAGGAGCTCTCCTACTCATTGTTTTCCCCCAATCAATTAAAGTTCCATATGATATATTGTGATGTTGAATTCTCAATTTTGCCGAGATTACTTTTAGATATGTTTATTATAGGCAATTAAATTTGGAAACTCAATGAATTGATAATAACAGCGATTGACAATTTAATCATGCTAGCTATCAGATTTTAGACATATGTATGAACAGGTTTCTGAATTGGCCAAGGTTGAGTCGCCAGTGAGAAGGTCTGCTACTCATCCATTTCCCCCAATCAATTAGAGTTCCATATGTTATATTGTGATGTTGAATTCTCAGCTTTGCTGAGATTGTTTTTAGATATGTTTATGATAGACAATTAGATTTGGAAACTCAGTGAATTGATAATAGCAGCAGCTGACAATTTAATCATGCTAGCTATCAGATTTTAGACATGTATGAATAGGTTTCTGAATTGTCTAAGGTTGGGTCCTTTGATTCAACTCTACATTTACTTGGTTCTGCCATGTATTATCCGCGATAAAGAGAAAAATAGGTGGCATGTTATTTTCTTTCGTGTAGATATTTTTGTGGTGAAATGAGAATGCTTTTTGAATAACAAGCAGGTTTTTTAAAGCTGTTTAGGGAATGAAAAACAGAACCATCACCTACGGCTCGAGCGGTTTCAAACAGTCCTTTCACCGAATTTCAAACTAAGTAATAGATAGAGCTCTGAAAACTGGATGCTTCTAGACCCTGCCAACAAGGGCTTCACACACTATTAGCATGTGCCACCAATGATATGTTGGTTTTGTTATTTCAAACACAACATGCACCTGCAGATTTCAGATTACTACATGCTATTCACCTACCTAATTGAATATGCAAGTTAAACTGGCAGCACTAGCAAATCACTGATTGTTCAAGTAATCAGCTTAATTAGCCAGGGATAGTAATTTAAGGTGTGGCTTAAATTTGATTAGCTGAATTTTTCGTAACACCAACAGCTTAAGTTTACTTTACCTGAGCTTGTCATAACATCAACAATGTGGACTAACATAGTATTGTTGTCTGAAGGTACAAAGTAATTCTAGGTAAACTTATGTGGATTTACTTCGTCACATTATTAATTCCAGTTTGCCCAAACTTGGTGAAAATTGACGTTAAAAGTTCAATCGTCTATTACTTGCTTGCAAGTAGCACAAGCACTTCAAATTACACAGTATAAAAATTCCCATGTTTACTCTGCATGTATACTGTTTAAAAACCTCCAGGTGTACACCATCATCTGTGTTGTCTTCCAATTGTCTGAAGAGATACCTTGCATCTCCGCTGTTGTTATTGCTCTTCTGGCAGAGGTGTACTTCTTACAACCATTCTAGCTGCTCCCATCATGAATAGTAGTGGTTTCTCTGTGATTGATTTGTTGCTGAGATTACTGGTCTTCTGCCCTTGCAGCCAAAACCAAGAATCGACTACAAACTGAAGGCGGTCGGAGGAAGACTGACAGCAATGCCTGGACTTTTAGACATGATCAACGTATGTCATGAATTCCTTACCTTCCTGCCCTTCTTGGTTGCATTTATTTGTCCAACAAAATAATAGCCCCATATCTCCTTTTAATTGCATATCTATGTCCACAGATGAGATGTTTCGTTGTTTTTCTATAGGACACCGTGGCATCAATGATCACTGACATGCTCCAATGGCCACACAGAATTGTTGTTCCACTTGGTGGAGTTGACTTCGACGTAAGGTTCGCCTAATCTATCAATTTTACAGAGCTCAGGAGTTGAAATATGAGTATTGAACTTGTCACAGGAAGCTCGTTCGGTTGATGTGTTCCACTTGAACGGTGTGTTAAGAGTGACATGTTTACGTGCTCTTCCGTAGTGATCTGGAGCTGAAGCCGCAGGGGAAGCTCACCGTCAGCGTGGTCCTGTTCATATGCCCAATGTTCAAGGAAAAGACTTATATCTGGAGCTGAAGTCTTATACCATATCTACTGCGATTTGTTTGGAGTGATGCATTCGGGATAACAATCCTACGACTTATATCAATAAACTATATATAGAGTTGTTCCCTATTTAATTAATCTCCCCCACTATAGTTGTTCTTTTGATAAATTTATCCACACAGTTTCACACAAACTCTTATGTTCCAAGGTCTATTTATGATTTACTGATTAGTTCGCATTACTCGGTGCTTATAATGAATCAACATCATTGCTATATTTTGCAATACTATTGATTGGCTCATGCTATACGTCGCAACGTGGTGCACAATCCACCCTGGTTGTCTTAACATACTTTTATCTTCCAGTCCACAATAATAATAATTGTTTTCTAAAGATTCTTATGCAAGATTTTTTTTTATAATCCTAGAATCATAATATTGTTCGGCTCTCCATTATAAGCAAATCAAGTGATTATTGTTGTTGTTTGAAAGACATTATCCACAGATTAGTGAGAACATAACTTGGTAATTTTTTTCAATATACTTTATTATCAGGTTAATCATTCTATTTTCTCGCATATAATGATTCCATTTTGTTATGTTTTGGAAATTGCTTTGTATTGCGCAAAAAATTAGGCGAGCAAAAATAGAATAGCATAGTAGCCTTTTTTTTTAAAATAAAAAAAAATGCAGCCTTCTACTAGAGTTTTCTTGTTGTGTTATAGACTAACTACTCGATAAATAAATTGATCTAAATTATCAAAACTGTGAACACCTAAATAGAGCCTTTTGGTATGAACTACAAGATTATATATTTGGATTGTTAATCATGTCTAAATAGTATTTCAAAAGGCATTACCCTCACGCGGCGGCAACCGCCGCGTGTTCGTGTCTAGTTGTTAATAGATTGGCAGTACATGTTAATAGATTGGGCAGTAAAATGTCAATAGACTGATGTGAGGGTGCTTTCTCTATTTGTGCTTCAAATTCATTCTTTGTAGAATTCCTTCCGACACTATAACTTTGTAGAAGTCTGGTATTCTTTCAACTACGAAAAAGTAATTTTGATTTGAATTATTTTGATTTTATGGGGTACATAAAAGTATTTGTTGGAAGGTGTGGCATTTGTTGTTCGGTTATATAATGAAGCGATACTAACATATTGAAGAGAGTTCTAGATTAGAGCCCCCTTTTACCGTATTACCATTGTTATATATATATATATATATATATATATATATATATATATAGGAAAATGGTTCCATACCCCTGAGAGTATGTACTCCTACTCTCAATATACCGCTTAAATGATGTTGTTATACCTTTTTATCCTTTTGAGTATAATCTAATACTGATTGTAAGATACTCCAAAGTACATATACATATATCATCCCTATCTTAAATCCTATCTTAAATTCCGGAGGTCCCTGGCTCCTCCACCCATCCACCTTGCACTCCGAAATTTCTGCGAAAAGGCCCCTCTGTTCCTTTAAATTACAGATAGAACACTACAAAGTTACGAAAAGGTCCTTTGCGATTTTTTGTGAGGGCAAAAAAACCTTTTCCGATTCGCATTTGGGTCCCTCGCCGTTACTTTACGGAAAAAGCCTCCCGTTAAATACAAATCGCGAGCGAGCCCTTTTCTACTTTTTCGGGATAGCGGTTAAGTCCAAAATTATAGCGAGCAGGTCCTCAGTTTTTAGATCCAGGTCCTTTCTCTATTTTCTCCGAAAAAATATTTTCGTCAACAGAAATATGTGTACTTTTTTTTCAACGCGGTCTCTAATATTTCTCGAGCCTACAAAAATTTTGAAAATACATCTATGTCTATTTTTTTCACGAAAAAAAACGTAGAATCATTTTTCGGTCACACACGCAGCGTGCGCCGCGCTTATTGGCCTAGTGAAATATGAAAGTGGGTGGCTTTGGGGAGCTCTCAGGCTCCCCACGTCATAACACAAGTAGTTTTGCGAAAAACCCTCTGGGCTTCCCGAAATTGACCTATATATGAAAGTGGGTGGCTTTTGGGAGCTCTCAGGCTCCCGATGTCATCACCTAAGTAGTTTTACGAAAAATCCCCTAGACTTCCCGAAATTGCGTTCAGGTCCCACAAAAAATTACAGATAGGTCCTTCGAATCCCCCCCCCCCCGCCCCCAAAAAAAATGAGATTGTAGAAATGGAACTTTTCAAAAGAAACCTTACATTCTTACGAATAGCATTTAGGTGCCTCATTCGGTATTTTACGAAAACAAAATACCGTTAAATACAAATCACGAATAGGCCGTTTTCTACTCTCTTTTTTTGAAGTAGCGTTTAAATCCAAAAAAATTACACTAAGGTCCCTACTTCTTGCATGCAGGTTCTTTCTTGGTTTATCTCAGAAAAAATATTGTTGTCAATAGAATTTCGTGTACAACATGATCTATAATTTTTTTTGTACAACTCGATCTCTAATATTTTTCAAAATATTATTACCCTGCGAACACATAGAGTATTAAAGTCGACATTTTCATCAACATAATTTTTTGTACAACCAAATCTATACATTTTTTTGGTGCAACTCCATCTCTAATATATTTCGAAACATGTATTATTACCCCCATGAACACAGAGTACTAAACTCAACATTTTCGTCAATAGAATTTCGTGTACAACCCGATCTATACATTTTTTTTGTACAACTTGATCTCTAATATTTTTCGAAACATGTATTATTACCCCGCGAATACATAGAGTACTAAACTTGACCAAAGACAAATGTACTGCAACTTTAGCTCTAATTTTTTCCCTAACATGCATATTATTCGGTCGAACGCTCATATTTTCCGATTTTTTTTGGAAACATGTATTATTACCGCGCGAACACATAGAGTATTAAACTCGACAAAAGAAACATGTATTGCATCTTTAACTCCAACCTTCTCTGTAACAGGTATATTATTCGATTGGACGCTGATATTTTCCGAAACAAAGATTTTTCCCGTTTTACCAGAGTATTAGATTCATCGAAAAAACTGTGCATGTTGTGTTATACCCCCAAAAAAGTTGAAACTCTAGGATTAATTGGAAAATGTATTCTTCTACATCGAGTAATTTTTATGAAAAATATATTTTTCCCGATTAGAAGCAGCATAGCGTGTGCTCCGTGCTAGTTTCATTTAAGATCAGTGCAGAAAGTGCCCGTCTCTATGAAGGTTTTCTTATCAGTCACCCTGATGCTGTTTGGCAAATGTTAAACAAAGTATGTCATACTCATACCCCTTCTTGTAACTCTTAGACTGAAATGGTACTTTATACGGATTTATCTTATTCCCTGTCGACAATCGATTAGGTCAGCGGAGAAGAAACCTTTTTGACAAGCGATTTTGTTCGAATCATGGAACACGCCACTACGATGAAAACCGCTATAGGTGCACTAATAGACTGTTTTAGTTTTCAATTTAGTACAATGTTAATTAATATAAACTTTATGTTGTCTGCATGAATATTTTGCACAATTTGAAACTACATTGTAATGGGCAACAGCCAGACGAAAATATGCAATTGTACAAGTGTTGGAATCGGAAATGCTCAGCACTGTTCTACACTTCAATTAACTTTCGAAGACAATCCGATGTTCATTCGCCACGTTTCAAAGTTGAACAGGTCTTTATTTTACCTTTTCCCCCTCCCTGAACTGTACACCTCTCCATTTTCTTTCTTAAGCTCCTCATGTGAACATTTAGTGACATGATATTTTTTGTTGATGTTCTATAGGATTTTAAACAAAATAGAGATGCTGTTGCGGAATATTGGGATGGGGTAAGTTATTTACGATGAGTTGCTTGTTGTCTATGGCAATTTTCATGTTTATACTTAAAACCTCTTTCTCGTGATCTTTAGGCTACCATTGAAGATGCTAAGGATATATTGCGCTTTGTGAATGCGGCTGTAACAGTAAGTGTTATACATTGATATCTCTCCATAAAATTTTCGCTAACTTCCCTGAAATGTGTCTCAATTTGTATTTCAACTTTCAAGGCTTATGGAACAACATTTTCAGGAAATCCACGGTTCCTCCATTGAAGAAACAATAAGAACATGTGTTCTTAGCCTAGAATATCGTTCACTAACACCGGCATACGTCAAAGTTGCCAAGAATCTTCGGGTAAGGTTTTTGACCTAACTTGTTTGCTCACCACATGCATTCGGTACCATTTAGAATCTATAACTGTATGCTTTTTCGTATTACTCTACAGGTTTTCATGAAAGGTGAAAAGAAACCTTTATCAAGTGAGCTACTCAGTATTCTTGATGCGGCAAGCGAGAAAACATTTATGTGCACTGATTTGCGTTCCTACAAAGAAAAAGGTTTATTTGAGGGGAAGGCAGAGAAAGGTGGAGGTGCCTTGAAAAACATGCTTCAGCTTAAATGTTGAACAAGTGTTGGTAAAATTGAACATTCATTTTTGCAAAATAGAGTTTACGTAGTTAGAAGCTTTGTTCAATTTTATCATCTGACTGTAAATAAAAATGATAGGTTCAAAGATTGTATGGTCTCAAGACTGCACAAGTGCAAAGGTATGAGAAACAACTTCTGGAGGAAGAGGAATCTCTTCAACAAAGGTTATTGCTCATACCATTTAATACACTAGAATCGTGAATAAGTTGCTGAGTTCATTCAATTCATCTTTTAGATGGAACTTATACTTAACTATTTTTGTATGACTTGCAGCCAAGATAAGAAGCTGAGTAATGATCAGATGATAATTCTGACAAACGAATGTGAAGTAGAAGAAGATCTTGGTGGCAAGGGTGCAGGCCAAAGCATCGAGTTTGTCAACCTTGAGTAAGATAGCATCCAAAATGATCTGCAGTCTACATCAGTGGAAGTTTCAGAAGTTAAGAATTGCAATATTGTGTATCTTTCTTGGGTTTACAACTGTTGACTATAATCCCCAAGCAATGTCCAATACCGTGAACTCGGCTTTTCGAATAGGTTGTACACTCTGCAGAGGTTATACACTTTACCCACAATATACAATCAAACACCATCAAGGCGAGTGACTGTAACAAAGCCTTTACAATGCTCCTTCTAGACCCAGTACTGCCTACTGAAGTTTCAACACTAAAGGGACTGATTACCACACTCAAGGCCCCCCTCTTGCGCCATGTGAGTTTCCACCCGTACATTCGGGACCCACACCACCACAACAATACCGAAGACTAGACATCACAAATTAATCAGCTAGGTCTGTCTCATTCCAGACTTGCGGCTGTATGTCAGACTCAGTTCAAATTCTTGCAAGGTTAAGTCCTTAGTATGACCAAGGCAAAACTTCTAGAAAAGTCCACAATATTCAAATCATTAAAACCAAATGTGATCGCCCAAGTGCAACACTTGATCCACCAGAAACAATATTGCCACTTGCCTCAGTCTAAATCATTTTATCACTCAGTTGATTACCATGCACCACGTGCCTTCAACATCATCAATAACACGTCACAATCTCGTAAACATGTTCCATATCTTATTAAATCAAAGTTAACGTTTAATGACCCAAAACAATGATATTGACACGTTGCAGGTAGGGGTGAAAACGGAACGGAAAGTTTTCAATCGTTCCGAAGAAAAACGAAACGAAAGCTCCTTTTCGGAAATGGAAACAGAAAATACTAGTACGGAAACGGAAATTTTTTGTCGGAAAACGAAACGAAAACGGGAGAGCCAATTCCGGCAAAAATGGAAACGGAAATAGAAATTCCGTATAAGTGAAACCGGAAATTAAAAACAGAAACAGGTCGGAAAGTCAAATGGGCTTGCCCCAAAAATGAGAAGGGAGAGTTTATATTTATTTTTGAATTAAAATAATTTCATAAATACAAATGGTTTTGTATAAAATATTAAATATAGTTCAAAAATCCCGAAATAATTCTCAAAAATACTTTCGAACATTCGGAACCTAGAAAAATTATTTTTAGCATAATTTTGTATTTATTTTTTATAAATAAATTAATTTTATAAATCTAAAAATAGCAAAATGTATTTATAAACTCCAAAAAATCCAAGAAAAATCTTAAATGAACATCGAATAATAATATACAAATTTTAGGGTGTTAAACCTTTGTAGTTGGTAGAACATGAGGATATCAATAATAATTATATGGGATGATGACATGATGGTCTGATATATGAGACAAATAATGTGCTTTTAACTGACAAACTTGAGAAAAATTTTCTAGTGATACCAATGAACATAACACTATTCTTGTGTTCACCTTAGCGGTGGAATGGGCTACATTGTTCTTGTGGTCATATATATTGTGATTCTTTACTATGTTCTTATGGAATTTTTTGCTTTCGTTTATGTATCCGCTCCGTTCCGTTCCACATTCATTTCCATCACTATAATTTCCGGGGTTTCCGATTTCGTTTCTGTTACTGGTAAAAAATGTGGGAACTGAACAGTCATTTACCGACCGTTTTCGTACCCTTTTCATCCCTAGTTGCAGGGCTAAGTATACTACATACGATATATTTAACCCATGTTGGCAAATTATTAATATCCAACTAAAATTCCATAATCTAGGCTGACAAATAATCCAAGGCATACAATTTTTAATGACAAGGTGGTATACATCAAATAGGTCGCATAGCTAATCCCAAAATAGTTTTAAAAGTGGGATCAATATGGTCAAAGCACAACTTGCCTTAGAAAATATCATGTTCCAGTTCCTGGACTTGTTCTTGAGTCAAGACCTCTCCTTCGAAGCCTTCGGGCAACTCAACGTCTACACGAAACGGATAAAATAGCAATAAATAACTAGAAATAGAGAGCAACTCAACTCCAAAAATTAAATAAAATTCATAATTAAATAGATCTCAATTTTACAAATTTTCAGAAACTGGAATCACCTCAATCGGAGTTAAAACGCAAAAGTTATAGCGATTTGAAGTTTGAAAATACAATAAAAAGAAAAATCAGAATTATTCAAATTATTTTTTATTGAAAATTCTGAAATATAACGTCATGCTGGCGTTAGCAGCTATTTTGAATTTCGACCGAATTATTTTTCTAAAGAAAAATCGAATTATTGCGTCAGCTTGCGTCAGCCAGTGTAGACTCGGTCCCCGGCTCGGTTCTACCGTGGACTCGGTCCACACGGCTCTAACCCACTGACACATGGGCTGGCTCGGGATGACATCACGCTGACGTCATCGCATGGCGCGACGTGCTAATCTGCCACACGGCCCCACTGTAACGTCATGGGTGACGTTAGCGCGGCGCGACGTGCTATCCTGCCACTCGGGACGTGCTATTCTATTGTGCAATCCCGACCGTCGATTCAAAATCCGACGATCCAGATTGGATCTATAGCAGCGCTACACGAATTGATCCGGCTGTCCAAATCGAATCGAACAGTCCACAATTGATCCAGATGCCACACAACAGTGCTACACGTCAACTCATTCGCGCACCTACGTGGCTTAACTACAGCCGCATCTCCAATCTAACGGTCACGATCTAACCAAGCACGGACCGATCCGAACTTAACAAAGCATACGTGGCCTAATCCGAACCGTTCAATCTGAATTCAACGGTTACGATTTCACCGAGATCGGAGTAGTCCGAACTCAATGCTAAATCCTAACCGTTCGAACTAAACCTAACGGCTGGTACAAGATATAATCTGGACTACTTGATCCAATCTAGGCCTTACGATCTAAATCCTACGGTTCAAACTTGATCCAATCTACAGCGATGAGCTATCGCGACGTGGCCAAATCCGATCCATTCAATCTAGATGCTACGGTCTAGATCTAAACCAACGTAACCATAGAGACACCTGCATGGACGCACCTGGGCCGTTTGATGAGATATAGTTCACAGAGTTCGCGAGGTTCGATGATGGCGCACAAGGTTGCTTAGCCGGAGCTGGGAACGACGACCACGATAGCGGTGTTTCCACACATTTCCGGCGAGGTGGAATATCTCTTCTGATGCGCCTCATCACGACGACTCCGGATCTATGTCTCATACGGCGGGAGACAGCTCGACGACGATGCTAGGCGACCAAAACGAAGGCAGCTTCCCTTCTAACTCCGACGAGCAATAGCGAAGAAACGGCGGCGGCTTGGGCACGGGAAGCTAGGGCAAACTATGTGCATAGAAAAGGAGAACGCAGCAGCAGTGGCAGTGCATTAAATAGCCGCCTCGGCGTCTGTGATTTTCGCGAAATTAAAACCGGCTCTAACGCGGCGGCGTAGCCCGACGAGCCCACACTGGTTACATGGCACAATCATGGGCGTCCGAGCGGGCTCATGATCGAGCCATACGATCTATTTAACCCATGCGCGCGTGCACACGCGGCCAGATCCGAAACATTGGATCCGGATCCGACAGCTGGCACGATTAGGGTTAGGGTTTGGGTGCAACGCAGTTAACAGGTCAATGGGTTAGGGTTAGCGGGTCTGATCCATGTAGCCAAAAATTAGGGTTAGGGTTAGGGTCCAGCATCTTAATAATTAAATAAATTCATAGAAACTCAAATAAAGCGAGAAAAGTACCAAAAATGTCAGAAAAATTTCAAAAAAAATTCTGAAAAATATTTTAAGATATTTTGGACCCAAATAAAATATTTCCAACAAGATTTTATTTGAAATTTTCAAATATTTAAATAATTCAAGAAAGAACTTAATTCAAATTAAATCCAAATAAATTTCAGAAAATTCCAAAAATTCAAGTAACTCAATAAATTCAATAAAAGCACATTTTGGGATGATACAATTATCCATTTAAAGTTTAAATCTATTATCTTCTTTCTTATTTTTGCTTTTTTTTTACAGTGTTCATGATGATCTGAAAAACTCTGCTGTACAATATCTGATAGAGCAGAATTTCAACAAAAATGCAGGAGAAATATTAGAGAAGATAGAATTTGTTATTAAGAACCTACCGCCTCCTAAAAGGTCTTTTTTTTCCTTTTGAGTAACCAAATATTTTATAGCAAAAAAATTATAATTGCATTTTTTTCACATGCAGCGATCAATCTTTCACAGAGTTTGTACAAGGAAAAGATTTAGTGAAGATTTTTGAACTTTACTCTGGAAAAAAGATCATCGGTTTATCTTATATCGGTCATAAATTGGCAAAGTGTTTATTGAAATTCATCCTTAATATGAACAAGGCTCATTATTGTTGGGCAGGGGCGTGAGATGTTTGTGATCTAGGTTAGAAAGGTGGTTCAGTTGTTGCCATCACAAACACATCCTTTAATAAAAAAAAGGCATAATTACCGATATTTTGAAGTCTTGGTTCAAAATTATCGTAGTGAAGATGTTGATGGATCTCCAGCATTTTTTCATGAATTTGAAGTCAACATCATTGATGCACCTAATCCGAAGTCACAGCCAAACAAACTTGCTTTGTTCGAAAGATATCTTTCTGTTCACATGGCACCCATACCTCCGTTAGCCCGATATGATCTCGCATGTAAACTTTTCAATGTGTGCGACTCATCGTGGAAAAAATGATACCGAGTTTCTACCATTAGTTAGTATTATTGGACCGTGTGAATGGAGGAAATTACCCCGTACTGAGCACCCCTATAAAAATGTGTATTACTACACGTTTTAGAACGATTTGAAGGAGACATATCATCGTAGCTGCTGGCACTTACTGAGATTTTTAAGAAATTTCATTCAACATGTGTTAGACTACACAAATGTATTTAGGTTCATTTTTAAAAAAAAAACATAGTTGCTTAGAATATTAAGATTACACCTTTGAGCACACAGTAAACATTAATTATATTTTGTAACGCACCTAAATATGGATAGCGAGATATCAAAACATTTATTGATGAAATTGTTAATCAACTAGTATAGTAAGCTAATTAACTAAACAAAAATTAATACTTCATATATAATATAATTTGGTTCATTATGATCTCTTTATATATCCTATGTTTTGCATTACACGTTTGGTGATTTATGGAACTAGCACCTTGCACCACCTTAGGAAGATGATGCAATCTTGTTTCCTTTGCTTTTGAGCTGAACTCTAATCAAATACTAGCTTCTGACAATTTTTCTTTAAAGGTTGATGAGATTCAATGCATTAAAGAAAAACCTTATTATTATTGATTTGATGTTGACACATGATCTTAGAGAACATATCACGAAATTAATCATGTCCATTATGTACTACATCAAAATGGATAACCAGTATGTTTATTATTTTTTTTATAACATCTTGTGTTATATTTTAAAAAGTTTTAATAAAACCTATCTTTTATTTGTAGATTCTCGAGTACATGGATATCTTTTAAAACATCAGAGTGAGTTTAATTATTTAATAGTTTATATTTCTAAGTGAATAAAGTTAGTATTACCCTTGTGATCTTTTAAAAGATTTTCATGTAGTCGAGAATTTACAGAAAAAAAAAGATAAATTTTATTAAAACTTTTCAAAATACAACACAATGTGTTATAAAATGATAATGATAATGGCTATCCATTTTACGGTAGTACATAATGAATATGATCAGTTTCGTGATAAGTTCTTGAAGATCACGTGATAGCATCAAATTAACAATAATAAGGTATTCAATGCATTGAATCCCATTAATCTTTAAAGAAAAATCGCCAAAGTTAATATTTAATTAGAGTTCGGCTCAAAAGCAAAGAAAAAGATATTGCATTATCTTCTCGAGGTGGTGCAAAATGCTACAACCATAAATAACCAGACGTGCAATTCAAAACATATGATATATATAAAAGAATATCATAATAAAAAAACCTATATTATATATGAAATATTAGATTTTTTTTAGTTAACCAGCTTATCATGTTCTGGATATTGATAAAGTTTTACTAATTGATAAACAATTCTATTAATAAATGTTGATATCTCGCTATCCATATTTATGTGCGTACACCACAAAATATAATTAATATTTACTGTATGTTTAAAAGGTATAATTTCTAAAATTCTAAGCAACTATTTTTTTTAAAAAAAAATGAATCTAAATACCTTTGTGTAGTCTAACACATGTTGAAGAAAATTTTTTAAGAATGTCAGTAAGTGCGACGATATGACTTTTTAAAATCGTTCTCAAACTTATAATAATACACTTTTTTAAGGGTGCACAATACGGGGTAATTTTTTCTATTCACACGGCCCAATAATACTAACTAATAGTATAAACTCGACATCATTTTTCCCACGATTAAAGTCGCACACATTTAAAAGTTTGCATATGAGATCATATCTGTCTAACGGAGACATGATTGCCATATGAACAGAAATAAATCTTTGGAACGAAACAAGTTTATCTGACTGTAACTTCGAATCAGGTGTATTAATGATGTTGACTTAAAATTCATAAAAAAATGCTGAAAATCGATAATATTGAACCAAGACATCAAAGTATTTCAAAAGATCGATAATTATACCATATTTTGTTAAACGATGTGTACCCTGTCTTATAATGGCAACAAATAAACACCCTTTCTAACCTGAATGTCACAAACATCCCATACCCCTGCCCAACAGTAATAAACCTTGTGCATATTAAGTATAAATTTAAATAAACATTTTTCCAATTTACGACCGATATAAGATAAACTGATAACCTTTTTTCCAGAGTAAAATTGACAAATCTTCACTAAATATTTTTTTGTACAAACTCTGTGAAAGATTGATCGTTACATGTGAAAAAAAAAATGTAATTATAATTTTTTCAGTATAAAACAACATTTTGTTACTTAAAAGGAAAGAAAGAGACGTACCTTTTAGGAGACAGCAAGTTCTCAACAATAAATTCTATCTTCTCTAATATTCCCCTTACATTTTCGGTGAAAAGTCTGCTCTATCAGATATTGCAAAGCAAAAAATTTCAGATCATCATAAACCCTGCAACAAAAAAAATAAAAATAAGATAGATGATAATAGATTCAAACTTTAAACAGATAATCCATCCCTAATTGCCAACTATAGACCCTCAAGACTTAGCGTATGTTGGCCACCACCACCAACACCATCACTCACCATAACAATAGGGGGAAAAGATATAATACGTACTACAAGGAAGAAGAAGGGGCAAAAGTGTATAAACTTCTAATTCTAAACACTACATATGATGTTTGTATGTGAGGAAGCTTGAGCAATCTTAAATTTGGCAAGAATTGTGATTACCTATCTAAATTGTCACGAATGGCTGCTGCAAATTTTTTGTCCTCCTGCTCGATGAATGAGTACCGCACACGCATTATAGAAGAGCCACACCATCCCGTAGACTTGACTTCACCTTCAAAAAAGGACTTTTTGGCTGTGCCATCTCTGAACCTGGAAAAATCACAAATTAACTTTAATTCAAAGAGGCATATGAGGAGTAGGGGTAGGACGAGAACAATTTACCCCATAAGAAAATTCAAAAAACTGTTAAAAACCCAGGATAGATCCACAATATTGCAATTCTTAGCTTCTGAAACTTCCACTGATATAGACTGCAGATCATGTTGGATGCCATCTTGCACAAGGTTGACAAACTCGATTCTTTGGCCTCCATGAGAGTCTACTGAAGTTTCCAATGGATTGGGAACTGCACCCTTGCCACCAAGATCTTCTACTTCACATTCGTTTGTCAGAATTATCATATGATCATTACTCAGCTTCTTATCTTGGCTGCAAGTCATACAAAAATAGTTGAGTATAAGTTCCATCTAAAAGATGAATTGAATGAACTCAGCAACTTATTCACGATTCTAGTGTATTAATGGTATGAGCAATAACCTTTGTTGAAGAGATTCCTCTTCCTCCAGAAATTGTTTCTCATACCTTTGCGCTTGTGATCATACAATCTTGTGCAGTCTTGAGACCATACAATCTTTGAACCTGTCATTTTATTTACAGTCAGATGATAAAATTGAAGAAAGCTTCTAACTACGTAAACTCTATTGACACATGTTCTTATTGTTTCTTCAATGGAGGAACCGTGGATTTCCTGAAAATGTTATTCCAGAAGTCTTGAAAGTTGAAATACAAATTGAGACACATTTCAGGGAAGTAAGCGAAAATTTTATGGAGAGATATAATGTACAACACTTACTGTTACAGCCGCATTCACAAAGCGCAATATATCCTTAGCATCTTCAATGGTAGCCTAAAGATCACGAGAAAGAGGTTTTAGGTATAAACATGAAAATTGCCATAGACAACAAGCAACTCATCGTAAATAACTTACCTCATCCCAATATTTCGCAACAGCATCTCTATTTTGTTTAAAATCCTATAGAACATCAACAAAGAATATCATGTCACTAAATGTTCACATGAGGAGCTTAAGAAAGAAAATAGAGAGGTGTACAGTTTAGGTGGGGAAAAAGGTAAAATAAAGACCTTTTCAACTTTGAAACATGGCGAATGAACATCGGAATGTCTTCAAAAGCTAATTGAAGTATAGAACAGTGCTGAGCATTTCCGATTCCAACACTTGTACAATTGCATATTTTCATCTAGCTGTTGCCCATTACAATGTAGTTACACATTGTGCAAAATATTCATGCAGACAACATAAAGTTTAAATTAATTAACATTGTACTAAATTGAAAACTAAAACAGTCTATTAGTGCACCTACAGCGGTTTTCATCGTAGTGGCCTGTCCCATGATTCGAACAAAACCGCTTGTCACAAAGGTTTCTTCTTCACTAACCTAATCGATTGTCGACAGGGAATAAGATAAATCCGTATAAAGTACCATTTCAGTCTAAGAGTTTACAGGAAGGGATATGAGTATGACTTCAGTCTAAGAGTTACAGGAAGGGGCATGAGTATGACATACTTTGTTCAACGTTTGCCAAACAGCATCAGGATGACTGATAAGAAAACCTTCATCCGTCACCAACACATACAAGGTCCCATTGAACTGCAAACAAAATATACGAAAGAAATAAAATCAACAAGCTTATTAAAGAATTAGAGATTCATACCTTACAAATGGTACTGAATTTGCTCACTCCAATATAAAATCCCAAGCCCTTTTTCATTAACTGTCTCTTGTAAAGAGGACAAGCTGCAATGTTGAAAACAAGCAACATATTAATTAATGATACCACTAATGTGCTTAAATTTACAAAGCAAATATATACCAATACGAAGTTAGTTTGTCATGTGTGCTATTCAAAAAGTTAGCAATCAATTCCCCTGAAGATAAATCGATGAACACACATCATTAAAAACAGTTACACCTGTTACAAATGTGCAAATAACCTATAACTGAAAAAAAAAACTTCTCACATTTGGTTTCTATTTTTTGGTCAACTTTGGATGCAATCAGAGCCCTCCTTAGTTGCTCTTCCTCCTGACAGTCCCCTCCTTTCAATTGAAAGGAATCTGGCAGTTCGCTTTCATCTATCTTCACACTGGGTGAAACAAGCCTTTTGTTCTCAGTCTTTTCATTGCACTTGTAGGCCTCAAGTCCACGCTTAATTGTGTCATATGTACATGACCCAATTGCAGCTGACGTGGAGGAATCCTAAAAATTGATATGCAAGGTCTCATATCATGAGAAGTGAAAAATAAGATATTCACACAGATTTAATATTTAAAGGAAAATAAAATATTTCTCTTTGGTGGACCTTTTTTTTCAGGTTATTGCCCTATCCTACACTTGTTTGTACCATGGGTTTATAAAGTTCTCATATTTTTAAAGTTTGTTGTTCCATAAATCAGACGAAATAATTAGGAGTATTTCACGACAATATGGTTGTTGGGCACTGAGGTAGATTGTTACATCGCATCGTGCTACCTAAGACTAAAAGAATTGACCTTTTACGTTACGTACAGATAGACTACATCTATAGAGAGTGCATACCTGCGCGTCAACCATCCAGCCATGGTATAGCGGAATACTCAAACCGTGAAACATGCCAATTTCTAGCGTGTTCTCTAAGGCAGTTATGCTGCAATGTTTACGGCCCAACAGACATCACAATGAAGCACCCATGCACAAAGTACTAATCAACAAATAAAAAAATTTAAACACACCTCGTGAACATGGGATTGATATGCATGCCAGTGGGGAGGCTCCAAGCTAAATTGAACTGAACATTTTGACCAGGAGATCACCTACTTCCGAGAATTCAAACGATGCCTTCAGGCGGTCTTTGAGGCGCCCAGTGATGTACCGAAGAAGATCAATCTCTGGCACCTCAGTGGCACTTTCGTCAAGAAAAATCGCACCATTCAAAAGGAGATAGTTAGACTGTTTTTTGGTACACGACGTGGGTACCGCGGCCGGAGAAATCGACCGCCCGCACCTTGTATGACATAGAGATAAGTACCGAAGAAGATCAATCTCTGGCACCTCAGTGGCACTTTCGTCAAGAAAAATCGCACCATTCAGAAGGAGATAGTTAGACAGAGATAAGTGGTGGTGGCACTTCTGTTTTTTGGTACACAACGTGGGTACCGCGGCCGGAGAAATCGACCTCCCGCACCTTGTATGACATGGATCTAGACATGTTAGGTTGGCAAGGAAAAGCTTGGAGGCTGGAGGGAGATTCTAAATTTCAAGGGTTAGCAGCGGCGGTGATCTACGCGGCGGCGCGATTAGGTGAAAGGAGTGGGTGAAAGGAGAAGAGGGAGTCGGGAAGCCGCCGATCCCGGAGGGGATGGAAGTCGTCGATCGGTGCGGCGGCAACGGTGTCGCTGGCTCGGTTGGAGACAAGGTGTGGCGGCGACGGTGTTCTGTGTGTTGAGATGGATTGGGTGGTGTTCTGTGTGTTGAGTTGGCTTTGCTTGGGTGCTTCATGATGTTAACGTCTCGTGAATGAACTTCTGGGAGATTTGATGATTTGCCCTCTTTTTCATGGTGCAATTGATTAGTTGCCCTATATGTCTCACTGACATGTGGCCCTAGGACCCGCATGTCAGTGAGACATTATAGGGCAAATAATCAATAGCACATGTAAGTAAGGACAAATCATCAACTGATCCAAGAACTTTTACTGTATAACTTATTAACTTTTACAGTACAGCTTATTAACATCTACTTTCCAACTTGTTAACTTTGGACTAGACCAATTAGTTTTGCATAGAGATGGGCACTTTCTGCACTGATCTTAAATGAAACTAGCACAGAGCACGTAAATAAAACTAGCACAGAGCACGCACTACGCTGCTTCTAATCGGGCAAAATATATTTTTCATAAAAATTTCTCGATGTAGAATACATTTTCCGATTAATCTTTAACTTTTTTTTGGGTATAACACAACACGCATAGTTTTTTCGATGAATCTAACTCTGTGGTAAAATGGGAAAAAACTATGTTTCAGAAAATATCGGCGTCCAATCAAATAATATACCTGTTACAGAAAAGGTTGGAGTTAAAGATGCGATACATGTTTCTTTTGTCGAGTTTAATACTCTATGTGTTCGCGAGGTAATGATACATGTTTCCAAAAAAATTCGGAAAATATGAGCATTCGACCGAATAATATGTTACGGAAAAGATTAGAGCTAAAGTTGCAATACATGTGTCTTTGGTCAAGTTTAGTACTCTATGTATTCGCGGGGCAATAATACATGTTTCGAAAAATATTAGAGATCAAGTTGTACAAAAAAATGTATAGATCGGGTTGCACACAAAATTCTATTGACAAAAATGTCGAGTTTACTACTCTCTGTGTTCACGGAGTAATAATACATGTTTCGAAAAATATTAGAGATCGAGTTGTACCAAAAAATGTATAGATCGGGTTGTACAAAAAAATTTATTGACGAAAATGTCAACTTTAGTACTTTATGTGTTCGCGGGGTAATAATACATGTTTCGAAAAATATTAGAGATCGAGTTGTACAAAAAAAAATATAGATCGGGTTGTACTCTTCTGTTATTTGAGGCCACACATTCTATGTACGATGATAGGCTGTTTGCACTCTTGATCTGTAGCAACTGAGGACTAGTTAATGATAGTTGTGAGGACACTGCTGATCCTTAGATATTTGTGGTGTGCAGCTTAGAGCCTTTTTACAATCTCGTAATCTTCAAGACACAAAGATATATGCCAAGGTTGAAAATAACGAGGTAATTATTATGCTTTTATGAAGATACTGTTGTCTTTTTTTTCACTTCTATATTATGATTAAATGCATTGTTCATTTCTTTCTAGGGTTTGGAACATTTTGATGAAATTCTCCAAGAGGCAGATGGTATCATTATCTCCCGAGGTGACCTGGGAATTGACCTTCCACCAGAAAGGGTAAATTTGGATCTTTTCCAAAACCCAAAGTTTCACTGTTCATCCCTAGTATGCTATCAGATATTTGTGTATTCATTTCTATTCATGATGCCTTTTCGCCTTGACACGATAATAGTTAATTAATACAGCAACATGGTGACAAGAATATCTACATTGTTATGGTTTTTATCAGTTTACAGTTAAAAGTGATTCATTTATCCCTGATAGGCTGCAGATACTTCTGAAAGAGCACCCGTTATATGCTTATCAATTTACAGTTAAAAGTGACTCATTTAGCTCGGCTAGGCTGCAGATACTTCTAGAAATAAGTTTACAAATCCTGATTCAGGGTGAACAAGAGAATAAAGATCATGAAATTCAAATGGATCTGATAGATATGCATGTTATTTACCTGTGTTGTGCCATAAGAACGCCACTTTGATGGATCAGAGCCGTCACGTGGGAACACATCTACTAAAACAGGCATTGGGGGCCTGTACTTAGCAATTAACCTGCAGACAGAGAATGCAAAAGTGATTAAGTGAATTAATAGCATTTGCGTGGTGGGAACTTGTCTAGTGAAGTGCTGATCTTGTGGTAGTATAGAGCACCTAGCAGCATTCCCCGAGAAAGTGAAAACAACAATAGCAGCAGCTTTTACTTTCATTGCAGAACGAACTACATGTGAAGAATGCAAGTCAATAATATTCCAGATTAGAAATATGTATCTGTTCCTACTTCCTAATGATTTAAAAGTATTTACCGCTGATGATGCCACAGATTCTTCATGGGGCATTGGTTCACCTACATGCCTCACTATTTTCTTTAAATGAAGTGATTGGTCATACACAGTCTCAGACTAGAAGAATAATTTAACATTGATCAGCCAAGCAATTCAGATGGCACTACGACAATTTATTCATAAAACAGGTAGAAACATACTTCTGCACATATTCTGCCCACAGTACTCACTGCATCAACAGGATACAGCCCCCGAAGTGTCTCCACACCAAGCAAAATACCATCGGTTCCTGCAATTTGAGCAGCATAGGAAATAAGTAACAAATTAGTGAAGTGGTTGGAATACAGTACAGGTTTACAGACCATCTAGGACAGCATTTGCAACATCAGTCGCCTCTGCACGTGTAGGACGTAGATTGTCAATCATGCTGTCCACAACTCTAGTGATGATCACAGGTTTGCCAGCCAGGTTGCATTTCTGAATAGATGTTTTTTGGGTCTTCAAATATGCCACCAAAATTTAACTAGGTACAAAGGGAAAATAATCCTATGGGACCCGGGTCATGGATGTGGAGGTTACTATCTTCCTCAATAACCCACACATTCATGATTGGCATCGCCATGTGTCATATTCTGAAAAGGGTCCAACCTTACATGCATAAGACCAGTGTCTTGTACCAGGTGGAAATTAATTGAGTGTATAATCCGTGGAAATCAAATGTAAAAGTTGCCAAGAAATTCACAAAAAATTGCAGATGCAGGGAGAGGTACTTCCATGTCCATGTAAACTTTCAATATCAAACTCAATTGCTTTCAGAAGATACCAAATTGACAAGCAGAAGGAATAGTGAAGAACAGTGGGGGCCCTGTATTATGAATGGAGTACTAAATTAAAAACAATTATAGGACATTGTACTAGCTATGTTTCAAATATGTAATTACCCATTAACCACATACCCCCTGATACCTAACTGTACAACCAATTATATGATTGCTAACTAAGGAAACAGAATTGTTTTGATCACTAGTCATAACTAATTAACATCCCATTCCTTGGGAATCTACGGTTAAAGCACAGTAACCATCCTCAGGCAAACCAGTTTAAAGTGTAAAACCAAAGCAACTACAACAAATTATAACAAAGCGCACGACAACAAATATTCGTATAAACTGACAATGTAATTCATTACAAAACACAGGACTCTCTTAATCCTCGTCTGATTAATCCACTTTTTAAAAGATATCAAAAACTAAGAATTGAAGGATTTTATTGTTCAATGTTTAGATAGCCTCTCTGGTCTGTAAAATACATATCTTCAATGATCATTATTTGCTTTGCGAGGACGTAAGTGTGCCAGACTGCTGTAAGAACTGACAATGTAATTCATTACAAAACACAGGCTTGAATGTTGTTGATCATTACAGTGTTTATTCCTGATCCTTATATTTTTGTTAAGCCATTCATTGTCCCTTAAATCACCCTCCTATAGACAGTAAGTTTTTCCACTTTCCAGGAACAGGTTGCTATCTTACGAGTTGCTGTCGTACAACCAATCACAGAAGTAGGATTTGCTGCTATAATTTAATTACCTTCAGAAGTCGCCCAGATTCATATACTTGGAGACACTACGAGGGCAATAGGTGACATCTGCACCTAGTTCTCTTTGGGTGTCAAACTCGGCCACACCTTGCAGTGTGTTGTCTTGTCTGTCATGTCAACTGCGAGAACCCATGCCTTGGGGTGCTGGAATTTGACCCTGGTCATCAAGTAAACAACATCTTTATCGTCCATGCTCGGAGTGGGTTCAGATACACAGAGGTTCTGCAAAGTAAACTCTGCTGCGGCCTCACTGTCCTGTGATGGTTTATGCTGCAGCAATTCAGAGAGAAGCTGTGAATGCATAGGGTTGTTGCAGTCAATCTTAGAAGCTTCGGCCTTTAAGTCATCTTGCCAGTCATCGAAAGAATCAGTCATCTTGTAGTTGCTCCAAGTGGTGATGGTCCAGCCATCGACCCTCAAGGAGGGGCCACCGGTTTCATCATCATCATCAAGAAGCCGTTTGCCATGCTGTTCCAGATTGACAAACTTGAGGCAGCCCTCATTGCCTCTCTTGATGAAGGCAATGCCGCGATGAGGCTTTGGACATCCAAATTCGAGTCCCCTCTCTTGGCAATAGTTGATTTGTCTCATCGGGAACGGCAAAGGTACACCTCGGAGCGCGGGGTTTGGGTGGAGCACGTCGCAGAGTAGGATGCCGCGCCACAGATCGACCCAGCCCATGGTACCGCCTTCACCTCCGAGCGTGATCACGGTGCTTGTCTGATGGTAACGTAGCGTATATGCGTTCTTGGGGAGTTTGATCGGGAAGTCCCTCTGTGGCGCCTCCACAGATATCTCCTTGGATCTCCATTTCTCAATCTTGGAGTCTAATAAGTGGAGTGTGTACACATTACGTGTGATTGTGGAAAGCAGCGCGGCGACGGTGTAGTGGTCACCGTGAGGCAGGAGGCCGACCTCGTCGTCATGGAAGAGGATGGGGTGGGGTCCGTGGGGATGGGGGAGTAGCTGAAGCAACGGGCGTTTGGGGTCGGCCCGGTAGATGAAGTAGTCGCACTCCCGCGGCGACGGATAACGTTTTCGGCACCCGATGGCGACGCGGAGGAGGAGGAGGTCATCCACCACGCGGAGGATGCGGGGTATCTCCGTGAAGGCGCTGGGGCCCAGATCGGGGCAGTGCACGAACAGCTCGGAGGGGAACGGCGGTTGTGCGGGCCAGAATGACACCTCGATGGGCTGCTGCTTCCTCGTGAAGTCCTTGGCGGTGGTGGCGTTGGGTTTGTCGCCGACGAAGGCACGGGCGTTGAGCAGGACCCAGGCGGGGCGGCCGGAGGCGGTGGTGGTATCGGTGGCCATGGGAACGTCGACTGGATTTGGACTGGGACAAGCGGTGGCGGTGGCGGCGCCGGAAACAATGGGGAAGGAGAGACTCGATTGCTAGGGTAGATTCAATGGACGAGAGCACGAGACGCAAGCATCTAGGCAGGGCTAGTAATGCGCCTTGTCGTACCACGAATCCCACCATGGCCCGAAATGTTTGGCGCCGAAAACAAGGGGAAGGACAAAGGCATTGCTAGTACTCGATTGCTAGGGTTTGCAATAGTTTCAATGGACGAGAGCACAACACACTTATGTGCTCTATCTAGGCAGGCCTAGTAATGGGCCTTGCCCTACCACGAATCTAACCATGGCCCGAAATATTTGGCGAAAATCCTGTCTAGCCCAACTTAACATTGATAAAACCTAGTCCAGCCCAACGCATTATCGAAATTGGAGGACTATGATTGGCCAGCAGATTCTGGCCTGGTTCTTTCCACCGTTTGGATTATGGATTATGAATTGTGGTTTTTTCAAACGTATAAATGTTTTGGTTTCTCGAAACGGTTTTTGGAAAATCTTGAAGCCGCTGATCAAAGCTCTCAAATCCAAGTTGAACCAAATGTTCTAACTTTTCAAAGCCACTTCATGAAGCTATCGAAGTTCAGCTTTCATTGTAATCCTTAGCTGAAACAAGCAGCCTCTCAACCCCCAATGTCCATGTGTAATTCATGTTTGGATGTTCTCGTCACATTCTCTTTGTCGATTGATTGAAAATCATTTGGCACATCGCATATGTCACCAAGGGGTACTCTCCATAGACACGCGATGTTGTTGCTTTGGGAAATTCTCTCGGCGGCAAAAGATGGGTTGTGTCTGGTGAGGGATGTGTTCCATTCGATGATTAGGGATGGCAATTGTGTGCGGTAGGCTATAGCATCCAAAATTTACATTTCTGAGTTTTTAGTTTTTATTTGGATTTATGTGGATTTTCTTAAATTTTCTATATTTTAAAAAGGTTTTTACTTCTTTCAAATTTTAAAACTATTTTATGTGAACAAATAAAAACCAAATTTAAGTTGGAAATAAGTTTTCTAAGTTCAAAAAGTCTTAGAGAATTTTTCTATGTTTATAGCAAGGGTGAGCACATGGAGTACTCAGTAAGTCATGCAACAGATTACAAGTCTATATAGCTACGTGCAAGGCTTACCCAAAGATAGCTGATATGACTCATTTTGTATAAAACTGAATTTGCATTTGAAATATGATAAATAGAATGAAAGTGGTAAAACAAATAACGATAATATAACACTTATTTCTTTCGAAAGACACACATCTAAACGCTAAGGGAAAGAAGCGACAAGTCGTCGGTATCGTTGGTGCTATTAAAGTCGATACCAAAGGGTAGAAGCCGAAAAAGGTAAGTACAGAATGGTTGGAAGTCGATTATTGTGATAAATTCGACATTCAAATATCAACATTTTGTATTAAGAGGTTAGATACATCATCGACTAAGAGTAAGCAAAATGTTTACATCATCGGCTAAAGGATAAGCAAAACGTTTACACCATCAGCTAAAGAGTAAAGAAGTAGACACCTGAGGATTGAAGGAAAAGGTAGAATCCAAACAAAATACAGCAATCCCGAAACGAAAGGTGCTCAGGGATTGTGGCATCCCTACAAAAGAAATGAATGGCGCCAAGAATTATTACAACATTTAGTGAAGCCGACGACGCTACCTGTCAGGGATGCCACCAGCACTAGAACTGCTGCTGGAGTTTGATGACTCTTGGAGGGCAGCGTCGGTTGGAGGAGCTGGAGGAGGTGTCGGTTCATCATCAGAGTTGATGGAGACGACGACGGTCATGGCTACTGTAGAAGCGCTACCAGTTGACTCCGCGTCATCCGCTGCGTCGGCTGGGAGAGGATCGGCGGCCTCGGGGGTAACCTCTGCAGGATCAACAGACGCGCCAGCATTGAGTTCCGCAGCGTTGGCAGAAGGGACGGCGGCATCAGCATCAAACTCCTCCTGAAGGGCCCGGGCAATGGCTTCATCGTCAGCTCTCTCCTCTTCGGCGCGGACCTCGGCCGACAGTTCTTCCTGAAGAACTGCGGCAATGGCTGAATCACCATCCAATGAAGAGTAATCAGAGATATAGCCAGAAGAGGAGGAGGAAGATGAAGATATGGTGCAGAAAGTAAAAAGTTACCGTGAGATTAAGTGGTAAAAATTGTGAATCACTGGGTATTTATAAGGCAAATCGGGCAGTTGAATCGTTATGGCACGGAGAACGAAACATCTCTCAAGTAAATGCAGGTGGAGCACTAAGCGATTCGACACAGGAGTGATTATAATGTGGCTTCTCAAGAAGATGACTGCAAAAAAGGAGATGAAGCAATGGAGTTGACAATCTGCTAAAGCGCTAGCGGTTAATTTTTGGGACATGTTCGTACATATCCCAAAAATGGGGGCATATGTTAGCACCCAAAATTGAGCGACCGAAGAATTGGTCAAAATAGGTGTAGCTTCGGTACAAGTCTGGGGAAGCCGATATGGGTTCGGATCAATAGAGGATGATGTAATATCGAAATGTAGGGTCACGATTGTTTGGTAAGATGTAGATTGGAGGAAAGACCAAAGCCAATACGACCAGAGTCAGATATGACCATGCCCAGGGTGGAAAGAAGAGTTTGAAGCCGATACAAGCAGAAGACAAGACCAAAGCAGATACGATCAGGCTAAGGGCTATAAAAAGGGGACGACGGTCTATGTCAAAGAGAGAATCATCCACACAAATCAATCTATACTTTTCCTTTCTTTTGCATGGGAGTAGACATTTAGTATGTAATTTTTTCCTTGTAATACACTTTGATCAATATAGTTGCGCATCGCCGATTATTTGTCTTCGTTGCATTACGCCTTACCAGGTCCAATTTTTGCTCTGATCTTACTGCGCATCGCTTTTTTGGGAGAAGCGGCCTTTTACCCTCATCTAACTGACCCATAGAGTTGATTAGATCTACCGGTTACCGCGATCTGTGTTGGTGTGCTCTAAACCAATCAGATCTATTCATCATCAAGTTTCAAATCGGTTTATCTATCGATTTGCTTAGTGCTCGTTCCTCTTGCTGATTACAGGACCAAATCGGTTGGCACGCTCATGACCCATAACTGAATCTGGCGTTCTCATGTATCGGTGGCGATCAACCCTTCGTCAAGTTTTTTGAAAAATCTGCGATTACATGCGGTGCCGCCTGAAGTGAAGGCTACTGAACACGAACGCCATGAACCAAGGCCCCAACCCTGGCATGTGTCTTTCTCCTACGCTAGGCCCTCGAACACACCTGCCTCAAGACATGGGGCGGTCGGGCGGAGAACGTGAAGGCTGCCCAGGACGCGCTCCTCCTGCGCGCCAAGGCCAACTCCCTGGCCCAGTGTCAGGACCCGTTTTGAATCCGAGTATAAAAAGGAAGATGCAAGGAAACAGCAGCAGTAATCGATAAAAGAAAGGGATAGGAAATCGAAGAACAGAAACAAATGAGAACTGGGAGCACGAAAGAGTAAAGTAGTGTTTAGATCGGTATGTTGTTGTGAGACTTCACCCACTCCCGTAACAACCCATACTTATACTCTGCTCTTTTTACCAAGGTTCACTCACCCAGATGAAAGTAAAAGCTAAAGAAAATGACAACAACGTTAACATGAGCAGTAATTTCTGAGTCCTATTACAACCGTTGGATTACACTTGATGAAACGGTATCAGTTCATCTCAGCTGCTCCTTGACTGAACTAAACCCAATCCTTTTTCCCAATCAGACTCTGAAGCTCTGTATCTGACAATCCCCCCCCCTTTTGAGATCCTTGTCCTCAAGGATTGAAGTTTGGAAATATTTTGGAAATGAAATCAGCATCCTCCCACGTGGCTGCCTCTGCTGGTAAGTTGGCCCATTGAACCTTCCATTGAACTACAGCTACATTATTCCGAGGTATCATTCTCCTCTCAAGAACTGCAACAGGCTCAATCAAAATATTTCCTTCACCATCCACTAGAGGTAGACTCTTTTCTGGGACTGCCCTGTTACCAACATGCCTCTTCAATTGACTAACATGAAAGATTGGATGGATGTGACATCCTTCAGGCAATAATAGTTTATAAGCCACTTTTCCAATTTTTTCTAGAACTCGGAAAGGTCCATAAAACTTGGTGTGCAACTTCAGCCGGTTATGTAATCCCAGAGAATTGTGCCTGTATGGTTGCATTTTCAGATACACCATGTTTCCTTCCTCAAATTGTCTTTCAATTCTATTTTTATCAGCAAAGTGCTTCATCCTTGAAGTAGCCTTCTCCAAATTGGTCTTGATTGTTTCTATCACATTCTGTCGTTCTCGGAGTCTATCTCTATTTTCTTCAGTACAATCATCAAAGAGTATGGACTCAGTAACCATTGGTGGTTTCATTCCATACAAAGCTTGGAAGGGAGTCATTTGTAAAGAGGTATGAAATGAGGTATTATACCACCATTCAGCATGTGATAACCAAGAATGCCATTGTTTTGGCTTTGAGAAAGCCATGCATCTCAAATAATTCTCCAAGCATTGATTGACCCTCTCTGTTTGCCCGTCTGTTTGAGGATGATACGCGCTGCTCAATCTGATTTTTACTCCCAAAACCTTGAATAACTCCCTCCACAAAGTACTGGTGAAAATCCGATCCCTATCTGAAACCATCACCATGGGCAATCCATGTAATTTGTATATGTTATCCAAGAAAAGAGTTATGATATGTTGAACCGTATAAGGATGACTCAAGGCAATAAAGTGAGCGTATTTAGTAAACTTGTCAACTACGACCATTACAACATCCTTCCCATTTGATTTTGGAAGCCCTTCCACAAAATCTAGTGAAATATGAGTCCAAGCCATTTCAGGTAGGGGTAATGGTTGGAGCAATCCTGGGTATGGTACATTTTCAGACTTACTCTTTTGACATATGGCACAAGATTTGACATACGCTGCAACCATAGCCTTCATTCCAGGCCAATAAAACAGTAATTTCAGTCTCTGATAAGTTGCCCTTTCTCCAGAATGTCCTCCCAATGCAGAGTTATGAAAGGATTCTAACAATTGTTCTTTCAGCCTTGTACTGTTGCCAATGTATAATTTCCCTTTATACCTTAATATGCCTTTATTCAAAGTGACTGGATGAGCACTGTTGGCATCAATCCTCAGTTTTGCTTCCAGCTCTTGACATTTCTCATCATTCGCATAGCTCTGGATAACTTCAGTAATCCATTCGGGAATAGCTATAGTAATTGACATAGCTTCCTTGGTAGGGTTCTCTCCCGATAGAGTAGTAAATGGCATGGTATCTTCCATATGATTCACTCTGGACAGAGCATCTGCCGCTCTGTTCTCTCTGCCTTTCCTATATTCCACTCGATAGTCATATCCCAATAGCTTGATGAGTAGCTTATGCTGCACCCCATCAGTCAACCTCTGCTTTCGACTATAAACTTCAAACTTTGTTGATCTGCATTTAATTATCACTGTAGAGCCTAACAGATAATGTTTCCACTTTTTCAAAGCTTCCAAAATGGCTAGAGCTTCCTTATCATAGATAGATAGTGCACTTGCCTTGGGACCAATACTTTTACTCATGAAGGCAATGGGTCTTCCTCCTTGCATCAAAACTGCACCTAATCCTTTGCCGCTGGCGTCTGGTTCCAATACAAACGGCTGAGAAAAATTGGGAAGTGCCAACACCGGAGCTTGAGTCAATGCCTTCTTGATATCAATAAACGATCTTTGTTGTTCATCTGACCATAGGAAAACATTCTTTTTTAATGAGTTAAAGAGAGGACGGCATATTAACCCATAGTCTTTGATGAATCTTCTGTAGTAACCCGCCAAGCCCAAAAATCCCCATAATCGAAGTTATATTCTTGGGAATGGGCCATTCTCAGATCGCCTTGACCTTTTCAGGGTTGGTTGCTAGGCCATTCTCCGAGATAATATGCCCAGATACTCAATTTGATTTTGTCCAAAACGCATTTACTTCTTTTTGCAAATAATTGATTTTCCATCAAGATCTCCAACACAATCTTCAGATGAGTCTGATGCTCATTAATATTTGAACTGTAAATCAGTATATCATCAAAAAAAAACAAGAACAAACTTCCTCAAAAACTTGCCCAAAATGTTGTTCATCAATGCTTGGAAGGTAGCCGGAGCGTTAGTGAGTCCAAATGGCATCACAATAAATTCATAGTGCCCAAAATGAGTGCTAAAAGCTGTCTTGAAAATGTCCTCCGACTTCATCCTAATTTGATGGTACCCCGACCTCAAATCCAATTTAGAGAAATATTTTGCCCCATATAATTCATCTAACAGGTCTTCAATAACCGGAATTGGATATTTGTTTTTGATCGTGTTAGCGTTGAGTTGTCGATAATCAATACATAATCGCCAAGTACCATCTTTTTTCTTAACTAAAATGGCAGGAGATGAGTATGGACTTACACTCGGCCGGATGGTTTGAGACTTTAGTAATCCCTCTACTAAATCTTCCATTGCATCCTTCTTGTGGTGAGGTAACCTGTAAGGTCTAATATTCACTGTCTTTGAGTCTTGTGTTAGAGGAATAGTGTGATCACAATCTCTAGCAGGTGGTAACCCAATCGGTTCAGCGAAAATATCAGTATAATTGTTCAAAACTTTTTCTATTTCCTCTGATTTCTCAACAGATGAATGATCAGTGGTTAATGTAGCCTTTGTATACATTAAGGCTCCAATCACTCCTTTCTCCAGCAACTTAATCAACCTCAATTCATTGATTACACCATATTTTAGAGGGAAAGTTTCATCCAGGAACTCCACCTTCTTGAGCCCATCTTTGAAAATTTCAAACTTCCTTGTTTTCAGATCCAGACTTACAGGGCTGTGTTGATAAATCCAGTCTGATCCCAGAATAATATCATAACCCTTTAGGGGTAGAACCAGGAATTCAGAGCAGAAAGGTTCCCCTTGGATGGTATAATTACAACCTTCGCATTTTGATTTGCAGTCAATCGTCATGCCATTCGCTACAGCAACTTGCTCTGACAAATGATTGCTGATTCGGCACTCAACCTGGATTACCTTTTCAGGAGTAATAAAAGTGGAGGTGCTTCCACTATCAACCAATGCAATAGCATATACTTTTCCCAATTTAATCTTCAATGTAAAAGTCATGAGTCCAGAACTGGTTCCAGTTACAGCACACATAGATAACTGGGGTGTCTCCCCTTCTGAATCCTTGTTGATCGGACTTCCAGGTGGAGTGGTGAATTCTCCTTCGGGATTTGCCTCCACATCCTCACCATCATCTTCCACTGTGATTAGATGAATTTGCTTCTGCATTCGACATACCTTGCTATGACCCGGTGTCCAAGGTTCCTGACATTTATAGCATTTTCCCATATTCCACTTTGCTGTACCAGGAAGCTCAGATCTATCCTGATTTTCCTTCTTGTTTGAATTCTTCTCCCCTTTCTGGTACAAATTTCCTGGATAATTCACCTTGGTATTACTACCACTGCCCAAACTTCCCATCTTCTTATATATACTAATGTTCTCATAATTTCTTGCATGGGCATAAGCTTCTACAAGAGTTTGAGGATTTAAGGATTTCAGAGGTACCCCTGATATAATTCCTTAGCCCAGATATAAAATACTCCAAGAAATATCCTTCAGTTAAACTTGGGTTATTCCTTTTAACCAAACTCATATTTTCCTCAAATTTGTCAATATAGTTCTCAACAGTTCCCGATTGTATCAGCCCTCTGAAATTTTCAATGATCTCAAACTTAGATTCAGCAGCAAATCTCTGACAAATCAAGCTGCAGAATTGACTCCATGTTAGAGAATCAGTATTGATTCTATTGCTAGTGATCCACTGATCTGCTCTCCCAGTAAGGTGCACTTCAGCTATAACAACCTTTTGCCATTCCGGAATCTTCCCTAGCGCAAAACACTTTTCAGCCTTCCTAATCCAAGCCTCTGGATTACTGCCATCAAACTTAGGAAAATCCACTTTTGGCCCTTTGCTAAAATGCCCGACATATTCATTTCGTTCTTCATTATTTTGAGCTATTCCCTCTCTGAATCCTGTCACTGGAATCTCCCTTGACCACTCATTTCGGCTCAAAGGTGTAGTCACAGATGAATGAGACAACATAATATAAGGCGCTCTATATGGAGGCACAATGGGTGGGTTGGATGGAATAAATTGCGGGGAAAATGAACCAGGTGCCATGATAGAAGGATAAACACTTACTCCATATGTTCCATTAACTGTATTTTCCTTTTCTCTGTTCTGTCCAGATGACAGACTTGCTGCATAATTTGAAATACTGAATGGGATGGATTGAAGATTATGAAGGTTGGTACCGTGAGATAAATGTGGAACATAAGAATGGCCACTTCCTGGCGTCCCATAAATATTGACTCCTGCACCAGATGAAAACCCTTGTTCAGTTTTTTCCATCATTGCTAATGTGCTAGACACCTCTCTTTCTTCTGATTTGTCCATCAAGATCTTCAACATACTTGCTATCTGATCAATCTTATCAGTATTTCCCTCCAACTGCTTCTGAAATCTTTCCATTTGCTCTTTAGCAATAGCTGAGCTCTCCCCAATCTGAAGTTGTATACTCTCTACATCCTTCTTTAAATTCTCCACGTCACTAATCAACCCAGATCCAATCTCTTCCTCCACACCTTTTCCCACTTTAGGCATCTCCCACAGAATAGCCTCACCACTCCAATCGGGAATTTTACAGGGAGATTCAAGTTTTCCCCCAAACCCTCACTACTATTAGATCAAAATCTGATTATCTCACTTCAGGAATTTTACAAGGAAACAAGTTCCTAAACCTTGAGATTAGAGAAACCCCAAATTTTAAATATTAGCCGAGGATTGCAGGCGCCCTGATACCAAAAACTGTCAGGACCCGTTTTGAATCCGAGTATAAAAAGGAAGATGCAAGGAAACAGCAGCAGTAATCGATAAAAGAAAGGGATAGGAAATCGAAGAACATAAACAAATGAGAACTGGGAGCACGAAAGAGTAAAGTAGTGTTTAGATCAGTATGTTGTTGACAGACTTCACCCACTCCCGTAACAACCCATACTTATACTCTGCTCTTTTTACCAAGGTTCACTCACCCAGATGAAAGTAAAAGCTAAAGAAAATGACAACAGCGTTAACATGAGCAGTAATTTCTGAGTCCTATTACAACCGTTGGATTACACTTGATGAAACGGTATCAGTTCATCTCAGCTGCTCCTTGACTGAACTAAACCCAATCCTTTTTCCCAATCGGACTCTGAAGCTCTGTATCTGACACCCAGCTCGGCAGGTACACTAACGACGGCGAGGCCGCATATACTAGTGGTACCTTGAGGGCACTGTAGCCAGTGTGTCGTTACAGGTTGAGATGAACAAAAAAAAAGTATAGTGCATTTTACCTTACGTAAATAGGAGTAACTTGGTATGGTTACTGCTGTATTCACATGATTTCTAGGGCTTGTTAACAGTTTACCTTACCTCTACCAAAAGTCTTCAGTAGACAAATCACAAACCTCTATGTGGCATGTGGATTTCGTTGCAGCGAAGTTTTGTGGGAGTGAATGTGAAAGATCAGCGCTGCATTGGTGCATAATTATCTGTTCTTCCACTTTTTTTAATTTGTTTTACTGGCTAAGAAAAAGGGAAGTGTACAGCTTACCACAATGCTGGTGTCTCACTAATAGGAATGGCAACGGGTATATACCCAGTGGGTATCACCACCCCGTACCCATACCCGTGTTCGTAAAATTCACCCGTTATAATACCCATACCCGCACGTGGGTACAAAATTTACCCGCACTGCAGTGCGGTCTGCACGTACCATGGATAATCCGCACCCGCAATCTAAAAGTGGAGAGTGGAGACCTGGTCCAACCGGCGTGCTTCAGAGTTCAGACAATCACTTTGCATGGTGAAGAACATTCAGACCACTGTGAAGAACTGAAGCGAGAATCAGACATGTCACTCTAGAGATATGTCACTTTGCATTCAACTGACATATCACTTTGCATGACAGCATGAACATTCAAGATTCAACTGACATATCACTTTGCATGAACATTCAATTGACATAGCAACAATTGACAGAAGCCATGGAGAACGATTGAGCGAAGCCGCGGGGAACGATTCAACACAATTATTGTTTAGAACTTTAGATTGTTTATGGGCCGCCTCGTGGAGTCGTGGGCTCTTGCATCGCGGGTTGGGCCAAATTATCAGTGGATCAGACCCACGGGTGAACGGGTACGGGTAATAGTAGAACGGACCCGTACCCGCTCTACCCACTAGGTACTAAATTTTGCCCGTTAGTAGACCCACGGGTATGAAAAATAGTCCATACCCGGCCCCTAATAGAGTAAATACCCGTCGGGTTTCGGGTTTCGGGTCCCCGTTGCCATCTCTACTCACTAACAACCTGTAACAAGAATCCTAGATTTTATAGTGAGGACCGACTAGGAAGAAACCAAAGATATCCCATAGCTTCCAGTTCTTCAAAAGAAAGGGCTCGGGTCTGTGTTGTAATTGAAGCATCGACCAAACACGTTTGCATAATTTGCTCAATGTGAAAACTTGGCATTAGGCAATCAATGTATGCAGAACCTCAGGGCTCTACAATCCAAGCTTGAACCTCAGGACTCTACGATCCACTCCGATACACAGATATGAACTGCCTCAAAACCTTAAAACCAAATCAGAAACCTAATTGCAACCCTAATAGAGCTTATTTGGTTTTAATCGTGTTTCGTTCTTGATCTGGTTCTTGGAATTGGGGAGATTGGACGGAGGTAGTTGAGACTTACCTGGCATCCATCGCTCGGACCGTTGGTCCTTCACCCGCTCCACCGCCCGGTCGCCGCGCGCGCGTCATCCCCGCTCAGCCTCGGCCATGGCACTGCCTGCTCCCTCTCTGCTTGGTCGTTGCTGTCTCGTCGCCCGCGTCATGCTTCGCCCCACCTCGGAAGTCGCCACCTTGGATCCCCGTCGCCTTCGCCAACTCCCGTCGCCTCCGCTCCTTGCCGTTGGCCCCGCGCCCATGCCGCACGCGGCTATAAAGCTCGCATCCCGCCCACCTTCGCCTCCCCTTGCTCGCCTCCCCATCGTCCTTGGTGAGCCCCCTGCCTCTTCGTCTTCCTCTCCGGCTGAAGCCGCGCCGCCCTCCCCATCTTTTTCTCCGCCTCCAGTTGAGAGCGTCGCCGCCACCTTCTTTTTCCCCTCCGCCCGAGCTCATCCCGAGCCGCCCCACTCCCTTCCTCCGGCCACCCTCGCTCGCCCTCGCCGCCACCCCAGATCGCCCCACCGCCACCGGATCACCGCTGCCACCCAGCCGCCCGAGCCGCCTCCGAAATCGCCGCCGCCGCCCAAACCCCCCTAACCCTAACGCCGCCGTGTGGGCTGAGCCATCCGGCACTGTGCGGCCCATGCACAGTGCTGCCTTTCTTTTATTTTCGGAGTTTATTTCGAAAATCAGTTTTCCAAAATCCGAAAATAGCCCAAAAATACTAAAAAAATTCTGAAAAATTCCACACATCCAAAAATAGCAAAAATTACATATTCCGAATCATCTCGCCATTCCGAGTCCAAAAACACTTTCCGTTCCGCCATACAAAGTCCATACATTTCTAAAAATACCCAAAATGCCCTTCGAACCTCTCTCCGGCCCTCCCTCCGTTTTATTTACTATTTTCTTCATTATTGTTCTTCTTTTATTCGTTTGTTTAATGTGGTCATTTGTGTGCGCTAGACCCGACCTTGGAACCCGTCCCAGAGTAGTACGAGGAGCAGGAGCAGGAGCCGGACGCGACCGGCACCGAGTTCGATTACGTCGACGACGACATAGGACTCCCACTCGCCTCGCAAGGCAAGCCGCACTCCTTGAACATGTTGGACCCATAATAATAATCTAGTAATACTTATTTTAATACTGCATTATGTTAATATGTTCAAATGCTAGAAATTTTATTTTAGAATGCCATGATGACCTAGCTAGTACATAGCTTGATTAAAGACCCACTTTGTATTGTTGTGACATATTTTCTTGTGCAAACCCTAGACTTAGCTATTGAATCTCGTATGCTAGTAGTTAATTAATTTGTCGAGCATCAAAAATTTATGTATTAAAATAAAACCATCAAGCGGTGGGCTTGATGTAGATATATTTGAAAATGTGCTACAGTGAGAGGACTTTGACGAGCAAACCACTAGGTGGCTATGTGCCCGGACCTCGACCGATGATGAGGCCAATGTGAGTGGTTAATTGTTGGTTGGAATTGGCTAAGTCTTAGGCATAAAATAAGTAATCACAACCTTGGGCAAAGTAAATAACTTAGATCCCGCTCAACCACAAGTTGGGTCGGTCAACCCCGTTGACTTGGTCCAACCTAGCTCGGTACTTGGACTCCCCCTTGGAATACTTATAGGTTGGAGCTACCATACTGTGTGTTTTGGGACAAGTATGGATTGCAGGAGCGAACGGGGTGGAATGGAGGTTGACCAGTGGAGTCACCTGCCGATTCTCACAATAGTAGATACCCTCAGTATCGGATCGTGCATCCCGTCGCGGCCCGTGGGACCTGAGTACTGTGTGGTTTTGAGAACTACCGGGTAAGTGCTAAAGAGGGGTAGTTCAACGAAAAGCTTTGATAATCTCAGCTTGGCCGCATGTATTTAAGTTGCATGTAATCCGGTGGCATTAATGGTCGTAGATATCTTGTGGGTAAAGCTGAGCAACTCTGCAGAGTCATGTTTAAGTGGTAATCGATTACGCCGTGCTTCCGATTAATGAAGCTAAGTTTGAACTGGGGTGAATCCCGTAACCTAACCCAAGTAGACTTGTTATTTCCAACTTGACGTAATGATAAACTTGTGAAAACTCCAAATTTGCTTATTTCTATTATGTATGGTTTGTGTTTCACATGCAAAATGAATTTGAAAATAAAATTGCATCCACGATAATAATAACCTTATTGCCAATTCCTTTGTGAATACCCCGCATGTAATATTCAGTCTTTCCTGTGCGGTTTGTTGAGTACTGTTGTGTACTCAGACTTGCTTCTCAACCTATTTTAGAGTTCGAAGACACCGGAGAATTCCAAGAGATCGTAGATGGCAAAGCGATTTGGTTTTAGGGTTCTTTTTCTTTGCTCAGGCCTTGCCTGTGTGGTCTTTTGTGATGTAATATATTCGAGCTCGCCGCTTCCTTTTGTAAAGCTCTGGCTATTAGGCCTTATTTGTATAAAGCAGTTGATTTCGTTCTTATGCTGGCAATGTATGACTTGGTTCCCGGCGGCTAATCTTCCTGGGTAGCCGTTGCGGATTTAAACGCACCCCCTGAAAAGGGTGGTCTGTCACAAGATACTCTAGAAAACCGGCGTATTGGTATCTAATACAGACACGATCCCAATAAGTATCCTATCCATATAAGTGGATTTTCTATTTTTCAAAATAAAATTATTTCCGATCTCTCAATTATAATACCTCTAACAACTCAAAAGAAGATGCTGGAATCACTTATTCCCATCCCACAACCCCTTCTTGTTGTATCGGTCTTATTGGGGAAATAACTATCAGTGTCTATATCGGCGTATCCGGGCATCCTAGACAATCCAAGCTGGAATCTGAGGATTTGAACTCTTGAATTTTGCAGGCAAATCCAGTCTTCGATCATATTTATACGTTAGTCTCATAAAAAATGCCTGAAATCTATATTATTAATTTTTTTTTTCGAAAAGATGACACGAGCTCTACCGATTCATTAAAAGAGAGAACGAATACAGAGTTTAGGAACGTCAATTGTTACAATAGCTGTTACAACAAGCCTGGGTTCGCTTGAGGAGCTACCAACACGAAGGCAACTTCAAAAGCCTAATTGGAAAAAAGACGATCGAAGCGACTAGAAGTAAGTTCGAGCAATAATATCAAAACAGGGAGCACCATAATTATCATGACAAAAGAAACCTCAGGACAGCTAGAGGAATGCTATTATACTATGAAGAAGCCCAGCTAAGGCGCCGGTTGGGGCTGAAAATTAAACTTCCTGGTGAGGTCGAGGTTGGAAACATCCTGCAAAGTTTGCTGAAAAATGGTGTGCATTGAACAGTACTGGTTATTGAAAATGCGAGCATTTCATTCCTTGTAGATGTTCTAGAATCCATAGATTAAAATCTCATCAAAATCCCTACGACGTTCTTTTGGAAAGCTCTTGCGGATATCCTGCCACCATGAAGACACGGTAGGCACCGTAATTGTAACCAACCCGAAGGGTGGTCGGAATTGAAACTTGTGGAACAATCTGCACCAAATCTGTTTTGCAAAAGGGCAAAGCAACATTGGGTGTGTGGCCTATTCAAGTTCATAACCACACAAGCCGCAGACTGCGTAGTGAGGTCATCCTCTCATGGTCAAGTTATCTAAAGTTAAAATCGAATGCTATACCAGCAGCCAAGCAAAGAACCTGTAGTCCGGCACGGATCCAAAGAACTACGCCTTTTATGCCAACTTAGGCCATTCACAATGGGAGTTTCGTTCTCATTAAATGAGATGCCACATAAGCAAAAATAGTGACATGGCAACAAATTTATTAGGAGAGAAGAGAGTTGGGTTTCATGGGGATGAAATCTGGTCTACACGCTTACCAAGTACTTTGAAACTGGGATGAAACCCCACTGAGAGTGATTTGTTTCATCTCTACACCTTTTCTGGATCCCGTGTGGCCATATTGTAGTGTGCTAGATATAATTGCAAGTGGCTACACAATTTATATGGCACATTTGATCACAACACCATCCAACAATTAAATGTTATATCATGCCTATAAAATTGCAAAATGAAACTGTGCATTGAGAGAAGTTGTTTCATTCCTCAACTCAAACATCTAAATATGACATGGCACTATTAGAAACCGTGTAATGAAACTCTCCATTGTGAATGGCCTTAGCTGAGTACTGCCGTATGTATTCCAGCGTTAAGTAATCACATCTTGAACATCTGTCTTAGAGGAAGCCAAAAAAAGCATTGCCACCTCAAAAAACAAAACATACTCTCGTTGAGACTTAGGATTGGAGGAGAAAATCTGAAATCCTTGAGGATGTGTGTTGAGAGGGTAAGTTAAAGCCCTAGCTTGAGGAGATTATTTCCCCTCTATTTGCCCTCATTTGAGGTTTTCTTCAAAAGGTGAGCATTCCTTCAAATCCCTTCGATTTTGCATTAAGAAATTCGATTTTGATTTGGTGAATCTGTTATATATGTCATTAATGCTATTATGGTTGAAACAATATTGGCGAGAAATTATAAAATCCTCGAGGAGAGATGGTGGTTTGGGGCTAAAGTTGAAACCCTAGCTTGAGTATATTTCCCCTCATTTGTGGTTAATTTTCTTCAAAAGGCCAGAGAGGATGTGAATGGGTTACATGTCATTATTGTTGCTATATGTAATGTGATCAATGGTAGAGTTTAGGTTGTGTAACCTATGCGTCTCTCGTTCGAGGGTGCTTGTTTATAAATATGCTAAAATGGCATATTTATAAATAAGTAGTCTTGAATTGTCCACGTTTTTTGGACAATTCGAGGATATGTGTTTCGGGCAAGTTCCTGAGCTATTGTACAACTCTAGAGAGTTTCGGTAGTATGCATCTCCCTGGTGTTCTCCAGATACACACCCTCTTGACCTGTTGTCGAGACATGTATTTGGAGAAGAGCGGGGAGATGCTGCCGAAATTTTCTTTGGAGTTGTACAACAGCTTAGGAACTTGCCCGAACCACATATCCTCGAATGGGATTAGGACCTGACCTAATTGAAATTAGGAGTCATCGTTGGTACGTACTCAATTCCTCGACTTTTTAATTCTTCAACCCTTCTTTTCTTTCATTGATTAATGCATGTCTCTCTATTGTGCGAAGGTAACTAAATAATATATCGGTATTTCAAATAGCTAGTTGTCGCTCGTTGGCATTATTAATTTATTGTTCGTGGTTTAATTGTAGATGGACCGTGAAGAATGGATGTATCAAAAAAGCCGTGTGAGTGCCGAATTTCACAAGGGAGTGAAGGAGTTCATAAGAATTGCAGAAGTAGATATGGTTATGAGGGGTGTAAAGTTCATATATTGTCCTTGCATTGATTGCACCAATCTTAGGAGATTTAACAACTCAGCTCAAATTGAAAGCCACTTGATTCGACGTGGCTTCGTGAGGAATTACACGTGTTGGATCCATCATGGGGACACAGGTAGTACCCCTCCATTACGCAACGAAGACATGCTTCAAGCCGATCACGAGTTGGAGTGTGATATGTTTGATGAGGATAATTTAGATCAAATATTGCGAGATGTGGAGGGAAATTACACGAAAAGAGAGTTCGAAAAATTTAAAATCTTGATGGAAGACGATGCCAAACCGTTGTTTTCGGGTTGCAAAGCAAAATACAGTAAGTTGGGTTTGGTCCTTGCATTGTTTGAACTGAAGGCAAAACACCGTTGAATGAGATACAAGTTTCAATGCACTTTTAGTTGTTCTATCAGATATGCTTCCGGAGGGAAACGAGTTGCCAACAAGTATTTATGAAGCGAAGAAGCTATTGTGTCCCATGGGAATGGAAATAGAAAGGATACATGCATGTCCAAATGATTGCATATTATACCTTAGCAGCGCATAAGGAAGCGTGCATTTGTCCGGTTTATGGTGTACCCCAGTACAAACAAAAGGAGAAACGTAATGACAAGAAGTGTAAGAGTCGAACCGACGATGGTGAAGATGTGAACAAAGGGGCACCAGCCAAGGTATTATGGTATTTACCCATCATTCCTCGTTTAGAGCGGTTGTTTGCAAATCCTAAAGAGGCAAAATAGTTGCGTTGGCATTATGAATCTCGAAAGGAAGATGGTAAGTTGAGACACCCCACTGATTCGGCTCAATGGAGAAACATTGATTGGCAACATGAGGAGTTTGGTGCCGAGATGAGAAACTGAAAGGACCAACGATGTCGCCTAGAGGGGGGGTGAATAGGCGGATTAAAAATTACGCAGCGGAATAAAAAGGTCCGAGCTGGTCAATCCGGAGTCTCCGGGTTTTGGTCCGGATACTCCGGCTTGTCCGGAGTGTCCGGTATGTAATACCGGAGTCTCCGGGTTAGCTGCTCGAACGCAAACAAAACTACTCTAGCAAGCGCAACAAACTACTAGAAGTAAATAGCAAGAACAACCTAGAACAATTGCAAGACAAGATTTGAATTTACTCAAAGCAAAGAGCTAGAACTAACTTTACAAATTCAAATCTAACCAAGCAAATCTAGGAAGAAAAAGAGAATGCGAGAGACGAGATTTTTCACGAAGTTCGAGGTTCTTGAAGGGAACCCTCGTCTCCGTTGAGGTGGCTCGGTCACACTTGAGCCGGGGTCTCTTTCAACCCGCTTTCCTCCGGTGTTGCACAAATGCACTCGCCGGCTTCACTTCTTGTCTCTTCCCTTCGGAGGCGAGACTCGCCTTCACAAGCAGCAGGGGCTCACCACACGCGTTGGTAGCTCCCGGTGACTCCTAGCCGTCTAGGAGACCTTCAACCTCCAAGAGTAAAAGCACCACGAAGAATCGCTTGGAGGATGAACTAGTGCTCAACAAGACGAAATGAATGCACTTAGCACTTTTCTTCTTCCTCTCCTCACCAAAGAGATCAACAACCAAATTAATTGGTGGGAGGAAGATGGGGGCTCTATTGAATGCTTAGAGATGGTTAGGAATGGCTTGAATGCTGCTATGAATGAGCTCAATAGAGATCCTAGCCGTTGGAGTGGAGTGGAGGCTTTAAATACCCTTTTTGAAAACTAGCCGTTACTCCCGTTTTATGCAGGCCGGAGTGTCGGATAAACAACCCGGAGACTCGGGTTATCCGAGACTCGGACCAAATGTCCGGATACTCGGACCCACTGAAACCAGAGGCAACCGAGGGCTCAACCGGAGACTCGGACATAATGTCGGATACTCGGATTGAATCCGGAGACTCGGACTAAATGTCGGATACTCCGATTACCTGATTCAGTTTCAACTTTAAACTTTTCATAACCAAGTGAAGGAGTGCTAATTTGAGCTGCAAGAAATGATGGTGCGCACAGGCACATCCTAAATTCGATTTGGTCGTACCCCCTTAATAGTACGGCTATCCTTAAGACGCAAATAAATATAAGATTACAATTATGGTCTTGATGCCGTCTTTTTGAGTTTAAGTAGTCGTGGGGGTGTCCAATGTCTTTTCAAGCTCCACATAATCTCGATATCTGCAGTATTCTTGGATAAAACATTAGAACTCTTTAATTGTGTCATCATTAATCACCAAAACAATTTGAGGGGCCTAGATGCACTTTCAATCTCCCCCTTTTTGGTGAATTGATGACAACACAATTAATTAGCAAATAAAATAACGAGAACAATACTTAGGCATAAGATAAAAAAGAGAAGCTCCCCCTAAATGTGTGCATTAGAAGAAATTGAGAGGAATCAAATGCACATTTTTAACGAGAAATACCCGAGAGCTCCCCCTCAAATGCACAAGCATCTCATCACAAATAACTGAAAGCAATCCATGCATTAAATGAGCAATAACGACATCACAACGAACAGACAGAGTTCACAACATAAAATAAACAAAATAACTGAAGCAACACACAAGTCCACCCACCCACACGACAAAGACAACGCTGAAGAACACTCCCCCTTTGGCATCAAGACACCAAAAAGGAAGTCACAGGGAATCACTCGTCATCTCCGTCGTCGGAGGCCTCATACTCAGAGCCCTACATTGTAAATGCGTCACCAGGTATTTGGAGGAGCAGAGGAGGAAGCAATCCCAAACAAAGCATTTGCAGAAGTGTCGTCGCTACTCTCCTCGGAAGACCCGGAGGAGTCGCTGGGAGAGACTGCCTCGCCATTGTGGCGGCGGATGCTGCGAATGTCTTGACCATTCTTCTTGATCTGTCGACTCATCACCTTCTGCCTGGTGGAGATGTCGCGGCAAAGAAGAAAGACGTGCTTAAGCATCCTCTGAAGAGTGCTGCTTGGGACCTCGGACTGCTCAGAAGGAGTGGTGGAGACACACCGAGCAGGAGCAGAGGTAGAGGCCGGGCACGACCTCGTGAAGCCTAGCGGCGAGACCAGGAGCATTTGGAGGGGCTGGAGTAGGCGAGGCGGACCTTGTAAGAAAGATGCTCCTCATCTCGACAAACTTCAGCCCACTCCTTTGAAGAGATCAAGGTCATCACGAAAGGTGCATAGCTGCAATCGGCCATGTTGCTCTGCGCGTTACGCCTCATTGTTTCCCACAAGAAATCGACAATGTCAAAAGGCTCGGTGCTCTCAACGAGGTGAAGCAATGAGTTCCTACCATAGGAACCGATAGCGAAGCATCTCCTCCTTGGGAGAAAGAGTGACTCTCAACATCCTGTTGAGGACAATTTGGAATGTCCTTTAGACCCTTGATGGTCCCAAGCTGTGAAGCTCTGGAAGTGTCATACAAAGCCTCAATCTGCTCGAGAGTCAACACTTTCTTCTCATGAAGCTTTGGGTGGCATTGTACGAGATTGAGCACTCTGGCAAATCTCTTCTTGCTAGCCACATACGGCATTCTGTCGGTCATCCACCAAATGGCCTCATCATTCTTGTCAAAATACAAGGTGGCATAGAAGCGCATGATGACCTCATTGTTCGATCATACTTGTATGCCATGATGTTCTTGATCTGATGCAGCTCGCAAATCTCTATGATCTGAGTGAAAACTGGATTGCCTGCTGCGGCCATGTACTCCCAGTCAATGGTCTTCATGCGAACCACTGGGTGCTCAAGAGGGTATAGGACCGTCTCATAGTAATCAGACTGAAACCGGTTCCAAAACCGCGGTCCACATACTCATCTGGTAGAGCTCAAGGATCTTTCTTCCTTTGCTCTACTATGGCTTTCCCTTTACCAGGTCTGTCCAGGTAGTCAATTACTCTCATTGGATTCACGGACAAGGGATAGTTCCATCTTGGCTTGGCCTTGATCAGAGGACCAATGAAGTGCCCAGTGCAGGCGAATCGACTTCTTTTACGATCACGAAGCCTGGCATGGGTATCGGTGGATGCTCATCTGGATCGAGGAACTTCTTTGAGGAGGAGGCGGGCCAGTCTTGATCTGAAGCTAGCTGGCCTCGAGGTCCGAAATGGGCCTTTTGGCCACTCCAATTCTCTGCCTTTGCGGAGGCTGCCGAGGATGCGGAGGAGAATTGGTGGGAGACGCGCCGGGCGGGAGCACTACCACCGGTACTGCGAAGGGGATCGCTACCCCGGTACTGCGGAGGAGGATCGCTACCACTGCTGCTGCGGAGGAGGAGTGCTACCTCGGAAGTTCCACAGGAAGGATCCATCGACCAGGCGGAAGCGAACGAGAGGAATTAGCCAAGAGACGACGCTAAAAACAGCGACGAATCGAAGCGGCCGAGGCACCCTTACCGGAGAGTCGGACAAAATGTCCGGATACTCCGGATTGCATCCGGAGACTCCGGACCAAATGTCCGGATACTCCGGATGGACCCGGAGACTCCGGACTCAGAGTCCGGACACTCCGGATGTGCGAAGAGAACGACGCAGGCGGCCAAGGATTTCACGGAATCCAACCCTAATCGCGATCAAAAACAAATCTAGAGTGCCACAAGAATGTTCAAGAACCAAGTAGGGCAAACTCTAGCAATGAATTTCGCGGGAATAGGGCACAAAAAAGAACTCACTTCAAGAAGATTTGAAAGTTGAAGAACGCGGGTGAGTTGGGGTTAATGAGTCTCCGATCTTGAGGGCCACGAAGAGTCAAGCCTCACCCTAGAAGAGATGAAGCAAGAGGAGAGGCCTTAAGAAACGAAGACACGAATCCAATCCCGAAGAGGAGGGGGTTAGGGCCAAGGAGTCTTACCAAGATCTTCAAAGCCAAGGAGAGGAAGGGGATCCAAGAGCCTTGGAGAAGAATATGAAGGTGAGAAACACGCCCTAGCCAAGAGAGGAGCACGGGAGAGGAAGAGGCGCACGAAGGAATAGAAAGAAACTAAACCGCGGGATACTTGGGGTTTAACCGACCGCCCCAACCAGGAGACTCGGACTTTAGTCCGGATACTCACGAACAACCGGACACTCCGGACGAAATGTCGGAGACTCCGCCTACTCGAGAGTCCGGATAGAAATCCGGATACTCCGGGTTCCCCAGCTCGGGAAGAAAAGGAATTTTTCAAGGAAAGCTTCGGAGACCTGCGGAGAGAGAGAGAAAGGAGTCCTAGGGCATCCATCCACCATGTGACTAGCTAACAATCAAGCAATCAGACTATAGTCACATGGTAATGATGCGATCCTAAGATCAAGAGCCAATAACACATGGTAAATTTAAAGAAAAAGATAAGTAAAGTTTTGAACTTCATTTTTCATTCACCAACCAATATATGAGCACTTATCAAGCCACGTTACGAGAATCTAGAATATTTAGACCACTTCTCAATTCACAGAACCTTTTCTCGTCAAGGGGCTTGGTAAAGATATCAGCTAATTGATCGTTTGTACTTACATGTTGGATATCAATTTCGCCTTTGGTTGCGTGGTCTCTTAGGAAATGATGGCGAATATCAATGTGTTTTGTTCGGGAGTGTTGGACAGGATTGTTGGCAATTTTTATGGCACTCTCATTGTCACACAGAAGTGGAACGCTTTTGTAGGATAGGCCATAATCACTCAAGGTTTGTCTCATCCAAAGTAATTGGGCACAACAACTCACGGCGGATATGTATTCGGCCGGCGATGGATAGGGCTCACGGAATTTTGTTTCTTGGAAGACCACGAGACTAGGGACCTACCCAAGAATTGGCAAGTTCTGAGGTGCTCTTCCTATCCACTTTGCAACCTGGCATAATCCGCATCGTAATAGCCAATAATCTCATAGGATGATCCTTTCGGATACCAAAGTCAGAAATGAGGAGTGTGCACTAAATATCTCAGGATTCTCTTAACGGCCACCATGTGGCACTCTTTTGGAGCGGCTTGAAAACGTGCACACATACAAACGCTAAGCATGATATCGGGCCTAGATGCACAAAGATAAAGGAGAGAACCGATCATCGAGCGATATACCTTTTGGATGACCAGGTTTACCTTCTTTGTCGAGGTCTAGGTGCCCGTTGGCTTGCATTGGCGTCTTTATGGGCTTGGCGTCCTCCATTAGAACTTCTTGAGCATGTCCTTGATGTACTTCGTTTGACAAATGAAAGTTCCTTCCTTGAGTTGTTTAACTTGGAATCAGGAAGAACTTCAACTCACCCATCATGGACATCTCAAACCTTTTGGTCATTATCTTGCTAAACTCTTTACACAAATGTTCATTAGTAGATCCAAATATAATGTCATCGACATATATTTGACACACAAATAAATCATTGTCAATATGCTTAGTAAAGAGAGTAGGGTCGGCCTTTCCGACTACAAAACCTTGTCCGAGAAGGAAGTCTCAAGACATTCAAACCATGCCCTTGGAGCTTGCTTAAGTCCATAGAGTGCCTTGTGAAGGTAGTAGACATGGTGGGATGTCTTGGATCTTCAAATCCGGGTGGTTGCTCAACGTAGACCATTTAGGAAAGTGGTCCATTTAAGAAGGCGCTCTTCACGTCCATTTGATACAACTTGAAATCATGGTGAGTAGCAAAGGCAAGTAATATTCTAATAGATTCAAGCCTAGCTCTTGGAGCATATGTTTCATCGAAATCCAAACCTTCTATTTGAGTGTACCCTTGAGCAACCAAGCGGGCTTTGTTCCTTGTCACGATCCGTTTTCATCTTGCTTGTTTGAAATACCCATTTTGTGCCGATCACATTTTGATTTGGTCTTTGAACAAGCTCCCGGACTTGATTGCGCTTGAAGTTGTTCGGTTCCTCTTGCATAGCCATCACCCAATCTGGGTCTTCAAGCGCTTCATCTACCTTAAGAGGTTCAAGAGAGGAAACAAGCGAGTAAAATTCGCAAAAATTTGCAACTCGAGATCAGTGGATACTCCCTTGTTGATGTCTCCAAGAATGTTGTCCACGGATGATCTCTTTGAATGCTTTGATGAACTCTAGGATGAGGTGCGGATGAGTCCAAGGCTTGAATAGGGCCTTCATCATCTTGGGTGGCATTTGAACCATCTTGGGCTTGATTGGACGAGGAGGGAAAGTCGCCGAGCCTCGACCCATCCGGAGACTCCGGTATTGGACGGAGACTCGGACTAATCCGGACACTCGGGTTTCAGTAGGAGACTCGGGTTGGGGAGCTTCGGGTGAGATTCCAAATTTTGAGGTCTTACCTCCCCAATTGCCATTTTCTTTATAGCTTCACAAGGAGGTTCTTCCTGTCAATCACAACACGATCAACTTGTTCTACTTGAGAACCGTTAGTTTCATCAAAAGTCACGTCACGCGAGATTTCAACGACAGGTGGTATTGTTGAAAACTTCGATGCAGCTGTAAGCATTAGTTCCATAACCAAGTAAGAAACCTTCATCTACTTTAGGAGCGAATTTAGAAGACTTAGCCTTTTTATTAAGGATATAGCATTTGCTCCCAAAGACTCGAAAGTAGGAGACATTTGGTTTCTTCCCGGTGAGCAACTCATACGCCGTCTTCTTTAAGATCTTGTGGAGGTAGAGGCGGTTGGAGCTGTGGCATGCGGTGTTGATTGCTTCCGCCCAAAGACTATCGGAAACCTTGTACTCGTCGAGCATTGTCCGCGCCATCTCAATGAGGGTTCGATTCTTCCTCTCGGCCACCCCATTTTGTTGAGGAGAATAGGGAGCCGAGAACTCGTGCTTGATTCCTTCCTCATCAAGAAACTCCTCCACGCCAATATTCTTGAACTCGGTGCCGTTGTCGCTCCGAATTCTCTTAATTTTTACTTCAAACTCGTTTTGAGCTCTTCTCATGAATTTCTTTAATGTCACTTGGACTTCTCCTTTGTCATGCAAAAAGAATACCCAAGTGAATCGAGAAAAATCATCAACGATAACCAAACCATACTTACTTCCTCCGATGCTTATGTAGGCGACCGGACCAAAAAGATCCAAATGAAGCATTTCCAAAGGTCTTGTGGTCGTCATCACATTCTTGGCGGGATGGGAGGCACCAACTTGCTTGCCGGCTTGACAAGCACTACAAATCCTGTCTTTCTCAAAGACAACATTGGTTAGTCCGAGAATGTGGTTGCCTTTAACGAGTTTGTGAAGATTCCTCAAACCAACATGGGCTAGTCGGCGATGCCATAGCCAACCCATGCTAGATTTAGCCATTAAGCACGTTTCAAGATTAAGCCTATCCGTATTGAAGTCTACGAGATAGAGCTTGCCCTTTAAACGCCCTTTAAAGGCTATTGAACCATCAAGCCTCTTAACGACATCCACACCCTTTTCATTAAACAAACAATTATAGCCCGCTTCACATAATTGTGCAACGGACAATAAATTGTAGCTTAATGAGTCAACAAGCAACACATTATTTAATTGAAAATTGCTTGAGATAGAAATTTTACCCAAACCAATTACTTCTCCCTTTCCATTGTCTCCAAAGACAATGCTTTCACTATTTGATCCATTTGCATCCAAGTGAGCGAACATTGCCTTTTCTCCTGGTCATGTGGTGCGTGCAACCGCTATCCAAAATCCAACTTGTTCCACCGAGATATAGGCCTACAAAAACATATTTAGTTTTTGCTCTTTGGTACCCAAACTTGGTTAGGTCCACGCACATTAGCAACTAGAGATTTTGGGACCCAAATGGAGCGAATAATAGGAGCATTCTTTGGCTTGCGCCCAATATGACATGCAACTACACGACCAATGTTAGTTTTCTTAAGAACATATGAAGCAAAGAACTCGGAGTGAGCCTTGTGCTTGGATGTTCCTTCGCCTTTCACAAAATGAATCGGCTTGCTTAAAGGAGCAACCACGATGTTGCTCTTTTTGCCCTTAGGCGGAACATATCCAAGCCCATGCTTCTTGGGATTACCTTGGCGCTTACCGAGATACTCCTCTAAACCCTTGCTTGCCTTGTAGGACTTTTGAAGTCCATCTTCAAGCATCACCTTAAGCTTCTCATTTTCATGAGCTAAGACTTTCAAAGTCTCACGGTTAGTAGCACAAGTAGCAACATCAACATTAAAGCATCTAGCGCAACCGTTGCTCGTTGAAGGTAATGAAATATTGGAGTTGTTGATTGAGGTAGAAGCTTTATTCGAGAGATCAACAAGCTTCACTTCAAGAGCCTTGCAAGCATCCTTCGCTTTTGCAAGTTGCTCTAAGAGTGAAGCATTGGTGATCTCAAGACTAATTGCTTCATTTTTGGTCAAATTTGAACTTTTGACCAAATCCTCATTTCTCTTTCTTTCAAAAGCTAGGCTCTTCTCTAGCTCAATGTTCTTCTCCTTTTCAAAAATGAGGAGATCCTCTTGAGCCTCGAGAATAGCCTCCTTTTGTTCAACTACTTCCTCCAATTTTTCAATATCTTTAAGTAGCAAGTCTAATTTTTCAATATCAAAATCATTCATAGATTTAAATGCTACTTCCTCATCATCACTAGCATCATCACAATCATCTAAGCCATAATCAACAATAGAAAGAGTGGAGCTCTTAGATGATACCTTGTGCCCTTTTGCCATAAGGCACATTGGAGTATTTCCTTCGCAGTCGCTTAAGTCGTCAAAGAGACTCTTTGACTTTGTCGGTGGAGTGGCAATGGCGACGGTGGCAAGTCCTCCCTCATTATCGGAGTTGGACTCGGACTCGGACTCGGAGTCGGAGTCAGAGTTCCATTCCTTGCCAATGTATGCATGACCCTTGCCCTTGTACTTCTTGCTCTTATCCTTGTCCTTCTTGCGGTACTTGTCTTTCTTGTACGGCTTCTCTTCCTTCTTTTCTTTGTGTGGGCACTTTCGGCAATGAAGTGGCCGGGTTCCCCACACTCATAGCACTTTCTTGAGGAGTAGCGCCCTCTTGACTTGTTGCCATAGCTCTTGGAGTGACTACCGGTTTGTAGCCCTTCTTCTTCAAGAATTTGTTGAATCTTCGACGAGCAAGGCCATATCTTCATTTGTCAAGGGCCGCTCGACTCTTCTTCATCGCTTGTGCTCTCTTCGATTTCTTGCACCACCTTGGCGGCCTTCAAGGCGATGCCTTTCTTCTTCTTGGGACTTGAGCTCCTCCACCACTTCCGCTTCCTTCACCATCATCTCATCCGTCATCAACCGGCCAATCACATCATGAGGAGTGAGGGTGTCGAAATTTGGCGGTCGCGGATGAGTTGCACAAGATTGCGGTTGGTGGGGTGATCACTCGGAGGATGATCTTCACTACGGCCTTGTCGGTGAGCTCGGTGCTTCCAAGTCCCTTTGCTTGATTTACTAGCACCATCAAGCGATCAAACATATTTGTGTACGATTCACCTTCTTCCAAAGTGAATCGGCTTAGCTCCCAATGATGAGTTCGATCTTCGACTCACGGACACTTGATACACCTTCGTGAGACACCATCAATCTTTCCCAAATGTCCTTGGCATTGTCAAGGCCATCGACTGGTTGAACTTCGGAGTCGCTCAAAGCATTGAACAAGGCATTGACGGCCAAGTCGTTGAAGTGTTGAGCTTTGTCTTCTTCGGAGGTGAGATTGTTTGGGTTTGCGGGCTTGAAACCTGTTTCAACAATCTTCCAAATACACGGATGAAGTGATCTCAAATGCATCTTCATCTTATGTTTCCATGCCGCATATCGAGTGCCATCGAAGTGAGGCGCTCGACCGGACGAGACGGAAACATAGGATGAGGAGTTTGAGACTCCAAAGGAGGAATAATCTAAAGGAATAGCAACCCGATCTAGGAACCCGAGGCTTTCTCTTGGCCATGGGTTTTGGTAACCTTCTCTATATCAGACATCTTTGATTCTCCAAGCGGTTAAGCCAAAGTAAAGGAGATTTGGCTCTGATACCAATTGAAAGGACCAACGATGTCGCCTAGAGGGGGGGTGAATAGGCGGATTAAAAATTACGCAGCGGAATAAAACAGGCCGAGCTGGTCAACCCGGAGTCTCCGGGTTTTGGTCCGGATACTCGGCTTGTCCGAGTGTCCGGTATGTAATACCGAGTCTCGGGTTAGCTGGCTCGGGAACGCAAAGAAAACTACTCTAGCAAGCGCAACAAACTACTAGAAGTAAATAGCAAGAACAACCTAGAACAATTGCAAGACAAGATTTGAATTTACTCAAAGCAAAGAGCTAGAACTAACTTTACAAATTCAAATCTAACCAAGCAAATCTAGGAAGAAAAAGAGAATGCGAGACGAGATTTTTCACGAAGTTCAGGTTCTTGAAGGGAACCCTACGTCTCCGTTGAGGTGGCTCGGTCACACTTGAGCCGGGTCTCTTTCAACCCGCTTTCCTCCGGTGTTGCACAAATGCACTCGTGGCTTCACTTCTGGTCTCTTCCTCTTCGGAGGCGAGACTCGCCTTCACAAACGACCGGGGCTCACCACACGCGTTGGTAGCTCCCGGTGACTCCTAGCCGTCTAGGAGACCTTCAACCTCCAAGAGTAAAAGCACCACGAAGAATCGCTTGGAGGATGAACTAGTGCTCAACAAGACGAAATGAATGCACTTAGCACTTTTCTTCTTCCTCTCCTCACCAAAGAGATCAACAACCAAATTAATTGGTGGGAGGAAGATGGGGGCTCTATTGAATGCTTAGAGATGGTTAGGAATGGCTTGAATGCTGCTATGAATGAGCTCAATAGAGATCCTAGCCGTTGGAGTGGAGTGGAGGCTTTAAATACACTTTTTGAAAACTAGCCGTTACTCCGTTTTTGTGCAGGCGGAGTGTCGGATAAACAACCGGAGACTCGGGTTATCCGGAGACTCCGGACCAAATGTCCGGATACTCCGGACCCACTGAAACCAGAGGCAACCGAGGGGCTCAACCCGGAGACTCCGGACATAATGTCCGGATACTCCGGATTGAATCCGGAGACTCCGGACTAAATGTCCGGATACTCCGGGGTACCCAGTTCGGTTTCAACTTTAAACTTTTCAAAACCAAGTGAAGTAGTGCTAATTTGAGATGCAAGAAATGATGTTGAGCACATGCACATCCTAAATTCGATTTCTCGTCGTACCCCCTTAATAGTACGGCTATCCTTAAGACGCAAATAAATATAAGATTACAATTATGGTCTTGATGCCGTCTTTTTGAGTTTAAGTAGTCGTGGGGGTGTCCAATGTCTTTTCAAGCTCCACATAATCTCGATATCTGCAGTATTCTTGGATAAAACATTAGAACTCTTTAATTGTGTCATCATTAATCACCAAAACAATTTGAGGGGCCTAGATGCACTTTCAGAAACATAAGATTTGGATTGAGTACAGATGGAATGAATCCGTTTGGTAATATGAGCAGTCGTCACAACACTTGGCCAGTTTTGTTGTGTATCTATAATCTCCCTCCTTGGTTATGCATGAAGCGGAAGTATATCATGATGCCGTTGCTAATCTCTGGACCCAAACAGCCGGGTAATGATATCGATGTGTACCTAGCACCACTAATTGAGGATTTGGTAAAATTGTGGAATGAGGGGGTCGAGGTGTGGGATGCATACAAAAGAGAGAACTTCACCCTTCGGGCTATGATATTTTGCACCATAAATGATTTCCCAGCCCTTGGTAATTTGGCAGGCTACAGCACAAAGGGAGCCAAAGCTTGTCCAATTTGTGAAGAGGAGACTGACAGCTTGTGGCTGCCGAATTCCAAGAAAACCGTGTACATGGGTCACCGTAGGTTTCTACCTCGAAGTCATCGATATCGTAAGATTGATGACAAATTTGATGGAAAGAGGGAAATCCGTGGGGCCCCGCAGCCTATGAGTGGAAGGCAGGTATATTCACGCGTGTTAGATATCTATGTTCAGTACGGTAAGAGCCATAAATCTGTTCATCCCAGGACCATTTGGAAGAAGAGGTCAATATTTTGGGACTTACCATACTAGAAGGAGTTAGATGTCCGTCATTGTATTGATGCCATGCACGTTGAGAAAAATGTATGTGATAATTTGGTTGGTATCCTGCTGAACATACCTGGGAAGACCAAGGATGGTGTGAATGCTCGTCGCGATATGACCTATATGGGAATCAGGCCCAAGCTTGCAGTGATAGAGGAGGATGGAAAAGGACTGTACATCCCCGCTGCATGCTACACCTTATCCAAGAAGGAGAAAGAAGACCTCTGTAAATGTCTCCATGATATTAAAGTTCCATCGGGCTACTCATAAACATTAAGAAGCTTGTGTCTATGGATGATTTGAAGTTGCTTGGTATGAAGTCCCACGACTGTCATGTCTTGATGACCCAAATGCTCCCTGTTGCAATCAGAAATATTCTACCAGAAGATGTCAGGTTGGCAATCACGAAGCTATGTTATTTCTTCAATGCGATTTCATGCAAGGTTATTGATCCTGATATACTAAACAACTTACAGAGTGAGGTGGTGCAAACTCTTTGTCAGCTTTAGATGCATTTCCCCCCGTCATTCTTCGACATCATGGTCCACCTCGTTGTTCATCTTGTTAGAGAGATTAAGATATGTGGACCTGCATTCCTGCGTTACATGTATCCGTTCGAGAGGTACATGGGTATATTAAAATAATATGTGAGGAATAGGTTGAAGCACGAGGGTAGTATTATTGAAGGTTATGGCACTGAAGAGGTTATTGAGTTTTGCGTGGACTATCTAGGTAAAAGACAACCGATTGGTGTTCCTGTATCTCGTCATGAGGGCAGACTTGGTGGCAAAGGAACTATTGGGTCCAATCTAAGGAGTCCACAGTTTTGCGTGGACTATAAAGCGCATTTTGCAGTCCTGCAACACAACACAGAAGTTCATCCATATATCCAGCAGCACAAGTTGATATTACGGGAAGAGAATCCACATATGGATGAGCTTTCCATCACACGAGAACACAACAATCAATTCCTCACATGGTTCAAAGAAAAGGCGAAGGTCTCACAAGATCGAGGTTTGTCAAATGGTTGGCTAACGGACCAAGATTTAATGTCTGAGACATGGCAGGGTGTGATATTAATGGTTACACCTTTTATCTTGAAAGTCAAGATGCAAAGAGTCTGATTCAAAACAGTGGTGTGAGCATAGATGCTTTGTCCGATGATCACTCGAAAAGAGGATACTCAACCGCAATGAACTGTTACTATGGGATGATCGAAGAAATATGGGAGCTCGATTACGGAATATACCAAGTTCCATTGTTCCGATGTAAGTGGGTGAGACTTCCTCACGGAGTGAAGGTTGACAACAGAGGTTTTACTCTTGTGGATCTCAATAGACTCGCCTACAAAGATGAACCGTTCATCCTTGCGAAGCAAACAACTCAAGTTTTCTACGTGCGTGATCCGGCCAATCCGAGGTTGCACGTAGTCCTTCATGGCAAGAGGCGAATTATTGGAGTTGAAAATGTCGTAGATGAAGAAGAGTACAACCAATTTGATGAAATACCTTCGTTTGCAGATGGGGCATGTCTTAGCGGTGACGACGACACACATGGAACAAATTACATGCGCGTGGATCATCAAGAAGGGTTGTATTTTAAATAAAGGGACTACGTATGCTTCTCAATGCCACTTGATCTGTTTATACTATGTTCATAGCTAGTTCATACAATGAACTCAGTTAATTTGCTTGGAATACATGAAGTATAAGGTACTAGCTAGTCTTGGAATACTTGAAGTTGATTGTATTTGAGGTCATTGAAGTGCAAACTGCATGCACACTACATGATCAGACCATTTGAGGTCATTGAAGTGCAAACTGCATGCACACTACATGGATCAGTTTTGATCTAGGTCGTCATCATCTATATATATTCCTTCATGTGTTTTGCGCATCGTTATTCTAGCAATTAAGTTGATCCCTGCATCTCTGAAAATGAACTATAATTATTTGCATCTGTGTCAGTTTGAAAATAGGTTACAAAATAACCGCTTCACCCCTAGGGACACCTGATGGATTCATATTCCCACTAAAGAATCATTCATATTCCCACTAAAGAATAATTTATTTTGGTATTTATGCTTTGATACATCTATCGGGTTCCATATACATCTGTGCCGGTTCCATATAGAACCGATTGAAATATAATTTGCATCTGTGTCGGTTCCATATAGAACCGATAGCAATACAAGCATTATTTGTATCGGTTCATGAATAAAACCGATAGCAATACTCTAATCTTATTTGTATCGGTATATTATGAAAACCGATAGCAATAATGTTCTTATTTGTATTGGTTTAGGATGAAACCCGATAGCAATACAAGACTTATTTGTATCGGTTCATGGATAACCGTTAGCAATATTCTAATCTAATTTGTATCGGTTTGTAATGAAAACCGATAGGAATATACGTTTATTTGTATCGGTTCATGTATAAAACCGATAGTAATAATACTCTTATTTGTATCAGTTGATGAATAAAACCGATAGCAATAATGCTCTTATGTTTTATACCCCATGACAGCCATCTCTTCCCTAAACCTAAACCTACATTCCTAAACCGAGCTCCTTCCGCGCCGCCGACTGCCCCGTCGCCTCCTCCCGGGCTCGGCCCCGTCGCCTCCTCCACAAGCTCTGGCCCCGTCGCCTCCTCCCCAAGCTCTGGCTGCCAACGCACCTCCTCGCCCCTAAGCTCCGGCCGCCACCGTGCCTCCTCGTCCCCACGCTCCCGCTGGTCGCCACCGCGACTCATCGTCCCTGAGGTCCGGCCGCCACTGCGACTCCTCGTCCCCGAGCTCCGGCCTCCACCGCGACTCCTCGTCCCCGAGTTCCGACCGCCACCGCACCTCGTCGTCCCTGAGCTCCGGCTGCCACCGCACCTCATCGTTCCTAAGCTCCGACCGCCACCCCGACTCCTCGTCCACGAGCACCAGCCCCCAGAGAGGTTTGAATGTTTCATAACTGATCATCAATCTTCCGAATGCCGTAGAAAACTGAGTTGTTGTATGGAATAGTTCTTAAGATTATGAGAAATTGTTGCCTTGGATGCATCTGGAAATTAGTTCCTTCAGAGAATCTATTTCATCTGCACTTGCTGGCATATTAGTTCTTGGATACAACATATTCGGTATATATGACCTAGCTATGACAAGAGTTCCTAGATACAACAAAGTAGGTATATATGACAAGTGTTCCTGGAAACAACAAATTAGTTCTTCTATGTTGTAATGATATATATGACCGAACTGGCATATTGAATAATTGGATGCGTTCAATTGATAATAATGGAGATAACTCATTTAGCCACTACGGAGCTGCAGATGCTTTGTAAACATATGTAACACCCCAAATTTTTGCTTTTCATGAATTTAAATGAAATTTGGCACTTTTGAGAATTTTTGGAATTATATGGGATTTATTTGAAATTTTTCCCCTTTTGAATTAATTAAAGAATTTAAGTTTACAAATAAAATTTTGCTGGAAATAATTTATTTGAGTCCAAAATGTTCCAAAATTTTTTCTAGAATTTTTCTGAGTGTTTTGCTATTTTTAATGAATTAAATGAATTTCTGGGAATTAATTTGATTATTTAATCGCTGGAAAAACCCAAACCGGGTTTCACTGTTCATCCGACCGGACCCGAGTCCGAGTCAGACTCGAGTCCGACCTGGACCCGACCGCGCCAAGCCGTCTCGGTCGCACCACGTCACCGAACCCTAACGAGCGTGACCGTTGGATCGTGATCCAACAGCCACGATCGAGGCACGTCGCCCGAACCCGAGCCCGACCGAGCCAACTAGGTCGCCCGATCGGACCCGAGCCCAAATCCCCGTGCCTTTGGATCTTAATCCAACGGTCCACGTTGAGCCACGTCACCGAATCCGAATTGGATTCGGATTCCGCCGCCGCAACCGGGTGGACCTCGGTCTCCTCGCAATACACGAAAGCCGAGGCCCCTATTTAAGGCGACGCCGCCGCCACCAGGTAGCTGACTTCCGTGCGCACCCGTAGCCCTAGACCATGTCGCCTGAGCCGCCGCCGTTCGCCCGCCAGAGCTCGCCGTAGTTGCGTTAGGTTTCCGCCACGGTTATTCATCGATTCCGCCACCGTTGAGTCCAGATCCGGAACCGCAAGGACGAGACACGTCGGAGAGTACCATCCACTTCACCGGAGGGGCCCCGCAATGTCGTTGCCGTGGTCGTCATCCTCGTCTCCGGTCCGCAAGTGCCGCCGCACGCCATCGCCGTCGCTCGAGCTCCACCAACCGTCCGATCCAGATCCGAGGGCCCAGATTCGTCCACGTCACCACGGTAAAATCTCACATTGTAACTTCTAGATCTATTTCCAACCGTTGGATCTAGGTCCAACGGTTCAGATTGTGCCACGTAGCTAAAACCGCACCGTGCTTGGATAGATGTCAGCCATTAGATCTAGATCGAACGGCTAGGGTTAGCCACGTTGTAAACTCTAGATTGGATCTAGGCCGTCCGTCGAGATCGAGCGGTCCGAGATCGGCCATTGTTCCAAACGCGTGAAACCCAGATCCGATCTGGGCCGTTGATTTTCAAACCAACGGTCGAGATCTAGCCACGTGGCTAGGAGGCGGCCGTCGCGGTCGGCGATCCACGCCGATCACTAGCGGCGTCGGTAGTGGCGTCACGTGAAGAACGCGTGTCGGCGGCTCGGCCGAACCGCACCATGACATCACCGTGGCGTCCGCGGTGGGGCCCGGTTGTCGGCCGTCCCGGTGGCGCGGTGGCGTCACCCGAGGGCCCGCTTTGTCAACGGCTCAAATACGGTAGTGGGCCGGGTCCTGAGTGGACCCAAAGCAGTGGACCACGTCCCATGGGCCGACGACATAATAAATCAATTTTTCAATAGAAAAATAATTCAGTGGAAAATCAAAATCCATCTTGACGTCATTATTCGGTTTTAAAGTATAAAACTAAATGAATTAATTCGGATTATTGATTTATTCGAATTTTGAAACTTCAAACGCTTATAACTTTTGCAATTTAACTCCGATTTGAGTGATTCAAATTTCTAAATTTTCATAAAATTGAGATCTACCTAATGGTGAATTTTATTTAATTTTTGGACCAAAGTTTTTCTCTGTAATATTATTTAATTTATTATTTAAAACTTTAAACGCTTGTAACTTTTGCATTTTAACTCCGATTTTGACGATTCAAATTCCTAAAAATTCATAAAATTATGCTCTCTCTGTTTATGGACTTCATTTGGGTGTTTGGACACTTTTTGTCTACTATTTATTTATTTATTGCTATTTGCACGCTTTACGAGTAGACGTTGAAGTGCCCGAAGGCTTCGAAGGTGAAGTGTTGACCCAGGAGGCAGTTCAAGACCAAGAACAATTACTATTTGAAGGCAAGTTGTGCTTTGACCATGTTGATCCCATTTTGAAACTTATTTTGATTTAATTTATTGCATGCTAGTTTAATTATAACATGCTTTACTTAATTTTGGGAAATTAGATACATGCCAAATTGCTGTATGACACCTTGGTTAATTAAATATGTGCCATGACCCCTTGTCACCCTAGTTGTGGATTATTAGTTGGACATTATTAAATTACCAACATGGGTAGTTAGACCGATGTAGTATGCTTAGCCTTGCCACGTGAAATGCTTTGGACAATCAAATGCTAATATTTACTTAATGAGATATTGAACCTGTTTTGAAGAAGTATCATGTGTTGTGATTGTCGATGGCACGTGGTGCATGGTAATCAACCGGGGTTTGATAAATAGTTTCGACCGGGGCATGTGGCAAGAATGATCGGGTGGGCCAGTTGTGGCACCGGGAGCGTTGACTTGGTTCTCCGGGTAGTCTTGCCCTAGTCACCCTAAGGACTTAACCTTGCAAGCCTTTGAACTGAGTCAATCGTGCAACCACATCTCTGTAATGGGACGGACCTCGTTGATTAAGTTGCTAATAACGCATTACTGTGGGACCTCGGGGTGTCAACTATACCTTTTGTGTAGTTATGCGGGGAGCGTCTGGGGCTGCGACAGTACCCATCTAGCAGTGGATTGGCCTAAACTTTGCCTTCGCTAAGGGAAGGGTTAGTGTGCAATCACCGGGGAGGACCACTTGTGCTGTTAGAAGTTTCCGAAAGACTTTGTTACGGACACTCGCCTTTATGGTGTTTGGCTGTATCTTGTGGGTAAAGTGCATAACCTCTGCAGAGTGTAAAATCTATTCGAATAGCCGTGTCCGCGGCATTGGACATTGCTCGGGAATTACAGTCAAGGGTTAGACTTTCTTGAAAATAACTTGGACTTGAAAGGTTGGGTTTGGTTTAATAATGATGTTGATGGAAATGTGGATTTGGAATGGGAAAAAGGTTTATTTAACTCCTGAAAAGTTATTGGTCTTATACATGTTTCTCTTGCTTTGAATCTACTTATGTTACTTGTCAAATCTTTGTTTCGCAATTGTACCATGTTTGCTCCTTTGTACTAAGCCATGCATGTAGTATAGTAGTTTGCATTACTGCATGACTTGCTGAGTACCAAGTACTCACCCTTGCCACAATACAACACTGTTGAAGAAGAGTCTACACCGGCTTTGGAGGAGGAGCTCCAAGAGGAACCAGTCTAACTAGGGAGGCGAGCCGGTCGATTACTGTGGTATCTTTGGATGGCGCCACGAGTTATCTTATTTTTCTTTGCTTTTATTTCTCTTTTAATAAGTTTAGCCTGCGTGCGTATATTTGTAACTTCGACCTTAAGGTTGAGCAACTTGATTTAGTTAACTAATTAAAGTACCTTATTATTTCGTTGAGTATGATTGTGATATTTACCAATGTTGAGGCTGTAATGCGCTAAGCGTGATCTGGACTAGTCTTTGAATACACGGAGGGTCGGATTTGCAAATTCGGGTCCCGACAACATATTGACATACTCTAAGCATATTCCATATCATTCGTCATATTGACATACTCTAAGCATATTCCATATCATTCGTAAGTCTTTAATCAACATGGAGGAAACATAAGAATGAAATCAATAGCAAAATCAATGTGTAGGTTCATTTGTTAATTAATGCAGCTTAGAAAAAGGTAAGCTTGCTGAAGGCAAAAGGTCGCACTGCAAGCATCAGTATAAAAATGACTGGAAGAAATTAAGCATATATATATATTTGTCTTTGCATTGTTTGATTCTGATTAGCAAGGTGACTGTGTAATTATACATACATGACTCATATTCGACTTGGCCATGTTGTAGTAGTCAGGCTGTCAGACTACCATGTAACATGCATGTCATGCTGATCAAGCCCAGCTCCTTACTGTGGCATAGGTTTTCGGTCCAACGGCCAAAATATGCATCTAGGGCCAGTCTAATATTTTTTAGGCCCTAAGACATCATAGAAAAAAAAGGCCCTTGTTCAAACAGATATACAATTATAATCAATATTTAGAAATGAAGTTAAATAGCATTAAATGTGTGGGGAAGAACATAAGTTACCTATAGAAGCTAATCTGAATAGCCTAACGAGCCCACAAGTGAATAAAATTATAATACAACAAATTATTAAGGATCATAACCTAATATAAAAGGTTGTATCAACAAAAATGCAATAAAAAGACCATATATCGCATCTAACACACAATAATACAAGAACATATTAGAGGATAAAGAACAAAAGCACTCGAGATTTGAATAATTGGATAGAAATTAGTGTAGCAAGAATTTGTGAATATTTCAACATAACATTATGTGGAAACATTGCTGCACCAGCTAACCTCTAAGTAGGGCTGTGCACATCTGAAAGTTCTTTCTAGCTTGTTATCTTTTACTCAACCTTCAATCACCATGTGTCCTCACCCCCTTAATCTAGAGTAGAATTATATGATCATTCTTGTTCTTAGACTACTCTACATTGTGGGCAGGGCATTTCTATGCTTACAGTCTCAGTTTCCTGTAAATCCACATGAAAATCTCTTTCTTGTTATCCGAATAGGACTACTTGAACTGCACCTGGACGTCGTCGGCAGCTTTTTGTCTTCTCAAACAAATTTACTTCAACTCTAGGCCTTATGACTTCATGTAGAACTGCTATATGTAATACTTTAATACTATGTGAATTTTATTTTGGTATTTATGCTTATGCTTCATTAACAATGATTATTCATGGTTATTTAATTTCTTGGAATTATTATTTTCATAAAATTGCTCTTATTATCAATGCTAGAGTTTAGGTTGCGTAACCTATGCGTCTCCCGTTCGAGAGTGCTTGTTTATAAATATGCTGAAATGTCATATTTATAAATTAGCTGATCTCAGGTATCCACTTTTGGACAGTTTGAGGATATGTGGTTCGAGCAAGTTCTTGAGTCGTTGTTCAACTCTGAGAAAGTTTCGGCGACATCTCACTGGTGTTCTCCGAATACACACCCTCTTGACTGTTGTCGAGGCGTGTATTTGGAGAACAATGAAGATCTTTGCCAAATTTTCTCTAGAGTTGTACAAGCCTTAGAACGTGCCTGAATCACATATCCTCGAATGGGATTAGGACCTAACCTAATTAGAGAATAGGAGTCATCGCTTATGTGAAATATAATCATGTCAGATATATGAATTGCTTTCTCTCATGAAATTTAGATTTGACATATATATATATATATATATATATATTCGAAATGTCGCAAAGAGAGAGCACCGGCTCAATGCCAGAGAGAGAAGAAAATGCTCCCTCCGCGCCACCGAGTAAGGTCAGAAAGGGCCGAGGACCGAGTAAAGGGGCCACAGGGCAGGTTCTCCACTTTAATGCCACGGGAGTTTGCACGGGTCCTGGCAAGTGTAAGGGGCGCTACTCCTCTTTTCTCGGCCAATTGGTGAGGGAGAGAGTGCCGATCATAGTGAAGGACTGGAGGAAGGAAGTCAGCGCCGAGCAAAAGAACCGATGTAACACCCCGGCATCTAGTATGCCCGAATGCTACCAAACATAGACTAAACAATATCTAAATACCATAAATAAAGATAAATTACAGCAAAAGAGTAAATGCTAAAAACCGAAATTTCGACAGCATCTCCTTTGTTTTAACATGAATTGAAGGAAACACAATAGCATAGCAATATAAGGCAATATGAGAGACATCTAAAATAGCAATAATTAAATGTATGACGACCTTAAAAGTCTAATTCCAAACATTTAATGTCTCCATGAGCCAAACGAACAATAAGACTCTCATAGCATAAAGCTAAACCATAAAACAATAGGCATCACACTTAATTTATTATCAAGACCCAATTGAGTATTTGTGGGAACAATTGAGTGGCGCTACGTGTAGAAGTGTGACTAATTCCCTTCCTCGCATGCCGATCTCATGGTACCTAAAACAACAAGAAAGCACAAGCGTGAGTTCAACACTCAGCAAGCATATTGCAATGGTACACAAAAATAATTACATGGCTACAACAACTCATATCATGTCTTTCATCTCATTCATGATCACATATCAATATCATCACCATTATGTATGCAATGCGATGCGATGCTCATGTCTCCTTGGAAACTCATACCGGTATGGTTGAGTACACACCCGTCGGTGTGCACCCTCTCCCCCCTTCCATCCCGAAGATGGAGGGTGCCTACTCCTCGCTTCCGTTCACCGCGGTGAATGGAATCACAATGTAGGACTTACTCATTGGCTCTCCGGAATAGTCATAACTTTCTCACCGACCTTCCAGGACTAGTTATGACTTTCACCGCCGGAGCCATGTAACATGCCATGTATGCAAATATGCCAAAATCATAAATAACTTGTACACTATCCCATGGCATCATAACATAATAAACATATTCATCATATCATTGGCAATCATTAAGGCATGGCATGTGAGCATATCATGTATTCAAATTCAATCTCAATCAATCTAGCAACTACAACCCGCTACTCATTCCAATACACTTGCCTCAACCACGGGCGACGGATTGGCGAGAAGTAGAAGGCACTCAGGAGTCACACCACCTGCACATAGGTACCACACACTCACAATCAAGTCCACAAAACAGTAAGCAAACCCTCTTCTACCCCGACATCGCAAACTACTCGCTAAACCCAAAAACAGAGGTTATGTCCCGTCGAGACAGCAGCCTTCCAAAAGGCATAACTCGGGTTCTAAAACTCCGAATCAATTAAACGAGTACATCCTCGCGTAGCTTAGGAAATTTTCTAACTTTTTCTAAGTATATGGAAATCTGATTCGGACTCTAAAGTTGTTTAATCTACAAAAAAACTGTGATCTGTTCCAATCACGTCACAGATTTTAATACGTTCGGTAAAACGATCATAACTTTCAAACGGCTGGGCAGAATTGGACTTTCTTTATACCCACGGAAAGATATTGAAATTACCTACAACTTCTTCAACAGCCGGCCGTCCAAATTAGGACTCTAAATTGGAGAAAAACCAGACCCTAGGTCGGACTTCAAGCGGTGGTAGGCGGGGCCAAAGCGGTAGCGATGGTCAGCGGTGCGGCAATGGCGGCGGCTCGTAAGGGCCTGGCGCGTGAGTCGGCGATCGTCGGCCCGCGCGAGCACGAAGCGTGATTCGAGCGCGGCGCGCGATTCGATCGGGGCGGCGCGGCTTCTTGCCGGCTTTCAGCCTTCGAGGCCGAGATGATCTACTGTAGCTTCGTGCCACAGGAAATTCGTAGAACGTGGCTTCGTGCCACGGATCTGTAGATCTGATGTATAATGGTAGCTTCATGCTACTTAGATGTATTCATGCTATATATTGAAAAAACACAGCAAACTTGTAGTTTCATGCCACGTAGTTTAGATGCAAAAGATTCAAGCGAGCGATTAGATCGAATCGTCCGATTCTTACCGTTCTCACCTTTCAAACTATTCTCCGGTAGAGCTTCGTACTGATAACGTGTTAGACAACCTCGCTATCGAATAGTCCGGGGTTGCCTAATAGATCTAAACTGGAGAACAGAGAGAGAGGGAGAGAGACACAATATGAGGAGGAACGGGTCTGCTTTATTATTCTGTATGCTTGTGTACAATGGAGTGACCCCCTGCCTCCTATATATAGCGGTTCTGCTTAGAGATAAGGAAGAGTCCATAAAGAATAGGAGACCGATTTCCTAACAATACCAATTGTAAGGTCCCAAGCTATCCCGGAGAGAACGCACATATGATCTCACCTCACTTGAACAAACACAATCCCTCTAGGAAGAAGATGAACACAACAAAAACAAGATATTTGGTGCTCTCGACAACAACCTGAGCATTTTCTTCCTTCTCTATTCAACTTCTGAAACGAGCTGTTACAAGGTATTTATAACACACGCACACAACTAGCGTCTTGTCCGTGACGCACATGCACGCACAACTCAGCTATTAGAGCATCTCCAAGAGGGGCCTTAAATATGGCCCTAATTTGAATTATAGGGCTTTTAGGGAAAAGATTAACTCCAGCAAAGGCCCTAAATTGTTAAAATTTAGCAAATTGTTTTAGGGCTCCTAGGAGAGTAGCTATATTTAGCAACTATGTGATTGAGCCCTATCTTCGTTGGGTTTTAGGGCCTAATTGCTGGAGTGAATATTTCATTGGAGCCCTAAATCAAATTAGTTGAGGTCCTAAATCAAATTAGATCCTATTTTTTTGCCACTACACGACCATGCACTGACACAAGACTCGGCCAAAAACAACTACTGGCTATTCCTACGCCACTAACAACTCAAACTAATCTCATGCAACACCATGACTTAGCTTCAACAACTAATTACCCGGTTGCATGCACATCTAGCTCAACGTGCACAAGCACCGGCTAATTAACTTCCAACTAATTAATTAGACCTTACTCACGCACTTCCTCATTTGGCCATGACACTCCTAATGACCAAATGATTAGGCACACGTTACAAGATTAATTCCAACAATTATGTGATGGATGAGATGTGAATGTTTGAAAATTATGTGGTTGTTCCATTTGATATATGGTTATGAAGGGTTTGTTGGTTAATCTCTACTATATAAAGTGAGAGTTTCTTCCCACGTCATTTCATCAAAATTACCAGTTCTGCCATTCTTTAATTACCCACCTCTTTAATTAACCACTCTAGGTGTGGATGGAAGACAGCACACAAGACCATTCTTTAATTACCCACCTCTTTAATTAATTAACCACTCCAGGCGCAAGAAATGAAGCGTCAGAACGCTTCATTTACGTAGAAATATAGAAATACTGCTTCAATAGTGTCCTACTGTATAAGGTATTATTTGCACAACAAATTTTCGTAATAGCAGGATAGCCGTTCAAAATGTAGATACCGTTGCAACGCACGGGCACCTTGCTAGTTTTGATAAAGAGAAAGAGTTGTATACATATGTATGAATGTAATTTGTGGATGAATTATAATCCAATGTTGTAATCTATTTAATATGTTTATGAAAGACTGGATGTAGAATACTTTGTGTAAAAAGGGATTGTTTATATATATTTGGACATTGTAGCTTGATTGAGTTGTGAAAAAGATTTTTATTATCCTCTTTTAGCTTGATCTGTTATGACTAAAAAGAATAAACTACACTTTGATGCACTTAATTATCTGATCGTTGAGATATTAAAATGAGGGTTGTTTCAAGTACTTAGCCAAACGAAGGGGCTTGATAAGTCATATCCAGAAGTTATATGACATTGCAATGGAAGACTTAGAAAAAGTTGAGATGAAAAACTTGGGTAAAACCAGGTATTGCTTAGAACTACAGCTAGAGAATTTCCCTGAAGGAATATTTGTACACCAGTCTGCCTATACCTAGAAGGTATTGGGAAAATTCAATATGGATAAGTCGCATACTTTGAAAATCCCATGGTAGTAAGATCATTTGATGTGAATAAAGATCCATTCAGACCAAGGATAATGAGGAAGTTTTGGAACATTAAGATCCAAACTTAAGCGCCATAGGAACATAGATATATCTTGCGAATTGCACCACGCCTGATATCGCATTTGTAGTAAAACTATTGGCTAGATACAGTGCAGCCCCAGCCAGAAGGCAATGGGTTGGCGTCAAGACACTACTCAGACACCTCCATAGTATACACAACTTATTTTACCAGAAGGACCAAGATTTGACTATGGTGGAGGTATACACAATCTTGGCTTTTTGCTAGAAGGGCCAAGATTTGACTATGGTGGGATATCTGAGATGATGGCTACCTATCTCCTTAAAATGCCAAATCGCGGTAGGTTCGTTTTTCCTTGTGGCGATGTAGCCATCTCTTGGCGATCATTTAAAAAGAGATTGGTAACTACATCTACTAACCACTCAGAGATCATTGTATTATATGAAGCCTCACGAGAGTGTATTGGCTTAGGCATGTGATTAACCATATCCAAAAGTTATGTGACATTAACAATATCGATACCCCCACAATTATCTATGAAGATAATGTTGCTTGTGTTGCATAAATATGAATGGGTTATGTTAAGAGCAATATCACGAAGCATGTTGCCCCTAAATTGTTCTATCCTCTTGAACTCCAGAAGAGTGGTGAGGTGAAGATTTTACATGCTAAGTCTTGTTAAAATCTAGCAAATTTATTCACTAAGTCTTAGCCATGTTCCACTTTCCAGAGATCCATTCGTGGCATTGAGATGAAACGTCTTACAAAGTTGTAGAGTTCAAGGGGAGTAAAATCTTTAAGTGATAACCCTTAAATGATCCAGAAGATCATACATTAAATCCGAAAGATTATAAGTTTACTCCTTTTTCCTTTGTGAGTTTTCCTGAAGTTTCGCATAAAGGTTTTTAATAAGATAATAGGGCAATACAATTTGCGAATGCAGTGTGGTCGTTTTTCATCCCTTTTTTCCACTGGGTTTTTGGAAGAAGTTTTTAATGAGGCATTTGTATTGTGTAGTATTCGCCCACAGGGGAGTGTTACGAAACTATCTAGTTAGGATTAGTGAGTGAATTCTAAATATACCCCTGATGGAATTTCTATAATATATAGCATCCCATTGTACATAAAAAAAAGTAAATCAATCAATAAAAGATCTGCTATTCCAGTGCTACATTGTCTATGTATAGTCTCTGGTAGTTATTGGCCTATTGTCTCTTGCATAATTGCTATTGGTATTCTCACTTCAATCATTGATTTTACAACAAAAGGAAACTAAAAAGGAAGAGAGATGAGGAAGAGGAGGTACAGGTGATATGTAGAATCGAGGTGATGATGTAGCAGTCGCGTGGCAAAAAACATCCAGATGCCCTATTTCTTTAGGCTTAGGCTTTTAGACTTATGGCTTAAAGCCAGCTTTTTGGCTTAAACATCTTATAAGCACATAGATGGCATGGTGTTTGGTAACTTGGTTTTTTATGAATTGGTTGGCTTTTTTAGATGAGGGTGAAGGATAAAAAGTCTAAATTGCACTTAAGGCTTTATGGACATGTTTATGCAATGGTTTATGATAGTACGCACTCATTTTTTCATAGACCGAAAATACGGTACATATTCGCATGCGCACATGTGAAACAAAATAAATATCGTGCGTACATGCGTATGAGAGGCTACATAGGTGTACGCGCGCACATGCAAGTGTGAGGCTACATAGGTGTACATACTCCACCTTCGCACACCGAGGAGGCGGCGTGGCGTAGGCGCAACGTCGGACAGCGGATCCGAGAGGCTCGGCGTTGGGCCCGCCCGGATCCGGCGGTGAGGAGGTGGAGGACGAAGGTGTTGTGGACACAACGAGGAAGCGACAACGGCGGGTTGACGCGGATGTCGGCGACGAGTTGAAGGCAAGGTAGGCGTCGCGGCGGGCGGGGATCTGACAAGCCGTAAAGTAAAGCCGACGCCAGCGCGACCGAGCGGCGGCGACGCGCTAGGGAGCAGCGGCAACAACGTGCTAGAGCAGCACAAGGGAGGGAGCAAGAGAGTAGGAGATAAGGATAACGGAAGAAGTTTTGAAATTTATATACGATGGTATTTAATGTATTTAATGGGTAATTTTTGAGACTCTAAATGGTAAAATGGTATTCCATCTCAAAAAAGCCAAAAAAAACACCTCTACGACTTATGGCTTTGTATATAGATAAGTAAATCAATCAATAAAATATCTGCTATTCTAGTGCTACATTGTCTCTTGTAGTTATTGGCTTATTCTCTTGCATAATTGCTATCACACTTCAATCATTGATTTTACAACAAAAGGAAACTAAAAAAAGAAGAGAGATGAGGAAAATGAGGTACAGGTGATATGTAGGATCGAGGTGATGATGTGTCATCGCGTGACAAAGAAACATCCATAATACAATATAGAAATATTGTATGCATTGTTTTGACATTTAAGGGATGGGTTATAAACGGTATATTCAAGATAAGAGAGGTAAATTAAATGGACTTTCCCCCAAAATACTACTAGAAGCTCACCGCAAGCAAACAGATATGACAGATATGGTTAAAATTAAGCCGATTAAGATCATACATGCAAATAATATCGACTATCGGGTAGCAAACTGAATTTCTTAAAAACATAACCATTTCCAGTATTTTTACGAAATACTCTAGAAGTAATTTAATTATCATACAAGTCGGTTCAAATTAGAAGGAAAACAGTAAATAATCACAGGCACATGAGAACCTGCCTTCCAGAATTATCACAACTCAACAGATAGGTTGCAAGGGAACCCACAAGTCCACTTTAAAACACCTATATTCTTAAAACTTATACAGCAAGTGAACTGGGCATGCATCATTTAATCTTAGTCTTCAGCACACTGCCTTTACTGCGAAGCACCATCTTGACCCAGTTGATTCTCCAGCATCCTTAAGTTATCACCTGTTATTGCATCAAGGAAATAGCACAAATCCTAGGTGAGGGGGGCAGCAAATATGCATAACCTTTCTCTTTTTGCAAGGAAGCAAGTGATTTGATTAAGATGGAATGAAGACTTCACACCAAAAATTAGTTGCATTTATACTTTTTCATGCTTACGTTGATGTTCATATCTTCAAATATGCCAACAAAATTTAACTAGTACAAAGGGAAAATAATCCTATAGGACCGGGTCATGGATGTGGAGGTTACTATCTTCCTCAATAACCCACACATTCAAGATCGACATCGCCATGTGTCATATTCTGAAAGGCTACATATCCTGTGCACATATGCAATAATTAAAGCTGAGCCATCCAAATCCCATCCAACGTTAGTTTCATCGGGTGGTAATTGCAAATCTTTGTACATTTTGCAATTACCACCCCGATAAAGCTACCATTGGACGGAATTTGAATGGCTCAGATTTAATTATTGCACATGTGCACAATCCATCAAAGTGCACAGGATATGATCCCATACTGAAAAGGGTCCAACCTTACATGCATAAGTCCAGTGTCCTGCACCAGGTGGAAATTAATTGAGTGTATAATCCGTGGAAATCAAGTGTAAAAGTTGCCAAGAAATTCACAAAAAATTGCAGATGCAGGAGAGAGGTACTTCCATGTCCATGTAAACTTTCAATATCAAACTCAATTGCATTCGGAAGATACCAAATTGACAAGCACAAGGAATAGTGACAAACAGTAGGGGCTCTGTATTATGAATGGAGTACTGAATTAAAAAAGTTACAGGACATAGTGAAGAACAGTAGGGGCTCTCTATTATGAATGGAGTACTGAATTAAAAACAGTTACAGGACATTGTACTGGCTATGTTTCAAATATGTAATTACCCATTAACCGCATACCCCTGAGACCTAACTGTACAACGAATTATATGATTGCTAACTAAGGAAACAGAAGTGTTTTGATCACTAGTCATAGCTAATTAACATCCCATTCCTTGGGAATCTACGGTTAAAGCACAGTAACCATCGTCAAGCAAACCAGTTTAAAGTGTAAAACCAAAGCAACTACAACAAATTATAACAAAGCGCCACGACAACAAATATCCGTATAAACTGACAATGTAATTCATTACAAAACACAGGACAATCTTTATCCTCGTCTGATTAATCCACTTTTTAAAAGATCTCGAAAACTAAGAATTGAAGGATTTGAGTATTCAATGTTTAGATAGCCTCTTTGGTCTGTAAAATACATATCTTCAATGATCATTATTTGCTTTGCGAGGGCGTAAGTGTGCCAGATTGCTGTAAGAACTGACAATGTAATTCATTTCAAAACACAGGCTTGAATGTTGTTGATCATTACTGTGTTTATTCCTGATCCTTATATTTTTGTTAAGCCATTCATTGTCCCTTAAATCACCCTCCTATAGACAGTAAGTTTTTCACTTTCCAGGAACAGGTTGCTATCTTACCGGTTGCTGTCGTACAACTAATCACAGAAGTAGGATTTGCTGCTATAATTTAATTACCTTGAGAAGTCGCCCAGATTCATATACTTGGAGAGACTACCAGGGCAATAGGTGACAGGTGCACCCAGTTCTCTTTGGGTGTCAAACTCGGCCACACCTTGCAGTGCGTTGTCTTTCATGTCAACTGCGAGAACCCATGCCTTGGGGTGCTGGAATTTGACCCTGGTCATCAAGTAAACAACATCTTTATCGTCCATGCTCGGAGTGGGTTCAGATACATAGAGGTTCTGCAAGGTAAACTCTGCTGCGGCCTCACTGTCCTGTGATGGTTTATGCTGCAGCAATCCAGAGAGAAGCTGTGAATGCATAGTGTTGTTGCAGTCAATCTTAGAAGCTTCGGCCTTTAAGTCGTCTTGCCAGTCGTCGAAAGAATCAGTCATCTTGTAGTTGCTGCAAGTGGTGATGGTCCAGCCATCCACCCTCAAGGAGGGGCCACCGGTTTCATCATCATCATCAGGAAGCCGTTTGCCATGCTGTTCCAGACTGACAAACTTGAGGAAGCCCTCGTTGCCTCTCTTGATGAAGGCAATGCCGCGCTGAGGCTTTGGACATCCAAATTCGAGTCCCCTCTCTTGGTAATAGTTGATTTCTCTCATCGGGAACGGCAAAGGTACACCTCGGAGCGCGGGGTTTGGGTGGAGCACGTCGCAGAGTAGGATGCCGCGCCACAGATCGACCCAGCCCATGGTACCGCCTTCACCTCCGAGCGTGATCACTGTGCTTGTCTGATGGTAACGTAGCGTATATGCGTTCTTGGGGAGTTTGATCGGGAAGTCCCTCTGTGGCGCCTCCACAGATATCTCCTTGGATCTCCATTTCCCAATCTTGGAGTTTAATAAGTGGAGTGTGAACACATTACGTGTCATTGTGCAAACCAGCGCAGCGACGGTGTAGTGGTCACCGTGAGGCAGTAGGCCGACCTCGTCGTCATGGAAGAGGATGGGGTGGGGGTGGGGGAGTAGCTGAAGCAACGGGCGTTTGGGGTCGGCCCGGTAGATGAAGTAGTCGCACTCCCGCGGCGGCGGGTAACGTTTTCGGCACCCGATGGCGACGCGGAGGAGGAGGAGGTCATCCACCACGCGGAGGATGCGGGGTATCTCCGTGAAGGCGCTGGGGCCCAGATCGGGGCAGTGCACGAACAGCTCGGAGGGGAACGGCGGTTGTGCGGGCCAGAATGACACCTCGATGGGCTGCTGCTTCCTCGTGAAGTCCTTGGCGGTGGTGGCGTTGGGTTTGTCGCCGACGAAGGCACGGGCGTTGAGCAGGACCCAGGCGGGGCGGGAGGAGGCGGCGGTGGTATCGGTGGCCATGGGAACGTCGATTGGATTTGGACTGGGACAAGCGGTGGCGGTGGCGGCGCCGGAAACAAGGGGGAAGGAGAGACTCGATTGCTAGGGTAGATTCAATGGACGAGAGCACGAGACGCAAGCATCTAGGCAGGGCTAGTAATGGGCCTTGTCGTACCACGAATCCCACCATGGCCCGAAATGTTTGGCGCCGAAAATAAGGGGAAGGACAAAGGCATTGCTAGTACTCGATTGCTAGGGTTTGCAATAGTTTCAATGGACGAGAGCACAACACACTTATGTGATCTATCTAGACAGGCCTAGTAATGGGCCTTGCCCTACCACGAATCTAACCATGGCCCGAAATATTTGGCGAAAATTCTGTCTAGCCCAACTTAACATTGATAAAACCTAGTCCAGCCCAACGCATTATCGAAATTGGAGGACTATGATTGGCCAGCAGATTCTGGCCTGGTTCTTTCCACCGTTTGGATTATGGATTATGAATTGTGGTTTTTTCAAACGTATAAATGTTTTGGTTTCTCGAAACGGTTTTTGGAAAATCTTGAAGCCGCTGATCAAAGCTCTCAAATCCAAGTTGAACCAAATGTTCTAACTTTTCAAAGCCACTTCATGAAGCTATCGAAGTTCAGCTTTCATTGTAATCCTTAGCTGAAACAAGCAGCCTCTCAACCCCCAATGTCCATGTGTAATTCATGTTTGGATGTTCTCGTCACATTCTCTTTGTCGATTGATTGAAAATCATTTGGCACATCGCATATGTCACCAAGGGGTACTCTCCATAGACACGCGATGTTGTTGCTTTGGGAAATTCTCTCGGCGGCAAAAGATGGGTTGTGTCTGGTGAGGGATGTGTTCCATTCGATGATTAGGGATGGCAATTGTGTGCGGTAGGCTATAGCATCCAAAATTTACATTTCTGAGTTTTTAGTTTTTATTTGGATTTATGTGGATTTTCTTAAATTTTCTATATTTTAAAAAGGTTTTTACTTCTTTCAAATTTTAAAACTATTTTATGTGAACAAATAAAAACCAAATTTAAGTTGGAAATAAGTTTTCTAAGTTCAAAAAGTCTTAGAGAATTTTTCTATGTTTATAGCAAGGGTGAGCACATGGAGTACTCAGTAAGTCATGCAACAGATTACAAGTCTATATAGCTACGTGCAAGGCTTACCCAAAGATAGCTGATATGACTCATTTTGTATAAAACTGAATTTGCATTTGAAATATGATAAATAGAATGAAAGTGGTAAAACAAATAACGATAATATAACACTTATTTCTTTCGAAAGACACACATCTAAACGCTAAGGGAAAGAAGCGACAAGTCGTCGGTATCGTTGGTGCTATTAAAGTCGATACCAAAGGGTAGAAGCCGAAAAAGGTAAGTACAGAATGGTTGGAAGTCGATTATTGTGATAAATTCGACATTCAAATATCAACATTTTGTATTAAGAGGTTAGATACATCATCGACTAAGAGTAAGCAAAATGTTTACATCATCGGCTAAAGGATAAGCAAAACGTTTACACCATCAGCTAAAGAGTAAAGAAGTAGACACCTGAGGATTGAAGGAAAAGGTAGAATCCAAACAAAATACAGCAATCCCGAAACGAAAGGTGCTCAGGGATTGTGGCATCCCTACAAAAGAAATGAATGGCGCCAAGAATTATTACAACATTTAGTGAAGCCGACGACGCTACCTGTCAGGGATGCCACCAGCACTAGAACTGCTGCTGGAGTTTGATGACTCTTGGAGGGCAGCGTCGGTTGGAGGAGCTGGAGGAGGTGTCGGTTCATCATCAGAGTTGATGGAGACGACGACGGTCATGGCTACTGTAGAAGCGCTACCGATTGACTCGCGTCATCCGGCTGCGTCGGCTGGGAGAGGATCGGCGGCCTCGGGGGTAACCTCTGCAGGATCAACAGACGCGCCAGCATTGAGTTCCGCAGCGTTGGCAGAAGGGACGGCGGCATCAGCATCAAACTCCTCCTGAAGGGCCCGGGCAATGGCTTCATCGTCAGCTCTCTCCTCTTCGGCGCGGACCTCGGCCGACAGTTCTTCCTGAAGAACTGCGGCAATGGCTGAATCACCATCCAATGAAGAGTAATCAGAGATATAGCCAGAAGAGGAGGAGGAAGATGAAGATATGGTGCAGAAAGTAAAAAGTTACCGTGAGATTAAGTGGTAAAAATTGTGAATCACTGGGTATTTATAAGGCAAATCGGGCAGTTGAATCGTTATGGCACGGAGAACGAAACATCTCTCAAGTAAATGCAGGTGGAGCACTAAGCGATTCGACACAGGAGTGATTATAATGTGGCTTCTCAAGAAGATGACTGCAAAAAAGGAGATGAAGCAATGGAGTTGACAATCTGCTAAAGCGCTAGCGGTTAATTTTTGGGACATGTTCGTACATATCCCAAAAATGGGGGCATATGTTAGCACCCAAAATTGAGCGACCGAAGAATTGGTCAAAATAGGTGTAGCTTCGGTACAAGTCTGGGGAAGCCGATATGGGTTCGGATCAATAGAGGATGATGTAATATCGAAATGTAGGGTCACGATTGTTTGGTAAGATGTAGATTGGAGGAAAGACCAAAGCCAATACGACCAGAGTCAGATATGACCATGCCCAGGGTGGAAAGAAGAGTTTGAAGCCGATACAAGCAGAAGACAAGACCAAAGCAGATACGATCAGGCTAAGGGCTATAAAAAGGGGACGACGGTCTATGTCAAAGAGAGAATCATCCACACAAATCAATCTATACTTTTCCTTTCTTTTGCATGGGAGTAGACATTTAGTATGTAATTTTTTCCTTGTAATACACTTTGATCAATATAGTTGCGCATCGCCGATTATTTGTCTTCGTTGCATTACGCCTTACCAGGTCCAATTTTTGCTCTGATCTTACTGCGCATCGCTTTTTTGGGAGAAGCGGCCTTTTACCCTCATCTAACTGACCCATAGAGTTGATTAGATCTACCGGTTACCGCGATCTGTGTTGGTGTGCTCTAAACCAATCAGATCTATTCATCATCAAGTTTCAAATCGGTTTATCTATCGATTTGCTTAGTGCTCGTTCCTCTTGCTGATTACAGGACCAAATCGGTTGGCACGCTCATGACCCATAACTGAATCTGGCGTTCTCATGTATCGGTGGCGATCAACCCTTCGTCAAGTTTTTTGAAAAATCTGCAGTTCTGTCTGGTGCCAGTCTGAAGTGAAGGCTACACAGAACCTGAACGCCATGAACCAAGGCCCCAACCCCTGGCATGTGTCTTTCTCCTACGCTAGGGCCCTCCAGAACACCTGCCTCAAGACATGGGGCGGTCGGGCGGAGAACGTGAAGGCTGCCCAGGACGCGCTCCTCCTGCGCGCCAAGGCCAACTACCTGGCCCAGTGTCAGGACCCGTTTTGAATCCGAGTATAAAAAGGAAGATGCAAGGAAACAGCAGCAGTAATCGATAAAAGAAAGGGATAGGAAATCGAAGAACAGAAACAAATGAGAACTGGGAGCACGAAAGAGTAAAGTAGTGTTTAGATCAGTATGTTGTTGACAGACTTCACCCACTCCCGTAACAACCCATACTTATACTCTGCTCTTTTTACCAAGGTTCACTCACCCAGATGAAAGTAAAAGCTAAAGAAAATGACAACAACGTTAACATGAGCAGTAATTTCTGAGTCCTATTACAACCGTTGGATTACACTTGATGAAACGGTATCAGTTCATCTCAGCTGCTCCTTGACTGAACTAAACCCAATCCTTTTTCCCAATCAGACTCTGAAGCTCTGTATCTGACAATCCCCCCCCCTTTTGAGATCCTTGTCCTCAAGGATTGAAGTTTGGAAATATTTTGGAAATGAAATCAGCATCCTCCCACGTGGCTGCCTCTGCTGGTAAGTTGGCCCATTGAACCTTCCATTGAACTACAGCTACATTATTCCGAGGTATCATTCTCCTCTCAAGAACTGCAACAGGCTCAATCAAAATATTTCCTTCACCATCCACTAGAGGTAGACTCTTTTCTGGGACTGCCCTGTTACCAACATGCCTCTTCAATTGACTAACATGAAAGATTGGATGGATGTGACATCCTTCAGGCAATAATAGTTTATAAGCCACTTTTCCAATTTTTCTAGAACTCGGAAAGGTCCATAAAACTTGGTGTGCAACTTGGTAGGTTATGTAATCCCAGAGAATTGTGCCTGTATGGTTGCATTTTCAGATACACCATGTTTCCTTCCTCAAATTGTCTTTCAATTCTATTTTTATCAGCAAAGTGCTTCATCCTTGAAGTAGCCTTCTCCAAATTGGTCTTGATTGTTTCTATCACATTCTGTCGTTCTCGGAGTCTATCTCTATTTTCTTCAGTACAATCATCAAAGAGTATGGACTCAGTAACCATTGGTGGTTTCATTCCATACAAAGCTTGGAAGGGAGTCATTTGTAAAGAGGTATGAAATGAGGTATTATACCACCATTCAGCATGTGATAACCAAGAATGCCATTGTTTTGGCTTTGAGAAAGCCATGCATCTCAAATAATTCTCCAAGCATTGATTGACCCTCTCTGTTTGCCCGTCTGTTTGAGGATGATACGCGCTGCTCAATCTGATTTTTACTCCCAAAACCTTGAATAACTCCCTCCACAAAGTACTGGTGAAAATCCGATCCCTATCTGAAACCATCACCATGGGCAATCCATGTAATTTGTATATGTTATCCAAGAAAAGAGTTATGATATGTTGAACCGTATAAGGATGACTCAAGGCAATAAAGTGAGCGTATTTAGTAAACTTGTCAACTACGACCATTACAACATCCTTCCCATTTGATTTTGGAAGCCCTTCCACAAAATCTAGTGAAATATGAGTCCAAGCCATTTCAGGTAGGGGTAATGGTTGGAGCAATCCTGGGTATGGTACATTTTCAGACTTACTCTTTTGACATATGGCACAAGATTTGACATACGCTGCAACCATAGCCTTCATTCCAGGCCAATAAAACAGTAATTTCAGTCTCTGATAAGTTGCCCTTTCTCCAGAATGTCCTCCCAATGCAGAGTTATGAAAGGATTCTAACAATTGTTCTTTCAGCCTTGTACTGTTGCCAATGTATAATTTCCCTTTATACCTTAATATGCCTTTATTCAAAGTGACTGGATGAGCACTGTTGGCATCAATCCTCAGTTTTGCTTCCAGCTCTTGACATTTCTCATCATTCGCATAGCTCTGGATAACTTCAGTAATCCATTCGGGAATAGCTATAGTAATTGACATAGCTTCCTTGGTAGGGTTCTCTCCCGATAGAGTAGTAAATGGCATGGTATCTTCCATATGATTCACTCTGGACAGAGCATCTGCCGCTCTGTTCTCTCTGCCTTTCCTATATTCCACTCGATAGTCATATCCCAATAGCTTGATGAGTAGCTTATGCTGCACCCCATCAGTCAACCTCTGCTCAGCTATAAACTTCAAACTTTGTTGATCTGTACGAATTATCACTGTAGAGCCTAACAGATAATGTTTCCACTTTTTCAAAGCTTCCAAAATGGCTAGAGCTTCCTTATCATAGATAGATAGTGCACTTGCCTTGGGACCAATACTTTTACTCATGAAGGCAATGGGTCTTCCTCCTTGCATCAAAACTGCACCTAATCCTTTGCCGCTGGCGTCTGGTTCCAATACAAACGGCTGAGAAAAATTGGGAAGTGCCAACACCGGAGCTTGAGTCAATGCCTTCTTGATATCAATAAACGATCTTTGTTGTTCATCTGACCATAGGAAAACATTCTTTTTTAATGAGTTAAAGAGAGGACGGCATATTAACCCATAGTCTTTGATGAATCTTCTGTAGTAACCCGCCAAGCCCAAAAATCCCCATAACTGAGTTATATTCTTGGGAATGGGCCATTCCTGTACTGCCTTGACCTTTTCAGGGTTGGTTGCTAGGCCATTCTCCGAGATAATATGCCCCAGATACTCAATTTGATTTTGTCCAAAAACGCATTTACTTCTTTTTGCAAATAATTGATTTTCCCTCAAGATCTCCAACACAATCTTCAGATGAGTCTGATGCTCATTAATATTTGAACTGTAAATCAGTATATCATCAAAAAAAAACAAGAACAAACTTCCTCAAAAACTTGCCCAAAATGTTGTTCATCAATGCTTGGAAGGTAGCCGGAGCGTTAGTGAGTCCAAATGGCATCACAATAAATTCATAGTGCCCAAAATGAGTGCTAAAAGCTGTCTTGAAAATGTCCTCCGACTTCATCCTAATTTGATGGTACCCCGACCTCAAATCCAATTTAGAGAAATATTTTGCCCCATATAATTCATCTAACAGGTCTTCAATAACCGGAATTGGATATTTGTTTTTGATCGTGTTAGCGTTGAGTTGTCGATAATCAATACATAATCGCCAAGTACCATCTTTTTTCTTAACTAAAATGGCAGGAGATGAGTATGGACTTACACTCGGCCGGATGGTTTGAGACTTTAGTAATCCCTCTACTAAATCTTCCATTGCATCCTTCTTGTGGTGAGGTAACCTGTAAGGTCTAATATTCACTGTCTTTGAGTCTTGTGTTAGAGGAATAGTGTGATCACAATCTCTAGCAGGTGGTAACCCAATCGGTTCAGCGAAAATATCAGTATAATTGTTCAAAACTTTTTCTATTTCCTCTGATTTCTCAACAGATGAATGATCAGTGGTTAATGTAGCCTTTGTATACATTAAGGCTCCAATCACTCCTTTCTCCAGCAACTTAATCAACCTCAATTCATTGATTACACCATATTTTAGAGGGAAAGTTTCATCCAGGAACTCCACCTTCTTGAGCCCATCTTTGAAAATTTCAAACTTCCTTGTTTTCAGATCCAGACTTACAGGGCTGTGTTGATAAATCCAGTCTGATCCCAGAATAATATCATAACCCTTTAGGGGTAGAACCAGGAATTCAGAGCAGAAAGGTTCCCCTTGGATGGTATAATTACAACCTTCGCATTTTGATTTGCAGTCAATCGTCATGCCATTCGCTACAGCAACTTGCTCTGACAAATGATTGCTGATTCGGCACTCAACCTGGATTACCTTTTCAGGAGTAATAAAAGTGGAGGTGCTTCCACTATCAACCAATGCAATAGCATATACTTTTCCCAATTTAATCTTCAATGTAAAAGTCATGAGTCCAGAACTGGTTCCAGTTACAGCACACATAGATAACTGGGGTGTCTCCCCTTCTGAATCCTTGTTGATCGGACTTCCAGGTGGAGTGGTGAATTCTCCTTCGGGATTTGCCTCCACATCCTCACCATCATCTTCCACTGTGATTAGATGAATTTGCTTCTGCATTCGACATACCTTGCTATGACCCGGTGTCCAAGGTTCCTGACATTTATAGCATTTTCCCATATTCCACTTTGCTGTACCAGGAAGCTCAGATCTATCCTGATTTTCCTTCTTGTTTGAATTCTTCTCCCCTTTCTGGTACAAATTTCCTGGATAATTCACCTTGGTATTACTACCACTGCCCAAACTTCCCATCTTCTTATATATACTAATGTTCTCATAATTTCTTGCATGGGCATAAGCTTCTACAAGAGTTTGAGGATTTAAGGATTTCAGAGGTACCCTGATATAATTCCTTAGCCCAGATATAAAATACTCCAAGAAATATCCTTCAGTTAAACTTGGGTTATTCCTTTTAACCAAACTCATATTTTCCTCAAATTTGTCAATATAGTTCTCAACAGTTCCCGATTGTATCAGCCCTCTGAAATTTTCAATGATCTCAAACTTAGATTCAGCAGCAAATCTCTGACAAATCAAGCTGCAGAATTGACTCCATGTTAGAGAATCAGTATTGATTCTATTGCTAGTGATCCACTGATCTGCTCTCCCAGTAAGGTGCACTTCAGCTATAACAACCTTTTGCCATTCCGGAATCTTCCCTAGCGCAAAACACTTTTCAGCCTTCCTAATCCAAGCCTCTGGATTACTTCCATCAAACTTAGGAAAATCCACTTTTGGCCCTTTGCTAAAATGCCCGACATATTCATTTCGTTCTTCATTATTTTGAGCTATTCCCTCTCTGAATCCTGTCACTGGAATCTCCCTTGACCACTCATTTCGGCTCAAAGGTGTAGTCACAGATGAATGAGACAACATAATATAAGGCGCTCTATATGGAGGCACAATGGGTGGGTTGGATGGAATAAATTGCGGGGAAAATGAACCAGGTGCCATGATAGAAGGATAAACACTTACTCCATATGTTCCATTAACTGTATTTTCCTTTTCTCTGTTCTGTCCAGATGACAGACTTGCTGCATAATTTGAAATACTGAATGGGATGGATTGAAGATCATGAAGGTTGGTACCGTGAGATAAATGTGGAACATAAGAATGGCCACTTCCTGGCGTCCCATAAATATTGACTCCTGCACCAGATGAAAACCCTTGTTCAGTTTTTTCCATCATTGCTAATGTGCTAGACACCTCTCTTTCTTCTGATTTGTCCATCAAGATCTTCAACATACTTGCTATCTGATCAATCTTATCAGTATTTCCCTCCAACTGCTTCTGAAATCTTTCCATTTGCTCTTTAGCAATAGCTGAGCTCTCCCCAATCTGAAGTTGTATACTCTCTACATCCTTCTTTAAATTCTCCACGTCACTAATCAACCCAGATCCAATCTCTTCCTCCACACCTTTTCCCACTTTAGGCATCTCCCACAGAATAGCCTCACCACTCCAATCGGGAATTTTACAGGGAGATTCAAGTTTTCCCCCAAACCCTCACTACTATTAGATCAAAATCTGATTATCTCACTTCAGGAATTTTACAAGGAAACAAGTTCCTAAACCTTGAGATTAGAGAAACCCCAAATTTTAAATATTAGCCGAGGATTGCAGGCGCCCTGATACCAAAAACTGTCAGGACCCGTTTTGAATCCGAGTATAAAAAGGAAGATGCAAGGAAACAGCAGCAGTAATCGATAAAAGAAAGGGATAGGAAATCGAAGAACATAAACAAATGAGAACTGGGAGCACGAAAGAGTAAAGTAGTGTTTAGATCAGTATGTTGTTGACAGACTTCACCCACTCCCGTAACAACCCATACTTATACTCTGCTCTTTTTACCAAGGTTCACTCACCCAGATGAAAGTAAAAGCTAAAGAAAATGACAACAGCGTTAACATGAGCAGTAATTTCTGAGTCCTATTACAACCGTTGGATTACACTTGATGAAACGGTATCAGTTCATCTCAGCTGCTCCTTGACTGAACTAAACCCAATCCTTTTTCCCAATCGGACTCTGAAGCTCTGTATCTGACACCCAGCTCGGCAGGTACACTAACGACGGCGAGGCCGCATATACTAGTGGTACCTTGAGGGCACTGTAGCCAGTGTGTCGTTACAGGTTGAGATGAACAAAAAAAAAGTATAGTGCATTTTACCTTACGTAAATAGGAGTAACTTGGTATGGTTACTGCTGTATTCACATGATTTCTAGGGCTTGTTAACAGTTTACCTTACCTCTACCAAAAGTCTTCAGTAGACAAATCACAAACCTCTATGTGGCATGTGGATTTCGTTGCAGCGAAGTTTTGTGGGAGTGAATGTGAAAGATCAGCGCTGCATTGGTGCATAATTATCTGTTCTTCCACTTTTTTTAATTTGTTTTACTGGCTAAGAAAAAGGGAAGTGTACAGCTTACCACAATGCTGGTGTCTCACTAATAGGAATGGCAACGGGTATATACCCAGTGGGTATCACCACCCCGTACCCATACCCGTGTTCGTAAAATTCACCCGTTATAATACCCATACCCGCACGTGGGTACAAAATTTACCCGCACTGCCGTGCAGTGCGGTCACGTACCCATGGATAATCCGCACCCGCAATCTAAAAGTGGAGAGTGGAGACCTGGTCGGTAGGGCGTGCTTCAGAGTTCAGACAATCACTTTGCATGGTGAAGAACATTCAGACCACTGTGAAGAACTGAAGCGAGAATCAGACATGTCACTCTAGAGATATGTCACTTTGCATTCAACTGACATATCACTTTGCATGATAGCATGAACATTCAAGATTCAATTGACATATCACTTTGCATGAACATTCAATTGACATAGCAACAATTGACAGAAACCATGGAGAACGACTGAGCGAAGCCGCGGGGAACGATTCAACACAATTATTGTTTAGAACTTTAGATTGTTTATGAGCCGCCTCGTGGAGTCGTGGGCTACTGCCGTACTGCGGGTTGGGCCAAATTATCAGTGGATCAGACCCACGGGTGAACGGGTACGGGTAATAGTAGAACGGACCCGTACCCGCTCTACCCACTAGGTACTAAATTTTGCCCGTTAGTAGACCCACGGGTATGAAAAATAGTCCATACCCGGCCCCTAATAGAGTAAATACCCATCGGGTTTCGGGTTTCGGGTCCCCGTTGCCATCTCTACTCACTAACAACCTGTAACAAGAATCCTAGATTTTATAGTGAGGACCGACTAGGAAGAAACCAAAGATATCCCATAGCTTCCAGTTCTTCAAAAGAAAGGGCTCGGGTCTGTGTTGTAATTGAAGCATCGACCAAACACGTTTGCATAATTTGCTCAATGTGAAAACTTGGCATTAGGCAATCAATGTATGCAGAACCTCAGGGCTCTACAATCCAAGCTTGAACCTCAGGACTCTACGATCCACTCCGATACACAGATATGAACTGCCTCAAAACCTTAAAACCAAATCAGAAACCTAATTGCAACCCTAATAGAGCTTATTTGGTTTTAATCGTGTTTCGTTCTTGATCTGGTTCTTGGAATTGGGGAGATTGGACGGAGGTAGTTGAGACTTACCTGGCATCCATCGCTCGGACCGTTGGTCCTTCACCCGCTCCACCGCCGTGCCTTGCGCGTCATCCCCGCTCAGCCTCGGCCATGGCACTGCCTGCTCCCTCTCTGCTTGGTCGTTGCTGTCTCGTCGCCCGCGTCATGCTTCGCCCCACCTCGGAAGTCGCCACCTTGGATCCCCGTCGCCTTCGCCAACTCCCGTCGCCTCTGCTCCTTGCCGTTGGCCCCGCGCCCATGCCGCACGCGGCTATAAAGCTCGCATCGCGCCCACCTTCGCATCCCCTTGCTCGCCTCCCCATCGTCCTTGGTGAGCCCCCTGCCTCTTCGTCTTCCTCTCCGGCTGAAGCCGCGCCGCCCTCCCCATCTTTTTCTCCGCCTCCAGTTGAGAGCGTCGCCGCCACCTTCTTTTTCCCCTCCGCCCGAGCTCATCCCGAGCCGCCCCACTCCCTTCCTCCGGCCACCCTCGCTCGCCCTCGCCGCCACCCCAGATCGCCCCACCGCCACCGGATCACCGCCACCAGTGCGAGCCGCCTCCGAAATCGCCGCCGCCGCCCAAACCCCCCTAACCCTAACGCCGCCGTGTGGGCTGAGCCATCCGGCACTGTGCGGCCCATGCACAGTGCTGCCTTTCTTTTATTTTCGGAGTTTATTTCGAAAATCAGTTTTCCAAAATCCGAAAATAGCCCAAAAATACTAAAAAAATTCTGAAAAATTCCACACATCCAAAAATAGCAAAAATTACATATTCCGAATCATCTCGCCATTCCGAGTCCAAAAACACTTTCCGTTCCGCCATACAAAGTCCATACATTTCTAAAAATACCCAAAATGCCCTTCGAACCTCTCTCCGGCCCTCCCTCCGTTTTATTTACTATTTTCTTCATTATTGTTCTTCTTTTATTCGTTTGTTTAATGTGGTCATTTGTGTGCGCTAGACCCGACCTTGGAACCCGTCCCAGAGTAGTACGAGGAGCAGGAGCAGGAGCCGGACGCGACCGGCACCGAGTTCGATTACGTCGACGACGACATAGGACTCCCACTCGCCTCGCAAGGCAAGCCGCACTCCTTGAACATGTTGGACCCATAATAATAATCTAGTAATACTTATTTTAATACTGCATTATGTTAATATGTTCAAATGCTAGAAATTTTATTTTAGAATGCCATGATGACCTAGCTAGTACATAGCTTGATTAAAGACCCACTTTGTATTGTTGTGACATATTTTCTTGTGCAAACCCTAGACTTAGCTATTGAATCTCGTATGCTAGTAGTTAATTAATTTGTCGAGCATCAAAAATTTATGTATTAAAATAAAACCATCAAGCGGTGGGCTTGATGTAGATATATTTGAAAATGTGCTACAGTGAGAGGACTTTGACGAGCAAACCACTAGGTGGCTATGTGCCCGGACCTCGACCGATGATGAGGCCAATGTGAGTGGTTAATTGTTGGTTGGAATTGGCTAAGTCTTAGGCATAAAATAAGTAATCACAACCTTGGGCAAAGTAAATAACTTAGATCCCGCTCAACCACAAGTTGGGTCGGTCAACCCCGTTGACTTGGTCCAACCTAGCTCGGTACTTGGACTCCCCCTTGGAATACTTATAGGTTGGAGCTACCATACTGTGTGTTTTGGGACAAGTATGGATTGCAGGAGCGAACGGGGTGGAATGGAGGTTGACCAGTGGAGTCACCTGCCGATTCTCACAATAGTAGATACCCTCAGTATCGGATCGTGCATCCCGTCACGGCCCGTGGGACCTGAGTACTGTGTGGTTTTGAGAACTACCGGGTAAGTGCTAAAGAGGGGTAGTTCAACGAAAAGCTTTGATAATCTCAGCTTGGCCGCATGTATTTAAGTTGCATGTAATCCGGTGGCATTAATGGTCGTAGATATCTTGTGGGTAAAGCTGAGCAACTCTGCAGAGTCATGTTTAAGTGGTAATCGATTACGCCGTGCTTCCGATTAATGAAGCTAAGTTTGAACTGGGGTGAATCCCGTAACCTAACCCAAGTAGACTTGTTATTTCCAACTTGACGTAATGATAAACTTGTGAAAACTCCAAATTTGCTTATTTCTATTATGTATGGTTTGTGTTTCACATGCAAAATGAATTTGAAAATAAAATTGCATCCACGATAATAATAACCTTATTGCCAATTCCTTTGTGAATACCCCGCATGTAATATTCAGTCTTTCCTGTGCGGTTTGTTGAGTACTGTTGTGTACTCAGACTTGCTTCTCAACCTATTTTAGAGTTCGAAGACACCGGAGAATTCCAAGAGATCGTAGATGGCAAAGCGATTTGGTTTTAGGGTTCTTTTTCTTTGCTCAGGCCTTGCCTGTGTGGTCTTTTGTGATGTAATATATTCGAGCTCGCCGCTTCCTTTTGTAAAGCTCTGGCTATTAGGCCTTATTTGTATAAAGCAGTTGATTTCGTTCTTATGCTGGCAATGTATGACTTGGTTCCCGGCGGCTAATCTTCCTGGGTAGCCGTTGCGGATTTAAACGCACCCCCTGAAAAGGGTGGTCTGTCACAAGATACTCTAGAAAACCGGCGTATTGGTATCTATCTGAGACACGATCCCAATAAGTATCCTATCCATATAAGTGGATTTTCTATTTTTCAAAATAAAATTATTTCCGATCTCTCAATTATAATACCTCTAACAACTCAAAAGAAGATGCTGGAATCACTTATTCCCATCCCACAACCCCTTCTTGTTGTATCGGTCTTATTGGGGAAATAACTATCAGTGTCTATATCGGCGTATCCGGGCATCCTAGACAATCCAAGCTGGAATCTGAGGATTTGAACTCTTGAATTTTGCAGGCAAATCCAGTCTTCGATCATATTTATACGTTAGTCTCATAAAAAATGCCTGAAATCTATATTATTAATTTTTTTTTCGAAAAGATGACACGAGCTCTACCGATTCATTAAAAGAGAGAACGAATACAGAGTTTAGGAACGTCAATTGTTACAATAGCTGTTACAACAAGCCTGGGTTCGCTTGAGGAGCTACCAACACGAAGGCAACTTCAAAAGCCTAATTGGAAAAAAGACGATCGAAGCGACTAGAAGTAAGTTCGAGCAATAATATCAAAACAGGGAGCACCATAATTATCATGACAAAAGAAACCTCAGGACAGCTAGAGGAATGCTATTATACTATGAAGAAGCCCAGCTAAGGCGCCGGTTGGGGCTGAAAATTAAACTTCCTGGTGAGGTCGAGGTTGGAAACATCCTGCAAAGTTTGCTGAAAAATGGTGTGCATTGAACAGTACTGGTTATTGAAAATGCGAGCATTTCATTCCTTGTAGATGTTCTAGAATCCATAGATTAAAATCTCATCAAAATCCCTACGACGTTCTTTTGGAAAGCTCTTGCGGATATCCTGCCACCATGAAGACACGGTAGGCACCGTAATTGTAACCAACCCGAAGGGTGGTCGGAATTGAAACTTGTGGAACAATCTGCACCAAATCTGTTTTGCAAAAGGGCAAAGCAACATTGGGTGTGTGGCCTATTCAAGTTCATAACCACACAAGCCGCAGACTGCGTAGTGAGGTCATCCTCTCATGGTCAAGTTATCTAAAGTTAAAATCGAATGCTATACCAGCAGCCAAGCAAAGAACCTGTAGTCCGGCACGGATCCAAAGAACTACGCCTTTTATGCCAACTTAGGCCATTCACAATGGGAGTTTCGTTCTCATTAAATGAGATGCCACATAAGCAAAAATAGTGACATGGCAACAAATTTATTAGGAGAGAAGAGAGTTGGGTTTCATGGGGATGAAATCTGGTCTACACGCTTACCAAGTACTTTGAAACTGGGATGAAACCCCACTGAGAGTGATTTGTTTCATCTCTACACCTTTTCTGGATCCCGTGTGGCCATATTGTAGTGTGCTAGATATAATTGCAAGTGGCTACACAATTTATATGGCACATTTGATCACAACACCATCCAACAATTAAATGTTATATCATGCCTATAAAATTGCAAAATGAAACTGTGCATTGAGAGAAGTTGTTTCATTCCTCAACTCAAACATCTAAATATGACATGGCACTATTAGAAACCGTGTAATGAAACTCTCCATTGTGAATGGCCTTAGCTGAGTACTGCCGTATGTATTCCAGCGTTAAGTAATCACATCTTGAACATCTGTCTTAGAGGAAGCCAAAAAAAGCATTGCCACCTCAAAAAACAAAACATACTCTCGTTGAGACTTAGGATTGGAGGAGAAAATCTGAAATCCTTGAGGATGTGTGTTGAGAGGGTAAGTTAAAGCCCTAGCTTGAGGAGATTATTTCCCCTCTATTTGCCCTCATTTGAGGTTTTCTTCAAAAGGTGAGCATTCCTTCAAATCCCTTCGATTTTGCATTAAGAAATTCGATTTTGATTTGGTGAATCTGTTATATATGTCATTAATGCTATTATGGTTGAAACAATATTGGCGAGAAATTATAAAATCCTCGAGGAGAGATGGTGGTTTGGGGCTAAAGTTGAAACCCTAGCTTGAGTATATTTCCCCTCATTTGTGGTTAATTTTCTTCAAAAGGCCAGAGAGGATGTGAATGGGTTACATGTCATTATTGTTGCTATATGTAATGTGATCAATGGTAGAGTTTAGGTTGTGTAACCTATGCGTCTCTCGTTCGAGGGTGCTTGTTTATAAATATGCTAAAATGGCATATTTATAAATAAGTAGTCTTGAATTGTCCACGTTTTTTGGACAATTCGAGGATATGTGTTTCGGGCAAGTTCCTGAGCTATTGTACAACTCTAGAGAGTTTCGGTAGTATGCATCTCCCTGGTGTTCTCCAGATACACACCCTATTGACCTGTTGTCGAGACATGTATTTGGAGAAGAGCGGGGAGATGCTGCCGAAATTTTCTTTGGAGTTGTACAACAGCTTAGGAACTTGCCCGAATCACATATCCTCGAATGGGATTAGGACCTGACCTAATTGAAATTAGGAGTCATCGTTGGTACGTACTCAATTCCTCGACTTTTTAATTCTTCAACCCTTCTTTTCTTTCATTGATTAATGCATGTCTCTCTATTGTGCGAAGGTAACTAAATAATATATCGGTATTTCAAATAGCTAGTTGTCGCTCGTTGGCATTATTAATTTATTGTTCGTGGTTTAATTGTAGATGGACCGTGAAGAATGGATGTATCAAAAAAGCCGTGTGAGTGCCGAATTTCACAAGGGAGTGAAGGAGTTCATAAGAATTGCAGAAGTAGATATGGTTATGAGGGGTGTAAAGTTCATATATTGTCCTTGCATTGATTGCACCAATCTTAGGAGATTTAACAACTCAGCTCAAATTGAAAGCCACTTGATTCGACGTGGCTTCGTGAGGAATTACACGTGTTGGATCCATCATGGGGACACAGGTAGTACCCCTCCATTACGCAACGAAGACATGCTTCAAGCCGATCACGAGTTGGAGTGTGATATGTTTGATGAGGATAATTTAGATCAAATATTGCGAGATGTGGAGGGAAATTACACGAAAAGAGAGTTCGAAAAATTTAAAATCTTGATGGAAGACGATGCCAAACCGTTGTTTTCGGGTTGCAAAGCAAAATACAGTAAGTTGGGTTCGGTCCTTGCATTGTTTGAACTGAAGGCAAAACACCGTTGGACAGATACAAGTTTCAATGCACTTTTAGTTGTTCTATCAGATATGCTTCCGGAGGGAAACGAGTTGCCAACAAGTATTTATGAAGCGAAGAAGCTATTGTGTCCCATGGGAATGGAAATAGAAAGGATACATGCATGTCCAAATGATTGCATATTATACCGCAACGCGCATAAGGAACTGTGCATTTGTCCAGTTTATGGTGTACCCCAGTACAAACAAAAGGAGAAACGTAATGACAAGAAGTGTAAGAGTCGAACCGACGATGGTGAAGATGTGAACAAAGGGGCACCAGCCAAGGTATTATGGTATTTACCTATCATTCCTCGTTTAGAGCGGTTGTTTGCAAATCCTAAAGAGGCAAAATAGTTGCGTTGGCATTATGAATCTCGAAAGGAAGATGGTAAGTTGAGACACCCCACTGATTCGGCTCAATGGAGAAACATTGATTGGCAACATGAGGAGTTTGGTGCCGAGATGAGAAACATAAGATTTGGATTGAGTACAGATGGAATGAATCCGTTTGGTAATATGAGCAGTCGTCACAACACTTGGCCAGTTTTGTTGTGTATCTATAATCTCCCTCCTTGGTTATGCATGAAGCGGAAGTATATCATGATGCCGTTGCTAATCTCTGGACCCAAACAGCCGGGTAATGATATCGATGTGTACCTAGCACCACTAATTGAGGATTTGGTAAAATTGTGGAATGAGGGGGTCGAGGTGTGGGATGCATACAAAAGAGAGAACTTCACCCTTCGGGCTATGATATTTTGCACCATAAATGATTTCCCGACCCTTGGTAATTTGGCGACTCTGACACAAAGGAGCCAAAGCTTGTCCAATTTGTGAAGAGGAGACCCGACTGACTTGTGGCGAATTCCAAGAAAACCGTGTACATGGGTCACCGTGAGGTTTCTACCTCGAAGTCATCGATATCGTAAGATTGATGACAAATTTGATGGAAAGAGGGAAATCCGTGGGGCCCCGCAGCCTATGAGTGGAAGGCAGGTATATTCACGCGTGTTAGATATCTATGTTCAGTACGGTAAGAGCCATAAATCTGTTCATCCCAGGACCATTTGGAAGAAGAGGTCAATATTTTGGGACTTACCATACTAGAAGGAGTTAGATGTCCGTCATTGTATTGATGCCATGCACGTTGAGAAAAATGTATGTGATAATTTGGTTGGTATCCTGCTGAACATACCTGGGAAGACCAAGGATGGTGTGAATGCTCGTCGCGATATGACCTACATGGGAATCAGGCCCAAGCTTGCAGTGATAGAGGAGGATGGAAAAGGACTGTACATCCCCGCTGCATGCTACACCTTATCCAAGAAGGAGAAAGAAGACCTCTGTAAATGTCTCCATGATATTAAAGTTCCATCGGGCTACTCCGCAAACATTAAGAAGCTTGTGTCTATGGATGATTTGAAGTTGCTTGGTATGAAGTCCCACGACTGTCATGTCTTGATGACCCAAATGCTCCCTGTTGCAATCAGAAATATTCTACCAGAAGATGTCAGGTTGGCAATCACGAAGCTATGTTATTTCTTCAATGCGATTTCATGCAAGGTTATTGATCCTGATATACTAAACAACTTACAGAGTGAGGTGGTGCAAACTCTTTGTCAGCTTTAGATGCATTTCCCCCCGTCATTCTTCGACATCATGGTCCACCTCGTTGTTCATCTTGTTAGAGAGATTAAGATATGTGGACCTGCATTCCTGCGTTACATGTATCCGTTCGAGAGGTACATGGGTATATTAAAATAATATGTGAGGAATAGGTTGAAGCCTGAGGGTAGTATTATTGAAGGTTATGGCACTGAAGAGGTTATTGAGTTTTGCGTGGACTATCTAGGTAAAAGACAACCGATTGGTGTTCCTGTATCTCGTCATGAGGGCAGACTTGGTGGCAAAGGAACTATTGGGTCCAATCTAAGGAGTCCACAGTTTTGCGTGGACTATAAAGCGCATTTTGCAGTCCTGCAACACAACACAGAAGTTCATCCATATATCCAGCAGCACAAGTTGATATTACGGGAAGAGAATCCACATATGGATGAGCTTTCCATCACACGAGAACACAACAATCAATTCCTCACATGGTTCAAAGAAAAGGCGAAGGTCTCTGTCAGTACTGAGGCTGTCAAATGGTTGGCTAACGGACCAAGATTTAATGTACAGACATGGCAGGGGTGTGATATTAATGGTTACACCTTTTATACTGAAAGTCAAGATGCAAAGAGTACAGTTCAAAACAGTGGTGTGAGCATAGATGCTTTGTCCGATGATCACTCGAAAAGAGGATACTCAACCGCAATGAACTGTTACTATGGGATGATCAAAGAAATATGGGAGCTCGATTACGGAATATACCAAGTTCCATTGTTCCGATGTAAGTGGGTGAGACTTCCTCACGGAGTGAAGGTTGACAACAGAGGTTTTACTCTTGTGGATCTCAATAGACTCGCCTACAAAGATGAACCGTTCATCCTTGCGAAGCAAGCAACTCAAGTTTTCTACGTGCGTGATCCGGCCAATCCGAGGTTGCACGTAGTCCTTCATGGCAAGAGGCGAATTATTGGAGTTGAAAATGTCGTAGATGAAGAAGAGTACAACCAATTTGATGAAATACCTTCGTTTGCAGATGGGGCATGTCTTAGCGGTGACGACGACACACATGGAACAAATTACATGCGCGTGGATCATCAAGAAGGGTTGTATTTTAAATAAAGGGACTACGTATGCTTCTCAATGCCACTTGATCTGTTTATACTATGTTCATAGCTAGTTCATACAATGAACTCAGTTAATTTGCTTGGAATACATGAAGTATAAGGTACTAGCTAGTCTTGGAATACTTGAAGTTGATTGTATTTGAGGTCATTGAAGTGCAAACTGCATGCACACTACATGATCAGACCATTTGAGGTCATTGAAGTGCAAACTGCATGCACACTACATGGATCAGTTTTGATCTAGGTCGTCATCATCTATATATATTCCTTCATGTGTTTTGCGCATCGTTATTCTAGCAATTAAGTTGATCCCTGCATCTCTGAAAATGAACTATAATTATTTGCATCTGTGTCAGTTTGAAAATAGGTTACAAAATAACCGCTTCACCCCTAGGGACACCTGATGGATTCATATTCCCACTAAAGAATCATTCATATTCCCACTAAAGAATAATTTATTTTGGTATTTATGCTTTGATACATCTATCGGGTTCCATATACATCTGTGTCGGTTCCATATAGAACCGATTGAAATATAATTTGCATCTGTGTCGGTTCCATATAGAACCGATAGCAATACAAGCATTATTTGTATCGGTTCATGAATAAAACCGATAGCAATACTCTAATCTTATTTGTATCGGTATATTATGAAAACCGATAGCAATAATGTTCTTATTTGTATTGGTTTAGGATGAAACCCGATAGCAATACAAGACTTATTTGTATCGGTTCATGGATAACCGTTAGCAATACTCTAATCTAATTTGTATCGGTTTGTAATGAAAACCGATAGGAATATACGTTTATTTGTATCGGTTCATGTATAAAACCGATAGTAATAATACTCTTATTTGTATCAGTTGATGAATAAAACCGATAGCAATAATGCTCTTATGTTTTATACCCCATGACAGCCATCTCATCCCTAAACCTAAACCTACATTCCTAAACCGAGCTCCTTCCGCGCCGCCGACTGCGTCGCCTCCTCCCGGGCTCGGCCCCGTCGCCTCCTCCACAAGCTCTGGCCCCGTCGCCTCCTCCCCAAGCTCTGGCTGCCAACGCACCTCCTCGCCCCTAAGCTCCGGCCGCCACCGTGCCTCCTCGTCCCCACGCTCCCGCTGGTCGCCACCGCGACTCATCGTCCCTGAGGTCCGGCCGCCACTGCGACTCCTCGTCCCCGAGCTCCGGCCTCCCCCGCGACTCGCCCCCGAAGTTCGACCGCCACCGCACCTCGCCGTCACGAGCCCGGCTGCCACCGCACCTCATCGTTCCTAAGCTCCGACCGCCACCCCGACTCCTCGTCCACGAGCACCAGCCCCCAGAGAGGTTTGAATGTTTCATAACTGATCATCAATCTTCCGAATGCCGTAGAAAACTGAGTTGTTGTATGGAATAGTTCTTAAGATTATGAGAAATTGTTGCCTTGGATGCATCTGGAAATTAGTTCCTTCAGAGAATCTATTTCATCTGCACTTGCTGGCATATTAGTTCTTGGATACAACATATTCGGTATATATGACCTAGCTATGACAAGAGTTCCTAGATACAACAAAGTAGGTATATATGACAAGTGTTCCTGGAAACAACAAATTAGTTCTTCTATGTTGTAATGATATATATGACCGAACTGGCATATTGAATAATTGGATGCGTTCAATTGATAATAATGGAGATAACTCATTTAGCCACTACGGAGCTGCAGATGCTTTGTAAACATATGTAACACCCCAAATTTTTGCTTTTCATGAATTTAAATGAAATTTGGCACTTTTGAGAATTTTTGGAATTATCTGGGATTTATTTGAAATTTTTCCCCTTTTGAATTAATTAAAGAATTTAAGTTTACAAATAAAATTTTGCTGGAAATAATTTATTTGAGTCCAAAATGTTCCAAAATTTTTTCTAGAATTTTTCTGAGTGTTTTGCTATTTTTAATGAATTAAATGAATTTCTGGGAATTAATTTGATTATTTAATCGCTGGAAAAACCCAAACCGGGTTTCACTGTTCATCCGACCGGACCCGAGTCCGAGTCAGACTCGAGTCCGACCTGGACCCGACCGCGCCAAGCCGTCTCGGTCGCACCACGTCACCGAACCCTAACGAGCGTGACCGTTGGATCGTGATCCAACAGCCACGATCGAGGCACGTCGCCCGAACCCGAGCCCGACCGAGCCAACTAGGTCGCCCGATCGGACCCGAGCCCAAATCCCCGTGCCTTTGGATCTTAATCCAACGGTCCACGTTGAGCCACGTCACCGAATCCGAATTGGATTCGGATTCGCCGCCAAGAATCGGTGGACCTCGGTCTCCTCGCAATACACGAAAGCCGAGGCCCCTATTTAAGGCGACGCCGCCGCCACCAGGTAGCTGACTTCCGTGCGCACCCGTAGCCCTAGACCATGTCGCCTGAGCCGCCGCCGTTCGCCCGCCAGAGCTCGCCGTAGTTGCGTTAGGTTTCCGCCACGGTTATTCATCGATTCCGCCACCGTTGAGTCCAGATCCGGAACCGCAAGGACGAGACACGTCGGAGAGTACCATCCACTTCACCGGAGGGGCCCCGCAATGCCGTTGCCGTGGTCGTCATCCTCGTCTCCGGTCCGCAAGTGCCGCCGCACGCCATCGCCGTCGCTCGAGCTCCACCAACCGTCCGATCCAGATCCGAGGGCCCAGATTCGTCCACGTCACCACGGTAAAATCTCACATTGTAACTTCTAGATCTATTTCCAACCGTTGGATCTAGGTCCAACGGTTCAGATTGTGCCACGTAGCTAAAACCGCACCGTGCTTGGATAGATGTCAGCCATTAGATCTAGATCGAACGGCTAGGGTTAGCCACGTTGTAAACTCTAGATTGGATCTAGACCGTCCGATCGAGATCGAACGGTCCAGATCAGCCGAGCTGTTTCCAAACGCGTGAAACCCAGATCCGATCTGGGCCGTTGATTTTCAAACCAACGGTCGAGATCTAGCCACGTGGCTAGGAGGCGGCCGTCGCGATCGGCAGTCACGCCGATCCATCGGCGTCGCCACCGTGACGTCACGTGGGGCCCGCGTGTCAGCGGCTCAGCCGAACCGCACCATGACATCACCGTGACGTCACGGTGGGGCCCAGCTGTCAGCCGTCCCCCAGCTGAGCGCGGTGACGTCACCCGAGGGGCCCGCCTGTCAACGGCTCGTACAGCCGTGGACCGGGTCCACGGTGGACCCAAACCGAACCGTGGACCACGTCCATGGACCGGCTGACGCAATAAATCAATTTTTCAATAGAAAAATAATTCAGTGGAAAATCAAAATCCATGCTGACGTCATTATTCGGTTTTTCAGTATAAAACTAAATGAATTAATTCGGATTATTGATTTATTCGAATTTTGAAACTTCAAACGCTTATAACTTTTGCAATTTAACTCCGATTTGAGTGATTCAAATTTCTAAATTTTCATAAAATTGAGATCTACCTAATGGTGAATTTTATTTAATTTTTGGACCAAAGTTTTTCTCTGTAATATTATTTAATTTATTATTTAAAACTTTAAACGCTTGTAACTTTTGCATTTTAACTCCGATTTTGACGATTCAAATTCCTAAAAATTCATAAAATTATGCTCTCTCTGTTTATGGACTTCATTTGGGTGTTTGGACACTTTTTGTCTACTATTTATTTATTTATTGCTATTTGCACGCTTTACGAGTAGACGTTGAAGTGCCCGAAGGCTTCGAAGGTGAAGTGTTGACCCAGGAGGCAGTTCAAGACCAAGAACAATTACTATTTGAAGGCAAGTTGTGCTTTGACCATGTTGATCCCATTTTGAAACTTATTTTGATTTAATTTATTGCATGCTAGTTTAATTATAACATGCTTTACTTAATTTTGGGAAATTAGATACATGCCAAATTGCTGTATGACACCTTGGTTAATTAAATATGTGCCATGACCCCTTGTCACCCTAGTTGTGGATTATTAGTTGGACATTATTAAATTACCAACATGGGTAGTTAGACCGATGTAGTATGCTTAGCCTTGCCACGTGAAATGCTTTGGACAATCAAATGCTAATATTTACTTAATGAGATATTGAACCTGTTTTGAAGAAGTATCATGTGTTGTGATTGTCGATGGCACGTGGTGCATGGTAATCAACTGGGGTTTGATAAATAGTTTTCGACCGGGGCATGTGGCAAGAATGATCGGGTGGGCCAGTTGTGGCACCGGGAGCGTTGACTTGGTTCTCCGGGTAGTCTTGCCCTAGTCACCCTAAGGACTTAACCTTGCAAGCCTTTGAACTGAGTCAAACGTGCAACCACATCTCTGTAATGGGACGGACCTAGTTGATTAAGTTGCTAATAACGTACCTGTGGGACCTCGGGGTGTCAACTATACCTTTTGTGTAGTTGTACGGGGGAGCGTACCGGGCTGGCAGGTACCCATCTAACGGTGGATTGGCCTAAACTTTGCCTTCGCTAAGGGAAGGGTTAGTGTGCAATCACCGGGGAGGACCACTTGTGCTGTTAGAAGTTTCCGAAAGACTTTGTTACGGACACTCGCCTTTATGGTGTTTGGCTGTATCTTGTGGGTAAAGTGCATAACCTCTGCAGAGTGTAAAATCTATTCGAATAGCCGTGTCCGCGGCATTGGACATTGCTCGGGAATTACAGTCAAGGGTTAGACTTTCTTGAAAATAACTTGGACTTGAAAGGTTGGGTTTGGTTTAATAATGATGTTGATGGAAATGTGGATTTGGAATGGGAAAAAGGTTTATTTAACTCCTGAAAAAGTTATTGGTCTTATACATGTTTCTACTGCTTTCGAATCTACTTATGTTACTTGTCAAATGCTGTTTTACTGCAATTGTACCATGAGCTGCTCCTTTGTACTAAGCCATGCATGTAGTATAGTAGTTTGCATTCTGTGCATGACTTGCTGAGTACCAAGTACTCACCCTTGCCACAATACAACACCTGTTGAAGAAGAGTCTACACCAGCTTTGGAGGAGGAGCTCCAAGAGGAACCGTCTAACTAGGGAGCGAGCCCAGTCAGTTACCTGTGGTATACTGGATGGCGCCACGAAGTTATCTTATTTTTCACTGCTATTATTTCTCTTTTAATAAGTTTCGCCCTGCGTGGCGTATATTTGTAACTCGACCTTAAGGTTGAGCAACCAGTTTGGTTAACTAATTAAAGTACCTTATTATTTCGTTGAGTATGATTGTGATATTTACCAATGTTGAGACTGTGTGCGCTAGCGTGATCCTGGACTAGTGCTGAATACACAGAGGGTCCGGATTTGCAAATTCGGGTCCCGACAACATATTGACATACTCTAAGCATATTCCATATCATTCGTCATATTGACATACTCTAAGCATATTCCATATCATTCGTAAGTCTTTAATCAACATGGAGGAAACATAAGAATGAAATCAATAGCAAAATCAATGTGTAGGTTCATTTGTTAATTAATGCAGCTTAGAAAAAGGTAAGCTTGCTGAAGGCAAAAGGTCGCACTGCAAGCATCAGTATAAAAATGACTGGAAGAAATTAAGCATATATATATATTTGTGCTGCATTGTTTGATTACAGTTAGCAAGGTGACCTGTGTAATTATACATACGCAGCTCATATTCGACTTGGCCATGTTGTAGTAGTCAGGCTGTCAGACTACCATGTAACATGCATGTCATGCTGATCAAGCCCAGCTCCTTACTGTGGCATAGGTTTTCGGTCCAACGGCCAAAATATGCATCTAGGGCCAGTCTAATATTTTTTAGGCCCTAAGACATCATAGAAAAAAAAGGCCCTTGTTCAAACAGATATACAGTTATAATCAATATTTAGAAATGAAGTTAAATAGCATTAAATGTGTGGGGAAGAACATAAGTTACCTATAGAAGCTAATCTGAATAGCCTAACGAGCCCACAAGTGAATAAAATTATAATACAACAAATTATTAAGGATCATAACCTAATATAAAAGGTTGTATCAACAAAAATGCAATAAAAAGACCATATATCGCATCTAACACACAATAATACAAGAACATATTAGAGGATAAAGAACAAAAGCACTCGAGATTTGAATAATTGGATAGAAATTAGTGTAGCAAGAATTTGTGAATATTTCAACATAACATTATGTGGAAACATTGCTGCACCAGCTAACCTCTAGGCCGGGCCTGTGCACATCTGAAAGTTCTTTCTAGCTTGTTATCTTTTACTCAACCTTCAATCACCATGTGTCCTCACCCCCTTAATCTAGAGTAGAATTATATGATCATTCTTGTTCTTAGACTACTCTACATTGTGGGCAGGGCATTTCTATGCTTACAGTCTCAGCTTCCTGTAAATCCACATGAAAATCTCTTTCTTGTTATCCGAATAGGACTACTTGAACTGCACCTGGACGTCGTCGGCAGCTTTTTGTCTTCTCAAACAAATTTACTTCAACTCTAGGCCTTATGACTTCATGTAGAACTGCTATATGTAATACTTTAATACTATGTGAATTTTATTTTGGTATTTATGCTTATGCTTCATTAACAATGATTATTCATGGTTATTTAATTTCTTGGAATTATTATTTTCATAAAATTGCTCTTATTATCAATGCTAGAGTTTAGGTTGCGTAACCTATGCGTCTCCCGTTCGAGAGTGCTTGTTTATAAATATGCTGAAATGTCATATTTATAAATTAGCAGTCTCGAATTGTCCACTTTTTTGGACAGTTTGAGGATATGTGGTTCGGGCAAGTTCTTGAGCTGTTGTTCAACTCTACAGAAAGTTTCGGCAGCATCTCCCTGGTGTTCTCCGAATACACACCCTCTTGACCTGTTGTCGAGACGTGTATTTGGAGAACAGCGGGGAGATGCTGCCGAAATTTTCTCTAGAGTTGTACAACAGCTTAGGAACGTGCCTGAATCACATATCCTCGAATGGGATTAGGACCTAACCTAATTAGAGAATAGGAGTCATCGCTTATGTGAAATATAATCATGTCAGATATATGAATTGCTTTCTCTCATGAAATTTAGATTTGACATATATATATATATATATATATATATTCGAAATGTCGCAAAGAGAGAGCACCGGCTCAATGCCAGAGAGAGAAGAAAATGCTCCCTCCGCGCCACCGAGTAAGGTCAGAAAGGGCCGAGGACCGAGTAAAGGGGCCACAAGGCAGGTTCTCCACTTTAATGCCACGGGAGTTTGCACGGGTCCTGGCAAGTGTAAGGGGCGCTACTCCTCTTTTCTCGGCCAATTGGTGAGGGAGAGAGTGCCGATCATAGTGAAGGACTGGAGGAAGGAAGTCAGTGCCGAGCAAAAGAACCGATGTAACACCCCGGCATCTAGTATGCCCGAATGCTACCAAACATAAACTAAACAACATCTAAATACCATAAATAAAGATAAATTACAGCAAAAGAGTAAATGCTAAAAACCGAAATTTCGACAGCATCTCCTTTGTTTTAACATGAATTGAAGGAAACACAATAGCATAGCAATATAAGGCAATATGAGAGACATCTAAAATAGCAATAATTAAATGTATGACGACCTTAAAAGTCTAATTCCAAACATTTAATGTCTCCATGAGCCAAACGAACAATAAGACTCTCATAACGCAAAGCTAAACCATAAAACAATAGGCATCACACTTAATTTATTATCAAGACCCAATTGAGTGACTGTGGGAACAATTGAGTGACGCTACGTGTAGAAGTGTGACTAATTCCCTTCCTCGCATGCCGATCTCATGGTACCTAAAACAACAAGAAAGCACAAGCGTGAGTTCAACACTCAGCAAGCATATTGCAATGGTACACAAAAATAATTACATGGCTACAACAACTCATATCATGTCTTTCATCTCATTCATGATCACATATCAATATCATCACCATTATGTATGCAATGCGATGCGATGCTCATGTCTCCTTGGAAACTCATACCGGTATGGTTGAGTACACACCCGTCGGTGTGCACCCTCTCCCCCCTTCCATCCCGAAGATGGAGGGTGCCTACTCCTCGCCTGCTCACCGCGGTGAATGGAATCACAATGTAGGACTTACTCATTGGCTCTCCGGAATAGTCATAACTTTCTCACCGACCTTCCCCGGACTAGTTATGACTTTCTCACCGCCCGGGCCATGTAACATGCCATGTATGCAAATATGCCAACATCATAAATAACTTGTACACTATCCCATGGCATCATAACATAATAAACATATTCATCATATCATTGGCAATCATTAAGGCATGGCATGTGAGCATATCATGTATTCAAATTCAATCTCAATCAATCTAGCAACTACAACCCGCTACTCATTCCAATACACTTGCCTCAACCACGGGCGACGGATTGGCGAGAAGTAGAAGGCACTCCCGGGGTCACACCACCTGCACATAGGTACCACACACTCACAATCAAGTTCACAAAACAGTAAGCAAACCCTCTTCTACCCCGACATCGCAAACTACTCGCTAAACCCAAAAACAGAGGTTATGTCCCGTCGAGACAGCAGCCTTCCAAAAGGCATAACTCGGGTTCTAAAACTCCGAATCAATTAAACGAGTACATCCTCGCGTAGCTTAGGAAATTTTCTAACTTTTTCTAAGTATATGGAAATCTGATTCGGACTCTAAAGTTGTTTAATCTACAAAAAAACTGTGATCTGTTACAATCACGTCACAGATTTTAATACGTTCGGTAAAACGATCATAACTTTCAAACGGCTGGGCAGAATTGGACTTTCTTTATACCCACGGAAAGATATTGAAATTACCTACAACTTCTTCAACAGCCGGCCGTCCAAATTAGGACTCTAAATTGGAGAAAAACCAGACCCTAGGTCCGGACTTCAAGCGGCGACTGGGCGGGGCCAAGGCAGGCGCGCGATGGTCCAGCGGTGCGACAGCGGGCGGCCGGCTCGTAAGGGCCTGGGGCGCGTGAGTCCGGCGATGCGTCAGCCCGGCGCGAGCACAGAACGTGATTCAGGGGCGCGGCGCGCGCGATTCGATCGGGGCGGCGCGGCTTCTTGCCGGCTTTCAGCCTTCGAGGCCGAGATGATCTACTGTAGCTTCGTGCCACAGGAAATTCGTAGAACGTGGCTTCGTGCCACGGATCTGTAGATCTGATGTATAATGGTAGCTTCATGCTACTTAGATGTATTCATGCTATATATTGAAAAAACACAGCAAACTTGTAGTTTCATGCCACGTAGTTTAGATGCAAAAGATTCAAGCGAGCGATTAGATCGAATCGTCCGATTCTTACCGTTCTCACCTTTCAAACTATTCTCCGGTAGAGCTTCGTACTGATAACGTGTTAGACAACCTCGCTATCGAATAGTCCGGGGTTGCCTAATAGATCTAAACTGGAGAACAGAGAGAGAGGGAGAGAGACACAATATGAGGAGGAACGGGTCTGCTTTATTATTCTGTATGCTTGTGTACAATGGAGTGACCCCCTGCCTCCTATATATAGCGGTTCTGCTTAGAGATAAGGAAGAGTCCATAAAGAATAGGAGACCGATTTCCTAACAATACCAATTGTAAGGTCCCAAGCTATCCCGGAGAGAACGCACATATGATCTCACCTCACTTGAACAAACACAATCCCTCTAGGAAGAAGATGAACACAACAAAAACAAGATATTTGGTGCTCTCGACAACAACCTGAGCATTTTCTTCCTTCTCTATTCAACTTCTGAAACGAGCTGTTACAAGGTATTTATAACACACGCACACAACTAGCGTCTTGTCCGTGACGCACATGCACGCACAACTCAGCTATTAGAGCATCTCCAAGAGGGGCCTTAAATATGGCCCTAATTTGAATTATAGGGCTTTTAGGGAAAAGATTAACTCCAGCAAAGGCCCTAAATTGTTAAAATTTAGCAAATTGTTTTAGGGCTCCTAGGAGAGTAGCTATATTTAGCAACTATGTGATTGAGCCCTATCTTCGTTGGGTTTTAGGGCCTAATTGCTGGAGTGAATATTTCATTGGAGCCCTAAATCAAATTAGTTGAGGTCCTAAATCAAATTAGATCCTATTTTTTTGCCACTACACGACCATGCACTGACACAAGACTCGGCCAAAAACAACTACTGGCTATTCCTACGCCACTAACAACTCAAACTAATCTCATGCAACACCATGACTTAGCTTCAACAACTAATTACCCGGTTGCATGCACATCTAGCTCAACGTGCACAAGCACCGGCTAATTAACTTCCAACTAATTAATTAGACCTTACTCACGCACTTCCTCATTTGGCCATGACACTCCTAATGACCAAATGATTAGGCACACGTTACAAGATTAATTCCAACAATTATGTGATGGATGAGATGTGAATGTTTGAAAATTATGTGGTTGTTCCATTTGATATATGGTTATGAAGGGTTTGTTGGTTAATCTCTACTATATAAAGTGAGAGTTTCTTCCCACGTCATTTCATCAAAATTACCAGTTCTGCCATTCTTTAATTACCCACCTCTTTAATTAACCACTCTAGGTGTGGATGGAAGACAGCACACAAGACCATTCTTTAATTACCCACCTCTTTAATTAATTAACCACTCCAGGCGCAAGAAATGAAGCGTCAGAACGCTTCATTTACGTAGAAATATAGAAATACTGCTTCAATAGTGTCCTACTGTATAAGGTATTATTTGCACAACAAATTTTCGTAATAGCAGGATAGCCGTTCAAAATGTAGATACCGTTGCAACGCACGGGCACCTTGCTAGTTTTGATAAAGAGAAAGAGTTGTATACATATGTATGAATGTAATTTGTGGATGAATTATAATCCAATGTTGTAATCTATTTAATATGTTTATGAAAGACTGGATGTAGAATACTTTGTGTAAAAAGGGATTGTTTATATATATTTGGACATTGTAGCTTGATTGAGTTGTGAAAAAGATTTTTATTATCCTCTTTTAGCTTGATCTGTTATGACTAAAAAGAATAAACTACACTTTGATGCACTTAATTATCTGATCGTTGAGATATTAAAATGAGGGTTGTTTCAAGTACTTAGCCAAACGAAGGGGCTTGATAAGTCATATCCAGAAGTTATATGACATTGCAATGGAAGACTTAGAAAAAGTTGAGATGAAAAACTTGGGTAAAACCAGGTATTGCTTAGAACTACAGCTAGAGAATTTCCCTGAAGGAATATTTGTACACCAGTCTGCCTATACCTAGAAGGTATTGGGAAAATTCAATATGGATAAGTCGCATACTTTGAAAATCCCATGGTAGTAAGATCATTTGATGTGAATAAAGATCCATTCAGACCAAGGATAATGAGGAAGTTTTGGAACATTAAGATCCAAACTTAAGCGCCATAGGAACATAGATATATCTTGCGAATTGCACCACGCCTGATATCGCATTTGTAGTAAAACTATTGGCTAGATACAGTGCAGCCCCAGCCAGAAGGCAATGGGTTGGCGTCAAGACACTACTCAGACACCTCCATAGTATACACAACTTATTTTACCAGAAGGACCAAGATTTGACTATGGTGGAGGTATACACAATCTTGGCTTTTTGCTAGAAGGGCCAAGATTTGACTATGGTGGGATATACAGATGATGGCTACCTATCTCCTTAAAATGCCAAATCGCAGACTGGGTTCGTTTTTCCTTGTGGCGATGTAGCCATCTCTTGGCGATCATTTAAAAAGAGATTGGTAACTACATCTACTAACCACTCAGAGATCATTGTATTATATGAAGCCTCACGAGAGTGTATTGGCTTAGGCATGTGATTAACCATATCCAAAAGTTATGTGACATTAACAATATCGATACCCCCACAATTATCTATGAAGATAATGTTGCTTGTGTTGCATAAATATGAATGGGTTATGTTAAGAGCAATATCACGAAGCATGTTGCCCCTAAATTGTTCTATCCTCTTGAACTCCAGAAGAGTGGTGAGGTGAAGATTTTACATGCTAAGTCTTGTTAAAATCTAGCAAATTTATTCACTAAGTCTTAGCCATGTTCCACTTTCCAGAGATCCATTCGTGGCATTGAGATGAAACGTCTTACAAAGTTGTAGAGTTCAAGGGGAGTAAAATCTTTAAGTGATAACCCTTAAATGATCCAGAAGATCATACATTAAATCCGAAAGATTATAAGTTTACTCCTTTTTCCTTTGTGAGTTTTCCCTGAAGTTTCTCGCATAAAGGTTTTTAATAAGATAATAGGGCAATACAATTTGCGAATGCAGTGTGGTCGTTTTTCATCCCTTTTTTCCACTGGGTTTTTGGAAGAAGTTTTTAATGAGGCATTTGTATTGTGTAGTATTCACCCACAGGGGAGTGTTACGAAACTATCTAGTTAGGATTAGTGAGTGAATTCTAAATATACCCCTGATGGAATTTCTATAATATATAGCATCCCATTGTACATAAAAAAAAAAGTAAATCAATCAATAAAAGATCTGCTATTCCAGTGCTACATTGTCTATGTATAGTCTCTGGTAGTTATTGGCCTATTGTCTCTTGCATAATTGCTATTGGTATTCTCACTTCAATCATTGATTTTACAACAAAAGGAAACTAAAAAGGAAGAGAGATGAGGAAGAGGAGGTACAGGTGATATGTAGAATCGAGGTGATGATGTAGCAGTCGCGTGGCAAAAAACATCCAGATGCCCTATTTCTTTAGGCTTAGGCTTTTAGACTTATGGCTTAAAGCCAGCTTTTTGGCTTAAACATCTTATAAGCACATAGATGGCATGGTGTTTGGTAACTTGGTTTTTTATGAATTGGTTGGCTTTTTTAGATGAGGGTGAAGGATAAAAAGTCTAAATTGCACTTAAGGCTTTATGGACATGTTTATGCAATGGTTTATGATAGTACGCACTCATTTTTTCATAGACCGAAAATACGGTACATATTCGCATGCGCACATGTGAAACAAAATAAATATCGTGCGTACATGCGTATGAGAGGCTACATAGGTGTACGCGCGCACATGCAAGTGTGAGGCTACATAGGTGTACATACTCCACCTTCGCACACCGAGGAGGCGGCGTAGGCGTAGGCGCAACGTCGGACGACGGATCCGAGAGGCTCAGCGTTGGGCCACAGCGGATCCGGCCAGGCTGAGGAGGTGGAGGACGAAGGTGTTGTGGACACAACGAGGAAGCGACAACGGCGGGTTGACGCGGATGTCGGCGACAGGTTGAAGGCAAGGTAGACGTGCGAGCGGACGGGGATACCGACAAGCCGTAAAGGGCCGACGCCAGCGCGACCGAGCGGCGGCGACGCGCTAGGGAGCAGCGGCAACAACGTGCTAGAGCAGCACAAGGGAGGGAGCAAGAGAGTAGGAGATAAGGATAACGGAAGAAGTTTTGAAATTTATATACGATGGTATTTAATGTATTTAATGGGTAATTTTTGAGACTCTAAATGGTAAAATGGTATTCCATCTCAAAAAAGCCAAAAAAAACACCTCTACGACTTATGGCTTTGTATATAGATAAGTAAATCAATCAATAAAATATCTGCTATTCTAGTGCTACATTGTCTCTTGTAGTTATTGGCTTATTCTCTTGCATAATTGCTATCACACTTCAATCATTGATTTTACAACAAAAGGAAACTAAAAAAAGAAGAGAGATGAGGAAAATGAGGTACAGGTGATATGTAGGATCGAGGTGATGATGTGTCATCGCGTGACAAAGAAACATCCATAATACAATATAGAAATATTGTATGCATTGTTTTGACATTTAAGGGATGGGTTATAAACGGTATATTCAAGATAAGAGAGGTAAATTAAATGGACTTTCCCCCAAAATACTACTAGAAGCTCACCGCAAGCAAACAGATATGACAGATATGGTTAAAATTAAGCCGATTAAGATCATACATGCAAATAATATCGACTATCGGGTAGCAAACTGAATTTCTTAAAAACATAACCATTTCCAGTATTTTTACGAAATACTCTAGAAGTAATTTAATTATCATACAAGTCGGTTCAAATTAGAAGGGAAAACAGTAAATAATCACAGGCACATGAGAACCTGCCTTCCAGAATTATCACAACTCAACAGATAGGTTGCAAGGGAACCCACAAGTCCACTTTAAAACACCTATATTCTTAAAACTTATACAGCAAGTGAACTGGGCATGCATCATTTAATCTTAGTCTTCAGCACACTGCCTTTACTGCGAAGCACCATCTTGACCCAGTTGATTCTCCAGCATCCTTAAGTTATCACCTGTTATTGCATCAAGGAAATAGCACAAATCCTAGGTGAGGGGGGCAGCAAATATGCATAACCTTTCTCTTTTTTTGCAAGGAAGCAAGTGATTTGATTAAGATGGAATGAAGACTTCACACCAAAAATTAGTTGCATTTATACTTTTTCATGCTTACGTTGATGTTCATATCTTCAAATATGCCAACAAAATTTAACTAGTACAAAGGGAAAATAATCCTATAGGACCCGGGTCATGGATGTGGAGGTTACTATCTTCCTCAATAACCCACACATTCAAGATCGACATCGCCATGTGTCATATTCTGAAAGGCTACATATCCTGTGCACATATGCAATAATTAAAGCTGAGCCATCCAAATCCCATCCAACGTTAGTTTCATCGGGGTGGTAATTGCAAATCTTTGTACATTTTGCAATTACCACCCCGATAAAGCTACCATTGGACGGAATTTGAATGGCTCAGATTTAATTATTGCACATGTGCACAATCCATCAAAGTGCACAGGATATGATCCCATACTGAAAAGGGTCCAACCTTACATGCATAAGTCCAGTGTCCTGCACCAGGTGGAAATTAATTGAGTGTATAATCCGTGGAAATCAAGTGTAAAAGTTGCCAAGAAATTCACAAAAAATTGCAGATGCAGGGAGAGGTACTTCCATGTCCATGTAAACTTTCAATATCAAACTCAATTGCATTCGGAAGATACCAAATTGACAAGCACAAGGAATAGTGACAAACAGTAGGGGCTCTGTATTATGAATGGAGTACTGAATTAAAAAAGTTACAGGACATAGTGAAGAACAGTAGGGGCTCTCTATTATGAATGGAGTACTGAATTAAAAACAGTTACAGGACATTGTACTGGCTATGTTTCAAATATGTAATTACCCATTAACCGCATACCCCCTGATACCTAACTGTACAACGAATTATATGATTGCTAACTAAGGAAACAGAAGTGTTTTGATCACTAGTCATAGCTAATTAACATCCCATTCCTTGGGAATCTACGGTTAAAGCACAGTAACCATCGTCAAGCAAACCAGTTTAAAGTGTAAAACCAAAGCAACTACAACAAATTATAACAAAGCGCACGACAACAAATATCCGTATAAACTGACAATGTAATTCATTACAAAACACAGGACAATCTTTATCCTCGTCTGATTAATCCACTTTTTAAAAGATCTCGAAAACTAAGAATTGAAGGATTTGAGTATTCAATGTTTAGATAGCCTCTTTGGTCTGTAAAATACATATCTTCAATGATCATTATTTGCTTTGCGAGGACGTAAGTGTGCCAGATTGCTGTAAGAACTGACAATGTAATTCATTTCAAAACACAGGCTTGAATGTTGTTGATCATTACTGTGTTTATTCCTGATCCTTATATTTTTGTTAAGCCATTCATTGTCCCTTAAATCACCCTCCTATAGACAGTAAGTTTTTCACTTTCCAGGAACAGGTTGCTATCTTACCGGTTGCTGTCGTACAACTAATCACAGAAGTAGGATTTGCTGCTATAATTTAATTACCTTGAGAAGTCGCCCAGATTCATATACTTGGAGAGACTACCAGGGCAATAGGTGACAGGTGCACCCAGTTCTCTTTGGGTGTCAAACTCGGCCACACCTTGCAGTGCGTTGTCTTTCATGTCAACTGCGAGAACCCATGCCTTGGGGTGCTGGAATTTGACCCTGGTCATCAAGTAAACAACATCTTTATCGTCCATGCTCGGAGTGGGTTCAGATACATAGAGGTTCTGCAAGGTAAACTCTGCTGCGGCCTCACTGTCCTGTGATGGTTTATGCTGCAGCAATCCAGAGAGAAGCTGTGAATGCATAGTGTTGTTGCAGTCAATCTTAGAAGCTTCGGCCTTTAAGTCGTCTTGCCAGTCGTCGAAAGAATCAGTCATCTTGTAGTTGCTGCAAGTGGTGATGGTCCAGCCATCCACCCTCAAGGAGGGGCCACCGGTTTCATCATCATCATCAGGAAGCCGTTTGCCATGCTGTTCCAGACTGACAAACTTGAGGAAGCCCTCGTTGCCTCTCTTGATGAAGGCAATGCCGCGCTGAGGCTTTGGACATCCAAATTCGAGTCCCCTCTCTTGGTAATAGTTGATTTCTCTCATCGGGAACGGCAAAGGTACACCTCGGAGCGCGGGGTTTGGGTGGAGCACGTCGCAGAGTAGGATGCCGCGCCACAGATCGACCCAGCCCATGGTACCGCCTTCACCTCCGAGCGTGATCACTGTGCTTGTCTGATGGTAACGTAGCGTATATGCGTTCTTGGGGAGTTTGATCGGGAAGTCCCTCTGTGGCGCCTCCACAGATATCTCCTTGGATCTCCATTTCCCAATCTTGGAGTCTAATAAGTGGAGTGTGTACACATTACGTGTGAATGTGGAAAGCAGCGCGGCGACGGTGTAGTGGTCACCGTGAGGCAGGAGGCCGACCTCGTCGTCATGGAAGAGGATGGGGTGGGGGTGGGGGAGTAGCTGAAGCAACGGGCGTTTGGGGTCGGCCCGGTAGATGAAGTAGTCGCACTCCCGCGGCGACGGATAACGTTTTCGGCACCCGATGGCGACGCGGAGGAGGAAGAGGTCATCCACCACGCGGAGGATGCGGGGTATCTCCGTGAAGGCGCTGGGGCCCAGATCGGGGCAGTGCACGAACAGCTCGGAGGGGAACGGCGGTTGTGCGGGCCAGAATGACACCTCGATGGGCTGCTGCTTCCTCGTGAAGTCCTTGGCGGTGGTGGCGTTGGGTTTGTCGCCGACGAAGGCACGGGCGTTGAGCAGGACCCAGGCGGGGCGGCCGGAGGCGGTGGTGGTATTGGTGGCCATGGGAACGTCGATTGGATTTGGACTGGGACAAGTGGTGGCGGCGCCGGAAACAAGGGGGGAAGGAGAGGCAATGCTAGTACTCCATTGCCAGGGATTCAATGGACGAGGGCACGAGACACGGAAAATTTCGCTATTTGACACTCAATTCATCGGCCTCTCTCCGTTTGACACTTAATTCGCTTGCCTTTCGGTGTTTGACACCGAAACCATCAATTTCTTCGTTTCATGACACCCATCCATTTTTCTCAATTTTTATATTCCTTTTCTCTTTTCGTAATATGTTTTTCATGTGTTAGGACCAAGATTTTCCCAGCGAAATTTCGGATTTCGGACCCTCCCTCAAAGATTCTAAATCTCGGTTGGGTAAAAATATTTTAAAAATTCAAATGCTACATTACCTTTCAAAATCTCGACAAGAACTCGATGATTTCGGCCGAAATCTCAGGAATTTTTATCGGATTTTCACTTTTCAAATTTTTTACCGGATTTTCATTTTTAAAATTTTTTACCGGATTTCCATTTTTCAAAATTTTTACCAGTCCGAAATCCGAAATCTCGGTCCTAGCACATAAAAAACATATTACAAAAAGAGAAAAGGAAAGTAAAAATGGAGAAAAATGGATGGGTGTCATGAAACGAAGAAATTGATGGCTTCAGTGTTAAATACCGAAAGGCAAACGAATTGGGTGTCAAATGGAGAGAGGCTGATGAATTGAGTGTCAAATAACGAAATTTCCCACGAGACACAGGCGGAGAATTTTTTTATTTAATATTTATTTTAAATCTTATTTTTAAAACTAATCAATGAAAAAAAAACTAGCCTGCTATTGCCCGTTATTAGGGCGATAGCAGGCTACTGTGGTAGCTTTTATCAACTACCGTTAATGTCGTTTACTGCCGTGGCAGTTATCGCTGCTGTCACGGACGATCGCCCAAACCAGGGACGATAGCTCCCTTTAAAGCCATCGGCCGAATGCCAACAGCCTAAACAAAAACGAAGAAGAGAAGAAGAGAGGAAAGAAGAGAAGAAGAGAAATGAAGAAGAGGAAAAGAAGAGAGGAGGAGAAAGAAAACTGTCGCGGTCGATTGCAGGTATACTTTGTGTTCGTTTGAATTTAATTGATTTAGTGATTAGATTAATTAGCGACTTAGCGACTCAGCGATTCAGCGACTTAGCGACTCAGCGATTCCACCATGCGTAGGGCAGAGATGACGGGGCAAATCCCAGTGAGAATGGCTCGAAAAAACAATGCCCCTCTTAGATACTAATCATCCCTGGGGTCCTAGGGCCAGGTATGGCCCTTGGGTATACTAGGGGGTGGTGCCACAGTGACGCGAGAATGGCTGTCGCGGCAGCGAAAAAGGCCTGTCACGCTCGGGGCTGGCCGCTCATGTTGCTAGTACAGTGGTACCAGGTAGCTCCATTGCTGTCGGGAGTTCGTGATATCGGGGTAAATATTATAGAGAAGGGGAAGACAAATATGCAAGAATGTGATGATGAAGGTGGCGAGGAGCCCAGAGCTGGGGGACACGAGATTGGCAGTGGCGAGAGGATGGGGGGGGCGAGGAGACAGTCGTGGAGACATGGGGGTGGCCAACGAGGGGAGGAGGTGGAGGACATAGTTGACATGATGGAGGAGAAGGACCGTGCGGGTGAGGAAGTCCCTGATGGCGAACAGTCGGACGAGGAGGACAATATTCCTGAGGTGCCTGTCCCTGGTGCGTGGAGTAATTATAATTTTGAAGATCTAACAATGAATGAAGGGAACAATGATGCCTGCACACGAGTGCAAACTCAAGCTAACGTTGTAGCGGGGGCAAACGTGGTTGCTCATAACCGATATTCTGTTGTCTAAACATTGGCTCTAGAAGTGGAACAAATGGTTTCAATCGACTGAACAACTGATTTAGGGTATACATAGAATAGAGCAGATGGAGGTAAACTGGTTTGGGAATCTAATTTAGAACCATTTGTGTATGCCTAGTAATAGGTAACTCCACTTGCGCCAGGGTTTCGTGGTAAGACCACGGTCAGCTATATTGGTGCCACAACAGGAATGGTAGCCGACGGTTTTGGATCAATCGCTGGCTTCACGATTTGAACATTCTGGGCGATGGAATGGACTGGGTAGTTCGGTAGAGATTGTACAGGATCAAGCATAGTCATAACCGACACCAACTCTTGTGAGACTTCCTCGACGTTGTTGGTTATCATTGGCTTAAGCGTGGTTACTAAAGTCAATGACAGGTTAACAAGAGCATGATGTATAGATTGATTGATCATATCTGATAATTAAGCATGTGTGGGTATGTTTGACTTACCTGTCTATCTTTAGCAACACTCGTAGTCTGTTTATTGCCAAAATTCACCATCGTCAAATGTAGTATTCTGCGTGATTCCATGTCGGGTTTTCTGATAGCAGTTCTACATCATCTATTTGAATGTAGCTTTTTGATCTTTAATCTTTTTTGCTGCTCAAGCATTAAATTGTCCAATGTTAGGACAATTATCGCCTCAGGATTGACATCGGATGGAATGATTGATTTTCTGGCAGAAGACATCGTCATTGATCAGCCAAACGATCCCACCAGGCATGCCAAGTGTGTTGGCGCCAAAAAATGTGACGAAGGGTTAATCGGCAATCAACACACGCAAATACCGGGTTTAATTTTGGGTGCGGGCGTGCCAGCCGATTTGATTTTGCAATCGGCAAGATGGATATTTAATTCAATCGGCATTTAAGCCGATATGTTTTCTAACAATGATCTAATCAGCCATTCAAGCCGATTCGATGAAAGTAACTGATAGATCTAATCAACTTGTTTCAGTCGATTAGATAAGGATAAAGGTAGATTTTTTTCCGAAAAAGGCGATGCACAACAAGATCGAAAAAAGACACACCTGGAGAGCGTAAGTCGATAAAATCAATAATGGGTAGTGTACAACTTTATTGATTAGGCGAATTATAGAGGAAAGATTAAAAATATAAAGTAGTACCCCTAGTCGACGAAAAAGTAAAAAGTAATGTGAATTGATTGATTGTGTGTGTCCATTGTCTTGCCCGTCAACCCTCTTTATAGTGTTCAGGTCAACCGTGTCCTTCTCCAACTCTCATAGAAATACGTATCAGCCTCAATCTCTAAAAATAAATTTATCATCCAAACCAATTGTCAGTTTCGATCTCGCATTCAAGTTTAATCCTATCCTTTCAAATTGGCTATAACTACCAAATCGGTCATATATGCCTGATTTGCTAAGAGAGCCAAATCTTGGTATCAACAGGGCCTTATTTCAAAGGTTTTAGAGACTAATTACTATTATTTTACATTCTTAACATTATTTGATTCTTCCTAAGTCATAAACATGTGTATACAGAGCATAAGTCATAAATGTTTTTTTTGCATATATAGAATGAGCATTATTTTAAAAGAACATAGAAACTAATTTTACTGAATTTGAAGTTTATTTGCTCAAGCTATGAACATTGGAATTTTTGTATGTATTGAAATTAGCCTATTTAAGCATTTTATACAAACTAAGTCTAAATTTAAATATTTTTATATATTTGGAGAGCTTATGGCCTTAGAGACATGATAAAATTTGTTTCATCATTTTTGGAGTTGATTTGTGAAAATTTCACATTGTACACATTCTAGGCCTATAGTTTAAATTTGAGCTCATTTATTGTACAGTGATCCAAACTAAAATATTTTTGCATATTGAGAATCTACATGAATTTATAGACTTATCTCACTGGATTTGGAGTTTCTTAGCAAAAGTTATTCAAGTTTGAATTGGCTCAGTTTTGAAAAATCACAAAAATAGAAAATATGCTTTCTAACTTCGAAAGCATCTTTCTCTATTTTTACGAGATTTAAATCCTCCGCATCAACTGACAAGGTGGCCCCACCTGTCAGTGGGCGCGTGTGTGTGAGCCACTAACAGCTCGGTCTCGTGTGTCGTTGGCACGATACAAGGAATCTTGGTGTGAGGCTCGCCGGCGGTGGAGCAGCGGTGACGAAGCCTGGTCAGTGGCTCAGTGAGCACCTAGGAGCCGAGGTCGCCCTAGGGCACCAACCGGTTAACCCTAATCGACGGTGAGGAGCGTTGGTGGCGGAGAGTGGCGGCGCACGGCGATGGCCATAACTGTGAGCAAAGAGGAAGGTGGCTTGAGCTCACATAAGTGGGGGAAGAACACTAGTGGGCTAAGGAGAACCGAATGAGCAACCTTGAAGCAATGGAGGTGCCGCGGGATGGGCTGGTGGCATGCGGCTAGAGGCAGAGAAGTAGTTCACAGTGGTAGTGCCTCGACCGATTTGAGCTGCAATTGAGGTGAGAGGAAGGATTAAGGGACCAAATGGGATCTTATGGCAAGAAGAATTGGCGGAGGAGCTCACCTGGTGAAGGTTCTTGCAGAGAAGCACTCGTCGGTCTCATCCCCAAGCTCGATGTGCTCTCGGCAGTGGGGCGAGGTGCTGGCGAACAAAGGCAGTAGGTGAGCTACCTAAGGCTTTAAATGCACGGGATGCAGTGGAGGGAGTGAGGCGTAACATGGGGACAAAGTCAACGAGGGGAGGCAGTCGCACCCGCGTGGTGTGTGGGCTCTACACGCGCCCATGCGTGGTGCAGCACAACATGGGTAGAGAGAGGAAGGAAAGAGGGGAGGTGACGGCGTTAGGCCGCCGGTGGGGCCCCAAGCTCGCGTGGAGTTCATTTAATTCCTATTTTGGCTGCTTGCAACTATCTTTTTAGAGATTCATGTGATTTAAAAAATTCCTAGAAAAATTTATGTAGATAGCCCAGTGAATAAGGTTTCAAATGCCCTTGGGTTCACTCATTTTGGTAAATGTATTTTTCAAATTAAAATTCTTGGAACTTTATTGTTTTTGAGTTGAATTTGAAATTTTAAGGCACCTTGGTGCTGTGCAAAAAATTGTGAAAAAAATTATATTTAATCATCTTAGATGTTTTAGTATTTTATAAAATTACTTCCTAGGTTATTTGGAGTCTTTATAAGTTTATTGTGAACTGTTCAAAATTGATGAAAAAGGCAATTAATGTTGCAAATAAATCTCAAAGTAAATAAATTCAATAGAAATCTAAAAATGCATTACACAGCATGCTAAGTCACTTTATTCCATTTTCGCATTTCTTGAGATGTTACATGTTTGCCAGCGTCTGAATTTGTAATTTGTCAATTTTGAATGAATGAGCTCAGATGGAGAAGCCGACCATAAAAAATAGCTAATTTAGATAGTTTTAAATATATTGATGAACGACATAAATTCTAAGATGTAAGTAAAAAGAATGGGGGAGTCTATTTTTTTTGTGTGTGCACCGTAATGAAAATGAATCTCCAGAAAGCATGTGCTCGTGCTCCGTGGAGCCCTAGAGCCTCCACATAAATTCCTAGCATACGTAGTGGACGCGTACGTGTATGTACGTGTGTAACATGAGTGGGGTGCGCATGCAATATGTGTCCTCCATGCACTCTACGAAAAAAAAAATCACGGAAAACATTTTTTACCGGTAAAGTACTACTCTGCCCTCCACACATAAAAAGATATTGTTTTTGAGGTATATGCGGTCAGTCTTTCTAAAACTTTGGCTATCAATACCTTTTTAAATATATTGATTGGATACTTGAAAATCATATACATAGATTTGTATCAAAAAGTGTTATTATAATTTTGTCGCAAGTTAAAACTATATTACAACAGCCGTTAATTATTTAAAATTATATTTGTAGACCGCATCTATATGCAAAAACAACATTTGTTTGTGATTAGATAGCAAAGGACAATAAAATTCCATAAAAGGAAAGGGACCACGCAGCCACGACCCACGAGTAACACGAGAGGGGCTAAGTATAAATAGCTGCAGACGTGTAGGAGTTCTTTGCACATTTTAGCTGCGGAGAATTCAAATCCGCATCTCTCGGAGCCACTCAAAGTAAGGCGTCGTAGTCATAGGCTCACAAAGCCACCAGAACCTGGGCCCACCATTCAGTGCCACGGACTCAGACCTACCACAGCGGGCCCACGGGTTGCGGGCCCAGAAACAGTGACACACAGTCCACTCGTTGCAGTCAACCCTCAACCATGAACGGACAAGTCGGTTGCATCGCAGGTCGTTTCGTTTAGCCCCCTACTTCATCACACAGTCACGACGAAGTCCCTATTGCATGAAGAATATTCATTCGCTAATACCTTGTCAGCTGATACATTTGTTAAGGAAAATAACCTCAAACTAATCGAAGTCCTTTGCAAGACGTTAAACTATTGTTAGTTTTGATTTAGTAGCGGGAGAGTATCAATTAATGAAATGAACAAACAAAATAAGGAACTTGTGAGTCTTAAAACAAAAACCTTGAATTAAAAAACTCGCTTCTGTCGTCGTGGAAGGTATTTACTTTTGTGTACCGGGCATGTAATGAAACTATTTTACTATTCATTTTTAAAAAAAACGATCCATGCCCTTTGTGACTCTTCTAGCCGATACAACACTTATTCTGATTTCCGTAAAAATTTTACTTTCTTTGTTTTAATTCTTGTGTTCGAACAAATTCCCAAATCATATAGTAGAAATATACAGTGTAATTTTGGTTCTACTCTTGTTCGGTTTAAATAGCCTTTCTTTTTCTTTTTAAAGATAATTGTGAGAGCGATATTCCAACCTTGCTTTATTATAGCTTTCTCAGCTAACTTTGTTAATCTTTGTGTTAGGAACTACCTCTTGATATAATTGTAGAGTTTTGGGTGTATAATTTGATCTACTACTAGTTACATGCCCGTGCGTTGTTACGAAAAACAAAATTGATAACGAAAAATAAAGATTAAAAAATAAAAAAAATTATTTCACAAGATCAAACATCTGTCTTTAATGCTTCGTTTCTTGCGAAAGCTGGCTAATTAAAGCAACGCTTCGTTTCTTGCGTTGGGCAATTAAACAGGGCAATTAAGCGGCAATTAATGACGTGGGAAGAACGAACCACTGCCACCAGGTGGTGCTTTAGAATAGTAGAGATAGTTCAAATTCTGATGTTTAACTTTACACGTGCATAAGTATATTTTAGTAGAAATTTTATGAGATCTAGGTGTGACAAAGATACGTGTGCATGACCTACTTGTAATAAAAATAAATGGTCATGTTCAGGGTTGAAAAAATCGATGATAACTGCTCGATTTTCGTTCGTATCAACGCGAGCCAGATTCTAAAACCACTCGATAAATCGGTACAATTCAAAAAAATTCAAAAATTCAGAAAAAATATATGTGACATAACCTAATCGAAAAACGGTGAAAATAATTCGGTTTTCGAAGAAAATCGATAAAAATCACTTAAAAAATCGACCGTAAAAAAAGTTCAACTAGTATGTTAATTTTTCATGAAAATCGTTGATTTTTGAATTTTTTCCAAAAGTTTTGATTTTTAAACTCTATGATTTTTTATTTGATATTTTCGATTTTCAAATTTCGAGCGATTTTCGTAAATTCGATATGGTTAACTGGTCAAGTTCGTGTTAACATGGACGGAGAGGAACCTTTCGCATTAACAAGAAATCCAAGGGACCGAAATGCAAAACTCCCAAAAGCAAGGAAACCCAACAGAACCAGCGACCGCTCCCCTCCGCTAACATTCCCGGCCGCCGCCGTCGCCTCCTGTCTCCGAAATCTCCAAACCGTAATCCTAACATCGCCGAGCGTCCATCGCCACCTACGCCACCGGAGTATGAGTGCCGCCGCCGTGGCGCCGAACCGCCGCACGCGCAGCCGGCCGCCGTCGGCGGCCTCCTCCCGCAAGTCCGATGATCCCTCCGCCGAAGCCGCCGCCGCCGCCAACGGCAACGGCAACGGGAAGGTCTCCTCCAAGCCCAACTCCCCCAGTCACATCGCGTAAGGGCCCCAAAGCTTCCTTCTTTTCTGTTCTTTCCGCCTCAGTTCTGACCAAAATGTTGGGATTTCTTGTTGGGCCTGGGTTTCTTTAGAAGGGAGAGGACGGTCAAGAAACTGCGGCTGTCGAAGGCGCTGACGATCCCGGAGGGGACGACGGTGTCGGAAGCGTGCCGGCGGATGGCGACGAGGCGGGTCGACGCCGTCCTGCTCACGGACGCGAACGGCCTCCTCTCCGGCATAGTCACCGATAAGGTGATCTTTCTTCTTGAAATCAGTTTTTTTTGCTTGAGCGAGTTATCGTTAACAGGTTTGGAGCTTAAAAGGTAGGATCTTTTTAGGTACAATGGTAAAGTAGCTGTTTTGAATTGTACTCCACGAGGCTTCATCAAGTTTGTTTGTGTCTGAATCGAGTGGCTAGAGTGAAGGCATGTTTAGGTAGAACGTCATGTTTTATTGTAACTTTACTTTATGACTGCACAATTTGCTTGTTCCATTTTTCTTGTTTAAATAATGATGCTTCTGATTTGAAACCAATGCCAGTATGCTTGTTTTTACTGTTTTGGATTGAAATGGGGTAATGTTTAGGCACAATGACGTTAGCGTATATTTGGATAAAGTTTTGTAAGCTCACGTGGTTCTTTGAATACTATAGCATGAATCGTTGGCTTTTAATGTGTTCAACCGTGTTGTTGTACTGATTCAGCAGGCTTTGTGACTACTACATGCCAAATGGCTTATGGTCAGTTTAGTATTTTTGAGCTGAACGAGCGGAGCTCTCTTTTCTTACTGATTTTCTGGAATGTAGGACATAGCTACAAGGGTGGTTGCCGAGGGGCTGCGGGTTGAGCAAACAATCATCTCCAAGATCATGACACGGAACCCTTTGTATGTCATGGCTGACACACTTGCTGTCGAGGCACTTCAGAAAATGGTCCAAGGTATATGTGAACTAGCATTTTCATGTTATAGATATTGCTGGTTGGGTCAGTCAAATTCATATCCTATAATTTTCATCAAATTGTTAGAGAATGTTTTTCATATGTGCTGTAATTTGTGTTGTCTTTATTTCTACTTATTTCGAGATTTTTGTGGATTATGATATCATGATCGGTATACTTTTACTTTCACTCTATATCTCTCCTTTTCATGTGTCACAATTTATTCCTTGTGGCGACCCGCATAATTAGCCTAGGGTAATAACAGTAGTATTGTCATTACACCAGTTAATTACATGAATCTCAGCATAGTAGCTAACAAAATATTAGGCGCACTTGACACTTTATCAGTTACTATACCGTGTTCAGCGTGTTGCAACAGAACAATAATTAGAGATTGAATGAAAATATATTACATTCACAAGTCATGTAGGGCTACATATCCATTACAATAATTATACATAAGATCCAAGTACAACAAAATACAACTTCTAATTTACCCCAAAGACCGCCTAACACCAGGTGACGGTCTCCCAAAACCCCTACTCCTGGTAGTAGTAGTAGTCGTCCTCCCATAAATCTTGATCCTGCGGATCGACCTCACCCGATGCCTCGAAGATGGATCCATAAGACTCACCTTGTAAGCAAAGGAAGGATTTAAACAAAAGTCAGTATAGGGTACTCAGCAAGCATTAATAGTGAATGAATGACATGAATTTGCTCTCATCTTACCAATTAAGCTCACTTCTCTCAAATTCTAGTTTTTATTAAAAATAGGTTTTCATTTTTCTTTAAGGGTTGAATGTTTTATTTTATGAAAAGACTACTAACACCTATATATGAGGCAGACTTAGCTTCCGTAGCCTCCAATACAGGAGACAGGCATGAATTCATGATTTTAGACCTGCGCAAGTTTGTACCACTTTATCCATAGTGACCCCCACAAAAGAGGCTCCAGAACGTTTATCACTAATCCAGTAATTAAGATTTCCACCATGTTAATCTAGTGGGGGACCCTCTCAAGGCCATCCTGTCAGACTCATAGCTAACAGTTGTACTCCACCATATGGTGGCAGTATTGATCCTAGCTTCACATATAGCGCCATTATGGGCACCTTCAAAGTTCCCATTTAGCACGGTCTCTCCAGGCTTTTCGGCATACCCAGATTTTGTGCACTAGTAACTACCTAACCACTATGTGGAGATTATAATACTTTCATAGGACAACCTTTTGTGACCGATTGCACACACTATGGCTGATACTGAAAATACGGCTCATAGCCCGAGTATTAGTTTTTTATCCTTATATTATAGCCTATGTAGAGGACCCCGTCGGCCCATCATCGTCGTCCTCTACCCACCGTAATAATTTACGCCACAACCAACTATTAAGTCCTCAATTCCAACAATTTACCAAATTCCCAATTCAATCCATTGATTACTTTCTCAACTAAATAGAACTATTACCTCCTCAATTCAATTAATCAACTCATAATTCAACCAATTTCAATTTAAGATTTCCAATTAACATATAGAGCTTTTGATGCATGAATGATACAGATAAATATATGGAAATCAATTTTAAAGATATTTGATGGAAATTGATCAAAGGAAAGCTTGCCTGGAATAATATTTAAAGGTACGACCTTGCTCGAAAACTGGGGTGGGTGGTCTGACTGATTTGGTTCGTACCCTGACAAACATAGAGTATTAAATCTACAGAAACTAATCTACAACAACCTTACTGGGACCAAATTCGCTACGGTTGTCTAGGGTAATAAAAGGGGTGCTGTCCGCTTAACTAAAACCCACTAATTGACCCCAAAATTCAATATTTTAACAGCAATGACAATAGCAATTTAATTTATACAATATTTGCGAATTTATACTCTTGCTACCTATTTAGTTGCGGCTTTTAGAAATTCATTTTTAAAATTTTTCCACGGTCAAGAAACGGTAATTTAACCTACGTGAATCGCATGGTAGACAACAATTTTCCTAACTTTTCCCCTTCTCTCTCTTTTTCTTTCTTTTTCTCCTCTTTTCTTTTCTCTTCTCTTCTTTTTCTTTTCTCATTTTTCTCTTCTTTTCTTCCTTTCTCCCACTTCTCCTTCCTTTCTTTTCTTTTCTCCTCCTATGCTCTTCTCTGGCCGAAGCCCCCTGGCTCTTCTCCTCGGTCACTCCAACCTCTACAGACACTACTCCGGTCGCCTCCCTCTCCATCGCTACTTTGGCCGCCAACCTCTTCGGCTACTGTTGGCCTCCGGCTTGGCACCATCATCTCCCTCTCTTCTCCGGCCAGCTCCCCTCCGGCCTCTCTCCTCCTCTCTCGGTTCTCCTCCTACTCTACTTATTTTCCCCTCCCTCCGGCGGCTCCTCCCGCCGGTCGGCCCTAGCCCGGCCGCCGTCACCGCCCTTTACAGTCTCCTCTCCTCTTCTCCCTCTCTATTTTCTCTTCTCACCCTCTCTACTAGTCCTGCTCGCCGGCTCCTCTACTCTCTACTCTCTCTCTCTCTCTCTCTCTCTCTCTCTCTCTCTCTCTCTCTCTCTCTCTCGGCCGACTGCCTCTTCCTCTCCCTTCTACTCCCTCTTCTCTACTCCCCCTCTACTGTCGAGCTACCCTAATGGAGTCCTACTAATTGATTGAATGCTTTTAAAGTTTTGGATCACATTTACTTCTTTTGATTTAATAGAGATTAGCTGATGATGAAGTGGAGTTCTAGGTTGGACGGCAAGCGACGATACCCGCGGTTCCTATTGTCAGGAAGCAATAGATTTCCCGGGGACGAACTAGCAACCATCTAGGGTTTCACCCTACTGAGGCTACCCCGATATACTAGCTACCGCCCCCGATCTACCTAATCCAAGCAATCCTACACAACTAGTAGTACTACTGCTACTATTAATGGTGTTACAACTATGGTTGTGCACCTAGTTTGCTAGTTTTGCGGGGTGTTGGTGCTATTCGGTCGATGAAGAGGAAGGAGACGAGGTGGACGGGTCCGGTTTGGATTGGCTCTCCTTCGGGTCTCCTTGCTCCTGGCTTGAGGTTTCCTCCTTGGCCTTCTGGCTTCTTGTGCTCCGGCTTAAGGTTTTCTCCTTCTTGGCCTTCTGGCTTCTTGGGGGCTCCTTCTTGCTCTCATTTCCAAGGCTGAAGTGGGGAAAAGGTGGTGGTGTTCTTGGTTGCTTTGTCTTTTGTTTGCTCTGTGGAATGTGGAGGTCTCGGTTGCTTTTGGTTGCTTTGGAATGGGGGGGAGCTCTCTCGGCTGGCTTCTCTTAGATGGGAAAGTGGATTGGAGCTTTGATGCCTTTGCTCCTCTCTGTTGGAATGGGAGAAGTAGAGTGTTGGCTTGCTCTCCTTGTTGTCTCGGCTGAGTGAGATTAAATGAGGGACTTGTGCCTTTGCTTCTCTCGGCTGTAATGGAGGCATGGCTCTTGTCCTTGCCTTGACTGCCAAGCTACTCTAGGGGAGATGCACCTTGGCTGCCTGGTCTCTATGGCTGAGTTGGCTGTGGATGGCTTGGTCAAAGTTACTAAACTACTGCTACCTTTTACTGAGTTACCAAGCTGCTCCTCTTTTCCTTTTTACTGAGTTACTAAATGGAAGCCTGGTAACTGGATTCTAATTGATACGGATACTTGCAATCCGAACAGGTAAGTTGGAATTTCTAAGTGATGAACCCGATCTAGCGAGAGGTGCCGATATGGCCCCAACGGGTCCGGTATCTCGGTGATCGATACCTCGCCTACGGGTCTGAAAAGCAAAATACGCTAATTACTATACTAATTACTAACTAATAATCTTATTTACTTAATTAATAATCTAGGTTGTTTCATTCCTTCCCTAAAAGATTCAACTGACAACAAGATCTTTCGGTGGTTATAGTGGAGTTCCCCTTTCAAAATTAGTTCAGCCAACACCTTGTATTAGCTGTTTACTCCTATCTCTTTTTTTTCTTCTTATTTCGTGCAGTTTTTTTATGTTCTTATCGGTTTAAGTTTTCAATTTTTTGACATTTTCATTCTGACATGTTTTCAATTCTGAGCAACTTTCTAGTTTTCATGCCTTTTTCAAACATTTAGTTTCTTGTTGGTTTAATAATTTTTTTTTAAAAAAGGCTTAGCTGCTGCATAATTTCAACCCCTAACGCTTTAGCAATTGTAATAAGATGGATTTGAATTCAAAGTACAAATTTTGGATGACAATAAAACCAACAAACCTTTAACTTCTAAATTAAATGCATTCTAAGAAAACAAATAGGGAATAATTCATTGTTCACCAAGGCGCTAGTTGGGCGACAGAGACGCCTAGTGCCTAATCGCTGATTAGGTGGGCTAGGCGGCTGCCTAGAAGGGATAAATCGGTCTATGCGGCTAGGCGGGAGGGTGGAGCCTAGTGCCTAGTTGCCGCCTAGGCGAGCTAGGCGGCCGCCTAGGGGAACAATGGAATAAGTATGGACGATAGAAAACCCTAATGATAGGTATATACTGGTAATGTAAATTCACATGTTAATAAATAAGTAACATAAATGCTAGAAACCCCCATGTTTATTGTTACAGCCTAATTGGATTCACATTACCAAATCTTTATATATCTGACATTGCCACATTAACTTGAAAGGAGAGGTAATGACAGAACTAGCCCTACTATCATTTTTTTTTTTGATCTAAATTAGAAAAGGATGTTTTTAATGTGGTTAGATCTCTAGTTTCTTTTTTTTTTGTATGGTGATGACATCATAACTTTTGAATGATATGTATGTTGATGCTGATTGTTTTCATGTTTTGATTGCTTTCACGTAAAGCTTATTTCCAGAGATGTTTGCTTCCTCTCACTAACGTTAATATGCTCTTTTCTGGTTTTAGGGAAATTCAGACACCTCCCAGTGGTGGAAAATGGTGAAGTTATTGCAATGCTTGACATTGCGAAATGCCTCTATGATGCAATATCAAGACTGGAAAAGTCAGCAGAACAAGGAAGTGCACTAGCAGCTGCCGTAGAAGGGGTTGAGCGTCAATTAGGAGGCAACTTCTCAGGTCTTGTGTTGTATATCGTTTATATCGTGCTGCTATTTCTCATTCTTTCCATTTCATTGTTTCTCTCTAGATGCACACTGATACACAAGTAGGACGTAACAGAACATGCATACTGTAGCCATGTGAACTATAATATATAAATAATTAATAATATCTAGTTCATTCCAAAGAAAATTGAAATGATGCTTTTCAGTTTTCACATCATAGCAACTTGGAAATTGGAACCAAATTTGATCTTGGATGCTTTAATCTGTATTTATGTGTTTTTTTTTCTAAATTTGTTCTACTTTAGTAGCATTTTTTTGTTATGGTCTTTTCTAGCAGACCAAATTAATGTGTTTACTATTTGTGGATGCAGCTCCTTACACTTTAATAGAAACTCTAAGAGAACAGATGTTTAAACCTTCTTTGTCAACCATTATCACGGAGGGCACAAAGTATATGATCTGTTTTCTCTTATTCATTATTTCTAGTTAATTTTTAGCAAAGGTGATTTGCATAATGGGAGTTACCTCTATGTTAACTTGCAGAGTAGCAATTGTTTCACCTTCAGATCCTGTTTATGTAGCAGCTCAAAAAATGCGTGAATTACGAGTTAATTCAGTGGTTATCACCACCGGAAATTCATTGCAAGGGATCTTTACGTAAGCATTTCCAATTTTCCATATTTTTATGGATTTTTTGTTGGCTATTGTCATTTTTATGTTGCTTGTCAAGCTACTAATCGATACGTGATTGTGAAATCCAGCTCAAAGGATGTGCTTATGCGTGTTGTTTCACAAAATCTTTCTCCTGAATTAACTCTAGTAGAAAAGGTTTCTTCTCCAGATTGATTCCTTTTTTTGAAAGGTGCTGAAGGTTTATATAATTCATTTTAGACTCACAGTGTTATTTACCATTTTGCTCAAGGTAATGACTGCACACCCTGATTGTGCTACATTAGACACATCAATTCTTGATGCGCTGCATATTATGCATGATGGCAAATTTTTGCATATTCCTGTTCTTGATGGAGGTAAAACCTGATTCTTCTCAGCCTATGATTTCCTTGTTTGGTACTTACATTTTGTATCTGACAGAATTTTCAACTCTCCATGGATAGATGGGAGAGTTGCTGCTTGCTTGGATGTTCTACAACTTACCCATGCAGCCATTTCAATGGTCTCTCTCCCCCCATCCCTCCCTTTCTTTGTTTGTGTGCGTGTGCACGTGCACGTGCACATGCATTTGTGTTGTTTTTACTCCTCCCTTTTATTTGTACTGGGTCGGCACTTACCTGTGGATTTTCATGGTTCTCTTGGTCCATCTAACATGCTTTCTCTGAAGGTTGAAGGAGGAGGTCCTGGGACTGCAAATGATGTGGTGAACACAATAATGCAGAAGTTCTGGGACTCTGCTCTTGCTTTGGAGCCTGTGGATGAGGAATTTGATAGCCACAGGTAAACCCCTTGTGTTATTCTTTTTTTCCTTTTTTGCTCAAATGCAATGCTTACCTACATTGTTGCATCGCTCAGCGAAATGTCTTTAGTGGTGCCATCAGAGGTTGGAGATGGCAGGAGTAGCATTTATCCTCCTGTTGTTGGTAATTCTTTTGCCTTTAAGCTTCAGGACCAGAAGGGACGTATGCATAGATTTACATGTGGTAGGTACTTACTTTAAAGTTGGTTGAAAGGTAACTGTGGTTGTACTGCTCCAACTAACAGTTCATTTCGTTCCATTTCTGCAGGTTCAGAGAGTTTAGACGAGCTTGTGTCTTCTGTAATGCAAAGATTAGGTATTGGTGGCGAAAAGGACACAGTTCAACTTTTGGTAAGCTTGAGTAATTTGGCATCCCCATGTTTTCAGCTTTTATTGGCCTATTGAAGGAGAACTAGGTGGTCAGTGTCTGATCCTCAAATTCAAGCTTTTCTATGTTATCTTTCATGGAGCATTCACGATGTAATTCCAAGATAGAAGCAAGCACCTAATCAGCGTCCACTTTATCTTATGTCACCTCACTTCTGTATCTCAGTGAGTATCCTGTATAGTTGCCGACCACCGTTGAATTGAATCTGAGATCCTATATACAACGTTGTCGATATTATACAGCAATTTATAAGTGTACTGACACCAAAAACGTTTATTTGAAGACACTAGCTGAGGAGTACTGCTATCTAATTAGTCCTAGTATTGAGTTGCATGCACCAGCCAGTTCACCCAAAAGCTTAAGCTGATGAGGAAAGACGAGCAATTCACTTATACTTCAACACTCCCCCTCACGTGTTGGCTCCCTCAGGCCTAAGACGTGGAATAGAAGTGGGCTGCAATTATTATTTTTTAATTGCATCAACCGCTTGGCTCTGATACCATATTGAGTTGCATGCACCAGCCAGTTCACCCAAAAGCTTAAGCTGATGAGGAAAGACGGGCAATTCACTTATACTTCCAACACCCAGGAATGACATATCCTTTAGCTTTTACAACTTACGAGCACTCACTGACTTAGAGCTAGAATATCCTTTATTAAATTACACCCCAACTATACCATCGCCAACTAGATTTTGTGGTTATTCTACGTAGTATGATGATGATGAAGGTGATAGGGTGCTGCTCACTGCGGATGCTGATCTTGCCGGTGCTGTGCTCCATGCCAAATCTGCTGGATTGCAGGTCTTTCTTTTACCTGATTTAGATGGTTTTTATTGGTCTGTTTAAAATGTTTCCATTTGGGTATTAACGTATTATCCTCAGGACAATTGCGCTGTAGATTGGGTTTTCACTTTTTCCATTGCGAGATGTCTTGGCCATTTGCTTATCTCCTTTGTCTAACTAGAGTGAAACTTTCACTTTCAGGCCTTGAGGTTGCACATTGACGAGTCAGGTTCCAATTCTGAAGTGACGAAACAATCGCTGGAGCCGACATCTTCCCAAAGAATTCAGTTGACACCTGTTTATTGTGGACTGATGGCTGGCGCGATTGTTCTGACAGGCGTTGCAGTGATGGTTTACTTGAAACGCTCCAAAGTGTGATTTGCGAGAGAAATAAATAATTTCCAGCGCTTGGCTCTCCAGCTAATATGCACAGAATGATCACATGCCTTAGCTTATCAGCAGGCTAATGAAGAAATGAAGAGTTATTGAAGGCCCAAAAGCAATCGGCTGGCCGTCTCAAGTTTTCCGATTAACTGAGGTCAATTCTTCTACTGCGAAGGAGGCCTGGAGCTATGCTCTTTCTCCCGTTCATTTCGCACGCAAATTCGCAGTTTCGCGAACGTGGTGAAACACAATGCCTTTTATAACTATTTCTTGATCACCGTAAATCTGGTGGTGACTTTCCGAGTAATCTCCTGGCTGGACATACAATATAACCATGTATATGCAATTTATGAGAGGATGGATATATTTATCTCTTATGTGGTTGTCACTTGTCAGGCCCAAGCTTGAGAATACTTGTGAATGGCCAGATAATGCATGTTGTGGTTCATAAGAACTTTTAATCAGGGTAAACCAACTTTGAATCTTTTGTTGCTTATATTCAGTCATAGCTTGTTGCTGCAAAAATTTAGCCAAGTTAAATTTGCATAATGCAAGCATAATTGCAATTCTATATCAATGCCTTTGCCTCCGTCATCCATTTTGAAAGCTTTGTGACAATTCGTCAGCATTTCATTATTGTCGATATAATGACATGTTGACCATTTTCCCTTGCTTTTTTTTCCCCATCTAAGCAACATTCTACCTTCTTCTTTTTTCATGTAACTACCAGTTCATTGCTCTTTATTTTTCTTTTGAGAAAGCACCTCATCAAGATGACAATTCATGACCTTTGAACTTTTTATTTACAAGCTTATTATTATCGGGGCATTTCGATGTCAAACGTATCAAATAGCTTAATCACAGCTGGTAACGACAACACATTCATTCTTTTGCTGGAAGAAACGTAACATGCAAAGAGCTCTTGGAACGTTCTGCATGTGTCAATGTTGATCCATCCTCACGGTGAACACTGAAAGGGCCAATGCACCAGACAAACCCTGAGGTCACATGGCATTTGGGACGATTCAAGGATTGATAGTTCCACATGGCCGTGAGAAACCATGCACTGGTTGCTGTGGGTGACCGGTGACGCCACTGCGGTCCCCACGTGTCAGGCACGGGAGCAGTACGTGATGGTGGCTGTGACTGCGAGGCAGTTGGGGTTGTTTGGATTGAAAGCTCTCACTAGCCGTACCAATTTCTGGTATAGTATTAGTTAAAAAAAAAACAACCGTGAAGCTATCTCTACTATTCTAAGGGCCTGTTTGGGGGAGCTGTGGTGGTGAAAAATTCTTTTGGTTTCTTTAGCTATAAAGCATTTGTAATGTAGCTTTTTATATATCGTTTGTAAACAAGCAATTGCAATGTAGCTTTTGGGGCAACTGTGTGGGCCCAAGTGAGGAGGGAGTCGGGGAGGTGGCGCCCGAGCCAGAGGGAGTCAAGGAGGCGACTGAACGGGGATACGACGGGACGCGAAGGGAGACGGAGCGAGCAGGAAGGCAATCGAGTGAAGCCACAGCTGAAAAGCACCTCCCTACCAAATTTGTGGCTTTTAGAGTGCTTAATGGCTTACTGCACTGCTTGTACTGCCATTGGGGAGCTTTAGGTCCAAAGTCAAGCACTGGTGAAGCCCCAACAGGGCCTAAAGCAGCACTTGGTGGCAGTGGTCCGTTCTTCCCACGTCATTAATTGCCGCTGATTTGCCCTGCTTAATTGCCCTACTTAATTGCCCTACGCAAGAAATGAAGCGTTGCTTTAATTAGCCAGCTTTCGCAAGAAACGAAGCGTTAAAGATAGATGTTTGATTTTGTGAAATAATTTTTTTTATTTTTTAATCTTTATTTTTCGTTATCAATTTTGTTTTTCGTAGCAATGCACGGGCATGTAACTAGTCTCTACTATTCTAAAGCAGCACTTAGTGGCAGTGGTCCGTTCTTCCCACGTCATTAATTGCTGCTTAATTGCTCTACGCAAGAAATGAAGCGTTGCTTTAATTAGCCAGCTTTCGCAAGAAACGAAGCGTTAAAGATAGATGTTTGATTTTATGAAATAATTTTTTTATTTTTTAATCTTTATTTTTTGTTATCAATTTTGTTTTTCGTAGCAACGCACGGGCATGTAACTAGTAAATTCATATATGCCACTTTCAATAAGTGGCATCGCTAAAATGCCACTCTGGTCCACTGTCATAGACACAGATAGTCCCACATGTCAATGACAGCGGAGTGGCATTTTTAGCAAAGCCACTTGTTAGGAGTGGCATTTTATCAATCCCCCCCCCCCCCCCCAATTATTTGTATTAGCTTGAACATTTTGGTAACTATTTGAATGGTTACGCCCTTGGTATTTTGGTAGCACCAACGGAATCAACACCTAAATTTTGGCTATTTTGGGCCTATTTGGTTTGATAACAAATCTGTCTCACTAAATTTTATTAAAATTTGGTCACCAAATTAGCAACCAATGTTTTGACTAAAGGTTAGCAAGAAAATGAACTAGAGAACCAAACCAAAGGTGGAAGAGAATCTTGCCAAAATTTAGTAGCAAATTAAATGCTTGCTAAATTTAGTCAACGCTATTAAAATTTGGTAAAGAAAATATTAGTAACCACTTAAAGTAATCCAAACAGCCCCTTTATGCGCAAACAAAACGGCGGCCAGAATTTTGGCAAGGCTGATGCCTCCTTTGCTGACGTGGCAAAAAATGATTGGTTGCATTGAATACAGTATTTGTTTGATAAGTAAGCTTTAAATGACTATATCTCATCAACCGTGTATCCAATTTACGATTCATTTGAGTTGTTGTTGTATTCCTTATGGTTTAATCAACACAACAAAACCCATATGGCCATATTTGCTGTATTTTAGTGCAAAAAAAGATAGATGCCATGTGGGGGCCCGTGCCGTACTAACAAGTAGGAAAATTTTGGAAGTCTTTTTAGCTATTGGTACGTTTACAATCCAAGCATCTGTACTTCACCAGCGTTTTGGTCATGCCTTGTTTTTGGATTTGCTAAAATTTTGGTTGGGCTAACTGGTGTCACAAACCAAACAGCCTCTAAACTCCAATCTTTTTACTAGTTGCAAGATTGGTACATGCTGCTATTAACCATCACTTGGGAATGCATGCCTAGTGGCGTACAAGATAAGCATTGATGGGGGCTCAACTCTAGAAGCAAAGGCTCCCTTTTCGCCACCTTCATGTTGGCACAATTTCTGAACATTGCCAGCAGAAAGTTGGAACCCAGATCTTGACACACACACACACACAATGTGGTTTAGTGGTGATGTGACTGGTGAACTCTTTTCTTCCCATAATTCGTAAATTGGTATTTTAAGTAAAATTTGTTTTAGGCCATAAAAGGTATTGCACATTGCTTGCATCAAAATGTTTACGGGTAAGCACTTCGATTTTCTCATAAGGAGAACTAGATGTGTGGGCGTGGCGCGCCCACAGCCATGTGGTCGAGGAGAAAAATCCGTACGATTTTTGGTGGTTTGTACGGAATTTTAGTTTTTTTTTTTTGTAATTTCCTGGCACAGGCTAATATGTTTTCTTTTGGGAAAAACCGAGGAAAAAAGTGAAATCTCACAATCTGTGTGGATCACAGGAAAAAAAATACGTACTCTCAAACTAATACATTTTTTCAGGAAAATCTGAGGGAAAAGTGAAATCTAGCAATCTGTGTGAAAAAATACGGATTAATATGTATTTTTAGAAAGATCTTGGGGGAAAAGGAAATCTCAGAAGTTCTGTAAATCGCCAAAAAAAAAAGTCTGTGGGAAAAAATATAGTATTACGTAATTTTTTAAAGCTCCTCGTAATTTTTGAGGTAACGAAATTTGTTTTTATATTTTTTGGATCTTTCCATGAAAAATGGACTAATATACAATTTTACATAGAAACATATAATTTTCGGGGGGCCTCAGTGAAAGAAAACCAAAATTTGGAAGTTCCAGCGGCCTCCCTATAAAAAATGGATTGAAATATAATTTGGTAAAAATTCGAACACCTTTTCGTAAAAAACCACAACCCTCAGCGCAGTGCCACGCGTCACGCGGAAAAAAATCGTGTGTGGCACTTGAGTGAGCGCGACAGGAGTCAAAGCGCAGCCGATAGCGTAGGCTACAGAGGTGTTACCGTTGTGTCGTGCGTGCGTTAGTGAGTAGTAACGCCATTAAATTATTTAAATCGTATAAGTGGATGAGCAAACGGTAATGCGGCGACGTCACCGAAAAGTAACGTGAAGCACTGTGAAAACTAGAAACTCACGGATATCCAGCCTATTACAATCGGGAGGTTTCCCACAAGGGGAGCCTCCCCACGTGTCCTCCCTCCTATTTTTGTGAAAAAACCCCTATATTCTTCTAAATTACGGATATGTCCTTTCAAATTACGAAGAGGTTCTTTGCAATTTTTTGTGAGGGAAAGAAAATCTTGCCTGAATTACGTTTAGGTCCCTCATTTGTTAATTTACTGGAAAACACTCCTGTTAAATAGAAATCACGAACGAGCCCTTTTCTAATTTTTCTGGATAGCGGTCAGGTCCAAAAAAAATACGAACAGATTCCCGGTTTTTACATCCGGCCAGATCCTTTCTCTGTTTTCTCCGAAAAAAATATTTTTGTCAACAGAAAAATATGCACTTTTTTTTCGACTCGGTATCTAAGGTTTCTCGAGCTTCCAAAAATTCGAAAAATACGTCTAGGTCTACTTTTTCTCCGGAAAAACACTGAGTCATTTTCCGTTTACGCGCGTGACGTGCGCCGCATTCTTTTTCCCTAGAGCGGTCTTTAAGGTTTCGCGAGCCTACAAAATTTTTAAAAATACGACTAGATCTATTTTTTCTTCGGAAAAAAACACAAAATTATTTTTCTTTCACGAGAGCAGCGTGCGCCGCGCTTACGTCCTAGTTTAATATATGTAGTATGCAATGCAGCTACTTTTCCTTCAGTCCAGCCTAGGGTTAGTAGTTCCAGGACAATGGTCGTTGCCATAACCACGTACGACCGACTACTGCGAAAAGATGGAGTGCGTTGCCATTCATTATTAGTTTATTACTCCAATTTAGTACTATTGATGGATCCATTCACCAATAATGAATGTACCTTCCGCCATCTTACTCACTCCGGATATACATAGTTATCATTTTGACATGGGTTTCCAAAATACTATTTAATCACTCATTTTTATTATAATATACTTATAAAATTCAATAAAAATATAATATTATAAAATATTTTTTGAGACGAATCTACACATGTAATCTTCATATATCTAATTTAAATATTTAAAATTATTTTAATAGTTAAAGTTTCAAAAGTTGAACTACACTATGTTCAAAACGATAATTATTTGTGACCGAAGAGAGTATAACAAAAACAAGTTAACAATAGTGTACTTTATGTTGGTACAAAATAAGACCAGACTTATATGGAGTACTTAGGTCTTGTGATTGATTGACGTACACATATGCAATCACTTGTTGCACTTGATGGTTGCATTAATTTTTCTGTAAAAAAAAATCCATATTGGCGAAATATCCAGTGAAAACCATTTAAGTATTGAAACCTATGAAAAAAGGTAAAAAAAAAGTTTCCAAAAAGTCTCCAAACAAATGTATGGGACGATATGTTCTATATCTCCACAATATTTCAATATAAAACTCAATCATATTTGTAAGACATGAAAATGAATAATACTTTGTTAACAATTTAAAATCACTATTCATATAAAAATTGTATTTTTTTATATATTACAATTGCGGTTGAGTTTGACCTTCAAATTTTACAAACAAATATAAAGCATGCCCTCCCCTACGTGTGTTAATATTTTGATATTTTTTTTAAAAAAACTTTAGTTGTTTTCAATGCAAAGACACAAAGATAATATTCCATGAAGCCTAACCTACTGTTAGATTTTCTCCAAAATTGCCATATAATCTTAAGGAAGATCAAGGATCTCATTCTTTAGCTTCAAAGGGCCAAAAAGAAGAGGAAACTTTTCCTATAGGATTCATTTCCTAAAAAAATTCCTCTAAAAATCCACTCCCTTGATCTTTAAAATATTTTAATAATTCATACAAAATATTTAAAAGAATAATTGTCGAAGTCACATCTCGTTTGATAAAGAAACACAATAGCATAATTTTTTTTTTAAAAAAAAACAAAAGGTGTGAATGTACATTTTGTCCGGAGAAACAAAGACACAGTACTAGGAGCTTCAAATCATTTTTACATATTCATAGTGATGTTTTCAATGGCGCCATGGAATGTGGAGCCAACCCTTTTGGTATTCGTGCGAGCCAAGGATACAAATACAATGTTACTACAAGTAAAATACTCCAAAACAAGGTAGTAATGCTCTTGCCAGTATCCAATGCTGAAGTAGGAGTATTCTTTTGTCTTTCATGTGAAGACTTAGGAGAGAAACTACTTTGGATCTTAGAGTATGACACAAGAGGAGTTTTCTTCGTTAAGTGGCAACTGGCAACATGACAAGAGGAGTATGACACAAGCTACTTTAGCTTCCATAAGAAACAAAATGGCACAAATACCGGTAGTACGTACGTATACTATACTGGCATAGCATGAAGAAATTTTCCCATGGCATCCAATGGAAAACGTGGATGCGAAGCTACGGATGCCAAGTATTCAGCTCTGAGGTCCTGTTCGGATCCGCTTTTAGACAGCTTCTATTTAAAATAAAAACAAATTGTATATCGAATGAAATGATTATGAACAGCTTCTCCTATAATTAAAAACTGCATTCTATCGTAAAATCAAAAGCTATGGGAGGACAGCTTCTCCCACAATCTCCATCGATTCTCCATGGGCCAAGCAAGGAGGCCGGGTGCGCTCCTTCCCGTGCCGCTCCTCTGGTCCCCACTCCACCGCACCTCCGGCAGCCGACACGCCGCCGAAGCCGCCGTCCTCCGCTCGCCTCCTCCTTCATTCGCGCCCCTCCACCCAAAGCCGTCGTCATCCGCCACCACTCCGCGCCTCTTCACCAGAAGTCGCCGTTCTCCACCCGCGTCGGCGCCCTCCTCCTCCTGCCCTGCAGCCCTCCACATGGTGCCCCTCTACCCGAACCCTCCGTCCTCCGTCCATGCCGGTAGGGGTGTAATTGGATCGGATATTTGCCGACCGACCAGATATCTTTGGATCGGTTTCGGATCGTCGATTCGGATAATTCTCAGATTCAAATTTGGTTTTGGATATTTCAATTCTGATTCGGATTTGGGATAATACTATTCATCATATTGGGATTTTTTGAATCTATTCCTAGATATATTCGGATAAAACTAATCGGATATCCGAATAAACCCTACCTCGAGCCCTGAGTCTCTAATCCCCCGCTAGCCCATTCAGTCCTCCCCTCTGTACACTCCCAAGTCCCGTCCTCAGTTCCACCAGGGCGCCGCCACCACCCTGCCGCTGCTGCCCTCCGACCTCTGCCCATTCTGCCACCTCATACTCCCTCCATCGCCCCTCTAGCAGCCATCCTGCCGCCACCCTCCACGCTCCCTGATCTACTCCCTCCTCGCCTTCGGCCACCCCCTGCTCTGCTCCCTTGTCACCTTCGACTGCCCCCCTGATCTGCCCCTTCGGCCACCCCCTGCTCTGCTCCCTCCTGGCCTCCTTGCGTCCGGTCACCCCCTGATATGTTCCCTCTGTCCCTTCGGTTGCCCCCTGGCCCTTGCTTCACTCCCTCCACCTCTCCGGTCGGCCCCCTGTTCCGCTCCCTCCTCGCCTCCAGCCGCCCCCTGCTCCAGATTGTTGCTGAGGTAAATCTAAGGCTAGTTGATTGATAATGTAAATGTAAGGCTAGTTGATTGATAATTTGTCATGTTGTACTCTGTTGCTACTCTTTTCCATCCCAAAATTGCTTTTCATTCTACTATTGCACTGCATGACTATAGTTAATGTTTTGTATTATGCATCTTTAGTATGGAGTTTGTTCTCAAAAAATAGTATCTTTAGCAGGTAGTTTTGTTCTCAAGAAAATAGAATTAAACATGAAGCCAACAACTGTTGCGTTCGGAATTGGAATTCCGAACACTCTGTGTGATACACCAGTCCAGGATCACGCGGGTGTTCATAGATACAACAGAGATGAATACCATCACACATACACAACAGAAACATTAATATTGAAGTATTCAACTCATATACGATTGTTAAGTGAAAGTGCATCTAGGCCCCTAAATTGGTTTTGGTTGATTAATGACAAACGATTAAAGGGACTAATGTCTTCAATGAGCTTGTGAGCAGGTAAAAGGTTCAATGTGAGATCTTCTACATGCAAAGGATACCCTCAAACGAATATAAGCGAGTAAAACGGCATTGTATTCTTATTTTCTATGTTTTGTGTCGTAGGAATGCCGTACTATTAAGGGGGATGCATCGTAAATGATCTAGGATAGTCTCTATGCTCAGATGAATGTTGCTTTAATTCTTGTTGAGACCCTAAGTCACCGCGCATGCACCGGAATGTGTTTTTTATCAAAGTTCAAGTCGGACATTCCGATATTACATCGGAAGTTCCGATGTTACCGGACATTCCGATGTGCATGCTTGCTTTAGTCCGATGCGTGGAAGATGTATCGGAAGTTCCGATACGTTGTTGAAGCTTTCTAGGATGCTTTCTGTAAATATCGGAAGTTCCGATATCTTACATCGGAAGTTCCGATGTGTTCAAACCTGAAAAAGGGAGCTCTCTGGAATTATCGGACATTCCGATATATTGGATCGGACATTCCGATGTTAAGTCGGAAGTTCCGATGTTTATATCGGACAGTCCGATATGGACTTAGAAGCATTTGTCAAAGTGCCTTTCTGGGAACATCGGAAGTTCCGATGTAAGCATCGGAAGTTCCGATGCACCTATTTCGACCGTTGAAGTGCACTCGAGTTCTGAAAGTTTGCACATATCGGACATTCCGATGTTGACATCGGATGTTCCGATATGCAGCTGAGTGGGTGTATAACGGCTAGTTTTTGCAAGAATCTATAAATACCCCACTCCTCTTTCATTTGAAGGTTACACACTCATGTTGGCAGAACTCTAGAGCACCTTGAGCACTTTCTAGCTTTCTCTTGAGTCCTCCTCCTTGATCTTAGGGATCATCTAGAGAGTGAGGACTAGAAGTGAGATCTAGAGCTTGATTAAAGAGCAAGTGTCATTCATCTTGAGCTTTAGAGTGTTCCTCCAAGATCGATCAACGGTGCATTTGTTACTCTTGGAGGTTGAAGGACTCCTAGACGGTTAGGCGTCGCTCACGAGCTCTCAAAGGATTGTGGGACGCCGTGAGAAGTTTGTGAAGGCCGGCTCCGCCTCCGAAAGGAAAGGAACCAATAGTGGAACCAAGCCTCAAGTGTGACCGAGGTTTGGGAGGAAAGGGTTGGAAAAGACCCGGCTCTTTGGAGCCTCCTCAACGGAGACGTAGGATTCCCTCAAGAATCCGAACTCGGGGAACAAATCCGTGTCATTACATTTACTTTACTTAAGCTTGTTTCCTTATTACTTTGATCTAACCTTCTCAGATTGCTTCTCAAGTTCATTATTTTCAGTTGTTAATTGTCTGTGTCAAAAGTCGATCGGACATTCCGAACTGGTATCGGAAGTTCCGATCCAACACCGGAAGTTCCGATACTCTTCCGCTGCGACGAATTTAGTTTATTTTTTAAATTGCCTATTCACCTCTCCCCTCTAGGCAACTTTCTCATCTTTTCAATTGGTATCAGAGCCTGACCTTCTCGAAGGCTTAATCGCTTGAAGGGAACGTGATGGCCAACACCGGATTGAAGGTTGTCGTGTCGAGGGAAGAAGGTAGTCCAAAGGCCGGACATGGAACTCCCGGGAAGACCAAGGAAGGTGACACCTCAACGTCATCGCAGGGAGCTCAAATTCCTTTTAATTACGAAAAATTAAATACTTCTTCTTCGCATTCCTATATTACTGTGCCCTCCGGGCGTGCACCATTTTTCGATGGCACGTACTATTCCGCTTGGAGGCACAAGATGAAAATGCACTTAATGTCTCTCCATCCTAGTGTTTGGAAGATTGTGTGTACAGGTTTAGACATGCCGGAAGATGACATGGAGCTTACACCGCAACAAGAACAAAATATCCACCGAAATGCACAAGCCGCGAGTGTTTTGCTTGGAGCGTTGAGTCCCGAAGAATTCAACAAGGTTGATGGTCTAGAAGAAGCCAAAGAGATATGGGACACACTCCAAGTAGCTCACGAAGGAACATCAAGTGTGAGGGAATCAAGGATTGAGTTACTTGAAGGAAAGTTGGGAAGGTTTGTGATGAATGATGATGAAACTCCGCAACAAATGTATGATCGCTTGATGATCCTTGTGAACAAGATCCGAGGGCTTGGAAGCAAGGATATGACGGATCATGTCGTGGTGAAGAGGATGTTGAGAGCTTTTGCTCCAAGGAATTCGACTCTCGTAACACTTATACGAGAGCGAAAAGATTTCAAAAGGCTCACTCCAAATGACGTGCTCGGTAGAATTCTCTCACACGATCTCATGGAAAAGGAAGCAAAGGAAGTAAAAAATCTTGCTAAGCAAAGTTCGAGTTCAAGATCAAAGGAAATAGCCTTGAAGGCAAGTAGAAAGGAAGAATCAACCTCAAGTGATGAAGAGGAAGATGAAAGCGAAGATGAGGAAGATTTGGCATTGTTTGTAAGAAAATTCAAAAAATTCCTCAAGTATGATGGTTCAAGTAAATACAAGAAGAACTACAACGACAAATCAAGAAGAAGAAGAAACACAAAGAGGGCTTGCTATGAGTGCGGTGAAGTTGGACACTTCATCGCCGATTGTCCAAAGAAGAAAAACAACCCAAATGAGAACAAGAAAAATGAGCCGCTCAAGAAGAACAAGACCTACAAGAAGAAGTACAAGGCGAGCACACATTGGAGAAGAATGGGATTCAAACGACTCCGACTCCGACACCGATGATGAAGGAGTCGCCACCCTCGCCATTGAAGCCGCTCCACCAACCAAGTCACTCTTCGGAGAATTGAGCGACAACGACTCCGACCACGACACGCCTGTTTGTCTTATGGCAAAAGGGCGAAAGGTAATGGCTAAAACAAAATCCCCTAGTAGTGATAGTGAATTAGATAGTGAAGATAATGATGATGATGATAATGCTCTATTTTGTGATTTGAGCAAATCGGCTATTGCAAAAATCCATAAGCTATTGAAAAGAATAGATAGCCAAGAGGAGACTCTTGAGAAGCAAGAAGAGTTACTAATTTGTGAAAAGAAGAAAACTCTTGCTCTTGAGAAGATCCTCACAAAAGAAAAGGAGACAATTGAATTGTTAACCAAAAAGCTTGATTTGGCTAATAATTCAGTTACAATGCTTAAGGGTTCAAATGAGTCACTTCAAGAGAATGCTATTAGACTAGAAAACAATCTTCAAGCTCTTGAGGTGCAAATTGAATCCCTTAATGATATTAATTCTCCAAGTGTTGATTCATCTTTGGCATCTATTCCTTCCACTAGCAATGGTTGCTCTCGTTGCTATAATGTTGATATTAATGCTTGTATTACTAACTCTCAATTTGTGCAAGTATTAAAGGGCGAGAACGAGAGACTTAGTGCCTTGGTAAGGTACGGTTGCATAAAGACTTATCAATCCAAGGACGCCCTATATAAAACCATAAATGGTCGAGGCAACAAAAACAAAGAAGGGCTAGGATATGATAAGTACGAATGCAAAGAAAATGACCGTGTGGTGGTGAAAGGTAAGGAATGCATCAAGTTTGTCAAAGGAAATGACAAACAACCATTGACCACCACACAAGTCATTAAGACTGGGCAAGAATCAAAGAAGCATCCTCAACATCATACATCACATTCTATTCACTATGCATCGTATATTTTGAAGAGAAATCACCGTGGTAAAGTGATTGCTCATTTTGTCGGTGCCCACAATTCAAATGAAAGGAGCAAGAAGAAGTTGTGGGTACCGAAGGTTTTAATCACTAACATGCAAGGACCCAAAAGGATTTGGATACCTAAAAACAAAGTCTAATGTGCTCTTGTAGGATTATACCTCCGGTGGGTCAAGTTGGGTGCTTGATAGTGGTTGCACAAACCACATGACCGGAGAAAAGAAAATGTTTTCATCTTTTGATGAGAAAGGGTCACAATATGAAAATATTGTGTTTGGTGACAATGGTAAAGGTGAGGTAACGGGACTAGGTAAAATTGCTATTTCTAATGATCATTCCATTTCCAATGTTCTTCTAGTTAAATCTTTAAATTACAACTTGTTGTCCGTATCGCAATTGTGTGAAATGGGCTACAATTGTCTTTTTACTAATGTGGATGTAACCGTCTTTAGAAGAGATGATTCCTCATTTGCCTTTAAAGGATATTTGAAGGGTAAGCTCTATTTGGTTGATTTCAATACAAATAGCGCTAAACTTCAAACATGCCTCATGGCAAAGTCTAACATGGGTTGGTTGTGGCATCGCCGGCTAGCCCATGTTGGCATGAGAAATCTCGACAAACTTCTCAAAGGGGGTCACATCATCGGACTAACTAATGTTGAGTTTGAGAAAAATAGAATTTGTAGTGCTTGTCAAGCTGGAAAGCAAGTTGGAGCGCGTCATCCCGCGAAGAACATCATGACGACGACAAGACCATTGGAGCTTTTACACATGGACCTCTTCGGACCCGTTGCATATATAAGCATCGGAGGTAACAAGTATGATTTAGTCATCGTTGATGATTTTTCACGCTTTACGTGGGTATTCTTTTTGCAAGAGAAAAGTGAAACACAAGGGGTAATCAAGAAGTTTGCAAGAAGAGCCCAAAATGAATTCGAGTTGAAGATCAAGAAGATTCGAAGCGATAATGGAAGTGAATTCAAGAATACTCAAGTCGAAGAATTCCTTAATGAAGAAGGGATCAAGCATGAGTTCTCCGCTCCATACTCCCCTCAACAAAATGGAGTGGTAGAAAGAAAGAATCGGACATTGATCGAGATGGCAAGAACAATGCTTGATGAGTACAAGATCTCCGATCATTTTTGGGCTGAAGCCGTCAACACAGCATGTCATGGTATCAACCGATTATATCTCCACAAGATATTGAAGAAAACAGCATACGAACTCCTCACCGGTAACAAACCAAATGTTTCATATTTTAGAGTTTTCGGTAGTAAATGCTTCATTCTTAACAAGAAGCCTAAGAACTCCAAATTTGCTCCAAAGATCGATGAAGGTTTCTTGCTAGGATATGGATCAAATGCTTACGCATATCGTGTTTTCAACAAAACCTCGGGTTGTGTTGAAATAGCGAGAGACGTGACATTTGATGAATCTAACGGCTCTCAAGTAAAGCAAGTTGATTTGAATGTGTTAGAAAATGAGGAAGAGCCAAGCATTGCAATCAAGAAGATGGCAATAGGTGAAGTAAGACCGCAAGAAAAGGTGCACCAAGACAATTCATCTACACAAGTAGAGCCTCCTACTTCAAGCCAAAGTCAAGACATTCCTCAAGATAGTCCAAGCAAACTACTGGAGGATTATCAAATTGAAGATAATGAGCCAATTCAACAAACGTTTCAAATGCCGCATCCAAGAGTGCATCAAAGTGTCCAAAGAGATCATCCCGTCGATAACATTCTCGGTGACATCCAAAAGGGGGTAACTACACGCTCAAGAGTATCTAATTTTTGTGAATTTTACTCTTTCGTGTCTACTTTGGAACCTTTGAAGGTAGAAGATGCATTGAAGGATTCGGATTGGGTGATGGCAATGCATGAAGAGCTCAACAACTTCGTTAGAAACAATGTGTGGTCACTAGTGGAAAGACCTAATCAAAACGTGATAGGAACCAAATGGGTCTTCCGGAATAAACAAGACGAGAATGGAGTTGTTACAAGAAATAAGGCTCGGTTGGTAACTCAAGGATTCACTCAAATTGAAGGTTTGGATTTTGGTGAGACTTATGCTCCCGTTGCTAGATTAGAATCAATTCATATATTGGTTGTATTTGCTACTCACCATGATTTTAAGCTTTATCAAATGGACGTCAAGAGTGCTTTCCTAAATGGTCCAATCGCCGAATTAGTCTATGTTGAGCAACCGCCGGGAATGGAGGACCATAAGAACCCTACTCATGTCTACAAACTCCATAAGGCGCTCTATGGGCTTAAACAAGCACCTAGAGCATGGTATGAATGCCTTAAGGATTTCCTTATTAAAAAGGGTTTCGAAATTGGTAAAGTCGATCCTACTCTCTTCACAAAATATGTTGATGATGATTTATTTGTATGACAAATATATGTGGATGACATAATATTTGGCTCCACTAACAAAAGCTTCTGTGAAGAGTTTAGTAGGTTGATGACTAAGAGATTTGAGATGTTAATGATGGGCGAGTTGAAATTCTTCCTCGGATTTCAAATCAAACAACTCAAGGAAGGGACGTTCTTATGTCAAACAAAGTACATCAAGGATATGCTCAGGAAGTTTGATATGGAGAACGCCAAGTCAATTCATACACCAATGACAACCAATGGACATCTTGGTCTAAATGAAGAAGGTAATCCTGTGGATCAAAAGGTATATCGATCCATGATAGGTTCATTGCTTTACCTTTGTGCATCTAGGTCTGATATTATGCTTAGTGTGTGTATGTGTGCAAGATTTCAAGCCGCTCCGAGAGAGTGCCACTTAGTAGCCGTGAAAAGAATTCTTAGATATTTAGTTCACACACCTAGTTTAGAGCTTTGGTATCCTAAAGGATCAAAATTCGATTTGATTGGTTATTCCGATGCCGATTATGCGGGTTGCAAAGTGGATAGAAAAAGCACTTCGGGGACTTGCCAATTTCTAGGTAGATCACTAGTGTCTTGGTCCTCAAAGAAACAAAATTCAGTGGCTCTATCCACCGCGGAAGCCGAATACATTGCCGCAGGAAGTTGTTGTGCACAATTGTTATGGATGAGGCAAACCTTGAAGGATTTTGGATTTAATATGGAAAAGGTACCACTCTTATGTGACAATGAAAGTGCGATTAAAATAGCCAACAATCTCGTTCAACACTCCCGGACCAAGCACATAGACATCCGACACCACTTCCTTAGAGATCACTCTCTTAAGGGAGACATAGATATTACCTATGTGAGAACCGAAAAACAATTGGCCGATATCTTTACCAAACCTCTAGATGAGAAACGCTTTTGCGAGCTTAGAAGTGAGCTAAATGTCCTAGACTATCGGAATGTGTCTTGAAAGATTGCACTCATTGACTGCTGCTAATTAGCTCAATTTCGAAACAAAAGAATTGAAAAGCTTATTGAGTGAATTTCAAAATGTTTTTGTTGGATCTTAATCTCGGATCAATCCACTTGTAATCATAGTTTTGATTGCTTGGATGCTTGCTGATGACAAGAGGAGTGATCCTCCTTAAGTTCACATGACTCGGAGTTTTCAGACTTCACTCAATTCTTGTTTCTTTCTATGTTTGCTGGAAAAATCAACACATCGGAACATCCGATCAAATCATCGGAATATCCGATGTCTGGCAGTTTCTCCACATCGGAACTTTCGATGTTATATCGGAACTTCCGATGTCTCCTCCGCTCTTAAGAAAGTGACCGTACCCTTTCACTTTCTTTTGTCCTCTTCTTCTTGTCTCTTTGGTCTCTCCTTCCTTTCTCGTCTTTTTACCGTTATCGGAGATTCCGACCTCTCGGAACTTCCGATCTTCGCCTGGGAAGGACTCCATCTTGAAGAGGACCCTCCTCTCCGCGCGATTTCTCCACGTTCTTCGTGAGGTAAACCCTCGGGCTCAATCTTTTCCTTTTGGATCTAGGGCATCTTTTTGAGAAATCGTTTCAGTGAACTTGTTCATCTATTCCTTTGGTTCATTACTGTCAAGTTTCATCTCTTTCCATCGGTTGGTTTGGGAGAAATGTTGTGTTGGTTGAAATCCGTAGACATCGGACATTCCGATCGAAAATATCGGAACTTCCGACCTCATGTCGGAACTTCCGATATGAAATCGGAACTTCCGATGTCAACAGATTGAAAACCAAACCAAGTTTGTTTCTCTCGTAAACTTGATCGACTCTATCTCTATTCTTAGATCAATGGATCCTGATCAAGGTGGCTCCCAGCCCCCAACGGACCCAACAGTCTTAGGCGCAAAAAGGCCAAGGCAGACTCCGACAGGAGCGAGAACCAAAAAGGCTGCGGTTAGAGGTAGAGGTAGAGGAAGTGCAGGCATTCAGATCAATGTGCCTCCACCTGATCCTCCTGCTCAGACTGTGACGTACCTCGAGGAGCGCCATTGCCTTCTAGGAAGGGCAAAGCTGTGGCAGGGGCTTCTCAATCTCAGCCAGTTACAGACAGAGCAATTCCAAAGCTCAGGCAGGCAGAGAGGAATCCTCGTCTCAGGAGGAAACCTATGAGCTACAAAGGGAAAGCCGCCAAAGTGCGCGGGCCTTGAGAACGAGAATCCCGTGACAGATGCACAGTTCTCTCATCGACTATCGCTTCGACCTTCTTCCAAAGAAGACTTCTATGAGTCTGTCATTTTGCCTAGGAAGAATCCAGTCATTCTGATGCAGTGGGTCGACTGGGACTACATGGCTGCAGCTGATGATGCCACTTTCACTGAGGTCATTGCAGCTTGTGAGAGAACTGGAACAAAGAGGATAATGAGTTTTCAGCACGACTGGAACGTTGAGATTATTGCTCAGTTCTACTCTACCTTGTATATCTCCAGGGACAGAGTCTCCACCTTGCATTGGATGACGGAAGGAGCATGGTATGAGATCACCTATACTCAGTTTGCTCGATGTCTTGGATTCACCGAAGCTGACAGTCGTGACAAAGATCAGATTCTTCTTTGCCTGTCTTAACAGGCTATTCAGGAAGACGCTGGCTCCCAAAGAAGGTGATGCCTCTCATGTTCTGTCATTTACAAGAAATCTGCTGAGTAGGATGAGAGAGGGACATCGTCCTTTTGATGTGTTTGATTTTATTTGGAATGAGATCCGCTTGACTGCTCAGGAGCCAAAGAGAAGCTGTGGTTATGCTCCTTTCATCATGCATATGATTGAGCACATAACTCACCAGCAGTTTGAGTGTGATGGAAAGCACACTGGAGTACAGATCAGGGCAATTAAGGCCCCAGCTCAGCCTGCGAGACGTGCTTCGACTAGAGGTGCTTCCTCCTCCACCACTGCCCCTCCTGCTGCAGCCTCCAGTGGACCATCCTCTCCCATTCTCCGTGCTTTGAAGTCTATCTTTGTCCTGTGCAAGGGCAATGCAGCAGCGCACAAGAAGAACACCAAGAGACTCAAGGATATTCAGAGGCATCTAAATCTGGAGTGTTCAGAGGATGAGGACAGCGAAGAAGAAATTGAGGATCCTTTTGCTCCAGCGCCTGAAGCTTCAGATGAGTCCGAGAACGATGAGGAGTCTGGCTCAGATGATGATGCTTCCGAGGAGTCGGACTAGTCCTCTCTCTCTCTATCTCCTTTTTTCCTTTCTGGTGCTTGATGCCAAAGGGGGAGAGGAGAAAGCTTACTTCTTTATATCATCCTTCGTTTAGCGTTGTTTGCCAAACTTTGCTTATCATGTGAACTTGGGACTTGTTGCTACTTACTGCTTTACTTATGCAATGATGGATGATTGTTACTCTTGGTAGTATGGATGTTTACATATTGTTGGTTATTCAAATATTAGCCTCCATATTGTTTGTTTCATTATATGCTCAGTTTCAGGGGGAGCTCTTGCAAAATTCTTTTCCAAATTGTGCATTCGCGATCTTTTCCTATTCAATGCACATCTTCAGGGGGAGCTAAACCTATACTAATATTTCATTACATCCTTTTAATTGTAAGCTTTAATCGAGTTGTCATCAATCACCAAAAAGGGGGAGATTGAAAGTGCATCTAAGCCCCTAAATTGGTTTTGGTTGATTAATGACAAACGATTAAAGGGACTAATGTCTTCAATGAGGTTGTGAGCAGGTAAAAGGTTCAATGTGAGATCTTCTACATGCAAAGGATACCCTCAAACGAATATAAGCGAGTAAAACGGCATTGTATTCTTATTTTCTATGTTTTATGTCGTAGGAATGCCGTACTATTAAGGGGGATGCATCGTAAATGATCTAGGATAGTCTCTATGCTCAGATGAATGTTGCTTTAATTCTTGTTGAGACCCTAAGTCACCGCGCATGCACCGGAATGTGTTTTTATCAAAGTTCAAGTCGGACATTCCGATATTACATCGGAAGTTCCGATGTTACCGGACATTCCGATGTGCATGCTTGCTTTAGTCCAATGCGTGGAAGATGTATCGGAAGTTCCGATATTTTCGATCGGAAGTTCCGATACGTTGTTGAAGCTTTCTAGGATGCTTTCTGTAAATATCGGAAGTTCCGATATCTTACATCGGAAGTTCCGATGTGTTCAAACCTGAAAAAGGGAGCTCTCTGGAATTATCGGACATTCCGATATATTGGATCGGACATTCCGATGTTAAGTTGGAAGTTCTGATGTTTATATCGGACAATCCGATATGGACTTAGAAGCATTTGTCAAAGTGCCTTTCTGGGAACATCGGAAGTTCCGATGTAAGCATCGGAAGTTCCGATGCACCTATTTCGACTGTTGAAGTGCGCTCGAGTTCTGAAAGTTTGCACATATCGGACATTCCGATGTTGACATCGGAAGTTCCGATATGCAGCTGAGTGGGTGTATAACGGCTAGTTTTTGCAAGAATCTATAAATACCCCACTCCTCTTTCATTTGAAGGTTACACACTCATGTTGGCAGAACTCTAGAGCACCTTGAGCACTTTCTAGCTTTCTCTTGAGTCCTCCTCCTTGATCTTAGGGATCATCTAGAGAGTGAGGACTAGAAGTGAGATCTAGAGCTTGATTAAAGAGCAAGTGTCATTCATCTCGAGCTTTAGAGTGTTCCTCCAAGATCGATCAACGGTGCATTTGTTACTCTTGGAGGTTGAAGGACTCCTAGACGGTTAGGCGTCGCTCACGAGCTCCCAAAGGATTGTGGGATGCCGTGAGAAGTTTGTGAAGGTCGGCTCCGCCTCCGAAAGGAAAGGAACCAATAGTGGAACCAAGCCTCAAGTGTGACCGAGGTTTGGGAGGAAAGGGTTGGAAAAGACCCGGCTCTTTGGAGCCTCCTCAACGGAGACGTAGGATTCCCTCAAGAATCCGAACTCCGGGAACAAATCCGTGTCATTACATTTACTTTACTTAAGCTTGTTTCCTTATTACTTTGATCTAACCTTCTCAGATTGCTTCTCAAGTTCATTATTTTCAGTTGTTAATTGTCCGTGTCAAAAGTCGATCAGACATTCCGAACTGGTATCGGAAGTTCCGATTAAATCGGAAGTTCCGATCCAACACCGGAAGTTCCGATACTCTTTCCGCTGCGACGAATTTAGTTTATTTTTTAAATTGCCTATTCACCCCTCCCCTCTAGGCAACTTTCTCATCTTTTCATTAAGACCTTATGGTCAGCCTTACAATTATAAAGCCTCACAGGGCTAAGTTCAGAGTAACGTTAAAATAGCAGCGGAGTGAAGATTATTCGTGGCGCCTCAGTTTGCCACAGGCAACCGACTTGGCTCGCCCCTAGTTAGCCGTGTTGTTGTTGTTCCCCTCTTCAACAGCTTGCAGACCTTCTTCTTCTGGTGTAGTGATTACGGAGGGGTGAGTACATTGGTACTCAGCAAGCTATGCACAAAATGCAATCTAATATACTACATGCTAGGCTTATTCCAATGGAATGGCTAACAGGGTTAGTTTAAGCACTCTGCAGAGGTTATACACTTTACCCACAAGATGCAGTCAAACACCACAAAGGCGAGTGACCGTAACAAAGCTTTTCCAAAGGTCCGTCTAAACCCAGTCCTGCCTGCTAAGGTTTCAACATTGAAGGGATACACTTCCACAACAGGGCCCCCCTCTTGCGCCAAGTGAGTTTTCACCCGTACACCCGGAACTCACACCACCACGACAGTACCGAAGAATAGATTTCCCAATTTACTCAGCTAGGTCCGTCCCATTCCGGAACTTGTGGTTGTATGGTTTTAGCCCAGTTCAAATTTTTGTAAGGTTAAGTCCTTAGATGACTAGGGCAAGACTTCCCAAAAACTCATCATGTCAACATGTCATAAAAACCAAATCCAAATGCGACTGCCCAAATGCCACATCTGGCCCACCACTAAACATCTTGCCATTTACCCCAGTCTAAACCATTTTCCCACCCGATTGGTTACCATGCACCATGTGCCATTCATCAATAACACATGTCACATTCTTATAAAACACGTTCCGTAGTTCAATAGCCATATTCCAATTTCTTTCTAAAATTATGTTATTGGTACGCGTTGCATGGCTAAGCAGAACTATACGTTCTAACTATTTTCCACTGGTTACTCATATTAACCATTCATTATAACCAATCTAGGGTGACAAATGATTTAGTGTCATACAAATATTAGGGACAAGGAATCGATAACAAGTGGTATTTATCTAATCCCCAAATCACTTGAAAGCATTGTAGTTAAAGTAGCATGCATAATTTAAATCAACATAATATTTAGAAACATAGGAGCAAAATGATCAAAGCATAACTTGCCTTTGAATATCAGCTGGTCTTGGTCTAGATCTTGGCCCTGGTCTTCACTTCCAACAGCGTCACACAGTTCAACGTCTACGCGTAACAGTTAAAGAACCAAATAAACACTTAAACAACATACAAACACACAATTCAGAAAATACCACAATTCGAACTATTTCATAATTTCACGAAAACTTCCAAGTAATTAGGTTAGCATTTTCTAATATTTATAAAATTTTTTCTGATATTTTTGGATGTATAGTTTAGGAACTACAAAATTCGTAAGTTTGGACTTTCCGCGAATATTTTATCAATATAAATTTATTTATAAAATTTCACAAAAATTACTGTGGAAAGGTATTAATTTTTACTAATTAACGAAATTTGTCGCATACTATTTGGAGCTAGAACAAGTTTGTAGTAAAAATGACAAATCTTGTATTTCCTGAAAATTATTACGTACAAACTAACTTTAGTTTTCTCATGCATGGCACTGTTCATGGCGTATATGCATATTCTTCATGCATGGTCTTCGGTTGACTTGGCTACGCGAAAGAGTTTAGCTACATGAGATGGAAACGGACGACACTAGACCAGCAGAGGGTCAGGCGGGTGCGCAGGTCGGCCGGAGGCAGCGCCGGCGGCGGTGATGCAGGTGGCCGACGGAACAGACGGCAAGGGAGGGACGGCTGAGACATAGAGGTAAACAAAATTCATAAAAACTAGCGACTCTGTTCTTCACAGAAGGAGGGAGAACCATACTGCACTTGGCCAGTTGTCGGCCAGGTACACGGTTGGCGGCGCGTGCCCAAACGGCACAGGAGAAAATGACACCGTAGACAGCAGCGCATGCGTAGCCGAGACCAAACGATCGAGATAGCATTACCAAAATACATATATAAATACACGTTTACAACCCACTATATAAATTATGAATGTGCGGCTGTAATTGTCCAATATCAATCAGGCCTGAAAGTTTTAGGCTCCACTATTTTTTTTTGGTAAATAAAGAATAGCTCCACAGTATGCTTTCCTATGGGCTAACCATATGGAACTGAAATAGGTTGCTTCATAATTGAAATAGTTTGCTTCATAGTAGAATAAAATAGCACAACAATATTTTTTTTATTAATGTTAAACATGTCATGCGCTCTTGTTCTTACCTTTTATTTTGTAGGATGAGACTATGATTGAGGTTGATAATGATTGAGTGCTTGTCGAGGACAAATAGCCATGGTTATGCACTTGTTATCTCTTTGAGATGTTGCCAGCCTGCCTTAGCCACTTCGGTTGTCAAACTCTTATATAAGATTGTGTTATTGCTGAGTCTTCTGTCTGTATGTCTGTATGATGTAATACAAATATTATCGACTTGTCTTATTGTCTCTTTCATAAAGACATGGAGTTATGGTCATGTTATCGTGATATTACTTACGTATCGTTTTATGTTTCGTAACTTTTTGTATGTGTATCATTGAAATTGAATGTACTTTTGCAACTTTATTGGTCTACTCGATAAAAAGACTTGTAAGAGTGTGACAATCTTGTTGCATGTTGAACTCATACGGTTGGTTAAGAATTGTTATATGTTTGCTATATGCGGTATCTATTGTCGCGCGATATCCGACAAAAAATATCCGATACCGTATCGATTCCGCTTAGTTTCCATGCCGTATTCGTATCCGTAATCGATATTATCCGCGTTGTATTCATGTCTGGCATTATTTGTATCCGAATCCAAATCCGATAAAAAAAAAACATGGTTTACGATACAGAAAGAGCGATGTCCGACCGAATCCGAGCCGATTGCACCCCTACGCACCGGCGCCCTCCTCCTCCTTCGCCCTGCCATCCTTTGGCTACCGCGCTACCGCCCAAGCCTCCTGCGCCACCGGCCCGGTCCTCCGTTGGTGGCCCGAGGCCGTCTGTCGCCGGTCCGAAGCCTCATTGAAGTTGGCTATAATATGGATTACCGGACGAAAAGATTCTCCAACTAGCAGATTTTGCAACAGCCGCTTCTCCAGACAATTGATTATAATCCAGAATCTCCACAAACTGTCCCGAACTGGGCACTGGGCCTGAATCTTCCCCCATCAATCTAGATAATGCAACAGTAACGAAGAAAACGATAGAGAGAAATGCAGCAAAATGGAAGTGATGAACCTGGCAGTTGCAGCATGCACAGCTTGTCAGGAAAAGCTCTGCAGAGTACGTTGCAGCTGCACATTTGCACTGCACCTCGGCACGCATGGAACCACCGCAGCTAAACTCCCAAGAAGAAATCCACATGCACGCGCGCGTTGCAGGTTGCATTGGAGGTTGCGAAAACGTCTACAGAAGAAGTTCACTTCCGAATTCCTACAGCCAACCAAAGCTTTTGTCTGGAACCTCCTCCTCCTCCTTCTCCATATATGGCGTATTTTCTCGGTGAGCAGAACTAGCTAACTGTATACCGTGCAATGGTATACTTAAGTTTCATTAGTTTTAGTGATGAGTTTCATCTGGTTTCATGAGTTCCAGTGTTTAGTTTCATCAGTTTTAGTGCTAAATTTCATGAGTTTTAGTGTAAAAATTTCACAAGTTTCATGAGTTTCAGTGCTATACCGTTGCAATGGTACGCTATAGAATAGTATTTCTGTTTCCCAAAACGGTGTTTTTCTTTTAAGTACTCCTCACACTATTTGGAGTCCACGTATCCCACATGAATTTTATAGGACCATCGTGATAAACGGTATACATCCTATAAAATTCTTGTATATATATTCTATGTTTGATTTCGTCGCAAATGATGCATGCTCATGTTATGAAGCTCGATCGAAAAATCCATGTTATGAAACTTTTCATTTACACTCAATCATCATCTCATCCCATCTACTACTATCTACAGTTTTTTTCTTTTTTTTTTCTTTTTAAAAAAGATTGGCAGGAGTTCCGCCTTTCATTCAAGCGGGAGAAAAAACAAAAGTATGATTATAACTTGCCGAACCAATCCGAAGGCATGAGATCTGGATTTTTCATTTATTGAAACTTTTCATTTACACCGAATCTTCATCTCATCTCGTCTACTACTATCTATAGTATTTTTCAGAGGACAACTGCAACAGCCAACAAGCATAGTAAGGTTCGAGTGGTCATTTCAATCTGAAGACATGAGATCCGGATCTACCTCCAACTTTCACACTTTGCCCCAGCAAGAGACAAGTAAAAACGTCCAGCAAAACAAAAATCTGATTGGCCGACACACGCATGAACAAAAGACAAAACATCTTATTTTTCCTCCTTGTTTTCAGATGGACAAGACAAATAGTGAGTAAACCGGTAAACCCTCAATTTTAAGGTGCTTACCTTCCAAAGCTCCATGACGATCACCTTTATCCATTCTTTCTTTCTTTTTCGAAAGGTTTTGTGTCCCCATTAGAGGGACCTCCAATCCTTTTAGCGTGTGATGGATTGACAATGCCAACATGATGAGAGTTTGGTGTATGATACTATCATTTGAGAAAATGTAAATCAAAAGAGGTGAGGTGTCCACTTCCCATGGGTTGCATGCAATGCAAGTGAAGCTTTTTTATATATGGTCTTGTCTTCTTTGCTTAATTCCCTTGTGTTTGTGTCATGGACAACTGGCTATAGCTAGTGTGGAATCTCATGGCAATTCTTTTCTTTATCTTCTGCAACCGATGTTGGTCTGTACGTAACTTGAAAGGCAGTTTTCAGATTGGTGTGATGATGCCATCATCTGCAATTTCATAGTGTGGCTACATTTGAATTTGGTTTAGAACTATATTTCACTACTTTTTCTTTTTTGAAAAAAAAAACTTGTAGGCATCCTCTCATGCGAAAATGCTGCTGCATAGTGTGTATTCAAATGATGCAATTTAGTTAATTTCTTAGTCATAAGCCATGAGCATGTTTGGATCTTTCTTCCACCTTATTTACTCAGCAGCCAAGGGTAATCCAGCCTATCCGGGCAACTGCTTTAAGTGAAATAGCAGGTACTATTGCAGACTACTATTATCATCTTTTCCTTTCTGATAGGCAACAAACGATTTTGGTACATTGACATTTTTTCCGCAAAGCTTTTAGATTAAATGGGAGTCGCTTTTGCCTCATAAGTCATAACTGTTTGGCAAAAGTTACAGTAGTTTGATCTTTGATGGGTACCAGCCCTCCTAGTCCAGGACTAGTTTTGATGAACAGTTGAGTGAACTTTAAGTAACAAAACTCAAAAGCCACAGCTGCAGTGTCAGCAATTGGGGCCCAAGCAAGCCATCTCACCTTGGGGTCGCCTCACCTTGGTTAAATCTGCCCTCACCTCAATTCCAATCTATCTGTTGGCGGCACTCAAGGCGCCAAAGAAATTCATCACGGATATTGACAAGATAAGGAGCACATTCCTATGGACAGGTAACGCTCCGATGCATGGTGGTAATTGAAAGGTGCTGTCGGCGTATTCTACATCAAGGTACCCGCTCCCCCGCGCTACAAAAGGAATCAAGTGGCAACCAGGGCGTGCTTGGGCCCGCTGCCACGGCAAAAGAAAAACCCATACGGTGGTTGCGCCGGCGGACACGTGGCGTCTGAGCCGAGCATTGGCGACCAGCCGGTGATCGCCCAGCGGACACGTGGCGTCTGAGCCGAATTGGCGACGGCCGGGTGATCGCCCCAGCGGACACATGGCGTACAGGCCAGGCCGCTGGGCGACCAGCAAGGTGGTCGCCCCGGCGGACACGCGGCGTGCAAGCTAGGCCACTGGCGCACCATCCCCGGGATAGTCCTGTCGAGATCAGGGACATTAAATGCGAATCGTGCGCATTTAATGTGGAAGCATGGGAGCTGCAGCGTGGCGGCGCGCCTTCCCCAGGCACATCATGGCTTTGGGAGACGTCACAACTACACCTCACCCCGTGACAGATCGGGCGGCGTTGGTGGACATGGGGCCCAAGGCAGGACTATGATAGATACAGCAGGCATTAATGGATGTAAGAACAGCGGCGTGCGCATTAAATGAGCCCATGCCAGTGTAATGATGATAGCTTGCAGTGTAAGCCTCCCATGCGCCCCCCGTCAGTCCGAGTATAAAAGGGAGCCGGGGTGCATGGGAGAGGGGGTTCGGTTGGACTCATTGTGAGTAGGTTTTCATCCTCTCCAGCAAGAACACAAGCAATACCAAGAAAGGCAGGACTAGGGTTATTACTCTTCGGAGGGCCTGAACCTGGGTAAAAACTCTTTGCGTTCCCCCGTTAGTCTGAGCCTCCGGTGCCGGATCGTCACCGTCTTCCCTTCCGAGGCGATTGCCCGAAAGCCCCGTCGAACCTCATAAGCACCGTCTCGGAGGTGCCTGTTGGCTAATCTGCCGGCAGTGGCGCGCCAGTAGGGGCTATTGGTGGTTAGATTGCCTACTCTTTTTCACTCTCGATTCGGGGCTCGTGAGAGTAGGGCGCTTATGCATGGCGGAATCGCATTCCAAGCGCAGCAATCTGCCCGAGGCAAGGGGCGCCAGTAGCCGGTCCCGATGTTCGGAGAGGGGGCCGGGCCACCCGGCCCCTCCGGCCGCGGAGCGTACACTTGGCTCTCGCGCCAGTGGGTCACTGTCTAACGGCGCTGGCGCTGGGGACGACACCCCGCGAAGCCTTCAGCGGCCGGCCTCCTCGATCATCCTCCGGTGACCCTGGGGGCGACACCCGGCCACTCCTTGGCTGCGGGATATCGTCCCACTGGTGGATGCCGCTTCGGCAACAAGTTGAAGCGGCGACCCGGGGCTTCGGCATGAGGCGACGAGGAGCCGCAGCCAGCGCCCGGTTTCCGGCCACCACGACAATTCCTCCGGCACCAAGGACCGGGGCAAGGGGAAGGAGTCTGGTTGCAACCCCTGCATGTAGCAGGGGATGGGCACGTGACTCGCTTCTTCCGCGGTCCCCTGAGTCGAGGAACGCGAAGACCTTCGATCGCGCCTTGGCGAGAGGCAACGTCGTGGCGTGTGATGACTGCGTCATGTCCTTCGCGGCGCCGCGGGAGTGCAAGGCAGGGGCTCCTCCCTCGGACTGGCGAGGCCAGCGGTCGCACTCCTCATCCTCTCCTCGAGGATCGAGTGGCGACAATGGCCTGCTCCCCTACAACGTCGGATGCCAGGCGTTCTCTCTCCGCCTTCGACAAGTGCATGGCGGAGAGGTTCCGCCCGCCTCCTTCGAGAAATATGATGGTACCACCAACCCGGAGGAGTTCCTGCAGATCTACACCACGGTGGTGCGTGCGGGAGGATCAGAAAGTAATGGCCAACTACCTCCCAACATCGCTGACGGGCTCTGCGTCTTGTCGCTTAACCTCCGCGAGGCTCTGTACACTCGTGGGAGGAGGCAGGCGACATTTTTGTCGCCAACTTTCAGGGCTCTTACGCTCAACCAGGCGTGGAGGGCGATCTCCACGCTCTGGAGCGAAGAGGGGAGTCCACGAGAGAGTTCATCCGGCGGTTCAGCCTTTGCCGCAACACGATCCCGGATTTCCGAGCAATCGGTGATTATTGCTTTCCGGAGGGTCCGAGACAGAAGATGCGGGAAAAGATGGCCACGCAGCGCGTCATCTCAACCACGTCTGAGTTGTTCTCCTGGCGCACAAGTGCGCCGAGCGGCCAGCCGGAAGTCGCGACAAGACCCTCGACTCGGCGATCTTTGGCGCCTCGAAGTCCTCCGACCACAAGAAGAAAAAGAAAAAGCGGCCGGAGGCGACCGCTAGGGAGGTCTTGGTCGCTGAGCCGGAGCCCAAGTCCCGGCGTCATGACGACCAGGACCGGCGGGATGAGCGCCGGGGCGGGCGTGGCAACCGCAGGGACCGTCGCTCGCCCCGCCGCGAGAACGATGGTGGCAAGCCCTATTGCCCCATCCATCGAACAAGCGAACACGACTTGGAGGATTGCCAGGTTGTGTCCAAGTTGGTCGACAGGCGGCTCAAGAAGCGCCGTGAGAACGACCACGAAGAGCGAAGGCGATGAAGATGCGACTCCGTTAGCCTTCCAGCGAGCAGAGCGCCTTTGTGGCGTTCATACACGGTGGCTCGCCACTTACTCATCGAACTCGCGGTACAAGCGAGATCGAGGCAGTGTGTGCCACAACGTCATCCTCCGGGCGAGTCGGCCGTTGAAGTGGTCGGAGCGATCGATCACTTTCGGCCGGGTGACCACCCGGAGAACACCTCGGCCCTGGCCATCTCCCGATCGTGGTGTCTCCCACGGTCCGCAACGCATAAAGGTAGGCGGGTCTTGGTTGATGGAGGCGGTGCCATCAACTGCTATCTGTCCGGAGCGTGCAGGCGCTCCAAATCCCAGTGACGAGGAACCGTCAGGCCCGCTGTTTTTTACGGAGTTGCCGGTGTAGGCCTCTTACCTGGGGCAAGTCCGGTGCCGATTACGTTCGGAAGTTCGGAGAACTTCCGGACAGTGGTGGATTTTGAGGTCGCTGATTTCGACCTCCCTTACAACGCCTGCTTTCGGCCGCTTGACCTGGTCAAGTTCATGGCGGTGGCCCATTACGCCTACATGCTAGTGAAGATCCCGTGGCCTGGAGGTCCGACACGGTGAAGGTGGATAGGTGGAAGCCTGCGACTCGACAGTGCGAGGATCTGGCCGGCACCACCTTTCGGCGCGACAAGGGCGACAACCGGGCTCCCCCTCGGTCAAGACCAGCGCTCGCCCAGGCCCTTGGGCGAGGCAAAGCGGTCCAGTGGGCGAGGAAGGCTCGGGCAAGGTCGTCAAGATCGGCACCGACCTCGGCGCCAAATAGGAAGACGCGCTCGTCACCTTCCTCGGTCTAACCTGGATGTGTTCGCCTGGGAACCTTGAAATGACCGGATCCCCAGGAGGTGATCGAGCACCGATTAACAACGCTCACTGGAGCGCACCGGTTCGACAAAGATCCGTGGCGGCGCTGGCGACAGGATGCCATTCGGGATGAAGTGGAAAAACTTTGTCTGCTAAGATCGTGCGGGAGGCCACCTACCCGGAGTGGTGGCCAACCCGTGCTTGTGAAGAAGTCCAACGGGAGGTGGCGAATGTGCATCGACTTTATCGACCTCAACAAAGCCTGCCCCAAGGACCGTACCCCTTGCCGCGGATAGACATCGTAAATCGACTCCACGGCGGGTGCGGCTTCTGTCTTCCTCGACGCCTACTCCGGCTACCACGGATCAGCATGGCGAGAAGATGAAGAAAAGACCGCTTTTGTGACTCCCCTCGGTATATACTGATATGTCAGGATGCCTTTCGGGCTGAAGAACGCTGGCGCCACCTACCAGCGGGCCATGCACATAGTATTTCGGCCCCAAATAGGGAAGAATCTGGAAGTGTATGTTGATGATCTGGTGGTAAAAACAAAAAAAGTTGATGAGCTCGTTCAGGATCTAGAAGAGATCTTCTCTCGCCTTAGAAGCTACTGTCTGAAGTTGAATCCCGAGAAGTGTGTGTTTGGTGTTTCATCTGGAAAGCTGCTCGGTTTTCTGGTCTCGGTAGTGGAATCGAAGTCAATCCGGAAAAGATAGAAGCAATCGAGCGGATGCACCGCCTACCCGGCTCAAGCAATCGCAATGCTTGGTAGCCGGCTAGCCTCCTGGGCGGTTCATATCCGGCTCGAGGAAAGAAGTCTGCATTGTTCAAGCTATTGAAGAAGACCAACTCATTTGAATGGACCCCGAAGCCCAACGAGCATTTGAAGATCTGAAGAAGTACCTCTCTTCCCCCAGTCTTTGGTTGCTCTGGCCGGCGAGCCAGTTCTATCTTGTATGTCGCGGCTAGCCCATCCATCGTAAGCGGCTGGTGGCGAGAGGAAGGTGTTCAACGGCCGGTGTACTACATCGACAAAATGCTACACCGGCAGAAACAAGGTACCCTCAGGCTCGAGAAGATGGTCTATCTTTGTGGTGGTAGCGTCGAGAAAGTTGCGGCACTATTTTCAAGGAGGGAAATCACGGTAGTCTCCTCATATCCTTTGCGTGAAATCCTCCACAACCGAGAAGCCGAGGGCCGTGATCGCAAAGTGGTCTGGTCGAGCCGGGGAGTTCGTGTCAAGTTCGCTCCTCGCGACCGCGATAAAGAGTCAAAGGTGGCGGACTTTGTCGCCGAGTGGACTCGGTAGAGCCCGGCCGATGAGGTCCCAGCGTCCTCCCCTGGGCGCTCTTCTTCGACAGGTCCTTCAGGCTTGAAGGCGCGGGTGAGGTTCTTACGGTCTCTCCGGCCGGGGACCTCCTCAAATCGTAGTCGTCCTCGACTTCAAGGCCACTAACAACTTGTCGCCGAATACGAGGAGCTTCTTGGTGGGCTGCGGGCGCTTGCCGTCGGCGTCCGGCGCTACCGCAAGTAAAGGCGACTCCTGGGTCGTCAATCGTGCAAGGAAAGACTTCTCCTGTCCTGACCCCGTCATGGCGGCGTACCTGGCGGAGGTCAGGAAGTTGGAAAGGCATTTCGAAGGGTTGGGGTATACTCACATCCCCCGACGCGACAACCATCTGGCAGACGAGCTCGCCCAGCTCGCCTCAACCAGATCCCCTGTGCCGGTCGGAGTCTTTGAAGAAAGGCTTCGCGGCCGTCCATCGCGACCCCATTTCCGGCGGGGGCGGTGGTGATGCCGCTTGACCCTCGCTCTTGGAGGAAAGTGGCTCGTGAAACGCTTGGCAAGCGAGTGCAGACGGCCACCTCGTGGTCGCTGTGCTTGACCGGGAAGGCACATGGATGGATCCGATCCTGGCCTACCTGAGGGATCAAGAATGCCCCGACGATGATGCGTCAGCAGAGAAGGTAGCACGAAAGGCCAAGTGCTATACCCTGGTGGGCGGGGATCTATACCGCCGGGGTAAGAACGGAATTCTTCTGAAGTGCATCACTCGGGAAGAGGGGAGCAGTTTGCTCTCTGATATCCACGGAGGCGTGTGCGGGAGCCATATGTCCGGACGAACGATGGCGGGAAAGGCTTTCCGTCAAGGGTTCTATTGGCCAACCGCCCTCCAGGATGCTTGCGGTGGTGAGGAGATGCGGCGTGCGATTCCACGCCAAGCAGATCCACCAACCAGCCCAGGCCACGCAAACTATCCCACTCTCTTGGCCCTTCGCGATGCAGGGTGGATATCTGGGCCCGTTCTCGCTGAGCCACAGGGGCTACACCCACTGCTCGCCGGCCGACAAGTTCACCAAGTGGGTGGAAGCCGAGGCGGTGAGATCCATCACCGCCACAGTGCGATCAAGTTCATACGAGGGATCTTCGCCCGATTTGGGGTCGCCAACCGCATTATAACCGACAACGGCGAACAGTTTACCAGCGCGACCTTCTTGGATTTCTGTGAAGGGATGGGCACCAAAGTCTGCTTTGCCTTGCCGCCCACCCCAAGAGCAACGGCCAGTCGAGCGGGCCAACGCTACCGGGTATTGAAGGGCCTCAAGACCGGCGTTCGACCGACTCCACAAGCGTGGCGCCCGGTGGACGAAGAACTCCCGGCCGTGTTGTGGTCACCGGACCACTCCTAGCCAAGACTCACAGAAACTCCTTTCTTCTGGTCTCTGGCGCAAGCTGTTCTCCTTACGAATTGGGTAGGATCACCCGCGTCGCGCGTTCCTGTAAGAGGAGCAGGAGGGTCTGCGCCGGACGACGTCAACTTCCTGGAAGAGGCGCGAGATCGGCGGCTTTGCGCGCCGCAAGATACCAACAAAGTCTCAGCGGTACCACGCCTCCGGGTCAATGAGAGAACAGCGTGGGCGACTGGTCTTGCGAAGAATCGATCGCATGCCGGGTCGCATAAAGCTGTCTCCCAGTGGGAGGGACCCTTCAAAGTGGTCTCGATCTCGTCCCGGGCGGTCAGCTGGCCATGAAGACGGTGAAGAGCTAGCAAACTCCCAAAACATAGAAAATCTGCGCCAAGTTCTACCCACGACCAGGTTGTAAGTCCTAGTCTGTCCCTCGACCGCCGGAGTATGTCTTCCTCTCCGTAGTGGGTCGGGGAGACCTTATGTTTAAAGTTAAATATTCGCTTTCTTTATCTGAAAGTATTAGTTCTTTACGCCTCTCTTCGGTCTTTTGCCCATCTTTGGCAGCGCCAAGGCACTCGCCTGGTGCCTGCCGCCTTGCAAATACCAGAGTAAAGACGGAATCGCTAAGTGAGAGCGGCGTGCGAATCAAGGCGGTTGGGCGGTGGCTCAAGACCCCAAGACGCGGCCATGACACTCAGGTGTCCCCGTGAAGTCGGCGTCTCGAGCACCAGATTACCAAAAGCCCAAGGTCTCGTCACGACTCACTAAGTGTTCGTTCCTAGAGGCTACCTGGGAGGTAAATTTTGCTAAGGTGAAGGGTTTGAGGGCCGAGGTCTCGCGGGCGCAAGACTTGAAGTCTTTAAGCGATTATGTGCTCATTCGTGTGGAACGAGAAAAATTACGGCAAAAGCAAGTTCTTAAGCAACCTGGCGAGAAATTTTACATTACTACTTGTTCGAGATGGCGGTGGCCCAAAGTTTTGCGAGGCAAGGTCACCACCGATAAAAAGGAAGAAAAGCTGCGAGGGGCGCCGGAGGGTCCTCCGGGTCATCTGCCGCCTCCTCGCCTACCGCAGATCTTCACGCATGAGGGCCACGTCCAAAGACTGGCGCCACGTCCTCCGCCACCGCCTCCATCTGGGGTTCTCCATCGCTAGTTGGCGGCAACCTGCTCGGAGGCTTCGTGAACTCGCTCCTCCGCTGCGCTACCCTCTTCTAGCCCTTGAACAAAGAACCGCGGATTGAAGTTGGCGCCACGGTGGCGTAGCAAGCGCACGTGGTCTGGCCGTAGGCCGCTGCGATCGCGCCCCTCTGGGCGGACCGAGCCGAAAGCGGCGCAGGAAGGCGCGTGAGGAAGTCCGCGATGCTGGCAGAGGCAAAAGGCGTAATGCCGTGGCCTCTCCTCGCGGACCGGTTGCTCCGGCCCCAATGGAGCAAGGCATCCGTCGTCGGCGTGACGCAAAGCATCCGCAGCGTCTCCACCTCCGGCCGGGTCCGGTCGACTCTCTCGCCTCGGCTCCGCGAGAGACGCTCGGCGCGGCTGGTGCTTTGCTCTCGCCGCCCCGCTCCTCCGCAGAATCGTAGCTCGATCCCGCCTCCGGTCGTGCAGTCCGCCACCTCCTCACTGAGGCGGTTGATTCGGCTCCCGCCTCCGTCAACCGCTCCACCTTTCGTCACCAGACGATTGCTCGTCTTTGAGTAGAGCTCGCCGAGGGCCGCCAGCAGGCATCGGCGTCCGAGGAACGGAGGCGGTGGGAAGTTCAGGGTAGGGGCGGGGCTGAATGGGCCTTGGCCTTGGCCGGCCCGGCGCGGCGGCCACGGAGATGCGTCCGCCCGGCCTCGACCGTCCTGGGGCTCGGCGACCGGCCGATGCAGCCACGACAAGCGGCACCTTAGCGCCCCGTCCTGGCAGAGGATGTCCGGCAGGAACCACTGAACAAAAGAGGAAATAACGGTAAGGATTAATCTTAACGAAAGTTTTTATTTTTGCATCTCGGTGAATACTGGCGCTGCCTTGGGAAGCGGGGCACGCCGGAATCAGACTGACCCTCCGCAAGGAGGCGAGAGCGATCCGCCGCGGCCAGCGAGGCGGAGGTAGACCCGCCATCGCCGCTTGGCGGAGGCGGAGGCGGAGAAGGACCACCGCCATCGGTAGCGGTGACGCACCAAAGGATCGGCAATGGAGGGTCAGCGTTGCACCCCGGCAGGGGCAAGGGCGACGACCCGCCGGCCGACGAGCCCCCCGCCCCACGGAGGAACTCCGCTGCGCAGCCGAAAGCGGCCCATGGCCGACGTGGAAGCCCGGCTAACGTAGGAGTCCCCGCCGACGGGCTCAGAGGCGGGCCTGGGAGGTTGGGCGAGCTGTCGTCATCATCCGGCGCTGCGCTGCTCGCCGCTTCTCCCGACCGGGCCATGGAGGGGGATCTCGATCGTTAAAGGCGCTGGCGTGTCACGACGGCGAGCCCATGGCGTCCATCGAGGGCGTGGCGCGGATTATTGCAGCGCTCCCGGGGACAGCCGGCAAAGTGGGACGCGCGCCACGGAACGGCGTGAGCGGGCCGGATAAGCGATTCGGCATCCACCGGTCGATCACGCTCATCACCAAATTCCGTGGTATGCCGGCACGAAGGAAAAGAAATCACAGGAGGAAAGAAACATCAGAAGAATCAGGTTTTGTCAAAAGAAAAGCAGTAGCAAGGGATGACCTGAGGCGGGCGAGTTACCTCGAGGATACTCGGGTCCCATCGCCCACGCCCATGTCTTGCCAGTGGCGGGCCAGCGGCGCGAGGACCACGGCCTCCGGAGTAATAAAATCCGGATCACCATGGCCCCGTCAGGCCCGCCGTCCGCGAATCGGCCGACGCGGCCAAGATCGCTGGAGTTCGGGCTCATCGCTCACTGGAGCCCCAGTTGGGGTTGCCGACCTCGCCGGGCGGAAGCTCGGCACTTCAATGCCGCTGTCGTCCTCGACGTCTGACCACTCTGCGTAATCCTCCAATTGGACCGGCGGTCCAATGGGATATGGCGCGCAACGCCGCCGCCACGGCCGCGGTGGTGACTCCGAAGCGGCGGAGTACTGCCGCGGCGGCGCGAAGGGTGTAGAAGTAGCGAAAAAGAAGAAGGTTGGGCAGCACTCCCACGAACATCTCGCAGTGAGCAAAGGCGAGAAAAGGAGGATAACGAGTTGGGAGGAAGGTGAATGTGGTGAATGGCATAGAAGTTGAGAACGAAAGATAAAGTCGAAACCGGCGGAAGTAGGCGGCAAGGAGCTGCCACCAAGAAAACCACTTCCCAGTAAGCCAGTGGGGCTCGGCGATCCAGTAGCGAGGCGAAGGCGCCCGGTGATGTTGCAGGAGAACCTAGCGGCTCTCTCCTCCTCAATGATCGAAGAAGGAAGCACCGGAGCCATCGGAGGATGGAGATTTGAAGCGCAACCGCAAAGGGGATGAAGCAAGGAAGCTTGAAACGTCGGAAAGATGTGGAATGCGGAGAGTTGAAAGGGGGAAGAACCGCTCCCCCTTCGATCGGCCTTTTATAAGGCCTCGGAAGGCGAATCGGCGGGAAAACCGAAAAGGCGCGGCGATTCGAAAAAGAGGAAGTTTAAAAGCCCCATAAATAGGGCGCATCCCAAGGAACGTGCGGCGGTTACAAGGAGGATGTAACCGCGCGAACCGCTCGGGAATCGGAGAAGTCGGAAGATCTTTTTTGCAAGGCGCGCGGACCTTTGAAGGGTCCCACCCAGGAGCTAGAGCAGTTCTCAAGCCGCCGATTAAAGACGAAGAAGAGCAGAACACCGAAAAGCGCTCCTAGGTGGGCAGGGGCTCTTGTCGGCGTATTCTACACCAAGGTACCCGCTCCCAGCGCTACAAAAGGAATCAAGTGGCAACCAGGCGTGCTTGGGCCCGCTGCCCGCGGCAAAAAAAAACCCATACGGTGGTTCTTGCGCCGGCGGACACGTAAGCGTCTGAGCGAGCGGCTGGGCGACCAGCCGGTGATCGCCCTGCGGACACGTGGCGTCTGAGCGAGCGCTGGCGACCAGCCGGTGATCGCTCAATGGACACGTAAGGCGTCTGAGGCCAGGCTGGCGACCAGCCGTGATCGCTTGGACCGCGTGGCGTCTGAGCCAGGGCTGGCGACAGCCGGTGATCGCCCAGCGGACACATGGCGTCTGAGCCAGGCGGCTGGCGACCAGCAAGGTGGTCGCCGGCGTGACACGCAGCGTGCAAGCTAGGCCAGCTGGCGCACCATCCGGGATAGTCTGTCGAGATCAGGGACATTAAATGCGAATCGTGCGCATTTAATGTGGAAGCATGGGAGCCGGCGTGGCGGCGCGCCTTCCCAGGCACATCATGGCTTTGGGAGACGCCACAACTACACCTCACCCCGTGACGGTCGAGCGGCGTTGGTGGACATGGGGCCCAAGGCAGGACTATGATAGATCTGGCAGGCATTAATGGATGTAAGAACGGCGTGCGCATTAAATGAGCCCATGCCAAAGGTAATGATGATAGCTTGCGGTGTAAGCCTCCCATACGCCCCGTCAGTCCGAGTATAAAAGGGAGCCGGGGTGCATGGGAGAGGGGGTTCGGTTGGACTCATTGTGAGTAGGTTTTCATCCTCTCCAGCAAGAACACAAGCAATACCAAGAAAGGCAGGACTAGGGTTATTACTCTTCGGAGGGCCTGAACCTGGGTAAAAACTCTTTGCGTTCCCCCGTTAGTCTGAGCCTCCCGGTGCCCGGATCGTCACCGTCTTCCCTTCCGAGGCGATTGCCCCGAAAGCCCCCCGTCAGAACCTCATAAGCACCCGTCTCGGAGGTGCCTGTTGGCTAGTACGCCGACAGGTGCAGTGGACAACTATTTGTCGGCCACTCAAAATGGGTGGCCTAGGAGTTATGGAACTAGAAAGGTTTGCACGAGCACCCCAACTTCGCTGGCTGTGGCTCAAGCACACGGATCCGGAAAGGCCATAGAATAGATTGCAAACATCGTGCGACCTCGCCGACCAACAGCTCTTCTCGGCAGCCACCAAAATCAACATTGGCAATGGCCGAAGAGGAACCTTCTGGACTTCCAGATGGTTGCAGGGTGTAGCGCACTCTTAGCTCGCACCACACTTATACAAACACTCCAGGAGGAAGACAAGATCGGTGGCAAATGCCCTGCTAAATAACAACAAGATAAGTGGCATTTGTCATTATCTCACCCCCACCCACCTGCTAGGGAATACGTCCGTTTATGGTCCAAAATACAATCAGTGCCTCTTCGCCCAGAAATGGATGACGACATTATATGGACGCAAACCTCCAATGGTTCTACTCAGCTAGCTCGGTGTACCACAGCTAGCTCGGCATACCACTTGCAGTTTATTGGATGCATTGAAAAATCCTTCAGTGCTACAATCTAGTCGGCGTGAGAACCACTATGCTGTAAGATCTTCCTTTGGCTTGCACAGCACAATCGCCTATGCACAATGTAGCGTTTGCAGCTTAGGGGATGGCCTAACCTATATATTGTTTTTATCAAATGTGTTGTCGGAACCTAGAAACGGTTTTTCACCTATCCGTCGATTGCCCCCAAGTTCGACGACTGTGGTCATCTATTGCACGATGGGTTCGCCTGCCATCGCTCCTACCGAACCAACGAGAGCCGTTTGCACACCTCGAGCAATGAAATCTTTACCGCGTAAACCGCCAAACGAGCCTTCGGAAAGGCGTCAAAACCTTGATTATCCAACATATTGCGAATGGTGAAAAGAACGTAACAACAAAGTTTTTCAAAAAAATCGGGCAACCAACGAACAAATTCTTCCATCGATCAAAGATGAGGTTGCAAATTAGACTTTTGCGGGAGCAACACAGCTAAAGAAACTGCTACAATGGCAACTTTAAAGAATCTGGACTTTTTGTCTCCTTTTGCTCTATTTTCTCCTCTCCTTCGGACTCGGGTGCAGTCTTCTGCACTTTGTCACTAGAAACTTTGTTTTCTATCCCCTAATTTAATCACAGCATTAGGTGTATTCCAAAAATAAAAAAATGGGGGCCCTGAGGGTGTCAAATCACCTGGAGATCGTTAGGCCCAGGTGTTAATTGTGTGTCTAGTACGGTAATGGCTAGTGTGTGTTATGTTTAGTCAGACATGGATGGGCCAGGGTTCGTGCATGGCCGTGCCCAACTACTGTGCAGTGTGTACCGGGATGTGCTGTGTCACTGGCAGAGAAAAAAAAGGGCCGTGCTGATCGATCAGTTGATCAGTGTCGTGCAGCTGCTGCTTGCCATGCACGGTGTTCAGAAACACAAAATCCATGGATTTTCACACTGCTGCTGCTGCCCAGGTGTTGTGAGTTGACACAGCTACAAGTCTACAACTAACTTGTCTTGTTTCAGGGCAATACCTTACTTTTACATGTTGATTTGTCGCTTAAACCGAAGTAGGATTACACATGATACGTTGGCTTGTTTGAGAGCCTATACGATAGACATCTCTCTCTCTCTCTAAGTTTTGTGCTAGCTGGTCTCATACCATTTGTTCCATTTGTGTTCTGAACTTCTGAATCTTCACGAACAATTCCCATTTTCTCTCTCTGTCTAAATTACATGTCCTGCAGTCCATTACTTCATCCTAAATCACCGTACTTTCCAAACAAACTACGTAGTTGGCCTCTGTGTACAAGGTCATGGTACTCCATACAAATACAATCGATTTCCTCGGTCCCAATGCACTCCGGGTGGTCCCACCTGTTCAGTCGGGCCCCACATATCGGAAGAAACAAAAGAAGATAAATCTGAACCCTCAGGCGCACCAAGCTCACCTCAACAAAGAAATAGCACCATGCTTACAAATTGCAATATCATTGTGCTAAATCCAAATCCAACCGGTAGAGTAACATCTACATCAGTACTCGGTAGTAGTAGTACTCCAGTAGTTTAGTGAATTATATTAAGTAGCAGAGCTAGTCTCTGGTCAAAAGACAGGAGGTATTAGCAGTACAAGTAACAGCAGAGTACTACTTAACACAGTGAAGAGCAGAGCAGGCTCACTCGACAGGAGAGGACTCAGGGGAGAGGAGGCAAGGATGGAGGAGCCAAGAACCACTGCAGGGCGCGGCCTCCCGATTTGAGCTGCCTGGGCGGGAAAGAGAAGCGGGGAGGAGACGAAGAGGAAGAGGCCAATGCGAGTGAGTTGGTGAGAGAAGGAAAAGAAAAGAGGGGGTTTTGGATTCTTGCGGCGATTTCTACGCTCTCGAGGCCGAGCCCCCCCGCGTCAAAAGCCGTGGCCTTTTTTCCACATGGTGGTGCTGGTCTGGTACAGTAGCCGTCTTCTTTAGCGGTTCTTCTTCTGTCTCCCTCCACTCTCTCTCTCTCTCTCTCTCTCTCTCTGCGTGCGCTTCGATACGTGCTTGTTGGGTTCGTGTGTGGGGCGGGCAAACAATGTGAGTGCTGCTCTTGTTCTCTTGCTTCCGCCTAATGTCTTCCGCAAGCGATCTGTTCTTGCCCAAGAAAAGAAATTGAAGAGGAAAGGGAAGGGAAAGAAAAAGGGAGAGAAGTAAAAAACCAAAGCTTTGGTCTGGTGTTCACATGGTTTTTCTGATGGTTTGCCGTTCTCCATTCGACGATTTTAGTTGCGGTAGCAGGTATTAATGCTCCGCATCTCCCTTCTCCTTGGTGCTGCATTTCTTTGAATTTTTTTTCTCGTGAATTCGGCGGAGATGTTCTCTTCTTCCTTTTTCTTGGCCCTTTTGGTTAGGGTTATGATCTGCATTTTGTCCCCCGAGATGGAATTTTGATGATGAGGTTTGGTGATGGGTGAGGGGGAGGTTTTGATCGTGCTGCAATCTGGTTCCTCTCGCGCGGATATTTCTTTGTTTTGGGTGGTTAATTCCTTCTCCGTTTTTCATGTCAAGTGATTTTGATTTTCTTGGTTGGATTGAATGCGTCCGTGTTGGCTGAAATCTTTTGCTATCTTCTGCATTTTTGAGGTTTCTAGTTGACGTGAGATTGGATTAGGGGTTTTAGGAGCGGACACTAACCAAGTTTAGATATTTTAGTGTTCTACAAAAGATTTCCTTTTTCTTTTCTGAGGCATCTTGGGCTCTCTGATTTGGATTTTTGTGTTTGATAAAATCTTACATTGTAGTGTTTTGCCGTAAGCATATTTGCTTTTGGCATCTCTCAGTTTCTGGGATTGTACTCAATGCTTAATTGGATTTCGTGTTGATTGGTGTCTTCGTTTAAAAAGATTTTGTAAATTTTAGTCATTGGTAATTACAGTGGAGAATCGAATCTTGTGTTGGTAAGCGAGTTGCTTTGTAAAGATTTTGGTAATCACATCCTTAAAATTTTGCTCTTCTTGCTCGAGTGATTATTTTTACTGCCTGGTGTTCAGCTTACGCTGGTAATCTGCAATGTGGTGTGAGATTTCTCTCCGTTGCTTACTGTTTCAGTGTTGATACCTGAACCCTGCTTTTGATGGTGACCAATAAACCAAGGGAGCAACACTTGGTGATGTTTTGAATGGTCTGGTGGCTGTGAGATGGATCGCCGGAGTTGGCTCTGGAGGCACAAGTCATCAGACAGGAGCCCTGGGGGGAGTGAAAGCTCCGGATCGGTTTCATCACACTCCGAGACTTATTTCAATGATCAGGTTCTGCTCCTTATGTTAAATTCCTGTTGAAGGGAATCCATGTCTTACTTTCTGTGTGCTTGGGATATTCTGATTTCAATACAGCAACTCATCTGCAGTAAAAAAAAACATCATGAATTGGTGATAGTTCAGGTGTTCTTTTCAGAATTGGGATATCAACTTTTATTATGGAGCAATTTCGGAACTTCTAATCAAAATGAACAGAAGAGTTACTATTGGCATGTCTAGGCTAGATGTCATTTTTGCTGTCTTGGACCGATTTATGGAACATGTAGATTTGCAATTTGACCTGTTGCTGGTGGGACATGATAGGGTCATATGTCACACTACCGTTCAAAGAATTAATTCTTACAAATTGGACATCAAAGAAGCATGCTAATAACAATGTTCAATTCTTTGTTACATAGCTGGTTTGAACACTGTAGTTGGATTTATGCTTGATGCTTCCTGTTTATATGGTGTTAGAAGAGGGCAATGTATCTTTCCTTGAAGTATGGTCACATGAGTTTATGATGCATCAAGCAAGATTCAAAAGTTTCAATAAATTTCTTTTAATGGCCTCTTTATTGGGCTCATTTCCCTGATTAGGACCAAAATGGGTGTTGGTTGAGCATAGCTTAATGTTCTTAAGAATAGACTTAGTTTTGCACGAGTTACGTGTAGTTGTTGCATTACCTTTTCTTCATGCTTTTTAGCTGTTTGACCAAGGTCTTGTTTGGGCTCCGTACATGTTTGTCTATTCCCTATCTTCCTTTGGTCTCGCTCCGCTCGATGCTCATTTGAGAAGTCCTTTTTGGTGTCTTTCCTTCACAACTTCTTTCGATGTCTTCAAGTACATTTGGGGGACTGTTTTAGCAATCTTTGTTGGTGGCTTGAAAAAGGCCGCATAAGCCTTTCTTTAGCAGCCGTCTCGGAACTTGGTATTGAAGCGGCTCCGAAACTTGCTGTTGGAGAAGGATTTGGATGGGAACCCCTGGATAAAGCTACCTCAACTTCATCGCCATTGCCACCAGTCCCATGATCATCTTCCTCATCATCTAAATTAATCCGCGTCTTCCTTGAAATCTTTCTCATCCACTCTTGCATCTCCCTCATGATGGCAGTTGTCGCTTTAGGGCACTTCTGCACATCCCCATAGTCTATGAGATGCTGCTTCAACCTCTTGATCCCTGAGTGTAGTTGCTTGCCACAAAGAGAACATTCTACCAGATCTTTGTCCTTAGTCGGCCAAAACCCGTGTTTCTATCCTGGATCCTTAGACTTGGCCTTCCTCTTCGGGTCATCTCTTGGATCATATGCATCGGCAACATCGCTGACCTCGGCAACGGCAGTACTTGGAGCTTGATTAGCCATGTACATGTACAAATCCACACACAATTGTTCACTTGGCCATGCACTAGGAGCAGCAACAGCATATAGGCAGCATGAGATGAGCACAACACAGCATAGGCAGCAGCAACATGAGCACCATCAAGGCAGCAACAGCATGAGTAGCAGAGACGGCGGCGGCGACGGCTGCGGTTGCTGCAGCAGCGATGTAGAGCAGCGGCGGCTGTAGCAGAGGGGGGGGGGGTCGGGATTAGCAAAGGCGGCGTTTGCGGCAGAGGGGGCAGAGGAGGCGGCTGCAGCGGCGCTAGTGGAGGGGGATCGGGGCCGTGGAGGGGGCTCGGGATTAGCAGCAGCGGCAGAGGGGGATCGGGATTTGGGATCTCACCGAAGCTAGAGGCTCCGGTGGTAGAGGTGAAGGAGGTGGCGCCGGAGCTCCCTATCCTGTCCTCTCCACGCGCTAGGGTTAGGTCTACAATGCCTTCATCCTGTCGCTGCCTAAGCATCCCGGCGGCCGGAGGGGGCCACCAGGTGTCGCCTAGGTGACACTGTGACAAGTATGCATTTAACTATCATGTAATCTCTGATTTGGACTAATATGTGAAGTTGTGATGTGTTCATGTGGAGTTTGTATTGGATAACTAATTCTCAAATTAATATAGCCATGCTGCTTAATTCTAGAATTTTATATCAAACTTTTATGCTTCTCAAGGTTTGGTCCTAGAGAGTTAGATGTCCACAATACATACAGAAAGAAATGCCATCTTATGTTACCCCTTGAATTTTGAGGTCATGAATCAAGTTGTTACTGCTCAAAACTGTATGGTTGAGTTAAAATGTTTGCATGGGTATGTCAATCACTTAAGCCGTGCTGAATGAATTCCACATTGTTCTAGTATTTAGTGTACGTGGAGTTCTCCAAAGGATAGAGCGAAATATGTCTAATTTGCTTCAGAATCACATGGTACCTCGGTTCTAAGGCAATTGGTGGTTATGTAACAGGTCACAAGCTTGGTTTCCACTATGGTGATTTGAGAGCGCTATAGTTGTCTAGCTCAAATTCTCAAAAAGAGAGGGATGAGGGAGGAGGGAGGAATGGCTCATTTGGTAGAATGATTAAATCTCTTGCTTTCTCTTGGGACTATTTAAAAATCTTAAATTCTTTAACAAATGCTTTGCACAAAACATACTCATTTAGTTCACTTTTGATTAAACCAGGATGCCAAACCTATCTCCAATGGTGCTTCCCCAAATCCTAGCCAATCACCTGAAATTTGCTCAAGAATTAGAGATGATGAGACTCAAGAAACTGAAGCAATAAAATCTTTGAACGAGAAGCTAGTGCTGGCAACTATTTCAAATGATTCTTCCCCGCAGCATGGCCAATCACCACAGCTAGAAGTCTTTACAAATGCCAGAGATGACAATGTGCAGGATTCCGTGAAGAGTTTGAGCGAGAAGCTTTCTGCTGCTCTTTTGACTATCAGTGCTAAAGAGGACTCGGTCAAGCAGCATACAAAAGTTGCAGAAGAGGCTGTTGCAGGTAAATTTTTCTTTCTAGTATGGCTTCATAAATTTTGCATTTGAGTGATTCCGTGCATTCAATTTACTCATTAGCTTCTTTTGTTCATCAGAATCAGTTTTACATGTGAGGAAATCAAAGAATTTAGAAAGAGGAAATTCATCTGATTAATTTGTTTTGCAAGTTCTTTAGGCAAAGTTGGTATCAACAATAGTTTTTATTTATTATAATATAGTAGTGAATTCATATCACATTGTTCTTCACTACTTATTTGTAGGTTGGGAACAGGCTGAAGTTGAGGTTAGTGCCCTGAAGCGTCTACTCGAAGCTTCATCTCAGAAGAATGCCTCTCTGGAGGATCAAGTCAGCCACCTAGATGGTGCCCTCAAGGAATGCGTCAGGCAGCTCCGCCAGGCACGAGAAGAACAAGAGGAGAAAATATGTGATGCAGTTGCTAAGAAGTCCCAGGAATTCAAGTCTGAAAAGTCTGAGCTCCAGAACCATATTGCTGAACTAAAGCAGCAGCTGGAAGCCACCAAATTAGAAGCTACCACTGTGACTGTCCAGCATGATTTTGAGGAAAAACTTCAGTTAGCAGAGAAAGAAAACAAGGACCTCAAGATCGAGCTCCTTACACTGTCCAAGGACCTGAAGATACTCACACTGGAAAGAGACCTGAGCAATCAAGCAGCAGAGACAGCAAGCAAACAGCATTTGGAAAGTGTGAAAAAGGTTACAAGAGTTGAGGCAGAATGCCGTAGGCTACACCATCTGACACGGAGAACTTCCTTGGCCAATGATTCTAAGCCTATGCCAAACAACGCTTGCATGGAATCTCTGACTGACAGCCAGTCTGATAGTGGGGAGCGTATGTTAGCTGTTGACAATGAAATGAGAAATTCTGATTTGTGGGCCTCAGCTCTGATAGCCGAATTAGATCAGTTCAAGAACGGCAATGCCAGCTCAAGAGATATTGTAAACAATCCTGTTGAGATTGATCTGATGAATGATTTCCTTGAGATGGAACAGCTGGCCGCATTGCCTGAAGTAGACCATCCGGGCTCTAGCTATGGAGCAGAAACAGACTCTGACCAGGCTGTGGCTAGAGATAATTCCTCAAAAGTCAAAACTGAAGCACCACATCGCCAGGTGACAGATTTGCAAGCGAAGGTGGAAAAGATTGAAGGTGAGAAAAGGGAGCTTGAGATGGCCCTTGCAGATGCTAGAAATCAGCTTGACACGTCTTGTGAAGCCCTGCTGGCTGCCAACAACAAGTTAGTGGACTTGCAGATGCAGTTGGACTTGGCAAATGAGTCCAGAGATGCTGCCTTGGGACAAGCTGAACGATTAGATGGTGAGAGGAAATCTTTGGCATTGCAGTTGGAGTCAAAATCGGCCGAAGTTGAGAAGCTGGTGGCTTCACTGGAAGAGAGTGCGCATATGAAAGAGTTGGAGTTGCAGTTAGAGTCAACTTTTGTAGAGGTAGCAAATCTTCGCAAAACCGTGGCATCCCTGGAAGAGAACATTGATGCAGAGAGAACTCTTTCAGTGCAGCAAAAAGCAGTTGCAGACATGGCAGAGGCAGCCAAAGAATCATTAGAGGCACAGCTGCAGTCTGCACACACAGAAATTGGGAAACTTAGGGGGATTATGGAAACACTGGAGAGCAAGGTGCAAAAAGAGAAGGCATTTCACAAAGAGCTTGTGGCACAGATAGAGGCTATGAAGACTGGATCAGAGAGAGCACTTTTGGTGGAGTCTGCCAAAGAATCATTAGAGGTGCAGCTCCTGGTAGTGAACTCAGAAATCGCAAAACTGCATGGAACGGTGAATGCATTGGAGTGTGATGCAGAAAAGGAGAAGGCATGCTCTTCAGAATTCAAGATGCAGCTAGAGGCAGTGGAGGGCACCAGAAAGGTTTTGGAATCCGAGCTTGAGTCTGCGCACCAGGAGACCACGAAGTTCCAGGAGAAGGTTCTGTCATTGGAATTGAGGCTTAAGGAGCAGACTGCATTGTTGGTAGAATTCACTGCCAAGGCGGAGGATGCAATATCAGGTAGAAAGGCAATGGAAGGTCAACTTGAAGAAGCAAATCTGGAACTCACAAAACTGAGAAACAATGTGAGCTTGTTACAAGGGAAGATTGAGCAGGAGAAGCTGCTGTCAGAAGACTATGAAGCAAAATGCCGCAAGTTGGAGGCTCAGCTGTCAAGGGACAGTCGGGAGGCGAAGCTTTGGCGACTTGCCAACACAAACGGAGAACTGAAGGTCAAGCAGGTAAACTCTTTGTGCTTCATCTACCGCATTTAGTCTGGATATATAATCACCTGAAACCCAAAACTGCTGTAATACTTTAGGCTCATAGCATTAGGCCAAAATGATTAGCAGACATCAAGACTATACACACCTGTATGTTAGTTTGGACATAGGGTCTAACCACAGCTGACAGTTGAAAGGTTCCTGCTTAACAACTTTTGTCTTCGTCACAGGCGAAGGAGTACGCCAGTGCTGCAGGGAAGCTTGCTGAGTGCCAAAAGACGATCGCTAACCTAGGTCGTCAACTGAAATCACTAACAGACCTTGATGATGTGGCAGCCGAGCCTGAAAAGCTGGAATCCAAGGACAAACTTCTGGACTTCAGAGATGGTGATGCTGAGCTGCTACCTGCAGACTTTCCTGATGGATTGTCTGATTTGGATCTTCCTAAGAGCAATGGGAGCTGCTTCTCGTCCATTCCTTCAGTTCAGTCCCCATCCCCACCATCGGAAATGTCGGCGTTTTCGGGTGGTTTGTCTTCTCTTGGTAGCTACATGAGCAAACCAAGAAAGTGAAAGCTGATGATAAGATTGTGCATAAGTTATTTAACGGTTTCTGGATGTTGTCAGATGTCACCTGATGGTAGATCAGTGTTACATTTACAGAAAGTGATGGTTACATGTATTTGTGCTGTCAATTTCCGTTTCTCATTGTTGCACTGTTTTCTGCAAATGCAAGTGCTGTTGCAGACTTGCAGCTAATTGGTGACACTTTTTAATTACACCATTTTGAACAACTGGTCTGTTCAAGCTAGAAAAGAGTTGAAAATATAAGTAGTCTGTTTACCGAAATGAAAAATTACATATTTTTCCCGCTGCTCTGCCTGTCTGGAAAGCAAATGGTCCAGTCACTGAAGAAAACACGCAACTTGCATAGTACTTGAGATCACCGTTGAAGCTGAGTGCGCGAGAAATTGGCGATTCAAACTAACAACTTAGACATGATGCAAACATTAAATCTTGAAAAACTCAAATGTGAATTTTATAAACATTAAATCCAAACATTAAATCGCTGAATGCCATGTTTCTTATAAACGACTACCTCACTCCCCCGCCAAAGTTGCGACATACTACGAATGTAGTATGATTGCTCCCCCCTCCTCCATCTCTCTATTTAAATTATGAGTAGTTTTATGGTGCATTATATTAATAGTATATAATGTGTAGTAGAAATCAAATCTATCCATTGATTTGTTAAAAGTATTTCTACTATACTATTGGAGGAAGTAGAAATAAGTATTAGCTAATCTGATATATTAGATCGAAAAAAAATAAATGAATCATATTGAATTTAGTGTACGTAAAAGAGCTCCAAATTATTTGCCCTTGTTCCTTACTGTTACATTTCTTCACTCAAGCCTTCTTTGTTCCAACATTCTTCTTGCACACTTTCGCTCACCCATGGGTTTCTTCTGCTCGGCTCCTAAGTGGTACAAGCCGGCGTCCGAGGTCAATCCCGGCCCCGACAGCGACGAAATCTACATTGGTGACTCCCAATGTCAAAGGTTCCTGATTGTTCCTAATTTGCTATTCTGTTCGTGCTTCAGTGCTTGGCATTTAGAATTCAGTTCTTGGAAGTGGTTTCTATGCTTCTATCGAAAGACTTCTTTTCCTTCAGCTCCTCGGGATGCTGGGTTTCCGGTGAAGATCTTTGCGTGGGTTCTAGAGATGCCGATCGTCGGTTCGATCGTGCATTACATCCTGAAGAAAGACAACCTCGTCAATAAGGTGATCAAAACTTCTGACAATTTTTTTACTCTCTGGTATTGCAGATGTACTGTAATCTAATCCTTATTGAGAGATCTTTCTTCTGGAGATTAGTGAGTTGCATTCTAATTTGCATGACATTGGCACGGGAAAGAGAAGAAATTGTTGGAATAAGTGGGCTTTGGCCCTAATGAACTAATTCCTATAGAAAATCTTAAAGGCCCATGTGAGAGCATGAGGATGCTGGAATCCTTTAGTCCCATATTGCTAGGGGAAAGGGGAGGAACACCTTTGGCTCTCTATATAAACCACCTAAATGCCACCACTAGGGGAGTGCAAAAGTGCTTGGTGTTTGAGGCTTGAGAGGGGTTAGAGTTTTGCCACCTCTCGCTGTTGCGCTACCACCGTAGCCTTCTCCATTCCGAGCGCCGGCGTGCACCAGCGATCGGGAGAGAAGGTCTTCGGAACCCTTCGCCTTCGAGATCCTGCACCGGGAGAGGGCGAATAAGGTTTTTGGGAAGCGCTTCGCGCGACTGCTCAAGATCTTCACCACGGGTCGCTTTCCTCTTCTTGCTACTAGGCGTCGCAGTGAACGGCTCCTGCGACGTGCCGGTAATAACGTCGTCAACGTCAACGTCGCGACTGCACCAGCCACGGCATCTGCATCTTCTTACGCTCAAGACGCTCAATCTGGCCCTATTCTCGTGGTTAATTATGTTTAACCAGATGGTCATGTTGTTCGTACTGTCTAGTATGGTAGAGAAATAGATGCTAGTTTTTATGATGCTGTTCATGATTTATATTTGGAATTTAATCTGGAAATTGTCTAATTCCTCAACATTCCAAAAACCTTAGAGTAGACAACTTCCTGGATTAACAATGGCTGGTTTTGCCGACGCACTGAGGCCGGAGATTAAATTATCTGGTGTGCACTTTAAGAGGTGGCAAGTCAAGGTCACGCTCTGGCTTACGGCTATGAATGTATTCTGGGTTAGTAAAGGCAAGCCTGAAGGTGATCTCTCTGCTGAGCAGCAGAAAAGTTTCACGGATGCCAATACTATCTTCGTGGGATGCATCCTTAGCGTTCTTGCCGACCGTCTGTGTGATGTGTACATGCACATAACAGATGCGAAGGTGCTGTGGGATACACTGAACGCCAAATTCAGTGCATCGGATGCGGGCAGTGAACTGTATATCATGGAAAACTTTCATGATTATAAGATGGCTGATAATCGCTCTGTTGTAGAGCAAGCCCATGAGATACAGTGCATTATCAAGGAACTCGAACTCCTAGAATGTGTCTTACCTGATCCTTTTGTGGCCGGTTGCATCATTGCAAAATTGCCTCCCTCGTGGAGGAGTTTCGGCACTACTCTAAAACATAAGAGGACAAAGATATCAGTCGAAAATCTGATAGCGTCCCTTGATGTTGAAGAGAAGGTTCAGAAGAACTACGGCAAGAACAAAGGGAAGAACAAGCCTAATAAAACTACCAATTTCAAGAAGAAGAAGATGAATAAGGCTGAGATGCCCTTCTTCGCATGTGGTGAAGTCGGGCATTTTTCCAAGGAATGCCCAGATCAGGCAGACCGTCGAGGGAAAAAGGCTAACAATGGACAGGCATCCAAGGCTGTCAACACAGTGACCGTTAGCAACACTGGAGACGGAGGGTATAGTAATTTACCTTCTGTGTTTTCCGTATTTCAATCTTCCAGTTGGTGGATTGATACGGGTGCTAATGTTCATGTGTGTTCTGACATTAATATGTTCTCTTCTTATCGGGTCGCCGATTCCTCTCGCCTTAATGGGGAATGGGTCATATGCTTCGCTCATGGCACCGCACGTTGGATCTGAAGTTTACTTCGGGAAAGATCGTGCAGCTAAAGAACGTGCAGCATGTCCCTTCTATGAACAAGAATCTCGTTAGTGGCTCCCTTCTATGTAGAGATGGGTTTAAGGTAGTGTTAGAGTCTGACGAGTACCCATACCATGGGTACCTCCATCAGCCCGAGGTCGCGAGCGGGCTGACTTCCTTCGAAGGCCCAGCTCTACCAAAGGTTCGTGGGCTGAGGAGTTTTTGCCTGCCACCGTTCAGAGCCAGCCCCGGGCGGTCGGCCGACCCCGACCTTCCAAGGCGAAACGCGTGGTCGGCCGATTCCGCTAACACGCGAAGGGGCCCACCGCTCAGTATACGAGACGTTCTCCGATCTCCATACCGGAGTAGGCAGCTCCTTCCCGAGGATGTCAGAAGAACCGCCGAAGAGGTCAAGCCCCTGTCCCGTTGCCTGACACGCCGCAGGGGGAGGCGCCCTCTCCCGAGGCCTAGCCAAGGTCAAGCACCATTAAAACAACCGATGCTGACAGCGTGCGCAGAGCAAGATGTCATCCCGACAAATTTCGACCAAAGACCGCTCACCGCGGGGCTACCAACCCGGCGTGGGGCGGGCAGAGGTCGGACGACGAGATAGAAAACCAGACTCCTAGGTGTACTGTACCCCTTCCTTTTTTCTCTCCAACTCCCACTTGTAACCCGCCGCCTCCGGATATATAAGGAGAGGTAGGGCCCCGGGGGGAGGAGAGCCCGATCGAGAAAGTAAAAAAAAAACTCACCGAGCGCGAAGGAGATCGAACGATCCCCTTGTCTCGTCTGTAACCTTCGAATCATTTCTTGAATTCCATACACCCCAACAGCATGAACTGGAGTAGGGACGTTCAGCCCGAACCAGTATAAACACCAGGCCTCTTGAGTCGACCATTCGGGGAGAGGGAGCGCGCGACCCCCTCCGACCATAAATTCGTATTGCCGGTGCACGAAACACCGACAGTTGGCGCGCCAGGTAGGGGCATTCGCGCGCCATTGCCGCATCCTCCTTCGGATTCCCATCTTCCTCCCCGATGGCTTCCTTCGCTCGCGACGACTCGCCGGCGTCGAGGGGCTGGATCCGCTTCGGAGCCCTCGACTTCATCGTCACCATGGCAGGGGAACTTGTTCTCGTCCCCGCTGCCCTCCGAGATCGGGCGCCCTCCACAAGCTTGGATGTGGTCGCCGATGTTCTCGGCAACCTCCGCCTCGAGACCCCGGCACGGGCCTCCCCGGCGGCCTCATCACGCGGCGGCATCACCTTCGACGACGCCGCGCGCGATCCACGGCGAGCGACGATCTCGCCCTCCGCGAGCCCCCAGCTCGTGGCCATGGCTGGCTACGCGCCTACCTCCCTCCACGACCTGCTGGGGGACTCCTCCAGCCATAGCTCCAGCTCCGACAGGGAGCACCCCCCGCGCCGGATGAACTCTCGAGAGTGCAACATGACGGGTACGGCGGAACCGTCCTCCACCCCCGCTACCCTTGGGACCCTCCTCCCGCGCGACGAAGCGCGACGGGAGGAATCCCAACGGGAAGACGACGCGCACCACTGGGCCGACGCCGCCGACCTCTCCGAGCCAGCGAGGAGCTGGAGGCCCAAAGGCCGAGCTCGACAAACTTCAGGCCGACCTGGAGCAACGACAGCCCGAGCCGCCACTCGTCCTCAGCGCGCCGCGCTGCGCCAGTGCATCAAGAAACTAGGCGAGGGGCGCGATCTTTCGTTCTTCCCCCACGCCAACCAGAATATCGCTGCGGCGGCAATCTTTGCCCGTGGATCGCTCGAGCTAATGGAGCCAGAAGCCAAGGCTACCTACCGTAACCTCCGGATCGGTAGAACGTGTCATTCAAAGACGCCCAAGGCTCCGGCTCCCGACGGTCAGGCGCCACCTCGGGCCGCCTGGGCCACTCCCCCTCACAGGGTCGACAGAGCCCAGCCAAGACGGCCCCGCTCCACGAGCTCCCCCAGGCATCATACACCCCGGTGCGCCACCGCCTGGGGGACAATTATGATCTTCGCACCACACTCGAGGCGTGAAGGAGAGCTATCGACGCAACGGCACCCTCGCAGGTCGCCGATAGCGGACCGCGCGAGCACCGTGACCAGGGTCCCGATGGCCCCAGGCCACGGACGTTCACGCGCGCCGTTCGCAACGCCGGCTTCCCGACCAGGTTCCGGGCCCCGACCAACATAGCCAAATACACAGGGGCCACCAACCCCAGTGTCTGGCTAGAAGACTACCGGCTCGCCTGCCGGGCGGGGGGAGCGACGGACGACTCCTTCGTCATCCAGTATCTCCCCATCTATCTCGCGAACTCAGCTCGAGCCTGGCTCGAGTACCTGCCCGCGGACACCATCGGCAGCTGGGCCGACCTGACGAGCCTTTTCGTCGGGAACTTCCAGGGCACATACAAACGCCCTGGCAACTCCTGGGACCTGAAGAGCTGCAAGCGCGGCCAGGGAAACCCTCCGGGACTACATCCGCCGCTTCTCCCAGCAGTGCAACGAGCTCCCCGACATCCGTGACGCCGACGTCGTCGGGGCCTTCATCTACGGCACCACGTGCGAGGCCCTGGTCCACAAGTTGGGTTGCGCGAAACCCCGGACCACCAAGGAGCTCCTCGACATCGCCACCAATCACGCCTCCGGCGAGGAGGCCGTGGGGGCCATCTTCGAAAGGAAGACGGCCCGCAAAGCATCCAGCCTCGAGGTCAGCGCCCCTTCCGACCGTCCTGACAAAATGAAGCGGAAGGGGAAGCAGGGCCGCGAAGGCCGAATGGTCGCCGCTACCGACCGACCTGCCAAACAGCAGGCCCGGCAGACGCCCGACCGCTTCGAAAAATTGATGGATAGTCCGTGCCCGAACCACGACTATCCCGTCAAACACAAGTATCGGGACTGCGAAGTCTTGAAGCGTTTTCTCTCTGGGAACCCCACGACGTCACTGGGTAAGGGGAAGAAGCGCGACCCAGCGCCCGACGAAGAGGCAAAGGGCCATGGGGCGGCCGACGAGTTTCCGCAACTCGACGGTTGCCTCATGATCTTCGGAGGGGCAGAGTGCTACGCCGACAAGCGACGGTTGAAGCTCGCCCACCGAGAGGTTCACACGGCGACCCCCACCGCGCCCTGCTACCTGAGGTGGTCGGAGTGCCCGATCGCCTTCGATCGGACCGACCACCCAGACCACGTCCCACATCTGGGACGCTACCCGCTCGTCGTCGACCCCATCGTGGGGAGGAAGCGCCTGACCAAGGTGCTCATGGACGGCGGCAGCAGTCTCAACATCATGTATGTTGAGACCCTGGATGCCTTGGGGGTCCCTCGCTCCGCCCTCCGGCCGAGCAAAGCGCCTTTCCACAGCGTCGTTCCAGGCCAACAGGCCCACCCTCTCGGGCAGGTCAGCTTGCCCGTTACCTTTGGAAGCCCGGACAATTTCCGCACCGAGAGCCTCATTTTTGAGGTTGTGGACTTTCCCGGCTCCTACCACGCTATCTTGGGATGGCCATGCTACGCGAGGTTCATGGCGGTCCCCAACTACACCTATCTCAAGCTGAAGATGCCAGGGCCACAGGGTGTTATCACCGTGGCCACATCTTTTCAGCTCGCTTATAACTGCGAACGAAGCAGTTGCGAGCTGACCTCGGCGGTCGTCGCTTCCGCCGAGCTCACCCAGCTTCAGGAGAAGGCCCCCGAATCCGCCCCCGACTCTGGAAAGTCGGGGCCGAGCTCCTTCAAATCCTCAGAGGACACGAAAGAGGTCACGGTTGATCCCGAAGACCCCGCCAAGATCGTGCGGATCGGGGCCGCCCTCACTGCCAAATAGGAAAGCGCGCTCGCCGACTTCCTCCGGGCAAACCAAGACGTCTTCGCCTGGAGACCCTCGGATATGCCGGGGGTTCCGAAGGAGGTCGCCGAGCATTCCCTGAACATTCGACCGGGATCCAGACCGGTCACCCAAATACCGCGCTGCTTCGACGAAGAAAAGCGCCGGGCCATTGGGGAAGAGATCGCCAAACTTTTGGCCGCCGGCTTTGTAAGGGAGGTGCGTCACCCCGAGTGGCTCGCCAATCCCGTCCTTGTAAAGAAAAAGTCAGAGCAATGGAGAATGTGTGTTGACTACACGAGCCTCAACAAGGCCTGTCCAAAAGACCCATTCCCGTTACCTCGCATCGATCAGGTCGTGGACTCCACCGCCGGGTGTGAGTCCCTCTCTTTTTTGAATGCCTATTCAGGCTATCACCAGATTGCGATGAAGGAGTCCGACCAGCTCGCGACCTCCTTCATCACCCCGTACGGCTCGTACTGTTACGTCACGATGCCTTTTGGTCTGAAAAACGCAGGCGCCACATACCAGCGGTGTATGCAGGCGTGTTTTTCAAACCAAATTGGCCGTAACATCGAAGCCTACGTGGACGATATCGTTGTCAAAACCAGGAAGGCCGATGCCCTCATCGCCGACCTGGAGGAGACTTTTATGAACCTCCGACGGTTTCGCATAAAGCTCAACCCCGAGAAATGCGTCTTCGGGGTCCCCAAGGGCAAGCTGCTGGGATTCATCGTCTCCGAGCGCCAGATCGGGCCAACCGTGATAAGATCTCCGCCATCACAAGGATGGGGCCAATCAACGATCTGAAGGGGGTCCAGAGGCTGATGGGGTGCCTCGCGGCACTAAGCCGCTTCGTATCCCGCCTCGGCGAGCGCGGGATGCCACTCTACAAGCTGATGAAGAAGTCCGATCGCTTCTGCTGGACCCACGAAGCTTCGAAGCCCTCGCCGAAAGCTTTCGACCTCGCCTCGTCTGGCCCCGTCGCCCCGGAGCCACAGGAGCCCTTGCTCCTCTACATCGCCGCCATGACTCAGGTCGTCAGCGCGGCGCTCGTTGTGGAGCGAGCGGAGGAAGGCCGCGTCTTCAAGGTGCAGAGACCGGTCTACTTCGTCAGCGAGGTACTCTCCGAAACGAAGGTCCGATACCCCCAGATGCAGAAGCTGCTATATTCGGTGCTCATCACCAAGAGGAAGCTCGTCCATTACTTCGATCGACACCCCATCTCCGTGGTGACCTCCTCGCCACTCGGAGAAATCGTCCACAACCGCGACGCCACCGGAAGAATCGCCAAGTGGGCTCTCGAGCTCAACGGCCTTGACGTATCGTACGTCCCCAGGACGGCGATCAAGTCGCAAGTCTTGGCGGACTTCGTCGCCGAGTGGACCAAGGCGCAAGTCCCTGCGGTGGTCGAGGACCCCGAGTACTGGACGATGTACTTCGACGGGTCCTACACCAAGAACGGAGCCGGCGCGGGGGTCGTCATCATCTCCCCACTCGGCAACAAGCTCCAGTACGCCATCCGGCTACTTTTCGACGCCACCAACAACATCGCCGAGTACGAAGCCCTCGTCAACGGTCTTCGGATCGCCGCCGACCTCGGCGCTCGACGACTCTACGTTCACGGCGACTCCAAGTTGGTCGTCGACCAGGTTATGAAGGCCACGGAGCCTCGCGACGCTCGCATGGCGGCCTACTGTCTGGAGGTTCGCAAGCTTGAGGAGAGGTTCAAGGGATTCGAGCTCCACCACAGTTACCGCCGCTACGACGGGGAGGCCGACTCCCTCGCTAACCTCGCCTCCAGCAAAGGGCCGGTCCCTCCCGGTATCTTCGTCTCCGATCTCCACAAGCCATCCATCCGGTTGGATCCCATCGTTGGTGGCACACCCGACCCCCTGAAAGCGGGTGCTCCGACCAACGTTCGGTCGGACGAGCACCCGCCTGGGTCAGGTCCTAGTGTTCTGAACGTTGAGTCCGACTGGAGGCAACCCTTCATCAACCGGTTGACCGATGGGTCACTTCTCGCTGACTCCACCGAGGCTCGACGCCTAGCTCGGCGGGCCAAATCATTTGTCTTGGTCGAGAAGACCCTTTACAAAAGGAGCCCCTCCGGGATCCTCCAGAAGTGTATACCGCCCGACCAAGGGAGGCACCTTCTGCTCGACATCCACGGCGGGATCTGCGGGCACCACGCCGCGCCACGGTCGCTGGTAGGAAAAGCCTTCCGACAAGGCTTCTATTGGCCGACCGCTGTGGCCGACGCCACGCAGATAGTCCGCACTTGCGAAGGATGCCAGTTCTTTGCCAGGCAAACACACCTCCCGACACAAGTCCTACAGACGATCCCCATCACATGGCCCTTCGCGGTCTGGGGGCTTGATCTGGTTGGACCCTTCAAAAAGGCGCCCGGGGGCTTCACCCACCTGCTTGTTGCGATAGACAAGTTTACCAAGTGGATAGAGGCGAAGCCGCTGGCAACCATCACTTCGGCGCAGGCAGCCAATTTCTTCCGTGACATCGTCTACCGCTTCGGAGTCCCGAACTCCATCATCACCGACAACGGGACGCAGTTCACGGGGAAGGAGTTCCTCGGGTTCTGTGATGACTTCAATATTGAATTCGACCGGGCGGGGCCGTCGCGACACCCCGCGCCAACGGGCCAGGCGAACGGCATGATGATCCTCCAGGGCCTGCCGCGAATCTTGATCGGCCGATCAAGAAGTTCGCGGGACGGTGGGCCACCGAGCTGCCCCCCGTACTCTGGAGCTTGCGAACCACGCCGACCAGGTCGACCGGGTTCACGCCGTTCTTTCTCGTGTTCGGAGCGGAGGCCGTCCTCCCGACCGACCTCGAGTACGGCGCGCCTAGGGTGCAAAGCTACAACAGCACGCGAGGGGCGGAAGCGCAGCAGAACGACCTCGATCAACTTGATGAGGCACAAGATGTTGCGATCTTGCGGTCGGCCAAATACCAGCAGACGCTACGCCGCTACCACAGCCGACTGGTTCGCGGCCAGTCGTTCGAAGTCGGCGACTTGGTACTACGGCAAGTCCAGTCCGCGAAGGACAGGCACAAGCTTTCTCCGCCTTGGGAGGGCCCTTTTGTCGTCACAGAAGTCCTCCGACCCGGCACTTTTCGACTCAAAGACACTAAAGGAAATCTCGTGACCAACGCGTGGAACATAGAGAAGCTGAGAAGATTCTATCCGTAGTCAACTTCTCTCCTCTTTGTACCGCACGAAAGTGACTTGAGCAAAGAAAGCCTCGGCAGTCAGGTTACTGACCAAAGTTCTCTCTCTCTCTCTCTCAAAACTTTCTTGTTTCTTTTGACCGACCGCAAACACTACGACCTCCGCCCCGAAAGCAGAGGTCCCGAAATAGTATTTTGCGGGTCACGAAGTCCACCGATACAAGGACGACCGACCAGCAGTTGGTCAGGGGACTCCGTCTCGTCGTCAAGCGCTCGCTAAGCACCGCCTCGGGCCTACGCTTGACCCCTTGCGGTCTCTGAAAGCTACGGCTATGGGCGAGCGCAAGGGCGGATTCTCAAAGAAAGAGAAAAAAGGGGGGGAGCAAACAAGAGCACTTTATTTATATACAAGAGGGGCGTCAGCCCAGCCGAAAAGGAATCACCCGACAAGGTCCCTTCACTCAGCAAGAGCACGGTACTCCTCTTGGTGTGCGCCCAGCCAGCCGAGCGATGCGTGACGTCGCTCAGTCACCGCCCGGACCAGCGGCGCCCTAACCTCCCACAGTCGAGGGACACCCGCGATGAGGACGCCAACTCGCCGCGCATCTCCAAGCACTGCTTCGGCTTCGACCTCCGCCACCACTCGCAGCCAGGCCTGCTCCTCACCTACCTCCTCTCAGAGCTGGGTGTAGCGGTCCGCCATGGCGCGCAAAGAAGAGAGCTCGCTTGGTAACGATCCTGCCGAAGCAACGAGTGCCCCGGCACTCCTCCTCTTATAGTCCTCGGCGCGGAAGATGAAGTGCCTCGGGTTACGCAAGGAAGCGGAAGCGGAAGCGTCCAGCGCCGGTTCCGGAATCGGCACGGTCCTCCAGGGGTCGGTGACCTAGGTCGACAACTCGACCGGTCGAGGGACCTTCCTCATAGTAACCTCTTCGACCCAAAATGCTGCGGCCTACGCCCCCGTGGCTATGGTTTCGGAGTAGCGCTCTGCGGAAGAGGGGATACTTCTCGAGCAAGAGATCCGAGGCCGGCCGGGACCTTCCAACTTAGGACAGCGTTAAAAGGCATACGAGTCACTGACCCAGGCCAACCCGGGACGAAGCGTCGACGGCGTGAAGAAGGTCGGTGCGGATCCTCCCCATCTCCTTCTCCACCTCCTTCTCGCACTGCTCCACAGTGTTCCAATCACGGCGTTCCGCCCCGTCGTCCAAGGCGAACGCCGGCGCTCCGGACGGTCATCGCTGCCAGTCAAGACGGGCAGCGACGGCCGCTGACCGGCACTCGCTTCTACCGGAGTTTCCACGGACGGCCGTGGTCCTCCAATGGCGCTACCGAACCGCCTCGAGCAGCGGTAGTTCTGCCAAGGGCGGGACGGCAGATCTTCGCCAACTTCTACGGCCGGGCGGCGCCGGGGAGGCGAGCCTGGCGGGATTTCTGCCGCTTGTCACGACCGGCAACAATCCCGCGCTGCCCGCCGGCGTTACTTCGCAATGGCTTCGCCGCAGAGGCGCGCTGGCGGGACCCCACCGATAATCGCCGCTGGCCGCGGGCCCTGGCAGGGCGGAGGCGCGACTCGCTTCGAGGTGGGGCTCAGCGCCCTTCCTACACTGAAGTGCCCCCTGCACACGACAACCAGTCAGGAACCACAAAAAACAAACGCTGGGGAAGATTGGTCGGGGCACGCACGAGACGCTTACCGCGAAGATCGAACGAGCAGCGCCTGTCGCGCCCTCTTCGCCGGACCCCTACGAGGGGGGTGAGGGACCTCCGTCTCCTCAGGACGAACCCCGCGCTCGCGGCGTCATCCTCAGCATCGCGGTCACCGACCCCGTGGTCGGAACCCGCGTCGGAATCGCCCAAGTCGCCCCCGGCGCTCGGGCCCCCCTCGCTCGACGCCGACTCTTCGTCGTCGTCGCTTAGGGTCTCATCGGAGACCTCTTCACCTCACGCGGACCGATCCGCGCGCTCCTTCCTCTTCCGCGCCTTCGCGGCCTCCTTCTCCGCCCTCTGCACCTGGAGGGCGGCGTCGCGCTGGTCCGCGATGAGGCGCGCTGCAGCTCTCGCCTCCTTTTCTCCCGGGAGCATGGCCCGAGAGATCATGCCGCCAAGCCCCTGCAAAAGCGCACTCGGGTAAGGGGGCGGGGGAGCGAGAGAAGAAGGAACCAGAAAACCACCCGACGAACCAAGTTTTGCGGGTTCTGCGCCGAGAACGGCGCGGGCACCCCGCCGCCGCCTCGGTATCACCCACGAGGGAGATCGCAGTCATGCGCGCAAGGACCTCCGACGCAGGGAGCTCCACCGAAGACGACCTCATGGGGTCGGACACTCCGATGTATTCAAACATGGGGCGCAACCGATCCCTAAAGGGTTGGACGCGTCTCTCCATGAACGTACGGATGACCACCTCGCCTGTCAGGCCTCGCCGCTTCAGATCCGCGAGCCGCTCGAGGACTATCTCCACCTTCCTCTTGTCCTTCGAGTCGGGACCCCAAGTCCAGCGAGGACTCTGCACTGGCGGGTTGCCACTGAAGGCCGGAGCGCTGTTACCGGGGTTCTGAAAGTAGAACCACTCACTGTGCCACCCCCGGTTCGACGACGGCAGCTTCACGTCGATGTAGAATGGCCTGCGGCCGACACGCAGTTGGATGGCCAGGGCGCCGAGGAGACCGGCGGCATCCGACGGCGGCCGCGCAAAGAAGAAGTGGCGCCAGAGCCCCCAGTGGGGTTCGATCCCTAGGAAGGCCTCGCACAACGTGATGAAGGTCGCGATGTGGAGGACCCCATTCGGGTTCAGCTGGTGCACCTCCCCCCCCATAGAAGTGCAGCAGCCCACGAACGAACGGATGGAGCGGGAGGCCAAATCCACGTTCGTAGAAAGCAGCCAGCGTGACGATCTCCCCGTCACGCGGCTCAGGGGCCACGGTCCCGGCCGGCGGCACCCGCCAGCCGGACTCGTCTCGCGGAGGGAGGAACCCCTTCCTCTCCAAGCCAATGAAGCGGCCGGCCACAGACGAATGCGGAACGAGCGACATCTCCAATGCAAGCGAGGAGGCGGGGAGCGGCGCAAGGAAGCAGGGAGCCCTTTTTCTTTCCCTTATGTTTCTTTTCCTCTTTTCGCGGAAAGCGCAAACAACTGCCCCTCTCCCCGCACCACACTCACCTTCCTTATATAGGTGTTGAGCAGGAACCGACGCCTCTTCGCGCCCCACCGACGCCTCACGCTGAATCGACGCGGCCGTCGCCTGCCGCCTCAGCCACTACTCGGTAACGTACCGCGGCCCGTTTAAATTCCCACTGAGCATTAACTGCCCCGACAGGACAGCCGCCTCGCGCCGCACGCCGCGCAGCGCCGCGAACTCCGCCGGGCATAATGGGCCAAAATGACCCGGAAAAAGGTACGAAACGGCCCACTGGGCCGCCCGGCCTCGGGGACGGTGGGTCGCCTTCGGGCTCTCACCCGAGGCCCGGCACCGTGCTGGGGTTACGAAGGCAAAATCCGGCCGATCGAATCGAGCCGCCTCAAAGACGTAAATCAGAGCGAGGGGCGGGCCAAGGTGAGCTCCCAGCGAGCCTCCAGTTGGGCCGGCGGACGGCCCAATCACCCTGACCCGCATCCGAGACCATACCTCATACTCTCCCGTGGAGCTAGTCGACGAGTAGCGGCCAGCCGCGCTCCGGGTCGGCGGACGGCCCGGGTAGTCCGTTACGGGATCGAGTAAGGAAAGGTTCTCATGGAACACCCTACGTTGGCCTGACGCTGCCGGAGCCACGCCCGGCTGGGAACGCCCCGAGGAGGCCGCCAAGGTTCCACTCGGATTGCCCGTTTGTAGCTCGCACGAGCACGACGTTCGAACCGACGCAGGTAAACGCGCGCTTGCTCACCCGACTCCAGATCCCGCGACCGTGGTTGATTTGAGTTCGAACGGGTAAAACCCCCGACCGGCTCTCCGACCCGCTCGGGGGCTCGGGGGCTACACCCACCGGGTGCGCTCGCGCGCACCCGGGCTTTTTGGGCGGGCGTAACTACCAGGCAGTCGCCCCGACCCAGCGTCGCCGACCTCCAGGCCGACGGCCACCTTCGACCGGGTCAAACCCCCGACCGGCTCTCCGACCCGCTCGGGGGCTCGAGGCTACACTGCCGGGTGCGCTCACTTACCGGGCTTTTTGGCGGGCGTAAGCGCGAGCGATCGCCGACCAACGTCCGCCGACCTCCAGGCCGACGGCCACCTTCGGCCAGGTCAAACCCGGCCGGGCTCCGACCGCCGGGGCTCGGGGGCTACACCCACCGGGTGCGCTCGTGCGCACCCGGGCTTTTTGGGCGGGCGTAACTGCCGGGCAGTCGCCCCGACCCAACATCGCCGACCTCCAGGCCGACGGCCACCTTCGACCGGGTCAAACCCCCGACCGGCTCTCCGACCCGCTCGGGGGCTCGGGGGCTACTAACGAGTACCCATACCATGGGTACCTCCATCAGCCCGAGGTCGCGAGCGGGCTGACTTCCTTCGAAGGCCCAGCTCTACCAAAGGTTCGTGGGCTGAGGAGTTTTTGCCTGCCACCGTTCAGAGCCAGCCCCGGGCGGTCGGCCGACCCCGACCTTCCAAGGCGAAACGCGTGGTCGGCCGATTCCGCTAACACGCGAAGGGGCCCACCGCTCAGTATACGAGACGTTCTCCGATCTCCATACCGGAGTAGGCAGCTCCTTCCCGAGGATGTCAGAAGAACCGCCGAAGAGGTCAAGCCCCTGTCCCATCGCCTGACACGCCGCAGGGGGAGGCGCCCTCTCCCGAGGCCTAGCCAAGGTCAAGCACCATTAAAACAACCGATGCTGACAGCGCAGCAGAGCAAGATGTCATCCTCGACAGACCAAAGACCGCTCACCGCGGGGCTACCAACCCGGCGTGGGGCGGGCAGAGGTCGGACGACGAGACAAAAAACCAGACTCCTAGGTGTACTGTACCCCTTCCTTTTTTCTCTCCAACTCCCACTTGTAACCCGCCGCCTCCGGATATATAAGGAGAGGCAGGGCCCCGGGGGGAGGAGAGCCCGATCGAGAAAGTAAAAAAAAACTCACCGAGCGCGAAGGAGATCGAACGATCCCCTTGTCTCGTCTGTAACCTTCGGATCATTTCTTGAATTCCATACAACCCAACAGCACGAACTGGAGTAGGGACGTTCAGCCCGAACCAGTATAAACACCAGGCCTCTTGAGTCGACCATTCGGGGAGAGGGAGCGCGCGACCCCCTCCGACCATAAATTCGTATTGCCGGTACACGAAACACCGACAGAGTCCAATAAAGTAGTTGTGTCGAGGCATGGACTATTTATTGGTAAAGGCTATGAGTGCGGAGGCTTGTTCTGCTTTTCCCTTTCAGATTTCAGTAATAAGTCTGTGAACCACATTTGTGGTAGTGTTAATGATGAGGCGAGTATTTGGCACTCTCGTTTATGTCACATTAACTTTGGTCTTATGAATCGGCTTTCCAGCATGAGTTTAATTCCGAATTTCACTATTGCCAAAGGTTCTAAGTGCCATAGTTGTGTGCAATCAAAGCAACCTCGAAAGCCTCACAAGGCGGCTGAGGAGTGAAACTTGGCACCTCTAGAACTCATACATTCTGATCTGTGCGAGATGAATGGTGTGTTGACAAAGGGTGGAAAGAGATATTTCATGACATTGATTGATGACGCGACTAGATTTTGCTATGTTTACTTGTTGAAAGCTAAGGAGCTGAAGTTGAAAACCAACTAGAGAGAAAGATCAAACGCCTTAGGTCGGATTGTGGTGGCGAATATTTTCCCAAAATCTTTGATGATTTCTGTGCGGAACATGGTATTATTCATGAGATGACACCTCCCTACTCACCCGAATCAAACGGGATTGCCGAGAGGAAAAACCGCACGCTGACTGACTTGGTGAACGCATGTTAGACACGGCTGGTTTATCTAAGGCATGGTGGGGGGAAGCTGTGTTGACTTCATGTCATGTCCTGAATAGAGTTCCTAACAGAAACATGGAGAAGACCCCTTACGAGAAGTGGGTTTGGAGAAAACCATCACTTTCTTACTTACGCACGTGGGGATGCTTGGCGAAAGTCAATGTACCAATTAACAAAAAGCGTAAGCTCGGGCCTAAGACAGTGGATTGTGTCTTTCTGGGATATGCTCAGCGGAGCATCGCTTATAGATTTTTAGTAGTTAAATCCGATGTGCCTGATATGTATGTTGATACTATTATGGAGTCTCGCGATGCTACCTTTTTTTGAGAATATTTTTCCGATGAAAAATATGCATAGCACTTCTAGATTTTCTTCTGAGATAATTCCTGAAACTGTTATACCTATTGAGTCTTCTGAGCAACCACCTGAGAAGGTCCTAGAGGCAGATGACAATGAAGCTTTTAGAAAGAGCAAGAGACAGAGGATTGAGAAATCCTTTGGTGATGATTTAATTGTGTACCTCGTGGATGACACTCCCACGTCCATTGCAGAGGCATATGCATCTCCAGATGCAGACAATTGGAAAGAAGCTGTCCAGAATGAGATGGACTTGATTCTAGCCAATGGGACTTGGGAGTTAACTGAACGGCCCTATGGTTGTAAACCTGTGGGTTGTAAGTGGGTGTTCAAGAAGAAGCTTAGGCCTGATGGTACTATTGAGAAGTACAAGGCTCGGCTTGTGGCTAAGTGTTACACCCAAAAGGAAGGCGAAGATTTATTTGATACTTATTCACCTGTTGCTAGAATGACAACCATTCGAGTATTACTTTCCCTAGCTGCCTCGTATGGTCTTCACGTTCATCAGATGGACGTGAAGACAGCTTTCCTTAATGGAGAGTTAGATGAGGAAATTTACATGGAACAGCCTGATGGGTTTGTAGTAAAGGGTCAAGAGAGCAAGGTGTGTAAATTATTGAAATCTTTGTATGGCTTGAAACAAGCACCTAATCAATGGCATGAGAAGTTCGACACCACTTTGACGTCTACGAGCTTTGCCATTAATGAGGCTGATAGATGTGTATACTATCGCTATGGTGGGGGTGTAGGAGTTATTTTGTGCCTTTATGTGGACGATATACTGATCTTTGGCACAAATATTGATGTGATCAATGAGGTCAAGTCTTTCCTATCAGAGAAATTTGATATGAAAGATCTGGGAGAAGCTGATGTAATTATGAACATCAAGCTTATTAAGGATGAGAGTGGGATTACTCTTTCGCAATCCCACTATGTGGAGAAGATCTTGAGCCGGTTTGGCTTTATGGACAGCAAGCCCTCTCCCACTCCTTATGATCCCAGTGTGACACTGAGTAAGAATAAGAAAATTGGCTTAAACCAATTAAGATATCCTCAGATTATCGGTTCACTGATGTATCTTGCTGGTGCAACGAGACCTGATATATCATTTGCTGTGAGCAAATTGAGTAGGTTCATGTCAAACCCGGGTTCTGATCATTGTCATGCACTTGAAAGGGTAATGCGCTATTTGAAAGGTACTACGAGTTATGGGATTCACTATTCAGGGCACCTTGCAGTGCTTCAGGGATATAGTGACTCGAACTGGATTTCTGATGTTGATGAGCTCTATGCTACCAGTGGATATGTATTTACCATTGGTGGTGGTGCAGTGTCATGGAGGTCTTGCAAACAGACCATTTTGACAAGGTCAACCATGGAGGCAGAGCTCACTGCTTTAGATACAGCCACTGTAGAGGCAGATTGGCTGCGTGAGTTCTTGATGGACTTGCCGGTGGTTGAAAGACCAATACCGGCTATCCTTATGAACTGTGATAATCAATCTGTGATTGCTAAAGTGAACAGTGCTAAGGATAATGCGAAGTCATCAAGACACGTTAAAAGACGATTGAAGTCTGTCAGGAAATTGAGAAACTCCGGAGTTATAAGTGTGACTTATATTCAAACAGACAAAAACCTGGCAGATCCCTTTACAAAGGGACTATCACGGAATGTGATAGAAGGTGCATCTAGGGAGATGGGTATGAGACCCATATAAGTTGCCATTGTGGTAATCCAGTCTTTGTGATCGGAGATCCCGTGAATTAGGTCCTGGGTAAAACAAGCAATTGGCGAACTGAGGAGAGTAATCTGTTGCCCTCTCCAAGTGAAGATGCAATACTCTCAAAAGGCTGTAAGGCAGGATGGCGATATGCCTTAATGTGTTTATGTTGGCTTTAACTAGCGAAGATGCTGTCCTACAGAGCATTCTTGAAAGAACACACCTATATGAGCCCGACTGTCTAACGTCGCAGTCTATAAGACCTGGGTGATCTCTAGTAAGCTCATGAAGAGACCATGGAGTACGACGCATATGCTCCACCCGCGGAGGAGGCTACTAGCAGCCAGGTATCAGTTATGACTTTGAGTGAAACTTGTTCACACAAAACTTGCAATTCAAGGCGTAGTCCATTGTTCAAGTTGTGAATAGGTGTAACTTGGAGCTCTAGGCAGAAGTTCAACTTAACAGTCTCTGCTGAAACGCTGGTATATCAAACAGTAGTGAGTATTGGCAAATCTCTAAATGGGCATTTGAAATCTGGTGGGGGATTGTTGGAATAAGTGGGCTTTGGCCCTAATGAACTAATTCCTATAGAAAATCTCAAAGGCCCATGTGAGAGCATGAGGATGGTGGAATCCTTTAGTCCCATATTGCTAGGGGAAAGGGGAGGAACACCTTTGGCTCTCTATATAAACCACCTAAATGCCACCACTAGGGGAGTGCAAAAGTGCTTGGTGCTTGAGGCTTGAGAGGGGTTAGAGTTTTGCCACCTCTCGCTGTTGCGCTACCACCGTAGCCTTCTCCATTCCGAGCGCCGGCGTGCACCAGCGATCGGGAGAGCAGGTCTCCGGAACCCTTCGCCTTCGAGATCCTGCACCGGGAGAGGGCGAATAAGGTTTTTGGGAAGCGCTTCGCGCGACTGCTCAAGATCTTCACCACGGGTCGCTTTCCTCTTCTTGCTGCTAGGCGTCGCAGTGAACAGCTCCTGCGACGTGCCGGCAATAACGTCGTCAACGTCAACGTCGCGACTGCACCAGCCACGACATCTGCATCTTCTTCTGTTCAGTACGTTCAATCTGTCCTATTCTCGTGGTTAATTATGTTTAACCAGATGGTCATGTTGTTCGTACTGTCTAGTATGGTAGAGAAATAGATGCTAGTTTTTATGATGCTGTTCATGATTTATATTTGGAATTTAATCTGGAAATTGTCTAATTCCTCGACAGAAAACATGTGCTCTAATGCAACCCAGACATCTCTAGCAATGGAAAGAAAAAAAACTTGAGACAGGATCCTAGGAGATAAAGAGGATAGACGGGTACTCAGAACGAGCTGATCCTGCTGCATCCAGCGTACATACGCAGGATTAGTGACTTGAGCCTCGCCAAGAGACGTGGTCTCCGTGATGGTAGCCTCTGGAGCTAAGATCGTACCATCGATGTAGCCCATCAACTGTTGGCTACAAAGATATGGAAGGAGCTGTGCCTTCCTCATAAGATGATTGTCGTTGTCGAGACGAATGTTGACGAGCGCGCCGAAGGTCGGAGTTGGAAATAGAGCAGGAGCCGACGCAGGGGATGTTGAATTCATGGCTAGGGCTGTGGTAGAGGAGCGAAAGCTAGTGGTGGACATGATTCAGACCGTGGAAGGCTCTGATACCATGTAAAGCAATACAAAGATGGAGAGTTTTCAGTCCCGCACTCAACTGAGTCGGCGTCGGCGATAGCTCTGTATTTATACCATTGTGCCGGATTTGTTACAATACACATAATTATAACAGATTCAGAAAGGAATGCGGACACAGGAGATGCATGCACAACAGCTAGGATTACAGGTCATGAACTAATTGAAGAATCGGTCCTATACATGCATTCTAACGGTGACAACACGTACTACTCTTCCTCACAAAACTCTAATATGATCTTACTGCGTATAAAAAAGATATATGAGTATAATATTTGGGAAGAAATATAGTATCAATGCCAAGAGCTCAGAAACAGGAAATGGTTACGCCCCAATGCAGGATTCTACCGATTGTTTTGTCTAATTTGTGCTTTTTAAGCATTGCATACTGGTGATTTGGTCAAATCATTTTAATCCGTTTCGGGAATACTTGTTGAGCGTCTCCTTTCGAAGAAAGTGTAAGCGGGAAGCAAGTGCCAGGCGTCTTTGTTGAGCGAAAGCGTTACGTGGAGGCCAGCGCCAATGGCCTGGGCTTGGCATGTGGTCAACCCATGAGGTTTGCTGACAAGGCTTGGCTACAGGTCATTTACAATTGCACCCTGCCAACATACGAATTTACTAGTGAGTGACTCGAGAAAAGGGCAAACACTAGGGTTCACAATTTCGCAGTAAACCGCTCGGTTTTCGCGAAAACCGAGCGTACCGAGCCGGCTCGGTAATTGAAACCGAGCGGCTTACCGCCCAAATTCAAATCCAAATTTAAAAATTTCAAAAAATTTGAGAAAATTTGTTGAAAAAATTCCTAAAATTAGTATTAATTCGTATATTACCAATGGTGAAAAAACTTTTCAAAAAAAATGATGTTTGGAGATGTTTTAGAGGTATTACAAATAATGAAAATAGAAAAATCAAAAAGAAAAAGAAAAAGGTGGCATGTGGGCTGCTTGAAGATGTTTTAGAGGTATACTTTTTAATTGAAGTTGTGAAGCAGGCAACACCATTACATATAGTATGTATGCTATATATACTAGTATAATATTGTTGCATGATCTTTTTCTTTTTTGATTTTCATTATTTGTAATGGTAATGAAATTGCTACGTGGTTATGTAAATATGTATCTTTGCACCTGTGTGATTGCAATATTGCAATGAAAGATTATTTATTGATATATTATTTTGAAATTTCTAATTTACAATTTCTAAATGTCTAAATTATAGCGGTTTTTCTCCTCATTTTTCGCGGTTTTTACTTAAATCGATCGGTTTTTCGCTCAAACCGAGCGGTTTCTGTTTTCTCGGTTTACCTAAAAAACCGAGCGGTTTTTCGCACAAACCGAGTGGTTTTTCGTCAAAAACCGCGGTTTTATCGCAAAAAATCGCGTGAGTTTGACCCGAATTCAAAATGATTTGAAATTGCAAACCATTCGGTTTTTCGCGGTTTTCACGCGGTTTTTCGCGAAAACCGGTACTGCCGGGCTAGCGAAATTAGGGTTCGAAACGGCTTTGTGAACCCTAGCAAACATACACATCGTTTCTAGCTGTACCATGAGAGAGAGAGAGATTAGTGCTATTTGGCTCATTACTACTGAAATAAATGGCATAGATATGTAGGCAACATATCCAGTGCAATTAAAGTTTTCGTGCAACCCTACTAAAAAATTTTAAAAAAAATTCTGAAAAAATGATGAATGTACATCTCAACTTACCCCATCTACGTATAAAATTTCAGGATCAAATTCGTTCTATGCTAGACGTTACAAAAAAGACAAATTTCTGACAAACTTGAATAGTTCAAATGCACATCAAAATTTGTCTTTTTTGTAACTTCTAGCATAGGACGAATTTGATCATGAAATTTTATACGTAGATGGGGTAAGTTGAGATGTACATCCATGATTTTTTTCAGAATTTTTTAAAACTTTTTTTAGTAGGGTTGCATGATGGTTGCACGAAAACTTTAATTGCACTGGATATGTTGCCGGATATGTATCACACGAGAACGTATGCTAAATTAAGAGAACTCAAGTCGTATTGCGAGCTGTTCGATTCAGTGGGGAAACATTTCGACCATGGATCATAGGAGCCAAAAAGAGAATGTACAGGGGACAATCGAGATCCATTGCCACTTGTTACTGTTCTGGCCTCTTCGAAATTTTTTTACGGCTCTAGCTATTTACCGTATGAAATTTCAAAAATAGCCTCTTAACAGTAAAATGCCGCGGATCCCCAACGCTGAATTTTTTTATTTTTTTATTTGGAATTCCGCGATCCCCGACCACGAGATTTTTTTTTTAAAATCCAGCACTCCCCGAGCGCTTGAATTGGGAAATTTTTTTATTTTTTTTAAATTTCAGTGCTCCCCAAGCGCTGTTTATTTAAAAAAAAATTGTTGTTTTTTAAAAAAACCACGGTCCCTGACCGCTTGATTCAAAAAAAATTTTGTTTTTTTTTTTGTTTTGCCAGTCTCACTTTTCGGGCTGAGGCACTTGGAAAGAGAGACCGATGAGGGACCGGCCACATGCTAAAAGAAGACGAGACGGGATACAGCCAAGAATCTTAAGGGGGCTGGGTAAATGAATAATTGACACGTAGAGAAAATTTTTATTCGTTCACCATGCAGAATCTTGCATGTCACGTAAGGAGGAGAGGCCCCATATGTATCCAGGGAGGAGAGGCCCCGTATGCCATGCATGCGTGGTTTAAGTCATGTCTATCAGCCGAAAGCAAGGCTACGCTTCAGTGCATTCACGCATGCTATATATCCCACCTCTGTTGCAATGATCTGCACTGAGCATTCAACATGAGAAACAAAGAAGAGCAAGAGCAAGGGAGAAGAGAGGAGAGGTAGTAATCGAGAGGCAGAAGAGAGGAGATAAAGGAAAAACAAAGAGGAATAGGAAAACGAGGTGAAGAAGGAAATTCAGAAGTGTATTTCCGGAGGAATTTTTGCGATATTCATATTTTGTTGAAATTTTGGTTGGAGTTTGTATTTTCGATGATTTGACGTGGGATCTGTATTTTGCAGGTATTCTTTAGAACGGTTCGCTCGTACATCCGTCAGGATATTTAATATTTAGGAAAGCTTCATAAAGGTTAGTTCGGAATGTTCATGAAGCTTAGTATTTTGTTATTATGTTAGTAGTATAATTAGCACAACATTAGTGTCATTTTTAGTGCGCGAAACGATGGTATTAGTACAATCAAATGGACATAAAATAATGGTAATTGCGTACTGAGTAGTACACAATTGGACGAGACAATTTGTAAAAAAAAATTGTGTACTTGGTGTGATGGTAATGCGATCAGTAGTATAATGATAAAAGTGCATGCAATGAACACTTGAGTATAATTAGCTGTAAATGAAATATCGAGGTATAGAGTAGATAATAGATCCATACTATTCAAATTTTAGCGTAGTATTAGTATAATATTGTAGAACTAGTAGTACGTATGAATGATAGTATTGGTACTATTACTCTTGTAATGGTATGTTAATTCTAGTATGAATGATAGTGTTGGTACTATTACTGTTGGGCACTTTAAGACATGAAAAAACTTAATGGTCACTGAATAGGTATTTATGTAATTTTAGGATTTAAATCTAAGTAGATCAATGATCTACAATAAAATTGCTATAACCTCATTATTTAATGCCCAAAAATTATGAAACCACTTTTGTTATTCTCATTAGGCAGTAAAGAACATGATTTTGTAGAAATACTTAGGGTGTACCATTGAAGTTTTGTATGATACCTCATATTGGTTTATGTTTGTTATATTCGAAACCCTGATACAACTACAATAAACCGTAATTCCTTTATCAATGAAGAAGAATAAAAGAAAGAAAAGAAGAGAAAAGAAAATAGAAAAACAAGAAAAACATTTAATTAGGCAGATTATTGGAAACTATAAATTTTAGTCTCCGTGAAACTTCTGGAATCAATCAGGATAATTCAAATAGGTTAAAAATGCAAAGTGCAGCCGGTCACCAGCACTATAAAAACCGGCCGAGGGAGGGATAGACATCCACTACCGCCAGGCCAGCAATAAACTTCAGCCAACTTTACACAAATTAGGGCATGATGTCATTCTACCGTCGCCTCTTCAGCAAGCGAAACTTAACCCCCCCGAATACCCGAATGAGAGTAGCGTTGACACCCTAGTTCTGCCGGAGTTGCCCCGGCCGAAATGCGACTGCAACCTTCCGACGAAGATGATGCAGTCTACGCACGGAGATATGGCCGCCCGCGCTCACTACTGTTGTGCCTACGGCTACGAGGTAAACCTATTGGTGTCCATACAAATTAGGGTAACACTACCACTTCATGCATCGTTCTTTGTTTTTTTAGCACAAGGACCGGTGTTGCTTCTTCCAATGGATCGACGGGCCGGAACGACGTGACTACGAATTTATCTACAACTGCCACGACGCGTACCCCACTTCGCCCAAGAACTTCACCCGGTGGGAGAGGCTGCCGGGATATGTCCCCGTTGTAGATCGACCGGAGTTCAGGGCGGTGGGCAAGGGACCAACCAATCGGTGAGTTTCATGTGACATGTTCATGTTTCAGTCACAAAGTAGTAATTCCAAATCAGCTCATCGCATGCAGGACTTCAAAAAGAAACTTGCTAAATTGATAAAGTCAAAAGAGAAACCTCCTCAAGGGCCACCCGAAAGCCCCGAATTTTGCGAACACGGGCTGCAGGCAGTGGTTGATACCTGCCACGAGGATCTAGCGGACCGGAGATTCTACCAGTGCCCCTTGGCTGAGGATGAATGGTGCAGCTACTTCAACTGGTGGACCCGGAGATGTACCACCCACATCTCAAACTTCCTGTATGGGATAACTTGGGGGAGCAACCCTCTTCGTGGTGCTACTACCGCCAAGAAAAGCCAGACCCCGAGTACACCTACGATATTATTCAATGACCATAGCGGGCATACTGCATTGACTGCAGGGCACACTTCCGGTTGTACAAGGACAAGCCCAACACACCTCCTGGACCATATAGTGGAGTGCGAGCCGAAATAGAGCAGGCGTCTCGGCAAGGCACCAGAAGTGCAAGAGGGTTCCTCCTCTCGAATAGGAAGGGACAGGGGGATGCAGCCGGCTGAGGTCCGCACTACGCAACAAATCCTTGATGGGTTACAGAGACCATTCGGGAACTCGGGTGGTATTAACATAGGGGACGCCGGGAATATGGATGACATGCCCATATGGGAGGGCAGAAATCCACAGAAAAAAACCACAAAAGTATGTCTTATACCCCCGAGATGTTCGGCATGGGCTACCCATTCGGCAACAGCTAGGAGCACGTTGGACGCTCCTGGAGTTCTTTCATAAGAGAGATTGAGCGGTGTCCGATGGCACAACGCAAAAGATTCATGGGTGATGTAATATGTAGAAAATATTGCGCATCATTTCCACTCTACAAAGATAGGCGGAACAATCACTTGTTCCACCATGATAATCAGTGCTATCGTCAGTTCTTCTAGCATTTCTATCATTATTGTAATGCCCTTGTAATACAATCTATAATTGAGCTTATCCTAGTTGTAATTGTTATTGTTGTAACTGCGTTTATCCTAGTTGTAATTGTTATTTTCCTTGTTCGTGGTACTCCTTTCAATTTTAAGCCGTAATAAAAAGTGTGTCCTATCTTATTTTCCGCAGTAACATCTGATTTGTGAATCGCCCTCTCTCTAATCTCCCTCTCCTACCCTTGTTTTGCAATAAAGTTGTTGTCGACAATAATACTTAGGGTTATTGCACTAGTATAATTTAGATATAAAGAAATGTGTAAATAAAATATTTTTCCACAATTTGGTGGTGTAAGTTCAAGCTCCATTTGGTTTTGGTGATTGGTTTAGATTAATACTTAATATGTGTTTAATGACAAATCTAATCTTAATGAGACTAACATGCTTTATTGAGTTATATTCAATAGTCTTATATTTGGATGGAAAATGGAAAACCCAAGGTATGAAATGCATATTCATTCTAGTATTAATTGCATACTTTGGATTCAAGTTAAAGTATGAATTCCCCAATGTATTAACCACAAAATGTGCATTATGTTTTTCAATCCATATATTACATGGATGCACGTATCTAGGGGGAGTTCACACTTGAACTTGATGTATCAATGTATTGATCTATTCTTCACTCCCATATATTTAGGATCAATACATTGAAACATATCAATTTAAATGAATGTTTAAATTGAGTTCATTTGTCTCCTAATCATCAAAGGACATTTCATCATGTGTTGATGGTGTTCTTGTGATCGATTAAGGACAAATGGAGAGTTCTTGAGTATTATGAGTATTATTAAGTGATAAATGAGCCAGGTTAGGTCCAAAGATGGTTGAGATAGTGAAAACGGGACAAGGACGACATCATGAGGAGATGGACATCAAGAAGAGATCCCGGATAAGAGAAGAAGAGCTAGGGTGTCAATCCCGGGGGAGCAAGATGATTGAAGATCACAAAGACCCCAAAGGGGATTGCTTGCGGCGACTAAATGTATAACTAGATAGGCTAAGGATTTTCCTAGATTTGTGTCTAGTTTTAGCGCTGTACCATTAAGAGGGGTTGAGTCTTTGCTTTGCGCTTCACCATATCTTTGGTGATCTCAATCTCGTGTTCACTCGAGCTCAAATCTCTTTGAGTTGTTTGCATGGAGCTAACCATTTGGCATGTGTTGCGAATGGGTAAAGCTCGTGCTTGGATTTTGCATAAGCTCTATTTGGCATGTGTTGCATAATAGGACAAGCTTATGCTTCGGGTTTTTGTATTGAGCTTTGATTAGCATGAGTTGCAAATAGGATAAGCCAATGCGTTGGCTTTTGCTTGGAGTTCATACTTTGCATGTGTTGCAATAGATGAAGCTTCATGCTTTGTTTTTGTTTTCAAATCAAAATCTTATTGTGTTTATTTGGTATTGCTTGGAGCTATGTTTGCACGGGTTGCAAAAGGAGAGAGCTCAAGCAAGTGTTTGGTTTAATAATTGCATAAAGCTAGATAATTGCAGGAGTTGCAATTAGAGAGCTCATGCACTCGGATTTGATTTGTTTGTAGTTTGCTTGGAGCTAGACTTTTGCATATGTTGCAAAAAGGAAATGCTCAAGCACGAAAAGGTTTGATTGTTTATTTGCGAGTTCGTTGTGCTAATAAACGGGAGGTCTATGGGTTCCGATCCTGAAAGTATGTGATACTTGCACCGTGTTTATTGCAAGTCAGTTAGGGTCGTGGTTTGACCATCACATGGCTAAAAGGATAAACCTTATAGACTCTGGGATTTATTTACTTAATACGTTCTTGCAAATATAATCTTTGAAGCGTTTGCAAAATGTGTTTTTCACAAATTGTTTGGAGTTTGGTTGAAATTCTTTGAGCATGGTTTAGTGGTGTTGCAAAAGAGTTTTGCAACTTAGTGTGCTCTTGGTTTGATCACCATTTGGCTCAAAGAATGGTTGTTGAAGTTTCAGAGAAAAAGTTTGAGTTTAAAACCCTATTTTCTCTGCTTTGCCGGCGCTACCGCAGTGTTAATGTCGGTAGTACCGCCGTATGGGCGTCGGTACTACCGCTATTTGTGAGGCGGTAGTTTGTTTTTCAGAACTGGAGTTTTTCTAAGGCCGACACTACCGCGGGTTTATTAGCGGTACTACCGTAGGTGCGGCAGTACCGGAGTTTTAATAGGGGTAGCTATTTTCCAGACAGGAGTTTTTCTGGATTATCTGAGAGCAGCACTACTGCCAATTGGGGCCGGTACTGCCGCCGGTGCGGTAGTACCGAGCTTAAATCGCCGGTAGTTCTTTTCCAGAGGAGTCGGTTTTGTGTCCTAGTCAAGGGCGGCACTGCCGCCCAGAGGGGCCGGTACTGCCGAAGGTGCGGCAGTACCGGGCTATGAACACCGGTAGTCATTTTACAGAACGGTGTGTTCTGGAGTTGCCCTGAGGTCAACATACCGCCCAGTGGGGCCGATACTGCCGCTCGAGCAGTACTACCGACAGTTTGCCTACGGTAGTACCGGTTTTATAGCCGTTAGCTGACCGTTGGGGCTGAGGGCGGCACTACCGGCCCTATGAGGGCGGTAGTGCCGGCTTTATCGATTTTTCAGGATTTTTGTCCCCAACGGCTAGTTTTGGCCTGTGAAGCTTTGTAAGACCCTCTTGGGGGGCAAGGGCTTGTGGTTGCTGGCATTGTGAGTACTCTTGAGCTTTGTGTGAGTTTGTGGGAGTGGTTTGCATGGTTTTGCTTCTTACCATTTGGTTTTGAGCTCAAGACTGATCCTAGTTGCATGATGTCGGTGTTTCGTGCACCGGCAATACGAATTTATGGTCGGATGGGGTCGCGCGCTCCCTCTCCCCGAATGGTCGACTCAAGGAGTCAGATGATGTATACTGGTTCGGGCTGAATGTCCCTACTCCAGTTCGTTCGGTGCGGATGTATTGATCTTTGGGCGATGAACAAGGGGTGTACAAGCGAGGCGGGGGGTCGGCTGTCCGATCCCCCTCGTGCTTTGGCTAGGGAGTCGTGGCTTCTTAGAGGGCCTTTTTCTCTGTCTCTCCCCCTCCCTCTCGGGCCCCGCCTCTCCTTATATAGACGGAGGAGGCAGGTTACACGGGTGTTTAGGAAATCCACTAGAAAGGGGGCGTGCGTGTCTCTGAGTCCGGCTCTGTCTTGTCTCGACCGCCCCTCGCCGTCCCGAGGCAGGGTTGGTGGCTCTGCGATGTGTGGTCTTGCGTGATGATGTCTGGATGACGCCTCGCGTGGTGCTCCTGTCTGCCTCGGCGGCTTTAATGGCGCTTGACTTTTACCTTGGCCTCGGGAGTGGGCGCACTCCTCTGCGGTGTGCCAGGCGATGGGACGGGGGCTTGACTCCTTCGGTGGCCCTTCTGACAGTCTTGGGAGAGGGCCGCCTACCCTGGTACGGACGCCAGGGGATGCTGCGCACAAGGCAGCCGTCTGACACTGGCGTGGGCCATGCTGGCCCGTGCGCAGGTGGAGCTTGAGCTTCAATATTAGGCGGCCGGAGCCCGCCGACCGCCCCGAATCGGAGTCCGCCGACCGCTCGGGTCGGCCTCGCATGTGTCGGGCTCGCTTCCCCGCGCCCAAGTACCTTTCGGCGGTCTGGGCCTTCGCCGTGGTTGGTCACCCGTTCGCGCTCGGCTGATGGGGTACCCATGGCATGGGTACTCGCCAAGAGTTTCGAGCCCTCGAGCGGGTCGGAGAGCCGCTCGGGGTTTAACTTAGCGGTGGTAGCCGCTGCCCGGAGGTCGGCGATGCTAGGTCGGCGGATCGCTCGGGAGCCGCGCCACCTAGAAAGGGTCCGGTGGCGAGCGCACCGTGGGTGTAGCTCGAGCCCCGAGCGGTCGGAGAGCCGGTCGGGGTTTAGCCCGGCAGATGGTAGCCGTCGACCGGAGGTTAGCGGCGCTTAGGTTTGGCGATCGCTTGGGAGCCGCGCCGGCCTAGGAAGAGCCCGGTGCCTTGTGGCGCACCGTGGTGTAGCTCTGAGCCCCGAGCGGCCTGAGAGCCTGGTCGGGGTTTAGCCCCAGCGATGGTAGCCGTCGACCGAGGTTGGCGGCGCTTAGGTCAGCGATCGCTGGGGAGCCGCGCCGCCTAGAAAGAGCCTGGTGCAAGGCGAGCGCACCGGTGGTGTAGCTCTCGAGCCCCCGAGCGGTCGGAGAGCCTGGCGGGGTTTAGCCCGGCAGGGTAGCCGCCGACCCGAGGTTGGCGGCGCTTAGGTCAGCCGCGATCGCTGGGGAGCCGCGCTGCCTAGAAAGAGCCCGGTGCAAGGCGAGCGCACCCGGTGGGTGTAGCCAGAGCCCCGAGCGGTCGGAGAGCCTGGTCGGGGTTTAGTCGGCCGGACTTCGGCAAGCCACGCCGTTCGTGGGTTTTTTCAGGGTCGGGTGAGCGAACGCACGTTTGCTTTCGTCGGCTTGAATGTCGTGCTCGTGCGAGCTACCATCGGGTAATCCGAGTGGAACCTTGGCGATCTCCCTCGAGGGGGATCGTTTCCAAGCGGACGTAGCTCCCGGCGTGGGCGTCCGACCCGCTTTGGGGGCGTTCCATAAAAACCTTTCCTTACTCGTCCCGCATCGGGCTGCCGGGTCGTCCGCCAACCCGGAGCGCGGCTGGCCGCCACTCATCGATGAGCTCCGCGGGAGAGTGTGAGGTATGGTCTCGGACGCGGGCTACAGTGATTGGGTCGTCCGCCGACCCTAACTAGGGGCCCTCTGGGGCTCATCGCGACCGCCTCGCTCTCTCTTTTTTACGTGTTGGGCGGCTTTCATTCGGTGGCTGGATTCGGCCTTCGTAACCCTCAAAGACGGTGCCGGGCCTCGGCGCGAGCCCGCAGGCCGCTTGCTTTCCGAGGCGGCGCCCAAGAGGGCCGTTTTCATACCTTTCTTGGCGTGGGTGCCCCGGCCGATGCTGGCCGGCGAGAACCGCGATCTTTGCGTGGCGTGCGGCGCGAGGCGTTCGCTCTGTCGGAGCAGTTAATGCCTAGTGGGATTTAAATGGGCTGCGCATCGCACGGGTGAGGTGACAGTCGACGGTTCGGCGATCGCGCTTGGTCGCGCGAGGAGGCGCTGGCGTGAGGCCCGCCCGTTCCCGCCAGGCGCCTATAAAGGAAGGGGAGGGCGGCGTGGGGGGAGCAAAACCTTCCGCTCGTGCCCTCTGCAAAAAAGGAAAAGAGAGAAAACGCAAGGGGAGAAAAAAGCTTCCTGCTTCGTCGCGCCGTCCCCCGCTTCCCCACGCACTTTCGAGGATGTCGCTGACCCCGCACTTGGCCGCGGCGGGTCGCTACCTCGGCTTGGAGAGGAAGGAGCTCCTTCCTCCGCGGCCTCAGTCCGGCTGGCGGGTGCCGCCGGCCGGGACCGAGGTCCCCGAACTGGAAGACGGCGAGATAGTCTCGCTGGCGGCCTTCTACGAGCGGGGTTTCGGCCTCCCACTCCACCCGTTCGTTCGGGGGCTGCTTCACTACTACGGGGGGGAAGTTCACCACCTGAATCCGAATGGAGTCCTCCACATTGCGGTCTTCATGACGCTGTGCGAGGCTTTTCTGGGGATCGAACCCCACTGGGGACTCTGGCGCCACTTCTTCTTCGCGAGGCCGCCGTCGGGTGCCGCCGACCTTCTTGGCGCTCTGGCAATCCAATCGCGCTGCGCCGCAAGTCGCTTTACACCGATGTAAAGCTGCCGACGTCCAACCGGGGGTGGCATAGCGAGTGGTTCTATGTCCGGAACATCGACAACAGTGCCCCGGCCTTCAGTGGGAATCTACCGACGCCGCATCCTCGCTGGACCTGGGGTCCCGATGCGAGGGACCGGGCGAAGGTGGATGAGATCCTCGAAAAGCTCGCAGACCTAAAGCGGCGGGGTCTGACGGGCAAGGTGGTCCTCCGTACGTTCATGGAGAGGTGCATTCAACCCCTTAAGGATCGGGCGCGTCCCATGTTCGAGTACACAGGGCCGACCGACCCTGCGAGGTCGTCGGAGCGGGAGCTTCTTGCGTCGGAGGTCCTCGCACGTGTGGCCGCAGTTTCCATCGAGGGAGATACCGAGCCAGCGGGCGCGGTGCCTGCGCCGTTCTCGGCGCAGAATCCGCAGAACTTGGTACGTCTGACGGCTCCTGTTTGCTTTTGCTTCGCTCTGCTCCTTCGCCCCCTTACCCGAGCGTGTTCGTGCAGGGGCTCGGTGGCCTGATCTCCCGCCCCTTGCTTCCGGGGGAAAAAGAGGCGAGAGCGGCCGCGCGCACGGAAACGGAGCGGCGTGACGCCGCCCTCCTGGCGAAGAAGGAGGCGACGAGGGATCGGAAGAGGAAAGAGCGCGCGGGGCGGTCCGCGCGTGGCGAGGAGGTCTCTGACGAGACTCAGAGTGATGGCGACGAAGAGCCGTCGTCGAGCGAGGGGGGAGCGGTTGGCGGAGGCGACTCCGGCGGCTGCGACGCGGGTTCCAGCCGCGGGGCCGGCGACCGTGGTTCCTCAGAAGAAACCTCGGGCGCAGGGTACATCCTGAAGATGCGTAGACCCCTCACGCCCCCTCGTGGGGGCCCGGCAAAAAGGGCACGCCAGGTGCCGGTTGTTCGCTCCTCTCGGTAAGTGACTTTACGTGCTCCCAGTTTGGTCCTCTCTGGTGCTTTTTCCTTCGTAACTCCTGATGGGCCATTGGCGTGTGCAGGGGCATACCAAATACTGGAGAGCGCTGAGTCCTACCCCGGCGGTGAGGAGTCGCACCCTTCCGGTCCCATCCGCGGGGCGTGCGGCGGCGGTTGTTGGGAGCGGGGCTTCTTCGGATGCGCTCCCCGTGGCTGGGTCTGTCGGCAAGGGGACGCCGCCGGAGGGGGATGCGCAGGGAGCACTACCGGTTGCGACAAATGCAGAAGAAGCCGCCACGGACGTGCCTTTCCGCCTGCCGTTGTGCAGTGAGGCCGGTGCGGTCCCGCCGCCGCCTGGGGCGCTGGGACCGCCACCGCCCGCAAAGATCGACGGGAGACGCCCGCTATCTCGCCTTTCCCGCACCGCCGACCATGGGGCCGGCGCGACCGCCGCCGGGGAAGTATCGATCTGGCGGCGCGACACCGTCGGCGAAGTCTCGCCGCTTCGCCGCTGGGCTACCGCCGCCGGGTCCAAGTATGGAGGGCGCGAATCGGCCGGCCGCAGACGCTGCGGCAGGCGGGGAAGTCGAGACAGGGCGGCTGCCGACCGCCGTGCTATCTTGGCCCGGCCCTGACCCGGCCGGGGGGCCCGCGTTCGTTCTGGACGACGAGGCAGAACGCGCGGATTGGAACGCTTTGGAGGAGGAGATGGGGAGGGTCCACGCCGACCTCACTCGCGCCGTTGACGCCGCGTTCAGGGCAAGGAAGTCCATTGCTCAGGAGTCCCGCTTGGTCAGATCGGTAAGTCTGGCGAGGATTTGTCTTCTGTGCGTCTTTTGACCGGAAAACGGAGACTGACCGGGCAGGAATTTGCAGTGCTTGACGTCCCGGGCGGTAGACAAGTCGATGTTCCTCCGGCGTTTGCACAGCCGGGGGAGTGCTATAGGGGGAGAGCTGCTCGACGCCCGGAGGGCGCTTGTTGCCGAGCAAGGGAGGGCCGCCGCGGCTGGTCAGCGGCTGGGGGAAGTCACTGAAGCCTTGCGGGAGGCTCAGCGACTTGCGGAGTCCCTGACCGCCGAGGGAGAGTGGGCCAGGTCGTCACTGGCGGATGCTGAAGTGGCCAAGGCTTCTGCGGTCTGCGCAGAACGGACCGCTCGGGCGGAGGCCACCCGCCTCCGAGAGGAAAATGAGTCGGCCCGCAGGGAGGCCGACCGGCTTCGCGGCGAGCGGGATCTTGCTCGGGGGGAGCTCGCGACGGCGAGGGAGCTTGCCGCTCGCGCCGCTTCCGATCGAGAGGCGCTTGCCAAGGTCGAGGAGGAACTTCGCGCCAAAGAAGCCTCCGTGGCTGGTGAGTTGTTCAATCCCTTGGGAGCCACCGCGACGGGCGTCTTCTGACACTGTTTTTGTTCCTGCAGGCCTGCAAAAAAGCCTTAGCGACGCGCTGGAGTCGCGAAGGGTGGCGGTGGAGAAGCAGGATGCGGCGGTCGAGTCACGTGACTCGGCCCTTATGGACAAGCGGGTGGCGGAGAGGGACGCGGCCGAAACGACGGCCGAGCTGACGGTCCTCCGCGTGGGCATCCAGGCTGTCTGCGACCGGCTGTTTGGACTTACTCCAGGCCCCAGCGCCATCCCCACCATACTCGGATGGGTCCCCGAGCGCGTTGAGGCGTCGGTGCGGGAAGCGGCGGTGCTTGGCGCTTCCTCGGCCCTGGTCAACACCGTCTCTTATTATGACGGCGTCGACCTTGAGGCGGTCGGGAGCGGTGTTGCTGCTGACCGAAGTGATGAGGAAATCGACGCATTCATGGCCCGGGTCGACCCGTGCGCCCAAGAAATTGCCCGCCGGATCTCGCCGCGAGAAATCCTCCGTCGGACGGAGGGAGACGATTAGTTTCCTTCTTTTCTTCTTTTTGGTAGTGCATGTAATGAACGTGATCGCCCCAATCGGGCCCGACGTGTCGGGTTGCTTTTGAGTTCTTTTTTGCCCGTCTACCTTGTGCTTCCTCTGTGGTTTGGGCAATCTTACGACCATAGCTATAGGGCCCGCAGGGGTGCCCTGAGAGCGTAGGCGTTGCCCCAACTCAGTCTGAAGAAATCACGGGATAGGACAAGCTACCTAGAACGCTCGCTTCGCGGAGGAGAGGTGCCTAGGTCGGACTGTCTCCTTCGCGAAGGCTCCGCTTGGCCGGTTGGAACGTTGCCCTGAATGGGGGTGCTTCGACCGTCCCTAGCGTCTCTTGCTCGGAGGGCTTGTTTTCCCCCTACAAAGTGCCACTGGCCGTGGCAGCGGGGCGTAGGCCGTAGTACCTTGGACCGGGGGAAATAGCCGCGAGGTGGATAGCTTGGTCGGTCGGAGTACGGCTTAGGGTAACGACTTGTGCGCTTTTTAACGACGACCGGGGCCGGTCTATGCTGACTGATCAAGTTGCCTTCCGCTTGGGCAACCTCCTTTTTGCGCGAAATGCTACTCGGGAGCCGTGGCCGCTGGGGCTTAAACTGTAGCATTTGGTTCGAGGAGGTTGCCTCGAGGGAGTTTGTTTGATCAGTCGACTCGCCGACCTAAATCGAGAAAGGCTCCATCCGACCGGCGCTTGGCCCTTCGCTCAAGTAGCCTCCCTTTTGCGCAAAGTGCTACTTGAAACCGTGGCAGCGGGGCGTAATGTAGCATTTTGGTTTTGGAGAGGTTACTATGAGAGGGGGGGCAGCTCGGTCGGAGCGGTTACCGAACATCGATCTAGGTCGCTGACCCCTGGGGTCGTAAGGCAGCCCCCGAGTGGTGCGTGGGGACTGAGGGGTGCAGTCGCCACGCACCGCTTGAGTTTTCACAAGTTTTTTGAAAGAGATTTATGTTTTTCCTTAGAGATAAGGGCGGATTAACTCGCCTTGGAGGTCGCGCTGCCCTGAATCGGGACGCGGCTTCCGCTCCACTGCGCGCTCTTGAGGCGCTTCGTCTTCCGTGCCTCCCACACTGTAGGTTATAAAAGGAGAGAACGCCGGTGCGTTCGCTATTCTGCCAAAGCTTCCACAATACTTCCTTCGCGCGCCATGGCGGACCGTTATGCTCAGCTCCACGAGGAAGTAGGCGCCCATCAGGCTTGGCTGCAGGAGGTGGCGGAGGCCGAGGCTGAGGCTGTTCGCGAGGACGTACGGCGAGTTGGCGTCCTTGTCGTGGGCGTTCTACCGCGGGAAGTGAGGGCGCTACCGGTGCAAAGGGCTGGTTGAGAGGCGCCGTTGTCCGATCAAGCGGGCGCACACCAAGACAACGGCGCGGTTTGTTCTTGGTTGGGGTGATGCGCCCAGTGAATGAACAAAGAGTTTCTTTTGCTCACTGCTCCCTTCTCTTTTTTTTCTTCCTCGAGGATTTTCCACTTTTGCGATCGCCCACATCCGTAGTCTTTGGGATCAGACCCGGTCCGGCAGCCGTGCTTGTCACCGGAATGGGTTGGTCCGACCAACTGTAGGTCGGTTATTCGTGGTCTTCGACATGGGTAGAGTACTATTTCGGGACCTCTGCTTTCGGGGCGGAGGTCATAGCACTTGTGGTAGATCAAGGGCGAGAGAGGGAGAGAGAGAGCACTCGGTCGATCTTTCGACAGTTGCGACTTCTTTTGTTTGGAAACTTATCGCGCGGTACAGAGAAGGGGCAGGCTGATTAGGGATAGAACCTTCTCAACTTCTCTATATTCCACGCGTTTGTAAGGAGATTTCCTTCGGTGTCCTTGAGACGGAAGGTGCCGGGCCGGAGGACTTCCGTGATGGTGAAAGGGCCCTCCCAAGGCGGGGAGAGCTTGTGCCTGTCCTTCGCGGATTGGACTTGACGCAGTACCAAGTCGCCGACTTCGAATGAGCGACCGCGAACTCGTCGGCTGTGGTAGCGGCGCAGCGCCTGCTGATATTTTGCCGACCGTAAGACCGCGACGTCTCGAGCCTCGTCGAGTCGGTCGAGGTCATCTTGCTGTTCCTCGATTGCCCGTGCGCCGTTGTAGTTCTGTACCCTTGGCGCGCCGTACTCAAGGTCGGTCGGGAGGACAGCCTCTGCTCCAAACACCAAGAAGAAAGGAGTGAACCCGACCGGGTCGGCGTGGTTCGCAGACTCCAAAGCACGGGTGGTAGCTCGGCGGCCCACTGTCCCGCGAATTTCTTCAGTCGACTGAAGATTCGCGGCTTGAGCCCTTGGAGGATCATGCCGTTGGCTCGCTCGGCCTGGCCGTTGGCTCGGGGGTGTGCCACTGCAGCCCAGTCGACTCGGATATAGAAGTTGTCGCAGAACTCGAGGAACTCCTTTCCCGTGAACTGCGTCCCGTTGTCGGTGATGATGGAGTTGGGCACCCCGAACCGGTAGACAATATCGCGGAAGAAGCCTGCTGCCTGGGCCGACGTGATCTTTGTCAACGGCATGGCTTCAATCCACTTTGTGAACTTGTCCACGGCGACAAGCAAGTGAGTGAAGCCCCCGGGCGCCTTTTTGAAGGGTCCGACCAGGTCGAGCCCCCAAACCGCGAAGGGCCACGTGATGGGGATCGTCTGCAGAGCTTGCGCAGGAAGATGCATTTGTCTGGCGAAGAATTGGCATCCTTCGCAGGTGCGGACGATTTGGGTCGCGTCTGCTACGGCGGTCGGCCAGTAAAAACCTTGTCGGAAGGCCTTTCCTACTGGGGACGCGGGCGCGCATGGGTGTCCACACACCCCGTCGTGGATGTCGGCGAAGGTGCTTCCCTTGGTCGGTCGGAACGCAACGAAGGATTCGGACGGGCTCCTCTTGTAGAGGGCGCCGACCAGACGAAAGACTTAGCCCGCCGGGCGAGGCGCCGAGCCTCGGTGGTATCGGCGGGGAGCGACCCGTTTGTCAATCGATCGACAAACGGTTGCCTCCAGTCGGTTTCGACGGTCAGGACGCCCAAATCCGACCCAGATGGCTGACATCTGGCCGAAGATCGGCGGGAGCACCCGCCTTTGGGGAAGTCGATGGCGCCCTCGATGCCAGGTCCAAGCGGATTGATGGGCTGCTGAGGTCGGAAACGAAGATCCCGGGGGAACCGGCCCTTTTCCGGAGGCGAGGTTGGCGAGGGAGTCGGCTTCACCGTTGTAGCGTTGGTAGCTGTGATGGAGCTCGAAACCCTTGAACTTCTCCTCGAGCTTGCGGACCTCCAGGCAGTAGGCGGCCATCCGAGCGTAACGGGGCTCAGTGGCTTTCATCACTTGGTCGACAACCAGCTTGGAGTCGCCGTGAACGAGCCGCCGTGGCGCCTAGGTCGGGCGGCGATTCAAGGCCGTTGACGAGGGCTTCGTACTCGGCGACATTGTTGGTAGCGTCAAAGAGTAGACGGATAGCATACCGGAGCTTGTTGCCGAGCGGGGAGATGATGACGATCCCCGCGCCGGCCCCATTCTTGGTGTAAGACCCATCAAAGTACATCGTCCAGTACTCCGGGTCTTCGACCACTGCAGGGACTTGCGCTTCGGTCCACTCGGCGACGAAGTCCGCCAAGACACTGGACTTGATCGCCGTCCTGGGGCGTCACGATATGTCGAGGCCACTGAGTTCGAGAGCCCACTTGGCGATTCTTCCGGTGGCATCGCGGTTGTGGACGACTTCTCCGAGCGGCGTGGAGGTTACCACGGAGATGGGGTGTCGATCGAAGTAATGGGCAAGCTTCCTCTTGGTGATGAGTGCGAGTAGAGCGGCACAGATGTCGAGGATATCGGACCTTTGTTTCGAGAGTAGCTCGGCCGACGGCGTAGACCGGTCTCTGCACCTTGAAAACGCGGCCTTCCTCCTCGCCGCTCCACAACAAGTGCCGCTACCGACGACCTGAGTCGTGGCGGCGATGTAGAGGAGTAAGGGTTCCTGTGGCTCCGGGGCTACCAGGACCGGAGGTGAGGTCAGAAAGGCCTTTAGTCGACTAAAGGCTTCCTGAGCTTCGTGGGTCCAGGAAAAGTGGTCGGACTTCTTCATCAGTTTGTAGAGTGGCATCCCGCGTTCACCGAGGCGGGATACGAAGCGACTTAGCGCCGCGATGAACCCCATCAGCCTTTGAACTCCCTTCAGATCATTGATTGGCCCCATCCTCGCGATAGCGGAGATCTTGTCGTGCTTGGCTTCGATGCCGCGCTCGGAGACAATGAATCCCAGCAACTTGCCCTTGGGGACCCCGAAGACGCATTTCTCGGGGTTGAGCTTTATGCGAAACCGTCGGAGGTTCGCAAAAGTCTCCTCCAGGTCGGTGATGAGGTCGTCGGCCTTCCTGGTTTTGACAACGATGTCGTCGACGTAGGCTTCGATGTTATGGCCAATTTGGTCCGAAAAACACGCCTGCATACATCGCTGGTACGTGGCGCCCGCTGCATCGACCAAAGGCATCGTGACGTAACAATACGAGCCGTACGGGGTGATGAAGGAGGTCGCGAGCTGATCGGACTCCTTCATCGCAATCTGGTGATAGCCTGAGTAGGCATCCAAAAAAGAAAGGGACTCGCACCCAGCGGTGGAGTCTACGACCTGGTCGATGCGAGGTAATGGGAATGGATCTTTCGGACAGGCCTTGTTGAGGCTCGTGTAGTCAACACACATTCTCCATTGCCCCGACTTTTTCTTTACAAGGACGGGATTGGCGAGCCACTCGGGGTGACGCACCTCCCTTACAAAGCCGGCGGCCAAAAGTTTGGCGATCTCTTCCCCAATGGCCCGACGCTTTTCTTCGTCGAAACGGCGCAGGCGCTGGGCGACCGGTCTAGATCCCGGTCGAATGCTCAGGGAGTGCTCGGCGACCTCCTTCGGGACTCCTGGCATGTCCGAGGGTCTCCAAGCGAAGACGTCTCGGTTTGCTTGGAGGAAGTCGACGAGCGCGCCTTCCTATTTGGTGGTGAGGGCGGCCCCGACCCGAACGGTCTTGGCGGGATCCTCGGGATCAACAGCGACTTCCTTCGTGTCCTCCGCGGACTTGAAAGAGCTAGGCCCCGACTTGCTGGAGTCGGGGGTGGATCCGGAGACCTTCTCCCTGAGCTGGGCGAGCTCGGCGGAAGCGACGACCGCTGAGGCAGTTCACACCGCTTTGTTCGCAGCTGTGTTTAGCCGAAGGATGCGGCCACAGTGATGACACCTTGTGGCCCTGGCATCTTCAGCTTGAGATAGGTGTAGTTGGGGATCGCCATGAACTTTGCGTAGCAAGGTCGCCCCAGGATGGCATGGTAGGAGCCGGAAAGTTCACAACCTCGAAAGTGAGGCTCTCGGTGCGGAAGTTGTCCGGGCTCCGAAGGTGACGGACAGCCGACTGCCCGAGGGATGGGCTGTTGGCCTGGCACGACGCCGTGGAAGGGCGCCCGGCCACGGGAGGGCGGAGCGGGGACCCCAGGGCATCGAGGGTCTCAACATACATGATGTTGAGCCGCCGCCGCCGATCCATGAGCACCTTGGTCAGCGCGCCGTCTACGATGGGGTCGACGACGAAGCGGGTAGCGTCCGGTGCGGGATGTGGTCGGGTGGTCGGTCCGATCGAAGGCGATCGGGCATTCCGACCACTTCAGGTAGGAAGGCACGCCGGGTCGCCGTGTGTGTACCTCTCGGTGGGCGAAGTTTCAGCCGTCGCTTGTCGGCGTAGCACTCCGTCCCTCCGAAGATCATGAGGCGGCCGTCCGAGCTATGGGAACTCGTCGGTGGCTCATCGCCCTTCGCCGGCGTCGGGTGTCGGTCGCGCTTCTTCCCTTGCCCCGTGATGTCGTGGGGTTTCCAGAGAGGAACCGCCAGGACTTCGCGATCCGATACTTGTGTTTGACGGGATAGTCGTGGTTCCGCACGGACTATCCATCAACTTCTCGAATCGGTCGGGCGTCTGCCGAGCCTCTTGTTTGGCGGTCGGTCGGTCGGCGGCGACCATTCGGCCTTCACAGCCCTGCTTCCCCTTCCACTTCCTTTTGTCAGGGCGGTCGGAGGGGGCGCTGGCCCCGAGGCTGGCTGTTTTGTGGGCCGTCTTTCTTTCGAAGATGGCCCCCACGGCCTCCTCGCCGGAGGCGTGGTTGGTGGCGATGTCGAGGAGCTCCTTGGTGGTCCGGTTTCGCCTGACCCAACTTGTGGACCAGGGCCTCGACGTGGTGCCGTAGATGAACGCCGACGACGTCGGCGTCGCGGATGTCGGGAGCTCGTTGCCTTCTTTGGGAGAAGCGGCGGATGTAGTCCGGAGGGTTTCCTACCGCCGCTTGCAGCTCTTCAAGTCCCAGGAGTTGCCAGGGCGTTTGTACGTGCCCTGGAAATTCCCGACGAAGAGGTTCGTCAGGTCGGCCCAGCTGCCGATGGTGTCCGCGGGCAGGTACTCGAGCCAGGCTCGAGCTGAGTCCGCAAGGTAGATGGGGAGGTACTGGATGATGAAGGAGTCGTCCGTCGCTCCCCCCGCTCGGCAGGCGAGCCGGTAGTCTTCTAGCCAAACACTGGGGTTGGTAGCCCCTGTGTACTTGGCTATGTTGGTCGGAGCCCAGAATCTGGTCGAGAAGTCGGCGTTGCGGATGTGGCGGGTGAACACGCGCGGCCCAGGACCGTCGAATCCTGGGTCGGGATGGTTGCGTCGCCCGCTATCGGCGACTTGCGAGGGCGCTGCTGCATCGGTAGCTCTCCTTCGCGCCTCGAGGGTGGTGCGAAGATCATACTTATCCCCCAGGCGATGGCGCACCGGGGTGTATGATGCCTGGGGGAGCTCGTGGAGCGGGGCCGTCTTGGCTGGCTCGTCGACCTGCGAGGGAGTGGCCCAGCGGCCCGAGGTGGCGCCGTCCGTCGGGAGCGAGACCTTGGGCGTCTTGAACGACAAGACGCGTTCTACGGCCGGAGGTTCGATAGGTGGCCTTGGCTTTTGGCTCCGTTGGCTCAGGCAGCCCTCGGAGCAGCATTGCCGCCGCAGCAATGTTCTGGTTGGCGTGAGGGAAGAACGGAAGGCCGTTCGTCTCCTCAGCCAACTGCTGATGCACCTGACGCGCACGGCGCCGCCGAGACGGGTGGTGGGTTAGGCCGGCGCTCGATTCGGCCTGGAGCTTATCGAGCTCGGCCTTTGAGCTTCTAACTCCTCGTATTGTCGCGAAGGTCGCGGCGTTATGAGTCTTTGTCGTCGTCTTCCCGCCGGGATTCCTCCCGCCGCGCTTCGTCGCGCGGGAGGAGGGTCCCGAGGGTAACGGGGGTGGAGGATGGCTCCGCCGCACCCGTCATGTTGCACTCGTGGGAGTAGGCCCTACGAGGGGGACACTCCTTGTCGAGCTAGAGCCATGGCCGGAGGAATCCGCCAAGATGGGTCGTGGAGGGAAGCCGCCACAGAGCCGCCATGGCCATGAGCTGAGCTCGTGGAGGGCGCTCCGCCGCCGCCGCAAATCCGTAGGTGGTGTCGCCAGAGCAGCCGGCGCGACGGCCCGCCGCACGGCCTGCGGGGGCCTCGAGGCCGAGGTTGCCGAGACGCCAAAGAATCGTATCGAGCTATGAGGGCGCCGGTCCCGACGGCGGAATGAGAACAAGCTATCCCGCCGCGGTGACGATGAAATCGAGGGCGCCAAAGCGGATCCAGCCCCTCGACATCGGTGAATCGTGGTGGGAGGAGGCCATCAGGGAGGAGAAATGGGAACCCGAGGATGAGGATGTCGGTGAAGACGCGTGAGCGCCCCTACCTGGCGTGCCAACTGTCGGTGTTTTGTGCACCGGCAATACGAATTTATGGTCGGATGGGGTCGCGCGCTCCCTCTCCCCGAATGGTCGACTCAAGGAGTCAGATGATGTATACTGGTTCGGGCTGAATGTCCCTACTCCAGTTCGTTCGGTGCGGATGTATTGATCTTTGGGCGATGAACAAGGGGTGTACAAGCGAGGCGGGGGGTCGGCTGTTCGATCCCCCTCGTGCTTTGGCTAGGGAGTCGTGGCTTCTTAGAGGGCCTTTTTCTCTGTCTCTCCCCCTCCCTCTCGGGCCCCGCCTCTCCTTATATAGACGGAGGAGGCAGGTTACACGGGTGTTTAGGAAATCCACTAGAAAGGGGGCGTGCGTGTCTCGGAGTCTGGCTCCTGTCTTGTCCGATCGCCCCTCGCCGTCCCGAGGCAGGGTTGGTGGCTCTGCGATGTGTGGTCTTGCGTGATGATGTCGGATGGCGCCTTGCGTGGTGCTCTATGCTGCCTCGGCGGCTTTAATGGCGCTTGACTTTACCTTGGCCTCGAGTGGGCGCACTCCTCTGCGGTGTGCGAGGCGATGGGGCGAGGCTTGACTCCTTCGGTGGCTCTTCCGATCTTGGGAAGGGGCCGCCTACCGCAGACGTGACGCTGTGGACGCTGCGCACAAGGCAGCCGTCTGACACTGGCGTGGGCCATGCTGGCCCGTGCGCAGGTGGAGCTTGAGCTTCAATATTAGGCGGCCGGAGCCCGCCGACCGCCCGGAACCGGAGTCCGCCGACCGTTCGGGGTCGGCCCTGCACAAGTCGGGGCTCGCTCCCCGCGGCCCAAGTACCTTTCGGCGGTGCTGGGCCTTCGCCGTGGTTGGTCAGCCCGTTCGCGCTTCCGGGCTGATGGGGGTACCCATGGCATGGGTACTCGTCACATGAGTTGCATCTAGTGAGGATTGAGAGGACCCTAGTTGCATGAGTTGCACTAGGTGATCACTGGAGACGCGAGTGGTGCGATCGGTGAAGCTTAAGCGGAGTGCTCAACCTATTGCTCTTAGAGGTTGTTGCCTCCTTAACGGCGTAGGAGCGTCGTGCGCAGGAGCTCTCGAGGGTTGTGAGAAGCCTCGACAAAAGTTTATGAAGGTTGGAACTTAGCCTACCCGGCGGGGTAAAAAGCTACCACGAGTTGATTCGAGGTGGAAGGCTCAAGTGAGTGAGCCGGTCAAAAGTGAGTTAGACTTCCTCAACGTGGAGTAGGGGAGAAGTCTCCGAACCACGGTAAAAAGTATCGTGTCCCTTGTCTCTTTTACTTTCAAGCATTTACATTATTGCATTATCATCAATTGCTTGATTGTGTATAGAATTGCTTAGTGTAGCTTGCTTGATCAACCTAACAATTCTATCATAGAGACTTAATTTAGTTTAGCGCACTAGTGAGCCTAGTTGATTTAGGCCTTAATTGTCAAAATCGTAGTTTACGCTTACACAATTTAATTAGGTTTTGACATAGGTGTAATTAGAGGCGATCATCGATCATTAGTTGTGAGAAAGAATTTTTAAATCGCCTATTCACCCCCCTCTAGGCGCATCCTCGACCCTACATGTGGTCCATATATCTAGGGGTGAAAACAGAACAGGAAATATCCGCCCGATCCGATCTTGAATCCGCTTAAAACCCGATCCGTATCCCGAATATAGCTATCCAACCGGATCCAGATTCAGATATTTCATCTGGATACGGATTTGGATTCAGAGTCTTTAATATCCGGTGGATACAGTATCAGATCCGGATATTCAGATATTTCCCATTCGGATATCCGGATATTTCCTATTCGGATATTCGGATCGGATAACCGGATATTTCCTGTTCGGATATCAGCAACATCCAGCCCATTTTGTCATATTTTTTTTAATCTTAGCCCATTTTCATTGGCAATTAGATGATTCTATTGATCCTAAAGTAGCATATTCTTTTTATGACGTTTATTAGGTTTGATTGATATATAACTTACTGCTATAGTTATGTACCCGTACGGTTTAATTCAACATATATTACATTATATATGTGTGCATTATCCATTTATCTTTATCTATTTCTGACCCGAATCTGCCACATATCCGTCCCGTATTCGTATCCCGAATAATCCGAATTCGTATCCGTATCCGGCTAGCCCGTATCCGATTCCGAATCCGAAAAAATATGGGTTAGGATACAGGAAGAGCAATATCCGCCCGTATCCGACCCGTTTTCATCCCTACATATATCAAAGAGCAAATCTTCTTCATTATTCCAAAAAATTACATTCAAACGTCATATTTTACGGGCAGCCGAACAGGTTTAAGCGTTATCGTTTGTTGTCGACAATAATACTTAGGGTTATTGCCCTAGTAGAATTTAAATGCAAAGAAAGGTGTAAATAAAATATTTTTCCACAATTTGGTGGTCCATATATCAAAGAGCAAATCTGCTCTATTCTTTCAAAAAATTACATTTAAACACGATATTTTACGGGCTGCCGAAAAAGCTTAAGCGTTGTCATTTGTTGTGGACTATAATTCTTAAGGTTATTGCGCTAGTAGAATTTATATGCAAAGCGAGGTTTAAATTAAATATTTTTCATAATAGGGTAGTCCATATATCAAAGAGCAAATCTGGTCCATTCTTCCTAAAAATTACGTTTAAACATGATATTTTACGTGCAACCGAAAAGGCTTAAGCATTATCGTTTGTTGTCAACTGTAATACTTAGGGTTATTGCACTAGTATAATTTATATGCAAAATGAGGTTTAAATTAAATATTTTTCCAAAATATGGTAGTCAATATATCAAAGAGCAAATCTTGTCTGTTCTTTCTAAAAATCACATTTAAACATAATATTTTACGGGCTGCCGAAAAGGCTTAAGAGAGGTTTCTTATAGTCATTTGGTTTATTCAACTGAGTTCATTCCTAAATATTTTTACAAAAACGGGACATCTCAAACACTATGAACAAGTGATATTTATTTCATAATTTTTAGAGCCATGATTTGTCTATTTTTTTTTTCATAATTCATAAAAGGGTCTTTAAGTAAACTTGATTTATACAATTTAATTTTGCATGGAACATAGTGGCCAGAACTGATCAAGAAAGTTTATTTTTAGATTTTTTTGTTTTTTTGCATTAATTAAATCCAAAAAACAATACAAAAGAAAAGAAAAGAAGTGTTTGTTTAATGTTCCTTTTGTTACCAGCTTTGGTTCATTGCTTGTTAGGGAACACAATAATGCTACATGAGGGACGAATTTTGTATTATTAGTATTAAAAAACAAAAAAAAATTGATTCATGCGGTCCGAGACCGTGGCAAAATAAAAAAAATTGAATCAAGCGTTTAGGGACAGTGGTTTTTTCTAAAAAAACAAAAAAATTTAATAAATAGTGCTCGGGGAGCGCTGGAATTTTTTTAAAAAAAGAAAAAAAATCCCAATTCAAGCACTCGGGGAGCGCTGGGTTTAAAAAAAAAAAAAAAAATCTCACGATTGGGGACCACGGAATTCCAAATAAAAAAAAAAATTTAGTGTCTAGGATCCGCGGCATTTTTCTGTTAAGGAACTATTTTTGAAATTTCATACGATGAACGACTAGATCCGTAAAAAAAATTTCAAAGAGATCAGAACAGTAAAAAAAATCCTCGAAAAAGCAATTGAGATTCATTCGTGTTTTTCTCCGGTCATCACGAGTAACCCCCCACCCCTAGGGATGGAATTGGTACGGATATTTTTCGACCGACCGACCGAATTGATTTGGATGATGATTTGGATAGTTTCACAAATATCCAGTTGATTTCTTAGATAAGGATATGGATACAGATAATTTATATGGATACGGATACGGATATGGAACACTGATTATCCGACGGATATGGAATATCCGAGTTTTTGTTCGGATAATATCCGAATATGACATATGGATATTATCCGAATAACAGTTGCTTTGTTTGTGTTGTCTTGACTCTTGAGTCCTGAACTCAACTATTGGAATATTGTTTACTGTTTAGTGTCTGCTACTATACTGGAAACTAAGAAATTGGAACTTTGAACTTGAACCATGTCCATGAGATCAGAGATGAGACCATGACAACATGTAACTGCTGCAAGGTTATATACTTGTAGAATTGTGATTTATGGAATATGGATGACCAGACGTGGATGTCATATACTCATATGTACTTATGCTATGTAGTTATGTTTATGTGGCTAACTGGCTATGTTTTCTTCTAAAGAATGATTATGTTTGATGTTTGCCAATTTTTGAGTTCAGACGATCATCATTCATAATTCATCAATGACGAACTTGACACTGAAGGTCTATTAGACTATCACTACCCACTAGAGACATTAAAACAAAATTTAAATGTAATTTATTTTTAAATACCAGTTGGAATTTAAATGAAATTCTCAAATTTTTGATTGATCTTTCTCCTAATTTTCAATTTAAATTTAGCAATTTTGAATTTATACTAATTTAATAATATTCGTGCACAAATTTTTTAATTTTTGATATTTTCTTATTTTTTTAAATTCCTAATTTTGAATTTAAATTTGGACCGATTTTGAAAAAAAAACTGAAATTGGATTTTAAAATATCCGACTAATATTATTCGTATCCATGTTGATTCCGATCCGTATTTGATCTATATTCGTAACTGATATTATCCTGTATAATTCGTATTCGGTTCTGTATTCAATACTATTCGTATTCGATTCTGTATTCGATAAAAAATATGGATACTGATACGAATAGGACGATATTGATCGTATCCGATCCGATCACATCCCTACCCACCCCCAATCGGAGGCTAGTCTACTCTGCTCAGACAAGAAATATGCACAACCCAGGGTGCAAAACGAAAAAGTGCTGCGTCGCTCTAGAGATTTTCAGATCAGATCGGCAAGCCGAGGAAACGAGACGAAAACCAAACTCGACTCGAGAGTTCTGTCTACCATTAATCGAACCCGTGGCGAGGAGGCAACCCCCTGGGCTGGGAGAGGAAAGAGAGCTCAAGCTCGGAGGAAGATGTCGTCGACGTTCAGCGGTGATGAGACGGCGCCCTTCTTCGGCTTCCTCGGCGCCGCCGCCGCCCTCGTCTTCTCATGTAATCTTCTTCTTCCTCCGTTTTTCGCGATCAAGCGATTCGATGCGTAAAGCTGAGATTTTTTTTAAAGAACTGGGAGATGTTCGTCGGGCTTGTGCTTGCTTTTATGTGAACAGCCTAGTTGATTTGTGGGTCGTTTCCTTGTTGGATCTACCACGATCCGTGATTTGGTTCGATGTCGACGAGTTCATTCCATGCCCTGATTCCCACGATTTGGGGATTCTTTCGCGCGACTAGATTCGATCCGATTAGCGAGGCTGCGAGGGGATGTCGGAAAGCAAAGTGCTTTGATTTGATTTTCTTTGAGGGTGCTTTCTTGATCTCACACCTCATGCGCAGGCATGGGGGCCGCGTACGGGACGGCCAAGAGCGGCGTGGGTGTGGCGTCCATGGGCGTGATGCGCCCGGAGCTCGTCATGAAGTCCATCGTGCCCGTCGTCATGGCTGGTGTGCTCGGTATCTACGGCCTTATCATCGCCGTCATCATCAGCACCGGGATCAACCCCAAGGCCAAGCCCTACTTCCTCTTCGACGGCTACGCGCACCTCTCCTCGGGGCTCGCCTGTGGCCTAGCCGGACTCGCGGCCGGCATGGCTATCGGCATCGTTGGTGATGCTGGAGTCAGGTAAAAATGCGACGGCTTTGATTTATCTTTGATGTGGTATATCTGCTCTTAGTGTTGCACGTTTCTGGATAAGTATGATTATCTGAGGAACATTACGTGTTGACCAGTAGTTTTGAAGCCTTTATTAATTGTTTAGTGGATCAACTTTGTGTTTGGATCTCACGACATGATTAATACCACTGCACTTTTACATTTGATAATAGATCCATTCTGCTCGAACTTAAGTTCATTACTATCTGTTATTGGCTGATTAATGTTGGTAGTAGCTCTTGCCCTATAATGTCAAGGCTTGTACTGTTCGATTGCTTTTAAGGATGAGTAAATTAAGACTTAAGCTCTACAATCCTAGATTATGTTTCTGGAGGCTCCTGTTTGCATGTCGATGTGGTTGAGATGGTTATAACTAAGATGAGAGTTATTGAAAGCTTGGATTCTTATCATGTTAGTTCTTTGTGCATATGCTGTTCTTTTGTCCCTATAAAGTGAAAATACCACTAAAATTGTCTGGATGCCATTGTAAATTAGATATAGAAAACATGACATTAGTGTAACTTTTGCAATCGAAGGAAACTTGTCTTATTTGGACTATTACTATGTTATTATAGTATTGTTCATTCAGGATATATATAGTATTACCATTATCATTCTTTTTTCATTCAGATATTGTGCTTTGTAGAAATTTTATTTTGACCAAGAAAATTGTTTTCGGTTTGAACAACAAAATGCATGTGTTAGTAATAGTAGCCTGGCATGTAATGTGCTTTTTGCGTGAAGTTTTCATAGGAGTATTGCATACTATTGATGATTTAGAAATACAGAATTGCTATTATGTTTTTGTCCTAAACTGGAGTATGATCAGCGTATAGTTTTTTTCCCCGATGGCGTATAAGTTCTTCTGTAAGCATGCAGAATTTTCTTTTGATATGGGAACAATTAAAAGGGTTATTTGACTGGTCAATACTGTAAGATAACTTGTGGATATTGATTCATTCTGTTACATTGTGATGGGGTCGAGGATTAGTGTTTAAGATAAACTTGTAGAAAATTTAAGGAAAGGGGGTTTTATTTCATGTGTTATCTCTATTGAAGCTAATTTAGTTGAGCGTACGGGCTAGATCAGAAAGTTAATTTGGTTCTATACTTCTATTATTTGCTTATGGCTTGATATGATACTTGAAGCTTCTTCTTGTTCTTAACCAAGTATTATCCGATGCTCGTTATGAAGGCTGCGCTGGAAGTTGCCTGCTTTTGAATGTTGTTTTGATTGTTGGGATAATTGATTGCAGGGCAAATGCACAACAGCCGAAGCTCTTTGTGGGCATGATCCTCATCCTCATTTTCGCAGAAGCGCTTGCCCTCTACGGCCTCATCGTAGGCATCATCCTCTCATCCCGTGCCGGTCAATCCCGTGCAGATTAGGCATTTTCCACTACCATTCCGCAATTACCACACAGGTTATATATTCTTGAGGAAAGCTGAAACTTGGAAGTTCTAGTTTTGATGTATTAAGGAATGATTTGTAGCTTAAGGAAGGTGGCACTTCCAGTCCTATTCTTTTTTTGGTCGTGGTGGTCGTTTGCTGTTGTGCAGGGGTTTTTGGGATAGGCTGGATTGCTGCTCCTGGTCAAATGGGTTTAATCTTATTCGTGGTGAATTAAAAAAAAAACATTGCATTGTAGCAAAATAAATATTATTATATATTATGTTCATCCCTTTACTCAAATGCGTGGATTTGTAGTTTTTCACTAATGCTTTTTTTTATCATGAGTTAAGTTCATGGTTATGATTCAGTCTACTATGATAGCTTACGAGTTGTGTGTGATGTTCGTGAATTTCCTGTGGCTGGCGAGGCATGAGCTGGTGGTCCGAAGTTGACGATTGCTCTGTATGATCGCACGAGTTACGCTCGCAGCTAGAGAGTTCGACTAATCTGCTCTCTTACCACGTAAGTCGTGGACCCATCCATGTCCTGGGTGGGGGTGGCACGCGTTTATATCTCAAGAGTTACTGCATTTGTGCATCTGCTTGTAGTTTACGCATCGTTCAGACAGTAACAGTGTCCAAATCTGCCTATTCCACTGTGCAATCAAGTCATGGGACTCGATGGCAGTAAGGCCTCGTTTGGTACGGTTCTAGATTCCAGTAGAAACGGAAACGGTTTCAGATTCTTAGTGAAACGTTTCAGATAGAATCAGAATCACTTTCTGCAAATCGTTTGGTACGGTTCCAGATTCTAGTAGAAACTAGTAGAAACGGGGTTGAAGGTGATTTAGCCCGGCGTGGAAAAAGAAGAAACGTTTCGAGGAGAATCGTTTCAAGTTTTAGCCCGTTTGGCTGGGTTTCTTCCGAATTCTAGTAGAAATAAGCTCGGTTTCAAATTGCCAAACGGGGCCTAAGATTCAGTTGAGGTTACATCAGAGAGTGTGCTGAAAAGAACAGAAACGCTCTCTGGAACGGAAGGAACCCTCCATTCCACAGAGTAGAGTTTTCGCCGGATGTGCAGGGAGCATACAAACAAGGGAATTGATAGGCCATCGACCGAGCGATCCTCAGGACGCCTCGTTCTCAATTGCCTTTTGCCCTCGCTGCTCCCATTAATTACTCTGCCTCCACCACACGTGTGACAACGTATTTCAATTTCAATTTGCCTTTTGTCTAATTTTGTTGAACAACATATTCCAATTTGTTATTGTCTGACCTCTCAAAAAAAGTTGTATTGGGCTGTTTTTTTTGCAATGGGCTATGGGATTTGTTGCACCCTAGCATTTTTCTTGTTGCGAGACATTTCTAATTTTGTTGCGCAAATGTTTCAATTTGTTGCAGTCTGACCTCTGAAAAAAATAGTTCTATCGAGCTCTTTTGTTGCAGTGGGTTATGTGTGTTAGGATATACTATCTCTTATAGTTATAGATAAGTTTCTGTTATAGGTAGAGTCCTATTCCTATTCCTTTCCCTCATGTACTCTATATATTGTGGCCATTGGCCCTCATATTGAATACAAATCATATTCATAACATGGTATCAGAACATAGGTTGAAACCCTAACCCCCATCTTCTTCCGCTGCTGCTACCACCGGGAGGAGCAATCTCCACTCTCAGGGGTGGCCATGCACTTGCGCTCTTCCCGTCGGCCACGACGATTCTCCACGCTGGCCTTCCTCATTTGGTCTCTGCTCTAGCAATTCGTCGACGCCGCCCGTGGGGATCTCCAGCAGTGACGTTCGCCTGCCTTGCCTATCAGAGCAATAGGGTTAGGGTTAGACCTCCTGGGCGTTGCACTTGCGCTCACCTTCTCTTCCGGCCGTTTCGTCTCGTCTCGGCGGCCTTTACCTGCTTTGGCCTTCATCCGTGCGTGTGCGCGTCTCCTGCAACGTCGCCTTCATCCGTGCGACCGCTGACCAACGTCGTGCCGCGCGTGGCCTCCTGCAGCGTCGCCTGCCACGCGCCGCTTCGCTCCGCGCTGCTGCAGTGCGTACCCTTGCCCTGGGCGGTCGACGAGCAGGGCCCAGCGTCGCCTGCCGCGCCGTGCCGTCTTCTCCGCTCTGCCGGGTCCGGACGCCGTTGGTGTTCTTCGCGTTCCTCACCTCGGCGCCGCCTCCGGCAGCCGTCCGCTCGATCCGGCCCGCTACTCCTCGCCGCGGTACCGCTTTCGGCAGTCGTCGCTTCGCTTCGGTGTCGCCTCTGGCTGCCTCGGTGAGCCGCCTCTGGCCTGCTGCCTTAGCGCCGTCTCCGGCTGTCATCTCCCCGCCTCAGGCCGGCTACCTCCGACCGACGCGCTTCGGTCTCGCCGCCCTGCGCCTGAGCCGGTCTCCATCGATCTAGACCGAAGCCGCCCATCCGGTCTCTGCTGACTCCGGCCATCTCGTCGACTCCTGCTCACGCTGCCTTCGGCCGCTGACTCTGGTTCCTCCGAGCGACGCCGGCCTCCAAGTCCTGACAGATACTCCAAGTCCTGCCATCCGAGCCGGTTGCTCTGTTCTTCTACACATTGGATTTTCGGAAGATGCTTCACGGGCTGGCTAGTATATATGACAGAGTTCACGTCCGTGAGGCTCAACTTCCCTGACAAGTCAAAGGCTTCAGTCCGGTTCCACTTTCACGTCTGTGACAAAAAATAAGCAGAATGTCGCCGGCTTCTGGTTCTTCAGGAATCGTTTCTGTTCCTCGCTACCCGGTCATCTTTGATAGTCTTCTATATGGCTGGCTTGGCTCATGTTCGTTTGGCTCGGCTTCGGTTCTTTTCAGCTAGGCTCGGCTCATTCAGCATAGCTCTGTCATCTTGGCTTGATGGCTTTCGGGCTACTGCTTTTTAGTGCTGCGGCTAGTAATTCTTAATATTTTCTTTAGTCTTCCGTTGCGTTCATCCAAGTCTTTAGCATCTTGATTCTATCGTCGCTTGGCTCTCTCATCGGCTTGGCTCATTTTGTCAACTTGTATTACCTTAGCTCGGCTCGTTTTGTCGGCTTCGTCGACTCGTACCGTCGGCTCTTTGTCGTCGACTCGGCCCTACCTTCGACTTCTGTTTGTCGATTTGGCTTCATCGTCGACTCGGCCCTACATTCGACTTCGGTTCGTCGATTTGGCTTCTTCGTCGACTTTTCATCATCAACTGGGTTCTTCGTTGACTGTTCTTCGTCAGCTCGATGTTTCAAGAGTTACATGCTATGACGGCTTCTTCAGGACTATGACTTTGGATTTTTCCTATTTTAGTTCATCCCTTCCAAATGCAATGCTATTGCATACGCCTTGCATTTGTGGGGGGTGTTAAGGATATATTATCTCTTACAGAAAAACTAAAAAACGGTATACCGTTGCAACGGTATACCTCTGAAACTCATGAAACTTATGATTTTTTTGCACTGAAACTCATGAAACTTAGCACTAAAAACTGATAAAACATGAAACTGATGAAACTAAACACTGAAACTCATGAAACCAGCACTGAAACTGATAAGTTTCATAAGTTTCATGGCTATACCGTTGCAACGGTATACCGTTTCCTAGTCACTCTCTATCTCTTATAGTTATAGATAAGTTTCTGTTATAGATAGAGTCCTATTCCTATTCCTTTCCCTCATGTACTCTATATATTGTGGTCATTGGTCCTCATATTAAATACAAGTCATATTCATAACAATGTGATCTGTTGCATCCGACCAATTTTTGTGTTGCAATAGGAGATTGTGTTTTGTTTTTTCTGTATATGCCATTGTTGAAGCCGGGCAGAATTTTTGTTGCATACTGCGGTAATCATCGTTGTGCTCATGGTGATTTTCGGTTGCACCACGAGAACTTTTCGATTAGATAAAATTGGTGTAACAATTAGATGTGGTCTTGCGGATGGATAATTTAGTGGTGGATATTTGACTTTTTCTTATAAAATGAGTAATTGGGATTGAGATCAGAGAGGGGGAACTTGTTGGGTACTTCCATGAGGTTGAAGACAATGTGCAAGCATATGTTTTGCCGAGAAGGAAATCTGATGGTTATAGTTATTGATATGATGAAGCATATGTTTTGCTGAGAAGGAAATCTGATGATTATAGTTATTGATATGATGAGTACCATAAAACTATCAATGATGTCTAATGTACATCCAAGCGCTAGTGGCTCCCTACAAACAAGCTAACAACACGTTGGAAATCAATTTTCCCATCTACCTACGTCTGTCTCATCACCGCCCACTTTTGTCTTCGCTAAAACTGCGGCTGAAACGTATTTTCTTCTCGCTATTCTTCATTATCAAGAGAGCCTGCAGTGTAGCGGCAGCGGCAGCAACAATAGCAAGTTCATGCTTGCAGTAGACAGCTACAATCAGGTTCACAAAACTAGTTGATTTTCATGATTTTCGATCTTATCAAGCTGATTTGATATATAAAATCGATTAGTAAACCAGTTAAATTCAAAGAATTTTTTTTTAAAAAAAGTAAAACTTCGAGAGAGAAAAATTATGCAATACAAAACCGGTTGTTATTCAATCAAAAATCATGTGATAGTGTGTCAAGCTTCAACACGCGATCAAAACCGGCCGGTTTTCGATTTCTTTGAATCTTTTTCAAAAATTTTGAATTATTAACCCTTCGGTTTCTACGATTTTCCAACGATTTTCGGTTCGATATTTTTGAATTTCAAATTTCAGTTTTTCGTCAGTTTTTTCAGTTTCCATTTTGTTAACCCTGCTGCAATCCAATTCACGTAACAAAAGCTAATTACTTCAGTCTTCACTACCGAGAGTCCAGGCGTTGGCACCCAGAAACGAGGCAAGAAGCGCGATGATCAGAGTATCAGACGCGCGTATCGATACCACACCCCTGCGGCCGTCGCCGCCGCCAACGTCGTGCAGGCCGGCGGCTGGCGGCCGGCGGCCACTGTGGGCCCGCGCTAGGTGACCCGGTTCGCCCGCTCGACGACGTGCACGTGGGCGGCTCGGTGAGGACGTCCGTGAGTATCACGTCCCGGACGCTCCGTCCCAGTTTTGCACCGCCCACTGACTTTGGAGCGTTTCATCATCTCCAACAGTTTTCTCTAAATTTAGATCTTTATATCTTTACATACAAAATTTTCTAAAAAGATTCTTTCTCTATATCTTTTTTCTCTCCGACAGCGATCCATAAATCTCACTTTCTATTTTCTCCATCATATATTATAATGATATTTCATAACCACCATATGAGCAACGTTCAGGGTTCACAAAACCGCGGTTTTCGATCGTACCGCTCCGGTTCGAGATGCAAAACCGCTCGGTAAACCGGTCTAATTAAAAAAAATTAAAAAAAAAATTAAAAAATTTGAAAAAATTTGTATGTTCGGTTTTTCGCGTAAAACCGCGGTTTATCGCGTAAAACCGTTGAAAACCGTTTTCGAAGAGGTCGGGTTAGTTTTTCGTGAAACCCTAGCGGTTTTTCGTAAAAACCGAGCGGTTTACCGTGAAAAACCGAACGGATTTCAAATTTTTTCAATTTTTTTGGATTTTCCAACTCTTCGGTTTTTGATGGTTTTTTGGCGGTTTTTCGCGCGGTTTTTGCGAAAACCGTACCGCGAAAACCGAACCGGTTTTCGCGGTACGGTTTTGTGAACCCTGGCAACGTTTACTTCTTACCGGGAAAAATTCGAACGGCTATTTTTAAATGCATGAATTTAAAATTTGAAATTTATTATAACAGCCATCGTAATGGCTATATCGTAACAACTATATTTTTTTTAGCTATATATATCGTAATGGATGAATAATTCCAACTGGAGCGATGATCAGGGGGTGGGGCATCACTGCAAAATCATCAAGAAAAATTCTTGTGTTCTGTATATAGGCATGTTATGGTAAAAAAAACTCATTAGTTGGCACTAAAAGCACAGTCATTGCTGTACATCAGAATATAACCAAAAAAACCATGAGAATCGGACACAAAGAGAGGAACAGATTGTGATCTACTGTTTGGCAACTAGTCCCTCGTTGATCACTATGTGAAGCTACGACATTTGCTCATTCAAGCCCGTAAGTCCTAACAAGGGGCCGAACAAACTGACAATGTTAGGACAGACAATCGACCAAAAAAAAAACTAAACTTCTAGTTACCATTTCTTCAAGGAGCAACGTCTGATCGTGCTTCCACAAGAACCCCAACGAATATAGCTTATGTAAACAACAAAATTAGAAGTCCTAACAACAAGCAAGCATTGTGCTGACAGAAGCTAGATACAGATACACATTAATACTGACAGTCCCCAATAATCTACAAAAAAAAAAATAGGGTTGTATTCGCGCTAAAAACGTGAAGTAGGGTTTCTAGCCTCAAACACACAACACAAATGCCGGGTTTGCAGAGTGTGCCAGTCGATTTGACCTGCAATCGACAAGGTAATGAATTTGTAAGCACAACTAGCCGATAATGAAATTATCGGCTTAACTCCGATCGGCTATGGACCGATAAGGGGAGAACTAGATCAGCTTATTAGGGCAAATCCAAGGGGGTAAAGGTAGATCGGCTTTGAAAGGCGATGCGCAACAAGCAAAACAGATCGAACCTGGAGACAAGTCGACGAGAATAACAAATTGGCGATACGCAACTCTTTATTGATCTCAACGGCTTACAGAGGAAAGATTGCTACAAAAAACTAGAAAAATAGAAGCGTAAATATTGTATGTGTTGATTGATTCTTCGATGCCCTTCGTCTTCTGGTCCGCCTCTTTTATATGCCTCAGCCGATCCGAGTCCTGCATGGATACGGCAACCGAATCCATATCGGCTTTAATCCGATCTCTTTCCGTTTTGGCAACTAAATCATTGTTGGTTACGGTGTACCTTTTAATCCCAACTTCATCATACCTTCCATTTTTAAATTGGGCCGATATTTACCGTATGCGCCAAATCTTGGTGCAAACATATGCCCCCCATTTTTGGAAGATAACTTGTTGTCTTCCAAAAATCGTATCAGCTTTTACCGTCGGCTTCTTAATCGGCTTAAACAAATATCTCCATTTCTTTCTGGACTTAGATAGATCCATCTTTGTAGCTATATTGATGCAGCCGATTATCCTTGGCCTTCTTTTCTGCACTTAAATGCCGATAGTTCCCAGATGCCTCAATCAACCTTAGATTTCGATTTCTATAAGCTCTTCATTTTTCCAAGTGTAATCCATGTCGGCTTGAATACCAGGAACCGCACATTTCAGCCATCATATGAATTATACCACCCTTCCGTCTTTGCCCGACAACTAGGTTTCGGACAAACCATTCCTTGTTTCCCTGTGCTCGGTTGCCTCGAACCCAGATCTCGGGTGACCAACAAAACTGCTGCGGAAATTGTGCTTGAAGTGGCCGACGATCTCCAAATTCTTTCACTGCCCCGCTTTTTCCTTAATTCTCGTCGGTCGAGCCCCTTTTCGCAGTGGTGGTCCTCTGTGGCTGAGGCTCTTCTATTGGATAGAACTCCGTCGGATATCATCTCCCTATTTTTGCCTAATTTTCATGAGCCGACGGTAGTTTCTACCAATGATTCCAGTGAGAGTTCGGGGTACACCAACTCCTTGATAGCTGTAGAGGTATCTGATCGCCTATTATTTCTACCAAGAAAAACTCCGTTTTATAATCGGCTTGTCTGAAATTTTTTCCATCTTTGCAAGATAGGACTGTGACAAGCTCTGGCAGGCAAGCTGTCACGACCCTTGGCACCGGATCAACCAGCACGTGAGCTATGAGCAACTCAATCGAAGAAGCTTGGTACAGGAGGAACAACAAGGGAAGCAGACGCTAGGAGAAGAGGAAGAACAGAGAGCGTGGAGAGGAAGAAAGAAGACAGCAAAAGGGAAAGCAAGTTTCAGTTCATTTTCTTTTCTGTCCGATACAATTGGCACTTCCTTCTCTTATAAGCTATCTCTCTCTCTCTCTCTCTCTCTCTCTCTCTCTCTTCTCTTACATGTGGGTCCAGCCCAAGTGTTACATTACCGCCCCCATGAGAAATTGCTTGTCCCCAAGCAATTGAATTACCGGACCTTGGCTTCCTATGATTCCAGGATCCCATTGCACATGATACCCAAGCACAAATCCTTGAGAACCCACTCTCACAGCTTCTGTATTTGGATTTGGAGGAAGCACATTGATACCAACTGGGCAAGCACCGAAGTCTTGTGCTAATTGAAGGAACTCAAACAATCCAAGTCCATCATCAGTCCAGTAATCCCAAGCATCATTGAAGTGACCAGGTCTCTCCTCCCAAGGTCCAACAATATCACTCCAGCGAAATGCAGTTAACAGATAACTTCCCATGACATAATCGCCACCTTTGCTGGTTGTAAGCTGAAGCTTGAAATTAGAATTTGTCTTACTTGATGGCAGATCAAACTCAACCTTCTTCCACTCCTTACCAGCCATGTCGGTATGAGCATCAAATTTTTGAAAACCATCTGAGCTTGTCAAAAGAACTTCTTGGCGCGAGTACTTCAGATCAGGCATTCCAGAAAGTAAACACCTAATTCCTGGGTCCCATTGATTCCTCTGAAAAACCTTCTGCCATATAGCTTCTTGACTAGAGAAAGTATGAGGCAAATTGATTCCTTGAAGAGTCATCCAGTCAATTTCCTTCTTCCAGCGCGCCCAATCCCACCAAGCAAAAGGATAACTGGATGTAACTGCATTCTGGTAGTAGCTCCATTCAACAAGTTTTCGATTCAACACGCCACCCAACTGAACACGGGATAGTGACCCAGGATGTGGAACAGAATATAATTGTGCACCACCAGACCGAGCAGTCCCAGAAATTTTCTTGGTTCCATAAGAATCGATGCTAAGCAACTGTTGACCAGATTTTCCTGAGTTGATACTTGCATTTGAACCTTTTTCATCATCACTAAGAATATTACTGGGAAATGCAAGTGAATCTTCATTGGTAAGTACTGAGTCTGCATCAATAAGTTTAACAGCCCAACTTAGACGGCAAGCAAATGGTGCAGCTGATTCTCTCTTCAGGGAACCTTTAGTAGCAAATGCATCCCCCAAAAGAGCCTCTCCAGAAATGAAATTCGCCACAAAGAAAACACATCTGAAACTAGGCATTTCGAAAATTTCCAGTTTACCATTTTCAGTACAGATGACGCAATATATGTCAAACTGATCATGAGATGAACTATCATTGCCATCAATAGTCTCGGTACTACCAGTAGATAGCCATGCCTTACTACACCTCTTCCTCAGCCATGGCTCACGACTTTTGTCATGATAAAGTATACATGCAACACCCTTCTCAAGTACGTCATGAGGTTCAGCTTCTTTCTCCCTCCATTCAACACACTCAGGTGGACTCTCTCTAGCATCTGAAATTGGCGGCCTAATGTCTTCTTCATTTACGTCCTTGCTGGAAACTGCTGAAGGTGAGTCAGAACCTTTTGTGCCATCGACGACTTCACCAAGAACGACTTCATCAGTCTCGTCATCCACATTTGGTAAAGATAACTCTGAATTCGGGAATGGGGAAGCTTCTGAACTGATTGAGCTGTCATTCAGTGCTTTGTCCTCATCAAATGCAAGCTCTGATGGAGAAACTAGGTTTCCAGATCCTTCTCCCATAGTGAGGAGTGCCACAGCACGAGCCGTTGCTTCCAGCTGTTTGGCGAGAAATTTTTGATTCATCGCACGCTGCTCCACCTCCTTTGCGAAACTCTCAGTCCGCCTCATCAGTTGTCGCTGGGTGGTATCAAAGGATTCCAACCGAGCGCAAATGAGATCGAGCTTTCCTTTGATTAAGGCTAACTGTTCCTCCTCTGACAGTCCGCCAATCACATCCATCGGCGTGGTTGAAGATGCGCTGCTCAAGCCCACCTCTGGCGTCTCCGAGGCGCAGCTCCGCGCGGGTTGATCGCAGCGGCTGGAGAAGGGCGAGGACACGGCAGATCCCGCGACCTGGGGGTAGGCGGCGGAGGAACCAAAAGCGAAGGAGATCGCCATGGCTGCGCCGAGGAAGACGCCGCGATGCGCGGTTGACGGCGCGTGCAAGATCCGGTCGGGGCCGTCTGGTGTCGGTGCGGACGACGGTTGACGGCGCGATCCGGAGGGCTCGACGGAGTCTGGGCGACGAAGCGATGGAGCGAGAGGAGGTCGGCGTAGCGCATCTGGCGGAGGAGCGCGGCGAGCGTCGTGGATGGTGGCCGCGCCGGGCGCAGCGGCCGGCGGCGCGCGTGAACCGGCGACGACGCGGAGTCGCGGGGGCTTGCGAGTCGAGGTTGGAGCGCGGTGGAGTGCGTGCTGGAGGTGGACGCAGTGGATCCGAAGATGGCGGCGTCGGAACCCGGGTAGATGGCGAGGTAGACGGAGGTGCGCGAGGGGCGGCGGTGGAGGCGAGGAGCGGTGCGGCGGCTCGAAGGAGGAGCGGCGGACGGCGCTGGTAATCCGATCTTCTCTGTCGCCTGATCGGAATTTAACAGGAGCGATCAATCGATCCCCAACCGGATCGCCGAGCTCTGATACCAATTGTCACGACCCTTGGCACCGGATCAACCAGCACGTGAGCTATTAGCAACTCAATCGAAGAAGCTTGGTACAGGAGGAAGAACAAGGGAAGCAGACGCTAGGAGAAGAGGAAGAACAGAGAGCGTGGAGAGGAAGAAAGAAGACAGCAAAAGGGAAAGCAAGTTTCAGTTCATTTTCTTTTCTGTCCGATACAATTGGCACTTCCTTCTCTTATAAGCTATCTCTCTCTCTCTCTCTCTCTTCTCTTACATGTGGGTCCAGCCCAAGTGTTACACAAGCAGCCACCCCTGTAGCTCCATCGGGTAGCGGTCGTCAAAAGAGGACGGGCCAGGCGACGGGCCTTACAGGTTACTCGTCAGGTACCCTTGGCATCCAAAGTCCTTCCCAGTCGGAGCTTGCCAAAAAACAGCGCCCCGTCAGTATGTATTGTTACCGTTAGCCATTTTTGTTCCTTATTTCTTTCATCGTTAATGCATCCAAAGCATCCATGCACCAGCTCCAAAGCAACCCATGCATGAAGCTCCAAAGCATCCATGCATGCATGCGCCGACAGGGTGGAATGCATGCAGGCTATGCAGGCTAGGTCCTTGTATGCCCCCATCTTTTTTTGCATGCATGCATCTATGCATGAAGGGCTGGCGAGCTTTGCTTTTTTAGCATGTGAGGAATCTCAGCTGAAGAATCAATTCGTCACTCGTCCATCACATATGTCGGGAAAATATTTAAAAAATCAAATGCAGCCACCGCGTGAAAATAAAAAACGAATAAAAACAAAAAAATTTCAAATCCAGCCGGGAAAATTTTTTTTTTTTTTTGAAACCAACGATCGCGGTCCTTTTTAAAAAAATAACAAAAAAAAAAATTTGAAAACAGCGGTCCCTAACCGCGACTTTTTTTAAAAAAACAATTTTTTTTTAATGCAGCGGTCCTTGACTGTGACTTTAAAAAAAAACAAATTCTTTTTTTCTGAATGCAGCGGTCTTTGACCGCAACTTTTTAAAAAAAACAATATTTTTTTTTGGAATGCAGCGGTCCTTGGCCATGATTTTTTTAAAAAAAAAATAATTTTTTTGTTTCCTCGCTCCCCGAGCGTTGGATTTTTAAACTTTTTGTAAAAAAAAATCTCGCGCTCTGGCATCGCAGAATTCCAAATGAAAAAATATTTAAAACAATTTTATTTTTGGTTTCATGCGCTCGCCGAGCGCTGGATTTTTGATTTTTTTTTAAATCTCGCGCTCTGGCATTGCGGAATTCCAAATAAAAAAACTAAAAAATATTTAAAACAAATTTTTTTTTTTGTTTCCTGTGCTCCCCGAGCGCTGGATTTTTGATATTTTTTAAAAAAAATCTCGCGCTCTGGCATCGCGGAATTCCAAATAAAAAAAATAAAAAAATATTGAAAACAATTTTTTTTGTTTCCTGCACTCCCAGAGCGCTAGATTTTTGATTTTTTTTTAAAAAAAAAATCTCGCGCTCTGTCATCACGAAATTCCAAATAAAAAAATGAAAAAATATTTCCGCATCCGGGATCCGCGGCGTTTTACTGTTTGCAGGCTATTTTTGAAATTTCATGCGACGAACGGCTAGACCCGTAAAATAAATTTGAAAGAGGCCAGAACAGTAAAAATTTCGTTGGAAAGCTTATCGAGTCTACTTTTTAGAAAATCAAAAGCCACACTATTTTTTATTCTGCGCAGAAATAAGCATATGTTACGGCCGTTTGAATAGGCACCGGTAAGATTGCAACGCAAGCTTGCAAATGTGCAATGTCTTCGCATACACATCCTTCTTAAAACAGTGTAATCGCCTTAGAATTCAAACATACCGCCCTTGGCAATCAGTTTACCTACGTACGTCTGTCTCACCACCGGCTTCCACTGTTGTCTTCACAAAAACAGCGGTTGAAATGTACTGTGTTTTGAAAGGGAGCATCTCCAACAGTTCTTAATATCTATATCCTAAACCTAATTTTGAGATTGATTGGAAAATTAAGTGCTCCAACAATTCCTCAAACTTGATCCCTAAATATTCGCAAGCCCAAAACAGGGACCCGGCTGCCTCAATTTTTCGCCCTGCCGCTGCGCTCCCAATCACGGAATCGCGCCCCTCCCACGGCGAAATCGTGGTCGCAGTTTGCTTCGCGCCGTTGAGCTCTTCCCCCACCTCCTGGTGCAGATCGAGGGGCCTCCCGCCGCCTCCTCTCCCCCGCCGCCACCTCGTCCTCTCCACCCGACGCCGTCGCCGCCGCCTCGCCCTCTCCGCCCGACGCCGCCACTACGTCGCCCTCGACGCCCGACGCGGGCCGCTACGTCGCCATCTCCGCCCGACGCAGCGACTTCCTCTCCGCCTGACACAGCGGCTTCCTCTCCGCCCATCTCACTAGCCTTTTTGTCTCCTTCCTTCCTGTGTGCACTGCAGAGCACAGGCTCTGTGACTTGATTTGTTTCCTTGAGTTCAACGGCAGGAGGCTATACATGGACTCCATGATTTCTGGTTGATTACTCAAATGCAGTAATTTAGTTTCTCTTGCATGTTGGCCGCGGAGAGTTTTCAGAATTTGACACACTTTAAAATTCGCATTTCGGAATTTGACACTCTGGCCCACTGTCATACACACAGACGGTCCCATATGTCATCCAAATAAGCCGAAAGGCCTGCGAATTGAGTGTCAAATTCTGAAATTACACGTTGGGCGCGTGGAGTAGAATGGATGCGTCCATGTTTGAAATGACGGGGTGTTTCGTTCGGTACCGTTCGCCCTGCCATTCTGGATCCGGTCCATTTGTTCGTTTATATTCGTGCAATTTGTTGCTTCTGTCATTCGTACCTTGCTTCTTCTTGTTAATTGTTTGTTGCAACAGAAGCAAGCTTCACGGTGCTATGTTCCTTAGCTTTACGCCAGAAGGGTGCCTTGAAATCTAATTTGTTACATTTACATTTTTATCAACAAAACGAGAGTCTGACTATAAATTTGAGCATCATAGTGGGTTATCTATCCTATTTAATTCTTAATGCCTAGCGTTTTTAGCTGCAATTTCCAGTTATTAGCTTATCCTAGTCTGTTGTCACTTGGCAGCATATTTGCTGCTAGATTTTTTCTGGATTCAATTCACAATTGTAGTTTACTTCTGTCGATGCAGTATCCCAGCGCAATGATATCCTGGTGAAATCACAGTTGATGGGGGAGAAGTGGCCAAGCGTTTTGAAAGCATGAATTGCATAGGAACCTTTATCTATTGAATTGATGATCGTTTAAGAACTAAATTTTTTTGCATGTTTCTCACTTAGTTTTGACTTCTGACTGGAGTCTTGGGGACTTGGGAGGAAGAAGAGGGTGTCTTTCACAACGTTTCTTAGACAAAATGATCTATGTATGTGGCGTTATCAAGCTGTTTTTGTTCTTTACTTGAGAACATTCAGTTAGTAATAGCTCCGGTCGATGTGCAGACCATTCATACTGCTTACCCTCATCTGATCATCTTATCTACCCTTCCTCAAAACAAGTGTAGATGTAGTTCTCAAGATCAGGAAAAGGTATGATATAAACTCTGAGCTATAATGCCATCATGGGTATTTTATAAGAAATCTGTAAAATCTGCTCTAGCATGATTGTTTTGTGTAAAAAATTAAGCTTCCACATGTAAACTTGACAGTTTAAGCTCTTGAAATGCTCATTGTGTATAAAAATCCCCAAGGATTAGGAGTCTTCAGTCTGCATTCCAGCTAGAAGGATGATTATGTATGGGGTCTTGGTCTTCAAGATGCTGGCAAATCAGGATTGAGAACAAATGAGGATATCCAGAAGCATAAGTCATGTTTAGGTGCTGGTTGCTTTTGTTGTGCTATTTTTTTGAAAGAGGATTGTCGCAAAGAAGATGAAGCTTACTAACAAGAAGATTATGGCGAGGAGGCGCTCTTTTGCACCCTTTGCAATGCAGAGGTATTTATGCTCAGCTCCAAACCTATTCAGTGTGCATGGTATACCATACTTAAAGAGTTCCTACTCATTTTCTCCTTTTCTGCCAACACTATATGTAGTCACAGTAGTTTTGAAGACTGGTTGTGTTGTAAATACCTGCATCCTTTTTTTGCCAACATCATATGTAGTCATGAACCTAAGTGCTATAATTGGTGGTTGCATTACAGCAGTTGTTAAAGACGTGTGGCATCAAACAAATTATCATTTATCTGTATTCACTTAAATTTATGGTTGCATGAATGCAGCATGATGTCCAGTATTTAGACACTTTCAAGAATTTGGTAAAAGACAATATGCAGGACACACCGCTTTGTAAAAAATACTTTCCATAACGAGATAGTTTAATTTACTTCTGCTGCATAGGTAGATGCAGTCCTTATGACACACACAGATATGTAAATGCCCAAAGCAAATGAACTAAATTAATATGGATGTTGTAGTTGGTAAAGAAAACTCATATGAAGGATAATTACTGAAGGATTCATGCATGAGGTAATTCCATAAATCCTGTTTCTGTTGAAAACAGGTCAATTCAAAAGAAAGGAAAGAGGAGCAGGGCAAAAGGACAATGTTTATGAGATTAAATCAGTTATGATCAGTATCATCCACATCTGTGCTACTTATGGTTGTGAGTCTTGCTTGGGTATGTAGAGAAGTCATAGGTGTTGATATTTTTATCTGTCAACATTTATCTCTACTATTATAAAGCAGCAGTTGGTGGCAGTGGTGAGTTCTACTCATGTCATTAATTGCCCTACTTAATTGCCCTGCTTAATTGCCCTACGCAAAAAACGAAGCGTTGCTTTAATTAGCCAGCTTTCGCAAAAAACGAAGCATTAAAGATAGATGTTTGGTTTTATGAAATATTTTTTTTATTTTTTAATCTTTATTTTTCGTTATCAATTTTGTTTTTCGTAGCAACGCACGAGCATGTAACTAGTATTCTTTTAAATGCTGATAAGCTTGCATTGTGTGGATTTGATATTCTGAAAGCATTTTTCATGCTCCTAATTGTGATTGTTCATAATCTTATATGCATAAAGCTTGCTGTTGAGTGTGGAGTTGGTATTGCTGTTTTTGTTCGTTGCTTCACCGACAAAACAGCCATTGAAAATCAGATAGGGGAAAAGCTGGGGTATGGTCTTTCACGAGCACCCTTTGCAGTCATTGTGGCAAGTGTTAATACTTTTGTTGTTTTTCTTTTGTTGATCTAGTTTTCCAGCATATAGTGCAGTAGTTTTCATGTACATCTGGATTTCAGGATGACTAATTTTACAATTTCCATCCTCTTCATTGTGGCATTTTTGTAAGATGCAGAACCAAATCAGTAGTATTTTTGTGTAATATTGCCGTTGAGCTGAGAGAGAATAGTGAATTTAACTTATTATGAATAGAATTAGTCCTATTGCTGTTGTGTGCAACAGCAGTTGGGAGCAAACATTCCCACTGCTAGGTGCGAACTGCAGTCTTCAAGTCAGACTAGTAGTTTTTTGCCCAAGAAAAATCGGACACGGCTCACATCATTCTAAATACGCTGCTGATGTTGGTAGCTAGCCCACTCGGAAACGGCGCGAAGCAACAGAGCTAGCCCACTCGGAAAAGCCGCGAATCAACAGAAACTTCAAAACCGAGACAACCGAATCCAAGTCAGCATATTTGGGGGGGAAAAATTGGGAACTGTTGGAGTATGTCTTTTTTTTCAGACCTAAAAACAATTGGCAAACTCCCAATCTAGGATTATTGAGAGTCAATTTATTAGGAACTGTTGGAGATGCTCAACTCCCCCTATTCCTTGCTATTACGAGGGAATGTAGCAGCAGCAGCAGCATTAGCTGTACAACTGCGCAAGGTCCTTCTCGTACGCCTTCTTGATGACCTCCCTCTTGAGCTTGAGCGCAGCCGTGACGAGGCCCGACTCCGGGGTCCATGGCTCCGGTATCAGCTTGATTTTAGATGGGATCTCAAACTTCTCCAGTCGTGATCGCTTAGCAGCCTGAAAGAACAAATTGCATATCAGGTAATGATCATAGCTGTATATCATCCATATATGGTACTTAAGATGCTCCAAGCCTCCAACATATGGTGCGTGGCAGTGGGGTTGCATGGAGAGAGAGAATGCAATCGTCACAAAGACATTTAATTGAAGAAAGAAATTTGTCGAGCGGGACCATGAGTGAATTGCTAAATCAACCATGCATGCGATATTAAGAAGTTATAATAAACCAAAAATTGAAACCAGGGAGAGCACACACCTTTGCTAAAGATTGAAGAACTTCTTTGGCAGTCTCTTGCTTCTGGCACAAATCGGAATAATCAGTATACCTGATTCCTTGTTTTGAGGCCCAGTTTTTCAGCTCACTGTGTGCAGGCACGACAAGTGCAACACACTGGTTGTGGAAGGGGTCAGCGTGGATCATGATGTTGTCAACATATGGGCTCACACTCAGAGCAGCCTCCACCTGTGGTTGTATAATTAGCTAAATAGAGCCAATAGCTGCTTGTTTGAACAGAAAAAGAAGCCGGCTGACCTTTCCTAGAGACACATATTCACCATGCTGAAGTTTGACTATGTCCTTCTTACGGTCAATGATTTCAAGGCAGCCATCAGGGTGCAAACGCCCAATGTCACCAGAGTAGAACCACCGCATGCCTCTTTCGTCATCCTTCACAAGATACGTACTGTAAAAGACAAATTATCATGACACAGACTGCTTTGTGGTATTATTGTTAGCATACCTTGTAGACCTCTTTTGTTTTTGCCTCATTTTTGAAGTATCCTTTGGTTACATTTGGACCTCCAATAATTATTTCTCCCCGAGGCATTGGTGAATCGGTTGTCAAGTATCCACCTTCGGACCAGTCTATCAACTATCACATAGTTACCATTATGTTAGGAAAGAACCAAATATGAAGGAAACGGGAGAAGAATGTTGCTCGTCTGAATCTCAACGTGAGAGGAGAAGAGCATAAGACTGGAAGGGAAAAATCCAGTAACTGTCCAACGCAAATGTTCTTTTTGTGCAATATCTTATGTTTCTAACATTATGGTTAGGGGTCTAAAAATATAACTACTAGGCACTAGCTAGCCACAATGCATGCATATATATATGAACTAGACTGATTGCAAGGTTAGCGATCTGTTAATGCTATCAACAGATATGGAAACATTATGTCAAGCATTTGAAAACATGAGCTAATCGGTGATCTCTAATGTAAAGAAAACAACTTCCATACATACCTCACTAGATCTCTCTAAGACGAAGACATGATATCAACAGTTATATATGCATGGAAGATTGGAATAATAGCTTTGCTACGGAAAATGGATCTAAGCCAAACTAACATATGACTAGGAGACGAAAAAACATATATTTTGCGTGTACCTTAATGTATGAACAAGGCAGTGGACAACCAACACGACCAACAGATGTGTCGTTGTACTCAGAAAATGTCCCACCAGCACACGTTTCAGTTAGACCATATCCTTGCCCTATTGGAGCCCTGTGATAGCATAACTCAGCCTATCAATTCTGGGTTTGTAAATACGCTAAAACAATCATATGCAAGTTATACTTGAAATGTATGAAATTCAAAATTGGTGACCAAAAGTGGACTAAAAATGTGATATTAACAATAATAAATGACAATCGCTTTAAAAAAGAATTGTTTATTAAAAAATCACTTTAAAAAAGAATTGAGAATCTACATATCTCACCCAAGGCATATGTTGATAAATCTCTGAGTATCTCCAGACAGAGGTGCTCCGCCTGAAAGTATAAAGCGAATCCGTCCTCCCAAGATTGCACGCACCTTCTGAAACACAAGCATATCCCACAAGAGCTTCTCTAATCCCCATGCACCAAACCAACTTCCATTGACAGCAGCTAGCCGACGGCTATAGGCAATATCAAATAGTTTCTTTGCTACACCGCCTTTTGTATCTACCTGAATTCATCTCAGTATGAAAAATAGATAAGTCAAGATAACAGAAAAAAAAAGGGCAGAAAAGCAATGGATTATGGCATCGTAAAGGGCAATACATTTTTTCTTACGCCGTCACGAACACGGTCAAGTATAGCAGGTACAGCAGTCATGAGTGTTGGCTTCAGAGCAGAAGCATCACCTTGGGTCCCCCTTTTAATTTTATTTGATGTATCAGTCAAGGTCAAAGGTGATCCATATCCTATAGAAGCCCCAACAGCAGCAATAATTGTCTAAAAATCACATTTGCATAAAGCGAATTAGCATTACTAAACTAGTGATGCAGAATAGACTGAGGTATCAATATGTTATCTTATGCCTACCTCAGCTGCTAACTCAAGAATGTGTGCTAGTGGGAGGTACGCCAAGTAGACATCCTTCTTGCCAAGTGCAGGCACAATGGTCATAACAGCTGATACTGTAGCCAGGACATTGCGGTGGCTCATCATGACACCCTGTGAAAAAATTGTACAAATGAGAATAATGTTGCCTCAATCAGCAGGGGTTGTAGAGCAAATGAGCTCAGAAAATATGTGCATTAATAATTTACATATCATGAAGTGATCCAATATGAGCACTAGCGAGACAAAGACATACATCTCAGATCCAAAACTACGACCAAAAAATAAACATGCTGAACAACTAGGTTTTGAACAAACCTTGGGCATTCCAGTGCTGCCACTTGTATACATTATCACTGCAGTATCAGATGGGAGAGGCAAGTTTGCTTCAACAGGTGCTTCCAATCCTAACCTCTCTACCTCCTCAAATGACTGAACTCTCCAGCTGGTGCATTTTTGTGCCATCGATACTTCACTTGAGACACCTTCCTCAGTTATGTAGATGACATGTTTCACAGTTTCAAGTTGCCCACTTATATCAATAAGCTTTTTCAGTTCTTTCCGTCCGCAGATCACACTAGTTACCTCAGTCTAAAGAGTCCAAATATGAACAAGATTATCAGAGCATACCACGATCACACAGATAATACGTATGATGTATGTGTTACTTAACAATTAATATGAAAAAATGATATGCCAGTAACAGTTGCAGTGTTTGCTGCTTATCAACAAAAGAATGCTATGATTAATAATATTCAATTGTGTTGAGATTTTGTTATTATAAGGATGGATAACATGAGATAGTCAACTGACCTCATTTAGTGAGTGACATAACGCTTCCTCCCCCAAGGAGGCATAAATTGTGACAACTGTAATATTTTGCCTGAAGCATGCCTTGCAAATAGAAAAAAAAAATGGTTAGAGAACTTACAAATGATTTAAAGAGCTAAATGTTAACACTTGTGAAGAACATACGCAAAATACAACAGTATAATTGATTTCTCCATCAAGTGACACTTTGGTTAAGCTGAAGTCAGTTCATGTTTAAAAAAACAAAATCATGTGGGAATATACATGATCTCTTATATATTCATACCTCTACATTAATTCTATCCGTTCTGTCTTATTATGTTCATCTAGATCGCTAACATCATTCATTTATTCCCATACTTCTCATGAGAGCATTTCAGTCTATATGCAAGGATGATGATGGAACATTGGATATTTAGTATCTTTTGATTGTTCCTAGCTCTTACACGATATTGTCAAAAGAAAAGGAGAAGAATTGAGGTCAGGAATGCTTTTGTAATTACATCTATCCAGCTTATCCATGGAATAGTTACTTAAAACACCGATGTAGCAATCATCGTTTTAGGATCTATGCAAACGTAGAAATGGCATCCTTGTGTGCACTTCCCTATGTATTGTTACAAAACTTGCACTCTAAAAAAGAAACATCAAGACACTCGATGCACAAAAAGAACTGTGGAAGTACAGCAACTGTGTTTTCTAACCTAAAGTGCATGGGCAGAGAAATCTACCTGCAAGGCAATCTGCCACTCAGCCCGTGTATCAGCGAAGATAGCAACACGCTCATCCTTCTGGTGCCCAATTCGCAGTAGACCAGACGAAAAGTTGCAGACAGCCTTGAATGCCTCGACATAGCTTCTCCACTCGTACCGCCCCAAGTGGAGCTTCTCAAAGGATCTTCCATCAGGAGCCACCTCCGTTCCCCTTGCAATGAGCTTCCTGGTGCCAAGGAGGGGCATGTAGGCATACTGCTTGCACGATTGCTCAAACAGCTCCGCAAGTGTGAAAATCCCTTCCCAGTGTGTTTCGACAGGCTGCTCGAATCTATGGTTACGGATGGCGCAGCCGGGCTCTCCACCTACATCAGCCAGCACTCCCCTTTTCTTTTCGGCCTTTCTCTTGGTGAACAACAGAGATGCCACAAAAGGGACAACGAAGCCAATGAAATAAGGATTCATATTCCGCGAATGACAGCCTTATACTACTACTGGCTCACGGAGTGACGATACTGATCCACGGAGGTCTCCAAGTGATGAACCTGAAATTATAACTTCATGAGGTGAACTTTTCAAAAACTTGAAAGAACTAAACAAAATTATCAGTGATATGAATCGTTTTGTCATGTATAACCAATTATAAAAGGCTAAAAATATGAGTACCAACCAATCAGATGACTGTGCACATGGAACTTCAAAATCCGAAAGATTACAGGATTGCAACAAGTAACAACCAACCTGTGGAAGTTCACTTCTACAAGACAACAGCTCCAGCGTAAGGGAAACTACTACAGTGAGAAAGTGCTATTTGCAGAGCAGGAATTTTATACTATACTACAGAGAACACAAGAATATTTCCATTCAAACAAAGACCTGCTAATATAAAGATACTGTATCGATGCTAGAAAGTGCCAGTTCAGCGATGTCCCGCTTTAGCTAGGAAACCAAACCCGCCGGCCGAGCCGAGGCCCAAGCCACCTCCGGATGCGGAAGCGCGGAAGAGGAGAGGAAACCAAATCTAGCCGAGATGAAACACAAGAACAAACAGGGAGAGGGAAGGGCGAGCTGGCAACGGGGAGTTGGGGGACAGTACCTGGGGTGAGGCGGCGGAGGAAGGTTCGAGAAGCATCGAGAAGCAGGAGAGGGGGCAATGCAGGTGGCCAGGAGCGGCGGGGGGGCGGAAAGAAATAGGCGGATAGAGACGACGGCGACGGGCGGAGAATCTAACGACGCCAAGACCAAGAACCTGCAGCGCCGTCGGGGAAAGCTGGACTTTTGGTTGGGCTCGGGCCTCGGGGTGATCTCCGGCCGCCAGCGGATGCGATCCCGATCTGGCTTTGCTTTTGCTGGCGGAGAACACCTGGAATTAGAACCGAGATCACATGCAGTCACTACGACTGTGAGAAGTACGATAATAAAATTCACTACGGATTAATAGTAAATTAAAAATTAATTTATATAATAATTATATCTAAAAGTTGTCTCTAGATGCTGTATAATAGCTATCTCTTCTCTCTTGTACATAAATGATCTACCTATACTCCTGTACAAAGTCGGCTACTAAATAAGAGACAGCTCTCTTCTCTCTCCTCTTTTCTCACTCTTCCACATAGACCAACGCTAATGTCTACAGACTAAAAACCGGCTGAGGTGGCCTTATTGTACATGCCCTTAAGCAGTTTCCATGGGATTGTTCGATTCAAAATCGACGGTCTTTATTCGCTGAAAACACTGCACAATTTTTTTACTGTTTGCAAACATTGTTTATGGTACTGTAGCAGATCACTGTTTATATTTTTTTCTCGATCTGGACCATCGGTGAGCTCAATTGAATGATCTAAAACTATGAAGACTGCTTAAGTTATAGTCTTCATAGCAACTACACTTGATCCCTGTCGTTGGAATTGAGTCACCGCCAAATCGGATGTGCCTGTCTCCCTCTCTCTTGGTTTCCTATCTTGTTTCCTCTTCTTCCTCTCAACCCTATTTTCTCCAACCTCTCTCTCTCTGTCGAGGATTTTTCATCCTGAGAGCAATTTTGAGAGGATTTTCTACAGCATTTCAACAAACTGTAGAAATGATTCTTTAGCAAGTGAGTAAAGTCAAGATTTTTATATATATATAATTCGGACTCTTAATTCTTCACTGTGTCCAAGTAATGTTGACATCACGGTGAGTAATTAATGTCTAGTATAAAAGAATCCTGGCCGGCCGGACTAGATATATATGGTGGTGCAACCCTGTTAGCATCTTAGATCTTAACGCTATAAGCATGGTCCCTATCATCAGTTTCCTAACTGTAAGTTCTACCAACTTGATCAGCTCCAAATCCTTGACATCCTAAGGGCGTGACAGCGATCAGGCCCATGCTTAGCATGAATCTCTGCTAACTCCAAACCAATCAGGCCATCCTTATGGATGTTAGGAAATTTAGGTGCTTAAGATAGAAAGGTTATTTGTTAGAAAACATATATGCTTATAGATAAAAAGGTATATATTTTGTTGGGAAACTTAAGATCTTTGAGGTAGAGTCTGATTTTAGTTTTCTTTTTTTGTTGTTTTAGTTTCCTTTTTTATTAAGTTTGTAAAATGTTGTCCTTTAAACAAAGGAGAGAACATCTAGAAAAGTTGCAGTAGTTGTGCGACACAAAATTCCTCTTGTTAAGTGTGGGTCTTCTCGTGGTTTCTGCCGTGTGTGAGTATCGGTGGTTTTTCAACATTTGGTATCATAGCCTTGGTACTCTCGACCAGTGAAGCATGGCGGGATCCGACGATAAGACACCTCGCAAGGATCTCAAGCTACCGACGTCCAACAACCGCACCGAGGGGTTCGGCTCCGGCACGGCGGCGAGTTGACGGTGCATCGGGTGGTAAGGGAGATTGGAGGGTCCGTTGTATATCTGATGCTTACACGAACAAACTACGGTGAATGGGCTCTCTTGATGAGAGTCAACATGCATGCGTAAGGCTTGCGGGATGCGGTCGAGATGGGCGGCGCCAACATCTACTTCCAGGAAGATCAGATGGCATTGGCGGCCATCCTCCAACCCATTCCATTCGAGATGCTCTTGACGCTCGCTACGAAGAATACGACGAAAGAAGCGTGGGAGGCAATCAAGACCATGCACATGGGCGTCGACCGCATGCGCAAGGCGAAGGCGCAGGTGCTTTGGAAGGAGTTTGAAGGCATCTCTTTCAATGATGGGGAGTTGGTGGACAACTTCGCCATGCGCCTCACCGGCCTCATCAACGACCTTGCGACTCTCGGCGACAACATCGACAAGCAAAAAATCATGGAGAGATTCTTGTGTATGGTGCCACCAAGATACTTCCAGATTGCAATCTCAATCGAAACATTAGTCGATTTGAGCACGCTATCTGTGGAGGAGTTGACCGGGTGACTCAAAGTCACCGAGGACCAGTTTGAAGTCGACGCCGATGGTGCCGGTGGCTCCAGTGGCCATCTACTTCTCACAGAGGAATAGTGGGCCGCACGCGTGGTGCAATGCGGGCAGTACTCAACCGATGGAGGGCGCGGCAATGGAAGCGGTCGCGGTAGCGGCAATCGCGTTGGTGGCCACAACAACGACAGTGGCAGCCATGGTGGTGGCAGCGGCTGGCGCTGTAACAATAAAGCTGGCAAAGGCCGCAATGTTGTAGCACTGGCAATAGCTCTGGCGGTCGGGACATCTCCCGTGATGAATGTCGCTACTGTGGCAAGCTCGGTCATTCGGCTAGAGATTGTCGTAAGGCGAAGCAAGCCAACCTCATGCAAGCCGACGATGATCAGCTAGCGTTGCTCATGGCACACACTGGATTGGGCACCGATGCCAACCCAGAGGAGAATGAAGAGTTCATCCTCAATGAGGAGTGAGCGCAAGTGCATCTTGGCTGGGCCAATGACAAGCACGACGATGCTTGGTACTTCGACTCCGGGGCAAGCAACCATATGACGGGTTGCAAGGAGGTCTTCACTAAGCTAAGCATGAGAGTCACCGGATCCGTAATGTTCGGTGATGCATCGAATTCGAGGAAGAGGCACTGTGTTGTTCACTTGTTGAAATGATGAGCATCGTGTCCTCATTGATGTCTACTACATCACATAGCTCTGGAACAACATCATCAGCCTCTCGGTCAACTCGATGAGAATGGATGCCATATCTTGATCAATGAGGGCGTTCTTTGGCTCCATGATCAGCAGCAGCGACTCCTTGCCTTGGACATTGCACAACCAATGTGTTTGTTGGCACGGCTCGATGACAAAGCATGTGGTGGCATGTGCGGTTCAGCCACCTCAACTTTGATGCACTGCGGGCATTAGCATGTCGCAACATGATACACGTACTGCCACAGATTGATCAGCCAAATCAAATATATGATAGTTGTTTGGCTGGAAAGCAATGTCGCAACTCCTTTCCACAGAAGGCAAAGTATCGTGCCAAGGAGCTTCTGGAGCTAGTGCATGGAGACCTTTGCGATTCGATCACGTCGGCAACTTCAGGAGGAAAGCACTACTTCCTCGTCTACGACTTGAGCCAGTACATGTGGGTGAAGCTTCTTACGTTGAAGGATGAAGCGTCAGAGGCCATAATTCAGTTCCAATCCAAAACCGAGCTCGAAGCCAGGCGCAAGCTTCGCACCCTTCACACCGACCGAGGAGGTGAATTCACATTCGTGGTATTGACGAATATTGCACATATCATGGGGTCAAGCGACACCTCTCAGCGCCCTATTCTCTGTAACAAAATGGCATTGTTGAACACTAGAATCAAACAATTGTTGGGATGGCACGAAGCATGCTCAAGGTAAAGGAGATGCCCGGAGAATTTTGGGGTCAAGCGGTCACAACGATCGTCTACATCCGCAACCATTCAACGACAAAGAGCATTGACGGCAAGATGCCATACGAGGTATGGCATGGACGCAAGTTAGATGTTCTTTTTCTTCACACTATCGGTTGCATCGCACATGTCAAGGAGGTGAAGCCAAATGTGAAGAAGCTTGACGATCGAAGCAAGCCGATGGTATTTGGGGAGTATGTGGACCTTGGGTACTCACGTGGCAAGCCGCAAAGATCAGCCAAAAATGGGACGGGCCGAATTATTTGCCCAAGGCCGAATGCTATCTAGGCACTTCACTGTATTTGACACGGAGCAAAAAGGGGTAAAATCGCTTCGGCATCGGGCTCAGGGCGGATCATCAAAAGCTTCGAGTGTGTAAATCCCAAACAAGTGAAACTCTGACCTCGTAAATAGCCGCTCGGAAGACGTGTCTGGGATGAAAGGCCGTAAGCCGAGTCTCGGCACCCGAAGGCTAGACTAGTCGGGCAGAGCATACAACAAAAAGGGGTCAAACCACTCGGAAAAAAAAATTAGAGTCAACAACAGAACGAGATGAAGCAGAAGACACCAAGAGTTAAACATCGAGATTGAATTACACAAGTCAAGCTAGGTATCTTGCATGGCATACAAGTACATGATTATAGACCCAAGTCCAAATTTCCACCAACTCGGCAGAAGTGTCCTTGACGGAGTCAAGAAGAGCGGCAACTTGGCCATCGTCCACCGTACTGGCGAATCCTTCTTTGACAGCCTTAAGATCGACTCGGAGATAAAGGGACTTCACAATCGCTAGAGTTTGGCTAGCGCTTGTGGTCACCGTATCCTTCAAGTAGGACCTAAGACCCTCAGGCGCTTCTTGCAAGCGTTGGAGGACTTGGCCTTCATCGCCCGACCCACCAGGGTGCAGGAGCGCTAGCATCGGCTCGGCGGCTTAGCGGAACGTAGTACATGCAGTCTCCGCAGTCTTAACCCTCCCGACGAGATCGACGATTTGTGCTTGTGCCCTGTTCCGGTACTCTGCAGGCAAGGCAAGATCATCATTAAAAACACTGCAAGAGTGATAAAGGCAAGGGAGAACCAAGCTGAAAAACACACCTGCTAGCTCCCTGGCCGATTTCTCCGAGTTGGTTCGAGATTGGAGCTCTGAGATCTCCAGCTCCTTGAGCTGATCCTGGAGCTTCGCAATGGTAGAGTCCCGAGCTGAAGAAACAGAAGGAGTCAAAAGGAGGGACAACCAACTACAGCAGTAGAATGATCGAAAAAAGTACCTACATTGGAGCAAGCCGGATGCGTCCAGTTTCTCCAAACGCATGGATTAGACTTCGGCTCGAAGCTCTCGAAGCTCGGCCTGGAACTCGGCCTTGACCCGTTCCAGGTCGGCGTTATAACCCTTGCGCGTCTTGATCTCTAGGAGGACTCGCCAGAGGAATTCTGACTTCCTCTCGGAGCGGTCTCCCAGGCTCTGAAGACAACAAGAAAAGATAAGGAAGATGTGCCGCCAGAGGCGGACAAAAAGAGGAGATTGAAAACTTACCCGAATCAATCAGGCGCATTGCATGGTGTGCTCAAGGAGCTCCTCCCTTTCCTTCACCTCGGCCACGTCATCGACGTCCTCCCACTGCTCTGCCCCGCTAGACCATGCGGCTTAAAGACGATGGGGCTAGAGGAGTGGGAGTGATCGCGTCCCTTGCAGGATCTCCTCCACTTTAGGAACGAGACATGTAGCTGGGTCCTAGGCCTTCGAGGGTGAAGGCGATCCAGAGTGCAGACAAGGCGGTGAGGTTGCTGGCGCCGACTCGAGAAGCACTTCAGCTCCCTCATGCGTTGACGCACTCTACAGGGACACCTGGCTTTGGCCAGGAGCGTCCTAAGGGCCCACCTTTGGAGGAACCTCAGTCAGCGTGTCCGTGGGGGCTTCTGCCGGCGTGTCCACTGGCACGTCATTAGACTGCTTCCTGGCAGAAGGGGGAGGTCAGAGTAGGATTTAACAAAGCCCAGGCAGGAGAGCCGGGAGAGAAATTGACCTAGTGGATCGCTTTATTTTTATCTTGGGTCCCGGCCGAGCAGAGGGACCGCCGGTGGAGGAACCCGGTTGCACCTCGGACTTTGAAGGCCACGGCACAGGCCTTGCTTGAGGCTGAGCTGGGGGATCCCAAATAGTGGGGCCCCCAGTCGGGCACCGAGGGCTCGAAGGCTCCTCAGCCGCCACCAACCCCTTTCCCTTTTTGGCACTCAGACCTTCGGCGAAGGGGCTGGCAGACCTCTTTCGCTCAGGCTTCTTTGGGGGAGGGGGACTGGGGATCAGAGCAGCAGAGAAGAAGGCGATTTGGTCCTGTAGATAATGGCAAGCGCAACATGTTAATAAGACTGCTCAGAGATCGAAGGTCGAAAATCCGAGGCGCTTAGAAGACCATTACCGAAGGAGGGAGGTTCTTCACATTAAAAGATTTTAGGCATCCCTTGGTGCTAATATGGGTGCCCGAGTCGAAGAAATTGCTCATCCTCCAGGTGAACATCGGGTGCAAAACCGCTTCGGGCGCCTCTCGAGTGAGGTCAGCCTCCCCACGGTATTCGAACCCCAGGTGAATTCTGTGAGGAGCCGCCCAGACCGTCCTCGGGTTATTTGAATGCCCTGTCGCTCTCGTCGGATTTGGAGGCTAGCAACGGGTCGCCGATGGCGCTCACAGTGCTAGCACCCAAGCCCAAGCGAGGCAACAAAGATGCAAATCAAATAACTCAACAACAATCCCGGTATTCCCCCAGTATGCAACCCAAAACTCGCCCAGGATCCCACATACCGGTTTCCAAGACCACATCAACTCAATTTGCGTAAAGGGGGCAACGAACGCGAAACTATAAAACCAAACGCAGCGCGGAAGCAAACACACGCAAAAAGACAAACCCGACAACCACAACCAAAACCCAACGCGAGAACCACACAAAAACCAAACACCAACCCAATCCGAACACGAGAAACACTAAGACCCAAAATTCTACGAAAATTCGGCATGACCTTTTTGCAAACTACGGACATCCACTCAGCAGACAAGGAAACAGCAGTTGATATATATATCACAACCATAATCCAACATCAGAAGTAGTTCTAAGTACTCAACCACAAGACAGAGTTAAACATCTAACTCAACAACAGAAAGATATAGAACCGAAAGCGACACAAGTGTGGACGAACTAATTACACAACAAAAGAGAATTCATCCACAACAACAAAAATTTAAGCCTCTCCGGAAGTGTTCTGTCCCTGAACACTCCCGGACGTGCGCGACGCGCTAAACAGCCTCTACTCGGTGCCCCGCCCGGACACCGAGAGGCAGTACGGGCAGAACTCACAACTGCCCAACTCCTCACCTGCAAAACAACAAAGCAGAAGCCTGAGTACAAAAGGTACTCGCAAGTCTTACCCGGGGTCCATATATGACCGACTCCAAAGGAGATGCATTTGGGTGTAGCAAAAGTAGGCATAAGGTATAAGTGCGGAAAGCTTAACATTTGTTGTATGGTTCTTTTACTAATCAGATTACCACATTTAAAGCGGTTATAAACAGCACCTACTTCGAGCATGAGTTGTAATCATCATCAATTAAAGCAACCACCACTTTTCAGATTAAGGCTCAAACCCAAAGGCGAACCACATATTCAAGTTATTTACTCGCAGGAAAAGTTTAGATCAAGCTTGCTCATATCCGAGAGCTCGGCAATTCGAATCGCTTAATTAACCCTGCAGGGAAGCATTGATCACACGACATGTGCACGAAGGAACCTCATGTCAACCCCCTCCCATCCATACTTACTCGCCAAAGTACCCTCATGGGTCCGAAAACCTAGAAGCCTCTCGAGTAGCCCAAGCCCGGCTTGGCCACTAAGGAGCCGGCCTAGGCCTCGCCCGCATCATCACGCCCAACCGCATGAGGTCGTAGTCCTTCGAGTAAGCATGAGATAAAACATGGCTTACCCTACCATAATCAGGCATGTGACCAATCGGGGGTGCTCAATCCGTATCCTCCTTACGGCTCGGTCCTTAATTGGCACGGACGAGACTACACGTTTGGATCTCCATACCCAAACAACCAACCTTCTCGCCCGGCCCACAAGTTTAACATTCTCAAAACCATTTGCCACCATTTTCCCATAGCTCAACATGTATAAACATTTAATCTCGAGCGGCGGAACCCTCCACCACTCGGCCCATCCCGACCTCTAAGCAAAGCTAAGCATGATATGACTTAATTACCCATAAGCTAGCTTCAAGGACAGGATTAACAACATCAAGGAGTAAATGCAGCAATTAGGATCTAACCTAACCCACAGTTCAATTCCTAATGCTAATACTTAAGCACTGAATAAGCAAGTTATTCTCCAAATTAAAATGATATACAGGGTTAGATATGCATAGGAGCTTGCCTTGTGCTTCTGCTTGCGAAACCTCACCCTCTTGACCCACGGCACCCTCGTCGGCTGCCGCCGCGTCAACTCCCGCGGAATCGTTCGCTACACGATACATATGTATGAAATGAGATGTATGCGATGCATATGAGATGAATTATTCAATGTATAAACCATGGAAGTTTTAAAGGTGCAACAATCATCACAATTCACAACAATCGACATAGTGCTAACATTTACTTCAAACCTATAGAAAAAAAAATCTGAATTTAGCATCATGCTCCACTAAACAAACACAACTTTGGAATGGCTAATCCCAAAATTGATTTTCTTGCACTCTAATGACCAAATTAGGATAATCTACAGTTATTACTCATTTAAACCCTTGGGACTTGGACTTAAAGTCCCCAAACTGAAACCTGAACCTCACATTCAAAAATCTGAATTTTTGAAATCTTTCAATTTCTAGGCAGATTGCAATACAAATGGCCATAAACAGGACACATACTCTTATTACTCAACTACACACTTAGCAAATGGATCTAAAGCCCCTAATCTGAACATTGAAGACAAAAACCGAAATTGGGGATTTTGAGCTTTTTTTTTTAAATCTGGGCACTACTTCAAACCGGCATAACTTATTCCAAATTCATCCTAAATAAGCAAACAAATACATTTTTGAAATCTACACAAAATTCCCTACAAGTTCTCAGGCAAAATTTTTACCAAATTCGGCCTCTAATTAATTCTAATTCGCAGCTCAATATCCAATTCACCAATTTCGTCCATTTCGGACAGTCGAAACTAAAAACGGCATAACTTTCTAATGGAATGTCCAAATGGAGTGATTCCAGTTGGAGATGCTAGATAATTTCACCCTCTACAACTTCCTAAGCAAATGTAAACTCCAATTCGGCCTCTAAGTAGCTCGAATTCGCAGAAAACTGAGAGCCAAAAATCTGCCCAAAAATGACAGATTTTCCACTCAACCCTAACTTTGCTCCCACATCATTTCTCCTCAAAACTAAGCATTAGAACTCCATGTATAGCATCTAGGGACCCCATGGAGGTAGATCCAAGTTTTGGGGTGGCTCTCACCTAGCTCATTCAAGAGATGACCATGGAGGGAGAGAGGAAGCTTGGAGGAGATGGGGGGGGGCCGGCCAGTTGGGGGAGCTGCTGGGGTGGGGTGCTCCGGTGGAGGAGGAGCAGGGGAGGTCGCCGGAGCTCGCCGCCGGTGGAAGAGGTGGCCAATTGGAGGTGCTCCAATGGAGTGGATGTGTGGTGGAGGGAGGAAGAAGAGGACGTGAGCAGCTCACGGTTTGGGAAAAATGGGGATGAATTGGCTGCCACCCACACCACATAACCCACACTTTCATCTCCCCAAAATACCCCCCAAGCAAACCAACCAAATTGGCTAAGTCCTCCAACACAAAACAGCGCTAGATTCACTTTTTGAGCCAAGTTTAAAATTAGTGTTTGACACCGGATTGGCGAGATGACTCCACCACTATATAGAGAAATGTTTTTACTTCGCAACCATGTAACCCGCGCACTCTAGGTCATTATAGATTGCCAGTTACAAGGCTCCAAAGTTGGTTGAAAGTCACAAGTGCGGACTGAAATTTTTGGCTCTAAACTTTTGGTTAAGCTTGGGATACTCCTAAGTGGCAGTTTAGGACATTAACTGAAGCCGGGAATTGACCTTAAGAGCGGCTAAAACTTAATTGATGCGAAACTTAGCCGCTAGAATCGAATTCGAATTCGGGACCGTGACAAATTCGCTCTTTGAGGGGTTGCACTCGGCGAATGGTAAAACTGGCAGCAATGCTGACTCCGTGCAACCCCTGCTCCTTTAGCCGGTGGATCGCCAGTAGCTCTCCAACCTGGTCCACATCGCAATCTAGAGGAGCCGAGGACCAGGAAGGCAAAACTTTGGGCTTGCGCCCAGCAAAAAAAGGAAGGGAAGGGTCAGGATTGGCGCAGTAGAACCACTCTTGATGCCAACCCTTGTTGGAGGTTCTGAAGGGGATGGAGAAATATGACTTGTTCAACCCATCCCGAAGCTGAAAGCCAGCACCCCTGACTGCTTTGGGAGCGCTCCTGCTCAGGAAGGGCTTGAGGAGGAAAGGATGGCGAAAGAGACTGAAGTGGGGGCTAATGCCGATAAAGGCTTCGTAGAGATGGACTAAAATGGAAATATGAAGAATAGAATTGGGATTCAAGTGAATCAATTCAATTCCATAGAAGTGGAAAAGGCCTCGAAAGAAAGCGCTAGCAGGAAGGCTGAGCCCGTGCTGGAAGAAGGACTCGAACACAACTATCTCCTTAGGGCGAGGAGTGGGAGAGGACTCGCCTGCCGCCGGGCGTGCGTCGATCAACACCAGTGCAGGGAGAACTCCAGCGGCGATCATGTCCTCTAAGCATTCCTCCGTCGTCACCGAGGTGTTCCAATCCTCGGGTGAAGGTGGCACAGGAGCATCGTTGGAAGACGAAGAAGACATCTTGATCATGGAAGATGGCAGCGGCGTGAGGCCTGAGGGATGTTGATGCAGAAGCTTGAAGGCAAAGAAATGGCTGTGTGAAATGGGGGATGAGGCTTTCCGTCCATGTCAAAATTCTTTTTGTATGGACGGTGACCCTTCGCCTGCGCTGAAATCTCTTTAGTACAGGCAGCAATGCCTCGTTTACACTAAAAAGCCTTCAAAGAGGGGCGGTGGCACCTCGCTTGTGCCAAAGTCCTAAAAAGGCAGGCCACGATGCTAGGTTTCTCGCTTGTGGGCAGGAACAATGTTTTGGTTTCTACGAAGTGGCTCGGTCCCGAAGCCAAATCCCCAATTAAGGTTTAATTTAAGATTCGGGCTCGGATCTAACCAAGGCTCCAAAAGTGTGCCCTAAGTTGGATGGTCAGCTGTACACCGCGAACGTCAGACTAAGCTGCAATAGGTCCCATGCAGGGTGGCAGGCTATGTGTCATGACAGCCGGGTACGGATATCATTTGGCCGATAATTATTCAAGCCGAGGTGCGCCCCATGTCAGGCTGATCTCCAGGTCCTAATGTACATAGCTATGGTGCGCCCCAAGTTGGGTTGATCTCCAGCACCCTAGTGGACATAGCTATGGTGCGCCCTAAGTCGGGCTGATCTCCAGCGCCTTAATGGACATAGCTATGGTGTGCCCCAAGTCGGGCTGATCTCCAGCGTCCTAATGGGCATAGCTATGGTGCGCCCCAAGTCGGGCTAATATCCAGCGTCCTAATGGACATAGCTATGGTGCGCCCCAAGTCGGGCTGATCTCCAGCGTCCGGATGGATACGACTACGGTACGCTCCAAGTCAGGCTGATCACCAATATCCCATTGGATGTAGTCACGGTGCGTCCCAAAATGGACTAAACACCGGCATATTAATGGTTACATTGTGTATCACTCCAAATTCCTGACTGGTGGAGTTCTAACAAGTTCTTCACAATCTCCTTGCCTACAACAAAGCACTTGGCACAAAGGAAGTCGGGAAGCTGCGCCAGGAACTGAGAGCACTCGGCGTGAGGTAGGACTCGGCCGGATGCAACCAAAAGAGATGGTGACTCGATTACAAAGCACTCGGGAGCTACTGTAGAGTATGTGGACCTTGGGTACTCACGTGGCAGGTCGCAAATATCAGTCGAAAAGGGGACGGGCCAAATTAGTTGCCCGAGGCCGAATGCTCTGGGCTGTCTTCAACGTATCCAACACGGAGTAGTAGAAGATGGCAACTAACCCTCTTTAGGAAAGAGATAATTGTATCCCATAAGCTAGCATTGCTTGCAGGAAGGGATAGAGATAGAACCTATCCCGTAATTGGTGGGGATTCCCCCCTTGTAACTAACTCGGATTCTCTGCTCCCTCCCTTTATAAGGGGGGCGGGGGCTCCGGCAAGGGACAGATCAAGAGAGAGATATCATACGCTAGACACTCAATACGCGAGAAGCGTATTACTCATAACTCCAGAGCACAAGACTAGGGATTACCTCCACCGTCGAGGGCCTAAACCTGTATAAATCCTTATCTCGTGTTACCATTGAGCTTGGATCCCGCGCATATCCCCATATTCATTATTGCCGACAACAACCGTCGACAGTATTCATCGACTATGAGCAAGGCTCCAAGGCATACCGCACGTACAATCCTGTTGGTAAACATGTGCATGTGACATGCGACATCATCTTTGACGAAGGCTCCAAGTGGAGTTAGAGCGAGGATGATCATGGATACATGCCAAGTTCCGATGAGTAATTTATTATCCACTCCATCTCAGACGATGACTCGATGCTGGATATAGGGAGTGCAACCTCACCATCAGTTTCACCCATTTCGGTAGCCAGCTCGACGCACATGGAATGTGGCCATGGCTCACCCAGCGCCGGTGATTCCATGCTCGATGTTAGGGCAAGCATTGAGTTCACCTCACCTCCATCCAATGTCTGACATTGCTTGACACAGATGACAATGATCAACAGAGGTTTCGAGCCATGGCAAACATCTATGACACGACTGTCATGCAAGAACTCGATGTCAATGAGTTATATCTCTTGTTCGAAGAAGAGCCAGCCACTTTCATGGAGGCCAAGGAATATAAGAATTGGTGCACAACAATTCTTGAAGAAATGAGCTCGATCAATGAGAATCGAACATGGTCTCTTATTGATCTTCCATCTGATTGTCAACCTATCGAGTTGAAGTGGGTGTTCAAAATAAAAAAGGATGCTCTCGAGGCCATCTTCAAGCACAAGGCGTGGCTCATGGCAAAGGGGTATGTCCAGCGTGAGGGAGTGCATTTCGAGGAAGTGTTTGAACCGGTTACGTGCCTTGAATCCTTTCGCCTCCTAATCGCTCTCACCGCGCATGAGGGGTGGATGGTGCACCACATGGACATAAAATCCGCCTTACTGAATGGTGATCTCAAGGAGGAGGTGTACGTCTAGAAACCTCCTGGTTTCATCACCATAGGGTTGTAAGTTCAAGCTCCATTTGGTTTTGGTGATTAGTTTAGATTAATGATTAATCTTTGTTTAATGGCAAATCTAATCTTATTGAGACTAACATGTTTATTGAGTTACATTCAATAGTCTCATATTTGGATGGAAAATGGAAAACCCAAGGTATGTATGCATATCCATTCTAGTGTAAATTGCATACTTTGGATTCAAGTTTAAGTATGAGTCTCCCCATTGCATTAACAACAAAATGTGCATTATGTTTCCCAATCCATATATTACATGGATGCACATATCTAGGGGGAGTTCACACTTGAACTTGATGTATCAATGTATTGATTTATTCTTCATTCCATATATAAAGGATCAATACATTGAAACACATCAATTTAAATGAATGTTTAAATTGAGTTCATTTGTCTTCTAATCATCAAAAAATATTTTATCATATGTTGATAGTGTTTTTGTGATTGATTAAGGACAAACGGAAAGTTCTTGAGTGGTATGAAGCATTAGTTGCATCATGTGCTCAACACACATATAAATTCATTGAATTGATTTAGGTTGTGCTCAATTAATGTAAGTTGTATCCATTATGTGTTAATGGAGTGCTTAGATGATTGAGACAACCATGCATCTTGGACTAACCATTTTCATAAGTGATGAATGAGCCAGGTTAAGTCCAAAGATAGTTGAAATGATGATAACGAGACAAGGATGACATCATGAAGTGATGGACGTCAAGAAGAGATCCCGGAAAAGAGATAAGAGAGCCAGGGTGACGATCCCAGGGGAACAAAATGATTGAAGATCATAAAGACTTCAAAGGGGATTGCTTGAGGCGGCTAAGGTATAACTAGATAGGCTAAGGATCTTTCCTAGCGTTGTGTCTAGTTTTAGCGCCGTACTATTAAGAGGGGTTGAGTCTTTACTTTGAGCTTCATCATGTGTTGGTGATCTCAATCCCGTAGTCACTCGAGCTCAAATCTTATTTGGATTTGGTTTTTGCATGGAGCTAATCATTTGGCATGTGTTGCGAATGGGTGAAGCTCGTACTTGGATTTTGCATAAGCTCTATTTGGCATTTGTTGCAAATAGGTCAAGCTTATGCTTGGAGTTTTCACATTGAGCTTTGATTTGCATGAGTTGCAAATAGGATAAGCTAATGCGTTGGCTTTTGCATGAAGTTCATATTTTGCATGTGTTGCAATAGATGAAGCTTCATGCTTTGCCTTTTGTTTTCAAACTAAAATCTTATTAAGTTTATTTGGTATTGCTTGGAGCTATGTTTGCACGGGTTGCAAAAGGAGAGAGCTCAAGCAAGTGTTTGGTTTTGTAGTTGCATGGAGCTAGAGAATTGCAGGAGTTGCAATTAGAGAGCTCATGCACTCTGATTTGATTTAGTTTGGTGTTTGCATGAGGCTATGGATTTGTATGAGTTGCAAAAGGAAGATAGCTAATGCATTAAGATTTGATTGTTTATTTGCAAATTCGTTGTGCAAATAAACGAGGGTTATGGGTTTCGATCCTGAGAGCATGTGATACTTGCACCGTGGTTTCTGCAAGTCCGTTTGGTCGTGGTTTGACCATCACATGGCTAGGAGGATCAAACTCATAGACTAGTGGGTTATTTGCTTAATGGGTTTTTGCAAATACGTCTTTGAGAAGTTTGCGAAAGGTGTTTTCACAAAGTGTTTGGAGTTTGCTTGGAGCCAGGCTTTTGCATTTGTTGCAAAAAGAGAATGCTCAAGCATATATTGGTTTAACTGTTTATTTGCGAGTTCGTTGTGCGAATAAGCGGGAGGTCTATGGGTTTCGGTCCTGAAAGCATGTGATACTTGCACATTGGTTTTGCAAGTCAGTTTAGTCGTGGTTGACCATCACATGGCTAAGAGGATAAACCTTATAGACTCCGGGATTTATTTGTTTAATACGTTCTTGAAAATATAATCTTTGAGACGTTTGCGAAATGAGTTCTTCGCAAATTGATTTGGAGTTTGGTTGAATTCTTTGAGCATGGTTTAGTGGTGTTGCAAAGGTGTTTTGCAACTAAGTGTGATCTTGTGTTGATTACTTATTTTGGCGCAAAGAATACTTGTTTCGATGTTTGGTTGAATTTTCATGCACGCCGGACAAAATCTCACATTGCACGACGGACCAAATCTTCAAGTGTACGCCAGACCAAATTTTTGGTCCGGCGTAAATGTGTTTCCTGGAAGTGTTTGAAGTCCGGCACTACCGCTGAGCTTAAAGCGGTACTACCGGGGTTTCGGTAGTACCGGGCTATTAGTGCCGTTTGCGACGGACCAAATCTTCAAGTGTACGCCGGACCAAATTTTCGGTCCGGCGCAAATGTGTTTGTCTAGAGTTTGTGCAGGCCGGCACTACCGGATGGAACGGGTGGTAGTGCCGCCCCCAGCGGCACTACCGGCCCTAGACCTCCGGTTGCTTTTTTCCGGAGAAGGTTTCTTTTGGGCTCAGTGAGTCTGGCAGTACCGCCCAGAGGGGCCGGTACTACCGCCCCTAGAGGCACTACCGGATTTTGTTCTGCGGTAGTGCCGGCCAACTAGCCGTTAGCCGACCGTTGGGCTGAGGGCGGCACTACCGGGTTTGTGAGGCCGGTAGTGCCGGATTTGCTGATTTTTCTGGGATTTGTTCCCAACGGCTAGTTTTTGGCATGGGGGCTATATAAGACCTCCTTGGGGGGCATTAGCACAAGAGTTGCTGGTGTTTTGAGTGCTCTTGAGCTTTGTGTGTCTTTGTGGGAGGGTTTTGCATGGTTTGCTTCTTCCCATTTGATTTTGAGCTCAAGAGTGATCCTAGTTGCATGAGTTGCATCTAGTGAGGATTGAGAGGACCCTAGTTGCATGTGTTGCACTAGGTGATCACCGGAGACGCGGAGGTGCGCTTGGTGAAGCTTGAGCGGAGTGCTCAACCTATTGCTCTTGGAGGTGGTGGCCTCCTAGATGGCGTAGAAGCGTCGTGCGTGGGAGCTTTCAAAGTTTGTGAGAAGCCCCGGCGAAGTTTGTGTAGGTTGGTGCTTGGCCTGCCTGGCGGGGTAAAAAGCAATCATTAGTGGATTCGAGGTGAAATGCTCAAGTGAGTGGACCGGTCCAAAGTGAGTTGGACTTCCTCAACGTGGAGTAGGAGAGAAGTCTCCGAACCACGGTAAAAAGTATTGTGTCTCTTGCCCCTTTTACTTTCAAGCATATACTTTATCGCATTTATATTCATTGCTTGATTGTGATTAGAATTGCTTAGCATAGCTTGCTTGATCGACTTAGCAATTCTAGTGTAGAGACATAATTAATTAGTGCACTAGTAAGCCTAGTTGATTTAGGCTTTAATTGTCAAAACCTTAGTCTTTCGCTTGCACAAAATCTTTGTGTAGGTTTTGACATAGGGTTGATTAGAGGCGGTCCTCGATTAGTAGTAGAAGAATTTTTAAATCGCCTATTCACCCCCCTTTAGGCGCATCCTCGACCCTACAAGGGCAAGAGAAGAAAGTGTACAAGCTATCGAAGGCACTCTACGGGCTGCGACAAGCACCTAGAGCATGGTACTCGAAGTTGGACACTTGCTTGACGTCCCTTGGGTTTGGCCAAAGCACATCAGAGCACGCCGTGTACGCACGCGGTAGCGGCACTTCGTGGTTGCTTGTGGGGATCTACGTTGATGACCTCATTATCACTGGTTCTGATCCATAAGAAATCGCCAAGTTCAAAGAGGAGATGAAGTCTCTCTTCAAGAGGAGATGAAGAGCGGCATGGTGGACTACAATCTGTGCCAAGTTCCCATGCAACTGTGGTTCAAGCTAAGCAAGGGAAGCACGACTCCGTCAACCGATGCAACGACATTCCAGAGCATCGCCAGAAGTCTAAGGTACTTGGTGCACACATGTATGGACATCGCATACTCGATGGGGTACATGAGTTGGTTCATGGAGAACCCGCAACCGAGCACCATGCGGCGGTCAAGCAAATAGTGCACTACATAGCTGGCACACGGTAGTTCTGGTGCCGCTACACTGGGCGGATGGGCAAGCCCTAGCTAATCGGCTACAGCGATGCCGCATGATCGGAAACATCGACATGTGCAACAGAACTACATGGGTGCTTTTTTTGCTTTGGCAAAGCCTCGTCAGTTGGCAATCACAGAAACAGAAGGTGGTGGCCTTATCTTCTTGCGAAGCCGAGTATATCGCTGTAATGATGGCAGCATGCCAAGGCATATGGCTTGGACGACTTCCCGCTGATGTTAAAAAGAGAGGAGGTTAGTCCAATAATGCTCAAGGTAGACAACAAATCAACAATCTCCCTCAACAAGAACCCTATCTTTCATCATCGAAGCACGCACATTGATACGAGGTATCACTTTCATTCGAGAGTGCATCGAAGAAGGGAAGGTTGAGGTCGAGTATATTAACACAGATGGGCAACTCACGGACATCCTGACAAAGTCACTTGAGCGTGTCAAATTCCAGGAGTTGCACACGAAAGATTGGCTTAGATGAAGTTAAGAAGCACTAAATTTAGGGAGTGATTTGTTAGGAAACTTAGGTGCTAAAGATAGAAAGGTTATTTGTTAGGAAACATATATGCTTATAGATAGAAATGTATATATTTTGTTAGGAAACTTAGGATCTTTATGATAGAGTCAGATTTGAGTTTCCTTTCTTGTTGTTTTAGTTTCCTTTCTTATTATTTCTAAGTTTGTAAAATGTTGTCCTTTAAATAGACGAGAAAACCTCTATAAAAGTTGAAGCAGTTGTGCAACACAAAATTCCTCTTATCAAGTGTGTGCCTTCTCGTGATTCTACTATGTGTGAGTAATGATGGTTTTCCAACTATGGATGACACTCATTTCTGATCCAATTATCATGAAAAATAACAACAATACACCTGCAACTGATCCTCGTTGAATTCCACCATGTTGTCGGTATCTACTTGGCTCTTGATTATGATACATGAACAAGAAAAATATGATGACAAAGCTAGGGTCCCTCACATAACCTAGTAATACGTCACAAGCTCTACTCTCTTGCAAAAGACATATCAAACAAGAGCACGCTCATGTGAACTCTTCTCAGCTTATAGCCTCGTACCATTAAGATTTCAGACAACCATGCGCATGTTCTAAGGCCCTGACAAATTAGCTTCACACATTCCTTACGCTATGTACTAGTGCAGAGGAGCAGTGTTCCTTGGAAATGAATACCAACAAGATTAACAAGATTTATATCCCTACAACAAAAATGGTCATCTAGTCAGTTCTTTTTTGTCATCTGGGTTGGTTTTGGTAGTGATACAAAGTTCTTAAACAGTGATGATGAGCAGCTATCACGGTCGATTTTCTCCCAATAGAGATATAGTGTCATTTGGGTCGGAGCTCGGAACCGACCCAGAATACTAATTATCTCTATCGGTACCAAGCGTGGAACCAATAGAGATAACTCAAGGATCTCTATCAGTTCCACGCTCAGAATCAATAGAGATGTCCTCCAGATCTCTATCGATTATTAGTGTGGAACCAATAGAGATTCCTAAATTACCTATATCGGTTCCACGCTCGGAACCGATAGAAATTACACGTCTATATCGGTTGTGAGAGTTGAACTGATAGAGATAATTCCCAAGTTATTTTACTAGAACAACACCAGGAGTTCACAAATTCATAGTATATTCATAGTGTACTCACAGATTGGCAAATTCACAGTATATTCACAGATTGATAATATATGCACAATTAACAAATTCACATTCACAGTATACTCACATATTTACAAATTGACAGTATATTCACATTAACTGTACTATTGATAGTGTTAATTTATGTATATATACTCAATGCAAAAATCAGTAGCACAATCCTCTAACGTAACTCTTCTCAAGATACATACTCAATACAAAAATTAGTGGCACAATCCTCTCGGAAGTTCCTCTTCCTTGTCATCAACATGTTCTAGCAATTTGTGGATGTAACCTTCAGCTAGGTCTGGAAATGGTTTATCTAGACATTCAGTGTATATGCAATCCTCGGTCTGCAAGTAAGAGTAAGTGTCATATAGCAAGACATGCACGGAATGGTATGTAAGAGTTGTAGTGGTTACCATGAAAAGAGGGCATCGATAGAAACGATGTCCTGGTCTACCAGTGCACTCATCACAAATCTGAACAACGGTGTCGAGGTCATGCTTGCATTTTGGCCACTTCAACTGGTCAAGTGGGCGACCGTAGTGGATTGGATTTTTCGGGTTGTAGTTAGGGATGGCAATAGGTCCGGGTACCTCCGGGTCCAACCTTCGTGGACCCGGACCCGAAACCCGATCTCTGGACCCAGAACCAAACCTGAAGTCAGTCACGGGTCCAATCTCGGACCTGGACCCATGACTTGAGGTGTGCATGCATGAGGTATTCAAATAAAATGGAAAAAGTTAGCTAGAATGGGGCTTAAACACAAGACCTCTTGATTCAATCACATGGTTCCTTCCATTGAGCTATGGTGTGGCTTGTGACAAGGGTGCATGCTAATCTATTTTGAGCTCACCTCACCTTCTACCTTGGAGTCGGGTCTGGGTACCCACGGGTCCAACATGAGACCCGGACCCGGACCCAAAGTAATATACCCGTGGGTCCAAATTTGGACCTGGACCCGGACCCACGGGTATTTTTGCCATACCTAGTTGTAGCACTCCCTTATTTGAATAGGAAAATCTATGCTGGGGGATCGGGGTCGTAGGGACTGTAGATTTGACTTGCCTAGAGTGAAGGGTCGAGGCCTCGAAACCATGATGGGTCGGCGGCTCGAGGTACGGTATGACCCCGTCTTCCTCGACTACCCATCCCACGTCTTGAGGTGCCTCATCTATCATTGTAATGTAGCAGAGGTTGGGATAGTGAAGAAGTGCTACCTGGATGGCCAGTGATATTTATAGGCCATGTCACTCCACTCTGGGTGAAAGAGAAATAGGCATTGTGTTGTCACTTCGCAGTGTGTAGAGTGTTATCAAATCTAACTAACAAAGCTGCTAGTAGCGTGTTGTCAAATCGGCATGATAAAGCTGATTGCAACATGTTGTCAAATCGCACTGAAAAAGCTATTGTGTGCGTGTTGTCCTATTGTCAATTTGGTTTGAAAACACATCATGTTGTCACTTCACGGTGCACAGTGTTGTCAAATCTGCGTGAGAAAGCTGCTTGTAGCGTGTTATCAAATTGCATTGAAAAAGTTGATATGTCATAGTTAAGAAAGTAAAAAGGATCATATACGAGTAGTACATAAGTTAATAAAAGAAAATACCACATAATGTAAAGATCATATCCGATTAATTAGCATATCAGGTATGAAAGCAAAAAAAAAAACTAGCTGGTGCTAACTACTTACAAACCTAATTAATATGGTCGCTAAATCGTTATCTAAAAATTATTGCTATTTTACACATCTAACTACTTACAAACTTAGTTAATTTGGTCACCAAATCGTGTATTTAAAAAATTATTTCTATTCTACACAGGTAACTACTTACAAACCTAATTAATCTGATCGCTAAGTCGTCTATCTAAAAAATTATTGCTATTCTACACAGCTAACTACTTACAAACCTAATTAATCTGGTCGCTAAATCGTGTATCTAAAAAAATTATTTCTATTCTACACAGCTAACTACTTACAAACCTAATTAATCTGATCGTTAAATCGTGTATCTGAAAAACTATTGCTATTCTACGATGCTAATTACTTACAAACCTAATTAATCTGGTTGTTAAGCCGTCTATCTAAATAACATTTGCTACTCTACATAGCTAATTACTTACAACCTAATTAATCTACTCACCAAATCATATTTTAAATTTTTATTCAAATAAACAAAGAAAATTATCTACAAAATGACGACGCTTTCTTCTTCGTCGTCCTCCCCCCTTCTTCTTCGTCTTCTTCCCCTCCTCTCTCTCTTCTTCTTCTTCTTCTTCCCCTCCTCCTCCTCTCCCCCTTCTCCGTCCTCTTCTCCCCCCCCCACTCTTCTTCTTCTCCTCTTTCCCCTCTCTCTCATATTTCTTTCTTTGTTTGCTCACTCGCTCAATGAACGGCCTTCTGACTAGAGTGCTGTGGCGATCGAGGCTAAATACCTCTCTATCGCCATTTAAAATAGTGACAGAGAGGCAACCGTTGCGGCATGGCTACAGAGGGGTAGTTTTATTATTTTTTTAACCGGCTTATTATTTCTATAATTTTCTATTAAAAATAGTATTTAAAAAATCATACTTTCTAGCATTAACAGAAAGCAACTCTATAATTCAAGGCCATATTTGCTACTTTAATTATTTTAGTTCATCAATAGGCCCACAACATCATTGAGCATACAGCCAGTAGCAATACAACCAGTAGCGATTCACTATTCAAATGATCAAAAATCAGATTATGAACAGTTAGGCCAAGCAGGTATATCAACAATGAACTAAACAGAGGCTATGAACATAACAAGCTAAGCAATCATTATCATTATATTTAGCAATAATCAAACGAGTATCAGACTAGAAACTAAATATGATGATCAAGCTCAAAGACAGTGAAATAAAAGAAATACTTTCTAGCGTTAATAGGAAGCGACTCTATAGTTCAAGGCCACATTCGCTACTTTAATTGTTTTAGTTCATCAATAGACCCATAGCATCATTAAGTATACATCCAACAGCAATGTGACTGACCTTGGTGATGCGGCGAGCTAAGCTAGGTACGCCACATGAGTTGGGGAGGTGGAGGGGCGATGCGGGCATAGAAAAGGCAGATGGGCAACGAGGAGGAGAGGAGAGAACTCCTTTTATAGAATGGAGGGGAAGTTGAAAGGTCAAGCACGAGGTGACACCTCAATTTTGCTATTTGAATGGATCAGAAGAAGCCAAGAGGCAAAGCACGGGAAGGTGTTTTGTATTATTATCACGATCGATTCTAATATCAGAAACTGATCGTGATGACAATCATCACTATCGTGAGATCAAACCGATAGTGATGTTTTGCACCATATTTATCACCCACGCCGAATCATATATCAATATAAGTATTTTTCTGAAAAGTTGAGAATCGATCCAGATGAAGAGATAGTGTTGTATCATTCGGCAGTAGTGTATATTTCAACCGTAGCTGAATTTACTTAGGCCCTAAAAAAAAACCACACCTCCTTTGACCTTCTAGCACTGTAGCTTCATCAGACAACCTCCACACCGTATCATTCGCAAACCACCGTCCTCTGTCTTCACTTCAAGCTAGATTGATACAGATGGGGCACTGGACTCGGCGAATTATTCTGCAGGTGCGGGTGTAGTCGTCGCTCGTGGTAAACGGGGAGCTTTTGCTGGGGCGCTTGCCAAACCTTGCTGGTTATTGAAGCGATTACATGCCCGGATGGGATCTTGTTCGCTCGACAAAGGGGTTTCTGGAAGGTGATTGTGGAAAACGGTTGGTTCTCTTGTGGTCACACAGGAGAATCACCGGTGCATCCATCTTTGGGCACGACTGTCGGGGCTCTCCGATGAGGAATCATGGAGGTGCAGTACAGACAGCTCCACTATCGTAAACGACGTAAAAATAAAGGTTTTTCGGGTAATTAGTACCTCATCTCAAACTTATGCAAGCTCCTAAAATTTTCTAGCTTCGCTGCTAAAGAGAATCGTTCTCTTCTTTTATGCATCTTGGAAGAAGCTAGGGAGCTCTACTTGATTTTTGTGTTCAGTTTGTCTGGAGGGATGGGAATTCCGTTGCTCATCTTTGCGCAAAGTTTGCTGTACTAGATGAACCGGCTAGTTTAATTCCCCTCTTCTGCCGTCCGGAGTGATTGCATTTCTTTTTCTGCGGATGATTAATGAAAGCCTGTAGTTTCCCCGAAAAAAAAAAGTGAATGTGAGGCCTTAATTTATTGACCTATTTTTAATTATATAATTGATACGTTTTTACTTACTCCACCGTCACTACTGGGATCCCTATTATTTTCGTCGGTCAAAAACCGACGAAAATAAGACCATAACCGACGAAAATATTATATAATAGCTTCATCAGACAATAATAGATGTATTTCGTCGGCTAAATAGGGCCGACGCAAATACGGCCCGTCATCCCAACTGGACTCGATTGCTAACGTGGCATGCCTTGATGGTTTTGGCCGACGAAAATAGGGTGTCAGTATTTTCGTCGGCCTATTTTCATCGATTTTGGCCGACGAAAATAATATTGGAATTTTAAAAAAATACAGGAAATTATAAAGCACCCAGATTTGCTGCCAAACATTCAATCTAGAGGATACTAGTTACATGCCCGTGCGTTGCTACGAAAAACAAAATTGATAACGAAAAATAAAGATTAAAAAATAAAAAAAATTATTTCACAAAATCAAACATCTATCTTTAACGCTTCGTTTCTTGCGAAAGCTAGCTAATTAAAGCAACGCTTCGTTTCTTGCGTAGGGCAATTAAGCAGGGCAATTAAATAGGGCAATTAAGCGGCAATTAATGACGTGGGAAGAATGGACCACTGCCACCAAGTGCTGCTTTAGAATAGTAGAGATAACACTGCAACAGGTAGCCGAGAAATTGCTAAATTAGCACAAACTGAACAAATGAAGAGCACCATGCGGTACAGTACATTGAACTTCCACACTGAACAAATGAAGAGCATTTGATATTTTGATACATACGTTTGATTCAACAAAAAGAATCTAAATAAGCTTTCAATTCATATTCTTCTTTTCTTTTTCTCTCAATGGAGCTTCCAATTCAGCAACAACAAGCATGGAGTGTTATACTAAGATAAATAGTAGAGGGTGTGTATCTACCCTACCTGAAATTAGTAGGAGAAAAGACCCCAATCCAGTCATGCCTTGATGGTTCGGGGTTGCTATATCTGACGGGTAAAGTCAATATGTAATAGTCAAAGCTTATATGGGAGTACAGGACATATCTACAAGGTTGTAGTAAATCCATATACTTCTTGAAGTTACAAATTCAGGCCACCAATTCGGTTTACACTACAACTATCACCTAGATCAGCGGCCAAAAGTAACATCAGGAACAAAAAAATTTAACATTATATTGATATGCATTATTTTCCACTGAACTCCCAAATTCACATTTTCTGTACTGGTAAATTAGGATTATGACTAGTTAACAAAAGCTGGTGTGCTCCATTTCTGATGGAAACAATATTTGAAAAGTCAGCAGATTGCAAGCAAATAATATTATATCATGCAAAAAGGGGAACACAAACCAAGCTAAAGCATATTGGATCAACTACTCAGCAGATTGCAAGCAAATAATATTATAGCAAAATGTTGTGAGTATAAGAAACTTACCATAGATCCATAAATTGTAAGGTAAAATAAACTTTTCCTGTCCATTAGTAGCAGTTTCATCCCCTATAACAATAACTAGGTCAGAACAAAATGTTATAAGAGGGCACAATTATTTCCCAGAGTGCAAAAACCGAACAATCACCTTAATCCAAGTGTTATAGTCCCAACATTCGGCACTCCATATTCAGAAGGAGTTTGAACCTGAAGACAGAAAATAACAGAAGGCACAACAAATAATTAGTCATCTTGCATTTTTTTTGAAAAAAAAGATAAAGACGAAAGCATCCAACTATCCTAGTACAGTTTAGAGCAATATGTTTAATTCAAGTCATGTAGCATTTCAAAACATCATTACGTTAATATCCATTGATCACACATAACGCAATTTCATCCATTAATTATTCCAAGTAATATAGTCATACACAATTAATAAAGAGTACAATTCTGTGCAAATAAGCATTGACAAAAGAGTTGAACCTGAGTTTTAGCACACAGCTCAATGCATCCAAAGGAGTTGTTGATTGAGGATCAATACCGTCCAAGCTAAATTCTGTAAAAAAATACATGAACACATATCAGAAACAATGGCATTATCAAATATCATATGCATTTAATTCTGCACAATGCCTAATTCATGATTTCATCACTTGTATACCAAGTTACCAACTTTCACATTTCGTCTTTGTATGTATAGATTGAGGGCAATTGATAGTTCTCATCCATAGCAAATCAAGATATGAGAAATTATTTATTTGATTCAAATGTTAACTTCGTTTTTCATCATTCAGTAAAATCCTAAAAGAAATTTGTAAAGGACATACAGTATTATATCAAATGTTTTTTTGTCAGACCTTAGCAAGGTTCTTAAACTTAGTTCAGGAAATGCCATTATTCATAGAAAAACATTATATGAAAAGCCTAACTACCATATTTGTAATTTTAAACCGTGATAGGCCTGAGAGCAATGGTTTGACATAGAGCGAATCTGTCTGCCACCCAATGGATCATGATTATAGAGAGAATTTTTTTTTACTTGGAAAATCTTAGAATAATAGTAAATAAAGGTGAAAACAAGAACCTCTGATAAAGCATTAACAACCGACTGACAAGCCAACACCATGCAGCCCTCCAGAAACACTGTAGCCACTCTTTGAACCTCCAAATTTGCCACCAGCATGCATTAACTACGTGATTAAAGAAGATCTTTACAAGATGGGCAATAGAATTTCTTGAACATTAGGCATATCAATTGTTTGCCATCCAAAACAGATATTTTAGGGTTGACAAATTGGCAAACAATGCTACATATGTTAGTCAGTAGACAGGGAAGTTAACAAGTGTACTTCTAGTCTTATTCACATGACAGAAAACTCATCCACATAGCTACATATTATCAGGCCACAAAATGCACATAGCAATGAAAATGTATCAAAACATTTCAACAAAATATGGGCATGAACTTATGGTAACAACACCTAAATAACCAGAGGTTCTAATACATCAAAGTGCTCTCTCTCCCAGGAAATGAAATATTGACTTAATCAACAAAGTTTACTGGCATATGGATCAAGATGGTTGAAAAGCAACCGACAACATTGTACAGATAATAAGAACTAAAGAGGTAGAACAAATAAAGAGTAAACAGTACCATTAACACAGTCTCCACGCAAGATTTCTAGGGGTAGAACAAATAAAATGATTCTATGGATCTGCAGTCAATTGCAGGTTCTTCCTAGGGGCGGCGGGCCGAAGGCCGGCGCGGACGGAGCGCCGGCGGTGGTCGGGGCAGGGGGCGGGCGGCGTGGGGCAGGGGCATACGCGGGGGCGTCGCGGGGCCGACCGGGGCCGGGCGGCGGAGGGCGGCGTGAGGGGCGGATGTGAACCAGCGTCTGAACCAGTGAAAATATATTCGTATTTGCATCGGCCCCACTCTGGCCGACGAAAATATATTCATATTTGCGTCGGCCCAACTCTGGCCGACGAAAATATAACAGTATTTGTGTCGGCCCATCTTGACCGACGGAAATATATGAATATTTGCGTCAACCCCAACCTTGGCCGACGAAAATACTCTTATTTTCGTCGGCTTTCTCCAAGCCGACGCAAATAATTCGGGCCAACGAAAATAATACAGTTTCCTGTAGTGCGTATGCTGTTTCCGAGGTGTACACCTTAGAATGTTAATCTTCGTAATTATATAGTACATCTGTCCAAGTTTCTATGACTTATTTTCTTTTGAAGATAGACGAATAAGATCTTAACAATGATTAGACTAACCGTAATTATTATCTCTAACACTATTCAACACATGCATATAAAGAATATCAAGTAAATCAGGATATTTATTAGGAATATAAAGTAAACATCATACTAATTTTTGCATTGAAGTACGAAATATGCTCTATATTTATGAAAAAGATTATTACAAAATATACAGAAAAGATTATTAAAAAAATACGACCTATAAACTTGGGCTACAAATTATAATATAAGGTGAAGTATTTTTGCAAGGAATTTATTTATATATTTTCCATGCGATCAATGCAGCTTGTTCTGTGTAAAACTACAAAACTAAAATAATGTTGAGGTATTTGAATGTAACCAATGTGGTTAGAAGAGATGGAGCCATGGAGGACGTTTGACTGCGTGATTACCAAGTAACAAATGACGACTCCCTCCCTTAAATTTTATAAAAGTCTATTTAGTTTGCATTTTTATTAAAAATTATAAAGCGTGCATAAATCTTTAATGCTATTTTTTCTCTCTTTTAGCCATATTTATTTTCTTATTTTTTTCTAAGCATTATGCATGACTAACAACACAAACTAGTCTCTCAGAATTCCAAAAGCCTTTAATAGATGTGTAGTTTAGTCATTCCTTTCGGTGTTAATTTTAGTGCTTTTTAATCTATATGCCCAACCAAAATACGCCAAATAAAAATCAACGAAGAGAGTATTTGTAAAGCAGATTGGTACCGCTAGCCGCTAGGTAACCTACACTTATTCTGAAGCATCAAAACGTGTACTCCCTCCAACGTCCCCAAACCAACCATCCACCCAACAAAGCCAGAACGCACTGTACAACCCCTCCTACATCACGATCCCAACGATGCCATGCAACAGCTTAAAGAATACATGCATGCAGAGCAGCCATGGCGAAGCCAACAAGACCCTTCCTTTCCCTCCTCCTCCTCCTCCTCCTCCTGATCACCAGCTGCATTGCTGATGCCAGTGCCGCCGCCGCCGACGCATGGCCGGAGCCCACCCAGCACCCCGCCTTCGCCGGCGAGTGGCGGCTCCTCCACGCGAACATCGGCGTCTCGGCGATGCACATGCAGCTGCTCCCCGGGGACTTCGTACTCATGTTCGACCGCACGGACACCGGCCCGTCCAACATCTCCCTCGCCGAGTCGGCGCCGTGCGCGCCCACCGCCAACGACAGCAGCGGTGGAGTCGACTGCACCGCGCACTCGGTGCTCCTCGACCTCCGGTCCAACGCGCTGCACCCTTACCCGCTCGCCACCAACCCATGGTGCTCGTCGGCGGCGCTCCTCCCCAACGGCACACTCCTCCAGACCGGCGGCTTCTCCAACGGCGACCGCATCGCGCGCCTCTTCTCCCCGTCCACGGGGTGGGTCGACCTCCCGTCCTTCTTGGCCGCCCGGCGGTGGTACGCCACTGACATCCTGCTCGCCGACGGGCGGGTGCTCATCCTCGGCGGCCGGCGGCAGTTCAACTTCGAGTTCTTCCCTCACGACGTCGACGTGCCGCCTCTGACCTTCTTCCCGTTCTTGGACGAGACCACGGAGATGGACGCCGAGAACAACCTCTACCCGTTCCTCCACCTCCTCCCCGACGGCACCGTCTTCGCCTTTGCCAATGACCGCGCCGTCGTCTTCGACCCCTACAACCGGGCCCCGCTCCGCCGTCTCCCCCGGATCCCCGGCGGCGTGCCGCGTAACTACCCCTCTTCCGGCTCCTCCGTCCTCCTCCCGCTCCGCCCGGACTCCCCCTCGCACGCTGAGGTGCTGGTCTGCGGCGGAACGCCCCGCGGCGCGTACCAGCTCGCGCTCCGGAACAGCACATTCGTCCCGGCCGACTGGACCTGCGGCCGGATCGCACCGACCGACCCGAACACGGTGTGGGCGATGGAGGAGATGCCGCTGCCGCGCGTCATGGGTGACATGGTGCTACTCCCGACAGGCGACGTGCTCATCGTGAACGGCGCGGCGGCCGGCACGGCCGGGTGGGAGCTCGGGCGGGAGCCGGTGAGCTACCCGGTGTTGTACAGGCCGGACTTGCAGCTCGGCGAGCGCTTCGAGGTGTTGACCGGGTCAACGATCCCGAGGATGTACCACTCGGCCGCCACGCTGGACACGTACGGGCGCGTGCTCGTCGGCGGGAGCAACCCGCACGTCGGGTACGTGTTCGCGAACGTGACGTACCCGACGGAGCTGAGCCTGGAGGCGTTCCTCCCCCCGTACATGGACGCTCGGCTCGACGGGGTGCGGCCGCGGGTGGTGGCGGCGCCAGCGGAGGTCGGGTACGGGGAGGTGGCGGCGGTGCGGTTCGAACTGCCCGGAGGCGGCACGGTGGCAGAGGACCCCGAGGAGGTGCGGGTGGCCGCGGTTGCGCCGGCATTCGCGACGCACTCGTTCGGGATGAACCAGCGGTTGGTAGTGCTGGCCGTGGCGAGGGTGGCGCAGTTGGATGCCGGGGTGTACGAGGCGGAGGTCGTCGCGCCGCCGTCGCCGGGGGTTGCGCCGCCCGGGTACTACCTGTGGTTTTTGGTGCACGCTGGCGTGCCCAGCAGCGCGGCCTGGGTGCGCATTCGGCCGCTCGGTGCAGCCACCTGATCTGACTCCGACATTTTTTTTTATTTTATTACTAGCAAAAATGAGGTCAAAGGTAAGCATGTTCAATTCTGAAAGATACGATGACAGAGAACACAATTGACATTGGTGTCAATTCGTAACGGATAAACTTAGGAATCGATCGTATATAGGTGAAATGCGATTAATTCGGTGTTGGATCTGAGCAGCAACGGCTATCTAGGATGTCCTAACTTTCTTTTAGCCCATAATAATTTTGTTTATATATAAATTTAGTCTTCTTTCGAACACAATGATTTAGGACTCGGGATTAGGGGAGATGGGCCTCCGGCCTACAGCCCGTTGGAGGCCCTAGTAATGTGGCCTGTGCATTGTTTGGGCCGAGGAAATTGTGTAGCCTCGAAATGTTTTAGCGATCCGCGTAATTCGAATGCGAGTCGACTTTTGAGTTCTGAGGCGCGGTAAGAGCATCTTCAGCAGAGCCCCTAAACTTTAAAATAGGGAGTGTAGTAAAAAAAACAGATCCAGCAGGGCCTCAACTCAAGCCCTTAAAATTAGGGGGCCCCTAAATTTGCCTCCTCAGCCCCAATTCCCAGGGCCCCCAACTCAAGCCCCTAAAATTAGGAGGCCCCTAAATTTGCCTCCTCAGCCCTAATTCCCAAGGACATGAGTACAACCCATATTATTAAAGATAGGGAAATACATGAGAGGCTTCGAAAATTTTATCATGTTTTGAAAATTTTAATTTTAAATTTGAAATTTCATTTTTTTAAATTGTAAATGTTAATATGCTTATGTTTTATGTATTACAAATATTTTTGATTGAAATTTAGTGGTGTCAAATGAAGATTATACATAGCGGATATGTCAAAATAGGAGAAAAAGTAAAATAGGGGCTGAGATTTAAGGGTTGTTGCTGGACTTGTGCTCTAAAAACAGGATCTCAAAAAATAGAGGGAGTCCCTAAATCCAAAATAGGAACCCTGTTTTAGGGGCTTGCTAGAGATGCTCTAAGAGACGAACGCGCACATTCCATTTCATTCCCCGTTTTGCTTAGTCCGAACGCGCACAATGGACGCATCCTAGTCGGATTGCTCGTGCCATTCACACGGATTCGTGAGCATAAATATGCAGCCACCTCCATGGCCGTAGCCCACATCCGTGATCCATCAATCCGTTCTTCTTCCACCGCTCTCGTACGTCTCCGGTTGCTCTATGCTTCGTAGCACGCACTTCCGGTGTCGATTGATTGCTCCCGCGGGAGCTCTTCCCGCAGCCATGGCCACCGCCGTTCTCCCACCACTGCTCCCGACCCCGGCGAGGAGCAAGATGGCGCCGCTGTGTCAGGAACCAATAGCAACGGATCTGAACAATGGTGTTTTACTTGTATATGGATTTCGAGATTTGAGGGAGAAAGAGTAAAGTAGTTAGTCTAAGATACCAGAAGAAAGTAATAGGAGTTTCAATTCTGTTTTGCTTTTCCATAGCTTCGGGTATTATATACCCAGTTCAGAGTTACAGCTGTAAAAGTGACTGTAAATAGTAATACGACAAAATCTTACCAGCGCTAGTGATTACAATTAACCTCTCCCTTCCGATCACACCTACAACTACTGAATACGTAATCTAAGCCGTTCAATACAATTATAGTATAACGTTGGTCCTTCTTAGTTTTGCTTCAGGCTTCGCTCCCATTATCTTCAGTGTATCTTCTTCTGCTCCTTTTCGCCAAGACCTGGTCCTGACAATACCCCTTCCTCAACATGATCCTTGTCCTCAAGGATTAAAGTCTGAAAATGTGCTTCTAATAAATGACAAATCCTCCCACGTAGCTTCCAAAGGGGTTAAATTCTGCCAGTGAATGAACCATTGTGTAATCGGAACTCCTTTCCTGGGAACTATACGACGATCAAGCACGGCTAGTGGTTCAGTCTTGACCAATCCATCTGCACTGACGAGTGGAAGCCCCGCCATTGGTACAGCTCTGGAACCAAGATGTTTCTTCAATTGGCTGACATGAAAGACTGGGTGTATACTCGCATCGTCAGGAAGTTGGATTTTATATGCAACTTTGCCAATCTTCTCCAATATTTTAAACGGTCCGTAGAATTTGGATCTCAGTTTGAGCGACCCCTTCAACCCGAAAGCATTCTGTCGATATGGTTGCAATTTCAAGTACACCATGTCCCCCACTTGAAGTTCCCTTTCCGAACGGTGGCGGTCAGCAAAGAATTTGATTCTTTCTTGTGCTCTCTGCAAGTTTTGCTTAATCTGCCGGATTTTCTCTTCTCTTTGCTGCATCATATTCTTGACTTCAGTAGTTATACTTCCCGGAATTGCTAGTTCCCCAATCTGTGGTGGTGGATACCCATACAGAGCTTGGAATGGTGTCATTTGCAAAGAAGTGTGATAATTCGAATTGTACCACCATTCTGCTAACGACAGCCAGTTAAACCATTCTTTTGGATTCTGAAAAACCATACTCCTCAGATACGATTCTAAGCACTGGTTAACCCGCTCTGTTTGACCATCACTTTGTGGATGATATGATGTACTCAGCCTTAACGAAACCTTCATGGCCTTGAAGATCTCGGAAAACAGTTTGCTGGTAAAGATTCTATCCCTATCCGACACAATAGCGGTAGGTATTCCATGAAGTTTGATTACATTATCTAATAAGAGCCTGACAATTTGTTCCACTGAATATGGATGTGATAATCCGATGAAATGACTGTACTTGGTAAATCGATCAACCACAACTAAAATAGTGTCTTTCCCTTGCGATTTTGGTAAACCTTCCACAAAATCCATTGATATATGTGTCCATGCCATGTCTGGAACATCTAATGGGTTTAATAGCCCAGGACTGCGGATGTTTTCAGATTTTGTCAACTGGCATACAGGACATTCAGCTACCATTTTCTCAACATTTTTCTTCAGTCCCGACCAGTAGAACACCTTCTTAACTCGATGATAAGTAGCACGTACACCTGAGTGTCCTCCAAAACTTGATGCATGAAAGTCTTCCAAAATTTTGCGCCTCAGATCACCTTTTCCTCCCACGAAAATTCTGCCTTTGTACCTCAAAATTCCAGACACTAGGATATACTTGGCATCGGTTTCTTTGTTCAACTGTGCCTCCATCAACATCTTTTGGCTACTTTCATCATCTATATAACTCTCTTTCACTTCTCTCACCCATTCTGGGGCTATTGTAGTCACGACCTGGCATGAATATTCTTGATGTTGCTTCTGATCCTCTCTTCGGGACAATGCATCAGCTACTATATTCTCCTTCCCTTTTTTATACTCCACCGCATAATCAAACTCCAACAATTTAAGAAGCAGTTTGTGTTGGATCCCATCATTTACTCTTTGAGAAGTAATGTATTTCAAACTTTTTTGATCCGTCTTAATGATCAGTTTGCCTCCCCAAAAATAATGTCTCCATCTCTTCAATGCTTCCAATATTGCTATTGCCTCCTTGTCATAGATTGATTGAACTGCTGCTCTTGCCCCCAATGCTTTACTAAAATATGAAATTGGTTGACCTCCCTGCATAAGGACTCCTCCAATAGCAAAACCGCATGCGTCTGTTTCAATCACAAATGGGTTCGCAAAATTTGGCAAGGCCAATACAGGGCAGCTGGTCATCACTCTCTTCAGTTGCTCAAAGGCCTGTGTTTGTTCTTCTCCCCATTTCCATGCATCCTTCTTGAGGATATCAAACAAGGGTCGACAGATCTGTCCATATCCCTTCACAAATCTCCTATAGTATCCAGTCAATCCCAAAAAACTCCTTAGCTGGGTAATATTATTTGGTTTTGGCCAATTCAGAATATCTTCGACCTTCTTTGGGTCAGTGGCTACTCCATCACCACTAATTATATGTCCCAAGTATTCTACCCTTGAAGTGGCAAATACACACTTGCTCAATTTGATCTTCAACTGATTTTCTCTCAAGACAGTCAACACCATCACAATATGCTCTTTGTGAGTCTTCCTGTCTCTACTATATATAAGGATATCATCGAAAAATACAAGCACAAATCTCCTCAAATACTTTTCAAAAATTGAATTCATCAGTGCCTGGAACGTTGCAGGTGCATTAGATAAGCCAAATGGCATCACTAAATATTCATAATGTCCCATGTGAGTGCGAAATGTTGTTTTGCTGACATCATTCTCACTCATTCTGATTTGATGATATCCCGATCTCAGATCCAATTTAGTGAATATAGTTGCTCCATGTAATTCATCCAATAAGTCTTCAATGATTGGCATCGGAAATCTATTCTTGATAGTTTGTGAGTTCAATTGTCTGTAATCAACACACATCCGCCATGATCTGTCTTTCTTTCTCACTAGAATTGCTGGAGACGCATAAGGGCTAAAACTGTGTCTAATTTCCTCACTTTCCAATAATTGGTTTATAATCTTCTCCATGGCATCCTTTTGATAATGAGGGATTTTATATGGCCTTAAATTTGGGGGTTCACTACCCTCCTTCAAATTGATAACATGGTCACAATCCCTTTTTGGTGGCAGCCCTTTTGGTTCTTCCAATACTTCAGAGAAACTCTGTAAGATATCTTCAATATCAGCTGTCAATTTTGGTTCAGAGCTGCTGTCTTTGTTCTGACATATGGTGTATGTGAATGATATACCCCATCACTCCCTTTTTTTTTATCATTTTGGCTAATCTGGTAGCCTTCATGCTTCCTCTTGGTGGGTTATTGACAAAATCCTCAAAACTGACATTTCTCCCTTCTTTACACAGAGTTAATCTCCTTTGTTTCAGATCAATCCCAATAGGACTATGCTCAAAAATCCAGTCAGCCCCTAATATTATATCATAGCTTTTTAAAGGCAGCAAATTAAAAGATTGACAGAAAGTTTCTCCTTGCACCTTATATATCACCTGATTTACTTGAGCATTTGTCTGAAGTTCTCCTCCTCCTGCTACCGCAACATTTTTGGCCAGACTATATGTTAACTTTAAATTTGATTTGATTGCTAGATCATAATCCATAAATGAATGAGTATTGCCACTGTCAACTAGGGCAACTACTCGTCTTCCTCCAATCTTCGTTAATAAAGAAAAAGTATTGGGTATACACAATCCCTTTTTTGCTTGCTGGGATATAGCCATGACCTATTCTGGTGTATTTTGTGTTTCTTCCTTCTCTGGGCTGCTTGGTGCTGATACATACTCCGGCTCAGCCACTTGCTCTTGTCCTTCGTCTGTACTTTCCTCCGATTCCCCTCTAGTTAACAGTGCATGCAGTGCCCTCTTTATCTTGCATCTATGTGATGGGTTCCAAGGTTCTTTGCAATACCAGCATAGATTTTTGCCCTTTTCTTCCCACTTCTTCGGGTCAGCATTATTGGTAGCTTTCTGATAATTTTGATTAGACATTCCACCATTTGATTTACTAGTATTTCCACTGAATCTCTGTCGCCCAAAGTTCCCACCATATTGGTTTTTTCTGGCTGCTGCAGCTTTTTCATATACTCGGGCATACCAGTAGCATTCCATCAAACCTTGTGGCCTCTGACTACATACATCGTGTTTAATTTCTCCCTTCAGTCCTCCGATAAAACAGCTCAAAAGAAAATGTTCCTTCAAATATGAATGATCCCTCATTACTAAAGAAACACATTCTTCAAATTTATCGATATATTGAGAGACTGTTTCTTTCTGTTTTATGTTTTGCAATGCCTCCACTGCATCATGTGCATTTACATCGCAAAATCGATCACAAAGCATTGAACAAAATGGAGGCCAAGAAAGGGCAATGGCAGGGATCCCAATCCCTTTGAACCATATAGCTGCTCTCCCGGTAAAATGAGCCGTAGCTAAATTTACCCATTGATCATGTGGAGTTCCAGATATTTCAAAGAATTTCTCACATTGCTTGACCCAATTAAGAACTTTATCGCCTTCAAATATTGGTATTTCCAACCGGGGCCCTTTTATGATTGCTTCTGCGTAATGAGTGCGATTGTTAACTTCTCCCACGTACTGATTCAAAGATGCATCAAACCATTGAATTCCTGGATTATGTGATCTCATCCCATAATTGTTCATCATGCTCACTGAAGCTCTGTTTGGAGAGTATATTTCCCCACCGTACATGGGTTGTCCAGCACCAAATCCTCGCACGTGAGTTTGATTGAGAGGAGGTGGAAGTCCTGCAGTATTTTCCATCGTTGTTGGTCCTCCTTGACCACTCCTGTGTGCGAGTCCATCTGCTAGAGTGGGTAATGGCATATTTGCCACTCGGTTTGCTTCTGGACCCCTGTTTGGATCTATCTCTGTTGTCAATCCCCCAAACTCTTGTGATTCCGCAATAGATAATCCCAGTCTTCCAGTATTACTTACCTCAGGGTTTAGTGGTACGTTTGATCCTGAGAGACAAAGTTGTTTCAGCATCTCTTTCATTTCTGCGAACTCTGCTCTCAGATTCTTCAGATTCCCCAGATCTTCCTTGATGTTATTGATCTCTGCTATGAACTCAGAAAAAGAATCTCTATCCGCCATAGTGATGCCGACAGAGATCGATACCGCTTGATGAGGGATTTTACGGACACAGATGTGTCAACCTCACTCTTCTCCTTCGATCGCCAGTGGATTACGAATAGAATCGATTTGGGAATTTTACGGCAGCGATGAATGCACTATCGCCCAACCCAATCGATCTAATCAATCTCTCCGAGGACTTGCAGTCTCAGCTCTGATACCTTTGTCAGGAACCAATAGCAACGGATCTGAACAATGGTGTTTTACTTGTATATGGATTTCGAGATTTGAGGGAGAAAGAGTAAAGTAGTTAGTCTAAGATACCAGAAGAAAGTAATAGGAGTTTCAATTCTGTTTTGCTTTTCCATAGCTTCGGGTATTATATACCCAGTTCAGAGTTACAGCTGTAAAAGTGACTATAAATAGTAATACGACAAAATCTTACCAGCGCTAGTGATTACAATTAACCTCTCCCTTCCGATCACACCTACAACTACTGAATAGGTAATCTAAGCCGTTCAATACAATTATAGTATAACGTTGGTCCTTCTTAGTTTTACTTCAGGCTTCGCTCCCATTATCTTCAGTGTATCTTCTTCTGCTCCTTTTCGCCAAGACCTGATCCTGACACGCTGCTCCCGCCGCCTGCCTCATCATCCTGCCCTCCTCCAAGCCCGGCCGCGCCGACTCCGTCGACAGGTGGGACGCGCACAAGAAGCCCTCCGGCCCAACGTCATCGAGCGAGCGGTCATCGGACAGCAGCGGGAGTCCTCCTGGGCGCGCGTCCGCGTGCGAGAGCTGCGACAGCAAGAAGAAGAGCCCGCGCGGCACGGCGGCCTCGTCGAACGAGCGGAGCCGGGGCACCAGCAAGTGCCCCGCCCGGGAGTCGTCGTGCCAAAGGTGGGGCAGCAGCAAGCGGCCGCCCAGCCGCTCGCCCTCGGCTGATCGCTGCCTGGGACATCCACGACGAGCCTCGCTCACAAGCTGACGGGCTCGACGGCAGCAATGCCGTGAGACAGACGGGAGAGGAGCAGACAGAGGAGGCGTCGACGAAGGTTGCGACAGTGGCGCGCACGGAGATGGTCAAGCCTCCACCCGTGTTCTCCGGAGCGACCTTCTTCGCATCGCCGGGGCCGAGCATGCTTCCCATGCCATCCTTCTTGCGGGCGCGCTAGCTAGCATGAACAATTCTTAATGGGTCTTCAGCTAGCCTTGTCTTGTAAGATACTGCTACTAGCAATGCAGCTCCCGGTGAGGCGGTTGGTGACTATGCTGATAATATTTCCGTGGGTTTTTAATAACTTTCATTCGGATGTTTTCTTTACCAACCATCATCAAAATTCTTAACCATTGGATTTTTGAGATCGATGCACGCTCTCTTAAATTTGAGGTGGGTTGCTGTGTTTTCATATTTCTATAATCGGTAATGCTAGTGAGCGGACGTCTGTTTTTCTTCAAAACATTTTTTTTCTACGTAGTGAAATATTTTTCTTCGACAAACAGTAAAAAAAATGTTTCATACGTTACAAAAAAATATTTCACTACGTTAAAAAAAAATGTTTCACAGTTCAAAAAAATGTTGCGACGGCGTCCGAAAAAATGAAAAAATCGGACGTCCGACTACAAGTTCTTCCCTTCTATAATACATTGATCTGTTATTGTGAAGATCTAATATCTCATATAAAGTAATGGGTTAAGTTTTGAGTAGATTTTGAGCCGGGGTGTTCCTGTCCATGATCAACTATTATTGTTGCCACTCGGAACATTGGTTTGTCCTGGCAGCAACCTTTTGGTCTGATGTGTGGCTTAGGTAACTTCCAATTGTATAAGGATTCTTCTCTAGTTAATGATTTGATGCACCCAATGACTTCTTTAATTAATCGGTTGTTTGCAAATAAAATATCAAAATTCACCACGCATCTGACCTTCAGATCTTTTCTTTTTGTTTATATTTTGAGAGGATATATGAGCTTCGAGATATACAAATTGTGATGTATATATACGCAATTATTCGATCAACCCGAGTAGGTCGGTAGGATGTTATTCCCTGAAATATTTACTCTAGCAGGCTGATTGGGACTTTGGCAAGCAAAGATAATAAAATATGCAGCTTGGGATTCATCTCCACGTTCACTTTCAAAGTTTAGAAATTACCACGTTAATCGAAAGAAAAAGAGAAGATATATGGTGTTGATCCTGGCGGAACTAGATTATAATGTTCTATATTAAAAAAGAGTCTATGTCAAATATAAAAATAAAATAAAATTAGGAATAAAAAATAAAAAAAATTGCAATTTGACTTGTATACTATTTTCTAAGTTAATCCCTAAATAAATATAATTTTGAATGAAACCAAACAAAAATAGTAATTGGATTAGTATATAAATTCCAACCAAAATTTACTGAAATCCAGAGTAAAAATAAAATATAATTAGCAATTTGATTTCCAAAGTAAAATCCAAAAATAAATATAATTTAGAATAAAAATTAGCAATTGAATTTGTATATTAATCCCAACAAAAAATAATTAAATTTATCATAAAAATTGCTTATTAGATTCCCATAAGAATTCCTAAGTAAAACACCTAACTAAATATAATTTAGAATTAAAAGTAAACAACAATTAGCAATTGATTAGTATACAAATTCCAAACAAAAAAACTTAAATTTAAAATAAAAATAAAATAAAACCTGCAATTTAATTTACTTAAGAATTCCAAAGTACGAGGTCATAATTATAACTCTAATGCCGGAAAGAATTGGAGAGACCACGGCCATGACACATCATCCGGCTCGCGGAAAGGTCCTCTGTAAATTTCAAAATTGCGTTTAGGTCCTTCCATCGCTAGCAACTGATGTTGCTGTCACTCGCTAACACCGACTAGGCAGCCGACGCTGTGGCCAAGGTTTCAAATTTCGTTTTGGTATAAATCTCGGAGGTGGCCGAAATCCAAAATCTTGGCGATATTCGGAAATTTCGGACGAAACACAGAAATCAAATTTCAAATCTAGTTTTTTTTCAACCGGGAAATCCGAGATCTTAGCTGAAATCACCGAGATCTCGACCCACATTGAACCAACCGAAAAATGGTCAAAAACACGTCAAAAAGTTTTGAAATTTTTTTTGGATGGTCCTGACACATCAGTAATGTTCTCATAAAATTTTTAGATGATGAACAAGCATGAGGAATTTTTAAAAAATCTAACAGTGGTAATGTCATGATAAAAGTCTTATGTAAAATCTGTTTTTGATTTTTTAAATGTAACAAATGAAGTTCAAATCATTTGACAAGTTTTCTATATGTTTCTATATATTATAATGCAACAAAGATAATATTTTAACAGAAAATACTCTAAAGTTAGAAATTTCGGTGCAAGGGCAGGCCTTCACCTCACCCATAAAACATACATACATATACACTAGATAGTAGATATATAGATAATATCTCATTAGGACATGTGGTTTACATATTACATATTACACAAAACATGATTTTATTTTGATATATTCTACCATACGTTAAGCAACAATCCCTATTGAAGTCCTGCATGGCATAGGATTGATCGCTGTACTGCGGCTTACTCTTTCTCCATCTCCAACAAGCAAGCTAGCTTCAATTCCTTGACTCACCTGCTCATAGCATACATGCATGTCTATATGCTCAGTCATCCCTTCTAACATTTTCTTTTGCTAACGTACGTGGACTTAACGACGCCCGGTAGCTTAACAGTATATTGCTAACTAATTCTCCATCAGCTGGACATAACGACGCTCGGTAGCTTAAAATTAACAGCTAATGGAGATAGATATCGCTACTGATCGCTATGTTCTGATCAATCGATATATGTATATTGGATTTGGAAGCACTGGCTTGATCTCCTGATCGAACTGAAAATGGAATGGAATGGAATGAAATGAAAGGGCGGAAAAAGTAGGAGAAATTAATCAAGTATACTGATCAACTTTGGCATGTTTTGATAGCGTCAACCGTTATTACTAAACTGTCAACTTTTGAACTTTTAAAAAATAGTCAAAATACGTCAAAATTTTTTGTGGATAGTCTTGAACCCAAATCCAATCAAATCTCGCTGACAAAAAAATGAAATCCGGTCTAAATGACCGAGATCTCGGCCGAAATTCGCATGGTACTGTGGCATTTTTAATTTTTTTTTATCTGATCGAGATTTAGGATCTCGAAGGGGGTCCAAAATCTGAAATTTCGGTGGAATTTTAAACCTTGACTGCGGCCTGTCAGATCTTGGTGGCCGCGGCGGGGGCTGGCATCGGCGCAATCGCCGCGGAGGAGCACGGCAGGAGAAGGGAGTTCCTGCTAGGAGGTGAGTGCCCCGATTTGCTTCTACGAGCTGTTGCTTGATTTCTCCCGGTGAGCGTGCCTTTTTTAGCATGGCTGCTATTTGTTTGCACTCTATTAATTGTTTTTAGAATCGGTAGTGCTTTGCGATCGATTCGGTGCTTTCCCCGCTGCATATCCTTACTCTTATGCCCGGAAGAAAGGGAGCTCTTTATGTCACCGTTTTTTTTTTCAAAACGCCCCCGGTAATTCTGAAATCGTGGATAGATTTTCTACCGGTTACCTAGCCTATATTTTCTCTAAAAAAAACACCCTTAAAAAAATTAAAATTACATTAAGGTTCCATAGATTTTTTTTACAAAAAGGTGAAAGGACCGAAGATGTCGCCTAGAGGGGGGTGAATAGGCGAATTAAAACTTTGCAGCGGAATTAAAACTACCCGAGCGGGTCAACCCGGAGTCTCCGGGTTTTGGTCCGGATACTCCGGCTTGTCCGGAGTGTCCGGTATTGGATACCGGAGTCTTCGAGTTGGGTGGCTCGGGAGCGCAACACAAGTAACTCAAACTTGCACGAATTACTACTAAAAGTAAATAATAATAGCAACCTAGAACATGTGCTAGTATGGATTTGAATTAAAGCTAGACAAAGAGCTAGATCTAGGCTTTACGGAGACAAATCCACACAAGCAACACAAGCAAGTAAAGAGAGAGCGAGAGAAGCGATTTTTCACCGAAGTTCGGATTCTTGAAGGGAATCCTACGTCTCCGTTGAGGTGGCTCGGTCACACTTGAGCCGGGGTCTCTTTCAACCCGCTTTCCTCCCGGTGTTGCACAAATGCACTCGCCGGCTTCACTTCTTGTCTCTTCCCTTTCGGAGGCGAGACTCGCCTTCACAAACGACCGGGGCTCACCACACAAGTTGGTAGCTCCCGGTGACTCCTAGCCGTCTAGGAGACCTTCAACCTCCAAGAGTAATAGCACCGCGGAAGTCGCTTGGAGGATGAACTAGTGCTCAACAACCCGAAATGAATGCACCTAGCACTTTTCTTCTTCCTCTCCTCACCAAAATGGATCAACAACCAAATCAAATGGTGGGAGGAAGTGAGGGCTCCATTGAATGCTTTGGAAGTGTTAGAGATGGCTTGAATGCTGCAATGAATGAGCTCAAGAGTAGTCCTAGCCGTTGGAGAAGAAGGGGTGGCTTTAAATACATTTTTTGAAAACTAGCCGTTTTTCCCCTTTTCGAACAGACCGGAGACTCCAGACAATTGACCTGGAGACTCCGGGTTGTCCGGACTCTCCGGACTAAATGTCCGGATACTCCGGACTCTCCGGAATTCACATTTTTGGCCGAGAGGCTTAACCCGGAGACTCCGGACAAAATGTCCGGATACTCCGGACTGTATGTCCGGACCCTCCGAGTTGACTGGCTCGGTTGGAATTCTGATTTTTGGAAAGTGCAAGTTTTTTGAGTGCTAGTTTATATGCAAGTTTTGACCTTGAGCACATGCACATCGTAAAAGCGATTTCTTGTCGAACCCTCTTAATAGTACGGCTATCCTTAAGACACAAGTATAAAATAAAATTACAAATCTTGTCTTGATGCCGACTTTTCAACTTTTGAGAGGTTGTGGGGGCATCCAATCCCATTCCAACTTGATATGATCTCGATATCTGCATTAATCTTAGTTGAAGCATTAGATCACTTTAATTGTGTCATCATTAATCACCAAAATAATTTGAGGGGCCTAGATGCACTTTCAAAAGGTCTCATGGTTCTGCAGATTCACGAATCCTTACTCTTATGCCCAAAAGAAATGGAGCCCAGCTAAGCCTCCACGTCACCATTTTTTGAAAACGCCCTTAGCAATTTTGAAATCATAGATAAGTCCTTCCACCGGTTAGCCTTATCCAGCCTATTTTTTTTAAAAAAAAACACCCTAGAAAAAACCAAAATTACTTTGAGGTTTCACCTTTTTTTTTTTTTTTTGCAAAAAAGACTAGTGGTTTCGCAGATTCGCGAACGAATCCTCTACCTTTTTTTTGCAAAAAGGATATGTGGTTACACAAATTCATCGATGACTCCTATCATTATATTTTAAAAAAATCCTGAGAATCAAAATTACGTTTAAATCCTTCAATTATTTTTTAAAAAAAGAATCTTGGATTAAATTTCACACGATATGGCGTCGCCGACGACTCTAACTAGTAGTTCTAGTTGCATATAAGCATCAAGCCAATTGGCTATAAAATTCTAAATTTGATGGTGTGGCCTACAGGGGTGAAAACGGGTTAGATACTACCCGACGGGTACCCGACCCGGTTCTGGTCGGGTAAGGAAAAACCCGTTTTTTTGGTACCCGTCGGGTTCGGGTTCGGATTCGTATATTACCTGTTCGTGTCTGGTCGGATTCGGGTCCAATATGGGACGGGTGATACCCGAAATTTTCGGATCAGGATAGGGTATCCGTTGTTCTACCCGCTCCAATGTCTACTGGCCCCTGCCGTGCGGACCATGCCTGGTCCCTCCTCTCAGATTCAGTCCCGTCCGTAGCAGCCCCCGCCCCCAGCTCACAATCAACCCTAGCCACCACCGCCGGCCTCCCCATTGCCTACCGCCTCCGTCCGCCAGCCTCCCAGTCGCCCCGTCCCGTCCGCCGCCCAATCCGCCTCCCAGTCGCCCCGTCCGCCTCCCAGTCGCCCGTCGCCCCGTCCGGCGGCCTCCAGCCCGTCGCCCTGTAGCACGGCGCCTGGCCCCTCATCTCCAAGCTCTTCGTCAGGTATCGTGGGCGTCCCCTGATCCCCTCTGGTACTTGTTACAGTGCTCACTAAATGGGAAAAGATAGTGTTATCATTCATTTGTATTCACCGGTGAGGTAGTAGATCTAAACACCTTTGCATCCAATTATAGCACTGAATTTCACAGTTTCATCAGAGTAGATATTCTAGAGTACTCTGTGCATTAGAGTAGATATTGTACGCACCAAGCAGAATTTATAGTGTTGTTGCAGCTAACCAACAAATTTGAATACGTCCTAGTTAATAATTAGGCAACACCACGAAATTTTCAGAGGTGTCCAAGGCCAACAGGTACATGGTAAATAAATACGTACAGTAAGGGATATAGAACATCATCACCTGTTTTTTTAATTTGTGTTGTATTCCTCAAATTTGCTCATTTCTTTATCATCATATGCGTTTCTGTCATCATGGCAAGCTAGAATTTGCATGATCTCTACTATTTATGTCGAATGATCTTCTCCTTCAGGCAAAAGGTGCTGCTCTGAACATTCTTACATGATAAGCAACCTGCAAGTTGCCAATCATTCTCCTTACTTAAGTGACCTAGCCTCATCCATTTCTATCAATTCATGTCCATGTCACTGATAGTCTGAGATGATCCATTCCAAAGTTGTTAACTGATTCCATCAGACAATTAGTGTAAATTATTGTGCTAAGCACTCCCTTGAAAGGGATTTGACTGCCCCAGACCAATTCTTTACCCCCAAATTGGCACTAAAACATTCAAGTTTCTATGATTGCTAATTCTTCAAGTAACTAACTTTCCCAAAAAAATTTCTTCAAGTAACTTGCTGCAGAGGTTGTTATGTTGGTTGCATCTACATTATTTATCAGGCCACTAAATTAATCATGCAAATTCTTCTCGTCCTTACCTGCTACATACGATTCGACTGTTGAAAGATGAAATGTTTAATTCAAGTTATTTTAAAATCTGCCCTTTCCATAAATTACTTACATTTACCATATGAACTTCAACATATCTTTGTAAAACAAAATACAGGAGGACTGGGTGCTATGCAGGGTTTTCTACAAGAGTAGAACAACCACTCCAAGGCCATCATCTGAAGACGCCGACACATTGTCCAATTAGCTGAACCTGCCGGCTGCACCACCACTTGTGCCCCTCATTGACACCTACATCACCTTCAGCGGCAACCCAATGACCACTGTCGGGAGCTACGAGCAAGCGTCCTGCTTCTCCAGCCAGTCGACATTGCCGTTCAAGGGCTCGGTGAGTTTTGGAGACCTGTTGGCCTTGGACACCTCTGAAAAGAAGGCCATCAGGACAGTGCCGATCGACATGTCAAGCAACAGCAATTCAAAACTGGAGTTACCTCCAAATTGGAGCCAGGAGAATAGCTTGTCACAGATGTGGAACCCCCTTTGAATCTTGATATGAGAGAGTGCTACTAATGAAGTGTGGTAACTAGTAAATAGATGACCTATTCTTCCTTCTTCCCCTGGAGCAGTATTGGTTATTCCATTTTCTATTGCTTAGGATTTGATCAGGGGTTGTGACATACGCAATAGATTAGTGAAATGGCTTGGTATAGCATTTGTACATAGGATTGCTAGGAGCATGCACTTCTCTTTACTCTTTCTTTCTACTCTATAAATTATGTATTAGTTAGAACTTTATGTTTGAGTTATTTGTATTCCGTGTATGTGTTATTATGTCTCCAATTATGTGTTAGTTAGGTTGTTTTCATCGTATGCTTTAATTTATGTAGTTTATATGCTACCCGATTTAGTATCCGGTATCCATTCACTATCCGTCCGTATGATACCCGATTACCGTTTTCTACCCGATCGTTAATATCCGTATCCGTTCTGACTATCCGACCGTATTTTAGTCTTACCGTATCCGATCCGATATCCGACAAAATAAATTAGGGTAGGATATGAGATAGCCCCTACCCGATCTGTACCCGACCCGTTTTCACCCCTAGTGGCCTGTCCCCTGTGTGTAAAGAAAAGTCTCTGACGTTTCCCTCCGTCGGAATCGAAGGTAGTTCGAGAGGGTTGCACTGTGCTCCATGCACGTTCTGCATGCTATTCGACATAAATAGTGATGGTCCCATCTCCTTTTGCTGTTATTTATGGGAAAATCAAGTACATGTTGTTAGATAAAACGGCCAAGTTTTTACAAAAAAAGAGGTGCAACAGGGCTCAAATAGATTATATTACAGAAACACCGCACAGGCAGGCTTGAGTAAAAGACTAGGACCTTAAAACCAAACAGAATTGCTACCTACGTACTCCTGAAATTCTTCAGCTTCTTTGAACTCTAAAAAGGTTGGGTTAGGCAAGAATGAGTACACAACCGTACTTAACAAGTTGTACGGGAAATACTGAATACTACATGCAGGGGATTAACAAAGGATTGGTATAAGCTTTTAAGTATTGTGGATACAGTTTTATTTCCAAGGTTAATTTACATTTGAAACACAAACCATAATATAACAATAATAACCAGGGGTTTCATAAAGTTATTAACATACCAGATTCTCCACAATACCAAAAACTACTTGGGCGAGGTTACGGGAGTCATCCCAATGCAAACTTAGCTTCATTAACCGAAAGCACGACGTATCCGAATACCATTTAATTTTGACTCTGCAGAGCTGCTCAGCTTTAACCACAAGATATCTACGGGGGCTAATGCCATGCACACATTACATGCAACTTATATGCATGCGGCCGGACCGGGATGATCATAGCCTTTTGTTGAACTTTCCCAAGATAGCCCCTACCCGATAGGTCCTTGGACCCACAGTTCTTGGGCCAATTGGCCCGGGGGGGGGGGGGAGACGCGATCCAATACCAAGTAGGTACCTACCGTTGTGAGACCCGGCGAATGGCGCTTCAACGCCCCTTCCCGTTTCACCCCGTTCGCTACACGATCCATTTCCCCTCTAAGAATGGTAGCTACTACCTGTAGGTATTCCAAGGGGACGAACAATGTACTAAGCTATGTTGGAAAAATGGTTCAACCGAACTGATTGGCCCCAACTTATGGTTAAACGAAAACTTAAGTTATTTATTTTGCCCAAGGGAGTTATCCTTAATTGTCAAAGACCAAACCATCATAGCAACCACAAAACCAAACTTGGTACATGCTCGTACCAGCCACCAAACCAACCATGGCTTCTGTCATCGACCGGCAGTGGCGTAGTCAGGATTTCAGAGAAGGTTGGTCCAATTTAAAAAACTAGGTAACAAGGCAATATATAAACATAAAATGTATCAAAATCTAAATATATACGAAGATACTAATAATGTTTTGAATATTACCATTAGCATGGAGGATACGAAGAATACTTGGTGGACCGGGTTGGCATTTTTTTCCTTCTATTTTGTGCGTTGTACAGCTCTCAAGAAATATGAGGATATGAAGAATACTCGGTAGGCCGGGTTGGCATTGGTTGGGCCATGGCCCAACTGTGCCAACCCTTAGCTACGCCCCTGTCGACCGGGGATTGGACTAGCATTCACCTCGTAGGTAGCTCAATATAGTTCCCCTGACTGTAGCAACAGTTTTAAAAGACACTGAGCCAACTGCTCACCATAATTTTAAAGATTAAGGGTGGAACAACAAATAATTAATTAATTAATTATTTAATGGGGATTCATAATTATAAACCATGGCTATGCAAAGGATAATAAGGCTTAACAATACAAGGTGGGCTAAAGGAAGATGAGTTTTAACTAATCATCATGTCTTTCTAAATTATCTTTTCAGCATTTTAAAATATGAGTAAAAATAATGCATTAGAAAATATATATTGTTATATTATTAATGATAAGATAGGTTTAACATGTTTAAGGGGTACGATTTGCCTTGCTGAGCTGATGAGTCGTCTAAGTCATAGCAGCTGTAGCATGTAGTCATACTCTGCTCCGAACAGGTCTTGCTCTTGGTCCTGTTACTGCTCCTTCTCTGGGTACTGCTCGAAGGTTGGATCTAGCGCGAAAACCGAAAGCAGTAAATACATGAATAAAAGAAAAGCCAGAAGAAAACGAAAAAAGGGAGAGAATGATGAGACCAAAAATTAGGAGTGAGACCAAAAATTGTTGAAGAAAAGAAATGAAAATGAACTGAAAATAAAGAGAGAGAATGATGAGATAGCTGAACGAATGTTTAAAACTAGCATTCAAAATGTTTAAGATTTGAGAAAAAATGAATCAAAGAAAATGTTCAAAATTATGTTGAAAATATGAACCGAGCAAATGTTTAAAATTTTGCCAAAAATGAACCGGTAATACATGCAAAAAAATATTAGAGTTGAGAGAGATGGCCAATTATTAATATACTACTACTAATGTTTTGATTTACACATGTCACGTGAATAAAAATGAAACCACTCATATGTCCTTCAAATGGCGCATCAAACAAATTGTTATTTGATTCAGAATTTCGAATATTTTTGAACTCAAAATAGATAAATAAACTACAAAAAACTAAACGAATAAATACCAAACCTGTTCCACTTTGACCATGCATGTCAACCGAATACTCTTCCCAGATAGCTACAGCAACTAGTACTCCGTACGACCGTATATCTCTCCGCTGTCTGCAAATTTACGAGAGAGCCCCTCCAAAAATACGCAACAACCCAGAGGTCCATTCGAAATCTCGCCTCGCCTCGCCTCGCCTCCTCCACCGCCGGCCATGCCTCCCTCCCCAGTCGCCGCCGCCTCCCCCTCCAACTCCTCCCCCGCATCCGCCTCCGACCCCACCCCGTCCTGGTGGGAGTCCGTCTCCCAGGCGCGCTCCCGCATCCTCGTGCTCGCTTCCATCCTCCCGCCAACGGCCTCCGCCGACGTCGCCGCGCTCGCCGACTCTGACCGACCCGCCCGCGCGCTCCTCCGCTCCTCAGCCGCCTACGCGGCCCTCTCCGGAGCGCTCCGCGCGGGAGGTGGCGCCGACGACCCCGCCTGCCACTGGCTCTACGACACGCTCCTCTCCCCAGACCCCGACCTCCGCCTCGCGGCGCTCGCCTTCCTCCCGCTCCTCTCTTCCCTCTACCTCCTCCGCCTGCCCCCTGCGCTCCCCTCCTCGCTCTCCGGATTCGAGGCCGTCCTCCTCGCCGTCTACTCCTCCGAGGCCAAGAATCGCCATGGCAAGCCCGTCCTTGTCCAGGTCCCCGACCTCTCCGTCCCCTCCCTGTACCACACTCCGCTGTCCAGTCCCACATCGAAGTCCCCTCGCCGGCCGCAGCCGCAGCCGCCCCCTATTCCACCACCTCCGGCGAATGTCGTGGTGGGGGTGCTCTCGCAGCCGCTGGAGCCGCAGGCGGCGGTGAAGTCGACGAAGCGCGCGGGGATTATCGGTGTCGCCTTTGAGGCGTACTACGCCAAGATTTCGCAGATGCCGGCCACAACTAAGGTGGATGCCTGCGACGCCGTAGCGTCGTGGGCGGGGCAGTACTGCCGCTGCCGTTTCGAGCTTGATGAAAAGGAGTCGGAGGAGGAGGGGGATTCTTTGGGGTCCGTGTCGCCAGTGTCGTCGGAGGCTGAGAATGGCAAGGTCTTGGAGGAGGAATTGGCAAGGATGCGTGTCAATGGAGACAGCAGTGGGCGGAATTGCGGCGAGGAGGTGAAGGAGGCGAGGGTGCCGCTCCCATGGGAGTTGCTGCAGCCGGCGATGAGGGTTCTTGGGCACTGCTTGCTTGCACCACTGAACCCAATGGAAGTGCGAGATGCAGCGGCAGAAGCTGTGCGGGTTGTCTATGCCCGTGCGTGTCACGACCTCATACCGCAGGCAATCTTGGCTTCCCGAAGCTTGATTGAGCTTGACAAAAGTGCACGCAAGGCTGCCAAGGCAGCAGCTTCTGGGGCAACTGTGGCAGTGCACACAGCTGGAAGCACCGCATCGAGCTCTAAGCCAAGTTCCAAGCCAAACACACCGAGTAAGCAGCGCAAGCCTGATGTGTTGCTCGTTTCCAAATGAGGTCAATTGCTTAATTTCTTATGAGTTTGTTGCTGAAATGTCAATGAAGTCTATTAGACCTTGCAATGCGTAAAGATTGATTGTTATGGATTGGAAAACTGTTGATTTAGTGTGTTGCCAACTCTGTATTGCATGTTAACTTGCCTTATGTTACTTGTTGCATATAGTTCACGAATCAATATATTTTATGATTCTGCTTGTGGTTTGATGAGGTGAGAGTGTTGGAATGAATACTATGGTCATTGGTGCATCGTTATACTCATAGTTACCAGAAATGCGGTTCGGGTTCGCAATTCGCCAATTTTTCTTCCGATTTCCACTGCAAACACGAACCCCATGGCCCATACCCTAAACCGGTTTGTGTTTGACGAATCCAGTTCGCAATTCACGGGGTTTATAGCGAATCCGGTAACTATGGTTATAATTATGTTGGATTTGTTTGGCCATGTATTTCTTGCAGTGCTCTGCACTTATATGTTTTATATAAAGATGTTTTGCTTGTACTGTTGTACTTAGCTTGATCGTTGTTCCATGCATAGATGGCACAGATGTAGTATTTAGTTTGCTAATAGCTGGATCGGTGAGTTATTGCATTCCAGGGACATGGCTTCTGATCTGAAGATTGGTTTTGGTCGTTCTCTCTGTTTCTTCCTTCTTTCACGATAGATATCATCATGATTCATGAACTCGTAACCGGTTCTATTTGTTGGTTATATCAGGATATACGAGATGAAAACTGGACAGTATATTAGTGCTTACTGAACTTAAAGTTATACTAGTTAGGAAGTGTTAGACTGCAGTAATTCACTGCAGTGTGAAGCTATCTCGTCGTATTTTTGAACTTTTGTAACGGAATGTGATGCAATGCGTGCATTGTTATGATGGTCTGGCACTAAGTTGGCATTTTCTGATATATCTTATTTCATGAGCATTTGACCATCAGGTAGCAGGCATGCATGTGTGGCTAGCACGCAGCAGACAACACACTGGACATGCATGTGGTTGCTCACCAGCAACGATCACACTTGTTTATACCGTCAAGAAGCTGCCTATTCCCTAAATATAAATTCAGAGAAATGCGGCTCTGATTGGGAATTGCTCTGATACATGGCTTGGAAAATCTCAAGCCTTTCCTGTGTATGAATCAGTTTTGCTGCAGGGTTAAGTTAGGGTTTCTTTGAGAAAAAATGCTGAAATGATGATGGAAGGCATGTGGTATCTCAGTTGATCCTGAATTGGAGGTATCAAAGGGCATTATTTCTTCAACCACTTTGATGTACTTTTCAGGTCCTGGAACTGAACTAGCTGACCTTATAACGTATGTTAACTTGTGATTTTATAAGCTTCTTCAGCCTGTCAATTGACAACAGATGTCTGTTTTATCATGGATTGAATTAGCCGACAGATTATTTTGTCGCGGGTTCATTTGGTTGACAAGGCCGAGGCTTTCATTTGACGACAGATGGCCTGTTGCCTTATTTGGCGACAAAACTTCTGTCGCTAATTGAAATGACGATATAGGTATATTTTTGTAATTTTTTTCGGTGTATTATTTTTGTAAAATTATTTAAAACATGTATTTTTTTTTAAAAAAAAAGTCAGAACAGGCCCCTGCTCTAGCTTTGTTTTAAGCTGTATCTCTGAAAATTTCTCTTCACACACAACATTGTAGTACTGCAAATGACTAAATTCATTTGTACTTTGATCAGGGCCCTACAGTACCATGCTGCCTTTGGTGTTGAACCTACACACAAGGAGCTGATGTGTGAGGTTCAGAACAGGCCCCTGCTCTAGTTTTGTTTTAAGCTGTATCTCTGAAAATTCCTTTTGTCAAACACAACATTGTAGTACTGTAAATGACTGAATTCATCTGTACTTTGATCAGGGGTCTACAGTACCGTGCTGCATTTGGTGTTGAACCTACACAAAAGGAGCTGATGTGTGATGTTTTTGCCTGTGTGGCATTAAGTCCACCTCAGCAAATCGGGCCAGACTGGGTTGTGTCTATGCCAAGTGGGTCCAACTTGGTAGGACTATGGGAATCGGCCTTACTTAAAAAGAAAGTGTGGTTCCTTAAAAAAAGCTTCTTAGAAGTGTAGTTTTGTGATAATTGTGTAGGAGTTAGTGTCTGCTTGAAAAGTGGCGCAAGAGTAGTTTAAAAAAACTAGAATTAAAAAAAAACAGTCACTTGTTAGTTCTCTATCTTCTCCGTCCTTGCTTTCTAAAAATTTGACTACTCGTATCATTTGTTACATCATACATGGCAATGGTCCTAGATAAAAAAAAAAGTTAAGCAAAACTGAGAAAAAAAAAAGGACATCAAAGATCTACTAAATGGCCAATTTGCTCTGATTATATGGTAATGCAATGAAATGGTTTACTTGCCTATTATTTCATGGACTGGTTGTTTGGTTATTGCTTCATGTATGGAGTTTGCTAGTAATTGGCTTGTTTGCTAACGAGCCATTATCGGGCCTAGTTTCATTAACACTTTTTCTTCGAAATGAACTCATTTGAATTTTAAACCTATTAACTACTGTAATCGAAGTAATTTTTGGTTGGAGCCATAACGAGTTTTGTTTGCGGGGCCTCTAGCACTAAGTGAGCACATCCTGATATACATTGTTTAATGAACATTTGACCATTAGGAAGAAAGCATGCCAATGTCTACCTACCTGTCGAGAAGCTGCTTTTTTCCTAAATATAATGGGCTAATAGAAGCTAGTTTCCGATGGAAAATGGGGCTTTGCTACACGGTTAAGTCTGAATTTCTTATAAGAAGCATCGAGATGTCGATGAAGCCATGCCAAGCCTGACCTCGGCTGTTCCAGTTTAGACGGCATCAAAGGGAATTATCTGGCGATCACTATAGTGCTCTTTTCGGGTTCTGGTACTCTACCTACTAAAGTTGTCCTGATCATGTATGCTATCTACACAAGTCGCTGTTCTACTTCTACACGATAGTTTATCTGAAGCGAGTTCCTAACGTAAGCGAGCTCAGCGTTTGGCCGTTGCCTTGATTTTGTCTTAGCTCTATCTCTGCATATTTCTCGAGCGCGTTGTGAATTTCAGGGGGAAATGTTATGCGCGATCTCGAGTGTAAGGCTATGTTTGGTATGGTTCCAGATTCTAGTAGAAACAGAAACGGTTTCTAATTCTTGGTAGAAACGTTTCAGATGGGATTCTGTGAATCGGGTGGAACGGGGTTGAGACCGATTCGGCTACAGAGTGGAAAAAGAAGAAACATCCGAGGAGAATTGTTTCGAGTTTTAGCCCGTTTGATTGAGTTTCTTCCAGAATACGGTAGAAACGACAAACGGGGCCTAAGTGTGTCGTAGTAATCTTCAAATGAAATCTGATGAAGGCTGCCATATCAGCCCAACAATCTGTGACCACAGTAATAGTGCCTGAGCTCACCCGAGGCATGTTCTTAATTTCGACGGTAGAACCAAGATGAGATTTTCATAGTTGTATCCTTGAAATATTTTTTTCCCAAAATTAGCCTGTCAAATATTTTTTTTATACATTTAGCTCGTATACAGAGGATGGGAGCATTGTAATGCCATGACACGACACATGGCTATTGCCACACCCTCACTCAGCGATTTCGAAAAAAAAATAGATATGCAGTGGTACCGTGGCGCTGCATTGCTACAGTACCACTGCGAGGTACTATAGCTTAGTGTTTTTTTATCAGTTGAGTGGAGGCTAGTTTTGAAAAAAAAAACACATTATAATTTTATTAGGTTTTATAAATATATTATAATAGAAAAAAATTACACGGTGGCTAGTACTGGAAATTTTTTTAGGAGCTACAACAGTGAAGAGTTCTACCCTATATAAAAAGGTATGAAATGACCTCATAAAAATATGAACCAGAAAACATCTTTGATCATTAATTTCTATTATAATGTATTTATAAAACCTAATAAAATTATAATATTATGAAAGTACTTTCAAGCCAAAGCTATATATATATATATACATGATTTTTTATGTATCTAAATTAAATATTTAAAAGATATTGGAAAGCAAAGTTTTAAAAGTTTGACTACACCTTTATCAAAAAGGATAACTATTTGTGACTGTAGGGGGTATATTCTATGCCACTTGATATGATATCATGTTTTAGGTTTACCCGCTCTCTTCTTGCCTTGTACAATTCTTCGCATGCAGTTTCTTTCATTGGAGTAGAGATTATAGAACTAGAAACCAGGAAAAATTGTACAAGGTAAGAAGTGAACGGCTAAATCTAAAACATGATATCATATCAAATGGCATAGAATATACTCCCTCCAGAATCCGATCACAAATAGTTATCGTTTTAGACATAGGTGTAGTCAAACTTTTAAAACTTTGATTACCAATATCTTTTAAATATTTAAATTATATACATAAAAAATCATTTATAATCTCTACTCGCTTTGTCTTGATTAGACATAAAAACTTTGATTACCAATATCTTCGAAAAAATATATATATATAGCTTTGTCTTGAAAATTACTTTCATAATATTATAATTTTATTAGGCTTTATAAATACATTATAATAGAAATTAATGATCAAAGATGTTTTCTGGTTCATATTTTATGAGGTCATTTCATGTCTTTCTATGTAGGGTAAAACTCTTCACTGTTGTAGTTCAAAAAATTATTTTTTTCCAAAACTAGCCATCGAGCGATTTTTTTCTATTATAATGTATTTATAAAATTTAATAAAATTATAATGTATTTTTTCATAACTAGCCTTCACTCGCTGACAAAAAATGCCATACTACAGTACCTTGCAGTGGTACTATATCAATGTAGTGTTATAGTACGCCAAATATCTATTTTTTCGAAATTGCTGAGTCGGGGCACGCAATAGCCACATGTCACGTCGTGGTATTGCAGCGCTCGCCGTCTGCTGTATATGGGCCAAATTTGCAAAAAGAATCTGACAGACTAGTTTTGAATTTTTTTTAAGAATTACAACAGTGAAAAGTTCCAAGATTTGAGTTGGACTGTTTGGCAAGGCTGCTCCGGGCTTCCCAGCCGGAGTCGAATAGGGCCCCAATTGGATCGGGGCCAAGGCCAAGCTCCAACCCATGTACAGGGGTTAAGCTTCTCGAGCCCAACCAATATCATCTGTTCCCTTGGACCCTTACCCTAACACCACTGGCGCATCTCCCCAACCCTAGCAATTAATATGGCCGCTGCCCCATCCACGTCAACGCTGATGCCAACGGCGGCTGCTCCCTCACCGTCAAGGCTGGCACCTCCCTTTCTGTCAATCAGGGAAGCGAGGCGCACATCGGCACCCCGATCACCCACAAGATGAACCCCCTCGCCGCCGACCCCAGCTCTTTGACGAAGAATGGCGCTGCTGACACCGGCTCGCACGCCCACTCCACCGGCAGCACCACCGCGAGGCTTGACGATGGAAATGCCGTCGGCAATCACTCCACCGTCGCTGCGGCCGGGGACAGAAAAACCGCCTCCAAGTTTGAGAGCCTGATTCCCCCTACCGATGACACCGCCGGCAAGCCCGAAGATGGCAACCGCACCGGGGACAGCAACACCGCCGCCGCCAACAAGAAGGAAGAGAAGCTCACCCCTGAGCAGATCTGGCTGGCCCATCGCTTCGCCGCGTGGTTGGCTCTGCGCTACATTTCCATGTTGTACGCAGTGCTTACGCCGTTGGCGCTGTGTCTCTCGGCTGGCCGGCCAGCGGCTGTGGTGTGGACATTCTCATTGATCACCTGTTCCTACCTCTTCTTGTGGACGAGCTTCCTGACGGTGACGATGCACACGTCCACTATGTACGTTCTTAATCTAAAGAAAATTTTCTAACTTTCTCTAGGCAAATAGAAATTCTAAATCGGCCTGCATTTAGCCTTAAACAATAGTTCAACATTTCAGCTACCAACACAAGTAGATTCAAAACAGCCCGCACTAAAAAAAAGCATATCGTTTGATTGCCTGAATGAAATTTAGTGTTTTTGGTCTCAAATTAAAGGGGAAACGACGAGCTACAACTTCCTCTACAACCGGACAACCAGGAAATGCTTCTAACCCCCTCGAATCACAGCTCTAACAATCAGGCAGTGCATAGCCCGAAAACAAAAATTTCCCTCCAAACCTTAGACCACCATTTTCCTCCAAAAATCTCAAATCTAAGAACCCTAGAACACCCAAAAACCAAGAAAACTCTCCTTAGAACAGCAAGCATACCTCACATCACATACCCCACTCACCACATGGAGGGAGATGAGGAGGGGGAGCTTGCTGCTGCAGCCATGGAGGGAGCTCGGTAGGGGAGGTACCATGGAGGAAGGAGCAGCAGGGGGAGGGAGCCATGGGAGGGACTCCATTCAGCTGGGAGGAGGAAGAGTCATATGGGGGAGGAGGGGATCGGGTGGAGAGATATTAGGTGGGGGGAGAAAAAAAGAGAAGGTCTTTCTCCCACACAACTAATAAATTCAATCCTGGAACTCATAGACAGATCCATAAACTCCTGAGATTGTCTGTAAGAGGGGCCCACACACACCCGACTGAAAAACCCAAAACCTGGAGAAAGATCTGCGATATTACACTTGCACTACCGGGGTCTGGAGAGGTACTACGAGAGGTGCGACAGTACTGCCCCTCAGACAGTGGTAGTTATTTCACAGTGCAGAGCTTAAGGTGGTTTTTCCAATTCAAAGGTTGGCACTACCGGGTGGTAGTTGCTGGTAGTGCTGGGTACTGTAGCAACAGCCACTGCCACCTACCACATTTAATGCAAAATCGACCGTTGCCCTAGCAGCTGGCACTACCAGCCCATACATGGCGGTAGTGCTAGATTTGGCTGATTTTGGGTATTTTATCCCCAAACGGCTAGTTTTGTTGGTGGAGGCTATACATACCCACCTACACCAAGGGCAAGGTTAGAGGCTACATTAAACATCCCTTAAACTCTTGCATCCCTCTCATCACTCTAGAGCATTTGAATTTCATTCTTGTGAGTAGTTGAGAGCATTCAAGTGCAAGATTTCAATTTGAACTATTAGAGCACTTGATCATCTTCAAATAAGCGTCAATAGTTCATTCTCTTGGAGATTGCCTCCCCCTAGATGGCTTGGAGGAAAGAGAACCGGCGATCTCTTCGAGGAGATTGTGAAGAGACCTGTGTTCGCGGTAAAGGTTGGAGCTCACCTACTAGGAGCGGAGAAGAGCTACCACTAGTGATGGAGGGAGGCTCATTTGCGCAAAGAGTTGGCTTGATTCGTTCAAACTTTCTCAACGTGGATTAGGGGAGACCGACAAGTCTCCAAAACCACGGAAAAAATCATCATATTCATCTCTTGTGGTTTGCTTTCTCGTCTCTTTAATTGTGCATTTTACATTCCTAGTTTACTTAGTGTTTGATCATCTCTCTAGAATTGTTAAGATTGCTTAGACTTAACTTGTTGGTGCACATAGTGAAACATAACTTATTTGGGCCTTAATTGTTGAAATTCATATTCCTAGTCTTACTTGCTTAATTAGGGTAATTAGAGCCAAAAGATTTTAAAAACCTCCTATTCACCCTTCTCTAGGTGGTTATCCTTGATTGTATACCCACAGGGCGCTACACTGCGTCATCCATCCACGTAGACCTCTACGTATCTCGTCTCACTGCACCTGTGTTACCGTCCGCACACATGTCACCTTCCGTGCTCCCCTATCGCGGAAGGAGTTACCGCTTTCCAGGAGCCCGGCAAGCCACTGAACCTACCGTAGTAAGGGAGCACGGAATATGACACTTGTCACCTTCCGGCGCTTCTGTGGTCATCTGTAGGAGGTTGGTGGGTGGCGACCGGCAGTACGGAGGCGACACAGTGTGTTGAGAAGAGCAGTTACCGACATGGCAGAGAAAGCATGGCCAGGGGAGGATGCTGGCGACAGGATCCAGCGGAGCCGGTCGTATTCCTCATCGCCAGCGACAGGATTCACCAAATCCCACGACCCTCACCTGCCTCGTTATCAAGGTTACAGAGTGGTACAACACCGACTCTGCACACGTTGCCTCGTGGTTCAACTTCACCTTCGCGCGTGTGCCTTGTACAATGCGACAACTCGCATTGCAGCAACCGGATGAACATCAGGGGTGACCAGGGTTCACAAAACCGACGAAAACCGCTCGAAAATCGCGGTTTTCGACCGTATCGAGCCGGTTCGAAATCCTAAACCGGTCGGTAAACCGGTTCAATTAAAAAAATAATTCAAAAAGTTTAAAAAATTTGAAAAAATTTATGCGATGTAAACCGATCGAAAACCGGTGAAAACCGAGCGATTTTTCGAAAAAACCGACGAAAATCGCTCAAAAAACCGATCACCCAAAACGTTCAACTCGCCGATCGGTTTTTCGAGAAAACCGACCGGTTTTTCGAGAAAACCGGTGGGTTTTCGAGAAAACCGAATGGTTTTCGTTTTTTTAAATTTGTTTTGAATGTTTTTTGTTCAAATGCTCGGTTTTAAAACTCTTCGGTTTCTAACGATTTTCCAGCGATTTTTGGCTCGATATTTTCGAATTTCCAATTTCGGTTTTCCATCGGTTTTTTCGGTTTCGATTTGGTTAACCCTGGGGGTGACCATATCAGCCCACTGCCAGACGTCCATTAGCCTGTGGTAGGAAATTTTCAAGCAATTTTTTACACGCAGATTCGGCTAAGGCAACAAGAAAAAGAATAGAACTTACCGAGTGAAATTTGCACTTCACATAAACTCGATCTTGATTCACTGAAGTATTCGAGATGAAGCAATTTGCAGATTCCCTGCAATTAGGGCTAAATAACTGCCTCTGCAATGCTTCAACTTGCCTCTGCCCCGCTTCAACTTGGCTTCACTGCCTACAGCTTGAGGATGACGAAGACATCTCCAAGAATAACAAAGATGAGGAGTGAAGGGTGTCTCTAAGAAGAAAAATGTGGGGATTGGAGGATATACTACTCCTTGATATGAACATTTTTTTATACGAGCCTCTTTGGAACAAAGTGAGTGAGCTTCTAAAATTCCCGTGGAATAACTCAATCCATAGGGATTTTCTAGAAAATCCAACATTATAGAAATTTCTTTTGTGTCTATCTCTCTCCAAAATCCTATACTCTGTTTCTGTGGAGCCCCCAAATGCCATAATTAAGCAATTCCTGAGTTTTATAGTTCCAAAGGATTTAACCGGACAAGACATCCTAATTCGTGTATTTTTTTTTCAATTCATGCAATTTTGGATTCCTGCGTTCCCAAATGAGCTCTAAAAGTGGCAAAGAACAGAATTTTCCATTTTTTTTAAGACGAATGCAGCGAAAATTTGCGCTGGACGGTTTGGCAAGGCTGCTCCGGCTTCGCAGCCGGAGTCGAATAGGCCCCAATTGGATCGGGGGCCAGGGCCAGGGCCAGGCCCAACGCAAGTACAGGGGTTAAGCTTCCCGAACCCGACCAATATCATCTGTTTCTTTACCCTCTCTCACGGGCTCACGGCCCCAACACCACTACACCACTGGCGCATCTCTCCCCAACCCTAGCAATATGGCCTCTGCCGCCATCCACGTCGACGCCGACGCCAACGGCGGCGGCTCCCTCGCCGTCGAGACTGGCACCTCCCTTTCCGTCAATCAGGGAAGCGAGGCGCAGATCGGCACCCCGATCACCCCCAAGACGAACCCCCTCGCCGCCGACCCCAGCTCTTTGACGAAGAACGGCGCTGCTGACACCGGCTCGCACGCCCACTTCACCGGCAGTACCGCCGCGACGCTTGACGATGGAAACGCCGTCGGCAACCACTCCGCCGTCGCTGAGGCTGGGGACAGAAAAACCGCCTCCAAGCCTGAGAGCCTGATTCCCTCTACCGATGACACCGCCGGCAAGCCCGAGGATAGCAACCGCACCGGGGACAGCGACACCGCCGGCAAGCCCGAGGATAGCAACCACACCGGGGACAGCGACACCGCCGGCAAGCCCGAGGATAGCAACCGCACCGGGGACAGCGACACCGCCGCGGCCAACAAGAAGAAGAAAGAGAAGCTCACCCCTGAGCAGATCCGGTTGGCCCATCGCTTCGCCGCGTGGTTGGCTCTTCGCTACATTTCCATGTTGTACGCAGTGCTTACGCCGCTGGCACTGTGGCTCTCGGCAGGCCGGCCGCCGGCCGTGGTGTGGACGTTTTCATTGATCACCTGTTCCTACCTCTTCTTGTGGACGAGCTTCCTGACGGTGACGATGCACACATCCACTGTGTTCTTCTCAATATCGTACGTCGCCCTGGTCGCCTCCACCGTCGCCCACCTGAGCCCCGTCACTGGCATGGTCATCGTGCACCTCGACACCGCCTACGCCGCTGGGCTGTTTGGGTACGCCCTTGCCGAGCGCCGGCAGCACAACGGCACCGACCAGTCCGCCGGCGCCGTCCCCATCCCGTCCTCTCGCAGCAAGGATGAGATGAAATCCGATAAGGATGTGGTAATTATGGTATCCATCTACTCGACCGTCGCGTCGTTGGTGTGCGTGGCGCGTGCGACATGGGTGGCATGGCACTCGGCGGACACGTATTGGCTCATCAGGGAGCTGTCCCTCCTGCTCGGGTTTGTCCTCTTGTGGTGGATAGCCCTTGTAACCATGCATATGCTGCACGGAGCTCTCATCACGGAGAGTCACTTGGCCCTCATCTTCCTCTGCGGCGCATTGCTCTTCCTGCCAGAGTGCGTCGTTTCTTTCCTGTTCGGCGAGGCCATTGGAACCTTGGTGTACTCGATTGGAATGATGGGTGTGGCCGGATTGTTTGGGTACAGTCTCGCCGTGTATGCACGCTACAAAGAGATGCTGACAGGGGAGGTATCCACGCCCAGCCAAGGAAACAGCCTGATGTGATCCGCGTCAAGAGGAGGTCAAGGTGAATTGCACCTCTCTAAAACCTTTTGCAGCTGTGATTACGAGTTCATTTCTGTTAAGTTTGTCACTAAGATTCTGTCACTTCGCAATGCTTAGAACTGATTGTTGCAATGCGTGATGCCAAACACACGCTGTGCTCATGTTGAAAAGTTGTTGAATGTGCTCTTATCATTGTGAAGTTGTGTTTTGCGCTCTTATCAGCAGTAATGATGTCAGCTCCTGGTGATGAAAACCTGTCATTGTGATCATGGTTACAATGAAGTCAGCTCCTAGCAATTAAATCTTGTTTTCAGAAGTAAGCTGGTATTTCAAGTGTTTCCTGAGTGAAACCTTTCTTGATTTCGGGCTGTCGAATTGTCTTCTTGCATACACAATTGGTTTTGCGCTATCGGGTCGTGTAAGCAAGATATGAGCTAGCACACATGAAACAGCATGCTAAGGTGTGGTTAGCACGCAGAAAACAACACATTTGACAAGCACATGGTTACTCAACAGCAATGAACACGGAGTATTAGTTTTTGTCTGCCATGTTCCCTAAATATTTGGCTACTATTAGGATGTAACGTAAGATAATTGAATAAATATGTTGGTTTTGATTGATTTGATACTGTTGCGATCATAATTAGGTTGTGCTGTAGTGTTGAATATATTTAAAGGTAAATGCCGAGATAGTGATGAAAAAAAGGTTATTTGACCTCAGTTAATAAAGAATTGATGGCACGAAACCGCATCCTTTTCTGTTGTGTTTCTGCAGCCGTATTTCCTGTTGCTTGAACAAGCCCTTGCTCTGATTTTATTTCATCATAGAACTGCGGATGAATATACAATTGAGTAACCTGCACTAGGATTCTACTTGACCAATAAAATGGGCCTGATGGTTTTCTCAACCAATTTATGCAAGTTTCTGAGCCAGTTAGTTACAACATGGTTTGCATCTACATACCTCATGTAAAATTCCAGATAGGTAGCCAGTATAACATAAATGTGCTGCTCATCTTTTATTTTCAACTTGAATCTTGATCAAACCCCACATCCTGACAGTGACAGTGTTCAAAGCACGTTGTTCGCACCATCCAATCGAAAAAAAGTCAACTTGAGGACACTGATCTTCTTTTAAGCTGTACCAGTGACATTCTTGCTGTAATTCTCTATGAACAGAACATGTCATGAGCATACTAAATTAACAATCGTCAATGAACAATCCAGGTTCAAACTAATTATGGTCAATTAAAAATAGTCAGGAGCATACTAAATTAACAATTTTCCTTGTAGTCAGTATAAACGTCGTCTTATAATGTGTATAATCAAACTAAATTATGTTTGACCAACAATATCTTTATTAATATTTAGATAAGATATTACAGTGTGTTTGTCATATTGAGATGCTTCAAATGGATAACATATTACTGCTTCGTGATCTAAAGTAAAAGTTATACATGTGTTAAGTATTATTGCGCTGCTGATGTTGCATTTACTGCATTTTGAAACTTCCTCTGCATCCTTTTGAATTTCTGAAATGGAATATAGTGCTTATGATGTACTGGAACTAAGCATAATCTGAATCGTCTTTTTTCATGAGCATTAATTGGGGAGCAGGCATGACAAGGTATGGCCAACAGCCTAACACACATTAGATTACGCACTTACATGCATGTGGTAACTCACCACCAATGAATACTTTTTTTTAAAAAAAAAGAGAGAATGAGCATATTTGTTTATATATCTGTTGTATACTGCTAAATATTCAATTATTAGGATGTACTAGTAAGATGCCCGTGCGTTGCAACGGAGTACTGAAAGAGGATGATACATTTGTTTACGTAGTTTAGAACCAATAATTATACCCATCTGTTTACGTAGTTCAAATATTTGCGACTTTTTTGCACTGATTTTGGTGCGCTGAAGATGATAAGCTATCTGTCACATAGTATCATGTTACCTGGTTAAGTGGTCATAATCGTTATTTCTTACAGCCGATATCTCAGGTACGGGTAGGAAAGGTTAACATATGAGACCACCTTGTGTGGTGCTTGGTTTCTAGGCGTAGTCCCTAGGAATTGAGGAACTTTGCCTGTTTCAATCGGTCGAGAAGCCGATTGACCGAACCCACTGGCCGAGGGTACGTTGGGTAAGTTTGTGTTCAGCTTAGCCCCATCTGTGTGCCCGTGATAATGTGCAACTCCGTCTAAGTGAGTGCTAGGTTTTAACACAGTAGGTTGGGTCGGCATCATTAGGGGTATTGGAGCCGACGCTTTTACTGTGTTTGTATTTGGTGGTATCGAGTATACTGGGTACGTTGGTAGGGATTGTAATGGGTCTAACAGACTCTCAGATACGACCAACTCCTGAGCAATTGTTTTGACTCTATTTTCGATCATCGGCTTTAGCGTGGAGACTAGAGCCGATGATTGATTGATCAGCGCATGATGTACAGACTACTCAATCATACTGGATAAATCAGCCTGCCTAGGTATATATCGGCTTACAGGGTCAGCAGGGGAATCGTCGATAGAATTGATAGTTGGAAGTGCAACCTTTTGAGTGACTCCTCGCCGTGTTTTTTGGAAGCACTTCAACATCATCTCTTCCATTGCTGCCTTCCGATCTTCAATTTCTTTTTGCTGCTCAGGAGTTAAATCGGCTAGTGTAAGCGCGATTATTGCATCTGCATTGATGTCGGTGGTAGCTATGGATTTTCCAGTCGACGACATGATCGACTTCCTCCGGTCCCACCGGGCGTGCCAAAATATGTTTGCGCAAAAAAAACGTGAAGTAGGGTCTTTTAGCCTCAAACACACAAGACAAATGCCGGGTTTAAGCGTGCCAGTCAATTTGACCTAGAATTGACAAGGTAAAAAATCGTAAAATCAATCAGAGCCGATAAACGAACGAATATCGGCCTAACACCGGTTGACTAAGAGCCGATCAGGGGATAACTAGATTAACCAGTCGGTTAATCCGAGGGTAAAGGTAGATCGACTTTGAAAGGCGATGCGCAACAAGCAAAGTAGATCGAACCTGGAGACAAGTCGATGAGAACAACAAATCGGCGATGCGCAACTCTTTATTGATCTCGACGACTTACAGAGGAAAGATTGCTATGAAAACTAGAAACAGCAAATTGTAAACATGGTTATGTTGATTGATTGGTTGATGATGCGCTTCTTCTCTCGGTCTGCCCTTTTTATACACTCCTACCGATCCGAGTCCTGTATGGACACGGCATTACACCCGTATCGGCTTTGATCTGATTTCCTTTCCTTTTCGGCGACGGATTCCTTGTTGGTACCGGTTCATCCTTTCCATAAACTTCTCCATATTTGAATTGAGCCGATTTTACCATGTACGCGAAATTTTGGTGCAAACAGGTTGATAATTAAGTATGTATGGTAATGGTTAAGTATAAGAAGTCATAAACGTAAGTACTAAATAGAAATGTACCGTGGATCAGCTGTCGTCATTCCACATCTAGAACATTTCTAGGAATTGCCTTCACAGTTGACAGTTCTTTTGCATGTAGTACACGTTAGGTACCACCATGGCTGGGTTGGAGCAAGTTTTTTTTTATAGCAATGTGTATGTTATAGCTGTTTCCCTAGAGGCATAAACAGAGAATTGGTAGTAAAAAAAATCTTGTCTTTGAGGGTATTAAGCAGGTTTTTTTTGTATTGAAACTGTAAAGGTAGATTTACCAAAACGTCATGCGGGTTAAGGTTACATATCTGTTCGATTGTAGTCTGTATAGGCTTTTCCTGTTCCGTCAGTTAGCCAATCCATTTGATTTTATATGGTATACCTGTTAGACTATGTTGGTAGACAAAAATGAATATAAGTAAGATGTAGGATCATATGGTAATAGGATCATGAGCAGTAGAAATTGTCAGAGCAGTCGTTCTAACAGAAGGGTTTAACAAATTAAGGAATAGCTGATAGAGGAAACTAATGTGATGGAATAGTATGGAATGGTACAATAAAAACCGTCTGTATCTGTAAGTAACGGATCTTGAAGTTGATCTGATATTATACCTTTTTTTTAAATCAACTACCTCTGGAAGTGCAGCATTTGTATACCACTTGCAGATGGTACTTGCTTGGAGGGAGAGCTGACCTGTAAATCAGGAATGATTAGTTTACTATATGAAGGTCATCGGTAATATGTATAAGGATGAACAGGTATTTCAGTTGTAAATAATTATATAGGACAGATTGATAAGTGTAGGGAAAGGATTCGAAGGTACCATTATATAGTTTGGTTATTAATCCGACTAATAGAAGAATGATCGGCTCACGCTGTGATTGATTTTGGATGGCATCAGCTTCAAATCGGATTGCTTGCGGTCCCCACAACGTGATCTCCGCGTTTTCTCTTTTAGACAGGAATTAGCATATGAATAGAGAATAAACATGGTAACAGAAGACCGTCCATATTAAAATTTTATGAGATATAATTTCAGGGAAAACAATTGCTTTATATCGATAGTAGAAACAATTTTTATCATAAACAGTACGAAAAAGGTATGTTAGTGTGGTTATACCTGCCATTTGTTATATGAATGTTTCTAATTGGCTTGGGAACACCTTTGACAGTAACAGTCTTTACGTGTGAGATAGCCACGATTAGAGGTGGGCGTGCCTGGGCGTCTGCCGTGGGGCCGCCCGGCACGGGATTTGGCCCGTCTCAGAACCGGCCCAAGACGTTATCGCATCAATGCGCCGGCCGGAACGTGGCACGGTACGCCGACGCAAGACGACAGATTGGGTGCGGCGCCGGCACGGCCCGAGCGCACGGAGGGCGGCGGCGGCACGCACGGCCGGCGGCGCGGCGCGCTGCGGCAGGCGCGGCCCGAGGAGGACAAGGCGCGACCGCTGGGCGGCGGCGCGAGGCGCGGCAGCCGGCGACGCCAGTAGGGGAGGAAGGAGGCGCTGGCGGCGGCGACGAGGCCGCGGGGCGGGCGGTGGCGACGCCGAGGCGCGAGGCGCGGGACCGGCGAGGGGCGGGACATCTTAGCGGCTTGCACTGGGGGCCGGCGGCTGAGCCGTGGAGGCGATGCATGGTCTCATGAGTCATGAGTGATGGAGATCGAGAGGAGACTGGAGAGGAGGTAGGGCGTAGGGGGCAGGGCGCACTGGGCGTGGCGTGGGCGGCGGAGAGATCGAGGGCAGCAGGGGCCAGGGGGCGAGGCGGCCAGGCCGCCATGGGCATGCGGGTGGGGGCGTGGGGCCAGGGGCATGCGCTGATGCGCGCGTGGGCACTGGGCGCCGCGGAGATCGAGAGGGCAGGGGGCGTGCCCACGCGGCTGCTGTAACATCCTGAAATTTGTAATTAAGTTTAACTAGGCTTAATTAAGCTAATTGAGTGTTTAATGGTGCTTTGATTTGATTTTTGGATCTTAATTTGGAGTTATTTGTTTTCGGATTGTTTTTGTCGATTCGCTCGAGCCGTTTCGATTGATTTTGACCTGAAACCCTGAGTTTCGAGTCCGGTCGAAATCCTCTGAAGTTGTTAGTAAGCCTAACCCCAAAACTTCTCTTTGAGATCCTAAACCCTTTCCCTTGAACCCCTGGAGGTTGATTCCGTAGATTGGGGAGAAGTCCGTGGAAGAACCTGGAATTGTGCTGCAGGAGCGGTAGTACCGCCGGCTAGGGCCGGTACTGCCGGTCGGGCGGCACTACCGCTCGAGGGGAGCGGTACTGCCGGCCGAGCGACGGGTGTAGGGGTTGTTGACCAATCTCCTTCCTCCACGTCGCCCTGGCCCTCCCTCTCTCGTATTTATCCAGAGGGGAGAGTCTCCTCTCTCCCTGACTCTCTCATTTGCTCTCTCTCACTCTCTCTCTTGCTCTCACTCTCTTGTTCTTCCTCTCCAACCCGAGCTCCTCCTCTCCTCCCTTTTATGCTGGCCGGTGGAGCTCCCAAGGAGCAAGAAGAGCAAGTCTTGAGGAGTGGTGAAGCATCCTCAAGCCTCCAAGAAGTCTCTCAACCGATGGATTCGAAGTTTGAGCTCAAACCCTAAGGTTTGATGCAAACCCTAGCCTCCACCCTCTTTTTCTCTTTTCTTTTCTCTCTCGTTAACCCTAGAGAACCTAGATCGGGTAGCAATTCCGTGTTTTGTCGGGTTGCTAGACCTGGGTTAGGAGTTAGAAGGATTCTTTTGCGCGATTGATTCGTTCGAAAACCCCGATCTACTCCTTGTTGGGTTTATTCGCATCAAGAAGCCGTTCCTCGAATTCCGGAAACCTCCCATTGAAGCCCTAGCTCGGAAATGCCGAGAGGGCGACTCACGAATATGTTCCATACCACGAAGGTCGATTCCGCAGAAGAATCGAGTTTGAACTCGATTCGGGTCCGTAATCGATATTCGGGATTAATTAGGGTTTTCAAGTTCTAGAAGTTTGATCATCGTGGCAAACGAATTCGTAGGCGAGCTTTTGGTCGTTTGGGAAGTATGGTGCTATTGGATTCAATACGCAAGTTGCGAATTCGTCGCTTGACTCGATTCGCAAAAATGTGCATTTTGGGCATTCGTGACAAATTCGTGTTTGAAGTTCCAAAATCCACAAAGCTAGCGTAGTATTGGTCCATGAAGCCGTAGAGGTTCCATCGCCAGCGATGAAAACCTGATTTGGACTCTTCTCAGTCGAAAACCCGATTTCGTGTCGTGTTCGGGGTTCGCAAAGTCAAAAAGTGTGAAATTGAGCAAACGAGCTCGAAACTTAACGGAACCTGCGTGAATGGGTCCCTAGGGTCCCTAGGAACCTATTCATGCATTCGCGTCAAAAGTCCCGAACTCATTTGCACGAAATTCCACTTTTTGCAACCGGTCTCCTGGAAAGTCGGCACTACCGACGGTGTGAGGCCGGTACTACCGCCCTTGTCGGCACTACCACCCGCACACCGCCGGCAGTTAAAATCCAGAGGGCTCCCTTCTCGTTCTCTGGCGGCCGGCACTACCGGGCCGTGAGGAGATCTTGCCGCCGAGCGGCAAGACGGGAGTTAGGCGTCATTGTTAATTTCAGAGAGCACCCCATTTCGATCTCACGAGCGGCACTACCGGACCTTGTAGCGTGATCGCTGGAGCGGCACTACCGCCGGTCTACCGCCGGTACTGCCGGGCTTAGGAAGAAAGTTAGATTTCCTTTGCTCGTTGAGTTCTCGTTTTCTCGGTTTCGTGTTAGGTCTTTTTGTCCCCATTTGGATTATTTTCATTGGTTCTTTTTTTCGAAAACCGTTTTAGGGTTTCGTTCAGAGCTCGGAATCGGAAAGTGGTAAATCGATCAAACGAGCTTAGAACTAGTTGGTACCAGGTTAGTTGTGTTCCTGGCGCTGTTAGGACCGTGACCTGGCGCTCGTACCTGAGTTCCAATCCCGTTTGAGCGAGAGCCCCTTTCTCGCATTCCGGCCCTTTCTGGAATACCGGCGCTACCGCCGTGATAGTCTCAGTACCGCTGCCTGAGCAGTAGTACTATGACTATAACGCCGGTAGTTGTTTTCAGAGTGAGCTGTTTCCAGCCTTTGGAGCCGCGGCGCTGCCGATGTTTGGATCCGGTATTACCACCCATTTGGTATTACTGTGTGAAACAAGCCGGTAGCTATATTCCAAAGTGTGCTGATCTCGGCCTTTGAATTTTCGGTACTGCTGATGTATGGGGCTGGTACGACTGCTTGAGCAGAAGTACTGTGGGCAACGTTAAGGCAGTATGAAAGTGCATCTAGGCACTTATGTTGTTTTGGTGATTAATGACAAACGATTAATAACAAACGCATGTAATGTCAATCAATGTAATTGTATAAATGCTTAACTTAGTGCTTAACAAATGACAAACCTCTAATATGTTTATATTGTTATGAGACTAACATGTTTATTGCCTAGTTGAACATTAGTCTCATCTATTTTAGAGGAAAATCAATTGGGATGGTTAAGCAAAAAATGAGGTATGCAATCTCGGTATTCCTTCCATATTTGTTATTGCATTCCTCTTTAGCAAATGCATATTGAACTCTAAGTAACTTGTTGATTTCATATGTGCACATTGATTCATGTCATAATTGCTTGTGCATATATATATTCATTTGAGTTCATTATGTGCTTTGTTTTTAATATGCTTGTGTTAACTAGAGTTAAACTTCATTGCTTCATATTGACTTGGTGCATATATGTTTTAGTTGTGTATCTTCTAATGCACCTCTCTTAGTGAAGTTTAATCTAGAATTGGATCACATTATTTACTCGCATTCCAAATATTGTTTGCACATGTGTAATTCGTGTATATTCTATCATGTGCTTCATTTAAGCAAAGTATGTGGTCCTTGCCATGATTTAATTGATTCTTCATATTGGCAATTATCTCTCTAGTGCAGTTAGATCAATCATATATTCATCATAATGCACTTAGCAGAGAATATTTCTATTGTCAAGTGTTTCCATTCATATTGTGCTTCTTGATATGAAACACTTGTTATTATCAATCTATTCAATATATCTTTTAAGCTTGTGGGACTAATATGTTTGCTGAGTGCTTTGATAAGAGTTAGGTCACAAAGCTGTGTGTATGATGACCAAGATGGTTTGAAGGATGACAAGCGAGTCAAAGTCAAATAAGACGACGGTGTCACCAAGAGCTGAGGACTAAGTCAAGAACGACTTGGCGTGAGGATCGTCTTGGTGATGATCGAGGTCAAGGTCGGAGAAGACGAGAGTCTCATGAGGTGAATCGCGTCGAGGTTGACAAGACGAAGGCGTCCATCAATCTTTGTGGAAGCGTCATCATGCACCGTGCATCCAAGAAGTCGGCATGTAAGCTTAGTGTAAGACTTAGATTTTGTGTTAAATTTGAGTCTAAGGATTGCCGTACTATTAAGAGGGATGCAATCGTTGAAATCACTTAGATAAGTCTCAATGCTCAAAAGTGGTCTATCCTTGTCTAAGGTTAAGAAACCTAGTCACACTTTGTTCACCTAGGTGTAGGTGGGTTGGTGTGAGGGTTAGAAGTGTTGGTGGTTCCGGAAAGTGAGGGTTGTAGGTCTCTCTTGGATTCTTTGTGAAATCTGATTTGACCCTTTGGGATTTGGGTAGTGAGACCTTGTTAGTTGTGTAGCCCTCGTTCTTAGCTTTCCGAAAAGTCCGAATTCGTCGAAATCGGAGTCCGGAGTCAAAAGTTATGCCCGTTTTAAATCCTGCTGCGTCTTTGCTGGGAGATCCGGAGTATCCGGACATTTAGTCCGGAGACTCCGGATGATCCGGAGTATCCGGATGATCCGGAGTGTCCGGGTTAAATGTCCGGAGTCTCCGGGTTGACCAGTTCGGTCCAAACGGCTAGTTTTTGGGGTTCCTCTATTTAAAGCCCCCTTCTTGCCCACTTCAAAGGAGCCGTTGGGGGGGATGTTTTGCTGGGTATTAGAGGTGTTCTTTGTGAGTTTTGAACCCCCAATACTCCTCCCTATTCCTTAGATCTTAGTGATCCCCTTTTGAGTGAAGGGTTGGGTAGTGGAGAGAGATGTTTGGATTGAGGATCGATTTGAGCTGTTGAGCACTTGAGGTGGACTCTAAGTGAGTTCTTCGGGAGCATTTGTTGCTCTTGGAGGTTGAGGTCTCCTAGACGGCTAGGAGTTGCCGGTGAGCTTCCAAGCTTTGTGTGGAAGGCCACCGAAGGTTTGTGAAGGTCCGATTCCGCCTCCGCAAGGAAAGGAATCAAAGAAGTGAAGACCGACGAGTGCATTGTGCAACACCGGGAGGAAGAGGGTTGAAAGAGACCCCGGCTCAAGTGTGACCGAGCCGCCTCAACGGAGACGTAGGATCCCCTCAAGGATCCGAACTTCGAGATAAAATCTTCGTGTCTCCTTCCTTACTTCGGTTTCCTCTTTTGCTCATTCGCTTAATTTGCTTTCGATTCTTGTGATTAAATCAATTAGATTGTATCTACTGCATCTATTCTTGCTTGTATCCTTACTTTGTTGCAGTAGAGTAATTCGTATCTCTAGAATCGAAGAAGTGCCTAAGTTTATTGCTCTCACTCTGTTTTGGCCGAACCAGTCAACCCGGAGTATCCGGTACATTGATCCGGAGTATCCGGATATACCGGAGTATCCGGATAGTATATCCGGAGTGTCCGGGTTACCTGTCTCGGGCTGAATTGTTTAAATTGCAAAACTTAATTATCCCAATTGCTTCCGTATTATCTCTGATAGATTAATTTAAATTGGGTATAATTTTGTAATCGCCTATTCACCCCCCCTCTAGGCCTACATCCCGGTCCTTTCAATTGGTATCAGAGCCAAGGTCTCTCATTTTATTAGACTTAACCGTCTAGAGAGTAAGGGATGGCGACTAGAGGTTTAGTGCACTCACATGATCCACTCATGCTAGATGGCTCTAATTATGCTTCATGGAAATTAATCATGATTTCTCATTTTAAATCCATGAGCCCCCAAATTTGGTGGATCGTAGATGTCGGCTTTTCATCTCCATTGAATGAATTTGATCCAACTAACGGAGAGATGAAATGCCTACATCTCGACGCTCAAGCTACTAATGTTTTATTTAATGTTGTGAGCGAAGATATATTTGATGAAATATGCAATCTCAAGAGCGCTCATGATATGTGGACAATGCTTCATGACAAATATGATGTGTCCACATCATCAAGTGAGGATTGCATTGAGGAATGGATGTCGGTTGATGATTCTTCAACCTCTACATCAAGTGATGATGAACCGACATCACCGTCTATCTCCTCCTCCACCACAAGCAATGACAACACTCCTATTTGCCTCATGGTAAAGGAGAAGAAGGTATCACACTCATCCAAATCTAAAATTATAGATGATTTAGGTAAGAGTGATGATGATAGTGATACCGAGTATGATGGTAGGTTTGGTGATATTAGAGATATATCACTACCTAATATGCTAGCATTGCTTGAAACGGTAGAAAAGCAAGAAGACACTCTCGAGAAGCAAGAGGATTTGCTAATCTTTGAAAAAGAAAGAAATCTTAAACTTGAGAGTGCTCTTGCTAAAGAAAAAGCGAAAAATGAATCTCTTGAGAAGGAGAAAACTAGATATGAGATTTTGAAGGTTGAGTATGACTCACTTCAAAAGAATTATGATGTTCTTAAGGAAAATCATGAAAGTATCCTTCTCAAGGAATTCATTAAGCCTAGAGTAGACATTAGTACTCAATGTGAATTAATTGATATGTCTACCTCTAGCATTGCTTTGCCTTGTTGCTCTAACATTGCTTCTAGTTCCTCTAGTTGTTTAGATGCTAATCTTGTAGAGGAAAACAATGAGCTAAAGGCACAAGTCATTCAATTGGAAAATGACTTGGAGAAGTGCTACAAGGGCAAAGCCGTCCTCGACAAGATCTTGAGCGAGCCTCGGGCACCTCAAGATAGAAGAGGACTTGGCTACATCTCCAAGAGGGAGAAGAGCAAGAAGAAGCACAATGCAAGAATGAAGACGATTGTGTGCTTCGGATGCAACAAGAAGGGCCACTTCGCCTCCGTGTGCCCCAATAAAGTGGATAACAAGGCCACAACTCCAACCTTGAGGCAAGCCGGCAAGAAGCAAGACAAGAGGAAGAGACGCTCAAAGCCTACTTGCTTCAATTGTCGGGAAAAAGGGCACATTGGTAAGAATTGCCCTAAAGGTTTAATCCCTAAGCCTACTCATCACTCTAATGATTACTTGCTTAGGAAGGACAAGAATGGCAATTTATTTGCCAAGCTTGTCAAGTCCCCTATGCCCGTTCAAAATGATGATGCTCATTTGCATAGGAAGAGTAAATCTAGAAATGAATTTGCTAAATTCGTTAGGACTCCTAAGCCTACACAAAGCAATTCAAATAAATTGCTTAGGAGAAATAACGATAGCAAAACATTTGCTAGATATACTAGATCCTCTAAGCCAATGCTTAATTTCAATTATCATATGCTTAGAAGAGATCAAACTAGAAATAGTTTTGCAAAGTATCATTGTCCTCCTAAGCCTTTTAATAAAAATGCCAATCTTTTGCCTAGGAGGAATAATTATTGCAAACCTATTTCCAATTGTGTTAGTCAAGTTAATAATGCAAATATTAGGGCCATTTGGGTTCCTAAATCTATGGTGACTAACATTAATGGACCCAACAAAGATTGGGTACCAAAAAGTGCCTAAAAGAATTATTAGGTACTAAGAGATGGATTGGACGCTTGGCTTCTCGAGAAAAAAAAAAGAACTATCAATTGCAATCGGAGCCAAGCATGAAGATAATCAAGACAATCATGAGCCAATGCCATCTCGGTAACAAGTATTTAAATTGATTATATTATTGCTTCTAGCCTTGTGTAGGTTTAGATGCATTAGTATCATGAAAATCGATTTAATTGCTTGTTACTAGTACTTGCTCTTGTTTTTAATATTATCCTCTTATTGCAATCTTGAGCAAGTTTAAAGTGGCACATTTAGGGGGAGTGCTAATTCATATTCATGTGTATCACATCCCTACATGTGCCCATATGTATATAAGTGCATAATATATATTTTCAAAATCAACCTTTTAGCCAAAACTCAAAACTTGTGTACTTTCTAGTATTCTTTTGAAAAGCTAGTTGAAATTGGTATACAAATGTCTTTGAAATGTTTTCCAAAGGTTTTGGCTTCTCAAAATCTATTTTGAAAAGAAAATGAGTTTCAAGCTCAAAATCTAGATAGTAGTATCTTGTTTTGGATTTAAACTTATAATTTTCATAGAATTAAAAGTAAAATGATTTTGAAAATAATCTTAAAGCAAAACTCCTAGTGTTGGTCATTCTTAATATCTTTCGTGTTCAAAAGTTTTTCAAAAGACCAACCTAGCAAAAGTTGTTTGCTTTCGAAATTCCCCGAAAATCTTAGTTTGACCTATATCGGTCAAAATATTGCACTTAATGAGTATTGCCATTTGGACCGGATCCTTTGCTATATCTAAGTCCAAAATGGTATTTCAAACTCATACATAAAGTTTCAAATCTCTAACTCTTATCCCATTCTCTTAAGATGGATTTGATTCTTTGTGTTAATTGAATTTGACTTTGTTGGTTTTCATTTGGTTCTTCAAAAGGACCTTCTTTGGACAAAAGTCAAAATCTTGTTTAAAAAGGCCTATATTTGCAAAAAGGTTTGTAAAACTATTCTACTTTGTATTTGAAAGGTTTTACAAGCTTTGAAAATAAAAATTCCTATTCTAGAAAATATTTTGGCCTAAAACAATTTGTGCTTTAACTCAAACATACCTAATATAGGATTTTGGCTTTCAAATCGGATTCTGTTGTTTTTATAAGTGGTCATGGCTTCAAAAAATGTATTTCAAATCCTTCAAGCCATGAGGGTTGAATTGTGGATGAAATCCGAGTTGAAATTGCACTTTGAGGACTTTTCGAGTTTCGATTTCATTTTTATGTCTCAAAGCGCATTTCGCCAAAATTGAGTTAAAAGAAAATTATTTTAAAGCAAAACTTGTTCCAAAACCTTCAAAATGTCCAAAGTTAGTTCCCTAAAAATTTCAAATCATTTGGACTTCATTTGAATCAAATTTGACTATTTGCAAAAAGTTTCAGTTCAGTCGTGTCAAAGTCGGCACTACCGCACCTGACAGGCGGTAGTACCGGAGGTCGGCACTACCGCATCTGAATGGCGGTAGTACCGAATCCGATGGCACTACCGGCATTGTGTGCGCGGTAGTGCCGGTCTGGCAGACAAGACTGAAAATTCTGAAAATTTTGGATTTTTGAATTTGGTTTTGGGATATCTTTAATTTGGTGCTTCCTTTTTCAAGAATTCTTTTTGGAGATTCTTGTAATCCCAAAGCATCTTTTTGCACAAATTCAAATGTTTTTGAAAATATTTGAAGGAGTTTACTAGTGGTATCAGTTTTGAGGAGTTATTTGGTTGCAAGGGGATTTGTTCGTTTCAAGTGGTTTCCTTGTACCCCTTTGCTTGTTCTCAAAATTTTTCAGCTCTGATACCTTTCTAAATCTTTGTGATTTAGATTTTCTTGTGTTTGCATTTGCCCGGTTACCTGTCAGTGTTTATTGCTATGATACCCTTCAAGCTTATCGATTTTCTTTTAAGTGGTATCATTGGCTAGACAAAACTTGAGCAATTCAAATGCAAAATAGCTCCATGATTCTTTTATTGAATATCTTGAGGAGCGTATTTATGTCAAGTTTTGGGCATTTACATGTTTTCAAGTGGTATCCTCATTTGTTTGACTCTAAAGCTTTCAAGTTGCTCTTTGATACCCTTAAATGGTTAATTGCTCTGATACTCATCGATTCAATCGAATATCTTTTTTCTTTTGGTATCAATATCTTTGTGATTTGATCCAATAAGAAGTATCAAAAGAGCGTTATTCATTTATCGTGTTTCCAAGGGGTTTTATCTTATTTGATTTATCCAATTGATATCAATGAACTTCAAGTTTCCTACAAGTGGTATATGTTGCCTCTTTGTAGCATTGTTTTGATACCCAAAGTCTTTTGAGTTGGATTCTCCATAAGCTTAAATTGTAAGTTCAATCGCTTAAGAACTCTCTATGTGAGGTTCTTTATGAATTGAAATACATAAAGAGGAGAAATTCCATTTGAGCATTGTTCGTTAATGAAAATTTCTTTATGCTCTTTCTCGAAAGAAGTTCTTCAAGCATCTCCCTTGAGATAGTTTTTTCAATTGGTATCTAATTTCTCAAGTGGTATTTGCGTTGGGTTTCTCGCTTAACCCTATTAGGCAAGAGTTTGGATTCTGCAAGAGAATCACGATGTTTGTCGTAAAGCCTAATAAAATGAAGTGAGTTATTTAAATTAGTTTCAAATAACCTTGAGATACCTTCCTTTGCTTTGAGTTTTAGTTCTCTCATTTGGTATCTTGGCAAACCTTTCAAAGATGAAAACTAAGTGAGTTTTTTCATTGCTCCAAGCTTCTAAGTGGAGCTTATCTAGCTAAGTTTTTATTTCATTGAAAGTGCATCCTTTGGCTAAGTTCTTTTAGAGACTGGACTTAATTGTATCTTAGCCTCAAAGTGTTTCCTCTTTTGAATGAATTGAAGTTTTATTGCTAAAAGAGGATTTCAAAATTGAATGTGTTTCAATCCTTCTTGTAAGTTAATCTTACAAGATCTTCCTTTGGGTTCTTAAATTTGAAAATTTGCACGCAAAAGGTACTATCATGCTTATCATCTTTATCTTGCATAGTGCATTTAGACATTATCAAACTAACTTGGGTCAAGTTGAAAGATATTTGTTCCCGGAAATCGTGTGCTTGTCTGTTGATGTTCAAGGTTTCGGAAAAGGTGTCAACTTCGACGGTGAGATGAAGGAAAGGAGTGTAGCTCCAAAGTCCGAGGGATCCGAGGCCGTGCGACTTGACCATGACCGATTCGAACATGCAATAGACAAGAACCGACTGAAGGGACGTATTTCTTTCTGACCATATTTAATAATGTCTTTGTACACCATTATGCTAATTGTCTTAAATTTTAAATGGTGTAATGTTTATCATGTTAAGTCTTCCAATTGATATCAATTCTTTCAATCATTATGTATTGCAATTGGTAATTAGATTGCTTTGATACTACTTCAATTGCTTATCAATTGGTATCCTCTCATTGTAAATTGCATTTTTCTATCTATTTAAGTGTCATCTGACTTTTTGCCATATTAGTATGATTGGTATGGATGACACCATGCTTAAAGAGGAGGAAATGTAAGTTCAAGAACACATTAGTAAGAGGTATACCTTACTCTTTAAATTGATCATAAGCATGTAATTCACTTCCATACAGTGGCTATATGATATTGATAGTTATTATGCTCTGATACACATATTTGTTATATAATCTTTGTCATGATTTAAGCATCTCGTACATTTTTGTGAATCATGACTTCATTTTAATTGGTATCATCGATTGGTATCTTATTCAATTGTCATGTTTGAGCTTCACTTTATCTTGTTAATCATGACAACTTTAAATTTGTTCAATTGGAAACATCAATCACCTAAATCTTGGATATAATTGATATCATATCTTGCCTAGATTTAGGGGGAGCTTAATATCATTGATATCATTGTCTTATTACTAGCTCCTCTGTTTTATCTTGTTCTTCCTAATCTTTTTATTGAGTGTTCAATCTAGAGGGAGAAAAGGTTATTCTTTTTGGGATTAATGACAAAGGGGGAGAATTTATGGATTTATCAATTGCCCCCTAATCGATTGTCAAAAAGAGGGAGAATATTTGGGGAGAATTTATGGACTTATTGAGAATTTATGGACTTATTAAATGCCCCATAATCGATTGACAAAAAGGGACAATGAAAAAGAGGGAGAATATTTGTAAGTATGATCTCTTACTCATTCTCCGTGTTCATTTCAATGCTAAATATCTTTATATTGTCCTTTGGTGCATTTGTTAAATCGTTTGTCATAAATCACCAAAAAGAGGGAGATTGAAAGTGCATCTAGGCACTTATGTTGTTTTGGTGATTAATGACAAACGATTAATAACAAACGCATGTAATATCAATCAATGTAATTGTATAAATGCTTAACTTAGTGCTTAACAAATGACAAACCTCTAATATGTTTATATTGTTATGAGACTAACATGTTTATTGCCTAGTTGAACATTAGTCTCATCTATTTTAGAGGAAAATCAATTGGGATGGTTAAGCAAAAAATGAGTTATGCAATCTCGGTATTCCTTCCATATTTGTTATTGCATTCCTCTTTAGCAAATGCATATTGAACTCTAAGTAACTTGTTGATTTCATATGTGCACATTGATTCATGTCATAATTGCTTGTGCATATATATATTCATTTGAGTTCATTATGTGCTTTGTTTTTAATATGCTTGTGTTAACTAGAGTTAAACTTCATTGCTTCATATTGACTTGGTGCATATATGTTTTAGTTGTGTATCTTCTAATGCACCTCTCTTAGTGAAGTTTAATCTAGAATTGGATCACATTATTTACTCGCATTCCAAATATTGTTTGCACATGTGTAATTCGTGTATATTCTATCATGTGCTTCATTTAAGCAAAGTATGTGGTCCTTGCCATGATTTAATTGATTCTTCATATTGGCAATTATCTCTCTAGTGCAGTTAGATCAATCATATATTCATCATAATGCACTTAGCAGAGAATATTTCTATTGTCAAGTGTTTCCATTCATATTGTGCTTCTTGATATGAAACACTTGTTATTATCAATCTATTCAATATATCTTTTAAGCTTGTGGGACTAATATGTTTGCCGAAAGTGCTTTGATAAGAGTTAGGTCCCAAAGCTGTGTGTATGATGACCAAGATGGTTTGAAGGATGACAAGCGAGTCAAAGTCAAATAAGACGACGGTGTCACCAAGAGCTGAGGACTAAGTCAAGAACGACTTGGCGTGAGGATCGTCTTGGTGATGATCGAGGTCAAGGTCGGAGAAGACGAGAGTCTCATGAGGTGAATCGCGTCGAGGTTGACAAGACGAAGGGCGTCATCAATCTTTGTGGAAGCGTCATCATGCACCGTGCATCCAAGAAGTCGGCATGTAAGCTTAGTGTAAGACTTAGATTTTGTGTTAAATTTGAGTCTAAGGATTGCCGTACTATTAAGAGGGATGCAATCGTTGAAATCACTTAGATAAGTCTCAAGTGCTCAAAAGTGGTCTATCCTTGTCTAAGGTTAAGAAACCTAGTCACACTTTGTTCACCTAGGTGTAGGTGGGTTGGTGTGAGGGTTAGAAGTGTTGGTGGTTCTGGAAAGTGAGGGTTGTAGGTCTCTCTTGGATTCTTTGTGAAATCTGATTTGACCCTTTGGTATTTGGGTAGTGAGACCTTGTTAGTTGTGTAGCCCTCGTTCTTAGCTTTCCGAAAAGTCTGAATTCGTCGAAATCGGAGTCCGGAGTCAAAAGTTATGCCCGTTTTCGTCCGGCTGCTGCGTGCTGCCTGGGAGATCCGGAGTATCCGGACATTTAGTCCGGAGACTCCGGATGATCCGGAGTATCCGGACAATCCGGAGTATCCGGATGATCCGGAGTGTCCGGGTTAAATGTCCGGAGTCTTCGGGTTGACCAGTTCGGTCCAAACGGCTAGTTTTTGGGGTTCCTCTATTTAAAGCCCCTTTCTTGCCCACTTCAAAGGAGCCGTTGGGGGGATGTTTTGCTGGGTATTAGAGGTGTTCTTTGTGAGTTTTGAACCCCCAATACTCCTCCCTATTCCTTAGATCTTAGTGATCCCCTTTTGAGTGAAGTGTTGGGTAGTGGAGAGAGATGTTTGGATTGAGGATCGATTTGAGTTGTTGAGCACTTGAGGTGGACTCTAAGTGAGTTCTTTGGGAGCATTTGTTGCTCTTGGAGGTTGAGGTCTCCTAGACGGCTAGGAGTTGCCGGTGAGCTTCCAAGCTTTGTGTGGAAGGCCACCGAAGGTTTGTGAAGGTCCGATTCCGCCTCCGCAAGGAAAGGAATCAAAGAAGTGAAGACCGGCGAGTGCATTGTGCAACACCGGGAGGAAGAGGGTTGAAAGAGACCCCGGCTCAAGTGTGACCGAGCCGCCTCAACGGAGACGTAGGATCCCCTCAAGGATCCGAACTTCGGGATAAAATCTTCGTGTCTCCTTCCTTACTTCGGTTTCCTCTTTTGCTCATTCGCTTAATTTGCTTTTGATTCTTGTGATTAAATCAATTAGATTGTATCTACTGCATCTATTCTTGCTTGTATCCTTACTTTGTTGCAGTAGAGTAATTCGTATCTCTAGAATCGAAGAAGTGCCTAAGTTTATTGCTCTCACTCTGTTTGGCGAACGATCAACGGAGTATCCGGTACATTGATCCGGAGTATCCGGATATACCGGAGTATCCGGATAGTATATCCGGAGTGTACGGGTTACCTGTCTCGGGCTGAATTGTTTAAATTGCAAAACTTAATTATCCCAATTGCTTCCGCATTATCTCTGATAGATTAATTTAAATTGGGTATAATTTTGTAATCGCCTATTCACCCCCCCTCTAGGCCTACATCCCGGTCCTTTCACAGTATCTTCCAGAAAGTATTCTGTTTTAGTTTTCAGCCGTCGACATTATCGTCCCGATGGTACGGTACTACCGGGGATCGGCAGTACTGCCGTAAGGTCGGTGCTGCTGATTGAACGATACTACTGGGACTTGTGTGTCGATATTGCCGATGAGAGCTGAGAAGTTTAAAACCTCTTTTTCAAGCTCTTTTGATCTTAGTCTCTCGGATTTGATTCGCTTTTGTATTTGGTTCTTATTCGTCTGGTTTGATTCGCCGTTGATCGTTTCTATTGCTTTTAAATCGGCGTTGGCGGCTCGATGAGCAGCGATTCCGACTTCGTTCCGAGTTGGATCTTGTTAAAAGAGCAAACAGGCAAGCACCTCCTTTGATCATTTTGACCCTATATTTGCAAATGCTATTTTCAATTGTCAAAACTATTATGCATGCGTGTATGTTCAGTAAAGATGCTAGTTGTGGGAAAAATTTGGTAGTTAGACCTAATTTGATGGATTTCCTTAATCTTAATTGAGTCATGAACCTTGTTGAACCTTAGGCTAAGAACTTAGACATAAGAATAAATGTCAAATGGGTATCAAAGAGTACTACTCGCATACGCTTAGTCATGCTGTAGAATGTACTGTATGCTGTCCCGACACAATCAATTACAATTCTTCTTGGATTTGGTCGGTTTGGTTGGATCTGGTTTTATCGGTTGGGGAAATGGTTGGATTGGTGTTGTTGGAAAAATGGAAAAGGAGTATTTAGACCGGGCGAGATGTTGGTGATTGGTGATTTGGAATTCGGTTTGGTTTGGTTGTTTCGGATGGATGGTTGGAATGGAATGGATCACAAGCCAGGGGCTTGTTTGGAATGTTTATGGATTGGATGGCAAGCCGGAGGCTTGGTTTGGTTTGGTCCCTTGCTATGGGGAGGTATGGGCCAGTAAAGCTAGTGGGAGCCCGTAGGGACCACTAGTGGACATCCTCTATGGCCATAGCAAGTGGGTTTGGAAGATCTCGCCTGGGTCACCCTAAGGACTGAACTTGATGCTATTACTGGGTCAAACAGTACAGCCACATGTGCCAGTATGGGATGGCCCTGGCCTAGTACATTGGAAGGGATTTGAGTCTTGCATCATTAGGCGGCGGAAGAGTTGGACACATCTGCCGTGTCGGTGTGTTCTAGGGGCTCCCTCTTCGGGGCATCGAGGGGGAGTTTGCCCAATACAACGGTAATGCTTACTATGGGGGAGGCATGGGCCAGTAAAGCTAGTGGGTGCCTGTAAAGACCACTAGTGGACATCCTCTTGGGACCGTAGCAAGGATGCACATTACCGGGCTGGTGCAAGGTTTAAATCCTAACCTATCGAAAGGTCTCGTCACAGTCTAGCAAAACGGGTATGTGAGTATCGCGTGGCATGGTTGACATGATTGCTAGAATGTGTCATGTGGGTAAAGTGTACAATCTCTGCAGAGATATATATTAAACTAATCGATTAGCCGTGCTCACGGTCATGAGCAACTTGGGAAGTACTGTCAAGTATAGAATTTCTGGAGTTGGTTCTGGTCTAGTCTTGGTTCGGTTGGAACTTGGTTGGGAGTTGGAGTGGTTAATGGGTTGGTCAGAAGTTGGTTTTGGCAAGGGAATTGGTTTGGTGGGTTGGTTCGGTCGTCGGTTTGTAGGAAGGGAATGGTTGGAAAAAAAAATTTGGGTTATGGATCAATTATTTAATGCTTGATTAAAACAATCTCTTTTCGATTGCTTTACAAATTGCGAATGTTTAGAATCTATTATGTTATTGCAAATAAATCCTGCTTTGTGCTCAAAACAAACTTAGTGTAGAAACTTATATTCTTTGTTGTAGCCTGCATTTATGTTAATATTTCCATACACTAAAGTCTTGCGAGTACATACGTGTACTCACCGTTTGCTCTATATTAACAACATGCATAGAAGATGGCGTCAAAGGCAGTGAAGACGCGTCGTACGTCGAATTCGGCGGGTGTCGAGTTTGCGCGGTTATCTGGGACTTTCGCCCCCAGTCGGTTGCCTCTGGGTATGGGAAGGCATATTGCTACCGTTGCAGCAGTTTTATCTTTTGTTCCGTTGTTTAGCCAGTTGGCTATGTTTTATTCTTGTAAACCAAATAGTTGTAATCTAACCAGTATTAATACAACTATTACTTTAAGCTTGATCCTTGATGCAACTTATTGTGGAAATATGTGGGTGCTAGGCTACGGATCCAGGGAACTAGCACTAGACACATATCTTGGGGAAGCTCGGGTTGGAATCAATCATTTGGCATATGACCACGAGCTGAGTGTGTCGTGCCGATTGATTGGCCTCAATCCGGGTACGGTTTGTGATGAGTGATTGGATTACTGACGGGTTGCGTTAATTCCAGTTCGACGCAACAGTAAGTATCCTAGTCACTGTTACAAAGACCGGAGCCCCCACAGCTGCGCAGGCGTGGGGGGCCAGGGCATGCGGGTGGGGCCGGGGGGTTTCAAGAGGGGACAGCCGGACAGCTCTCTACCTCTCTCAGATAGACAGGAGAGAGAGTAGGAGTCTAGGAGAGTGTCCGGGTGGGAAAAGTAGCAAAAGAGAGGGAGAGAGGTAGTGAAAATTTTGATTATATTCTCCCGCTCATCGGCTCATGCAGTAAGTGACATGAAGTGACATAAAACGGTTGAATGCGACGTAAAGTGACACGATTCGACATAAAATGAATGGACACGATGTAAAGAGGCGTGATTCCCGTGCAGCGCATGCATTTCAAATTTTGAATGTCGAACGGCCGTTAGCTTCATAATCGCTATAAAATCTAACAACGCGCTCTCATTTCAACATCCCACTCGTTTTCAATTTTTTGCTCAAAATAGCCATTCGCGCTATCATTTTTTAGCATATTCTACAACATCTCGCCCGCTCTTCCTCCACGAAACAAAATATTTCGCAAGAGCAAGAGTAGAAGAGCACGCCCTCACTCTCCAAGTCCCCCTCGCCGGGATGACGAGATCGATCCGCGCCAACTCTCCCCCAGCATGGGAGACTACGGCATGGATGACCGTCATCTGGACGGTACGCACGGCATCGAAGATGCCTCGTACATTCCGGGTGCACCGAGCTCCGATGGCGCCGCATCGGTGTATCCGGGACGGGCGTCGGTATCGGCACCGAGCTCGGATGCCGCGACATCGACGCAACCGCAACCGGGACGGGCGTCCATATCCGGCACTCGACGGGCGTGGTGCTGGCAACACATGGACAGAACCGTCGAAATTGTAGACGGAAGTGAGGTGGTATCTGCTATTTGCAAATACTGTCAAACTAAATTATCTGCACGTGCATCTGCTGGAACAGGTCATCTGAAGAGACACGCGGAGGCATGCTTGAAGAAGATATCGGCAGGACAGAGGGCGGGCGAGGGCGTCCAGACGCAGCTCAACTTCAACACCGACGGTTCGGTAAGTACGTGGTTATACAACGCCGATGTAGCTAGAGACGAAATTGCACGGTACATAGTTACAGAGGATCTTCCACTTAGAATGGGCGAGAGCTCTAGTTTTGAAAGAATGGTGCAACGTGGTTTTTGTCTACAATACCAACATGTTAGTAGAAGAACAACTACACGTGATATTTATAAAATGTTTAAAAAAAACTAGAAATATTAAAACAGACTTTCTTGGTAACTAGTTATTCTTTTGCCTTAACATCGGATATATGGACTTCTCAACATCAAAGAATAGTTTATATTAGTGTTGTTGCGCATTACTTAGACGAGAACTACTTACTAAACAAAAGAGTCATAGGGTTTAAGCCAATCTCCGAGTCACACACCGGAGAGGCTATCGCTAACCATATACTCGAGGTTATTAACAACTTTAAAATAGAAGGTAGAATTATTTCCATCACTCTTGATAATGCATCGGCTAACACGACGGCTATAAATTATCTCTCACCGCATCTAGAAACTTATATTGGAGGTTTTGTACTCCACCAGAGATGCGCATGCCATATTATTAATCTCATTGTGCAGACGGGTTTGACTGTAATGGAACCTAGTTTGGAAAACATACGCGCCGCTATCTATTTCATTATTGCTTCGCCCGTAAGGTTTGCACAATTCTCAGATTATTGCAGGGCCAATAGTAAGGTTCCAAGAAAATTTAACCTTGATATGAAGGTTAGGTGGAACTCAACGTATATTATGTTGGACAATTGCAAGGGCTATGAGCATATTATCACTGTCTTCGTCAATTGCAATAATGGTGAGTCGTTGGTTACTGAATCGGATTGGCACATTGCCGGTTATTTTCGTGATTTTTTAGGAACTTTTTACAATGCATCCAAAAATTTATCCGGTGTGTACTACCCAACTTCTTGCTTAGTTATCGAGTGGTTTTGGACTATTGCTAATTCTTTTAAAGAAAATAGAGATAATTATATTTTACAACCCATTATAGAACCAATGGAGAAAAAATATTTAAAATATTTTCAAGCTATTCCGCATCTTTACTGCTTTGCTACTATTTTGGATCCTCGTAGAAAATTATCTGACTTGCAGGGCGCCTTCTACGGAATAGGTGAGACATTCGATCTTGATTTCTCCGAGGCCTATACTCATGTTTATAACGAGTTTTTCAGTGTTTTCGACAAATATTACAACAAGTTTGGCACTAGAAGTGAAGCACAAAGATCTACTTCAACAACGCAACAAGCATGAGACAGCTCGATCGCTTCAAATATTTGGAAGAAGTTAAAAGGCAAGGCATCCGACTCTTCCCAATCGTTGACCAGGTCGACGTGGAATCCACGAGTAGAACTCAACCACTACCTCGACACGCCTTTCGTGGAGACCGACCTTGACGTGGACGAGCATAATCAACTCAGCTTGCTCTTGTGGTGGAAGAATAACGAACGTATTTACCCCGTGCTATCCCATTTTACACGGGATGTACTTACGATTCCGGTGTCCACTGTCTCGTCGGAAGCCACTTTCAGTTTGGTCGGAAGGGTACTTGAGCCGAGGAGGTCGTCTCTTCGGCCTGAGTTGGTTGAGGCAATTACATGCTTAAAGGACTGGGAGCGTGCAGAAGAGAGGACACAACATGAACCCGAAGATCCGGAGATTACGGAGGCGGTTGCTGACTTCGACAATCTCAACCTCGAGTATTTTATGTATTAATGTATGTTTACATAGTTACTGTACTCTTTTCCTTACCGGAGGTACCCCACACCGGGGTGTAAGGTTTTTAACGAGGCAGTAACTTTGTACATATTCACGATTAAATAAAATTTAATATTTTCCCCCAAAATTTGTCTTCATTGCCTCAGCTCCGTGCGTCTCTGTGTTCTTTTCTCTAGTTGCAATAGTGTAAATGGGCCGGGCTTGGGCCGGCACGGCACGAAGCCAGCATGAAGCGCAAATGGGCCGGGCTTGGGCTCGTCAAAAGCCAGTTGGGCTGGCACGGCCCGGCACGGTGGGCACAACGGGCCGGCGTGGCATGGCACGATCCCGGCCCAAAGCACGATGGGCCCGGGCCGGGCCGGCACGGCACGGCACGATGCCCACCTCTAGCCACGATAAGTCCCAAAGCATCTGTGTTATAATAGAAATAAGTGGGGAACATATTGCAATACATATATACTCAAAAACTGGAAACAGGTAACCAGTGGGAAAACAACAAGTGAGGACCGTAAATTGCGAGCACAGGTAACAGGGAAGCCTTGTTGACCGAAAAGGGCAAAAGCTGTGCAAAATGATAACAGTAAAAAAGTAAAACATTAATGGTTGGTTGTATATTTGTCAAGCGGGTCACAAGAATGATGACCAACCTCCAGGATCATATGCACCAACCATAGTCTCCATACAGACCAACCAGGTCCTGGTCACAAAAGAAACATCTATGAAACTATGACAGGTCAGCAGTCAGAAAAAATATACCGCAGGAAAAAGGAAATGGAAGCAATAAAGAAACCTTAAGGCACCTATGGTATTTACTAATTAAAACGCACAAGTCGGTAAAGAACATGCCGAACAAGCCATAAACACATAGCGTAAGCAGAATAGGCGCTGGCTAGAGAAAACTGCAAATCAATATATATATAGGAAAATGGTTGTATACTCTTGGGAGTACGTACTCCCACCCTCAATATACTACATAAATGATGTTATTATACTTCTTTATCCTTTTGAGTATACTCTAATACTAATTATAATATACTCCAAAGTGAGTTTCACGAAAAATTTCATCCAAACCCACACTTTATAGCATAATTTGTTTATATACTCTTTTTATACATGAAAAACGGTATATAGCAAGAAATAAATGGTTCCGATGAATTTTTTTTTTCAACAATGTCGCATTTTAGTATCTTAGAATTATTATTAGAGTATACTGAAAATGATAAAAGAGTATAACACATTCGTTTAAGTGGTATACTAGATGTGGGAGTACGTACTCCCAAGAGTACAGAAAAAGCTTCCTATATATATATATATATATATATATATATATATATATATATATATATATATATATATATATATATGATAACCCAACAAACAAAGGCCACATCAAATATATTGTACAAATTATAAAGCAACAGTTGGTGGCAGTGGTGAGTTCTACCCACGTCATTAATTGCCCTGCTTAATTCGAAGCGTTGCTTTAATTAGCCAGCTTTCGCAAGAAACGAAGCGTTAAAGATAGATGTTTGATCTTGTGAAATAATTTTTTTATTTTTTAATCTTTATTTTTCGTTATCAATTTTGTTTTTCGTAGCAATGCACGGGCATGTAACTAGTATTGTACAATATGCAAGCACACACGGAACAAATCCCACATCAAGCATATAAAAACAACAGCACGAATCTACATCCAAAAGGGGAAGCACATGTAATCAGCCGGTAAAACAAATAAACACTGAATGTATTAACACAATTATGTGAATAAAAGGAAAAGACGAACCTCTGACAAAGATGGTCTCCGAAATCGCAACCGATACCAGTAAAAACAGCAGCACGGATCTACCTAACAGATAACCAGTCAGTAAAACAAAACAAATACCGAACGTACTAATTGTGCGTTTGGTTCGCTGACATATTTAGGTCCTGTTTGGTACGGTTTTAGATTCTAGTAGAAACAGAAACGGTTTTAGATTCTTGGTAGAAACGTTTCAGGTAGAATCAGAATCACTTTCTGCAAACCGTTTGGTACGGTTCCAGATTCTACTAGAAACTAGTGAAACGGGGTTGAGGGTGATTCAACCACGGTGTGGAAAAAGGAGAAACGTTCCGAGGAGAATCGTTCCGAGTTTTAGTCCGTTTGGCTAGGTTTTTCCCAGATTCTATTAGAAACAGCTCGGTTCCAAGTTGCCAAACGGGCGTCCATGCGTTTGGTTGACTGAACGGAACCATCTGGTACGGGATGAGATGGCACAGATTCCTAGAATATTCCTTGAAGATGTTGTATCGTTTGATACGGCGAATCCGACTGAACCGATCGGTACAAGACCGACCGGTACCATCCCATCCAGGATCATCCCATCAATCTTGTACCATCCCATCCTATCCAGCTTGGTACATCCAACCAAACACACCATAACACAATCACCAAGACAAAACAACAGCACCTCTTATCAGTCAAGGGCAAAGACGGTCGGCCGACCAAGCTGATCTTCGAAACCGTAATCGTTATCTGCCGACATAAGCATTGTAAAAGGGATGGTTCTGCCGAGATAGTTCTCTAGAGAAGTGGTGCGGAAGGTCACCATAATCCAGAACGGCAATTCCAGGCGAAAATACGCGGTAAGAAAACAGGGAAACCGAAATAAAATCAAGTACAAAGAAGAACAAGTCGAAGGCTCATAACAGGCGGAGAGCATGTTAAAACCCTAGCCAAGAAAAGGCACCGAGAACAAAAGAAGTGAACAGAAAATCGCCACAACCCGGAGCACCAACGGCAGACAAAAATCAGCAGAGCACCAACGTTACAAAACGAAGATCAGAGAACAAACAGGCAAGAACAAGAACTTAATCAGGAAAACACGCCAAGAATGAAAGAGGCGAGGAAGATCGGCACAGCCCCGAACATCTACCATAGCCAACAATATACGGCAAAATACGGCGGAAATCGAAATAGAACAACTGATAAAGAAGAACAAGAAAGGAATGCGGAACGCCGCCATAATTTCCAGCACCAATGAAAGAGGCAAAGAAAACCGGCACAGCCCCGAACATCTACCGTAGGCAACAATATACGGCAAAATGTGGCGGAAATCGAAATAGAACAACTGATAAAGAAGAACAAGAAAGGAATGCGGGAGGCCGCCATAATCTCAAACACCAATGGCAGGCGAAAATACGCAGCAACAAACCAGGAAACCGGAGTAAAACAGAGAATAAAGGAACAAAGTGGAGGTTCATAATAGGCGGAGAGCATGGCAAAACCGTATCCAAGAAAAATGGCGAAAATGAAAGAAGCGAGAAGAAGATTGGCACAATCCGAAGCGAGAAGAAGACTGGCACAATCCGTAGCACCAAGCAGGGTTCACAAAACCGACGAAAATCGCTCGAAAACCGCGGTTTTCGACCGTATTGAGCCGGTTCGAAATCCTAAACCGGTCGGTAAACCGGTTCAATTAAAAAAAAATTCAAAAAATTTGAAAAATTTGAAAAAAATTATGCGATGTAAACCGATCGAAAACCGGTGAAAACCGACCGGTTTTTCGAAAAAACCGACGAAAACCGCTTAAAAAACCGATCGCCCAAAACGTTCAACTCGTCGATCGGTTTTTCGAGCAAACCGATCGGTTTTTCGAGAAAACCGAATGGTTTTCTTTTTTTTAAATTTATTTTGAATATTTTTTGTTCAAATGCTCGGTTTTGAAACTCTTCGGTTTCTAACGATTTTCCTGCGATTTTTGGCTCGATATTTTCGAATTTCCAATTTCGGTTTTCCATCGGTTTTTTTGGTTCGGTTTGGTTAACCCTGGCACCAAGGACAGACAAATCTCTGCGCCAAGAAGCCACAAAACCAGGGGAAAACGAAGGGCAAAGAAGAACAAGCCAGAGGCTTACAGCAAGCGGAGCAACCAAAGGGGAATACCCCAGGCCAAGAAAAACACAGCAAACAGAAATGTACTAGCAACATAAGCGCGCTACGTTGCCCCGGTAGTAATATCATCGAATCAGGATAGGTGTCGATACATATATCGCATAGATCAAAATGATGACGGCATAAGTAATTTAGGCTGCGTGACAATAGAACGAATATGCATACGGCGAATATATATATATATAATGGATACACAAAGACAGGTCTTAGGAAGAAACAACAGATATAAGTTTTTTCGTACAGCGTATGATACAACGATTGGCAAAAGCTGTTCTGGTTCTGTGAGAGTATCAGGGCTACCAAAAGGTGACGGCTAGGCAACAGTGAGACGCCGACGAGCTAGCGTAGAGAACAGCATCCCAATACCATACGCAAAACGCTGAAGCTTGTATATACAGAAATAAAAAGAGCACAAGAAGGGTCACAGGAAAACAAAAATTATTCCAGTGTCACTAAGCCATAGATATAGCGCCCCAAAAGAAAAGTTAGTCTGTGAGAAATATAGTGCCCCAAAAGAAAAGTAATAGGTACAGTAGCCCTACAAAGCTGCATTTATCCCAAAGAATTCCTAGAAATCTGATGCTTAACGGTATCATCTGTCACGGCCCGCCTTTTTAGGGGCAGATCCGTACGCCTCGACAGCTACCCAGGATGATTAGCTGCCAGGAACCAAGCATATTATTGCCAGGCAAAAGTCAAATTCCAACATTTTTATTCAATATAAGGCCTAACGGCCAGGGTTTTTCTGAAGAGGCGCGGCGGGGCCGAATAACTTACAAGCAAAACACCGCACGCAGGCGGGCTGAGCAAAAGACTAAGACCTCAAAACCAAATTGCCATCTACGCACTCTGAACGCGCTCCGGCTTCTTCATACTACGAGAGGGGTCGGGGTTGCAAGGGTGAGTATCTGGGAGTACTCAACAAGTCGTACGGAAAACACTGAATATTACATGCAAGGGGGGTAGCACAATATTGGCACAAGGTTAAAGTATTTGTGGATGCAGTTTTATTTGTAATATCATTTCACATTTAAAACACAATCCATAATAATAGTAATCCAGGGGGGTTCCATTCACAAAGTCATCACCATTAAACCACATCACCATTAAACCACATTCTCAAAACATGCACCAAGATCTACTTGAGCTAGGTTACGGGATTCACCCCAATTAAACTTAGCTTCATTTACCGGAAGCACGGCGTATTCGAATACCATTTATTCACTCTGCAGAGGTGTTCGACTTTACCCACAAGATTCCACGATCGTTAATGCCAACTCGAGTTTAACACGCAACTTAAATGCGTCTTGGCGGATCGAGGTTATCATAGCTTTCGTTGGACATTTCCCTCTTCGATCCCTATCAGGTAGAGTTTTGCTCCACATTATCCGGGGTCCCCACTTGGCGGTGTGGAGTGCTTGGTCCCTTCTTGTGGCACCTACCGTTGTGAACCCGAAATGCCACGGTTTCCTCGTGCACACTTTCGTTTCACTCCCATAATCATTGGACCATCTCCCACACCTGGGAAGGTAACCTGCTCCTATAGGTATTCCGAGGGAAAGTACAATGTACCGAGCTATGTTGAGTCAAGCCAACGAAGTTGACCAGGCCCAACTTTGTGGTTGAACGAGTTCTTAAGTTATTTACTTTGCTCAAGGATTATTATCCTTATATTGCCAAACACCAAGCCTTTTTCCGATCCACAACCCCTTAGGTATCCGCGTACCGCCACCAGACAAACCCAAGGCATCAATCATCGGTAGGGGATTGGAACTCATCCACTCAGGGATTTATCCAATTACATCCCCCCAAACCGTAGCACTTTTCCAAGCAGGACCAGAACCAAGCGTTCGGCGACCTTTCATTTCCATTATCAAAAGCATTTGACTAAACTAACAGGATAATAATAATTAATATAGGAATATTAAGTAACCTAAGGTTACAAGGATATAATTAGGTTCAATAATTTTCAAGGAAGTCTCATGAGCAAATCGGCATTAACTAAGTATCATGTCATTCTAAACTAGACAGATTTGCAATATTTCAATATACAGTAAAGTAATGCGGTAGAAAATAGTAATTGACTATAATAAGGCATGAATAGGTTCAACATGTTCAAAGGTGTACGGCTTGCCTTGCTGGCGATCGGATCGGATGAAGTGTCGTTGACGCGGTCGAAATCGGCTCTTTGTCGGATCCGAGTCCTGCTCCGGGAACTGCGGCGGCTCCTGGAATCGTCCAACGTCCGGATCTAACGCGAAAAGGACGAATGATAATGAAGAAACAAAAAACGAAAAGAAACCGAAACGAAAACAGAAACGGAAATCGGAACCGGGCCGAGAGAGAGAAAGGAAGGGCGATTTGGGCATTTTGGAATTTTGGAGACTCCGGATTGAGGAACGGAGGGCATTTTTGGACTCAGTGGCTCGAAACGGTTCGGAAAAGTATTTTTGGGGCATTTTTGGGCTTTTGGATATTTTCGGGTATTTTTGGGGGTATTTTTGGGTATTAAAATGAATAAAAAAAAAGAATTTTTGGAATTTAAAACCTGGAAAAGAAAATGAAAATGGTTACTATTCATTTGGGCCGAGCCAAACCGGACTTCGGCCCATGAACCAAACAGCAGAGGCTCTTGGCCGGCCCAAACTTTTGGCGGTGCCGCTCGACGGGCCCGAGCTGGCGAAGAGAGGGAGAGAGAGGGCTGGCAGGTGGGCCACGGGAGCGGGGTGACTGACGGGTGGGGCCATGGGGCGCTGGCCCGAATGGAGCGCGAGCGGCCGGCGGCAAGTGGGTGGCCAGCGGGTGGCGGTAGCGAGGTTAGGGTTTGAGGCAAGGCGGCGGCGGTAGGCTGCGCTGTGGCCGGAGGCGGAGGTGGGGAGGGGAGGGACTCACCCGAGACAAGGCGAAGGGGAGCGGGGGCGAGGAGTGAAGGCGAGGCGGAGCGGGGAGGTTTGGCGGCGGGGAGCGGGGACGGCGGCGGCGCTGGCCGGAGAGGGAGGTGGAGCTCGGGGAGGGCACCGGAGAGTGCGGGGAGGAGGGGAAATGACGGAGGAGGGGGCGGCGAGTTCAACGAGCCGAAAATGGCAGCTGGTGGCGGTTTAAATAGCCGGGAGAAGGCGATGGAGTTGCCGGCTCCAATCATGGCGGCGGCGACCCTGCGGCGCGCGATGGGGCAGGCGAGCAGCGCGAGGCTCGAGCGGGGCGGCGAAGGGTGGAGTGCCCTAGGGCTTAGGGGCTAGAAGCGGCGGCGGCAATGGCAGCGCAAAGTCACGGCGAGCCAGCGGCTACTGCCATGGCAGAGGTCACTGGGCGCGGCCAGCGACGCGACGGTGGCAGCCAGCAGCGGAGTCGCGGCAGCCAGCGCGTCGGCGGGAAAGGCGATCAGCGAAGCGGGCGTGGCGCCAGCCGGCGGCCAGCGGGCATGAGCAGGCGGCGGGCGGCGCCGGAGGCGGCGGGGACGGAGGCGGAGGAGACGGGCGGCTGGGCCAGGGGGAGGTGGGCTGGAGGCCCAGGAGCAAGGGAACGGGCCAAGGCCCAAGGGAGTTTTGGCCCAAACGAAAAACCGAAAAGAAAAAAAAATCAAAAAAAACAAATCCAATTTCCAATTCAGATTTTGAATCAAAATTTGAATAAAATTTAAATGAATTCATTTGAAATTCTGGGTTGTTTCAACCTACCCCACTTAAAACAAATCTCGTCCCCGAGATTTATTCCTCCTGGGTGAAAGGTTGCGAAACTACTGCTGCTAACCTGATTCCTTTTTCCAAGATTTCCTTGAGTACGTGATTTTTTTTTCCACAATACTTGGCAAATTCTGATAGTCTTAAAATCCAAATCTGCTTTCCATGATTTCCAAGATCCTGACCGGTCTCTTATGGAGAATCGTACTGGGAATCCAAATCCTTTGGGTAGCACTTGCCCTGACTGCTGATGGAGCTGTCCTCTTTGAGGCATAATGTGAATTTCCAGACAAATCCTGAACCAACTGTAACTTGCATGCCATTCCTCTGATTCTGTAAGAATCTTCGTACAGTCCAGTCTATCCGGTCTTAACTCCTTATTTTTCATCCAAAATGGCGCGGGTTTTGATGGTCGGTATTTTTCTGACAAAATTCCCTTTCGAAGCCAGTGTAACCTTTCTGTTACATTGGAGCTTACACTTAATTCATTGGTGGTGATCCTTTCACGGGCTTTTGTATCCTGAACGAGCTGGGTTCCACTGCTGTTTAATCCTAGTCCTTTATTCTGTCCCCAAGGGTTCGATATTTCCTTCCGTGATGTCTGGGCTATCTTGGTAACCGAGGTGGTGTGGAGGCTTTCGTGGACAGCAATAGGTGGCTTGATTGGGAGTGTTTATAGCGTAAGTTCTTGACATTTTCTTCAGACTTTGGTCGTTTCTTCTCTGCTTATCTACCTGGCGGAGGGTGGAGTATTGTGTCAAAGTTCAAACCTGTCCTTGTAGCCTTATTCAGACTTTCCCTGAACATTGAGCTAAACTAGCTCGCAATCTGACTCAGGGATTCTTTGTGGTCCATCAATCTGGGTTGAATCTAATTCTACTAAATGGTTCTTTCCAAGAGATCTCCCTGGTGGGTCAATCCATTAGTGATGTTCCTTCTGTCGTCAATCCTTGCTGATTCTTTAGGTAACCTGGCGGCAAAGTCTTTTGTTTTCTCTCCTATTTCTATACGGGAACTGTAAGTGGTGGTGGCAGTCTGGCTATTATTTTGGTGGTCCATCTTATCTTTTTGACATACTTTACATCCAAACCCAACCACGTGTTTATTCATTACTTTCTGTCAGTATTCCTTTCTTCAATACTGGTATATTCTTGCGTTCCGTAGAGCGTCGACCATTTGGGTGGGTGAATTTTGTCAAAATCAATCCTCTTATATCCTTGTCTCAATAAACCAGTCTGTCTTTCAAGGAAGCCTTCTGGCCTTTCTGACACTATCTGGCGGTCTAACTGTCGCAACTCAGATTCTAGCTGGGAACGTGTCATTTTTCTTAAATCATTTAATGGCACTCCTTTTGTGCAAACCTTAGCCATCATGTTCACTTTTCTTCTAGGTGATTCCGATTTTTGAGGTTGAAACTCAAGTCCAATTATTTTCCTTTATTGACTATTCGGATTCTGTTGTGTTCATCTGTAGGGCTGCCATTCTAGGGGTGCTGAGCTAAAGGTTGGTTATTTCTGGAATATTCTTTGGTTAATTCCTTGTCCTATTATTCTCGGAAAACTTCTGACTCCTGTCACTGACATGGGTTGCTTCCATTCCATTATTACTTGGTTGTTGAGATCATTTTTATTCCACCTCTCAGTGGTGATGTGTCACGGGGAAGAAGTCTTTTTTAACTCAGTATATATATTTTTTTCCAACTTTCACACAGTTCATGAGTCCAAAATAACTGCTTTATTACCAATATATTGTTCAGACCTTACATTCTTGATAGTACAAGTTGATCCTAATCTTTATCCCTTGGATCTCCATATCCAAGTTACCACATTCAAATCTAGCTATTAGTCTACTTCCGGTTGCTTGGAATTTCCAGCAATTCCTTATTAACGGTACTGGTTGCGATTGTTGTTCCTTTGGACGTGACATGATTGGATATCTTCGGCTGGTGTCTTTCCTTTGTCCCATCTTGTATCTTATTCCTTGGGTATCTCTGCTTCTGCTGTTGCGGTGGACGGGTCACTAGCTGTCGGTTGGTGGAGGTGAGGGTCTATCACTCGCGTCTGGGCTACCAGGGTCGGTAGACTTTTCTTTGGGCAATTGCGTCTGAAATGTCCCATTTATGCGCAATGATAGCATTTATCCCACCTCGTGGGACAATTGCGAGGCAGTGGTCTCCATTGCAGTTGTAGCACTTAACTGATTTGGGCTGAGGTTTCGCAGGTGTTGGTTGCTCTTTTTCTTTTGAATGCTTTTTGTTAGGGAATCCTTGGGTGAGGACTGGGGTCTTTCCTCCGATCTGGGTGGGAGTCGGTTTCCATGTCTGTTGAATTTCTTTCTTTCTCTTTTTCATTATTTTTAATTCATTCCGGGCTTCTTCGATTGCTATCCATTTGTCCATTACTGACGACATGTCCTTTATGGCTGAGGTGTGGAACTTCAGGCTCCTCTGTAATTCTTCCAAAGATTCTTTCATCCTACTAGCTTGAGGGTCCATCTCCCTGGGAATATCACTGGTATGGTAGTCGGATTCATGCAGACATCCCATCGCTGTACTTTCCTCTTGTCTGTCCAGATTTCCTTGGGTGTGTTCTTGAGGTTTTTCAACTAGCCGTTCGAAAATTCTTTCCAATAACTGCGTATGGTGCCTTTCCGCTTGTTGTCTGTTTCTTTCCATTATGGCTAGTAATTGAGCTACGTTGACTGGGTGATTTACTGACTCTTCATTTCTGCTCGAGCTGTCATGCAGGAATTTTGATCCAAAATCTGTCATGGTCTCAATCTGACTTTGTTTTCGGTCTGCAGCAGGGTTTTGAGGAAAGCGAAAAAGATGAGTAAGAATTTAGGGCATGGGGTGAGAATAGCAAGAATAGATGGGGCTCAGATGAATTGAGGGAACCTTTGAATTAGACGGGGATATATAGATAGTTTAAGCAATCAAAATCACAGAAATAGAGAACTTAGCAATTTTTATAAGACATGGATCATGCACAAAACCATTTTAAGGTTCGGCATAACCCATTTTACATTACAAAAGCCTAAAACAAAGAAGGGTACAACTTCTACGACTAACGGTCTAACTACTGCTGACGGCATCATCTCCAAGCTGCTGGCGAAGGTCGGTGGAAAATTTTGAAATTTAGAAGGGCAGGCAAAACTTTAAAACAAGACCGGGAGGGATAAGAAGCTCTTAAAGAAGACAAGGTAGCAGGGGAAGAAAGAGACAGCAATAATACTTATATTTTCGAAATTCATTTTGTTTGTATATCAAAATAAGTTTTGAAAGGTTTCCTAATCCAACTTAAGGTCTTAATCTATGGTCAAGCCAAGGCTCTGATACCACTTGTCACGGCCCGCCTTTTTAGGGGCAGATCCGTACGCCTCGACAGCTACCCAGGATGATTAGCTGCCAGGAACCAAGCATATTATTGCCAGGCAAAAGTCAAATTCCAACATTTTTATTCAATATAAGGCCTAACGGCGGGGTTTTTCTGAAGAGAGGCGCGGCGGGGCCGAATAACTTACAAGCAAAACACCGCACAGGCAGGCCTGAGCAAAAGACTAAGACCTCAGAACCAAATTGCCATCTACGCACTCCTGGAACGCTTCAGCTTCTTCATACTCTGAGAGGGGGGTCGGGGTTGCAAGGGTGAGTACGGGAGTACTCAACAAGTCGTACGGAAAACACTGAATATTACATGCAAGGGGGGTAGCACAATATTGGCACAAGGTTAAAGTATTTGTGGATGCAGTTTTATTTGTAATATCATTTCACATTTAAAACACAATCCATAATAATAGTAATCCAGGGGGTTCCATTCACAAAATCATCACCATTAAACCACATCACCATTAAACCACATTCTCAACACATGCACCAAGATCTACTTGAGCTAGGTTACGGGATTCACCCCAATTAAACTTAGCTTCATTTACCGGAAGCACGGCGTATTCGAATACCATTTATTCACTCTGCAGAGGTGTTCAGCTTTACCCACAAGATTCCACGATCGTTAATGCCAACTCGAGTTTAACACGCAACTTAAATGCGTGCGGCCGGATCGAGGTTATCATAGCTTTTCGTTGGACATTTCCCTCTTCAGTCCCTATCCGGTAGAGTTTTGCTCCACATTATCCGGGGTCCCCACTTGGCGGTGTGGAGTGCTTGGTCCCGCTTCTTGTGGCACCTACCGTTGTGAACCCGAAATGCCACGGTTTCCTCGTGCACACTTCGTTTCACTCCCATAATCATTGGACCATCTCCCACACTGGGAAGGTAACCCTGCTCCTATAGGTATTCGAGGAAAGTACAATGTACCGAGCTATGTTGAGTCAAGCCAACGAAGTTGACCGGCCCAACCTGTGGTTGAACGAGTTCTTAAGTTATTTACTTTGCTCAAGGGGATTATTATCCTTATATTGCCAAACACCAAGCCTTTTTCCGATCCACAACCCCCTTCCGGTATCCGCGGTACCGGCCACCAGACAAACCCAAGGCATCAATCATCAGCCGGGGATTGGAACTCATCCACTCCGGGATTTATCCAGTGCATCCCCCAAACCGTAGCACTTTTCCAAGCAGACCAGAACCAAGCGTTCGTGACCTTTCATTTCCATTATCAAAAGCATTTGACTAAACTAACAGGATAATAATAATTAATATAGGAATATTAAGTAACCTAAGGTTACAAGGATATAATTAGGTTCAATAATTTTCAAGGAAGTCTCATGAGCAAATCGGCATTAACTAAGTATCATGTCATTCTAAACTAGACAGATTTGCAATATTTCAATATACAGTAAAGTAATGCGGTAGAAAATAGTAATTGACTATAATAAGGCATGAATAGGTTCAACATGTTCAAAGGTGTACGGCTTGCCTTCTTTGGCGATCGGATCGGATGAAGTGTCGTTGACGCGGTGAAATCGGCTCTTTGTCGGATCCGAGTCTGCTCCGAAGCTGCGGCGGCTCTGGAATCGCCCAACGTCCGGATCTAACGCGAAAAGGACGAATGATAATGAAGAAACAAAAAACGAAAAGAAACCGAAACGAAAACAGAAACGGAAATCGGAACCGGGCCGAGAGAGAGAAAGGAAGGGCGATTTGGGCATTTTGGAATTTTGGAGACTCCGGATTGAGGAACGGAGGGCATTTTTGGACTCAGTGGCTCGAAACGGTTCGGAAAAGTATTTTTGGGGCATTTTTGGGCTTTTGGATATTTTCGGGTATTTTTGGGGGTATTTTTGGGTATTAAAATGAATAAAAAAAAAGAATTTTTGGAATTTAAAACCTGGAAAAGAAAATGAAAATGGTTACTATTCATTTGGGCCGAGCCAAACCGGACTTCGGCCCATGAACCAAACGCGCGCGGGGCTACTGGGCCGGCCCAAACTTTTGGCCAGGCTGCCCTGACAGGCGGGCCCGAGCTGGCGAAGAGAGGGAGAGAGAGGGCTGGCAGGTGGGCCACGGGAGCGGGGTGACTGACGGGTGGGGCCATGGGGCGCTGGCGCGGGCGAAGCCGAATGGTGGGCCCGGGCGCGCGAGCGGCTGGCAAGTGGGGCCAGTGCGGGGTGGCGAGGCTGGCAGGGTTAGGGTTTGCAGGGCAAGGCGGCTGGCCGGTGGCTGGCGGGCCGGAGGCGGAGGTGGGGAGGGGAGGGACTCACCCGGGACGAGGCGAAGGGGAGCGGGGGCGAGGAGTGAAGGCGAGGCGGAGCGGGGAGGTTTGGCGGCGGGGAGCGGGGACGGCGGCCGTGGCCGAGAGAGGAGGTGGAGTTTCGGGGAGGGCACCGAGAGTGCGAGGAGGAGAAATAGCGGAGGAGGGGCGGCGATTTCAACGAGCCGAAAATGGCGGCTGGTGGCGGTTTAAATAGCCGGGAGAAGGCGATGGAGTTGCCGGCTCCAATCATGGCGGCGCGACCTGCGGCCTTGGCGATGGGGCAGGCGAAGCGGCGCGCGAGGCTCGGGCGGCGGCGAAGGGTGGAGTGCCCTAGGGCTTAGGGGCTAAGCGGCGGCGGCAATGGCAGCGCAAAGTCACGGGCGAGCGGCAGCTCTGCCATGAAGGTCACTGGCGCTGGCGCGCAGCAGCGTGGAGTGGCGAGCCAGCCAGCGGAGTCGCAGCGGCGCGTCTTGGCGGGAGGCGATCAGCGAAGCGGGCGTGGCGACGGCCGGCGCTGGCGGCGTGAGCGGGCGCGCGGCGGAGGCGGCGCCGGAGGCAGCGGGGACGGAGGCGGAGGAGACGGGCGGCTGGGCCAGGGGGAGGTGGGCTGGAGGCCCAGGAGCAAGGGAACGGGCCAAGGCCCAAGGGAGTTTTGGCCCAAACGAAAAACCGAAAAGAAAAAAAAAAATCAAAAAAAACAAATCCAATTTCCAATTCAGATTTTGAATCAAAATTTGAATAAAATTTAAATGAATTCATTTGAAATTCTGGGTTGTTTCATCATCTAAAAAGGTAACAGATACAAGTATACAACAACTCCTAGAAAGCTGTAGCTGAATAATATCATCTTACACGATTGAGATCTCCTTACTCTCTTTTCCTTTTTGGTGCTAGCAACATCCTCGTTCATCTCTAACACTTCAGTCATTGAAATACCATTTTGTATATTTTCAGGATGATGTGCTTCATCAATGGTAGTTATCGTACTGCATACAAAACAGATATTAACAAAAAACCATCCATATGTTAAGGAAGCAAGCAAGCATAATTTAGTTTATCTGGCACACCTTCAATTTGTTGGTTCTTCAACAAGAATTTCTGAAAAATTGTGTGATTCGTTGTAAAGATCTTGTCCCTACCCATCCAAATGCCTATCGTCAGCAGTCTGATCTGGCATGAGGAGATAAAAATGCATGATATCACTAAAAGAAAATGAAAATAATATATGGGTCAGAATAGGAGACAACGGCTATGAAAAAAACCTAGAAAATGAATGCAACAAGTATATTCCCTTTTAGGTGTAGATTTATATTGCAACTACAAGGGGATCTCTGGAAATAATTAATAACACAAAAGAGATATTAAAATCAAGTTCATCGTGATTTGTCAACATCAAAATTAATGCGACTGTAAAGTAGCGATGTCGCTCGACACAAATTTTAACGCAAACCTCTTCAAGACTTCATCAAATGGATTTCAGTACCTTACCAAATTTTTCTTTTTCATTGTTGCATGTGCTCAAGTGCTGAGCTGCATATTGTGCATAATGTTGATCAGCTTTTGACATATTACTGTTCATAGTATTATCTGCACAAGATAAGACTCTAGAATATTGGCAAAACTTTGTAGGGCGCTTATTGTGTTCTTGTACAGGTATGATGCTTGTACAGACGGTATGGAGTTCAAGCTGATACCCAAATATTGTAGGGCAAGTAATGAATAGCCAAACTATCTTATAGGATGGGGAGAGGGGTTAGAGTTTTGCCACCTCTCGCTGTTGCGCTACCACCGTAGCCTTCTCCATTCCGAGCGCCGGCGTGCACCAGCGATCGGGAGAGCAGGTCTCCGGAACCCTTCGCCTTCGAGATCCTGCACCGGGAGAGGGCGAATAAGGTTTTTGGGAAGCGCTTCGCGCGACTGCTCAAGATCTTCATCACGGGTCGCCTTCCTCTTCTTGCTGCCAGGCGTCGCAGTGAACGGCTCCTGCGTCGTGCCGGCAATAACGTCGTCAACGTCAATGTCGCGACTGCACCAACCGCGGCATCTGCATCTTCTTCTGTTCAGTACGTTCAATCTGTCCTATTCTCGTGGTTAATCATGTTTAGCCAGATGGTCATGTTGTTCGTGCTGTCTAGTATAGTAGAGAAATACATGCTAGTTTCTGTGATGCTGTTCATGATTTATATTCGGGATTAAATCTGGAAATTGTCTAATTTCTCAACAATCCAAAAACCTTATTATAGACAACTTCCTGAATTAACAATGGCTGGTTTTGCCGACGCACTGAGGCCGGAGATTAAATTCTCTGGTGTGCACTTTAAGAGGTGGCAAGTCAAGGTCACGCTCAGACTTACAGCTATGAATGTATTCTGGGTTAGTAAAGGCAAGCCTGAAGGTGATCTCTCTGCTGAGCAGCAGAAAAGTTTCACGGATGCCAATACTATCTTCGTGGGATGCATTCTTAGCGTTCTTGCCGACCGTCTGTGTGATGTGTACATGCACATAACAGATGCGAAGGTGCTGTGGGATACACTGAACGCCAAGTTTGGTGCATTGGATGCGGGCAGTGAACTGTATGTCATAGAAAACTTTCATGACTATAAGATGGCTGATAATCGCTCTGTTGTAGAGCAAGCCCATGAGATACAGTGCATTGTCAATGTAAGACCCTCACTTTTATGCTACAGTGCAAACATAAAAGCAAGGTTCTAATGTGCATACTGTACCATTCCCATGATCAGTGGCTGGCACGCACAAAACACAATTTGGAATCACAACCATACAAAAGTTTCATATTTTATTACAGCGGAAGTAATGATACAATATGACCGACAAGGTCGACTAAACATAGCGAAAGAATCAGATGACTTGTAGTTTGCCCCATAATCCAGGCAAGCGACAAGGTAAAGCCTTAGAAAGAATCGTTAATAATCCCGCAATCCTGCGTCAAAGTAAAGTTCATCGGACATACCGCATCTTCACCTAAAAACAATAATGATAGCAAGGGTGAGTACATTTCGTACTCAGCAAGACTTTGAGTTGTGTGTTTGGAATGCAGGCTGATCCTAGAATAAAGCTTCTACGGTTAACTTTTGCTTGGAGCCAAATTGAATTATAAATACTGAATAGTAGAGTGAAAGCGAAAATTTATAAAAGTAAATAAATAAGTAGAGTAACAATTATGTACTTAAAATTAATGCGAAGAGATAGATAACTCACGACCCTTCAGCGGATAAAATGTAACAAAACACCCACAACACTTCGTGAGTGATAAAGCGTCGATCCCATCATATGAAATATTATATGAAGATTAAAGTTTTGTCCACACAGGCACAATTGAATTCAACCTTGCCAGCGTAATGTCAAGTATTGAATCATCTGTAAGGGTAAGCTCACCAAAACATTTTATAAAAACATCTAACTTAGTGTGGGTTCACCAAGTCGTCCATGACCGTGGACACGGCTATTCGAATAGTTTTAGACTCTGCAGAGTTGTACAGCTTTACCCACAAGATATGTCCTCCCCTTGTGCAATCGATATAAGACACACTTCCTTTGGTGTGCCCGCAAGGAGTTCATAACGAAACTGTTCGATTACTTGGACCTTAACTTTGCACTAGCCCAATGACGTTACCCTTGACTATGATGGAAGCAAACAAACAGTGAAGCAATAGTATTCAGGAGCCCGCGGCTCAAATGGTACAACAACAGCCCCAAATTCATAGCCAGGCGTACACCGTTACAACGGCAGATGCCAACACCTCGGTGATGACACCTCCCTCGAGCAAACCAATATTCGGAATGCCCGTGCTACAACTGCCTACCAATGTGCAAAGCTAATTCCCAAATAATTTAATAAGTTAAGACTGTCCCAGTCCAGTACTTGTGGATGTACGGTTATCTTGGATCGCGGGACACCATGTTCGGTCCTTAAAATGACATGGGCGATACTCCACCCTATCTATGTACACATTAAAACATGTACATCCGGCTATTGCCATTAATCACCCACGTCGAAACCATAGTTTTATTTTCAGAAAGAATAAAATATCAAAAGTTACAATGTTCCATCAGGTTCAAGATTAATGTTCATCATGTCCAACAATTTTAGTTCATCACGAACAAGATAACCCATTGTTCGTGTTCCCAATCTAAAGCGAGGGCTAAGCATATGCAAGTAATAATCGAGTATACCCATTTTGTGTATCCAACAACAATCTAGGGTTTCATCTATCACTCTTGATTAAGGAAAGCCATCAATAAAGGTTGTATCTACCATTCTTCCCATAATATAGCAGTGTATACAAAATATAGCATATGCATGCAAGTTTTAATTAGATTCTTCTTGTTAAAGAAAATTGGGATCTACATGAGTGCTTGCCTTGCTATCCATTGCTTTTAGCGACGAAGTCGAAGACATGATCTTGAAGTCGTCGACGATGAAGTCCGAGACGTCGGATTCTACACGTCGCATAACGGAAAAGATAGCAAATAGCAAATAACACTTTCAATAAGGGCAAAAGGAAATCAGATGGAAATTCAAATAAACAATCATTACATAAAGCAGGCATGGGTCGTGGTTTAGGGTTTCAAGATCGTGTAATGAGCGTGCTACTTTTACGTCGTAGTCTTATTAGGTTAATGGTTTGAGGGCGCATTGCATGCAACATCTATTCCTTATTATTCATTCTATTTTATTATGCGAATTCAAGAAGCTAAGATTGTGTATGTTATTATAAATCAATACATAAAACAACGAGGGTGAGTGCAGGAATAACTTGTACTATTGAATATAAGCAATATTGGATATAAGCAATATGAGACATCACAATTAATCACTAGTGCATGCATGGTTTAATTTAAGCAAACACCAGGAATCTAACAGATTAATTACTAACGCAGTAGAGCTTAATCTACGACACTTGTTATTAAGCAAAGTTACTTATGATGGGCTTTTAGGGCTCCAAATGGGCGGGCTATGTTTGAATAGAATTCAGGATGCAAAGCAAATTGTAATAGAATTACTTCTACATAATGAAACAGTCTAGCTTTAGGAAAACATTCTAGAACTGGTTTTTATAGGTACTAGTACTTATCGGTGATATCTTAGTCATTCTTAGCTATACCATAGGTTTGCGACTAAACATGATATGTAATCATTCTTGTAGATTAATAGGGTCTTTGACCTTAAGAGTATTTCAATAGTAGGTCTATAGCATTTGGGTCATATTAGTTCATCTATTAAATCATGTTATATCTATTATATGAAAACATATGTTAGCTAAGGGCCAAAAGTACATTAAGTTTAATTTATACATGAGAACTAACATAGCTAGGGTCAAGTATAATCCTTCTTGTAAGATTAAATGGTCACGTACTATGAATTATACTAAGCAAACTTTATATGCATTGCTATCTATATTTATGCATCATATTCTAAGTACATGTCATACAAGTATGATTATTTATTAACTTAGTTCAATCTTAACTATCCATGAAGTATTTTTATATCCTGGAAATATTTATATGACCCTAGGAATATTTTAGGATTCATTTTTATGATTTCAAGAGCTATGGTTTATATTATAATTGGAAGCAACATGATTAATTTCAACATTGCATGATACACCCTAAGTATTATTGTGAAATCAAGTTCTATAATGTCTAACTAGTATAATGAACAAGTTTCATATCATTTGAATGAAAAATAAACAAGTTATATTAATTTGAATAATCCATGCATTGAAATCAAGTTAATTTAGAAAATAATGCAAACTAATTCCAAATTCAAATTTAATTACATATTCAGAGAACTTATGACATAAGTATTCTAGTAAAATTTGTTTTATTCAATTTGGACAAGTTTTGCAAAAGTTGTACATGCATCATATTTGAGTCCTTCTCTTTAAATTCAAATTTTAATTTAAATTACTAAACAAGTTTCAAATATTTTTGCATATTCGAAAACTATATGATTTAACATGAATTTAGAAACTTGTTTTATTTTCTTTGGACATTCCTAGCAAAAGATATGGAGGATTGAATTAAATAGGGCAAAAAGAAAGAAAAATCGGCTTGATCAGGATTTGAGCGGGGACCTCTCTTGAATCAGCCGTAGTACACTTGCCACCAGGCTGCGTTGCTGCTTGTGAGTAAATGGCTAGCTAATCTACTTGAGGTAACACGCAAGGGTTATAAGGAAATGAAGCAAAATTGCAACAGGGATCGGTTGAAGTGGGATTCGATCTCGGTCGGTTGAGTCAAGCACAAGAGCTCTCACCACTAGACCACATCTTCAAGTGCGAAGTGAATGGATGCTGGAACACTTGAGGCTTCCTTGTCTTGTCTTTTGAACACACAGCAAGCTTGGCCGAACCGGAGGAAGAAGACGGTGTGTGATGAACACTCGACGGTAGCAGCTACATGTAAACCACACGAAGGGTAGCTCGGTGGCTGGGAAGACACGAAGGTGAGTATGACTTGATCACGAGTTCACCCGAGGAGGAGAACGGGCAAGTGCATAGCTTCGTTGTTGGTAATGGCAGAAGAGAGTGCCCGGTGGCTTCTAAGAGCTCGATCAAAAGAAGAAAGCGACAGTGGAGGTCTCTGCCGGGCGAGGAGTTGGACAGGGAGTCCTTGTGCTTGCTTCGGCGAGGTTTTCCTTGAATTGGGTTCGGTTCCAGATAACAACGGCGAAGCTTGGGTATCAATAATGCAAAGGAGAGCGTCTGAGAGGGTTTGATGTCTTTGCTGGCTGAGTTCAAAGGTTTGATCGGCCTTAAATAGACAGCAAAGGCGGTGCTCCAGGGTCTGAACAAGAAGTGAGAATGGCGGCTGGATATTGCGGTGGCTCCATGCAGGAAGTTGCATGAAGTTTCCTCACCGGTGCAACGTGGACTAAGAGCATTAAGTCTTTGTGCAGGCTCGTTGGAGAGAAGCATTGCCAGGGCGGCAAGTTTTGGTGCGGAAGAAACAGAGGAATAAGGTAATAGCTTTATGTGTGTCCTGCGGAGAGAAAAGCAGAGGAAACAAGTAGCTTCGGCTGACTTCCTAACCGTGGCAGGGCTTGGTCGAGGCGGTGCTGGATTGTGCTCTGCCGTGGCAGTGAACTGAGCCACCCTTTTTTTCGTGGCCAAGAAAAAGCGAGGAAGAAGTGAGCTACGGCATTTTCTGCTTGATGCTTCAAATGCATGCATAAGCTTAATGCTTTGACAAGCAACTAGTGAATAAACATGGAGGCGGTGCTGCTGATCTGAAATAATCAGAGCTGACATGTGGGCATTAAATGACCATGGCCCACAAGAAAAGAAATGAGGACTAAACTCTAGATCATTCCCAGGGCAGTCGGCCAAAGAGGGATTTAATTCGAGGCTCCAGATTCTTCAGTAATTTTTATAGATTTTTACTAAGGTTCCCAGTCAAGTTGTAGATGTACTGTAAAATTTTGGTATGCAAATTCGTTGTAGATAAATTGCAATAATTCTGACAATGCTAGCTGTACAGAATATTGATTTCGGTTTCTACTTTATTTTAAGATCTAAATTGGCAGATCAATTTTTGAAACTTTTACTGAAGGCGTGTATATATATCAGGGTTCTACCATAAAAATTTAAAAGTCAAATTCATAGTATTTATTTTACTAAAATTCTTTTACTCTATTCTACAGATTTTTAGGATTGGAATAAATAAATAGGAATAAATAGTAAAACCTGTTATTTATTTTTATAACTTTTGTGGACGATTATAAGGTTAATAAGAGCTCATGATAAAAGTTCTAGGTGCTGGAAAGGTCTAGGGTTTTCCTAGAAATTCTGACATGGGTTGGTCAAGGATAAGGTTTCTCATTTAATTTACCTTAAATACTTGCAAATGGTTTCACATCTTCTTTTGACCAGCCAAGAGCCCAAGATGGTTTCTAGAGCACTCTAGGGTTATCCAAGAATTTACTATGGTAATTTTTATCTTTTACCATTTTACCATTTTATCTTTTACCTCTTTATCTTTTACTTCTTATCTTTTTATCAATTCCCTTTTCAAAAAAAAAGGAAAATCAATAAGTGGTTTTTGAATTTCAGAAAAGATGTTTATTCAAAAATTAAGATCATCTTTGAATTTCATTTTAATTATTTGTTCTTTTGGAAAAGAATTTTCCAAATCGAATTTTACTCTTTATCAAGTTTTAGGAAAAAGAAGTGAGGTGAATGAATTTCAAGTTAAATTCTTTATTCCAATTAAAATTTCTATTTGATTTTATTTTTAAGTCTTAAATTTTCATTCTCTAATTTTTGAAAATGTTGGGATGTTACTGAGACTACCCCCTTAACAGGAATCTCGTCCCCGAGATTCGCAGGGTTAAAAGGGTGAATGGGAGTTGAATAATTAAGTGACCTGTACGATTATTCTGGAAGAAAAGATCATCGAGTATAACTTCAGGTCTTACGAATGATCATGAAATTCAGTTATCGGTGCAAGGTAGATTCAAAGTAAATTTAAAGAGACAGGATGATTTAAACTGAGTTCTGGTAGAGACTGTATTTATGAGGAATGTACCTGGCATTTCATTAGGTATGCCACGGTTGATGTCTTGAGCTGAAGTAGATGCAGATCCAGGGACTTGCTGACCTTTAGGTCTTTGAAGTCGTCCTAGTGGTACAGCTTCACAATGTTGAGGACGAGGTGGGTTTTGCTTCCTTTTTGGGCACTTATTGATATAGTGTCCACGTTCACGACAACGGAAGCATGTAACATTAGTTGCCTTATTTTGAGGATCAGGAAACTGTCCATTGATTTTGTTGGAGGGATGATGTTTGAGATTGAGGATAAGTTTGCACGGAATTTTTCTTAGAATTGACATCTTCGTTCAGACGCCTCTTCGTTCCATGTTTCTTTGGGAAGATAGCTTCAGATTCTGTTTTCCCTATTCTCGGGGTTATCATTTTGACTGAAGTGATTTCTGGCAGGGCTATGGTGTTAGAAGGGGTTTGGTTTCCTTGGGGGCATTGCTAAGCAATATGATCTGTTTTGCGACAGGTGAAGCACTTAAGTGCTTTCCGTGATGCTTTATTGGGTGTAAACGGGTGCTTTATATTGTTTTTCTGGATTTTAACTTGTCGTTGCTTAGGGCAATTTCTTGCCCAGTGGCCTTCTTTATCACATAAGAAACAGGCTGTTGGTGATTGCCAATTACTACTTTCTTGATGATGGCTGGTAGAGTAGGAATGCTGATTTTCCATTTCTTCTTCCGCCATTTCTTGTGCAGTTTCTTTTCTACATGAAAATTTTTGGGCAATTAAGGCTCGAAGATTTTCTTGTTGAAGTCGAACTATAGTGGTGACTATTGGATCGAGAGGACATTGAGATGGGCAATGATCTTTACTTTCACAAAGATAGCAAGTAATATCATTCATGGGACATTTTCCCGGAGAATGGTTTCCTTCACAACTAGAACAATTTATTGCATGCTCATTAACGGTATGACCTATTTCTCCACAGCGAATGCATGCGCGGTCTTCAATTTGATTCGGTTGGCAATATTTCAAAGAGCAGCTTTTAGGCTTTGAATAAGATATAAGAGTGGCTTTTTGAGCTGAAAATTTTCTTTTTCTGGCGTGAGCTACGTCCATATTGGCGTTACGCCCCATCGGTGACTAAGAGGGTGGACTTTTGATAATGTTGTTCCATCATAGAGAATGTTTGAATTCCGGTTTGGGATACTGGCAAAGATTTTTCTGGGTTGGTCTCTTGTGGTTTAAGGAGGGATTGTAAACTATGCCCGGTTTCTCCTTTAGGTATTTTACTGAGGGATTTTGTCATAGGCATTCTGCAGTAATGACAATAAGACTGTTTAGATAAGATCTAGCAGGTTACAAGGCAATATTTCGTTCCTTAAAAATTTTATTATTTAAAATTTCTACAAATTAGAAAGGATGAAGTAGTTATAAGGAATGACCTAATTTAGGGTCTATTTTCCATTTGTTAATATTGTCATTGTTTATTGAGATCGCCTCGTCGTGAATTTTCAACCCGAAGGTTTAGCATTCGCGAGAGCAATCCTTACACCGAATTTCATCACAATGAATAACAATACAAAAGATTGCACTCAATATTAACACACAGCGAAAATTTTAAGTTTATGACTACCATTCTAGTTTTAAGCATTTTTTTCGACCAGGCTATATTTAGTCTTACATGAAGTGACTTATTATTGTGATTCCATTCTAGGGTAGGGTAATAAAGTGAATACTTTTCGGGTTTATAGGCATGGCCGGTTGTTACTTGTAGAGGTAATTGGATAGTGATTGTCCTAAAGTTTCGAGGTATTCTCTGCAGCTACTAGTATGGCGAGGTATTAATTTTGATTCTTCTGTAGGTAGCATAGGCTCAAGCATAATTAGGGTGATAATGGAGATTATAGTATTAATTCCTTTGTAGCTATGTTACGAGAAGGCTTTTCTTTGTCTTGCGTGAGTAGTATGGGAACAAAAGGCATTATTATCGATCTGATGGAGTTTGGCATATGCAGTAAAATATTCTTTCAACACAATCCTACGGTTAAGGAATGTTTATGGAGGTCACAAAACTTCTTTTAGATATTGGCTTTGTTTATAAGAATCAGAGAAGATTAGTAACTAGGGTAATACATAGGTGAGAAGTCTTACAGGGAGGAAGAGGTAAGTTATACGAGAATATTATATCCCAAAGTTGTATGTCTAAAAGCTCGAGTTACCATATTTTAGACAATATTACTTTCCTCAAAGGTTTTATTTAGAATGTCTATAGAAGGGAAGAAACATCTACTTAGAGGTAATTAGATTCTAAGACTATCTTTTATTTAGTACAAGATAACATTATCGTTCAAAGTTTCTTATTTATAACTTCTTATCAATTCAAGGGGTTGCGACATCATTGAAATTTTTAACTTTATGTTAAGCATTCACGTGCATCAGAAACAATACAAAAGTGAACAATGGAACTTTGACAAGAAAGCCAGATTTAAATCGTGATGCATGGAAGTGCTAGGTTTTCCTAGTAACTTATCCTATCACGAAAGTTTTATCGTCACCAAAGCTACTTGTAGCTTGGATGATATTGTCTTTCAAGGTACACTTGGCGTCGAGTTTCTTGAACTCTTGCACCATTTGTCGAGGATGGCGGGTCCAAAGCTTCCACGACATGGAAGAAGTTGACGAGTGTTGCATTGAGAGGAGAATAGCGATATATTACTAACATCCTAAAGCGGTGGCGTGATGCCCTATGTGGTTTAGCGATCCAGAGGCCGTTAAATCATTTTGAAAAGGATTCATTAGCGGTATTTAATAAGAATGTAGATAAGAAGAAGGACTCTTATAGAAAGAATATGAAAGAAAGATCTAGGAAGGAATGAACATACATAATGTTCAATGAGAAGGAAGAGTATTTAGATAATATAATAAGGGAGAATAATATGAGGTATTTAAGTAAAGAGTAGTAACAATATATATAGCAACTTTCATTCCTAAATATAAATTTGTCTATTCCAAATTTTAAAGTTTTATCTAACGACCATTCTAACTAAGGTTTATCCTGCCAGTCGACATGGCTCACCACAAAGCAGTAAGACCCTCACTTTTATGCCACTGATTGCAAACATAAAAGCAAGGTTCTAATGTGCATCTTGTACCATTCCCATGATCGAGTACACGCTACAAAACACAATTTGGAATCACAACCATACAAAAAGTTTCATATTTTATTACAATGCGAGTAATGATACAATATGGCCAGACAAAGTCGACTAAACATAGCGAAGAATCGGATGACTTGTAGTTTGCCCCATAATCCCAGGCAAAGCCCGACAAGGTAAAGCCTTAAAGAAAGAGCTGCGTTAATAATCCGCAATCTGCGTCAAAGTAAAGTTCATCGGACATACACATCTTCACCTAAAAACAATAATGATAGCAAGGGTGAGTACATTTCGTACTCGACCAAGACTTTGAGTTGTGTGTTTGGAATGCAGTGATCCTAGAATAAAGCTTCTACGGTTAACTTTGCTTGGAGCCAAATTGAATTATAAATCTGAATAGTAGAGTGAAAGCGAAAATTTATAAAAGTAAATAAATAAGTAGAGTAACAATTATGTACTTAAAATTAATGCGAAGAGATAGATAACTCCACAGACCCTTCGCGGATAAAATGTAACAAAACACCCACAACACTTACGTGAGTGATAAAGCGTCGATCCCATCATATGAAATATTATATGAAGATTAAAGTTTTGTCCACACGAGGCACAACAGCTTGAATTCAACCTTGCCAGCGTAATGTCAAGTATTGAATCATCTGCAAGGGTAAGCTCACCAAAACATTTTATAAAAACATCTAACTTAGTGTGGGTTCACCAAGTCGTCCATGACCGTGGACACGGCTATTCGAATAGTTTTAGACTCTGCAGAGTTGTACGGCTTTACCCACAAGATATGTCCTCCGTGCAATCGATATAAGACACACTTCCTTTGGTGTGCCGCAAAGGAGTTCATAGCGTTAGATTACTTGGACCTTAACTTTGCACTAGCCCAATAGCGTTACCCTTGACTATGATGGAAGCAAACAAGGTGAAGCAATAGTATTCAGAGCCAGCGGCTCAAATGGTACAACAACAGCCCCAAATTCATAGCGGCGTACGTTACAACGGCAGATGCAACACCCGGTGATGACACCTCCTCGAGCAAACCAATACCGAATGCCCGTGCTACAACCGCCTACCAATGTGCAAAGCTAATTCCCAAATAATTTAATAAGTTAAAATTGTCGATCGGTACTTGTGGATGTACTAAGGTTATCTTGGATCGCGGGACACCATGTTAGGTCCTTAAAATGACATGGGCGATACTCCACCCTATCTATGTACACATTAAAACATGTACATCAGGCTATTGCCATTAATCACCGCGTCGAAACCATAGTTTTATTTTGAAAGAATAAAATATCAAAAGTTACAATGTTCCATCAGGTTCAAGATTAATGTTCATCATGTCCAACAATTTTAGTTCATCACGAGCAGTATAACCCACGTATTCGTGTTCCCAATCTAAAGCAGGGCTAAGCATATGCAAGTAATAATCAGTATACCCATTTTGTGTATCCAACAACAATCTAGGGTTTCATCTATCACTTGATTAAGGAAAGCCATCAATAAAGGTTGTATCTACCATTCTTCCCATAATAAAGCGATGTATACAAAAATATAGCATATGCATGCAAGTTTTAATTAGATTCTTCTTGTTAAAGAAAATTGGGATCTACATGAGTGCTTGCCTTGCTATCCATTGCTTTTAGCGGCGAAGTCGAAGACATGATCTTGAAGTCGTCGGCGATGAAGTCAGAGACGCTGGATTCTACGTCGCATAACGGAAAAGATAGCAAATAGCGCAAATAACACTTTCAATAAGGGCAAAAGAAATCGGATGGAAATTCAAATAAACAATCATTACATACAAAGCAGGCATGGTCGTGGTTTAGGGTTTCAAGATCGTGTAAGCGAGCGTACTACTTTTACGTCGTAGTCTTATTACGGTTAATGGTTTGAGGGCGCATTGCATGCAACATCTATTCCTTATTATTCATTCTATTTTATTGTTATGCAATTCAAGAAGCTAAGATTGTGTATGTTATTATAAATCAATACATAAAACAACGAATTGAGTCACGAGAATAACTTGTACTATTGAATATAAGCAATATTGGATATAAGCAATATGAGACATCACAATTAATCACTAGTGCATGCATGGTTTAATTTAAGCAAACACGAGAATCTAACAGGTTAATTACTAACGCAGGTAGAAGCTTAATCTCGACACTTGTTATTAAGCAAAGTTACTTATGATGGGCTTTTAGGGCTCCAAATGGGCGAGCTATGTTTGAATAGAATCGGATGCAAAGCAAATTGTAATAGAATTACTTCTACATAATGAAACAGTCTAGCTTTAGGAAAACATTCTAGGCTGGTTTTTATAGGTACTAGTACTTATCGGTGATATCTTAGTCATTCTTAGCTATACCATAGGTTTTGACTTTAAACATGATATGTAATCATTCTTGTAGATTAATAGGGTCTTTGACCTTAAGAGTATTTCAATAGTAGGTCTATAGCATTTGGGTCATATTAGTTCATCTATTAAATCATGTTATATCTATTATATGAAAACATATGTTAGCTAAGGGCCAAAAGTACATTAAGTTTAATTTATACATGAGAACTAACATAGCTAGAGGTCAAGTATAATCCTTCTTGTAAGATTAAATGGTCACGTACTATGAATTATACTAAGCAAACTTTATATGCATTGCTATCTATATTTATGCATCATATTCTAAGTACATGTCATACAAGTATGATTATTTATTAACTTAGTTCAATCTTAACTATCCATGAAGTATTTTTATATCCTGGAAAATATTTATATGACCCTAGGAATATTTTAGGATTCATTTTTATGATTTCAAGAGCTATGGTTTATATTATAATTGGAAGCTTAACATGATTAATTTCAACATTGCATGATACACCCTAAGTATTATTGTGAAATCAAGTTCTATAATGTCTAACTAGTATAGCAGAACAAGTTTCATATCATTTGAATGAAAAATAAACAAGTTATATTAATTTGAATAATCCATGCATTGAAATCAAGTTAATTTAGAAAATAATGCAAACTAATTCCAAATTCAAATTTAATTACATATTCAGAGAACTTATGACATAAGTATTCTAGTAAAATTTGTTTTATTCAATTTGGACAAGTTTTGGTAAAAGTTGTACATGCATCATATTTGAGTCCTTCTCTTTAAATTCAAATTTTAATTTAAATTACTAAACAAGTTTCAAATATTTTGCATATTCGAAAACTATATGATTTAACATGAATTTAGAAACTTGTTTTATTTTCTTTGGACATTCTAGCAAAAGATATGGAGGATTGAATTAAATAGGGCAAAAGAAAGAAAAATCGGCTTGATCAGGATTGAACGAGGACCTCCGAATCAGCCGTAGTACACTTGCCACCAGGCTGCGTTGCTGCTTGTGAGTAAATGGCTAGCTAATCTACTTGAGGTAACACATAAGGGTTATAAGGAAATGAAAGCAAAATTACAGGGATCGGTTGAAGTGGGATTCGATCTCGGTCGGTTGAGTCAAGCACAAAGGAGCTCTCACCACTAGACCACATCTTCAAGTCGAAGTGAATGGATGCTTTGAACACTTGAGGCTTCCTTGTCTTGTCTTTTTTGAACACCACGGCAAGCTTGGCCGAACCGGAGGAAGAAGGCGGCTGTGTGATGAACAACTGGACGATAGCGGCTACATGTAAACCACACGAAGGGTAGCTCAGTGGTCGGGAAGACCACGAAGGTGAGTATGACTTGATCACTGAGTTCACGAGGAGGAGAGCGGCAGTGCATAACCGTTGTTGGTAATGGCAGTAAGAGAGTGCTTGGTGGCTTCTAAGAGCTCGATCAAAAGAAGAAAGCGGCAATGGAGGTCTCTGTAGGCGAGAGTTGGACAGGAGTCCTTGTGCTTGCTTGGCGAGGTTTTCCTTGAATTGGGTTCGGTTCCAGATAACAACGGCAAGCTTGGGTATCAATAATGCAAAGAGAGCGTGCGAGAGGGTTTGATGTCTTTCTTGGTGAGTTCAAAGGTTTGATCGGCCTTAAACAGAAACTGACAAAGCGGTGCTCGAGTCTGCGAACAAGAAGTGAGAATGGCGGCTGGATATTGCGGTGGCTCCATGCAGGAAGTTGCATGAAGTTTCCTCACCGGTTCAGCGTGGACTAAGAGCATTAAGTCTTGTGCCGAGGCTCGTTGGAGAGAAGCATTGCAGAGCGACAAGTTTTGGTGCGAAGAAGCAGGGAATAAGGTAATAGCTTTATGTGTGTCTGCGGAGAGAAAAGCAGAGGAAACAAGTAGCTTCGGCTGACTTCCTAACCGTGGCAGGGCTTGGTCGAGGCGGTCTTTGGATTGTGCTCTGCCGTGGCGTGTGAGCCACCCTTTTTCGTGGCCAAGAAAAAGCGAGGAAGAAGTGAGCTCGGCATTTTACTTGATGCTTCAAATGCATGCATAAGCAATGCTTTGACAAGCAACTAGTGAATAAACATGGAGGCGGTGCTGCTGATCTGAAATAATCAGAGCTGACATGTGGGCATTAAATGACCATGGCCCACAAGAAAAGAAATGAGGACTAAACTCTAGATCATTCCCAGGGCAGTCGGCCACAGAGGATTTAATTCGAGGCTCCAGATTCTTCAGTAATTTTTATAGATTTTTACTAAGGTTCCCAGTCAAGTTGTAGATGTACTGTAAAATTTTGGTATGCAAATTCGTTGTAGATAAATTGCAATAATTCTGACAATGCTAGCTGTACAGAATATTGATTTCGGTTTCTACTTTATTTTAAGATCTAAATTGGCAGATCAATTTTTGAAACTTTTACTGAAGGCGTGTATATATATCAGGGTTCTACCATAAAAATTTAAAAGTCAAATTCATAGTATTTATTTTACTAAAATTCTTTTACTCTATTCTACAGATTTTTAGGATTGGAATAAATAAATAGGAATAAATAGTAAAACCTGTTATTTATTTTTATAACTTTTTGTGGACGATTATAAGGTTAATAAGAGCTCATGATAAAAGTTCTAGGTGCTGGAAAGGTCTAGGGTTTTCCTAGAAATTCTGACATGGGTTGGTCAAGGATAAGGTTTCTCATTTAATTTACCTTAAATACTTGCAAATGGTTTCACATCTTCTTTTGACCAGCCAAGAGCCCAAGATGGTTTCTAGAGCACTCTAGGGTTATCCAAGAATTTACTATGGTAATTTTTATCTTTTACCATTTTACCATTTTATCTTTTACCTCTTTATCTTTTACTTCTTATCTTTTTATCAATTCCCTTTTCAAAAAAAAAGGAAAATCAATAAGTGGTTTTTGAATTTCAGAAAAGATGTTTATTCAAAAATTAAGATCATCTTTGAATTTCATTTTAATTATTTGTTCTTTTGGAAAAGAATTTTCCAAATCGAATTTTACTCTTTATCAAGTTTTAGGAAAAAGAAGTGAGGTGAATGAATTTCAAGTTAAATTCTTTATTCCAATTAAAATTTCTATTTGATTTTATTTTTAAGTCTTAAATTTTCATTCTCTAATTTTTGAAAATGTTGGGATGTTACAGTCAAGGAACTCGAACTCCTCGAATGTGTCTTACCTGATCCTTTTGTGGCCGGTTGCATCATTGCAAAACTGCCTCCCTCGTGGAGGAGTTTCGGCACTACTCTAAAACATAAGAGGACAAAGATATCAGTCGAAAATCTGATAGTGTCCCTTGATGTTGAAGAGAAGGCTCGGGCTAAGGACTTCAGTGGTAGTGGAGCCGAGGGCCAGTCCAGCGCCAATATGGTTCAGAAGAACTACGACAAGAACAAAGGGAAGAACAAGCCTAATAAGACTACCAACTTCAAGAAGATGAACAAGGCTGAGATGCCCTGCTTCGCATGTGGTGAAGTCGGGCATTTTTCCAAGGAATGCCCAGATCGGGCAGACCGTCGACGGAAAAAGGCCAACAATGGACAGGCGTCCAAGGCTGTCAACACGGTGACCGCTAGCAACACTGGAGACACAGAGTATGGTAATTTACCTTCTGTGTTCACAGTATTTCAGTCCTCTAGTTGGTGGATTGATACGGGTGCTAACGTTCATGTGTGTTCTGACATTAATATGTTCTCTTCTTATCGGGTCACTCGGGATTCCTCCGTCTTAATGGGGAATGGTCACATGCTTCTGTTCATGGCACTGGCACAGTGGATCTGAAGTTTACTTCGGAAAAGATCATGTAGTTAAAGAACGTGCAGCATGTCCCTTCTATAAGCAAGAATCTCGTTAGTGGCTCCCTTCTATGCAGAGATGGGTTTAAGGTAGTGTTAGAGTCTAATAAAGTAGTTGTGTCGAGGCATGGACTATTTATTGGTAAAGGCTATGAGTGCGGAGGCTTGTTCCGTTTTTCTCTTTCAGATTTCAGTAATAAGTCTGTGAACCACATTTGTGGTAGTGTTAATGCTTAGGCGAGTATTTGGCACTCTCATTTATGCCACATTAACTTTGGTCTTATGAATCGGCTTTCCAGCATGAGTTTAATTCTGAATTTCACTATTGCCAAAGGTTCTAAGTGCCATAGTTGTGTGCAATCAAAGCAACCTCGAAAGCCTCACAAGGCGGCTGAGGAGAGGAACTTGGCACCTCTAGAACTCATACATTACGATGCATGCGAGATGAATGGTGTGTTGACAAAGGGTGGAAAGAGATACTTCATGACATTGATTGATGACGCGACTAGATTTTGCTATGTTTACTTGTTGAAAGCTAAGGATGGGACGTTACACTACTTTAAGATCTATAAAGCTGAAGTTGAAAACCAACTAGAGAGAAAGATCAAACGCCTTAGGTCGGATCGTGATGGCGAATATTTTCCCAAAATCTTTGATGACTTCTGTGCGGAACATGGTATTATTCATGAGAGGACACCTCCCTACTCACCCGAATCAAACGGGATTGCCGAGAAGAAAAAACCGCACGCTGACTGACTTGGTGAACGCCATGTTAGACACGGCTGGTTTATCTAAGGCATGGTGGGGGGAAGCTGTGTTGACTTCATGTCATGTCCTGAATAGAGTTCCTAACAGAAACATGGAGAAGACCCCTTACGAGAAGTGGGTTGGGAGAAAACCATCACTTTCTTACTTACGCACGTGGGGATGCTTGTCGAAAGTCAATGTACCGATTAACAAAAAGCGTAAGCTCGGGCCTAAGACAGTGGATTGTGTCTTTCTGGGATATGCTCAGCGGAGCATCGCTTATAGATTTTTAGTAGTTAAATCTGATGTGCCTGATATGTATGTTGATACTATTATGGAGTCTCGCGATGCTACATTTTTTGAGAATATATTTTCGATGAAAGATATGCATAGCACTTCTAGATTTTCTTCTGAGATAATTCTTGAAACTATTATACCTACTGAGTCTTCTGAGCAACCATCTGAGAAAGTCCTAGAGGAGGATGACAATGAAGCTCTTAGAAAGAGCAAGAGACATAGGATTGAAAAATCCTTTGGCAATGATTTCATTGTATACCTCGTGGATGATACTCCTATGTCCATTGCAGAGGCATATGCATCTCCAGATGCAGACAATTGGAAAGAAGCTGTCCAGAATGAGATGGACTCGATTCTCGCCAATGGGACTTGGGAGGTAACTGAACGGCCCTATGGTTGTAAACCTGTGGGTTGTAAGTGGGTGTTCAAGAAGAAGCTTAGGCCTGATGGTACTATTGAGAAGTACAAAGCTCGGCTTGTGGATAAGGGTTACACCCAAAAGGAAGGCGAAGATTTCTTTGATACTTATTCACCTGTTGCTAGAATGACCACCATTCGAGTATTACTTTCTCTGGCTGCCTCGTATGGTCTTCTCGTTCATCAGATGGACGTGAAGACAGCTTTCCTTAATGGAGAGTTAGATGAGGAAATTTACATGAAACAACCTGATGGGTTTGTAGTAAAGGGTCAAGAGAGCAAGGTGTGTAAATTATTGAAATCTTTGTGTGGCTTGAAACAAGCACCTAAGCAATGGCATGAGTAGTTCGACACCACTTTGACGTCTACGAGCTTTGCCATTAATGAGGCTGATAGATGTGTATACTATCGCTATGGTGGGGGTGAAGGAGTTATATTGTGCCTTTATGTGGACGATATATTGATCTTTGGCACAAATATTGATGTGATCAATGAGGTCAAGTCTTTTCTATCAGAGAAATTTGATATGAAAGATCTGGAAGAAGCTGATGTAATTCTTAACATCAAGCTTATTAAAGATGAGAGTGGGATTACTCTTCGCAATCCCACTATGTGGAGAAGGTCTTAAGCCGGTTTGGCTTTATGGACAGCAAGCCCTCTCCCACTCCTTATGATCCCAGTGTGACACTGAGAAAGAATAAGAAAATTGGCTTAAACCAATTAAGATATTCTCAGATTATCGGTTCGCTCATGTATCTTGCTGGTGCAACAAGACCTGATATATCATTTGCTGTGAGCAAATTGAGTAGGTTCATGTCAAACCCGGGTTCTGATCATTGGCATGCACTTGAAAGGGTAATGCGCTATTTGAAAGGTACTACGAGTTATGAGATTCACTATTCAGGGCACCCTGCAGTGCTTGAGGGATATAGTGACTCGAACTGGATTTCTGATGTTGATGAGCTCTATGCTACCAGTGGATATGTATTTACCATTGGTGGTGGTGCAGTGTCATGGAGGTCTTGCAAACAGACGATTTTGACAAGGTCAACCATGGAGGTAGAGCTCACTGCTTTAGATACAGCCACTGTAGAAGCAGATTGGCTGCGTGAGCTCTTGATGGACTTGTCGGTGGTTGAAAAACCAATACCGGCTATCCTTATGAACTGTGATAATCAATCTGTGATTGCTAAAGTGAACAGTGCTAAGGATAATGCGAAGTCATCAAGACATGTTAAAAGACGATTGAAGTCTGTCAGGAAATTGAGAAACTCCGGAGTAATAAGTGTGACTTATATTCAAACAGACAAAAACACAGCGAGATCCCTTTACAAAGGGACTATCACGGAATGTGATAGAAGGTGCATCTAGGAGATGGGTATGAGACCCATATAAGTTGCCATTGTGGTAACTCGGCCTTTGTGATCGGAGATCCCGTGAATTAGGTCCTGGGAAAAACAAACAGTTGGCGGCGAGGAGAGTAACTGCTGCCCTCTCCAAGTGAAGATGCAATACTCTCAGAAGGCTGTAAGGCAGGATGGCGATATGCCTTAATGTGTTTATGTTGGCTTTAACTAGCGAAGATGCTGTCCTACAGAGCATTCTTGAAAGAACACACCTATATGAGCCCGACTGTCTAACGTCGCAGTCTATGAGACCTGGGTGATCTCTAGTAAGCTCATGAAGAGACCATGGAGTACGACGCATATGCTCCACCCGCGGAGGAGGCTACTGGCAGCCAGGTATCAGTTATGACTTTGAGTGAAACCTGTTCACACAAAACTTGCAATTCAAGGCATAGTCCATTGTTCAAGTTGTGAATGGGTGTAGCTTGGAGCTCTAGGCAGAAGTTCAACTTAACAGTCTCTGCTGAAACGCTGGTATATCAAACAGTAGTGAGTATTGGCAAATCTCTAAATGAGCACTTGAGATCTGGTGGGGGATTGTTGGAATAAGTGGGCTTAGCCCAAATCAACTAATTCCTAGAGAAAATCTCAAAGGCCCATGTGGGAGCATGAGGATGGTGGAACCCTTTAGTCCCATATTGCTAGTGGAAAGGGGAGGAACACCTTTGGCTCTCTATATAAATTACCTAAAGGCCACCACAAGGTCATACTTGGTGCTTGAGGCTTGAGAGGGGTTAGAGTTTTGCCACCTCTCGCTGTTGCGCTACCACCGTAGCCTTCTCCATTCCGAGCGCCGGCGTGCACCAGCGATCGGGAGAGCAGGTCTCTGGAACCCTTCGCCTTCGAGATTCTGCACCGGGAGAGGGCGAATAAGGTTTTTGGGAAGCGCTTCGCGCGACTGCTCAAGATCTTCATCACGGGTCGCCTTCCTCTTCTTGCTGCCAGGCATCGCAGTGAACGGCTCCTGCATCATGCCGGCAATAACGTCGTCAACGTCAATGTCGCGACTGCACCAACCGCGGCATCTGCATCTTCTTCTGTTCAGTACGTTCAATCTGTCCTATTCTCGTGGTTAATCATGTTTAGCCAGATGGTCATGTTGTTCGTGCTGTCTAGTATAGTAGAGAAATACATGCTAGTTTCTGTGATGCTGTTCATGATTTATATTCGGGATTAAATCTGGAAATTGTCTAATTTCTCAACAGTCACTAACGTGATCCATAGCTTAGAATATGATATCTGTTTTTAGATGAGTAACGCGTCTAATACGTAGAAACAGCGATGCACCTAAGAAACCTAACGAATGTACGCATCTGCGATAAACAGCAGTTCCAGACAAAGATGAATACACGTGATGGTGTAAAAGAATCAAGAGAAGAGACCATTAAGCATAAAACCTCCTCTGTAGATGAATGACTTCAGGTGAGATAGGCGATCTAGGAAAGGTAAAGTTATAATATATACCAGAACTAAAGAATGACAGGACGTAGCGACAACGAAAGAATCGCTGGATAAAAAGATGCGCTAGACGCAGTTGTATATATCAACTGTTAAAAGAGCTAAACCAATGTTCTGTACCGCGTCGCAGGCTAATCGTGACTCCAAGGAGCATCAGAATCATTGGCCGCTCTCGAGACTGAGCTTGGATACCGTCAGCCTTAAATTGCGTAGCATGCAGGCCCCATAATGTTGCATCAACAGTTTCCCTATATAACAACAAAGGGTTAGAGATAAGGATAAAACTTAGCACTTGAAAGGAATGGCAAAAATAGAAGCAAGGCTGTGTAAATTTGGTATCTATAAGAAAGTGGCCTCGACCTCCAATCTGCATTTTGGTATCTACTACAAGGAAAGGTATGTTTTAGTCAGAAACAAATCTCATGGTAGATAATTAGGGATATTTGTAAAATTTATGGGGCAGATGAGTTGCACTCTTTATTTGCTGTGACACCACAAAAGCGACGCAATGGATGCTCTAGGCTATTTCGCTCCAGCTGTAAGACCCTCGAAGCCTGATTGGGGTTAAAAAGGAAAACCAAACCTCAGTTTATAGGACATAGAAATAAGTGTTTTGAAGGAGATGCAGAAAGAGGTAAACTAAAAGGCACAATCATGAATCATGATATTATTATTATTATTATTAGTCCTATTTTTCACAGTACCTGTCCTGTGTCGAAAAGATTTCACACATATATGTGGAAGTCCCGTTGAAGCCACATCATATCACGATCTGCCCCCATGCATTACCTATTTGCCCAAGAATAAATGAGTAACCAAACATTTGAATGCATCAAGACAGGCACGATTGGAGAGCGCACAAAAACCTTTCTTTTGGTTGGATCTTTAAAATCATCTTTCAAGTAGAGACCGATGTATATGCGAAGCTTAAGGGTGTCCACAACAAAGTCCTCTGTTCTTGTTGAAATATGCATCAAGCATGTCAAACCCTGAAATGACCTATATTGATTGTGCTCCAAATATTAACTATCTTATAGTGCCTAGCATCCGGGATCCCTCGGCTGTGCCACGTCGGCGATTTGAGCGGAGAAAGCCTGCTGATTTTTCGTATTTGCATACGGGTCCCGTTGTCCAAGCCGTCGATCGTCTCGTTCCGTGTCCATCCGGTCGCCGACACGTCCCACCCGTGCGGCACTGTCGAGCCCCGATTCCCCATTCGATGGCCCGTAAAGGGCCGTGAAATTGCCCCTCGCAGAGTCCTCGAGGCCCCGCCTACTCTCCCTCCCGTCCACTCCCACCCGGGCGCCGTCGCTGCCTCCTTCCTTCGCCGTCGCCCTCCTCGTAGACCTGAAAACGAGAGAAAATGATGCAAAAAATTAAGTTGCTAACAGCTAGCAAGGCCTCAGAAGTTGTTTTATTCCATGCCAGATGACCCAGAACATAAAAGGGTGTAAAAGGGTTTTTCAATGAGAAGACAACAGAAAGAAAACAAGAAGTAGGTTCTTGTTTATGTATCCACTAAAATTACTCCGTGTGATTCATGCCATGAAGGCAGGATAGTGTTGTCAGACAAGGAAGAGGAAGGTAAATGATAGAAGGAACAATCTATCACAGAGAAGAAAGTATAAAGTATTGATTTAATTTGAAGTTCAAAATCAAACGCCACAACCTCGTAATCTGACGAAGCCTAGCAAAGGCAGCTTTGTTATTAGGATCCAAAGCAGCGGGCTCATCGAAAGGAAATATAACAGTATCAGCAGCAGCTTAATGAGCCTAATCATCGAAAGGGTCCAAAGCAGCGGGCTCACTAAATCATCGAAAGGAGTGCTCGGGTGGCGGCGGTCGACCGGGCGGCTCACGCAAGCGATCCATCGCAGCGTCCACAACTCAATCAACGGTGGAGAAGGACAACACACAGGGCTTCACCGAGAGCCGCAAATCTTCCCCGCGTACCCTCGCTCGCCGCACTAACACCATTGCCGCATCTCTCCCCAACCCTAGCAATATCTTTGCGCCCATCCACGTCGACGCCCTCGGCATGAACGGCGGCACCCCCGTCAACGGCGAGGGCGAGAAGATGCAGATCGGCACCGCCCTTGCTCTCGACACCAGCGCCGAGATGCAGATCAACACCCCCCTCGCCGCCGTCGAGCAGGGCGCCCCTCCCGCCCCCGTCGAGCAGAACCCTCCCGCCACCGATCACAGCGCCCCCGTCGACACCGATCCCGACGCCTACACCGCCGGCCGCACTGCTGCCAAGCCCGAAGGGAAGCTCGCCCCCAAGGAGCTCACCCCCGAGCAGTCCCGAGTGGCGTATCGCAACGCCGCGGCGGCAGGTCTCCGCTACATGTCCATGCTGTACGCCGTTCTCACCCCGCTGGCGCTTTGGTTGTCCGCCGACCGGCCGCCGGCCGTCGTGTGGGCGTTCTCGGTCATGTCCTGCTCTTACCTCTTCCTATGGACCATCTTCCTCACGGTGACGATGGGTACGCTCACCGTGTTCGTCTCTATCTCCTACGTCGCCCTGCTCGCCGCCACCATCTCCCACCTGAGCCCCGTCACCGGCATGATCATCGCGTACCTCGACATGGGCTTCGCCGCCGGGCTGTTCGGGTACGCCCTCGCCGAGCGCCGGCAGAGCGATGGCGCCGAGAGGTCTGCCGCCGCCGTCCCCATCCCGTCCTCCCGCAGCAAGGATGAGCTGAAAGGAGATAAGGCCGTGATAATCATGGTCTCCTTCTACGCGACTGTCGTGTCGGTGGTGTGCGTGGCGCGGGCAGCGTGGGTGGCGTGCCACTCGGCGGACATGTACTGGCTCATCGTGGAGCTATCGCTCCTAGTCGGGTTCAGCCTCTTCTGTTGGATAGCCGTCGTGACAATGCACATGCTGCACCGAGCTCTCATCACGGAGAGTCACCTGGCACTCATTTACTTGTGCATTGCATCGCTCTTCCTACCGGAGCTTGCTGTCTCCTTCCTCTTCGGCCAGTCCATCGGAGTGTTGGTCTACTCACTTGCCATGATCGGCCCCGCCGGATTGTTCGGTTACAGCCTTGCTGTGTACGCGCGCTACAAGCAGATGCTGGCAGGGGAGGTCTCCACGCGTTAGTCCGACACGAGGTCTATTGCTTTGTCATTTTCAGCCACGGTTTGGAGTTTATTTCTGTTGAGTCTGTCACTCGAATATCGTCACTTTGGAATGATTAGACGTCGATTGTTGTGGCTTATAATGTTGCATTAATTAGTATGTAACCATCTTTGGATTGTTTATGAAGTGGCCTTGTGATACTTGCTGAATGCACTTTGAATCAATATATTTTGTTTTGTGGTTTCATGTTGAGAATGTGTGGCTGTAATTCTTTGAATGGTTATCTTGGTAATGTCATTTTGAATTCTTTTAGCCATGTACCTCCTGTGGTGCCTGCGTTTGTTTACTTGGTGATTGTTAGGAAGGGTGATCGGCTGCAATGGCACGCGTGTACGTCGGCAACTTGGATCCCCATGTGACGACGGCCCGGGAGCTCGAGGACGAGTTCCGCGTGTTTGGAGTTCTTCGGAGGTCAGTGTTTTCTACCCGTGTTTTGGATTCTATGCAATTGTTCCATCCTCTGCTAGAATTGCATGTGCATGTGCATGTGAATTGTTTTGGGTGAGATGCATGAGGGGGAGAATAAACCATAACCTAGAGCGGAGCAACCAACTCGTTTCATGGCTTAGGGCTTGTTTGTTTCAGCTTTTGATTCTCTAAAAGCTGATTCTGGATTGTGGTTATTGAGGAGCTGATTCTCTAAAAGCTGGAATCCAAAAGCACATATGAAGTGGATTGTGGATTCTAGTGTAAAGGGGTGGGTTGGATTGTGAGAATCGGATTCTAAAATCAAGCTGTTTGTTTTTTATTCAGCTTTTAGGACCAGAATCCAGAATCAAAAGCTGAAACAAACAGGCCCTTAGTTTGCGCGTTCGGTGCTCTGGTGATAGATGACTTTGAGCATACTGTGTTTTAATGACGTTTGATTATTCCAGCACCAAATGAATAGTAAATCATGCGGCATGTTCTCCCTACTATTTTATCTTCATACCCATGTGCATGAATTGGCTGTCTCTACTGTTATATCATATATGATGGTGTGCTGCTATTTGTGCCACATGTTTGAATAATCCTGCCATCCTTCTATAGGGGCATGCTTGCACGACTATTCATTATTTGATGGGCCTATATTGCAATATTGTCATCAAATGTGTTAGGGATTTGTACATCTTAGATTAGCTTTCATCAGGGTACAGGTTCACGACACTTCGGCATTTACAGCAAACGATACGGCTAATTTACTGACTGTTGGCTGCTATGTCCCGCTAGAGAATCCTGAAGTTTGTTCAGAATTGCTTATTTTTCATGTTTTATTAATTGATGAACTTGTCACATGAGTCCATGTGTTTATCTTTTGCATTCGTAAATTTATATTTTGCTTGATGCTGATGCTCCTGACACAGTTTCCCTAATTTTCTTTTGTGCAAGCAGTGTGTGGGTTGCACGAAAGCCACTTGGTTTTGCATTCATTGATTTTGATGACAGGAGGGATGCTCGGGATGCAATTCGTGATCTAGATGGTATGCGACCAGTGCATGTTAATCCTTTCTCAGCATGTTCCATCAGCTGTACATGGGAATTTTCCTTATCGATGATGTTCTTGGGTCTAGGAGAGAGATGTTAGCTATTTGTGAGAAATATCTGAATTACAATTAAACTCTTCTAAAGTTTATGGTATATGGTAAGGTGCCCATGCGCTGCAAAATTGGGATAATGAAGCAAACTTGGGATTATTGCAATCAGGAATCAATATGAATATATGCCATCCTTGATATTGTAACTCAACTATTATTGCAATCAGGAATCGTGTACAATGGATTTCCCATAGGAATCGTGAATCTGATAAGCTTCCTTGGGCGAAGGTATTTTTTCCTTTGAAGCTCTATTTTGGTTTTTATTAGTGAAGTATGTCACATACTAACATTAATGGACTGTAATGGAGAAAACAATTTCCAGATAATTTAATCAGTGGTATTTGGTCTTGGTCATGTTCATTTTTGTCTGTTAGTTTAATGTCTAATTCCTCAATTTGCAAATATTTAGTTTTACTATTTAACAATGTAATAATATTATGTTCTTTTCAGATTTGCTTCCTCTGAGAAAGGTGAATGGGATTTGAAGAAATTCTACTATAGCTGCAGTGAAGCTGCATATGCTTTCTCCAACTGCCGTAAGCCCATTTAAAATGGTAATCCTCATCCTATCTTATATAGCTGCTAGTTTCGGTACTCGATGCTTTTCGGTAGTATAATAATCCTAACCTAAATGGTATGCTTACACATTTAAGATGTATTGAGGGGCTACAAAGTTTGTTAGCTCTTTTATGTGCAAACAACAGGGACACTTGAACAACTAGCTCCACGTATGGTGTGGCTCATCCTCTTAGTAATTTATGATATTAATACTCATGAGTTACCATTTGTTGTTCGCTGAATCCGTTTTTATTATTTCAGCTACAAAGTTAGTTGTTGAATTGCTAACAAAGAGGGTCAATCATTTGTCCATGAAAAATGATAATGACTTGGTAAGTCCATTAGTGGTTGGTTTGCCTCTGGTACTTGTGATCCTAACTGAGATATGTATATGTGAATGCAGGATAGCTAAAATATCTATATGTGAATATAGGATTTCCTGTTGGATGATAATAGGTGGACAATTTTGGTTGATAGGGGTTTTCTATAATTTGGTAGGGGTTTTAGTCGTGCCTTAGAGATGAATTTCTACAGATTGAGGTGAGGATTTCGTCAATTTGCTTTTGGGGCCACTGTTGAATTTGGTTTCCAGTATGCACACTTTGACATGGTGTTGCTCTCTTTAGCTGTTGCGGATCCACTGCAATTCATTCCACAGGTTCTTGGCTGATAGGCTTTGCAGTTACTTGATATATCCTGTTTTCACACTCAGTTGCAATCAATGCCTTCAGTTCCTGCCACAAAGATGCTATTTATTTTGTATCTAGCAAGCTTTTTTATGCCTAACCCATTTCATATTAAAAACAACATGTCGTGGCCTCATGTATTTTCAATAATTGCTCAGAAATTGTTAAAGTGATAATCTAGAAATTTATTCTACAACTGACTAATGATGACCTTCTAGGGGATCATAATTGAAAGTTCTGCACCAGGAATGCTACATAAGCCAGCAGAAGAGGGTACCTTACGAACACTCGGTTATTTCTGTGCAAACTGACCTCCTACTAAATTAATTGTCATGTAGATATTTCTTATTTCTTGTAGTTCATCAATCATCTGGTTAATCAACTGGCTGCTCATCAGTTTCTGAAGATAGCTAGCTAGCTTGAAAGATGGACAAAAATTTCACGTCATTCATTTCTGAAAGCTATAGAAATGGAGCCTTAGAGGTACTTACCAGCCGTCGATGGCTGCCTGGTATTGCTTGCAGATTTTGTCTGTTAAGTTTATGACAAATGTTTAGCTTCTTGAGGTTATTCTCTTCTATATACATTCTTACATACTAGAGTCTATACTGCTCAAATGCATAGGACCCACATCATTTAATTAGTCAAGCCACATCTGAAATACTTGAAGTAGGATCTATTGATGATCGTGATACTTTTCTCCGTGCTATGGGGGATATTCTTAGCAGGCGCTTAAGTAAACAGGCTTCGATTATAAATTGTAATGGAATTATCTACCCAAAGTTGGAATATTTCAATTCTCTTTTCATTTTCTGTAGGGCTCAAGCAATGGGAACAACATATGTTTCTGCATATGGTTTGGTTAAGTAGATATCAGAGCTTCAAGATGAGCTCCACTATCATCAGCATGAGCTTGGAGTTTCTTTCTTGTTTTACCAAGTACTTTCATTTAGTGTGTGCAGCTTCTTACATCCAGCTGATAAAGCTAACCTAAAGCTAATACATTGGTTGTGCAAAGGAGTCAGGTGCTGTGAATGATCATTTAAAGGGGACAACATCATATGGCTTTGGAGCTCATGTTGAGGATCTTAGACAGCCTCGGTTATGTTATTTATCTCCTATAATTGGATTATATTTTGTTCGGGCTTTCGAATGGCATAATGAATTGCAAGTGAATCCTTCTTTATTGTAGTTATTAGCAATGTTGTATTGACTACTGATAACATTTTGTTCATGAATCTGAATGAAATGTGATTACCAAAGGGCTGATCCAAACTATGTTATGTTGACACCAAGCAAGGAGCATCTGGCACCAGGTGTTTTGTGGGAGGACGGGAAGCGGCCCATGTTCCAGACAGACATTAATTTGGGCAACTATGACCATATTCCTACAGAGTTGAAACCCATTGTCAAGATATTCTAACTGTGATCTTTTTTTGGGTCATCCTTTGGTTGAAAGGAGCATCAGCAAGTACTTCTGAAAAGTCTTGAAAATTTGAGGCCTCTTTCAGATTCGCAAGAGTAGGTTTTTGCAGCTGCTCCATCTGATGTATAAACTTTGAGGTAATTTTGATATATGCCCATGCTTCAATATTTTGATGTTTCTTTTAACCGAAATGGGTTATTTGTAATTTTTAGACAATAGATTATATGACAATTGTAATGTGATGATTTTTTGTTATGCGTTTTTTGTGCTTGATCTTTTGACCAAAAAAAGTGCGCAGTACACCTCATGTTTTTATTTGAACAGCTGTCAAGAGTGTTAAACAACCTTAATGTGATATTTGCTTGAGAATACATGTATTTGTCATTTGATTAGTTGATTCGTTTGATAGATGTATATAAAAAAAGTGCTATTCATTGTAAGGTTTAGAATTCTGCATGGGCACCTTACTAGTGTGTGTGTGTGTGAGTATATATATATATATATATATATATATATATATATATATATATATATATATAGAGAGAGAGAGAGAGAGAGAGAGAGATGCTGAAAAGATGATGAAAATGTGTAATAGATCTAAATTATTACAGAATTGAATTGATGGTATGAAATGACATTATCTTCCCGTTACTTTGAAGATTGTGTTCGTCTTTTTGTGTTTCATTTTTGGAGCTTTATTTCTTGTTGCAGCTTATTCTTTGGTCAGAACAGGACCTAAATCTAATTTTATTTCAACTGCATAGATTTTCTTCTGCTAGTTACAATATGAATTGCATATCCCTGTACGATGGCAAATTGCAGTTAGGTAGCTAATAGGACATAACTAGCACCTTGATCTACCCCTACATCCTGATATAGCGTTGAAAGCACGTTGCTTGCAGCATCCAATCGAATAAAACAAGCAACTTGAGGACAGTGATCTTTTAAACTTTACCAATGACATTCTTTCTGTAATTGTTTTCTGTTGTGTTTCTCTTGAAGGTGGCTTTTTGTTAATAACCTTTTGTCTAGCTGTTCCCTCGAAAAGACCGAAATGCTTATTGGTGTGCATCTGATCTAAGCTTAGCACACAATGACAAAGCTCCACATTGATAATTGGTTTATTTAGATCTTTGGAAGGTGGCACACGTTACTAGTTTGTTGTGTATTGCATGACCTTATTCTCATCTTGTATCAGCTTTCTTTCTAAAAAAAATTGAAATATACTTGTGGTTTTGGCTACCGTTATGATCTGTCTGGAGGTCAGACCTGCAGTGAAACTGCATGCGAAAGTGTGAAACAACTGAAGGAGTTGCAGCTTGAGAATTGACTATGGGCTAATGATCGACAGGAAAGAAAGATGCTACAACAGAAAGAAACAGAGCACAAACAGTAGCAAAATTAAGCTATCCTAATGGTTATTATTTGGTAGCCACTCTGTATCACTACACAGCAAGGCAGTATAGCTCTGGGATTGAACACAAACAGTTCATCCAAATGTGAGTAGACCCCTTCTGAGCAGGAACCGGGACACGACGACACGATTATTCGAATAGATTTATACTCAGTACAACTATTCAAATAGATTTATACTTAGTGAAGGTTGTACAAATTTGCCTACATAACATAAACATCCTATCATGTTAACCATGACACCTGATATCAGAGTTACCCGTTTTATAGAGTTCATAAAAAGCCTTTAAATTGCCTATTTTGAAAGCTCCAAAATCCTAAGAACTTATATGTTGTGATGGTAGAACTTCTACAGTCCTCGCAAAGTCCCTACAAACATGCAGGTAACCTGTCATATCCACTTTAGCCCAAATTTCACCTATCAGCCAAGGTTCACAGAATTGATGATTTTCGGTCGATTTTCGCCCATATCGCCGTGGCCCGATATAAAAAACCGGTCGATAAACCGATCCGAATCAAAAAATAATTCGAAAATTCGAAAAAATTTATGTGTCAAAAATCGGTGAAAATCGGTCGATTTTCGTCAAAAAAATGTCGAAAATCGCTACTAAATATCGACCGCACAAAAAGTTCAACAAAGTCATTGATTTCCCACGAGAAATCGTCAATTTTCCACAAGAAATCGTCGATTTTTCATGAAAACCAGTCGATTTTCCACGAAAATCATCGATTTTTTATTTTTTTTGAAAAAATTTGGTTTTTGAATTTATCCGATTTTTGACGATTTTTACGATTATCGAAAATCACTGTTCATCCATAAATCGCGAAATCGATTTTGTGAACCCTGCTATCAGCTACCATCTACGGTGTAATTGCTAGAAGATGGCAACTTCTTATGCTAACAATGACATTCTTTATGTAATCGTCTCTTGACATCTGTCCTGTTTCTCTTGAAAGTGGCTGTTTGATCTAAACCTTTTTTCTCTTGTGCGTCAACTCACATCATTGGTCAGAAAGAAGCCACTACTAGTAGCAAGTTTTAACCCAACTAAACCATGCACCATGGACCAGCAACGTTTGAACCGAGACAGCAGTTACAGCATGCATCTTCGCAAGGCAGCATCTAATAACATTTTGGTGGACAAGTCAGTCGATTCAATGCATCCAAAACAGCCATAATATCAGTAGAACATCCATCCATCAGTCTGCACAGATAAACGAGAAGCAGCTTGATGACAACATCCCAGAAATTATCTTAGTACGTTCCGATGTCGTAGCACAAACACATGACCGAACTTGGACACTACAGGCAAACCAATCATAGATCACAGATAGTGTATCGGCAGAGTAAGCTTGACGCAGTGACAAGCAATGTCACAGCCAACAGAGCACTAAAGTGACATCACATGGCAAATCTCAAGTAATGCCAATAATAATATCATAGCAAAAGCATTAGTAAAGGGTTCCTTAAAATAGTTCTGGAAGATGGATATAAATCAAATATTCCGTTTCCCGCTGAGCCGGTAATGCTTAACGTCCTTCCTGATCATGCAACATCAGCAATGGTCATAACATCACAGCAAGGTTAAAGATGTGTGTCCCGAACTTCAAACAAGAAGTAAACCAGGTTGGCATTAGTCTAAGAAACCTTAAGCCTGCCAAAAGAGTTGAGACAGAATCAAACATGTTAGTTAACCCCAATACTGCATATTAAGACAACAAAAGCACAAGCAGAGAGTACGCAGATAATCTCCTGAAACAAGTTTTGCATGAACTACAGTGCGTGAGATAGTTAAAGACATGAAATAACCACTCAATGGTATTGGCTGAATCTACATGACAAGGTTAAAAAATTACCAAAGTGCCATCTGCTTCCCATCAAGATCAAATAAAAACATGAAAATATCATTTACTATCGAAACGAAAGGCTATCTAGCAAAGTTGAAGTGTTTCATCCATTCTCTTACCATCCTAAACAAGCAATGCACTAGTCCTGTTCTCGACAAAACAGAAAATTTAGGTATACGATAAACATCAGCAATATATTTAGCATTGCAGGGTTCAGTTATCTGATTATAAACAACTGTAGGAACTGAAGCTACCGGCTTTTAACAAATAAATCAATATATGTCAGATCTGAATAACTCCACATAAATATAGCAAAACGAAATCTGAATAATTAATGCTAGGTACAGAAAAAGTTGCCCTATAATGTGTGCAGTCAAATCATATCAATTTGGGCCAAAAAATATGTAGTTTAGATATACGAAAATGGTATGAGTGAATTTATCACAAAAAACTTTCATAACATCTCACTTTTATAACTCTTTTAAATATATGATGATAAATTTAGTGGTCAAGTCGCAGATAAATTTAGTGGTCAACTGGCATCTTGTTCACTTTCAAAAGTAAAAACACTTCCTGTTATGACTAGAGGGAGTAGCTGTCAGATTTTAATTACAACAGTTCTAAAAGATATAGTAAATTATTGCCTACTAATGATGCCAAGCTAGCAGTATCACCATGCAAAACCAGCTTAGGGAGTTAAGTAAATCGGATTAGAAAGTTCAAGGTGCCAAGCAACTTGTTCCAATGTGGGGGTGTTGAGTAGACTTTCGAGCAAAGTTCAAGGAGAGTTATATGTGTTGGAGGAGGTGTACACCCCTAGGCAGGGGGTCCAACCCTAGCCTTGGGGGAGGGTGACATTGACTCCAAGGGCGACCTTCACACCCTCACCCCGAGTTAGAAGAAGGCGACCGTCACGCTCGCACCCTAAGGCTAAGGGCGACTTCAAGGCAACTATCACACACACACACATTGAGATTGAAAGTGATGGGACAAGCGTCACTTCTACACTTTAAGGCTAAGGGTGACAATTGACTCCAAGGATGACCCCAACACCCTGCTGAGGATGCGATTGACCCACGCCACAACAAGCGAGCCCCAACGTAGGCAAGGCTCGGCGGGACCCGCACCGTGCCCCTAGAGTAGGTGGGGCCCGATAGGACCCAATCGTTCGCACCATGATGGGTGAACCCCAGCATAAGCAAGACTCGGTCGGTGCGTCTAAGTTAAGGATGATCTCATGCAACGACAGAGGCAGAGCCCACTCGTCAACCACATTAAGGACGCTTCTATCCTTTGCTACCTATATAGGGCTCATTTGTAACTCATCTCATGAATAAATACAACATCCATGAATTGGTGTGCCTTAGGGTCCTCTCGCTTAGAGGCATTCTAAGGCTACTTTTGCCATATAGAGGTGTGAAACGAGATTGATTTAGGCTGCACAAAATACATTGCATTGATCATGTGTATATGTGTACATGTACATGACTTGGGTTACAAGGCAAAGCTGATTGTAGGATAGAAGACAAGCTAGAACCGGACTCAGCATTAGAGATCGCACAAGAGATTATGTGCGATAACAACGCTGCTAGAGATAGAGTGCGAGGCTTCATAGGAGCCCTTTTCGTATACAATACATGACGAGGTACGTTGTTGTGTATTACCGGTCCAGCCATGTGGATTATGATAATCTCATTTGGTGAAACTGCTTTTAAAAATTTTGATGTTTGGCCAAATGCTTTTCTTTCGATCTAAGTTACAGACGGAGATATTATCGTGTTTTCAAATAATAGAATAAGTGTGAGAGAAACAACAGTTGTATACTTGTATAACCAAATTTGAATAACCATAATTTGATTTTTCAAAGACTATGAAATATTTCACAACCGTTTCTCCACAGCAGCTTAAAAATAAGCTGAGCACAGCAACCGTAAACTGACCTAATTCCCGCAACCCTTGGGCCGGGTGGCACACCAACATGAGTAGAGCACCAATGTTAGAGGCCTGAACCTGTATAAGTCCCAAGTGTCTATTTAGCGGCATACGCCGACCCGTAACACGGCCACCATACAACCACCCCCCCCCCCCCCCAACCAAAACTCATTTTTGTGCACGCGCTTCCTGCGTCTACCGCCTATTGATGCCAAGATTTCATCTTATGACAATATGTTTTTTTTACCTATAAAGAATGTCTATGCAAATGCCTTTCTGCTACATTTTTGCAAAACTAGATTATCAGGTTCAGGATGGCAAGCATGCTTTACAATACCATTTAACGGACAGAAGTATTAGTGGTTAGAATCACAGCTAACATATAAACTTCCACCTCACAGAATACGTACAATCACATACCGATTCAGTTTCATATGATTGAAGATGGTTCATGCCGCTTGTCGCTCTTGACCGTCCTACATACCATACCAGCACCTCTTAAACTGCTGCCTCTTTTGAACCATCCACTGCTCACAACTTCCAATCAAGCGCTCAATAGGAGTCGAGAATCTCTCCGGACCAATGTAACGGACAATCAGCTGTAGGCTTCCACCAACAATACTTGCTAAGCTTAAGACCTGACGGGATGACACATTAATTTATTACAGTAAACAACATCAGCCTACCAACAAACATATATAAAAGAATGCATGCAGTACTGCAATAAGAAATTACCATGAAACGGCTTTCAACTGGAGAGGACCAGAAATCTTCTTTGAACATATACCAAAACTCATATGATGAGGTCGCAACACTCAACGTCGTGGCAGAAATCTTCATGTTCAAAATGGGCCTTTCATCACTCACATAATTTTTATTTTTCTGAAACAGAGCAGGTAATAGTATTTCAGGAGTTGAAACCAATACAGGAGCATTAGACATAATAGAACAAGTTCTTTGCATACCACACGGACAAACGCTGGCCACACAACTTGAAAAGCCTCAGCGAGAACTGCAATTTTATAGCCCAATATTGCCCGGTGATCATTTTCTTTGTCTATGGTGACGCCCATGTGAATCCACATAAATGTGAACAATGCGACAACTGCAAAGGCACATAGCAGCCCATAAAACTGCCAAAAATGTGAAGGTGAGCATTTTATAAACTAATTCTAAGTTGCGGAAATTTTCAGTAAAGTAACTTAATTCATACCCAATGTATAGCCTTTTTCACACCGCCGCAGAGGCTCTGATACATTGCAAACATGCATATCGACATCATGTCTAAACAAAGGCCAAACACATGAAGAATAATTGAGGCAAGAGAATCGCTCTTCTTAGGACCAAAAATATGATACCATAGAGTGACAAGCGTAGTAATAGCATCAGCAACAAGAATCTCTGGCCCAAAACAATCAAAGAAAACCTTTTTCCAGTCATTGGTGACTAAGTAGCTTACTCTGAAAAAGGAAAAAAGGGAAATTAAGTACATTTAATGATGATCATCACATACAACTCCATCTATGTATGTATATACTCCCTCCGTCCAAGTTTATAAGCCGTATTTTTTGAATGGTTTTGTCCACAAATATAGGGCGTATTTCATATTTCAATGTAAAATTAATGCGATGTACCCTATGTAGCCAAATAAATATCCACATTTACCTTATATTCTCTACATGCATGCATTAAATATAGTGTTTAGTGATAATAATTAGGTGTAATTTAGTCATTTTAATATCTCATTGGTCTATGTTCCAAGAAGAAATACTCCCTCCGGTAAAACAAAAAACTTGTCGGTTTGGGATATATACGGTCAAACTTTCGAAACTTTAGCTATCGATATCTTTTTAAATATTTAGATTGGATGCATAAAAATCATATGTGTAGATTTGTCTCGAAACGTACTTTCGTGATGTTGTAATTTTATTGGATTTTCTAAAATATATTACAATAGAAATTAGTAGTCAAATTTGAGTTTCGGGGAACGTGTCGATGTCCAAAACGACAAATATTTGTGACCGGAGGGAGTATGTCTTGTAAACTTGGACGGAGAGAGTACTCGCTAGTATCCACTGGCGGTGCACTTGTGGTATTTTTAGACTACAGTGCTTATTACTTAGCCTTCATTAATATCATAAACAAGTTGGAATATTTTAAATGCATAACCTTTGCCATCAGCATATTTTCAGAAAGAGGCTTCTATATATACTTCTCATTGTTAGCATAAAAGTGCACCATGCATGCTAGTATGCAAAATTTTAGGATACAGAGTAAAATGCTTAGCTTGACTCTCTTGTCTCCGTTCTACAATAGGATGACATGTATACATGCACATGCAACACCCCCAGTCTGTCCAATCATGCACCAGTTGTCTTGGTATGTTATACTGTTTCTCCTAGTTGATTTCCTTTATTTCATCGGTAATGCTAGTGATCGGACGTCTGTTTTTCTTCGAAACATTTTTTTCTACGCATGAAACATTTTTTTCTACGTAGTGAAATATTTTTCTTCGACAAACAGTAAAAAAAATATTTCATACGTTACAAAAAAAATGTTTCACTACGTTCAAAAAAATGTTTCACACGTTCAAAAAAATGTTGCGACGGCGTCCGAAAAAATGAAAAAATCGGACGTCCGACTGCAAGTTCTTCCCTTATTTCATTATTCATTTTAAGCATGATTGCTCCATGAGAGGGAGATGGTGCTCCGTTAGTGTGCTACACGTGGCTACGCTTGCCATACAGCAAAGATGTGGAGAAATAACTTCACATATATAGAATAGTCATCAGCACGGTTTTTTAAATAAAAGATGGTAACACGCAAGAAAAGAGTATTGGTAGGAAATATGATCTTATCTAAAATTAGGACTGAATCATTGATGCAGCACCTTTTGTTTATCAATAATTCTCACAGTATTACTAATATGGAAGTGTTTTTGTATTAAAATGCATCTTACTCTATAGCATTACAAGGCTTTCTTTTTTTTTAAAAAAAAACATAGTATTACAAGACTATTGGATGGATGCATTGTTATACCGTTCTGCTTGTTTTTAGTTGGCTCATAACAATACCATAACATAGTATATAAACTATTGTGTTCAATTATTTGAAGACGTTGCTAGATATATTTTAAGCAACTTTTATGTGTTACTACACAATTAAACTATTGCAAATACAAAGTGCACATTTCAATGTTATGAAGAAACATTTCCACAATTAATTAGCATATAAACCATAGGTATCACGTGATCAGATTATGAACAGTAAGAGTGTGTGGTTTCAGTATGGGCAAATATATAAAAGAACTACTGAAATTACTAAGATTCAGTCCAAGCAACAGAATTGGAAATATATTCAACGACACAGACAAATGCATAACTGTGAAAGATTTATAGCTGCAAGCCTGCAACTAAGTACTTTGCATATCCAACTACAAGAGCCTAAGAGAATTGATATATGCAGGCAGTGCATCCATATTTACAATTATGTAAATTAACAGCTGTAAGTATGGACTATGAAGAGATTTTTTATGAAGGTACATAAAATCTCTACCATACATAATTATATCAAAGGAAAAGGTAGAAAACAAAGGTTACAGATGAAGATATATAGAAAATTTAAAAGAAAACGGAAGAAAGGAAACAAATAGGAAAGGAAGTAACAATATTCAGCAAATTAACTGGTACAATTAGGTAGGCAAACAGGAAAGAAGAGGGAAAATAGCTGTACCATTCCAAGATTTTTAGTGAACTGCAGGCGGATGTACACGATCTTTTTGGAGCAAACAATTCCTACATCACTCTGCTATACGCCGATACGTAAAAATGACAACCGAAGAGAAATGAAGGACTACAGACAGTGGCGGAGCCAGAAAGTTTCAATGAGGGGGGCTTAAAAAGAGACATTCAAAATCAACTACTATGACTATCGATATATTGTAAAATAGTTAAAATTTAAATTGTATGCAATATAAGTATGTAATTATGAAAGGAGAAAAACATATCATTCATTGCTTCAAAAGAGTTGAAAGTTCATATTTACGAGTTTTTATGTTCTGAAAACGTTGTAAGATATCTTTCATGTCTATCTTTGCAAACATGTTTCGCTCAATGTAGTGTACCATAAAATCATTTAACCAGTCATGGCTGGAGATCTAGTGCGACCGTATGGACCATAAGCCATCGCGGGGGACTTTTCCGTTGGGCCGCGGGGTGGGCTCTAGCCCCACCCAGCCCCACCATTGCCTCCGCCTATGACTACAGATCAATCCTCCGTTGCATAGCATACGACCCTTCACCCAGCTAACTGACAAGTCTACTAGCCGCCACCTCCCCTCCAGCCTCCACTGAGCCTGCGGGCCACCACTGCCGCCTCCCCTCCTTCTCCCTTTGCAATCTCACTGCTGTCACCCCTCCACCCAACCCAACGGCTGCAGCCACCTTCTCCCTCTGCAATCTCGCCGCCGCCTCCTCCCTTCCCTTCTCCTTCTACCACCAGCCCGCCACCTAGCCTGCTAATTGCCGCGGCTGCCGCCGTCTTGGCCCTATAAAATCTCGCCACCGCCTTCTCCCTTTGCAAGCTGCCATCATTTTCTCCCTCCGCTGTCACCTTCTCCCTCTTACATTTTTTTTATTTATTAAACATATATATACTCGCTGTATCGTTTTTACGAACCAGTATCACGTATCGGTGATACATAGTAGAAAACAATTACTAGGCCCCAAATGTTGACCTATCAAACCTATACACTGTCCAATAAAATCTGCATAGCCTTTCTGCAGCATTTTCATAGGAAGAGCTTGATATGGCAATTCTACTGTCGCCAAACAATTAGAGTGCAGGTCCAGATGGATACAATAACAAATTTCATGAACAATTCCTCAACATACTTAAGCTAGACCATTCCAATTAAGCTTTTTAATGACTGCATGCGGTACTTGATCTTGCTTGAGTAACATTCCAACATCACACTACTCTACCCAAAAATGACAACCCAAGAGAATTTAAGGAGTACAGCCTATAGGCCAATATCTCTGCGGCATATCATACCAAGCTGCTAGCTAAAGTGCTGCGAATCTATTGGCAGTCTAGAATAGTAACAGATTTGTTCGAATACTGGCAAGCCAGGATTCATGAAAGGGAGATCAACGACAGAAAATGCCATATTAGCTTCAGAACTGGCCCACGGTGCCCATAAACAAACTATGAAAAGATTTGACGAATTAAAACTATAAATTGTAAGTCATGTAAGGATGTCAACCAAAGGGCTCCCTAAATAGAACTGCTGAACTAAGTTTTCTAGTACTACAACACATTTTAATCAAAAATCATAACTTCACCGTCCAGGGTCTACCTTAAGGTGGAAATATCAAGAAAGTAATTCTATGCAAGGAAACTTACTTTAAAGAAACTACAAAAATAATTACTTACGCTGGAAAAAGGTAACACAGAAGTTTTATCCAGTAAACTAGAAACATGAAATAGGCGATGGCAACCATTTTTCTTTTTTTTCTTTTTCTGATTGTGGGAGTGGCCGTGTGGGGGTTTTTGACGGTAGAGAGAGGAGCGGTAAGAGGTAGGTGTAGAAAGGGAGGGAGAGGTGATCGTCGTTGAAGCGCGTGAACGAGAGAGAAGGGGAGGCAGAGGCGGGGGCGGAGGCGGGGGCGGGGAGAGCCAGGGAGGAGGAGGTCTAGGGTTTAAGCATTATTGCAATGTAGTGGGTAAAGCACAGCGAGGTGGGCGGAGGCGGAGGCGGGGAGAGCCGGAGAGGTCTCGGGTTTAAGCATTATTGCAATGTAGTGGGTAAAGCACAGCGAGTTCTTTCCTTTTCGCGAATCACTGGGGAGGTCCGGTCAAGACAGGTCAGCGATTTGCCCGCGTTGATTCCCTTCACGAAGACTACTAGTGCCAGGTTAACCAAACTGTTTTCTAATTAAAAATCGAGGCCCAGTGATATCCATTCAACATAAAAATCGAGCGAATCATAAAAAATCGAAGAGTTTTGAACCCGAACGTTTAAAATAAAAAAACAAGAATGGATGGTTTTCTCGAAAAATCGGTCAGCGCTGAATCTTTTGGGCAACCTAATTTTTGGATGGTTCTGTCGAATTTTGTCGAAAATCGAGCGATTTTCGATAATTTTTGACCGATTTATGTCATATACATTTTTTCAAAAATTTTTAATTAAATCGGTTTATTAATCGATTTAAGGTTTTGAACCGACTCAATACGATCAAAAACTGCGGTTTTCAAGCGGTTACCGATAGTTTGGGGAACCTGCTAGTAGCGCATTTTGTTTCCTTTCATCTTTAGCTCAACAGGTTTTTGGAATAAAGGATTATTCTAGAAATTTTTATAGGAAATCTTTTAGACAGTACAAAGATGGGGCACACTACACGTACATCTTACTCAGGCCATACGCATGTATATTTATGTGCTTTCATTAAATAATGTATATTTCTGTCGATCTTAAGGATATAACCTGTGAGGGTGGGGTTTCGTGGCGAAACTAGGATGAAAATATAGGGTGGACTCCAAAAATTAGATTAAATTGAGACCAACATATTAAACAGCTTGTGTTGTATTCTCATCGATTCGAGTGTTACTACTAGTAGTTGAAGGACTATGTGGAGGTCCATCTATGTTTGTGATGAGTATTTGATTTTATTTGAGCAAAGTGTGCTCAGGTTTGAGTTTGATTTGAATTGGAATTCAAAAGGAAGTAATTTGAGTTTTGTTAGCTTCTTGTGGTACTACCGGCCTATAGCTGGCGGTATACCGACTGATGAATGACACATGATTAATTTTGAGCATTTGTGATGATTATTGGACAATGCTATGTGATGAGTTTCCTTGTCTTTGATGGTTGCAGATCGATGGTGCTAGGTCATGGTTAGGCGGAGGATGACCGGGACTAGGTGAGGTGCGTCAGAGGTCTAGACGGTCGAAAATCGCTGGAAGATGATCAAAAACGGAATCCAGGCAAGTCAAGAAGACAAGGAAAGACGATGATACTAGCTAGATGCCGTGAGAATCAATGAAGGCCGTTGGATCGCGGTCTAGTTGATAGGATATTGGATCTAGGTAGTATGCTTTGAAAACCGTGCAAGAAGACCCATTATGTGTGTGTTTTTGGGTTGCCCTTGCATGATTGTATGAGTGGGTTAATCATAACCCTTGGTGAAATGCTCCAAGATTGAGGGGCTCATCCAAGGGTGGTAGGTGGCCTAAGAGTAATATAAATAGAGGGGGAAGGGTGCCCTCCCTTACTTAAAGGTTTGAGTTGCTTCATTGAGCTTTGTCTGTATGAAGTGAGGCTTTGTAAACCTTTCATCCAGAAAATACAAAGATTTTCTTTTCTATTCTTGTGAATTTAAATTGTGCATTTACATTATGTCTTTACTTTACGCAATTTTAATTTAACATTTACTTTCCTGCATTTAAATTCCCGCAATTTGAATTTGCCTCCCCTCCTTCTAAATGTTGTTGATCAAGGATATCTTGAGGGTGCTCATTTGGTTTTACATCTCTCTTGCACCCTAGGATGGACTAGAGATCAAGTTTATATCAAGTTGCAAATATGTTCTGAATTTGTTCGTCGTGCAGCAGTCAGTCTTCGATTTTTAGAAAAATCTAGAAAAATCCTTTTTGGGTGATTCGTATTGGAGAAGGTGTGTGACTCATATATACATCTGTGGAAAAAGTTTGGAGTCCACTGGTTGCACCATTTGGGCGCTATGAGGTGAAAACCGAGCCCAAACTTTCATATTGAAGTTCCTGACTATTTGTGGTTCTTGATTTTTCCTGATTTTTCTACAAGGCTTTTTGAGGTGGTTTTTGCTGGAGTACTTCACGACTCATTTTCTCACAGGGAAAAAAATTCCAAAAATTTTTGGAGCAACAGCAATCCACCAACCACCTGCTCCAAGTGAGGACAATTCCTGAAAAATCTGCTTCCGCTTTTCTAAAAGAGACTTTGGTGATTTTGGCTTGATCACTTTTTGAAAAGCAATATTTGAATTGATTCCTTTCTGTTTGGACACTTGACAACCAGGATTGTGATTCAAAAATCACTCACGTATTTCATTGTTCTCATCCATGCAAGCTAGGGGTACACATAGTTGTCTAGTTATTCCGATTTTTGTGGGTTGGTAAATTTGAGGAGCACTGATCTGAAGAAAAATCTTTGGGTCTCTCAGATTTTCCTTGCGGGATTGTTTGGAGTACTTTGAGTGGGGGAAAATTTTATTTGGGATCATTCACCCCCCCTCTGATCGCCTTCTCGATCCTTCAATTGGTATCAGAATTGGTTTTGCTCTCTTTAGATCTTGACCGGTCTCGAGAGCTATGGTGACAGACAAGTACTCAATGAAGCCTCCAATTTTTGCTGGAGTTGATTATCCATTTTGAAAAATGCAGATGGAGTCATACATCACTGCTTAGGCCCTCCTGATATGACAGAAGGTGAAACTCCCGTATGAGGTTCCTGCCGATGAGGACGTCAACGCCGCGAACATGGCTGACGTTGAGGCAAACGCTAAGGCAAGAAACATCCTCATACAGGAACTTAGCCGTAGTGAGTGTGACCGAGTCTCTCACCTACGATCCGCTCATTAGATCTGGGTGACCCTCAATACTTACCATGAGGGTACCACTCAGATCAAGACGGTGAGTCAGGACCAGTACAAGCGTGACTACAAGTTTGAACAACACGCTGGTGAGAGCCTCGACGAGTGCCTTGCTCGCTTCTCCAAGATCCTTAGCAATCTCCGATCAATTGGTTGCACATTGTAACATCCCGGTTTCAGTAACTAAGAGTCATTAAGGTAATTAAGTGTCTAATTGTGTTCTAATTTAATTTCTGGATCTTAATTTGGAGTTACTCGCTTTTGGAGCCCGTTTGTCTTTTCGTTCGATCGTTGTAACATCCTCATTTTCGCTTTCTGGAGAAAAACATAATTTAAATAAAGTAAATTCAAAACTTGGAGTTTCTTTGCTGTTTATATTAACCTGGCATCCATTTCCCTCCAAATCGGGATTTAATTCCCATTCGGTCGAAAAATCGAATTTTCCAGTTCCCGCCGGTACCCGAAATTTCACCCGAGTCCAAAAATGCTCCAAAAATCCCAAAACCACTTCAATTGTGTTCCAAATGTTCCAAAATGATTTTAGGAATCATTCCCCGGATTTTTGGAATTACGTTCCTATTTTATCTCGCGCGGCTTTTGTGTAATGCCTGCGATTCGCGCCCGAATATTCAATTCCACAAAAATCATCCAAATTCTGCGAAATAAATTTTATTGGGTCCCAAATATTCTAAAATGGCTCTAGGAAGTTTTCCGGAATTTTTAGAACATTTTTCCTTATTTTTCTCTAGGGCGGATCATTTACGTAAAGGAGGACCAATGGGAGAGTGCCACGTGGCGGGTACTATTCAGCCTTCTTCTACCTTGGGCTGAGCAAGAACAGAGAGCTCCAAGCCATGCTCTAATGGCTAGGGTTGCATTCAAATCCTTATAACTTCCTCAAATCAACACCAAAATGCGAACGGTCCGTTCCGTTGGATTCGTGGCGTCGATCTCTTGCCATTCCCCACCCTCACTCGCTGTCAAGCTTGCCAGAAACGACCGCATTAATGAAAAACCGAAATCCACTCAAATGCCATTAACTCGGCCGTTTCTCCTCCAAATGCCGCACCACCACCTCCATTCTCTTCGTATAAGAATCCCCGTTCCGGGAGTGTGATTCCCCTTTCACCTACTCCACTCTTGTGCCCGTGAGATCAAGAAAACCGAAGTTGGGTCGCACTTTTTCGGTGTTCTTCGCGTTCGTGCTTGTAGATCCCTCTCCGGTGAGCCATTCTTCATGCCACTTGGTTCTTTGTGACCGTGGATGAGTCTAGAGTCTAACCCCATAATCAATTGTAGGTTGCATCAAGAATTGGCGACGAATTTCTCGGTTTTCTCGGTTTGGCCGGAGCTTCGTTCGTCGCCGATTTCATCGTATCCGGTGAGAATTAACTCGATTCATTCCTTCTCTAGGTCCCTAAGGATGTAATCTAGTGATCCTAGGTTTTTATTTGGGTCAAATCCGTGCAAAATTGAGGTAAAAATCGGATTTTTTTGGGCAAGGTTGGGTCCTCTGCATTTTTTTGCTCTCTGTGGAGTTGCTCTTGTGCGTGCGGGCCCGTGGCCTTCGGCCGGCCGCCGCCGCCGCCGCGCCCATGGCCGCTGCCGCCATGCGCCGCTTCGCCGCCCGGTCGGCGCCGCGCCAGCGAGCCCCTCCGGCGTGACTCACCCCCAAGCTTCATCTCCATTCCCATGGCTTCCATGCCATGAAGCCCAAGCTTGAAGACAAGCTTCCCCTATGACATGTGGGGTCACCATGCCATAGAGACAAGGCCAGTCAAGTCAAAGTCAAACTTCAAAACCAGTCAACAGTGGAATATTCCGGGAATATTCCCGATTTTCCAATTTTTCAAAATTCAAACTTCGAAAGCTCATAACTTCTCCGTTCGAACTCCGTTTGACTCCATTCAAATTTCTAAAATCATATAAAATCAAGATCTACCTGCTAGTATTGTTTTTGTAATTTTTTGGATTTTTATTTATTTTCTTTTATTTATTTATTGCCTCGTTTTGCGTGTAGTCGACGATCCCGCAGCGACTGCCGATTCCGCCGCCGAGTTTTCTGAGTTCAACACCTCCGTCGTGACCGAATGCAAGTCCCCTTGACGCATTTTGATCCTATGATTGTGAAACGATTTAAATTGTTTACAAAGTTGCATGGCTATGTTTAATGAAATATATCAAATATAAGTGCTAGTTATTCCGAAATTGTTGATTCCTCCTTGACATTGTTAATCATATCTATTGTAACCCTAGGACATTGTTTATACCATGCTTATGCTTATATGGTATCCTTTGCTACGTAGTACGGTAGAATTGCTTAGGACCTTTTTCCGATGAAAACAACCCATGGGTGGGATTATTCAAACAGAATGATTTCAAATGTGATTTGAAGGTTATTATTATGACTTTGGTACTGTTTTCTAAAATAAAAAGAAAAGGGAAATGATTTGGACTTGGGCGGATTGGATTGTTGGGTGGGTGCGGATGGAGCACTAGCTATCTTGTGCAAGTACCGCCCCAAGTCATATAAGGACCGACGCTTGTGACTGTCCATTCTAAGCATAACCGTACTACCACATGTCTATAATGGTACGACCTGGCTAACTAATTTGTAGAAGCCTAGCTTAGACTCACCACTCGGTTGAATGTGAGTGCCGGATAGAGGCATTGTCGTTTTTCTCACACGGCGCAAGCGGGGGCTTCTGTACTGGGCGGATGGAACCCTAACAGCGGTGAAACCTCAGCGGGTGGGTCTAGTTAGGTAGATACATTGTAACGGCCTTGTCACGATCTCTTTGCCGGCACACCAAAGGAAGTGTGTTAATCCGGAGGCAATAAGAGATGATCGTGTCTTGTGGGTAAAGTTGTACACCTCTGTAGAGTTAAAACTATTCGAATAGCCGTGCCTACGGTCAAGGGCAAAGCGAAGAATGCTTTCATATTGGTAGACTTTGATTTTGGTTTTAAAAACTGAAAAGTGTTTTGTTTTGGGATTCGGGAGTGGTTAGAACTCTTGGATGTTGTTTGGCGGATAGAACCAACCAGGTGGATAGAACCTGTTTTATACTTGACGGATGGAGTCACTTGATTAACCCTGATCTTTTTAAAAGTTGGCGGATAGAGCCTTTATATTAGTGCTGGTGGATAGAACCTCACTGCAATATTATATACTTCAATTGTTAAAAAGAATTGTAAAAAGATGCTTTGTGAAATATTATTACTTAAGTATGGTTTAATAAAATTTGGCTTTATGCAAAAGAACACTATTAAGCTTCCTTTGGAAAGCCCCACATGATCATACTTTCCCCGACTTGCTGAGTACCTTTGTACTCACGTGCTACATCAACATTGTCGTCATCAGAGAACTTCCAAGACGCAGCTGAGGAGGGCGAGTTCTACCCCGAGGAGTACGAGGAGGATTGCCAGGAGAACTAGTTGCGTTCTGGTCGTCGCCTGTGGCGTTGTGGCGTTTGCTTGTTATTTCTTTCGTTTTCCGCTGCTTTGTCTCCGGTCTTTGGACCGAGTATTGTAATAAGTGGCCATGTGGCCCGTACTTGAATATTTATATTTCAATTTTCGTTATGTTCGGCAATGAAGTATCACTGTGACTGTGTGTACTAGCTACTGATCTGGGACTAGTACGGAAATACACAGGAGATTTCGGATAGCCGATCCGGGGTCTCACAGCGGTGGTATCAAAGCCTGGACGACCGTAGGACGTGACCTAGTTAGCATGGCAAAGCCTTAAGGACTTTTATTTTATAAAAACATACTTACAAAAGTTTAAGTTCCTTTGCTTCTACCTCCCCTATCTTAGTGTCATGTGCTTATCCTGTCTTTTATTTAAAATTTTGTTACTAATCCCCCCTTGTTTTCCAAATTTGTAGATGCCGACTTTCACCACCTTCGCTGCCCAGGCTGGAGGCTTTTGCGAGGAGGTGTCACTGATGCTCCAGGAGTTGGGGTTTCCCCATCGCCCGGAGTATCGCTACCAGTCGATTCTTGGTCTTGGCCAGGACTTGTGGCAGGTCCGCTTGCTAGTCTTCGCGAGGATCCGCGTTCGCGACGAGGACCGGCCGTTCTACTTCACGGCCGAGAGATCGATTCTGGCGTATGCGCTTCAGGACGCGGCCAGAAAGGCTATCCTCATGTTGGGCATAGCTACAACGACCACCTGGAGGACTCCCCGTACCGCCTGTTTCCCCGCTTCCAGTTCGGGATGAGGCACAGTCTGTTCAGGAGTCTGGAGCAGGAGGCTGACCCGACCGTGGTGCACTTGGGCTCCCTCGTCCAGGCGCAGGATGAGGCCTACGTGCGGATGGCCGACGAGATGCAGAATCTGCGTCGGGCCTTGATAGCAGAGAGAGAGGCGAACCATCGGCTCGAGGAGGAGAGGAGGAACGCCCAGACGCTTCCACCACCAGCGCCTGTGCAGGAGGCACAGCCCGTGGTGCCACCACCACCCGCCCCGGTTCTGGAGGACCCGCCGATCCGCGACATACCGATGGACGCTCCGTCAGCCCGACGTCATCAGGGTTTGAAGCTTCGGTGCACGGCACGCAAGTCAGTTCGGCCCCAGTCGCTGTTAGGGGTGTCCCTGGGCTTCTTGACCGCCTCTGGAGGCACTATACCATCGTCGTCAGCTACGCCTTCCCGTAGCAGGAGCGAGGAGGAGGAGGACCCGTCCCCACGTGGCTTTACGAGTGACGCGAGTGTCTAGCCTGGAGGACCTTTACCTTGTTTTGTTTTCGATTAGAACGATGAATAAGTGATTGTTGGATTGTATCGTGCCCTTAGGCATTTGTGATACAGCCATCTCCAAAACTATTTTGTTTTAATGGAAGTTCAGTTGGTTCTCCCTTCTGTTGTGTGCTTTGTGGGTGTGCTCTTGTTGTTGAGGATGTGGTTTAGCCCCCTGACTCTTACCTGTGCTTTTCCCTCTTTCCTTTTGCTTGTCCGCCCTTGTTGCAGATGGAGGATGTTGGTCGTGGTCGTGGCCGTGGAAGACCAGGAGGCCGCGGCAGAGGCCAGGGTCGTGCCCGAGGGCCAGTGCACTTTCAAGAGGAAGAATACATGGAGCCCCCTCAGCCACAGGGACAAGAGCAAGTCCAGCACCCGGCAGCTCAGTATGATCCACCGCCGCCCCCACCTCCAGCTCAGTCGCCGAATATGGAACAGATGATGGCGATGCAGACTCAACTTCTTCAGACGTTAGCTCAGAACGTTCTGAACCAACCTCAAGCCGCTGCAGCACAGGCTCAAGCTCAACCGCCCCAGTCCAAGTTTGGGGAGTTCATGCGGACTCGACCCCCAACCTTTGCAGGATCCGTGGACCCGCTGGATGCGGACGACTGGCTCAAGGAAATTGAGCGGAAACTGCACTTAGCTCAATGCGATGAGATAGAGAGCGTGCAGTTCGCGTCTCACCAGCTTAAAGGGACTGCAGCTAACTGGTGGGAAAACTATTGTGCCGCACATGCTGACCCGCAGAACATCCCGTGGAATGAGTTCGTTGAAGCCTTCAGGGCTACCCATAGCCCAAGGGGCATTATGGAGATGAAGCGTCGTGAGTTTCACAAGCTTCAACAGGGGAATTTGTCTGTATCGGAGTACCTGAACCGGTTCACCCAGTTGTCTCGCTACGCGACCGCAGATGTCGCAACTGATGAGGCCAAGATCTGGCGATTTATGGAGGGCCTTGACCCTAATCTTAAGGTTCAGCTAGTGTCGAGCGACTTCCCGTCGTTCCAGCATATGGTCAACAAGGCGCTGGTCCAAGAGGATGCATAGCGTCAGCTGTTTGAATTGCGTAAGAGAAAGATGATGTTCCAGAATCAGCGCGGTGCCAGCAGCTCTAGGCCCCGCACTTTCCAGCAGCAGCAGCCTCGAGTGCACCCAGGACCCCAATGTCCACCCCGCGCCCCACTGGACAAGCCCCTGCCGGCAATGCAGGCACTCAGGCTCAGAAGAGCGGGACGGCTATGGCAGGAGTGCAGTGCTTTAACTGCAGAGAGATGGGGCACTACGCCAACAACTGCCCCTAGAAGCGTCAGCCCGTCACCCCAGTGAGGTTCAACACAGGATCGGCGCCCGGCCAGCGCTCAGCGCCCGGCTTCGAGGGAGAGGAACCCCGCAAACCCCGTGCACGCCAAGGACTGCCGGGAGAGGACGCGTGAACCACATCACCGCGGAGGAGGCCCAGGATGCGCCAGACGTGGTTTATGGTAAGTTCCATGTGAACTCGGTACCTACTTCAGTTCTGTTTGATTTTGGTGCAACACACTCTTTCATATCAGAGTACTTGGTTAAAAAGCATAACTGGAATACAATACAGTTAAGAAACCCTTTGCTAGTGCAATCCCCTGGTAAAGAATTAAGAACAACTGCTGTTTGTCCGAAAATGGATATAGTAATAAAAGGGGTAAAGTTCCTAGCGAACTTAATACTATTGGAAACTAAGGGTATAGAAGTAATCCTTGGAATGGATTGGTTAACCAAGTACAAAGTCGAGATATGTGCATGAAATTTGTCTCTCTTACCAGCCCTGAGGGGATTAGAGTGGAGTTCTTATCTAATCTTTCCTCTAAGGGGGGTAACACCCTGAACCGATTGAAAGGTACATCCTTGGAAAATGTACCGATAGTCAGTGAGTACCCAGAGGTGTTCCCGGAAGAGTTGCCCGGTATGCCACCAGATCGGGATGTGGAATTTGTGATTGAGCTGGGACCCGGTACCGCTCCAATTTCAAAGAGACCTTACCGACTGCCTTCCAATGAGTTGGTTGAGATGAAGAAGCAGATCGAGGAACTGCAAGCGAAAGGATTCATCCGGCCCAGTTCGTCGCCGTGGGGATCGCCCGTGATCTTTGTGTCGAAGAAGGATGGTAGTCTGAGGATGTGTATAGACTACAGGTCTTTGAATGAGGTCACCATCAAGAATAAGTACCCGTTGCCTCGGATTGACGACTTGTTTGATCAGTTGAAGGGAGCTCAAGTCTTCTCCAAGATAGATTTGAGATCGAGATATCATCAGCTGAAGATAAGAAAAGAAGATATTCCGAAAACAGCCTTCACTACCAGATATGGACTATACGAGTTCACAGTCATGTCTTTTGGATTAACAAATGCTCCTTCCTACTTCATGAACCTGATGAATAAGGTGTTTATGGAGTATTTAGACAAGTTCGTCGTAGTCTTCATGGACGACATTCTTGTCTATTCCAAGAGTCGGAAAGAGCATGAAGATTATCTGCGGATAGTCCTGGAGACGTTAAGAGAGCATCAGCTATATGCCAAATTCAGTAAGTGTGATTTCTGGTTGAAAGAGGTTTCTTTCCTGGGTCATATCATTTCTGCTGTAGGAGTAGCCGTGGATCCGGCGAAAGTAAGAGATGTTTTGGATTGGAAGCAACCAAAATCAGTCCCGGACATCCGAAGTTTTCTTGGGTTAGCTAGTTATTATCGGAGATTCATTGAAGGTTTCTCGAAGATAGCCAGACCTCTTACCCAACTTCTGAAGAAGGAAAAGAAGTTTGAATGGACTAAAGCGTGTGAGCAAAGCTTTTAGGAGTTGAAGAAGATATTAACCTCAGCCCCCGTGCTTGTGTTGCCGGATATCCATAAGGATTTTGAGGTATACTGTGATGCTTCAAAGCAAGGGCTTGGATGTGTTTTGATGCAAGAAGGAAGGGTTATAGCCTATGCTTCAAGACAACTGCGACCGCATGAAGAAAGGGAAGCACCCGGGGTTGTCAGAAGATGACCAAGGTACTGTCTGGTTCGAGAAAAGAATAGTAGTCCCTAACCAGGAGGAAATCAAGAATGTGGTCTTGAAGGAGGCTCATGATTCATTATATTCCATTCATCCCGGAGGCACCAAGATGTATGCCGATATGAAAGAGAAATATTGGTGGTCCAATATGAAGAAGGAAGTTGCTGACTTCGTGGCACGTTGTGATGTGTGCCAGCTGGTAAAAGCAGAGCATCAGAGACCCGCTGGTTTGTTGCAGCCTTTGCAAGTTCCTGTTTGGAAATGGGAAGAAATTGGGATGGACTTTATAACTGGATTACCCAAAACCAAATCCGGTTATGATTCCATCTGGGTTATCATGGACCGATTGACTAAAGTGGCCCACTTTATCCCGGTGAAGACAACGTATTCTGGTGATAAGCTTGCCGAGTTGTATATGGCTAAGATTGTGTGTTTACACGGGGTGCCAAAGAGGATCGTGTCCGATCGAGGTTCCCAGTTCACCTCGAGTTTCTGGCAGAGATTGCATGAGGTGTTGGGCACAAATTTAAATTTCAGTACTGCGTACCATCCCCAGACAGATGGCCAGACGGAAAGAATCAATCAGATCCTAGAAGACATGTTGAGAGCTTGTGCTCTGACATACAAAGGTTCGTGGGATCAGAATTTGCCGTATGCTGAGTTCTCCTATAACAACAATTATCAAGCCAGTTTGAAGATGGCACCTTTTGAAGCTTTATACGGGAGAAAATGCAGGACACCCTTGTATTGGAAGGAAACCGAAGGAGACAGATAATCGGACCCGATGTTCTGAAAGAAGCCGAAGAGCAAGTCAGACAGATCCGTGCAAATCTAAAGACTGCCTAGTCAAGACAGAAGAGCTATGCTGATAATCGTCGACGGGAATTAAGCTTTGTACCTGGTGATCATGTGTACTTGAAGGTATCCCCGTTGAAAGGAATGAAGCGGTTCCGAGTCAGTGGGAAGTTAGCGCCCCGCTATATCGGACCATTCCCAGTGATTGCCAGAAAAGGGGAAGTGGCTTATAAGTTGGAATTGCCCCCGCAGCTGTCAGGAGTACATGATGTCTTTCATGTGTCTCAGCTGAAGAAGTGTCTCAGAGTACCCGAGCATCAGATGCCGTTGGAGGAAATGGAGCTGAAAGAAGACCTGTCGCATCCGGAGTACCCAGTCAAGATTTTGGATGAAGCCGAGCGTCGAACCCGCAGCCGAGTGATCAAGTTTTGCAAGGTTCAGTGGAGCAACCATTCTGAGAAGGAAGCTACCTGGGAGCGTGAAGTAGATCTTCGAGCAGAGTTCCCTGACCTCTTTCTTTCTCCGTCTGAATCTCGGGGACGAGATTCTCTCTAAGGGGGGTAGGTTTGTAACATCCTCATTTTCGCTTTCTGGAGAAAAACCTAATTTAAATAAAGTAAATTCAAAACTTAGAGTTTCTTTGGTGTTTATATTAACCTGGCATCCATTTCCCTCCAAATCGGGATTTAATTCCCCTCCGGTCGAAAAATCGAATTTTCCAGTTCCCGCCGGTACCCGAAATTTCACCCGAGTCCAAAAATGCTCCAAAAATCCCAAAACCACTTCAATTGTGTTCCAAATATTCCAAAATGATTTTAGGAATCATTCCCCAGATTTTTGGACTTCCGTTCCTATTTTATCTCGCGCGGCTTTTGTGTAATGCCTGCGATTCGCGCCCGAATATTCAATTCCACAAAAATCATCCAAATTCCGTGAAACCAATTTTATTGGGTCCCAAATATTCTAAAATGGCTCTAGGAATTTTTCCGGAATTTTTAGACCATTTTTCCTTATTTTTCTCTAGGGCGGATCATTTACGTAAAGGAGGACCAATGGGAGAGTGCCACGTGGCGGGTACTATTCAGCCTTCTTCTACCTTGGGCTGAGCAAGAACAGAGAGCTCCAAGCCATGGTCTAATGGCTAGGGTTGCATTCAAATCCTTATAACTTCCTCAAATCAACTCCAAAATGCGAACGGTTCGTTCCGTTGGATTCGTGGCGTCGATCTCTTGCCATTCCCCACCCTCACTCGCTGTCAAGCTTGCCAGAAACGGCCGCATTAATGAAAAACCGAAATCCACTCAAATGCCATTAACTCGGTCGTTTCTCCTCCAAATGCCGCACCACCACCTCCATTCTCTTCGTATAAGAATCCCCGTTCCGGGAGTGTGATTCCCCTTTCACCTACTCCACTCTTGTGCCCGTGAGATCAAGAAAACCGAAGTTGTGTCGCACTTTTTCGGTGTTCTTCGCGTTCGTGCTTGTAGATCCCTCTCCGGTGAGCCATTCTTCATGCCACTTGGTTCTTTGTGACCGTGGATGAGTCTAGAGTCTAACCCCATAATCAATTGTAGGTTGCATCAAGAATTGGCGACGAATTTCTCGGTTCGGCCGGAGCTCCGTTCGTCGCCGATTTCATCGTCTCCGGTGAGAATTAACTCGATTCATTCCTTCTCTAGGTCCCTAAGGATGTAATCTAGTGATCCTAGGTTTTTATTTGGGTCAAATCCGTGCAAAATTGAGGTAAAAATCGGATTTTTGGGCAAGGTTGGGTCCTCTGCATTTTTTTGCTCTCTGTGGAGTTGCTCTTGTGCGTGCGGGCCCGTGGCCCTCGGCCGGCCGCCGCCGCCGCCGCCACACCCATGGCCGTGTTGCCGCCACATGGCCACAGCCGGGCCGGCCGGCGCTGGCCACGGGCGAGCCCTCCCGGCCGGCGCAGCTCCACCCCCCAAGCTTCATCTCCATTCCCATGGCTTCCATGCCATGAAGCCCAAGCTTGAAGACAAGCTTCCCCTATGACATGTGGGGTCACCATGCCATAGAGACAAGGCCAGTCAAGTCAAAGTCAAACTTCAAAACCAGTCAACAGTGGAATATTCCGGGAATATTCCCGATTTTCCAATTTTTCAAAATTCAAACTTCGAAAGATCATAACTTCTCCGTCCGAACTCCGTTTGACTCCATTCAAATTTCTAAAATCATATAAAATCAAGATCTACCTGCTAGTATTGTTTTTGTAATTTTTTGGATTTTTATTTATTTTCTTTTATTTATTTATTGCCTCGTTTTGCGTGTAGTCGACGATCCTGCAGCGACTGCCGATTCCGCCGCCGAGTTTTCTGAGTTCAACACCTCCGTCGCGACCGAAGGCAAGTCCCCTTGACGCATTTTGATCCTATGATTGTGAAACGATTTAAATTGTTTACAAAGTTGCATGGCTATGTTTAATGAAATATGTCAAATATAAGTGCTAGTTATTCCGAAATTGTTGATTCCTCCTTGACATTGTTAATCATATCTATTGTAACCCTAGGACATTGTTTATACCATGCTTATGCTTATATGGTATCCTTTGCTACGTAGTACGGTAGAATTGCTTAGGACCTTTTTCCGATGAAAACAACCCATGGGTGGGATTATTCAAACAGAATGATTTCAAATGTGATTTGAAGGTTATTATTATGACTTTGGTACTGTTTTCTAAAATAAAAAGAAAAGGGAAATGATTTGAACTTGGGCGGATTGGATTGTCGGGTGGGTGCGGATGGAGCACTAGCTGTCTTATGCAAGTACCGCCCCAAGTCATATAAGGACCGACGCTTGTGACTGTCCATTCTAAGCATAACCGTACTACCACATGTCTATAATGGTACGACCTGGCTAACTAATTTGTAGAAGCCTAGCTTAGACTCACCACTCGGTTGAATGTGAGTGACGGATAGAGGCATTGTTGTTTTTCTCACACGGCGCAAGAGGGGGCTTCTGTACTGGGCGGATGGAACCCTAACAGCGGTGAAACCTCAGCGGGTGGGTCTAGTTAGGTAGATACATTGTAACGGCCTTGTCACGATCTCTCTGCCGGCACACCAAAGGAAGTGTGTTAATCCGGAGGCAATAAAAGATGATCGTGTCTTGTGGGTAAAGTTGTACACCTCTGCAGAGTTAAAACTATTCGAATAGCCGTGCCTACGATCAAGGGCAAAGCGAAGAATGCTTTCATATTGGTAGACTTTGATTTTGGTTTTAAAAACTGAAAAGTGTTTTGTTTTGGGATTCGGGAGTGGTTAGAACTCTTGGATGTTGTTTGGCGGATAGAGCCAACCAGGTGGATAGAACCTGTTTTATACTTGACGGATGGAGTCACTTGATTAACCCTGATCTTTTTAAAAGTTGGCGGATAGAGCCTTTATATTAGTGCTGGTGGATAGAACCTCACTGCAATATTATATACTTCAATTGTTAAAAAGAATTGTAAAAAGATGCTTTGTGAAATATTATTACTTAAGTATGGTTTAATAAAATTTGGCTTTATGCAAAAGAACCCTATTAAGCTTCCTTTGGAAAGCCCCACATGATCATACTTTCCCCGACTTGCTGAGTACCTTTGTACTCACGTGCTACATCAACATTGTCGTCATCAGAGAACTTCCAAGACGCAGCTGAGGAGGGCGAGTTCTACCCTGAGGAGTACGAGGAGGATTGCCAGGAGAACTAGTTGCGTTCTGGTCATCGCCTGTGGCGTTGTGGTGTTCGCTTGTTATTTCTTTCGTTTTCCGCTGCTTTGTCTCTGGTCTTTGAACCAAGTATTGTAATAAGTGGCCATGTGGCCCGTATTTGAATATTTATATTTCAATTTTCGTTATGTTCGGCAATGATGTATCACTGTGACTGTGTGTACTAGCTACTGATCTGGGACTAGTACGGAAATACACAGGAGATTTCGGATAGCCGATCCGGGGTCTCACAGCGGTGGTATCAGAGCCTGGACGACCGTAGGACGTGACCTAGTTACCATGGCAAAGCCTTAAGGACTTTTATTTTATAAAAACATACTTACCTGTCATGTGCTTATCCTGTCTTTTATTTAAAATTTGGTTACTAATCTTGTTTTCCAAATTTGTAGATGCCGACTTTCACCACCTTCGCTGCCCAGGCTGGAGGCTTTTGCGAGGAGCTGTCACTGATGCTCCAGGAGTTGGGGTTTCCCCATCGCCCGGAGTATCGCTACCAGTCGATTCCTGGTCTTGGCCAGGACTTGTGGCAGGTCCGCTTGCTAGTCTTCGCGAGGAGCCGCGTTCGCGACGAGGACCGGTTGTTCTACTTCACGGCCGAGAGATCGATTCTGGCGTACGCGCTTCAGGACGCGGCCAGAAAGGCTATCCTCATGTTGGGGCATAGCTACCGCGACCGCCTGGAGGACTCCCCGTACCGCCTGTTTCCCCGCTTCCAGTTCGGGATGAGGCACAGTCTGTTCAGGAGTCTAGAGCAGGAGGCTGACCCGACCGTGGTGCACTTGGGCTCCCTCGTCCAGGCGCAGGATGAGGCCTATGTGCGGATGGCCGACGCGATGCAGAATCTATGTCGGGCCTTGATAGCAGAGAGAGAGGCGAACCATCGGCTCGAGGAGGAGAGGAGGAACGCCCAGACGCTTCCACCACCAGCGCCTGTGCAGGAGGCACAGCCCGTGGCGCCACCACCACCCGCCCCGGTTCTGGAGGACCCGCCGATCCGTGACATACCGATGGACGCTCCGTCAGCCCGACGTCATCAGGGTTTGAAGCTTCGGTGCACGGCGTGCAAGTCAGTTCGGCCCCAGTTGCCGTTAGGGGTGTCCCTGGGCTTCTTGACCGCCTCTGGAGGTGCCGGACCATCGTCGTCAGCTACGCCTTCTCGCAGCAGGAGCGAGGAGGAGGACCCGTCCCCGCGTGGCTAGGAACCTAGTCAAGCAACCATCCCAGAGTTTCGGACTCGATTGCGCGAAAAACAAATTTTGAAAACCCTGGATTCTCTAAGGACCGGCACTATCGACGTTATAATGCCGGTACTATCGCCCGAGCGGCGCTACCACGGCTATAACGCCGGTAGTTATTTTCCAGAGGGGATTGCACTTGGCCTCTAGGACACTGGCACTACCGCCATTGTAGACCGGTACTACCGCCATAGCGGCACTACCGTGGTCACAAAGTCGGTAGCTATTTTTTCCAGAGCGTGCTATTTGTGGCCTTTGGAAGCCGGCACTACCGGCGTTTGGGTCCGGTACTGCCGCATGAGCGGAAGTACCGTGGGCAACGCATTGGTAGTTATTTTCCAGAGAGCACCCATTTTTGTCCCCAGCCGTCGGCACTACCGGGCTAGCGGGGCGGTACTGCCGGCCTACGGGCGGTACTACCGCACAGTAGCCACCGATACTGTCGGTGGGAGCTAAGAACTAAAATTTAATTTGAATCTTTTTGAGATTTCGATCTTAGTCTTTTCCAGTTAGTCTATTATTGCATTTGGTTCTTAGTTGTCTTGTTTTGATCCGAAATTGTTGGTTTTCATTGCTTTTCGCGTAGACATTAACGCATCGGGTTCTGCTGACAACCCCGATTACGTCTCGGAGTCAGAATTCATCGAAGAGCAAACAGGCAAGCACCTCCTTTGACCATTTTGCTCCTATAATTGAAATTTCTATTTTAAATCGTCAAAACTATTATTCATGCGTGTATGTTCAGTAAAGATGCTAGTTGTGGGAATTGGTAGTTAAACCTGAATTGGTGGATTTCCTTAATATGAATTGATCTGCAAACCTTGTCGAACCCTAGACTAAACCTAGACAAAAAATATAAATGTCAATCGGGTAATAATGATCAGTATCTGCATATGCTTAGTCATGCTGTAAAATGTACTGTATAATGTCACGACTCAATCAATACAATCCTTTTCTGGAAATTGTCGGTGGTTTGGAGTTAGTTCATGGTTCGGTGTTGGGTATCGGTTTGAGAAATGGTTGTGTGACTAAAAGTGGAAAAAGGAAAAGGAGGTATTTAGACACGGGTGAGATGTGTGGTTGTTCGTGGTTCGAAATCTGGTTTGGAATGGTTTGGTTTGGTTGGAATTGGTGGTGTTGTACAAGCAGTAGCTTGTTGTGGTTTGCCTTTCTATGGGGAGGGCTTGGGCTAGTGGGAGCTCCATGTGGCCGATAGTGATCAGCCTCTGTGGCCATAGCAAGGGGTTTGGAAGATCTCGCCTGAGTCACCCTAAGGACTGAACTTGATGCTATCACTGAGTCACAACAGTGCAACCACATGTGCTAGTTATGGGATAGCCTTGACTTAGTAAATTGGGAGGGGTCTAACCTTGCACCATTAGGTGGCAGAAGAGTTGGACACACCTGTGGTGTCGGTGTGTTCTAGGAACTCCCTCCGTCGAGGCGTCGAGGTGGGAGTTTGCCCAATACAACGGTGAAGGCCTTGCTACGGGTAGGGCTAGGGCGACGTGTCGAGGAACCGTCGTGGGACCGAGGCACCTCTATGGCTGTAGCAAGGAACGCACATTATCGGGCTGGTGCAAGGGGTAAATCCTAACCTTTCGAAAGGTCTCGTCACGGTCTAGCAAAACGGATACGATGAATATCGCGTGGCATTGATGACATGATTGCTAGAAAGTGTCATGTGGGTAAAGTGTATAATCTCTACAGAGATAAATAACCTAATCGATTAGCCGTGCTCACGGTCATGAGCAGCTTGGGAAGTACTATCAAGTATAGACTTTGATTCTGGTTTTGGTTCGGTTTCTGAGGAAAAGTGTTTGGAAATGGGAAACCTGGAAATGGGTTGATCTTTGAAAATGGTTGGTTATGAAAAATGAATCGGTTATTTTGGAATGTGTTCTAGTGGTAGTATTCCATTGGGATGGAATACGAGCTATGGCATCTCCGTCGGACGAAATGCAAAGTGTGAATTATACATTGTTGTTGTTACAAAATGTTCTCTTTTCAATCGCTATTGCAAATTTCAGTTGGTTTCGAAATTAATATTCTATTGTGAAATAAATCTTGCTTTGTGCTCAAAACAGACTTAGTGTAGAAACCTGCTTCCATTGAGGTAAGCCTGCATCTATATTATTGTTCCATACACTAAAGTTTTGTGAGTACATACGTGTACTCACCGTTTGCTTTCATAAATTTTGGCTAGAAGAAGGCTTTGAAGATCAGCTTGTCGAGCTACATTATGCTTCAGAGTTCAACGAACACGCTGAGGGTTAACTAGGTTTCTTCCCCAGTCGGTTGCCTATGGGTGGTGACGGCACACAGCTATGTTCTTTCAGTCTTTCGCTGTGCTCGAACTTCTTTTGGATTGTATTTGGCCGGTCGGCCATAAACTATAAATTAAATAGATGTAATAGCCTTACCTTTTAGGTGTAAATTATTTACATATGCATAGTTGTGGTGCATCTCAAATGAATAACGTGTGGGTGCTGGACTACTGATCCAGGGAACCAGTACTAGACACACGGTTGTGGGAAGCTCGAATTGGCTTCAATCAGTTGGTGTGTGCACTTAAGTCAAGTGGCCGCCGATCAATTGGTTCCAATCCGAGTAAGGTTTTAGTTAAGCATTCGGAATTCTTGTGGGCTGCGTCATTTGCCAGTCCGATGCAACAGTAAGGACCTGGATCGCTAATCTAATACCGGAGCCCCCACACACATACCCTGACTCGGAGAACGCTGGGCATTTTCTAACAGCACTCGGTTTGAGAGTTTGGGAGATGAAGGTGACCACCATCAAGAACTCCACTGATTTGTCGACTTTGACTATTGACGGGCTTTATTCCCGACTCAAGACTCATGAGATCGATGTTGTCTCTCGTCGGACGAAATCTCAATTGATGGCCTTGGTCACCGATCCCATTGAGTCTTCCACTGCACTCTTTCTTTATTTCTCTTCAGGTTTTTCTCTCTCCACTCTTTGCGACGTAAGCGATCAAGTTCTAGAATGATTTCTAGAAAATAAGCTTGCTCTTGTCGCTCGCAAATTTTCTAACATCTACAAAAGAGAGAGAGAGAGAGAGAGAGAGAGAGAGGAAGAGAAGCGGCACTATTACTTACTTCAAGTGTGGTGGCCCCAACCACATTCGAGCAAACTGCCCCAAGCTGGAGAAGGGCAAGAACAAGCAAGGCGGTTCGAGCAAGAATGACTACACTGATAATAACCACAACAAGAAGCCTCCAACTCACGAGCCGGCCCGAGAGAAGAAGTACCACAACTTCACCAAGAACAAGAAGCTCTTCCACTGCGTCCTCGCCGCGCTCGATGACATCGACATCTCCAACACGGAGACATGGAGCGATGAGGACGAGGACGATCCGCAAGAGAAGAAGAAGGGCGGCGATGACTTCACCGGCATGTGCTTCATGGCAGCCGACGCCATTGAAGTTAGCGACTCTGAGCTATACAGCAACACGGATGAGGTACCTTCCTATGACCAGCTCAATGATGCTTTCTGCAAACTACGAAAATTTCATACTAGATCTAGAGCTAGGTGTATGGAGTTAGAGAAGGAAGTAGGTACCTTGTCTCGGGAGTTAGCTTCACTTAAATCATATTCCTCCCGAGACTTTGATAGCTGTACACTTTGTTATGCTGTGCTTATGGAGCTAGAAAACCTAAGGACCCTACATGATAGTGTGCTTACTGAGCTTGAGGATCTTAGGTTGAAGAACGCTAGCTCTGTTACTATTGATATTCCTGCTGATGCTAGCTTTTTTCATGCTCACACAAATGCTTCTTTTAATAACTGCCGTAAAGCTACTTGCTGAAATTGATGCCATGAGCTCACACCTTAGGAAGTTTTCTTCTAGACATGATGAACTTGAATTGCATGCTTCTAAGGACCCAGTCAGCTCATGTGAGGGCTATAAGAAACTAAAACTTGATAATGATGCTTTGAATCTCAAGTGTGCTCAACTTGCTAAGGACTTACTAGTTAAGTTACCAAATGGTTGCTTGCTGTGTATTGGGGTTAAGGATGACTTGGATAAGGTACACGGAGAGCTTAGAAAGAAGTTAGAGGCCCATGTTTGTAAAATTAAAGGTGCTCTGTCGGGACCCCGAATTTGCAAATCCGGACCCTCTGTGTATTCAGCACTAGTCCAGGAACGCGCTAGTGCACACAGTCTTAACATTGGTAAATATCACAATCATACCACTCGATACCAATAAAGTACTTTATTTAAATAACCAAACTGTTTACTCGACCTTATGGCCAAGTTACAAATATATGCCTCGCAAGGCGAAACTTATTCAGAGAGAAAGAATAGCAGCGGAAAATCAAATAACTTCGTGGCGCCATCCAGTATACCACAGGCAACTGACTGGGCTCGCTTCCCTAAGTAGACGGATCCTCTTGGAGTTCCTCCTCCAAAGCTGGTGCAGTCTCTTCTTCAACTGATATTGTGTTGAGGCAAGGGTGAGTACTTGGTACTCAGCAAGTCATGCACAGAATGCAAGCTAATATACTATATGCATGGCTTGGTACAAAGGAATAGCTCAAGGTATATTTGCAGTAAACAGCATTTGACAAGTAATATAAGTAGATTCGAAAGCAGTAGAAATAAGTAAAGCGTAAATAACTTTTCAAGAAGTTTAATAAACATTTTTCCCCATCCTAAACCACATTTTCATCATCTTCATTATTAAACCAAACCAACCTTTCAAATTCCAGTTATTTTCAGAAAGTCTAACCCTTGACTGTAATTCCCGAGCATTGTCCAGTACCGTGGACTCGGCTATTTAAATAGATTCTAAACTCTGCAGAGGTTATGCACTTTTCCCACAAGATACAGTCAAACACCACAAAGGCGAGTTCCCGTAACAAAGCCTTTCGGAAGCCTCAAACAACACAGGTGGTCCTCTCCGGTTCGTGCTCTACACCATCCCTTCCCTTAGCCAAGGCGAAGTATGGGACCAACACACCGTTAGATGGGTATCGGCCCACGACCACGATACGCTCCCCGTACAATCACACAAGCGGTGTAAGCGACACCTGAGGCTCCACAAGTGAGTCCTTAGCGACTTAGTCAACTAGGGCCGTCCCATTCGACCATGTGGTTGCAAGTATGACCCAGTTCAAAGGCTTGCAAGGTTAAGTCCTTAGAGTGACCAGGGCAAGACTACCCAAGAACCAAATCAACATCCCGATTGCCACACCGCCCACCTGATTACTCTTGCCACATGCACCGGTCGAAAACCGTTTATCAAACCCAGTTGATTACCATGCACCACGTGCCATCAACATCACATGATACTTTTCCCAAAACAGGTTCAATATATCATTAAGTCAATATTAACATTTGATTGTCCAAAACCATGTCATGAGCACGAAAGGTGTCTAAGCGGTATACTACAACGGTCTATAACCCATGTTGGCAATTTAATAATGTCCAACTAGTAATCCACAACTAGGGTGACAAAGGGTCATGGCACATACTTAAATAATCAAGGTGTCATCTGACAAATTGGTACTTATCTAACCCCATGTTTAAACAAAGTATTTTTCTAATTGAAATATCATGCAATAGTTAAAATCAAAATATATTTCTAAATAGAAAAAAAATGGTCAAATAACAACTTGCCTTCAAAAAGTACTCGTTCTTGGTCTTGAGTTGGATCCTGAGTCAACACTTCTCCTTGAATCCTAAGGCACTTCAACGTCTACTCGTAAAGCGTGCAAATAGCAATACACAAATAAACAATAGGCAAAAACATCCCAAAACTCCAAATAAAATCCATAAACAGAGAGAACATAATTTTCTGGATTTTTAGGAACTGGAATCGTTCAAATCGGAGTTAAAATGCAAAAGTTATGATTTATTAAAGTTTAAATAATCAATTAAATAATATTACAGAGAAAAACTTTAGTCCAAAAATTAAATAAAATTCATATTTAGGTAGATCTCAATTTTATACAAATTTAGAAATTTGAATCACTCAAATCGGAGTTGAAACGCAAAAGTTATAAGCGTTTGAAATTTGAAACAAAATCTGAAATCATTATTCGAATTAATAAATCATTTTCTTTTTCGGAAATTAATTATTGCGTCAGCATGGACACGTGGCAGCCTCTGATTGGGCGGTGGCGTCGGCCGTCCATGGGCGTGGTCCACGGTTTGGCTCGGTCCGCAGTGGACTCGGTCCACGACTCTACGTGTCGACATGTGGGCCCACTCGGGTAGCGTCATCGGCCCGACGTCGGCGAGGACTCGGCCACGGTCTTGACATGTGGGACCTTTGGCGTCATGGGTGGCGTCGGCGCTTGGCTGGATTAGCCAGCGACATGCGGGCGGCATGTCGGCGTCACGCAGCGTCTGGCCCGGCCGCGTCGGTCCAACTTCCCGACACGTGGCGCCAATCTCGGCCGTTGGTTTGAAAATCAACGGTCCCGATCGGATCGATGGCGACGCGTTTGGGGTGAGCGTGGTCAATCTAAACCGTTGGATCTAGATCCAACGGCTAGGATTGATCACGGAAATCGACGTGGTTCTTACCGTGGAACGGCGTGGCGCAATCCGGACGTCGGATCTTGATCGGACGGTCCACGGAGCTTCGCGAGACGGCGATGGCGTGCGGCGGCTTGCTGCGGGCGGACCCGGGGAAGACGATGTCCCGAACGGCGTTAAGCATCCGGCGAGATGAAGTATGAGCGAGGTTCGTCTCGTCGCGGGGTTCCGAATCCGCCCGCAGGCGGCGAACCTGGTAGTTTGCGGCGAAGGTTGAAGAACTTCGCGGCGCTCTTTGGCTCCGGCGAAAGTGCGGCGGCTCTAGGGTTTCCTGTAGGCGTGGACTAGAACGAGCTCGACATGGAAAGGCGAACCTCGGGGCGACTCCATGCATTAAATAGCCTCGAGTCCGTGTCCGAGACGGCGGCGACGGCGAACGGAGTCCGCGCGAATCCGCCGAAACGAAGACGCGTGAAGCCGTACACGCGTGCACGACCAACGGCCACGATCGCGCCAGAATCGGTTCGGGTCGGACGCGCTCGAACCAGACGGGCGGATCTCGGCCGTTGGATCCGATCCAGCGGTCGGGATCGATTAGGGTTGAGGCTGGTTTGGTCGAGTCAACTGGCTCGGGTCGGGTTCGGGTCGGACTCGAACTCGAGTCTGACTCGGGCTCGGTCGGATGAACAGTACAAACCCACTCGCATTTTCCAGCGATTTAATATTTAAAATAATTCCCAGTAATTCATTTAATTCATTAAAAATAGCAAAAGACTCAGAAAAATTCCAGAAAAATTCTGGAAAATATTTTGGATCATTTTGGACTCAAATAAAATATTTCCAACAAAATTTTATTTGCAAAATTAAATTCTTTAATTATTTCAAAATGGAATAAATTCAAATAAATTCCAAATAAATCCAAATAAATTCCAGAAAATTCCAAAAATTCTCCAAAGTGCCAAATCACACATGAATTCAAGAAAAGCAAAATTTTGGGGTGTTACAAACCTCCCACCCTTAATAGAATCTCGTCCCCGAGATTCAGGGCTTACTAAAGAAATAGGTTTGGAAACTCTTTCCTCAAATCCTCTTCGCGCTCCCAAGTCGCTTCGCTTTCTTCATGGTTGCTCCATTGAACTCTACAGAAACGGGTTGACTTGTTTCTAGTTTCTCGATCCATTGTGTCTAGAATCCTCACGGGGTGCTCCTTATAAGTCAAATCCTCTTGCAACTCAATTGACTCTAGCGGTGTCTGTTCCTCAGGAACTCGGAGACACTTCTTTAACTGGGATACATGGAATACATCATGTACTCCTGCCAACGATCATGGCAACTCCGGTGATAAGCAACCGCCTCTGTGGCTCAAAACCTTAAATGGTCCAACATAACGGGTGCAAGTTTCCCTTTGGCATGGAACCTCTTAACTCCCTGAGAGGCGTAACTCTGAGGTATACAAAGTCTTACGGTTCAAAACTCAAGTCTCGGCGACGATTGTCAAGATAACTCTTCTGCCGAGATTGGGCTATCTTCAACCTTTCCCTAATCATGGCGTCTGTTCTTGACCTCTTGAAGAATGTCAGGCCCAAAGACACGGCGCTCGCGGTCTCATTCCAATTCAATGGCGTCAGGCGAAGTCGACCATCTGATGCCTCAAAAGGTGACATCGTAAACTAGCACGATAACTATTGTTGTAACTGAAATCGGCATACGGTAAACTCTTATCCCAAGAGGTAGCATAAGCTAATGCACAAGCTCTTAGCATATCCTCCAGAATCTGGTTGACTCTTTTCGGTGCTGTCCGTCTGCGTGGATGATAAGTCATCTTGAAGTTCAAGCGGGTTCCCATGGCTTCATGCAACTTATTCAGAACCTTGAGGTAAATTGGGTACCTCTGTCCGATACAATCCTCTTTGGCACTCGTGCAAGCAGACAATCCTGATCATGTATAATTACGCTAATTTATCTCAGAGTAAGTGGTCTTCACGGGGATAAAATGGGCTACTTTAGTCAAGCGATCCACTATAACCCATATGGAGTCATAACCTCCTTGAGTCTTCGCAAACCGGTAATGAAATCCATTCCGATTTCCTCCCACTTCCACTCGAGGTATTTTCAGCGGTTGTAGCAATCCGGTGGTCTTTGATGCATTGCCTTGACTCTCGGCATACGTCGCACAATGCAACATGCTCGGCAACTTCACGTTTCATACTCGGCCACGAGAATCTCTCCTTGAGATCCTGATACATCTTGGCGCTTCAGGATGAATCAGTACTTAGAGTCATGGGCTTCTTCGAATCGATTGCTTTAACTCCTTTTGTTAGGCACACAAATGCGATCCTTCATCCACAACGTGCCTTGCTCATCCAACTTGAAGTCCTCTGCCTTGCCTTCCTCCTTGATGGACTTAATCCTGCGGATCTTGTCATCATCCTACATCCTTCTCGGATCTGATCCTCTAGGGTAGGCTTTACTTCTAATGCGGCCAAGAATCCCCTAGGTACTACCTCAATCTTCATTTTCTGAAAATCCTCACATAACTCCTCGACTTGTGGCTAGCAGCGTACTCACGGTATGGCTTTTCCGACTCGGGGCATCGGCTACTACGTTGGCCTTCTCGGGATGGTAATGGATTCCAACATTGTAGTCCTTGATCAACTCTAACCATCTCCTCCGCCTCATATTCAGATCCATTTGGGTGAATATGTACTTAAGGCTCTTATGATCCGTATATACTTCACATCTGTTTCCGATCGAGATAGTGAAGCCATATCTTCAAGGAATGCACTACGGCACCTAACTCTAAGTCATGAGTCTGATAATTTTCCTCATGCGGCCTCAAGCGCCTTGATGCATAAGCGGCGACCTTTCCATTCGCATCAAGACACATCCAAGTCCTTGGCGCGATCGTCACAATAAATATCGAAGCTTTGAGCAACATCAGGTAGAACTAACACCGGTCTTGATGTCAATCACTTCTTGACTCTGAAATCCTTTCTCACATTCTGGCGTCCATGCAAACTTCTTTTCCTTCTTCAGCAGTTGCGTAAGAGGTTTCGCAATTGTCGAAAAGCCTTCGATGAAACGGCGGTAGTATCCTGCCATTCCAAGGAAACTCCGAATCTGTGTCACAGTCTTCGGCTGCTCCCAATGTAACACAGCTTCTACTTTGCTTGGATCTACGGCGACTCCTTCTGCGGTCATTACATGTCCAAGAAACTCCACCTTGTCCTTCCAAAACTCACACTTGCTGAACTTGGCGAAAAGTTGCTGTTCCCTCAGCTTTTCCAAAACTCGCCTTAAGTGTTCGGCATGTTCATCCTCTGTCTTGGAGTAAATTAGGATATCGTCTATGAACACGACGACAAACTTGTCCAAATATTCCATGAACACCTTATTCATCATATTCATGAAATAAATTTGGCGCATTAAATCGACCCAAAGGACATAATTGTAAACTCGTAATGTCCATATCTTGGCGAGAATGCGATCTTGAATATCTTACGATCGGATCTTCAGCGATGGTATCCGATTTCAGATCAATCTTGGAGAAAACTCGGCTCCTCTTAAGCGATCAAACAAATCATCAATCCTGGGTAGCGGATACTTATTCTTCACGGTGACTTCGTTGAGTGCACGGTAGTCAATGCACATCCTGAAACTCCGTCCTTCTTCTTGACAAATAAAGCTGGTGCTCCCCACGGCGACGAACTCGGTGCGATAAATCCTTTCTCCATTAACTCTTCTATTTGTTTCTTCATTTCTACCAACTCCTCGGTGGACATCCGATAGGGTCTCTTTGCTATCGGTCTTTGTGCAGGTACAAGCTCTATCACAAACTCTATGTCCCTGTCTGCGGCATACAGGTAGATCTTCGGGAAAAACATCGGGTACTCATTCACTACTGGGACATCCTCTAGGCTGATTGCCTTGGTACTGCATTAACCATCAATCGCCCATCTCTAAGCTGCGGTGGCTTGAAATTCCACTTTCTTCCATGCGGGCTCTCAATCGAGATAGTCCTTCGTCCACAATCCAATACGGCCTTGTGCTTGGATAACCAATCCATTCCCAATATGACGTCTAGGTGCAGGTTTCCAAAATTATAAGGTTTGCTAGGAACTCTATTCCATCTATTAGTATTCTCACCGGAACATCCTACTTTCGTTCGGAGTTCGGAACCAGGGGTTTGAACTAAAAGCATGCACTTAAGTCTTGCAATCCTCAAATCATTTCTAGTAGCAAAGCCTTGCGAAACAAGCGAATCTGAAGCTCGAGTCAAATAAAGCTGTGCAGTCTTGAGTTAACAAGTAACTTACCCGGTCGACGTCAGTAGCATTCTGCGGTGCATCTGCGGTGACATGGTTGACTCGGCCTCTTACCACGATGCAGGGTGTGGCTCTGGTCTTTGGCGTCCTAGCTGGGTGGTTCCTAGGTTGAAGCGGCCAGGGTCACTCCTGCTGTCTTCTTTGGACAAGCTGTTGGCAAAGTGTCTGGCTCGTTGCGATTATGCTTGTAGCGTCTCATTGTTCCTCGCCGATTGCACTGGAGTAGTGTTTCTAAGCGGGGCGAAGTGCAGTAGTTACGATTGGCAGGTCTTGGTCTTTGGGGATGGTGTCCTTGTTGCATTACGTGGTTGGAATCGAAGAATTGATTTGGTGCAACTCTCGGTATTTGTTGCGTTCCTGGCGTGATCCTTCTTTGTTGCATCTGCGCTTCTGTTCTCATCCAGTTCCTTGCGCTTGTCCTCAAGAATAAGCGCCTTATTCACCAACTCTTGGAAATCTGGAAAGGTGTGGGTGATCAACCCTACTTGCAATCTGAGTTAAGTCCCTTCATAAAACAAGACTGCCTGGATTTATCCGTCGCTACATCCTCAGTGCGTAGCGTGCTAGCTGTGTGAACTTGTTCAGGTAGTCGGCCACCGGTGATTACCTTGTTTGATGCTCTGAACTCCTCCTTCTTAAGGTCCATGATCCCTTCAGGCACGTGATCTTGTCGAATGCTTTGTGAACTCTTCCCAAGTGATATCTTGAGGGTTCTCCTGCGTGGCACAGAAGTTCTCCCACCATTCGGCGGCTGTTCCTTCTAGCTGATGAGAAGCGTAGAGTACCTTCTCATTCCCTATGCATTGAGCTATGTGTAGCTTCCTCTCGATTGATCTTAACCAATCATCGGCCTCCAATGGATTGGCATTCCCAGAGAAAGTGGGTGGGTGAGTCCTCATGAATTCTGATAGTCTTGTATTCTGGCGTGGTCCCTGATTAACTTGATTAGCAGTGGACTGTGCGGTGACGTGTTGCATTTGTTGCATCATAGCATGCATCAACTGAGTCTGAGCAGCAAGAAATGCTCCAAAATTCTGCATATCAACTGGCGGTGCTGGTGCTCCATCATTGGGGTTTTCTACTGGGCGGGAACCACTTCCATTGTTTCCAAAGTTTCCGCGGGTGTTCACCATCTGTCGATTTGCTCTAAGTCTTAGAGATGAGGGGGAATCAAGAATAGACAAGTAATATGGAACTTACGCGGGGCGAAAGGGTAACTTTAAGGTCCAACTTTATTGTTAATAACTTGGTATGGCTGCTTACAATGCCTAAGGGCCTTGCAACACATACTGCACACTCAGCAAGCAATGAAAATCCAAATCGAACTAACACTGGAGTCTAACGCCTAGAGGGTGACTCTTTCTTCTATGACGCGACTCGGCGTAGGAGTCTCACTATAGAACCTATGCTCACTCATCGAGAAAACCTCCACGGCCTGGGTACGGGTGCTGTGGCATAGGCGCGAAACGATTGCCATGTCCAGCAACTGTGTCCTCTGTGGTAGTCGAAGAAGCAGTGTCCTCATCGAGATCTGACTCCTCTGGATCTGGCTCGTGTAGCTCAAATCTTGGCTCTGGAGTGCAGTCCGTACAAGGTCATCTCCAACTCGTCAATCCTTCGTAGAAGGTGTGCCACATACTCTTGAGCTTCCCGCCATCTGTCACAAGAGTGCTTTACGTAAGAACTCGGAATTTTTAAATTGTGACAAGGTAAGGGAAAATTTCAGCAAGAGACAAGAAAAGAGAGAAGGGGATAAGTCGAGATGTCATTTCTTATCTTGACAATTTTTTTTTAGCTTTTAGAAAATAGGTTTTATCCTCACTACGACCATTCTAGCTAGGGTTGAGCCTACTGGTCAAGTATGGCTCTGATACCACCTCTGTCGGGACCCGAATTTGCAAATCCGGACCCTCTGTGTATTCAGCACTAGTCCAGAGCAGCGCTAGTGCACACTGATCTTAACATTGGTAAATATCACAATCATACCACTCGATACCAATAAAGTACTTTATTTAAATAACCAAACTGTTTACTCGACCTTATGGCCAAGTTACAAATATATGCCTGCAAAGCGAAACTTATTCGAGAGAGAAAGAATAGCGGCGGAAAATCAAATAACCCGTGGCGCCATCCGGTATACCACGAGGCAATGGTGGGCTCGCTTCCCTAAGTAGACGGATCCTCTTGGAGTTCCTCCTCCAAAGCTAGTGCGATCTCTTCTTCAAGCGATATTGTGTTGAGGCAAGGGTGAGTACTTGGTACTCGGCAAGTCATGCACGAGAATGCAAGCTAATATACTATATGCATGGCTTGGTACAAAGGAATAGCTCAAGGTATATTTGCAAAGAAACATTTGACAAGTAATATAAGTAGATTCGAAAGCAGTAGAAATAAGTAAAGCGTAAATAACTTTTCAAGAAGTTTAATAAACATTTTTCCCCATCCTAAACCACATTTTCATCATCTTCATTATTAAACCAAACCAACCTTTCAAATTCGATTATTTTCAGAAAGTCTAACCCTTATTTGTAATTCGAGCATTGTCGATCACAGTGGACTCGGCTATTTAAATAGATTCTAAACTCTGCAGAGGTTATGCACTTTTCCCACAAGATACAGTCAAACACCACAAAGGCGAGTTCCCGTAACAAAGCCTTTCGGAAGCCTCAAACAACACAGGTGGTCCTCTCCGGTTCGTGCTCTACACCATCCCTTCCCTTAGCCAAGGCGAAGTATGGGACCAACACACCGTTAGATGGGTATCGGCCCACGACCACGATACGCTCCCCGCATACAATCACACAAGCGGTGTAATCGACACCCTGAGGCTCCACAAGTGAGTCCTTAGCGACTTAGTCAACTAGGGCCGTCCCATTCCAGCCATGTGGTTGCAAGTATGACCCAGTTCAAAGGCTTGCAAGGTTAAGTCCTTAGAGTGACCAGGGCAAGACTACCTGAAGAACCAAATCAACATCCCGATTGCCACACCGCCCACCTGATTACTCTTGCCACATGCCCGGCCGAAAACCGTTTATCAAACCCCAGTTGATTACCATGCACCACGTGCCATCAACATCACATGATACTTTTCCCAAAACAGGTTCAATATATCATTAAGTCAATATTAACATTTGATTGTCCAAAACCATGTCATGAGCACGTAGCGAGTCTAAGCGTTATACTACAGCGGTCTATAACCCATGTTGGCAATTTAATAATGTCCAACTAGTAATCCACAACTAGGGTGACAAAGGGTCATGGCACATACTTAAATAATCAAGGTGTCATACAGCAAATTGGTACTTATCTAACCCCCATGTTTAAACAAAGTATTTTTCTAATTGAACTAGCATGCAATAGTTTAAATCAAAATAGATTTCGAAATAGGATCAACATGGTCAAAGCACAACTTGCCTTCAAAAAGTACTTGTTCTTGGTCTTGAGTTGGATCTGAGTCAACACTTCTCCTTGAATCCTTAGGCACTTCAACGTCTACTCGTAAAGCGTGCAAATAGCAATACACAAATAAACAATAGGCAAAAACATCCCAAAACTCCAAATAAAATCCATAAACAGAGAGAACATAATTTTCTGGATTTTTAGGAACTGGAATCGTTCAAATCGGAGTTAAAATGCAAAAGTTATGATTTATTAAAGTTTAAATAATCAATTAAATAATATTACAGAGAAAAACTTTAGTCCAAAAATTAAATAAAATTCATATTTAGGTAGATCTCAATTTTATACAAATTTAGAAATTTGAATCACTCAAATCGGAGTTGAAACGCATAAAAGTTATAAGCGTTTGAAATTTGAAACAAAATCAAATCATTATTCGAATTAATAAATCATTTTCTTTTCGGAAATTAATTATTGCGTCGGCATGGACACGTGGCAGCCTTCGATTGGGCGGTGGCGTCGGCCGATCCATGGGCGTGGTCCACGGTTTGGCTCGGTCCCAGTGGACTCGGTCCACGACTCACGTGTCGGCGACATGTGGGCCCACTTTCGGGTAGCGTCATCGGCCGGCGTCGGCGGGGACTCAGCCCACGGTGGCGACATGTGGGACCTTTGTGGCGTCATGGGTGGCGTCGGCGCTTAGGCTGGATTAGCCAGCGACATGCGGGCGGCATGTCGGCGTCACGCAGCGTCTGGCCCGGCCGCGTCGGTCCAACTTCCCGACACGTGGCGCAATCTCGGCCGTTGGTTTGAAAATCAGCGGTCCGTCGGATCGATGGCCTTGCGTTTGGGGTGAACGTGGTCAATCTAAACCGTTGGATCTAGATCCAGCGGCTAGGATTGATCCGGAAATCGACGTGGTTCTTACCGTGGAACGACGTGGCGCAATCCGGGACGTCGGATCTTGATCGGACGGTCCACGGAGCTCGCGAGGACGGCGATGGCGTGCGGCGGCTTGCTGCGGCCGGAACCGGGGAAGACGACGTCCCGAACGGCGTTCCGACGCAGTCCCGGCGAGATGAAGTATGAGCCCAGGTTCGTCTCGTCGCGGGGGTTCCGACCGCCACGCGAGCGGCGAACACGGTGGTTTGCGGCGAAGGTTGAAGAACTCGCGGCGGCGCTCTTTGGCTCCGGCGAGAAATTGCGGCGGCTCTAGGGTTTCCCTGTAGGCGTGGACTAGGGCAACGAGCTCAGCATGGAAAGGCGAACCTCGGGGGCAGCTCCATGCATTAAATAGCCCTGGAGTCCGTGTCCGAGACGGCGGCGACGGCGAACGGAGTCCGCGGCGAATCCGGCTGGAGACGAAGACGTGGAGCCGTACACGTGGCACGACCAACGGCCACGATCGCGCGGGCGTAACCGGGTTCGGGTCGGACGCGGCTCGAACCGGTACGGGCGGATCTCAGCCGTTGGATCCCGATCCAACGGTCGGGATCGATTAGGGTTGGGAGCTGGTTTGGTCGAGTCAACTGGCTCGGGTCGGGTTCGGGTCGGACTCGAACTCGAGTCTGACTCGGGCTCGGTCGGATGAACAGTACAAACCCACTCGCATTTTCCAGCGATTTAATATTTAAAATAATTCCCAGTAATTCATTTAATTCATTAAAAATAGCAAAAGACTCAGAAAAATTCCAGAAAAATTCTGGAAAATATTTTGGATCATTTTGGACTCAAATAAAATATTTCCAACAAAATTTTATTTGCAAAATTAAATTCTTTAATTATTTCAAAATGGAATAAATTCAAATAAATTCCAAATAAATTCCAGAAAATTCCAAAAATTCACCAAAGTGCCAAATCACACATGAATTCAAGAAAAGCAAAATTTTGGGGTGTTACATGCTCCTTGTGTTTCCTATGGGTCTCTCAAAATTGAGGCAACCGTGTATAGGGAGAGATATGCACGCGCTGTTCGATCCTCTTCTTCTAGCTCTTCTTCTACTCCTTCCCCTTGCTCTTCTTATGCCTCACTTTTTCAGGAGTGTCAGTATCTTATGAGCACTCTCGAGAAGTTTGTTGGAGGCAAGAAGAAGCTCAATCTCATCCTAGACCAGTCCAAGATTAACAGATTTAATCAAGGTCTAGGGTTTGATCACTTGGAGCATGCGCGGGCGCATCCGCCTACTGTTGTGCGTGCCTCCAAGAGTGGAGAGATCATGGTTGCTCCACATATGAACACCACTGTGTTTAGGTCAGCTGGAATGGTCCACAGGATCTCTGAGAGAAGGTGACACCACCTGCTACTTCAGCCTCTAAGGCAAAGTATACTTGCACCTTTTGTCAGAAGGATGGGCACCTTGCTGATTTCTGCTTTAGACGCATCAAGATCACTCAGCATGAGCGTGTTCGTGCCCTTAGGCATATTCAGGGTCATCCCCAAACTCTGAGTGCTCCTAAGGCACACACTGCTTCTAGATAGGTGTAAGTTCAAGCTCCATTGGTTTTGGTGATCGGTTTTAGATTAATGTTTAATCTTTGTTTAATGACAAATCTAATCTTTATGAGACTAACGTGTTTATTAAGATCATTGTTAGTAGTCTTATATTTGGATGGAAAATGGAAAACCCAAGGTATGTATGCGCATTTATTTATTATCCATTTCATACTTTGGATTCGAGTTAAAGTATGAATTCTTCATTATATTAACCACAAAATGTGCATTATGTTTCCCAATCCATATATTACATGAATGCACATATTTAGGGGGAGTTCAAGCTTTAACTTGAAGTTTCATTAGTATTGATCTATTCTTCACTCCATAAATAAAGGATCAATACATTGAAACATATCAATTTAAATTAAGTCCATTTGTTGTATTAATCAATAGTGAACACTTCATCATGTGTTGATGGTGTTCCTTGATTAATCAAGGACAAATGGATAGCTCTTAAGTATAATGTTGAAGCATGTGTTGCATCATTGTGCTTAAGACACATTTAATTCATTAAATTGCTTTAGGTTGTACTCAATTGATCATTGTGGCATCCACTATATGTTAATGGAATGTACAAATGATTGAGATAACCGTGCATCTTGGACTAACCATTTTCTATGAGTTGTGGATGAACTAGGTTAAGTCCAATTGATTGAGATGATAGAGCCAGATGATGATTCCCGTGAAAAGAGGAGTAGAGCCAGGTATCGATCTTGAAGTAAAGATTGATTGAAGATCATAAAGACTTCAAGGGAGCTAGGCCATGACCCCAGGGAGAAAAGATTGAAGATCTTAAAGCCCCAAAGGGGATCGCCCACGACGGCGCATAGGTATAACTAGATAGGCTAAGGACGATTCCTAGCTTTGTGTCTAGTGTTTTAGCGTCGTAGTATTAAGAGGGGTTGAATCTATTACTTTAAGCTTCATCATGTGTTGGTGATCTCAATCCCGTTATTCACTCGAGCTCAAATCTCTTCTTGATTTGGTTTTTCGCATAGATGCTCTGATTTGCATGTGTTGCATATGGGACGAGCTAATGCGTTGGTTTTCAGTATATTACTCTGATTTGCATGTGTTGTAAATAGGATAAGCATATGCTTTGGTTTCTAGTATTTTTTGCATGTGTTGCAATCGTTGAACTTCAAGTTTGTTCTTAAAAACAAATTCCTTATTTAAGTTTGAGTTGTATTGCTTGGAGTTAAGTTTGCATGGGTTGCAAAAGGAGAGAGCTCAAGCAAGTTTGTGGTTTAGTAGTTGTATGGAGCTAGAGAATTGCATGTGTTTCAATTAAAGAGCTCATGCACTCTGATTTGGTTTGGTTGTTGCATTAGGCTATGGATTTGCATGTGTTGCAAAAGGGAGATAGCTCATGCTCTGAGGTTTAATTGTTATTTGCAAATTCATTGTGCAAATAAGTGTGAGTTATGGGTTTCGATCCTAAGAGCATGTGACACTTGCACCGTGGTTTTTGCAAGTCCGTTTGGTCGTGGTTTGACTATCACATGGCTAGGAGGATCAAACTCATAGACTCGTGGATTATTTGCTTAATGTGTTTTTGCAAATATATCCTTGAGTAGTTTGCGAAAAGTATCTTTGCAAAGTGTTTGGAGTTTTCTTGGAGCTAGGTTTTTGCATGTGTTGCAAAAAGGGAATGCTCAAGCATAAAATGGATTAATTGTTTATTTTCAAATTCGTTGTGCGAATAAATGGGAGGTCTATGGGTTTCGGTCCTGAGAGCGTGTGATTCTTGCACTGTGGTTTTTGCAAGACAGTTTGGTCATGGTTTGACAATCACATAGCTAAGAGGATAAACCTCAGACTCTGGGATTTATTTGCTTAATACGTGCTTGCAAATATATCTCGAGTTGTTTGCGAAATGTGTCTTCACAAATTTGTTGGAGTTTGATTAAAATTCTTTGAGCATGGTTTTGAGGTGTTGCAAATGTGTTTTGCAACTTAGTGTGATCTTGAGTTCATCACCACTTGGTTCAAAGAATTATTGTTGAAGTTTCGGAGAAAAGGTCTTAGTTGAAAATCCTGTTTTCTCTAATTTTTCGGCACTACCGCAGTATCAATGTCGGTAGTACCGCTAGTTCGGTGGTACCACCGTATGGGCGCCGGTACTACTGTTGGCCGGTACTACCGCTATTTATGAAGCGGTAGTTGTTTTCCAGAAGGGGGTATTTTCTGGAGTTTCCGAAACACCCCAATTTTTGCTTTTGTTGAATTTTATTGTGTAATTTGAATTTTTGAAATTTATTTGGATTTAATTTGAATTAAGTCTATTATTGAATTATTTGGAAAAGTTTATATAAAATTTTGTTGGAAATATTTTATTCAAGTTCAAAATGTCTTAAAATATTTTCTAGAATTTTTCTGATATTTTTATTGCCTCAAAAGAATTAAATGAATTTTTAGAATTTAATTAATTGGAAAATCAAGGAAAATTCCCGGAACAGTGCTGGGCCAAGCCCAACACTGTGCACCGTGCCAGCTCGACCCGTTCGAACCCAACCCTAGATCGCGATCTTCCGATCCTGATCGAGTGGCTAGGATTGATCCGCGTGTGTGCGCGTGTGGGAGCCCTCGATCGGAGACACGCGTACACACGGGATTAGGCCACATCATCTCTGTCTCCGACACGGAGAGCGCCGCCGTGTAGCCGCTGTGTGGGCCTAGGGTTTCGTATTCCGCGCGGACGCCAACGCTATTTAATGCGTGGACCGGCCTACGAGTTTCATCATTTCCTCGCGCATCGTTTGCCCTAGCCCTTGTACGCCAAGCAGCCGCCGTCTCCGCTCAATTGCTCGTCGGAGTTCTTCACGAAGCCGCCGAGCGTTTTGGCCTTTTTTGTCGCCGTCGAGCCGTTCCAACCGCGTGCAAGCCCAGTTGAGGCGCATCAGAGCAGAGGTCTCACTTTGCCGGAGTAGCAACGGAACGCCGCGAGAGTGGTCTTCGTTTTCATGTCCGGCCGGAGCTCACCGTTGCACCATGTTGGGACTTCGCGCTCAACCTCAGCCGTCCGATCTCCATCCAACCGCTGAGGTGAGTCCACATAGCTGTTTCGTTAGTTGCATCAGATTAGATCTAGATCGTTGGATCTAGAATGAATGACCCAGATTAGGCCATGTAGCGGTAGCACATTACCGTAGATCAAACCAACTTAGACCATTAGATCTTTAGATGTACGGCTCAGATTTACTCACGTAGATTGGTTTGGGTGAATGGTAGCCGTTGGATCAGTAGTGAACGGTTTAGATCGGAGCCACGCGTTAGACGCCGGGACTATCCACGTGTTCTGTGAATCGCGTGGATTGGGGTCCATCTCGACCGTCGGATATAGAACGTACGGTTTAGATTAAACCAAGTAATACTGTTTAGATCTATTCCTAGCCGTTCGATCTGAATTGCATGGCCTAGATGCTCCCATGTGGCATCCATCGGGACTATCCACGTCACCCCTTAAACCCCAGCCGATTAGATTCAATCCTGACCGTCGGATATTGAACTCACGGGTGAGATTGTGCTGCGCTTGAGCCAATCCAAGCGTGCCATGTAGCTCGTGGGATTCGAAGTGCCGGGGGCCAGCCGCTCGGTCACCGCTGACGTCAGCAGGCGGGCCCACATGTTAGTGGCTGAACCCTCGCGCCTGTGACGTCAGCGGCGACGTCATGATGACGTCATCGGTGGGTCCCACCTGTCAGCCGAGCCGAGCCATACGCTGATGTCACTCATGACGTCATCCCGAGCAGGTCCCGCCAGTCAGTGACACGTGGTCTTGTGGACCGAGTCCACGGTGGACCCAAGCCGAACAGTAGAACGAGTTCATGCATCGGTTGACACAAGCGTGACGCAAGCAAGGCATCATATTTCTAAATTTTCAATAGAAAAATAATTTGTTTAATTCGGTTTATTCTTTTTATTGTATTTTCAAACTTCAAATCGCTATAACTTTTGCGTTTGAACTCCAATTGAGGTGATTTCAGTTTCTCAAAATTTGTAAAATTGTGCTCTATTTGATTATGAATTTTATTTAATTTTTTGACTTGAGTTGCATTCTGTTTTGGATATTTATTGTCTATTTATTCGTTACGCGTAGACGTTGAACTGCCTGAAGGCTTCGAGGGGGACATACTAACTCAAGAAGAAGGTTTCGAGCAAGATCCAGCTTTTTTCAAGGCAGGTTAAGCTTTGATAATTTTGATCCCATATTTTTAAAATATGTTGATTGAAATTATTGCATGCTATTTTAAATTAAAACGCTTTCGTTTAAATTGGGATTAGCTACACAACCACTTGAATTATGCCACCTTGTTTAATTATTTGTATGCCCTAAATCATTTGTCACCCTAGGTTATGGAATATTAGTTGGACACTATCATAAATATCCAACACGGGATGATAAATCGTATGTAGTATGCTTAGTCATGCAACGTGTCGATGACATCACTTTGGATTATTAAATGTTAATCTTGACTTAATGAGATATGGAACATGTTTATAAAAGATGTGACGTGTTATTGATGATGTTGATGGCACGTGGCGCATGGTAATCAACCGGGTGATAAAATGATTTAGATTGGGGCAAGTGGCAAGATTGTTAATGATGGGCCAGGTGTGGCACATGGGCGGTCGCATTTGGTTTTATCGATTTGGACGTTGAGAACTTCTTCGGTAGACTTGCCGTGGTCAAATTAAGGACTTAACCTTGCAAGAATATGAACTAAGTCTAACATACAACCACAAGTTTGGAATGGGAAAGACCTAACTGAGTAATTTGTGATGTCTAGATTTTGGTACTTTTGTGGTGGTGTGGGATCCGGGTGTACGGGTAGACTCACAGGCGCAAGAGGGGGGGCCTTGATGGTGGTAACCAATCTCCTCAGTGTTGAACCCTTAGCGGGCAGTATTGGGTCTAGAAGTAGCATTGGAAAGGCTTTGTTATGATCGTCGCCTTTGTGGTGATTGATTATATCCTGTGGGTAAAGTGTATAACCTCTGCAAAGTGTACAACCTTTTCGAATAGCTGTGTCCATGGTATTGGACATTACTCAGGGATTAAAGTCAAGGGTTAGACTTTTATAAAAGAAAAATTGGAATGGTGGATATTATGGTATTGGAATGATGAACTTGTTTAAGGATGAGAAATGCTTTACTTGAGAAGTAATTGTGAAAGTTATTGTTATTATTATTGCTTCACTGCTTTTCAATCTATTATGACTATTTGTGAATGCTGTTTAATGCAAAATAACCAAATAGCCTGCCTTTGGAATAAGCCATGCATGTAGCTATTAGACTTGCATTCTATGCATGACTTGCTGAGTGCTTTAAGTACTCACCCCTTGCAACAACACAACATCAGTTGAGGAGGAATCTACGCCGGCACGGGAGGAGGAGTACCAGGAGGAGCTATCGAGTCAGGGAGCGAGCCCAGTCATTTGCTTGTGGCATATTGGTTCGCGCCACGAGTTTACTTATTTTCGCTGCAATTTATTATTTAAGACTTAGCCTTGTGAGGCATACTTTTGTAAGTTAACCATAAGGTTGACTCGACCGCTTTTGTTGTAAATAAAGACTTTATTTATTATTTCGCTGTGTATGATTGTGGTATTCATCTCTGTTGAGACGGTGTGCACTAACGTGATCCTGGACTAGTGTGGAATACACCGAGGGTCTGGGTTTGCACATTCGGGTCCCGACATAGGTGGTATCAGAGACATATTGACTGTAGGACTTGCCCTTAGTTAGAATGGTCGTTAGAGACGACAAAACTATTTTCTAAAGTTAAAATTTGCCAAGATGATGAATGAACTCTCGACTTATCCCCTCTCCCTTGTTCATACCCCTTGCTGAAATTTTCTTGCTCTTACCTATTTGAAAATGTTGTGTTCTCACGAGATTGTCTTTTGGCAGATGATGATGACTCACACCTACGGTGAGCGTGAGGGAGGCTACGCCATAGAGCTTTGGAGGAAATTTTCTTGCTCTTACCTGTTTGAAAATGTTGTAGTTTACGCTTCCGCAATTTATTTAGATTTTGACATAAGGTTGATTAGAGCGTAATCCTCGAGTAGAGAATTTTTATAATCGCCTATGCACCCTCCTCTAGGCGCATCCTCGACCCTACAACAGGTTATAGAGTTGCCTGTTTTTGGACAGCGTATGTTGCTTGGTTTTCAGGCTTCAACCTCTGGTTTTCGCCCCGAAGCTGACCCGAGTCACTCCCTCCACCGTCCTTATGATATTCCTCGTTCTTCCCATCGAGGTAGATATCAGCGGCATGAGTTTGCTTCCTCCAGCAGGAGGTTTGGGCAGCAGCACCAGGATGGTTTGGCCTTTGCACGCCGGCGGACCAACCCTGCACATGCTTCCAGGCGTCCTACAGGAGTTGTCTCTGAGTTTGTGAGAGCAGAGTCACGGAGAGGCACTAGATTGCATTCTTCTGCTCCTTTGATTGTCTCTTCTTCTGCTCAGGTGACTCAGTATTTGGTTCCTAGATTTGCATTGATCTATCCTAGTACTGAGACATCTGTCTTTCGCTCTCATTGATTCAGGTTCATAGGATAGGGAAGGGGAAGGTTTGGATCGTAGACTCCGGCTGTTCATGCCATATGACCGGAGACTCCCGATAGTTTTCTTCCCTAGTCTGAGCTCCCGGTGATGAGGTGATCACCTTTGGGGATGCTTTGTTAGGTAGAGTCATCACTAAAGGTACCGTTTACATTAGTAATTATTTCATTCTTAAGGACTTGCCTTATTTAGTAAGCTGTAATACAACTTGCTCTCTTTTTAACAGCTTATCGATGACAGTTTCAAGGTAATCTTTAAGAGCAGCACTTGTAGGATCCTCGATTCTTCTTGGGAGTTGGTTTGCGGGATTTCTCAGTTTGGGAGAGTCTTTCGTGCTGATTTTTCCTCCTCTTCTTAAGACTCTCTCCGTTGCCTTATTGCTTCAGAGTCCCATGATCTCTCCTTTTGGCATAGGAGACTTGATCACATTGGCTTTGATCATTTGACTCGAGTTAGTGGCCAAGATCTCATTCGTGGTCTACCTAAACTCAAGATGGTCAAAGATGTTGTATACTCTCCTTGCCGACATGACAAGTTTGTTGCTGCTTCTCATCCTCCAATCACCTGAGTGATGACTGATGCACCAGGACAGATCTTGCACATGGACATGGTTGGTCTGGCTAGAGTGCAATCAGCTGGAGGGAAGTGGTACATTCTTGTCATAGTCAATGATTTTTTGAGGTATTCTTGGGTGTTTTTCATGGCCTCGAAGGATGAGTCCTTTTCTCACTTTAGAGGTTTGGTCCGTTGGTTGTCCATTGAGCTCTCAGGTGCCTTACGAGCGATCCGCAGTTACAATGGCACAGAGTTCAAGAACTCCTACTTTAGTAGCTTCTGTGAGGAGTTAGGGATAGAGCATAAGTTCTCTTCTCCATACGTCCTCAACAAAATGGCGTAGTGGAGAGGAAGAACAGAACCCTAGTTGAGATGGCCAGGATGATGCTATATGAGTACAATACTCCTAGGAAGTTTTGGGCTGAGGCGTAGCTACAGCATGCCATGTTGCCAATAGAGTTTTTCTTAGGGCACACTTGCACTGCACTTCTTATGAGTTGAGATATGGGCGAAAGCCCAATGTGTCTCATTTTTCGTGTTTTCGGTTGCAAGTGCTTCTTTTTGAAGTCTGGGAACATAGACAAGTTAGAGTCACACTCTGCTGATGGGATCTTTCTGGGTTACTCGACTTCTTCCCATAGCTATAGGATTTGGGCTCTAGACTTGGGTAGGATGATAGAGACCTGTGAGGCGACCTTTGATGAGGCTAGTCCCGTTGCTAGACCAGGCATTTTAGGCTCTTCTTCTCGTTCCCAGTCTATTTTCACAGAGGATGGTGATGACGGAGATGAAGGTTTTTTGCCTAATCCAGTCTCCATTCTTGCTCTCGAGGTGCCTCCAGTTTCCATCTCTGCACCTCAGGGAGATCAGCCTTACCCTCAGACTCTCCCATACGAGAAGTAGAGTCCACTTCCTGCCACATTCAGCGGGCTCATCCACCTGACCAGATCATTGGAGATCTGTTTGAGCGAGTCACTCGCTCTAAGTCAGGTCTATCTACTTTCTGCTTTCACTCTGCCGTTGTTGCCTCTTTTGAGCCAAAGGATGTTTCTCATGCATTATCTGATGAATCTTGAATTAATGCCATGCATGAGGAACTCTAAAACTTCGAGAGGAACAAAGTTTGGAAGCTTGTCGAGCCTCCTTCTGGTCACAACAATATTGGGACCAAATGGGTGTTCAAAAACAAGCAGAGTGAGGATGGGGTTGTAATTCGAAACAAGGCTAAGCTAGTCGCTCAGAGTTTCACTCAGGTCGAGGGTCTCGACTTCGATGAGACTTTTGCCCCTGTAGCCAAACTAGAGTCCATTAGGATCCTGCTTGCATTGGTGGCCTCCAAGGGCTTCAAGCTTTGTCAAATGGATGTCATGAGTGCATCCCTCAATGGCTTCATTGAGGAAGAGGTGTATGTAAGACAACCTCCAGGATTTGAGAACCCCAAGTACCCTAACCATGTATTTAAGCTTTCCAAAGCTTTGTATGGACTCAAGCAAGCTCCACAGGCTTGGTATGACAGGCTTAAGTCCTACCTCTCGAGTCATGGTTTTCATATGGGTCAAGTGGACAAGACTCTGTTCGTTAGATATTCTAATTTGGTGATAAGACCATGCTCATCATGGATCGAACCAACACCACATACAAATGGTCATGACCAAGTGTTGATGCAATTATATGTCGGGACTCGAACATGCAAATCCGAACCCTCTGTGTATTCAGCATCACGCTAGTGCACACAGTCTCAACATAGATGGAATATCACAATCATACACAGCGGAATAATAAATAAAGACTTTATCTATTAATATGAAACTATTGAACTATTGAACAACCTTAAGGTCAAACTTACACTTGTGAGGCATTAATGGCTTCGACTCAAAATATATATAAACAGCAGCGGAACGAAGAACGTCGGTGATTCCCATCAATATGCCACAGGCAACTGACAAGGTTCAACTCCTAGATATTCGCCTCCTCGTGGAACTTCTCCTCCTTCGAAGTTGTAGTCTTCTCCTCAACTGATGATTTTGTTGTTTGCAAGGGGTGAGTACTTAAAGCACTCAGCAAGTCATGCACAGAATGCAAGTCTATTACTACATGCATGGCTTATTCCAAAGGAATGGTTAAATGGTTGTTTTGCATTAAAGCAGCATTCACAAATAATCATAATAGATTGAAAAAGCAGTAAAACAAGTAATAACATTAATAATTTCACAATTACTTCTGAAGTAAAGCATTTATCATCCTTAACCAGTATCACTTTTCCACATCACAATGTTCACCATCCAAATACAGTTTTATGAAAAACTAACCCTTGACTGTAATCCCCGAGCATTGTCCAATAACGCGGACACGGCTATTCGAATAGGTTGGCACTCTGCAGAGGTTATATACTTTACCCATAAGATATAATCAACTCACCACATCAGCTGTGAATCGCCATACTAGAGTATGCGAATGAGAGATCATAACAAAGCCATTCCAAAGCTACTTCTAGACCCAATACTGCTCGCTAAGGTTTCAACACTGAGGGGACTAGTTACCACCTTCAGGGCCCCCCTCTTGCACCTGTAGACTTTAATCTGTACACCCGGAGCCCACACCACCACGATAGTACCAAAATCTAGACATCACAGTTTACTCAACTAGGTCTGTCCCATTCCAGACTTGTGGCTGTATGTCAGACTCAGTTTAAAGGCTTGCAAGGTTAAGTCCTTAATGTGACCAAGGCAAGACTACCAAAGAAGATCTCAATGTCCAAACCAATAAAACCAAATGCGGCCACCCATGTGCCACACCTGGCCCACCATTAATAATCTTGCCACTTGCCCCAGTCTAAATCATTTTATCACCTGGTTGATTACCATGCACCACGTGCCATCAACATCATCAATAACACATGTCACATCCTTTATAAACATGTTCCATATCTCATTAAGTCAAAATTAACATTTAATAATCCAAAACGATGTCATCGACACGTTGCAAGGCTAAGCAGACTATTTACAGTCTAATTAACCCATGTTGGCAATTTATGATAATGTCCAACTAATATTCCATAACCTAGGGTGACCAATGATTTAGGGCATACAATTGATTAAACAAGGTGGCATAGATTCAAGTGGGTCGCATAACTATTCCCAGAATTAATTGAAACCATTTTAATTAAACTAGCATGCAATAATTTGAATCGACATAGTTTCACAAGTGGGATTCAGTAGTTCATTATTTGAGAAATACTTGTGCAATATTCGCTTATCAAACTTTTGAAAATCTATAAACCAGTTAATACCAACCAATCAAATAAATCAGCTATTGTCTCTTTCAACCCACTGATACAATTACAATTGATAAAAAAAATGAATAAGTCTATTTTACACCTCTCAACTTTCCAGAAACTCAATTTAACACCCTCAACTATACAACCAGGTATTTAACCCCTAAATATACAAAATCAAGTCAATTTACACTCTAAGACGATTTTGGAGGGTGGTTTTGATGATTTGGATCCCACTCAAGATGGTTTTTGCTATATTGACAACAACGTCACTGAGTTTTGGTAATGAGGATTATAACATTCGAAATTTTTTAGCTTTTGAAAAGTTTTAAAGTTAAAAAGAACCATTTGGTTTTTTCTGAATTAATTAAAGCTTAAATTAGATTTTTAAATAATCAAAATATTTAATTTAATTAATCTATGCACCAAATAAAAGATTTTCAGTCATATTTGTGTTCTTTGTGCTTCAAGTAATTTTTTTGTATTCTTTGGGATTTTTCTGAATTTATTTGCTATTTATTTACCTTTATTTGAATTTCTAGAATTTTCTTAATTTGAAAAATGAATTTAACTTCTAAAATCCCCTCGATCCACCATGTGTCACTAGCCCGGTCCAGCGCTTAGTCCGTTTCATTCCCCGCTCGGCTTGGCCCAACCCGGTTTGCTCACCTGCGCCTTCAGCCCACGTCTGCCCAGCCATGCCGCCACGTCCGTGCCACCCTCGACTTCTGGGTCACGCATGACTCTCGTGGGCTATTTAATGCCCCTCCGATCCCTGCTCGAGGTTCGCCTCTCCGCGCCGCACCCGTCGCCTCGTTCTCCTTCGCCCGAGACGCCGCTGTCCGCCAACAATTGCTCACCAGAGTAGTTCCACCGCCTGAGTCCTTTCTTCGCGTCGATCTGCTGCTCCGGTGTTTCTCCGCCATCCCCGGTTGCATCTTTACATTTCCCGCGTTGTGTTCTTCCAGATCCACGCGAAACCCTGGCCGATTTGTCCCTGTTTGCCCGACGCACCCATCGTCTTCCACAGTGCCGGTGAGTTTAGCCATCACCTCTCGCCGAACCGAGTCTAGCCGATGTGTCGCCTGCATGGCACCACGTCCGCGCCACCTCCCGCCACGTCAGGCCTATGCTACAGTGTGGAGTCCACGTCAGCGTGACCCGCCGAGTTGGCCCTAACAAGCCTCGGTGCACCCAGTTCACCGAGAATCAAGCCACCGACATGTGGGTCCCATGTGTCAACCGGCTTTCTTTTTCTTTTTCCTATTTTTCAGAAATCAAGAAAATGCCAGCCAATCAGAGGGTGCCACGTGTCACCTTCTCTCTCCCTTTTTCTTTTTCTGTAATTCCAAGCTTCTAGGAGCCTGTTCTCCTTCGTTCGAGCTCCGATTCCATTGATTCAAATTTCTAAATTTATCTAAATTCAAGATCTACCTTCAAGTACCATTATTTTTGAATTTTATTTATATATATATTTATTCTCGTTTCGTGTGTAGACGACGTTGCCGAAGTTCAACTAGTTCAACAGTCAGAGGTAGAATTAGCAGGAGGCAATGAAGGCAAGTCTTCCTTGACCATGTTGATCCTAATTTTATAAAATGCATATGTTGTTTTAAATTATGCATGCTTACTTTTTTGCAATGTATTTCAAATATAGTTTTAAGGTTTTATTAAATTCCTGAACTTGTTATAACCCCTTTGATATTGATCATTGTGAACGTTTGTCACCCTAGATGATATTAGTTACTTTAAATTGGTGATAATCAATAGTGTAGCATGGGACGGTAGAATTGCTTAGTCTAGCTTAAACATTTCGGTATTATGCTATTATGGGAATCATTTCAAACTTGATTTAAACTCTTTTGCAAAGTTATGGTAATTGGTGTGGTTGCTGTTATTTTAATGAAATAAAGTGGGTAAAATGGTTTAGACCGGGGAAGATGGATGTTTGGTGGGTGCTGGATGCATAAGAATGTTTTGGTAAAGTGAATGTTCCGCCCTAGTTAATTAAGGATCGAAGCATGTGTTACTTTGGACCGAGCACTATCGTACAACCACAAGTCTATATGGGTACGACTTGGCTAATTAATTTGTGTGTCTCATTATTAACTTTGTCATTTGGTGGAATGCGGTGCCGGATGGAGACAAGCTCAAGGCGCAAGAGAGGGCTTTTGAACTAGGCTTTTTGATCCTATCAGCGGTGAAACCTTAGCGAGTGAAGTTAATAGTGAGGTTGCACACTGTAAAGGACTTATCATGATCTCTCTGCCGACACACCAAAGGAATTGTGTTAATTGCATGGCAATAAGAGACGATCATGTCTTGTGGGTAAAGCTATACACACTCTGCAGAGTTAAAACTACTTAAGTAGCCATGCCCACGGTCAAGGACAGGCGAGGTACGCTTTCACACTGTAGATTTTATAGTTTTGTTTTTAAATGAAAATGATATTTTGGGAATCCGTGAGAGGATAGAACTGTAGATTTGATGTTTAGGTGTTGTGGTTAGATGGATTTAGGAAGATTGCAAATCTGTCATGCGTTCTGTCCTCGGGCAGATTAGGTCATCAATCTTCGGACGTGAATTAGAGAATTTTAGAGGCATTTCCTGGGGCCCAAATGTTGAGAAAGTTGTAGTTAATCAAAATACCTTTAATTGGGCACCAAAAATGCTAAATTCTGTTCAGTCGTTTAAAAGTTATGGTCGTTTTACCGAGCGCGGTCCAATCTGTGACGTGAATGCTACAGTCTATGATCAACTGTAGATTAGAGGATTTTAGAAGCCGAATAAGTTTTCGCGAATACTTAGAAAAAGATGGGAAATTTCCTGAGGTTCGATGAAATGTACTTGTTTACCTGATTTGGAGTTGTAGAACTGAAGTTACGCTTGTTGGAAGCCTGCTGTCCCGTTGTACAAATTCTCTGTTTTTCAGGTTTTAAGAATGGGTTGCGAAGTCGGCGTAGTCGATAGTTCTTGTGTTGTTTTATGGGCATGTTTTTGAGTATTTAATACCTATGTGCAGGTGGTGTGACCCCGGGAGTGCCTTCCACATCTCGCCACTCCGTCTCACGCGGTTGAAGGCAAGTGTATTGGGATGGTTTTGGGCTTGGGTGGCCATTCAGATTTGTAGAGTTGCAATATAAGTACATGATGTGTTAATTTGCCATGTTTGCTCCTTGCTTGTGATATGATGAACATGATTAGATAATGGCTATGCAATTGTCATATTGAGTAGTTATACAAGTTCATACATGTTTATGACATATGTGCATTCATAATGGAAGAGGCGACCCATTCTGATGAGGGCCTCTGTGTTCACACGTAGTGAACACGAAAGACCTACCTCGTAGTCCCATCCACGGTTATGAATGGGAGCGAGTCAGTAAGAGTAGGCATCCTCCACGGGATGGAAGGGAAAGAGGGTGCACACCGACGGGTGTGCACTCGGTAATACCAGTATGTGCTAAGCAAAGAAACATGTGCATTGCATTGCATGAATGAAAAGTTAATGATGATGTTTCATGAGATGTTGATGAGAATGTTAATGAGTACTGTTATTGTTTTATTGCATTGCAATACACTTTGCTGAGCGATGAACTCACGCTTATGGTTTTATGTTGTTTTTAGGTACCATGAATTCGGCATATGGGAAAGCGAGTTAGCGTCATTTCCACTTAGTTTCACTCATCTAGACAACTACACACTCTCATTCGTAGTTGTGATGATTATTTTGTTGCGCTCAACTTGGTCTATGCTATATTGTGTGCTTGGTTTTATTGTTCACTTTGTATTGGTTCATGAAACATTTTAATTCATATTCTTGGCTTGAACTGATGCTATAACTCCTGTTATTGCTGTTTTAGATGTCATATGTTATGCTATTGTGTTATGATAATATTATTGTTGCTTCAAACCATGAAAAAACAAAGGATATGCTGCCGAATTTTCGTTTAAGCAATTAGCGTAGTTGCTATAATTTATTGTTAAATATGTGTTTTTGGTTGCTTCTAGTATCGTTTGGGTGACATTTGCGGCATACTGGGTGCTGGAGTGTTACAGTTGGTATCAGAGCGGGCATTAGGTCCATGGAACATGTATTTAGTGTCATACCATAGGTTCAACTAAAATGTGATGCGGGATAACCTAGAAACATGGCTTAGGTTATACTTAAAATTTTGCCATAGGATAGCAACATTAAAACTTGTGTAAGTGGACTAATTAATTTAAAATTTGACACACTTGGATGCATAGTAGGATGGGTTTATGGTTTATCATTGCATTACGCTTTGTCTACTTGATGGAGACTATGTAAGTGTTGATCTTTGATCTTTGATCTTGAATATATTAATGTCGTGCTTATGATTATGTGATTTTATGGTTGTGTGACTGTAGCAGCTATGCCGAGGGGTAGAGGTCGTGGTCGCCGTGGCCGTGGAGGCCAGGGTCGAGGTGGGAGTCACCCATCTCAGGGTATTGCTGAGTCGGTTGCTGAGGGAAGCGCTTCGCTCAATGCTCATGAGCCAGCGCAGGAGGAAGTCTCGGCAGCACAGTCGGGGGCTGAGGTGCCGACCGCCACTGCGGTCCTGTTGCAGGCACTGCAGAGGGAGGTCTAGGAGTTGCGCCAGCAGGTTCAGGCAGCCCCTGCTGCTGTGCCTCCTACTGCAACGGCCCCGTTGTTGCCCCCGTAGTGCAGGAGCCGAGGATGAGCCTTCGAGAGTGGATGTCCCTCTGCCTAGACACTTTTGATGGAGCGAGCATGCCGGTCCAGTCCACAGACTGGCTGCGGTACATGGAGTGGAAGTTCGAGGTCTTGGAGTTGACTTCTGTCAGCGTATGAGCTAACAGACCCCTTCCGAGACGGGGGGTAAGAGGTCCGAATGAGGGGCTTTCGTGGAGATCACTCGAGAGACGGGGAAGGGAAACAGTAGCGAAGCTTGCAAAGGGACGCACGGGTTTACCCAGGTTCGGGCCCTCGTCACGAGTAATAGCCCTAGTCCTGCTTGAGTTGTTATTGATTGTGTTCTTGGAGGAAATCGCTCGAACAATGAATCCGAGGCCCACAGACCCTTACCCAAGAGGAGGACGATCCGGTCTCAAAGACTCGAACCCTGTCTCCAGAGGTGGACTAGCAGAGGAGAGGAAGAAGAACTAGCCAAACCCCACCGAACCCCCTTTTCCATGCACCCCGGCTCCCTTTTATCCTCGGGCTAGCTGGGGCGCATGGGAGACTTACATCGGTGTACCCCTCTTATTACATTGCCATACTGCATTTAATGCACCTATCACTATTCCTGAATTGCACTTAATGCTTCCGACACAGCCGACTTTGCCCCGGCCTTGGGACCCGTGTGCCTACCGGCTCCGCACGCCTCGCCAGGGGGGAGATTTCGCCATGACGTCATCCGCAATAAATGCGCATGCTGGGAGCACGCGCCGTCACACTGTTGTCTTCATTACCTCCATTTAATGCGCACGGTATACATTAAATGCTCTTGACCCTCTGTGCGGCGGCACAGACCGCAAGGTGGCCTTAGGAGGCGAGCACCGGTAGCGTGGCACAGGCGCCACTGTCCATTGGGCGATCACCTTTCTTGACCGCCCGGCTGCGTGGCTCGACGCCACCTGTCCATTGGCGATCTCCTTATCGACCGCTTGGCGTGGCACAGGCACCACATCCATTGGGCAATCACCTTTACTGACCGCCAGCGGCGTGGCCTGGACGCCACCTATCCGCTGGGCGATTACTTTTACTGTGGTGGAGTGGGCACCCTGGTGTAGAATACGCCGACAGTAGCCCCTGGACCCACCCTGGAGCTCCCTTTTCACCTTTCTTGGAAACGAAAGCGGCTCGGTCTCCCGTGTGGGTCCATTATAAGTGCCCACGTAACGCTGCGGCTTTTAAATGCCGCCGCCGTTTCCGGGCATCGAGGTGGAACGTGCAGCCGCCCCCGCCTCGTAACCGGCGCAGGCCTAGGGAGCGTGCCCGCACCTTTTCTGATTCTTTTGGGTTTCCCGCCAGTGAACCGCCGCGTCCCCTCGAGTCTCCCGCTAAAGCACTCCTCCAGTGCACATATATAGGTGGCTCGGGGGGAGGCGGTTCGTTCTTTCCTTAGCCCTTGCTTCTTGCGTACTGCTTCTTCGCCTTTGCTTCTTGTGAACCGCTCCCTTGCCTTTGCTTCTTGCAAACCATTTCTTCGCCCACATGGCACCGCCAGCGCCTCTGCTTCCTCCATCGACCGTCAAGGAGGTCGACGCTGAGAGGCTTGCCTGGTACGTTGCCGGTGATACCGTCCGCACTCGTGCCGGGACCGCCGCGCCCGGCTGCCGCCCAGGGGAAGTGCTCATCTTCAGCTGGGGGATGCTGGCGGGTCTCCTCCCGCCAGTTTTCGACTTCTACCTTGCCGTCCTCAACTTCTACTCCATCCACAACATTCACCTTCCTCCTAACTCCATCATCCTTCTTGCTGACTTTGCCCACTTCTGCGAGATGTTCGTGGGAGTGGCCCCCAATCTTCCCCTCTTCCGCTTCTTCTACTCCTTGCGCGCGGCCAAGGACCTTTCCACCACGGCAGGCTCCTGCCACCTCCGCCTTTGGGACGGCACGGCTTCTCGCTACATTCCGCTGGACTTCCGTTCCAACTGGAGGGCCTGGCGCAATGAGTGGTTCTACGCCGAGGACGACAGCGGCGTAGAGGTCTTGGAGTAACCGACCGGGCCAGCGGTCAGTACTCCCACCTAGGGAGCCCACGTCGACGAGACACCCGAGCTCCAGACGATGCTGGCCTGCGTGGACCATCTGCGAACAGCGGGCCTGACGGGTGGCATGGTTTTTCGGGACTACATCATTCGGAGAATCAGCCCTCTGCGCCGCTGTGCTCGCCTCGCTTGGCAGTACACGAGCCCTGACGACATGACCAGGATAGCTCCCGGAGGTGGGTCACTTGTTTTCTCTCTAAATTTTTTTTGGTGCTTTTTGCAACCACTACCGAGCTAACGATGGCTTTCCATCGCTCTCTTTTCTTCAGTCGCAGGGGACGACGAAATGAACATGGAACAAGGAACGGAAGGGCGGCCAGAGGGGGAAGGTTTCCCCCCTGTCCCCCGCCAAGCTTGAATCCTGGATGGGCTTGCTGGGCGCCTCCAGCAATGTCCCGCCTTTCCCGGTGGGCGCGCTTCCACTCTGTCAAGTGGAGCCCCGGGAACGCGTGGCGATCACCCGCGCCATGCCCACCATGGATGCCCTGGGACCGGTGAACACACCCCGCCAAGTGGCGTTGACGATCCGGGGCCCTCCTCCAGCAGGCGATCCGAGGGGGGGGCAAGCGCCCTGCTGACGATGACGCCTCTGGTGCCAGCCCCAGGAGGGTCCACGTCACGCCAGGAGGCGCGATGACCACGACCGGAGCGGGGAGCTCTACAGCGGCCGCAACGTCCACTTCGGCTGGCGGCGCCATGACAATAGCTCTGTCGGCACCAATCCTTCCTCCTCCGCCGCCGCCGGCGCAGGTCGACCCTCCGCCGCCGCCGGCGCAGGTCGATCCGCCTCCGCCCGGCACGGTCCTTCCTCCACCGCATGGCAGGTCGCTCCGCCCGATACCGGCGTCGCGAGGAATGCCTTCGCCGGCCATGCCTCATTTCAGGAGGCCTTCTGCCGGGTACGCAAACAGACACACATCATGCTGTCAAGTTCGTTTCATTTGAGAGGCTTACCTCTTTTTTACCTTCAGGGCGTCTACTTCAAGGGCCCCACGGCGACCAGGCGGCCAGCTGCAGCGATCTGGCTGCGGCGGACGAGCACCAAGGCGACCCAGGCGGCCACCAGGTGGCCACCGCAGGGGCGGCTGTCCTACCGCCCGGAGGCGGGATGGGCTTACCGACCACTCCGGAGGTCCCCAGCGCTCCAATCCCCTCGGCGGATGCGGATGCTCTGCTAGCCGCCCTCAGCGAACTGCACTCCAACGTGAGCGGCTGCCTCGCAACGAGCAGGGAGAGGCTGAGGGAGGCCATCGTGGAGAACAACCGCCTCCGCACGGAGGTGCAGTACTGGCGCGGCCGAGCAGAGAGGTCGGAGCAGGACCTGCAGCAGGAGAGGGAGCGAGGAACCCTCCGCGTCGAGGCAATCACCCGAGAGCGCGACGAGGAGAAGGGTGAACTGCTCCGCGCGGATGCCGAGGCCACCTCCATGCTGCGCCCTGCTTTTGACCGGATGGTGGCCAGCTTGGCACCATTGGGGTTGGAGCAGCCGGCCCCAATCGAGCAGACGGCCCAGCACTATGCCTTCTGCATGAGCCAGATTGCCGACTTCCTCACCTTCCTGCCTGGCGCCTTAGCCACCCGGTCCAGCCAAGAAGGGCGGGCGGTCGCGGCGGCCACGGTGTCGTACGTGCTCGCCTGCTGCGCAAGCCGGGACGCCAACTTCGACCCCCTGGCTACCATCCAGGGAGTGGAAGGAGACTGGGCCCGCGCCGAGGCGCTGGTCAGCAGCGCCGCCGAGCAGGTCGCCGATCAGCTCGAGATGGTCAACCCGGCGCTGGAAGCAATGGCTGAGGACGTGGCGCTCGAGCTGGACGTTGACCAGTGGAGTACTAGGCGGCCGCGGAAGCCGCGGCGGACGAGGAGTGAAGACTCCAGATTTAGCTTTTCCTGCTTTCTTCTTGTTGTTTTTTTTATTTTGCCACCCTCCGTAAAAGACTCCTGCAAGCCAGCTTCTTATTTATTAATGCATATGCTTCCTTTCGCACGTCTTATGTTTGGATGCCTGTTCGCGCCTCCACTACGCTGGTTCTGGATGAACAAAAAGACAGCCGCATGCTTTAAGTGTTAGATGGGGTGCAGAGCCCGGATCCCTCACGCCGGAATATCGCTATCTCAGGACCTTAAGACCCTGTGAAATTAATTACTCTCGCGGTCTCTTGGGGCCGAACACTTGGTCAGGTGTGGCAGGGTAGTAGGCTTTCGGTAGTGGTGTTTGTGTCGCCGGTTCTCACGGGGACACCCTTAGCATCATGACCGTGTTGAAAACCGTGCCAAACCAACCATCCGATCACCCATCCCTGCACGCCACGCTCACCCAGTGAGCCAACTTTTACCATCGAGAATTCAGAGAACCTTAATGTACTGAGGGCGAATACGCGGACACGGCCCATAGGGGCGCAAACCAGAAAAAAGAGAACAAAGGTGACAACTGCTTTGAATTAAGAACTGAACATTGGATTAAACAAAGGCGTCCCCCGACCAGCTTGGGAGAGGAAAGCTCAACCCGGCTGGTCGGGGAGCGCAGCTCTGTACTTACAACCTTCTCAGGGATAGAACTTGCGCAGGAGTTCTATGTTTTGGGAGTTTGCCAACTCCTCCCCATCCTCAGTGGCCAACCTGACCGCCCTGGGGCGAGAAACTGAGACCACCTTGAAGGGGCCCTCCCACTGGGGAGACAGTTTGTGCAACCCGGCATGCGTCTGAACTCTGCGCAACACCAGGTTGTAACACCCCAATTTTTGCTTTTCATGAATTTAAATGAAATTTGGCACTTTTGTGAATTTTTGGAATTTTCTGGAATTTATTTGGAATTTATTTGAATTTATTCCCTTTTGAAATAATTAAAGAATTTAACTTTGCAAATAAAATTTTGTTGGAAATATTTTATTTGAGTCCAAAATGTTCCAAAATATTTTCTAGAATTTTTCTGGAATTTTTCTGGAATTTTTCTGGAATTTTTCTGAGTGTTTTGCTATTTTTAATGAATTAAATGAATTTCTAGGAATTAATTTGAATATTTAATCGCTGGAAAAACCCAAACCGGGTTTTACTATTCCTCCGACCGGACCCGAGTCTGAGTCAGACTCGAGTCCGACCCGGACCCGACCGCGCCAGCCGTCTCGGTCGAACCACGTCACCAAACCCTAACGCGCGTGAAACCTCGGGTGTCAACTACACCCTTTGTGTAGCTTGAAAGGGGAGCATACCGATGCGATGGCATGGTACCCGTCCAACGGTATGTCGGTCCCATACTTCGCCTTGGTTAAGGGAAGGGATGGTGTATGGCAAAAACCAGAAAGGTTCACTTGTGTAGTTAGCCGTTTCCGAAAGGCTTTGTTACGATCACTCGCCTTTGTGGTGTTTGGCTGTATCTTGTGGGTAAAGTGCATAACCTCTGCAGAGTGTAAAATCTATTCGAATAGCCGTGTCCGCGGTATTGGACATTGCTCGGGGATTACAGTCAAGGGTTAGACTTTCTTGGAAAAAAAACTCGAACTTGAGAGGTTTGGTTTGGTTAAATGATGATGTTGATGGAAATGTGGACTAGGAATGGGAAAGATGTTTATTTAACTCCTGGAAAAGTTATTGATATTATACTTGTATTTACTGCTTTCGAATCTACTTATGATACTTGTCAAATCTTTGTTTCGCAATTATACCTTGAGCTATTCCTTTGTATTAAGCCATGCATGTAGTATATTAGCTTGCATTCTGTGCATGACTTGCTGAGTACCAAGTACTCACCCTTGCCGCAAAACAACACCAGTTGAAGAAGAGACGACGCCAGCTTTAGAGGAGGAATATCAGGAGGAGCCGTCTAACTAGGGATCGAGTCCAGTCAGTTGCCTGTGGCATATTGGTTGGCGCCACGCGGTTTCCTCAGTCTCAGACTCGGCTGGAGTCCACTCAACAACGAACTCTGCCAGCTTTTGACTCTTGATCACAGTGCGGGGGGAGAATTTGAGACCAAACTCCCCCAGCTCCACAGACCACTTGGCAATGCGGTCTTCAGCTTCGTGGTTGTGAAGAATCTCGTGCAAGGGATAGGCAGACACCACCGTGATCTCCCTTCCTTGGAAATAATGCCGCAACTTCCTGGACGCCACCAGCACAGCATACACCATCTTCTGAACTTGCGGGTACCTTGTTTCTGCACCATGTAACATAGTAGACTGGCCGCTGGACACCTTTGCGCTCCGCCACCAATGCCGCGCTCACCATGCGGGAGATCGCCGCTACGCATAACAAGATGGCGGCTCGCCGACTTCGGGCGACCAAAGACCGGAGGGGAGGAGAGGTATTTCTTCAACTCTTCAAGTGCTTGTTGCGCTTCCGTAATCCACTCGAAGGAGTTGGTCTTCTTCAGCAGCTTGAAGAAGGGGAGGCTCTTTTCCCCAGCTGGGCTATGAACCGGCCGAGAGAAGCCAGGCGACCAGCTAAGCACTGCACTTGCTTGAGCCTTGTGGGTGGTTGCATGCACTCGATGGCCGCGATCTTTTCCGGATTGACCTCGATTCCACGGTTGGAAACGAGGAACCCAAGCAGCTTTCTAGATGACACACCGAACACACACTTCTCAGGGTTCAGCTTCAAGCAATACTGCCGGAGGTGGGAGAAAGTCTCTTCTAGATCTTCGACAAGCCCAATAGTCTTTTTGGTCTTTACTACCAAATCATCAACATATACTTCAAGATTTCTCCCAATCAGCGACCGAAATACAGTGTGCATAGCTCGCTAGTAGGTTGAACCAGCGTTCTTCAACCCAAAAGGCATTCGGATATAGCAGTACATGCCCAGAGGGGTCACAAAAGCAGTCTTATATTCGTCTTCCCGCGCCATGCTGATCTGGTGGTAGCCGGAGTAGGCGTCTAGGAAGCACAAGACCTCGCACCCTGCTGTGGAATCGACGACGATGTCTATCCGCAGTAGGGGATACGGGTCCTTGAGGCAGGCTTTGTTGAGGTCGGTGAAGTCGATGCACATCCGCCATGTCCCATTCGACTTCTTGACGAGTACAGGGTTGGCCAGCAACTCGGGATAGGTGGCCTCCCGTACAATCCTCGCCTGCAGCAGTTTCTCTACCTCGTCCCGAATGGCATCCTACCGCTCTGGTGCCTGCCTCCGGACTTTCTGCCGGATTGGGTGCACTCCAGGGAGCGTTGCCAAGCGATGCTCAATCACCTCCCTAGGGACCCCGGTCATTTCAGATGGTTCCCAGGCGAACACATCCAGGTTAGACCGGAGGAAGGTGACTAGCGCGTCTTCCTATTTGGTGCTGAGGTTGGCACCAATCTTCATGACCTTCCCAGAGCCGTCCTCACCCACGGAGACCACCTTCACCTCACCCGAGGAACCAGGTGAGGTGCAGGCCCTAACCGGGGGGGAGCTCTGGGCATTCGTCCTCACCTCGAGCCGAGCAGGTGGTGCCGGTCAGGTCTTGCACCTGCTTGCTGAGGCGCAGGGCTTCCAGCCGATCCACCTTCACGGTAATCGGGCCTCCAGGCCCAGGGATCTTCATCATCATGTAGACGTGATGCGTGGCCGCCATGAACTTGACCAGAGCTGGTCGGCCAAGCAAAGCATTGTAGGGAAGGTCGAAGTCCACGATCTCGAAGTTGATTTTCTCCGTTCGGAAGTTCTCCACACTTACGAATGTGACATGCAGCCGGACCTGCCCTAGGGGCGTCAAGCCCACCCCAGGGGAAACTCCGTAGAAGAGAGGGGTCGGGCACAACTCATAAGGAATTTGGAGTGCCTTGAATGCCCCTACAGACATAAGGTTGATGGAGCTCCCTCCATCGACAAGCACTCGCCCGAGTCTCGCATTCCGGACCGTGGGAGAAACCACGATCGGGAGATGGCCCGGTCCTGAGGTGCTCTCCAGGTGGTCGGCCTGACTGAAGGTGATCGGCTCCTCCGACCATTTCAGTAGCCTGCTCGCCCCGGGGGTTGGCACGGTGGCGCACACTTCTCTTACCTCTCGCTTGTACTGCGAGTTTGAACAGTAGGTGGCGGAGCCACCATGGATGAACGCCACCGTGTGCTCTGCTTGCTAAAAGGCCAGCGGAGCAGGGTCTTCACCCGCGTCATAGCGGTCGTCTTCGCGGCGCTCCTTAAGTCGCCGCTCCACCAGCTTGGACATGACCTGGCAATCCGCCAGGTCATGTCCGTTGGTCCTGTGGATGGGGCAGTAAGGTCTGCCCCCGTCGTCTTCTCGGCGGGGCGACCGGCGATCCCCGTGGTCACCTCGCGGGCCTCGGCGATCACCCCTCCTGTCCTGGCGGTCGCGCTTCTGGGGCTTGTCCTCGGGCTCGGTGACTAGGACATCTCCGGCTCCGATTTCTTTGCGCTTCTTCTTCTTGTTGTGATCGGAAGCCTTTGAGGTTCCCGCCTCGCCGTGGCCGGATGGCCCCGCCGCGCGCTCCCGGGAGAATAGCTCGAAGGTGGTCGAAACGGTGCGGGTGGCCATCTTCTCCCGCATCTTCTGATCTTGGACCACCCTCCGGAAGGCGATAATCACCGATTGCTCGGAGATCCGGGGGATCGTGTTTCGGCAGTGGCTGAACCGCCGAATGAACTCCCTCAGGGACTCCCCCTTCGTCTGCTCCAGAGCGTGAAGGACGTCCTCCACACCCGGCTGAGTGTAGGAACCCTGAAAGTTGGCGACGAACATGTCGCACAATTCTTCCCACGAGTGCACAGAGCCTCGGGGGAGGTTCAACAGCCAGGAGCGGGCAGAGCCCGTCAGCGATGTCGGGAGGTAGTTGGCCATAATCTTCTCAGACCCTCCCGCGGCACGCACCACTGTGGTATAGATCTGTAGGAACTCCTTCGGGTTGGTGGTGTCGTCATACTTCTCGATGGACACGGGGCGGAATCTCTCCAGCCACGCAGCTTGGCGTAGGCGGAGGGAAAACGCCTGGCACCCGACGTTGTAGGGGGAGCAATACCGCTCGCCCGCCCCTCGGCCCCGAGATGGAGTCGAGGAGTGTGAATCTACGCTCTCCCTAGAGCCAGGGAGCAAGGTCTCCCCCCGACCACTAGACATCGGGCGGCCCACGCGGTGCTGCACGTGTGCATGACGTCCTGTAAGGACGTCGCGCAAGTCACCGACGCGCTGGGACCTCCTTTCGTCTAGGCGGGCCCTCAGATCCCCGTGGCCCCCCACCGTCTTGGGGGAACCACGGGAAGAAGTGGGAGCACGTGCACGTCCCCCTGTACCCAAGGGGGCTGCAACCTGTGCTCCCTTACCTTTGTCCCGACCCTCGAGACCGGGAAAAGTTGTGGCCGTGCGGCTAGAGGCTTGCGCGTCCATCACGCGCACGCCCTGCCGCCAGAGGCCGGAAGCCCCCGGCTGATTTGCCGTCTCCACCTGCTGTTGGGCGGCGTCCACTAGGCTGGCGATGTCCCGTAGCCATGGGGCGGCTGGGGTTTCGCCCCCTAGCGCAACCGGGGGGTGATCGAGGAGCAGCCGGGCCGCATGAAGATTCCGTGCCGGGGTGTCATCTCCCATGAGGAGACGCCGCCGGATGGGCAGGCCTCCTTTCGCAGGAGACACCGCCGGACGCGCCGGAGGGGCTTTCGTGGAGATCGCTCGAGAGACGGGGAAGGGAAACAGTAGCGAAGCTTGCAAAGGGACGCACAGGTTTACCCAGGTTCGGGCCCTCCTCACGAGTAATAGCCCTAGTCCTGCTTGTGTTGTTATTGATTGTGTTCTTGGAGGAAATCGCTCGAACAATGAATCCGAGGCCCACAGACCCTTACCCCAGAGGAGGAGGATCCGGTCTCAAAGACTCGAACCCTGTCTCCAGAGGTGGACTAGCAGAGGAGAGGAAGAAGAACTAGCCGAACCCCACCGAACCCCCTTTTCCATGCACCCCGGCTCCCTTTTATCCTCGGGCTGGCTGGGGCGCATGGGAGACTTACATCGGTGTACCCCTCTTATTACATTGCCATACCGCATTTAATGCACCTGTCACTATTCCTGAATTGCACTTAATGCTTCCGACACAGCCGACTTTGCCCCGGCCTTGGGACCCATGTGCCTACCGGCTCCGCACGCCTCGCCAGGGGGGAGATTTCGCCATGACGTCATCCGCAATAAATGCGCACGCTGGGAGCACGCGCCGTCACACTGTGGTCTTCATTACCTCCATTTAATGCGCACGGTATACATTAAATGCCCTTGACCCTCTGTGCGGCGGCACAGACCGCTAGGTGGCCTTGGGAACTGAGCGCCAGCGGCGTGGCCTGGACGCCACCTGTCCGCTGGGCGATCACCTTCACTGACCGCCAGCGGCGTGGCCTGGACGCCACCTGTCCGCTGGGCGATCACCTTCACTGACCGCCAGCGGCGTGGCCTGGACGCCACCTGTCCGCTGGGCGATCACCTTCACTGACCGCCAGCGGCGTGGCCTGGACGCCACCTGTCCGCTGGGCGATTACTTTTACTGTGGTGGAGTGGGCACCCTTGTGTAGAATACGCCGACAACTTCGATCCAGAGAGCTCGCTTTGTGGCCTTTCAGCTGAAGGGCCAAGCGGATATCTGGTGGAAGGGGGTTCTTGCTGCGAGGGCCCCCGCTCTTGGACCGGTCAATTGGGAGGACTTTGTGGTTCGCTTTTGAACCAAGTTCTACCCGGAGTCCTTTCTTGAGATGATGGAGCATACTCTGTCGACTCTCACCCAGGGGAAGAAGTCGGTGGCAGAGTATGAGGTGGAGTTTAACAATGTGGTGCGCTTTGTGCCAGCTGTGGCAGCGAGTGACAGGGAGAAGGCGAGGAGGTTACATAGGGGCCTCAATCAGGAGTTCAGAGTTGCCATGGGGGCGACTGTCCCTCGTGACTTCTGCTCCGTAGTGGAGTAGGCGAAGGGCATGGAGCTCGAGTTGGAGCTCTCCAGGGATAAGCCAAATCCTGGCGGTTCAGGGGTTCCACCAGCTCCTGGCGGTGGCCAGAAGAGGAGCTTTGGTGGAGGAGGTGGGTCTTCTCAGCGACCTACCTTCAAGAAGTTCAAGGGGGGACAGAGTTCCTCCTCAGGGGTTAAGTGGAAGCAGCCTCAGTCATCTTCCTCGCGGGTGGCTGTTCGTCCTACTCCAGGGCAGGGAATGATCTGTTTCAAGTGCAGTGGTGGACACCGTGCTCCGGAGTGTGCTTGGTCCGGGGACTGCAACCATTGTGGCCAACCTGGCTATATGGGGCAGGTCTGCCGGATGAATCCCGGTAACATCATCAAGTGGGAGCCCTTGCCTCCTGCTCCCACTCCAGCTGCATCTTCCAGAGAGTCGGTGCAAATGTTGGCGGCTACTGCTCCCCCGTAGCCCTCTGCCTAGGCGCCACCTGCGGCCTATTGGTGCCCGCAGCCGTTGGCTCCTCCTCAGCTCGCCCCATCGCCCCCAGTTATGCTGGGGCATCAGCCGGGTGTCGGGGTTCCTGCTGCCCCGGCGCCACTAGGAGTGTACGCCTTGCCGACTGCTGAATCAGCTGGGCATCCGGAGGTGGTATCAGGTACTTTGCTTGTGGATTCAGTTGATGCCTTTGTTCTTATTCATTCCGGAGCATACTATTCTTTTGTATCCTTTGAGTTTGCTAGTAGAGCTAAGTTGGGAGTGCAGCGGATTTCTGAGTCTGTGTTAGTCAGTTCTCCGGGGGGTCTTATTGCAAGTTCCTTGGTTTGCCCGGGTTGCACTATTACCATTGATGTTGAGGTTTTCTTTGCCAATCTTGTGGTTATTCAGTTGGCCCCTTTTGATGTCATTTTGGGCATGGACTAGTTGCATCAGTACAATGCCAAGATTTGTTGCTTTTGGAAGACAGTTGCCTTGTAGGCTCCGTCAGGAGGGGAATTGACTTTCTAGGGTGGCATACCCTCTAGTTCCATCTTTGCTTTGGCTAGTCTGTTTCCTGGTCGCCGTATGCGGTAGTTGGGTTTTCTCATGGCAATTCAGAGAAGCCATCTTCTTTAGCATCAATTGAGGAGATTCCTGTGGTGAAGGAATTTGTTGATGTGTTCCCTGATGAGTTGCCTGGTTTGCCTCCTAAGAGGAGTGTGGTGTTTAGAATTGATGTTATTCCTGGCACACGACCTATTTCTATTTCTCCATACCACTTGGCTCGTCCTTTTCAAGACGAGTTGAAAAAGCAATTGGAGGATTTGTTGGCCAAGGGTTTTATTCGGCGCAGTGTGTCACCATGGGGAGCACCCATCCTTTTCGTCTCGAAGAAGGAGGTAGTTTGAGGATGTGCATTGACTATCGTACTCTCAATCAGGTGACCATCAAAAACAAGTATCCATTGCCTCGTATTGAGTATCTCTTTGACCAACTGAAGGGAGCAAAGGTGTTCTCTAAAATTGATCTTCAGTCTGGTTACAATCAGATTTGTGTGAGGGAACAGGTTATTGAGAAGACTGCTTTCTCCACTAGGTATGGGCACTATGAATTTAAAGTTATGTCTTTTGGACTAACTAATGTTCCTGCTGTTTTTATGGAGGCAATGAATCGTATGCTACACAAGTATCTTGATGATTTTGTGGTAGTTTTCATTGATGACATTCTGGTTTATTCTAAATCAGAAGAAGAGCATGAGCAGCACCTGAGACTTGTGCTGAGTACATTAAGGGAGAATTAGTTCTATGCTAAATTAAAGAAGTGTGAGTTCTGGATTTCAGAGGTGGGTTTTCTTGGCCATATCATCAATCCAGAGGGCATTTCTGTGGATCCCAGTAAAGTCTCAGCAGTTTTGGACTGGAAGAGACCCTCTAATGTTAAAGAGGTGCGTAGCTTTCTTGGGTTGGCATGGTATTACTGGCGTTTTGTGTAGGACTTCTCCATCATTGCTAAGCCGCTTTCGCGGTTGATCCAGAAGGGAATGAAATTTCAGTGGACTGCTGAGTGTGAGCGCAGTTTTTGCACTTTGAAGGAGAAGTTAGTGACTGCTCCTGTTCTTACCCTCCCCGAGCCTGGAAGGCGCTTCACAGTCTATTCTGATTCCTCTTGAATGGGACTTGGATGTGTGCTCATGCAAGATGGCAAGGTGATTGCTTATGCATCGAGGCAGTTGAAAAAGCATGAGCAGAATTACCCCCCTCATGATCTTGAGCTAGCCGCTGTGGTCTTCGCCTTGAAAATTTAGAGGCATTATTTGTATGGTGAGTCTTGTGATATCTTCACTAATCACAAGAGCCTCAAGTACATCTTTACCCAGAAAGATTTGAATTTGAGGCAGAGGAGGTGGCTAGAGTTGATAAAGGATTATGACCTCACAATCCAGTAACATCCTGGCAAGGCGAATGTGGTGGCTGACACCCTCAGTTGCAAGACAAAGCCCCTAGTCATTGATTGTCTTATTGCTGATTTTGAGCGGCTGGGAGTTTCTTATTGTTTTGCGGGGACCGTGCAAGCTGAAACTCAATTGATTCTTAAGTCAGCAATCCCAAAGCGTGTGCGGGAGGCACAACAACATGGTCGGTTGCTCCAGCAGGTGAGGAAACGCCTTGAGGATGGTAAGACTGGGGATTTTTCCATTGATGATGCGGGATCTCTGAGGTTTCAGGGTCGCCTTTGCGTACCTTAGAAATCCCAAGCCAAAGATGATATCCTGAAATAGGCTCATCGAACCCCGTATACGGTCCATCCTGTGGAGACCAAGATGTACAGGGATTTGAAAAAGAACTTCTGGTGGAAAAGGATGAGAGTTGACATTGCTAAGCATGTGGCATTTTGTGGGGTTTGCCAGAAGGTTAAGGCTGAACACAAGCATCCTGCCGGTCTGTTGCAGCCATGTCGGGACCCGGATTTGCAAATCCGGACCCTTTGTGTATTCTGCACTAATCTAGGATCACACTAGTGCACACAGGCTCAACATTGGTAATTATCACAATCATACTCAATGAAATAATAAGGTACTTTATTTAAAATATCAAAACTAGTTGCTCGACCTTATGGTCAAGTTACAAGAGTACGCCTCGCAGGGCTAAAGTCTTACTCAAATAAAACTGCAGCGGAATTTAAAGAAAACGTGTGGCGCCAATCAATATGCCACAGGCAACTGACTGGGCTCTCTCCCTAAGTAGACGGCTCCTCTTGAATCTCTTCCTCCAAAGCTGGCGTCGCTTCTTCTTCAACTGGTGTTTGTATTTTGCAAGGGGTGAGTACTCGGTACTCAGCAAGTCATGCACAGAATGCAGTCTAATATTCTACATGCATGGCTTATTACAAAGGATAGGCTAATAGGTACATTTGCAATAAAGCAGCATGTATAAATACAGTAATAGATTGCAAAGCAGTAACAATAATGAATAGAGTACTTTCACAATGATTGCACAAGTAAAGCATTTCCCAATCCTAAGTCCAATTCACCATTCCGAGCCTAAGCATTTTCTAAAGACCAAGTTATTTTCATGAAAGTCTACTCCTTGACTGTAATCCCCGAATAGTGTCCAATACCGTGGACACGGATTTTCGAATAGATTTTACACTCTGCAGAGGTTATACACTTTACCCACAAGATACAATCAAACACCACGAAGGCGAGTGTCCGTAACAAAGCCTTTCCAATGCCTATCTAAACCCAGTACTACTCGCTAAGGTTTCAACACTGGTGGGACTAGTTACCACATCTAGGGCTCCCCTCTTGCGCCATGTGAGCCACCCGTGCGAGGACTGGTTACCACTACCCGGGCCTCACACCACCACAATAGTACCGAAGTTTAGAGTCAACAAATTAATCAGCTAGGTCTGCCCCATTCCAGACTTGTGGTTGTAAGAATGACTCAGTTCAAAGGCTTGCAAGGTTAAGTACTTAATTGACTAGGGCAAGACTACCCAAAGAACCAAAACGACTTTCCCGATACCAATCCTAGCCCCCTGATCAACTTGCCACTTGCCCCAGTCTAAAGCATTTTTATCAAACCCCAATTGATTACCATGCACCACGTGCGATCAACATCATCATCAACAACACATGACACTTCATCAAAGCATGTTCCATATCTCATTAAGTCAACATTAATGTTTGATTATCCAAAATCATGTCATGACTACGTGGTAGGGCTAAGCATTATTCTACAGCGGTCAAATTACCCATGTTGGCAATTTAATAATGTCCAACTAAATAATCCACAACTAGGGCGACAAGGGTTCATGGTACACAATTATTCATGTCAAGGTGGCATACAACAAATTAGCATTTAACTATTCCCAGAAATAATTAAAGCATTTTCTAATGAAATTAGCATGCAATAATTTGAATCAAAATAATTTTCGAAAGCGGGAACAATATGATCAAAGAATAACTTGCCTTCAAAAAGTACTTGGTCAGGCTCTTGAGCTGGCTCCTGGGTCAAAACTTCACCTTCGAAGCCTTCAGGCACTTCAACGTCTATCCGTAACGTGCGCAAATAGAAATAAATAATTAAACAGTAGACAAAAAGTGTCCAAAAATTCAAATAAAATTCATAAACAGGAAGAGCACAATTTTACAAATTTTTAGAAATTTGAATCGCCCAAATCGGAGTTAAAACGTCAAAGTTATAGCCGTCTGAAGTTTAAAAAATCAAATAAAAGAATAAACCGAATTAATTCATTTATTTTTCTATTGAAAAATCCGAATATGACGTCAGCATTGTGTCAGCGGGGATTTTGAATTTCCACCGAATTATTTTTCTAAAGAAAAATCGGATTATGACGTCAGCATTGCGTCATCCAATCCATTGACTCAGTCCACGGCTCGGGCTTGGTCCACCGTGGACCCGGTCCATAGGTACAGAGCCACTAACACGTGGGTCCCACTCGGATGACGTCATTGCTGACGTCATCGAGCTTGGCCGAACCGCTCTGGCACGCGGGCCCCACCGTGACGTCAGCATGACGTCACGGGTGATGTCATGGAGCGGTTGGGCCAGATGCTGACATGCGGGCCCATTGCTAACGTCACGCGTGACGTCAGCGACGACCGGGCGACACTGCGCTGATCGCGTCGGTTCGGCTCCCGGACACGTGGCGCAATTTGGGCCGTCGGTTTGAAATCCGACGGTCCGGATCAGATCTAATCCCTCTACAGTGCGGGTTAACGCGGTTGATTTGGGCCGTACGAGACGGTCGAGATCCGATCAGATTTCACTGCATCGCGGGGCAATGTGGCATGACGCGGCGGCTGACGCGTGGCAAGATCTACACCGTTCGATCTTGATCAGACGGCTGGGATCGTATCTAGCGCTACAACGCGAAGCAAATCTAACTGTACGATCTAGATCTAACGGCCAAGATTGGATCTAGCACGGTGCGGTTACGGGCTACGGGGCTTCGTCTATGCCGCAGGATCTAGATCCAACAGCCTACGTTGACCCGATCCACGGCTAAACAGTATGGCTACGTGGCTTAACCCAAGCCCTACAATCTGGATCTAATGGTCTAGATATAATCTGGTTTCTGCATGTGTTAGGGCGCACGTGAACTCACTGCCACGGTCAGATCTTGATCGAACGGTGGAGAAGCTTCGCGGGCGTTGATGGCAGTGCGGCGGCTCGAGCTTGCCGGAGCCGAAGATGACGACACACAGCGCGGCGCTACTGGGCTCCTCCGGCGAGGTGAGTGGTCTCCACGGGTATGGCTCAACGCGAGGACCTCGGATCGGACCTCAAGCACGACGGGGAACGGCGGTTCACGGCGGAGGAACACCAAAACCCGAACCGAACCCTAAACCAACTTCGGCGAGAAATTACGGCGGCTAGGGTGCGGCTTAAGGGGTGAGACTTGGGGCAAAACGTGCACAATGGAAAGGGGGTCACGACACGGGTGGCGGTGCAATAAATAGGGCCTCAGCGTCCGAGTTCTCCGCGGAAATCTCGGCGCGGCCGTTGCGCGGTGGAAACCGAGTTGGGCTCGGAGATGACGGTGACGTGGCGCCATCCCGTGCATCCATCCGGCCCTGATCGGACGGCTCGAGGAGCGGGGCGACGTGGCGCAACGCCGGCCGTTGGATCGAGATCCAACGGTCACGCGGGTTAGGATTTGGGTCGGCTCGGTCTGGCTCAGACGCGATTCGGTCGGACTCGAATCAGACTCGAGTCTGACTCGGGTCCGGCTCGGTCGGAGGAATAGTGAAACCCATTAGGGTTTTCCAGCGATTAAATAATTAAATAAATTTCTAGAAATTCAAATAATTCAAGAAAAAATAGCAAAATAATTAGAAAAACTCCAGAAAAATTCTGTAAAATACTTTGAGACTTTTGGACTCAAATAAAATATTTCCAAAAAAATTTTATTTAAACTTTTAATTATTTAATTATCTCAAAAGGGAATAAATTCAAATTAAATCCAAATAAATTCCAGAAAATTCCAAAAATTCACAAATACACTTGAAATATAATAAAAGCAAAAATTGGGGTGTTACAAGTCACTGGAGATTCCTGTCTGGCCTTGGGACGACATCTCTATGGACTTTGTGGTTGGCCTACCTCGTACACCATGAGGGAAGGATGCTATTTGGGTTGTGGTGGACCGTCTTAGCAAGTCCGCTCACTTCATTCCTATCCGCACTACCAATTCAGCGAGCAAGTTGGCTCCCATTTATGTGCGGGAAATTGTGAGACTACATGGTGTGCCTAAGACGACTATCTCTAATCGGGATGCAAAATTTGTCTCTAAATTCTGGGAGAGTTTGCAGAGTGCTTTGGGCACACAGTTTCGTCTTAGCACCGCTTTTCATCCTCAAACTGATGGGCAATCTGAGCGTACCATTCAGACCTTGGAGCATATGCTCAGGGCTTGTGTGATGACATGGAAAGGTAGCTGAGAAGATCATTTGCCACTAGCAGAGTTTGCTTACAATAACAGCTATCATTCCAGCATCCGGGTCGCCCCTTATGAAGTGTTGTATGGCCGAAAGTGTAGATCACCGATTTGCTAGGATGCAGTGGGAGAGAGAGTGGTCCTTGGACCAGATTGGGTTCAACAAACTATTGATCGGGTGGCAGAGGTGCGACAGAACCTTCTTGCAGCTCAGAGTAGACAGAAAAGCTATGCTGATGTGAGAAGGCGAGATTTAGAGTTTGAGGTGGGTGATAGCGTACTCTTGCGAGTGTCTCCCACTAAGGGTGTGGTTCATTTTGGCACCAAAGGGAAGCTTAATCCGAGGTATGTCGGCCCATTCCCTATTACAGCTCGAGTTGGTAAGTTGGCTTATCGCTTGGAGCTACCGGAGTCGATGCAAGGGGTCCACAATGTGTTCCATGTTTCCATGCTAAGGAAGTACTTGCATGACCCAGAGTTGGTGGTTCCTTTGGAACCATTGGTGCTTGATCAGAACCTCACTTTCGAGTCCCGGCCCATGAAAATTATGGGGAATTCGGAGCGAGTGTTGAAGAATAGAACGCTCAAATTTGTTAAGGTCCTGTGGCCGCACCAATCTGAGAGAGAAGCGACCTCGGAGTTGGAGTCTCGCGTGCGTGATCAGTACCCAGAATTATTCTCATCAGGTATGAAGTGTAAAACTTGGTTTCTTTCATTTGGTTGTTTGCATAGTGGTGTGTCTCGAATTCGAGGTCGAATCCTATTAAGGGGGAGAAAATGTGACATTAGAGAATGTGACATTATAGAATGTGGCATTACGGTACGAGGTTATACCGTGTTTTTGGGCTTTTTCAAGTTTTTGGGCCTCTCCTTGGGAGTTTGGGCCTTATGGGAGATAGTTTGGGCCTTGGGGGAAATAATTGGCCGTCGGGGGGGGGTTTGGCCCATGTGGGGGAAAATCTTGCCAACCCTTAGGGTTTCTCCCCCCTTCCGCCCCACCACCCCTAGCCCTTGTGTGGTGCGCCCCTCCCCCCATAGCCCCCCTTGCCCTCTCCTCTCCCTAGCCGCACCTCCCCATCCCCCATTGCGCCACCCCCTCCCTCCCCTCCTCACAGATTTGATGTTTAGGTGCTGTGGTTAGATGGATTTAGGAAGATTACAAATCTGTCACGCGTTCTGTTCTCGGGCAGATTAGGTCGTCGATCTTTGGATGCGAATTAGAGAATTTTAGAAGTGTTTCCTGGGGGGACCGGTTGTTGATAAAGTTGTAGGTAATCGAAATACCTTTAATTGAGAATTGAAAATGCTAAATTCTGTTCAGCCGTTCAAAATTTATGGTCGTTTTACCGAGCGCTGTCCAATCTGTGATGTGAATGGTACAATCTGTGATCAACTGTATATTAGAGGATTTTAGAGGCCGAAATAGTTTTCGTGAATAATTAGAAAAAGATGGAAAATTTCCTAAGGTTCGAGAAAATGTACTCGTTTACCTGATTTGGAGTTGCAGAACTCAAGTTATGCTTGTTGGAAGCCTACTGCCCCGTTGGAAATATTCTTTGTTTTTCGGGTTTTAGGAATGGGTTGCGAAGTCGGCGTAGTCGATAGTTCTTGTGTTGTTTTGTGGGCATGTTTTTTAGTGTTTAATACCTATGTGCAGGTGGTGTGACCCCGGGAGTGCCTTCCACATCTCGCCACTCCGTCTCACGCGGTCGAATGCAAGTGTATTGGAATGGTTTTGGGCTTGGGTGGCCATTTAGATTTGTAGAGTTACAATATAAGTACATGATGTGTTAATTTGCCATGTTTGCTCCTTGCTTGTGATATGATGAACATGATTAGATAATGGCTATGCAATTGTCATATTGAGTAGTTATACAAGTTCATACATGTTTATGACATATGTGCATTCATAATGGAAGAGGTGACCCATTCTAATGCGGGCCTCTGTGTTCACATGTAGTAAACACAGAAGACCTACCTTGTAGTCCCATCCACAGTTGTGAATGGGAGCGAGTTAGTAAGAGTAGGCACCCTCCACAGGATGGAAGGAAAAGAGGGTGCACAACGACGGGTGTGCACTCGGTAATACCGGTATGTGCTAAGCAAAGAGACATGTGCATTGCATTGCATGAATGAAAAGTTAATGATGATGTTTCATGAGATGTTGATGAGAATGTTAATGAGTACTGTTATTGTTTTATTCCATTGCAATACACTTTGCTGAGTGATGAACTCACGCTTATGGTTTTATGTTGTTTTTAGGTACCATGAATTCGGCATACGGTAAAGGGAGTTAGCATTGTCTCCACTTAGTTTCACTCATCTAGACAACTACACACTCATTCGTAGTTGTGATGGTTATTTTGTTGCTCTCAACTTGGTTTATGCTATATTGTGTGTTTGGTTTTATTGTTCACTTCGTATTGGTTCATCAAACGTTTGAATTCATATTCTTGGCTTGAACTGATGCTATAACTCCTGTTATTGCTATTTTAGATGTCATCTGTTATGCTATTGCGTTATGATAATATTATTGTTGCTTCAAACAATGGAAAAACAAAGTATATGCTGCCGAATTTTCGTCTAAGCAATTAGCGTAGTTGCTGTAATTTATTGTTAAATATGTGTTTTTGGTTGCTTCTAGTATCGTTTGGGTGACATTTGCGGCATACTAGGTGCGGGGTGTTACACTAGGATACGTACTATCGACGTTTGTTGTCAGTGTTTGCTGTCGGCAATAATGAATATGGGGCTGGGAGCTGGATCCAAGCTTGATGGTCACACAAGAGATAAGGGTTTATACAGGTTCAGGCCCTCAACAGAGGAGGTAATACCCTACTCCTATGCTCTGGAATTAGGAGCAATATGTTTCTCACATTGTGTCCCTTTCTCTAGGGACCCCTGCCCCCTTTATATAGGGAAGGGGCGGTAGAGTCCGACTCGGTTACAAGGAAGAATCCTAGTCGGTTATGAGATAAGATTCTATCCCTACCCTTCCTTTCTGGATGTTCTTACAATCGTATCTTTCCTGACAAGAATTAATTACCATCTTCTGGCCTTCCTTGTTAGATATGGTGGCGACCGTCCAAGTGGCGCCTAGCCTCTCACAGCTGGCTCGGCCTGCCACGTGGATACCCAAGGCATGTATTCCATAGTAGCCCCCGAGTGCTTCGCAATTGAGTTGCAATCTTTTTGGTTGCTCCCCAGCCGAGTCCTGCCTCGTGCCAAGTGCTTCCAGTACTTAATGTAGTTTCCTAATTGGCCTCCTTTTTATGTCGAGTGCACTATTGCAAGCAGGGAGATTGCAAAGAACTTGATAGAGCTCCATTGATCGGTAATTCTGAGTGGTACTCAATATTGCCATTGGGATACTAGTGATCGGCCCATCTTGGGGCGCACCACAATTTGAATAGGTGTCGGCCGAGTGGTACTTGTATCCAACTGCCGTGATGCACAACCGATAACCCAGCATGGGGCATACCCTTGGATGACACCCAATATGACTACTGGGGTTCTGGTGATCAGCCCATTTTGGGGCACACCATAACTATATCCATTAGGATATTGGTGATCAGCCCGTCTAGGGGTGCACCGCAGCTTGAATAGGTTTCGACCGAGTGGTCCCTATAGCTCAAAGTCAGCTCCTGATATCTAATTCCAACTCATGTGGAAACCAGCAATCGATCCATCATGAGGCATATCATGAGTGATTCCCAATGTAACCACCGGGATTCTGGTGATCTGCCCGTTTTTGGGCGCACCGCAGACTAAATAGTTTTTGGCCGAGTGGTACCTGTACCCCACTGTTGTGGTGTACAGCTGGCGGCCCAACATGAGGCGTACCCTTAGAACCAAACCCTGGTTCGAGCCTGAAACATAAGTTAGACCCAAATCAGGAACTTATGTCAGGCCCCAACCGTTTGTACAAGGCGAGGTATTTTTCCTGCCCAAGTGCGAAACCCTAGCGCCACCTCTGCTTAAATTGGCCCTTGGCATCCTCGAGGAGCCCTTACTCCTCACTCCGTGCCTTTTCCTCTTTGTCTTCTGACTGTTACGCCGCGCTCCTTCATTAGGATTCGTGCCGCCGCACTTCAGATCTCGCGCCAACGTCCTCACCGACGCCGAAGATGTCTTCCTTCACGCCAGTCGCGCCCGAGGATTGGACCACCTTGGTGACGACGGAGAAATGCTTGGAGGAGCTGGTCACCGCCGGAGTTCTTCCAGCGCTGGCGTTAATCAGCGCGCATCCGGCGGCCGATCAGTCCTGCCCTACCCCTCGCTCTAATAAGGTAGTTGTCTTTTGAGTCTTTCTTTCTGCGCGGATTCAGCCTTCCTACCTGTGCTTTTCTTCGTGGTCTTCTTCGTTTTTATGAAATTGAGTTGATTTACTTGAATCCCAATTCCATTCTTCAAATTTCCTTTTTTTTCATCTTTGCGAAGACTTTATTGGCATCATCCCCCATTTCAACCTTTTTCGCCACCTTTTTCTCTTCAAACCTTTTCCAAACAAGAGTGCCCCCAAAGTTGTTAGGGGTACCGGCTTTCAACTCCGTGACGGTCTGAAAAAGACCTATTTCTCCATTCCTTTCAAGTCCTCCAACAAGGGATGGCACCAAGATGCGCCAATCCTACTCCTTTCCTCCCTCCTTTCGCCAGGCACAGACCCAATTTGTCTCCCTCTTGGACCTCCGCCCCTCTGACAGCGAAATGGACAAGGTCGAGGAGCTCATGAGGATAATTGGTACATTGAAGGAGTCGGGGCTGACTGGGGTTGGCATAGCAGTTAGCTTCACCCTTCGCCGAGTGCAACCCCTCAAGGAACGAGTCCATCCAGGGTATGAATACTGCGGGGAAGTTGATCTCACTCGCGAGGTACCTGAACCAATCCCGGTCAAGGTATTTTCAAAGAGGATGAGTGATTTCTTTGCCCTGGGCGTCCAGACCAACACCAAGGGGTGCCCAAAGGGCTTCAACGTGAAGCACCTTTCACCTCAGGTAATGGTTTTTACACGCCAACGCTTTTGTCTTTAACTGTCGAGTAGTTTTTGTCTGATTGTGTGCCTGCTGCTATCTTGCAGGACCGACAAGCCTTCTTCTCCGAAGCTCTGCTCCCCGAGCACCCTCAGCACTAGGGAGCTAGGCAGAAGCGATCTGCCAGCCCTTCTTCTAACAAGCTGAGTGCGAAGAAGGGGAAAGAACCAGTGACTGCTAAGGGGCCGCTGAGCCCCCAACGCCCGATTGGGGGCCCGATGATCTGAGATCCCTTGGCTCCGCCCCCAGCGCGACTAGTGCCGCAACCTTCTAAAGCCGGCGCGCAGCCAGGCTCCTTTGCCAGTGGTTCGTCCACTCAGAAGGGACCCGGGGTAAAAATAAAGAGATCCAACAGGTAAGCGCTCCTATTGGCCCTTGTTTCTGCTTTGTAGGCTCGAGCCTTGAACGCCCACTATTTTCTTTTTCTCAAGGAACCGTCGGACGACATTCCTGTGGAGAAACTGGTCGAGATCCCTCAGGGATCCGAACCTGAGGACGCTCCCAGTTCGGACCAGGTGACTTTGCTGAGTGCCGTCGCACCCGAGGAGGTCGAAGCCGTCCCCGAATCGACGCTGACCTCCTCGCCACCTCACAATTCATCCTTGGGCCAGGCACCTTTGCTGAGTGCCGCCACGCCCAAGAAGGCTGAAGCCAACCCCGAATCGGCATTGACCTCCCTGCCACCTCGCGAATCGCCGCCGGCCTGCTCACCGCCTCGCCAGCATCCCAGGTCATCCCTGAGCCCAGTGACCCCAGAGGCCACCTCTTGCTCCTTGCCCAAGTAGAGGAGATCCCTCGAAAGGTGCGGTGGTTCCCGCGTCCTCACTATGGTGGTTCCCCGATAGATCGGTCTATCAAAACCTCCAAGTAGCTGCATTATACGCCACAACTCAGCGGCATATCCTCCCTTACGCTCGGCATAGTTGCTAATCATCTTCATCTGCCAAAGACACTCACGTAAGAACGCAACATTTTAAATCAAGTGGAGACAAAAGAATTCAGCAAGGGGTATGAACAAGAGAGAAGGGGATAAGTCGAGAATTCATTCATTATCTTGGCAAACTTTAATCTTTAGAAAATAGTTTTATCCTCATTACGACCATTCTAACTAAGGGTAGTCCTATAGTCAATATGGCTCTGATACCACCTCTGTCAGGACCCGAATTTGTAAATCCGGACCCTCTATGTATTCAGCACTAGTCCAGGATCACGCTAGTGCACACAGCCTCAACATCGGTAAATACCACAATCATACTCAATGAAATAGTAAAGTAATTTGTTGAAAAGGAAATATAACTGGTTTGCTCGACCTTATGGTCAAGTTACAAAAGTACGCCTTGCAGGACTAGAGTCTTACTCAAATAAATCTGCAGTGAAAAAATAAAGAAACGTGTGGCGCCAACCAATATGCCACATGCAACTGACTGGGCTCTCCCCCTAGTTTGTCGGCTCCTCCTGGAACTCCTCCTCCAAAGCTGGCGTTGATTCTTCTTCAACTGATGTTTTGTTGTTGCAAGGGTGAGTACTTAAAGCACTCAGCAAGTCATGCACAGAATGCAGTCTAATATTCTACATGCATGGCTTATTACAAAGGATAGGCTAAGACGGTTCTTTTGTAGTAAAGCACATTCATAAATAACAATAGTAGATTGAAAACAGTAATACAGCAATAGCAATAATAACTTCATAAACAATTTCACAAGTAAAGCATTTACCAGCCTGAAACAAGTTCATCATTTCCAACCCAAGTATCCATAAACCAAGTTCATTCTCATGAAGCCTAACCCTTGACTATAATCACCAAGTAGTGTCCAATACCGTGGACTCGGCTATTCGAATAGGTTGTACACTCTGCAGAGGTTATACACTTTACCCACAAGATACAGTCAAACACCACAAAGGCGAGTGTCTGTAACAAAGTCTTTTGGAAGCTTCTAACTCAACAAGTGAACCTCCCCGGTTGTTGCACACTACCCCTTCCGTTAGCAAAGGCGAAGTTTAGGTCAACCAACCGTTGGACGGGTACCTTGCCACAGCCCGTGTACGCTCCCCTGTACAACTACACCTAAGTATAGCTGACACCCTGAGGTATCACAAGCAGGTTATTAGCATCCTACTCAACTAGGTCTGTCCCATTCCAGACATGTGGTTGTATGATGGACTCAGTTCAAAGGCTTGCAAAGTTAAGTCCTTAGGGTGACCAAGGCAAGACTACCCAATTAGCCAAAAACCAAAACGACTTTCCCGGTGCCACACTTGGCCCACCAGAACAATCTTGCCACTTACCCCAGTCTAAATCATTTTATCACCCCCAGTTGATTACCATGCACCACGTGCCATCAACATCATCAATAACACATGTAACAGTTTCCAAAATCATGTTCCATCTCTCATTAAGTCAAGATTAATTTCTGACATTCAAAATCATGTCACTAACACGATTGCATGGCTAAGCAGGCTAATTACGATCTAATTAACCCATGTTGGCGAATTAATAATGTCCAACTAATATTCCACATCCTAGGGAGACAAATGATTCATGGCATACAATTATTATAGACAAGGTGGCATAACCATGTAGGTCACATAATTACTTCCCAGAATTATTCAAAAGCATTTTTAAATAAACTAGCATGCAATAATTTAAATAAACATAGTTTCAAAAGTGGTATCAACATGGTTAAAGAACAACTTGTATTCAAAAAGTACTGGTTCCTGGTCTTGAACTTGCTCCTGGGTCAAAACCTCTCCTTCGAAACCTTCGGGCACTTCAACGTCTACGCGAATCGGATAAATAAACACCAAATAAATAAACATAGAGAAAAACTCATGTCCAAAAATTAAATAAAATTCACCATTAAATAAATCTCAATTTTATAAAAATTTAGAAACTAGAATCGCCTCAATCAGATTTAAAACACAAAAGTTTTACCCGTTTGAAGTTTGAAAAATCAATTAAAAGAATAAATCGAATTAATTCATTTATTCTTCTATTGAAAAATCTGAATATGACGTCATCGCACATTTTTTATTTTCCACCGAATTATTTTTCTATAGGGAAATCGAATTATGATGTCAGCATTGCGTCATCCGGTCTACGGGCCTGGTCCATGGTTCGGTTTTGGTCCACCGTGGACCCAGTCCACGGGCGCTTGTCTCACTAACATGTGGGCCCGGCCTTATGATGTCATCGCTGACGTCAGCATGGCTCGGCCGAGGGGACGGTTGACACGTGGGCCCCACCATGACGTCAGCATGATGTCACGGATGACGTCATCGCGCGGGTGACCGAGTCGCTGACACGCGAGCCCCACGCTGATGTCACGCGTGACGTCAGCGACGACCGGGCGTGGCTCGGCTGACCACGCCGGTTCGGTTCCCAGCCACGTGGCGCGATTTGGGCCGTTGGTTTGAAATCCAACGGTCCAGATTAGATCTAATCTCGTGCATTTTGGTTAACGCGGTTGATCTGGACTGTACAATTCGAATCGGACGGCTGAGATCTGATCGGGATTTTATTGCATCGTGGGGGCGACGTGGCATGTTCCGGTGGCTGACATGTAGCACAATCTACACCGTTCGATCTTGATCGGATAGCTGAGATTACCTCTAGCGCTACAACGCGGGTTGAATCTAACCGTACGATCTAGATCTAACGGCTGAGATCTAATCTAGCACGGTGCGATTTAAGGGGCTACGTGGCTTAATCTGGTGCGTTGGATCTAGATCCAACGGTGGCGAATAGATCTACACAGTACTACGCGATCTAACCCTAGCCGTACGATCTAGATCTAACGGCTGAGATCTAATCTGGGTTCGGTGCACGGGATGGACGAACCTGGGCCCTCGGATCTTGATCGGATGGCTGGTGGAGTTTGCGGTCCCGGTGATGTCGCGGCGGAGCAAGGGTTGTCGGAGCTGGGGATGATGACGAGCCCAACGGCATTTCGCACGGTCTCTGGCAAAGTGAGTGGTCCTCTCCGATGCGGCTCAACGCGAGGACTTCGGATCTAGGCTTGGTTGCGGCGGAGGACGATGGAAACGGCAGGAAACGGCGAAAAACCGTGGCGGTGCCCTCCTCCAACTTCGGCGAGTGATTGCGGGACGACGATGGTGGCTTGAGCGCTGAGAGCTAGGGCAACGGGTGCGCACGGAAACAGAGAACACGACACGGGTGGTGCCGCATTAAATAGGGCCCTTGGCGTCCGTGAAATCCGCGAAAAACGAGGTCCACTCGGGCACGGCGGCGGAATCCGGTGGCGACTCGGAGAGGGTGGCGTGGCTCAATCTCGACCATACATGCGTACACGATCAATGGCTGAGATCGCTCCGAGCGCGAACAGATCCGATCTGGATCCGGTCGAGGTGACGTGGCGTATTGTCGGCCGTTGGATCAAGATCCAACGGTCGCGGGATTACGGTTTGGGTCCGGCTCGGGTCTAGCTCAAACGTCGCTCGGTCGGACTCGAGTCTGACTCGGGTCGGTGCTACAGTGCTAACCCAGTTTGGTTTTTCAGCGATTTAATATTTAAAATAATTCCTAGAAATTCAATTAAATCGAGAAAAAATAGCAAAATGCTCAGAAAAATTCCAGGAAAATTCTAAAAAATACTTTGAGACATTTTGGACTTAAATAAAATATTTCCAACAAATTTTTTTTAAATTTTTTAAATTATTTAATTATCTCAAAAGAGAATAAATTCAAAATAAATCCAAATAAACTCTAGAAAATTCCAAAAATTCAAATAACTCGATAAATGAAATAAAAGCAAAATTTTAGGATGTTACAGTATCCTCTTCAGCCCCTTCTCATTGTCTTCAGACCCTAGGAGACCGCTCTGAGAGGAAGTCATAATTCCTTCGGTGAGTCCTCCCATAGATCAAGGCGTGCGAGGAGTACAACGCCGACTTGGAGCGAGTCCGGGCTGAGCGCCAAGCCGAGCTACGGGAACTTCGAGCCGAGGTCCAATCCGTGCATTTGGAGAAATTGGATGTATCCGGAGGCCTCCAAGGTAATTTTTAGTTCCTTTGTTGCGCGGCTGTTGTCTCCTGATTCATTTTGCTTGCCCTAGATCGGGACTCCATCATCGCGGGGCTTCGGGAACATGTCAAGGCGTTGGAGGTCTCAGAGTTCCAGGCCTGAACCAACTCGGAAAAGCTTTTGCAAGAGTTGGAAGTAGAGATGGCCAAACGGGCGGCCCGGCACGGCCCGGCCCGTTTAGGCCCGGCTAATAAACGGGTCGTGCCGTGCTGGCCCACGTGCCGGGGTACTGGCCCAAGCACGGCCCATGCTTACGCGGGCCAAACGGGACTAAACGGGCCGGGTCGGCCCGTTAGTGCATAAAAATTGAAATTTTGGAAAAAAAAACAGAAAAAATTGAAAAATATCCAAAAAAAATTGGAAAAAATCCAAAAAAAATCAGAATAAATGATAAAAGTTAGAACAATTAGAAAAACTCAAGAATGTAGGAAAACTTTTAAAAATATATATAAATTAAGGAAAAGCTAAAAATATAAAATAAAATCTACCGGGCCGGGCCTAATCGTGCCAGGCCGTGCCGTGCCGTGCCTGGGCCGTACCGTGCCGGCCCGACCGTAAACGGGCCGTGCCGTGCCGGCCCGGCCCATTTAGATCCATGCCGTGCCGTTAACGGGCCGTGCAACAGTGGCGTGCCTCGGGTCGGCCCGTTTGGCACGGCCCATTTGGCCATCTCTAGTTGGAAGGTACGTTCCCCGACTCGGCCTTCCTTTAATTCTTTTGCTGCCGCAGTCGGTTGTTCGACTTTTGATTCTTTTTGCTTGCTTTAGCCCAGGAATCCATCATCGCAACGCTCCAAGAACGGGTTAGATCGTTGGAAGACTTGTAGTTCTAGGCCCGAACCAACTCAAAGTAGTTGGCGCAAGAGCTGGGAGGTGCGTTTCTCCACTCGGCCCTCCTTTATCTTCACTGTACCTGTAGTGTTGTTGGCATGATCTTTTTTGCTTGCAGAGTATCGGACGAAGACACAGGCGTAGTTTGGTGTTCTTAACGGGAAAATCCAGTCTGTCGAGTCAAAACTCACTGCACTCCACCAGGCCTCCGAGCCCGTGCTGGCATTCCTTCACCCTGAGGAGCCAGGCGATGAAGGCCAAGTCATCCAACGCCTGCAGGGAGCGCCCGATAGGATCAAGGCCCACTTAAGGGAAACGGCGACCACGAGCGCGAGCCAAGCTCTAGCGATCGTAAGTCTATGTATCCCCGAGTGGAGCTTGAAGCGGTCAAGGAGGGCTTTGCCAGCACGGTGAACGATGAGCAGGCCGCCGCCCTTCTCGAGGATGTTCAGATACCTCCGCTGCGCTAGTTGAGAAATTGGATATGAGCTTGTAAATATGATCTCTAGGCAATGTAAGATGCTTTGTTGAATCGTATAATCCAGTCTTCTTTTGAATTTGATGTCTAAATCTCGATGCCTTCTACTTTGTCTTCTATTATTTTTTATTTCGAATTCTCCCAAGTGCTTTTACCCCCAGTTTGGTTATGCGTTCTGCCCAACTAGTCTAGCCCCCGAACGCCGGAACTCGGCACATGGCCACTTTTCCTAGGCGCACATTCCGGGTGACTAGAGTTCGCCATTCAGGGGACAGAACTTCACTTGTTTGGAATTTACGCACTCGGAGTTTTGGAAAGTCGTCTTGGGCTCGACGCTTTTACTCCGTCTTCTTTTGTTGTTGATTTCGATTTTATCCGCGTGGTTTGACCCCTTCTTGTTATATGCTCTGCCCGGCTAGTCTAGCCCCCGAGCACCAGAACTCGGCTCATGGCCTTTTGTCCCAGACACGCTCTCTGGGTGACTGAAGCTCACCCTTCATGTGACCAGAGGTTCACTTGCTCAGGATTTATGCACTCGCCATTTTTGAAAGTCTCCTGAATAAAAAAGAAGTAAGGACATCTCCAAAGAATGTGTATGCGAACGTACACTAATTAAGTGTAGCCCCCAGCTTACTTCTTAGTTGGGCAACAACTGAGTGGTAAGTCAAAAACTTTATAATAACATAATCGGATACAAGGTTTAGGTGTAAAAGCGACGTAGCTGCTCTACGTTCCATGTGTTGCTGATGACCACGTCGTCCTCGATCGTGGTTAATGCTGAAGCGCTCATAGTCGTCGTCGTAGTGGTGTCATTCTTCATCTTATCACTCTTGCCTCCTAGTGGTAAGGTCTTAGCGGAGGTCGCGGTGGATGGTCAGGCGCACGTCCCTATCACGATGGGACTTATGCCGACTACTTTCGGCCCGATTGCTGGTAGTCTGAGTTGCCGTGCGAGTACGAGGGTGCATTGTCACCACCTGATCTTGTTGGTTGTGTTGAATTGCCGTCGCCGTCACCATGGCCTTGACTTGGGCTATGATTGGGGTGGCTGAGCTGTCGGCTTCAATCATCGAGCTCAAGGTGTCGAGAAGTGTCTTAGAGGCGACAATGTTCTGTTGCGGTGTACGAAAAATCGATTGACTCCCCATTCTGGCATGCAGGATGTCTTTGTTGACGTTGCGGCCTCAGGTTTGGAGAGACCGAGTGCGCCCTCTTGGGCCCCATGAAGAAGACGTTATGCCTTCGTTGCTTCTTCGGTGTCCCGCTGGCATTTCAAGTCAGAGCGCTCGTCCTCAATCACGCAAATACCTTGGAAATCGTGGGGGGGGGGTTCCTTATGTTGCTTTCTAGTTCACCGTATCCGAGTCAAGAAGTGGGTCTCTGGCGTACTACTTGTGAGTAGACGGCCATGACCTTCCCCAACCCAAACGGGAAGCCAGAAGAATCGACATTGGAGACCTCCCCAGATTGGATCTGATCCGAGTCCGAGTGGTAGTCGGAGACCCTCCCAGTTTGGATCTGGTCCGGGTCCGAGCGAGCGAGTTTGCCGAGTTTGTTGGCGAAAAAGCTCAGGCTCTGAAAGTAGAAAACCTGGCTGGGAGTGAAAGTGATATTGATGTCGTTGAAGGCGGCCATCAAGCTCGATGAGATTGATCTTCACGCTTCCCCTACCTGGCGCACCAACTGTCGACGTTTGTTATCGGCAATAATGAATATGGGGCTGGGGCTGGATCCAAGCTTGATGGCCGCACAAGAAACAAGGGTTTATACAGGTTCAGACCCTTGATGGTGGAGGTAATACCCTAGTCCTGTGCTCTGAAATTATGAGTAATATGTTTCTCATGTGGTGTCCCTTTCTCTAGGGACCCCCGCCCCCTTTATATAGGGAGGGGTCGGTAGAGTCCGAGTCAGTTACAAGGAAGAATCCTAGTCGGTTACGAGATAAGATTCCATCCCTATTCTTCCTTTCTGGATGTGCTTACAATCGTATCTTTCCTAACAATAATTAATTACCATCTTATGGCCTTCCTTGTTAGATATGGTGACGACCATCCAAGTGGCGCCCAGCCTCTCATAGTTGGCTTGGCCTGCCATGTGGATACCCGGGGTCCATGTATTCCACACGCACTCCAATCGATTGCCTGTTAGACACATGGATGGGACTATCTCGCTACTATTTATTTTATTTTTGCTGATACTTATTTGAATTTGACTCTTTGTTGTCATTTATTTGTAATTCTTGACTATAAGGTCAATACTTGTTGTTCAATTAATAATATTTGGATTCGTGATATGGATGTGTTATCATCGTTGCTACCGATGTGTGCACTAGCGTGATCCTGGACTAGTGCGGATATACACAGAGGGTTCGGATATGGAAATTCGGTCCCGACAAGGATCCAATTCAATGGTATTGATATCAACATCATCGAACTCCTTCTAACTCATTTTCTCTCTATATACATTATATTTCTTCTTCTCGTATATTTCTTCTCTCATTTTGATCTACATTAGCAAAAGTCGATAACATGACTAACAACATAGCAAAAACCATAAAAATCACCATCCATGTTAACAAAACCGCTTTAAGATGTAAATTGACCCGATTTTGTAAGTTTAGGGTGCTAAATACCCGATTTTGTAGTTGAGAGTGTTAAATGAACTTTTTAGAAAGTCAAGGGGTGTAAAATATGTTAGAAGAGGGGCTCATATTGTCTATTTATTGTTATGGTCAACCCACTTAGCCGATTAGGCACTCACCAACTCACGTTGCGCTGTCTTCACAACATGCTCACCGTCGCAGTAGTGGGTTATTTGTCGCAACACGCCTGCGCCCTCGCCAGCTCTCCAACATTCACTCGACGTCCTCGCCGTGCTCTCGCAATCACGGGCTCTCAATGACATGCATCAAATGCCTCCAACTCGGTGGGCTACCGTATCCTCACAAATGAGAGGTGTCGAATCACCTCCCTCACTATGTGGTCTCTGCGTGCATCTAGGATTCAAGTCCAGTTTTGCAAATAGTAGGCAAAGTTGCTAATTGCAAAATTATGTTTTCAACAAGTAGCGACCCACCAAGCCGCATGGCTTAGAAAATAGTTCACCACCTAGCAAAGTTTCTTCTTCCTCCAAACGTGTCTAAATGCATGTACATTCGCCGCTTCTGTGCCAAAGTTAAACATTGATGCTAAAGAGGGTGCTTAAGATCCAACGGCCGGAGAGTGGGCTCGAGCCCAATCGAGCCCGCCTATTGGCTACGCCAGGAATGAACATAGTTGTTCTCAGCACCAGGTGACTTATCTGTCCTTACAATTTTGTAGGAATTAAATCATATGGAAAATTTTGTATGTCGTCCTTTGGAACAGAGGAATGAGCACCTAGGATTCCTATGAAATGGCTAATTCTGGAGGTTTTTTTTATTGGAGGGAAACAAATATGGGGTCAAACAATCTCTCTAAATTTTTGTGTTCTTTTTCCTACGAAGCATCTAAACAATCACTTGGAACAATTCATGTATTTTCTTTTCCTATGGGCCTCAATTCCTGTGGTTTTCATATTTCAGATATAATAAAGAGCAGTTTAATTATAACAGGAATTGGAACAAATTCCCTTGTTCCAAATGAGGTTTACACCCTAAACCCCTTCCATTATTCCAATATGAGCATGCATAGAATATAGAAATTAATTTTCAGTTATTAGAAGGGTCAATGGAAATAGTTACAGAAACCCAATATATTTGGTAAGCGACACATAATTGAGATATTTTGACCTAAATGTTGTACAAAACAAACAGGTAATTCAAATAGGCAAGAACTTCTACCCAGCCCCGATTGCTTATAGCGCGACAAGCAAAAGGTAGAAGAGGGCGAGCGGCGCGAGATTCCACTCTACGTGTCCGATCGGGTATGCATTCGAACTATTTGCGGTTTTGCCAAAGCTTCAGGCCATAATGCTTCCATTTATCAATATAACCACGTGTTTTGCAACTTTTGCTACTCCCTCCAATCATAAATACATTTTTTTTTTACATTGACATATTATACCTTTATTAAGACCCGGAGGTTTCCAGCCCTCCGGGCATGTCCACGTCTCCTTTTTTTCACGAAAAGACCTTCAGCTTCCCGTAATTACCGTCGGCTCCCAGTGATGACGACCGTCCGATTTGTGTCTGCCTGCCGATCAGCCCATACACGCGTCTCCGAACCTAGAATCTTCCTCCACGAAATCGGGCCTCGCCCACGCCTGTAGGAGGTGCTCCCCTCCTGGCCTCCTCCCTTCGTCCTGCTCATCTTCACCGAGTCGCGTCGCCATCGTCTCCGCCGGTCCTCTCCGCACGCTCGCCCCCACGCCCCCGCCTTCCCCTCCCGTGCCTTGTCGTGTCCCCCTCCGCTGCTTCCCTCACCGCACTGGCCCTTCCCCTGCCATCACCCGCTGTCGACCTTCTTGCCCCATCGCTAGCTGCGCTCCCTTCCCGTCCGTCAAATTCGGCCGCCGCATGCGTGTCCTCCGTCCGTCCTCGCCAGGTGGAGATCGACGCCGTCGACTTGTCTCCTCCGTTCGTCCTTACCCTCCTCCCTTCGCAAAATCGGCAGTCGCCTCGAATGTCGGCTGCGGCAGCGATCTGCGACTGAGGATGAAGTATCCACCTGGTTCGCAACACAGACCTCGCGGAGGTCGCCACCTCGCGCTATCGCCCTCATCTCATCCTCCGAGCTTCTGGCTTTACCCCTTTCGCCGATTGTTCCTGCTTTTTGCTGATTTTTATGGTGCGCTTTGGGATGCAGTTATGGTGCACCGAATCCTTTCTTGGTGCGTCCCTTAGCCGTGAAGGCCAAGGCGTCGCGGCGGTAGCATGAACCGGACCTCCCCTCGGAGGACGACGACGACTTCGCTGGTGGCCATCTCAAATTTTCCTCATTACTTCGTGTTTTTATCCTCTGATCAATCATGAGTTCGTTTTATGTCGGCGAGAAATTTCCTCTCTTTTTCCCGATTCAGGAGGAGTTTAGAGACTAATGCAATGATCTGTTTTTTATTGATTCAGTGGAGCCGTAGCCGTATGGTCTGATGGAAATCGCCTGTTTGTGTTGTTCTCTACTGCAGCAGTCGTGGGCTCTGACCATAGCGTCCTTCCAGCTCCTAGCCACGTCTCTAGGCCGCGATGTCGTGTGGTGAGTGATCCATTTTCCATGTCATGTTTGGTGGTCATGCGCTTGTGTGCCATTTTTTGCATATGCAGATGCTGATATTTTGTTGCTTCCGTCTACAGAATTAGGAGGCAGCTTGGAAACATAATTGCTGACATGATATGCATTTAGTATTGATTACCTATGAATAGCTTTATTACTTCGTTATGGTTCTCTTTAACGTGCCAAAATCCTGAATGATGTTCTTTCAGGTCCTTGGTGGGATGGGATGGATGATTAGAATGCTTTGGGAAACATCGTTGCTTGACTCGAAAGATCTATCCTTATATTCTTCCATCTCGTGGTGCTATGGTAAGGTAATATAAGGTCAAATTGCATATTTGGTCTGTGTGGAAAACTGGAAATATGTTGCTGCCTAAAAAATGAATCGTATATTACCATGAAAATCTCCAATCGAGTTTCTATGCTAACAGTTGACCATAAGTTGTCCCTGCACAGTGATGGTTTTTCCTGTTTTCTTATTTTGCCTGATGCAGCTCTTAATTTAGCAGAAGATTTTTTCTGCTTTCTTATTTGCCTGATGCAGCTCTGAAAATTGATGTGTACTTACAACTCAACACTAATAGAGTACCTTCTTCCTTGCGCTATTGCTGGTGATGGCTTCCGCGTCATTCGTGATCGTGCTGCTGCTCTACCTAGGCCTCATCCTCCCCAAGACATCACCGCCAGTCCCGTGCAGCCAACCCGGACACCATTGTCGAGGTCCCCTCTTCGCATTCCTTTGTGTGTACATGCAATTTGGATGGTTAGAATAGACTATTGTTTTTCTATTTTTCTCCTCTCACGCTTTCTTCGCGGATGATGCAGTTCAATTATAAAAGCGGATCTCCTGCTAGCTGCAGATAACAAACAAGGTCAGCTAACTAATTTGCTGAAAATTTTTCCAGTTTCTTATTTTGCCTGATGCACCTCCGAGAAATGATGTATACTTACAGCTCAGCACTCAGTTGCATAGATTGTAGACACTCAGATTTATGGCAGCCAATCAATCGAGGGACTACTTTGTTGAGCTCCAGTTAATATTGTGGTAAAGATTACAATGACGCAGAGTGTCCAAACAGTGACTTTGCCTCCTTGATTCAATTGGTTTTTACGATTTTTACCATTTTATGTGTAAGATTTAGATGCGACATTTGTTCTTTTGCTAAGATTTAGGCGTAAGATTGGACATTGGTGTTGTTTTACAGTCTTGCGCTACATTATTTTGTCATGAGATTAAAGGCACCGACGAGGCATTCCATTGTTGAAACTATTAGAGGTTGATTTGTTTAGGTTGTATAAGTGTCTGCTTATATTTTAACTGCAAGTTCTGAAAATTGTGTCACAACGATGCTATACTTTCGGTTTTAAAATTCAGTTGTGATAGATGTCTTTAGTCGAATGTAAAGGGATTATTTTATCTACACTTTTAGATACATGTATCTTTTAGGGAAAAACGAATTCTTTTGTAACAATCAGATATTATATAAAGAATGTTCACCTAGATTTAATTTTTTTAGGTGCTCTATCAATAGATATATTGCTATGTTGCTTCCACTTTATTTTACCATGTATCATTTTTCTTCACTGGAACTGCTAAATTAAAGCAATTCTCCCCAGTCATTTTCCTGTTTATTCTTTGTATATTATTTCCTCTTTAAACAGAGAACTCCATACGGGTCTATGATGTGCGGCAACAGTTTTCCGTTGGGACTATGTGAGCTGCTTTAGAATCTTTATTTCTGCAAAATTGTTGTCCCCTTTGGAGTTTTCACTCATTTGAAATTCTGCCTCTCCGCAGATTACTTCGTTGATTATCAAGCCTGCTACTTTGTGCTGTATGCCTACTATTATTGTACCAGAAACAAGAATTTACAGCTGCGACTTTAGATGTCGCATCCAATTTGTGAGAATATACGTCCCGGTTAGGGACCTGCTATACTCAGTCTCGTGTTCTTTCTGCGGCAGTACCCACTTCGAGGTATAATACATTTGTAAAAAAATTTCTTTTAAAGAAACTTGTTGGGTGATGGCCCAAAAACTTATGCTCTTTAGAATTTGTTTATATAGCCTAGCTTCTATGTTTTCCTTTGCCAGTTTAGTACTTTACTTATACTACAGAAAGATAATATGCCAGGTTTGCAATATTCTCTCTATAATCATATTCGGTGATCTCTTTTCTATCCTGAATCTATCTTTGTTGACATATCTATCCTATCCTTATTTGGGTACCATTGTACATTTTTTATTTTACCTAGATTTATTTCAATAGACATTAATAAGAACATGAATTTTACCAAACATTAGCTTCATTCATCCTAACAGACGCGAGACAAAAACAAGCCAATTTCTTACTAAAAACAGAAGGACCATGAATAGAGTATGTTTCAACATATGTACATATTCCAGTACAACCTTACCCTACTATTTCCAAACTAAACAAATTCCAGAGTTCCAACACATACCACTCATTTCTTTATAAAAAAATATCATGCAATCATTTCTTTATTAAAAACACCATGCTATAGATATAAACCTATACTTCACATATATTACACCAGAAATTACTAATAAAAAACGAAGCCTTCAAACAAATCCTACCAAACTCTCAATCATTCTTACCCCTTCTTTGATAAAAACATATCAAAATTACTATGCACAACGCCTGCCTTTAAAAATAGCTTCTAGATTTTTTAGAAATAAAGTTACCGCTACATTCTAGCAATATCATATCACAATACCAAATAAAAAAATGTTGTAGCTCATTACCTCATCTTATATGTTGCTATATTATTCGCAAATGGTAACTTACGCGGCGTGCCGCCGCGTATACATTTCTAGTTATATATATAATAACACCCTTATAAGGGAACAAAATGGAGGCTAACCAGGGCCTCCACGTCACCTTCCACGCCTATTTGTGAAAAAGTCCCTCCCTTTTCTTAAAATTATGGATATGTCCCTATAAATTACAGATAGGTTCTTGGTGATTTTTTGTGAGGGTAAGAAAAATGTTTCTAAATTGCGTTTAAGTCCCTGGTTCATTATTTATGAAAACCCCCCCGCTAAATATAAATCTCGAACGAACCCTTTTCTAATTTTTCGGGGTAGCAATCAGGTCCAAAAATGTAACAAACAGATCCCCGTCCCTTACGTTCAGGTCCTTTCTCCGTTTTTCCCGAAAAAAATATTTTCGTCGATAGAAATATATGTAGAGCTCTATCTTTAGACTTTTTTTTCCCAACTTGATCTCTAATCTTTAGACTTTTATCCCCAACTCGATCTCTAATATTTTTCGAAGCATGTATTATTACTCGGTGAACGCATAGAGTGTTAAACTCGACAAAAGAAGGTTGGCATCTCTGATATTTTTCGGAACATGTATTACCCAGTTAATGCATAGGGTGTTAAACTCGGCATCTATAATTTTTTTTGCAACTCGATCTCTTATGTTTTCCAAAACATGAATTATTACCCGGTGAACGAATAAAGTGTTAAACTCGGCATCTATAATTTTTTTGGCAAGTCAAAATCTAATGTTTTCCGGAACAATCTCTAACATTTTCCAAAACATGTATTATTACCCAGTGAATGCATAGGGTGTTAAACTCGGCGTCTATAATTTTTTTGGCAACTCAAAATCTAATATTTTTCAAAACATGTATTATTTATTTATTTATTGCAAAAAAGCCCGTTGTTATGCAGATTCGTCGATGGTTCCTACCTAGCGTATTTTTTCCAAAAAAAACCCAAGCGAACAAAAAAACGCTTAGATCTTCCTGCTTTTTTTTTAGAAAAAAAAACTTAGATCAAATTTCTCACGGTGCGGCGGAGCGCGCAAATCTTACTAGTAGTCCTTATATCACAACCTTTACCACTAATTTCTACTACAACATAGTTGTACAATTTAGTAAAATTATAATACTATGAAAAAACTTTTTGAGACAAATCTAGACATATTATTTCCATTTATTCAATATACATGTTTTAAAAAATATCGATGGCTAAGTTTTGAAAGTTTAATTGCACGTATCTCAAAACAACATATATTTGTAACTGGAGGGGTATAATATCTTTGTATAATTTACTCTTGCATTAGGTCAAAACGACATAGTTATAACATTTAGTAAAATTATAATACTATGAAAAACCTTTTCGAGACAAATATATAGATATGATTTTCATTTATTCAATATACATATTTTTAAAAATATCAATGTCTAAAATTTTGAAAGTTTGATTGCACGTTTCTCGAAATGACATATATTTGTAACTAGAAGGGGTATAATATCTATTGTTTTGTATAATTTATGCTTGCATTAGGTCAAAGCAACTTAACCCTAGGGCTGTAAAATCCTAGCATGAATCTAACATTTTACTAGGGTGGACGAATGTTTGGTTCGTTGCACTACCGTGACATGCCATGCTTTTTTTTTTTTTTTTTTTTGCCACGGGCAAACTTTCTTATACCATAGAGTCCTTTTTACAGTTTTTGCTACTTCATGTGATTCCAAATACAAGCTATTTTGGATATTTTTTGAACTAAAAATAATTATATGTTATAAAAAGTATGTTTTATGATAGATCTAGTGATACCAATTTCATGTTATTAATTTTGGTAATTTTTTATGTATCAATGGTCAAATCTAAATAAGTTTGATTGACACAGATCCTAAAATGACTTATATTTGGAATTGGAGGTAGTATTTGTAAGTTGCCTAGTTTTTTGTTCACTGTAAATAGGTGTTCTTCTACTTTGGATTGGCTTTGAGACGTGTGCGTGTGAGAGAGATTTTTGATGGAGATTTGTTCGAAAATAATTACCCCCTCTTATTCAAAATGCTATTAGCTGTTTTGGACATTGATACGGTCTATAAGGAGATACTTTGATCATCAATTTTCTATGAAAATATATTGTTTCACATAAAAATAATTATACATTATGAAACTAAATTTCACAATGAATCTAACAATACCAATTCAATGTTGATAATCTTGGTAATATTTTTTATTTTAATGATTAAATCTAAAAATACTTGACCGGCACATGTTCTAAAACGATATACACTCATAATCGGTGATAGTATAACTTCGTTGGTTCAGAAGAAAAGGCGGCAAGTTACCCTTTACTCATTATTGGGTGTGGCAGAATTAGGTGGAAAACGGATTGAATACAAAAGGCTAATTGTTGTGCCATATTTGTTTACATATTCTTCTCTTGATGCAGATACGAAGACGGATAACCCAGATACGAATAATGTCGAATACAGATACATAACGAATACAAATTGAAACGAATACTATCAAGGATATATATTGGACACTACTACAGAACCGACCTTTGATATCGGCCCATCAGTACTGGTTGGGCACAAACAGGGACTGATAGTTACAATAGTCCCGGTTCAACGGCTACAGGGCTGCGGGGGAAGATCAGTACCGGTTCAAGGCACCAACCGGTATTGATGGTCTAACATCAGTATCAGTTCGTGACACAAACCGGTACTATTTAGCGGGGGCTGTAACACCCCAAAATTTTGTTTTTCTTAAATTCATGTGTGATTTGGCAATTTGGTGAATTTTTGGAATTTTCTAGAATTTATTTGGATTTATTTGGAATTTATTTGAATTTATTCCAATTTAAAATAATTAAAGAATTTAACTTTGCAAATAAAATTTTGTTGAAAATATTTTATTTGAGTCCAAAATGTTTCAAAATATTTTCCAGAATTTTTCTGAGTCTTTTGCTATTTTTAATGAATTAAATGAATTTCTGAGGATTTATTGGATTATTTAATCGCTGGAAAATGCGAGTGGGTTTTACTGTTCATCCGACCGGACCCGAGTCCGAGTCAGACTCGAGTCCGACCCGAGCCAGACCCGAACCCTAACCGCGTGACCGTTGGATCTTGATCCAACGGCCACGATTGAGCCACGTCACCCGAGCCCGGCTCCGACCGAGCCAGCTAGCTAGCCCGAGCCAGACCCGAGCCCGAACCCGCGCGACCGTTGGATCTTGATCCAACGGCTGAGCGTGTGCCACGTCGCCCTCGCTGTCGGTTCAGACGGACCGCCGCCAGACGCTTCGCCGCGGATTCCGCGGGGATCTCGGCGTCCGTGCCAGTATTTAATGCCTGGACTCGCGCCCGAGGTTCGCCTTTGCCTCGTGCGTCGATTGCCCCACGTGCCCTAGCCCTAGCTGCCGCCGTCGACCCGCTATTGCTCGCTGTAGTTAGCTCTCTCCTCCGCCACGGTTCTTGCCTCGCCCCGCCGCCGTCCGCCGTTCTCCGCCGCAGCGGAACCCAGATCCGGAGTCCTCACGTCGAGCCGCACCCGTGGAGCCAACTCACTCCGCCGGAGAAGCCCTGAAGCGCCGTTGGGCTCGTCGTCGTCTTCGTCTCCGGTGGCCTCTGCTCCGCCGCGTCGCCATCGCCGTCCGCGAGCACCGCCAGCCGTCCGATCAGAATCCAAGGGCCCAGATCACGCCACATCACGCCACGGTGAGATCTCCCGTGCAATCCTCTAGACGCTTAGATTGTGCCACGTAGCCTTCACCGCACAGTACTAGATCCATTCTCAGCCGTTAGATTTAGATCGAACGGTTAGGGTTAGCCGTGTTGTTTGCGTTAGACTGGATCTTGACCGTCCGATCAAGATCGAACGGTCCAGATCAGCCGAGTAGTTTTTCTACTGCGTTAGGCTAGATCCGATCTGGGCCGTTGATTTTCAAATCAACGGCCGAGATCGAGCCACGTGTAAAGAAGTTGGACCGGCGCGGTCAGCGCCGTACGCGTGTGTGACGCTGACACGCCGGGCCGCGTGTCAGTGACGCGGCCAAACCGCACCATGACGTCACGCTGACGTCATGGGGGGTCCACCTGTCAGCGGCCACCCCAGCCGTGCGGTGACGTCAGCAATGACGTCACCAGTGGGTCCCACCTGTCAGCGCAGTGGGCTGAGCCCGTGGACCGGCTGACGTCAGCCGCCCAATCAGAGGTTGACACGTGTCCTTGCTGACGCAATAATTAATTTCCGAAAAAGAAAATGATTTATTAATTCGATTTATTGATTTCAGAATTTGATTCAAACTTCAAATGCTTATAACTTTTGCATTTTAACTCCGATTTGAGTGATTCAAATTTCTAAATTTGTATAAAATTGAGATCTACCTATTGATTAATTTTATTTAATTTTTGGACTAAAGTTTTCCTCTGTAATATTATTTAATTGATTATTTAAACTTTAAATGCTTGTATCTTTTGCATTTAAACTCCGAATTTGACGATTCCAGTTTCTAAAAATTTATAAAATTATGCTCTCTGTTTGTGAACTTTATTTGGATGTTTGGACACTTTTTGTCTGTTGTTTTATTTATTTGTTGCTATTTGCACGCGTTACGAGTAGATGTTGAAGTGCCGGAAGGATTCGAAGGAGAGGTGTTGACCCAGGAGCCAGCTCAGGACCAAGAACAAGTACTTTTTGAAGGCAAGTTATGCTTTGACCATGTTGATCCCAATTGGAAACCTATGTTGATTCAATTTATTGCATGCTAGTTTAAATTAGTAAATGCTTTATTTAATTATGGGAAATTAGATAAATGCTAATTTGCTGTATGACACCTTGGTTAATTATATATATGTGTCATGACACCTTGTCACCCTAGTGTGGATTACTAGTTGGACATTATTAAATTGCTAACTTGGGAATTTAGATCGTCGTAGTATATTGCTTAGACCTGCTACGTGCTCATGACATGATTTTGAACAATCAAATGTTAATATTGACTTAATGATATATTGAACCTGTTTTGGAAAGGTATCATGTGATGTTGATGGCACATGGTGCATGGTAATCAACTGGGGGTTTGATAAATAGCTTTTGACCGGGGCATGTGGCAAGAATGATCGGGTGGGCCAGTTGTGGCACCGGGAACGTTGGTTTGGTTCTTCGGGTAGTCTTGCCCTGGTCACCCTAAGGACTTAACCTTGCAAACCTTTGAACTGGGTCAAACGTGCAACCACATGTCTGTAATGGGACGGACCTAGTTGAATAAGTTGCTAATAACGTACCTGTGGGACCTCAGGATGTCAACTACACCCTTTGTGTAGTTGTACGGGGGAGCGTACAGGGGCTGCGGCCAGGTATCCATCTAACGGTGGCTTGACCTAAACTTCGCCTTCGCTAAGGGAAGGGTTAGTGTGCAACACCGGGGAGGACCACTTGTGCTGTTAGAGGTTTCCGAAAGACTTTGTTACGGACACTCGCCTTTATGGTGTTTGACTGTATCTTGTGGGTAAAGTGCATAACCTCTGCAGAGTGTAAAATCTATTCGAATAGCCGTGTCCGCGGTATTGGACATCGCTCGGGAATTACAGTCAAGGGTTAGACTTTCTTGAAAATAACTTGGACTTGAAAGGTTGGGTTTGGTTAAATAATAATGTTGATGGAAATGTGGATTAGGAATGGAAAAGATGTTTATTAAACTCCTGGAAAAGTTATTGATCTTATACTTGTTTCTATTGCTTTCGAATCTACTTATGCTACTTGTCAAATGCTGTTTTACTGCAAATATACCCTGAGCTATTCCCTTGTATTAAGCCATGCATATAGTATATTAGCTGCATTCTGTGCATGACTTGCTGAGTACCAAGTACTCACACTTGCCACAATACAACACCAGTTGAAGAGGAGTCCACGCCAGCTTTGGAGGAGGAGCTCCCAGAAGATCCGTCTAACTAGGAAGAGAGCCCAGTCAGTTGCCTGTGATATACTGGATGGCGCCACGAAGTTATCTTATTTTCTGCTGCTATTATCTCTCTTTTATTAAGTTTCGCCCTGCGAGGCGTATATTTGTAACTTGACCATAAGGTTGAGCAACCAGTTTGATTATTTAATTAAAGTACTTTATTAGTATCGAGTGGTATGATTGTGATATTTACCAATGTTAAGACTGTGTGCACTAGCGCGTTCCTGGACTAGTGCTGAATACACAAAGGGTCCGGATTTGCAAATTCGGGTCCTAACAGGGGCTCACTAGTACCGGTTCGGGACACGAATCGGTACTGATGTTAGACCATCAGTACCGGTTGGTACCTTGAACCGGTACTACGTCCCAATTTAAACTTCTTCCTCCTCCCGCTCTCTGCCAGACCAAGAACATTTCAGCGCGCGACAAGAACAGTGGAGCTTCGCCAAGAGCTTCAAGGGAGGGGATGTGCTGCCCAAATTTCAAATTTTTGGTCATTTTACTCGCAACCAAGGTAACTAAGGTTAGTAACATCATTCCTCACTACATTTGGTGTTAAATGGAGCCTCTTCTTTGCTTGAATTATAAAGAAAATTTGATCTTTTCCCATGATCGATGAAAGATTATGAATGTAAAGATCTAGCTCGATCTTTTCAAGTAGGATACATAAACTTATTGTGTAAGCTTAGAATTTGCTTGGATTATAATGTAGCTCACATTTAAGGTGTGGATCTAGCCCAAATTTAAGTTTTAGTTCCATCGATCGATGAAGGATGGGGTTTGGTTGCACGTAATTGGGGAAATTAAGAATTGTGTATGAAAATCATGGAGTTTGGGATCTTCAAATGGCAATAGTTATGTGAAAAAGAAGAAATTTAAATTCATTTGCAAATTAAAATAATATCAGAAATATAAACGGCTTTATAGATAATATAAAATGAGTTCAAAATTTGAGAAAAGTTTTCAAAAAGAGTTTTCAAAATTTGAGCAAAGCTGTCGTGAAATTTGTTCAGAATTTTGAATCTAGACTATGATTGACCAATTCTTTTTGTAGGTTGAAAAAACTTGTGTAAGTTTATATTTTGCTTGCATTATTATTTAGCTCGAATTTAATGTGTGGATCTAGCTAATATTTAGGTTTTGGTTCCATCGATTGATGAAGGATTTTAAATCTAGATTTTGATTGACCAATTCTTTTAGTAGGTTGCAAAAACTTGTCGAGTATGAATACCGGAGCAAATAATCATTTTATAGAAAAATATGTAAAGAAATATAGTGCCTTTAAAAACATGTAATGAAATAAAGTCATTTTAAAAATATAGTTGTCTTGATTTGGATTTTGGGAAATGTTCAACAATTCATTATCGGAAAATGAGCTAATAGTTACCTTGATGTAACATAATGTAGATGGACCGGCAATGGATGTACATGGACTGACGCTCCCCGGAGTTCTTGCAGGGTTTGCAAGATTTTTTTCGTGCGACGGATGCATACACGACATGAGGCTACATATGTTGTCCATGCATAGACTGCGAGAATGAGAAGGAGTGGCCAAAATCCAGCCACCTTCACTTCCATTTGCTCGTAAGAAGTTTCATGTCAAACTATACCTGTTGGACCAAGCACGGTGAAGAAGAGATTATACATGAAGACGGTGAAGAAGAAGAGGCGGACAACAATATCTCGGACGCTGGCCAACAAGGTTCTTTCAAAGATACATTGGGAGAGTTTGGCGATGATGACCTAGACCAAATGATGCTTGATGGAGAGGGAGAATACATCGATGAAAGACATTACGAAAAGTTTCATCGCCTATGGGAGGACCACAGAACACTGTTGTACCCAAACTGCCGACAGGGCCATAAAAAGTTGCGTACCACACTAGAACTGATGCAATGGAAGGCGACCAATGGATTGTCTAATAAGGGATTCGACGAGTTGTTATGCCTCATCAAGAAGTTACTTCCAGAGGGGAACACACTGCCCGAAACTACGTACGATGCCAAACAAGTTGTCTGCCCTTTGGGGTTGGAGGTACAGAAGATACATGCATGTCGTAACAATTATATCCTTTATCGCAATGAGTATGAGGATTTGGAAGCTTGTCCGGTTTGCAAAACTTCGCGGTATAAGACCAGGCGTGATGACCCAGGTGAGGTAGAGGGGCAGCATAAGAAGAAGAGACCCCCTACTAAGGTGGTGTGGTATTTCCCTATAATACCCTGGTTGAAGCGTTTATTTGCAAACAAAGCGCATGCCTAGATGATGCGTTGGCACAAAGAAGACCGTATGGACGATGGAAGGCTAAGGCACCCTGCTGATGGCTCCCAGTGAAAGAAAGTCAATAGAACATACCCGGACTTTGTTGAGGATGCAAGGAACATAAGATTTGGGTTGAGTACGGATGGGATGAACCTGTACGGCGAGATGAGCAGCAGTCATATCACTTGGCCCGTGACTCTATATATCTAAAACCTTCCTTCTTGGCTGTGTATGAAGCAAAAGTACATTATGATACCGTTGCTTATCCAAGGCCCGAAGCAACCTAGAAATGACATCGATGTGTACCTCAAATCGTTGGTTGAAGATTTGCTAACATTGTGGAACGATGGTGTACGTGTATGGGATGAGCACAAAAGAGAGCACTTCATTTTACGTGCATTGCTATTCGTAACAATCAATGTCTGGCCTGCATTTGGTAATTTGGTAACCTGTCAGGCCTATCTATCAAAGGATATAAAGCCTGCGTCCACTGCTTAAAGGAAACTGACAACGAGTACCTAAAGAACTCTCGAAAGGTTATGTACATGGGCCACCGTAGGTTCCTCCATACGAAGGACCCGTTAAGGAGGAAGGGTGAGAATTTTGATAGGACAGAAGAGAAACGTAAGAAGCCCCTGGATCGCAGTGGGGCGCTTGTATTTTATTTGGTAAAGGATTTGAAAATAGTATTTGGAAAAGGTCCTAATAGCAAACCTGTCCCGACGGAACAAGGTCACACGAAGCCCATTTGGAAGAAGAGGTCAATATTTTGGGACTTACCTTACTGGAAAGACTTAGAGGTCCGCCACTCACTGGACTTCATGCACATCACAAAGAATGTCTGCATGCACCTGTTATGCTTCCTAGATATGTACGGCAAATCAAAAGATACACTTTAAGCATGAAAGGACCTACAGCTACTAGGAATCAGGAACGACCTACATCCGGAAAAGAGATCGGAAGGACAGCATTACCTCCACCCAGCGAGCTACACTCTGAGCAAGGAAGAGAAAAAAAAACATGATTAAGTTCTTGAACAGTGTGAAGGTCCCTTCTGGATACTCCTCAAATATAAGGAGACTCATAAACACAAAAGAGAATAAAATCGTACACATAAAATCCCATGATTGTCACGTGTTGATGACACAGTTGCTCCCAGTGGCGGTGCGAGGTATTCCACCGGACTGGGTACGAGGGACAATCATAAAGTTGTATTTGTTCTTCAACGCGATGTCGCAGAAGGTCATCGAGCCGAATAATGTATCTAATCTGCATGATGACATGGTCAATAGCTGGTTAGCCTTGAGATGATCATCCCTCCATCATTCTTTGATATTATGGTCCAACTCACGGTCCACATTGTTAAAGAGATAGAAATTCTCAGACCCGTGTTCCTCCACAATATGTTCCCTTTAGAGAGGTACATGGGCATCCTAAAGAAGTATGTTCGTAACCGGTCTCACCCGGAAGGCTGCATTGCGCAGAGTGTTGGCACAGAGGAGGTGATCGAGTTACATTGATGATCTGAATCCGATTGGCATCCCTGTATCACGCCATGAGGGGAGGCTACGGGGAAAAGGGACTTTAGGGAGAAAAGAATCCTATAGCGATGATCTACTTTCATTTAAATAAGCATATTTCACAGTATTGAAATAAGTAACTGTAGTGGCTTCGTATATCTACGATCATGAGATGAGTCTACGCGCCCAATACCCAGAGAAGTCAGATAAGTGGATCGCAGTCGAGCAAATGGATCATTTTAGCGGTTGGTTACAAAAGCAACTGTTGGGCAACCAGACAGACGATGAACAGTTGAAACTCTTGGCTCGGGGACTTTCCACCACAATCATATCATTCCAAGGGTATGAGATAAATGGGTACACATTTTATATGACAGCCCAGGATAGCAAGAGCACCAACCAAAACAGCGGCATCCGTATAGATGCCTTAGACAAAAATGGAAAGATGGAGGCTAAGTACTTCGTATTCATACCCCCGATCAATATATATATATATATATATATTGTACGTTAGTACCGTGTAGAATCTCTAGGATAGAATCAACAAAAGTACAGAATGGCGAAAGCATGCAACTGTCACTACTACAGAAACGTACATCACAATCGGTTCTTTTTGGTCATCACAGTCGGTTTTGGTGGCGATACAAAGTCCAACGACAGTGATAAGGTAGATATATCACAGTCGGTTTTTAACCGACACTAATAATACATTATCACTGTCGGTTCTTTTTAGGAACCGATTGTGATATTACACTTATCACAATCGGTTTTCTCTTAGAACCGATTGCGATAAGTATAGTATCACAATCGGTTCTTTTTTAGAACCGATACAAATGATTACATTATCACAATCGGTTCATTTGTAGAACCGATACAAATGATTACATTATCGCAATCGGTTCATTTGTAGAACCGATGGGGATAAGAATAATATCACAATCGGTTCATTTGTAGACCCGATTCAAATTATTACATTATCACCATCGGTTCATTTGTAGAACTGATGGGGATAAGAATAATATCACAATCGGTTCATTTGTAGAACCGATTCAAATTATTACATTATCACAATCGGTTCTTTATGCAAACCGATTGTGATGATGTTACTGCCCATCGTCCGAAAATGGCCTCGCATTGACAATATGACACATTCATCACAATCCACAAAATCACAGAACATATACATCACAATCTACACACATTACATTCAAATTAATATTGTTTACAATCTGTAACATATCACATTCACATTCAGATAAATTTTGTTTACACTTTATGGACTAGTATTTGCTTGAATTGTCTCTATATCTACCATCATCTGTTATAACTTCATCGGTACCACCGCATAAATGGTCTCGTAATTTCTTGAGATCGGTGTTGGTTAGGCTCTTAGGATGATATCAAGGTCTGCAAAATAGATAGTAGTGCACTAATATATTTAAGGCTTAAATTGGTATTGTAACATCTTGATAGTATTATGCTTGTAAACAAATATCACATAGACAAGAGTGCAAATAATCGCTTTATATCTTAGGGAAAACATGTGAGCGACCAACCAAATTCAGCATGTGATGCATCACGTAAAAGCCACACAAATCATCGCACCCTTGTTGATGACACTCGTGAACAAAGAAACTTAAATTAGGAGACGAATTAAAAATAGGTGTAAGAAAAAATCCTATGATAGACACTTGTACCTTGAAGCGCTTCCACTCGAGTTTGGTGCCTTGTTTATCATTGTGTCGGCCACGCTCAAAGAACGTAAGACATGAAAGCCCTATACATTGGAGAGATGCCATGCATTGAGGTTAAAAATACCTAACGTAGTTCAATATGTAAAGTGTTAGGTTAGAGGAATGTACTTATACGCAAAACAGGCTCGATCGCATAGTCCATCGGTCTATTTTCGAGTGAGTTCAACGTGTAGACCTTGTTTTGACTCGGAACAACCACAAGTAGAACCCAATGGTTGCTTATTAAACGGTACACAATGCAAGAGAATAAGTTAATACAAGGTTGAAGTGTGTACATGTAATTGAATTATATAGTAGTACATACTCCTGGTGGTATGGGAAGAGAATGAAGTCCTTTTTTGCCTCCTCATGCAATGCCTGCTTGATGTATCCTGCAAGGAACTCCGATTGATACTTAGCCATGGTCGCAGACACCATCTCGGGTCGACAAACCCGACAGGTGTCGACCCGCCACGGCTCGCCGCCTCATGATCCTGCAATTCATGTCAATTGTTAAAAATATAATACAAAATCAATAAATAGTCATCCGATTGAGTATGGTGCGAGACTCACGGCGTCGAGGATCGTATGGTAGAAATATCGACGGCTTTCAAGCTGTACATAAAGTCTGAGATCCTCAAAGCGATCGAAAGGTCCCATCCTCGTTGCGGTGGAATTGGGCCGCTCGATACTTCACTATGAAATCGTGGCGAGGCTCGGCCTCATGTGACCTATCGATGTACCATCCATGTAGGTGACGAGTGAACAAGCCCAAAGAATTCAATTCTTGGCGTGGGAGAAAGGGCTTTCCATGTATGTACCGCTTGTGATCATCGTGGTGCTCTGTGCCCTCGACAACTTTGCCTTCTTCACGGAGGGACTCTACGAACTCGCTTTGTATCATTCGTCATCGTGGTAGAAGTCCTTTGCGCCCACTGCGCACCAAAGATTTGTAGGCTGCAGCGTAGGTGCAGGAGGTGCAAACAGGCGTAGGTGCAGGTTGTGTAGCAAAGGCGAGGAGCATGTGCAGCAGAGCAGGAACATGTGCAGCAGAGCAGGAGCAAAGTGAGTTGAAGGAGCAGGAGCAGCAGTAGTAGTAGGAGCAGGAGCAGCAGCAGCAGGAGTAGTACCAGGAGTAGCAGCAGTAGTACCAGCAGTAGCGAATGAGCAAAGACGACATCGATGAACGAGGAGCGAGGAGCAGCACCGATATGATGCAGGTACTAGCGAGCTTGATAGTAGTAGCAGCAATAGCGATGTGAGCGCAGAGCAAAGAGCGTGAGCCAGCGAGCGATAGCGATGAGCGCAGAGCGCACCGCAGTAGCAGCAGTAGCAGCAGTTGTACCAGCAGTAGCAGAAGTGGTAGCAGTAGTACCAGCAGTACCGGCAGCAGGAGGAGGTGCTTGCACTACGACACCCGTCGCGGGCCACTTGATGAACGACATCCGTGCTTGCCCGAGAGTGGTGATATCTTCGTTCGGGGGGAACTCCAAGGCATGAGACATGTAAACATTGTGGACATAGTCCACCTGCACCCTCATGTAGCCCATCCCCAAAGGTATACCATGCACCGTGTCATCCTCCTTGCTTGGAAATGCAACCCCGCGCGCAGCCTCAATCTGTATTCCGTCGTCGATCAGGACTAGCCGGCACTTGGCAGGACCCTGCAAGAAGTGATCAGCATCTTCATCATAATCTGTGTTAAGCTTACTCATGTACCTTTTGGTCTGAAACAGTTATTACCTTGAGGTGTGGAATGCACAGTTCCTTATTGGAAGCGCAGCTGCTAGGGCGTAGCATAGGCGATGGTTGAGGAATCTGATTCTGGGAGAACATCGCCATCATCTCAGCCATCATCTCGGCCTTTAACTCCTCCTTCAACTCCTCCTTCATCTCGCAAACGGATCCGCGCCTCACGTGCTTCCCATGATCTTGCCCTCGCATCGACGCGCTCTCCTCTACAAAGAAGGACCTCTTCAGATACCCCGCACTGCGGCAAGCACTCCGCCCTTATGATCGGGCTTCCCGATTGCCGAACACAGGATGTCCCGTGACCCTTGGCTTTCAAATGCTCCTTGCTCTTTACTGCAGGCTTACCTCCTCCCGCAGTCGCAAATATAAATTATTACTAAAATACAATGGGAATATAATATGCAATGTACTATGTTAGATATCTTACGATGGTCGTGACGATCTCAGGCGGTCGCGGGTTTGGAATGACAATATGACCGTCGAGGTTTTCTTCGTCCTCGCTAATACCCGATCGCGTGCCGCTCCTCGCATATGTGGGAGTAAGGCATCGTTGTCCCGCAGGTTGCACACTCGAGAGGCTAGTCGCACCCACTCGCCTTCTTCCCACGCACTCCACCGGAACCGAGGTGGTGCGCGTGTGTGTTACGCCTCTGTATAGCGATATTCTTCTCTCTCAGCTCCTCCTCCTCGGGCGTACTCCTCATCCTTGCGAACTCCTCCCCAACCTCGGGTGTAACAAATGGATACCTTTGGAAGGGAGTACGGTCTTTCAACACGAACTCGGCATGCATGGTCACCCTGAAATGCCTCAAAGCCACACCCATTCTCTTCAAGGCGCACTGCCTCGCATTGATTTCATCTTCCTCTGGTATAATCCATTTTCCCTTAACCGTCCCACGATCGGTTCTTACGCTCGTAAACTTACTTCCTTCCTCCAGTCCTTAATTGTGATCGGCACTCGCTCCCTCACCAATTGGCCGATAAAAGAGGAGTAGCGCCCCTTAAATGGGCCAGGACCCGTGCAAACCCCCCTGGCATTGAATTGGAGCACTTGCGGCGTTCTCCCTGTGGCTCCTTTATTCGGTCCTCTGGCCTTTCTAACCTTCCTCGATGGGGTAGCAGGACCTTCTTCTCTCTCTGGCGTTGAGCCGGTGCTCTCTCTTTGCGACATTTAGAAGTAAGTACGTATATTGTCAAACCTAAACTTCATGAGAGGAAGCAATTCAAATTTCACATAATAGAAAGCAATTCACATGTCTATCTCAGACCGACTAAGCACGTGCGTACCAACGATGACTCCTAATCTCTAATTAGGTTAGGTCCTAATCCCATTCGAGGATATGTGGTTGAGAGCAAGTTCCTAAGCTGTTGTACAACTCTAGAAAATTTGGCGACATCTCATTTGTTCTCCAAATACACGCCTCGACAACAGGTCAAGAGGGTGTGTATTCGAAGAACACCAGGAGATGTCGCCAAACTTTCTAGAGTTTGTACAACGACTTAGAACTTGCCCGAGCCACATATCCTCGAACTATCCAAAAACGTGGACAATTGAGATCGCTTATTTATAAATATGCCATTTTAGCATACTTATAAACAAGCACCCTCGAACGGGAGACGCATAGGTTACGCAACTAAACTCGATAATAAAGTGCGATAATATAGCATGTGTTACAAGTTTCAAATTGCAATGATGGATTGCTCTCAGATTGCTATAGAAGGGTTGCTAAATTAATTAGCCGTCCAACTTCTAGATGGCCAATATATCACCGGCTATTACATCTAAAAATTTAAGGATTACACAACCCTAGAACAGCACTGCTCTAGCACAGAAAACAACAAGTACAGCATAATATCAGAATGAATATAGCACTAATCTAACCCTACCACAATGCATTAAGAGCAAGTGCCACCAAATTGTCAGCTAAGAGCATAAAGGAATAGCACAGCAATGCTCTGACCCTAGAACAATGCATTAAGAGCAAGTGGCACCAAATTGTCAGCTAAGAGCAGTGTTGTTCTAGGTCTAGCAAGTTCCTTTAATGATCAGATTAATCAAGCCTCATTCAAAAGCAATCATCATCGAGCTATTTACAACCAATTACAGCCCACAGTCCGAAATGCATCTTACAGTGCGCCGAACCGAGTCGGCAATGGGGGAGGAGCCGATGGGGGACGCGCCGATGGGGGGGACGAGCCGGAGGGGGAGGCGCCGGGGGGGGGGAGGCGCCAGGGGGGAGGACCCAAAGGAGGAGGCGCCGGGGGGGAGGTGCCCACGGGGTACCCGCCAATGGGGGAGGAGCCGAGGGGGAGGCGCCCACGGGGTAGGCGCCGGTCGGGGAGGTGGTCGAGCTAGGGTGTGGGAGGAGCCGGAGGGGGAGGCGCCCACGGGGTACCCGCCGATGGGGGAGGCACCGGGGGGGAGGAGGCGGAGGGGAGGCGGTGCGGGAGGTGGTGGAGCTAGGGTTGTGGAATGAATTGAACGAAATCGGTCTTGGCGCGAAATGAAGGCGAGTGTCTTGGCGCCGAAATGAAAATGCTTTGGGTTTTATCACGGTCGTTTCTATAGAAAAACCGATCGCAATTATACTGAGTATCTGTGTCGGGTTCTATAGAAAAACCGATCGCAATTATACTGAGTATCTGTGTCGGTTCTATAGAAAAACCGATCGCAATATGTGGAGTATCTGTGTCGGTTCTTTAAAAGAACCGATCGCAATTATACTATCTGAGCCGGTTTCCTAAAGAACCGATTGCGATAACTATGATCCAATTTCTAATTTTTTTTTAAAACAGAATCTTCATTCAAAAGAGTCGAAAAGTCAAATCTTTTTCAAATTTGCTATACTATAAGATCCATTTGACATATATATTCTACAAAATGCCACAGTATAAAGGTAATTCTTAAAACATAATTAATTTAAAATACAAAACTTCTTGATGATGTACACGCAGGTAATGTGTTCCATGTGTGCCGTCGTCACCGCTAAGACATGCCCCATCTGCAAACGGAGGTGTTTCATCAAATTGGTTGTACTCTTCTTCATCTACGACATTTTCAACTCCAACAATCCTCCTCTTGCCATGAAGTACGATGTGCAACCTCGGATTGGCCGGGTCACGCACGTAGAAAACTTGACTTGCTTGCTTTGCGAGGACGAACGGTTCATCTCTGTAGGCCAGTCTATTCAGATCAACAAGTGTAAAACCTGTCTTGTCGACCTTAACTCCGTGAGGAAGTCTCACCCACTTACATCGGAACAATGGAACTTGGTATATTCCGTAGTCGAGCTCCCATATTTCTTCGATCATCCCGTAGTAACAGTTCATTGCGATTGGCGATCCTCTAATTGAGTGATCATCGGACAAAGCATCTATGCTCACACCACTGCTTTTGCCTTGTACTCTTTGCATCTTGACTTTCAAGATAAAATGTGTAGCCATTAATATCGTAACCTTGCCATGTCTCAGATATTAAATCTTGGTCCATCACCAACCATTTGACATCCTCGGTACTAACGGAGACCTTCACCTTTTCTTTGAACCATGTGAGGAATCGATCGTTGTGTTCTCGTGTGATGGAAGCTCATCCATAAGTGGATTCTCTTCCGTAATATCAACTTGTCTTTGTTGGATGTATGGATGAACTTCTGTATTTGTGTTGCAAGACTGTGAAATGCGCTTTACAAGACATATCAAATTGTGGGCTCATTAGATTTGACCCAATGGTTCCTTTGCCACCAAGTCTGCCCTCATGACGAGATATAGGAACACCAATCGGTTGTCTTTTACCTAGGTAGTCCACGCAGAACTCAATAACCTCTTGATCCCATAACCTCAATAATACTACCCTCAAGGCTTCGACCTATTCCTCACGTATGACTTTAATATATCCATGTACCTCTCGAGCGGATACATGTAACGCAGAATGCGGGTCCACAAATCTTAATCTCTCTAACAAGGTGAACAACGAGGTGGACCATGGCGTCGAAGAACGACGGGGAAATGCATCTCAAGTGACAAAGAGTCCGCACCACCTCACTCGTAAGTTGTCCAAGTATATCGGGATCAATAACCTTGCATGAAATCGCATTGAAGAAATAGCATAACCGTGATTGCCAACCTGGCGTCATCTGGTAGGATATTTACGATTGCAACAGGGAGCATTTGGGTCATCAAGACATGTGATCGTGGGACTTCATACCGATCAACTTCAAATCATCCATAGACACAAGCTTCTTAATGTTTGCGGAGTATCGATGGAACTTTAATATCGTGGAGACACTTGCAGAGGTCTTCTTTCTCTTTCTTGGATAAGGTGTAGCATGCAGCGGGGATGTACGGCCCTTTTCCATCCTCCACCATCACTGCAAGCTTGGGCCTGATCCCCATGTAGGTCATATCGCGGCGAGCATTCACACCATCCTTGGTCTTCCTAGGTATGTTCAGCAGGATGCCTACCAAATTATCACAAACATTTTTCTCAACGTGCATGACATCAATACATTGACGGACATCTAACTCCTTCCAATATGGTAAGTCCCAAAATATCGACCTCTTTTTCCAAATGGTCCTAGGACGAACAGATTCTGGCTCTTACCATCTTGAACATCGATATCCTCTACGCGTGAATATACTTGCCTTCCAGTCATAGGTCGCGGGGCTGCACGAACTTCCTTCTTTCCATCAAATTTGTCATCCATCTTACGATATCGATGACTTCGGTAGAAACCTACGGTGACCCATGTACACCGTTTTCCTCGGTCGGCAGCCACAAGCTATCGGTGTCCTCTTCACAAATTGGACAAGCTTTGGCTCCTTCGTGCTATAGCCCGCCAAATTACCAAAGGTCGGAAAATCATTTATGGTGCAAAATATCATAGCCCGTAGGGTGAAGTTTTCTTTTGTATGCATCCCACACCTCAACCCCACATTCCACAATTTTACCAAATCCTCAATTAGTGGTGATAGGTACACATCAATATCATTACCCGGCTGTTTGGGTCTGAGATTAGCAACGACATCATGATATACTTCCGCTTCATGCATAATCAAGGAGGCAAATTGTAGATACACAACAAAAGCGGCCAAATCTTGTGTCATTGCTCATATTACCAAACGGATTCATACCATCCGTACTCAATCCAAATCTTATGTTCCTCATCTCGGCACCAAACTCCTCATGTTCCCAATTAATGTTTCTCCATTGAGCCGAATCAGCGGGATGTCTCAACTTGCCATCTTCCTTTCGAGATTCATAATGCCAACGCAACAATTTTGCCTCTTTAGGATTTGCAAATAACCGCTCTAAACGGGAATGATGGGCAAATACCACAACACCTTGGTGGTGCCCCTTTTTCACATCTTCACCATGGTCAATTCGGTTCTTACGCTTCTTGTCATTACGCTTCTCATTTTGTTTGTATCGGGGTACACCACAAAGCAGGACAAATCTGTGATTCCTTATGGACGTTGCGGTATAGTATGCAATCATTTGGACATGCATGTATCCTTTCCATTTCCATTCCCATGGGACATAATAGCTTCTTCGCTTCATAAATACTTGTTGGCAACTCGTTTCCCTCTGGAAGCATATCCGAAAGAAGTATTAAAAGTGCATTGAAACTTGTATCTGTCCAACGGTGTTTTGCCTTCAGTTCAAACAATGCAAGGACCGAACCCAACTTGGTGTATTCCCTTTGCAACCTGAAAACAATGGTTTGGCATCGTCATCCATCAAGCTTTTAAATTTTGAACTCTCTTTCCGTGTAATTTCCCTCCACATCCCGCAACATTTGATCTAAATTATCCTCATCAAACATATCACGCTCCAACTCCCGATCGGCTTCAAAGATATCTTCGTTGCATATCACAGGGGTACTACCTGTCTCCCCATGATGGATCCAACACGTGTAATTCCTCACGAAGCCACGTCGAATCAAATGGCCTTCAATTTGAGATGAGTTGTTAAATCTCCTGAGATTGGTGCAATCAATACAAGGACAATATATGAACTTTACACCCCTCATAACCATATCTTCTTCTGCAATTCTTATGAACTCCTTAACTCCCCTCTGAAATTCAGCACTCACACGGCTTTTGTGATACATCCATTCTTCACGGTCCATCTACAAGTAAACCGCAAACTATAAATTAATAATGCCCTAATCAATGAAATAAAAGAAGGGTTGAACCCGAAAACAAAGTTTTTTTGTTGAATGATCTTAAAGAAACGTATATCTGTAGACCGACTAAGTACGTACGTACCAACGATGACTCCTAATATCTAAGTAGGTTAGGTCCTAATCCCATTCGAGGATATGTGGTTCGAGCAAGTTCCTAATTAAGATGTTGTACAAACTTTAGAGAAAATTTTGGCAAAGATCTCTCGCTGTTCTCCAAATACACGTATCGAGAACATGTCAAGAGTATGTGTATTCGTAGAACACTGGCCAGGAGATGTCGAAACTTTCACTACAGTTTGTACAACAGCTTAGGAACTTGCCCGAGCCACATATCCTCGAACTGTCCAAAAAACGTGGACAATTCGAGACTGCTTATTTATAAATATGCCATTTTAGCATACTTATAAACAAGCACCCTCGAACGGGAGACGCATAGGTTCTGTGACCTAATTAACTATTATATATAATTGATCATATTAATAATATTAAAACAATTAATTTAAGTCCTACCGCAATATTGAAGAGATTTCTAAGAATTAATGCTGGTCACCTTTCGATCGAGGAAAACCACAAACGAGGGAAATCTAGCTCTGATCAAGCTAGCACGGGTTTCAATTAACGGAGACCTTCAACGCACCGATCTCCTCCACCATACACTCGCTAATGAGACCAAATCAAAATCGAATAATGTACATTAATACAACATTGAAGGGATTCGAAGGAATCGGGCCCACTGTTGAATAAAGCCACCAGGTAAGATAGGTCGGAAAATAGAGAAATCGCCTAGCGAACTAACTCGATGAGAGTTAATAAGTTCATTCCCGAGTCCAGACGGTACATATAAAACCTAGCGAGCCTCATCACAATCGGTTCTATAGAAGAACCGTTTGTGATTAATTAGTTATCACCGTCGCTTATATGTAAAACCGACTGTGATAATTTGATTCTCAACAACTGCCGGTTTCTTTATAGAACCGACACGTATAATATGTCGTTGTCGCTTCAAAAGGAACCGACTGTAAAGCAAGTCAACATCACAGTCGGTTCTTGATAAGAACCGACACGGATATCCATTCGCCCCCTCGTCTTCCCCGCCATTTTGACGTTCAAACAATACTAGCATTGATCACACCATATAACTCCTTTCGTTCTCTGCATCCTGGTCACATCGGTACAAGTCTTCCTCCTTTCGTTCTCTGCATCTTCGACCGGCAATGGCAGCGCCACCACCATCTCCCGCAAGTTCTCGGCGACTCCGTGAGTCACCTCTCTTCCATCCTCCTCCACCGTCCTCACCGCCCGGTAGCGCCGCCTCGGCCTCCGGCGCCTCACTCGGCGTGGCGCGGCGCCCCACTGCCTCTCCGTCGTCCCTCCCGGTGCCTCACCCCATCCGGGCGCCTCCAAAGGCAGCAGGAATAAGCGCCCCAGAGATGACGACGACGACGATGACGAGGAGGACGACGACGACTACGAGGGGGACGACGAGGAGGACGACGACGACGAGGAGGAGGATGACGAGGGGGACGACGACGACGACAACGACGACGACGACGACGACGACGAGGAGGAGGAGGAGGAGGAGAAGGAGGAGGAGGAGGAGGAGGAGAAGGTGGAGGAGTACTACGCGCCGATCACCATAGGGACCGGCGCGTCGTCTAGATCGGGTTCATCATCGGAGGATGAACCATCACTAGTCCGCGTAGTCTCCAGCGACTCTGGCGACTCGGGTGACTCGGGTCACTCGGATGACTCGGTTGACTCGGGTTACTCGGGCTAGAGCCGCGAGTCGTAAATTTAATATATTAGGTGTAATGCAGTCCCCCTTTATATGTTTACTAATTATAAACAATGGATGTGGTGATATATTGTAATGAAATACAGCTTGTTTAATATATTAGGGTTGTTGGCCTAGTGCAGATGAAGTCTATTCGGCTGCCTTTACACTCTATTTTGAATCTCTTTTATATTTTTGTGCATTGTATCTTTCTAATGTTCTGTTGTTCCAAGTCAAAATGTTTCATGTCCTATTGATAAAAAAAACAAGTATAATGTGTGGAATGGTATATATATTATTATTATCTGCTGCATGCATGCTACTATAATGTTATATATAATTTGCATCACTACATGTGTCTATATAAATTGTCTGAGAGTTGAACCGCGAGTTGGAATTCTAACAGATCGGTACTGTTCATCGTCCGAAAATACAAGTTTTGCACAAATATTAAAGCATGAATGAAGGGTACAAGAGGTCTGTGTTGGGATTCTAGCAGAGCGGCCTGTGTTGGAGTTTGTTTTTTTCTTCTTCCCTGAAGGGGAAATGTGTGAGTGGATCTCACAAAAACTATGTTTCTAATGAACTGTTCTTGGTTGCACCTAATGGTGTTGCCAAAAAATCATCACAATCGGTTCTGGAAACGAACTGATTGTGATAACCCCTGTGCTCATCACAATCGGTTTCTTCCCAAAACCGATTATGATAATACCTTCTCATTACAATCGGTTCTGGAAAAGAACTGATTGTGATAACCAATGCTTTCAGGACAATCGGTTTCTTCCCAAAACCGATTGTGATAATACCTACTCATTACAATCGGTTCTAGATAAAAACCGATTGTGATAAAAAAATTATTATCACAATCGGTTCTTATCGAGAACCGATTGGGATTATTATCGTATCACAATCGGTTCTCTCTCAGAACCGATTGTGATAACCTGTTACCAAGATTTCCAAATGCAATATGCTTATCACAATCGGTTCTGAAGTCAAAAGTTTAGAACCGACACAGATGAAGCGATAGTAATGTGTCATTCTGTAGTAGTGTGTGGATACCATGACTTGTATTAGGTTGATTTTTGTCTTTTGTCTGCTAAGTGGATGTCCAAGTTTTAGGGGAGGTGCTGCCGAAATTTTTTTTAGTGAGTGGATGTCCAAGTTTAGCTATTGCATGTCAACTATCGGATAGTCCAAGTGCCAGACCATCTCGTGAACTTAGCATTGAACTTGACCTTGAAGCTTTTCTCTGGCTATCCACTTGCAGATTGTTTCTGAAAAACCTCGCCGACTCAATTGTCTTTTCTAAGTATTCCAACATCGAATCCTGTTATAACATTCAATTGTTCATGACCTATGTAAATTTTAGTTGCTCTTACGTTGATTGGTGCAGTACAATGTGCAGTACAAAGTTTTCTTTAAGCTTTATAATTAGGGGAAATATTTGATGCAAACCGGCTATTTCGTGCAAACATGAAAACTTCTATTTTCAGCCGCCGGATCTCGTACGGATGGCCCAGATTGACAAAGGTGGAAGCCCCCTCTCCCACTTATGTATTTTTTTGGATAACCCCCTTGCTTTCTTGTGCTTTGCATCCCCCACCATCATGCATACAAAAGTAGCCTATATCGCCAAGGTCCCGCCGTTGCACACGTCCACGTCGTCGCCCCGCCCTGAGCACGCCGGCCATCGGCCACGCGCACGCCCCGCCTAACGTCCAGCGCCGCCGTCGCCCAGGTCCCGCCCACGACCATGCCCCCTGCCAGACCGTGATCATCAGTACAACTGTCATTAGCCACCACTGCATGCAGCACCCAAATATCAAACTGATTTTTCTGCCGTTGGTTGAAACACTACACATCAACCACAAGTCATAAGTAAATTTAATAATGGCTTAAGAGAACTACACGGGAAGGAAGAAAACTCACTAAACATGTTTGTGTTTGAGTTTTGGTCGTTTAGTTAGTTTCAATTTAGTTCTGAAGTCTCAGAGTTCATTACGTTTTTTTGTCTTTGCCGTTTGTGCTATAGTACCTGAATCCGATTTGATTTCAGAGGTAGAATTCAGAATCCGAGTTCTCTGCTGTAACCTAGTTAGTTTCTTGTATCATTGAGTCTTTATATATGTGGAATAAAACCAGAAAAGGTGCAAGAGTTGAGCACCACAAAAATCTTTTCAATCTTGTTCTATTCTGGAACAATCGTATTTGTTTGCAGTCCTACCGTAGTTGGTTTTGTCGCTGGTTCAGGGCGGGGCGACGATGTGGACGTGTGCGACAGTGGGACCTTGGCGATACAGGCTACTTTTGTGTGCATGACGGTGCGGGATGCAAAGCACAAGAAAGCAAGGGGGTTATCCAAAAAAAATACATAAGTGGGAGAGGGGGCTTCCACCTTTGTCAATCTGGGCCATCCGTACGAGATCCGGCGGCTGAAAATAGAAGTTTGCATGTTTGCATGAAATAGCCGGTTTCCATCAAATATTTCCCCTTATAATTATGCAACAGTGTACTTGTGTATCTATGCCTTCTAGGTGTCTGGCTACCTGACTTTCTATGTATAAGTATATGCAAAATGTAATGTATTTGAATTTTGAAATGTATATGTATCATGTGAAATGTATATGTATCATGTGAATTTTTCTAATTCTTGGTGAATTTTGAAGCAATTTCTATGTATAAGTATATGTAAAATGTTATGTAATTGAATTTTGAAATGTATATGTATCATGTGAAATGTATAAGTAGAGAGGTGCTTCTATGCTCTTCATTTTTAAAGTTGCACAAATATTAAAGCATGAATGAAGGGTAGATGAGGATTACTTACCCCTTCGTTTGCTTCAAGATTTGTGCAACTTGTATTAGGAGGGAAAGCACAGAAGCACCTCTCGTATAAGTATTATGTGAGATGTGTAAGTATATGTGAAATGTCAAATGTATAAGTATACTTGTCGATAGTATTTGGCCGACTTAAGTTAAGAACATCTTCGGCGTCTATTTTTGTGAAATGTATAAGTATATGTGATCTTACTTGTCGATAGTATTTGACCTTTTGTTGATCTATTTTCGTTAATTTTCAGTGCCTTCTTCTAGCCTAAGAAACAATGATGGACGGCAGAGGGTTTGATCAAGAAGAATTTATGATAAATTTGATTGCGGAAGATGGTGGTCATGAGGCGGGGGAGCCTGAACCCGCCCTTGTGGCCGCCGAGGCCTTCGAGGCCGCAGAGCACGATGAGGCCGGCGAGGTAACAACCAGTCACGTTCATGATTGTCGGTTCCACTATCATGCTAAGCCAACATTCTGACCCGTTCATGATTGTACCATGCTTTCAGATTGGTCAACCAAGTGGGCAATCACATCAGCGAGGTCCAACCAAGATGTCGAAGGCAAGATATGTTGTCACCGAAGTCGATAAGAACGGCCAACCTCAGAAACCCTTGGGGGTGCTTGGGCTGTTCAATTCAGCATGCGGCATCCACGTTAGGGACCACGTGCCCATTAGTATAGCAAAATAGGATCAGGTCCCTGAAGATACGAAGAACATGCTTTGGAATGATGTGAAGGAGACATTCACCTTCTCCTAAGGCACCGAAGAGAAGGTGAAGAGTTACACTCTCAAGAAGATGGCCATCGCATTCCAGACTTATAAAAAGAAGTTGAACACTGAGTATATCAAGAAGGATAGAACGCCCGACTTCAACAAGTACCCAAAGTTGCAAGATCATTGGGATGCGTTCGTGAACTACAAGACTTCGGATGAAGGTCAAAGTTTGAGTGAGAAGAGCAAGCTGAATGCACAGAAGAAGAATTACCACCACCGACTCGGCCCTGGTGGTTACCGCCAAGCAATACCCAAATGGGAGAAGAGGGAACAGGACCTGCTAGTGAAGGGTGTCGCACCCGCAACAATGGAATGGCCTGACAGAGCAAGGCATTGGTTCTATGGTCACGGCGGCAGCCTCGACGATAACAACAATGCGGTTTTTGGGGAGGTGCTAAGAGATGTGGCCAGAAGGCTTGTACAGTCCATCAAGGAGTCTTCCCAAGGTAACTTTGTGCCAAACAGGGAGAACGATGTGCTAACAAGGGCCCTACAAAACCCAGAGTACCCAGGATGTACACGAGGCATTGGCGTCGTCCTGTGGAATGTTGTCAGGATACCGAGACCTATAGGAGTCATATGAGAAGCAAGGCTCGACAGACACAATAGCTTGGGGCGCTTGAAGAACGCATGAATAAATCACAGGCAAGAATGCAAGAAGAGATCCGAAGAGAGATGCAGTTAGCCTTGAGCCAACAGTGGGACACGGGCCAGGAACCTCCAAGTAATCCTAACATCATCAGCCCCTTCGGGCAGCGGAGCAACTGCGCTTCCGGTGGGCTGCCCGAAGCAGACTTGGATAGGTATCCCGTAGATGACATCTGGCAACGGACACCTTGTGAGCTGCACGTCCAAGCGCGGAACCTCTCCTTCAAGGCGGCCCACGACATGGCTCACCCATTGGAGCCGGGGCAGCTCATCCATGGCCAACAGATACCGTCAAGCTACTCCAAGGTCTCGATGGAGGAGATTTGCCCAGGGTACGAGGACCTTGACCTCGAAATTCCCAGAGGTGACGGGACTACGAAGCTAGGAGAGGCGGTACACAATTTCACCCTGTGGCGCAAACGGCACATAATTTTTTGAGATAACATGGACGTGTCCTCTCCGCGAAGAAGCCCGACTCCTATACCACCTCCTGCACACATAAGCCCTAGAAGAAGCCGGTCTCCTCCCAAGAAGGCGCCCACTCCTACACAACCTCCCACGCACATAAGCCCCACAAGAAGCCCGTCTCCTCCCAAGAAGGCGCCGACCAAAATAAACAAGCCAGCTCAACCAGCAGCTCCCAAGAAGACGAGGTCCTCCACCAAATCCAAGAAGTTGGGTCCACTTCCAAAGCTGACGTATGATATGACCGAGGAGGAGACCAAGAAGATAGTACAAGGCGAGGCAACTAAATTTTTTAGACCCAAGTCATCAGAGAAGAAGGTTCAACCTGGCACGGAAGAATTTCACAAAGGCTTGAGAACTATTAAAATTTGAAGGATCAAAAAGGAATGCCTCGCCAATCAAACTACAAGCACACATTAATTAAGGAATGCCACAAGAAGACGTCAGCTGAGGAGAAGGCTAAGGAGATGCTACAATTCTTCGATGAAACTGGCCTTGACGCAAATCAAATATTAGGCACGTCAAAGGTTGAGTATGCCCAAGTAAGACGGCCATTTACATTGGGTGGATCATTGGTTAGGCGTGAGGAGCTACTCCAGCTAACGACAAAGATGCGACAATTCCATGAATGGTACTTGGACGCGACCAAACATGGTCTAGAGTTGTTTGCTGTCAAGTACAAGGAACAAGATTGTTTTCACGGTGACGGTGAATTTTTTGTCGAATGGAACTTCATATATGATCTATACCAGACAGACGCCCTCAGCGCGGCCTTGTTGGGTTGCTGGACTCTGTAAGCTAGTGTCTTATTTACAAAAAAACCATCGTGTGTGCCCTTGTACTGTACTACCTTGCAAGCCTAACTAATTTCTTCTTATGTAGCACGGAGATACAAAGATGCCGAAGGGATCGTATTTTTGACATAGGCTTCATGGACCCAGTAGTTATCAATGAGAGAACCGTTAGAGACCACCCAAGCGATACAGAGACTAACGTATACAATGCGCTAATGGGACAACAATATAAGTCAAAGATATATCTACACTACGCATTTGAGTACGTGTTTTCGTACCGCCTTGTTCTACTCCTTTTTCATAACATGATGTTAGAACTAATTAGTTATCTACGTTGACATATCTATGTACAGTTTTCACTGGATTCTTCTTGTGATCGAGCTAGATCGTAGTCTGATCACAATTATGGACTCGAGAAGGAAACTAGTTCGGACGTATCAAAACTTTATTGATATGCTCAACCGGTATTAATTCTTGCTCCTTTCATTATTGTATTAGTTCTATTTCCTTCCATTTAAAACTAATTCTAATCATGTATAATTCGTAGCCATATGTGTAGTGCATTCGTACGATTCCGTGTTAAAAACAGGGGCGTATTCAAGGAGAAATTTGATATTACAATTACCTCTTAAGTACGTATATCATAATGCTAGCTTTTTAGTTAGTTAACTTAATTTCCTTGCATCCATTTCACGCTTTCAACTTTTTCCACCGCAGATCTTGAGTCAGCCGCCGGGCAACAATTTATGTGGTTACTATGTATGTAAGTTTATGCAGACCCAAACCGGAGCCGCTGACCACATGCTAAAAGGCGACAAGGGGGTGAGTAAATATAATTACTAGCTTTAATGATGTATAGGTACTCCTTACATCTTTTACAAATTCAAGGATTGATTAGTTAATGACTTAACGACAGGTGCCTCAATATTTGGTGGAACAAGGTTCGGAACTCTCGTCGGCGCGAGTGAGAGCAATCTAAGAACAACTCGTCGGCTTCATTTACGATGAGGTCGTAGATCCAAAAGGCGAGTTTCACAAACCAAATTTAAACAGGTATGGCCCTTCGATAATGACCGGTGAACTGTCGGGGTCGACATCTACGGCTAGCAAGAGCGATGCACGTAAAAGATCCTGATGAACAGAAAGAAAAGAAAAACCGGAGTTGTAATTAAAGTTGTGTACATATTATAATACATTAGACGATGAACAGAAGAACAAATATGTGAACATATTGTAATATATTAGATGTAATTAAATTTGTTAATGAATGTTCAGTGATTTAATTATCAGGTAAATGTGCATGATTGATTATATATGCTTTAATTCGTTGTGATTTCACACACACACACATAATATCCATTGGACATGCACACACATATATATTATATACAGCCCATCAGTACCGGTTAGATAAACCAACCGGTACTGATCAGGGCCTCATTAGTACCGGTTGGAGACACCAATCGGTACTGATAAGGTCCTCAGGGGTTCACGATGCGCTGCCATGTGTGACTTTTAACCGGTGCTGATACTCTATCAGTACCGGGTGAGGGAACCGGGACTGATGCCCTTGAGCATCAGTCCTGAATGGCCTGTACCGGTTCAAAAACCGGTACTAAAGGCTGTTTTAAACTGGTACTGAAAGCCCTTTCTGTAGTCATGGGAATATGAAAACTCTTTAAATTGTACACACAAAATGAACAAAAAAACATAACTAATTTATTTGATCCAAAGATTCATGAAGAACATTTGAGTTTTTCTACATTTTTAGCTACTTATTTAAAATATTTTCCTATCAACCACAACGGTGTTTGAATTGTTCACAAAATTTTAAAAGTTGGAAAATCTTGAAAATAATTTTATTAAATGCTAGATTGTTAGGAACATCCCAAAAAAAATTAAAAAAATTGGAGCTGGTTTGACTGATCTAATACTATTTGAACCGACGAAATATATATTAAAATTTTTTTGGATTGGTCGAAAACCATGGAATCTAAGACACTACTTGTCGACGATCGGTTTCGCCGGCAGTAAGATTTGTGATTCTAGGGGATTTGTGCGGGATCTAAGCTTGATGGCAACACAGGATGCGAGGGCAATCTGTTTTAGACAGGTTCGGGCTCTCTCGGAGGAGATAATACCCTAGTCCTGTGTTCTTGGATATATCTGAGCCTTCTTCTCTTCTTGTTTCTCCCTCCTCCCTTATATATTGGGGGAAGGGTACATGACAGATGGGCGCCACCGGGTCCTCCACATGGTGGCCTTACCAACACATATTTTGTCTTCGTCGGCTATGGCGCACTACGTCTTGGAGAGGTGGTTGTGCTTTCCCCGACCCACGCCTGCCGCCCTGTCAGGTTCCAGCATCCGCAGGCTCTGCGAGTGTCAGGCTGCATGCTACGTTTTTGGCGGGTTGTTTGGGCGTGGCGCGAAGCTTCCCCGAAGGATCAGGAGTTGCCTTGGGGAACAAGTCAAAAACCTCCTCCGGGCCCGTCGTGGTGCTTCTGGGCTTTGGGCCTACTACTCCGCCCGTCTAGCCCAGTCGGGTGTAGGCCCCACATGCGGGACCCCTGTCTCTGACATCCCACAGCAGCCCCCAAGTGCTTTAGGATCGGATTTCCATCTCTTATCCTGTCATAAAGATTATACGGGAAAAGAGATCGTAAAGAACTTGCAATGTGAAGCCATCGTGGTTGGTTAGCTCGTGGCCGAGTGGTACCCGCGCCCGTTCACGGTGCGCGGCAACCGGCTTGTCGCTCAGCTAGCCCTTGGGGAGTGTACCGTAGTCTTTTGGCTCGTGGCCGAGTGGTACCCACGCCCGTTCACGGTGCGCGGCAACCGGCTTGTCGCTCAGCTGGCCCTCGTGGGGCGTACCGTAGTCCTTTGGCTCGTGGCCGAGTGGTACCCGCGCCGCTTCACTGCGGCGACAGCAACCGCTTGTCGCCACCGGTGGCCTCGTGGGGCGTCCGTAGTCTTTTGGCTCATGGCCGAGTGGTACCCGCGCCCGCTCACGCGGCGCTGCAACCGCTTGTCGCCACCGGCCCTCGTGGGCGCATCGTAGTCTTTGGCTCGTGGCGAGTGGTACCGCGCCCGCTCACGGGCGCTGCAACCGCTTGTCGCCACCGGCCCTCGTGGGGCGTACCGTAGTCTTTTTGGCTCGGGGCCGAGCGGTACTCGCGCCCGTTTACGGTGCGCGGCGATTGGCTTGTGAGGCCCAACCGACCCTCATGGGGCATACCTTGGTCATTCAGAGTAATGCCTGTGCCCGCTTACGGCGCACTGCTTCAGACCCTCATGGGGCGCATTCTCAAGACCGGTTTAATGAAAAATCCTCCCACGGTACCCAATCACGCTAAGAAGCAGTGACCAGCAATTGACCCCAAATTATGGGGCATACCGCTTGAGGATGTTCGGAAAGTGCCCAGCCCCAAGCTTCCGTGGCGGCCGCGTTCAGGCCCATCATGGGGCGCACTTTATCCCAAACTTCGAACCAGACTTGACACCTGGTCGTGTTTTGCGCAACTCAGCTTTCGGCCCGTCATGGGGTGTGCCCTAGATCTGGCCCAGAATCGAGCGCGGAGGCCCTTGCTTTCCCCGCCGTAAGGCGAAAATTAAGGCTCATTCCTTATAAATGAGGGAAAACTTGCTAGGCGAAGATACCTTTGCCCTTCCCCCACCACAGTTGAGAAATCTTTAAGTCTCTTTTAGCGATTTGGGCGACCTAGGGTTTCTGGTTTCGCGCCGAAGACCTTCGGCGGTTCCTCCCACCAGGTCTCCTTCACAGAGATGTCTTCTTCTTCGGGATCCTCATCAGCGTCGGAGGGTAGCACCGACCCTGCGACCGCGGGGTGGGAGACCTCCATCACCACGACATCCCGCTTGGAGGAACTGGTCGCCGCCGGCGTCCTTCCTCCGCTGGAGTTGATCTCCGCCCGTCCCGCCGCAGGTGACCTTTACCCCACACCTCTAGAAAACGAGATTGTGGTGTCCGAGTCCTTCTTCTGGTGAGGATTTAGCGTTCCTGGAAGCGCCTTCTTCCGGGGGCTCCTCCACTTTTACGAAATCAAGCTGATCAATTTGAACCCCAACTCCATTCTTCACATTACTATCTTCGTTCAGCTTTGCGAGGCGTATCTTGGGATACGTCCTCATTTTGACTTGTTCCGCTCCCTCTTCTTGCTCAAGCCTCATCCAAACCGGGCCACTCCCAGCGTCATTGGGGGCGCCAGGCTCCAGCTGCGAGAGGGCTTGAAGAAACAGTATTTCGTCATCCCCCTCAAGACCTCCCTCAAAGGTTGGAGGCGGGAGTGGTTCTATTGTGCCAATGTTGACCCTTTTCTCGCCCCTTTCGGCGGCGTCCTAAAGCTTCCCGATCTTTGGAGCGACGCCGGATGGAGGCGGTTTGGACCAAGTCTCCGAGCTTCGGCATGGATTAACGATCTGAAGAACCGAGGGTCGACGGCCCGGATCGCGATTAGCTTTGTGAAGCGCCGGTGCAGCCTTAAAGGAGAGAATCCATTTGGGGTTCCAAAGACGGCGGGTCTCAGGATCCCACTCAGGAGACGGACATGTCCTTGTCGAAGGATGCATTGGCGGCGCGGGTAGTTGACCTCTTCGTGCCTGGCACTGTGATCACCAACAGGGGCTGCCCTCACAAATTTTTGGCGGCGAGGCCTCCCCCTCCCGTGAGTGCACCACTCTCTCGAAAAACTGTCCCATGATTTTTTGCCTGATGTGTGATTCAAACAGGGTGCGATCGTTCCTTTTCAGAACGCGTCCTTCTTCTCTGACGCTCCGGTCGTCGGCCTCTCTCGGCTGAGGAATGCTCAGGCCAAGCGAGCGGCTGACACCTCGGCCGATGAGCTGCGCCGGGAATCAGCGGAGGAAGCCGCTGGCCTTTCGTCAGCTGGGCCTTCGACCTCCGGCGTACCCGGATCACGTGAGCCACGACCTATACATCCCGAGGGCAGTCCATTTGCTAGTCTTTGGTCAGCTCCCCTCCGAGTGGTGCTGGGTCTCGGATGAGGCCTGGGATGAAATTCAAGAAATCCAGGAGGTATTCTTTTGGGCGGTCCTTGTCTTTTTGTTATTGCCTGTGCTGAGGTGTCTTCCCTTTTTGCCGATTCAAGACTCCTACTATGGACGTCCCGGTGGAGGGGTCTCCTGAAAAGGAGCCCCAAGCATAGGCTTCTCCAAGGGGAGCCCCCCCCTCGTCGGCCAGGTCACCCTCGCCGTCGACTGTCGGGGCGTCACCACCTGGTGCCGGCGGCCCGACCGTTGAACCATCAGGTGGTCCGTCCGCCGACGAGATTGACCCGGCACTGTCTCCCGAAGTGGAGGAGGTGCCTCGAGAGCCACCGCCGCTCGGTCCTCTACCGAAGCCCCCGAATTGGACCGTATGGTGGGAGGGGGGTTCCGACTGGAACGGGATGGAAGAGGACGATGAGATGGAGAGAGCGGCTTGGACGGAGCTTTATGAGCTCACCGTCAGATGTAGCACGCTCGTCAGGGTGAGTTTTTGTCTTCAATCTTGCTGGGCTTCTCCCGAGATTACGGCACTGTTACCTAGGACATGGGGAGCGCTGAGCGGTCGCAATTTTTTCGGAAGGTGCTCCCGAAGCTCAAGGAGCACCAAGTATCAGGACAAGCTCGTGAGATCAAGAATGACAGATGGAAGGAGGTCCACGGGCTTGAGGACCAATGTATGGCGATCCGGGAGGAGAAGGCGAAGCTTGAGTATGTGCTCGAAGGTGAGATCCTCCCCTGGACTCGGTTTGGACATCTTTTTGGATAGTTGGAAAGGATGATGACGCTCTTGTGTTTCGTGAGCGATTCGACCATTCTTGGTGAGAGCCCGACCGAGGCTTCAGAAGTTCGGCCTCAAGCTCGAGTCGGTTTGGAGAGGATCTGGCGGGAGCTGAAGGGTAAATTTCTTTGACTTGGATTGAGCATTACTTGGCGTCGGGTGTGTTTTTGATGGCGATTCGGCTTTGTTGCGAGAATGCAAGGAGAAGATGGCCGCCGAACGGGGCCAGGCGAGGCTGCGCGTCGCCTGCGAGCCAGTTCTGCACCTTCTGCGTATTGAAGGAGTTGAGCCGGGCCAGGGGGACGACGCTGTTCCGCTTCTCTCTGGAGGAGCCGATAGGATCAGAGCTTATGCCAAGGAGTTCGCGACCATAAGTGCGAACCAGGCATTGGCCGTGGTCAAGTCTCATTATCCGAGAGTTGACCTTGAAGCTGTGAAAGAAGGTTTTGCCTGTGATGAAGACAAAGCCAACGCGCTCCTCGAAGAGGTCTCCGGTACATCGCAAGCCTTGTTAGAGAATCTTGAATTCTGACTTCGATGTGAACCTTAATGCCGAGTGCTGGCCCTCCCCTCCTTTTTTGAAATATTGTGTTTTCTCACTTGAATATAATTTGTCTGTATTGTCCTCTGCTAAGTGGGCTCCAGACCTCTTTCACTCTTTCCCCTTTGTCTGAGTTGCTAGAATATAGGCCCACGGCCTTTTGGCCCCCCTTGCGCCTTTCTGGGCGGCCTTCAGCCGACTGGTATGGCTTCTGAGCGCCAGGGCCTTGGCCCGTGGCCTTTACGCCCGGTCGCGCTTTTCCGAGTGGCTGGAGTGCAGCTCTCGAGCTTCGGGACTTACGTTGTGGCCACGGCCTTTTGGCCCCCGTTGCGCCTCTGGATGGCCTTCAGCCGACTGGTATGGCTCCCAAGCGCCAGGGCCTTGGCCTGTGGCCCTTTCGCCCGGACACGCTTTTCCAAGTGGCTGGAGTGCTTCAGCCCTCAGGTTTGCATTATCGCCTCCCAGCTCGCAGCCCCCGGACTTCTCGCTTAACTGGGCAAAGTGAGCGGGAAGGCCGAACTAACTTGAGCTGCTCGTGACACGTGTCTGGCGAAATGTCCCTTAATTTTGTTCAATGTGCTGATCTTCTTTGGTATTCGCGCAGCCGCTTTGTTTTTTGCGCTTCATTGATTGCGAGGTGGCGCGTTTGATTGCCTTTGGAGACGCTTCGATTTCCGTGGCTGGGATGGTTTATAAATAGGGCGTCACCGCTGATGAGCGATCGCCCGTTTCCTCTCGTCTCCTCCCTCTTCTTCCTCTTCCAGCTTCCTTCCATGTCTAACATGAGGAGGTTCATTGGCCCCTACGCGGCATTCTTCCGCCAGCGATTCTTCGGGCTGCTCCACAGCTGGGAGGAGGCGGAGTCTTGGGAGGATCTCGACTTCGCCACTCTGGAGGCGGAGGAAGAGGAAGGGGCCGCGAGGGACGCCGCCGCCGTGGCCACCTTCTTTGGAGAGGCTGCACCGGGGCTCCACGAGGTGGCCGAGATCATCCTCGAGATGGTTGGTCGCGAACGCCGCGACGACCTAGCCGTCAGGGCCCTCGTCCGCCTTATACCACCCCTGTGGGTGGTTGAGGATGAGATTCTGGCGGCTTTGGGTCGCGTGAGTCGCGTCTGATCTCGACGATCCCGCCCGGCCTCCCAATGCGTATAAAGACCAAAGAAGACCAAAGACCAGAGCACCAAAGACCAAAGACTAAAGACTAAGAAGACTAAAGAGGATTGGCAGGAGCCGCCTCTCCCTTTTTTAGCGCGAGAAAATGAAAAAGAAAGTCAGTAATGTAAATTACTAATCCTAAGGAACAAAATGTGACATCTTGCCCAATCTATGCCGTCATATTTATTCCGAGTTTAGGGTTCCGCCTGATCAACCGTTCTAGTCATTGCTCAATACAAGAACGAGGCGTTGGGGCTCGAGCTTTTGACGGCTAGAAACTCACGATCAGGCGAATCTCGGTTAAATTCTGGCGCTGCGAATTGTAGTCCCCGAGTGGTTAGTGCTTTCAGGCTCTACCCATTCTGTTATGCGCGCTGGTATAAACCGCCGGAGTTTTGTGCTCATCGCGGTTTTTATTTCCGTGCGTTTTGTACCGGCGCGACCAGGGTTAGGTGCTACACCAGTCGGGTAATAACCACTCGGGACTAGCATTACACAGTAGAACTTCAGAAAATAAAACGGATCACCATTTTATTTAGTATGTGAGAGTCGGGTACATAACTTATGCGTAGAAGCGACGGAGCTGTTCGGCGTTCCAAGTATTCGCCAAAATCTCGCCATCTTCACGTCTAAGTCGATAAGCACCCGGCCGGACCGTCTTCTCCACAATGTACGGACCTTCCCAAATTGGAGAGAGCTTGTGCTCGCTTTTCTGGTTCCTCCTCAGGACCAGATCTCCTTCTGAAAAGGTTCTACTTCTGACATTGCGAGAATGGTAACGCCGAAGTCCCTGGAGGTACTTAGCCGACTGGATGGCTGCAACGTTCCGAGCCTCCTCGAGTTGATCAAGCTCCACCATTCGGCTTCCCTCGGACTCGGCTTCGTTGTAGTTCCGAACCCTCGTGGATTCGAATCCTAGTTCGGTCGGCAGAACCGCCTCTGCGCCATAGACCAGGAAAAAGGGTGTTTGGCCAGTTGCTCGGCTGGGAGTGGTTCTGAGTCCCCAGAGTACCGACGGTAACTCCTTCACCCATCGGGCAGCGTATGGTTTGAGGCGATCGAAGATCCTGGCCTTGAGGCCTTGGAGGACCAGACCGTTAGCCCGCTCGGCCTGCCCATTGCTTCGTGGATGAGCCACCGAGGCGAAGCAGATCTTGATCCCGATGCTTTCGCACCATTCTTGAAATTCTTCACTCCTGAATTGGGTGCCATTGTCCGTGATGATCCGGTTGGGCACTCCGAATCTGACCACAATATCCTGGAAGAACTCCTTGGCCTTAACCGTAGTGATAGTGGCGACTGGTTTGGCTTCGATCCACTTGGTGAACTTGTCAATAGCTACGAAAAGGTAGGCGAAGCCACCTTGAGCCTTCTTGAGCGGGCCCACTAAATCGAGCCCCCAGACCGCGAAGGGCCAAGAGATGGGGATAGTTTGCAGCTCCTGCGCCGGCAAGTGTGTCTGCCTTGCATAGAACTGGTAGCCATCACAAGTTCGAACGATCTCCTTGGCATCCGTTACTGCCATTGGCCAGAAGAAGCCCTGTCGGTAGGCTTTCCCAACCAAGGCTCTTGACGCGCGTGATGGCCACACATCCCCGAGTGGATTTCTTGGAGCAGCTCTCTTCCCACTTGTCCCGAAATGCACTGCCTGAGGACACCTGAGGCACTCCTCCGAAAGAGCTCATCGCCCACCACCACATAGGATCTGGCTTGTCGGGAGACGCGCTCTGCCAGAGCGGTTGCTTCTGGAAGTTTGTCCTTCAGGAGATAATCAAGGTACGGGGCCGTCCAGTTGGGATCAATGAGCAGGACTCCGGTCCCAGGATCCTTACTTGGCTCTTGTCGTTTTGCAACGGTTGGCTCGTAAAGATCCTGGACGAAGATACCACTCGGGACATCTGCCCGAGTGGCTCCCATTTTAGCCAACTCGTCGGCTGCCTCATTATTGCGGTGGAGGACATGAACCAGCTCTGCATCACAAACTTGCCTTCCAATTCTCGGACTGGCAAGATGTCGTCATAGTCCGATCTACACGACCAGTCCTTCGTACTTGGCTCACCACCAATCGAGTCACCCCGAACCGCCAGCCGTCGGATTCCGAATGATGTGGCGATGCGGAGCCCATGGATGAGAGCCTCGTACTCTGCGGCATTGTTCGAGGCCGGGAAGTGAATCCGAAGGACGTACTTCAACCTGTCGCCCTTAGGCGAGACAAGGAGAATTCCCACCCCTGCCCCACCGAGCGTGAGAGATCCATCGAAGTGCATGGTCCAATATTCTGGCTCTTCTTCCGTGCGGGGAGCCTGGGATTCGGTCCACTCGGCCGTAAAATCGGCTAAGACCTGGGACTTGACGGCGGTGCGCGGCTTGAACGAGACGTCGAAAGCTCCAAGCTCGGCTGCCCACTTTGAAATTCTTCCAGTAGCTTTTCGATTATGGAGGACCTCTCCCACGGGGAAAGAAGTCACTACCGAAATCGGGTGTCCTTGGAAATAATGCTTCAGCTTCCGTGATGAGATCAGAATTGCGTACAGCAGCTTCTGGATTTGAGGGTATCGCGCCTTGGATTCGCCCATCACTTCGCTGATAAAATAAACCGGGCGTTGCACGCCGAAGCGGTGTCCAGATTCTTCCCGCTCCACAACTATCACGGCGCTGACTACATGAGTTGTTGCCGCTTTGTAGAGCAGGAGAGGTTCACCTGGCACCGGCGAGACCAGAATTGGAGGGGTGGAGAGGAACACCTTGAGTTCTTCAAAGGCTTGTTGTGCCTCTGCCGTCCATTCAAATCGATCTTGTTTCTTGAGGAGCTTGAAGAAAGGCATCCCCCGAGCTCCCAACCGGGAGATAAACCTGCCAAGTGCCACCATGCACCCAGTAAGCTTTTGGACATCTTTTTGGCTGGCAGGCGGGGCCATCCTTATGATGGCCCCGATTTTCTCCGGGTTTGGCTCGATCCCACGATGAGAGACAATGAACCCGAGTAGTTTCTCGGAGGAAACTCCGAAAACGCACTTCTCAGGGTTTAGCCTCATCTGGAACGCCCTCAGACTTGCGAACGTCTCGGCTAGATCAGGGGTGAGGCTGTCTTCTGTCTTGGTTTTAACCACTATATCATCCACATATGCTTCCACATTGCGTCCGAGCCGATGGTGAAAACACTACCAGATCGCTACCGATAAGTTGCGCCAAAGATTCTTCACCCCAAACGGCATGGTGATGTAGCAATATGCTCGAACGGGTGATGAGCGAGGTCTTCGCAATCCTCCTCTCGGCCGGATTTGATGATAGCCTGAGTAGGCGCCCGTAAAACTTAGTTGGGATCCAAAGAAGGAGTCTACCACCTGATCAATACGGGGGAGACCGAAGGGATCTTTCGGGCAAGCCTTGTTGAGGTCGGTGTAATCAACACACATGCGCCAGCTTTTATTCTTCTTCTGGACAAGTACAGGGTTTGCCAACCAGTCGGGATGATACACTTCTTTGATGAAGCCTGCGGCTAGCAGCTTTGTAATCTCCTCCCTGATGGCTTGTCGACGGTCTTGGGCGAATCATCGCAGCCTGTCGGGACCCCGAATTTGCAAATCCGGACCCTCTGTGTATTCAGCACTAGTCCAGGAACGCGCTAGTGCACACAGTCTTAACATTGGTAAATATCACAATCATACCACTCGATACCAATAAAGTACTTTATTTAAATAACCAAACTGTTTACTCGACCTTATGGCCAAGTTACAAATATATGCCTCGCAAGGCGAAACTTATTCAGAGAGAAAGAATAGCAGCGGAAAATCAAATAACTTCGTGGCGCCATCCAGTATACCACAGGCAACTGACTGGGCTCGCTTCCCTAAGTAGACGGATCCTCTTGGAGTTCCTCCTCCAAAGCCGTGCGATCTCTTCTTCAACCGATATTGTGTTGAGGCAAGGGTGAGTACTTGGTACTCAAGAAGTCATGCATGAGAATGCAAGCTAATATACTATATGCATGGCTTGGTACAAAGGAATAGCACAAGGTATATTTGGCAAAGAAACAAAGATTTGACAAGTAATATAAGTAGATTCGAAAGCAGTAGAAATAAGTAAAGCATAAATAACTTTTCAAGAAGTTTAATAAACATTTTTCCCCATCCTAAACCACATTTTCATCATCTTCATTATTAAACCAAACCAACCTTTCAAATCCCAGTTATTTCCAGAAAATCTAACCCTTGACTGTAATTCCCGAGCATTGTCCAGTACCGTGGACTCGGCTATTTAAATAGATTCTAAACTCTGCAAAGGTTATGCACTTTTCCCACAAGATACAGTCAAACACCACAAAGGCGAAGTTCGTAACAAAGCCTTTGGAAGCCTCAAACAACACAGGTGGTCCTCTCCGGTTCGTGCTCTACACCATCCCTTCCCTTAGCCAAGGCGAAGTATGGGACCAACACAGTTAGATGGGTATCGGCCACGACCACGATCGCTCCCGATACAATCACACAAACGGTGTAATGGCCCGACACCTGAGGCTCCACAAGTGAGTCCTTAGCGACTTAGTCAACTAGGGCCGTCCCATTCCACCATGTGGTTGCAAGTATGACCAGTTCAAAGGCTTGCAAGGTTAAGTCCTTAGAGTGACCAGTGGCAAGACTACGAAGAACCAAATCAACATCCCAAGGCCACACCGGCCCACTGATTACTCTTGCCACATGCCCGGCCGAAAACCGTTTATCAAACCCCGCTTGATTACCATGCACCACGTGCCATCAACATCACATGATACTTTTCCCAAAACAGGTTCAATATATCATTAAGTCAATATTAACATTTGATTGTCCAAAACCATGTCATGAGCACGAAAGGTCTAAGCAAAGATACTACAACGGTCTAAAACCCATGTTGGCAACCTAATAATGTCCAACTAGTAATCCACAACTAGGGTGACAAAGGGTCATGGCACATACTTAAGTAATCAAGGTGTCATCTGACACATTGGTATTTATCTAACCCCCATGTTTAAACCAAGTATTTTTCTAATTGAACTAGCATGCAATAGTTTAAATCAAAATAGATTTCGAAATAGGATCAACATGGTCAAAGCACAACTTGCCTTCAAAGAGTACTTATTCTTGGTCTTGAGTTGGATCCTGAGTCAATACTTCTCCTTCGAATCCTTCCGGCACTTCAACGTCTACTCGTAAAGCGTGCAAATAGCAATACACAAATAAACAATAGGCAAAAACATCCCAAAACTCCAAATAAAATGCATAAACAGAGAGAACATAATTTTCTGGATTTTAGGAACTGGAATCGTTCAAATCGGAGTTAAAATGCAAAAGTTATGATTTATTAAAGTTTAAATAATCAATTAAATAATATTACAGAGAAAAACTTTAGTCCAAAAATTAAATAAAATTCATATTTAGGTAGATCTCAATTTTATACAAATTTAGAAATTTGAATCACTCAAATCGGAGTTGAAGCATAAAAGTTATAAGCGTTTGAAATTTGAAACAAAATCAAATCATTATTCGAATTAATAAATCATTTTCTTTTGGAAATTAATTATTGCGTCGGCATGGACACGTGTGCACCTCGATTGGGCGGTGGACGTCAAGTCCATGGGCGTGGTCCACGGTTTGGCTCGGTCCACCGTGGACTCGGTCCACGACTCTACGTGTCGGACATGTGGGCCCACTCGGGTGACGTCATCGCTGACGTCAGCGGGACTCGGCCACGGTCGCGACATGTGGGACCCACGTGATGTCATGGGTGACGTCGGCGCTTGGTGGATTAGCCAGCGACATGCGGGCGGCATGTCGGCGTCAGCGTCTGGCCCGACGTCGGTCCAACTTCCCGACACGTGGAGCAATCTCGGCCGTTGGTTTGAAAATCAACGGTCCGATAGGATAAGGTGGCGGCAGGGTTGGGTGAACGTGGTCAATCTAAACCGTTGGATCTAGATCCAACGGCTAGGATTGATCCGGAAATCGCACGTGGTTCTTACAGTGGAACGACGTGGCGCAATCCGGGACGTCGGATCTTGATCGGACGGTCCACGGAGCTCGCGAGGACGGCGATGGCGTGCGGCGGCTTGCTGCGGCAGGAACCGGGGAAGACGACGTCCCGAACGGCGTTCCGATGCAGTCCCGGCGAGATGAAGTATGAGCCCAGGTTCGTCTCGTCGCGGGGTTCCGACCGCCCGCAGGCGAGCACTACTGGTTTGCGGCGAAGGTTGAAGAACTCGGCGGCGCTCTTTGGCTCGGCGAAAGTGCGGCGGCTCTAGGGTTTCCTGTAGGCGTGGACTAGGCAACGAGCTCGGCATGGAAAGGGGAACCTGGGGCAGCTCCATGCATTAAATAGCCTCGAGTCCGTGTCCGAGACGGGCGGCGACGGCGAACGGAGTCATGGCGAATCCGGCTGGAGACGAAGACGTGGAGCCGTACACGTGGCATGACCAACGGCCACAATCGCGCGGGCGTAACCGGGTTTGGGTCGGACGCGGCTCGAACCGGTACGGGCGGATCTCAGCCGTTGGATCCCGATCCAACGGTCGGGATCGATTAGGGTTGGGAGCTGGTTTGGTCGAGTCAACTGGCTCGGGTCGGGTTCGGGTCGGACTCGAACTCGAGTCTGACTCGGGCTCGGTCGGATGAACAGTACAAACCCACTCGCATTTTCCAGCGATTTAATATTTAAAATAATTCCCAGTAATTCATTTAATTCATTAAAAATAGCAAAAGACTCAGAAAAATTCCAGAAAAATTCTGGAAAATATTTTGGATCATTTTGGACTCAAATAAAATATTTCCAACAAAATTTTATTTGCAAAATTAAATTCTTTAATTATTTCAAAATGGAATAAATTCAAATAAATCCAAATAAATTCCAGAAAATTCCAAAAATTCACCAAAGTGCCAAATCACACATGAATTCAAGAAAAGCAAAATTTTGGGGTGTTACAAACCTCCCCCCCTTAATAGAATCTCGTCCCCGAGATTCAGGGCTTACTAAAGGAATAGGTTTGGAAACTCTTTCTTCAAATCCTCTTCGCGCTCCCAAGTCGCTTTGCTTTCTTCATGGTTGCTCCACTGAACTCTACAGAAACGGGTTGACTTGTTTCTAGTTTCTCGATCCATTGTGTCTAGAATCCTCACGGGGTGCTCCTTATAAGTCAAATCCTCTTGCAACTCAATTGACTCTAGCGGTGTGCATTTCCTCAGGAACTCGGAGACACTTCTTTAAGCCAGGATACATGGAATACATCATGTACTCCCGCCAACGACGGCACAACTCGGTGATAAGCAACTTCGCCTCTGCGGCTCAAAACCTTAAATGGTCCAACATAGCAGGGTGCAAGTTTCCCTTTGGCATGGAACCTCTTAACTCCGGAGAGGCGTAACTCGAGGTATACAAAGTCTTACGGTTCAAAACTCAAGTCTCGGCGACGATTGTCAAGATAACTCTTCTGTCGAGATTGGGCTATCTTCAACCTTTCCCTAATCATGGCGATCTGTTCTTGACCTCTTGAAGAATGTCAGGCCCAAAGACACGGCGCCGGTCTCATTCCAATTCAATGGCGTCAGGCGAGTCGACCATACGATGCCTCAAAAGGTGACATCTGTAGAACTAGCACGATAACTATTATTGTAATCGAACTCGGCATACGGTAAACTCTTATCCCAAGAAGTAGCATAAGCTAATGCACAAGCTCTCAACATATCCTCCAGAATCTGGTTGACTCTTTGATGGTCTGGTCAGATGCGTGGATGATAAGGTATCTTGAAGTTCAAACGGGTTCCCATGGCTTCATGCAACTTATTCCAGAACCTTGAGGTAAATTGGGTACCTCTGTCCGATACAATCCTCTTTGGCACTCGTGCAAGCAGACAATCGATCATGTATAATTCTGCTAATTTATCTCCCGAGTAAGTGGTCTTCACGGGGATAAAATGGGCTACTTTAGTCAAGCGATCCACTATAACCCATATGGAGTCATAACCTCCTTGAGTCTTCGGCAAACCGGTAATGAAATCCATTCCGATTTCCTCCCACTTCCACTCAGGTATTTTCAGCGGCTGTAGCAATCCGGCTGGTCTTTGATGCATTGCCTTGACTCTCTGGCATACGTCGCACAATGCAACATGCTCGGCAACTTCACGTTTCATACTCGGCCACCAGAATCTCTCCTTCAGATCCTGATACATCTTGGCGCTTCCAGGATGAATCGAGTACTTAGAGTCATGGGCTTCTTCCATAATCAGTTGCTTTAACTCCTTTTTGTTAGGCACACAAATGCGATCCTTCATCCACAACGTGCCTTGCTCATCCAACTTGAAGTCCTCTGCCTTGCCTTCCTCCTTGATGGACTTAATCCTGCGGATCTTGTCATCATCCTTCTGTCCTTCTCGGATCTGATCCTCTAGGGTAGGCTTTACTTCTAATGCGGCCAAGAATCCCCTAGGTACTACCTCAATCTTCATTTTCTGAAAATCCTCACATAACTCCTCCTGACTTGTGGCTAGCAACGTACTCACGGTATGGCTTTTCCGACTCAGGGCATCGGCTACTACGTTGGCCTTCTCGGGATGGTAATGGATTCCAACATTGTAGTCCTTGATCAACTCTAACCATCTCCTCTGCCTCATATTCAGATCCGACTGGGTGAATATGTACTTAAGGCTCTTATGATCCGTATATACTTCACATACATTTCCGATCGAGATAGTGACGCCATATCTTCAAGGCATGCACTACGGCAGCCTAACTCTAGGTCATGTGTCGGATAATTTTCCTCATGCGGCCTCAAGCGCCTTGATGCATAGCGGCGACCTTTCCATTACGCATCGGCACACATCCTAGTCCTTGGCGCGATCGTCACAATAAATATCGAAGCTTTGAGCAACATCCGGTAGAACTAACACCGGTCTTGGCGTCAATCGCTTCTTGACTCTGAAATCCTTTCTCACATTCTGGCGTCCATGCAAACTTCTTTTCCTTCTTCAGCGATTGCGTAAGAGGTTTCGCAATTGTCGAAAAGCCTTCGATGAAAGCGGCGGTAGTATCCTGCCATTCCAAGGAAACTCGAATCTGGGTCACGATCTTGGTGCTCCCCACGCGACGAACTCGGTCGATAAATCCTTTCTCCATTAACTCTTCTATTTGTTTCTTCATTTCTACCAACTCCTCGGTGGACATCCGATAGGGTCTCTTTGCTATCGGTCTTGTGCAGTACAAGCTCTATCACAAACTCTATGTCCCTATCTGGCGGCATACCGTAGATCTTCGGGAAAAACATCGGGTACTCATTCACTCCGAGACATCCTCTATCTGATTGCCTTGATGCATTAACCATCATTGCCCATCTCTAGCTGCAGTGGCTTGAAATTCCACTTTCTTCCTGCACGGCTCTCAACTGAGATAGTCCTCCGTCCACAATCCAATACGGCTTTGTGCTTGGATAACCAATCCATTCCCAATATGACGTTTAAGGTCTGGGTCTCCAAAATTATAAGGTTTGCTAGGAACTCTATTCCACCTATCAGTATTCTCACCCCGGAACATCCTACTTTCGTTCGGAGTTCGGAACCAGGGGTTTGAACTAAAAGCATGCACTTAAGTCTTGCAATCCTCAAATCATTTCTAGTAGCAAAGCCTTGCGAAACAAACGAATGCGAAGCTCCAGAGTCAAACAAAGCATTGCAGTCTTGAGTTAACAAGTAACTTACCCAAGACGACGTCCGTAGCATTGGCGGTGCATCTGCGGTGACATGGTTGACTCGGCCTCTCACCACGATGCAGGGTATGGCTCCTGGTCTTTGGCGTCCTAGCTGGGGTGGTTCCTAGGTTGAAGCGAATCGGGGTCACTCCTGCTGTCTTCTTTGGACAAGCTGTTGGCAAAGTGTCCGGGCTCGTTGCGATTGTAGCGGCGTCTCACTTGTTCCTTCTTATTGCACGGAGTAGCGTTTCTAGCGGGCCGGGTGCAGTAGTTACGATTGGCAGGTCTTGGTCTTTGAGGATGGTGTCCTTGTTGCATTACGTGGTTGGAATCAAGAATTGATTTGGTGCAACTCTCGGTATTGCGTTCCTGGCGTGATCCTTCTTTGTTGCATCCTGCGCTTCTGTTCTCATCCAGTTCCTTGCGCTTGTCCTCAAGAATAAGCGCCTTATTCACCAACTCTTGGAAATGCGGAAAGGTGTGGGTGATCAATCCTACTTGCAATCTGAGTTAAGTCCCTTCATAAAACGAGGTATCTGGATTTATCTGTCGCTACATCCTCAGTGCGTAGCGTGCTAGGCTGTGTGAACTTGTTCAGGTAGTCGGCCAGGTGATTACCTTGCTCGATGCTCTGAACTCCTCCTTCTTAAGGTCCATAATTCCTTCAGCACGTGATCTTGTTGGAATGCATTTGTGAACTCTTCCCAAGTGATATCTTGAGGGTTCTCTGCGTGGCACGAAGTTCTCCCACCATTCGGCATTGTTCCTTCCAGTTGATGAGAAGCGTAGAGTACCTTCTCATTTCCTATGCATTGAGCTATGTGTAGCTTCCTCTCGATTGATCTTAACCAATCATCGGCCTCCAATGGATTGGCATTCCCAGAGAAAGTGGGTGGGTGAGTTCTCATGAACTCGACGGCCTTGTATTACAGCGTGGTCCTGATTAACTTGATTAGCGGCGGCTGGCGATGACGTGCTGCATTTGTTGCATCATAGCATGCATCAAGCGAGTCCGGGCAGCAAGAAAAGCTCGAAATTCTGCATATCCGATGGCGGTCTTTGGTGCTCCATCATTGGGGTTTTCTGTGGCGAGAACCACTCCCATTGCTTCCAAAGTTTCCACGGGTATTCACCATCTGTCGATTTGCTCTAGGTTTAGAGATGAGAGGGAAACAAGAATAGACAAGTAACATGGAACTTATGCGGGGCGAAAGGTGTAGCCTTAAGGTCCAACTTTATTATTAGTAACTTGGTATGGCTGCTTACAATGCCTAAGGGCCTTGCAACACATACTGCACACTCGACAAACAAAGAAAATCCAAATCGAACTAACACCGAGTCTAACGCCTAAAGGGTGACTCTTTCTTCTATGACGTGACTCGTGAAGGAGTCTCACTATAGAACCTATGCTCACTCATCGAGAAAACCTCCACGGCTGATGCGGGTCTTTGTGGCATAGGCGTAACTTGATCGCCATGTCCGACTCTTTGTGTCCTCTATGGTGGTCGAAGAAGCGATGTCCTTATCGAGATCGACTCCTCCGGATCCGGCTCGTGTAGCTCAATCTTGGCTCTGGAGTGCAGTCCGTACAAAGTCATCTCCAACTCGTCAATCCTTCGTAGAAGGTGTGCCACATACTCTTGAGCTTCCCGCCATCTGTCACAAGAGTGCTTTACGTAAGAACTCGGAATTTTTAAATTGTGACAAGGTAAGGGAAAATTTCAGCAAGAGACAAGAAAAGAGAGAAGGGGATAAGTCGAGATGTCATTTCTTATCTTCACAAATTTTTAGCTTTAGAAAATAGGTTTTATCCTCACTACGACCATTCTAGCTTAGGGTTGAGCCTACAGTCAACCTGGCTCTGATACCACCTCTGTCGGGACCCCGAATTTGCAAATCCGGACCCTCTGTGTATTCAGCACTAGTCCAGGAACGCGCTAGTGCACACAGTCTTAACATTGGTAAATATCACAATCATACCACTCGATACCAATAAAGTACTTTATTTAAATAACCAAACTGTTTACTCGACCTTATGGCCAAGTTACAAATATATGCCTCGCAAGGCGAAACTTATTCAGAGAGAAAGAATAGCAGCGGAAAATCAAATAACTTCGTGGCGCCATCCAAGATACCACAGGCAGGCGGTGGGCTCGCTTCCCTAAGTAGACGGATCCTCTTGGAGTTCCTCCTCCAAAGTGGTGCGATCTCTTCTTCAAGCGATATTGTGTTGAGGCAAGGGTGAGTACTTGGTACTCGGCAAGTCATGCATGAGAATGCAAGCTAATATACTATATGCATGGCTTGGTACAAAGGAATAGCACAAGGTATATTTGCAAAGAAACAGATTTGACAAGTAATATAAGTAGATTCAAGCGGTAGAAATAAGTAAAGCATAAATAACTTTTCAAGAAGTTTAATAAACATTTTTCCCCATCCTAAACCACATTTTCATCATCTTCATTATTAAACCAAACCAACCTTTCAAATCGATTATTTCGGAAAATCTAACCCTTGACTGTAATTCCCGAGCATTGTCGATCACAGTGGACTCGGCTATTTAAATAGATTCTAAACTCTGCAGAGGTTATGCACTTTTCCCACAAGATACAGTCAAACACCACAAAGGCGAGTTCAGTAATAAAGCCTTTCGGAAGCCTCAAACAACACAGGTGGTCCTCTCCGGTTCGTGCTCTACACCATCCCTTCCCTTAGCCAAGGCGAAGTATGGGACCAACACACCGTTAGATGGGTATCGGCCCACGACCACGATACGCTCCCCGCACAATCACACAAGCGGTGTAATCGACACCACTGAGGCTCCACAAGTGAGTCCTTAGCGACTTAGTCAACTAGGGCCGTCCCATTCGACCATGTGGTTGCAAGTATGACCAGTTCAAAGGCTTGCAAGGTTAAGTCCTTAGAGTGACCAGGGCAAGACTACCCGAAGAACCAAATCAACATCCCGATTGCCACCTTTGGCCCACCTAATTACTCTTGCCACATGCCCCGGTCGAAAACCGTTTATCAAACCCCAGTTGATTACCATGCACCACGTGCCATCAACATCACATGATACTTTTCCCAAAACAGGTTCAATATATCATTAAGTCAATATTAACATTTGATTGTCCAAAACCATGTCATGAGCACGTAGCAGGTCTAAGCAGTATACTACAACGGTCTAAAACCCATGTTGGCAACCTAATAATGTCCAACTAGTAATCCACAACTAGGGTGACAAAGGGTCATGGCACATACTTAAGTAATCAAGGTGTCATACAGCACATTGGTATTTATCTAACCCCCATGTTTAAACCAAGTATTTTTCTAATTGAACTAGCATGCAATAGTTTAAATCAAAATAGATTTCGAAATAGGATCAACATGGTCAAAGCACAACTTGCCTTCAAAGAGTACTTGTTCTTGGTCTTGAGTTGGATCCTGAGTCAATACTTCTCCTTCGAATCCTTCCGGCACTTCAACGTCTACTCGTAAAGCGTGCAAATAACAATACACAAATAAACAATAGGCAAAAACATCCCAAAACTCCAAATAAAATCCATAAACAGAGAGAACATAATTTTCTGGATTTTTAGGAACTGGAATCGTTCAAATCGGAGTTAAAATGCAAAAGTTATGATTTATTAAAGTTTAAATAATCAATTAAATAATATTACAGAGAAAAACTTTAGTCCAAAAATTAAATAAAATTCATATTTAGGTAGATCTCAATTTTATACAAATTTAGAAATTTGAATCACTCAAATCGGAGTTGAAACGCAAAAGTTATAAACATTTGAAATTTGAAACAAAATCTGAAATCATTATTCGAATTAATAAATCATTTTCTTTTTCGGAAATTAATTATTGCGTCAGCATGGACACGTGGCAGCCTCTGATTGGGCGGTGGCGTCGGCCGTCCATGGGCGTGGTCCACGGTTTGGCTCGGTCCACCGTGGACTCGATCCGCGTGGACTCGGTCCACGACTTCACGTGTCCGACATGTGGCCTCACTCGGGTGACGTCATCACCGACGTCGGCGGGGACTCGGCCCGCAGTGGCGACATGTGGGACCTTTGTGACGTCATGGGTGACGTCGGCGCTGGCTGGATTAGCCAGCGACATGCGGGCGGCATGTCGGCGTCCACGCCAGCGTCTGGCCGGCCGCGTCGGTCCAACTTCCCGACACGTGGCGCAATCTCGGCCGTTGGTTTGAATATCAACGGTCCCGATCGGATCTGATGACGCACGTTTGGGGTGAACGTGGTCAATCTAAACCGTTGGATCTAGATCCAACGGCTAGGATTGATCTGGAAATCGCCGCGTGGTTCTTACCGTGGAACGACGTGGTGCAATCCGGGACGTCGGATCTTGATCGGACGGTCCACGGAGCTCGCGAGGACGGCGATGGCGTGCGGCGGCTTGCTGCGGCCGGAACCGGGGAAGACGACGTCGACGGCGTTAAGCGCGATCCGGCGAGATGAAGTATGAGCCTGAGGTTCGTCTCGTCGCGGGTTCCGAATCCGCCACGCGAGCGGAGCACGCAGGTAGTTTCTTGGCGAAGGTTGAAGAACTTCGGCGGCGCTCTTTGGCTCCGGCGAGAAATTGCGGCGGCTCTAGGGTTTCTATAGGCGTGGACTAGAACAACGAGCTCGGCATGGAAAGGCGAACCTCGGGCGGCTCCATGCATTAAATAGCTCGAGTCCGTGGTCCGAGACGGCGGCGACGGCGAACGGAGTCCGCGGCGAATCCGGGCCGGAGACGAAGACGTGGAGCCGCACACGCGTACCCACCAACGGCCACGATCGCGGGCGTAACCGGTTCGGGTCGGACGCGCTCGAACCGTGACGGCGGATCTCGGCCGTTGGATCCCGATCCAACGGTCGGGATCGATTAGGGTTAGGAGTGGTTTGGTCGAGTCAATCGGCTCAATTCGGGTTCGGTTAGTCGGACTCGAACTCGAGTCCGACTCGGGCTCGATCGGATGAACAGTACAAACCCACTCGCATTTTCCAGCGATTTAATATTTAAAATAATTTGATAATTCATTTAATTCATTAAAAATAGCAAAAGACTCGAAAAATTCGGAAAAATTCTGGAAAATATTTTGGATCATTTTGGACTCAAATAAAATATTTCCAATAAAATTTTATTTGCAAAATTAAATTCTTTAATTATTTCAAAATGGAATAAATTCAAATAAATTCCAAATAAATCCAAATAAATTCCAGAAAATTCCAAAAATTCACCAAAGTGCCAAATCACACATGAATTCAAGAAAAGCAAAATTTTGGGGTGTTACACAGCCTTTGCTTGACTGGCCTGGCTGATTGGTTTACATTTAATGCGTGCTCGATCACCTCCCAGGGAACTCCGGGCATGTCCGACGGCTTCCAGGCGAAGACGTCTCTATTTGCCCGCAGGAAAATGACGAGCGCATCCTCCTATTTGTCTCCGAGCCCTGTCCCGATCAAGGCGGTTCGCGACGGATCGGACGGGTCGAGGAGGATTCTTTTGGTACCTTCCTCGGGGCCGATCCCGGGGTTTCGCGCGTTGCGGGTAGGGACGCTGCCTTCCGGCTTGTCGGAATCCGCTTCTCGCCGAATCGCCTCCCGACCCGCTCGCGCCTGCAGGGACTCGGCCATCTCGTAGCTTTCCTTATCACAGGAAAAAGACTGCCTCATGTCACCGCGTAGAGCGATGATACCACTCGGCCCCGGCATCTTCAATGTCAGGTATGCGTAGTGAATCGCCATGAACTTGGCCATTGGTCTCCCCAAGATGGCATGATATGCTGTTGAGAAATCGGCCACCTCGAAGCCAAGGTTCTCTGTCCGGTAATTCTCCCTTGCGCCGAAAGTGACCGGCAGAGTGATTTGTCCGAGTGGTGTCGCAGAAGTTCCAGGTATGACACCGTGGAAAGGCGACGATCCACGCTTTAGCTCCGACCGTGGAATCCCCATATCGTCAAAGGTTTTGACAAAGAGGACATTGAGCCCGCTCCCACCGTCGATCAATACCCTCTTGAGCTTGATGCCGTGGACGACGGGCGCCAAGACAAGAGGATACCTGCCGGGGAAAGGGACATGATCTGGGTGATCCGAGCGGTCGTAGGTTATCGCGACCTCGGACCAGCATACATATTGGGGCGTCTCCGGTGCCTTTGCGTAGATGTCCCGGGGCGGTGAGCTTTGCTTCCGCTTGGACTCATATGCGGTAGAGCTCCCGAATATGTAGTTGAGCTCGAGATCGACTTCACGATAGTCCTCCTCGGCCGGGAGGTGGCTTGTTGGCGGCGTGTCCACTCGGACCTTGTCGGCTGCTTCTTGCTCTCGCGGGCGAACCTCTTTAGGGTGAAGCAGTCCTTGGCGGCATGTCTCCCTTTCGGATGGAAGGGGCAAAGCGAGTTCATAACCTTATCGTATCCATCCTCCTTGAGGGCGCGAGGGTGAGTTGGTGCAACGGCGCCACCGATTCTTCACCCTTGCGCTTCTTCTCCTTCCGCCGGGGTTCACTGATCCTTCCCTCGTCACACCGTTCGCCAAAGCCTCGGAGGCTGAGCGTAACGGTCCGCTAGGCGAACAGCTCCCTGACCGACGTTGGTGGCTTCGGGACATCTTCTTGATGAGATCGGGTCGCCGACTCCCTTACGGAAGGCAGCTATCACAATCGCATCCGTGACATCCCGAACGGTGCTTTTTATGCATGAAGCGCTTGGCGAACTCCGGAGGGTTCGTTCCTCCTTTGGTGTAGCTGATATAGGTCCCAAGGGGTGCACAGGCGCTCGTAAGTGCCTTGGAAATTTGAAATGAACTGCTCACACACAGATCTTCCCAGGAATCTATAGAGTTCGCCGGGAGTCGATGAGCCATGCTTGGGCAGGGCGAGAGGGTAACGGTAAGTAGTTTGCCATTACTGATCTCTGCCGGCCCTCGATCGCTGAGAGCATATACCTATAGCCAAGCCTCCGGGTCCCTCTCATCGTCAAACCTAGTGATGCCTTTAGGATTAAATCCATCAGGCCAAACCACTCGGCGCAGGTGAGGGGTAAACGCGCGAACCCCTTCAATGACCCCGCGACACCCTCCGGGTGGTGATCGACGCGGAGGGGATTGCGCTTGGCGTACTTCGCGATCTCACGGAAGGATGCCGTAGCGTTCATACTCGTCGGCATGACGGCGTTGTTCCTCCCTTTCTCGGTCGCGGCGCCTGGCGTCGAGGTCTGAACGGAGGTCGCGGTTGATGCTGTGTCGCAAGTCGTCTCCGCGGGGTGGAACATGATGTGTCTGGTGGGCTTCAGGCCTGGCCGTGGCCGTCTGGGTCCTCAGGACCACGTGGATGCTCCTTTGCCGGTGGTCGATGCAGGCTCTTTGGATAGTGCCCGCCGTCACCATGGCCTTTACTTGGGCCACGATCGGGGCAACTGGATCACCCGCCCCCATCATAGGGGTCAGGGTATCCAGGAGTGTCTTGGAGGCGATAATATTCTGCTGTGGGGTACGAAAAACCGCTTGGTCCCCCATTTTAGCTTGCAGAATGTCTTCATTGACAGCCCGGGCGCGGTCCCGGAGAGTACGCGCCCGCGCGTCAGGTTCAGTTGCTCGGCCACCTTCCAAGTCGGCGGCGGCCGTGGTGTCGAGGCGCTGCTGCGAATCCGCCCGCGAGCCCTCGATTACGCAGACTCTACGGAAATTCCAGCAGCTCTCTAGGCTTTCTTCTGACTCGACCGCTGAGCTGGGTGAACCTGAAGAAGATAACTCCAGGCGCTCGGAGGTGCCGAGTGGTTTGGCAGTGAGAACCCCCACCATTCGTACCTCGGCGTCCTCGAGTCCGATCCCAGGCCGGAGTGGGCCTTCGGTCCCCTACTCGGCACTTCAGAACGCGAGACAGGGGGACCCCCCGATCGGCGTGGAAGTCGTGGCGATGGCCCACCAGAGACCTCACCGTGCTGCAGCACGGTTCCCTTAGAGAGGGAAAGGCTCCCGAGGTCGTTGGAAATGAAGGTCAGGCTTCCGAAACGGAAGATCTGACCCGGGAAGAAGACTGTGGAGGCTCCGCTCGTCGTAGCCATCAAGCTTGACGAAGATCTTGACACAAGCCCCTACCTGGCGCGCCAACTGTCGACGATCGGTTTCGCCAGCAGTAAGATTTGTGATTCTAGGGGATTTGTGCGGGATCTAAGCTTGATGGCAACACAGGATGCGAGGGCAATCTGTTTTAGACAGGTTCGGGCTCTCTCGGAGGAGATAATACCCTAGTCCTGTGTTCTTGGATATATCTGAGCCTTCTTCTCTTCTTGTTTCTCCCTCCTCCCCTTATATATTGGGGGAAGGGTACATGACAGATGGACGCCACCGGGTCCTCCACATGGTGGCCTTACCAACACATATTTTGTCTTCGTCGGCTATGGCGCACTACGTCTTGGAGAGGTGGTTGTGCTTTCCCCGACCCACGCCTGCCGCCCTGTCAGGTTCCAGCATCCGCAGGCTCTGCGAGTGTCAGGCTGCATGCTTCGTTTTTTGCGGGTTGTTTGGGCGTGGCGCGAAGCTTCCCCGAAGGATCGGGAGTTGCCTTGGGGAACAAGTCGAAAACCTCCTCCGGGCCTGTCGTGGTGCTTCTGGGCTTTGGGTCTACTACTCCGCCCGTCTAGCCCAGTCGGGTGTAGGCCCCACTTGCGGGACCCCTGTCTCTGACATCCCATACTACTGTAGTCTACGTCAAGTCAGCGTGGACTGTGGACTGTGGAGCTATAGCTCCAGACGCTATTGAACCCTCTACCTAGCTAGGGTTGCTACGCTCCAGACCCTGTCTATGCCAGAACGCCCAACACGATGGAAGGGTAGAAATACTGGGCGAAGGCAGCACAACTGCACAAGTGTATGTGTATCCCAAGACAGTATTGCTCTTGTACTCCGCTACGGAGCAGTAGTACCAGTATTATCACATGACCTAGCTAGGGCGCGCGCGCGGACAGACGAAGATTTGCCGCGCGAAGCACCATGCCAACCTGGTGTAGTCTCGAGTTTCGAAACTAGATTATTTTTTGAGAGGTGCTTTTATGCTTTCCTTCCTAATATAAATTGCACAAATCCGACCCGGGCGAAACTCCCCCTATACTACGTGCAAGTTAACGCTTGCACACCCGGTTATTGCCATAATTCGTTCGTGTCAAACCTTAGTTTTATTTCCATTTTTATCAAAATATCGGTATCCTTTACTGTCATATCCAACCTTTTTGAATTACATGACAACACATGTTTCTTCCCAAACATATCCAAGTTTCAGTATTTATCATGAACAATATAATCGTTCGTTCGTGATTCCATTTCTAGAGCATATTTAAGCATGTGCAATTAATAATCGTGTATACCCACTTGACATTATTGTCTGTCTATCCATAATCTAGGGTTTACAAGGTTCTCATGTCAACATTTATTAAGGAAGTCCCATGAACTATGTATATTTCTACCAAATCCCACAATATAGTAAAGTTTACTAAACATAGTGCATGCATAATAGTTTTGATAAAACAAGGTAAACTAATTGAAATAGTAGGGTCAAGATGGTCAAAGGAGGGTGCTTGCCTTGCTCAGTGATTTCCTGGATGGAGTTGAAATCGTCAGTAACGGCGTCCGAAACGTCGGGGTCTACACGTCGTTCATTATGAAACAAAGGAAATAACCAATTCAATAAAGACAAAGAAGACAACATTCATGAGGCAAAAAGAAATCAAATATAGCCACAAATAAATAACCAATTCTACATACATAAGGCGCGCAATCAGGTTTTACGAAATTTAAAGTTTTGTTTTACAAGTTCAAGAGGTCAAAATTGTGCATATAAACATATTTATTTTCAGATTTATAAGTCTAACATTATGCAATCACAAGGCTAGTCCACAAAAGCTAATAACTGATTAAACTCTAAACAACTAATGGACTTGGATAAATAGTAAACTAACGTACACAAAGCAACTTATTATGCTACTGTTACAGAGCCCATAACTATGCTATTTCAAAAGTATAGCTTCTATATTTTTGAGTTGAGTGAAGTTTACTAGCCATTAATCTTACATGTACATTATATGATTGACATGAAATAATCTTATAGTACATTTAAAGATTAACATGATTTAAATCTAAATTGTTTTCACAAAAACAGAAAGATTACCATTTTATGAAAGCACAGGAATTTGTTTCACTAAATTTGATGTTCATTTGCACAAGATACAAGCATTTTAAATTTAAATGTATTGAAATTAACCTAATCACAAATTTTGCACAATCTACGTCCAAAATTAAATATCTTTATATAATTGGAACCCTATTGACATCAGGAACCAGACAAAATTGGTTTCATCAAATTTGGAGATCATTTGCAAAAATTATACATATAGCTCATTTTAATCTTTTAGTTCAAATTTGAATTTTGAATACTGTACAATGAACAAATTTGAAATGCTTTTCTATATTCAGAATCTACATGATTTAACAAAAATTAAAAACCCTGTTTGACCTAATTTGGAGCTACTATGTGGAAGTTATAACCATTTGAATGATTTCGGTTCTAGAAAAATACTCAAAATGGAGAAATACGTCTTCTATATAGTCAAAGCGCATTTTTAGGTTGAACTGGTCCAGTGCATGGGGGACTGACCGGGTGGGTCCACCGGTTAGTGGGTTGGTTCGGTATGTGAGGTGAGGGGCTGACGGCCGGGGCCCATGTGACAGAGACCCGGGAGCAGGGGAGGCGGCTCGGTGCTTGCCGCCGGTGAAGGAGCGGTGGCGCGGCTTAGCCGTGGGCTCGGCGAGCAAGAGCTAGGTATGGAGAAGCTAGGGCATAGGTCAATTTGACCCAGGGGCTATCGGAGGAGGCTGGCGTCGAAGGTGGGCGGCGGCGACCATGGCGCGCGGTCGTGCGGCGGTAGGGCGGCGTCGAGGCTCGAGAAAAGGTGGAGCGAGCATCTAGGTACGCCTAGGTTGCTGTTTGATACCTTGGATCGGAAGGAGGATGGCCAGAACAGCCTGGCACCGTGCGCCGAAGGTGCAGAAGAAGAAACTACGTGCGGCGACGCTGGAAGCGATCCGAGCTAATGCTCAAGGCCACTGATGCTCAATGCAAGAGGAATTCGATTGATCCTTACCGAAGTAGCTCAATCGCTTTGCTTGCCATCTCGGTCCCCTAGAAGCTCCATGGAGCATCAATGGCGCAATTGGCTGCCAAGGGGAGTACATAGAGCGCGAGGGTCTCAGCTGGCTTGGTAGGAAGTTTATAGTCGCTGTAGGGGAAGGTGGGCAGGGTTGGCAATGCGACTCATGAAGCTATTGTTCGGCAACAACAGAAACGGACATCGGCGGCATGCTCTTTTCGACGAGGTTCATGCGCACTCGAGCGGCTGTCGGTGAGGTTTGCGCTCATGCAAGAGGTGATGGCTTAGCTAGGTCAAGTCGGGGGCAGCGTCGGGCCTAGTCACTGCAAGGGAGTGGCGAGACGTGGCGTCGGTCGTCTGCGCGAGCAAGCACGGGCGGAGGGGGATTGGTTGTCACGGCGGAGGAAAAGGGAGGACCATTGGCGACACGGAAATCATTCAGTAGAGCAGACGCGTGAAGTCGTTGTCATGGCAGAGAGAAGAGGGGTGGATTGGTTGCCGCCGCGGCGATTTAGCAGGGCGCCCGCGCGGGAGAGAGAAGAGAGGGAAAGGGAAAGAGAGGCTGGCTAACCGGTGGGCCAAGTGGTCCACACGGCAGTGAGGGCAGCGAGGCCAGGCGCACTGCCAGGTGGGGTTCAGTGTTGGGGCGGGCCCACGCGGCAGTGGTAAGAAGAGGAGAGAGGAATTTTCAAATTCCTGAGTTCTGGACAGCAAGCACAAAAGGAATTTGTTCGGGATAGCAAAACACATTGGAAAAATTTGTAAATTTGTTTGAAGGATCCTGAAAACATAATTGTGCTACCATTAAATTTTCAGGTAACAATACCAAGCCAACAATTCTGGAAAAATCTGACAGTACCTCTGTCAGGAATGAGCCTTTTCCTAAAATGATTTTTATGAGGCTACAAAATAAGTTAAATAATTTTGAAATATTTACTGTATTGTCCTAGGATTATTTATGTTCTAGTATAAAAAATTCGGAGCAAAAACACTTATATTTATTTTTATAAAATTCCGACATTGCTCTAGGTCCAAAACTCAATTTGCTGTTTTTGTTTTTCTAAAATCAGTAAATCAATTCAAAACTTAATAAGAATTTTCAGAGATGTTATACAGAGGATTTCAGACTTAGCAATATTTTCCTCAAATTCTACATTCACAAGTTTCATGTTTCGGAGCGAAGAATCCTTCTTCTAGGTTGATTGAAAGAAAAACAATGTAATACAAAGTCCAAAATAAACCACAAAATGATTGAAATTCAAATTAAGACCAAAATATTTAATTCACATTTTTTTGTCCCAATTCTTTTAATTCCAGGATGTTACATAATTGCCGTATAGTTTGGCGACAACTAGTAGTTGCCGAACCGTTTGGCGACAACTAGTAGCCCCTATTTTTACCGAAGCAGTTATCGCCAAACGGTTTGGCTACTACTAGTTATAGCCAAACGGTTTGGTGATTATTGCGTCGCTTTCCATGAACTTTGACAGCGAAGAGTTAACTACGGGATTAACAAGTAGTCGCCAAACAGTATGGCGACTACTCCTATTTCATCTTGCCGTTTGGTGACTACTGGTATTTTGCCGTACCATTTGGCGAACTAGTATTATTTTTGCAATTTTTTTCACGTATTAATATTGCAATTACTCTTTAAAATGTATTATTTAAAAAAAAATTGTGTAATGGATGAGGCGGCTGATCGGCGGGGAGATGGAGATGATCGTGACCAGGATCGATCCTAGAAGCAAAAGCTTGAAGATGAGTTTGATGCCGGGGATGAAGTGGAAGTAGTTGAAGTTGATTTAGAGGAAGCATAAGTGGAGATTAATCCATGCGGCTGGAGCTGTGGATATATTAAAACTGTTTATGTGGGTCATTTTGTTTACATTTTAAAATAAAAATATAAACTTAATTTACTTTATTTTAGCCTACAAGTTTCAGATCTGAGGTGGAGTTACGATCTAGAGCTCTATCAAACAAGACCTAAAGAACAATAGGTTGGGCTGGCGAGATACCATTCGGTACGGAGATTCAGCATCAAGGGTTTGTTCCAGCAAATGGCAAGAGTTTAGGGATTGAGACAGGAGATGGAATACAAAATTTTGAAGGGTAATTTGTTCATGATTCAATTTCAATCTGAAGGTGACCAACTGGTACTAATGAGCTACTATCAGTACCAGTTGATGCCTCCAACCGGTACTGATGAGAGCTTTAATGTTTAATGTTACATCCTCGTAACCATACTTTGATTTGGGGGCATACAAATGTTACATTCGCATTACTGCCATTTTTTGTATCTCCTTCAGATATTCGGTTTTCATGTATGGGAGAAGCGGGACTCGAACCCGCAACCTCGTGACTCCAGCCTCACCCTTCTAACCAATCTACCCACCATCGCGTACTGATATACATAGAATATGCATTCCTTTTGAACTTCCCTGAAATGAGGCATCAGTATCGGTTCGTAACACGAACCGGTACTAATATATATAAAATATGCATTCCTTTTGAACTTTCCTGAAACGAGGCATCAGTACCGGTTCGTAACACAAACCGATACTAATATACCCCGTGCCTTTGATACTTGTTCATGTCATGAACCGGTACTAATGTGAGGGCATCAGTACCGGTTCGTGGCTCTAACCAGTACTGAAAGCCCACTATGGCCCTGTAGCCAATGAATCAGTACTAATGTAGTAATGTCACTATCAGTACGGATTCAAATCCAACTGGTAGTGATGTACTGATAGTAAAACCTAATTTTCTAGTAGTGAGAGTGACGACCACGGTTAACATTGGTTGTTCTTTGGGAAACAGATTGGGTGTTGTTCGTGAAGTGGATGCTGAAGTAAAAAGGGGCTTTGGAGGTTCATTTTTTGTGGTCAGAGTGAGACAGCACGGCAGAGGCTACTCTCGTACTGGATGAAGCACTCCACTCGAAGCTACGTAGTACAGAGTCTACTGCCGTTAGCTAGTAGCCAGCCTAGCGGTACATGTGTGTGCCCTCAAAGTTACGAACGAGACTAGACCAAGAATTGGAAAACAGCAGCACCAGCCACAGCACCTCCGAGTCACGAACCCTCCCAGTCCCTCCCTCCCTAGCTTCCTCTCTCTCTCTCTTAGTGCTGGGATTTGAGCTGATTCAGCTGAGCTAGAACCACTGCTACAAGCTGCTGCCATTGCCAGCACCTAACGTTCTAGTCAACTGGACAAGCTGCCGTTGGGCACGACGTTGCAGCGGTGTGAGAGAGTTGATTTGGACAGACGCGGTTGGATCTAAGAGTGCAGGGTGCGACATATTTGATCCGGCATTGGTGATGGTCAAGCTCAGCCAACGGATGTTTTTCAAAAAAAAAAAAAAAAGAGCTGAGCCAACGGTGAGGGAAATGATCACTTTTCTAGCCTCTTTCTTATTTTATTTTTTTACAACAATGGTTTTCTACACAAAGAATTTGCAAATCTACCTCTTCCTCACCGTGGAAAGCGCGGCAAGTCAGAGTACTGCAGAGTTGCAGCACGGGAGGCAAGCAACACGGAAGCGGGCGTTGAGCGTGGCTACTGCGCTCTGGAGGCGTGGAAAGAGCTGGCGCCGCAGAGGGGGAGCACAGGAGTGGGCGCGGCACGCACGTGGGAGTAGCGGTGGCGCAGAGGGGCATCGCAGGAGAATCTTCTGAGGCAGGGGAGCGCGGAAGGTGCCTTCCGCAGTGGGTAGGAGGCTGGATTTACAATTCTATTCGAGAGGGAGCCATTTTTTGCAAAAGAAAAAAAAGGAATAAGGATCACTTCACGATTTGTAGGGTCGAGGATGCCGATTAGAGAGGAGTGAATAGACGTTTTTAGGGTGTGTTTGGTTGCCTGTACCAAGTAGTACATGTACAAGATGGTTCAAAAAAAGTCATCCATGTGTTTTGTTGCTTGAATAGAACCATCCCATCCTGAACCAAATAATACAAATTTAAGGAATATTCCCTCTAGATGCTAAACCATTCCATTCACTCAAAATAATGGAACCAAATGGTACAGGGCCATCTCATCCCATTTGAAAGACCGGAATGACGATCAGAGGGGGGTGAATGATCCCAAAGAAAAATATTCCCCTCTTGTTCGATAAGTAGCAACCAACTAAAGAGAACACAGTAAGAAGTTCCTCAAGAGTTGGTTGAACAGGGCACAGAATAGCCTGAGCAAAAAAGCAAACCCGATGAATGGTGCCGATCTAAACTTGCTCGTGGGATTTTTGTGATCAAGATGATCTTGGAATCCTTCCCACTTGCCATAGCAAGCTAACTAAAAAAAATTAACTCCATAACATGATCTAAGACATAATCTTCAGGAAAGAACAAAAGGATTGGTTTCTCGCAAAATGATCTCAAATTTGCTTAGTGGATTGAGACATGATCTGAGATAAGACCTATTCAATCAATCCTCATCCTTGGCAGGAAAAACCAAAAGCAAGTAAAGGAGGGAAGGCAAATCCAACTCGCAAAATTTAAATTGCGAGAATGTAAAGACTGAATTTAAATTGCGTAATGTAAAGACATAATGGAAATGCAGAATTTAAATTCAGAATGGAGAGAATGTTTTTGTATTTCTTTTCCTTGGAGGATTTTAACAATCTCACTTCATGTGGGCAAAGCTCAAAGGAGCACCAAAATATTCAAGTAGGAGAGGCTACCCCACCCCTCTATTTATAGTGTTTTAGGATCAATTCCCACCCTTGGATGTCTTGTTTCAATCCTAAGCTAACTTCCAAGGGCCAAGATTTGATCCCACACTTTCACACACATGGGTTACACTAATCCACTCTTACACATGCTTTCTTAAAGCATCTTTAAGTGATCAGTTCAATAACCCCTCTCAAAAGCTAACTTGACCACTATTTTAGCTCTAAAGACCAACAACCCACTGGTCTTCTAGACCCAAAAAGCTTCAATCTTAGCAGCCACTTTGTCCCCTTGTCTCCTTGAACTGCATCGGCTTCATCTCCGACCATCTTTCGGCGATCTCCGGCCATCTTGAACCTCTGGCAATCCTTGCGTAGTTCTAGCCATCTCTCGCCTCACCATAGCCACCAAACAGAGCCATGCATCCATCACAGCCAAGAAAAACACATTACATAGCATTACTCAAAAATAATGTAATAATTTTTTAGTTTAGTCTTGAGTAGTTTCCTTCTGCAATCTTAGATTAGTTATTCTAGATTGATTCTTTTAGTTTGATCATTATTTTAATAATTTTCAGAATTGATAAAAACATAAAAATTAGTTTTAGGTGTTAGTTTGGACTAATTTACCCTCTCATGATGCTTTAGGATCCTTGAGTGTGAGAAATAGACTTTGATAGAGCCAACATCAGTAACTGCTGTAATTGCAACAAAACCTTCTTTCCGTTGAACTTCGAGTACTACCTGTCGTTAACAGCGATAGATTCAGTAAGAACAGTAGTGTCATTGAAAGACATTTTATTTTTTTATCTAACTTGTCTCTATTTCTCAAACAGAGCTAAAATAGGTAGATATAGTGATATTACGCTTTCATTCTCGACATACAAGTTCCTGATGGTCCTCACACTTAAACCTTGTATTGTGTGCACAACAATGTACTAGGACTAAGTCAGGTCGTTGTCACGTTAATGTAAGGTCAAAGACATGGAAGAAAAGAACACAGAAGTGCCCTGTGGTCTGGTCGCCCGGAGACGCGGCGTGGGCGCCGGACGGCTGGACCATGAGCCCATGATGTTTGTACCTGTTAGAACTTCGAACCTGTACCTATTTTTGATGGATACTAGATGCGTGGATGCGACCCATGTCGTACAAGCCGTCATGCGATAATGCGTGAAATATATTTTAGACTTTGGGGGTTTTCGAGAAAAACCTGGATTATCACTACAAGAAACAGTGAAAAATTCGTGGATTTTTTTAAATTCGTGGGCCAACATAAAACTCACGAATTTATACATTTAAATTCGTCGGTATGTAAAAAAACCCACGTATTTAATTAAATTCGTGGGCCCAAAAAATACCCACGAATTTATATTTTTAAATTAAATCGGCTTTTATCTTTGGCGCACGAATTTAATTAAATTCGTGGGCCCAAAAAATACCCACGAATTTATATTTTTAAATTCGTCGGCTTTTTATACTGGCGCACGAATTTAATTAAGTTCGTGGGCACAAGTAGCCCACGTATGTAAACAGAGGGGTTAAGGCGCTTCTCCAGCCCGAGATTTAGCTCATCTTGGCGCCGCCCCCATCTTCCTCCAAAACTGGCGCCCCATCTTCTTCCCCATTCGGTTGCCTCTCCGAGGTCGCTGCAAGACCGCCTCCTCCCTGGCCGGCCGTGGTCGTCTCCCTGGCCGCCGCCCAGTCACCGCCACCGGCCTCTCCCGGCTCTGCGGCGTAGCCCTAGATCCTGCGCCGGCCTAAGCGGGCGAAAGTGCCTCCCGCTCCTTCCTCCGGCCAGCCAGTGCCCTCCCCCAAGCCGGCCAGCCTCCTATGCCGCACCACTGCGCCACCCTCCTGGCCGCACCCTGCGCCACCCTCCCTGGCGCCCCTACGGTGAGCTTTCAACCTTAAATTAGTGGGAGGGGATTTGATTCAATGTGCTTGCTACATGTTTGATGAAATGCCTAGGAGATGTCCTAAAGTGTAAACTTGTTAGTTGTGATTAATGGTTGCAAGGTGATTTGGAATCGAGATTGTGCTGCTATAATTGTGATTTCTTAGTTGATCTACGATATGTGATGTTTAATTTATTTGTGATGTTGAGGTGAGCTAAAAGTTTGCATACTTGTTTTCAATTATCAAACATGTGTACAAGATGGATTAATACAACCATCTTGATATTTTATATAGTTAGGAGGCATTGATTAGTAATCCTCCACTTTCGACTTTAAGGTATGGTTACGTCATTGAGATCATCTGAGCAAATGGAATATCATATTCAACTATAGAAGAGGCATCTGATTCATGAATTTCCACGTGTGTCATGGCGTGAGCTCATTTATGCCTATGCATTTACCACGTGGTTTATAAATAGTTTTCCCATTCAGTGAAGGCATCTCCATGATTAGGATGTCATACCAAGTAGGTAACATTCTCTTATCCTAAAAACGACATTAACATTATATTTTGCATTTTGATGCCATTTTTTCCTAGTTCCTACTTAAATTACACACCATGATTCCTGATTCGTGAAGCAACGTTGTGGCAGTGTTCTTTTTTTTCTCTCTCTTTCAGTTTTGTGTGTAGTATCCGCCAACGTGTTATCATTTTAGTGCAAAACTCTAGATTTCAGGTTAACCTGTATGACTTTTTTAGTTTTGGAATTAGGCATTTTCTTCCCATGGTTAGAATGATATTGTATGTCTCTTGCTTATCTCTAAATTCTGGTTTAAACCATGTACCATGACTGAAATTGGCCTTTCTTTATGTACCATATGAATGAAATCCTTGACATAATTTTTAGAAAATGATGTTACGCATTTATTACCCTATGCTCATGAGTATAGAGATGACCAAAACATTTTCTTAAAAAATAATTCATCAAAAACTTCATCACAGCTTACTAGATATTACTAAAATCTACCATTCCCACTACTAGTTATGGAAAGCTGGAACTACTACATCCATTAATCGAGCCTATCAACCTTGTACCAAAAACTGCCAATTGAAGTATCCCTATTTATTACAGTATCTGCATTGTTTGCTTCTATAACACCCCAAAATTTGAATATACATTATTTAATTATTTACAGTATCTGCATTATTTATGCTTGTAGTTGATTAGTTACTTATCACTTGTGTTTGCATTAAAGATCTGCTAGAATGTCTCCTTCTGGTTTGAGAGATTGATATATATATTATCACTGCAAATGTTTTTTTTGTCTGCTGAGTGGATGTCCTATTTACTAGAGAGGTCATGCCGAAATTTTGTACATTTCGGTGACTTAGTTTTAAGCCGGTTTTAAAGAGTTAAAAGGTTGGTTGTTGCATGGGGCCTGTGATGTGCGAGCGATCCAACGTGATTTCGGCCGCATAACCCTGTTGTTCTCCGACGCACCAGTATCGATCAGGCGTGCGTTTGGAGAACAGCGGGTTGTGCCATCCAAATTTCATTCGGTTCGTAGAAGACGTCATAGGTCGCATGCAATGGCCTCCATGGAGCATTCTTTTCATCTCTGTGATGAATTACCAATCAGATAAGCCTAAAAGTCTTTTTTAGGTTAACCCAGCTTTTAAGTTGTGAATTTACAAGATGGATAATGTACCATCTCCTCGTATAAGCTTCAATTTGGAGGTGGGACTTAATCTTATGAGGATAGTCAGGAAAAAAATCCAGATATGTGACTTAAACCTTTTCTTAAGCTTATAAACTCAGTAAGCCCAAGTTAGGCTAAACAGATCTTATCTGAAAAACATGTGTTAGTGTTATTTAATTACATTGGCCATGTAATTGAGTTACTATGCTATGCTCATCATCTAGCTGATCTATATATCATATTTTTTTTGTATTTGCACAAGTTGCACTTATCTGAAAAACATGTGCTCGTTTGAAGTTATTTCATCTCATTTTATATATTTTTATTCTCTCGCTGCCATTGTATATAACGTTAGATTTAGGGTTTGATTTTAACAGTAGAGAGCCTAGGCGTCACCCGTTCGGGAACGGCGCATATCACATTTACTTGTGAGGTGCGCGGTTCCGGAATTGTCCAGCGTATTTTGGATGACCGAGAATGTTGGTTGTTGCATGGGACTGGCGTGTCGGCCGATCCGAACGTGATTTTGGCCACATAACCTGTTGTTCTCCGACGCACCAAAGATCAGCGGGCGCTTTGGAGAACAACGGGGTTATGCTGCCGAAATTTCGTTCGGTTTGTAGCGCACGTCACAGGTCGCATGCAACGGCCTCCATTCTTGGGTGGGTTTAGAACACATCTTTCCTAACAGGGTTGTCTTTGTCACCTAAGCCACGGTTGTACGTTGACATCATTTCATTTGTTTAGCTTTGAGAATGGGTGACGATCGAAGGGCGATGTATGACGGATGGAGGAGTGATGGGGGCCACTCAAGGGAATGGGGCAGATCACGGATGCTTTCTTGAAGCAAGCATTCGCTCGAGGAGCTGAATATGTGTATTGCCCGTGTACCCTCTGCGAGAATAACAGCTACTACAGCAAGGATATAGTGCAGTATCACATTTGCAAAAACGGGTTCATGCCTAACTATTTGGTGTGGCACCGTCATGGAGAGGCCGCAGGCAGCCCCATTGAGTCGGACCATGGGGACGATCATGACCGGATGGAAGAGATGTTGGATGATCTTGGCAGGGGGATTGAATTTAACTCGGGGGAGGGGTCACAACCGGAGGAGGTTAAGGAATTCTATAGGCTACTTGACGCCTCGGATGAGAAGTCGCATGACTTGACCAATGTGATCGTCTTGCAAAGGTTACACGGCTTATGTCGATGAACTCGAAGTTCAACTTTTCGAACAAATGCTTCAACGCTTTGCTTGAACTTATGAATGATGTCCTGCCGCCTAACCACAAGATGCCAAAGGATTTGTACCAATCGAAAAAGTTGATGGCTGGCCTGGGGATGAATTACCGTAAGATTGATGTGTGCGAGAATAATTGCATGTCGCTCGGAAGGATCATGACAAGGATACTCATTGTATGCATTGCGGTAAGTGTAGATTCGTTGAGGTGGTAGATGAGGAAGGGGTATCAGTGACTACAAAGGTCGCAACTAAACAGCTTCGGTACATGCCGATCACGGATAGGCTTAAACGGTGTACATGTCAAAAGAAACAAATAAACATATGCGGTGGCACAAAGAAGGTAAGCGTGAGGACCAAGACCGGATATGATGGTGCATCCGTCGATGGCGAGGCATGGCAGGCATTGGACCGATTTGATCCTGCATTTGCAAGCGACCCTAGGAGTGTCCGTCTTGGTTTGTCCACGGACGGTTTCACACCTTTCAGCACAAGCGCTAGCCCCTACTCTTGTTGGCCGGTATTCATCATGCCATACAATCTTCCACCTGAGATTTGCTTGAAAGAGGGGTTCATATTCCTTGCTCTTGTCATTCCAGGTCCTAAGCATCCAGGAAGGATCTCAATGTGTTCATGCGGCCCTTAATTGACGAAATGAAAAGTTGTGGCGAGGAGAAAAGGCATACGACAGCGTTCTTTGGTAGAGAATTTACCTTACGAGCCGCATACGTGGTCGGTCCATGATTTGTTGGCATATGCCATTTGGGCGGTGGTGTGTTCATGGTCGCCTGTGTTGTCCAATTTGTATTGCTGACTCTGATGCATTCAGGCTCACGCACGGTAAAAAGATCACATTCTTCGATTGCCATCGACGGTGGCTTCCGGCGAGGCACCCTTTTAGGAATGATGTCAAAGCATTTCGAAAAGGAAAGAAAGTTAAAAAAGGGCCACCGAAGCGACTCACAGGAGAGGAGATAGCTGAATGGCATAGTCGGCTTGAACGATCTACAGAAGTGGGTTTCACTGGCTATGGAAAGGAGCACAACTGGACTCATATTTCTTTTCTTTGGGAGCTGCCTTACGCGAAAGCTTTGATTCTGCCGCATAACATAGATTTGATGCACCAAGAGCGCAATGTGGCATAAAGCATCATAAGAATGGTGTTTGAAGTAACCGACAAAACAAAGGATAACGTGAGTGCTAGGAAAGACATGGGTGATCATTGTGCTAGGCCGTGGCTAGAGGTTAAAGTTGGTTTAAATGGAAATGAGAGCCGGCCACGAGCTCCATACTGTGTGAAGCCAGAAGACCGTAAACAGATTTTGAGGTGGTTGAAAACTCTAAAGTTTCCTGATCGCTATGCATCTAACATAAAACGAGCTGTGAATGTCAGCACCGGTAAGCTAAACGGGCTAAAGAGTCATGATTACCATATCATCATGGAAAGACTTGTTCCGGTAATGTTTCGTGGCTATTTTGATAATGAGTTGTGGAGGATGTTAGCCGAGCTCAGTTACTTCTACAGGCAGATATGCGCTAAGGAAATCTCGAAGACGTTGATGCAGAAGTTAGAGAAGGGAATTCCATTGCTTGTATGCAGGTAACAGTTATATCTTTCATGTCTTTTCTTTTAGCATGAGCTAAGTGACAACTGCCTCGTAGCCGATAGGAGGTTGATAGAGCTACCTTTTGATGCATCTTTGTCTTGTATTTTGTTGTAGGCAGTGGAAAGAGCCGGGTTGGACTGGGATGGGCCACATTACAAAGGTTAACGCCGTGCTGGGAGCCCTTAGCCGCTACTACTACCCTGGCATGGTTGAGTCAGGTGGGGATAGATTCGCAGCCCACAACTGGAAGCACTGGGCATTGAAGGAGAACGTGGAAGGAGGCGAAGACAGCCATACATGTCAGGGCGCAGTGTGGGCTGGCTTCTGGGTGAGTTTGCGTTATGTATTTACTCTATTTGAGTATTGCTTTAAATGTAAATACAATTTGACAATGTGTGATTATATGTAGGAGAGGTTTCGGCTTGAGAACGAAGACGATTACAGCCTTTTGAAGAAGGCCAAAAGCGTCTTCAACAAGGCGGCACAAAAGGTTGTCGGAGATTCGTTCATCAATGCCCGGATTCAAGCTGTCATCAATTTTTACAAGAGGGTGAAGAAGGTGAACATGAGAAGAGGACCAGAGGCGAGGAGTATACACCTGACAGAACAAGAGTATCTCGAGAGCTCGGTCGATTGGATAATGAAGGACATGGAGGCTTGGAGGTGGATGTGCCGGTACTGGGCGTCGGAGGATTTTCAAGAAAAATCAAATAGAAATCGAGGGAATAGAAGAAGTAGATTGGGGAAGCACAAATACGGCGCAGACGGACACATTGGCCTAGAGCAACGAATGGTAAGTATCGGTATTATAATTGTTAGTGAATTTGTCACTATGTTTCTAACTTTGCACCGTAGGAGGCTGAAAGTGGGAGTACTCCCTCTTTTGTGGAAGTTTACATCCGGGGGCACAAAGGCGAGGATCCACAGAACCCAGATGTTTTGTGCGACGACGGGGCTAGTGAGAGGATGGTAAGTATAAATGAAACAATATGTTTTGTGCAATTTTAAATCCGGGAGCACCAAATGTTTTGTGCAATATGTTTTGCAGGCGTCATATGCGGAACAAATGACACAACGTCATGGGACGGAGTTTGATTGGAGGGCCGCTGGCCGTCGATGTGGAAGCCTTGTACCACGCTGAGGGGGCCTAAAGCATGGGAGGTTCGTTAATAAAACTGATTTTAATTGTTTTTGCTCTATGAATAAAAAATGTTGCATGGTCACATTTCAAGATATATCGTTTGTAGGTGGGCCATGGGGACGGAGTTGTCGAATGCGATCATCTTCCACGAGGCTCGGTTTCCTCACAGGGAGTGCTCACTGCCGAGGTCCGCACGGGAAGCACAAGCGCGGGAGGAGGCTCGTGAAGCGCGAGAGGAGGCTCGTCAAGCGAGAAGAGTCTCGTCAAGCACGAGAGGAAGCTCGCAGAAGCCGAGAAGACTCAGAATACATGAAAATGTATCTGCAGGTACAATCTCAACTTTGAACAAATCGATCATTTGTACATCTGTGATTAAAATCTAACAAACAATCTATATGCAAAGAATTGTCACAATCTCTTGGACCTAACGTGCGGTGTTTCGCCTCCTATTATGCCCTGTAAAGATACTTGAGTTCATTACTCTCTAACTCACTTAGCTCATAAAATCGTGTTTCTTACAAACTTGACTATTATGTCATAGGCCTCCCAGCCACCTCCTTTCTGCATGTTTTCTCCTCACATGCAGCCACCACCACAAGGAGAAGCATCACAGGGTGCTCAACCTCCCCCAGCGTCCTTCATAAACCCTACTGGGATGCAGGCACCACCCCTAGGAGATGCACCTCAGGTTATATGAAATTCTCATGCATTCTTTATTTTTAAAAAACTCTATTCTGTATAATTGATATCACAAACTATGATCCATAGGGCTCCCACCTCCTCCTCGTCCTTTCTACATGTTCACCCCCCAGATGCAGCGACCTTCTGGAGGAGAGGCACCACAGGTAAAGATGGATCGGTTCAATTCGATATTCAAAATTTGAACGAAAGATTTAAATGTGGCATAATGTACCTAACTATGCCTTACAGGGCTCCCACCTCCAAACCCGTTCTACATGTACCCACCACCTATGCCGTGCCAAGGAATGCCTATGTACTTCAACCATTGGGCCATGCACCACCTCGCACAACACCACGGTATGGATGTCAAAAACATTCTAAGTTTACGAAACGAGCTAAGTTTGTCAATTGTGAGCTAAACCAAGTCAAATTGAGTAAATTGAGCTACCTTCACAAAACTTAGTCAATTATATCACATTTAGGCAAATAAAACTCAATTCACAAAGTTGAGCGGACTTAGTCAACTTGAGCAAATTCACTATACGTGCAAAACTTAGTCGATTTTACGACACTTAGGCAACTCATGCTTAAACCTTGCACAAATCATCTCAATGTTTGCTAAGTTTGCAAATTGAGTTAACTTTGTTATTTGTGAGTCAAGACTAGTCAAATCCTGCAAATTGAGGTATTTATGCAATAATTATTCGATTCTTATCAAATTGATAATTAACATGTAAACCCTAGTCAAATTGAGGCATTCGTTCAAAATCGAGTCGATTCTACCACATTTAGCCAAATATAGCTTAAATCTTATCAAATTCATCTCGGTGGTTGCTAAGTTTGCGAAACAAGGTAATTCTATCAATTGTGATCCAAACTTAGTCAACTTGACGAAACCGCTTTATTCGTGCAAAACCGATTCGATCCTAGGACATTTAGCACAAATCATTTCGATATTTGCTAAGTTCGACGATATGTTACTTGTAACACAACCTAGTCTTGAACTTGCAGGTTTTCGGGTCACGCCCTCCAAAGACGTACTAACGACGACATCATAGAAGACGTCATAGTCTCGCCCTCCGGCGGTGGTGGTAGCGCTCACAACTCCAACAACCCCGAGACATGAATTGCATTGTGAGCTGGATTGGTGTATTACTGTTGAACTTTATGACTTCGTCGTCGGATTTGTATTGTGATGGATAGATTGTAATGTGGATTGTAATGCGTAGTTTACAAATTATCGTTGGATGTGTGATTGGTTATCTAAGGATCTGCTAGAATGTCTCCTTTTGGTTTGAGAGATTGATATATATATTATCACTGCAAATGTTTTTTTGTCTCACGAGTGGATGTCCTATTTACTAGAGAGGTCATGCCGAAATTTTGTACATTTCGGTGACTTAGTTATTCGTTCTGGAGTTTGATTCTTGAATCATGTTGGTAATACTCTTGAATTGTTCGTAATACTCTTGAATCTTGAGTTGTCGATATATATTGAGTTTTGATTGAATGTATAGATATTGATATTGAGTGTTTGATTGAATGTTGAATGAGATGCATACCGATCGATATATATTGATTGTTTGATTGAATGTTTGATTGAATGTATAGATATTGATATTGAGTGTTTGATTGAATGTTGAGATGCATACCGATCGATATATATTGAGTGTTTGATCGATATAGATATTGAGTGTTTGATTGAATGTTGAATAAGTTTGATTGAATGTTTGATCGATATATATTTGAGTACATATATTTGATCGATATATATTTGAATCTTGTGATGGACTTATTGTGATGTGTTGAATAAGATTGAATGTGAAGATGCTTGTGTTGAATGACATGCATATCGATCCATATATATGCGTGGTCGATATATTGAGTGTTTGATTGAATGTTGAATAAGTTTGATTGAATGTATTGAGTGTGATGCATATGGATATATATATATATATATATTAAGCGTCAGTTAAATTCGTGGGTTTCTGCCTGGCCCACGAATTTAAGTTAAATTCGTGGGTTTTCCTGGCCCACGAATTTAAGTTAAATTCGTGGGTTTTCCTGGCCCACGAATTTAAGTTAAATTCGTGGGTTTTCCTGACCCACGAATTTACTAATTAAATTCGTGGGGCCAGAGAAACCCACGAATTTATCAGTTAAATTCGTGGGCCAGGCAGAAACCCACGAATTTAACTTAAATTCGTGGGCACCCATGAATTTAATTGATTAATTTCGTCGAGTTAAATTCGTGGCCTAAATTCGACGGTTTGCGCACGAATTTATATTAAATTCGTGGGTTTTGGCCTAAATTCGTGGGTTTCTGGCCCACGAATTTTCCCCTGATTCCTGTAGTGTATGTTGTAATTTTATAATTTTGTAGTGCGAGTTTTGTGCACAGAAATCATTTTAGAATGTTGAGGGGTCTTTTGGGAAAAAATCGAGCTTTTCGAGTGAGCTCTTTGCATAAAAACTAAATTTAAAGTTTTAGGTGCCTTCTTGCAAAAAATTGAGTCTGATTTTGCAATTTTTGGAGGATCTTCGAGTAAAAAAATAATTTTAGAATTTTCAGGGGCCTTGTCGTAAAAAAGAGGCTGGGATGGTAATTCTGTAAAAACTGGGGGGCTTCTTCGCCAAAAAAAGGAAAAAAAAAACTAGTTTCCGCACCCTCGCCACCGTTCGATTACTTGAACCTTAACTTTACACTAGCCCAATGACGTTATTCCTGACTATGATGGAAGCAAACAAACGGTGAAGCAATAGTATTCAGAGCCCGCGGCTCAAATGGTACAACAACAGCCCCAAATTCATAGCCAGGCGTACACCGTTACAACGGCAGATGCCAACACCTCGGTGATGACACCTCCCTCGAGCAAACCAATATCCGGAATGCCCGTGCTACAACTGCCTACCAATGTGCAAAGCTAATTTCCAAATAATTTTAATAGGTTAAGACTGTCCCATTTCAGTACTTGTGGATGTACGGTTATCTTGGCCTGAAAACAACACATTAGCTCGGTCCTTATTGTGACATGGGCGATACTCCACCTATCTACGCATTACGTTAAAACATGTACAACCGGCTAATGCCAATAATCACCCACGTCAAAACAGTAGTTTTATTTTCATTTTTATCAAACTACCAGTATTCTTTACTGCTTAAATAAACCATAAAAGATTTCATAAAGAATGATGTGTGGGTGTAAATGTTTCTAACATTAATCTAAAGCAGTGCTAAGCATATGCAGATTAATAAGCGATTATACCCAATTTAATGAACTTAACCATTCCTAGGGTTTTTACGGATCGTATGTCCATGTGATTAAGGGAATCCATCAATTTGGGTTAATATCTACCAAGTATCACAAAATAGTAGTTTATCAAATTATAAGCATGCAGGAAGATTCTTAATCACATTTTAGTGGATTATGAAATCTGGGATCAAAATGATCAAGGGGTGCTTGCCTTGCTCCTCAGCGGTGTAAGCTGGATCGGTGTCGTCGACGGCGTAGTCGGTAGTCTCAGCGTCTATACGTCGATTAAGAACATGGCAAACAAAATACTTCAATATCGATAAAGAAGCAAATACATGAACAACAAAGATAGCAGTTGAAATATCCAAATGAAATCAATCCAAAACAATCAAGATGTCTAATATCAATCACCATTTCATGAGTTAACCAAGTTATATGGTTTTGGTCCTAAGGGTAAAGATATAAGGGTATACATAACATGACTACTTTCCTTGGTGTATTATTTTATTTTAATTTACGAATTCAGGAAGCTAAGATTGTAAAGTTGAATATAATGAAATTCATTTTCAAGGTGTGGTGTTAGTTGTATTAATATTAATCATTGCATAAGGTAACTTCAAACATGTCAAACAAAAGTAACATGGTACACCCTAACTTTTTATATTACCATTTGATTCTAATTAGTGTAATGAGCACCAAGAAACAAGTTTTATTCATTTTGGATGCTTTTTGATTAAGTTATTGCAATTATATTAAATATATGTATTAAATAAAGTCCTAATGTGAAATTTTCACAAACTAACTCCAAATTCAAATCTAATTACATATTTGGACAGTACTTGACATAAGGATTCAAACAAAATTGGTTTCACTCAATTTGGACTTAGTTTGCAAAAGTTCTACATGGAACATATTTAAATTTCACTCTTTAAATTTAAATTCAAGTTTAAATTGCTAAACAAGTTTCAAATATTTTTACATATTATGAAACTAGATGGTTTATAATGAATTTACAAATTTGTTTCATTTGATTTGGAGCTATGGTTCAAAAGATATATGCATTTGAATCACTTCGGTTTCTTTAAAACAAGAAAATGGGGAAATACGTTTTCCTTAAAGGAAAGCGCACTTCAGTGTTTTGCGCGGGCTGTTATTTGAAATGGGTCCACAGTCACTGACGGGCTGGGTCCGTTGTCAGCGACCGGGTTCAAGTGTGTGCGCGCGACAACCCGGGCTGACCTGTGGGGTCGGCCGGCAGTGCCTTGCGCAGTGCATGTGAAGCTGACGCACATGGCCCGCACGGCAGTGACTCAGAGCAGGGCGGCCATGGCTGGAGCTCACCGGCGACTAACCGGCGATGTCGATCGACTTTGGATGGTTCCTACGGCATCACTAGATCATGATGAACCTAGGGGACTACTTGGACATGGGTGGTGTTCGGAGAAATCAAGCTCACGGCGATGATCGGCGGAAGCTCACGGTGGCGCATGGTGCGACAACGCTACATCCCGTGATAAACCTAATCGACATGCGCATAAGCTTCCATGGGTCCTAAGAGTCCTATCCATACAATCAATTCGACGGGAGAGTGCACGGTTGGAGTTCTCACTGTGCACGCTAATGGCGGAGAGGAGTTGCACGGTGCGGGAAGTCTTCAGGGCACTTCGGCCTGGACCAAGTTGCGCAAAAGTCCCATTAGTATCCCCAGGTGCCTTAGAAGCAATCAATTTGATCATTCCCTTACCGAGACGTAGCAATTTGGAGTTTCCCCCAAATCGGGTTTCGCTGGAGACGAGGAAGAAGAGTTCGGTTTGGGTGGTTTAGGGCTTATGAGGGTGAATGGGTATGTGCTCCGAGTTTGGATGGGTTTGAGCGTGCTGCTCGTTCCCTTAAATAGGCATGGGAGGCGGTTTAGCGAGGAGTGGCTTGTGGAGAAAAATGGTGGCGGGTTTCAGTGCTCTCTGGAGCTCTCCCTTCGGCACGGCCAAAGGTCAAGGACACCGTGGCAGCAGCTGGCCAGGGCGGCCTCGAGGTGCACGACATTGCGGCGGGAATACGGACAAGAGACGAGGCGGTTCCGTCGACTCTGTCGGCAACAGAGAACGAAAGAGAGAAAGAGAGAAATAGAGAGAAGGAAGAAGAAGGCTCTGGCCTTCGGGGTCCACAAGGCAGAGGGAGAAGAGAGAGAGCATAACGTGTGGGCCAGGTGTCCTTCGGGTCCTGTCGGCAGCGACTTAACGCTTGAGCCGGCTGGATTGTTACTGCAAACGTGGACCCACACGTAAGGGAAAGAAGAGAGTTCTAGGCCAATCTCCACAGACAGCGCAATACACGAATTAATTCGTGGGTCATTTCATCACTATATTTTTCGAAACTTTTTGACCAAGCTAAAGGCTAATATATCTACCTCCAGTAAAATTTTGGGATTAAAATGAACTATAGTTGTTTAATTAAAAATCTGACATTGCATGCTGCACAGAAAATCCAATTATGTTTTTGAATTGATGAAGGGACTAAATCAACCTATTTAATTTTGAAATTTTTACTGAAGATGTGTTTCCACAATATGGTTCTTTCATATAAATTTCAAAACTAATTTCACAATATTTATTTTTCTATAATTCTTTTACTGTCGATTGTAGAACTGCAAATCTGCTTTGATTAAATAAAAATAAATATCTAACCTTCTTAATAATTTTCACAAATTTTTGTGGATGAAGGTGATATGTCTGAGGTCTTATGGTAAAAATTCCAAGGCCTATATTGCTCCACGTTTTTCTCCATAATTCTGACATAGGTCTGGCCAGAGATAAAGTTTATCATTTTAATTTGTTTTCTTTGCATTCAATTGCATTCACATGGTCTTTTGACCATCTAAGGATATTTTCTAGGATTTGGCCAGTTTATCCAAAATTTTTACTATGGTAATTTCATTTCTTACCATTTTACCATTTTCTCTTTTCCTTCCTTTTCTTTCTCAATTCCATTTTTCATTTCAACAAATAATTCAACCAATAGACCTAAAATCAATAAATGCACACAAAACTGATTTCACATTTTTAATATTTGATTTTGAACCTTTATAAATTTGAGGATGTTACAAATCTACCCCCCTTACAAAAATCTCGTCCTCGAGATTTGCGAGGGCTAAGAAAACTAAAAGAAGTCCGGGAATTCTTTCATCAGATGATCTTCGCGCTCCCACGTGGCTTCTTCTTCAGTATGATTACTCCATTGTACTTTCAACATCCTGTGGATCTTGTTTCTTGTATGCCGCTCGGCTTCTTCAAGAATGCGAATAGGACGCTCTCGATAAGATAGATCAGGTTGTAGATCGAGGTCGTCGAGATTAGCGAGATCAGTCGGCACACGAAGGCATTTCTTGAGCTGTGATACATGAAAGACATTATGAACTTCCGACAAACGGGGTGGCAGCTCCAACTTATATGCCATCTCTCCCATCTTTGCGATAATTGGAAACGGTCCAATATATCGAGGGGCTAGTTTTCCGCGGATTTGGAAACGACGAACTCCGCGAAGAGGAGAAACTTTCAGATAAACATGATCTCCGACTTCAAAGCTTAAGTCACGTCGACGATTGTCACCGTAACTCTTCTGACGAGATTGGGCTTCTTTGAGTCGACTCCTAATCATGTCAACTTGCTCTTGGGCTTCTTGGATAATGTCTGGGCCAAAGAAATTTCTTTCTCCAGTTTCAGACCAAAAGAGAGGGGTTCGACACTTTCTCCCGTAAAGTGCTTCAAAAGGGGACATTTGAAGACTAGCTTGAAAGCTATTATTATAGGAGAATTCAGCAAAGGGTAAGCTTTTCTCCCAATTCATGCCATAAGATAGCACACAAGCTCTGAGCATGTCTTCTAAAGTCTGATTTGTCCGCTCAGTTTGTCCATCTGTTTGGGGATGATAAGCTGTACTGAAATTTAGCTTTGTTCCTAACAGGTTGTGCAAACTTTCCCAGAAACGAGATGTAAATTGGGATCCACGATCGGACACAATTGTCTTGGGAACTCCATGAAGACGAACAATATTTTCAAGATACAACTCTGCGAGTTTATCTCCGGGGTGAGTGGTTTTGACTGGAATGAAATGGGAAACTTTGGTTAATCGATCAACGATAACCCAAATGGAATCATGCCCTTTTCTGGTTCTCGGCAGACCAGTAATGAAATCCATACTTATATCATCCCATTTCCACTTTGGAATTTCAAGAGGTCGAAGAAGACCAGCAGGACGTTGATGTTCGGCTTTTACTCGCTGACATATATCACATTTCGCGACATATTCGGCGATATCCTTTTTCATGCCGGGCCACCAATATTCCTGCTTCAGATCTTGATACATCTTCGTACTACCAGGATGGATAGATAGAGGTGATTCATGAGCTTCACTCAAGATCAACTTCTTGATTTCTAGATCACTGGGGATATAGATTCGATTCTTGAATTGGAGTATACCATCTGAATTTTCTGAGAATTCCAATTCTTTGCCTTGTCCCAACTCTTTTCGGATTTTAGATATGGCTTCATCTTTGGATTGAGCTATCTTAATTTGGGTTTTCAGATTTGGTTGCATTTGGAGACTAGCAACAAATCCTTTTTCAACAATTCCCAAATTAAGCTTCTGAAACTCCTTTACTAATTCAGATTGATCAGTGTATGCTGACACCGTCATACAATGAAGTTTACGGCTTAGAGCATCTGCTACGACATTAGCTTTACCAGGATGGTAATGAATACTAAGGTCGTAATCCTTTATTAGCTCCAGCCATCTCCTTTGTCGCAGATTGAGATCTGGCTGAGTAAAGAAGTACTTTAAGCTCTTATGATCTGTGTAGATGTCACACTTGTTTCCAATAAGATAGTGACGCCAGATTTTGAGGGCATGCACTACTGCAGCTAACTCCAGATCATGAGTTGGATAATTAAGCTCATGAGGTCGAAGCTGACGAGAAGCATAAGCTACGACTCTCATCTCTTGCATCAATACGCAACCAAGACCATTGCGTGAAGCATCGCAATAAACATCGAAGCTCTTATGGATGTCGGGTAACACCAGCACTGGGGCTGTGGTTAACCGTTTCTTTAATTCCAGAAAACTTGCTTCGCATTCTGGAGTCCATTCATATTTCTTTTCTTTCTTCAAGAGCTGAGTCAAAGGTTTAGCGATTTTGGAGAAGTTTTCGATAAAGCGGCGATAATATCCCGCTAAACCGAGGAAACTTCGGATTTGAGGAACAGATTTTGGTTGCTCCCGCTTTGGACCGCTTGAACTTTCTTTGGGATCAACAGAAATTCCACCTTTGGAAAGGATATGCCCGAGGAATGCAACTTCCTTCAACCAAAATTCACATTTCTCGAACTTGGCATATAATTTATGTTCTCGTAGTTTCTCAAGTACCATGTGTAGATGTTGGGTATGATCTTCTTCATTTTTGGAATAGATGAGAATATCATCTATGAATACCACTACGAACTTATCAAGATACTCCATAAAGACTTTATTCATTAAGCTCATAAAGCTAGCTGGAGCATTTGTAAGTCCGAAGGACATTACGACATATTCATATAAGCCGTAACGAGTGGTAAAGGCTGTTTTGGGAATATCCTCCGGTCGGATTTTTAATTGATAATATCCATGTCTGAGATCGATTTTGGAGAAGATTTGGGCGCCGGTTAATTGATCGAACAGATCATCGATACGAGGTAGAGGATATTTATTTTTGATGGTGACTTCATTGAGAGCACGATAATCCACACACATGCGTAGACTACCATCCTTTTTACTGACAAAGAGGACTGGGCTACCCCATGGAGAAGTACTAGGTCGAATGAACTTTTTGTCTAGCTGTTCTTGAATTTGCTTTTTGAGTCCTACTAACTCATTTGGTGGCATACGATAAGGTCTTCTGGAAATTGGGGCCGTACCAGGTATAAGATCAATGACGAACTCTAAGTCACGATCTGGTGGCAAACCTGGCAATTCTTCTGGAAATACATCAGGAAAGTTGGAAACTACAGGAACAGATTTAATCTTTTCCAACACCATTGTATTTAGATAGGATTCTGATTCAGAAAGATTTTGGGTGGAACTAAAATTTACTTCAATTCCTTTCGGATTGATAAGAGATATGGATCTTTTAGCACAATCTATCTGTCCTTTATTCTTAGCTAACCAATCCATACCAAGAATGATGTCTAGTCCTGGGGTTTCTATAAGAATAAGATCAGCATAAAATAAAACTTCATTTATTTCAATGCTAACCTTAGGACACATTTTAGTAGTTCTCATTTTTGCTCCAGGAGAATAGATTATCATGGACATAGGTAAAGATTTAGTTTGGATTTGATGTGATTCTACGAACTTTTTGGATATAAAGGAATGAGATGCACCGGAATCGAATAACACCAAAGTGGGAATAGATTGGACGGGGAACATACCCAAAACCACATCTGGTGCTTCCGTTGCTTCTTCCGCCGTCACATGATGTAAACGTCCTTGATTGGCGGCTTGAGCAGGTGCAGGTCTTCCGGCTTGTTGTCCTCCAGCTCCTTGAGAACGACCAGGAGGTCGCTGAGGAACTCCCTTGCTTGGGCAACTATTGGCATAATGTCCAAGCTGCTTGCACTTGAAACATGTGACATTTGAAGTTTGAGTCGATGCTCTGGTAGGACGTGCTCCAGTAGGGTTCGCCGGACGTGCCAAAGGCTGTCGAGGTCGAGGGGCAGGACCTTGGCACCTTTGCTTCAGTGGCGGAGCAGATGGTCGCGCATTACCCTGAGGTGCAGGGCGAGGTCTGGATGGGCTTGCACTAGCAGTCTTCTGTGCCATCCATTTCCTCTTGCGTGACTCCAAAGCAGCTCGAGTGCTATGTTCCACTCGAATAGACTTATCCACCAGAGTTTGAAAATCATTAATATCAATGGCAGCTAAAGCACATTTGATCTCCTCATTTAGGTTATCCGAAAGCGCCCAAATTACGTGCTTCAGAATAACTTCAGATGGTGCATAACGGAAAGGTAATTGAAGCGATTAAGATACTCCATTACCGTCTGATTCCCTTGACGGAGATCAAGGAATTCCCGTCTTTGATGTCCATCGATCGAAGGAATATGGGTTCGGCGAAAAGTATCCTTGAAGGCCTCCCATGAAATCTGATCCACTGGAAGTATAGCTTGGTAGTTCTCCCACCATAATGCAGCAGCTCCGCTCAACTGATAAGATGCATAGAGAACTTTCTCCCGATCATTGCACTGTGCAATGTTCAACTTGCTCTCCATTGTTCGTAGCCAGTCATCTGCGTCCAATGGGTCAGCAGCAGTGGAGAATGTAGGAGGCCGAGTCTTCAGAAACTCAGTCAACCTTGATGGTGGAGCACCACCACCACTTCCTCCAATAGGGACTCCTTGGTGGGAAGTGTTCTGAACTAACTATTGCAGAAGAAGTGTGTGGGTTTGACGGTTTTGCTCGATCATTGCCAGAACTTGCTCCATTGTCGGCGGACCTGGCAATTGCTCCTCCGGAATTCCACCTTGCTGATTAGGATTTGAATCCGGATTTGGTGGATCTGGAACTTGACGAGAAGATGAAGCCCTTGCAGAAGGGTGCATTGGATTAGGTTGCGCTGGAGTGGGCAATGTTTCGCGAGGAGGAAAAGGCTCCTGCGAAGCCTCACTCTCCAAGATCCCGCGAAGAGATCTGGTTACAGGCATCCTGAAATTTCAATTCAGATGAGAACATAATGTATTGTAATTAAATGATTTAAGCTGGTAGATTGAAAATTTCAACTCAATCTCTATTGGTTAAAAGGCAACATTTCATTCCCTAAAATTTTATTATTTTTAAAGAAATTCATTAACAAGGAAGGGGTGTTGTTATGTTATGTCATATTGTGAATGATAAACACAAAGGATCACATCATCGTGAAGTTGTAATAAAACATTAGAAAGTCACGAGAAGGAACCAAAACCAACAGAAATAAACAGCAACAACACTTTATTCAAACCACATATTAACAATATGTACAACAAAAGTATGACAACCTCACAACTTAACATTACATGACCACATGTGCTGCTACAACTCAAGGTAAACCTACTCCAAACCTAGCGCTACTACGTCCTCGCCAGTAGACTCAACAGAATCCGCAGGGGTGGAGTCAGTCACCGTGGCGGGAAAGGTACCACGACGCCTGTATACTGCTGGCCACACGGGACGCCAGTACACCTGCAGCGACCTGTCCAAGTCTAACCCGCGACAGACATGGACGACTAACTCCTGTGGACATCCTAGCCCGTCGGGAACGTCTAGTGGCCCTAGCAGACCTAGGGGTAGGAGTACCGGGCACCTCCTGAACTGGCAACAAAGTAGCATCGTCGCCAAGAGCTGACCTCGAGAACAAACCCATAGCCACGAAAGGAGCTATGGCATTCTCTAAAAAGGCTACTCTCCTACGTGCAACGTAGTACTCTAGTACTGCCTGACGGTGGTAACGGTCAGCAGCATGAAGGAACTCAACTATGATCCTATAGTACTCATCAGGTACGGTACTAGGATCTATGTAACTGGTGTCTCCCCTCGGCAACAGAGCAGGTATCTCCCGGTAAACAGTCGCCATCTCTGGAAGAGCGTGGCGTAGTCGAACGATGGCCACATAAGCAACATCGCTCAACGCAGAAGATACCGAAGCTCCAAGTCCATCAAAAGTACGTCCTGTCTCCCCGAACTGGGTCCTAGCTGGGATCTCAATCCTAGCAATGTACTCTATCGATACTGGACTCACCATCGCCTGGTAGACGATGTATCTAGGTGTGTCAAACTGTGCAAAATCTAACATCTGTGCTAAGACTCCCATCAATCCCTCTCCCAGACGCTCAGAGGTGACGAAGCATGGCGAATACCCTTCCATCTGCACATTTAATAAGGAATTAGTATTCCAGATTAAATGCAAGATGCAACGATAACGCACAAAAGTAAAGAGTAGAAGATAAAACAGTAAAGAATTAATAACAGATATAGCAAATTTTATACTCCTAAGTGTGATGTGTCTATTCAAATTTTAAATTTCCCTCCTAACGACCATTCTAACTAATGTTCACCTACAGGCAGCGTGGCTCTGATACCAAACTGTGAGACCCTCATTTTTATGTCACTAAGTAACATAAATATGAGGCTCTTAAGTGCTTCCTGTGCCATTCCCATGATCAGTGGCTGGCACGCACAAACACAATTTGAAAATTACAGCCACACAGATACACATTTTTATTACATCACAGGTTTTATAGTGTTATTACAATACCAAAAGTAGCAGGAAATTAAAACCATGTCTCATAGTGTGCCAACTACCCTATAACTCCACAGGCAACTGCTGAGATGAACCTAGAAAGATCAGTCATCGCTAAAATTCACAGGTTCCTCATAATCATTCCCGTCGTTATCGTAATCTTGCTCATCACCTAAAAATATTGTTGAAGCAAGTTGAGTACATTGGTACTCGCAAGACTTTGTAGTGTATGCAATTCCTGAAATATATGCAGGCTGAAATAGAAAGTGGGTTTCTACGGTTGTTTTGCATAAAGCGAAAGTTTTGAATGAAGTAATACTGAATAGTAATGGAAGGCGTAAATAAAACTTTAAGACAGTTTGATAAGTAATTGAGATAACAGGTAATAAAAAGATAATAACATTTTACTCACGGCCCTTTTGTGAGTAAAATAACGAACAAGACCCTCCATGGTCTTAACAGATCAAAATGACAATAAAAGACATTTATACGGGTATGAATCATTTCCAAAACATTTAAAAAGGTTTTTGAAAATAGAAAACATTTAACTATGTGATGACTTTACCAAGGGCTCATGACCACGAGCGCGGCTAATCGATTAAGTTTAAACTCTGCAGAGTTTGTACTGCTTTACCCACAAGATATGTTCTCCCTTTTTGCAAGCTATAAGACACACTTCCTTTGGTATGCCCGCGAGGAGTTCATAACGAAACCGTTCGATTACTTGAACCTTAACTTTGCACTAGCCCAATGACGTTATTCCTGACTATGATGGAAGCAAACAAACGGTGAAGCAATAGTATTCAGAGCCCGCGGCTCAAATGGTACAACAACAGCCCCAAATTCATAGCCAGGCGTACACCGTTACAACGGCAGATGCCAACACCTCGGTGATGACACCTCCCTCGAGCAAACCAATATCCGGAATGCCCGTGCTACAACTGCCTACCAATGTGCAAAGCTAATTTCCAAATAATTTTAATAGGTTAAGACTGTCCCATTTCAGTACTTGTGGATGTACGGTTATCTTGGCCTGAAAACAACACATTAGCTCGGTCCTTATTGTGACATGGGCGATACTCCACCCTATCTACGTACACGTTAAAACATGTACAACCGGCTAATGCCAATAATCACCCACGTCAAAACAGTAGTTATATTTTCATTTTTATCAAACTACCAGTATTCTTTACTGCTTAAATAAACCATAAAAGATTTCATAAAGAATGATGTGTGGGTGTAAATGTTTCTAACATTAATCTAAAGCAGTGCTAAGCATATGCAGATTAATAAGCGATTATACCCAATTTAATGAACTTAACCATTCCTAGGGTTTTTACGGATCGTATGTCCATGTGATTAAGGGAATCCATCAATTTGGGTTAATATCTACCAAGTATCACAAAATAGTAGTTTATCAAATTATAAGCATGCAGGAAGATTCTTAATCACATTTTAGTGGATTATGAAATCTGGGATCAAAATGATCAAGGGGGTGCTTGCCTTGCTCCTCAGCGGTGTAAGCTGGATCGGTGTCGTCGACGGCGTAGTCGGTAGTCTCAGCGTCTATACGTCGATTAAGAACATGGCAAACAAAATACTTCAATATCGATAAAGAAGCAAATACATGAACAACAAAGATAGCAGTTGAAATATCCAAATGAAATCAATCCAAAACAATCAAGATGTCTAATATCAATCACCATTTCATGAGTTAACCAAGTTATATGGTTTTGGTCCTAAGGGTAAAGATATAAGGGTATACATAACATGACTACTTTCCTTGGTGTATTATTTTATTTTAATTTACGAATTCAGGAAGCTAAGATTGTAAAGTTGAATATAATGAAATTCATTTTCAAGGTGTGGTGTTAGTTGTATTAATATTAATCATTGCATAAGGTAACTTCAAACATGTCAAACAAAAGTAACATGGTACACCCTAACTTTTTATATTACCATTTGATTCTAATTAGTGTAATGAGCACCAAGAAACAAGTTTTATTCATTTTGGATGCTTTTTGATTAAGTTATTGCAATTATATTAAATATATGTATTAAATAAAGTCCTAATGTGAAATTTTCACAAACTAACTCCAAATTCAAATCTAATTACATATTTGGACAGTACTTGACATAAGGATTCAAACAAAATTGGTTTCACTCAATTTGGACTTAGTTTGCAAAAGTTCTACATGGAACATATTTAAATTTCACTCTTTAAATTTAAATTCAAGTTTAAATTGCTAAACAAGTTTCAAATATTTTTACATATTATGAAACTAGATGGTTTATAATGAATTTACAAATTTGTTTCATTTGATTTGGAGCTATGGTTCAAAAGATATATGCATTTGAATCACTTCGGTTTCTTTAAAACAAGAAAAATGGGGAAATACGTTTTCCTTAAAGGAAAGCGCACTTCAGTGTTTTGCGCAGGCTGTTATTTGAACTGGGTCCACAGTCACTGACGGGCTGGGTCCGTTGTCAGCGACCGGGTTCAAGTGTGTGCGCGTGACAACCCGGTGACGACTGTGGGTCGGCCGGCGATTGCCTTCTTGATGCATGTGAAGTCGACGCACATGGCGCACGCAGCGATGACTTCGAGCGAAGCGGCCATGGCTGGAGCTCACCGGCGACTAACCGGCGATGTCGATCGACTTTGGATGGTTCCTACGGCATCACTAGATCATGATGAACCTAGGGGACTACTTGGACATGGGTGGTGTTCGGAGAAATCAAGCTCACGGCGATGATCGGCGGAAGCTCACGGTGGCGCATGGTGCGACAACGCTACATCCCGTGATAAACCTAATCGACATGCGCATAAGCTTCCATGGGTCCTAAGAGTCCTATCCATACAATCAATTCGACGGGAGAGTGCACGGTTGGAGTTCTCACCGTGCACGCTAATGGCGGAGAGGAGTTGCACGGTGCGGGAAGTCTTCAGGGCACTTCGGCCTGGACCAAGTTGCGCAAAAGTCCCATTAGTATCCCTAGGTGCCTTAGAAGCAATCAATTTGATCATTCCCTTACCGAGACGTAGCAATTTGGAGTTTCCCCCAAATCGGGTTTCGCCGGAGACGAGGAAGAAGAGTTCGGTTTGGGTGGTTTAGGGCTTATGAGGGTGAATGGGTATGTGCTCCGAGTTTGGATGGGTTTGAGCGTGCTGCTCGTTCCCTTAAATAGGCATGGGAGGCGGTTTAGCGAGGAGTGGCTTGTGGAGAAAAATGGCGGCGGGTTTCAGTGCTCTCTGGAGCTCTCCTTCTAAGACGGCCAAAGGTCAAGGACACCGTGGCAGCAGCTGGCCAGGCGGCCTCGAGGTGCACGACATTGCGGCGGGAATACGGACAAGAGGCGAGGCGGTTAAAGTCGACTCTGTCGACAATGAGAAACGAAGAGAGAAAGAGAGAAATAGAGAGGAGAAGGAAGAAGAAGGCTCTGGCCTTCGGGGTCCACAAGGCAGAGGGAGAAGAGAGAGAGCATGACGTGTGGGCCAGGTGTCCTTCGGGTCCTGTCGGCAGCGACTTAACGCTTGAGCCGGCTGGATTGTTACTGCAAACGTGGACCCACACGTAAGGGAAAGAAGAGAGTTCTAGGCCAATCTCCACAGACAGCGCAATACACAAATTAATTCGTGGGCCATTTCATCACTAGATTTTTCGAAACTTTTTGACCAAGCTAAAGGCTAATATATATACCTCCAGTAAAATGTTGGGATTAAAATGAACTATAGTTGTTTAATTAAAAATCTGACATTGCATGCTGCACAGAAAATCCAATTCGGTTTTTGAATTGATTAAGGGACTAAATCAACCTATTTAATTTTGAAATTTTTACTGAAGATGTGTTTCCACAATATGGTTCTGTCATAATAATTTCAAAACTAATTTCACAATATTTATTTTTCTATAATTCTTTTACTGTCGATTGCAGAACTGCAAATCTGCTTTGATTAAATACAAATAAATATCTAACCTTCTTAATAATTTTCACAAGTTTTTGTGGATGAAGGTGATATGTCTGAGGTATTATGGTAAAAATTCCAAGGCCTAGATTGCTCCACGTTTTTCTCCATAATTCTGACATAGGTCTGGCCAGAGATAAAGTTTATCATTTTAATTTGTTTTCTTTGCATTCAATTGCATTCACATGGTCTTTTGACCATCTAAGGATATTTTCTAGGACTTGGCCAGGTTATCCAAAATTTTTACTATGGTAATTTCATTTCTTACCATTTTACCATTTTCTCTTTTCCTTCCTTTTCTTTCTCAATTCCATTTTTCATTTCAACAAATAATTCAACCAATAGACCTAAAATCAATAAATGCACACAAAACTGATTTCACATTTTTAATATTTGATTTTGAACCTTTATAAATTTGAGGATGTTACAACACTATGCTGGAAATCTAGAATTTATATATCTCTTTTCTCGTTGAGATGCGTGCCGGGGCGGATCTAGGCCTTGAGCCACCCTAAGCCTAGGAGGTATGACCCATGGGATTGATTGCCCTTTGCCGTGGTCCATGGGCAGTTGGTCGGTGAAGAGCTGGGTTGGCCCGAGGCTTGGCCAGCCTCTGGCTCCGCCCCTAGATGCGTGTGAGACCAACACGTGACGTTTTTCACTATGATTTTTATAGTACCACAATACTTTTTTAAGATTTTTTTTAAATTAAAGAAAATTAATACTTTCTGTTTCTTTTTTTGGTAAGCTTTCCTTGAAAAGAAGTCCTCTCTCTTGTAGAATCACTGCTGTTTCGGCACTTGCTTCCACCCGTAGCAACGCGCGAGCCCGCGAATTAGCTAGTTGACTTAGATTATTAGACACTGCCATCTGAAGTGAGGTTGCAACTTATCCCTTTACACGCGTTGAGAGCCTGCAATCCACTTTCCATGTTTTTATTTACAATAATTCACAATTTACTTTTATTTATATGTATCATTAGTCATTTGTCCAATGATATCTCGCTAATATCCAAGCCTTATATCATATATCAGTAAATGGTTAATTACACCAATTAAAAACGGGCAAAATCATGGCTTCGCCCTTTTTATTTCCCACCAAACGAAGCAGAAGTGAGACACACGCCATTATGGAAACGATAACCTCACTAACAGGGGCGGAGCTGGGCCTCGGGCCACTGGGGCCTGGGCCCGAGGCCCAGCTAAAATAATAGTTCAAAAATTTTGGCTTTGGTCGTGGTTTGTCAAATGCATTAGCTATTATCCAAACATGATAAGAACAATAATTGGTTATGATTTGTCAATTACATTAGCCATTAGCAGTGTAAGTGTTCGGTTTTGTTTCTAGTTATCTTTAATTGCTAGGATCAAACATATTGATATGAACAACGTATACATTTCGTGATTGATTGATTGATTGGACTTGATTTGAATGGTGATAATTTCGTCACTCAAGCAAGAAAAATTTAAGATCATGCTGCCATATGCAAGCAAACATTCAATTATATGATGTCATGACTTCATAGAAGATTAACTATTTGATAAAGCTATCAGTACTTCATGGCGCTGCTCTATGGTCATTGTTTTTCTTGGTTTAATTGGATTATATCTACTTGGTGTAGTTGGATTATAAAAGGTCCAACAATCCCGAATGTTCATATACAATTTTATTTTTGTAGGTTTAGATTCTTATACTATTGTTGACGACGATATGTTTTGACTTGGATGTAATAAACCTTCATCGATTAGGTATTAATTTTTATACTGCTCAACTATGTTATGTTATTTTTAATATATTTTATCTATTTTGTTGTATCATTAAACATGAAGTTCAAATTTATTTTTAATTGTGTATTTGTATAGTGTTTTTGTTGTAGCTCGGTGTGGGTAGTATTTAACGTTAGTTATTACTGCTTAGTTTTCGGTCCGAGGCTTTGCAAAATCCTGGCCCCGCCACTGCTCACTAATCTCGATAAGCACCATCCATTTGAGTTCTTCGCCAACAAAATCCTGGGCCGAGCCGGGCAAGCGCCAACTCCCCTGGATCCACGCCCGCGCACGTACTCAGCCAACCCCAAGCGCCAAAGCACCGAGGCCGGAGGAGGCAGCCCTCACCTGCTTGCCGTTCCGCTGTCCCCATCCCGCCGTCCCGCCGCCTCTCCGCTCCCTCCCCTAACCCCACCAACCCACCGCGCGACGCGACGCCCTTCCGCTCCACGCCGCGCCGGTCGATCGCCTGCCCGCCCGCCCGCATAACCTCCTCCTCCCGCGATCTTGTCCTCCCCCAGCCAGGCCCAGATCTGGTGGCCACTTTCTCTCGCGCGCGCGCGTGAGCTGACCGGTCGATGGTGTCCGCCGCGGCGCAGGCGGGCGTGCTCGCGGCGTGCGTGGTGCTGTTCGTCCCCATGGGGCTCGCGGGCTGGCACCTCAGCCGCAACAAGGTGCTCTTCTTCTCCGGCGCGCTCTTCGTCTCCCTCGCCGTCGGCGTCCACATCTCCCCGTACCTCCCCTCCCTGCCTCACTTACTCGCCTCCTCCTTCTTCCCCCACCCCGCCCCGTCCTCCTCGTCGTGCATCCCGTTCCTGCACCGCGTGTCGTGGGCGGACGCGGAAGCCGCCGCCGGGGGAGGGGGCCGCGCGTGGTCGTGGCAGCCCTCGCTCGCGGCCTTCTGCGGCTTCGCACGGCTGTCGCGGGACGACGCGTCGCAGCTTCTCAACGGCTCGTGGGTGATGGTGGCCGGGGACTCGCAGGCGCGGTTGCTGGTGCTCGCGCTGCTGCGACTCCTACTCGACCCGGCCGCCGCCGCGGCTGCCGAGCCGGAGCTGTTCCGCCGCCACAGCGACTACCGCGCCGCCGTGCCGGCGCGGGGCATCTCCGTGGATTTCATCTGGGCGCCGTTCGAGAGCAACCTCACTAGGCTGCTCCACGAGGATCTCCGCCTCGCGCCGCGCACCCCCGACGTCCTCGTACTCGGATCCGGCCTCTGGCACATGCACCATATCACCGACGCCGAGCAATACGGCGACGCATTGGTGTCCATCGCCGGTGCCGCCAAGTCTCTCCGGTCGCCACTCCCCGTGCCGCCGCCACACATGTTCTGGCTTGGCCTGCCGCGCCTCGTGAACCACATGCTGAACACTGATGCCAAGAAAGCGCACATGAACGACACCATGCTGCAAGCCTACGACCGTGAGGTCGATCAGAGGCGCATCTTGCGCCGTGATGGTGGCCCATTCCTACTGCTTGATGTTGGAAAGCTCACCCGGGGATGTGGGCAGCAATGCACGGCTGATGGGATGCATTATGACGGCAAGGTGTACGATGCTGTCATGCATATCATGCTCAATGCATTGGTGATTGAATCACAACAAACTATTTGAGTGGGTGGGGATTCTTGAAGCAGGTGTGCTCTCTCCCCCTGTTCTTTCGGTCCAGTATAGTACATAGGTAATTAGAAATTGTTGTGAATTAGGGAGGTTCTTTTGATTGCTTCAACATTTTGGTCGTTTGCCAGAAGTCACCGTTGGATTGCTCAACCTTTGATTGTAATATAGGGACATCTTAGAACAACACTGTTTTTGGCTAAATGGCAAGCTGAGCTGGTGTATTGTATGTCTTTTTCTTGGGTAATAACTAAGATGGTGATTCTGGCATGTAGAACAGATAGAGGAATACTAAGAACCAGTCAGCTTTTTGACTGGCAATTGGAGGTATTATTTTTGTTGTACATGCAGAAATGTTCTCTACATCATGTGTGTGTTGTTTGGTGATGCTTTTCAACACTCAGAATCATCGAGTTATCCAATTCAATAAACTCAAGGTGTATGTGTAAATGTCAAATTGAAGCTTAAGTGGACTGTAAAGTGAAGCTGTACTATGAACCTTTCAACATAGTTATATACTTTTCACCAGTAGTTGTGATTCTAACTTTTCACCAATGGTTGGTTCTAACTTTCACATGATTTTGAAGCTTCGCCTATGACTATACTGCACGCTGATAGTTGAGAGAATGCATTGACCATATTGCAAAGAAGGTTATGTCAAGAGTGCAAACGATGGTCCTACAAATGCATAATATTATAGTACCTCTAATCACTTTGCCCTTTCTGCCTAGAAGAAATAAGATTTAGTTGCTTGCTTTGTTTAGTATTTGGTCTTTGTTGTGCGCCATATGTGGTGATCATCTTCTTTACTTCCTGGTTATTAACTTGTCCTGAGATCTTGAAGTGCTCCTAGATAAAAGTATGCCTTTAAATGGATTAATTTAAATAAGCTGTCCATATGAACTATTAACATGTGGACTTTATAACAGTGTATGATGTATCCTCTTTGTCTTTTCTGGTTTATTCCATTAGTTGTTGCCTTCATTTTGCAAACCAACCTAATGTCATTGGAATTGCTGACGAGCTATTGCTTCATCGTTGTTCAGTGTTCACAAAAGTACTACAGAAAGTTCCCAGTGTGTGGCAATCCTTGTTATGGTGGTTTATCTTAGTAGACACATTATTGCTATTTCCTCTTGCATTCCTGTTGTATTGCCCTGTTAGTGTTAACAAAAGTTTCAAGCTAATTGCGTCTGCTAGTTTAACTCACTCTGCTCAATCCTGCAGTGCAGGTGATCCATGTCTGCCTGAAAGTATTCTTTGGCCATCTAGCATGTAGCAGTGCTTGATCATTTGAATATGACGTATTAAATAAGCATTGGAATATTTTACTACTGCTTTGCTTTAGTAAATACTGTTTTCTTATGCCAGAAACTTCGAATTGTTGAGAATGGTTTCATTGCCCATAATCCCATATGATGTTTCCACATGTCTGTAGTATAGATTGAAATCGATCAATTTTATTCCTTTTTGCTAACATTGGGGTATTATACAGTTCATATATTAAACTTTCTATATTAGACTTGTTGAAAGGGATATCTTGGAAGCTACAAAGTTAAGCACTGTTTGACAGAGCCTCAGATCTTTTACTTGTAGTGTCCTGATGTTTTTATGAGAACAACATCAAATATGGTATACTTTCATGGCTGCTTCACAATTCCTTTTGTTGAAATTGTCTGTTCTCCAGTTCTGGTTTACCCTGTTTTTTATAGTTCACTACATGGTTGGTTAATTAGCGCGAGTGTAATTCTAAATAATACCTTGTCCTGTTAGCGTGAAATTGGTGTTACATGTGACTCATGTGGAGCGCATATGGAGTTAGGGGCGGAGCTGGGCCTCGGGCCAGTGGGGCCTCGGCCCGAGGCCCAGCCCAAACAACAATGGTGAATACTGTGTATTTTTTACTTGGGCCCGAGGCCTGGCAGTCTGGGCCTGATCCGGTCGGGTCACTTGTTCCTCTTCATGCCTTGATCGGCCAGTCGAGAGGAGGCAAGGAGTGCACACGCCACATGCGCGAGGGCAAGGATTGCCGAGTGCCGCCGTTCCTCAAGCCGTCGCCAGCCACCGCTCCTGCCAGCCCGGCGCCCACCGGCTGCCACCCCCGACCCTCTCGCCTCGGCTGCCGGCCGCTGGCACAGCCACCGCAGAGGCGTAGTCACGCCGACAGATCTCCTCACGGCCACGAGGCCGCTGACGCCGCGATGCCCTCGCATCGCCTCGCCACTAACGCCCGCCGGCCATCGCCGGTGCCCCGGCCCCGCCTAGGCTCGGCCGCTCGCCGCCACCCCCAAGAAGACGGTCACGCAGATCTCACCGCAAGGTCGCTGCCGCGACGCTCGACCATCGCCCGCCTCGCCACCGACGCCGGTTGTTGCCCAACGCCCTCGGCTCCCGCCCCCGCCTCCGGGCTTTGGCCCCGCCCGGCCACCCCACAGCGTAGTCGCGCAGATCTCACCCGCAGTCGACGCCGTAGATCTCGCCCGCAGCCCGCTCGCTGACAGCTGGCCGTCGGCCCCCGACCCCGCCCGTCGGTTGTCGCCCTCAGCCTCGCCCAGGCACCTACCGTTGCCTGCCTGACTGCTTCCTACCGGCTGGAAGAGAGATCCCAATGCAGCTCCCAATCGATTTGTGTTCTGCCGTTCTTTGCCCTGCCGTCTCATTAATTTTGGTGTGGACTGTGGAGGTGCTCAGGTGCATATCAAGATGGTTCATGTGCTCCTAGGCCCTTGCTCTTATGTGAAATACATGGCTCGGTAAAATCATATCGCATGGTGTCTCACAAGCGCTATCTGTTTTCAGGACCACCAATCAAAACACAGAAGAGAGTTGTATGCTGGAGCTGATGCTAAGTGCTGAAAACAAGAGAGGTGATGAATTTTGCTCCTTACTTCCTTTTATCTTTTGTGATATGTGAATTGTGAATGGCTATGTGATTGTGTGAATTATGAATTGTGAATGACTCATGATTGTATAATTATGTAAATAGAGCTAGTAATAATTGGTTATACCTATTGTTTGTGAATTGCATTACCATTAGCTTTGTGAAGTGTCTCCTTTACTTCGATGTTGCAAAAAAGGGGGAGAAATCTCTTATTAGGATGACTTGTGACTTGAGATAACAGACTGCCTTTTAGTTTTGTTGAATAGTTGGATTCAAATGTATCTTCATTTAATTTTCCTTTCAGTTCAGTAAAAGATATCCATTTGTACTACTTGAATGCATAATCGGAAAACTAAAAGGCAGGTAATTGTTTATTCGTTTGTATGTATTTTGTTAGTTCAAGTCTCCATGTCTATTTGGATCCATGTAGCTATCTTTGTTTGGATGCCATCACAGTTTATGATTTAGTGCAACAGCATAAAACTTCATGAGATCGTCATCTGTATGTAAGCTGAAATCATTAGTGAAACAGTGTTGAGATTTTAGTATTGAAATCTTTAGGGAAACCTGCAGTGGTTGTATAGTCAGTTTTTGTACTCTATTTTTTTAACAACTGTATTGAGGTTTGAGCACTTTTACTAATGTTTTGTCCAGGTATACTGCGCTGCTTTTTTCTATATTGAGCTATGTTTTCACAGGTGAGGTTACTCTTCTTTGGAATTGGCCAATTGTATAGCATAAAAGAAAATTGTTTCTCTTACAAAATACTTCCAACTTATCCAATTACTTAGTGTTATTGAATTAGCACATCAAATATTTGGTAACCCATCATAGAGCAGAAAATAGATGATTTGGCTAGGTTAGTTTCTTGGTTACTACAAGCAAATTTAAACGATGAATGTTGTCAATTAGTGTTAATAATTGGTCATGGTTTGTCAAATGCATTAGATATTATCCGATCATGATAAGAACAATACTTGGTTATGGTTTTTGATAAGTTTGATCTATTTTATTGTATCGTTAAGAATGAAGTTCAAATTTATTTTTAATTGTGTATTTGTGTAGTATTTTTGTTGCACCTCGGTGTGGGTAGTATTTGGCGTTAGTTATTACCGTTTAGTTTTCGGCCTGAGGCTTAGTAGAATCCTGGCTCCTCCACTGGTATGCATCATACATATCTGGGCCAAGTATGCCCATTCTGTTCCAATACATGTATATACATAGCTTAGAACTCACACATGCATGCGCACGACTCACTCATCCGCACAACCTTTTCGCTACTCTCGTATGACTCACTCGTTTGCATAGTCCACTGGCCACTACACTGCGTCGTTCTCGACTTCACATACACTGTTCTTTAGTTCGAATATTACGCATGACATTCTTGATCGCCCAAACATCGATTCATCCTAGAACTTAGTTCCGATCCCCGTCATCAACCACGTTCGCCCTCAAGCAACACCTGCATATGAACAAACTACGAAACAATTTTCCGAGCACAAATTCTTCCCAACTTGACTCAACGTCAGTCCATGCAACCGCTCACACGAGCGTATTGCATCAAGCAAAACCATTACCATGCTATCACAAGCATATCAAGTAATCATCTAAAATAACACATGCACGAGCATCACACATGCCATGAGTACAACTACTTTGCAATACCAAATTCATCACTAAGCTAATTTTTTAGCACATGATTTCACAATTTCTGAAATGAAATATAGTGCTTATGATGGGCTGGTGCTAAGCATAATCTGTTTGGTCTTTTTCCATGAGCATTTGACCATTAGGAAGTAAGGCATGCCAAGGTGTGGCTAACACACAGTATATTGCACACTTACACATGCATGGTTACTCACTACCTATGAACACTTTTTTTAAATGAGAATCAACACATTTATTTGAGTGTCTGTCGTGTACTCCTAAATATTCAATTATTAGGATATAATGGAAGAGAATTTAATGAAAAATTTTGGTTTTGATTCGGGACGGTTGTGATCATGATTTGGTGCATGTATCTGTTGGTCTGCCTATTCAAATATATGTAGAGTTAGATGCTGAAAAGATGATGAAAATGTGTAATTGACCTCAATTATTACAGAATCGATGGTATCAAATGACATTATCTGCCCATTACTTTGAAGCTTGTGTTTATCTTTTTCTGTTTGATTTTTGGAGCTTTATTTCTTGTTGCAGCTTATTCTTTGGTCAGAACAGGACCTTAATCTAATTTTATTTCAACTGCATCTCTGGACATAACTAATGTGAAGCATAGAACTTGAATGATACATTTGAGTTTGTATCTTAGACTAGGATTCTAAAAATTGACCAGTAAAATGGGCCTAATGGTATAACTTTTAACCAATTCAACCAAGATTTGTTTTTCTGGTAGTTACAATATGATTTGCATCTCCCTGTCTGATGGCAAATTGCAGTTAGGTAGCTAATAGGACATAAATATTCTGCCCCTTTTTTATTTTCATGTTGAACCTTGATCTACTCCTACATCCTGACATAGCATTCAAATCACGTTGTTTGGAACATCTAATTGAATAAAACAAGCAACTTGAGGACAGTGATTTTTTAAGCTTTAGCTTTGACAATCTTTCTGTAATTGTCTCTTGTTGTCTGTTGTGTCTCTTGAAGGTGGCTGTTTGTTCTTAACCTTTTGTCGAGCTGTTCCTTCGAAAAACCCGAAATGCTTATGGGTGTCAGCATCTGATCTAAGCTTAGCACACAATGGCAAAACTCTATATTGATAATTGGTTTATAGATCTTGGAAGGTGGCACAAATTACTAGTTTGGTGTGTATTGCATGACCTTATTCTCATCTTGCACCAGCTTTCTTTCTAAAAAAATTGAGTGATACTTGTGGTTTTGGCTACTGTTGTGATCTGTCTGGACTCTGGAGGTCAGAACCTGCAGTGATACTGCATGTGAAGGTGTGAAACAACTGAAGGAGTTGCAGCTAGAGAATTGCACTATGGGCTAATGATCGGCAGGAAAGAAAGGTGCTACAACAGAAAGAAACAGAGCAAAAACAGTAGCAAAATTAAGCTATCCTAGTGGTTATTACTTAGTAGCCACTGTATATCACTGCAAAGCACGGCAATATAGCTCTGGGATTGAACACAAACAGTTCATCCAGATCTGAGTAAACCTCTTCTGAGGAACCGACCTAGTCACAGACACACTCCTCTGAAGAAGTGCTGTCGTTGAACTTCTTCACCCTCCCTGCAATCACCCTGCACACCAGCATTGCCCTCTTCTCGGCATCCGACGACACCTGCGCCAAGTCATGAGCCCTCCCACTAGTTGCCATTGTTGCAATCTTCCCATCGCCGTCGACCCTGATGATAATCTTTTATTTGTCAAATGACTATTCCATACTACGAACTTTGTGTGTGTCAAAGGCTTAACTCTGAAAAACATATCTTAGAACTCTGAATATTTGCTTCAGTATCTGAACCCATCTTTGATAATGCTGCACAATTTGCACTGTGGCGGCGACATCTGGCACATGGCGGAGGCACCGGCGAGGCCGAGTGAGCAGGTGAAGGTGGTGCAGTGGAACCTGAGGAGCTCGTTGCCATCCGCGACGACCTTGGGTTCTTCTTGGCCTCATTGCTCGCCCTCGCCTTGATGCATTCCTTGTACTGCTCAAACTTCTTTATGGTCTTGTCAGTGCTATGCACCTTGAGTATCCTTTCAATCTTGCAGACCGGGGCCTGCTTCTTGAGCCAGCTCGACTGGAAGATGATCTCCACAATGTTCCTGCTTGTGTCCTCAGGGTCCAGCTCTGAAACTGCAATCAGGCATGCCACATTTAATGGATTTGCATCATAGCATATACTTAATTTACATCAAGAAAATATTGAAGAATACGAAGTTTTCACTGCAAATGTTTGCGCTGTTTGAGAAGATACCTGCATGCCTGGTTGCTCTGTGGAGCTCAAGGGACTCAGCTTTCATGAACAACTCCTCGCAATCGGAGCAGGAGAACATGGCGCCGAGGCTCCTGGGATCAAGCACCAAATGGCACTCTAGCAGCCGGAAAGCTTCCTGATCTGCACCGCCCTGAAGGAGCTTCCGATGGCGACAGCGGCGACGAAAGAGCCGACGACAGCGGCGAGGACGAGCTGACGGTGGTCGCCGCGGACGTCGCCACCGTGGTCTCAGAGTTGAACGACGACGACGACGACGCGGAGACGGCAGCAGAGGACACGGCGTCGTTATCGGGAGCCTTCAAAGACCTGCTCGAGGTGTTGCAGCTGCTGCTCCTGGCACTTCCCCTGCTGAACACTGAGCTCTCCTTCGTGCTGCAGATTGAGCCGGCACAGGTTATGCTCCTGCTGATGCTGATGCTCCTCTTCTTCTTGTCCTTGCTTTCTGCTGCTGCTGCTACTGGTTGGCTTCGGTTCTTGCAGGAGGAGGAAGAGTGGTGGTACCCCATGGTCCCCCAAGAGGAACGAGATGGCTTCTTTTCTCCTCTGCACATCTTCTTGGTAGCCTTGTCTTGATTCCTGGCTGCATTTGCATCCATTGGAGAAGGCATTATCTACCTACCTACCTATGTTTCTTTCTTTCTCTTTTTGTTGCTGTCTCTCTCTAACATTGTTGGGAGGGAGAACGGGTTGCTGAAATAAGGGGAGGGTGTCTGAATTCTGAAAGACTGAACCTTTGCTCAATAGCTTTTAGAGGGCTCCATTGCTCTATGGCTAGTTTAATAGTAGTGCCCTTAACGACCCTTTTACTTGCTATCTATGCTAATGGTGGCTGGTGGGAATGAATGAAAAGACACACAAGGCCACAAATGCCAAGGAGAGAAAATGGCTTTAATTTGCGTGTGGCTGGGCAGCTGCTGTTCATGGCATGGGCAGCTAGCTATCATATTTCCAATCCTGACTAGGACCATGTGATACGATCTCCTGTTCCTTTTATTTAAAAAAAAAATGTAAAATCGAGAGGATGGATCATGTAATCTCCTGTTTCAGCAAATGAAAAGTTGTTAAATAGTACAAATGTATCAGGGATTCATGTTTGATCTGTTATACGTATGGAATTTAAATTAATGTTTCTACATTCTGAATGAATCAGGAGACGTACCCACCTATGAACATCACATCGGCAAGGTCAGGTTTGATCTGGTGAGTAATCTGCAAACCAAATCTGCCTCTGAATGTGCATCGCATCAAAATGCATGCACGGTAGTATTACTTTTGTGATTGAGATGGAGGATGGCGTGATTGGTGCCAGTTGATGTGGATTTACTGGTTGATTAGGTCCTGCTTTTTAATAATGACAATGCGGTCAAACTAGTCAAAAAGGCTTAGAGAGATTGAAAAGCCTCGAAGCATACTGCCTTCCATCTGTCATGTACTCCTCCATCCTATTATATAAGGCATAACTCCTACCAAAGCAGAAACTAAGAAAGCAGTTGCGTCGCGCGGAACTCAAGGGGTTAATGCATGCATGCACGAGCATGAGAGATAGGAGAGAAGCGGAGTCGAGGAGGCGCCGCGCCCTATTTTCTGTGACTTGAAAAAAAAACAGTTGTCTTATATTTTAGGATGGAGGAAGTAGGATTTTTGGGTGATGTGGATGGAAGAGGAGAGAAAAGGATGATATCTACTATTTAACAGACAATCTTATAAATATTTCTATATTGTAGGTACTATTGTATAAACAATCTATTAATTACATGATAGATTGTTATAGACACCTATATAGATAACCCACTATATAGGTTGCCAAATAAGCTAGCAAACGTTGACGTTTTCCCAAAAATCTTTGTATATCTCTTTTTGATGAAAAATCATTTATTAGAAATTTTAGCATTATGCTGGTAGTATATAATGTTTAGTAGAAATTATATCTAGCCATTGATTGTTAAAGGTATTTTTACTACTATTCTACAGGATGAAGTACAAATAAGTAATAGCTAATCTAACCTATTGGCTATTAGATAGAAAATAATGAATGGCTCATATTGAATTTAGTATGCCGTAAAAGAGCTCTGTATTTAATCCTATCTATAAATAATATAGCGATGATATGCATACGCTCGTGTCGCGTGAGGGTCTTTGAGAGCTGTATTACGATTGGCTCCCTGCATTATGGGAGTTGATTGCGGTTTATTCGATCGGGTTAGTCTACTTTACTCGTGCGGTTTGAATCGATCCTCGTGCAAATCTATGCTAATGGTGGCTGGTGGGTATGCAGGCCATCCGGGATCGAGTCTCGGCTCGTCCGGGTGCTCACCAACTGTGCTATTTGTGCGTGGGTGTAAATGTATGTGATGTGTGTGTGGAGTGTGTGCGTTCGCGTCTGTAGCTCAGCAGTTTTTCTCTCCTTCTTTACAGAATTGCCAGAGCTTCAGACCAAAATTCAAAAAAGAAAAGAAAAGGAAAGAAACGGATGCGATCCGCGCCGCGCACCAATCACGACCGTCGACCATCCTAAGAAACGGATGCTGCCGTGCTATAAACCTCATCTTCCTGATACAAAATATCACGAGTACTTTGGTAAAGTGGGTACAATAGAGGAGGAATTGGAATCTAGACGGAAAAGAGCATATACTTGGAGGTACGTAGAACAGCAGGGAACTGGGGAAGACAGACAGAGCAGTCGGGAGGAAGAAAGGCAAGCGCCTGGTTTGTTCTGTTCGATCTCTTCTTATCCCGCCTAGGCTTCCTTGTGTACTCTACGGCTCAGATCAGCCCAAACACTCATGGCCCATGGCCCATAGCGACCAAACCAAGATTCATCTAGGAGTGACATCCCGAGAATTTTTTTTATTTAATATTTATTTTAAATGTTTTTTTCAAAAATAATCAACCAAAAATAAAAATATCAAAAATGGGTGCCCGTCGCCCGAGTATGGGGCGATCGCCCCATACTCGGACGACAGGGACCAAAATGCAAAAAGTTTTTCAGCGTTTTTGGACTCTATCTTCAAATGAATAAAAAATGGTTCAAACGATGTCGAAAAATTTTGAAATGCTTTTTGAATGATCTTGACACATCACTAATGTTCCCATAAAAATTTCAGATAATTATCAGGCCTGAGGAATTTTTAAAAAATCTAACAGTCTCTTCGCATTCGCGACCGTCTCTGATTTTTTAAAAATTTCTCAGGCATGATAATTATCTGAAATTTTTATGGGAACATTAGTGATGTATCAGGATCATCCAAAAAAAATTTCAAAATTTTTTGACATAGTTTGAACTATTTTTTATGCATTTGAAGATAAAGTCCAAAAACACTAAAAAAACTTTTTACATTCAAGTCCCTGTTGCCCGAGTATGGGGCGATCACCCCATACTCGAGCGACGGGCACCCATTCTTGCTATTTTTATTTTCGGTTGATTACTTTTGAATTTTTTTTTTAAAATAAATATTATATTAAATAAAAAAAAAATCGACATCCCGATCCCACCTATCAGTGTTAGATGGCTCCTCACATTATCCACACAGTAGCACTCTTGCATAGACCATTTCTTTCTTTGTCTATAGCAAATCTATTTCGATTATTTTGCGATGTTTATACAGCCATTTCCATTTCCGTCTCTCCTCGGCCACGTCAACGGCCCTACCGTAGCGCTCATCAGCGACTAGAGGTGGGCGTCGGGCCGGCCTAGCACGGGCTTATCGTGCTTCGTGCCTGAACCGTGCCGGGCCGTGCCAACCTGGTTCGCTTTCAGCGAGCCCAAGCACTGCCCATTTCCACTTCGTGTTGTGCCGGCTCAGGCCCGATCCATTTGCACTATTGTGACGAGAGAAAAGGAACCGAAGACGCACGGAGCTGAGGCAGTAGACACAAATATTAGAAAAAAATAAATATATTTTATTTATTCTTGACCGCTGCTCCCCCCTCTCTCTCTCAGTCGTTGTTTCTCTCAATCTCCCTCGATCTCTGTCGCGCACAGGCGCGAGCGAGTGCGGTCAACCTTGGGCGACGGCCTGGGCGGGAGACGATGAGACAGTATAGCACGACCACCGCCGCCTCCTCCCTTCCCCCTCCCCCCGCCTCGCTCCTCTTCCTGCCACCGGCCGCGTGCCCTGGTTCTGCTTGGCACGGGGTGACCGTGGGCCGCGTGCCCTGGTGTGTGCCCTGTCGCCGGCCGCGTGCCCTACCGCGTGTTGGCATGCCTCCCACGTGCCGTGTTGGGCTGTATCGGCAGCCCAGCATGGCCCAGGCAACCATACCATGCCAGCATGCCTATTCGCAACAGTATCATGCCGGGCCGTGGGTCGGACTAGACTCGACGTGTCTTGTACCAACCTAAAATAGCACGGCCCAGTACCCACCTCTATCAGCGACAAGCCCCGAAGTACCTGCTGCAGCAGACGACTAGCTCCGCCGACGGTCTTTACCGCCAACAAGGGCCACAGGCCGCGCCTACTGTGCCATCCTAATCCCCATGCATACCACCTCCCGCAGCTGCACGCCGACCTCGCTGGCCGCGCCTACCGTGCCCCGCCGTTGTATAGCCCGCGACCTCGCCAGCCGTGCAGATAGCACTGCCGCTGTCGTCGCTGATCCCGATCATCGTGGGCCACACCCACCCCACCGCCCTCGCCAATTCGATCCACGCTGGTCACGTCCATTGCTCCACCGCTGTCGATGCTCTCTGCATCGGCTATGCCAACCCCGCCGCCGCTGCCGACCTCGGCCTTGTCGAACGGGCCAATCGCGTCGTCGCCACTCCCGGAGCTCGCCGCTGCGCCGAGTGCGTCATCATCGTCGACGCGCCAACAACACCACGATGAGTGCATCATCGTCATCGCCGTGCCAACCGTGCCACGTCAGGACGTTGCCATAGAGCTCGCCGACACCGTGCCTACTGCGTCGCATCGAGAGCTCAACTCGGTCGTCGCCGCGCCAACCGCATCGCTCCAGCCAAGCCTCGGCCTTCTCGTCGTTGTGCCGACGGTACCTCTCCGGCTCGCCATTACCTCGGCAAGTGCCGCCTCTAGCCACCACTCGAAAGGATGAAACCATGCCGCACTTACTGCGCCATGTCGCCTCGATCCACTGCGCCACATCGCTGCTGCCTTGCCGCGTCCACGGGGCAATGGAGGCTCTTCATTCTAGCGTAAACATATAATAGTATCTTTTATTTTAAAAGTCATTAGATTTAGTATATATATCAGAAAAATACAAAGTACGACGACAATCCACTAGTACATTCATATTATAAATGTCTTAAAAACTATAACATACTAATAAAGACAAAACAATTTAGGAGATAATTACAATAGCCAAAGCGCGCTAAGGGAGAGTCATGAATCATCATCTATCACCTGCTAAACAATCAAGCGAGTTGTGAATACAATGATCATATATAGAAAGCAATTTCTTCTAATATTTATAGATGCAAAGTCATTGATATAATAGTATCAACATCAATCCAATCCAACATATCCTTCTCAATGCATAAAGTGGCCAAACTATTCAACTTTTCCTGTGACATTGATGACCTTAAATAGTTTTAATTTTGAAAAGCTTCTTTTAGCTGATGCTACAATGATAGGAATAGTAAATAAGATTTGACAAGCAATTGAAACATTTGCAGCATTCTTAATTCATAAAAAAGTTCATCTAACTAAACATCAATTCAATCATTTTGAGAAAAAGGATTTGCAAATTCAGTGCAACACTTTCTTAGTTTGATATTATCCAATGGCTTCATGTTTTTTAAGCTAAGTAAAAATCCAAATATACTTTTAAACACTTTAATTTTCTGAAATTTATTCCTTCATTTTTTTTTGTATATTTAAGCAGTTCAGTTGACCCAACTAATCAACTATGTTTAGTATAGAGGCTGTATACTATATACATACATGGTATAGGGCCTCTAACTTTCCTGGGCCCTAGGCGGTCGCACTTGGTGCCTAGGCCCAGGGACGGCCCTGCGCGTCCACCGTCCATATCATCATCACTTCTGTATTCCCCGTGTTGTGCCGCCTCGAGGCTACCGCCGCTTTGCTGCCCTAGGTGACAAAGTCATCACTGCCACCAAGCCCTAGAGTTAGGGCAAACCCTAGGGCTCGACCGTGTGTTAAGCTGGTCCATGTCGACCATGCAACCCCCGTGGCCCGGACCGGACACTGAAAGCATGATAACAACCCACTTAGGCCATGTCCAATACAGAACACTTAGATATGTGTTTAAAGAGAGAGAGAAACACTATCATATCATAAAGTATTTATTCAAGAGTCAAGATCTCCAATGCAAACGTCACTTTTTGGATGCTTATATACACATAAGCACCTGCTAAGCATGGATGCTTAATTAAACATTAATGCTTCAAAATAAGCACCTTATCTATCCTATGTAGCAAGAAAAAAAAAATCAGTTTTTCATTGCTAAGCATCCCTTTAAGTACCTGCATTGTACAAAGCCTTAGGTACTGTTAGAGCCAGATGTTGGGATCTTTTGAAATGAGACCTCGGAGTTTTGCAAAATTACAAACGGGACCTCAGTTTATATAAATTTGGTTCTTAGGAGCAAACATCTTGTAGATTAGACCCTACAGTTTATGGAATTTTATTTTTAGGTTATTCACACAAGAAAATCTTGCAAATTAAACCCTGGAAGAGTTTGGTTTTATTACTTAGTCTTTAAGGATTTATTTAATTACCATAAATTATTTCTCTGCTATGGAAATTGTTTCTATGCTTAGACAATTAGTAGAAAATTATTGAAAATTCGCATACTCACATTTAATGTTTGAGTAAACAGAAAAACTATCGGACGCTATACCGTCTAAACGGTATAGCAATGAAACACATGAAACTTGTGATTTTTTACACTGAAACTCATAAAACTTAACACTAAAAACTGATGAAACCTGAAACTCATGAAACTAAACACCGGAACACATGAAACCGAGCACGAGTTTCACAAGTTTCATAAGTTTCGGGTACCGTCCAATAGTTCTGCTCTTGAGTAAATTGTCTACGCATATGTTTTGATTCATCTGCCCTATTTTGAGCCAACGCATTGTTCTTTACGTAATCTCAACAACATGACTGTTGTGAGGACCATACCAAGGGGATTTCTTGGAACCGAGTCATGATTGCTTCAACTACCTCTACTGGGAGTTGGAAGTTAAAGATCACCTCACTGCTGGGGTCTGGGGACATGCACACCATCCTGAATAGAGATGGGTATACTTCTGTTGCAAACACGGTATGGGTTAAGATCTATATCAGGAACCATGTATGTGTTGAATTGATCTTGGAGCTCATATATATGTTGGGAGGCCTTGAAGAAACACTTTGATGCTATGCAAAGGAGTCGTCTTTGCCATGGATCTTTGAACACTTGGATAACGCTGGATAGATATATGAGCATCGAGCCTAGCTCGGTTGGCTGAGGCTTAGCGTGGGAGCCCGGCCACCTGTGTTTGAGTGTGGCGTTTGCAGAACCGTGGTGCAACTCGTGTGTGTTGTGTGTGTAACACCCTAATTTTTAAAAGTCAGTTCAGTAATATAATTAGTCTCGAAAAATTAAAGACGCATATTGTATTTAGTGTCACGTATAAAATTTTACGTCAAAAAACCAGTTTACCAAAAAAATAGATCACGGTCCCACTTTTCCCATCGACTATGAATCATCCACTACAACATTCTTTATTCAATTATTCCCTACCGATGGTGCCAAATGATAGCAAACGGATGAGCAAAAAATAGAAAGCCAGAAAGAGAAAATCTCCCCTATTAATTCCTCCTTTTTCATGCCTACACGTACGTCTCTCTTTCTGTATTTACTCCTTTCCCAGACAGCCATCTCCCTCCCTCACCAGACAGCCATCGACAAAAGAAAGCCTGGGGCGGCGGTTGCCCAGTCGAGGCCGAGGCGCAGCCCGAGGTGGCCGATGTGCCCAGAGGGACACAAGGTGAGACTCGTGGCCCAGCGACGGCGCCTGTGGTTGCTTAGCGGCCCAGCGGAGGCTAGACGCGTGTAATATGCCCAACTTTTAAAAAATATGAAAATAAAATTTTAAAATTTAAGAAAATAATTGAATAAAACTTTTAATGAAGATCAAAAAAATTTATTCAAAATAATATCGTTTATCCATTTCTTGAATTCTAATCTTAATAAAAGAATAATCATAGTATTAAATCCCTTTATTTTAAATTGAGTAAACTAAGAAAATAAAATTTCAAAATATGAAATTTCTTCAAGAATAGAATTTTTGGAATTCTAAATCTTTTAATGATTTTCCTCATTGAAAAGTTATTTAGTGAAAAGGTAAGAAGTAAAAAAGGTAAAAGATAAAAAGATAAAAGGTAAAATAAGAGAAAAATATCCAAAATATTGTAAAACACCTAGACATCTCTGGAACCCTATTTTGGTGGTCAAAAATCAATGTGAACCCATTAAATCAATGAAATTATTAACTATATTACTATGTTTTGACTCTGAACAGTTTGGTAAAAGATTCTTGTAGAATTCTACCGACCTTTCTTGAAGTTGAAGTGTTTACCATGTGATCTTCAGACATTTTTCCACATTTGGTAAAATTGATAAAAATTAATAATGAAATTTAGTATTTATTCTAGTTCTGAGAATATGCAAATTGGAGTAAAATATTTATTAGAAAATAATATTCAAGATAAAAATATGAAATTTTTACTGCAGATCACTTATACCATATAAAAGCTTCAAAAAAATCCAAAAAATTCTTGATATAATTTATATCCTAAATTAAATAAAAAATAGAAAAGAGATTTTTATGCAACAGAGCTTGTCTGATTTATCATAATTTTTACAATAAATTTTTTAACAGTAAAATTTTCCAGTATGGTGAAGATAAACTCCAGATCATTCCTAAAAAGCTTCAAAAACTTTTGACTATGAATAGGACCTCAATTAATTGCTTGAACTTGATCTGTTTAGAGTTGGTCTAAGTTGATTTTCATTTTGCTTCCACTAACCAAAGGGCCCACCTCTTAGCCGGGGAAATTGGTTATATGACACTATGAAGAGTGGGTTTCACATATTTGTCATTATCGTTGTTTGGTTCGGTTTAATACCCTCTATAACGGTGACACCTTGTGCCTTTGCCATTACAGCCTAATTATTGAGATTTTACAGGATTTTACCTGTTTTATCGTGGGCCCAGGCGAGTGTAAAGACGATACTGCCCCTGGTAGCAATAGCAGCCGACGAGGGCGGAGCTGTGGTTCGCCAACGCCGCGGCATTCGGTCGAACGCATGGCGCTCGTGCCCAACGGCGACCTCGCCGCGTGCAAGGACGGGGCGCCTACCCTCCCCTGGTAGGAGATGTTCCGCTCCGTGTCACTCCGACGTCCCAAGCTAGAGGAGGACGCGCCGCCCAAGCCGCCGCCGCATCCGACGACGGGGAAGAACGTGGAGGCGAACATGGCGGGGCTGTCGCTGGAGCCGGACGCGCGGCTGGTGCTGTACATCATGATGGCTCATGCGGGGCTGGCGATGGCGCTGCTCGTGCTGTACGGGTTGTACCTGCTGCTCGCCGACTTCCTCCGGCCGCTGCAGTGGGTGCTGCTCTGCTCCATCCCGCTCCGCGAGACCCAGCGCGTGCTCGTCGCGTTCTGGGAGCCGCCGCTTCGCGCTGTGGTCCTCCGCTGCCACGCTCGCCGATGCGCGTGCCGCACTCCTGCGCCGCCCTCTGTCGCCATCGCCTTCTTTCCCGCGGCTCCTGCGCTGGCTCACATCCTCCTCCTTCTTCCTCCTCCTCTTGGAGCGCCTCGGCACTGCCGCCGCGCTCCTCCTCCTCGCCCTCTCCGTGGCCTTCTTCACCGCCTCCTCCAAGCCCTCCTCCTTCATCTCCCGCAGCATCTTCCGCAACCTCAAGACCATCGTCGCCGTCGGCCTTATGCGAGGGAGAAATCACCGATGCCAGTGCGGACGGAGAGGGCGAAAGGCTGGAGCACGTCGTTGGGGCAGTCCTTGGCGTCGCCACCGTCGGCCGAGAGGCCGGAGATGAAAGGCAGCCCGACCACGCAGAGGAGGAGGGAGAGGGTGTAGAGGTGTTTGGGGGGAGATTTGTGCTGCTACTGCTACCAGGGGCAGTATCGTCTTTACACTCACCTGGGCCCACGATAAAACAGGTAAAATCCTGTAAAATCTCAATAATTAGGTTGTAATGGCAAAGGCACAAGGTGTCACCGTTATAGAGGGTATTAAACCGAACCAAACGACGATAATGACAAATATGTGAAACCCACTCTTCACAGTGGCATATAACCAATTTTCTCCCTCTTAGCCAGCCCCACCTAGCAGCGTGCACAGCATTTCCCTGCCTATATAATCCAATGCTTTTCATGAAGCCAAATAAACCACCTTGAGCTCTTCCTCTTTCTTCCTCGCGACAAAGCGGCCGCAGCTCCAACCGCCTTTGCTCGCCTATAAACACTAGCTAAACTCTCTACTTCACATCCCATTCATCCATAGAGCCCCCACCTATGGCCATGGGCCCATGCGTCGGAGCCATTTTCTCTCTCATTCTTTCCCCTTCTCTTTCCTTGTCTCTCTCACTCTCTTTCTCGCCGTTGCACGCTCTCTCTCTGCCACGTTCAGCACATCCCCCTCGCTCGCTGTACCTGTTCAAGAATAAATAAATTTTAATTCTTTTTCCCATAATACTTGTATCCACTATCTCAGTTCTGTGCGTCTTCGGCTCCTTTCCTCTCGGTGCAATAGTGCAAATGGGCCAGACCTGGACAGGCACGGCATGAAGCAGACATAAAATGCAAATGGGCCGTACCTAGGCTCGCTAAAGACGAGCCGGACCAATACGGCATGGCACGGTGGGCATAATGGGCCGTCATGGCTCGGCACAGTTCAAGCATGAAGCACGATGAGTCCATGCCAGGTCGGCACGACACAGCACAATGTCCACCTCTAGTTCAGATACAGATGCATGCAAACTATATCCCAACTAACAAACTTTATATTTAACAAATTACTAAGCAACAAGATTAATCTAACACCCCTACGGGGACCCGACTACCATTATGACAGGTGGGCCCTAAGAATATACCTCACGTAAAACCTCCAACAACCCTATTTCTGAGGCGTCCTCATTCTAGAACTCGCCCCAGCTCCCATTCGCATCCCTCAGCAGCACACCGCCGTAGCTGGCCGGCAAGCTTCCCCCATGGATGAAGCAGCGAACCGCGCCGACACAACCATCTACTACTGCCTTCGCCTGAGGCCAGCTGCTGTCTTTTGTTGCTAGTGAGTGTTGATATTCCTCGGGCGAGGGCGGGGAACAAGAGGGAGCTCCCCTCGTGCAAATAAAAAGGGATGATGGTTGCTAAAAAAACATTCGGATGAAACTTATTAAAACCCTAAAAAAGATTTATCTTAGACTTCTCATTATCGGTGGTTTTAAAAAACCGTATGTGATAGTTGATCATCAGTTGTCAGGGAACAATAAGCAAGAAGAAAGTAGGGGGCGGGAAGGAACGTTCCGGCACTACTCCCTGGCGGGATATATCCTCGTTACCATCTCTAACTATACTGCTAGTATTATCAAGCCATGTCTCATGTGTCGGAAAATTCGGCATTTTTTCTGCCAAAAAACCTTAATTTTCCAACACATGACTTCATGTTAAATGCTCTATAACATCTTGAAATTAAGCAAGATCAGTAAGATAAAAAAAAACAACAAATTTCCCCATGGATACAAATTAAGCAAAAAGTAAGACAAAAAATAACAAATTTTCCAGTGCACAGGCACATTTATTGTTTGGACTTTGGGGCGTTAAGCTTGCAAGTAATGCACGGGCCTCTTGACTTGTAAAACGAAACAGCTAGAGCTGAACATTGCTTGCCAATTAAATATGGTCTCAAATGAATTGCATTTAGCTGGTCAGTCACTAGCAACGAGCAGCAACGACCATATATTGCATGATGCATGCAACCGATCGAAGAATCACGACCATGAACCAGCACATGCATTCCTCGATAAAAAATTAAAGAAGCTCTATCGGTATCACTTCAAGGAGATTTGCGAGCTGCAAGGCAAGATCTCGCGCGCGCCCACACGCGCGGTCCGTGCATGCGTACGCGTTCCTCTCCCACGAAGGTGCAGGAGCCCTTTCAGGCCCATGCATGCATCCAGTCCAGCAACGCTAGTCCCCCCTGCACCCATGCCAGCTGAAAGACTCCTCCCACCGCCGCGCCCCCACCCCCCGGGTGCCATGTGATGATCATGACAAAACTGAAAGGAAACTAGCATGTAATTGTTGTACAATTGATCTATGAACTTCCCTTAAGATGGTCCAAACATATAGAAAATAATTGGGACACACACATATATATGTATGCATGGTCATGTCGGGACCCGAATACGCAAATTCGGAACCTCTATATATTCTGCACTAATCTAGGATCACGCTAGTACACATATCTCAATACAGATGAAATATCACAATCATACACAGCGGAAATAATATTAAGTACTTCAGCTATTAATATAACCTGTTGAACAACCTTATGGTTAATCTTACAATAGTACGCCTCGCAGGGCTTGGACTAAGAAATAAATAAAACTGCAACATAAATAAATTATTCGTAGTAACCCTTCAATATACCGCAGGCAACCGACAAGGTTCGCTCCCTAGTTGATCGATCGATTCCTCTTGATACTCCTCCTCTTGGTACTCCTTCTCAAAGGCTGGCGTAGACTCCTCTCCAACTGGTAATTTAGATTGTCGCAGGGGAGTGAGTACATAAAGCACTTAACAAGTTGTGCACAGAATGCAAATCTATTATACTACATGCATAGCTTATTCCAAATGAATGGCTGAGTTGGTTATTTTGCATTAAAGCAATATTTATAAATGAATAGTATAAATAGATTGAAAAGCAGTAAACTAAATAATAATAATAATAATAAATTTCTCAGTTATTTCATAAGTAAACTATCTCACAACCTTAAATTAATTACCACTTTTTCCACAAGCACACTGCCTCCATTTCCAAATTCATTTTTATTAAAGTCTAACCCTTGACTGTAATTCCTGAGCATTGTCCAATATAGCAAACATGGCTATTCAAATAGGTTTGATAGTCTGCAGAAGTTATACACTTTACCCACAAGATATAATCAACTCACCACAAAGGCGAATGACAATAAGAAAGTATTTATAATGCTCTGTCTAAACCCAGTACTGCCCGCTGAGGTTTCAACACTAAGGGGACTGGTTACCACCATCAAAGGCCCCTCTTGTGCCATGTGTAGGGCTGGAAAAAAAGCTCGTGGCTCGTGGCTCGGCTCGGGCTCGCCCGAGCCTGGCTCGGCTCGCACAGGCTCGTGGCACGGATCGAGCTCGAGCCGAGCCTGTTTTTCAGGCTCGCAAAAACAACGAGCCGGCTCGGCTCGGCTCGCGAGCCAAATTGGCTCGGCGGCCCAGCCAATGCAGGGAATTTAGTATAACTAATGACTTATATTTTTAAGAAAAAGATGATGCAGATGATGTTGAGACAATTCCATTTCCTACAAGTGTGATAGAGAGCAGCTAAGCAACTACTATTAGTTAGTAGTAATTAGTAAGTTAATATTATTCACTGCAAATACATGAATTATTGTATAAATATTTAATTTTTTGATAAAATGTTCTGGCTCGGCGAGCCAATTAACGAGCCAGCTCATGAGCCGAGCCCGAGCCGAGCCGGTTTTGGGCTCGCCAGGGCCGAGCCGAGCCTGGCTCGGCCACATCGACTGAGCCGCAAGAGAATGAGCCGAGCCGGCTCGGCTCGGCCAAGCTTCAGCCCTAGCCATGTGAGTCTACTCGTACCCTCGGAACCCACACCACTACGACAGTACCAAAATCTAGATATCACAAATTAGTCGGCTAGGTTTATCCCATACTAGACATGCGGTTGTATGTTTAACCCAGTTCAAATGATTGCAATGTTAAGTCCTTAATTGATCGAGGCAAGACTTACCCAAGACTCACAATATCCAAGTTACCAAAAGAACAAATGCAACTACCTAAATGCCACATTTGGCCTACCAGTTAACAACTCTTGCCACTTACCTAGTCTAAATCATTTTTACCACCACAGTTGATTACCAAGCACCACATGCCATCAACATCATCAATAACACATGACACACCTTTCATAAGCATGCTTCATATATCATTAAGCAAGATTAATTTTGATATTCCAAAATGATATCAATAACACGTTGCATGGCTAAGCAAGCTAACCTGTTCTAATAATCCCATATTAGCAATTAATAGTTACCAATTAATAAAGAATCCATTCTAGGGTGACAATAAATCATGGCATACAAGTGACAAGGTAGACATAAGTTAATTGGTTGAATAGCTAATCCCACTGCTAGAAAAATAGACATCAGTGGCGGTTCGTAACTGCCATCAGTGGCGGTTTTTTGAACCGCCACTGATATAGTGCCACTGATAATCGATGATTATCAGTGGCGGTTTTGAACCGCCACCGATAATATTATCAGTGGCGGTTTTAAAGAAAAACCGTCACTGATAATGCATTATTTGTGACGGTTCTGAAGAAAAACCGCCACAAATAATTATATTTAATATTCCGGCAGTTTTAACACAAAATGAAGATATTTTCTAGGAGGTCACCCCTCACCCATCCTAATTAGTAATACTCTCACCTAAGCACGCTTAACTAATGAGTTCTACCACCAATTTTAATGCAAATACAAGCACTTCCCGAGAGGTCACCCATCCTAGTACTACTCCAGCCCAAGCACGCTTAACTTCAGAGTTCTTATGTGATCTAGTACCGTAGTGTTGGCATGATCACATTTGAAATATAACGTGTCCCCCTCCCCTTAACCCCACAAAGGACCGAACACTAATTTTAGTATTCTCATACTCTGAATTTGTCATGCTCTATTTTAACTAAGTGCTCTATTTTACCATGACATGGGTACTCCCAATTTCAACTAAGTGCTCGATTTTACCATGACATGGGTACTTCAAAGTTCAACTAAGTGCTTGATTTTACCATGATATGGATACTTCAAACTTCAACTAAGTGCTCTATTTTACTATGACATGGATACTTCAAATTTCAACTAAGTGCTTGATTTTACCATGACATGGATACTTCAAACTTCAACTAAGTGCTTGATTTTACTATGACATGGGTGCTCCCAATTTTAACTAAGTGCTCCCAATTTGAAGTTTGAAGCATCCATGTCATGGTAAAATAGAGCACTTAGTTGAAGTTTGAAGTATCCATGTCATGGTAAAATATAGCACTTAGTTGAAGTTTGAAGTATCCATGTCATGGTAAAATAGAGCACTTAGTTGAAATTGGGAGCACCCATGTCATAGTAAAATAGAGCACTTAGTTGAAATTTGAAGTACCCATGTCATGGTAAAATCAAGCACTTAGTTCCCAAGTACTATAGTTACCAGTGGCGGTTCTATCAAAAAACCGTCACAGATAACAGTATCTGCGACGGTTCTAACATAAAACCGCCACAAATATGCCCATTATCAGTGACGGTTTTTACATTGAACCGCCACAAATAGTTCCCAAGTATCAGTGGCGGTTTTTATTCCGAACCGCCACAGATAACTGATACAGTGGCGGTTCTAACCAAAAACCGCCACTGATACTCGGTTATCTGTGGCGGTTCGGAATAAAAACCGCCACTGATACTTGGGAACTATTTGTGGCGGTTCAATGTAAAAACTGGCACCGGTTTGAGCTAAAAAACCGCCACTGATATTCCTATTAGTGGCGGTTCCAAACAAACCGCCATTGATAGGCGTCTCCTATGTGCAGTTTTGTAGTAGTGTCCCAGATTAATAGAAATAGTTGTATGTTGAATTAGCATGCAATAGTTGAAATCAATATAACTTTTAAAACATGGGCTCAATAATCAAAGCACAACTTGCCTTCAAATAGCTCTTGATCCTGCTTTGGACCTTGCTCACAAGCTCTTCAGGTACTTCAACATGTACATGAAATGATTAAAATAAAGTAATAAATACCAACAATAGAGAGTAACTCAAATAAAAAATTAAATAAAATTCACCATAAAATAAATTATAATTTTATAAATTTTTAGGCTCTAGAATCACCTCAATCGGAGTTCATATGACCAAGAATGAGCTATTTAACGTTTGATAATACAAATAAAAGAATAAATCAAATTAATTGAGTTATTTTTGTACTGAAAAATAGCATTTATGATATCATGATGACGTCAGCGGCGGAGGACGAACTAAAATTTTGATATGGCAAATTTTATAGCATATATAGTAATAGTGGTACACGAAATTAAAGTTATCCATACGCTAATATTATAAAGCATATTATAATACGAGTGTATGTCACTTAATGGAATGAAAACCATATTATAAAGCATAATGGATAATGAAGAAGATAAAATATGTACCAGTAAAGTATTAATTGCGTCTAGGAGACCTTTGCGACTGTATTTGGCGAGTTTTCTTCTTTTGAAAATGCTTTAGCGCAGGCGAAAGCCACGAAATGGGAACGCGAACACACTACGTACCAATATATACTGTATATATGCAGGGATACCTGGTACAGACTAGGTATGGCAAGGGCCATACCTTGCCATATTGGGAAATCTGCCCCTGGATGATGTAAGCATCGAAAAGAATTTCGACCAAAATACTTTTCTATGAAAAATATAAATATGACATCATGCTGACATCACCGTGACACGTGGACGAATCAGGGGTCGATACGTGTCAATACGATTTTGGGTTTTCAACTAAAATAATTTCCAAAGGGAAAGCCCTATTTATGGTGCCACTACTCACATCACAATCTAATTAAATTAAATAATATTTTCTAAAAAAATACCCTATTAAGCTGACATGTGAGCCCACGGTCCATAGACCGGGTCCACGAACGCTACCGAGTCCATGGTGGACTCGGCTCACAGCATAGGCCAATGACAGGTGGGTCCAGCCACCATGACATCATCACTGACATCACAAATGACATCATCGGTGATTGCGGTGCGAGGTGACACCTTGGATTCTGTGCGACACGTGGCGCTATACGACTAGCTCAACGCGTGGTGAGATCTCGGCCGTGCGATTCAAATCGAACAGTCAAGATTACTTGAATTAGTCGCGATGATAAGACACATGGTAGAGTAACACTGCCTACACGTGGATCAATCTATGCCGCACATCTTAAGATCTAACAGTTGAGATTCAATCGAATCTATGGTGATGAGATGTGAACACATGGCCTTACCTGATTTGTCTGATGTGGATCTGACGGCTGAGATTGAATGAAGCGCGACGGTGACTAACTACGGTGAGGTTCCACCAGACTTGAGAATGGTGATGTGACCGATGGTGAACCTTTGCTCCTCCGACGACTGGACTTCATGAGCCTGACGCAGCAAATCGTGAGGTCCACGAATCCGTGCACCAAGACGGCGGACAAGGCACAACAATGATGGGGAAACGAATAACTGCAGTGGCCCATCATGAACCATAGTGAGCAATTATGGCATGACGGTGATGACTCAGACGTCGAGACATGAGGAAAATGAATCAGCATGAGGCTGCAATTTTAATGCACGAGGTGGCGCTATAAATACCCTCAGCTTATGCACAAATCTCAAAACCCTAACCAACACAGCGATGATGAGGTGGTGCAATCCAATCTGGACACGGTGGTGATGCGACAAAATCCTGGGCGTACACATGGCATAGATCGGTGGTTCACATGCAAGGGTGACACGACAAGATCTCAACCATTGGATCAAAATCCAACGGTCACAATCTTAGGTTTAGAGTTTGCGACACGGTGCGGGCTGGGCTTCAGTTGAGTTGGACCGGACCCAGTTGAGTTGGCCCGGATCTTCTAAAGTCGCTTCACTTCTAGGGTTGCTAGAAATCCTCTCGGTACAACTTCAACCTTAACTTCTGAAATTCCTTGCACAACTCAGACTGGCCCTCTTCAACTAGCATGTTCACACCGTGGCTCTTCCGACTCAAGGCATCGAATACTACATTTGCTTTAGCAGGGTGATAATGAATTCCCATATTATAATCCTTAATTAACTCGAACCATCTTCTCTGTCTCATATTAAGATCTGATTGGGTGAAGATATACTTTAAACTCTTATGATTCGTATATATATCACATCTATTCCCAGTGAGATAATGATGACATACCTTCAAAGCATGCACTTCGACAGCTAACTCCAAATCAAGCGTCTGATAATTCTCTTCATGCGGCCTTAGCTGCCTAGAAGCATAAGCAACAAATTTTCCATTCTACAATACACACATCCAAGTCCTTGTCTTGAAGCATCATAGTAAATATCAAAGCTACTCTGAACATCCAGCAACACTAGCATTGGTGCTGATGTCAATCGCTTCTTCAATTCTTGAAAACTCTTCTCGCACTCTGGTGACCATGTATACTTCTCTTTCTTCAACAACCACGTAAGAGGTATAGCAATTATTGAGAATCCCTAATGAATCGACGGTAATATCCCACCATTCCAAGGAAACTACGAATCTGAGTAATTGACTTTGGTTGCTCTCAATGCAACTGTCGACGGTTGGAGAACGGGCTCCCGCCGAGCTTACTTGTTGAATGAGCGATCAACAGAGGCCCCTTCGTACGAGCGGGATTGCGTTCGAGCAACGTGCTAACGAGGGAGACATGCAATATTTTATCCTGGTTCAGGCCTCTCGCCGCGGAGATAATAACCCTACTCCAGTGTATATGGCTTAAGGTCTGTCAAGTTGCGTACACTTTTTTTCTCCTTCCCCTTTCCTCAGGGGTCAGGAGGGTTTAAATACAAGGTCCTAAGTCGTATACATGGTAACTACCCCCTAAGATTACGCCACGCTTCCGTACCTTCCGCGCCCGTGATCCGGAGCCCTTGAATCGCACCTCATTTCCAATTTCTGGCGTACCTGTCCTGGATCCTCGGCGGACTGGTTGCCGCTTTCCTTCCTGGTGGTTTGACCGAGCCCCCCGAACATCCTTCGAGCATCCGCCAGGCTCACCGAGCGTGGTTGTTCGTGCCCGACCCGCGTGCTCGTAGGCGAGCAATCGATCTTCAACGAGCGAAGGCTCATGCTCGTAGCCCGAGCATCAAGTCGCTCGGGCGTTCTCCTCGGGCATCCTCTGAGGGTATCATATGGTCGGTGGCTTTTGGATAGTCGGGGCAAGATGGTCTTTATGTCAAATAGTTCAATCCCCGACAGCTAGCCCCCGAGGCTCAAGTGGGGAACCACCTGCCCCGGGCTTCCCCTTGAGCCTAAAAGACTTTGTAGGAGGGATTGGTTCCTTGCAGTGAAGCTCTACTGCAGCATCAGGCATGGCGTGATCGTAGGCGGGCGTACTGATCCACAGCCGAGCTTCTGTCCTGCTGCACGACCAAGGCATTGTGCTTCGGGTAAAAGGCCGATTGGTCGTGCTGGTTCCTTCTACAAGAAGCGTCCCTGTAACGGTCATGCGGTTTCTAGAGAAACATCCATTTACTGGGCGGTTTCAGTCGTAACGGACACCCGTCGCTTCGTGAAAGGTTGTGGCGGCAGTAAATGCGGCTTTTCACCGCCTTTTTAAGCCCGAACGACGCGGGAGGCGCCCTCACTTCGCATTTTGCTCGTGCTTGCTCGAAATCCCTTGTTCTTGCCTTCTCCACCCCCTGTTGAAATGGCGCGTTTTGGTGCTAGCCAAATGAACCGGAGGAGGCTCCAGGCGCTGGTGGACGAGGTCTACGTCGACCCGAACACTACTCGAGCGCCGGGCGGCGACGAAGAGCCCGCGCCACTGGAGGGGAAGATTGTCTCCTGCGAGCTCTACTTCATCAACGGGCTTCGCTTGCCCGAAAGTGAGTTTCTTGTCTCCGTGCTTGCCTTCTGCGGGTGCGAGATCTCCCACCATAATCCAAACTCTGTCCTTGCTCTGACAATTTTCTCCCATCTCTGCGAGGCGTTTGTGGGCGTGATGCCCACGGCCAGCCTCTTTTTCCATTTTTATTTGTCCTTCCGCACCGGTGGGAACACCCCTGCCGGCTGCATCTACCTTCGTCTCCGGACCATCCGACCGTACGACTACCCCCTTCTTTCCCTGAAAGATTCGGTGTCGAGCTGGGCCGACCTTTGGTTCTATCAGAAGAAGGGGGAAGGAAGCCAGTTGACCTATTCCGGGGAGATCGCCCTGGCCACCGAGACTCCGCGCCCGCTAGTGCAGCCCGAGGAGGAGAGGATCCTTAGGACCATCAGTGAGCTCTCCCAGATGGGGCTCACTGGTCGGGACATCGCCCGGGACTTCTTTTTCAACCGAGTATCTCCTCTGCGGAGGCGGGACCACCCCTTCTACGAGATCACCGGGTGGCAGGACTTCACCCGTGAGGCGGACGCAGGTACGTTTCTTGGTCCCCCTTCGGCGCCTACTTCGGGACGAGCAAGGTTTTTGGTCCCTCATGTTCTGTTCGTCTTGCAGCTCCGAGGATGGACTGGGTCGAGGAGAGGATCGCCGAGTTGTTCGGCGTCCCGAGGGAGAAGGAGCTAAGGCCCCACCGCCAGTTCCCCGAGAACATTTTTTTATCGTGGTGACATGGTAAGTTCATTCGTGTGTTTCGCCCGAGGAGTTCTGCCCCAAGCTTACCTTATTTTGTCGTGGTCGCAGGAGAAGGTCGCCCTCGAGCTTGCCGTGGCGAAGGCAGAGCCGACGCGGCAAGGCGACGCCACGAGTAGCGGCGCGCGCAAGAAGATGACGAGCAAGCGTCGTCAACCTTCTTCCTCGGCCTCCCTTGTCAGGCGCTCCAAGCGCCAAGTCTTGGCCAAGACGCCGACCAAGCACCACCTGGAGTACGCCGACCGGAAGAAGGTAAGGGAGCTCGAGTGGTGGTTCGCTGACTTCAGGAAGAAGAAGCCGGAGCTGATGGTTCGTCTGCAACAGCTGGCCGAGGAGGCGAAGAAAGCCGAGGCGGCGGCCCGGTCCACCGCGAGCAGGGAGTAACTGGAGGAGCAGATCAAGATCCTCCAAGCTCGGCTTGCGCAAGCGGTTGAAGACCCCGCCGAGGAGGAGGAGGAGGAGGAGGAAGACACCGTTCCTCTTTCCAGGAGGAGACGGAGGTCGGTGGGCTCCGCGTCGGCTCACCCGACCTTAACCCTGGAGGGCGCCGACATGGAGTCGGTCGGCCCTAGGATGGCGAGGGCTAGGGCTAGTGACGCGGCCCAGGAGCAGGCCGAGGCGGTCGCTGAAGCCTATGACGCCGCCGCGGGCAGGGCGTCCGTGGTTCGCGGTGAGGAGACCGAAGACGAGGATGCTTGTTCGGTGGAAGGTAATCCTTCGTCCGGCCCTTTCGTTCCTTTCTGCTTTCCTCAATTTTTCGAGCTAAACCCACGGAGTGGGTGTGATAGCTCACTTGTCAATTTTGGACCTTCAGCAAATGGTTAAGGAGATTTGGGACTCTGCAGTTGACACCGAGCTCGAGCGCGTCGTCAACTTGGTGATGTCCGAAGACCTGTAGGAGCCGCATCAGGCAGGTTCTCCGGAGGCCACCGAGCGTCAGCAAGAAGATGCCGAGCTTCCACCGGTCGAGGAGGAGCAGAGATCCCAGGGGCCGAGAGGTCCGAGACCATGGCCCTAGTCCCTTACGAGGGGACAGGTGCGGCGCCGAGCATGGAGCCTATCCCGAAGGTTGCTCGGGAGACTACCTCCGAAGCGCAGCCCCCGGGCATGGAGACCGGGCCAGGGGGAGAACTTCCCCAGCCAAGCCCTTCTGTGGAGCCGGCCCAACGGGAGGACGACCAGGATTTGCAAGCCTCGAGGGAAGAGCATCCACAAGGCGAGCGAGTTTTGGAGCAAGAAGCCGCTCTAGCGTTGCCGGGAGCTTCGGATGCTCGGGAGGAGCACCCCCCTGGCCCGAGCGGAGCGCCTGCCCGGGGCGAGTGTGAGGAAAGTTGGGTTAACCCATTCTTTCATGTTGACGTGACCGACCGCCAGCGGCTTCAAGACAAGTTGGTTAGCTAGGCTCTCCTGGTGAGTTTTCCTTCTACTGGTATTTCGCCTTTTCTTCTATGATCGGGTTTTTGATGGCGGTTTGCACCTTCTCTTCTGCAGTTCGCTGCCAAGGCCATGGAGGATATCGACGCTTCCACCGTTTCTGCGAAGGAATACTGGAGATATCACAGCGAGCAGGACGACAAGATCGCCGACCTCGAGCGCCGGATTACTGAAATGCGTGCTGCTGACCAAAGGGAGCTGGAACTCGCGAGGAAGTCCGGCGCCGAGCTTCAGGACCAACTCTCCCAGAGCGAGACGACGAAGGCCACATTGGAACTCAAGTGCGCCGACCTTGAGGGAGAGTTAAGGCAACTGAGGCAGGAGGTCCCTGAGCTGCGCCGCGCCGAGCAAGCAGCTCGGGAGCGCGAAGACGCCCAACTCAAGGAGGTTCAGCGCCTCCGAGAGAGTGCCGCCGAAGGTCGCGCAGCTCGAAGGAAGGTCCTAGACCTCGAGAGTGAGCTTGATTCAATTAAGGAAGAGCTTGCCGTCCTTCAGACCGGGCGTCGGGGTAACCCGTAGATGCCCTCCTGTATTTCTTATCTTTTTGTAATGTGACGAACGACGATCTGTAAATAGAAGTTTTGTTTTTTTGTTTTTTTTGTCTCGTTTTCCTGTCTTTGTTCTGGATGCCTTTGAAACGACTGATAGTTGTCCTGTAAACAAAGGAGCAATATCGGAAGAGAAAAATGCTTCGAGCAGAAGAGTTTAAACGTCACAGTTTTTTCGTAAAAAGACACGATTGTTCGTCCCTACTAGCCCCCGCTACGGACAAAAGTCTTGCACCTGAGTTGCAAGCACGGGTTTGTTTGTAGGAGAGTTCGAAAAGACTACCCAAGGCATGCTCGTAGTTTGCGAGTATAGTCGCACGCGTGGTGAGGGTTAAACGGGCCTTTTGTGCCGACAATGCTCGTGTTGGGCCAGCGTGTCCAGGTCGAGCTCGAACCGAACTAGAGGGTGTCTGTGTGCGATTATGCCTTGCAGCGAAGAACTACTGCGGATGGTGATCGGCTTAGATAGACAACCCGCTGTTGTTCGAACTTGGTTCCAGGATGGCTAGTACACATGCATTGTCGGTTATGCTCGCTTTGCTAGAGAGAAGAGAAGCGTTCGTTCTAGCGTTTGGCTTGTCCACTCGATCCTCGAGATTGTGAGCAAAAGTGTGCCGCTTGTGCAAGACTTGGTCGGCTTACCAGTGGGCAGGTACTTTAACTCACAAGTCTTTAGGAAAGAACGAGAGAGGCACTGTGACGGATGGACCGGATTTTTTACGTAAATAGAAGCTTGAGGGAAAAAACACTTAAACATAGAACTTACGTAACTGGTCAATGTTCCAGGTGCTGGCGAGTACTCGTCCATCCTCCATCGCTAGGCGAACAGCCCCCGGGCGTGTTACAGATACGACCACGTAGGGCCCTTCCCACCTGGGGGTTAGCTTATTGGCTTTTGACAGATCCTGGATTTTCTGTAGGACCAAGTCACCAACTTGCAGAGCCCTTGGTCGAACCGATTTGGCCGCGTGCCTACGAAGTGCCTGTAGGTAAACCGCGGATCAGAGTAATGCCCGTTCTCGTGTTGCCTCTACGAGGTCTAGGTCGACGAGACGCTCGATTTCCTGGTCGACGTAGTCGACCAGTTGCACTCTTGGGGAACCCAGCACAATTTCCGCGGGTAAAATGGCCTCTGCACCGTAGACGAGCTGGAACGGGGTTTTACCCGTAGCCTGACTTGTCGTGGTGCGAATCGACCAAAGGACAAAGGGAAGCTCGTCCACCCACTCTTGCTTGTGCTGGCTGAGGTTCTTAAAGACCCTCTTTTTTATTTCCTGAATTATCTGTCCATTTGCTCGTTCAACTGCCCCATTGATCTGTGGATGTGCCACAGAGGCGAAGCAAACCTTAGTCCCGACCTCCTCGCAATAAGCTTGGAACAATTCACTGGTGAATTGAGTTCCATTGTCTGTGATGAGACGATTGGGTATCCCAAATCGTGTTACCACATTGCTTCGGAGGAACCTCTTGGCCGCTTGGGCTGAGATGGTCGACACGGGCTCGACCTCTATCCACTTGGTGAAGGTATCGATGGCCACGAGCAAGTACCTGCAGCCCTTCTGACCTCGGGGGAAAGGTCCGAGGATATCGAGCCCCCATGTCAAAAATGGCCACGAAAGTGGGATGGTTTGCAGCGTATATGCTGGTTGATGGACTTTGCGGGCATGAAACTGGCATGCTCGACAAGTTGTCACGATCGACCGTGCATCCGCTAAGGCCGTTGGCCAATAGTAACCCAATCAGAAGGCTTTGCTCATGAGCGTTCTGAACGACGAATGAGCTCCGCACATTCCTTCATGGATGTCATGAAGAAGGTACTGGCCTTCTTCCTGGGAGACACACTTGGAGAGAACTCCTAGTGCGCCCTTGCGGTATAGGTCGCCTTCGATCAGTCTGTAATGAGAAGACCGCCTTATAAGCCGGGAACGCTCGGCTTCTTCCTCGGGCAAAGTCCCATGCGCGAGGTATTGGACGAATGGCGTCATCCAACTAGCGCTTTGCTCGAGGATAGAGATTGTACCGCCTGTCTCCGGTGCCTCCTCTACAGAGGGAATGGAGGACTTGTACAGGTGCTCAACGAGCACCCCCGCCGCAACGGTAGTTTGGGAGGAACCGACCTTTGATAATTGGTCGGCCAGAGTATTGTCCTTCCTGGGGATGTAGAGTACCTTAAAATTCTTGAAGTACTTCTCCATCTTCCTTACTTCGACCAGGTAAAGCACCATTGAGGTATCGGAACACTGATACTCCTTGTTGACCTGGTTCACGAGCAACTGCGAATCGCCCATCACAGTAAGCCGTTGGATTCCGAGCGATTTGCATGCTCGTAGGCCGGCCAAGAGGCCTTCATATTCTGCCGCGTTATTGGTCGCGGCGAAGTGCAACTGGATGGCGTACCGGAGTTGCTCTCCATCTGGGGAGACCAACACAACACCAGCCCCCGAGCGTTCGTACGCTCGGGATCCGTCGAAATACATGGTCTAGTGATCCTTTTTGAATCTGGCTGGCTCATGCGTTGATGGTGCCGGAGCTGCCCATTCTGCTACAAAGTCTGCCAAGACCTGGGATTTGATCGCCGTGCGGGCCAAGAATTGTATTTCGAACTCGGTGAGCTCCATGGCCCATTTTGCTATACGACCACTTGCGTCTTGGTTTCTCAGGATCTCCCTGAGTGGGAAACTAGTCGGGACCACAATTTTGTGGGCTTGGAAGTAATGGCGTAGCTTTCTGGAGGCTATCAGTAGTGAGTACAAGAGTTTCTGGACCTCAGGGTAACGCTCCTTTGGTCCGTGCAGTACCTCACTACATAGTAGATGGGTCGTTGGACCCCGTCCCTTTCCACCGTCAGTACCGCGCTTACAGCTTGCGGGGTTGCTGCTAAGTACAGCAGCAGCGCTTCTCCTATCTTGGGGGTGACCAGGATGGGTTGCTTGGATAGGTATTGCTTTAGTTCCTCAAAGGAACGATTGGCTTCCTCCGTCCAGATGAAGCCATCGTGCTTGCGCAGGGCTTTGAAGAAATGTAGCCCACGCTCACCTAATCGGGAAATGAAGCGGCTTAGAGCGGCCATCCGACCAGTTAAGGCCTGCACTTCTTTCACACAAGTGGGAGGCCTCATGCTTTCAATGGCTTCGATTTTTTTCAGATTTGCTGCAACGCCTTTTGGACTGACCATGTAGCCGAGCACCTTGCCTGCTTTCACGCCGAAAACGCATTTTTCCGGGTTCAACTTTATTCGATGCTTATTAAGACTACAAAATGTTTCCTCTAGGTCGGTAACATGACTTGGAGCGAGCTTGCTTTTGACGACTATGTCGTCCACGTAGACCTCCAGGTTTTGACCTATTTGATCCGAGAGAGTCTTCTGCATGAGGCGCTGAAATGTCGCTCCAGCGTTCCTCAGACCGAAAGACATGGTCGTGTAGCAGAATGTTCCAAACGGAGTGATAAAGGAAGTCTACTCTTCGTCTTCACGTGATATGCTGATCTTATGGTATCCCGAATATGCATCCAGGAAGCTCATCAACTGAGATTCCGCTGTAGCGTCGACCAACTGGTCTATGCGAGGCAGCGGGTAATTGTCTTTTGGGCATGCGGTGTTCAAACCTGTGTGGTCGACACACATGCGCCATTTGCCCCCCTTCTTCCTGACAATAACCGGGTTGGCCAGCCATTCCGAATGCTCGACTTCTCTGATGAAGCCAGCCTTGAGGAGCTTGTTGAGTTTTTCTTGGACGATCGCCTGCTTTTTCGGGGAAAATCGTCTGAGTTTTTGTTGCACTGGCTTTTTATCAGGCTGGACCGCTAGCCTGTGCTCGATCACTTCCCTTGGGACACCGGGCATGTCGGATGGTTCCCAGGCGAACGCATCCGAGTTCTCCCGGAGGAAAGTGATGAGCTCGAGTTCCTATTTGGGATCTAAGGAAGATCCCAAATGCACGACCTTGGTAGGTTCCGACTCATTGAGTGGAACGGCCTTGGTCTTTCCTCCGGGCTGGAGGGCAACCTTAGGCCGGGAGTGCTTCGGCTCTTGGTCGAACAGTGTGACGATTGCCCGACCATGTCCAATGCCCTTTCGTCGCAATTTAATGCAGACTTGTGGTTCCCCCTTATGGTTATGACTCCATTAGGTCCAGGGACCTTCAGGCATTGGTATGCATGATGCGTGGCGGCCATGAACTTAGCCAGAGCCGGTCTGCCGAGAATGGCATTATAGGTTGACTCGAAGTCGACTACTTCGAAGGTGATCATTTCCGTACGGAAGTTGCTCGGGTTACCGAAGGTGACGGGCATGACGACTTGGCCCAGAGGTTTGATCGAGGTACCCAGGACAATACCAAAGAAAGGAACCGCTATGCTCTTGATCTTGGAACGAGGGATTTGCATCTCGTCCAAAACCTTGGCGGAAATTAAGTCCAAGGAGCTTCCGGAGTCTATGAGTACTCAGCCCACGATGGTGTTGCTGATGGTTGGATTCACGACCATTGGGAGCTTCTGCGGCTTGGTCATTCCAAGGGGACAATCATCCTTGGAGAATGTGAGAGGTAGTTCGGTCCACTTGAGTTGCTGGATGGGAGGTTTGCCCTGGGTGACGTGATGTACCTCCCTTGCGGCTTCCTTCAAATCTCGATGAGATTTGTAGGCGGAGGAGCCCCTGAATATGACCGCGATGTGGTTCTGGGGCTCCTGGTACTCCATGTCATTGTCCTTATCCTCAGCGGGCTGCTTACCTTTGCTGTTTTCACCTTGCTCTGGGAGCGATGGCATGGGACCTTTGCCGCTATAGAATTGCTCTAAGCGGTAGGTCCATGTCCGGCAGTTTCGAAGGTCGTGTCCGTGCGCCTGATGGAGCGGACAATAGAGACCATTATGCCGCGTCGCTTGATCGCCCCGGCCTCGGTCTCCGTGGGGCTGAGGTTGTTGCCCTCTGCCCCGAGCATTAAACCTCTAGCGCTGCGGCTGAGGTGCTCGAGGTTGTTCCTGCTCCACTGCGGCGACCATAGCTGGCGAGGGTTGCTTCTTTTTCTTTTTCTTGATTTTTTTATTCACGGAGTTGGAACCTTTCTTGCTGGTGGAGACCTCTAACCCGGGCTGAGGTGGTAACTTTCCTTCGTCCAGCATTTTCTTCCACTGGACGGCCTCGTTAGCGTTGGCGTACCTATCGGCCATAAGGAAGAGCTCATTGGCCATCAAGTCCAGGTGGATTTCTAGGTCCTGTGTGAAGCGAACGTCCCTTACTCTGAATTTGAATGCTCGAACGACAGCCTCGTCCGATATGTTCGGAATTGAGTTCCGGGCTTGGATGAACCTCTGGACAAATTGACGTAGAGTCTCGCCCTCCGTTTGAATCAGGCGCTCAAGGTCGCGCTCCTTCCCAGGGAGAATGTAGCAACTCTGGAAGTTTGCCCGGAGCGCCGCACTTAGCTGCCTCCAAGATCGTATAGATCCTTCCTTCTGATTGAAGAGCCAAGTGCGAGCGGCCCCATCCAGGACTGTTGGGAGGTATCGCCATCACCCCTTCGTCACCCCCTGCGGCTACGATCGCGGTGGTGTAGATCGAGAGAAATTCGTCCGGGTTCTGGTTCCCGTTGAACATCTCGATATGCCCGGGCTTGAATTTGCTTGGCCATGTGACATTCCGAAGGGAACTCGTGTAAGCCCTACACCCGAAATTCGGGGTCTCACGATGGTTCCGCCGATCTCGGAGGTCGTCACGAGCGTCCCCTGGCCACCGATCGGTACGCGGACCAAGCCGGGAGAAGTCCTCTCGAGGGCGGTAGGTTGACGATCGCTCGGTCGTAGTTCGCCCGGAACGCTCGTAGTCCGGATGGAGATAAGCCTGACGCCCTGAAGTAGCTCGGGAACTACTTCGAGGGTTTTCGCGGACCAGATTGCCCGTCTGGACCACCCTCCGAGCATGGTTCCGGGACTCGTCTCTGTGCGAGCGGACGGGAGTGCGTTCTCTATGGTCCCGGGAAATAATCCGAGCATCTTGATTATGGGGCGGATTCGAGATCCTCAGGTCTGCGGCGAGCTTTTCCAAATCCTCGGCCACGACCATACCTACTGCTTCCAGATCTACTTGATCGGGAAAGTTTCGGAGGTCGCGCACGACCGCCGCTAGAGCCTGTAGACGTTGTCTATTCTGGAGGACGGGCAGATGAGAACTCTGGCGGCGCTTGGGGACACGATCAGGAGTGCGACATCCACGAGAGTTTCTCTGAGGGGAGCTTCCTTCCCTAGAGGTCTGCCTTTCTCGTGCTTGGCGATGAATGCTTGCCAAGGTCTTGCCCAAGGACGCCTCCAGGTGATGCCTGGCCGCTTCATAGCGGTCACGCTTAGCAGCCCCCGAGGATTCCACCTCGGGTTCGACACGGCTCCCGGCCATGTTAACGTGGCGAGAGTGAGACGATCGTGAGGGAGATATCATCGTGTCCCCTTGAGACGCAGCCTCGCGATCGAACTCGACATGATCTGGTATATCCAGACCATCGTAGAGTCCATCATAGTCGTCCTCGTCATCGTCGAGGGGAATGCGCAGGGGGCCGAGGGCTTGTCCTTGCGCTTCAGACTCTGGAGTAAAGCTTCCGGGTTCGATGTGGCCTGCCGGATCGGTCACGCCAGCCATGCCGTCGCCGGCGTAGTACATGTCATCATCTTCAACATCGTTGAAGGCACAGAAGCTTCGAGTATCTCCTGAATTCGACATCCTCGGGGATTCCTCTCGGACGGAGATCACACTGTCGTCCCCATGGACGGCGTCAGCTGTCGACGGTTGGAGAACGGGCTCCCGCCAAGCTTACTTGTTGAATGAGGGATCAACAGGGGCCCCTTCGTACGAGTGGGATTGCGTCCGAGCAACGTGCGAACGAGGGAGACACACAATATTTTATCCTGGTTCGGGCCTCTCACCGCGGAGATAATAACCCTACTCTAGTGTATATGGCTTAAGGTCTGTCAAGTTGTGTACACTTTTTTCTCCTTCCCCTTTCCACAGGGGTCAGGAGGGTTTAAATACAGGGTCCTAAGTCGTATACATGGTAACTACCCCCTAAGATTACGCCACGCTTCCGCACCTTCCGCGCCCGTGATCCGGAGCCCTTGAATCACACCTCATTTCCAATTTCTGGCATACCTGTCCTGGATCCTTGGCGGACTGGTTGCCGCTTTCCTTCCTGGTGGTTTGACCGAGCCCCTCGACCATCCTTCTGAAAAAGGTTAGAAGATTGCCTAGAGGGGGGTGAATAGGCTAATTTAAAATTAAAACAATTTGTTGCAGCGGAAAAAGGAACGGATATTCCGAACTAATATCGGAACTTCCGAAATCTTCGGAACTTCCGTAATTACTTCAGACTATCCGATAAGCACTTGACAAAAGGGGTCAAGTAGAAAGAGCAGTACAACAACTAGCTCTAGATACTAAAATTGTACTGAAGAAAATCAATGAGATCAATCAAGCTGTTAGAGACAAGAGAGAACACAAAAGTTTGATTCCCGGAGTTCGGATCCTTGAGGGGATCGTACGTCTCTGTTGAGGAGGCTCCAAAGAGCCCGGGTCTTTTCCAACCCTTTCCTCCCAAACCTCGGTCGCACTTGAGGCTTGGTTCCACTATTTGGTTCCTTCCCTTTCGGAGGCGGAGCCGGCCTTCACAAACTTTTCACGGCGTCCCACAATCGTTGGGGGCTCGTGAACGACGCCTAGCCGTCTAGGAGTCCTTCAACCTCCAAGAGAAATAAATGCACTCGAATCTCGATCTTAGAGAGGTTCTCTACTTTCTCAAGATGAATACCAACTTAACCCTTGACTTTCAATCACACTTGACAAACTCTCACTCACTAAATGATCCCTAAGATCAAGGAGGAGAGAAAGCTCAAGGATGCTCTAGAGAATACTCAAGAAGCTCAAGTGAATAGCCCAAACAAGTGTGTAACCAGCAAAAGGAGTGGGAGAGGGGTATTTATAGTTTTGGTTCAAAACTAGCCGTTACCCTCGCTCCTTTGCCCCACATCGGAACCTCAGAACCAAACTTGAACTTAGAAGAGTGCAAACTATCGAAAAGAAAGCTTCTAACGATTGAAAACTACGGACATCGGAATGTCCGATGACAACTTCGGAACATCCGATGTCACCGAGAGGAACCAAGCTAAACAACACTAAGTCCACGCGTCGGAATGTCCGATATAAAATATCGGAATATCCGAACAAAGCGAAGAGTTCCCAAGCGGAGAAAACAACCACTTGGAACTTAGAGCAGGCAACTTCGGAACTTCCGAACTAGGCGAAGAGCACCCTAAAAACAGGACAAAACACATCGGAACTTCCGATACCGAGATCGGAACATTCAAGCAAACAGAGAGCTCCCAAACTAAAAACCAACAGTATCGGAACATCCGATACAAAACATCGGAAAGTCCGAACTGTGAGAACTCAACGGACTAAAGCACAACTCTACTTGAACTTACGAAACATCGGAATGTCCGATACTACATCGGAACATCCGTGAACTAAAACACAAACTCCATTCGAGCGAGAGAGGACACTACTAACTCTGAGAGACTCGACTAAATTCATCTTGAGCAAGAAGACCATCTCTAAATCAATTTCAATGCATCCCTCTTAATAGTACGGCACTCCTATGACTTCAATGGATCGAAAAATACAAACTGAGAAGCCGTTTTCCTTACTCTACGAGCTTGAGGATACCCAATTTCATAGATGATCTCTTCTCGAACCTTTTACCTGTTCATGAACTAGTTGAACACATTAGATTCTTGAATCGTTTGTCATTAATCATCCAAAACACATTTAGGAGGCCTAGATGCACTTTCAATCTCCCCCTTTTTGGTGATTGATGACAACACGATTAAGGACAAATTTATAAAGCATATGAGAGAATGAATATAGACGGAACTCCCCCTCAAAATGTGCATTGAAAATGGATCTTGAGAACAAATGCACTTTTCGAGAGAAAAGAATATGAGAGAGCTCCCCCTATATCCTTGCATAAGAGATTAACACACAATTGACAGGATAAGCAATATTAGTAATTTAAGCAAGTAACAACCAACTAAGATCTCCATGCAACAACGATAAAGAGAATAAACACGATAAAAACATTTAACAACGAAGTTTTAAACAAATTCAACCAAGTTCACTGACACTAAGTCTTAAAGAAGGATAGATAACAGGAAATTTGTCTTGCAACTGCATCTCTCCCCCTTTGGCATCAAGCACCACAAAGGATAGACGAGAGAGAGATGAGGAGACTAATCAGACTCCTCTGATGCAGCTTCAACTGACCCAGACTCTTCGTCGTCATCCTCAGACTCTGATGCATCAGGTGCTGGAGCAAAGGGATCATCGATCTCTTCCTCACTCTCCTCGTCCTCTGAGCACTCTAGATTGAGATGCCTCTGAATATCTTTGAGTCGCAGTGTTACCTTATGCTTTCTTTGCATTACCCTTGCAAAGAACAAATATGGACTTCAAAGCCCGAGAATGGGCGAAGAAGATCCGGGAGCGGCCCGAAGGAGTGGTAGCGAGAAGAGCGATCCTCTGGTGGAAGCCACGGTGGCTCACGAGATGGGGCCTTGATTGCCACGACTTGAAGTGCCACATGCTTCCCATCACACTCAAGCTGCTGTCCAGTCACTTGTTCTATCAAATGCATGATGAATGGAGCGTATCCACGGCTTCTTACGGGCTCTGGTGGTGAGTCGATCTCATTCGAGATAAAGTCAAAGACATCAAAGGGCCTCGACCATCTTGCATTACTGCTTTCGAAGGTTCCTTGTGTATGATAGGACATGAGATGCATCTCCCTCCTTTGGAGCTAGAGTCTTCTGAACAACTTTGTTGAGAATAGCAAAGAAGGGCTTCATCCCCTTGGTGTCACCTGGCTCGAACTCTGCATTCTCCTCATACAAGAAATTCAGATTAGATGCACCGAGAGAGACTTCATTGTGGATTTGATCTCTGTCCCTGGAGTGCATACGTAAAATCAAGTAACACAGCAAGCGAACATATGTAGTTTCATACCAAGTTCCTTGATCATCCAATGAAGAGTAGAGACTCGATCCCTGGAGACATACATTGTAGCATAGAACTGAGCTATGATCTCTATGTTCCAATCATGCTGAAAAGCCATGATCCTTTTGGTTCCAGTTCTTTCACAAGCTGCAATAACTTCATTGAATATGACATCATCTGCTGCTGCCATATACTCCCAATCAACACATTGCATATGGATAACAGGATTCTTTCTAGGAAAGATGACTGACTCATAGAAGTCCTGCTGAAAGAAAGTCCAGAAGCGAGAATCAGTGGAGAACTGGTCTGCCCTCTTGGGGTTCTCCTCTCGTGCCTTTCGGACTTGTGCTGCTTTCCCTTTATAGTTTACTGGCTTTCTTTGAAGTCTCGGGTTTCTTCGGCTTCCTCGGTCGCGGCATGTCTCTAGCACGAGACCACGATGCACCGACAATGCCCTTTCCTTTCCTAGAAGGTAGCGGAGCTCCACGAGGCACATTCTGATTTGAGCGGCCTAAGAGGGTTCATTGATTGAGATACAGCTGTGATCCCTGGTGACAACTCGCTTTGTTCTAGTTCGGTTGGAGTTTTGCGTTTCCGACTAAAGGTGACTTTGGCAGAGCCGGCAGGGGGTTGATCACCTTGACTAGGATCCATCGAGATCAACTGAGAAAGAAGTAGCTTGATAAGACAAAAGAAACCAGAGAGGAACCTGGGTTTAGTGCTGTACTGTTGGCATCGAATGTTCCGATCCCACATCGGAGGTTCCGAACTTTTATCGGAAGTTCCGATGCGAGATTTCGGAAGATCCGAAGTTTTCGGTACAACCCTAAAACTAGGATTTTGACGAGATCGACCGATAGAATTCAATGATACTTCAGATCCAAGCAAAGGAGGACAAGGACAACAAGTTTACCAAGAGATAATGACCAAAGAAATTAAGGATTGAGAGATCTCTAAGATAGAGGACTAGGGTTACCTTGAGAGATTGAAAAACAAGATTGAAAGGATGAAGAACTCCTTGATCCAAAGCACGACCTTCTCCGGAGAAGTATCGGAGTTTCCATAGGATCAGAGACTCCGAAGACGACAGGGAATGAGAAAAGGAGAAGTGTACGGATGCTTTGGGGAATAAAAGAATGAGAAGGGAGGGGCAACCGAACAGTTCTTTTCAAGCGATTACACACACTTCGGACATTCCGAGCGTGGTTGGAAGTTACGACGCGTTGGAGTTTCGGCAATGCTCGAAGAAGCGAGGCTTGGATATTCCGATATGAAACCGGACATTCGAAGAAGCTGAATTTACAGAATTTCGGAAGTTCCGATGCGTATCGGAAGTTCGAAGAGTTGAATTTTCGGTCGAAAGAAGGAAAGATAGGATTTACGAGATTTGAGGAATCGGACTTTGAGCTAGTGAACTTGGCGGTCATCCTACTTGTGATTTGAGAACATAGCAACAACCAAAGCATGAGATCACAAGTGGAATGACCAAAGATGCAAATAACAAGAAGACTTTTTCAAAGACAGATAATTAACTTTGCAAACATTTTACTTTGAGAAAGCGAGAGAAGTAGCAATCAAATGCGAGCAAGATGTCAAGTCACATTCCGATAGTCTAGGACATTTAACTCACTTCTCAACTACGCAAAATCGTTTCTCATCGAGAGGTTTGGTGAATATATCGGCCAATTGTTTCTCGGTTCTCACATAGGTAATATCTATGTCTCCCTTAAGAGAGTGATCTCTAAGGAAGTGGTGTCGGATGTCTATATGCTTGGTCCGAGAGTGTTGAACAGGATTGTTGGCTATCTTAATCGCACTCTCATTGTCACACAAGAGTGGTACTCTATCCAACTTTAGTCCAAAATCCTTCAAGGTTTGCCTCATCCATAGCAATTGTGCACAACAACTTCGCGGCAATATATTCAACCTGCGGTGGATAGAGCTCTTGAGTTTTGTTTCTTTGAGGACCAAGCTACTAGTGATCTACCTAGAAATTGACAAGTCCCAGAAGTACTTTTTCTATCCACTTTGCAACCCGCATAATCAGCATCAGAATAACCAATCAAATCAATTTTGATCCTTTAGGATACCAAAGCCCTAAATTAGGTGTGTGAACTAAATATCTAAGAATTCTTTTCACGGCTACTAGGTGACACTCTCTCGAGCGGCTTGAAATCTTGCACACATACACACACTAAGCATAATGTCTGGCCTAGATGCACAAAGATAAAGCAATGAACCTATCATGGATCGATATACCTTTTGATCCACAGGGTTACCTTCTTCATTTAGGCCAAGATGTCCGTTTGTCGTCATTGGAGTATGAATTGGCTTGGCGTTCTCCATGTCAAACTTCTTAAGCATGTCCTTGATGTACTTTGTTTGACACAAGAATGTCCCTTCCTTGAGTTGTTTGATTTGAAATCCGAGGAAGAACTTTAACTCACCCATCATTGACATCTCAAACCTTTTTGTCATTAACCTACTAAATTCCTCACAAAAGCTTTTATTAGTAGATCCAAATATAATGTCATCGACATATATTTGGCACACAAATAGATCATTATCAACATATTTTGTGAAGAGAGTAGGATCGACTTTACCAATTTCGAAACCCTTTCTTATAAGAAAGTCCTTAAGGCATTCATACCATGCTCTAGGTGCTTGCTTAAGCCCGTAGAGCGCCTTATGGAGTTTGTAGACATGAGTAGGATTCTTGTGATCCTCCATTCCGGCGGTTGCTCAACGTAGACTAATTCGGCGATTGGACCATTTAGGAAGGCACTCTTGACGTCCATTTGATAAAGCTTGAAATCATGGTGAGTGGCAAATGCAACTAATATACGAATTGACTCAAGTCTAGCTACGGGAGCATAAGTCTCACCAAAATCCAAACCTTCAATTTGAGTGAATCCTTGAGCTACCAACCGAGCTTTATTTCTAGTGACAACTCCGTTCTCGTCTTGTTTGTTGCGGAAGACCCATTTGGTTCCAATCACGTTTTGATTTGGTCTTTCCACCAACGACCACACCTTGTTTCTAACGAAGTTGTTAAGCTCTTCACGCATAGCCATTATCCAATCCGGATCTCTTAGTGCATCTTCAACCTTCAAAGGTTCCAAAGTAGACACAAAAGAGTAAAATTCGCAAAAATTAGCTACTCTTGAGCGTGTAGTTACCCCCTTTTGGATATCACCAAGAATGTTATCGACGGGGTGATCTCTTTGGACACTTTGATGCACTCTTGAATGTGGCATTTGAGACGTTTGTTGAATTGGCTCATTATCTTCAATTTGATCATCCTCCATTAATTTGCTTGAACTATCTTGAGGAATGTCTTGATTTTGATTTGAAGTGGGAGGCTCCACTTGTGTAGATGAATTATCTTGATGCACCTTTTCTTGCGGTCTCACTTCACCTATTGCCATCTTCTTGATCGCAATGCTTGGCTCTTCCTCATTTTCTAGCACATTTAAATCAACTTGCTCGGTGAGGAGTTCGTATGCCGTCATCTTAAAGATCTTGTGGAGATACAATCGGTTGATGGCATGACATGCGGTGTTGATGGCTTCCGCCCAAAAATGATCGGAAATCTTGTATTCATCAAGCATTGTCCTTGCCATCTCGATCAACGTCCGGTTCTTCCTTTCTACCACTCCATTTTGTTGAGGGGAGTATGGAGCAGAGAATTCGTGCTTGATCCCTTCTTCATCAAGGAACTCTTCAACTTGAGTGTTCTTGAATTCGCTTCCATTATCACTCCGAATCTTCTTGATCTTCAAATCGAACTCGTTTTGGGCTCTTCTTGCAAACTTCCTGATTATCCCTTGTGTCTCACTTTTCTCTTGCAAAAAGAACACCCACGTGAAGCGTGAAAAGTCATCAACAATGACCAAACCATATTTGTTACCTCCGATGCTTATATACGCAATGGGTCCGAAGAGGTCCATGTGTAGAAGCTCCAATGGTCTTGTCGTTGTCATGATGTTCTTTGCGGGATGACGCGCTCCAACTTGTTTTCCAGCTTGACAAGCGCTACAAATCCTATTTTTCTCAAACTCAACATTCGTTAGTCCAATGATGTGATCACCTTTTAGAAGCTTGTCGAGGTTCCTCATGCCAACATGAGCTAGCCGGCGATGCCACAACCAACCCATGCTAGACTTTGCCATTAAGCATGTTTGAAGTTTAGCGCTATTTGAGTTGAAATCAACCAAATAGAGCTTACCCTTCAAATATCCTTTAAAAGCAATTGAGGAATCGTCTCTTCTAAAGACGGTCACATCCACATTAGAGAAAAGACAATTATAACCCATCTCGCAAAGTTGCGACACGGATAACAAATTGTAATTTAAGGATTTAACTAGGAGAACATTTGATATTGAATGATCATTAGAAATAGCAATTTTACCTAATCCCATTACCTCACCTTTACCATTATCACCAAACATAATATTTTCATATTGTGACCCTTTCTCATCAAAAGATGAAAACATTTTCTTTTCTCCGGTCATGTGGTTTGTGCAACCACTATCAAGCACCCAACTTGATCCCGGAGGTATAGTCCTACTGAAAACACATCAAGTCTTGTTTTTAGGTACCCAAATCTTTTGGGTCCTTGCATGTTAGTAATCAATACTTTCGGTACCCACACCTTCTTTTGCTCACATCATTAGAGTGGTGGGCACCGATATAATGAGCAATCACTTTACCACGGTGATTTCTCTTCAACATGTATGATGCATAGTGAATGGGATGAGTTGTATGATGTTGAAGATACTTCTTTGATTCTTGCCGGTCTTAATGACTTGTGTGGTGGTCAATGTTTGCTTGTCTTTTACTTTGAATATCTTGATTCATTCCTTACCTTTTACAACCACACGGTCATTTCCCTTGCAATCGTACTTATCATATCCTAGCCCTTCATTATTTTTGTTTCACGAGTGTTGATTGTTTTGTAGAGGGCATCCTTGGATTGATAAGTCTTGATGCAACCATACTTTACCAAAGCATTCAATCTCTCGTTTTCTCCTTTTAATACTTGCACAAGTTGGGAATTAGTAGAGCAAGCATTAATATCAATATTATAGCAACGAGAGCAACCATTACTAGTGGAAGGAATAGAAGCCATTGAAGAATTAATGATTGGAGAGTTGAGGTCATTAAGAGACTCAATTTGCACTTTAAGAGCTTGAAGATTGTTTTCCAAGCTAATAACATTCTCTTGAAGCGATTCATTTGAACTCTTAAGGATCGTGATTGAATTGTTAGCCAAGTCAAGATCTTTGGTTAGCAATTCAATTTTCTCCTTTTCCATTGCGAGGAGCTTTTCAAAAGCAAGATTTCTCTTCTTTTCACAAATTAGCAATTCTTCTTGCTTTTCAAGAGTTTCCTCTTGGCTATCTATTCTTTTCAATAGTTTATTGATTTTTGCAATGGTAGACTTGTTTAAGTTGCTAAATAAAGCATCATCATCATCATCATCATCGCTCTCTAATTCACTATCACTACTAGGGGGTTTTGTCTTAGCCATTACCTTGCGCCCTTTGGCCATAAGACAAATAGGCGCATCGTGGTCGGAGTCGTTGTCGCTCAATTACCCCAAGAGTGACATTGTTGGTGGAGCGGCTTCAATGGCGAGGGTGGCGACTCCTTCATCATCGGTGTCGGAGTCGGAGTCGTTTGAATCCCATTCTTCTCCAATGTGAGCTCGCCCCGAGTACTTCTTCTTGTACGTCTTGTTCTTCTTGAGCGGCTCATTCTTCTTGTTCTCATTTTGGTTGTTCTTCTTCTTTGGACAATCGGCGATGAAGTGTCCAACTTCACCGCACTCATAGCAAGCCCTTTTGGTGTTTCTTCTTCCTCTTGATTTGTCATTGTAGTTCTTCTTGTATTTGCTTGACCCGTCATATTTGAGGAACTTTTTGAATTTCCTCACAAATAGAGCCAAGTCTTCTTCATCTTCGCTCTCATCTTCTTCTTCATCACTTGATGTTGATTCTTCCTTTTTGCTTGCCTTCAAGGCTATTTGCTTTGGTCTTGAACTTGAGCTTTGCTTGGCAAGGTTCTTCACTTCTTTTACTTCTTCCTCCATAAGCTCATGTGATAGAATTCTTCCTAGCACATCATTAGGAGTAAGCCTTTTGAAATCTTTTCGCTCTCGTATAAGTGTTACGAGAGTCGAATTCCTTGGAGCAAAGGCTCTCAACATCCTCTTCACCACAACGTGGTCCGTCATATCCTTGCTTCCAAGCCCTCTGATCTTGTTTACAAGAATCATCAACCGGTCATACATTTGTTGAGGTGTCTCATCATCATTCATGACAAATCTCCCCAACTTGCCTTCTAGCAATTCGATCTTTGATTCCCTTACACTTGATGTACCCTCATGTGCAACTTGGAGTGTGTCCCATATCTCTTTGGCTTCTTCCAAGCCATCCACTTTGTTGAATTCCTCGGGACTTAACGCTCCAAGCAACACGCTTGCGGCTTGAGCATTTCGGTGGATGTTTTGCTCTTGTTCCGGCGTGAGCTCCATATCATCTTCCGGCATATCTAAACCTGTGCAAATAATCTTCCAAACACTAGGATGGAGTGACATCAAATGCATTTTCATCTTGTGCCTCCAAGCGGAATAGTACGTGCCATCAAAGAAAGGAGCACGCCCGGAGGGCACAGTGATATACGAATGCGAAGAGGAAGTATTTAATTTTTCATAATTGAATGGAATTTGAGCTCCCTGAGTAGATGTAGAGGTAGCTTCCTCTTTGCTCTTGCCGGGAGTTCCATCTCCGGCTCTCGGACTATTTTGCTCGTCCGTCACGACAACCTTCAACCCGGTGTTGGCCATCACGTTCCTTCAAGCGGTTAAGCCTTCGAGAAGGTTTGGCTCTGATACCAATTGAAAAAGGTTAGAAGATTGCCTAGAGGGGGGGGGTGAATAGGCTAATTTAAAATTAAAACAATTTGTTGCAGCGGAAAAAGGAACGGATATTCCGAACTAATATCGGAACTTCTGAAATCTTCGGAACTTCCGTAATTACTTCGGACTATCCGATAAGCACTTGACAAAAGGGGTCAAGTAGAAAGAGCAGTACAACAACTAGCTCTAGATACTAAAATTGTACTGAAGAAAATCAATGAGATCAATCAAGCTGTTAGAGACAAGAGAGAACACAAAAGTTTGATTCCCGGAGTTCGGATCCTTGAGGGGATCGTACGTCTCCGTTGAGGAGGCTCCAAAGAGCCCGGGTCTTTTCCAACCCTTTCCTCCCAAACCTCGGTCGCACTTGAGGCTTGGTTCCACTATTTGGTTCCTTCCCTTTCGGAGGCGGAGCCGGCCTTCACAAACTTTTCACGGCGTCCCACAATCGTTGGGGGCTCGTGAACGACGCCTAGCCGTCTAGGAGTCCTTCAACCTCCAAGAGAAATAAATGCACTCGAATCTCGATCTTAGAGAGGTTCTCTACTTTCTCAAGATGAATACCAACTTAACCCTTGACTTTCAATCACACTTGACAAACTCTCACTCACTAAATGATCCCTAAGATCAAGGAGGAGAGAAAGCTCAAGGATGCTCTAGAGAATACTCAAGAAGCTCAAGTGAATAGCCCAAACAAGTGTGTAACCAGCAAAAGGAGTGGGAGAGGGGTATTTATAGTTTTGGTTCAAAACTAGCCGTTACCCTCGCTCACTGCCCCACATCGGAACCTCCGAACCAAACTTCGGAACTTCCGAAGAGTGCAAACTATCAGAAAAAGAAAGCTTCTAACGGTCGAAAACTACGGACATCGGAATGTCCGATGACAACTTCGGAACATCCGATGTCACCTGAGAGGGAACCAAGCTAAACAACACTAAGTCCACGTCGGAATGTCCGATATAAAATATCGGAATATCCGAACAAAACAGAGAGTTCCCAAACAGAGAAAACAACCACTTCGGAACTTCCGAACAGGCAACTTCGGAACTTCCGAACTAGACAGAGAGCACCCTAAAAACAGGACAAAACACATCAGAACTTCCGATACCCAGTATCGGAACATCCGAAGCAAACAGAGAGCTCCCAAACTAAAAACCAACAGGTATCGGAACATCTAATACAAAACATCGGAAAGTCCGAACCTGACAGAACTCAACGGACTAAAGCACAACTCTACTTCGGAACTTCTGAAACATCGGAATGTCCGATACTACATCGGAACATCCGACTGAACTAAAACACAAACTCCATTCCGAAGCGAGAGAGGACACTACTAACTCTGAGAGACTCGACTAAATTCATCTTGAGCAAGAAGACCATCTCTAAATCAATTTCAATGCATCCCTCTTAATAGTACGGCACTCCTATGACTTCAATGGATCGAAAAATACAAACTGAGAAGCCGTTTTCCTTACTCTACGAGCTTGAGGATACCCAATTTCATAGATGATCTCTTCTCGAACCTTTTACCTATTCATGAACTAGTTGAACACATTAGATTCTTGAATCGTTTGTCATTAATCATCCAAAACACATTTAGGAGGCCTAGATGCACTTTCACCTTCGAGCATTCGCCAGGCTCACCGAGCATGGTTGTTCGTGCCCGACCCGCGTGCTTGTAGGCGAGCAATCGGTCTTCAGCGAGCGGAGGCTCATGCTCGTAGCCCGAGCATGAAGTCGCTCAGGTGTTCTCCTCGGGCATCCTCTGAGGGTATCATATGGTCGGTGGCTTTTGGATAGCCGGGGCAAGATGGTCTTTATGTCAAATAGTTCAATCCCCAACAGCAACATTGCTTATACTTTACTTGGATCAACAACGACTCCTTTAGCTGCCATTACATGACCAAGGAATTCCACCTTCTTTTTCCAAAAATCACACTTACTAAACTTAGCATGTAACTGCTATTCTCGAAGCTTCTCAAGAACTAACCTTAAATGCTTTGCATGTTCTTCTTCTGTCTTATAGTAGATAAGAATGTTGTCTATAAATACAACAACAAACTTATCTAGATATTCCATGAAAACCTTATTCATCATGTTCATAAAATAGGCAGGAGCATTAGTTAGTCCAAACAACATGACTATAAACTCATAATGCCCATATCTTGTTGAGAACATAGTCTTGAGCACATCCTCTATGCGAATCTTCAACTGACAATATCCTGACCGAAGATCAATCTTAGAGAAAACTCCACTCCTCTTAACTGTTCAAACAAGTCATCGATCCTGGGTAATGGATACTTGTTCTTTATTATCACTTCATTAAGTGCACGGTAATCGATGCACATCCTTAAACTTCCATCCTTCTTTCTGACAAACAAAATAGGTACTCCCCATGGCGATGAACTAGGTTTTACAAAACCTTTCTCTAACAACTCTTCAATCTACTTCTTCATTTCTACCAGCTCATGGTAGGTATTTGATATAGTCTCTTATCTATTGGGGATGTACAAGGCACCAATTCAATTACAAACTCAATATCTCAGTATAGTAGCATGCTAGGTAAATCCTCCAAAAAGACATCCTGATATTCACTAACAACTGGTACTTCTTCCAAACTGATAGCCTTAACACTATTAACCATCAATTGAACATTACAAACTGTGGTCACTTGAAACTCCACTTTTTCACCATTCAAGCTTTCAATTAATACTACTCTTTGACCACAATGCAAAACAGCTTTATGTTTGGATAACCAATCCATGCCAGGGATAACATCTAGGGTCTGGGTATCCAAAATGATAAGGTTCGCTAAGAACTCCACTCCGTTAATGAGCATCTTTACCCTAAACTAATAACATACACTTAAGATTCATAATATTCAACCCATTCTCAACAACAAAGTCTCGAGAAATAAAGGAATACGAAGCTCCATAACCAAATAAAACTGTTACAGGTACTAAGTTAACTAGAAACTTACCCAGTACGACATCTGTTGCATCCTGAACTCCATCAGCCGCGATGTGATTAATACGACCTCTCACCATAACTTGGGGTGTAGCTCTAGCTTGAGTTGCTCCACGGTTCACTCCTGGTGCAGGCATCTTGGTAGGTGTAGGGCCAAGGTTAAAGTGAAAAGGTGTAACGCCTCCTCTCTTAGGACAACTATTCGCAAAGTGTCTTGGCTCATTCCAACTGAAACAGCGAATCACTGTTGTCTATTGACTTCCCCCTGACACATTATTTGCTTGAGAATGTGTCTGAAGATTTTGACCAACTAGATGTGGTGTAGCGGATGGTGTCTTAAACATAGCCTTTGGTTGAAATTTGATGAACTGATGAGGTGCAATCCTTACTCTCTGCTATACTTAACGAACTCCCTATTGTGCCATTTTGCGTGTGTGGTTGTCATCAAGTTTCTTGCGCTTGTCTTCCAAGATAAGGGCCTTATTAACCAATTCTTGAAAATCAGGAAAACTGTGTGTAATCAGACCAACTTGCAGTCCTGAGTTCATTCCCTTCATAAAATGAGACTGTCTCACCTTATCAGTAGCAACATCTTCAGGGGCATAACGAGCGAGTTGTGTGAACTTATTCAAGTAACCAGCCACTGACTGGCTTCCTTGCTTAATTGCTCTGAACTCTTCTTTCTTTAGATCCAGAACACCTTCAGGCACATGATACTGGCAGAAAGCAGCAGTAAACACCTCCTAAGATGTCGGAATCCTCCCTTTTATGGCGTGGAATACCAAGAGGGATTCCTATGTGCATACAGTACTAGTCCCATGATCAGTGGCTAGTACGCACATTTACAACATTGTCATCACATCCATACAAGTTCATATTACATTAATAGGAATAAAGTCTTACAACATGACCTATTGGCCGAATTCAAAAGTTTGCAGCGGAAGATACATTTCTCGACAGTTTGCCTTCTACCCAAAATACCACAGGCAACCGACAAGGGTAAAACCTTAGAAAGTTTCGTTAGCAAAGTCCCTGTATTCTGCGTCGAGATCGGGGAACTCGTTCTCTTCATTCTCTGAATATCAACAATAGCAAGGTTGAGTACAAGTATGTACTCGCAAGACTTGTAGTGTATCACAATTGTATAATATATGCAGGTTATATCATGGAGAAAGCTACTAAGTTCTTTTGCATAAAGCGGAAATTGAATTGTAAATACTGAGTAGTAGATTGCAAGCGTAATTTGTAAAAGCAATTGATAGATATGTAAATAATAAGTATGAATAAAAGTAACAACCCACAATCCTCCATGATCGTGAGTAGAACATCGTCCATTTCCACACCATTGGTAACAAAACTGAATTTAAAGATTTTCCCAACAACCATTTTCAATCCCAATCCATTTTATGAAAGTACCAAAACTCTAACTAGTGTCAGTGCACTAAGATTCCCATATCCGTGGGAACAGCTTTTCGAAAAGATTAACTCTGCAGAGGTGTACAACATTATCCACAAGGAATGATCATCTCTTTATGCATTGCAAAATTAACACATTTCCTTTGGTGTGTCGCAGAGAGATCATACATGACCATTACATTATTCAAACCTAGCTTTGCATTAGCCCGGTGACGTAGAACCCTAGCTATGGTAGAAACAACAATCACATGAAACATAATAATCATTTTATCTCAATGAAACAACAACCGTTTCTCCCCATAGCCAGGCGTACACCGTTGCATCGGTATGCATTTACCCACAAGACTCATGTGGTAGCCCCTTACAAGCAAACTCGACAGGGCTTACTGCTTGTGCTACTTCAGCCTTCCAAAGTGCAAAGCCAGTTTTAAATAACTTAATAGGTTAAGGCTACCCCATAATAGCACTTGTGGTTGTATGATAATTCTTGGATTATACAACACTAAGTTCGGTCCTTAATCCGACCCGGGCGAAGACTCCCCCCTACGCTACGTACAAATTAAAGCTTGCACACCCGGCTATTGCCATAGTTCGCTCGTGTCAAATCATAGTTTTATTTTTATTTTTACCAACATATCGGTATCCTTTACTTTCATATCCACCCCTTTCAAACTACATGACAACACATGTCTCTTCCCAACCACCCAACCATATCAAATTTTCAGTAAATATCACGAATAGTATAGCCATTCGTTCGTGATCCCATCTCTAAAGCATACTAAGCATGTGCAATTAATGTTCGTATAGACTCAAGTGACATTATTGTATGTCTATCCATAATCTAGGGTTCCAAATATTCTCATGTCAACAATTATTAAGAAAATCCCACGAGTTAGGTATATGTCTACCAAATCCCACAATATAGCAAAGTTTACTGAACATAGTGCATAAATAGTAGTTTCGGTAAAACAAGGTAACTAATTAAAATAGTAGGATCAACATGGTCAAAGGAGGGTGCTTGCCTTGCTCAGTGACTTCCTACGTGAAGTCGGGGTCGCCGACGATGGTATCCGGAATGTCGATGTCTACACGCCGTATCATAAAAAGCGAAACAACATCCAAATCCAGAAAAGAAGGAACGAAGAGTAAACATGCAATACATGTGGCAAAAAGAAGTCAAATAATCACAATTAGAATCATTCATGAAAAACAAGTGTGATTGTGTATTTTGGCGGAGGTTAGGGTTTGGGCCCAACTAGTGTAGAACACCAAACCGCGCTTTACAAAAGTTACCATTTTTACATTATAAATTCAAGAGGCCAAAATTTTGCACATGATTACATTCATTTTCAAATTCAAGAAGCTAAGATTGTTTGGATTTATAAAATTAAAATAAAATCAAAATAGCATAGCTAATTGGATCTCAAAGAGGAGCTAATCGATACAATCGAGTGATTATCCTAAGGTACAAAAGGTGGTTTATTGTGCTACTATTATAGGGCCTACTATCATGCTATTACAAAGGTATAGGTTCTGGATTTATGAAATTAAGATAAAGTTCTAAGTAGCATGATTGATCGAAATTCTAATTAAGCTATTGATTGCAAACAAGTGGTCAACTAACATATGAAAAGTGGTAAGTTAAGCTATTACTACATAGCCTATAATCGTGTTATTTCAAGGCATAGGTCCTGAAATTTTGGGTTTCATAAAGTTTATATTTCTTTAACTACATATCTACACTATATACATACTACATGAAATGATCCTAGCATATTTCAAAATTAAACATAGGTTAAATCTAAAATATTTTCACATGGACAGAGAGGGTATCATATCAAAGAGCTTAGGGATCAATTTTCAAATTTCTAAAGTTCATTTGCACTAAATGTAACCATTTCGAATTTAAAATCTATTAAAACTACTCTTATTAGGAAATTGGTACAAACTAAGTCCAAAATTAAATATTTTTACATATTTGGAATTCTAATGATATCAGGAACTCAATAAAATTGGTCTCATCAAATTTGGAGGTCATTTGCACAAATTTTACATTGAGCTAAGTTTCGACCAAAAAATTCAAACATTTCCCACTTAGCAGATTTGAAATATTTTTATATATTTAGAAACTACATGATTTAATAAATTTTTAGAAACTTGTTTGACCTAATTTGGATTTGTACTTCAAAAGTTATGAGCATTTAAATAAGTTTGGGTATGAAAAATGGACTGAAAAAGGAAAATACGTTTTCCTTACTACGAAAATGTATTTCGGCTCAGTTTCTTTTCTGCCTTATGCACGCGTGTGTGGCTGATAGGGCGGGGCCACTGTCAGTGGGCGTGCCCGGTCGTGAGAGCTGCGGCTGACAAGCCGGTCCCACTGCTCAGTGAGCCAAAGCAGGGGCGCGGCAGTGGAGGCCTCGCCGGCGCCGGAGGAGGACTGGAGGAGGGCAAGCGAGGGCTCTACGAGCACTAGCACAACACAGGGGTTCTAGGGCACTACTTTGTTTAGCTTGGGAATGGCTGGAGTTAGGCGCGTAGCGGTGAGGTGCGGCGGCGATAATGGCGGCTAGCTGCGATGGCTCTAGGGTGACGTCGAAGCATATGTGAGGGTTCAGTGAGCATCCAGAGGTTCTAGTGGTGTGGCTTGATACCTTGGACTAGAGGAAGAATGGCCGGAGATGCTTAGCACCGTGCGCCGTACTTGGAGAAGAAGGTGGTGGTCGTGGCAGCGATTCAGCGGTCCAGGCTGCAAATTGAAGTGAGGAGAAGAATTAGGAGGTTAGGGCGGTGCTCCAGTTCTGTGGAATTGAGAAATAAAGAAAAGGAGAAGGGTAATTGCCGATTCCCCCTTTTTCGGTGTACCTCGGCCGAAACATCCCAATGGCGACAATGGTACAAGATTGGGCTGGAAGAGCTTGTAATGAGGCCGGGGGGGGGTTAAGTGCATGCTAAATAGGTAAGGAAAAGGGGTTGGTTCGATGGCCGGTTGGGGAGCTCGAGGTCAGTGGTTCGACGATAATGGGAAAAGGACACCGGCGGTGAAGCTTTTTGGCGAGGTTCGCACGCACGACAGTCAAGCAGGGAGGGAGCAAAAATTGCGAGCCGTTATGAGGTGACTTGATGGTCCTTGCTCGATTCCCAGGGGTGGCATCGGCTCAGTGCCGTGACAGCGAAGAACGAGCGGTCAGCGAGCATGGCAGAGAAGCAAGGGGAGGGATTGGTCATCGCGGCATAGAAGAGCCAATGGAACGTGATGCCCTTGCAATGATTAAAGCCGAATTTGCCATCGAGGCAGAGAGGGCGGAGAAGGATTGGCGGACATGACGGTGAGCTTCGGGGCTCTACGCGAGAGAGAAGGTGTAACATCCCAAAATTTGGGTTTTCAAAAATTTTGGTTTTGTTTAGCTTTCCAAAAATTTCGTTGATTTTCTCGCGTTTATAAAGCTTGATTTGAATTTTCTAAAAGCTAAAACAATTTAATTTGATTATTCTAAACCTCAAATAAAATAAATTTAATTTTATTTGGGTTCCTTGTGCTTCAAGAAATTCTTATGTAATTTTTGAGATTTTTCGGAGCTCGTTTGCTATTTATTGGATTTAATTGAAATGGATTTGTATTAAGCCCCTTTTATGGAAATTAATTAATTATTTGAAAATTTTCATATAAAGTTTTGTTGAAAATATTTTATTTGAGTTTAAAATGTCTCAAATTATTTTCTAGAATTTTTCTAGAATTTTTCTGGTATTTTTATTACCTCTATTGATTTATTTGAATTTGATTTGAATTAAGCCTCTTCGTGCAAATTAATTAATTATTTGGAAAAGTTTATATAAAGTTTTGTTGAAAATATTTTATTTGAGTTCAAAATATCTCAAAATATTTTCTAGAATTTTTCGGGTATTTTTATTGCCTCAAATGATTTATTGGAATTTGTGGAATTGTTTTTATTCGAAAAAGATTGGAAAATCCGTTTTTTGGAAGTGGGCCGGCCCATCCTGTGCACCAGGCCGGCGCCCCACTTGGGCCAGGCCTCCCCCACGGACACGTGTCGCCCCCACGATTGGCCACGTCACCCGGATCCGAGTTGCACATCTTGTTGAAAATATTTTATTTGAGTTCAAAATATCTCAAAATATTTTCTAGAATTTTTCTAGAATTTTTCGGGTATTTTTATTGCCTCAAATGATTTATTGGAATTTGTGGAATTGTTTTTATTCGAAAAAGATTGGAAAATCCATTTTTTGGAAGTGGGCCGGCCCATCTTGTGCACCAGGCCGGCGCCCCACTTGGGCCAGGCCTCCCCCACGGACACGTGTCGCCCCCACGATTGGCCACGTCACCTGGATCCGAGTTGCACACCAACTGCTCGTATAAATGCCTACAAGGCCCGTTTTTGCTCCAAACGCGTCCAAATATTTTTTGCTTGACCTAGCCGCCACCCCTAACCTTTGTAGACCTCCCACACGTCCCCTAGACATCAGATGAATTTTTTAAAATTCCAAAACCATCCAATGTCGCCCGAACGTCGCCCGACGACGGCCGAACTTTGGAGCCGCGTCCCGGGCAGCTCGTCGACTCTTTTCGAGATCCGTCTTCGCCATGGTGTGCCACAAGATACCATCTGCTTGCTGTCCAAAATTCAGAGATTTGGCCCACGGGATCAAAAGTTATGGCCGTTTCAATCTCGAATCTTGCCGAGGTCATAACTCCCTCAATTTTTCGAGTTTGACCGTGAAATTTTTTATGTAGACTCCTGGGGATGTCCTCTTCGATCCAATCCTTTCAAGTTCCTAAATTCATCCAAGCCGTTGTGCCCAATGCTGTTCGTTCTTAATTTGGAGTTTATTTGAATTGTCTTTTGAGTTTTGTTGTATTTGTGTTTCTTTATCGTTAGACGTGTCGTCCGGAAATCGTTCTACGGGCTGAAGATCAAGGAAGTGAAGATCGAAGGTTGAGGATCAAGAATCAAGGATAAAGAGTAAAGAACAGTAAAAGTTGCAAGGGCCAGGCAAGTTGTGCTTTGACCATGTTGATCTCATTTTCGAACTTATGTTGTTTCAAATTATTGCATGCTAGTTGGATATAAACTGATTTCAATTAGTTTGGGATTAGATATTTAACCTACTTGTTATTGCCACCTTGTCTATAATAGTTGTACGCCATGATTCATTTGTCACCCTAGGTTTGTTGATTAATAGTTGGTAGCTAATAAATTGCCAACATGGGTTAGTTAGACCGTCAGTAGCTGCTTAGTCCTGCAACGTACCCTTGACATCATTTTGGAATTTCAAATGTCAATATTGATTAATGGAATATGCAATGTATTTTGAAATGGTGTGACGTGTTGCCAACACGATGATGTTGATATGCGGAGGCCTTAGTGCTTCTTCAAGGATGTTGAGTTGTTGTTGACATTGTGTTGCGCAATAATCAACTAGGGTGATAAAATGATTTAGACTGGGGCAAGTGGCAAGAATGAGCTGGTGGGCCATGGTTGGCACCGGGGAAATCGTTTTGGTGCTTTGGGTAGTCTTGCCCTAGTCACTCTAAGGACTTAACCTTGCAAGCCTTTGAACTGAGTCAATCGTACAACCACATGTCTGTAATGGGACGGACCTAGTTGATTAAGTTGCTAATAACTTACTTGTGGTACCTCGGGGTGTCAACTACACTGTTTGTGTAGATTGAAGGGGGAGCGTACCAGGGCTGCGGCATGGTACCCATCCAACGGTATGTCGGTCCCATACTTCGCCTTAGCTAAGGGAAGGGATGGTGTAGGGCATAAACCGGAGAGGTCCACTTGTGTAGTTAGAGGCTTCCAAAAGACTTTGTTATGATCACTCATTCGCATACTCTTGTATGGCGATTCACGGCTGACGTGTTGAGTTGATTGTATCTTGTGGGTAAAGTGTATAACCTCTGCAGAGTGTAAAATCTATTCGAATAGCCGTGTCCGCGGTACTGGACATTGCTCGGGGATTACAGTCAAGGGTTAGCTTTTCATGAAAATGAACTTGGGTTTGGAAGCAGTTTGCCTGTGGAAAAGTGATAATTGTTTAAGGATGTGGAATGGTTTACTTGTGAAACAACTGTGAAATTATTACTATTGTTATCTGTTTTAACGCTTTACAATCTATTATGAATATTTGTGAATGCTGTTTATTGCAAAATAACCCCTTCAGCCTGTCATTTGGAATAAGCCATGCATATAGTTATTAGACTTGCATTCTGTGCATGACTTGCTGAGTGCTTTATGTACTCACCCCTTGCAAACAAACAATCACCAGTGAGCAAAAGTCTACCTCGTCGAAGAAGAAGAAGTTCTGTGAGAAGGCGATTATCTAGGAGTCGAACCCTGTCAGTTGCCTGTGGCGTATTGATGGGATTCATCGATGTTCTTCGTTCCGCTGCTGCTTAATTGGAGTTGAAGCCGTCAAGGCTTCGCAAGTGTAAGGTTGACCTTAAGGTCGTTCAATAGTTTATATTTTATATTTGTGTTACTTTTACTATTCCGCTGTGTATGATTGTGATATTCATCTATGTTGAGACTGTGTGCACTAGCGTGATCCTGGACTAGTGCTGAATACACAGAGGGTCCGGATTTGCATATTCGGGTCCCGACAGAAGGGAGGGGGAAGGAAGGGAGAGAGAGGCCGACCGGTGGGTCCGGGGCCCGCTTAGCAGGGAGTGAGGGCAGAGAGGCCGCACGCTGTCATGTGGGCTCAGTGACGAGGCGGGCCCATTCGGCAGCAAAAAAAGGAGGAGTTTAATGATTTCACCTTTTTCCTGATTTTGGACAGTAGGTAGACTTTGATTTAATCGAGCTACTAAAACGCATTAATAATTTTTTTTACGGATCCTGACAATGAATAAGACTTACCATAAAATTTTCAAATGAAAACACCAAGCCATTATTTTTATAAAAATCTGAGAGTGCAGCTGTCACGATTTGCCCTTTTTCAAATACGATTTTTCTAAGGATGCAAAATAACTCAAATGGTTTTGAAATTTTTACTGTGTTGTCTTAGGGTCATTTCCAAGCTATAATAAAAATTTTAGATCAAGGACATTTATATTTATTTTTACATAATTCTGACATTACTTTAGGTTGAAAACCCTATATACTGTTTTTGTTTCCCAAAAAAATAGTAAATCATTCCCAAATTCAATAAAATTTTGCAGAGGTGTCAAATGAGGAATTTGGGATTTAATAGTAGTCTTATTCAATTCTCATACTTCATAGGTTTTAATTTGAAGTGAAAGTCCAACCTTTCAAGCCAATTAAATATTGCTAAAGCAATTGAAAATCCAAATAACTTCATAAAATGGTTGAACCTGAAATTAAGACCAAAATCAATAATTTAAATGTTTAATTAATGCTTTTTATAATTGAGGATGTTACATAAGAAATCTCCTATGGATGTTCATGGGAAGCACAATAATTCTTCCACCATTCAGCAGTTGTTCCTTCTAGTTGGTGAGAAGCATAAAGAACTTTCTCATTCCTCACACACTGAGTAATGTGTGGCTTCCTTTCAATTGATTTAAGCCAATCATCTGCTTCTATCAAGTTGGCATTGCCAGAAAATGTGGGTGGGTGAGTTCTCATGAAGTCCGACAACTTAGAGTGTGAATGGTTCCCATTGTTAACAGCTGGGTTTGCATTATTAGTAGTTGCTTGGGTTGTGATGTTCTGCATTTGCTGCATCATAATATACATCAACTGAGTCTACACTGCCAGAAAAGCTCCAAAGTTCTGCATATCAACTTAGGGCGTGGGCTGGGGAAAGGCATCTCATGTGGGTTTCCACTAGGCCTGGAACCACTTCCACTAGCTTCGTTGTTACCATGAGTCTGAAGCATCTATTGATCACTCCAAGGTTTAGAGAAAAGAGGGGACAATAATAGACAGTAATATAGAAACTTATGCGATGGTAACAGGTTTGACTCAAAATCCAAATCTATTCAACCTTATTAATAACTTGGTATGGTTGCTTGTAAATGCCTAAAGGCCATGCAACTCATACTACACACTTAGAAAGCATAGAAGACACTTATTAACCTAAGCACACAAAAGTCTAATGGCTAAAGGGCAACTCTACTAACTCAAAAGACACGACTCACACACTTGAGTCTCAACTACTAAACTGGACTCGATCACTCATCAAACCAACTCGATTGCGACTCTCCTAGGGTGTACACCGGTGGGTGATCTGGCTTCGGTGAAAACTAATCCATGTGACCTCTGACTACTATAGTAGTGGACGATGCCTCCTCCTTAGACTCTACCTTCAGTTGTAACTCCTCAGGATCCTTGTCCTCGAGCTCCAACTCAACCTCCTCCTCTCTAGCGTACAAAGCCTCCTCAAGCACAACAATCCTATGTGAAGCTAACACTCTGGTCTCTTGAAGTATCAACTCAGCGACCTCCAAAGTATCATAGGTCTCATGAAGCTCCTGAATTGTGCTCTCCAAGACCTCCTCCTATGCTGCAACAAACTTGGCAAGGTGAACAACTGCGATATCTCCCTCAAGATTTATCCTGGCACTGGTGGCACCTCCCTCCTGTGGGTGAAGATGAAACACGGTTTGCTTCAACTCCTTTGAGTAGTCTTGGGCGATCCTGCGTAGTGCAAGACGTGCTGACTCCTGGATCCTAGCCTCAAAAGACGACCTCCTCACTGTTATGTTGATTGGACTCAGCATAGATGGTGACTTTGCAGATCATCCCTCATCCTTTTCTATTGACGATCCAAATGTTGGCCCTATAAATTGGCCTATAAAAACCTCCCAAAACCTGAAGCATCCTCCACAACTCAGTGTGTATCCACCGTTGCGTTCTCCAAAAGTGTGTGTCATCCTCATCTGTCAAAAGACAACTCTCTTGAAATCACAAATTTTAAAACAAAGTAATGATAGAAAATTTCAGCAGAGGTATGAAACAAGAAAGAGGGGATAGTCAAGAATTCATTGATGTTCTTGGTAAATTTTAACTTTAGAAAATAGTTTTATCCTCCCAGAACGGTCAGTCTAACTAGGGTCAAGTCCTACAATCAACCTGGCTCTAATACCACCTCTGTTGGGGCCCGAATATGCAAATCTGGACTCTGTGTATTCTGCACTAGTCCAGAATCACGCTAGTGCACGTAGTCTCAACATAGATGAAATGTCATAATCATACAAAATAGAAATAATAATAAGTACTTCAGCTATTGATAGAACCTGTTGAATGACCTTATGGTCGACCTTACACTAGTACGCCTCGTAGGGCTTGGACTACGAAATAAATAAAACTACAGCGAAAATAAATTATTCATAGTAACCCTTCGATATGTCACAGGCAACTGACAAGGTTCGCTCCCTAGTTGATCAACTCCTCTTAGTACTCCTCCTCAAAGGCTGGTGTAGACTCCTCTTCAACTAATGATTTGGATTGTTGCAATGGGGTGAGTACATAAAGCACTCAACAAGTTGTGTACAGAATGCAAATCTATTATACTGCATGCATGGCTTATTCCAAATGAATGGCTAAGCTAGTTATTTTGCATTAAAGTAGCATTTACAAATGAATAACATAAATAAATTGAAAAGCAATAAAGCAAATAATAACAATAACAAATTTCTCAGTTATTTCATTGCCTCCATTTCCAAATTCATTTTATTAAAGTCTAACCATTTATTGTAATTCTTGAGCATTGTCCAACATCGCAGACATGACTATTTGAATAGATTTGACACTTTGCAGAGGTTATACACTTTATTCACAAGATATAGTCAACTCACCACAAAGGCGAAGGACCATAACAAAGCCTTTACAATGCTGTCTAAACCCAGTACTGCCCGCTGAGGTTTCAACATTGAGGGGACTAGTTACCACCATCATGGCCCCCCTCTTGCGCCATGTGAGTCTACCTGTACCCCAGGAACCCACACCACCACGATAATACTAAAATCTAGACATCACAAATTAGTCAGCTAAGTTTGTCCCATACCAGACATGTGGTTGTATGTTTAGTCCAGTTCAAATACTTGCAAGGTTATGTCCTTGATTGACCGAGGCAAGACTTACCCAAAGACTCACAATATCCAAGTTACCAAAAGAACCACTACAACACATCACTACGATTTTGGATTTTTGGCCAAAATAATTTCCAAAGGGAGAACCCTATTTATGACATCACTACTGACATCATAATCTAATTAAATTAAATAAACTTTTTCTAGAAAATACCCTATTAAGCTGATATATGGGCACACGGTCCATAGATCAGGTCCATGAATGCTATCGAGTCCACGGTTGACTTAGCTCGTGGCACAAGGCCAATGACATGTGGATCCAGCCACCGTGACGTCATCTCTGATGTCACAGATGATTTCATTGGTGACTACGGTATGAGGTGACGCCTCAGATTTTGTGCGATACATGCGCTATATGACTAGCTCAATGCGCGGCAAGATCTCGGCTGTGTGTTTCAAATTAGATGGTCAAGATCACTTGAATCAGTCGTGATTGTGAGAGACGTGGTGGAGTAACACTGCCTCCACGTGGATCAATCTACGCCACACATCTTAAGATCTAACGATTCAGATTCAATCGAATCTACGATGATGAGATGCAAACATGTGGCCTTACCTGATTCGTCCGATGCGTATCCGATGGTTGAGATTGCACAAAGCGTGATGGTGACTAACTATGGTGAGGTTCCACCAGACTTGAGGACGACGACTTGGCTGATGGCGGACCTCTGCTCCCCCGACGACCGAGCTTCACAAGCATGATGCTGCAAATCATGAGGTCAACAAATCCGCGCTCCAAGAGGACAGACAAGGCACAACAGCAATGGGGTTGACAAATAACCGTGGCAGCACATCACGAACCATAGTGAGCAATTTCAGCGTGATGGTGGTGACTCAGATGTCGATACACGAGGCAAACGAAGCAGCGTGAGGCGGCACTATAAATACCATAAGCTTTTGCGTGAATCTCGTAACCCTAACCGACGCAGCAGCACAGTCCGGTCCGGACATGGTGGTGACATGGTGAAATCCTAGGCATACACATGGCACAGATCGGGCGGTTCACACGCAGGGGTGACGCGGCAAGATCTCAACCATTGGATCAAAATCCAACGGTCACGATCTTTGGTTTACAATTTGCGACGTGGTGCATACTGAGCTTTGGTTGGGCTGAATCGGGCCCAATAGGGTTTCGGCCTAAAGGCTTTCAACAATTTATTGATTTTCTCAACTAAAATAATTCTAGAAAATAGAATAAGTCAAAAATAATTAGTAAAAATATTAGAAAAATTGCAAAAAAATTCTGGCAAATATTTTGAGACATTTTGAACTCAAATAAAATATTTTTTTTAAAATTATTTGAAAATTTCAAATATTTAAATAATTCAAACAAAAAGGCTTAATTCAAATTAATTCTAAATAAATTAAAATAAATTCCAGAAAAAATTCTCAAAATTTCAAATGCACAATAAATTTAAGAAAAGCAAAAATTAGGATGTTATAGGTCACTACTATAGAAATGGTTATTTGGGTCGATTCTTTTTCATCATTTGGGTCGGTTTTGGTGGTGATAAAAAGTCCTTAGACAGTAACAACGAACAGCTATCACGGTTGATTTTTGCCTGATAGAGATATATCATTATCTTGGTTGGTTCAAACATCGAAACTGACCCATATGACATATTATCTCTATCGGTTCCAAGCTACAAACCGATAGAGATAATTAGTAATCTATATCGATTTTTCGACCAAAATTGATAGGGAAGTACTTACGATCTCTATCAGTTCTTTGAAGGGAATATGCCCTAGATCAATCATGGTGATGATTTTAATACGTCTTTGTTCGTGTAATTATGATAACTTTGTTTATTGGTTCCCTGAATAAATGTTATGATTTTGTTCATTGGATACGATCTTATTGTGAAACACTTTGTCAAGTGACATTATTCTAAACGGGTCCCTAATCCATATCATTACAAGGAGCGGTAATGATTTGATCAACACATGTATTGGTTGATGGTAATGAATCACATACCATAGATATGGAGATATCGAACCAATCATGTGGACATATGTTGAAGAACATGGGTAGTCGGACAAGAACCACTCCGAGACGCTGTGAGTTGTTATCTGTTATAGTGCCATCAGCGTATAGTCTCGAGTGGTACGCCTATATGGTCCTTAGACCTGAGATCGTCATAGATGCCTAGCATATAGACTTGTATGCTTTGGTGTCATCAAACACTACACCATAACAGGGTAGTTATAAAGATGACTACTGGGTATACCAACGATACATCGGCAAGGGTGTGATGATCAAGATGGGATTTGCCCCTCCAAGATAATGGGAGGATACCGCTGGGCCCCTCGTGTGGATGGATAGGAAAAGCGCACGGCCGTGCTAAGATGACTAAGGAGTTAGTCATAGTTTATATCCATCACACTGTCGAGTGAAGTGGTCGAGCTATCAACAAGGGTGGCGCGTATCTCGCCTTTAGCTTGATTGGTATCGAGTGGCAAAGGGATCGGTATGTGAGTGTATCAAGGTTCAATCGAATATTGATTCTGTGCATTTGGGGGTCAATACGTACTGCTAGGTGCCGCTGTTGATCAGTGAATTGGAAACGGGTTTCCGGATTCACTTTCGACTTGTACTGAACCTAACGGGTCACACACTTAACGATTTGGAACTGTTTAATGGGTTTGTGCATGGATGAGATCCGCGTTGGAGGTGGAACCCTATCGGGCTTCAGCCCACTAGCGTGTCTATAAAAGGGTGAGTCCAGGAACAGTGTGCAGCAGAGATTAGAACCATCACCATGTTCAGCCGCCACGTGTCCCTCCTGCTCCCCAGAAACCCTAGCCGTGTGGCGAGGTGCTAGCACACCCCGTACAGCGTTCCTGCTCGGTACGTGTGGATACCGGTAGAGGCGCTGCCGCTCGCGGATGCGCTGTTCGGTTGGATCTCCGGCGACTTTCAGTGATCGATCTTGGCAGAGGTCGAGAAGCACTCAGCGCAGGTTGAGAACAACTCAGTGAAGGTCGAGAAGCACTCAGCGCAAGTCGGGAACCACTCGGTGTTGATCGGGATGTGAACGACTACTTCCTCTACGCACTCGTATCTACTTCTGCTACATCGGTGCGTCAAGGGTAACGACTTATGATCATCTACTCGCATGTGATCTTGGATGTTTCGTTGTAGAAAATTTTATTTTTATGCTCGCGTAGCCTACCCGTACTCCTTCATTCTTAACGTGCAACCGATAGAATTAGTGAATTATCTCTATTAGTTGCACACTCGGAACCGATAGAGATTACACATCTCTATCGGTTCGAATCGTGGAATCGATAGAGATGAACTGTAGGTATCACCTTCGTAGTATATTCACATTCGCAATATATTCACACTCAAATATTGACAACTTCACAGTACATTCCCAGATTGACAGTATATGCACAATTAACAAATTCATAATATATTAACATTCACAGTATACTCACAGATTGATACATTCATAGTATATTTACATTCACTGTAGTTCACAGTATACATACTTAATGAAAAAATCAGTAGCAGAATACTCTAATGTAACTCTCCTTAGGCAGCTTCGATGCCCTAGTAGAAGGCCCTTTGCCCCAAGCAATTACATTTAGAGTACCACATAGATTATCCACTGAACATAGTCAATGCAGAAATCAGTGGCACAATCCTCTGGCAGCCCCTTTTCCTTGCAGAATTTTTTGGCACAAGGGCAGCCTTTTCATGTTATGTTACAAGGATACAATACACTAGTTAAGATATTAGCAAGCCAACATTAAGAAACAATATTATATCATAGATCAAGAGAAGGATACCTAGGTCTTTTTCATGTTTGCCATCATATATGCCACAGCTTCTGCAATAGAGGCTTTTCAGTTTTCCTTGTAGTTCCACAACTCTATCACATAGCCCATTTGTTTGATACCAATAAGAGATTGACTTTCAGTCATATCTCTTAACCCGTACAAAAACAATCATTTTTTTTTTGTGAAAATAGGCTCTCTTGGTATATTACCAGTCATATCTTGGTATAACTGATTGACATCGAATTAAATACTAGATAGAAACATTTATATTACCTCTATAAACTCATCTTTGGCTTCTTTGAGCTGAGCTTTATCCCGGCGCTCCTTAATGATGAGTGCATTGTTAACAGATTCAATACCTTGCGATTTTTCATCTACGTCTTTCAGTTTTTGTTGCATGTCATCGATCTTTTCTATTAACTCATACTTTTACCTTCAATTGTTCTATCTCCACCTCTAGTTTTCGTTTAGCATTCAACAGCTTTTACATGTCATCTATCTTGTTTGTAGGCTTCATTTTATATATGCGTGCAATTTGTAGTCACTGGAACATATAGGCCGGTTCAGTAATACTTTCTAAGAATATAGATTATGAACATATTATGAATAGTGAAATAAAAGCAAATAATTAAGGCTTTGAACATATTAGGAATAGTTAAATTGAATGTGAAACTAAATACTCAATATATATTATGACCAAACTCAAAGACAGTGAAATAAAAGCAATACGAAGGAGGGCAGCCGGTGGGTAGGGGCAGTGCGGTGGTCAGATGTGACGATGGAACTTTCAAGGATCGGATCTGGTGCTGCATGGGATTGAACGCCGACACCTTTCCAGTGCGCCACAGGTGGCCAAGGGGAGGTGGAGGGGCCACGGGAGACGGAGGGATGATGCAGACGTCGAACAGGTAGAGAGAAGGGGTGATGCGGCGGAGAGTAAACTCCATCTTTTATAGAATGGAGGGGAAGCCGAGAAGTCAAGCGTGAGGGTAACACCTCGGTTTTTGGTATATGAATGAATTGGGAGGAGGAGCCGAGTGGTTGAGTCGTTTGGTGTTTGGTATGTAAACTATCACGATCGGTTCTAACCTCAGAACCGATAGTGATACATATTACACCACTGTCGGTTCTAACCTAAGAACCGATAGCAATACATATGATATCACTATTGGTTCTGACCTAAGAACCGATAGTGATGACTATAGTATTACTATCGGTTCTGAGGTCAGATCGATAGTGATAATTTGCATCATATTTCGCGCCCCTCATCACTATTGATTTTTTTCTGAAAAGTTGAAAAATCAGTGTTGTATCATTTTGTAGTGGTGGGTCTGGATTAAAAAACGATGCAAAAATAAAGCTAACTAGGTCCGTGCATATGCATATGCATGGAGAGGAAAGAGAGGCCGCGCGGCCATGCATGATTGAAGAGAAGGCTAAGCTTAAGGTGACACCTTTGTATCACAGGATGGGCTTTGTTTAGTAACCAACAGCTAATTACTACACCTCCAAAGGTAAATCATGAGGCCACAGAATTGGAAGCTACCAAGAAAGCTAGTAAGATCGATTATATGTATATACATATCTTCGTGAGCATCACTGATCATCTAGCCATGTGCATGCAGCACATATATGTAACCAACCATACATGGCTATAATATACTCCCTCGTATCACAAATAGTTATTAATTTAGACATCGACATGATCTTCAAAATAGATCTTTGATTACTAATTTCTTTTATAATATATTTATAAAATCCAATAAAATTATAATATTATGAAAGTAACTTTTAAGACAAATCTACATATATGATTTTCATGTATCTATTTTAAATATTTACAAAGATATTGGTAGTCAAAGTTTCGAAAGTTGAACTGCACTTTTATCTAAAATAATAACTATTTTAAATAGTTAGTTTGATGGAAGTGAGAAAGTTAACTTGGCTGATCTCCATGAAGTGGCTAAAATTCCAGACATTTGTTAGGTTGTCACTCTCAACACATTGTAACTTAATTTTCGGTCCTAATGCCGACTGTTTTTTTTTTTTTCCTTTTTGTTGGTTTGTCACAATCAATCTGTGAATCATGTGGTAAATCAGCTTTATAAAAAACGAAAACTAATGCTATATTAATTTTTCTTCTAAAACATCGATTGATGGGGTAGAAAGTACGTAGACACATGATGAAACATGTACTTACTAATGGAAATTCATTTCAAGAGCATCTCCTAATACAAATTGCACCAATCTTGAAGCAAACGAATAGATAAGTAATCACTATCTACTCTTTATTCATACTTTAATATTTAAGCAACTTTAAAAAAAGCATAGAAGCACCTCTCTCATTTCAATTTGCACAAATGAATCCCAGTGTTCATGTTTTTATTCTGTAAACAACCTCCTGTCATGTGATCTAATGGCACGCATTAATCATCAATAATTCTTTGCAGCTAGTGTTACATCAATGGGATTTGCTGTTGCTTTGTCCTTAATTATTTAATGTTTCAGAGAAGCATATGTTCGACAAGAGCCCATCATCATAATCAAGGCTTAGGGCATGTCCTACCAGCTAGCAAGGGAGTGAGATTTGATATGTTGACAGGTACTACGGCATGATCTTAATTAGTTAATGTGAGAATATCTATTGGGCAAATCTGATTCCAAATTAAGTACTACTTGTTCTTTTGTTAAATAATGGATCATAAAGAAATTAAAGGGAAAAGAGTAGGAGCATGCCCCCATTAAGAAATGTTAGCTAGGGCCCGCCTCCTTGATTCATTGTAGAGCCTTCCTAATCATATCTTGTGAACGCACACTTATAAGGGCTTGTTTGGATCCATTAGTAGCTAATAGTTAGCTAGCTAATAGTTCCTAGCTAATATTAGTTAGCTAACTATTATCTAGCTAACTATTAGTTGGAGGGTGTTTGGATCCACCAGCTAATACGTGGCTAATAGATGCTATTGTCTATAATACCCATGCTATTAAATGCTATTGGTGGTAGATGCGAAGGGTATTTTGGTTAAATGCCACCTATTAGCTGCTATTAGCTGGGTTTGGCTAGCTAATGAGATAACCATTAGCTGGGTGCCCAGCTAATAATTAGCTGCTCTATTAGCTGGGGGTGTTTGGATCCACTCCAGCTAATTTTTAGCGGCTAACTATTAGTTGCATGGATCCAAACAGGCCCTAAGTTATATATGTAATACTTTTCTGTCCCCACACACACCCTTTTTTTCCCAATTTTCCTTTAACACTTTCGTGTGTTCTCTATGGTGTCCCTCTTTATGCACCTTATATAAGGTTAACTAGAAAGAATAGTCCACACTATATATATATATATATATATATGGCAGCATATTTGGTGCAAACTCTCTCTACCGTTTTTGAAAAATTCTCAAAAAAATTACCATACATAGGGGAGGTGTGATTCTACAACCCTGTAAAATTTGAAGATAAAACTCAATTGCATTTGAAAGATATGAAAAAGACAAATTGCAAAATGAATAGTGCTAAACAGTGAAAAAACACTATTCATACTGAATTTGTCTTTTTTATATCTTCCAAATGCAATTAAGTTTTGTCTTCAAATTTTACAGGGTTGTGGAACTACACCTTCCCTATGCATGGTAATTTTTTGAGAATTTTTCAAAAATTTTACACGTGGTTTTCACGGAGTTTTCACGGTAAAGGGGGTTTGCACCAAATATGCTGCCTCTATATATATATATATACACACACAACATACAAAAATTTCATGCATGAAAGGCTGATGATTATTAATTCCAGGATGCACCGATGGCTGAAAAATTATTTCTGAAGTGACAGTAGTTTTGGATGGCAACTGTAGAAGGCGTCCCAAATTTGTGTTAAAATTGTACTTGTGTACATACCCCCGTAAAAACAATTGACCATGCTAACAATCAATTCGATCATGGTGATATCCATTCATGATTATCTAAAATTTGTGTTTCTTTTTTCCCACTACTATGTCCTGCTCTAACTTCCTTTTCATGTCCTTCTATTTCGTTCATCTTAAGCATGATTGCTCCAGGAGTGGGCGATGCTGCTCCACATTATTGTGCAACACGTGTGACAGCTAATTAGTTATGCTGCTGCTCTCTGATCTGCTAGTCGATCTTACGGCAGAGATGTGGAGAAACCTCCGTATACAAATATACAAGACACACTATCAAACTATTGCAAGTGCAAAATGCATTTTGTTGTTATGAAGAAACTTGTTTTACAATCAGCAGTGACGCATGATCTCCTTCCTCTCTCTCTCTCTCTCTCTCTCTCTCTCTCTCTCTCTCTCTCTCTCTCTCTCTCTCTCTCTCTCTCTCTCTCTCTCTCTCTCTCTCTCTCTCTATATATATATATATATATATATATATATATATATATATATATATATATATATATATATATATAAAGTGTAACATCCCGATTTTTTGTTCCAATTTAAAAGTGCATGTTTGTCATGACTTTTAAAAACTTTAGGTTGCATATAAATAATTCCCTTGGAAAAAAAAAGAAATTTCAAAAACTTAAAATCGTGTGGAAGCCAAAAATATTTAAAAATCTTGTATTGAAAAACCGTTTCAAGATTCAAGTTCAAACCCAAATCAAAATTTTGAACGCAAACTAAAATTTTAAATCTTTTTTCCTCCTCTCTCCTCCTTCCTTCCAACCTGACCGGCCTATGAACAGCCGGCCCAGCCTCTTCTCTTCTCCTCCCTCTATTCTCTCACGGCCCAATGTAGCCGAAGCATGTGAGTGTAGTCAAGCCCAATATGCATTAGCCCCTGCACCTCTCCTCTCTCTCTCTCTCTCTCTCTCTCTCTCTCTCTCTCATTGCTATGTTGGCCCCTAGCCCCACCTGTGAACATGGAGGAAAAGCATTGTGCTTCTTTCTCATACCATCTCTCTCTCTCTCTCTCTCTCTCTCACTTGCTTGTTGCCACCTGTGTGCACGCATGTGTATTGCGTGAGCCACTGTAACACCCCAAATCTTGCTTTTATTGGATTTTATTGAGTTATTTGAATTTTTGGAATTTTCTGGAATTTATTTGGAATTATTTGGATTTAAATCGAATTAAGTCCCTTCTTGAAATATTTAAATATTTGAAAATTTCAGATAAAGTTTTGTTGGAAATATTTTATTTGAGTCCAAAATGTCTCAAAGTATTTTTCCAGAATTTTTATGAGCTTGTTGCTATTTGTATTGGTTTATTTAAATTACTGGAATTATTTTGAATAATAAAAATAAAAAAAGAAAATCGGAAAACCCTAACGAGTCTGGACCGTTGAATCCGACTTGACCCGTGAACCCTCTAACTCGAACCGCACGGCGAAAACCCTAACCCTATCTGGTGCTCGCCGTTGATTTAGCATTGTAGGGTCTGGGTTCGTTCACATCACCATTTGGTTTGGAACCATTAGATCTGGTTGACGGATGAGATTCATCGGGTCTGATCAGGACTGTGTGGGATCTCGATCGTCGATTTATTACACATGTACGCGCGAGATTTTGCCACGTCGCCTCTTCACGGACGACCTAGATTGAGTCGCATTGATCGATTCGGAACCATCCGATGGGGGCACGTGTACGGCTGGATTCCATCGTCTTCGCTGAGTCCGACTCGGATCGCGCCGCCGCGTTGGTTGGGGATTCGCGACTTTCTCAGACGTCGAGGGTATTAAGTACCCCGTCAGATTCGCCATTCCGCGCTAATCATCCTGCCCTAGGATTCCTCACCCGAACCGCCGCCGCCTGAGGAGAATTGCTCGCCGAAGTTGAGGACCACCGTCGCGAGCTTTGGCTATTTTCACCGCCGTCCGTTGCCCTCGGTGGACGTAAGACCCAGTTTTGGGAAGAGCTCATCGAGGCACCTTCGCTCGGGTATTTCATCTCGCGGGAAAGGCCTAGAGCGTCGTTGGCTTGGTTGTCGTCCTCGTCTCCGGCCAAGCTCCTCGTCATAACACGGTCGGACCTTCGCAAAGCTTCATTAGCCGTTCAATCCAGATCCAAGGCCTTAGGTAAAGCCATGTAGTCCTATAGATGCGATGATCTGGATCTGTGTTGGACCATCGAATTTAGGGTCAATGCTCAGGATTTAGCCACATAGAAGTAATTCTAATGCCGTAGATTAGATGTAACTTGAGCCGTTGGATTTAGACTGTATGGACGAGATTAAACCTTGTGATTGCATTCGGGTGCTGGGGATTGGATCGAATCTCAGCCACCTAGATCGGATTGAACGGCTCGGATTGGTTCATTTAGTTTCAACCTTGACTAGATCATGGCTGTAGATTTCAGATCATAGGGACTCGATTGAATCATGAAGATCGGGTTAGATTAGATCGTGATCGCCGGATCTGGATCGGTTGGACGGAACCAAGCCACGTGACAGTCTACAGGACATGCCACGTCGCCTCTAATTGCTGCGCACCAGATTGGATCTCCGCCGTTGATTTCAAACGTGCGGCGTGGATCGTGCTGCTGCCCAGCCAATCAGTGCACGCCGCGTGTTGCATGGATTTCGAGGCGTCGCCGAACCGGTCGAGCGCGCATGACATCAGGGGTGACGTCATCTCGATGTCAGCCGTGACACATCCGAGTTGGGCCCACCTGTTAGTGTCCGTGAGTCCGGTGGACCGAGTCCACCGTGGACTTGGGCTAGACCATAGACCCAGTCTTTGCGCCGGATCACGCAAGCTGACTCAATATATCGATTTTTCTTTAGAAAAATAATTCGGTTGAATTTGAAAATCGTTGCTGACGTCATATTCCCGAATTTTCAATAGAAAAATAAATGAGTTAATTCTGTTTTTTTTCTTTTTAACGTATTTTCAAACTTTGAATCGCAATAACTTTTGCGTTTTAACTCCGATTGAGGTGATTCCAGTTTCTAAAAATTTGTAAAATTGGGATCTATTTAATGGTGAATTTTATTTAATTTTTGGACTTGAGTTGCCATCTATTTTTGTTATTTATTGCTACCTTAAATCTTTACGCGTAGACGTCGAAGTGCCCGAAGGCTTCGAGGGTGAGGTACTGACTCAAGAACAAGTCCAAGACTAGGAACACGACTTTTTCCAAGGCAAGTTGTGCTTTGACCATATTGATCCTATTTTTGAAATGTATGTTGTTTTAAATCACTGCAAGCTAGTTTAAATTAAACTGCTTTCAATTAAATTTGGGATTAGCTACACACCCACTTGAATTATGCCACCTTGTTAATTATTGTATGCCCTAATTCATTTTGTCACCCTAGATTGTGAATTAATAGTTGGCCATTAATAAATTGCCAACATGGGTTACTTAGACTGACATTAGTTTGCTTAGCCATGCATCGTGTCATTGACATAGTTTTGGAATGCAAACATGATACTGATTAATGGACTATGGAATGTATTTTGAACTAGTGTGATGATGCCACGTGATGATGGTTATATGTAGAAGCCTGTGTGGGTCTACATAGATTTTGAGTTATTGTTGGCATGTGTTGCATAATAATCACTAGGGTGGGAAATGATTTAGACTGGGGTAAGTGGCAAGAGGGTGTGTGCCAGGTGGGCCTATGTGGCAAATGGGTTGAAGAGTGTTGAGAACTGTGTGCCAAATTATTGAGAGAAGGAAGTCTTGCCTTGGTCAATTAAGGACTGAACCTTGCAAGAATTTGAAATGAGTCTAACATACAACCACATGTCAGGAATGGGACGGGCCTAGTTGAGTAAGTTACTGATATCTTGCATGTGGTACCTCAGGGTGATAGCTACACAGGGGTGTAATTGTATGGGGGAGCGTACCTGTGCTACGGCTTGGTACCCATCCAACGATATGTGTCGATCCTATACTTCGGCTCTGTGTGAGGGAAGTGATAGTGAAGGCAATACCGGAGAGGTTCACTTATTTAGTTAGAAGTTTCCGAAAGACTTTGTTACGGTTAATCGTCTGTGTGGTGAGCGACTGTATCTTGTGGGTAAAGTGTATAACCTCTGTAGAGTGTCAAAACTATTCGAATAGCCGAGTCCACGGTATTGGACATTGCTCAGAGATTACAGTTAAGGGTTAGACTTTCATAAAAATGGACTTGGGTTGGTTGATACTTGGTATGAAAATGATGAACCTGATTAAGGATGATAAATGCTTTACTTGAGAAAGTGATTATGAAAGTTATTACTGTTATCATTGTTTTACTGTTTTTCAATCTACTATTGTTATTTGTGAATGTTGCTTTGTTGCAAAATAACCACCTCAGCCTGTCATTTGGAATAAGCCATGAATGTAGCTATTAGAATTGCATTTTTTGTGCATGACTTGCTGAGTGCTTTAAGTACTCATTGATTGCAACCAAACAAACACCAGTTGAGGAAGAATCAACACCAATACTGGAGGAGGAGTTCCAGGAGGAGCCAACGAACTAAAGAGCGAGCCCAGTCAGTTGCCTACGGCATATTGGTTGGCACCACGAGTTTATTTAATTTTCACTGCAAGTTTAATTATTTAAGATTTTGCCCTGCGAGGCTTATCTTTGTAAATTAATCATAAGGTTGACTCAACCGCTTTTATTATAATAAAGACTTTATTTAGTATTCCCCTGTCTATGATTGTGATATTCATCGATGTTGAGTCTGTGTGCACTAGCGTGATCCTGGACTAGTGCAGAAAACACAGAGGGTTCGGATTTGCACATTCGGATCCCGACAGCTACCATGTCAACCCTTGCACATCCGGCCCTGTAGCAAATGCCGCAACCTTGTCAAATCAAAGCATGTCCTATCAAGCCGAGTTCATGTGTGCTGCTTGCAAAATCTCGCGCCTGAACTCATCTACATATCGTCACGCTCATCCTCCTCTTCTCTACTTAAGCCACACCCAAGCATGTCACCTTTCTCACCCACTCCTCCTCTATGTAAGTGATATGTGATCTATGTATGTGAGTAGTAACATGAAAATTGGGTTGAAGGGTGTAAGGCCCCCATTTTTGGTATAGAATACCAACAATGGGTTTTATGTGCATACATTACTAGTCCCATGATTAGTGATTAGTACACACATTTACAAAGTTGAAATCATATCCATACACAAATTAATACATATAATAGCGAAAGCATGTATACAATATGACCTGTAAGGTCGTTCAGAGTACAGCGGAGAAATCAAGTCTTGTAGTGTGCCATATAACCCTCAAGCAACTGACAATGCATAATCCCTAGAAAAATTCGTCATCATATTCCCTGTAACCTGCAGTATAAAATGTATCATCAGGGTTTTCTGTACCTTCACCTAAAACCAACAATAATATCAAGGGTGAGTATATTACATACACCATAAGACTCTTGCAAAACCTACAATACATGCAGGCTGTATCAAAGGAAAAGCTTCTATAGTTATTTTGCATAAAGCCAATTTGAATTGTAAATACTAAATAGTAGATTGAAATCAAAATTTCATAAAAGCAATTTGACAGGTGTATAAAATAACAAATATGTAAACATAAATATAACAACTCATAGTCCTCCATGACGTGAGCAACGATTCATCCATTTTCTGCCAACACATGGCATAAATCCAGTCTTTGCCAACATATGACATGAGCAACGATTCATCCATTTCTTGCCAACACGTGGTCAAGCAATGAATCATCTGTGGGGGTAAACTTTCCAACACATTCATTTCCAATTTCCAACCCATTTTATGAAAATTTCAAAACTCTAACTATGTGATGACTTTACCAAGTGCTCTTGACCGTGGGTGCGATTAACACTCACTAGTACAAAACACTTAATAGGTGTCGGTCCATTAGTGTCGGTTTTTTTGGAACCGACACAAATAAAGTTTTTGTGTCGGTTCTAAAACTCAAAATGGCGGGAAGACTATTTGTGTCAGTTCTATCTAAAAAACGACACAAATAATGTATTATTTGTGTCGGTTCTAGCCAAAAACCGACACTAATAGTAGTCATATTATTTGTGTCGGTTCTAGCAAAAAACCGACATAAATAGTCCAATTTTATGTGTCGGTTCTAGCTAAAAACCGACACAAATAGTCTGCCTATTATTTGTGTCGGTTCTAGCCAAAAACCGACACAAATAGTCCGTGTCTCTGTGTTGATAGTAAAACGGTCATAACTTTTGACTCGTAACTCCGATTGAGGCATTCTTTGGCTTGTTAGAAAGATGACGATAAGCTCTATCCATAAATGAGTAGGTTTTTCAATTATTTACTTGTGTGAGTGCGAGCAAGATGAAAGAATTTAAACAAAAACATCATTTAAGACCTCAAAACGGCCTCCGAAGTTTAGTACCCGTTTTGGAGTACGATAACATTAAAATATATCTCAAACCGTGTTTAGAATATGAGAAAATTAAAATTGGTTTTCGGGTGCTCTGCAGGGTTAAGAGGAGAAAAATGCGTTATATGTCACATGCGATCACAGCAGCACTAAGACCCCTCGGGAAGTTAAGCTCGATCCTGTTAGAACTTTGAAATTAAATGTGCTTGGGCAAGAGCACATACTAGTATGGGTTATATGTGGTTGATGCGCGGCACGGAGCCAGATTTAACACAACTACAAATAATAATAGATATATTTTTTATCATATTATTTGTGTCGGTTCTAGCGAAAAACCGACACAAATAGTCTTATTAGTGTCGGTTTAAAAACCGACACTGATAATCTCCGATTATTACTGTCGGTACATCTGTGTCGGTTTGAAAACCGACACAGATGAGGTTCTCTGTAGTAGTGACTCTACAGATGTGTACAAATTTACCTATAGGTCATGACCTTTTCTTTTTGCCTTTGTTTTCAGCCTTCCTTTGGCGTGTGGCCAGAATGTTCATGATGAAAACTTTTACATTAACTAGGTTAACTTTGCACTAGCTTGGTGATGACAAACCCCTGCTATGGTAGCGGAAATAAAATTTCACATAAATTATAAAAATCATGAGCTCACTTTTGTCAATAACCATTTCCCCCATAGCAAGGTGTACACTACTGTATTAGTAAATGTTTGTTCTGTAATCACCTCGGTGTGGATGTCCCTTTGAGCAAACCAACACCAGAATGTCTGTACTACTTCAGCCTTCAATGTGCAAAATTAATCTACATAACTTAATTGGTTTAAAGCTATTCCATACCAGCACTTGTGGTTGTACCATTGTCTTAGCCTGATAATAACACAATAGTTCAGTCCTTAATCCAAATTGAGCGAGAAATATCCCCTGTCTACATACAAGTCTCATGCACTTTCGGCTATTTTTAATACTCGCCCGCACCAAAATCATAGTTTTATTTTTATTTTTAATAAAATACTATTGATCACAACTATCCCAACATGTCTAACATTTATTTCTAATGTCCAATATTTAAATTCATTGTGAACAATATAAGCATCTGTTCGTATTCCCAATCTAAAGCATGTACAATTATAAACAAGTATACCTATTTCACATTTTCATGTGTCATTCCATGGCCTAGGATTATCAAAGTTCACATGTCATCATTAATTAAGGAAATCCCACTAATGAAGGTCATATCTACCATTGTAATATTCCAGATGGACTTTAGGGAGAATGTGATTTCTCAGATGAACTTTAGAGAAAGGAATTTGATATGTGAGGGTTTTTTTTCAGGTTTGGGCTGGTAGTGGGTCCTCAGGCCAAGTTTTGGGCCAAAAAAGGGGGTTTCCACCCCCAAACCCTAGTTTTTCCCCTTAGCCCCCTTGGACGCCCCCACCTGGCTCCCTTGTGCCCCCAACACCTCCCCTCCCTTCCTTGGCACCCTCCAACCACCTCCTCCCTGCCCCTTGTGCCCTAGCCGATCAACGCCAAGGAATCACACGAGCAGGAAGGATCGAGTGGCGGGATCGCTCTCTAGACCTCTCCGTGCAGGTATAATTCTAGGGCTAACTCTTGTGGCTATTTTCCCTACCTTAGAGTGTTGCAAGGATGTAGTTCCTGGTGGGGGAAGGTTAGAGTGTTGCTAGGGCGGGATTGGAAGAGGTTCAGTTTCGTGCAAATTTCTAGGTCAGTCTTAGGGTCGCGTTTCGGGGCACCTACACTCATTTCCTGAGGGCTTGGCTGTAGAGAAAGTTGTAGATACTCATCTTATATTTCATTAGAGACCAAAATCATGAAGTTTCGTTCAACCATTTAAAAGTTATGACTGTTTTACCAAAGACTGTCCAAAATCTATCGCGGCTGATAGCACTTGCGGTAATTCACAATTTAGGGCAATTTAGAGGCCGAATTAGATTTTCTTAATACTTAAAAAAGTTGAAAAATTTCCTGTAGATCATGAAAATATCCTCGTTTACTGGTTGTAGAACTCAAATTATGGTCGTTTGAAGTCTACTGTCTTGTTCGGCAGAAAACTGATTTCAGAGTTTTGGAGTGGGATCGTAGGTTCGATGTCTTTTTACGTTTTGTGCTTGCTGTGGCAGCATAATTTTGAGTAGTATGCAACTTATTTTAGGTGGTGTAAACCCAATAATGGCATCAACCACTCGCCACACCGCTTCTTGAGGTTAAAGGTAAGTGCATTGTGTTGATTGTTGCTTGGTAGTGCGTTGGTTACTTGTTGTTTTGCGATCTAACAGCCTTATAGAGTTGATATGTTTTGTTACCCTGTTTTCACCCATGAATACGACCAGGATAATGTGAATGGTAAGTTTATGGATGTGAGGATATGTTAATGTTTATGTATTTGATTATGGCTACGAGAATGCTGGAAAAGAATGCAATTTGTGATTTGTTCAGGTCATTTGCATATGTGCATTCATGATGGAAGAGGCGACCCATGTGGATGTGGGCCTCTGTGCTCACACGTAGTGAGCACGAAAGACCTACCTTGTAGTACTATCCACCGGGATGGATGGGAGCGAGGCAGTAAGAGTAGGCCACTCCACGGGATGGAAGGGAATGAGAGGGTGCACACTGACAGGTGTGCACTCAGCAATACCGGTATTTGCTATGTGATGTGCATTTATGAGCATGCATGATGCATTGTATGAACAAATAGATGTGATGGAAAATGTTAAGGTGTTTATTTTCATGTATGATTTCAAGACATGATTTATGATTCTGGATTTCATGATTATGTTTTGTTTTCATAGTATGATGCACTTTGCTGAGTTTTGAACTCACGCTTGTTGTTTAATATCTTTTTTAGGTACCATGCGATCGTCATATGGGAAAGGGAGTTAGCACCACCACTTCACCTAGCATCACACAACTAGACAAATGCAAAATTGAATTTCTTTGTAATAGCTTCTTCAAGTGAATTATGTCGTGGGTTATGTCTTGTTGGTCACTTGGTTAAATGTTTATCTCGTAAACATTCATGTGTGGCTAAGACTTATTTTCCTATCATGAGAAGGTTTTAAATCCTTGGTTTAAGTCATTGTTAATATCTTTCTCTATTCCTTCATGCATGCTTTATGTTCATGAAATGTTATATTATGGGATGTGGTAGATTAAACCTGGATCGATGGATTTCCTTAATTAATATTGACATATGCACCTTTATAACCCTAGGCCTTAGTTGACACATGAAACTGTGGAAATGGGTTTACTCGATTATTACATGCATCTGCTTAGCCAAGCTCTAGACTGGGATACGGACAGATGGTTTACTATTTGTATTGAATTTAAATATTTGACTCATTGAAAATACTTATTGGACATGTTGCAATATGGTGATTAATTGTATTTTAATAAAAATAAAAATAAAACTATGGTTTTGACGCGGGCGATTACTGGCAATAGCCAATTGTGCGAGGGTATACTTGCACGTAGATAGGGGAAATTTATTGCTCGGGTCACATTAAGAACCGAACTATTGTGTTATTATCAGGCCAAGATAACTGTACAACTATCAGTGCTGGTATGGGATAGCTTTAACCTATTAAGTTACTTAGAACTAGCTTTGCACATTGGAAGGCTGGGGTAATACGGGCATTTCAGGTAGGTTTGCTAGAAGGGACGTACACACCGAGGTGATTTGGAACAAACGTTTACCGATACAATGGTGTACGCCTTGCTATGGGGAGAAATGGTTATTGTTTGTATTGAGCTCATGATTTATATGATTTATGTGAAATTTTATTTCTACTGCCATAGCAAGGGTTTGTCGTCACCGGACTGATGGAAAGCTAGGGCTAGGTAATGTAACGGTTATAGTATGAACTCTCTGCGGTACACCCAAAAAAGTGTGTAAATAGGCCATGAAAAAAGAGAGGACATATGTTGTGGGTAAAGCAGTACATCTCGCGGTCATGAGCACTTGTTAAAGTCATCAAATAGTTAAATGTTTTCTATTTTCATAAAATGGGATATTCGATTTGGAATTAGATTACATTGTTAAATTTTCTTTATGATACATTTAAATTCTGCCATGAGTTGGCGTTGGACGCTTTAATACTCACGAAGGGTTGTGAATTTGCTCATGAAGGACTGTGAGTTAATATATATATATATATATATATAACAAATCATTTTTATTAAATTTATGCTTTCAATCTATTATTCAGTACTTACATTTCAAATTCAGCTTTATGCAAAAATAATCATAGTAGCCTTTTATTTGATTAAACCTGTATATATCATAGGTTTTGCAAAAGTCTTGCGAGTACTTTTTGTACTCAACTTGCTATCTATGTTGTTTTTAGGTAAAGAATCAGATATTCCCAATGAAACGACTTTGGCGCAGGAAACGGGTTTAATAACGATGATGTTTTCTAGGGTTCACCTTGTCAGTTGCTGTGAAATCTGGGCTTAGTTGGCATACTACAAAATGAAAATTTTTCACTGTTAGTTTACTTTCGTTTTATCGAATATTATATGTAAAATAAATTTTGCTGTAATAAATTATGTGAACTTTTGTATGGTTGTGGTTTCGATTTGTGGAAGTGTTTGCTAACTACTAATCATGAGAATAGCACAATATGCACTTTATAATATTTTTTATGGTACATAGCATAAAAGTGAGGGTCTCACAAGATCACGGTAAGTTGGAGTAGTACTTATACTTTTCCTTATGATATAATTTGCATAAATCTTGAAGTAAACGATGGAGTAAGTATATATTTTTATTTATGCAACTTTTAAAAAGAAATGGGTCAGGCCGTTCGTGCGCTGACCAGTCCATGCATGCGCCGATCACTACACTGCTGTACACGAACGTTTCTTTATAATGCGCCAGCACGAACCTATCTATATAGTAAGCCTGTGTCACGGCTAGAGAAAGGGAAGGGTGAGAGAAAGGAGAGAAAGAGGAAGCCAGCAGAGAGGTGTAGAGAGAGATCACCTCAGGATGGCATCGGAGAAAGTGGAGACGATCGTGGCGGGGAACTACATGGAGATGGAGAGAGAAGGAGGGGACGCCGCCGACGAGCGCGGAGGAGGAGCCGACACGGCGTCGTCTGCGAGGAGCAAGGCCCTGTCGAGCCTCTTCTGGCACGGCGGCTCCGTCTACGACGCCTGGTTCAGCTGCGCCTCCAACCAGGTACCAATCGTCGATGGCTCCTCGCATGCAGCCTTAACCACGCGGCTATCTCTCAAAGGTTGACAGGTTAAGCTTTTGCATGAATCGGTTGGCGACGGCAGGTGGCGCAGGTGCTGCTGACGCTGCCCTACTCGTTCTCGCAGCTGGGGATGCTGAGCGGCATACTGTTCCAGCTCTTCTACGGCCTGATGGGGAGCTGGACGGCGTACCTGATCAGCGTGCTGTACGTGGAGTACCGGACGAGGAAGGAGCGCGAGAAGGTGGACTTCAGGAACCATGTCATCCAGTGGTTCGAGGTCCTCGACGGCCTGCTCGGGAAGCACTGGAGAAACATCGGCCTCTTCTTCAACTGCACTTTCCTCCTCTTCGGCTCCGTCATCCAGCTCATCGCATGCGCAAGGTATATAACCAGTCAATCATATATCCATTCGAATCATCGATCCCCATGTAAAAATCACAATCTGAAGCGGTAACTTTTCGCATGTATTGATCAGCTGTGATCTATGTATGTGAGCAGTAACATCTACTACATCAACGACAACCTGGACAAGAGGACGTGGACGTACATCTTCGGCGCCTGCTGCGCCACCACGGTGTTCATCCCCTCCTTCCACAACTACAGGATCTGGTCCTTCCTCGGCCTCCTCATGACCACCTTCACCGCATGGTACCTCACCATCGCCGCGCTCGCCCATGGCAAGGTGAGTAGTAGTACCGTACGGAGTACGAGTAGCTAGGATCTATCCATCTATATATCCATTGCATGCTGGCATTTCACTGACCGCTCAAGCTTCTCGATTGTTACAAGTAGTTAAAAGTGAGTGTACGTGCCGAGCTAGCTAATGGTTGCTTGCGTTGCTGTTGATGCCAGGGGCGGAGGAGCAGGTATGGCTGGGTATGGCACCTGCCATACCTGCTCTGCCACGTGGATCCTTAGTACTTTTAGCACATGTTCTGTCAGTAACACAAAATATTTACCCTGATGATTTCATGTGTGGATTTGAAAAATTATTTTAGCAAGATGTCCAGTAGATTGAACTCGAATACTTTGCTCCTTATATACTCTGTATGAATTTTTTTGGCATTACGATATTGTTTAATATTCCATCCTACCGATTTTGCCGCATCATAATTTTACTCCGTCCTCCGCCACTATAATACACCTACTATCGAAATGAGAATAGGATGATATCCTATTACCTTACCTTAAAATTGATGTTAAGATTAGGATAGGAGATGCACACGTCTAAGGAACAATAACGGATAATAAAGATATATAAAAATAATAATTTCGCCATATCAGAATTTTTTCCCGTCCTCCGCTACTGGTTGATGCATGGATGATGGAATTAGGTGGAGGGAGTGACACACGCAGGGCCAAGCAAGATGGTGCTGTACTTCACTGGGGCCACCAACATACTCTACACCTTTGGAGGGCATGCTGTCACAGTGTAAGCCAGCCAGCCAGCCTAGCTATCTAGCTCAGACCAATTATTTCTTGGTCTCACCATCCCTTCAGATCGATCACTTCAGATGCTTATCGATCTTGCATGTACGTACGTACGTATGTACGTGTGCATGTATGGATAATGATATGATGCCAATGATTGCATGCGCGCGCGCGTTGCAGGGAGATAATGCACGCGATGTGGAAGCCACAGAAGTTCAAGCTCATCTACCTAATGGCCACAGTGTACGTGCTGACGCTGACGCTGCCGTCGGCCTCGGCCATGTACTGGGCCTTCGGCGACATGCTGCTCGACCACTCCAACGCCTTCTCCCTCCTCCCACGATCCGGCTTCCGCGACACCGCCGTCGTCCTCATGCTCATCCACCAGGCAAGAATTCCAAGACCTTGGATCGATCGATTATTGCATCATTTGCAGCCAAGCAAATTAACATTTTTTTTAATCGATCTTTTGTGTGAGTTTTGGGGATGAATGAATTGTTTGTTACTGCATGCACGCTTAATTACATGCAGTTCATCACGTTCGGGTTCGCGTGCACGCCCCTCTACTTCGTGTGGGAGAAGGCGATCGGGATGCACGAGGCGAGGAGCGTGTGCAGGAGGGCGCTCGCGAGACTGCCGGTGGTGATCCCCATCTGGTTCCTTGCCGTCATCTTCCCCTTCTTCGGGCCCATCAACTCCGCCGTCGGCTCCCTACTCGTCAGCTTCACCGTCTACGTCATCCCCTCGCTGGCCCACATGGCCACCTTCGCGCCGGCGCCCGCCAGGGAGAAGGCCGTCGAGCGGCCGCCGCGGGCGCTCGGCGGCTGGGCCGGCATGTACGCCATGAACTGCTTCGTGGTGGCATGGGTGCTCGTCGTCGGCTTCGGCTTCGGCGGCTGGGCTAGCATGGTCAACTTCGTCAGGCAGGTCGACACCTTCGGCCTCTTCACCAAGTGCTACCAGTGCCCGCCCAGGCACTAGCTTCCTACCTACCTAGACTCGCCATTGAAAAGATTGGTTTCTTGATCAGGAACGTACACAGAGAAAACCAGAGCTTGAATTGCTTCGTGTCGTGTTGAGATCGTCCTGTTATAAATGACTAGTTCAGGAGCTGTATGTATGTATGTATGTATGTATGCATGTATGTATGTATGTATGTATGTATGTATGTATGTATGTATGTATGTATGGATGGATGGATGGATGGATGAATTGTTGAAAACAATGTGATATTAAGAGCAACAATATCATACTAATTCCAATTAATATTACTATCAGAAGTACATAATTCAAAGCTTGCATACTCAACATAAGCAAAAGAATAATGCAATTCAAAATTTCTATGTCAATCTTGCATTGAATCATGTCTATCGGAACAAATAAATGAATGAGTAATACAATGATCTCAGGTGTCAGGCTGCTAAAGATTAATCTTTAGCCTCCTCGCCACAAGGTGTAGAGCTGCTAGAGATAAATCTCCTACCTCCTGTACTACACCACACCAGTGTCTATTAATCACAATTGAACTAAACAAAGAACTAAGCAAATAAGGCCTTGAACTCTTATTTTCCTAATAATGCTCCATAAAGTATTTCAAATCAATTTCACTGTTTAAATAATTAGAATTCAGAATATGTGCAATTCAGCCAGCTGGATACTTTTCAACCGAACTACTAAAGCTATGAACAGAGCAACTGTCAAGTACTTAACAGTGATCAAAAGAGCATCAAAACGATATGAACAATAATCAAATGAAGATCACAGTAGGTACTGGGTAATGAACAAGTTCGAAAACAGTGAAATAATACTTTCTAGCATTGGCAGGAAGCACATTTAATAGTTCAGGCCAGATTTATAACTTCAATTGTTTAATTCATAAATTGACCCAATTGCATCATAAAGCATTCAACAAGGCGACAATTAATGAGAATATTATACTCACAAAGGAACAAACACTCAAGGTTTGTTCAGAAGGCTATATCCCAGAAATCCAATCGCCGCCGTACGTGCCACGATACGTTCGGTCTGAAAGGCGGAGATACAATGCCTCTTCGGCACATGTGACATACCGAGTGCGAAGTCGAGCCTCAAATTGTGCTGCACAAGTCAACCTCCAAAGCACAGCCATTCGGATTCAAGTAGCCAGAGACAACCACAAGAATACGGCATAAGTAAACTCGGGTTCAATCCAAACCCTAGGGCTACACAGCTAATATGCCAAACGGGCCAGCACAAAGACCAAACTCCGAGGTTCAAATTTTCAGCCATTTTCACAACATGTATCTTATGAGTTATGATGTATCGATCAAATTATCGATCTCCGAATTATATCGATCTCTGTCGTTTAGTCTGGTTGGTTTCTTGCTTGCCTTTCTCTAGTCTGTTCTTTTTCTTGTTCTGCTCGATCTGCTAGGTGCTAGGGATTCTTGATTGGACTTCTTCTTCAGAAACTGAGAGAACTTAATCAGATATTGTTTGGCTTATTGTAGCCATGATGTGTTGTGTTGTAGTATGTTCTATGTTGTGCATAGGTATGTAAACTATATATATGTGAGCTGTAAATGCATGCATGTCGCTAAAACAATGGAGATTCTTAGCCGTGAAGAGAAAGGAGTTGGGAGTTTGTGTCATATCCTATCCACATGCATGTTTGCAGTGGCCTTAGTTTGGAGCTGCACATATGTTTTGGTCACAATCAGCTGTCTATAAGAGATGCTATGTAGGATTTTAAGTGACGTGGAGGAGAGAAAAGAAGGAGAGAGAAAGTTGCTGTCTACTATTTAATAGACAGTCTTATAGACAGCTTCATATGTTGTGTACCATTGTGTAGACAGCCTGTTAATTGAACGAGAGATACAGCTATATAGACGATCCATTGTATGAGTTGTTTTTTGTGCTGTCTGTAGATGATGTGGAGATGCATTATAGACAGCTGTTGTCTATACCACTATACATGTGTAAAATGGTCCTACCATCTACCAAGAGGCAGAGAGTGATCGATGATCCCCTTTAATCCTTTACAAAGCAGACATCCTATGGTGATGATGATGATGCTGTTAACTGATGATACCCACAGGACAATTACGTACATTTGTAAAATCACATGGCAGGGCTGTATGCTTTGCAGGAGAGGAAGGACCTGCTTGCATGAATCGCATGGTCCTACCTTTTGTCCCAGAAAAGTGCTACTGAGAAAGAGAGAGATCAACTGGAACTGGCAGTGTGTGGGTGCATGTTAGAGAGGTGATTAGGATGTGGTCCATGTCTTTATCGTGAAGAAAGGACTAGTTTGGAGACCATATGTGTGCATCTAGTCCTGTAAAGTCATGCATTGCAGTCAATACAGCAAGGTCCAGGACTAAACAAGTAGCTCTCATATGGTTGTATGATGAGGACTTTGGAACTTGGATCCATGGTAAGAATTTTGGATAAGTTAATCTAGTCTAGTTTAGTGTATTATCTATAGGTCAGGAATCCTATTGTCTCAGACTGACTAGGTAAGTTGTTACAGGATCTGCTCTTTTCAGTTTTCATAGGTGCTGTAGTCCGAAAATTTCAGATGAAAGTAGTGATCACATGTAATTGCTTCTAGGAATAATCCAGGAAATGTAAAATTGAGAAGTTCAGATAAAATGCTAAGCCACATGTACAGTACTATTCTGATTTCCACATTCAGAGATAAATTAACCAGCTACATTACAATATCTGGTGTAACATTTTCAGACTTAAGGCAAAACTCAATGTGACATTCTACTAAAACAATGTGCAAGTTACAAAGATTTCAGATCGCTCGAAAACAATACGACTGAATAAAAAACTAAGGCAAGTCCATCTGAAAGAGGATAAAAAGAAAGAAGTCAACAGGATAAAGAAAAGATAAAAAAAGGAACAAGAAGAAGAAGCAATGTACATAGCATAGACGTAGCATAGTAGTATCTTGGCGTATCTAAATAATTCAGTCAGCGCAGGAGCAGTTTCATGGAGACTACTACTCAAGCCAATCTCTCGATGCAGAAACGTTAACAACTAGATGACAATAGATCATGGAAGGAGGACGGACACCAAACCTCCACGGCATGTGCTGCCTTCCAGCACTGTTTGGATGGGCTTCCATGGACTGATGATGGACACTTTGAAGCAAGGAACCAAGGAGCTGCTGCCAAATCCCCCTATCTCATCTGTACTTTTAGCTCAACTGTTGTCAAGCAGCCTCCAACCAATGCGCATGCAGCTGCATCGGCCGGTCGAGCGGCGAACACCTCGGTAATTGCAGACTCGCCTCGGTGTCCATAGCAGCCGTCGCCTTCTTCTCCCCCTCCGGCGGTCCGGGGACAGGGATCATATTCAGCAAGGTGGATGCATGCAAAAGTGCAGAGAGGCAAGAGGAGGGGGGAGACCTTCTATTCAGAACATCCCTCACCTCCTTGTCTTGATGCCTGAACACTCTGAACAGGAAAATCCCTTTTGATTATACTGTTCTGAGGTGCAAACCAAGCTGCACCAATTTTGCTTACAGTTTTGTTGTGGTATGAATGAAATGTGCAATTGTATTTGGAAAAGTCTTGGGAGTGACCATGTGAAATTCTGGACCTTGTGAGATGTATAGTACAAGCTAGCTACTGATGCATTATCATTCTTGTCCAACTCTTCATCCACTTAACTAGATCATCCTGAGATTAGATGATCCTGCTTACCTTGTCAGAGAGTTAATTAACTCTCAATTATATAATTTTCAGTTTTTACAGATCGGGTGATTTCTGAAAGGCAATCTTTTTGTCAGCAAAGAACAGATACATATTGCTCAGAACATTTATTTTTCTTTCAGAAAGAACAGCACGTTAGCCGACAGAAGGGCATCGCAAAAAACAATTGAGCCAGAAAAAACAACGAGATGCATAGCCCAGATACAGAGAACAGCAAACTGGAGACAGCAAAAGCAAGCAGACATCCATGATCCATCCATGCATCCACGAGCAAGCATGAATCATTCAGAATCCTGACATGTCTACTGTTCCATGGACGGACAGACAAGTAGACAACGCGGTGGTACCAAGCAGGCAAGGACGCAAATAAAACATTTGATTAGCCCAATATTTAACAGCTGCTGCTAAGCTTAAGCAGATGAAGGCAGGTACAGGCCAAGCAACGCTACAAAATGCTCTACTATATTAACTTGTCAGGGCAGACACTATAAGGTGCTTAAGCAACACTCTCACGTCGAACATCAGATCTGGAGAAGTTTGTGTGATCCATGGCGTCTTTTCAGTACGAGCGTGTGGTCATCTTTTTTTTTTCCTGTGATAAGGATGTGACCCCAAGATTCTCCAGAGACCAAGAGTCCAAGAACAAGGGTTCCAAGATGGAGATTGATGGAAATGATGCCATAGTAATGGTGTGGGGGGGTAATGCAAGGATAAACATTTATTTTTCCTAAATTTGAGGTGCATTTGGAAGTTAAGGAAGAAAAGGAAGATTGTAAGAGCTTTGTCATGCTTTGACAGAAATTGTAGCAATCAGCATACCTACTACAAGAAAGGAGGCAAATAGTAAAGGCGCAAAAGAACAGTGGCAAATCCAATAGTTTGATGTTTTCTCACATTGCAAATAATTTGACAGTTCTCCTGGTCGGTAAACATCCAAAATTTCCATACCTCAAGCAAACAATGTACACAGATTAAATTCATATGATGGCTGATGTACTGACCAGAAATACTTCATGTTGTCTCTACCTCTGACGAATTCAAGATGAGACCATGCTAGCCACTGACCCAACATGGCATGCGTCCTGTCATAGCTTCCAGCAATATGTATGTATTTCCAGAAGACGATTGAAAAAGCCATTGTTACCAGTGCTGCTATCATATAAGGAACCACTCGTACATCTTGCAGTATGTTCTGATTTACGTCCCGCAGAATGCTTATGATTTATGAACTACTGCTTGCTCCTGGTAGCATCAAGCCATCAGGAACATGCTCTTCGGAGTCTGGATACACTGCCTTACTAGACAATAGAATTTCTGGAAAAATGCACTGGACCAATCAAACTAGGAAAGTGAGCGCGGCGGCACGCCGCGCACGCGAACGGGGAAAAAAATTGCGCCGTTATTTCGGAGAAAAACGGAGCACGGGAAAAAAAATTCGGGAAAAACAAGGAGAAACGAACCACGAAAGCATTTTTTTGGGGGGGAAACGAAAAAGTGTTTTTTTTGAAGGGAAAACGTAGAACGAAAACATTTTTCCCCGTGAAAAACGAGGGAAACCGGGCTTCGAAAACATTCTTAGCGGAAAAACGACGGACGAAAATCAAATTCCCAATTCGTTTTTCAAAAAACGGGGGACGAAAACATTTTTTGTATGCTCCGGAGGAAAAACGGACCACGAAAACATTTTTTGCGGGCAAAGCGGAGAAAGAAAACAATTTTCCATTTTTTTGGAGAAACGGTCAACGAAAATATTTTCCGCACACTCCGGAGGAAAAAGGACCATAAAAATATTTTTTTTTAGGGAAAACGGGCAACGGAAATATTTTTCCTATGCTCCGGAGAAAAAACGGACAATAAAAACATTTTTTCCGGGCAAAACAGGGAAAGGACCTGAACGTAACGAGGAAAAACGGGCTTCGAAAACATTCTTCGCGGAAAAACGACGGACGAAAAACCAATTCCCAATTCGTTTTTCGAAAAACGGGGGACGAAAACATTTTTCGTATGCTCCGGAGGAAAAACGGATCACGAAAACATTTTTCGTGGGCAAAGCGGAGAAAGAAAACGATTTTCCATTTTTTTTTTTTTGGAGAAATGGTCAACGAAAATATTTTCCGCACACTCCGGGGGAAAAACGGACCATAAAAATATTTTTTTTAGGGAAAACGGGCAACGAAAATATTTTTCCTATGATTCGGAGAAAAAACGGACCACAAAAACATTTTTTCCGGGCAAAACGGGGAAAGGACCTGAAAGTAAAGCGCGGGGACCTATTTGTTATGATTTTGGATCTATTCGCTATTTTGAAAAACTATAAAAGGGCTTGTTCGCGTTTGGTATTTAACGGTAGGTTTTTTTTTGCAAAACGACGAACGAGGGGCCTAAACGCGAATCAGGAAAAAAAATTCCCCTCTCACAGAAAATTGCGAAGGACCCCTACGAAAATTGAAAGGACTTATCTGTAATTTTAAGAACTCGAGGGGCTTTTTCGCAAAACGAGGAGAGAGAGGGGGGGCGCCACGTGGGGCGGTCCTCCGCCCGGGAAAGCTTCGGCTGGTGTTTGGCTGAAGATGAGTTCTTAGAAAGTCCAATTCAGATGCCTTATGTACCAATGCATTATGTCAGGTGTATTGAGCATAGCTACCAGAAATGTGGTACGGGATTCAGGTTCGCGGTTTACAACTTTTTCTTTCTATTTCCACTGCGAACACGAACCCCGTACCCTAAACCGGTTTGGGTTTGACGAATCCGATTCGCGATTCGCAGGGTTTACAGAAAATTCGGTAACTATGATATTGAGCTTCTCAACATTGAAGGTTCTGTCTAAGTAAAGCTGGGTGAGCCTAGCATCAACTCCAACATGTCATCTGGGTTGAGAAGGGTTGTACCACCAAGAATAAGCTCCACAGGTCTGCTGCTCTCTGAGATTGCCTTCATGGCTTCCCGGACCTTATAAAGAAGGAACATTTAGTTTGTTAAGACGGTACTACTTCCTAACACTGAGAAATAAGCATTTTAGGTTATGCTTTTTCGTAATGAGAAAATTGTGCAAGTGCCCTTAGTTTTGGTGGATTGCAAACAATTTATTAGCGAAGTGCGATTGGCATATGCTTCTCAAACCACAATATCTTTCAAAGACCGCTCATCTTCCCATCTTTTGATCTAGATTTAGCTTCAAGTTCGTTCTCCAAGCCGTCAATGAACCGGAACTTCACAGATGATGGCTTTTCAAGGATAGAGTCCACCACAATATCTTCCAAAGACCGCTCATCTTCCCAAGAGAACGGACTACCAGCAATCGATGTAGGAAAGTTTTCACCAGCCAAGATATACCCAATAATTGTTAGAAGTAATACATCCTGGAAACTCAGAAGGCCCTGCGAAGACCCCATTGTAGTACCTTGTTTGTGAAATTCCACTGAAGTGCTGGTGTTGATGAAATCACGAAGCTCACTGGCAAGACTTTGAGTCGTCTCTGTGGATGTTACACTTAATATTCTCTCAGCACTTGTAAATGCATCCCAGCGAGAACTTTGAGTTTCCTGGAGCTAGAGCCCTTTCAGCAGCCAGTGCCAACTGGATAACCCTTCTGTTTCTTACCAAGGACAATTGGTCTCGAGAGAGCATTTGCACCATAGAATAAAGCTCTGAAACAGAAGCTGCTTGTCGACATTTAGATGGAAAGGATAACTTCTCATGCTGTAAAGCCTCCATAAGCCATTTCTTAATCAGCATTAACCCATCTTTTGCTCCTCTGTCTAGTAATGCTTCTAAGTAGCGCACTCCAGCATAGTTGGACAGGCATGAACCACTTAAGAGTACCAAGTTGACTGCCAAGTTTTTCATCATGTGCTTTGTCAGCGTAATCAGGTAGCCAGGTAACTTCGGAGTCAAACTCAGCAGAGTTCCATCCAGACACAAATGCCATCATACTTTCAAACAACATACTGGTCATACTCTTAATTAGTTTCTTCCTTGCTAAAGACTGTTTCGAAAGGGACCTTTATATCTAATGGGGAACGTTTAACAGTAGCCTGAGAATGCTTGCTTGGAGTTTGAGGATTTTTCGCTGCAGAATAGGATGAAATCCTTTCCTTGCGTGGCAACGATGACAGCATCCTATCAAGAAATGAGTCGCCATGGAATCACGGAGTCAGGAGATCGATTGTACGATCTACAATCAGTAGGCCAGAAGATCTCTTATTACGACCAACATCATATAGACTAGACATATCCATCATCAGCTTCCCAATGGCCTTTGATGTATCACCAAGTGAAAATATATCGAGCTTTAGGTCCATCTACACACATTTTGTAATGGAGATCAACAAAAGGTTGTATGTGTTATGAATAGCACTTATATTCATTATGAGGCCAATGAGCCAGTATATATACATGTACATGAGGGTATAAAGGGAAAACTTATATTAAGCAATATCTATACAAAGCATAACATGATACTGTCTAACACCCCCCTCAAACTCATGATGGATCTACAACACTGAGTTTGGAAAGGTAAAAGTTATGATAAGCTCTAGTTTGTGTCTTCGTGAAGAAATCTGCTAACTGGAGTTCTGAAGGTACATACTGAAGAGCCACAACATGATCATGTACTTGTTACCGCATATAAGAAGCATCAACACCAATATGCTTGGTGATTTCATGCTTCACTAGATCTCGAGCAATGCTGATAGCACCCGTACTGTTAGATAAAAGAGGAGTCGGTGTAGAAACAGAAACACCAAAATCCTTAAGTAACCACCGCAGCCAAGTAACCTCTGCTGTCAAAAGAGCCATAGTCTGCAACTCAGTCTCAGCACTCGAACGAGAAACTGATGTCTGCTTCTTAGTCTTCCAAGCAATGAGAAAACAACCAAGAAAAACACAGTAAGCAGAAAGAGACCGATTATCAGAGTGATCACTAGCCCATGTAACATCAGAGTATGCCTGGAGCTATAAAGAGCTAGAGCGTGGAAAGAAGAGACGGCGAGAGATAGTTCCACGAAGATATCGTAGAACACGAAGAAGATGACTATAGTGGAGCTGAGTGGGAGCAGAAACGAACTGACTCAAGATATGGACTGGATACGAAATGTCGGGACGAGTGACACCAAGGTAAACAAGACTCCCAACAAGATGGCAATAGCGAGTAGGATCCTCAAGAGGTTCACCATCAGTAGGTCGAAGGTGAACATTGAGCTCCATGGGAGTCTCAGTTGTACGCTCATCAGTGAGAGAAGCACGATCAAGAAGATCCTAGGTATACTTCTCTTGGGAGAGAAAGAAACCCTCAGATGTAGAAGACACCTCAATCCCAAGAAAGTATCGAAGAGGACTTAGATCGGACATGAGAAACTTCTCACTGAGACGAGCCTTTACAAAGACAATATACTGAGAATCATCTCCAGTAATGATCATGTCATCAACATATAGAAGGAGAAGAGTCCGATAACGAGAATAAGTGTGAACAAAGAGCGCATGATCATGAGCACTTGCAGAAAAACCAACTGTAGTGATCACAGAAAAAAAAACGCTCATACCAAGCACGAGGGGCTTGCTTAAGCCCATAAAGAGAGCAACGAAGTCGACAAACCATGCCCTCAGGAACAGAATACCCTAGTGGTGGCTGCATATAGACCTCCTCATGCAGCTCACCATTAAGAAAGGCATTCTTGACATCAAGCTGAAAGATGGACCACTCACGAACAAAGGCCACAGCAAGCAATGTGCGAACAGTGGTCATGTGGGCTACAGGCGCAAAAGTCTCATCATAGTCACGACCATGCTCCTGTTGAAAACCACGTGCCACAAGACGAGCCTTGTAGTGCTCAAGAGAACCATTAGAGCGAGTCTTAATCTTATAGACCCACTTGCAAGTAATGGGACAGACACGGAGAGGAAGTAGTACAAGATCCCACGTGCCAGTGCGCTCAAGGGCAGCAAGCTCCTCCACCATCGCATGCTGCCATTCCTGATGAATAACATCATCACGGTAAGAAGTCGGCTCGGCCAATACTGCACCAACAAAGCCAAGGCGCTCAGGAGGCCGAATAGACTGTCGATCGCGAAGAGCATAACAAGGAGGAGACACTAAAGAAGATGGCTCATCAGAAGAAGAAGATGGCACATCAGAAGACTCCTCAACTTGCGGACGACGAGTGTAGTATAGAGGATAGGAAGGAACAATATTCGAAGAAACTTTTGGAGGAGAGGTCGGTGGTGAAGGAACCGGCGATAAAGGAGACGCCAATTGTGAAAGAGGAAAAGTGACAAATGGAGTATCAGGAAAAGTCAGGAAAGACAGTGGCTCAACAAGAGATGTAGGAGAGGAAGAAGAACGAGGGTAGAAGGGACGAGACTCATCAAAAGTGACATCCCGTGAGATCCGCATCCGTCGTCCAACAGGATCCCAACAACGATATCCCTTATGCTCAGCACTGTATCCCAGAAAGACGCACTCAACAGACTGAGCAGTCAGCTTGGTGCGTTCACGAGGTGCAAGAAGAACATAGCACACACACCCAAAAAGGCTAAGTCCGGAATAATCAGGAGGCATGCCACAAAGACGCTCCACTGGAATCCCACCCTTAAGAGCAGAAGAATGTTGGATATTGGTAAGTAGGTGGCAATAGAAACAGCCTCAGCCCAGAAGTGAGGTGGAATAGCGGAAGCAAGCATAAGAGCACGAGCTGTCTCAAGAAGATGACGATGCTTGCACTCAGCCACACCATTCTGAGTATGAGCACCAGGACATGAAAACTGGGAAAGAGTGCCCTATGTAGCAAGAAAAACTCGAAGAGCTCCTGATAGATACTCCCCTACCGAGTCAGCACGAAGAACACGAATGGGAGAATCAAACTGAGTGCGAAACATAGTGGCAAAAGTCTTATAGATGGAGAGAACCTCACTACAAGAGGCCATAAATATATCCAAGTGTGGCGAGAGAAATCATCTATAAAAAGAATATAATATCTATGACCCCCTTTTGAAACAAAAAGGGCTGGACCCCAAACATCAGAATGAACAAGATCAAAAGGACGCTGGGATATAGACTCACTAGAAGGATATGGGAGTTGTAGCTGTTTGCCAAGCTTACAACCCGTACAATGTAAAGAGACATCACCAGACATAGAGCCTAAAAGACCACGACGAACTAAAGAAGACAGACGCGAGCCACAAAGATGTCCCAAACGGTGATGCCACTGAGCAAAAGACCCGGTAGAAGATGCAACAGATGCTGAAGCGGTGGAGGAAATAGAGAGACTGGCAGAGGCAGCGGAAGGAAGATGAAGCCAGTCAAGCTCCCAAAGGCGCTGAGAGTCATGGCGGCGAGGGCCAGTCCCAACGAGAGTCCCCGTGCGGTGATCCTGAACACAACAAGAGTCAGAATCAAGGATAACTCGACAACCATAATCAGTAAGCTGGCTAGTGGATATAAGCTGCATGGTCAGTTTGGGAACATAAGAAACAGCAGAAACATAAAAGAAGGATGACAAAAGAGAGCCTCATCCTGCAACAGAAAGAGAAGTACCATCTGCGGTCTGCACAATGATAGGGACAACAAGAGGACTAATGGAATCAAGACTCGAGGGATCAGATGTCATATGAAAAGAAGCTCTAGAGTCAAGAATCCATGGTGTGATACCTGATGAGGGTGGTGGTTTCTCACTAGAAGATTGAGTAGCAGCAGCGGAACCTGTCAGTGTAGTGGCAGCCATGCGACGCAGTAGTGTAAGAATCTCCTGAGTAAAGTTAGAACTAACAGAAGTCTGCTGAGTAGAGGCACCCAAGAGTCCAGTGCCCTTGGAAGGGCGTCCACCTCGATGAGCAAGGTCCTTCTTCTCCCTGTAGCAAAATTGCTCCACATGTGCGTTCTTATTGCAGTAGGTGCAGTGAAGGCCTCCACCCCCAGTGGCTGGAACTGGAGTAGGCGTCACTGTCAGATGAGTAGAGCGAGACGCCGCCAAAACTGAGGGAGACACCAGCAGGCCCGCGCCACGAAGACGAGTCTCCTCAGTACGAATAGCTGCAAGGGCCTCCAACAGAGTTACACGAGGATGACGAGCAAGCAGCTGGGCACGAATCTGCTCAAACTCAGCCCAAAGACGTGTCAGGAAGTCGTAGATGCGGCAAAGCTCCAAATGAGAGTGCTGACGCTGACAGTACTGGCAAGTGCGGCAAACCTCCGGTACCAAGGAATCAATCTGATGCCACACCGAAGACAGCTACACATAGAACTCATCCATAGTAGAATCACCCTGCTGTAGCGACTACTCCTGTCACACAATAGCCAGGTAAAGAGTCATCAGTAGGCTCATAGCGGTCGCGAGGTTGTGCCCACATCAACTATGCCGAAGACAAAGCAACAATGTCACCAGTAAGATGCACCTCCATGCTAGCAACCAAAATAGCAGAGGCACGAGCATCTTCATCAATCCATGTCTTGTTAGAAGTAAACTGAGTCTGAAAAGACTCCACAGCATCAACATAATCATCAGAGATCTTCTAGCGAGCAGCATCATTGGCCTCCTTGGGAATAATAGGCGTGGCAGGGGGAGTTGGACGAGGCGGACAGGATAGCTCGTCAGTAAGAAACTCCCACAGGCGCTGACCACGCATGTGAAGGCGCATATGGAGAACCCAGTCTCGATAATTGAGACCATCAAAGATGACCGGGCAGCGGAAACAGAAACGGTCCCCAAATAAGAGCCTATAGATGATGGCGTTTTTTTGGTACTGAACTCAAAATTCCTTCTCAAGTCGAAGAAGCCTAGCTCTGCTCTGGAGCCGAAGTCGGACCCCAAAGGAAATTGTAATTGCCTTTTTGAATCTGATTGGAATCCAAATTGCCTTATGCTCAGCATGATACCCAAACTTCAATCTTCTCCACGAGTGGTTAAGGCTCCAGGCCGAGCGATGCGGGCCAGCGAAAAGTGACGCGCTTGGCGGGCGCGCGGGAGACACCAGAGGGCGAGGTGGTGGTGGCCCGAGGCGGCCGGCTCAGGTGTTGCTAGCGGCTGAAGATAACGTTGGGGCCGGAGCTCGACGAGAAGTCGGAAGAGGAAACGGCTGGCGGCACTGGAGAAGAAGCAACAGCGGCGGCGCTTGGACGAGTCCCGTGCGACGAGTCTGGTGCTGGGCCGACGTGGGTCGGCGTCGCTCGGAGGCAGTCGGCATCGCTCAGAGGTGGTTGGCTTCGAGCGCAGACCAGCGGAGGCTGAAGGTGGCGCGCACGGAGTCGAGTGGTCGTGGTGCGCGGCGAAGATGATCCGGCGGCCAGCGCAGAGGATGAAGCGTCGGCGCGTTGATCGGAAACCAGGTAGGAGAGGCTTCATCGACCAAGGAGGTTTGGCAGAGGAGCCGGCGAGAGGAGCAGAGGCGAGCCAGCGAGAAGAGGAGAGGCGACGAGAAGCGCCACCGGAAAACAGGAGGCGCAAGGCAACGTCGGTGAGGAACTAACCCTAGAACCTTTGCTCGGATACCATGTTATGAATAGCAATTGTATTAATCATGAGGCCAATGGGCCAGTATATATACATATGTACATGAGGGTATAAAGAAAAAGCCTATATTAGGCAATATCTATGCAAAGCAAAAGCTCCTCATGATCCTGAATGAGCAATGTCTCGTACTCCCGGAAAGCATCTGGTCCAAGTGGGGAATTAACATATGCTGAGTGCCCAATCTGCAATAAATTCAGCAAAGGTTCAAAAGGCTTCTCACACAATTTAAGAATGATTTGAAATAGCTTCGAGAAGGTTCTAAAATAACAAGACGAATAACAATAGAAAGACGGGCATTTACACAGCATTTTAGCCGAGTAATGCAAAAGTTACAGTGGATTGCAACGAAAGCATTGTCCACAAACAAGTAGTGATAAACTCATACACAGCTACACTACACAAATAAGGTACTTCATGTCTCATGAGGACATTAAGCTGGGTCAGATAAGTTTTGAAATAGGGAACACGCAAGTTACCGTAGACTAAACATTTGAGGCGAAAAACGATCAAACAATGCAGATAGGGTACATGCTATCCTACCTACTCAATTTTATGGAAACAAATATGAATCTTGTTGCTTTTTTCAAAAGAATAAATAGGAACTTTCAGCGCCAGTCAAAATATACTAAGGGCATTTTGTTAACAATCTAGGTATTATTTTGATTTCATATTTGAATATGAAACATAATTCCAAAATAATCAAACACAGCAAACTAGACAGAATATACCACATATTTCTGAAAAGTAGATCTAGAAAAGATGTGAATGAGTTGAACAGAGGAAGAATTCTTACGACGGGCTTGATGACGAAAAGGAAGCAGCGCAGTTGTGACCGGCCGTAGAGGAAGTAGTCAACGCAGAGGAATCTCGAGCGGTCGCGTAGTTGCACTGTCCAGAAACCTTATTGCCGCCCCCGTGCAGGTTTTCGCTGTGGCAACGGTTCGGAGATCCCGCTCTCCTTGCCTCGCGGTGCACGCCGAGAGGAAGGTCGGCGAAGAACGAACAACACGAAGACGCAACACAGGTCACAGTGGATGAACGCGAGTGCCAGAGCAAAAAACTCCAATTCAGTCTGGACGTCTCCAGATTTTATAGCCTCGCATCAGTAACGGTCAATAAATTGACCGTTACATCACCATTATACGCTAGTAACTGCTGTCATCAAATTACTGTTTCTATTAGAAGCTGGCAGGAAAAATACGCGGAAATACGCGGTAATTCGCGAAATACATGCGCGCGCGTGCGTGTGACTTTAGCCATGCTCCTCACCCTCCATCTGCCTTATTACAAGGCATGGTGGGAGCTCTCCCTTTTAAATTGGTATTCTCCTCTCTCAACTAGCAATATGGTACTAATCTTTGTAGCTTTGGCATTAGAGATAAATGGGCCACTTGGGCCTTATTTCTAACAATCCCCCACCAATGTCGAAGCAGACAAAGACCCAAAAGTTTGATCACTGTGTTGAATTTTTGTTTAATATATCAGTGTTTCGGTGCAAGTCCCATACGGGTTGAACTTTCACCTAGAATAACGTGATCTATCCTTCCACAGCTAATGAATGGACTCAGCCTTGAATTCACAGCTTTGTGTGGTTAGATTTCACCCGAAATCTTAACTGATACTAGGCTGCCAAAGAACTTCACCTCAACGGAGCGTTAAGTGGTCATGCTCCCTAATCTTCTCATGAGCTTTCTAGAGAATGCCCCCTTTCTCGTGAACTGCGACCTCACAGTTTGGCTCAAGTAGGTGTATTCATTTTAGGTATCCTGTAGGCCGATACCTTTTCCTCTCATTAGGACACTAGAATACATTAAGATTTTAAATCAGCCTTCCATACAGATTAGAGTACTTAGAACATGGGTAGATTTAGTGTACTCTCTTGTTACAACCACAACTTGCTTTTCCCATTACCTAATTCACGGGATCTCCGATCAAAAGGATGGGCTACAATTGTGAAGTAACTCATATGGGCCTCATTCCCATGTCCTTCGACGCAATAGAAATCGCATTTCTTGTTAACCCTTTTGTAAAAGGGTCTGCCAGATTTTTCTCAGTGCGTATATAATTGACAGCTATAACTCCGGAGCATTTTAATTTTCTGACAGATTTAAGCCTGTGTTTCACATGTCTGGAGGACTTCATATTATCCTTAGTACTCATAACCTTGATCAACACTGTTTGGTTATCGCAGTACATTAGGATCGCCGGGATTGGTTTCTCAACCAATGGCAAGTCCAACAGAAGCTCTCTTAGCTATTCAGCCTCAAAAGCGGCTGTGTCTAATGCTACAAGCTCAGCTTCCATGGTTGATCGCGTCAATATAGTCTGTTTACATGACCTCCATGAGCAAAGACCCGCTAGTGTAAACACATAACCACTTGTAGCTTTGATCTCATCTCAGATCGAGATCCAATTTGAATCACTATACCCTTCTAATACCGGAGGGTATCCAAAGATAGTGAATTCCATAAGAGGTAGTACCTCTCGATAGCGCAACACTCTCTCAAGAGCTTCCCAATGATCATCTCCTGATTCGATGTAAACCGGCTTAATTTGCTCACAGCAAATGAGATGTCAGGTCTCGTTGCAGCAGATAAATACATAAGGGACCCTATTTTTTGTTAATATTTTAATTGATCTTTACCTAATCCATTTTTTTTGCTATTTTTTACAGTTGCATCATATGGTGTTGGGGCTACTTTTCAATTCTCATAACCGCAGCGGCTCAATAATTTTTTATGCATAATGGGGTGACTCAAAGTAATCCCATTCTCGATTCGATCAATTTAATATTTAGAATTACATCTGCCTCACCCATGTCTTTCATATCAAAACAACTAGATAAGAAAGACTTGACCTCGTCAATGATAGCAGTGTTGGTCCCAAATATAAGTATGTCATCAACATACAAACACAAGATTACTCCTTGACCCCCACCATAGCGATAATAAACACATTTATCCGCCTCATTCACAAAGAAACTAGCAGATGTCAAAGTTTTATCAAACTTTTCGTGCCATTGTTTAGGTGTTTGCTTTAAGCCATACAAGGATTTTAATAATTTGCACACTTTATTTTCTGTCCGATGAATCGCATAACCATCTGGTTGCTCCATATAGATTTCTTCCTCCAACTCTCCATTAAGGAAAGCTGTCTTTACATCCATTTGATGGATGTGTAGACCATAAGAAGCTGCTAATGCAATGAGCACTCTAATGGTAGTTAATCTGGCAACAGGAGAATAAGTATCAAAATAATCCTCTCCTTCTTTCTGGGTATAACCCTTGGCTACAAGCCTTGCCTTATACTTATCAACAGTACCATCAGGCCTCATTTTCTTTTTAAAGATCCACTTACATCCAACTGGTTTACATCCAGTAGGAAGTTCAGTGATCTCCCATGTTCCATTACCCATGATGGAATCCATCTTCTTCTTGGATGACCTCTTTCCAATACTCTGCATCAGGTGATGCATAAGCCTCTGAAAGAGTTTTTGGCACATCATCCACAAGATATACAATAAAGTCATCACCAAAGGTTTTCTCAACCCTTTGTCTTTTGCTCCTACGAGGAGCCTCATTTGTGACAATATTGTTATCCTCCTCGTGATATCACAAAATTTGGTTCAACAATATTTGGTAACTCAGAAGTAGATGGAAGATCAGAAGTTTTAGAATTTTCATTAAAGACTGATGCTCTCATTGGATAAATATTCTCAAAGAAATAAGCATCTCTTAATTCCATTATTGTGTTAGCAATAATCTCAGTGGAATCTGATTTTACTACTAAAAATCTATAGGCCGTACTGTTATGTGCATATCCCAGAAAAATGCAATCGACTGTTTTAGGTCCAAGCTTTCTCTTTTTCTGCAATGGTATATTGACCTTAGCCAAACAGCCCCACGTTCACAGAAAATTGATATTTGGTTTTCTCCCCTTCCATCCCTCATACGGAGTAATCTCACTTCTTTTAGTAATTACTCTGTTGAGGACAAAGATTGCTGTTAAGATAGCTTCCCCCCACCATGACTTAGGCATACCAGCACTCTCTAACATGGCATTCACCAAGTCTGTAGTGTCAGGTTTTCCTCTCACCACCCCATTAGATTGAGGCAGTATGGTGGTGTCACTTCATGGATTATACCATGCTCAGCACAATATTGGGAGAATTCCTGAGAGATATACTCTCCTCCACGGTCAGACCTTAACCTTTTAATTTTCTTTTCTAGTTGGTTCTCAACCTCGACCTTATAGATTTTGAAGTAGTTTAAAACTTCATCCTTTGTTTTCAGCAAATACACATAACAATAACGTGTTGCATCGTCTATAAAAGTTGGAAAATATCTTTTACCTCCTTTTGTCAACAATCCATTCATCTCACACAAATCAGAATGGATGAGATCTAATGGTGCCAAATTCTTTTCTTCCTCTAACCCCTTAAATGGTTTCCGAGGTTGTTTTGCTTGCACGCAAGATTGGCACTTTGATTCTTTGACAAGATCACATTTTGGAATTATTTCAAATCTGGACATTCGAGCAATGGTATCATAACCAATATGACATAAAAGAGAATGCCAAACATTGGATTCACAATTATTAACTTGAGTAGCAACATTTAAATTTAAACAAGACTCCAGTACACTTAAGCGGAACAGGCCTCCTCTTTCATAACCTTTTCCAATAAAGTTTCCAAACTTGGACATTACAACTTTATTAGACTCAAATACTAGCTTATAGCAATCTCGACATAATAGGGAACTGCTAACAAGATTCTTATTTATTGTTGGCATATGCTGCACGTTTCTCAAACGAACAGTCTTCCCTGAAGTGAGCTTCAGTTCTACCGTACCAACACCACGCACAAAAGCATGCGACCCGTTCCCCATTAGGACGGAGGAAGCCCCTGCTGCCTGGTAAGAAGAAAATAGAGATATATCAGAACATACATGAACATTTGCACCAGTATCAACCCACCAATCAGTGGATTGACATGCTGAAAAAACAACAAGAGAATTACCATACCCTCCTGAAGTAGTTCCCTCACTTATGGTCACGTTGGCAATTTTCTTGCCATGCTCATTGCTTTGCTTTTATGCGGAAGCAGCAGTCTTTAGCCATGTGACCATCTTTTCCGCACACATAACAGGTAATGTTCTTCATATTTTTCTTCTCAAACTTCTTCTTGAAGCTAGTATTCTTGTTTGGTTTCAAGCCTTTGTTGTTGCTGCTGCCACCCTTCTTCTCAATCACATTTGCGTTGTTTGTTTCCTGAGAAGAAGTTTTTGGTGCATCTTTGGCTCTGGCTTTTTCTTCCACGTCGAGGGCTGCAATGAGATCTTCAATTGAAATCTCTTCCCTCTTGTGTTTTAGACCAGTGGCAAAATTCCTCCAAGATGAGGGAAGTTTAGCCACAGTGCCGCGACCACGAATTTTGCAGGTAAAGCACATCCCAAATGTGCAATCTCGCCCACTAGTAGCTGAAAGTCATGCGCTTGAGCAACAATCGATTTAGACTCATCCATGGTAAAATCGAATAGTTGCACGCATGTATACAACCAGCGACCAGCCTCAGCTTCTGCATATTTTTGTTCAAGAGCCAACCACAACTCAGTGGCAGATGTGTAATTCATATACACATCGTATAACTAATCTGCCAAGATGGTCAGAATGCAGCCCAATGCGGTGTTATTCGCATTCTCAAACTGCGCATTCTCCTCATCCGTAAGCGGGTATTGAGGGAAAATCACCCACCACATACCCAGAGACATGAGCCAAAACTTGGCTCTAGTCTGCCACCTACGGAAGTTCTGACCATTGAACCTCTCAGGTTTCATGGCATCACTTGCACCAGCCATTGCTGAATCACAATCACACAAATAATACCAATAAGGTTTCTGGATTGTTAACAATCTAGGTATTATTTTGATTTCATATTTGAATATGAAACATAATTCCAAAATAATCAAACACAGCAAGCTAGACAGAATATACCACATATTTCTGAAAAGTAGATCTAGAAAAGATGTGAATGAGTTGAACAGAGGAAGAATTCTTACGACGGGCTTGATGACGAAAAGGAAGCAGCGCAGTTGTGACCGGCCGTAGAGGAAGTAGTCGACGCAGAGGAATCTCGAGCGGTCGCGCAGTTGCGCTGCCCAGAAACCTTATTGCCGCCCCCGTGCAGGTTTTCGCTGCGGCAACGGTTCGGAGATCCCGCTCTCCTTGCCTCGCGGTGCACGCCGAGAGGAAGGTCGGCGAAGAACGAACAGCACGAAGACGCAACACAGGTCACAGTGGATGAACGCGAGTGCCAGAGCAAAAAACTCCAATTCAGTCTGGACGTCTCCAGATTTTATAGCCTCGCATCAGTAAATTGACCGTTACAGCACCATTATACGCTAGTAACTGCTGTCATCAAATTACTGTTTCTATTAGAAACTAACGCCATTATCATGGCTGTTTCAATTCTCAGAAACCGAAATTTAAAAAGGGTTTAAACGTGCCAGGATTTAATCCACCGCACGGCGACCCGCGATGTCGCAAGTCACAAGTCACGCGGGAAAAATACGCGGTAATTCGCGAAATACGCGCGCGCGTGCGTGTGACTTTAGCTATGCTCCTCACCCTCCATCTGCCTTATTACAAGGCATGGTGGGAGCTCTCCCTTTTAAATTGGTATTCTCCTCTCTCAACTAGCAATATGGTACTAATCTTTGTAGCTTTGGCATTAGAGATAAATGGGCCACTTGGGCCTTATTTCTAACACATTTTTCTATGAAGAAAGTTACAATTTAAGGAAAAAAATTATTTGGCAGGATACAAGCACTTCAGAAGCAATCTGGACATCACTAGTAACCAGGGTCCAGGGTTCACAAAACCGCGAAAAACCGTTCGAAAACCGCGGTTTTCGACCTTACCGCTCCGGTTCGAGATCCAAAACCGCTTCTGGTAAACCGGTCTAATTCAAAAAAAATTAAAAATTTGAAAAAAATTATGTGTCCGGTTTTTCGTGAAAACCGAGCGAAAAACCGCGATTTTCTCCTGTGAGTTTGACCCGAATTCAAATTAGTTTGAAATTGCGTATGTTCGGTTTTTCACGGTTTTCGTGCGGTTTTTCACGAAAATCGGTACCGCCGGACTTATGACACTACAGAATAATGGATTGAGACATTTTTTCGATTTCGGCAATTCGGTATGTCTTTTGTACCGTGTTTTTGGGCCGTTTCCAGAGTTTGGGCTTTTCCGGGGGGAATTGGGCCTTCCGGGGGAGTTTGGGCCTTGGGGGATCTAGCTTGGGCCTTGGGGGACCATTGTGGGCCGAAGGTGGGGGGAGAATTAGCCCATGTGGAGGAAGTTTTGGGCAGCAAGGCTTCTGCCCTAGCCCCATGCGCCCCACCCCCTCTCCTCAACCCTGGCCGCCCCTCCCATTGCCTCCTTGCACCTCCACCTCCCCTAGCCGGCCCTAGGAGGGATCCACCCCCATCCCTTGCTGCCACACCCCTCCATTCCGTTGTCCTCACCTTTGGGAAGCTCCACGACGAGAGGATTCGGCGGATTTGGCGCGTGGAAGGAGATCGGGGGACCGGGAGGAGATGGTTTCGTCGTTCGAACAGTTCTTCGAGGGAGGTAAGTGTTGGTAAATCCTTTTGTAGGGTTATGATGCTCGTTAGAAGGGATATTCAATGCCTAAGATCCATGTTTATGTGTTCTTCCTAGATGATATTAGGAAAATTGCAATGCTGTCCCATGTTCTGTCCTCGGGCAGATTTGCACCCTGACCTAGGGCTTGCATTTTGGCAATTTTAAAGGCATTTTATGATCGGTCGGCTGTTAGGAAAGTTGTATATAATTTAATTATCTTTCAATGGACACCAAGAACGTGAAATTCCATTCGTCCGTTTAAAAGTTATGGCTGTTTTACCGAACGCTGTCAAATCTATAACGAGATTGGGACAGATCGTGTTCATCTGTAGATTAGACAATTTTAGAGGCCGATTCAGTCTTCGCGAGTACTTAGTAAAAGCTAGAAAATTTTCTAAGATTCGAGAAAATGTACTCGTTTACTTGATTTGGACTTTTAGAACTCAAGCTATGCTAGATAGAAGCTCGCTCTGTTTTCAGGTTTTTGGAGTGGGTTGCGAAGTCGGGGTAGTTCATCGCTCTTGTACTGTTTTGTGGGTAAGTTTTGAGTGTATTGTATCTATGTGCAGGTGGTGTGACCCCAGGAGTGCCCTCAACCTCTCGCCACTCCGTCGCTCACGGTTGAAGGCAAGTGTATTGGGATGGGTTTGGGTATTGGATGGTTAATAGACTTGCATAGGACAATATGGGTACATGAGGTGTTAACTTGCCATGCTTGTTATTTGCTTATGATATGATGAACATGGATACATATTGGCTATAAAATTGTTGTATTAAATATTTATGCAAGTTCATACATGTTCATGTCATATGTGCATTCATAATGGAAGAGACGTCCCATTCTGATGCGGGTCTCTGTGTTCACACATAGTGAACACGAAAGACCTACCTCATAGTCCCATCCACGGTTGTGTATGGGAGTGAGTCAGTAAGAGTAGGCACCCTCTATCTACGGGATGGAAGGGGAAAGAGGGTGCACGCCGACGGGTGTGCACTCGGCAATACCGGTATGTGCTTCAAGGAGACATGTGCATTGCATTGCATATATGATGATGTTAATGAGATGTGTACAAGGTGAATATGAAATGCTTATGATGTTGAATATGAGATGTAGTGATGATGGTATTGAAAACTGTTTTCGTGTTCCATTACAATATACTTGCTGAGTGATGAACTCACGCTTGTGTTTTATGATGTTTTAGGTACCTTGAAACCGGCATGCGGGAAAGGGTCGTAGCGGCACATCTTCACGTAGCTTTATTCATTTAGACAACTACATTTTTACCATTTGTAGTTGTGATAATAAGTTTTGCGCTGAAACTTGGAGTAGGCCATAAGTGTGTGCTTGGTTATATCATTTAATTCGTGTAGCTCATGAAGTGGTTGAAGTTCATTATTCTGGACTTAAAATGTTGCTATATCTCTCGTTATCGCTGTTTTAGATGTCATTCATTATGATATATCTTATGATGTTATTGCGGTTGCTTCAAAACATGGAAAAATAAAGGAGATACTGCCGAAATTTTCGGTTAAAGCATTTACGCCCTTGCTGTAATTTAATTTTAATCGTGGTATTTAGTTGCTGTTTCCTCTATGTTTGGTGACATCTAGGGCATACTAGATGCCGGAGTGTTACAGGACTAGCGAAATTCGCGTTCGAAATGGTTTTGTGAACCTGCTAGTAACAAATTCTTGCAAGGGTGAAGCACCTCGAAAATAGCTGTCAATACAGTACAATGTGAAACCATTCCATGGTTGCCCAGGCAGCGCAGAATATACCGATGTGCATCACTAACATCTTCCTTGCTGGATGAGCAAAACTTGAGTGCCAGTCAGCAGCCTACAACACAGGATATGGCCGGTGATCAGGTAAAAAAACAGAAGAACAAAACAGACCATTTCTGGCACACAAAAAAAATGTCACATTTCCTTCTTTTTATAGCAAAGTACAGAAAACCTTGGTTTCATAGTAAAAAACACTATATAACATGCAGGTTACTAGGCTTGGCATTTCCCATTCACTAGAAGATCGGAGTGAAAATAGAAATATGAATAATATTATATCTATTAAGTGGGGAAGATTTCGCGAGCATTCAGCCTATCCACGTCAGCGTGTTTTGCGGAAAGACCTTCCTGCTTTGGGTGATTGCGTAGAAATTGGAAGGAATCTGGCCGTTTATCTTCTCGGTTCGTATCTATCGCCCGTCCACGCGTTGCGAGCGCCGGCCCAAGTGTTGCCAAAAAAATTGCCCTCTGCGGAGCCCCCGAGGGCCAGCTTCCCATTTCCCCGCCGTCGTTACGATGCCCTCCGCCCGTTCCCCTCCCCGCCTCCTCCCTTTGTTCCCCTCTCCTGGACGCCTCACTCTCTACCGTGGATCGATTTCGTCTCGCTTCTCAATCTAGTTGTTTGAGATGCTATTCCGGTGCTTGGTTCTTGATTTGTGCTGGAGTTCAATCCACACGGCGCAATGGTACAAACCTTTTTCTTTGGCCTAGATGGATGTACTTTGTCTCGCCTCTTGATCTGGTTCTTTGAGATGCTATTCTGGTGCTTTCAATCCGTTCCGTAATGGTAGGAACCATTTTTTTTTGCATGGATGGATCGATTTCGTCTCGCCTCTTGATCTGGGTCTTGTTCTTCTATAGATTAGCGATTTCTATCGATTGGGAATTTAGCATGCATATACTTACATTTTTTTTAGTACCATTTTCTTACCATGGATTGGTGACTGCCAAGGTGTTCAGCTTGGATTAATATGTGCAAAAATTATCTGACCACTTTGTGCTTCAACATATAGTTCTGCGTTCTGTGAAGTCTAATAGTAGTATTTTCTACATTCTAGATCTCCTTTCCATGAACAAGCAAAGGTGAAAGGGAAGAAACATGAGTGATTATTATACAGAGGTGAAGGTATTTTCTGAGTTTTTCTGTTAGAAGCACCTTCCACAGGTATGTTGGGGGTTGGATCTACAGAGTGAACATGAAAGATGTATCACATGAGCTGCTTATGTCGTGCGAGCTGTCATAGTTAGAGATTATCTAAATGTTTGTGTTGAAAACTTATCGATGCTTAACTGGTTCAGCAACAAAATATCCCTATCTTAAACTTACTTTTGTTTTCTTTAGGAAATCAAAGCTTGCTATATGCGACAAAATGATTATGGGAAGACTGTTTCTTCGATGGATCTATTGGTGCCTTGGGTAAGCACATAGACGAAATCTCAAACATTCCATCATATGTATAAATTTTAGTGTGTGAACGAATAAAGTGGAAGAGAAGATTTTATCTATTTGAACCGGTAGCTTTGACGATATAAATATGTTCCTATTCAATTTCAGGTTGGTGGACTTGTTGGAGGTATGGTTAAGAAAGAAATAAAGAGGCTGATAGAGGTGAAAAGGACCGTACATACATTTGTAGTTCTTTTTTTTTGTTATTGTTTCTATCTATTCAATGTATTTTAGCATCTGAGCACTCTATCAGAACCCTTCTTGTTCCTCTATAGCTAGCTATGCTCTTCACAGGTAAAAAGCATGATAAATGACCCCTGCTTGGATTGCAAGGTACTACTTTCTCTTCCAAGACAGTGATCTTGGGATAACACATATTATAATGAGTGTCACAACCACACATTATTGCTGTTTAACTGCTAATGTTCCATCAAAGCTTACTATTGCTTCTGTCACATTGACCTATAGGTGCTTACACTTTGCTAACTCAGTTTGGAGCCTTATCTACCTTGGTGGGTAGTCGATGTTTTTGGATGGCACTGGTATTACTAATATGCTCAACATATAGGCTCTTAATTATGGCAAATGAAGGCATAATCTTGACCTCTATCAATTATGAGTCCCTTTAGATTTCATCATTCTTTGACCTTGTGTTATCATTTATCACTACATTAATGGTGGCGTGGCATAATTCTGACGCCTTGCATTGAGGAAGGATACATCTATATTATGGCATGCCAAATCTGAGATCACTTCATGTGTAGATTTGTGGCTCCTTTGTTTAAACACTTTTTTTGTGTTCCATATCTATATGCTTACCATTTTGTTGCTTTCCATATTGATTTTTACTGATTGGCAGGTTGCCTCTGGTGTTAATGGTGCAACGACAGTTTCTACCACTACGTTTTTTGCTCATAAGGTCTTTCCAAAAAGCGCTGCCAATATCATCTTACTGTCTTATTTATCTTGGTTTGATTCGATAGCCATTTTCGTGTTTATGTATGCTATCAATGTGTAGTTATTCGCAACTGTTGATCTCTATAGCAAAATAAGTTATTTTAAAATTCAGATTGACATACCGATTTTCATAACTGGACGAATTGGAGGTGTGCACAGACATGGTAAACAAAGTAAGTAGCTTCCGTTTGTACAAGGATTCCTCATTTAGTTGCACAGTATTCCACTTCTTTTTTATTAGATTTTTCTAAGTTATGAAGGGATGAAAGTCATAGCATTCCTATTTTGATATCAGATCATTGACTACTACCATTGACTAAATGAGGATGTTTTCACAAAAACAAGTAAATGAACTAACAATGGTTCTTTGTTTAAAGATATGTTTGACAGATTCGATTTTGTCTTTAGCTGTTCAAGTGTGTTTTCACAACATGTTTGAGCCATTTGTTTGTTGCAAGTGTACCGTTATAAAAAAGTATGTGGCAAAGAAAATAACTAGAAATTATATTTACAGAAACCTAAATGGGCTAAGCACCAAGATGAAGACTGCTTCGAGTGGGCTTGCCTTTGTGTAGGTTAGTTAGTTCTTCGTTGCCTAAAGGACATACTTAATTTAGACATGCTACAATCAGCGCATTTGTCTACCTGCCAGGACGCTACGGTTTGCCCCGTTTTATTGCTCCTCTAGAATTTAATTACTGGAATGAACTATGCCATCAAGGAGTGTAGTGCCGTAGTTGTTTGCTAAACATGTATCAAATGTTCATAGGTTCTTGCAAAATAAAGTTCTGAGAAAGATAGTGCAGAATATAACTTTGGTACGATGTTCTCCCAATTTTTGTCGTGGGAAATAGTGGCGATGGTAATGATAGGACTAGCATTAGTGCAGCTCATCAAACCAAACTTTGGATTCTTTCAATGATTTTGAGTGACACATTTGTTGAATGATCATCCTCATCTCCTTTAAGAGCGTTCGAGATTTCAGCTCCTGTTGTAGTTAGACATCATTGGCGTACCGATTGTAATCTTTTTCCTTGATCTTTTTTCCTGCGGCTAATGGGCATTGCTTTAGTCATGAAGGTATAACAAAACTTAAAGCTTGCTATTGTCTTCTACATGTTGTTGTCTCATGAAACTAAAATCCTAATCTTACAGACAATTTTCCATCATTTTCTATATCTTATCGTTACCGTTTTATTGACATTTCAGGATAAAAAAAAGGGCACATGAGACGAATGACCTGTGCTAGCGGTTTGTCATCAGACAAAAGCTTAAGATAATCAGCTTGCATATATTGTCATCTCGAAGAGCTTAAGACTAATAAATAGAAGATGTGTTGTTCATGCACCTATTTCAGTACAGGCTGGTTACGCCTCTAGGGTTTTTTACCACTAATTTTTGTTTGTTAATTTCTATCCCTGTGGTCGATAGAGTTGTAATTTGTTTATCGAAATCCAAAGAAATCTTATGCCTTGCTGTCTTGCTTTCATGTCAAAGGCGTTTATTGGTCTATAGAATGTCATTTTTTTCATACTTTCATTTAAGATATCTCTGTCCTCCTACAACTTTTGAGCTCTATATTCTCTGTCTATATGCCAATGTGATCATCAACTATAGATGTGTTACAGCTGTGATGCTGTTGTTAAAACGGTGCCTAGCCAAACTAACATCACCTCACACCAACATTTTAACAGACTTTTTTTTCCTCGCGAAGTACTGCACGGGCGCAGCGTAGCGCGCCCTCTCTATCTAGTAACACTCTAATGCCTGAAAGTTTTGGAGCTCAATCAGCCTAGCCACGTCGCCTTCTTCGCGAAGGCCCCCTTAGAAAAATTTAAAATTGCAGATAGGTCCTTCCACCGCTACTTTTACAAAAAAGACCCTACAAAATTTGAAATTATGTTTAGATCCCCCAGGTTTTTTTTGACAAAAATGTCCCTACGATAATCATCGGACCAAATTTCGCACAGCGCAGCGTAGCGCGCAACCATGCCTAGTTGTACAGAAGCTCAAGATGTTGCAAGACCAATAGGCACTACTAAACAAAAATAGATATTATCGAAAACTAAAAGAAGGGACAATATGAGTTGCCATACGTCTAGAAATAAATGCCATCAACAAAACCTTATGGTGTGTTTGGTCAGAGGGATCACCTCATCTTAGGATGGATTGGTCTACCATGGAATCATCCCAAAAATTTGGTGGGGTGACACTGTCCCTCATTTTATACTAGACATGTGCTTATGAGGGATGTGATGGACCGATCCATTCCATTCCTCAAACCAAACAAGAGCAGTAAAGAGTGCATAAATCATCAAAACAATAGTCGAGTCATGCTACAGGATATTCATTAAGCATTCAAGTTGCAATCGACACAACTAGTACAAAACATTGCATCATCATCAAATTACAGGGCAATAGGCAAGGTGCGGGTTTCAGTAGTTCCTTGATTTTCGATAGCAAGGGCGTAAGGGAACCTCACAGCATCAACAGGCACTACTGCAAAAAGATTTATATTAGACGTCTCATCACAAACGGTTTTGATACATCGTCTATTATAAGAAATATCAGAGACGGTTCTAAAGTGCAATTGTCAGTGATAACATTACAGACGGTTCTAAAGTGCAACCGTCAGTGATATACAACAATATCACAGACGGTTTTGGTATAAAACCATCTGTGATGACTCCTGTAGTCATCACAAACTGTTCATCACAGACGGTTTTATTTAGAAACCGTCTATGATATAAATGTACATCACAGACGGTTTTAACCAAAAATCATCTGTGATCTCACCCTTATAATCCTCACCCGATTGTGGAATTGATGTGGTATTTTGCAATTTAGCTAAGTCTATACATTGCCATGACTTGGATACTACAAATTTTAACTAAGTGTTCAATTGTAAAGAGCATCCAAGTCACGGTAAAATTGAACATTTAGTTAAAATTTGTCATGGTCCCATGTCATAGTAAATTCGGAGTATGAGAATACTAAAATCAGTGTTCGGGTGCTTTGTGAGATTAAGGGGAGGGAGACACGTTATATTTCAAATGCGATCATACCAACACTACAGTACTAAATTATGTCAGAACTCCAAAGTTAAGCGTGCTCGGGCGAGAGTAGTACTAGGATCGGTGACCTCTTGCTCGTATAGCGTTAAAATCGGCGGTAGAACTCATTAGTTAAGCGTGCTTGGACGAGAGTAATACTAACTAGGTCAGAGTAATACTGACTAGGACGCGTTATGTTTATTAGTAGTGCTGAATCAGTGTCGGTTTGTAACGCCCTAGTTTTCGCCTTCTGGAGAAAATCTAATTTAAATAAAGTAGATTCCAAAAATTTGGAGTTTTTGTAACACCCCGGCATTTAATATGCCTGAATGCTACCAAACATGAGCTAAACAACATCTAAATACCACAATTAAACATAAATTCCAGCAAAGGCGCACATGCTAAAACCGAGATTTCGGCAGCATCTCCTTTGTTTTAACATGAATTGAAGGAGCAACAACAGTATAGCAATATAAGGCAATATGAGAGACAGCTAAAACAACAATAATTAAAGACTTAATGACAATATAAGTCTATTATCAAGCACTTAATGTCTCCAAGGATCAAACGATCAATAAATCTCTCATATAGCAAAGCTAAACATTAAAGCAATAATCATCACACGCAGTTTATAATCAAACTAATTGAATGACTTGTGGAATCAAAATGGGTGAAGCTACGTGCGAACGTGTGACTATTTCCCTTCCCCGCATGCCGTTCTCATGGTACCTAAAACAACAAGAAAACACAAGCGTGAGTTCAAAACTCAGCAAGCATATTGCAATGGTACAACAAGAACAATTACATAGCAATAATATCTCACATCATGTAAACCATCTCATTCATGGTCACATATTATCATCATCATCAATATGTATGAAGTGCAATGCGATGCTCATGTCTCCTTGGAAACTCATACCGGTATGGTTGAGTACACACCCGTCGGTGTGCACCCTCTCCCCCCTTCTATCCTGAAGATGGAGGGTGCCTACTCCTCGCTTCCGTTCACCACGGTGAATGGAATCACGATGTAGGACTTACTCATTGGCTCTCCGGATTAGTCATAACTTTCTCACCGACCTTCCCGGACTAGTTATGACTTTCTCACCGCCCAGGCCATGTAATCATGCCATGTATGCAATTATGCCAACATCATAATTAACTCGTACATTAACACATAGCATCATATCATGATAAACATACTCATCATATCATTGGAAATCATTAAAGCATGGCAAGTGATCATCTCATATAATTAATCTCATCTAGTCTCAACTAGCAACCTACAAACCGCTATTCATTACAATACACTTGCCTCAACCACGGGCGACGGATTGGCGGGAAGTAGAAGGCACTCCCGGTGTCACACCACCTGCACATAGGGACCACACACTCACAATCAAGCCCACAAAACAGTACGCAAACCCTCATCTACCCCGACATTGCCAACTACTCTCAAAACCCGAAAACAGCGGTTCTGTCCCGTCGGGACAGCAGCCTTCCAGATCTCTTTCTTGGGATCAGTAAGTACCAGATGCAGAGTTGTTTTACAAACAACAGCCCCCGTCGAGCTGAAGATGGCGCCTTTTGAAGCTCTGTATGCCAGAAAAGGCAGAATACCCTTGTATTGGAAAGAGACCTGATATTCTGAAAGAAGCCGAAGAGCAGGTCAGACAGATCCGTGTAAATCTGAAGACTGCCCAGTCGAGATAGAAGAGCTATGCTGATAACCGCTGGCAGGAATCAAGTGTAGCACAGTGCCTGAGCATCCGATGCCTTTTGAAGAAGATGAAACTAAAAGAAGACCTGTCATGTCCGGAGTATCCCGCCAGGATTTTGGATGAAGCTGAGCGCCGGACTCGAAGTCGTGTGACCAAGTTCTGTGAGGTTCAGTGGAGCAGTCATTCTGAGAAGAAGGTTACCTGGGAGCGAGAAGAAGATCTCCGAGCAGAGTTTCCCGATCTCTTTCTTTCTCCGTCCGAATCTCAGGGACGAGATTCTTTCTAAGGGGGGTAGGTTTGTAACGCCCTAGTTTTCGCCTTATGGAGAAAATCTAATTTAAATAAAGTAGATTCCAAAAATTTGGAGTTTCTTTGGTGTTTATATTAACCTGGCATCCATTCCTATCCAAAATCGGGATTTGATTCCCCTCCGGTCGAAAAATCGGATTTTCCAGTTCCCGCCGGTACCCGAAATTTCACCCGAGTCCAAAAATGCTCTAAAATCCCCAAACCACTTCAATTGTGTTCCAAATATTCCAAAATGATTTTAGAAATCATTCCCCGGATTTTTGGACCTTCGTTCCTATTTTATCTCGCGCGGCTTTTGTTTAATGCCTGCGATCCGCGCCCGAATATTTAATTCCACAAAAATCATCCAAATTCAGCGGAACCAATTTTATTGGGTCCCAAATATTCTAAAATAGTTCTAAGAATTTTTCCGGAATTTTTAGACCATTTTTCCTTATTTTCTCTAGGGCGAATCATTTACGTAAAGGAGGACCAATGGGAGAGTGCCACGTGGCGATGAACAGTACACTGTCTTCTGCCTCTAGCCATGGAAAACAACAGAGAGCTCCAAACCATGCTCTAATGGCTAGGGCATCCTTCAAACGTTCATATCTCCCTCAAATCAACTCCAAAATGCGAATGGTCGGTTCCGTTGCCGCGACGTCGATCTCTTGCCATTCCCCACCTTGATGAGCCGCCAATCTCGCCGGAATTCACACGAACGACCAAAAACCAAAACGGGCTTAAATGCTCATAACTCGAGCGTTTCTTCATCAATGCGGGCGTTTCCACTTCCATTCTCTCCGTATACAAGTGCTCTTTCCGGTGGTATGATCCACTCTTTGCCTCCTTCATTCGTTTGCCCGGGAGATCAAGAAAACCAACGCCGGGTCGCTCTTTTTCGGTGTTCTTCGCGTTCGTGCTTGTAGATCCCTCTCCGGTGAGCCATTCTTCATGCCACTTGGTTCCTTGTGACCGTGGATGAGTCTAGAGTCTAACCCGACAATCAATTTTAGGTTCTCTCAAGAATTGGAGGCGAATTTCGGGGTTTTGTTCATTCGGCCGAAGCTCCGTTCGTCGCCGATTTCATCGCCTCCGGTGAGATTCAACTCGATTCCTTCCTCCAATAGCTCCCTAAGGTTGTTATCTACTTGATCCATGCTTTTGTTTGGGTCGATTCCATGCGAAAATGGTTGAAAAATCATTTTTTTTTGGAGAGTTGAGCTTTCTGTTTTTTTTTGGTTTTGGGGTCTCTGTACATGTGCGTGCTTGGGCTTGCGCCTCCGGCCGGCCCGCGCCGCCACGCCGCCGCCGGACCCCCTCCCCTCGCTGGCCATGACCCCTTTCCCCCCTCACCTTTCCAAGCTCACTTGCCATCCATGGCTTCCATGGCATGAACCAAAGCAAGAAGACAAGCTCACTCAATGACATGTGGGGCCACCTTGCCATAGAGATAGGACCAAGTCAAAGTCAAAGTCAGAATTTGGACCAGTCAAAAAGAGAAAGGAATATTCCGCGGAATATTCCTGATTTTCCAATTTTTCGAAATTCAAACTTCGGAAGCTGATAACTTCTCCGTCCGAACTCCGTTTGACCCCATTCAAATTTCTAAATTCATCTAAAATCAAGATCTACCTGCCAGTATTATTTTTGTAATTTTTAGATTTATTTTATTTTATTTATTTATTGCCTCGATTTGCGCGTAGCCGGGGACCCCGACGCGACCGCCGATTCCGCCGCCGGACTTCAAAGAGTTCAACATCCTCGCTGTGACCGAGGCAAGTCTCCTTGACGCATGTTGATCCCATGATTTATAAATGTTTTACACTGTTTTACAACTTGCATCGCTATTTATATTAAAGGATGATGTTAACGTTAGGTTGTTAGTTATACCTGTTGTCCATACCTCCTTGATATTGTTATCCATAATCCTTTGTCGCCCTAGTATAGTAGTCCACCAATGTAACTGTTTTTGGAAAAATATTCTTTTATTAGGGAAATAACTATTTGGAAGACAGTTTGGATAGAACATATTAGTATAGACTATAGATTGAAGCTAGAACCCAACTTGATTGGAGATTTCATGAATATTAGTGTTGAAAGGGATTATTAGTTATGAAATTTATTTATGAACGTTGATGGTTGAAATATTGTGAAGTTGGATTGTGATAGTAGTTCACACTGTAATGAATTGGGGGAAATTGTGGAAGATGTATGGTGTTGTGAAGTATTCATGATGGATTAAATAAATTATTGCAAGTAAATAATATGTTGAATTGGATTCCTTGGGCTGATAAAGTAGTATCAAATGAGAATCAGAGTTAGTTGGATTATTAGTGTCTGTTGGGAATTATTACTAACGGACTGATTAAGAAATAGATGATTATGGAAATATAGATATGTGATAATCATTTAAGGAGAATTGTGAATAATGTAGAATATGTGTGGTTTATTTAGTTATCTTGGTATCGGTGTTAATGGAAACTACTATTGACGATGAATTAGTAAAATCCCAGTTTTGTGGAATAATATTTGGTGGTTTAGTAAATGATGATAGTACGTATTCTTGGGGGATTAAAGTAAATAATCTAGAGGTGATCATGTGAATGATTCAATATATGATATTATGAAGTATTATCGGTGGATTGTATTCTAGACGATTAGAGATAATATGATGAAGTATTCTCGGTGGATTAGTGGATGATTTTATGAAATATTCTTAGTGGATGATAAGATTGATCGTCGTTTGAAGGATGGATAAATCAATAATACCAATTATAGTCAAGGGAAATACTTCATATACGAACATGATTGTAGTTTAATATGATTTTGGGAGTTATGATAGTATCAGGTTGTACTTCCTACTTGTTGGATGCTATATTGAATTGGATTATTCTTATGATTATAAAATTTATAGAAATAGAAGGATTATTGGAGGATATACAAGTGATTATAAGGATTGTAATCAAACCCGGGGATTTGCATTTTATAAAATAAACTATTGGTGGAAATAGAATAGTTCGGTAGAAATGCTTAGACTCGCAATCGGTCAGTATTCACCTATGGGTGGGAATTTCAATTTAACTCTTGAAACTCGTGTGGAAAGCTATAGGCAAGGAGTATTGCCGTTGGTTTACAAAATAAAAATAAAATGAAAAATGGTTTGGACTTGGGCGGAATGGTTTGTTTGGCGGGTGCGGATTTAGCACTAGTTTTCATGGTACAAGTACCGCCCCAAGTCAATTAAGGACCGACGCTTATGACTGTCTCCATTCTAAGCATAACCGTACAACCACATGTCAAAGTGGGCACGACCTGGCTGAATAATTTGTAGAAACCTAACTTAGACTCACCAAACGGTGGAATGTGAGCGCCGGATAGAGGCATTGTTGTTGTTTTTCTCACACGGCGCAAGAGGGGCTTACATCTTGGGTGGATATAACCCTAACGGGTGAAACCTCGGCCGGGTGGGTCGGAGTTAGGCGTATACATTGTAAAGGCCTTGTCATGATATCCCGGCAAGCACACCTAAGGCGGTGTGCTAATTGCATGGCATCAAGGGAATATCATGTCTTGTGGGTAAAGTTGTACACCTCTGCAGAGTTAAAACTATTCGAATAGCCGTGCCTACGGTCCAAAGGCAAAGCTTCTTGAATGTTTTCATCTTGGTAGACATTGGTTTTGGTTTCAAACTAAACACTAGTTTGTTTTGGGATCCGGAGCGGTTAGAACTCTCGGTGTGCTACAGCGGCTAAAGCCAGGTAGGTGGAAGGAACCTGATTTTGTGAACCGTGGAAGATAGAGCCATGTGGATGGATTGAACCCTGATTTTGTTGAGATGTGGCGGATAGAGCCTGTATATTAGTGAGTGGTGGTTAGAACCTTCACTGCAATATTACATAATTCAATTATTAAAAAGAAGTGCTCAAATATGCTTTGTGAAACTTATTAACAAGTATGATTTGATGAAACTTGGCTTTATGCAAAAGAACCATATTAAGCCATCTTTGAATAGCCTACATTGTGCATAATTTCCCAGACTTGCTGAGTACTTTATGTACTCACGTGCTACATTCCAATCCTCTCTCAGAAGTGAAAGAAGCTATCAAGGAATTCCAACGATTAGGGCGCGTTCTCCACTCGATTGCCTGTGGGCATTTGGATGGGTCGCCTTGGTGTTTTTCGTCTTCCGCTGCAGTTGTTCAAGTTGTTCTGTCTGTTCAGGCCGTAATGGTAAACCTTGACCTTAAGGTCTTTGCTTTTATTTGGAGTTGGTAAACCGGGGGCCTACACGGTTATGCATATCATAGACTGTTCTTGGCTAGAACCGTCTGTGATAACAGATTATCACAAATGGTTTGTGAATAGAACCATCTGTGATAACAGATTATCACAGACGATTTGTGGATATAATCGTCTGTGATGTGTATTTTCACAGACGGTTCATAAATCGCCTGTAATATGCAACGATTATCACTGACGCATAGTTACAGACGGTTCGGAAAACCGTCTGTGATGACGGTTTTAAACCGTCTGTAATGCCCTTTTCTGTAATGTGTCCTCCAAGCTGCATACTGCACGAGCACCGAGCTCAAGAAGCAGAGGGAACGCCCCTATGAACTGGAACGCCTCCAGGGTGCCCGCATCGACGTACATCTGTGCATCTGCGATCTCATCTCCAATCTGCAAAGCAAAGTAGCAATAACCCAAAAAAAATAGATTTCGATAGTAAAAGCTGGGAAGATGATATTTTTACATAAAAATTCATTATTTCTTCTCAACTTTTTTTTTTCGCAGATCGAGTTAATCACGAACGAGTAACACCGAATCCTTCAAAAGCTAAAAAGATCGCGTTTTGACAAGTAAACCAGCTTCATTTTCATCCATTACTCGTTCCAATACTATTTAGAACCTGTCCACCAAGTATCAAAATATGTGCAAATTACACCTAAAGATGGCTTTGTAGTGTTATAAAATGATGGTGCTCATCAACCACAATACTGTTGAGAAATTAGACAATTTCCAGATTAAATTCCGGATATAAATCATGAACAGCATCATAAAAACTAGCATGTATCTCTCTACCATACTAGACAGTACGAACAACATGACCATCTGGTTAAACATGATTAACCACGAGATTAGGATAGATTGAACGTACTGAGCAGAAGAAGATGCAGATGCCGCGGCTGGTGCAGTCGTGACGTTGACGTTGACGACGTTATTGCTGGCACGTCGCAGGAGCCGTTCACTGTGACGCCTAGCAGCAAGAAGAGGAAGGCGACCCGTGGTGAAGATCTTGAGCAGTCGCGCGAAGCGCTTCCCAAAAACCTTATTCGCCCTCTCCCGGTGCAGGATCTCGGCGAAGGTTCCCCGGAGACCTGCTCTCCCGATCGCAGGTGCACACCGGCGCTCGGAATGGAGAAGGCTACGGTGGTAGTGCAATAGCGAGAGGTGGCAAAACTCTAACCCCTCTCAAGCCTCAAGCACACTCTTGGTGGTGGCCTATAGGTAGTTTATATAGAGAGCCATAGGTGTTCCTCCCCTTCCACTAGCAATATGGGACTAAAGGGTTCCACCATCTTCATGCTCCCACATGGGCCTTTGAGATTTTCTCTAGGAATTGGTTGATTTGGGCCAAGCCCATGTTATTCCAACAAATACATCAATAGAATAGTAAGAATAAACAAAAGAAGCACACACAATATAGGGAAGCAAAATTATTCTCTCTTTATTAAATTAATTATTTTGTACAAGGGAGTGCCATATTTATAGTGAAAACCAATAAGAGATAGGTTTAGATTCACCCACAACGAGATACAGTCCAAACATATTTGAACACTAGGACTAAGAGTCCTACTATATCTCAACACTCCCCCTTAGGCGAATATCACCACGACTTAGGCGCATAATGCATATGTCTTATCAAAAACTTCTCCCAAAAACCCAATAGAAAAAAGGATGAAGAAAAGAGTACATTGCACTCGCATATTGCGTTACACTAGTTGAGAAAACTTCAGGAAAACTCACCAACGAAAAAAGATTGCAACTTATAAACTTCAAGATTTAAAGTAGTATCTTTAGAATCATACTAAAGGTTATGGTTCAGAGATTTACTCCCACTGTACTCTGCATATCTCTAAATCGTCTCATTCCAATGCCACGAACACATCTTTAAAAACTAGATATTGACAAAAACTTAGCAAATAAATCTGCTAAATTTTTACATAACTTAGTCTGCAGTATCTTTACCTCACCATTCTTATAGAGTTCATAAGGATAGAAAAGTTTAGGGGCAATATGCTTCATGATATTGCTTTTAACATAACCCATTTAAATTGCATTTGTGCAACACCAGCAGCATTATCTTCATAGATAATCATGAGGGTGTCGACACTATTTAATGCCACATGGCTTCTGGATATGGCTAATTACACGTCTCAGCTAAACACATTTACATGAGGCTTCATATAATGCTATAATCTCTTAGTGGTTGGTAGAAGTAGGTACCAAAGTCTGCTTAAAATACAACAAAAAATGACTGCACCACCACAGAGAAAACACAAATCTAGTCTAAGTTTTGGTATTGTGGAGCTAAGACAGATAGCCAGCATCTGTATATTCCCTCATGGTCAAGTCTTAGTCCTTCCGGTAAAATAACCCAAGATCTTGAGTACCTTTGGGAGGTATATGAATAAAATCTTAACACCAGTCTAATATCGTAGGTTAGAGCTGCACCATGTCTAGCTAGCAAATTTACTGTGAATGTAATATCAGCCTTTGTGTAATTCGCAAGATACACAAGTTCTCTAATGGCGCTTAAGTATTGGACTTTAGATCTTAAGACTTCCTTATTTTCCATCCTTGGTCTGAAAGGGTATTTATTCCCTTCAATAGATCTTACTACCATGGGTTTTTAAGGGATGAAATTTATCCATATTAAATATTTTCAATACCATCCTGGTATAGGCAGACCGGTGTACAAAAATTTCTTCTGAAAAATGCTCTAGCTGCATGCTTAAGCAATATTTGGTTTTACCCAAAATTTTCAACTCAAACTCCGTCGTAAGGTAAGAACTTGTTTTCTTTATCTCCTCTATGGTTCTGATGATATTCAGATCATCGACATAGATGGAGATGATACATAATCTAATCTGGGATTTCTTTATAAGCACACAAGGACAATCATCATTATTAAAGTATCCCTTCTTTAGGAGGAACTCACTAAGTCGATTGTACCACATTCTCCAAAATTGTTTTAATCTGTATGATGATATCTGCAGTTTGACTCTATACATGTTGCAATTTTCTTTATTAAAATTCGGAGTTTTGACTCCTTTAGGGACTCTCATATAAATATCCTTATCCAATAACCCATATAAATACGATGTCATGACATCCATCAACTGCATTGATAATTTTAAACTAGCTGCCATTGATGGTAAATATCAAAACATTATTCCACTCATTACAGAGAGTAAGTTTTATCATAATCGCTGCCGAGTCTCTGTGTGAATCCTTGAGCTACAAGCCACACTTTATATCTCACCACCTGGTTATTTACATTTGTCTTTCGGATGTAAACTCATTTTGATCCTACACAGAACACTTTAGGACGTGTTCTGTCAACAGGACCAAAAACTTTCCTTTTATTAAGCGAATGCAATTATGCATCAGTTGTTTCTTTCCATTTGACCCAATCTGAGCGTTTCTAGCACTCTGCTATAGACTTTGGTTTTGGATCGAGCTCAATAGTTTTAGCAATTTTTGAGGCGAAATATATGTAAAAAATTATAGTCTTTCTTTTATACAACTCTCCTAAATCCGCAAAAGGACCCATAGTTCCATAGATGCGCGAACGGATCCTTCAAGGTTGTTTTTGTAAAAACCAAATCCTTCCAATGGTAATTTTTCAAAAAAGCCCCCACAGTTCCGTATATTCGCGAAAGGATCCTTCACTTATTTTTGCCAAAAACCCATGGTAACGCAAATCCACCGTCGACTCCTAGCCAACCCATTTTTTTTACAAAACCCCCCGAGAAAATGGAACTTACGTTAATATCATCATACCGTTTTTTTGTAAAAAAGAATCATTAAACCAAATTTCGCACTGAGCGACATAGCGACAGATCCTATCTATTATACATAAAGCCAGTGGGTTTGCCGGGAAGCCAGGGTGCCCACATGGCATGGTGTTTTTCTGCAAAAAAACTCTCCGTAAAATTCAAAATTACATATAGGTCCTTCCAACGGCTATTTTGTAAAAAATATGTAGTTCCGTAGATTCACAAACAAATACTCCAACTTTTTTTTACAATCGCAAATAGGTCATTTCCCGTGGTTTCACAAATTCGGCGAAGATTCATAGTCAGCCAATTTTTTTAAAACTCCACCAAGAAAACCGAAATTACATTTTTTTTCCTTCACAAATTCATGCACAGGTCCTCTATTGGTTTTCCCGCAAACGCGGATAGGTCATTCCTCGTGGTTTCGCATATTCCACATGGTTTCACATATTCGGTGATAGTTTATAGCCAGCCAATTTTTTATTCGGATATTCGACAATGGTTTATAGCCAGTCAATTTTAAAAAAAATACCACTAAGGAAAACGAAATTACATTTTACCGAAATTACATTTTTTTGCTTTCGCAAATTCACAAACAGGTCCTCCGTCAGTTTTTCACAATTGCAGATAAGTCCTTTCTCATGGTTTCGCATATTCGGCGATAGTTTATAGCCAGCCAATTTTTTAAAAACACCACCAAGAAAAACGAAAATACATTTTTTGTTTTTGCAAATTCACAAACAGGTTCTCCCGTGGTTATTGGCACAGATGACCCCATGGTTACGCAATCCCGTGGTTACGCAAATTCGTTGACAGCTCCTAACCAGCCAATTTATTTTAAAATAACGCCGAAAAAACCAAAATTATATTTTTTTTGTAACAAAAACCTCGGACCAAATTCACACGACGCGGCATCACGCGTGACCTAACCTAGTTGTCCTACATACTGCTTCCTTTTCACCGTAGCACACCAGGCCTAGAAACCAGCGTAGCATGGAGGAAGAAGATAAGGGAACGATCGACCAAAAAGCTCGGAAATTGCTGTGGTATGCGATGGTAATAGGAGGCAAAAGGGAAGAATCTATCATCAATTGTTCTACAGCACATTGTTCTCAAACCGTTTGCTAGGTTGCTCTCTAGTCTGGACTCTGGACTAGAGCTGAGAGACATTGCTGTGTTAGGATGGAAATTGCCCATCTTACTAACTGAGCATGTTGTCAGCATTCAGCAACCACCGTAACCGTACTAGTATGTCGCCGTCTACATTAGTTGGTCGAACAAATTATCAACAAAACTCTATGTTAACTAGTAGTGCTGCTCATCTTTGGAGAACAAGCATGTTTCTTATATTTCTTGACACGGTACGTTGTGATCAAAAGCTGAAAAGATTAAGGTCCTGTTTGTTTCAGCTGGAGATTGTAGAAAACAGTGTGCTTTTAAAAGCTGAAAGGTCAACAAACAGGAAACTTTCAATCTGGATTGTAATAATCTGGAGGCCAGATTGTAGCAATCCCACAATTCACTCTGAAGGAGCTTTCGTCGGCTTTTTTTTTTTTTTTTGCAAAAGACCACAATATTCATCCAACTTGCGTGAAAATTACCCACCATTGTCCCCCCACTGTTCACACAGACTTTTCAACCTATAATCGAGGGTACCACAGACTTTTGCCAAGCAGAAATAGCAATCCAAACACACTATAATCTGGGTTGCCAAACAGCCATCATCTTTTCAACCTCCAGCTTTTAACAATTCAGCTTTTACAATCCAAATTTTAAAAGCTGCTTTCTACAATCCCCAGCTGAAACAAACAGGGCCTAAGACCAAATTGGGACTTAAAGCCAGTTTTAGTTTCTGAAAAACCAGTAAGCCCTCCTCCCCAAATAGATCAACTTTTAAGCGGCTTTAGATGTAATCCAGAAGCCATATATAACTAACAAAAATTAAAAGTTAGATGAAACATGCTTTTACGGCTTATATATTGTGGAAAAGAATTAGCTTTTTGGTTAATAACTTCTTATAAAAGCTATAGCTATTTTTCAGCTAAAAAAAACCAGCTTTCTAGAAAAGCTAGCAGTCGATGTTGTTTGGATGATCACCAGCAGTGCACCACACGTTTTGTTTCGAGAGTACAACAAAAGTCGAGGAACTACAAACGCCGTTAAGCTCACAGATAAATCATGCACAAACTTTAAAACTTGTCTGGTAGAATTTCTTTCGAGAGTATAAGAAAGGACACAAGCTATTCGTCGATGAGTTTGGCTGCTCAGAGTTAGAAAAGAAGGCTAGAAGCCAGTCCTCGCAGTATGGTTGTAATTTTGAGTTGTGCTATGGTTGAAAAGCTGCGCAGCTAAACAAATAAGCTGAAGAAACTTTAGTGTTTGACAACATATTTTTTAGATGTGACGGGTACAGGTTAAAAATGGATGAGAGTGATGGTTTAGAATTTTATACTCGATAGAAAAGGGGCAGTTTTTTTTTCAACTCTAATGGTAAAATTAGAACTTTAACTTATCGAAGCCGTAGAAAGCTATCTTAAATCAGTTTTTTGTTTTCAGCTTTTGATTTTTAACCGTAGAAAAACTAGCTATTTGAGACAGCTTCCGACTTTCAAGGGAAAAAACATAGCAAGATTCGATGAAACACACGTGGATGGATCTACGTACAAACTTCCGCTCTTATCACTTATGTTTGCAAATGCACGTTCCGTGTACTCATCAATTTTGGGGATCACCTCTACCTTCCGCTAGGATCTTCCGTCCCAGATACGGTCGTTTAGAGCAGTGAAATTGTGAAAGCATAGCAGAATGCACCTACCACACTTGTATTGTCATTGGCATCGATATGACCTCATATACAGTGTTTGCTTTTCAACGCAGCAATACAAAGTTTTAGGAGCCAGCACTGCAGAGAGGGAGGAAGAGAATTCAAAGAGTTGGGAAGTTACCTTGTAATATGATGGGAATGAGAGGCAAAAGGAAAGAACCCCTCAGGCACCTGCATCACTGCAGTCCTAGAAAATTCCAAGCCTGCATTAGGTTGCTCTCTGGACACTATATCCTCTCTAGGGCTAGGTATATTTTGAGCTGATCGATGGCCCCACTCCTAGCATCTCGCAGGTGTGTCCAAATTGCCCTACATATGGTATGACCTAAAACCATTTTGTTTCAATCCTCCGCATGAAAGCAAGGGCATCTCGGGGCCTTGTGAATCAATATTTTTTAAAAAAAAAAAATTAGCCAAGAGCTCTGATATTTATTAAAGAAAGAAAACAATAGCCAGACTACAAACGCACACACACCACACACACGCCACGCCTTTACCTAGCCCTCGTAAGCGCACGGGTCGAGCGGACACGGAGCTCAGTCCTCACCTTGTGAATCAATGTAACCTATGTGTTATATGGTATCATGTTTAAAATTCCATGACTGTTAAACATGTGTATGATTACCGTGACATATCACTACCTACATTTCTTCTCCATGCCTCATTGTATTTTTGAGAAATGTTTGTTGGATCTCTTCCACTCAACAAAATTCAGTGCACAGAGTTTCTCGCAAAACGAAGGAATAGTCTATTTTACAACCCTAATGAACATCTTAAAATTTAAAAGTAAACAAAATGAAACAAATTTATTTGGCATTGTGTTTTAATATGAATATTTATATTTTCTTACATTTTGGTCTCTTTGAATTACATTTTCAGCATTTAATTCTTAGTTTTTAAACTTTGGAAAAAGAAATTACATAATAATAAAATCTAGAAAAATTATATTTAAATATAAGGTCATCATTAGAAATCCCTTATAAAACCCCAATGATGTATGAACACATTTAATATAGATGAGGGATTAAAAACAGTGCAAGTGTACCAGCAATAGTGGCCATGTCAGATTTATTAAAATTTTTGTGGACCTTATCTTATCCTGAAGTTTTTATATTCTATTTGATGCCTTTAAAAGTTCAAAAATAGAAATCTTGGAAATTTAAAGAATGCAATGTCAGAATTTTTAAGAAATTCATAGAAGGGATCAACCTCTGGAAATTTTAGGATGGTATCTTCAAGCCATTAAAAACACCCATAAAAAGTTTCAACTAAATTAAACTCAATTTGGTACCAATAAAAATCAAAAACTGAAAATAAAAAATCTGGAACACAGGATTGTCAGAATCTTTATAATTTTTATACATAATATTTTGATCTAAAATTTTTACATCACGATAAACATTGCTTAGGGATTAAGCACAAAAAATTTCAAGAATCCTAGAAGAGATATGATAGCTCGAATTAATGCAAAGCTTCTCGGCCGGAAGATACATTGAATCTCTCGCCTTGCAAATGGGGCCCACATGGCAGTCGACCAGCAGCCTGTGCTTCTTCCTCCTCCGGCCCATGAAAGCCAATGATCTGCTTCTAGCTTTGTCGCCACAAATTCATCGCACCGATGCCATGTATGGCTCCCATAACCAATGCTCTGCCACTCCGATACCCTGCAACGCCGTCATTTTAGTACATTGCTCAAATTGCAGCGCTGCAACCAAGCTGCCATTCACACCGAGAAAATTGCGGTGCCAGTTGCCTATTTAAAGCAACCCGAGCTTCACTTGAAGCATCTCCCTAGAGCCTCCCCACCGCCGCACAAGACTCCATTTTGGAGCACCATTGCTTCAAGCTCGGCTCCGGCCAACGTTTCCACCGCTGGCCACCACAGCCCAACTCCCTAACCCCCACGCCATTTTCCAATTGGATATTCCTAGAGCATCACCACTCGTTGATGAACAGAACCCCTCGATCAATTTCTCCATTCCTCTGCCTGTGCGCCCCTGAGCCGCCGCTCGCTGCCGCCACAAGCCATCTCAGCTCAAGCTGCCGCCTTGCATGGCCTCGATGAGCTCCCAGGATCCCGTTTTGAGCCTCGCATCTTCTTCCCTACACTTGCATCACTGCCAATCAAGGGAACCCGAAGCTACAGCCATGGCACTGCCAAGAGCTGAGCTCGGCTCTGTTCCTCCTCCCTCTGGTTCTCTGACCAGTGGCCCCAAAGGCAGCAATGTCCAGTGATTTTAGCTAGCCTTTTTCACTTAATGACAGGTGGGACCGATTCAAATTGAGTTTAGTTGATTAGTCCAAAGCCAAAATCAGGAAGTGGTAAGTATAAAGAGTTTCATGACCTGCTTAGTTCAATTGGCGTTCCAATTTTAATTAGCATCTCTAATCAAGAGGCCAACTAAGTAATCTGATTAAATTCTAATTCAAATAACAGAACCTTGGATTAAGAAAACATTAAGTTAACCAAATAATCTTTATCTCATGTATGTACCTGTATGCCTCATAAAAATCCTCATACCTAGTTTGCAAATTAAAATGACATTTTGAATATGAGAAAATGACATATATGGACCGAATGGATTAGAAATTAGTTGTCTAATTCACTGCTCAAAGACAGAAGATAAATGAGTTAGAATAATCTAATCTACCAGCTCTTGAATCAGGAGGTTAGTTTAAATAAACTTGGTTAATCTCTAAATATAAAGACCTTAGAGCTAACTTTAATAGTTCAAACATCCTTTATCTCCATTATGCCTATATGCATGCATATCCCATGGGAGCCCTCGTGCAACATTTTTGCAAATTAGAATGATGCTTTAATATAAAAGAATGACATACGTGAAAAGTAGAGCCATTTGGTTATGTGATTAAACGACCATTTAGTTGTGAGAAAAAGGCAGAAAGAATGTCCTTGAATAGTATTCAATTGAATCTTCAATTCAAGAATCATAAGCTGGCTTAACAAACTCAAATCGATTTTACCAACCATTGAATTCAAATGTCGAGACCTAAGGTTAAGAAAGCCCTAATTAAAGTCCAGATCATCTTTATCTCAATTATGCAAGCATGACATCCTCTTATGAATTTCACGATTTAAAACTAGGAAGCGTAACTTGAATGGCCCACTTGTAAGATTTAAATTTCTGTCATATAAAAATCCTTTGTAACTTGAATGGCCCACTTGTAAGATTTAAATTTCCGTCATATAAAAATCCTTGTCTCAAATAGACCTTTATACATTTAGGATATGTTTTTAAACACTCTTTAGGTCAAGACCTTCAGATATTACAAAAAAGGGATTGATTCATGCATGATTCGCACTTTAAAACTTTAAAAGAAACCAAGCCCTTATAACATAAACTTTAGAACTTGTAACCCAAACAAATATACTCAGAAATCAATATATAAAGTCCCTCTATCACCGGAACTTCATTAAAGCCAAGAACTTATGTCCTATAATAGTAACCTAAACCTAACCTCTTGAATTCATACATATACATATAAGTTTAGCCTCTTGAATTCGTGAAAATAAGAATCACAATTTATAGACATCAGGAAATAATATCATAAAATGAACCTAAAACTTACTTCAAGCTTAAGTGCTACTAATGACCAATTTATGATTTAACGACTGAATAGACAAATACACACAAAATCATAGAACACAAAACCCTAATAGTAGCCACACCCTAAAAACCACTCATGTTTTTTTTATAATAGATTTTAAATCGATTTTCTATCTATTTTCTTTTTGCCCTCATTGAAATTTACTATTTGCTATGTTTCCCATTGAAGCACGAGTAGACTCCGACGTTCTAGAAACCGTTGATGACGACTTCAGCAACAACCCTGACTACGTTCTAGACAACAATTAGCAAGGCAAGCACACCCCTTGATCATGTTGATACTAGCATTTCAAAATTATTTTGTAAAAACTTTTATGCATACGCTATGTTCTATAAACACCGCTATTGTTGGTATTGGTAGATGTATTTCTAAATTTGTGAGATTTCTTTAATAAATATTGACATGTGAACCTTCTTAACCCTAAATTATGTCTAGACATTATGTAAAATGTCAAATGGGTATAATCGATTATTTACATGCATCTACTTAGTTATGCTATAGAAATTGGGATAACAAATTGATGGTAATGCTATTTGTTCGAGATTGGAAAATATTAGATATATTGAAAATTGTGGTATTGGTATTTTGATAAAAAAATAAAACTATGGTTTTGACGGGGACAAGTATTGGCAATAGCCGAATGTGCAAGGGATAGATTTGCACGTAGTGTAGGGGGAGATTTCTCGCTCGGGTCGGATTAAGGAACAAACTATTGTGTTGTTATCAGAACAAGACAACTATACAACCACAAGTGCTAGTATGGGACAATCTTAACCTACTAAGTTACTTATAACTAGCTTTGCATATTGGAAGGTTGCAGTAGCACGGGTTTCCGAATACAGGTTGCTCGTAGGGGTGTCCACATAAAGGTGTGGGTGAAATAGATACCAATGCAACGGTGTACAGGAGTGAACTGTGTGAGAAGTACAGAGTGTATGAATATCTCCCACCGTCATAGTAATGGTTTGTCATCACCAGGCTGGTGCAAAGTTAGGGCTGGGTAATGTAATGGTTATGTTATGATCTCTCTGTGACACATGAAAGGAAATGTGTTAAAAATGCATTGCAAAAAGAGTTTATCATTTTTTATTGGTAAAGTTGTACACATCTGCAAAGCGTAAAACTTTTCGAAAAGCGGCGCCCGCGGTCAAAAGAACTTGGTAAAGTTATCACATAGTTAATTGTTTTAATATTTAAAAAATGAAAATGGAGACATGTGTTGGAAAGTTTACTCTTCAAACGATTCAATACTATGCCATATGTTGATAAAGATTGGTTTCAGCTGTTATGACATGTATTGACAAATATTAGTTTCATGCCATGTGTTGGCAGGGAATGATTCGAATTATTGCTCAAATGACCGTCATGGATGACTGTGAGTTGCTATATTTATGTTTACATACCTATTATTTTATATACCTATCAAATTGCTTTTACAAAAATTCTATTTGCAATCTATTATTCAGTCTTTACTTTGATACAAGCCTGCATTCATTATATATTTGCAAACACCACAAGTCTTGTTGAGTACGCAATGTGCTCAACCTTGTTTTTGTTGTTTTTAGGTGAAGATTCCTATTACCCCGGCAAAACACTTTACGACGCAGGTTATGGGAATTTCAATGATGAGATTTTCTAGGGTTTATACCTTGTTGGTTGCTTGAGGGTTATGTAGGCATACTACAAGGCTTTCGTAGTTCCACTGCAGTTTATTTTGTCATGTAAGACTATTGTGTAAACAGCTTCTACTATCATATGTAATCTATTGTGTATGGATATTCTACCAATATTGTAAATGTGCGTACTAGCCACTGATTATGGGACTAGCACTGTATACACATGGAACCTTCCTTCTATGGTATTCCGTACCATAAAAGGGGGGGTCTCACACCTGACCTCTGGTCTCGGTTTGATTTTCAACCTTAAACAATGAAACTGTTCTAATCAGGACCTCAAAGTTACGAAATCATCTACACCATGTGTCCCATGTGTCGTCCCACGTCGATCCTAGCTGTGAAAGTAATCCTTATCAATGCCATGGGTCCCACATGTTAGCCTTACTCCTTCTTTCCCTCCGCCTCTTCCTTCCCTCGCATTCTCTCTCCTTCTGTCCTCTCAGCGACAGGTGATGAATGGAGAGATGATGTCGAGGCGGGATTGGAGGACGTGGCGGCCATGGCTAGAGCTCACCCGAGCGTATGGACAGGCTGACAAAGATACTGGTCCGAAGTAGAGTAGCTGCCTTTTTGAGTTCTCTCTTCCTCGCTAGTACGGGATGGAGGAGATGGGATGGGGGAGAATGAAGTGGAGGTGGAGACGAGCTCAATGTGGTTCTTGGCTATGGCTTATGTAGGACAAGGTGAGGTGCAATTTCTCACATGGAGCATGGTGGCGAGATGGACGAGCGTCATGAGTTGCTGCAGTTCACAGTGGCGACAAGGGTCACCAGTGACTGAGAAGAAAAAAGAAGAGAGAATGAGAGGGAAGGAAGAGGAAGAGAGAAAGAAGGAATCAGGCTGATATATGGGACCCATGACATTGATGAGGATTACTTTCACAGCTGGCATCCATGTGGGACGACACATCAGAAGAGAACCACCAGGTTCAGGGGTAAAGTGGACGGTTTTTTAAGTTTGAAGTCCCAATTTGAACGGTTTCAAAGTTCAGGATTGAAAATCGAACCGAGACCAAAGTCCAAGGCTGTGAATTGAACTTATTCGAAAAATAAATAGAAGATAACGTTGCTAAAATATGATATAGCCCACAGGCTGGGCTCATCTATACATTATCGATAAAGAGATCAACAATGACGCTGGCAATCAGAACGCATCAATGCTTGATATATTCTGTACACCACCATCATTGAGAAAAGTGAATGCATAGCTAGCAAATTCACCTGCCATACTTCCACTATCACTGACATTAGCATGGTAGGTAGTCCTATATAATGCTTCTTTTTCACGACACACTTCTGCTGACTTGAGTCCAGAAGGGAAGCGACAGATTTCCTATTCTTCTTTGCTAGCGTTTGACTCCTGTGGAATTCGATCAACAGGCTTAAAAGAAAGCCTTTTATTTTGAGATCACATGCATGCGTCAAGAGCTAGCAAACAACACACCATGGAGGAAGAATGATCGGTCGAGCAGAATGGCTAAAGAGTTTGGTAGTGGATATGGTGGTACGATGGGCATAGGAAGCAAACGGGAAGCAGTCATAGCAATCATCAATCACAATACGTGAGATAAGGATGTCCGATGTTGCGATGATGGAAGCTTAGGTTCCTACTTCCACTACTACGGAAAGGGCCTTTAGTGACAGTTTAAAACAGCCTTTTATACCGGTTTTTGAACCGGTACAGGCCATCCGGAAATGATGCTCAAGGGCATCAGTCCCGGTTCCCTCACCCGGTACTGATAGAGTATCAGTACCGGTTGGAAGTCACGCGTGGCAACGCATCGTGAACCCCTGTGGACCTTATCATGTACCGGTTGTTGTCTCCAACAAGTACTGATGAGGCCCTCATCAGTACCAGTTAGACACTAGTTTGTCTAACCGGTACTGATGGGCTCTGTATAATATATATGTATGTATGTATGTATGTATATATATGTATGTATGTATGTGTTTGTGTGTCCAATACTGGCTATTATGTGTGTGTGTGTGTGTTAAATCACAACGAATTAAAGCACATATAATCAATCATGCACATTTGCCTGATAGTTACATCTAATGTATTACAATATGTTTACATATTTGTTCTTCTGTTCATCGTCTAATGTATTATAATATGTACACAACTTTAGTTACAACTCCGGTATTTCTTTTCCTTCTGTTCATCGGGATCTTTTACGTGCATCGCTTTTGCTAGCCGTAGATGTCGATCCTGACAGTTCACCGGTCCTTATCGAAGGGCCCCACCTGTTTAAATTTGGTTCGTGAAACTCGCCTTTTGGATTTACGACCTCATCGTAAATGAAGCCGACGAGTTGTTCTCGGATTGCTCTAACTCGCGCCGGCGAGAGTTCCGAACCTTGTTCCGCCAAATATTGAGGCACTTGTCGTTAAGTCATTAACTAATCAATCCTTAAATTTGTATAAGATGTAAGGAGTACCTATACATCATTAAAGCTAGTAATTATATTTACTCACCCCCTTGTCGCCTTTTAGCATGAGGTCAGCGGCTCCGGTTTGGGTGTATATACTCACATACGTAGTAACCGCATAAATTATTGCCCGGCGGCTGACTCAAGATCTGCGGTGGAAAAAGTTGAAAACGTGAATTTGATGCAAGGAAAGTAAGTTAACTAACTAAAAAGCTAGCATTATGATATACGTACTTGAGAGGCAATTGTAATATCAAATTTCTCCTTGAATACGCCCCTGTTTTTAGCACGGAACCGTGCGAATGCACTACACATGTGATTACGAATTATACATGATTAGAATTTGTTTCAAATGGAAGGAAATAGAACTAATACAATAATGAAAGGAACAAGAATTAATACCGATTGAACATATCGATAAAGTTTTAATATGTTTGAACTGGTTTCCTTCTCGAGTCCATAATTGTGATCAGACTACGATCTGGCTCGATCATAAGAATAATCCAGTGAAAACTGTAGATATGTCAACGTAGATAACTAATTAGTTCTAACATCGTGTTATGAAAAAGAGTAGAACAGCCATTCGATAAAAAATTCACCGTCAACGTGAAAAAATCTTGTTCCCTGTACTTGACAGCAAACAACTCTAGATCATGCTTGGTCGCGTCCAAGTAACATTCATGGAATTGCCGCATCTTTGTCGTTAGCTGGAGCAGCTCCTCACGCCTAACCAATGATCCACCCAATGTAAATGGCCATCTTATTACTTGGGCATACTCAATCTTTGTCGTGCCTAATATTTGATTTGTGTCAAGGCTAGTTTCATTGAAGAATTGTAGCATCTCCTTAGCCTTCTCCTCAACTGACGTCTTCTTCTTGTGGCATTCCTTAACCAATGTGCGCTCGTAGTTTGATTGGCGTGGTATTTCTTTTTGATCCTTCAAATTTGCAATAGTCCTCAAGCCTTTGTGAAATTCTTACGTGCCAGGTTGAACTTTCTTCTCTGGTGACTTGGGTTTAAAAAATTTAGTTACCTCGCCTTGTACTATCTTCTTGGTCTCCTCCTCGGTCATATCATACTTCAGCTTCGGAAGTGTACCGAACTTCTTGGATTGGGTGGAGGACCTCGCCTTCTTGGGAGCTGCTGGCTGAGCTAGCTTGTTTCCTTTGGTCGGTGCCTTCTTGGGAGGAGACGGGCTTCTTGTGGGGCTTATGTGCGCGGGAGGTGGTGTAGGAGTCGGCGCCTTCTTGGGAGGAGACGGGCTTCTTCTAGGGCTTATGTGCGCGGGAGGTGGTGTAGGAGTCGACGCCTTCTTGGGAGGAGATGGGCTTCTTCTAGGGCTTGTGTGTGCGGGAGGTGGTGTTGGAGTCGGGCTTCTTCGCGGAGGGGGCACGTTCATGTTATCTCGAAAAATTATGTGTCGTTTGCGCCACAGGATGAAATTGTGTACCGCCTCTCCTAGCTTCGTAGTCCCGTCACCTCTGGGAATTTCGAGCTCAAGGTCCTCGTACCCTAGGCAAACCTCCTCCACCGAGACCTTAGAGTAGTTTGACGATATCTGTTGGCCATAGATGAGTTGCCCCGGCTCCACTGGGTGAGCCATGCCGTGGGCCGCCTTGAAGGAGAGGTTCCGCGCTTGGATGTGCAGCTCACAAGGTGTCTGCTGCCTGATGTCGTCTACGGGATACCTGTCCAAGTCCGCTTCGGGTAGCCCACCGGAAGCGCAGCTGCTCCGCTGCCTGGAGGGGCTGATGATGTTAGGATTACTTGGAGGTTCCTAGCACGTCTCCCACTGTTGGCTCAAGGCTAACTGCACCTCTATTTGATTCATGCGCTCTTTAAGCACACTAAGCTGTTGTGTCTGTCGAGCCTTGCTTCTCATCTGACTCCTATAGGTCTCAGCGTCCTGAGCGAAACCAACCTTCCACGGGATGATGCTAACGCCTCGTGTACGTCCAGGGTGCTCTGGGTTTCATAGAGCCCTTATTAGCTCGTCGTTCTCCCTGTTTGCCACGAAGCTACCTTAGGAAGAATCCTCGATGGACTGTACAAGCCTTGTGGCCACATCTCTCAGCACCTCCCCAAACACCGCATTGCTGTTATCATCGAGGCCGCCACCGTGACCATAGAACCAATGCCTTGCTCTATCGGTCCATTCCATTGTTGCGGGTGCGATACCCTTCGCTAGCAGGTCCTGTTCCCTCTTCTCCCATCTGGGTATTGCTTGGCGGTAACCACCAGGGCCGATTCGGTGGTGGTAATTCTTCTTCTGCGCATTCAGCTTGTTCTTCTCACTCAAACTTTGACCTTCGTCCGAAGTCTTGTAGTTCACGAATGCATCCCAGTGATCTTGAAACTTTGAGTACTTGTTGAAGTTGGGCATTCGATTCTTCTTGATAAACTCCGTGTTCAACTTTTTTTTATAAGTCTGAAATGCGATGGCCATCTTCTTGAGAGTGTAACTCTTCACCTTCTCTTCGGTCCCTTGGGGGAAGGTGAATTTCTCCTTCACATCATTCCAAAGCATGTTCTTCGTATCTTCAGGGACCTGATCCCATTTTGCTATGCTAATGGGCACGTGGTCCCTAACGTGGACGCCTCATGCCGAATTGAACGTCCCAAGCACCGTCAAGGGTTTCTGAGGTTGGCCATTCTCGTCGACTTCGGTGAAAACATATCTTGCCTTCGACTTCTTGGTCGGACCTCGCTGACGTGATTGCCCGCTTGGTTGACTGATCTGAAAGCATGGTACAATCATGAATGGGTCAGAATGTTGGCTTAGCATGATAGTGGAATCGACAATCATGAACGTGACCGATTGTTACCTCGCCGGCCTCATCGTGCTCTGCGGCTTCATCAGCCTCGGTGGCCTCGCCGGCCTCATTGTGCTCGGCAGCCATGAGGGCGGGTTCAGGCTCCCTCGCCTCATGACCAGCATCTCCCGCAATCAAATTTATCATAAATTCTTCTTGATCAAATCCTTCGCCGTCCATCGTTGTTTCCTAGGCTAGAAGAAGGCACTGAAAATTAATGAAAATAGATCAACAAAAGCTGATGGTACTACTCTAGAACGGCATGGAAGACGTTGGGGAAGAGAAGGTAGAGAGGATGGGCGGCAACGCCGAAGATGTTCTTAACTTAAGTCGGCCAAATACTATTGACAAGTATACTTATACATTTGACATTTCACATATACTTACACATCTCACATGATACTTATACATTTCACATGATACATATACATTTCAAAATTCAATTACATAACATTTTACATATACTTATACATAGAAATTGCTTCAAACTTCACATATACACAGAAATTGCTTCAAAATCAACCTAATACAAGTCATGGTATCCACAGTTGTGATGATTGTGAATTACATTTTGGAAGGAATGCTGGATTACAAATAATATTCTAGGATCCCCATGAACTTACATTTGATGCTTTCTAAGTGATGCTCCCACGCTTGCAAACTAGATCCAAAGGCCTTTTCAACAATTTTGAATGCTAAAAAATTATCAATTTACAAATTATTGATTTGAAACATCATGGTAACAATTAAAAAAAGTTGAAATGAACTGATAATCTAGGACACTCAAAGTAGCCAATACAATACTTTCTTACCAAAGCTATACTTTTTTTTTCTACAAACTTTATAAATAGTTAAGGACACAGATGGCGAGAAGAAGAAGCATGAAGAGGCATGGAAGCAATATGGTTGCTCTCTCATGTCAGATGGATGGATTGATAGGAGGGATCATCAGTTGATCAACTTCCTGGTAATAGTCCTGAAGGGACTTTCTTCTTGGAGTCAGTTCTATATGAGAATCAAAGAGATGTATCTGCAAACCAAATGGCAATAAAACACGCATAGAGGAGGCTCTTCGAGATAAGATTGATAGCCAAGCTGTTCGAGATAAGATTGAGAGCTCATTTTGAGCATTGCTATGCACGTCGTGTGAGAAGAGAAGAGGAAGTCATAGAGAAGGCATCACATTTGGACTCAAGCAATGGAGAGGAAGAAGATGAGCTCATACTTGATGATCTTGATGTGGATGATGATGACAACTCAAGCAACCACGAAGATGGCGATGATCAAGAGATGAGAGTTGGACCTTGGACCTATGCTATTATGTGGATTTATGCTTTTGTGTGGTCTTATTTAGTTAATTTGTTAACCATCGTTTATGTTATTGTATGAACTTATGTTATTGTCTGGATGTGAACTCTTGTCTTTAATTTTAGTTTTCAATTCATTCATTTCATTAATGTGCAATTTTCTTGTAGTTTGTGGATTGGAAGGAGAGAAGAGGGGGATCATCAAAAGGGTATGTGATACAAAGTTACAAACCATATTTACTTATTAAATTGAATTATAATTTCTTGTTATAGTAATTCATATGTTTCAATGCGAAGGAAAATGGATACATGGGAGAAAGATGCATGGTATATGACCTCAAATTATATGGAAAAAGACTACAAAATCAAGGTACATATGTGATATATCTTTCCTCTCATATTTGTTTTACAATGGTTCCTAAACTTATATGGGTGGGTTGTTTCGTTCTCGTTTTACGTTTTAATAACCTTGATACAACATCAAGGCCGAATGCTTGCAGCTTAAGTTATTAATTTACGCTTAAAAGAGTTACTAATTTGGAATTCTTCGTCAAACAATGTACCTTGAGGGTAAAAGAAAGAAATTGTGCTTTATTGGTTAGCTGTATAGGAGAAGAGGTTGCTAGTGTAAGAAAGATGCTACAAAGGTGTATGTTTTCTGTTATGTTGTGCATTCCAAGTGGAGCTAAAATTAGATCAAGGTTAAAGCAAGAAAATGATTATCAATCTAGTCATAGTAGCATAATAGCCCCTGTTTTAATGAATAGGATACCAAATGATATGCATCTTATTAATATGGACAAACTACAATAATCAAGACTAAGATATCATATGAAAAGGACTCTTCTTATCATATATCCATGTCTAAGATTACACCCAGAAAAAAAGCATTTCTTATATAAGAAAAGGCTGCAAAGTGTATCAGCATTTAATGAAAAACAGATTAACACAATTTCTTCTGTTTATGCTACACAATATAGTTTCCTCCTTACAAATTTGAATTCCATCGCCATGTCTTCCTAGCATTATCATTCCATACAACACGCTATTGTCACATTATGCTGCCAAATACTCCACATTATATGTCTATCGAACCCATCTCGTTTAACTCGACAACAGTCATACCTCTAGCGCTTATATCTTATAGCTATTTGTTTGCATTTCATAATCACATACAACATACAAATGGAGCACATCAACTTCCATAATCAACTTCCATACAAACAAATGGAGCTTATATCTTATACACTATGTAGCATACAAATGAAGCACATCAATCACATACAAACAAATAGCAGCATCCATAATCAACTTCCATAATCAACTTCTATACGAACAAATGGAGCTTATATCTTATACACTATGCAGCATACAAATGGAGCACATCAATCACATACAAACAAATAGCAGCATTCATAATCAACTTCCATAATCAACAACTACAAACAAATCTTACCTAAGCGTGGGCACAGGCTTGGGGACGGGGTTGATGGCGAGGGCGAGCGCACGGAGGGGAGTGGCGGAGGCGGCGGCGCGTCGGAGGGGGAGGGGGAGTGGCGGAGGCGGCGGAGGCTCGGGGAAGGAAGCTCCGGGAGGGCGGTGCCGTCGGAGGGGGGAGCTCCGGGAGGGCTTCCAGCGCCAGAGGGGAAGGAAGCTCCGTGAGGGCAGCGCCGTCGGAGGGGGGAGCTCTGGGAGGGCTTCCGGGGCCGAATGACCTCGGGAGGGCGGTCGTCGAAGGCGAGGAGGACGGTGGTGCACGCGGGAGGAGGAAATGGGAGAAATCGCGCAGGAGGAGCAGGAAAGTGGGGAAGAAATGGCGCCGGGTGAGGTTTATAGGTGCACCATCAGTCCCAGTTGGTGTCTTCAACCGGGGCTGATGTCCACATCAGTATTGGTTGGATATACCAATCAGGACTGATCATTCACTATCAGTACCGGTCGGATATACCAACCAGAACTGAATCAACGCGGAAACCCTAGGCGCTATTAGTACCGGTTCGTGTATCCAACCGGTGCTAATGTGAAGCATCAGTACCGGTTGGATATACCAACCGGGACTAAATCCACACGGAAACCCTAGGCGCTATTAGTACCGGTTCGTGTATCCAACCGGTACTAATGTGAAGTATCAGTCCCAGTTAAACACACCAACCGGTGCTGATTAACATTATTTTCCAGCAATCTAATATAAATTAAAATTCATATACTGTTTAGAATATTATTTTCCAGCCATCTTATATAAAATAAAATGATAAAAAATTCAATTATTGCTTCTTTGCTTAATAAAAAATAATAAATTATACTTGTTCCACACTAAAATGATTTAAAAAATAAAATAAAATAAGATTACTAGTCATTTATAAATTCCTTTTATAGTTTCCACAATTCAACAATAATATTGAAAATTTATATATTCTTTACAATATTATTTTATAAACATCTAATATAAATTATAATTATAAAAAATTATAAGAAATAAAGTAATTTTTGCACTCTTATAATTGCAATGCAAATTTTCACCTTGTTACATAAATTCAATTATTGCTTCTTTGCTTAATAAAAAATAATAAATCATTATTATTCCACACTAAAATGATTTTCAAAAAATAAAATAAGGTTATTAATACACAACTAGTATGCTAGTAGTCTATTACACCAAAAGAAAGCAAAGTGATCCATCCACAGTAGACAATTTAGTAGCATGGGAACATAGTAGACAAGATTTAACATGAAAAAAGAAAACTAAGCATCCATCAGTAATAGACTATAACTTCTAACAAGGGACTATACAACACGGTTGGACTTATTTGCTAACATACTTTGTTTTTACAAGCGATCCTTCATTATGATCACGACGTACGTTAGGAGATTCCTCTGTATCATTGAGGACACTAATGTCTACGTCCACCGTGAAAGGAGGCAGCTCGTCAAACTGATTATACTCTTCTTCGTCCGTGACGCCCTCAACTCCGACAATCCCTATTTTACCTGAAAGAACCATATGGCGCCTTGGTTGATCGCTACTGCTAGTCTTCTCATTCTGTTTTATGTTTTCGGTAGACTTGTCATTCTGCCTCTTCCTTTTAGTAGGCTTATCCTTCTGCTTTTTCGGTTTGCTGTCCATGTCCATCACATAGAATACTTGTGTCACATCATTAGCGAGCACGAACGGTTCGTCCCTATAGGCCACTTGCTTGAGGTCCACAGTTGTCATGCCGTACTCATCAATCTTTACGGCTGTCAATTTGACCCATTGGCACCAAAACAGAGGGACTTTTAAAGGTTCGTACTCGAGCTCCCAGATCTCCTCTATGAAACCATAGTAGGTGTCCATCTTTCCATTTTACTCCAAGGCATCTATACGGACGCCGCTTTTTGGTTGGTGCTCTAGTTATCCTGTGCTGTCGTGTAAAATGTGTACCCATTTATCTCATACCCTTGGAATGATACGATTGTCGTGGACGGTCCCCGAGCCAAGAGTTTCAACTGTTCATCGACTGTCTGGTTGCCCAACAGTTGCTTTTGTAACCAACCACCAAAATGATCCATTTGCTCAACTACGATCCACTTATCTGACTTCTCTAGGTATTAGGCGCATAGACTCATCTCGTGATCATACATATACAGAGCCACTACAATTGCTTATTTCAATACTATGAAATGTGCTTGTTTAAATGAAAGTAGATCGTCGCTATAGGATTCTTCTCCCTAAAGTCCCTTTTCCCTGTAGCCTCCCCTCATGGCGTGATACAGGAACGCCAACCGGAATCAGATCATCAATGTAATTAACACAAAACTCGATCACCTCCTCTGTGCCGACACCCTACGCAATGCAGCCTTCTGGGTGAGACCAGTTACGAACATACTTCTTTAGGATGTACCTCTCGAAAGGGAACATATTGTGGAGGAACACGGGCCTGAGAATTTCTATCTCTTTAACAATGTGGACCATGAGATGGACCATAATATCAAAAAATGATGGAGGAAAGATCATCTCAAGGCTAACCAGACTATTGACCATGTCATCATACAAATTAGATACCTTATTCGGCTTGATGACCTTCTGCGACACCGCATTGAAGAACGAGCACAAGTTTATGATTGCCCCTCATACCCAGTCCGGCAGAATACGTCGCACCGCCACTGGGAGCAACTGTGTCATCAATACGTGACAATCATGAGATTTTATGTGTATGATTTTATTCTCTTTTGTGTTTATGAGTCTCCTTAAGTTCGAGGAGTATTCAGAAGGGACCTTCACACTGTTTAAGAACTTAATCATGTTTTTTTTCTCTTCCTTGCTCAGAGTGTAGCTCGCGGGGTGGAGGTAGTGCTGTCCTTCCGCTCTTTTTTCCGGATGTAGGTCGTTCCTGATTCCCAGTAGATGTAGGTCCTTTTGTGCTTGAAGTGTATCTTTTGATTTGCCATACATATCTAAGAAACTAGTAGGTTCACGCAGACATTCTTTGTGATATGCATGAAGTCTAGTGAGTGGCGGACCTCGAAGTCTTTCCAGTAAGGTAAGTCCCAAAATATTGACTTCTTCTTCCAAATGGGCTTCGTGTGACCTTGTTTTGTCAGGACAGGTTTGCTACCTAGACCTTTTTCCAAATACTACTTTCTTATCCTTTACCAAAGAAAATACAAGAGCCTGCGATGCAAGGGCTTCTTACGTTTCTCTTCTGTCCCATCAAAATTCTCACACTTCCTCCTTAACGGGTCCTTCGTATGGAGGAACCTACGGTGGCTCATGTACACAACCTTTCGAGAGTTTTTTAGGTACTTGTTGTCTATTTACTCTAAGCAGTGGATGCAGGCTTTATATCCTTTGATAGATAGGCCCGACAGGTTACCAAGTGCAGGCCAGTCGTTGATGGTTACAAATAGCAATGCACGTAAAATGAAGTGCTCTCTTTTGTACTCATCTCATACACGTACACCATCGTTCAACGATGTTAGCAGATCTTCAACCAACGGTTTGAGGTACACATCGATGTCGTTTCCAGGTTGATTCAGGCCTTGGATAAGCAACGGCATCATAATGTACTTTCGTTTCATACACAACCAAGGAGGAAAGTTGTAGATACATAAAGTCACGGCCCAAGTGCTGTGACTGCAGCTCATCTCGCCGTACGGGTTCATCCCATCTGTACTCAACCCAAACCTTATGTTCCTTGCATCCTCAGCAAAGTCCGGGTATGTTCTATTGACTTTCCTCCACTGGGAGCCATCAGCAGGGTGCCTTAGCCTTCCGTCGTCCTTACGGTCTTCTTTGTCCCAGCGCATCATCTGGGCATGCGCTTTGTTCGCAAATAAACGCTTCAACCGGGGTATTATAGGGAAATACCACACCACCTTAGCAGGGGGTTTCTTCTTCTTACGCTGCCCCTCTACCTCACCTGGGTCATCACGCCTAGTCTTATACCGCGAAGTTTTGCACACCGGACAAGCTTCCAAATCCTCGTACTCATTACGATAAAAGGATACAATCGTTACGACATTCATGTATCTTCTGTACCTCCAACCCCAAAGGGCAGACAACTTGTTTGGCATCGTACGTAGTTTCGGGCAGTGTGTTCCCCTCTGGAAGTAACTTCTTGATCAGGTATAACAATTCGTCAAATTTCTTATCAGACAATCTATTGGTCGCCTTCCATTGCATCAGTTCTAGTGCGGTACGCAACTTTTTATGGCCCTGTTGGCAGTTTGGGTACAACAGTGTTCTGTGTTCCTCCCATAGGCACTGAAACTTTTCATAATGTCTGTGAGGAGCCGCCCAGATCGTCCTCGGATTATCGAATGCCCTGTCGCTCTCGTCGGATTTGGAGGCTAGCAACGGGTCGCCGATGGCGCTCACAGTGCTAGCACCCAAGCCCAAGCGAGGCAACAAAGATGCAAATCGAATAACTCGACAACAATCCCGGTATTCCCCCGGTATGCGACCCAAAACTCGCCCAGGATCCTCACATACCGGTTTCCAATGCCGTTATCAATTCAATTTGCACAAAGGGGGCAACGAACACGAAACATTCACGACCAAACGCGCAAGCGGAAACACCACGCACAAAGATAAACCAAGACGACCACCGACCCAACCGAAAACAACTCACAAAGACCCACGACTAGCCAAAACCCGAAATTCAACCAAGCCATCAAAAACTAGAAAATTTCGGCATGACCTTCCTAGAATATACGGACATCCACTCAGCAGACAAGGACAACACAGTTCAATATATATATATGGAAAGTAAAAGCGACAACCACATCACCACAACAGTATCAACAGTCAAAGAAAACGCATACGGAACCCAACATACACTTAAACGTCCAATGCCAAATCCAAAAGCCCAACAAACCGCATCTATCTATACAACAAAAGGATGCATTTAGCAAAAGTAAGACAAATCCCGGAAGTGTTCTGCCCCTGAACACTCCCGAGCGTAAACGGCGTCGGCAAGCCTCTACTCGGTGCCCTTGATCCACCGAGAAGCGATGCAGGCAGAACTCGCACCCAACCTGATCCTCACCTGAAAAACCACAAGCAGAAGCATGAGTACAAAAGGTACTCGCAAGGCTTACCCGGGGTCCATATATGACCGACTCCAAAGGATTATGCATTTGGTTGTAGCAAGGAGTAAACTTAAGGTAAAGGTGCGGGAAAGCATTAACATTTGTAATATAAGTGCGACAATTAGACCAAATACAATTTAAAGCAGTTATAGACCGCACTTCTAGTGTAAGGTTGAAAGTAACAACAATTAAAGTAGAGCAATACATAACCATTTTTAGAGCTCAAGTCCAACGGCGAGCTACAAGTTCAAGTTATTTACTACGCAGAAGAAGTTCAGATCAAGCTTGCTCATATCCGAGAGCGCGGCAATTCGAATCACTTATTTAACCCTGCAGGGAAGCATTGATCGCACGACACGTACCACGAAGGACCTCGTGTCAACCCCCTCCCATCCATACCCAATCGCTGAAGCGTCCTCCTGCGGTCCGAAAACCTAGCACCCCCTCGAGTTGCCCCAAGCCCGGCTTGGCGCTCGAGAGCCGGCCTAAGCCTCGCCCTCAACCACGTCCAACCACAGGAAGTTACGGTCCATAGATTCAATATGAAAGAAAGAGTGGCTTACCGTACCATAATCGGGCATGCGACCAACCGGGGTGTGCTTAATCTTATTCCACTTACGGATCGGTCCTTAACTGACACAGACGGAGCTACACATTTGAGTCTCCATACCCAAATGAACCAACTCCCCGCCCGGTCCACAATTCATTTCTTTCCAACACCTTTCCCAATTCCAAATCCAACATAATGTAGTATGTGTGTAATAATAACAACCGCAAGTGACAGAACTCTCCGTCACTTGGCCCAACCCACTTTCTAAGCGAACTAAGCATGGACTCAATTATATTACCCATAGCCTAGCTCCAAAGGATGTGTTCAACAATTACCAACGGGTGTATGTGCAGCAAATGGGATCTAGACCTATCCCTCAATTAAATTCCTAATGCATCACTTAACCAATCATTTAGCAGTTTATTTACAAAAATACAATTATATAAAGGTTGAATATGCTTAGGTGCTTGCCTGATGCTTCTGCTAGAGTCTCAGTAACAATCTGCTCACCGTTATCCCCCTCGACCACAGCCGCGTCACCCTCCACGGTTTCGTTCTCTACACGAGCACAATGTATGCAAAATGAGATGCATGCTTTGCAATGAAACAACTAGAATGAAAACCCCCGACGAAACAACGCAACCGAACCAACGAACGTAACCGGACAGACCAGGTGGACCCGGACAGTCCGGTAATTTGATCCGGACAGTCCGGATAACCCGGATACTCCGGACTGGGTGTCCGGATACTCCGGCCTAGGGCGGACACTCCGGGCTTTTAGTCCGGACACTCCGAACCTGACGAGTTTTACCCATTGACTCACGGATCGAGGTGCCGCCAAGTCATATGGCACCGCGAGAACCCAATCTACAACTTTCTACACCATGCAAGCCGGGAGAAGCTCCGAGCTAGCTCAAACCACAACGATTGAGGCTCGTTCTTAACATCTCCAACAAAAACCCAATCCAAAACTAGGGATGACATTATCTACCCCCGACCTCTAACCCTAGCATCCAACATTGCCTAAACCCAACCCCAAGAATCACCACACCACAAAACCCTAGAACTCCAAAGTTCATCCCCAAACTCTCAAATCCACACCTAGGTCCCAAACCCACCATGGATGGCCTTAGAACCCAAGAAACCCACGAATCAAACCCCAAGAGTAAGACCTACCTCAAATGGAAGATGGAGGAGAAGCAACGCCGGGTGGAGGAAGGAGAAGTCGGCATGAGGAGGAGTTCCCCGGGATGGAGGAGTCGCCGGGGAGGAGCCACGGAGGGTCACCGGCCGGTGGGAGCTCGCCGGAGAGGAGCTAGGGTGGAGGAGCGAGCTCACACGGGTGGGGAACCAAAATGGGGAGAAGAAATGAGGTGGGGAAGTCAAGAAACGAGACTTTAATACAAAAATCCCGCACCATCCGGACTCTCCGGACGCTCAACCCGGAGACTCCGGGTTGGGGTCTTCGGTAGCACTAACCCGGACACTCCGGACAATTGGTCCGGACACTCCGGGTTAGGGTGTTCGGTCAGCCCAATCCGGATACTCCGGACATTTTGTCCGGACATTCCGGGTTGTATCCGGACATTCCGGATGCCGATCCGGATACTCCGGATGTCCCAGAATTTGTGGGAAGTTGGGGCCTTGACAATGTCTTTCATCGATGTATTCTCCCTCTCCATCAAGCAGCATCTGGTCTGGGTCATCATCGCCAAACTCCCCCAATGTATCTTCACAAGAGCTGTGTTGGCCAGCGTCTAGGATATTGTTCTCCGCCTCTTCTTCTTCACCATTTTCATGTATAATCTCTTCTTCACCTTGCTTGGTCCAACATGTATAGTTTGACATGAAACCTCTTGTGAGCAAATGGAAGTGAAGGTGGCTGGATTTTGGCCACTCCTTCTCATTCTTGTACTCTATGCATGGACAACATATGTAGCCTGACGTCGTGTATGCATCGGCCGCACGAAGAAAATCTTGCAAACCCTGCAAGAACTCCGGGGAGCGTTGGTCCATGTACATCCATCGCCGGTCTATCTACATTATGTTACATCAAGGTAACTTTTAGCTTATTTTCCGATAATGAATTGTTGAACATTTCTCAAAATCCAAATCAAGACAACTATATTTTTAAAATGACTTTATTAAATTAAATGTTTTTAAAGGCACTATATTTCACTACATATTTTTCTATAAAATGATTATTTGTTCCAGTATTCATACCCGACAAGTTTTTGCAACCTACTAAAAGAATTGGTCAATCAAAATCTATGATTATAAATTCTTCATCAATCGATGGAACCAAAACCTAAATATTTAGCTAGATCCACACATTCAATTTGAGCTAAATATTAATGCAAGCAAAATATAAACTTACACAATAAGTTTTTTCAACCTACAAAATGAATTGGTTGATCATAGTCTAGATTTAAAATTTTGAACAAATTTCACGACAGCTTTGCTCAAATTTTGAAAACTTTTTCACAATTTTTTTGAAAACTTTTCTCAAATTTTGACTCATTTTATATTTTCTATAAAGCCATTTATATCACTGATATTATTTTAATTCGCAAATGAATTTAAATTTCTTCTTTTTCACATAACTATTCCCATTTGAAGATCCCAAACTCCATGATTTTTATGTACCATTCTTAATTTCCCCAACTACGTGCAACCAAACCCCATCCTTCATCGATCGATGGAACTAAAACATAAATTTGAGCTAGATTCACACCTTAAATGCGAGCTATATTATAATCCAAGCAAATTCTAAGCTTACACAACAAATTTTTGTATCATACTTGAAAAGATCGAGTTAGATCTTTTCATTCATAATCTTTCATCGATATGGAAAATGATCAAATTTTCTTCATAATTCAAGCAAAGAAGAGGCTCCATTTAACACCAAATGTAGTGAGGAATGATGTTACTAACCTTAGTTACCTTGGTTGCGAGTAAAATGACCAAAAATTTGAAATTTGGGTGGCACCTCCCCTCCCTTGAAGCTCTTGGCCGAAGCTCCTGTTCTTCTCGCGCTATGAACTGTTCTTCCTCTGGCAGAGAGCGTGAGAACGAAGAAGTTTAAATTAGTCTGACATCAGTATCGGTTCAAGGTACCAATCAGCACTGATGGTCTCACATCAGTACCGGTTCATCTCCCGAACCGGTACAAGTGAGACGCCGCTAAATAGTACCGGTTTGTGTCACGAACCGGTACTGATGTTAGACCATCAGTACCGGTTGGTGCCTTAAATCGGTACTGATATCCCCCGCAGCCCTTTAGCCGTTGAACCGGGAGATAGTACCGGTTTGGGAGATGAACCGGTACTGATGTGAGACCATCGATGCAGTTGGTACCTGAACGATCTTGATCTCCCCATGCCCTGTAGCCGTTGAACCGGGACTGTCGTAATTATCAGTCCCGGTTTGTGCCTAACCTGATCTTGATGGGCGGTATCAAAGGTCGATTACGTAGTATTGTTCGACAAGGTAGTCTTTACCGTATGGATTGGAAGAACGGCGTAGCGCGATTCGGAAATTAATGGACGGACTTGGCAAGAGATCTGAACTGATCTGTTTTTCACTTGTTCTCGGCTCTTATGTGATACGAATTTGTTGGATCGATGGTGCTTATCTAACGCGATAAACAGCATAACAAAGGAGGCATACATGTACAATATAATCGTTCGTATAGCATCCAAGAGTAGCTTATGTTTTGCGCAGTAGTGCATTAGATACGTGAGAGGATTAGAAATATTAACTTACCTTATTATGCGTCAGATCCGCGGCTTCTAGGGTGTGCCAGTCGACCTGTTATTATGCGCGTATGTCCGCTCCGTTTTTCGTGGTTTGCCCGTTCGCCGTTTCTTTCGCTGTGGCTCGCGCTCGATGTGTCTCGGATTTCGTGCACCAGTCTTTCCCGATCGTGGGTTGCCTCATTCTTTGTTCCTGCGCCGTCCACACCGTCCGGCTTGTTAGGAAACGGATTCGTATCCGATATGGACTCTTCCTTATCTCTAAGCAGAACCGCTATATATAGGAGGCAGGGGGTCACCCCATTGTACAGAAGCATACAGAATAATAAAGCGAGCTGGTTCCTCCTCATATTGTGTCTCTCTTTCTCCTGTCTATTCTCCACTTGAGATCTATTAGGCAACCGGACTATTCGATAGCGAGGTTGTCTAACACGTTATCGACACGAAGCTCTTGGGAGAAAGATTGAAAGGTGAGAAAAAGACAAGAAGTTAAAGATCGTCGACAACGACGAACGACTACTACCGGCGATTGATCGTCCGATCCGATCTGCAATCAACTCGCCATCACGCCGGCAGCCACTCGGATTGCCGAAAGAAAAAGTCCTCCGCGACTCTATCCTACGCGATAGCCAACTCTTCCATCAAGAGCGTAAGTCGAAAAATCCAGCAGATTATTTCGCTAGATATTAGATCTAATCTCTTTATTTATTCTTGTTCATCAAAGTGAGGCGTGAGCATTGATCTATGCATCTACCCTACGTGGCATGTAGCTCGCTTTCACAATCATCTAATATCTTGCATGAAGCAAGGAACCATGGCATGAAGCTACTGGTATCCAGCATCTAGTACAATAAAGTGGCTTGAAGCCACCGCTGCTGAAACCAAACGGCATGAAGCCGGTAGCTGACGCTGCATCGCCGCGTCACTGCGGCGCGCCTACCGCGTCGGCGATGTCGCGCCGAGGCCAATGCCGCTGCGTCGGAACCTTGCCGCCGGGATCGCTGCCGTGCTGCGGCGCTCTCTGCGCCCGACCTCGGCTGCCGCGCGACTCCGGCCTCCATGCTGCGTCTGCGGCCGTGGCGCTCCATCGGCTCGGCCGAAACTGCGGCGGCGAGCCCGACGATGAACGATCGCGATCGCCGCCGCCTTGATGGTCGCGTCCCACCTCGGCCCTTGGGACTCCGCGCCTGGCTTGAAGCCCTACCGCTGCAACCCACAGGCCCCTGCGCTGCCTTGGCACCAGCGCCGCCGGCCGCTGCCTCGTAGGCCGCCGCTGCCTCGTAGGCCGCCGCTGCCGTCGCGCCCTTGACCGGCTCGCCTGCAAGCGCCGGCCGGCATGAAGCCGCTAGCGGTGCCGACCTCGAATCGACCGCACAACCGGCAAAGCGCCCCGACTCCCATCGCCCGCCGCTCGGTAGTCCGTGGAAGCCGCTCCTTGCCTCGGCTTCACGCGCCTCCGCCGGCCCCGCGCATCCTCCTGGTGCCGCTACAGCCGCGCCAGGCTGGCTCGCCGCCCGTCCGAGCCGGTTCCCCAATAACGCGCTCGAAGCGCCACCGATGGCTCTCTGCGTTCGGCCCGGCCAGCCGATCTATGAATCATTCACTGTATGCGCAGCGCCGCCGACTGGCACGGCCGTCGCTTCGCCGCCCAGCCTCCACGAGCTCCTCACCGCGCATGAAGCGCGGGCTGCTCCCGCTCGGCTCCTCGGGGATCACGTCGACCAGCACAACCAGGCCCGCAGTCGCCGTCTTAGCTCGCCGGCGCCCGAAACCCCACCGGTCGGGCGAGCATTTGAAATTGCTTGCGTCGCCGCCGCCGGCTTGGAGGATTTGGAAGCATGGACATGAAGTCCAAGTCTGAAAGTTGCTGATGGATTTGAAGTCCAAACACGCAATTGGATTCAATCAGCCGATTGCATGGACTTGAAGTCCACTACTCACGCAAAAAGACAAGCGGGCCGAAGTGGTTCAAAACCAAATTGAACCCGAGTGGAGGCGTACAGGGAAGGGCAAATTACCCCCTTGACCCCGGTTCTGTACATTTTCTGATTTTATTTTCCAGAAATTGAATAATTAGAATCTCAGAAAAACAATTAGAAAATCCCTGAAAATCCTGAAAATTGCCAGGAAAAATATGAAAATAGCTAGAAAATTATAGAAAAATTTTGGATCTGGTTTTAATTTTCTAGTATTCTCCTACAATATTTATGAATATTTCATGTTTTCTGCTATTACTTCATGTGTATTTGTTCATGACGTAAATTTGGTTTCATTCTCCTTAGCATTATGTCATGTTGATATTTGCTGAAATTAAATTTTCTGTTGAAAAGTAATTCTGGAAATTGCTTGGAAATTAGCAGAAATTATGAAAAATGCTTGGAAAATTCCAGAATTTCTCATACAACAGTTTATGAGAACCTATGTGGTTGGGATTTGATTTCGGTGATGAATAAACAGATATGAGGCAATTGGTGTCTAGGAAAACACACATGAGGCTTGGTTATTTAATTGGCGCCCGGAAACGGGAAGTGCTCCCTCCCTCATATGAGCCCTAGGGGCATGTTAACCTGGCCATGAGTCAAATTGATGGAGATATTCATTACTCGTTTTTCACTCCCAACCAATAAGAATTACATGAGTTGAAATTAGACTTATGCCAAGTTTAATTGATGTTGGAATTTATTTCTCTGTTACCAACGAGTTACATAAGTTGTAATTAGCATTACACCGCATTTAATTTATGTGGGAATTTATTTTCCGTATTTATGAATATTTATGAATCTATGTATATATGAATTTTGCATTTATGAATTCCGTACTTATGAATCTTGTACTTATGAATTTTGCATTTATCTTTGTATATATGAATCTTGATATTATTGCTTTCTTTTAGTTTGCTGGAAACTCATGAGAATTCAATTATGCATTTTATTGAAACTAGCAGCCATTTCCTATTAGATTGCACGTAGTAATCTAATGGAAGAACCTTATGAATGTGCAAAGGTGTGGCATTATCTAACGTGAGTTTTAAAAAAAAAAAATTGACATGAATTGTCAGAATTATCTCACATAGACATCAGATTGCATAATGAATAGTAAGCTCTCGAAGAGCATACTTTTCTCATGAATAGAATTGCAATTTACTCTTTATTCCAGTATTCTTTATTTACAAGCAAATTTTTTGAAATACTTAGCCACTTTATGATTAGAATTATATTTCTTTTCATCTAGAAATCGTATAGCACCCAATGGAGGAAAAATGTATTGTTGATAGTGGCACAACAAATACCATCTTAAGAGAGTCGAAATACTTCCAGACGATCACGAAGAACGCTGGAAGGATTACAACTATCGCAGGAAGCGATACGCATATAATAGGCTCAGGAAGAGCCACAATTATATTGCCAATGGGTACAACTTTGGTAATTGAAGAAGCCCTCTTGTACCCTGAATCAACTCGCACTCTCTTAAGTTTCAAAGATATCCGCGCCAATGGGTTTCACGTAGAAACCAATGAAGAAAATGGCAAAGAACACTTGTGCATTGTGAAGCACGCGGAATATGGAAAGATGGTACTAGAAAAATGTCCCTCATATGAATGCAGGTTGTACTACACGAAAATCAATGCACACGCGATTATATACTTCTTTGAAGACTGTCTTTAGAAGCTCTGAATTATTTGCTTTATGGCATTGTAGATTAGGTCATCCTGGTCTTAGATTGATGAGAAATATAGTTAACAACTCACAAGGTCATGGCATTAATGTTAAGAATTTCCCGAATCACGAAGATTTTGTGTGCCATGCATGTGCCACCGGGAAATTAATAACTAGACCCTCTGTTATGAAAGTGCAACATGAAATCCCTGCATTCCTGGAACGCATTCAGGGGGATATTTGCGGCCGATTCAGCCCTTGTCAGGGCCGTTTCGATACTTTATGGTGCTCATTGATGCTTCCTCGAAATGGTCGCATACATGTTTGCTGTCAACAAGGAATCATGCATTCGCAAAGTTGATCTCGCAGATCATCAGAATTAAGAATGCTTTTCACGATCATCGCGTGAAGTCCATTCGATTGGACAATGCGTGAATTTACTTCCAAGGCATTTGATGATTATTGTACAAAGAACGGAATAGCTGTTGAGCACTCTGTGCGCACGTCCATACGCCAAAATGGGCTATTTGAAGCACTAATAAAGAGGATTAAGTTCATTGCGGACCGCTCTTGCAGAGTTGTAACTTGCCCAACACTTGTTGGGGACACGCGATCTGCACGCAGCGACACTCATCAATTATAGACCATCGGCCTACAACATCCATTCACCAATGCAATTAGTGCAAGGGGTCATCCAGAAGATTTCCCATCTTAGAAAATTTGGTTGTATGGTATATGTACCTATACCACCCCCACAATGGACTGCAATGGGCCCTCTCCGCAAGTCCGGGATATCGTTGGTTATGAGAGTGCATCCATAATCAGGTATTTGGAACCCATGATCGAGACTTGCATCTGACCCGATCATTGTGTATCTTTGGCGAGGACCGTTTCCGTCATTAGGGGAGAGAATCAACCATTGGATGAAAAATGCCGGAAATAATATGGCATTCCACTTTGGGATCCCAGCGCATGACCCTCGCACTAATGAAGCAAATCAAGAAGTCCGGAAGATAATTGATTTGCAGAATTTAGCAAATGATTGCTGATCATTTTTGTGATCGAAGAGCGTGGTTAAGTCGCATGTACCAGCAAGAAATGCACCGAGAGAGGGTGGAAATACCAAAGAAAGCGAAGGTATCCCTCATCCTGTTCAGAGGCCTCAAAGAAAAGAACAGGAGATCTGGCTTCTCAAACCCAAAGTACCCGGAGGCGTCTGGGAAAAGCGGGCGAGAGGACTTACCACGACCAATCACAAAAAGTGCCCCAAAGCAAGAAGGGGAGCCAGTTGAGACTGGCACTGGAAAGAAGCCTGTGGAAAAGGCAATTCCAGATCTGAACCTTCCATTGGAAGAAGCGCTTGAAAATAATGTGTGCGCACACATTGTCGGAGAAAAACTAAAGGAACTTGCTACTGGAATGGGAAATAGCAATGAAGAGCAAGTAGAAGAGCACGAAGCACCCCATGATGAAATGGCCATAAACTTTGTAAAAACGGAGAATCAATGAATAGAGCAACGACCAATGTCGATGCATACTTTGCAAAGAAGATTGCCACGATCATTAATCATGATCGAGCCCGCATCTCTCGCAGAGTGCAAGAAAAGGCTCGATTGGGAAGATTGGAAGAAGGCAATCACCATGAGTTAGTCTCTTCGAACAAAAGAGAGGTGTTTGGGCCTGTGTGCCACACGCCTCCCCATATAAACCCCGTAGGTCACAAATGGGTTTTTGTTCGCAAGAGAAACGAAAACAATGAAGTTGTAAGGTACAAGGCAAGGCTTGTCGCTCAAGGTTTCACTCAACGTCCTGGGGTTGATTATGAAGAAACCTATTCTCCGGTCATGGGTGGAATTACCTTTAGATACTTGATCTCAATGGCAGTCAACTTGAAGTTGAAAATGAAGCTAATGGATGTTGTCACAGCATATTTGTATGGAAACTTGGATTCGGAGATATACATGAAAGTACCGGAAGGTATCCTTATCCCGAACCAAGACAGAGCAAACAGAAACCTATACTGATGTGAAATTGAAGAAATCACTGTATGGGCTAAAACGATCGAGGAAGAATGTGGTACAATCGTTTGAGTGACTTTCTGCGCAAGAAAGGCTACGAGCAGCGAAGATTGTCCATGTGTATTTATACAACGATCCACGAATGGATTTTGTATAATCTCCGTCTATGTAGATGACTTGAACATCATTGGGACGGATGAGGAAATTGAAGAAGCATGCACATACTTGAAATCTGAGTTTGAAATGAAAGACTTGGGTAAAACCAAGTTACATTTAGGCTTGCAGCTTGAACATGTCCAAGGCGGACTCTTGGTACACCAAGCATCCTACACGCAGAAAGTGTTGGAGAGATTTGGCTTTGAAAAGGCATACCCCGCAAAGACCCCAATGGTTGGAAGGTCACTCCAAGCAGACCTAGACCGTCTGAGGCCTAAAGAAGAGGGGAGGAAGTCACGGGGGCGGAATTCCCATACTTGAGTGCAATTGGAGCGCTCATGTACCTTCTTGAATAGCACTAGGCGGACATTGCGTTCGCCGTGAATTTGCTAGCAGTGCAGTCTGAGAACCCACCAAAAGGCATTGGAAAGGGGTGAAGGACATCTTCCGTTACCTTCAAGGAAGCAAAGACCTCGGCTTGTTTCTGAGAAGAAACAATGAATTGAATTTAGTTGGCTACGCCGATCTTTGAGTACCTATCGACCCGCATCTTGGCAAGTCACAAAGCGGGTATGTTTTCCTTTGCGGTGGAACAGCAATTTCTTGGAAAGTCGTCTAAGCGGACTCTTGTCTCGACATCGACTAACCACTCAAATCATTGCATTGTATGAAGCCTCTCGGGAATGTGCATGGCTTGAAGAATGGTTCACCACATCCGAAGTCATGTGGTCTGAACATGGAACAAACACCCACTATTATCTATGAAGATAATGCAGCTTGTGTTGCACAAGTACAAATGGGATATGTGAAGAGTAACCTTACAAAGCATATCAACCCCAAGTTCTTTTATGCTCATGAAATGCATAAGATGAACGAGATAAAGATACTGCATACTAAGTCGTGTGAAAATCTCGCAGATTTATTCACTAAGTCACTCCCGGCATCTTCCTTTGAAAGATGTGTTAGAGGAATCGGGATGTTGAGGCTTAGAGAAGTGCAGATTTCAGGGGGAGAATTTTCACATACTCCTACATAAATCTCAAACATGAAGTTTGAGTACCCAACGTAAATCTTGAAGATTAACATTGAAGTTTGGATGGATTGTACTCTTTTCCTTAAGTAAGTTTTTCGTTGAAGTTTTCTTACATAAGGTTTTTGATGAGGCAATCTGTGTAACACAGCAAGCGTATGCTATGTACTCTTTCTCCAATTATTTTTCCCACTGGGTTTTTATGGAGTTTTAATGAGGCATATGCATCTCGCAGTGAAGAGTCCAAGGGGGAGTGTTAGGAAACGGATTCGTATCCGATATGGACTCTTCCTTATCTCTAAGCAGAACCGCTATATATAGGAGGCAGGGGTCACCCCATTGTACGAAGCTTATCTGAGAATAATAAAGCAGGCCTGGTTCCTCCTCATATTGTGTCTCTCTTTCTCCCTGTCTATTCTCCACTTGAGATCTATTAGGCAACCCCGGACTATTCGATAGCGAGGTTGTCTAACACGGCTCACCTCACGGTCTCCGCCTTTGACGTGCCATTCGTTTGTCGACGCGTATCGGTTCTTCTAGCACCATGTGGACACGCCGTTACTGTCGTGCCATTCGTTTGTCGACGCGTATCGGTTCTTCTAGCACCATGTGCCTTTAAATGCGAGCTATATTATAATCCAAGCAAATTCTAAGCTTACACAACAAATTTTTGTATCATACTTGAAAAGATCGAGCTAGATCTTTTCATTCATAATCTTTCATCGATTATGGGAAATGATCAAATTTTCTTCATAATTCAAGCAAAGAAGAGGTTCCATTTAACACCAAATGTAGTGAGGAATGATGTTACTAACCTTAGTTACCTTGGTTGCGAGTAAAATGACCAAAAATTTGAAATTTGGGTGGCACCTCCCCTCCCTTGAAGCTCTTGGTCGAAGCTCCTGTTCTTCTCGTGCTATGAACTGTTCTTCCTCTGGCAGAGAGCGTGAGAACGAAGAAGTTTAAATTAGTCTGACATCAGTATCGGTTCAAGGTACCAATCAGCACTGATGATCTCACATCAGTACCGGTTCATCTCCCGAACCGGTACAAGTGAGACGCCGCTAAATAGTACCGGTTTGTGTCACGAACCGATACTGATGTTAGACCATCAGTACCGGTTGGTGCCTTAAATCGGTACTGATATCCCCCGCAGCCCTTTAGCCGTTGAACCGGGAGATAGTACCGGTTTGGGAGATGAACCGGTACTGATGTGAGACCATCAGTACCGGTTGGTACCTTGAACCGGTACTGATCTTCCCCATGCCCTGTAGCCGTTGAACCGGGACTGTCGTAATTATCAGTCCCGGTTTGTGCCTAACCGGTACTGATGGGCCGGTATCAAAGGTCGGTTCTGTAGTATTGTTCCGACAAGGTAGTCTTTACCGTATGGATTGGAAGAACGACTGTGGCACAGTTCGGAAATTAATGGACGGACTTGGCAAGAGATCTGAACTTATCTGTTTTTCACTTTTTCTCGTCTCTTATGTGATACGAATTTGTTGGATCGATGGTGATTATCTAACGCGATAAACAGCATAACAAAGGAGGCATACATGTACAATATAATCGTTCGTATAGCATCCAAGAGTAGCTTATGTTTTGCGCAGTAGTGCATTAGATACGTGAGAGGATTAGAAATATTAACTTACCTTATTATGCGTCAGATCCGCGGCTTCTAGGGTGTGCCAGTCGACCTGTTATTATGCGCGTATGTCCGCTCCGTTTTTTGTGGTTTGCCCGTTCGCCGTTTCTTTCGCTGTGGCTCGCGCTCGATGTGTCTCGGATTTCGTGCACCAGTCTTTCCCGATCGTGGGTTGCCTCATTCTTTGTTCCTGCGCCGTCCACACCGTCCGGCTCACCTCACGGTCTCCGCCTTTGACGTGCCATTCGTTTGTCGACGCGTATCGGTTCTTCGACACGCCGTTACTGTCGGCCGTCTCGGCGTCGCCTTTTCCCATCATTGCCCCCCCCCCCCTCGTTATCCGGCCTCGCCTTTTCCCATCGTTACCCCTCGTTATCCGGCCGGTGATTGTTGAAGAAGCCTGGCTTTGGGGTTGCCTTCGCTTGGCGCTGGTGTTTCGATGGCGGGTGCTTCTTGCGTCTCGTCCCGCTCTGGTGCAGCGCCGATGTTCTCACATTTCCTCAGCGATTGTTGTCGGTTCTTTCGTACCTTTAGGTTGTGAGTATCGGCGATTCTTCCTCTTTTCCGCTTTGTTTCGATTTCGTCCTCCTCCTTGCCCCGCATTCCTAATACGCTGCTGCATCCTTTTGGGTTTCCCTTTGGCTGGAACATTTTTCGCCCGCTTGCAAAATGGGAGCTCGGCGTTGAATCGGCGTTCTTCCTGCCGTTTGTTTGCCGTTGTTCGTTGCGTTCTTGGCCTTACTTTTTGGCGCGTTTGCGCAGGTTCGTATCGCAGGTATGGTTGTTTCTTCCCCTTTCTTGCTTTATTGGTTTTCTAATGTGCATTCATTAACTTTTGTTATCTCCATGTAGCTCACTTCATCTTTCTATTCCGCCCGCCGATCCAAGCTGGTGTGCTCCCTCAAGTATTGCGGTTCCTGATTCGTCTGCTCAGGTTAGACAATCTCTTTAAACTCTGTCCTTACGATTATTTATTCTTGTTATCATTTTGTGCTTGTGATTATTGTTTGTGCGACTTGGGTTAACTGTATGTGTGGTTGTTTGCGTGGTCCGTGCAAGGTTTCAAATCTCGTTTTGAGTTAAATCTCGGAGGTTCTCGAAATCCAAAATTTCGGCGAGATTCAGAAATTTCAGACAAAATCCGGATGAATTGTAAAAACCAAATTTCAAATTCGGTTTTTTTTTTCTACCGGGAAATCCAAAATTTCGACCGAAATTACCGAGATCTCGGCCGAAATCACCGAGATCTCGGCCAAATTGAACCGGCTTAAAAATGGTTCAAAATACGTCAAAAAATTTTGAAATGTTTTTTGGATAATCCTAACACATCACTAATGTTTCTATAAAAATTTGAGATGGTGATCAATCATGAGGAATTTTTAAAAAATCTAATAGTGGTAAAGTCGTGATAAAAAACCGTATATAAAACCAGTTTTTGATTTTTCAAATGTAACAAATGAACTTCAAGTCATTTGAAAAGTTTTATATATGTTCTTATGTATTAAGGGAGGTTCTTTCTTTGAAACCACCTGCAGTTCTGAGGGAGATTCTTTCTTTAAAATCACTTGTAGTTTTGAATTTTGACCAGTAAGAAAAATTCAATACCATAAATATGAGCACTGATCATGTATATATGAATCCTCGCCCATATATACATAGGTGAGTTAGTATTGTACCTATTTATAAATACATGTTATCTTAGGTTTTAAATTTTGTTTTTCAATATATGTCACTCAATAATTTTGAAATGGGTTTTGTACCACTGTTTCCACTCCACTATTTTCTCATAGTCATACACAGATTGATTCCAACTATCAATATCAGTATCAGATATCATTTTTCTCTGTTGTTTCAATGCACTAGAAAAGTTCGTATGTATTAAAAATGTTCAAACCACTTTAAAAAATTTTGAAATTTTTTGTGAATGATCCTAACACATCCATAATATTCCCATAAAATTTTCAGAAGATAATCAATTTTGAAAAATTTTAAAAAATTCAGAAAGTCCTAACCGACATATTGAACCGACCAAAAAATGGTCAAAAACATGTTAAAAATTTCTGAATTCTTTTGTGGATGATCTTGATCCTAAACCCAAGCAAATACAATGCACAAAAATCAAACCCGCAAAAAAATATCAAATCTCGGTCGAGATTGGCGAGATCTCGCCGAGAAATCCGAGATTTGAATTTTTTAATTTTTTTTGAATTTTCCGGGATTTTGAATCTCGGAGGGGTCCGAAATCAGAATTTCGCTGAATTTTGGACCCTTAGGTTCGTGGTGATTTGACTATGTTTCAATTTCGTTTTCCTTTCTGTCCAATACGCTACGCTCTTTGTTTAGTTGTTGTCCATAGCGTTGGTTCTTGCACGTATTGCGGTGCTTGGATTTGGTTGCTTTACCTTTGGCGTTGATCTGTTTTTGCCATATTTAGTACTAGGAAAGTGAGCGCGGCGCACGCCGCGCATGTGACTGAGAAAAAAATTGTGTTGTCTTTTCGGAGAAAAAACATACCACGAAAACATTTTTTTCGGGAAAACAAAGAAAAATGAACCACGGAAGCATTTTTTCTGGGGAAAACGGAGAAGGTTTTTTCCGGAGGGAAAACTGACCAGGAAAAAAATCCGGAGAAAACGAGGAAAAACGGGCCACGAAAACATTCTTCGCGGGTCACGAAAACATTTTTTCCATGAGAAACACGAAAAAACGGGCCACAAAAATATTTTCCTAAGCAAAACCGCGGCGCACGCTTTTTTGAGAAAAAACAGACTACGAACACATTTTTTCGGGAAAAACGAGGGAAAACGGACTATGAAAATAATTTCCCCGGAAAAAAACGAGGAAAAACGAAAAAAAAACAGAAAAACGACGGACGAAAAACGAATTCCCATTTTTTTCGTGGAAAAACGGCTAATGAAAACAAATTTTTTGTGGGAAAGACGAGGAAGAACGGACCACGAAAACATTTTTCCCGGGAAAAACGAGGAAAAACGGAAAAAAACGGAGAAACGACGGGCGGAAAACCAATTTCCAATTTTTTTTTGGGAAAACTGACCACGAAAACATTTTTCTTGGGCAAAACGGAGAAAAGAAACGATTTTCCTTTTTTTGGAGAAACAGCCAACGAAAATATTTTTCGCATACTCCGGAGGAAAAACGGACCACGAAAACATTTTGTTCGGGCAAAACGGAGAAAGGACCTGAACGTAAAGTGTGGGGACCTATTTGTTATAATTTTAGACTTGTTCGCTATTTTGAAAAATTAGGAAATGGCTCATTCGCGATTCGTATTTAACGGGAGGCTCCTCCAGCAAAACGGCGAAAGAGGGACCTAAATGCGATCCGGGAAAAAAAATTTCCTCTCACATAAAATTGCGCAGGGACCTATCCGTAATTTCGAAGAACCGGAGGATTTTTTTGCAAAAACGACAGCGGACGCGTGGAGGGGCTCTCTGCGCGTGCATTCTCCCGATCTTATTGGAGGGATGATTCATAGTTGCATTCCTTTGTTATTAGGTATGTCATCATGCTGGTCGATATGTGTGAAATCATGTGATGAAAAATTGGCTTATTGATGATTTTTGTATTGCAAAGTGGTTTTGCTCATGGCATGTGTGGTGCATGTGTTGTTTTAGATGATTATTTGATATGTTTGTGATAGCACGGTAATGATTTTGCTTGATGCAATACGCTCGTGTGAGTGGTTGCATGGATTAATCTTGAGTCAAATTGTGGACTTGTGCTCGGAATATTGTTTTGTGTTTGTTCATGTGCAGGTGTTGCTTGAGGTCGAACGTGGTCGGTGACGGGACCGGAACTAGGTTCATGGAGGAATTGAGGTTCGGGACTAGGTTTAGGGAGGAATCGAGGTCCTAGTGGTCGAGGATGTCATGCGGGACATTTGGACTAGAGAACGGTGCCTGTGAAGTCTAGTGAGTCACGTGAGTGCGGCAGATGGGCCGTACGCGTGCAGTTGTAATCGTTTGGGGGGTAGCTTGCATGTATTGGACCATATTGGGCCCGGTGGATATGCATGCATGTATCTGTATACGAACTCTTTAGGATTGCTCATTATAAATAGGGGGAGGTGTCCTCTATTTATTATTGAGCCAGTGCTTAGGATTTAGGGTTTGTACTCTTTTGTTCGGAGTACTGTAATGAGACTAGACAAAAAGAAATAAAAATTACCTTTTTTGCAAGTGCGCATGGGAGAAAAACGACGGCTCGAATTCGCGATCTGCTACAGTACCTGGCACATGTTACGGAATATCGGTTGCTACAGTACTCGTCTGCAGTTTTGCGATCATGCTACACTGACACAGTGAACAGTGCTCCCGATTGCTACAATATTTTCTGGTTTTTCTCTCTCCTCATTTGCATGCCTTTCGATTCTAGATTGATTCGTTATTTCACCATGGTAATTTTGATTTGATCTATTCCAAACCTTCCTAGGGTATCAATTTAGTGATCTAAAAAATTTGATTGGCTAATTTCTTGTAGATTTTGTTTAATCACGAAATTAGGGTTTAATCAATTCCTGTTATTATTGATATAGTCAAATTGTGAAGCTTATAACTTTTGATCCATATATCCGATTGAGTTTATTCTTATTGGGTTAGTTTCTAAATTGAATATAATTGTTACAGTTTAAATTTTACATCAATCTGACGGTTGGATTTTTGAGAATTAAGGTTAGATCTACTCTCGGTATAATCTGTCACAGCAAGGTTGCGAAGCTTATAACTTGTGATCCGTAAGTCCGATCGAGCTGATTCTTTTTTTCTTAGATATGTATTGGAATCTCATTTTCTATGTTAAAATTTCAGGTCAATCCGATTGCTGGATCTCTGGGAATTAGCAATTTACCGAACGTATGTCAATCTGTTTTCGCGTGAAACCGAAGCAATCTTTTATATTTTGTTTATGGGTGTTTTGATAATCATTAAAAATTTGATTTTAGCTTCCGCGCAATCATTCACCCCCCTCTGATTGCTATACTAATATATATCGATCCTACAATATGTGATTAGTGGTGGCCGATATCTGATTAGCAAGGCCTCCGTGGCTGTCTTATATTCAAATGGACGAATAATATAGGTAGTCAAAAATGGTTCTTTCGATGTGCTTACCGAAGCCTCCGTAGTCTTGATAGATGGAAAGCCGTGGACACAGACATGGGAAAACAAGGCCCTCTTCTATCCCTCCAAACTCATAACATCTCCATGGATTCCATCTTTCTTCATCTTCCATGATTCATATTGTGTTTCTTGCACACTAATTAAGATTCGTTGTGTATTCCGCTTGCATGCTCATGGTTTGTGTTTTCCGATTAGTATTTCCTCATCCCGTCTTTCTGCCCTTCCATGATTCGTATTGTATTTGTTTCTAACAAAAGAATATGCTCCTCTCCAGCTACACGAGTTTCGTCTCTATTTCGTCTACGTCGTGCAGAGCTCTGGGCCAGCGCTTCCCGACAGACAAGGGTAATGGAAACGCAGCTCTTTTATTTATTGTTCAATCTTACATGGACAATTTTTCCATGTTAAAGGTTATAATATTGAGCCAACATAAATAACCGTCTAAAAACAGCGCGTTCCTTTTCTGTACATATTATTGACTGATGGTTTTTTCCCCGACTGCAACACAGTCTGATACATTTTTTCCCGACAAAATTTTTCATTATTTTGCCTAGCCAGAGTATTCCCATCTCTGATTCTAACAAAATGCCCAACGTTTGGATTTTTGATAGGCCGAAACAACTGTGTATATTTCAAGACAGATGCTATTAAGAGAGATAACCAGCAAGTTACATCTAAATATACATTCGTCTGGTGTTGCCTAGGAAGATAACAGCTGAATTAGAGCTTGGATAAAAATGGATAGACCAATTAATCGTATTCAGTCATAATAACAAAAAAGAGGAAACATTCTATGGAGAATTGGCTGATAAAACATACAATGCAATGGAAAATGCGGACCATGCAGCTATTCTACATCTTCAAACCAACATATGTCTACAGATTGAAGACACCAACTACAGAGATCTGACCGCGGCACGTAAAAGGCTCAAGGCCGAACAATGTTGGGCGAATCTATTTTGTGACGACGCTATGGCTACACGAAATGCTATCCGTATCGTCACACAGAAATACAACGATTTGCTCTATGAAATTAAGTGTGTCTGCGCTAGAAATATGGATTTGCTCTATGAAATTAAGTGTGTCTGCGCTAGAAATATGGATTTTCTACCTATTAGCGTCGCGAATCAAGTCATCAACTGTTAGTCCATGTACTGTAAATCCTTTTTATTTTAATCCTCATCTTAAAATCAATAGCCGATCCTCCCAATGTCAACGTAACTAGGTAGAGGTGCGCGCTATATGCGCTGGGTGAATTTTGATAAAGTACTCAGATCGTGAGAACAACCTCCACGATGGACATCATTTTTTGTTTGGCGAAACACAAAAAAATCTAAGAAAAATCGAAAGAATCATGATTTTAGAACTAATTGTGCGGCCTTCTCACTGAAACGATGAGAAAAAGACATAAAACAATTTAGGGTTTTTTTTTTTGCTAAGGGGGGGGTGCAATTTTCCGAAATCACCGGTTCTTTTTTTTTGCAAAAAGGGGTATGTCTGGATCCGGGAGCAATTTTTCAGAACCTAAGGATCTGTTTGTGAAAGGGCTCAGTCCAGACTCGGGTGCGGATATGCAAATCAAAAGTTTTTTTTTTGTGCAAAAGAACCAATAGAAGGGCCTCGACATAATTTCGGATTTTAGGGGGACTTTTTTTCGCAAAGATGATGAGGTGGCACCTTGGCTGGCCAGGAATTCATTCGGCTATAAGAGAGTAAATATACTAGATGCGTAAGCATGACGTGACACTACGCGAGGGTAATTTTCCAGAACCCTGGGTTTTCCTGCAAAAAGGCATGGTCCGAGCTCGGGTGCAATCGTTTGTACAAATTTTCTCGAAAAAAACTAATGTAGGTGTGATTTCAAAAATTCTGGAGGGTTATTCTCAGCAAAAAAACAGACTCGGATGTAATCTAAGGATTTTCGAGGGGGCTTTCCATAAAAAACCAATCTTAGAACTTTCGAGAGGCCCTTTTTGAAAAAACGGACTCGATGTAATATCATAATTTTTGGAAGGCCTTTGCAAAAAAAGCACCAATTTCAAATAGACATGTAATATTTTTTGCATATTTCATTGAAAAAACTGACATAGGTGTAATTTCAAAATTTTTGGAGGGTTATTCTCGGCGAAAAATAGACCCAGATGTAATAACTGGATTTTTGGGGGCCTTTCTACAAAAAAAAAATCAATCTTATAATCCTCAGGAGTCTCTTCTAAAAAAAACGGACCTGGACATATCCTCATAATTTTTGAGCGGCCTTTGCGCGAAAAACCAATTTAAACGGTCCTGGTTGTAATCTTGTAGTTTTCAGGGGGTTCATGCGAGGTGACGTAGGCTCACGCGGGCGGGGGATCAAAGACGCGACCTCAGCTCTAGCAGTGAAGCGCGTTACCGCTGCACCACGACGCTGGAGATAAATCACTTAAGCCACACTAAAGAATTCTAAAACTGGGCAATGTGGCACACCGTGGAGCGAGCATGTTAGCGAAAATTGACATGGAGGCGCTGCGAGGCTGGAACTCCCTCGTCTCTATTATACAGAGTATTATATGCACTTCTTCATGCTATCATAGGTTTGGTGAACGTGTGTGAATCTCTTAAAATTCAATGAATGTGAATCATAGGTTAGGCTTAAAATTCAACGACCGGATCCATCTCTCTCTCTATATCTCTCTCTCTCTCTCTCTCTCTCTCTCTCTCTCTCTCTCTCTCTCTCTCTCTCTCTCTCTTATAGTATATACTAGGTATACTTGCGTGCTATGCTGTGCTGGATGTAATTTTATAGAGTGTTCAGATGGCAAAAACATTTTTCATGATATGCATTATTATTCGTTTGGCAAAATATCAAAAAATGTAAGGAAAATCAAAATTACCACGACTTTAGAATTTGCAGAGGACCTTTTTGTAGAAACAGTGACAGGGAAAAAGGTACCAGGAAATGTACGAGCTTTTTCGCAAGAATGGGGATGCGATTTTTCGAAACAACAGGGTCATTTTTGCAAAGGCCAGACATAAGAAAATCTAAAGAAAACCAAAATAATCATGATTTTAGAATTTGTGGTGGGCTTTTTCACAAAGACAATGAATCAGAACAAGATATGCGAGAATTTATTTTTTTTTCGCAAAAACGGCATGTATTTTTGGGAACCACAGCGTCTTTTTTGCAAAAGAGACATGCCCAGTCCGAACGCATTTTTCTGAAATTGCGAGGATTTTTTTGCAAAAGGACTCAGTTCGGACTCAAGTGCGAATTTGCAGAACTAGAGGGTGTTTCTGCAAAAGAATCGGTGGAAGGGTCCTGAAATAATTTCGAAATTCGTGGGGAGCATTTTCGCAAAACTGATGACGTGGAGAGCTGGGCTTGCTGGAATCTCTTGGGGGTAAGAGATAAGATGTTCTTGAAAAATGTTTGTTGAATATCTTTCACCCTATTAATTAGTAATAGTACATAGTGGTTAAAATTATATGGCCCACGCACAGGACTATCCACACTTCTATCGAGAAAGAGACCAAGGAGGAGGCAATCAAATTGCATCCCATCGATGCTTGAGATATTGTCTGCAAGACCATCACTTAGAAAGGTGGATGCATAGCTAGCAAATGCACCTACCATGCTTCCACTACTAATACCAATGACATTTATATGACCTCCTATAAAACGTGTTTCTTCTTCGCCATATCACCACAAGAGCTAGCAACCAACACAGTATGGTTAGAGAGTTGGGTAGTTGATGTGGCACAATGGGAATAGGAGACAGAAGGGAAGAAACCATATCCATCCTCAAGGACAATATGTGAGGTAACTAAGTTCGAGGTTGAGATCCTGGAAGCCCTAGCTCCAACTTCCAACCCGGCAGGTTCGCACGCTCTGCCCTTGTGGATTGCAAAAACATTACTCTGGTGCCGGGATGAGATGGGTAGTTCAAAAACAAAGGTCTATGCAAGAGCTGAACTCATCCGTGTTTTTATGTTTTATAAAATACATGTAGGTTGATGATTCTCTGACATTACAAATAACATAATGGACGCATACATGTACAATTAATATCTGTAAGGAAATTTTTGTATTTGATACAAGATTTGACCTGTATTTACAAAATGATACAATACTTTTGCGTATTTACAGAAAAGTCACTCATACCCGGAATTTGAAATTATGTTTTTGAATACTCAGAATTTCAAATTTCGGTTTACATTTTCTCGGAATTTCAAATCCCGGTTTTGGCGTATTTGGAATTTGAAATCTCGGTTTTAGGGTATATTCGCCATACCTAGTTTTAAAAAAAAAATCGGTTAAGCATTCCCGGATTTTCAGAAATCGGGTATGGATGGCAGGCTGATGTGGCGACTGCTTTTGAAAAAATATTTTGTATAGGAACTAGTTTCGTAAAAAAAAATCTTAAGGGCCAGTAAACACTTCGAGCAACAGCCTGGTCAGCGATGGCTTTGGATCAAGGGAAATGCAAGGAAGACAGTCGGCACAAGCTAGTCTTGATAGCATTTTTTCCTAACAAGGAATGAGTAATTTGGAAGCAAGGCTGAAAGGGAAAGGTTCTTACGGTTGATTGGAGAGGATTTTTCCAAATGCAACTTTTAATTCAGAAAAATCTTAATTGAACCTTCGAATTTTTAGAAGAACTTTGAGGGGAAAGACAGAAGATTCAAAATGATTTTAAAGATAAATTTTGTATTTGGAAGTTGAAAATTTTGCCAAGATTTTCAGGATGTCACACTGTTTTGCTCATGACCTACAGCCAAATTCTTGAAACTTGGTACAGGAATTCTTGGCCCAAGTTTTGGCCAAATTTTGGCAACAAAATAATCTAGAAATGGAATAAAAAAACAAATCTCACCAAACTATAGTAACACATTGGTAACAAATCAAATAAATGTCAAAGTTACTACCAAATTATATGCATGCGTAGGATTAGAACCAAACAGTCTCCCAATCTTGGCAAGATAGAGTGGAGCAACATTTTGGCGTCAAACCGTACGGTAATTTCTTACACCATGTGGCTATGCGTGTATTGTTCACAAACATAATTGCTATAGAATACAGACTCTACAGAGTAGGGGTCTTGTGCGTAAGCAGAAAATGTTATACCGAGGATAGAAGTGGGCATCGTGCCGTACCGGGCCGTTCTGGCACGGGCCTATCGTGCTTCGTGTTTAAACCATGCCGGGCGTGCCTACCGTGCTGTGACATGCCGGCCCGGCTCGCCTTCGGCAAGCCCAAGCACGGCACATTTGCGTTGCGTGCCTGCTTCGTGCCGTGCTGGCCCAGACCCGGCCCATTTACACTATTATGACGAGATGAAAGGAGACGAAGACACACATTGCTCAATCTCTTTCAGTTCTCTCTTTTCCGTTGCTCCCTCTCTCTCGTCCGTTGCTCCCTCTCTCTCGACCGTCCGTCTTAATCGCTCTCTTGCCTGTTGCATCCCTCTCTCTTGCTCATTGGTTGACGAGAGAACGAGATATGGTCATCTGTAGAAAGCCCAACAGTACTTTTTCTCTCGAAAAAAAATCATTACTCATAACCTCGACAATATTAGAAATCTAGTGAAATAAAACCACTGTAGATAAGTGACATAATATAGCCATCAACAACAATGAAATTGTGATAGTAGATCTGTGCCCGTGCTTTCGCTGTGCTGCTCGTGCCTCCGCCGTGCCGGCACGGGCCCGGCCCAAACGGCCGTGCCGCCCATCGTGCCCTGATCTCAAGCCCGGCACGGCCCGTGCTACAGTGTCGTGCCGGCCCAGCACGGTCCACCCCATACTGTGCCGGGTTTTGAACCGAGCTGGACCACCGTGCTTCGAGCCGGCCCAAAAAGGCCCGGCCCAAATGCCCACCTCTAACCGTGGCCCGCCTGTGATGTTTTAGGTGTTTGTCCTTCTCACGAAAAAGCACTGACGTTGAGTTTGTCTCGATGCGAACGCCTGCCACATATATCCGGTTTTTGAGAATCTGGGTATGCTTAACCGGTTTTTTAAAAACCAGGTATGGCATGTAAACCGGAATTTGAAATCCCGGGCATTTAAAAATGGAATTTCAAATCCGGGTATGAGTGACTTTCCTGTAAATACGCAAAAGTGTTTATCGTTTTGTGAATACGGGTCAAATCTTGTATCAAATACAAAAATTTCCATATATATAATCATACGTCGTCAAGAGTAGCTTCCTTGACAATATTTTTGTCCGTAGCAATTCATTAGATGTGATAAGGTTAGAGATATATATAGATTTGCATATATTACATATATTAAAGGGGGAAGAATTGCCGGCCTCTCAGGCCGGCCATGCCACCCCCCATGGCGTTTTGCAAATAGGCCCTCCCGTTTTCTCTAAATTACGAATTGGTCCTTTTGCAAATAATCCCTTCCACTTTCCCTAAATTACGAATTGGTTCCTGTAAATTACAAAGAGGTCTTTTACGATTTTTTGTGGGTATAAAAAATATTTTCCAAACAAAGTAAATTTTAAACGGTGCGGCGTTAGGCGCACATTTTGCCTAATATTTTTATGAGTTCAGAAAGTTCGCAACCTTATATCTGGAGTTTGATGAGCTAGCGCCACCGCGAGCTGCTCATAGCGTGTTCGCGGGCATGTAAACTAAACTTGTTATGTTAGAGTTAGAGTCAGTTTTGTTATTGAATCTTCAGGAGTATGGAGTCTGTTTTTAGTTATTGTCGGACATATACAGTACGTATCTCTTACAACTTCGGTTTTGTTTTGTTTTGGTTTTTATTAGATTTGGTAGTTGTGATAGCTATCTATATTTATCCGTAATATTTGGTTTATATAAGTAAAGAATTTTTGGTTTATATAAGTAAAGGATAAAAATAGAAAAGCTGCGCCGGATTGGCCGCACAAAATGTTTTTCGGATCTGTTCTCTGTCTCGATTCTTTTCTGAAGAACAGAACAAAAACTCTGAGCTCTGTTTTTGTCAAGTGCAGAACTTCAAAATTTCAACATTTGGTATCAAGGCAAAGGCTCTGGAGATCATGTCCAGCGCATCCTCACCGTAGGAGTCGACACCAACGGCGGTGCTATCAACCGGCATCGTCGAATCGTCCAGGTCCAAGAGAATGCCGGCGAGGATACTACTACAGAAAAGGACATCACAAACGATTCGGAATAATCATCACAATCGGTTTTTCGAACTGTCTGTAATTATGTGTTAGTGATATAATGGCATATTACAGATGGTTTTTAAACCATCTGTTTTTTTTTCATATCACAGACGGTTCTAGTTAAAAATCATCTGTGATACCATAGCACCACAAACGGTTTCTCACTAGAACCGTCTGTTATAAATGAATATCAGAGACTGTTTTTATATACAACCGTCTGTGATCCCCATTTTCCCCCACACCACCAGTAGAACTTTCATCATTAGTATCTGTTGTTAAAAATTTTGTTCTGCTTATATATTTTTGCAACGACATTTACAAGGCACAACCAGTTATAGATTTTATAATTGAATATTTAAACATCTAGATACATCAAGGCAACAGCTTATCTGGTCAGGATTGTCTTAAAATATAAACATTTGTAGCGCTTTCATCTCCTTTTTTTTATTGTAATATTCATGGTTTTTAAGGCAAAATCCATTTCTTTCCACAGTTCATCCTGAACACTATCATACTCTGATTTATCGCTTCCACTTCATCCTCGTCCCCGAACGAGAATACCATAGGCAGGCTAATTTCACTCTGGTCTTGTGCAAGAACAGTACCAGATTGATCATGTTCCAGTACAAGATCATAGTGAAAATAGATTACCTATGGTATTCTCATTCGGGGATGAGGATGAAGTGAAAGTAATAAATTAGAGTATGACAACTTTCAGAATGAACTGTGGAATAAAATGGATTTTGCCTTGAAATCCATCAATATTATAATAACAAAGGAGATAAAAGTTCTACAAAACTTCATATTTTAAGACAATCCTGATCAGACAAGCTGTTTTCTCGATGCATCTAGGATGTTTATGTATTTAATTAAAATATATATAAATGGTTATGCCATGTAAATGTCATTGCAATAATATCTAAGCAGAACAAAATTTCAAACAATAGATAATGATGGAAGTTCTGCTGAGGGAGATAGAAAAAATATTTGGTTCCAACAAGCAAGACGTCATTCAATCATTGGATTTAAGATGAGCAAATATTAAGGATAGTGTCAGGTGATAATACATTAATAAAATATGATACCACAAATATCAACAAGCGTACATTGAGAAACCACATTATTTCATAGTTCAAGACAAGGTCGAAGACCTTAGGGCTTTTTCATATGTGCCATAGCTTCCGCAACAGAGGATTTTTTTTTATTTTATCTTAAGTTCCACAACTCTAGTTCAGTGCTCATTTGTTTGACTAATATCCGATTGATCTCTAGTCATATCTCTTAATCCCTACAAAAATGATCATGTTGTTGTGAAAAGGTGTCTTGGTATATTATCAGTAACCACATCAAATTAAATACTAGAAATATTCATATTACCTCTATAAGCTCAGCTTTGGTTTCTTCCAGCTCTGCATTCGCCCTGCAGTCCTTAATGATGAGTGATGTGTTAAGAGATTCCATATCTTATAATTTGTCATCTATGTCTTTCAGTTCTTGTTTCATCTCATAAATCTTTTTTGTTAATTCAGACTTGCCCTTCAGTTGTTCGATCTTCACCTCAAATTTTTTTAGCTTCTAATAGCTTTTCCATGTCGTCTATTTTATCAAATCAGATTTCAATCTTGTTAGTTAATTTAGATCAGAAACAAAATGATGTTCTCACATATCAGAAATGATGCCAGGGAGGAGGTCACCTAGAAGGGGTCCCTGAGGAGGAGGACGCTGGGGGCAAGGGTTTGGGGGAGGCGAAACACGCTGGGTGCTAAGGTCTGCGTGATGAACCTCGGTCTGTTTATATAGTCTCAGTTTGTATCTTAGATGGTTTGTAGTCAGAACCATCTGTGATCTGAACATAGCACATACGGTTTTAGTTTAAAACCATCTTCGATATCTACAGGAGTCATCACTGACAATTTTTTTTAGTAAAATTGTCTGTAATATTCATGTATATCTCTAACGATTTATAAAGAGTATAGTCTCTGATGATGTCACTAACAGTTTCATTATAGAACCATCAGTGATGTTTCTCATCACAGAAGGTTTTTCAAAACCATCTGTGATAAGACGCCTAATCTAAGCCTTTCTGTAGTAGTGGGATGAGCATACCAATTCAATACCCGATGCTGAGTGACACAAACTATGGTTTGTGTGCTGTGAAGATGAAGATCATCTTGAGATCGTTTGGAATGTGGGCGGCAATTGAGAGCAACACTGCGGTTGATGAAGAAAAGGACTAAGGCACTTTAGCTGCCATAGCCTAGTTAGTGCCGGACGATGTGATGATGGCAATATCACAAAAGGAGTCAACCAAGGAAGCTTAGGGCACACTCAGGGAAATGTGAATTGGGGAGGATCGAGTTAAGAAGGCATGGGTGCAAGTGCTCAAGCGACAATTCAACAAGATGAACATGGAAGAGAGTGAATCAATCAACATGTTCTAACTTCATCTCAACACATTGGTGAGTGAGATCCGATCTCTCAGTGCGGATATGTCGGAAAGCACTATTGTTGAGAAGCTTTTTAGGGCCATCCCCGATAAATTCTTGCTGATTGTCAAAACCATTGAGCAGTGGGGAGACGTGTCAGCTATATTAGTGTCAGAGGCAATAAGGCTTTTGTGGGCGTTCGAGGAAAGCCTGAAGGGACGACATCAATAGAAGGAAGATGGTGAACACCTGATGCTGGTTTCACGTGCAAAGTGGGAAGCATTGACCGTGAAAGATAAGAAGGGTAGTGAGGGAAATGTGCAAAACCCGTTAGGTTATTGGGCTTCGGGTTAGCCCGATGGGTAAGTGTATGGGATCAAAGAAAAAAAATCTCCATGACCATAAGAGCCACGAATTTTTATTCATGGCAATTTTATTAGGGGGGTGTGCTGCTGTCTTTAAGATGATCCATGGTTGCTCTAAATTCTTGAGAGTTCCTTACTTGGTTCGATTATTTAACTTGGTTCTTGGGGCTTGTTGTTGGAGAAAGCATCAATCTTATCCAAGAAGCGAGAATTTTGAAATTAGGATCATTCACCCTCCTCTGATCGGCACCTTGATCTTTCACAACTTCCGTGCGTTGCATGACATATCACAGTCAGAGATGGTTAAGGGCATGCCACGCATTGACCATGTTGAGCAAGTCTGCGAGGCGTGCCTTATTGGGAAACAACATCGACTCTCATTTCCGAAGAGCCACTACTACGAAAAGGATTATATTAGACGTCTCATCACAGACGGTTTTGATAAACCGTCTATGATAAGGAACATCACAGATGATTTTATAGTGCAACCGTCAGTGACAACATTACAGACGGTTCTATTTAGAAACCGTATGTAATATACAACAATATCATAGATAGTTCTATTTAGAAACTATATGTGATATACAGCAATATCACAGACGGTTTTAGTATAAAACCGTTTGTGATGACTCCTGTAATAAAACCGTTACAAATAATATTCTGCACGGTTAGTAAAAAGATCATAATTTTTTACTTGTAATTCTGATCGGAGCGTTGTTGAACTTTCTGGATTCAGCACGATGAGCTCTCCAATTTTTCTTTCAGGCAACAAGTCTGATTCGGTTTGCAAATAGGAAATCCGAACATGTTTGGTAAAATAGCCATAACTTTTGACTTGTAATTCCGATCGAGGCGTTCTTTGGCTCGTTGGAAAGCTAAGGAGAAGTTCCATCCGAAAATGCAGAAGCTTGAAAATTATGAGGTCGTTCAATGATGGTTTGCGTGAGTACGAGAGCGGTGCCGTTTAGGAGTATGATAATACTAAAATATAGCTCAAACCGTGTTTCGAAGTATGAGAACATTAAAATCGGTGTTTGGGTGCTCTGCGGGATAGCGGCAATGGCAGAGCGAAGTGATGGCTCGACGGAATTTTTCCTCGGGAGGCGGAGAGACGTTGGCTGGTGGACATGATGGGGCGCGGCGTGAGGCAAGTTCCGAGCGTTGTTGCGGCACGGGTGATGCGAGGCGGTGCTGGCGAAACGGTGGTGAGGGCCGATGAAGGACGGTGACACTCTGTGTGCGTGCATAGCGTGCTGCACATGCTGGTGCGATCAGGGTGCATACAGTGTGGCATGGGCATGGTCTAGGCGCGAATCAGCCAAGAGAGAGGATGACATATGGGCCCTGTGTGTCAGAGAGATGGAAGGGGAGATAAGTGCCATGAAGGGAAAGCGTACTATACCAAAATACACCTTCGTGTGGGCAAAGGTGGGTCTTGGGCCAGGCGCCTTCGTTTTTTGGGTCTTTAATTCATTTTCAGTTAAGTTTTTAATTGCTTCTAGGGATTTCTAGAATTATGAAATTAACTCTATAATTTATGAAACTTTTTAGGGGTGTTTTCGAGGTAGTATTGATATTTTTGTAAAATTGCCCGCATTTTTCTAGCTTCATATTTTCCTCAAAAAAAATGTAATTTTAGATTTTTCCAAAAATAGCAACTCAACTCCAAAATTCAAAATTCATGAAAAAATTTTAGGGGAAATTTGCGTTACTCAAAACCTAAATATACTGTTTTAATCATTTGAATAGTTTCAATTTTTAGAAATTTAAATTTTAGGAGCAATGGCTAGAAAATTAGAAGGGTATTTCTTTTAATTGCTGGAAATTCTTGTAAAGTCAGAAAATCGAGAAAATTCACAATAATTATAAGGAAATAACTTGGTTTCTCAATATGTATTTAATGGAAAAATCTGGGATGTTACGACAACAATTAATATTTATCCCAGTGCTCAGATCTTCCGTACAAGATTTGATCGTCTAGAGAAGTGAAATGCACCTACCAAACTTGTAGTATCACTGGCATCGATATGGCCGGCCTCCTATATACTGTTTCCTTTTCAACACAGCACAGCAAAGAGCTAGCAGGTAGCAGCCAACACTGTAGGTAGGAAGAAAGAAAGGCGAATGATCAAAGAGTTACGAAGTTACTCCGGTAATATGGTGGGGAATAGGAGGCAAAAGGAAAGAGCTCCTCAGCAACCTTCGGGGGTTTAGACCCAGAAAATCACACATCTGCATTAGGTTGCTCACTGGACACATATCCCTTGTACATGAGGCAAATATGTCAGCTTCCGACACTACTACAAAATCGGCTACCACAAGCGGCTTGTAACCCCCTATAGAAGCGGTTTAATAATCGCTTCTAAGCAACCGCGTGTGATACCCGTCCGGTATCACAAGCGGTTGCTCGAACCCCTTGTGCTGTGGCACCAGAAGCGGTTGGAAAGGTATCCAGGAAGGCCAGTGGAGCTGCCACGTGGGGGACTCCACAAACGGTTCGTGTTACAAACCGCTTGTGAAGAAGGAGATCCAAAAGCGGTTAGAATTACCAACCGCTTGTGGAGAACAGCATTCCAGAAGCGGTTGGAGTCACCAACCGCTTGTGGAGAGAGTTTTCGATTATATGTATTATAGAATATGTTCTTACGGTATTTTTGTATATCGTTTTTTACCATAAAATTAAATATGAGTGGAGGAGTTTTTTGCGCAATTAAATATATATTACATATGCTTACTCATACACATGTTCACAAGCTAGCTCACTACACAAAAAAACGAACTTAATAGTGTAAAAAATGGACAAGTACATACACGCAACCGATGTTTACAAGTTTGAATGATTAAAAAAATGATTATCGAACTCATTTCTTGCATGCGTCAGTCTTTAAGTTCTTGGTCGGCGTGGATGTCGTCATCAGTTCAGCGGTGTCCAACGAAGGACCAAGCCGTACATGGAACTCGCCATTTGGAGATACAACCTCGTCGACAATGAAGCCGATGAGTTGTTTTTGCAGTGCGCGCACCCGGTGAGGTGGGAGCACGTTAACGTGCTCATCGATGTTGGGCTGACAATTGATTAAGCGGGAAGTATGTAAATATCCGATCACATGCAATTAACTAAAATGTAAGTTGTAGCTAACAAATTGACATGCATATACGAACCTCGGCATAATGTTCCAGCTCATCGCCATGGATAAAACTTTGAATATAGTGGAACACGTAGTAGCCACATAAGTTGTTTCTAGCCGTCTGGCGTTTAACCTTCACGGGGAGAAATTTCAGAATATTAGATGAAGAACTGATATGGCGCATGTATATTAATAATAGTTTTTGTAGTACGTACCTGAGTGTTTATTATGACTTCGAATTCTTTCTTGAATTCTCCTTTTTGCTTCTTCTGGAACTTTGCAAATGTCATGTTCAGGACGTCAATGAACCATTGGTATTTGTTGACTGGATTCCTTCTTGAGTCATGAACTATGATCCTGTTGTTGTCAAGCTCGATGACTAGAAGGATCCAGTGAAATCTATTCGTATATTCCAACATATGCGTAAGTAGCTAGTCGTACTATCAACGGCTTAAGAAATACAAGAACAAGAGGTTTGTGAGAACACGTAATTGAAGTTGAAGGGCAGAAGTATGTACGGTTTGTAGTGTTGTTTCAATAATGCATGCAAAATGTATGCCTCAATTTGCGGTTTTTGCTGGTCGTATGACCAGACTTTCTCGTTGACAACCTCTGGGTCGATGAAGCCAACGCTCTGTTTGCCCAGTTTTCTACATCGCTGTATCTCCATTCTACATAAGAATTGATAACTAAGTTAATTAGATTTTCTATATTGTGGTACTAGAGGAAGCAAACGGTAAACTTAGTAGATCGACACTTATAGACACCAGCAGCACATGAAAGACACGTCGATGGCGTCTGATTGGTACACATGGTACAAGTCCTCGAATTCTAGCCATATTTCTGTGTTGTTCCCGCGGAAGAAATGCTCATCTTGAGAAATGAGGTGGAACATTTTCTCTCCTTTAGATGCCCTTTTCATATAACATTCATGCATTTGACGCATCTTGGTTGGGAGATCATTTATATCTTTTAGATCAATTAGCGGTTTGCCCAACTCATACTTCCATCTGGTTGGTGCCACTGGAAGATCCTGGTCTATTGATTCGAGTCCCGCCTCCTTCATGAATGTCAGGACCCTCAACTGTTGAGCACTCTGCTCATCTTCCACTTTCTTCTTCTTTCCCGCCAACAGAGCCCGTCTATTTTTCATTGTAGCCTTTCTTATTGTCCTTTCGTAGTCGGTCATCACAGGCGGTGGCGCCGTTCCGCATGACTGAAAGTGCTTCACAGTTTTTTTTTATGTATTTTAACCTTGGGCTCTGGCTTCTTTGGCGCAAGCTGCCTGGCCACATCCGTCTTTACGGATGCAGCTAGCTCCTCCGCAGTAAGATCATATGGCCTCTTTGGCGGTTCCTTTGACATTCTCTGTCTGTCGGATGCCGACTTCGTGGGAGGAGGTGCCGGTGCGGGATCCCTCCTTCTTATATCGAGCTTCTTCCTCGGGGGAGATGCTGGAAGCGTGGTGACTGGAGATGTTGGGTGCTTCTTACCTTCAGGCGGTGGCGGTGGCGGCGGAGTCGGGCTTCTTTGTGGAGCGGGAGGTGGAGGAGGCGTGGCCTGGACCACCGGGGAAGCATTGCGTGCAGGCGACGCTGGAGGAGTCGTGGGTTGTCGATGTGGAGGAGGCGCGCTTGCTCCTGCAGCTGGCTCAAACTGCGGGGCCTCTCTTGCTGGAGATGTAACCTCCACACCATCTGAAAATATGATGTACTTTTTGCGCCAGAGGATGAATGTGCCATGGAGGGCCTGTCCAAGCTTGGTCACGTCGTCGCCCCCAGCAATCTCGAGCATGAGATCTTCGAAGCCCCCCCACCTCTTCCACCGTGACCTTCGAGTATCCATAGGGTATCTGGTTGAAGTGGAACGTCTGGCCCGCCTCCACCGGATAAGCCATTCCGTAAGCCACCTTGTAGGAGAGGTTACGCATATCAATGTGTAGCTCACACTGGCGGCGAACCTTGATGCTGTCCACGGGATGACGGGCCTGCGGGTCATTTGCTACAGGGGCCACGACAAATGCGCAACTGCTCTTTTGCGCGGTCGGACTGATGACGGATTCCGACGCCGCCTAAACATTGGTCGAACGTAGTGCTCCCTGAAGCTGGCTTATTGCTTGGTCACGTCGTCGCCCCCAGCAATCTCGAGCATGAGATCTTCGAAGCCCCCCACCTCAAAGCATGACTGCTAGGAAGAAACCTGCGATGGCCCATGTACACACACTTCCGAGAGTTTTTTAGGTACATGCAGTCCGTTTCATCTATGCACTGGGTGCAGGCTTTATACCCCTTGACAGTTTGGCCGGACAGGTTACCGAGAGCAGGCCAATCGTTGATTGTTACAAACAACAATGCACGCAGGTTGAAATACTCTCTTTTGTACTCATCCCAAACCCGTACACCATCCTCCCACAACTTCACTAGGTCTTCAACCAATGGTTTCAGGTAGACATCGATGTCGTTTCCAGGTTGCTTCGGGCCTTCGATCAACAATGGCATCATGATGTACTTCCGCTTCATGCACAGCCATGGAGGAATGTTATAGATGCAAAGCGTCACAGGGCAGGTGCTATGGATGCTGCTCAACTGACCGAAAGGATTCATCCCATCGGTACTCAACCCAAACCTTATGTTTCTGACCTCATTTGCAAAGTTCGGGTAAGCCCGATCGACTTTCCTCCACTGCGAGCCATCTGCGGACTACGGGGTGTCTAAGCATCACGTCTTCCTTACGCTCTTCTTCATGCCAACGCATCATCTTGGCACGACCTTCGTTAGAAAACAAACGCTTCAACCGGGTGATCACAGGGAAATACCACAATACTTTGGCTGGAGTTCTCTTCTTCGTACGATTCCCATCTAATTCACCTGGATCGTCACGTTGCACCTTATACCGGGATTCTTCGCACACTGGACAAACCTCCAAATCGGCATACTCATTGCGATACAAGATACAATCGTTAGGACATGCGTGTATGTTCCGTACTTGCAATCCTAAAGGGCAGAGGACTCGCTTCGCTTCATACGTAGATTCGGGTAGAGTGTTACCTTCCGGAAGCAACTTCTTTATGAGTGATAACAAACCATTGAATCCATTGTCTGACACACCGTTTGTGGGCTTCCATTGCATGAGTTCGAGTGTAGTACACAGCTTTTTGTGGCCCTGTCCACAGTTTGGGTACAAAGCGGTTCTGTGGTCCTCTACCATGCTCTGAAACTTCTTGTATTGTCTTTCCTCTGTGAACTCTCCCTCCCTGTCACGGAGCATCTGATCTAGCTCATCATCGCCAAACTCGCCGAGTGTATCTTCCACGGACCCGTATTGAGTGGTGTCCGGCATACTGTTGGCTCTATCTTCCTCTTCTTCGTCTTCTTCATCGTCTTCCTGTCGAATCGCCTCTGTTTCGCTATGGTAGGTCCAGCAGGTATAGTTTGCCATGAAACCTCTTGTGATTACATGCCTCATAACCATCCATCGTTCGGAGTGCTCCTTCTCATTCTTGCAGTCTACGCACGGACAACGTATGAAGCTTCCTGGAGGCAAGAATGCAACGGCCGCGTCGAGAAACTCCTTCATGCCATCTCTGAACTTTCTTGACCGACGGTCTGCATTGTACATCCATTGCCGGTTCATCTACACAAATAAAAATAATAACAACATCTATCACAATATTTAATTAAAGCTAACTATGTCTAATAGTTTTGTATTTTTTTAATCATTCTGTATTCTTTTAACTAAAGCCAACTAATTATTTCTAATCCTCCTGCATTTTTTTAAATAAAACTAACTAATTGTTACATTTTCATGCAAATCTTTTCTATCATTCCGCATTTTAATTTTACTAAATAAAAATTATTTTTTACCCCTTCCCCACCTTTGTAATTTTTCATCTTTTCACATTTATTGCATTTCATTTCATACACCAAACAATATATCACCTTAAGAACAAAAAAAATAAGCCAACAAAAGAAACACTAATTCCCACAAGAACAAAACATGATTTCTCAACATCCAATGCACAAAAAACATCAATATCTAGGTGAGAAAGATGTCAGCAACATATTACTCACCTTAGGACCAATTAATTCGGAGCTAATAGCCTCAATTGAAAATTTTGGCAGCATCTCCCCCCATGAACAGCTCTCGGCCCACCACTGTGCTGTCCTGTGCGAGCTCGGGGAGGAAGATGGGGTTTAAATGCGCTGGGCAGGAAGGGGGCCTCTACAAGAGGTTCTAACCACGAACCGCTTCTGGATCCCCACTAGACCTCTAAAAGCGGTTCTAAAGACGAACCGCTTCTAGAGTGGGGGCTCCAGAAGGGGTTCGTGTCAAGAACCGCTTCTAGAGAACCCCTCCCGCCCGTTGCCCACGAACCGCTTGTGGCACGTAGAGCACAAGCGGTGCGCACCTAACCACTTGTGATAAACCGGTTGTGAAGGCCGGTTCTGTAGTAGTGCGGTTTCACTAGCTACTACTCCCTTCGGTCACAAATGGTTATCATTTTGGACATAGAAACGGTCTCTATATCACAGATTTGATCACTAATTTTTATTATAATATATTTATAAAACCCAATAAAATTATAATATTATGAAAGTACTTTTCGAGATATATCTGCACTTACGATTAACTAAGAGTTGGAAATAGGTTAACCGAGATGCAATGCAATAGAACTCAGGTGTATACATTAATTCCGTTAAGTTTAGGTAATGGAATCCGGGTTTTCCCGTTTGGAAAAGAATATATATGGTGTATTCCAGGGCCTTTAATTTCTTTTAATCCTTGGTCTAAAAAATTTCTTTTAATCGTTAACTTAAAAGCAAGGGCCTCTCCTGCTGGCTAGTTTTTGTTTTCGAATAATCAATGTCAATGGAATGCATGTATACATGCTATCATAGAATTGTATAAGCATGTGTGTGATAACGTACCGTCGTATGGGCTACATTCTCCTCCATGTCTAAATTATATTTGTGAGAAATGTTTGTTGAATTTCTTTCACCCTACAGCAATAAGTACGTAGCACATGAATTGTTGAAACATCTAGCCCACACACTGGGCTCAATACTGGCCGTCATCTATACATCCATCAAAGAGCTACCAAGGAGACTCTCATCAGAGGTTCAATACTCATCAATGCTCGAGATCTCCTGTACAAGACCATCACTCAGAGAAGTGACTGCATAGCTAGCTAGAAAATGCACTGCCCGCCGTGCATGCTTCCAGTACCACTGACAATAACATGGCCCCTAGTCCTACACACAGTGTTTCTTCTTCACCACATCACACCAAGAGCAACCAGCCATCCAACACATGCAGTATATATGGAGGAAGAAGAGAATGGTCAAAGAGTTGGGCATATATATATATATATATATATAGTTGATGTGGTGGTATATATGATGGGAATAGAAGGCAAAAGGGAAGAAGCCCCAGCAAGCTTCAAGATCCGGACGTGAGGTAATTAGGTCTAATGTTCGCAAGGATGGAATCAATGGCCCCTACCTAAACAAGCTAGTAGGTTCTCACGCTCTGCCATGCGCGGGTTGGAAGGAATGTGAAGCTGGCTGCGCGTGCTCCGTCGGCGCTGTCGTCAGAATAGAAGCATGGTTGATCAGGAATGCAATGCAAGGAAGGCTTGATTCATTGGACTGTGCCGCTAGCAGCAAGGATCGAGCACAAATTGAATGGAACAGGGGGATGGATCGATGCTAGCTAGGAATAGGAGGTAGCAGGTAACTAGTTAACAAGCCAGCAGCAGCTTGTAAATGCATTGTGCAGGAGATTCTTGTCATTTGCTCGTGTGTATCTTATGGCAAATTAAACGGTTCTTTTTTTTTTCTTAAGAATTCATGTAGTTAGTGTTTCATATTTGTTTAGCATACAAATGTACGTAGCCAAGATCTGAACGGCTAAATTTATGAAGCGAGTAAGAGTTGTCTTAGGCATTTCCAAGAGCGTAATACTATATATATTGTTACTAGAGAAGATGATCGATAAATGAGATTTTAAATACAATTAATCACTCTAATAGCTTTGTACTATAGGTTATTACTAAAGTTTTTATTTACATAAGAGAGAATAACTAGTTTGGAGAAAGATGACCCCGTTAATTTATTGATCTCCTCAAAAGGCTGGATACTTGCGCAAGCATCAAGTTTCTTCTCTCTCTCTTCCATTTTGTCAAAAAGTTGATATTACATAAACTAAGTATCAAGTAAATTTACTTGCATGTTGGGAGTTCCCTTACAATTTTTGCCATGCCAAGGCCATCATATATACGTCTAGCAAGAGGTGGACCTAAGACAAAAATTTAGGAGTTACGCTAATGAGACAAGTGAACTAAACAAAATAGAATCATCTATTGACTATCGTGATCCAAAAGCATACATAATTAGAAGAGAAACACAGTGAAAATGTGAAAGATAATGAATGTAGTACCTCGGTAATGGGAAGGCATTCCCAAAATTCAATAGATATGTGTAAATAGCTACCTGTACATCAAAATTAGCAAATTTAGTGATGTGATCACAAATTGTAATTTGCAAATAGTTATAAGCATTGAAAAAAGAATGCAACATACCACTAAAGTGCTAGCATTAATTGGGTAGTATGAGTATGAGGCAATGGTTTTCTACATTTATTCATGGCTTGGAAGCACTTTCTAATTATGCCATCATTAAGGCTTCTAAATATGTCTCGCTCAGTGTAGTATATCATCAACTCACTGAACCACTCATCTGCTATTCTGTTGTGCAAATATGTCTTGATAATATTCATTGCTAAAAAGACTCTTTCAACCGATGCCATTGCCACTAGAAGGATCAATGTTAGCTCGATGAGATGATAGATTAATGGAAAAGTTCTATTTTTTTTCCTATTTCAACCATCTTTTGATCTTTTGAGCTAGCTTTGCAATATTACCACATCCATGAAATTCTAGACTTCTTCTTAAGTCGATAATAAATTTTGAAGTTGATTTTTTAATAAAAAATGGCCATCCATGGTGAAGTCATCAACATATATCTCAGTAAGCCGAACAAGCTTGTCTACATCAAACTTATCAAGACAAGATATGCATACTATTAACTCTGAAGAAACTTCTTTGAACTATGGTCCATCTATGATGTAATGGCATCAATAGCATCAATGAAAATCTCAACATAGTAATAATGAAAGTGAGTCAGCATATGCTTTCTACCAGTAACTCTGAAGAAACTTCTTTTAACTGGTGGTTCATCTCTGACGTAATGGCATCAATAGAAGTAATGAAAATCTCAACGTGGTAATAATGGAAGTGAGTCAGCATATATGCTTTCTACGTGCGGATTTACCTCTAACTGGTACGTGCTCTTCCATATTTGGTATATAACCGTTATGCAGATCCGATCTGGAGACAGCCACTCACCTCTTTATCTGATGTATGTTTGCGAGATAGGTCTGGCGAGGGGTTTGGAGCTCCATGAGCTTCCAGCCGCCTGACTCGCAAATACACAAAGCTACAAACTCTATCTTTGGATAGTGCCAGCAAGTCAGGGACCATTTGGCGCATCACAAGAGAAAGGATGTAGATGGTCTTCTCATATACGGGTTCTGGAATATTTGGAAAGAAAGAAATGGTAGGATCTTCAATTCCTCATACATAACAATGCAAAACATCGGCATAGCTACCATGCAGGGCTATTATAAGCGAAAGTTGGCAATGGCATTGTTCACCACCTCCGACCACGGTTGATGGCATGCAACCTAGACCCTTTAGCCGGCGCATAGATTTTGCTTTGCCTCTAACAGCTTTCCATCATCCGAGATAGTTTCCATAATTACATAAACCACCATTCACTGTTGTTACAAACTCCTACATATATTCTGGTGAAATGTTTACAGACAAAACTATTTTTGTATTTCCATTATCCTTTTTTAATGCAAGGAAGAGCTCCTATCGGTTCTTTCATATTTGGCACATGAATTTCATTTCCTTCTCAAAAGGTTTTGACGTGTTGGAATGATGGCTGCCATCCATTGCCCTCATGTCTTGCAAGCACGCTTTCACATCTACAATCAAACCCATGGCTTCAACAATATCTTGATCCCTCATTTGCAAATCAAGTGATAACTCATTTGTAATGCTTAATAAGTCTATCAACAAATGTAAGATGAATACATTAAAAAAATTTCATCTTTAGTATCAAATTTGATACTCCACCATAACTTGATGGTTGACAAGCATCTTCAGACACAATCTCTAGCATGCCTAACACCGCCTTGCACATTTGGTAAATACGAAGCAATGTTTTAAGTTGTTGCCTCATATGAAGTATGAAGGTCTAGCTAGGTCATCTCTTGATGCAACCCTATTCCAGTGATGGCCTTACCATTGATCTCCAACTTATCCGGGACATATTGATGCTTTGCAAGAAACGCATCCATTCTCTTACAAGATGCACTCACAGTGGTCACTATCAAGGGAACATAGTTGAAAAAAATCATCAATAGCTTTACTACTACTCGCAATAGTCACAACCACTAAATGCAATTGATGGGTAAAGCGATGGATATAGAAAGCATATGAATTTTCATCTTGAATTAGCTTTTGCAACTCATTAAATTCTCCTCTTATATTGGAAGCTCCACATAACCTAGCCCATGTAGCATACAAATTGGTAATTGGTGGTCACCAAGCAAATCAAACAAAGCCTCCGATGTACAATTTGTGACATGCTTAATAGCAAGAGACCTTTCAACAACCATCCCATGGTTGTTCACAAACCTACATGCCATAGATTACAATAAGTTAAAACAATATCACAAGATTATATGAATACATACTACATTAAAAAACATAGAACAAACTACTGACACTTGGCTCGCCGTTGGCGTGCACGCCACATTGCTCGATTGGGGATTTGGGATGGGGATTGGCAGCCTGCAGGTGATGAGATTAGGAAGAGAGAGATGGGCTTTTGGTGGGCTATGGGCTTGGTGAGTGTTAGTGGTGTTAGCCTAAAAACAAGGAAACAAATGCTTTGACTCGGCCTACATGATAGACGTAAGTCTCCTTGGACCTTCTTCTCCCTCCAGCTTTCTTCTTATACTTCAATCAATATGGCATTCCATGAAGCCTTATGGTGCTAGAAGGATACCCACGATGTCACCAGTAATAGAGTGTACTTCAGCTCCACTTGACCCACTTCTGGTCCATATCTGTATGCGTGTCCACAGCTTGATGTATTTGGTATCGAGAATACAGATAAAGTCAGGATGTAGTGTGGTTAAATCCAATGTCCACGGTCTCCGATACTTCTCACTGGCCAACTGCGTCATTGCCAACCTCCTTCCCGCCATTGAACTTCACTAGCCAGCCACTGACGACTGGTCACCATCTCAATGATGAGCACATTAAAGCTGTACAAGCGAGTCCACCTTGGCGTCGGCGAGCATCTCCATATGCCTATTTCACATTGCACAAACATAAAATGCACGTGATCCTCTTAAAATCTTTCTACAATTGTTTGTGCATTCAAAGTGATCATGGTACAATGATCCGCTAATTAACCAGCTACAAAGTACTTACGTGCTCATCTTCTCGTGTTAGCCTTGGTATCAATTTCTTACGTTAATTAGATAAGTTGGCCTTGGCCGTGCAATTGTGCGGTTAGACATGTTAACGCTTTAAATTGAAGCTGAATTTATTATATAGCTACAAAGGCCGTGCAATTGTGCGGTTAGACAAAATGTTAGAAGAATTTTTTTAAGAGAGTCCACCCTCTATTTTCATCATGGCTTCGCCACTGACCACGCGATGACAAGGATGCCACTACCGGTGCAGGCTTGAACTCCTTTCATGTCCTCGGACGGGAGGATCACAGCCGTCGGATTCTTCAACCAGCTCAAGATTGCTCACTTCAACGCCTTTCAGTAAAAAGTACCATTTTGCACCCAAAATTTTCCCTTATTGACTCACTTTGTGGAGTTCATATACTCGAGGGCCTGAGCTCGGACGTTGGTGCCCACATGGGGAGAAGGGAAGCTGCCAGCGTCGAACGGCACATCCTTCTCGGTGTCGTCGACGGCGACCAGCTTCTTGACCCGACACCATCAGTCCAAGCTGTCGTACAATTGCACAGCTAGATGAACAATTATTAGGGGTGAAAACATCGGGTACTGTTCTTTTCGTATTCAAATCCATATTTTCTTTTATTAAGATTGTACTAAGAGGTATAAAAAAACTAAAGATAAATTTTGATACTCCTAAAAATAGTAAACAATCACTTATGTAATACCCTAGTTTGTTGGTATTGCGGCCTATATGCAGTTGTGATGGTGGGATTAGTTCAATATGTTTGTCTAAAGTGAGTTAAACTAATATATAAATATTTGTTGGGTTCAAACGTAACATATCTGGATTAACTCTTTTACATGAAATAAGGACAATGAGATGTGCTTTTGTGCTTTTATTTTTGAAAGTTATATAAATATTAAAGTATGAATGAAAGGTAGACAGTGATTACTTACCCCTTCATTTGTTTTAAAATTTATGCAATTTATATTAAAAGGAAAATCATAGAAGCACCGCTACGGGTGTGCGGATCCATCGTATCATGAGCCTAGGGTATTACCGTTTCTACTTAAATTCGTCGTCGTCGTCACCAGGATCTTCCTTCCAATTTCAGATTACATCCGCGGTCCAGGCCGTGTTGAGGTACATGACGACCATGCCGCTGGTGGGGTAGATTAGGTGGGCAACGGAGACGGCCACGAAGGCGCCGTACGCGACGCGGAAGAAGACGGTGAGCGCTCCCATGGTCTTCGAGAGGAAGGCGGTTGTCGGGACCCCGAATTTGCAAATCCGGACCCTCTGTGTATTCAGCACTAGTCCAGGAACGCGCTAGTGCACACATTCTTAACATCGGTAAATATCACAATCATACCACTCGATACCAATAAAGTACTTTATTTAAATAGTCAAACTGGTTACTCGACCTTATGGTCAAGTTACAAATATATGCCTCGCAAGGCGAAACTTATTCAGAGAGAAATAATAGCAGCGGAAAATCAAATAACCATTGGCGCCATCCATATACCACAGCAAGTAGTGGGCTCGCTTCCCTAGGTAGACGGATCCTCTTGGAGCTCCTCCTCCAAAGTCAGTGCACTCCTCTTCAACTGGTGTTGTATTGTGGCAAGGGTGAGTACTTGGTACTCGGCAAGTCATGCTGAGAATGCAGGCTAATATACTATATGCATGGCTTGGTACAAAGGAATAGCTCAAGGTATATTTGCGATGCTTGACATTTGACAAGTAATATAAGTAGATTCGAAAGCGAGAAATAAGTAAAGCATAAATAACTTTTAAGAAGTTTTAGTCAACATCTTTCCCAACCTAAACCACATTTCCATCAACTTCATTATTAATCCAACCCAACCTTTCCAAACCAAGTTATTTTTTGAGAAAATCTAACCCTTGACTGTAATCCCGAGCGATGTCCAATACCGCGGACACGGCTATTCGAATAGATTCTAAACTCTGCAGAGGTTATGCACTTTACCCACAAGATACAGTCAAACACCACAAAGGCGAGTTCAGTAACAAAATCTTTGAAACCTCTAACAATACAAGTGGTCCTCCCGGTTATTGCGCAAGACTAACCCTTCCCTTCGCTAGGCGAAGTCTAGGCCAATCAACCGTTAGATGGGTACCTGGCCTCGGCCCGATGCGCTCCACAGTACAACTTACACAAAGGGTGTAGTTGACCTCACGAGGTCCCACAGTGCGTTATTAGCAACTTAGTCAACTAGGTCCGTCCCATTACAGACATGTGGTTGCACGTTAGACCCAGTTCAAAGGCTTGCAAGGTTAAGTCCTTAGGGTGACCAGGGCAAGACTACCCAAGAACCAAATCAACATTCCCAATGCCACAAGCGGCCCACTTGATTACTCTTGCCACATGCCCCGGCCGAAATCAGCTGTTTATCAAACCCCGCTTGATTACCATGCACCACGTGCCATCAACATCACATGATACTTTTCCAAAACAGGTTCAATATATCATTAAGTCAATATTAACATTTGATTGTCCAAAATCATGTCATGAGCACGTAGTGTCTAAGCGATACTACAACGGTCTAAACCCATGTTGGCGATTTAATAATGTCCAACTAGTAATCCACAACTAGGGTGACAAAGGTCATGGCACATACTTAAGTAATCAAGGTGTCATACAGCAAATTGGTATTTATCTAACCCCCATGTTTAAACAAAGTATTTTTCTAATTGAACTAGCATGCAATAGTTTAAATCAAAATAGATTTCGAAATAGGATCAACATGGTCAAAGCACAACTTGCCTTCAAAAAGTACTTGTTCTTGGTCTTGAGTTGGATCCTGAGTTAATACTTCTCCTTCGAATCCTTCCGGCACTTCAACGTCTACTCGTAAAGCGTGCAAATAGCAATACACAAATAAACAATAGGCAAAAAGTGTCCAAACTGAAGGGAATATGCCCGAGAGGCAATAATAAATTGTTTATTATCATATTCCATGTTTATAATAGATGTTTATTTCTCATGCTAAAATTGTATTAATCAGAAACGTTAATACATGTGTGTTTAATAAACAAAAAGGTTCCTAGTAAAGCCTCTTTTTAAACTAGCTCGTTGATTAACTGATGATCAAGGTTTCCTGATCATGAACATTGGATGTTATTAATAACGGGGTCATGTCATTAGAAGAATGATGTGATGAACACACACCCAAGTTGGTATAGCAAATACGATCAAGTCATTTAGTTTGTTGCTGTATCAAACACATTCGAAATAGCTCTTTTCCTTAGACCATGAGATGATGTCAATCACTAATTCCGGAAGAGTACTTTGATGACATCAAACGTCACTCCGTAACACGGTGACTATAAAGATGGATTTGGGTACTATGAAAGTATTAGTTGAGGCTCATGCATCAAGAGTGGGATTTGTCCATCCAGATGACGGAGAGATATACTCTGGGCCCTCTCGGTGATATCACATTGACATCGCTTGCAAGCATGTGACTAGGTCACAAGAATGTTATATCACGGAACGAGTAAAGAGTACTTGTCGGTAACGGGATCGAACTAGGTATAGTTGATCTTGATGATCGGATCCGGACAAGTAAAATATCGTGAGACAAAAGGAATTGGTTATGTCGTTTTACGGTTTACGCGATCACTAGTTCATCGTTGAGTGAATGGGAGTCATTATGGATCTCGGATCCCGCCGATGATTATTGATCCGAGAGGAGTCTCAATCATGTCCATTTTATTCACGAACCGTAGGGTGACACACTTAAGGTTCATCGATGCATTTGAGTGGATCTGAAACAGGAGAAAAATATGGACATGACAGGAATTTATTTCAAGTATCGCGGAATAGTTTCGGGATATCGGAATAGTTAAAGGGGGTATATGTTAATGTTTGTTAATTAAAAGAATTAACAAATATTAAATCTGAAATAAAAATGTTTATGGGAGAAAACCTTTCATTTTCTTGAGTGGGGTTTTAATGGAAATCAAAGTGGTTAATTTGTGAGTGGAGAGATCACTCACATGAAGAGAGGGAGGGCAAGGGGCAGCCCCCCCATGCGCCGGCCACCCCACCCCTTGGCATGCCTCCTCCTCCTCCTATAAAAGGGAGGGAGGAGCTCCTCTCTTTGGTGTTCATCCATGACCCTTTGGTTGGTCCATTCTCCCTCCTCCTGCTGATCCGTTTTTCGAGCTGTGGCTTAAGCGAAGCGCTGCTGAAATTATTTCTTCACCACCACCACTAAGCTGTAGTGTTGTTGGAGTTTTCCGGGGATCCACTACTTCCGCTGCCCCGCTGGAACGAGGGCGTACGTGTGACCAAGTACGGAGGCGCTGCCGTTTGTGGCGCTCATCTTCGCGACTTTGAAGTCGGGAGTGTACCTCTACATCAACCACGTTTGTTTGCGGGAACGTTATTCCCGCTTTCGGTCTACGGGTGAGTCATACGAAACCGTTTACTTGCATCTCCTAGATATGATCTTGGTGTTTGGTTGCAATCGTAGGAAAAATTTTTGTTTTCCATGCTACGAAACCCTTGATGGTATCGAGCCGTGTCTATGCGTAGATGTTTTGTACGGTTTAAAACACATGTGGATGTGGGCGTTGATGATCATGTTATTGCATACTTTCGTGTATTTTGGATCATGGTGGCATAGTGGGATTTGAAGCGGCCGGACTAACCTTACATGTCCTCGCACATGAGACTTGTTCCACGCTCGACATGCAACTAGTATTGCATAAGTGGCTTTGCGGGTGTCGATTTCTCCCACTATAGTCATGATCTAATTTACAACGGTTTGCTAATAATGTTTTATCACCGTTGTGGTTCTTGTTCGTGAGGTAAGAATAGTTTTTCCTAGAAAGCCCAAAACCACGTAAAATATGCAAAAATAAATTAGAGGCGTCTAACTTGTTTTTGCAGGGCTTGTGATGTGATATGGTCATTGATACAAAGATTGTTGTATGAAATGAAATTTATTGTAAATTTAAACAACCGTGAGAGCCATTTGGTTGTTTTTCTTTTATGGCCTGCGTGCTAAATATATGTCCATGTGATATATTGTAATGGAGGAAGACAATCAAGATGGCGACATCATGGACCTTGGTGCCATGCCGGTGGAATGATGGAGATCATACCATGTCGCACAAGATGGAGATCAAGTGCCGAAAGGACCATATCATATCACTTTATTCATGCATGTGATGTTAATCCTTTTATGCATCTTATTTTGCTTGATTATGATCACGTCGATAGCACTATAAGATGATCCTCCAAATTAATATCAAGATAATAATGTGTTCTTCCATAGTATGCACCGTTAAGAAAGTTCGTCGTTTGAAGCACCACGTGATGATCGGGTGTGATAGACTCTACGTTCGCATACAACGGGTGTAAGCGATTTACACATGCAAATACTTTGGTTCTACTTGGCGAGCCTAGCATGTCTGCAGACATGGCCTCGGAACACGAACCGAAAGGTAAAGCATGAGTCATATGGATGATATGATGAACATATTGATGTTCGCCTTTGAAACTATCTTGAGTCTCACGTGATGATCGGTTTCGGTATAGTGAATTTGGTTCATGTAATCACTAAAGATGACTAGAGGGATGTTGTTTTTGAGTGGGACTTCTCGTATTAATTTTGAATTAACATTGAACTTAATCTATTATGAACTTAGTCTAAATAACTTTGCAAATATGTTGTAGATGGCACCCCCTATTTTCAATTTCAATCTGTTCATGGAGAAAGAGAAACTAGCCACCAATGGTAGCAACTTTACCAATGGGCCCTTAACTCGAGGATTCTCCTGTATTGCTCAAAGGAGCTATGTCCTAGAAGCACCGCTAGGTGACCCGCTCACGATGATGCCCCAGGAGGAGAAAAATGTTTTCTTGACTCGCAAGGAGGACCACAGTTTAGTTCAATGCGGCATTTTGTATGGCCTTGAGCACGAGAGCTAAAACGCGTTTCGAGCACAAAGAATGCTTTTGATACAATGAGGGAGTTGAAAATGATCTTCGACACCCATGCCGCAAAGAGAGAGTTATGAAGCTTGAGAAAAGTTCTTTAGCTGCATGATGGAGGAAAACAGACTCCGTTAGTGAGCACGTACTCAAAATGTGCAGATGCGCCGATAAACTCATAGCTTTGGGAATAACGATCCCCATTGAGCTAGGAATTCATCGTGTTCTCAGTCTCTACGCCACCAAGCTACAAGAGCTTTGTGATGAACTACAACATGCAGGGCATGAAGAAGTCTCTCCCGAACTTATCAATGCTAAAAAGCTGCTGAAGTGGAGATCAAGAAGGAACATCAAGTGTTGATGGTCCAAAAGACTATCGATTTCAAGAAGAAAGGTAAGTCTAAGGAAACTTCAAGAAGAAGGGCAAGTCTGTTGCTACATCTCGAGAAGAAGACCAAGGCTGGCCCTAAGTCGAGATCTTGAATGTTTTTATTGCAAGGGCACTTTGAGCACTGAAGCGCAATCGCCCAAAATATCTGGTGATAAGAAGGGCGGGAAAGTGAGCAAAGGTATATATGATATACATGTTATTGATGTGTACCTTACTAGTACTCGCGGTAGTGCCTGGGTATTTGATACAGGTTCGGTTGCTAACATATGTAACTCGAAACAGGAGCTAAGGAATAAGCGACAACTAGCAAGGGATGAGGTAATGATGCGGCGTCGGCAATGGATCAAAAGTTGATGTGATCGCCGTCGGACGCTACCTATCCAATTACCATCGAGGATTAGTTATAAACCTAAATAATTGTTATTTAGTGCTGCGTTGAGCATGAACATCATATCTGGATCTTGTTTAATGCGAGGCGGTTATTCATTCAAGTCCGAGAACAATGGTTGTTCAATTTATATGAATAATATCTTTTATGGTCATGCACACGAAAAGAATGGTTTGTTTATTTTGAATCTTGATAATAGTACACATGTTCATAATGTGAATGCCAAAAGAATTAAGTTGAATGATGATATTCTTTGCATATATGTGGCATTGCCGCTTATGTCATATTGGTGTTAAACGCATGAAGAAGCTCCATTCGATGGACTACTAGAATCACTTGATTATGAATCATTTGAGACATGTGAACCATGCCTCATGGGCAAGATGACTAGAACCCGTTTTCGGTACAATGGAGGCGGGCAACCGACTTATTGGAAATCATACATACCGATGTGTGTGGTCCAATGAGTGTGTCGGTAGCGTGGTGGATATCGTTGCCGTTACTTTCACGGATGATTTGAGTAGATATGGATATATTTACTTAATGAAACACAAGTCTGAAACATTTGAAAAGTTCAAAGAATTTCAGAGTGAAGTAGAAAATCATCGTAACAAAAGATCAAATTTCTACGATCCGATCGTGGAGGAGAGTATCTTAGTTACGAAGTTTGGCACACACATGAAACAATGTGGAATAGTTTCACAACTCACTCTATTTGGAACACCACAGCGTAATGGTGTATCCGAGCGTCGTAATCGTACTTTATTGGATATGGTTCGATCTATGATGTCCCTTACAGATTTGCCACTTTCATTTTGGGGTCATGCACTAGAAAGCAATTGCATTCACTTTAAATAGGGCACCATCTAAATCCGTTGAAATGACACCGTATGAATTATGGTTTGGCAACAAACCTAAGTCATCATTTCTAAAAGTTTGGGGATGCGATGTTTATGTGAAGAAACTTCAACCTGATAAACTCGAACCCAAAGCGGAAAAATGCGTCTTCATAGGATACCCTAAAGAAACAATTGGGTACACCTTCTATCACAGATCCGAGGCAAGGTTTTCGTTGCCAAGAATGGATCCTTTTTTGGAAAAGAGTTTCTCTCGAAAGGTGTGAGTAGTAGGAAGGTAGAACTCGGCGAGGTTGTTGAACCTTCTCTTCATGGAATGGCAAGTGCAGCGCGGAAGTTGTTTGGAGTTGACTTCACCAAATGAAGAGGGAACTAATGATAAGGATCATGAAACTCAGAAAGAGAACACTACCGCACCTCGCAGGTCAACAAGAGCGCTATCTTGCTCCTGACTTTTATGTTCCTACTATGAATGTCATGGTAGTTGAGAATAATGACCACTGCGACGTATGATGAAGCGATGATGAGCCCAGATTCCGACAAATGGCTAGAAGCCATGAAATCCGAAATGGGATCCATGTATGAAAACCAAGTATGGACTTTGGTGGACCTACCCAATGACCGTAAGGCCGTTGAGAACAAATGGATTTTCAAAAGGAAATAGACGCTGATGGTAATGTGACCGTCTATAAAGCTCGACTTGTCGCAAAGGGTTTTCGACAAATTCAAGGAGTTGACTACGATGAGACTTTCTCACCCGTAGCGATGCTAAAGTCTGTTAGGATTATGTTAGCAATTGCTGCATTTTTCGATTATGAAATCTGGCGGATGGATGTCAAAGCTGCGTTCCTTAATGGAAACATTGAGGAAGAGTTGTATATGATACAACCCAAAGGTTTTGTTGATCCTAAGGATGCTAATAAGGTATGCAAACTTCAGCGATCCATTTATGGACTGAAGCAAGCATCACGGTTGGAATCTCCGTTTTGATGAGGTAATCAAAGGTTTTGGATTTGTCCAAACTTACGGAGAATCTTGTGTTTACAAGAAAGTGAGTGGGAGCTCTATAGCATTTACGATATTATATGTGGATGACATATTGTTGATAGGAAATGATATAGAACTTTTGAAAAGTGTAAAAGATTACTTAAACAAGAAGTTTTCAATGAAGGACCTTGGTGAAGCGGCATATATTTTAGGCATCAAAATCTATAGAGATAGATCGAGACGCTTAATTGGGCTATCACAAAGTACATATCTTGACAAGATTCTAAAGAAGTTTAGAATGGACGAAAGTAAGAAAGGGTTCTTACCTATGATGCAAGGCAAGGCGTTGAGTAAGACTCAGAGTCCAGCTACAGCAGAAGATAGAGAAGTAATGAATAAGATTCCCTATGCTTGACCATAGGCTCTATCATGTATGCTATGTTGTGTACAAGACCGGATGTGGCACATGCTATTAGTTTGACTAGCGGTACGATCGATCCAGGTTTTGAACACTGGACGGCGGCGATCAAGAATATCTTTAAGTACTTAAGAAAAACTAAGGATATGTTTCTCATATATGGTGGTGAAGAAGAGCTCGTCGCAAAGTGTTACGTCCGACGCTAGCTTTGACAATCGATCCGGATGACTCTAAGTCTCAATCCGGGTACATTTTTGAAATGAATGGAGGAGCGTTGAGTGGAGAAGTTCCAAGCAATCTGTGGTGGCGGGATCTTCAACAGGCGGAATATATTGCCGCTTGAAGCGTAGCGAGGAAGCGGTTTGGATGAAGATGTTCATATCCGAACTAGGTGTGGTTCCGAGTGCGTTGGACCCGATGGTTATCTATTGTGACAACAATGGTGCCATAGCCAATGCTAAAGAACCAAGGTCACACAAGAATTCCAAACATATTAAGCGTCGGTTTCACTCCATCCGTGAACATGTCAAGGATGGCGATATAAAGATTTGCAAAGTGCACACGGATCTGAATGTGGCGGACTCGTTGACTAAAGCTCTCCCAAGGGCAAAACATGATCAACACGAGAACTCAATGGGTGTTAGAATCATCACAATGTAATCTAGATTATTGACTCTAGTGCAAGTGGGAGGCGAAGGGAATATGCAGAGAGGCAATAATAAATTGTTTATTATCATATTCCATGTTTATAATAGATGTTTATTTCTCATGCTAAAATTGTATTAATCGAAGCGTTAATACATGTGTGTTTAATAAACAAAAAGGTTCCTAGTAAAGCCTCTTTTAAACTAGCTCGTTGATTAGCGATGATCAAGGTTTCTGATCATGAACATTGGATGTTATTAATAACGGGGTCATGTCATTAGAAGAATGATGTGATGAACACACACCCAAGTTGGTATAGCAAATACGATCAAGTCATTTAGTTTGTTCTTTGTATCAAACACATTCGAAATAGCTCTTTTCCTTAGACCATGAGATGATGTCAATCACTAATTAGGAAGAGTACTTTGATGACATCAAGCGTCACTCCGTAACACGGTGACTATAAAGATGGATTTGGGTACTATGAAAGTATTAGTTGAGGCTCATGCATCAAGAGTGGGATTTGTCCATCCGGATGACGGAGAGATATACTCGGGCCCTCTCGGTGATATCACATTGACATCGAAGCTTGCAAGCATGTGACTAGGTCACAAGAATGTTATATCACGAACGAGTAAAGAGTACTTGTCGGTAACGGATCGAACTAGGTATAGTTGATCGCGATGATCGGATCCGGACAAGTAAAATATCGTGAGACAAAAGGAATTGGTTATGTCGTTTTACGGTTTACGCGATCACTAGTTCATCGTTGAGTGAATGGGAGTCATTATGGATCTCAGATCCCACGATGATTATTGATCTCGAGAGGAGTCTCAATCATGTCCATTTTATTCACGAACCGTAGGGTGACACACTTAAGGTTCATCGATGCATTTGAGTGGATCTGAAACAGGAGAAAAATATGGACGATCTGAGGACTGTTTCAAGTATCGCCGGAATAGTTTCGGGATATCGGAATAGTTAAAGGGGGTATATGTTAATGTTTGTTAATTAAAAGAATTAACAAATATTAAATCTGAAATAAAAATGTTTATGGGAGAAAACCTTTCATTTTCTTGAGTGGGGTTTTAATGGAAATCAAAGTGGTTAATTTGTGAGTGGAGAGATCACTCACATGAAGAGAGGGAGGGCAAGGGGCAGCCCCCATGCGCCCGGCCACCCCACCCCTTGGCATGCCTCCTCCTCCTCCTATAAAAGGGAGGAGGAGCTCCTCTCTTTGGTGTTCATCCATGACCCTTTGGTTGGTCCATTCTCCCTCCTCCCGCCGATCCGCTTTTGAGCCGTGGCTTAAGCGAAGCCGCTGAAATTATTTCTTCACCACCACCACTAAGCTGTAGTGTTGTTGGAGTTTTCCGGATCCACTACTCACTGCCCGGCTGAACGAGGGCGACGCGTGTGACCAAGTACCTGAGGCGCCGCCGTTTGTGGCGCTCATCTTCGCGACTTTGAAGTCGGGAGTGTACCTCTACATCAACCACGTTTGTTTGCGGGAACGTTATTCCCGCTTTCGGTCTACGAGGGTGAGTCCTTCTGAAACCGTTTACTTGCATCTCCTAGATATGATCTTGGTGTTTGGTTGCAATCGTAGGAAAAATTTTTGTTTTCCATGCTACGAAACCCTTCACAAACACCCAAATAAAATCCATAAACAGAGAGAACACAATTTTATGAGTTTTTAGAAACTGGAATCGTCAAATTTGGAGTTAAGACGCAAAAGTTATGATTATTTAAAGTTTAAATAATCAATTAAATAATTTTGCAGAGAAAAACTTTAGTCCAAAAATTAAATAAAATTCATATTTAGGTAGATCTCAATTTTATACAAATTTAGAAATTTGAATCACTCAAATCGGAGTTGAAACGCAAAAGTTATAAGCGTTTGAAGTTTGAAACAAAATCTGAAATCATTATTTCGAATTAATAAATCATTTTCTTTTGGAAATTAATTATTGCGTCGGCATGGACACGTGGCAGCCTCTCGATTGGTTGGTGGACGTCGGTAGGTCCATGGACTCGGTCCCACGCCGGCTCGGGTCTACCGTGGACTCGGTCCACGACTCCACGTGTCGCCGACATGTGGGCCCACTCGGGTGACGCGTCATTGCCGGCGTCACGAGGCTCGACCACTGGCGGCGGTGGGTCCATCCGATGACGTCATGGGTGGCGTCGCGGTCTGTCGGCCCGACCGCAGCGGGCCCCGCGTGTCGATGGCTTACTGCCTGCCGCGTGGCGTGGCGGCGGTTCGGCTCCCTGGACAAGTGGCACGATCGTGTCCGTTGATTTGAAATTCAACGACCGCGATTAGATCCAGGGTTAACACGTTGAAACTACTCGATGATCGTGGGCCGTTCGATCTAGATCGGACGGTCCAGATCTAATCCTATAATAGCACTACTACGGCACGTGGCGATCGTGGGCCGTTGGATCTTGATCCAACGGTCCAGATCTAATCGGGTTTGGAAACACGTGAACTCACCTCAACCGCACAATCAAGATCGGACGGTGCACAGAGCTCGCGAGGTCGACGACGACGCAGCGGAGCAAGGCCACCGGAGATGAGAACGACGACGAGCCCGACGGCGTTTCGGTCGCTCGGCGAGATGAGTCCTCCCCGGGTGCGTCGTCCGCGAGGATTAGGATCTGAGGCTCCTTCGGCGGAAGGCGGCCAGTTGGCGGCGGAATCGGCGTTAAACGGCTGCGCAATAGGGTTCCAACTCCGGCGAGCTCGTGCAGGCAAGCAGCGGACGGCTTTCGAGGCGAGATGGCTTGGGGAGCAGTGCGCGCGGATGAGGGCAACCTCGGGGCGGTCGGGCTTTAAATACGGCCTCGGCGTGCGCGCCAAATCGGAACCCTAGCCGTGTCCCGCTTCGGTCACGCAGCGGAGCTCTCCGGCTTCGGAGTCGGAGCGAGACGATGATGGGAGCCGCCCACGTGTCGCGATCAACGGCCACGATCGCGGGGCGCGATCGTGTCCGGTCTGACGCTCTCGAAGCCGTGCAGGCGGATCTCGGCTGTTGGATCCGATCCAACGGCCGGGATCACTTAGGGTTGGGAATTTGGTTTGGTCGAGTCAATGCTCGGGTGGACTGAGTCCGACTGGTTCCGACTTCGGTCGGATGAGCGATACTCGACCGAGAGTTGATTTTCCAGCGATTTAAAATTTAAAAATAATTCCCAATAATTCATTTAATTCATTAAAAATAGCAAAAGACTCAGAAAAATTCCAGAAAAATTCTGGAAAATATTTTGGAACATTTAGGACTCGAATCAAATATTTCCAACAAAATTTAATTTGCAAAATTAAATTCTTTAATTATTGCAAAAAGGAATAAATTCAAATAAATTCCAAATAAATCCAAATAAATTCCAGAAAATTCCAAAAATTCACCAAAGTGCCAAATCACACATGAATTTAAGAAAAGCAAAATTTTGGGGTGTTACAGCGGTCCAGAAGAGGAGTTAGGAGAAGAAACGGAGGGCGATCGTCCACACCACTAAGCATTCGGACGGCAGGGCGGCGCCACAATAGCCATGGGTTGAGCGGGCAAAAGCGGCGAATGACGAAGGCCATGCCGACCACGGTGGTGGCCAGCAGGCCGAAGGCCCGGTCATCGTCCAAGCCGTCGTACCTTCAATGTGGTGCTTTGGGATCTTGAAAGAGGAGGAAGATCCAGAAAACATGTAATTATATATATATTTTTTTGCAGGAAATAGCTACAAGGGAATTATGGCTATCTATTTTTTTTTCACTTTGCTAATTTTCACTTGAAATAGCTACAAGGGAATTTTACTTGAAATTCTCTATCTTTTCCCCAAACATGGCTATAGTAGGGCCAAAGAGAATGTATCAAATAAGAACCGATTTGTTACCAGGACTTCTTAAGACCCTGTTTGTTTAGGTCTTTTTTTCTAACCTAAAAGGTAAAATTCTAAAACCTAAATAAATGAGTGCCTTTTTATTTGGGCTTTTTAAAAATCATAAGCGTCCATAAAACTAAAAGTCAAAAGCCATTAGAAATGCGCTTTTTTGGTTTATTGATGGTTGGTTTTAGACCAATGTCACTGTTGTTAGGACAAAATTACCTCTCTACAATTTATAAAAATGGATTGTTTTTAAGCTGATTAAATCAAAAGGCTGATTTTAAACTATAAATAAAATACCTAAGCCCAAATAAACATGTCTAAGAATTGTTAATAACTTTTGTGTCTAGTCCTCGCATTCAATTCCCACAAAGAAATGGCTTCTACCGTGGATACAACTAAAAACTTGTATCCCGACTACCACGTCCCGACTCAAAAAATTTGCAGTTGGCTACATTGGGTAAAAACTGAAGCAAGATGGGGATGAAGCAACCGTTCACGCTAATGTGCATTCAATAGTACAGGATGAGGGAGAACTAATTCCCTGTAATGTTCAAGGTGAACCTCTTACATCGTCGGAATGTTTCCCATGCCTAGAAAAAGCTAACTCCTCCGTCTTTTAATGTGAGCAGTGAGATCTGATGAAAGCATAAAATAACTAAACAGAGGCATTAAATTGAACTTAAATAGTCTAGATCTAGTTAAAATCCTACCTCCTATATGGTTCTCAGGCTCAAACTACACAAATCCAGTAGCCCTTGTCCATCTTCCGGCCCGATCCAACCCACTTGCTACCATGTAATCTTGCCTTTGAACTACAAAACTTTTGACCGGGTATACATTTCACATGTATAACTATATTATTTTCTAATAATTTACGTATCATCATAAATTCAACACATATATTTGAAATTTATTAAAAGCACAATACAAATAGTCCTGTGTCTTACAAATCTAAAACCATCAAAATCGGAATAAATTCAATCAACAAATTTGATCCAAAGGAATGTGACGTCCTAACAATTTTCAAACTTTTAAGGGTGTCAGCGCATACCTGGCATCCCACATATGAGCCACAATCGAATGGCGGAGCCACGAAATTTCGAAAGCTTGAGCAAGCCTAACCGTTTGACGACCCAGGACGAATATTTGTCCGGAAAAACTCCGTTAGAACTGCATCGCATCTCTACATCTCATTACAGAGGAATACAAGCAATGGTGCTTCCGCCTGCAGGTGGAGTGGATCTACCAGTGGCCACTAGAGGTGGGCCTCGTGCCGTGCCGGCGGCTCGGCCCGGGCCCATCGTGCTTCGGGCCGGAACCGTGCCATGCCACGACGGCCCATCGTGCCCACTGCACCGCCCGACGGCGTTTCGGGTCGCTCGGCGAGATGAGTCCTCCTTCAGTGCGTCTCGTCACGGATTCGGATCTGGGCTCCTTCTACGGCGGAAGACGGACGGGCGGCGCGGAAATCGCGTTAAGCTGCCGCGGCAGGGGTTCCAACTCCGGCGAGCTCAGACGGCAAACGGCGACGGCCAGGCGAGATGGCTTGGGAACGGTGCGCCGCGGATGAGGGCAACCTCGGGGGCGGTCGGGCTTTAAATACGGCCTCGACGCGTGCGCGGAATCGGAACCCTAGCCGTGTCTCCGCTTCGGTCACGGCGGAGCTCTCCGGCTGAGTCGAGCGGAGGCGATGAGGAGCCGCCCACGTGTCGCGATCAGCCGCCACGATCGCACGGGCGCGATCGTGTCCGGGTCGGACGCGGCTCGAACCGGTACGGGCGGATCTCGGCCGTTGGATCCCGATCCAACGGTCGGGATCACTTAGGGTTGGGAGCTGGTTTGGTCGAGTCAACTGGCTCGGGTCGGACTCGAGTCCGACTCGGGTTCGACTTCGATCGGATGAGCGATACTCGACCGAGAGTTGATTTTCCAGCGATTTAATATTTAAAAATAATTCCCAATAATTCATTTAATTCATTAAAAATAGCAAAAGACTTTAAAAATTCGAAAAATTCTCGGAAAATATTTTGGAACATTTTGGACTCGAATAAAATATTTCCAACAAAATTTTATTTGCAAAATTAAATTCTTTAATTATTTCAAAATGGAATAAATTCAAATAAATTCCAAATAAATCCAAATAAATTCCAGAAAATTCCAAAAATTCACCAAAGTGCCAAATCACTCATGAATTTAAGAAAAGCAAAATTTTGGGGTGTTACAGCGGTCCAGGAGAGGAGTTAGGAGAAGAAACGGAGGGCGATCGTCCACACCACGGCATTCAGACGGCCTGTGGCGCGCCACAATAGCCATGGGTTGAGCGGGGCAAAACAGCAGCGACACGAAGGCCATGCCGACCACGGTGGTGGCCAAGTAGAAAGGCGTCCGGTCATCGTCCAAGCCGTCGTACCTTCAATGTGGTGCTTTGGGATCTTGAAAGAGGAGGAAGATCCAGAAAACATGTAATTATATATATATTTTTTTGCAGGAAATAGCTACAAGGGAATTATGGCTATCTATTTTTTTTCACTTTGCTAATTTTCACTTGAAATAGCTACAAGGGAATTTTACTTGAAATTCTCTATCTTTTCCCCAAACATGGCTATAGTAGGGCCAAAGAGAATGTATCAAATAAGAATCGATTTGTTACCAGGACTTCTTAAGACCCTGTTTGTTTAGGTCTTTTTTTCTAACCTAAAAGGTAAAATTCTAAAACCTAAATAAATGAGTGCCTTTTTATTTGGGTTTTTAAAAATCATAAGCGTCCATAAAACTAAAAGTCAAAAGCCATTGGAAATGCGCTTTTTTGGTTTATTGATGGTTGGTTTTAGACCAATGTCACTGTTGTTAGGACAAAATTACCTCTCTACAATTTATAAAAATGGATTGTTTTTAAGCTGATTAAATCAAAAGGCTGATTTTAAACTATAAATAAAATACCTAAGCCCAAATAAACATGTCTAAGAATTGTTAATAACTTTTGTGTCTAGTCCTCGCATTCAATTCCCACAAAGAAATGGCTTCCATTACTGGATACAACTAAAAACTTGTATCCCGACTACCACGTCCCGACTCAAAAAATTTGCGATTGGCTACATTGGGTAAAGCGAAGCAAGATGGGGATGAAGCAAACTGCTCACGCTAATGTGCATTCAATAGTACAGGATGAGGGAGAACTAATTCCCTGTAATGTTCAAGGTGAACCTCTTCTGTCGTCGGAATGTTTCCCATGCCTAGAAAAAGCTAACTCCTCCGTCTTTTAATGTGAACGAGCTGAGATACGATGAAAGCATAAAATAACTAAACAGAGGCATTAAATTGAACTTAAATAGTCTAGATCTAGTTAAAATCCTACCTCCTATATGGTTCTCAGGCTCAAACTACACAAATCCAGTAGCCCTTGTCCATCTTCTGGCCCAGTCAACCCACTTGCTACCATGTAATCTTGCCTTTGAACTACAAAACTTTTGACCAGGTATACATTTCACATGTATAACTATATTATTTTCTAATAATTTCGTATCATCATAAATTCAACACATATATTTGAAATTTATTAAAAGCACAATACAAATAGTCCTGTGTCTTACAAATCTAAAACCATCAAAATCGGAATAAATTCAATCAACAAATTTGATCCATTGAGCAGTGACGCCCTAACAATTTTCAAACTTTTAAGGGTGTCAGCGCATACCTGGCATCCCACATATGAGCCACAATCGAATGGCGGAGCCACGAAATTTCGAAAGCTTGAGCAAGCCTAACCGTTTGACGACCCAGGACGAATATTTGTCCGGAAAAACTCCGTTAGAACTGCACTGCATCTCTACATCTCATTACAGAGGAATACAAGCGATCGTTGCTCGCCCGGAAGGTGGAGTGGATCTACCAAAGGCCACTAGAGGTGGGCCTCGTGCGTCTGCGGCCGGCTCGGCCCGGGCCCATCGTGCTTCGGGCCGGAACCGTGCCATGCCACGACGGCCCATCGTGCCCACCGTACCGGCCCGACGGCGTTTCGGGGTCGCTCCGGCGAGATGAGTCCTCCCTTCGGGTGCGTCTCGTCACGGGGATTCCGGATCTGGGCTCCTTCTCGGCGGAAGACGACGGACGGCGGAATCGGCGTTAAATCATTGCTAAGAAGCGGGGTTCCAACTCCGCGAGCTCAGACGGCAAACGGCGACGGCTCAGCGAGATGGCTTGGGGAACGGGTGCGCACGGATGAGGGCAACCTCGGGGCCGGCCGGCTTTAAATACGGCCTCGGCGATGCGCAAGAATCGGAACCCTAGCCGTGTCCCGCTCGGTCACGGCGGAGCTCTCCGGCTTCGGAGTCGAGCGGAGACGATGATCGGAGCCGCCCACGTGTCGCGATCAACGCCACGATCGCGACGGGCGCGATCGAAACCGGTCTGACGCTGCTCGAACCGTGCACGGCGGATCTCGGCCGTTGGATCCCGATCCAACGGTCGGGATCACTTAGGGTTGGGAGCTGGTTTGGTCGAGTCAACTGGCTCGGGTCGGACTCGAGTCCGACTCGGGTTCCGACTCGGTCGGATGAGCGATACTCGACCGAGTTGATTTTCCAAATGATTTAATATTTAAAAATAATTCCCAATAATTCATTTAATTCATTAAAAATAGCAAAAGACTCAGAAAAATTCCAGAAAAATTCTGGAAAATATTTTGGAACATTTTGGACTCGAATAAAATATTTCCAACAAAATTTTATTTGCAAAATTAAATTCTTTAATTATTTCAAAATGGAATAAATTCAAATAAATTCCAAATAAATCCAAATAAATTCCAGAAAATTCCAAAAATTCACCAAAGTGCCAAATCACACATGAATTTAAGAAAAGCAAAATTTTGGGGTGTTACAAACCTCCCCCCCTTAATAGAATCTCGTCCCAGATTCAGTGGCTCACTCTGAGAATAGGTTTGGAAACTCTTTCTTCAAATCCTCTTGCGCTCCCAAGTCGCTTCGCTTTCTTCATGGTTGCTCCACTTGAACTCTCTGTAAACGGGTTGACTTATTTCTAGTTTCTCGATCCATTGTGTCCAGAATCCTCACGGGATGCTCCTTATAAGTCAAATCCTCTTGCAACTCAATTAACTCTAGCGGTGTCTGTTCCTCAGGAACTCGGAGACACTTCTTCAACTGAGACACATGGAATACGTCATGTACTCCTGTTAACGACTGTGGCAACTCCGGTGATAAGCAACCGCCTCTGCGACTCAAAATCTTAAATGGTCCAACATAACGGGTGCAAGTTTCCCTTTGGCATGGAACCTCTTAACTCCCGAGAGGCGTAACTCGAGGTATACAAAGTCTTACGGTTCAAAACTCAAATCCTGCGACGGTTGTCAAGATAACTCTTCTGTCGAGATTGGGCGATCTTCAACCTTTCCCTAATCATGGCGATCTGTTCTTCAGCCTCTTGAAGAATATCAGGCCCAAAGACACGGCGCTCGTCGGTCTCATTCCAATTCAATGGCGTCCGACAGGGTCGACTATACAAAGGCCTCAAAAGGTGACATCGTAAACTAGCCTGATAACTATTGTTGTAATCGAACTCGGTATACGGCAAACTCTTATCCCAAGAGGTAGCATAAGCCAATGCACAAGCTCTCAACATATCCTCCAGAATCTGGTTGACTCTTCTGGTCTGTCCATCCGTACGTGGATGATAGGGTACATCTTGAAGTTCAAGCGGGTTCCCATGGCTTCATGCAACTTATTCCAGAACCTTGAGGTAAATTGGGTACCTCTGTCCGATACAATCCTTTTCGGCACTCGTGCAAACAGACAATCTGATCATGTATAATTACGCTAATTTATCTCCGAGTAAGTGGTCTTCACGGGATAAAATGGGCTACTTTAGTCAAGCGATCCACTATAACCCATATGGAGTCATAACCTCCTTGAGTCTTCTAAGAAACCGTAATGAAATCCATTCCGATTTCCTCCCACTTCCACTCAGGTATTTTTAGCTACTGTAGCAATCCCGCCGGTCTCGATGCATTGCCTTGACTCTCTGGCATACGCCGCACAACGCAACATGCTCGGCAACTTCACGTTTCATACTCGGCCACCAGAATCACTCCTTCAGATCCTGATACATCTTGGCGCTTCCAGGATGAATTGAGTACTTGGAGTCATGGGCTTCTTCCAAAATCAGTTGCTTTAATTCTTTCTTGTCAGGCACACAAATCCGATCCTTCATCCATAACGTGCCTCGCTCATCCAACTTGAAGTCCTCTGCCTTGCCTTCCTCCTTGATGAACTTAATCCTGCGGATCTTGTCATCATCCTTTTGTCCTTCTCGGATCTGATCCTCTAGGGTAGGCTTTACTTCTAATGCGGCCAAGAATCCGCTAGGTACCACCTCAATCTTCATTTTCTGAAATTCCTGGCATAGCTCATCCTGACTTGTGGCTAGCAACATGCTCACAGTATGGCTTTTCCGACTTAGAGCATCGGCCACTACGTTGGCCTTCCCGGGATGGTAATGGATTCCAACATTGTAGTCCTTGATCAATTCTAACCATCTCCTCTGCCTCATATTCAGATCCGACTGGGTGAATATGTACTTAAGGCTCTTATGATCCGTATACACTTCACATCTGTTCCCGATCAGATAGTGACGCCATATCTTCAAGGCATGCACTACGGCAGCTAACTCTAGGTCATGTGTCGGATAATTTTCCTCATGCGGCCTCAAGCGCCTTGATGCATAAGCGGCGACCTTTCCATTCTGCATCAAAGACACATCCAAGTCCTTGGCGCGATCGTCACAATAAATATCGAAGCTTTGAGCAACATCAGGTAGAACTAACACCGGTCTTGATGTCAATCGCTTCTTCGATTCGAAATCCTTCCTCACATTCTCAAGGCGTCCATGCAAACTTCTTTTCCTTCTTCAGCAATTGCGTAAGAGGTTTCGCAATTGTCGAGAAGCCTTCAATGAAACGGGCGGTAGTATCTGCCATTCCAAGGAAACTCCGAATGGGTCACGCCTTTGGTCGCTCCCAATGTAACACGGCTTCTACTTCGCTTGGATCTACTGGCGACTCCTTCTGCGGTCATTACATGTCCAAGAAACTCCACCTTGTCCTTCCAAAAATCACACTTGCTGAACTTGGCGAAAAGTTGCTGTTCCCTCACTTTTCCAAAACTTCGCCTTAAGTGTTCGGCATGTTCATCCTCTGTCTTGGAGTAGATTAGGATATCATCTATGAACACGACGACAAACTTGTCCAAATATTCCATGAACACCTTATTCATCATATTCATGAAATAAGTGGCGCATTAAATCGGAGTCAAAGGACATAATCAGAACTTCGTAATGTCCATATCTTGACGAGAATGCAGTCTTGAATATCTTACGATCGGATCTTCAAGCGATGGTATCCCGATCTCGAGATCAATCTTGGAGAAAACTCGGCTCCTCTCGGTGATCAAACAAATCATCAATCCTGGGTAGCGGATACTTATTCTTCACGGTGACTTCATTGAGTGCACGGTAGTCGATGCACATCCTGAAACTCCCGTCCTTTTTCTTGACGAACAAAACTGGCGCTCCCCACGGCGAACTAACTCTGGCCGATAAATCCTTTCTCCATTAACTCCTCTAGTTGTTTCTTCATCTCTACCAACTCCTCGGTGGACATCCGATAGGGTCTCTTTGCTATCGGTGCTGTACCAGGTACAAGCTCTATCACAAACTCTATGTCCCTGTCTGGCGGCATACCAGGTAGATCTTCAGGAAAACGCCTGGTACTCATTCACTCTTTGGGACATCCTCAATGCTGATTGCCTTGGTGCTGTTAACCATCAATCGCCCATCTCTAAGCTGCGGTGGCTTGAAATTCCACTTTCTTCCCACACGGGCTCTCAATCGAGATAGTCCTTCGTCCACAATCCAATACGGCCTTGTGCTTGGATAACCAATCCATTCCCAATATGACGTCTAAGGTCCGGGTCTCCAAAATAATAAGGTTTGCTAGGAACTCTATTCCACCTATTAGTATTCTCACCGGAACATCCTACTTTCGCTCGGAGTTCGGAACTGTGGGTTTGAACTAAAAGCATGCACTTAAGTCTTGCAATCCTCAAATCATTTCTAGTAGCAAAGCCTTGCGAAACAAGCGAATGCGAAGCTCGAGTCAAACAAAGCCCATTGCGAGTCTTGAGTTAACAAGTAACTTACCCAAGACGACGTCCGTAGCATTCTCGCGGTGCATCTGCGGTGACATGGTTGACTCGGCCTCTCACCACGATGCGAGGTGTGGCTCCTGGTCTTTGGCGTCCTTCTTTGGGGTGGTTCCTAGATTGAAGCGAACCGGGGTCACTCCTGCTATCTTCTTTGGACAAGCTGTTGGCAAAGTGTCACGGCTCGTTGCGATTGTAGCACGTCTCACTTGTTCCTTCTTTGTTGCACGGAGTAAGCGTTTCTAGCGGTGGGTGCAGTAGCTCGATTGGCGAGGTCTTGGTCTTTGGGGATGGTGTCCTTGTTGCATTACGTGGTTGGAATCTGAAGAATTGATTTGGTGCAACTCTCAGTATTGCGTTCCTGGCGTGATCCTTCTTTGTTGCATCCTGCGCTTCTGTTCTCATCCAGTTCCTTGCGTTTGTCCTCAAGAATAAGCGCCTTATTTACCAACTCTTGGAAATCTGGAAAGGTGTGGGTGATCAACCCTACTTGCAATCTGAGTTAAGTCCCTTCATAAAAGCGAGGTATGCGGATTTATCTGTCGCTACATCCTCAGTGCGTAGCGTGCTAGGCTGTGTGAACTTGTCGGGTAGTCGGCCCTTTGGTGATTACCTTGCTTGATGCTCTGAACTCCTCCTTCTTAAGGTCCATGATTCCTTCAGGCACGTGATATCGCTTGTCGAATGCGGTGTGAACTCTTCCCAAGTGATATCTTGAGGGTTCTCTGCGTGGCACGAAGTTCTCCCACCATTCGTATTTGTTCCTTCGGTGATGAGAAGCGTAGAGTACCTTCTCATTTCCTATGCATTGAGCTATGTGTAGCTTCCTCTCGATTGACCTTAACCAATCATCGGCCTCCAAGGGATTGGCATTCCCGAGAGAAAGTGGGTGGGTGAGTTCTCATGAACTCACGATAGTCTTGTATTACGGCGTGGTCGGATTAACTTGATTAGCGGTGGCCTGGCGGTGGCGTGTTGCATTTGTTGCATCATAGCATGCATCAATCGAGTGCGAGCAGCAAGAAAAGCTCGAAATTCTGCACATCCGGTGGCGGTCTTTGGTGCTCCATCATTGGGGTTTCTGCTGGCGAGAACCATTTCCATTGCTTCCAAGGTTTCCGCGGGTGTTCACCATCTGTCGATTTGCTCTAGGTTTAGAGATGAGAGGGAAACAAGAATAGACAAGTAATATGGAACTTATGCGGGGCGAAAGGTATAACTGTAAGGTCCAACTTTATTATTAATAACTTGGTATGGCTGCTTACAATGCCTAAGGGCCTTGCAACACATACTGCACACTCAGCAAACAATGAAAATCCAAATCGAACTATCTCTGGAGTCTAACGCCTAAAGGGTGACTCTTTATTCTATGACGCGACTCGGCGAAGGAGTCTCACTATAGAACCTATGCTCACTCATCGAGAAAACCTCCACGGCCTGGGTACGGGTGCTGTGGCATAGGCGCGAAACGATTGCCATGTCCAGCAACTGTGTCATCTGTGGTAGTCGAAGAAGCAGTGTCCTCATCGAGGTCTGACTCCTCCGGATCTGGCTCGTGTAGCTCGAGTACTGGCTCTGGGTCTGGCCCGTACAAAGTCATCTCCAACTCGTCAATCCTTCGCAGAAGGTGTGCCACATACTCTTGAGCTTCCCGCCATCTGTTCTTCTCTGTCGTGATCTCCTTGCGGGCCTTCTGTAGCTCCTTGCTTGTATTATCTAGTACATCCTCTTGGGCGACAACAAATCGTGCCAACTGTGTAACCGTGGCATCCTCATCCTGAATCGCCTTCGGGTCAAGAAGGTTATCGCTGCGCGGATGATAACGGAACACCGTACTCTCCAACTCTCTGGCGTAGATACGGGTAATTGAAGGGAATATGCCCGAGAGGCAATAATAAATTGTTTATTATCATATTCCATGTTTATAATAGATGTTTATTTCTCATGCTAAAATTGTATTAATCGGAAACGTTAATACATGTGTGTTTAATAAACAAAAAGGTTCCTAGTAAAGCCTCTTTTTAAACTAGCTCGTTGATTAACTGATGATCAAGGTTTCCTGATCATGAACATTGGATGTTGTTAATAACGGGGTCATGTCATTAGAAGAATGATGTGATGAACACACACCCAAGTTGGTATAGCAAATACGATCAAGTCATTTAATTTGTTCTTTGTATCAAACACATTCAAATAGCTCTTTTCCTTAGACCATGAGATGATGTCAATCACTAATTAGGAAGAGTACTTTGATGACATCAAACGTCACTCCGTAACACGGTGACTATAAAGATGGATTTGGGTACTATGAAAGTATTAGTTGAGGCTCATGCATCAAGAGTGGGATTTGTCCATCCAGATGACGGAGAGATATACTCTGGGCCCTCTCGGTGATATCACATTGACATCGCTTGCAAGCATGTGACTAGGTCACAAGAATGTTATATCACTAACGAGTAAAGAGTACTTGTCGGTAACGGATCGAACTAGGTATAGTTGATACTGATGATCGGATCCGGACAAGTAAAATATCGTGAGACAAAAGGAATTGGTTATGTCGTTTTACGGTTTATGCGATCACTAGTTCATCGTTGAGTGAATGGGAGTCATTATGGATCTCGGATCCCGTGATGATTATTGATCCGAGAGGAGTCTCAATCATGTCCATTTTATTCACGAACCGTAGGGTGACACACTTAAGGTTCATCGATGCATTTGAGTGGATCTGAAACACCTGAGAAAAGTATGGATAAGATAGGGGACTATTTCGAGTATCGCCGGAATAGTTTCGGGATATCGGAATAGTTAAAGGGGGTATATGTTAATGTTTGTTAATTAAAAGAATTAACAAATATTAAATCTGAAATAAAAATGTTTATGGGAGAAAACCTTTCATTTCTTGAGTGGGGTTTTAATGGAAACCAAAGTGGGTTGAGTGGAGAGATCACTCACATGAAGAGAGGGAGGGCAAGGGGCAACCCCATGCGCCGGCCACCCCTTGGGGTTCTCCTCCTCCTCCTCCTATAAAAGGGAGGGAGGAGCTCCTCTCTTTGGTGTTCATCCATTTGACCCTTTGGTTGGTCCTTTCTCCCTCCTCCTGCTGATCCGCTTTTATTTGTGGCTTATGCGAAGCGCTGCTGAAATTATTTCTCCACCACCACCACCACTAAGCTGTAGTGTTGTTGGAGTTTTCCGGGGATCCACTACTTCCGCTGCCCCGCTGGAACGAGGGATTGGAGGTCATCGTTGATCCGTACGTGTGACCAAGTACGGAGGCGCTGCCGTTTGTGGCGCTCATCTTCGCGACTTCGAAGTCGGGAGTGTACCTCTACATCAACCACGTTTGTTTGCGGGAACGTTATTCCCGCTTTCGGTCTACGAGGGTGAGTCCTTCTGAAACCATTTACTTGCATCTCCTAGATATGATCTTGGTGTTTGGTTGCAATCGTAGGAAAATTTTTGTTTTCCATGCTTCGAAACCCTTCAGTAATGTGCCGCATTGCTCGTCGTGATACTTCTTGGATACCCATCTGCATTGTAGATCTCCTGGCAGTGCAGTGTATCGGGCGATTGCCTGGGCCCTTCTTCCTAGCAGGTACCTCAATCTTCACGTCACAAGCCTTGATCAATCCCGCTTGTCTGATCACTTCCACTTGGTATTGGGGCTTCTCAAAATCTCCGAGAGTTTGTAGCATATGCCAAAGTTCCGCGACGTGACCAACTCCCAGATCAACGTAGTTGAACTCTTCCTCCATCTGTCACAAGAGTGCTTTACGTAAGAACTCGGAATTTTTGAATTGTGACAAGGTAAGGAAAATTTAGCAAGAGACAAGAAAAGAAAGAATGGGATAAGTCGAGATGTCATTTCTTATCTTGACAAATTTTTAGCTTTTAGAAAATAGGTTTTATCCTCACTACGACCATTCTAGCTAGGGTTGATCCTACAGTCAAGTATGGCTCTGATACCACCTCTGTCGGGACCCCGAATTTGCAAATCCGGACCCTCTGTGTATTCAACACTAGTCGAGAACGCAGCTAGTGCACACAGTCTTAACCGCGGTACATAACACAATCATACCACTCGATACCAATAAAGTACTTTATTTAAATAGTCAAACTGGTTACTCGACCTTATGGTCAAGTTACAAATATATGCCTCGCAATGCGAAACTTATTCAGAGAGAAATAATAGCAGCGGAAAATCAAATAACTTCGTGGCGCCATCCAGTATACCACAGGCAACTGACTGGGCTCGCTTCCCTAGGTAGACGGATCCTCTTGGAGCTCCTCCTCCAAAGCTGGTGCAGACTCCTCTTCAACCGGTGTTGTATTGTGGCAAGGGTGAGTACTTGGTACTCGGCAAGTCATGCACGAGAATGCGAAGCTAATATACTATATGCATGGCTTGGTACAAAGGAATAGCTCAAGGTATATTTGCGATGCTTGACATTTGACAAGTAATATAAGTAGATTCGAAAGCTGAGAAATAAGTAAAGCATAAATAACTTTTTAAGAAGTTTTAGTCAACATCTTTCCCAACCTAAACCACATTTCCATCAACTTCATTATTAATCCAACCCAACCTTTCCAAACCAAGTTATTTTTTTGAGAAAATCTAACCCTTGACTGTAATCCCCGAGCGATGTCCAATACCGCGGACACGGCTATTCGAATAGATTCTAAACTCTGCAGAGGTTATGCACTTTACCCACAAGATACAGTCAAACACCACAAAGGCGAGTTCCCGTAACAAAGTCTTTCGGAAACCTCTAACAATACAAGTGGTCCTCCCCGGTTATTGCGCACTAACCCTTCCCTTCGCTAAGGCGAAGTCTAGGCCAATCAACCGTTAGATGGGTACTGGCCTCACCCAGACGCTCCCCGCACAACTTACACAAAGGGTGTAGTTGACCTCCCGAGGTCCCACAGTGCGTTATTAGCAACTTAGTCAACTAGGTCCGTCCCATTACAGACATGTGGTTGCACGTTAGACCCAGTTCAAAGGCTTGCAAGGTTAAGTCCTTAGGGTGACCAGGCAAGACTACCCAAGAACCAAATCAACATTCCCAATGCCACAACCGGCCCACTTGATTACTCTTGCCACATGCCCTTGGCCGAAAGCGTTTATCAAACCCCGCTTGATTACCATGCACCACGTGCCATCAACATCACATGATACTTTTCCAAAACAGGTTCAATATATCATTAAGTCAATATTAACATTTGATTGTCCAAAAATCATGTCATGAGCACGAAAGTGTCTAAGCGTATACTACAACGGTCTAAACCCATGTTGGCGATTTAATAATGTCCAACTAGTAATCCACAACTAGGGTGACAAAGGTCATGGCACATACTTAAGTAATCAAGGTGTCATACTGACAAATTGGTATTTATCTAACCCCCATGTTTAAACAAAGTATTTTTCTAATTGAACTAGCATGCAATAGTTTAAATCAAAATAGATTTGAAATAGGATCAACATGGTCAAAGCACAACTTGCCTTCAAAAAGTACTTGTTCTTGGTCTTGAGTTGGATCTGAGTTAATACTTCTCCTTGAATCCTTAGGCACTTCAACGTCTACTCGTAAAAGCGTGCAAATAGCAATACACAAATAAACAATAGGCAAAAGTGTCCAAACACCCAAATAAAATCCATAAACAGAGAGAACACAATTTTATGAGTTTTAGAAACTGGAATCGTCAAATTTGGAGTTAAGACGCTTAAAAGTTATGATTGTTTAAAGTTTAAATAATCAATTAAATAATTTTGCAGAGAAAAACTTTAGTCCAAAAATTAAATAAAATTCATATTTAGGTAGATCTCAATTTTATACAAATTTAGAAATTTGAATCACTCAAATCGGAGTTGAAGCATAAAAGTTATAAGCGTTTGAAGTTTGAAACAAAATCAAATCATTATTTCGAATTAATAAATCATTTTCTTTTAGGAAATTAATTATTGCGTCGGCATGGACACGTGGCAGCCTCTGATTGGTTGGCTGGCGTCACCGGTCCATGGACTCGGTCCACGCTTCGGCTCGGGTCTCAGTGGACTCGGTCCACGACTCCACGTGTCGGCCCGACATGTGGGCCACTCGGGTGGCGTCATTCTTGGCGTCGGCGGGGCTCGACCTCACGGTCGGCAGGTGGGTCCATCCGATGGCGTCATGGGTGGCGTCCGCAGTGCGATCGCCGACACGCGGGCCCAGCGTGTCGATGGCCCACGCGCACGCCGCGCGTGGCGGCGGTTCGGCTCCTGGACACGTGGGCACGATCGTGTCCGTTGATTTGAAATTCAACGACCAGCGATTAGATCCAGGGTTAACACGTTGAAACTACTCGATGATCGTGGGCGTTCGATCTAGATCGGACGGTCCAGATCTAATCCTATAATAGCACTACTACGCAGACGTGGCGATCGTGGGCCGTTGGATCTTGATCCAACGGTCGAGATCTAATCGGGTTTGGAAACACGTGAACTCACCTCAACCGCACGATCAAGATCGGACGGTGCACGTAGCTCAGCGAGGTCGACGACGACGCAGCCGAGCAAGGCCACCGGAGATGAGAACGGCAGCGAGCCCGACGGCGTTCGGGTCGCTCGGCGAGATGAGTCCTCGCCAGTGCGTCTCGTCACGGGGATTCCGGATCACAGGCTCCTTCGGCGGAAGACGACGGACGGCGGCGGAATCGGCGTTAAACATTGCGCCAGCAGGGTTCCAACTCCGGCGAGCTAAATGCGGGCAAGCGGCGACGGCTCGGCGAGATGGCTTGGGGAACGGGTGCGCACGGATGAGGGCAACCTCGGGGCCGGTCGGGCTTTAAATCACGGCCTCGACGCGGCGCCAAATCGGAACCCTAGCCGTGGTCCCGCTTCGGTCACGGCGGAGCTCTCCGGCTTCGAGTCGGAGCGGAGACGATGATCGGGAGCCGCCCACGTGTCGCGATCAACGGCCACGATCGCGACGGGCGCGATCGTGTCCGGTCTGACGCGCTCGAATCCGCAGACGGCGGATCTCGGCCGTTGGATCGATCCAACGGCCGGATCACTTAGGGTTGAGCCGGTTTGGTCGAGTCAATCGGCTCGGGTCGGACTCGAGTCCGACTTCGGGTTCGACTTCGATCGGATGAGCGATACTCGACCGAGTTGATTTTCCAGCGATTTAATATTTAAAAATAATTCCCAATAATTCATTTAATTCATTAAAAATAGCAAAAGACTCGAGAAAAATTCGGAAAAATTCTGGAAAATATTTTGGAACATTTTGGACTCGAATAAAATATTTCCAACAAAATTTTATTTGCAAAATTAAATTCTTTAATTATTTCAAAATGGAATAAATTCAAATAAATTCCAAATAAATCCAAATAAATTCCAGAAAATTCCAAAAATTCACCAAAGTGCCAAATCACACATGAATTTAAGAAAAGCAAAATTTTGGGGTGTTACAGCGGTCCAGAAGAGGAGTTAGGAGAAGAAACGGAGGGCGATCGTCCACACCACGGCATTCGGACGGCCTGTGGCGCGCCACAATAGCCATGGGTTGAGCGGGGCAAAACAGCAGCGACACGAAGGCCATGCCGACCACGGTGGCCAAGTAGAAGGCAGTCTTGGCCATCGTCCAAGCCGTCGTACCTTCAATGTGGTGCTTTGGGATCTTGAAAGAGGAGGAAGATCCAGAAAACATGTAATTATATATATATTTTTTTGCAGGAAATAGCTACAAGGGAATTATGGCTATCTATTTTTTTTTCACTTTGCTAATTTTCACTTGAAATAGCTACAAGGGAATTTTACTTGAAATTCTCTATCTTTTCCCCAAACATGGCTATAGTAGGGCCAAAGAGAATGTATCAAATAAGAACCGATTTGTTACGGGACTTCTTAAGACCACTGTTTGTTTAGGTCTTTTTTTCTAACCTAAAAGGTAAAATTCTAAAACCTAAATAAATGAGTGCCTTTTTATTTGGGCTTTTTAAAAATCATAAGCGTCCATAAAACTAAAAGTCAAAAGCCATTAGAAATGCGCTTTTTTGGTTTATTGATGGTTGGTTTTAGACCAATGTCACTGTTGTTAGGACAAAATTACCTCTCTACAATTTATAAAAATGGATTGTTTTTAAGCTGATTAAATCAAAAGGCTGATTTTAAACTATAAATAAAATACCTAAGCCCAAATAAACATGTCTAAGAATTGTTAATAACTTTTGTGTCTAGTCCTCGCATTCAATTCCCACAAAGAAATGGCTTAGGCATTGGATACAACTAAAAACTTGTATCCCGACTACCACGCCCCGACTCAAAAAATTTGCGATTGGCTACATTGGGTAAAAACTGAAGCAAGATGGGGATGAAGCAACCGTTCACGCTAATGTGCATTCAATAGTACGAGGATGAGGGAGAACTAATTCCTGTAATGTTCAAGGTGAACCTCTTACGTCGTCGGAATGTTTCCCATGCCTAGAAAAAGCTAACTCCTCCGTCTTTTAATGTGAGCAGTGAGATACGATGAAAGCATAAAATAACTAAACAGAGGCATTAAATTGAACTTAAATAGTCTAGATCTAGTTAAAATCCTACCTCCTATATGGTTCTCAGGCTCAAACTACACAAATCCAAGTAGCCCTTGTCCATCTTCCGGCCCGATCAACCCACTTGCTACCATGTAATCTTGCCTTTGAACTACAAAACTTTTGACCAGGTATACATTTCACATGTATAACTATATTATTTTCTAATAATTTCGTATCATCATAAATTCAACACATATATTTGAAATTTATTAAAAGCACAATACAAATAGTCCTGTGTCTTACAAATCTAAAACCATCAAAATCGGAATAAATTCAATCAACAAATTTGATCCGGTGAGCAGTGACGTCCTAACAATTTTCAAACTTTTAAGGGTGTCGGCGCATACCTGGCATCCACATATGAGCCACAATCGAATGGCGGAGCCACGAAATTTCGAAGCTTGAGCAAGCCTAACCGTTTGACGACCGGGGCGAATATTTGTCGGAAAAACTCCGTTAGAGCGCCTTTGCATCTCTACATCTCATTACAGAGGAATACAAGCGTCATTGCTCTGCCTGAGGTGGAGTGGATCTACCAAAGGCCACTAGAGGTGGGCCTCGTGCCGTCTTGGCCGGCTCGGCAGCCCATCGTGCCGGGCGGAACCGTGCCATGCCACGACGGCCCATCGTGCCCACTGCACCGCCCGACGGCGTTTGGGTCGCTCGGCGAGATGAGTCCTCCGCCAGTGCGTCTCGTCACGGGGATTCGGATCTGGCTCCTTCGGCGGAAGACGACGGACGGCGGAATCGGCGTTAAGCCGGCTGCCATAGCAGGGTTCCAACTCCGGCGAGCTAAATGCGGGCAAGCGGCGACGGCACAGGCGAGATGGCTTGGGGAACGGCAGTGCGCCGCGGATGAGGGCAACCTCGGGGCGGTCGGGCTTTAAATACGGCCTCGGCGTGCGCGCAATCGGAACCCTAGCCGTGTCCCGCTTCGGTCACGGCGGAGCTCCGGCTTCGGAGTCGGGCGGAGCGATGATCGAGCCGCCCACGTGTCGCGATCAGCGGCCACGATCGCCGCAGGCGCGATCGTGTCCGGTCGGACGCGCTCGAACCGCACGGCGGATCTCGGCCGTTGGATCCCGATCCAACGGTCGGGATCACTTAGGGTTGGGAGCCGGTTTGGTCGAGTCAATCGGCTCGGTCGGACTCGAGTCCGACTTCGGGTTCGACTTCGATCGGATGAACGATACTCGACCGAGTTGATTTTCCAGCGATTTAATATTTAAAAATAATTCCCAATAATTCATTTAATTCATTAAAAATAGCAAAAGACTTCGAAAAATTCGGAAAAATTACGGAAAATATTTTTGGAACATTTTGGACTCGAATAAAATATTTCCAACAAAATTTTATTTGCAAAATTAAATTCTTTAATTATTTCAAAATGGAATAAATTCAAATAAATTCCAAATAAATCCAAATAAATTCCAGAAAATTCCAAAAATTCACCAAAGTGCCAAATCACTCATGAATTTAAGAAAAGCAAAATTTTGGGGTGTTACGGTCGGGAGAGGAGTTAGGAGAAGAAACGGAGGGCGATCGTCCACACCACGGCATTCAGACGGCCTGTGGCGCGCCACAATAGCCATGGGTTGAGCGGGGCAAAACAGCAGCGACACGAAGGCCATGCCGACCACGGTGGTGGCCAGCAGGCCGAAGGCCCGGTCATCGTCCAAGCCGTCGTACCTTCAATGTGGTGCTTTGGGATCTTGAAAGAGGAGGAAGATCCAGAAAACATGTAATTATATATATATTTTTTGCAGAAATAGCTACAAGGGAATTATGGCTATCTATTTTTTTTTCACTTTGCTAATTTTCACTTGAAATAGCTACAAGGGAATTTTACTTGAAATTCTCTATCTTTTCCCCAAACATGGCTATAGTAGGGCCAAAGAGAATGTATCAAATAAGAACCGATTTGTTACCAGGACTTCTTAAGACCCTGTTTGTTTAGGTCTTTTTTTCTAACCTAAAAGGTAAAATTCTAAAACCTAAATAAATGAGTGCCTTTTTATTTGGGCTTTTTAAAAATCATAAGCGTCCATAAAACTAAAAGTCAAAAGCCATTAGAAATGCGCTTTTTTGGTTTATTGATGGTTGGTTTTAGACCAATGTCACTGTTGTTAGGACAAAATTACCTCTCTACAATTTATAAAAATGGATTGTTTTTAAGCTGATTAAATCAAAAGGCTGATTTTAAACTATAAATAAAATACCTAAGCCCAAATAAACATGTCTAAGAATTGTTAATAACTTTTGTGTCTAGTCCTCGCATTCAATTCCCACAAAGAAATGGCTTCCGGCATTGGATACAACTAAAAACTTGTATCCCGACTACCACGTCCGACTCAAAAATTTGCAGTTGGCTACATTGGGTAAAAACTGAAGCAAGATGGGGATGAAGCAACCGTTCACGCTAATGTGCATTCAATAGTACAGGATGAGGAGAACTAATTCCTGTAATGTTCAAGGTGAACCTCTTACGTAAATCGGAATGTTTCCCATGCCTAGAAAAAGCTAACTCCTCCGTCTTTTAATGTGAACGAGCTGAGATACGATGAAAGCATAAAATAACTAAACAGAGGCATTAAATTGAACTTAAATAGTCTAGATCTAGTTAAAATCCTACCTCCTATATGGTTCTCAGGCTCAAACTACACAAATCCAGTAGCCCTTGTCCATCTTAGCCCGATCCAACCCACTTGCTACCATGTAATCTTGCACTGAACTACAAAACTTTTGACCGGGGTATACATTTCACATGTATAACTATATTATTTTCTAATAATTTCGTATCATCATAAATTCAACACATATATTTGAAATTTATTAAAAGCACAATACAAATAGTCCCAGGTCTTACAAATCTAAAACCATCAAAATCGGAATAAATTCAATCAACAAATTTGATCCAGTGAACAGGTGACGTCCTAACAATTTTCAAACTTTTAAGGGTGTCAGCGCATACCTGGCATCCCACATATGAGCCACAATCGAATGGCGGAGCCACGAAATTTCGAAAGCTTGAGCAAGCCTAACCGTTTGACGACCCAGGACGAATATTTGTCCGGAAAAACTCCGTTAGAACTGCACTGCATCTCTACATCTCATTACAGAGGAATACAAGCAGTCGGCTGCTCTGCCCAGAGGTGGAGTGGATCTACCAGTGGCCACTAGAGGTGGGCCTCGTGCCGTGCCGGCCCGGCTCGGCCCGGGCCCATCGTGCTTCGGGCCGGAACCGTGCCATGCCACGACGGCCCATCGTGCCCACCGTACCGGCCCGACGGCGTTTCGGGGTCGCTCCGGCGAGATGAGTCCTCCCTTCGGGTGCGTCTCGTCACGGGGATTCCGGATCTGGGCTCCTTCTCGGCGGAAGACGACGGACGGCGGCGGAATCGGCGTTAAACCGCTGCGCAACAGGGTTCCAACTCCGGCGAGCTCGTACGGGCAAACGGCGACGGCTCAGGCGAGATGGCTTGGGGGAACGGGTGCGCACGGATGAGGGCAACCTCGGGGGCCGGTCCGGGCTTTAAATACGGCCTCGACGTGCGCGCAAATCGGAACCCTAGCCGTGTCCCGCTCGGTCACGGCGGAGCTCTCGGCTTCGAGTCGGAGCGAGAGGCGATGATAGGAGCCGTCCACGATGTCGCGATCAGCGGCCACGATCGCGACGGCGCGATCGTGTCCGGTCCAGGACGGCTTTCGAACCGTGCAGGCGGATCTCGGCCGTTGGATCCCGATCCAACGGTCGGGATCACTTAGGTTGAGGCTGGTTTGGTCGAGTCAACTGGCTCGGGTCGGACTCGAGTCCGACTCGGGTTCCGACTCGGTCGGATGAACAGTACTCGACCCGAGTTGATTTTCCAGCGATTTAATATTTAAAAATAATTCCCAATAATTCATTTAATTCATTAAAAATAGCAAAAGACTCAGAAAAATTCCAGAAAAATTCTGGAAAATATTTTGGAACATTTTGGACTCGAATAAAATATTTCCAACAAAATTTTATTTGCAAAATTAAATTCTTTAATTATTTCAAAATGGAATAAATTCAAATAAATTCCAAATAAATCCAAATAAATTCCAGAAAATTCCAAAAATTCACCAAAGTGCCAAATCACTCATGAATTTAAGAAAAGCAAAATTTTGGGGTGTTACAGCGGTCCAGGAGAGGAGTTAGGAGAAGAAACGGAGGGCGATCGTCCACACCACGGCATTCAGACGGCCTGTGGCGCGCCACAATAGCCATGGGTTGAGCGGGGCAAAACAGCAGCGACACGAAGGCCATGCCGACCACGGTGGTGGCCAGCAGGCCGAAGGCCCGGTCATCGTCCAAGCCGTCGTACCTTCAATGTGGTGCTTTGGGATCTTGAAAGAGGAGGAAGATCCAGAAAACATGTAATTATATATATATTTTTTTGCAGGAAATAGCTACAAGGGAATTATGGCTATCTATTTTTTTTTCACTTTGCTAATTTTCACTTGAAATAGCTACAAGGGAATTTTACTTGAAATTCTCTATCTTTTCCCCAAACATGGCTATAGTAGGGCCAAAGAGAATGTATCAAATAAGAACCGATTTGTTACCAGGACTTCTTAAGACCCTGTTTGTTTAGGTCTTTTTTTCTAACCTAAAAGGTAAAATTCTAAAACCTAAATAAATGAGTGCCTTTTTATTTGGGCTTTTTAAAAATCATAAGCGTCCATAAAACTAAAAGTCAAAAGCCATTAGAAATGCGCTTTTTTGGTTTCTTGATGGTTGGTTTTAGACCAATGTCAGCTTTGTTAGGACAAAATTACCTCTCTACAATTTATAAAAATGGATTGTTTTTAAGCTGATTAAATCAAAAGGCTGATTTTAAACTATAAATAAAATACCTAAGCCCAAATAAACATGTCTAAGAATTGTTAATAACTTTTGTGTCTAGTCCTCGCATTCAATTCCCACAAAGAAATGGCTTCCATTGGATACAACTAAAAACTTGTATCCCGACTACCACGTCAGACTCAAAAATTTGCGATTGGCTACATTGGGTAAAATCGAAGCAAGATGGGGATGAAGCAACCGTTCACGCTAATGTGCATTCAATAGTACAGGATGAGGGAGAACTAATTCCTGTAATGTTCAAGGTGAACCTCTTACATCGTCGGAATGTTTCCCATGCCTAGAAAAAGCTAACTCCTCCGTCTTTTAATGTGAGCAGTGAGATACGATGAAAGCATAAAATAACTAAACAGAGGCATTAAATTGAACTTAAATAGTCTAGATCTAGTTAAAATCCTACCTCCTATATGGTTCTCGTGCTCAAACTACACAAATCCAAAGTAGCCACTTGTCCATCTTCCGCCCAGTCAACCCACTTGCTACCATGTAATCTTGCCTTTGAACTACAAAACTTTTGGCCAAGGTATACATTTCACATGTATAACTATATTATTTTCTAATAATTTAGTATCATCATAAATTCAACACATATATTTGAAATTTATTAAAAGCACAATACAAATAGTCCTGGTCTTACAAATCTAAAACCATCAAAATCGGAATAAATTCAATCAACAAATTTGATCCAGGTGAGCAGGTGACGTCCTAACAATTTTCAAACTTTTAAGGGTGTCGGCGCATACACGGCATCCCACATATGAGCCACAATCGAATGGCGGAGCCACGAAATTTCAAAGCTTGAGCAAGCCTAACCGTTTGGCGACCGGGGCGAATATTTGTCGGAAAAACTCGTTAGAAGCGCCTTTGCATCTCTACATCTCATTCTGAGAGGAATACAAGCAATTTGCTACGCCCAGAGGTGGAGTGGATCTACGATGGCCACTAGAGGTGGGCCTCGTGCCGTCTTGCGGCGGCTCGGCCCGCCCATCGTGCCGGCCGAACCGTGCCATGCCACGACGGCCCATCGTGCCCACTGCAAGCCCGACGCGGCGTTTGGAGTCGCTCCGGCGAGATGAGTCCTCCTTCGGTGCGTCTCGTCACGGATTCGGATCTGGGCTCCTTCGGCGGAAGACGACGGACGGCGGAATCGGCGTTAAACGGCTGCGCCAGGGTTCCAACTCCGGCGAGCTCGTGACGGCAAGCGGCGGCGGCTCGGCGAGATGGCTTGGGGAACGGGTGCGCCGCGGATGAGGGCAACCTCGGGGCGGTCGGGCTTTAAATACGGCCTCGGCGTGCGCGCCAAATCGGAACCCTAGCCGTGTCCCGCTTCGGTCGCGGCGGAGCTCTCGGCTCGGAGTCGGAGCGGAGACGATGGCGGAGCCGTCCACGTGTCGCGATCAACGGCCACGATCGCGCGAGCGCGATCGTGTCGGTCGGGCGACGGCGCTCGAGCCGTCTGGCGGATCTCGGCCGTTGGATCCCGATCCAACGGTCGGGATCACTTAGGGTTGGGCTGGTTTGGTCGAGTCAAGCGGCTCGGGTCGGACTCGAGTCCGACTTCGGGTTCGACTTCGATCGGATGAAACGATACTCGACCGAGTTGATTTTCCAGCGATTTAATATTTAAAAATAATTCCCAATAATTCATTTAATTCATTAAAAATAGCAAAAGACTCGAGAAAAATTCCAGAAAAATTCTGGAAAATATTTTGGAACATTTTGGACTCGAATAAAATATTTCCAACAAAATTTTATTTGCAAAATTAAATTCTTTAATTATTTCAAAATGGAATAAATTCAAATAAATTCCAAATAAATCCAAATAAATTCCAGAAAATTCCAAAAATTCACCAAAGTGCCAAATCACTCATGAATTTAAGAAAAGCAAAATTTTGGGGTGTTACAGCGGTCCAGGAGAGGAGTTAGGAGAAGAAACGGAGGGCGATCGTCCACACCACGGCATTCGGACGGCCTGTGGCGCGCCACAATAGCCATGGGTTGAGCGGGGCAAAACAGCAGCGACACGAAGGCCATGCCGACCACGGTGGTGGCCAGCAGGCCGAAGGCCCGGTCATCGTCCAAGCCGTCGTACCTTCAATGTGGTGCTTTGGGATCTTGAAAGAGGAGGAAGATCCAGAAAACATGTAATTATATATATATTTTTTTGCAGGAAATAGCTACAAGGGAATTATGGCTATCTATTTTTTTTCACTTTGCTAATTTTCACTTGAAATAGCTACAAGGGAATTTTACTTGAAATTCTCTATCTTTTCCCCAAACATGGCTATAGTAGGGCCAAAGAGAATGTATCAAATAAGAACCGATTTGTTACCAGGACTTCTTAAGACCCTGTTTGTTTAGGTCTTTTTTTCTAACCTAAAAGGTAAAATTCTAAAACCTAAATAAATGAGTGCCTTTTTATTTGGGCTTTTTAAAAATCATAAGCGTCCATAAAACTAAAAGTCAAAAGCCATTAGAAATGCGCTTTTTTGGTTTATTGATGGTTGGTTTTAGACCAATGTCACTGTTGTTAGGACAAAATTACCTCTCTACAATTTATAAAAATGGATTGTTTTTAAGCTGATTAAATCAAAAGGCTGATTTTAAACTATAAATAAAATACCTAAGCCCAAATAAACATGTCTAAGAATTGTTAATAACTTTTGTGTCTAGTCCTCGCATTCAATTCCCACAAAGAAATGGCTTAGGCCAGCTGGATACAACTAAAAACTTGTATCCCGACTACCACGTCCGACTCAAAAAATTTGCGATTGGCTACATTGGGTAAAGCTGAAGCAAGATGGGGATGAAGCAACCGTTCACGCTAATGTGCATTCAATAGTACAGGATGAGGAGAACTAATTCCTGTAATGTTCAAGGTGAACCTCTTACGTCGTCGGAATGTTTCCCATGCCTAGAAAAAGCTAACTCCTCCGTCTTTTAATGTGAGCAGTGAGATACGATGAAAGCATAAAATAACTAAACAGAGGCATTAAATTGAACTTAAATAGTCTAGATCTAGTTAAAATCCTACCTCCTATATGGTTCTCGTGCTCAAACTACACAAATCCAGTAGCCCTTGTCCATCTTAGGCCCATCCAACCCACTTGCTACCATGTAATCTTGCCTTTGAACTACAAAACTTTTGGCCAGGGTATACATTTCACATGTATAACTATATTATTTTCTAATAATTTCGTATCATCATAAATTCAACACATATATTTGAAATTTATTAAAAGCACAATACAAATAGTCCCAGGTCTTACAAATCTAAAACCATCAAAATCGGAATAAATTCAATCAACAAATTTGATCCAGTGAGCAGGTGGCGTCCTAACAATTTTCAAACTTTTAAGGGTGTCGGCGCATACCGCATCCCACATATGAGCCACAATCGAATGGCGGAGCCACGAAATTTCGAAAGCTTGAGCAAGCCTAACCGTTTGGCGACCGGGGCGAATATTTGTCGGAAAAACTCCGTTAAGCGCTGCGCATCTCTACATCTCATTGAGAGGAATACAAGCGATCGGCTGCTACGCGGAGGTGGAGTGGATCTACGGTGGCCACTAGAGGTGGGCCTGCGTGCCGTCTTGCGGCGCGGCTCGGCCGGGCCCATCGTGCTGGGCCGGAACCGTGCCATGCCACGGCGGCCCATCGTGCTCACTGCATCGCCCGACGGCGTTTCGGGTCGCTCGGCGAGATGAGTCCTCCTTCGGTGCGTCTGCGTCACGGATTCGGATCTGAGCTCCTTCGGCGGAAGGCAGCCAGACGGCGGAATCGGCGTTAAACATTGCGCAACGAGGGGTTCCAACTCCGGCGAGCTAAATGCAGGCAAGCGGCGGCGGCTCGGCGAGATGGCAGGGGCAGTGCGCCGCGGATGAGGGCAACCTCGGGGGCGGTCGGGCTTTAAATCACGGCCTCGGCGTGCGCGCCATCGGAACCCTAGCCGTGTCCCGCTTCGGTCCCGCGGAGCTCTCGGCTTCGGAGTCGGGCGGAGACGATGGTAGGAGCCGTCCACGTGTCGCGATCAACGGCCACGATCGCCGCAGCGCGATCGTGTCGGGTCGGACGGCGACTCGAGCCGTGCAGGCGGATCTCGGCCGTTGGATCCGATCCAGCGGCCGGGATCACTTAGGGTTAGGAGCTGGTTTGGTCGAGTCAAGCGGCTCGGTCGGACTCGAGTCCGACTTCGGGTTCGACTTCGATCGGATGAAACGATGCTCGACCCGAGTTGATTTTCCAGCGATTTAATATTTAAAAATAATTCCCAATAATTCATTTAATTCATTAAAAATAGCAAAAGACTCAGAAAAATTCCAGAAAAATTCTGGAAAATATTTTGGAACATTTTGGACTCGAATAAAATATTTCCAACAAAATTTTATTTGCAAAATTAAATTCTTTAATTATTTCAAAATGGAATAAATTCAAATAAATTCCAAATAAATCCAAATAAATTCCAGAAAATTCCAAAAATTCACCAAAGTGCCAAATCACTCATGAATTTAAGAAAAGCAAAATTTTGGGGTGTTACAGCGGTCCAGGAGAGGAGTTAGGAGAAGAAACGGAGGGCGATCGTCCACACCACGGCATTCGGACGGCCTGTGGCGCGCCACAATAGCCATGGGTTGAGCGGGGCAAAACAGCAGCGACACGAAGGCCATGCCGACCACGGTGGTGGCCAGCAGGCCGAAGGCCCGGTCATCGTCCAAGCCGTCGTACCTTCAATGTGGTGCTTTGGGATCTTGAAAGAGGAGGAAGATCCAGAAAACATGTAATTATATATATATTTTTTTGCAGGAAATAGCTACAAGGGAATTATGGCTATCTATTTTTTTTCACTTTGCTAATTTTCACTTGAAATAGCTACAAGGGAATTTTACTTGAAATTCTCTATCTTTTCCCCAAACATGGCTATAGTAGGGCCAAAGAGAATGTATCAAATAAGAACCGATTTGTTACCAGGACTTCTTAAGACCCTGTTTGTTTAGGTCTTTTTTTCTAACCTAAAAGGTAAAATTCTAAAACCTAAATAAATGAGTGCCTTTTTATTTGGGCTTTTTAAAAATCATAAGCGTCCATAAAACTAAAAGTCAAAAGCCATTAGAAATGCGCTTTTTTGGTTTATTGATGGTTGGTTTTAGACCAATGTCACTGTTGTTAGGACAAAATTACCTCTCTACAATTTATAAAAATGGATTGTTTTTAAGCTGATTAAATCAAAAGGCTGATTTTAAACTATAAATAAAATACCTAAGCCCAAATAAACATGTCTAAGAATTGTTAATAACTTTTGTGTCTAGTCCTCGCATTCAATTCCCACAAAGAAATGGCTTCCGGCCGCTGGATACAACTAAAAACTTGTATCCCGACTACCACGTCCCGACTCAAAAAATTTGCAGTTGGCTACATTGGGTAAAAACTGAAGCAAGATGGGGATGAAGCAACCGTTCACGCTAATGTGCATTCAATAGTACAGGATGAGGGAGAACTAATTCCCTGTAATGTTCAAGGTGAACCTCTTCTGTCGTCGGAATGTTTCCCATGCCTAGAAAAAGCTAACTCCTCCGTCTTTTAATGTGAACGAGCTGAGATACGATGAAAGCATAAAATAACTAAACAGAGGCATTAAATTGAACTTAAATAGTCTAGATCTAGTTAAAATCCTACCTCCTATATGGTTCTCAGGCTCAAACTACACAAATCCAGTAGCCCTTGTCCATCTTCTGGCCCAGTCAACCCACTTGCTACCATGTAATCTTGCACTGAACTACAAAACTTTTGACCGGGGTATACATTTCACATGTATAACTATATTATTTTCTAATAATTTCGTATCATCATAAATTCAACACATATATTTGAAATTTATTAAAAGCACAATACAAATAGTCCCAGGTCTTACAAATCTAAAACCATCAAAATCGGAATAAATTCAATCAACAAATTTGATCCGGTGAACAGGTGACGTCCTAACAATTTTCAAACTTTTAAGAGTGCCAGTGCATACCTGGCATCCCACCTAGATCCACCCCTGACTATGGCAAGATGCATATGAGCCACAACGAATGGCGGAGCCACGAAATTTCGAGAGCTTGAGCAAGCCTAACCGTTTGACGACCCAGGACGAATATTTGTCCGGAAAAACTCCGTTAGAACTGAACTGCATCTCTACATCTCATTACAGAGGAATACAAGCAGTCGGCTGCTCTGCCCAGAGGTGGAGTGGATCTACCAGTGGCCACTAGAGGTGGGCGTCGTGCCATGCCGGCCCGGCTCGGCCCGGGCCCATCGTGCTTCGGGCCGGAACCGTGCCATGCCACGACGGCCCATCGTGCCCACCGTACCGGCCCGACTCGCCTTTGGCGAGTCTAAACCCAGCCCATTTGCGTTTCGTGCCGACCCAGGCTCGACCCATTTTCACTATTGTGACGAGTAAAAAAATAAAACACATCACTACTACTAAACTACCTATTTTAATTACATAAGAGACTAATCACATCAACAAAATGTCAAACATAAATATAATGCTTGAAGATGTCTTGAATCAACAATATCTACCAACTTTTAGGCCTTAATTCGTGATTTCGTGCTCGTTCGTGCCGTGCCGGCACGGGCCTAGCCCAAACAGCCGTGTCGCCCGTCGTGCCCAGTTTCCGGGCCCGGTACGACCCGAGCTACAGTTGCGTGCCGGCCCGACCCAACACGAAACCGTGCCGTGCCATGCCTTGCACCGGGCCATCCCATCGTGCTTCGGACTGACCCAAAAGAGCCCGGCCCAAATGCCCACCTCTAGTGGCCACGACGAGTACTGGATACGTGCGAGGCCTGTATAAATTATGCAAATGAGAATATCAAATGGGCACAACTTCCAGCCTAATCCGCAGGGTGCATGTTTCGACCACGAGAGATGCTGCGCCTTCCCATTTACTGCCACAAGTTCCTGATCTAGAAATTTCACCGCCACATGTCATATATCTGATTGCAACTTAATCTTCACACGGCGCAGTGCAGTGATTCGAGGCTGTCAGAGCTAGCCTGTTCAGCGCCTCCACCACCTCCTCCATCGCCGGCCGGAGCTTAGGAGAGTCCTGCGTGCACCACAGCACGACGGCGAAGAACGCCTTCGCCTCCTCGGCCTCCTTGCTTCCCCCTCCGATCCCCATCCGGCGGTCCACGATCTCCAGCGCGACGCCTCCCTCCACCCTCTCCCTGGCCCAGCTCAACAGCTCCACCTCCTTCCCTCCGACGTTCTTCACCGGCCAGCTCGGCCGCCTGCCGGTGGCTATCTCCATCATCAGCACGCCGAAGCTATACACGTCCGCCTTTGCGCTTGCTCCCACACCGACGCGTATCTCCGGCGCCATGTACCTGTTTGGCGTCGCACACACATGAGATCGGCCAGTGTCTCTCATAAAACGACTAGGCACGTGAAGTATCTGATTAAAACTTATCGGCTAGACCTTGGGATTTCAGAAACTAAAAAAAAAAATCTACATGTATCATACGTTTATACTTTTATACGTCACTATTTTAAAGTTATATAGATGTTAAAATATAAATAAAGATTATAGACGGTAATTATTTATCCATTCGTTTATTTTAAGATTTACGTAATTTATATTAGAAAGGGGATGCATTCGAGTAGTACTACTCGTTCACTCTATTGTGTTTCGATTCTATCTACTATCCAAGCATCAAACCATATTAAACAGCAAGTATCAGTGTACATGTAAATATCATACGTTTATACTTTTATACGTCACTATTTTAAAGTTATATAGATGTTAAAATATAAATAAAGATTATAGACGGTAATTATTTATCCATTCGTTTATTTTAAGATTTACGTAATTTATATTAGAAAGGGGATGCATTCGAGTAGTACTACTCGTTCACTCTATTGTGTTTCGATTCTATCTACTATCCAAGCATCAAACCATATTAAACAGCAAGTATCAGTGTACATGTAAACATCGTAAAGCAAGTACGTGGTGATTTAAATCGCACGCTATAGCGGCTCTACGGTGGTTTTCGCCCTTCAAAGGCTAAGCTATAGCACAGATATTCTTGTTAATAGCGCACTATTAGACAAAAAGCCTTCAGTATCGGCACATCAGTCCAAATTAGATTTAACCGGTATAATAAGGGCATCAGTACCGGTTCATTTTGAACTTTCCTGAAATGGGGTATCAGTACCGGTTCGTGTTACGAACCGGTACTGATGCAGTACCGATTCATAACACGAACCGGTATTGATGAGGGCATCAGTACCGGTTGGTGTTACGAACCGATACTGATGCCTCGTTTCAGAAAAGTTCAAAAGGAGTGCATATTCTATGTATGTCAGTACGCGATGGTGGGTGAGTTGGTTAGAAGTGTGAGGCTGGAATCACGAGGTTGCGCGTTCGAGTCCCACTTCTCCTATATTTTGAAGCATTTATAGGCATCAATCCCGAATGGCTTGTACCGGTTCAAAAAACCGGTACTGAAGGCCCTCTCCAACCGGTACTGAAGGCTCTTTCTCGTGGCGGTTAGAGGATAGCGGCCACTATGCTTTATTTTATAATTATTTTGGCTCATGAACAATTTTTTTGGTACATTAATGATATAGTTAGAATTTTTAGCTAACAAAAATTAGTTTTTGACAAAGAATTGAAAACAAGGCATCTCAGATGTACAAAAATAGTAAAAAAAAAACAATATGACCTTTAACCAAAGAATTTCATTTGAAAACCTATAAAAGATAACTTGATATTAGGATCATTTGAGTTTAAATATTTGGTACTTGAATTCTAGTTTAAAATTTTAAATACTTTTACATTTTATATTATATTTCAAGAAATGAGAATTACTTTCTGGCCAGTATTAAAAAAAATTCAACCTATACATTGAATTCAACATTTAAAAATGTTATTCTTCAAAATATTTTTATTTATGCTAATGAATCAAGTAAAATGTTTTAGATTTTTGAAATAAAATTATTTATTTATATTCTTAGATTTTAAGTTGGACATGTAAGTATGAATTGATCATAATTTGCAAGAACGGTGCATTACCCCGCGGTGCCGGCGGGCTGTGTGCTGACGTGCGACACGGCGGGGCTGCCGCTGACGACCCTGGCGAGCCCGAAGTCGGCAAGCTTCGCCTCGAACCCCTCGTCGAGCAGGACGTTACTGGCCTTGACGTCGCGGTGGAGAACGGACGGGTGGCAGCCGTGGTGCAGGAAGGCGAGAGCGGCCGCGACGCCGCGGGTGATGCGGAGGCGCGCGGGCCATGGGAGCGGATCGGCGGCGTCGCAGTGGAGCCAGGCGTCGAGGCTGCCGCGCTCGAGGAGCTCGTAGACGAGGAGCCGGTCGCGGCCGGCGACGCAGTAGCCGAGGAGGCGCGCGAGGTTGGGGTGGCTGAGGCTGCCGAGGACCTCCAGCTCGGCGCGGAACTCGCGGTTGCCGGCGCCGGCGGCGTGGTCTGAGGAGAGGCGCTTGACGGCTACGGCGGATCCGGCGTCGGGGAGGACGGCGCGGTACACAAAGCCGAAGCTGCCGTCACCGATGATGTTGTCCGGGGAGAAGTTGCCGGTGGCCTTGGCGAGATCATCGAGGGAGAGCTTCTTGAGGGAGGAGTCGATGGCCGAGCCGTACAACGACCACGAGGAGAGCTCGGATATCCCGGCGGGGGCTGATATGGGGAGCGGCGCCGACGAGCAGCGGTGGTGGGGCTTGAGGAGGCTGTTCTTGCGGTGGAAGCAGAGGAGGGCGAGGAGGAGGCAGGGGAAGGAGATGGCAGCGAAGGCAGCCACGACGACGATCAGGGCTTGGAACGAGGCGTCCATGGTATCCAACCGGCTGTGTAGATCGGTGAGTGGGAGGAGGAGAAGCTCTGGGCTCTTGGGAGGACGACGAAGAGGATGGAGTGACTGCTGACTGGAGTCGTCCACGGAGTCAACAGTGTTCGGCAGGTTGCTGTTGACTATTTCTCCGTCTTCCACTGTGTGTGGAGGACGACTTTGACCGGTGACTACTCTGTCCCCTTTTCCACGAACAATGTGATTACGTAGGGCGCGAGCTTGTCCCTTTTTCTTTTTTTTCAAATCTAGCTCTGCAATTACATTACATGTAAGGAGTGCTAAATAATAGAGCAGTGCTTCTATGTTTTTCCTTCTAGTATAAGTTGCACAAATCTTAAAGCAAACGAAGGGGTAAGTAATCACCATCTACTATTCATTCATGCTTTGATAGTTGTGCAACTTTTAAAAGAAAGAGCACAGAAGCACCTCTCCTAAACAATATCTGTTTCCTACCGCACTCAAGGAGGGCGGGAAGTGGTCGGGCCGCAGCAGCACGCGAGCCAGTGCAGTAGCGCGACGGGCAGGTGGGTGAGTGCGTGTGGGCGGGAGGTCGAGCGTGGGAGCAGACTGTGAGTACGGGAAGGTGAGGTGCCGCTGTCGGGTAGCGTGGGAGGCATCTTCCCGCGGTCCCCAAGCGTGGCGATCGTGCTTAGTCTTTGGCCTGCACGCCGCAAAGATCGCCACCTTCGCGATCCCCGGTGCGGCAGGGTTGTCCCTTGCCATGCCTTCAGCGGTGGGGGATGAGCCATTTTTGCAAATACGTTTGTGGGGGATTAGTTTTGTAAAAAACAAAATAAGTGCCATGGTGAGGGGAGAGATCATTTTTGCAAATACATTCGCGGGGCTAGATAAGCACAATGTTCCCTTTTCTACTTAGCTTCACTGGGATAAAAATAGGACATTGGTATTTTTCCCTTCGAATAAAAAGTATAAAATGATTAGAAAACACACATGCAAATATAATAGGTTAACCCAACAGGTATCCATAGCCAAGGCTCCATGTGAAATTCAAAGTAAACTCTACGAAACTTGTGCCAATATCTTGCTTTCAAAATAGAGTTGTATAGTTTGGACCAAGGTTCCAAAAATCGATGAAAATCGCAATTTTTGACTGTATCGAGCTGGCTCGAGATTTGAAATCGGTTGGTAAATCGACTCAATTCAAATTTAAATTCAAAAAAATAGAATTTTTTTAAAAAATTATTAAAACTTGTTTTTTTTCTTCAAAATGTTTGTTTGAGGTCCTAAGGCAATGCTAATGATGCTGTAAAATTTTTAAATCATGATCAGACATGTGTATTTTTCAAAAAAATTCCGACAATGCTACTGTTTTTGTATATGCTTTTCTATTTTTGATTTTTCTAGGGGCACTATATGAAGTCTAATATTTTTGAAAATTTGTTTATGATGTCTTGAGGTAATGACAATGATGCTGTAAAATTTTCAAATGATGGTCAAACCTGTGTATTTTTAAAAAAATTCTGATAGTGCTATTGTGTTTGTATATGTTCTTCTATTTTTTATTTTCTCGAGGAACTAAGTGAAGTCTAATATTTCTAAAAATTTCACTATATGATCCTTGGGTACTCTGTATGATACAATTAAAATTTTAGAGCATGATCAAGTTTGTAAATTTATAAAAATCCGACAATATATTTATTTCTTTTAATTAATTGATGCTTTTGATTTTCCAGAAGTACTAAATAAATTTTAAAATTTCTCTGAGGAGTTTTATAGATTAATTGGGATTTATTCTAATTTTATGGAATTTTTTACAATTTATTTTCTAATTTCTCTTGAGTATGCCAAAAATTGAATAAAATTGGTCGAAAATTGATGAAAATTGGTGAGGAAAGTGACTCGCTTAGTTTGCCGAATTTTTAAAGAAAACCGGTGAAAATCGGTTAAAACCAGTAAAATCGGTCAATTTTGAAATTGTTTGACTACCGAGTTCAAAAAGTTTTACTTCACGATTTCTCTGATTTCTACTAATTTTTCAGCGATTTTCAATAAAAATCGCTGCTAAGCACCTAGCAATTTTCGGATTCGAAATGGTTTTGTAAACCCTATTTGGACAAAGTGAAATGTAATAAGAGTATGCAAAACATGGCAAACACAAAATAGAACAATACGTTGTCAGTTTAAAACCCATCAATCAAATTTTGTAGTTTTAGCTTTTTAGCTGATTAAACGACTCCATAACGCTGAGCTGACTAATTTTCAGTTTCACATTCGCAACTCCAAAACCATCCATGGTTTTGTAACTCGCAAGAGCATCGAAAAATCAGAACGACAAACTCTGTACTGAAAGAGAAAAAAAAAAATGCAGAACATACCAGAACTCTACCAGTCTACCTACCTATGTAATAGTCGAAACAAAAAAAATCAAGGCCTCGAAGAGCGAAGCCCACTACGGCGGCGAGGCAGCGTGGCGAGAAAAGCGGCGTCCACGACCCAAACAAACTTATCTCCGGGACGGCCAGGGGCAGGCGAGGCGAGGCGATGGCGGCGGCGGGGCGGTGGAGGTACGCAATGGTGTGCTCGTCGAACATGAACCGGAGCATGGAGGCGCACACGCTGCTGGGCCGCGCGGGGCTCGACGTCGCCTCCTACGGCACCGGCGCGCAAGTCAAGCTCCCGGGCCCCTCCCTCCACGAGCCCAACGTCTACGGCTTCGGCACTCCCTACAAGGCCATCCACGACGACCTCCGCCGCAAGGACCCCGAGCTGTATGTATGCTCTCTTTCTTGCCGCTGACACCACCGCCGTCTTTTCTACCCTTGTTGGTGGGTGCTTAAACCCTCCTGCTTTCCTGCTTTCTTCCTTCTTGATGTTTGATTGTTGATTTCTCACCCTTGTTGTTCTTGGTTGGAGATGTCCTTCTTTCGAGTAGATGTTCGATTCGTTTTCCCGTGTTGATTTCGCACCCCTTTTTTGGGATCCTTCTGGGAAAAGAATTACGCATTTTGGAGTTCTTGGAACGATTGAGCCTTAGGGTTTTGAGGTTTTCTGATTTTACGGTAAAAACGTGATCTTTTGGAGAAGTTTTGTGGGAAATTGTAAGAAGCTGCAGGCGTTCTAGTTGTTTTCTGTTCAGGATTTATCAGTCCGTAGACAGCTGCTCGCGAATTTCGATTTAATTATTAGTGGATTCGTACGAAATTTCTCTTTTTGGTGGTCCATCTCAATGTAATTCTTAGGTGGCTATGGAATTCTGGGCGACAATGATCGGAGAGGTTGTGTAGCTTTGTGGTTCTTCAAGCGTTGGGAGTGCTTTGTAGTTGATCATTTAATTTGTTGGGATTTATCTACTGTATTGCTCCTTACATGCTATGTTGGTCCATCCAGGTACAAAAAGAACGGCTTGCTGCCGATGCTGAAGAGAAACAGCACTGTCAAGGCGGCGCCACAGCGTTGGCAGGAGAATGCCGGCGATGGACCCTTTGATGTGGTTTTTACTTTTGAGGAGAAGGTCTTCGACTTGGTCCTCGAAGGTATATGTTCATCGAATTGCCTCGCTGACATCATTTCGTTTAGAAATTTCTCTGTCACTGAAGGTTGGAGCATAACCGATTTCATGGTCATGTAAGCATTAGCGATTTGAAGATTGGATTTGTTTGTGGTGCAGATCTCAATTCCCGCGAACAAATGTTGATACAGACCGTGCTGGTAATCAATATGGATGTCAAAGATAATCATGAAGAAGCTGGTGCGGGGGCAAAGCTTGCTTTAGATTTGTGCCAGAGGGTATGCGACTACTACGGCATGTATATAGTTGTCATCTGCAACCAAATTATTTTTCATGAAATTTTCGTTGTTGTTACTGAAGAGGCAATTCGCTTCTCTTGATTGGTGCATACTAGTATGAAGCATGTTACACAGAACTTCCTAAAATCTCAATATTGACTCTTCTCAATTTAGCCCTGTTATTTCAATTTTTTACAATCATTGCAATTATCGATGCCTTTGTCTTGTCCTGACCTCTAGAAAGTTCCATCTGAAGTCATAATGAAACCATTGAAGTTATATGCAGTTAAGCCCAGCCTGGACCTTTCATGTTAATCAAGTATGATGAAATCATGCAATTAGGCCTGGCCTCGTATAATGAAATCCCATCTGAACATCTATGTACTAAAGTACCATATATGAGAAATAAAAAACCTCATAACGTGTTCTCTGCAATTAACACATGTTTTTTGCCTGTCTGAAGATCCTGTCGACTGAAGATTGATAAGCTGAGGAATATTATGTGGGATTTCTTTTTTTTCTGTCTTTTGAGTACAATCTCTGTTTTTGCAACAGTGGTGGAAAATAAACTTTCCCATAATTTTTTATCTTGTGTCTGATGATATAAACATGGTTTAACTTTTTGGAGTTTACATTGATTTTTTTTAGAAAAGAGTGTCTTGATTGTGTAGCTTATAATATATCTATTATTGATGGCATAGTGGCATCATAATACATGCAGTCGTTTATTTTAAGACCCTGATCTCAGCATTGTAAATGTTGGAAATTGAAATGTTAATATATGTATTTTTCTTTTCAGCTTGAAGCAGTGGATGGTTGGGAAGACAGCATCGATGATATCATTACTGCATTTGAGAAGCAACACAACCGAAAGATGATGTATAGTATTTCATTCTACTGAATTTGTGTTGGGCTGCCATACCAGGCCAAGGAAATGACTGGATTACAACATTACCAATGTTGCACCAGCTGTACAAAATAAAAAAAAAAAGGTCGAGGCCCATAATTCCTTGGCAATGGAAAGAGAAGGCTTTGTCAGTTTAAATAAGGGGCTATTTGGTTTTCTACCATTGCAAACCAAACCAAATATTAATAGCGCCAATGAAAATTGGTTGTTGTTTGGTTTGCTGCCAAAATTTTGTAACACCTACAAAAATTTGGTAATGCCAATGAAATCAAATGCCGCAAGTGAGCAATCGAGGGCGAGAAAATCACTCTACCAAAATTTGGCTTGGTCACAATGTAAACAACTTACCTTTTGCCAATATTTGGCTTTGCCCAAGTTTTGGGTATGCCAAAATTTTGGTTTGGCTCACATTGTCCATCAACCAAAGAGCCCTCAAGTTCCCTGATCTCAAAAGATTGATGTTCAGTTGGAAGTGTTATCTTTAAAATATGTTATGTTCCAAATGTTCTTTTATTGTACATATACCTGTTGTTGGAATTGTAGTCTTTAAAATATGTTATGTTCCAAATGTTCTTTTATTGTACATATACCTGTTGTAGGAATTGTTGTCTTTAACATAGGTTATGTTCGAAATGTTCTTTTATTGTACATATATCTGTTAGTATCTTTGTACCTCATGTCATGTGGTAATGTGAGTGCATTTCTGTTCTAGATGTGCCATAAATTTGTGACTTCAGGTCATCACTTGAATATCATAGATGTAATCTGTGTGCATTCAGCACCCTATCATATAATTTTTCTTACTGTGTGATGTCTCTGCTCTCTATGCCCTATCTGGTTGAAGTCTCATATCCGCTTAAACCGCCGCAGAACTGTCATAATCTGAGTACCTGACATCATGTCTATGTCTAAATTCAGTGTGAAAGTCGGCAGAAGCTAAGATTTCATGCTCTCCACAGCTCCTACCTCAAAACATCATGAAACTAGCAAGGTAAAATTCGAAAAACCAAAACTGATTAAATGGGTGATAAGACTATGAAGCATCCTTCTAAATTTCAACTATAAACTGAATGTAGAATAGTAGAAACAAAAACTGCAAACTTCAGTGAAAAGTAACGTTTACCCTTTTCTTTTTCCTTTTTATTTTCGTTTTCACTTTCAAGTATGTTTTGTCTTTTTCTATTTCTCCATGTGTATGTTGAATTTACATTTGAAATTTTGTGGCATGGTAGGTTGTTATTGCATCTGAATCTTATACCTTTTTTAATAGAGAAACTATACAACAATGTTCCGTTCTATCACCAACTAACGGGATAGGTTGTAGCTGTTGGATTCCCTTGCAATAGACATATGTGAATATGTGATCTGTGACGCGCCGGTTTTTTAGAGGCTCGTCGAAACATCACAACAGCTACTAGGAAGATTAACTGCTAAAAAAAACAAGTGTATTTTGCCAGACAAAAGCAATTCAACTATTTTATTCAATATAGGGTCTAACGGCCGAAAGTTTTTACAAAAGAGGCGTCGTAAGCCTCGAATAGATTACATTATCAAAAGACTCCACAGACAGGTTTGAGCAAAAAGATTAAGACCTTAAAACCAAATCAAAACGCCATTTACGATTTCTTGATAAGCTCTAGCTTCTTCAAACTCTGAAAGGGTCGGGTTTAAGCAAGTGAGTACAACAATACTCAACAAGTCATACGGAAAGATACTAAATACTATATGCAGGGGATTAACAAGCAGAGGGAACAGGTTAAAGTATTTGTAGATGCAATTTTATTTGTAACGCTATTTTACATTTGAAACACAAACCATAAATAATAGTAACCGGGGGTTCACAAGTTCAACATCACTTAGCCATATTCACAAAACCTTCTAAAATTACTTGAGCTTGGTTACAGGTGTCACCCCAAATCAAACTTAGCTCCATTGACTGGAAGCACGGCGTATTCGAATACCATTTTAATTAAAGACTCTGCAGAGGTGCTCAACTTTACCCACAAGATATCTACGACCGTTAATGCCATGCGCAAATCACATGCAACTTAAATGCATGCGGCCGGGCCGAGATCATCATAGCCTTTTTATTGAACATCCCCATGGTAGCTCCTACCCGATAGGTACTCGGGTCCACCGTCCTTGGGACCCCACTGGCCAACACAGGAGCCATGTTCCAAGACTGAGTAGCAACCTACGTTGTGAGATCCGGCGAATGACACCTCATTCCCGTTCCACCAAACCCTTCGGTCATTCCACTCCGGGAATACCGCTCCCCATTCTCCTCACTGAGAATGGTACCACCAAGTGTAAGTATTCCCAAGGGACGAACAATGTTACTGAGCTATGTCGGAAGACGGTTCAACCAACCGGTCCGACTCGTGGTTGAGCGGAAATCTTAAGTTATTTACTTTGCTCAAGAGGGTTTAACCTTATATTGCCAAAGATCAAGCCTTACACATTCACAAACCCATCCGGTACTTGCACGTACCGGTCACCAATCATACCATGACTTTAATCATCAGCCGGGGATCGAACTAGCATCCACCTCGCGGTTAGCACATTATTGTCCCCCTAACTGTAGCACTTTTCACAAACTTCGAGTCAACAACTTGACAGCATTTTGTTTCTATTTTAAAATATTTGAACTAACTTAACATGGTATAATTAATATCTAGGGTTAACAAGGTTTAAATAGGGTTCAACATTTCAAAAGAGGATAAATGAGCAATTCGGCATTATCTAGGTATCATGTCATTCTAAAATAATGAGTTTCAATATTTCAATATACAGTAAAATAATGCGATAGAAATTAATTACTAATTATAACAGGCATGATTTAGGTGCAACATGATCGAAGGGGTGCGGCTTGCCTTGCTCGGCGGCGGAATCGGATAACTCGAAGTCGGTGTAGTCGTATTTGGCTTCCGTCTTGTCCTGCTCCTGCTCCGGGTACTGCTGATGCTCCTCGAACTGCTCAAATGCTGTATCTAACGCAAAAAGGACAAACGGCAATAAATAAACGAAAAACAAGAAACGAAAAGGGAAACTGAAACTGAAACCGAAAACCGGGCCGGGAGAGAATGGAGGGCAAAACGGGCATTTTGGAATTTTGGTAGCTTCGGATTGCAGAGTGGAGGCTGCTTTTGGACTCAGTGGCGCGAAACAGTTAAGAATATGTATTCTGGAGATTTTTGGGCTTTTTCGGGAATTTTTTTGATTTTCTGGGATTTTTCTGGAATTAAAACAGATTTATAATCGAATTAAAATCCGAAAAAGAAAAAATGGCTGAAACAGTGTTTGGGCTGGTTTTGGCGCAAAATTCGGCCCACGGCCCACGGGCAAGTGGCCTGCGCGTGGGGAGGCGCTCGACCTGGCCGAGCTGGGCCGGCTGGGCCTAGCGCACACGAGGCGAGAGGGAGGCAGGGGAGCCCTAGGGTTTCCCATCCAGGAAACTAGGCGGCGGCACGACGGCTGCTGGAGCGGGGAGAGGAAGGGGGAGGGCTCACCGGCTTTGAGCGGGGCGAGGAGGGCAGCGGGGTCTCGCGCGGCTTTTATAGCGCTTGCGCGAGGAGAGAGGGCGGGCGGCGCATGGCGCGTCTGGCGCAGACGGCATGGGTGGCGGTCGGCCACGGGCGCAAGCGCGGTGGCGGCGGCGATCGAGGCGAGGCGGCAGCTGGCAACGCTGGCGGTGCGAGGCGGCGGGGCACACGGGCACGGAGGCGGCGGCGTCGTCGGGATCGGAGCTGGAGGAGACGGGAGCCGATTGGCCTGGCAGACCGACTGGGTCGAGAGACCAGGTGGGCTGCGGGGCTGCTGGGCCGGGGAGAGGGGAAAGCAGGCCGGAAGGCCCAAGAGGCAAAGAAAATTGGCCCAAAAGTAAGAAACGAATTTTTAAATAAATTTCCAACTTTCAAAAAGAAAAAAATAGAAATCCAAATCCAAATTTTAAAAAAAAGTTTTTGAAACTTTGGCTTCGAATATTCTAGAAATATGTGAAACTCACTGGAACATGAAACTTTTTAAATATCCTTTTAAAGTTTGCTGAAATTGTAAAAAAACATATTGCTATACCGTTATAACATTATACCATTCTCTTGTCACTCCCTTTTTGAAAAGAGTTATTTAGATACATATCATTGCAAGGTTTTCATTTTCGAAATTAAACATGAGAACTCTGCGGTGACATATTTTGAAAGATTTTTTTGATGACCATTTTCTACCTTGTTAGTTGTTACGAGGTAGAGTATAGGGGCACCAAAAGGTCGGATGCACCAGACACGCCGACAGTCCGACATCAAGCACCCATCACCTTCTGTCTGGGCTTCGAACACTGCAGAAATGAAGACCATGTACACCTGTACAGCTTGAGCATTTGACGTTCTGCGATTGCATCCTGTGTGCTTCCCCAGTTCAGTATGGTCAACAGCATGGCTGTACGCAACTGCATCACGCACGGCAGGCACATCGCAGGAGCGAAAACACGTCGTATCTCCCAGGACCTGGAAACTTCAAGCAACAATGGCCTACAAAACAAAAGCAGATAATTTTGATGTGTCTCGGTTACACAATGCAACTTTTCGGACCTTGACATGGAGGAGGCGTTGACACACACTTATGGCGCTGTGTTTGACTTTTTTTTTTCTGCGAGGAAATGTGTTTGACTTTCAGGCTTACCCGTCTGACTTTGTCAAAGTGAAACCCAATTTGGTGATCAGTTGATTGATTCCTCTGCCGGTTACCAGAATTGAAGATTCATTGCCTGCTGCCTTGTCGAGTGAGCAGTCCAGTGTTCACTTCAGTACTGTGTTTATTGGACAGCTGTTTGTAATTTCAGAGCTGATGGTGGTTGACGATTTTCATTTCAGCATCAAGAGAAGGAGGCCTGTTTAATCTCATTATTATAGTTAATAGGTCGAACTTGCCAAGTTGCATCCAATTACCTTATGCGGCATTGCTGCTGCTCCAGCTTAAGATCGTAGAAACACTGTGATCTTTAGCGTTAACCAGCTGAACCCCTTCCAAAAAGGCTTGTCTTAGTTCGATAACAAATGATATCTGATTAAGATTTTCGTTGAAATTTGTTAGGAAACTCTCTGAAATTCTTTCGAAACCCTTCATTCCTGCTACACTTTGATACCCCCTTTTTATGCGCAGCAATCCTCTGGATTGGATCAGTGTTTTATGATATATGGCATGAACGTATACGGTTTCAAGAATGAAGGAGATAAATCTCGTAGAGAGGACCAAAATAACGATGTTGAGGCAACCACAACGAGAAAGAAAAGATTTGCAAAGTTGACCACAAAGTCTTTAAACACAACCTCAAAATAGTACAAAGGATTGTTGCTCTCTCACAATTTCTTGAATAGGATTATCATATCTTTGCCCTATACAATAATCTAGTGCTAAAGAATAACCTAGCATCTAATCCTCTCGTACACATCTTTATTTGGATGAGTTGACTTGTGGCTTCATGGTTGCTTGGATTCTTCATGACCACCTCCTAGGTTTATGTAGGCCCCCTAATTCTCCTCCAAAGTAAGTAGGAATTCTAATCCTATTAGTATTATTCTAACACACATTTCTATATCTTGAAAGGCTGATATAAGTCACCATTCTTAATAATTCCAAATAAAGATAATGTACTTGTTTGCACTAAAGGAGTTCTAAGGCAAAATCATTGTTAGCTCTTAGCTAGTAGTAGAGGTAGGCCTTGCTAGGTCGGCCCGACACGGGCCTATTATGCTTCATGCTTGAAATATGCTGGGCCACGACGGCCTATCATGCCCTCTGTTGAAAAGATGTGATAATTGCCTAGAGGGGGGGGTGAATAGGCTATTTAAAATTTCAAACGAAATTTATTGTAGAGGAAAAGGTATCGGAATTTCCGATCCAATATCGGAACTTTCGATGGTATCGAAATTTCCGATCCAATATCGGAACTTCCGATGGTATCGGAACTTTCGGTATAGTGTCGGAATGTCCGATAAGTAATGGAAACCGAGAACAGAAATAACGTCTAGCAATCTACAATCTTCTTCTACTCTAGTTGAGTGCAATAAGGAGTAAGCTATATAGACTTGAGTAGCAACAAAGGAGAAACTTGAACAGAGGAGATAAGAGTTTGTTTCCCGGAGTTCAGATCATTGAGGGGATCTTACGTCTCCGTTGAGGAGGCTCACAAAGAGCAGGGTCTTTTTCAACCCTTTCCTCCCAAACCTCGGTCACACTTGAGATTTGGTTTCACTCTTGATTTCTTCCCTTTCGAAGGCGAAATCGACCTTCACAAACTTCTCACGGCATCCTACACTTCTTCGGGAGCTCGTGAGTGATGCCTAACCGTCTAGGAGTCCTTCAACCTCCAAGAGTAACAAATGCACTGTAGAATGATCTTGAAGAAGCTCTCCAATGCTCAAGATGAATGAATTTCGCTTTTGCTCTTAGCCGTGGAATTCCCTCGTGTTCCTCACTCTCTAGATGATCACTAGGATCAAAGAGGAGGGCTCAATAATACTTTTGAAAGTGCTCTATAAGCTCACAAGTTCAGCCCAACAAAGTGTGTAACCCTCAAATGGAGAGGGTGAGGGGTATTTATAGTTTTAGCTCAAAACTAGCCGTTATACCCTGACTCAACCACACATCGGAATATCTGAACCCAATATCGGAACTTTCGATGAGTGCAAACTTCCAGAACTTAGAAAGTCTCAACGGTCGAGAATTAGATGCATCGGAACTTCCGATTACGTGATCGAAACTTCCGAAGCTTACAGAGAGAGACCAACATAAAAACTTTCTAAGTTAACATCGGAATATCCGAACTCAATATCGGAACATCCAAACGCACAGAGAGTTCCCAAATCGGAGTTTAGCTACTTCGGAACTTCCGACTTGCGATTTCGGACAGTCCGAACGCGACAGAGAGCACCAATTTCGAAGACAACACGCATTGGAACTTCCGATAAGCCAGCATCGGAATTTCCGATCTCAACAGAGAGCCCCCTTTTCGAAAACAACAGGCATCGGAACTTCCGACTTGACAATTCGGACAATCCGATCTGTTGTAGGGGCTTCGGACTAAGACACAGCAATGCTTCGGAATGTCTGAAGACTTCGGAACTTTCGATCCAAAATCGGAATTTTTGACTTGAACTTTAAAACAACACATTCCAAAGCAAGTGTAGGAACTACGTGTCTCTCAAACGCAACTTGTTAACATTCATCTGAGCAAAGAGACTAGTTCTAGATTAACTACAGTGCATCCCTCTTAATAGTACGGCAATCCTATGACCCAAAATATAAAATACAATGAAATAGAGCCGTTTTCATTCTCAATTCCTTTTTGAGGGTATCCATCGTTCGTAGATGATCTCACATTGGGACAATTACCTGTTCACAAGCTCATTGAATGCATTAGTCCGTTTAATCATTTGTCATTAATCATCTAAAACTTCTTTAGGGGCCTAGATGCACTTTCAATCTCCCCCTTTTTGGTGATTGATGACAATTCGATTAAAGCTTACAAGTCATATTAATAGAATGGATATAAGGTGAGCTCCCCCTCAAAATGTGCATTCAAGTTAGGACTTAAGAACACGTGCACAATTTGAAGTGCAAAGAATTGGAAGAGCTCCTCCTATATCTTTGCATAGGAGAATAACTTGCATACATGACATGATAAGCAAATATTAAGCATTAATAGCATCTTAACATCCAATATTTCAACATAATCAGTCGTGCAACAGCGATAAAAGCATTCAACAGACAACAAAGATATAAACTTTAAACAACCAAACACCAAGTTCACAGAACACAAAAAAGCAACATCCAACAGACTCTTAAGGATGGATGAATGAAGAGATGATTGTAAGCTTGCTCTTCTCTCCCCCTTTGGCATCAAGCACCACAAAGGGAGGAAAGAGAGATAGAAGGAGATCTACTCGGACTCCTCTGAGCCCGACTCCTCTGACCCAGACTCCTCGGCATCGTCCTCAGACTCGGACTAGTCAGGTGCTGGAGCAAAGGGATCCTCAATCTCGTCCTCGCTCTCCTCATCATCTGAACAATGAAGGTTCAGGTGCCTCTGGATGTCCTTCAGCCTCTTGGTGTTCTTCTTGATTGCTGTTGCGTTGCTCTTGCAAAGGCTAAAGATAGACTTCAATGCACGAAGCACTGGCGAGGAAGAGCCGCTGAGAGCTGAGGCTGCAGGAGTGGCAGCGGAAGAGGATGCACCTCTGGTGGAAGTCCTTATAGCTCTCTGAGCGGGGGCCTTCACTGCCCTGACTTGCAACCCAGTGTGCTTGACATTATATTCAAATTGCTGCTGAGTCACCTGCTCTATCATATGCATAATGAAAGGAGCATAGACACAACTCCTCCTGGGCTCATGAGCAGTAAGTCTTATCTCATTCCAAATGAAATCGAAGACATCGAAAGGTCGCTGGTTATCCTGCATCCTACTCAGAAGATTCCTTGTGTAGGAGAGAACATGAGAGGCATCACCTTCCTTTGGAGCCAAGGTCTTCCTGAAGAGCCTGTTCAGAATGGCGAAGAAAGGCTTCATACCCTTGGTGTCGCCTGCCTCAGACTCAGCATCTTCCTCATAAAGAAAGTTGAGATTTGAAGCTCCTAAGGAGTTCTCATTGTGAATCTGATCCTTATCTCTAGAATCAGCTTCAGTGAACTCGAGCAGTTTGGCAAACTGTGCATAAGTCACCTCATACCATTGACCTTCAGTCATCCAGTGGAGAGTAGAAACTCGATCCCTGAAGACATACATAGTGGCATAAAACTGAGCTATAATCTCCACATTTCAGTCATGCTGATAGCCCATTATCCTCTTGGTTCATGTCCTCTCACAAGATGCAATGATCTGGTTGAATGTAGGATCATCTGCCTCTGCCATGTACTCCCAATCAACCCATTGCATCAAAATAACTGGATTTTTCCTTAGAAGAATAACTGACTCATAGAAATCCTGCTGAAAGAATGACCAGAAACGGGAGTCAGTGGAGAACCTATCTGCTCTCTTGGGATTTTTCTCTCTAGCCTTTCGAACCTGAGCAGCCTTTCCTTTGTAGTTCATGGGCTTCCTCTGCAGTCTGAGATTCTTGTCTGGAATTTTTAGCCTTGGCATGTCCCTGGCCTGAGAAGACTGAGATTGGGAAGCTCCTGCAATCCCTTTGCCTTTCCTGGAGGGCAAGGGTGCTTCTCGAGGAACATTGACGGTTTGAGCGGCTTGAGATGGTTCGTTGATAGAGATGCCGCCGGTTGGACGTCCTCGTTGAGCCACTCGCTTAGTCCTCATCCCGGTTGGAGTCTTTCGCTTGCGACCAGGGAGTACATTAAACGAGCCTGCAGGGGGCTGATCACCCTGTCCGGGATTCATTTGATATGATCTGATAGGAGAAGAACTCGATAAGATCACCGGAACTAGAGAAAACACTGGTTTTGGGGTTGTACTATTTTCATCAGATTCTATATCGAAAGTTCCGGTACATGATATCGGAAGTTCCGAAGTTTTCGGTATAACCCTAAAACCAAGATTTTTTCAAGATCATCCAATGGAAATGGATAAAATTGAAGATTCAAAGGATTGAGACAAAGATAAACAGTTCCACCGAAGGAAATCGAGCAATGAAAGCGGAAGGACAAAAGACTTGAATCTAGGGTTCTAGGTTTACCTGAGAACAGATAGAATCAAGAGATCACGAGGTAGAAAGCGTCCCTTCCGAGGAGGAGCCTTCCTTGGAGAAGATCGGAGTTTCCGTGAGGTCGGAGACTCCGGAGATGGCAAGAAATGAAAAGTGGAGATCGTACGGAGTTTAGAGGACAAAAGAATAAAGAAATGAGGGGCCAACCGAATGGTCCTTTTCAGGCGGTTACGCAAATATCGGAAGTTCCGAACCTTAGTTCGGACATTCCGAACAGGCAAAAACCTCAGAAAATCGGATGTTCCGATAATTAAATCGGACAATCCGAAGAGTTCAGATTTCCAGTAAAATGAAAACTGATTAGGCATCGGATATTCCGAAGAGATATTTCGGATGTTCCGATGCATTGAAATCCACAGAATTCGGAAGTTCCGAAGCGTGGTTCAGAAGTTCCGAAGAGTTGATTTTTCCAGCTGAAAGAGAGGAAAGATTGGATTTCTGAGAGGGAGAGAGTTGAGACTTTGAGCCAGTGAACTTGGGAATCATTCCACTTGTGATCAGCAAGCATTCAACAATCAAAGCAATGATCACAGGTAGTATTGACTCAAGAAAGAGATCAACAATAAAACGTTTTCGAGGATCAAGCAAGCGATTTTGCAAACATTTTATTTCGAAACCAATAAGATAAATAACAATCAATGCGTGCAAGGCATCAAATCACATTCCGATGGTCCAGGACATTTAGCTCACTTCTTAACTCGCAAAAATGATTCTCATCTAGAGGTTTGGTGAAGATATCGGCTAATTGTTTCTCGGTTCTCACATAGGTAATGTCAATGTCCCCTTTTAGTGAGTGATCTCTAAGAAAGTGATGGTGGATGTCTATGTGCTTGGTGCGGGAGTGTTGAACGGGATTGTTGGCTATCTTAATGGCACTCTCATTGTCACATAAGAGTGGTACTCTCTCCAAATTTAGTCCAAAATCCCTCAAGGTTTGACTCATCCATAATAATTGTGAACAACAACTTCCCGCGGAAATGTATTCGGCTTCGGCGGTGGATAGAGCTACCGAGTTTTGTTTCTTTGAGGACCAAGATACTAGTGATCTACCTAAGAATTGGCAAGTCCCCGAGGTACTTTTTCTATCCACTTTGCAACCCGCATAATCAGCATTTGAATAGCCAATCAAATCGAATTTTGATCCTTTAGGATACCAAAGCCCTAGACTTGGTGTGTGAACCAGATACCTAAGAATTCTTTTCACGGCTACTAGGTAACTCTTTCGGAGCGGCTTGAAATCTTGCACACACTTAGCATAATATCGGGCCTAGATGCACAAAGATAGAGCAATGAGCCTATCATGGACCGATATACCTTTTGATCCACTGGATTACCTTCCTCATTTGTTGCCATGGGTGTATGAATTGGCTTTGCGTTCTCCATATCAAACTTCTTAAGCATATCCTTGATGTACTTCGTTTGGCACAAGAACATCCCTTCCTTGAGTTGTTTGATTTGAACTCCAAGAAAGAACTTCAATTCACCCATCATTGACATCTCAAACCTTTTAGTCATCAGCCTACTAAACTCTTCACAAAAAAATTTATTAGTAGAACCAAATATAATGTCATCAACATATATTTGGCATACAAATAGATTATTATCAACATATTTGATGAAGAGAGTAGGGTCGGCTTTACCGATAGCGAAACCATTTTTAATGAGAAAATCTTTAAGGCATTCATACCATGCTCTAGGTGCTTGCTTAAGCCCGTAGAGCGCCTTATGGAGTTTATATACGTGCGAAGGGTTCTTGTGATCTTCCATTTCAGGCGGTTGCTCAACATATACTAATTCGGAGATCGGACCGTTTAGGAATGCACTCTTGACGTCCATTTGAAAAAGCTTGAAATTATGGTGAGTAGCAAATGCAACCAATATACGAATTGACTCTAATCTAGCAACGGGAGCATAAGTCTCACCAAAATCCAAACCTTCGATCTGAGTGTATCCTTGAGCTACCAACCTTGCTTTATTCCTTGTAACAATTCCGTTTTCATCTTGTTTGTTGCGGAAGACCTATTTGGTTCCAATCACGTTTTGATTGGGTCTTTCTACCAAGGACCATACTTTATTTCTCACGAAATTATTCAACTCTTCGTGCATGGCCATCACCCAATCCGGATCCTTTAGTGCATCTTCCACCTTCAAAGGTTCCAAAGTAGACACGAAAGAGTAAAATTAGCAAAAATTAGCTACTCTAGAGCGTGTAGTTACCCCCTTTTGGATGTCGTCAAGAATGTTGTCGACGGGGTGGTCTATTTGAATACTTTGATGCACTCTTGGATGTGGTACTTGGGATGTTTGTTGAATTGGCTCGTTGTCTTCAACTCGAACATCCTCCATGAGTTTGCTTGAGCTATCTTGAGGTACTTCTTGTTCTTGATTTGAGGTGGGCGGCTCCACTTGAGTTGATATATTGTCTTGATGCTCAACTTCTTGTGGCCTCACTTCACCAATTGCCATCCTCTTAATTGCGACGCTTGGCACTTCTTTTCGAGGATTAGCAAGTCCTCTTGCTTCTTAAGAGTCTCCTCTTGGCTATCTATTCTTTTCATTAGCTTGTTTATTTTGGTAATGATTGATTTGTTCAAGTCACTAAACAAAAGCATCGTCTTCATCATCACTACTCTCAATTTCACTATCGCTACTTAAATATTTTGGTTTAGTCATTACCTTGCGCCCTTTTGCCATGAGACAAACGGATGTGTAGTTGTCAGTGTCGTTGTCACTCACGTCGCCGAAAAGTGACTTGGTTGGAGGAGCGGCCTCAATGGCAATGGTGGCAACTCCTTCATCATCGGAGTCGGAGTCAGAGTCATTTGAGTCCCATTCTTCGCTAATGTGAGCTCGCCCCGAGTACTTCTTCTTGTGAGCCTTGTTCTTCTTGTATGGCTCACTCTTTTTGTGCTCATTGGGATTGCTCTTCTTCTTTGGACAATCGGCGATGAAGTGTCCAACTTCACCGCACTCATAGCACGCCCTCTTTACATTTCTTCTTCTTCTTGATTTGTCGTTGTAGTTCTTCTTGTATTTACTTGACCCGTCATACATGAGGAACTTCTTGAATTTTCTCACAAATAGAGCCATGTCTTCCTCCATGAGCTCATGTGAGAGGATCCTTCCAAGTATGTTATTTGGAGTAAGCCTTTTGAAAGCTTTTCGCTCTCGAATAAGTGTTACGAGAGTCAAATTCCTTGGTACAAAGGCTCTCAACATTCTCTTAACGACAACATGATCCGTCATGTCTTTGCTTCTTAGTCCTCGGATCTTATTGATGAGGATCATCAAGCGGTCATACATTTGTTGCGGAGTCTCATCATCATTAATGACGAACCTCCCCAACTTCCCTTCAAGCAACTCGAATTTTTTACTCTCTCACGCTTGATGTCCCTTCATGAGCAACTTGGAGCGTGTCCCATATTTCCTTGGCTTCTTCCGAGCCATCAACTTTGTTGAATTCTTCAGGACTTAAAGCTCCGAGCAATACGCTTGCGTCTTGTGCATTCTGGTGAATATTTTGTTCTTGTTCTGGTGTGAGCTCCATGTCTTCATCCGGTATATCCAAACCTGTGCAAACAATCTTCGAAACACTCGGATGAAGAGACATTAGATGCATTTTCATCTTGTGCCTCCAAGCGGAGTAATATGTACCATAGAAAAATGGTGCACGTCCGGAAGGCACGGTAATATAGGAGTGCAAAGAGGAAGTGTTTGATTTTTCATAGTTGAAAGGGATTTCAACTCCCTATGTCGATGTAGATGTTCCTCCTTCCTTCTTCTTGCCGGGAGTTTCTTCTCCAGCCTTTCGACTATTGGACTCCTCCGAAACGACAACCTTCAACCCTGTGCTAGCCATCTCGTTCCCTTCAAGTGGTTAAGCCTTCGAGAAGGTTTGGCTCTGATACCAATTGAAAAGATGTGATAATTGCCAAGATGGGGGGTGAATAGGCTATTTAAAATTTCAAACGAAATTTATTGCAGCGGAAAAGGTATCGGAATTTCCGATCCAATATTGGAACTTCCGATGGTATTGGAACTTCCGGTATAGTGTCGGAATGTCCGATAAGTAATGGAAACCGAGGACAGAAATAACGTCTAGCAATCTACAATCTTCTTCTACTCTAATTGAGTGCAATAAGGAGTAAGCTATGTAGACTTGAGTAGCAACAAAGGAGAAACTTGAACAAAGAAGACAAGAGTTTGTTTCCCGGAGTTCGGATCCTTGAGGGGATCTTACGTCTTCGTTGAGGAGACTCACAAAGAGCAGGGTCTTTTTCAACCCTTTCCTCCCAAACCTCGGTCACACTTGAGATTTGGTTTCACTCTTGATTTCTTCCCTTTGGGAGGCGAAATCGACCTTCACAAACTTCTCACGGCGTCCCACACTTCTTCGAGAGCTCGTGAGCGACGCCTAACCGTCTAGGAGTCCTTCAACTTCCAAGATTAACAAATGCACCGTAGAATGATCTTGGAGAAGCTCTCTAATGCTCAAGATGAATGAATTTCGCTTTTGCTGTTAGCCGTGGAATTCACTCGTGTTCCTCACTCTCTAGATGATCACTAGGATCAAAGAGGAGGGCTCAATAATACTTTTGAAAGTGCTCTATAAGCTCACAAGTTCAGCCCAACAAAGTGTGTAACCCTCAAATGGAGAGGGTGAGGGGTATTTATAGTTTTAGCTCAAAACTAGCCGTTATACCCTGGCTCAGCCACACATCGGAATATTCGACCCCAATAACGGAACTTCCGATGAGTGCAAACTTCCAGAACTTAGAAAGTCTCAACGGTCGAGAATTAGACGTATCGGAACTTCCGATTACGCGATCGGAACTTCCGAAGCTTACAAAGAGAGACCAACAGAAAAACTTTCTAAGTTAACATCGGAATATCCGAACTCAATATCGGAACATCCAAACACACAGAGAGTTCCCAAATCGGAGTTTAGTTACTTCGGAACTTCTGACTTGCGATTTCGGACAGTCCGAACGCGACAGAGAGCACCAATTTCGAAGACAACATGCATCGGAACTTCCGATAAGCCAGCATCGGAACTTTCGATCTCAACAGAGAGCCCCCTTTTCGAAAACAACAGGCATCGAAACTTCCGACTTGACAATTCGAACAGTCCAATCTGTTGTAGGGGCTTCGGACTAAGACACAACAATGCTTCGAAATGTCTGAAGACTTCGGAACTTCCGATCCAAAATAGGAATTTTCGACTTGGACTTTAAAACAACACATTCCAGAGCAAGTGTAGGAACTACGTGTCTCTCAAACGCAACTAGTTAACATTCATCTGAGCAAAGAGACTAGTTCTAGATCAACTACAGTACATCCCTCTTAATAGTACAGCAATCCTATGACCCAAAATATAAAATACAATAAAATAGAGCCATTTTCATTCTCAATTCCTTTTTGAGGGTATCCATCGTTCGTAGATGATCTCACATTGGGACAATTACCTGTTCACAAGCTCATTGAACGCATTAGTACCTATAATCATTTGTCATTAATCATCCAAAACTTCTTTAAGGGCCTAGATGCACTTTCAGCTGTACCCTGCCGTGCTGGCTCGGCTCACCTACGGCAAGCCAGGCATGGCCCATTTACGCTTTGCGCCTACATCATGCCGTGCTGGCCTAGGCCCGGTCCATTTGCACTATTGCGATGAGAGAAAAGGAGTCAGAGAACGGAGCTGAGGCAGTGGATACAAATATTATGAGAAAAGAACTAAAATTCATTTATTCCTAAATAGGTACATAGAGCGATGGGGTGTGCTGAACACGGGCGAGGGAGAGGGGGCAATGAGCGAGAAAGAGAGTAAGAGAGACATGCGAGATAGAGTGAGAGATTGAGAGAGAAGGGGGGGGGAGAGAGAGAGAGAGAGAGAGAGAGAGAGAGAGAGATGGGTGAGAGAGATATGAGAGATTGAAAGAGATGGTGTGAGAGAGAGAACTGAGAGAGACGGGTGAGAGAGAGCAACTTCTTGCACCATCTCTTAGCTCTCCCCCCTCTCTCTCTTGCCCATCTCGCCCATCTCTCTCAATCTCTCTCAGTGCTCTCCCTCTCTCTCATCCGCCTCTCTAAATCTCTCTCATCTCTCTCTCTTGCGCGCGCCCGTCGCTCTCAATCTCTCTCCTATATCTCTCTCACACACTCTCTCTCTCCCGTCTCTCTTAATATCTCTTAGCTCTATTGCATGTTGCTCTCTCTCAATCTCTCACAGCTCTCTCTCTCTCTCTCCTATTGTGCATGCTAGTAGAGTATGTGTATTCGTGCATAGTTTTTGATTGTTCACTCATGTTATCAGATATGAATGCGAAAAACGCAATCAAATCGTCCCTTCTTTGGTTTACACTACCTCATCTAGCTAATTGATGATTGGTTCAGCTTCATCCACTTATTTTCTCTTTTCTTTTATCCTTTTATTTCCATTTTCTCCCTTTTCTTTCCTTTTCCTCCCTTTCATTTCTTTTCCTTTTCTTCTTTTCTTTTGCCCTTTTCTCTTTTTCTTTCCTTCCCTTTCTTTTTCTTTCTTTCTTTCTTTTCCTCCCTTTTCTCTTTCTCCTTTATTCTTCCTTCCTCCCTTCCTCTTTCTTCTCTTTCTTTTCTCCCTCAGACCCCACAAATCTTCCCCCCTCGGCCTCTCGTTCCCAGCCACGGCGCCGTCCCTCACCTCCCCAACGACGGCGGCCACCCCCTCACGTCCCCACCCTCGGCCACTGCCCCCTCGCCTCCCTCCTTCCCCCTCTGGTCCAGTGCCCCCTCACCGGCCACTGCCTTGCCTCCCTCCTCCCCTCCCCACTGGTCATCGCCCGCCTCGCCTACTCCCCTCAATCGGCGCCCACGGGCAGCCACCTCCCACCTCCTCCTCCCCATACATAAGGCTGTCGTGGGAGGCGAGACAGCACAGCGACACGGGAGGCGAGGTGGCACGGTAGTGAGAGGGGGGAGCCGAGGCAGTGACATGGCCGCCACGGCGCGGCACTGGCCACGTGCCCATGGCGAAGCCACGGCACGGCACTATAGGTACCCCTTGCTCCTCTCCCCCATCACTCTGCTGCGACCGTCGTGCCCTACCGCGGTGTCCCGTGTCACCCACTGGGCCTAGTTCCCATGCCCATCATGGCTTGAGCAACAGTATCGTACCGGCACGGCACATCACACATCATGCCGGGCTGGGCCATAAGTCCAGGGATGAAACCTCGCCGAGATTTCGCGAAATTTCGGTGAAATTTCGGATTTCGGACCGCTCTGAATTTCATAATCCTGGTGAAATTAAGAAAACCCTATAAAAATTTAAAATGCTATAGTAACCTAAAATCTCGATGAGATCTCGGTATATTTGACCCAAATCTTAGTAAATTTGACAAAGATTTGAACAAAATTTGACCGGATTTTGGCCGGATTGGATTTTTCACATCGTTTTACGTGTGGGACAGTCGGTAGATCATAATTCCGGTGAAATTTTAAAAACCCTAAAAAATTCAAAGGGCGATAGCACCAAAAATTTTGTCGAGATCTTGATATTTTGAACCGAAATTTCGGTATTAATTTTAAACCGAAATATCATAAATTTCGTTTAAAAAATTATCGGATTCAAAATTTTCTTTTTATATTTCGTTCGGATTTCGTCAAAAAAAAAAGATTTCGCCGAAATTTTGGATTTCGGAGGGCACTAAGATGAAATGAAATTTGAAACTTTGCATAGATCGAACCATTCCCGCCGTACCTCGGACCTGTCTCAAAAGGTATGCCCACCTCTAGCTAGCTCCTCCATTTGCTTTGAAGCATCATCGGTTGATTTGTCGAATTAGTCCAAGTGATGCTACATGGTCGCACCTGTACAGATATTTAGGACGCTGACATGTCAAGACGTGAAGAAGAAAAAAACCGAGTATCTATTGGCATAGATTTCTTCTAGTAGCTACTAGCTTCACCTCGAGAAGACCTCAAGAAAAACAGAGAAAAAAAAACCTTCACCCGAGATTTCAGATAGCCACCAAGACTTGCCCTTTAATCACTACATCAGCTGATCGATTAAGCGTGTCAGAGGGCAGTCAAGACTTGACATCACCAATTGCGCCAACGTTGCTTTGGATCGCGTCTAGTCAACTCGAGATATCTAGCTAGCCCGGTGGCTAAGCCTGGTCAATTGACTAGACCATTAAGATCAGATGATCACCAATTACAAGTTAAAACACACTCTCTCTTTCTTTCCGAAGCCACTATGCTGGTACGGAGGCGAAGGGAGCCACATGCATGGGTGTGGATGGGGTGAAATTATACTGGTAGTATATAATATATAAGTAGAAATTGTATCAAACCATTGATTTGTTAATGGTGTTTTTACTACTCTACAACAGATGAAGTATAAGTAAACTCTAGTTAATATGATTCATTGGATCGAAAAGAATGAAAGGTTCATGTCCAATTTAGTGCACCGTAAAAGAGCTCTAATATAAACATGAATTGAAACCTAACGATTCCTAACTTTGCAAGTGGTATGTGATTCATGTACCCCATGAGAATGAGAATGGGATAAGTTGTTAATTTGCCGCCGCATGCAAATGCACCATTGACCAAGCGGACAATATCAATGTTGAGGTATTTAAGCTAATGCCAACCAATAAATAGTTCAACCTCGTGGCACCTTATCTATCTGGCTAACGATCAGGGTTTTTTCTTCTCACTATCTGTGGGTTAGGTGGGTTGTTTGGATATTTTTTTTCGCAAGTAAGATGCACAGCACACACACTAGCATCACGCACGCACAACACATTCATGAGTGTGCTCCATTAGCATAAGAATAGGTAGATGGAGGCCGAGGATAAATCCATAACTTCACAAAATTTATACTGAAGTGCACTCACGTGTGTGTATAATAGGCGAGTATGAATATCTAAATAAGTTGTTTAATTAATAGGAAGTGCCTTGGCAAGAAAAAATTTGTTTAGTCATGTCAGCGTATGAGCTAACAGACCCCTTCCGAAATGGGGTGTAAGAAGTCCGAACAGGGGGCTTTCGTGGAGATTGCTCGGGACACGGTGGAAAGAAAGCGGACGAAGCTCACAAGAAGAAGACACTCGTGTTTATCTAGGTTCGGGCCCTCCTCACGAGCAATAGCCCTAGTCCTGCTTGTGTTATTCTTGCTTATGTTCTTAGAGAAAACCCGAAGGAACAAGGGATCTGGAACTCCCGGCCCCTCACCTCAAAGGAGAACGAACCAGTCTCAAGATCGAACCTAGAAGAACCAACCTTCTCTCCCGTGCACCCTAGCTACCCTTTACACTCGGGCTGGCTGGGGTGCTCGGGGCTTACAATCGCACAACACACTGAGTACACTGCCACGTCGCATTTAATGCACCCATCACTGTTCTTGCAGCATACTTAATGCTCTGGCACAGCCGTCCTCTCCCCCGCCTCGGGCCCCGCGCCTGCCGGCTCCGCCCGCTCTACCGGGGTGGGAAATTGCGTAATGACGTCACTCGCTATTATGGCGCGCGTTGGGAACACACGCCGCCACACTATGACCTTTATTACCCCCATTTAATGCACACGATACGCATTAAATGCCTTTGACCTCCCGTGTGGTGGCACAAGTTACTAGATGGCCTCGGGAACTGGGCGCCAGCGGTGTGGCCTGGGCGCCGCACCTCCGCCAGACGACCACATTGCCACCTGTCCGCTGGGCGATCACCTCCGCTGACCTGGACGCCACGTGTCCGTTGGGCGGCTCTTACTAAGGTGAAGTGGACACCCTGGTGTAGAATACACCGACAAGTCATTCCATAGTAATGTAGACCGTGGGATATCTTTCACTGCTACCGCATTTGAAAGACATATCTTGTGTAGTTGCATGTTTTGTTTTATTAGACACACCGAATAGAGGCTACAAAAATAGCAACCAAGTTAATCACATGAACAGTTACTCCATCTGGTCGTAAATAGTTATCGTTTTAAAAACAGATACAGTCGAACTTTTAAAACCTTAACGATCAATATTATTTTAGATATTTAAATTGGATATATAAAAATTATATATATAATTTGTCTCAAAAAATATTTTCGTAATATTTTATTTTTATTTGATTTTATAAATATACTATAATAGAAATTAGTAGTTAAAATAATAGCTATTTATGACCGAATGGGTACAGAATTGTGAGGAATACTTTGCATCGAGTCAACTACTCTTGATGGACACACTGATGACAAAGACAACATGGCCCGGCCGAAAAACGAGCAGGCTAGAACAGAAGGAAAAACAAACTTAATAATCATGGTTCGTTGTTCTGAAGAAAAGCTAGTAGTCTAGTACTCTAGAAGCTCCTTCAGAAGAAGAAGAAGAAGAAAAACAATACTAATCCTCTTATAGCTTACTTAAAGATGACGAAAAAAAAATAACAAAAAAGAGAGAGGCAGAACTGGAGTTCAGACTGGAAAAAAAAAATAGTTGCAAGATACTTCTTTTCCTCGCCCAACTTATTTTTATTTCTTCTGATGCCCTTTCGCCACCTTCTATCGTTCGGATGACGAATAACCAGTTAACCAGAACCACAATCGATGTCGGCAAAATGAACTCGCAGATAAAAGTAGTTCACTTTCTTTTTTTTGATAAAGTAGTTCACTTTAACACCCTGCGTTACTCCAATGTTCAACTAAACGCCCAGATTGTATCAAATAACATATCTTTTTTAGAGTTGCATATTCGCCACTGGGATTTTCGGACATTTTTTACATTTGCCACCGCAAAGAAGATAATTGTTGTGGTGCCATTGCAAAGACGGGAAATAAGATTTACCTACCACTCCAACAAAGGTCGACAGGCTTATTTCAACAACCAGAAGAGTCTATATATAGTAAATAAGAAATTGTACGTACCATCTTGTGCGACATACTCCCTTCAAACACTTTTGCTTGTCAACTTTGATTTCGAATAATCAAACTAATACGCTACATTTAGAGCTATTTGTGTTTGTGTTGCTTAAAAAAATTACGGTCACATAGCTCAATCACTTAAAGTCAAAACCGACAAGTTAGATTCTGTTTGGCAGAGCTTCAACTCCATTAGATTCGTAGATCTGGATATTTCTAGCTCCACCAAATCTGTCGAGCTAGAGCTGTGAATATATTAAAAGTGTTTAGGTGGGTTATCTTGTTTAAATTTTAAAATAAAAATATAAACTTAATTTACTTTATTTTAGTCTACAAGTTTTAGATTTGAGGTGGAGCTGAGCTCTGCCAAACATGATTTGAAATCTACTGCTGGTTAATTTGTTTGGTACGAATTCTTGAGGTCACTCCATCCGCCAAGTGTCCATGCACGATGAAGCCACCTGGATATATTCCTCATGACCTTTCCCTGATCCTTTGAGACACGTGCGTAAAAGAACAAGCAAAATTGTAGGAGCTCAGGGTGTAAACCGTGAAATGCGCACGAACAAAAGACAACACCCATTTGGGTGGTATCTCGTCGGTATATTTCTACGTACCCCGCGATTTAATTAACCAATTAACATTTCTTAATGCTAATTAATTAGGATTAGATTAATTGCTTACCGCCACCAATCCGTCCGGTCCCTACTCTACTACGCGGTACGCACCCAATTTGATCACCGACTAATTAACTAAGAAAAGACAGGCGCCAACCAGGAAACATCTCGGTCAAACCCAACTTGTTTGGTCAAATCAGTCGCAAACGTACTACTGCCGAACTTAAATTAATCGACAGCTATCAATTTCCTCCCGAATTCTCCTCCGATATACACGCATACCCTTCATTCATTTTTGCTCCTTCTTTTTAAATTTATTTTTTGAGACGGATCAAATTCGCACCAAACAGACAGCAAGTTAAGAATCCATCCAAAAAAAAGGGTACAATTGATTGGTTGATTCTTAACCGGACGAACAGAAGAACAGAAACGAAAAGAAAACACGCGACGCAATCCATTGCACCTTGTGCGTGTTCACTGTACAGAAAACGGCTTGATTTCTGCCACGTGTCTGGTATTCCCGCCTCGCCGCCGCCTACATATGTAGCCAACTCGTTGCACAGAAGGGGGGGAGAGAGAGAGAGAGAGAGAGAGAGAGAGAGAGAGAGACGCAGCTGCCACGTAGGTTGGCGAGAGCTTCCTGTGCTGTTTAGGGTTTATGCACGTACGTTCACCAGGTTCTGCCGCACCAAGGTGGCGGACCCACCGGGAGCAGGATTCCGACGGCTCGTCGGAGGTGAGGGGGAGGACGAGGCCGCGGCGGGGACGGCGCCGTCGCCAATGCTGTCGCGGTACGGGCAGGCGAGGGAGATGTCGGTGATGGTGTCGGCTCTGGCGAGGGTCGTCGCAAGCGGGACGGCGGCAGCGACGGGCGCGGAGGAGACGGTGGTTCTCTCGCCGGAGGTAGCGTGGTGGACCTACGGAGCCGTAGTGCCACCGTCTCCTCCGTCCTCTGTGCCTCACGGTATGCCTATTTACGAGTGCATGCATTTTAGCTAGTGTTAATTGGCCACATTTTCTTCACTCCATCTTGTGCTGTGTATGTCTTGGGGTTTAACCAACTAATTCGTTGATTAATTAGCATGTTTTTTATGGATGCATGTAATTGTAATAGTGGGTTCGACCCGATTTCTTTCTTTAGAATCCAGGAAGTACTAGTACAGAGTTCCTACTAAACCGAAAAAAAAAATAGAGGCTGACACCATGATCACCAATTTAAATTTCAAACTACTCTTCAAAACAGAGTAAAGTCTAGCTAGCTCGCTGAAGTTTCGCATACATCAAATTTAGAGGTGGGCATTTGGGCCGGGCTCTTTTGGGCCGGCCCGAAGCACGATGGGATGGCACGGTGCCAAGCACGGCACGCAAGATTCCGTCAGACGGCCGGCCGCAGACGCAATCAGAGCACGGGCCGTGCCGGGCCCGGAAACCAGGCACGACGGGCGGCACGGCAGTTTGGGCCGGGCCCGTGCCGGCACGGCACGAACGGGCACGAAATCACGGATTAAGGCCTAAAAGTTGGTAGATATTGTTGATTCAGGACATCTTCAAGCATTGCATTTATGTTTGACATTTTGTTGATGTGATTAGTCTCTTATGTAATTAAAATAGGTAGTTTAGTAGTAGTGATTTGTTTTATTTCTTTGTTCGTCACAATAGTAAAAATGGGTCGGGCTTGGGCCAGCACGACACGAAGCACAAATGGGCCGGGCTTGGGCTCGCCAAAGGTGAGTCGGCCCGGCACGGTGGGCACGATGGGCCGTCGTGGCACGGCACGATTTCGGCCCGAAGCACGATGGGCCCGGACCGGGCCGGCACGGCACGGCACGACACCCACCTCTATTCAAATTGCAAGAAGTTCATTGCAAGGAGATAACAAAACTACATGACTTCATGCTTCCAGCAAAAGCCACAGTCATATCCTGCACAGGCCATAATCTCACCGTCTTCCATCTTGTTGTCTTCATCATCTTTTACCTTGAAATCCTTGATACATAACATAGTTGCTACACTTATTGCAATAAGCTTTTTTGATTGCCCATTAAATTGATTCAACCATCTATAGAATAAGTGATCAATACTGTTAGGTGTGCTATAGAAATGGAAAGCACAATGTACAATATTCCACATGAGTTTAGCAATAGGACAGTGTATAAAAAGATGATTAGTACTTTTATACACTCCACAGAAGTGACAGTTATAAGAGCCAATCCACCCCCTCCTTTTCAAATTCTCTTCTGTTAAACTATTTTCCTTCAGAATCAGCCATAAGAAAAACTTTTACTTCCACAGGGATTTCAACATTGCACAAAAACTTATGCAAAAACCTAATACTAGGCAGTCGGCACCCTTAAAGCTTGATAGAATGATTTGACAAAAAAATTTCCATGTGATGTGAGCATCCATCTAACAGTATCATCACTCTCATTGAGGTTAACCCCAACACAATCGGCTGTTTCAAGCCTCCATAGCCATTTTACCTAAAAGAGCATTATTCATGGTATCTAAGTCAAGCACACCCAAACCACCTGTTCTTTTTGTAAGCATACTACAGGCCATTTCATTAAATGCATTTTTTTAATCCCTGATCCTCCTGCCATAATAGTTTTTTTCTAAAAAAAATTCACTTTTTATTACACTCACGGGTAATTTGTAAAAAGACATCATATATATAAATTTGTAAATTTATGGATGCATGTACTAGAATGAGCTGAACAAAGTGTGCATTCGAAACAGAGCAACTCAAGAGTCGTTGCTACAACTCTTCATTTCACTGCTCCATTCATCGAGCTCATTTATTTCTCTCTTTGAATCTATATATACTATTTTTATTCTTTGTTGTTTTGGTTCCATATGTAAAATATATAGTTTGTAATCGTCGTTTCATTGCATAGTTGCACGAACCATGCTTTTTTTTTTTAAAAAAAAAGAAAGAATACTAGCCTATGCATGTTCCTCGTGTTCTTGATGTGTTTCTTCACATTTCTCACGAGTAGAGAGGTAGATGGATGGATGGACGTGGCTACCCACCCCCGCCACCAAATCATGCATTCTTGATCGCTCTAAGCAAGCTAGAGAAGAAATGATTAGAGAAAGAACAATGCCGATTACTATCTAGTTGATCCAGTATTTTAACCAAAATTCCTAACACATGCACATGAGCTTACGGCTAGCTTGTTAATCCTAGTTTTCCATGTGATTAGAACATCACTTTGTGCCACCGTTGTCTGTTGCACTGACACCACAGAGAAAAAAAAAACTGCAACTCTGTTCCGTCTTGTGGTCCTTAATTAGGCTACACGTTTTTCACATATAAGAAATGATTAGAGAAACGAATTTTTTTGTGCACAAATAATGCGTGCGTTCCGTCTGTCACTGTTCCATTGGTAGCCTGCACACTAAACTCCACTATTCTTCACAGCTCAAACCCATCCCATGTAATACGTACAATAAAATGTTCAAAAATCAATTTTTGCTCTGAAAGTTTAATCACATTCAGATATTGATGATCTTGAAGAAACAGAGAAACAGAGCAATGAATTATTCCTCTCTTTTTTGTAATCCAGTTGTACATCGATTAGTTAACTCTATGATTACAGGGTGAAATACGCTGATAAGAGAATAGAAAAAGCAAATAAATTAATAATCATGTACTAGCACTTAGAAGAGTGAAACAAAGATGTAATTTGCTTAAGTACTTGTGGCTAATTACGACCTTCTCTTGCTGCCAGTGCAGAGTACGGAGCAGCCATGGCAGCAGCGCAGTACTCGCCTGCGGTAATGGCGCCCCCGCACGAGCAACTCCCCTCGCCGTCCTCCGCCAGCACAGGCGGCGGAAGAGGGACCCGAGGCAGACGTGGCGGTGGCGACGACGCGCCGCGGAAGCGGTACCGCGGCGTAAGGCAGCGGCCGTGGGGGAAGTGGGCCGCGGAGATCCGGGACCCGCACAAGGCCGCACGCGTGTGGCTCGGCACCTTCGACACCGCCGAGGCAGCCGCGCGGGCGTACGACGAGGCCGCGCTCCGCTTTCGCGGCAGCCGCGCGAAGCTCAACTTCCCAAAGGCCGTCGCGCCCCTGCCGCCGGGAGGAGCGGCGATGCCGCCTCCGGAGACGATGCTGGAGTCCCAAGGGATGATAGGCGGGGAGTACTCGGAGTACGCCAGGTTCCTACAGGGCGCCGGCGAGCCACCGCACATCTTTGAGGAGATGGGGGACGCACCTCAGCCAGCGCGGGTGGTGACTGCGGTCGCAGGTGCATCGTCGAGCTCTTCGTTTCCGGTGTTGTACAGCTTTGGAGGAGGTGAGATGAACCATCTCAGGCCGCCGGAGAGCGGCGCCACTGGAGATCTTGGGAGCGGGCACCCACCGGCGACTTGGACAGACTCTGGATGGCCCGCGACGCCGCCGTGGGACCCGTCAGGCTGACGTACGTGCAAGGATCAATTTCGATCGTCTCTACATCAAGACAGCAAGCATGCCCGGCTCGCCATTTCTCACGCAGTGTTTTCTTGTTCGTTGATACATTGAATATGTTGATTCACCTTGATCTGTAGTATACATTTTTGAGAGAGTATTCGCATTCTCTTGGATTAAACCAGCTTTGGCTGTTGTTAGAATATCCCTCTTTTGCCAGTAAAGGTAATTTTTGTTAAGAAATCTTGCCACCGAGTAGTCCGGAGTTTCCGAACAATCTAAAGTGGAGAACAGAGAGAGACATAGTATGAGAGCATCTCCAGCAGAGCCCCTAAACTTTAAAATAGGGAGTGCAGTAAAAAAAAAACAGATCCAGCAGGGCCCCAACTCAAGCCCCTAAAATTAGGGGGCTCCTAAATTTGCCTCCTCAGCCCCAATTCCTAGGGGGCCCCAACTCAAGCCCCTAAAATTAGGAGGCCCCTAAATTTGCCTCCTCAGCCTCAATTCTCAGGGACACGAGTACATCCCCTATTATTGAAGACAGAGAAATACATGAGAGGCTTCGAGATGATCTTATTGAGTATTTGTGGGCAATTCACAGCGTTTCGTAGTTTGATTCATTGTTCGGAGTTTCTATTTATCTATTTATCATGATTTAAAAATTTTAATTTTAAATTTGAAATATCATGTTTTTAAATTGTAAATGTTAATATGCTTATGGTTTATGTATTACAAATATTTTTGATTGAATTTTAGTGGTGTCAAATGAAGATTATACATAGCGGATATGTCAAAATAGGAGAAAAAGTAAAATAGGGGCTGAGATTTAGGGGCTATTGCTGAACTTGTGATCTGAAAACAAGGCCCCAAAAAATAGGGGGAGTCCCTAAAAATCCAAAATAGTGACCCTGTTTTAGGGGCCCTTGCTGGAGATGCTCTGAGGAAGGAATCAATTCTTTATTTCTGATTGCGTGTACATTGAGGGGGGACATCTGCCTCCTATTTATAGCCTACAGTTAGGGTTTTGGCAAGGGACCATTGTGAGCCACGTGGTTTCCCAACACTCCCCATTGGGCCCTTTGCCGCGAGATGCATATGCCTCATTAAAACTCCAGAAAAACCCAGTGGGAAAAATACTTGGAGAAAAAGTACATAACATACGATTGCTATGTTGCACGAATTGCCTCATCAAAACCTTATGTAAGAAAACTTAGATGAAAACTCACTAAGGAAAAAGAGCACAATTCACCTAAACTTCAATATTGATTTTCAAGATCCACGTTGGGTACTCAAACTTCATGTTCAAAATTTATTTAGGAGTATGTGAAGATCCCCCCCTGAAATATGTACTTCTTCAAGTCTCATCATCACAATTCCTCTAACGCACCTTTCAAAAGAAGATGCTGGGAGTGACTTAGTGAATAAATCTGTGAGATTTTCACACGACTTAGTATGCAGTATCTTAATTTCGTTCATCTTATGCATTTCATAAGCATAAAAGAACTTGGGTTGATATGCTTTGTGAAGTTACTTTTCACATATCCCATTTGCACCTGAGCAACACAAGCTGCATTGTCTTCATAGATGATAGTGGGAGTTTGCTCCATGTTCAAACCACATGACTTCTGGATGTGGTGAACCATTCTTCGAAGCTATGCACATTCTCGGGAGGCTTCATACAGGGCAATGATTTCTGAGTGGTTTGTCGACGCCAAGACAAGATTCTGCTTAGACGACTTTCAGGAAATTGCCGTTCCACCACAAAGAAAAACATACCTGGTTTGTGACTTGCCAGTATGCGGGTCCGATAGATACCCAGCATCGGCATAGCCAACAAAATTTAATTCATTATTTCTTCTATAGAACAAGTTGAGATCTTCGCTTCCTTGGAGGTAACAGAAGATGTCCTTGATTCCTTTCCAATGCATTTTGGTGGGTTCTGCACTGTACCGGGCTAGCAGATTCACGGTGAACACAATGTCCGTCCTAGTGCTATTCGCAAGGTACATAAGCGCTCCAACTGCATTCAAATATGGGAATTCTGCTCCCAGAACTTCCTTCCCCTCTTCTCTAGGCCTGTATGGATCTAGGTCTGCTTGTAGTGACCTTCCGACCATTGGAATTTTTGCAGGATATACCTTTTCAAAACTAAATATCTCTAACACTTTCAGCGTGCAGGATAATTGGTGTACCAAAATTCCACCTTCGACATGCTCAAGCTGCAAGCCTAAACAAAACTTAGTTTTACCTAGGTCCTTCATTTCAAACTCAGACTTCAAGTATGAGCAAGCTTCTTCTATTTTTTCATCTGTCCCAATGATGTTCAAATCATCTACATAGACGAAGATTATACAAAAACCATTCGTGGATCTTTGTATAAAGACACATGGACAATCTTTACTGTTTGTGTAGCCTTTCTTACAGAGAAAGTCACTCAAGCGATTGTACTACATTCTTCCTGACTGCTTTAGCCCATACAGTGATTTTTTCAATTTCACACTGTATAGGTTTCTATTTGCTCTGTCTTGGTTCGGGACAAGGATACCTTCCGGTACTTTCATGTATATGTCCGAATCCAAGTTTCCATACAGATATGCTGTGACAACATTTTTTAGCTTCATTTTCAACTTCAAGTTGACTACCATTGAGATTAGATATCTAAAGGTAATTCCTCCCATGACTGGAGAATAGGTTTCTTCATAATCAACCCCGGGACGTTGAGTGAAACCTCGAGCGACAAGCCTTGCCTTATACCTTACAACTTGCTTATTCTCATTTCTTTTCTGAACAAAAACCCATTTGTAACCTACGGGGTTTATATCGGGAGGCGTGTGGCACACATGCCCAAACATCTCTCTTTTGTTCAGAGAGACTAATTATGTGGTGATTGCCTTTTTTCATTCTTCCCAATTTAGCATTTTCTTGCACTTTGTGAGAGATCCAGGATTAGGATCATGATCAATGATTGAGGCAATCTTCTTTGCAAAGTATGCATCAACATTGGTTGTTGCTCTATAAATAAATTCTCTTGTTGTTACAAAATTTATGGCCATTTCATAATGAGGTGCTTCATGCACTTCTACTTGCTCTTCCCTACTATTTCCTATCGCAGGAGCAAGTTCCTTTAGTTTTTCATCGCCCATGTGTGCACACACATTGTTTCCGACGGCTTCCTACAATGGAAGATCAGATCTGTAATTGCCTTTTCCATAGTTTTTTTTCCAGTGCCAGGTCTCAACTAGCTCCCCTTCTTGCTTTGGGGCATTTTCGTGATTGGCTGTGGTAAATCCTCTTGCCCAGTTTTCCCCAAACGTCTCCGGGTACTTTGGGTTTGAGAACTCAGATTTCCTATTCTTTTTCTTTGAGGCCTTTGAACAGGATGAGGGATACATTCTACTGTCTTTGGTATTTCAACCCTCTCTTGTACATTTCTTGCAGGTACATGCGACTTAACCACGCTCTTCAGATCACAAAAATGATCACGCAGTTCATTTGCTAAGTTCTGCAAATCAATTACCTTCTGGACTTCTTGATTTGCTTCATTAGTGCGAGGGTCATGCGCGGGGATCCCAGTAGAATGCCATATGATTTTCCGGCATTTTTCATCCAATGGTTAATTTCCTCCCTCTAATGACAGGAAACGGTCCTCATGAAAGATGCAATCAGCGAATCGGGTTGTATGCAAGTCTCCAGTCATGGGTTCCAAATACCTGATTACGGATGCACTCTCATAACCAATGTATATCCCAGACTTGCAGACAGGGCACATTGAAGTCCGCTGTGGGGGTGGTATAGGCACATATACCATACAACCAAATTTTCTAAGATGGGAAATCTTCGGAATGACCCCTTGCACTAATTGCATAGGTGAATGGATGTTGTAGGACGATGGTCTAAAGTTGATGAGCGCTGCTACGTGCAGGATTGTATGTCCCCAACAAGTGTTGAGCAAGTTACAACTCTGCAAGAGCGGCCGAGCTATGAATTTAATCCTCTTTATTAGTGCTTCAGCTAGTCCATTTTGCGTATGGATGTGAGATACAGAGTGCTCAATGGTTATTCCAATTGCTATGCAACAATCATCAAATGCCCTAGAAGTAAATTCGTCGGTATTGTCCATTCGAATGGACTTCACACGATGATCAGGAAATGCATTTTTAATTTTGATGATCTACGAGATCAGCTTTGCGAATGCATGATTTCTTGTTGACAGCAAACATACATGCGACCATTTCGAGGAAGCATCAATGAGCACCATGAAGTACCGAAATGGCCCTGATAATGGCTGAATTGGGCCGCAAATATCCTCCCGGATGTGTTCCAGGAATGTAGGGATTTCATTTTGCACTTTCATAATAGAGGATCTAGTTATTAATTTTCCGGTGGCACATGCAGGCACACAAAATCTTCATTATTCGGAAATTTTTTAACATTAATACCATGACCTTGTGAGTTGTTAACTATATTTCTCATCATTCTAAGACCAGGATGACCTAATCTACAATGCCATAAAGAAAATAATTCATAGCTTCTAAAGACAGTCTTCAAAGAAGTATACACTTCGGGTGCATGAATTTTCATATAGGACAACCTAGATTCATATGAGGGAGATTTTTCTAGTACCATTTTTCCACATTCCACATGCTTCACAATGCACAAACATTCCTTGCCATTTTCATCATTGGTTTCTACGTGAAAACCATTGGCTCATATATCTTTAAAGCTTAAGAGAGTGCGTGTTGATTCAGGGTACATGAGAGCTTCTTCAATTACCAAAGTAGTACCCATTGGCAATATTTAATTGGGAATAATATGATATATGCCACTCCTCAATCTGAAAATTCGATGGCATGTGTAAAAAATGCCACTCAATGGTATGATTTTCAACATGCCATCGAATTTCCAATTCCTAGAGTGGCAAATATCCAAATGCTAATTGTGCCTCTTCTGGAGCCTATTTTATAGGAATCGCTGCTTGCGATTGTAGTAATTCTTCCAGCGTTCTTCGTGTCGACTGGAAGTATTTAGACTCTCTTAAGATGGTATTTGTTGTGCCACTATCAACAATGCATATCTCCATCATTTGGGTGCTACACAATTTCAAAAGTAAATTTCTATTTAGATAGTGGCAAAATAATTCAAACATTGCTTATAGGAAACTGAAATAAAGAATAAACTACATATTTATTCATGAGAAAAGATTGTGCTCTTCTAGAGCTTACAATTCATTATTCAAAATGCACTAACAACCATAAAGAAATGCTAACAATGCAGTTCATGCATTAAACGGAATCTATAAAAATGCATTCACTTCAGCCTCTATGCCATCAATAGAGATCTTCTCTTTATTTGCTAAGAATTTGGCTGTTGCATCGATGTCTAGGCTAGACTGCGAGGATGGAGCAAGTGGGTTGTCTACATCCATGACATCATCATCGCCTACCTTGGTGAAGTGCGCCTCTGCTGGTGCATTTCCTTTAGCCTTCTTCTTGGCCTGATGTGCATTGATCACTTTCTTGGATTCCTGGCATATCTTTGACCAATGTCCCCATGTGCCACACTTGAAACACGTTTGGTTCTGCTGTCCATACGGCTTGGTGTGATTTCTCCTTGTCATCCTTCTTCTCTTGGGCTTTGGACTTTCCCTTGGCCTGATATCTCTCTTTTCCACCCTCTTGCCCCTCTTCCTGTGAGTGGGCTTTTTCACCTTATAGCTATTGGCATTGACTTCTGGTCCAATGCCTCTTCCAGATGGCTGTGAGGCGAAGTTCTTGCAAAGAACGTCATCTTGTAACTCAGCAACTTGCATAACATCAATCAGTTCACTATACTCCTTGTATGCGTCCTAATGATAGCTACGATCACTCTGGATAGCATTAGGGTGAAAGGTGGAGAGAGTTTTCTCAATCTTCTCCTCATCAGTGATCTTCTTGCCACATAGGGAGAGATTGGTACAAATTCTGTGCAAAGCAGAATTGTACTCGACCACTGTTCTGTAGTCCGCAAACCTCAGGCGAACCCAATCTTGCTTTGCTTGGAGCAAGATTGTGTACTTGAGTTTCTCGAACCGCTTCTGGAATGCAGTCTATAACTCAAGTGCACACTCCTCAGCCATATATTCATTCTTTAAGGTGATTGAGAGGTGGTGTTTGAGGAAGTGCAAAGCTTGATGGTTCTGCTTGGCAATAAGTTGCATATCCTTCGAGGACCCTAAGCCGATGTCAGCTCGTAGCTTCTTGCCCCCATGTACGATCATCACGTCTGATGCCCAAGTGAGGTAGTTTTGACCATGCGGGGCTAATTCTTCAAACTCACGGTTCACAATGCCAGACATCTGTATGTTTACAAAATTTCATAATTGAACTTTCTTTGTAATAGCTTCTTCTAGTGAACTATGACGGTGATTATGTCTTGTTGGTCACTATTGGTTAAATGTTTATCTCGTAAACGTTCATGTGTGGTTAAGATTTATTTTCCTATCATGAGAAGGTTATAAATCCTTAGTTTAAATCATTGTTATTGTCTTGCATTATTCCTTTATGTTGTTATTCTACTATTTTTGTGTAAAACCTAGTTAAAGAGGATACATGCTACCAAAATTTCGTTTAAATTGTTAATGTTATTGCTGGAATTTATCCATTCTATTGTCATTTAACGGTTATTCCTCCTCTTTGTGGTGACATTCTGGTAACACTGAGTGCCGCGGTGTTACAGTTGGTATCAGAGCAGGCTTTATGTCCATGGTGCGTGAACTTAGAGAAATATCATAGGGATTAACTAAAATTTTGATTTGGGATAATCTAGAAACATGGTTTAGGTCCATACTTTAAAATTTTGCAATAGGGCAATTGTAACACCTTGGCACGCCCCGTGCCCCGAATGTTACACCCTCATGCACAACCATCACAAGACACGAGAGAGTAAAAGCAAAACAACCTAAACATGCTAGTAGGTTGCTAAGTTCACTAAAAAATTTTGGCAGCACTTTTCCTAATTCTAGGACATCCACTCAGCAGACAAAAGACAGACTACTCAATCTAATAACCACAACAACAACAACAACAACAACAACAACGGGTCATGGTGTCCATTAACCATCATGACCAACTAAACACATACAAGGGGTCATGGTATCAACTAACCATCATGACCTTAATAACATAATCAACTACGCAGAGCATCCAAAAGATGACCACAACGCACAATAAGGGAAGCTACAAATATAAACATCACAACCAGGGATTTAGAAAGTTAGAATCAACATGCTATCAACTACTTACATTCTAACTACTCAAAAGCAAGTATTCTACCACTAACACCATAACCAAAAGTAGTGACACCACTATTCTAACTATGTTAAGTTTTTGTGAGTGAAGTGCTATTCCATCTCCCAAAATGCTGCTCTGGAGGTACCTAAAATAAAAAACAACAAAGCACAAGCATGTAACACCCCAAATTTTGCTTTTCATGAATTTAAGTGTTATTTTGCACTTTTGTGAATTTTTGGAATTTTCTGAAATTTATTTGGATTTAATTTGAATTTATTCCCTTTTGAAATAATTAAAGAATTAAAAGTTGCAAATAAAATTTTGTTGGAAATATTTTATTTGAGTCCCAAATGCCCTAAAATATTTTCTAGAATTTTTTTGGAATTTTTCTGAATATTTTGCTATTTTTCATGAATTAAATGGAATTTCTGGAAACTATTTTGAATATTTAATCGCTTCGGGTTTAGTATTGTTCCTCTAGTCCGAGTCGGACTCGAGTCCGACCCGAACCCGACCGCACCAGCCGTCTCGGTCGAACGACGTCACCCAAGCCCAACCCTAACCCTAATCGCGTGACCGTTGGATCGAGATCCAACGGCCACGAATGCGCCACGTCGCTCGAGCCAGACAACGACCGAGCCAGCCAGGTCACCGAGCCCAAACCCCGTGCCCGTTGGATCTTGATCCAACGGTCCACGTTCAGCCACGTTGTCCAATCCGAATCCAAATTGGATTCCGCCGCCGCAACCGGGTGGACCTCGGTCTCCGTGCGATACACAGAAGCCGAGGCCCCTATTTATACCGCCGCCGCCACCACTGTGTAGCCCACCTCCGCGCGCACCCGTAGCCCTAACACGCAGTGCCTGAGCCGCCGTAGTTGCTCGTGCGTTCCGCCGTGGATTCTTGCAATTTCCGCCGCCGTTGTGCCCAGATCCGGACTCCTCGCGTCGAGGCGCACCCGGAGCTACCACCCACTGTGGTTTGCGGAAACGCCGAAGGCTTGGTTGTCGTCTTCGTCCCCGGTGAGCCAGCGCCGTCGCGTCGACATTAGGGTTCGCGAGCTTCGTGGACCGTCCGATCAAGATCCGAAGGCCAGGATTCGTCCATGTCACCCACGGTAAAATTTCACGTGTTAACTATTAGATCTATTCTCAGCCGTCGAATCTAGATCCAACGGCTCAAGATTGTGCCACGTAGCCATAACCGCATCGTGCTAGGGTTAACCTCAACCGTTAGATCTAGATCGTACGGCTATAGTTAGCCGCGTTGACAGCTTGGATTGGATCTCGACCGTCCGATCAAGATCGAACGGCCCAGATGGGCCGTCTTTGTTCTGCGCGTGAAACCCGGATCCGTCCGGGCCGTGATTGATTTTCAAATCAATGGCCAAGATCTAGCCATAATTGGAAGATCGACCGTCGCGGTCAGCGCGACGCTTTATGCCGGCCGGGCGTCGTACGTGGCGTCACGTGGGGCGTAGCGTCGGCCAGACGACCAACCGCACCATGGCGTCGCCCGTGGCGTCATGCCGTCGCAGTGGGGCCCGCGTGACGGCCAGCTGGCGAACCAGCGCGACATCGGCAGCGTCACCCGAGGGGACCCACATGTCGATGACACACATGCTGCAGTGGACTCGGTCCACGGTGGATAACCGACAAGTGGACCACGTCCATGGACCCGATGACGTCAACTGACGCAATAAATCGATTTTTCAATAGAAAAATAATTCGGTGGAAAATCAAATTCCACGCTGACGTCATGCTAACGTTATTAATCGGATTTTTCAATATAAAAATAAATGGATTAATTCGGATTATTGATTTATTTGAATTTTGAAACTTCAAACGCTTATAACTTTTGCATTTTAACCCCGATTTGAGTGATTCAAATTTCTAAATTTTTATAAAATTGAGATCTACCTGATGGTGAATTTTATTTAATTTTTGGACCAAAGTTTTTCCCTGTAATATTATTTAATTGATTATTTAAACTTTAAACGCTTGTAACTTTTGCGTTTTAACTCCGATTTTGACGATTCAAATTTCTAAAAATTCATAAAATTATGCTCTCTGTTTATGGACTTTATTTGGATGTTTAGATACTTTTTTGTACTATTTTATTTATTATCTGCTATTTGCACGCGTTACGAGTAGACGTTGAAGTACCCAAAGGCTTCGAAGGAGAAGTATTGACCTAGGAGCCAGCCCAAGACCAAGAACAAGTACTCTTTGAAGGCAAGTTGTGCTTTGACCATGTTGATCCCATTTTGAAATTATTTTGATTTAATTTATTGCATGCTAGTTTAATTAGAAAATGCTTTAATTAATTTTGGGAAATTAGTTAAATGCCAACTTTGCACTATGACACCTTGATTATTATTTATGTGCCATGACCCTTGTCACCCAAGTTGGGGATTATTAGTTGGACATTATTAAATTGCCAACATGGGTAGTTAGACCGAGGTAATATGCTTAGCCTTGCCACGTGACATGTTTTTGACAATTACATGATAACATTGACTTAATGAGATATGGAACCTGTTTTGAGAAGTGTCATGTGTTATTGATGATGATATTGATGGCACGTGGTGCATGGTAAACAACTGAGGGTTTGATAAATAGTTTCGACCGGGGCATGTGGCAAGAATGATCGGGTGGGCCAGTTGTGGCATCGGGAAGGATGATTTGGTTCTTCGGGTAGTCTTGCCCTGGTCAACCTAAGGAATTAACCTTGCAAGCCTTTGAACTGAGTCATTCATGCAACCACATGACCGGAGTGGGACGGTCCTAGTTGAGTAAGTTACTAATAACTTGCATGTGATACCTCGGGTGTCAACTACACCTTTTGTGTAGCTTGAATGGGGAGCGTACCAAGGCTGCGACATGGTACCCGATCCCAACGGTATGTCGGTCCCATACTTCGCCTCTGTCAAGGGAAGGGATGGTGTATGGCAAAAACCAGAAAGGTTCACTTGTGTAGTTAGCCGTATCCGAAAGGCTTTGTTACGATCACTCACCTTCGTAGTGTTTGGCTGTATCTTGTGGGTAAAGTGCATAACCTCTGCAGAGTGTAAAATCTATTCGAATAGTCGTGTCCGTGGCATTGGACATTACTCGGGAATTACAGTCAAGGGTTAGACTTTCTTGAAAATAACTTGGACTTGAAAGGTGTCGGGGGGTTGGGTAATTCCCATAAATTACCTCGGGTGCCACGAACGGCCGAGCTCGCTCCCGCCCGAGCCATTAGGAGGTCGTTCCCAAGGACGATCTAGTTGGGATCTGAGAAGGTCGCGTATTCTAGCCAATAGCGAGCTCGAGCTTGCATAAGGCAACCAAGCTGGTGGGGGAATTGGCCGACTGGCGACGTGATCTCGGGTCGGTGGGAGTAACCACCCGGTAGCGTAACCTCCGTTAGCCCATTCGCGTCCTCGCGGGAGCATGGCGGAGTTGTAGGATCTGCCGATTGCCACGATTGGGCGTGGTCCAATCGTCTTGGATAGTGGGGACTGCGGAGTTTGGTCCTTTGTAAGCTATAAAAGCATCCCCACCATGAGGGAAAGACACGCATATTTCTTTACAAAAAATATACACGAGCTGGAGTAGGGCTATTATCTCCTTCTTGAGAGGCCCGAACCAGGGTAAATCACAGTGTCCTTGCCCATTGAAGTTTAGTGAGTCACTCCTCTGAGTATCCCATCACGTCAGAAGGGGTCGCAGTTGGTCCCTCCACCAACAAGTAAGCTCGGCGAAGGCCTACTCCCCAACCGTCGACAAAAGGTTTGGTTTGGTTTAATAATGACGTTGATGAAAATGTGGATTAGGAATAGGAAAGATGTTTATTTAACTTCTGGCAAAGTTATTGATCTTATACTTGTCTTTACTGCTTTCGAATCTACTTATGTTACTTGTCAAATGCTGTTTTACTGCAATTATACCATGAGCTATTCCTTTGTACTAGGCCATGCATATAGTATATTAGTTGCATTATGTGCATGACTTATTGAGTACCAAGTACTCACCCTTGCCACAATACAACATCAGTTGAAGAAAAGTCTACACCAGCTTTGGAGGAGGAGCTCCAAGAGGAACCGTCTATCTAGGGAGCGAGCCTGGTCGGTTACTGTGGTATACTGGATGGCGCCACGAAGTTATCTTATTTTCCGCTGCTGTTATTTCTCTTTTAATAAGTTTTCGCCCTGCGTGGCTTATATTTGTAACTTGACCTTAAGATTGAGCAGCCAGTTTTGGTTAACTAATTAAAATACCTTATTATTCGTTGAGTATGATTGTGATATTTACCAATGTTGAGACTGTGTGCACTAGTGTGATCCTGGACTAGTGCGGAATACACAGAGGGTCAGGATTTGCAAATTCGGGTCCCGACAAAGCATGAGTTCATCACTTAGCAAAGTGTAATGCGTTAGTAAAACAAGATGTAACAAGTAATATGCATATTTACACCAAGACTTGAAATTATACGAGGAAAAGAACACAATTACTCATCAACTGCATTTCTTTCTTGATATGATGCAACGTGTACGCTTATGAATGCAACTTTCTTTAGCTCATACGGGTATTGCCGAGTGCACACCCATCAGTGTGCACCCTCATTCCCTTCCATCCCGTGGAGGGTGCCTACTCTTACTGACTCACTCCCGTACAACCGTGTGTATGGGACTACGAGGTAGGACTTTCGTGTTCACTACGTGTGAACATAGAGGCCCGCATCAAAATAGGTCACCTCTTCCATTATGAATGCAATTATGCAATTGACATGAATACATTTGCAAACGTCATTCATTTTCACCACTTGCATAGCCATAACCAATATGAAAGCATCAACTAAATTTCTCATTGCCCATATATGATCATTCATTCTATACTAAATAAAGCCATGAATAAAATCATGGCAACACATCACATAATTTCTATAAAATATATTAAATCACAAATATAAGCAATTATTTAGCTATCACGCGAACTCGACATACTACACTTGCCTCAACCGCGAGGAGGGGGGTGGCGAGAGGAAGAAGCCGCACCCGAGGCTACTCCACCTAAAAAGGAACCACATTCGCATATACAACTCAAAAACTATACAAGTTCAACTTCATAATGCGCAACTACGCCCTGCCCAAATCAGCCCAAAAACAGCCCCAAAATTTCGATCCGGGACAGCAGGCGTTCAAAAGAATGTAACTCCTAAATGGCTAGACCAAAATTCATGTTCTTGTACTCTAAACGACCAGAAGAGGATAACCTATGATTATATCAAAGTCACTCGAGCAGGAGATGCCCCAAATAATCCCAGAATTGAGTTGAACAGAAGCTATACGTTTTAATTCCGATTCTGGACAGATTTCACTAGAAGGAGCATAACTTTCAATTGGCTAGGTCAAAGTTCAAGTTCTTGGACTCTAAATGACCACAAAAGGATAACATAAAGTTACCCTATAGCCTTTTGTTCAGTATCTGAATTTAAAGTCCTCAAACTACACACATTTCAGCAGAATTTCAGTTCTGGACAGCAACTTCAATTCAACATAACTTTTGATTCTAGAATCCAAATCATGCAAACAAATACATTTTATTAATCTACAAGAAATTTACTAGCTTTATCTAGGCAAATGAAAAAGCTAACTCAGCCTGCAACTAGCTCTAATCAGTAGCTCAAACTTTCAACTCACAGCACAAACCTAATCGGGACAGCCTGCAGTAAAAAGCTCATAACTTTTAATTGGCTTAACGGATTTTAGTGTTCTTGTACTCAAATTAAAGGGAAAAGGGTAATCTACAACATTCTCTGCAGCCAAATAAGCATGAGGTCCATCTAACTACCCGAAAATCGAGCTGCAACAGAGACTAATTCTCAGCTCGAAAAACAGCAAAAAGGTTTCCCTCCAAGAGAGCTAGTTTCCCTCCAAAAGAGTAAATCTAATAACCCTAGAACCACTTCTAACCAATATAGGACCTCCATGGATGAGCACACAAGAAAATATCCAAGGGTTAGCTCCACTCACCAAAGGGGAAAGGGCAAGGGGAGGGGGAGTCGGCCGGCTGGGAGCTGGGCTGGGCTGGGCGCCGCCGACTTGGAGGACCAGCAGGGCTCCGGCCAACCTTGGCGGAGGGAACACCCTTGTTGCAGCTGGGGAGGAGGGCGGCGCCCTTGCTGTGGAGTTAGCAGCTTTGGGAGAGAACAAATGAACATGAGGAGAAACCAAGAAAGGCTGGCTCGGGCTGAGGGCTTGCTGCCGAGTGGGAGAAAAAAAGAAGTGAAGGAGGGGTTAGGTGAAGGAGTGGGTGACCAGGTGGTTGAATAAACTTTTCTCTCCCACACAAGATCCAATTTGATAATCCTACAGATCATCAGATTGGTCCTCCAAATACCTAGATGCGAAATTCTAAAACCGAGAACAAAACTAAGCAATGTTACAGCGATAACCCTAAAATTTGATATACATTGGTTAACTAATTTAAAACTTGACACACTCTGATGCACGATAGAAAGGGTATGGGTAATCATTGTATTATGCTTTAATGTTTTATTTGAGCTTTGATGAAGAATGTTATGCTTTGATGATGCATGATTTTATGATGACACTATTGCTATGATTATGAAAGTGCTAAATGAATAAAGGTGTCTATGTGAAATAGTTGTGCCAAAGGGTTTGTCATGTTCTTTTGGCTGTGGTAAGGGCCTTGGGTGTGGGTGTGGATGGGTAGAGCCACCACCAGAGGTTTAAGAATCTCTCGTAGGGGAGAGTTGTTGTTTAAGACATCATAGATCGGAGAGTTTGTGGAGAAGGCTATTTTGGTTATGTTTTCGATGCTCTGAGACAAAGAAAAAGAGTTTAGTGTTGCGTCTTTATTGTTTGCTTTGCGAAGAAAATTATTGTTTATTCTTGTGTTTGTCTTTCTCCGCATTTAAAAGAAGTTATTTAAGTTTTGTGCAAAAACTTAAGTGTTATGGATTTATGTTTTGTGACTTTATCAGACAAGGATTACTTGATCGCTTGGTTGTTCCCTTTATGAAAAAAAAAATTCAACCATTTTCCTTCGTGGAAGTCCTTAAGCTTGAAATATGTTTTAGAGAACTTTTGCATCACCAAGTTTGAGTCTTGTCCTATTGCAACTTTGAGAGTCAAGTTTCTTTGTGATATTTGGTTAGGTTTTCTAGAAAGAAAAATGCTGCAAACAAAATAAGTAATCTTTTGACTGAAATTATTTGTCAGTAGTGAGAATTGTTGTTTAGCATGGTACTTAGTATGTAATGATGTGACATATAGAATGAGGTACTTCTAATTTAATTTGTGAGTTGAATCAATTAAATGTAATTGTTATCTTTAGCTTAAAACTAAATAAACTTCTAGTGTCATAGATTATTCTATAGCGATTATTGATTAAATTTGTTAATGTACATGCTTAGAATTTGTTGCTTTGTTTTAAAGTGGGGCAGCACACTCCTTTTACTTAATGGGTAGGTGACCATTGTTAATGTTTAAAACTTTAAACTTTGTGTAACACCCCGGCATTTAGTATGCCCGAATGCTACCAAACATAGAATAAGCAACCTCTAAACACCACAATTACAAGTAAATTACAGCAAAGGAGCAAATGTAATACCGAAAATTTCGGCAGCACCTCCTTTGTTTTTCCAAGAATTGAAGCAACAACAATAGCATAGCAATATATGGCAATATATGAGACATCTAAAATAGCAATAAATGATGGCATGACAGCAATATAAGTCAAATTTCAAGCATTCAAAGTCTTCATGAGCCAAACGAACAATAAGGCTCTCATAACGCAAAACTAAACCATAATCCAATATGCATCACACTAAATTTATTATTAAGACTCCAAATGAATAACTGTGGGAACAAATGTGTGAAGCTACGTGTAGGAGTGTGACTAGTTCCCTTCCCCACATGCCGGTCTCATGGTACCTAAAACAACAAGAAAGGACAAGCGTGAGTTCAACACTCAGCAAGTATATTGCAATGGTACAAAAAAACAATTACATGGCTACAACACCTCAATCATGCCTATCATCTTATTCATGCTCATATATCATTATTCACATATCATCATCATCATATATGCAATGCGATGCGATGCACATGTCTCCTGGAAACTCATACCGATATGGCTGAGTGCACACCCGTCGGTGTGCACACTCTCTTCCCTTCCATCCCGAAGATGGAGGACGCCTGCTCCTCACTTCCATTCACCGCGGTGGATGGAATCACAATGTAGGACTTACTCAATGGCGCCCCGGACTAGTCATAACTTTCTCACCGACCTTACCGGACTAGTTATGACTTCCTCACCGACTCGGCCATGTATCATGCCATGTAAGCAAACATGCCAACATCATAAATAACTCGTACATTAACATATGGCATCACAACATAATAAACTGTATTCATCATATCAATGGCAAACATTAAAGCATGGCATGTGAACATATCATATATGAAATTTCAATTCATCCAAACTAGCAACCTACAACCCGCTACCCATGCCAATACACTTGCCTCAACCACGGGCGATGGATTGGCGAGAAGTAGAAGGCACTCCTGGGGTCACACCACCTGCACATAGGTAACACACACTCAAAATCATGCCCACAAAACAATACTCAAGCACTCATCTACCTCGACTTCGCAAGCTACTCGCAAAACCCAAAAACAGAGGTTCTGTCCCGTAGGGACAGCAGACTTCCAACGAGCATAACTTGGGTTCTAAAACTCTGAATCAATTAAACGAGTACATCCTCGCGTAGCTTAGGAAATTTCCTAACTTTTTCTAAGTATATGGAAAAACTGATTCGGACTCTAAAGTGGTTTAATCTATAGAATACCATGATCTGTTCCAATCTTGTCACAGTTTTGAACACGTTCGGTAAAACGAGAATAACTTTCAAACAACTGATCGGAATTAAGCATTCTTTACTTACAATTAAAGGTATTTCAATTACATACAACTTCTTCAACAGGCGGACGACCAAATGCCGACTCTAAATTAGCGAAAATTCAAACCCTAGGTCGACTGCATAATCTGCCCGAAACAGAGAACGTGGCAACTCTAGTTTTCTCCCAAATCTACCCAATGGCAGCACCACCACTTGATCTAAAAACATGAAATCGACCTCTAGAACAGCACCTAGACCCAACCCACAGATCACCCATGCCATACCTCTCCAAGAAGATCCGAAACCGATGAAGTCTTCCTTCCCGCCGGCCGCCTTTTCCTCCATAGCGGTTCGCCGGAGATTCCCGATTCGGCGATCCTCCGAGCGGGCAGCGAGAGCACCACGAGAGGGGACGTCGTGGGGCTGCTAGGAGAGGGGTGAGGGGCTTAGGGAAGGAGGGGAGGGTGGAGGCGCAATGGAGGGAGATGGGGGCGGCTAGGAGGGGGAGGCGCCACAAGGGGAGGTGGGGGAGGTGAGGGGCGGCTAGGGCATGGGGAGGGGCGCACAAGGGCAGGGTGGAGGCGCCCCAAGGCAGGATATCCTGCCTCCCCCTCCCTCATGGGCCCAAATCTCCTCCCACCAAGGCCCACAACACATCCCCCTTGGGCCCGAACTCCCCCGGAGAGACCCGAACGCCCGAAAACAGCCCGGAAACGCAAATAAACCTCACCGCGTATAGTTTTAACCTCCGATTTCATATTTTATAATGTTTTGACCTCAACATTCACATTTTATAAGATTACGACACTCCGTGGTGTCACACTTTGATGCGTAGTTAGAACATTGAGATGATGTAAACTACTGTTATTGTTATAGTAAGTTGGTTGGTTTTTTAAATACATTCTAATATAAGGTTAGTAGAGCAATTTAATTGTGATGGTGGTCGACCCTAACGTGGTAGCTGACTGGAATTATTTTGTTTGCTATTACGAACTATTGAAATAATTGGAAGTATGTAATTGTGTTCCTGTAATGCTAGTACAGATTTTGATTGAGAAGATATATGATTTGTTGTTTGATGATGTTTTTAAGAACTTTGGGATGGTCTAACTTATTAAATTTATTTTAAGTAGTTGGAGTATGTTGTGTAGTGGCAATTTATTATAGTATATGGATAGGGTAACTAAAAATAATGTTGTTGTGTTTATGATTATGCAAATTATTGATATTGATGACTTAGTAGTGGTGTTAATCGTTTAGATTAATTGTTGAAAACCATTGTTAATGTGAAGAAAATTGTAAAAGGTGGGATTATGTTGAGCACATGTTGTGATGAGGTGAACAATGGATAATCATCATGGTGTAAGATTTTATCCTTAATGAATGTATACCCTAGAGCCCAATTTACAAATTTTGTCATGTGGAGATAATATTTATTTGTTGGAGTCATTTATTGATTGAATAAGTTTTGATTATTGAGATGTTGACTTATGGGTGGTATGAAATTTATAGGTTGATCACGCTGAAGGATTTGTTGAAGTAGTATGTCTTAAATTTAGAATATGAAGTTATATGATTTGATGGTCCGTGTGGATCATGATGAGGTAGTCTTGGTTAGATGTCTTATGATAAGCGTCATAAATTTTATTTATAAGTATTGGTTAAGGTAATTAAAGAAAGAATTTGTTATGTAGTTTTTGTTAAATCCTATTGCGGCTTCGCAAGGTGTAAAATAGTGAATATTGAAATCTTTAATGATAAGCGTAGTGGAATACTAGAGATGGTGGGATTTATGCTGAAACTTATGCTTAAATTGTTTGTATGGTCGTTTGGATGAATTGCCTTTTGGCTAAGGCATTATGTATTATGTGTATTAGAGCTTCCCTAAATTAGTGTGAATGTTGCTAAACTTGGGATTAACCTTGAGGCTTGAAAATGAGGATGAACAAATGAATAAATAGGAAGTAATTTGTTGGTGGATTTTGAATGCCTTGTTTTATTGAACACCACAATTCATTTGTCTTTGCTAAGAAAATTAGCTTAAGTTATGAATGAGAGATTTATGCTCAGGGATGTATGATTGGATTATGCTTGTTAGTTTTCAAGGATGAGTTATCGGTTGCATTATTGGTCAAAGGAATTAGCTAAATTTAATGTAATGTTTTAGAAGCTCTTGATTTGGAGATATGTGTATCACTAGTTTGACTAGAGTTATTTTTTATTAAAATGGGTGAGGTTTTGTGAATGCTTCTTAAAGACGATTCTTAGTAAACAGCTATTGTCATTTAATGTAATGTTTTTCAAGGATGAGTTATCGGTTGCATGATTGTTTCATAAGTGACTTCTGCCAGTAAAGCAGTTTTCTGTCGAGAAATGAGTTTCCCCTTTCTCTTAAAAAAATAGCTGTTGTGTGGAGGTGTTTGATTTCTTGATCGGTTTCCTCTTTCAAATGTTTGGCTTTGGATAAAAGTGAGATAATTTATTTTAGTAAAAGTGAGATGCTTCTAGAAAAGAGTCATGTGGTGTTGCTCTTTTAAGTTGTGTTACCATCTTTGTGAATTTTAGTGCCTTTTAAGGTGATGAATGTGGTTCAATGTGTTAAAAAGAATTGAGATTTCTTTTTCGTTCAAGCCTGAGATAAGAAAATAAATGTTTTTGGTATATGGTTGGGTATATTAAAGGATTGTACTCTTTATCCTGGTCCTTTGAGTGGAAGATTGTGAGGGCGAGACCTTGTCAGAAAGAGAAATCTAGTATGGAGTAACGACCTAAGTTCCTAGATTTTGTTAGTGTTTGATCGTAAATGGTTTAAGAGTGGAGAGTAATGGAGGTTTTTGCTTGTCTCAATCCAAACCTTCTTGGGAGGATCGTTTAGTATTTATGTTCCTTGGTAGTGCTGGTTTAAGTTATAATGGTGAACCATTAGAAAGTGGTTGGAATTTACGTTATCAATTCCGCAGTATGTCTGAGTATTTGGTTTCATGGGTTGTAGCTAATGTTATTGTCATATTGATCTGACATCTTGATTTTCTAGAGCTACCATTTTCCTAGTCTGAAACTGGTACGCCTACTCTTCCCAAAGCCGCCACATGTGCACTCTGCACTTCTTGAAGCAACATCTTCATGTAGACCTGAATGCCAAATATTTGATGAAGGAGGACCAGCTGGTACTTTTGAATTCCCTAAAAGATAAATATATAAACAGTAAAGATCCATCCTGTTGCCAGAAGCATATCACGAATGGATCCTCCCATGCTTCAGGATTTTAAAGACTGTGGCAGCATATAACTTTACCATGCACAAGCTTGTCACTGAACTAACATTCTGTAACCAAAAAGTTACTGATGCTAAAATGATCGACAAGACATTATGCACCTTCTACCCCAATATGAGGATACTGTTGTAATAGTATCATCATGCCAAGTACCAGAAGTACTCCGAGCTTACAGGCATTTTGCTAGAGGCAGAAACGCGTGATGAACTCATAGTGAAGAATCATCACGTAATTCCCAATGAGAGTCATGCATGTCTAAAGCACATGCAAATGCTTAGCAAGATAGCAATAGCCATGGCCACAGAAAGGGCCAAAGGAATAAAGGGGATAAGTGGAAGAATAACAGATTAGATAGGGGAAGAGGCAATCCATAGTGAAAAGGTAAAGGTAAAAGGCCAGGGGCTTCCAGAAGCAAGACTCAGCTAATAAGGCTGCAAACCCTGAATAACCCTGTTTTAGATATGGATGCACTGGGCATTGGTCGTGCAATTATCATATCCCGAAGTATATGGTAGACTTTTACATGAAATCCACTGAAAAATCAATAAGACCTAGGGAAACAATGTTGAGTCATACTTCACTGTTCAACCTGTTGACAAAGGCGTTCAGAAGTGTGATGACATGGTTCTTGAAATTATTAAGTTCGAGGAGTCCCAGGAGGACACCTATGACTCATATGGAGACCTGGATTAGTCTCCGAAGTATTTTCTTCATGTTGCTAGTTGATGTCACATATTCCTTATAAATCACCTTACCAGTTTAGCCCTAGTTCCCTAATGAACATTTGATCAACGCTCCTGTTGAGTGATTATCATTTAAAATTGAATAAATATCTATTTCCCGTATATTTGATTAATTGTGCTATGTTTTTTTTCTGTATTCTACAATTTGTTCCTTATGCAACAATTATTTGATTGTTAAATCATACCTCTAATATAGAATAAATATAATCCAGTGGCGGAGGAGGAAATATATCTAGAAGATAGTTGTACCACACTAAGTGGACTAAAAATATTATGACTATCGCCAGAAGTGATACTCTCGTAGTTAGCACTGGAAAAATGCCCTTTTATACCCTGAGTTCAGTCGTACTCTCTTAAGTTTTAAAGACATTGGTCTGAATTGTCTCCATATGGAGATAAATAACGAGTATGGTGTAGAATACCTACTCATGACTAAATTTAATGGGTGTAATAAATATGTCGTTGAAAAACTTCCTTCCTTCTCCTCCGGGTTATACTATGCACATATAAAACCTGAAGTTTGTGTTGCAATGAAAACCCAGAAATAATTAAGATCTGGCAGATCGATTGGGTTATCCTGAGTTGAACGTGAATGAGAAAAATAATTATATAATTCTGCTGGCCATGCATAAAGACTTTCCTAGACTTGAAGATTTCTAATGCCCTATTTGTGCTATAGGAAAGCTCATAGTTAGATCTTCTTACATAAAAGTTAGGGAAGAATTAATAAATTTCCTGGAGAAAATTCAATGTGATATCTGTGGTCCCATTCAACCCCTACAGGGCCTTTTAGATACTTTATGGTACTAATAAATGTTTCTACTAGATGGTCCCATGTATGTCTCTTATCTACTAGGAATCATGTTTTTACTAAATTAATTACCAAAATTATTAAGAGCCTCATTTCTAGAAGAAAAGATAAGTCTATTCGAATGCATAATGCTAGTGAGTTTACCTCAAAGGCATTTAATAATTATTATATGGCTCTGGGAATTAATATAGAGCATTACGTACCTCATGACCACACTAAAATAGCTTTGCAGAGTCATTAATTAAAAGAATAAAACTTATTGCTTCGCCACTCTTGCAGAACAGAAGGCTACACATCACCTGTTGGGGACACTCAGTGTTGTACGTTGCGGTATTAATTCAACTCAGACCAACTGCACATCATAAAATTTTTCCGTTGCAGATAGTGCATGGAAAAGAATTAAGTATTTTCCATCTGCGAAAATTTGGCTGTGTTGTATACATGACAATCTCTCCACCACAGCGTACTACCACAAGACCTCACCGAAAGTTGGAGATCTATGTAGATTATGAATCTCTGTCAATTATTTAAACACGTAGAGCCTATCATAGGGTATCTCTACATGGCTCGGTACGCTGATTGTACTAATGACATTTTCCAGCATTAGGGGGAGATAAGTACCACATTAAAGACTGTCGAATCCTTAGATCCACACACTAAAGAGACTGAACTTGAAATTCGAATGATAATAAATCTGCAACAATAAACTAATAATCTTCCAAATGCCTTCACTATCATAAGGGAGTGAAAAGATCTCTTATACATACAGTATATGCATCTGAAAGAGTGAAAATACCCAGAAGGATATTGAATCCACTTTTCACCCTCATGATGAAAAGGAGGGGAGGCCTCCAAGTGCAGGGGACTCGATTTTGTGAGACATCCGCAGAAGTAGAGAACTGAACAAATGAGAACACTACCCGTGACAGTGGAAGAAGCTCAACCTGATGTTGAGAAAATCCCTGAAATGAGCCATCCTAAAAATGGTAACGTCCCTGAAGTGATCAATCCCGAAGATGATAGCCCCAGCGTATATTTACGCGCACAATCCAACACTAGGAAGTCAGAACACCCATACTCCATCGTTGTGGCAAATCATGAGGAGCTGGAAGAAGGTAATGAGGAGATATCCCTGAAGTAATGTAGGAGAATTGTGTAAAAGAATACTAAAATTGTCAACATAGATTTCACCTCTAAAATTGCTAAAAAGCTGGATCCAGAACCAAAGTTCATGGCAGAGTGCCAGAAGTGCTATGATAGGGTTAAATGAAAAGAAATAATTGAGGTAGCGCTAACTTAATAAGAGGAAAGTTTCTAGTCCCGTTGATCGAACAGCTCCTAAAGTGTTCCCTGTAGGATCAAATGGGATTTTCATCCGGAAAAGAAATGAAAATATCCAGGTGGTGAGATACAAAGCGAGGCTTGTAGCACAAGGGTTCACGCAGAGACCCGGTATCGATTACGATGAAACATGTTCTCCTGTAATGAGTGGAATAACGTTCCAAAATTTAATATTAATGGCAAAAAGCTTAAAATTATCAATGCAGTTGATGGATGAAGAGATCGCATACTTATATGGGTCACTAGATATGGATATTTATATGAGAATCCCAGAAGGAGTTAAAATTTCGCATCTTAACAATCGCAACATGTATAACGTCAAATTGAAGACATCGCTATATGGATTAAAACAGTCAGGGGGAATGTGGTACAACCGACTTAATGAATTCCTCTTGAATAAGGGATATTGTCCCTGTGTGTTCATAAAGAAATCCTAAAATGAATTTTGTGTCATCTCAATATATATTGATGATCTAAATATCATCGAAACTACAGATGAAATAAAGGAAGCAAGTGCTTACCTTACGATGGAGTTTTGAGATGAAAGATTTGGGTAAAACCAAATTTTGTTTAGGCCTGCAGCTTGAGCATTTCCCAGAAAGAATTTTTGTACACCAATCTACCTACACCAAGAAGGTATTAGAAATATTTAATATAGATAAATCTCATCCTTTAAAGAACCCCATGGTTGCAAGATCCATTGAAGCGGATAAAGACCCATTTAGACTAAGGATGAAAAATGAGGAAGTCTTAGGACCTAAATGAAGGGAATATGCCCGAGAGGCAATAATAAATTGTTTATTATCTTATTCCATGTTTATAATAGATGTTTATTTCTCATGCTAAAATTGTATTAACCGGAAACGTTGATACATGTGTGTTTAATAAACAAAAAGGTTCCTAGTAAAGCCTCTCTTTTAAACTAGCTCGTTGATTAACCGATGATCAAGGTTTCTGATCATGAACATTGGATGTTGTTAATAACGGGTCACATTATTAGAAGAATGATGTGATGAACACACACCCAAGTTGGTATAGCAAATTCGATCAAGTCATTAAAGTTTGTTATCAACATATACAAAATAGCTCTTTTCCTTAGACCATGAGATGATGTCAATCACTAACTCAGGAAGAGTACTTTGATGACATCAAACGCCACTCCGTAACACGGTGACTATAAAGATGGATTTGGGTACTATGAAAGTATTAGTTGAGGCTCATGCATCAAGAGTGGGATTTATCCATCCGGATGACGGAGAGATATACTGGGCCCTCTCGGTGATATCACATTGACATCGCTTGCAAGCACGTGACTAGGTCACAAGAATGTCATATCACGGAACGAGTAAAGAGTACTTGTCGGTAACGGGATCGAACTAGGTATAGTTGATACCAATGATCGGATTCCGGATAAGTAATATATCGCGAGACAAAAGGAATTGGTTATGTTGTTTTTGGTTCACACGATCACTAGTTCATCGTTGAGTAAGTGGGAGTCATTATGGATCTCCAGATCCCGCTGATGATTATTGATCAGAGAGGTGTCTTGATCATGTCCATTTTATTCACGAACCGTAGGGTGACACACTTAAGGTTCATCGACACTTTTGAGTGGATACGGAACACCGGAGAAAAGTTTGGACAGCACCGGAATAGTTTCGGGATATCGGAATAGTTCAAGGGGGTATGTGTTAATTTTTGCTAATTAAAAGAATTAACAAATATTAAAATAACAGAAATAAAATTGTTTATTTATTTAATAGAGAGTCCATTCACATGAAGAGAATGGAGAGTCCATTCACATGGAGAGAGTGGAGAGTCCACTCACTCCTATAAAAGGGAGGGTGGAGCTCCTCTCTCATGGACTAATCTCCATAACCCTTTGGTTGGTCCTTTCTCCTCGCCTCTGCTCCACCTTTCAAGCGGTACCTTAAGCTGCTGAAATAGTTTCTCCACCACCACCACTAAGTCGTAGTATTGTTGGAGTTTCCGTGGATCCTCTACTTCCGCTGCCTACCGGATCGAGGGATTGAAGGTCGCCGTTGTTCCGCACGTGTGACCAAGTACTGAAGCCGCCGTTTGTGGCGCTCATCTTCGCGACTTTGAAGTCGGGCGTGTACCTCTACTTCAACCACGTTTGTTTGCGGGAACGTTATTCCCGCTTTCGGTCTACGAGGGTGAGTCCTTCTGAAACCGTTTGCATGCATCTCCTAAATATGATCTTGGTGTTTGGTTGCATTCGTAGGAAAAATTTTGTTTTCCATGCTTAGAACCCATCACTAAAGTCCCATACTTAAGTGCTATTGGTGCACTTATGTATCTTGCGAATTGCATAAAGCCTGATCTTGCATTTGCAGTAAATTTGCTAGCAAGACACAGTGCAATCCCAATCAGAAGACATTGGGCCGGTGTCAAGGATTTACTCAGATACCTCCAAGGTACCCGATATCTTGATTTGTTTTTTTCAAAAGAACTAAGACTTAACCATGGTGTGGGATATATGGATGTTGGCTATCTTTCTTATCCCTACGGTGCCAAATTTAAGTATGGTTTTATGTTTCTCTACGGTGGTTCAACCATTTCTTGGCGGTCTTTTAAGCAGACCTTAGTAGCTACTTCTACTAACTACTCAGATATTATAACTTTATATGAAGCCTCACGTGAGTGTGTTTGGCTAAGACGTGTAATTAACCATATCTAGAAGTTATGTGGTCTTAATACTGTCGATACCCCCACCATTATCTATAAAGAGAATGATGCTTGTGTTGCACAAATACAAATGGGTTATGTAAAGAGCAATATCACGAAACAAATTGCTCCTAAAATTTTCTATCCTCACAAACTCCAAAAGAGTGGTGAGGTAAAGATATTGCAAACTATGTTATGTGAAAATCTAGCAGATTTATTCATTAAGTTATTGTCAAAATCTATTTTTAAAGATGTGTTAATGTCATTGGAATGAAATGACTTAGAGATATGTAGAGTTCAGGGGAGTAAAATCATGAACCATAACCCTTTACATGATCCTGAATATCTTACTTTATAACTTGAAGATGATAAGTTATGCTCTTTTCCCTTAGTGAGTTTTTCTGAGGTTCTGTCACATGAAAGTTTTTAATGAGGCAACTAGTGTAACACGGTGTGAGAGTACAATGTACTCTTTTCTCCATCCCTTTTATTTTCATTGGGTTTTTTAGAGGAGTTTTTAACGAGCTATGTGCATTACATGGTATTCGCCCAAGGGAAATGTTACGGTATAGATAGAATCCCTGTTTAAGTATAGAAGGACTCTATCTATTGGTGGGTGAATCTGAACTTATCTGAAGATGACTTTACTATATATTAAGCACCATCTTATACAGAAAATTAATCTAATAAAAAGAGGGAACTTCGCCCCATACTTTTGTGTTTACTCTATGTTATTGTTCGTGTGATTGCGTTAGCATACTGTTGCTTGGTGTGAGTAAACAACTACGCTTAACAACACATTCCAACGTGTATACACACCTTCACATGTCAGCGAACAACCCAACATGACCATAACCTGGACGCATGGCTGGATCAATGAGTACCTGGAAACTATCGGTCATTCAGCAGCTCCCCAAGATAACCAAACCAATGTAATTACCCAAACCACATAAACGAATACATTCAGCATCCACACGGTAGAGAAGGCGATAAATAAACAGGAGACATGAGCAGATTCCACAAGTTGATGAGAAAACACACCACTACTGGGTGCTGAGTTATTTGCTGACTGACCTAGCTACAAAACCACGAGTAAGCCACAAAATTGCCCAGCAGGTCGCACAGCACTGGAAGTAAAATCTGATGGGCATACAGATCCATTTCCGAAAACTCCATACGGAAGAAAACGAAGAGCAAGCACTATCAGATAATTAAGCACATCGGTGCCAGCTTCAGGATACGTGCTTGGCACGACCTGCGTTTCATCTAGCCTCGACCACGCCCACGACCTAGCCCGCGCCATGGTGCTCCCCTCCTTCCCCTGCCACGTCCTGCGAAGCCACAGAATAGGAGCGCCATGAGAGGTAGGGAAAGCACAACCATGTAAATTTTTATGTTATGTCAGTCTGAGCTTACCACGGGCTGGAGGGGGGTATTGATATTCATCCGGTTCATCGAAGTACTCGTCTTGATCTTCATAGTAGTCACCCCTGCCACCATAACCGTAAGGCCCATAACCATAAACACCGTGTCTGCCACCTCTGTAGTAGCCACGCCCTCTTCCTCTTCCTCTTAGCCGGCCTCTCCCTCGCCCTCTACCGTTATAATAGTCTCTTTCCTCCTCCCACTCTTCACCACCCCAATCATAAGCAGGGGGTCCATTGCTCATAGCTGTACACATTTACTATGCAAGAATTAACAAACATAACTTCTTGATGAAAGACTTTCAAGAAAATGAAGCACACACTCTGGGTAAACTTATTGATGGACGACACGAAATATGGATATCTCATTTTTAAGTAAGGGACTACGAATTGAGGATGCCAGAAACCAGTTTTAAAGATGGTAGGTACAGGAAGCAACCACAGGTGACAGGTACAGGATTCCGAAAAAGTATTATGCATGGGCAAGATGGTATAATTTGGCAATATGGCATGCTAAAATGATAACAGATACTGTTGAGAACCGCATGGGTTGCTCTCCAAAAATTCTGTGCTCATAGAAGACAAGAGAAAGAAGATACCTCCTCTGTCCCTGCCTCTTCTGCCACCACCACGACCTCTTCCTCGACCAGTGGGAAAAGATTCTAAATTGCCATGAATGTGATCAAATGGTTATACTATTCATAATCTCATACAAATTCGGTGGAGAGAATCAGATGAGAACAAAACCTTCATGTTCATAGTCAAAAGCAGGTTTCACCTCTTCAGCTGGGATAGGTGGCTGGTACCTAAGGGTATAACCAATCATAACCAGCAGTGAGCAGACCAATTGACAGCCAGTTTCAAAATAATGAACAAGCATAAGCAGATAAGGGAATGCAAAATGGCTGAATGCGTATTAAGTTCTTCTCTGTCTGCACAAGTGAGCAAGTCAGCGAGAGGACATGGTTTGACATACCCTGGAGATGATGTATCCAGTGCTTTCCTGGACAATGTTACGGTGATCATTGATACATGACGAATTGTCTCCAGGCTGTTGTAAGAAGTGCATTAGTGTCATGACAAGTCTTTCTTCCTTTATGAAGAAAGGATATGCATATATCCTTACGGCAGAAGGCCTTCTTCCAAAGGTTCCCATGTGTCGGTGATATCAATAGATTCAGTAGACGTATTCTGATGGAGACCAACAATCCTTCTCTGGATGAACAGTTAGGAGTCAGTTAGCAAAACAAATAATCTCTTTAATAACAAACATTATAAGGCACAAGAGGTTATTATGATTAACCTTCATCAATTCAACAACCATGACCGTCTTATTTATGGCCCGTCCCATGGCTTTGATAACAACCTCATCATGCCCATTTTCCTGAAAAAAAAATATGGGAATAAGTATATAGTAGGAATTATTTTACTCCAAAGATTTTCAAATTTGTGGTTCAATTATGCATTCAACCAAAACTAAATCAAGATTCATTATATTGCATAGGGGTTCTGATACGAGCTGGGTCGGGATGAACCTGCTCGTACAGACGAGTGCCCGGCCGTAGGCCGAATCGCAAGCTGCTCGACGACGAAGTCGCCGTGGCGACTCACGCCTTGGATAGCTTGGCTGTTTTTGGAGCCACCGCCTGGGACTAGTTTTGCGACATAAAAGCATGTCTTTTCTTTCCTTCTATCTCCTTCTTATAACCAATACAACTCACGCGTAGCCGCACGCGGCTAACAACCCACGACTCCGTATTTGAGACGACACGGCTAACAAACTAACACACGCATATGAATCCAACTTACTCACACTAGGCAACAACTGCCAAGACTCACGTACACCCAGCACTACATGCTACCAGGCTGCATGGGACTGTTCTGCATGGATTCTCCGGCCAGATTGCGTATACGACACCTATAGTATACGTGATCAAACGATCGGCGCGTATCATCACTCCCCTCCTCCAAAACAAGCTTGTCCTCAAGCTTGCAGTTCGGAAACGAACGCTTGAATATAATGGCATCCATCCAAGTCACTTCTTCCGATGGCTCGCCTGACCATTGGATTAAAAACTGATGCCGCCCTTTGATGAAACGTTGGGCCAGAATGCGATGAGGAGCTGGCTGGGTAGTTTCTTCTGCTGACATGGTCACTTCCGCCGGCAGGTTGTCGACCGGTAGTGTTGGCGGTTCTCCTTTGTATTCCTTGAGCAAGGACACATGAAACACGTTGTGGAGGCAAGCAACCGCTGGAAGTTCCAAACGGTAAGCGACTGGACCGACACGCGCCCTCACCTGGAACGACCCATAGAACCTGGGTGCCAGCTTGGAGTGGCGACCTGCACGAACGGAGACTTGGCGATGTTTTTGCATCTTGAGCCAAACCCAGGACCCTACGACGAACTCCACTTCCCGATGGTGCGCATCATACCTCTGTTTCATCCTGTTTTGTGCCTGGAGAAGATGGCGCTTGGCTTGCTCCAATAGGGAGTCCCGATCCACCAATGCGCAGTCGACCGAGTCGATAGCAGTCAAACTTTGCTGGTATGGCGTGAGGGGTGGGGGTGAACGCCCATATACCAGCTCAAAGGGTGTCATCTGATGTGCTGAGTTGAACGAAGTGTTGTAACAAAACTCTGCCCAAGGTACCTAATGAGCCCAACTTCCTGGGTTTGATCCTACGAGACAACGTAGGTACATCTCAATGGTACGATTGACCACCTCTGTTTGGCCGTCCGTTTGTGGGTGATAGGCTGTCGAAAGAAGCAATGTTGTCCCGCTCCTCTGAAGCAATTCCTGCCAAAAGGTGCTAAGAAATACCAGATCCCGATCGGACACAATGGAGTCGGGTATACCATGGAGCCGCACCACCTGGTCGAAGAAGAGCTTGGCCACAGTAGATGCAGTAGCTAGACGTGATACTGGCAAAAAGTGGGCATACTTTGATAACCGATCGACAACCACCAATAAAGCTGTCTTTCCCTGGGATTTCGGCAATTCGGTGATGAAATCCATGGATATATCCGCCCATACCTGATGTGGAATAGGTAGGGGCTGCAGAAGTCCCGTCGGTGACATGGTACTTGACTTGCTCTGCTGGCATGTCACACAACGCCCCAGATACTGCTCCACTGAGGCTCGTTGATTCTCCCAAGAATAATTCTTTTGCAACCGATGCAGTGTCTTCAGAGCTCCTTCGTGGGTCAGATCGTGAACAGAGGCAATGATCTTATTCACCAAGGGAGACGAGGTAGGTATTATGAGACGATCGCCTCGGTACACCAGACCGTCCTTCACCCTTAAGTTGCCGGACGCCCCTTGCGATGCGCTGGCCCCGTCCGGACGGACGGCGAGTGTCGACAACGCTAAGGCGGTCGCGGCCGCCTCGTTGGAGATGCACTTTGACGCCAGGCGCATCACCTCCGGATCCTGGCGCAATACCTCATGCCACTGGGCCCTCATCACCTCTCGGGGGCTGGAGATGGCTATGCACCGCGGCTCATCATGCGGGGCACGAGAAAGCACATCGGCTGCTGCATTGTGACGCCCCGAATTATATTCTACCTGAAAATCAAAACCCATTAGCTTACTGAGCCAGTGCTGCTGAGGAGTGACTAGGGCCTGCTCGAGAAGGAACTTAAGACTCCCGTGATCTGTGCGTACGACAAACGGATGCCCCCATAAATAGGGTCGCCAGTGCTGCACGGCCTTTGACAACCCAATGAGCTCGCATTCATATGCCGCTAGCGTCCTGTGGCGGTCTGCCAGCTTGCGACTGAAGTAGGCAATAGGATGGCCATGTTGCTGTAGAATTGCCCCGATGCCTATGCCGGACGCATCACACTCTACCACAAAAGATGACGCGAAATCTGGCATGTGAAGTATCGGTGCTGTCACCAAGGCTTCCTTGAGGTGATGGAAAGCCTTCTCCGCCAGTTCCGTCCACTCGAAGTTGTTCCGATGAAGGAGAGCGGTGAGAGGCTCCGCAATGGTAGCATAATCCTGCACAAAGCGGCGATAGTATCCAGTGAGGCCCAGAAAACCCTGCAGCACCGTCACCGAGGTGGGTCGCGGCCATTGGGTCACGGCCTGTAGCTTCTCTGGATTTGCCGACACGCCATTGTGAGAGATGATGTGGCCCAAATACTCCACCCATTCTTGGGCGAAGGCACACTTGGACTTCTTGAGGAAGAGTTGATGGAGACGGAGACGCTCTAGCACCAACCACAGATGCTCGCGGTGCTCCTCTTCCGAACGGCCGTATATCATAATGTCGTCGAAGAAGACGAGAACAAACTTGCGCAGGAAATCTCGCAACACCTCATTCATCAGTGCCTGAAAGGTTGACAGTGCATTGGACAAACCAAATGGCATAACGAGGAACTCGTAGTGCCCATGGTGCGTCCTGAAAGCAGTCTTGGCGACGTCGTCTTCCCACACCCAGACTTGGTGGTAACCGGATCGGAGGTCCAACTTGGTGAAAAAACGCGCTCCTCCCAGTTCATCCAACAACTCCACCACTGGAATTGGGAACTTGTCCTTGATTGTCCGTGCATTAAGCTCTCGGTAGTCGACGCAGAATCGCCATGTCCCATCCGCCTTCTTCACCAACAGGACGGGTGAAGAAAAAGGTGAGCGGCTCGGACGTATGATCCCTTGCTTCAGCATATTCTCGCACTGCAATTCGATCTCGTCTTTCTGATGATACGGGTACCGATATGGTCTATCTACCACTGGTTCTGTACCTCCTACCAGAGTGATTCGATGGTCACAGTGTCACGGTGGTGGTAGTCCTTGTGGTTCCGCGAACACATCCTCATAAACCTCCAATAGGCTCTGAATGGCTTCAGCTTCTTTCATCATGGCCAGCATGGCGGCCGGGCGCGATGGGCGCCGTGTGCCCTGTAGCCTTACTGGGGAGCTCACCTGCTCAAACTCCATGGATAGGTCCTCGAAGTTCCACCTGATCTCCCCTGGTGTTCGCAGCCACTGTACCCCCAAGATCACGTCGAAACTGTCGATGGGTACGATAATGAATGGGGCGTTGAAGTCCTTCTCTTGAATGGTGAAATTGCCTGAAGAGTGCCCAGGCACGGCAGATGTGCCCCCCCCCTTGCGACGCGAACCAACTGTGGCGTGCCTGTCGTAGACATGTCAGATGTCGACCTCTCCTTTCCGTGTCGCGCCGCGTACGAGCTGATGAAGTTGTGTGTGCTTCTGCTGTCGATGAGACCGAGCCGACGCTTGTCGTCAATGTGCACAGGTACTTGCATAGTGTTTCCATGTTTGGGACCAAGCGCAACGATCATGGATAAGGAAGCCTCTGCCTCTGTCTCTTCATCCACATCATTTCCTTCCTCCTCTACTTATTCCACTTCTAAATGGAAAAGACGCTTGCAGCGATGCCCCGGGAAATATACTTCATCACAGTTGTAGCAAAGCCCTTTTGCACGCCGATCTGCGATCTGCTCGGGCGTCAAACGCCGTCGGCCAGGCGCAGAGGCCGCTCTACTCTGTACGCTTGTCGCCGGCGTAGTCTTGTTGCCGGCCGTTGGGCCTCCTGAAGCTGCGCCAATACTCAGGCCCTGTTTGGCAGAGCTCCATATCTCAGCTCCACCTCAGAGCTGAAACTTGTAGAGTGAAATAAAGCGACTTAAATTTATATTTTTTTTCTAAAATGTAAATAAGATGACCCACCTAAACACTCTTAGGGGGTGTTTGGCAGAGCTCCAGCTCCACCAAATCCGTGGAGTTGGTGGAGCTAGGTATTCCTAGCTTCACCAGATTTGTGGAGCTGGAGCTGTAGGTATTAAGAATATTTAGGTGGGTCATCTTGTTTATATTTTAGAATAAAATTATAAACTTAAGTCACTTTATTTTAGTCTACAAGTTTCAGCTTTGAGGTGAAGCTGGAATCCGGAGCTTTGCCAAACAGTCCCTTAATATACCCACAACTCTAGCTCCACGAATCTGGTGAAGCTAGGAATACCTAGCTCCACCAACTCCACGGATTTGGTGAAGCTGGAGCTCTGCCAAACACCCCCTCAACTGGGATTGTACTCCACTCAAGGCTGGAGTGTTTGCACCATAAGTGCGTCCAAGTTGAATGCCCCTGGTGACTGGTCCTGCATCCAGCGTCGTAGTCGCCGTATGACTGATTGCTAGAGATGAGAACCCGCGGCCAACTGTGCCGCGGCCCCTTCCCACGCTCCCTGCGCTAGTAATTCCATGTATAGCGCTATAGCCTCGGTAATCCATGCTGTTTTCCGAGCCTCTGCTTCTCGTGCGAACCCAATCGCCTCGGAAAGGTCTCGGGGTCGTTCGCGGCGCACATCTGCCCCAAGTGCCACCGACAGCCCTGCGACGAAGGTCTCGATCTGGTCGGTTCTCTTCATCTTCGGGACACGCGCCAAGAGCTGCTGAAACTCTCGGGCATACTCATCCACCCCACTGTTGCCCTATTCCAAATTCACGAGGTCGCCCAACGGTACAACACTCGAATGCCGAGTGAAGCGCTGGATGAACGATTCCGAGAAATCCTCCCATGCGATCCACCTCTCCTCCTGCTGCCAGTTATCTAGTACCTCCTGGGCTTCCCCGGTGAGATGGAGACCGGCGATCTCCACGTAATCCTTCTCGGAAATATGGTGCACCCGGAAGAACCTCTCGCACTTTCGTAGCCACCCCAAAGGATCTTCCTGGCTGTTGTACTCGGGGAGGTCGAACCGTGGTGTGCGCGGTGTCCATCTTCGATCTTCCTCCTCGTCATCCCGTGCGGCCCCCCGTCTCCTCTGGCCGAATGTCAGCTCCCCACGTGCATCCTCCCTCCTAGGAGGGAGTTCAGACCTTCGTACTCCGGCATTGTTATGACTTGCATCGTGACCCTCTTCCTCATTGCCTGCAGCCTCACCATCACTAACCGGATCCTTGTTCTTCAAGAGCCTTGTGATGTTTGCCAGCATTCCCTTCACCTCTTTCATGTCCGATTCGAGAGCCGCTACACGGTCCTCCATCGAACGTCCTGGTCGGCCACGATCACGGCCGTCGATACAGATTGATCTGGTGGTCGGGATGAACTCGCCAGACAGACGAGTGCCCGGCCGTAGGCCGGATCGCAAGCTGCTCGACGACGAAGTCGCCGTGGCGACTCACGCCTTAGATAGCTTGGCTGTTTTCGGAGCCACCGCCTGGGACTGGTTTTGCGACATAAAAGCATGTCTTTTCTTTCCTTCTATCTCCTTCTTATAACCAATACAACTCACGCGCAGCCGCACGCGGCTAACAACCCACGACTCTGTATCTGAGACGACACGGTTAACAAACTAACACACGCATATGAATCCAACTTACTCACGCTAGGCAACAACTGCCCAAGACTCACGTACACCCAGCACTACATGCTACCAGGCTGCATGGGACTATTCTGCATGGATTCTCCAGCTAGATTGCGTATACGACGCCTATAGTATACGTGATCAAACAATCGGCGCGTATCAGGTTCTGAAAGGTAGTATAGCATTCTTGACCACTGACCAAACAAATTTTCAGAAAAAGGATGGGATAACACGCTGAAGAAACAACATGCGCACAATGGTATCATTTTTACTCTTATCTGAACTGCACACAAACTTCACATAGTTGAGGTGGCAAGATTGAATAGTAAGTCATGGAAAGAAAGACAAACCAATAAGCTTCACAAAGTTCACGAGTCAAGCTTGAATGGAGAGTAATGGTGAGAGACCATGTGGTGGTTTATCCAAGTTTGTTATGAGTATTTGACTGTGTTTGAGCTTGTGGTGCTCCGGTTTGAGTTTGAATCGAATTTGTTTTGGTTTTGAGCAATTTGAGTTGATGTGAGTTGCCCAAGACCAGTGGTCGCAGGGCCATCGATGGCCATGTGCCATCTAGGCACCGGCACAGGGCCCCCAAAATTACTAGGGCCCCCAGATCAGAGCTCAAGACCATTAGCAATGCCCGCAGTCTGATCCACCTTGATTGGTTTATTTGCTCGCACAATACTTGAAAATGATAACACTTGAAATACACAAGAAAGACTCAATGGGTTGGCAATGATAGCACTTGAAAATGATGTTTTCGAGAAGATTAATTATGAAGATATAATTGAAGATTTTGTTTCAAGAAATACTAGGCGGATGATGCTTTTTAGTAGAACCTGAGGTCAGTACTATCTTGACTCTTTTAGCATTGTATTTGATATGTTCCTAAATTTTGTAAGAAAAAGCACATATTAAAGTTATATAATTGTTTGAAAGTATGCCCTATTTATAGTATACATGAATTTTTCAAATTTTAGAGTCTCAATTTGTATTTCGCTCTGGGGCCCCAAATTTCTGGAGATGGCCCTGAGCGGGTCGGAGCCTTAAGTGGTCGGGCCTTGATAGGTTGGAGCCTTAAGTGGTCGGGCCTTGATAGGTTAGAGCCTTAAGCGGTCGAGGCTTGATTGATCGTGGCTTCAAATGGTCGTGGACTAAATTGGTCACAACCTTCTGTTGCATATTATCTTGAGCAATGCTATGTGATGTTGCGCTTGTCTATGATGGTTGCAGAACTTGGGAGCTAGGTCATAGTGAGGTGAGGAGACCGGGACTAGGCAAGGATTGCTGAGGTCCAGACGGTTAAGGTGACACCGGAAGATGATCAAGGTTGGGAAGTTGTTGTAAGCTGGGATGGTAATTTGATAGATGCGATGCTAACTTAAACCTTACTCAAGCGAAAGAGGATTGTTGGATCAAGAGTTCGCGAGTGAAGTAGAGGTGGATAAAACCCGTTATATTGTTAGGTTGCGGGTTAGCCCATGAATGAGTGAGGAAGTGAATCTCAACCCTTGATGGGGTTTCTTGAGGGCCATGTGGTTATATAAGAGTGGAGGTTGCTCACAGTGTGCTATAAATATAGGGTGGAGATTTAATTTCTCCCATGTTCTGAAATGTTATTCTATTTCTTGCATTTTTTGCTTGGTTTCGGTCATCTAAGATCATCTTGATCATCAAATCCCCACGAACAAGCACAGGATGAAATTTATGTGTTTGACCTATTTTTTGTGCAACCTTTACTAAACTGAAAAAAGGTTGAAATTTTAACGTCAATCCTTGTTATTAAATGTTGGAATAGGTTCCTAACATCCATAGGAAGGTGATACAAAGTTTCACAGTTTTGGATCAGCTGATCAAATGTTACATTGATTCGTGATTTGAGATCGTGCTGATTTTACTGTTCATCCGATCACTATTTATTCGACCGTCACTAGTTTACTGTTTATCCAACTAGTATTGTTCATCCGAACAACTACCGATTTTACTGCTTATCCGACCAGTGCTTGTTTACTGTTTATCCAAATACTATTCATCCGACCAACTACTGCTTTTATTGTTCAACCGACCAGTTGCTATTTTTACAGTTCATCCGACTGTTGCTAGTTTTACTGTCCATCCAACAAGCTACTGATTTTACTGTTCATCCGACCAGTGTTGGTTTGGATTTTATGGGGCCTGCAAATGGATAGGAAGAAGCACTAGGAAGGCCCATGAACTCCTATGAAGTACGGCAATGGCAAGAGACCATGCACTATGCCATCAAAACTTATAAGTCATAAAAGCAAAATACTAAACTGTAAAAATTCCAAAGATGTTTCTTATTGAGCTGTACATTTGAGGTGTGAATAAAATGAGCATACTAGATGCAAATACACAGTAAATTTGGAGAATTTTAAGCCAACTAAATTTATCATTAGACTATACATGAGTGCAGCACATCCAGGTATGTCCCTAAAAGTATCCCCACTATCCACAATTTCAGAATTGCAAGCATTTCCCAGCAATTGTTAAACATAGCATACAAAAAATTGCTGCTTATTCTACGCCAGACAACAGAAAAGGCAAGAGTAAACCATAGTACTGGGGTCACCTCAAGCAATGACATCCCGTAGCTGATATAGTTCCTCATCCTCCCCTGTGCAGTGATCCTGATCTCATTATCACTGATTGGTGTCTCATTCCGAGGCTTCTCCACCCTTTCGTATCTATCCATGCCTATGAATTGGCATAAAACAAGTGACCACTGAGAAGATACTTGTAGATTGTAACATAAAGTATGTAGAACTAAGATAGGCATGGACCAATCATATGAAAAACCAACAGCGACTGATAGGTTTCCCTCCACAGGTAGCAAAACCTAAGTATAAGTTAGAGATGAAAGCCACTGGAATTCCTCAAATAAGATGCATGGCTCTTGCAAGAATCAAAGGAGAAGCAATAAAGCATTATAAAAGGATGAAATGCTAGCAACTTATATCTGCTGTACAAGCAAATGAGATGAGACTGGCACAAACTGAAATATCCAAAGCATACAGAGCTGACAGTCACAGTCTCACTACGAGCTGAATGCATTCAATAGGATGACAAAGGACGATGGTACACCTCAAGACCCTAACCCCAATCAGTTGTAACAAAGGCTACACAGATGACAAATCACACGAAATGGCAGAAACAACAAGAATATGCCATAATGGTGAAGTGGGAATTGGTCCAAGGGAAAAAAATGCAAATCAACAAATAACCCTGAAAACCCCTAATCCATATGAATTACTCGAGGCGGCAGGTAAATGAAGATGGGGGCTTGATGAAAAAAAAAACCTATAAGTTGAACTATATCGGGAGCATGCTATATTGCAAGGTTACAGTGATGCATAAAGGAAACACATTCGGCTGAAGTTGAAGCCCTAATGTACTAAATCAGGTAAAGTTGAGCAGCAAATCTGATAAGCGCGAAGAACGTAAAAAAAAGTGCAGCGGACACAATTGAAGTATTGAACTGAATTCCAAATTTCCAACCCCATCAATTAAAACCCCACACACACTCTACAGTCCACAAAACATAGAGCTACAGCCAAGTAATAATAGTCAGATGCACCAAAGTCAAACTAATCCTTGAGCAATATCCGGTAGCACCAGAGACGTCCCCAAGCAAGGTCCCCCGAGCAAGGTCCCCCGAGCAGAGCACTCCCCACCCCACCCCAACCCCCCCAACCCAAAAAAAAAAAATTCTGAAATCAGCATCACCCCGGCCTGGAAACGCTACAGGGACACAACGCATGCAGGCAGAAGAGGCACTACGGAATCTCAGAGACAAGGACGAGATCGCGCCCTGAACCGCACCGAGACGGAAGCATCCCGTCGCCAACACCCCACGCGCATGCGCCGCAGCGGCATGGAGACGGAATCCGTTGGACGAGAACACGAGCTCCCAATCGCACCGAACAACGACGAATCGAAGGGGACGGGGAGAAGAGGCGGAGAGGGGGGGTGGGGGTGGGGAGGAATCGCACCTTTCGATTCGTTCGTCTCCGCTTCCGCTCTGCGTGGAGGGAGAAGAGAGAGGAGGGAGTTTTCAGTTGGCCTGCGTCGTCCTTACACAGTGGCGCGTGTGGGGTCGCGGGTCTCTCCAGATAGACCCGGTGCACGCGTGGCGTGGTGCGTCTCCTTGCCGTTCGCTTGCGCGGATGGGTGGATCGGATTCGAGCCGGACGGTGGACCGGGCACAGGGAGGAGCGCTGCGGACGGGTGCCAGTCCTGAGGATAAGTAGGGCCTCGGGTTTCACTGGCAGATGGGACCACCATGGGCGGGCGCACACGTGTCGGAGAGGCTGTACTCTCTCGTATTTACTGCTCCTGCCCATGTATGCGGATCTGCCCAAACCTGTTAGACAACCTCGCTATCGAATAGTCCGGGGTTGCCTAATAGATATAAACTGGAGAATAGAGAGAGAGGGAGAGAGACACAATATGAGGCGAATCGCTCGCTTTATTATTCTCATTGCTTGTGTGTACAAAGGTAGCCCTGCCTCCTATATATAAGCGGTTCTGCTAGAGATAAGGAAGAGTCCATATAGGATACGCCAATCGGTTTCCTAACACTCCTTGGACTCTTCAACTGCGAGATGCATATGCCTCATTAAAACTCCATAAAAATCCAGTGGGAAAAAATAATTGGAGAAAGAGTACATAGCACACGCTGCTGGTGTTGCACTGACGGATTGCCTCATCAAAAACCTTATGTAAGAAAACTTCAATGAAAAACTTACTTAAGGAAAAGAGTACAATCCACCCAAACTTCAATGTTAATCTTCAAGATTCACGTTGGGTACTCAAACTTCATGTTCAAGATTTATGTAGGAATATGTGAAAATTCTCCCCCTGAAATCTGCACTTCTCTAAGTCTCATCATCCCGATTCCTCTAACACATCTTCCAAAGGAAGATGCCGGGAGTGACTTAGTGAATAAATCTGCGAGATTTTCACACGACTTAGTATGCAGTATTTTTATCTCGTTCATCTTATGCAATTCATGAGCATAAAAGAACTTGGGGCTGATATGCTTTGTGAGGTTACTCTTCACATATCCCATTTGCACTTGAGCAACACAAGCTGCATTATCTTCATAGATAATGGTAGGGGTTTGTTCCATGTTCAAACCACATGACTTCTGGATGTGGTGAATCATTCTTCGAAGCCATGCACATTCTCGAGAGGCTTCATACAAGGGAATTATTTCTGAGTGGTTTGTCGATGTCGAGACAAGAGTCTGCTTTGATGACTTCCACAAAATTGCTGTTCCACCGCAAAGGAAAACATACCCGGTTTGTGACTTTTTAGTATGCGGGTCCGATAGGTACTCAAAGATTTCAAGATAGCCAACCAAATTCAATTCATTGTTCCTTCTATAGAACAAACCGAGATCTTTGCTTCCTTAGAGGTAATGGAAGACGCCCTTAACCCCTTTCCAATGCCTTTGGTGGGTTACGCAGCATCTTAGTGCTAGCAAATTCACAGCGAACGCAATGTCGACCTAGTGCTATTCAAGAAGGTATATGAGTGCCCCAATTGCACTCAAAAATGGGAATTCGCTCCCAGGACTTCCTCCTCTTCTCTAGGCCTGCGGGTCTAGAGTGCGCTTGGAGTGACCTTCCGACCATTGGGGTCTTTGCGGGGTATGCCTTCTCAAAACCAAATCTCTCCAACACTTTCTGCATGTAGGAAGATTGGTGTACCAAGATTCCGCCTTGGACATGTTCAAGCTGCAAGCTTAAACAGAACTTGGTTTTACCCAAGTCTTTCATTTCAAATTCAGACTTCAAGTATGTGCATGCTTCTTTAATTTCTTCATCCGTCCCAATGATGTTCAAGTCATCTACATAGACGGAGATTATACAAAATCCATTCGGGGATCGTTGTATAAACACACATGGACAATCTTCGATGTTCGTGTAGCCTTTCTTGCAAAGAAAGTCACTCAAGCGATTGTACCACATTCTTCCCGATCGCTTTCAAATTTATACAGTGATTTCTCCAATTTCACACTGTATAGGTTTCTGTTTGCTCTGTCTTGGTTCGGGATAGGGATACCTTCCGGTACTTTCATGTATATCTCTGAATCCAAGTTTCCATACAAATATGTTGTGACAACATCCATTAGCTTTATTCTCAACTTCAAGTTGACTACCATTGAGATCAAGTATCTAAAAGTAATTTCACCCATGACCGGAGAATAGGTTTCTTCATAATCAACCCTAGGACGTTGAGTGAAACCTTGAACAACAAGCCTTGCAATGGTTGTTGCTCTTTTCATAGATTCTCCTATTGTCAGCGTATTAAGCGCTGGGGTACCCACGCAGCCGCATTAAGTACTGTCGCCAAGAGGACAGGTGGCGTTCAGGCCACTCCTCGAGGCGACCAGCCAAGGTGCTCGCCCAGAGGGCAGGTGGCGTTCAGGCCACTCCTCGGGGCGACCAGCGAAGGTGCTCGCCAGAAGCGAGTGGCGTCAGCCACTCCTCGAGGCGACCACCAAGGTGCTCGCCAGAGGCGAGTGGCGTTCGAGCCACTCCTGGCGACAGCGAAGGTGCTCGCCCAGGCAGTGTGTGATGCTCGAGCCACTCGAGGCGACCAGCCAAGGTGTGCTCGCCAGAGGCGGTGGCGTTCGAGCCACTCCTCGGCGACGGCGAAGGTGCTCGCCCAGGGGGCAGTGGCGTCGGGCCACTCCTCGAGGCGATCACCAAGGTGCTCGCCGGAGGGCGAGTGGCGTTGAGCCACTCCTCGGCGACGGCGAAGGTGCTCGCCAGGGGACAGTGGCGTTGAGCCACTCCTGGCGTAGTTCCGAGAATCAACCCCGTAATCTGGCTACAGGCGAAGGGTCAAGGGTATTTAATGCGAGACGTGCGCATTAATTGCGAGTATGAAGAGGCGTGGTGTGGCGGCGCGTCTTCCCTAGCGCGCATTAATGATGGGTGGCGCCGAATCGACATCCCCTCTCTCTGGCGGAGCATGCAGGGTGACAGACGGCGTGGGCCCAAGGCGAAGTCTAAGTCAGCTAGACAGACATTAAATGTGATGTAAGAGAATATGACGGGTGCATTAAATGTCTCAGAGTATCGTGTCGACGCTTGCTTTACGCAAGCTTGTAAGCCCCATGCGCCTCAGTAGGCCGAGTATAAAAGGGAGCTAGGATGCATGGGAGAAGGTTCTGATCCTTGGTTGGCGAGAACCTCGAGAGGGTCTTCTTCCCGACCTTGTAAGAACCTTGAACTCAGAGGAAACCACCAAGCAGGACTAGGTCATTACTCCTGTGGAGGGCCCAAACACAGGTAAACTCGATTGTCTTCTTGCTTGCTTCCAACATCCGTTCTTCCTGTCTTTGGAGCGGTTGCCACAAAAGCCCCGATCCGAATCTCTCAAGCACCCGAGTCTTAGGGTGCCTGTTGGTTAGTAATGGCCAAAGGGCGCGCTGTAGGGGCCGAGTGGTTAGATCGTTCCTTTCTTCCATTCCTTTTGAGGAGTTTGCAAGAATCAGAAGATCATCGGTATGGCGGAATCTCATCGCCAGCGTAGCGCCTCTCCGAGGAAAGCGGCGCGGCCGATCTCGGCCCCGGTAAGGGAGTCGGGTCAGCCGGTCCTTCATGGCGGGAGGGGCGCGAGCCGCATCCAAGCCCTGAGTTCGGCCGGTCCGGGCGCTTGTCGTTGGGGGGAAGATACCCCAATGCAAAGCCTTCATGCGGCCGGTTGCTTCGGATCATCCTCCTGGTCCAAGCGACGGCGACACCCCACCACCCCTTGGCTCCAGGACATTGCCCGTCTAGTGGACTCGGCCAGCCGAAGTTCTTGTGGCATTTCAGCCGGGGCTTGGCGTCCTCCGCCAAGGAGTTCGTATGGTGGATGCACAAGCTTCGATCGCTTCTTTGGCGACTTCTCGGCCGCGAGAGCCGTGATAAAGGGAAGGGAGTATCGGCCGCAGCTCTCGCAACAGGGGACGTGGCACAAGCTTCAGATCTTCCGCGCAGTACTCCCATGCCGGAGGAGAACCGCTGGGATCTAAGGGCACGCCTCAACGAGGGGCGGCTCAATGGGCGACGATCCGCGTCAAGTTCTTCAGAGGCGTCATCCGCAACGACGCGCCAAACCCCCGCTGCCGGTCAGTCAGGAGGGAGCTTCCCCTTCCGACTCTGGGGAGAGTGTAGACTCGCACTCCTCGACCCCATCTCAGGGTCAGGGGGCTGGTGGGCGACACTACTCCCCATATAATGTTGGGTGCCAGGCGTTTTCCCTCCGTCTACGCCAATCGGCGTGGCCAGAAAGATTTCGTCCCGCGCCCATCGAGAAGTATGACGGCACCACCAACCCTGAAGAATTCCTGCAGATTTATACGACGGTGGTGCGTGCTGCCGGGGGGTCAGATAGAGTTATGGCCAACTACTTCCCGATGTCGCTGACAGGCTCCGCCCGCTCCTGGCTGCTGAACCTTCCTCGGGGTTCGGTACACTCGTGGGAGGAAGCGTGCGACATTTTTGTCGCCAACTTTCAGAGGCTCCTACGCTCAACGGGTGTGGAGGACGACCTCCACGCTTTGGAGCAGAGAGGAGGGGAGTCACGAGGGGGTTTATTCGGCGGTTCAGCCATTGCATAACACGATCCCCTGATCTCTGAGCGTCCGGTTATTATTGCGTTCGGAGGGTTAGGGATCAGAAGATGCGGGAGAAGATGGCTACCCGCACTGTCGCTACCACTTCCGAGCTTTTCTCCCTGGCTCACAAGTGTGCCCGGCGTGGAGGCTTCGGAAAGGTGCAGCAGGCCCTCAAACCCCGAAGCCGGGCGTCAAGTCCTCCGACCGTAAAAAGAAGAAGCGCAAGAAGGCCGTCGCGAGAGGTTTTGGTGGCCGATCCGGAAGCCAAGCCTCGGTGGCGGCGATCGAAGCGAAGGAGAGATCGCCGGACGGCCGAGACAATCGCAGGGACCGCCGTTCTCCCGCCATGAAGACGACAGGGCAAGCCATACGCCCCATCCACCGCACAAATGGGCACGACTTGGAAGATTGCCAGGTTGTGTCCAAGTTGGTGGAAAAGCGGCTCAAGAAAGCGCCGCGAAAAGGATCGCGAAGATGATGACGACGAAGATGACACCCCACCGGCTTTCCAACAAGCCGAGCACACGGTGGCATACATTCATGGGGTTCGGCCACCTACTCTTCCAACTCGCGATACAAGCGGCGAGCCGAGACAGTGTGTGCCACCATGCGAGCCTCGGACGAGTCGAGGCTTTGAAGTGGTCGGATCAATCGATCACTTTCGGTCGGGCCGACCACCCTGAACACTTCAGGCCCAAACCATCTCCCGATCGTGGTCGCCCCTACGGCCAGGAATGCGAAGCTTAGGCGAGTACTAGTTGATGGAGGAAGTGCCATCAACTCGCTTTGGCCGGGCGTATCAAGCACTCCAAATACCTTATGAAGAATCGCTGCGCCGCGACCGCTTTTTATGGAATTGCCCGGGATGGGCCTAATGCCTGGGACAAGTCCAGCTGCCCGTCACGTTAAGCGCGAAAACTTCCGGACGGAGCTCATCAATCTCGAGGTCGCCGACTTCGACCTCCCTTACAACGCCCGCTTGGCGGCGGCGTTAGTCAAATTCATGGCGATTACGCATCATGCTTATTTGTCGATGAAGATCCCTGGCCGAAGGGCCCAATTGTGGTAAAGGTGGACAAGCTCAAGCCTTGCGCCTCGAAGCAAGTACAAGACTTATTTGGAGCCGCTGTTTTGGCGTGGCACTGAAGATCCTCGAGCGCCTCCGGCCAAGGCTCGCGCTTCACCCAGTCCCTTGGGTGAGGTGAAGGTGGTCCCCGTGGGTGAGGAAGGCTCGGGCAAGGTTGTTAGAATTGGCGCCGATCTCGATGCCAAATAGGAAGACGCGCTTCGTCACCTTCCTCCGGTCTAATCTAGATGTGTTCGCTGGGAACCATCCGAGATGACCGGGGTTCCTAGGAGGTGATCGAGCACCGACATAACGCTACCTCGGAGCGCACTCCATCCGACAGGAAGATCCGGAGGCGGCGCCAGAGCGACAAGAAGCCATTCGGGAAGAAGTGGAGAAGCTATTGCAAGCCGGAGTTGTGCGGGGAAGCCGCCTACCCCGAATGGTCGGCTAACCCCTGCTCGTGAAGAAGTCCAATGGGAAGTGGCGAATGTGTATAGACTTTACCGACCTCAATAAAGCACGCCTAAGGACCCTTACCCTCTGCCAAGGATTGACCTCGTTGTCGATTCTACTACAGATGTGAAGCTCTATGTTTCCTAGACGCCTACTCAGGATATCATCAGATTAGAATGGCGCAGGAAGACGAAGAAAAGACGGCCTTTGTGACCTCTTTTGGTGTGTACTGTTATGTTCGAATGCCCTTTGGGTTGAAGAATGCCGGATCTACCTACCAGCGAGCCATGCATATTGTATTCAAGTCACAAATTGGGAAGAACCTGGAGGTATATGTTGATGACTTGGTGATAAAAGCTAAGGCCGCTGATGGGTTGGTTGAAGATCTGGAGGAAACTTTCTCCCATCTCCGGCACTACTGCTTAAAGTGAATCTGAGAAGTGCGTGTTCTGGTGTCGTCAGGAAGTTGCTTGGCTTCTGGTCTCCACCAGCGGGATCGAAGCCAATCCTGCACAAGATTGAAGCAATTGAGCGAATGAAGCCACTGTCCTGGCTCAAGCGACTTTGCTTAGCTGGTCGCTGGCCTCCTCGGCCAGGTTCATAGCCTTTGGGAGAAAAGTCTCCCATTGTTCAAGCCGATGAAGAAGACTAATTCCTTCGAGTGGACCGGAAGCCAGCAGCATTTGAAGATCTGAAGAAGTATCTCTCCTCGCCTCTGTCTGGTCGCCCGAGCCCGGTGAGCCGCTTCTCCTTTATGTAGCGGCAAGCCCCTCGGCGGTGAGTCTGACACTAGTAGCAGAGCGAGAGGCGTCTGTGGCCGGTCTATTATGTGAGCAAGGTGCTGCATGATGCTGAAACTAGGTATCCCGAGGCCCGAGAAAATGGTGTATCTTTGTCTTTGGTGGCATCAAGAAAAGCTGCGACATTATTTCCAAGGAAGGGAGATCACTTTGTGGTCTCCTCGTATCCTCTGCGGAGATCCTTCACAATCGTGAAGTCGAAGGTCGACGCTAAGTGGTCTGTCGAGCCGGGGAATTTGGCTTCAAATTTGCCCTCGTGACCGCTTATCAAGAGTCAAAGACTGGCGGACTTCATTGTTGAATGGACTCCGGCAGATGGGGAAGATAAGGAAGTCCCCGTGCCCACGCCTTGACGCTCCTCTTCGATGGATCCTTCAGGCTCGAAGGCGCGGGGGCTGGGTTCCTCCTGGTCTCCCGGCCAGGACCCTCAAATATATAGTCGTCTGGACTTTAAAGCTACCAACAATGTTGCGGAATACGAAGCGATTGCTGGCTGGGCTCGAGCCGCTGCCATCGGCGTCTGGCGCCCTCTGCATTAAAGGCGATTCTTTCTTTGGTCATCAACCAGGCAAGGAAGGACTTCACCTGCTCTGATCCCGTCATGGCGGCTTACAGCGGAGGTTAGAAAGATGGAGAGACACTTGAAGGGCTAGGGTATACACACATACCCCGGCGACAATTATTTAGCGGACGAGCTCGCTCGGCTCGCCTCGACAAGAGCCCTGTTCGGTGAGTCTTTGAAGAAAGGCTTCGCGATCGCCCATCTCGGCCCGTCTCTGGTGGGGAGGATGGTGATCTTTGCTTGACCCTCACCTCGGATGGGAAGGCGACGCTGCCTATTGCAACCCCGTTTACGGTGGGGGCGATGGTGGCGCCGCCCGTACGCTGCAGGAGGAAAGGTGGCACGGTGGAAGCGGCAGCCAGCGGAGTACCGGACGATCACTCTGTGGTCGCCGTGCTTGGACCGGGAAGGCACATGGATGGACCCGATCCTGGCCTACTGCGGGATAAAGTATGCCCCGACGATGATGCGTCACCGAGAAGATAGCGCGAAGGCCAAGCGCTACACCCTGGTAGATGGGGACTGCATCACGGGTGGAAACGGAGTTCTTCAAGTGCATCACTCGGGAAGAGGGAAGCATTTTGCTTTACGATATCCATGGAGGCGTGTCAAAGGAGCCATTTTTCCGGTGAACCTGGTGGGAAAAGCTTTCCGCCACGGGTTCTATTGGCCAATCGCCCTCCAGGATGCTTTAGCCGTGGTGAGGAGATGCGAGGCGTGCGATTCCACGCCAAGCAAATCCACCAACCAGCCCAAGCTCGCAAACCATCCCGCCTCATGGCCCTTCGCGGTGCTGGGGCTGGATATCTGAGTCCGTTCGCGGGCCCACGAGAGGCTACACTCATCTATTCGCCGTTGACAAGTTCACCAAGTGGGTGGAAGCTGAAGCCGTGAGAACCATTACTGCGCCAGCGGCTGTCAAGTTCATGCGAGGGATCTTCGCCGCTTCGGTCGCCAACCGTATCATCACCGACAATGGCGCCCGATTCACCAGCGCCGCTCGGACTTTGCGAAGAAATGGGCACGAAGGTCTGCTTTGCCTCCGCTGCCCATCCAAGAAGCAACGGCCAAGTTGAGCGAGCCAATGCACCGCGTCTGAAGGGCCTCAAGACTCGGGCGTTTGATCGACTTCACCGGCGTGGCTCACGGTGGGTTGAAGAACTCCGGCGATCTTGTGGTCACTCGGACCACTCCCGGCAAGCTCTGGAGAGACTCCATTCTTTACGGTTTACGGAGCGGAGGCATCCTCCCTTGAGAATTGACATTTGGGTCGCCGCAGCGTTGCTGCGTTCGCGGAAGAAGATCAGGAAGAGATGCGCCAAGACGATGTCAATCTCTGGAAGAAGCCAGGATCGTGCGGCCTGCGCGCCGCTCGGTATCGGCAAAGCCTCAGGAGGTACCACGCCGCCGGTCGGTGAGAGAACATCGGCGTTGGGCGACTGGTCTTGCGAAAGATTCGATCGCAGGTGGGTTGCACAAACTGTCTCCCAGTGGGAGGGCCCCTTTAAGGTGGTTTCGGTCTCTCGACCCGGCGGTCAGTTGGCCACCGAGGGCGGGAGGAATCGCGAACTCGCAGAATATAGAGAACTGCGCCAAGTTCTACCCTTGAACGGTTGTAAGTTTCAGGTTTTGTTCTCGCGCCGGTCGAATCATGTCTGTCTCGCTCGACTAGCCGGGAAACGACAACTGTTGTTCGTAAATTAAGTATTACGTTCCGTTGTTTTTTAGCGGTTACTTCATGCCTTTACAGTTGCTGTTTCATGGCAAAGTGTTCGAGCGATCACTCTAGTCCGCCACCTCGTGAGCGCCAGTGGCAAAGCGGGACCACTCTGTAAGTCGCGGCGAACAGATTGGGCAATTGGGCGGTGGTTTGAACTCGGCTCCGGCACGGCCATGACACTCGGGTGTCCCGTGAAGTGGCGATTTAAACACTGCTACCAAAAGCCTACATCCTGTCACGTCTTACACTGTGTCCGCCCCGCGGAGGCCACAAGGGTACGTGTTGTTTGCAGGACTGTAAAGCGACGAGAAAAGAATCGCCCGGACACAAGGGGTGTTTTACTCCCTTCTTTTTTCCTTCTAAGCCTTAAGCCAAGCAGTAGCACTCGAGTTAATGCTGGCGATCAGTAAGGTGGAAGGCTAAGAAGACAAGTTAAACATTGCTGAATAAGTCTAAAAAATGTCATGTCTATTCCATGAAAGTGCTTTACAAAAGTTGTTGCAGGACAGCAAGTTAAAAGGAGAAAGAAAAAAAAGGAGAAAGGGAAAAAGGGTCTAGGCTATCCTATCCTTCTTCCTCCTCGTCCGCCATCATGCCAAGCATCTGCAGTGGTCTTCCGCGAGGGTCCGACGTCGGCGCTTGATGCCCGTCTTCTGGCTGCTTCGGTAGCGGGGTTGACCATCTCGGTGGCGGCAATGACGTGGTCGGCGGCCGCCGCACCAGCGCCTCCGCCTCACTTGATCTCCTTCAATCCTCGACGGCGGCGGAAGGATCAAAGTTGGCGTCCTTAGACGCCAAAGACGCCAGAACGAACGCCGCGATAGCGGCCGCCATCGCGCGCGTCCTTCTGAGTGGACCCGCCATCGGCGGCGGAAGCCGGCGGTGAAGTCCGCGATCCGACCGAGGCGTAAGGCGTAGGCGCCGGCCGCTTACGCTCGATGGCGCTTGCTGCACCAACCCGATGGAGCGAGGCTGTCCTCCATCCGGCCGGCGTACCTCAAAGATCCGCAGAGTGTTCGCCTCGGTGACCGATGCGGTTCGTCACGCGCCTCGAGCTCTTCCATGAGCTCGGCGCGCGAGTGGCCTCGCTCCCGCTCCCCACCAGGCTCCGCTCCTTCCTTTCCACTCGATCATAAATCAGCCACCTCGCCGAGGCGGCCGATCTCGATGGCGGCGTCGGCCGTTGCCTGCCTCGGCGAAAAGCGGTGGCTGGTGTGGGAGTAGAGCTGTCCAAAGCGGCGCTGAAGCATCTGCGTCCGCCCGAAGGAACGGAGTCCGCGGGAGGATCCGAGTGGGCCGTGGCCCAGCGCCTCCGCACAAAGCGGCCGGCCGGCCGGCGCATGCCGATCGCCGGCTTCTTCGTCTGGCGGATCACCGCCGCTCCGTCCGCTACCTCAGCCCGGCCGCCCGCAGGAGCGGTAGGGGTCTGGCGCGGTGCCCTGGAACAAGCAAAAGCAAGCAAAGGTAAGGCTCCATTCGAAGGTTAAAAAGTTTTACCGTCCCTTTTTTTTTTGTGTGTTTCAAGGATTCTGGTACCTGGGCTGAGGCCTCGGAAACCGAGGTACTCCCGGAGTGAGAATCAGCCCTCGAGGCACCGGCGCCTCGGTGGCGGTGGCGAGGACCGCTCCACCGGAAGCGCTGGCGGTCAATCGCCGGTGGATCCGCCAGCGGCGCTAGCGGTCGGCGGCGGTGGCGGTGGCGGCGAGGATCTTTGCGGTGGTCCGCCAGCGCGCCGGCGTGAATCGGCCGCCGGTATGTGATGGCGGTGGCGCGAGCTGCAGCGCCGTCGATCCGCCGGTAGCGCCGGTGGGTCGGCCGCCGGCGATGGCGTGGCGGTGGAGGAAGGCCGGCCGGTCGATCGGCGCGGCGCTGTAACGAATCTGGCGGTGATGGCGAGGCGAGCGTCGCGACCGTTGATGAAGAGCCCCGCGGTGAGAGAAGTCCCCGATGGCGGGTCGCGAAGATCCGGCGGCCGGCGAAGATGGCCCCGATAGCCGTGGTCGCTGGGCGTTCGATGGGGGCGATGTCGTCGGCAGGGCGCTTGTTCCTCCACGGTCGCCGGTAGGAGTGCCGCGGATTATCGAGGCCCTTGATGGGCGATGATGGGCGTCCCCATGGCGTCCATCTTGGGCATCGCCTTGACGATCTCCGCCGGATCCGGAGGGTGCATGTCGCTGAGTGGAAGCGCAGCCTCGGGGAAGGGTGGAACGTCGCTCAATCGATCGCCCCATCCAGAAGCGATTCTGCGGCAAGGCCCAGCCTCTCCACTGACAAAAAAAAATGATGAAAGAATGATGATGATGAAGAAGGAAGGTATAAAAGCTTACCTCCAGGAATCGTCCGAGTCCCGTCATCCACGCCCAGATAGTGCCAGTGGGCGGTCTTGCGGCGCAAAGGACTAATCCTCGGGACACGAAGTCCCGGAGAACCATGCCTCCGTCGGCCACTTGTCGCGGCCGATCAACCCGAGCCAACATTGCAAGTAGCTCGGGCGTGTCGGCGGCGATCGGAGATCAGTCTCAATGATTTGCTGCCCGCTCCGGTGGGAAGCCCCAGAACTTCAATGCCGCTTATCGTCTTCAACGTACAACCATTCGTGGCGCCACATTTTCCGGTGGATCGAGTCTCCATTGGAATGTAGCGGCATAACGGCCCCGATCTCTAAGTCGCAGATGGCAAAGCACCGGAGATGTTGGAGCCCTGGCCGACGCGAGCGAGAAGAAGGAGCGGAAAAGGAGAAGATTGGGCATTACCCCTATGAACATCTCACAGAAGTGGGCAAAGACGGAGAGGAGCACAATGGAGTTAGGGGGAAGGTGGATGTTGTGAATGTCGTAGAAGTTGAGGACGGCGATGTAGAAGTCCGAGATGGGCGGGACCAAGCCCACCATCATCGCCCAGACAAAGAAGATGACTTCCCGGTGGCCATCAGAGCGGCTTGATCCGGCCAGATCTTTGAGCGCCATGAGCGATCACCTTGGAGCACTTAGCGGCGGTGTTCTCTTCCACAGTTGAAGGAGGGAGGACAGGAGTCGGAGAGTGTAACACCCCAAAATTTTGCTTTTCTTAAATTCATGTGTGATTTGGCACTTTGGTGAATTTTTGGAATTTTCTGGAATTTATTTGGATTTATTTGGAATTTATTTGAATTTATTCCATTTTGAAATAATTAAAGAATTTAATTTTGCAAATAAAATTTTGTTGAAAATATTTTATTTGAGTCCAAAATGTTCCAAAATATTTTGAATTTTTCGAATTTTTCAGTCTTTTGCTATTTTTAATGAATTAAATGAATTCTTGGGAATTATTTTAAATATTAAATCGCTGGAAAATACGAGTGGGTTTGGATCGTTCATCCGATCGAGCCCGAGTCGGACTCGAGTCCGAGTCCAGGCCGAACCACGCTCGAGCCGCGAACGAAGTCGGGCGGACTCAGGGCACGTGGACCGTCGGATTTCGATCCAACGGCTAAGAGCTTGCCACGCGTCGGCCGTCTGAGTGTCCGGGTCCGGGCCGGGTCATGCGGTTCGATCCTAGCCGTTGGTTACGAACACGTGGGCCGGGCGCGGCGTCGTCTTCCGATGTCCGGGCGGACTCGCCATCGCGCCATGACCGAACTCCGTTAGGGTTCGAGGATTCCGCGAATCCGTGGCCTATTTAATGACCGAGACCCTTACGAGGATCGCCATGACCAGCGCCGCTTTTTCCTATTGTCTCCGCGTGGCGCCCTGCTGAGGCCGCAATCCTCGCCGTAGTTGCTTAGGGCTTCACCTCGGTCATTGTTGCGTTCGCCGTCACGGAGCTCCTCCGCGTCCGTGGCGATTCGAGCCCGTCAAGCCAAGCCGCAACCGAGGCGCGACTCACCTCGTCGGAGGGGCATCAAATCGCCGTGCCGTGGTCGTCCCCCTCCACTCGGCTGACTGCGCCGCCGCCACCGCCGACTACGCAAAGCTTCTCCGCCGTGCGATCTTCATCGAACGGTCCAGGTTAGCCCACATCACACCGTAGAAAAACCAGATTAGATCTAAACCGTTAGATGGAAATCGTGCGACCTAGGTTAGATCTATTCTCGACCCTTGGATTTAGATCCAACGGCCAGGGCTATATCAGCGTAGATTGAATTCGGGTGGATCATATCCGTTCGATCGGGAATCAAGGGCTGTGATGCACCCATGTGTCACACGCAGCCGGGGCGTCTTGGCGTGTACGGCCATACCTGCCGTGCACACTGCAGCGGTCGGTCATTGTGTTGGTCCCGCGTGTCGAAGACTTGGCCGTGGGCCGTGTCCGCGTAGACCCGAGCCAAGCGTGGACCAAGTCCATGGACCGGTGACGTCGACCAGCCAATCGAGAGGCTGCCACGTGTCCATGCCGACGCAATAATTAATTTCGAAAAGAAAATGATTTATTAATTCGAAATATTGATTCAAATTTAGATTCAAACTTCAAACGCTTATAACTTTTGCGTTTCAACTCCGATTTGAGTGATTCAAATTTCTAAATTTGTATAAAATTGAGATCTACCTAAATATGAATTTTATTTAATTTTTGGAATAAAGTTTTTCTATGTAATAGTATTTAATTGATTATTTAAACTTTAAATAATAATAACTTTTGCATTTAACTCCAAATTTGTGATTCAGTTTCTAAAAATCCAGAAAATTACGTTCTCTCTGTTTATGGATTTAATTTGGAGTTTTGTGATGTTTTTTCCTAGTGTTTATTTTTGTATTTGCTATTTGCACGCTACGAGTAGGCGTTGACGTGCCTGAAGGATTCGAGGGAGAAGTGTTGACTCAGGATCCAACTCAAGACCAAGAGCAAGTACTTTTTGAAGGCAAGTTGTGCTTTGACCATGTTGATCCTATTTCGAAATCTATTTTGATTTAAACTATTGCATGCTGGTTCAATTAGAAAGATATTTTATTTAAACATGGGGGTTAGATAAATACCAATTTCTTTGTATGACACCTTGATTATCTAAGTATGTGCCATGATCCTCGTCACCCCTAGTTGTGGTTTACTAGTTGGACATTATTAAATTGCCAATATGGGTTTAGACCAGTTGTAGTATCTTTGCTTAGACACGCTACGTGCTCACGACATGATTTTGGACAATCAAATGATAATATGGACTTAATGATATATTGAACTGTTTTGGAAAAGTATCATGTGATGTTGGCGGCACGTGGTGCATGGTAATCAAGCGGGGTTTGATAAATGATTTCGGCCAGGGGCATGTGGCAAGAGTAATCAGGTGGGCGGTTGTGGCATTGGGAGTGTTGATTTGGTTTTTCGGGTAGTCTTGCCCTGGTCACTCTAAGGACTTAACCTTGCAAGCCTTTGAACTGGGTCATACTTGCAACCACATGGCTGGAATGGGGCGGCCCTAGTTGACTAAGTCGCTAAGGACTCACTTGTGGAGCCTCGAGGGTGTCGATTACACCGTTTGTGTGATTATGCGGGGAGGCGTATCGTGGGCTGTGGCAGTACCCATCTAACGGTGTCTTGGTCCCATACTTTGCCTTGGCTAAGGAAGGGATGGTGTAGAGCACTGACAGGAGAGGACCACTGTGTTGTTTGAGGCTTAGAAAGGCTTTATTACTGGGAACTTCGCCTTTGTGGTGTTTATTTGTATCTTGTGGGTAAAGTGCAAAACCTCTGCAGAGTGTAGAATCTATTTGAATAGCCGAGTCCACGGTACTGGACAATGCTCGGGAATTACAGTCAAGGGGTAGACTTTCTGAAAATAACTTGGTTTTGAAAAGATGGGTTGGTTTAACAATGAAGATGATGGAAATGTGGTTTAGGATGGGAAAAATGTTTATTAAATTTCTTGAGAAGTTATTTATGCTTTACTTATTTCTACTGCTTTCGAATCTACTTTTATTACTTGTCAAAAGGCATTTCTTTGCAAATATACCTGAGCTATTCCTTTGTACCAAGCCATGCATATAGTATATTAGCTTGCATTACATGCATGACTTCTTGAGTACCAAGTACTCACCCTTGCCTCAACACAATACCAGTTGAAGAGGAGACTACGCCAGTTTCGGAGGAGGAGTTCCAAGAGGACCCGTCTAATTAGGGATGCGAGCCCGATCGGTTGCTGTGGTATCTTGGATGGCGCCCACAGTTTATTTGATTTTCATTCTTGTTATTTCTCTTTTAATAAGTTTCGCCTTGCAAGGCATATATTTGTAACTTGGCCATAAGGTCGAGTAACCCTTTGATTATTTAAATAAAGTACTTTGATAGTATCGTTTGGTATGATTGTGATATATACCGATGTTAAGGTTGTATGCACTAAGCGCGTTCCTGGACTAGTCTTTGAATACCTGAGAGGTCCGGATTTGCAAATTCGGGGTCCCGACAGAGGTGGTATCGAGCCATACTTGGTATGAGGCTCAACCCTAAGCTAGAATGGTCGTAGTGAGGATAAAACCTATTTTCTAAAGCTAAAAATTTGTGAAGACAAGAAATGACATCTCGACTTATCCCCTTCTCTCTTTTCTTGTCTCTTGCTGAAATTTTCCCTTACCTTGTCACAATTTAAAAATTAGGGTTCTTACGTAAAGCACTCTTGTGACAGATGGAGGAAGAGTTCAACTACGTTGATCTGGGAGTTAGTCACGCCGCGGAACTTTGGCATATGCTCTGAGACTCTCGGAGATTTTGAGAAGCCCCAATACCAAGTAGAAGTGATCGACAAGCGGGATTGATCAAGGCTTGTGGCGTGAGGATTGAGGTACTGCTAGGAAAAGGGCCAGGCAATCGCCCGATACAACTGACCTTTGCCGGAGATCTACAATGCGGATGGGTATCCAAGAAGTATCACGACGGCGCCAATGCGGCACATTACCCGTATCTACGCGAGAGTTGGAAATGCGGTGTTAGTTACCATCGGCGCGGCGATAACCTTCGACCGAAGGCGATTCAGGATGAGGATGCCACGGTTACACAGTTGGCACGATTTATTGTCGCCAGGAGGATGTACTAGATAATACAAGCAAGGAGCTACAGAAGGCCCGCAAGGAGATCACGGCGAGAGAAGAGCGAGATGGCGGGAAGCTCAAGAGTATGTGGCACATCTTCTGCGAAGGATTGGCGAGTTGGAGATGACTTTATGCGGACCAGACCCGAGCGATACTCGAGCTACGAGCGAGATCGGAAGAGTCGAGATCTCGATGAGGACACGCTTCTTCGACTACCACGGATGACACGATTCTTTGGACATGGCAATCGTTTGGCGCCTATGCCCACGACAGATCCGTACCAGGCCGTGGAGGTTTTCGATGAGTGAGCATAGGTTCTATAGTGAGACTCCTTGGCAGAGTCGAGTCATAGAATAAAGAGTCACCCTTTAGGCGTTAGACTCGAGTTAGTTCGATTTGGATTTGCTTTGTTTCTTTGAGTGTGTAGTATGTGTTGCAAGGCCCTTAGGCATTGTAGCGACCATACCAAGTTATTAATAATAAAGTTGGACCTTAAGGCTACACCTTTTCGCCCACATAAGTTCCATATTACTTGTCTATTCTTGTTTCCCTCTCATCTCTAAACCTAGAGCGAATCGGCGGATGGTGAACACCGTGGGAACTTTGGAAGCAATGGGAGTGGTTCTCGCCAAGAAAACCCCAATGATGGAGCACCGCCGCCGCTGGATATGCAGAATTTTGGAGCTTTTCTTGCTGCCCGGACTCGATTGATGCATGCTATGATGCAACAAATGCAGCACGTCCTTTGCTCAGGCCACTGCTAATCAAGTTAATCAGGGGCCACGCTTGAGAATACAAGGTGTCGAGTTCATGAGAACTCACCCACCCACTTTCTCTGGGAATGCCAATCCATTGGAGGCCGATGATTGGTTAAGATCAATTGAGAGGAAGCTACACATAGCTCAATGCATAGGGAATGAGAAGGTACTTTACGCTTCTCATCGGTTGGAAGAACATTGCCGAATGGTGGGAGAACTTACGTGCCACGCGAGAGAACCCTCAAGATATCACTTGGGAAGAGTTCACGGTGCATTAAAGCCAGTATCACGTGCTGAAGGAATCATGGACCTTAAGAAGGAGGAGTTGAGCCTTTGAAGCAAGGTAATCGGCCCGATGGCGACTACGAACAAGTTCACTCGATTAGCACGCTCACGCTTTGAGGATGTAGCGACAGATAAATCGAGGCAGTCTCGTTTTATGAAGGGACTTAACTCGGGATTGCAAGTAGGGTTGATCACCCACACCTTTCCAGATTTCCAAGAGTTGGTGAATAAGGCACTTATTCTTGAGGACAAGCGCAAGGAACTGGATGAGAACAGGAAGCGCGAGGATGCAACGACAAGGATCACGCCCGAGAACGCATAGCGCTTGAGAGTTGCACCAAATCAATTCTTGATTCCAACCACGAGAATGCAACAAGGACACCATCCCGGCACCAAGACACGCCAATCGGAACTACCAAACCCGGCCCCGCTAGAAACACTACTCCGTGCGAAGCGAACAAGGAGGCGCCATGTTACAATCAAGCAACGAGCCAGGACACTTTGCCATGATTGTCCAAAGAAGACAGCGAGGCGACCCGATTCGCTTCAACCTAGGAACCACCCAGCTAGGGCGCCAAAGACCAGGAGCCACACCAGACCGTGGTGAGAGGCCGAGTCAACCATGTCACCGCGGATGCAGCTGCGAGAATGCTACCAGACGTCGTCTTGGGTAAGTTACTTGTTAACTCGATACACCTGTGATTTTGTTTGACTCTGGAGCTTCGCATTCGTTTGTTTACGCAAGGCTTTGCTGCTAGGAATGACTTGAGAATTGCAAGACTTAAGTGCATGCTTTTAGTTCAAACCCTGGTTCCAGAACTCCGAGCGGAAGTAGGATGTTAGGGTGAGAATACTAATAGATGGAATAGAGTTCCTAGCAAACCTTATAATTTTGGAGACCAGGACCTTAGATGTTATATTGGGAATGGATTGGTTATCCAAGCACAAGGTGTATTGGATTGTGGGCGAAGGACTATCTCGATTGAGAGCAGTGTGGGAAGAAAGTGGAATTTCAAGCCCACTGCGGTTTAGAGATGGACAGTTGATGGTTACTTGATGCCAAGGCAATCGGCATAGAGGATGTCCCAAAGTAGTGAATGAGTACCCGATGTTTTCAGAAGATCTACAGTATGCCGCGAGACGAGGACATAGAGTTTGTGATAGAGCTTGTACCTGCACAAAGTACCGATAGCAAAGAGACCCTATCGGATGTCTACTGAGGAGTTGGTAGAGATGAAGAAGCTTGACTAGAAGAGTTAATGGAGAAAGGATCTATCGAGGCCAAGTTCGTCACCGTGGGGAGCACCGGTTTTGTTTGTCAAGAAGAAGGGCGGGAGTTTCGGGATGTGCATTGACTACCGTGCACTCAATGAAGTCACCGTGAAGAATAAGTATCCGCTACCCAGGATTGATGATTTGTTTGATCGATTAAGAGGAGCCGGAGTTTTCTCAAGATTGATCACGAGATCGGGATACCATCGATTGAAGATCCGATCGAGAAGATATTAGAAGACTGCATTCTCGTCAAGATATGGACATTCTGAGTTTCTGATTATGTCCTTTGACTCGATTTAATGCGCCCGGCTTATTTCATGAATATGATGAATAAGGTGTTCATGGAATATTTGGACAAGTTTGTTGTCGTGTTCATAGACGATATCCTAATCTACTCCAAGGCAGAGGATGAACATGCCGAACACTTAAGGCGAGTTTTGGAAAAGGCGAGGAACAGCAACTTTTCGCCAAGTTCAAGCAAAGTGTGATTTTTGGAAGGACAAGGTGGAGTTTCTTGGACATGTAATGACCGCTTGAAGAGTCGCCGTGGATCCAAGCAAAGTAGAAGGCTGTGTTACATTGGGAGCGGCCGAAGGCTGTGACCCAGGTCGGAGTTTCCTTGGAATGGCGAGGATACTACCGCCGTTTCATTGAAGGCTTCTCGACAATTGCGAAACCTCTTACGCAATTCTGAAGAAGGAAAAGAAGTTTGCATGGGCGCGAGAATGTGAGAAAGGATTTGAGGAGCTGAAGAAGCGATTGACATCGGCACCGGTGTTAGTTCTCTGGGATGTTGCTCAAAGCTTCGATATTTATTGTGACGCATCGCGCCAAGGACTTGGATGTGTCTTGTCACGAGAATGGAAAGGTAAGTCGCTTATGCATCAAAGCGATTGAGGCCGCATGAGGAAAATTATCCGACACATGACCTAGAGTTAGGCTCAGTAGTGCATGCCTTGAAGATATGGCGTCACTATCGATTGGAAAGCAGATGTGAAGTGTATCACGGATCATAAGAGCCTTAAGTACATATTCACCGTCGGATCTGAATATGAGGCGAGAGGAGATGGTTAGAGTTGATCAAGGACTACAATGTTGGAATCCATTACCATCCGGGAAGGCCAGCGTAGTAGCCGATGCTCACGAGTCGGAAAAGCCATACCGTGAGTACGTTGCTAGCCACAAGTCGAGGATGAGTTATGTGAGGATTTTCGAGAAAATGAAGGTTGAGGTAGTACCTAGCGGATTCTTGGCCGCATTAGAAGTAAAGCCTACCCTAGAGAATCAGATCCGAGAAGGACAGAAGGATGATGACAAGATCCGCAGGATTAAGTCCGTCAAGGAGGAAGGCAAAGCGAGAGGACTTCAAGTTGGATGAGCAAGGCACGTTGTGGATGAAGGATCGTATTTGTGTGCCTAACAAAAGGAGTTAAAGCAAGCGATTTTGGAAGAAGCCCATGACTCAAGTACTCAATTCACCACAGAGCGCCAAGATGTATCGAGGATCTAAAGGAGAGATTACGGTGGCGAGTATGAAGCGAGAAGTTGCCGAGGCATGTTGCATTGTGCGGCGTATGCGAGAGAGTCAAGGCAATGCATCGAGAGACCAGCAGGATTGCTACAACCGTGAAGATACTGAGTGGAAGTGGGAGGAAATCGGAATGGATTTCATTACCGGTTCTTAGAAGACTCAAGGAGGTTATGACTCCATATGGGTTATAGTGGATCGCTTGACTAAAGTAGCCCATTTTATCCCGTGAAGACCACTTACTCGGAGATAAATTAGCGAGTTGTACATGATCGGGATTGTTTGTTTGCACGGAGTGCCAAAGAGGATTGTATCAGACGAGATGTACCCAATTTACCTCAAGGTTACGGAATAAGTTGCATGAAGCCATGGGAACCCGTTTAAACTTCAAGATACCTTATCATCCACAGACGGATGGACCAGGCCAGAAAGAGTCAACCGGTCACGGAGGATATGTTAAGAGCTTGTGCATTGGCTTATGCTACCTCTTGGGATAAAAGTTTGCCGTATGCGAGTTCGATTACAACAATAGTTATCGAGGCTAGTTTCTGAGATGTCACCTTTTGAGGCCTTTGTATGGTCGACCTGTCGGGACGCCATTGAATTGGAATGAGGCCGTGGCGCCCGTGTCTTTGGGCACGATATTCTTCAAGAGAGTGAAGAAGCGATTGCCGTGATTAGGGAAAGGTTGAAGATAGCCCAATCTCGACAGAAGAGTTATCTTGACAATAAATCGCCGAGACTTGAGTTTTGAACGAGAAGACTTTGTTTATCTCGAGTTACGCCTCTCGGGGAGTTAAGAGGTTCCATGCCAAAGGGAAACTTCGCACCCGTTATGTTGGACCATTTAAGATTTTGAGTCGCCGAGGCGAGTTGCTTACAGTGGAGTTGCCACGATCGTTAGCGAGGAGTACATGATGTATTCCATGTGTCCCGATTAAAGAAGTGCCTCAGAGTTCCTGAGAGCGGACACCGCTAGAGTCAATTGAGTTGCAAGAGGACTTGACTTATAAGGAGCATCCTGTGAGGATTCTAGACACAATGGATCGAGAAACTAGAAACAAGTCAACTCGTTTCTGTCGAGTTCTGTGGAGCAACCATGAAGAAAGCGAAGCGACTTGGGGCCTTGAAGAGGATTTGAAGAAAGAGTTTCCAAACCTATTCCTTTAGTAAGCCCTGAATCTAGGGGACGAGATTCTATTAAGGGGGGGAGGTTTGTAACACCCCAAAATTTTGCTTTTCTTAAATTCATGTGTGATTTGGCACTTTGGTGAATTTTTGGAATTTTCTGGAATTTATTTGGATTTATTTGGAATTTATTTGAATTTATTCCATTTTGAAATAATTAAAGAATTTAATTTTGCAAATAAAATTTTGTTGAAAATATTTTATTTGAGTCCAAAATGTTCCAAAATATTTTCGAGAATTTTGGAATTTTACGAGTCTTTTGCTATTTTTAATGAATTAAATGAATTCACGGGAATTATTTTAAATATTAAATCATTTGGAAAATACGAGTGGGTTTGTCTTGTTCATCCGATCAGCCCGAGTCAGACTCGAAGTCGAGTCCGACCGAACCACGCTCGAGCCGCAACGAAGTCGGGCCGCACTCCAGGGCACGTGGGACCAGTGATTTGATCCAACGGCTAAGAGCTTGCCCGCGTCGCCGTGCAGAGTGTCGGTCGGATCGGGTCATCTTGATTCGATCCTAGCCGTTGGTTACGAACACGTGGGCCGGTGGCGCGGCGTCGTCTTCCGTGTCGGGCGGACTCGCCACCGCGCCATGGCCGAACTCCGTTAGGGTTCGAGGATTCCGCGAATCAGTGGCCTATTTAATGACCGAGACCCTTACGAGGATCGCCATGACCAGCGCCGCTTTTTCCCTATTTGTCTCACTTGTGGCGCCTGCTGAGGCTGCAATCCCTCGCCGTAGTTGCTTAGGGCTTCACCTCGGTCATTGTTGCGTTCGCCGTCACGAGCTCCTCCGCCCGTCCGTGGCTTGATTCAGAGCCCGTCAAGCCAAGCCGCAACCGAGGCGCACTCACCTCGTCGGAGGGGCATCAAATCATTTGTGCCGTGGTCGTCCCCCTCCACTCCGGCGGTACGCCGCCGCCACCGCCGACTCAAAAGCTTCTCCGCCGTGCGATCTTCATCGAGCGGTCCAGGTTAGCCCACATCACACAGTAGAAAAACCAGATTAGATCTAAACCGTTAGATGGAAATCGTGCGACCTAGGTTAGATCTATTCTCGACCCTTGGATTTAGATCCAACGGCCAGGGCTATATCGCGTAGATTGAATTCGGGTGGATCATATCCGTTCGATCGGGAATCAAGAGGCTGTGATGCACCCATGTGTCACACGCAGGGGGCGTCTTAGCGTGGCACGGCCACCGCCGATGCACACACGCGCGCGAAGTCATTGTGGTAGGGTCCGCGTGTCGAAGACTTGGCCGTGGACCGTGTCCACCGTAGACCCGAGCCAAGCGTGGACCAAGTCCATGGACCGGTGGCGTCGACCAGCCAATCGAGAGGCTGCCACGTGTCCATGCCGACGCAATAATTAATTTCAGAAAAGAAAATGATTTATTAATTCGAAATATTGATTCAAATTTAGATTCAAACTTCAAACGCTTATAAATTTTGCGTTTCAACTCCGATTTGAGTGATTCAAATTTCTAAATTTGTATAAAATTGAGATCTACCTAAATATGAATTTTATTTAATTTTTGGACTAAAGTTTTCTCTGTAATATTATTTAATTGATTATTTAAACTTTAAATAATCATAACTTTGCATTTTAACTCCAAATTTGTGATTCAGTTTCTAAAAATCCAGAAAATTACGTTCTCTCTGTTTATGGATTTTATTTGGAGTTTTGGGATGTTTTGCCTAGTGTTTATTTGTGTATTTGCTATTTGCACGCTTTACTGAGTAAGCGTTGAAGTCTTAGGAAGGATTCGAGGAGAAGTGTTGACTCGGATCCAACTCAAGACCAAGAGCAAGTACTTTTTGAAGGCAAGTTGTGCTTTGACCATGTTGATCCTATTTCGAAATCTATTTTGATTTAAACTATTGCATGCTAGTTCAATTAGAAAGATATTTTATTTAAACATGGGGGTTAGATAAATACCAATTCGCTGTATGACACCTTGATTATCTAAGTATGTGCCATGATCCCGCGTCACCCTAGTTGTGGTTTACTAGTTGGACATTATTAAATTGCCAATATGGGTTTTAGGCCGTTTGTAGTATCTTTGCTTAGACACGCTCGTGCTCACGACATGATTTTGGACAATCAAATGATAATATGGACTTAATGATATATTGAACCTGTTTTGGAAAAGTATCATGTGATGTTGGCACGTGGTGCATGGTAATCAAGCTGGGGTTTGATAAACAGTTTTCGGCCAGGGGCATGTGGCAAGAGTAATGTCAGGTGGGCAGTTGTGGCATTGGGAGTGTTGATTTGGTTTTCGGGTAGTCTTGCCCTGGTCACTCTAAGGACTTAACCTTGCAAGCCTTTGAACTGGGTCATACTTGCAACCACATGGGTGGAATGGGGCGGCCCTAGTTGACTAAGTCGCTAAGGACTCACTTGTGGAGCCTCAGGGTGTCGATTACACCGTTTGTGTGATTGTGCAGGGGAGCGTATCGTATTTGTGGCCAGGTACCCATCTAGCAGTGTCTTTGGTCCCATACTTTGCCTTGGCTAAGGGAAGGGATGGTGTAGAGCACGACAGGAGAGGACCACTGTGTTGTTTGAGGCTTAGAAAGGCTTTATTCACGGGAACTTCGCCTTTGTGGTGTTTGATTGTATCTTGTGGGTAAAGTGCATAACCTCTGTGAGTGTAGAATCTATTTGAATAGCCGAGTCCGCAGTCTTTGGACAATGCTGGGAATTACAGTCAAGGGTAGACTTTACGAAAATAACTTGGTTTTGAAAAAGATGGGTTGGTTTAACAATGAAGATGATGGAAATGTGGTTTAGGATGGGAAAAATGTTTGTTAAACTTCTTGAGAAGTTATTTATGCTTTACTTATTTCTCGCTTTCGAATCTACTTTTATTACTTGTCAAAAGTCATTTCTGCAAATATACCACTGAGCTATTCCTTTGTACCAAGCCATGCATATAGTATATTAGCTTGCATTGCATGCATGACTTGCTGAGTACCAAGTACTCACCCTTGCCTCAACACAATACCAGTTGAAGAGGAGACTACGCCGATTTCGGAGGAGGAGTTCCAAGAGGACCCGTCTAATTAGGGATGCGAGCCCGATCGGTTGCTGTGGTATCTTTGGATGGCGCCACGAAGTTTATTTGATTTTCATTCTTTGTTATTTCTCTTTTAATAAGTTTCGCCTTGCAAGGCATATATTTGTAACTTGGCCATAAGGTCGAGTAACCCTTTGATTATTTAAATAAAGTACTTTGATAGTATCGTTTGGTATGATTGTGATATATACCGATGTTAAGGCTGTATGCACTAAGCGCGTTCTGGACTAGTGCTGAATACCTGAGGGTCGGATTTGCAAATTCGGGGTCCCGGCTGAGAGGCCATCGAGAATCGACTAAGGCGAAAGGAAGCTAAGGCGAGGAAGGAGCAGAGGCGAAAGCTTAAAACAGAACATGCCCCCGTCGCTGCTTATTTATAAGAATTCAAGGGAGAGCCTGGCGGGAAAAAGTCGAAGAGGCCGGCGGTTCGGATCTTGGGAAAACCAAAGCATTTTTCAAGGAAGTAGGCACGCCGTCCACGAAGCCACGGAAAGCCGCAGTGATATCCACCTCGGGACCGGAAAAGAGGCAAGTTTTTAAAAGACCGCGGCGTGCGTGGGCATTTATGGCCCCACCGGAGATTGAACCGATTCGGCGAAGAAAAAGAAAGAATAAAGACACTCTGGGTGGGCAGGGCTACTCTTGTCGGCGTATAAGCGCGGGGTACCTGCTAGCCGCATTAAATCTTGTCGCCAAGAGGGCGAGTGGCGTTGAGCCACTCCTCGGCGACAGCCAAGGTGCTCGCCAGAGGGCAGGTGGCGTTCGAGCCACTCCTCGGGCGACCGGCGAAGGTGCTCGCCAGAAGCGAGTGGCGTTGAGCCACTCCTCGAGGCGACCGGCCAAGGTGCTCGCCAGAAGGGCGTGGCGTTCGAGCCACTCCTGGCGACAGCGAAGGTGCTCGCCCGAGCGAGTGGCGTTCGAGCCACTCCTCGAGGCGACCACCAAGGTGCTTTCGCCAGAGGCGAGTGGCGTTCGAGCCACTCCTCGGGCGGCAGCGAAGGTGCTCGCCCGAGGAGACAGTAAGCGTTGAGCCACTCCTCGAGGCGATCGGCCAAGGTGCTCGCCGGGAGCGAGTGGCGTTCGAGCCACTCCAGGCGACAGCGAAGGTGCTCGCCAGGGGCAGTGGCGTTGAGCCACTCCTGGGCGTAGTTCCCGAGAATCAACCCGTAACTGTGCTACAGGCGAAGGGTCAAGGGTATTTAATGCGAGGCGTGCGCATTAATTGCAGAGTATGAAAGGTGTGGTGTGGCGCTGCGTCTTCCTAGGCGCGCATTAATGATGGGTGGCGCCGAATCGACATCCCCTCTCTCTGGCGGAGCATGCGGGGGGTGCAGACAGGGGGGCCCAAAGGCGAAGTCTAAGTCGGCTAGGGAGACATTAAATGTGATGTAAGAGAATATGGCGGGTGCATTAAATGTCTTGTAGTATCGTGTCGGATGCTTGCTTTACGCCAAGCTTGTAAGCCCATGCGCCTCAGTAGGCCAGTATAAAAGGGAGCTAGGATGCATGGGAGAAGGTTCTGATCCTTGGTTGGCGAGAACCTCGAGAGGGTCTTCTTCCCGACCTTGTAAGAACCTTGAACTCGAGAGAAACCACCAAGCGGGACTAGGGTCATTACTCTGTGGAGGGCCCGAACACAGGTAAACTCATTGTCTTCTTGCTTGCTTCCAACATCCCGTTCTTCCTGTCTTTGGAGCGGTTGCCACAAAAGCCCCCAGTCCGAATCTCTCAAGCACCCAGTCTTAGGGTGCCTGTTGGTTAGTAAGCCGACACCTATTATTACAAAATTTATGGCCATTTCGTCATGGTGTGCTTCATGCACTTCTACTTGCTCTTCATTGCTATTTCCCATTCCAGGAGCAAGTTCCTTTAGTTTTTCTCCGCCAATGTGTGCGCACACATTATTTCTGGCGGTTTCTTCCAATTGAAGATTCAAATCTGGAATTGCCTTTTCCACAGCTTCTTTCGATTGCAGGTCTCAACTGGCTCCCCTTCTTGCTTTGGGGCATTTTTGTGATTGGCTATGGTAAGTCCTCTTGCCCATTTTTCCCCAGACGTCTCCGGGTACTTTGGGTTTGAGAAGCCGATTTCTGTTCTTTTCTTTGAGGCCTCTGAGCAGGATGAGGATACCTTACGCTTTCTTTGGTATTTCCACCCTCTCTGGTGCATTTCTTCTTGGTATATGCGACTTAGCCATGCTCTTTAGATCACAAAAATGATCGAGCGGATTCATTTGCTAAATTCTACAAATCGATTGTCTTCTTGACTTCATGATTTGCTTCATTAGTCTGAGGGTCATGCACGGGGATCCCAATGGAATGCCATATGATTTTCCTAAGATTTTCATCCAATGGTTCATTTCCTCCCCTAATGACGGAAGCCGATCCTCGTCAAAAAAATGCAATCGGCCGAATTTGGGTTTGTATGCAAATCTCGATCGTGGGTTCCAAATACGATTATGGATGCATTCTCATAACCAACGTATATCCCGGACTTGCGGAGAGGGCCCATTGCAGTTATTTGTGGGGTGGTATAGGTACATATACCATTCATTCAAATCTTCAGGATGACCCATTGCACTAGTTGCATAGTTGAATGGATGTTGTAGGCGCACGGTCTATAATTGATGAGTGCTGCTGCGTGCATGACTGCATGTCCCCAACAGGTGTTGGGCAAGTTACAACTCTGCAAGAGTGGTCGGGCTATGAGCTTAATCCTCTTTGTTAGTGCTTCAGCTAGTCCATTTTGCATATGGACGTGCGATGCAAGTGCTCAACTTGATTATTCGATTCTTTGTGCAATAATCATCAAATGCCTTGGAAATAAATTCGCTGGCATTGTCCATTCGAATGGACTTCACGCGATGATCAGGAAAAGCATTCTTAATTCTGATGATCAGCGAGATCAACTTTGTGAATGTATGATTCCTTGTTGACAGCAAACATGTATGCGACTATTTCGAGGAAGCATCAATGAGCACCATAAAGTAATCAAACAGCCCGATAATGGCTGAATCGGTAGTAAATATCCCCTGAATGCGTTCGAGAATGCAGGGATTTCATGTTGCACTTTCATAATAGAGGGCTTAGTTATTAAGTTCCCTGTCGCACATGCATGACACACAAAATCTTCTTGATTTGGGAAATTTTTTAACATTAATGCCCTGACCTTGTGAGTTGTGAACTATATTTCTCATAATTCGAAGACCAAGATGACCTAAATATACAATGCCATTAAGAAAATAATCGAGCTTCTTAAAGAAGTATACCTTTGCGTGTGCATTGATTCTCGTGTAGTACAGCCCGATTCATACGAGGATATTTTTCTAATACCATTTTTCATACTCCGTGCTTCATAATGCACAAATGCTCTTTGCCATTTTCTTCATTGGTTTCTACGTGAAACCCATTGGCGCGGATATCTTTGAAACTTAAGAGAGTGCGAGTTGATTCAAGGTACAAGGAGGCTTCATCAATTACCAAAGTTGTACACATTGGCAATATAATTGTGGCTCTTCCTGAGCCTATTATATGCGTATCGCTTCTGCGATTTTCATAATCCTTCCGGCGTTCTTCGTGATCGAAATGCGGAAGTATTTCGACACTCTTAAGATGGTATTTGTTGTGCCACTATGAACAATACATATCACCTCCATTGGGCGCTACACAATTTCTAAATAATAAGAAATATAATTCTATTCATACAGTGGCAAAGTAATTCAAATATTGCTTGAAAATATAGAATCTTGGAATAAAGAATAAATTGAAATTCTATTCATGAGAAAAGAAAATGTATGCTCTTCGAGAGCTTACAATTCTTTATTCAAAATTCATTAACAACCATCGCTCAGAGCCTTTGCAAACTTGATGAACCCAATCTTCTTTGTGCTTGGAGCAAGATGGTGGATTTGAGTTTCTCGAACTGCTTCTGGGGTGCAGTCCATAATTCAAGTGCACTCACCTCAGCCATGTATTCATTTTTCCGAGTGGCTGAAAAGGTGATGCTTGAGAAAAAGGGCAAAGTTTGATCCTTTTGCTCGGCAATAGTTTGCGTGTCCTTCGAGGACCCTAAGCCGGTGATAGCTTGGAGCTTCTTGCTCGCAAGTATGATCTTCAAACCTGATGCCCATGTGAGATAGTTCTGACCTTTCGGGGTCAGTTCTTCAAACTCACATTTAATAATGCCAGGTATTTGCATATTCAAAAGATTCTTTTCATTAGATTACTTCGTGTAATCTAATAAAGAGTGGTTGCAAGATTCATAATTGCATAATTAAATTCTCATGAATTTCCAGTAAACTAAAAGAAAGCAATAATTTCAAGATTCATAAATACAAGATTCATAATTACGGGATTCATAAATGCAAGATTCATATATACACAGATTCATAAATATTCATAAAAATTCATAAATACAGCTTCGTGCATGTATGTGATCGGCTTCGTGCATGCGATCAGATTTATGCGCGCGATCGACTTCATGTATGCCATCGGATTCATGTGCATGATCGACTTCGTGCATGCGATCGGATTCATATGCATGATCGACTTCATGCGATCTGTTTCATGTGCGTGATCGGCTTCGTGCAGGCGATCGGATTCATACGTGCGATCGGCTTTGTGTGCACGATCGGCCCGTCAGGCGATCGGCATAGCGCGCCGTCGCGCGGCGGCGCTGTCAGTTCCATGCACGTCGGCCTTCTTGGCGCGACGGTGGCCGCTTCGTGCGGCATGCTTGAATTTCCAATGAATTATATTAAGGTAATTTTTCATCATTACTTGATAACAGAAAATAAATTCCAACATAAATTAAATGCGGTGTAATGCTAATTACAACTTATGTAACTCGTTGGTTGGGAGTTAAGCAGTAACGAATATCTCCGTCAATTCGACTCTTGGCCAGGTCAACCTGCCCCTAGGGCTCACATGAGGGAGGGAGCACTTCCCGTTTCCGGGTGCCAATTAAAGAACCAAGCCTCATGTGTGTTTTCCTAGACACCAATTGTCTCATGTCTGTTTATTCATTACCAAAATCAAATCCCAACCACTCAGGTTCTGTTGCCAATTAAACGTGCATGTAGTGATGGCTTCGTGCCCAATGCATCGCTGTTTGCCGTGATAGGGCTTCGTGCCGATGTACTATAGCGATCTGTAGCTTCATGCTACGATCTGCGAAAGTTGTTGTGAACTTGTAGCTTCGTGCCACGTTGAAGAACACGGTACTTAGATGCGTAGATTAGATGCATACTCGTAGCTTCATGCCACGATTAGATGCATTCATACTATGTACTAGAGAAACACTGCGAACTCGTAGCTTCATACCACGATTAGATGCATTCATACTATGTACTAGAGAAACACCGCGAACTCGTAGCTTCGTGCCACATAGATGCGCGTAAAGAATTGAACGAGCTATTAGATTCAATCTTCTGTTTCTCACCTTTCCAATCTATTCTTCGGTAGGCTATCGCGTAGGATTTTTCTTTCGGCAATCCGAGTGGATGCCGGCTTGATGGCGAGTTGATTGCAGATCGGATCGGGCGATCAATCGCCGGTAGTAGTCGTTCGTCGTTGTCGACGATCCTTCACTTCTTGTCTTTTTCTCACCTTTCAATCTTTCTCCGGTAGAGCTTCATGCTGATAACGTGTTAGACAACCTCGCTATCGAATAGTCCGGGGTTGCCTAATAGATCTAAACTGGAGAATAGAGAGAGAGGGAGAGAGACACAATATGAGGAGGAACTGCTCTGCTTTATTATTCTCATTGCTTGTGTGTACAAAGGGGTAGCCCCTGCCTCCTATATATAGCGGTTCTGCTAGAGATAAGGAAGAGTCCATATAGGATACATCAATCGGTTTCCTAACAAAACCAACGGTGGAGCCCACAGGAAAATGGCTACCGAAAATCCGAAATACTTCTACGTTTGCGGTAGCAAAAGCTGCAAGACACACAACATAGCCATTCCTTCTCGGGGGCTTCTAATTTGCGGCTTGCCCATAACATTAGAAATCTACGAATGAGGATACATCCAATTGAGTAGCACGTCTCTCCTCTATGGTGCCCCTTCTCTTTCCCACAATGTAGTATGCAAAACGCAAACAACACACGATCAGCTTCCCTTTCCCTTGTTAAACTTTTTCTTTTTCCGAGAATTGAAATTTCTGTGAGTAAACTTTTCGATTTAAAACTTTTTTATTTGAAACTTTTCGAGTTAAAACTTTTCGATTTGAAACTTTTCAAGTTGAAATTTTTCGAGTTAAAACTTTCTAATTTGAAACTTTTCGATTTAAAACTTTTTCCTGTTAAAACTTTTTTGAGTTGAAGCTTTTTCGATTTGAAACTTTTCGAGATGAAATTTTTCGAGTTTAAACTTTCTAACTTTCAGGTTGAAATTTCTGATTTGAAAAAAATTTATTTAAATTTTTTGAGTTTTAAATTAAATCAAAACTTTTCGAGTTGAAACTTTCTAATATGAAACTTTTTGATTTAAAATGTTTCAATAGCTATAAAAGATCCCAACCAGAGCATGCATCTACAATCTGCATGTTTTGAAAAAAAAAAGTGTGGATTCCACCTACAGGCTGGAGGAAAAGGGTGTAGCTGTAACGTGTCATTCATTCGTGCATCACGAGATTAGACAAAAAGGACAATGGAAGAAGAAGCAACGGGAGGAAGGAGTAGGGGTGCAAACGGAGCGGATACGGACGGATTTTGTTCATCCCGTATCCTATTCCAAATTTTTTCTCGGATACATAATCGGATACGAACAGTGCCGGATTCGAATACGAATACAGATTACTTCGGTCACGAATACGGAGCAAATACAGGTCGTTCCGAATACGGCTAGTCTCGGTCACGAATAGTTAGTCGGATAATGCGTGAAAACAGAAACCATATATGTCACATATATTAGGATCAATCAACCACACACAAAACTTTACTATAACTTTCAAGACATGTAAGTGTTTCATTTTCAATAATAGTTGCATTCCCTACATAAGAATAATATACAACCAAGTACAATTCCAATCAACATATGCACTTATATGATGTAGCACATCCAACTGCAATCAAGTGTTTTGTAGTGCAATTATAAGAGCTTGCTCCAGAAAGTAGTGCAATTTTATTACAACTTGCTCACATTATATCACAGGCTCACAACAGCACTATGTTTCACATTATATTACAACTTGCCTAATCAGATAGCACATAACCAACACGCAACATCTAAAATACAGCTAGCAAGCACTGTAATTCAAATACACACATTATGAACAATATTGCAAGGGTATCGGGTCGGATATTTACCGGGTATTGGGTCGGATATTTACCGGATATCAGATCGGATATTGCTCTTCCCATATCCTAACCCATATTACATGAGATTTTTCGGATACGGATCGGATATTGCTCTTCCCATATCCTAACCCATATTACATCGGATTTTTTGGATACGAATACGGATAACATCGGTACGGATTTTTTTCGAATACAGTATCGGATCGGTCGGGAAATATCCGTTCCGTTTGCACCCCTAGGAAGGTGTCATGGTCCTAGTTTTCCCATGGGTATGGGCATGGGGGCAAATAAGTAAATGCCAGGGTCATTTTTTTTCTCTCCTCATTCCTTTGGCTGGCTTCCCCCACACTCCTCCTTTCTTTTCTTTTTTCCTCCCTCCAGCCGGCTCCCCATCCACAGCGCCCCCTCCTCCCTCACCCGACTCCACCCCCTCAAGGCCCTCCAGCCCCCAATGACGCCGCCTCTCGCCTCCTCCCCTCAGCTGGCCGCCTCCCCAAAGACTCATTGCGCCCTCCCCCTGCTCGGCTCCGGCGCCGCCGCCTCTGCGCCTCTCTACTCTACTAGGCTCCCACCGCCCCTTCTTCCTTGGTGAACCTCCCTCTCTCTTGCACTCCCTACCTCCTCTACCTCTCCATGGTTAGGGTTGTGGTGGATTTGGGGATCTAGGGTTGGATGAAGGCTAAGTGTTTGATGAAATGCTAGAAAGGATGTAGGCTAGGTATTTGTTGAAATGCCCATGGGGGAGATTGTTGCTTGGGAGTGCCCATGCAAATGCTATGGAATAGTTGTTGAAATGCGCCTACTAGGTGTTCGATCGAATGCCAACAAGGTTCCATTTAGTGATTGAGTTTAATTGGTGAGTGAATGTGTTTAGCGGATGTTGGATTGATGCTAAGCCACAATGTGAAATGCTAGAATCCTTATCTAGATCATGTGGTACATGATGGTATTTAATACTAATCTAGGTTAGAGTTTTGTGGATGCTCGATTATATATGATTGATTATACGTGAGAGATCAAAATGGGTGAATGACTTATAGTTGTCATTCTGGAAATGTTGGGCATTTCAAAGTTTATTGTTTACCTGTTGGTGGACTTTCATATTGTATTTCCTTGTTGGTTGTCGAATGCTTGCGTGTTGTTTTTCAATTCTCATTACATGTCATCGGCATAGCATGCGTCTCATTTCATACATATGTGTCGTGTAGAGAACGATCACGCGGAGGGTGAAGTGGCCGCGATCGAGGGTGATCACGGTGAGCAAGTGGTCGTTGAGGATCCGGCAGAAGCAACAGGCAAGCACCTATGCATATTGCACCCATTATGTGATTTTATTTTTGAGAATAACTTGCTTAATTGGTGAAACTACGTATGCATTAGGACTTGAAGTGGGAATAGGACTAGATCCTAATTGTTGCATATTCCGCCGTTGAAATTGTGGACACCCCCATTGAAGCTATTTATGGGTAATATATTGAGCCACGCTTAGAAATGCTTAGATGTCGGGTTCGGGCCAAGTGACGGAGGGTTCTGTCACTTGCGGTTGTTATTATTACACACATACTACATTATGTTGGACTTGGAATTTGGAAAGGTTTTGGAAATAAATGAATTGTGGACCGGGCGGGGAGTTGGTTCATTTGAGTATGGAGACTCAAATGTGTAGCCCCGTCTGTGTCGGTTAAGGACCGATCCGTAAGTGGAATAAGATCGAGCACACCCCGGTTGGTCGCATGCCCGATTATGGTACGGTAAGCCACTCTTTCTTTCATATTGAATCGATGGACCGTAACTTCCTGTGGTTGGGCGTGGTTGAGGGCGCAGGCTTAGGCCGGCTCTCGAGCGCCAAGCCGGGCTTGGGGCAGCTTCGAGGGTGCTAGGTTTTCGGATCGCAGGAGGGCGCTTCAGCGTTTGGGTATGGATGGGAGGGTTGACACAAGGCCCTTCGTGATGCGTGTCGTGCGATCAATGCTTCCTGCAGGGTTAATTAAGCGATTCGAATTGCCGCTCGGATATGAGCAAGCTTGATCCGAACTTCTTCTGCGTAGTAAATAACTTGAACTTGCAGTTCGCCGTTGGGCTTGAGCCTTAAAATGGTTATGCATTGCTCTACTTTAATTGTTGTTGCTTTCAACCTCACATTAGAAGTAAGTGCGGTCTATAACTGCTTTAAATTTGTAATTGGTCCAATTGTCGCACTTATACTACAAATGTTAATGCTTTTCCGCACCTTTACCTTAAGCTTAATCCTTGCTACAACTAAATGCATAATCCTTTGGAGTCGGTCATATATGGACCCCGGGTAAGTCTTGCGAGTACCTTTTGTACTTCGCTCGCTTTGTGGTTTTCGGTGAGGATCGGGTGGGTGGATGCGAAGTTCTGCCCGTCTTGCCTCGGTGATCAGGCGGGGCACCGAGTAGCGGCTGGCGATGTTTGTTTACGCCCGGGAGTGTTCGAGGCGAACACTTAGGGATTGCTTTACTTTTGTTTAATGCGATGGTTGATTCTTTTGTTGTATAGATAGATGCGATTCGATGGGCTTTTGGATTTGAAAAATGGTTGGTCATGTGGATGTCGGGCTCCGTGTGTGTTTTCCTTAACTGCTGATACTATGGTGGTGCTGTGGATGTTGCTTTTACTTTCGATATATATATATTGAACTGCGTTTCCTTGTCTGCTGAGTGGATGTCCGTGTTTATAGGAAGGTCATGCCGAAATTTTCTAGTTGTTGTTGGCTTGGTTGATTTTTGGGTTTTGACTAGTCGTGGGTCTTTGTGGGTTGCTTTCGGTTGGGTCGGGGGTCGTCTTGGTTGGTCTTTGTGCGTGGTGTTTCCGTTTGCGCGTCTGGTCGTGAATGTTTCGAGTTCGTTGCCCCCTTTGTGCAAATTGAATTGATAACGGCATTGGAAACCGGTATGTGAGGATCCTGGGCGAGTTCAGGACGCATACCGGGGGAATGCCGGCATGGTTGTCGAATTGTTTGGATGTTTCTTGGAGTTGTCTCGATTGGGCTTGGGTGTTAGCACTGAGATCACCTTCGGTGATTCGTTGCTAGGATCCAAGTCCGAGGGGAGTGACTGTTCATCCAACAACTCGAGGACGATCTGGGCGGCTCCTCACAGAAGGAGTGCTCAACTTGACTTACAGAGACATTGTCCACCTCTTTTCTATCACTTCCATAGTTTTGCTACACGTGCTGCTCTGTCCTCCACATGTTAGCTACACGTGCTACAAGCTGTAACGCCTGTATTTAAAAAAAGGAAAAATCCCTTGGGCAGGCCGAAATCAGCCCATTCCTTTTTCTCCCCTGGCCCACCCGCCCCCGGCCCCGCCCCCCTTCTTCCTCATCCCTCCCCCTCCCTGTAACACCCCAAAATTTTGCTTTTCTTAAATTCATGTGTGATTTGGCCCTTTGGTGAATTTTTGGAATTTTCTGGAATTTATTTGGATTTATTTGGAATTTATTTGAATTTATTCCATTTTGAAATAATTAAAGAATTTAATTTTGCAAATAAAATTTTGTTGAAAATATTTTATTTGAGTCCAAAATGATCCAAAGTATTTTCCAGAATTTTTCTGGAATTTTTCTGAGTCATTTGCTATTTTTAATGAATTAAATGAATTATCGGGAATTATTTTAATTATTAAATCATGGAAAATCCAACTCGGGGCAAGTACTGTTCATCCGACCGAGTCGGACTCGAGTCCGACCCGAGCCAGTTGACTCGCCCGAACCAACTTGAAAACCTAATTGATCCCAACCGTTGGATCAAGAGCCAACGGTCGAGATCCGCCGTCACGGATTCGAGCAGCGTCAGACCGGACCCGATCGCGCCGTCGCGATCGTGGCCGTTGATCGTGACGCTGCGTGGGCGGCTGGGATTGCGTCGTCTTCCGCGGATCGAAGCCGGACTCAGACGCCGCATAGCCGCCGTGACCGATTAGGATTCCGCATTGTGCACGCATGCCGAGGCCATTTAAGGCGTGGGTTATCGCCGAGATCGCCGTTAGGTCTGCGCGCCTATTGCCCTAAGTTCCAACGCCCAAGCCGCCGCCGTCGCCTCGAGATTTCGCCGGAGTTTGGGGAGTGCCGCCGTGGTTTTTCTTCGTTTCCGGCGCCGTTCGTCATCCTCCGCCGCCTTCAAGCTCGGATCTGAGAACCTTGCGTCGAGGCGCACCTACTGGGTGCACTCACTTGGCCGGAGACGCCCCGAAGCGCCGTTAGGGTGGTCGCCGTCCTCAGCGCCGGCAGCCGCAACGCCGCCGCGAGCCATCGTCGTCCGCGAGCTCGGTGCACCGTTGTATCGAGATCCAACGCACGATGTGCGGCCACGTCGCCGTTACTGTTTCCGTCTCTGATTAGGTTTCAACCGTTAGATTTAGATCGTACGGTCGTGGTTAGTTGTGTTGTAGCTTTAGGGTTAGATCTGGACCGTCCGATCTAGATCGAACGGCCCGGATCAACCGTGTAGTTTTGAACGAGAGGTCTAGATCCAATCTGGACCGTTGATTTTCAAATCAACGGCCGAGATTGTGCCACGTGTGCTCGGTAGCGCCACAGCGTGGGAGCGTGTCTCGACACGGGACCCGCGAGTCGAGGGCCCACGTGTCGGCATGATCACGCTGCGGCGTGAAACCCGGCCAATGGCGAGTGGGGCCCACATGTCGGCCGGGCGTAGAGTCGTGGACCGAGTCCACCGTGGACCCGAGCCAAGCGTGGACCGAGTCCATGGACCGGCTGACGTCAGCCAGCCAATCAGAGGCTGACACGTGTCCATGCTGACGCAATAATTAATTTCCGAAAAAAAAAATGATTTATTAATTCGAATAATGATTTCAAATTTAGATTCAAACTTCAAACGCTTATAACTTTTGCGTTTCAACTCCGATTTGAGTGATTCAAATTTCTAAATTTGTATAAAATTGAGATCTACCTAAATATGAATTTTATTTAATTTTTGGACTAAAGTTTTTCTCTGTAATATTATTTAATTGATTATTTAAGCTTTAATAAATCATAACTTTTGCATTTTAACTCCAAATTTGACGATTCCAGTTTCTAAAAATCCAGAAAATTACGTTCTCTCTGTTTATGGATTTTATTTGGAGTTTTGGGATGTTTTTGCCTATTGTTTATTGGGTATTTGCTATTTGCACGCTTTACGAGTAGACGTTGAAGTGCCGGAAGGATTCGAGGGAGAAGTGTTGACTCAGGATCCAACTCAAGACCAAGAGCAAGTACTTTTTGAAGGCAAGTTGTGCTTTGACCATGTTGATCCTATTTCGAAATCTATTTTGATTTAAACTATTGCATGCTAGTTTAATTAGAAAGATACTTTGTTTAAACATGGGGGTTAGATAAATACCAATTTGCTATATGACACCTTGATTACTTAAGTATGTGCCATGACCTTTTGTCACCCTAGTTGTGGTTTACTAGTTGGACATTATTAAATTGCCAACATGGGTTTAGACCGTTGTAGTATCTTGCTTAGACACCTTACGTGCTCATGACATGATTTTGGGCGATCAAATGCTAATATGGACTTAATGATATATTGAACTTGTTTTGGAAAAGTATCATGTGATGTTGATGGCACGTGGTGCATGGTAATCAAGCGGGGTTTGATAAACGATTTCGGCCAGGGCATGTGGCAAGAGTAATCAGGTGGGCCAGTTGTGGCATTGGGAATGTTGATTTGGTTCTTCGGGTAGTCTTGCCCTGGTCACTCTAAGGACTTAACCTTGCAAGCCTTTGAACTGGGTCATACTTGCAACCACATGGCTGGAATGGGACGGCCCTAGTTGACTAAGTCGCTAAGGACTCACTTGTGGAGCCTCGGGTGTCGATTACACCGTTTGTGTGATTATGCGGGAGGCGTATCGTGGTGTGGCCGAGATACCCATCTAACGGTGTGTTGGTCCCATACTTCGCGTTGGCTAAGGGAAGGGATGGTGTAGAGCACGAACCGGAGAGGACCACCAGTGTTGTTTGAGGATTCAGAAATGCTTTGTTATGATCGCTCATTCGCATACTTTTGTATGGCGATTCACGGCTGACGTGGTGAGTGGATTGTATCTTGTGGGTAAAGTGCATAACCTCTGCAGAGTGTAGAATCTATTTAAATAGCCGAGTCCACGGTACTGGACAATGCTCGGGAATTACAGTCAAGGGGTAGACTTTCTGAAAATAACTTGGATTTGAAAAGTTGGGTTGGTTTAATAATGAAGATGATGGAAATGTGGTTTAGGATGGGGAAAATGTTTATTAAATTTCCTGAAAAGTTATTTATGCTTTACTTATTTCTACTGCTTTCGAATCTACTTTTATTACTTGTCAAAAGTCAAGCATTTCGCAAATATACCCTGAGCTATTCCTTTGTACCAAGCCATGCATATAGTATATTAGCTTGCATTCTCATGCATGACTTCTTTGAGTACCAAGTACTCACCCTTGCCTCAACACAATACCAGTTGAAGAGGAGACTACGCCTGCTTTCGGAAGAGGAGTTCCAAGAGGACCCGTCTACTTAGGGATGCGAGCCCGATCGGTTGCTGTGGTATCTTGGATGGCGCCACTAAGTTTATTTGATTTTCCGCTTTGTTATTTCTCTTTTAATACATTTTGCCTTGCAAGGCATATATTTGTAACTTGGCCATAAGGTCGAGTAACCCTTTGATTATTTAAATAAAGTACTTTGATAGTATCGTTTGGTATGATTGTGATATATACCGATGTTAAGACTGTGTGCACTAGCGCGTTCCTGGACTAGTGCTGAATACACAGAGGGTCCGGATTTGCAAATTCGGGGTCCCGACAGAGAGGTGGTATCGAGCCATACTTGACTGTAGGCTCCACCCAAAGCTAGAATGGTCGTAGTGAGGATAAAACCTATTTTCTAAAGCTAAAAATTTGTGAAGACAAGAAATGACATCTCGACTTATCCCCTTCTCTCTTTTCTTGTCTCTTGCTGAAATTTTCCCTTACCTTGTCACAATTTAAAAATTTCAAGTTCTTACGTAAAAGCACTCTTGTGACAGATGGAGGAAGAGTTCAACTACGTTGATCTGGGAGTTGGTCACGCCGCGGAACTTTGGCATATGCTCTGAGACTCTCGGAGATTTTGAGAAGCCCCAATACCAAGTGGAAGTGATCAGACAAGCGGGATTGATCAAGGCTTGTGACGTGAGGATTGAGGTACCTGCTAGGAAAAAGGGCCAGGCAATCGCCCGATACACTGCACTGCCAGGAGGTCTACAATGCAGATGGGTATCCAAGAAGTATCACGACGAGCAATGCGGTACATTACCCGTATCTACGCCAGAGAATTGGAGAGTACGGTGTTCCGTTACCATCCGTGCAGCGATAACCCTCTTGACCCGAAGGAGATTCAGGATGAGGATGCCACGGTTACACAGTTGGCACGATTTGTCGTCGCCCAGGAGGATGTACTAGATAATACAAGCAAGGAGCTACAGAAGGCCCGCAAGGAGATCACGACAGAGAAGAATAGATGGCGGGAAGCTCAAGAGTATGTGGCACACCTTCTACGAAGGATTGACGAGTTGGAGATGACTTTGTACGGACCAGACCCAGAGCCAGTACTCGAGCTACACGAGCCAGATCCAGAGGAGTCAGATCTCGATGAGGACACCGCTTCTTCGACTACCACAGAGGACACAGTTGCTGGACATGGCGATCGTTTCGCGCCTATGCCACAGCACCCGTACCCAGGCCGTGGAGGTTTTCTCGATGAGTGAGCATAGGTTCTATAGTGAGACTCCTTCGCCGAGTCGCGTCATAGAAGAAAGAGTCACCCTTTAGGCGTTAGACTCCAGAGTTAGTTCGATTTGGATTTGCTTTGTTTGCTGAGTGTGCAGTATGTGTTGCAAGGCCCTTAGGCATTGTAAGCAGCCATACCAAGTTACTAATAATAAAGATGGACCTTAAAGTTACCCCTTTCGCCCGCATAAGTTCCATATTACTTGTCTATTCTTGTTTCCCTCTCATCTCTAAACCTAGAGCAAATCGACAGATGGTGAACACCCGTGGAAACTTTGGAAGCAATGGGAGTGGATCTCGCCCAGCAGAAAACCCCAATGATGGAGCACCAGCACCACCAGTTGATATGCAGAGTTTTGGAGCCTTTCTTGCTGCCCAGACTCAGTTGATGCATGCTATGATGCAACAAATGCAGCACGTCCTTTGCTCGTGCCACGCTAATCAAGTTAATCAAGGACCACGCTTGAGAATCACAAATTTGTCGAGTTCATGAGGACTCACCCACCCACTTTCTCTGGGAATGCCAATCCATTGGAGGCCGATGATTGGTTAAGATCAATCGAGAGGAAGCTACACATAGCTCACTGCATAGGAAATGAGAAGGTACTCTACGCTTCTCATCGGTGGAAGGAACGACCGCCCGAATGGTGGGAGAACTTACATGCCACGCAGAGAACCCCAAGATATCACTTGGGAGGAGTTCTGTTGCATTCGACAGTATCACGTGCCTGAAGGAATCATGGACCTTAAGAAGGAGGAGTTCGAGCATCGAAGCAAGGTAATCGGCCCGGTGGCCGACTACGAACAGGTTCACACAGCTAGCACGCTACGCTTTGAGGATGTAGCGGCAGATAAATCCAGGCAGTCTCGCTTTTATGAAGGGACTTAACTCGGGATTGCAAGTAGGGTTGATCACCCACACCTTTCCAGATTTCCAAGAGTTGGTGAATAAGGCGCTTATTCTTGAGGACAAGCGCAAGGAACTGGATGAGAACAGAAGCGCAGGATGCAACGGCAAGGATCACGTCGGGGAGCGCAGCGCTTGAGAGTTGCACCAAATCAATTCTTCGATTCCAACCACAGAATGCGACAAGGACACCATCCTCGGCACCAAGACACCGCCAATCGAACTACCAAACCCCAAAATTTCGCTAGAAACGCTACCCCAGGCAACAAGAAGGAACAAAGTTGAGACGTTTGTTACAATCAACCGCAACGCAGCCAGACACTTTGCCAACATTGTCCAAAGAAGACAGCAGAGCGACCCGATTCGCTTCAATCTAGGAACCACCCCAGCTAGGACGCCCGGCACCAGAGCCACACCCTGGACCGTGGTGAGAGGCCGAGTCAACCATGTCACCGCAGATGATACCTTTGCAAAATGCTACTGACGTCGTCTTGGGTAAGTTACTTGTTAACTCGACTGCAACGCTTTTGTTTGACTCGAGCTTCGATTCGTTTGCTTCGCAAGGCTTTGCTGCTAGAAATGACTTGAGAATTGCAAGACTTAAGTGCATGCTTTTAGTTCAAACCCACAGTTCCGAACTCCGAACGGAAGTAGGATGTTCGAGGTGAGAATACTAATAGATGGAATAGAGTTCCTAGCAAATCTTATAATTTTGGAGACCTGCACCTTAGATGTTATATTGGGAATGGATTGGTTATCCAAGCACAAGGCCGTATTGGATTGTGGACGAAGGACTATCTCGATTGAGAGCAGTGTGGGAAGAAAGTGGAATTTCAAGCCACCGCGATTAGAGATGGACAGTTGATGGTTAACAAGTACCAAGGCAATCAGCATAGAGGATGTCCGGTAGTGAATGAGTACCAGACGTTTTTCCCGAGGATCTACAGTATGCCGCCAGACAGGACATAGAGTTTGTGATAGAGCTTGTACCGGTACAGCACCGATAGCAAAGAGATCCTATCGGATGTCTACCGAGGAGTTGGTAGAAATGAAGAAACAGCTAGAAGAGTTAATGGAGAAAGGATTTATCAGACCGAGTTCGTCACCGTGGGGAGCACCAGTTTTGTTTGTCAAGAAGAAGGACGGGAGTTTCAGGATGTGCATTGACTACCGTGCACTCAATGAAGTCACCGTGAAGAATAAGGATCCGCTACCCAGGATTGTTGATTTGTTTGATCAGTTAAGAGGAGCGGGATTTTTCTCCAAGATTGATCTGAGATAGGGATAACATCATTTGAAGATCCGATCAGAAGATATTCCGAAGACTGCATTCTCGTCAAGATATGGACATTACGAGTTCTGATTATGTCCTTTGATCGACGAATGCGCCAAATTTTATTTCATGAATATGATGAATAAGGTGTTCATGGAATATTTGGACAAGTTCGGTAAATCGTGTTCATAGACGATATCCTAATCTACTCCAAGGCAGAGAGCGAACATGCCGAACACTTAAGGCGAGTTTTGGAAAAGTCAAGGAACAGCAACTTTTCGCCAAGTTCAGCAAGTGTGATTTCTGGAAGGACAAGGTGGAGTTTCTTGGACATGTAATGACCGCAGAGGGAGTCGCCGTAGATCTAAGCAAAGTAGAAGCTGTGTTACATTGGGAACAACCAAAGACGGTGACCCAGATTCGGAGTTTCCTTGGAATGGCAGGATACTACCGCCGTTTCATCGAAGGCTTTTCGACAATTGCGAAACCTCTTACACAATTGCTGAAGAAGGAAAAGAAGTTTGCATGGACGCCAGAATGTGAGAAAGGATTTCAGGAGCTGAAGAAGCGATTGACATCAGCACCGGTGTTAGTTCTACAGGATGTTGCTCAAAGCTTCGATATTTATTGTGACGCATCGCGCCAAGGACTTGGATGTGTCGTCGATGCAGAATGGAAAGGTCGCCGCTTATGCATCAAGGCGATTGAGGCCGCATGATGAAAATTATCCTACACATGACCTAGAGTTAGCCGCCGTAGTGCATGTTTTTAAGATATGGCTTCACTATCTGATTGGAAACAGATGTGAGGTATATACGGATCATAAGAGCCTTAAGTACATATTCACCCGATCGGATCTGAATATGAGGCAAAGGAGATGGCTAGAGTTGATCAAGGACTATAATGTTGGAATCCATTACCATCAGGGAAGGCCAACGTAGTAGCCGATGCTCGAGTCGGAAAAGCCATACCGTGAGTACGTTGCTAGCCACAGTCGAGGATGAGTTGTGCGAGGATTTCCAGAAAATGAAGATTGAGGTTGTACCTAGCAGATTCTTGGCCGCATTGGAAGTAAAGCCTACTTTGGAGGACCAGATCCGAGAAGGACAGAAGGATGATGACAGGATCCGTAAGATTAAGTCCGTCAAGGAGGAAGGCAAGGCAGAGGACTTCAAGTTGGATGAGCAAGGCACGTTGTGGATGAAGGATCGCATTTGTGTGCCTAACAAAAAGGAGTTAAAGCAACTGATTTTGGAAGAAGCCCATGACTCCAAGTACTCGATTCATCCTGGAAGCGCCAAGATGTATCAGGATCTGAAGGAGAGATTCTGGTGGCCGAGCATGAAACGTGAAGTTGCCGAGCATGTTGCATTGTGCGACGTATGCCGAGAGAGTCAAGGCAATGCATCGAGAGACCAGCAGGATTGCTACTGGCCCGAAGATACTGAGTGGAAGTGGGAGGAAATCGGAATGGATTTCATTACGGTTTGCCGAAGACTCAAGGAGGTTATGACTCCATATGGGTTATAGTGGATCGCTTGACCAAAGTAGCCCATTTTATCCTCGTGAAGACCACCTACTCGGGAGATAAGTTAGCGAGTTGTACATGATCGGGATTGTCTGTTTGCACGAGTGCCAAAGAGGATTGTATCAGACGAAGGTACCCAATTTACCTCAAGGTTACGGAATAAGTTGCATGAAGCCATGGGAACCCGTTTGAACTTCAAGATCTGACTTATCATCCATGCAGACGGATGGACCAGGAGAAAGAGTCAACCAGTCTCGGAGGATATGTTGAGAGCTTGTGCATTGGCTTATGCTACCTCTTGGGATAAGAGTTTGCCGTATGCCGAGTTCGATTACAACAATAGTTATCGAGGCTAGTTCTGAGATGTCACCTTTCGAGGCCTTTGTATGGTCGACCACTGTCGGACGCCATTGAATTGGAATGAGACCGAGCGCCGTGTCTTTGGGCCTGATATTCTTCAAGAGGTGAAGAAGCAGATCGTCGTGATTAGGGAAAGGTTGAAGATAGCCCAATCTCGACAAAAGAGTTATCTTGACAATCGTCGCCGAGATTTGAGTTTTGAACGAGAAGACTTTGTATACCTCGAGTTACGCCTCTCGGGGAGTTAAGAGGTTCCATGCCAAAGGGAAACTCGCACCCGTTATGTTGGACCATTTAAGATTTTGAGCCGCAGAGGCGGTTGCTTACAATTTGGAGTTGCCTGATGCGTTAGCGAGGAGTACACGGCGTATTCCATGTGTCCCGATTGAAGAAATGTCTCCGAGTTCCCGAGGAAACGACATCGCTAGAGTCAATCGAGTTGCAAGAGGACTTGACTTATAAGGAACATCCTGTGAGGATTACGGACACAATGGATCGAGAAACTAGAAACAAGTCAACCCGTTTACAGTAGAGTTGATGGAGCAACCATGAAGAAAGTGAAGCGACTTGGGAGCGCGAGGAGGATTTGAAGAAAGAATTTCCAAACCTATTCCTTTAGTAAGCCACGAATCTCGGGACGAGATTCTATTAAGGGGAGGTTTGTAACACCCGAAAATTTTGCTTTTCTTAGATTCCTGTGTGATTTGGCCCTTTGGTGAATTTTTGGAATTTTCCGGAATTTAGTTGGATTCATTTGGAATTTATTTGAATTTATTCCATTTTGAAATAATTAAAGAATTTAATTTTGCAAATAAAATTTTGTTGAAAATATTTTATTTGAGTCCAAAATGATCCAAAGTATTTTCCAGAATTTTTCGAATTTTTCGAGTCATTTGCTATTTTTAATGAATTAAATGAATTATCGGGAATTATTTTAATTATTAAATCGCTGGAAAATCCAACTCGGGTCAAGTATCGTTTCATCCGATCGAAGTCGGACTCGAGTCCGACCGAGCCGCTTGACTCGACCGAACCAACTTGAAAACCTAATTGATCCCAACCGTTGGATCAAGATCCAACGGCCGAGATCCGCCGTCTGCGGTTCGAGCGCGTCCGACCGGACCGATCGCGCCCGTCGCGATCGTGGCCGTTGATCGTGACGCGTGGGACGGCTGGGATTGGCGTCGTCTTCCGTGACCGAAGCCGGACTCCGCCGCCGCATAGCCGCCGTGACCGATTAGGTTTCCGCTTTGTGCACGCTGCGAGGCCATTTAAGGCGTGGGTTATCGCCGAGGATCGCCGCTCGTGGCGCGCTATTGCCCTAAGTTCCAACGCCCAAGCCGCCGCCGTCGCCTCGCGATTTCGCCGGAGTTTGGGGAGTGCCGCGTGGTTTTCTTCGTTTCCGGCGCCGTTCGTCATCCTCCGCCGCCTTCAAGCTCGGATCCGAGAACCTTGGCGCCGAGGCGCACCTACCGGGTGCACTCACTTGGCGGAGACGCCCAAGCGCCGTTAGGGTGGTCGCCGCCTCGGCGCCGGCAGGTATAACGCCGCCCGCGAGCCATCGTCGTCCATGGCGAAGCTCGGTGCACCGTTGGATCGAGATCCAACGCACGAGAGTGAGGCCACGCCGCCGTATCTTGTTTCCGTCTCGATTAGGTTTCAACCGTTAGATTTAGATCGCATGCGGTCGTGGTTAGTTGTGTTGTAGCTTTAGGGTTAGATTCGACCGTCCGATCTAGATCGAACGGCCGGATCAACCGTGTAGTTTTGAGCGAGAGGTCTAGATCAATCCGGACCGTTGATTTTCAAATCAACGGCCGAGATTGTGCCACGTGTGCTCGGCCGCGCCACGCGGCGTGGGAGCGTGTCTCGACACGCAGCGGGACCCGCGAGTCGAGGGCCCACGCGTGTCACCGCAGCCACGCTGCGTCGTGAAACCCGGCTATTGGCAGGTGGGGCCCACATGTCAGCGAGACGTAGAGTCGTGGACCGAGTCCACCGTGGACCCGAGCCAAGCGTGGACCGAGTCCATGGACCGGCTGACGTCAGCCAGCCAATCAGAGGCTGACACGTGTCCATGCTGACGCAATAATTAATTTCCGAAAAAAAAGAAAATGATTTATTAATTCGAATAATGATTTCAAATTTAGATTCAAACTTCAAACGCTTATAACTTTTGCGTTTCAACTCCGATTTGAGTGATTCAAATTTCTAAATTTGTATAAAATTGAGATCTACCTAAATATGAATTTTATTTAATTTTTGGACTAAAGTTTTTCTCTGTAATATTATTTAATTGATTATTTAAGCTTTAATAAATCATAACTTTTGCATTTTAACTCCAAATTTGTGATTCCAGTTTCTAAAAATCCAGAAAATTACGTTCTCTCTGTTTATGGATTTTATTTGGAGTTTTGGGATGTTTTGCCTATTGTTTATTGGGTATTTGCTATTTGCACGCTTTTACGAGTAGACGTTGAAGTGCAGGAAGGATTCGAGGAGAGAAGTGTTGACTCAGGATCCAACTCAAGACCAAGAGCAAGTACTTTTTGAAGGCAAGTTGTGCTTTGACCATGTTGATCCTATTTCGAAATCTATTTTGATTTAAACTATTGCATGCTAGTTTAATTAGAAAGATACTTTGTTTAAACATGGGGTTAGATAAATACCAATTTGCTATATGACACCTTGATTACTTAAGTATGTGCCATGACCTTTTGTCACCCTAGTTGTGGTTTACTAGTTGGACATTATTAAATTGCCAACATGGGTTTAGACCGTTGTAGTATACTGCTTAGACCTGCTACGTGCTCATGACATGATTTTGGACGATCAAATGCTAATATGGACTTAATGATATATTGAACTTGTTTTGGAAAAGTATCATGTGATGTTGATGGCACGTGGTGCATGGTAATCAACTGGGGTTTGATAAACAGTTTTCGACCGGGGCATGTGGCAAGAGTAATCAGGTGGGCCAGTTGTGGCATTGGGAATGTTGATTTGGTTCTTCGGGTAGTCTTGCCCTGGTCACTCTAAGGACTTAACCTTGCAAGCCTTTGAACTGGGTCATACTTGCAACCACATGGCTGGAATGGGACGGCCCTAGTTGACTAAGTCGCTAAGGACTCACTTGTGGAGCCTCAGGTGTCGATTACACCGTTTGTGTGATTATGCGGGGAGCGTATCGTGGCTGTGGCCGAGATACCCATCTAACGGTGTGTTGGTCCCATACTTCGCCTTGGCTAAGGGAAGGGATGGTGTAGAGCACGAACCGGAGAGGACCACCTGTGTTGTTTGAGGCTTCCAGAAAGGCTTTGTTATGATCGCTCATTCGCATACTTTTGTATGGCGATTCACTACCGACATGGTGAGTGGATTGTATCTTGTGGGTAAAGTGCATAACCTCTGCAGAGTGTAGAATCTATTTAAATAGCCGAGTCCACTGTGATCGACAATGCTCGGGAATTACAGTCAAGGGGTAGACTTTACGAAAATAACTTGGATTTGAAAAGTTGGGTTGGTTTAATAATGAAGATGATGGAAATGTGGTTTAGGATGGGGAAAATGTTTATTAAATTTCCTGAAAAGTTATTTATGCTTTACTTATTTCTACCGCTTTGAATCTACTTTTATTACTTGTCAAAAGTCAGCATCGCAAATATACCCTGAGCTATTCCTTTGTACCAAGCCATGCATATAGTATATTAGCTTGCATTCTCGTGCATGACTTGTCGAGTACCAAGTACTCACCCTTGCCTCAACACAATACCAGCTTGAAGAGGAGACTACGCCTGCTTTCGGAAGAGGAGTTCCAAGAGGACCCGTCTACTTAGGGATGCGAGCCGATCGGTTTACTGTGGTATCTTGGATGGCGCCACAGTTTATTTGATTTTCATTCTGTTATTTCTCTTTTAATACATTTTGCCTTGCAAGGCATATATTTGTAACTTGGCCATAAGGTCGAGTAACCCTTTGATTATTTAAATAAAGTACTTTGATAGTATCGTTTGGTATGATTGTGATATATACCGATGTTAAGACTGTGTGCACTAGCGCGTTCCTGGACTAGTGCTGAATACACAGAGGGTCCGGATTTGCAAATTCGGGGTCCCGACACTCCCATTCTCTCTCCTCTTCCTCCATTGCGACCTGACCGAGCTCCCTCCTCCCTTTTCCGAGCGCCGACCTCTCCCTTTCTCGGCGCGAATAAGACCCTCATCTACCCTCGACACCTTATCCCCTTCACCCGCCGCCCTTATCCCCCTATCTCGTCGATCAATGCGCTCTGCCGTCATCTTTTCCATGCACCGTTGCGTCGCCCCCCGCCCTCTCACTCCCCTATAAATCCCCCTAGCTCCTCCATCTCCCCACACTCCTTCCTCGCTCCTCACTCCCCTCCTCCCTCTCTCTTCCACATCCAAGCAATGCTACCGTCCTCCCCAAGCCCAACGCCGCCCTCGTGCCAACTCCCCACCGCCTCCGGCCCAACCGTCGGCCTCGCAACCCCCCCTCCACCACCACCATCTCCGCTCTCTAGCGCGTCGTGCCCATGCGCCGGTGCGTGCCAACGCGTTCACGTGGTCGTGGACCGGGTGCACGGTGCACCCCAATTTGGCCGTGGTGAAAGTGCATCTAGGCCCCCAAATTGGTTTTGGTTGATTAATGACAAGCGATTAAAGAGACTAATGTCTTCAATGAGCTTATGAGCAGGTAAAAGGTTCAATGTGAGATCGTCTACATGCGATGGATACCCTCAAACAAGATTACGCGAGTAAAACGGCATTACACTTGTATTTTCTATGTTTTGTGTCGTAGGAATGCCGTACTATTAAGAGGGATGCATCGTAAATGATCTAGGATAGTCTCTATGCTCAGATGAATGCTACTTCATTTCTTGTTGAGACCCTAAGTCACCGCGCATGCACCGGAATGTGTTTTTATCAAAGCTCAAGTCGAACATTCCGATATTACATCGAAAGTTCCGATGTGACTGGACATTCCGATGTGCATGCTTGCTTCAGTCCGATGCGTAGTAGATGCATCGGAAGTTCCGATATTTTCGATCGGAAGTTCCGATACGTTGCTGATGCTTTCTAGGGTGCTCTCTGGAAATATCGGAAGTTCCGATACTCTTTCCGCTGCGACAAATTTAGTTTAAATTTTAAACTGCCTATTCACCCCCCCTCCTCTAGGCAACTTTCTCATCTTTTCAATTGGTTTCAGAGCTTGACCTTCTCGAAGGCTTAACCGCTTGAAGGGAACGTGATGGCCAACACCGGATTGAAGGTTGTTGTGTCGGGGGATGAAGGTAGTCCAAAGGCTGGACTTGGAACTCCCGCGAGGACCAAGGAAGGTGACACCTCAACGTCAACACAGGGAGCTCAAATTCCTTTTAATTATGAAAAATTGAATACTTCTTCTTCTCATTCCTATATTACTGTGCCCTCCGGGCGTGCACCATTTTTCGATGGCACGTACTATTCCACTTGGAGGCACAAGATGAAAATGCATTTGATGTCTCTCCATCCTAGTGTGTGGAAGATTGTGTGTACAGGTTTAGACATGCCGGAAGACGACATGGAGCTTACACCGCAACAAGAACAAAACATCCACCGAAATGCTCAAGCCGCGAGTGTTTTGCTTGGAGCATTGAGTCTCGAAGAATTCAACAAGGTTGATGGTCTAGAAGAAGCCAAAGAGATATGGGACACACTCCAAGTAGCTCACGAAGGAACATCAAGTGTGAGGGAATCAAGGATCGAGTTACTTGAAGGAAAGTTGGGGAGGTTTGTCATGAACGATGATGAAACTCCGCAACAAATGTATGATCACTTGATGACCCTTGTGAACAAGATCCGAGGGCTTGGAAGCAAGGATATGATGGACCACGTCGTGGTGAAGAGGATATTGAGAGCCTTTGCTCCAAGGAATTCGACTCTCGTAACACTTATACGAGAGCGAAAAGATTTTAAAAGGCTTACTCCTAATGATGTGCTAGGAAGAATTCTATCACATGAGCTTATGGAGGAAGAAGCAAAAGAAGTGAAGAACCTTGCCAAGCAAAGCTCAAGCTCAAGACCGAAGCAAATAGCTTTGAAGGCAAGCAAAAAGGAAGAATCAACATCAAGTGATGATGAGGAAGATGAGAGCGAAGACGAAGAAGACTTGGCTCTATTTGTGAGGAAATTCAAAAAGTTCCTCAAATATGACGGGTCAAGCAAATACAAGAAGAACTACAATGACAAATCAAGAGGAAGAAGAAACACCAAGAGGGCTTGCTATGAGTGCGGCGAAGTTGGACACTTCATCGCCGATTGTCCAAAGAAGAAGAACAACCCAAATGAGACCAAGAAGAATGAGCCGCTCAAGAAGAACAAGACGTACAAGAAGAAGTACTCGGGGCGAGCTCACATTGGAGAAGAATGGGATTCAAACGACTTCGACTCCGACACCGATGATGAAGGAGTCGCCACCCTCGCCATTGAAGCCGCTCCACCAACCAAGTCACTCTTCGGGGAATTGAGCGACAACGACTCCGACCACGACGCGCCTATTTGTCTTATGGCCAAAGGGCGCAAGGTAATGGCTAAAACAAAACCCCCTAGTAGTGATAGTGAATTAGATAGTGATGATAATGATGATGATGATGCTCTACTTTGTGATTTGAGCAAATCGGCTATTGCTAAGATTCATAAGCTATTGAAAAGAATAGATAGCCAAGAGGAGACTCTCGAGAAGCAAGAAGAGTTGCTAATTTGTGAAAAGAAGAAAACTCTTGCTCTCGAGAAGATCCTCACAAAAGAAAAGGAGACTATTGAATTGTTAACCAAAAAGCTTGATTTGGCTAATAATTCAATTGAAATGCTTAAGGGTTCAAATGAGTCACTTCAAGAGAATGTTATAAGTCTAGAAAACAATCTTCAAGCTCTTGAAGTGCAAATTGAATCTTTTAATGATATTAACTCTCCAATTGTTGATTCACCGTTAGCATCTATTTCTTCCACTAGCAATGGTTGCTCTCGTTGCTACAATGTTGATGTTAATGCTTGCACTACTAACTCCCAATTTGTGCAAGTATTAAAAAGCGAAAACGAGAGATTAAGTGCCTTGGTAAGATACGGTTGCAAGAAAACTTATCAATCCAAGGATGCCCTATATAAGACCATAAATGGTCGAGGCAACAAAAACAAAGAAGGGCTAGGATATGATAAGTACGAGTGCAAAGGAAATGACCGTGTGGTGGTAAGAGGTAAGGAATGCATCAAGTTTGTCAAAGGAAATGACAAACAACCATTGACCACCACACATGTCATCAAGACCGGGCAAGAATCTAAGAAGCATCTTCAACATCATACATCTCATTCTATTCACTTTGCTTCTTATATATTGAAGAGAAACCACCATGGTAAAGTGGTTGCTCATTTTGTCGGTGCCCGCCACTCTAATGATGCAAGCAAAAAGAAGGTGTGGGTACCGAAAGTATTGATCACTAACATGCAAGGACCCAAAAGGATTTGGGTACCTAAAAACAAAGTCTAATGTGATCTTGTAGGATTATACCTCTGGTGGATCAAGTTGGGTACTTGATAGTGGTTGCACAAACCACATGACCGGAGAAAAGAAAATGTTTTCATCTTTTGATGAAAAAGGGTCACAATATGAAAATATTGTGTTTGGTGACAATGGTAAAGGTGAGGTAATGGGATTAGGTAAAATTGCTATTTCTAATGATCATTCCATTTCAAATGTTCTCCTAGTTAAATCTTTAAATTACAACTTGTTGTCCGTATCGCAATTGTGTGAAATGGGCTACAACTGTCTATTTACTAATGTGGATGTGACCGTTTTGAGAAGAGATGATTCCTCAATTGCCTTTAAAGGATATTTGAAGGGTAAGCTCTATTTGGTTGATTTCAATGCAAATAGCGCTAAACTTCAAACATGCCTTATGGCAAAGTCTAGCATGGGTTGGTTGTGGCATCGCCGGCTAGCCCATGTTGGCATGAGAAATCTTGACAAACTTCTCAAAGGGGATCACATCATTGGACTAACTAATGTTGAGTTTGAGAAAAATAGAATTTGTAGCGCGTGTCAAGCCGGAAAGCAAGTTGGAGCGCGTCATCCCGCGAAGAACATCATGACGACGACAAAACCATTGGAGCTTCTACACATGGACCTCTTCGGACCCGTTGCTTATATAAGCATCGGAGGTAACAAGTATGGTTTAGTTATCGTTGATGATTTTTCTCGCTTCACGTGGGTATTCTTTTTGCAAGAGAAAAGTGAAACTCAAGGGATAATCAAGAAGTTTGCAAGAAGAGCCCAAAATGAATTCGAGTTGAAGATCAAGAAGATTCGAAGCGATAATGGAAGTGAATTCAAGAATACTCAAGTCGAAGAGTTCCTTGATGAAGAAGGAATCAAGCACGAGTTCTCCGCTCCATACTCCCCTCAACAAAATGGAGTGGTAGAAAGAAAGAATCGAACTTTGATCGAGATGGCAAGAACAATGCTTGATGAGTACAAGATCTCCGATCATTTTTGGGCGGAAGCCGTCAACACCGCTTGTCATGCCATCAACCGATTATATCTCCACAAGATATTGAAGAAAACGGCATACGAACTCCTCACCGGTAACAAAACAAACATTTCATATTTTAGAGTTTTTGGTAGTAAATGCTTTATCCTAAACAAGAAGCCTAAGAACTCCAAATTTGCTCCAAAGATCGATGAAGGTTTCTTGCTAGGATATGGATCAAATGCTTACGCCTATCGTGTTTTCAACAAAACCTCGGGTTGTGTTGAAATAGCGAGAGACGTGACATTTGATGAATCTAACGGCTCTCAAGTAGAGCAAGTTGATTTGAATGTGTTAGAAAATGAGGAAGAGCCAAGCATTGCAATCAAGAAGATGGCAATAGGTGAAGTGAGGCCGCAAGAAAAGGTGCATCAAGACAATTCATCTACTCAAGTAGAGCCTCCTACTTCAAGCCAAAGTCAAGACATTTCTCAAGGGAGTACAAGCAAACTCGTGGAGGATGCTCAAATTGAAGACCTTGAACCAATCCAACATACCTCTCAAATGCCACATCCGAGAGTGCATCAAAGTATCCAAAGAGATCACCCCGTCGATAACATCCTTGGTGACATCCAAAAGGGGGTAACTACACGCTCAAGAGTATCTAATTTTTGCGAATTTTACTCTTTCGTGTCTACTTTGGAACCTTTGAAGGTAGAAGATGCATTGAAGGATCCAGATTGGATGATGGCAATGCATGAAGAGCTCAATAACTTCGTTAGAAACAAAGTATGATCGTTGGTGGAAAGGCCAAATCAAAACGTGATTGGAACCAAATGGGTCTTCCGCAACAAACAAGACGAGAACGGAGTTGTGACGAGAAATAAAGCTCGGTTGGTAGCTCAAGGATTCACTCAAATTGAAGGTTTGGATTTTGGTGAGACTTATGCTCCCGTTGCTAGATTAGAATCAATTCGTATATTGGTTGCATTTGCTACTCACCCTGATTTCAAGCTTTATCAAATGGACGTCAAGAGTGCTTTCCTAAATGGTCCAATCGCCGAATTAGTCTATGTTGAGCAACCGCCGGGAATGGAGGACCATAAGAACCCTACTCATGTCTACAAACTCCATAAGGTGCTCTACGGGCTTAAGCAAGCACCTAGAGCATGGTATGAATGCCTTAAGGATTTTCTTATTAAAAAGGGTTTTGAAATTGGTAAAGTCGATCCTACTCTCTTCACAAAATATGTTGATAATGATTTATTTGTGTGCCAAATATATGTCGATGACATTATATTTGGGTCCACTAATAAAAACTTTTGTGAAGAATTTAGTAGGTTGATGACGAAGAGATTTGAGATGTCAATGATGGGTGAATTGAAATTCTTTCTCGGATTTCAAATCAAACAACTCAAGGAAGGGACGTTCTTATGTCAAACAAAGTACATAAAGGATATGCTAAAGAAGTTTGATATGGAGAACGCCAAGCCAATTCATACACCAATGACAACCAACGGACATCTAGGTCTAAATGAAGAAGGTAACCCTGTGGATCAAAAGGTATATCGATCCATGATAGGTTCATTGCTTTACCTTTGTGCATCTAGGCCTGATATTATGCTCAGTGTGTGTATGTGTGCAAGATTTCAAGCCGCTTCGAGAGAGTGCCACCTAGTAGCCGTGAAAAGAATTCTTAGATATTTAGTTCACACACCTAGTTTAGGGCTTTGGTATCCTAAAGGATCAAAATTCGATTTGATTGGTTATTCGGATGCTGATTATGCGGGTTGCAAAGTGGATAGAAAAAGCACTTCGGGGACTTGTCAATTTCTAGGTAGATCACTAGTGTCTTGGTCCTCAAAGAAACAAAATTCAGTGGCTCTATCCACCGCGGAAGCCGAATACATTGCCGCAGGAAGTTGTTGTGCACAATTGTTATGGATGAGGCAAACTTTGAAGGATTTTGGATTTAGTATGGAAAAGGTACCACTCTTATGTGACAATGAGAGTGCGATCAAAATAGCCAACAATCCCGTTCAACACTCTCGGACCAAGCACATAGATATCCGACACCACTTCCTTAGAGATCACTCTCTTAAGGGAGACATAGATATTACCTATGTGAGAACCGAAAAACAATTGGCCGATATCTTTACCAAACCTCTAGATGAGAAGCGCTTTTGCGAGCTTAGAAATGAGCTAAATATCCTAGACTATCAGAATGTGTCTTGAAAGATTGCACTCATTGACTGCTGCTATTTAGCTCAATTTCGAAACAAAACGATTGAAAAACAAATTGAGTGAATTTCAAAATATTTTTGATTGGATCTTAATCTCGGATCAATCCACTTGTAATCATAGTTTTGATTGCTTGAATGCTTGCTGATGACAAGTGGAGTGATCCTCCTTAAGTTCACATGACTCAGAGTTTTCAGACTTCACTCAAATTCCTTGTTTCTTTCTCTGTCTGCTGGAAAAATCAACACATCGGAACATCCGATCAAATCATCGGAATATCCGATGTCTGGCAGTTTTTCCACATCGGAACTTCCGATGTAATATCGGAACTTCCGATGTCTCCTCCGCACTTAAGAAAGTGCCCGTACCCTTTCACTTTCTTTTGTCCTTTTCCTCGTGTCTCTTTAGACTCTCCTTCCCGTTTCGTCTTTGTGCCGTTATCGGAGATTCCGACCTCTCGGAACTTCCGATCTTCGCTTGGGAAGGACTCCATCTTGAAGAGGACCCTCCTCTCCGTGCGATTTCTCCTCGTTCTTCGTGAAGGTAACCCTAGGGCTCAATCCTTTCCTTTTGGATCTAGGGCATCTTTTTGAGAAATCGTTTCGGTGAACTTGTTCATCTATTCCTTTGGTTCATTACTGTCAAGTTTCAATTCTTTCCATCGGTTGGTTTAGGAGAAATATTGTGTTGGTTGAAATCAGTAGACATCGGACATTCCGATCGAAAACATCGGAACTTCCGACCTCATGTCGGAACTTCCGATATAAAATCGGAACTTTCGATGTCAACTGAATGAAAACCAAACCAATTTTGTTTCTCTCGTAAGCTTAATCGATTCTCTCTCTGTCCTTAGCTAAATGGATCCTGATCAAGGTGGCTCCCAGCCGCAACCGGACCCGACTGTCTTAGGCACGAAGAGGCCAAGACAGACTCCGACAGGAGCAAGAACTAAAAAGGCTGCGGGTAGAGGAAGAGGTAGAGGCAGTGGAGGTCCAGGCATTCAGATCAGTGACCCTCCACCTGATCCTCCTGCTCAGACAGTGAATGTACCTCGAGGAGCGCCATTGCCGTCTAGAAAGGGCAAAGCTGTGGCAGGGGCTTCTCAACCTCAGCCAGTTCCAGACCCAGCAGTTCCAAGGCTCAGACAGGCAGAGAGGAATCCTCGTCTCAAGAGGAAACCTACGAGCTACAAAGGGAAATCCGCCAAAGTGCGCGAAGCCAGAGAGCAGAACCCCAAGGCAATTGCACAGTTCTCGACTGACTATCGCTTCTGGAATTTCTTCCAGCAAGACTTCTATGAGTCTATCATTTTGACTAGGAAGAATCCAGTCATTCTGATGCAGTGGGTCGACTGGGACTACATGGCCGCGGTGATGATGCCACCTTCACCGAGGTCATAGCAGCTTGTGAGAAGGCTGGGACAAAGAGGATAATGAGTTTTCAAAGACGATCGAACATTGAGATCATTGCTCAGTTCTACTCCACCTTGTACATCTCAGTGACAGAGTCTCCACCTTGCATTGGATGACTGAAGGAGTTTGGTATGAAATCTCCTATGTTAATTTTGCTCGCTGTCTTGGATTCACCGAAGCTGACTATCGTGACAAGGATCAAATTCACAATGAAGCTTCTCTTGGTGCCTCCAACACGAACTTTCTCTATGATGAAGATGCAGACTTTGAGGAGGGAAGCACAAAAGGCATGAAGCCTTTCTTTGCCTGTCTCAACAGGCTTTTCAGAAGACTGGCTCCCAAAGAAGGTGATGCCTCTCATATTACATCCTATACAAGAAATCTGCTGAGTAGGATGAGAGATGGACAGCGTCCTTTTGATGTGTTTGATTTCATTTGGAATGAGATCCGCTTGATCGCTCAGGAGCCAAAGAGAAGGCTGTGGTTATGCTCCTTTCATCATGCATATGATTGAGCACATAACTCATCAGCACTTTGAGTATGATGAAAGACATACTTTGGAGTGCGGTCGAGGCGATCAAGGCCCATTTCGGCTTTGCTAGGCGTGCCCGACTAGAGGTGCTGCTTCCTCCTCCTCTCTGCTCCTCTGCTGCAGCTTGGTGGATCATCCTCTCCAATCCTCCGCGCTTTGAAGTCAATCTTTGTCCTGTGCAAGGGCAATGTAGCAGCGCACAAGAAGAACACCAAGAGACTGAAAGATATTCAGAGGCATTTAAATCTAGAGTGTTCAGAGGATGAGGACAGTGAAGAAGAAGTTGAGGATCCTTTTGCTCCAAAGGTGCAGCCTTGAGATGAGTCCGAGGACGATGATGAGTCTGGCTCTGATGCTGCTTCCGAGGAGTCGGACTAGCTTTTTCTCTCTCTCTCTCTCTCTCTTTCTTCTTTCTGGTGCTTGATGCCAAAGGGGGAGAAGAGAAAGCTTACCTTCGTTTTATCATCCATCGCTTAGTTTCGTTTCCAAACTTTGTTATCATGTGAACTCGGGACTTGTTACTTGTTGCATATTGCCTTACTTATGCTATGATGGATGATTGCTACTCGTTTTATGGATGTTTTAATATTAATGGTTATTCAAATGTTAGCATTCATATTGTTCGTTTCATTATATGCTCAGTTCTAGGGGGAGCTCCTGCAAAATTCCTTTCAAAATTGTGCATTTGCGATCTTTTTCTATTCAATGCACATCTTTAAGGGGAGCTAAACCTAGACTAATCTTTCATTATATCCTTTTCATTGTAAGCTTTAATCGGGTTGTCATCAATCACCAAAAAGGGGGAGATTGAAAGTGCATCTAGGCCCCCAAATTGGTTTTGGTTGATTAATGACAAGCGATTAAAGAGACTAATGTCTTCAATGAGCTTATGAGCAGGTAAAAGGTTCAATATGAGATCGTCTACATGCGATGGATACCCTCAAACAAGATTACGCGAGTAAAACGGCATTACGCTTGTATTTTCTATATTTTGTGTCGTAGGAATGCCGTACTATTAAGAGGGATGCATCGTAAATGATCTAGGATAGTCTCTATGCTCAGATGAATGCTACTTCATTTCTTGTTGAGACCCTAAGTCACCGCGCATGCACCGGAATGTGTTTTTATCAAAGCTCAAGTCAGACATTCCGATATTACATCGGAAGTTCCGATGTGACCGGACATTCCGATGTGCATGCTTGCTTCAGTCCGATGCGTAGTAGATGCATCGGAAGTTCCGATATTTTCGATCGGAAGTTCCGATACGTTGCTGATGCTTTCTAGGGTGCTCTCTGGAAATATCGGAAGTTCCGATATTTGACATCGGAAGTTCCGATGTGTTCAAACCTGAAAAAGGGAGCTCTCTGGAATTATCGGACACTCCGATATATTAGATCGGACATTCCGATGTTAAGTCGGAAGTTCCGATGTTTATATCGGACAGTCCGATATGGACTTAGAAGCATTTGTCGAGGAGTTTTTCTGGGAACATCGGACATTCCGATGTTGGTATCGGAAGTTCCGATGCACCTTTTTTTGACAGTTGAAGTGCGCTCGAGTTCTGATTGTTTGCACATATCGGACATTCCGATGTTGACATCGGAAGTTCCGATATGCAGCTGAGTGGGTGTATAACGGCTAGTTTTTGCAAGAATCTATAAATACCCCACTCCTCTTTCTTTTGAAAGTGACACACTCTTGTTGGCAGAACTCTAGATGTCGGGACCCCAAATTTGCAAATCCGGACCCTCTGTGTATTCAGCACTAGTCCAGGAATGCGCTAGTGCACACAGTCTTAACATCGATAAATATCACAATCATACCATTCGATACCAATAAAGTACTTTATTTAAATAACCAAACTGGTCGCTTGACCTTATGGCCAAGTTACAAACATACGCCTCGCAAGGCGAAACTTATTAAGAGAGAAATAATAGCAGTGGAAAAATAAGATAACATCGTGGCGCCATCCAGTATACCACGTGCAACCGGCCGGCTCGCTCCCTAAGTAGACGGTTCCTCTTGGAGCTCCTCCTCCAGAGCTGGTGTAGTCTCCTCTTCAACTGGTGTTGTATTGTGGCAAGGGTGAGTACTTGGTACTCAACAAGTCATGCACAAAATGCAAGCTAATATACTATATGCATGGCTTAATACAAAGGAATAGCTCAAGGTATATTTGCAGTAAAACAGCATTTGACAAATAGCATGAGTAGATTCGAAAGCAGTGGAAACAAGTATAGCATAGATAACTTTTCAAGGAGTTTAATAAACATCTTTCCCATCCTAATCCATATTTCCATCAACATCATTATTAATCCAACCCAACCTTTCAGATCCAAGTTATTTTTGAGAAAATCTAACCCTTGACTGTAATTCCCGAGCGATGTCCAATACCGCGGACACGGCTATTCGAATAGATTCTACACTCTGCAGAGGTTATGCACTTTACCCACAAGATACAGTCAAACACCACAAAGGCGAGTTCAGTAACAAAGTCTTTGGAAACTTCTAACAATACAAGTGGTCCTCCCGGTTATTGCACACTAACCCTTCCCTTAGCTAAGGCGAAGTTTAGGCCAATCAACCGTTAGATGGGTACTGGCCTCGGCCAGACGCTCCCCGCACAACTTACACAAAGGGTGTAGTTGACCTCACGAGGTCCCACAGTGCGTTATTAGCAACTTAGTCAACTAGGTCCGTCCCATTACGGACATGTGGTTGCACGTTAGACCCAGTTCAAAGGCTTGCAAGGTTAAGTCCTTAGGGTGACCAGGGCAAGACTACCCAAGAACCAAATCAACATCCCCAATGCCAACCTGCCCACTGATTATTCTTGCCACATGCCCCGGTCGAAAAACTATTTATCAAACCCCGCTTGATTACCATGCACCACGTGCCATCAACATCACATGATACCTTTCCAAAACAGGTTCAATATATCATTAAGTCAATATTAACATTTGATTGTCCAAAATTATGTCATGAGCACGAAAGTGTGTCTAAGTTGTATACTACAACGATCTAATTTCCCATGTTGGCAATTTAATAATGTCCAACTAGTAAACCACAACTAGGGTGACAAGGGGTCATGGCACATATTTAAGTAATCAAGGTGTCATCTGACAAATTGGTATTTATCTAATTCCCCATATTTAAATAAAGTATTTTCTAATTGAACTAGCATGCAATAGGTTAAATCAAAATAGATTTCAAAATAGGATCAACATGGTCAAAGCACAACTTGCCTTCAAAAAGTACTTGTTCTTGGTCTTGAGTTGGATCCTGAGTCAATACTTCTCCTTCGAATCCTTCCGGCACTTCAACGTCTACTCGTAAAGCGTGCAAATAGCAATACACGAATAAACAATAGGCAAAAAGTGTCCAAACATCCAAATAAAATCCATAAACAGAGAGAACATAATTTTATGAATTTTTAGAAACTGGAATCGTCAAATTCGGAGTTAAAATGCAAAAGTTATAGTATTTTGAAGTCTAAATAATCAATTAAATAATTTTACAGAGAAAAACTTTAGTCCAAAAATTAAATAAAATTCATAATTAGATAGATCTCAATTTTATACAAATTTAGAAATTTGAATCACTCAAATCGGAGTTGAAACGCAAAAGTTATAAGAGTTTGAAGTTTGAATCAAAATCTGAAATCATTATTTCGAATTAATAAATCATTTTCTTTTTCGGAAATTAATTATTGCGTCAGCCTGGACACGTGGCAGCCTCTGATTGGGCGGCTGACGTCAGCCGGTCCATGGACTTGGTCCACGCTCGGCTCGGGTCTACCGTGGACTCGGTCCACGACTTCACGTGTCGCTGACATGTGGGTCCCCCTCGGGTAGACGTCGCCATGACGACGTCGGCGAGGCTCGACCACGGTCGGCGGGTGGGACCCATCGTGGCGTCATTCTTGACGTCGGCGCTCGGCTGGGGACGATCGGCCCGACATGCAGCCGCCCTGACGTCAGTGTGACGTCATGGTGCAGGGTGGCTGGGCCGCTGACATGCGGGCCCCACGTGTCAGCGTCACACGCACGCGTGGACGACGCTGACCGCGGCGGTCAGCCTTCCCGGACGTGTGGCGCAATCTCGGCCGTTGATTTGAAAATCAACGGCCCAGATTAGATCTGGCTCTCACGCGTTTGGGTTAACGCGTTTGATCTGGACCGTTGAATCTAGATCGGACGGTCAAGATTGGATCTAGTGGTTTTGGACGGAATCTCACCGTGAGATGACGTGGCGCAATCTGGGACGTTGGATCTTGATCGGACGGCTGAGAAGCTTAAGCGGCAGCGATGGCGTGCGGCGGAGCTGTCGGCCGAGGCCCAGGGAGCGGCGACACGCAACGGCGTTTGCGGCTCCTCCGGCGAGTGAGAGGTCCTTCGGGTGCGTCTCGCCGCGGTGAGTCGGATCTGGGGTCAATGGCGGCGGGGACGGTGACGGCGGAGCGAAAGCAAAAACCGCGGCGGAGGAGTGCTACAACTCCGGGCGAAAGCGACAGCGCGTCGAGCACTGCGGCGGCGGCAGCTAGAACGGCCGCGCAAGGTCAAGGTGATCTCGGTGTGATCCGGGCATTAAATAGCCTCGGCTTCGCGGAAAAGCGAAACCTAGAACCTCACGGCGGCGAGTCGGCTCGGACTTCAGCGGAGACGACGGCGAGGGCCCACGCGGGCGCGATCAAGCGCCACGATTGGCTCGGGCGCGATCGGATCCGGTCGGATCGGTGCGGCTCGATTCGGCCGTTGGATCTCGATCCAGCGGTTCACAAAGCTTAGGAGTTTGGACTTGATTCGGCCGAGTCACGTGGCTCGGTCGGACTCGAGTCCGACTTCGTTCCGACTTCGGTCGGATGAGCGATTTGACCCGACTCGATTTTCCAGCGATTTAATATTTAAAATAATTTCCAGTAATTCATTTAATTCATTAAAAATAGCAAAAGACTCAGAAAAATTCCAGAAAAATTCTGGAAAATATTTTGGGTCATTTTGGACTCAAATAAAATATTTCCAACAAAATTTTATTTGCAAAGTTTAATTCTTTAATTATTTCAAAATGGAATAAATTCAAATAAATTCCAAATAAATCCAAATAAATTCAAAAAAAAAATTCCAAAAATTCACCAAAGTGCCAAATCACACATAGATTTAGGAAAAGCAAATTTTTGGGGTGTTACAAACCTCCCCCCCTTAACAGAATCTCGTCCCCGAGATTCAGGGCTTACTAAAGGAATAGGTTTGGAAACTCTTTCTTCAAATCCTCTTCGCGTTCCCAAGTAAACCGCTTTCTTCATGATTGCTCCACCGAACTCTCTGAAGCGGGTTGACTTATTTCTGGTCTCTCGATCCATAGTGTCCAAAATCTTCACGGGATGCTCCTTGTAAGTCAAATCTTCTTGCAACTCAATTGACTCTAGCGGTGTCTGTTCCTCAGGTACTCGGAGACACTTCTTCAACTGGGACACATGGAATACGTCATGTACTCCTGCCAACGACTGTGGCAAGTCCAGCTGGTAAGCAACTTCGCCTCTGCGGCTCAAAATCTTAAATGGTCCTACATAACGGGGTGCGAGTTTCCCTTTAGCATGGAGCCTCTTAACTCCCCTGAGAGGCGTAACTCTGAGGTATACAAAGTCTTCTGGTTCAAAACTCAAATCCCGGCGATGATTATCCGCATAACTCTTCTGTCGTGATTGGGCTATCTTCAACCTTTCCTAATCATGGCACCGCTCTTGACTTCTTGAAGAATATCAGGCGAAGACACGGCGCTCGCCGGTCTCATTCCAATTCAATGGCGTCCGAAGCGGTCGACCATACGATGCCTCAAAAGGTGACATTTGTAAACTGGCCTGGTAGCTATTGTTGTAGCTGAACTCGGCATATGGCAAACTCTTATCCCAAGAGGTAGCATAAGCCAATGCACACGCTCTTAACATATCCTCCAGAATCTGATTGACTCTTTCGGTTTGTCCATCCGTCTGTGGATGATAGGTCATCTTGAAGTTTAAACGGGTTCCCATGGCTTCATGCAACTTATTCTAGAACCTTGAGGTAAATTGGGTACCTGCATGCGATATAATCCTCTTTGGCACTCCGTGCAAACAGACGATCCTGATCATGTACAACTCCGCTAACTTATCTCCCGAGTAAGTGGTCTTCACGGGGATAAAATGGGCTACTTTGGTCAAGCGATCCACTATAACCCATATGGAGTCATAACCTCCTTGAGTCTTAGGCAAGCGGTAATGAAATCCATTCCGATTTCCTCCCACTTCCACTCAGGTATTTTCAGCGGTGTAGCAACCTGCCGGGTCTCTCGATGCATTGCCTTGACTCTCCGGCATACGCCGCACAATGCAACATGCTCGGCAACTTCACGCTTCATGCTCGGCCACTGTAATCTTTCTTTCAAATCCCGATACATTTTGGCGCTTGTGGATGAATTGAATACTTGGAGTCATGGGCTTCTTCTAGAATCAATCGCTTACTCCTTTTTGTTCGGCACACAAATGCGATCCTTCATCCATAACGTGCCTTGCTCATCCAACTTGAAGTCCTCTGCCTTGCCTTCCTCCTTGATGGACTTAATCCTGCGGATCTTGTCATCATCCTTCTGTCCTTCCCGGATCTGGTCCTCTAGGGTAGGCTTTACTTCCAGTGCGGCCAAGAATCCGCTAGGTACCACCTCAATCTTCATTCTCTGGAAATCCTCACATAGCTCATCCTGACTTGTGGCCAGCAACATACTCACGGTATGGCTTTTCTGGCTCAGAGCACCGGCAACTACGTTTGCCTTTCCGGGATGGTAATGGATTCCAACATTATAGTCCTTGATTAACTCTAACCATCTCCTCTGCCTCATGTTCAAGTCTGATTGGGTGAAGATGTACTTAAGACTCTTATGGTCCGTGTACACTTCACATTTGTTCCCGATCAGATAGTGACGCCATATCTTCAAGGCATGCACTACGGCAGCTAACTCCAGGTCATGCGTCGGATAATTCTCCTCATGCGGCTTCAACTGCCTTGATGCATAGGCAACAACCTTTCTGTTCTGCATCAGCACACATCCAAGTCCTTGACGCGATGCGTCACAATAAATATCAAAGCTTTGATTAACATCCGGTAGAACTAACACCGGTGCTGATGTCAATCGCTTCTTCAGCTCCTGAAAACCTTTCTCGCACTCTGGCGTCCATGCAAACTTCTTCTCCTTTTTCAGCAATTGCGTAAGAGGTCTCGCAATTGTCGAAAAGCCTTCAATGAAACGGCGATAGTATCCTGACATTCCAAGGAAACTCCGGATCTGGGTCACAGTCTTCGGCTGCTCCCAATGTAACACAGCTTCTACCTTGCTTGGATCAACGGCGACTCCTTCTGCGGTCATTACATGTCCGAGGAACTCCACCTTGTCCTTCCAAAAATCACACTTGCTGAACTTGGCGAAGAGTTGCTGTTCCCTCAGCTTTTCCAAAACTCGCCTCAAGTGTTCGGCATGTTCTTCCTCTGTCTTGGAGTAGATTAGGATATCATCTATGAACACGACAACAAACTTGTCCAAATATTCCATGAACACCTTATTCATCATATTCATGAAATATCTTTGGTGCATTCGTCGAGACCAAAGGACATAATCAGAACTCGTAATGTCCATATCTTGACGAGAATGCAGTCTTCGGAATATCCTCTGATCGGATCTTCAACTGATGGTATCCCGATCTCAGATCAATCTTGGAGAAGACTCCGGCTCCTCTCAGCTGATCAAACAAATCATCAATCCTGAGTAGCGGATACTTATTCTTCACGGTGACTTCATTGAGTGCACGGTAGTCGATGCACATCCTGAAACTTCCATCCTTCTTCTTGACGAACAAAACTGGCGCTCCCCACGGCGACGAACTTGGTCTGATAAATCCTTTCTCCATTAACTCCTCTAGTTGTTTCTTCATCTCTACCAACTCCTCGGTGGACATCCGATAAGGTCTCTTTGCTATCGGTGCTGTACCAGGTACAAGCTCTATCACAAACTCTATGTCCCTGTCCGGTGGCATACCAGGTAGATCTTCAGGAAAAACATCTGGGTACTCATTCACTACTGAGACATCCTCTATGCTGATTGCCTTAGTACTGTTAACCATCAACTATCCATGTCTAACGGCAGTAGCTTGAAATTCCACTTTCTTCCCACACGGGCTCTCAACTGAGATAGTTCTTCGTCCACAATCCAATACGGCCTTGTGCTTGGATAACCAATCTATTCCCAAAATAACATCTAAGGTCTGGGTCTCCAAAATTATAAGGTTCGCTAGGAACTCTATTCCATCTATTAGTATTCTCACCCCAGAACATCCTACTTTCGTTCGGAGTTCGGAACCAGTGGTTTGAACTAAAAGCATGCATTTAAGCCTTGCAATCTCTAAATCATTTTTAGCAGCAAAGCCTTGCGAAACAAACGAATGCGAAGCTCCAGAATCAAACAAAACTGTTGCAGTCTCGAGTTGACTAGCAACTTACCCAAGACGACGTCCGTAGCATTCTCGCAAAGGTGCATCCGCGGTGACATGGTTGACTCGGCCTCTCACCACGATGCAGGGTGTGGCTCTGTGTCTTTGGCGTCCTAATCGGGGTGGTTCCTAGATTGAAGCGGCGGGGTCACTCCTGCTGTCTTCTTTGGGCATTTGTTGGCAAAGTGTCTGGCTCGTTGCGATTGTAGCAGCTGCCTCACTGTTTCCTTCCGATCGCCTCAAGCGGCGTTTCTAAGCGGGGCTGGGTCCGTAGTTACGATTGACGGGTCTTGGTGCTAGTGACGGTGTCCTTGTTGCATTCTGCGGCTGGAATCTAAAAAACTGAATCGGTGCAACCCTCAGACGCTGCTGCGTTCCCTGACGCGATCCTTGCTGTTGCATTATGCTCTTCCGGTTCTCATCCAGTTCCTTGCGCTTGTCCTCAAGAATAAGTGCCTTATTCACCAACTCTTGGAAATCTGGAAAGGTGTGGGTGATCAATCCTACCTGCAATCCTGAGTTAAGTCCCTTCATGAAACGAGACTGTCTGGCTTTATCTGTCGCTACATCCTTAGGTGCGTAGCATGCTAGCTGTGTGAACTTGTTCAGGTAGTCGGCCACTGGCTGATTACCTTGCTTCAGTGCTCTGAACTCCTCCTTCTTAAGATCCATGATTCCTTCAGCACGTGATCTTGGCGAAACGCAATCGTGAACTCCTCCCAAGTGATATCTTGAGGGTTCACTTGCGTGGCGCAGTTCTCCCACCATTCGGTAATTTGTTCCTTCCAACGGATGAGAAGCGTAAAGTACCTTCTCATTTCCTATGCATTGAGCTATGTGTAGCTTCCTCTCAATTGACATTAACCAATCATCGGCCTCCAATGGATTGGCATTCCCAGAGAAAGTGGGTGGGTGAGTTCTCATGAACTCGGCAGGTCTTGTATTACGGCGTTGTCCCCGATTAACTTGATTAGCGGTGGCAAAGGCGTGGCGTGTTGCATCTGTTGCATCATAGCATGCATCAGCCGAGTGCGAGCAGCAAGAAAAGCTCCGAAATTCTGCATATCCAGTGGCGGTGCTGGTGCTCCATCATTAGGGTTTTCTGCTGGGCGAGAACCACTTCCATTGCCTCCAAAGTTTCCGCGGGTGTTCACCATCTGCCGATTTGCTCTAGGTTTTAGAGATGAGAGGGAAACAAGAATAGACAAGTAATATGGAACTTATGCGGGGCGAAAGGTGTAACTTTAAGGTCCAACTTTATTATTGATATCAATAACTTGGTATGGTTGCTTACAATGCCTAGGGGCCTTGCAACACATACTGCACACTCAGCAAGCAATGAAAATCCAAATCGAACTAACACTGGAGTCTAACGCCTAAAGGGTGACTCTTTATTCTATGACGCGACTCGGCGAAGGAGTCTCACTATAAAACCTACGCTCACTCATCGAGAAAACCTCCACGGCCTGGGTACGGATGCTGCGGCATAGGCGCGAAACGATTGCCATGTCCAGCAACTGTGTCATCCGTGGTAGTCGAAGAAGCAGTGTCCTCATCGAGATCTGACTCCTCCGGATCTGGTTCGTGTAGCTCGAGTAATCGGCTCACAGTTCCGTCCGTACAAAGCCATCTCCAACTCGTCAATCCTTCGCAGAAGGTGTGACACATACTCTTAAGCTTCCCGCCATCTGTTCTTCTCTGTCGTGATCTCCTTGCAGGCCTTCTGTAGCTCCTTGCTTGTATCATCGAGTACATCCTCCTGGGCGACAACAAGTCATGCCAATTGTGTGACCATGGCATCCTCATCCTGAATCGCCTTCGGGTCAAGAAGGTTATCGCTGCGCGGGTGATAACGGAACACCGTGCTCTCCAACTCTCTGGCGTAGATACCGGTAATGTGCCGCATTGCTCGTCGTGATACTTCTTGGATACCCATCTGCATTGTAGACCTCCTGGCAGTGCAGTGTATCGGGCGATTGCCTGGGCCCTTCTTCCTAGCAGGTACCATAATCTTCACGTCACAAGCCCTGATCAATCCTGCTTGTCTGATTACTTCCACTTGGTATTGCGGCTTCTCAAAATCTTCGAGAGTCTGTAACATACGCCAAAGTTCTGCGGCGTGACCAACCTCCAAGTCGACGTAGTTGAACTCTCCCTCCATCTATCACAAGAGTGCTCACGTAAGAACTCGAAATTTTTAAATCGTGACAAGGTAAGGGAAAATTCAGCAAGAGACAAGGAAAGAGAGAAGGGGGTAAGTCGAGATATCATTTATTATCCTGACAACCTTTTAGCTTTTAGAAAATAGGTTTTAACCTCTCTTCGACCATTCTAGCTATGGGTGAGCCTACAGTCAATATGGCTCTGATACCACCTCTGTCGGGACCCCGAATTTGCAAATCCGGACCCGCTGTGTATTCAGCACTAGTCCAGGGACGCGCTAGTGCACACAGTCTTAACATCGGTAAATATCACAATCATACCATTCGATACCAATAAAGTACTTTATTTAAATAACCAAACTGGTCGCTTGACCTTATGGCCAAGTTACAAACATACGCCTCGCAAGGCGAAACTTATTAAGAGAGAAATAATAGCAGCGGAAAAATAAGATAACATCGTGGCGCCATCCAGTATACCACAGGCAACTGACTGGGCTCGCTCCCTAAGTAGACGGTTCCTCTTGGAGCTCCTCCTCCAGAGCTGGTGTAGTCTCCTCTTCAACTGGTGTTGTATTGTGGCAAGTGTGAGTACTTGGTACTCAGCAAGTCATGCACAGAATGCAAGCTAATATACTATATGCATGGCTTAATACAAAGGAATAGCTCAAGGTATATTTGCAGTAAAACAGCATTTGACAAATAGCATGAGTAGATTCGAAAGCAGTGGAAACAAGTATAGCATAGATAACTTTTCAAGGAGTTTAATAAACATCTTTCCCATCCTAATCCATATTTCCATCAACATCATTATTAATCCAATCCAACCTTTCAGATCCAAGTTATTTTTGAGAAAATCTAACCCTTGACTGTAATTCCCGAGCGATGTCCAATACCGCGGACACGGCTATTCGAATAGATTCTACACTCTGCAGAGGTTATGCACTTTACCCACAAGATACAGTCAAACACCACAAAGGCGAGTTCAGTAACAAAGTCTTTGGAAACTTCTAACAATACAAGTGGTCCTCCCGGTTATTGCACACTAACCCTTCCCTTAGCTAAGGCGAAGTTTAGGCCAATCAACCGTTAGATGGGTACTGGCCTCGGCCCGACGCGCTCCCGCATACAACTTACACAAAGGGTGTAGTTGACCTCCTGAGGTCCCACAGTACGTTATTAGCAACTTAGTCAACTAGGTCCGTCCCATTCTGAGACATGTGGTTGCACGTTAGACCAGTTCAAAGGCTTGCAAGGTTAAGTCCTTAGGGTGACCAGGCAAGACTACCCGAAGAACCAAATCAACATCCCCAATGCCACAACCGGCCCACTGATTATTCTTGCCACATGCCCGGTCGAAAAACTATTTATCAAACCCCGCTTGATTACCATGCACCACGTGCCATCAACATCACATGATACCTTTCCAAAACAGGTTCAATATATCATTAAGTCAATATTAACATTTGATTGTCCAAAATCATGTCATGAGCACGTAGGCAGTCTAAGCAAAGATACTACAACGATCTAATTTCCCATGTTGGCAATTTAATAATGTCCAACTAGTAAACCACAACTAGGGTGACAAGAGGTCATGGCACATATTTAAGTAATCAAGGTGTCATACAGCAAATTGGTATTTATCTAATTCCCCATATTTAAATAAAGTATTTTCTAATTGAACTAGCATGCAATAGGTTAAATCAAAATAGATTTCAAAATAGGATCAACATGGTCAAAGCACACCTTGCCTTCAAAAAGTACTTGTTCTTGGTCTTGAGTTGGATCCTGAGTCAATACTTCTCCTTCGAATCCTTCCGGCACTTCAACGTCTACTCGTAAAGCGTGCAAATAGCAATACACGAATAAACAATAGGCAAAAAGTGTCCAAACATCCAAATAAAATCCATAAACAGAGAGAACATAATTTTATGAATTTTTAAAAACTGGAATCGTCAAATTCGGAGTTAAAATGCAAAAGTTATAGCATTTTGAAGTCTAAATAATCAATTAAATAATTTTACAGAGAAAAACTTTAGTCCAAAAATTAAATAAAATTCATAATTAGATAGATCTCAATTTTATACAAATTTATAAATTTGAATCACTCAAATAGGAGTTGAAACGCAAAAGTTATAAGCGTTTGAAGTTTGAATCAAAATCTGAAATCATTATTTCGAATTAATAAATCATTTTCTTTTTCGGAAATTAATTATTGCGTCAGCCTGGACACGTGGCAGCCTCTGATTGGGCAGCTGACGTCAGCCGGTCCATGGACTTGGTCCACGCTCGGCTCGGGTCTACCGTGGACTCGGTCCACGACTCCACGTGTCGCTGACATGTGGGTCCCCCTCGGGTGACATCATCGGCGTCGGCGGGCTCACCACGATGTCGGCAGTGGGACCTTTGTGATGTCATTGCCGACGTCGGCGCTTTCGGTGAGACGATCGGCCCGACATGCCCGCCATGGCGTCGATGCAGACGTCATGGTGCGCAGTGGTGGGCCGTGACATGCGGGCCCCGGCGTGTCGGCGTCACGCGACGCCAGCGTGGGCCGGCGACGCGCGGTCGGCCTTTCCGACGCGTGGCGCAATCTCGGCCGTTGATTTGAAAATCAACGGCCCGATTAGATCTGGCTCTCACGCGTTTGGGTTAACGCGTTTGATCTGGACCGTTGAATCTAGATCGAACGGTCAAGATTGGATCTAGTGGTTTTGGGCGGAATCTCACCGTGAGGTGACGTGGCGCAATCTGGGACGTTGGATCTTGATCGGACGGCTGAGAAGCTTCGAGCAGCCGATGGCGCGGCGGAGCCGGGCGGAGCCGGGAGGACGGCGACACGAACAACGGCGTTATCGGGCTCCTCCGGCGAGGTGAGAGGTCCTTCGGGTGCGTCTCGTCGCGGTGAGTCCGGATCGGGAGTCAACGGCGGCGGGGACGCGGACGGCGCGGAACGGGCAAGCAAAACCGCGTGAGGAGTGCTACAACTCCGGCGGCGATTCTTGGCGTGCGTACCGCGGGCGGCGAGGGGCAAACGGCTGCGCAAGGTCAAGGTGATCTCGGGTGTGTGATCCGGGCATTAAATAGCCTCGGCTCGCGCGAAAGCGGAAACCTAGAACCTCACGGCGGAGTCCGGCTCGGACTCGGCGGAGACGACGACGGAGGGCCGTCCACGTAAGCGCGATCAATCGCCACGATTGGCTCGGCGCGATCGGATCCGGTCGGATCGGTGCGGCTCGATTTGGCCGGTGGATCTCGATCCAGCGGTTCACAAAGCTTAGGTTTGGACTTGATTCGGTCGAGTCACGTGGCTCGGTCGGACTCGAGTCCGACTGGTTCCGACTTCGGTCGGATGAGCGATTTGACCCGACTCGATTTTCCAGCGATTTAATATTTAAAATAATTTCCAGTAATTCATTTAATTCATTGAAAATAGCAAAAGACTCAGAAAAATTCCAGAAAAATTCTGGAAAATATTTTGGGTCATTTTGGACTCAAATAAAATATTTCCAACAAAATTTTATTTGCAAAGTTTAATTCTTTAATTATTTCAAAATGGAATAAATTCAAATAAATTCCAAATAAATTCAAAAAAAAAATTCCAAAAATTCACCAAAGTGCCAAATCACACATAGATTTAGGAAAAGCAAAATTTTGGGGTGTTACACTAGAGCACCTTGAACACCTTCTAGCTTTCTATTGAGTCCTCCTCTTTGATCTTAGGGATCATCTAGAGAGTGAGGACAATAGTTGAGATCTAGAGTTTGAAGTGAAAAGCAAGTGTCATTCATCTCGAGCTTAAGAGTGTTCCTCCAAGATCGTTCAACGGTGTATTTGTTTCTCTTGGAGGTTGAAGGACTCCTAGACGGCTAGGTGTCGATCACGAGCTCCCAAGGATTGTGGGACGCCGTGAGAAGTTTGTGAAGGCCTTCTCATCTTTTCACGTGGACTCGGTCCACGCCAGACAGAGCCACCCATCAGATGCCCACCTTTTTCTTTTAAAAATTAATGCCGTGAAAAATCTAATTATGACATCATCATTGTGTCATAATTCGATTTTTCTTTTAAAAGTAATTACAAAAATCTAAAATTGCTGCTAACATTAGTATTGCGCAATAATTTGGATTTTCTTCAGAAAAATAAGTCCAAAAATCAGAAAAATTCTATTTTTGTTTATCTTGTGTATATTCAAACTTTCGAGAGCCCGTTTTCGTCCATTCGAACTTCAATTGGCTCTTTTTTTTCTTTCTAAATTCATATAAAATCATATATTTCTATTTTCCTGTAGAGAGCCCCACTGGTAACATCAAACATGGCACCCTCCACTCACCATTTAACAACTCACCATGACTTCACCTGTCGATTGAGTCAAAATACAAATTTCAACTGCATTTGCAGTTTATCCAACAATCGATTTATATTTTAATTAAATAAGATTTTACTATGCATCAGTGAATGTCACAAACCTTTGTAAAATCATTTCATAAATATGGACAAAGGGAGCTTGCCTGGATTTTGGTGAAAATATACATCCTCACACGATTGCAGAAGATGATCTCCTGCCATATTTAAATTAATCGCTGAAATTATAAAATACTATAATTCACATAGCTATTTGATTTTTGCATGTTTTGGGCGTCCAACCATTTCTTTAACTTCTGTTACATTATTGTATGCTTACTGCGTATTTTGTTTTGAGGTACTTTAAACTGATGTATTTTAACTTGGCATATTTTATTCTGGAAACATTTGACTCATTACATTTTAGTTTAATGCCATTTCGATTTGGATTACCCTTTGGCCTAGGTAAGACTTGACTGTTTCAATCAATATGATAATTGCTAGTCATTATTTTCTTTATCCGGTCAAGTTCATTCCTTCTTACTTGGCTTATTTTGTTTTCTTAAATAATTAAAACATTACAAATTCAATTTATGGTTAATTTGTTAAGTAATCCACAAATCTAACTTTTCTCTAAATTATAGTAGGTTATACTTGTCTACTTAGTTTTGATTATTAAGATTTGATCATAAGCTTACTCTATCCATTGTGCTATCTGTCTATTTAATTGAAAAGAGATTGTTAATGTTATTTACTTCTTGTATGCGTACACCTTGTTACCCAATTTAAACTTTTAACCAGAATATTATGGCTATGATCTAAATATCTTGATTTACCTCAATTTAATAAGTTATGAATCATATTATTATCATCATTTCTATTAGTGCTATTTTTTTATTTTTTATTATTATCATTATTTTATTATCTTCTTTTATTTCTTTTTCTCAATCGTCAGTCCTTATCTTTTTTTATTTTTAATCAGTATAAAAGTTACTGGCATTATTTAACTTTCCAACTAATGATCTGGTTATATTAGCCTTGGCTCTGATTCCTATTAAATGCATACCTATATATCTCATGAAATAATCTGCGTTTGTATATTAAATTTGATCAGAATACGTATCTTTACCCAATTGAAGATTAGCAGTCCGATTAGAATTTAATCTTGAAATTACATAAATGTTATATCTTAGTTGCTAATAAGTATTTATATATTTTAAGGAGTCCAACTCTTTTCTCTTATTATTTTAGGATCTATAAATTTTACGTTGTACTTTTTAGGACTTTTTACCATTTTATTTCTTTGCACTTTAGTTGAACATTCGACCGACTGAATTTAATTGATTCAACATATTTTTAATCGACAGCTTCAAGGTGAATTAAGACATGAACAATTTGGTTCAAAATTTTATTAATTTAACTAAAAATGTATTTTTCTTGTTTTTCTCTTTTCTTTTCTCTTCTTTTATATTCTTTTAATTTATTTAGTTATAATCATTTTTACGCGATGATTAACGTTGGGATTAAGGTAATATTAATTCTCGCAACTAATTAAATATTTTTACGCACTACCAAAAGTACCCCTTTTCTTTTTTTTTCTTATTTTTTCATTCTTTTTCTTTTCTTTTCTTTCCTCACTCATCGGTGGAACCTTATCCTTTCTGGGTTCTTTTTTTCCCCACTTCTTCATCTCTTGGTTCCCATGGCCCGATTGGGCTCCTCCCAAATACGACACCCACCCGCTTGGCTCGTTGACCACCAACTTCTCCTGTCGCACCCTTCGATCGGCCACTCGCCAATTCTACTGTTGACGCCACTCCAGCTGGCATCATGCAGCGCCGAATCCATCGCGCCACGCGCGAATTGCCGCACCCAACCGCCCGAGGCCCCCCCTGTCATGTCTCCGGTCTCCAGCTGTCAGTGCCGCCACCTTTCGCCAGCCTCAGCCCTTGCCTGATTGGCTCCACGCCGCCTTCTCCTTGGGCCATCGTTGCCCGAGCTCCACTTCCCCGCCTGCTATGGCACTGCTGACCTCCCTACGCCGCCTTGCCGGCCTGCGGTGCTACCGCCACCAACCTCCTCGCCTCTTCGTCCACGGCCTAGGCGACCTCCGCGCCGCCATGCCGAAGCTCCTAGACACGTGCCGGCTACACTCGACCCGCGCTCTTGCCTTGATCGCCGCATGTTCGGGCTACGTACTCGCTCGACTGGGTCACTCAGCCTCGCGCCGCCACATGCTCGACCCATTGTGGCACTGCCAACATATGGCCGAACTACTCTGAGCTGGCCCCACCCGTGGCCGCCTCGGCCTGCACTCTGCCGCCTCCCTTACTACCTATTCTCCCCTTCTACAACTATGGTTGCTACTAGTTCCCCAAGTCATCTACTCACTCCCTCACTGATTCTCTAATGGCTCTACATAGTTTCTATTGCGATGAGCATGATTCCATAGTTCTACTACTTAACTTACTTTTGATTTATGCTCTGCATGATTTCATTTTTGTGATGCTTCACGGTCTATGATGATTTTACGGTTGTATGCATGGGTTGGATGGCGCCACGACGATACTCATAATATGCTATGCGCTGGGGAGCATGCGCTGATTCTTGGGGATGCACGGTGCAACCCTTGCTGCATTTAACTGTCTGAGACCACTAATCTATCTATTGCTTTTAGTCTCTTATTGATTTTGCTACAACTAGCTCTATGTCAATGTTACTTCTATGTGGATGGTAATGGTTAAGTCTGGGAATGGTTACCTGAAATTGATGTCAGTGAAAATGAAATGCTGGTTGTGGACGGATTGTGCTAGTGATGGTGATGAAGCTGTCTCTATCCTCTTATTGTTATTGATTCCCTAGCTCTTGGTTGTGCTTGGGGCTCTTGTGCTCCTTGTGCCTTGAGGCTCCTAATTTTGGTGATGCTTGTGGTGGTCTTCTAATCTTGGTGCTCATGGGACCTCACGCCCCTTTGGTTGTTCTTGTGGCTTGATGGTTTTCTCTAGATGCTGCCCTTAATGGTTTGTGAGACTTGTGATGGTGGTCTGGTATATGCTTGCTTGTGTACCTGGTTTGCTCTGGGCTTTGCCTTATAGCCTAAGGCTTAAATTGGATGGCTTGGGTTGAAGCTATCCTAAACTACAGTGCTTCACATTTATCTATTTTACTGTGGAGTTTAACCTCTTTACCACGAGAAGTTATTTTTCTACCGTGTGATTTTTTTCTATTGTCTACGGATAATTACAGGTTTTTTAAATTGTCGAATGATGAAACCCTAAGTCAATTCGGTTTTTTGGCATTGCCATAATCACAGACGATTTTTTTGGCTAGAATCGTCTGTGATATAAATGCACATCACAGACCGTTTTAGCCAAAAAAAAATTGTCTGTGATCTTCACCTGTAAGCCCCATCCTCACCCGATCACCCCATTGCTCAAGTGCGCTGAGTTTAAATCCTCGAAACCTTAGCCAAAGTCCTCACTCCAAAACCACCCTCCCCCTTGCCGGCCTCATCCCCCTCACCGACCCACTCCCCCCAACAACATCCTCCCCCTCAGCGGGTTCGTGGTGGAGCAGGAGTTCAAGGCCTTTTGATGCGTTGCCAAGGTGCAGGGCTCACAGTTCGGCCTCCAAGAGGGGTCACATTTGGCCAGTGCCCTATCGGAGAAGCAGAAGGCCAGCAAGTCTAGGCCAAGCACCTCCAGCAAGGTAACCCCCCTCCTCTCCCAAACTCTAGCCTCCCGCACGCCCCATCTCTCCCAAACTCTAGCCCCATCATCGGTGACCTCCTCCCCCTGGCGTCCTCCCCCATCGGCGACCTCTTCCTTGACGTCCTCCTCATCGGTTAGGTTTTTGATCATGCTCTTATCCTTATTCGTTTCTAATCAATTAGGATTTTGATCTCTTTTGTGTGTGCCTGTGTGTGTTCATTAACTTGTGGAGCTCAAGAACGGATAGAAGTACAACAAGCACTCGATGAACTTTAACACATGGATGAACATCCACCTCCGGGTAGTTATTTGAACCTCAAAGGTGAAATCTTGCGCCCTCTACATTCATCTTGTAATGTATTTCATTTTAGTAAGCACTGATTAGTTAATGGTATTGTTTGATTTTAGGGAAAATATTGTACATATCCATTGTGCAATTAATGTGGTGTTGTGCAATTTAGCTAAGTCTACACATTTTTCGTAACTTGGATGCTATAAATTTTGGCTAACTGTTCAAATTTACCATGATTTGGACTGTTTCAAATTTTTGCTAAATGTACAAATTTACCTGACTTGGATGGAAGTATCCAAATCTACCAGGACATAGATGCAAGCTTTTAATTTGGAACATCCATATCATGGTAAATTTAGACACTTAGATAAAATTTCAAGCATCCAATTTATGGCGGGATACCAAATTAAATGCTAAGACAAGATTTACGACTCGTGTTGACTTGTAATCTTCCTTGGCAAGTTCCTGACCATGGATACCAGCGGCGAGACCAACCTCGCACAGCACAAACAAGCAACACCAGTACACTGCAAGTATTGTCACGGCTGCAATGGACAAGCAGGACCCTGTGGACAAGTGCCATGCCTAAAAAAGTAAGCAATGTGTACCTATGGCGGAGACTGGAGAGTGCAGGGGGCCATGGATTGAGCACAAACCACTCGCACGCCATCTTGGCTTGTTTACCACACCGACAGCAACAAGAACTCAAGAGATCTCAAAGCTCACAAGGCAGTAAGCAAGCAGCTAAATGGTACTAGCCTGTTTAATTCACCGGGCTTCAACAGTTAAATCATAGACACAGCACAACGGAGCACCAATACATGGGCGAACAGATCCTTGAAACATCCGCTACAAAACTTAGGGAGGTAAAAAGTAAAGGGGAAAGTATCAGGCAATGATCGTTTTGACAAAATGATATTTGGTGCGGTGCGGCAACTTAGGCCTTGAGCTTGCCGAAGAACCTCTGCTTCTCCTCGGTAGTCTGGAAGCGGCCGTGCCCGAACTTGGAGGAGGTGTCGACGAACTTGAGCTTGATCTCCTCGAGGGCCAAGCGAGAAGTCTGCTTCAGCAGGGACTGGCGGAGGGTGACCACTCTCTTCTTCGGTCCGACACAGCAACCCTTGATCATGAGGTAGTCACCCTTCACAATACCATAGTGGGGGAAACCACCCATGGGAGTGATGTCCTTCTCAGTCCTGTAAGAACAAGCATTTAGTACAACAGGATCATAGTGAAAGGTAATACAAATAAGTTTTTATGATATGTTAGGGCGTGCACAGGTAAGTTTTTATATTGTAATTAAAGGCTTCAGCCTGGAATCTACATGATCTTTATAACTGAGGCAAGGAACTTTAAATAAGCAGATGTGCTGACAGAGCCTAATAGTGCAACAAAATTCAAGATATTTTGCAAATTTTGACATGTAGAAGCTGACAAACAAAAACCTACCTGTCAAACTCAGTGCAGGCAGCATGGGTTTCCTGTCCCGTCTTGCCAATCTTGTAAACCTTCTTGTTCATCTCAGTGCGGTGGTGATATCCATTCTGACCAGCACGAGCAACAGTGTAGGAAACCCTAGCAGGATGCCAGGCACCAATACAGGCAACCTTGCGGAGACCCCTGTGGGTCTTGCGAGGAAGGCGGGTAACACCCCAACGGGTGACAACACCTTCGTAACCCTTACCCTTGGTGACACCAATGATGTCAATCATCTCATCCTTCTGGAAGACGGCATCAACAGGGACTTCCTTCTCAAAGAACTTGTAGCCATAGTCCACCTTATCTGCAATAGTGCCACCATTGATCTGGATCTCCATGAGGTGAGCCTTCTTCTGCTTCAAGCCCTTCATCTTCCTAATCTGAATAACAGAAATAGCACAAGTTAAGCAATGATAGTTACAATTTGGTACTAGAAGAAGCCAACAACAAATGATGGCACATGATAACAGACAACAGTTTAAGAATCAAAATCCTTCATTCAATACTGAGAAAACTTGGCATATTTATTTCTTGACCAGCATAAATTCACCAAAATGTACCAAAGCCAATAAAAGGAGCATGATCTGGATGTCAATTATCAATCTAGAAAAGACTTTTGTTTCCACAAAAACAAGTGAGCAAACGGGCTAAAGATAACCAAGATGGGAGATTAAGGCATATTCTTACCTGAGTATGGGCAATAACACGGACAACAGAAGCATACTTCTTCATCTTTTCAAGCTGCATTTGGATTTCCTTCTTACCCGTATCACTGTCATACTTAAGAGCATACTTGGTGAAAGCCTTCTTCTTGCTCTTGCACCAATTCTTGTAGAACCTTCTCCTCACTTCTTCACTAAGATGCTGAGCCCAGACAGAGTTGAGAGAACGAAGGCCACGGGGAGTCTTCACATAGGCCACTAGTCCAACAATGACAAGAGGAGGAGTCTCAATGATGGTGACAGCCTCACAGGTCTCCTTCTTGTGGAGCTCTGCAGAATATCAAACAGAGAGTGCTATTACCTAAATGCAGTAATTTATGAATTTAAACAAAGACTTTATAAGGCTTAGTACAGAGACTTGCTGAAAAAACTGATTCAACTTCAGAATTGGTAGCCCTAGTGGACATTTCAAGAGCAATGATCAATTTAGGTAAGAAAACTATGTGCTTGTAAAGACAATTTTTTTAGACAACATCAATAGATGGAGTGACAGCAGTTGCCTCTTTAGCATATGCAAAAGATGGGGACAACTATGATCAGTTTAACTAAAATATTAGTACTGACAAAATAGGGATCAGTAGACGTACTGGAACCAGGCTTCTCAACCTCACGCACAATGTGCGTCATTCCAGCCTTGTAGCCAAGGAAGGCAGTGAGGTGGCAGGATTTCTTGGGGTCATCCTTGGGGAATGACTTCACTGCAATAACAGAGAATTGAACATCAGATCGTCTGTCTATTAACAGAATTGGCTCATACATCAGAAGATGTACAATGGAAATACATGAATAGAGCGTCAAACCGCCACTGAAGTGATCACCGGAACAGGCATAACACTAGGAATCAATAGAAATACTTCAAATAATTTTAATGTCCCTGGCTAAAGAAGTATGAGGTCCTTAACATCTTTCAAAGCTACGCAGACTCGCAGACAAAAATGGTGCACTTATGCAAGTGACAAATCTACGATAATTAACGCATAGGAAGTGGTATTAGTAGTGTCATCAACACAAACCCACCCAACAGGCATTACAGGAACAAAAAAAGTACAGGCCATCTTTGGGCAAATAATCAAATACTCACCAACTTTGGGCAAATGATCAAACACCCATCAACTTCAGGGCAAATTATCAAATTTTCCGACATACAGAGCCAAAGATCAATTGCACCAACTAAAACGGATCAAATCATAATTTTCCCTCTCAGCTCAGCGCACTACGTCGCATCAAAATCTCCACAAAAAAGAAAAGCAAAAAAAAACCATAGATGATAGAATGTCTAGCTACAAAAAGGACAGGCCTAACAATATTACCGTAATTATGACTACAGCATCGAACGACAACAGGCAACCAAGAGCAATGCCATGAACCGTATCATCGCACGCACGCATCCGCTCTTACGAGCTAGGCTCTACTATAGAAAGTTTCATGGGTCATCTCACGAGTCAACCCAGTGGTACGCTACGCAGGAGCAAGCACAGCATCGGTAAGCGATGATGCGTAAGCACAAGTACCCTTTCCGCGGTGGCGGGAGCAGCGCTTCCTGGGGAGGAAGCCGAGGGAGCCGTGCCTCGGGTGCTCGAACTTCCTGTGCGACATCTTCCTTCCTCCGCCGCCTCCTGCTTCCTCACCTGCGACACACCACAAATCCATCAGATCCGGAGCGAACCGACGCACCAGAACAAGCCGCGAATTCACAGACTGAGGGCGGCGGCTCCGTGTAGCGGCAACGAATCGCGGGGAAGGGAGAAAAGGGGAGAGGTGGCGCTTGGTGGGTTTACCTGAGGGGTTTGGCGGCGCCGGGGTGGATGGGGGTGTGTGGGGAGGCGGAGCAACTGAACCCTAGGACCGCGTATATAAAGGGGGAACCCTCGGGGATACACACTGCTAGGGCTGGGCTGGGCTGGGCTGACGTGGGCCCGGCCCAATAATCCTTTTTCGTTTGCTTATCCTTTTTTTCCCTTTTCTTCTTCACTCAGAAATATATATATGTACCCTTTTCTATTCTTCATTTTCTTTTTCGTTTTCACTTATTATATTGTGCTCATCGGAAAAAAAAAATACCGACCTGTGCGTGCGTGACCGATAATGGCGTCAAATGATTTCTCTCTTTTTTTCAGCATGTTTGTATGTTGTGTAATATTGTTCATTCTAAGTTCTTGCACACGTTACATCTATAAAAAAAAATTGCATTACCATCTTCGGTTTATTCATTTATTGCTTTTTGAGTAGGGTGTTACTCTAGTATGGTAGTAGATGATTCTAGAAATATCAAGGGGAGGACATATAAGGAAAATTAAAAAAATTCATCTCAAAATTGTAGAATAACATCTATTTAAAAATAAAATTTAAAAACTAAAATGATATGTATTTAGTACAGTAACTTTTTGGTACATTTGTTTGATATATAACAGAGTAACAATATCATTGGTGACACATGCAAATGCGATCCGCGATAATAGAAATCGGCCATATATGGGACGTACAATATTTGATTTTTTTTTAAATAATACACAAAAGAAATTATAAAAATAATATGTCGAAAAGAAAAATTATAGAAGTATACTTCTGTCACCGATCAAAATAGCAACAGAGCATTGTCGCCCTTAGAAATGGCAATTGTAATTTTGTCACCATTTAGAACGGCGATAGTAGATCGCCCTCCCAAATGGTTATAAATGCGTTAGTTAGGATCCACGTCAATAATCACCTTTTTGAATGGCTATTGTAATTTATGTCAACATTTGAAATGGCGACTGACATTCTGGTTTCTCAGTCGCCATTTTGACGGGTGAAAGAAAGCCAAATATGGCACAATCAGCGACCGAACAATTATTTCATTCGGCTGACAAGCAAAGCATAGTAGAGCCAAGCGAATGAGTCGAGAAAAGAGAGAAGAGAAGAAAGGAGAAGAGGGGGGGGCGGGGGGGTGAAGAGGGAGGAGAGGAGGAAGAAGATTAGTCTATACGAGAGGTTTGTCGTTTAATCTCGTGTTTTATATTTTCGAAACCTATGTTAGAAAACCAAAGTAATTAGATTTGTAAGTATTAGTTTTGTATACTAGTAATTAGATTTGTAATTAGACTAGTAAGAATCGTGTAGGCTAGTATTTAGATATGTAATTAGAAGTAAAAAATCGTATAGATATGTGTAGAGTAGCAATATTTTTGTAGATTAGTTTTATTGTAAGAGCTATGTTTAAAATAGTAAAATTTATATAGGTAGATTTTTCTTTTCAGCATAAGTTTTTTGTAATTTTTGTTTTTTCGTGTATTATTTTTTAAAAAAAATTCTACAATATTTTGAAGTACTGGAGTCTGGAGTCACTTTTAGCTTAAGGATAGATTGAGTTTCAGGCAAAAAAATGGTATTACTTGGGCATCAGAACCAGATCGACACAATTACATGGAATGTACTTATGTGCTCTGCTCTCTACACTTCATGGCAATACTTTAATGACACAAATCCTGCAACCCTTCCAGTATCATCCCAGTATCATCCTGGACAACAAAAATGTAACACGCACAACTCAAACCCGCCTAGCTCTCAAGTCAAGAACACCAAGACGAAAAGGATGATGAAAAGAACCACCAGGAACGCTATCGTCATGATCTGCCCTTTCAAGCTGGCCTTCTTCAGAACCATGGCCACTCTTTTCTGCACAAATCAAAAAGGGGGGAAAGATTTCAGGCTATTGGAATCCAGGGTCAAAAGAAACTACGTGAAAAACATTCATCCTGCTGTAATAATATGTAGGCAAACATGCAATTTTATGGAAGGCATGATGAACTGATTACAAAATGAAGGGGGCAAAGATAAAGCTGCTAAGCATATGTATTGGGCTACATAAAAAGATATAAAGCATACCTGCACAAAGTCGAGCCGATTGGAACTAGTTTCCATGTCGAGGCTTAGCTCACCCAAAAGTTTTTCCTGTACAATGTAAAACGGGAACATAAATATTGACACGAGAAAGGACTTGGCATTTTGATGACATGATAGAGTTAACTAAGCTCTCCATACATATATATATATATATATAGGGAAAGTGAGTCCATAAGAATTATATGTACAAAAGCAACAAAGGATTAAACGATGCGATTGCTATTAATGTCAATGAGTACCTGTCCGACAAGCTCGTCTTGTATGGTGAGACCTACACCTCCAATTCGCTGGACACTGGCACTAAGTTCATCCAATTCCTCATCCTGTCGCCTATAGCAGATGTACATCCATTTATTAGAGGTTGTTTGAACCAGATTTCATATAAGTTCAAAACATATCTAGAACAATCCGCTGGAAGGTATAATTGTGTACATTCAAAGCTCCTGTTTAGGACCCCTATGATTCTATGGAGCAGAAGTTCAATTCTTCTTTAAATTTCAGGTTCTAAGTTGGTATTTGAGCAACATAAATTTTAGGAAACAAGCTAAGTTTGTAAAGCAGATACTTGATCAGGAGCATCTGTTGATCAGATTCTGAAGCAATGAAGTCATTGTTGTCTTGAGCAATGTGCTGCTTGGATCTGCCTGATTCAGAAGGATTGACTGAATGACCAAAGACTCTGTTGTGTTTTCCAGCTTCAACATTCCGCCTTATGAAGACCACCTAGGTCATTTGCAAGTTCATTACATCCCATATCATACTCAATTTGCTATGGAACTTCAAGTCATAGCTTAAGTGCTTAATCATAGTCGCAGCTCACAGAGAAGTATTCTGTAAAACTATACCTGGTTACGGGCAGTGCTAGTCCAGTTTCTCCTTTTTCCAATTTCAACCTCATTAAGTCCATAGTAAGCTGGATCTCTTTCAGCAACTGAAATTGCCTTTTCTAGTTCATCCACCTTAATTGCAAGGTTAACAAAATAAAAAGGTCAAACGATGGATCGAGACAATATGACAAAAGGAGGAGCATATGGTAATTTACAACAATCCATTCCAAACCTTATCAATATAAGAGTGGCTAGCATTGCCCAAAATATCACAAACATGTAACGGGAAGATCCTAATATGGAAAGTTTCTAAGAATCCAGGGCTGAAATTAGAATCACGCTATAAAATATGGTGGTAATCTCATGTACCTGCCATTGGATACTTTCGCAGCTTGTTAGTAGTTCTTTGGTCAGATGCACATACTCTCCAGTGTTTTCAGGCGTTTGCTTCAATTGGTGAAAAGTATCTTGCACTTTGTCAATCTATACAACAATGGGGGCAAGAAGACAAGTTGTTATACACATCATAAAAGAAAAGAAAGGGACTAGTTCTAGGAATCCAATATAACTAACAATATCATTGGTAGTGCTATTATTTGAATGAAGGATTATCAAACAATGACATTCGCATTTTTAGCATACATTTTAAAAATCTGTGAAGAGAATAGGATACATCATTGTAGACAAATCCTTCAATACTAAATGAAGCACATGTTAGACCAAACGACTGTAGATTTACAGATGCAAATAATCAGACATCATAAACAGGCTTCTCTGCAGAACAACAGTATAACTTGGCATAACAAGTATCCAAAGCATGAACATATATGCTACACACCCAAGAGACGTAGTTTCCCATCTCAGATTCATATTTTGTCGAGATTTACAAAGATACATTGTATTTGCTGCAATTGCCTTGCAAATATGATAGTAGCCAAACAGAACAACCTAAGAGACGGATCCAGAACTGCTAATTTGGACACCTGAGATAGAAATCCATATGCCAATAAACCTACATCCACTGAACCGCTTAAATTTAGGTAGCCAAGAAGTCAAGGACACACGGAAACAACACACGTGTAACCACCAAAATCATGGATCAAGAACTGGAGTCTAACACTTGAGATTTTTAACTGAATGAACGAACAGATTCACGGGAAAAAAAACACTGAATCTTAGGGAACTGCCACAGCAGCAGCATACAGGAATGTATAATTCGCGACCGGAAAGAACCCAAGAAACGCACCAAAAACAGTGATTTGGCTACTACTAACGAACCATAACGCCACGGCGATTCACTACACTAGAGTGCGACGCGCGCCACCAGAATGGAAAGAACATACGCAAAAGACATGGATAGAAGGAGCTCACCGAGTCCTGGATCTCGTCCTTGACGATGTAGAAGGGATCCTGCGCGGGGTACGTCATCCTCTCATCGCAATTCAGTGCCCCAGCTCGAGCGAATCCCGATCGGGAACGGCCAAACCCGCCCGACCTGGATCGGATTCAGCGGACGAACTGGATCGGGAGGGGAGTGACGAGCACCTCCTTCTCCGCTCGGTTCGGTGGCATCGCCAAACGAGCAGAGACTGGGAGGGAAAGAATTAGAAGATGGCTACAAGCCTACAACTCACACCCTGCGGCCACGACACGAGTAGTAATCGTTTTGGGGACAACACGATTTGTAAAGCATAGTTTTGTAATTTTTATTATAATATATTTATAAAACTTAAGAAAATTATAAAATTATTTTTTTACAAACCTATATAAATATTTTTTACGTATCTAATTTAATTTTTTAAAATATTAACCGCTAAAGTTTTAAAAGTTTAATGTTGCTATAGGCACCCGGGCTACATCGTGATGAATGGCGCCTATTGCCTCAGTGCAATTTCGGCCTGGTTGTTCATTCTCTCGCATTTTCTTCTCTTTCTTTCTCGCACTTACTGGAGCATCGTGTGCTACACCTACAATCATATGAACTGTTTAAATTTCGCGTGTCGCCACAGACAGATAATTCTAACAGAGAGAAAATATTTTAAAAATTTTTAGAAAAAACAATTATCTCCTTGTAAAATACTATATAAATATTTTTATGAGAAATTTAAAAAATTTGAAAAAAAATAAAATAAAAAATTACTGTAGCTTGGGCACTGTAGTTTCTACAGCGCCCGAGGGGCACGTGGCGTGCCAGCGTTGAAATCACCGAAAATAGATAAGATATATAGATGTGTGATGCGATGATTAGTTTAATTGTTGCTCCTAGACCTAGGCAATAGACCGTATTATTTTAGGCTGGTCCTCGGCACGGCACTGACCATAGCCTAAAATATGACACGATACAGATACCGGTGGGCCCAACACGAAAGCAACCCTTCGTAAAAAAACATACTATCTACAATCCAACCCATCATCAACTACCTTACCTAGCGGCTCAACTCAGCATCAATTACTACCTCTCCCATTCACCTCCTCGCATGACCCATCCGATGCAGTCCACATCTCCTTGTACCTCCGTCGTTTCCTCTCTCTCCTCTTACCCTCCTCCAGCTCGCTTCCTCCCTGCACTGCCACCTCTTCCTCCCTGCACTGCCACCCCCCAGTCCCACACCATCCCCTCCTCACTACCCCACTCTTTCTTAGTGCCAAATCCAGTGGCCTTCGATCACGTCGCGTTGGATACGGCCTTCGACACCACACCACCAATTTCGCTGACCATCCCAAGGAAGAAGATGGCTGCGACCGGAGAGGAAGAAGACGGCGCCGGTGTCGAATCCCTTGGTCTAATTTTTTCCGCAATGAAAAAGTAATTTTTTGTTCTTTTTTCCAAATAATTATGTGTACCAGATCATCGCCAACGGTCGACGCTCACTTCTCATCCTCGGTGCCATCCACGACGACAGGCCGATGGTGGTAGCGTCCAGGATTCTACACCTTCAGCAGGACAATGTCTAGGCCGGCACGAGACAACGACAATATGGCGTGCCCTGAGCAGTGCCTAAAAATTGCTGGATACAAGTGTAAACGATACGACGTGGCACGGCACGGCTCAACTCACCACTCTAGTTGCTACCACCGATCGATCGAGCTAGTGGAGTATCAATACGGACGGCGAACAATTAAAAACCCCTTGAATCATCGTGCATATGCATGCATGCATTCATGGTACGTCTTCCCGCCTTCCTGAAACGTACGTTTAATTCCAACTCATGCAAACTCTCTATATAAACACACCATTAGCTACTATGTACGCAACGCAACACGTATACTTTCCCTAATCCCTATACTTTGGCCAGATAACCACAAATGGCGCCCATCAGGAAGGTCGTCGCCGTAGCCCTCCTCCTCGTCGTCGCCACCTCCGGCGAAGTCACCGCCCTTGATACCACCTCGGCCGCTGCTGTGCCGCCACCCCTCGTCGCACGACTCCACTTCGCCCTCTCGGCCATCGACGGTACCGGTGTGAGGCCGGCATATGATGGCGGCGGCGCCGAGTGGATGATGCAGTGCTGGACCGCGGTGACGGAGCTGCGGTCGTGCACGAACGAGATCGTGCTCTTCTTCCTCAACGGCGAGTCCTACCTCGGTCACGAGTGCTGCCTCGCCATCCGCACCGTCACGCACCACTGCTGGCCCGCCATGCTCGCCTCCGTCGGATTCACCGCCGAGGAGGCCGACATCCTCCGCGGCTTCTGCGACGCCGAGGTCGGCACCCACGCCCCGCCGGCCACCCCCGTGGTGCCGCCCACCGCGCCGGCGCCAGCGCCGGCCCGTGCATTCATGTAGGAGATATATGAGTATGGTAGACTTGACTGAGAGTACCTGAACACGAACGTCTGAATACCTGATGCATGCATGATGCATCCATGAACACACTCGAGTGAATTGCTGTTAAACACGCGCGCGATGTAATTAAAGCTTGAAAATAAATGGGCGTGCACTATGTTGCTTGAATATATTAAATTCAATTTGCAAACCAATTTGGATCCGTCGATACATGCACATATACTGTCTGTCTGTTTGATCAGGAAAATCATCAACCCATTTATATATTTTCATGTACTTCTATATCAGGAGATTTCTTCAGTAACACAGATGGTATTATTCTGGTACTAGGCAGCCCATGGCCCTATGCTAGTAGGAACAACTGGGCCAGGGGCGGAAGATTGTTGATGGCCTGATGCCGAGCAATTAGGTGTTTTTTTCGAGTAATTATAGTATGTAGTGGCAATTAAGGCCATATCTAGTCCTTTAGATGGCCCAAAGCCTGTTTAATTTGGCCATGCATTCCTATTATTTCCCGTGTCTTAGAGCATCTCCAAGAGAGGCCCTAAATATGGTCCTAACTTTAATTATAGGGCTTTGGGGAAAAGATTAACTCCAGCAAGGGCTCTAAATTGTTAAAATTTAACAAATTGTTTTAGGGCCCCTAGGAGAGTAGCTATATTTAGCAACTCTGTGATTGAGCCATATCTTTGTTGAGTTTTAGGGCCTAATTGCTGGAGTGAATATTTCGTTGGAGCTCTAAATCTAATTAGTTAGGGCCCTAAATTAAAATTTAAGGCTCATTTTTAGGGCTTTCTCTTGGAGATGCTCTTAGCTATAGAGCTGAAAAGTAGGGATGGAACTGGTACGGATATTTTCCGATCGACCGACCGACCGAATTGATTTGGATGATGATTTGGATAGTTTCACAGATATCCAGTTGATTTCTCGGATAAGGATATGGATACAGATAATTTACATGGATACGGATACGGATATGGAACACTGATAATCCGATGGATACGGAATATCCGAGTTTTTATTCGGATAATATCCGAATATGACATACGGATATTATCCGAATAACACGTTTCAGAATAATACATTAACAATTTAACATGTTTCACTGTTTCAGAGACTGGGGTCTACATTGGATGACAAGATATAATGTGTTCATGTGTGCTAGATGCTAATTTGGAGATATTTGGGTAAAGGTGGTACGTAAATTGGCAAGTGGCGTTTCGGGAGGGCTACTTAGGATTCAAAGACATATGCCACCGCAAATCATTTGGTTCAATTATTGCAATGGGGTACATTGTTACTCACAGAGTCACATGTATGACGAGCTAGGGATAAAAGGCAAAAAAAAAAAGACATACAAATATATTTCTTTTGGAATTTTGAATTTAAATTTGGGTGATTTTTGGAAAAACTGAAATTGGATTTTAAAATATCCGACTAATATTATTCGTATCCACGTTGATTCCGATCCGTATTCGACCAGATTCAGAATCGATATTATCCTGTATAATTCGTATTCGATTCTGTATTCGACACTATTCGTATTCGATTCTGTATTCGATAAAAAATACGGATACGGATATGAATAGGACGATATTCGACCGTATCCGATCCGATCACATCCCTACTGAAAAGGCCTGTTTGGCAGAGCTGTAGATCCCAGCTCCACCTTAAATCCGAAACTTGTAGGCTAAAATAAAGTGAATTAAGTTTATATTTTTATTCTAAAATATAAACAAGATGACCCACCTAAACACTAATGTACCCACAGCTCTAGCTCCACGAATCTGGTGGAAATCTACAAATTTAGTGGAGCTAGAGCTCTGCTAAATATGGCCTAAGAGTGTTTAGGTGGGTCATTTTGTTTATATTTTAGAATAAAAATATAAACTTATTTTACTTTATTTTAATCTACAAATTTCAAATTTAAAGTGGAGCTGAAATCTAAAACTCTACTTAACAGAACCTTAATATCTTCCGTCTTTATCGAGGCAATTGCTAATTGGGTCATACATTCTTAGGGGGTGTTTGGCAGAGCTCCAGCTCCACCAAATCTGTGAAGTTGGTGGAGCTGTGTATTCCTAGCTTCACCAGATTCGTGGAGCTGGAGCTGTGGGTATATTAAAAGTGTTTAGGTGGATCATCTTGTTTATATTTTAGAATAAAATTATAAACTTAAGTCACTTTATTTCGGTCTACAAGTTTCAATTCTGAGGTGGAGCTGGGATCTGGAGCTCTGCCAAACAGGGCCTTAGTCCGGCCAGTTTGCACTTGAAACATGAGCTTTTGACGCTTACGTAAGAGAGATCTATTGTGAAGTGTGAACTACGTGTTCTTGCTAGAGTTAGAAAACTAGGGCTTTGTTTGGTAACAAAGTTTTGCAAAACTATGGTTTTGCAACCATGGTTTGAGAATTGTCTTGGCATAAAAAAACATAGTTTTATCAAATCACATTGAAACTATGGTTTTTCTTCGAACTCTCAACTGTTTGGCTACAAAGTTTTTGGTTGATTCAAAATTTTTGCTTAATCTGTGCATGGCCTGATGTAAATGGCTTCTACTCACCGGTCAAGCCATGCATTTTTGTGAAGGGGCTAACTACAAGATGTGTACCTCTCTCTACACTAACTACAACCTGCGCATTTTTTTTTTTTTGAAGCTAACAAGACGTGCTGCATTTTTTTTCTCCACAACCATGTCTATATATATGGACATGCTGCTCCTTTTGAGCACCCAGACTTACAAAACAAAAAAGGATGTGGATAAATTTCTTTAGTAGAAAGCGAAGAGACGATGAAGAGATGGAGATCATCAACCAGTGGCTTGTTAGAAGAAATTATTCTTATGAGCGCACACCTGTGCACACATCGATCCTTTCCGGAAAGAAGCATGTTGAAGAACTTCTCCAAGGTCATGAGGTACGATGTAGGCGAGAACTTCGCATGGAGAAGGAGATTTTCCTTCAGCTCATAGATGTTCTTCGTGGCAACAATCTTCTTACAAATAGTAAAGAAGTTTCGGTTGAAGAACAAGTAGCTATGTTTCTATTTTTCCTTTCAACAAATGAAAGTAATCATTCTATCCAAGAGCGAATTCAACATAGTGGTGAGACTATTAGTCGGTACTTCAATATTGTTCTTGAAGCTCTTATTTCATTGTCATCGAGAATATTTCAACTGCCTCCAATCAATACTCCATTCAAGATCTCTAGCAACCCCAAGTTCATGCCATACTTCAAGGTAATTTTTAATAATGTGTACGCCATTTTTTTTTGCATTGTGTAATGTTGTCAGTAACATAAATATATATATATATTTAGGACTGTATCGGAGCGATTGATGGAACTCATGTGCCTATTACAATTTCTTTGAATTTGCAAGAACCATATCGTAATAGAAAGGGTAGTTTGTCACAGAATGTAATGGTTGCATGTGACTTCAATTGTCAATTTGTGCATGTCATTGCGGGATGGGAAGGATCAGCTTCAGATGCTCGTGGACTACATGATGCATTAGCTCATGGTTTTTATGTTCCTGCTGGTAATTTTATTTAGTGGATGCAGGATATGCTAACACTCCAAATTTCATTGCTCCATACCGCAATGTTCGATATCATTTGCAAGAGCAAGGAAGGAGTAATCAGAGACCAAGTAATGCAAAGGAATTATTCAATTTAAGACATGCACAACTCCGTAACCATGTTGAACGCATTATCGGTGTTCTAAAAATGTGTTTTCCTATACTGAAATGTGCATCTTACTACCCAATCGATGCACACAGAGATATTGTTCTTGCTTCTTGTGTTCTCCACAACTTCATCAAACAAAATGATGGTTCTGATCAATGGCTTAATCAAAACAATATGCAAATTGATCCATCCGAGATAGTGGATGTGCCAGATGGAGATGAGGAATACGAAGATGATGTGCTATCTTGTAACACCCCGGCATTTAATATGCCCGAATGCTACCAAACACAAGCTAAACAACAACTAAAAACCACATTTAACATAAAATTCCAGCAAAGGTGCATAGGCTAAAAACCGAGATTTCGGAAGACTCTCCTTTGTTTTATCATGAATTTAAGGAACAGCAACAATATAGCATTATATGGCAATAAGAGAAACATCTAAAACAGCAATAAATAAAGTCTTAACGACAATAAGAGACTAACATTAAGCTCTTAAGGTTCCAAGTGTCAAACAAACAATAGAACTCTCATTAACCAAGCTAAGACTTAATTTTAAAGACCATCACACGCAATTTATTATCAAACTAAATGAATTGACTTGGGGAAACATTAAGGTGAAGCAACGTGTGAGCGTGTGACTATTCCCCTTTCCCGCATGCTGTTCTTATGGTACCTAAAACAACAAGAAAACACAAGGGTGAGTTCGAAAACTCAGCAAGCATACTGCAATGGACAACAAGCATAACAACATGGCAATAACATCTTCCATCATGTATATCATCTCATTCATGATTACTTATCAATATCATCATCAATTTGTATGCGAAGTAATGCAATGCTCCTGACCCTCTGGAACCTCATACCGGTATGGGAAGTACACACCCGTCGGTGTGCACCCTTTCCTCCCTTCCATCCCGAAGATGGAGGGTGCCTACTCGCTTCCAAACACCACGTGGATGGAATCACGACATAGGACTTACTCAATGGCGTTAGGATTAGTCATAACTTTCTCACCGACCTTGCCGGACTAGTTAAGACTTTCACCGCCCTCGCCTCTATCTCATGACATGCATGCAACCATGCCAATTATCATATTTAATTCACATATTAACACATGGCATCATAATATGTTAAACATGCTCATCATATCATATCATTCATTAACACATGGCAAGTGGACATATATCATGTAAACAATTCCATCTAATCTCAACATGCAACCTACAACTCGCTATCCATCACAACACACTAGCCTCAACCACGTGCAACGGATTGGCGGGAAGAAGAGGGCTCTCCCGGGGTCACACCACCTGCACATAGGCATCACACACTCACAATCATAACCTCAAAACAGTACACAAACCCCCATCTAACCCGACATTGCCAACTACTCGCAAAACCTAAAACAGAGGTTCTGTCCCGGCGGGACAGCAGCCTTGCAAAAGGCATAACTTGAGTTCTGGGACTCCGAATGAATTAAACAAGTACACCCTCGCGTAGTCTAGGAAATTTCCCAACTTTCTCTAGGTATAAGGAAAGTCTGATTCGGCCTCTAAAGTTGTTTAATCTACAGATTACCGAGATCTGTTCCAATTACGTCACAGATTTTTAGGCGCTCGGTAAAACAGCCATAACTTTCAAACGGCTGATCGGAATTTAACGTGCTTTACGTCCACGGAAAGATAATTAAATTATCTACAACTTCCTAGAAGTCCGTACGGACAGATTCGGATTCTAAATCGACGGAAACTCGAACCCTAGTTCGACTGCTCAATCTGCCCGAAAACAGAAACGTGGACAAGTTTAGATCTAACCCAAATTACTTCAAACCAGCGCCTCCAATTGATCTAAAAACTTGATAGACACCCTAATAGCAGAACCTAGATCATCCCCAAGGATCTCCAAGATCATACCTTTGGCCGACGAACAAATCTCCAAAGAATCCCCTCGCGAATCGCTCCTCGCTCCACGTTCCTCGCTCCTCGCTCCACGGGATGACTCCACGAGGTGCAGGGGTGGGGAGGCCACCCTAGGGCAGCAAGGGGTGGAGGAGGTGGTGTGGAGGTGGAGGAAGGGTGGGGGGCGCACGGTTTGGGGAGGGGGCGGCTAGGGCTTAGGGAGAGGGAGGAGAGGTGGAGGGGCGCAAGGGGCTGAGGTGGGGGCACAAGGGGGGCAGGGGAGCCCTTTAACAGCCCCACACCACTGCCCTTGTCCAATAAGAGTCCCTCTCAATCCCTCCAAAGCCCACCAAGGCCCAAAACTCACGAAGGCCCAAAACCCAAAACGGCCCGAAAAAGCTATTAACCTCCAATTCTTATGGTTTTAACCTTATTTCCACATCTCATACTTTGTATTTAACCTTATCATGTTCAATAATTAAGGATACGACACTCCGAGGTGTCACATTCTTCCCCTTCAACAGGATTCGACCTCGAATCTAAACGCACTTCAACACGAAACCCAAAGAAACCAAAGACAGCTAGGTTTTCACATCACACACCGAGGCGAAAAGTTCGGGATACTTCTCGCAAGATGCGTAGATTCCAGCTCCCAAGTCGCTTCTCTCTCGGTCTGATGTGACCACGGGACCTTGACAAACTTAAGCGTCTGTTTCTTCATCACTCGCTCTGAAGTCCCCGAGAATTTCCACGGGACGGGACTCGAAGGTGAGGTCCTTTGAAGCACTAATGGTTCCAACGGAACCACCATCTCCGGATCATGCAAGTATTTCCTCAACATCGAGACATGGAACACATTATGCACACCTTGCATGGATTCCTGTGAGCTCTAGGCGATAGGCCAACCTTTGCCAACTTCCGAGGCGAGGATAGGAAAAGGCCCAACATACCTTGGGTGAGCTTTCCTTCGTGCCAAAACGCACCACACCCTTGGTGGGAGATACTGCAAGAGTACATTATCACCCACCTCAAACTCCAAGTCTCACCGCCTCACATCAAGATAGCTTTTACATGCTTCTGTCTTTGCGATAAGGTTCTGCCGAACCTCCGACACACAATCAATACCTCTGCACCCAATCCGGTCCAAGAATAGCTCTGCGCCACAAAGATCCCAACAAAGTGGCGATCTGCACTTCCGCCATCTGACACCTCATAAGGAAGCGAGGCCAGGATCTTTGGAATGATAGCCGTTATTGTAAGCAAACTCTGCAAGGGGCAAATGGTCTTCCAGCCTACCCTTCCAAGCCATCACACAGGCCCCGAGCATGTCCTCCAAAGTTTGGATGGTACGCTCGATCGCCCATCTGCCCGAGGGTGAAAAGCGGTACTAAGGCGAAGGCTGCGTACCCAAAGCACTCTGCAAACTCTCCCGAACTTGGAGACGAACTTCGCATCCCGATCAGAGATAATGGTCTTGGGTACACCATGCAATCTCACAATCTCCCGCACATAGATGGGAGCCAACTCGCTCATTGAATTGGTCGTGCGGATGGGAATGAAATGCGCAGACTTCTTTGAGACGGTCCACCACAACCCAAACAAGATCCTTCCTCGTGGAGTACGAGGTAAGCCAACCACAAAATCCATGGAGATGTCATCCCATGGCCACACAGAATCTCCAAGGGTCAGCAGCCGGGCGACGCTTATGCTCGACTTTGATCTTACGGCAAATCCCACAAGACGCCACATACTTGGCAATATCCACTCTCATCCTTTTCCACCGTAAATTCTTCTTCAAGTCCACTGTACATCTTGGTCTCCCAGGATGGACCGTGTCTGAGTGCGATGAGCTTCTTTCAGGATGTCTTCTTTCACTTGAGATTTACGGGTACACCTGCACGGCCCTGAAACCTCAAAGCTCCGCATCATCAAGCAGTAAAGTCTCGAGACTTGCCTTCCTCAAGGCGTTTCCTCACTTGTCGGAGCAAGCGATCATCTTCTTTGTGCCTCTCGCTGCAGCTCGAGAATCGCCGACTCAAGAATCATTTGAGTTTCAGCACCTGCACGGTCCCATAAAGCAATAGGAGACTCCCAAACGCTCAAAATCAACAACAAGACAATCAACAACAGGGGGCATTGTCTTGCGACTGAGAGCGTCGGCCACCACATTTGTTTTCCCCGGATGATACTGGATAGTGAGGTCATAATCCTTTATCAACTCTAGCCACCTCCTCTGCCTCAAGTTCAAATCTTTACGAGTAAAGATGTACTTGAGGCTCTTGTGATCGATGAAAATATCACAAGACTCGCCGCATGTAATGCCTCCATATCTTCAATGCAAACACCACGGCGGCTAGCTCAAGATCATGCGTGGGATAATTCTGCTCATGCTTTTTCAACTGCCTCAAAGCATAAGCAATCACCTTGCCCTCTTGCATGAGCACACACCCAAGTCCCAACCGAGAAGCATCAGAATAAACAGTGAAGCGCTTCCCCGGCTCGGGAAGGGTAAGAAACGAGGCGATCACTAACTTCTCCTTCAAAGTGCGTAAGCCGTGCTCACACTCTGCGATCCTTTGGAACTTCATCCCTTTCTCGAGTCACCGTGAAAGTGGCTTGGCAATGATAGAGAAATCCTGCACAAAACGCCGATAGTAGCCACCAACCCAAGGAAACTACGCACCTCTTTGACATTGGAAGGCCTCTTCCAATCCAAAGCTCGCCGAGACTTTGCTAGGATCTACAGATATGCCCTCCGGATTGATGATGTGGCCAAGAAAACCCACTTCGAAATCGAACTCGCACTTTTTCAGCTTAGCAAAGAATTGATTCCCCTCGGGGTACTCGGCGCAAGCCTCGCTCATGCTCCTCTTCCGATTTAGAGTAAATCGAATGTCATCGATGAACACTACCACAAACTCATCAAGGTACTTGTGTAGCATCTTGTTCATCGCCTCCATAAAGACAAAGGGGCATTAGTTAGTCCAAAAGACATAACTTTAAATTCATAATGCCCATACCTAGTGGAGAAAGCAGTCTTCTCAATGTCCTGCTCCCTCACACGGATCCGATTGTACCGATCGAAGATCAATCTTGGAGAACACCTTTGCTCCTTCGGTTGGTCAAACAGATCCTCGATGCGAGGCAAAGGATACTTGTTCTTGATCGTCACTTGATTAAGAGCACGATAATCAATGCACATACGCCAACTTCCATCCTTCTTCGAGACGAAGTGGACGGGTGCTCCCATGGCGAACGCTACGCTAATGAAGCCCTTGGCCAATGAGATCCTCCAATCGCTTCTTCAACTCGTCTTGAAAAGGACGAGCCAAGCGGTATGGAGAGATAGAAATAGGTCGAGTGCCAGGAACAAGATCAATACGAAACTCCACATTCCTCACAGAGGTAGACCAGGCAACTCGTCGGGGAACACATCAACGAACTCCTTCACTACAGAAATCTCCTCAATGGGAATCGAGGAAGATGGTTTCTCAGACAAAGTCATGAGGAAACCCAATGACCTCAAACGCCGACCAGGAGAAAACAAACTAGTCAAAGCAAAGACGAACTGGAGGGTATACCACCCTGAAAGGTCAACTCTTCCCCGGACGGGCCTGCAAGGCAACTGTCTTCCGAAACAACAGATCTTAGCACTCAGATCGATGCAGCCGGTCCATGCCCAAAATGACATCAAAAGGAGCCAACTGGATCACCATGAGATTGGCAAAGAAAACCTCATCATCAATGGCAATGGTGCAACCAGGGCAAACCCAAGAACTAGCAATCAACCCCAGGAGAACCGACTAACACGGACTAAAATCCATTTGAACTCCCAACTTAGCTCTACTAGCAAACTCCGACGACACAAAAGAGTAGGATGCTCCTAATCAAATAGAACAAAGGCATCAACTAATCCACGAGCAGAGTACGAAACCACCTCTGGATGCCGGTGACTCGGCGGTCGGCAAAGCGTACACCCTGGTGGCGCCGGGACGTATGAGCCCCGACTCGGTGATGCCCCAACAAGGTTGGGGCGGAGGAGGCAGCGAGGAGGAGCAGACGGCCGCGGCACCAGACGTCGGCCTGGTGGCGCCCACGCAAAGGGTGGCCGAGAAACAGGGCAGCCATCATGTGCACCGATCCTCTGGAAGACGCTACCGGAGTGGGAGGAGAAGGCACCGTCTCCCACTTGATGATGCTACCGGGGTTCATCCGGCAGACTTCGCCCCATATGGCCGGGCTTGCCCACGGTGGTTGCAACTCGGTCCAACCACACTCTGAAGCACGGTGCTCGCCACCGCACTTGAAGCACTTCATGCCTGCCCGGGCATAGGGCGAACAATCGCCGCGAAGAAGATGGCCGGCGGCCCCATCTTAGCCCCGAGGAGGAGCCCTGTCCTCCTTGAACTTCTTGAAGGTGGGTCGAGAGGACCCACCTCCTCCACCAAAGGTCCTCTTCGGCCCCGCTGGGCCGCAGAACCCCCGAACCTCCGGGTTCTGCTTGTCCCGGAGAGCTCCAACTCGAGCTCCATGCCCTTCGCTTGCTCCACCCACAGAGCGAGAAGTCACGAGGACGATCGCCCCCATGACAACTCTGAACTCCTGGTTGAGGCCCCTACGGAACCTCCTAGCTTTCTCCCGATCGTGGCTTGCCACGGCCAGTAAGCGCACCACGCCTGTTGTTGAACTCCTTCTCATACTCGCCACCGACCTCTTTCCTGGGAAAGAGTGGTCGAGTAAGCTCCATCCTCTCAAGGAAAGACTCGGATGGAACTTGGCTCTAAGCGAGCCACAAAGTCCTCCTGGTCATTTGGACCCAGATCGGGGCTCTAGCGGCCAGAACCCCCTCCCACCAGATATCGGCTTGGCCCTTCGGTGAAAAGCCACAAAGCGAGTCCTGCGAACCGAGGTCAAATCTAGGACCTCAACCGCCTCTCCATGTACCGCAGCCAATTCATGGATCGATTGGATGCGTGCTCGCTCCGTCCGAAAGTGTCAAGACGGAGGGACATCCACTCAGGAGACTCATCCTCGGCTCGGTGCAGTGGGCAACAACAGGGGCCACTACAGGGGAGGCACAACAAGAGGGGCTGCCCGCAACGGCCGTGGCGCAGCTCTGAATCTCCTCTGCAGAGCCTGAACTAAATCTTCATTTGCGGTGGGCACCCGCCCCGACCGTGCAGTGGAAGCTCCTCCCGAGCTGGCCCACGAGCATTAAGCGAAACGCTACCCTCAAAGAATGCACTCCTCAACTCCTGGGAGCCTGCGCCCTGGCCTCCACGACCACGGCGTCCACGGCCTCTACCCTCGGCATGGCTGCTTTGAGCAGACAACCACCCAAACACGAAAGCACACAATCAAGATCATAGATCAAACATCATCATAAGCATAATCCTTATCACATAATCAAGCGCGATGCAATGACGAACCAAAACCCATCCTTTGTGCATCCAAGTGTGTCAAATTTTAGATTAGTTATACCACTTTTACAAGTTTTAACGTTGCTATCCTATAACAAGGTTTTAGTTAGTACCTAAGCCATGTTTCTAAGTTATTCCACATCATATTTTAGTTGCAACTTAAGGTATGACATTAAAAATACATATTCCAAGGACCTCTGACCAGCTCGATACCAATTGTAACACCAGGCATTTTAATATGCCCGAATGCTACCAAACACAAGCTAAACAACAACTAAAACCACATTTAACATAAAATTCCAGCAAAGATGCATAGGCTAAAAACCGAGATTTCGGCAGCACCTCCTTTGTTTTATCATGAAATTAAGGAACCACAACAATATAGCATTATATGGCAATAAGAGAAACATCTAAAACAGCAATAAATAAAGTCTTAACGACAATAAGAGACTAACATTAAGCTCTTAAGGTTCCAAGTGTCAAACAAACAATAGAACTCTCATTAACCAAGCTAAAACTTAATTTTAAAGACCATCACACGCAATTTATTATCAAACTAAATGAATTGACTTGGGGAAACATTAAGGTGAAGCAACGTGTGAGCGTGTGACTATTCCCCTTTCCCGCATGCCGTTCTTATGGTACCTAAAACAACAAGAAAACACAAGGGTGAGTTCGAAAACTTCGGCAAGCATACCGCAATGGACAACAAGCATAACAACATGGCAATAACATCTTCCATCATGTATATCATCTCATTCATGATTACTTATCAATATCATCATCAATTTGTATGCAGTAATGCAATGCTCGACCCTCTGGAACCTCATAATGAGGTATGGGAAGTACACACCCGTCGGTGTGCACCCTTTCCTCCCTTCCATCCCGAAGATGGAGGGTGCCTACTCGCTTCCAAACACCACGTGGATGGAATCACGACATAGGACTTACTCAATGGCGTTCCGGATTAGTCATAACTTTCTCACCGACCTTGCCGGACTAGTTAAGACTTTCTCACCGCCCTCGTCCTATCTCATGACATGCATGCAACCATGCCAATTATCATATTTAATTCACATATTAACACATGGCATCATAATATGTTAAACATGCTCATCATATCATATCATTCATTAACACATGGCAAGTGGACATATATCATGTAAACAATTCCATCTAATCTCAACATGCAACCTACAACTCGCTATCCATCACAACACACTTGCCTCAACCACGTGCAACGGATTGGCGGGAAGAAGAGGGCTCTCCCGGGGTCACACCACCTGCACATAGGCATCACACACTCACAATCATAACCTCAAAACAGTACACAAACCCCCATCTAACCTGACATTGCCAACTACTCGCAAAACCTAAAACAGAGGTTCTGTCCCGGCGGGACAGCAGCCTTGCAAAAGGCATAACTTGAGTTCTGGGACTCCGAATGAATTAAACGAGTACACCCTCGCGTAGCCTAGGAAATTTCCCAACTTTCTATAGGTATAAGGAAAGTCTGATTCGGCCTCTAAAGTTGTTTAATCTACAGATTACCGAGATCTGTTCCAATTACGTCACAGATTTTTAGGCGCTCGGTTAAACAGCCATAACTTTCAAACGGCTGATCGGAATTTAACGTGCTTTACGTCCACGGAAAGATAATTAAATTATCTACAACTTCCTAGAAGTCCGTACAGACAGATTCGGATTCTAAATCGACAGAAACTCGAACCCTAGTTCGACTGCTCAATCTGCCCGAAAACAGAAACGTGGACAAGTTTAGATCTAACCCAAATTACTTCAAACCAGCGCCTCCAATTGATCTAAAAACTTGATAGACACCCTAATAGCAGAACCTAGATCATCCCCAAGGATCCCCAAGATCATACCTTTGGCCGACGAACAAATCTCCAAAGAATCCCCTCGCGAATCGCTCCTCGCTCCACGTTCCTCGCTCCTCGCTCCTCGCTCCACGGGATGACTCTACGAGGTGCAGGGGTGGGGAGGCCACCCTATGGCAGCAAGGGGTGGAGGGGAGGTGATGTGGAGGTGGAGGAAGGGGTGGGGGGCGCACGGTTTGGGGAGGGGGGCGGCTAGGGCTTAGGGGGGAGAGGGAGGAGAGGTGGAGGGGGCGCAAGGGGCTGAGGTGGGGGCGCAAGGGGCTGAGGTGGGGGCGCAAGGGGGGGCAGGGGGAGCCCCTTTTAACAGCCCCCACACCCTGCCCTTGTCCAATAAGAGTCCCTCTCAATCCCTCCAAAGCCCACCAAGGCCCAAAACTCCCCCGGGAAGGCCCAAAACCCCGAAAACGGCCCGGAAACGGCCCGAAAAAGCTATTAATCTCCAATTCTTATGGTTTTAACCTTATTTCCACATCTCATACTGTATTTAACCTTATCATGTTCAATAATTAAGGATACGACACTCCGAGGTGTCACATATCTCTGAATGAACGTCGACGTGCAGGAAATTTGAGAAGGAACTAAATTGCGCAGGCTATGTGGAATGATTATGTTGCTCATGTTTTAAAAATGTAAGTGCACAGTTCATGTGTATTAATAAGAAATAACTAGAACTTGTAAGCATGCAAATAAAATGAAAGCATTGTTTTTTGTTCCGTTAAACTCATGTTCATTCATCGAAAAGAAATGAAAGCACTGCTAGTCAAAATACAAAAAAGACATATTAACCATCCACACTAGCAATGGCTCCAGGATAAACAGGACTATAAGTATACCCATTTTCATACCCCAGAAAAAGAGACATAAGATCCATTATAAGCTTGAACCACCTGAAACAAATATAAAACATATTATAAAATATATAGCAAAATAAGAATGATGGCCACTTTCCCAAATAGGTGGTAAAGCTTTTTAGTACCGCCACACCACCACAGAGTCGCAACCCAAGTGAAGTACAAACCTGATATTAGTTGGAGATTGACCCCTTGATGTAAGCATTCGCAAGGGCCACATCATCACAACACATGAATATTTCTCTTGCGTCTCTATCTCCTTTCAAAAAATTGATTGCTTTAAGTAGCTTAGCTTGAGGAAGGGATAGAATTTTCAATTTACCCATACAATTTGCCATGCTGTATGGATCATTGTTGGGATCATTCTTCTCTATTTGTCTAAGCTTTACTGGAATCTGTTTCTCCGTAAGCTCCTTATAAGCCTCTAACTCTTGTTTTCGCAAAGCAAGTGTAGGATCGAAGTATACAAATATAGCAATTAGAGGGGGGTGAATGATTGTTCAGAAGCTAAAACCAAATCTTTGATCTATTAAAAGTTCACTCAAAACCAAAACCAAACAATTGCCTCGTATTCGACAAAAACAGATTGAGAGATGTTCGGTAAAATGCGAATTCTCAGAGATCCAATCGTCGGATCGATCTAAAATTTGGACACAAGAAACTAGATTCCAATATGAATCGAACGCAAAAAGAATCATCTTGATCGGACTTATGGATCAAAAGTTATAAACCTCGCAAGCTTGCTGTAACAGAATATGACGAGAATTGATCTAACCAAAACTTCAACATTAAACAAGATCTTCAAAAGATTAATCAAATAGACTTTGAGGAACTCTAAATCAATACCCTAGAAAGGTTTTTGATGGATCAAATCAAGATGAAACTCAAAGAACAAAAATCAATCTAGAATTAGAACAAGCATGCAAACAAGAACCAAAACAAGAAACACTGTAGCAACGCATGCACTGTAGCTTTGCGATTACTGTAGCATGCAAAGAATCTGAAAGAATTGATCTTTATTTCTTTTTGTCTAAAGTACTCCAAACAAAAGAGTACAAACCCTAAAACTCTAACTGATACCCTTCAACAGGAGACAACCCCTCCTATTTAAAGGAGCAAAATACAAGGAGTCCTGAATACAATTCCTACTCCTAATCCTAGAAGGAGTATGTATTCAAAACAACTCCACTTGGCCTAATCTTGTCAAATACAGCTCTTGTACGCGTATGGCAACCCAGCCATACTCACGTGACTAATAACTCTTGCACGCGTATGGCCACTATTCCATACTCACGTGACTAACCATTCTTCATGTGCACCATTCTCTTAGCCCGAACGTCCTGCATGACATCCTTGACCACCAAGACCTCAGTTCCTCCCTGAACCTAGTTCCGAACCTCAGTTCCTCTATGAACCTAGTTCCGGTCCCATCATCGACCACGTTCGCCTTCGAGCAATACCTGCACATGAACACACACAAAATTCTCTGAGTACAAGTCCGCGACTTGACTCAACATTAGTCCATGCAAATACTCACACAAGCATTGCATAAGTTCAAAACATGCATTATGAATTTCAAACAAATTTCATAACCACAGATCTATCACCAAACAATTTTCAAAATCACAAAAATCAACCTCGAGCAAAAAACCATTCACGACGGACTAAACTCCGGTCCGGCGCAACTCACGACGGACCAAACATTTGGTCCGTCGTACATGCGAAAGTCTCAGTTCAAATCAGAGAAAATATGTTTAAAAATATGTTTACGACGGACCAAATTTTTGGTCCGGCATATATGCAAAAACAACGCTAAAAAATGCGTTCACGACGGACCAAGAATTTGGTCTGGCGTGCATGGTCTGGCGTAACATAGAAGCTTACTGTTTTTCAAAAACTTAGTCCGGCACAAAAATCATTTAAACCACTTTCACAGCGTACCAAAGAAAAATCGGTCCGACGTACATGTAAAATGGTCCAGCGTAAAACCCTAGATTTCACGTTCACGGCGGATCAAAAGTTTGGTCCGGCGCAAACACAAAAACTGGTCCGCCGCCAAAGCGAAACCGGGCCTCAAAAGCACATTCACGGCGGACCAAAAATTTGGTCCGACGTAGCCTCAAGAAACGGTCCGGCACAGATGCGAAACTTACTGTTTTTCCAGGTTTGTTCCGGCGCCAAAGCGAAACTTATTGTTTTTGTGAAATTCAGTCCGGCGCTAAAAGAACCACATGCACACACATTTGCAAATTCAATTCTAAGCCAATTTTTCAGCACATGATTTCACAATCCCCTCCCCCTGATGAAAACATTTAGAATTTCAGAGTCAAAATTATCTTTTTTGTAACTTCTAGCATAGGACGAATTTGATCATGAAATTTTATACGTAGATGGGGTAAGTTGAGATGTACATCCATGATTTTTTTCAGAATTTTTTGAAACTTTTTTTAGTAGGGTTGCACGGTGGTTGCACGAAAACTTTAATTGCACTGGATATGTTGCCTTGAAGAAAACTATAAATGTAGGGAAATTTCCTCAAGCTAGAGGTTCAACTTTACTCTCTTAAAACTCATCCTCGAGGATTTCATAATTTCTCGCCCATATTGATTTCAACCATAGCACTAATCAGTTCCTAGAAAAAACTGATTGTGATGTGTGTGGGACATCACAATCGGTTCTAACCTCAGAACCGATTGTGCTGTGCATATGCATATCACAATCGGTTCCCACATAATAATTGATTGTGATGTAGCACGTCACAATCGGTTCTAACATGATTCCCCTCTAATTATGACACCTTTACTAAATCTTTTATCATAATCAATTTTTCTTCTTCTAAATAGTTAGGAATCGACATAGATAAAAAGATATTGTTGTATCATTCTACAGTAGTACACTTCGGTAGCATGGCTTTCGCTGTCATTGATCAATTACTGTTTAGTGTTTATAAAATGCTCAAATATGAGACATTATTCGTTTCCTTTTGGGAAACTATGAGGCAAGTGTTCAGTGACTCAAATGTGGACAAGATCGATCTAAATTTCTTAATGTGTATAAATTATGCAGTATCGTTGTATAATGTAGAACTTTTGGATTTGCATTGGCTGTTGGCCCCCCTCGAGGTTTCGCTTAAGCTCCGTTACCGAAGGCAACATGTGTCCTCCAGCCAGCAATGAACTTTTAACCCCTCATGTTTGTGGTTTAACCACGTACTTGGCCGCTTTTTTCTCTCGCTTGTGGTAAGCGGTGGTGCCAGAAAATTTTGAGAGTTCGAGTATATCTAACTACGGTTAAGAGTTTATCCAAAAAACATAATTTTTATGGTGCCTAATAGCAACTGAACAGTACTAAAGTTCTACTGTTCGTCACTAGTGAGCCCAAACAGTTACCCACCATGCCTAAGAGTGGCTCCGCCCATGCTTTTGTGGTGATGCTTCCAGCTTGATGCGTGTTTTGAAAGCTAGTTACAGATCGAGAGTGTTTTGCATGCATAGTGTTTTTCTACGCGCATTATGTTCCGTCAATCCTGGATCGATCACGGCGTGTACGGCGCGTCGTGTTGCGAAAATGTCAGACCTAGCCATGCAAATGCATGTGCGACCTTAGTGGGAGACAGATGTGCGTCGCACTCATCATTGAGCGTGATATATATATATATATATATATATATATATATATATATATATATATATATATATATATATATATATATATGAAAATGCTTCCATATTACCAGGAGTATGTACTCCATACTCCCTGTGCATTAAGTTGTTTTACGCAAGTGGAAGCATATTCCATAAATGAAAGTTGTTAACCGGTTCCGCTTAACTAGGAAGCTGTTAATATATATATATATATATATATATATATATATATATATAGAGAGAGAGAGAGAGAGAGGATGGCTAGAATACTATCGATAGCAAAGTGAACTTGTACTACCCACGATCTAAGCCGTCCGATCGCACAACATATGTACTCCATACTCCCTATGTATTAACTTGTGTTACGCAAGTGGAAGCATATTCTATAAATGAAAGTTGTTAACCGGTTCCGCTTAATTAGGAAGTTGTTATTAACCAAATAGAGGTAGGTAGTACAAAACGGGTTTATATATATATATATATATATATATATATATATATATATATATATATATAGGATGACGGAATGGGACACCATGGTGCCTGGGCACCATGATTTTAAATGCGTTAATTCAAGCCAAATTCGGATATATTTTTCAAAACTTTCAGTTTTAGGGTATATACCCATCTATAAAAATTCAAATGAAACACATACCTTTGAAAAAATATACTCGAATTTGAAGATTTGGACGAATTTAGATTACATACTTTGCTGATTTATATGTATGATCAACACATACCTACAATCAAACTATCATAAAAAAAGGAAACTTTAGTTTGAATTTCAATTCAAACTTGTTTGAACTAGTTAGTAAACTGGTTGAACTCAACATCCTAAAAATTTCAAAAAATTTCGCATACAAATACATATGGAAAATACCCGTTTTGGACCATGGTGCCCAGGCACCATGGTGTCCCAGGTAATTGTACTATATATATATATATATATATATATATATATATATATATATATATATATATATATATATATGCTACTCTATATCTGTGATCTGTGTGTAGAATAGTTTATTCTAAGCGCATGACAGTTTTGTAGTCCGACTGAACCCACGCATGGCATTAATTAGCGCAGTGGACTACCCAGTTGACTAAGCCCATTATATGGCCAAATTAACTAGTAAATGTGTTTCTTTGTTCGTACTCGAATCTATTTTTTCTTTGTATGCTACTCTATATCTGTGATCTGTGTGTAGAATAGTTTATTCTAAGCGCGTGACAGTTTTGTAGTCCGACTAAACCCACGCGTGGCATTAATTAGCGCAGTGGACTGCCCAGTTGACTAAGCCCATTATATGGCCAAATTAACTAGTAAATGTGTTTCTTTGTTCGTACTTGAATCTATTTTTTCTTTGTTTGAGCTATAACTTTTTATTACAACTCCGATTGACGAACGGTTTTTACTAATAACTTACTGACAACACGAGTAATATAATGATATAAGCTTTGCTAATAAACACCGCATGAATAAGTGTTTACTGGCAATTTACTGAATGTGTCGTAAGATTTTACTATCGCACATCTACTGAACCCTCTAGCATGATAGTAAAATCTATATACATTGATTGTAAAATATATGTATACAAATAGTAAAATATGAGAAATCGATGTATATGTGAGAAATCCACTCTCAAGAGTATGTTGTGTCATTTGATACCCCCATCTGGTATGTGTAGCGGCTAGCAGAACGGCCAATCCATATACGCATATGCAGCTGTAGACCTTATCATGTACACTTACGTACCAAGAAAACATCAATAGATCTCCTGCTTACGCATACATGGTAGTAATTAGTAAGTACATGCTAGTAGTATGTAGTACCACTCGATCGGTAGCACATACACATGCACGTAAGTACTAGCTAGCTTAATTAGCACACGTACATCAACTTGCACAGATATGATGTCACCCAAAAACATGCAAAAGCAGATGCAGTAGAATAGTAGTAGCAGCAGCATGCAGATGCAGATGCATAGTAGTAGCAGTAAATTAATGTTTATATAGTAGTGAATTGGTGTTCATTTGGTAGCAAAATTTGATTTATATGATGTTTCTTAGTGAGATTTATATTATATTGTTCCTCTCGTCGTCAGTTATCTACTGTTGAAATCCGTTTGTCAATCAAAACTGCGAATAAAAAGTTATGGTTAAAAGAAGGAATAGGCATATTCGTGTACAAACTAGTAAACACATTATTAGTTAGTAGACAAAGGTTCTTATTTCAGTAGTAATGCGTTTCCATAGTAAATTGATGTTCATACAATTGTCAATTAATGTTCATTTGGTAGTAAAATTTGATTTATACGACGTTTATTAGCGATACTTATATTAATATAATGTCCCTCTCCTTGTCAGTAATCTACTAGTGAAATCTATTTGTCAAATTGGAGCTTCGAATAAAAAGTTATTGATAAAAGAAAGAAAAAATAGATTCATGTACAAATTAGTAATCACATTACTAGTTAGTTGGCCACTGTTCTGATTTCAGAAGTAACTCCTTTTAGTAGTAAATTGGTGTTCATACAATAGTAAATTGATGTTCATTTGGTGGTAAAATTTGATTTGTACGACGTTTATTAGCGAGATTTATATCATATTATTCCTCTCCTCGTTAGTAATCTATTGGTGTAGTCCGTTCGTCAATTGGAGTTTCGAATAAAAAGTTGTGGGTAAAAAAAAGAAAAAACAGATTCATGTCCAAACTATTCAACAAATTACTAGTTAGTGGACCATGTTTTGATTTCAGTAGTAATGCGTTTCAGTAGTAAATTGGTGTTTATACAGTAGTAAACTGATGTTTATTTGGTGGTAAAATTAGTAATACGTGTTAGTAGTAAATATAAGTTACATTGAACACAATCATTTGGCAATATAAGTATGTGAAAACTATATGTATAAATTCTAAAAAATTCTTAAAAAATTATCATACATAGGGAATGTGAGATTCTACAGTCTTGTAAAATTTGAATACCAAATTCGATCATATTTGAAAGATGCAAGAATGATACATTTACTATTCATCACTGATTAGCGATTGTCAATTTCATATCTTTCAAATCAAATTAATTTTGGTCTTCAAATTTTACTGTGATATAGAATCTTACCTCTCCTACTTATGGTAATTTTGATAATTTTTGTTTTGCTGTTACATATATAATGATGATCATATCATCAAGTCTAGAGGATCCCGATTACATGTGCTTATCCAAAAGCAGTATGTTCCTACTACCACCTGAGAGAAAACGGCTTGCAATAGCAGTGGCGAAGCCAGGACTAAATTAGAGGGGTGGCTAAGCTAAATATTTCAACTACTAGTAAAAGCCAAATTCATACATAAATAACCATTTAACAAGTGAAATAAAGTAGAATTTTATAAGATACTCACATAAATGAAGTTGCTAGGCACACTAGCTACGAGTTGGATTTGGAGGCAACAGGCAAGCACATTCTACGGGTTTTCATCCTTTGAAAGCAGTCTATAATTGCTTCATCATCAATAGATTTGAATATTGTTTTCTCGGTGTAGCACACCATTAAGTCATTGAGTCAATCATCAGAGACTTTGTTGTGTAAATCAGTCTTGATAACCTTCATTGCCGAAAAAATCCTTTCAACAGAAGCAATTGACACGGGAAGTATCAATGTTAGTTCAATAAAACGATAGACCAATGGAAATGTTTTATGCTTTCCAAGTTGAACCATCTTTTCTGCTAGCATGGCAACATCATTGCATTCATGAAATTCCACACTTCTCCAGACATTGAGAATATAGATTTGCAATTCGGTTCTCAATAATATGCGATCACCAAAAGAGAAATCATCAACATAAATCTCTGCAAGTCGCATAAGCTTGTCCACATCGAACTTGGAGAATGAGTTTGTTGGATCAAGGAAGACATGCATAGCAATAGCTCAGTAGAAACTTCATTAAAACGATGATTAAGTTCTGACTTAATGGCATCCATGGCCGCATAAAAGATGTCTACCCGATAAAAGTGATCAAGGGTCACTGTATTGCCACGGCGTGCCACTCGACCCATAATTGATGTGCCCTCATTCAAATTTGGAACCACAATGCCATATGCTTCAAAAAAGATTTTAGTTCTTTCAAACAATGACTCCCATCCATTATCCCTCATGGAACCGACCGAGACTCACACCGAGTTGTTTGACGCAGGCTACAGGGGGTAATGACTAATGAGCTTCAGACCGCATTGGAGCAGGGGCGCACGCCCCAATGCGCCCAAGTGTGCCCCACTGCTCGCTTCGCCTCTGTGCAATAGCATGTAACAGTAGTAAACGACCTGGAAGCTAGTTACTACTAATGTTACCTCAGAGCAAATGCCCTGGACGATTTTTTTTTAAACAAAGAAATCCGTGGTTATGCAAATTCACCAAAGGCTCACAGCCAACCATTTTTTACAAAAAAAAATTGAAATTACGTTTTCTTTTCATAAGAAGATCAAAAATTTTCACGCGGTGCAGCATCGCGCGTTACGCAAATTTGCTGACGCCTCATAGCCAGCCAGTTTTTTGAAAAAAAAAACAATGATTTTTTATACAAAGAACTCTATAATTATGCAAATTCATTGACGGCTCATAATCAGTCAATTTTTTTAAAAATAACACCAACAAAAAAAAATTAAAATTACTTTTTTTACAAAAAAAAGACCAATTTTTTCGGGCGACGTGACATCGCACGTGATCGACGTGACCAATTACTTAGTTGGATACAAACAAGTAGTTGTGCTCAAGGCTCGATCAGCAATAATGGAGTGGTTGCAATTTGCGTACTTGCATTATTGCCCTGTGGAATATCTGCATCTAGCTTGCTTTGGATCCAAGGCAAGGTACACATGCATGGTCACAGAAATGATCCTGTTTTGTTGGACCTTTTTCTTTCGTCCTTTAAGAATCATTATTATTCTTCTTAATTGATCTTATCAGGAGATAAAATACTATCTCTGTTTTAAGTTTATAGAACGTATTTTTTAATAATCTTATCAACAAATATAGCACATATTTTATGTTTTAGTATGAAATTAGTATAACATACTCTTTATAGCATAATGAATATCCAATTTTACTTACATTCTCTACACACGCATGCATTAACACATAGTTTTTAGAGATAATAATCAAAGGTAATCTAGTCATTTTTAATATTTCAAATTTATGTGCCGAGAAAATATGTCATATAAATTTGGATAAACTTGGACGGAGCAGAATTAGACACTCATTTCTAAAACTAATCCAACAAAAAAAGTAAATTTAATTAAATATTAGTTGTAAATTTGTACGCCACATACTACTATCTTGTCATAATTAATTAATTGAGACTGTCGTGCAGTTAGTGGTAGAACCGTAGAAGTTGTGATGGTCAAGTCCGCGCGCTCCTTGAAATCATTATTTGTATGTGGTTCCTCCTACGTATTTTTTTTTTAATTTTTCACGAGAAAATAACCATTCTGATTAATTGACATTCAAAGAAAAAATGAACTACTTGTGTAGGTACATATCCTTCAACAGAATCAAAATTTATTTACCAATCATTATTAAAATGATCTCTAAATATATAGAATTCTATAAACTTCATATTAACAAACTTTTTTCTTCGGAAGACACACACATTAGTCTAAAAAAGCGTACCTATTTATTTCTAGTTTATCTACGTTCAGATTAAACAGTTATTTTTCCTATGGTATGATTGAGGTCGATCGGCCATTTTCAGACCAAATCTTTTGGCTCTGCTTTATAAAGAAAGCATAGAGTTCCTACACGGTATTGATTGAGGTCAATCGGCCATTTTATCGAATCAAATATTCATGTGCAAGAACTAAAAATAGGCATCAATCATTGGTTTGTTTCGTTTTCGTGACTGCTGACTACCAAGTAACAACATGGCATATCAACGTGATGCACACAAAAGCAATTAAGATCGATCTAGAAGATAAAGATTGATACGAACTTGCTACACGACGTGCAACCTCAAAATAAAACCCCTCACCAGCGCTTAATTAGTTTTTGCATAGCGACGACGAATGCACACATATCAACCCACTATATGAGCCCTAGGAACGCCGCTCGGCCGGTTGCCCCACGTGTCGCCGGCTGTTTTGCGAGAAGGTCCTCCGGTTTTGCGAAATTACGTTCAGGTCCCTGCGCGATGTTATGTGAGAGAAAGATCTTTTTTCCGGTTCGCGTTTAGGTCCCTGGTTTTGCATTTTACATAGAGGCCCTCCCGTTAGTCCGAATCACGAGCGAGCCCTTTTCTAATTATTCGAAATAGCGAACAGGTCCAAAATTATAACAAATAGACCCCCGCGGTTTACATTCGGGTCCTTTCTCCGTTTTACCAAAAAAAAAAATTTCGTGGTCCGTTTTTCCTCCAGACCATGCGAAAAATATTTTCGTTGGTCGTTTTCCAAAAAAAAAAAGTTTTGTTTCTTCGTTTTGCCCGAAAAAAATATTTTCGTGATCCATTTTCTTCCGGAGCATGGGAAAATTATTTTTGTTGACCGTTTCCCCCCCCCCCCCCAAAAAAAAAAAAATTTATTTGGACGTTTCCTTTCTCCGTTTTACCCGGTAAAAATGTTTTTGTGGTCCGTTTTTCCTCCAGACCATGCGAAAAATATTTTCGTTGGTCGTTTTCCAAAAAAAAAAGTTTTGTTTCTTCGTTTTGCCCGAAAAAAATGTTTTCGTGATCCGTTTTCTTCCGCAGCATGGGAAAAATATTTTTGTTGACCGTTTTTCCCCCAAAAATAATTATTTGGACGTTTCCTTTCTCCGTTTTACCCGGTAAAAATGTTTTCGGGGTCCGTTTTTCCTCCAGAGCATGCGAAAAATATTTTCGTTGGTCGTTTTCCAAAAAAAAAAAGTTTTCTTTCTCCGTTTTGCCCGAAAAAAATATTTTCGTGATACGTTTTCTTCCGGAGCATGGGAAAATATTTTCGTTGACCGTTTTTTCCCAAAAAAAGAAAAAATGGATGTTTCCTTTCTCCGTTTTACCCGGGAAAAATGTTTTCGTCATCCGTTTTTTCGCCAAAACACAGAAAAAATTATTCCCGTTGGCCGTTTTCACGAAAAAAAGGAAATTCGATTTTCGTCCGTCGTTTCTACGTTTTTTCCCCGCTTTTCGTTGTTTTTCCCGGGAAAATTATTTTCGTGTCACGTTTTTCCTCGTTTTTACCGAATTTTTTTCCTCCCCGTTTGCGATGTTAAGTACGGCATCGAAAAATTCTTTTGCGGCTCGATCTCTAATAAGTTTCGAAACGTGTGTTATTACCCGTTGAACATGTGGGTTGTTAAACTCAGCGTCTATATTTTTCCCCCAGCTCGGAATCTAATATTTTTCGTAGCAAGTATTATTTTTTTCCCCCAAAAAAGGCCTGTTGTTTCTCTGATCCTTCGACGGTTCTTGCCTAGCGTATTTTCCCTCAAAATAAAAAGCGAACAAAAAAAGCCTTTGATATTCCTGCCTTTTTCGGAGATAAAAACTTGGATCAAATTTCTTGCGGCGCGGCGAAGCGCGCAAATCTACCTAGTATTTGAATATGTGTGGAAGAGAAAGGGCTTTGCTTACGGCGCCGCTGCGCTTACGTAGCTTAGTGGATTGTTGCTTGCTGAAGGCTTAATTTATCAATTGGTGTCTTGACTTGTTGTCTGCATAACTGGACTTAAATATTAGATGCACAAAGAGATCATAGAGTAAGAGAGAGAAAGAGAGCGAGAGGGCATAGCTCGACGCCTCACTTTAGGCCCCGTTTGGTAACTTGGAACCGAGCTGTTTCTACTAGAATCTGGGAGAAACCTAGCCAAACGGGCTAAAACTCGGAACGATTCTTCTCGGAACGTTTCTTCTTTTTCCACATCGTGGTTGAATCACGCTCAACCCCGTTTCACTAGTTTCTACTAGAATCTGGAACCGTACCAAACGGTTTGCAGAAAGTGATTCTGATTCTACCTGAAACGTTTCTACCAAGAATCTGGAACCGTTTCCGTTTCAACTAGAATCTGGAACCGTACCAAACGGGGCCTTAGTAAGGATATGGTAGCTCATCGAGTTGAGGGCGCTTCACACGCATTGTGGAGAGTCGGCAATTGCGAGTGCATAGCGACGGTATCGAGTAGATGCTGAGAAGCCGACAAGGGCGCACACGTGCAGCAACGGCGAGCGGGCAGGGAAAGCAGCACGGCGTGAGTCTGCGAGTGCCGGACCGGCTAAGTAGGCTGTCCACAACAACAAATAGGCAATGTGAACCCTCTTTTGATTTATGATTTGGTTTTGTCGTTTGTAACTGTGTTAATGGTTTAATAAAGACAATAGCCGATTTATTTGATTGATTGATATTAACTTGTTCATAGATTTGTAAAATTTGGATAAGCGAACATTGCACAAGTATTTATCAAATAATAAAGTATTAGTAGTAACCCTCGAATAGATAAAAACACAATATAAACTGTTTAATACATTTCTCTCAATTTAATATAATTCTTTCAACCCACGCTCTATTTTTATCGACCTTCGTCCCTGATGATAGGAGAAGCGTCGCCTTCGTATCGGCCTATCGATCATCTAATGAAGATATTTTAATTTGGTGTTGATCCAAGTGGCCGACAACTTTTGGCTCGTGATTTGCATCATATACACCGTTACCGAAAGGCAAAGACACATCCAAGAAGAAACACACTGCCAAAATTGCGTTAAGAGCCTCGGAGGTCCCTGCAATTGCTGCGGATGACCTCTTAATTAGGCTTGCAAACATAAAAATCTTTTATTTCTTACGCCACAATTTTGGAGGGACCAAAAGAAAAGAAAATATACAGATCAATTGCTTACGCCACAAACCTACCTTAATTATGGGAGAGAATCACACAAACATTTGAGTGTGTAGGTCATCCCCGATATATATTTTGATTTGGTTGGATCCATTTCGGACGTATTGAACATAGTCCTGGGAATTGGGCCGGGCCTTAGTGGGCTAGCACGAGCACGACCCGATTTTAATGGTCTAAAGCACGACCCGACACAAAAAAAATGGGCCGGGCCTAAAAATCTGGCACGATGGGCCACCCGGCACGGCCCGAATTGAAGCCCGAACCTGTAATTTGTATTTTGAAGGTCTTCCTTTGCTCATATGAATTTATATTCTACATGAAAGTTGTAGATAATTTCGAGACACATCTTTTTCATGTAGACAACTTTTTTATTTGAGCGACGTATGAATTTATACAAAAATATTTAGTGCGCTGTGTAGTTTCGGACCGACGCCACATCTCTCGGTAATTTGGATTTTTCACAGTCTTCCTTTGCTCATATGAATTTATATTCTACATGAAAGTTGTAGATAATTTCGAGACACATCTTTTTCATGTAGATAACTTTTTCATTTGAGCAACGTATTAATTTATAAAAAAATATTTAGTGTGTTGTATTCTCTCGTGCCGTGCTCGGGCCGGCCCGACCCGACAGTAGCCCGGCGTGCTTTTGGGCCATGCCGGGCCTTGATTTTGCCGTCCGTGCTAGCCCGGCCCGGCACGAAGAAACAACCGGGCCGTGCTGGCCCGTTTCATGCAGTTCGAGCACGACGGGCTCGGCCGTCTTGCCGGCACGGCCCAAGTCCCACCACTAATTGAACTTGAACAGCAAAATGAATCGAACACTTCCCAGCCACTCTCTTATCATCCACTCGTCCCTCCCACCACTCGTCCCTCTCTCTTTCCTCTCTAGCACTACTACACGTTGATCTATATTAGACACCTTATTATATATGGTTTTTAAAAATCATCTATAATAAAGATAATCACAGACGGTTCTCTACTGCAACCGTCTAAGTTACTGGATATGCTATGAAACAACCCAAAATTTCAAAAGGAATTTAATTTGCTTTTACTTGGTTTTTGGTTCAAATTTTTTGTTTGAATTTGAATTCATTCCTTTTTGTTCTTGGGCCAAATCTTCTTTGGGCCTTTGGCCCGTTTTCCCTTTTTGCCCAGTCCAGTTGGCCCACCTGATCTCCTGGCCCAGCCCGGCCCCGTCGCTGCCTCGTGGCGGCCGCCACGCCGACCGCCGCCAAGCACGCCTCCGCTTGGTCCCCGTCGCCTGACCGCCGCCGGCATTGGCAACTGCGCCTCCGTGTCGCTCGCCGCGTCGCTGCTTGCCGCTTTGCTCGCCGCTTGCGCGCCTCGTCGCCATCGCAAGCTCGCCTCCGCGCCCGTCTCTCTCTCCTCGCCCACGCGGCTATAAAAGCCCGTGAGCTCCCGCTCCATTCCTTGCCCCGCCTCGCCCCTTCACCAGTGAGCTCCCTCCCCTCCCCGTTCCCACCTCCGGCCGCCGCGCCGTCGCCCGGCGCAAGCCGCCACCACCGCCATTTCCGGGGAAACCCTAGGGTTCCCTCAAGACGCCCTCTGGCGCCCGCTGGGCTGACCGCCGCCTCGGCCTACCTCTCCCGATTTGGTAGGCTGGTAACCTCGCGTCTTGCACCGACGCCGAAGGCCACCCAGTTCCAAGTGGGCCACGGCCCATTTTTGCCGCCAGGAGCTAGCCCGCAGCCACGGGAACAGTAAATGCATTTTTAGATTTTTAATTAATTATTAAATTCCCAAAAATCGTTTTAAACTCCAGAAAAATCCCAGAAATTCCCCAAAATTCCCAGAAATTCCCAAAAGCCCCAAAATATATATTCTTGACTATTTCGACCCACTGAGTCCAAAAATGCTCTCCATTTCGAAATCCGGAGTCTCCAAAATTCCCAAAATACCCAAATCGCCCTTCAACTCTCTCTCCCGGCCGTTTCGGTTTTCGTTTTAGCTTTTCTTCCTTTTTCCGTTTCATTTTCTGTTTGTTTATTGCCATTTCGTCCTTTTTTGCACTAGACCCAGACGTTGGACAGTTCCCGGAGCAGGAGCCGGACCCGACCGAAGCCCAGAACGACCGCATCAACTTCAGTTCTCCCGATTCGATCGCCGAGCAAGGAAAGCCATACACCTTGATCATGTCGATCCAATTAATGCCATGCTATACTTAATAATTATTTTCTATCGCATTATTTTACTGTATGTTGAAATAGTGAAAACTGTTATTTTAGAATGACATGATACCTAGTTAATACCAATTTGCTCATGGAACTTCCATGAAAATATTGAACCCTATCAGATCCTTTGTAACCCTAGATAATTGCTTATGCCATGATTAAGTTAGATATTATGATAGTTTAGTGGAATTCAAATTCTTGGAAAATTGAAGGAAATATTGTCGAACCGCTGGTTCGATTGGTTTGAGAAAAATGCTATAGTTTGGGGGACAGAATTGGATTAATCCCGGAGTGGATGAGATTCCAATCCCTGACTGATGATTAATGCCTTGGTTTGTTTGGTGGACGGTACTGTGAGTACCGGAATGGGTTTGTGGATTGAAGGCTTGGTCTTTGGTAATGTAAGATTAATAACCCTTTGAGCAAAGTAAATAACTTAAGTACCCGCTCAACCACAGGTCGGACTGGTCGGTAGGCTTGTCTCCGACATAGCTCGGTAAATTAATCATTTCTGAACCTAAAATTGGATTCTTTTGGTGGCTACTATTCTCTTGGAGAATAGGGACCGGCTTTCCCTGCAGGGAAGCATACCGGAGGGGTGGAACAGGAATGGTCCAGAGTGTCATCCTCTTCTTCTCACAACGGTAGGTGCTATGATTGGAATAACCAGGTCCAGGGTAGCGCTAGCCTATCGGTTAACAACTAAACAACAGGAATGATTAATGAAAAGCTGTGATCATCTCGGCCCGGCCGCATGCATTTAAGTTGCATGTTATCCGGTGGCATTAACAGTCATAGATATCTTGTGGGTAAAGCTGAGCAGCTCTGCAGAGACAATCATGATGGTATTCGAATACGCCGTACTTCCGGTTAATGAAGTTAAGTTTGAACTGGGGTGATACCCGTAACCAAGATCAAGTAATTGTTTTGGAAGAAATTGGAGAATTTGGTTAAGTGTTGTTAACTTTGTGAAACCCCCTTTTACTATTATTTATGGTTTGTGCTTCAAATGTAAAATGATGTTACAAATAAAATTGCATCCAGATACTTAAACCCTATGGACTTCCTTTGTGACCCTTGCATATAGTATTCAGAATTTTCCCGTACGACTTGTTGAGTACTCCCGTACTCACCCTTGCAAAACCCCTTTCAGAGTTCAAGAAGATGAAGTTCACTAAGATTTCGTAGATGGCGATTTGAGTTGGTTTTTGAGGTCTTAGTCTTTTGCTCAGGCCTGCCTGTGCGGTGTTTTGCTTGTAAGTTATTCGGGCCCTGCTGCGTCCTCTTTTGTAAAAAACCCTGGCCGCTAGGCCCTATATTGAATAGAAGAGTTGAATTCGCTTTTGCCTGGCAACATACTCTTGTCCTTTCCGACAGCTAATCATCCTGGGTAGCTGTCGAGGCGTACGGTTCTGCCCCTACAAAGGCGGGCCGTCACATGCTAAGAATCATTTATGATAAGCTGCGAACCGTCTATGATATGACCACATATCACAGACGGTTTTTATAGAAAACAATTTGTGATGCTTCACAGACGTCGTGAGACAGACAATTTTATGAAAAAAAAAAGTGTCTGCGATACTTCACATACAGTTGTTTCAATAAACCATATGTGATATATTATGCCAATATATAATACAGAGCCCCGACTCACTTTGGATTTTTAGGATTTTCAGATCTGTCTTTAAGACAATTTGGTGAAAAGAGACAAAGGATTTTAAAGAGTGATTGTAGATCTATTTGTTATTGATGATCTAAGATTAGTAATTGGTTCTAATTATATTATATTCAATATCTAGTTTGGTAACAAGAGAATTGAAGATAGTTTAAATCTAGCTTGGTATAGATCCATTTGTTCTTTGTGATCTAAAATAGTAATTCAGAGAGAAGATGCTTGGTTTAGATCCATTTGTTCTTTAGATCTAAGATGCTTGGTTTAGGCCTAACTAGCTTGGTACAGAGAGAAGATTATTTGTATATAGCATGGTTTATTATGATTTAGGGTAGGGTTTTGCTAGTTAATTTGCGCTCCGATTTAAGAATGTGTGCATGTGCACTCTTAGTCTACTTTAATTTAATTAATTTTTGCTAGCTACTTTAGATCATACATAGTCTACTTCAATATTAAACACTAATTGTTGTATGTGTAACGTAGATGGATCGAAGCTGGATGTACGCTGAGAATAGTACGAATGTCGAGTACATTAATGGCATCTCTGCTTTTAAAAGAGCTACCGAGAAGGATATGTTTAATAAGGGGGTACAATTTATATCTTATCTATGCATTGACTATAAAAATCTGAGAATGTTTCGAAAATCGATGCATATCAAGCACACTTGATTCTAACGGGTTTCAAAAGAGGTATACATGTTGGTTAGTCATGGTGAAGAGCAGATGATACAAGAAGGTAGTATTAACATCGTCGATGAAGTCAACGATATATCGGATGATATCGATTGTGCTTCTGATGATGATATGTTGCACGATAATAATCTGGATCAGATGCTGCGCGATGTAGAAGAGAACTGTGATGAGAGAGTTTCGTAAATTTCAGAGCTTGATCAAGGATTCAGAGAAATCTTTGTTCCCGGGCTGCAAGTCGAAATACACAAGATTGTTATATGTGCTTGAACTGCTGAAATTGAATGCAAGCAACTATTAGTCCAACAAGATTTGGAAATGTGATATGTATTTCACAGAAGGTTTCTGAACCGTCTGTGATGCGCTGTTATTATTACTAACATATGGTTACAGACGATTCAAGAAACCGTCTATGATAATCTTTTTAAACCGTCTATAATTATCTTTTCTGTAGTAGTGTTGATTATTGTAACCATACAGCAACCTCTGCTATAGCCAAGCCAAAACCGCTAAGCCCCTCCCCACAAAAGAGTGAGGTCTCCACAAGCGTTACCGCAGGTGCCAGTGTGCCACCGCTATGGAGACAAGCTGAGCTCTCATGCCATTGGGTTGTTGTATCCCCTATCTCCATTGTTGCACGTTCTACCTTAGTTTGTTGTAGCCTTCTCCATTTGTTGCGTATTTATCCCGTATATTGCATCTTTGTTTATAAAATATTGTAACAATTATTTTTTAATATTGCCACTATTTTTTTTCAAATGTTGTAATATTGTAATACCACGAATTTATTTGATTCGGATGTCTAAAGTAGTTTTGAACCGTACCTCAGTTCTATACTCGTGGTTTTCATCCAATTTTCAATGATAATATTTATAGGTTTTCCATTCTTTTTGAAGCATTGCACTTCTTTTTGCTGCGCACATTAATTATAATTATTGTACGTATCATTTTCGTGATGTTAGCTAATGTGATACAAAGCTTTTCATCGTGCGGACGCTAATTGCTCCCTTACAGTATCGCACCAAACTAAAGGCAAATCATGTGAAATAGAAAACTCCATTAGGCTAAAAGTAATTCGACATCGCGATCAGCACTGGATCAAAGGTCTATAATTCTAATTATACATTATTTCTTTATCAGATCCGGTGCATTCTTTCCACCTCCAATCGACGGCGATCAATTACTTCAACTCTATGCAGTGTTTTTTTTTTTTTGTCAAAAGATAAGCCGTATCCATGGAAACAATTGTTGACCTGTTCTGAACCACTCCCTCCCAGGGACAGAGCCAGCTCAAGTCCAAAGGCTTGAGCTAGATTAACTGTTTTTGAGCTGATTTACGATTTTAATGATTTTTCAATAGATTTTTTATGGGCTTTCTATCTCAGGCCTCGAGCTATGGTCTGGGCAGCCCGAGGACTGGCTCCACCGCTTCTCCCTTCAGTCACAGATAGTTGTTGTTTTAGATATAGATATAGTCAATTTTTTAAATTTTTAACTGTTAATATCTATTTAAATATTTAAATTGGATATATCAAAATCATATGTGTAGATTTATCTCGAAAAGTACTTCCATATATTATATTTTTATCGGGTTTTATAAGTATGTTATAATGAAAATTAGCGGTCCAAATGTGTTTTGGAGATCATGTTGATGTTCAAAATAATAAATATTTGTGATCGGAGGGAGTAGCTTTTTGTTATTATCTATAGATGGGTAATTAACTGTATACCCAATAAGGTCTAAATAAGATATCATTTTTCACACACAGAACAATGATAGCGTCGTTAATGCTCCTGATTTTCAAATCGATACAAATGAAAAGCTACCAGTTGTAAACTTATCCGGCTAATGGCACGACCGTTTGTCCACGTGGTGTTGTACAGAATGTATTTAGAATAGGACTAGTTACATGCCCGTGCATTGCTACGAAAAACAAAATTGATAACGAAAAATAAAGATTAAAAAATAAAAAAATTATTTCACAAGATCAAACATCTATCTTTAACGCTGCTTTCTTAAAGCGGCTAATTAAAGCAACGCTTCGTTTTTTGCGTAGGGCAATTAAGCAGGGCAATTAAGCAGGGCAATTAATGACATGGGTAGAACTCACCACTGCCACCAACTGTTGGTTTATAATAGTAGAGATAAGGGAGGTGTTTCTAAGTATCATTATTTAAAGGTTACATAAAAAAATTTATTAACTTTTATTAGAAGATTAATATATAAAAGCACTGCTCTAAGGCTCTAACACTATATGTATCAATACCGATACGTATCGGTTGGTATGGCAGGTATGTACCATTTCGGTATCTAAATCAGTACAAATAGTCATATGTACCGTACCGATTTTGATACCGGTCATACCAACCCGATACAGATCAATATCAGTCATGTCGATAGAATTGATAATATGTTCTACTGAATTAGATTTTACATTTGATAGTACTATTATATATTTATAGTAATATTATAAGTAAATTCTGTTATACATATAACTAAACATATACATATGTATACTTATAAATATACAGTATTTATTAAGTCAGAAATAATACATAATTTAGATAATACCAAAATATACTATTTTAAGAGTCATCTCGGTATGCTGAATCAATACACGGGTGAAGTGCTGCATCTGCCGACAGAGTTTTATCACTCAGATGGATCTACCCATGCTGCTACTCAGCCAAGTGGTCGGTGGGCCGCACCGTCCATGATTCGTGGGCCCCTGCTCCTCCGTTCCCTCGGGATCCAATGCCTCCCCGACACGTGTACTTGTGGATAAGCAGCTTCGAATCGGTCGTACGTCTCGACAAAGGTATCATCATAGCACTAGCCGTATACTATGCTATCGCCGTTCAAAAAGTCCATTTAGTCTCGTAATTTGAGCTAACATTGTAATTATCCATTGGTTTAGGTAATTAATAAATTAAATCCGCCGTCCGTTTTAACGGCGACCTCGGCCTATAAAACCCGGCAAGTAGGAAGCCGGAAACAACCAAGCAGAGACATCGATCCTACTGTCACATACACCGCACAAGAGCCAAGTAACTAGCCAAGTGTACAAGTAGCTTTGCTAAGCTTAGCCATGGCGGAGGAGAAGAAGCACCACCACATCTTCCACCACAAGAAGGACGACGAAGACAGGCCCGCCGGCGAGTACGGCGGCGGCTACTCGGAGACCGTGGCCACGGAGGTGGTGACCACCGGCGAGAACGAGTACGAGAGGTACAAGAAGGAGGAGAAGCATCACAAGCACAAGGAGCACCTCGGCGAGATGGGCGCCGTCGCCGCCGGAGCCTTCGCGCTGGTACGTAGACGCTGTGTCTGTCACTATCTAGCACGGGGAGTACGTACACGTTTAATTTTATGTTTTCTGTGATCGATCGATCGATGGGTTCGATCGGCTCGGCGCCGAACTTGCACGGTGCAGTACGAGAAGCACGAGGCGAAGAAGGACCCGGAGAACGCGCACAGGCACAAGATCGCGGAGGAGGTGGCGGCGACGGCGGCCGTGGGCGCCGGCGGGTACGCCTTGCACGAGAAGCACGAGAAGAAGAAGGACCACAAGGACGCCGAGGAGGCCAGCGGCGAGAAGAAGCACCACCACCTCTTCGGCTGAGCCATTCGAGCTCCACCGCCGGCCGGCGACCGCCGCGTGCGTATGTACGTGTGTGCGCGCGTGTTTGACGAGCAATAAGTCTCCGACCTGTGGGCGCGCGAGAGGCTGAGACGCGGGGCCGACCGTGCGTTGCGTTGAGCCGTGCTTTGATTTTCTGTGCATGCGTGCGTGTGTTGAATAAGTGGGAGTCCTACATATTTGTATGTATGGCTCCCAGATCATCAAGTGCTTTCTGTGTATGTTAATTTGTACCCTACGCGTGCGTGCGTGCGTGTCACTTAACTTTATGCAGCTCTCATGGAACTTTGCTTTGCTTATTTCAGTCGTCTCATTTTTCTTTGAAATTTGCTACTATATCTCTTTGTTAACGTACTGCCAATCTACAGCGAGTGATCGAAGATTCAGGGGCTGTTTGGTTTGTATCCATTTGTTGCCAATGCTTGCCATGCCAAATTTTGGTAGTGTTGACCAAATTTGGCAAGCATTTGGTTTGCAACCAAATTTTGGCTAGATTCTTTTCTCCATTGGCTAGCCAAATTTTCCTAGTTCATTTTCTAGCCAAAAGTTGGCCAAATTTTGGCCACCAATTTGGGCACCAAAATTTGGCTAGCCAAATTTTGGCATGGTATGGCTTGGCAAATTTGGCCTCAAACCAAACAGCCCCTCAGTATATCACACGCATCCCTTTTCCTGGCCTCAAGCTGTCGGTATTTGACATTTTGCAACAAAGTTGGTGGCGCATAAAACCATACGAACACACGCAAAAGCAAAATTAAGGAATTGAGTGGGACAAAAAATCCAATGCCCGTCTCTTACAATTTTTGTTCGTGTTTTGGTTTCTCCCCTGCATGCATAGATTCCAGTCATCATCTATTACCTGTTTTACTCCATACAGTAAAAGAATTCTTAAGAGTTTTGAGCATTCCGTAGTCCTTAAGATGCATTGCAGTGTTTCCATGCTTCACCGCTTCGATTACTGGTATCTGCGCAAATCTTGAAGACACTTGGAGGGGGTAAAAAGTTGGGAGAAAAAAAAACGTTGGTGAAGAGACAAAACTTATTCCCCAGCCTTAGGATGGTTTGTGCTTTAAACTTTGTGCAACTCTCGAGAGGTGATCATAGAAGCACCACAATCAATCAATCTATTAGCTTGATAAAACCATAGTTACCGGATTTACCGTAAACCCCTGCGAATCCGTTTAGGGTATGGGATCTGTGTTCGCAGTGGAAATTGAAAGAAAAAGTGACAAACCGCGAACCCGAATCTCGTACCGTGACTCAGACCAACCACGTTTTCTGGTAACTATAAATAGAACAGAAGAAAAAGAAGTCAACACGTCCACTTTTAAGGGCTAATTAAAAACTGTGATGTTAATCAGAGGAAAAAAAGGATCTACACTGTTGCTCATGGTGGGTCCAGATTACAGTATCCAAAGCATCAATGCCTCCCTCATCACTCTGATCCAAAGAAAACCACCCCTAAAAATGTAAATAACTATCCGCCAATTTCTCTTCTCAATAGCTTTCTTAAGCTCTGGACAAAGTTAGTTGCCAACAGATTTCAATAGATCATTTCGGATATCATCCATACAGATCAATATGGCTTTATCAGAGGCAGGACTATTCAAGATTGTCTTGCGTGGGCTTTTCAGAATCTCCACCTCTGCCATCAATCCAGGAGGGAGACGGTCATTGTTAAACTAATTTTGAAAAAGCTTTTGATACGGTGGAGCATCATACATACTGAGAGGTGCTTCTATGCTCTTCCTTTTAAAAGTTGCACAACTATTAAAACATAAATAAAAAGTAGATGATGATTACTTACCCCTTCGCTTGCTTCAAGATTTGTACAACTTATACTAGAAGGAAAAACATAAAAGCACCTTATTAATTATCTTCCCTTGCTTGATCGCATTAGTAGAAGATTGTCAGGCTTGGCTCCTTTTTTTGTCCTATGGGGGAAGGCTTACAGTGGTTTAACTCAGTATTTGCAGCGCCCTCCTGTTTATCATATGAGTTCTCTAAAACTTGATGTCAAGGTGATCAGACAGATTGATAGCTGTAGGCTCCCGGATCGGCTATCCGGAATCCCATGTGTATTTCTGTACTAGTCCCAGATCAGTAGCTAGTACACACAGTCAAAAGTGATGAATCAACAACCATATCACGAATACATATAATTAAACAAGAATAATACCGAATAAAAGCAAAGACCTTATGGTCAAGATTTACCATTACGGCCTGAACAGGCGGAACAACTTGAACAACTGCAGCGGAAGACAAAAACACCAAAGCGACCCATCCAAATGCCCACAGGCAATCGAGTGGGGAGCGCGCCCTAGTCGTTGGAATTCCTTGACAGCTTCTTCCACTTCTGAGATAGGATTAGAATGTAGCACGTGAGGACATAAAGTACTCAGCAAGTTTGGGAAGTTATGCACAATGTAGGCTATCCAAAGATGGCTTAATATGGTTCTTTTGCATAAAGCCAAGTTTCATCAAATCATACTTGTTAATAATTTTCACAAAGCATATTTGAGCAATTCTTTTGAATAATTGAATTAGGTAATATTGTAGTGAAGATTCTAACCACCACTCACTAATATAGAGGCTCTATCCGCCACGTCTCAACAGAATCAGGGTTCAATCCAATCACATGGCTCTATCTGCCACAGTTCACAAAATCATGTTCCTTCCACCTACCTGGCTTTAGCCGCCAGAAGCACACCCGAGAGTTCTAACCGCTCTCGGATCCCAAAAGAAACCATTGTTTTGTTTGAAACCAAAAATCAAAGTCTACCAGTATGAAAGCATTCAGCAAGCTTTGCCTTTGACCGTAGGCACGGCTATTCGAATAGTTTTAACTCTGCAGAGGTGTACAACTTTACCCACAAGACATGATATTCCCTTGATGCCATGCAATTAGCACACTTCCTTAGGTGTGCCGACAGGGATATCATGATAAGGCCTTTACAATGTATACGCCTAACCTGACCCACCCGCTGAGGTTTCATCGTTGTTAGGGTTATATCCACCCAGTACAGAAGCCCCCTCTTGCGTCGTGTGAGAAAAATAACAACAACAGTGCCTCTTTACGGCTCCCACATTCCACCGAGTGGTGAGTCTAAGTCAGGTTTCTACAAATTAGTTAGCCAGGTTGTGCCCACTTTGACATGTGGTTGTACGGTTATGCTTAGAATGGAGACAGTCATAAGCGTCGGTCCTTAACTGACTTGGGGCAGTACTTGCACAATGAAAGCTAGCACTCCATCCGCGCCCACCAGACAAACCATTCCGCCCCAGTCCAAACCATTTTCCTTTTCTTTTTATTTTAGAAAACAGTACTAGAACCATAATAATAACTTTCAAATCACATTTGATAACAGGTCCTAAGCAATTCTACCGTACTACATAGCAAGGGATACCATATAGGCATAAGCATGGTATAAACAATGTCCTAGGGTTACAATGGATAGGATTAACAATGTCAAGGAGGAATCAACAGGTTCGGAATAACTAGCACTTATATTTGACATATTTCGTTAAACATAGCCATGCAATTTTGTAAACAATTTAAATCATTTCACAATCATAGGATCAAAATGCGTCAAGGAGACTTGCCTTCTGTTGCGGTGGAGGTCGTCGAACTCGAAAAACTCGGCGGCGGAATCGGCGGTTGCGGCGGGATCGTCGACTACACGCAAATCGAGGCAATAAATAAATAAAATCCAAAAATTACAAAAATTATACTGGCAGGTAGATCTTGATTTTAGATGAATTTAGAAATTTGAATGGGGTCAAACGGAGTTCGGACGAAGAAGTTATGAGCTTGCGAAGTTTGAAATTCGAAAAATTGGAAAATCGGGAATATTCCCAGAATATTCCTTTTTGACTGGTCAAAGGCTGACTTTGACTTTGACTGGGTTTGTATCTATGGAAATTGGGCCCCACACGTCATTGTAATAGGTTGTCTTCTTGCTTAAGCCATCTCCATGGCCACCATGGATGGAAGAGGGAGCTTGGGGAAGGTGAGGGCGGGCGGTACATGGCCGGCCGGTGGCGGCGCGGGCCCGAGCCCAAGCAATGGCACGCACAGGAGACTCCCATCCAAAACTAACAGAGAGCAACTCCAACAACAGAGAGCCCAAAGAAGCTACTAAAACCCGATTTTGACCCAAATTTGCATGGAATTGATCCAAACAAAAGCCTAGAATCACTAGATTACATCCTTAGGGACCTAGAGAAGGAAGGAATTGAGCCAAATCTCGCCGGAATTGGAGAAATCAACGAAGAACGGATGTTCGGCCGAAGCAACGAAAACGCGAAATTCATCGCCAATCCTTGATGCAACCTAAAATTGATGGTTGGGTTAGATTCTAGACCCATCCACGATCACAAAGAACCAAGTGGCATGAAGAATGGCTCACCGGAGAAGGATCTACAAGCACGAACACGAAGAACACCGAAAAAGTTCAACACAACCTCGGTTTTCTTGATCACTCAGGCACAAGGGTGGAGTAGAGGGAAAGAGGAGCACACTCCCGGAACGGGGACTCTTATACGAAGGGAATGGAGGTGGTGGTGCGGCGTTTGGAGTTGAAACGGCCGAGATAATGACGTTTTAGTGCATTTCGGTTTTTCATTAACACGGCCGTTTCCGGTGAGATTGGCGGCGAGTGAAGGTGGGGAATGGCAAGAGATCGACGTCACGGATCCAACGGAACCGACCGTTCGCGTTTTGGAGTTGAGATGAAGAAGTTATGGGCATGTGAATGCAACCCTAGCCATGGGAGCTTATTTGGAGCTCTCTGTTCTTTGGAGTTGGCTGGAGGTAGAAGAAGCTCCAATAGTGACACCATGTGGCAACGTCTCATTGGTCCTCTTTTACGTAAACGATTCGCCCTAGAGAAAAATAAGGAAAAATGGTCTAAAAATTCCGGAAAAATTCCTAGAGACATTTTAGAATATTTGGGACCCAATAAAATTGGTTTCGCTGAATTTGGATGATTTTTGTGGAATTGAATATTCGGGCGCGGATCGCAGGCATTAAACAAAAGTCGCGCGAGATAAAATAGGAACGGAGGTCCAAAAATCCGGGGAATAATTCCTAAAATCATTTCGGAATATTTGGAACACAATGGGAGTGGTTTGGAGATTTTTGGAGCATTTTTGGACTCGGGTGAAATTTCGGGTACCGGCAGGAACTGGAAATTTGATTTTTCGACCGGAGGGGAATTGAATCTCGATTCCGGATGGGAAAGGATGCCAGGTTAATATAAACACCAAAGAAATTCCAAATTTTGAATTTAATTTATTTAAATTAGGTTTTTCTCTAGAAAGCGAAAACTAGGGTGTTACAATAGCTACAGAATGCATTGCCTCTGGCATGTACGTAGATGATATTGAGAAATTTTACGGTGGATTATACTTGTAGTATAAAATATATAGTAGAGATTACATCTAACCATTGATTTGTTAAAGGTGTTTCTACTACTCTACTACCAGGTGTAGTATAAGTAAACTCTAGTTAATCTAATCCATTGGATCGAAAAGAATAAACGGTTCATATTCAATCTAGTGTACCGTAAAAGAGCTCGTGGTCTTGAAATTCTTAATATTACGAGTCTGAACAAAGCATTACTACTCGAACATCTTCCCAACTTCCTTACTAGAATTGATATGCCTTGGGTAAATCTGATTTGACAAGCCTATGATCATCACCTAGGTGCACCACATGCTTGAATAATTTTGGGATCATTTTGGTGGAAAGACCTCATCAGACCTCTTTACGATTTCAGGGTACCTCGAACTGCTTAGTAAAAAGATGGAATAACCTGCCTTTTTCTCGAAGGACGTGTGGAATTTTGGTTTTCTTATGCTTGAATTTCTCTTTTGCTAAATGGCCTAATGCTTCGCTTGAGGAATTTCTGGATGGCAGTGATTTGCATTTGTAGTTTCGTCTGCCTCAGTCTCCCACTGCCTTTGACCAACCCCATTTGCTGAGAGAGATGTCGTCCACTTCAAATTCGAATTAAGAAGAACAAAGATATATATATGGTCCTATATCTGGGGCTCGGCACAATTTACTTTAAGAAAGCTTATGACACCTTCGTTGGCCAATCAGACACTCCTTTGCCTTTAGAGTGGTTATGGAAATCCTGATGAATAAGCACAAGTTCTTGTTCTGGTTACTTCTCAAAGGCAGACTTAACACTGGAAATCTATTACAGCGGAAAAACTTCCACTTGGACAGCCATGGGTGTATGCTCTATTCTAGTCACGCATGCAGGTGACTGTTAAACACCTTTTCTTTACCTGCTCTGCTCGTTTAGTAAAATGGTGCTGGCTTTTGTTCACACAAATTGGGACTACTCAGTGGGTGTTTTGGTATGGATTCGAGATGGCAAGAATAGGCATAGACTAAAATGTTTCAACGAAATAGTCGTCGTTGCTTGCTGGACACTATCCGGAATCATCGAAACAAAATAATTTTTGACAGTGGGGTCTTATCTCTCGCAGCCTGGAAAAGGGAGTTTAGAGAAGCACTAATTTTCCTGGTTATCCATCGGGTTAAACATTCTCTAAGGCCATTCCCAGTGCATAGTTTTATTTCCCAGTTTCCAAGAGTGACACATCAGCTTTTGTCTAGGTAACCGTGTATATCAGGTTTTATCCAGATAAAACTCACTCACCTTCCATGAAACTCTTTCTATCTCTTTCTTCATAATTATCTTGCCATGTCACCAAACATGATGATTTGTCACATCATTTAATGAAAATGAAACTCCAACTGTGAATGGCCTAAGAGATGTTTTTGTTCCTTGGTTGAGTAGTCTTTCTTAATTTGGTTGGCTATTTTTCCTTCTTTGTACATCCTAGCCCCATATCTGGTTGTATATATACTCTTTTATTTGATATTTTATTAGCTCAGTGGGGGCTCCCTCCTTTTTCACCTAAAAAAAGATTAGAAGAAAGAGTCCATCTCAAACACAATACAAAAACTTAAATTCGAAATAAAAAATAAGTAAAACTAGCAATTTGATTTCCATATGAATTACTAAGTAAAACTAGTAAGCAAATTGTTCGCGCCAAAAATGTGAAGGGGGTTTTCGGCCTCGAACACACAAGACAAACACCGGGTTTGCAGAGCGTGCCAGTCGATTTGACCTGAAATCGACAAGGTAGAATTTGTAATTCGATCAAAGCCGATAAACAAAGATCTATCGGCTTTTCGCTAGTCGGCAAAAACCGATTAGGAGATAACTAGATCAACCAGTTACAGTTGATCCGGATATAAGGTAAAATCGGCTTCGGGAAGGCGATGCGCAACAAAACGAAGCAAATCAAACCTGGGTGAAATCGGCTAAAATCAACAATCGGCGATGCGCAGCTATGTTGATTCCGTCGACTTGCAAAGAAATCTATGAAGCTAAAGCAATGTAAAAGAAAAGGCTGTAAAAAGTAGGTGTTGTTGGAATTGATTGATTCTTTACTTGACGCCCTCCTCCTTTTATAACACGCCTGACCGATCCGAGTTGTGCATGGATACGGTACTTTTATCCGTATCGGCCTCTTATCCGATTTTCTTCCCTTTTAGAAACGGTCTCTTTCTCCAATTCGTTTCCCGATTTCTTTTCCATATCTTCTCCGTCTTAGACCGATTCCAATACATATCGAATTTTGGTGCAAACATATATGCCCCCCATTTTTGAAAGGTAACTTGTTATCTTTCAAAAATCCCTTCGTCTTTTCCGTGGTCGGCTTTTAGGATTTACCTCGGTAACTTCCCCATTAATGGCGCCGCAATGCCCTCGGTGCGTTTTTAATGCAACAACTGCTCCCGCCTTCTCGCCTTCTTTCATCGCGGTATAAATATGGGGTCCCCCCACGGTCATTTTCACGCTTTCAAGCTCTCGGATCAGGCACCATCGGCTCTTGTCATCCTTTCTCTTTGTTCTTTCAAAATCGGGCGATATGGACCCCTCATGGTATTCATTCCGATTCCTCAAAGCTCAAATCAATTCTACTTAGGACCGATAGGTAGTATGTCGGCAGTATTACGCTTATCAATACCGAGATCCCTAGACTCCCTTATCGGCCATTGGATATAATATTTACGAATGGGGAAAAAGTTTTAGGGCATGGCCCACTAGCACGAAAGGATGGAGATCTTGGTTCATTAGGGTATCGGCTCAAAAGAGGGTAGAATGGGAGAGGATGGGTATAGCCGAAGTCTCTATCTTTGAGTCTAGCCGAGCCACAAGCCAATGAACCCTTGGTAGCCGCGGCATGTTATTTTTGGTCGGATTCTTTCAACGCTTTTTTATTCCCGTCCAGGCCCAATCGGCCCTACTCGCTAGATGTAGCCCAACCTGTCGCTGCCTTAGGCCGACGGGGACCGATTATCGGCTTTTAGCGGAAAACCTTCCTTCAAATTAATCCGCAAAAAAGGCGAAGGGTGGCATAAATACATCCAAAATAACAATAGGGTTAATGGTACAGTATCGGCTGAAGAGAATGTCGCTTTTCTCAATCTATGGTTATACCGAGATCTTTTATGTGGTGCTTCCCTCGGCCCTACCCAAACCTTTCAGTTAGTGGCGGAACGTCTGCTGGAGGGTCATCGGCTTTCCCTTGGCAAGATGTTCCTAGGGGCGGTATTTCAAATGATGTATGTGATTCGTAGCCGACTCTTTTCCGGTTTTGCCAAACACGTCGTTGGCAATATAGGAGGCCCTCTGTGGTTTGTTCAAACATGGCTCCATTGCATGTTCAGCCGATCTATTTTATCCGAACCCTCTGGGAGCTCAACTTTCCCTCGGGAGGACTACCCAGAGCATGTTGTTCCACAGTATAGAGCTAGCCGATCCTATGGCGAGAGGTTTATCATGTCTTCGGCTGGAGAGTTAAAAATGGACTCGATCGGCTTGCACAAATACCTCAGTTTCTTCCTTTCCCTAGATAGGACTTCCTTCGGCCAACAAGACTTTTTTCGATATACCGATGTAGCCGATTGTCCATACCCAACATTCCTTCACCTTGATTCTGATAGTTCCTCGATGCCCCCATCTACTTTAGATTTGTACAAAATCATCCTTACCCTTGCATCTTTAATGTCGGCTTGAATACCCGCAACCGGACATTTCAGCCATCTTACGAGTTCTACCACCCTTCGGTTTACGCTCGTCACAATTAGGCTTTGGGCAAACCATTCCATCTTTCCCTTTGCTATCTTGCGTTGAGCCTCGAGCCTGGTAACCAACAGCCGCTGTCGCCGAGGTTATTCTCGAAGTAGCCGATGGATTGCAAATCCTATCAACACCACATTTTGTTCTCAATTCCCGTCGGTCATTTGCTTTCGCTGCAGTGGTGGACGAGAATATCGGTCTGTACTCATGGACAGGACTCAGTCGGCTATAATCCACTTATTTCTTCCCGACTTTCATGAGCCGACGGTAGTATCTGGTTCCAAAGACGAGTTCGGGTTATAGCGATTCTTCGATGTCAGTAGAGGTACCACTGCCTCTTGTATTCGCCTCTGCTTTTACATTAGTTATCGACTTTTACTAAAATGCCTCTGGCCTCTTCAGGTTGGTACTGGCGCGGTGAGCAAACAACCGATCCCCATGCTTCAGCAAAGGCGACAATGACGCCCAGGTCAACTGTCGGCACTACGGGGTATACTTCAGTGAATTTAGACATTCAGGCTCCATCTTTAACGGACTTAGCTTTCGCCAAATAAGCGTTCCCTCAAAAGAAGTTTCTTTTGTGTCGACTATTATGTTATTGACGTTGTCAAGGTTTTAACTTGAGTCGACTTGCAGAGGAGGAAGAAATCTGCCAGGCGTTCACCAAGGCATGCAAGGCATCCACCTGGTGGTTCTCCGGAGCATTCTGCTACTGATGTGAGTCTTGTGTAGTTATATTGTTTTACGTTTGTCTCATGTTGCTGACTTGCTTTTTGTTCTCTAGCAATCTCCATCAAGATCTGAGATAGCGGGGTTATAGCCGATCCCCAAGGTGCTACATCAGCTATTCTTCCATTGCTTTCCCCACCTCCACTGTACCACAAATGCATTTATCGAGGTTTCCGATCCTCGACCTCAAAGCACCAATCGATCTAGCCGACCTGCTCGGCTTTACTTTGGATTTAGCCGACTAATCGAGGTCATGGCTACCGACGATTATCCAGCCGATATCCAACGCATCATAGCTGCTTCGCGCCAAAGATCGGCCGTCGTTATCGCCCGGTAGGGTATGCAAGAACGACTTAATCGTCTTACGGATGAAGTGATGCAACCAGAGGCAGCTCCTTCGCTAATACGCAACCACCGAGGATGCTATGGCGGCCATGCAAGCCGATCTCCCTCCTGCCGCCATGGATGCACTGCTAGAGGTCTGCCACTTGGACGCTCGTCGGCTGGATGTGGAATCAGCCAAGCTAAGAGCCGAACAGAGGAAGGCCCAACAAGCTGATCAAGAGATTTTGGACAAACTTATAGCTGATGCCAAATCTCGAAAGAGCACATTTGACCAAGGTGCAGCTATACTTAAAACGACTAAGAGCAGGGCCCATGAGCTGGAATCGACCAAGGCCAAACTTGAAGAACAGCTGGCCCTTGTCACAAAAGAACTTGCGGAATGTCAGCTCAGCATCACTGACTCAACGTCTTCACTGGCCGTCCAGAGGCGGCAAATTGGCGAAGTTTTCGCCCAAGTCAAGAACCAATCGGCCAAGATAGTCCCAGTCCCGGGTGATGCAGTAGCCGATCAACAATTGATAGACGGCGTTCAAGCTACCATCGGTAGGGCAGCAGCGGCACTATCGGCTTTGGGAGCCCATTTGCCCGGGTCGGGACTACACTAGTCTTTGATTTACTGATCAGTTGTGGCCAATCTCTGTAATATTGCTTTAAACTTGAGATGACGTCTTTTGAACTCTTGCTTGATCGGCTGTGCATCCGATTTTGTAAACTTTTAATCTGTGGATGGATGTTTTAAACTGACTTGGTCGGCTGTATGACCGATTTTATATGCATGTGCTTGTCATTGATCCTGATGCCTTCATCTCTGTAGTTAGGACCCGACCCATATGCTTGGGTGATATGCCTTCAGATACTTTCCATTGATCGCTTTAGGTAGGACGAACCCTTCTAAAGATTCGGTATATATGAATTCCGCCAACCGCCGATTGATCTTATAAGGCCCTTCCCATGTTGGAGACCATTTGCCGAATCGGTTATCCTTAGACCCAATCGGCAACACGGTTTTCCATACTAAATCGGCTTGATTGAATGATTTAAAAATCACTTTTTTATTGTACGACCTGGCAACCATCTCTTTGTTCCTTTTAAGCCGATCTAGCGTGATCAGCCTTAGTTCAGCCAAATCATCTAGATTGTCCAGCATCGCCTGTTTGTATTCATCGGCTGATATCTTATCTTGCTCGTGTAGCCTTATTGAGCCGATGTTGATTTCAACGGGCAAAACGGCTTCTTGTCCATATACCAATTGAAAGGGTGACAATTTAGTTGATCCGTGATGAGATAGCCGATAAGCCCATAAAGCCTCCGATAGCGTTGAATGCCATCTCCTTGGTTCCTCCTCAATTTTTCTTTTTATCAGCTTTATCAATGTCTTGTTTGACGACTCGGCCCTGACCATTGGCCTGAGCGTAGTAAGGGAAGAGTTGAGTAATTTTATCCCAAGACTTTCCAAAACCTTTGAAATCGTTGGACATGAACACAAGACTCGATCGGTAGTGATTGTTTGTGGAATCCCAAACCGATGGACGATGTGTTCATTTACAAAGTCGATTAGCTCTTTACTAGTAACCTTCTTGAGTGGTACAGCCTCAACCCATTTTGAGAAATAATCCGTGGCCGCAAGGATGAATTTATGTCCTTTGCTAGATGACGGAAATATTTGTCCGATTATGTCTATACCCCATCCTCTAAATGGCCATGGTTTGATGATCGGATGCAAAGCCGATCTTTGTCGATCGTATGTTACCAAATTTTTGGCACGTTTGGCATCCTTTATAATATTTGAAGCAGTCTTCTAACATCGTCGGCCAAAAATACCCTGTTCGCCTTAGTATCCATTTCATCTTATGGGCCGATTGATGTGATCCACAAATGCCTTCATGGACTTCACCCATCGCCACTTTGGCTTCTTCGGTTCCCAGACATCTTAACAACAGACCTTCCATAGTCCGAAAGTACAATACATCTTCTAGTAGAACATACTTGAGTGCTTTGCGCTCGACCTTTTGCTCTCGGTCGGCTTGGCTGGATCTCGACAAATAATCCCTTATCTCTGCTTCTCCATCGTCGGGGTGAACACATAAAATCGGCCAAACGTTTAGCTCGATTGGTCCCTCGCTTTCGATCTTGTACCCGATGCACATTGTGCCAATCGGTTTGCTTTATCATTAGCTTCTCTGGGGATATGTTCTATGGAAAATGTAGTGAACATCTCGATGATCCGGAGGCATTGATGCAAGTAATCGGGTTAGTGCATCATCATTGCATCGGTATTCTCTTACGACTTGCTTTGTACAATTAACATCGAATCTCCAAAAGCTTCGACGCCTCTCACTCCGATGCTATCTAACGCTTGTAGACCCTTAGTAATGCTTCAGATTCGCTTGATTATTTGAACATCGGCTATTTAGCCGATACATGAAGCCATACTCTTGTTTCCTAGGTGAAACTAATATCACACCGATGCCTTCGCCTTCTTGGCACACAGATCCATCAAAATACAAATGCCAAGGAGTTACACTAGTTGTTCCCACTAATGTTTCACTTCCTGTGATAAAATCGGCCACTGACTTGTCCTTTAATGTATTTAGCCGACTCATAGGATAACTCGAACTCTGTTAAGGCATATGCCCACTTACCAAGCCGACCCCGCAGGATTGGCGCTGATAATATGTATTTAACTACATCGGTTTTGCATACTATGACGCATTTGGAAGCTAGCATATAATGTCTTAACTTAGTGCAAGCAAAATACAATGATAAGCATAATTTTTCTACTAGGGGATACCTGGTTTACGCATCCGTAAGACGTCGGCTTAAGTAAAATATTGCTCGTTCCTTCCTATCGGCTTCTTGTGTTAAAACTGCTCCAATCGAATCACCTTCAGCCGATATATATAGTCTAAAAGGTATACCGTGTTTTGGCGCGGTCAATACTGGTGGACTCATCAGATAACCTTTATGTCGCCGAAGGCTCTTTGTCGATCGGCTCCCCATTTGAACTCTAGGTTGTCTTTAATTTTCAGCAGCGGTGTGAAAGCACGAATACGCCCTGACAAGTTTGAGATGAAACGTCGCAAGTAGTTGATTTTTCCAATCAATACCTGCAACTCCTTTTTGCTTGTTGGCGGTTTAGTATCGGCTATGGCTTTTACTTTGGCTTCGTTTACCTCAATTCCTCCTTCATGCACCGTAAACCCAAGAAATTGCCCAGCCGATACCCCGAAAGCACATTTGAGAGGGTTCATTTTTAACCCATGCACCCTTGTGCTTTCGAACATCTTTTCCAAATCGGCTAAATGTTGCCAGTCTTCTTTGGACTTTACTACTACATCGTCAATGTATATTTCCACAGTATTGCCGATCAAATCATGGAAAATATGGTTCATAGCACGTTGATAAGTAGCACCGCATTTTTAAACCGAAGGTCATAACTTTCCATTCATATAGCCCTAAAGCTCTGGACATCCGAAAGCCGTCTTGGATATATCGGCCGCCATAAATATCTGATTGTATCCTGCGTTCCGTCCAAAAAGCTTATGATTTTATTCCCAGATGCAAGATCGATAAGCATATCGGCTATAGGCATCGGTACTGCCTTTAGGTGTAGCTTTGTTTAAATCTCTAAAATCGACACATACCCTAAGTTTGCCATTTTTCTTCTTCTGAGGACGATGTTTGAGACCCACTCAGCAGATCGGCAAGGCCGGATAAACTTTGCCTCTAGCAATCGTCCTACTTCTTCTTTTATATCGTCATACAATGTAGGATTGAACCGCCTAGGGTACTGTTTGAACGGCCGATATCCAGGCTTTATAGGCAGCCGATGTTCGACTAGTCCGGCTTAAACCCTAAGATTTCATAATACTCCCATGCAAAGCAATCCTTATACCTCTTGAGTATTTCACCAACTTTGCTTTATAACTGGGTTCTAGTTTAGCACTTACAAACGTTGGTCTTTTGCTATCACCTTCCCAATATCAATCTCTTCGAGCAAATCGAAGTAAATCCAAACCCTTTTCTTTCTTCTTCAAAATCCTCAACGACTTCTTCAGATTCGTTTGCCGATAGCTCCTGCCCTTTTCTGTAGCTTTGCTAGTGTCTTGTACTCCATCTTCTTACTACTGCCTGGTCCGATCAAACGTGTTGGGTTTGACGCTGATCGGCTTGAATCCCGACTTCTCTACGCAGATAAAATCGCAATTGTCCAAGGCTTTTCCCGATATACACTCGGCTTCTTCGTGTGGCCAATTGGTATCGTGGCTAGCCATGGCGATGTGAGCCGATGTGTCGGCCGCATGCGACTTTCATCAGTATCATCGCTCCATCGCACCAATTTTTGGTGCATAGTTGATGGTATACAACAATTGGCATGGATCGATCCGCCCAAGGAGCACGCTGTAATTGCCTTTGGCTTCAATCACAAAAATGCAATCGGCAAAGTTTTATTACCGATCCGCCGGGCTTCGACACCATCACGCCTTTAGCTTCGGTTGGATCTCCGTGAAGTCATTTAGCACCATATTGGTCTTGATCAAGTCTTCATCGGCTTTACCCAACTTTCTCGAAAGTACTTAACGGCATCGATTGATTGTCGCTTCGCCATCGACCAACATACGAGATATCGGTCGGCCATTAATATACCCTTTTAGATATAATGGTTTCAGATGCCGATGCATGTCTTGTGGCTTTTCGAACACGCGCCTGGTGCTCCGAGACATAATCGGGCGAACACTTCCTCACCGATTCCTCGGTTTTGAACTCGGCAGTAGAGCGAATACCATGTTTATGTCCATCGGTGGTGTATCATCCGGATCATCTGAGAACCGGATTCAATCGATTGGTCTGAATCACTATCGATTTGTTCCTTTTTCTCCACTCCTTTTTCAAAATTGGTACCGGTCTTAATTTGTTGAACATCCGATCCCTCTCGCTCTCCTTTCGGCCTCCCTTTCTTCTTGTGTTTTCAATCGCCAAGCCTTCGTTGTGATTTGCTAAGACAGGAGGGCACCACCTAGGTTTAGGTTCTATCGGCCAGATCTTTCCAGCTAAATTGCTCATCTCATTTGTCGGATTCCATTCTACCCGTGTTAGCCGATAGTTCTCGATTTTGGGAGGACTCGCCTTTGCTCGATGTTGACAACCTTCTATGGATCGGCCCTCATCGCTCATATCTGGATGATCAGATATCGGTCTAGACAACCTATCTTTACGTAATCCGGTTTGGCCGATATGCAGCTGAGTGTTGCATAGGACAAGACACTACTGTTGGTAAGGTCATCCCTTTCTCCCAGCAAAACTGCCAAAAGGGACATTGTCGATGTTTCTCTTCCTCAGTAGCTGGCCGACATGACATATCTGGCCGCCAATGCTCGTCCCTCTTTTGCCTTAGTTGATGCAAGTTCTGGCGGCGTTGAGGGTCACACCTTCGACTTACCCTTTCATACTTCCCCAGGAGTTGTGAGAAGGTCGGCTTTGGTTTGAAATCGGTTCTCCTTGGAGCCCTCTCAGCCCGATACCATTTACCGACCTCCAAGTCCCCTCTTAGTTTTACCGTTCTCGAGTTCTGTCCATTCCTATCGGCTTCTATTTGTATAGAACCGATAGTGATCTGCACTGTCTCGTCTCGCGATACAACTCCCTTAATCGGCTTATCTTCTCCCGCAGGCCTCTCTTTTCGTGAACATTGAACCATGTTGACTTGAAAAGGGCTCATATCTATCTGCATAGCCGATTCTTCCGCAAATTTTAGCCTGCCATCGGCGATGGCCGATTGAATCTGTTGTCGAAAAATATTGCAATCGTTAGTATTATGGGAGAATGAATGATGCCATTTGCAATACCTTCGCTTTTTAATCTCCTCGGCCGATGGTATGATGTGCCCTTCTGGTAACCTTATGAGTTTTTCTTGTAGTAATAAATCAAATATCTTGTCACACTTTGACACATCATACGAGTACTTGACTTCCGCCTTATTCTTTGTCGGCTTAAGTAGAGAGCATACGAGTGGCTTTTTAGAACCTTTGGCCCACTCGGCTATGTTCACCTCTGCTTCGTCCTCAGAGGTATCGCTCGAACTGTATTCTATCATGTTTATTTTGGCCTTTTCGTTGCTGTTTGGTTTAAATCTATCTTTAAACCCTTTGATTTCTGCATACCGGCTCTCATGTGCCGATACGCGATGGAGTAGGTGGCCTAGGTCGGGGAACTCTTGGCCTGATAACTTTTCTTTTAATGGAGGGATTAACCCTTGGAACGCTAGGTCGGCCAATTGATCGTCGGGTAATGTTACACTGTAGCATCTATTCCGTACGCCCCGAAATCTCTTGATATAATCAGAGACCGATTCGCCGTACTTCTGTTGGACTGAACTAAGATCAGAAATCCTAAGCTCCATAGTTCCCGAAAAGAAGTACTCATGGAATCGGCTTTCTAAATCGTTCCATATATGAACTGAATTAGGTGGTAGATTTGTGAACCAAGTGAATGCATTGCGGATAATGATAAAGGAAACAATCTAATTTTTAACCCATCTGATCGTGCCGCCTCCCCACATTGAGCCATGAACCGTCCGATATGCTCAATTGTGGTAACAGAATCATCACCTGAGAATTTAGCAAAGTCTGGTATCCTAAAGTTGTGGGGGTATGGCATTCGGTCTATGTAATCGGGATACGGCTTCCTATAGCCGATTACCCTTCCTCTGGGCTGTAAGCCAAACTGTTCTCTCAAAACATTGGCGATTTGTTCTGCCCAATTAACATTGTCGGCTTGTGGTGCAGCCGGACATTGCCAATTCTCATTCGTGCCCTGCCCCCCGAGTGCAAACTCGGGTCTTTGTCCGAATCGCACCTCAGGAGGCCTTGGCACTGTGTCATAATCACGATTAAAACCTAATGCATCGGGTATGGGTGCGTATGGCACTACTCTATATGGCGCTTGTTTCATGGTTGTGGCTCACCTTGACAGCGGAACCTGTCCTGTTTCGATCGGCTGATAGGCCGATATCCCGATGCTATTGGAGGGTCCATCTGATTGATTTGATGCGCTTATTTTGGCCCCATCCGTGTGCCCATGGTAGTGTGTGAATCCATCTCTCTGTATGCTTGGTTTCAAAACAGTAGGTTGAGTCGGCATCATAATAGGTGCATGAGCCGACACGCCATCGTGTTGGTGTTGGGCGTTATGGAATATACCGGAGTAATGAGGGGATGGTTTGTGGTGGATCTAGCAGGCTTCCAGACGTAGCTAATTCTGGGCAATCGTCTTCACACTATTTTCTATCATCGGCTTTAATGTGGATACTAGAGCCGATGACCGTTAATCAATGCGTGATGGACCAGATTGCTCGATCATACTTGATAAATCAGCTTGAGCGGTGCGATCGGCTTACCGATTCAGATGTTGAATCTCGATAGGATTGATGCTTGGGAGTGCAATCTTTTGAGTAACGCCACGGCGTGTTTTCTGGAAGCATCAGAGCATCATTTCCTCCGTGAGTCGCTTTCGATCTTCGGGACATTTCTTTCCGTTGCTCAGGGGTTAAATCGGCCATCCGAGGCGCGATTATGGCATCGGTGTTGATATCGGCAGGATCGGGCTTGTCGGTTGGCGACATTCTTTTGGGTCCCACTGGCGTGCCAAAATATGTTCGCGCCAAAAATGTGAAGGGGGTTGTCGGCCTCGAACACACAAGACAAACACCGGGTTTGCAGAGCGTGCCAGTCGATTTGACCTGAAATCGACAAGGTAGAATTTGTAATTCGATCAAAGCCGATAAACAAAGATCTATCGGCTTTTCGCTAGTCGGCAAAAACCGATTAGAGATAACTAGATCAACGATTCTGATTGATCCGGATATAAGGTAAAATCGGCCGGAAGGCGATGCGCAACAAAACGAAGCAAATCAAACCTGGTGAAATCGGCTAAAATCAACAATCGCGATGCGCAGCTATGTTGATTCCGTCGACTTGCAAAGAAATCTATGAAGCTAAAGCAATGTAAAAGAAAAGGCTGTAAAAAGTAGGTGTTGTTGGAATTGATTGATTCTTTACTTGACGCCCTCCTCCTTTTATAACACGCCTGACCGATCCGAGTTGTGCATGGATACGGTACTTTTATCCGTATCGGCCTCTTATCCGATTTTCTTCCCTTTTAGAAACGGTCTCTTTCTCCAATTCGTTTCCCGATTTCTTTTCCATATCTTCTCCGTCTTAGACCGATTCCAATACATATCGAATTTTGGTGCAAACACAAATATAATTCGGAATAAAAAATAAAACAAAACTACCAATTTGATTTCCATACAAATTGATAAATAACATTTTCAGACTGCGCGGCCCATGCCAGTTCACGTATGCCCAAAAACGAGCAACGCTGCACACACTCAGACCGCGACCGCCACGTCACGACGCCTCATCGACCACCACCACCGCCCCAGGCCACGCTGCCCCAGGCCATCTCCCTCCTTGTAGTCGTCCCATCGATGCATCTAGCTCTACGCATGCTGCAAGGTGCACTACAAAGCGGTTGAAAATCCATCATCTCCACTGCGCTGTTGTCTTCCTCCCTTGGCCTTTGTGCCATGCCCCCGGGATCAAACAGAAGCCACTCACCTCGTTCCTATAAAAAGGCCACCACAGGTCACCAGGGTTCACGTTATCGATAAAAATCGCGCGATTTTCGCTCGTATCGCCGCGGCCCGATATCAAAAACCGGTCGATAAACCGATCTGATTCAAAAAATAATTCAAAAAAAAATTGAAAATTCGAAAAAAAATTACGTGTCAAAAACCGATCGACGGTGAAAACCAGACGATTTTCGTCAAAAATCATCGAAAATCGCTATAAAAGTCGACCGCACAAAAAACTTCAACATGGCTGTCGATTTTCCACCGATAATCGTCGATTTTCCACGATTTTTTGATTTTTTTCAAAAAAAATCTGATTTTTGAATTTATGCGATTTTTTGCGATTTTCGGCTCGATTTTTGCGATTATCGAATTTTACTGTTCATCCGAAAACCGTGATAACGGTAACGTGAACCCTGCAGGTCACCGACCACTCCACGCTCCTCTCCGTCCCTCCCTCTCCAAACGATCTTGAATTTATTTGAATTCGGACGTTTTTCGCATATAGATTTTGGAGAGTTGGAGGAGTTCGCAGGCAACGATCTTGAGCAGTAACCCGTCGAGCAAGGCAAATTACACCTTTGATCATGTTGCTCCCAGATTTTGAACTATATTTTGATTCAAATTATTGCATGCATAATTTTATCATTGTAATTAAATCCCCAATTTTAAATGTATAGTTTCTCCTATTTGTTATGATCTTAGTTGACTTTGATATTCCATATTCCTTTGTAACCTTAGACAAAAATCTCACTAGTTAGTACATTAATATAATATTAACTAGTGCTATATAGTAAATGGCTTAGATATGTTTAGACCTGAATTTAGGATCTTTATAGGAATTTGAGCAAAATAAATATTTTCTATTGAAATAAAATTATTCCCTGGTATTGGTGTGCCATGGAATCCTGGAAAAGGTGATACTATGCAAAAGAAAGTAAAAATATGATTTAGACTGGGCGAGAAATGGTTGTGAGGTGGTTTCGTAATGATTTTGGATTTGTGGAAAGTCTCACCTAGTCAATTAAGGACCGGTATGTGAGCTGCTGAATGTAAAGCACAATCATGCTACCATAAGTCCGGTACAGGACAGATCTGGCTAATTAATTTGCAAAGCTTTAATGTCAGTTGTGCCAGATGGGTGGTTTCACGGCACAAGAGGGGGCTTTTGAATTGGGTTTTCTAATCCATCAGTGATGGAACCTTAGTGGGGCATGCCTGACTTGGAATGACGCATTGTAAAGGTCTTGTGATAATCACTTAGCCGCACAACTAAGAAAGCGCACCATGGTGACATATTAAGTTGATCATCTCTTGTGGGTAAAGTTGTACAACTTCTGTAGAGTGTAAATTTATTGATTAGCCGTTGTCTGCGGTCATGGGCATGCCGAGCTGGCCTTTCGTAGATTAGATTTTGGTTTATCAAAAAGTGATTTCAGAGAAAAAGATGATTTATAGATGGAAAAGGGTTCCATGTGGAAGAAAAATTGGGACGATACTCCAGGATGGATCCCGTGTTGAAAATCATTTGTGAAACTCAGTTTTATTATTCAACTATACCTTCAAAATTATTTATTGTATTTGAAAAGTTGCTTATTGCCCAAACTTACCATATTATACCATCCTTTGTTATCCTTACATTCAAAATGCATCTCTTGCGTAACTTGTGGAGTACTTTTAGTACTCACACTTGGTTATCTATTGTTTTTAGAGGAGGAACACATCATCACCAGTGAGGATCTCGATGACTAGGTTGCTACCCTAGTCGATTTCCTATGGTAGATTTGCTGGATTTTATTACAGTTTTATTTTGATTCCGCGATGTTATTTTTTATTGGCTTGCACACCATTTATGCTATAAACTCTGATAATTAATTGAATAAAATGTTGCATGATATGTTGTGGTATCAACTTTGTATCAACAGGGGGTTCGAGAGCGTTTTTCCTGGGTTTGACATCTGTGAAGCTTCTTTGCCTTGAGATCAACTGAGCCAAGCTGACCTCAATATCTCTCCTCAGTAAGCCATTTTGAAATTCCTTTGAGCTTGAGCTTCCTCAACATAACTTGATCACTTCCCCCTCCTCTTTGGCAGCTTTACTCTACTCGAACGATGCCGCCACCGCCACCTCCCTCCGCCGCATCGGGTCATTGTTGCCAAGCTCCTCTGGTGATCCTCTACTGCTTCCAACCCCCAAAACAGAACCCTCTCATCTAAGGTTTCAAATTTTGTTTTGGACTAAATCTCGGAGGGGACCAAAATCCAAAATTTCAGCAAGATTTGGAAATTTTGGACAAAATACAGACGAAATTCAAAAAACAAAATTCAAATCCGGATTTTTTTGAACTGAGATTTCCGAAATTTCATCCGAAATTACTCAAATCTCGATAAATTTCAACTGAATGAAAAATGGTTCAAATGACGTCAAAAAATTTTGGAAATTTTTTGGATGGTCCTGACATATCATTAATGTTTCCATAAAAATTTCAGATGATGATCAACCCTGAGGAATTTTTAAAAAATCTAATAGTGCTACTGTCCTGATAAAATGTTGACCAGCAAAAGTCAACCGAATGGAAAATGGTGCAAACCATGTTAGAATCTTTTAAAAAAATTTGTGGACAGTCCTAACACATCCATAATATTCTCATAAAATTTCCAGATGATGATCAATCTTGAGAAATTTTCAAAAATTCAGATAGTGCTACTGAAGACGAACTGATAAATTTCAATTCAATAAAAAATAGTTCAAACCATGTTAGAAAATTTTGTGGATCCTAACACATCCATAATACTCCCATAAAATTTTCAAATGATGATCAATCTTGAAGAATTTTCAAAAATTCGAACAGTGCTACTGAAGACTAACCAACAAATTGAATCGACCGAAAAATTATCCAAATACTGGAAATTCATTGGTGCTAGCCAAACTTGGTGAAACTCTGATTTACTATTGTTGAAACTCTTGTATCTCCCAGCCAAAACCCAATTGTAGAAACAAGATCTGCTACTGCTCAAGCATTCAGAAAAAATAACTACAACCATAACCTTGCCTTCATTAGTTGGTCTCAGGTTTCTGGTTCACTTAGCCCAACCAATATGCTTCTTGGTAGCATAAAAAAACCAGTAGATTCACTTAGCCAAAAATCTAGACAAAACCACTAGGTTCACTTAGCCCAGTATGCTTTAGTAGGAAGAAAAATCTTGAGGAAGTGTTCTTCAACCACAAAACATAAAATTTTATTGGATTCATGTAAGTTTACAAATGAGTTGACAACACTGTGTTCATGTGTAAATAACAACCTATCCAAGTCAACAAAAAGGCATACAATCACTGCACTGCATTATGTAAATCTTCTAGAAGAAAAATATTGGATTACTCTTGAAAAGAAAGAAGAATAGTACAATATTAGACTACTGCTACTTTTAGGTTATGTTATTATAATAATTTAACTTTATGAAATACCATTTACAGCTATACTAGTCTAAAAGTCTAAAAGTTTTTAATGTCAAAATAATATCACCTCAAATTGAACAATCCTCAAATTGTTTTTAATGTTGAGATTTCCATACAACATATGTACCTCAAATTGAATCGACCAAAAAATGATCAAAAACACCTCAAAAACTTTTGAAATTTTTTGTGGATGGTCTTGACCTAAATCCAATCAAATCCTACCAACAAAAATTGAAATCCGATCAATATCAACGAGATTTCGGCCGAAATCACCGAGATCTCGCCGAGATTTGATTTTTTTTTCAAAAATGTTTATTTGGCCGAGATTTAGGATCTCAAGGGGGGTCCGAAATCCAAAATCTCTACCGAAATTTCCCCAGGATTTGGAACCTTGCTCTCATCTCTATCATGCTTTCCCCTCCATCAATTTCACCCCAGCATCACCACATCTCCTCCACCATCCGCCATGGCCACCGCTGCTAAGCTCACACCACCATCCCTGTTTGGCAATCCCCGATCACCACTAACCTCTCCCCAAGGTCCCCCTCCACTTCCCCTTGCTATCTCGAGCCTCAGCACCATGAGTTCCATCATTGGCAGCCTTGCCCAAGCCGCTACCCTATTATAAGTCATCAATAAGAGAGCCCCACCTGTTAGGCACTCTCCCCTCTCTCTCTCTCTCATGCAATCACTGACAAACCAACCCCGCGTGTCTATTTTATTTTAAAAAGCGATTAAAAAAGCAGTCACTGACATATGAGCTCCATAGCTTGGTTCGGTTTTCAAATAAAACCGGTTCGCTTGAACTGTGGCCTCACACTAGGCATGTAGACAATGACATTACAAAACATGCCCTCGTCAAACCAGAGCAAGACCTAAGTTCAATGAGCAAGGCAAGTAGCTCCTTTGATCATATTGATCCTACTATTTTACTTAATTTATATTGTTTTACAAATTTATGTATACATGTGTGCACTTTCAGTAAAATGGCTATATTGTGGGTATTGGTATATAATCCTACTTGTTGCATGGAACTTCTTTAATGAATAGACAAATTTACTATTGAAATCGATGAGATGGGGGTTAGACAATAACTGATGTCATCCTTAGGTATACTCGATTATACATGCATATGCTTATAGCCATGCTTTAGAATTGGGAAGAACAAATAAATGGTTGAAACATTTGTACAGAAATGGGGATTTCTACATGATAGATCCGAGGGGTTACCTCTGTTATTTTGGTACAAAGTCAAATTTGAAAACTAGGTTTTGACGCGGGCGAGTTAATTGTATGATCTGTGAAGTGCGAGGGATAGACTTGTACTTATTGTAGGGAGAGTTCTCGTACGAATCGATTAAGGACTGAGCTTAATGTTGTATAATCCAACATATTCTTGCAACCACAAGTGCTATTTATAGTTGGCTCTAACTTACTAAGTTGTCTAGGGCTAGGTTTGTAAATTGTAAGGCTGGAGTAGTATGAGAATTCCGGGTAGGTTTACTCAAAAGGGTTCCCTCACCGAGGTGTTGGGGCTAAAACTTGCCGATACAACGGAGTGTACCATACTATGGGGGAAATGGTTATGACAGAGATGGACTACCATTGGTACTATGTGTTTGATAATTTTTATTTTCACCGTCATAGCAATGGTCAACATCCACTAGGCTAGTGCACAGTTAGGACTATGTGATGTAACAATTTTATTATGATCTCTTAGTCGCACACCAACAGAAGTCTGTGAGCGGACAATATAAGCCGATCATATCTTATGGGTAAAACTGTATGCCTCTGCAGAATGTAAATCTTTTTGAAAAGTCATGCTCACCATCACGAGAGACTTGGTGCACCAACACCTAGTTAGTCTTGAATTCTTTTTGCAAAAATTTGAATTGAAAAATGGTGGGTTGCCATGACATAGGTGTTAAGCTAAGTGAATGGTTGGAAATGGATTGATGAACACGGTCATGGAGGATTGTGATTTGCTTATATTTATGATGCATACTTGTTATTTACGTACTTGACAACTGCTCTTTATAAATTTTGTTTGTAATCTACTGCTTGTTATTATTAAATAAATATTGTTTTATGCAAAAATACGAAAACATGGTAGGATAGCCATTCTTAAGCCATTCATTTAAATTTATAATTGCGATATACTACAAGTTTTACTAAGTACAATGTACTCACCCTTGTTGATACTCAAAGGGTGGAGAAACCGTTGGCCTCAACGACCCATGCTTGGCCGTAGGTTTTGGGGATTATGATAACAATCTTTTCTAGGGCTTAATCTAGTTAGTTACTTGTGGTTTTTGGGTCGAAGCAATACCGCTAGACTTAAGTGATATACTTTGCTACTTTTCGCTGCACTATTTGGCCTAACGGCCCTTCTTGTTGTAAGAACTATATACCACTTGTATGAAATGTCACTGTGTTTTAATATCCATGCTTTGTTGTATATGGATGAGATGACAATGTTGTGAATGTATATACTAGCCACTGATCATGGAACAATATGATATACACATGAGGCCCTCGAGTATTCCACGCTCAGGCGAGGGTCTCCACAGAAACTATAAAATAATCTTTATAATAGTTGAAATATTTGATAACTCGAATGAACGAGCCTGAAGATTTAAATTACATGATTTGAAATTTCCAAGTTTGAAGGTTAACATTTATAAACTTTAAATTAGAAATTAGAATTCACGGAATTTAAAATCCCTAAATTCTGAAATTTCAAAAATTGAACTTTTAAGATTCAAAAGTTCATATTTTGGATTTTCGATTTTAAAAGATTGAAAATTTGAGTTTTGGAGTTTAAATTCCCAGGATTCGAAATTCTGAAATTCAGGTAAAAAATCGAGCAACCAAACGCACGGTAATAGTACTCCTAGTCCAAGCCCTTTCCGATTGTAATCCCATCTTTTCCTCAAATTACGGCCCAAAAAGAACTATATCTTGTTCATTCGCTCCCCTCGATCTGCTCGCACCAAGATGTAAACCCCAAATAGGACTATAGGAGTAGCATGGCAGCTGCGCCTGCCAGGCTCGTGCCAGCTTGGCCCAAGAAGTGATGATTTGAGCTCAAATGGTCCAGAAGTGTGTGCGCGTTTAGTTCCACCTCGCTAGTCTAGGGTAATGGACGCCAACGTATGAACCTTCGATGTCCAATAGTAGCAACCATGTCCATGGGTTAGCTGTTTTGCATTGATAAGTGTGCACGGTTACTTTTAGAGCATTTACAACAGTAAAACTCACTATATATTAAAAATCAGCATGTATAATAACTATTTGTTATGCAATAATTATATCTTTTTTATATAAATAATCTACAAATACGGATCAAAGACACGAGCATACGACCGCTCACACAGCAAAGCATGCGCCGAGCTGGCTTATTGGTGCAGTATGCAGCATAAAACATCGTGAGCTCCATGCCAATTAAAGCCAATCTGGCTTATTGGTGCCAACCCATCATAAGGAATTCAGGACTAATTAAATGTACCTCAACCATGGCATTGTTTTCTCTCTTCTTCTTCTTCTTCTTTTTCTCATTTAAAACACGAGCACATCAGCTGGCAAAAGTCAGTACTACTTGCTTGCTCAAGATTAGTTCAAGATCTTCAGACATGTACGCATATAAAACTGTTGTCAAGACTGGCCACAACTTAAAGTGCACATCATTTGCAGCAAAGTCCGTGCTTCCTAGTTCATGATCGCGCCAAGATCTTGAGACATGTATGCCACATCGTATATACCCCCTCCGTTTTTTAATACATGACATTCTAGTTTTTAAATTTTGTTTTTAAATATATATCATTCTACGATTTCGATGTAATCTTTTACCATTTTTCTTCTATACCCATCCCGTTTAGTTATTCTGATGACGTTTATTACTGTAGACTAGAGTAAAATACACTATCCAAAAAATAATAATTGATCTAATGAAAAGAAGGTAATGTAATTTTTTATATACGTGTCTTAGTGGAAGTGTAATATACTAGAATGAGGTGATTGGTTACAGCTTAAAAAAAGTCCAAGAACAAATAATTGACTCGTCAAAAAAAAAAACTTCATTGGTCAGAGAAGAAGAATGTTAATATAAAGAGGTAATTAATACGCTGCATGGATCAATTAACGATCGAATACAGATGATCTATCTGCCGTGAGTGACTGAGAAAATGCAGCAATACATCATCATCACCTGTTACTTTGATCAACTGTCTAGAACCAGTAAAAAAAAAGAAAGCAAAAGCAAAACAAGAACACAAGTGCATTTTTAGATCAAAAGGACATCGAACCTGATGTCCCGGTTCCATTAACGAAACCAGAGATAATGGTTTACAGATCAAACGTAGAAAAGTCTCGGGGGGTAAGCTCACCCCTTACAAGAATAACATAACAAATATTCAAAGCCGATAAGCAGAACCAAAATCCCTCCTACGAAATGCCAACATTTAGTTATTCTATAAAAGGACTTCAATTCTGCTGGCCAAAAAGACCCTTCAGATCTTCGTATCGCCACCAACATCATCCATGTCCAGTAGATCTTTTTGCCTCCAGAATGAAAGGGCATCCAGCTTTTGCATACAAAAAGGTAAAGAGAAGTGAGGTTTAATCAAAGAACCGAAACTAGTAAACCATCAGACCATCATTTCACCAAATCTTTGAAATATGTAGAAGGTAAAGAAAGTTCAACTGATAGCGGCTCAGCCGTATCCTCTCTGTCCACATTGTCATCATTTTTTGTTATGTTTCTCCCAAAGCCAGGGGCAACGGTGCTCGGAGTTTTATCTCCAGTGCAGTGCAGAACAGCTCTATCTGGGCCAACATCTCCTTCTTGTATATTGGAACCCAGTCCCTTAAGAGAATGAGGATTTTCCACCAAACTGTTTTTATATTTCTCCAACTTCGAAACTGAAAAATCATATCATTTCTGTTATTCCATAAACTCCAAACAATGGCAGCACAAATAGTATTTAAAGCAGCATTCCTTCCATTGCTCAACCACAAGCGAGCAACAGATTCATAATTATAACCAATACTTATATTGAAAACATCACAAACCACTGCCCAAGAGTTATTAGCCACAATACACTCGAAAAAAAGGTGGACTACAGTTTCATTTTCATTACAGAAACTACATAATGTCCCTTTATTAATGCCCCTTTTCAACATATTGTCCTTAGTCATAATTTTATTATGAGAAAGGAGCCAGAGAAAGAAATGAATTTTAGGAGGAACGACAAAGCTCCAAACAGCAGGAATGAAAACCGGTACAATCCCTCTAAAATTAATAATGACATACAGAGAGTGAACAGAATAGACTCCATTATTATTGTAATTCCAGATTAAAGCATCGTCTTCATTGGACAAACTTATAGTACTAGTTATCTCCACCAATTCAAACCATCTAATCATCAAATTTTCAGAGAAAGTTCTTCTGAAAGTACATTTAACATCGGAACCATCCCAAGTCTCTGCAATAGTACGACCTTTTTCATTAACAAGCACATAAAGATCCCAGAATTGAGTAGCAAGACATGAAGAACCAAACCAAATGTCCTCCCAAAACCTAATCTTATTTCCGTTCCCCACACTCCATCTATAACCAAATTTAGCAGTCTGCAAAGCCCAAACAATACCTTTCCAGAAACAAGAAGTATGTTCAGTAGAACAAAGGAAGATGTTAGGGTTCTCTGTTTTGTACTTGATCTTTACAATATCTTTCCACAGTTTATTGTCATTAGAAGCATATCTCTTAACCCATGAAGCGAGAAGGCACATATTCTTATCTCTAAGATCAGGGATACCGAGACCACCATGATTCTTTTCCATACAAGCCAAACGCCAGTTAGCTAAATGAAGTTTGTTATGACCCTCAAAGTCATTCCAAAGACAGTTTGCCATATGGGAATTAATAAGATCTAACGCCAATTTAGGGAATTTGAAAAAAGACAAAAGATAGATACATGGGAATACTCGCCAAACACAAGTGCATTGCTTAAATCAAGAAGGAATTAGCTCAAATTAACGCCCTCGTTAATTTTGCCCGCTCGATCGATCAGTTAGTTTCTTCTCCTGGGCATGGACGTGGCGTTGCCGTCGAAGAGCTCGTCTATGATGGCCTCGAGGTCCTCGCCGCTCAGCTTGATGTACTTCTCCGTCTGCCTCCCGGCGCTGAAGTGCTGCGCGAACCGGCCCAGGAACGAGCGGTACGCCGGCACGATGACGGCGGCGATGGACACTCGCAGCTCCGACTGCAGCTGCTCGTCGCTGACCACCCACGCGCCCTGCGTCCGGTGGATCTCGTCCATGGCGGCGTTGAACTGCTTGAACCGTTCCTTGAGCACCGGCTTCTGCACCGACCCCTTCACGGTGATCACGCCGTCGTCGCGGAGCAGATTCAGCACGCGGCTCCACGTCTCCCGCTGGTAGTTCTTGTGGTACTGCCTCAGGTCCGTCGACCGCTTCCGCGCCCACGCCTCGCCGACCACCGCGTTGATCTCTGGCGACCCCCGGATCTTCTGCAGCATGTACCGCCCGTTGTTCATCAGGAAGATGTTGCACAGCGACGGGTCCTTGTACAGCCGCGACTTCGCCTCAAGGTTCCCGTGGAGGAGCTCCATCACCTCCATCAGCTGCGCCGCGAACGGGTTGCTCTCGCCGGACGCGTCGTGCCCCGGGGCGTCGTCGGAGTCCGGCCGGTGGTGCTCCCGGAACACCTGCTCCAGGGTGTTCTTGTACTCGCACGCGTACTTGAGGTAGTTCATGACGTAGCGGGTGAGCGGATGCACCGCGCCGCCCGGGACAGGCTGCTTGCCAGCGTCGGCGCGGATGGAGCTCTCGAGGTCGCAAAAGATGGCCGTGGCCGACTCACCGAGGCGGGACCGCACGGAGGCGAGCTCGGACTTGAGGTCGGCCAGGGCGTCGGTGCTGCTGCTATCACTGTCCGAGGCCTCGCCGTCGGCCATGGCGGAGAGGAACGCGTCGACGATGGGGGTCGCGTCGCGGATGACCTCGTACATGTCGAGCACCTTGAAGAGCTTCTCGGCGGCGCGCTTGGTCATGGCCACGGCCTCCGTGAAGTTGAGCATGTGGAGCATGGCGCAGCGCGCGAGGTCGGCAAAGATGCCGCGGCCAATGCCGTCGTTGCCGCCGGCGAAGACGCGGGCGCAGAGGTCGTGCTCGACAGAGAGACCGACATTGATGGCGAACTGGAACGCCTTGATCCACGTCGCGATCTCCGACTCGAGTGCCTCCCACGCCATCTTCACCACGTCGTCGATACTCGCCTTCTCGTACCCGAGGCTCTGCAGCGTCGCGTCCAGCGCATTCCGGCGCGCCACCAGGAACACCTGCGTGCACTCCGTCACGTACCCCGCCGTGATCATGGCGTCCACCATGGCGCGGAGCCGGTCCACGGTCTCCGCCGGGAAAGGCTGGGAGACCTCGCCCCCGGGGGCGCTGCCGTCCAAGGACGGGAGGACGCACCGGTCGGGCTCGCTCGCATGCCCGAACGACGACGGCCTCCTCATGGACTTGGAACTGGCGCTCCCCGTGTCGCCGGCGTGCGAGATCTTGGCAACGCGGAGGTCCTCGAGCATCGCGTGGAACTCGTCCTCAACGAACGTCATGGCGCGGTGCAGCACACCGGTGACGCGGTGCACACCGATGGTGTACTGGGTCCCCGCCGCGTTCGCAGTCAGCGCAGACGCGAGCGTGGCGATGCGCTTGATCGCGGCGAGGAGCGGCGTCAGCTCACCGGCCTCATCCGCCGCCCACTTGTCGTCGGTGCCCTCCGACTGCGCGATCTCCTGCTCGACAGCTGAGGCGAACCTGTCCAGCGTGACCTCCGAGATGCTCACCGGCGCGTCGCCATCCCGGCTGGCGAGGAAGATGTCGATCTCCGCAGACAGCGCAACGATGTCCGGCTCAGTTGCCTCCTCAGGCGCCTCGTCACCGGCGTTCTCACCATCATCCCCGACAGCCGTTTTGCCGCCAACATTATCGATGTGGCCCTCGCTTTCCCCGGCCTCCTCCTTGATGTGCTCACTGGGCTCGCTGAGCTTAATGGCGCCGAGCGAGAGGTTGCGGGCGAGCTTCTCGTTGCGGGTGGTGGCCGGAGAGAAGCTGCTGGACTTGAGCGGTGGGATCCTGTCCATTTCCGTGGCTGCTGCCCGGTCCGTCGAAACCAAGCTCCGTGCAATGGCTCAATGGTGCGGTCGCTCGTTGGGCGTATGGTTTGAGAGGCATGCAAAGGTGGAGAGAGAAGAGAGAATGGAGGAGGAGGTGTTAGAGAGAAAGAGAGAGATAGAGAGAGCAGGCAGGGGTGGCCGGAAGTCGAGGGATGCATGATTTGAAAGAGTCTCTCTCTGCTTTTAGCTTGCAGAATTTGCTAAAGAAAGCAGAGGTGTCAGTTAATTGTTCATCCAAAATACGCCCTTTGCAAAAGGCGCTTCACCTGCACTCTGAGGCTCTCTTCAAGGATGGCCTGTAAAACATTCTTTTTGGATATTTAGGGGTCTATTTAGGCCTGTAGCATCCCAATAGGACGTGCTATGTGCGCCTCTATTAAAGAGGCCGGAGGGGTTCATCCCTATATGTAGAGGCCATTCTCGCGTGTGCTATGTGCGAAGGAGAGTCCAGGCCATGGTTGGGAATTGATCCAATATAAAGGCCTAAATCGAATACAGGCTGCACTGTTCAGGGCTCGTAGAGGCCTGATTTTCCAGACCATCCTTGGGTTCAGCCTGACACCTCTAAAAAAAATTTAGAAGTATTATAAGTTTGTATCTTTAATGGATCAATTTTTTTGATTAGATTGTTTCCGATTTTAGTGGTTTGAGGTTTTTTAAGACCTTAAAACTAATTATATTGTACTTTTAGTAAATTATATATATATATATAATTTACAATATTACGAAATAGTTGTACAAAACTATAAAACTGTACCTGTGAACCGTGCAGTTCAAACGAAAATTTTCTAGTTTCGCAACTTTTAGTGAGAGCAATTCCTGGTGTCACTGCACCCAAATCCTTTGCCAGTCTTGCACCAGACCTGTGTAGAGAATGTTAGTTGCTAGGGGGACATGACTTTCAAGCGGCTTTGTCCGTGGATCCTCTTCGTTTTGGTGATCATTTGTGAAAGGGCGACCTTGGCTCTTGGTCCTTAATCAGTGCACGAATAACATCTATCTTCTTGCCTTTCTCATTTATAAAATCCAGTGTCCTTCCGTCCTAGCTAGGCGGAGCGCCGTCGTGCTTGAGCATGACTTTGCCCGTTGATTCGATTCATGTTGGTGATCATTTGTATAAAAAAGCAGAGAATGGCTTCATCATTGATCATCGTCCTTCTTAAGCCGGAGCGTCGAGTGTCAAACGTCCCTAATTGACTATCGAATTTAATCAGTGTCAAACTTTTTTTCCGACCTCAAACGCAAAGCTACGTGCAAATATTCCGCTATATTAACTGCAAGCGATATAGCTAGCAGTAGCTTCGCTACATATCGTAACATGTAGCTAGCGATAGCTTTGTTATCCTACATAGGTACCTACGAGCCAAAACAATAGGTCTATTTTAAAATCCAACATAAATAAGAAGGCTCAGATGCATCTCTTGTAATCCTAAACTAGAAGAAAACCTAGTAAAATACCCCATCTTGTCCTTTTTCAGTAACCAGCATTCATATTTTTTAGTGATTAAGTACTTATCGCTAAAAACATTATGATATAGTTGCCGGTTATTGTCTTTGACATATATTAGCATGTTTGTTGATACTCATATTTTAATTATAAAAAATATTAACACCTTCTAAAGTAGCATAGTTTGATGATTTGTTTGGAGGTGACTTATACTGTATACATATTTAATTTTTTTAATATTGAAAAATGTGATGAAGGATATCTTCCGTGATAGTTTCTGTAGCTTGTTTTGGACCTTGCCGTGAAGCCGATAAAATCGTGATTTAAAACCTCGTAATTTAATTACACAGATTTGCTGTTCTTCTGAAAATTTCTTAAATCTAAGTCAATCTGTGTGACCATTTGTTTTGTATAGATATTGATATGCCATACGATTGGATGTTGATCCCATAGATAAAAATTTCCTTAATTAAAAAATCGTATTTGATCATTCTTTGTTGTGGAGTTGACTCCAAATACGGCCGCATCACCTTCGAACTGTAGCTGTCTGATCACACTCAACCCTCACATCTTGAATACACTCGGGAGATGTTTTAGTTACACACTTTAAGGTCCTGTTTGGTACGGTTTTAGATTCTAATAGAAACGGAAACGGTTCCAGATTTTTGGTAGAAACATTTCAGGTAAGATTCTGTGAATCGGGTGGAAGGGGGTTGAGACTGATTCGGCCACAGAGTGGGAAAAGAAGAAACGATCCGAGCAGAATCGTTCCGAGCTTTAGCCCTTTTAGTTGGATTTCTTCCAGAATCTAGTAAAACGGCCCGATCCTAAGTTACCAAATATGGCCTAAGTTTCGTGAAACCGTATGCATTGTTTTCAATTAAAATGGCATCCTTAGATAGTTTAATGCTCCATAGAACTTTGCTCTGCATTGAGGTATGTTGGTTAATATGCGTTTTGTTCTGTAGTTTTCTTTGCTGCCATCTGTTTGTAGCGCTCCTGGACCGCGAGTATGTACCCGGAGAAGCCGGCCATGGCCATCATCCCCAGCCAGAAGAGCAGCACCGCAACATGGCTCACGAGGAAGATGGCCATGCTGATCAGGGGGATAGACATCACACAATCAGATAGCTAGAGCGGCATGTAGAACATCCTGCCGATCGATCGGGACGAGAGCTTCGTGCAGCAGGCGATGACCACGAGTCCACGACCCAGATATAGACGATGATCCAGACCAGAATCGAGAGCTCCGCCACGACGAGGTGCACGTTGTAGTCGTCGTTGCTTCGGAGGAAGACGACCATCGCCACGCGCGCTGCTAGGAGCAGCGACACCACGCTTGGCATCAAGACGACGTGGGTGACACCAACCTCGTGTTGTGTCTAGCTTCTCCTCGCTCCGGAATTATGGTGGTATGTTATCTAATTCAGGAGTTACTACTTTGAGTTAATTACATGTTTTCAGTTACTAGTGTTTGCTGTTTTTCGTAGAACAGTTTTGCTTTTGTAGTTAAGTCCTGTTGCGCGGTTTTGCATTGTGGCTTAATGGCTAGTTACATGGCTTAATGGCCAGTTATGTGTATGCGTTATGGACCTAATGGTTAGTTACTTGTTTCTGAGTTTTTGCTATTTAAAGGAATACAGTCTAAAGAAGGTGAAGTTCAAGCCACACAAAAAAAAATTCTGTGTGCGTACGTTTTGCTATTACTTCGTCTTCGGCGACGAACACTCCGGCAAGTGCCGAAATATTTGGTATCAGAGCTATGTCGACTTCTACGACCCGTGGTTCAAGGACTCCTTTGAGGAGGTGCCAGGTGTGCTCGCCATCACCTCCTCCGCGCCGACCGCGGCACCGCGATGTCGGTGGCCGCGAGATCGTTGTGCAGCGCATTGTGAGGGAAATTGGCGGCGGCGGTTCACACTCGACGTTGACGAAGACCAACTACTCCGACTGGGCGGCGCTCATGCGCGTCATACTGCAGACACGGGGTCTGTGGGTGGCGGTGAGCGACGGCACCGACGACTACTGTAACACCCCAATTTTTGCTTTTCATAAATTTAAATGAAATCTTGCACTTTGGTGAATTTTTGGAATTTTCTAGAATTTATTTGGATTTGAATTTATTCCCTTTTGAAATAATTAAAGAATTAAAAGTTATAAATAAAATTTTGTTAGAAATATTTTATTTGAGTCTAAAATGTCTCAAAGTATTTTCCAGAATTTTTCTGGAATTTTTCTGAGTATTTTGCTATTTTTCTTGATTTATTTGAATTTCTAGGAATTAATTTAATTATTAAATCTCTGGAAATTGCCGAGTGGGTTTGTACTGTTCCTCCGACCGAGTCCGACCCGAGTCAGACTCGAGTCCAAGTCTGACTCGAACCGGACTCAAGCCCGACCGAGCCAGCCGAACCCTAGTCGCGACCGTTGGATCTTGATCCAACGGCCACCGTTGCGCCACGTCGCCCAATCCGAATCCAATTCGGATTCCGCCGCCGCAGCCGGGTGGACCTCGGTTTCCGCGATTTTCACGGAAGCCGAAGCCCCTATTTAAAGCGCCGCCGCCGCCATCGTGTAGCCCTCTTCCGTGCGCACCCGTAGCCCTAGGCCTTCACGCCTGAGCCGCCGCCGTTCGCCCGCTAGAGCTCGCCGTAGTTGGATTAGGGTTCCGCCGCGGTTTTTCGTCGTTTGCCGCCGACTCCGCCGTCCTCCGCCGTGATTGAGCCCAGATCCGGAACCGTCGCGACCACCTGGGAGTTCCACTCATCTCGCCGGAGGAGCCCCGAAGCGCCGCGGGCTTGGTCGTCGTCTCCGTCTCCAGCAGCCGCTGCTCCGCCGCGCCATTGCCGGAACCCCGAAGCTTCTCAGCCGTTGGATCTTCATCGAACGGCTACGGTGAGTCCACGTCACCCCGTTAGATTTCACGTTTCGGTTTTTAGATCTAATCCCAACCGTTGGATCTAAATCCAACGGCTTAGATTAAGCCACGTGATCGTGAACTGCACCGTGCCTAGATTAGATCTCAGCCGTTAGATCTAGATTGTACGGTTAGCGTTAACCGCGTTGTAGCGTTAGATGCAACCTCGGCCGTTCGATCGAGATCGAACGGCGTAGATTGAGCCACGTGTCGCACACTGGGTCAAGCCACGTCACCCCCAGAGATGCGGTGAAACCCGATCGGATCTCGACCGTCCGATCAAGATTGAACGGTCCAGATCAACCGCGTTATTTCCAAACGCGTGAGGTTAGATCTGATCTGGACCGTTGATTTTCAAATCAACGGCCCAGATTGTGCCACGCGTCTTGGGAGAGCGAACCGGCGCGATCGGTAGCGATGCGCCGTGATGTCGGTGCGTGACATCGGCCGAGGGCCCGCATGTCAACGGCTGGCCCAACGTCTCCATGACGTCACCCGTGACGTCATGCTGACGTCACCCGTGACGTCATGCTGACGTCACGTGGGGCCCGCGTGTCAGCCATCCTCGGCCGAGCCGTGCTAACATCAGCTGCTGACGTCAGTAGTGGGTCCCGCGTGCCAGAGACATGTGCGCCCGTGGACCGGATCCACGGTGGACCGAGCCCGAGCCGTGGACCAAGTCCATGGACCAGCTGACGCAATAATTCGATTTTTCAATAGAAAAATAATTCGGTGAAAAATCAAATCCCGTGCTGACGTCATTAATCGGAATTTTCAATAGAAAAATAAATGAATTAATTCGGTTTAATGATTTATTTGAATTTTCAAACTTCAAACGCTTATAACTTTTTGTATTTTAACCCCGATTTGAACGATTCCAGTTTCTAAATTTTTATAAAATTGAGATCTACTCAAATATGAATTTTAATTAATTTTTGGACATGAATTTTTCTCTGTTTATATTTATTTAATATATTCTTTAAACTTTAAACAATTATAACTTTTGCATTTTAACTCCGATTTGGGCGATTCAAATTTCTAAAAATTCGTAAAATTATGCTATCTCTGTTTATGAATTTTATTTGAAGTTTTGAACACTTTTGTGTACTGTTTTATTTATTTATTGCTATTTGCACGCGTTACGAGTAGACGTTGAAGTGTCCAAAGGCTTCGAAGGTGAAGTTTTGACCCAGGAGCCAGCTAAAGATCAAGAACAAGTGCTTTTTGAAGGCAAGTTGTGCTTTGACCTTGTTGATCCCATTCTTTTGAAATTATGTTGTTTCAAAGTATTGCATGCTAATTTAATTAGAATTTATGTTGATTAATTCTGGGATTAGTTAAATACCTAGTTGCTGTATGACACCTTGTCGTATATAATTGTATGCCATGAACCCCTTGTCACCCTAGTTGTGGAATAATTAGTTGGACATTATTAAATTGCCAACATGGGTATTTAGACTGTTGTAGTATAATGCTTAGAACTGCCATGTATACATGACATGATTTTGACAATCACATGTTAACATTGACTTAATGAGATATGGAACCTATTTCCGGAAAGCGTCATGTGTTATTGATGTTGTTGTCGATGGCACGTGGTGCATGGTAATCAACTGGGGATTGATAAATAGATTTAGACCGGGGCATGTGGCAAGAATGATATGGTGGGCCATGATTGGCACCGGGAACGTTGATTTGGTTCTTCGGGTAGTCTTGCCCTGGTCAACATAAGGACTTAACCTTGCAAGCCTTTGAACTGAGTCAAACGTGCAACCACATGTCTGTAATGGGACGGACCTAGTTGATTAAGTTGCTAATAACTTGCTTGTGGAACCTCGGGGTGTCAACTACACCTTTTTGTGTCGTTGTACGGGGGAGTGTACCAGGGCTGCGACGAGGTACCCATCTAACGGTTGATTGGCCTAGACTTCGCCTTCGCTAAGGGAAGGGTTAGTGTGTAACAACCGGAGAGGTCCACTTGTACAGTTAGAAGTTTCCAAAAGACACTCGCCTTTGTGGTGTATGACTGTATCTTGTGGGTAAAGTGCATAACCTCTGCAGAGTGTAAAATCTATTCGAATAGCCGTGTTCGCGGCATTGGACATTGCTCGTGAATTACAGTCAAGGGTTAGACTTTCATAAAAATGATTTGACTTTGGAATAATGGTTGGTTTGAAATGATAAGTTGGACCTAGGATTGAGAAATGCTTTATTTGCGAGATCATTGTGAAAAGTACTCTATTCACTATCGTTTTACCGCTTTGCAATCTACTATTGTATTTACTCATGCTACTTTACTACAAATGAATCTGTTAGCCTATTCTTTGTATTAAGCCATGCATGTAGAATATTAGCTTGCATTCTGTGCATGACTTGTTGAGTACCAAGTACTCACCCTTGCCACAATACAACATCAGTTGAAGAAGAATCGACGCCGGCTTTGGAGGAAGAGTACCAGGAGGAGCCGTCTAACTAGGGAACGGGCTCAGTCAGTTGCCTGTGGTATACTGGATGGCGCCACGTTGATGTTTTTATTCCGCTGCAGATTCTATTTGAATAAGACTTTAGCCTTGCGAGGCGTACTTTTGTAACTTGACCATAAGGTTGAGCAACCCGTTATATTTCCTTTCTATAAAGTACTTTATTATTCGTTGAGTATGATTGTGATATGTACCGATGTTGAGACTGTGTGCACTAGCGTGATCCTGGACTAGTGCTGAATACACAGAGGGTCCGGATTTGCAAATTCGGGTCCCGATAACTACGTCGAGGATCGGATGGCTCTCGAGGCCATCGCGAAAGCCGTGCCGGTGGACATGGTGGGCACCATCGCGAGCAAGGAGACGGCTAAGAGCACAAGGGACGCGATCAAGACGATGAACATCGGCGTCGAGCGAGTTCGTAAGGCGAAGGCGAGCACGCTCCGTCAGGAGTTCGACGCGCTCAAGTTTCACGATGGTGAGACGGTGGACGAGTTCGGCGTTCGCATCACTGGGATCCTGAGTCAGCTCATGGTGCTTAGAGACGACTGCAACGAGGAAGAGATTGTGCGTAAGTTCTTGCAGGCCATTCCACCGAAGTACGTGTAGATTGCCATGGCAATCGAGACGCTGATGGACCTTGACGGGCTCTCCGTTGAGGAGCTCATCGGGCGGCTCAAGGCAGCGGAGGAGCGCCATAATCTTGGCGGCAGCAATGGCTCTAGCGGCGGGTCCGTTGCTCGGCTGAACCTCACAGAGGAGGAGTTGGTCGCACGCATCACCTCGTGGCTGCAACTCTTTGGTGAGGGGTCATCGGAAAAGGGATCGAGTTTGGGCTCGGGTCAACGGAGGAGTTGTGGGCATGGTCGCGGCAAGGACGGCGGAGGACTTGACAACTACAAGTCGTCCAAGGTTGGCGGCAATGGCGAGAATGGCACAGTCACTAGAGACCGTGCTAGTACTGCGGCAAAATGGGCCATTGGGCTCGTGAGTGTCGCAAGAAGAAGCGCGATGAGCAGGCACACGTGGCCCAAGTGGAAGAGGATCAGGAGCCCACTTTATTGATGGCCACTGCGACGAAGGGAATCGGTGGAGCTCGAGGAGGATCATCTCTTCGTCCAGCTGGGGGAGAAGGGCGATGGTGACTGCACCAGGTGGGTCCTCGACACGGGCACCACCAACCACATGACCGGTGCCAAGTCTGCCTTCTCCAAGCTCGACATCGGCGTGCGCGAAACTGTAAAGTTCGGCGACCGGTCGGTGGTCGGCATCGAAGGGTGCGGCACCGTACTCTTCACGTGCAAGAACGAGGAGCACCAAGCTCTCACTGGGGTGTACCACATCCAGCACCTCACTACGAACACCGTCAGCTTGGGACAGATCGACGAGGACGACTTCGACATCCAGATCAGCGGCGGTGTGCTTTGGATTCGGGACAAACGCTGTCATCTAATGACGAAGGTACACCGATCACCCAGTCACCTCTATGTGCTCAAGGTGGATATCGCCCAGCCAGTGTGACTGGCGGCAAAGGGAACCAGCGCGGCATGGTGGTGGCACGCACGGTTCGGCCACCTCAACTTCCGCGGCCTCCGTGAGCTAGCGCAGAAGGAGATGGTGCGAGGACTACAGCGGATCGACCAGGTTTGCGATAGTTGCCTCGCTGGGAAGCAGTGGCGCATAGCATTCCCGGGCGAAGCTTCGTGCCAGGCAACGCAGAAGCTGGAGCTAGTGCACGGCGAACTCTACGGGCCGATGACGCAAGCGACACCTAGCGGCAACCGTTGCTTCCTCCTTCTCGTCGAGCTGGGCTTGAAAGATTAGGCATCGTCGACGTTTCTTCAGTTCCAAGCGGGAGCTAAAGTGGAAGCAGGGAGGAAGGTGGGAACGCTACTCACCGACCGTAGTGGCGAGTTCACGGCATATGCATTTTATCGACTACTGCGCCGAGCAGGGCATCAACAGGCACTTCACCGCGCCGTACACACCCAGGCAAAACGGCGTGGTGGAGAGGTGCAACCATACGGTGATGGGCATGGTGAGAAGCATGATGAAGGCGATGGCAATGCCAGGCTGGTTTTAGGGGGAGGCGGTGACCACGATAGTGTTCGTGTTGAATCGCGCTCCGACCCAAAGCGTCGATGGGAAGACACCGTACGAGGTATGGCATGGCTCCCGGCCACCAATGCATTTTCTTCGCACATTCGGGTGTATTGCACATGGGAAGGCGGTCGGCAAGCACCTCTCCAAGCTCGACGATAGGAGTACGCCCATGGTGTTTGTGGGCTACAAACTAGGGACCAAGGCGTACCGGTTCTACAACCCGCTCTCGTGCCGTGTCCACGTTTCACATGACACGGTGTTTGAGGAAGAGCGTAGTTGGGATCGGGGGAGGACAAAGGAACCGGGCCAGTCGACGAAGCTGAACCTTTCTGTGTCGAGTTCTTCTCAGTTCCTACGGAACAGAGCGACACTGACACGCCAGCAACATCTACACCGCAAATGACTCCGGCCAGTGCAGCGATGCCCACATACGGGTCTGAGCCCCGCACACCACTGGAGCCACCGTCGGTTGAGTTCGTGTCGCCACCAAGCGGGGAACTCGATCTGGACGACGACCACGACGATATGCCACTTCGATTTCGCACTCTGGACAATGTCCTTGGTGCGATGACGCCTCTGGGGTATGCCAACTGTGAGCTTGCTGAAGAGCTCATGGTGGCGATCGACGACGAACTTGCATCCATGGAGGATGCGAAGAAGAGCAGTGAATGGCGCAAGGCGATGTTGGAGGAGATGGCATCAATCAAGCAAAATGAGATGTGTTCATTGGTAAGCTTGCCTCCTGGGCAGCGCGCCATTGGCTTGAAATGGGTGTTCAAGCTCAAACGCGATGAACACGGCAAGGTGGTGAAGCACAAGGCACATCTCGTCGCCAAAGGGTATGTGTAGCACCAGGGAATCAATATGAGGAGGTGTTCGCACCTGTTGCAAGGATGGAGTTGGTGCGCGTGGTGCTCCCCATTGCTGCGATTCGTGGCTAGCTCGTGCACCACATGGTTGTCAAGTCGGCGTTCCTTAACGGTGAGCTGGCAGAGGAGGTCTACGTCTCGTAACCTCCTGCCTTCACTGCCACTGGACACGAGGAGAAAGTCCTAAAGCTGCACAAAGCTTTGTATGGGCTGCGACAAGCTTTGCGAGCATGGAACGCTAAACTGGATGCAAGCCTGCACGCACTCACGCCAGAAGCATGTGCGAGCATGGGCTATACACACGTGGCATCGAGCGGTCTCGGCTTGTTGTGGGCATCTACGTCGACGATCTCATCATTGCGGGGGAGCTCGCTGACGAAATCAACTCTTTCAAGGCAGAGATGAAGAAGATGTTCCAGATGAGTGATCTAGGAACTCTATCTTATTATCTCGGTATCGAGGTAAAACAGGGGAGGCGTGGGATCGAACTATGTCTAGGTGCCTATGCCAAGAAGCTACTCAAGAAAGAAGCCATAGGCAGATGCAATCTGTGCATGACACCGATGGAGACTTGCCTCAAGCTGTCCAAGCAGTCTTCATTGCCGACGATTGATGCGATGGAGTATCGCAGTCTCATCGGCAGCCTGCGGTACTTGATGCACACTCGGCCTGATCTTGTGTTCACCGTGGGATACTTGAGTCGATTCATGGAGGACCCGAAGCAGGAGCATATGGTGGCGATGAAGCACTTGCTTTGGTATGTCGCATGCACGATCGACTATGGCTTGATGTACATGTGAGGCAATGCCGAGCTCGATCTTGTGGTCTACAGCGACAGCGACATGGTAGGAGATGTAGATGACCGGAAGAGCACATCTGGGATCATCTTCTTCCTCGGCGGCAACCCGGTGACTTGGCAGTCACAGAAGCAGCGGGTAGTCGCCTTGTCATCATGCGAGGCAGAGTATATTGCAGGTGCAGCGGCGACTAGTCAAGGTGTTTGGCTCAGACGGCTGCTTAGCGACGTGACCGGCGTTGAGTCATCCCGGCCGCAACTAAAGATGGACAACATGTCCGAAATATCTCTCAGCAAAAACCCCGTTCTACATGATCGGAGTAAGCATATCGACACCAAATTTCACTACATCTATGAGTGTGTTGATAGCAGGGCAATTGGCTTGGAGTTCACGGGTACTCAGGAGCAACTCGCGGACTTTTTGACAAAGCCGCTCGGAAGGGTTAAGTTCCAGGAACTCCGCGGGCAGATCAGCATCACCAAGCTCAGATGAACAACGCCAGTATTAGGGGGAGATTGTTATTTAATCTAGGCATTACTACTTTGAGTTAATTACATGTTTTCAGTTACTAGTGTTTGCTGTTTTTCGTAGAACAGTTTTGTTTTTGTAGTTAAGTCCAGTTGCACGGTTTTGAATTGTGGCTTAATGGCTAGTTACATGGCTTAATGGCCAATTATGTGTACGCGTTATGGACCTAATGGTCAGTTCCTTGTTTCTGAGTTTTTGCTATTTAAAGGAATAGAGTCTGAAGAAGGTGAAGTTCAAGCCACACAAAAAAAATCCAGTATGCGTGTGTTTTGCTATTACTTCGTCTCCGGCGACGGGCACTCCGGCAAGTGCCGGAACACGCCCATGCCGTGGTTGGTGCACAACGGCCACCGCGGAGACAAGGCTGATGAGGTGGGTGGCGGCGATGGCCAGCAAGGCGCCATAGGAGACACGAAAGAAGACGGCGAGGGCGCCCATCTTCTGCGAGAGGGTGAAGATCCAGAGGGATAGGTAGGAGCACATGAGGAGTGCGATCGTCCACCCGAGGCTAGCAGCTGGTCGGCGCGGCGCAAGAGGAGGGAACGGAGTGCACACAGCGAACAACAGCGACACCAGGACCATGCCAACAAGAGTATTTTTTAGGTGTGAGTATTGTTTAACCGAAATCGAAAAACCGAACCAAACTGAATCGAAAAAACATGGATACCAAACGGACTTCATTAGGTGTGAATATTTTTTAACCGAAATCGAAAAACCGGACCAAACTGAACCGACAAAATCGGTTTTTTCGATTTTTGGTTTATAATTCGGTTTTTCTTTAGATCTATTCGGTTTTTGGTTTATGTTTCGGTTTTGAATATTCAAAAACCGTATAACCGAATACACCGAATAGCTACCGGTGTGAGCCACAGTGTCCAATCTCCAGAGAAATCCCCATCCATCTCGCACCCTCGCACCCTCTCGTCATTCTTCAATTCGCTTGCTCGTATTGTTAGGTGTTGGCCATTCCCCGAAGGGTGGCCCCGCGGTGGCCAGGCGGCCACTCCTCTCCCTCCCTCGTCCTCTCCCTCTTAGGATCTCGCCACGCGTAGCTCCCCCTTGGCTCTCACCGCCCCCTCACCTCCCTCTGACACACTCCCCCACCCCGCCTACCCCTCTCCTCCCCCTCCCCTTCCCCCTTCAGCGCTCCTTCCCCGTAGCTCCATGCTGCCTCCCTAGCATACCACAATTAAGATTAAACTACAGCAAGGCCGAAAATGCTTTAACCGAGAATTTTAGCAGCATCTCCTTTGTTTTTTCATGATTTGGAGCAACAACAAGAATATCACAAGATATATCATAATGAAAGGCATCTAAAACAGCAATAATAGGTAATATAGCAATAGCTTAAGTCTAGCATAATAAATTCAACTACTCCATAGGCTAAAACGAAGTAAATGATGTAATCAAGCACACAATCAAACCATACTCCAAATTTCATCACACTAAACTTATTATCACAACTCCGAATGGTAAAATTGTCTAAATGTGTGGAACTACGTGAAGAAGTGCCGCTAAGCCCCTTTCCCGCATGCCGGTTTCATGGTACCTAAAAACATCATAAAACACAGGCGTGAGTTCATCACTCAGCAAGTATATTGCAATGGAACAAGGAAACAGTTTTCTATACCATCATCACTACATCTCATACTCAACATCATAATCATTTCATATTCACATTGTATACATCTCTTTAACATCATCATGTATGCAATGCAATGCACATGTCTCCTCGAAGCACATACCGGTATTGCCGAGTGCACACCCGTCGGCGTGCACCCTCTTTCCCCTTCCATCCCGTAGATGGAGGGTGCCTACTCTTACTGACTCGCTCCCATACACAACCATGGATGGGACTACGAGGTAGGTCTTTCGCGTTCACTACGTGTGAATACAGAGGTCCGCATCAGAATGTGACGCCTCCTCCATTATGAATGCACATATGACATGAACATGTATAAACTTGCATAAACATTTAATACAACAATTTCATAGCCAATATGTAACCATGTTCATCATATCATAAGCGAATATCAGGCATGGCAAGTTAACACATTATGCAACCATAGTGCACCTATGCAAGTCTAATAATCATCCAACACTCAAACCCATCCCAATACACTTGCCTTCAACCGTGAGTGACGGAGTGGCGAGAGGTCGAGGGCACTCCCGGGGTCGCACCACCTGCACATAGGTACAACACACTCAAAACTTGCCCACAAAATAGTACAAGAACACTCATCTACCCCGACTTTGCAAACTACTCCCAAAACCCGAAAACAGGGAATCTCTCCCGTCGGGACAGCGGGATTCCAACTAGCATAACTTGAGTTGTTAGAGTTCAAATCAAGCAAACGAGTATATTTTCTCGAATCTCAGGAAATTTCCTAGCTTTTTCTAAGTATTTGCAAAGACTGAATCGGCCTCTAAAGTTGTCTAATCTACAGATGAACACGATCTATCCCAAACACGTCACAGATTTGACAACGTTCGGTAAAATAGCCATAAACTTTAAACGACTGATCGGAAATTCACGTTCTTGGTGTCCAAGGAAAGGTAATGAAATTATCTATAACTTCCGTAACATCCGGCTCATCAGAAAACACCAGTAAAATTGCCAAAACATAAGCCCTAGGTCGAGGTGCAAATCTGACCGAGGATAGAACGTGGGACAGCATTGCAAATTTCCTATTATCATCTAGGAACATCACCTAAACATGGATCTAAGGCATGAAATCCCCCTTATAACCATCATCAAAACCCTACCAAAGGATCTACCAATTCTTACCTCCCTCGAAGAACCGTTCGAACGACGAAATCTTCTTCTCCCGGTCCCCCGATCTCCTTCCTCGCGCCAAATCCTCCGGATCCCCTCGTCGCGGAGCTTCCCAATGGTGAGGGCAACGGGATGGGCGGTGTGGCAGCAAGGGATGGAGGTGGATCCCTCCTAGGGCCAGCTAGGTGTGGTGGAGAGGGGAGGTGCAAGGTGGGGGAAGGCGGAGGCGCAAGGAGGGGCTAGGGTGGCTAGGGTTGGAGGAGGATGGGGGGGCGCAAGTGGGGAGGGGGTGGCGCAAGGGGCAGCAGCCTTGCTGCCCAAACCCTTCTCCACTTGGGCCAAGGATACCCCCACCTCCGGCCCATGATGATCCCCGAGCCCACGTTAGGTCCCCCAAGGCCCAAACTCCCCCGGAAGGCCCAAATTCTCCCCCGGAAAGGCCCAACCCCACGGAAAAGTCCCAAAAACACGATACAAAAATCATATCGTAAGGACAAAATCGAAAATGTCTCAATCCATCGTTCTGTAGTGTCACATTCTCCCCCCTTAACAGGATTCGACCCCGAATCCATGACACACCACTACGCATACAAACAACACAAAGAGAACTAAACTTCATACGTTTCAATCTTAAAGACTCCTACAGGAGGGAACCAAGCGAACAAGTAAACCTTTACGGACAAAGGCACAAAACATAAATCGATACATCTTAAATTTTTGCACACAACTTCAATAACTTCTTTTAAACTCAGAGTGAGACACACAAGAACCAAAACTATACTTTTCTTTGCAAAGCAACCAACCAAAACCGGTGTCAAAGCCAAAAGGTGACCAAAAAGGCGCAACACTAAACTCTTCTTCTTCGTCTTCAACTAAGGAAGACAAAACCACAAACCGCCGAAGGATCAATCCGCGAAAATCCAATACCAAACACTTTTCTTTTGATTTCAATAAACCAAAACAAAGAAAACCAACTAAAACCGACCGTCAGAACGGTAAAGAACATCCGAAGGAATCCTCCACCAAACTCTTCTATTTGACTCCAGTGACTTCTCGATCTACGACAGAAAAGGGTAAGCACTCTTTCCCCACAAGGGGTTAATAGTTCTTCGGTGATAGCTTTAACCGGCCACACAGTCAAACCACAACCTTACTATGAACAAAAAGAGGTGACCGAAACCCTTCGGAACCACAACCCCACTTTATCACAATAACAAGAACAATCAATTCTTTCAATAACATAGCAACATACATTATCAAATATAGCATTCAACATCAAGGCTTAAATACAACATTTAAGCATAAAGCAACGATACCCATACCCTTTCCTACTATGCATCCATGTGTGTCAATTTTTAAATTAGTTATTCCACTTACACAAGTTTTAATGTTGCTATCCTATGACAAAATTTTAAGTACAACCTAAGCCATGTTTCTAGGTTATCCCACATCAAAATTTTTGTTAACCTTATGGTATTTCACTAAGTTCATACACCACAGACCTGAAGCCCGCTCTGATACCAACTGTAACACCCCGGCATCTAATATGCCCTGGATGTCACCAAACATAGAGTAAACATCAACTAAATACCACAATTAAGATTAAATTACAACAAGGGCGAAAATGCTTTAACCGAGAATTTCGGCATTATCTCCTTTGTTTTTCCATTATTTGGAGCAACAGCAAGAATATCACAAGATATATCATAATGAAAGACATCTAAAATAGCAATAACAGATGATATAGCATCAGCTTAAGTCTAGCATAATGAATTCAACCACTCCATGGGCTAAAACGAAGTAAATGATGTAATCAAGCACACAATCAAACCAAACTCCAAGTTTTATCACACTAAACTTATTATCACAACTCCGAATGGTAAAATTGTCTAAATGTGTGGAACTACGTGAAGAAGTGCCGCTAAGCCCCTTTCCCGCATGCCGGTTTCATGGTACCTAAAAACATCATAAAACACAAGCGTGAGTTCATCACTCAGCAAGTATATTGCAATGGAACAAGGAAACAATTTTCTATACCATCATCACTACATCTCATACTCAACATCATAATCATTTCATATTCACATTGTATACATCTCTTTAACATCATCATGTATGCAATGCAATGCACATGTCTCCTCGAAGCACATACCGGTATTGCCGAGTGCACACCCGTCGGCGTGCACCCTTTCCCCTTCCATCCCGTAGATGGAGGGTGCCTACTCTTACTGACTCGCTCCCATACACAACCGTGGATGGGACAACGAGGTAGGTCTTTCGCGTTCACTACGTGTGAATACAGAGGTCCGCATCAGAATGTGACGCCTCTTCCATTATGAATGCACATATGACATGAACATGTATAAACTTGCATAAACATTTAATACAATAATTTCATAGCCAATATGTAACCATGTTCATCATATCATAAGCGAATATCAAGCATGGCAAGTTAACACATTATGCAACCATAGTGCACCTATGCAAGTCTAATAATCATCTAACACTCAAACCCATCCCAATACACTTGCCTTCAATCATGAGCGACGGAGTGGCGAGAGGTTGAGGGCACTCCCGGGGTCACACCACCTGCACACAGGTACAACACACTCAAAACTTGCCCACAAAACAGTACAAGAACTCTCATCTACCCTGACTTTGCAAACTACTCCCAAAACCCGAAAACAGGGAATCTGTCCCGTCGGGACAGCGGGCTTCCAACTAGCATAACTTGAGTTCTAAGATTTCAAATCAAGCAAACGAGTACATTTTCTCGAATCTTAGGAAATTTTCTAGCTTTTTCTAAGTATTCGTGAAAACTGAATTGGCCTCTAAAGTTGTCTAATCTACAGATGAACACGATCTGTCCCAAACATGTCATAGATTTGACAATGTTCGGTAAAACAGACATAACTTTTAAACGGCTGATCGAAAATTCACGTTCTTGGTGTCCAATGAAAGGTAATGAAATTATCTACAACTTCTGTAATAGACAGCCGATCAGAAAACGCATCTACAATTACCAAAACTCAAGCCCTAGGTCGAGGTGCAAATCTGCCCGAGGACAGAACGTGGGACAGCATTGCTAATTTCCTATTCTCATATAGGAACAGCACCTAAACATGGATCTAAGGCATGAAATCCCCCTTATAACCATCATCAAAACCCTACCAAAGGATCTACTAATTCTTACCTCCCTCGAAGAACCGTTCGAACGACGAAATCTTCTCCTCCCGGTCCCCCGATCTCCTTCCTCGCGCCAAATCCGCCGGATCCCCTCGTCGCGGAGCTTCCCAATGGTGAGGGCAACGGGATGGGGTGTGTGGCAGCAAGGGATGGAGGTGGATCCCTCCTAGGGCTGGCTAGGGGAGGTGGAGAGGGGAGGCGCAAGGTGGGGGAAGGTGGAGGCACAAGGAGGGGCTAGGGCGGCTAGTGTTGGAGGAGGATGGGGGGGGCGCAAGTAGGGAGGGGGGTGGCGCAAGGGGCAGCAGCCTTGCTGCCCCAACCCTTCTCCACTTGGGCCAAGGATCCCCCCACCTCCGGCCCACGAAGATGCCCCAAGCCCACGTTAGGTCCCCCAAGGCCCAAACTCCCCTGGAAAGGCCTAACCCCACGGAAAAGGCCCAAAAACACGATACAAAAATCATACCGTAAGGCCAGAATAAAAAATGTCTCAATCCATCGTTCCGTAGTGTCACACAAACTTTGCCCACTCTAGGTCCGGCAAGTCGCAGCCCTTGGTCCACAACGTCGACGTGGGGGGTGCCAATGTATGCGGAGGGCGCTTGGTGACCATATCCAGTTGTCATCGGGCAGAGGCGCTCGGTGGTGGACGGATCTAGTAGTGGAGGCGACGCATGCCATGACCCAGAAACCGCCCAGGAATTCAGTTTCGGACAAATATTGTATATCACCTGCTTACAACAACAAAAGACAACGAAAAAATGTTAAATAAGTAACTGTGGCCAGTTGAATATAGTGAAATGAACATTTTAGGCCACCGGCCTAAAATTTAAATTATGAACCATCAATTAAAAATAAACCCACATGAAGGCCTGAGTGCAGCCGTGACCTTATACGCCACCACCTTCGAAAACAAAGGCACACAAGCGGCAGTCTTCTTTCTCATTCTCCGAAAAAATGTCAATAAGCAACGTTTAGTACACGTATGTACTCGTAAGAGTTTAGTGTATCAAAATAAATGAACATGCAATGTTTGTCCAAAGGAATTAAGCTTCTACACTAAGTTTATTTTCAGCATAAGGCAGATTGTATTTGCAATAGAGTAGTACATAAAATGATATCGAAATTTGAAAAAAAAGCAATTGTTATCAAACTAATAACAAAAAATAGAGTTCATTTCCATCATTCCATGCCCCTTATGGCCATGAACAGTGACTAAAACATAGCCACCCATGGCTTTAAGTACATACCTCTTGGGCATGAATGTACCTCCCGAGTACAACATATTTTCCAAAATCTTTGCAAAATCAAAACCAAAAGCTATATTTGGCATTATTTCCCAAGCTGCTCATGACCGTGAGCATGGCTAATTAATTAGATTTAAATCTCTGCAGAGAGTGTTCAGATTACCCACATGACACATTATAGCAATCATATCAACCATGCCACGCGATACTCACCATCCCCGTTTTGCTAGATTGTGACGAAACTGTTTAATTACTTAAAGCCTACCCTTGCATCAGCCAGGTGAAAATTGAACCCTTGCTATGGCAAAAGAAGACAATAACAGTACTACTCGTACTCACGATGGTTTCGCATCCCATTGATCACGTTCTCCCCATATCAAGACATTCACTGTTGTATTGGAATGCTTTAGTCCCAACGCCTCGATGAAGAGAGCACCTACGAATGCAACCGTATCCCGGTTCATCCTTACTACTTCGGCCTACCAAAATGCAAGGTTAAACTTGAACTAATTCACTAAGTTAAGGCTATCTCATACTAGCACATGTGGTTGCCCAAATTGACTCAGTTGATAGCATCAAGTTCGGTCCTTAGGTTGACTCAGGCGAGATCTCCCCCTAACTACGTACATACAAGTCCATCCCTTGCACCGTACAAATCCATCCCTTGTATGTCTAGTTATAACATATCTCGCCCGTGTTCAAATCAATAGTTTTATTTTCATTCTTACCAAAATATCCACAACCTTTAATCATGTCCGGATATTAAAACCGGACTGTCCGGGTTTGCCTGGTCTATCTCGGTGGGGTTTGTAATTATTTTTCAGTTCATTTGCATCGCATGCATCTCATTCATGCATTGTGTTCGTGTAGAGAACGAGACCGCGGTGACTGACGTGGCTGTGGTCGAGGGGGTTGCCGAAGAGCAGATTGTTGGTGATACTCAAGCAGAAGCACAAGGCAAACACCTAAGCATATTCAACCCTAGTTGTAATTCTATTTTTGTGAATGAACTGCTTATTGGATGTTTAAGTATGCATTAGGAGTTTAATTGTGGGAATGGTACTAGATCCTAATTGTTGCACATACACTCCTTTGTACTTGATGAACACCTTCCTTGGATCTAGTATGGGTAATTATATTGTGTCCATGCTTAGTTTGCTTAGATGTCGGGTTCGGGCCAAGTGGTGAATGGTTCCACTGCTTGAGGTCTTTCACTTTACATTCGCCTTTGTACTTGATGAACACGTAGTAATAACTTGAACTGAAGTTCGCCTTTGGGCTTGAGCTCGAAAATGTTGTGAGATCACTTGCTTGGTTATCATTAAATGTTGAACTCCACTCTAGAAGTAGGTGCCGTTACAACTGCTTTAAATTGTGAATTGAATAGCGATACTAAATAATCAACAAAGTTAAGCCTTCCGCACTCTCAAACTTTAGCTGATTTCCTTGCTACTTCCAAATGCATACTCCTTTCGAGTTGGTCATATATGGACCACGGGTAAGTCTTGCAAGTACTTTCCGTACTCATGCTTCTGCTGTTGTGGTTTTCAGGTGAGGATCTGGGCGGTTGTGAGTTTTGCCCCTACTGCCTCTCGGTGACCGGGCGGGGCACCGAGTAGAGGCTCTCCACGCCGTCGTACACGCCCGAGAGTGTTCAGAGGCAGAACACTTCCGGAGATGTTTTACTTTTGGGTCTAGTCTGATAGTTGTGTACTCTTTTGTTGTGTAGTTAGTTTAAACAGTGTCCTTTTGCTTGGTACTTGGTTTTTTTGTAATTAACTCCTGTTGTTTGTCATTGTCTACCCTATGTTCTTGTTCTCCTCCTGTATTTGCCGGCCTTCGTGCCTTGCTGCTGCCGTTGGGGGTTGTGGTCGTGGGGTTTTGTCTTTGTGCCGGGGTTTGTTTGGTTGGTTTGGTTGGTTTTGCTTCCGCGCGTGTCTGGTTGTGGGGTCTTCGAGTTCGTTGCCCCCTTTGTGCAAATTGGTGTGATACAAGGTTGTAAACCGGTATGCGGGGATCCTGGGCGTGTTTCGGGTCGCATACCGAGGGAATACCGGGATTGTTGTCGAGTTATTCGAAGAGTCTCACTATTGTCTCAGTTGGGCTTGGGTGCTAACACTGCGAGTGCCCTCGGCGATCCGTTGTTAGCCTCCAAATCCGATGGGGTTGACCGAGTCTTCAAATAACCCGAGGACGGTCTGGGCGGCTCCTTGTCAAGCTGGTATCAGAGCAAGGTGCATAAAGACAAACCCGAAACTTGACGACCACTAAGGAATTTGATTAGGACTGTCATCATGCATTAGGTAGAAGGTAGTGCTTATATCCCGCCCTATGTATATAAACAGTGAGTGTGGGTTACGTTGGAATCGTGCATTCATGTCATGTCATGCATGTGCCATGCCATTTGCATCATGAACTGTGTTTTGGGTGTGTTGGACTTGTTGGACTCCAGTGCGGAGTGCTACAGTCTAACTTGGGTTTAGTTTGCGGGTTTGTCGAGTTTAAGACCTACCCCATCCGTGTGAAGTCTAATCCTTTTCGTCTGACTTGATTGACGATAGAATGAGGACCCGCGGTGGCTTGGGAGGAGACGATGGGGCTGGGCGATCACAGCCTGGCCATGGCGATCTGACTCCTCCTCCCAACTTGCTGGATGTCTTGATGCGGTCGGAGCAGAACCATGTAAGATCGAAAGACACGAATATAGCAATCAGAGGGGGGGTGAATGATTGTGCGGAAGCTAAAACCAAATTCTTGATCTACTAAAAGTTCACCCCAAAACAGAGCCAAATAATTGTCTCGTATTCGACAAAAACAGAATGATAAAGGTTCAGTAAAACACAAATTCCTGGAGATCCAACTGTCAGAACGATCTGACATTTGGACAAAAGAAACTAGACTCCAATACGAATCGAACCCAAAAAGAATCAGCTCGATCGGACTTACGGATCAAAAGTTATGAACCTCGCAAGCTTGCTGTGACAGAAGATGACGAGAACAGATCTAACTAGAATTGTAGCTCGCCGAAAGATTTGAAGAACTTGATCTTTATTTCTCCTTTCTTTTATCTAAAGTACTCCAAACAAAAGAGTACAACCCTAAAGCTTGCTCAAAGCTTGATGCCCTTCAACAGGAGACAACCCCTCCTATTTAAAGGAGCAAAACACAAGGAGTCATGAATACAATTCCTACTCCTAATCCTAGAAGGAGTCCCACTCCTAATCCTAGAAAGAGTATGTATTCAACACAACTTCTCTTGGCCCAACCTGGCCGAGTACAACTCTTGCACGTGTATGGCAACCCTACCATACTCACGTGACTAACACTTTGCACGCGAATGACCTCCTGCCATTCTCACGTGACTAACCATTCTTCATGTGCACCATTCTCTTAGCCCGAACGTCCCGCATGACATCCTTGACCACCAAGACCTCAGTTCCCTCTGAACCTAGTTTCGAACCTCAGTTCCTCCGTGAACCTAGTTCTGGTCCCATCATCGACCACCTTCACCCTCGAGCAATACCTGCACATGAACAAACCACAAAACGATTCCGAGCACAAATCCGCAACTTGACTCACATTAAACCATGCAACCACTCACAGGAGTGCATTGCATTAAATATTCTAAGAACACGATTTCAAAACACGAACCAAAACCTTTGCAAAAATCAAGAAGCTTTTCAAATAATCAAACTGATTTCAGATCTTTTCAAATAAAGAAACCAAAAAATAAATCTTGTCGAAATATCAAACCGGTTTCAAATCTTTTTCAAATACTCATCATCAAAATCAAATGGATAAAAAATAACGATCCTTCAATCTCCCCCTTGATGAGTAATTTGACAAAACACAATATAAGATTTGACAAGAGATTGAGCAAGAACCAAAAGACCAAAAAATCCCAATTCAAAAACCTCCTTGACTTGTTCTCCCCCTTTTTGACAAAATAGTCATCAAGATCTCAAAACTCCCCCTTAATGAATGCAATATCTCAAGCTTTGAAGTATATTCAAGGTATATAATCAAAGTAAAGCATTTGGAGAGTTTTTAGGAGAACTTTCTCATTTTGTATCAATTTATCCAATGAGAAAGCAAATTGTGAGAATATGGAGGCTCTAACACAGAATAGTTATTGCATAAGCAAATTTGAGCAAACAAGTAAAATGTCATAAACTGATTTTGCCAAAGCGAAAAAGAAATCTATCATGAGCATAGAGAGACTTTCAAATTCACTAATATTTGTCTCAAGCCTTTTTCAACCATTTGAATTTCCTTTTTCTCTTTTAGCAAGTTTGATAATTTTGCTTTGTGATCAACAGGGATGACAAGTAACTGCACACTAGCCCATACTTGTGTATGAGTAGGTAGTTCTTTCTTGTATCTTTCTCAGTTTAAATTGGCAAGTGGCTTCACATTGTTCTGAACTTTTGTTTAGACAAGTAGCCTTTTCTTGCATCTTTTGCATTTAAATCCCTGGCAAGGAAGCTGCACATTGTACTAAACTTGTGTTTAGCCAAGTAGCTTTTGCTTGCATCTTTTTCAACTTGCTTTTAACATTAAAACACTGATTTTGCTTGAGACTCATAATGATCATTTGAAGTCCAACAAAAAGCTCACACATAGTTTCTAATCAGCTCTAGCCTTTCAACAATGACAAGAAACTTTTAAGCCTATTTCACAAATGCAATACCATAATGAGCAAGAGCCAAAATATTCTCGAAAAGCATCTCAAATTGAATTATTTTAGCCTTTTAGTGATAAGTAAAGCATTGAGCATTAACTTGGCTATATACACAAGAATAATCACCAAAGCTTTGTACTACATGATGTAATGTAAACAGGGGATTTTACTTGAGGTGTAAAGTCAAAATACCACTTATAAAAAAAATCACTTGTAGGAACCAAAGTCAAGTAACCGAATAAGAGATAAACTCAAGACTCCCCCTCAAATCAACCCATGGGGATGAATGATCCCAAGTTCACCGCGTAAGAAAGCAAAACGAGAAGAATCAAGCGGTTTAGTGAAAATATCAGCAAGTTGAGCACCCGAATCAACAAATTTCAGTTCAATAGCTCCTTTTTCAACATGATCTCTAAGAAAATGATATCGAACATCAATATGTTTAGTCCTTGAATGTTGAACAGGATTTTTAGCAATGTGAATTGCACTAGTATTATCACAAAGAAGTGGAACACTATTAAAGTTAATGCCATAATCTTTAAGAGTTGAAGTGATCCAAAGAATTTGTGAACAACAACTAGCGGCTGCAACATATTCAGCTTCGGCAGTAGATTGTGCAACAGAGGACTGTTTCTTAGAAGACCATGAAACAAGTGAAGTGCCAAGAAAATGACAAATGCCAGAAGTACTCTTTCTATCTAATCTACACCCCGCAAAATCAGCGTTAGAATATCCTAGGAGTGTAAGAGAAGAAGAACAAGAATACCAAATGCCAAATTCAGAAGTGGAGCGAAGATACCTGAAAATTCTTTTAATTGCTTATCGATGTGATTCTCGAGGAGAGGCTTGAAATTGAGCGCACAAACATACTGCAAAATGTATGTCAGGCCTCGGCGATCAAGTGCAGTGATCCAATCATGCTTTTGTATTCTTTTTGGTCCATCTCGACACCATTCTCGTCAGGATTCAAAATTGTTGTTGTGCTCATTGGAGTAGATACTGACTTTCCTTCTCCCATGTCGAATTTCTTTAGTAGCTCCTTTGTATACTTGGATTGGTGCAAGAAGATCCCTTCTTTCGCTTGCTTGATTTGAAATCCAAGGAAGTATGTCAACTCTCCCATCATACTCATCTCGAATTCCCTGGACATCAGCTCAGAAAAATGCAACACAAGAGAGTGGGAGGATCCTCCAAAGATAATATCATCCACATAAATTTGCACCACAAGGAATTGATCATTTGAATTTTGAGTAAACAGAGTTTTATCAACTTTTCCCATCTCAAAATTATGTTGAAGCAAGAAGCCTTTTAATCTATCATACCAAGCACGAGGGGCTTGTTTTAATCCATAAAGAGCTTTTGATAAACGATACACATGATTAGGAAATTTTTCATTTTCAAAGCCAGGGGTTGTTTCACAAAAACTTCTTATTCTATAAAACCGTTTAGAAAAGCACTTTTCACATCCATTTGAAATAACTTAAAACCTTTGAAGCTGCAAACGCCAAAAGAATGCTAATAGCTTCTAAACGAGCAACAGGAGCAAATGTTTCATCAAAATCAATTCCTTCAAGTTGGGAGAAACCTTGAGCTACAAGCCTAGCTTTGTTTCTAACAATTATTCCATCTTCATTTAGCTTGTTCTTTTCTAGCAAGTCCTTGAAGCAATATGTTTCTAGCTCCATTATTGTTTTCAACATCTTTTTCAAACTCGATTTTATCAATATCATCATTTGAAGGAAGCTCGTATGGAATCTTTACCTTGCGCCAAATAGCGTTACCTTGAGCTTGAAGGTATGCAGTCATCCGAATCCTCCAGTGGGGAAAGTCTGTGCCATTGAAGATTGGTGGCTTGTTCGAGTATTTCTCTGTTGCCATAACTTACCGTTTACTAATCACCTGTTAAGATGGATTAGTAGAGCCAAGCTCTGATACCACTTGTAGGATCGAAAGACACGAATATAGCAATCAGAGGGGGGGTGAATGATTGTACGGAAGCTAAAACCAAATTTTTGATCTACTAAAAGTTCACCCCAAAACAGAACCAAATAATTGCCTCGTATTCGACAAAAACAGAATAATAGAGGTTTGGTAAAATGTGAATTCCTAGAGATCCAACCGTCGGAACGATCTGAAATTTGGACACAAGAAACTAGATTCCAATACGAATCGAACCCAAAAAGAATCAGCTCGATCGGACTTACGGATCAAAAGTTATGAACCTCGCAAGCTTAATATGACAAAAGATGACGAGAATAGATCTAACTAGAATTGTAGCTCGCCGAAAGATTTGAAGAACTTGATCTTTATTTCTCCTTTCTTTTGTCTAAAGTACTCCAAAAAAAGAGTACAACCCTAAAGCTTGCTCAAAGCTTGATGCCCTTCAACAGGAGACAACCCCTCCTATTTAAAGGAGCAAAACACAAGGAGTCATGATTACAATTTCTACTCCTAATCCTAGAAGGAGTCCCACTCCTAATCCTAGAAAGAGTATGTATTCAACACAACTCCTCTTGGCCCAACCTGGCCGAGTACAACTCTTGCACGCGTATGGCAACCCTACCATACTCACGTGACTAACACTTTGCACGCGAATGACCTCCTGCCATTCTCACATGACTAACCATTCTTCATGTGCACCATTCTCTTAGCCCGAACGTCCCGCATGACATCCTTGACCACCAAGACCTCAGTTCCCTCTGAACCTAGTCTCGAACCTCAGTTCCTCCGTGAACCTAGTTCCGGTCCCATCATCGACCACATTCACCCTCGAGCAATACCTGCACATGAACAAACCACAAAACGATTCCGAGCACAAATTCGCAACTTGACTCACATTAAACCATGCAACCACTCACAGGAGTGCATTGCATTAAATATTCTAAGAACACGATTTCAAAACACGAACCAAAACCTTTGCAAAAATCAAGAAGCTTTTCAAATAATCAAACTGATTTCAGATCTTTTCAAATAAAGAAACCAAAAAATAAATCTTGTCGAAATATCAAATCGGTTTCAAATCTTTTTCAAATACTCATCATCAAAATCAAATGGATAAAAAATAATGATCCTTCAAACCAGCAGACCACCAACCGGATCTTGGAGATGTTGGTCCAGAATCAGGCTGCTCCAGGTGGCCGCGGTGATGGGCGAGGCCGACAAAATGGCTACCTGGATTTCTTACACACTCAGCCGCCGCCCTTCTCTCGGGCCAGTGATCCGTTGGAGGCTGACGATTGGTTGCGCACCATGGAGCAGAAGTTTGCGCTCATTCATTGTGAGGATCTTCAGAAGGCTCCCTTCGCAGCGCAGCAGCTTCAAGGTCCTGCCGGTGCATGGTGGGCCAACTTTCTGGTGATGCAGCCCGCCGATCATCAGGTGACCTGGGCGGAGTTTCGTGAGGCTTTTTGGGCATACCACATCCCGAAAGGACTCATGGATATCAAGAAGCAGCAGTTTCTTGCCCTCAAGTAGTTGAACAAGTCCGTGATGGATTACTCACGGGAGTTCAACTACTTGGCTCAATATGCGCCGGAGGAAGTCGACACCGATCAAAAGAAGCAAGATCGCTTCATGAACGGACTGACGGCAAAGATGCAAGATAAGCTCGCAGTGTGTGATTTCCCCGATTTCAATGCGTTAGTGAGTCGGGCGATCACCGTGGAGCATAAGATGAGGAGCCATCAGGATGAGAAGAAGCGGAAGAGGGCGGTACAGTACTCAGCTGGTGGCAGTTCACAGTGAACCCGGACTGCCACTCTTCCCTGCCGGCTGGAATGGCCAGGACTCCTGTCGCTGCTCCTCGACTTCCACAGCCGCAGCCCAGAGTGCGTGTGGTGACGAACTCTGGACCGGGCCCCTGCTACAACTGCGGGCGTGCGGGGCACTTCATCCGCGACTATCCCTTCCCAAGGAGGGGCAACACTCCCAACGCCCCAAGACCTCAAGGCACGACTGCACCACCTCCACTTCCCGCACCGAGCCGTGGCCGCATCAACTATGTGGATGCTGAGGCGATTCCTGAGGGCGCCACCGTGCTGACGGGTACGTTATGTATTGAGGGACATGCTGCTAGGGTGTTATTTGACTCGGGGGCTTCCCATTCCTTCATTAGCAAAGATTTTGTCATTCAACATCAGATGAAAGCGAGTTGTGGCCGTACCTCATTCCTAATTGAAGCACCGGGTTCTAAGATTGTTGCAAATCAAGTGGTCCAGAAGGCCACTATACAAATCCAAGGGGTTCTTTTCCTTGTCAACCTGCTGCTCCCCAACCTTCGTGGAATAGATGTCATCTTGGGCATGAACTGGCTCACATGGCAGCAGGCTATCCTCGATTGCTCTCATCGCTCCATCTCGCTCAAGGGACCGAAGGGCGACTTGCTGACTCTACTCCTGGATGATGGCAAGACCGCTCTTTACTTCTTGAATGGCACTGAAGTTGAGGAATTAGAATCTATTCCCGTGGTTTCGGAGTACTCGGATGTGTTCCCAGTGGAACTGCCAGGGATGCCGCCCGATAGGGACATTGAGTTCGTAGTGGAGCTTCAGCCCGGGGCTGCTCCCGTTTCCAAGCGACCGTATAGAATGCCACCCAATGAATTGATCGAACTGAAGACTCAGCTGAAGGAACTGATGGACAAGGGATTCATTCGTCCGAGCTCCTCACCTTGGGGCTGCTCGGCTCTCTTCGTGACCAAGAAGGACGGCTCCCTCCGACTTTGCGTTGATTATCGACCGCTGAATGCAGTCACTATCAAGAACAAGTACCCTCTGCCTCGGATTGATATCCTGTTCGATCAGCTTGCTGGTGCACGGGTATTCTCCAAGATTGACTTGAGGCTCGGGTACCATCAGATCAAGATTCGGGCCGAGGATGTTCCGAAGACTGCCTTCTCTACTCGATATGGCCTATATGAGTACACCGTCATGTCGTTCGGTTTGACGAATGCACCGGCGTACTTCATGTATCTCATGAACTCCATCTTCATGGAGGAGCTCAATTCTTTCGTGGTGATCTTCATTGATGACATCCTCGTCTACTCGAAAAGTGAGGAAGAGCATGCAAAACATCTTTGTATTGTTCTCGGGAGACTTCGGGAACATCGCCTTTATGCCAAGTTCAGCAAGTGTGATTTTGGCTGAAGGAGGTGTCTTTCTTGGGACACGTCCTCTCTGAGCAAGGTGTCGCTGTTGACCCAAGTAAGGTGCAGGATGTCCTCAAATGGGAGCAACCCAAGATAGTTACGGAGGTCCGCAGTTTTCTTGGGCTTGTGGGCTATTACCGCCGATTCATTCAAGACTCCTCGAAGATTGCCGAACCCATGATTGAACTGCTGAAGAAAGGCGCTGAGTTCAAATGGTCAGGGGGGCTGTGAGCAAGCATTCCAGACTCTGAAGCAGCGCCTGACTACAGCTCCTGTCCTTACCCAACCTAATGTCCACAACCCATTCGAGGTGTATTGCGACGAGTCAGGTATCGGCCTTGGTTGTGTGCTTATGCAAGAAAGCCGGGTTGTCGCCTATGCGTCTCGACAATTGAAGCATCATGAAGAGTACTACCCAACCCATGACTTGGAGCTTGCAGCAGTGGTCCATGCCTTGAAAATTTGGCGCCACTATCTCCTTGGGAACAAGTGCAATGTCTACACCGATCACAAGAGTCTCAAGTACATCTTCACTCAGGCAGATCTGAATATGAGGCAGTGAAGATGGCTTGAGTTGATCAAGGACTACAGCCTAAAAGTGCATTATCACCCGGGAAAAGCCAATGTGGTGGCTGATGCGTTAAGTTGCAAGGCTCGATGCAATTGCATGACTCTTCAACTCCAAAGTGACACCCTCTGTGCCGAATTCCAGAAGCTCGGCTTGGAGATGGTTGAAAAAGGGTCCTTGGCAAACCTGGAGTTAAATTCCACGCTGTTGGATCAGATTAGGGAAGCCCAAAAGGGGGACAGTGACGTTGCCCAATTATGCAGCAGACTGAGTTCCGGCCAGGCCACTGACTTCCATCTCAATGACCGTGGAACTCTATGGTTCGGTGAGCGCTTGGTCGTCCCCGAAAACCAAGAATTGCGAAGAAAGGTTCTTGATGAAGCCCACAACTCCTTGCTCACAATTCATCCGGGTAGCAACAAAATGTACCAAGACCTGAAGCGGCGGTTTTGGTGGACTCACATGAAGCGTGAGATTGCTCGCTATGTGGCCGAATGCAATGTTTGCAAAAGGGTGAAGGCGGAACATCTTAAGCCAGTTGGTACTCTTCAGCCGCTGCCCATTCCCAGCTGGAAGTGGGAAGATATTAGTATGGATTTCATCACCGGACTACCAATGACTTCTTCGGGTCAGGATTCGATCTGGGTTATAGTCGACCGGTTGACGAAGTCCGTGCATTTCCTAGCCGTTCGCACCACCTATCCAACCATGAGGTATGCGGAGTTGTACATCTCTTGGATTATGTGTCTTCATGGAGTGCCCAAGCGGATAGTTTCAAACCGAGGCTCTCATTTCGTTTCCCGGTTCTGGAGAAGTTTGCATGCGGCATTGGGCACCAAGCTGTTACACAGCTCAGCGTATCATCCGCAAATTGACGGCCAAACCGAGAGGGTCAATCAGGTCCTTGAGGACATGTTGAGGGCTTGTGTTCTGTCTTATGGGAAGAAATGGGACGAGTGCCTTCCTTATGCTGAGTTTGCTTACAACAACAGCTACCAGACCAGCATCAAAATGTCTCCTTTCGAAGCACTATATGGTCGTAGCTGTCGGACACCCCTGAACTGGTCAGAGATTGGAGAACGACCATTCTTTGGACCGGATGTGGTCAAGACAGCAGAAGAAAAGGTGAAGACCATTCAAGAGAATTTAAGGGTAGCGCAATCGCGACAGAAGAGCTATGCTGACCGCCGTAGGAGACCCCTCTCCTTCGACGTTGGTGATTATGTCTACCTGAAGGTGTCTCCTCTCCGGGGCACCCGTCGTTTCGGAGTTAAGGGAAAGCTGGCACCTCGCTACATAGGACCTTTTCAGATCCTTGCGAAGCGTGGTCAAGTGGCATATCAGCTGGAGCTTCCTCCTTCTCTAGCGATGGTCCACGATGTCTTCCACATATCTCAATTGAAGAAATGCCTCCGTACTCCTTTCGAGTCACTGGGGGTGGATGAACTCGAAGTTCAGCCTGAACCTGATCTGACTTATCAAGAACGTCCTATTCGGGTTTTGGAAGAAGCTGAACTCAAGACCCGTCGGCGGACTCTCAAGTTCTATAAAATTCAGTGGAGTAATCACACTGAAGATGAAGCCACTTGGGAGCCCGAAGATCGTCTAAGGACCGAGTATCCCGAGTTCTTCCATACCATGTAAGTTGCTAGTATGCGCAATTCTTCGCAATTCCAACTGTACTATCTACCTGCATTCTGTTCTGCCTATGAGTTGTTCTGAATCTCGGGGTGAGATTCCCTTAAGGGGGGAGGGTTTGTCAAGGCCCCAACCTCAAAAATCATGGGAAATCCAGAGTATCCGGATTAAACGTCCGGAATGTCCGGATATAACCCGGAGTATCCGGATGAAACATCCGGAGTATCCGGATTAGCTCGACCGAACGCTCCAACCCGGAGTGTCCGGACAAATTGTCCGGAGTGTCCGGCTTAATGCTACCGAAGACCCCAACCCGGAGTCTCCGGGTTGAACGTCCGGAGAGTCCGAATTTTTCGGGGGTTTTGTATAAGTCCCATTTCGTGGCTTTCACTCATTTCTCCTCTTCTCCACTTGCTCTACACCCTTGTGCATGCTCTCCTCCACCCAAGCTTGTCTTTGGCGACTCTCCACTCCGGTGACCTCCCGTGCTCCTCCCCGGCGACTTCCTCACCCCGGTGTCCTCAAGATCCTTCCTCAAGCCGGCGTTTTCCTTCCTCCACCTGGCTTCCCCTTCCTCTCCTTCATCCTCCTTGAAGGTAGGATCTCTTCTTGGAGTCCATTTGTGGTTCTTGGGTTCTAGGGCTTCCGTGGGGTTGGATTTGAGTCTTTGGTGTGTAGATTGGGAGTTGGGGAAAAGCTTTGGGGGTGTTAGGGTTTTGGTGGGTGGTTGGATTGGGTTGGATTAGGCAATGCTAGGATATAGGGCTAGATATCGGGGTTAGATGATGCCGTTCTAAGCATCGGATTAGGTTTTGGTTGGAGATGTTGGGAATGAGCCTCATTCGTCGTGGTTTGAGCTAGCTCGGAGCTTCTCCGGCTCGGCCACGTGTAGGAAAGTCGTAGATCGGGCCCTCGCGGTGCCGTAGAACTCAGAAGCACTTCGATCCCTAGTGTTAGTTGGGCGAAATGCACCATGTCCGGAATGTCTGGACAAAGGTCCGGAGTGTCCGCCCTAGTCCGAAGTGTCCGGACCTAATTATCCAGAATGTCCGGCTTGTCCGGACTGTCCGGATATTAAAACCGGACTGTCCGGGTTTGCCTGGTCTGTCTCGGTGGGGTTTGTAATTATTTTTCAGTTCATTTGCATCGCATGCATCTCATTCATGCATTGTGTTCGTGTAGAGAACGAGACCGCGGTGACTGACGTGGCCGTGGTCGAGGGGGTTGCCGAAGAGCAGATTGTTGGTGATACTCAAGCAGAAGCACAAGGCAAACACCTAAGCATATTCAACCCTAGTTGTAATTCTATTTTTGTGAATGAACTGCTTATTGGATGTTTAAGTATGCATTAGGAGTTTAATTGTGGGAATGGTACTAGATCCTAATTGTTGCACATACACTCCTTTGTACTTGATGAACACCTTCCTTGGAGCTAGTATGGGTAATTATATTGTGTCCATGCTTAGTTTGCTTAGATGTCGGGTTCGGGCCAAGTGGTGGATGGTTCCACTGCTTGAGGTCTTTCACTTTACATTCGCCTTTGTACTTGATGAACACGTAGTAATAACTTGAACTGAAGTTCGCCTTTGGGCTTGAGCTTGAAAATGTTGTGAGATCACTTGCTTGGTTATCATTAAATGTTGAAATCCACTCTAGAAGTAGGTGCCGTTACAACTGCTTTAAATTGTGAATTGAATAGCGATACTAAATAATCAACAATAAGACTTCCGCACTCTCAAACTTTAGCTGATTTCCTTGCTACTTCCAAATGCATACTCCTTTCGAGTCGGTCATATATGGACCACGGGTAAGTCTTGCGAGTACTTTCCGTACTCATGCTTCTGCTGTTGTGGTTTTCAGGTGAGGATCTGGGCGGTTGTGAGTTTTGCCCCTACTGCCTCTCGGTGACCGGGCGAGGCACCGAGTAGAGGCTCTCCACGCCGTCGTACACGCCCGGGAGTGTTCAGAGGCAGAACACTTCCGGAGATGTTTTACTTTTGGGTCTAGTCTGATAGTTGTGTACTCTTTTGTTGTGTAGTTAGTTTAAACAATGTCCTTTTGCTTGGTACTTGGTTTCTTTTGTAATTAACTCCTGTTGTTTGTCATTGTCTACCCTATGTTCTTTTTCACCTCCTGTCCTTGCCGGCCATCGTGCCTTGCTGCTGCCGTTGGGGGTTTTGGTCGTGGGGTTTTGTCTTTGTGCCGGGGTTTGTTTGGTTGGTTTGGTTGGTTTTGCTTCCGCGCGTGTCTGGTTGTGGGGTCTTCGAGTTCGTTGCCCCCTTTGTGCAAATTGGTGTGATACAAGGTTGTAAACCGGTATGCGGGGATCCTGGGTGTGTTTCGGGTCGCATACCGGTGGAATACCGGGATTGTTGTCGAGTTATTCGAAGAGTCTCACTGTCGTCTCAGTTGGGCTTGGGTGCTAACACTGCGAGCGCCCTCGACGATCCGTTGTTAGCCTCCAAATCCGATGGGGTTGACCGAGTCTTCGAATAACTCGAGGACGGTCTGGGCGGCTGCTTGTCACCACTGTCCATTGGCGATCACCTTCTTGCCGATCGCTGCATGGCCTCGACGCCACTCGCCTGGCGATCACCTTGCTGACCGCCAGCGGCGTGGCCTGAACGGCACCCGTCCGCTGGGCGATAACCCTGCACCCTCGCTGCGGTGAAGTGGGCACCCTGGTGTAGAATACGCCGACAGTAGCCCCCGGGCCCACCTTGGAGCGCCTTTATCCCCCTTTTTGGAAAACGGCTCAGTCTCCTGGGTGGGTCCATTACAAATGCCCACGTAACACCGCAGCTTTAAATGCCCGCCGCCATTTCTGGGCACCGAAGTGCAACAGGCAGCCGCCCCCGCCTCATAACCGACGCCGAATTCTTGGGAACGTGCCCACGTTTGACAGTTTTTTGGGCTTCCTGCCTTTGAACCGCCGCGCCCCTTCGGGTTTCCCACGAGATCATCCCTTCGTGTGCCTATATATATAAGTCGCCACGGGGGGAGCGGTTCTTTCTTTCAGTCTCACTCATCCGCCAAGTCCTCAGTCGTGCTTCTTGCGAATGGCCTCCTTCTTGCACATCGCTTCCTTCGCTCAGATGGCACCTCCGGCACCTTTGCTCCCGCCATCGATCGTCGAGGAAACAGACGCCGCAAGGTTTTCCTGGCATATTACCGGCGGCACCCTCCGCGTCCGCGCCGGGACTATCGCGCCCGGCTGTCGCCCAGGAGAAGTGATCTTCTTCGGCTGGGCGATGCTGGCGGGCCTACTCCTGGCGATTTACGACTTCTACATCTCTGTCCTCAACTTCTACTCCATCCACAACATTCATCTTCCTCCCAACTCCATCGTCCTCCTTGCTGTCTTCTCCTACTTCTGCGAAATGTTCGTGGGAGTGGCCCCCAACCTTCCTCTCTTTTGCTTTTTCTACGCCTTGCATGCGGCCAGGGACCCTTCCACCCCGTCGGGGTGCTGCCACCTTCGCCTCTGAGACGGCGTGGCTTCGCGCTACATCCCGTTGGAATCTAGGTCCAACTGGAAGACCTGGCGCAACGAGTGGCTCTACGTCGCGGACGACAGCGGCATTGAAGCCCTGGAGTTGCCGACCGGGCCGGCGGTCAGCAACCGCACCTGGGGAGCACACATCGACGAGACGTCCGAGCTCCGGACAATGCTGGCCCGTGTGGACCAGCTGCGGACAGCGGGCCTGACGGGAGGCATGGTTCTCCGAGACTTCATATCTCGGAGAATCAGCCCCCTGCACCGCCGTGCTCGCCCGGTTTGGCAGTACACGGGCCTCGATGACGTGACCCGGACGGTCCCCAGAGGTAGGCTACTTGTCTTTCTCTCTCTCTCTCTCTCTCTCTCTCTCTCTCTCTTAGCGACTGCCGCTGAGCTGACGACGCTCTTCTCCCCCTCAACAGCTGCAAGGGACTTAAACTCCTCAAAAGTCGACACCTGGATGGGGCTGCTGGGCGCCCCCGGCGTCATCCCGCCTTTCCCGGTGGGCGCACTCCCGCTTTGCCTCGTGGAGCCTCGGGAGCGCGTGGCGATCACCCGTGCCATGCCTGTCATGGACGCTACAGGACTGGTGAACACGCCACGCCAAAGGGTCCTAACGATCCGGGACCCTCCTCCAGCCGGCGACCAGGGAAGGGGCAAACACCCCGTTGATGACGACGCCCCTAGTGCCAGCCCCAAGAGGCTTCACGTCCCGGCAGGGGACACAACGACCTCAACCGCGCCGCTGGGCTCGACCGGGGCGGGGAGCTCTATGGCGGCCGCGGTTGTGACTTCAACTGCTCCCGTCGGGGTGGTTGAAGTAGACGCTGCCCCGACCATAGCTCCGCCAGCACCGACCCTTCCGCCGCCACCGGCGGCGGTCGATCCGCCGGCCCCGGTTCTTCTACCTGCGCTGGCGGCGCAGGTCGCTCCGCCGCTGCCACCAGCGACGCGAGTGGGGCCGAATCTCACTCCGGTCGCGCCTCGCTTCAGGAGACCTCCTGCCGGGTACTTAAACCAAAGCATGAAAAACCGTTAAGTTCTTTTAACCTGAGAGGCTTACCCCCTTTTTACCTTCTTCAGGGCGACCACCTCAAGTGCCCCAGCCGAAGGCGACCAGGGAGCCGCAGCAGCCGTGACAGCACCGGTTGTGGTGGATGAGCATCAGGGCGACGTGAGTGACCTCCAAGTGGCCGCCACAGGGGTGACCACCGTACCGACCGAGGGTGAGTTGGGCGTGCAGCCCACTCCAGAGGCCTCCAACACTTCAGTTCCGTTAGCGAACGCAGACGCTCTGCTGGCCGCCCTTAGCGAGCTGCACTCCAGCATGAGCAACCGCCTTGCGACGAGCAAGGAGAGGCTGAAGGAGGCTGCCGTGGAGATCAACCGCCTCCGCAAGGAGGCGCAGGACTGGTGCAGCCAGGCGGAGTGGCTGGAGCGGGAGCTGCAGCAGGAGAGGGCGCAAGGAGCCCTCCGTGTCGAGGCGCTCACCAGGGAGCGCGACGTGGAGAGGAGTGACCGGCTCCACATTGAGCTCGAGACCACCTCCATGCTGCGCCCCACCTTTGATTGGATGGTGGCCAGCCTGGCGCTGCTGGGGCTGGAGCAGCCGCCCCCCTTGAGCAGAGGGCACGACACTATGCTTTCTGCATGGGCCGTGTTGCTGACTTCCTCACCCTTATGCCTGCCGCCTTGGCCACCCGATCCAGTCAAGAAGGGCGCGCAGTCGCGGTAGCCACGGCGAAGTACGTGCTGGCGTGCTGCGCTAGCCAGGATGCAAGCTTTGACCCCCTGGCCGTCATCCAGGGGGTGGAAGGGGACTGGGCCCGTGCAGAGGCGCAGGTCCACGACGCAGCCGAACAGGTCACCGGGCAGCTCGAGATGGTCAACCCGGCGCTGGAAGCGGTGATCGAGGACGTGGCTCTTGGGTTGGACGGCGGTCCGGCAAAGGACCAGGGGCCGCGGAAGCCGCGGCGGGCGAGGAGTGAAGACCCTTGACTTAGTTTTTCTTGTCTTTTGTTTTGTCTTCATCTGTAAAAACTCCTGCAAGTTAGCCCTTACTCATGAATGTACGTGCTTCCCTTTACATGTCTTATGCTTGAATGTTTGTCTGCGCGCCCCACTTTGCTGGTTCTGCACGAGCGAACAGGCAGCCGCACGCTTTAACGGTTAGTCGGGATGTAGGGTTCGAGACCCTCGCGCCGGAATACCGCCATCTCAAGACCTTAGGACCTTGCGAAATTAACTACTCTCGCGGTCTCTTGGGACCGAACACTTGGTGAGGCGTGGTAGGGTAGTAGGCTTTCGGTAGCGGTGTTTAAGTCGACGGTTCTCACGGGGACACCCGGAGCGTCACGACCATGTTGAGAACCATGCCAAACCAGCCGCCCGATCGCCCATCCCTTCTCGCCGCGCTCACCCAGTGGTTCCACTTTTACCGTCGAGGTTTCAGAGAGTCGCAAGGTACTGGGGGGCGGCTATGCCGACGTGGCCCACCAGGGCGCAAACCAGAAAGATAGAATGAAGATGACAACTACTTTGAATTAAAACCGAATGCTTGATAAAACAGAGGCTTCCCCGACCAGCCAAGGAGAGGAAAACTCAGTCCGGCTGGTCGGGGCAGACAGCTCTGCAATTACAGCCATTTTAGGGATAGAACTTGCGCAGAAACTCTATGTTTTGCGAGTTCGCCAACTCCTCTCCGTCTTCAGTGGCCAACCTGACCGCCCCGGGGCGAGAGACTGAGACCACCTTGAAGGGGCACTCCCACTGGGGAGACAGTTTGTGCAACTCGGCATGCGTCTGAATTCTACGCAAGACCAGGTCGCCCACTGCCAGTGTTCTCTCGCTGACCTGGGCGGCGTGGTACCGCCTGAGACTTTGCTGGTACCGGGCAGCGTGCAGGGCTGCACGGTCTCCCATTTCCTCCAGGAGATTGGCTTCCTCTCGACGCAAATCTTCCTGGCCTTCCTTCGTGAATGCCGCGACGCGCGGTGACCCCAAGGCCAGCTCCGAAGGCAAGACGGCTTCCGCGCCGTAGACCAGGAAGAAAGGAGTTTCTCCAGTGGCCCGGCTGGGGGTGGTACGAAGCGACCACAACACCGCCGGGAGCTCTTCAGTCCACCGGGCTCCACGCTTATGGAGTCGATCAAACGCCCTGGTCTTGAGGCCCTTCAGCACCAGCGCATTGGCCCGCTCAACTTGGCCATTTGTGAATCATGTGATGAAAAATTGGCTTGATCTTGTGCTGAAAAATTGGTTAGGATTAATCTTGCAAAATTGCTTGCATGAAGGACCAAACATTCAAACATCCAAAAACAGAGACTTTGCATTTGCGCCAGACCAAACATCCAAAAACAGTGAGTTTCGCATGTATGACGGACCAAACTTTTTGGTCTGTCATAAACGTGATTTTGATGCTTTTACACTTGTTCAAGAAATCACGTTTTTCCCATGTATGACAAACCAAATTTTTTGGTCTGTCATACACATGCTTTTGGCGACCTCGTTTTTCCCATGTATGACAAACCAAATTTTTTGGTCTGTCATACACATGCTTTTGGCGACCTCGTTTTTCCCATGTATGACAAACCAAATTTTTTGGACTGTCATACACATGTTTTTTGGCGACCTCGTTTTTTCCATGTACGACAGACCAAATTTTTTGGTATGTCGTAAATGTGCTTCTGAAGGTTTTTGCGCGGGACCAAGTTCTTAAAAACAGTAAGTTTTACATGTCTGTAGGACCAAATTTTTTGGTCCGTCGTGAATGCGTTTTTGCTCGATTAGGGTTTTGAGCAAACTTGGAATTGAGTTTTTGGTTTGACCTTGAGATAATGAAATTGGTGAGAATTTCATGATGCTTGTTTTGAAGTGGACTTTATGCAATGCTCATATGAGCATTTGCATGAACTAATGTTGAGTCAAGTCGCGGACTTGTGCTCGGATTTGTTTTGTGGTTTGTTCATGTGCAGGTATTTCTTGAAGACGAACGTGGTCGATGACGGGACCGAAACTAGGTTCATGGAGGAGCTGAGGTTCGGGACTAGGTTCAGGGAGGAACTGAGGTCTTGGTGGTCAAGGATGTCATGCGGGACGTTCGGCCTAAGAGAATGGTGCACATGAAGAATGGTTAGTCACGTGAGAATGGCAGGAGGTCATTCGCGTGCAAAGTGTTAGTCACGTGAGTATGGCAGGTGGCCATACGCGTGCAAAGTGTTAGTCACGTGAGTATGGTAGGGTTGCCATACGCGTGCAAGAGTTGTACTCGGCCAGGTTGGGCCAAAAGGAGTTGTATACATACTCTTTCTAGATTAGGAATTGTATTCAGAACTCCTTGTGTTTTGCTCCTTTAAATAGGAGGGGTGTCTCCTGTTGAAGGGCATCAAGCAGAGCTGAGCGCATTGAGAGCTTGAGCTCAGCTTTTAGGGTTTGTACTCTTTTGATAAGAGTACTTTAGACAAAAGAAATAAAGATCAATTCTTCTAGATCCTTGCGTGCTATAGTAACCGCGTTGCTACAGTGTCTCTGTTTTGGTTTTTGGTTGCATGCTTGTTCTGGTTCTAAATTGGTTTTTGTTCTTTGAGGTTCATGTCGGGACCCCGAATTTGCAAATCCGGACCCTCTGTGTATTCAACACTAGTCCAGGAACGCGCTAGTGCACACAGTCTTAACATCGGTAAATATCACAATCATACCATTCGATGCTAATAAAGTACTTTTATTTAAATAACCAAACTGGTTACTCGACCTTATGGTCAAGTCACAAATGTACGCCTCGCAGGACGATACTTATTAAAAGAGAAATAGTAGCAGCGGAAAATCAAATAAGGTAACATCGTGGCGCCATCCAGTATACCACAGGCAACTGACTGGGCTCGCTCCCTACGTAGATGGATCCTCTTGGAGCTCCTCCTCCAAAGCTGGTGTAGTCTCCTCTTCAACTGGTGTTGTATTGAGGCAAGGGTGAGTACTTGGTACTCAGCAAGTCATGCTGCACGAATGCAGGCTAATATACTATATGCATGGCTTGGTACAAAGGAATAGCTCAAGGTATATTTGCAGTAAACAGCATTTGACAAGTAATATAAGTAGATTCGAAAGCAGTAGAAACAAGTAAAGCATAAATAACTTTTCAAGAAGTTTAACAACCATCTTCCCATCCTAAACCACATTTCCATCAACATCATTATTAATCCAACCCAACTTTTCAAACCAAGTTATTTTTGAGAAAATCTAACCCTTGACTGTAATTCCCGAGCGATGTCCAATACCGCGGACACGGCTATTCGAATAGATTCTAAACTCTGCAGAGGTTATGCACTTTACCCACAAGATACAGTCAAACACCACAAAGGCGAGTTCCCGTAACAAAGTCTTTCGGAAACTTCTAACAATACAAGTGGTCCTCCCCGGTTATTAAGACTAACCCTTCCCTTCGCTAAGGCGAAGTCTAGGCCAATCAATCGTTAGATGGGTACTGGCCTCGGCCCAGACGCGCTCCCGTACAACTTACACAAAGGTGTAGTTGACCTCCTGAGGTCCCACAGTGCGTTATTAGCAACTTAGTCAACTAGGTCCGTCCCATTCTGAGACATGTGGTTGCACGTTAGACCCAGTTCAAAGGCTTGCAAGGTTAAGTCCTTAGGGTGACCAGGGCAAGACTACCCGAAGAACCAAATCAACATCCCCAATGCCACAACTGGCCCACCTGATTACTCTTGCCACATGCCCCGGTTGAAAACTGTTTATCAAACTCCAGTTGATTACCATGCACCACGTGCCATCAACATCACATGATACTTTTCCAAAACAGGTTCAATATGTCATTAAGTCAATATTAACATTTGATTATCCAAAATCATGTCATGAGCACGAAAGTGTGTCTAAGCAAAGATACTACAACGGTCTAAACCCATGTTGGCAATTTAATAATGTCCAACTAGTAATCCACAACTAGGGTGACAAGGGTCATGGCACATACTTAAGTAATCAAGGTGTCATGCAGCAAATTGGTGTTTATCTAACCCCCATGTTTAAACAAAGTATTTTTCTAATTGAACTAGCATGCAATAGTTTAAATCAAAATAGATTTCGAAATAGGATCAACATGGTCAAAGCACAACTTGCCTTCAAAAAGTACTTGTTCTTGGTCTTGAGTTGGATCCTGAGTCAATACTTCTCCTTCGAATCCTTCCGGCACTTCAACGTCTACTCGTAAAGCGTGCAAATAGCAAATACACGAATAAACAATAGGCAAAAAGTGTCCAAACATCCAAATAAAATCCATAAACAGAGAGAACATAATTTTATGAGTTTTTAGAAAATGGAATCGTCAAATTTGGAGTTAAGACGCAAAAGTTATGATTATTTAAAGTCTAAATAATCAATTAAATAATTTTGCAGAGAAAAACTTTAGTCCAAAAATTAAATAAAATTTATATTTAGATAGATCTCAATTTTATACAAATTTAGAAATTTGAATCACTCAAATCGGAGTTGAAACGCAAAAGTTATAAGCGTTTGAAGTTTTGAAATTCAAATCAATTATTAAACCGATTTATTAAATCATTTTCTTTTTCGGAAAATCATTTATTGCGTCAGCATGGACACGTGTCATCCTGTGATTGGTCCACAGTGACCTGCTGACGTCAGCCGGTCCATGGACTCGGTCCACACTCGGCTCGGGTCTACCGTGGACCCGGTCCACGGCTCACGTGAGACTGACATGTGGGACCACTCGGGTGACGTCATCGCTGACGTCAGCGGGGCTCAGCCCACGGTGCTGACAGGTGGGACCCACCGATGACGTCATGGGTGACGTCATGGTGCAGTTACGGCTAAGCCGCTGACACGCGGGCCCAGCGTGTCAGTGACCACACACGCGCGCGTGGGCGCGGCGGCTCGGCTTCCCGGACACGTGGCACGATCGTGTCCGTTGATTTGAAAACCGACGGCTAGGATTGGATTTGGGCCTCAAGTGCTTGGGGCGCACGGGTTGATCTGGGCCGTTGGATCTTGATCTAACGGTCCAGATCCAATCTAGCCTGGTGCAGTCCCCGCTACGTGGCACGACCTAAGCCGTTGGATCTAGATCCAACGGTTGAGATTAGATCTAGGATTTTCAACGGGGAACTCACCGAGGGTGACGTGGCGCGATCTGAACCCTTGGATCTTGATCGAACGGTTGGTGGAGCTCGGGGTCGGCGATGGCTTCACGGCGGAGTTGTGGCCGGCGCCGAGGACGGCGACCACACGAACGGCGTTGGGGCGTGCTCGGCGAGGTGAAAGGTCTCTTGGTGCGCCTGGCCGGGGTTCGGATCTGGGGTCAATGGCGGGGATGGCGGACGGCGGCGGAATCAAGCGTAACCGCGGCGGAGGGGTGCTATGACTCGGCGAGCTCAGACGAACAAGCGGCGGCGCCAGCGAGATGGCTCGGGGACAGTGCGCCTGAGAAGAGGGCAACCTCGGGCGTGATCCGGGCTTTAAATAGCCTCGGCGTTCGTGCGAGGCGGAAACCTAGTTCTCCACGGCGGCGGGCGCGGCGGCGAGTCCGGCTTTCGGGCGCGGAGACGACGACGCACAATCCGCCCACGTGGCACGATCAACGGCCACGATCGCGTGGGCGCGATCGGATCCGGGCCGGATTCGACCGAAGCGGTACGGGGAAATCCTGACCGTTGGATCTTGATCCAACGGTTGGGATCGATTAGGTTTTGGAGTTGGTTCGGTCGAGTCACATGGCTCGGGTCGGGTTCGGGTCGGACTCGAACTCGAGTCTGACTCGGGCTCGGTCGGATGAATAGTACAAACCCACTCGCATTTTCCAGCGATTTAATAATTAAAATAATTCCCAGAAATTCATTTAATTCATTAAAAATAGCAAAAGACTCAGAAAAATTCTGGAAAATATTTTCTGAGTCTTTTGCTAGAATTTTCCAGAATTTTCAGAATTTTCCTCCATCAACAAGCACTCGCCCGAGTCTCGCATTTCGGACCGTGGGAGAAACCACAATCGGAAGATGGCTCAGGCCGGAAGCGCTCTCCGGGTGGTCGGATCGACTGAAAGTGATCGGCACCTCCGACCATCTCAGTGGCTTGCTCGCCCTGGGGGTTGGCACGGTGGCGCACACCTCCCTCAACTCTCGCTTGTACTGCGAGTTTGAACAGTAGGTGGCGGAGCCATCGTAAATGAACGCCACCGTGTGCTCCGCCTGCTGAAAGGCCAGCGGAGCAGGGTCTTCACCCACATCGTCGCGGTCGTCTCCGCGGTGTTCCTTGAGCCGCTGCTCCACTAGTTTGGACACGACCTGGCAATCGGCCAGATCATGTCCGCCGGTCCTGTGGATGGGGCAGTAGGGTTTGCCCCCGTCTTCTTCTCGGCGGGGTGAATGGCGGTCCCTGCGATCACCCCTCCTGTCCCAGCGGTCGCACCGCTGGGGCTTGGCATCCGGCCCAGCGACCAGGATCTCTCCGGTGCCGGCCTCCTTGCGCTTCTTCTTCTTCTTGTGATCGGAGGCTTTCGAGGTTCCCGCCTCGCTGTGGCCGGAAGGCCTTGCCGCGCGCTCCCGAGCCTCCGCCGCCCTGGCGCACTTGTGCGCCAAGGAGAACAGCTCGGAAGTGGTTGATATAGTGCGGGTAGCCATCTTCTCCCGCATCTTCTGATCCCGAACCCCCCTCTGGAACGCAATGATCACTGATTGCTCGGAAATACAGGGGGATCGTGTTACGACAATGGCTGAATCACCGGATAAATTCCCTCAGGGACTCCCCCTTTGTCTGTTCCAGGGCGTGGAGGTCGTCCTCCACGCCTGGCTAAGTGTAGGAGCCCTGGAAGTTGGCGACGAAAAGGTCGCATAGTTCTTCCCACGAGTGCACGGAGCCTCGCGGGAGGTTCAGCAGCCAAGAGCGGGCAGAGCCCGTCAGCGACGTCAGGAGGTAGTTGGCCATGATCTTTTCAGACCCTCTCGCGGCACGCACCACCGTATTGTAGATCTGCAGGAACTCCTCCGGGTTGGTGGTACCGTCGTACTTTTCGATGGACGCAGGGCGGAACCTCTCCGGCCACGTAGCTTGGCGTAGGCGGAGTGAAAATGCCTGGCATCCAATGTTGTAGGGGGAGCAGCGTCGCTCGCCCGCTCCTCAGCCCCGAGAGGGGGGCGAGGAGTGCGAATCTACGCTCTGCCTGGAGTCAGGGGGCGAGATCTCCCCCTGACCGCTAGGCGTCGGGCGGCCAGCGCGACGTTGGGCATGCTTGCGATGCCCCCTTAGTACATCGCTCAAGTCATCATCGCGCTGGAGCCGCCTTTCGTCTAGACGGGCCCTCAGATCCTAGTGGCCCCTCGCCGGCTTGGGGGGCCGTGAGAAGGGGTGGGAGCATGTGCACGTTCCCCTGATATCCGAGGGTCCTGCAACCTGTGCACCCTTCCCTTGGTTCCGGCCCTCGTGGCCAGAAAATGTTTTGTTGGAGTGGCTGGAAGCCTGCGCATCAATTGCGTGCACGTCCTGCCGCCCAACGCCGGAAGCGCCCGGCTGGTTTGCCGCCTCCACCTGCTGCTGGGCGGCATCCACTAGGCGGGCGATGTCCCGCAGCCACGGAGCGGCCGGGGGTTTCACCCCCTAGCGTAACTGGAGGGTGATCGAGAAGCAGCGGGCTGCATGAAGTTTTCGCGCTGGGGTGTCGTCTCCCATCAACAGACGCCGTCGGACGGGCTGTCCTCCGAGCGCGGAAGCAACACGTGTCCCACCCAGGACGGAGGGACCCAGGAGGTCCGACGCCCTGGCCGGGCGCCGGGATCGGCTACGAGTGCTGCTCTCCTCAGGTTGATCACCGTGCTTGGAACGTGAATCTGTCATGCCGAAGACCGCTAAAGCTTCTTGCAAGCTTCGGGAGAAGGCTGAAGAAGAAAGGGCAATCTAGCCACCGAGCGCCCTACCTGGCGCGCCACTGTCGGCGTATGAGCTAACAGACACCTCCGGATCGGGTGTATATGAAATTCAAATAGGGGGCTTTCGTGGAGATCGCTCGAAAGGTGAAGAGAAGGAATCAATGGCGAAGCTTGCAAGGGGACACTGAGGTTTATCTAGGTTCGGGCCCTCCTAACGAGTAATAGCCCTAGTCCTGTCTATCTGTTCTTGCTTGTGTTCTTGGGAGAAACTGAGACCGGGGTGAAACCCCCGGCCGCCCAACGCCGGAAGCGCCCGGTTGGTTTGCCGCCTCCACTTGCTGTTGGGCAGCATCCACTAGGCGGGCGATGTTCCGCAGCTATGGAGCGGCCGAGGGTTTCACCCCCTAGCGTAACTGGAGGGTGATCGAGAAGCAGCGGGCTGCATGAAGTTTCCGCACTGGGGTGTCGTCTCCCATCAACAGACGCCGTCGGACGGGCTGTCCTCCGAGCGCGGAAGCAACACGTGTCCCTCCCAGGACGGAGGGACCCGGGAGGTCCGACGCTTTGGTTGGGCGCCGGGATCGGCTACGAGTGCTGCTCTCCTCAGGTAGATCGTTGTGCTTGGAACGTGAATCCGTCATGCTGAAGACCGCCAAAGCTTCTTGCAAGCTTCGCTAGAAGGTTGAAGAAGAAAGGGCAATCTAGCCACAGAGCCCCCTACCTGGCGCGCCACTGTTGGCGTATGAGCTAACAGACACCTCCGGATCGGGTGTATATGAAATTCGAACAGGGGGATTTCGTGGAGATCTCTCGAAAGGTGAAGAGAAGGAATCAATGGCGAAGCTTGCAAGGGGACACTGAGGTTTATCCAGGTTCGGGCCCTCCTAACGAGTAATAGCCCTAGTCCTGTCTATCTGTTCTTGCTTGTGTTCTTGGGAGAAACTGAGACAATCCTTACAGACAGAATGGCTCTTCCGAGGTTGAAGAACCAAACCAAATGAATCTTACCGGATCAATCCTTTGACCTCTTCTCCCATGCACCCTGGCTCCCTTTTATACTTGGGCTGGCTGAGGCGCATGGGAGTTTACATTAGTGTACCATACTCATTACACTGCCATACCGTATTTAATTCGCCTGTCACTATTCTTGAATCGCACTTAATGCTCTGACATAGCCGACTTCACCCCGGCCTCGGGCCCCGCGAGCCTGCCGGCTCCACCTCGCCAGGGGGGGATGTCGCCGTGACGTCACCCGTAATAAATGCGCGTGTTGGGAACATGCGCCGTCACACTGTGGCCTTCATTAACCGCATTTAATGCGCACGATACGCATTAAATGCTTTTGATCCTCTGTGTGGTGGCACAGACCACTAGGTGGCCTCGGGAGCTAAGCGCCAGCGGTGTAGCCTGGACGCCACTCGTCTGGCTGGCGACCACTGGCCGACCGCCCGGCGTGGCTCGACGCCACCCGTCCGCTGGGCGACCACCTTGCTGACCGCCAGCGGCGTGGCCTGGATGCCACCCGTCCGCTAGGCGATCACCCTGCACCCTCACTGCGGTGAAGTGGGCACCCTGGTGTAGAATACGCCGACAGCGACTATGATCAATTCGAATAATCATACTTATCAAAATTCCACCAATATAGACATATGCAACTGTGCAATATTCACATGAGGCTTCTAGGTCACTTATTCAATATCTAATAGCCTACTGATCGTTCATACATGTGCTCACTCTATTATATCACAATGTGTGTAACCCACCCATTCGGTCATTTCTATACCACCATAATTGATCCATAATCATTCATTTATCAATCCAAAGTAAATGCATAGAGATCCATAATCATTCATTTATCAATCCAAAGTAAATGCATAGACCTTCTCTAATGGTGTAGGTCTAGTATCCTAGCACCCATAATTCATTCCCCAATTTATATGACACTCCAACCCATTTATATACGATTAATAATTGACCACCGAGTACTCATATATTCATCACATATGACCCATCTAACCATCATTTAAAATATCGAATCCAATTGCATATATGTTGCTTAAATGGCACACAACCACCGATTAAATATGTGTTATAATTTCTACCGATCCTACCTTAGGTGATAAATATCAATTCCACCATATGCATAACACTAGGATCAATTTAATATATTTGACTACCACTTATATTGATATGGATAATTCTCACCGATGCAACATAATCACCTAAGTCGACCATTTCTTTATGTGCTCAGAAAATATATCCATCAACAATCTTGCAACCATCCATCAATATTATCTTGAGAGAAGATTGCCACAATTCCAATCATGTAGGACCCACCAACTAACTTGTATGTCATTCCGCTAATATTTTTCTATGACCAAACAATCCATTAATTTAGAAATTCCAATAATCATTGACCGATAATTAATATTTCCCTCCAACAGTCGAACTAAATAACCAATGTTTGTGCCACTCTAATAATATTCGACTACAACGTGGTAATATGTTAAATTAAATAATCCAACATTCATCGATCAATAGTGAAAAGGTTAGAAGATTGCCTAGAGGGGGGGTGAATAGGCTAATTTTAAATTAAAACAATTTGTTGCAGCGGAAAAGGGACGGATATTCCGAGTTAATATAGGAACTTCCGAAATCTTCGGAACTTCCGTAATTACTTTGGACTATCCGATTAGCACTTGACAAAAGGAGTCAAGTAGAAAGAGCAATACGACAACTAGCTCTAGACAACTAAAAATTGCACTAAAGAAAATCAATAAGATTAATCAGGCAGTTAGAGACAAGAGAGAACACAATAGTTTGATTCCCGGAGTTCGGATCCTTGAGGGGATCGTACGTCTCCGTTGAGGAGGCTCCAAAGAACCCGGGTCTTTTCCAACCCTTTCCTCCCAAACCTCGGTCACACTTGAGGCTTGGTTCCACTATTGGATCCTTTCCTTTCGGAGGCGGAGCCGGCCTTCACAAACTTCTCACGGCGTCCCACAATCGTTGGGGGCTCGTGAGCGACACCTAGCCGTCTAGGAGCCCTTCAACCTCCAAGAGAAATGAATGCACTTGAATCTCAATCTTGGAGAGGTTCTCTACTTTCTCAAGATGAATAACAACTTAGCCCTTGACTTTCAATCACACTTGACAAACTCTCACTCACTAGATGATCCCTAAGATCAAGGAAGAGAGAAAGCTCAAAGTATGCTCTAGAGAATATTCAAGGAGCTCAAGTATTCAGCCAAGGCAAGAGTGTAACCAAACAAAGGTGGAGATGGGGGGTATATATAGTTTTGGTTCAAAACTAGCCGTTACTCCCGCACACAGCCCCACATCGGAACTTTCGAACCAAACTTCGGAACTTCCGAAGAGTGCAAACTACCAGAACTTGGAAAGCTTCCAACAGTCGAAAACTACGGACATCGGAATGTCCGATAACAACTTCGGAACATCCGATGTCACCCTGAGAGGGAACCAAGCTAAACAACACTAAGTCCTCATCGGAATGTCCGAAAATAGACATCGGAATATCCGAACAAAACAGAGAGTTTCCAAACAGGGAAACAACCACTTCGGAACTTCCGAAAAGGCAACTTCGGAACTTCCGAACTAGATAGAGAGCACCCTAAAACAGGACAGAACACATCGGAACTTCCGATACCTACAATCGGAACATCCGAAGCTAACAGAGAGCTCCCAAGCTAAAGACCAATAGGTATCGGAACATCCGAACAAGAAAATCGAAATATCCGACCCTAAAAGAACACAACGGACTAAAGCACAACAATACTTCGGAATTTCTGAAACATCGAAATGTCCGATACTACATCGGAACATCCGACTTGAACTAAAACACAAACTTCATTCCGAAGCGAGAGAGGACACTACTAACTCTGAGAGACTCGACTAAATTCATCTTGAGTGAGGAGACCATCTCTAAGTCAATTTCAAAGCATCCCTCTTAATAGTACGGCAAACCTATGACTTCAACAAGGCGAAGATTACAATCGGAGATGCCGTTTTTCTTACTCTACGAGCTTGAGGATACCCAATTTCATAGATGATCTCTTCTCGAACCTTTTACCTGTTCATGAACTAGTTGAACACATTAGATTCTTGAATCGTTTGTCATTAATTACCCAAAACACTTTTAGGGGGCCTAGATGCACTTTCAATCTCCCCCTTTTTGGTGATTGATGACAACACGATTAAAGACAAAATTTATAAAGCATATGAGAGAATGAATATAGACGGAACTCCTCAAATTGTGCATTGAAAATGGATCTGAGAACAAATGCACTTTTCGAGAGAAAAGAATATGAGAGAGCTCCCCCTATATCCTTGCATAAGAGATTAACACACAATTGACAGGATAAGCAATATGAGTAATTTAAGCAAGTAACAACCAACAAGTCAACTAAGATCTCCAAGCAACAACGATAAAGAGAATAAACGCGATAAACATTCAACAACGAAGTTTTAAACTAACAAATTCAACCAAGTCCACTGACACCAAGACTCAACAAAGGATAGATAACGGATAGATAACGGGAAATTTGTCTTGCATCGCCATCTCTCCCTTTGGCATCAAGCACCACAAAGGATAGAAGAGAGAGAGATGAGGAGACTAATCGGACTCCTCGATGCAGCTTCATCGACCTGCACTCTTCGTCGTCATCCTCAGACTCTGATGCATCAGGTGCTGGAGCAAAGGGATCCTCGATCTCTTCCTCACTCTCCTCGTCCTCTGAACACTCCAGATTGAGATGCCTCTGAATATCTTTGAGTCGCTTGGCATTCTTCTTCTGCTTTTCTGAGTTGCTCTTGCAAAGAACAAATATTGACTTCAAAACCCGCAGAATAGGTGAAGAAGATCCGCTGGGAGCAGAAACTGAAGGAGTAGTAGCAGAGGAGGCAGTCCTCCTGGTGGAAGCCCTGGTGGCTCGCTGAGATGGGGCCTTGATTGCCCTGACTTGAAGTGCCACATGCTTCCCATCACACTCAAACTGCTGTCCAGTCACTTGTTCTATCAAATGCATGATGAATGGAGCGTATCCATAGCTTCTTCTGGGCTCCTGACTGGTGAGTCTGATCTCATTCCAGATAAAGTCAAAGACATCAAAGGGCCTCTGACCATCTTGCATTCTGCTCAGAAGGTTCCTTGTGTATGATAGGACATGAGATGCATCTCCCTCCTTTGGAGCTAGAGTCTTCCTGAACAACCTGTTGAGAATAGCAAAGAAAGGCTTCATCCCCTTGGTGTCACCTGGCTCGAACTCTGCATTCTCCTCATACAAGAAATTCAGATTTGATGCACCAAGAGAGACCTCATTGTGGATCTGATCTCTGTCCCTGGAGTCTGCTTCTGTAAAATCAAGTAACCTGGCAAACTGAACATATGTAGTTTCATACCAAGTTCCCTCAGTCATCCAATGGAGAGTAGAGACTCGATCCCTGGAGACATACATTGTAGCATAGAACTGAGCTATGATCTCTATGTTCCAATCATGCTGAAAAGCCATGATTCTTTTGGTGCCAGTTCTTTCACAAGCTGCAATAACTTCATTGAATATGGCATCATCTGCTGCTGCCATATACTCCCAATCAACACATTGCATTTGGATAACAGGATTCTTTCTAGGATAAATGACTGAAGCATAAAAGTCCTGCTGAAAGAATGTCCAGAAACGAGAGTCAGAGGAAAACTTGTCATTCCTCTTGGGGTTCTCCTCACGTGCCCTTCGGACTTGTGCTGCCTTCCCTTTGTAGTTCACTGGCTTCCTCTGCAATCTAGGGTTCCTCTCAGGCGGTCTCAATCTCGGCATGTCTCTAGGCTGAGACCCTGACGCACCAGCAATTCCCTTGCCTTTTCTAGAGGGTAGCGGTGCTCCACGAGGCACATTGACTGTCTGAGCAGCCTGAGCAGCAGGTTCACTAATCGAAATACCAGGTTGAGATCCTCGAGCTGAAGCTCGCTTTGTTCTTGCCCCAGTTGGAGTTTTGCGCTTTCGACTGAAAGTGGCCTTAGCCGGATCCTGAGGAGGCTGATCACCCTGACTTGGGTCCATTTGAGAAAGCTGACAAGGAATAGATTGATAAGATAAAAGAAACTAGAGAGAACACTGGTTTTAGTGCTGTACTGTCAACATCGGACATTCCAATTTCATATCGAAAATTCCGACATTACATCGGACATTCCGAAGATGAATATCAGAAGTTCCGATATTTTCGGTACAACCCTAAAACTAGGATTCCAACCAGTTCAACCACAGGAAAAGAATGAAATTTGAGATCTGGGCGAAGGAAGTCTACAACAACAAGTCTACCCAAAAGATTTGATCAACAGATCCAAGGAACGTGGAAGGACAAAAAGAGGTTCTAGGGTTTACCTTGGAATTGAAAAACAAAATTATGTAATGGTGAAGATCTTCCAATTCGAGGTGCACCCTTCCTTGTGGTAGATCGGAGTTTCCGAATGGTTGAAGACTCCGAAGACGACAAGGGATGAAGAGTGGAGAAACGTACGGAGGCAAGAGAATAAAGAAAAGAGGTGGAGGGGCCAACCGAAAGGTCCTTTTTAAGAGTTTACACACACTTCGGAAGTTCTGAACTGAGGTTCGGAAGTTCCGAAGAGTTCAAGTTTCCAGCGAACCAAAAGATGAGCAGGATTCGGATATTCCGATAGAAATATCGGATGTTCCGAAGAGTTCAAAAACACATAATTTCGGATATTCCGATGTCTGGATCGGATATTCCGATAAGTGTATTTTTCCAGCTGACAGGAAGGAAAAGATAGGATTTCTGATATTTGAGGAATCCAGACTTTGAGCTAGTGAACTTGGCAGTCATCCTACTTGTGATTTGAGAACATAGCAACAACCAAAACAAAGATCACAAGTGGAATGACCAAAGATGCAAATAACAAGAAGACTTTTTCAAAGACAGATAATTAACTTTGCAAACATTTTACTTTGAGAACACTGAGAGAAGTAGCAATCAAATGCGAGCAAGATGTCAAGTCACATTCCGATAGTCTAGGACATTTAACTCACTTCTCAACTCGCAAAATCGTTTCTCATCAAGAGGTTTGGTGAATATATCGGCCAATTGTTTCTCGGTTCTCACATAGGTAATATCTATGTCTCCCTTAAGAGAGTGATCTCTAAGGAAGTGGTGTCGGATGTCTATATGCTTGGTCCGAGAGTGTTGAACAGGATTGTTGGCTATTTTGATGGCACTCTCATTGTCACATAAGAGTGGTACTTTCTCCATGTTAAATCCAAAATCCTTCAAGGTTTGCCTCATCCATAATAATTGTGCACAACAACTTCCTGCGGCAATGTATTCGGCTTCGGCGGTGGATAGAGCCACTGAATTTTGTTTCTTTGAGGACCAAGACACTAGTGATCTACCTAGAAATTGACAAGTCCCCGAGGTGCTTTTTCTATCCACTTTGCAACCCGCATAATCAGCATCCGAATAACCAATCAAATCGAATTTTGATCCTTTAGGATACCAAAGCCCTAAACTCGGTGTGTGAACTAAATATCTAAGAATTCTTTTCACGGCTACTAGGTGGCACTCTCTCGGAGCGGCTTGAAATCTTGCACACATACACACACTAAGCATAATATCAGGCCTAGATGCACAAAGGTAAAGCAATGAACCTATCATGGATCGATATACCTTTTGATCCACAGGGTTACCTTCTTCATTTAGACCAAGATGACCGTTGGTTGTCATTGGTGTATGAATTGGCTTGGCGTTCTCCATGTCAAACTTCTTGAGCATATCTTTGATGTACTTTGTTTGACATAGGAACGTCCCTTCCTTGAGTTGTTTGATTTGAAATCCAAGAAAGAATTTCAATTCACCCATCATTGACATCTCAAATCTCTTCGTCATCAACCTACTAAATTCCTCACAAAAGTTTTTAATAGTGGACCCAAATATAATGTCATCGACATATATTTGGCACACAAATAGATCATTATCAACATATTTTGTGAAGAGAGTAGGATCGACTTTACCAATTTCGAAACCCTTTTTAATAAGAAAATCCTTAAGGCATTCATACCATGCTCTAGGTGCTTGCTTAAGCCCGTGGCGCCTTATGGAGTTTGTAGACATGAGAAGGGTTCTTATGATCCTCCATTCCCGGCGGTTGCTCAACGTAGACCAATTCGGCGATTGGACCATTTAGGAAAGCACTCTTGACGTCCATTTGATAAAGCTTGAAATCATGGTGAGTAGCAAATGCAACTAATATACGAATTGATTCTAATCTAGCAACTGGAGCATAAGTCTCACCAAAATCCAAACCTTCAATTTGAGTGAATCCTTGAGCTACCAACCGAGCTTTATTTCTTGTGACAACTCCGTTCTCGTCTTGTTTGTTGCGGAAGACCCATTTGGTTCCAATCACGTTTTGATTAGGCCTTTCCACTAGTGACCATACTTTGTTTCTAACGAAGTTGTTAAGCTCTTCATGCATAGCCATTATCCAATCCGGATCTCTTAGTGCATCTTCAACCTTCAAAGGTTCCAAAGTAGACACAAAGGAGTAAAATTCACAAAAATTAGCTACTCTAGAGCGTGTAGTTACCCCCTTTGAATGTCACCGAGAATGTTATCGACGGGGTGGTCTCTTTGAATACTTTGATGCACCCTCGGATGTGGCATTTGAGAGACATGTTGGATTGGTTCAAGGTCTTCATCTTGAGCATCCTCCACGAGTTTGCTTGTACTCCCTAGAGGAATGTCTTGACTTTGGCTTGAAGTAGGAGGCTCGACTTGTGTAGATGAATTGTCTTGTTGTACCTTTTCTTGTGGCCTCACTTCACCTATTGCCATCTTCTTGATTGCAATGCTTGGCTCTTCCTCATTTTCTAGCACATTTAAATCAACTTGCTCTACTTGAGAGCCGTTAGATTCATCAAATGTCACGTCTCTCGCTATTTCAACACAACCCGAAGTTTTGTTGAAAACGCGATAGGCGTAAGCATTCGATCCATATCCTAGCAAGAAACCTTCATCGATCTTTGGAGCGAATTTGGAGTTCTTAGGCTTCTTGTTTAGGATAAAGCATTTACTACCAAAAACTCTGAAATATGAAATGTTTGGTTTGTTACCGGTGAGGAGTTCGTATACCGTTTTCTTCAATATCTTGTGGAGATATAATCGGTTGATGGCATGACACGCGGTGTTGACGGCTTCCGCCCAAAAATGGTCGGAGATCTTGTACTCATCAAGCATAGTTCTTGCCATCTCGATCAAAGTCCGATTCTTCCTTTCTACCACTCCATTTTGTTGAGGGGAGTATGGAGCGGAGAACTCGTGTTTGATTCCTTCTTCATCAAGGAATTCTTCGACTTGAGTATTCTTGAATTCACTTCCATTATCGCTTCGAATCTTCTTGATCCTCAACTCGAATTCATTTTGGGCTCTTCTTGCAAACTTCTTGATTATCCCTTGTGTTTCACTTTTCTCTTGCAAAAAGAATACCCACGTGAACCGAGAAAAATCATCAACAATAACTAAACCATATTTGTTACCTCCGATGCTTATATAAGCAACGGGTCCGAAGAGGTCCATGTGTAGAAGCTCCAATGGTTTTGTCGTCGTCATGATGTTCTTTGCGGGATGACGCGCTCCAACTTGCTTTCCGGCTTGACAAGCGCTACAAATCCTATTTTTCTCAAACTCAACATTCATTAGTCCAATGATGTGATCACCTTTTAGAAGCTTGTCGAGGTTCCTCATACCAACATGAGCTAGCCGGCGATGCCACAACCAACCCATGCTAGACTTTGCCATTAAGCATGTTTGAAGTTTAGCGCTATTTGAGTTGAAATCAACCAAGTAGAGCTTACCCTTCAAATATCCTTTAAAAGCAATTGAGGAATCGTCTCTTCTAAAGACGGTCACATCCACATTAGTAAATAGACAATTATAACCCATCTCGCAAAGTTGCGACACGGATAGCAAATTGTAATTTAAAGATTTAACTAGAAGAACATTTGATATTGAATGATCATTAGAAATAGCAATTTTACCTAATCCCATTACCTCACCTTTACCATTATCTCCAAACACAATATTTTCATATTGTGACCCTTTTTCATCAAAAGATGAAAACATTTTCTTTTCTCCGGTCATGTGGTTTGTGCAACCACTATCAAGCACCCAACTTGATCCCCCGGAGGTATAGTCCTACGAAAACACATCAAGTCTTGTTTTTAGGTACCCAAATCTTTTTGGGTCCTTGCATGTTAGTAATCAATACTTTCGGTACCCACACCTTCTTTTTGCTCACATCATTAGAGTGGTGGGCACCGATATAATGAGCAATCACTTTACCACGGTGATTTCTCTTCAACATATATGATGCATAGTGAATGGGATGAGTTGTATGATGTTGAAGATACTTCTTTGATTCTTGCCCGGTCTTAATGACTTGTGTGGTGGTCAATGGTTGCTTGTCATTTCCTTTGACAAATTTGATGCATTCCTTACCTTTTACCACCACACGGTCATTTCCCTTGCAATCGTACTTATCATATCCTAGCCCTTCTTTATTTTTGTTTCCACGAGTGTTGATTGTTTTGTAGAGGGCATCCTTGGATTGATAAGTCTTGATGCAACCAAACTTTACCAACGCATTCAATCTCTCGTTTTCTCCTTTTAATACTTGCACAAGTTGGGAATTAGTAGAGCAAGCATTAATATCAATATTATAGCAACGAGAGCAACCATTACTAGTGGAAGGAATAGAAGCCATTGAAGAATTAATGATTGGAGAGTTGAGGTCATTAAGAGACTCAATTTGCACTTCAAGAGCTTGAAAATTGTTTTCCAAGCTAATAACATTCTCTTGAAGCGATTCATTTGAACTCTTAAGGATCGTGATTGAATTGTTAGCCAAGTCAAGATCTTTGGTTAGCAATTCAATTTTCTCCTTTTCCGTTGCGAGGAGCTTTTCAAAAGCAAGATTTCTCTTCTTTTCACAAATTAGCAATTCTTCTTGCTTTTCAAGAGTCTCCTCTTGGCTATCTATTCTTTTCAATAGTTTATTGATTTTTGCAATGGTAGATTTGTTTAAGTTGCAAAATAAAGCATCATCATCATCATCATCGCTCTCTAATTCACTATCACTACTAGGGGGTTTTGTTTTAGCCATTACCTTGCGCCCTTTGGCCATAAGACAAATAGGCGCGTCGTGGTCGGAGTCGTTGTCGCTCAATTCCCCGAAGAGTGACGTTGTTGGTGGAGCGGCTTCAATGGCGAGGGTGGCGACTCCTTCATCATCGGTGTCGGAGTCGGAGTCGTTTGAATCCCATTCTTCTCCAATGTGAGCTCGCCCCGAGTACTTCTTCTTGTACGTCTTGTTCTTCTTGAGCGGCTCATTCTTCTTGTTCTCATTTTGGTTGTTCTTCTTCTTTGGACAATCGGCGATGAAGTGTCCAACTTCACCGCACTCATAGCAAGCCCTTTTGGTGTTTCTTCTTCCTCTTGATTTGTCATTGTAGTTCTTCTTGTATTTGCTTGACCCGTCATATTTGAGGAACTTTTTGAATTTCCTCACAAATAGAGCCAAGTCTTCTTCGTCTTCGCTCTCATCTTCTTCTTCATCACTTGATGTTGATTCTTCCTTTTTGCTTGCCTTCAAAGCTATTTGCTTCGGTCTTGAGCTTGAGCTTTGCTTGGCAAGGTTCTTCACTTCTTTTGCTTCTTCCTCCATAAGCTCATGTGATAGAATTCTTCCTAGCACATCATTAGGAGTAAGCCTTTTGAAATCTTTTTCGCTCTCGTATAAGTGTTATGAGAGTCGAATTCCTTGGAGCAAAGGCTCTCAACATCCTCTTCACCACAACGTGGTCCGTCATATCCTTGCTTCCAAGCCCTCGGATCTTGTTTACAAGAATCATCAACCGGTCATACATTTGTTGAGGTGTCTCATCATCATTCATGACAAATCTCCCCAACTTTCCTTCAAGCAACTCAATTTTTGATTCTCGCACGCTTGATGTTCCCTCGTGAGCTACTTGGAGTGTGTCCCATATTTCTTTGGCTTCTTCTAACCCATCCACTTTGTTGAACTCCTCGGGACTCAGCGCTCCAAGCAACACACTCGCGGCTTGAGCATTGCGGTGGATATTTTGTTCTTGTTGCGGTGTAAGCTCCATGTCGTCTTCCGGCATGTCTAGACCTGTACACACAATCTTCCAAACACTGGGATGGAGAGACATTAAGTGCATTTTCATTTTGTGCCTCCAAGCGGAATAGTATGTGCCATCAAAGAAAGGTGCACGCCCGGAGGGCACAGTGATATATGAATGCGAAGAGGAAGTATTCAATTTTTCATAATTGAAAGGAATTTGAGCTCCCTGATTGGATGTAGATGTAGCTTCCTCTTTGCTCTTGCCGGGAGTTCCATCTCCGACCCTCGGACTATTTTGCTCGTCCGTCACGACAACCTTCAATCCGGTGTTGGCCATCACGTTCCTTCAAGCGGTTAAGCCTTCGAGAAGGGTTGGCTCTGATACCAATTGAAAAGGTTAGAAGATTGCCTAGAGGGGGGTTGAATAGGCTAATTTTAAATTAAAACAATTTGTTGCAGCGGAAAAGGGACGGATATTCCGAGTTAATATCGGAAACTTCCGTAATTACTTCGGACTATCCGATTAGCACTTGACAAAAGGAGTCAAGTAGAAAGAGCAATACGACAACTAGCTCTAGACAACTAAAAATTGCACTAAAGAAAATCAATAAGATTAATCAGGCAGTTAGAGACAAGAGAGAACACAATAGTTTGATTCCCGGAGTTCGGATCCTTGAGGGGATCGTACGTCTCCGTTGAGGAGGCTCCAAAGAACCCGGGTCTTTTCCAACCCTTTCCTCCCAAACCTCGGTCACACTTGAGGCTTGGTTCCACTATTGGATCCTTTCCTTTCGGAGGCGGAGCCGGCCTTCACAAACTTCTCACGGCGTCCCACAATCGTTGGGGGCTCATGAGCGACACCTAGCCGTCTAGGAGCCCTTCAACCTCCAAGAGAAATGAATGCACTTGAATCTCAATCTTGGAGAGGTTCTCTACTTTCTCAAGATGAATAACAACTTAGCCCTTGACTTTCAATCACACTTGACAAACTCTCACTCACTAGATGATCCCTAAGATCAAGGAAGAGAGAAAGCTCAAAGTATGCTCTAGAGAATATTCAAGGAGCTCAAGTATTCAGCCAAGGCAAGAGTGTAACCAAACAAAGGTGGAGATGGGGGGTATATATAGTTTTGGTTCAAAACTAGCCGTTACTCCCGCACACAGCCCCACATCGGAACTTCCGAACCAAACTTCGGAACTTCCGAAGAGTGCAAACTACCAGAACTTGGAAAGCTTCCAACGGTCGAAAACTACGGACATCGGAATGTCCGATAACAACTTCGGAACATCCGATGTCACCCTGAGAGGGAACCAAGCTAAACAACACTAAGTCCTCATCGGAATGTCCGAAAATAGACATCGGAATATCCGAACAAAACAGAGAGTTCCCAAACAGGGAAAACAACCACTTCGGAACTTCCGAAAAGGCAACTTCGGAACTTCCGAACTAGACAGAGAGCACCCTAAAACAGGACAGAACACATCGGAACTTCCGATACCTACAATCGGAACATCCGAAGCTAACAGAGAGCTCCCAAGCTAAAGACCAATAGGTATCGGAACATCCGAACAAGAAAATCGGAATATCCGACCCTAAAAGAACACAACGGACTAAAGCACAACAATACTTCGGAACTTCTGAAACATCGGAATGTCCGATACTACATCGGAACATCCGACTTGAACTAAAACACAAACTTCATTCCGAAGCGAGAGAGGACACTACTAACTCTGAGAGACTCGACTAAATTCATCTTGAGTGAGGAGACCATCTCTAAGTCAATTTCAAAGCATCCCTCTTAATAGTACGGCAAACCTATGACTTCAACAAGGCGAAGATTACAATCGGAGATGCCGTTTTTCTTACTCTACGAGCTTGAGGATACCCAATTTCATAGATGATCTCTTCTTGAACCTTTTACCTGTTCATGAACTAGTTGAACACATTAGATTCTTGAATAGTTTGTCATTAATCACCCAAAACACTTTTAGGGGGCCTAGATGCACTTTCAAATAGTTCATATTTTACTTGACAATTGAATTACTTATGTGAAGCAAAAAGCAATAACTATTTATACCGTTGAACCATTAAAACCTAATTAGTAGCTATACCGGTTGAAAGTTGTTGCACTAACATGTAATGCATGCATGCATGAGTATGCAATAATAAATATTTATATGTGATATGCATAGCTAAAATCTACATACGCAAAAATTAAATTGACTACAGGAATTTTACCATAACACTTAGAGCGAATGAATTTGCAGCGGGCAACTCTTTGACCGCATGTGACCAAAAATTGGGTCTGCCACTGAAAATCTAGAGCCACCACCAGCGCTTCCATTGTCGCGTCGGCCACGCAGCATGCCATGCATGCCGTCATCGCCTGCATGCACTCCCGCGCCTGCATGCATGCTCGTATGCACTCATGCGCCGCATTCATGCCCGGATGAACTCCCATGCCGCATGCACTCCCGGGCCCGTGCATGCTTGCGCCTGCATGCATGCCGCGCCGCGTGCATGCTGTCGACACCGCCTACGTTGGCTCGAAACTGGGCAGCGGCCAAGCCATGCCACCATGCGCCTCAGCGCTGCGCCATGGCTAAGCTACACCGCGCGAAGCTGCGGACGAGCTGCGTGGCCATCCCGCTGCGTCTGGCTACGCACTGCGCCAAGTTATTGTGTGAAATCATGTGCTAAAAAATTGGCTTAGAATTGAATTTGCAAAATGTGTTTGTGCTTGTGTCTGACAATTTGACAAGAAACAGTAAGTTTCGTTTTTGCGCGGGACCAAGTTCTTAAAAACAGTAAGTTTTTCATTTGTGCGCTGGACTGGTTTTTGGTCTGTGCTGGATGTTTTTGTGCACAGTTAAGGGTTTTTGAGCTAAAGTAGACTTTATGCAATACTTGTGTGAGTATTTGCATGGACTAATGTTGAGTCAAGTCGCGGACTTGTGCTCGAAATTGTTTTGTGGTTTGTTCATGTGCAGGTATTGCTCGAAGGCAAACGTGGTCGATGACGGGACCGGAACTAGGTTCATGGAGGAACTGAGGTTCGGGACTAGGTTCAGGGAGGAACTGAGGTTTTGGTGGTCAAGGATGTCATGCGGGACGTTCGGGCTAAGAGAATGGTGCACATGAAGAATGGTTAGTCACGTGAGAATGGCAGGAGGTCATTCGCGTGCAAAGTGTTAGTCACGTGAGTATGGCAGGTGGCCATACGCGTGCAAAGTGTTAGTCACGTGAGTATGGTAGGGTTGCCATACGCGTGCAAGAGTTGTACTCGGCCAGGTTGGGCCAAGTAGAGTTGTGTTGAATCTGATTCCTTCTAGGAATAGGAATCGTATTGAGAACTCCTTGTGGGTTGGTGCTTTAAATAGGAGGGTTGTCTCCTGTTGAAGAGCATCGAATTGAGGAGAGCTAGGCGCATAGAGCCTTGGGCTCAAAGTTTAGGGTTTGTACTCTTTTGATGGGAGTACTTTAGACAAAAGAAATAAAGATCAATTCTTCTAGTTCCCGCATTGCTTCAACGTTCTCTTTTTGGTTCTTGTTTGCATGCTTGTTCTAGTTCTAGATTGGTTTTTGTTCTTTAAGTTTTATCTTGATTTGATCCATCAAAAACCTCTCTAGGGTATTGATCTAGTGTTTCTCAAAGTCTAGTTGATCAATCTTTTGTCGTTCTTGTTTAATCTTGAAGTTTTGATTAGATTGATTCTCGTCAAGTTCTGGATCAGCAAGCTTGCGAAGCTCATAACTTTTGATCCGTAAGTCCGATCGAGCTGATTCTTTTTGGGTTCGATTTGTATTGGAATCTAGTTTCTCGTGTTCAAATTTCAGATCAATCTAACTGTTGGATATCTAGGAATTCTTGTTTTACCGAACCTCTGTCATTCTGTTTTTGTCGAAAACGAGGCAATTATTTGGTTCTATTTTGGGGTGAACTTTTAATAGATCAAGAATTTGGTTTTAGCTTCCACACAATCATTCACCCCCCCTCTGATTGCTATATTCGTATACTTCGATCCTACAAGTGGTATCAGAGCAAGGTTTCTCTAATCTATCTTAACCGGTGATTAGATCAATGGATCGTTATTCGACAAAACCATGTGTGTTCGATGGTGTTGATTTTCAGTTTTGGAAGGCCAAGATGGAGGCGTTCATCCAAGCACAAGGCTTCACAATTTGGGAGAAGGTCTACAAGCCATATGAAGTCCCTGCTAACGACAATGTCAACGACACCAATCGCACACATGTTGAAGCAAACAGCAAGGCGCGCAACTTGATCATCCAAGGTTTGGGACGCAGCGACTTTGACCATGTGATCCATCTCAAGTCCGCATATGAGGTATGGAAATCTCTTTGTGATTACCGTGAGGGTTCTAACACTATTAAAGAGGTTCGTCAAGATCTTTACAAAAAAGAATACATGCGATTTGAGATGAAACCCGGTGAGTCGCTAGATGACTTCTTTGCACGTTTCAATAAAATTCTTAGTAATCTTCGTCTTTGTTGAAGTTAGCTTTGATGATGCCTGCTAATGCTAGACAATTGCTTGGTGCTTTAGACATGTCTATTTGGGAGATGAAAGTTACATCCATTAGAGAATCTCATCATGAGTACACTTACCTTAGATGTTCTTTATTCCAAGTTGAAAACTCATGAATTAGATGTTCTTGCTAGAAAGAATGATCATAAATCAATTGCTTTGACATCTCAATCTAGCATATCTCATAATGGTGCTGCTTCAAGTTTTGCTCTATCTTTCTTGTCTTCACTAACCGATGAACATATTGAGCAATTCCCAGAAGAAGACTTGTCACTACTCTCTTCTCGCTTTAACAAAGCTTTACAAAATGTGAGAATGAGAAAGAGAGGTGGTGGTGGCCCTCCAAGATGCTATGAGTGTGGTGATCTCGACCATATTCGTCCAAACTGTCCTAAACTTGCAGGTAAAGCATCAAGGGAGGAGAAGGACAACGACAGAAGAAAAGAGAAGAAGTTCTCTTCAAGTAATAGAAAGAAGAAGAGCTTCATCAACAGTAAAGTTGTTCACCGAGTTCTTTCCGCTCTTGAACAAGTCAATTTGAGCGATGTGGATTCGGAGAGCAGCGAGGACGATACAACTCCAAGCAAGCATGAGTTGACGGGGTTGTGTCTCATGGCCAAAAGTAGCGACAACTTCACCGAGGACAATCACGACAAATGACTTCAATGAGGTAGATCCTTCCTATGATGAATTAGCTATTGCTGTTGCTCGACTTGGTAAATTGCTTGATAAACGTGATAATAAAATTAAGAAACATGATTTTGTTGTTGAATCATTGAATGCTGAAATTGCTAGACTTAAAACGTTGATTCCTGATGATGATGCTTGCAAATCATGTGACTTAATTTGGAATGAGCTTACTTCGCTTAGGAAAGAACATGCTTCCTTGATTGAGAAAATTAATGCTGAAAGTGAGAAAAATGAGAAACATGTTAAACATGCTAGCTGTTCCACTGATGATTTGCATGGTTTAACTTCTTGTTCTAAATGCTCAACTCTTGAATTAAAATTAAAAGATGCAAATGCTAGGGTTTCTCAATTGGTGATGATCTGCTTACACATGAGGTTCTTTCATGCTCAACTTGTCGTAAGCAAAAAGGAAAAGTGAATGTTCCTTGCAATAATTGTTTAACTCTTTCTCGAAAAGTTGATTACTTGGAAAAATCATTAGAACGTTTCACTAAAGGAAAGAAGAACCTAAACATGATTTTGGATCAATCAAAAGTCAGCACTCATAACAAAGGTTTAGGTTTTGATTCTTATGCTCATCATAAATCACATGCTCCCACTGTTGTCAAAACACTTGAAAGTGGAAAATTTGAAATTGTCAATGAGCCTAAGAAAAGCGTCTTTAAATCTATTTGGTCTTTTATCTTCTACTATGATGAATGCAAATGTTGCTTCTACTTCCAAAGCTAAACATAATGTTAAGTACACTTGTACTCATTGTGGTAGAGATGGACATTTAGTAGACTTTTGCTTTAGACTAGCTAAACAACAAAAGAGAGAAAGGTTTAATGCTAGGTCTAATTTCAGAAAGGCACACTCCACTTCTCATTATGTGCCTAGGGTGAAACAAACACCTTTTGATGCTAAAAACACGGGAAAAGGCAAATCTTATTTTGTGCATAAGAATACTCGTGTTGTGCCCTCTTGTTGTCGTCGGGTGTCTCGATCTTTGGATTCCTAAACATCTTATTTCTAACTTGATGCACGAGACCTCGACACTTTTTGCTTCTATGTAGGCTTCTCACGCGAGGAGGGAGAACATGTGGCTAGTGAATTTCGGATGCTCACTTCATATGTTTAGTGATAAGATTTGGTTCTCCTTTACTCATGCATCTCGTGCTAAAAGTGTTATCTTCTGAAGATGCTTCTTCCACCTCTGTTTTATAAAAGGCACTAGTCCAAATGATGCAGTGCAGTGCATATGTTCAGGGGGAGAGTGTCTTTGTTCATAAAGATGATGATGCTGTTGAGGATGAGATAATTGGAGGTTTACATGAGAGACTCTTCCCACGTGCTTCACATCAACAAACGGTCAAGTGAATTTTCAGGTATCTCCATGGTACTCAAGATTTTGGCATTTGGCTTTCTGCTTCCTCATGCATTAGTTTAAGAGCCTTTTCTGATGCTGATTTTGGAGGATGTAGAATTGATAGAAAAAGTACATCTGGTACATGTCATTTCTTGGGCAATTCTCTTATTGCATGGTCATCTAGAAAACAATCTTCTGTTGCACAATCAACTGCTGAATCTGAATATGTGGCTGCTGCTAGTTGTTGTTCTCAAATTCTTTGGATAGTAGCTACACTTAAAGATTATGGGGTTAATTTGGATAGTGTTCCTCTTTTGTGTGATAACACTAGTGCAATTTGCATTGCTAAGAACCCCGTGCAACACTCTAGAACAAAACACATTGACATCAGATTTCACTTTCTTAGAGATCATGTTGAAAAAGGCAACATTGTGCTTCATCATGTGGATACTGAACATCAATTGGCAGACATTATTACAAAACCTTTGTCTTCTTCTCGTTTTGCTTTTATTCGGGGAGAACTTGGGATTGTTCATCCAATGGGTTTGTTTTGAGGGGGAGTTTCCTTGCCAAGTTCTTTCACTTGATAAGCTCACTTTATCATATTTCTTTATATGTTATGTAATTGAGCTAATATATGATAATCTAATTGTCTTACTTGAACTAAAAATGACATTGCGGAATTCCCTGGACTGATTGCCTATAGCTAAATACTCTGTGATATCTTACTCTTCTAGGCTTGTTATTGAATCTTCTTGACAAATTTGGGCTATGAAGCAAGTGTGTTTTCAGCTTTACTCTTTCAAAAGACCTTTTAATCTCCTTGCATGTTTACAATAAAAAAATAAAGGAAAAGGGAATCAGTTAAAAAAAAGGGTTGTTAAAAGCAAAAACCTCAAGTTATGTGCTTCAGGATGCTTTCCCTAAAAGATAAGATGTATGCTTCAAGCATGCCATTCCCTCAAAAGACAAGATGTATGCTTCAAGCATGCCACTCCAAGGAAATAAAAGAAGTATGCTTCAAGCATGCCACATGCAGTTTACTGTTTAAAGATTAAATTGGTCCACTTGATTGGAGTTGAAACTACTTGATCGACCTGATTTGTTATTTGCTTCAACTTTGAGCCTTTGTTTTTCTACTAAAGGTTTTGCTTAGTACTTGGCTATAGTTGACTGAATTGAGGTTGAGATGCATGTCATTCCCTAACTTGTTAAAATCACATCAAGATCATGTATTTTGCATATTATGTGATATATAAGGTTATATGATCGAATGAGCTCATCTTTTTCTATCTTGGCACTCCCTTGTTTCTTCTTGTGAAATCATTACTACAGGAAAAATTTTGAACCTGTTCTCTCTTTTGTACTCTTGATGAATCCATTGTCAAAGGGGGAGAAATTTGGGAATCGTTGAAAAGTTTAAGGAAAAAGGGGGAGAAGAAAAAGGGGGAGTTGTTTTTGAAAATTTGAGAATTTTGGGAGAAGTTTGGAGAATTTTGGAATTTTTGGGCACATTGCACATTCACACACATGTTCCTTCTTAGGGGGAGATTTTGTTTTGCTTTTTGGTCAAAGGGGGAATTCTGTGTTTTCTTACTTTGGTCTTTGATCCTTTGGATTTCAAAATCTTTTGTAAAGTGAATGCCAAATGTTCAATTCTAAGTGGTGTTGCCAATGTTTTCATCAAGGGGGAGATTGTGAAATCATGTGCTGAAAAATTGGCTTAGAATTGAATTTGCAAAATGTGTTTGTGCTTGTGTCTGACAATTTGACAAGAAACAGTAAGTTTCGTTTTTGCGCGGGACCAAGTTCTTAAAAACAGTAAGTTTTTCATTTGTGCGCTGGACTGGTTTTTGGTGCAGGCTGGATGTTTTGTGCCTGATTAAGGGTTTTTGAGCTAAAGTAGACTTTATGCAATACTCGTGTGAGTATTTGCATGGACTAATGTTGAGTCAAGTCGTGGACTTGTGCTCGAAATTGTTTTGTGGTTTGTTCACGTGCAGGTATTGCTCGAAGGCGAACGTGGTCGATGACGGGACCGGAACTAGGTTCATGGAGGAACTGAGGTTCGGGACTAGGTTCAGGGAGGAACTGAGGTCTTGGTGGTCAAGGATATCATGCGGGACGTTCGGGCTAAGAGAATGGTGCACATGAAGAATGGTTAGTCACGTGAGAATGGCAGGAGGTCATTCGCGTGCAAAGTGTTAGTCACGTGAGTATGGCAGGTGGCCATACGCGTGCAAAGTGTTAGTCACGTGAGTATGGTAGGGTTGCCATACGCGTGCAAGAGTTGTACTCGGCCAGGTTGGGCCAAGTAGAGTTGTGTTGGATACAGATTCCTTCTAGGGAATAGGAATCGTATTCAGAACTCCTTGTGGGTTGGTGCTTTAAATAGGAGGGATTGTCTCCTGTTGAAGAGCATCGAATTGAGGAGAGCTAGGCGCGTAGAGCCTTGGGCTCAAAGTTTAGGGTTTGTACTCTTTTGATGGGAGTACTTTAGACAAAAGAAATAAAGATCAATTCTTCTAGTTCCCGCATTGCTTCGACGTTCTCTTTTTGGTTCTTGTTTGCATGCTTGTTCTAGTTCTAGATTGGTTTTTGTTCTTTAAGTTTTATCTTGATTTGATCCATCAAAAACCTCTCTAGGGTATTGATCTAGTGTTTCTCAAAGTCTAGTTGATCAATCTTTTGTCGTTCTTGTTTAATCTTGAAGTTTTGATTAGATTGATTCTCGTCAAGTTCTGGATCAGCAAGCTTGCGAAGCTCATAACTTTTGATCCGTAAGTCCGATCGAGCTGATTCTTTTTGGGTTCGATTCGTATTGGAATCTAGTTTCTCGTGTTCAAATTTCAGATCAATCTAATGGTTGGATCTCTAGGAATTCTTGTTTTACCGAACCTCTGTCATTCTGTTTTTGTCGAAAATGAGGCAATTATTTGGTTCTGTTTTGGGGTGAACTTTTAATAGATCAAGAATTTGGTTTTAGCTTCCACACAATCATTCACCCCCCCTCTGATTGCTATATTCGTATACTTCGATCCTACATATTGTCAAGCCGCTGGTTGTCCTGCCACGGGTCATGGACTACTGCACTGTGCCTGCTAACTGTAGGCTATCACTGTCATGGCCGAGCTAGCACAGCTCCACCAGACAATACACAATGCTACAGCTTCTTTTCCTCATCTCTCTAGATCACTCAAACCAATATGCATGCGAATGATTCTTGCGAAAATTGAATGTATGATCGATGATGAATGCTATAGTGTGACATGCATCGGTTGGGTTTTTGGAGATGAATGCAAGGAGATAATTTTAGAGGTGTTCTTGCTCTCTTGTTGTCGGGACCCGAATTTGCAAATCCGGACCCTCTGTGTATTCAGCACTAGTCCAGGAACACGCTAGTGCACACAGTCTCAACATTGGTAAATATCACAATCCTCAATAAAAGAGAATTAACAGCAGCGGAAAATAAGATAACTTCGTGGCGCCATCCAGTATACCACAGGCAACTGACTGGGCTCGCTCCCTAGCTAGACGGTTCCTCTTGGATCTGCTCCTCCAAAGCTGGTGTGGATTCTTCTTCAACTGGTGTTGTATTGTGGCAAGGGTGAGTACTTGGTACTCAGCAAGTCATGCACAGAATGCAAACTAATATACTACATGCATGTCTTACTACAAAGGATCAGCTCATGGTATGATTGCAGTAAAACAGCATTTGACAAGTAACATAAGTAGATTCGAAAGCAGTAGAAACAGGTTTAAGATCAATAACTTTTCCAGGAGTTAAATAAACATCTTTCTCATTCCTAGTCCACATTTCTATCAACATCATTATTAAACCAAACCCAGACTTTCAAGTCCAAGTCATTTTCAAGAAAGTCTAACCCTTGACTGTAATTCCCGAGCAATGTCCAATGCCGCGGACACGGCTATTCGAATAGATTTTTCACTCTGTAGAGGTTATGCACTTTACCCACAAGATACAGCCAAACACCACAAAGGCGAGTGTCCGTAACAAAGTCTTTCGGAAACTTCTAACAGCACAAGTGGGCCTTCTCGGTTATCGCACACTAACCCTTCCCTTAGCGAAGGCGAAGTTTAGGCCAATCAACCGTTAGATGGGTACCTAGCCGCAGCCCCGGTACGCTCCCCCATACAACTACATAAAAGGTATAGTTGACACCTCGAGGTCCCACATGTACGTTATTAGCAACTTAATCAACTAGGTCCGTCCCATTACAGACATGTGGTTGTACGTTTGACTCAGTTCAAAGGCTTGCAAGGTTAAGTCCTTAGGGTGACCAGGGCAAGACTACCCAAAGAATCAAATCAACGCTCCCGGTGCCACAACTGGCCCAACCGATCATTCTTGCCACATGCCCCGGTCGAAAGCTATTTATCAGATCCCAGTTGATTACCATGCACCACGCGCCATCGACAATCACAACACATGATACTTCTTCAAAGCAGGTTCAATATCTCATTAAGTCAATATTAGCATTTGATTGTCCAAAACATTTCACGTGGCAGGGCTAAGCATACTACATCGGTCTAACTACCCATAATGGCAACTTAATAATGTCCAACTAGTAATCCACAACTAGGGTGACAAGGGTCATGGCACATATTTAATTAACCAAGGTGTCATACAGCAATTTGGCATTTATCTAATTTCCCATAATTAAATAAAGCATTTTCTCATTAAACTAGCATGCAATAATTTAAACCAAATTAATTTGAAAAATGGGATCAACATGGTCAAAGCACAACTTGCCTTCAAAGAGTACTTGTCCTTGGTCTTGAGCTGGCTCCTGAGTCAACACTTCACCTTCGAAGCCTTCGGGCACTTCAACGTCTACTCGTAACACGTGCAAATAGCAATCAATAAATAAAACAGTACACAAGAGTGTTCAAAAGTTCAAATAGACTTCATAAACAGAAAGAGCACATTTTTATAAATTTTTAGAAACTGGAATCGTCCAAATCGGAGTTAAAATGCAAAAGTTACAAGCGTTTAAAGTTTAAATAAACCATTTAATAATATAAATAGAGAAATACTTTGGTCCAAAAATTAAATAAAATTCACCATTAGGTAGATCTCAATTTTATAAAAATTTAGAAATTTGAATCACTCAAATCGGAGTTGAAACGCAAAAGTTATAAGCGTTTGAAGTTTGAATCTATATTTGAAATCAATAAACCGAATTAAATAAATAATTTCTTTTTCGAAAAAAGATTTATTGCGTTAGCACGACACGTGGACCAATCGGGAGCCACCACGTCGCCTCGGGTCCATGGACCCGGCGCACGGCGCGGCTCGGTCCACCGTGGACTCGGCCCACGGCGCACGTGTCACTGACACGCGGGACCCATACTGACGTCAGCGGTGACGTCAGCACGGCCCGGCCGAGGACGGCCGACACGCGGGCCCCACCATGACGTCAGCGGTGACGCCATGGTGCGGTTGGCTGTCCCGCTGACACGCGGGCCGACTGGGCGGCGACCGCGATGGTCAGCCTCCTAGCCACGTGGCTAGATCTCGGCCGTTGATTTGAAAATCAACGACCCAGATCGGATCTGGCTTAACGCAATAGGAAAACTACTCGGCTGATCTGGACCATTCGATCTTGATCGGACGGTCAAGATCTAATCTAACGCTAAAACGTGGGTTAACGCTAGCCGTACGATCTAGATCTAACGGCTGAGATCTATCTAAGCACGGTGCGGTTATGGCTACGTGGCACGATCTAAACCGTTGGATCTAGATCCAACGGTTGGAAACAGATCTAAAACTAAAACGTGGAAATTTACCCGGGGATGACGTGGACGAATCTGGGCCCTCGGATCTTGATCGGACGGTTGGTGGAGCTCGAGCGACGGCGACGGCGTGCGGCGGAGCTGGCTCACCGGAGACGAGGACGACGACCACGGCAACAGCGTTGCGGGGCCTCTCCGGCGAAGTGAATGGTACTCTCCGACGCGGCTTGACCTTGCGGTTCCGGATCTGGACTCAACGGCAGCGGAGGACGACGGACGGCAGCGGAAACGATGCTTAACCGCGGCGAAACCCTAACGCAACTACGGCGAGCGATTGCGGCGCAACCACGGTGGCTTGAGCTTGGTGGGTTAGGGCTATGGGTGCACAAGGAAACGGAGAACACGATGGCGGTGGCGGTGCATTAAATAGGCCCCTTGGCGTCCGTGAAAATCGCGGAAACCGAGGTCCACACGGTTGCGGCGACGGAATCCGAAATGGATTCGGATTGGGTGACGTGGCTCAACGTGAGCCGTTCGATCTTGATCGGATGGGCACGGGGTTTGGGCTCGGGTTCGGCTCGGTGACTTGGCTGGCTCGGTCGGAGTCGGACTTGGGTGACGTGGCTCAATCTCGGCCATTCGATCTTGATCGGACGGTCGAGAGGGTGAGGGTTAGGTTGGGTTCGAGTCGGACTCGGAATCGAGTCAGACTCGGGCTCGGTCGGAGGAATAGTAAAACCAACTCGATTTTCCAGCGATTTAAATAATCCGATTAATTCCCAGAAATTCATTTAATTCATTAAAAATAGCAAAACACTCAGAAAAATTCTAGAAAATTTTTTGGAACATTTTGGACTCAAATAAAATATTTCCAACAAAATTTTATTTGCAAAATTAAATTCTTTAATTATTTGAAAAGGGAATAAATTCAAATAAACTCCAAATAAATTCCAGAAAATTCCAAAAATTCTCAAAAATGCCAAACCACATTTGAATTTAAGAAAAGAAAATTTTTGGGGTGTTACACTTGTTCTTGTGGTCTGTCTATTGGAGACGGAAGAAAATGAATGGAGGGAGAGAGAAGAATGGGGAGAAGGCATGTGTGTTGGCTATTTAAGGAGGGATGGGGGAAGAAGAAATGACAGTGATGGTGTGCTGCATAGTATCTGTTCTGCCACTACTTCTCTTCTTTCAAAAATTACTCAAATGATTTTGCATGCGAAATTTTATTACGAAAATGGAATGCTCACACGATGGTGATTGCAAGAGTATAACATGCATGGTTTGATTTTGTGTTCTTGAAGGAGATTGCGAAGATAGAAGACAGAGGAAAATAGTGTTGTTATTGTGTTTCTTCTCTGCTGTCTAAAAAGAATGGATGCGTAGGAGTGCCGCATGGTGTTTGCTCTATTAACTGCCACTACTCCTTTTCTTCTTTCTGAGATTACCAAGATAATTCTGCATGCAAAGGATTTTTGTAAAAATAGAATGCACAAATGACGAGGAATACAATGGTGTAACATGCATAGGTTAGTTCTTGGTTCTGCTAGCATTTTGTAGTTGGTTTTGTAACAATGGCACGAAGAAAAAAGTGGTGGCTTTGTGCTGCTGTTTTTTTCTCTATTTCTTAAAATTTTCCTTAGTGATCATGCATGTGAGGAAGATGCTGCGCAGTGACATCGACGTCTCCCGCTGGTAGTTCTTGTGGTACTGCCTCAGGTCCGTCGACCACTTCTGCACCCACTCCTCACCGACCAACGCGTTGATCTCCGGTGACCCCCGGATCTTCTGCAGCATGTACCGCTCGTTGTTCATCAGAAAGGTGCTGCATAGTGACGGGTCCTTGTACAGCCGTGACTTCGCCTCAAGGTTCACGTGGAGGACCTCCATAACCTCCATCAACTGTGCCGCGAACGGGTTGCTCTCGATGGACGCGTCGTGCCCCGGGGCGTCGTCGAAGTCCGGCCGGTGGTGCTCCCGAAACACCTGCTCCAGAGTGTTCCTATACTCGCACGCGTATTTGAGGTAGTTCATGATGTAGCGGGTGAGCAGGTGCACTGCGCCGTCCAGGGCAGGCTGCTTGCTAGTTTCGGCACGGATGGAGCTCTTAAGGTCGCAAAAGTTGGCCGTGGCCGACTCACCAAGGCGAGACCGCATGGAGGCGAGCTTGGACTTGAGGTCGGTTAGGGCGTCGGTGCTGCTGCTATCATTGTTCGAGGCCTCGCCATTAGCCATGGCGGAGAGGAACGTGTCGACGATGGGGGTCGCATCGCGGATGGCCTCGTACATGTCGAGCACCTTGAAGAGCTTCTCGGCGGCGCTCTTGGTCATGGCCACGGCCTCCGTGAAGTTGAGCATGTGGTGCATGGAGCAACACGCGAGGTCGGCAAAGATGCCGCGGTCGATGCCGTCGTTGCCGCCAGCGAAGACGTGGGTGCAAAGGTCATGCTCGGTAGAGAGACCGACATTGATGTCGAACTGAAACGCCTTGATCCACATCGTGATCTCTGACTGGAGTGCCTCCCACGACATCTTCACCACATCGTTGATACTCGCCTTCTTGTACCCGAGGCTCTGCAGCGTCATGTCCAGCGCATTCCCGCTCGCCACTAGGAACACCTGCATGCACTCCTTCACGTACCCCACCGTGATCATCGCGTCCACCATGGCACGGAGCCGGTCGACGGTCTTCGCCGGGAAAGGCTGTGAGACCTCGCCCCCTGGGGCGCTGCTGTCCAAGGACGGGAGGACACACCGGTCGGGCTCGCTCGCATGCCTGAATGACGACGGCCTCCTCATGGACTTGGAACTGGTGCTCCCCGTGTCGCTGGCGTGTGAGATCTTGGCTATGCGGATGTCCTTGAGCATCGCGTGGAACTCATCCTCAATGAACATCTTGGCGTGGTGCAGCACGCTGATGACGCGGTGCACACCGATGGTGTACTGGGTCCCCTCCGTGTTCGCGGTCAGCGCAGACGCGAGCGTGGCGATGCGCTTGATCGCGCCGAGGAGAGGCGGCAGCTCGCCTGCCTCATTCACCACCCACTTGTCATTGGTGCCTTCCCACTGCGCGATCTCCTGCTCAACAGCGGCGGCGAACCTATCCAGCGTCACCTCCGAGATTCTCACCTGCGCGTCGCCATCCCGACTGGCGAGGGAGACGTCGATCTCCGCGGACAGCGTAACGATGTCCGGCTCAGTTGCCTTATCACCACCGGCCTCACCGGCTTTCTCACCATCATCCTCGATAGCCGTTTTGCCGCCAGCATTATCGATGTGGCCGTCGCTTTCCCTGGCCTCCTCCTTGATGTGCTCACTGGGCTCACTGAGCTTGATGGCGCCGAGCGAGAGGTTGCGGACGAGCTTCTCCTTACGGGTGGTGGCCGGAGAGAAGCTATTGGACTTGAGTGGTGGGATCCTATCCATTTCTCGTGGCTGCTGCCGGGTCCGTCAAAACCAAGCTCTGTGTAATGGCTCAATGGTGCGGTCGCTATTTGGGCGTATGGTTTGAGAGGCATGCAAAGGTGGAGAAGAGAGAATGGAGGAGGAGGTTTTAGAGAGAGAGAGAGAGAATAGGCAGGGGTGGCCGGAAGTTGAGGGATGCATGATTTGAAAGAGTCTGTCTCTCTGCTTTTAGCTTGAATTATTTGCTAAAGAAAGCAGAGGTGACAAGCTCGCGTTCCTATTTGGGGTCCAGCTCAGCTGCGATGTGGGCGCACCTGCCCGGATCATTCTCTTCGAGCTGCACGGCCTTCGTCACCCCGCTGGGCTGGATTGCTGCCTTCTGGTGGGCGTTCTTCATGGTCGTCTCCGGGCCTGGCTAGGGCAGTAGGCCGGCGAGAGCTAGGGCTTTACTCTCGCAACCGTGCGCCGCCTTGTGTTCACCCCATACTGTGATAACGCCGTTGGGTCCCGGTAGTTTCATATAGCGATGGCTGTAATGGTTGGCCGCCATGAACTTGATCAAGGCTGGGCGCCTGAGTATGGCGTTGTAGGGGAGGTTTGTATCAACCACCTCGAAGGTAATCAGCTCAGTGCGGAAGTTGTCCGAGCCGCCGAAAGTGACGGGCAGGACCACTTGCCCGAGGGGCATGGTTGAGCTGCCCAGGACGATCCCAAAAAGGGGCAATACCTGTTGTCGTACTTCGGTCGCTCCTCAACCCCCTATGACTGGACATCGCCGCGCTGGGACCCAGGTTGGCGGTTCCCTAGTTGGGGCAGGCGCGGTGCTTGTTGTGTTCAGGCCAGTCCTTGCTAAGGTCGAGGTTCTCCCTGGGCTGGCCCTCGTGCTTCCATCACCTCATGTTCGTTGTTCAACGCCGTGAACACCCGCGGCCAGCCAACTTTTTTGCGATCCCTCTTCCGCTTGTTAGAGATTGGTGCAGGATCGTACCTTTGGCGTCGGACGGACCGATTTCCCCAGGGTTGGGGGCGAGCTTGCCTTGGTCGTAGTCGCATTTCCAGCGCACCGCGTCGTCCACATCCGCGTATCGCTCCACCATGCGGAACAGCTTGTTGACGTTGAGCCTTGGCGTGATCTCCAGATCTTCAGTGAGGCACCGATCGTGGACGCCAAACTTGAAGGCCTTGATCATGGTCTCTTCAGAGACGGTGGGAATTGAGTTCCAAGTGTGGATAAACCATCACACGAAGTCGCGGAGGGGCTCGTTCCTGCCCTGGATAACTTGATCTAGGTCCTCCCTCCCGGGCCGCTCGTAGCAGCTCTAGAAGTTGGAGTGTAGGGTGTTCCAGACTTGGCACCATGATCGGAAGGAGGCAGGCTTCTGATTGAACGGCCAAGTACGAGCAGCACCATCCAATACGGTCGGGAGGTAGTTGGCCATTACCGCCTCGTCTCCCCCAATTATCAAGATTGCCGTCAAGTAGATCGACAGGAACTCGTCGGGGTTTTGAGTCCCATCGAACCTCTCGATTGGGGCGCGCTTGAACCGGACTGGCCAGCGCACCTGACGAAGGTCGTCGGTGTATGCCAAGCACCCATAAGCAGGCGTAATGTCCCGTCAGAGATGGTCGCCGTTGCTAGACCCGGAACTTCGGCTGTCACAGCGACCGGGCACACGACCGCACAGGTCGCGACGATGAGCGCGGGCATCACCCAGGTAGTATCGCAACCGCTCATGGACTTTGCAGTGCCTGGGCGGGGTGTCTGGAGATGGGCTCCTAGTCGTGGTATTGTTCGAGCGGGTGCTATTGTGACTCGACAGGCGCCGGATGTTCTCCCAGGTCGCGTTCGGGGAGCGGCGATGTAGGGGCGTCTGGGATGCGTCTTAGGTTCAGCGTCGCAGCGACCGGCAGGAGCACTGGCACCGACGCGAAGAGTTGCCATTGCTCGTGGGGGAGCGGGAACTAGAGTGCCGGCTCTGACCCCGTATGGGGGATGTTGCCGAAGAGGTCTGACCTTACCTGAGCGGGATCAGTCATGACTTTGGCGATGGTGCGTAGACATTCGATGGAGCGAGGGAGCCTGGACAGCCCGGAGGAAGCACCGATCTCCCCACGCTCTTCCCGTCGAACGGTGGTTATCGCCTGGTTGATGGCGACCTGACCCTTTCGACGTGTGTCTTCGGGAGTTTTCTGATCGCGGTCTTCTGTCTCCGCGTTCGCCCGTGATCGCTGGCCACAAAGATGAGTTGATTGCGAAGTGGTGGCGACGGGGAAAACAGGGACGTGGACCCCCCGCACTCAGGAGCCGAATTCGACCCCGAGTTCGTCGAAAACCTCCTAGAGACGTGCGCCATGACTTTGTTGAAGTTGTTGGAGCAGTGATGTTCCTCCAGAGGTTCGAAGCCTTCGTGCCCCACGGTGGGCGCCAGCTGTTGTTGATCGGGATCGCCTGATCGCAAAGATGAAACCGAGGGGGTGCATGAACAGGGACCTGAAGGCGAGCTTTGTCCCTCAGGAGATCGGCATTTGCTATGGTTACGAACAAAGAGAAGAAAGCAAGAGACGCGAGGATTTATACTGGTTCGAGCCCCCAGTCTGGGTAATAGCTCTACTCCAGTCTTGCCCTGTGGCGGAGGATTTGATTATGCTCGAGTACAAGTGGGTGTCTATCTCTCTGTCTTTTTTCCCTGCCTACTACGTTCATCCGCGGAGGGTTTTGTACCCCTCTCCAATCAGGAAACAACCCACAAGATTCTACGCGATGGTGATTGCAACGGTATAACATGCATGGTTTAATTTTGTGTCCTTGAAGGAGATTGCGAAGAGAGAAGATAGAGGAAAATAGAGTTGTTATCATGTTTCTTCTCTGCTGTCCGAAAACAAGGGATGGGTAGGAGTGCTGCATGGTGTTTGCTCTATTAACTGCCACTACTCCTTTTCTTCTTTCTGAGATTACCAAGATAATTTTGCATGCGAAGGATTTTTTGTAAAACCAGAATGCACAATTGATGAGGAATACGATGGTGTAACATGCATAGGTTGGTTCTTGGTTTTGCTAGCATTTTGTGGTTGGTTTTGTACGATGGCATGAAGAAAAAAAGTGGTGGCTTTGTGCTGCTGTTTCTCTCTCTATTTCTTAAAATTTTCCCTAGTGATCATGCATGTGAGGAATCTTAGCAAAAATGGGATGCTTGAGTGGTGAGGATTGAGGTATATAGCATGCACTGCATGATTTTCATTTCTTGGAAGAGATTGGAAGGAGATAAGTTTGGAGAAGCTTGAGGAGTTTTTACTCTTTTTGTTATTGGGTGAAGAAAAGGCATGAGGAAGAAGAGGCAATGAATGAATGGGGTTGTTGCCAGGAAAAAGGAGGGATGGGTGTATTTATGGTGCTATCCTTTGTCCTTTAGCTACTGGTTTATTATGTTGCTGTAAGATTTTATGGCGGAAATTTTTTTTTGTATTGGGTTTTGGACGCAAAATTTTATGCATAAAACTAAGTATGGTTTGCATCTTTAATTTATTGATGCTAATTAAATTATGAAACCAACTGTAGAAAATGGGAGCCAAAAATCGGGGTGTTACAGTGCAGAGGCTCTCGGCGGCGGTCGGATGCCTAGATTTGGTACGTGGTGGAGGCAGCGGCCTCAGCCGCGCGGTCCTCGAGCGGTGGGACGGGGCGGCGTCCGACGGCGGTGCAAGTGGCTCATCTCGCTTTGGTACCTCATCTGAAATAATATATCCACTGTAGTCAGCCGCAAAGGCCTTTGATGATTTCCTGATTTGTTTCTATTTAATAGTTCTAGTACTCTTATATTCAAACTGAGTTTAGCGATGCACATACAAAAAAATAGTTCAAATAATATGTCCATTGCAGTCAGCCACAAACACCTCTAATAATTTCCTGATTTATTTCAATTCAATAGTTCATCTACCTGCCAGTTACAAAGAAGCAATCATTATTGTGAAGGGCACAAAACTGCTAGTCCTGATTTGGATGATTAATTTACCAAATGATGGGTGTAAAATCTGGAAAATAAAACTTAAAGAGGTAATGTTTCCTACCAAATTAGTGGATCTGAAGCTACTTTTTCAAGTCGAAATCAGCTTAGCATGATGTATTGGTTGTAATGAGGGTACTTGCACTCTTGAAACAATGATTATGTTTTGATTGAGTCTATAGAATGTTATACGTAGAACTAAAGTAGAAAAGTCCAGGCTTTTTCATATCTTATTATTTCGGTTTACCAAAAACCGAATTAACCAAACTAAAATATTTCGGTTAATTCGGTTCGGTTTTTGAATTTATTCGGTTTGGTTCGATTTACAGTTTTCAGAAATTGAATTATTTTCAAACAGAACAAACCAAACCAAAAAAACCAAATTAACCAAATGCCCACCCCTAGACTTCATAGAAAATTTTGGTAAGTTCTTCGAAAGGCTAAGATCGATTTTGGAGTTTCGGTGTACAACCTGTCTAAATTTTCTTTTCTCTGTAGCTCTGCTAGATGTTTGGATCAGTTTTGCACGTACACCAACTTTGCTACCACTACTACACAAAGGCTTATATTAGACGCCTCATCACAGACGGTTTTGATAAACCGTCTGTGATGAGAAATATCACTGACGTTTCTAGTGCAACTGTCAGTGGCAACATCACAAACAATTCTATTCAGAAATCGTCTATGATATACAGCAATATCATATATGGTTTTAGTATAAAACCATCTATGATGAATCCTGTAAATATTATAGACGGTTTAACATAAAATCATCTATGATATATGACTATCACGGATGGTTCTAGCTACAAACCGTCTGTGATATGAATGAGACTTACATAAACATACTAAGGTTCCTCGTGTAGACCTTAACATTTAGCGCATTTCACCTCCCCCAAACCTTAGCCCCCTGTCATTATCATCCTCAACGACCTCCTCCCGAACATCCACCCCCTTGGTGACCTCATCCCTGACGTCCTCCCCCTCGGTGCCTCCCCAACCCCCTGCTCCATGCTACCTCACCCGGTTCCCCAGCTTCACGAGCAGCAAGGTGCATGCATCCTTTCTCTTTCTATTGGATCCTCAACCATCTGAGATATGTACAATAGGTTAGTTATGAAATGTCATGATGGTCAGACATTTTGATATATTTCTCTTTCTATTGGATCATATGTACAAAAATTTGGAATAAAGTGGCCTGACATTTTGATATATTCCCCTATTTCTCCATGTGCATAAATGCTTTATGAAATATCGTGATGGTCAAAATTGTGGTTGAATTTGTGCAATAGGATTGTTTCCTATCAGTCGAGCGTTCGTCCCAGCAAGTATCATGGGATTAGGCAAGGCCGTCCCAGTGCATGTGTGGCAACAAAGGTCCTTCCCTGATTACTATTTTGACGCAACAAATAGCAGTCACATGGTGGATCTAAAGGCCAAGTTTGCAAACATTTGTGAGTTGCATATCTTTTTTACAATATTTATATACAACAAAGCATGCATGTAGCACTGCTACAGAAAGGCTTATATTGGATGTCTCATGGAGAGTTTATAGATTGATTATAGATTCACTAACTGACAGGACAGAACAATTACTTTTGCTTCTTTTTCATATAGGATGATCCATACTCTATTGCAGCAAGGGGGAAAGCATTCCTCATGTTCTTGTTGAATGTTGATCTGTCCAAAATTCCAAATTATAAAATTAACTAACTATTGAGTGACCTCGGAGTTTGGCCTCTTTGTACCAATCACCATCCGAAAGAACATTACCCAGTGAACATTACAAATGTAATGCAATGATGCATGAATCCCATCATCGAAACCAAGAGGAACAATGAGTAATCCCATGTACAGAAAAGAAAGCACCAAAGCACTATTTGTTGATTTGAGAAATATTTCATCTTTTAGTTAATTTTCTTTTTAGGGATTTGGCTCTTGCTGATGCTAACAAAAAGCTGAAGAATCTTATGACAAAACTAGATTTTGTTACTTCTCAATTCCTCTCAGAAAAAGAATCATAGGAGAAGAACTTGGCAAGTGTAGAGGAAAGCTGGAGATGTAAAATTGACTTGATCTGCTTTAGAATTCTTTCTCCTTTTCTTATTAATAGGGGTCGATGATATAAAAATATGAAATATTTTCAATGATACATTAATACTTTTAGCTTGAGTGCATATAATTCAATTCCTAAATGTATTGTCACCCGACTTAATCATTAATATTTGCCCATCTTGCATACAATAACTTAATAGTGTGTTGCTTGCTAAGTACGTCCTTGCATCTATGAGAGAAAATGTTGACGGATTCTAAAGTAAAATCCTATTCTATCCACAATTCATCCTGAGAGTTGCCATGTTCTGATTTATATTTTCACTTTATCCTCTCATCCCCAAATGAGAATAGCACAGGTAATCTATTTTCACTCTAGTTTTGTACAAAAACAAGATTATTTTGATGGTTCTCTATTTCATAAAATACAGAGTTGATTAAATCATCGTATAACCAATGGCCTAATCAACTCTATATTTGACAGATCACTAAATAAAATCTAATATTTCTTTAAAAAAAATTGTGAGGTCCTGAGGCAATGCTAATGATTATAAAAAAAATTTAGATGATGATCAGTCCTATATATTTTTTAAAAATTCTGTTAGTGCTACTGTCTTTGTATATGCTCTTCTATTTTTGATTTTCTAGGGGCAATAAATAAAGTCTAATATTTCTACAAATTTTAATAAATGATCCTTGGAAATAATTTATGATTCCAATAAAATTTTAGATCATAATCAAGCTTGTAAATGTTTATAAATCTGACAGTGCCCCTATTTCTTTTCATTAATTGTTGTTTTTGATTTTTTTAGAAGCACTAAATTAATTAAAAAATATTAAAATTTCTCTAAGGTGTTTTACAAATTAATTCAGATTTTATGAAATTTTTTCTAATTTTTCTTTAGTGTGCCGAAAATAGTAAAAAAAACGCTCAAAAATTGGTAAAATCGGTCAATTTTTGTTTCTTTTCGATGAAGTTTGACCATTGATTTTAAAAATTTTGACTGCAAAGTTGTTTGATTTCTATAGATTTTCAAGCAGTTTCTGCTGATAATCAAAAAGTGGTTTTCATTCCGAAATCGGTGAACCGATTTTGTTAATCCTTCCAACATGACACTCGTGCTCTTTGGCTTGCTCTTCTGGAGCATGCAGCTTCGTGACACAGACGCAGCGTGACTCATTAGGCCGACACGCAGGTAACCGAATATCTACTGTATTACATGGGGAAGATTTGGAGCCCTCTCAAGGCATCCACCTCACCCCCCATGACATTTTGCAAAAAGGCCCCTTTCTTTTCTCTAAATTATGGATAGGTCCCTGTAAATTACAAAGAGGTCTTTTGTGATTTTTCGTGAGTACAAGAAAAATGTTTGCAAATTGCGTTTAGGTCCCTAGTTTGTTACTTTACGGAAAACCCCCTGCTAAATACGAATATCGAACGAGCCCTTTTCTAATTTTTCGTAATAGCGATTAGGTCCAAAAATAAAACAAATAGGTCCCCGGTTTTTACGTCCAGGTCCTTTCTCCGTTTTTCCCGAAAAAAAATGTTTTCGTCAATAGAAATATGTGTGCAGCTCTATCTCTAGATTTTTTTTGTAACTCGATATATAGTATTTTTCGGAAAATGTATTATTCACCGGTGAACGTATAGAGTGTTAAGATCGCTCCGAAAAAAAAATATGTTTAGTTTCTCCTGCAGTTTTTTTAAAGAAACAAAATAGAGTAAATTTTACACGGTGCGGCGTGCACCGCACATTCTGGCTAGTTATGCATGAATTGTACAAGGGCTACTATTATTCTGCAACTGAATTGCATAGCGTGTAGAATGCAATTACCTCTTTATTAACGTCAGATTAATCTAGTTTTCAAAATATTTCAAAAACTATAAATTAAAAATTTTGATCACTAAATATTTGATAGAATATATTCATAAGGATTCTAAAATAACTTTTAATTTTTTCATAGTCATTTCTATTTTTCATTATAAGATATAATAAATAATCTATATTAAAATGCAGTTTATGTGATTAATTGTTTGCTATGTCAATATATATCTGTACTGTGTATTAGATGTATTAAGGTCTTCTTTATCTAATTTAGAGTTAAGTCTACAACCTGACAAACCGAAACTTTTACACGCGATGATAACATGAATTTTCAGCACTTAGAATGAAACGAATTATACGCATGTTCCACCTCTTACAACATATATAATAATACATTAAGTGCTTGAAAACTCTATGGCTTAATCGGGAGACTTCAATTACAGAGCACTATACCTTTTTCTCAAACATAAAAATTAAACAATATACAACACAAGAGTATGGCAAATGAGCATGTCACCTCCTCATACAGAGACACTCATGGCCATTGGATACTTAACGCACGTCAAGATCCTTACCACCTCTATAATTAACAAAAAAAATATTTAATTGTGAAAACTTCACTATAAATATCTAAACTTAGGAAATATTATAATTAATATATTTGCATGATCTAGGGTGCTCTACCAAAATATAAGTCCTGCAAGGATAGGATTGAATCCTTATAGAAATATTTCAATGCTTCTCTTAACAATGTCTCGGTATATCTTCTTCTACATGAGGTTGCGACAGAAAAAAAAATCCTCAAGAAAGGGCATCTTCAACCAGAACTTGTTGCGGGACCTAGCCCGTTTGGAACACATGATTTTTACAAAAAAAAATAAAATTTGCTAGAATATTACAGGACAGTTCAATTCCCACATGAATCTATAAAAATGCATGTGTTCAAATGGGGCCTTAACATTGAGATATTAGGAGCTGTGAAACATTCATGTGTTTTCTACAACAAGAAAAGAATTTGAGATGCCTTATAATGTAAGGACTAAAGGATTGGCATTTGGTTAGGTACCTTATAGTGATTCTGGTAGCAACAACTTTGAGCAAGTGGTTTTATGGTATCTCGTACTACTCAGGGTTTTGAATATCGTTTCGAGCTCATTTTTCGTGCGTCCACCGGTACCGAAATTCGTCGAATTTTGGTCGAAATTCGATGAATTTCGAATGGTTTGAAAGTCAAATGAATTTGAAAACTGGTCAAACACATGAGCGAATTTCCATCAAAAAGCTCGAAATTCGATCGAAAAGCACCGAAATTCGGTCGAAATTCTCGAAATTCCATTGGTTTGGATGGGAAAAATGTGGATGAAAAAAATAAAAGAAAAAACAATATGAAAGAATACAAAAAAAAATTGGCATGACCTTTGCTATATTTTAAACAATCTCAAGTTGCACCAATAATAACATTTCATTTCAACACTGTTCACAATTCAATTCAACAAATCCACATGGTGATGTACAAATATACCATGGCATTCATATAATTAAATATTAGATAACATTAACACATTAAATATACCACAGCAATACAAATAAGTTTTTAATATTGGATAACATTAATATATTAAAAAATACCATACCTTTGCTATACTTTAAATAATTGAAAGTTGTCACATATCAATACAAGAATTTTTTATATTAGATAACATTGACACATTAAATATACCATAGCAATACAAGTAAGTTTTTATTCTTGTATAAAATTCCGGATCCCAGTACTGTTTTTTTTTCAATGTTTTAAAATCGGTTATGGCGCAAAAACGTCTAAAAATTTCAATTTTTCAACCAATTTTCATCCTAAAGATTACAAAACTATTAATACTTATTTTAGAGAGTTTTTGGTTAAATTTTGTCAATTTTTTGAAATTTTTTGAATTTAAATTTGAATTTGATCGGTTTTTCGCTCGGTTTGGAATTTCGGCAGGGCTCGAAATCTCGAATTTCGAACGAAATTCGCAAAAGCCGATGGAAAAGTTGAACCCTGGTACTACTTCTTCGATGGTTAGCAGTATATCTTAATTAAATTGAAAGAAAAGTACACGTTTGGTCCCTCAACTCTTCTTATAGTCTAATTTTCACCTCGAACTATAAAGTAGTTTACTTTGCATCCTCCATCTCTTCACTCCTAGTGCAAAAAAACCTCCTGCATCCAATCCACCCTAGGGATGGCAACGGATCGGGTAGGGTGCGGATTTTACAAAACCCGATCCGAACCCGAACCCGAACCCGATTCCGAATACTCGACCTGAACCCGAATAACCCTTCGGGTAGAAACATATACCCGAATCCGAACCCGACGGGTACCCGAAACCCGACGGGTACCCGTCGGGTACTATAAGGCATTCACTGTACGCCATGCGATGGCATTTGTGGAGGCTACAAATTCCAGAATAATCAGTCACTTACAATTACAAACACCTTTTGTCATCCAATCACAGTACCCCATTCAACATTCATGCTAGTAGAAATTTAGGCCAACTCTATATATGATATATCATGTCATTTGCCTTTTTACTAATATTTTGATAGCAGGCAGCAGCTCTTGACCAATAGTCATGCTTGCTGGCAAAAGTCCATCGAACTTGATAAGAACTTGATAAGAAATTAAATATCCAACAACCATTCAACCAAGTACCAACCCGGGGCTTAACCCCTCCCAAGTCCCAACTAACAGAACGTGGAACACAACTACACAAGGAGCAAATGTAAGAACACAAGGAGCAAGAACAAGGAATTACCTGTGTCAGAAGATCAAATGGAAGCTCCTTGTTCCAGGGCGACGGCAGGGCGGAATGGCGGATGCGGCCTGCGGCGAGCGGGAAGTGGCTTCGAGCAGGGCACGGCGGTTCGCGGTCGGTTCGGCCGCGGCAGTGCAGAGCTTGGCGGTCGGAGTGCCGGGTGGCGACGCCGAAAATGAGGCACTGGGCGGCGACGGGGAGGCGCTGGGTGGCGTCGCCGCGTCGGGGAGGCGAGGCTCAGGGCGTCGAGGAGGCAAGGCGCAGGCGATGCGGCGGGGAGACGTCGCGGCCGGGCCAGCCGGAGAGCAAGCACGGGCGCCCAGGGTGGGGATTTAGGGATTGGAGAATGGAGATTTGGGTGCCTTCTGGGAACTGAGATTTGGGTGGGAGGGTGGGCGACTAAACTTTGTGGGTGGGGCGGCAGTAAGGGGAGAATTTCGGATACCCGCGGGTACCCATGGGTAATTTTTTAAACCCGAATCCGATCCGATTCACCTCGGGTACCCGACCCGCAAAACCCACGGGTAAAACATAGTACCCGAACCCGAACCCGACGGGTGCAGAACCCACGGGTACCCGAACCCGCGGGTATAATTGCCACCTCTAATCCACCCTGGTTTTAGTCCTACTTGATGCTAACTTTTTGTCTTTACTCTAATATTTTTAGCTATTATGGATCTTTTGTTTAACCTAAATTTAATCCAGTATGAAGCTCACCAAAAGTCTCAATTACGCAGCAGTCACCTTCCATTGCCCTCCTTTGTTTCGTCGTCGACGGTCATATGAGCATGCAGATCGAGGTTTGCTCTGCATCCATGAAGAATGAAGATATCTGGGCCCTGTTGCAAAATAAAGATTAGGCCCTTGCATCGTTGTAGTGATTAACTTCAAAGCATGTAAAGTAAGTATTTGCCGGTTGGTTTCATGGAACCAAAAAGTAAAAGTAGAAACATAAATTTTGACTAAGACTATGCTTAATTCCACTGTTACCAATCCATAAGCAATGTTAAAATGGTAGAAGAGAATATATCTCAATTAACAACAGTTTTCTAGACGTGAGGAATGATAGGATGGATAGAAGGAGTGAAGATGAGTGGAAGAGATATAAAGCTTAATTTGAAGTTTAAGAGATATGGAGCTTATAAACACTGTTTTGTACCGATCTATTAAAAATTTACCATGACAATATATATTTTTGTAGAGATCTTTTGATAAAAACCTTAACAGCACATGAGTATTTTGCTGCAACTAATTAACTAATCCAATTTGATGAAAGGCATGTTGATTTAATTGGGGGCCGCCGTAGATCATGGACTCTAGCACAATCATGATGGGGATCGCCGGCACACCGGTGCACACCAAGCTCGTTGCGGACCACCGACCTCTTCCAAACTCCGGCAGATCCACCCCGGCTGGGCTCGCTGCCACGGCCACGGCAAGGATAGATGTCCGCTGCAACAGACAAAAAAAAAAAAAACTATTGATTTGCCTATCCGTACATTTTTTTTATTAATAATCCCTAGTTATAATTCTACCTCATAATTCATCGTACTTAGTGGTAGAATATAACCAAATCCTAACTAATTTAATCCATTGAATCCAGGGCGTAACCACCATGGGGCTTGATCAGTGGCACAATCGTTAGAAGAGTTCGTGTACATGTCGGTCTCTAGAGGCTCTTGGGTGGATTGGTCACATGAAACGTGCACCCACCCCTGGTGAATCATATTACTCACACCTGGGTAGACGAGGAGACGACGCCACCTCTTTATGAATCCGGTTCCAAATACCTAGCGGTAGAGCTAGGATTTGGATACACCTTGGATGAAAAACTAAGCGGCTATAACTAATGTCAAACACTATGGTTGTTGAGGTATAACAAAAATACAGTATAAATTTACAATTAAAAATAAATTTGAACTTTATGCTTAACATTTCAACAAAATAGATAAAATACGTCAAAGCAATATAGCATAGTGAAGCGGTGCAAAAGTTAACATCTAATTAATGAAGATTTGGTGCACCCGAGCTTATCATATCTTCATCAACAATAGTAAAAGAATCTGCCCATGTAATAGATAAAATTGCACATGCAAAATAGACACACAAAACTACAAAGCTAACTACTAAGGTAAATTACAAAACAAGAATGTAACATACCACTAGCACGAAGACCACAAGGTAGTTTTTGCTTACATACCTCATACTTTAAAAACATTGTAAAATCTTGTTATCATCGATGCTTGCAAATACATCTTGCTCATTGTAGCACACTATGCTATCATTCATCCATTTATCACTCATCTTATTCCGCAACTCAGTCTTGACAATGTTTATAGCTGAGAAAGCTCTATCTATTGTTGCGATTGCATTGGACAAAATCAAGGCCAATTCAATGAGGTGATATACCAATGAAAAAACTATGTGTCTAACAGTCTAAACCATCTTCACAACAAGATTACAAAGGTCATTACAACTTGAAAAATCTAGACCAGCTCTCACATCAGCAATAAAGGTCTTAAGTTGGTCCTAAAGTACTACACAATCATATTAGGAGAAGTTGGCGGCATAAATCTTAGCAAGTTCAATTAGTTTATCTTCACCAAAGTTGCCAAAATAATTTTTTGGATCAAGACAAGCAATGCATCTCAATAACTGAGTATATCCTTCAGCAAAGCGATTGTTTTTAACTCGACAATAATTTGACCATGTACCACATTAAATATTTCATGATTGAAATGATGGTAGTAAGTTACCAATTGGCTTCCACGACCCCTCGAGCAGCCCCCAATTGTTATTGTATCTGACATATTAAGCACAATGATGCTATGTTGGAGACAAAGGATTTTTACCTCTTCGAAGAGCTCATCCCAACCATGCTATCTTATGACATTTTTTTTTTTGCAATGTGGTCCCAACCAATCCTATAGTATGAACAATATTCTGATCTTTTTTTTTGCAAGCACTGTGACGGATCATTAGTTTTGCCAAATATTATGATCATAAGATGCAATATAAGCACTAATTCAAAGCTCTCCATTTGTCGCAACAAACCTAAAGCTGTAGTTTTGTGTTGTATTAATGGCATCATCACATACATTCTCTAATACCTCAAGGATTGCATCCCACATGAGGAGAATACGATAAAAGGGTTTGTGGCATGAGCCCCACCGAGTATCTCCAGGTTTTGCAAGGTTAGTTTATTATGTTTTTCCTATTCTTGTAAAAAGTTCACCGCTCTCCAATCTACTCACAAGATTATCGTGGTGTTCTTGGAACAATTGATCATATCTCTTACAGGAAGCATTAACAATATTGAAAATCAAAATGGTGTAGTTCAGTAATTCCAAGATAGAAGAACAACACTTGGCAACTAAAAAACCAATGATTGCAGCTACTAAGCAAAGCAATATATATAAAATGCATATGGATTTTCATCCAATACTATCTTTGTAGCCTGTGGAATTCTCGTCTTATGTTTGATGCTCTATCATATCTTTGCCCTCGCAATCTATAGATAGATAAACCATGACAAACAAGCATAGCATCCAAAGCTACCTTCAATGAAGATAATGTCGTGTCATTAACGTGCTAAATCCCAATAAATGTCTCAATTACCTGCCATTGTTTGTTGACATACCTACATAGGAAAGAAGCATATTTAATATAAGGGAAAGAAGCATAGTTAAAAGGGGGCATATCCTGTGCAATCAACAGTTTGGTGCAATCACCGTGCAATTAAACTAAAAAAAGTTTCAAAAAATTCTGAAAAAAATCATGGATGTACATCTCAACTTACTCCATCTACGTATAAAATTTCATGATCACATTCGTCCTATGCTAGAAATTACCAAAAAAAAACAAATTTCTAACAAACTTTTACAGTTCAAATGCACCCCAAATTTGTCTTTTTTGTAACTTCTAGCATAGGACGATTTTGATCATGAAATTTTATACGTAGATGGGGTAAGTTGAGATGTACATCCATGATTTTTTTCAGAATTTTTTGAAACTTTTTTTAGTTTGATTGCACGGTGATTGCACCAAACTGTTGATTGCACAGGATATACCCCCTAGTTAAAAAGCTATTAAAAAAATCCAAACAACACCTACTAACATCAAAATCACAGCTATTTGCTCTTTAATGGATGTATCTCAAGACTCATCAACAAGGACCATAAATTGTCTATCCCCGATATCATCCATAAAGGATTTAGTGGTCTCTTATGCACAAGCTTTGCACAACTACTTTTGTCTTTCGGGAAAAGTCATTAAATGATTTCTAGGAGCATTATCTAATAGTTTTGTAGTATATTTATCCTTCTCTTTATACCATTTTAGTATAAAAAGTTTCCCCTATTATTTGATGTAGAAGACTCATCATGTCCACGAAAAGCAAGAGATTGCAATAGAAAAAACCTTACATCTAAAATAATAGTAATACAACCCAAATATTCCTCCTCCTCCTTGCTTTATTATGAGCCCACACATGTGCGACACTCTACATCTGATCTTTACAATCCTCACAATATTTTCTAGCTTTATTATAAACATTATCGATTTTATCAACATGTTTATCAAAAGATTGAATTACATTCTTCCAATAAGTAAACCCTGCCTTTATATATGCATCAGTACCAAAGTTTTCAGGTTTTCATTGCTTAGATAGAAAACAATTAAAGCAAAGGGCAACATCTTTAGCAACACCATATTCCAACCAATAATTCATTTTGAACCACTCTTCATGAAAGCTTCTTGTATGATTTGCTATAGATTTCCATGGAAATTTATGACCTTTTGGTTGGCATGGTCCCAGTAGCAAATAATATATTATGAACCAACATTATTTGCGCATATAAAAAATTATTCATACCTACTTTCATAAATTATGCGTAAAATAAAATTAATTAGGTACTACATTTTTTAGCCTACCATAACAGTTTTATGAGACTACCTATATTTTTCCTAACTACATATCAATTATATTGATAAAAAAACTAATTATATAAATTACTAACCGACGAACGAAGAACGAACGACGAACAGATGAACAAGCACAATAAAATTTCTTCTTCCTCTCCCTCCTTTTCTTTCTCTTCTTCTTCTTTCTCTCATCCTTATTCTTTTCCTGCCGCTTCTCCTTCTTTTATTCTTCTTCTTCCTCTCCCTCCCTTTCTTCCTCCTTTGGTTTGAGGTCACCTCCGTGCTCCCTTTTTCTTTCTCCAGCTTCGGACAGCCGCCGCATCCGCATTTATTGCCGAGCTCACGCGCTAGTTGCGCCAGTGTGGCGCGACAGCCCAGCCACTCGCTACCACGTGGCAACGAGTGGCTAGGCTGTCCCGCCACACTGTCGCGATTGTCCAATCAATCGCTGCCACGTGGCGCTACAAGGATTATTTTTGAAAAAAAATCGCGATATATTTTTGTAATACATGTTTAAAAAATAATTATTTAAAATTTTTTTGAGTGATACAGTGCGTGCGTGCGTGGCTGTTGGCTGCAGTTGCTTCGGTATTAAGCTCGGGAGAAAGGGCCTCCGGAGGGCCTGCCCACGTGTCTCCAGCGAATTTGCAAAAAGGCCCCTCCATTTCTTCAATTACAGATAGGTCCCTGTGAATTTACGAATAGGTCCTTCGTGATTTTCTATGAGGGGAAGATTAACTTTTTCAAATCGCGTTTGGGTCCCCCGTTCGGCGTTTTTCGGGATAGCGATCAGGTCCAAATATATAACAAATAGGCTCCCGCTCTTTACATTCAGGTCTTTTCTCCGTTTTTCTCGAAAAAATATTTTCATGAACAGAAAGATGTGTGCTTTTTTTTCGGCTTGGTCTCTAAGGTTTTTCGAGCCTCCAAAAATTTTGAAAATACGTCAAAGTCTATTTTTTTCTTCAGGAAAAAAGCGCAAAATCATTTTTCGTTTGCGCACGCGGCATGCGCCGCGCTTACGAGCCCAGATCCTTTCTATGTTTTCCCCGAAAAAAATATTTTCGTCAACAGAAAGATGTGTACTTTTTTTCTGTCTCAGTCTCGAAGGTTTTTCGAGTCTCCGAAAATTTTAAAAATATGTCTAAGTCTATTTTTCTTTCGAAAAAAAACATAAAATCATTTTTCGTTCACGCGAGCAGCATGCGCCACGCTTACGAGTCTAGTAAAAATTATATAAGTATTCATTGTAAAAAAGACCATTTCACGAAGGTACCTCGTAAAGAAACGGTCAAATTTGCACGTTGAAGACTGACATTATAACCTACTTAACGCTATAGTGATTTTTGTATGGATACAGTATTCCAGCTAATGTTCTTGTTTGTTTACCTCTGGCTTTGCAGTAACCCAACTCCGACTCGGATGAGGGGCCGGGAACAAACTCTGCACGCCCACCTCCCATCTCACGTAAACACTCCGCGAGGCTGCCGCAGCCCGCATCAGGCGGTCAACCACGGCGAGGCTGCTCAAGCTAGTACGCCCGCTCCGGCTCCGGTGAGGCTGACGCCGCCGACAAGAACGCCAGGGAGAACCTCCGCCGGGCCTACTGCCGCGCTCAGCCAAGGGGGTCTGCTTAATTGACAACGACGACGAACAGAATAATACGAATTAATGTGAAGTGATACGGGTAGTACTGTTGGCACTAATTCATTTTCTAATCTTGAATGGCTGTTTGCTACCGACTTATGCACACCAACTTGACTTTCACTGTGAGCTGTAGAGCTAGTCGGCACAAGGAACTGGAGTCCAAGTTTACTAGGCATAGGAGTAAAGAATTAGCTAGACTCTTAGCCTAGAGTAAGATGCTCATTGCCACTAAACTTCAAAAGTAGCAAATGAATACCAGTGTAGTCATGAGGTTCTCGAGTATTTGCTCTCTGTTCTTGCTCCTATGCTCCCTTGCTTCAAGTAATTGTGAGACAAAAAAAAAATTCCAACAAGTACCGTTTGTTCTGCTGTGCCCTTTTGTTGGATGATATTAGTAGAAGCAGCACCTCTGCACCTGCTTGCTGCTGCTTGACAACGCGTTGTCGGTCAAAAATAGTTGTTGTTTTGGGTACCGGTAGTCTCCAAAACAAGATAAATCTACACATATAATTTTTATTTATCTATTTAAATATTTAAAAAGGTATTAACAATCAAGGTTTCAAAAACTTAATTATACTTATGTTTATAACATTGCTATTTATGATCAGAGGGAGTACCAGTAAATCAACTAGAACTAAGGAAAATTTTTTTATATTATATTTATTTTAAATTATTTTTTTGAAATTGTACCTCGAAACGAAAAATTAGCAGAAATGGGCACCCATCGCCCGTATCTGGGGCGATCGCCCCATATTGGGGCGATTAGTTCCTGCCGTGACAGCCTTTTTTCACGGCGTCACGCTGTTTGAGCTGACGTGGCACTGATCGCCCCAGTCATGGGCGATCGCCCCAGTCATGGGCGATCGCCCCAGTCACGGGCGATCAGTGCCACCCCACCTAAAACACTGCCACGGCAGCAAAAGATCAGCCCGTGGCACCAAACAACTGTATAGATAGGTGGAACGTGTGCGTCTCGGGTCTCCACCGGTCGACGAGGGCGGTCAGCAGGGACCGGTCGTACCCGAAACGTGGGACCTGGTTCCCCTCCGCTTGGGCAGTCGTATGCTCCACCATCCTGCAGAGCGGAATTAAACCAGCCGCTCGTAACCTGCATGTAGTGCCGTCAAACTGTATTTGCAATTAAGTGCATGTACGAACAATGGTATGCAAGACAGGTGCCAGCTTACTGTGGAACCCAGCGTGGGTCGATGCGGAGCATCTCGTTCGGCACCCGAGGCCGCAGTGTCGCTAGCTGTCGGCCCTCAACTGCGGACAACCTAGACCGGTGGGTCTGATCAATGGTCCTATCTAGGAGCTCAGGGCAGTCAACAGCACCATACCTATCTCCCGCCATCGCCGCCTGTTACAAACCAAATACATTAAACTGGTTAGCAATTAAATGACAAATAACAAATATTGGGAGATGTCAAACGAAATAACAAAGTGGAGAATAAAAAGGTTACAAATTACGACAACCACAAGTTATGCGCCGTTACAATAATTAATTGGTACACATTGAAGTTCCCGAAGTAAAGAAATACATGCAGAAGGGAAAAACAACAGACCGGACAACACTTAAATCTTACAGATTCCAACAACCAAATACATGCAGACATAAAACTACGTTATCCACGATTACGACGCGCCTCGGACTCGTCCATATCGTTCCGAATACGCCGTGTCCTTCGCCGACCGACCTTCTGCTTCAACAATCGGATGTCCGGTACCCATCGATGCTCTGGAGGGGGTGCTGTTGTGAACGATCCATCCACCCTGTACCCGTACACCTCGTTATGCCATGTGGTGTGAACACTTTGCTTGTAATAATAGTGGGCGATGTACGGGCGGCAGGACTGGTGTGTCTCGGCAGCTGCAGCAATCACATGCGAGCACGGCAAGTGCAGCAGGCGTGGTTTCTGGCAGGAACACTCGCAGTCAGATGCTCTCAGTATGCACATATGTGAAGTCCTCTCTCGGTGGGCACCTCTTCGACCTCGATCACCACAGTGCACGTGGTATCTCCGTTCCAAGCCACTCTCCGGTGTAACACGATGTGTCTGTGCCTTCCGTGTTTTTTGGGCCATGTACGTAGATATAACCGTTGAGTACATCAGTCGATTGTCCGACATACATGCAACAGACTTGTTGTATCGCTCAATGAAATATCGTTGGGTGCCTAGCAACACACCTTCAACTATACCCACCAATGGAAGGCATCTAGTGCCTTTCATTACCCAGTTGTAAATCTCCGCCAGGTTCGTTGTCATTATTCCATAACGCGAACCGCCCTCGTCATGCAGAAGGGACCATTTCTCCAACGGCTCGTGTCGTATCCAGTCTGTGAAACTCTTTATGCTTGTCCCCGGCCTACGCCGAATGTTTGGGGCATCGGTCGGGAGCGCACACAAGGCCGTCGGGTCCTCTCCTTGCTCGTGGTACACCATAGGGTTCCTTGATGAACTAGCAGCACCCCTTGGATTCATTGATTGCTTCTTGGTTAGTTCATCCAGTGTCCTCCAAAGTGCATCGAACTTCCGCCGCTGGTTCTGCTTGCATAGCCGCTTAAACATGTTCATCAACTCCTTGTTCCTGAACTGACGAAAGAAATTCGCACCCATGTGCCTCATGCACCACCTGCTCTTCAAATCTGGCCACTTTGCTGCTCCCACGACGTCAGACCCTTCCTGCATATCCACGATCGCCCTCAGCAACCCTGCATGCCGGTCGTGGATGACACAAACATCGGGCCGATCCTGCACAACTGCAAGCTTGACTCTCTCAAGGAACCAATACCAGCTGTCGGTGTTTTCTCCCTCCACGAAGGCCAATGCGACCGGTAGAACCTGGTTGTTGGCGTCCACCGCGATCGCAGTAAGAATCTGACCCTTGTATTTCCCAGTGAGGAATGTGCCGTCCATGCAAATGACCGGACGACAGTGTCGGAACACACTTATGCAGGCGCCGAGGGCGAGGAAGGCCCGCTTCAATACCCACTTACCCGTGCACGGACCACCAGCAGGAAACTCCATAAGGTCGATGGATGTACCGGGGTTCCTATTTGATATAGCCCTGAGCAGGTGGGGAATATTCTCGTACGAAGCCTCGTACGTCCCGAACCGTATTTGCAAAGCTGTCCTTTTTGCTCTCCATGCTTTCGCATAGCTAATCTTGTACTGAAACCTCTCCTCGACAGCAATTATAATGGATCGAGGCTGCAGGTGCGGATTGTCCACAATCTGAACCATAAAACACATTTGCCACCCAAGTGGACGACAGATTGCGGTGTTCCTGCTCCGCTTCCTCCAGTTCACAGTTATGCTCCGTCACTATGGAACATTTCCAGTAGTCCTTCCACTTCCCCTTGTATGCATGCACCCGCCATGGGCACGAATTAACTACGCACTTCACGTCGTACTCTGTTTTGCTGGACTTCACTACCCTAAATTGCCGCCGAAGTGACATTGCCCAGTATTTCACCGCATCCATCACAGCCTCCTTGTCTTTATATATGGCTCCCTGTGTTACCTCATTTTCATGATACTCCCATGCATCAACGTTCCCTTCATTCATTGTTAGGTCTTCGAAATTAAAATTACTCCACGCACCAGGGACTGGCACCCTAGTAATATTGTCCTCCTCATCCGACTCTTCGCAATCAGGGACTTCCTCATCCGCACGGCCCTCCTCCTCCATCAGGTCAACTATATCCTCCACCTCCTCCCCCTCGTCGGCCACCCCCCGCGCCTCCACGACAGTCTCCTCGCCCCCGTCGATCCCCTCGCCACCACCAAACTCATGTCCCCCCTCTCCGAGCTCCTCGTCACCTTCATCATCACATTCCTGCATGTTTGTCTGCCCCTCCTTCATAATATCTACCTCGACATCACCAACTACCGACACCGACGGAGCTACCGGGTACCACTGTACCAGTAAGGTGAGCGGCCAGCTCCGCTCCACGGCATACCCAAGATAGCTCCTCCACGATGTTGTCCCGTTAATAGGAATCAACTCTCCAAAAAAACAATGTTGCGCACGGCTGACTACTGCTCTAATCCGTAGCCGAACTGCCTCTGCATCCAACCTGAACATGCCAAACAACCACTCCAACAAAGTCCTGTATGTCCTATCCCTCGGTCTAGGCATGCCCTGTACGACCATTGAAAATGATGACAAATCAACGCCTGTCGGACCCTGTGCTATCTCCCCATCTCCATAAAATATTTGAAAATATTTCATCTCTGACATGCTGCCTACAACGTCGGACCGAAATTTCAATCAGTTGTCATCTAACCACATCGTGCATTACCCTATGAAAGTTACACTATATTTATACATTTTTCTGTACTAACTTCTAACATTGCATGATACTTCATAACTTCTTTTACTTTACTAATTTCTAACATAGCACGGTATTTACATATGCTTGGTCGACTACCATTTTTTTAAATATTACTCTACACTACAATATATAAGTCAATCAACTGTAAACAAGTATTTCAACTAGCCTAACGTGTGATTACGTTGTAATTTTCAATAACAAAATTTCGAGTACAAAATCCTACTACATTATATTTCTAAATATTACCTACATTTCCTACGTTACATTTTTAACCAATCCTACATTACATTTTCTACAAAATCCTATATTAGGTTTCATACATCGAAGAATAACCTACATTATTTTTCTAAATACTTAACAATATACGAAAATAAACTTTCATACTACATTTCAAAAAACAAATTTGAAAAAACATACCTCACAAAAACGATGAACCAAACTTCTAATCTTCTTTCTTTTCCTCTCCTTCTCTCTTCTCTCCTCTTCTTTCTTCTCTTCTTCTCTTCTTTCTTCTCTTCTTCTCTTCTTTCCTCTTCTTCTCTTCTTCTCTTCTGTTCTTTGCGTCGGCTGGTTTCCTCTCCTCTGGCCCTTTGCTCGGCCGAATGGGGGGTGGCTCCTAAAGGCCACCTATCGCCCCTCTTATGGGCGATCGCCCCTGTTATGGGCGATTTCTTGCTAGCCGTTATCTAGCCGTTACTCACACGAGCTAGCCGTTATGTGGCCCCACTGGTCGCCTGTTTATAGGGCGATCGCCTGGTACACGGGCGACGGGTGCCTATTCCTGTTAAAATCGAACTCCGCAGTATATTTTCGAAAATATGATTAAAAAGAAGTATTAAATAAAAAAAAAATTCTAGAACTAAGACTACCAAATTCTTCAAGCTTCTCCAATTTTGGGCCACGTTTGGGCTAATACTTACCGAAAAATAGTTGAAAAGTTTTTTTTTTTGTTTAAGCCCGACAGCCCAGTTTCGAAGAGCCAGCCAGCCCACATTTATAACCGCAACAGCAGAAGACCACGGTGGCTGAATAGGTGGGGTCAGAACGTCAGAGACGCGCTGCCCGGGTGGCTGGCCGGTGGGTCCCGCCAGTTTGGGGAAGCAGAAATCGCATCATACGTACGCTACGCACGCTTCTTGTCGTACTCATGCTATTATCACTAAGGCGTACTCGATCGTAGAAAAAACGCACGCGTCGTCATCATCATTAGGTTAATTAAGGTTAGCTGCGAGCGGTGAGCCCGTGAGCAGTGACGCACGACGGCTGAGTTTATCTACTAATTAACGACCTCCTCATTAAATAACGGTCGTCGCTTTCTCTCCTCCTCTCTCCCCTACTCCCGTGATGGTCTCGCCGAGGCGAAAAAAAAAAGCGTACAGATCTCCCGGCAAGTCGGCTTGGGCATTACCATCACACCATAGCCCTCCCTTCCGGATTCCCTTAAGAAGGGATTCGGAGAGATAATCTCTTTAGAAACAGATTCTCCCTTCAATTCCAGAGAAAAATCCCTTCGAGGGGATGCTGTTGAAGATAGTAGAAAATAAAAGAATGAATATAGGGATGGGAATTGAATGAAGGGAAATTGCTACTGAATTATTCTTCATCTCCTCTTGTGATGGCAAGACAAACTATCCAGATTGCAGCTGCTGCTGGTGCTCTGCATTCTCCAATCAGCGGCAGGATGAGCCAAGTCGGCTGTCGAAAAGGGCGTAGATGAAAGTTTTTGGTGCGCGGCGGGCAAAGCAGAAGTGCACAACAGGAACATAGGATAGGATACCGTGGTTTGCCACTCCCATGTGCCGAGTCTGCTGACCCGGGCGCATCTAGGTGACTAGGTGGCACATGTGACCTAGAATACATATATGGCAGTAAAAAAACAAAACTCGAGGCTCACGACTTGCTCGAGCTCGATTTATTCTAATCTCGATTCGAGCCCTAAACGAGCTAAGGTTGAACTTGATCCTGAGCTCGCGAGCTTCGTCGAGTTCGAATAACTTGCGAGCTCGGTAAATTTACGAGTCATTTGTTACATATTACTCCATCTGTCCAAGTTTATAAGGCGTATTTCTTTTTGGCACATAGACCAAAAAGATATCCAAAAAGATACTCAATGTATGCATATAGAAAATATAAAATAAAAAGAATATTTATTAGGCTATAAAGGAAACATTACACTAATTTTGCATTGAAATATAAAATAAACCTTATATTTATGGATAAAACTATTAAAAAAATAAACCTTATATACTTGGACGAAGAGAGTGCTACATGTTAACTCTTACCGAGCTTACTCGAATCGAGGTTGAGCTTAAGCATTTTTTATTATTGAAAATTAGTACATATTGATCATGAATTTACTCAAGTTGAGCTTGAGCCTAGAACTAGACTCGGACTCTTACTCGAGCAAGCTTGACATGAGCTTGGGAGGCAAGCTTGCTCGAGTTTGACTCGTTTACCAGACTAGATGCATATCCAAAACCGAGCAGGCGCAACATTGAATTATTAACAGAACAACCAAAGCATGATGATGAACAAACAAGCAGCAGCAATGGCAGAAACTTTAATTTCTATTTCTCCTGAGATAAAAAAAAATATATATATATATAAGCATCCTTCTCATGTACCGAACAATATTACACACTAGAGGTGGGGCTAGGGCGAGCCAATCCAAGGCATAGAAAAAGGAAAAGGAACTGTTCTTTCTTTTTCTTTTTCCGGTACAGTTTAAGACATGGATTGCAAGTCCGGCGACACGGCGCCGTGTCGCCGGAGGAGGCCAGGTCACCGGTGCCTTACTGGGAGCCCACCACCACCGCCCTTGCGGATGAAGCCATTTCTGTTTTTCGGTTTCGGTATATCGTTGATGTCCATCACCTGTATTGTCCGCTGCTTTTTCGCTGCCAAAAAGGAGAGGAAATAAGAATAGCTGACTACCTTCGTTTATCTATTTCTGTTGCTTCATCTCCTTGACATGTTGCATTTCACATATGATTAGTTGTCATTTTGCTTCCTACTCAAGTAGTGTTAATATCTTCTTTTAAGGGAACTAGTAGTGTCAATTGTAACAGTTAAAAAACATTCTAAGGACTTCACATGGGAAGGAAGCCAACAGTTTGTACATTTACCACTAGGTTCTTACAATGTAGGCGAATAATGATTTACTACTTACCATTTTGTGCTTCCTGATAATTCTCTTGGAGCCTCTTCCTTGCAGAATCTAGCCTATCAAGGTCCAGAAGGCTGTCCTTCTGCTCCCTCATCATCTGCTGCATCGAAAACTCAAAATCATTCTCACACACACACTCCTTTTTACAGTTGGAAAGCGGTAAAAAGTTTCCGATTTCGCGAGAACTGTAATTTCTTTTGTTCACAGAAAGTGGAACATAAAACCTTTTCTTGCAGCGTTGCATGATTAGACACCATTGTGCAATAAGTAGTGACAAGTGAGGCAAAATCGGTTGAAAGATGCTACATCTGGGGTCCATGCTGAAGGCCAGTTCTACTTTAAACAAAATGCTGTGCACAACGTCTGTTTGATAGCAATGGAGACTATATAAAAAAAGAGAGAAATATCTGGTTATATAGCCTTACAGCTGGAGCAGAGGCTGAAGTAGTAGGATGGTTGCTGTTGTTGATCAGCCTGGCATTTTGATATGCTGGTACAGGGCTCGCTCTACGCTTCGCCTCCGTTGTCGACTCAATCCCATTATTAATCCTCTCTGAGCTTGAACTATCTAAATTTTCAGAAACAGAAGAACATATCCCGGTAAGTACATTATTACGGGTACTAAAAACGATGAAAGCTAAAATACAATGTCCTTTGGAAGATATTTGTCACACTCACTGCGTCTCTGTGGGCTAGGGGAATATTTGAACTCTGAAACCTGGAAGGTTGCATCGGCGTTCAGCAAGGAAGGTGTTATTTTCACAGAGTTTACAGCCAAATAAGAGAAGTTAAAAGTATAATAAGGTCTATTAAAATACAAACAGAGCCACAGAGGTGTCATTATAACTAATAACTAATAGCTTTGCATAAACTCTTAGTTTACTCAGCATGAGAAAAGCATGGACAATTACGTAGTCAGAACTGTGATTGCTTCGTAGTAAACTATAGAGGAATAATTTAGAGGGGAGTATTCTGTGCGCAATACTTGTCATCGAAAAGAAACTTTCTACAGACAAGGGAATCATAAAAAAAAGATCGTGATGTAGCTGTTTAGCTCCATTTCTAAACAAGGACTGTTACCTGAGTGCTTTGGTGGTTCTTTCCCTGGATTTTCGTAGGGGAGTCGCCATCAGCTGCCATCATCAACCATTCGTTTTCACCCATTCAGAATTATCAAAAACACGAAAAACATTACAAAAACCCCGAGGCAAAGACAGGGTAATATTTTGCACAGTGACATACTGACGATCGAACTGCCGCCGTCGCAGCTGGAATTGTGTAGGCGCATCCAGTCGTCCACTATCTCCTTCCACTTTCTTCAAGTTGCAAGCAACACCGAATTCACAGATAAAAAAAAGGACAATTAAACCGCATATTCCAACCAGAACATTGACTACTCAAGCAACAGTATTATTGTTCATCATCATTATCATCTTCTTCTTCACCTGATGAGCTGCTTCACCAGTCGACGGACTTCGCCGGAGGGGTGCTTGCGCAGGCCATTCACATGCCGACCGATGTCCGTCTCCTGCACGACACACAATTAACGCAGACTTGAAGCTTTTACCCTCCTCCATCCATGGCTGCTCAGATAAGCAACCGGATTAATCTATCCTTCTCCTTTCGTAAGCCAAACAAAAGTGACGTAAAATAAGGGTAAAAAGCTTGACCTGGAGCGCCTTGTACGTGATGTCCATGTCTGCCAGGTTCTGCAGCAAGCTCACCACCTCGTCCTCCGACTGCGACAAAACAACACGAACGTGCAGTCTGTGAGAGAAGGCTGAACTTTTTGAGCGAGTTTGTGTTGTGAGGCCGTAAAACTGGCTTCTTTAAGGACCTGGTCGGGGTCCTCCAAGAAGTCCTTGATGGCCAGGATCTTGCTCTCCAGGCCGAGCTCGCCGTCGCCGGCGCCTCCGAGCTCATCTGCCTCGCCCATGCCGTCAGCGTACGTGTCACCCTCCGCCTCCGGCGAGGCCGGGGCTGGGGTCTCCTCCTCCGACAGAGCCGCAGTAGGTGGCGGCGGCGGCGCGTCGCAGTTGCTGCAGCTGCCCCCGGCGTAGAGCCGCTGGACGATGCCGTCACGGCGCGCGCGCAGCTCATCGGGTCGGTCCCGCGCAGCCGAAGCCAGCGCGGCGTCGACCAGCTCCCATACGTCGCTCCCGCCCCCGAACGCGGCGAGCGCCCGGCGGAGGCGCTCGTCCTGACCCATCATCGTCCGGCGACCCGCTGGAACCGGATCCTGAAACCCAGGCCACAAGACCCGACAACCAGAACAAAAAAAAAATCCCTCCAAGCTCCCCCCGGACTGACTCTTACGTGACCAACCTCCTCATCCCCGCCTCCGGTCGGGGCGCGCCCGCGTCGGCGGCGCGGATCGTCAGAGGAGGACGGACGGCGGCGGGATTCGGATGGTTGGGTGGGACCCGGTAAGCGGTCGACGGGACCCGTTAAGGCGACGGTGGTGGGGATATGGATCCGAAATTAGAACCAGACGAAAGAAAGAAAGAGAGAGGGGAAAAAATTCCGGCTATAACCGCTATATTCCTGTGGCTGGTTTTGGTTGTGCATCGGTTGGTTTTCCCTCTTGCAGTCTTGCGATGATCGCTAGCGAGTGCTTTCTGCCTGGTCCCATGGATTCTGAACTCTTCTGGGAAGTGACCAAAATAGCCTCGGAAACAGTGGGAGTTTGCATGCTTGATCTTTTTTTTATTATTATTACGCGACACACACCATCTCCACGCACACATATCTACACACACGCATATGTGGATACGTTTCTAGCACACGTTTAATTTAAAGTGGAGGTCAAAGCCTCACAGAGCGCGGACACACGTTTTGACCACTGAGCGCATCCATGTGTACATATAATTCCATCTTAGTCATAAGCTCGAACGAAAAATGAGTTACCAGCGTCTGAACTAGGGTTCAAACGTTGGTGGGCAGATCGCACCAACGTCGCTTGCCAAGCGAGCAAGCCTCGCACCTCATGCTTGATCCTTTTGGTTGGCAGTAACTACTTGCAAGCTGTAGTCAATGGATGTGTTCCAAGATAAGGTAGAGTCAAGTCTCGAGCCACCTAGACCATAATCCGAGAAATGGGATGAAAAAATCACGTACAATCTCTTAAAAAATCTCTAAAATCATAAATAGATCTAAGAACATCTGGCCCAGCCCAAGGCTTGGGCCTGAGTTGGCACAGCCCCTGTTCCAAGATCCGTGCATGAGATGAGAAAAAAAAAAGGGCTTGTGCATCTCCTCTTCTGGTTGGCTCCTCTGGTTTTACAAAGTTTTAATTCGGCATTATTAGTAGGAGTAATACAATGCTTCACAACACAACCTACTGCAAATTAATAGCACGCTGGTTTTCCTACGCTGAGATTCGGACTAAATAGAATTTGATGGTATGTTCCTGCGTTTCACTTGGAAAATATCAAATACTACCGTGCATGCATGACGGTTGTGTGTGAATGGAACGTATCTATTTATTATGTAAATACAAAGATTTTTTTTATATTGATTTCTATTATTTTACATGTTTCGATCACGTGTGAATTCTACAATCTCTAGATGTCGTATTCTACATTATTGTATATATATCCTCCACTTTTGTACTAAAAAATAGTAGTATCTTCAATTACAGCCGCTCTCAGATATGTAAAATATATATATCTCTTCTCACTGTTCTAGTTGCATATGCATCTAGCTTGATATATGCTTGACTGCTGCGGAAGCTCACGTACGTGGTAGCTAAGGGTAAATTATAACTGATGATGCCCTGATATGTTGTTGCGCTGAGCATCTATCTGGCTTGATGTGCTTGATTGTGCCAAAAGTACATTAACGTGATACAAGTGAGCTTGTACACCGTGGCACCGTCATGTATTACACACAATAGCTAGCAGAAGCTTGACAAGAAATTATCACTCTATTACACCCGGGAGCTTCCAAGCTCAACGAAGCCATCCACGTGTCATCCTGCCATTTTCTAAAAAAGTCCATCCTTTCCTTTAAATCACAGATACACCCTACAAAATTACAAAAATATCCGTTATGATTTTTTGTGAGGGCAAAAAAATCGCTCCCGAATCGCGTTTAGATCCCTCGTTCATTACTTTACGGAAAAAGCCTCCTGTTAAATACAAATCTTGAACGATCCCTTTTCTATTTTTTCGAGATAGCGGTGAGGTCCAAAAATATAACAAACAGGACCCCAATTTTTACATCTAGGTCCTTTCTCCGTTTTCCCCGAAAAAAATATTTTCGTCAGCAGAAATATTTGTACTTTTTTTCAACTCGATCTCTAATATTTCTCGGGCCTCCAAAAATTTTGAAAATACATTTAAGTCTATTTTTTTCGAAAAAAAAACACAAAATCATTTTTCGTTCACACGCGCGACGTGCGCCGGTCTTATTGGCCTAGTTAATTAAAAGGATGCTGCTTGTGTTGATAAACCATCAACTCTAGCTACAAAATAAGGTACAAATTGATGGTGTGGACAGAGGGGCAAACCAATGGATTTTCTTCCGAGACGTGATATGATCTACTACATTATTTGTCCGGCCGGGCTTAAAATGCATTTGAGGGGAAAGAGAACAGATCATGATGGAGCCATCTCCTAGATGCATGCATGCACCATAAAGAGAAGGCTGTGATTGCCATCTGTGATTGAATGACTGATGACCACATCATATGCATGGGCCAAACAAACACTTACACCGGGCCAAATACAGCCATGCATCTTGAGTGTTGATAATTAACGAGAAACACAAGTGTGGTGTATGTGGGCCCCGGGTGTCTACATGACAGGCCGCAAGGGCCCATCAAAAGGGGGTGTCCCAGGACTGTTGTAGGGGATCGGAAGTTATTTAGATTCTCACCATCGTGCCTTACAAGAAAGGACTACAGATGGTAACTAACTATTGTTATGAAGGATACGATTATATTCTGGAGATAGAATCTTCATCATGTAACCGATCATGAATCCTCCCCTTTGTCCTTGGGTTCCGACGGTTTGTTGTTCTCCTGTGCGAATCTCTTCAGGGTGCAGCAATCTTTAGCGGCATGACCTCCGATATCCTAATGGATACATTGAATATCACTCGGCGTTCCCAACTGGTGGGGCACTATCGAGTTCTTCGCAATCTCCCTACCTGCAACAAAGTACTCGGAGTCAAAAGAGAACTAGTCGGGAGGCTGGGCCAGAAGGCTGGGAGCACTCGGCGTCAAAAGAGGACCAACTGGGGAGCTGAGCCAGGAGACTAGGAGCACTCGGCTTGAAGTAGGACTCTGCTGGCTGCAATCTGAAAGATGGCAACTCGATTACGAAGCACTTGGGGGCTACTGTGGAGTATGTGGGCCCAGGGTGCCTACATGACAGGCCGCAAGGGCCCACGAAGAGGGGGTGTCCCAGGACTGTTGTAGGGGATCGAGAGTTATTTGGACTCTCACCATCCTAAACATGATTCCGAGCTAAATTTGATACATCCAAGTCATGGTAAATTCGAAAACAGCTAAATTTGATACATCCAAATCATGGTAAATTCGAAGACTTAGTTTGGAGTAGGAGAATACTAAATCAGTGTCCGGGTGCTCTGTAAGGTTATGGGGAGGGGGATGCGTTATATTTCAAATACGATCATACCAACACTACAATCGTAGATTATATATGAACTCCGAAGTTAAATGTGCTTAGGCGAGAGTAGTACTATGATGGGTGACCACTTGGGAAGTTCCCACCAGTACCGGTTGGTACGTTCTTGGGCGGGAGTGAGGATGAGTGACCTCCTAGGAAATGGAAATCTTCGTGTAGCTCATCAATACCGGTTGGTACCTCCAACCGGTACTGATAAGCTATTGATCAGTACTGATAATCCAACCGGTACTAATAAGCTATTGGAGCCTCCTTATCAGTACCGGTTGGTGGAACCGATACTGATATCCAATAGACATCAGTTCCGAATAGCCTGTACCGGTTCAAAAACTGATACTGATGGCCATTATGAACCGGTACATAAGGCCATATCTATAGTAGTGAGATTAGTCAACAAGCTAAGTCATGTTTAGGAGAGCTGGAAGAAGGATGTCAGACTTTGCTTGTTTAAATAATGCAATCTTTCACTGTAGCCGCATTGCTCGATCAAATCTAACCCATCAGAAGAAGGTCAATCCGATGACTTGAAACACAGTAGCTACCTTGGCGTCTAGCTTTGGCACCTAACCTAAGCAAGCTTTGTATAAGGATATGGTTAGTTTGAGGTTACCTTTAACTTAAAAAAAAATTAAGAAGATCCTCCTAAGATATCATATGTCATCTTCTTCCTCCACCTCCATCCTTATCTTCTCAACGCATTTCCCATCCTTCCTTTCTAACACAAAATTTTCAAATTAGAAAAAATTTTACTTTGAAAATTTTAAACAAGAGGTTCAACTTTAAAAGAAATTCAACTCAAAATTTTAAATGAAAAATTTTCAAATCGGGAATATTCAACTTGTAACATCCCAAATTTGCACCAAATTGAAATATGAAGTTGCCAAGAGATTTTATGAGTTTTATGAGTTTATTATGAAATTTCATAATTTTTTTGGCTTTTCTGGAATTTTCATATTTAAAGAAAATACTTTTTAATAACCTAGTTATTGCTTCTTATTTCCAAGATTCAAATTTAAATCAGCACAAAGTCTGAAAATATTTTATAAATCTCAAATGATATGGAAGGCCCCTCCAAATAAATTCATGAATTTTTGAAATTAGTTGCTATTTTAGGAAAATATAGTACTACTTACTTTATTAAAACTGAAACACTAAAAGAATTATTGAAGGAAATCTAGAGCTGAAAATATTCTTGAAACTTTATAGAAACACCAATACCACGTCGAAAACACTCTCAACAATTTTTATAAATTTAGGAGTTCATTTGTTGATTCTAGAAATTCAAGAAGTCCCTAGCCACAAGTTAAAGACTTAATTGAAATACAGATAAAATCCGAAAATGTAAAGTAACCTATCAAAAGTCATCTTTTACGCAAGCATACTCTGGCTAAATAAGCTTTTCTTTTTCATCTCTCCTTTTTGTTTCTCTCTCTAGCTCACCAGGCCTACTCGTTAGCCCCTCTAGGGGCTGATGGGTTGTTGAAGCCACTGGAGATTCCTGTCTGGCCTTAGGACGACATTTCTATGGACTTTGTGGTTGGCCTACCTCGTACTCCTCGAGGGAAGGATACTGTTTGGGTTGTGGTGGACCGTCTTAGCTAGTCCTCTCACTTCATTCCTATCCGCACTACAAATTCAGCGCGCAAGTTGGCTCCCATTTATGTGCGGGAAATTGTGAGACTGCATTGTGTGCCTAAGACGATTATCTCTGATTGGGATGCGAAGTATGTCTCTAAATTCTGGGAGAGTTTTGCAAAGTGCTTTGAGCACACAGCTTCGTCTTAGCACCGCTTTTCATCCTCAAACAGATGGCCAATCTGAACGTACCATTCAGACCTTGGAGGATATGCTTAGGGCTTGTGTGATGGCTTGGAAGGGTAGCTGGGAAGATCATTTGCCTCTAGCAGAGTTTGCTTATAATAACAGCTATCATTCCAGCATCCGTCCCGCGAGGTTGAAGGCAAGTGCATTGGGATGGTTTTGGGCTTTGGTGGCCATTTAGATTTGTAGAGTTACAATATAACTACATGATGTGTTAATTTGCCATGTTTGCTCCTTGCATGTGATATGATGAACATGATTAGTTAATGGCTATGCAGTTGTCATATTGAGTATTTATGCAAGTTCATTCATGTTTTTGGCATATGTGCATTCATAATGGAAGAGGCGACCCATTTTGATGCGGGCCTCTGTGTTCATACGTACTGAACACGAAAGAACTACCTCGTAGTCTCATCCACGGTTGTGAATGGGAGCGAGTCAGTCAGAGTAGGCACCCTCCATGGGATGGAAGGGAAAGGGGTGCACATCGACGGGTCTGCACTCGGCAATACCGTTATGTGCTAAGCAAATAGACATGTGCATTGCATTGCATGAATGAAGATGTTAATGAAGAAGTTTTATGAGTTGTTCCCCATGATTCATGATTGACATAGCATATGCATGTTAACTATTGTTTCATTCCATTGCAACACACTTTGCTGAGTGATGAACTCACGCTTGTTGTTTGATGTTGCTTTTAGGTACCTTGAATTCGGCATACGGGAAAGGGAGCTACCGTCACGTCTCCACTTAGCTTCACTCATTTAGACAACTACATACCCTTATTCTTAGTTGTGATGGTTTATTTTATTGCGCTAAAGTTGGACTATGCTATATCGTTTGCTATGTTTTATTGTTCACTCCGTATTGGTTCATGAAACGTTTAAATTTATATTCTTGGCTTGAACGGGTGCTGAAATCCTTGTTATTCATGTTATAGACGTTCTCTATTATGCTATTGTGTTATGATGTTATTATTGTTGCTTCTGTAACATCCCAAAATTTGCTTTTAATATATTTAGTGTGTTTCTGGATTATTTGTAATTTTTTTTTTTTTGAATCTACTTGGAAGCCTCGCGAGTAAATCGGATTCATGTTTATTGAACTAATAGTATGAAATAAAGATCAGGCATTTTCGGATAAGCATAAAATCTAAAATTTTATTGATAATTAAGTTAATTGGTAGACGAGAGTGTTCGCTTCAAATATTTTCGAAAAATATGTTATATAACGTAAGTCATTGATTTTATAAAAATCGGTTCAGGTGTCTGATTCACGAAAAGAATTTTCATGAAAAATCTACACGTCGAAAAAAAAAAATCACGAAACCAACTTTGTTAAGTTTCAAATAATTTCTAGTATTTTAGAGGAATTTTTCAGGATCTCTGGGACCTTTTCACTATTTTATTCTAAACGTGTTTTGTTTTAGCATGCATATACTTGTATATCACGCGGAGGTCATTCACGGTATTGGTTTAGCATATATACATATATAATGAGGACTCATTCATGGATCCTTCTTAGCATGTATATGTGTTTATGGCATGGAGGCATTGAAACGTCCAGCCATGCGTTCCTACTGCGCATGAAACGTCCAACCATGCGTGGAGGCATTTGAATGAAACGTCCAGCCATTCCTACTACTTAATCTTCCATCAGTTTCTAGTCCCTTGATTTTCCTAGGCGTTATGTCTATTCAGAGGCATACATTGCATCCCGAAGGGTATCAGAACGCATATGAATCCCTTTAGCCATTTCTAGCCATCCTGTTCATTGCCCTCCAGCCGCAACCACCCATACTGCTTCACTCCATTGCAAGTTGATCTCATCCTTATTGCTCCTTCCGTTGACGTCGCCGTCATCGCTGTCGCCGCTGCCGTCGGGTACTGCCACCGTCTTCGCCGCCGGCCGCTGCTACAGGTGTTGTTCCGCTAATCGCGGCCACTGCGCCATCCTTCCTGGCGGCCAATCAAGCTGCTGCGCCGTCCGGTAATTTATCTTCGCTCTTTGCGTGTGCGTATACATACATATATAGGTTAGTAGGTATATGAATACTAGGCCGCCAACGCATCGCCGTCGCCGTCGCTCGTCGATCTGTGCGCTCGCCGTCCGGACTTCTCCTCTGCGCGCTAGGCTGCCTGCGCGTTTCTTTTTCTAAAGCTTCCTCACGCACGAATTCACTCCAGCCGTGGCTCCCTCCCTCACGTAGCCTTCTTGCAAGCCAAGGAGTATACCCATATACATGATGAATAGTGCCATGCATAGAAGAAAGGTTTTTGTACGTGTGTTTGTCACAAATTTGCGAATTTTGTGATTTTCGCTACAAATTCATTTTTAGCTTCAAACTGCATGCAACAAATTTTGTTAATTAGTGAAAATTAATACCTTTCCACAGTAATTTTTATGGAATTTTATAATCAAATCTATATTGTTAAATTATTCGCGGAAAGTATAAACTTGTGAGTTTTGTAGCTCTTAGACTATACGCTCGAAAATTCCAAATAAATTTTATAAATCGTATAAAATGCTAAACTAATTATTCGGAAGTTTTCATGTGGTTGAGAATTTATTTGTTTCTTCGTATTTTCCGAATGGTTGTTTATTATTTGTTTTTAGTTTAATAGAAACAGCTTAGAGCGTCGACTCCGTCATGAGAACCATGAGGAAGACAACCCTCTCCTCACCGACCAAGGCAAGTCTCTTTGACGCATATTGAACCCAGTTTATAAATCTGTTTTACTTGTTTTATAAACATGCATGCTATCTTTTATCATATTTCAAGTATAAGGATTTAGTTAATCCCCATTTGCGATATTCCTCCTTGGTGATTCATATCCGTGTTACTTGTAACCCTAGGAAATTGTTTATACCGTGCTTATGTTTATACGGTATCCTTTGCTATGTAGTCCGGTAGCATTGCTTAGAACATGTTTCGATGAAAACAACCCATGGGTGGGGTTATTCAGAAATGATGATTTCAAATGTGATTTGAAAGCTATTATTATGATTATGGTACTATTTTCTAAAATGAAAGAAAAGGAAAAATGATTTCGACTTGGGCGGCATGGAAAGTCGGGTGGGAGCGGATTAAGTCTTGATCCTTTTGTGCAAGTACCGCCCCAAGTCATATAAGGACCGACGCTTATGATTGCCATTTTAAGCATAACCGTACTACCACATGTCTATAATGGTACGACCTGGCCAACTAATTTGTAGAAGCCTAGCTTAGACTCACCACTCGGTTGAATGTGAATGCCGGACGGAGGCAATTGTTGTTTTTCTCACGGCGCAAGAGGGGCTTCACATCTTGGGCGGATGGAACCCTAACAGTGGTGAAACCTCAGCGGGTGGGTCTAGTTAGGTAGATACATTGTAACGGCCTTGTCATGATCTCTCTGCCGGCACACCAAAGGAAGTGTGCTAATAGCTTGGCATTAAGAGATGATCGTGTCTTGTGGGTAAAGTTGTACACCTCTGCAGAGTAAAACTATTCGAATAGCCGTGCCTACGGTCAAAGGCAAAGCAAGGAATGCTTTCATATTGGTAGATTTTGATTTTGGTTTGGCGAAAAGTGTTTTGTTTTGGGGTTCGGGAGTGGTTAGAACTCTCGGATGTTATTTGGCGGATAGAGCCAACCAGGTGGAAAGAACCTGTGTTTGTATTTGACGGATGGAGTCACATGATTAACCCTGATTCTTTAAAATCTGGCGGATAGAGCCTTTTATATCGGTGATGGTGGATAGAACCTCACTACAATATTACATAATTCAATGATTAAAAAGAAATGTGAAAAGTTGCTTTGTGAAATGCTATTACCTAAGTATGATTTAATAAAATTTGGCTTTATGCAAATGAACCCTACTAAGCTTCCTTTGGAAAGCCCACATAAGCATACTTTCCTCGACTTGCTGAGTACGTTTGTACTCACGTGCTACACCAACCTGTCATCATCAGAGTTTTATCAAGACGCGACCGAGGAGGGCGAGTTCTACGCAGAGGAGTTCGAGGAAGGCTGCCAGGAGGACTAGTCGCGTTCCTAGTCGTCGCCTGTGGCGTTTTGGCATCTGCCCATTTCGCTTTTGTTTCCGCTGTTTTGTTTCCGGTCTTTTGACCGAGTATTGTAATAAGTGGCCATGTGGCCCGTACTTGAATATTTATATTGCAAGTTTCGTTTTGTCTGGCAATGATGTATCCTTTGTATCGTGTGTACTAGCTACGATCTGGGACTAGTGCGAAAATACCTGAGAGATGCAGACTGATTGATCCGGGAGTCTCATGACTTCAAACCATGGAAAAACAAAGTACATGCTGCAAAAATTTCGTTTAAGCTAATAACATAGTTGTTGTAATTTAATATTAATTATGTGTTCTGGTTGCTTCTAGTGTCTTGTGTGACATTCGTGGTATACTAGGTGCCGGGATGTTACATTTTTGAAGAATGTTGGCTTAGAGACAACCTCTCCAAAAACTACTAGGTCATCGACTGAAAAAGAACTTCAGGAACAACTTGATAAGGAGAGACAACCAACAGCTTTACTTCGCAAGGAACTTGAAGTATTGAAACAAAAGGGATAAATAGCCATTATGTCAACCCAAAGAGAATTGGCAGAAGTCAGGAGGAGTCAGGAGGAAAGTGATGCAATTCTTCGTCGTCTCTTGAGCTATGCAAGTCAATCCCACTGACTTGACATGATACCATATTTTGCTCTAGGTTGGTACTTGCTTGCAGTGCTTTTTATTTTATGTTGGTAAATTTCTGTTAGAAACTATTAAACTTTGTGATGAATGCTTGTGACTTGCTGACACAATGTTGCTATCACTACTACAGTAATATACATTAGTGTCGGTTCTTTTTCGTCATCACTATCGGTTTTGGTGGCGATAGAAAGTCTAGCGACAGAGATGGAGAAGTTTTATCACAGTTAGTTTTGGAACGATTGTGATAGTTCACTCATCACAATCGGTTTCCATAGAGAACCGATTGTAATAATTACACATCACAATCGGTTCCCATATAGAACCGATTGTGATAGTTCACTCATCACAATCGGTTCTATCTTGGAACCGATTGTGATAGTTAACTCATCACAATCGGTTCCCATCAAGAACCGATTGTAATAATGTCCACATCACAATTAGTTCTATATGGGAACCGATTGTGATAATTAACTCAGCACAATCGGTTTCTGATAAGAACCGATTGTGATAATATTATCACAATCGGTTCCAATGTAGAACCGATTGTGATGATCTTTCCGACAAAAGCCTATCATTCATCATCCAAAAACAGCACATTCATTCACAAAACACATAACATTCACAATATGTTGTCACAGAACATACATCACAATCTGTAATACATTATCACATAAACATCCAAGCATATCACATTCAGTACATATCACATTCACATTAATATTGTTTACGTTATTAAATGGACTAGTAAGAGCCTGTCGGGTCTTTAAATCTACCATCCTCTACTATAACTTCTGTCCAGTACCATTGGCATAAATGGTCTCGTAATTTCCTAAGATCCTTGCTGTTTAGGCTCTTCCGGGGGATGTCAAGGTCCTGCAAAATAGAAAGTAGTGAACTAATATATTTAAGTTTTAAAATTTGATTGTAAAAGACTGATGGTATTATGCATGTAAACAAATACCACATTGGCAGTATTATATTTAACAGTAGTGCAATTAATCAGTTCTATACCTTAGGAAAAAGATGTGAGCCGCTGACCAGAATCAGCATGGGATGCATCACATAAAAGCCGCATAGGTCATCGCACCCCTGTTGATGACACCGTGAACAAAGAAACTTAAATTAGGAGACGAATAATAGGTGTGAGAAAGAAATCCTATGATAGACACTTGTACCTTGAAGCGCTTCCACTCCAGTTTGTTGCCTTGTTTATCCTTGTGTAGGCCACCTTGAGCAATGTAAGACAAGAAAGCCCTACATACATTGGAGAGATATCATTGAGGTGAAAAATATCTAACGTAGTTCAATAAGTAAAGTTTTAGGTTAGAGGAATGTACTTATTCAAAATAGGTTGGATCGCGTAGTCCATCGGTCTATTTTCGAGTGAGTTAAATGTGTAGACTTTGTTTTCACTCGGAACAACCATATGTAGAAACCAATGGCTGCTTATTAAACGGTACACAATGTAAGAAAATAAGTTCATATACGGTTTAAGTGCGTACAAGTAATTGAATTTTATAGTAGTACATACGCCTGGTGGTACGGGAAGAGAATGAAGTCCTTTTTCGCCTCAGCATGCAATGCCTGCTTGATGTATGCTACGAGGAACTCCGATTGCAACCTAGCCTTGGTCGCAGACACCATCTCGGGGTCGACAAACCCAACAAGGGGTCGACCCGTCGCAGCTCGCTGCCTCATTATCCTACAAGTCATGTCAATTGTTAAAAAAAACATAACCAAATCAATAAACAGTCATATGGATGAGTATAGTGCGATACTCACAATGTCCAACATCGTAGAGTAGAAATATCGATGGCTTTTAAGCTGTACATGAAGAGCAGATCCTTAAAACACACTGGGAAGATCCCATCCTCCTGGCGGTGGAATTGTCCCCCTCGATACCTCACAGTGAAATCGATACGAGGCTCTACCTCATGTGACTTATCGATATACCATCTGTGTAGCAAGCGAGTGCACAAGCCTAAAGCATTCAATTCATGGCTTAAGAGAAAGGGCTTTCCATGTATGAACCGCTTATAATTATTTATAATCATTATAAATAAGCACTCTCGAACGGGAGACACATAGGTTACGCAACCTAAACGTAATAAAGGACGACGTGTGATATTAAGAGCAATATTCATATATAGCAAAATTGACATAATCAAAATAGATGACAGTAATTGTAAAGACAACAAAAATTTAGTTCATCAATATTCATTCATGGATGTGATAGTTAGCATCAAAAAGTCATCCTAGATTGAAAATTGATATACATCTAATCCATAAAGATGATATGTAAAGTAAAAACCATTATAGATGGCTAGATCTTTTTCTTTTTCTTTGATTAACGTGAGAATTTACTCTGAATACCTAATTAGTAGTGGTATAGATAAGTCCTAACCAGCATTGATTTCATATTTCTCAATGTTTCCACTCCATAATCCTACTAGGATTAGGGATTGCTCTATCAATGGTATTTTTATTAGGACCATACAATTTATGGTTTTCTTATTTGAAATCTAACTTGGGTAAAGACTCGTGCCATTAATTGAAAGTTTTATCCTAATAATATGGAGTAGTTCATATTCCCAAAAAGGATCATTCCATATTTCCATGTATACTTTCCCATGCTAAAAACTAAACTAACATCTATTTATAAAACTCTCGAAGGAATAATTTAACTTAGGACAAACTATAAATTTTAGAATGGAACTTGTACCGGTGAGACAAGGCCTACCGGGGAGGAGGCGGCTCAGGGAGGAGGAGGCACCGGGGAGGAAGCGGCTCGGGGAGGACGCGGCACCGGGGAGGAGCCGACTCGGGGAGGAGGCGGCACCGGGGAGGAGGCGTCACCAGGGAGGAGGCTGCACAGGGGAGGCGGCAGGCCGAGGGGAGGCAGCATGGCGGGAGCTCAAGAGGAGGCGGCGCGGAGGGAGCTCAAGAGGAGGCTGCACCGGGGAGGAGGCGGCAGGCCGAGGGGAGGCGGCGCGGCGGGAGCTGAAGAGGAGGCGGTGCGGAAGGTTTTAGGAATGAGACCGCAGAGTCGTGGATAATATAAGGGCACGGCTATGTCTATCGGTTCCTTCAATAAACCGACACAAATAAATTATTTCAGTCGGTTCTCAATACGAACCGACATAGATAACAATTGTATTGCAGTCGGTTCTCAGTTCAAACCGATACAAATGACATAATTATTGCAGTCGGTTCTCAGTTCAAACAGATACAAATGACATAATTATTGCAGGCGGTTCTCTGTAGAAACCGACACAGATGATAATTGTATTGCAATCGGCTCTTAATTGAAACCGATACAAATGACATATATTATTGCAGTCGGTTCTCTGTAGGAACCAACACAGATAACACATATTGCAGTCAGTTTTTCAGTTAGAACCGATACAGATCTGTGCATACCACTGTGGTGTTGTTTCTGTACACCATCCGAAAACAACCAGCATAACACATTCACAGAACATACATCACAATCTGTAATACATTATCACACAACATTCACATAAACATTCGAGCATATCGCATCCAGTACAAGTACATCATCTTCTTTTACGCATACAGAATATAGCTAGCTACAAGATTATCAACAATTGTCCCTTTATTTACAATACAACCCTTCTTGATGATCTACACACATGTAATTTGTTCCATGTGTGTCATCGTCACCACTAAGACATGCCCCATCTGCAAATGGAGGTATTTCATCGAATTGGTTATACTCTTCTTCATCTACGGCAATTTCAACTCCAATAATCCGCCTCTTGCCATGAAGGACGACGTGCAACCTCGGATTGGCCGGATCACGCACGTAGAATACTTGAGTTGCTTGCTTCGTAAGGACAAACGATTCATCTTTGTAGGCGAATCTATTGAGATCCACAAGAGTAAAACCTCTTTTGTCAACCTTCACTCCGTGAGGAAGTCTCACCCACTTACATCGGAACAATGGAACTTGATATATTCCATAATCGAGCTCCCATATTTCTTCGATCACCCTGTAGTAGCAGTTCATTGCGGTTGAGGATCCTCTTTTCGAGTGATCATCGGACAAAGCATCTATGCTCACACCACTGTTTTGAACTGTACTCTTTGCATCTTGACTTTCGGTGTAAAAGATGTAGCCATTAATATCGTAGCTCTGCCATGTCTGTACATTAAATCTTGGTCCGTCAGCCAACCATTTGACAGCCTCAGTACTGACGGAGACCTTCGCCTTTTCTTTGAACCATGTGAGGAATCGATCGTTGTGTTCTCGTGTGATGGAAAGCTCATCCATATGTGGGTTCTCTTCCCGTAATATCAACTTGTATTGCTGGATGTATGGATGAACTTCTGCGCTGTGTTGCAAGACTGCAAAATGCGCTTTACAGTACATATCAAACTGTGGACTCGTTAGATTGGACCCAATGGTTCCTTTGCCACCAAGTCTGCCCTCATGACGAGATACAGGAACACCAATCGCTTGTCTTTTACCTTGATAGTCCACGCAGAACTCAATAACCTCTTCAGTCCCATAACCTTCAATAATACTACCCTCAGGCTTCGACCTGTTCCTCACGTATGACTTGAATTTACCCATGTACCTCTCGAACGGATACATATAACGCAGGAATGCGGGTCCACATATCTTAATCTCTCTAACAAGGTGAACAACGAGGTGGACCATGACGTCGAAGAACGATGGGGGGAAATGCATCTCAAGCTAACAAAGAGTCTGCACCACCTCACTCTGTAAGTTGTTTAGTATATCGGGATCAATAACCTTGCATGAAATCGCATTGAAGAAATAACATAGCTTCGTGATTACCAACCTGACATCCTCTGGCAGAATATTTCTGATTGCAACAGGGAGCATTTGGGTCATCAAGACATGATAGTCATGGGACTTCATACCAGGCAACTACAAATCATCCATAGACACAAGCTTCTTAATGTTTGCGGAGTAGCCCGATGGAACTTTAATATCATGGAGACACTTGCAAAGGTCTTTTTCTCCTTCTTGGATAAGGTGTAGCATGCAGCGGGGATGTACGGTCATTTTCCATCCTTCTCTATCACTGCAAGCTTAGACCTGATTCCCATGTAGGTCATATCGCGGTGAGCATTCGTACCATCCTTGGTCTTCCCAGGTATGTTCAGCAGGATGCCAACCAAATTATCACAGACATTTTTGTAACATCCCAAAATTTTGCTTTTCTTAAATATAAGTGTGATTTGGCACTTTGGTGAATTTTTGGAATTTTCTGGAATTTATTTGGAATTTATTTGAATTTATTCCATTTTGAAATAATTAAAGAATTTAACTTTGCAAATAAAATTTTTTTGGAAATATTTTATTTGAGTCCAAAATGTTCCAAAATATTTTCCAGAATTTTTCTGAGTCTTTTGCTATTTTTAATGAATTAAATGAATATCTGGGAATTAATTGAATTATTTAATCGCTGGAAATTAGCGAGTGGGTTTTACTGTTCATCCGACCGAGTCGGAACCCGAGTCAGACTCGAGTCCGACCCGAGCCAACCGACTCGACCGAACCCAATCCTAACCCTAATCGATCCCGACCGTTGGATCGGGATCCAACGGTCCGGATTGGACCGCACCGGTTCGAGCCGAGACCGGGCCGGATCCGGTCCCGCCGGGCGATCATGGCCGTCGATCACGCCACGTGGACGGCCACCCGTCATCGTCTCCACCGAGTCCGAAACGGACTCCGCCGCCGCGCCCGCCGCCGTGTGGGCCTAGGGTTCCGTTTTCCGCGCGGACGCCGAGGGCATTTAAAGCCCGGGACATGCCCCGAGGTTCGCCCCCACCCCGCACGCATTTTGCCCTAGCCGCCACCCGTAGCGCATCAGAGCGCCGCGATTGCTCGCCGTAGTTGGAAAAGCTCTCCGCGCGGTTTTGCTTCGCCCGCCGCCCGTCGCTTTGTCGCCGCCCGATGACCCCAGATTCGAACTCCCCGCGACGAGGCGCACCCGAAGGGAGGACTCACCTCGTCGGAGCGCGCCCGAAACGCCGTTGCCCGTGTCGCCGTCCCCAGCTCCGGCCAGCCAGCACCGTCGCACGCCATCGCCGGGACTCGAGCTCCCTCAGCCGTCGGATCGCAATCGCACGGCTAGGATTGCGCCACGTCACCCGCCGGTGAGATTCCGTTCCAAACCCCAGATCTACTCCCAACCGTTGGATCTAGATCCAACGGTCCAGATTGGCCACGTTCACCCCAAACGTGCGTCACCAGATCCAATCTGGGCCGTTGATTTTCGAATCAACGGCCGAGATCGCGCCACGTGGCTGGAAGTCTGACCGTCGCGGTCAGCACCGCGCGTGAGAGCGTGTCTCTGACACGCGGGGCCCGCGTGTCAGAGGGCCCACTTGTCAGCCACGCCGTGCGCGCGTGAACCCAGCCGCTGACAAGGCAGGCCCACACGTCAGTGACCGCACCGTGACGTCACCCATGACGTCACCAGTGGGTCCCACCGCCGCCAGTGGCCGAGTCCCCGCTGACGTCAGCAATGACGTCACCCCCGTGGGTCCCACCTGTCAGTCACACGTGAGCCGTGGACCGGGTCCACGGTGGACCCGAGCCGAGCCGTGGGCTGAGCCCGTGGACCGGCTGACGTCAGCCACCCAATCAGGTGCTGACACGTGTCCTCGCTGACGCAATAAATGAATTTCCGAAAAAGAAAATGATTTATTAATTCGAATTATTGATTTCAGATTTTGATTCAAACTTCAAACACTTATAACTTTTGCGTTTGAACTCCGATTTAAGTGATTCAAATTTCTAAATTTGTATAAAATTGAGATCTACCTAATGATGAATTTTATTTAATTTTTGGACTAAAGTTTTTCTCTGTAATATTATTTAATTGATTAATTAAACTTTAAATACTTATAACTTTTGCAATTCAACTCCGAATTTGACGATTCCAGTTTCTAAAAATTCATAAAATTATGCTCTCTCTGTTTGTGAACTTTATTTGGATGTTTGGATACTTTTTTATACTGTTTATTTATTTATTGCTATATGCACGCTTTACGAGTAGACGTTGAAGTGCCCGAAGGCTTCGAGGGAGAAGTGTTGACCCAGGAGCCAGCTCAGGACCAAGAGCAAGTACTTTTTGAAGGCAAGTTGTGCTTTGACCATGTTGATCCCATTTTGAAATCTATTTTGATTCAATAAATTGCATGCTAGTTTAATTAGAAAATACTTTATTTAAATTATGGGAATTAGATAAATGCCTAATTGCTGTATGACACCTTGGTTAATTAAATACGTGCCATGATCCCTTGTCACCCTAGTTGTGGATTACTAGTTGGACATTACTAAATTGCCAACATGGGCTTTTAGATCGTTGTAGTATATTGCTTAGACCTGCTACGTGCTCATGACATGATTTTAGGACAATCAAATGTTAATATTGACGTAATGATATATTGAACCTGTTTTGGAAAGGTATCATGTGATGTTGATGGCACGTGGTGCATGGTAATCAACTGGGGTTTCATAAATAGCTTTTGACCGGGGCATATGGCAAGGATGATCGGGTGGGCCAGTTGTGGCACCGGGAACGTTGTGTTGGTTCTTCGGGTAGTCTTGCCCTGGTCACCCTAAGGACTTAACCTTGCAAGCCTTTGAACTGAGTCAAGCATGCAACCATATGTCTGTAATGGGACGGACCTAGTTGATTAAGTTGCTAATAACGTACCTGTGGGACCTCTGGGTGTCAACTACACCTTTTGCGTAGTTGTACAGGGGAGCGTACCGGGGCTGCGGCCAGGTACCCATCTAATGGTGGTTTGGCCTAAACTTCGCCTTCGCTAAGGGAAGGGTTAGTGTGCAACACCGGAGAGGACCACTTGTACTATTAGAGGTTTCCGAAAGACTTTGTTATGGAAACTCGCCTTTGTGGTGTTTGACTGTATCTTGTGGGTAAAGTGCATAACCTCTGCAAAGTGTAAAATCTATTCGAATAGCCATGTCCGCGGTATTGGACATCGCTCGGGAATTACAATCAAGGGTTAGACTTTCTCAAAAATAACTTGAACTTGAAAGGTTCGGTTGGGTTTGGTTTTGATGGGAAATGTGGATTAGGAATGGGAAAGATGCTTATTAAACTCCTGGAAAAGTTATTTATGCTTTACTTGTTCTACTGCTTTCGAATCTACTTATGATACTTGTTAAAATGTCACATCGCAAACAAACCTTGAGCTATTCCTTTGTATTAAACCATGCATATAGTATATTAGTTGCATTCTGTGCATGACTTGCTGAGTACCAAGTACTCATCCTTGCCGCAATACAACACCAGTTGAAGAGGAGACTACACCAGCTTTGGAGGAGGAGCTCCAAGAGGAACCGTCTAACTAGGAATCGAGTCCCAGTCAGTTGCCTGTGGTATACTGGATGACGCCACGATGTTATCTTATTTTTCGCTGCTATTATTTCTCTTTTAATAAGTTTCGCCCTGCGAGGCGTATATTTGTAACTTGACCCTAAGGTCAAGCAACCAGTTTGTTTATCTAATTAAAGTACTTTATTAGTATCGAGTGGTATGATTGTGATATTTATCAATGTTGAGACTGTGTGCACTAGCGCGTTCCTGGACTAGTGCTGAATACACAGAGGGTCCGGATTTGTAGATTTAGGTCCCGACAATTTTTCTCAACATGCATGGCATCAATACAATGACGGACATCTAACTCCTTCCAGTATGGTAAGTCCCAAAATATCGACCTCTTCTTCCAAATGGTCCTAGGACGAACAGATTTATGGTTTTTACTGTACTGAACATCGATATCCTCTATGCGTGAATATACTTGCCTTCCACTCATAGGCTGCGGGGTCGCACGAATTTCCCTCTTTCCATCAAATTTGTCATCCATCTTAAGATATCAATGACTTCGAGGTAAAAACCTATGGTGACCCATGTACACAGTTTTCTTGGAATTCGGCAGCCACAACCTATCAGTCTCCTCTTCACAAATTGGACAAACTTTGGCTCCCTTCGTGCTATAGCCCGCCAAATTACCAAGGGCTGGGAAATCATTTATGATGCAAAATATCATAGCCCGTAGGGTGCAAGTTCTCTCTTTTTTATGCATCCCACACCTCGACCCCCTCATTCCACAATTTTACCAAATCCTCAATTAGTGGTGCTAGGTACACATCGATATCATTACCCGGCTGTTTGGGTCCAGAGATTAGCAACGACATCATGATATACTTCCGCTTCATGCATAACCACGGAGGGAGATTGTAGATACATAACAAAACTGGCTAAGTGCTATGACGACTGCTCATATTACCAAACGGATTCATTCCATCTATACTCAATCCAAACCTTATGTTCCTCATCTCGGTACCAAACTCCTCATGTTGCCAATCAATGTTTCTCCATTGAGCCGAATCAGCGGGGTGTCTCAACTTGCCATCTTGCTTTCGAGATTCATGATGCCAACGCAACAATTTTGCCTCTTTGGAATTTGCAAACAACCGCTCTAAACGAGGAATGATGGGTAAATACCATAATACCTTGGCTGGTACCCCTTTCTTCACATCTTCATCGTCATCGATTTGACTCTTACGCTTCTTGTCATTGCGCTTCTCTTTTTGTTTGTACTGGGGTACACCACGAACTGGACAATTGCACAGTTCCTTATGTGTGTTGCGGTATAATATGCAATCATTTGGATATGCGTGTATCCTTTCTATTTTCATTCCCATGGGACATAGTAGCTTCTTCGCTTCATAAATACTTGTTGGCAACTCGTTCCCCTTTGGAAGCATATCCGATAGAAGAACTAAAAGTGCATTGAAACTTGTATCTGTCCAACGGTGTTTTGCCTTCAGTTCAAACAATGCAAGGACCGAACCAAACCTGTTGTATTCTGCTTTGCAACTCGAAAACAACGGTTTGGCATCATTTTCCATCAAGCTTTTTAATTTTTCAAACCCCTTTTCGTGTAATTTCCCTCCACATCTCGCAACATTTGATCTAAATTATCCTCATCAGACATATCACGCTCCAACTCGTGATCGGCTTTTAGCATGTCTTCATTGCATATCAGAGGGGTACTACCTGTCTCCCCATGATGGATCCAACACCTGTAATTCCTCACGAAGCCACGTCGAATCAAGTGGCCTTCAATTTGAGTCGAGTTGTTAAATCTCCTGAGATTGGTGCAATCAATGCAAGGACAATATATGAACTTTATCACCCCTCATAACCATATCTACTTCTGCAATTCTTATAAACTCCTTAACTCCCCTCTGAAATTCGGCACTCATACGACTTTTTTGATACATCCATTCTTCACGGTCCATCTACAATTAAACCACAAACAATAAATTAATAATGCCAACGAGCGACAACTAACTATTTCAAATACCGATAAATTATTTAATTACCTTCGTACAATAGAGGCGACATGCATATTTAAAATATCAACAATGATATTGAAATACGTACCTATGAAAGTGCGTCTAGGCACTTATGTTGTTTTGGTGATTAATGACAAACGATTAATGACAAACGCATGTAATATCAATCAATGTAATTGTATAAATATTAACTTAGTGCTTAACAAATGACAAACCTCTAATATATTTATATTGTTATGAGACTAACATGTTTATTGCCTAGTTGAATATTAGTCTCATCTATTTTAGAGGAAAATCAATTGGGCTGGTTAAGCAAAAATGAGGTATGCAATCTCGGTATTCCTTCCATATTTGTCATTGCATTCCTCTTTAGCAAATGCATATTGAACTCTAAGTAACTTGTTGATTTCATATGTGCACATTGATTCATGTCATAATTGCTTGTGCATATATATATTCATTTGAGTTCATTATGTGTTTTGTTTTTAATATGCTTGTGTTAACTAGAGTTAAACTTCATTGCTTCATATTGACTTGGTGCATACATGTCTTAGTTGTATATCTTCTAATGCACCTCTCCTAGTGAAGTTTAATCTAGAATTGGATCACATCATTTACTCTCATTCCAAATATTATTTGCACATGTACAATTCATGTATATTCTATCATGTGTTTCATTTAAGCAAAGTATGTGATCCTTGCCTTGATTTAAATGATTCATCTTATTGGCAATTATCTCTCTAAGTGCATATAGATCAATCACATATTCATCATGCTGCACTTAGTAGAGAACAATTCTTATGTCAAGTGTTTTCGTTGATATCATGCCTATTTATATGAAACACTTGTTGTATTTCATCTCATTCATTTAATTCTAATTCATATCTTTTGAGCTTGTGGGACTAATGTGTTTGCTGAGTGCTTTGATAAGAATTAGGTCCCAAAGCTGTGTGTATGATGACCAAGTGGTTTGAAGGATGATAAGCGAGTCAAAGTCAACAAGACAGTGGTGTCACCAACAGCTGAGGACTAAGTCAGATTCGACTTGATGGAGGATCGTCTTGGTGATGATCGAGGTCAAGGTCGAGAGGACGAGAGTCTCATGAGGTGAAGCGCGTTGAGGTTGACAAGACGAAGGGCATCATCAATCTTTGCGGAAGCTTCATCATGCACCGTGCATCCGGAAGAAGTCGGCATGTAAGCTTAGTGTAAGACTTAGATTTTGTGTTTAAATTTGAGTCTAAGGATTACCGTACTATTAAGAGGGATGCAATCGTTGAAATCACTTAGACAAGTCTCAAGTGCTCAAAGTGGTCTATCCTTGTCTAAGGTTGAGAAACCCAAGTCACACTTTGTTCACCTAGGTGTAGGTGGGTTGGTGTGAGGGTTAGAAGTGTTGTTAGTTCCGGAAAGTGAGGGTTGTAGGTCCCTTGTGGATTCTTTGTGCAATCAAATTTTATCCTTTGGTATTTGGGTAGTGAGACCTTGTTAGTTGGATAGCCATCGTTCATAGCTTTTCGAAAAGTCCGAATTTGCCGAAATCGGAGTCCGGGATCAAAAGTTATGCCCGTTTTCGTCGGACTGCCGTGTGCTGCCTGGGAGATCCGGAGTATCCGGGTTGTAACCCGGAGTCTCCGGGTTATCCGAAGTATCCGGATGATTCCGGAGTATCCGGATGATCCAGAGTCTCCGGGGTTTTTTCCGGAGTCTCCGGGTTGCCCAGTTCGGTCCCAAACGGCTAGTTTTTGGGGTTCCTCTATTTAAGGCCCCCTTCTTGCCCACTTCAAGGTAGCCGTTGGGGGGATGTTTTTGCTGGGTTTAGAGGTGTTCTAAGTGAGTTCTTGAGCCCCCAATACTCCTCCCTACTCCTTAGATCTTAGTGATCCCCTTTTGAGTGAAGGGTTGGGTAGAGGAGAGAAGTGTTTGGATTGAGGATCGATTTGAGTTGTTGAGCACTTGAGGTGGACTCTAAGTGAGTTTTTCGGGAGTAATTGTTGCTCTTGGAGGTTGAGGTCTCCTAGACGGCTAGGAGTTGCCGGTGAGCTTCCAAGCTTTGTGTGGAAGGCCACCGGAAGTTTGTGAAGGCCGATTCCGCCTCCGCAAGGAAAGGAATCAAAGAAGTGAAGACCGGCGAGTGCATTGTGCAACACCGGGAGGAAGAGGGTTGAAAGAGACCCCGGCTCAAGTGTGACCGAGCCGCCTCAACGGAGACGTAGGATCCCCTCAAGGATCCGAACTTCGGGATAAAATCTTCGTGTCTCCATCTTCATTTCGGTTTCATCTCTTTCATTACTTGCTTGAATTCATTCCTATATGTGTGATTGAGTTGATTGTATAGGGTTGATTTATTTAGGAGCCCCGATCTATCTTGTTTTTGTGCTTGGCTCCGTTCTCTACTTGATATAGGTTCTTGGTAGTATTTACTTACTTCTTGTTCAAGTGGATTGCTTCTAGATTGCTCGAGATCTTGAATTCTTGGCCGAGACACTCAACCCGAGTATCCGGTATTTTATCCGAACTATCCAGGATCATCCGGAGTATCCGTACATTGATTCGAGTATCCGGATAACCCGGAGTATCCGGACTAAATATCCGGAGTCTCCGAGTTAATTGTCTCGGGCTAAATTGTTTAAGTTGCAAAACTTAATTATACCCTTCGCTTCCGCATTATCTCTGTTTGTTTAATTTTAATTGGGTATAATTTTGTAATCGCCTATTCACCCCCCTCTAGGCCGACATCCCGGTCCTTTCAATTGGTATCAGAGCCAAGTCTCTGATATTTAAGCTTAACCGCTTTAAGAGTTTGGATGTCGCTAGACGGGATGGGTGAGCTTGGAGCTAGCATGTCTATTAATAATAATTTGAATGCTCCATCTTCATCCTCTTATGTGCATATTGCTTCCGGTTGGGCACCGTACTTTAATGGTTCTAATTATGGCCCATGGAAGCATAAGATGAAAATGTTTTTGAGATCTATTGATGCTTCCATTTGGAACATTGTAGATAAAGGCTATAGCACAATGGATGCTCAAAGTGAAGAAAAGAACGCTCAAGCTCTAGAGGCCATTCTTGGCGTATTGAGCGAAGCGAAGCGGAAGAAGGTGTGCCACCTCAAGAAGGCTCATGACATGTGGACACTCATCCAAAAGAATCATGACAAGTCCAAGATTGATCAAAGTGATGATTTACAAATACGGACTTCAAATGATGATCGCTCCACATCAATCTCAAGTGATGATGAGTCCTCGTCACCCTCCTCCTCGCCACGTTGCCTCACGGCTCTAGGTAATGATGAGGTAAATGATGAACCTTCCAAAGCTAAATTGATCTCTACAATAAACGTTCTTCGTGATTGCCTTGAGAAGCAATTTAGAAAATCATATGATTTGATTGAAAAACTTGCTTTACTTCAAAAATCATATGATGCTCTAAAATTAGATCATGAAAATTTGCTTCTCAAAGACACCTCTAGTTGCAAGGTGGATGTTGGATTAACTTGCAATATTCTTGATGATGTGCCATGCTTAGAGTTAAATTCTTGCATGTCATCTAGAATTATAAATTCTTCTCCTTGCAATGAATTGCTTTATATACCTTGCAGCCCAAACGCTAGAGTAGATGTTGCTACTCAATGTAATTTAGTAGATGAATTGACTTGCTCTATTTCAAATTCTAGAGATTCATCTAATAAATGTGCATCCACCTCTAGCGAGTTTTCGCCTTGCAATGCTAATAAAATTGCTTCTAGTTCCTCTAGTGCTTGTTATACTAACAATCTTGTAGAGGAAAACAAAAGGCTCAAGGCGCAAGTCATTAGTCTAGAAAATGACTTGGAGAAGTGCTACAAGAGCAAAGCCATCCTCGACAAGATCTTGAGCGAGCCTCGGGCACCTCAAGATAGAAGAGGACTTGGCTACATCTCCAAGAGGGAGAAGAGCAAGAAGAAGCACAATGCAAGAATGAAGACGATTGTGTGCTTCGGATGCAACAAGAAGGGCCACTTTGCCTCCATGTGCCCCAATAAAGTTGATAACAAGACCACAACTCCAACTTTGAGGCAAGCCGACAAGAAGCAAAACAAGAGGAAGAGGCGTTCAAAGCCTACTTGCTTCAATTGTCGAGAAAAGGGACACATCGGTAAGGATTGTCCCAAAGGTATAATCCCTAAGCCTACTCATCACTCTAATAATCATTTGCTTAGGAAGGACAAGAATGGCAATGTAGTTGCCAAGCTTGTCAAGTCCCCTATGCCCGCTCAAAATGATAATGATCATTTGCATAGGAAGAGTAAATCTAGAAATGGATTTGCTAAAATTGTTAGGACTCCTAAGCCCACTCAAAGCAATTCCAACAAATTGCTTAGGAGAAATAACAATAGCAAACAATTTGCTAGATTTGCTAGATCCACTAAGCAAATGCATAATTTCAATTATCATATGCTTAGAATGGATCAAACTAGGAATAGGTTTGCTAATTATGCTTGTCCTCCAAAGCCATCTCACTTTATTCCAAAGATATTACTTAGGAGGAATTATAAAAGCAAATCTATTCCTAGTAAAGTTAGTCATGTAAATAATGCTAATATTAGGACCATTTGGGTTCCTAAAACTATGGTGACTAATATTGTTGGACCCAACAAAGATTGGGTACCAAAAACCGCCTAAAAGAATTTAGGTGAAACGAGATGGATTGGACGCTTGATCTCCACAAGAAGAAAAAGGGTATCATCTCCAACAAGTGGTGTCAAGCATTAAGATAATCAAGACAATCATGAGCCAATGCCATCTCGGTAACAAGTATTTAAATTGATTATATTATTGCTTCTAGCCTTGTGTAGGTTTAGATGCATTAGTATCATGAAAATCGATTTAATTGCTTGTTAGTAGTACTTGCTCTTGCTTTTAGTATTATTCCCTTATTGCAATCTTGAGCAAGTTTAAAACGGCACATTCAGAGTTAGTGCTATTTTATATATATATCACATTTCCTAAGTGTGCCAAAATAATTAAGTGCTAATGTAGCTCTTCTACTTGATCCATTTTAGTCAATGTATGGATTTAATCTTGACAAAAAAGGTCCATTTCCAGCACTTAAGTGAGTTTTGCCAAATGAGTCAAGTTTCTTGTTAATATTTGACTCACAAGGGTTTGTGTAACTCATATAGACATTTGAATATTTTGTTTGCCCTTGTTGATCTCTTTTTTGGCAAAACTAGAAAATCTCGTGAAACCTAAAAACTTTATTGCCACATTCAATTCCTTGTGAATTCGAATGTCTTCTCTTTTGAAATTGCTCTAAATTTGTGGTTATTGTTTCTCTTGTTTATTTGGAGCATTTCTTAGTGGTTTCATGTTTTCTCTCGAGTCTTATTGCTAAATGCCATTTGTGAGTTTTCTAGTTGAATTCTTCTCTATTGGCATTTCTTTTCGATTTGATTCGTCTTAGTGAGCTTTTGGTGAAATGACTAATACTTCCTATGTTTCGTGCTTCAAAAGTGGAAATATGACGGGAAATTGCTTCTAAAAGCGTATTGTGTTTACTATTGAAAATTGCCTAGCAATTGACTTTAATCTCTTGCATTTCCCAGATTTCCATTTGTTTTGGCGAGCGGTATAACCGGAGTATCCGGACATTTTGTCCGAGTATCCGAAGTTATCGAGTATCCGGATCATACATCGGACTATCCGAGTTAATCGTTCGGTTAGAAAAACAGTTTTGTCTGTTTGAAGCTCACCAAAATCTATTTTTCAATCTGAATTGAAATTCTATTGAATAAAGTTGATTTTTTCTGTTTGAATGGATAAGTTTGTGCTAATGGCTTTTAATCTTATCACAAATTCGTTTGAAGCCATATAAGTGCTCATTTCCATTCAAAGCTTATTTGTCCCTTGCATGTAGCTAACCTCTTGGCGTATGTTGCGAATGGGTGAAGCTCATGCTTTTGGCTTGCATGACTTTGACTTGCATTTGTTACAAAGGTTGATTTCTTGCTTGCTTTTAATTCAACTCCTTATTTAAAATTTGTTTGGAGCTAGTTTTAGCATGAGTTGCCAAAACGAGGATGCTCAGGCAAATCGATTTGATTTATTGAAAATATTTGTTGGAAAATCTTCTCTTGCATATGGAGTTCTTATCCGAGAGTTCTCAAATTTATTCGAACGTATAAGCAAGATTGATAACGTGAATTTGACTTAGTGTCAAATCTAAATCTCCATTTGTTCTTATTGGAATATCTTTTGTATGGAGGACTTTATTTGAGAAATTCCTGTTGAAAAGGTCTCTTGATTGTCCATGGATCATCTCCACAAAATCCTATGGTCATTGGACTTCATTTGACCAAAATTTGCAAATTCTCAGTGTTTGGCCGAATAGGTCAACCCGAGTCTCGGACATTTGTTCGGAGTATCCGAGTTATCCGGAGTATCAGGACTATATGTCTGGACTGTCCGGGTTGACGATTCAGCAAAGTTTGTCTTGTTTGCCAATCCGGACTCTCTGGTTATTTTATCCGGAGTATCCGAACCTTGTTTGGTTGATTTGATTCTTTCCTTTTGATGAAATTTGAGTTGAGCATGAGCATAGCTCCATGATCCTTTTAAGATAAGTTGGGAGCACATTTACTCAAATTCTTTGTCCTCAAATCAACCTAAGTTCTTGGCAAGCCTTTCAAATTTTCAAGTCTTCTCTGATTGAAAGTGCTTTGTGGGGCTAGTGTTCTTTTATTGAAATTGATTGTGTCCTAGCCACAATTTGCTTCCTCTCTCTTCTCTTTGAAGTTTATCTCTTAGAGAGTAGAACCTTTTCTTGTAAGTTCAAGAGTGAGCTCGTTTATGGTTTATTCATTACCTCTGTTTGAACTTCAAGAATTGAATCTGTGTTTCAAATCCTTCTTTGTGCATTGAATTCAATCAGTATTTTAGCATGCATTGGAGTAGTAGTATCATGTCAACCTTTTACCTCATGCATATTACACTTAGACCTTGTGAGACTGACTTGGGTCAAGTTGAAAGATACTTGTTCCTGGAAATCGTGTGCTTATCTGTTGGTGTTCAAGGTTTCGGAAAAGTGAGTCAACTTCGACGGTGAGATGAAGGAAAGGAGTGTAGCTCCAGAGTCCGAGGGATCCGATGCCGTGCGACTTGACCATGACTGATTCGAACATACAACAGACAAGAACAAGCGGAAGGGGCGTATTTCTTTACGACCATATTTAATAAGGTCTTTGTACACCATTAAGCTAATTGCCTTAAACCTTAAATGGTGTAATGATTATCATGATAAGTATTCCAATTGGTATCAATTCTTTCAATCTTTATGTATTTCAATTGGTAATTAGATTGCTCACGATCTTGTGTTTCAATTGCTTGTTAATTGGTATCGCTTTCTAATTGATGCTATATTTATCAATTGGTATCCTCTCATTGATAATTGCATTTTCTCTCTACGTAAGTGTCATCTAATATTTTACGATATAAGGTTGATTGATATGGATGACACCATGCTAAAGGAGGAGGAAATGTAAGTTGAAGATCACATTAGTAAGAGGTATACATTGCTCTTTAAATTGATCATAAGCATGTAATTCAATTCCATACAGTGGCTATATGATATTAATTATTATGCTCTGTTACACATATTTGCTATATGATCTTTGTCATGATTTAAGCATTTCTTACATTCTTGTGAATCATGACTTCATTTAAATTGGTACCATTGAGTTCATTTATTGCTTATCCAGAATTACTCAATCGGTACCATGTTGCTTAGTTTTAGGGGGAGCTTTTGTGTATTAGAATATTCTTTTAGCTCTTCCTCATTCATTTGGTATTCATTTTTGCTCTTAATGGATATTTGTTCTTAATTGTCTACAAGTGGTATTCCTTAAATGTGTTTATTGCTTATGTGCATCCAAATGTCATCTAACATACATTTGTGAGCTACTTTTAGTTCCTTGCATATGACAATCACGTCTTTTGGATGATACTTCATTAAGGTATGCCCTTGTACATTATCTACTTCTCTCAGTTGATACTTTATTCAATCATGAGTATGTACCTCCTTTATATCTTTTGACTCATGATCATTATCTTTGTGATGCCTTGTCGTGCTTGTCATTTACATATGTTTTAAGGCATCATAGTCATTTAGTATCAATTTATGACGTTAGCTTATCCATAAACCTAAATCTAGAATATTATAGCTTTCATATCTTGCCTAGATTTTGGGGGAGCTTAATATTATTGTCTTATTACTAGCTCCTTTGTTTTATTTTGTTCTTCCTAATATTTTTATTGAGTATTCAATCTAGAGGGAGAAAAAGTTATTCTTTTTGGGACAAAGGGGGAGAATTTATGGATTTATCAATTGCCCCCTAATCGATTGACAAAAAGAGGGAGAATATTTGGGGAGAATTTATTGACAAAAAGGGACAATGAAAAAGAGGGAGAATATTTGTAAGTATGATCTCTTACTCATTCTCCGTGTTCATTTCAAAGCTAAATATCTTTATATTGTCCTTTGGTGCATTTGTTAAATCGTTTGTCATAAATCACCAAAAAGAGGGAGATTGAAAGTGCGTCTAGGCACTTATGTTGTTTTGGTGATTAATGACAAACGATTAATGACAAACGCATGTAATATCAATCAATGTAATTGTATAAATATTAACTTAGTGCTTAACAAATGACAAACCTCTAATATATTTATATTGTTATGAGACTAACATGTTTATTGCCTAGTTGAATATTAGTCTCATCTATTTTAGAGGAAAATCAATTGAAATTTAGTTAAGCAAAAATGAGGTATGCAATCTCGGTATTCCTTCCATATTTGTCATTGCATTCCTCTTTAGCAAATGCATATTGAACTCTAAGTAACTTGTTGATTTCATATGTGCACATTGATTCATGTCATAATTGCTTGTGCATATATATATTCATTTGAGTTCATTATGTGTTTTGTTTTTAATATGCTTGTGTTAACTAGAGTTAAACTTCATTGCTTCATATTGACTTGGTGCATACATGTCTTAGTTGTATATCTTCTAATGCACCTCTCCTAGTGAAGTTTAATCTAGAATTGGATCACATCATTTACTCTCATTCCAAATATTATATGCACATGTACAATTCATGTATATTCTATCATGTGTTTCATTTAAGCAAAGTATGTGATCCTTGCCTTGATTTAAATGATTCATCTTATTGGCAATTATCTCTCTAAGTGCATATAGATCAATCACATATTCATCATGCTGCACTTAGTAGAGAACAATTCTTATGTCAAGTGTTTTCGTTGATATCATGCCTATTTATATGAAACACTTGTTGTATTTCATCTCATTCATTTAATTCTAATTCATATCTTTTGAGCTTGTGGGACTAATGTGTTTGCTGAGTGCTTTGATAAGAATTAGGTCCCAAAGCTGTGTGTATGATGACCAAGTGGTTTGAAGGATGATAAGCGAGTCAAAGTCAACAAAACAGCGGTGTCACCAACAGCTGAGGACTAAGTCAGATTCGACTTGATGGAGGATCGTCTTGGTGATGATCGAGGTCAAGGTCGAGAGGACGAGAGTCTCATGAGGTGAAGCGCGTTGAGGTTGACAAGACGAAGGGCATCATCAATCTTTGCGGAAGCTTCATCATGCACCGTGCATCCGGAAGAAGTCGGCATGTAAGCTTAGTGTAAGACTTAGATTTTGTGTTTAAATTTGAGTCTAAGGATTGCCGTACTATTAAGAGGGATGCAATCGTTGAAATCACTTAGACAAGTCTCAAGTGCTCAAAGTGGTCTATCCTTGTCTAAGGTTGAGAAACCCAAGTCACACTTTGTTCACCTAGGTGTAGGTGGGTTGGTGTGAGGGTTAGAAGTGTTGTTAGTTCCAGAAAGTGAGGGTTGTAGGTCCCTTGTGGATTCTTTGTGCAATCAAATTTTATCCTTTGGTATTTGGGTAGTGAGACCTTGTTAGTTGGATAGCCATCGTTCATAGCTTTCCGAAAAGTCCGAATTTGCCGAAATCGGAGTCCGGGATCAAAAGTTATGCCCGTTTTCGTCGGACTGCCGTGTGCTGCCTGGGAGATCCGGAGTATCCGGATGATTCCGGAGTATCCAGATGATCCAGAGTCTCCGGGGTTTTTTCCGGAGTCTCCGGGTTGCCCAGTTCGGTCCCAAACGGCTAGTTTTTGGGGTTCCTCTATTTAAGGCCCCTTTCTTGCCCACTTCAAGGTAGTCGTTGGGGGGATGTTTTTGCTGGGTTTAGAGGTGTTCTAAGTGAGTTCTTGAGCCCCCAATACTCCTCCCTACTCCTTAGATCTTAGTGATCCCCTTTTGAGTGAAGGGTTGGGTAGAGGAGAGAAGTGTTTGGATTGAGGATCGATTTGAGTTGTTGAGCACTTGAGGTGGACTCTAAGTGAGTTCTTCGGGAGTATTTGTTGCTCTTGGAGGTTGAGGTCTCCTAGACGGCTAGGAGTTGCAGGTGAGCTTCCAAGCTTTGTGTGGAAGGCCACCGGAAGTTTGTGAAGGCCGATTCCGCCTCCGTAAGGAAAGGAATCAAAGAAGTGAAGACCGGCGAGTGCATTGTGCAACACCGGGAGGAAGAGGGTTGAAAGAGACCCCGGCTCAAGTGTGACCGAGCCGCCTCAACGGAGACGTAGGATCCCTCAAGGATCCGAACTTGGGATAAAATCTTCGTGTCTCCATCTTCATTTCGGTTTCATCTCTTTCATTACTTGCTTGAATTCATTCCTATATGTGTGATTGAGTTGATTGTATAGGGTTGATTTATTTAGGAGCCCCGATCTATCTTGTTTTTGTGCTTGGCTCCCGTTCTCTACTTGATATAGGTTCTTGGTAGTATTTACTTACTTCTTGTTCAAGTGGATTGCTTCTAGATTGCTCAGATCTTGAATTCTTGGCCGAGACACTCAACCCGGAGTATCCGGTATTTTATCCGAACTATCCGGATCATCCGGAGTATCCGGTACATTGATCCGGAGTATCCGGATAACCCGGAGTATCCGGACTAAATATCCGGAGTCTCCGAGTTAATTGTCTCGGGCTAAATTGTTTAAGTTGCAAAACTTAATTATACCATTCGCTTCCGCATTATCTCTGTTTGTTTAATTTTAATTGGGTATAATTTTGTAATCGCCTATTCACCCCCCTCTAGGCCGACATCCCGGTCCTTTCAACCTACCAACGATGACTCCTAATTTCTAATTAGGTCAGGTCCTAATCCCATTCGACGATATGCAGTTCAGGCAAGTTCCTAAGCTGTTATACAACTCCAAAGAAAATTTTGGCAGCATCTCCCCGCTGTTCTCCAAATACACGTCTCGACAACAGGTCAAGAGGGTATGTATTTGGAGAACACCAGGGAGATGCATGCTGCCGAAACTTTCTCTAGAGTTGTACAACAGCTCGTCAACTTGCCCGAACCACACATCCTCGAACTATCCAAAAAACGTGGACAATTCTAGACTGCTTATTTATAAATATGCCATTTTAGCATATTTATAAACAAACCCCCTCGAACGGGACACGTATAGGTTACGCAACCTAAACTCTAGCATTGATCATATTATAACAACAATATAATGACATGTAACCCATTCACATTCTCACCTTTTGAAGGAAATTAACCACAAATGAGGGGAAATATACTCAAGTCCTTTTTGCGAAAAGACTTCTCCCCCAAGTCTAAGTTTAAATAAGAGTATGTTCTGTTTTTTGGGGTGGTGATGGCTTTTTTTGGCTACAGAAGTACAACAGAGGAGAGTTCATCCCGAGGGAATATATATAAAACCTAGCGAGGATTATCACAATCGGTCCTGAGAAAAAACCGATTGTCATATGAGCTACTTCATCACAATCGGTTCTAAGAAAGAACCGATTGTGATAATATTTATCACCGTCGGTTTTAACTGGAACCGACACAGATAAAAATATTATCTGTGTCGATTCTATATAAAAAACCGACTGTGATAACACAGTTCTATATAAAAAACCATCTGTGATAATATAATCACACTCGGTTTTTATATAGAACCGACATAGATAATATTCAAACCCCTTCATCTGCCCTGCCAAATAACCGATAAGAACACGACTCTTCATGTTTCCCACATTTTAAACCAATCGGTCAGCGTACGTCTCTTGCTCACGCACAGCACAAAACCGATCGATCATCTCTCAGCCTCACGCGCGATCTCTCTGATAGACTAGCTTCTCACGCCTAGCTCTCATACATTATGTCATCGCCGCCTCAGCCTCCTTCTCCCAGCTCTGACGCCACTGTGGAGTCAAATTATGTTCCGTTACCGCCATCACCGCCGCCGGCAGCACCGCCTCAGCCCCCGGAGGAGGAGGAGCATGACCAGGATGAGGACGAGGAGGATGAGAAGGAGGAGGACGAGAATGAGGAGGAGGACGAGGAGGAGGAGGTCACCGTCACCCGTTGGGGTACTGGTGCCTCTTCTGCGTCATCGTCGGAGGAGCAGGATGAGCCATGTGCCGTCGGCAACGACGATGATCACCAGCCCTTCTTCGATGACAGCAACTCCGAAGGCAGTAGCGGCAGTAGTAGTGGTGATAGCCATGGGCTTTCATTATATTTGTAATTTATAAGCAATATAATGCATGAACCAAGAGTTGGGAGAGTATGTTCTATTTTTTTGATGTGGCGACCATTTTTTTTCTCTAGAACTCACCAACAGAGAGGAGAGTACGTTCTTAGCAAGAACTGGAGAGTACACACGTTCTTAGCAAGAACTGGTTGCGATGAGGTCCATCATCACAATCGGTTCTAGAAAAGAACTAATTGTGATAACCCGTGTGCTCATCACAATTGGTTTCTTCCCAAAACAGATTGTGATAATACCTACTCATTACAATCGGTACATTACAAAAACCGATTGTGATAACAAAATGATTATCACAATTGGTTCTCATCTAGAACTGATTGGGATTATTATTCGTATCACAATCGGTTACTTCTCAGAACCGATTGTGATAACATGTTGCCAAGATTTCCAAATGACATATACTTATCACAATCGGTTTTTTAGTCAAAAGTTTAGAACCGATACAGATGAAGTGATAGTGATGTGTCATTCTGTAGTAGTGTATGCATTGGTCAAATACTTAATCTTATATCTGCTGCTATGTTTAATATAATATATATGTTCCAATTGGTACCCTTGCTAATGTGTTGAATGTGATTATGTGATGATGAATTGGGAATAGGCTAAATGTATTTCTGTAAGGTTAAATTTGTGGATTGGGCAAGTGTTCATGTAATTCTGGGAACGGGCTGGGAATGGGCTATGCATTGTGAATGTAATTCTGCAAGTGACGAAAAACATGGACATATGGCATCTATCTATGACGAAATTATTCGTTACTAAAATGCCATGTCGCCTGACATTCTAGCCGATGACGTGGCATAGACATGTTCAATGACGAAATTGATGCCCACGTGGCTTCTACCTATGACGAAATTATTCGTCACTAAACATGCCACATAACCTGACACTCTGTCCGATGATGTGCCATAGACATGTTCAATGATGAAATTGATATCCACGTGGCTTCTATCTATGACAAAATTATTCGTCACTGAAAATGGCACGTCACCTGACACCCTGGTCGATGACATGGCGAGGCATTCATATATGACGAAATTGTTCGTCACTAAACTTGCCACGTCATTCGACACGCTGGCCGGTGGCGTGGCATGGGACGGCCGAGTATGTCATTTGTGACGAAATGGCACATATCAATAACGAATTTCCCTCGTCATAGAAGATACCGTGGAGGTTGGTTCATGCATTTTCTTCAGCTCACCCCGTACGATCTCCATCCGAGACCCTATTCAGTGAGGGTTATGTATTTCGTCATAGATTGTTACCTATTCTATGACGAAATAACACGATTCGTCACCGTGTAACAAATGTGACGCAATATAGATGACGGTTCTTGTTTCGTCACAAATTCATCACAGAAATACAACAATGACCTTTTCAAAGTTTTTCATAACGTATTTAGGATGTCATATATTACTATTTTTCTAGTAGTGTATTTGTGTCGATTTTTAGCTAGAACCGACAAAAAAAATTGTACTATTTGTGTCGGTTTTAATTTAGAACCGACATAAATAGTCTTCCTACCATTTTAAATTTTAGAACCGATACAAAAATTTTATCTGTGTCGGTTCCAAAAAAACCGACACAGATAGACCGTCACCTATTATGTGTTTTGTAGTAGTGTTGGATTAAAAATTATAATTACCAGCGTGTTCCCATTGTCGACATTCACAACTGTACTCCCCGGAAGCTTCATCCACTTCTAACTTAAATTCGTGCTGCGACCATGAGAATTATTCGTTTGCTTCCCGTGTGTGACGAGATAATGACAAGGATTGTCAGGATTGTTTCTGATGCAAAAGGCTATACTCTTGAAATAAGATTCCTTGTATTGCTTGAACATCGAAGCTGTGTACAACTTGCTCGGTTGCTCTTCAAACTGGTACAATGTTGACCTTACTGGTTGGCTCTGAACTTGCAGGAAAAAATCGAGCATCTTACTGTAATCAATAAAATGTGTTATATATATATATATAGAGAGAGAGCGCACTAGGTAGATCCAGCGTCCTTTATATTAGATTTCATTGTGCCAATCGCCACATGGCTGCCAGGAAAAATTCGCGCGATTTCGGTTTTTTAGGGATTTTTTGCGAAAAGGATTTGTATATAATTTCATGAATTTTTGTGGTTTTTTCGCCAAAAATCATGCGACAAAACAAACCTCAGTGTAATTGAAGAAATTTTCGAGGGTTCTTGTTGGTAAAAGTGGACCCAGATGTAATTTTAGATTTTTTTTTTTGGAAGGACTACATGGGAAAAACAAATTTTTTTCTATTTTAGCAAAAAATTGAGTGAGAAAACGAATTTTGTAATTGTTTTTTTTTTTTTGCTTTTTTGGGATTTTTTGTTTTTGGGGTCTTTTTATGAAAAAAAAGAACAAAAATGGATTTTAATATAATCGAACGATAAAACAGATATCGGGGTTTTTTTTGCTATTTTTGAAAACATTGGGTAGGAAAAACATTTTTTGAGGGGCTTTTTCGCAAAAAAGGCCTAAAAACTGGTTTTTAATATAATTTTTAGAATTTTTTTAGGGGTATTCTCGGAAAAAGTGGACCGAGACGTATGTCTAGAATTTTAGGTTGGTCTTTTGGAAAAAGAGCCTATCCGTAAAAGAAAAGACTTGTGTGCAATTTTAGAAATTTTCTGAACCCTTTTTGCTAAAAAGATGTGCACCACGCGTCAGCCCGTGCGGCCGTGCCATTTGTCGCGAGGAAAAAAACTGGGCAGGTGACTCGCGCGCGTGGGCGGGCTGACTCGAAGGCACGCCATTGGCATCACGCCACGTCGCCGTTGTGCCCTAGCGGGGGCAGGAATCTATTTAGAGACAATATGGACCATTGAAGTTGCGATCGGATGGCTCGGACATACGGGGATATAGGGACTATATATGCATATATTGCCTCCTACCTATAGTCCTCACTCTGCCGGCAGAGGCAGCTAGCTAGACAGCATCTCGCCTGCCGGTGGGACAAAGCAAAGCAATGCATGCGTGCAGCCAAAGGCAGAGACGTACAACTTTCATATATGCAAACCTGCATGCAGACACCCCCCGGGTCGTCTCTTATCCCCCTCTAGCTAATCTAAGCAGGTTTTTAGCGCCAAAACATATGTCAGGACCGTCGAGATCATGGAAGGCGCCGGAGGAGGAGCAGGAGCCGGCGGCGGGTAATCGCCACCTCGACATCGAGGACGGAGACGTTGAGGAGCACTGGCCGGGGCTGCCGGTGGAGGAGGAAGTTCACGTCGAGGACCCAGCCGGAGATCAGACGAGCAGCGGGGCCGACGAGGCGATGGCTCCGACGCCGGATCAGCCTGTTGCTTCGGTGACGGAGGAGGAGACAAGCAGTGATAGTGATGGTGAGGTAGCGGAGGTCGGCGGCGGGGAGAGGCCGCGGCTGCGGAGGTCCCGGGGGAAGGGGCGGAGGAGGAGCCGAGGCTGGTTGCCAGTGTGCGTAGCCGTGATGCTGCTCGCGCTCGCGGCGGTGGCATCATGGAAGAGGCGCCAGCGACGGCCCGGGCGGCCAGCTGCTGGATGACGCACGCGAACGTGGCAGTAATTAACAGGTGTGGTTACTGGTTAGTACTAGTACGTAGCCGCTGCATGTATACAGGTCGGAATCCTCAAGTGTGTTTTATTTGTACGTGTACGTACGTATGTATTGGTGTGTATGCATGCATGGTTAATTAGCTGCTCCACACCTGTTTTTTCAGTGTATGACTCGTCGTATACATAATACATGCATTTGAAGTTCAAACTCGTACAAGATTATTACTGTTTTTGTTACGTACGTACTCCATATATAACTAGAACTTTACAAGTAGTATACGAAAGAAATCAAATGGCAAAATTGTATATGTTTTTTTTTCAATCTTGTATACCGTTTATGCGTTATATGTATATCGATCGGACATGCATGGTTTCATTATTTGCACACAATATGTATACCATCCCTTCGTACTACTTACGAGTGCGCTTCTTTTACGATGCGCAAGCCCACACACACATATATATATATAGTTGTTCTACTGGTTAATTTAATTATGACATTTTATATCTATTTATTCATTTTTAACGAGGTACACAAATGATGGAAATTAACCATGCATGTGCACGAGTGTTGATATACTAGTACGAGTGTAAAACCAAAATGCTTTTCCACAATTGCTTATGTTTTATGAAATTTACTCGTGCTACACTGCTATGGAACTAAGGGTGATAATGGATCGAAGCCTACTACAAGTTTGATCTAAGTATATTTTTTTGTTTTTTGATCCAGTCCAATCCATATCTAAAACTAATAAGGCAATATCCAATCCAGACACAAATAAAGACTTGAACCTTGATCCAAGTTATTTAGTAGAAAAACATAAGGTCCAAGTCTGATATTCCAATCTAGTGTAGATATAGTCCAAATAGCTATGAATCCAAAATAAGCTCAATCTGTTTGTAATTTTAGACCGGCCTAATTCAAAATTTTGGATTGATCCAAACCCATTATCACCCTATTCGGAATGCATAACTCTGAACTCTTTTTTTTAGAGAAAGCAATTCTGATCTCTTTTTTTCGAGAGAGAAAGAGCAACAATTTTTCACTGTTTCGATCATCTTCACTCTTCTTTTTTTTTTACAAAAATGAGCTCCTTCCCTAGCGCAGAAGGACCAGGGCAACACACCTGGCACCTTTCACGTCAGGGGACCGCGAAAGACGGCTTGCCGCACGTGCGTGGCGCGGGAGGCGGGTGTGCACCGAGCACGGAAGCTAGCGAGTTTCCATGGTCTAGAGGCGTGGCAGTAGACTTGCTGTGGAGCGAGAGCGCAGCATGAGGCGTGGTGTGCGTGGGAGGCAAGGTGTCGTGCGTAGGGGCGGGCAAATCGTAGGACGTTGCTTTTCGTGCTATAGTACCGTGGAAGGCACCTTGTATGGTACTGTAGCATGAAGGGTGCTAATTTTGTAAAAAAAATTCGTATAGACCTATTTTTTGAAAAAAAAGAGTGAAGGAAGAACACTGTGAACTCGATCTTCTAATAATTAAAGGGTTTGATAGTCTTAAAAAAGAAAAGGTCTGACAAGACAATAGGCCAGCCTAAATTGACAAATGGGCTATCATGGCCTGCCGCATGTATTTTAACGAAACAAATTCGCTTTGCAGCAAAGTCAAGTGCAAACCCGGGGCATCCAGCCCAACTACTAATGCTCCGCTGACGCCGCCTCCTTCCCGGCGCCACCTCGCACCTGGCGTCCTTGCTCCGGCGAGCCTTCCGCTCGGCTGCTTCCCTCAAGGCCATCCGCTCACACTCGTCCTCTGAGGGCCAATCGGGCTCCGCGTACCTCGCGCTCTACAACTACCCCACCTTCGCCGGCGCCTACGCCGCGCTCGCCGCGCACGTATTCCACCGCTGCCTCCGCCGACAGTGGCAGAGCTGCTCGTGGGGCTGGGTGGGGCTGAAGCCCACCCCACGCCAGCCCCCAAAACCCTCTCTGCCCATCGGTATTAGCGATTAGCCATCAGAAATTCTGAATGCATTGCATTAGTAGTAAATTAGCAAACCGCGTAGCATCTCCATAACTCGCATCGCGTCAGTTCGTCTTCATGGCAATAATGGCAAGGCGAGGCGCCGCTATGCCTAGTGCCTCGGCCTCGCGCAGCGCACGCACGTCTTCCCGGTGACTCGCCGCTCTGTCTCGGCCTAGTGCCTCGGCGGCTCAGCCTCGCGCGCACCTCGTTGATTTTGGATGTCTCTTTTTTTAGCCCCCCTCGTTGAATCTTTCTGGCTCCGCCACTGTCCGCCGACGCCTCCCCATCCTCCCCTTCTCCTCCATCGAGCCCTTCAGGTTTTCGCCTCATATTTCCCATTTTATTGGCTTGTTGGGTTGCATCCTAGCTTCTAGTGTTAATTAACCTAATGTGCTTCTTTCTTTCATGGCGGCACGTGCTCTTGGAGTGGATCGACCATGTAGAGCGAGAGACTTCGAGGCTGCGGGGTTCCAAACGTGCTATATTTTGGATTTCATTGGGCCGAAGACGTTTGCTTTGGAACTCTGTCGATTCATTCCCAGGTGCGTGCACTTCTCCCGTAGAACAAGTTACAGAAGAATTGGTTGACTAGATAAGCTTTTGTGCGAATGGATGATTTGATTAGTTGATGGAATAATAAGAAACAGTTGTGGTTTTATGTTTGCTGACAATGCTCAAAGGATGATTTGACTAGCTAGTTGGTGAAATGAAAAAGGAAGTGGCTTTTGTGTGGAAGAAAGAAAAGCAAGGAACAAAATCTACTATTACCTTGCAATCTTTAAGCATACACTGATACACAATGATGAAGGCACTTTATGTAGTTTGAGCTTTTAGTTTTCAATCATGTAATTCACAAGTTGCTTTATATACCTTTGGAATGTTATACCGGTATAATGTACACCAGGGATTGCTGATGATGTTAGAAACAAGTTCCTTATAACTACGTACCTTGATATTTGCCCAATCATCACACTGCCCCTGAAATTTCCTTTTTTTATCCGTGGCTAAAAAAATAAGTTCTGGTGATCAGAAATATTATCATGTGAGAGCTTGTAAAAGTGACCAATTTGGTAGAGGAATATAATCACAAGCCAAATGATGCAGTGTGGTAGCATTTGATCACCGGCAAAGTACACTACTAAGGTTCTCCCAATTGGGTCAGTGCCCAAGTAATCTTGAGCTTCACATTGACACAACGAAGAGCAGTGCTCGAGCTGTATATGATTATTTCTCCAATAAGCTTGCAGGGACAAAATTTGATTATGTGAATAGAGTAATCATTTATGTTTCAGTTCATTGTCTTGTGTCATTTGAGAAAAAGAACAAGAGGCTGTTCTCTTGTCGTACAGGACATTTGTGAGAACCTGTTGGACCAAGAAGATGAGGTGCAAGTTTCAAATGTTCTAGAATACATAGAGGATGCATATCTGCTACAGTGGCAGCTGCCCAACACCAAGGAAGTTCATACAGCTCTTAGGGATGAATGTGCAAAGTTAAAATAGCACTTGTATTCAACATGAGGCCAATGGGCCAGTATATATACATGTACATGAGGGTATAGAGGGAAAGCCTATATTAGGCAATATCTATACAAGGCTAGCAGTATATATACTAGGATACTGTCTAACACTCCCCCCCCTTAAACTCATGGTGGATCGACAACACTGAGTTTGGAGGGATAAAAGTTATGATTAGCTCTAGTTTGTGTCTTCGTAAAGAAATCTGCCAACTAGAGCTCTGAAGGCACATACTGAAGAGCCACAACCTGATCCTGTACCTGTAACCGCATATAAGAAGCATCAACACCAATATGCTTGGTGAGCTTATGCTTCACTGGATCTCGAGCAATGCTGATAGCACCTGTACTATTAGATAAAAGAGGAGTCGGTATAGAAACAGAAACACCAAAATCCTCAAGTAACCACCGTAGCCAAGTAACATCTGCTGTCAAGAGAGCTATAGCTCGCAACTCAGCTTCAGCACTCGAACGACAAACCACTGTCTGCTTCTTAGTCTTCCAAGCAATGAGAGAACCACCAAGAAAAACATAGTAAGCGGAAAGAGACCGATGATCAAGTGATCATTAGCCCAGGTAGCATCAGAATATGCCTGGAGCTGTAAAGAGCTGGAGCGTGGAAAGAAAAGATGGCGAGAGATAGTTCCACGAAGCTATCGTAGAACACAAAGAAGATGGCTATAGTTGAGCTGAGTGGGAGCAGAAACGAACTGACTCAAGATATGGTCTGGATACGAAATGTCAGGATGAGTGACACCAAGGTAAACAAGACCCCCAACAAGATGGCGATAGCGAGTAGGATCCTCAAGTGGTTCACCATCAGTAGATCGAAGGTGAACATTGAGTTCCATGGGAGTCTCAGCTGTACGCTAATCAGTGAGAGAAGCACGATCAAGAAGATCCTGGATATACTTCTCTTGGGAGAGAAAGAAGCCCTCAGATGTAGAACAAACCTCAATCCCAAGAAAGTAGCGAAGATGATCTAGATCGGACATGAGAAACTGCTCACTGAGACGAGCCTTTACAAAGGCAATATACTGAGAATCATCTCTAGTCATCAACATATAGAAGGAGAAAAGTTCGACTACGAGAAGAAGTGTGAACAAAGAGCGCATGATCATAAGCACTAGCAAAAAAACCAGCTGCAGTGATCACAGAAGAAAAACGCTCAAACCAAGCACGAGGGGTTTGCTTAAGCCCATAAAGAGAGCGACGAAGCCGATAAATCATGCCCTCAGAAACAGAATACCCTGGTGGTGGTTGCATATAGACCTCATGCAGCTCACCATTAAGAAAAGCATTCTTGACATCAAGCCGAGAGATGAACCACTCACGGACAGAGTCCACAGCAAGTAGAGTGCGAATAGTGGTCAGGTGAGCCACAGGCGCTAAAGTCTCATCATAATCACGACCGTGCTCTTGCTGAAAACCACGTGCCACAAGACAAGCCTTGTAGCGCTCAAGTGAACCATCAGAGCGAGTCTTAATCTTATAGACACTTGCATGTAATGGGACGGAGTGGAGGAGGAGGTAGAAGGTCCCACGTGCCAGTGCACTCAAGGGCAACAATGTCGGGACCCTAATCTGCAAATCCGGACCCTCTGTGTATTCTGTACTAGTCCAGGATCACGCTAGTACACACAGTTAAACAGGGATGAAGTACCACAATCATACACAGCGGAATTAATAATAAAGTACTTCAAACATTAAATAAACTGGTACTTCAAACATTAAATAAACTGGTTACAAGACCTTAAGGTCAACTTACAAATAGTCTGCCACGCAGGGCTTACAATAACAAAAGTAAATAATCAGCAGCGGAACAAAGAACGTCGGTGACACCCATCAGTATGCCACAGGCAACTGACAAGGTTCAACTCCTAGATAACTGCCTCCTCGCGGAACTTCTCCTCCTTTGAAGTTGTAGTCTTCTCCTCAGCTGATGATTTTGTTGGAAGCAAGGGTGAGTATACAACATACTCGGCAAGTCATGCACAGAAATGCAGTTCTAATACTATATGCCTGGCTTATTCCAAAGGAATGGCTTAAGTGGTTGTTTTGCATCAAACAGCATTTTGCTTTGATTAAATAATCTTAATAGATTCAAAAGCTGTAAAACCATATTATACAATAAGTTATCAATATCTTTTCCAAATAGTTTGGCACAAAGCCCTAAATCACTTTAGCAATTATTGCTGGCGTACAGCCACCCATTCCCACATTTTTATTTTGAAAAATCTAACCCTTGACTGTAATCCCCGAGCTTTGTCCAGTACCGTGGACTCGGCTATTCGAATAGTTTTGACACACTCTGCAGAGGTTGTACACTTTTCCCACAAGATATAATCAATTCACCACGTCAGCCGTGAATCGCCATACAAGAGTATGCGAATGAGTGATCATAACAAAGCTTTTCGGAAACCTCAATCTCCACCTATGACCCTCTCCGGTTGCCATACACTATCCCTTCTCTCAGCAGAGATGAAGTATAGGACCGACATACCGTTGGATAGGGTACCAAGCCGTAGCTCCGGTACGCTCCCCCACACAGTTACCCCGACGTAACTGTCACCCTGAGGTATCAAAGGTAAGATTTCAGAATTCTACTAAACTAGGACCGTCCCACTCCAGTCATGTGGTTGTACGAAAGGCCCAGTTCAAAGGCTTGTAAGGTGAAGTCCTTAACTGTCCAGGGCAAGACATCCTTCTCACAATCTCTAACCCAAATCTTCTCACACCACTCATCCCATTGCCGCAAAGGCTGTTATCTCAAAATCTGTGCCACAAAGGCCCACTTGACATAAAGCCTCATTATTTTCCCACCCCCTGTTCCATTATTGTGCAAAACATGCCAACAATAATATCAATTACCATGTAGAACCACAAAGGTACCTACACTTCACATCATCACATGGCAAGATTACACTGATTCCAAAATTCATTCCGTATATCATTAGTCAATATTATTTTGCCATTTGAAATACATTTCACGTAATCATAGTTAAGCAACTATTCACGGTCTAGCCTCCCGTGTTGGCACAATACTAACATCCAACTAAATAAACCAACCTAAGGCATCAATGGAATACATGGCATACAAATATTAATCATCAATGGTGGAATTAACAATTAGGTTGATTAACTATTTCACCCAAATTAAATTAATTCATTTTAACAACATAGCATGCATAGTTTAAATCAAAATATATTTCACAAATTAGGAGCAATATGGTCAAAGCACAACTTGCCTTTGTAAAGCAGCGAGTCTTGGGCTGGAGCTTGATCTTCGAAATCCGCGTCCTCACACAGCTCGATGTCTACGCGTAACAGATAAAGAACCAGATAAGCACGCGAAACAACGTGCAAACACACATTCGGGAAAAATGCTACAAATCAAACTAGCTCGTAATTTCATGCAAATTTCCAGATAATTAGTTTGGCATTTTCTAAGATTTATAAAATTTATTTGGACATTTTTGGACGTATAGTTTAAGAAATACAAAATTCATAAGTTTAGATTTTCCGCAAATAATTTAATAGTGTATATTTAATTATAAAATTTCATTGAAATTACTGTAGAAAGGTATTAATTTCTACTAATTAACAAAATTTGTTGAAGCGATTCGGACTTAGAACGACTTTTTAGCGAAAAAGACAAAATTCGCAATTTGGAGAAAAATGAATTACCTAACTCTTTTTGCATGGCACTATTCACTGCGTATATGTGTATACACCTTGGATGAACATGGGTTCGGTTTGAGCATTTGCTACGTGAGAAAAAATAACAGAGACCGGCCAGACGACCAGAGCGGGACAGCGAGCGAAGTCGGCCAGCGGCAGCGACGGCGGCGGCGAGCGCAGTCGGCCAGAGGCAGCGACGGCGGCGGCGAACGCAGTCAGCCGGAATCAGTCGGCGGCGACGGCGACTACGGCGCGCAGGCGGCTACGGCGACGGCGCGCTTGTGCATGCAGACTAGAGAGGAGTCGCGATCGGCTATGCCAACAAATATACGCGTAACCTAATATCTACATATACATAAGGTCTAATGCTTACGTATACATATATATATATGTACAGCAGAGTGTTTACATATACGGATACATGCTGCGACTATTATAAATTCACGCACATGCCTAGTATATACGTATACAGAATAACATATATACGCTAACATGCATAAATACACGTGTCGAGATTAACCGGTCGAGATAGATAGAGCGCGCGCAAGAGAGATGAGAGAGTACCGGCCGGTGGCGGCAGTAGTGCAGACCATCAGCGCAGGAAGGGGCGTGGCCAGAGAGTGCGTCAACGGCGAGGTAACCGGCGGCGGCGGCGACAACGGCGGTGGCTCCAACGGCGTACCCGGCGTCAACAACAGCGGCGGCGAGACGGCGACGATGACGTAGACGACGGCGGCGGCGACTTCAACGGCAACGGCGATAGATCGGCAAGACAACAGAAATGGTGAGGCTAAAGGATGGAAGGCTCATGTATATTGCTTGGAACGGAGATGGCAAGGAGATGAAATGGAGAAACGTTGGAGAAGAATCGTTGGAGGAAAGTGTATGGCTTCATGCATGCGGGTGCACTACTAGTGCATGCACCTAGGAATAAATTAGGAAGCAAAGCACGTTACCAGTAATTGCTCTTCATGCAAAGGAACTGAAGAATGAAGCAAAGCACGTTACTAGGAAGCAAAGGAACTGAAGAATGAAGGGAGGGCAAGAAACGGCTGGCAATTTGAAAGACTTCAACGCAGGGAGTAAAGGCTAGAAGAGAAAACGATGCATGCGCATGAGTAATTCTCCCCTTGCATGGAAAGATTGGGAAAATGGAAACGTTCCCATTCACAATGAACCCTTCATATTCACGTGACTACAAGTACGGGAAACGGCTGGAAAACTGCATGCGTGGGGAGACTTGTCCAAAGAAAATGAAACGGCTCGAAAACTTAAGGAATCAATGACATGCATAAAGGAGTCGGCTGGAATTCAAACATCCATCAACAACTACACCCAAACGGCTGGAAAAAAAACAACGCCAAGCATGCACGCACGTAGGTATATACGCGTATACGTTATCAGAACGTGTTGAGAAAAAAAAACAGAGAGGTTCTAAAAATCTGAAAAATTCCTATAAAATATTAGGAACTATTTGGAACCTAACGAAGTTGGTTTCGTGATTTTTCGACGTACAGATTTCTCGCAAAAATTCTTTTCGTGAATCAGACACCTGTACCGATTTTTATAAAATCAACGACGTACGTTATATAACATATTTTTCGAAAATATTTGAAGCGAACACTCTTGTCTACCAATTATCTTAATTATCAACAAAAGTTTGGATTTTATGGTTATGCAAAAATACGTGATATTTATTTAATGCGATTAGTTCAATAAACTTGAGTTCAAATAAATTTCAGAAAATTCTAAATAATCTCATAAACACACTAAATATATTAAAAGCAAATTTTGGGATGTTACAAACAAGCTCCTCCGCCATCACATGCTGCCATTCCTGATGAATAACAGCATCACGGTAATAAGTCGGCTCGGCCAGAGCTGCACCAACAAAGTCAAGGTGCTCAGGAGGTCGAATCGATTGTCGATCATGAAGAGTATAACAAGGAGACACTAAAGAAGGTGACTCATCAGGAGAAGAAGATGGCACATCAGAAGATTCCTCGGCTCGCGGACGACGAGTGTAGTATAGAGGATAGGAAGGAACAATATCTGAAGAAACCTCTGGAGGAGAGGTCGGTGGTGAGGAAACCGGCGGTAAAGGAGACGCCGATTGTGAAAGAGGAAAAGTGACAACTAGAGTATCAGGAAAAGTCATGAAAAAAAGTAGCTCAACAAGAGATGTTGCAGAGGAAGAAGAACGAGGGTAGAAGGTACGAGACTCATCAAAAGTGACATCCCGTGAGATCCGCATCCGCCGACCAATAGGATCCCAACAACGATATCCCTTATGCTCAGCACTGTATCCCAGAAAAACACACTCAACAGACTAAGCAGTCAGCTTGGTGCGTTCATGGGGTGCAAGAAGAACATAGCACACACCCACCCAAAAAGACGAAGTCCAGAATAATCAGGAGGCATGCCACAAAGACGCTCCACAGGAATCCCACCCTTAAGAGCAGAAGAAGGCTGGATATTGATAAAGTAGGTGGCAGTGGAAACAGCCTCAGCCCAGAAGTGAGGTGGAACAGCGGAAGCAAGCATAAAAGCACGAGCTGCCTCAAGAAGATAACGATGCTTGCGCTCAGCCACACCATTCTGAGCATGAACACCATGACATAAAAACTGAGAAAGAGTGCCCTGCGTACAGTGGCGGATCTAGAAACTTCGTAGTATAATTTAGTTTTTTATAATTATTTCGTAATATTATAAATCTAATACATAAATTTGAAATTTTCTAAAAACATAATACAAATAGTTATAAGGTCCTAAAAATACTAAACAATCAAAATCAGAAACAATTTAATCAACAAATTTGATCTATTGAAAATGTATCTTATAGTACTTCCAAATATTTGGGGTGCCGGAAGCAGCCCTCTAGATCCGCCCCTGCCTGAGTAGCAAGAAAAGCTCGAAGAGCTCCTAACAAATACTCCCCTGCCGAGTCAGCACAAAGAACACAAATGGGAGAATCGAACTGAGTACGAATCATAGTGGCAAAAGTTTTATAGATGGATAGAGCCTCGCTACGAGAGGACATGAAATATATCCAACTGTGGCAAGAGAAATCATCTATAAAAAGAATATAATATTTGTGACCCTCTTTTGAAACAAAAGGAGCCGGACCCCAAACATCAGAATGAACAAGGTCAAAAGTGGGATACAAACTCACTAGAAGGATAGGGGAGTTGTAGCTATTTGCCAAGCTTACAACTCATACAATGTAAAGAGACATCACCAGACACAGAGCCTAAAAGACCACAACGAACTAAAGAAGACAGACGGGAACCACAAAGATGTCCCAAACGGTGATGCCATTGAGCAAAAGACCCGGTAGAAGAAGCAACGGATGCTGAAGTGGTGGAGGAAACAGAGAGACCGGCAGAGGCAGCGGAAGGAAGATGAAGCCAGTCAAGCTCCCAAAGACGCTGAGAGTCATGGCGGCGAGGGCCAGTCCCAACCAGAGCCCCCGTGAGGCGATCCTGAACACAACAAGAATCAGAATCAAGGATAACCCGACATCCATGATCAGTAAGCTAGCCAGCGGATATGAGCTGCATGGTTAGTTTGGGAACATAAGAAACAGTAGGAACATGAAAAGAGGAAGACGAAAGAGTGCATCGTTCTACAACAGAAAGAGAAGTACCATCTGCGGTCTGCACAGTGATAGGGGCAACAAGAGGACTAATGAAATGTAGACTCGTGGGATCAGATGTCATATGAAAAGAAGCTTCAGAGTCAAGAATCCATGGTGTGATACCTGATGAGAATGGTGGTTTCTCACTAGAAGACTGAGTAGCAGAACCAACTGAACATGTCGGTGTAGTGGTAGCCATGCGACACAGTAGCGTAAGAATCTCCTGAGTAGAGTTAGAACCAACAGAAGTCCGCTGAGGAGAGGCATCCAAGAGTCCAGTGCCTTAGAAGGGTGTGCACCTTGACGAGCAAGGTCCTTCCTGTAGCAGAATTGCTCCACATGTTCGCTCTTGTTGCAGTAGGTGTAGTGAAGGCCTCCACCCCCAGTAGCTGGAACTGGAGTAGGCGTCACTGACGGAGGTGTAGAACGAGGCGCCGCCAAAAGTGAGGGAGACACCAATAGGCCCGCGCCACGAAGATTTGTCTCCTCGGTACGAATAGCTGCATGGGCCTCCAACAGAGTCAGACGAGGATGACGAGCAAGCAGCTGGGCACGAATCTGCTCAAATTCAGCCCAGAGACGTGTCAGGAAGTCGTAGATGCGGCGAAGCTCCAAATGAGAGTGTTGACGCTGACAGCACTGGCAAGTTCGGCAAACCTCCGGTCTTAGTGAATCAAGCTGACACCACACCGAAGATAGCTGCGCATAGAACTCATCCACAGTAGAATCACCCTGCTGTAACGACTGCTCCTGTCGCACAACAGCAAGGTACAGAGAGTCACTAGCAGGCTCATAGCGGTCGCGAAGATGCGCCCACATCAATTGTGATGAAGACAAAGCAACAATGTCACCAGTAAGATGCACCTCCATGCTAGCAACCAAAATAGCAGAGGCACGAGTATCTTCATCAATCCATGTCTTGTGAGCAGTAAACTGAGTCCGAAAAGACTCCACAGCATCAGCATAATCATCAGAGGCCTTCTGGCGAGCAGCATCTGTTAAGGATATAAACATTGTCTTATATAGACTCTATATATAGGTTTTCCTTATATAAGTTTTTCTTGTTTAGGTATTGCCTTACATAAGTTTTCCTTTTGTACCCTCGTGTACTCTATATATTCAAGCCATTGGCCTGATATTGAATACACCAAGTGCTATTCATAACATGGTATCATAGTTAAGGTTCAAACCCTAGCCTCCCATCTTCTTCCGCTGCTACTGCCCCCGGGAGGAGCAATCTCCACTCCTGGGGGCGGCCACGCACTTGCACTGTCCTTCCAGGCGAGCTCTTCCTGTCAGCCTCGTCACCGGTTGGCCGCGACGACCGCCTCGTCTTCCATGGCCGCTAGCCTTCAACGAGCGCTGGCGCATCCACGCCGGTCTCCGGCGCGCCGTCTTCCTCGGCGACCTTGGCAGCCCTCGCCAGCGCAAGTGTACTGCCCTCCGGCTCCGCCTTCTCCTGGCTGGACCGGCCCTCAACTTCATGCTCGGTCGCGCCAGCTGTCCCAGCTTCCAAGCCTCTGGCCACCGGCCCCCAGGGCCAGCTTTCGGTGCCGCCCGCCTCCGCCCGACGCCAGGAGACACCGCCTGATCTTGGTTGACGCCACCGTTCATCTACCAGGCCCCTCCGTCCTAGCTTCCTCCTCCACGCGTTGGCGCTCGTGCAATGCGACGGCCTTTGAGATTGGCCCTCTGCGTTGGTTGCTCCGAGCGGCACCGCCTATGCGCCGGCTACAGGTAGCCTGCCTCTCGCCCAGCCGCCTACACTCCGACCATCGGGCCTCCCAATCTGCTAGCGCCGGCCACTCCTTCCGCCCGTGTCGGCCGCCCAGCGGCTGAGCCCATCCGCATCACGTAGACTCCTGAGAGCAACACCAGAGAAAGAGATAAATCCAACTGGACTTCAAATAGATCCCATAGCCAGATTTAATCTGTTTTTTGAGTATTATTGGCTCCTCCAAAGTGGCTTCCAGCTTCTTTGGTACTATCGGCTCCAACTTTTGGCTCTCAGCTTCGGCTTTTGTTACGATTCTTTGACTCTAGCTTTTCGGCTCCTACTTTTCAGCTCTGACTTTTTAGTATTATCTCGGCTCAGCTTGGGTCTTTTTCAATCGGCTTTGTCGGCATGGCTCTTTTTGCTGGCTCCGGTCCTTTGAGTCTTTTATTTTTAGCTCTGTTGTGTCCATCCAAGTCTTTAGCATCTTGATTCTGTCATCGGTCAGCTTACACTCATCGGCTTCTTCTGTCGGCTTTAATCCGATTTCCGGTTCGGCTTAGCTGCAGTCTCTAGCACCACTTATCGGCTCTCTGGCTTCCGGCTCTCGACTATTGGCTTTTTCGGCTCATTACGTCGGCTAGGCTCTTTCGTCAACTCGGCTGCACCGTCGGTTCTTCTTCGTCGACTCAGCTCCTTTGCCGCTTTGGCTACTTTGTTAGCTCTTCTTCATCAACTGGCTCCACTACTGGCTCTTCTTCGTTGACTTGGCTCCTTTGTCGGTTTTCCTTCGTCGACTTGGCCTCCTTCATCGGCTCTTCCTCGTCGACTCAGCCCTACCATCATTTGGCTTCTTCGTCGGCTTTTCTTCATCAACTCAGCCCCACTGTTGGCTTTTCTTCGTCGACTCGGTTCTTCGTCAGCTCGATTTTTCAAGAGTTAGATGCTACGACGGCTACTTCAAGACCAGAACTTAGGATTTTTTTTTATTTTAGTGTCAACCCTTTCCAAATGCAATGCTATTACATACGTCTTGCATTTGTGGAGGGGTGTTAAGGATATAAACATTGTCTTATATAGACTCTCCATATATAGGTTTTCCTTATACAAGTTTTTCTTGTTTAGGTATTGCCTTACATAGGCTTTCCTTTTGTACCCTCATGTAGTCTATATATTCTGGCCATTGGCCTCATATTGAATACAACAAGTGCTATTCATAACAGCATTATCGACCTCCTTGGGAATAACAGGCGTGGCAGGGGGAGCAGGACGAGGCGGACATGATAGCTCACTGGTAAGAAACTCCTACAGGCGCTGACCACGCATGTGAAGGCGCATATGAAGAACCCAGTCTCGATAATTAATACCATCAAAGATGACCGGGCATTGAGGAACAGAAATAGTCCGCGAAGAAGATCGAGAAGATGACATTTTTTCATCCTTATCCCTCACAGACGCGGATACCGGATGTGAACCGGACGGAATTGCCTCGGTCTCTCCATGGGCGGTAGGAGGCCAGCTTGCCGGAGCAGAGGCGGCCAATGCACGGAGGCGTTCGGTGGCCGGCGTGCCGGAGACAACCCGGCGACGAGCGGCGCAGCGCTGAAGATGGCTGCGCCGAAGTAGATTCAGTGGGCAAGGTCGCGCGGTCGTCCGACGGCTGTGGGTGAGGTCACGCGAAGGTGGGGCCGGTCGAGGTAGAGACCGGACGGAGGTGGCCGGTGACGGCAGATCAGAGGCGGAGGCCAGCCGGCCGAGGAGGAGCTAAGCCGGTAGGCTGAAGCGGTTGGGAAGGAGACGGCGCTGACTCGGGAGACGGAAGTCAGCGGGCGGGGAACGGCGAGGAGGCGCGTCGATCCGGGGTGGTTGGCGCAAAAACATGCGGAACAGAGGTGGCCAGCCAAGGAACAACCTGATCCAGGCGACCAGAGACGAGTGGTGGTGCAGATCGGAAGGCCGGCTTGGAGGACGACCGCCAGTTGCTGCCGCTACTGCGCCATCCCTAGGACGACCGATGTAACCAGAGGTGACGAGAAGAGTCGCCGAGTGTTACACTGGTCGAGATACGCGTGCGGGGAAGATGCGTCGGGAGGCGGTGGTGCAAGTGCAACGCCAGAAAGAAAGGTAACACTAGATTGGCTTTGATACCATGTTATGAATAGCATTTGTATTCAACATGAGGCCAATGAGCTAGTATATATACATGTACACGAGGGTATAGAGGGAAAGCCTATATTAAGCAATATCTATACAAGGCTAACAGTCTATATACTAGGATACTGTCTAACACATACAGCTCTCAGGGATGAACGTGCAAAGTTAAACTGCGTCACAAATCCTCATATTTTTGAACAAGTAAAGGTTTATCTGTCGCCATTATGCTTATTTATTTTCTTTACCCTGACATGGTCACCTACTACATTATTGGTGCCCCAAACAGCTACTGCAACTTGATGTGAGCAATCTGCTCGCTAGGGGGAAGTCATTCGCTCATGATCATCTAGAGGCTGCAGGGAAGTTAATACGGAAGCCTTTCAAGATTCAGCTCAGAAGAGGGTCATATGGTGAATGCCTTGTAAGTGAACAGGATGTTCTTGCGTTGTTATACTGTTCTTCATCAGTTGTGCTTGATCTACCTTTTGATAGCTTCATATCACCTTTTCTTTTCTTTGTTGAATCCTTCTGATTGGATTGCTTTAGCAAAATCATGCAGTGTGCATCCAGGAGTGCTCTCACTTTAATGGGACTAGGCTACTAGCTACTGGACATAAGCCTCTATTGTTCAAAAATCGGATGCTGTGGCTCATTCTTTCCTTCTTGTTTAGTTGATTTTAGCATCTATCTAAAGTTCAAAGGGTGACAGATGGACTGCATAGTTTCTCATCTGAAATCAAGCATTGACTCCACAGTTCAAATTGGCCATTTAGTGCAAGTTACGTGTGTTTATGCTTAACCTCATTTGTTCATGGATTCTTGGAATTTTTTTAAATAATATTATTTTAATGAATATTTACAAAAATAATATGCCGTTTAAAAAATAATAGAAATACCCTCCTGTATCCATTCCAAATGACGCCATGCCCTTGTATCCGTTTCCATTGTCGACAGACCTCCTGTATCCATTTCAATTAGCGATAGAGAGTTGAATCAGCTCTCTGTCACCATTTGAATTGGATACAGAGGGCAAAATTTGTTTTTACCCTCTGTATCCATTTGAAATGGATACATGAGCTTGTCGCCATTTGGAATAGATAGAGGGGCATGTCGCCATTTGGAATGGATGTAGGGGGGTATTTGTGGTCACAGGATGTTGCTAAGGAGGAATTTTTTTTATTCAAATTGCAAAAATATCGAATACAAAAATATACAAAAATATACCTCTGTCGCCATATGGTTGGGCGACATGATCGCAAAGCACAAAAAAAGCTAAGTCAGCACTAACGTGGTCACTCTGTCGCCAAATTATTGAAAGTCATTGTTATTTCGACAGTTGCTAGAATTTTAGAGTTCAAACCTGGATTCAATAAATTAAGAAAAATTCATATTTATTAGTGATAATTCATGTAGTATTGTACAAAATTATTATTTAGTTTCTTTTGGTTGACAAAAAATTCAAATTTCGTTGTTTCTCATTCTCTTTCGGTGTGTGACAAATTTCACGACAAATCATAGCAAAATATTGAATAAACATTTATATTACAAAGTGCAATAAGTACAACAAAACGTATTATATTCACCAAGTTGTAGTTCAATCATTTCATCTCATGCAATTATCATCCTAAGGAGTAAGGGAAATGACCCAAAAATTCAAAATGAATTTAAATTTGGATTTCCTTTGATTTGGTTTCGTTTTTTGGTTTTGGGCCATTTTTTCGCGTTTTTGGGCCGCCGGCCCATCTTTTCCCCAGCCCGTTTGGCCTCCTCAGCCCAGTCGCCTCGGCCTGCTCCCCTGGCCCGGCCTTGCCGACCCGGCTCTGCCTTCCCCAGCGCCGGCGTCGCCCCCGCGCGCGTGCACCTCCGCCTCGCCGGCCGACGCCGCTTCCACGCCTAAGCGCCGCCACAGCTGGTTCCGGTCCTCCCGACCGCCCGCCACTCTGCGCCACGTCGCCCATGCCGCGGCTCCGCCGCTCGCACCGCCATTTTCGGCCGTCGGTCACCTAGGGCGCGGCTATAAAAGCTGCGCGAGCCCGCAGCTTTCCCTCGCCCGCTCCCTCACTCCCCCGGTGAGCCCACCCTCTCCGCCCTCGTCTTCCCTGTCCCCGGCAGCCGCCGCGCAGTCCCGCGCCGCCACCGCCGCCAACCCCGCCACCCCGCAAACCCTAACCCTACGCCTCCCCGCCCCGTCGCTCGGTTGGGCCAAGCCGGCCTGCCCAGCCAGCACCCGCCCTCGCCCCGCCTCCCCGCGTGGGCCGGCTCGTGCGCCTCGCCCTGCGCTAGCCAGCCACCAGGCCGCTGGCCAAGTGGGCCGTGGCCCATTTAAGCCCAGCCGAAGCCAGCCCAACACTGCTTCAACAGTGTTTTTCAATTTTGGATTTAATAATCCATTTAGTAATTCCGAAATCCGTTTTAAATTCCAGAAAAATCCCAGAAAAACCTTGAAACATTCCGTACACCCCAGAACCCACCAAATACGTATTCTGGACTGTTTCGATCCACTAAGTCCAAAAATGCTCTCCGTTCTGCAATTCGGAGTCTCCAAAATTCTAAAATGGCCAAATTACCCTCCGTTCTCTCTCTCGGCCGGCCGGTTTCCGTTTTTAGTTTTTGTTTCTTTTCGTTTTCCATTTATTTATTGCCGTTCGTCCTTTTCGCACTAGATCCAATCGTTGGACAGTTCGAGGAGCAGCCACAGTTCCCGGAGCAGACGTTGGACCCGACAGGAAACCAGAACGACTACGTCGACTACGGTTCAGCCGATCCGATCGCCGAGCAAGGCAAGCCGTACAACTTTGATCATGTTGACCCGAATCATGTTATGATATAGTAATTAATTATTTTCTATCGCATTATTTTTACTGTATGATTGAAATACGAAAATAGTATTTTAGAATGACATGATACCTAGAAAATGCCAAATTGCTCATGGAACTTCCTTGAAAAATATTGAATCCCAATAAACTCCTTGTAACCCTAGGTGATAATTATTCCACGATAAGTTAGATGTTATGCTAGTTTAGTAAAATTCAATATCTTGGAAAAATGGAAGGAAATGTTGTCGAACTGTTGGTTCGATTGATTTGAGAAAAGTGCTACAGTCTGGGGGACAGTATTGTATTAATCCCGAGTGGATGAGATTCCAATCCCCGACTGATGATTATGCCTTGGTTTGTCTGGTGGCCGGTACTGTGAGTACCGGAATGAGTTTGTGGATTGAAAGCGTTGGGACCCGAATTTGCAAATCCGGACCCTCTGTGTATTCAGCACTAGTCCAGGATCACGCTAGTGCACACAGTCTCAACATCGGTACATATCACAATCATACTCAACGAATAATAAAGTACTTTATAGAAAGGAAATATAACGGGTTCCTCAACCTTATGGTCAAGTTACAAAATTACGCCTCGCAGGGCTAATGTCTTACTCAAACAGAAACTGCAGCGGAATATAAAGAAATCGTGTGGCGCCAACTAATGTGCCACAGGCAACTGACTGGACTCTCCCCTAGCTTGTCGGCTCTTCCTGGAGCTCCTCCTCCAGTGCTGGCGTTGATTCTTCTTCAACTGGTGTTGTATTGTGGCAAGGGTGAGTACTTGGTACTCAGCAAGTCATGCACAGAATGTAACTAATATTCTATATGCATGGCTTAATACAAAGGATAGGTTAACAAGTTCATTTGCAGTAAAGCAGCAATTAGCAAGTAACATAAGTAGATTCGAAAGCAGTAGAAGCAATGTAGTATCAATAACTTTTCCAGGAGTTAAGTAAACACTTTCCCTTTCCTAATCCACATTTCCATCAACGTCATCATTAAACCCAACCAAACTTTTCAAGTCTAAGTTGTTTTCATGAAAGTCTAACCCTTGACTGTAATTCCCGAGCAATATCCAATGCCGCGGACTCGGCTATTCGAATAGATTTTACACTCTGCAGAGGTTATGCACTTTACCCACAAGATACAACCAAACACCACAAAGGCGAGTGTCTGTAACAAAGTCTTTTGGAAACTTCTAACTGCACAAGTGGACCTCTCCGGTTGTTGCGCACTAACCCTTCCCTTAGCGAAGGCGAAGTCTAGGCCAATCAACCGTTAAATGGGTACCTGGCCGCAGCCCTGGTATGCTCCCCCGTACAACTACACAAAAGGTATAGTTGACACCCCGAGGTCCCACAGGTATGTTATTAGCAACTTAATCAACTAGGTCCGTCCCATTATAGACATGCGGTTGCACGTTTGACTCAGTTCAAAGGCTTGCAAGGTTAAGTCCTTAGGTTGACCAGGGCAAGACTACCCGAAGAACCAAATCAACTTCCCCGGTGCCAATCATGGCCCACCATATCAAATCTATTTATCAAACCCCAGTTGATTACCATGCACCACGTGCCATCGATAACAACATCAATAACACATGACACTTCTCAAAAACATGTTCCATATGTCATTAAGTCAATGTTAACATGTAATTATCCGAATTCATGTTGTGACTACGTGGTAGGTCTAAGCAATATACTACAACGGTCTAATTACCCATGTTGGCAATTTAATAATGTCCAACTTAATTAATCCACCACTAGGGTGACAAGGGGTTCATGGCATACAATTATATACATCAAGGTGTCATACAGCAACTAGGTATTTAACTAATCCCAGAATTAATCAACATAAATTCTAATTAAATTAGCATGCAATACTTTGAAACAACATAATTTCAAAAGAATGGGCTCAACATGGTCAAAGCACAACTTGCCTTCAAAAAGCACTTGTTCTTGATCTTGAGCTGGCTCCTGGGTCAAACTTCACCTTCGAAGCCTTCGGGCACTTCAATGTCTACTCGTAACGCGTGTAAATAACAATAAATAAATAAAACAGTACAAAAAAGTGTTCAAAACTTCAAATAAGATTCATAAACAGAGAGAGCATAATTTTATAAATTTTTAGAAATTTGAATCGCTCAAATCGGAGTTAAAATGCAAAAGTTATAACTGTTTAAAGTTTAAAGAATCTATTAATTAAATAAAAACAGAGAAAATTTCATATTCAAAAATTAATTAAAATTCATATTCAAGTATATCTCAATTTTATAAAAATTTAGAAATTGGAATCGTTCAAATCGGAGTTAAAATGCAAAAGTTATAAGTGTTTGAAGTTTGAAAATTCAAATAAATCATTAAACCGAATTAATTCATTTATTTTTCTATTGAAAAATCCAGATTTATGACGTCAGCATGACGTCAGCCCGGGATTTGATTTTCCACCGAATTATTTTTCTATTGAAAAATCGAATTATTGCGTCAGCCGGTCCATGGACTCGGTCCACGGCACGGGCCTGGTCCACCGTGAACTCGGCCTACGGGTTCATGTGTCACTAACACGCGGGACCCACTGCTGACGTCAGCACGGCTCGGCTGAGGACGGCTGACACGCGGGCCCCATGTGACGTCACAGGTGACTTCATGGAGACGTTGGGCCCGCCGCTGACATGCGGGCCCCTCGCTGACGTACGGCGACCGGGCGCGTCCGCGTGGACCCCGGCGGTCCAGCTCCCGCACCCGTGGCTTGATCCGGGCCGTTGATTTGAAAATCAACGGTCTAGATTGGATCTGGGCCGCGCACGTTGTAGACAACGTGGCTGATCTGGACCGTACGACTTTGATCGGACGGTCCAGATCCGATTGGGTTTCGCCTCACCGTGGGGTGGCGTGGCATGTCCCGAGTGACAACACGTGGCTCAAGCTACGCCGTTCGATTTAGATCGAATGGCTGGGATTACATCTAACGCTATAACGCGGTTTAACGTCAACTGTACGATCTAGATCTAACGGCTGAGATCTACCCAAGCACGGTGCAGCGTACGCCTACGTGGCTCAATCTAAGCCATTGGATCTAGATCCAATGGTTGGGATTAGATCTAAACAAGGTTGTCAAGGCGACAAGGCGAGGCGAGGCGCCAGCCCATCGCCTGGACGCCTAGGCGACAAGGCGGGCGCCTAGGCGAGGATTAGGGGAGGGTTAGTATTTTCAGTATAACACATTATCACCAATACACATATACCTTGTATGGATGCAAATAAATAGCATGACAAGATGCCAATTAAATAGAGAAGCACATACAAGTCTTAAACAAGTAGATAGCAACATTACTACCAATAGAAGGACAAATCATGCATAGTCACCACAACTCCATAAGTCCAAAAGAAAACCAGTCACAATCACCAAAACAAGCAACCTTAAACATCTAGTTCTAATTCTAAACCATTCAAATCCTCGTTTGATCCATCTCCACCAGTCTCATCGTCATGAGGACTAGGTGGAGCCCCATAATCATCATCAACATTCTCATCATCGTTTAGAAGAGGCTCAACTTCATGTTCATCATCTTCACTGTCCAAACCAAGCTCTTGAACAACCCTTGATGTAGAACCACCTCCATGACGACGAGAGTAGGATATGATTCCTTCATGCGCTCTCCTAGGAACATTACGACCCTCAAAGTTGCGTGATGCATCTATGGCGTCATCAACATGAGACCATAAAAGATCATCCACTCTGTGAACTTGTTGGGCATTTGCATCAACCCATTCATTGTCCCATTGAAACTCATCTAGGAACAAAGGGTTATAATTGGTTCCTCCTTCACGGCGCATTTTAAATCTATTGGCAATTTTCCGGTTGTATTGGACATAGACCAAATCATTCAACCTTTGGTGTTCTAATCGGTTCCTTCTCTTGGTATGGATCTACAAACAAGAGAGGTAAACAAGGATAACTTTAGATGGATCAAAACTAAATAAAAATCTAAAGCATTGAGTAGTTACTTACAAACTCAAATGTGCTCCAATTGCGCTCACACCCCGAGGCCGAACAACAAAGACCTAAGATGCGCTTTGCAAATGCTTGAAGGTCGAATGTCAAGCCCCCAAATGCAATCCACCAATCAACTATAATTTGAAACATAGTAAATTAGTAATCAACTATGTTAGAATCTTAAAAGCTTAAGAAGAGATAAAAGTACTAACGGGGGTTCTTGGTTTTGTAAGCTCTAATGGCCATTGGCCTTCCAAAGCCACCTCGCAAATTGTCATAGATATCGGCTTGGTCACTTATTTTGCAAAGCTTGTCTTCATCATCATAGAACATCTTCTCGAGCATATCATTGAACATTAACCTCAACCTAGACGCTTGTTCCGCATCTTTCTCCTTGATTTCATAGTATTTTCCTGGGTTCAAGAATAATGCAGCCCCATACAATTTTTGCTCCATTTGATCAGCCCATCGACGATCAATAATTGCCATGACTCTTCTAAGCAATGGTTGATTAGTTGCTAAAGTGTCGACGATCTTCCTTTTTGCAAAATCCATACTTGCATAAACCTCGGCCATTGCCGGCCTCTCATCACCATCAACTATTCGTAGCACAACAAGAAGTGGCTGTGATGCTCTTATGCAATCCTCCACTGCATTCCAAAATCTAATAGCGATCACAATTTCTTGAACCTTTTTCCCAGCCTCAGTTCTTGCAAGATTGCACCGAGTCCAATCTTCACTAGTAAATAGCTGTCTCAACACATCTCTGTTCTTGTACAAGCTCTGCAATGTGAGAAAAGATGTGGCAAACCTAGTAGCTGCTGGCCTTACAAGATCCTTCCCATTTGTCAACTCTCTCATTGTTGAAAGTAGCCTCCCATGCCTATAGATAAATGTAGTGACCCGCTTGGCATTATCAATTGTCTTCTTGAACTCCGGTAGCTTCCCAATGTCCTCCAACATGAGGTCCAAGCAATGTGCAGCACAAGGAGTCCAAAATAGAGCAGGGATCCTCTCCATTAGAATTCTACCTGCCGCTTTGAAGTTGGCACCGTTGTCTGTCACCACCTGAACAACATGTTCCTTGCCGATCCGCTCAATTCTTGCCTCAAGCAAACCTGCTAGCATTGTTGCACTAGCCACTTCACTTGATGCATCAACCGACTCCAAGAAGAAGGTCCCCGCCGGACAGTTTACAAGAAAATTGATCAAGTGTCTTCCCCTCTTATCTGTCCATCCATCAGACATGAGTGTGCAACCAACAGCTTTCCAATGTTTCTCTTGCTCCATCCTCAACTTATCAGTCTCCCTCTTTGCTTTCTCAAGTAATGGCACCCTCAAATCATGGTATGAAATATTATTGAAATCGGGTCCATATTGCCCTATGGACTCACACATGATCCCAAAGCTTCTAGACTTGATGACATTGAATGGAATGCCACACTCATAGAAGAAATCAGATATGTGGCCTCGCACCCTTTCTTTCTCCTCCGGTGTCCTTACACATTGCTCCATTGTGGTTTGAGAAGGGCCCTTGCCATGTCTCGCATCAACCACCTCTTCCGGTGTCTTCTGAAGCAACCCAACAACTGAATTAGTTTGTTTTGCCACCGGTTGTCCCAACTTTTGTAGAGCTGATTGCTTTCTTTTCGCAGCTGTCCCAGAACTTGGACATAGGTTGGAAGCTTTAGATGACGCTTCTTGGGAGCTTGGGTGCCTCTCATCACAGCCCACTTCTTCCTCTTCTTCAACTGGCTTATCAATATCATCATCCAATTCAATGACTCTACTTCTTGACGTCTTCTTCAGATAGTCTTGCATCTCCCTCATTATTGATGTGGTTGTCTTCGAACACTTTTGCACATCCCCAAACCCTGCGGCAAGATGTTGCTTCAATCTCTTTATTCCCTAGCGCATTTGTTTGCCACATAGGGTACATTGCACCAAATCTTTGTTGCTCAAATCCGGCCAAAATCCATACTTCCAATCTGGATCATTGGACTTGGCCTTTCGTGCTGGATCTTTAGCTGGATCATATGCAGCATCGGCAACATCGCCGGCAGCTGCTGCTGGAGCATCAGACATTTCCCTCAGACCCTCACTCCCTGTACAAAGCACACACATCACATGAGCATCAAGCCATCAACAGACAACAGTACAACACAACAGAGAGCAGAGGAGAGGCAGCAGGGGCAAAGTGGAGCTTCGGTCAGTCGGTGGCTCAGTGCAGAGGGGGTGAAGGAGAGGGAGGAGAAGGAGGGCAGAGCAGACGGGGGCAGAGCGGACGGGGGCAACTGCCAACTTCAAGCAGAGAGGCAGAGCAGAGGGGGGCAGAGCAGACGGGGGCGAAGGAGAGGGAGGAGAAAGAGGGGGGCCACGTCGAGGAGGAAGAGAGGAAGATGGCGTGGAAGAGGACCACGACGCGGCGGAGGTCGGCACGGCGCTCGGCCGCTCGGCGCAGAGGGGGGTGAAGGAGAGGGAGGAGGAGGAGAAGGACCTACGGACGGTGCAGAGGGCGGCGACGGAGTGGCGGCGAATGGCGCTGCGACGGACGGACGGGCGAGTCGCGATGCGGCTGGTCTTCAACCGACGCCAACCCTAGGCGTCCCCAAGTCCCCCTTATTCCCGTGCTCCCGTCCTCCTCCAGGCCCTAGGCGTCCGCCCGACTTCGCCTGGCCGACGCCTCGACGGTCCAGGCGAACGCCTTTCTTCGGCCAGGCGAGGCGGCCGCTCCCGGTGACCTCCATCGGGCGCCGCGACGCCTAGGCGACGCCTTGACATCCATGGATCTAAAAACCGAAACGTGCGGATTACCTTCGGATGATGTGGATGAATCTGGGCCTTTGGATCTTGATCGGACGGTTCATGAAGCTCGCGAGGTCGGCGACGTCCACGGCGGAGCTGGCTGGCCGGAGACGAAGACGACGACCACCCGAACGGCGTTCCCGTGGCCCTTCAACGAGGTGGATGTTACCTCCAGACGCGCCTCGCCGCAACGGTCCCGAATCTGAGCACCAACGAGACGGAGGACGGCGGACGGCGGCGAAACGACGCGGAAACCCGAAGCAAACCCTAAAGCACTACGATGGGCAATCGTGGGCACGGTGGAGCTCTACGGGCGGCTAGGGCAAATTGCGCGCAAGGCGAAGGCGAACCTCGGGCACGCACCCACGCATTAAATACCGGCCTCGACGTCGGGATTCGGCGCGGGATTAGCGAAATGGCCGCGGTGGCGGCGGACTCCGACCGGGACACAGAGAGGGTGACGTGGCGCAATCCTAGCCATCCACGTGGCACGGTCAACGGCCGGGATCGCGCGGGGCGAACGGATCCAATCCGATCCCCACGTGGGTGACGTGGACGCACGCGGGCCGTTGGATCTTGATCCAACGGTTGTGCGATTAGGGCTAGGTCGGGTTCGAGTCAAACTCGGACTCGAGTCTAACTCGGGCTTGGTCGCTTGAACAGTAAAACCCACTCAGCGATTAAATAATTAAAATAATTTCTAGAAATTCAAATAATTCAAGAAAAATAGCAAATTAATCAGAAAAATTCTGGAAAATACTTTGAGACATTTTGGACTCAAATAAAATATTTCTAACAAAATTTTATATATAAATTTAAATTCTTTAATTATTTCAAAAGGGAATAAATTCAAATTAAATCCAAATAAATTTCAGAAAATTCCAAAAATTCACCAAAGTGCAAAATTTCATTTAAATTCATGAAAAGCAAAAATTTGGGGTGTTACAGAAATGCTTGGTCTTTGGCAATGTAAGGATAATAAACCCCCTTGAGCAAAGTAAATAACTTAAGTTTACTCTCAACCACAGGTCGGACTGGTCAGTAGGTCAGTATCCGACATAGCTCGGTAAGTTAGTCATTCCTGACTTTAAAATTGGACTTAATCTTGGTGGTTACTATCCTCTTGGAGGATAGGGATCGGCCTTCCCGGCAGGGAAGTATACCTAAGGGGTAGAACAGGTGACGAGTACACATACCATGGGTACCCCCATCAGCCCGGAACAAGGAACGGGTTGACCTCTTTAGAAGCCCAGCTCTGGCGAAGGGCCCGTGGGCCATGAAGAGTGGACCTGGCCCTGATCCGAACCAGCTCCGGACGGTCGACAGGCCCCGACCTCTTAGGTCGGAGCACGCGGTCGGACGGCTCAACCTGCGGTCGAGGGGTCAAGCCCTGCGCTGACGTCTGGCCAACTGCCCTGCATGCGCGGCGCCCCATGACGTCCATACCAGGGCAGGTGGCCCCTTCCCGAGGATGTCAGAGGACTCGCCAGGAAGTCAAGCCCCGGTCCCATCATTCTGACACATCACAAAGGAGAGCGCCCCTTCCCGAGGCCACGCTGAGGTCAAAAACGATTAATTGTCGGGGCTGACGGTTGTGCAAGCGATCGTCACCCGTCAGCCCGGCCGAGGACCCCCTGCCGCAGGACTACCAACCCGGCGTGGGGGTAGATGGAGCCCGGTCGGACGACAAGACAGAAGACCAGACTCCCAGGCGTATAATACCCCTTCTTTTTTTCTTTCCAAACTCCCATGTAACCTGCCCCCTCCGATTATATAAGGAGAGGCAGGGCACCCGAGGGAGGGAGAGAGCGATCGACCGAAACCCTGCTTCGTCTGTAACCCCTTGGCAATCATTCACCCCGAAAAACAATACAAGTCGATAGCACGAACTGGAGTAGGGACATTCAGCCCGAACCAGTATAAACCCGTGGCTTCTTGAGTCAACCATTCGAGGAGAGGGAGCGCGCGACCCCCACTAACCAAAAATTCGTATTGCCGGTGCACGAAACACCGACAACAGGAATGGTCCATAGTGTCATACCCTGGTTCTCACAACGGTAGGTGCTATGATTGGAACAACCAGGTCCAGGATAGCGCGAGCCTATCAGTTAACAACTAAATAACAGGAATGATTAACGAAATGCTGTGATGATCTTGACCCAGCCGCATGTATTTAAGTTGCATGTTTGTTAGCGCTTGGCATTTACGGTCGTTGATATCTTGTGGGTAAAGCTGAGCACCTCTGCAGAGATAATCTTAATGGTATTTGAATACGCCGTGCTTCCGGTTAATGAAGTTAAGTTTGATTTGGGGTGACACCCGTAACTAAGCTCAAGTAATTGTTTTGGAAAGAATTGGAGAAATTGGTTGGTGTTGTTGAACTTTGGAAACCCCCTTACTACTATTTATGGTCTGTGCTTCAAATGTAAAATGATGTTACAAATAAAACTGTATCCAGATACTTAAACCCTATTGCCTTCCTTTGTTATCCCATACATGTAGTATTCAGTAAAATCCCTGTACGACTTGCTGAGTACTCCCGTACTCACCCTTGCAAACCCCCGACCCTTTCAGAGTATGAAGAAGTTGGAGCGTATCAGGAATACATAGGTGGCGATCTTGTCTGGTTTTGAGGTTTTAGTCTTTTGCTCATGCCTGCCTGTACGGTGTTTTAATTGTATTATATTCGGGCCCTGCTGCGCCCTCTTTTGTAAACCTTGGCCGTTAGGCCTTATATTAAATAAAAAGAGTTGATTTTCGCCTTTTGCCTGGCAATGATTACTTGGTTCCTGACAGTTAGTCATCCTGGGTAGCTGTCGAGACGTACGGTCCTGCCCCTAAAAAGGCGGTCCGTCACAGTAAGGTGGACAAGAACTCATGAAATGTAATGAGAAATCATTGCTTGGGCTTTCTTTAGAAAGTACTACTCACATACTTGCTTAATTTTGGCAGGGGGGAGATGGCGCATGGACTACAGAAGCAAGGCTGTTGGCCTCTCAAAGGCCTCGATGAGACTACCTCCATCAGTTAGTAGACTTGTTAGTCTCAGAAAAGAACTGGATTGAATAATCTCCTCCAGAAACATTTGCATTACATTCAAATAAATCCGTTGGGCTAAGTTCTCTTTTTATAAATGGAAGGCCATCGGAGCAGTGTAAATCTATAAGAAGCACTACTCCATCTACAAAGTCGTTCCAGATTTTACCAGCAAAGAAGTGGAAATGGACAGGCCAGTTGCAAGGGCAATGAAAACCAAAGTAATGGTGATGACTTTGTCTGGGAGGATCTTGGTCCTGTATCCGGCACTGGTAATCCCCATCAAGAAATTGACAAAGGAACGCGCTATATATCATCCTCCTACCCTTTCAGATGATGAAAATCCCGCAGCAGGCCAACATGCAGGAAGAGATGCAGCGCAGAGTAATTCTGAATTCATATTCCGTTGATGTCCCAATTTTCGCATGGGAATGCGCCAGAGTTGAGGTTACGATTGTGTTATAGATGCTGAGAATGAGCCATAATTTCGAGTAATTGGTGTCATGTTGCAGTCCGTCTTGCGTGTGTTGACATATGATGGAATGGAATCCTTTGTGCCGGAATATTGAGCTTGATAATTAATCAAACATGTGAATGCTTAACCCGGTGCTGCTTCTCGTTGACTTTCAGAGACGGCGGACAACAATAGGCTAGAACATGGCCGAAAATCACCAGTTTCATAATTCAATACACCCTGAGCTACATGGACGATGAGGTTAAATGTACATTGTTTTTCATTTTTTTTAGAGAGAGCGTGTACAGCGTACAATTAGATCTTCCCTTCCACTCGGTGTGTATTATCTTCTGTCAAAGTACTATCTCATACTCTGCAAAACTTAAGCACTAACATTTATGTCGACTGGAGGGTAAGGATTACACTGTTAGGATTTGTGCTGCGTCACACACTATTATCATTTGGGGTATTCTTGATCAACATCTGCTCCCAAAGAGCTTCAAGCTTTAAGCATAGCGTTCTCCAGACAGCTCTGATCAGCATTCTAATCTAGGCTACTGTCTGAGCTTTGGCTTTTCCCCCATCTCATCCTGGAAGGCTCCAACATCAGCTGTTTTTACCTCTTCCTCGCAACTCAGGAAAACTTGTGTCCAGCTGAGGGCATATACCTGTACGAAAATTTAACAGTTTGCCTTCCAGGTGAGTTCATGAATTCACTGACGTCCAGGCATTGAATTCATCCATTCTTAGCGCGAAAGAACTTGAGCCGGGCTTTCCACCTCCACCATACGCCTAAGTTTTAGGATGCAGCACGATATGAACAACTAAATCTAGCTCAAAGGCCATGCAGATTCATAGAAACACTTAGAAAGAAGCATACCTTAGCAATCTCTGCTGTATTAGTTGTGCTGTCTGTAGTCCTCAAGCAGATCTTCAGTATACCACGTTGCATGAAGACCACCGCTCCGATTGGTCTATTAAAAAAAGAAGAAGCATTCTTGGATTAAATTACTGAATCAACAGAAGTACGCATGAATTCTGTGTTCATGCGCTTTGGAACTTGAATATAACTTATACCTTAATCCAGCAGCAGCACTCCACTTGCTCAACTCCATACCAATTTCGTGGCTCAATTCTGAATTCCCATCTGCTCTGATTGCCTAAAATAGTATGAAACTAAAACATGTAATACAGCAAATGAGATTTATTAGCCAAACAATTTATAGTGGCTGGTTCTGGAGCTGGGTCATGCCCAAGCATGAAACCAAGTTTGCAGTAATACTTTTTTTTTTACCAGAAAAAGGCCTCTTTCCCCTAGTGTTAAGCTTTTTATCATTATGGCATTGAGGTATTTTGCTGCAGGACCTGCCCTACAGTATCATCACCGCAATAGAGTTTAACCACCAAATTAGGGATGGATTGGTATGGTTCCTCTAAGCCTAAGACACCAAAATGTCGAACCATGAACGAGGAAAGGAATGAGAGAAAAGTTGGCCAGTAATTGTGAAGCCCCAATTCTTGACTGGGAGGGATACCAAAGGCCTCTGCCTTCCCTCTCTATCTATCCAAGAGATGGAAGAGCAGAGCTTTTTTTTGTTTTTTATTTTTTTATCATTTCACCAAAGAGTTGAACAATGAAGATGCAAGTGCCTGATCAAATTTGATCAGGCGATGTAGGAACAAGTTTCAAATCGTTTGTTTGTTAGGATGCCTCAGCTGCATACATCACAGCACTTCACTTAACACCTATTTAAACGGCTCGTTTTGCCGCTACCTTATCCTTTGCAGTAATACTTTAGCCACACAAGAATCTATGAACAAAAGAGGTTAAGCATAAACACACATAACTTGCACCAAATGGCCCATTTGAACTGGGGAGACAATGATTGATTTCAGATGAGAAACTATGCTGTCCACCTGTCCCCCTGTCCCCCTTTGAACTTTAGATAGATGCTAAAATCAACTAAACAAGAAGAATGAGCCACAGCATCCGATTTTTGAACAATAGATGCTTATGTCCAGTAGCTAGTAGCCTAGTCCCATTAAAGTGAGAGCACTCCTGGATGCACACAGCATGCTTTTGCTAAGCAATCCAATCAGAAGGATTCAACAAAGAAAAGAAAAGGTGCTATGAAGCTATCATCAATAGGCAGATCAAGCACAACTGATGAAGATCAGTATAGCAACGCCTGAACATCCTGTTCACTTACAAGGCATTCACCATATGACCCTCTTCCGAGCTGAATCTTGAAAGGCTTCCGTATTAACTTCCCTGCATCCTCTAGACGATCATGAGCAAATGACTTCCCCCTAGCGAGGAGATTGCTCACATCAAGTTGCAGTAGCTGTTTGGGGCACCAATAATGTAGGTGACCATGTCAGGATAAAGAAAATAAATAAGCATAATGGCGGCGGATAAATTACCTGTTCAAAAATATGAGGATTTGTGACGCAGTTTAATTTTGCACGTTCATCCCTGAGAGCTGTATGAACTTCCTTGGTGTTGGGCAGCTGCCACTGTCGCAGATCTGCATCCTCTATGTATTCTAGAACATTTGAAACTCGCTCCTCATCTTCTTGGTCCAACAGGTTCTCACACATGACCTGTACGAAAAGAGAACAGCCTCTTGTTCTTTTTCTCAAAAGACACAAGACAACGAACTGAAACATAAATGATTTCTCTACTCACAGAATCAGATTTTGTCCCTGCAAGCTTATTGGAGAAATAATCAAATACAGCTCGAGCACTGCTCTTCGTTGTGTCAATGTGAAGCTCAAGATTACTTGGGCACTGACCCAATTGGGAGATCCTTAGTAGTGTCCTTTGCCGGTGATCAAATGCTACCACACTGCATCATTTGGCATGCGATTATATTTCTCTACCAAATTGGTCACTTTTACAAGCTCTCACATGATAATATTTCTGATCATCAGAACTTAATTTTTTAGCCACGGATAAAAAAAAGGAAATTTCAGGGGCAGTGTGATGATTGGGCAAATATCTAGGTAGGTAGTTATAAGGAACTTGTTTCTAACATCATCAGCAAATCCCTGGTGTACATTATACCGGTATAACATTCCAAAGGTATATAAAGCAACTTGTGAATTACATGATTGAAAACTAAAAACTCAAACCAAATAAAGTGCCTTCATCATTGTGTATCAGTGTATGCTTAAAGATTGCAAGGTAATAGTAGATTGTGTTCCTTGCTTTTCTTTCTTCCACACAAAAGCCACTTCCTTTTTCATTTCACCAACTAGTCAAATCATCCTTTGAGCATTGTCGGCAAACATAAAACCTCAACTGTTTCTTATTATTCCATCAACTAATCAAATCATCCATTCGCACAAAAGCTTATCTAGTTAACCAATTCTCTGTAACTTGTTCTACGGGAGAAGTGCACGCACCTGGGAATGAATCGACAGAGCTCCAAAGCAAACGTCTTCGGCCCAATGAAATCCAAAATATAGCACGTCTGAAACCCCGCAGCCTCGAAGTCTCTCGCTCTACATGGTCGATCCATTCCAAGAGCACGTGCCGCCATGAAAGAAAGAAGCACATTAGGTTAATTAACACTAGAAGCTAGGATGCAACCCAAGAAGCCAATAAAATGGGAAATGTGAGGCGAAAACCTGAAGGGCTCGATGGAGGAGAAGGGGAGGACGAGGAGGCGTCGGCGGAGGCGGTGGTGGAAGAGGTGCGCGGCGAGCGCAGCGTAGGCGCCGGCGAAGGTGGGGTAGTTGTAGAGCGCAAGGTGCGCAGAGCCCGACTGGCCCCCAGAGGATGAGTGTGAGCGGATGGCCTCGAGGGAAGCAGCCGAGCGGAAGGCTCGCCGGAGCAAGGGCGCCAGCGGCGAGAGGGCGCCGGGGAGGAGGCGGTGTCGGCGGAGCATGAGTAGTTGGGCTGGATGACCTGAGTTTGCACTTGACTTTGCTTTGCGAAGACAATTTGTTTCATTAAAATACATGGGCGGACCATGATAGCCCATTTGTCAATTTAGCCCGGCCTATTCTCTTGTCAGACCTTTTCTTTTTTTTAAGACTGTCAAGCCCTTTCATTGTTCCTCCTCCGTTCTTTTTTTTTTTTTTTTTTTGCAAAATAGGTCCTATTCTCTTGGATGACGCACGCGTACGTGGCAGTGGTCGGAATCCTCAAGTGTGTTTTATTTGTACGTGTACGTATGTATGTATTGGTGTGTATGCATGCATGGTTAATTAGCTGCTCCACACCTGTTTTTTCAGTGTATGGCTCGTCGTATACATAATACATGCATTTGAAGTTCAAACTCGTACAAGATTATTACTGTTTTTGTTACGTACGTACTCCATGTATAACTAGAACTTTACAAGTAGTATACGAAAGAAATCAAATGGCAAAATTGTATATGTTTTTTTTCAATTTTGTATACCGTTTATGCGTTATATGTACATCGATCGGACATGCATGGTTTCATTATTTGCACACAATATGTATACCATCCCTTCGTACTACGAGTGCGCTTCTTTTACGATGCGCAAGCCCACACACACATATATATAGTTGTTCTACTGGTTAATTTAATTATGACATTTTATATCTATTTCATTCATTTTTAACGAGTTACACAAATGATGGAAATTAACCATGCATGTGCACGAGTGTTGATATACTAGTACGAGTGTAAAACCAAAATGCTTTTCCACAATTGCTTATGTTTTATGAAATTTACTCGTGCTACGGAATTAAGGGTGATAATGGGTCGAAGCCTAGTACAAGTTTGATCTAAGTATAATTTTTTGTTTTTTGATCCAGTCCAATCCATATCTAAAACTAATAAGGCAATATCCAATCCAGACACAAATAAAGACTTGAACCTTGATCCAAGTTATTTATATGTACAATATTCATATACATGTCACCAAAATTAACACATAATACATGTAATACTGCGATTTAGTAGAAAAACATATGGTCCAACTCGATCCAATCTAGTTTAGATTTGGTCAAAATAGCTATGAATCCAAAATAAGCTCAATCTGTTTGTAATTTTAGACCGGCTGATTAAAAATTTTGGATCGATCCAAACCTATTATCACCCCTATTCGAAATGCATAACTCTGAACTTTTTTTGAGAGAAAGTACTGAACTCTTTTTCGAGAGAGAAAGAGCAACAATTTTTCACTATTTCGATCATTTTCACTCTCTTTTTTACAAACATGATCTCCTTCCGTAGCCTTGAAGGACCAGGGCAAGACGCTTGGCACCTTTCACGCCCGAGGACGCGGAAAGGCGGCTTGCCGCGCATGCGTGGCGCGGGAGGCAGGTGTGCACCAAGCACGGAAGCTAGCGAGTTGCCACGGTCTAGAGGCGTGGCAGTAGACTTGGTGTGGAGTGAGAGCGCAGCATGAGGCGTGGTGTGCGTGGGAGGCGAGTTGTCATGCGTGAGGCGAGCAAATCGTAGGTGGTTTCTTTTCGTGGTATTGTACCGCGGATGGCACCTGTTATGGTATTTTAGCATTTAGGTTGCTTATTTTGTAAAAAAAATTTTATATGGTCCTATTTTTTTTTTTTTTTTTGAAAAAAGAGTGAAGGGGGAACACTGTGAACTCGATCTTCTAATAATTAAAGGCTTGATAGTCTTAAAAAAGAAAAGATCTGACAAGACAATAGGCCAGCCTAAATTGACAAATGGGCTATCATGGCCTGCCCCATGTATTTTAACGAAACAAATTCGCTTTGCAACAAAGTCAAGTGCAAACCGGGTCATCGGCCCGACTACTCATGCTCCGCTGACGCCGCCTCCTTCCCGGGCCACCTCGCAGCTGGCGTCCTTGCTCCGGCGAGCCTTCCGCTCGGCTGCTTCTCTCAAGGCCATCCGCTCACACTCGTCCTCACGAGGGCCAGCAAGACTCTGCGCACCTCGCTCCACAACTAGAGGTGGGCACTTGGCGGGCTCTTTTAGGCGGTCCGAAGCCGCGATGGTATGGCACGGTGCAAAGCACGGCGCGACGCGATGCGCAAGCTGTAGCGGGCCGTGCCCTGGAACCAGGCACGACGGGTGTACTGACGCAGACGGCGATTTAGGCCAGGCCGTCTTGCGCCGGCGCGACGAACGCGAAATCACGGATTAAGGCTTAAAAGTTGGCGGATATTGTTGATTCGAGGCATCTTCAAGCATTGCATTTATGTTTGACATTTTGTTGATGTGATTAGTCTCTTATGTAATTAAAATAGGTAGTTTAGTAGTAGTGATTTGTTTTATTTCTTTGTTCGTCACAATAGTAAAAATGGGTCGGGCTTGGGCAAGACGAAAGCGAGCCTGAAGCGCAAATGGGCCGGGCTTAGGCTTGCCAAAAGTGAGTCGGGCCGGCACGGCCCGGCACGGTGGGCACGATGGGCCGTCGTGGTATGGCACGGTTTCGGCCCGAAGCACGGCACGACGCCCACCTCTATCCACAACTACCCCACCTTCCGCTCATTTGCTTCCCTCAAGGCCATCCGCTCACACTCGTCCTCACGAGGGCCAGCCAGGCTCCAGCGCTCGACCACAACTACCCCACCTTCGCGGCGCCTCTGGCGCTCGCCGCCTGACGTCTTCCACCGCTGCCTCATGACGCCTCCCCATCCTCCCCTTCTCCTCCATCGAGCCCTTAGGTTTTCGCCTCATATTTCCCATTTTATTGGCTTCTTGGGTTGCATCCTAGCTTCTAGTGTTAATAAACCTATGTGCTTCTTTGTTTTTTTGGCGGTGGGTGCTCTTGGAATGGATCGATCATGTAGAGCGAGAGACTTCGAGGCTGCGGGGTTCCAGACGTGCTATATTTTGGATTTCATTGGACCGAAGACGTTTGCTTTGGAGCTCTGTCGATTCATTCCCAGGTGCGTGCACTTCTCCCGTAGAACAAGTTACAGAAGAATTGGTTAACTAGATAAGCTTTTGTGCGAATGGATGATTTGATTAGTTGATGAAATAATAAAAAACAGTTGAGGTTTTATGTTTGCCGACAATGCTCAAAGGATGATTTGACTAGTTGGTGAAATGAAAAAGGAAGTGGCTTTTGTGTGGAAGAAAGAAAAGCAAGGAACAAAATCTACTATTACCTTTGGAATGTTATACCGGTATAATGTACACTAGGGATTGCTGATGATGTTAGAAACAAGTTCCTTATGACTACCTACCTAGATATTTGCCCAATTATCACACTGCCCCTGAAATTTCCCTTTTTTTATCCGTGGCTAAAAAATAAGTTCTGATGATCAGAAATATTATCATGTGAGAGCTTGTAAAAGTGACCAATTTGGTAGAGGAATATAATCACAAGCCAAATGATGCAGTGTGGTAGCATTTGATCACCGGCAAAGTACACTACTAAGGATCTCCCAATTGGGTCGATTGCCCAAGTAATCTTGAGCTTCACATTGACACAACGAAGAAGCGATTTTTCATTTGTATATATATGATTATTTCTCCAATAAGCTTGCAGGGACAAAATTTGATTATGTGAATAGAGTAATCATTTATGTTTGATTCATTGTCTTGTGTCATTTGAGAAAAAGAACAAGAGGTTTGTTCTCTTGTAAATGCAGGACATTTGTGAGAACTGTTGGACCAAGAAGATGAGGTGCAAGTTTCAAATGTTCTAGAATACATAGAGGATGCATATACACTTTCTGATGTGGCATTGCCCAACACCAAGGAAGTTCATACAGCTCTTAGGGATGAATGTGCGAAGTTAAAATAGCACTTGTATTCAACATGAGGCCAATGAGCCAGTATATATACATGTACATGAGGGTATAGAGGGAAAGCCTATATTAGGCAATATCTATACAAGGCTAACAGTCTATATACTGGGATACTGTCTACCCCCCCTTCCCCCTCTCAAACTCATGGTGGATCGACAACACTGAGTTTGGAGAGATAAAAGTTATGATTAGCTCTAGTTTGTGTCTTCGTAAAGAAATCTGCCAACTAGAGCTCTAAAGGCACATACTGAAGAGCCACAATCTGATCCTGTACCTGTAACCGCATATAAGAAGCATCAAAACCAATATGCTTGATGAGCTCATGCTTCATTGGATCTCGAGCAATGCTGATAGCACATGTACTATCAGATAAAAGATGAGTTGGTATAGAAACAGAAACACTAAAATCTTCAAGTAACCACCGTAGCCAAGTAACCTCTGCTGTCAAGAGAGCTATAGCTCATAACTCAACTCGGCCTCGACACTCGAGCAGCTGTATGCCTTCTTAGTCTTCCAAGCAATGAGAGAACCACCATGAAAAACATAGTAAGTAGAAAGAGACCGATGATCAGAGTGATCATTAGCCCAGGTAGCATCAGAATATGCCGGGAGCTATAAAGAGCTGGAGCGTGGAAAGAAAAGACGGTGAGAGATAATTCCACGAAGCTATCATAGAACACAAAGAAGATGGCTATAGTGGGTGAGTGGGAGCGAAGCAGGACGACTCAACACCAAGGTAAACACGACCCCCAACAAGATGGCGATAGCGAGTAGGATCCTCAGGTGGTTCACCATTAGTAGATCGAAGGTGAACATTGAGTTCCATGGGAGTCTCATTTGTCTGTTGATCGGTGAGAGCACGATCAAGAATATCTGGATATACTTCTCTTGGGAGAGAAAGAAGCCCTCGAAGTAGAAGAAACCTCAATCCCAAGAAAGTAGCGAAGAGGACCTAGATCGGACATGAGAAGCTGCTCCTTTGAGGCGAGCCTTTACAAAGGCAATATCTTGAGAATCATCTCCGATAATGATCATGTCATCAACATATAGAAGGAGAAAAGTTCGACCACGAGAAGAAGTGTGAACAAAGAGCGCGAGGATCATAAGCACTAGCAAAAAAATCAGCTGCGGTGATCACGGAAGAAAACGCTCAAACCAAGCACGAGGGGCTTGCTTAAGCCCATAAAGAGAGCGACGGCCGACAAACCATGCCCTCGAGAAGCAGAATACCCGGTGGTGGCTGCATATAGACCTCATGCAGCTCACCATTAAGAAAAGCATTCTTGACATCAAGAGAGAGATGAACCACTCACGGACAGAGTCCACAGCAAGTAGAGTGCGAATAGTGGTCATGTGAGCCACAGGCGCAAAAGTCCCATCATAATCACGACCGTGCTCTTGCTGAAAACTACGTGCCACAAGACGAGCCTTGTAGTGCTCAAGTGAACCATCAGAGCGAGTCTTTATCTTATAGACACACTTGCATGTAATGGGACGGAGTGGAGGAAGAGGTAGAAGGTTCCACATGCCAATGCGCTCAAGGGCAACAAGCTCTTCCGCCATCGCATGCTGCCATTCCTGATGAATAACAGCATCACGGTAATAAGTCGGCTTGGCCAGAGCTGCACCAACAAAGTCAAGGTGCTCAGGAGGTCGAATCGACTATCGATCGTGAAGAGTATAACAAGGAGGAGACACTAAAGAAGGTGACTCATTAGGAGAAGAAGATGGCACATCAGAAGATTCCTCGGTTCGCAGACGATGAGTGTAGTATAGAGGATAGGAAGGAACAATATCTGAAGAAACCTCTGGAGGAGAGGTCGGTGGTGAGGAAATCGGCGGTAAAGGAGACGCCGATTGTGAAAGAGGAAAAGTGACAACTGGAGTATCAGGAAAAGTCATGAAAAAAGTGGCTCAACAAGAGATGTTGGAGAGGAAGAAGAACGAGGGTAGAAGGCACGAGACTTATCAAAAGTGACATCCCGTGAGATCCGCATCCGCCGGCCAATAGAATCCCAACAATGATATCCTTTATGCTCAGCACTGTATCCCAGAAAAACACACTCAACAGACTAAGGCCCCGTTCGTTTGACACGGACGACTTACGCTTTAGAAAAAAATGGATTATTTGTCGAATAGGAAGATTCTGAATAGCTTCTCTGAGAATCAGAAGCTGATTTCTGTATAGAATCAGAATTTGGCTGAAACCTGACTCTCACTGATTCTTACTGATTCTCGTCAGCTCGGTCCGAAACCTAGAAGTTGTAGCCGGCTCGACCCGATTCTCCCGTAATCAGAATCAGCTTCTCCCATAATTCAGAATCTATAATCCATAAAATTTGTCGAAGAGCCTAAGCGATCGGCAGTGCGTTCATGTGGTGCAAGAAGAACATAGCACACACACACCCAAAAAGACGAAGTCCAGAATAATCAGGACGCATGCCACAAAGACGCTCCATAGGAATCCCACCCTTAAGAGCAGAAGAAGGCTGGATATTGATCAAGTAGGTGGCAGTGGAAACAACCTCAGCCCAGAAGTGAGGTGGAACAGCGGAAGCAAGCATAAAAGCACGAACTGCCTCAAGAAGATAACGATGGTTGCGCTCAGCCACACCATTCTGAGCATGAACACCAGGACATAAAAACTAAGAAAGAGTGCCCTGCGTACAGTGGCGGATCTAGAAACTTCGTAGTATAATTTAGTTTTTTATAATTTTTTCGTAATATTATAAATCTAATACATAAATTTGAAATTTTCTGAAAACATAATACAAATAGTTATAAGGTCCTAAAAATACTAAACTATCAAAATCAGAAACAATTTAATCAACAAATTTGATCTATTGAAAATGTATCTTATAGCACTTTCAAATATTTGGGGTGCCGGAAGCAGCCCTCTAGATCCGCCCCTGCCTGAGTAGCAAGAAAAGCTCGAAGAGCTCCTAACAAATACTCCCCTGCCGAGTCAGCACGAAGAACACGAATGGGAGAATCAAACTGAGTACGAATCATAGTGGTAAAAGTTTTATAGATGGATAGAGCCTCAATACGAGAGGACATGAAATATATCCAACTGTGGCAAGAGAAATCATCTATAAAAAGAATATAATATTTGTGGCCCCCTTTTGAAACAAAAGGAGCTGGACCCCAAACATCAGAATAAACAAGGTCAAAAGTGGGATACAAACTCACTAGAAGGATAGGGGAGTTGTAGCTGTTTGCCAAGCTTACAACTCGTACAATGTAAAGCGACATCACCAGACACAGCCTAAAAGACCACGAAGAACTAAAGAAGACAGACGGGAACCACAAAGATGTCCCAAACGGTGATGCCATTGAGCAAAAGACCGGTAGAAGAAGCAACGGATCTTTGAAGCGGTGGAGGAAACAGAGCGGCCGGCAGAGGTAGCGGAAGGAAGATGAAGCGATTAAGCTCCCAAAGACGCTAAGAGTCATGGCGAGGGCCAGTCCCAACCAGAGCCCCCGTGCGGCGATCTTGAACACAATAAGAATCAGAATCAAGGATAACCCGACATCCATGATCAGTAAGCTAACCAGCGGATATGAGCTGCATGGTTAGTTTGGGAACATAAGAACCAGTAGGAACATGAAAAGAGGAAGACGAAAGAGTGCATCGTTCTACAACAGAAAGAGAAGTACCATATGCGGTCTACACAGTGATAGGAGCAACAAGAGGACTAATGGAATGTAGACTCGTGGGATCAGATGTCATATGAAAAGAAGCTCCAGAGTTAAGAATCCATGGTGTGATACCTGAGGAGAATGGTGGTTTCTCACTAAAAGACTGAGTAGCAGAACCAGCTGAACCTGTCGGTGTAGTGGTAGCCATGTGACGCAGTAGCGTAAGAATATCCTGAGTAGAGTCAGAACCAACAAAAGTCCGCTGAGGAGAGGCATCCAAGAGTCCAGTGCCCTTAGAAGGGCGTCCACCTCAACGAGCAAGGTCCTTCCTGTAGAAGAACTGCTCCACATGTCCACTCTTGTTGCAGTAGGTGCAGTGAAGGCCTCCACCCCCAGTAGCTGGAACTGGAGTAGGCGTCACTGACGGAGGTGTAGAACGAGGCGCCGCCAAAAGTGAGGGAGACACCAATAGGCCCGCCACGAAGATGTGTCTCCTCGGTACGAATAGCTGCATGGGCCTCCAACAGAGTCAGACGAGGATGACGAGCAAGCAGCTGGGCATGAATCTGCTCAAATTCAACCCAAAGACGTGTCAGGAAGTCGTAGATGTGGCAAAGCTCCAAATGAGAGTGCTGACGCTGACAGCATTAGCAAGTTCGGCAAACCTCCGGTCTTAGCGAATCAAGCTGATGCCACACCGAAGACAGCTGCGCATAGAACTCATCCACAGTAGAATCACCCTGCTGTAGCGACTACTCTTGTCGCACAACAGCAAGGTACAGAGAGTCACTAGCAGGCTCATAGCGGTCGTGAAGATGCGCCCACATCAACTGTGATGAAGACAAAGCAACAATGACACCAGTAAGATGCACCTCCATGCTAGTAACCAAAATAGCAGAGGCACGAGTATCTTCATCAATCCATGTCTTGTGAAGCGATGGCTGAGTCGAAAAGACTCCACAGCATCAGCATAATCATCAGAGGCCTTCTGGCGAGCAGCATCTGTTAAGGATATAAACATTGTCTTATATAGACTCTCTATATATTGGTTTTCCTTATATAAGTTTTTCTTGTTTAAGTATTGCCTTACATAAGTTTTCCTTTTGTACCCTCTTGTACTCTATATATTCTGGCCATTGGCCTCATACTGAATACAACAAGTGCTATTCATAACATGGTATCAGAGCTAAGGTTCAAATCCTAGCCTCCCATCTTCTTCCGCTGCTGCTGCCCCCGGGAGGAGCAATCTCCACTCCTGGGGGTGGCCACGCACTTACCTTGTCCTTCCGTGAGCTCTTCCTGTCAGCCTCGTCACCGGTTGGCCACGACGACCGCCTCGTCTTCCATGGCCGCTAACCTTCAACAAGTGCTGGCAGATCCACGCCGGTCTCCGGCGCGCCATCTTCCTCGGTGACCTTGGCAGCCCGCGCCGGTGCAAGTGTGCTGCCCTCCGGCTCCGCCTTCTCCTGGCTGGACTAGCCCTCAACTTCATGCTCGGCCGCGCCGGCTGTCCCGGCTTCCAAGCCTCTGGCCACCGGTCCCCGGGGCCAGCCTTCGGTGCCGCCCACCTCCGCCCGACGCCAGGAGACACCATCTGATCTCGGTTGACGCCACCGCTCATCTGTCAGGCCCCTCCATCCGAGCTTCCTCCTCCACGCGCTAACGCTCGTGCAATGCGACGGCCTTTGAGATCGGCTCTCTGCGCTGGTTGCTCCGAGCGGCACCGCCTATGCGCCGGCTACAGGTAGCCTGCCTCTCGCCCAGCCGCCTACACTCTGGCCATCGGGTCTCCCAATCTGCCAGCGCCGGCCACTCCTTCCGCCCGTGTCGGCCGCCCAGCAGCTGAGCCCATCCACATCACGTAGACTCCCGAGAGCAACACCAGAGAAAGAGCTAAATCCAACTAGACTTCAAATAGATCCCATAGCCAGATTTAATCTGTTTTTTGAGTCCTGTTGGCTCCTCCTCCAAAGCGGCTTCCAGCTTCTTTGGTTCTATCGGCTCCAGCTTTTGGCTCTCAGCTTCGGCTTTTGGTTACGGTTCTTTGGCTCTAACTTTTCAGCTTTGCTTTTTAGTATTATCTCGGCTCAGCTTGGGTCTTTTTCAATTGGCTTTGTCGGCATGGCTCTTTTTGCTGGCTCCGGTCCTTTGAGTCTTTTATTTTTAGCTTTGTTACGTCCATCCAAATTTTTAGCATCTTGATTCTGTCATCGGTCGGCTTACACTCATCGGCTTCTTCTGTCGGCTTTAATCCGATTTCCGGTTCGGCTTAGCTCCAGTCTCTAGCACCACTTATCAGCTCTCTGGCTTCCGGCTCTCGACTATTGGCTTTTCCGGCTCATTACATCGGCTAGGCTCTTTCATCAACTCGGCTCCACCGTCAGTTCTTCTTCGTCGACTCAGCTCCTTTGCCACTTTGGCTACTTTGTTAGCTCTTCGTCGTCAACTGGCTCCACTTCTGGCTCTTCTTCGTTGACTTGGCTCCTTTGTCGGTTTTCCTTCGTCGACTTGGCCTCCTTTGTCGGCTCTTCCTCGTCGACTCAGCCCTACCATCATTAGGCTTCTTCGTCAGCCTTTCTTCATCAACTCAGCCCCACTGTTGGCTTTTCTTCGTCGACTCAGTTCTTCGTCAGATCGATTTTTTAAGAGTTAGATGCTACGACGGCTACTTCAAGACTAGGACTTTGGATTTCTTTTATTTTAGTGTCAACCCTTTCCAAATGCAATGCTATTACATACGTCTTGCATTTGTGGAGGGGTGTTAAGGATATAAACATTGTCTTATATAGACTCTCCATATATAGGTTTTTCTTATACAAGTTTTTCTTGTTTAGGTATTGCCTTATATAGGCTTTCCTTTTGTACCCTCGTGTACTCTATATATTCTGGCCATTGGCCTCATATTGAATACAACAAGTGCAATTCATAACAAAGATCGTCGGCCTCCTTGGGAATAACAGCGTGGCGAGGGGAGCGGGGCGAGGTGGACATGATAGCTCGCGGTAAGAAACTTCCACAGCGCCGACCACGCATGTGAAGGCGCATATGAAGAACCAGTCGATAATTGAGAACATCAAAGATGGCCAGGCGGTGAGAGCAGAAATAGTCCGCGAAGAAGATCTAGAAGATGACATTGTTTCATCCTTATCCCTCACAGACGCGGATACCGGATGTGAACCGGATGGAATTGCCTCGGTCTCTCCACGGGCGACAGGAGGCCAGCTTGCCGGAGCTGAGGCGGCCGATGCACGGAGGCGTTCGGTGGCCGGCGTGCCGGAGACAACCCGGCGACGAGCGGCGCAGCGCTGAAGATGGCTGCGCTGAAGTAGATTCGGTGGGCGAGGTCGTGCGGTCGTCCGACGGCTGTGGGTGAGGTCACGCGAAGGTGGGGCCGATCGAGGCAGAGATCGACCGGAGGTGTCGACGGCAGATCGAGGCGGAGGCCACCGGCCGGGAGGAGCTAAGCCGGTAGAGGCTGAAGCCAGTTGGGAGGAGACGGCGCCGACTTCGGAAGGCGAAGCAGCCGTAGGCGAGAGCAGCGAGGCGCGTCGATCCGGGGTGGTTGGCGCGAAAACATGCGGAACAGAGGCGGCCAGCCAAGGAACGGCCTGATCCAGGCGACCAGCGACGAATGGTGGCGCAGATTGGAAGGCCGGCGCGGAGGACGACCGCCAGTTGCTGCCGCTATTGCGCCATCCCTAGGACGACCGAGGTAACCAGAGGCGACAAGAAGAGTCGCCAAGTGTTACATTGGTCGAGATCTGCGTCTTGAGGAAGATCGTCGGGAGGCGGTGGTGCAAGTGCAACGCCCGAGAAAGAAAGGTAACACTAGATTGGCTCTGATACCATGTTATGAATAGCACTTGTATTCAACATGAGGCCAATAGGCCAGTATATATACATGTACATGAGGGTATAGAGGGAAAACCTATATTAGGCAATATCTATACAAGGCTAACAGTCTATATACTAGGATCTGATCTAACACATACAGCTCTCAGGGATGAACGTGCAAAGTTAAACTGCGTCACAAATCCTCATATTTTTGAACAAGTAAAGGTTTATCTGTCGCCATTATGCTTATTTATTTTCTTTACCCTGACATGGTCACGTACTACATTATTGGTGCCCCAAACAGCTACTGCAACTTGATGTGAGCAATCTGCTCGCTAGGGGGAAGTCATTCGCTCATGATCGTCTAGAGGCTGCAGGGAAGTTAATACGAAACCTTTCAAGATTCAGCTCAGAAGAGGGTCATATGGTGAATGCCTTGTAAGTGAACAGGATGTTCTTGCGTTGTTATACTGTTTCTTCATCAGTTGTGCTTGATCTACCTTTTGATAGCTTCATAGCACCTTTTCTTTTCTTTCTGAATCTTTACGATTGGATTGCTTTAGCAAAATCATGCAGTGTGCATCCAGGAGTGCTCTCACTTTAATGGGACTAGGCTACTAGCTACTGGACATAAGCCTCTATTGTTCAAAAATCGGATGCTGTGGCTCATTCTTTCCTTCTTGTTTAGTTGATTTTAGCATCTATCTAAAGTTCAAAGGGGGACAGATGGACAGCATAGTTTCTCATCTGAAATCAAGCATTGACTCCACATTTCAAATTGGCCATTTAGTGCAAGTTACGTGTGTTTATGCTTAACCTCATTTGTTCATGGATTCTTGGAATTTTTTAAATAATATTATTTTAATGAATATTTACAAAAATAATATGCCGTTTAAAAAAAATAATAGAAATACCCTCCTGTATCCATTCCAAATGGCGACATGCCTTTGTATCTGTTTCAATTGGTGACAGACCTCTGTATCCATTTCAATTAGCGACAGAGAGTTGAATCACTCTCTGTCGCCATTTGAATTGGATACAGAGGGCAAAATTCGTTTTTACCCTCTGTATCCATTTGAAATGGATACAAGAGCTTGTCGCCATTTGGAATAGATAGAGGGGCATGTCGCCATTTGGAATGGATGTAGGGGGGTATTTGTGGCCACAGGATGTTGCTAAGGAGGAATTTTTTTTATTCAAATTGCAAAAATATCGAATACAAAAATATACCTCTATCGCCATATGGTTGGGCGACATGATCGCAAAGCACAGAAAAAACTGAGTCAGCACTAACGTGGCCACTCTGTCGCCAAATTATTGAAAGTCAGTGTTATTTCGACATTTGCTAGAATTTTAGAGTTCAAACCAGGATTCAATAAATTAAGAAAAATTCATATTTATTAGTGATAATTCATGTAGTATTGTACAAAATTATTATTGAGTTTCTTTTGGTTGACAAAAAATTTAAATTTCGTTGTTCCTCATTCTCTTTCGGTGTGTGAGAAATTTCACGACAAATCATAGTAAAACATTGAATAAATATTTATATTACAAAGTGCAATAAGTACAACAAAACGTATTATATTCACCAAGTGGCAGTTCAATCATTTCATCTCATGCAATTCTCATCCTAAGGAGTAAGTAAGGTGGACAGGAACTCATGAAATGTAATGAGAAATCATTGCTTGGCCTTTCTTTAGAAAGTACTACTCACATACTTGCTTAATTTTGGCAGGGGGGAGATGGCGCATGGACTACAGAAGCAAGGCTGTTGGCCTCTCAAAGGCCTCGATGAGACTACCTCCATCAGTTAGTAGACTTGTTAGTCTCAGAAAAGAACTGGATTGAATAATCTCCTCCAGAAACATTTGCATTACATTCAAATAAATCCGTTGGGCTAAGTTCTCTTTTTATAAATGGAAGGCCATCGGAGCAGTGTAAATCTATAAGAAGCACTACTCCATCTACAAAGTCGTTCCAGATTTTACCAGCAAAGAAGTGGAAATGGACAGGCCAGTTGCAAGGGCAATGAAAACCAAAGTAATGGTGATGACTTTGTCTGGGAGGATCTTGGTCCTGTATCCGGCACTGGTAATCCCCATCAAGAAATTGACAAAGGAACGCGCTATATATCATCCTCCTACCCTTTCAGATGATGAAAATCCCGCAGCAGGCCAACATGCAGGAAGAGATGCAGCGCAGAGTAATTCTGAATTCATATTCCGTTGATGTCCCAATTTTCGCATGGGAATGCGCCAGAGTTGAGGTTACGATTGTGTTATAGATGCTGAGAATGAGCCATAATTTCGAGTAATTGGTGTCATGTTGCAGTCCGTCTTGCGTGTGTTGACATATGATGGAATGGAATCCTTTGTGCCGGAATATTGAGCTTGATAATTAATCAAACATGTGAATGCTTAACCCGGTGCTGCTTCTCGTTGACTTTCAGAGACGGCGGACAACAATAGGCTAGAACATGGCCGAAAATCACCAGTTTCATAATTCAATACACCCTGAGCTACATGGACGATGAGGTTAAATGTACATTGTTTTTCATTTTTTTTAGAGAGAGCGTGTACAGCGTACAATTAGATCTTCCTTCCACTCGGTGTGTATTATCTTCTGTCAAAGTACTATCTCATACTCTGCAAAACTTAAGCACTAACATTTATGTCGACTGGAGGGTAAGGATTACACTGTTAGGATTTGTGCTGCGTCACACACTATTATCATTTGGGGTATTCTTGATCAACATCTGCTCCCAAAGAGCTTCAAGCTTTAAGCATAGCGTTCTCCAGACAGCTCTGATCAGCATTCTAATCTAGGCTACTGTCTGAGCTTTGGCTTTTCCCCCATCTCATCCTGGAAGGCTCCAACATCAGCTGTTTTTACCTCTTCCTCGCAACTCAGGAAAACTTGTGTCCAGCTGAGGGCATATACCTGTACGAAAATTTAACAGTTTGCCTTCCAGGTGAGTTCATGAATTCACTGACGTCCAGGCATTGAATTCATCCATTCTTAGCGCGAAAGAACTTGAGCCGGGCTTTCCACCTCCACCATACGCCTAAGTTTTAGGATGCAGCACGATATGAACAACTAAATCTAGCTCAAAGGCCATGCAGATTCATAGAAACACTTAGAAAGAAGCATACCTTAGCAATCTCTGCTGTATTAGTTGTGCTGTCTGTAGTCCTCAAGCAGATCTTCAGTATACCACGTTGCATGAAGACCACCGCTCCGATTGGTCTATTAAAAAAAGAAGAAGCATTCTTGGATTAAATTACTGAATCAACAGAAGTACGCATGAATTCTGTGTTCATGCGCTTTGGAACTTGAATATAACTTATACCTTAATCCAGCAGCAGCACTCCACTTGCTCAACTCCATACCAATTTCGTGGCTCAATTCTGAATTCCCATCTGCTCTGATTGCCTAAAATAGTATGAAACTAAAACATGTAATACAGCAAATGAGATTTATTAGCCAAACAATTTATAGTGGCTGGTTCTGGAGCTGGGTCATGCCCAAGCATGAAACCAAGTTTGCAGTAATACTTTTTTTTACCAGAAAAGGCCTCTTTCCCCTAGTGTTAAGCTTTTTATCATTATGGCATTGAGGCATTTTGCTGCAGGACCTGCCCTACAGTATCATCACCGCAATAGAGTTTAACCACCAAATTAGGGATGGATTGGTATGGTTCCTCTAAGCCTAAGACACCAAAATGTCGAACCATGAACGAGGAAAGGAATGAGAGAAAAGTTGGCCAGTAATTGTGAAGCCCCAATTCTTGACTGGGAGGGATACAAAGGCCTCTGCCTTCCCTCTCTATCTATCCAAGAGATGGAAGAGCAGAGCTTTTTTTTGTTTTTTATTTTTTTATCATTTCACCAAAGAGTTGAACAATGAAGATGCAAGTGCCTGATCAAATTTGATCAGGCGATGTAGGAACAAGTTTCAAATCGTTTGTTTGTTAGGATGCCTCAGCTGCATACATCACAGCACTTCACTTAACACCTATTTAAACGGCTCGTTTTGCCGCTACCTTATCCTTTGCAGTAATACTTTAGCCACACAAGAATCTATGAACAAAAGAGGTTAAGCATAAACACACATAACTTGCACCAAATGGCCCATTTGAACTGGGGAGACAATGATTGATTTCAGATGAGAAACTATGCTGTCCACCTGTCCCCCTGTCCCCCTTTGAACTTTAGATAGATGCTAAAATCAACTAAACAAGAAGAATGAGCCACAGCATCCGATTTTTGAACAATAGATGCTTATGTCCAGTAGCTAGTAGCCTAGTCCCATTAAAGTGAGAGCACTCCTGGATGCACACAGCATGCTTTTGCTAAGCAATCCAATCAGAAGGATTCAACAAAGAAAAGAAAAGGTGCTATGAAGCTATCATCAATAGGCAGATCAAGCACAACTGATGAAGATCAGTATAGCAACGCCTGAACATCCTGTTCACTTACAAGGCATTCACCATATGACCCTCTTCCGAGCTGAATCTTGAAAGGCTTCCGTATTAACTTCCCTGCATCCTCTAGACGATCATGAGCAAATGACTTCCCCTAGCGAGGAGATTGCTCACATCAAGTTGCAGTAGCTGTTTGGGGCACCAATAATGTAGGTGACCATGTCAGGATAAAGAAAATAAATAAGCATAATGGCGGCGGATAAATTACCTGTTCAAAAATATGAGGATTTGTGACGCAGTTTAATTTTGCACGCTCATCCCTGAGAGCTGTATGAACTTCCTTGGTGTTGGGCAGCTGCCACTGTCGCATGAGATCTGCATCCTCTATGTATTCTAGAACATTTGAAACTCGCTCCTCATCTTCTTGGTCCAACAGGTTCTCACACATGACCTGTAATGAAAAGAGAACAGCCTCTTGTTCTTTTTCTCAAAAGACACAAGACAACGAACTGAAACATAAATGATTTCTCTACTCACAGAATCAGATTTTGTCCCTGCAAGCTTATTGGAGAAATAATCAAATACAGCTCGAGCACTGCTCTTCGTTGTGTCAATGTGAAGCTCAAGATTACTTGGGCAATCGACCCAATTGGGAGATCCTTAGTAGTGTCCTTTGCCGGTGATCAAATGCTACCACACTGCATCATTTGGCATGCGATTATATTTCTCTACCAAATTGGTCACTTTTACAAGCTCTCACATGATAATATTTCTGATCATCGTAACTTAATTTTTAGCCACGGATAAAAAAAGGAAATTTCAGGGGCAGTGTGATGATTGGGCAAATATCAAGGTACGTAGTTATAAGGAACTTGTTTCTAACATCATCAGCAATCCCTGGTGTACATTATACCGGTATAACATTCCAAAGGTATATAAAGCAACTTGTGAATTACATGATTGAAAACTAAAAACTCAAACCAAATAAAGTGCCTTCATCATTGTGTATCAGTGTATGCTTAAAGATTGCAAGGTAATAGTAGATTGTGTTCCTTGCTTTTCTTTCTTCCACACAAAAGCCACTTCCTTTTTCATTTCACCAACTAGTCAAATCATCCTTTGAGCATTGTCGGCAAACATAAAACCTCAACTGTTTCTTATTATTCCATCAACTAATCAAATCATCCATTCGCACAAAAGCTTATCTAGTTAACCAATTCTCTGTAACTTGTTCTACGGGAGAAGTGCACGCACCTGGGAATGAATCGACAGAGCTCCAAAGCAAACGTCTTCGGCCCAATGAAATCCAAAATATAGCACGTCTGAAACCCCGCAGCCTCGAAGTCTCTCGCTCTACATGGTCGATCCATTCCAAGAGCACGTGCCGCCATGAAAGAAAGAAGCACATTAGGTTAATTAACACTAGAAGCTAGGATGCAACCCAAGAAGCCAATAAAATGGGAAATGTGAGGCGAAAACCTGAAGGGCTCGATGGAGGAGAAGGGGAGGACGAGGAGGCGTCGGCGGAGGCGGTGGTGGAAGAGGTGCGCGGCGAGCGCAGCGTAGGCGCCGGCGAAGGTGGGGTAGTTGTAGAGCGCAAGGTGCGCAGAGCCCGACTGGCCCCCAGAGGATGAGTGTGAGCGGATGGCCTCGAGGGAAGCAGCCGAGCGGAAGGCTCGCCGGAGCAAGGGCGCCAGCGGCGAGAGGGCGCCGGGGAGGAGGCGGTGTCGGCGGAGCATGAGTAGTTGGGCTGGATGACCCAGGTTTGCACTTGACTTTGCTGCGAAGACAATTTGTTTCATTAAAATACATGGGCCAGACCATGATAGCCCATTTGTCAATTTAGCCCGGCCTATTCTCTTGTCAGACCTTTTCTTTTTTTTAAGACTGTCAAGCCCTTTCATTGTTCCTCCTCCGTTCTTTTTTTTTTTTTTTTTTGCAAAATAGGTCCTATTCTCTTGGATGACGCACGCGTACGTGGCAGTGGTCGGAATCCTCAAGTGTGTTTTATTTGTACGTGTACGTATGTATGTATTGGTGTGTATGCATGCATGGTTAATTAGCTGCTCCACACCTGTTTTTTCAGTGTATGGCTCGTCGTATACATAATACATGCATTTGAAGTTCAAACTCGTACAAGATTATTACTGTTTTTGTTACGTACGTACTCCATGTATAACTAGAACTTTACAAGTAGTATACGAAAGAAATCAAATGGCAAAATTGTATATGTTTTTTTTCAATTTTGTATACCGTTTATGCGTTATATGTACATCGATCGGACATGCATGGTTTCATTATTTGCACACAATATGTATACCATCCCTTCGTACTACGAGTGCGCTTCTTTTACGATGCGCAAGCCCACACACACATATATATAGTTGTTCTACTGGTTAATTTAATTATGACATTTTATATCTATTTCATTCATTTTTAACGAGTTACACAAATGATGGAAATTAACCATGCATGTGCACGAGTGTTGATATACTAGTACGAGTGTAAAACCAAAATGCTTTTCCACAATTGCTTATGTTTTATGAAATTTACTCGTGCTACGGAATTAAGGGTGATAATGGGTCGAAGCCTAGTACAAGTTTGATCTAAGTATAATTTTTTGTTTTTTGATCCAGTCCAATCCATATCTAAAACTAATAAGGCAATATCCAATCCAGACACAAATAAAGACTTGAACCTTGATCCAAGTTATTTATATGTACAATATTCATATACATGTCACCAAAATTAACACATAATACATGTAATACTGCGATTTAGTAGAAAAACATATGGTCCAACTCTGATCCAATCTAGTTTAGATTTGGTCAAAATAGCTATGAATCCAAAATAAGCTCAATCTGTTTGTAATTTTAGACCGGCCTGATTAAAAATTTTGGATCGATCCAAACCTATTATCACCCCTATTCGAAATGCATAACTCTGAACTTTTTTTTTTGAGAGAAAGTACTTCTGAACTCTTTTTTTCGAGAGAGAAAGAGCAACAATTTTTCACTATTTCGATCATTTTCACTCTCTTTTTTTACAAACATGATCTCCTTCCGTAGCGCAGAAGGACCAGGGCAAGACGCTTGGCACCTTTCACGCCAGGGACCGCGGAAGCGGCTTGTCGCGCATGCGTGGCGCTGGAGGTGTGTGCACCAAGCACGGAAGCTAGCGAGTTGCCACGGTCTAGAGGCGTGGCAGTAGACTTGGTGTGGAGTGAGAGCGCAGCATGAGGCGTGGTGTGCGTGGGAGGCGAGTTGTCATGCGTAGGGGCGAGCAAATCGTAGGAGGTTGCTTTTCGTGCTATAGTACCGCGGAAGGCACCTGGTATGGTATTGTAGCATGAAGGGAGCTAATTTTGTAAAAAAAAAATATATGGACCTATTTTTTTTTTTTTTTTGAAAAAAGAGTGAAGGGGGAACACTGTGAACTCGATCTTCTAATAATTAAAGGCTTGATAGTCTTAAAAAAGAAAAGATCTGACAAGACAATAGGCCAGCCTAAATTGACAAATGGGCTATCATGGCCTGCCCCATGTATTTTAACGAAACAAATTCGCTTTGCAACAAAGTCAAGTGCAAACCCGGGTCATCGGCCCGACTACTCATGCTCCGCTGACGCCGCCTCCTTCCCGGGCCACCTCGCAGCTGGCGTCCTTGCTCCGGCGAGCCTTCCGCTCGGCTGCTTCTCTCAAGGCCATCCGCTCACACTCGTCCTCTGAGGGCCAACCGGGCTCTGCGCACCTCGCGCTCCACAACTAGAGGTGGGCACTTGGGCCGGGCTCTTTTGGGCCGGTCCGAAGCACGATGGTATGGCACGGTGCAAAGCACGGCACGGCACGGTACGCAACTGTAGCACGGGCCGTGCCGGGCCTGGGAACCAGGCACGACGGGTGGCACTAAGACACGCGGCGCTTTGGGTTTGCGCGCAAGACGGCACGAACGGGCACGAAATCACGGATTAAGGCTTAAAAGTTGGCAGATATTGTTGATTCAGGGCATCTTCAAGCATTGCATTTATGTTTGACATTTTGTTGATGTGATTAGTCTCTTATGTAATTAAAATAGGTAGTTTAGTAGTAGTGATTTGTTTTATTTCTTTGTTCGTCACAATAGTAAAAATGGGTCGGGCTTGGGCCAAGACGGCACGTAAGCAGCACGGTTAAATGGGCCGGGCTTAGGCTTGCCAAAGTGAGTCGGGCCGGCACGCCCAAGACGGCACGATGGGCCGTCGTGGTATGGCACGGTTTCGCCCGGCACAGACGACGCCCACCTCTATCCACAACTACCCCACCTTCCGCCGGCCGCTTCCTCAAGGCCATCCGCTCACACTCGCCCTCCGAGGGCCAACCGCCCGCGCGCTCGACCACAACTACCCCACCTTCGCCGGCGCGCTTACGCTGGCGCCACAAGACGTCTTCCACCGCCTCCGCCGACGCCTCCCCATCCTCCCCTTCTCCTCCATCGAGCCCTTAGGTTTTCGCCTCATATTTCCCATTTTATTGGCTTCTTGGGTTGCATCCTAGCTTCTAGTGTTAATAAACCTATGTGCTTCTTTGTTTTTTTGGCGGTGGGTGCTCTTGGAATGGATCGATCATGTAGAGCGAGAGACTTCGAGGCTGCGGGGTTCCAGACGTGCTATATTTTGGATTTCATTGGACCGAAGACGTTTGCTTTGGAGCTCTGTCGATTCATTCCCAGGTGCGTGCACTTCTCCCGTAGAACAAGTTACAGAAGAATTGGTTAACTAGATAAGCTTTTGTGCGAATGGATGATTTGATTAGTTGATGAAATAATAAAAAACAGTTGAGGTTTTATGTTTGCCGACAATGCTCAAAGGATGATTTGACTAGTTGGTGAAATGAAAAAGGAAGTGGCTTTTGTGTGGAAGAAAGAAAAGCAAGGAACAAAATCTACTATTACCTTTGGAATGTTATACCGGTATAATGTACACTAGGGATTGCTGATGATGTTAGAAACAAGTTCCTTATGACTACCTACCTAGATATTTGCCCAATTATCACACCGCTTCGAAATTTCCCTTTTTTATCCGTGGCTAAAAATAAGTTCGATGATCGTAAATATTATCATGTGAGAGCTTGTAAAAGTGACCAATTTGGTAGAGGAATATAATCACAAGCCAAATGATGCAAAGGTGGTAGCATTTGATCACCGCAAAGTACACTACTAAGGATCTCCCAATTGGGTCTGCCCAAGTAATCTTGAGCTTCACATTGACACAACGAAGAGCAGTGCTCGAGCTGTATATATATGATTATTTCTCCAATAAGCTTGCAGGGACAAAATTTGATTATGTGAATAGAGTAATCATTTATGTTTCAGTTCATTGTCTTGTGTCATTTGAGAAAAAGAACAAGAGGCTGTTCTCTTGTCGTACAGGACATTTGTGAGAACCTGTTGGACCAAGAAGATGAGGTGCAAGTTTCAAATGTTCTAGAATACATAGAGGATGCATATCTGCTACAGTGGCAGCTGCCCAACACCAAGGAAGTTCATACAGCTCTTAGGGATGAATGTGCGAAGTTAAAATAGCACTTGTATTCAACATGAGGCCAATGAGCCAGTATATATACATGTACATGAGGGTATAGAGGGAAAGCCTATATTAGGCAATATCTATACAAGGCTAACAGTCTATATACTGGGATACTGTCTACCCCCCCTTCCCCCTCTCAAACTCATGGTGGATCGACAACACTGAGTTTGGAGAGATAAAAGTTATGATTAGCTCTAGTTTGTGTCTTCGTAAAGAAATCTGCCAACTAGAGCTCTAAAGGCACATACTGAAGAGCCACAATCTGATCCTGTACCTGTAACCGCATATAAGAAGCATCAAAACCAATATGCTTGATGAGCTCATGCTTCATTGGATCTCGAGCAATGCTGATAGCACATGTACTATCAGATAAAAGATGAGTTGGTATAGAAACAGAAACACTAAAATCTTCAAGTAACCACCGTAGCCAAGTAACCTCTGCTGTCAAGAGAGCTATAGCTCGCAACTCAGCCTCAGCACTCGAACGAGAAACTGTTGTCTGCTTCTTAGTCTTCCAAGCAATGAGAGAACCACCATGAAAAACATAGTAAGTAGAAAGAGACCGATGATCAGAGTGATCATTAGCCCAGGTAGCATCAGAATATGCCGGGAGCTATAAAGAGCTGGAGCGTGGAAAGAAAAGACGGCGAGAGATAATTCCACGAAGCTATCATAGAACACAAAGAAGATGGCTATAGTGGAGCTGAGTGGGAGCAGAAACGAACTGACTCAACACCAAGGTAAACACGACCCCCAACAAGATGGCGATAGCGAGTAGGATCCTCAGGTGGTTCACCATTAGTAGATCGAAGGTGAACATTGAGTTCCATGGGAGTCTCAGCTGTACGCTGATCAGTGAGAGCACGATCAAGAATATCCTGGATATACTTCTCTTGGGAGAGAAAGAAGCCCTCAGAAGTAGAAGAAACCTCAATCCCAAGAAAGTAGCGAAGAGGACCTAGATCGGACATGAGAAATCACATCGAGACGAGCCTTTACAAAGGCAATATACTGAGAATCATCTCCAGTAATGATCATGTCATCAACATATAGAAGGAGAAAAGTTCGACCACGAGAAGAAGTGTGAACAAAGAGCGCAGGATCATAAGCACTAGCAAAAAAATCAGCTGCAGTGATCACAGAAGAAAAACGCTCAAACCAAGCACGAGGGGCTTGCTTAAGCCCATAAAGAGAGCGACGAAGCCGACAAACCATGCCCTCAGAAACAGAATACCCCGGTGGTGGCTGCATATAGACCTCATGCAGCTCACCATTAAGAAAAGCATTCTTGACATCAAGAGAGAGATGAACCACTCACGGACAGAGTCCACAGCAAGTAGAGTGCGAATAGTGGTCATGTGAGCCACAGGCGCAAAAGTCCCATCATAATCACGACCGTGCTCTTGCTGAAAACTACGTGCCACAAGACGAGCCTTGTAGTGCTCAAGTGAACCATCAGAGCGAGTCTTTATCTTATAGACACACTTGCATGTAATGGGACGGAGTGGAGGAAGAGGTAGAAGGTTCCACATGCCAATGCGCTCAAGGGCAACAAGCTCTTCCGCCATCGCATGCTGCCATTCCTGATGAATAACAGCATCACGGTAATAAGTCGGCTTGGCCAGAGCTGCACCAACAAAGTCAAGGTGCTCAGGAGGTCGAATCGACTATCGATCGTGAAGAGTATAACAAGGAGGAGACACTAAAGAAGGTGACTCATTAGGAGAAGAAGATGGCACATCAGAAGATTCCTCGGTTCGCAGACGATGAGTGTAGTATAGAGGATAGGAAGGAACAATATCTCAAGAAACCTCCGGAGGAGAGGTCGGTGGTGAGGAAATCGGCGGTAAAGGAGACGCTGACAGAAAGAGGAAAAGTGACAACCGGAGTATCGTGAAAAGTCATGAAAAAAGTGGCTCAACAAGAGATGTTGGAGAGGAAGAAGAACGAGGGTAGAAGGCACGAGACTTATCAAAAGTGACATCCCGTGAGATCCGCATCCGCCGGCCAATAGAATCCCAACAATGATATCCTTTATGCTCAAGATCGTATCCTAAAAACACACTCAGCATGCACTAAGGCCCTGCTTCGCTTGCCTCGACACCTTCTGCTTTAGAAAAAGCTGATTATTTGCCGAATAGGAAGATTCTGGATAGCTTCTCTGAGAATCAGAAGCTGATTTCTGTATAGAATCAGAATATGGCTAAAACCTGATTCTCACTGATTCTTGCTTATTCTCGCCGGCTCGGTCCGAAACCTAGAAGTTGTAGCCGGCTCGACCCGATTCTCCCATAATCAGAAGCAGCTTCTCCCATAATCCAGAATCTAGAATCCATAAGCTGTCCCGAAGGGGGCCTAAGCAGTCAGCTTGGTGCGTTCATGTGGTGCAAGAAGAACATAGCACACACACACCCAAAAAGACGAAGTCCAGAATAATCAGGACGCATGCCACAAAGACGCTCCATAGGAATCCCACCCTTAAGAGCAGAAGAAGGCTGGATATTGATCAAGTAGGTGGCAGTGGAAACAACCTCAGCCCAGAAGTGAGGTGGAACAGCGGAAGCAAGCATAAAAGCACGAACTGCCTCAAGAAGATAACGATGGTTGCGCTCAGCCACACCATTCTGAGCATGAACACCAGGACATAAAAACTAAGAAAGAGTGCCCTGCGTACAGTGGCGGATCTAGAAACTTCGTAGTATAATTTAGTTTTTTATAATTTTTTCGTAATATTATAAATCTAATACATAAATTTGAAATTTTCTGAAAACATAATACAAATAGTTATAAGGTCCTAAAAATACTAAACTATCAAAATCAGAAACAATTTAATCAACAAATTTGATCTATTGAAAATGTATCTTATAGCACTTTCAAATATTTGGGGTGCTTAAGCAGCCTCTCTAGATCCGCCGCTCGAGTAGCAAGAAAAGCTCAAGAGCTCCTAACAAATACTCCCCTGCCGAGTCAGCACGAAGAACACGAATGGGAGAATCAAACTGAGTACGAATCATAGTGGTAAAAGTTTTATAGATGGATAGAGCCTCAATACGAGAGGACATGAAATATATCCAACTGTGGCAAGAGAAATCATCTATAAAAAGAATATAATATTTGTGGCCCCCTTTTGAAACAAAAGGAGCTGGACCCCAAACATCAGAATAAACAAGGTCAAAAGTGGGATACAAACTCACTAGAAGGATAGGGGAGTTGTAGCTGTTTGCCAAGCTTACAACTCGTACAATGTAAAGCGACATCACCAGACACAGCCTAAAAGACCACGAAGAACTAAAGAAGACAGACGGGAACCACAAAGATGTCCCAAACGGTGATGCCATTGAGCAAAAGACCCGGTAGAAGAAGCAACGGATGCTGAAGCGGTGGAGGAAACAGAGCGACCGGCAGAGGTAGCGGAAGGAAGATGAAGCCAGTTAAGCTCCCAAAGACGCTAAGAGTCATGGCGGCGAGGGCCAGTCCCAACCAGAGCCCCCGTGCGGCGATCTTGAACACAATAAGAATCAGAATCAAGGATAACCCGACATCCATGATCAGTAAGCTAACCAGCGGATATGAGCTGCATGGTTAGTTTGGGAACATAAGAACCAGTAGGAACATGAAAAGAGGAAGACGAAAGAGTGCATCGTTCTACAACAGAAAGAGAAGTACCATATGCGGTCTACACAGTGATAGGAGCAACAAGAGGACTAATGGAATGTAGACTCGTGGGATCAGATGTCATATGAAAAGAAGCTCCAGAGTTAAGAATCCATGGTGTGATACCTGAGGAGAATGGTGGTTTCTCACTAAAAGATCGAGTAGCGTAATCCAAATTGAACCTCGCTTGTGTAGTGGTAGCCATGTGACGCAAAGAGCGTAAGAATATCCTCGAGTAGAGTCGAACCAACAAAAGTCCGCCGAGGAGAGGCATCCAAGAGTCCAAAGGTGCCCTTAGAAGGGCGCCCACCTCAACGAGCAAGGTCCTTCTCAGAGAAGAACCGCCTCCACATGTCCACTCTTGTTGCAAAGAGGTGCAGTGAAGGCCTCCACCCCAGAGCTGGAATCGAGTAGGCGTCACTGACGGAGGTGTAGAACGAGGCGCCGCCAAAAGTGAGGGAGACACCAATAGGCCCGCGCCACGACGATGTGTCTCCTCGGTACGAATAGCTGCATGGGCCTCCAACAGAGTCAGACGAGGATGACGAGCAAGCAGCTGGGCATGAATCTGCTCAAATTCAACCCAAAGACGTGTCAGGAAGTCGTAGATGTGGCAAAGCTCCAAATGAGAGTGCTGACGCTGACAGCATTAGCAAGTTCGGCAAACCTCCGGTCTTAGCGAATCAAGCTGATGCCACACCGAAGACAGCTGCGCATAGAACTCATCCACAGTAGAATCACCCTGCTGTAGCGACTACTCTTGTCGCACAACAGCAAGGTACAGAGAGTCACTAGCAGGCTCATAGCGGTCGTGAAGATGCGCCCACATCAACTGTGATGAAGACAAAGCAACAATGACACCAGTAAGATGCACCTCCATGCTAGTAACCAAAATAGCAGAGGCACGAGTATCTTCATCAATCCATGTCTTGTGAGCAGTAAACTGAGTCCGAAAAGACTCCACAAAGATCAAGATAATCATCGAGGCCTTCTCGCGAGCAAAGATCTCATTAAGGATATAAACATTGTCTTATATAGACTCTCTATATATTGGTTTTCCTTATATAAGTTTTTCTTGTTTAAGTATTGCCTTACATAAGTTTTCCTTTTGTACCCTCTTGTACTCTATATATTCTGGCCATTGGCCTCATACTGAATACAACAAGTGCTATTCATAACATGGTATCAGAGCTAAGGTTCAAATCCTAGCCTCCCATCTTCTTCCGCTGCTGCTGCCCCCGGGAGGAGCAATCTCCACTCCTGGGGGTGGCCACGCACTTGCACTGTCCTTCCCGGCGAGCTCTTCCTGTCAGCCTCGTCACCGGTTGGCCACGACGACCGCCTCGTCTTCCATGGCCGCTAACCTTCAACAAGTGCTGGCAGATCCACGCCGGTCTCCGGCGCGCCATCTTCCTCGGTGACCTTGGCAGCCCGCGCCGGTGCAAGTGTGCTGCCCTCCGGCTCCGCCTTCTCCTGGCTGGACTAGCCCTCAACTTCATGCTCGGCCACGGCCGTCCCGGCTTCAAGCCTCGCCACCGGTCCTCGGCCAGCCTTTCTGCCGCCACCTCCGCCCGACGCCAGGAGACGCTGCCTGATCTCGGTTGACGCCACCACTCATCTGCCAGGCCCTCCATCCGAAGCTTCCTCCACGCCGCTTAACGCTCGTGCAATGCGACGGCCTTTGAGATCGGCTCTCTGCGCTGGTTGCTCCGAGCGGCACCGCCTATGCGCCGGCTACAGGTAGCCTGCCTCTCGCCCAGCCGCCTACACTCTGGCCATCGGGTCTCCCAATCTGCCAGCGCCGGCCACTCCTTCCGCCCGTGTCGGCCGCCCAGCAGCTGAGCCCATCCACATCACGTAGACTCCCGAGAGCAACACCAGAGAAAGAGCTAAATCCAACTAGACTTCAAATAGATCCCATAGCCAGATTTAATCTGTTTTTTGAGTCCTGTTGGCTCCTCCTCCAAAGCGGCTTCCAGCTTCTTTGGTTCTATCGGCTCCAGCTTTTGGCTCTCAGCTTCGGCTTTTGTTACGGTTCTTTGGCTCTAACTTTTCAGCTTTGCTTTTTAGTATTATCTCGGCTCAGCTTGGGTCTTTTTCAATTGGCTTTGTCGGCATGGCTCTTTTTGCTGGCTCCGGTCCTTTGAGTCTTTTATTTTTAGCTTTGTTACGTCCATCCAAATTTTTAGCATCTTGATTCTGTCATCGGTCGGCTTACACTCATCGGCTTCTTCTGTCGGCTTTAATCCGATTTCCGGTTCGGCTTAGCTCCAGTCTCTAGCACCACTTATCAGCTCTCTGGCTTCCGGCTCTCGACTATTGGCTTTTCCGGCTCATTACATCGGCTAGGCTCTTTCATCAACTCGGCTCCACCGTCAGTTCTTCTTCGTCGACTCAGCTCCTTTGCCACTTTGGCTACTTTGTTAGCTCTTCGTCGTCAACTGGCTCCACTTCTGGCTCTTCTTCGTTGACTTGGCTCCTTTGTCGGTTTTCCTTCGTCGACTTGGCCTCCTTTGTCGGCTCTTCCTCGTCGACTCAGCCCTACCATCATTAGGCTTCTTCGTCAGCCTTTCTTCATCAACTCAGCCCCACTGTTGGCTTTTCTTCGTCGACTCAGTTCTTCGTCAGATCGATTTTTTAAGAGTTAGATGCTACGACGGCTACTTCAAGACTAGGACTTTGGATTTCTTTTATTTTAGTGTCAACCCTTTCCAAATGCAATGCTATTACATACGTCTTGCATTTGTGGAGGGGTGTTAAGGATATAAACATTGTCTTATATAGACTCTCCATATATAGGTTTTTCTTATACAAGTTTTTCTTGTTTAGGTATTGCCTTATATAGGCTTTCCTTTTGTACCCTCGTGTACTCTATATATTCTGGCCATTGGCCTCATATTGAATACAACAAGTGCAATTCATAACAGCATCGTCGGCCTCCTTGGGAATAACAGGCGTGGCAGGGGGAGCAGGACGAGGTGGACATGATAGCTCGCCGGTAAGAAACTTCCACAGGCGCTGACCACGCATGTGAAGGCGCATATGAAGAACCCAGTCTCGATAATTGAGAACATCAAAGATGACCGGGCGGTGAGGAACAGAAATAGTCCGCGAAGAAGATCTAGAAGATGACATTGTTTCATCCTTATCCCTCACAGACGCGGATACCGGATGTGAACCGGATGGAATTGCCTCGGTCTCTCCACGGGCGACAGGAGGCCAGCTTGCCGGAGCTGAGGCGGCCGATGCACGGAGGCGTTCGGTGGCCGGCGTGCCGGAGACAACCCGGCGACGAGCGGCGCAGCGCTGAAGATGGCTGCGCTGAAGTAGATTCGGTGGGCGAGGTCGTGCGGTCGTCCGACGGCTGTGGGTGAGGTCACGCGAAGGTGGGGCCGATCGAGGCAGAGACTGGACGGAGGTGTCCAGTGACGGCAGATCAGAGGCGGAGGCCAGCTGGCTGGGGAGGAGCTAAGCCGGTAGGCTGAAGCGGTTGGGGAGGAGACGGCGCTGACTCGGAAGACTGAAGCCAGCGGGCGGGGAACGGCGAGGAGGCGCGTCGATCCGGGGTGGTTGGCGCGAAAACATGCGGAACAGAGGCGGCCAGCCAAGGAACGGCCTGATCCAGGCGACCAGCGACGAATGGTGGCGCAGATTGGAAGGCCGGCGCGGAGGACGACCGCCAGTTGCTGCCGCTACTGCGCCATCCCTAGGACGACCGAGGTAACCAGAGGCGACAAGAAGAGTCGCCAAGTGTTACATTGGTCGAGATACGCGTGCGGGGAAGATGCGTCGGGAGGCGGTGGTGCAAGTGCAACGCCAGAAAGAAAGGTAACACTAGATTGGCTCTGATACCATGTTATGAATAGCACTTGTATTCAACATGAGGCCAATAGGCCAGTATATATACATGTACATGAGGGTATAGAGGGAAAACCTATATTAGGCAATATCTATACAAGGCTAACAGTCTATATACTAGGATACAGTCTAACACATACAGCTCTCAGGGATGAACGTGCAAAGTTAAACTGCGTCACAAATCCTCATATTTTTGAACAAGTAAAGGTTTATCTGTCGCCATTATGCTTATTTATTTTCTTTACCCTGACATGGTCACGTACTACATTATTGGTGCCCCAAACAGCTACTGCAACTTGATGTGAGCAATCTGCTCGCTAGGGGGAAGTCATTCGCTCATGATCGTCTAGAGGCTGCAGGGAAGTTAATACGGAAACCTTTCAAGATTCAGCTCAGAAGAGGGTCATATGGTGAATGCCTTGTAAGTGAACAGGATGTTCTTGCGTTGTTATACTGTTCTTCATCAGTTGTGCTTGATCTACCTTTTGATAGCTTCATAGCACCTTTTCTTTTCTTTGCTGAATCTTTCTGATTGGACTGCTTTAGCAAAATCATGCAGTGTGCATCCAGGAGTGCTCTCACTTTAATGGGACTAGGCTACTAGCTACTGGACATAAGCCTCTATTGTTCAAAAATCGGATGCTGTGGCTCATTCTTTCCTTCTTGTTTAGTTGATTTTAGCATCTATCTAAAGTTCAAAGGGGGACAGATGGACAGCATAGTTTCTCATCTGAAATCAAGCATTGACTCCACATTTCAAATTGGCCATTTAGTGCAAGTTACGTGTGTTTATGCTTAACCTCATTTGTTCATGGATTCTTGGAATTTTTTAAATAATATTATTTTAATGAATATTTACAAAAATAATATGCCGTTTAAAAAAAATAATAGAAATACCCTCCTGTATCCATTCCAAATGGCGACATGCCTTTGTATCTGTTTCAATTGGTGACAGACCTCCTGTATCCATTTCAATTAGCGACAGAGAGTTGAATCAGCTCTCTGTCGCCATTTGAATTGGATACAGAGGGCAAAATTCGTTTTTACCCTCTGTATCCATTTGAAATGGATACAAGAGCTTGTCGCCATTTGGAATAGATAGAGGGGCATGTCGCCATTTGGAATGGATGTAGGGGGGTATTTGTGGCCACAGGATGTTGCTAAGGAGGAATTTTTTTTATTCAAATTGCAAAAATATCGAATACAAAAATATACCTCTATCGCCATATGGTTGGGCGACATGATCGCAAAGCACGTAAAAATCGAGTCAAGACTAACGTGGCCACTCTGTCGCCAAATTATTGAAAGTCAGTGTTATTTCGACATTTGCTAGAATTTTAGAGTTCAAACCAGGATTCAATAAATTAAGAAAATTCATATTTATTAGTGATAATTCATGTAGTATTGTACAAAATTATTATTGAGTTTCTTTTGGTTGACAAAAATTTAAATTTCGTTGTTCCTCATTCTCTTTCGGTGTGTGAGAAATTTCACGACAAATCATAGTAAAACATTGAATAAATATTTATATTACAAAGTGCAATAAGTACAACAAAACGTATTATATTCACCAAGTGGCAGTTCAATCATTTCATCTCATGCAATTCTCATCCTAAGGAGTAAGTAAGGTGGACAGGAACTCATGAAATGTAATGAGAAATCATTGCTTGGCCTTTCTTTAGAAAGTACTACTCACATACTTGCTTAATTTTGGCAGGGGGGAGATGGCGCATGGACTACAGAAGCAAGGCTGTTGGCCTCTCAAAGGCCTCGATGAGACTACCTCCATCAGTTAGTAGACTTGTTAGTCTCAGAAAAGAACTGGATTGAATAATCTCCTCCAGAAACATTTGCATTACATTCAAATAAATCCGTTGGGCTAAGTTCTCTTTTTATAAATGGAAGGCCATCGGAGCAGTGTAAATCTATAAGAAGCACTACTCCATCTACAAAGTCGTTCCAGATTTTACCAGCAAAGAAGTGGAAATGGACAGGCCAGTTGCAAGGGCAATGAAAACCAAAGTAATGGTGATGACTTTGTCTGGGAGGATCTTGGTCCTGTATCCGGCACTGGTAATCCCCATCAAGAAATTGACAAAGGAACGCGCTATATATCATCCTCCTACCCTTTCAGATGATGAAAATCCCGCAGCAGGCCAACATGCAGGAAGAGATGCAGCGCAGAGTAATTCTGAATTCATATTCCGTTGATGTCCCAATTTTCGCATGGGAATGCGCCAGAGTTGAGGTTACGATTGTGTTATAGATGCTGAGAATGAGCCATAATTTCGAGTAATTGGTGTCATGTTGCAGTCCGTCTTGCGTGTGTTGACATATGATGGAATGGAATCCTTTGTGCCGGAATATTGAGCTTGATAATTAATCAAACATGTGAATGCTTAACCCGGTGCTGCTTCTCGTTGACTTTCAGAGACGGCGGACAACAATAGGCTAGAACATGGCCGAAAATCACCAGTTTCATAATTCAATACACCCTGAGCTACATGGACGATGAGGTTAAATGTACATTGTTTTTCATTTTTTTTAGAGAGAGCGTGTACAGCGTACAATTAGATCTTCCTTCCACTCGGTGTGTATTATCTTCTGTCAAAGTACTATCTCATACTCTGCAAAACTTAAGCACTAACATTTATGTCGACTGGAGGGTAAGGATTACACTGTTAGGATTTGTGCTGCGTCACACACTATTATCATTTGGGGTATTCTTGATCAACATCTGCTCCCAAAGAGCTTCAAGCTTTAAGCATAGCGTTCTCCAGACAGCTCTGATCAGCATTCTAATCTAGGCTACTGTCTGAGCTTTGGCTTTTCCCCCATCTCATCCTGGAAGGCTCCAACATCAGCTGTTTTTACCTCTTCCTCGCAACTCAGGAAAACTTGTGTCCAGCTGAGGGCATATACCTGTACGAAAATTTAACAGTTTGCCTTCCAGGTGAGTTCATGAATTCACTGACGTCCAGGCATTGAATTCATCCATTCTTAGCGCGAAAGAACTTGAGCCGGGCTTTCCACCTCCACCATACGCCTAAGTTTTAGGATGCAGCACGATATGAACAACTAAATCTAGCTCAAAGGCCATGCAGATTCATAGAAACACTTAGAAAGAAGCATACCTTAGCAATCTCTGCTGTATTAGTTGTGCTGTCTGTAGTCCTCAAGCAGATCTTCAGTATACCACGTTGCATGAAGACCACCGCTCCGATTGTTCTATTAATTAAAGAAGAAGCATTCTTGGATTAAATTACTGAATCAACAGAAGTACGCATGAATTCTGTGTTCATGCGCTTTGGAACTTGAATATAACTTATACCTTAATCCAGCAGCAGCACTCCACTTGCTCAACTCCATACCAATTTCGTGGCTCAATTCTGAATTCCCATCTGCTCTGATTGCCTAAAATAGTATGAAACTAAAACATGTAATACAGCAAATGAGATTTATTAGCCAAACAATTTATAGTGGCTGGTTCTGGAGCTGGGTCATGCCCAAGCATGAAACCAAGTTTGCAGTAATACTTTTTTTTTTACCAGAAAAAGGCCTCTTTCCCCTAGTGTTAAGCTTTTTATCATTATGGCATTGAGGTATTTTGCTGCAGGACCTGCCCTACAGTATCATCACCGCAATAGAGTTTAACCACCAAATTAGGGATGGATTGGTATGGTTCCTCTAAGCCTAAGACACCAAAATGTCGAACCATGAACGAGGAAAGGAATGAGAGAAAAGTTGGCCAGTAATTGTGAAGCCCCAATTCTTGACTGGGAGGGATACCAAAGGCCTCTGCCTTCCCTCTCTATCTATCCAAGAGATGGAAGAGCAGAGCTTTTTTTTGTTTTTTATTTTTTTATCATTTCACCAAAGAGTTGAACAATGAAGATGCAAGTGCCTGATCAAATTTGATCAGGCGATGTAGGAACAAGTTTCAAATCGTTTGTTTGTTAGGATGCCTCAGCTGCATACATCACAGCACTTCACTTAACACCTATTTAAACGGCTCGCTTTTGCCGCTTACCTTATCCTTTGCAGTAATACTTTAGCCACACAAGAATCTATGAACAAAAGAGGTTAAGCATAAACACACATAACTTGCACCAAATGGCCCATTTGAACTGGGGAGACAATGATTGATTTCAGATGAGAAACTATGCTGTCCACCTGTCCCCCTGTCCCCCTTTGAACTTTAGATAGATGCTAAAATCAACTAAACAAGAAGAATGAGCCACAGCATCCGATTTTTGAACAATAGATGCTTATGTCCAGTAGCTAGTAGCCTAGTCCCATTAAAGTGAGAGCACTCCTGGATGCACACAGCATGCTTTTGCTAAGCAATCCAATCAGAAGGATTCAACAAAGAAAAGAAAAGGTGCTATGAAGCTATCATCAATAGGCAGATCAAGCACAACTGATGAAGATCAGTATAGCAACGCCTGAACATCCTGTTCACTTACAAGGCATTCACCATATGACCCTCTTCCGAGCTGAATCTTGAAAGGCTTCCGTATTAACTTCCCTGCATCCTCTAGACGATCATGAGCAAATGACTTCCCCCTAGCGAGGAGATTGCTCACATCAAGTTGCAGTAGCTGTTTGGGGCACCAATAATGTAGGTGACCATGTCAGGATAAAGAAAATAAATAAGCATAATGGCGGCGGATAAATTACCTGTTCAAAAATATGAGGATTTGTGACGCAGTTTAATTTTGCACGTTCATCCCTGAGAGCTGTATGAACTTCCTTGGTGTTGGGCAGCTGCCACTGTCGCAGATCTGCATCCTCTATGTATTCTAGAACATTTGAAACTCGCTCCTCATCTTCTTGGTCCAACAGGTTCTCACACATGACCTGTCACGAAAAGAGAACAGCCTCTTGTTCTTTTCTCAAAAGACACAAGACAACGAACTGAAACATAAATGATTTCTCTACTCACAGAATCAGATTTTGTCCCTGCAAGCTTATTGGAGAAATAATCAAATACAGCTCGAGCACTGCTCTTCGTTGTGTCAATGTGAAGCTCAAGATTACTTGGGCACTGACCCAATTGGGAGATCCTTAGTAGTGTCCTTTGCCGGTGATCAAATGCTACCACACTGCATCATTTGGCATGCGATTATATTTCTCTACCAAATTGGTCACTTTTACAAGCTCTCACATGATAATATTTCTGATCATCAGAACTTAATTTTTTAGCCACGGATAAAAAAAAGGAAATTTCAGGGGCAGTGTGATGATTGGGCAAATATCTAGGTAGGTAGTTATAAGGAACTTGTTTCTAACATCATCAGCAAATCCCTGGTGTACATTATACCGGTATAACATTCCAAAGGTATATAAAGCAACTTGTGAATTACATGATTGAAAACTAAAAACTCAAACCAAATAAAGTGCCTTCATCATTGTGTATCAGTGTATGCTTAAAGATTGCAAGGTAATAGTAGATTGTGTTCCTTGCTTTTCTTTCTTCCACACAAAAGCCACTTCCTTTTTCATTTCACCAACTAGTCAAATCATCCTTTGAGCATTGTCGGCAAACATAAAACCTCAACTGTTTCTTATTATTCCATCAACTAATCAAATCATCCATTCGCACAAAAGCTTATCTAGTTAACCAATTCTCTGTAACTTGTTCTACGGGAGAAGTGCACGCACCTGGGAATGAATCGATGAGCTCCAAAGCAAACGTCTTCGCCCAATGAAATCCAAAATATAGCACGTCTGAAACCCCGAGCCTCGAAGTCTCTCGCTCTACATGGTCGATCCATTCCAAGAGCACGTGCCGCCATGAAAGAAAGAAGCACATTAGGTTAATTAACACTAGAAGCTAGGATGCAACCCAAGAAGCCAATAAAATGGGAAATGTGAGGCGAAAACCTGAAGGGCTCGATGGAGGAGAAGGGGAGGACGAGGAGGCGTCGGCGGAGGCGGTGGTGGAAGAGGTGCGCGGCGAGCGCAGCGTAGGCGCCGGCGAAGGTGGGGTAGTTGTAGAGCGCAAGGTGCGCAGAGCCCGACTGGCCCCCAGAGGATGAGTGTGAGCGGATGGCCTCGAGGGAAGCAGCCGAGCGGAAGGCTCGCCGGAGCAAGGGCGCCAGCGGCGAGAGGGCGCCGGGGAGGAGGCGGTGTCGGCGGAGCATGAGTAGTTGGGCTGGATGACCCAGGTTTGCACTTGACTTTGCTGCGAAGACAATTTGTTTCATTAAAATACATGGGCCAGACCATGATAGCCCATTTGTCAATTTAGCCCGGCCTATTCTCTTGTCAGACCTTTTCTTTTTTTTAAGACTGTCAAGCCCTTTCATTGTTCCTCCTCCGTTCTTTTTTTTTTTTTTTTTTTGCAAAATAGGTCCTATTCTCTTGGATGACGCACGCGTACGTGGCAGTGGTCGGAATCCTCAAGTGTGTTTTATTTGTACGTGTACGTATGTATGTATTGGTGTGTATGCATGCATGGTTAATTAGCTGCTCCACACCTGTTTTTTCAGTGTATGGCTCGTCGTATACATAATACATGCATTTGAAGTTCAAACTCGTACAAGATTATTACTGTTTTTGTTACGTACGTACTCCATGTATAACTAGAACTTTACAAGTAGTATACGAAAGAAATCAAATGGCAAAATTGTATATGTTTTTTTTCAATTTTGTATACCGTTTATGCGTTATATGTACATCGATCGGACATGCATGGTTTCATTATTTGCACACAATATGTATACCATCCCTTCGTACTACGAGTGCGCTTCTTTTACGATGCGCAAGCCCACACACACATATATATAGTTGTTCTACTGGTTAATTTAATTATGACATTTTATATCTATTTCATTCATTTTTAACGAGTTACACAAATGATGGAAATTAACCATGCATGTGCACGAGTGTTGATATACTAGTACGAGTGTAAAACCAAAATGCTTTTCCACAATTGCTTATGTTTTATGAAATTTACTCGTGCTACGGAATTAAGGGTGATAATGGGTCGAAGCCTAGTACAAGTTTGATCTAAGTATAATTTTTTGTTTTTTGATCCAGTCCAATCCATATCTAAAACTAATAAGGCAATATCCAATCCAGACACAAATAAAGACTTGAACCTTGATCCAAGTTATTTATATGTACAATATTCATATACATGTCACCAAAATTAACACATAATACATGTAATACTGCGATTTAGTAGAAAAACATATGGTCCAACTCTGATCCAATCTAGTTTAGATTTGGTCAAAATAGCTATGAATCCAAAATAAGCTCAATCTGTTTGTAATTTTAGACCGGCCTGATTAAAAATTTTGGATCGATCCAAACCTATTATCACCCCTATTCGAAATGCATAACTCTGAACTTTTTTTTTTGAGAGAAAGTACTTCTGAACTCTTTTTTTCGAGAGAGAAAGAGCAACAATTTTTCACTATTTCGATCATTTTCACTCTCTTTTTTTACAAACATGATCTCCTTCCGTAGCGCAGAAGGACCAGGGCAAGACGCTTGGCACCTTTCACGCCAGGGGACCGCGGAAGGCGGCTTGCCGCGCATGCGTGGCGCGGGAGGCAGGTGTGCACCAAGCACGGAAGCTAGCGAGTTGCCACGGTCTAGAGGCGTGGCAGTAGACTTGGTGTGGAGTGAGAGCGCAGCATGAGGCGTGGTGTGCGTGGGAGGCGAGTTGTCATGCGTAGGGGCGAGCAAATCGTAGGAGGTTGCTTTTCGTGCTATAGTACCGCGGAAGGCACCTGGTATGGTATTGTAGCATGAAGGGAGCTAATTTTGTAAAAAAAAAAATATATGGACCTATTTTTTTTTTTTTTTTGAAAAAAGAGTGAAGGGGGAACACTGTGAACTCGATCTTCTAATAATTAAAGGCTTGATAGTCTTAAAAAAGAAAAGATCTGACAAGACAATAGGCCAGCCTAAATTGACAAATGGGCTATCATGGCCTGCCCCATGTATTTTAACGAAACAAATTCGCTTTGCAACAAAGTCAAGTGCAAACCCGGGTCATCCAGCCCAGCTACTCATGCTCCGCTGACGCCGCCTCCTTCCCGGGCCACCTCGCAGCTGGCGTCCTTGCTCCGGCGAGCCTTCCGCTCGGCTGCTTCTCTCAAGGCCATCCGCTCACACTCGTCCTCTGAGGGCCAACCGGGCTCTGCGCACCTCGCGCTCCACAACTAGAGGTGGGCACTTGGGCCGGGCTCTTTTGGGCCGGTCCGAAGCACGATGGTATGGCACGGTGCAAAGCACGGCACAAGACGACGCAATCAGAAGACGGGCGGCCGGGCCTGGGAACCAGGCACGACGGGTGGCACGGCACGGCACGGCAGTTTGGGCCAGGCCCGTGCCGGCACGGCACGAACGGGCACGAAATCACGGATTAAGGCTTAAAAGTTGGCAGATATTGTTGATTCAGGGCATCTTCAAGCATTGCATTTATGTTTGACATTTTGTTGATGTGATTAGTCTCTTATGTAATTAAAATAGGTAGTTTAGTAGTAGTGATTTGTTTTATTTCTTTGTTCGTCACAATAGTAAAAATGGGTCGGGCTTGGGCCGGCACGGCACGAAGCAGGCACGAAGCGCAAATGGGCCGGGCTTAGGCTTGCCAAAAGTGAGTCGGGCCGGCACGGCCCGGCACGGTGGGCACGATGGGCCGTCGTGGTATGGCACGGTTTCGGCCCGAAGCACGGCACGACGCCCACCTCTATCCACAACTACCCCACCTTCCGCTCGGCTGCTTCCCTCAAGGCCATCCGCTCACACTCGTCCTCTGAGGGCCAACCGGGCTCCGCGCTCTGACCACAACTACCCCACCTTCGCCGGCGCCTACGCGGCGCTCGCCGCGCACGTCTTCCACCGCTGCCTCCGCCGACGCCTCCCCATCCTCCCCTTCTCCTCCATCGAGCCCTTAGGTTTTCGCCTCATATTTCCCATTTTATTGGCTTCTTGGGTTGCATCCTAGCTTCTAGTGTTAATAAACCTATGTGCTTCTTTGTTTTTTTGGCGGTGGGTGCTCTTGGAATGGATCGATCATGTAGAGCGAGAGACTTCGAGGCTGCGGGGTTCCAGACGTGCTATATTTTGGATTTCATTGGACCGAAGACGTTTGCTTTGGAGCTCTGTCGATTCATTCCCAGGTGCGTGCACTTCTCCCGTAGAACAAGTTACAGAAGAATTGGTTAACTAGATAAGCTTTTGTGCGAATGGATGATTTGATTAGTTGATGAAATAATAAAAAACAGTTGAGGTTTTATGTTTGCCGACAATGCTCAAAGGATGATTTGACTAGTTGGTGAAATGAAAAAGGAAGTGGCTTTTGTGTGGAAGAAAGAAAAGCAAGGAACAAAATCTACTATTACCTTTGGAATGTTATACCGGTATAATGTACACTAGGGATTGCTGATGATGTTAGAAACAAGTTCCTTATGACTACCTACCTAGATATTTGCCCAATTATCACACTGCCCCTGAAATTTCCCTTTTTTTATCCGTGGCTAAAAAAATAAGTTCTGATGATCAGAAATATTATCATGTGAGAGCTTGTAAAAGTGACCAATTTGGTAGAGGAATATAATCACAAGCCAAATGATGCAGTGTGGTAGCATTTGATCACCGGCAAAGTACACTACTAAGGATCTCCCAATTGGGTCAGTGCCCAAGTAATCTTGAGCTTCACATTGACACAACGAAGAGCAGTGCTCGAGCTGTATATATATGATTATTTCTCCAATAAGCTTGCAGGGACAAAATTTGATTATGTGAATAGAGTAATCATTTATGTTTCAGTTCATTGTCTTGTGTCATTTGAGAAAAAGAACAAGAGGCTGTTCTCTTGTCGTACAGGACATTTGTGAGAACCTGTTGGACCAAGAAGATGAGGTGCAAGTTTCAAATGTTCTAGAATACATAGAGGATGCATATCTGCTACAGTGGCAGCTGCCCAACACCAAGGAAGTTCATACAGCTCTTAGGGATGAATGTGCGAAGTTAAAATAGCACTTGTATTCAACATGAGGCCAATGAGCCAGTATATATACATGTACATGAGGGTATAGAGGGAAAGCCTATATTAGGCAATATCTATACAAGGCTAACAGTCTATATACTGGGATACTGTCTACCCCCCCTTCCCCCTCTCAAACTCATGGTGGATCGACAACACTGAGTTTGGAGAGATAAAAGTTATGATTAGCTCTAGTTTGTGTCTTCGTAAAGAAATCTGCCAACTAGAGCTCTAAAGGCACATACTGAAGAGCCACAATCTGATCCTGTACCTGTAACCGCATATAAGAAGCATCAAAACCAATATGCTTGATGAGCTCATGCTTCATTGGATCTCGAGCAATGCTGATAGCACATGTACTATCAGATAAAAGATGAGTTGGTATAGAAACAGAAACACTAAAATCTTCAAGTAACCACCGTAGCCAAGTAACCTCTGCTGTCAAGAGAGCTATAGCTCGCAACTCAGCCTCAGCACTCGAACGAGAAACTGTTGTCTGCTTCTTAGTCTTCCAAGCAATGAGAGAACCACCATGAAAAACATAGTAAGTAGAAAGAGACCGATGATCAGAGTGATCATTAGCCCAGGTAGCATCAGAATATGCCGGGAGCTATAAAGAGCTGGAGCGTGGAAAGAAAAGACGGTGAGAGATAATTCCACGAAGCTATCATAGAACACAAAGAAGATGGCTATAGTGGAGCTGAGTGGGAGCAGAAACGAACTGACTCAACACCAAGGTAAACACGACCCCCAACAAGATGGCGATAGCGAGTAGGATCCTCAGGTGGTTCACCATTAGTAGATCGAAGGTGAACATTGAGTTCCATGGGAGTCTCAGCTGTACGCTGATCAGTGAGAGCACGATCAAGAATATCCTGGATATACTTCTCTTGGGAGAGAAAGAAGCCCTCAGAAGTAGAAGAAACCTCAATCCCAAGAAAGTAGCGAAGAGGACCTAGATCGGACATGAGAAACTGCTCACTGAGACGAGCCTTTACAAAGGCAATATACTGAGAATCATCTCCAGTAATGATCATGTCATCAACATATAGAAGGAGAAAAGTTCGACCACGAGAAGAAGTGTGAACAAAGAGCGCAGGATCATAAGCACTAGCAAAAAAATCAGCTGCAGTGATCACAGAAGAAAAACGCTCAAACCAAGCACGAGGGGCTTGCTTAAGCCCATAAAGAGAGCGACGAAGCCGACAAACCATGCCCTCAGAAACAGAATACCCCGGTGGTGGCTGCATATAGACCTCATGCAGCTCACCATTAAGAAAAGCATTCTTGACATCAAGAGAGAGATGAACCACTCACGGACAGAGTCCACAGCAAGTAGAGTGTGAATAGTGGTCATGTGAGCCACAGGCGCAAAAGTCCCATCATAATCACGACCGTGCTCTTGCTGAAAACTACGTGCCACAAGACGAGCCTTGTAGTGCTCAAGTGAACCATCAGAGCGAGTCTTTATCTTATAGACACACTTGCATGTAATGGGACGGAGTGGAGGAAGAGGTAGAAGGTTCCACATGCCAATGCGCTCAAGGGCAACAAGCTCTTCCGCCATCGCATGCTGCCATTCCTGATGAATAACAGCATCACGGTAATAAGTCGGCTTGGCCAGAGCTGCACCAACAAAGTCAAGGTGCTCAGGAGGTCGAATCGACTATCGATCGTGAAGAGTATAACAAGGAGGAGACACTAAAGAAGGTGACTCATTAGGAGAAGAAGATGGCACATCAGAAGATTCCTCGGTTCGCAGACGATGAGTGTAGTATAGAGGATAGGAAGGAACAATATCTGAAGAAACCTCTGGAGGAGAGGTCGGTGGTGAGGAAATCGGCGGTAAAGGAGACGCCGATTGTGAAAGAGGAAAAGTGACAACTGGAGTATCAGGAAAAGTCATGAAAAAAGTGGCTCAACAAGAGATGTTGGAGAGGAAGAAGAACGAGGGTAGAAGGCACGAGACTTATCAAAAGTGACATCCCGTGAGATCCGCATCCGCCGGCCAATAGAATCCCAACAATGATATCCTTTATGCTCAGCACTGTATCCCAGAAAAACACACTCAACAGACTAAGGCCCCGTTCGTTTCAGCTTCTGGACAGCTTCTGCTTTAGAAAAAGCTGATTATTTGCCGAATAGGAAGATTCTGGATAGCTTCTCTGAGAATCAGAAGCTGATTTCTGTATAGAATCAGAATATGGCTAAAACCTGATTCTCACTGATTCTTGCTTATTCTCGCCGGCTCGGTCCGAAACCTAGAAGTTGTAGCCGGCTCGACCCGATTCTCCCATAATCAGAAGCAGCTTCTCCCATAATCCAGAATCTAGAATCCATAAGCTGTCCCGAAGGGGGCCTAAGCAGTCAGCTTGGTGCGTTCATGTGGTGCAAGAAGAACATAGCACACACACACCCAAAAAGACGAAGTCCAGAATAATCAGGACGCATGCCACAAAGACGCTCCATAGGAATCCCACCCTTAAGAGCAGAAGAAGGCTGGATATTGATCAAGTAGGTGGCAGTGGAAACAACCTCAGCCCAGAAGTGAGGTGGAACAGCGGAAGCAAGCATAAAAGCACGAACTGCCTCAAGAAGATAACGATGGTTGCGCTCAGCCACACCATTCTGAGCATGAACACCAGGACATAAAAACTAAGAAAGAGTGCCCTGCGTACAGTGGCGGATCTAGAAACTTCGTAGTATAATTTAGTTTTTTATAATTTTTTCGTAATATTATAAATCTAATACATAAATTTGAAATTTTCTGAAAACATAATACAAATAGTTATAAGGTCCTAAAAATACTAAACTATCAAAATCAGAAACAATTTAATCAACAAATTTGATCTATTGAAAATGTATCTTATAGCACTTTCAAATATTTGGGGTGCCGGAAGCAGCCCTCTAGATCCGCCCCTGCCTGAGTAGCAAGAAAAGCTCGAAGAGCTCCTAACAAATACTCCCCTGCCGAGTCAGCACGAAGAACACGAATGGGAGAATCAAACTGAGTACGAATCATAGTGGTAAAAGTTTTATAGATGGATAGAGCCTCAATACGAGAGGACATGAAATATATCCAACTGTGGCAAGAGAAATCATCTATAAAAAGAATATAATATTTGTGGCCCCCTTTTGAAACAAAAGGAGCTGGACCCCAAACATCAGAATAAACAAGGTCAAAAGTGGGATACAAACTCACTAGAAGGATAGGGGAGTTGTAGCTGTTTGCCAAGCTTACAACTCGTACAATGTAAAGCGACATCACCAGACACAGCCTAAAAGACCACGAAGAACTAAAGAAGACAGACGGGAACCACAAAGATGTCCCAAACGGTGATGCCATTGAGCAAAAGACCCGGTAGAAGAAGCAACGGATGCTGAAGCGGTGGAGGAAACAGAGCGACCAGCAGAGGTAGCGGAAGGAAGATGAAGCCAGTTAAGCTCCCAAAGACGCTAAGAGTCATGGCGGCGAGGGCCAGTCCCAACCAGAGCCCCCGTGCGGTGATCTTGAACACAACAAGAATCAGAATCAAGGATAACCCGACATCCATGATCAGTAAGCTAACCAGCGGATATGAGCTGCATGGTTAGTTTGGGAACATAAGAACCAGTAGGAACATGAAAAGAGGAAGACGAAAGAGTGCATCGTTCTACAACAGAAAGAGAAGTACCATATGCGGTCTACACAGTGATAGGAGCAACAAGAGGACTAATGGAATGTAGACTCGTGGGATCAGATGTCATATGAAAAGAAGCTCCAGAGTTAAGAATCCATGGTGTGATACCTGAGGAGAATGGTGGTTTCTCACTAAAAGACTGAGTAGCAGAACCAGCTGAACCTGTCGGTGTAGTGGTAGCCATGTGACGCAGTAGCGTAAGAATATCCTGAGTAGAGTCAGAACCAACAAAAGTCCGCTGAGGAGAGGCATCCAAGAGTCCAGTGCCCTTAGAAGGGCGTCCACCTCAACGAGCAAGGTCCTTCCTGTAGAAGAACTGCTCCACATGTCCACTCTTGTTGCAGTAGGTGCAGTGAAGGCCTCCACCCCCAGTAGCTGGAACTGGAGTAGGCGTCACTGACGGAGGTGTAGAACGAGGCGCCGCCAAAAGTGAGGGAGACACCAATAGGCCCGCGCCACGAAGATGTGTCTCCTCGGTACGAATAGCTGCATGGGCCTCCAACAGAGTCAGACGAGGATGACGAGCAAGCAGCTGGGCATGAATCTGCTCAAATTCAACCCAAAGACGTGTCAGGAAGTCGTAGATGTGGCAAAGCTCCAAATGAGAGTGCTGACGCTGACAGCATTAGCAAGTTCGGCAAACCTCCGGTCTTAGCGAATCAAGCTGATGCCACACCGAAGACAGCTGCGCATAGAACTCATCCACAGTAGAATCACCCTGCTGTAGCGACTACTCTTGTCGCACAACAGCAAGGTACAGAGAGTCACTAGCAGGCTCATAGCGGTCGTGAAGATGCGCCCACATCAACTGTGATGAAGACAAAGCAACAATGACACCAGTAAGATGCACCTCCATGCTAGTAACCAAAATAGCAGAGGCACGAGTATCTTCATCAATCCATGTCTTGTGAGCAGTAAACTGAGTCCGAAAAGACTCCACAGCATCAGCATAATCATCAGAGGCCTTCTGGCGAGCAGCATCTGTTAAGGATATAAACATTGTCTTATATAGACTCTCTATATATTGGTTTTCCTTATATAAGTTTTTCTTGTTTAAGTATTGCCTTACATAAGTTTTCCTTTTGTACCCTCTTGTACTCTATATATTCTGGCCATTGGCCTCATACTGAATACAACAAGTGCTATTCATAACATGGTATCAGAGCTAAGGTTCAAATCCTAGCCTCCCATCTTCTTCCGCTGCTGCTGCCCCCGGGAGGAGCAATCTCCACTCCTGGGGGTGGCCACGCACTTGCACTGTCCTTCCCGGCGAGCTCTTCCTGTCAGCCTCGTCACCGGTTGGCCACGACGACCGCCTCGTCTTCCATGGCCGCTAACCTTCAACAAGTGCTGGCAGATCCACGCCGGTCTCCGGCGCGCCATCTTCCTCGGTGACCTTGGCAGCCCGCGCCGGTGCAAGTGTGCTGCCCTCCGGCTCCGCCTTCTCCTGGCTGGACTAGCCCTCAACTTCATGCTCGGCCGCGCCGGCTGTCCCGGCTTCCAAGCCTCTGGCCACCGGTCCCCGGGGCCAGCCTTCGGTGCCGCCCACCTCCGCCCGACGCCAGGAGACACCATCTGATCTCGGTTGACGCCACCGCTCATCTGTCAGGCCCCTCCATCCGAGCTTCCTCCTCCACGCGCTAACGCTCGTGCAATGCGACGGCCTTTGAGATCGGCTCTCTGCGCTGGTTGCTCCGAGCGGCACCGCCTATGCGCCGGCTACAGGTAGCCTGCCTCTCGCCCAGCCGCCTACACTCTGGCCATCGGGTCTCCCAATCTGCCGGTAGCAAGCCACTCCTTCCGCCGTGTCGGCCGCCCAGCAGCTGAGCCCATCCACATCACGTAGACTCCCGAGAGCAACACCAGAGAAAGAGCTAAATCCAACTAGACTTCAAATAGATCCCATAGCCAGATTTAATCTGTTTTTTGAGTCCTGTTGGCTCCTCCTCCAAAGCGGCTTCCAGCTTCTTTGGTTCTATCGGCTCCAGCTTTTGGCTCTCAGCTTCGGCTTTTGTTACGGTTCTTTGGCTCTAACTTTTCAGCTTTGCTTTTTAGTATTATCTCGGCTCAGCTTGGGTCTTTTTCAATTGGCTTTGTCGGCATGGCTCTTTTTGCTGGCTCCGGTCCTTTGAGTCTTTTATTTTTAGCTTTGTTACGTCCATCCAAATTTTTAGCATCTTGATTCTGTCATCGGTCGGCTTACACTCATCGGCTTCTTCTGTCGGCTTTAATCCGATTTCCGGTTCGGCTTAGCTCCAGTCTCTAGCACCACTTATCAGCTCTCTGGCTTCCGGCTCTCGACTATTGGCTTTTCCGGCTCATTACATCGGCTAGGCTCTTTCATCAACTCGGCTCCACCGTCAGTTCTTCTTCGTCGACTCAGCTCCTTTGCCACTTTGGCTACTTTGTTAGCTCTTCGTCGTCAACTGGCTCCACTTCTGGCTCTTCTTCGTTGACTTGGCTCCTTTGTCGGTTTTCCTTAAATCGACTTGGCCTCCTTTGTCGGCTCTTCCTCGTCGACTCAGCCCTACCATCATTAGGCTTCTTCGTCAGCCTTTCTTCATCAACTCAGCCCCACTGTTGGCTTTTCTTCGTCGACTCAGTTCTTCGTCAGATCGATTTTTTAAGAGTTAGATGCTACGACGGCTACTTCAAGACTAGGACTTTGGATTTCTTTTATTTTAGTGTCAACCCTTTCCAAATGCAATGCTATTACATACGTCTTGCATTTGTGGAGGGGTGTTAAGGATATAAACATTGTCTTATATAGACTCTCCATATATAGGTTTTTCTTATACAAGTTTTTCTTGTTTAGGTATTGCCTTATATAGGCTTTCCTTTTGTACCCTCGTGTACTCTATATATTCTGGCCATTGGCCTCATATTGAATACAACAAGTGCAATTCATAACAGCATCGTCGGCCTCCTTGGGAATAACAGGCGTGGCAGGGGGAGCAGGACGAGGTGGACATGATAGCTCGCCGGTAAGAAACTTCCACAGGCGCTGACCACGCATGTGAAGGCGCATATGAAGAACCCAGTCTCGATAATTGAGAACATCAAAGATGACCGGGCGGTGAGGAACAGAAATAGTCCGCGAAGAAGATCTAGAAGATGACATTGTTTCGTCCTTATCCCTCACAGACGCGGATACCGGATGTGAACCGGATGGAATTGCCTCGGTCTCTCCACGGGCGACAGGAGGCCAGCTTGCCGGAGCTGAGGCGGCCGATGCACGGAGGCGTTCGGTGGCCGGCGTGCCGGAGACAACCCGGCGACGAGCGGCGCAGCGCTGAAGATGGCTGCGCTGAAGTAGATTCGGTGGGCGAGGTCGTGCGGTCGTCCGACGGCTGTGGGTGAGGTCACGCGAAGGTGGGGCCGATCGAGGCAGAGACTGGACGGAGGTGTCCAGTGACGGCAGATCAGAGGCGGAGGCCAGCTGGCTGGGGAGGAGCTAAGCCGGTAGGCTGAAGCGGTTGGGGAGGAGACGGCGCTGACTCGGAAGACTGAAGCCAGCGGGCGGGGAACGGCGAGGAGGCGCGTCGATCCGGGGTGGTTGGCGCGAAAACATGCGGAACAGAGGCGGCCAGCCAAGGAACGGCCTGATCCAGGCGACCAGCGACGAATGGTGGCGCAGATTGGAAGGCCGGCGCGGAGGACGACCGCCAGTTGCTGCCGCTACTGCGCCATCCCTAGGACGACCGAGGTAACCAGAGGCGACAAGAAGAGTCGCCAAGTGTTACATTGGTCGAGATACGCGTGCGGGGAAGATGCGTCGGGAGGCGGTGGTGCAAGTGCAACGCCAGAAAGAAAGGTAACACTAGATTGGCTCTGATACCATGTTATGAATAGCACTTGTATTCAACATGAGGCCAATAGGCCAGTATATATACATGTACATGAGGGTATAGAGGGAAAACCTATATTAGGCAATATCTATACAAGGCTAACAGTCTATATACTAGGATACAGTCTAACACATACAGCTCTCAGGGATGAACGTGCAAAGTTAAACTGCGTCACAAATCCTCATATTTTTGAACAAGTAAAGGTTTATCTGTCGCCATTATGCTTATTTATTTTCTTTACCCTGACATGGTCACGTACTACATTATTGGTGCCCCAAACAGCTACTGCAACTTGATGTGAGCAATCTGCTCGCTAGGGGGAAGTCATTCGCTCATGATCGTCTAGAGGCTGCAGGGAAGTTAATACGGAAACCTTTCAAGATTCAGCTCAGAAGAGGGTCATATGGTGAATGCCTTGTAAGTGAACAGGATGTTCTTGCGTTGTTATACTGTTCTTCATCAGTTGTGCTTGATCTACCTTTTGATAGCTTCATAGCACCTTTTCTTTTCTTTGCTGAATCTTTCTGATTGGATTGCTTTAGCAAAATCATGCAGTGTGCATCCAGGAGTGCTCTCACTTTAATGGGACTAGGCTACTAGCTACTGGACATAAGCCTCTATTGTTCAAAAATCGGATGCTGTGGCTCATTCTTTCCTTCTTGTTTAGTTGATTTTAGCATCTATCTGAAGTTCAAAGGGGGACAGATGGACAGCATAGTTTCTCATCTGAAATCAAGCATTGACTCCACATTTCAAATTGGCCATTTAGTGCAAGTTACGTGTGTTTATGCTTAACCTCATTTGTTCATGGATTCTTGGAATTTTTTAAATAATATTATTTTAATGAATATTTACAAAAATAATATGCCGTTTAAAAAAAATAATAGAAATACCCTCCTGTATCCATTCCAAATGGCGACATGCCTTTGTATCTGTTTCAATTGGTGACAGACCTCCTGTATCCATTTCAATTAGCGACAGAGAGTTGAATCAGCTCTCTGTCGCCATTTGAATTGGATACAGAGGGCAAAATTCGTTTTTACCCTCTGTATCCATTTGAAATGGATACAAGAGCTTGTCGCCATTTGGAATAGATAGAGGGGCATGTCGCCATTTGGAATGGATGTAGGGGGGTATTTGTGGCCACAGGATGTTGCTAAGGAGGAATTTTTTTTATTCAAATTGCAAAAATATCGAATACAAAAATATACCTCTATCGCCATATGGTTGGGCGACATGATCGCAAAGCACAGAAAAAACTGAGTCAGCACTAACGTGGCCACTCTGTCGCCAAATTATTGAAAGTCAGTGTTATTTCGACATTTGCTAGAATTTTAGAGTTCAAACCAGGATTCAATAAATTAAGAAAAATTCATATTTATTAGTGATAATTCATGTAGTATTGTACAAAATTATTATTGAGTTTCTTTTGGTTGACAAAAAATTTAAATTTCGTTGTTCCTCATTCTCTTTCGGTGTGTGAGAAATTTCACGACAAATCATAGTAAAACATTGAATAAATATTTATATTACAAAGTGCAATAAGTACAACAAAACGTATTATATTCACCAAGTGGCAGTTCAATCATTTCATCTCATGCAATTCTCATCCTAAGGAGTAAGTAAGGTGGACAGGAACTCATGAAATGTAATGAGAAATCATTGCTTGGCCTTTCTTTAGAAAGTACTACTCACATACTTGCTTAATTTTGGCAGGGGGGAGATGGCGCATGGACTACAGAAGCAAGGCTGTTGGCCTCTCAAAGGCCTCGATGAGACTACCTCCATCAGTTAGTAGACTTGTTAGTCTCAGAAAAGAACTGGATTGAATAATCTCCTCCAGAAACATTTGCATTACATTCAAATAAATCCGTTGGGCTAAGTTCTCTTTTTATAAATGGAAGGCCATCGGAGCAGTGTAAATCTATAAGAAGCACTACTCCATCTACAAAGTCGTTCCAGATTTTACCAGCAAAGAAGTGGAAATGGACAGGCCAGTTGCAAGGGCAATGAAAACCAAAGTAATGGTGATGACTTTGTCTGGGAGGATCTTGGTCCTGTATCCGGCACTGGTAATCCCCATCAAGAAATTGACAAAGGAACGCGCTATATATCATCCTCCTACCCTTTCAGATGATGAAAATCCCGCAGCAGGCCAACATGCAGGAAGAGATGCAGCGCAGAGTAATTCTGAATTCATATTCCGTTGATGTCCCAATTTTCGCATGGGAATGCGCCAGAGTTGAGGTTACGATTGTGTTATAGATGCTGAGAATGAGCCATAATTTCGAGTAATTGGTGTCATGTTGCAGTCCGTCTTGCGTGTGTTGACATATGATGGAATGGAATCCTTTGTGCCGGAATATTGAGCTTGATAATTAATCAAACATGTGAATGCTTAACCCGGTGCTGCTTCTCGTTGACTTTCAGAGACGGCGGACAACAATAGGCTAGAACATGGCCGAAAATCACCAGTTTCATAATTCAATACACCCTGAGCTACATGGACGATGAGGTTAAATGTACATTGTTTTTCATTTTTTTTAGAGAGAGCGTGTACAGCGTACAATTAGATCTTCCCTTCCACTCGGTGTGTATTATCTTCTGTCAAAGTACTATCTCATACTCTGCAAAACTTAAGCACTAACATTTATGTCGACTGGAGGGTAAGGATTACACTGTTAGGATTTGTGCTGCGTCACACACTATTATCATTTGGGGTATTCTTGATCAACATCTGCTCCCAAAGAGCTTCAAGCTTTAAGCATAGCGTTCTCCAGACAGCTCTGATCAGCATTCTAATCTAGGCTACTGTCTGAGCTTTGGCTTTTCCCCCATCTCATCCTGGAAGGCTCCAACATCAGCTGTTTTTACCTCTTCCTCGCAACTCAGGAAAACTTGTGTCCAGCTGAGGGCATATACCTGTACGAAAATTTAACAGTTTGCCTTCCAGGTGAGTTCATGAATTCACTGACGTCCAGGCATTGAATTCATCCATTCTTAGCGCGAAAGAACTTGAGCCGGGTTTTCCACCTCCACCATACGCCTAAAAGTTTTAGGATGCAGCACGATATGAACTAAATCTAGCCCAAAGGCCATGCCGATTCATAGAAACACTTAGAAAGAAGCATACCTTAGCAATCTCTGCTGTATTAGTTGTGCTGTCTGTAGTCCTCAAGCAGATCTTCAGGATACCACGTTGCATGAAGACCACCGCTCCGATTGGCCTATTAAAAAAAGAAGAAGCATTCTTGGATTAAATTACTGAATCAACAGAAGTACGCATGAACATAGAGTTCATGCGCTTTGGAACTTGAATATAACTTATACCTTAATCCAGCAGCAGCACTCCACTTGCTCAACTCCAAACCAATTTCGTGGCTCAATTCTGAATTCCCATCTGCTCTGATTGCCTAAAATAGTATGAAACTAAAACATGTAATACAGCAAATGAGATTTATTAGCCAGACAATTTATAGTGGCGGGTTCTGGAGCTGGGTCATGCCCAAGCATGAAACCAAGTTTGCAGTAATACTTTTTTTACCAGAAAAAGGCCTCTTTCCCCCTAGTGTTAAGCTTTTTATCATTATGGCATTGAGGTATTTTGCTGCAGGACCTGCCCTACAGTATCATCACCGCAATAGAGTTTAACCACCAAATTAGGGATGGATTGGTATGGTTCCTCTAAGCCTAAGACACCAAAATGTTGAACCATGAACGAGGAAAGGAATGAGAGAAATGTTGGCTAGTAATTGTGAAGCCCCAATTCTTGACTGGGAGGGATACCAAAGGCCTCTGCCTTCCCTATCTATCTATCCAAGAGATGGAAGAGCAGAGCTTTTTTGTTTTTTGTTTTTTTATCTTTTCACTAAAGAGTTGAACAATGAAGATGCAAGTGCCTGATCAAATTTGATCAGGCGATGTAGGAACAAGTTTCAAATCGTTTGTTTGTTAGGATGCCTCAGCTGCATACATCACAGCACTTCCAATTAACACCTATTTAAACGGTTCGTTTTGCCGCTACCTTATCCTTTGCAGTAATACTTTACACACAAAAGAATCTATGAACAAATGAGGTTAAGCATAAACACACGTAACTTGCACCAAATGGCCCATTTGAACTGGGGAGACAATGATTGATTTCAGATGAGAAACTATGCTGTCCACCTGTCCCCCTGTCCCCCTTTGAACTTTAGATAGATGCTAAAATCAACTAAACAAGAAGAATGAGCCACAGCATCCGATTTTTGAACAATAGATGCTTATGTCCAGTAGCTAGTAGCCTAGTCCCATTAAAGTGAGAGCACTCCTGGATGCACACTGCATGCTTTTGCTAAGCAATCCAATCAGAAGGATTCAACAAAGAAAAGAAAAGGTGCTATGAAGCTATCAAAAGGCAGATCAAGCACAACTGATGAAGAGCAGTATAACAACGCCTGAACATCCTATTCACTTACAAGGCATTCACCATATGACCCTCTTCCGAGCTGAATCTTGAAAGGCTTCCGTATTAACTTCCCTGCATCCTCTAGACGATCATGAGCAAATGACTTCCCCCTAGCGAGGAGATTGCTCACATCAAGTTGCAGTAGCTGTTTGGGGCACCAATAATGTAGGTGACCATGTCAGGATAAAGAAAATAAATAAGCATAATGGTGACGGATAAATTACCTGTTCAAAAATATGAGGATTTGTGACGCAGTTTAACTTTGCACGTTCATCCCTGAGAGCTGTATGAACTTCCTTGGTGTTGGGCAGCTGCCACTGTCGCAGATCTGCATCCTCTATGTATTCTAGAACATTTGAAACTCGCTCCTGATCTTCTTGGTCCAACAGGTTCTCACACATGACCTGTACGAAAAGAGAACAGCCTCTTGTTCTTTTTCTCAAAAGACACAATACAACGAACTGAAACATAAATGATTTCTCTACTCACAGAATCAGATTTTGTCCCTGCAAGCTTATTAGAGAAATAATCAAATACAGCTCGAGCACTGCTCTTCGTTGTGTCAATGTGAAGCTCAAGATTACTTGGGCACTGACCCAATTGGGAGATCCTTAGTAGTGTCCTTTGCCGGTGATCAAATGCTACCACACTGCATCATTTGGCATGCGATTATATTTCTCTACCAAATTGGTCACTTTACAAGCTCTCACATGATAATATTTCTGATCATCAGAACTTAATTTTTTAGCCACGGATAAAAAAAAGAAAATTTCAGGGGCAGTGTGATGATTGGGCAAATATTTAGGTAGGTAGTTATAAGGAACTTGTTTCTAACATCATCAGCAAATCCCTGGTATACATTATACCGGTATAACATTCCAAAGGTATATAAAGCAACTTGTGAATTACATGATTGAAAACTAAAAACTCAAACCAAATAAAGTGCCTTCATCATTGTGTATCAGTGTATGCTTAAAGATTGCAAGGTAATAGTAGATTTTGTTCCTTGCTTTTCTTTCTTCCACACAAAAGCCACTTCCTTTTTCATTTCACCAACTAGTCAAATCATCCTCTGAGCATTGTCGGCAAACATAAAACCTCAACTGTTTCTTATTATTCCATCAACTAATCAAATCATCCATTCGCACAAAAGCTTATCTAGTTAACCAATTCTTCTGTAACTTGTTCTATGGGAGAAGTGCACGCACCTGGGAATGAATCGACAGAGCTCCAAAGCGAACGTCTTCGGCCCAATGAAATCCAAAATATAGCACGTCTGGAACCCCGCAGCCTCGAAGTCTCTCGCTCTACATGGTCGATCCATTCCAAGAGCACGTGCCGCCATGAAAGAAAGAAGCACATTAGGTTAATTAACACTAGAAGCTAGGATGCAACCCAAGAAGCCAATAAAATGGGAAATGTGAGGCGAAAACCTGAAGGGCTCGATGGAGGAGAAGGGGAGGATGAGGAGGCGTCGGCGGAGGCGGCGGTGGAAGAGGTGCGCGGCGAGCGCAGCGTAAGCGCCGGCGAAGGTGGGGTAGTTGTAGAGCGCAAGGTGTGCAGAGCCCGACTGGCCCCCAGAGGATGAGTGTGAGCGGATGGCCTCGAGGGAAGCAGCCGAGCGGAAGGCTCGCCGGAGCAAGGGCGCCAGCGGCGAGGGGGCGCCGGGGAGGAGGCGGTGTCGGCGGAGCATGAGTAGCTGGGCTGGATGACCCAGATTTGCACTTGACTTTGCTGCGAAGACAATTTGTTTCATTAAAATACATGGGCCAGACCATGATAGCCCATTTGTCAATTTAGCCCGGCCTATTCTCTTGTCAGATCTTTTCTTTTTTTAAGACTGTCAAGCCCTTTCATTGTTCCTCCTCCGTTCTTTTTTTTTTTTTTTTTTTTTGCAAAATACTCCCTCCGTTTTTTTTATAAGGCGTATTTGGCTTCGTTAGGACAATGCTTTGACCAACAATTACTCTATTAGCATATAATTTTTATGACACAAAATTGATATTAGCAGATTTGAATTCAAAAGTATTTATATATAATTATAATTTTGTATTGCATAAATGATATATTAATGAAGTAATCGTTGGTCAAAGTCTTGTCCTAACGAAACCAAATACGCCTTGTAAAAAAGAACGGAGGGAGTAGGTCCTATTCTCTTGGATGACGCATGCGTACGTGGCAGTGGTCGGAATCCTCAAGTGTGTTTTATTTGTACGTGTACGTATGTATGTATTGGTGTGTATGCATGCATGGTTAATTAGCTGCTCCACACCTGTTTTTTCAGTGTATGACTCGTCGTATACATAATACATGCATTTGAAGTTCAAACTCGTACAAGATTATTACTGTTTTTGTTACGTACGTCCTCCATGCATAACTAGAACTTTACAAGTAGTATACGAAAGAAATCAAATGGCAAAATTGTATATGTTTTTTTTTTCAATCTTGTATACCGTTTATGCGTTATATGTATATCGATCGGACATGCATGGTTTCATTATTTGCACACAATATGTATACCATCCCTTCGTACTACGTACGAGTGCGCTTCTTTTACGATGCGCAAGCCCACACACACACATATATATATAGTTGTTCTACTGGTTAATTTAATTATGACATTTTATATCTATTTTATTCATTTTTAACGAGTTACACAAATGATGGAAATTAACCATGCATGTGCACGAGTGTTGATATACTAGTACGAGTGTAAAACCAAAATGCTTTTCCACAATTGCTTATGTTTTATGAAATTTACTCGTGCTACCTTTCACGAATTAAGGGTGATAATGGATCGAAGCCTACTACAAGTTTGATCTAAGTATATTTTTTTGTTTTTTGATCCAGTCCAATCCATATCTAAAACTAATAAGGCAATATCCAATCCAGACACAAATAAAGACTTGAACCTTGATCCAAGTTATTTAGTAGAAAAACATAAGGTCCAAGTCTGATATTCCAATCTAGTTTAGATATGGTCCAAATAGCTATGAATCCAAAATAAGCTCAATCTTTTTGTAATTTTAGACCGGCCTAATTCAAAATTTTGGATCGATCCAAACCCATTATCACCCCTATTCGGAATGCATAACTCTAAACTCTTTTTTTTAGAGAAAGCAATTCTGATCTCTTTTTTTCGAGAGAGAAAGAGCAACAATTTTTCACTGTTTCGATCATTTTCACTCTCTTTTTTTTACAAAAATGATCTCCTTCCCTAGCGCAGAAGGACCAGGGCAACACACCTGGCACCTTTCACGTCAGGGGATCGCGAAAGACGGCTTGCCGCACGTGCGTGGCGCGGGAGGCGGGTGTGCACCGAGCACGGAAGCTAGCGAGTTTCCATGGTCTAGAGGCGTGGCAGTAGACTTGCTGTGGAGCGAGAGCGCAGCATGAGGCGTGGTGTGCGTGGGAGGCAAGGTGTCGTGCGTAGGGGCGGGCAAATCGTAGGACGTTGCTTTTCGTGCTATAGTACCGTGGAAGGCACCTTGTATGGTACTGTAGCATGAAGGGTGCTAATTTTGTAAAAAAAAAAATCGTATAGACCTATTTTTTGAAAAAAAAAAAGAGTGAAGGAAGAACACTGTGAACTCGATCTTCTAATAATTAAAGGGTTTGATAGTCTTAAAAAAGAAAAGGTCTGACAAGACAATAGGCCAGCCTAAATTGACAAATGGGCTATCATGGCCTGCCCCATGTATTTTAACGAAACAAATTCGCTTTGCAGCAAAGTCAAGTGCAAACCCGGGTCATCCAGCCAAACTACTAATGCTCCGCTAACGCCGCCTCCTTCCCGGCGCCACCTCGCAGCTGGCGTCCTTGCTCCGGCGAGCCTTCCGCTCGGCTGCTTCCCTCAAGGCCATCCGCTCACACTCGTCCTCTGAGGGCCAATCGGGCTCCACATACCTCGCGCTCTACAACTACCCCACCTTCGCCGGCGCCTACGCCGCGCTCGCCGCGCACGTATTCCACCGCTCCCTCCGCCGACAGTGGCAGAGCTGCTCGTGGGGCTGGGTGGGGCTGAAGCCCACCCCACGCCAGCCCCCAAAACCCTCTCTGCCCATCGGTATTAGCGATTAGCCATCAGAAATTCTGAATGCATTGCATTAGTAGCAAATTAGCAAACCGCGTAGCATCTCCATAACTCGCATCGTGTCAGTTCGTCTTCATGGCAACAATGGCAAGGCGAGGCGCCGCTATGCCTAGTGCCTCGGCCTCGCGCAGCGTACGCACGTTTTCCCGGTGACTCGCCGCTCTGTCTCGGCCTAGTGCCTCGGTGGCTCAGCCTCGCGCGCACCTCGTTGATTTTGGATGTCTCTTTTTTTAGCCCCCCTCGTTGAATCTTTCTGGCTCCGCCACTGTCCGCCGACGCCTCCCCATCCTCCCCTTCTCCTCCATCGAGCCCTTCAGGTTTTCGCCTCATATTTCCCATTTTATTGGCTTGTTGGGTTGCATCCTAGCTTCTAGTGTTAATTAACCTAATGTGCTTCTTTCTTTCATGGCGGCACGTGCTCTTGGAGTGGATCGACCATGTAGAGCGAGAGACTTCGAGGTCATGGGTTCCAAATGTGCTATATTTTGGATTTCATTGGTAGAAGGCGTTTGCTTTGGAACTCTGTCGATTCATTCCCGGTGCGTGCACTTCTAAAGTAGAACAAATTCTGAAGAATTGGTTGACTAGATAAGCTTTTGTGCGAATGGATGATTTGATTAGTTGATGGAATAATAAGAAACAGCTTGTGGTTTTATGTTTGCCGACAATGCTCAAAGGATGATTTGACTAGCTAGTTGGTGAAATGAAAAAGGAAGTGGCTTTTGTGTGGAAGAAAGAAAAGCAAGGAACAAAATCTACTATTACCTTGCAATCTTTAAGCATACACTGATACACAATGATGAAGGCACTTTATGTAGTTTGAGCTTTTAGTTTTCAATCATGTAATTCACAAGTTGCTTTATATACCTTTGGAATGTTATCTGGTATAATGTACACCAGGGATTCTTGATGATGTTAGAAACAAGTTCCTTATAACTACGTGCCTTGATATTTGCCCAATCATCACACCGCTTGAAATTTCCTTTTTTATCCGTGGCTAAAAAATAAGTTCAGTGATCGTAAATATTATCATGTGAGAGCTTGTAAAAGTGACCAATTTGGTAGAGGAATATAATCACAAGCCAAATGATGCGGTGTGGTAGCATTTGATCACCCAAGCAAAGTACACTACTAAGGTTCTCCCAATTGGGTCGATGCCCAAGTAATCTTGAGCTTCACATTGACACAACGAAGAGCGGTTCGATTTGTATATGATTATTTCTCCAATAAGCTTGGCAGGACAAAATTTGATTATGTGAATAGAGTAATCATTTATGTTTGATTCGTTGTCTTGTGTCATTTGAGAAAAAGAACAAGAGGTCATTTCTCTTTTAAATGCAGTCGTGTGAGAACCTGTTGGACCAAGAAGATGAGGAGCGAGTTTCAAATGTTCTAGAATACATAGAGGATGCATATCTGCTACAGTGGCAGCTGCCCAACACCAAGGAAGTTCATACAGCTCTTAGGGATGAATGTGCAAAGTTAAAATAGCACTTGTATTCAACATGAGGCCAATGGGCCAGTATATATACATGTACATGAGGGTATAGAGGGAAAGCCTATATTAGGCAATATCTATACAAGGCTCGCCGTATATATACTAGGATCTTATCTAACACTCCTCCTCACTCAAACTCATGGTGGATCGACAACACTGAGTTTGGAGAGATAAAAGTTATGATTAGCTCTAGTTTGTGTCTTCGTAAAGAAATCTGCCAACTAGAGCTCTGAAGGCACATACTGAAGAGCCACAACCTGATCCTGTACCTGTAACCGCATATAAGAAGCATCAACACCAATATGCTTGGTGAGCTTATGCTTCACTAGATCTCGAGCAATGCTGATAGCACCTGTACTATTAGATAAAAGAGGAGTCGGTATAGAAACAGAAACACCAAAATCCTCAAGTAACCACCGTAGCCAAGTAACCTCTGCTGTCAAGAGAGCTATAGCTCGCAACTCAGCTTCAGCACTAGAACGAGAAACCACTGTCTGCTTCTTAGTCTTCCAAGCAATGAGAGAACCACCAAGAAAAACATAGTAAGTAGAAAGAGACCGATGATCAGAGTGATCATTAGCCCAGGTAGCATCAGAATATGCCTGGAGCTGTAAAGAGCTGGAGCGTGGAAAGAAAAGATGGCGAGAGATAGTTCCACGAAGCTATCGTAGAACACAAAGAAGATGGCTATAGTGGAGCTGAGTGGGAGCAGAAACGAACTGACTCAAGATATGGTCTGGGTACCACTACTACAGAATGATACATCACTATCACTTCATTTGTGTCGGTTCCAAACTTTTGACTAAAGAACCGATTGTGATACGTGTATCTCATTTGTAAATTTTGGAAACATGTTATCACAATCGGTTCTTAGAAGTAACCGATTGTGATAATGGTCCTTATCACAATCGGTTCTTTCAAAGAACCGATTGTGATAAGGAACCGATTGTGATGACGGCTCACTTATCACAATCGGTTCTTAGAAAGAACCGATTGTGATGACCATTTGTTTATTACAATCGGTTCTCAGAAAGAACCGATTGTGATAATATACTCATCACAATCACTTCTTTGTAAGAACCGATTGTGATGAGCCTCATTAGGTTTTATATCCTCTCGGGATGAACTCTCCTCTGTTGGTATTCTCTGACCAAAAAACCGTCGCCACCTCAAAAAACAGAACATACTCTCATTGAGACTTAGGCTTGGGGGAGAAAATCTAAAATCCTTGAGGATGTGTGTTGAGAGGGTAAGTTAAGCCCTAGCTTGAGGAGATTTATTTCCCCTCTATTTGCCCTCATTTGAGGTTTTCTTCAAAAGGTGAGCATTCCTTCAAATCCCTTCGATTTTGCATTAAAAATTCGATTTTGATTTGGTTAATGTGTTATATGTCATTAATGCTATTATGGTTGAAACAATATTGGCGAGAAATTATCTGTAGGAGAGATGGTGGTTTGGGGCTAAAGTTGACACCCTAGCTTGAGTATATTCCCCCTCATTTGTGGTTAATTTTCTTCAAAAGGAGAGCATGTGAATGGGTTACATGTCATTATTGTTGCTATAATGTGATCAATGGTAGAGTTTAGGTTGTATAACCTATGCGTCTCCCGTTCGAGGGTGCTTGTTTATAAATATGCTGAAATATCATATTTATAAATTAGCAGTCTCGAATTGTCCACTTTTTTGGATAGTTCGAGGTTATGTGGTTCGGGCAAGTTCTTGAGCTGTTGTACAACTCTAGAGAAAGTTTTGGCAGCATCTCCCTGGTGTTCTCCGAATACACACCCTCCTGACCTGTTGTCGAGACGTGTATTGGGAGAACAGCGGGGAGATGCTGCCGAAATTTTCTTTGGAGTTGTACAACAGCTTAGGAACTTGCTCGAACCACATCTGTATCGGTTCCAACCGAAAAACCGATTGCAATACTACATCTGTGTCGGTTCCAGTTTTGAAATGATTGAAATACTACTAATATCTGTGTCGGTTCTTATTAAAAACCGATTGAAATACTGTAAACATTAGTATCGGTTCTTATTAGAAACCGATTGAAATACGCTACACATTAGTATCGGTTCTTATTAGAAACCGATTGAAATAGGATACACATTAGTATCGGTTCTTATTAAAAACCGATTGAAATACGCTACACATTAGTATCGGTTCTTATTAGAAACCGATTGAAATAGGATACACATTAGTATCGGTTCTTATTAGAAACCGATTGAAATACTGTAAACATTAGTATCGGTTCTCATTAGAAACCGATTGAAATAGGATACACATTAGTATCGGTTCTTATTAGAAACCGATTGAAATAGGATACACTATCGGTTCTTCTTAGAAACCGATTGAAATAGTCTACACATTAGTGTCGGTCCGGTTGTAAACCGATTGCGATAGTCCCAAGCATAAACATTGCGCCCGAGCGCCCGAGCCCTCCCCTTTCTCCCATCGCCGCCGCCAGGACCTCGCCCTCCCCTTCCTCCCATCTCTCCCCTTGCTCCCATCGCCCTCCCCTTCCTCCCATCGCTCCCCTTCCTCCCATCGCCGCCGCCAGGACCTCGCCCTCCCCTTGCTCCCATCCCCGCCGCCTCCCCTCCCCCCTTCCCTCTCCCCCGTGCCTTCCCCTCCCCTTGCTCCTATCGCCGTCGCCGCCACATCCCCTCCCCCCGTGCCTTCCCTCCCTGGGACGCCGTTGCACTGGGGAAGGAAGGAGGGAAAGGAAAGAGTGTGTCCCGTCCCGTCGCGCCATTGGATCTCCTACCCCTGCCGGAAGAAGCTGCCCCCCTCGCCGCCCCGGTCCGCCCTGCCGGTGAGTCCGATCCCCTTGCGGTTAGTGCGGGCCGAGCTGTAGGGTTTTTGGAGTAGGCGATACTTCGATCTGGGAAGGTTCGAACTTCGGCTGAATTCTGTCATGGCATGTCCTCAACTAGCGAGTGGACCTCACGAGGTGGTTTGGTTCGTAGTTATGTACAGTTTGTAGGGTTTATGTAGGTGAATACATTGAATTGTGTAGCTCGAGTTTTCTCTATTACGACAGGGTATTAGGACTCACTAATTCACTTGGGTGCGATGGGTTTTTCCTAGTTCAGTCCAACAGCCACTGCCAATTGTGTAGAGCATATTGTACTTTTGATACTTGCAGTTTAAGTCCATGGATGTAATATTCGTCAGATGTGGGAGATTGATGGCCCATGGAAGAGCTAATTGAATTTTCTGGGAGCTGATTTGGTATTTATAGAATCCTGTTTGCAGCTTATGGGGGTGATTTTACTTGCTTGTTATATGAATCATATGATTGTAGCAGCTTTTACTTGTTTTGCATGATTGTTGGTGTAACAGCTCCTTAGATCTCGGAGCATAGGACATAGTGCCTCTGTTTACAGAAATGACCTGCTACTGCAAGTAGTCAGGTAATGTTATGGTAAACATGCAGAGAAAGCTTGCTAGTCAGAGGCTATTACAAGTTTACAACTCCAATAGATGGTGCTATGGAAGGTTTCTAGTTTAATCAAGAGCTACGTGGGTGTAGCTACGAGTGCGCTTCTTTTACGATGCGCAAGCCCACACTCACACATATATATATAGTTGTTCTACTGGTTAATTTAATTATGACATTTTATATCTATTTTATTCATTTTTAACGAGTTACACAAATGATGGAAATTAACCATGCATGTGCACGAGTGTTGATATACTAGTACGAGTGTAAAACCAAAATGCTTTTCCACAATTGCTTATGTTTTATGAAATTTACTCGTGCTACGAAATTAAGGGTGATAATGGGTCGCAGCCTAGTACAAGTTTGATCGAAGACTAAATTTTTGTTTCTCTGATCCAGTCCAATCCAAACCTAAAACTAATAAGGCTATGTCCAATCCAGATCCAAATAAAGAATTGGACCTTGATCCAAGTTATTTACATGTGCATGTGACCAAAATTAACACATAATACGCGTAATACTGCGATTTAGTACAAAAACATAAGGTCCAAGCCCGATCCAATCTAGTCTAGATCTGGTTCAAATAGATGTGGATCCAAAATAAGTTCAATCTATTTGTAATTTTAGATCGGCCTAATCCAAAAGTCTAAATTGGTCCAAGCCCATTATCACCCCTATTCGGAATACATAACTCTGAACTCTTTTTTTTTTTGAGAGAGAGAGAGAGCAGGCAATTCTGAACTCTTTGTTTCGAGAGAGCGCAACAATTTTTCACTGTTTTGGTCCTTTTTGCTCTTTTTTTTACAAAAATGGTCTCCTTCCCTAGTCCCTAGCACAAAAGGACCTGGGCAAGACACATGGCACCTTCCACGTGAGGGGACCGCGGAAGGCGGCTTGCCGAACGTGAGCGGCGCGGGAGGCGAGCGTGCACCGGGCACAAAAGTTGGCGATCAGTTGCCGCGGTCTGGAGGCATGGTAGTAGACTTGCTATGGAGCGAGAGCGCGGCATGAGGCGTGGTGTGCATGGGAGGCGAGGTGTCGTGCATAGGGCGGGCAGACTATATTTAGAATTTCATCCTACACAATGAGCACCTAAAATGTTGATATCACCTGTAAACAAGAGATCCATGTGATGCAATATTGCAATCTCTCTGTTGCACCTCATATGAATCACATTTCAAAATCGCTGTTCTAGAATTTAAAGTCAATAATATGTTAATGTGTCTACACAATATAAAGGGAGATAGCCTTTGAATAAAACTTAGTTCTTGGCTTGACAAATGCTGAACAATTTTATTATTATTATTATTGGTCAACTAAAGTTTCCTCATTTTTATTCCCTCCTAGCTTACATTTTGCTAAAGCACAAAGTTAATACTTAGTACCAGTGACGATAACACATTTCCTATGTGGACATGCAACTAAATCAACTGACTAAACTCCTCTATGCACTGATATATACGTGTGAAAAGATAAATAATACTCACAACTACAGATTTCAAGTTGTCAGTGCCCACAGCAGCTTCAGGTGTTTGAGCAATCCAAGAAGGTATCGTCACACAGTAACTCCAGCATGTTTGAGGGTTATGTGGCCATATGGTGTTCCTTCCCTCCTGCATGAAATCAACAAGTATGAGCCTGTAAAAAGCATCAGTTCATAGCATTGTATTGGTATTGCCTCATCTTTCCAGAGAAACCTGGTCTGAAACAAATTATACGCTCTTAATGTTACTTATTATATACAACAGAAACTTCTTCGTGAAACTTTTGCATCTGTTTATGCATTACTTATTTTTGTTAATCAGACATGTCATCTACTTAATCATCCTAATCTTCTTCAGTACTAAGCTATTCTTCAAGTTGCTTTCCAGGATCATTTCACGTGAAAGTGTGGTAAAATATAGCCAATCACACCAAGCACAAAACATGATCAGTGACACAACATAGTCAGGTCAAAAAGGTCAATTTAATCACACATCTGGAATAACAAGGAAAGAATAAAATCATCAGCCAGCCCACATGTGAATATGAAATCAATTAACCTACTTAGGCACAACACAGGTCTAAGCGAAGATACAGCCATTCCAGCCTGATAAGACTCAACAAAACCCACTACGCTAGCAATGGGCAGCACATGTACTACCAAGTACATCTACAGACATGAACAGGTGAGGAACTCATGAAGCTTGAAATCATGAGTTCGCCCGAAGAAAGATTAGAGGGATTCTTCCAGTACCAAACACGGCATATTGCACATCATAGCTAGGGGTGAAAACGGATCAGATAGGGACCATCCCATATCTTACCCTAATTTATTTTGTCGGATATCGGATCGGATACGGTAAGACTAAAATACGGTCAGATAGTCGGAACGGATACGGATATTAACGGTTGGGTAGAAAACGGAAATCGGGTATCATACGGACGGATAGTGAACGGATACCGGATACTAAATCGGGTAGCATACAAAATACATAAATTAAAGCATACGATGAAAATAACCTAACTAACATATAATTTGAGACATAATCCTAACACAAATACACGGAATACAAATAATCAAACATAAAGTCCTAACTAATACATAATTGGAGACATAATTCTTACATAAATACACCAAATACAAATAATTCAAACATAAAGTCTAACATAAAGTCCATTTACACAAATAGTCCACAAATAGTCTAGCTTTGGGATTATTTCATATAAAATTAATGGACCTACCTGATAATATGCATTCGTTTTGCAAATTAACTAAGTACAATGTGCATTCATTTTGCAAATTAACTAAGTACAATGTGCATTCGTTTTGCAAACTAAGTACTGAATGATACATGCCTATATATACATTTGTGTGTTTAATTAACCAGGATGGAAGCTGTGAGGAAGCTGCAAAGAAGCTGCAAATTATCTAACCACTTTGTCTAGTTATTCATGCATCACTACTTCAACTATATCCAAGTAACTAGTATCGGAAGCATCTATCGTGATGGACAATCTACGAAGATTTTCTGTTCGAAGAGAAATCAGATAACAGGTTTGAACTTTGAACCATAACATCATTCACAAAAATCTTACTTGAGGCCGCTGGAGTGCTGGACAAGGTTGCGGACGGGGCTGTGGACGGCGGCGGGCGACGGGGACAGAGGCCGCCGGAAGGGTCGACGGGCGACGAGGCTGGAGGCAGCGAGCGGCGGCAGGCGACGGGCGGGGACGAAGCCGGACGGGGCGACGGGTGGGGACGAGGCCGGACGGGGGCGGGCGAGCCACTGGGAGGCCGGCGGACGGCGGCGGGCCACTGGGAGGCCGGCGGACGGCGACAGGGTTGGAGGCGGCGAGCGGCGGCAGGAGACGGGGTTGGAGGCGGACGGGGCGACGGGCGGGGACGAGGCCGGACGGGGGCGGGCGAGCCACTGGGAGGCCGGCGGACGGCGACGGGGTTGGAGGCGGACGGGGCGGCGAGCGAAGAAGAGGCCGGCGTACGAGGCGGCGAGCGGCGGCGGGCGATGGGGAGGCCGGCGGTGGTGGCTAGGGTTAGGATTGTGGGCTGGGCTCGGGGGCAGAGGCTGCTACGGGACGAATTTTTTTTATTTGATACTTCTTTTTAATCATATTTTCGAAAATATATTGCCGAGTTCGATTTTAACCGGAATAGGCACCCGTCGCCCATGTACAGGGCGATCGCCCCATACACAGGTGACCAATGGGGCCTACTAACGGCTAGTACCGGTAGAAGCACCTAGTGATTAACTAGAAATTTTTTTATGGGATGCACTGCATCTAGTGATGAAACTAGAATTTTTTTTAAGAGATGCACATTTTATACATACAATTATATAATTTTGTACAATAATTTTGTACAATAATTTTGAACCATCATAAATCCGACGTATATATTTGAAATTGGTTAAAAGTACAGTACAAATAGTTCTAAGGACTTAAAAATCCCAAACCATCAAAATCAAAGCCAATTCAATCAGCAAATATAGCCTATTAAAGATGAAAAATTTTAGTGTTTTTTCAAAATTTTAGAGATGCTAGAACATACTCAGCACATCCGGAACCTAAACCATCAAAATCAAAGCCAATTCAATCAGCAGATTTAGTCTATTAAAGATGTAAAATTTTAGCATTTTTTCAAAATTTTAGAGATGCAAGAACATACTCAGCACATCCTTAGTTCCTGTTTTGCCTGTACCTCCCGAAAGATCCTTTGAAGCAAAGAAGTAAGAAGAGACAAGAGAAGCCTTTTCTGTAGTCCTGGGAGTATATACTCCTATTTCTAATATACCACTTAAATGGACACATTATACCCCTTTATTACTTTCAGTATAATTTAATAGTAATTTTAAGATACTCAAATGTGATTTGGTTGAAAAAATTTCATTGAAACTCTTTATTTTTTCGTTTTTTGTTTTGAAAGCAGCAAAGCTGGATTAATTAAGGAGAAAACAAATACAAAGTGCAAGAGAATGCACTAAAGATTACAGGGAAAAGGAAAAAAGAAAAGAAGGAAAAGAAGAAAAGAAGAAGAAGAGAGAATCAACTACAGCCCCTGAGATGAAACAACTTTGTAAGTCCTCGAGCGCCTGCGAAAGACTAGTTTGAAAAGTCATCCTTGATACCTTGAAGCACTTCCTCATTGGACCTCCAAATGTTTCTAAAAATTCTATTGTTACGCTCTTTGCACTATCTCCAGCAGGTTAGGATAATCAGACTCTTGACCCCCTTTCGACACCCGAAATGGCTGTTTATCTGCTGTATGGTCCACTGATCTAGACTGAAGGTGTGTTGGTCGCGACGTGGCAGCAGCGAAGGTAGATGTGCCCACTGAGCGATGGCCGCCCAAATCCATCTGAATTGGGAGCATTCTACAAATAGATGGTAGGTTGTTTCCCGATTCCGGCAACACATTTGGCAGAAATATTGATTTGGCCATCCTCGGATCTGAAGTCTTTGAGCTGTCCACAAGCGGTTCTGTTGCGCAAGCCAAAAGAAGATTTTGCAGCGCATTGGCGCCCAAGCTGACCAGATAGATGTGTTGTAAGATTTATAAGTGCTTCCTTCGAATTGCATGCGATAATTTGTGGCAACTGTAAATTCCTCGTTTGACGTCCGTGTCCAAATTATCTGATCTTCGACCTCATGTCGAAGAGAGATGGACCGAATTTGCATTCATAGTTGCACATATTCAAGTAGAAGGTAAGCATCAACCCCGAGGCGGTGGTGAGACGAAATTGTCGTCATCGTCGGCATCGTGATTTGTATGACTAGGACCTAGCCCTCCGGTTGAACGTCGGCTTGGATTGTTGCTTGAACGTCGAGGCGTTGGTGATACGAAATCGTCGTCATCGTCGGCATCGTGATTTGTATGACTAGGACCTAGCCCTCCGGTTCAAGGTCGAGGAGGTCACCTGGTTTAGGACAGAGGTTGTTACGTCGTGCCTGGATGATGTCGAACACCACTCTTGCAATTTGAACACCACTTGTTGTAGGTTCTCGTCCTTGAACGGATCGTCCTTTCCATCATGTGTAACCTTCAACATGTAAAGAAGGGCTGCCGCACTCATATGAGGTGTCCATGAGAATGCTCCGCTAGATGAGCCAGCCATGGTGAAGTGTGAGTGGAAGATGTGTATGTGTGACTATGGTTTATCCATTTATAGCCTCCAAGGGGTAGTGTATGGACTAAGTGTATGCCCAAATATGGGGAGATCGCCCAAATATAGGGCGATCGCTCTAAATCCGGGCGATTGGTCCTTTTTATAACCACAGGCACATTGTCCGAGGTTAATATCACCAGAATAAGGGGCGATCGCCCAAATACAGGGCGATCGCTCTTAATCCCGGCGATTGGTCCTCTTTATAACCAGAGGCAGAAGCGCGAAAGCTTTGGGCCATTGCGAGGGAAGACGAAACACAGAGCACAAGTAAGTGTAGCCAAGCAACGAGTGGCAATGGAGTTCCCCTCGCCCCCAAGGCACAGCCTTCGCGAAGACATCCCCAAAGGCTCGCAGGTCCCTATGTGCCTATGCGGGAATCCTTGCCGGTTCCGAAAGTCTGTAGAGAACTCATACACATATGGTATGAGGTACTGGAGCTGCCGCAACCACGAGTCCGAGCCAAAGCTGGAGATGCGGATGGGCCGAAAAAGTCCGGTATGTTCGTACTCGCATTTGATGTTACATAAAAATGTGAAAACATAATACTGTAATGTCATCTTTTCTGAAAAATTGCAGCCTCCACTGTGCGAGTTCATCAAATTTTACGACACGGAGCAGACAGCCGAGATGGAGAGGATGCGTGATTGGGAGTACTCGCATCGAAGAGCTATGGTAGACGAGAAGTGGCGTGAGCAGGAACAGGAGGAGAAGCGCATGAAGCAGCATGAAGAAATGTGTGCACAGAGGGACGCCGAACGACATCGCCTAGCGGCCGAGCGTGAGAGGAAGCGCGAGAGGGCGGCTAGGGCCAGGTCGGCAGGCACCGATGGGTTGCGCAAGGGGAAATATCCCCGGTGCCGTCCATGCAAATGACCGGACGACAGTGTCGGAACGCACTTATGCATGTGCCGAGGGCGAGGAAGGCCCACTGCAATACCCACTTACCCGTGCACGGACCACCAGCAGGAAACTCCATAAGGTCGATGGATGTACCGGGGTTCCTATTTGATATTGCCCTGAGCAGGTGGGGAATATTCTCGTACGAAGCCTCGTACGTCCCGAACCGTATTTGCAAAGCTGTCCTTTTTGCTCTCCATGCTTTTGCATAGCTAATCTTGTACTGAAACCTCTCCTCGACAGCTGTTATAATGGATCGAGGCTGCAGGTGCGGATTGTCCACAATCTGACCATAAAACACATTTGCCACCCAAGTGGATGACAGATTGCGGTGTTCCTGCTCCACTTCCTCCAGTTCACAGTTATGCTCCGTCACTATGGAACATTTCCAGTAGTCCTTCCACTTCCCCTTGTATGCATGCACCCGCCATGGGCACGAATTAACTACGCACTTCACGTCGTACTCTGTTTTGCTGGACTTCACTACCCTAAATTGCCGCCGAAGTGACATTGCCCAGTATTTCACCGCATCCATCACAGCCTCCTTGTCTTTATATATGGCTCTTTGTGTTACCTCGTTTTCATGATACTCCCATGCATCAACGTTCCCTTCATTCATTGTTAGGTCTTCGAAATTAAAATTACTCCACGCACCAGGGACTGGCACCTCAGTAGTATTGTCCTCCTCATCCGACTCTTCGCAATCAGGGACTTCCTCATCCGCACAGCCCTCCTCCTCCATCAGGTCAACTATATCCTCCACCTCCTCCCCCTCGTCGGCCACCCCCCGCGCCTCCACGACAGTCTCCTCGCCCCCGCCGATCCCCTCGCCACCACCAAACTCATGTCCCCCCTCTCCGAGCTCCTCGTCACCTTCATCATCACATTCCTGCATGTTTGTTTGCCCCTCCTTCACAATATCTACCTCGACATCACCAACTACCGACACCGACGGAGCTACCGGGTACCATTGTACCAGTAAGGTGAGCGGCCAGCTCCGCTCCACGGCATACCCAAGATAGCTCCTCCACGATGTTGTCCCGTTAATAGGAATCAACTCTCCAAAAAAAACAGTGTTGCGCACGGCTGACTATTGCTCTAATCCGCAACCGAACTGCCTCTGCATCCAACCTGAACATCCCAAACAACCACTCCAACAAAGTTCTGTATGTCCTATCCCTCGGTCTAGGCATGCCCTGTACGACCATTGAAAATGATGATAAATCTACGCCTGTCGGACCCTGTGCTATCTCCCCATCTCCATAAAATATTTGAAAATATTTCATCTCCGACATGCTGCCTACAACGTCAGACCGAAATTTCAATCAGTTGTCATCTAACCGCATCGTGCATTACCCTATGAATGTTACACTATATCTATACATTTTTCTGTGCTAACTTCTAACATTGCATGATACTTCATAAGTTCTTTTACTTTACTAATTTCTAACCTGCACGATATTTACATATGCTTGGTTGACTACCATTTTTTTAAATATTACTCTACACTACAATATATAAGTCAATCACCTGTAAACAAGTATTTCGACTAGCCTAACGTATGACTACGTTGTAATTTTCAATAACAAAATTTCGAGTACAAAATCCTACTACAATATATTTCTAAATATTACCTACATTACATTTCCTACGTTACATTTCTAACCAATCCTACATTACAATCATAAAGCTAAACAATCCTACATTACATTTTCTACAAAATCCTATATTAGGTTTCATACATCGAAGACTAACCTACATTATATTTCTAAAGACTTAACAATATACGAAAATAAACTTTTATACTACATTTGAAAAAACAAATTTGAAAAAACATACCTCACAAAAACGATGAACCAAACTTTTAATCTTCTCTCTTTTCCTCTCCTTCTCTTCTTTCTTCTCTTCTTTTCTTCTTTCTTCTCTTCTTCTCCTTCTCTTCTCTTCTTTCCTTCGGCTGGTTTCCTCTCCTCTGGCCCTTTGCTCGGCCGCCGAATGGGGGGTGGCTCCTAAAGGCCACCTATATCCCGCAATATGGGCGATCGCCCCGCTTATGGGCGATTTCTGGCACGCTGTACGGCTAGCCGTTAGCTAGCCGTTACTACCCGGCTAGCCATTAGTGGGCCCCACTGGTCGCCTGTGTATGGGGCGATCGCCCTGTACATGGGCGACGGGTGCCTATTCCTGTTAAAATTGAACTCCGCAGTACATTTTCGAAAATATGATTAAAAAGAAGTATTAAATAAAAAAAATTCTTGAGCCAGAGAGGTGAGGGACTCGGTTTGGATGGACCGCGTGGCAGGGACAGGAGTATTAGATATTGGAGCGGGTAGAACAACGGATACCCTATCCCCGATCCGAAAATTTCGGGTATCATCCGTCCCATATCCGACCCGAATCCGACCAGACGCTAACGGGTAATATCCGAATCCGAACCCGAACCCGACGGGTACAAAAAAAACGGGTTTTCTCTGACCCGACCTGAACCAGGTCGGGTACCCGTCGGGTAGTACCTGACCCGTTTTCACCCCTAATCATAGCCTATTGACAATTTATCGTTTGTACTTTTTTTTGTTCTATTTTGAGATCACCGTTAGTTTGCATATTATCATATATACATTGTAAATTTGTAATAGCTCACATGTATAGTTCCTACCTCAGAGCATGTGTAGTTCTTCCTCTTGTCCTGATATGTCAAGACCTCATACGCTGCAAGAAAATAACACCTTTAGAGCATCTCCAGCAGAGCCCCTAAACTAGCCCCTAAACCTTAAAATAGGGAGTGTAGTAAAAAAAACACATCCAGCAGGCCCCAACTCAAGCCCCTAAAATTAGGAGACCCCTAAATTTGCCTCATCGGCCCCAATTCCCAGGGGGCCCAACTCAAACCCCTAAAATTAGGAGGCCCATAAATTTGCCTCCTCAGCCCCAATTCCCAGGGACACAAGTACAACCACTATTATTGAAGATAGGGAAATACATGAGAGGCTTCGAAAATTTTATCATGTTTTGAAAATTTTAAATTTAAATTTGAAATATCATGTTTTTAAATTGTAAATGTTAATATGCTTTATGTTTTATGTATTACAAATATTTTTGATTGAATTTTAGTGGTGTCAAATGAAGATTATACATAGCGGATATGTCAAAATAGGAGAAAAAGTAAAATAGGGGCTGAGATTTAGGGGCTGTTGCTGGACTTGTGCTCTGAAAACAGGGTCCCAAAAAATAGAGGGAGTCCCTAAATCAAAAATAGGGACCCTGTTTTAGGGGCCCTTGCTGGAGATGCTCTTACACTGTGGCGGAGCTAGGATTATGCTAAGATTCGGGCCAAAAACTAAGCGGCAATAAAATTGTCTTGTTTTTTTTTTTTTGCATTGTTTTCTTAAATTTAGTGAGGTGCGAGACTACTTACCTGGCCAGGTATATAAAACCGACGTAGGCCTCCAGCCTTCATTGTCAAAATTCCTTCATCAAGTCCCTTTATCATCTAAAATTGCCAAACAGATGAATTCGAGTATAACACCATCTCAAACCTGCTACTTCGAAGTTGCAAGTTGCATACATCTAATTCCAGATTTCGTAGGGTAAGCAATGAAGCCGTCAGCCAGTCACTATTAGAGTACCATTAATTACACATGATAAAAATGAGCATGAATTCATTTTGTTGTGCTATCAGCGAGGATTATATCCATTGGAGATGAAATTGAGCACTGTGTGGTTGCTAGATTCAGATCAGTTTGTAGTACCATGATTCACTTCAGTAGTAATCTTTCCGAAGGGAATGCTAGCTATACATAAGAACATGCAAAAATACCTGTTCTGAACCAACACGGAACATGTAGGGCTGCCCTTTCTCCAGTGAACTGCACAACACAACAAGGCATAGAGTGATAAGAACAAGAATTGCTACAGAAACATTTTTAGTTTGCAACTTCAGAACAGGTATAGCATAAACTTGTATGCTTTGTGTTAATAAAAATATGACTATGATCCAGCTGAATGGCACGCATCAAATGTTCAGATCTCTCACCTGTCGAATATCTGTCCATTCGGTACCATGGCAACATAATTTGCAGCAACCTACACGATAATGAGCAACCAATATATAACCACTGGTTAATGCATGGTCAGTAAAAACAGATTCAGGGACATCAATCTCATCAGCGCATTCCACCTGCGGGTGGACTTGGCCCCTCACCCACTTTGATATCATTGTACTGCAAACCAATGGGGCGGGCGGGCGGCGGCCGACGGATGGGCCGCGAGCGCCTTGCGGTTGCGGGGGCGGCGCCGATGGGCGGGCGCCAGCGGGGCAGCGCCGACAGGGCAGAGGTGGAGGCGCGGCGGGCAGGAGCGGCCTTCGGCGGGCGGCGGCACTGCCGGCAGCGGCAATGAGCGTGGCTCGCGACCAGCGCTTGCGAGCGGCACCGACGGGCGAGCGCTGGCGGCGCCGGCGCCGACGGCAGGGGCGACGGCGGGCGGGCGGGGGCGGCGCCGACGGTGGCAGCCTGGCAAGGACAACGCCGAATGCTAGGGTTGCCTTTTGCCTGGGCAGCTGGCTGCTGGTTGTGAAGCCGGGAGGCTGGGCTAGTGGGCCGACTGGAAGAGGCCTCGGGCCAAATTAAAAAAAACTGGTATTTTAAATTGTTATTTAGGCTAGCTCTCGAGCCCAGCCCCAGTGGTCCGAGGCCCAGCTCTGCCTCTGCCTTTACACGTCAACTCATTTCAACAACACCAAATTATTAAAAAAAATCTAGCCTCTTCAATCCACATGGTAGAAAGCAGGCAAACCTACTGGTTCATGAGAGTCGGAGGTGGCGCCCGTGGAGCTAGATCTAGATTTAGTAGAGGGCGGCGCCGAGGGACGGGGAGAGCGAAGGGCGGCGGACTTGGGGCTCGGCGCCGATGGACGGAGCGAGCGGAGGGCGCCGGGAGGTGGACGGGCGGACGGTGGCGGGACTCAGGGCGGAGGTCGGAGACAGGAGGATGGCGGCGGAACTCGGGGCCGGAGGGCGGCGACGGGAGGATGACGGCGGACTCGGGGCTCTGCGCTCGAGGCCTCGGGCGACTGATTGTTGTGCTCTTATGGCTTGCTCTCGGTTGCTATAAAAGAAGAGAAATTTTAGGGTGCATGGCACTGATAAGTATATAATGCGTGGTAGGAATTGTATCTAACTGTCGATTCGTTAATAGTGTTTATACTACTCTACTATTAGATAAAGTATAGGTAAACTTTAGTTAATCTGATCTATTAAATTGAAAAGAATAAACGTTTATATTCAATTTAGTGCACTGCACAAGAGCTTAAGAAGAAAGGGGAGACTAGAGCTCACTGCGGACATCCTTATCTCCCTCGTTGCCCCTGGCTGGCGCTGAGCAATGGAGGGCACAAGAGTCCTTTATACTGTTATGCGATATTCTGTGCATCCAACTCATTATCCAGCTTAATTGCATACTAATGCCTTGATTAGTTAATTAACTACTGCATTTGCTTGATTGAGTTTTCAGGGTCCTTAGAAGGCGGTTCTCTTTTCGTACAGGATATGTGAGAACCTGTTGGACCAAGAAGATGAGGAGCGAGTTTCAAATGTTCTAGAACTAGTTACATGCCCGTGCGTTGCTACGAAAAACAAAATTGATAACGAAAAATAAAGATTAAAAAATAAAAAAATTATTTCACAAGATCAAACATCTATCTTTAACGCTTCGTTTCTTGCGAAAGCTGGCTAATTAAAGCAACGCTTCGTTTCTTGCGTAGGGCAATTAAGCGGCAATTAATGACGTGGGAAGAACGGACCACTGCCACCAAGTGCTGTTTTAGAATAGTAGAGATACATAGAGGATGCAGATCTGTGACAGTGGCAGCTACCCAACACAAAGGAAGTTCATACAGCTCTCAGGGATGAACGTACAAAGTTAAACTGCTTCACAAAAAGTATTACTGCTCAAAAATACGAGGATTTGTGAAGCAGTTCTGGAGGTAAAAGTTAAACTGCTTCACAAAAAGTATTACTGCTCAAAAAAAGAACAATGTTCTGGAGGTAAATCTGATCAGTTATCCTCAAAAACAAAAGAAGCCATTCCCCATAACACTCAACAAGATAGTTGCCATTAGAAATAGCTGCAAAGCTTAAGATTTCACAAAATTTGGCACAGTGCGGGTAATTTGATATTTGATGATGCTTCATTTTTCATATTGGTTTTATGTCATCACTAGCAACCTTTGTTTGCATGCGCATGCTACGTGAGTATATAGCCTGCAAGATACCCTTTTTTCTGTGAGATAACTGCATCTCTGAAACATTTAACTCAAGCTTGATAAATAAATAAGCAAATAAATCAGAAAGTTCAAACTTTGCTATCATAATATTCCTTTTGACATTCACATCCACCGTTCAAATTTGTTAAGAATGCAATGCATAACAAGTCTGGAACAGACATATTTCATTTGCATTCCCCACCACTTTTTACTACAGATTGTGAAACCATTATGAAGCATTTCTTACTGATTTATTATGAGTTTTTCATTGGCTTCAATGGTAGAATCATGTAGGTTTATAAATAGCAATATATGTTTTAAATAGGTGGTTCATCAAACTATCAACTGCCAAGCTTAATATGGTTTTGTTTCTATTCAGGTTATTGTTGTAGAATTTTGCAAAATGTTATTTGGATGCTTCAATTCATTTAAGCTAGAATGGAGCACATAACCTAATGTGGCTAATTGGACAATACCAAGAACATAGTTAAACATATTTTAGCTATACAGATATTATTCATTAGTTCTTTCAATTCTTACTCTTACTCGATTTTGTAAGCACACACATGTTTGTCTTGGCAGAATGCTGCATGTACTAATGACATTTGTGCATGCATTCTGCATTTCTATACAGGAAAGCAACAATGGAACATGCTAAATGAACAGGAAAGCAATGGAACCAACTTATACAATCCAGCAACCTCCACTCACTGGGGCGACCGTGAGGCGGCGGCTGGGGGCGACCGTGAGGTAGCGGTTCTCGGCGTCCTCCTCGCGGTGAGGCGGCGGTTCTCGGCGTCCTCCTCGCGGCGAGCTAGGGGCGACGGGCTGGTTGAGCTCGCCGAGGCGGATGTCCTCGGCAGCGGTGGCGGCTGGGGGCGGCCGTGTGAGCAGTAGGCGGTGGGTGGGGGCGGCCGTGTGAGCAGGCGGCGGCTGGGGACCGGACGGCTGGGCGCCTGCGCCGCCTAGGGGATGCGGATGAGGTATGAGGGATTAGGGAATGAGTGGATGAGTGGTGACCTAACCTAGCATCCTCAACAGACAGCAGCAAATCGCCAGCTGCATGGGCCATTGGGCCTTGACGCCCGGCTCGGCTGTGTGGGCTGTGGCAATTCGGGTACCCGGATTGTGATAATTATCCGGGTACCCGAACCCGACCCGTACCCGCCGGGTATCGCCGATCCCGTACCTGACCCGTACCCAAACATAATTTACCCGGGTACTACCCGTACCCGTACCCGGCGGGTGGTGTATAATACTTTTCTATTAGGGTAATTTTGCATCCGGGTACGGGTACAAGTCGGGTATTACCCGACCCATTTACATCCCTTGATATGGTGAATTCCTTGTAAGTGAACAGGATGTTCTTGCGTTGTTATACTGTTCTTCATCAGTTGTGCTTGATCTACCTTTTGATAGCTTCATAGCACCTTTTCTTTTCTTTGCTGAATCCTTCTGATTGGATTGCTTAGCAAAAGCTTGCAGTGTGCATCGAGGAGTGCTCTCACTTTAATGGGATTAGGCTACTAGCTACTGGACATAAGCATCTATTGTTCAAAAATCAGATGTTGTGGCTCATTCTTCTTGTTTAGTTGATTTTAGCATCTATCTAAAGTTCAAAGGGGGGCAGGGGGACAGGTGGACAGCATAGTTTCTCATCTGAAATCAATCATTGTCTCCCCAGTACAAATGGGCCATTTGGTGCAAGTTACGTGTGTTTATGCTTAACCTCATTTGTTCATGGATTCTTGTGTGTCTAAAGTATTGCTGCAAAGGATAAGGTAGCGGCAAAATGAGCCGCTTAAATAGGTGTTAAGTGGAAGTGCTATGATGTATGCAGCTGAGGCATCCTAACAAACAAATAATTTGAAACTTGTTCCTACATTGCCTGATCGAATTTGATCAGGTACTTGCATCTTCATTGTTCAACTCTTTGATGAAAAGATAAAAAAAAAAGCTCTGCTCTTTCATCTCTTGGATAGATAGATAGAGAGGGAAGGCAGAGGCCTTTGGTATCCCTCCCAGTCAAGAATTGGGGCTTCACAATTACTAGCCAACATTTCTCTTATTCCTTTTCTCGTTCATGGTTCAACATTTTAGTGTCCTAGGCTTAGAGGAACCATACCAATCCATCCCGAATTAATATTCTTGGGTGTTTCTCAACAAGAAGAATATATATTAGTGACTGGTATCTCAGTGACTGATACCCTCGCTTGCGGGTCTGACGACAATCCTCAATTCTACTCTATTCGTTCTACTCGCAATTTAAATTTTTATATAAACAAAATACGCTGATTACTATACTAATTACCATCTAATATTCTTCTCTCCTGCGGGTCTGACGACAATCCTCAATTCTACTCTATTCGTTGTACTCGCAATTTAAATTTTTATATAAGCAAAATACGCTGATTACTATACTAATTTCCATCTAATATTCTTATTTAGTTAATTAATATTCTAGGGTGTTTCTCAACAAGAAGAATATATATCATGACAAAGCAGTGCTTCTATGCTTTTTCCTCTCAATACAAATTGCACAAATTTTGAAGCAAGCCAAAGGGTAAGTAATCGCCATCTACCCTTCATTCATGTTTTAATATTTGTGCAACGTTAAAAAAGAAAAGCATCTCTCATCATAACATCATGACCATACAAGAGGAAAGTATGGATAGCCCAGCATTTCATCATCAGGCATTACAAAGGAAAAGAAATTAATTACATAACAAAATGAATTTGTATACAATAACCCAGCATCATCACCTAGCAGTACAGTGCTTGGATATTAATTCGGTGCTTGGATGTTAATTGTACTAAAGAATCCACTCACAATGAGCAATAACACTACCAATTTACTGTGCACCTTATTTCTAGTGTTCTGCTCCTCATTTTCATGAGTGAAAGGCGGAGGTTGCCAACATTTTCCACAACATTGCATAACTGTAACATGATTTTAACATACTACAAGACCAGCTTACGAGCAAAACTGTGTAGTTTTCAGGACATCAAGCTACTGTTCTTTCATGCCAGTTACAGATCTGCAACTGGTTCTTGGCCCAAGAACTTTTGATACTCCAGGTTATATTATCTGTGAGACTGTGACACGTCGTAATTTGCTAATTATAGAATTTGAGGCCAAAGTCACCAACATTTATGTTGTGTAGACATAAGAAGTAAACTGAGAAGCAGGATGAAAAGGATTTACCTTGTCTTTGCTTTTGAAACAAGGTCTAGTCCATGAGGGGTTAACAATTATATTCCTCTAGTGCATCCCAGAAGTAAGATTTTTGGAACTGTTCAATTCCTACTCGCTGTCCATTTGCACAAGCAGCTGTTTTAACAAATGCAGATTCTTTATCTCTGTCTTTCCTTGTTCCATCAATGATATCTGTAGAATTTCTATTTGGTTGGCTGTGTGCATCGTACGATGCAGAGGCCGAGAGTTAATATATTCTTTCGTTATCTAAAAAAAATCTGTAGAATTTCTATTGTCCTCTGTATCTGATTTTCTAGTTGACCACCACCTTGCTGCCCAGCTAAACATGCCTTTGCTGTTTTATCCAAAACCGTCTATTTGTTCAGTTTGTTAGAGTAATCTTTTATCTAGCCTAGGTCATGATCACCAAAACAAATGCAGAAGAATCATTAAGTACTAACCCGGTGAAGTAGATGACGCCATTAGTTTGCTAGATGAGTGTTCTTGATGCGTCGGTGAAGGTCGGAGTAGTAAGGAATGACCCCGAACAAAGAAATCACCGTGATCTCCATGGTGGTGGTGAGGGTCTTCGATGACCTCGCGCTAAGGACCCAGATCGGTAGGGGCGTGTAGAGTAGAGATGAACTCGTGTTGATCAGTTTCAAAACAAGAGCCGGTCTCTACCTATTCTAAATCTAGCGCTGCCAGCTGGGACCCAAACCAATATATGTATAGTGCTCCCGATCAAAGCGCAAAACGTGAATAGGTGATCCATATATTTGAGATTCTCGGATGGCAGTTATTCAAAACCGAAATCACCACTAACATTCTCCCACTTGATTGAAGGTTAATATCATAAGTCCATTCTCATCAGAACAACACACCAAGATAAAGTATTACAACGGTTAATAAAGTCACCGCTGAAAACCCCAGTATCTGTAGTGTACAATTCTATCTCAATGGAATAATCACTTATTCTTAATGGGAGTTGGTTTTGTTCTTATGGTCCTTATTTCCAGAATCAGAGGCTTTCCAATAAACCCATGTCGGCAACATGCTCTCGAAAGAGACTGGGTGGTAAGCCTTTAGTAAGCGGATCCGCAAGCATAGACTTATTATTTATATGCTTGACATCAATTGTCTGATCCTGGATTCTATCTTTCACAAGATGATACTTAATGTCAATGTGTTTGGCAGCACCGCTTGACTTGTTGTTGCTAGAATAGAAAAATGCGGCTTTATTATCGCAGTATATTGTTAGTGGTTTAGATATACTATCAACCACTTTTAGTCCGGGAATAAAGTTCTTAAGCCATATCGCCTGCCCGGTAGCCTCATAACATGCCACAAACTCAACCTGCATCGTTGATGATGCAGTAAGTGATTGTTTGGAGCTTTTCCACGAAATGGCTCCCCCGCAAGTGTGAAGATATAACCTGATGTGGATTTCTTAATATCTACACAACCTGCAAAGTCAGCGTCTGAATAACCCACGACCTCAAGGTTATCAGACTTCTTATATGTGAGCATGTAGTGCTTAGTGCCTTGCAAATAATGCATGACTTTCTTAATGGCCTTCTAGTGGTCCAATCCTGGATTTGATTGATATCTGCCAAGCATCCCAGTTACGAATGCTAAATCAGGGCGAGTACAAACTTGAGCGTACATGATGCTTCCGACAGCTGAAGCGAAAGGAATCCCCTTCATCTGATCAGTTTCTAATTGATTCCTTGGACATTGGAATGTTCCAAATTTATCGCCCTTTACAATATGAGCAAGCGTGACAGAGCAGTTATGCATGTTATATCTCTTAAGCACTCTGTCAATGTATGCTTTTTGGGATAGGCCTAATGTCCCTTTGGACCTATCTCGGTGAATTTCAATGCCCAGAACATAAGAGGAATCACCAAGATCCTTCATGTCAAAATTAGCGGAAAGAAATCTTTTGGTTTCATACAGCATATCCTTATCGCTGCTAGCCAACAAGATATCATCCACATAAAGTACTAAGATAATGAATTTGCTCCCCTTAATCTTAATGTATATGCAATTGTCCACTTCATTTTCTTTGAAACTGAAATTTATTATAGTCTCATCGAACTTAAGGTACCATTGTTTAGACGCTTGCTTTAGTCCATAGATGGATTTTTTAAGTCTACATCCCATATGTTCCTTGCCTTCCACGACAAAACCTTCTGGTTGAGCCATGTAAACATCCTCATGCAAGTCACCATTAAGGAAAGTAGTTTTAACATTCATCTGATGTAGTTCTAAATCATAATAAGCAACAAGCGCCATGACAATTCTTAGTGTATCTTTCTTTGAGACGGGAGAGAAGGTATCAATATAATCAATCCCTTCTCTTTGTGTAAACCCTTTTGCTACAAGCCTTGCCTTGAATCTTTCGACATTTCCCTTAGAGTCATGCTTAGTTTTGTAGACCCATCTACAACCTACTGTTTTTACTCCATCAGGAACTTCTACTAGATCCCAGATGTCATTAATGCTCATAGACTTTATTTCATCCTGCATGGCCTCAAGCCACTTTGATGAATCTTTAGTCATCATGGCCTCCTTAAATGATGCAGGATCATCTACCTTCCCTATGTCACATACATCTTCATTCATGTATACAACATAATCATTAGGGATGGCCGATCTTCTTTCCCGTTGTGATCTCTTTAGCGATTCATTAGTTATCACATAAGGCAGTTGAGGCTCATCATTAGGTGCTGTACTGTTGAAACCTAAATCCTCAGATGGTGGCTCAACTCCAGGATTCTTAGCTGGAGGTATAACTATATGAGGTAAAGGAACGATAGTCTCATGGATTATCGACAATGGTACATAAGTCCGAACTTCCTCAAGATCTATTTTCCTAGCCTCTGAGCTCCCACTGATTTCATCATTATCTAAGAATACATCATGATGGGTTTCCACAAATTTAGTTACATGATTTGGACAATAAAATCGATATCCCTTATACCTTTCAGGATATCCAATAAAATGGCAACTTATTGTCTTAGGATCCAATTTTCCAATATGTGGATTAAAGACTTTAGCTTCAGCAGGACAACCCCACACACGTAAATACTTTAAACTCGGTTTCCTTGCAGTCTAATTCATAAGGGGTTTTAGGGACTGATTTACTGGGAACCCGATTTAGTATGTGTGCAGCTGTCTTTAGTGCTTCCATCCACAGACTAACTGGTAAACTGGAGTAACTCATCATGCTATGCACCATATCCATAAGGGTGCGGTTGCGCCTTTCAGCTACTCCATTTTGCTAAGGTTCACCAGGTGTGGAATATTGGGCAACTATGCCATTTTCTGAAAGAAACTTAGCAAATGGACCAGAAATTTGTCCATAAGGAGCATGTCTCCCATAATATTCTCCTCCACGATTTGATATCACTACCTTAATCTTTAAATTATGCTGATTTTCGACTTCAACCTTAAATATTTTGAACTTATCGAGTGATTCAGATCGATCATGAATGGGAAAAATATAGCTGTAATGCGAAAAGTCATTAGTAAATGTGATAAAGTAGTTATACCCATCAACTGAAGTTACATGAAAAGGTTCACATATGTCAGTGTGGATTAATTCTAAGATTCCTGTGCTTCGTGTGGCTCCTTTTTAATTTGTTTTACATATTTCCCTTTAATGTAATCAATACAATGATCTGAGTCAGAGAAGTCTAGAGGATGAAGTATATCTTCCTTAATGAGACGTTCCATTCTCCCATTCGAAATGTGACCTAAACGATAGTGCCACAATTTTGATGAAGTCCCATCACCTAGACTTGTTTTCCGCTTATTGTTGGCATCACACACATTCATTGATAGAGGAGATTCAGATAGATGAAGCATATAGAGTCTGTCTCGTCGAGTTGCGAGATCAACATTATTAGAATTAAAATTTACAATGCATTTATTGTTCCCAAAGATACAAGTGTATCCATCATCATCTAATAAAGAAACTGAAATGAGGTTTCTCCTCACACTAGTAACATAAACGACATTATTCAAAAGAAGGGTGAAGCCACTATCTAATACTAATGATAGTGTGCCAACGGCTTCAACTTCAGCCTCCTTTCCATTAGCAACTCTAAGACTTCGCTCCCCCTTTCTTACCGTCTTCACGGTAAGGAATCTCTGCAATGAATTAGAAATGTGCACAGTGGCACCTGAGTCAATCCACCAGGTATTAGGGGAAAAATCATCATAAAGGGTTTCATCAATAAAGAAAATTTCATCATTACCCTTTTTAGCAAGCCATTTCATAAAGTCCGCACAATCTTTCTGAATGTGCCCACTGGTTTCGCAAAAACGACAGATGGGCCCATCAGAAGTAGATGTAGCAGTGACCTTCTCCTTTAGTTTTGGCTTGCTTGACTCAGCTTTAGGGGAGAAATGCAGCTTCTTTTTGGACTTAGCTTCCCCTTGGAATTTCCTTTTTCCATGGCCAACATGGAAAACTTGGTCCTTCCTTTCAGTCTTAAGCCTCTCCTCCTCTTGGACACACATAGCGATCAACTCGCTCATGGTCAACTGCTCCTTCTGAGTATTATAATTAATTTTGAATGCATTGTACTCAGAAGGGAGAGAGGTCATAATAAAATGGACCAGGAACCCATCAGAAATGGCCATGTCCATGCCCTTGAGTTTTGCAGCCATATTATTCATCATCATGATATGCTCACGAACGCTGCTAGAGCCATCATACTTACTTGTGAGCATCTTTATGATTAAAGTGCTGTCATATACTTTTAAGGAACCCTTAAATTGTTCCTCAACTGAGGCCAAGTACTACTTAGCGTTGTCGGATTTAGGGATTGCTCCCCTTATTCCAACAGATATGGTGCTCTCCATTATCATCAAGGACATGCGATTGGACCGCTCCCACTTCTCCACTGTTAAATCGTAGAGTTTCTTTTTCTCAGCGAAACTCTCATCATCAGCGGCAGAAGCTATGGGAGCGTTATCACGTAATGCATAGTCCAAATCCATGATCCCAAGGGCAATCTGAATTCTTTACTTCCAAGAGGAAAAGTTCGTCCCTATCAGCTGCTCAATGTCGTTCAAATAAGCGGCAACATTAGTATTGTTCATGGCTGAATCAAGAAAATAGAATATAATCAGTAAATATTAGAGAAAGTAAATGTCTTGCATGAAATTAACCCTATGTTGGTCTGATTAATAACATGCTAATGACAGAAAAATAATAGTTCTAACTCGCATCACCGTTGGGCAGAAACGACAATGAACTAAAATTGTCTTACGGGTGACACATGTTCATAAACAACGTTGGTCAGTATATGATCATGGCCATGACATAATCACAATTTTAAACATTAAATAACAATCTCTAATTAAAACTTCTCGTTGCTTCCATTTTAATTAGAGATAGCATTTAGGGAAGAACATCATCATCACATTGATTTAATTTGCCCAAAATTAACCATGGAATTAATAGAATTAATGCCCAGGAAATAACAATATTTGAACAACAATTATGACGATTTAACTGAGGCACAATGAACAAATACTGAAAAGGAGCTAAATCATCATATAAATTGCCACATTAATTGACTTGCTCAGAAAATTAATCATCAAATATTAATGCTCAGGAAAAATAATAAACAAATAATATTCATTACATAAAGTTTCAAAAAAAAGTAACGGGCTAAGCAGGTATTGAACCAAAATAGTAAATTGCTTAAACAGTGAGGCCCTTGTACCGCCAGCCCAGCCGCGAGCCAGCCTACTGCGCGATACGGTCTAGAGGGTACACGACCCAGCCAAAACATCGGCCCAGCTAAAAACTGCGCTCAGCCCAAAACGGCCAGGTAGCCCAGGAACGCGTATCCTAGCCAAAACGCGCAACGAATCTCGGCCGTCGATCTAAACGAACGGCTCAGATTGCTTTGGATGGGAACAAAGGGCGCACGGGAGCCAAAAACCCTAACCCTAATACTAGTTCTACCTCCCGATCCGAAAAATTCACACGAGGTGGCGACGGCGACCGGATGGGAACCGAGCGGTCACTGCGGCGGAACGGCGCGCGCTAGGCGGTGCGTGCGACTGATGCCACGACGGCACGAGTGGTGCACACGTGCAACGAGCCGAAGTGATGACGACAGCAGAGCGCGCACACAGCGAGAAGACGGCGACACACGCAGCGTGACTGACGACGGCCAGAGAGGTAAGTCCGAAACCCACAAAGCTTTAAGTTTTCTCTTGATTGATTCATGATTTGGGTTCTAGGGTTTCGAGATTTGGGAAATTTGGGTGAAATCCGAAAGGAAGTAGGGTTAGGTTTTCGGATCCGAGAGTCTTTGAGTTCTAATTGGTTCAGTCATCTCCTTCTAAGTTCTTAACGGAGACTAATCAACCCTAAACCGAACTAAATCAAGATTAATTCGGGCTAAAATAGGAACATGAATAGGCTAGTGGGCTCTGATACCAAATGTTAGAGTAATCTTTAATCTAGCCTAGGTCATGATCACCAAAACAAGTGCGGAAGAATCATTAGGTACTAACCCAGTGAAGTAGATGACGCCATTAGTTTGCTAGATGAGTGTTCTTGATGCGTCGGTAAAGGTCGGAGTAGTAAGGAATGACCCTGAACAAAGAAATCACTGTGATCTCTACGGTGGTGGTGAGGGTCTTCGGCAACCTCGCGCTAGGGACCCAGATCGGTAGGGGCGTGTAGAGTAGAGATGAACTCGTGTTGATCAGTTTCAAAACAAGAGCCGGTCCCTACCTATTCTAAATATAGCGCTGGCAGCCGGGACCCAAACCAATATATGTAGAGTGCTCCCAATCAAAGCGCAAAATGTGAATAGGTGATCCACAGATCCGAGATTCTTGGATTGCGGTTATTCAAAACCAAAATCACCACTAAAACAGTTTTGCTCATGTCAATTGTTTTGTTAGAATGGTTCTCTGTATTTGCTAAATTCTCCTTGACATTTAATTTGTCAGAACGGTCACTAGAAGGGATATTCGACAAGCTAGTGCTAACTGTTGAAGTGCTATAAAGATCTGTTCCATTTGGATTGTTAGTTCTAGGAAAATTCTTCAAGATCCTTTTCAAAAGTCTGTCATGTTGGTCGGTAATGCCCTTCCTGAGCTGGTAAATCATTGGACCCTTCAGAACAGGTAGCATCATGAGATGGATAAACCTTAGGCTTGATGGGCTCAGGGCCATTCCATAGAATACAGATCCTTTCAAATGCCCCTTTTGCTAATAGTACCTTGTGCCCACAAGGAGACACTTCCCGCAGCAGTCACCAAATCAGCTTCCATATGACTCTCAGGCAAGGTTCAAAATTCCGGTGAAATTTCGAAAATCTTGGCTGAGATTTCGGATTTCAATCAAGGATGAGATCCTAAATCCCAACCAGACAAAAAAAAAAAATCAAAAGTGCTATAGTACTTAGAATTTCGATAAAATTTTGGTTTTTTGACCAAAATTTGACCGGATGTGCAAGCTAGCAATGGACACAATGGTCACAAGTTTTTTCTCTTTTGCCGTCAGCCTTCAGTAGCACTTTCCAAATTTTTAAAAATTCCACAAACTTGATCATCGTTAACTCCCAAGCACTAGCAAGAACACATAATTAGATCGCCAGCAACAATACTGAGAACTTGTCCAAGCCAGTCCAAGTGCTTAACTTGACAACTCGCCATTTCGAAACACCTGCATTTGGCATTCACAATAGACTAAACGAACGAATGCTCAATCACAAGATCGATGGTTAGCTCGACACAACTCACTTGCATCTTACTACCTGCTAATTAAGCTGAGAGAGAATTTGGTAATTAGTGGTTCTTTATATATTCAAATTCCTTGATTAAAGAATACGAAGAGAACATTTGATTCAAGATTAGTAATTTGGATTTCCAGTGCCTATGGTGACTGGTTGGTTGTGTTTGGTGGCTAACAGAAAGTACCTTTTTAGTTGAAGGATATGAATAATTTTTGGGTTAAAGGTTGGTACTTTGGGCTTTCAATGTTGGCTGATGATTGCTTAGTTGTATGTCTTGGCTAATCAAAAAATCCCATAAATTAGTTTTTTTTATGTAATTTCATACTCTTTAGAGCATATTTAGAATGCATGAATTTCATAAAAAAAACAGTTCATTTCATATAGCTATAAGCAAATTCTAGAGTTCCATGCAAGTCCTTAAGTTATATGTGGCTTGCAACTTGCATGAGAAGTTTAGCACATGTAGCCTTATTCATATAGTACTATAGTAGGATGTCGATTATATGGAAGTGTTCGCACATGTTATTGTGCGCATTAGGCTTTGGCCGTGGAAATGCTCAGAACTGCTCTAAACAGAACTGAGGTATATAAAATGTTAGTTCCTACCGAGTGTCTCCACTTTTGTTTCGCTCTAGAGTCTCTGAAATGTTAGGAACGGCCCTAGTCTGAGCCACAGTGCAAGCAATGATGGAATGCCCAAGAAGGACAGCTCTGTCGACGACGCCGGCAACAATACGGAGGAGCCCTCTGTTGGCGAGGAGAACGCAGTGCCCATCATGTTGTAGCCCTAAAGTCCAGTGGCGAATACGTCTTGCTCAGAAGGTGTTTGACGAAAATTCCTGCCATGGATATTGTGCTCAGCTGCCCTCGGGGGTGCAGGCAGGGTAGGTGCTTCTGCACATGGTTACTATATGGTTCGTCTGAGTCATAGTACAGGATTTAGATTCACTGTTTGCCACTTTTTTTCTAATTTCTACTGCGAACATGAACCATGTACCCTAAACCGATTCAAATTTAAAAAATTCGGTTTGTGATTCGCGAGATTTACTGCGAATTCGGTGACTATGCTTCTGCACCTAACTGACTCAAGGCAAATGCCCCATTCACCTCGGCAAGTGCAAGGAAATTAGGGTGCGAGTTCCTACATCGTGCATGCTCGATGGAACGCTTGTTAAGAACACTAAGGAGTAGCATGAAGAGACAACACATGGCCATGGTCACCATGTCAAAGACACACAAAAATCTCAGGCAGTGGACATCAAGGTATCATAGCGAAATAATCTACTTGTTAATTCCCGAGGAGGTGTGGGCGCTAAAAGTCACAGGTTGTTATCACTACTACAAGAATATACATCACAATCAGGTTTTTTTCATCATCACAGTTAGTTTTGATGGCGATAGAAAGTCAACAATGATGAGGAAGTTCTATCACAGTTGGTTCCCGAGCGATAATAATAATCAGTCATCACAATCAGTTCTTTGCCGAAACCGATTGTGATGAGGTTATTATCACAATTGGTTCTTTATGAAAATTGATTGTGGGAACCGATTGTGATGATATTACTGTTCATCATCCGCAAACAACCCCTACACAATTTGACAATATCATAGAACATTCATAATATGACAATATTACAGAACATTCACAATATCTAACACAATATCACATAACATTCAAGTATATCACATTCAATACACATCACATTCACATTAATATTGTTTACATTATATGGACTAGTAAGAGTCTGTCGGGTCTCTAAATCTATCATCCTCCACTATAACTTCTGTCCAGTACCATTGGCATATATGGTCTCATAATTTTTTGAGATCTTTGTTTCTTAGGCTCTTCCGAGGAATATCAAGTTTTAAAATTTAATTGTAAAAGGTTGATAGTATTATGCATGTAAACAAATATCACATTGGCAGTATTATATTGATAGTAGTGCAATAATCAATTCTATACCTTAGGGAAAAGTTGTGAGCCGACGGTCAGAATCAGCATGTGATGCATCACATAAAAGCCACACAGGTCATCGCACCCCTGTTGATGACACTGTGAACAAAGAAACTTAAATTAGGAGATGAATAATATATTTTAGAAGAAAAAAAATCCTATGATAGACATTTGTATCTTGGAGCGCTTTCACTTCAGTTCGTCGCCTCGTTTGTTATTGTGTCGCCCAACTTCAGCAACGTAAGACAAGAAAGCCCTACATACATTGGAGAGATGCCATAGAGGTAAAAAAATATCTAACGTAGTTCAATAGGTAAAGTGTTAGGTTAAAGGAATGTACTTACTTCTGCAAAATATGTTTGATCGCATAGTCCATCGGTTTATTTTTGAGAGAGTTAAACATGTAGACTTTGTTTTCACTCGAAACAACCACAAGTAGAACCCAATGGTTGCTTATTAAACGGTACGCAGTGCAAAAAAATAAGTTCATATACGGTTTAAATGCATACAAGTAATTAAAGGGTAAAGTAGTACATACTCCTGGTGGTACGGAAAGAGAATGAAGTCCTTTTTCACCTCAGCATGCAATACCTGCTTGATGTAGTTGACAAGGAACTCCGATTAAAACCTAGCTATGGTCGCAGACACCATGTCGGGGTTGACAAACCCGACAAGGTGTCGACCTGTTACGGCTCGATGCCTCATCATCCTACAACTCATGTCAATTGTTAAAAAACATAATACAAAATCAGTAAACAGTCATAGGGATGAGTATGATGTGATACTCACAGTGTCCAGGATCGTACAATAGAAATATCGATGGCTTTCATTCTGTACAAAAGAGCAGATCCTCAAAACGTGGATAATTTGAGACTGCTAATTTATAAATATGCCATTTCAGCAAATTTATAAACAAGCACCCTCGAACGGGAGATGCAAAGGTTACGCAACCTAAACTTTAGCATTGATCATATTAATTATAGCAACAAAAATGACATGTAAAGTAAAAAACCGCTGTAGAAAATACGATAATAAGAGCAATTTTATCAAGGCAATAATTCCAAGCAAATTATATAAATAGGAATAATCTGATATATGCCACTCCACAATCTGAAAATTCGATGGCATGCGTAAAAAATGCCACTCAATGGCATGATTTTCAACATGCCATCGAATTTCCAATTCCTAGAGTGGCAAATATCCAAATGCCCCAATTAAATAACCATGAATAATCATTATTAATGAAGCATAAGCGTAAATACCAAAATAAGATATTTAATAATATCAAATCAAACATTCTCATAATCAGGTATTTGAGAAAATGTAAAACAATGAACACTAAATGAGGCATAACAACTATCATAAAGCTCAAATTGTATCCTTAAAAACGGAAATGATATGAATAATCTACGAGAGCATGTGAAAATACACAAGAACACGAATAGAGATAGTACGCTGATCCTGCTGTTTTATTTTCACATGTTGTCCTAGGCCTGCCCTGTTGCATGGGGTTTGGCATGTAATTCTACATGTGGACATTCTATTTCTTGCTACTAGGGTTGGAACTTCTTTCCTCTAAACTTAATTATATCCTAGGGTATTCCCCAAATGCAATGTTTCTATGCTGTAAGAACTTCAAGCTTTCATTATGAGGTAGGTATTTTTGCCTTTTATATAAAAGGGAATATTTAGCAAAATAACATTAATGTGCAAGTTGTGTAACATTAGAATGTTAATGAATGCATGGTTGGCTGGTAGCACTCTTGCTAGAACTACCATAACATCTTTTTTAACTTGTCACAGCATCTGCAATGTGCTTTTGTGTTATTAATCTGAAGTCTACCATTATTGACCAGGTATATCAGCTAAGGAAAGATCAATTTTACAATCTTCTGTTATGGTACTAATCATATCATGCAAGGTAAATTTTTTTCCTTCTCAGTCATATATGACATGTCAGATAAAATCTTTTCTTTCAACCAGAACCCAATTATTTTTTGAGGAAAGACTCGTCCTTTCAATCTTCTTTAACTTAGGTTGGTTTATTTCCAAACCCAAACATATACAGACTTGAGAAGAACATATTTCCTTTTTAACTGCATATGTATCAACAGATTATTTCTTTCAGTGGAGTGTTTGTGTAGCGACCCGCCCAATTAGCCCGGGGTAATTAGCAACAGCTGGCATTACCCTAGGTTAATTAAGCGAATCTTGGCATAGTGGCTAACAAAATATCGGGCACCCCGATACTTTATTAGCTACTATACCGTGTTCAGAGTGTTGCAACAGAACAATAATTAGAGACTGAATGTAAATATATTACAAACCAAGCCACGCAGGGCTACAAGTTCGATACATAATTAGACAGGATCCAAGTACAACATAAGCATAAGATATAACTACTAGTTACACAAAAGACCGACGTAGTGTAACACAGATACTCAGCACTCTATTCTCCCTGGTAGTCCTTCGCGTAGGTTTGGTTCTGCGGGTGACCCTCACTCCAAGTCTCATGGTCGGACCAACTGGGATCCACGTCCCAACCAGAAGCTTGACCCTCAGAACAAATATCTAGCAGGGGGAGAGTTAGCAAGAGTGAGTACAGAGTACTCAGCAAGTAATAGTATAGAATGCAATACATGAGTTTTTCCTCCCTTTTTCCAAATCCAGCTTACCTCCTTCCCAAAATCTGATTTTTATTGGAAATAGGTTTTGATTTTCTTTAAGAGTTGCACATTTTAATTCAAGAGACTACTAACACCCGTATATGAGGCAGACTTAGCTTCCGTAGCCTCCAATCCAGGAGACAGGCATGAATTCATGATTTGACCCTGCGCAGGTTTGTACCACTTTACCCATAGTGACCCCTAACACGAGAGGCCCCAGAATGTTTATCACTAGTCCAGTATTAGATCTCCAACCCTGTTACCCGAGTCGCGGATTCCTTCACTAGGCAATCCCGCCGGCTCGCGGCTAACAGTTGTATCAGACTATCCAGGCTACCGTAGCAGCACAACTGATACTCAACCCAAGGCTTTATTCATATATAGCCTGAAAGAAACCATCAGTGTCCCTCACTGGGCCTTCCGGCATACCCATCTTCACACGCGTATTTATCTACTCTTACCCAATGTGGAGATCATAATACCTTCCTAGGACAACCTTTTCTGGTCGATCCACACACTATGGTTGATACTGAAAATACGGCTCATTGCCCGAGTGTAGTTGTTTATCCTTACATCATAGCCTATGTAGAGGGTCCCACCGGCCACATTCCAAGTACCTTGGCCCCCTCTACCCACCATATTAACACCACACCAATATAATAAATAACACAAGCCAGCTGCTCCATTAGTTGGACTTGCCAACACACTCCACACCTCATCATCATCCATACTTTCATTTCCACCACACCACATCTCCATCCATATTCAATCGGGTATTTTCAATTTACATATAGAGTTGCAATGCATGAATGATACTTATAATTATAATAAATCAATTCGAAAACATTTAATGAAATTTGCTCAAAGGAATCTTGCCTGAAGTAGGATTTGCAAGTACGGCCTTGCTCGACAATAGGAGCGGGTGCTCTGACAGGTTCAGCTCTGGACCTGACAAGCACGAAGTATTAATCTACCGAATTGCCCAAAGCAATCCGTCTACCCGAGTCCTTGTTAACTACGCCCGTTACTTAACCCGTAACTTAAATCATCTAACAACAATAATTGCAGCAATCCAATCAATACAATTCTTATCATTTTATACAATCATTAACATGCAATTTTGCAGCTTTTAAGAATTTAATTAAACTTTCTCCTACGATCCAAATACGGCAATTTAAATTACGCGGATGCACAGAAAACAGAAATTCCTATTCTTCTCCTCTTCCTTCTTTTTCTCCTCTTTTCTTTTCCTCTCTTATTTTTCTTTTCTCTTCTTTCCTTTTCTTTTTCTTTTCCTTCCTTTCTCTTCTTCCCTTTTTCTTTTCTCTCTTTTCCTCACTCCCTTCCCTTCTTCTTTTCTGGTGGCCGAAGCCTACCCAGCCCCTTTGGTTTCTTCTCCCGTGCGCTTCTTCACTCGGCTCCCTGCTCCACGCCGCCGCCTCATCGCCGCCGGCCGGCCGGTGCAACGGCGCCGCCGCAGCTCCTCTCCCTGCTGGGTCCCCTTCTCTCCGCTCTCTACCTCTCCCATCCCTCTTCTCTACTCCGCCCTGCCGATGCCTCTGCTCGCTCCCTTCGGTCACCTGGGACCGAACGTCTCCTCTCTGGCTCTCCTGTTCTCCTCTGGACGAAGCCGCCTTGGGTGACGCCTCTCTGGTGACGCCGCCGCTCGCCTCCATCCCCTCTAATCCTCCTCTACTCCCCTCTCTCTACTGCTACTCTCCCTCTACTCCTTACTTGCCCTAATGGCTATGGATAAGAACAAATGTTACTTGGTCTATTCATTTGCCCCTTTTTACTGAATGCTTTACTTTGATTTCGCATTTGAGTTAATGATGAGAACGGATACTACTAGATCTGCCCCTGATGATCTTTTTGCTGGTTCACACATTTTTATTGCAAGTTTTACAATCGATGATGCAAAGGTTCTAGCGGGACGGCAGACTTGGTCTAGCAACCCTAGAATCTCCTCTGAGATTACGAACGTCCCAATCTACTCAGTGCACTAAATAGTCTAGCTACTGCTATTACTATTGTGGATGGTCGTGCACCGAGGGATTTGGTTCGGAGTTCGATTGAGGGAAGAAGATGACGTGCAGCTCTGTTCTTGGGGATCACCGAGTCCGGTTCTTGTGGTTCCTCCTGGTTCTTGCTCGGTTCAGTTGTTCTTGGGGATCCTCCGGTTTCTTGCTCGGCTTGGGGATCTCCTGGTTCTGGTGCGTCTTGTGGCTCTCCTTACTCCTGCTTGTGGACTTCTCCCTGTAGCTTCTGGCTCGGCTTGGGGATCTCCGGCTCCTTGCGCCTTTTTGCTCCTTGCTCCGGTTTGGGGACTCCTGGTGCTGTCGGTCTGCTTCTTGTTCCTCCTTCTTGCTCTCTTGCGCTCCCTCACTCTCTGGACTGCATGTGCTTGAGCGCTTGCTTTCTGTGGTTTGGCTGGAGACTGAGGAAAGAAATGGATGCTTGCTATAAAGGGAAAGGAAGGGATGGGCTGCAGCCATACCTCCCTCCCTGGCTGCCACGAGTGCTGCTTCGGGTGCTGATTGGCTGAGAAGGGCGGTGCTGCTGCTGTGAGCTGGCTGCTAGCGGGGGATGCATTTGGGCGCTGGTTGTGAGCTGGCTGCAAGGCAAGGAGTTGTCCATTGGGTAAAGCAATGGCTCCAGTGGTGGTTCTCTGGTTAAAGCAATGCTACTAGTTATTTGGGCTGCTAAAGGGTAAAGCACTGCTATTTAATCTACGCTGCTACGGATACCCGCAATCCGAACAGGTAAGTACGGATTGCCGAGTGATGAACCGGTCTAGCGAGAGGTGCCGACCTGGCCCTACGGGTCTGGTATCTCGGTGATCAATACCTCGCCTGCGGGTCTGACGGCAATCCTCTTTTCTATTTCTATTCGCTCTATTCGCATTTTTGAATTTTACACTAGCAAAGAACACTAATTAATAGCCTAATTAACCACTAATACTATTATTTAACTAGTTAATATAGTGGGTCCTTACATCCTATCCCCCTTAAAAGGGATTTCGTCCCCGAAATCCGGCTCGACTAGGTAGAGGGCGTCGGGAACAATTAAGATTGCACCACCTGGATGGTTAAATGGGAAATACACCTGTACCTGCATTGGTGGTTCCATCCACCTGCGCTGTCGAGACGAAATTCAATTGAGCGGATCTTGCTGTTGGTGCTCCCTTGTTAGATCCTTTAGATGACATGGCACTGGGGCCTCCTTGACTGTGTCCAACCGATGGTGCACGACTTGGCGGTGTCCCTGAAGCACTTTGTTGCGACTGACCGATGAGAATTGGGCAACTGTACCTCCTATGTCCCTCCTGACCACAATTGTAACACTTGATGGGTACTTGGGGGCAACGATTAGCATAATGCGGACCTCCGCAATGGAAACACCTTACAGATGGATTTGATAGGTTGCTAATGGGATGTTGGGAAGATGCAGACATCTCCAATGGTTGTGGAGAGCTTCTGTTTGGTAGTGGTGGTTTAGAAGGGCCTGGGTAACTGAAAGTAAATGTCGGAGTGTCAAATCTTGCCTTCTTTCTCCTCTCCTCATTCACTTGGGTCTGTATGCTTTCCACTCTGATGGCCTTATTGGCTAAGTCTTGAAACACTGTAAACGAGTGAGTAGCCAAATGCAACTTCAAATATGAATTCATCCCCTTGGTGAACCTATAGATTTTCTTAGCCTCCGTGTCTACCTCCTCTGGGGCATATCTGGATAGCTCATTGAACTTATGCAAATACTCTGTAACACTTTCATTTCCCTGTGTTAAATCCCAAAACTCTTGCTTCTTTATATCCATTTCTCCCTGAGGAACATGGGTGGCGCGAAATTCTGTGGTGAACTCTGCCCATGATACAGGCTGATCTCTTGCACGGATGCGGCAATAGTTTTTCCACCAGGTTGCCGCGGGACCCATTAACTGGTAGGTTGCAAACTGTACTCTCTCCTCCTCTGGACAGCCTAAAGTAGTCAACTTCTTCTCAATCTCCTCAAGCCAATCATCAGCTTCTAGCGGTTCGGTGGATCTAGCAAAGGTAGGTGGGCGGGTTTGAAGGAAATCTCCCAAGGTGGTTCTGTGTCGGGTGGAATGTGGAGTTGCAGGGGTGAGGTTGGTGACAAGGGCTTCGAGAAACTGATTCTGGCTCTCTTGAGCTGTGGCTATGCACACGAGGACTCTCTCTAGTGGGTCTGGATTTGTTGGAGCTCTAGTTGCATTAGCTAGACCTCCCAAAGGTGATGGCTGCCTAGATGGTGCAGGAAATGGTTGGTTGAGGTCATGGAGTGGTGCTTGTAGAGGCTCTACTCCCTCAGGTTGGTTTTCAGTGGCACCTAATCTCAGAATCAAATCTTGTTCTTCTAACTCGCAGTTCGACATCCTGCAAAAGATCAGGAATCCAGGGTGCAACTTAATTAAACACTTGCCCTTAACACAAACCTTTGGTTGTTAGAAGAGTCTCCCTGATTCGAACTATAGATATAACTAAGGAAAGAGTGATGTCCTTAAGAACAGCAGTTTGTTTGCATGGAAAGAAGTCTGATTAATTAAAGGCAAGGGTGAACTAAAACCTTTACAAACAGTTTGATTAAAAGACAAGAAGTATTGTGTTAGCTAGAAGGTCTTAGGGCCAAGTTGTTAAGAGATGGGATAAGAAACCGAGAACTCGCTCTCAATCGCCACTCCCTTTTGAAACTATACAATACCATCTACCTAATCGCCTCGGGGTAAAACACAAAACACTGGATAAAGAAGCAAATAAGGCAAAAGAAAAAGAAACCAGGAAACAATACAACACAGCGAACAAAATCCAGTAAGGAAACGATAAAGAAACATGGTGCACATGCACCAAGAACTAATCAAGACTGACGCACTCGAGCCCACAACGAAACTTAAAGAGCTTAACACAAGAGCAATTAAGGCAAGAAAAGCGACGAAGAATCTCGATGTTTAAGCACCAAGAACTCCTCGAGCTACGTGCTCGAGCCACGCTTGGATTCGCATATCCAAGTACGCCACGGATTCAGCATCCGGGAGCCTTTCCTATCCTTAGCTCCTAGTTCTATGCGCCGTATTCAGCTATTTAGATACTTATATATACACAAGCACATCACAATTGCACAACTGGTTTTCTACGGTTCAGCAATGCAAGACAGCAGGTTAACATGCTTATGCAGTGCATCCTATGCATACTAGTAGGAATTAAAGAATTAAAACAACAATGCTAATGCAATGCAGCTAACCTACCACTCTATGTACGCATGCAAACAATAAATTAAGATGCCATGCAAAGAGATGAACAAGTAGTTGCAATTAACTTATTGATCATGATTAGAACCAATGCTACAACAATGCAATTAATCTATCAACCTATATTCAGAAATATTAACCATGATGATATGCAATGCTAAAAATGCAAATGCAATTTGATGATTACATAAAGAGAGTAATTCTACCACAATAGCATTACAACTACAACACACAAGACCCCATACAACTAGGAACTACACTCGCTGCCCTATCCCCCTTAAAAGAGGATTAACTTACTATTGGTGGCCACTTAACAAAATAAATAATTTAAACAGGGCACTTATTAGTTGACAAGATGAGGATTTCCATATACTTATTGCCATATAGCAGAGTCCTTTTTAGTTTTACTTAGTCTCCCTGTCAGTCTCTAGTTATTTATTTGCGTGGTTCTCGTAACCATTGCTCTGATACCACCTGTAGCGACCCGCCCAATTAGCCCGGGGTAATTAGCAACAGCTGGCATTACCCTAGGTTAATTAAGCGAATATCGGCATAGTGGCTAACAAAATATCGGGCACCCCGATACTTTATTAGCTACTATACCGTGTTCAGAGTGTTGCAACAGAACAATAATTAGAGACTGAATGTAAATATATTACAAACCAAGCCACGCAGGGCTACAAGTTCGATACATAATTAGACAGGATCCAAGTACAACATAAGCATAAGATATAACTACTAGTTACACAAAAGACCGACGTAGTGTAACACAGATACTCAGCACTCTATTCTCCCTGGTAGTCCTTCGCGTAGGTTTGGTTCTGCGGGTGACCCTCACTCCAAGTCTCATGGTCGGACCAACTGGGATCCACGTCCCAACCAGAAGCTTGACCCTCAGAACAAATATCTAGCAGGGGGAGAGTTAGCAAGAGTGAGTACAGAGTACTCAGCAAGTAATAGTATAGAATGCAATACATGAGTTTTTCCTCCCTTTTTCCAAATCCAGCTTACCTCCTTCCCAAAATCTGATTTTTATTGGAAATAGGTTTTGATTTTCTTTAAGAGTTGCACATTTTAATTCAAGAGACTACTAACACCCGTATATGAGGCAGACTTAGCTTCCGTAGCCTCCAATCCAGGAGACAGGCATGAATTCATGATTTGACCCTGCGCAGGTTTGTACCACTTTACCCATAGTGACCCCTAACACGAGAGGCCCCAGAATGTTTATCACTAGTCCAGTATTAGATCTCCAACCCTGTTACCCGAGTCGCGGATTCCTTCACTAGGCAATCCCGCCGGCTCATGACTATGATTGTATCAGACTATCCAGGCTACCGTAGCAGCACAACTGATACTCAACCCAAGGCTTTATTCATATATAGCCTGAAAGAAACCATCAGTGTCCCTCACTGGGCCTTCCGGCATACCCAGCTTCACACGCGTATTTATCTACTCTTACCCAATGTGGAGATCATAATACCTTCCTAGGACAACCTTTTCTGGTCGATCCACACACTATGGTTGATACTGAAAATACGGCTCATTGCCCGAGTGTAGTTGTTTATCCTTACATCATAGCCTATGTAGAGGGTCCCACCGGCCACATTCCAAGTACCTTGGCCCCCTCTACCCACCATATTAACACCACACCAATATAATAAATAACACAAGCCAGCTGCTCCATCAGTTGGACTTGCCAACACACTCCACACCTCATCATCATCCATACTTTCATTTCCACCACACCACATCTCCATCCATATTCAATCGGGTATTTTCAATTTACATATAGAGTTGCAATGCATGAATGATACTTATAATTATAATAAATCAATTCGAAAACATTTAATGAAATTTGCTCAAAGGAATCTTGCCTGAAGTAGGATTTGCAAGTACGGCCTTGCTCGACAATAGGAGCGGGTGCTCTGACAGGTTCAGCTCTGGACCTGACAAGCACGAAGTATTAATCTACCGAATTGCCCAAAGCAATCCGTCTACCCGAGTCCTTGTTAACTACGCCCGTTACTTAACCCGTAACTTAAATCATCTAACAACAATAATTGCAGCAATCCAATCAATACAATTCTTATCATTTTATACAATCATTAACATGCAATTTTGCAGCTTTTAAGAATTTAATTAAACTTTCTCCTACGATCCAAATACGGCAATTTAAATTACGCGGATGCACAGAAAACAGAAATTCCTATTCTTCTCCTCTTCCTTCTTTTTCTCCTCTTTTCTTTTCCTCTCTTATTTTTCTTTTCTCTTCTTTCCTTTTCTTTTTCTTTTCCTTCCTTTCTCTTCTTCTCTTTTTCTTCTCTCTTTTCCTCACTCCCTTCCCTTCTTCTTTTCTGGTGGCCGAAGCCTACCCAGCCCCTTTGGTTTCTTCTCCCGTGCGCTTCTTCACTCGGCTCCCTGCTCCACGCCGCCGCCTCATCGCCGCCGGCCGGCCGGTGCAACGGCGCCGCCGCAGCTCCTCTCCCTGCTGGGTCCCCTTCTCTCCGCTCTCTACCTCTCCCATCCCTCTTCTCTACTCCGCCCTGCCGATGCCTCTGCTCGCTCCCTTCGGTCACCTGGGACCGAACGTCTCCTCTCTGGCTCTCCTGTTCTCCTCTGGACGAAGCCGCCTTGGGTGACGCCTCTCTGGTGACGCCGCCGCTCGCCTCCATCCCCTCTAATCCTCCTCTACTCCCCTCTCTCTACTGCTACTCTCCCTCTACTCCTTACTTGCCCTAATGGCTATGGATAAGAACAAATGTTACTTGGTCTATTCATTTGCCCCTTTTTACTGAATGCTTTACTTTGATTTCGCATTTGAGTTAATGATGAGAACGGATACTACTAGATCTGCCCCTGATGATCTTTTTGCTGGTTCACACATTTTTATTGCAAGTTTTACAATCGATGATGCAAAGGTTCTAGCGGGACGGCAGACTTGGTCTAGCAACCCTAGAATCTCCTCTGAGATTACGAACGTCCCAATCTACTCAGTGCACTAAATAGTCTAGCTACTGCTATTACTATTGTGGATGGCTGTGCACCTGAGGGATTTGGTTCGGGTTCGGTTGAGGGAAGAAGATGACGTGCAGCTCTGTTCTTGGGGATCACCGAGTCCGGTTCTTGTGGTTCCTCCTGGTTCTTGCTCGGTTCAGTTGTTCTTGGGGATCCTCCGGTTTCTTGCTCGGCTTGGGGATCTCCTGGTTCTGGTGCGTCTTGTGGCTCTCCTTACTCCTGCTTGTGGACTTCTCCCTCTAGCTTCTGGCTCGGCTTGGGGATCTCCGGCTCCTTGCGCCTTTTTGCTCCTTGCTCCGGTTTGGGGACTCCTGGTGCTGCCGGTCTGCTTCTTGTTCCTCCTTCTTGCTCTCTTGCGCTCCCTCACTCTCTGGACTGCATGTGCTTGAGCGCTTGTTTTCTGTGGTTTGGCTGGAGACTGAGGAAAGAAATGGATGCTTGCTATAAAGGGAAAGGAAGGGATGGGCTGCAGCCATACCTCCCTCCCTGGCTGCCACGAGTGCTGTTTCGGGTGTTGAATGGCTGAGAAGGGCGGTGCTGCTGCTGTGAGCTGGCTGCTAGCTGGGGTATGCTTTTGGGCGCTGGTTGTGAGCTGGCTGCAAGGCAAGGAGTTGTCCATTGGGTAAAGCAATGGCTCCAGTGGTGGTTCTCTGGTTAAAGCAATGCTACTAGTTATTTGGGCTGCCAAAGGGTAAAGCACTGCTATTTAATCTACGCTGCTACGGATACCCGCAATCCGAACAGGTAAGTACGGATTGCCGAGTGATGAACCGGTCTAGCGAGAGGTGCCGACCTGGCCCTACGGGTCTGGTATCTTGGTGATCAATACCTCGCCTGCGGGTCTGACGGCAATCCTCTTTTCTATTTCTATTCGCTCTATTCGCATTTTTGAATTTTACACTAGCAAAGAACACTAATTAATAGCCTAATTAACCACTAATACTATTATTTAACTAGTTAATATAGTGGGTCCTTACAGTTTGCTCTACTATAAACCTTATGCTATATTTAACAATAAATAATTACCATGTTATGCATTAGTCCTACCCATTGATGTATTTGTTCAGTTTTCTTTTCTAACTGCACAATCACATTTTTTTCTGAATGCACAATCACAATAAACAATTACCAGAACCCAATGTTTTAGCCAACAAACTTAGTGTTTTTATGTTTCAGCTTTTTAGTAATCGGAAAAGACGTGTACAAGAGGACTAATGTTTCAATGGTTAGTGTTTTATTCACCATCCTGGCCTTTACTTCCTCTCGGTTTTTGTCACACTCGGTGCTTATTGCACATTGGACTGGCTTGTTCCAACACATCCCTCTTCTAAGGGCTTATTTCCACATCACATAATTTCAGCAAACCATGGATAGCTGTAAAGAAGTGAAGAAATCACCGAGTGGCTTGGACGGTGCTCGGGGAGGCTCGTGAACGAAGCTCGGGGAGGCAGCGTGGACGGAGCCCTAGGCGGTGAGTCGGAGGCGGCACCGGGGAGGCGGCGTGGACGGAGCCCTAGGCGACGAGGAGGAGGCGCCACTAGGGAGGCAACACCGGGGAGGAGGCAGAGCGAGCTTGGGAGGAGGCGCATTGGAGTCTAGGTTTAGGTTTAGGAATGAGACTGAGGAGTCATGGGGTAAATTTATATGGGTACAACCCCTATTGCTATCGGTTTCTATAAAAACAGATACAAATACAACCCTATTACTATCGATTTCTATCAAAACTGGCACAAATACAACCATTATTACTATCGGTTTTTGTCATGAACTGATACAAATAAGATTATTGCTATCGGTTTTAAAAGAAACCCGATACAAATAACACTAGAGTATTGCAATAGGTTTTCAGTAGGAACTGACACAGATATAAAGAGTATTGCAATCGGTTCTCAATAGGAATCGACACAGATGTAGTATTGCAATCGGTTTTTCAGTCAGAACCGACACAGATGTAGTATTGCAATCGGTTTTTCAATCAGAACCGATACAGATGTGTACTAGTCTGTGAACTGTACTCTTTTATGAAAGTTGCATAGCATCTTAAGTACACTTTGTATTTGGGCAATATGCAAATAATTATAGTTCATTTGCAAAGCAACATCATAAAATCTTTTTTTAATGTTGTCCCTTTAAACCTGGTCTAATCATATAGTGTGCATGCAAGTTGCACTTCAATAACCTCAAACACAACCAACTTCATGTATTCCAAGAATTGTACCTTATACTTCATGTATTCCAAGAAAATTAACTGAGCTCATTGTATGAACTAGCAATGAACGTGGTATAATTTGGGGATTTTTACTCCCGAAGCATTTTAAAACATTTGACATACATATTCATTGTCCATAGCGGTCACATAAACAAAAAATATGACATGACGTGAATGTAATTAAAGAATAATTATTGAATGAATTAACAGATCAAGTGGCATTGAGAAGCATATGTAGTCCCTTTATTTACAATACAACCCTTCTTGATGATCTACACGCATGTAATTTGTTCCATTTGTGTCATCGTCACCGCTAAGACATGCCCTATCTGCAAACGGAGGTATTTCATCGAATTGGTTGTACTCTTCTTCGTCTACGACATTTTCAACTCCAACAATCCACCTCTTGCCATGAAGGATGACGTGCAACCTCGGATCGGCCGAATCACGCACGTAGAAGACTTGAGTTGCTTGCTTCGCAAGGACGAACGGTTCATCTTTTTAGGCGAGTCTATTGAGATCCACAAAAGTAAAACCTCTCTTGTCCTACCACCCACTTGTTCTATAATGTCATATTAACACAAACAAACTTATTCTACATCATTTGAATATCACATGATCAAGTTATGCCAGTTTTATTGTTTAACGCAAATCAAACCTAATTAAACTTATGGACATAAGGAGTCTAGATGATTTAACATGAGTTTAGAAACTTGTTTCATTCAATTTGGAATTATGGTTCAAAAGTTATGACCATTTCGACATGTTCGATTTAAATAATTGAGGAGAAAATTAAAAATACGTTTTCTTCATACCCTAACAATTTTCTGCAATATTTAATTGATACCCTAACAATATTTGCAATATTTAGTTGATACCCTAACATTTTAGCAATATTTAGTTGATACCCTAAATTATGCGTAAAACATAATTATTAAATTATCTGCACATGAATTTATAAATTATGCTTGAAACAAATTTATTTAGGCACTATATTTTTTTAGGCTAATCTAACAGTTTTCTGAGACCACCTATATTTTTCCTACATATATATCAATTATATCGATGAAAAAATAATTACAGAAATTACTAACAGACGAACGAACGACGAACAAGCACGAAAGAATACTTCTTCTCCTCCTCCTTTTCTTTTCTTCCTCCTCCTTTCTTTTCTTCTTCTTTCTTTTCTTTTATTTTCTTCTTCTCTCTTCTTTCTTTTATTTTCTTCTCCTTCTCTTGTTTTTCCTGGCTCTGCTTCGGTCGGTGGCCGGCTCGGTTGGACGAGCTGGTTTTGTGCACGCGCTGGACTGCCCGCTGCCCGGGCCCCTCCCTTAGAGCATCTCCAAGAGGGGGCCTTAAATATGGTCCTAATTTGAATTATAGGGTTTTGGGAAAAAGATTAACTCCAGCAAGGATCCTAAATTGTTAAAATTTAGCAAATTGTTTTAGGGCCCATAAGAGAGTAGCTATATTTAGCAACTCTGTGATTGAGCCCTATCTTCGTTGGGTTTTAGGGCCTAATTGCTGGAGTGAATATTTCGTTGGAGTCCTAAATCTAATTAGTTGGGATCCTAAATTAAAATTTAAGGCTTATTTTTAGGACTCTCTCTTGGAGATGTTGTTATCGCGACACGGTGGCGCGAGCGCACCAGCTCAACGTATATTGTTGAAATACTCTAATAAAAAATACGGGGCAATTCATCGAGGAATTAGCTTCTGGGATGAATTCATCGAGGCACTCGGCTTCATGTACGTTACCACGACACCACCGAATGGCAGACGGAAGGCCCAAAGTATATACGGGGCAAGCCGCAGAACGATTACCCTCATAACATCAGATCACGGTATAGACGCACAAGTGTATCTTTATCTTTACTAACTAGAAGCACTATATTTTCCTTAGAAACAAGGGCGGGAATATAAAGAAGCGGATTTGTGCTCTAGGGGAGTGAACCAAACTTATGGTATACCAGCTTGGCTCTTGGTACGTTTATCGATCTATACCGGCGTACCGTTTCGAGTTTAATATAATAATATATATTTATAAGTATACATATATTTAATTATATACACGCTAAAATTTACTCATAATATTACTTCAAATACATAGTAGGTAAACATCCACACTGACCATCCACTCTCTTGTATTCCCAATATTCACTCCCTTATATTCTGAAAATATTGGCACTAGGGGTAGGTATCGTGGTCATTTGCCTGCACCGTTCTCTTGATTTTATATCCTCCGTAAGTCCGTATCCGGTAAAAATAAGCCAAGTAGGGAAATTACCCTCTTGAGAATACGAATCCACGGCCCTAATATGAGGTATCATCCAAGGTAAGTTCCAAACCGCATGAATTCCATCTTGTCCACTTTGCCAGCCGCCTCCTACAGGCCGGTGACGCGAGCATGACGCGACGGTGACGCCCAACAATGTGCCAACGGGACCAATGAGCAGGTGAGCCGACCTGCATGGCATGAGGCTGGCTGGTGGTTTCTCTTATCCCTTTGCAGCAGCAGCAGCAGCAACAGCGGGAACAGCAATATACATGGCATGGTTCACAAAATTATCGAAAATCGCAGTTTATGACTATATCAAACTGGTTCGTCATTCAAGACCGGTCGATAAACATGTCTAATTAAAAAAATCAAAAAAATTTATACAACGTAAAACCAGTCAATTTTCGATACAAACCGACCGGTTTTAGGTCGACATCATGTCGCAATGTTGAGGTGTTCAATCGGACGGTTAAAACCGGCTGGTTTTCGGTTAAAATCGGCTGGTTTTCAATGAAAACCAATTGGTTTTTGATTTTTTTTTAAACTTTGAATTCTTAACTATTCGGTTTCTGGTGATTTTCCACTTGATTTTTTCGATTTTCGAATGTTGATTTTTCAGCGGTTTTTCGGTTTTGGTTTGGTTAACCCTGATCCATGGTGATCACTGCACAAGGAGCAAGGACAACCCCTCGTCAATACAAGCCAATGCAAATGCGAATATACTTGAAACTATTTCTATTTTACTTTTAGCAAATTTGGAATATATGTGTTGAATTTATGATGTTTTGAAGCCAATGTATAAAGTTATAGAGATGCATATGTAAAGTATACACCTCTATTGAAAACTTCTAGTTCAACAACTCATTAGTGCTAGGAATTACATTTTTTAAAATACTATTGAAACTTCAAGTTAAAGCACAAACTCACATCAGCCACTTATGTGTTGAATTTATTTCCCAGCACACAAGCACAATTACAGGGGTGTTTGGCAGAGCTCCAGCTTCACCAGATTCGGGTATTCCTAACTCCACCAAATCTGTGGAGCTGGAACTATGGGTATATTAAAAGTGTTTAGGTGAGTCATCTTGTTTATATTTTAGAATAAAAAAATAAACTTAATTCACTTTATTTTAGCCTACAAGTTTCACATCTAAGATAGAGCTGAGATCTGGAGCTCTGCCAAATAAGACCTACACCTCTATTGAATCCCATCTTGTCCACTCTGCCAACCGCCCCCTACAGGTCGGTGACGCGAGCATGACGCGACAGTTTCTGAAAATTGCGAAGAGTTTCATTGTAGGTTACATTTTCATCTTCAAGATATCAGCAAAAATGTAAATATCAGCCACAAGCACAAGTTCAACCACAAACTATTTCTATTATACTTTTAGCAAATTTTGAATATATATGTTAAATTTATAATGTTTCAAAGCAAATGTGTAAAGTTATAGAGCTGTATATGTGAAGTGTGCACCTTCATTAAAAGCTCATTAGTGCAAGAAGTTACATTTTTCAAGATATCCATGAAAAGTAAACCCCCATGATACAGCTCACAGCAGCCACACATCACCCCACAAGGCCTGTGCCCTGTAGTAACGATGAATGATGGTGATGCACAGGCGAAACATGTTTCTGAAAATATGAAAATTCTGAGTGTATGCCGTTGGATCAGGTACCAACGTCCCGGATGCCCTCCCACACTACAGGAATCTGTATTATTTTCGTCGGCCAAAAACCGACGAAAATAAGGGCAAAACCGACGAAAATAGCTATTTTCGTCGGTTTGCCGACGAAAATACACCGACGAAATTCTGTTGACGAAAATACAAGTATTTTCGTCGGTTGCCGACGAAAATATAGGTATTTTCGTCGGCCATCCTAGTCGACGAAAATAATAGCCGTTAACCCGCTCGCTGACGTGGCAACTATATTTTTGCTTAGGGCCGATTTAAAATAAGAGCTGACGTGGCCCAGCTTATTTTCGTCGGCCAAAATGCTATTATTTTCGTCGGCCAAGGCCGACAAAAATACGATTTTAAATTTTTAAAAAAAATACGGGAAAATATAAAAATCCTTGAAAAGTAGGAACAAGCATGAATTTTGCAACAGTTCTGTTTGGATAAGTAATACTAGGTAGGATCGTGTCGGGACCCCGAATTTGCAAATCCGGACCCTCTGTGTATTCAGCACTAGTCCAGGAACGCGCTAGTGCACACAGTCTTTAACATCGGTAAATATCACAATCATACCAATCGATATTATCAAAGTACTTTATTTAAATAACCAAAGGGTTACTTGACCTTATGGCCAAGGTACAAATATATGCCTTGCAAGGCGAAACTTATTCAGAGAAAAATAATAGCAGCGGAAAATCAAATAAACTTCGTGGCGCCATCCAAGATACCACAGCAACCTGATCGGGCTCGCATCCCTAAGTAGACGGGTCCTCTTGGAAATCCTCCTCCCCGTGGCGTAGTCTCCTCTTCAAGCGGTGTTGTGTTGAGGCAAGGGTGAGTACTTGGTACTCAAAGAAGTCATGCACGAGAATGCAAGCTAATATACTATATGCATGGCTTGGTACAAAGGAATAGCTCAAGGTATATTTGCGAAATGCTTGACTTTTGACAAGTAATAAAAGTAGATTCGAAGCGGTAGAAATAAGTAAAGCATAAATAACTTTTCAAGAAGTTTAACAAACATTTTTCCCCATCCTAAACCACATTTCCATCATCTTCATTATTAAACCAACCCAACTTTTCAAATCCAAGTTATTTTGAAAATCTAACCCTTGATTGTAATTCAGAGCATTGTCCAAAGATCGTGGACTCGGCTATTTAAATAGATTCTAAACTCTGCAGAGGTTATGCACTTTACCCACAAGATACTGAGTCAAACACCACAAAGGCGAGTTCACGTAACAAAGCCTTTCGGAAGCCTCAAACAACACAGGTGGTCCTCCCCGGTTCGTGCTCTACACCATCCCTTCCCGTAGCCAAGGCGAAGTATGGGCCCAACACCCCGTGCGATGGGTATCTCGGCCACGACCACGATACGCTCCCCGCACAATCACACAAGCGGTGTAATCGACACCACGAGGCTCCACAAGTGAGTCCTTAGCGACTTAGTCAACTAGGGCCGTCCCATTCGACCATGTGGTTGCAAGTATGACCCAGTTCAAAGGCTTGCAAGGTTAAGTCCTTAGAGTGACCAGGGCAAGACTACCGAAAAACCAAATCAACATCCCCAATGCCACAATGGCCCACTGATTACTCTTGCCACATGCCCCAAATCGAAATCATTTATCAAACCCCGCTTGATTACCATGCACCACGTGCCATCAACATCACATGATACTTTTTCCAAAAGCAGGTTCAATATATCATTAAGTCAATATTAACATTTGATTGTCCAAAATCATGTTATGAGCACGTAGCGTGTCTAAGCAAGATACTACAACGATCTAAACCCATGTTGGCAATTTAATAATGTCCAACTAGTAAACCACAACTAGGGTGACAAGGGATCATGGCACATACTTAGATAATCAAGGTGTCATACAACAAATTGGTATTTATCTAACCCCCATGTTTAAACAAAGTATCTTTCTAATTGATCTAGCATGCAATAGTTTAAATCAAAATAGATTTCGAAATAGGATCAACATGGTCAAAGCACAACTTGCCTTCAAAAAGTACTTGCTCTTGGTCTTGAGTTGGATCCTGAATCAACACTTCTCCTTCGAATCCCTCCGGCACTTCAACGTCTACTCGTAAAGCGTGCAAATAGCAAATACCCAAATAAACAATAGGCAAAAACATCCCAAAACTCCAAATAAAATCCATAAACAGAGAGAACATAATTTTCTGGATTTTTAGAAACTGAATAAATCAAATTTGGAGTTAAGACGCAAAAGTTATGATTATTTAAAGTTTAAATAATCAATTAAATAATATTACAGAGAAAAACTTTAGTCTAAAAATTAAATAAAATTCATATTTAGGTAGATCTCAATTTTATACAAATTTAGAAATTTGAATCACTCAAATCGGAGTTGAAACGCAAAAGTTATAAGCGTTTGAAGTTTTGAAATTCAAATCAATTATTAAACCGATTTATTAAATCATTTTCTTTTTCGGAAATTAATTATTGCGTCAGCATGGACACGTGGCAGCCTCTGATTGGTCGGTGGCCGACGTCGGCCCATGGGCGTGGTCCACGCCGGCTCGGGTCCACCGTGGACTCGGTCCACGACTCCACGTGAGGCGACATGTGGGCCCACTCGGGTGGCGTCATCGGCCCGGCGTCGGCGAGGCTCGGCCACGGTGGCGACATGTGGGACCTTGTGACGTCATGGGTGGCGTCGGCGCTGGGACAACGGCCGACATGCGGGCCCTCGACACGCGGGCCGGCGTGTCGGCGTCCTACTGCCCAGCGTGCGTGGGCGGCGCCCGACCGCGTCGGTCCAACTTCCCGACACGTGGCGCAATCACGGCCGTTGGTTTGAAAATCAACGGCGCGGATTAGATCCAGGGTTAACACGTTGAAACTACTCGTTGATCGTGGGCCGTTCGATTTAGATCGGATGGTCCAGATCTAATCCTATAATAACACTACTCCAAGACGCGTGGCAATTGTGAACCGTTGGATCTTGATCCAACGGCCCAGATCCAATCGGGTTGGGGACACGTGAACTCACCTCAACCGTCCGATCTAGATCCGACGCTCACCGAGCTCGCTGGTCCGGCGATGAAAGCGGCGAGGCTTGGGCACCGGAGACGAACGATGACGAGCCCGACGGCGTTTCGGGTTGCTCGGCGAGATGAATCCTTCCTTCGGTGCGTCTCACACGGTGGTTCCGGATCTGGGCTCCTTCGGCGAAGACGACGGACGGCGGCGACCGAGCAAAACCATGGCGGTCACTTCCTCCAACTACGGCGAGCTCGAGACGGCAATCAAGTGGCGGCTCAAAGTAGATGGCTCGGGAACGGGTGCACAAGGATGAGGGCAACCTCGGGGACGTCTCACGCTTTAAATAGCCTCGGCGTTCGCGCCGAGACGGAAACCTAGTTCTACACGGCGGCGCGGCGGCGAGTCCGGCTTCGGTCTCGGCGAAGACGACGACGCTCGGCCGTCCACGTGGCACGATCAACGCCACGATCGACGGGCGCGATCGGATCCGGGCCGGATACGGCTCGAACCGTGACGGGCGGATCTCGGTAGTTGGATCTTGATCCAACGGTTGGGATTGATTAGGGTTTTGAATTTGGTTTGATCGAGTCACGTGGCTCGGTCGGACTCGAGTCCGACTGGGTTCCGACTTCGATCGGATGAACAGTACTTGACCCGAGTTGAATTTCCAGCGATTTAATATTTAAAATAATTCCCAAGAATTCATTTAATTCATTAAAAATAGCAAATGACTCGTAAAAATTCGAAAAATTACGGAAAATACTTTGGATCATTTTGGACTCAAATAAAATATTTCCAACAAAATTTTATTTGCAAAATTAATTTCTTCAATTATTTCAAAATGGAATAAATTCAAATAAATTCCAAATAAATCCAAATAAATTCCAGAAAATTCCAAAAATTCACCAAAGTGCCAAACCACACATGAATTTAAGAAAAGCAAAATTTTGGGGTGTTACAAACCTCCCCCCTTAATAGAATCTCGTCCCCGAGATTCAGGGCTTACTAAAGGAATAGGTTTGGAAACTCTTTCTTCAAATCCTCTTCAAGGCTCCCAAGTCGCCGCTTTCTTCATGGTTGCTCCACCGAACTCTCTGAAACGGGTTGACTTGTTTCTAGTTTCTCGATCCATTGTGTCCAGAATCCTCACGGGATACTCCTTATAAGTCAAATCCTCTTGCAACTCAATTGATTCTAACGGTGTCTGTTCCTCAGGAACTCGGAGACACTTCTTCAACTGGGATACATGGAATACGTCATGCACTCCTGCCAACGACTGTGGCAACTCCAGCTGATAGGCAACTTCGCCTCTGCGACTCAAAATCTTAAATGGTCCAACATAACGGGGTGCGAGTTTCCCTTTGGCATGGAACCTCTTAACTCCCCTGAGAGGCGTAACTCGAGGTATACAAAGTCTTACGGTTCAAAACTCAAGTCTCGGCGACGATTGTCAAGATAACTCTTACATCGAGATTGGGCTATCTTCAACCTTTCCCTAATCATGGCGACCGCTCTTGACCTCTTGAAGAATATCAGGCCCAAAGACACGGCGGCCACGGTCTCATTCCAATTCAAAGGCGTCCGACAGTGGTCGACCATACAAAGGCCTCAAAAGGTGACATCTCAGAACTAGCTTGATAACTATTGTTGTAACTAAACTCGGCATACGGCAAACTCTTATCCCAAGATGTAGCATAAGCCAATGCACAAGCTCTCAACATATCTTCCAGACCTGGTTGACTCTTTCGGTCTGGTCCGTCCGTCTGTGGATGATAAGTCATCTTGAAGTTCAAACGGGTTCCCATGGCTTCATGCAACTTATTCCGAACCTTGAGGTAAATTGGGTACCTCTGTCCGATACAATCCTCTTTGGCACTCCGTGCAAGCAGATAATCCCGATCATGTACAATTACGCTAATTTATCTCCCGAGTAAGTGGTCTTCACGGGATAAAATGGGCTACTTTAGTCAAGCGATCCACTATAACCCATATGGAGTCATAACCTCCTTGAGTCTTGACAAACCGGTAATGAAATCCATTCCGATTTCCTCCCACTTCCACTCGAGGTATTTTCAGCGGTTGTAGCAATCCTGCTGGTCTCTCGATGCATTGCCTTGACTCTACGGCATACGTCGCACAAGGCAACATGCTCGGCAACTTCACGCTTCATACTCGGCCACCGTAATCTCTCCTTGAGATCTGATACATCTTGGCGCTTCCAGGATGAATTGAGTACTTGGAGTCATGGGCTTCTTCCAAAATCAGTTGCTTTAACTCCTTGTTGTTAGGCACACAAATGCGATCCTTCATCCACAACGTGCCTTGCTCATCCAACTTGAAGTCCTCTGCCTTGCCTTCCTCCTTGATGGACTTAATCCTGCGGATCTTGTCATCATCCTTCTGTCCTTCTCGGATCTGATCCTCTAGGGTAGGCTTTACTTCCAATGCGGCCAAGAATCCGCTAGGTACTACCTCAATCTTCATTTTCTGAAAATCCTCACATAACTCATCCTGACTTATGGCTAGCAACGTACTCACGGTATGGCTTTTCCGACTCAAAGCATCGGCTACTACGTTGGCCTTCCCGGGATGGTAATGGATTCCAACATTATAGTCTTTGATCAACTCTAACCATCTCCTCTGCCTCATATTCAGATCCGACTGGGTGAATATGTACTTAAGGCTCTTATGATCCGTATATACTTCACATCTGTTTCCGATCAGATAGTGACGCCATATCTTCAAGGCATGCACTACTAGCCTAACTCTAGGTCATGTGTCGGATAATTCTCCTCATGCGGCCTCAAGCGCCTTGATGCATAGCGGCGACCTTTCCAATCTGCATCAAGACACATCCAAGTCCTTGACGCGATGCGTCACAATAAATATCGAAGCTTTGAGCAACATCCGGTAGAACTAACACCGGTCGATGTCAATCGCTTCTTGACTCCTGAAATCCTTTCTCACATTCGGCGTCCATGCAAACTTCTTTTCCTTCTTGACAATTGCGTAAGAGGTTTCGCAATTGTCGAGAAGCCTTCAATGAAACGGCGGTAGTATCCTGCCATTCCAAGGAAACTCCGAATCACGGGTCACCGTCTTTGGTCGTTCCCAATGTAACACGGCTTCTACTTTGCTTGGATCTACTGGCGACTCCTTCTGCGGTCATTACATGTCCAAGAAACTCCACCTTGTCCTTCCAAAAATCACACTTGCAGAACTTGGCGAAAAGTTGTTGTTCCTCGACTTTTCCAAAACTCGCCTTAAGTGTTCGGCATGTTCGCTCTGTCTTGGAGTAGATTAGGATATCGTCTATGAACACGACGACAAACTTGTCCAAATATTCCATGAACACCTTATTCATCATATTCATGAAATAAGCCGGGCGCATTCGTCACCCCAAAGGACATAATCAGAAACTCGTAATGTCCATATCTTGGCGAGAATGCGATCTTGAATATCTTCTGATCGGATCTTCAACTGATGGTATCCCGATCTCAGATCAATCTTGGAGAAAACTCCGGCTCCTCTCAACTGATCAAACAAATCATCAATCCTGGGTAGCGGATACTTATTCTTCACGGTGACCTCATTGAGTGCACGGTAGTCAATGCACATCCTGAAACTCCCGTTGGAGTAATAATCAATAAGGCAATCTAGCATGTAATATTCTTTTCTATGATACCAACTATTCTGCTCATCATTTCTGGGAGTATGCTTCCCCCCATTGGAGTTTCCTCATTCTTGAAGAAAATAAGGGCATAAACCATCAGGAATGTTTAATAGGCCATCATGATGATGTAAATGCTTCAGTATGGAATGATGTTACATCATAGAGATAGGAAACTCTAGAACAGGCAATGGCAGAACGACATCTACAAACATCCTATGAACCACAGCAACACTGGCTAGAGCATGCAGTCATAATTTTTTTTAAAAAAGCATAGCATCATTATTAATATGAATAACTCAAAACAGAACCTACGTATAAACCTAAAGGCAGGGCTACATAAGATTTAGTTAATGGAACATCCATATTTTAAGACAAACTATTAAAACAAAACATTACATTAATTATGTAACAGATTTAGCAGTTTTGTTTAACAAAATAGTCTGGCTATTTGGGAACAGGAATAGGAAACATATACAAATAAAAGGAGATGAACTGGGTAATATAGTTGTGCAAGGAAAAAAACACTTGCCTAATTCACATGGATCAATGAAGTTAAACCTTAGAAGGAGGATAGCCGGCAACACACTTGAGCTAAAAGCATATGCCACCTAGTATTGTGCTCCATGAAAAAGGATAACTTATTCGAACCCCCTCTGTCGAACAAAGCATCAATCAGACAAGCTAAGATAACATTCTATGAGGTGGCATCATAATAATCAATAAGGTCATTAGCAATCATAAGGAAGGTCAAAGCGTGTATAGACACCTTTGTGGGAAGTTACGTGTCGGAGTGGTGAGAATCATAGAACGAACCCATCATCTTAATTTGAGCAATCTAAAAATCCTTTTGCGGTGATGTGCGCAAGTTGAAACATGGTGAGATGAATGACATGGCCACCACTTCACTACTTCAACCTTGTAAAATCAAGCGATTCACAGGAACTCCAGATGAGTAACATGCTCCAGAAAAGGAAACGAAAAAGGATGCCCTTTCGTCATCTCCACAAATATGGAAAAAAAAAGATCTGATTGAGCAATAGAGGGAACTCCATCGGTGCCAGTTCTAGCATCATAATGAAACAAACAAACACTAAGTCACAACAAAGAATATTTTCAAGGTAAAAAAAAAGATCAACGATGAACTATAGGATGATGGCTACCTAAACAAAAAAAAAACTATAGGTAAGCATCATCTGGAACTAAACAATGGCAACGGTAGCCAACCTAAACCTATAATGTCACCAACAATATAGTTGTAACTATAAATCTGAGGATATGCCCCCAACTGGCAAGGAAAATTAAATAAAGAATGCACAAAACAGCTAGAAGAATATAGATTTTATGACTCATCTATGAAAGAAGCTGCTGCGACAAAGAGAGATAACACACATGATCCAAGAATAGGCTAGATGGCTTCAGCTGTGTAGAACAATTAATTCATCCAAAGGAATAAACTATGCATAATAATCCATCTATAATGGAGGCTTTCGATATAATAAGCTAAACAAAGAGGAGTCTAATGCATTAAAACTTGCACAACCTATATAGGCGAAGGCACCAAGCAAGAAAACCAGGAATTGACCTTGAAATCTAAATGTCCAACTTCAGAGAGGAGTAAACATGAACATGTTAACTTCAGCATATGTGGGATAAGCAGTATCCACAAAAGAAAACTATAACTGTGCAATGTGAGGACCTGAATATGTAGGAGAAACTGAGAAAATGGTTGATCAGACGCTACAACAGTAGAAATGTCAAGGAAATTACTCCGCTCTCTGTTTTTCATGGAGAAGCAGCAAATACGACACATCAATAGCATGCTAGCTATACCAACCAGGCATAATGGACAAATGAAAGAAATTTCAAAGAAAATTGAGTTCAGAAATTAATTCAATACGATTGTACCTGATGACAGCTGAGATGCCAAAGGCAAAAGGTAGTATTCGCTACAACAACATAAATATTTTTGTGCTCAAATTATTTAAAAGATAAAATTAAGAGTGTCTCATATTTTGTTCTAGTTCTTAAAGAGGTAAAACAGCAAGTAACAGCCCACTACTAGAAATGAGAAGAAGTAGGAACATCATAGCAAGCAGTATTTAGTTGAACTTGAATGTTTTGAGTGGTAATAAAACAATCCGAAGAAAAAAAGATGATCTATCAAGATTTCAGTATATGATGTGTTATTAGAGAAACAACACAGCGAAAACTAAGAAGCGTTGTACAAGTTACCCACAACATTCAATAATTCAAGAATGAGTGTGGAAGTTGAGAAGCATATATACATTTAATTTCAGTTTTTAATTGCAGGACTTGAGTCTGTGGAGCTCACCTTTATTGTCCGATTAAGCGAGAACCGATCTGAGAACCATTCATTCCCTGGTTCAAATGCTATTATCATGACATCAACAATTCAGAAGTAGCCGTATACTGCAATAAATACAATAGCACAAACAATACTTGTATCATACAAGGCAAGACAATGACCAATCGGCCATAGAAACAAAGACAAGTGAGCAAACTGTCGATGACCCAGGAATTGATAGTACAGTTGTGTTTTTCCGGCATCTGTAGAGTCACCGAAAAATTAAAAAGGGGAAAATTCGGTGCCAATAAAAAGAATAGAGTCATCAAGTTAACAAAAGGCAAGAGAGTATGAATGCTCTTACGATGCTTTTGGTAGCATAAGAGGTGCAGGATGATGGCATTACTACCCCTTCCCTAGGATCTTTTGTGTCTTGAGCACCTAACAAGATAGTTGTGAGCTCAAATAAAATGAAATCCGATAGTAAGGTTACATGGGAGTTCACGTCAATCATGGTGCTAGCAATGTAAGAGCAATTGCAATTGCGCTAGCATTCCAAATTGCACCTTAAATCCTCCTTTTCCTAGGTTCATCACTTGCTGGCATGAAAGCCATTCTAGCTCACCAATTGTTCCCAAATACCAAGAGATTTACTTACAGCGACAGATGTTTTCATCTAACAAAAGCGGATAGCAAAATTTACTTGGAAGCGGCAACACGTTGGAAGGAGCGGCCCCTTTCTTTGCCCTCATCACGATCGGCGATCGGCCAGGTTCTTGATAAAGACCGTACTCGCATTCACCTGTGAGAAACCATTCCACCACCAATTTTGGGGTTTATCACTCGATCAAATGAATCCAACAAGCAGAGTCTTGAGATGAGGGCACGAACCTTACGGCCGATCACGGATCCTCTTGCGGCATCCCACCGCCATGAGAAAGAGAGCAAGCGACAAAGCGGTCGATGACGGGTTAGGGTTTTGGGGTTAAGGAAGAGGGCAAGCCGTTTACTTCTCCACCGGCTTGAGCGACTTCAAGCTCAGCTTCTTTAGCGATTGCGGCTCCACCGGCTTGGTCCCTGCCGCCGCCATCGCCATCGCCGTCTTCGATCTCCACAAAGTCGCTTCGCTTCTCGTCTCCGCCCCTTTTTTTATTTTCCCCCCAGTGTTGGTAGCTGGCGAATAGGGGGTGGGCACGCGGGACTCGGGGGCGGACCCGGCCGGGGTCAAGCTGGGGAGGCGGGGCGACGACGTCGGGCGTCGAGGTGGCAGCCAACGCGGCGGGGCGGGCGGGAGCGGGGAGTCTTGGCCGGCCGGGCGAAGCGGGCGCGCGGGTAGGCGAGGGTGGATCAGCGGCATGGGGCGAGCACAGACGGTGTCTGCCACGTGGCCGGAGGGGGCGGCGGTCAGGCGCGGACGTGGCGGCGGGGGCTGAGGAGTAGGCGCGCGCGAGGGCTGGAAAGTTTTGGCGCTGGCGGCGGGATAGGGCAACCTATACCCATTAGTTTTCGTCGGCTTCTACCCTAGCCGACGAAAATAGAGTCCGAATTTCGTCAGCCATTCTAACCGACGAAAATAAACTTGATATTTCCGTCGGCTTATACCCAGGCTGACGAAAATAATACTATTTTCGTCGGCTCCATTTAAACCGACGATAATACTGACTATAATCGTCAGCTTGGAAAATACCGACGAAAATAATTTAGGCCGACGAAAAAGTAACGAATTCTTGTAGTGCCACCTCTAAAATGGGTATTTCGCAAAAAAAAAAAAAAAGAAGAAGACAACCTTAAGGTATATTTTGCAAATCAGAAAAACTAAAAAACGGTATACCGTTGCAACGGTATACCTCTGAAACTCATGAAACTTATGATTTTTTGCACTGAAACTCATGAAACTTAGCACTAAAAACTGATAAAACATGAAACTGATGAAACTAAACACTGAAACTCATGAAACCAGCACTGAAACTGATAAGTTTCATAAGTTTCATGGCTATACCGTTGCAACGGTATACCGTTCCCTAGTCACTCTCTTTGCAAATAACTACGTAATCATTGTCACCTTTCCTCTCCAATCCTCGTCAAGTCAACATATTCATCTTCAACAAAAACGTTTGTTGCAAGAAGTTACATTTTCGGGAATTGATCAACAATACAAGAAGTTGAATTTTCGGATTCATGGGACATTTTTGTCTTGAAGAAAATGCATTCGGATTTCATCTTCAAGAAGAATGCAAGAAAAAATTCATTCCGATTTCATCTTCAAGAACTTGCATCCAGATTTCATCCTCAAGTTGCATTTTCGTGATTTTATCAACAAAAAGTGCAAGGAGTTACATTTTCATCTTCAAGATACCAGCAAAAATTGTGAAGAGTTTCACGTTTGTAGCCTTCTCGATTTTTTTTTACAAAACTAGTCTTGTGCTGAACAAAATTACAAAAATAGCCGCTAGACACACCCCTACCACTCCAGGCAAGCTTGGAACGCGGCGAGTGGGCGCTTGCTAGGTTGCGGGCACGGGGCGAGGCGAGGGGCCTAGGCGGCAGTGTTAACAAAATCAACGAAAATCGCGTGATTTTTGCCCGTATCGCCGCGGTCCGATATCAAATACTGGTCGATAAACCGGTCCAATTAAAAAAAAAATTCGAAAAAATTCAAAATTTTGAAAAATTTACGTGTCACAAACCGGTCGAAAATTGGTGAAAATCGCTCGATTTTCATAAAAAATTGACTAAAATCGACCACTAAAAAAATTCACCAAGTTTGTCGATTTTCCACGAAAATCGTTGATTTTCCACTGATAATCGTCGATTTTCCACGATAATCGACGACTTTTGATTTTTTTCAAAAAAAAAAATTGAATTTTGAGTTCGCGCGATTTTCGCTGCCGACGCAATAGCGAAATTCGTGGTCTAAACGGTAAGGTGAACCCTGCTAGGCGGGCGCGTGCACAGGAAGGCAAGCATGAGTGCGCGCACAAGTGCTTGCAGGCGGGGCGGGGCGGTGGGCCTAGGCGGCGCTACCCCACCGTGGAAGGTGGCTTCTACATTTCTTGGGCGCAATAGGGGTGGGCTAGGGGGTCATTTTTGCAATTTTGTTTGACATGAGACTAGTTTTGCAACAAAAAATCGAGGAGGCTACTACAGTGAAATACTCAAAAATTGCATGAATAAATTCCACAATAAATGGACCCCTTTTTCCATCGATGAAAATTGAATGAAAAATTCCCCAAAAAATCAAGAACATGGCCCCGTAGTTGTGGAGCGGACAGCATGATGGCGAAGGCGCCGACGCTGGAGAAGAAGACTCTATCGGATCCGAAACACCGTCTTCGGTGCATTGACGATGGAGGAACGATGGGGAGGTCCAACGCCAGCGATGGACCCGTCAATGGTAGACGGGAGTGAGAGATTTGGGGAGAGTGGTCTGAGGAGGATGGGAGCAATAATCTGAGGGTTTATTTGCAAGATGTTTGGGGCGGGAGAGGGAGAGGGAGAGGGAGAGAAAGATTGACCTTGGTACACAATCCAACGGTTCATATTAAAATTTTCAGAAAAGTGGACATTTTCACCTGATATGTTCTCGGCAAAATAGAAACTTCTCTCTCTCTCTCTCTCTCTCTCTCTCTCTCTCCCTCATCCTGCGAACAAGTTCTCACCAAAAGGAGAGGCACTTCACTAGCACATGTGACAGCTGAACCAACAACAAGCAGGCCATAACAATGGCTTAGAGGTTACATATAGACACAGGACAGTGCTGCTTCTAAATTCTAATGATGATGGAAGCTCACACTGCATGTTCGCAAGACACAAAGGTATGGTGATGACTGATGAAAAGTTGAAGAAGGCCACCAGAAGAATGGGATCATTAGACCTTTTCTTCTGACTTTGGTGCTTCTGCTGCACATTGTTGTCTTGTCTGCTGAAACTAGTGGAATGTTGTAGGTAGAAAGCTGAGATTTCTTCCATTGTTCATCAAAAAGCCAAACCATGGAGAAGATTAGCAAACGCTTTCAGACTTTCAATTGTAGCATATCTGAGTTCAAAAACAAGAAGCAATGTTCTCGACTGTGTTTTGGTGTCAGTGACATGTAGACCTTGAATATGTCAGAAGGCCGAAATATTAGGAGTGAGTACATCTATCAAAGTGGAGGCAATGTACAGATGTACAGCCAACCAAACAGCTGAACTATACAACCAACATGGACCAAGTACTGCATCAGGTTATTAACATATAACCTCGTGATAACATGCTGAAACTAGTTTTTCAACAGTACAATTATAGGCAAACCTAATTAAGTAACTTTGCAGCACTACGTCACTTCTGGCCTGATCTTGGTTGAAATCTGGCAATAGAAGTATGTAGTAGAGAAAAAGAAGAGCACATGACTTGAATCTTGATCCTATGTTATTTCATTGTTCTTGCCTTCTTGGTTCAAAGTTAATTCAAGTGCCTGTGCTTTATAATCTGTTACTCTATACAGACCAATTTAGTCATTGTGAAAACTATACGTGGACCATGGTGATCTTATTCTTCAGATAGTATTTTTGCTTCTAATAAGTGGAGCCTTCAATTGCGCACAGACCAATAAGTTCATCATGCATGTAAGCAATCGACTGTCTAAAATTCACAGAGCTGTTGTCAAATTGAACAGACGGCCGAATTATGCACTCCAGAAACCCCATATAGAAAACTGAAAAACCTATATTGACACAAATTACAACATTTTTGCAACAACTATTGCCACATTTGAGCATTTCTCTGCACAAATAGTACCATGAACAATGCCTTAACCTAACCTATAGAACAAAATTGATCCAAATAGAACATGAAAGATTGAACAAGAGAGTCAAGAATGCGATAAACTTAAATTAAAATTACAGGAGTATTTTTTTCTCTCCTTGAAAGACCATGTGGCGGTCTATCTATATTTTGTAATGAGTAACTGAATTTATTTGAGCTAAGTGTGCTCGGTTTAAGTTTGATTTGAATTAGATTTGAGAAATTGGATTATTATTGCATATCATGTTGGACATTACTATATGATGTGTTTCCTTGTTTTTGACGGTTGCAGGATGTCGGTGCGAGGTCATGATGAGGCGGAGAATGATCGAGACTAGGCGAGGTGCACCGGAGGACTGGATGGTCTGGAATCGCCGGAGTATGACTAGAGACAGAGTTGCTGCGTGCCGAGAAGACAAGGGAAAGGCTGAGATGCTAACTTAGAACTACTTGGATCAAGGAGAGTCGTTGGATCGCGGTTTAGAGGATAGAGGAGCGGTCAAGTTAGCTTAGTGGATAAAACCCATTTGTTAGTGGGTTTCGGGTTAGCCCATGTGTGAGTAGGTGAATCTCAACCCTTGATGAGGTTTCTTGAGGGCCAAGAAGGTCATCCAAGGATAGAGATTGTTTGAATCAATCCTAGCCCTTGAAGGGGTTGCTAAGGATTGAAGCAACTCATCTAAGGGTGTAGAATGATTCATGGTTGCTATAAATAGAGGGGTAGGGGTATGCCTCTTCCCTCAAGTCTTTGGAGAAGGATTTTGGTTGTGCTCCTTTGAGTTTTGCCCACCTTGTTGTGAGGCTTTGTAAACCATTCCTCTCAAAGCAATGAAAGTTTAATTTCATCCTCTATTCTGAATTTACTTTCTGCATTTACATTATGTCTTTACTTACACAATTTAAATTTAGTATTTACTTTACGCACTTACATTCTCGCAATTTAATTTTCGCAAGTTGGATTTGCCTCCCCTCCTTCTACTTACTTTTGCTTCTTTTTGTTGAAGATGAGTAATTGATTGGATTAATATTTTCTCAGATCATATCCCAATCCTCTAAGCAAGTCTTGATCAATCTTTACGAGAAACTGATCTTTTTGCTTAAAACGGAGAATCTTTGGTAGATCGTGTTTCTATCTTGATTTCTTGCTTGCTTTAACGTGTGGGGCAGTACCCAAGATCATCTTAATCATCTAAACCCCACGAGCAAGTTCAAGATCAAGGTTTTGAGTTTATTTGCTTTAAGTGAAATGTTTAGTTGATCTTTACTTGTCCAATAGGTGGGAAATTTTAATTTGGGATCATTCACCCCCCTCTGATCGCCATCTTGACCTTTCAATTGGTATCAGAGCCGATTCTGCTCTTTTTAGATCTTGACCGGTCTTAAGAGCCATGGCGACGGACAAATACTCAACTAAACCTCCGATCTTTTCCAGACTCAACTATCCCTTCTAGAATCGAGAATGGAGTCATATATCACTACCCAAGGCTTCCTGATTTAGCAGAAGGTGAAGCACCCGTATGAGGTTCCGGCTGATGAAAACGTCAATACCGCAAATTTGGCTAACGTTAAGGCAAATGCAAGGGCAAGGAATATCCTCATACAGGGCTTAAGCCGTAGTAAGTATGACCGAGTTTCTCATCTATGATCTGCTCATTAGATCTGGATGACCCTCGATGCTTATCATAAGGGCACCACTCAGATCAAAATAATGAGACAAGATCAATACAAGCGTGACTACAACAAATTTGAATAGCACACTGGTGAGAGTCTCGATGAGTGCTTTGGGCATTTCACTAAGATCCTTAGTGATCTCCGATCAAATGGTTGCACGTAATCTAATTCGGAGAACGCTGGGCATTTTCTAACTGCACTTGAAATGAGAGTTTGAGAGATGAAGGTGACCACCATCAAGGACACCACTGACTTACTGACTTTGGCTCTTGACAGGCTTTATTCCCAACTCAAGACTCATGAGATTGATGCCGTGTCTTGTAAGACCAAATTGAAATCGATGACTTTGGTCACCGATCCCATTAGATCTTCTTTTGGATCTTGTTTTGATTTCTCTTCTACTCTCTCTCTCTCTCTCTCTCTCTCCCTCTGCTCTTTGCGCGTAAGTGATAAAATTCTAGAAAATTTTCAAAAAATGAGCTTACTCTTGTCGCTCGCAAATTTTCCAATATTTACGAGAGAGTAAGAGAGAGGAAGAGAGGTGGCATGATCACATATTTCGAGTGTGGTGGCCCCAACCACATTCAGGCAAACTGCCCCAAGCTGGAGAAGGGCAAGAACGACTTCGGCGATTCGAGCAAGAATGACTACACTGACAAGAACCGCAATAAGAAGATACCAGCTCGCGAGCCGGCGTGAGAGAAGAAGTATTGTAACTTCACCAAGAACAATAAGCTCTTCCACCGCGTTCTCACCACGCTCGATGATATTGACATCTCCGACATAGAGATATGGAGCGACGAAGGCGATGATGATCCACGAGAGAAGACGAAGGGTGGTAAAGATTTCTCCAGCATGTGCTTCTTGGCGGACGTCAACGGCATCAGCAACGACAATCTTCTCAGCGACGCCGATTAGGTACCCACCTACGACGAGCTAAATGATGCCTTTTGTAAATTAGGCAAGTTTCATGCTAAGACTAGGTCGAGATGTTCAGAGTTAGAGAAGGAGGTAAATAGTCTGTCACAAGAGTTAGCTTCGCTTAGATCTTCTGCCTCCCGTGACACTGATTGCTCTATATGTGATGCTTTGCTTGTGGAGCTAGAGAACCTAAGGACCTTGGATGATAGTGTGGTTTCTGATTTTGAAGGTCTTAGGTCGAAGAATGATAACACTTGTTCTAATGATCCTATTTCCTGTAGGTGCTAGTTTTCTTCATGCTCACACGACTGCATCTTGTAATAATTTCCCTAAACTACTTGCTGAAATTGATGCCATAAGTTGTTACCTTAGGAAGCTTTCTGCTAAGAATGATGAACTTGAACTGCAAACTTCTAAGGACCCAATCAGCTCATGTGAGGGCTGTAGGCAACTAAAACTTGACAATAATGCTCTTGAAGTCAAGTGTGTTGAACTTGCTAAGAACTTACTAGCTAAGTCACAAAATGGTTACTTGTTGTGTATTACGGTTAAGGAGAATGTGGATAAAATCCATGTCGAGCTTATAAAGAAGTTAAAGGCCCATGTTTGTAGAATTAGAAATACTCCTTCTGTTTCCTGTAAGGTCCTCAAGATTGAGACAGCCGTGCATAGGGAGAGATATGCACACGCTGTTCGTTCTTCTCCTTCCGGCTCTTCTTCTACTCCTTTTTGTTGCTCTTCATGTGTCTCACTTTTTTGGGAGTGTTGGTATCTTATGAGCAATCTCGAGAAAATTGTTGGAGGCAAAAAGAAACTCAATCTCATCTTAGATCAATCCAAAATAAGTAGATTCAATCAAAGTCTAGAGTTTGACTACTTTGAGCACGCACGAGCACATCCACCTATAGTTATGCATGCCTCCAAGAGTGGAGAGATTGTGGTTGCTCCACAGATGAGCACCACTGTGTTTAGGTCAGCTGGCATAGTCCACGGGATCTCTGATGAGAAGGTGACACCACCTGTAGCTTAAGCCTCCAGTAAGGCGAAGTATACATGCACCTTCTGTTAGAAGGATGGACACATTGCTGACTTCTGTTTCAGACGCGCTAAGATCACACGCCGTGAACGTGTTCGTGCCCTTAGGGGTATTCAGGGTCATCCCCAGACTCTGAGTGATTCTAAGGCACACACGGTTTCTAGACAGGTTAGAGAGTCGCATGTTTTTGGGCAGCGTCCAGGACTCGGCTTTCATGCTGTTCAATCGAGTTTTCGTCCTGGAGCTGTTTGTGGTCAGTCCTTCTGCCATCCCCTTAATATACCTCGTTCTCTCCATCGAGGTGAATATCAGCGATGTGAGTTCTTAGCTGGTAGGAAGTGTGGGCAGCGTTCCTGGGATGGTCCGGCCTTTGCACGCCGATGGACCTACCCAGTACCAGCTCCCAGACCTTCTGCTAGTGCTATTGCTGGTTTTGTGAGAGTCAAGCCACGGAGAGACGTTAGAGCCCAGTCTTCTGCTTCTGTCACTGGCACTTTTTCTCGTCGTGTGAGTCAGTATTGAGTACCTACATCTACTCTTATTTGCCCTAGTATTGAGTCACCTCTCTCTCTCTCTTTTGCATTGATACAGGTCCGTAGGATGGGGAAGGGAGAGGTATGGATCGTTGACTACGGTTGTTTCGCCATATGATCGGAGACTCTTATTGGTTCTCTTCCCTAATCCGAGCTCCCAATGATGAGTTGATCACTTTTGAGGATGCTTCATTAGAGCATCTCCAGCAAGGGTCCCTAAAACAGGGTCCCTATTTTGGATTTAGGGACTCCCTCTATTTTTTGGGGCCCTATTTTCAGAGCACAAGTCCAGCAACAGCCCCTAAATCTCAGCCCATATTTTACTTTTTCTCCTATTTTAACATATCCGCTATGTATAATCTTCATTTGACACCACTAAAATTCAATCAAAAATATTTGTAATACATAAAACATAAGCATATTAACATTTACAATTTAAAAACATGATATTTCAAATTTAAATTTAAAATTTTCAAAACATGATAAAATTTTCGAAGCCTCTCATGTATTTTCCTATCTTCAATAATAGAGGTTGTACTTGTGTCCCTGGGAATTGGGGCTGAGAAGGCAAATTTAAGGGCCTTATAATTTTAGGGGCTGGAGTTGGGGGCCCCTGGGAATTGGGGCTGAGGAGGCAAATTTAGGGACCTCCTAATTTTAGGGGCTTGAGTTGGGGCCCTGCTGGATCTGTTTTTTTATTACACCCCCTATTTTAAAGTTTAGGGGCTGGTTTAGGGGCTCTGCTGGAGATGCTCTTAGGTAGAGTCATCGCTAAAGGTACTGTTTGCATTAATAAGAATTTCATTCTTAAGGATGTTGGCTTAGTGAGTCAGCTGCAATACAATTTACTTTCTGTCTCTCAGCTTATCTTTAAGAGTAATGCCTACAGAATACTCGATTCTTCTGGGGGTTAGTTTGCAAGATTTCTAGATTTGGGAGTCTCCCGTGCTGATTTTTGGACATTGCTATGTGATATGTTTCGTTGTTTTCGATGGTTGCAGGATGTCAGTGCAAGATCATGATGAGGCGGAGGATGATTGAGACTAGGCGAGGCGTGCCGGAGGTCTAGACGGTTGGGGATCGCCAGAGGATGACCGGAGATGGAGTCGCTACGTGCCGAGAAGACAAGGGAACAGCTGAGATGCTAACTTGGAGCTATTTGGATCAATGAGAGCCGTTAGATCGCGGTATAAATGATGGAGTAGCGGTCAAGTTAGCTTAGTGGATAAAACCCATTTGTTAGTGGGTTTCGGGTTAGCCTATGTGTGAGTGGGTGAATCTCAACCCTTCATGATGTTTCTTGAGGGTCAAGAAGGTCATCCAAAGGTAGAGATTGTTTAAATCAATCCTAGCCCTTGAAGGGATTGCTTAGAATTGAAACAACTCATCTAAGGGTGTAGGATGATTCATGATTACTATAAATAGAGGGGTAGGGGTATGCCTCCCTCAAATCTTTGGAGAAGGATTTTGGTTGTGCTCCTTTGAGCTTTGCCTACCTTGTTGTGAGGCTTTGTAAACCATTCATCTCAAAGCAATGAAAGTTTAATTTTATTTTTTATTTTAAATTTACTTTTCGCATTTACATTATATCTTTACTTTACGAAATTTAAATTCAGTATTTACTTTACGCACTTACATTCTCGCAATTTAATTTTCGTAAGTTGGATTTGCCACTCCTCCTTTTACTTGCTTTTGCTTCTTTTTGCCGAAGACGAGTGATTAATTGGATTAATCTTTTCTCAGATCATATCCTAATCCTCTTGGTAAGTTTTGATTCAATCTTTACGAGAAAACTGATCTTTTTGCTTAAAAAGAAGAATCTTTGGTAGATCATATTTCTGTCTTGATTTCTTACTTGTTTTGACGTGTGGGGCAGTACCCAAGATCATCTTAATTATCTAAATCCTACGAGCTAGTTCAAGATCAAGATTTTTAATTTATTTGCTTTAAGTGAGATGTTTAGTTGATCTTTACTTATCCAGTAAGTAAAAAATTTTAATTTAGGATCATTCACCCTCTCTTATTGTCATCTCGATATTTCGCGCCCTCTTTTTCACTTTTCTGCGAACATTCTCGGTCAAAAGTCACATTTCCAAATTGACCTCACAAATTTCCAAACGTACCAGACTTAACAAAAAAAAAATGCGATGATATACATCAAATGCAGCATCAAAACATGGGAAGAAGGAATCATCTTTACACAAAGATGGCTCCTATCCTTTCCCCTTGCTTTACAGAACGATATACATTTTATACTTGCTAGTACTACCCAATCACAAGTGAGCAAAAATCAAGAACAGGAGAGCTACTTATTACCACCGCATTGCACGATTGAAGGCGAATTCTTGGTAGTTTAATCGGCGTTGAGCATGGGCGAGTCGAGGCCCTCCATGCGGCTGCGCACAATGCAGTGGAAGACCTCCCGGACCTGCCTTGCCAGCGGCCCGAGCCCGTCCTTCATGACAGCACACACGGCGGCAAGCTCGGCTGCAGCCTCCCGTAGCTCGGCCTCCCTATCTCCGGAGAGCGGGATGGGAGCCGCGTCGGTTGCCTCAGCGAGCCTGTGCGTGCACTTCTCTAGCGCGTGGATTTCCTTGAGCAGGCTGCAAGAATTGCGCCTGTCCTTGCACTTTCCCTCCTCGGTGAGGCGCTCTTGGAGCGCGAGGAGGGGCGACGCCCATGGGAATGCCCCGCGCGGCGGTGCTGCGGGGAGGTGGTGCGCCTGGAGCGCGCCGCCGCGGTCCGGAAACGGGACGGCGGCGACGAGCGCCCACGCGGCGAGGTGTAGCACGCAGCCCATGGCGTACACCAGCGCCGCGAGGCCCGCCTCGTGCGCGCGCGGTGCGGCCAGGCCGGACCCAATGGCCTGCAGCTGCCGCGCCGCCGACCAACTTCGGGACACGCTCCACGAGAGCGAGCGGAAGTGGGAGGAGGACGACGAGGAGGAGGAACTGAGAGCCGCCGCGCGGGAGGGGGACGCGCGCGCGCAGCCGAAGGAGCGGTTGCGGTGGGAGGCGACGCCGCCTGCTCCCCCGGTGGCCACCGCGTCGTCGATAAGGAGGATCGAGAGGTCCAAGAGCGCCTTCCGCGCGCGGCGGAGCTGGCCCTCGTGGATCTCCCCGGGCGCGAGCAACACGGATGCCGCGATGCCGGCGAGGCGCTCCCAGCGGCGCACCTGGTCGACGCCATCGAGGGCGGCGTTGCAGACGTCGAGGGCCTTCACCGCGCGCTCGTGGAACTCCCCGACCAGCCTCTCCGCCGGCGCCGGGAGCGCCCCGTGGCGGCGTGCCTGGGCCACCTTCACCCGGAACTCCTCCTGGCACAGGAGGAACGCCTCGAGGAGCCGCCGGATCCACGCGATGGAGAGGAACTCCTCCTCTCGTAAGTCCGCAAGGTGCGTGGCCACGTGGTGCTGGAACGCCTCGAGGTCAGCTTCCTCGCCGGACGGCATGACCGGGTACGCGGCAGTCGGATTATCCCGGCGGAGGGACAGGAGCGAGCGGCCGAAGGAGGAGAACGGGGATGGGTGGGAGTGGGACGACGAGCCCTGGTAGTCAGTCGCCGGCATGGTCGGCGGCGAGAACGCCGGGGTTTCCGCCGGAGCAGGCGAAGCGGATTTTGGAGGCGCGGGCTTAGGGCTTAGGGGGCTAGCGGCCGCGGGTCGGCATGGCTCGTGGAGGCGCTTTGTGAGGCTGCGACGGAGAGAAGTGTGGAGGGGGAGGTGGTGATGGGTGTATATTTGTATTGGGTTGTGATTTGGCAGGTGATTAGTTTATTGATTCTTTTGGGTTTGGACTTTGGACTAATCGTTACTGTTGATCAGTTTAATCGTGTTGTATTGCCTTTTGTTTTGTGGGTGTGCAAATATTCTTTTGGATTTGGAATGTTTGGGTTTTTGTGTAGCCTTTTTTATTTTGTTTTTGATAGGAGGTCCTTAGGGGTTGGTGATTGCTCCAAGCAGGGTTCAACTTTTCATTGGATTTCGCTCGAATTTTACGAAATTCGACCTTACCGTTACGGTTCGAAATAGTATTTCGTTGAAAACCGCTACTGTTCAAGCGAAATTCGAACGGTTTTTACCGATTTTCGCAAACCGATTTTTTTGAACGGTTTTTCGTGATTGAAAAGTGGAACCCTGCTCCCAAGTTCTTTCCAAAGTGCGGGTAATAGGCTGACTATACTTGGAGATCTACCAAGTTCTTTCTAATGTTTGGGTTTTTCTAGCCTTTTTTTTTATTTTAAATACGAAGCTACGGGTCAATGTTTCACTATATTAACTACAAACGCTATAGGTATAGATAACAATAATTCCACTATATATTATATCTTATAGCTAGCGATAGCTCTGTTATCCTATATATGTACATACAGGTCAAAACATTAGACTCATTTTAAAACCCAACATTACTAGACTCAAAATGTATCTCGTACAAACCTGAGCAATAAGAAAACATAGTAAAGAAACATCATCTCATCATTTTTCAATAATCCAGCATTCATATTTCTCGGTGATTAAGTACTTGTTAAAAACATTATAATATAGTTATTATTTATGTCAGAAGGAATTAGCATGTTTATTGATTCTAACCTTAGCTCGTATTCTTATTATTAAATGTTAATATCTTCTAAAGTTCTTATACTTTTATAATTTATTTAGATTTAACTTATATTATATATATATATAATTTTTTAATACTGAAATACCACCGTTGTCATGGCACGCAGTTGGCCCTACTTCATGTTCATCATGGACACGGTCACATCGCTGACGCCTGATTAGCAAAAGCACACCCACCCCCTGCAATAGAAGCCAAGCATGCATACTAGTAGTATAATTTGTTAATTTAATGGTCAGAAGTCAATCAGTCGACCTGCACATCGCCCATGATGATTAGAAAGTTAAAACAAAGCGAGTGGAGCTGAGCGGAGCAGGGCAGAACGCGGCCGACGCGGGACGCGCCGGAGAGCGGCTGACACGTGGGCCCGGGCGACGCAACGCGGGCGGAATGTCTCCCGCGTCCTCCACGGCCGACCCGGGGCAGTTTGGGAAAATCCTCGAGCACCCGCGCGGCAGCTCACGAGCCACCGGTGGAAAGTGCTCGTCCGTCCACATTCGTAAGGTTTATTTTTTTAAGCATATGAACCAAAAAAATTATTAAAAATAATTAGACCATCTCTAATTATTATTACCAAGCATTATACTCAATAAATACACGTAGAAAATATAGAGTAAAGATAAATGCTTATTAGGATTATAGAGTGAACAACATATTGATTTTGGATTAGAATATAACATACGTCATATACAAAATTATTCAAAACATAAACCTTGTAAACTTTGACGAAAATAGCATCAAACCAGCAGAGGAGGGGCAGGTGGGTCCATGGCGGCAGTAGGGAAACGGTCGGCGGCCAGGCACACGCCATGTTGAACGAACGAGCCCGAGTCGTCGTACGGACCGGACCGTTCGCGAGGAGTAGGAGTGGTCAGAAAAAGGTCGTGTTACTAGTGCGATCGTGTGAGCTGCCAGAAAAAGTTCGTGTTCCATCGCTTGTTCAGGCGACTAGCTAAGCAAAGCACGAAAAGGAGGAGAAAAAATGTGCGATTTATGTTATGAATTAAACAATATCTCCTGACAGTTTTACGTTTCTATCGATGGACCAGCTCTGCAGATGTTTCAATCAAAAGCACAAGCTGTCGCATTCGATCGTCTCTGCCAGCTTCTAACGCTTGGTAGGGTTTCAAAAATCGAGCGACACTCTTTCGACACTTTTAGCACCACTTTTTTTGGGGTCAAAAATCAAGGGTGTCTAGGAATATTGTACCGATTTATAGTGCGTCCCATCAAATCTTAGCATACTTAGTTGATAGCCTAACAAAGCCACTACTGCATGAAGCTATCTGGCATGTGGTGTGCGAACGTGACGATGTGTAGGTGCTGCAGCCCGGGGCCTAGTACCGAAAGCCCATTAAATTTTTTTAAAATACTATTGAAAAATAATTAAAATCAGAGATTTAATTTAAGATCAGTTGGTCCAGCCCGGGGCTTGGATTTGGGCTGGCTCCGCCACTGCATGCGTATAATCGGGAACAAAAGTTATCCCACTTTCGTTTGCCGGAGACAAAATTTTCTTCTGTTCTGTTTATTTTCGAGACGATGGAGACACACTCGTTCCATGAAAACCTAACTTTGTTTGTGGTGAACCAGAGTATGTACATCACCGTTCACGCCGTCCCATACAACCTTTTTTTTTCTTATGGCTATTTAGGTCAATTTGGTTGCTACTTACTTGGTAACTACAATATACTAGTTTTTTCACGGGCCCGCGCATTGCTGCGAGCGCAAGGAATCATCGAGGCAAGCAGAGATTTTAATAAAGAGATAAATTATTTTTGGGAATATCTAAAAGAAAAAGGAAACAAAAGTATTGATTTTATTGTTTTTGGAAAACTGTCGTAAATAAAATATTAAATATTAAAAATAAAAAACTATTTTTAAAAATATAATTTTTTTTCCTAAGTAAAAATAATGAAGAAATATTTTTGTGGAAAAAGTAGATTTTTTATTTTAAAAAATAAAATATTAATTTTAAGAGAGAGGAAATCTTTTTTGGAACATCTTAATATTTTTAAAAGAATTTGCAAAAAATATTTTTTTGAAAATAAAATTTTTTGGGGAAAATTTAAAAATATTTAAAAAAATACTGATTTTAAGAGAGAGGAAATCATTTTTTAGAACATATTGTGAATTTAAACAATGCAAAAATAATAATTTTTTTTTGAAATAAAAAATTTGGGGAGGAAATGTTTAAAAAATAAAATAAAATCATGACAGCTCTGGTCCAAAACAAAGTTCTAATTTTTTAATAAAAAGGTTTTAAAAAATTTTGGGCAAAAAAAAAAGAAATTACTGTAGCTTCAAACTATAGAATCCACTGTAGGTCACGGGCTGGATTAGAGGCAAGACCGCCTAGTAGTGAGCGAGAGCTCTAGCCAATTGAGCTACTTACAAATTAATATGAGGAGTAATATATATATGAACCGATATAGCTTGCTACTGCAGATTCTACAGTGAAAATGCCACTTGCCAAGCAGGCGGAAGGCAGGCTGTACACAAGGGTCCAAAATTCAGCGAAATCTCGGATTTCGGACCCCTCCGAGATTCAAAATCCCGGAAAATTTAAAAAATTCAAATCTCGGATTTCTCGGCGAGATCTCGGCAATTTCGGGCGAAATCTCGGCAATTTCGGGCGAGATTTGATGTTTTTTTGCCGGATTTTGATTTTTGTGCATTGTATTTGCTTGGGTTTAGGATCAAGATCATCCACAAAAAATTTCAAAAATTTTTAACATGTTTTTAACCATTTTTTGGTCGGTTCAATATGTCGGTTAGGACTTTTCGAATTTTTTAAAATTTTTCAATATTGATTATCTTCTGAAAATTTTATGGGAATATTATGGATGTGTTAGGACCATTCACAAAAAATTTCAAAATTTTCTAAAGTGGTTTGAACTTTTTTAATACATAGGAACTTTTCTAGTGCATTGAAACAGCAGAGAGAAATGATATCTGATACTGACATTGATAGTTGGAATCAATCTGTGTATGACTATGAGAGAATAGTGGAGTGGAAACAGTGGTACAAAACCCACTTCAAAATTATTGAATGACATATATTGAAAAACAAAATTTAAAACCTAAGATAACATGTATTTATAAATGGGTACAGTACTAACTCACCTATGTATATATGGGCGGGGATTCACATATACATGATCAGCGCTCATATTTATGGCATTGATCTTTTCTTACTGGTCAAAATTCAAAACTACAGGTGGTTTCAAAGAAAGAATCTCCCTCAGAACTGCAGGTGGTTTCAAAGAAAGAACCTCTCTTAATACATAGGAACATATATAAAACTTTTCAAATAACTTGAAGTTCATTTGTTACATTTGAAAAATAAAAAACTGATTTTATATACGATTTTTATCACGACTTTACCACTGTTAGATTTTTAAAAAATTCCTCATGATTGATCATCATCTCAAATTTTCATGGAAACATTAGTGATGTGTTAGGACTATCCAAAAAAAATTTCAAAATTTTTTGACGTATTTTGAACCATTTTTGAGCCGGTTCAATTTGGCCGAGATCTCGATGATTTCGTCCGAGATCTCGGATTTCCCGGTAGAAAAAAAACCGGATTTGAAATTTGGTTTTTGCAATTCGTCCGGATTTTGTCCGAAATTTTCGAATCTTGCCAAAATTTCGGATTTCGGGAACCTCCGAGATTTAACTCAAAACAAGATTTGGAACCTTGGGCCTGTACATCACCAAGAATAGATAGTATATATAGATTATGGATTGGCTATTCATCGATCGACGAAATTCTCGCCCCAAAATTTGGTCCGTCTGATCAACTATGTGATCATGTGCCCGTGATGGATTCAATTGTGTAGCCGACGTCTTCTTAGTTCTGTAGCTTGGTCTAGCGAAGGCGAGGTTTTGCGTTTCGAGTGATAGTGTGCATTCGAGGTTTTGCGTTTCGAGTGATGGTGTGCAGCAGAGCGATGATCGATGTAGGTAGGGTAGAAAATGGAACGGAAAGTTCGGAGAAAATTGGAAACGGAAGCATTTTTTTCGGAAATGAAAATGGAAAATACTGGTATGGAAATGAAAACAAATTTTTTTTTTTTACGGAAACAGAAACTAGAAAACCAATTCCGATGGAAACGAAAATAGAAACGAAAATTTCGTACAAGTCAAACTGGAAATTAAAAACGAAAATGAGTCGAAAAGGGAAATGTGCTTGGCCCAAGAAGGAGAAGGGGGGTTTACATTTATTTTTAAATTAAAATAATTTCATAAATACAAACGGCTTTATATAAAATATCAAATAGAGTTCAAAAATTCCAAAAAAATTCTAAAAAATACTTTGGAACATTTTGAACCTAGAAAAATTATTTTAGAAAAAAATTTATTTTTATTTTTATGAATAAATTAATTTTATAAATCTAAAAATAGCAAAATGGTATTTATATAGTCCAGAAAATTTAGGATAAATCTTAGAAAATCATAAATGAACATCGAACAATAATATATAAATTTTAGAGCGTTACACATTTCTAGTTGGTGGAGTACGAGGATGTCAATGATAATGATATGGAGGAAGACATGATGGTCTGATATGAGAGACAAATAACAAGCCTTCAGCTGTCAAACTTGAGAAAAAATTTTCTAGTGATGTCCACCTTGGAGGTGGAATGGATTACATTGTTCTTGGGGTTATGTATATTTTGATTCTGTACTATGTTTTTGTGAAATTTTTTGCTTTCGTTTCCGTATTCATTTTCGGGGTTTCCAATTTCATTTTCTGTTACCAATAAAAAAATTTGTAAATAGAAACGAAACAACTATTTACCGATCATTTTCGTATTATTTTCATCCCTAGATGTAGGCGATGTTGAAGATGGTAGCTTGATCTCTATCAAGGAGGCAGTTTTTAATCACAACCATGGAGAAAGAACGAGGAGGCAGTTCGGTGAACCCAACTAAGAATTTACTGTACTTTTAAGGGGCGTTTGGATGGAGCTTTTTTTAGTATTTTTTTTAGATTTCCCCCCTCCATCTAGGTTTATAGGATATATTTTCTTTTGACACATAGACCAATGAGATATTAAAAATAACTAGGCTATTCCTAATTATTACCTTTAAGTACTATATTCAATACATGAATTTTTTTTTAAATAATACTTTTTTTAAACTGAATTGCGTTTTTAATATACGAAATAAAAAATTTGCAAAAATAATATGTGGTCGCCAAACGGTACGGCGAATACCCTATTTTCGTCGAACCGTGCGGCGAACACCCTATTTTCGCCACACCGTTCGGCGAAAATAGGTTAATTGCGCTATTAAACTGCCGCACGGGAATCAAGGTTATTTTAGCTTACACGGTGTGATTTAACACCTAGTTTTCGCCAAGCGGTGTGGCGAAAATCGATGTCGCCAAACCGTACGGCGAAAATAGGTTGTCGCCGCACGGTGTGGCGAAAATAGCTCGGTAAATTGCCCGCGCCAGATCGATCTCGATCGATCGATCTATTCGTTCGGCCGGAGAAACAGAGAAGAAAAGGGAGGCGCGCGGGCGAGCCACCGGCCGGAAGAGAGGGAGAGAGAGAGAGAGGGGGAAGGAGAGAGGGAGAGAGAGGAAGAGGAGGAGAAGAAGAGGAGGAGGAGAAGAAGAAGAGGAGGAGGAGAAGAAGAGGAGGAGAAGAAGAAGAAGGAGGTAACATCGCATCGCAATTTCGTTTAATTTCCTGTTTTTTAATTTTGAGTAGCGATATAGAGTAGTGCAATCTAGAGTAGCGATTTAGATCAATGCAATCTAGAGTAGCGATATAGATCAGTGCAATCTACAGTAGCGATATAGATCAGTGCAATTTAGAGTAGCGATTCTAGTTCTTTAGTTTCTGATGCTTTTTTAGTTATTTAATTTACAGTGGTGATATTAGTTTGCATATTTAAATGTTTTGAAATGTACAGTAATGAAATTTAGTTATTAGCATTGTTGAAGAAATCATTAATCGGTAGCTAATTGGTCGACCTAGGATTAACTGAACAAATCGGTCAATCATTAGTCGGTAGGTCCGCAAGGGCAATATATCGATGTAATTACTAAAATATTGAAAAAGTGATTAATCCCGTTTTATCGATCGGTCGGCCACGCTCTATCACCGTAAACTTAAAAAATGGAATCTTTAGGTCTTCGATCACGAGCCAATCGGCCAGTTAATCGGCTAACCGGCCGATTTTTTCGAACATTTAGCAAATAGACATATTAGACATGCGCTATAATATTATAAGAATATAGTATCGATAGCGCGGTAGTTAATTAGTGTGGTTGAATTTACGGTTTTGATATTCCATTTTAAGTAGGGAAGGAAAAATTAATTATGTCTATGTCTATGTCGTCGCGGTGATGTCGGAACCAGTGAAATTCGGGGTATATTATGGCGATGGTGAAGTAAAAATGGGCAGAATGGAGTGGATTTAAGTTGTTTTGCGGTCACCATGGCTGAGCACTTGTCCCCCGATATTGTTAGCATTCGTGATATAAAACTTTGGTTGACCCAATTTTTTTCCCTGGATCCAAGTGTTTATTCTGTTATCATCCAAATCGTATACACGCGTAGCAAGGGTGACCCGGCTGTGTGGGAGTTGAAGACAGTAGATCGAACACAGTTGTGGCAGAAATGGTTAAGGTGGTGCAAGGGATCTAGCCTCGAATGTGTGATGCTGGTGCAAGCTTGCCCTAGGGAAGAGGTGGGTACTACTGGTGTGAGCGAGAGCAAAGACATCGGCTCTGGTGAACAAGTTCGGCCAATGGTGTCGGTTGAGGCAGCGGGGGATGATCACATGGATGCAGCAAGCGCAGAAGGTCGGGCTGATGAAGGGGAGGATATCGATCAACTTGTGGATCAATTGGATTGGGTGGACCGCATGGCGACAGAAGAGGAAGCCGAATTGTTGGACCCTGTCGATCCCATCGGCGAAGATGACGAACGGGAGGAAGATGATGAAATGCATGGTAATCTTGGCTCGGCGGAGGTACCGTCCCGATGAGTGGAACAGGCAGAACAAAGCTGGTATGGAAGCTTTGTGGGGCCATGACTCGCAATATGAGTATGGTACAGGTGCCATTCGGTTGAATCAAATGTTCCCGAACAATTCTGAATTGAAGTTGGCAGTGAGCTTGTGGGCACTATCGTTGCAAAGAGAGTTTCGGGTTGTCCTGTCTAGCCAGATAAGTACACAGTGAAGTGCGTAATCGATGGTTGTGAATTTAGAGTACATGCATACAAACCGAAGTGTGAGGCGTATTGGATTGCATCAAGAGTGGGCGAGCACACATGCGAGACTAGAAAATGTTCTTGTCAAACACCATAACTTGAATGCGTTGTAATAGCTAGCGTGATGTTTAATGAAATCATTGAGAAGCGGGATATTGAGTGTTCGTATATTCGAAAGCAATGTTACGAACATTTAAGTATCGATAAGCTACTCCATGGCCTGGCGTATGGCGTAAAGCATTAGAGAAGAGGTTTGGCACATACGAGGCTTCGATTGCAACCTACCTCGTGTGCTTGAAATCTTGAAGCAAACCAATCCTGGCACATACACCGCTTTCAAAGACAATGGGCAGATGCAAATGGGATCTGTACATTTCGTCGTGCTTTCTTTTCATTGGGGCCTTGCATTGCGTCTTTCAGGTATTGTCGTCCATTGCTTTGTGTTGATGGAACATTTTTGACTGGAAAATACAAGGGGCAGATTCTAACAGCCATTGCAATTGATGCGAACAACCACATACTTCCATTGGCCTTTGCTTTTGTTGAGGGTGAGAATCGGGATAGCTGGCTGTGGTTTTTCAAACATCTGAAGGTGGGGGTAGTTGGTGATCGGCCCAGCATGTGCATCATTCATGATTGTCACAAAGGTATCCTGTCGGCAATTAAGACTCTACAGGAGGACCGAGATGAACCATTTCCGTGGCCTGACCTGCAGAACAGGTGGTGCATGAGACATTTGGGTGCCAATTTCTTCAGGCAGTTCAAAAGCAAGAAACTGATGAACCTATTTAAGAGGTTATGCAAGCAGAATCAGGCACGTAAGTTCAACGCGCTATTTGCCGAGTTGGATAAGCACACCAGTGCGCACATCGAAGAGATGAAGAAGCAACCACCTACGCCGAACGAATGTCCACCCAAAAGGCTAACACCCCTTGGGGAGCTCGATCCTCCTAATATGAGGAGACGAACGTCGAGGAACATTAAGTGTTTCTCGCACTGGATAGAGGCTGAGCCTCTAGAGAAGTGGGCATTGCTCCATGACACCGGAGGCGCCAGGTTAGTATGGTACGTTAAAATATCAAAACACCGCTAAACAATTTGGGCTGTTGTTCTAAAGCTTTATGCGTTGAACAGGTTTGGCGTGATGACAACGAACATAGCCGAGGTTTACAATTGGGTCATCCGAGGCCTCCGTCCGCTACCGCTTGTGGCCATCCTTGAAGGCATGTTGCACGGCATCGTTAGCTACTACCAAAAAAGGCATGCGGAAGCGGTACTTCATGCCTCGACATTGCAAACGCCGTATTGTTCGCGGATGATGACCTACATGGAGGAACGAACCATGAAAGCTCAGCAGCATATGGTGCGTAGCTACGGGTCATCGAATACCGCTTCGAGGTGACTCTTCGGTGCAAAAGGGGATTGGGAACGGACACAGCGATTATTACGCACGAGGTTAATCTAGGCCAAGGGGCATCTAGATGGTGTGAATGCAGCTGCAATAAGCCAAGACTTCTCCATATTCCTTGCTCACACGTGATGGCTGCTTGTGGGCAAATTGGGATGAACACGTCGCAATACATGTCCCCTTTCTACTTGAAGGATCATGTTGTCCATATCTGGTCGGGTGAGTTTCGTGGTTTTCGTGCACACGGTGATTTCACTGCGACAATTGAGAGATGAGCGCATCTGTTTGCCGGATCCAACCTTGCGGAGGTGTGCGGAAGGGCGGTCTGGTCGTCCACAGACTAGGCGCATTCGCAACGACATGGATGAATCTGAAGTGGGTGGCCCTCTTAGGAGGTGTTCTGAGTGCGGCGAGTATGGCCACAAGGCAAACCAGTGCACGTAGGGTGTTGGTTCTGAACGTGGTGGTGGCTATGTATCGAAATATGTAATTATATGCACGTTGGATGTCTTTTATTGTAATATTGACGCGATTGGGTCTTTTATTCATATATGTTGTGTCTTCACATGTTGTGTACTTTTATTTATGTTCACCCCTTATGTCTTTTATACATATATGTACTGTTATATTGATGCGATTGGATATCCTTTATTCATATATGTGGTGTCTTTTATTCAATTATGTTGTGTTGCTCACATGTTGTGTACTTTTATTTATGTTCAACCCTCATGTCTTTTATTCATATACGTTGTGTACTTTTATTCATATATGTCGTGTTTGCCGTACGTTCTGTAGTATGATTTATGTTGAAACATTTCTATGTGCAGGGATGGAGCAGGTCTTGTCACTTCTGGACCCTGTGTTGGATGCGCGGCACCGTGCGCATGTCCACACGACACAGGGGAATGACAGGTTGGCCTTACTACAGATTCGTGTGCCTAATAAGGCATGGTGCGTTGACGCTCGCTTCCACACCAGGTTAGTTGCAGTACTTGTACATGTTCCATTGTTCGTACAATTAGTGTTCATTACATTCAATTGATTCAACTCTGTTGTTCCTCGTTAGGCTGGCACGTGCCGGGCTGCTTCCGCTAGTCTGCATGGTGGAGGGTTCAGCTACCGACCCCGCTGAGCACGACCCCCAGGCCCAGGGTGACGACCCGCAGCGGTCGCGGCGTTTTCCGTTCGACCACTCGCTGTTATCGTGTTTGGTCGACCGCTGGAGGCCGGAGACGCACACTTTTCACCTGCCTTTCGGGGAGATGACGGTGACGCTGCAGGACGTCGCCATGCTCACTGGATTGCCGATCGCCGGGGCAGCGATCGGCCCCTCGGTGACTCCTGCTGGGTGGGACGCGGACTTACAGGTGCGCTTCGCCGGGGTCGCGGAGGTCGACCCACAGATACCGGTAGGCGAGAAGCACGGGCCATCGAGGAGGTGGTTGGCACAGTTCGAGGTTAGTGATTCTACATATTACTATGTTACTCCAGCTTTGCATAGCGTTAACGTGATATCACACTCTTTCAATTGTCGCAGGTGCAGCGGATGGCGGCCGAGCCCACCGACTACCAGGTTGCTAGGCACCTTGAGGCTTATCTGCTTTGGTTGTTCGACTGGGTGATGTTCACGTCGAGTCACGGCGACACCGTGGACGCGCGTTTGATAGCCTACGCACGGGCTATTGCGGACTCGGAGCGGCGACGACGCATCGAGGTATCCTGGGGTTCGGCGGTTCTTGCTTCCACGTACCGCGCCTTTTGCGACGCGTGCGTGAAGAAAGGCAGGAACCCCAATCTTACCGGGATGCCGCTCCTTCAGCTTTGGTCATTCGAGCGCTTCTCCGTGGGTCGACCCCATGTCGACCCTCGGCACTACACCCCCGACATGTACGGCGGTGATGCGCTGGACCGACCGACGATGGGCTCGCTCTGGACCAGGCGACGGGTACATGTTCTTACTCATTAATGGAATTGTAATTTCAATGCCATGTGCTTACAATTATTTCTACTCTATTGCAGCCACAGTGGGTAGGTCTGCAGGTGCGTGCGACGTACCTCTCCTTCACAGAGGCCTTCGACCACCTGAGGGAGGGGCATGTCGTCTGGGACCCCTACAGCGACGAGCGTGTAGGAGAGAGAGCTGCTGCGGGGGGGCTGTCGCTGCTGTGCCACAGGGACCAGGCCTACTGGTTGACGAGGAGGAAGCTCGTCTTCGACGTCTTCGTAGAGGACTACGCGCCGCACCGAGTCCTCAGGCAGTTCGGACTACGCCAGGTGGTCCCTGTTCCTTTGGGGGAACGCGTGCCAGCGAAAGTGCACTCGTGAGTTACTCGCCACTACATGTATGCTAAGTGCTTACGACATATTTGTAGTAATGAGGTATTTTATGCAGGTACTCCACCCAGGGACCCAAGAAGGCCATGGTGACCTTGATGCAGAGGATGGGGCCGTGGCTTGCGCTGTGGGAGGGGGCGCTGGAGGACGTTGTCGAGGAGGTCGCGCCCTACGACTCCTCCTCCTACCAGGAGTACTTGTCCTGGTACGTGCCCCGGACCCGTACTCGTCTCCTACGCGACGAGCAGCCGGCCCAGGTGTTTGCTCCTAGCGTCGCAGACTTGTACTCCAGCCACGCAGGAGTGGCACTGCACCAGATGGTAAGTCTCGTTGTGTTTTTACTCATTAATGCAATTGTAATTTCAATGCTATGTCGTTATGTTTATCGTTTGTTTGTACGTGATAGGTGGACGAGGCGAGGGACTTGCACCAGCATGCCACTGACTTTCTGTCTAGGCTGCGGCAGGGGACCACTTTCACACCGGACCAGCTCTCAGAGGCCATGGGGCGTGTGGAGCTGCAGTCCCGACGGATCGTGGAGATTGGTGCTGCTTGGCAGGCCCCAGCCCCGACTGTTTCGGCTGGCACCTCGTCCAGGCCGCCACCAGGGCTCAGCTCCTCGACACCACCTTCTCGACCACCACTACAGCCAGGGTCCAGCTTCCACACCCAGGTGCCTCGGCTCGAGCACTACTGGAGGATCGATTAGCGGCGCGCCAAAGACGCGGGCCTACCATGGTCCCCACACCCGGTAAGCCGATAAAAATCCAGTTGATATCGTTTCGAATCTAATCTTCTCACTATAATTAAATGTTAATGTCTGTACTGTAGGCCTCCTAGGACATGCCTCTACTTCGGACACCCAGTCAGGGCACGGCGTCCCTGACTACTGGACCGATCAGTTCTTCGCAGGGGCTCAGTTCACGCAGCATCCTCCAGCCACGCAGTACACGCCGCCTCCTCCAGCCACGCAGATCACGCAGCCTCCTCCAGACACGCTGCCTCCTCGCCAGCGTCGCCTGCAGGTTCGGTACAGCCCTTCAGACTACGCCCAGGCGGGACCGTCGCGGGTGCTTCGCCCACGACCTCTCGATGATGCACCCCCTTCGGCGCGTCCGCGAATGAGAGCTAGGGGTCAGGGTCAGGATCCACCACCGGGGAGTGATCAGGATTAGGATGTGCGTGCGTTGTTTTTGGGTACTTTGTCCTATTATGTTTTACCATATATTTTTTGTACTTTCTCATATACGTGGTCTATTATATATTTCTGTCATCTTTAGTCATATCAACCGCGTGACATTATTGCTTTTTCAGCTTTGGTCATAGCAACTTTTCCAGCCTTTGTCATTTCAGCTGCATAATGCTGCCAAAAGCCGGCTATGGCAGAGATTCCCTGTCTAAAGCTGTGGGCATAGCCAGGCTCATGTCATCGAAGGCTGCGAAGCATCCGATGCTCGAGGATTTGAACTACTCAAGTCCGCGAGACGCTCCTTTGGCTGCCCCTTCGCCGCTCTTTATAAATCCACCGAGGAGGGATATGTGCATCACACCGCCGTAACTTCGATAAACTTTAGTCTGCTTTCCCCACACACAGAGGGGCCACGATGTCGTTTCTACCGTCGCCTCTTCAAAGAAGCGAAGGCTAACCCCAATACCGGATGAGAGTAAGCGTTGACGCCTTGATTCTGCCGGAGTCGCCACGCCGAAATGTGATCGCAACCTGGTAGCGAAGGTTACGCAGCTTCACGACGGAGATACGGCCGCCGCGCCACTACTCTGTGCGCGGCTTTGGGGTAAACCAAATGATGTCCATACAAATTAGGGTAACACTACCATTTCATGCATCGTTATTTGTTTTTTAGACGAGGACCGTTGTTGCTTTTTCCAATGGATCGACGGCCGAACGACGCGTGACTACGAATTTCTCTACAACTGCCACGATGCCTACCCCACTTCGCCTGAGAACTTCACACGGTGGGAGAGGCCGCCGGGATATGTCCCCTACCTAGATCGACCGGAGTTAAGGGCCGGTGGGCAAGGGACCAACCAATCGGTGAGTTTCATGTGCCTCATGTTTAAGCTATAAAGTACCCATTCTAAACCAGTTCATCGCATACAGGACTTCAAAAAGAAGTTTTCAAAATGGCTCAAGTCAAGGCAACAAAATCTTCCTCAGGGGCCACCGCAAAGCCCCGAACTATGCGACCACGGCCTCCAGGCAGTGGTTGATACCGGCGACGAGGATCTAGCGGACAGAAGATTCTACCGGTGCCCGTTGTCCGAGGATGCATGGTCTTTGGTACTTCAACTGGTGGACCGGAGACGTACCACCCACATCTCAAACTTCCCGTATTTGATAATCGGGAGAGCAACCTCGCCGTGGTGCTACTACCTCCCAGAAAAGCCGGACCCCGAGTACGCATACGGTATTCTTCAACCACCACAGCGGGCATACTGCATTGACTGCAGCGCACGTTTTCGGTTGTACAACAAGAAGCCCAACACACACCTCCTGTACCATATAGTGGAGTGCGAGCCGAAACAGAGGAGGCGTCTCGGCAAGTCTCCAGAAGGGCAAGAGGGTTCGTCCTCTCGAAAGGTACGGGATAAGGGGAAGCAGCCGGCCGAGGTCCGCAGTACGCAACAAATCCTTGATGCATTACAAAGGCCATCCGGGAACTCCGATGGTATTAACATAGGGGGCGCCGGAAATCGGGAAGGCATGCCCATATGGGAGGGCAGGACTCCACAGAATGCACACAAACAAGTTACTTCTTACACCCCAGAGACGTATGGCATAGGCTACCCATTCGGCGACAGCTGAGAGCACTGCGCGCGGCCATGGAACTCTTTCATAAGAGAGATTGAGCGGTGTCCGAGAACAAATCGCACAAGATTGACAGGTGATGTAATATGTAGAAAATGTATGGCATCATTCCCACTCTACGAACATAGGCGGAACGATCACTTGTTCCACCATTACAATCAGTGTTATTGGCACTTCTCCTAGCAATGTCGTCACTGTTGTAATATCCGTTGTATCTGCCGTACTAAGGTTGAGTTTGCGTAATAAGTTTGCTGGCTGCATCTACATGCTTTTGTTATTGTCCTTTCTCATATTATGTTCGACCATTTATTTCTATCAGCGAAAACATAGGCGTAGATGAAATATTTTTCCATAATATGGTACTACATATATCAAAGAGCAAATCTGCGTCATTCGTGGTAGAAAATACATTCGAACGTGACATTTTACAGGGTTCCGAAAAGGCTTAAAAGTTATCGTTGACAATAGTACTTAGGGTTATTGTGGCGGTATATTCTTGTACTGAACAAAGGCGTAGATGAAATATTTTTCCATAATATGGTACTACATATATCAATGAGCAAATCTGCGTCATTCGTGCCGAAAATAACATTCGAACGTGATATTTTACAGGCTGCCGAAAAGGTTTAAAAGTCATCGTTGACAATAGTACTTAGGGTTATTGTGGCGGTATATTTTTGTACTGAACAAAGGCGTAGATGAAATATTTTTCCATAATATGGTACTACATATATCAAAGAGCAAATCTGCGTCATTCGTGGTAGAAAATACATTCGAACGTGACATTTTACAGGCTGCCGAAAATGCTTAAAAGTTATCGTTGACAATAGTACTTAGGGTTATTGTGGCGGTATATTCTTGTACTGAACAAAGGCGTAGATGAAATATTTTTCCATAATATGGTACTACATATATCAATGAGCAAATCTGCGTCATTCGTGCCGAAAATAACATTCGAACGTGACATTTTACAGGCTGCCGAAAAGGCTTAAAAGTTATCGTTGACAATAGTACTTAGGGTTATTGTGGCGGTATATTTTTGTACTGAACAAAGGCGTAGATGAAATATTTTTCCATAATATGGTACTACATATATCAAAGAGCAAATCTGCGTCATTCGTGGTAGAAAATACATTCGAACGTGACATTTTACAGGCTGCCGAAAAGGCTTAAAAGTTATCGTTGATAATAGTACTTAGGGTTATTGTGGCGGTATATTCTTGTACTGAACAAAGGCGTAGATGAAATATTTTTCCATAATATGGTACTACATATATCAATGAGCAAATCTGCGTCATTCGTGCCGAAAATAACATTCGAACGTGACATTTTACAGGCTGCCGAAAAGGCTTAAAAGTCATCGTTGACAATAGTACTTAGGGTTATTGTGGCGGTATATTTTTGTACTGAACAAAGGCGTAGATGAAATATTTTTCCATAATATGGTACTACATATATCAAAGAGCAAATCTGCGTCATTCGTGGTAGAAAATACATTCGAACGTGACATTTTACAGGCTGCCGAAAAGGCTTAAAAGTTATCGTTGACAATAGTACTTAGGGTTATTGTGGCGGTATATTCTTGTACTGAACAAAGGCGTAGATGAAATATTTTTCCATAATATGGTACTACATATATCAATGAGCAAATCTGCGTCATTCGTGCCGAAAATAACATTCAAACGTGACATTTTACAGGCTGCCGAAAAGGCTTAAAAGTTATCGTTGACAATAGTACTTAGGTTTATTGTGGCGGTATATTTTTGTAGGAAACAAAGGCATAGATGAAATATTTTTCCATAATGTGGTACTCCATATATCAAAGAGCAAATCTGCGGTATTCGTGCCAAAAAATACATTCGAACGTGACATTTTACAGGCTGCCGAAAATGCTTAAAAGTTATGGTTGACAATAGTATTTAGGGTTATTGTGGCGGTATATTTTTGTAGGAAACATAGGCATAGATGAAATATTTTTCCATAATATGGTACTCCATGTATCAAAGAGCGAATCTGCGGTATTCGTGCCTAAAAAATTTACATCCTACCGAAAGTGCTTCAGTATTTAAATAGGGTATTCAACTCAATTAATACCTACATATTTTTTGCATAAATGGAACATCCAACACTATATGCATATGGTATAATTATTTTTGGAGCCATGTTTTGTATATTTTCGCCATCTGGTATGGCGACTACCTATTTTCGCCATATGGCTTGGCGAATACTATATTTTCGCCGTCTGGTACGGCGACTACCTATTTTCGCCGAACCGTGTGGCGAATACCCTATTTTCGCCACACGGTACGACGAAAATACCCTAGCCCATGGTTAAGTATACTTAATAGCGCAATTAGCTTATTTTCGCCGAACCGTGTGGCGAAAACAGGGTGTTCGCCGCACGGTTCGGCGAAAATAGGGTATTCGCCATACCGTTTGGCGACGGCATATTATTTTTGCAAATTTTTTATTCCGTATATTAAAAATGCAATTCAATTTAAAAAAAGTATTATTTAAAAAAATCTTTAATACATGCATGTAGAGAATATTAAGTAAATCTGAATATTTATTACAAGTACAAAGGAACACCATACTAATTTTTGTACTGAAATATAAAATACATCTCATATTTATGGATAAAATCATTTAATAAATATATCATATATACTTAGGGGGTGTTTGGCAGAGCTCTAGCTCCACGAATATGGTGGAGCTGGGTATTCCTAGCTCCACCAAATCTATAGAGCTGGAGTTGTGAGTATATTAAAAGTGTTTAGCTGGAGCAATGAATGAGAATTAAGAGTGACCCGGTATTTATTAGGGTTAATTGCATGATATACGGGCACAACAGTAAAGAGAGGTGTTTCTATGCTCTTCTTTTTCTAAAGTTGCGTAAATATGAAAGTATGAATGAAAGGTAGATGACGATTACTTACCCCTCCGTTTACTTCAAAATTTATATAATCTATATTGAAAGGGAAAGCATAGAAACACTGCTCAACGGTAAATCTGATACATGGACAAAACAGTAAATCTGACCGGCAGGGCTACTAGACTCTACCAGACACTAACAGGCACACCATCGATCGGTCATTTGCTTGGGGATCAAGAATTCAGATGGACGGAAGGGCTTATGGAACATCTGCCTCCTTTTCCCTTTCGAGTGGATGGCTCACTCTCAGCGATCGAAATGACATCTTCGCTCTCCAGTTGACTGTACAGTGATGCATGGTTGTCGATGGTTTTGGTCCCTATACACCGGCCGGTTTGTTGCGCAGCAGGAAATTTTGACGCCTGCAAAGTTGATGGGAGATGGCATCAGAATAAGATCGGAGTGATGGCTCAGTACGTCCAAGTCCCCACGATCGAAAACGAATCGTTCGTAGCCCCACCCCCACACATCCAAACAACAGGGCCACAGGCTCATGGTAGGCTCCAAGGTTGCCTGGCTCCGGTTTCGTGAACCCTGATTAAAACAAGAAGATTTGCAAATTTATTTTAAAATAATATATTTTTTATTCAAATTACAAAAATATACCTTGATTCAAAAAATTTACAAAAATATACCCCTGTCGCCATACCTCAATCTTGTCGACTAAATGAATCTACGACAAAATAATCCGTCAGCCAAATTCAATCCGCGATAAAACAGTCTTTGTCGCCAATTGAAATGGCGACAGAGACTTTCAATTGGCGACAAAGGTGTATTTTTGTAATTTTTTTGAATCGAGGTATATTTTTGTAATTTGAATAAAAAAATATTATTTTAAAAGAAAATTCCAAGATTTGCCACCCAACAGCGAAAAGTTTTACCTTATTCAGGGTAAAAGGGCTACTAATATTGAGCTAGTTTGTTGACAGATGTTGCATCCGGCTCAGCAGGCTCTAGAAAGATAGCTCTGCATCTAAAACGTGCGGTCACTTTCGAATCCTTGTTTGGATGTTGATGCAGGCTTACATGGCTAGTAAAAGACCTGTTTAGTGCCTGTCTGGTGTAATTATCTGCGTACTTTACTCTCTGTAAAAGCCCACTTAAGACCTCACTTAGAAGCAAGGAAAATCCTGATCTCTGATTAGAGGTGGACGTCGTGCTGTGCCGTGCCGGTCCGGTCCGGGCCCATCGTGTTTCGGGCCGAAACTGTGCTGTGCCACGACGGCCCATCGTCGGGTCAGGCTTTGACTCACTTTTGGCGAGCCCAAGCCCGCCCATTTGGCGTTCGTGCTCGCTTGCGTCTGCCGCCCAGTTCGACCCATTTTCACTATTGTGACGAGCAAAGAAATAAAACAAATTACTACTACTAAAGTACTTATTTTAATTACATAAGAGACTAATCACATCAACAAAATGTCAAACATAAATGCAATGCTTGAAGATGCCCTGAATCAACAATATCTGCCAATTTTTAGGCCTCAATCCGTGATTTCGCGTTCGTCGTGCCGCCGCAAGACGGCCCGCCCAAATCGCCGTGCCGGCCGTCGTGCCTGGTTCCCGGTCCAGACGGCTCGAGCTAAGCATGCGTCCGGCCGGCAAGACGGAATCGCGTGCGGCCGTGCTTTGCACCGGGCCATCCCATCGTGCTTCAGACGGCTCAAAAGAGCCCGGCCCAAGTGCCCACCTCTATCTCTGATTGCGACATCACAACGCAGATGCCCAATATATATTCAAGCAACACTTTTCCACCTCCACTGAGATTATCTAAACTTGAATCCAACGAAACTATAACTCTCTCTAGGTTAATACATCGCCGACGAACAATCCAGTGAGGTTTGCTAAAAAAAATTATCCAATACAGAATAATTGTTCCAGAGTGAGGATCGTGGCACCACCAAAAGATGGATGAATTGATGCAAATTAATAGCTAAATCTTTTTTATTTTATTAATTCTGAAAATTACTAAAATAATAACTAAATCACAATAATCAATCTATAATAATTAATCTAAAATCATGGAAGAAAACTATATTAAACATGCATGCTAGAAAGTAATTGTATACGAACAATAATTAATAGATCGGAATCTATAGTCACTGATTATATCAAAAACACACATATAAATCCCTTTACATCAAAGCACAATCATCAAATAATTTTTTTAAATTTTTTTCATATTTTTCTTCTCTTTTTTCTCCCTTCTTCTTTTTTTCACAATCCAGTGAGGTTTGCTAAAAAAATTATCCAATACAGAATAATTACTCCAGAGTGAGGATCGTGGCACCACCAAAAGAGGGATGAATTGGTGCAAATTAATAGCTAAAACTACTTTTTTATTAATTATCAAAATTACTAAAATAATGACTAAACCACAAGAATCAATATATAATAATTAATCTAAGATTATGGAAGAAAACTATATTAAACATGCATGCTAGAAGGCAATTGTATGCAAACAATAATTAATAGATCGGAATCTATACTCACTGATTATATCAAAGAATACACATATAGATCCCTTTACATGAAAGCACAATCATCAAATAATTTTTCAAATTTTTTCTTCTCATTTTTCTCTCTTTCTTCTTCCCCCCCCCCCCCCCTCGCTTCAATCTCACGCGTGAGCAGCATGAGGTCATGCTGTAGCAATCACTGTAGCTCCATGACTGTAGCACAAACACTATAGAGCAAGATTGTAGCTCCCGCACGAAAAGTACTATAGCACCAAAACTTTTATTCGCACCGGGCCGCCGTCAGAGACCTGCTCTCTCTTTTTTTGTGCGGCTATCTCCAAAGAAATAGGAGGACCTTTCCTATTTATTTTAAGAAAACCCTAATCATTTCTCTCTAATTAAATACATGCATGTATATCCACCTGACCCAATTACACATGGCGCAGGACGCCCAAGTGTTGGTCGTGCGAGCAACGGGCGCGGTGCACCGCAAGGCTGGCCGCACGAACTAGGGGCGCAAGGCACCGGAGTGCGCTGCAGTGGGCCATAGGGCACTAGCCAAGGCCATGAGCGCATTCTATTGGCAATCTTTCAGTGCCTTTCCCAATCAAGCATTCTTGTGCCATAGACCTTACTTTTGCATCTTCTCCCGCAAGTATCTCCCATGACGCTTTGGTGACCAAGGATTGTGGAACCTCCCCTTTGCAGTGAGGGGGAAGCCAAGGAGTTGGCGGGCCTAGCCGGGATGGAGGATTCGGCAAGCATAGACTTCGAGGAAGAGATTGAAATCCTTGATGATGACTCAACCAAGGAGGCCCTTATCGGGGTCGAGCCCTCGACCCTTACAAAAGTGGAGAAGGTGGCGTTGATGGCCTCCGGGAGCCGCCTAACGTCGAAGGATGTCTTGTGGCCAAGATAGGAGGAATGCACCAACCCTCCACCGGGGTACACCGTTGCACTCAAGGCCTGGTTCGTGGTTGGCCTTGGGCTCCCGATGCATCCATTCATCCGGACCATCATGAGGCACTATGCGGTGAGCTCTCGCACTTCTTTCCCAACCTATTGGCAAGGGTGTTCCTGTGAATGTGTGAGATGGCGATTGAGGGCAGGCGCATGAGGCCCACAATCGTGGCCTTTGATCACTTCTTCCATCTCCGGAGGTCAACGGGAAGTTTGGTCCCTTGATCTCATTGACCTCGACCACCCAAAACCAAGGTGAATATCCTGTGCATGCCACCAAGTACAACTAGAGCCGCCCTGGGAAGAAATGGTTCTATCTGAAGGTGGAGGGATTCCCGTACACCAGGGGCAGCCAAGGATCACTCAAGATGACTACCCGGAGATCCCTCCTTTTTCTGATAATGACTGTGAGTTCATTCGTGCTACCTTTGAGGTTCGCAAGTGGAGTGGCATTCGGGACTTGATGGAGGAGATGGCACTCATAGATGCTAGCCGAAGAACCAAATCAACGTTCCCGGTGCCAATCATGGCCCACCATATTATTCTTGCCACATGCCCCGGTCTAAATCTATTTAACAAACCCTCGGTTGATTACCATACACCACGTGCCAGTGCCATCAACAACATCATCAATAACACATGACACTTCTCGAAAACATGTTCCATATGTCATTAAGTCAATGTTAACATGTAATTATCCAAAATCATGTTGTGACTACGTGGCAGGTATAAGCAATATACTACAACGGTCTAATTACCTATGTTGGCAATTTAATAATGTTCAACTAAATAATCCACAACTAGGGTGACAAGGGTTTATGGCACATAAGTAATTAATCAAGGTGTCATACTGCAATTTGGCATTTATCTAATTTCCCAGAATTATTTAAAGCATTTTCTAATTTAATTAGCATGCAATAATTTAAATCAGATAGATTTCAAAAATGGGATCAATATGGTCAAAGCATAACTTGCCTTCAAAGAGTACTTGTTCTTGATCTTGAGCTGGCTCCTGGGTCAAAACTTCACCTTCGGGCACTTCAACGTCTACTCGTAACGCGTGCAAATAGCAATAAATAATAAAATAGTACACAAAAGTATTCAAAACTTCAAATAAAATTCATAAACAGAGAGAGCATAATTTTACGAATTTTTAGAAATTTGAAACGCCCAAATCGGAGTTGAAATGCAAAAGTTATAATAGTTTAAAGTTTAAAGAATATATTAAATAAATATAAACAGAAAAAAATTCATGTCCAAAAATTAATTAAAATTCATATTCAAGTAGATCTCAATTTTATAAAAATTTAGAAACTGAAATCGTTCAAATCAAAGTTAAAATGCAAAAATTATAAGCGTTTGAAGTTTCAAAATTCAAATAAATCATTAAACTGAATTAACTCATTTATTTTTCTATTGAAAATTCTGATTAATGACATCAGCACGTGATTTGATTTTCCACCGAATTATTTTTCTATTGAAAAATCAAATTATTGCGTCAGCCGATCCATGGACTCGGTCCACGGCTCAGGCTCGGTCCACCGTGGATCCGGTCCACGAGCGCACGTGTCTCTGACACGCGGGACTCACTACTGACGTCAGCACGGCTCGACCGAGGACGGCTGACACGCGGGCCCCATGTGACGTCAGCATGACGTCACGGGTGACGTCATGGAGACGTTGGGTCAGCCGCTGACATGCGGGCCCCTCGCTGACGTCACGCGTTGACATCAGCGACAACCGGGCGCGCCGCTGGATCGCTTGCCGGTTCGGCTCAGCGCCGCGTGGCTGTCTGGGCCGTTGATTTGAAAATCAACGGTCCAGATCAGATCTAACCTCACACGTTTGGAAATAACGCGATTGATCTGGACCGTTCGATCTTGATCGGACGGTCGAGATCTGATCGGGCTTCACCGCGTCTCTGGGGGTGACGTGGCTTTACCCGGCGCGCGACACGTTGCTCAATCTACGTCGTTCGATCTCGATCGAACAGCCGAGGTTGCATCTATCGCTACAACGCGGATAACGCTAACCGTATGATCTAGATCTAACGGCTGAGATCTAATCTAGGCACGGTGCAGTTCACGATCACGTGGCTTAATCTAAGCCGTTGGATTTAGATCCAACGTTGGGATTAGATCTAAAAACCGAAATGTGAAATCTAACGGGGTGACGTGGACTCACCGTGGCCGTCCAATGAAGATCCAACGGCCGAGAAGCTTCGGGGTTCCGGCGATGGCGCGGCGGAGCAGTGGCTGCTGGAGACGGAGACGACGACCAAGCCCGCGACGCTTCAAGGCTCCTCCGGCGAGATGAGTGGTACTCTCCAACGCGGCTCATCGCGACGGTTCCTGATCTGGGCTCAATCACGGCGGAGTCGGCGGCAAATGACGGAAAACCACGGCGGAACCCTAATCCAACTACGGCGAGCTCTAGCGGGCGAGCGGCGGAACCCTAATCCAACTACGGCGAGCTCTACCGGGTGAGTGATGGCGGCTCAGGCGCGAAGGTCTAGGGCTACGTGTGCGCACGGAAGAGGGCTACACAATGGCGGCGGCGGCGCTTTAAATAGGGGCCTCGGCTTCCGTGAAAATCGCGGAAACCGAGGTCCACCCGGCTGCGGCGGCGGAATTCGAATTGGATTCGGATTGGGCGACGTGGCGCAACGGTGGCCGTTGGATCAAGATCCAACGGTCGCACGCGAGTGGGTTTGGTCCGGTCAGCCCGGTTTGGGTCAGACTTGAGTCTGACTCGGGTCGGATGAACAGTGCTAACCCGATAGATTTTCCAGCGATTAAATAATTTAATTAATTTCTATAAACTCAAATAATTCGAGAAAAATAGCAAAATACTCAGAAAAATTCCAGAAAATACTTTGAGACATTTTGGACTCAAATAAAATATTTTTAACAAAATTTTATTTATAACTTTTAATTCTTTAATTATTTCAAAAGGGAATAAATTCAAATTAAATCCAAATAAATTCCATAAAATTCCAAAAATTCACAAAAGTGCAGAATAACATTCAAACTTATGAAAAGCAAAAAATTGGGGTGTTACAGCGAGGCATTGGAGAGTTCGCTGAGTTGCTTAGAGATTGGTTAGGCACAACCATTGACCTCTACTTCCAGGTAATTTCTGAGTCCCCTGAGCCTTGTGAATTAATCTTTTATCTTTTACCGGCCAACACTTGCAAGCCTCTCTCACATGCCACCTCCATTTCAAATGTCATCAAGCATGAAGCCCCGAGGATGATCGAGGACATGTTCAAAGAGGCCGCCAAAGAGGCCTAGTAGAAGGTCTCACAATTGGATGTTGAGAGGCTAAGAGCCGCCAAGGATAAACTAAAAACTGCTAAAGAGAAGCTGCAGTCCATTGAGGAGAGGCTTAGAGCCATAGAAGAAAAGTTGAGGAGAAAAGATGAAAGTTGCTAAGGATAAACTGAATGTCATTCGCCAAGTAAATATGAGCTTGGAGGAGGATGAGACCAAGTCATGGCAGCGCCTCGGCAAGTTCTGTGATCTTGAGAGGATCACCCTCACAGCTTAGAGTGTTAGTGTTATGCCCTTGAGGCAATCATATGGACGATTGTAACATGACTGTTTATGAATAATAATATGATTATTGGTCCAATGAATGTATATCATTGTTTTGATCAACAAGTGTGTGACTTGTTTATGAAGCTCTTTACTTATTGATATAATTCGATAAATATCTCTGATCGGATATCATCGTATAGGACAACGATGAATAGATCAGCACATGTATTGTTCGATGATCATGTTCCATAGATCATGGGATATGGAGATATCATCAATACATTGTGGACGCATGTCGAAGAACATGTGTTAGATAGACCCACAATGGGACACTGCGAGAATGTTACATTCTTATGTGTCATTAGTGTATCTCATACATAGTATATGTATGATCCTTAGACCTGATATTGTCATATTCCCTACATGTGTAATAGTTTACCTTGGGGTTACCAAACACTATTTCCTAATCAGATAGTTATAAAGGTAGCTTTCATGTTTACTATGAAACATGGAGAGGGAAGTGAGCAGTCAAGATGGAATTTGCCACTCCAATGTAACGGAGATATATGTCTAGGCCACTCGTGTGATATAATTAAGGAAGTGCATGGCCATGCTGTGATTGAGAAGTCAATCACAACTTATTAATATATCACGGATACGAGAGATGTATTGAACTGTCAAAGGATGACATGCTTCTCGCCTTGAGTTCGATCTTCATATAGTTTGGCAAAGGGATTATTACATCAGTACTTTAATCATATGCGTTTGGGAGTTGGCATGCTCCGCAAGGAGCCGCTACCGACTATTGGATTACAAAAAGGGTTTTCCGAATCCATGTCTAAATGCGCATGAACCTATAGGGTCACACACTTAACGGGCTGGGACGCATTAATTCGGATTGGATCCGTAATTAATGGACCTCGTGGGCTTAGCACGTAGATGGGCCCTGACTGCCTAGGGTTTCACCTCGTGGCTATATAAGGAGGGGAGGAGGCTAGACGCATAATACACTTTTGTGCGGTTTAGAGGTGTTTCGCCAGAAACCCTAGCCGCCTCCTCTCGTTGCCCCTGCCGAGCGACCCGGTGCTTGCACACCGACGCACGGCGTTCCATCCCCGGACGTGTGGACTGCTGTGGTGACGCTGCTGCTACTGTGGTGTGGAGAGGACGATCCGCAGCGAGGACGATCCGTGGCGAGGACGATCCACGGCGAGGACAATCCGCGGCGAGGACGATCCACGCCGAGAACGATCCACTACAACTACGTGCGAAGGATTCTCAACTGCGTGTCTAGTGGTAATAGATCTACGATCCCCTTCTTGCGAGTAACTTTTCTGGTTTGCGGTAGAAATTTTAATTTGTGCTAGTGTAGCATACCGCGTTCCCCAACACAGAGCTCCTTGGAGGGCCTTGGGGCTAATGTTTCTCCACTTCCCTTAGGACTGACTAGACCAGAGAGGTGGATTCCCTTGCTGGAGGAGCATGTTGACTCCTTTGCTCAAGTTGCTGAGGATAGGTGTTAGTATTTTGCCACAGCCACCCTAACTGCCAGAGCCCTTGCTATTTCCCATTTCAGTGACAGTTCAGGTAGATAGGCAGTACGTGATGGTCTTCGTGGCCTTTTCACTCCACAGGTGAAGAGTGATGAAGGCTACCCTTGGGGAGAGAGTTATACTGAAGCCTTTAGCTGCTGAGTTTGTGAAGAGTGTGTCTTCCTCATTAGCCCAGAGAGCTTCCGTGCCTTTACCTGCAGACAATGGGCGTGGTGATCCGCCAGTGTATGACTCTTTGAGATTATGTCTTGTTTAGCAGGGAGTGATGATGATGTTGGGTAGATTTGCATGATGCATTCTTATGGGCGTTGCTTCTTTAGCACTTTCATTATGTAGTCTCCCACGAATGAGTATGCTTCATGTTTATACTTGGCATGTTATGAGAATGATATGATGGCATTTGTTTTTTTATCCAGGATGCACCTAAGAAGGCAGCCAACCTCAATTATAAGCAATGTGCTTAAAGGGGCCAGTCACCCTAGCGACTGAAACCACCCAAGAAAGCAAGCTGCAAGACATGACCACTTAATGGGGGCACAACCGATGTTAGGTGCTGTATCCCTCAGAGGGGTTCCCTTTGGCCTTAGCTTAGGTTAAGTAAGTGGATATGGATCCCCATGCATTTCCGAAAGGCATAGGCATTAGGCCGTGCCTGGGCCCTCGCAACATTGCTAGCGAGGTCCTTGTATGCAAATCCCAATTTGGCTCCTGATCGTTCGACACATCGACGTTTGGTCTCCCGTCTAGCTCCTGATCGTTCGACATTTGGTCTCCTGGCTCCTAATCGGCTGATCCTGCTGGGCCAACGCGCCGACCGAGGCCCAGGCCCACCTACGCCCCGGCCTGGGCTCCGCCTCTGCCTAGGAGCCGTGAACCGTAGAGCAGTTGGCTCAGTGAAGTAGCTTCTATGGCTGACCCATCTGAGACCTAGCCATAGGCTGGTGCCACCCATGCTCCTGAACGGCGGACCCAAGGGTGGGTCATTTGGGGCTAGAGCCTACACTATCACTGATAGGACAGTAAATACCCCGTCAAGTATGACGGGTCGCCTTTCCGGGGCACGACTAAATACCATAACAACTACCCAGGAAGATTAGTTATTGGGAATCAGGCACTCTTTGCTAGACAAGAGATGAATATCAACTCTTTTTTATTGAATATAAGGCCTAATAGCCAAGTTTTACAAAAAGGCCGCAGTGGGGCCCAATAGATTACAACCCAAAATACCGCACATGTAGGCCTGAGCAAAGACCAAGACCTTAAAACCAAACCAAATCGCCATCACGAACTCTTGATAAGCTCCAGTTTTTTGGAATTCTGAAAGGGTTGGGTTTAAGCAAGGGTGAGTACACAACAATACTCAACAAGTCGCACGGGAAGATACTGAATACTGTATGCAAGGGATTAACAATTGGATGGCACAGGGTTTAAGTATTGTGGATGCAGTTTTATTTGTAATATCATTTTACATTTGAAACACAAACCATAAGTAATAGTAATAGGGGGGTCACAAGTTCAACACAACTTAGCCATATTCACAAAATTCCAAAATATACTTGATCTTGGTTACGGGTGTCACCCCAAATCAAACTTAGCTTCATTAACCGGAAGCACGGCGTAATCGATTACCATTGTATCGAGACTCTGCAGAGCTGCTCAGCTTTACCCACAAGATATCTATGACCGTTAATGTCATACGCAAATCACATGCAACTTAAATGCTTGCGGCCGGACCGAGACCATCATAGCCTTTTGATTGAACAACCCCATGGTAGCTCCTACCCGATAGGTCCTTAAACCCACTGTTCTTGGGACCCCCTAGCCAACGCAGGAGCCACGCTCCAATATTGAGTGGGTACCTATCGTTGTGCAAATCGGTGAATGACACCTCATTCCGTTCCACCAACCCTTCGGCCATTCTCTTGCCGGGAATGCTGCTCCCCATTCTCCTCACTGAGAATGGTACCACCATGTAAGTATTCCTAAGGGACGAACAATGTTACTAAGCCATGTCAGGAAACGGTTCAACTGACCAGTCCGACTTGTGGTTGGGCAGAAACTTAAGTTATTTACTTTGCTCAAGGGGGTTTTAACCTTATATTGCTAAACATTAAGCCTTACGAACATCCACAAACCCATCCGGTACCCGCATGTACCAGCCGCCAAACCAACCAAGGCATTAATCATCAGTCGGTGATCGGACTCATATCTACCTCGTGGCTAGTCCAATACTGCCCCCCTGACTGTAGCAACAATTTTAAAACAAATCCACCAAGCCAACTGCTCAACACAACCTTTCTCTTTTTAAAGAATTTGAGTGAAGCTAATAAGACTTCACTAATTAACTAGGGTGAGTGTAATTATTAACTAGGGTTAATCAAGATTTAACATGGCTTAATAATGTCAAGGAGGCTAAGAGCAATTCGGCATTAACTAAGTAACATGTCATTCCAATATACTGGTTTTCAATACTCCAACATACCATTAAAATAATGCAGTATAAAATAAGTACTACGATATCAGGAACACTTGGGTTCAACATGATCCTTGACGTGTGGCTTGCATTACTGGGCTAGGGGGTCGTCTAGGGCGTAGTCGACGTAGTCGTTCTTGGCTTCCGTCTAGTTTGGCTCCTGGTCCGGGTACTGCTGCTGCTCCTTGAACTTCTCAACGGCCGGTTCAAGTGCAAAAGAACGAATGACGATAAACGAAAAACAACGGACGGAAACGAAAATGGAAACTGAAATGGAAACCGAAACAGAAAATGGGCCAAGAGAGAATTGGAGGGCAAAATGGGCATTCCGGGAATTTTGGGAGCTTCAACTGGCAGAGTGGAGGCCATTTTTGGACTCAGTGGGTCGAAACGGTCAAGAATATGTATTTTTAGGATTTTGTGAACTTTCGGGAATTTTCTAGGTTTTTCTGGGATTAAACGGAATTTCTCGGATTAAATAAATCCAAAAATGAAAAAGAAAAAGAAAAAGAAAAGAATTCCAGGCCACACAGTAGTGGGCCTGGCCCACAGGCGGGCGAGCGCGCCTGCGCACGGTTGGGCCAGCCCATGGCTGGGTCGTCCGATTGACGCGTGGGGCCGCGTCGTCAGCGGCCGAAGGAACGGGGCGAGCTAGGGTTCCTTGCGGGCGGGGCGGCGACAGCAGCTGAGCCACGGCGCAGCAACGCATGGCTTCGGAGCCGGGGAAGGGTAAAGGCGCGGGGGAGAGGGGGAGCTCACTAGCGAGAGCGGGGCGAGGGAGAAGTAGAGGTCGAGCCTGGCTTTTATAGCCGCTCAGGCGAGGAGAGAGGAGGTGGGCGGCCAGCGTGGCGGGGCGGCCGGCGGCGGCGGCGCGGGGCTGCCGGGGAGGTCGGGCATGCGGTGCGGGGCAACGCGTCTTGGTCTTGTGATCGGGCGGTGTAGAGGCACGGGCACGGGGGCAGCGTGAGGGCGCGTGGCACTGCGGTCGGCGGAACACGGTAGCGATCGAGCGCGGGCGGCGGCGGCGCCGGAGGTAAGGGAGACGGGCGTGGTCGACGGGGTGAGCTGGCCCGGAAAGGGAAGGGCAGGCCAAAGGCCCAAAACGGAATTAAGCCCAAATTCGAAATCTGAAAATTCAAACCTAAAGATAAAAAAAAAAGACTAGCACTGTAAACACCCCTCCGTTTTAGCAGTTTATCCCCATCGGAGTTTGTCCCTGGCTCTCGATGAGTCGAGGTCGACAGGTGGTCCGTACGCTGTGTCCCGTGTTGTCTGCCATCCAAAACGAAGCCGAGCCGATGCAGTGGCACTGCCAGTGTGGTCCTCTTCCTCATGACGGTGGTGATTGGTGAATGAAGCATTTACAGTGCGTTGATGAGCTAATAATCCTGTGCGTGATTTAGAGACGAACGTACACTTGATATGTGGAAGATGTTGTGAATCAATGATCCTTCTGGAGATGTGATTTGGTTGCGGTGTTTGCAGCCTGCGCAATTTTGATGTGCCCAACAACTGAATTTGTAGTATTAGTATCGGTTTTCGTGATTTTCTCTATGACCACTCCGTGTAGTGTATGCTTCCATCATGTATTAGCACGGTGAGGTTCCGGAGAAGCTTGATCAGAGCAGCAGCCATGGCGGTGGTGGTCATCAGATGATCATCCGGGTCGCGCGAGGGAGCTTGCCGAACTCGATGGCGCCGGCCGGCCTGAAGATCTGGAGTTGGGCGACCGATATGGTGGAGGAACTAAGCAAGGCAGCGGCCTCCAGCACTAAGAAATACTACCATAAACAGATCGACGGCGTCCGCCGGCCGCAGGCACGGTGAGGGCGGCAATGGCCGGTCGGGCGGCCGGCGACGTAAGGCCAATTCTTCCGTGTGCGCGAAGCATTTTCTTAATGGCAATACAAACAAGAATAGTGTTTCTATATTTTCTCTCTTAATACAAGTTACACAAATCTTGAAATAAAGTAAAAGATGAGTAATCACCAACTACCTTTCATTCATACTTTAAAATTTGTACAAATTAAAAAAAGAAGCAAGAAACAACTGTCACGGACGGAAGGTCTCTTATGAAAAACATCCCCTTCTCCTGATCTCCTCTACTAAGGTAGATGTATATGGTTGTACATCATTTGCAGTTTCATGGACCTGAGGCACAACCAGACTGTAATTAAAAGCATCGCCTCAAGTTCAATAATCATTTTCGTTTACTTAATTCTTTCCGAAAGCATGGCCTTAGCATTCAGAAAAGATTGTCACTCACTAGGTTAGCCTATGTCACTTAAACCATGGTTGTTGACAGTTGAAAACAGCACCAGTCGTTGCTAAACGCCTTGGCAACAAATGCTGCTTTGACTTTGAGCTCTTCCTGTAATGGCTGGCACTGTGCTATGCAATTTGGATTCTATCTCGATTCTCGAGTCATAAACCCACCAATAAACATGGGGTTCGAGCAATGAGATCAAAAGCAAGCGAAGGGGTAAGTAATCCTTATCTACCCTTCTTTTGTGCTTTAATATTTGTGCAACTTTAAAAAAAAAAGAGCATAGAAGCATCTCTCTAGATCAATATGCTTCTATTCATTTTTCGTGGCCTGTCCAGCTGTTCATGAGTGAGGTATAAGTTTCTGATAGCAGCCAATTGCTTTTCATGAAAAAAAGACCCCACTTTTTTTGCCTTCTGAAAAATGAGAAACCATCTCAGGATAAGCAATCTAACATTGTTAGAACAGAGAAAACATGCAGACTTAAATCAGTAATTAACATTGATTGGCATGTCCTTCTGACTATACTTCTAGCATTAATTCATAGTAACGACGCCTACCCCTAGACTAAAAAGTGGAAAAAAGAAAGAAGGATGAAACAATTCAGGTTTACAGAGCAGACCAAGCCCAATAGTACAAGGAAAGTTACAAATCAGAGGGGAAACAGAAGATCACCGAACCAAGTCCTATGAATCGAAATGGTTGTCAGAGACTAATATACTACCCGCTCTTCCTTTTTGCAGTACAATGATCAAAAGACACCTGAGACCTGGAACAATTGGAGAACGACTGAATTTCAGACAAAAAAAAAATTTCAAGTCAATAAAAAATTCTAATTGGTGCAAGGACAGAGAAGGAAGGAAAATGAACGACCGAATACACTGCCACCGTGCCATGCATGCTATTCCTATCACATAACATTAATTCCAAAAAGCAAGGTCTGAATGGGAAAAGCACATCTAGCAGATCAGATAAACTATAAACGGTGGAATTTTGAATGGTTTTGTTCACTTGCGGACTTGCCCCTAATAGTATGGGAAGGCACAGCACCAAATTTAACATTCATAATACCGTGTTTTAGTGGTTAAACTGTGGTCAAACAACCGATCTATCAATGTTAGTCATCTTCAGAATTGTAGCAAATTGTGGTTATGAGGCACACTGCCCTCTGTAGTATCTCCTGATAACCTGCTCATCATCAAAGCACAGGCCAACCAGCCTACCAGAGGCAAAACTAAATAATATGTAACAAAACACCAATTCACTTATGAAGGTTGAGATCGCCCTGCATTCAATACTAAACTTTGAGTAAGCTTTCTGTAACAATGTATTCTACACCCTAATAGATCAAACTTTGGGTTTTGTAATAGAACGAGCATCGGCAGCCCAAGTGTCAAAACTCTAGCTACTTTTGTCAGGCTAACAAACGTCCTAGAAATTTCTATTACAACTTCTCCAGACAGAAGTAAGAACAGTCATCCATTGCATATATAAGCTGGACAGCAATATATTATAACCAGGAAAAAAAACCAACTAAAATTTGGATAGTGAAACCCAGCTATGCAAGTGCCAAACTGACACCACATACGAATACCCAATCAGGGCAGCATCACTATTGGTGGCACAATTGCTTCCTTTTTTTTATCTTTTAACTACTCTTTTATTCAGTGATCATGTATCACCCAAATACACCTTGTACATGACTACAATCGCTACCACAGATACTATTAATGCAATCACTCACAAGTTGATGATCTAACAGACGCTTTTCATATATGCAAAGTTGCAAACCCTGAATGTACATCATCAAAGGCATCTCGAGGATCACATAGCTCGTTAACTAAAACATGAGACTGATGTTTGTGGTTCTACAAAATGTGAAACATTTATGGAGCTGTGAAATATAAAGAAAAAAGTACAGATTATATCAAATAGGAAACAGCACAAGTGCATGACTTCCGTATCTAGCAGCACATTATAACTAAAAACTTTGGTAAGAAAAAACTCCAAGGAGAGGCTATTCAAAATTATGAGTATTGAGCATTTTCTGAGCAAAGATAGTTCGAAAGCCCATTTACTTGCTTACCGTATTACAAATCAGAATGTTGAACAATAAATATCATGCATGATTGCCACTGCCTTTTAGCTTAAGCTCAAGCTCTAACTCCTTGTGTCTTAGCTCAAGCACCAAACGCCTATTCTCAAGCATCATTTGTTCATTCTCCAACGTCATCCTTTCCATCTCTCTGTCCTTCTTCTTCCTAAATCTCTCCCATTTGAGACGTTGCTTGCTGAGTTCCAGTGCCTTTACTTCAATCTGCAAGCGATATTTTTGAAGCTCCGCTGATTGGCAAGCCAAGTCTTTTTGCACCAAAGCCAAGTTGGTTCCATCTGGAAAAACTTTGTTGATATCCAATATGATGCCATGGGGATCAGACCTCCCACTACCGTCATTCGAGCTTGAGGTGACAAAACCCACATCACCATGATCCACCATATGACGCATCCTTTTATTCACGGAGGGACCCCCCATGTTGGTATGAACTGCTTGATGCTCTTCATCATTATCCTCATAATCTGAATCTGCACTATGATCATCTTCTTCAGCATCTCCACTTGCACCCCTCCTTGGATCATGCTCCTCTTTACATCTAAGAGCAAGTTGTAGTGAATGCTGAAGTGCGGGATCTTCAGGCAAATTAAAACGGTTGTTATTATGGTACGAACACATCTCCTCATAGAACAAGTGCTTAGAGCTCAATATCTTCCTTGCATCATCTTTCACCTTATCGGAAAGATTATCCATGACATCAAGAAGTGTTGGATTCTCCACAACATTGCAAGCAGTACCGCGACCAAGGATATCCGTAAGCCTTTTGTATCTCTTATTGAGGTCGTTGAACTTATCCTCGCACTGCTGCGGTGACACATGGCAGCCTCTCTCGCCCATGACCTTTGATATTGCTTTCCATTTGCCCTTCTTCTGCATCATTGTAAAGTTCCTCCTCCCACCACCTAAATCAGCTCCAGGATCCTCCCCCGTGTAAGATGCTGCAGTAATCAAAAGCTTAATCATTGAATCTGTCCACTTCATCCGATGCCACGCAGAGCTCTTCTTGCCTTTGCCACTCTGGTTATCAGTAGCATCCTCGGTCATATCATGTTCCTCATCATCACTCATGGAGTTCTTTGAGTGATGACTGTGGTGGTGGTGGTGATCAGTCTTTCCATGTTCTCCAAATTGAAATCCAGACAAGTTATCAGGCTCTGTAACCCGGTTCACAGGAACTGTGAAATTCCCTGGCATCTGAGAGTGGTTGAAGACCTGTTTTCCAGAATTTGGAGCATGCATTTGCAAGCAGTTACCATGTAAGTCTAAATTTCCATAAGGAGCTCCTTGCATCGTATTTCCAGGGGGTAGGTTCTTGCCTTCCATTTAACCAAAATGATTGCTCATACACTCATACTTCTTGTTAATACCATATACAAGTTCCAGGAAGTGCCACAGGACTTCACATCAATATCATGATATCACCTGCTAAAGGAAATATGGGATAAATTATTGAAAACCCAGCATATCCTATTGCACACTTGTGTACTTCTTAATGTTTGGAACCACACAACATAGCTAGTTTTTAAATTTCAATTTCAATTTCATCAGGGTCACCTAAATCAAAATCAAATTGAACATTGACATTGGGCAAACTGTACCATAGAGGTTATCATTCTTACTGATGACATCATAACCACGGGCTGGAGTGGCAACAATAGCAAATTCAACCAAATGAACGCTGGAGTACTAAAAAGAATACAGTATTCTGAACTGCATGAATTTAAGCAATCAGAGCTACAAATCAAACTTGCAGGGTTAACCCGTTTAATTAGTGCAGCAGCAACTAACTAATCACTAGTGCTAGCAAATATCGCAGCCCTTTCGTGCTTCAGCTATGGATTAATTGACAACAAACTGGAACCCTGTGCTTAAGTGGGCAGTCATCTAAAGGAGAATATGCAGGGGAAATTCTCTTCTCTGCCCCCGAAACATTGATTCTATCGCAAAGAAGCTATCCATATAACAGTTCTACAATAGCAGTAACATAGCAAGCATCAAATTTACAAAGTTTAACATGCAGCCAAGATTGCGACAGGAAGAAATCCCCAAGCCAGAAACACTGAGCATGTACTCAAATCAGTTGTACAAAAGATAATCATGGAAAAGAATAAATTATTCCTTCACATAGCCCCTAATAATCTAACACAGAAACTTAAAAGAGCTGATGTCTTTGTGGGTCCAAAGGAACAAAATGAACTTCTTTATCCATCTATCATCAATTTCCTCAGAAGCAAATTTCTTGCCATAGGTACAAATCCGAGAAGACACTTCTATAACCGGACCACTTTCTGAAGAAACATGAGCAACACAAACCCCTAATTCATCCAAGATTTCCGCACTACGGCACAAGAAACAACACATTGGCCTAAGACGCAAAAACAGAAAAAGGATGAACTTTCTCCCCTAAACAAAACCATTTACGGCGGAAAAGAGAACAGGGGGAAGAACTCACGATCGGGGCGCGGCGCATCCGGCGAGAAAGAGAAATCGCGGCACTGACCTGTGTCTCCTCCTTCCTCTGATCTCTCCTCCCAGTCTTCGGCTGTGCCGAACACGAGGACTTGAAAAATGTTTTGTTAAACAGAAAGGCAGGAGGAGGATGAACTAATAGCTGAAAGCGACGCATTGCGTGCTTTTTGTACTGACCTTCTGGCTGTCAGGTGGGGTAGAAAGTGCGGGGTCGTCGTGTCAGCCTCGCGAAGGAGTGGGTGGGAGTAGCTGAAGATGCGCTGGTGGGGGCGTCTGCTAGCAGGAGATTTGATGGTTCGTCCTCTTTGTTACATTGTAATTGATTATTTGTACTATATATTTTATTAATGTACAGTCTTAAAGTTTGTACTCTCTCCGTTCTGTTTTCTTAAGACATCTCCAATGGTGCCACTTCAGCTAGCTATAAGGGTGCCAACTCAGCATTTTGCTTAGGTGGATGAGAGAAAAGGAAGAGAGAGATATAGACTGGCTCCTAACTTATAGTCAGGCTATAGCTGATTCCAAAGCATTTATCACCTCTTACATATGGGCTCATATTTAATTTTGTAGATAATACTATAGCTAGTCCATTGGAGAAGTTGTCTATTAGCTATCTATAGATGACATGTACACTTCTTATAGATAGTAGTTGACTACACCATTGGAGATGCCCTTAGGCGTATAAAGTTTTTTGCCAAGACCAAGGATTAGTTGTTGCTGCCATTAACGGTTAGATAATTAAGCGCCCAGCATTGATTAGGACGCCTCGTTCGTTCCGCGCGGCCTGCATGCGATCTCCCCACGCCAAAAAATGCCCACCATGCATGCACGCGATTGCCCCGCTTGCACTTGCTCAGCATGCAAAAAAAAAATTTCGCTCACCTGCATGCGCCCACGCCGGTTAATGCTCGCGCCTAAGAAAACGGAACGACAACCAAAAATTTATGCGCCTAAGAAAACGGAACAAAGGGAGTATGTCAGTAAGATATTATAGAGCAAATGATCACTGGCATATATCAATGAGGATAAATCATCAATGGTTCCTTTATCTACGTTGTTGATCGGAAAAAATGCGAGGATGTCCTCATCCTCCTGTCCTTGTGACATGTACACTTTATTAGATACCTACGCACCTTCTCCACGATAGTAACCAAAGTGACAAGCATGGCTTGCGACGAGCGGCAACGATGCTAGCCCAAAGCCGCACGGTACCGAGCCAAGGGGGGATAGGGGAAGGGCACGGTGGTGAGCTCGGTGTTAGAGGAAGCCCTAGGAGCAGCAGAGGCTACCATCAAAGGTAGGAGGATCGGTGGTAATGCTAGAAAGGGTCGGCTACTCCGATGGATCAAACAAAGAATGTGGCCGCCTAAGGAGCACGAGGATTAAATCCACATGAGGATGAAGAGGAGGCCAGCTTGGTGGGTAGGACTGAGCCTGGAGAGCTAGAGCGACAGCGAAGACGGAGATCAACGGGGGCTGTGACCGAATGGAGTGACTGAGAGAGAGAAGGGCAAGATAGAGGTGGGAGAGAGGAACTAAGAGGGGGGAGGGGGCCGGCTATGTCAGCTGGACCATCGGGCCAAAGGGGCTAATTGGGCCGGGCTTTATCGATCACTCGGTCAACTAGGTCCACTGACTGGCCAAAAATCAAAGCTAATTCAAATCCGTTTTTCTTCCAATATTTTAAAATGAGATATCATAAAACAAAATTCTATAAATTAAACTAAACATAGTTGTTTTTCTCTAAATAAAATCATAAACTATTTTCTAAAAACTTTAAATCTCATCAGTCTTACATACAAGCACAAGTATATTACAAATTGTAACATCCCAATTTTTATTTTTCTTGAATTTATAGTTTTTTTGAATTTTTGAGAATTTTTTGAAATTTATTTGGAATTATTTGAATTATGCCTTTTGTTAAATACATTAAAGAATTTGAAAATTTTCAAATAAAGTTTTATTAGAAATAATTTATTTGAGTTCTAAATGTCTCGAAATATTTTTCAGAATTTTTTCAGAATTTTTTCAGAATTTTTCTGATATTTTTACTATTTATTTTGCATAGTTTATTTTCTAGAATTATTTTAAAAGAGAAATTCCTAAAATTAGTTAAAGGCCTTTGGGCCGAAACCCAAAACCCATCCAACCCAAACCCACCTGCACTAGCCCGCTCGATGTAAACCCTAGTTGTCTTGGATCTCAGTTGTTGGATCTTGATCATGCGACTGAGACTTAGCCGCGTCACCTTGTGCTATGAGTCACACGATGCTCGCCACGTGGATTGTCGTGATCATGCCGCATCCCCTCTCCCGTGCCGCCATCGGACTCCACCGCTACTGTGTTTCGTGTTGCACTTTTTGTGCCGAACTCGGACACCGAGACCAGTATTTAAGGCCCCATCTTGCACAATGTGTTGACCTTGCCTTACGTGTTTTGCCCTAGCCAATTGTCAAGGCCCCCAATTTCAAAAAAATTCTGGGACATCCGGAGTGTTCAGATTAAACATCCGGAGTATCCGGATCCAACCTGGAATGTCCGGAGTATCCAGATTGGGCTGACCGAACACCTCAACCCGGAGTGTCCGGACTAAATGTCCGGAGTGTCCGGGTTAGTGCTACCGAAGACCCCAACCCGGAGTCTCCGGGTTGAGCGTCCGGAGAGTCCGGATGGTGCGGGATTTTGTATAAAAGCCCCATTTCATGGCCCTCCACTCACCTCACCTCACTTTATCTCTTTCCCACCTCTCCCGTGCGTTCCCTCCACCCCGTCCTCGTCTCCGGCGAGCTCCCCACCGGCCGGCGACCTCCGGTGGCTCCTTCCCCGATGAACTCCTCCTTGGCGCTCTCAAGCTCCTCCCCAAGCCGGCGTCTTCCTCCTCCTACCCGGCTTCCCCTCTTTCTCCTTCCCTTCCCTTGAGGTAAAGCCCTCTCTTGGAGTCTATTCATGGGATTCTTGGGTTCTAGGGCTTCCATGGGGTTGGATGTAGGGTTAGGTTTGTAGATTTGGGGTTGGGGGTTGAACTTTTGCAATGTTAGGGTTCTTGGTGGGGTTTTGGTTTGGGGTTGGTTTAGGCAATGTGGGGTGCTAGGGTTAGAGATCGGGGGTGAGTGAGGCTCTCTTAAGCTTTGGATTAGGTTTGGTTGGAGGTGTTAGAGATGAGACCCGCTCGTCGTGGTTTGAGCTAGCTTGGAGCTCTCCGGCTCGACCACGTGTAGGAAAGTCGTAGATCGGGTCCCCGCGGTGCCGTGGGACTTGGCGGCACCTCGGTCCGTTGAGTAGTAGGGTGAAACGCGCCAGGTCCAGAGTGTCCGGACAAAACGTCCGGAGTGTCCGGATTGTCCGGACATTGAACCCGGACTGTCCGGGTTCACCTGGTCTGTCCGGGTTATGTTGGTCTATCCGGTTGCGTCATTTCGTCGGGGGTTTTCATTCTAGTTGTTTCATTGCATTGCATGCATCTTATTGTTGCATTATATTCGTGTAGAGAACGAAACCGCGGAGGGTGATACCGCCGTGGTCGAGGAAGTTGCTTAGAGGGCAAGTCATTTGTCGGTCATAAGCAGAAGATCAAGGCAAGCACCTAAGCATCTTGAACCATAAGTATAATCTATTTTTGTGAATTAACTGCCTATTGGATGTTAAGTGTTGCATTAGGAGTTGAAATGTGGGATAGGTTAGATCCTATTTGCTGCATGTACCACTTTCATTGTTACTTGTTAAACACCTCCCTTGGAGCTAGATTATGGGTACTAATGGTGTCATGCTTAGTATGCTTAGAGGTCGGTTTGGGCCAAGCGGCGGATGGTTCCACTGCTTGAGGTCTTACGCTTTACAATCTATGGAAAGGTTTGGTTTTGGTTATGTGGTGGAAAAAGGTACAATTGGAGACCGGGCGGGAGATTGAGGCATTTGGGTAAGGAGACTCAAATGTGGTAGTCCCGCCTGAGTCAGCTAAGAACCGATCCGATGTTTAACCGTAGCCGAGCACACATTGGTTGATCGCATGCCGGGAATGGGACGGTAAAGCTATTCTTTTATCGCATGCTGTTTGATGGGGCATACACCTCATGTGGTTGAGGACGAGGCTTAGGCCGACTCTCGGGGGCCAAGCCGGGCTTGGGCCGCTCGAGGGGGTGCTAGGTACTCGGACCGCATGAAGATGTCCCCAACGAACTGGTATGGATGGGAGGATGGTTGACACGAGGTTCTTTGTGGCATATGTCGTGCGGTCAATGCTTCCCTGCAGGGTTAATTAAGCGATTCGAATTGCCGCACTCTCGGATATGAGCACGCTTGGTTACCTGTTACTACACGTAGTAATAACTTGAACTGAAGTTTGCCTTTAGGCTTGAGCTCGAAATTATTATGAGGTCACTTGTTTGGTTATCATTAAGTATTGAACTCCACTCTAGAAGTAGGTGCTAGTACAACTGCTTTGAATTGTGAATTGAATAGTGGTACTAACTAATCAACAAAGTTAAGCTTTCCGCACTTTTAACTTTAGCTGATTTCCTTGCTACATCCAAATGCATACCCTTTGGAGTCGGTCATATATGGACCACGGGTAAGACTTGCGAGTACCTTCCGTACTCAGGCTTCTACTTTTGTGGTTTTGCAGGTAAGGATCCCGAGGGGTGTGAGTTTTGCCCCTACTGCCTATCGGTGACCGGGTGGGGCACCGAGTAGAGGTCTTTGGCGTCGTGTGCGCCGGGAGTGTTGAGGCGTAACACTTTCGGGGTTGTTTTACTTTTGTCCAGTTTAGTAGTGGGAAGTCTACTTTTGTTGTATAGGTTGTTTAAATGTGCTATGTTTCGCTGAACTCTTGGTTGCCTTCGCGCAACTTTTAATATATTTGTGTCGCTTTAGTGATTTGCTTGTTTCTGATTGTTGGCGGTTGTCGGGTGTGGTTTTGTGTAGTTGGGGCTTGTTGTTGGGTTTTGTCTTCGTGCCGTGGTTGGTTTGGTCATTTTGTTCGCTTTGCTTCCGCGCGTGTCTGGTTGTGGGGTTCCGCGTTTCGTTGCCCCTTTATGCAAATTGGGTTGATATCACAGCGAATCCGGTATGCGGGGATCCTGGGCGAGTTTTGGGTCGCATACCGGGGGAATACCGGGGTTGTCGTCGAGTTATTCGAAGGGTCCCGATGTTGTCCCAGTTGGGCTTGGGTGCTAACACTGTGAGCGCTTCCGGCGGCCCGTTGTTAGTCTCCAAATCCGATTAGGACGACTAAACCTTCTAATAGCCCGAGGATGATCTGGGCGGCTCCTCTCACCAATCAAGCCCGAGGAGCTACCGTTGGGCGTGGATTGCTCACCGGAGTTCATGTAGCTACCGCAGTCTTTCTCACCGATTGTTCATCGTTCGCTGCACCTTGGTCTCCAGTGAGGTCATCGTGGTGTCGCCCGTGACGAGATGCATCGAATCCACTCCAAGCCGCTTCGGATATGTGTCAGAATCACCGCCGTCATGGTTATTGTTCTCTTCTCCGGTGAGTACCATCGTCGTGCCCTTGTCCGTCATCCGCAGTCGTTTGATAGGAGATGTCTGATCTAGATCTTTGCCGCATAGGACTTGCTTCCATTTGCCACGCGTACGGTCATCGCCGTTCATTGCTATCGTTCTCCACCATTGGATCGAATTCACGCGGTCTAGATTGAACCACGCATCGCACGCGGGACTATCTACATAACCACAGACGTTGTTGCATCTTCTACCATTAGATCTAGAACCAACAGCTTATATCTTGCCACGTAGGTCGTCGCTTCACATAACCGCGCGTGTTTGCAGCCGTAGATCCAGATCGTGCAATCGCGATCGTTGTGACACCACGGAGTGTCGTATCTTATAAAATGTGAATGTTGATGTCAAAAACATTATGAAATGTGAAATCGGAGGTTGAAACCATACGCTATGGAGTTTAATCGCGTTTTCGGGCCAAATTCGGGAGTTTGGGCCTTTCCGGGGCGAGTTGGGCTTAGGGGGAATCCCACCTGGGCCAAAAGAGGGGCCCGTTGGCCCATGAGTGGGAGGTGGGCAGCAAGGGGGGCTGCTTGCGCCAGCCCCATAGCCCTTGCGCCCCCCTTGGAACCCTAGCCGCCCCCCACTTTTCCCTCCACCCCTTGCCTCCACTCTCCCCTAGCCACCACCTCCCTAGGCCCTTGCGCCCCCTCCCCATCCCTCTCCACCACCCCTTGCTGCCCCTAGGGGAGTTCTCCACCTCACCACCCCGCAGATCCGTCCATTGGAGCTCTCCGCGACGAGGAGATCTGGTGGATTCGGAGCGAGGAAGGAGATCGCGCGAAACGGGAGGAGATCCGTTGGTTCTTCGTTCGTCGGGCGAAGGTATGGCCACGGGAATCCTTAGGGTTTGTTTAGGTACTGTTCTAGGGGTTGATATCATGTTTTTAGATCAATTGGCGGTGCTGTAATTGGGTAGATTAGATGAAATCCAGAGTTTGCCACGTTCTCTGTTTCGGGCAGCATGAGCAGTCGATCTAGGGTTTGAGATTTCGCCAATTTAGATTCGGAATTTGGTCGTCCTCCTGTTGAAGAAGTTGTAGGTAATTGAAATACCTTTAATTGGATGTAAAGTATGCTTAATTCTGATCATCCGTTTGAAAGTTATGCTCGTTTTACCGAGTGTGTTCAAAACTGTGATGAGATTGGAACAGATCACGGTATTCTGTAGATTAAACCACTTTAGAGGCTGAATCAGTTTTTACATATACTTAGAAAAAGTTAGGAAATTTCCTAAGCTACGCGAGGATGTACTCGTTTAATCGATTCGGAGTCTTAGAACCCGAGTTATGCTCATTGGAAGTCTGCTGTCCCGACGGGACAGAACCTCTGTTTTTGGGTTTTCCGAGTAGTTTGTGAAGTCGGGGTAGAAGAGTGTTTGCGTATTGTTTTGTGGACATGATTTTGAGTGTGTGGTGCCTATGTGCAGGTGGTGTGACCCCGGGAGTGCCCTCTACTTCTCGCCAATCCGTCGCCCGTGGTTGAGGCAAGTGTATTGGAATGGGTAGCGGGTTGTAGATTGCTAGTTTTGTTGAGTTGAAATTGAATATATGATATGTTCACATGCCATGCTTTAATGTTTGCCATTGATATGATGAATATGGTTTATTATGTTGTGATGCCATGTGTTAATGTACAAGTTATCTATGATGTTGGCATGTTTGCATACATGGCATGATACATGGTCGGGTCGGTGAGAAAGTCATAACTAGTCCGGTAAGGTCGGTGAGAAAGTTATGACTAGTCCGGGGCGCCATTGAGTAAGTCCTACATCTTGATTCCATCCACCGCAGTGAATGGAAGCGAGGAGTAGGCACCCTCCATCTTCGGGATGGAAGGGAAGAGAGGGTGCACACCGACGGGTGTGCACTCAATCATACCGGTATGAGTTTCCAGGAGACATGTGCATCGCATCGCATTGCATATATGATGATGATGATATGTGAAAAAAAGATATGTGTAACACCCTAGTTTTCGCTTTCTGGAGAAAAACCTAATTTAAATAAATTAAATTCGAAAACTTGGAGTTATTTGGTGTTTATGTTAACCTGGCATCCATTCCTCTCCAAAATCGGGAATTAATTCCCCTCCCGTCGAAAAATCGGAATTTTCCAGTTCCCGCCGGTACCCGAAATTTCACCCGAGTCCAAAAATGCTCCAAAAATCCCCAAACAGCTTCTAAAATGTTCCAAATATTCCAAAATGATTTTAGGAACCTTTCCCCGGATTTTTGGACTTCCGTTCCTATTTTATCTCGCGCGGCTTTTGTTTAATGCCTGCGATCCGCGCCCGAATATCCAATTCCACAAAAATCATCCAAATTCAACCAAACCAATTTTATTGGGTCCCAAATATTCTAAAATGGTTCTAGGAATTTTTCCGGAATTTTTAGACCATTTTTCCTAATTTTTCTCTAGGGCGCATCGTTCGCGTATTAACCAGCCAACCTCGAGGCGCCACGTGGCAGTGCTACAGTGCGTCTCCTACCTCCAGCCAGTTGAAACGAACAGGCAAGCACAGAGGAGAACTTTGGAGTGTTCATACATACTTCCCTCCATTCAAATGCCATTAACTCCTTCACCAAGGCACCAAATCGTGATCGGCCGGTTGCGTTGGATCCGTAGCGTCACCCTCTTGCCATTCCCCATGATCTCCCGTGCTAACTCGCACCGGAATGCGTGCAGTTTTCCAAAAACCGAAATGTGCTTTGATGGCAAGAACTCGAGCGTTTCTTCATCAATGCGTGCGTTTCCACTTCCAATCTCTTCGTTTAAGAACCCCCGTCCCGGTGGTATAATCCTCTTTTGGCATCTCCCCTTCGTTCATCCTCTAACTCAAGAAAAACCAACGCTGGGTGCACTTTTTCGGTGTTCTTCAAGTTCATGCTTGTAGATTCTTCTCCGGTGAGTCATTCTTCGTGCCTCTTGTTTCCTTGTGACCGTGGATAAGTCTAGAGTCTAATTCAATCATCAATTTTAGGTTTGATCAAGAGTTGGCGACGAATTTCAAGTTTTGGTGCATCCGACCGAAACGCCGTTCGTCGTCGATTTCTCCAAATCCGGCGAGGTTTGACTCAATTCCTTCCTCCTATGAGTCCCTAAGGATGTTATCTAGAGAATCCATGATTTTATTTGGTCCAAATCCATGCGAAAATTGGGCAAAAATCCGTTTTTTTGGAAGCAAAAGGAGGCTCCGTAACTTTGGTTCGACAAATTTCTCGCAAGTTACTGTAGCAAATAGTAACTTTTCTATTTTTCTTGATTTTCCATCATTTTTCAACTTCGAACGCTTATAACTTTTGCGTTCGAACTCCGATTGACTCCATTCAAATTTCTAAATTCATCTAAAATCAAGATCTACCTGCCAGTACTAATTTTATAATTTTTGGATTTTATTTATTTTCTGTTATTTATTTGTTGCCTCGTTTTGCGCGTAGTCGACGCTTCCGCCGAGTCCGCCGACCCCGCCGCCGGACTTCAGAGAGTTCCACCTTCTTGCTGTGACCGAGGCAAGTCTCCTTGACGCATGTTGATCCCATGTTTTATCAATGTTTTACCATGTTTTACAAATTGCATTGCTATTTATATAAAATGATGATGTCAAACGTTAGGTTGTTAGTTATACCTGTTGTTTATACCTCCTTGAAATTGCTATCCGTAACCCTTTGTCGCCCTAGAACAATGATCCACCATAATAAATATTTTTAATAAAATACCCTTCGATTAGGAAAATGACTATTTGGAGGATAGTTTGAATAGAACCCATAGTATGGAATGTAATTGGAGATGGGTGAATAGTAGTGATAATGTGGGGTTGTTAATATGAAATTGATCTTTGAATGATGATCGTTGAAATACTAAGGAGATGGACAGTGATAGTAGTTCTTAATTTAAACAATATAGTCGTGGGAGATTTTGGAAGATGTATGGGATTGTAAAGTATTCGGGGTGGATTAAACAGATCATTGCAAGTAAATAATATGTCGACTTGGATTCTTGGGTTGATAAACTAGTAGGAGGTGAGAATCAGAGTTAGTTGGATTATTAGTGTTTGTTGGGGTTTATTTTTAACAGATTGATTAAGAAACAGATGATTATGAAGATGTAGATATGTACTAATCATTTATGGAGAATAGTGAATGATTCAGAATATATGGTGGTATAGTAAATGATAATATTCCGTATTCTTGATGGATTAAAGTCGATGATCTAGAGGTGATGATGTGAAGGATTAGTCATATGCTATTATGAAGTAATATCGGTGGAGTGTATTCTAGATGTTTAGAGGGGTGATATCGTGAAGTATTTTCGGTGGTTTAGTAGATGACCTTGTGAAATATTCTTAGTGGATGATAGGATTGATCGCCGTATGATTGGTGGATAAATCAATATTACAAGTTAGAGTTCAAGGGAAAGATTTCCTATACAAATATGATTGTGGTTCAATATGATTTCGGAGTTGTGATAATACCAGGATATACTCCCTACTTGTGGATACTATATTGGATTGGATTCTTCGTATGATTGTAAGAGTATGAAAATTTAAAGGTTATTGGAGGTTACAAAATTAATTTTAAGAATTGTAACCAAACCCTACAACTTACCTTTTATAAAATAAACTATTGGTGGAATAGAATAGTACGATAGAAATGCTTAGACTCGCAAACGGTCAATATTCACCTATGGGTGGGATTTCAATTATCTCTTGAAAACTCGTATTGGAAGTTATAGGCAAGGAGTATTGCCAATGGTTTACAAAATTAAAAAAAATCAAATGAAAAATGATTTCGACTTGGGCGGCATGGAATGTCGGGTGGAAGCGGATCAAGCCTTGATCCTTTTGTGCAAGTACCGCCCCAAGTCAATTAAGGACCGACGCTTATGACTGTCTCCATTCTAAGCATTACCGTACAACCACATGTCAAAGTGGGCACGACCTGGCTGAATAATTTGTAGAAACCTGACTTAGACTCACCATTCGGTTGTTGTGTGAGAGCCGGAAAGAGGCATTATTGTTGTTGTTGTTTTTCTCACACGGCGCAAGAGGGGGCTTCTGTACTGGGTGGACATAACCCTAACAGCGGTGAAACCTCAGCGGGTGAGTCAGGTTAGGCGTATACATTGTAAAGGCCTTGTCATGATATCCTGTAGCACACCCAAGGAAGTGTGCTAATAGCTTGGCATCAAGGGAATATCATGTCTTGTGGGTAAAGCTGTACAACCTCTGCAGAGTTAAAACTATTCGAATAGCCGTGCCTACGGTCAAAGGCAAAGCTTGCTGAATGCTTTCATACTGGTAGATTTTGATTTTTGGTTTCAAACTAAACAATGCTTTGTTTTGAGATCCGGGAGCGGTTAGAACTCTCGGGTGTGCTTCTGGCGGCTAAAGCCAGGTAGGTGGAAGGAACCTGATTTTGTGCACCGTGGCGGACATAGCCATGTGATTGGATTGAACCCTGTTTTTGTTGAGATGTGGCGGATAGAGCCTGTATATTAGTGAGTGGTGGTTAGAACCTTCACTACAATATTACATAATTCAATTAGTAAAAAGAATTGCTCAAATATGCTTTGTGAAAATTATTAATAAGTATGATTTGATAAAACTTGGCTTTATGCAAAAGAACCATATTAAGCCATCCTTGGATAGCCTACATTTTGCATAATTTCCCAGACTTGCTGAGTACTTTATGTACTCACGTGCTACATTCTAATCCTCTCTCAGAAGTGAAAGAAGCTGTCAAGGAATTCCAATGACTAGGGTGCGTTCTCCACTCGATTGCCTGTGGGCATTTGGATGGGTCGCATTGGCGTTTTTGTCTTCCGCTGCAGTTGTTCAAGTTGTTCAGCCTGTCCAGGCCGTAATGGTAAACCTTGACCATAAGGTCTTTGCTTTTATTTGGTATTATTCTGATTTAGTTATATGTATTCGTGATATGGTTGTTGATTCATCACTTTTGACTGTGTGTACTAGCTACTGATCTGGGACTAGTACAGAAATACACAGAGGACTCCGGATAGCCGATCCGGGGGCCTACAATATGTGAGTATGAATAAGATGATAGGCATGATTGAGGTGTTGAAGCCATGTAATTGTTCTTTTGTACCATTGCAATATACTTGCTGAGTGTTGAACTCACGCTTGTGCTTTCTTGTTGTTTTAGGTACCATGAGCCCGGCATGCGGAGAAGGGAACTAGTCACACTCCTACACGTAGCTTCACACATTTGTTCCCACAGCTATTCATTTGGAGTCTTGATAATAAATTTAGTGTGATGCATATTGGTTTATGATCTAGCTTTGCGTTAGGAGAGCCTTATTGTTCTTTTGGCTCATGAAGACTTTGACTGCTTGAGATTTGACTTATATTGCCGTCATGCCATTATTTATTGCTATTTTAGATGTCTCCTATATTGCCATATATTGCTATGCTATTGTTGTTGCTTCAATTCATGGAAAAACAAAGGAGATGCTGCTGAAATTTTCGGTATTAGCATTTGCTCCTTTGCTGTAATTTACTTGTAATTGTGGTATTTAGAGGTTGCTTAGTCTATGTTTGGTAGCATTCGGGCATATTAAATGCCGGGGTGTTACAATCGTGCCATGCGTCAGCCATATGAGGTAGCTGCGTAGGTAGTGCCACAACCAATCACATGATGACGCGTGGCGTGTGTAGCAGCCGAGGCATCATGCACCGGGTCTACGATGGACCGAAGAGATTCCATGGACTGACCTCATGCACCCAAGACACGTGTCACTACATGATTGGTCCATGTGTTGTAGTGAGATCAACGTGACGTCGTATTTAGATTTCCCGTAGAAAAATATTTTGGCCGAAATTCTTTTCGGCGCTGACGTCATAAATAGTATGTTTTAGTACAAAAATAATTCAATAAATTCATTTTAATCTTTTATTTGTATTTTCAAACTTTGAATAGCTCATTCTTGCTCATACGAACTCCGATTGAGGTGATTCCAAAGCCTAAAATTCTGTAAAATCATGTTCTATTTTATGGTGATTTTTATGTAATTTTTGCAAGTGGCAAGAGTCTTCGTGCCATGGTGGGCCTGTGTGGCAATGAGTTGATGAGCGATGTGAGGACTGTGTGCTAATGTTGAGAGTTGGAAGTCCTACCATGGTCACTTAAAGACTTAACTTTGCAAGCATTTGAACTAGGCCAAACATACAACCACATGTCTGAAATGGGACAAACCTATTTAAATAAGTTACTTATATCTTAGCATATGATACATCAGGGTGATAGTCGCATAGGGTGTGGTTATGGGGAGGATGTTTGTTTGTATGCTTGACGTCAATCCAACAGTATGTCAGTCCTACACTTCGACTCTGTGTGATGAATGGGATAGTAAAGGTAATACTGGAGAGGTTCATGTGTTAGAATAGAAATTTCTAAAAGGTTTTATCGTGATCTCTCTGCCGACACACCAAGAGAAGTGTGTTAATTGCATGGCAAAGAGGAGATGATCATGTCTTGTGGGTAAAGTGTATAACATCTGCAGGGAGTGTGTCAAACATATTCGAATAGTCATGTCTGTGGTATTGAACAATGCTTGAGAATTATAGTCAAGAGTTAGACTTTGAAAAATAAAACTTGGGAGTGGAAAGCTTTGTGCCATTAAAGATGATGAAATTGGTTAGACTGTTTGCCAACGAGTCTTGGAAAATAAAGGAGAAAGTTATTTAGTAATAGTATTTGATTTGCAATTATTTTAATCTATACATGTTAATCTTTAAAATGTTACTTTGTGCAAAATAATCAGTTTAACCATTCACTTGGAATAAGCCATGCATGTAGCATAATAGGATTGCATTATGTGCATGATTTGCTAAGTGCTTTATGTACTCACCCCCTTGCAACAATCCAAACACTAGTTGAGAAGGAGTCTACACCAGCTCTTGAGGAAGAGTTCTAGTTGGAGACGATTAATTAGGGTGTGAACCTTGTTAGTTGTCTGTGACAAGTTGATGGGTTACTACGAGTCTTTATTTTTGCTACAGTTTTCTTAATTTTAGAATCTTTGTCTTGCGTGGCATATTATTGTAAGGTTACCATAAAGTTGATTAAACATGTTATATTAATAGATGAAATCTTTTTATTTAATATTCCGCTGTGTATGATTGTAATATTTCATCTATGTTGAGACTGTATACACTAGTGTGATCCTGAACTAGTGCTGAATACACAGAGAGTCCAAATTTGCACATTCAGATCTTGACACAAATACAATTTAATAATTTCCTGAATAAACCAAGAGTCAATAAACTATATAAATCTTTAGTTCACTTACGTAGATCATTGTATTTTCATCCTCATAACAAAAGTTTCATTCCATTATCCTAGTGGGGAAATTCATGCGGGTATGTCTTGGTGTCCATTCATCCTTCGTTCAGTATGATTCCAAGCGTTGAATCCACCTTTAGGATACCGATATATCGTGAGTGCGATATTACAACATGTTTTTTTTATTCTTAGAGCATGTTCATACGTGTTCTTAATTGAATATTTTCATCTGGATGTTGTCCTTATTGGACTTCCATATTTATGTTCTTTCATAAGTTCCAGCAATTGCATATCATTATCATAACCCGGAAAGTAAACTTGAAGATTATGTTCAACCTATTTGTTTCAGACAAGTCCATTTCTCGATCATGATTATTTGATTAATTCTCTAGAGAACTATTTGAAATCTATTATACTATTATTATCACCTGCATGGTAATATTTAATTTCTAAGGAAGTAAATTGATCATTGTGGGTCTGCTGGACCAATTCCTTGGAATTATGCTATGGCTTGTGGTTGGAATCCTGTAATGAAATATCTGTGCGGGCTCCGCTACATAGGGAAATATCATTTTAAGGCCAATAATAAATGACGGATGGTGGTCTAGTGCCGCAAGGCGTGCATTGACCACATGATCTGGTATGAGATGGGCGAATGCTGAGTCCATCTCCAGCAATTTCCCTTCATTTCATTCTCTTCTTTATTCTCTTCTCCATATTCATTTCATTTATTTCCTATCATCTCCAACAGCTTCTCCTGGAATGAATTTGTGAAGGGAACCGTGAAGGGAATCCCTTTCTATCCAGATTCTCTCTCCAAATCCCGTCCGAAGGGAATCCGCTGGAGCACTTGGGATCTGTTCGTGGAGGGATTTGGAGGCTGAAGGGAAGCTGTTGGAGATAGTCGTCAGTGTATCCATAAGGACTCAAGTACCACTGTTGGTGATTTGGTTGGGAACGCTATATGCGAGGTGATGTCGGCGTCGGCGGGGAGGATGCGAGGACGGCGCCGGCGGGGAGGATGCGAGGACGGCGTCGGCGGGAACCCTATCACGGGGCGGTGATGCGCCGACCCATCGTTTGGCTGGGGGCTGCGGGAGAACAAAGAAATTGAGGAAAAAAAAACTGAAGGGAGTTCTGTATATATATGAATGGTATTTTGATCGTAATTAGTATTGAAGTTTAGGGGCAAACAGATTTTCTATCCCGCAAAAGCCAAAAAAAGCACCATATGACAGGCTTTTGGCTTTTAGTTGTGATGGAGTTTATGTCTTTTTTTTAATCTAGCTTAAAAGCAGGTTATTTGTTTAGGCTTTAGCTTTTTTGCTTATAAGCCACTAAAAAAGCCTCACCAAACAGGCCCTTAGTTTCGTACCAGCTAGCCTGGTGTGGGATTGCCAGATGGGATTTGATGAAAAGCTTCGTTTCTTTGGTTTTGCCGCACCGCACACCAAAGGAAGTGCGTCTATGTTCTGGCATGTTCAACCAAGATATCCGTGGGTACACTAACGAACCTCTGCAAAGTGTAACTGAAGTTGTTCTGGGTTGGAATTGCGTTCGCGGCAGGAAAGGAACTATTCGAAAGTTCTTAGGCCCTGCTGGTGCCTGATGATTATAGATTTCTGAATAATTAACTTGACTCCTTTTCTTCAAGAAATGTTTTCTGAAACTTCATTCTATTGGCAGGACCGTGGGTCCATTAGATGATAGTTGATGTCATTCAATTTTCTATACATAGACTTGTTGAGTACCTTTCGTACTCGTCCATATATTGTATTCTCTCTGTTAGATTGATAACATAATATACATTGAAAAATGCTTCCCTGAACATCAAGACGAAGGAGATGGCCAACCTCAGGCGACACAAGGATAGAACTAAAAACTCGGCTGCGACAAACCAAATCCTTGAAGGTGTTAATGAAGATTGGAGCAACAGCAAGACAGGGGCATCTTTATTGTATGTTAGAGTCAAATCTAGTTAGCCATGTATCAAATATAATTGTAAAAGGGAGATTTGATTATTTGCTATAAAGTTGATGTGCATTTGATGATTTGCTACGCCATGTCTCATTGACATGTGGCCCCTAGACTGAGATGTCATGATAAATTATCAAATATATATTAACTTTATGACAAATAATCAATTATTTCATTGTAAGGCCCTGTTTGGCAGAGCTCCAGATCTCAGCTCCACCTCAGAGCTGAAACTTGTAGACTAAAATAAATTGAAATAAGTTTATATTTTGTTCTAAAATGTAAATAAGATGACCCACATAAACACTTTTAATATATCCATTCCAACACCATGATTTGTGAAAGGAATTTACCCACCAGGATTCATGAATCTGGTGGAGCTGGAGCTCTGCCAAACACCCCCTAAAACTATCTTTCCGCTGCTTATTTATCGAATCCACTGCAATTGCATTTATTGTACTACTCTGATACGTGTATTTCTCGGTAAAGCGAGTCTTTGCTGGATAATGAACTAACGGTAGGGGCAACCTGGGTCGCCACAGGCATTGCCTACCCTCGTCTGTATTTGTGGTGGGCCCCACAGTGAGCCCACTTTTCACCGGTCACCAAAATATCTCTCCTATGTCTCCAGCTGTGCTTATAAGTGACTCACACCATAGAAAACATGGCTAAGAGCCATCTCTTGTGTGTTTGGTTGGAGAGTGAGGTGGAATGGAATGGTTCCATCCCAGATTTCAGGATGGGATGGCTTCATCCCAGATTTCAGGGATGGAATGGTTCCATCCCAGGTTCTCAGACAGGGCCTTTGTCACTCTCACATTCCAAGTGGGATGGCTGCGTTAGGAAAATTTGTAGAACCTGGCCGTCCGAATCTAGAGAGAATATTCTCTTTTTGGGCAAAAGTCATCGCCAATTTCTCCACGTAAACAGCTGAAACTTGGTGGGATGGGATGGTTCCATTCCACTCCATCCCACTAACCAAACACACAATTAAAAAGACTTCCTATATCAGTTCCTTATCCTAAATTTTAAGGAATCGTGAGTATCCTAAATTTTAAGGAATCGTGAGTATTGTAGCTCAAAAAACATCTCTAATAGAGCCCCTATCGTGTTCCCTAAATTTAGAGAAAGAAGAGAGACTCCCGAAACTACAGGAATCTCTCTCCCTTCCACATCCGATTCGCCATCATTCGGAGCAATGGCCACCCGCGCCCACGAGGATCAACGAGTGGTCTAGTGGAGTCTTCCACCGCTGATTGGTTTTGCCACGTAGTCCATGCCACTCTCCTCCTCCAAGGATGAGCCTCGATGGCCTCACCGCAGGGGATCTCGCATGCCGGGCGCTGGCGGAGGATGTCCATGGTGCCGGCTCATCCCGGAACAAGGTTCGGCGTTGTGGTCTCTGACGGTGCTGCCACCTCATCCGTGCTATTTGCTGCGTAGCTCAGCGACCTCATGCGCTCTGGCCTCCTCCACTGCAGTGCCATTGTGCAGCTCCTTGAGTACATCATCAACGATGTCGGGGCTAGAAGGTTTGCTTCCTCCTCCGCCTTCACCTCCCCAACCTAGATCGATGTTTGATTGCCTATGATTTGGCCGGTTTAGATTAGGGTTTGTGCCTGCATAGTAGTGAACTAGTGATGCATCAAATATTTTATTCTAATGACCTGTTTATGACATCATTCGAATAAGTGCTGCTTGAATTGAATTATGTAATCGCCTTTTTGTTATCAGAATAGTCCTGGGGTACTAATTTGGGGTGATTAGGCTGAGTTGTGATCAAGATTGGTGCTGCTTGCCAACAGTTAGTTAATTGAATTTTTGTCCTACCAATCACAAAATAGTGTGCTATGTGGTTTGGTACATCTGCTATGCAGGGATTCAAGTTGTGTTGGAAAAGTAACTAATGTGTGGTTAGTAGTGTGAATCACTAGAGTTTGTGCTAATTTCCTTTCTACATTATTATGTACAACTGATTTGCTGGTGAAGTAGTGATAACTAAGATATATTCTAAATTAGGAACTATTTCTTGCTGTTAAGCTAACTGGTTGCAATATCTGTAGGATTATCATCATTCTGAACATGGAAGTTGTTGTTTTAGAGTGTGAGATCATTGGGAATCCAGAAATGCCTTCAGCAACTAGATTTTCTAACCTGAATCCCACGAGAGTGGAGCAATTTAACGGAGCAGCTCAATATAATTTGATGGCTGGCTGTCAAAGCAGGAAAAGTGAATGATGTCAGTGGCTTCTACTCGGTCAATATCCAGGGATTTTTCTTTCGTAACTGCCTTTAAATCATCAGTGGGAAAATTATTTGGATGATGGATTGATTGGAAAGTCTCTTCTTGGTGAACTGGCTATTACCATAACTAGCAGTATGCTGTCCAGTGCAATAGAAAGTTCCTTTTTTAGTGGATTGATATTCAAGATTATGTAATATCTAGTATTCAAACAGAAATCGATAATTGTAGTTCATTGCTCAATTTAGAATTTTGGAAAATGCTACTTCTGTCTTATCTTTCGCCTGCCTAGTATACTGTCATTGCATTGGCATTCCTCAACTTTTGCAGATTCTCCAGCACAATTTTAGCAAAAAAAACTACCTCAAAATTTGAATGAATGGTGCCTCCTAATTCAATATGAAATGAGAATTTGCGGTGCTGCTTGTATTGGTTATCTTGTTTCTCAGTTGAATTGACTGGGTACATTTTTAAATATGTTTTTCATGTGTGTGTTAGTGACAGTTATCATGCCAGATTTTGAAGGCCAAGATAATATTTATGGCTGTATCCTTTCAATTTGTCAGTGTTTTTTCCTATTCAAAGGAATCAGTTTGAACAAGTGTTACATTAAAGAAATTACAGGTTAACTGTTTCTCTTTACACTTCACTATTAGCTTTGTCTTACAGCCAATAGCATTTGTGAAAGTCCTTAGTTTCAATCAGATATTGTTGACAAGAACATGAAGGAGCTAGAGAAGTTTGAGTATGAGAAGACAACGCCATCAGTTGAGATCTGCAACAAGCTTTGGAAGATGATTTAGAGCCTGCAGAATGCAGACCATCGTTATTGTATCGTAGCAGCAATTGCGCTTGTATACTACGGATGGTGGACCTCCCACCAATGCAAAGAATGCAGCTCGTCGAGTTGTTTCTAATGATATCCTGTTCTTCCTATCTTGGCAAACAAATCAGTGGGCCTGTTGCCAATTTGAGTTTGATTTGATGCGCAGATCTTTCACTGGCATTAGTGTGAGAAGCCAAGTCTCCCTTGTATTAGCTCTAGCTAATTCGCAATGTTAACGATGTACCTTTTAGGCATGTACATTGTACATGATGTGTAATGTTAGCTCAGTTATTTCGTTGGATGTGTTTTTCACCTTTTTCCTGACGTTGATTCTCACATGTATCTTTTGTAACTGAACTTGAATTGTAGTAACTTTCATATATTCATCTTCGTCATTCGACGAAGAGTCTTCTGAGATAAAATGTTAGACTAAATTACGACGATTCATTGAGATATACTAAATAGTGAACATTCAGAAACAGGTAAGGCTTAGAAGTGCAGATGGCTATATATATAGCCTAAAAAATACAGCCGTTACAATATATAGCCATTACGATATAGCCGTTATGATATAACTGTTACAATATAGCCATTACGACGGCCATTAGAATAAATTTCAAATTTTAAATTCTAGCATTTAAAAATAGCCATTCGAATTTTCCTATCAAAAACAAATGTTGTTCATATGGCAGTCATAAAATATCATTATAATATAAGAGGGAGAAAATAGAGAGTGTGATTTGGAAAATGTCGTTGGAGAGAGAAGAGATATAAGAAATAAATCTTTTTGAGGAATTTTATATATAAAAATATAGGGATCCATATTTAAGAAATACTGTTGAAGATTCTAAGCCCTACATCATCACGACCTAAAAAGAACTAGCCCAGCTAGGTTTATGAATTTAAGCCTTCATTGGAACTTTAGTACGCCTTCGAGGATGTGTCACGGAAAGCCAAGTGGATCGCGCATCTTCAGGCTCTGATAAATGGGCCCATTCAATCTCCGTACTGAAAATACTGTTGCTGATGCTCTCATTCAACCAAGTTGTGATGCAATCTAGCTGCTGCTTCTTTTTTTTAAAAAAAAGTTGTGATGCAATTTTATCCTGATGACTTGAAACAGATGCACCTTACATTGAGTTGCTATGTTCTTGGAAGTTTTACTGGTTTTCTCAGCTTGCACTGCACCATTGATGCTGATGCTCTCCATCAGTTACCACTTCACACTATTTTGTTGTTCAGATAATATGATACATCCAGTGCCAGGCCAAACAGAAGCAATAACTGATTTTGATGTACATGTGATGTGCAGGCCTTCTATAGTTCTATGTATGAATTCTACTCCATATAGCTGCAAGGCAAATTGGACCGGGAGTGCACCAGCAAGAACAAGAGCTACACATCTAAAGTCGGAACAAAAGCTACAATTAAAAGGGGCATACCAAGTGTAATCAACGTGGGCACATCCATGGATTGGAGAATTGCAACTAGCAATGGTCCCCTTGCCAGGCAAAGTAGCAGGCCATGTTCTCCAGGCACAGGGCAACCCATGTTCCTGAATTGATGCAGTCAGTAATCAGTAGCAGCACCAGCATGGCACCTTTTACAGTACCAAAGGAACCAAACCAGCACATCATTTCAGTGATAATTGAATTGATTATGACAACAAATAGACCGAAGAATCATAGTACAATGCAACCAATAACAGAGTCATTATGACAATCAGGCATCTGCTCAAGACACAATGGACATTTATCGACCAATCAGAATGTTTGCATATTAACTCTTCAAAGCGCTGAATCGATGGGGGACTATCTGTAAGGTAAGCCATTATGACAATCAACCAATAACAGAGTCATTATGACAATCAGGCATCTGCTCAAGACACAATGGACATTTATCGACCAATCAGAATGTTTGCATATTAACTCTTCAAAGCGCTGAATCGATGGGGGACTATCTGTAAGGTAAGCCCAGAGAAATCACAACATATCAGAACTTTTATGACCACTTAGCAGAAATTGTCAACCAAACGATCAATGAAACGAATTACATATCTTGCAGATGAATGTACAAGAGAAATGACAATGCGGCTTCTGCAAGTACTGTAACAATAGATGATCCTAGGTAGGTGGTACATCTTCGCTTTTTTTTTTACCACTAGCAACAAACTTGGCATGAGAGTAAGCTGGAGCAGGCCATGTATGATGCAGCAGCAGCCAGTGGACATATTACATATGAAGAGTCTGGAAGGTCCATAATATTGTGCGATAAAATGAATTCAACAACACGGCCCAGTTGAACGCCAACAATCTCAAACATAGTAGGTTACATGACAAGGACTTGCAAAAAGGTACAGACTCCATGAAGAAAGATGAAGAAGACAGAGCTTAGAAGCACTTCCGATGAACAATTGCTGGCCCCGACTCATCGTACTCACCCTTTGAGATCCACATCTGTTGCATAAATATTAAATTATGTTGTTAATATGAAGAAGCGGAAACAAATATACTGAAAATACCGTAAGATTGCAATCTTGCTATGTGAGCTACTGAAAAGTGTAAGGTTTACCTGTTGGAAGGTGCTAAGAGAAGCAAGAATGGACCCTCCTATCCAAACACTGTATTTCCTCTCAGGCGGTGCCACCACCTTGATCTTCATGCTGCTTGGCGCAAGAGCCGTGATCTCCTTGCTCATACGATCAGCAATACCAGGGAACATGGTCGAGCCACCACTGAGCACAATATTACCGTACAAGTCCTTCCTGATATCCACATCACACTTCATGATGGAATTGTATGTGGTCTCATGGATTCCAGGTGCTTCCATACCAATGAGAGAAGGCTGGAAGAGGACCTCAGGGCATCGGAACCTCTCTGCCCCAATGGTGATCACCTGCCCATCAGGCAGCTCATAGCTCTTCTCCACAGATGAGCTGGTCTTGGCATTCTCCAACTCCTGCTCATAGTCGAGCGCCACATATGCAAGCTTTTCCTTGATGTCCCTGACAATTTCCCGTTCAGCAGTGGTGGTGAACGAGTAACCTCTCTCAGTAAGAATCTTCATCAGGCTGTCAGTGAGGTCACGTCCAGCAAGGTCAAGACGGAGGATGGCATGAGGAAGTGCATATCCTTCATAGATTGGCACAGTGTGGCTGACACCATCACCAGAATCCAGCACAATACCTGCAAGATGAAGAACAAATTACAACTAAAATGGAAAAGATACGAAACTCTTGATGAAGTATGACCACAATGCGAATGGATCATTACCAGTTGTACGTCCACTGGCATACAGGGACAGCACAGCCTGGATGGCGACATACATGGCGGGAACATTGAAGGTCTCAAACATGATCTGGGTCATCTTCTCCCTGTTAGCCTTGGGGTTGAGTGGGGCTTCAGTCAGCAGCACAGGGTGCTCCTCAGGTGCGACACGGAGCTCGTTGTAGAATGTGTGGTGCCAGATCTTCTCCATATCGTCCCAATTGCTAACAATACCATGCTCAATCGGGTACTTCAGAGTGAGGATACCCCTCTTGGACTGCGCCTCGTCACCAACATAGGCATCCTTCTGCCCCATCCCGACCATCACACCAGTGTGACGAGGGCGCCCCACAATACTAGGGAAAACCGCCCTTGGTGCGTCATCCCCAGCAAAACCAGCCTGTCAACAATTTGCAAGAATGTGTATGATTAAATCACAAAAACACGGTTGCTGGTTATGAAGAAATAGGGTTGACAGGTACAAACCTTGACCATGCCAGTTCCATTGTCACATACAAGGGGCTGGATGTCCTCACCGTCAGCCATTTGCCACAGATCCTAAATTCCTAATGCAAAATACAAGGAAAGGGCAAACGCTGAAACTTAGCAACAGAGTAATAATTTGACCCCCCCCCCCCCCCCCAAAAAAAAAAAATTATTAACTCCCTTCTTAAAAGAGAATATTTCAGCAAATCAAACTTAAATATAGAAACGCTATGATTTTGTTTGGTCAACTTTTTTTTTTGGTAGCAGCACTGCATCTGCGATTTATAAGTTATATAGCAGAAGAGTATATGGTAGGCATCCATTGCGCAAGGATCCAGTAATAGCAATCCATTATTTAAGAACCAACTGATTGCCGATTATGCATCCTTTTCTTATCTTTTCATATGATTCATATGACATATAAATTACAACAAACTTGATCAAAGAATGGTTTCTTCTAGAAAATATCAAAGAACGAATAAAATGACTGAAGAACCATTCAGGGACATCACTGATCTATGATTCACGACGAATATACTGGAACACAAATAAGCATACACCAGTACTCTTCAGCTTATACATACAACTAATCGGCAATTGGACCAAGGAATCCAAATGCTGCCGGAACAAACCCGATCTAGCGTGAGCGCCATGAAAGTTCTTGGGAGAGCAAATGCAGTTCGTAGCAATTAATAGACCAAATCTGGCTCCAAAAAATGGGAGAAAAAAAAAACAAAAGACGCGGATAATTTCTTCGATCCTTTTATCTCATCTCTTACCCGGGGATCTAGGGGAATCTGGCGCCGACTGCCTCAAGTCTTCCCTCCGAGATGAACGGAAGCGGAGAAAGAAGTGGCCGTGGTGACGGAAGAGAGGAGAGCCAAGGGTTTGCCTTCGCCTTGCGCCTGGTTTTATACGCGCATCGGGGGAAAAGAGGAAATGGGAAAAAAAAACAGATAGGGGAAGACTTGTTCCAAAGTCCAAACTGTTAGCAAAATACCATTCAAGTCCTTGTTTTGGTTTGAATTGTGTTGAGCGGTTGTACCGATACCCATGCTTTTCCTGGACGCTGGAAGGTATATACCTTCTCCGTTGATAATATAAAATGTATTTTTATAAAATTAAAGTTACGATAAAATTAAGAAAGATATAAAAGAAAATGATTTACGTACCCTCTTAATTATCTTGAAAGATGAAAGATAATACTTTGTATTAGTAGTAATGAATAAATGCATATGATTGAGAGAGAACTAGTTACATGCCCGTGCATTGCTACGAAAAACAAAATTGATAACGAAAAATAAAGATTAAAAAATAAAAAAATTATTTCACAAGATCAAACATCTATCTTTAACGCTTCGTTTCTTGCGAAAGCTGGCTAATTAAAGCAACGCTTCGTTTTTTGCGTAGGGCAATTAAGCAGGACAATTAAGTAGGGCAATTAAGCAGGGCAATTAATGACGTTGGTAGAACTCACCACTGCCACCAACTGTTGCTTTATAATAGTAGAGATACATATGGGGATAGTATGAAAGGCTCATTAAAAAACTACATACAAATTTTATATTTCTAAACAAGATCATTCAAACTATAATCCGTATAAAGGAGTATTCACACTAATTTTATATGATAGGAAATAGCATGTGTCCTGCGATTCAACAAGGATGTTGTGAAATTGTGATATATTCCAAATGTGGCCAAAACTTTTGTTTTATCGCAAAAATGAAAAAAAAAACTATCTAGAAATTTGGGTATGCTGATTTTTTTTTCTTCTCGAAACTTTCGTGAAACGCTGCAAAATTTCGATATTTAGAGTGGGTAAGAACCCAATTTATCAACCGATGGTACCGTGGTTTAGTTGAACCGAGGTAAAAAGCTAATTTATCAGGAAGGTTTCGACCAGGGTTCACAAAATCGACGAAAACCGCTCGAAAATCGCGGTTTTCGACCGTATCGAGCCGGTTCGAAATCCTAAACCGGTCGGTAAACCGATTCAATTAAAAAAATAATTCAAAAAAATCAAAAAATTTGAAAAAATTTATGCGATGTAAACCGATCGAAAACCGGTGAAAACCGAGCGATTTTTCGAAAAATCCGACGAAAATCGCTCCAAAAACCGATAGCCTAAAACGTTCACCTCGTCAATCGGTTTTTCGAGAAAACCGATGGGTTTTCGAGAAAACCGAATGGTTTTCGTTTTTTTAAAATTTGATTTGAATGTTTTTTTATTCAAATGCTCGGTTTTGAAACTCTTCGGTTTCTAACGATTTTCGAGCGGTTTTTGGCTCGATATTTTCGAATTTCCAATTTCGGTTTTCCATCGGTTTTTTCGGTTTCGGTTTTGTTAACCCTGGTTTCGACAGATAGCGGATAGAGAAAATCTTATGAATCATCTGGTTCCAGGTTGAAACTAATAGACTGATTGATAACTAATTGAGAGGTGTTTTTATATTTTTCTTTTTTAAAGCTATATAAATATTAAAACATAAATAAAGAATAGATGGTGATTACTTACCCATTCATTTATTTTAAGATTTACACAGCTTGTATTGAAAGGAAAAAGATAGAAGCACTGCTCTAACTACAATTATGATTAAAATCACCTATTGGCCTCGATGTTGCTATCGATCGATCTGCCGCAAGGGTCTAATGGCAAGAAAACAGCCCACAACATAATCAGTTCTTCAACTTAAACCGATCAGTGGTCCATGATAAAAAGAAAGAGAGAGATGAGATGAGATGAAAAGGGCAAATAATATGGAAAAGCTTATTAGGGCTGGAATGAGCTGGCGACAGTAGGCAACAGGGACCCGTTCGATGGGCCACGTGGAGGAATACGCGCCGTCCGATCGCTCGAGGGCGTCAGCCCAACGCGTTCCTCGTTGGATTCTCTTTTGGCCTGGGCCTTCCTGCTGCGCGCCCCAGCTCACAGTGCTCACATTAACCAGCATCTCATCAACTCACAGCGTTCCTCGTTGGATTCTCTCTCTCTCTCTCTCTCTCTCTCTCTCTCTTCGTATCTACTTCCCTCTTGAAATAATGATATTTCCGAGTTTTGCATTTCAACTAATATACTCGTAGAAATGATTAAATCGTCCTATTCATTAGTTCACTAATTGCTCTTCGATAGTGTATTAGTCTATTAGAATAGTAATAAATAATATTGAAAATAAAGAATGGTAGGGGAATGCTAAAAAAATAATAATTAAAAGTTGTCTCGAAATTATAGAATGATATGATTTAAAAATAAAATTTGAAAGGTAAAATGACATGTATCAAAGAAATAGAGGGATATTTTAGTTCAATTTACAATACAGTAGCAACAATTTTGGATACGATTTGTGATTAAAAAAAAAAACAACTTCAGCTTCCTTCACCTGCACTACCAAGTACCAACTCCCCCCTAAAGAAAAGAGCTACAAGAGACGGCGTCATACCCACGAATCCCTAGGGCTCAGCGCCGAAAAGCTATAGAATTAAGGCCTCGTTTATTTTGGTTTTTTATCGGTTTAAAAGTAAAAAATAAAACTAAAATTCAAATAAACTATTAGCTTTTCAATCAGATTTAAAAAAATCTATAGCCCTCATGTAACTATAAGCCAAAAATCAAGAAAAGAGTATTTTTTTTGGCCTTTTCAGGTTAGGTTAATTTGGCATTTGCTATTGAACTTTGTCAAAATTACCAATCAATACCATTCATATATAAATAGAAAAAATCTAATACGTGCCAGAGTAACCAAAGGAGCAGCTAATACATATGTATGCATGTCATCAACTCAAGATACAAATTAGCTAGTACATAAGCATGCCCCCATGTACCAGTCGGGCGACTCATAAACGGCGGCCGTGCCTACTGACGAGCCGTGTTGTTAAAAAAAATCCTCACAACTTTATTCTAAAGGGTAATTCAGGACTTCTAACAATAAGATATACAATTCATCCCATCAAAAAACCATAATGTCAAACAGTCTATCTTAGTTTAAAAGCAAACAACTTACAAGTTCATTAAACCAAAAGGTTGGCTTTAAGCTATAAGCCAAAAAATCCTAAGCTCAAACAAACAGGTCATAAGTCCGGTGAAATCGACAGATAAACATGCATGCCAAGCATTCCATTAGTGATACTCAGAACCATGGCTGTTAACAACAAGATGTAGGTAAAATTCATCCACATAGATCTCAACCGAGAATAGATCTTTCAAACAATCACAACAGCGCGCAGGTCTAGAACTAGAAGTTAAGGAGATCGAGACTGGATGGAGCATGAAATAAGCTCCGAAGGATCCTAATGGGGGCAATTAATGTCCACTCGGATCGATGTAGTATTTTCAGCACCCTAGACTACCCCAATTAAGCTGCCACACCATGCTGCTAGTGCTAGCTTTATGTTAATTGCATACGGGACAATACGTTTTAAGGCGTGCTTGTGCGCTAATCAAAGCGGTTAAACAGGACATGATCGATCCCAGCCGCAGGGGCACGGCACCAGCCAAGAACAGCCTGCGTGCGCTGTCGACGCTGCCAGCTGATCGATCTCTCAGGCTCGAGATCTGCTGATCTAATGGCCTCAGGCTCTCTTGCAGACAGTACGTACGTACCCGTGTGGCCTGAAAAAAGCTGGATGCTTTAGTCACCCACTTTATTCAATTCTTTTTCACAGCTGTCCATTGATGAACACATGTGATTAGCATGAAAAGGCTTAGGAGGGAATCACTTATCAGAACAGTTTGTTAGACGATGGTAATGATTCAAAGGTCGTAGAAAATGATGATGATGATGATGATGGACACCGCAGAGAGAGCTTGTGATTAGACCTACGCAAATTTGGTCCGGCCTAATGGGTTTTACTGGGTTGCAACCCGGCCCAACCTGAAGGCCTAGAGAAGGACATGAAGCTTCCAGATGGGCCTAGCGAAGAGCAAAGCTCACAGCCCAAATAAAGAGTCCTTGTGGTAGTAGTTGCTAGTGCTAGATCTTTTTCGCGCCTTCTTTATTTTTTTCAAAAAAAAGTTGGTCTCTAACATTCACAAAGAGAATGATCATTTTGGGGTTATTATTAAACTAATAAAGTTAAGGTCATCTCTTTAGGATATCATGTGCCATCTTCTCCATCTCTCTTCTTTTTTTCCTACTCGCTTTCCCACCCTCTTCTTCCCACTCTAAGATAAAAATTTAAAATTAGAACATTTAGACTTTAAAATTTTTAAATAGGAAGTTTCAACTCAAAAAAAAATCAACTCAAATTTAAAAAGTCAAATAAATAAAAAATAAAAAATTTCAAATTAGGAAGTTACAAATTAGAAAATTTCAACTTGAAAATTTTCAATTCAAAAACTTTCAACTCAGAAAGTTTCAACACAAAAAGTTTTAAATGGAAAAATATCAAATCAGAAAGTTTCAATTTATAAAACTTTCGATTCAAAAACTATTCGGTTTTAAAAGTTTTTATTTAAAAAGCTTTTAGTTCGAAAAGTTTCGATTTAAAATTCAAATCAAAAAAATTTCAACCAAAAATTCCAAATCGGAAAGTTCCAACACAAAAAATTTAAATAAAAAAATTCAAATAAAAAGTTTCAATTTAGAAAACTCTCAGTTAAAAATATTTTGGTTTGAAAAGTTTTTACAATAAAAATTCAAGTTGAGAAATTTCAACTCAAAATTTTCAAATTCGCACCCAAAATTCAACTAAAAAAATTTAAACCGTAAACAAAAGCAAAATAATTTTTTCTGCTGCACCTGCATTTATTATAAATTTGCTTTGGAGATGTGGCTGTTGGCTGCTTGTGCTTCAATCAACTCGCCTCTCACAGGCATGTGCGCTACTGAACAATGTGCATCTCAGCTCCACGCGTACGCTCCAGGTGAGAAGCGCACGGGGATGGAGGCGTACAGGCGGCCGCATTGCCAACTGAGCTAAGCTCAGTTCTCGCCTTCTTCTCCATTTGTTTGTTCTTCGGTAGCTTCTGGATCATATCCCCAACTTATTTCGATCTGTGTACGTGTCTTGTAACGGACCACCCTTTTCAGGGGGTGCGTTTAAACCCCCTAAACCCCCTACTACAAAACTACAAATAGGAGACGCCCTATTAGTGGCGGTTTGTTTGGAACCGCCACTAATAGGAGTATCAGTGGCGGTTCTTGAGTGGAAACCGGTGCCAGGATCATTAGTGACGGTTTTTGTTCCGAACCGCCACAGATAGTGGACTATCAGTAGCGGTTTGTGTTTATAACCGCCACAAATACCGCGACAACTATCAGTGGCGGTTTTAACCCTAAACCGCCACTGATAGTCCACTATCTGTGGCGGTTTTTGTTTAGAACCGCCACAAATAAAACCCCCTATATATACTAGTTGCTACAGCACTCTACAGGAGCTCATGGTCATCTTCCTGCCCGAGAATAAAAGCAAAATTTCAGATCTGAGATTTTGTTTGCAAAGAAACTTGAGTTTTTACTTCGTAGGGTTGTTCTAAGGTGAGTAATTTGTTCTCCTCTCTTCATTTGTGGTGATGTAGTTGCAATTTAATGGCTAGATCTAGTTTATTTAAGATTTTCCTTTCTTCAATGGCAAAGCTTAGATTGAAATTTTTTTAGTTTACCTAGCATTTTTTAGATTAATTATATCATGATGAATTTATTACCTTGCTCCATTAGATTATTTGTTGTCTACCTTTTTTAGATGACAAAATATGGCAAACATATATTAAATTTATTTAATTAAGATTGTTGGATATTAATACACATTAAATTTAATGTATATGGTATAGATGTGATCATGAAGTTGCCTTGCATTTTGAGATGATGAATTATCTACCTCTTTGAGAGGATAAATTTAATTTTGGTTATGCATAGTACTTAAGATTTGTTTCTAATTACCATTAATTTTCTTACCGTTAGTGAGATGATGAATTTACTACCTTGCTCTATTAGATTAAGTTGTCTACCTTTTTTGTATGATAAATTATGATTGAGAGCATATATTAAATTTATTTAATTAAGGTTATTGGATAGTAACAAATAATGGATTAATGATTTATGTAATTAAGATTATTGCATATTATTAATTGTTACATTAATTAATTGTAGATGGACCAGGAGATGGATGTACAATGCGAACCGTTGCGGTAGAGAATACATCGACGGCGTATTCGCTTTCTACGAGCAAATGAGGAGAGCAGATTGCAAAAGAAGACGGAGTACATACATTGTCCATGCATTGATTGCAAGAATGAGAAGATGTTTTCGGACAAAGACCAAATCCACTTGCACTTGATTCGGAGGGGCTTTGTACCTAGCTATACCTGTTGGACAAGGCACGGTGAAGAGGAGATCATACTTCAATGTGATAATGTCGACGACGAAGCCGCCAATATGGCGGTGACATCGGGTATGGAACCGATGAGGATAGGTTGGTCGTTGACGATGACAATAACTGGCTCAAATGTTGCGCGATGCGAAGGAAACTACTGTAGTGAGAGAGAGTTTAATCAGTTCAAAGGTTTGATAGAGGACTCGGAGAAACCTTTGTTCCCGGGTTGCAAGGAGGAATACACAAAGTTGCACACTGTGCTTTCACTACTGAAATTGAAGGCAAGCAATGGTTGGTCCGACAAGAGTTTCACGGAGTTGCTACCTCTCTTAGCGGACATGCTTCCAGAGGGCAACCTGTTGCCTAAGACCACGTATTTTGCCAAGAAGGTTGTATGTCCCTTGGGATTGGAGGTAGAAAGAATACACGCGTGTCCAAACGACTGTATACTCTATCGCAAAGACTATGCCGACACGCATGTATGTCCGGTGTGCAAAGCATCGCGATACAAGCGTAAGGGCGAGGAAAACGAAGGCATAGAAGTGAAGAATGGAGCTCCCGCTAAAGTGGTGTGATATTTGCCAATAATACCTCGTCTAAAGCGTTTATTTGCAAATAAAAAGCATGCCAAGCTGATGCGATGGCACTCAGAAGAGCGAAAGAGGGATGGAAAGCTGAGGCACCTGCCGATTACGCAAGTGGAGAACCATCGATAGGCTCTTTAGGGAGAACTTCGGAAATGAGCCAAGGAATATAAGGTTTGGGTTGAGTACGGATGGAATGAATCCTTTCGGTAACATGAGCGATTCATAGCACTTGGCCCGTGACTCTCTGTATCTACAACCTTCCTCCTTGGGTGTATGAAGCGAAAATACATTATGATGTCGCTGCTTATCCAAGGGCCGAGACAACCTGGAAACGATATTGATGTATACCTACAACCATTGGTGGAAGATCTTGTGCTCTTGTGGAATGAAGGTGTACAGGTATGGGATGAGTACAAGCGGGAGTACTTCACTCTACGCGCAATGTTGTTCTGCACCATCAATGATTTCCCACCCTAGGTAACCTGTCGGCCGTACTATAAAAGGAGCTAAAGCTTGCCCCCAATGCCTGGATGAAACTAGTAGCGTGTGGCTTAGCAACTCGAGGAAAAGCGATCTACATGCGTCACCGTCGGTTCCTTGAAAGAATCATCCGTACCGTAATATGAAAAACAATTTGACGGTACAAAGGAGGACGGTTCATCTCCAAGGCCTCTTCCGGGAAGAGGTATATGATATGGTTAAGGATATTAATGTTGTACTTGGAAAGGGGATACCTCGAGGTCCCGTCTTGAAAACCACGTGGAAGAAGAGATCCTTATTTTGGGATTTGCCCTATTGGAAGGACTTAGAAGTTCGACATTGTATCGACGTCATGCATGTAGAAAAGAATGTATGTGACAGCGTGCTTGGTCTTTTCTTGAATATTCCTAGCAAAACAAAGGATGGGTGAAGGCACGAAGGGACTGGAAGATATGAAGATCGAGCCGAGCTACATCCTCAAGACAAGGAAAGGCCGACTTTACCTTCCCGACTTGCTATACTCTGTCCAAGAAAGAAAACAGACCTCTGCAAGTGCTTGCGTAGTGTGAAAGTTCCGTCAGGTTACTCCGCAAAACATCAAGAAACCGGTATCGATGAAAGATTTGAAGTTAAGCGGTATGAAGTCTCATGATTGTCATGTGATGATGACACAAATGCTCCCTATTGCAATTAGAGGTATTTTGCACGACAAGGTTCGAGAGGCAATCATGAGGTTGTGTTTCTTCTTAACGCGATTTCACAGAAGGTCATCGATCCCGTTGGACTTTATGAGCTGCGGTCGATGTGGTCAACACTGCGTGTCGGCTAGAGATGTATTTTCCTCCATCATTTTTCGATATCATGGTTCATCTCATTGTTCACCTTGTGAATGAGATAAATATTTGTGGGCGATATTCCTGCATCGGATGTACCCGTTCGAAAGGTACATGGGTGTTACGAAGAAATATGTACGTAATCGATCGCGGCCAGGAAGGTTCCATTGTAGAAGGTTATGCAAGCGAGGAGGTTATTGAGTTACTGCGTCGATTACATGGACGAGGTTGAACCGGTAGGAGTGCCTGTATCACGCCATGAGGGAGGCTAGGCGGCAAAGGAGTAATCGGAAAGAAATCCACAAATTCTTACGATCATTTTTTGTTCGAACAAGCTCATTTCACAGTCTTGCAGCGATCGATCGAGGTATCCCCGTTTATGGACATGCACAAGGAAAAGCTACGAGAGGGAAAATCGTGGACGATCGAGAGGTTTGGATAACAAAAGAGCACAATCGTGTGTTCAATCATTGGTTCAAGGAGCACATGTCCGGTGAAGAAACGAGTGTTACGTTGAGGTGGTTGGCAAAAGGGCCATCGGTACAATCTGACATGGCAAGGATACGACATAAATGGATATACATTTTACACGAGAGCTCAGGATAGCAAAAGTACTTACCAAAATAGTGGTGTCCGTATAGATGCCTACGACAATACAGTGATAAGAAGAAGCGGCTTCTATGGGTTTATAGAGGAGATATGTGAGCTCGACTCGCATTTTCAAGATCCGGTGTTTCGGTGTCGTTGGGTCCAACTCCCAAAGGGTGTCAAGGTGAACAAATATGGCTTCACTCTTTGTGGACATCGAGCAAGTCGGATATAGAGGCGAACCATTCGTACTTGCAAAGCAAGTTGCACAGTCTTCTATGTAATCGACCGTGAGATAAGAAGCGTCATGTAGTTCTTCAAGGAAAACAAAGGATCGTCGGAGTTGAGAATGTCGTGGATGAGGAAGAGTACAACCAGTTTGATGAGTTGCCTCCTTTCGTAGATGGCAGCATCAGGCTCGAGGAAGGAACCACTCAGGAAGCCACCTATCATCGTGATGATCATGAAGAAGGCCAAATTGTGAAAGAAAATAATTAGCTAGGAGTAATGGCAAAATGTGTGTATTTATGTGGCGTAATGGAAATGTAATGTCAGAAATATGCATTTATGTGGAAATATAATAATATAAATTTATATATCATAGATAAATTAATTATGAATAATTAGTAGTTAATATATATGATAGGTTCACTAATACATTAATTCATATCTTTATAATAGAAGGAAATCTGAAAAATAGTATTAGTGGCGGTTGTTAATTAAAACCGCCACTGATAAGTCTTATTTGTGGCGGTTTTAATAAACAACCGCCACTGATAAGGCTTTTCGGGGGCGTTTTTAATTAACAACCGCCACTGATATGTCCCCCAATATAAACCACGCCACAGTGGTCAGTCCTCACCACTAGCTTCTCTTCAACCCTAACCCCGCCGCCTCCCTCCCGCGCCCGACGACCTCCCGCGTCTGGCGACCCCGCCGCCTCCCTCCCGCGCCCGGCGACCTCCCGCGTCTGGCGACCCCGCCGCCTCCCTCCCGCGCCCGGCGACCTCCCGCGTCTAGCGACCCCGCCGCCTCCCTCCCGCGCCCCGTCCAGCTCGTCCCCGCCATTGAAGGTGAGCCCCCGACCCGACTGGAATTTTGGATTTTGGATTTTCGATGAATGCCCGATGCGAAATGAAATGAGATGCTAGATGTTGATTGTTGCCTGGATTCAATAACAGAGAGTTCGATGTTGATGAAATGAAATGAAATGAGATGCTAGATGTTGATTGTTGCCTCGTCTGATTATTAGGCTGTTAGGGGATTTGTAAGGTCAAATTCATCCGTATTGCAGAGAACGAAAAATGACGAATTGCAGACTTCAAACCACTTTACTGTTATGTGCATAATGTCTTAGTACTAGTTTTCTTTCTCTGATCCAAAGGGTTTTCAGAACAATCTGTGCTTCATATGTGGAACCTTTCCAACTAAGATATATCTATTATTACAATAACAAAGATTATATGCAATGATTCCATTGTGATTACACTTGCTTACATCTTTGGAGATTAGACGTATACCGTATATTAGAAGTTTTTAGCAACTAAATTAAGGGAAAATTAGATCCACAGTGCTGCAAAAGTTAGGTAATATCTCTACACTCCTTACAAAAGCAAGTTTCAAAAACTTCATTTTGTCAGTTGGTAGAAATAATCTTTCTCAGATTAGATTACGTTTAAGACATAATTTTAGCGCTAAATTTCCTTGAAAGATGGCTATGATCTCCGTGATCATCAAAGCAACCTAGGACATTTGGTTAGGTCATATGGTTTTGTTTACTACTGTCCTGTTTTCATAACCCCTATTAATTCATACTACTCTCTCAATGATGTTTTTTTTATATATAAGACAAGATGCATAGCTATATATGCTACGAACAACTTTTAGTTACAAAATGGTCCTCTATTTTTTTTCTTTCCTTCCCCACTTCACTAGCATAAATGGAAGTTTTTATGAGTGCTACCAAGATTACCTCAAGTGTTTTATACCACACATAAAACAAATTGATTTCTTTCGGTGCCTCTCTCCTAATTCCCACTTTTAGAATGAGTGGATGATGGTGAGAAAAGTGTATGTAAAGTACAAAGAATTGAATCATTTGTGCCATATTCATGACCAATTACATAATTTTTATTATGGAAAGATAACTTTGGTATCATATCAAATTCTCAATTGTATGAAAAGAACCATAATAAAATTTAGCTAAGAAGGACATCACAGTTCTAGCTAAGAACCGTCTGTGATATGCATAAAACCCACATTAGTTCAGCACTAATAAACATATGGTACATAAATTTTTGCCACTACCTCATCAGGACTTCAAACCACTTTACTGTTATGTGCATAATGTCTTAGTACTAGCAATAGGTGCGACTCGAGGCGCGTAGACCTCGAGGAGTTCTTGGTGCTCGGACACCAAAATTCTTGTTGTTTCTCTTAATTCGTGATTTATGGTTCTTATTCTGAGATGTTAGATTGATTGTATCTGTTATTATGCTATGGATTGGCGTTGTGAGCGATTTACTTAGTTTCTTACCTCATTGCTTAAGTTCTTTGCAATAAGACCTTCTAATTAATACAAGACTTCTTCTCTTTTAATCAAATTGCTGTTCTTAAGGATGTACCTATTCTGGTCTTAGCCGCCTTGCTTTTAACTACATATTTTTATCCGACGCAACGCAACGTGTAAACCTACCTAGTCCGGTCTTAGTTGCCTTTTATAGCTGCCAGAGTAGTTTTACCTGTTGGTTAGGATTTCTCAACATTATTTATCACATCGGTTGATCTCTCTACACAATAAGACCTCTTGTTCACATTATCTTCGAAATGACTATGTTTACTTTCGAAATGTAGTTCTTATGGAGCCTGAGGCCCATCCTGGGTTGGAGGATGCTTCCAACCCGTCCCCGAACTCAAGCCCGAGCAGATACCTGTTGGACCATCCAACCATCGAAGGTGCCGAAGCCTCCATCGCTGCCGAAGATGCTGATGCTCCCGTTGCAAGACGTCGAGGCCGAGGGAAAACTAAGAAGCCTGAAGGCCGGCATACCATCTCAGAGGTCTCAGATGCTGGAGTCCCGGTTAAACCGGCAAAAACAAAGACAAAATATAGGTCAACATGCGGGTACATCGCAAGGGATAAAGTGCCAATCACCTATTTGGATTGGCACAAAGTGCCCGACGCCATCAAAATGGATCTATGGATGAGTGAAAGAAACTTTCGAATTCCTGAAGGAAATTTGAAGAGCTCGTGCGCCGCAATGCATTGATGTCAATGGATGTCGCATGGAGGAACTTCAAGTCCAAGCTGAATACGCAATATGTGATGAAAAATCGGTCAGCCATCAGAGATTATCCTAAAGTAGAGCCATATTGGGATGAATTTATTGCGATGAAGCAAGACGAAGCGACAATAAAATCCAGTGAGGACCACCGTCGGATCGCAAGGATGAACACTCACCCCACGGACTAGGCACGAGTGGAGTACGCGGGTAAGATTCCTCACCGGGAGAGGCAAGAATTGGATGCAATCCGATCGACCGCACAAGTCCCTTGACCAGGACTACGGACCGAGTTAAGCATTATGTGCTAGCAAGGGCATCTGTCATGCCTAGTGGGGCTTATCATTCAAAAGCAACGATGATGAAGCAATCTCCCAACGAATTCAGGAGCTGCACGCCGAGTCCACCCAAGGAAATTTTCACGCAGATAGGGAGAAGGACGAACTAACAGCTGACCTTGGGAAATAAAGAGCATCCTGGTAGGACACGAGGCGTAGGGGTCAAGGTTCCACTGGAAGATTGGTTTCCCGAGCACGGAGACTCAGACAGAGTCGCAAGAGAGCGAAAGAAGAGCGTGCGGAGCGGGCTATGGAGGAGATGAAGCAAAAGATGATTCAAGAATTACAAAGCACCATAGAACAACAAGTTCAACAAAAAGTACAAGAAGCCATGAGCGGTCGCAAGGACACAACACTGTTCTCGCCGACCCTACGAATCGCCGTAGCGATTCTTGCGCGTCCACACCATTGGTACAACCAGATAACACACATTATCCTGTGGGCGACATACAAGACCCCACACCTGCCACTCAATGTGCTGTCATGAACATATTTTTACAGTCGCTACTGAGGATAGCTTATCCATACCAACAAGGGGATGTTTTGCACAACTCTCCGATAGCTCGAGGTTATGCAAAGGTCCAGGTGGACACGGTGCTTCTGATTTCTTGAGGTTGGACTGGAAATGCCTTGCAATGATGAGGTCACAACTCTAGGAAGTGCCGTTCACACTTTCATCGATGGGCGTAAGCGTGACATCGTCTTGGATCATGAACCTTGATCTCTCTGCGATACAACCGCCGACCTCTTCTCGCAGTACAACTCGCCCATTCATCACCAACACCGAAAGGCGTCAAATGGCTAGTGCGCCCACTATAAAGGAGCTCGCTCTAGGAGCCCATTCGTCACAGCGCCTCAACATCAAAAGCTTAGTGTGACCACTTCAAAAGACGAATGTACAACACCGATCCAAGAAATGGCCCGTTAGACAAGCCATATCGGTTAGATCAAAGCGGCTTGAGCAGTATGATGTCATCGGAGGAAAAGGAAAGGGCAAAGCGAAATCTCAAGTACAAGATAATCACGAAAGGCTGAAATCTGAGCTTGGAAAGCCATTAGTCACCGAATCGAAGTTGAAGAGCCTAACACTCATGATGCAGCGATTACATGGTGGTACATGGTGCGATCCAATCAACATATACTTCGAAGATGATCAACGCCATTTACGGAGCGAACATTTTCACCATGAGGGGTTGGCTACTTCATGATAGAATTCGATAACTTGCACAACTTGTTCTATCACGACGCCCTCGGCGTGTCTTTTTGCGATCTTTGGACCGTAAGTGTCTACTATATAAATCATGGTTTACATTCACGTAATACCGATAAATGTCTTGTCTAACTTTTTCCTTATCTAGATACGAGACTATTGAATTGAGAAGAACCAAGGGCCCGGTGGGATTCCTCGACCAGAACGGTGTGCAGGCCGAAATCTTAAGAGCACCAAATGAGGTTGAGGAATACATATCTGAGGCGTATGCTAAAACTACAAGACAAGGAATTCATACTTGTTCCATACAATTTTAAGTAAGTTTCTCAAGGCTAGTTAAATCACTTATTGAATTCGCTCATTTCTCTTATCCTAGGGCTAATGACTATAGCATCATACATGTATATGTAGGTTCCTTTGGATTCTTGTAGTAGTGACTCGAGAAAAGAGCAAGTTCTTTGGTCATGGATTCGATGGACAAAGATAAAAAGACTATGAAGAGCTGCTAAGAGTAATGAATGCGGCGTTCAAAAGATATTGTACAAAGAGCTTGAGATACAACACAAAACATAAATCAATATCAGTCAGAACTAAATTTCATTTACGCAAGCAAGAAATATTCTTATATCGCATTTCATAGTAAATAACTCCTTCCATGACAATTTAGTTTATTCAATTTTTGTAGTGTCACAAGCGATGCAAGGCACAAATTTATGTGGGTACTTAGGTGTGCCAATACATGCGCGAAATCTTATCTTCTACAATAATAGACAATGACGTAGAGGTTTGTCATGCTAACATTGCACATTTATTCGCACCACTCAATTTCTATATATACTCTTAGATTTATTTTTCGTACTTGTAGCGCCTCAAATTGCCTACGACAGGACTACATCCTCTTGACATCCAAGCCATTCAGGGACAGCTCGCTTACTTCATCATGAAGGAAGTCATCAACAAAAAGGGCGAGTTTTATGATGAAGACAACAATGATCAATTGCTCCATGCTGCTGTTAAATGTCATTCGCCTCCAAAGAATCCCTAAAGGCTCGTAGGCTTAAGATTGTGTGAGAAGATACTAGGTCTTGGATGTGGACTTGTAAATTGTAAACGAGAGCATGACAAACTTTAGAAACGAGAAGATACTCTACTGGTCAATATGACTAATCTTATTTATTATCGATCTATTACAATGTGTGTGATATAATTATCGATCTATTACAGGAATGTTGTAATGCTGATTGGTTTTTGTGATATAATTATTCTCTCGTCTCATCGTGAACTCCTCCTTCGCCTGCATCATCGCATCACGAACTCCTCGCATCAGCGCCATCGTGTGCCTCCCTCCCTCCACTACTAAGCGCTACTAGCAACTGAAGTATGAAAATATACTGCTACTGCACGTCTGCACCCCCTCTTGCTTAGACAATGTGATAGCTTAGTTTTATTTTTAGAAATTGTTGTTTCTCTATGCTTTAGCATTTGATCGGGATATTCATGTAGCCTTTATTTTGGAATAATTTGTATATGATCTACTCATGTGGTTTGTACTTTTCTCAACTCTTTTAGATTTTGGAAATGAACCATGAGGATGAATCAGAGGAGGATCGTGCCAACATTGATTTAGACTCGCAAAGGAAAGGTATGTGATTTTAAAACTGACTTTGTTGTAGACATGTTGAGGAGTAAAGGAAAACAAGATAAGAAAAAAGTTGCAAGTGGTTGCATCTTCTTTGTAACTGTAAGTTCAGCTTTGCAAACAACCTTCATGTTCAAATAATGTTCGAATTCTAATAGGAATTACAGAGGATGTTTTCAGTACACATGTATTAGCTCACCCTTATTGTAATCTGATTTGTATCTATGCATGCAAAATGAATAAATTATTCAATCTTACATTTCTACAGGTCTTGTATCTGGACTCTCTCAAGACTGGAGAGCTTAGAATCCCTGATGATGTTCCAAGATGCGTTGCTTGGTCTAGAGACCTCATTAATCAAGTAGTAAAGCTTGATATGAAGAAAGAAGGTGTCTTTGGGAAACGGCCGGTAAGAGGATAGCATTTTATACGATAAAAGTAGATCATCTATTCACATCCTCCAAAACAACTAAAGAGTTGAACTTAATTTGTTTTGTGTATAGTTCAAGTTGACAAGTGAGCCTTTCAGGCTTAGGCTTTTCGAAACCGAAGACGAGATCTTGGATTTTGTTAATGAAAATATTGACGAGGACAATATTAGCAAGGTCAGTATGATTTTTTGTGTCCTACTTTTTGCATAATACCGCCTGCATTTGATGAATTCTTTATCATAGGCTTGGTGAATATGACAAATGCAAAATCTGACTTGTAGAGTTTTGCATTCTGAATATAAGAAATGCAGAATCTGACAGTTAGTTGAGTATAAGAAATGCAGAATCTAACAATTAGAGTTGCGCATTCTGAGTTCCACTGAAGAGTTGTACTTTTGGGAAACATTCTGTGACTTAACTGTGATTTTCTTTCTTCTTCTTTTTTTTAACAGGAGACAACTGAAGAGTTGTATGCTGCCGTTGAAGAGGTCATCTAAGGAATTATCTTAGACATGAAAGCGTCCGTGAAGAGAAGAATGGCAACTTTTCTTCAAAAACTGTCCGGTAAAATTGTTCTAGGCAATAGCTCAAGGAACAGGTTGTTGTTGATGATCAAAAGTGTTGGAAATATGTGTAAATGCTTATATGAATACATTATATGCATTTATGCACATATACGTCTTGTTTTGTGTATGATATGAACTGTTATTTGTGTCTTTGTTTGAGGGCATGGCTAGCATTTCTGAGGCTAGCCACAAATCTTGGTTTTTAATGTGGGCGGGGTTATCGGTGGCGGTTCCAACTAAAAACGTCGCGATAATGATAATATCGATGGCGGTTTCAACTAAAAACCGCCACTGATAATGCTAATATCAGTGGCGGTTTTTAGTTGAAACCGTCACTGATATTATCATTATCAGTGACGGTTTTTAGTTGGAACTGTCACTGATATTATCATTATCAGTGACGGTTTTTAGTTGGAACCGTTAGTAATGGTCATTATCAGTGGCGGTTTTCAAACCGCCACTGATAATCTTTGATTATCAGTGGCGCTTAATCAGTGGCGGTTCAAAAACCGCCACTGATGTCTCTTAAGAACCGCCACTGATGCCTAGTTTTCTAGTAGTGTTTAAATCCGCAACGGCTACTCAGGAAGATTAGCCATCGGGAACCAAGTCATTCATTGCCGGCATAAGAGTGAAATCAACTGCTTTATACAAATAAGGCCTAACGGCCAGAGTTTACAAAAGGAAGCGGCGAGCTTCAAAATATTACATTACTAAAAGACCACACAGGCAAGGCCTGAGCACAGAAAAAGAACCCTAAAAACTAGACTGCTTCGCCATCTACGATCTTCTAGAATTCTCCTTCATCTTCGAATTCTTAAATAGGTTGAAAATCAAGACTGAGTACACAACAGTACTCAACAAACCGCACAGGAATTTCTGAATATTACATGCGGGGATATTCTCAAAGAAATGGCAGTAAGGTTATTACGATGGTGGATGCAGTTTTATTTTCCAAGTCATTTTACGTTTGAAATACAAACCATACATAATAGAAATAAGCAAATTTGAGTTTTCACAAGTTCATCATTACGTCAAATTGGAAATAACAAGTCTACTTGGGTTAGGTTACGGGATTCACCCCAATTCAAACTTAGCTTTATTTACCGAAAACACGGCGTATTCGAATATCATTTAAACATGACTCTGCAGAGCTGCTCAGCTTTACCCACAAGATATCTACGACCATCGTGCCATGCACAAACTTACATGCAACTTAAATGCATGCGGCCAGGCCGAGACCATCAAAGCCTTTCGTTGAACTACCCCTCTTTAGCACTTACCCGGTAGTTCTTAAAACCACACAGCACTCGGGCCCCACGGGCCACGGGGGGATGCACGATCCGATACTGAGGGTATCTACCGCTGTGAGAATCGACAGGTGACTCCACTGGTCAACCTCCATTCCACCCTGTTCGCCTCGCGGGCATACTGTCCAACACACACAGTATGGAAGCTCCAACCTATAAGTATTCCAAGGGGGAGTTCAAGTAGCGAGCTAGGTCAGATCGAGTCAACGAGGCTGACCGACCCAACTTGTGGTTGAGTAGGATCTAAGTTATTTACTTTACCCAAGGTTGTGATTACTTAATTTATGCCTAAGACTTAGCCAAATCCAAACCAACCATCCACACCACTTCACATTGGCCTCGTCAACGGTCGAGGTTCGGGCACGTAGCCATCTAGTGGTTTGCCCGCCAAAGTCCTCTCACCGTGGCACATTTTGAACATATTCTACATCAAGCCTGCCGCTTGATGGTTTTATTTTAATATGCAAAACCTTTAATGTTCAACTAATTAATTAACTACTAGCATACGAAGTTCAGTAGCTAAGTCTAGGGTTTGCAAGGGAAATATGGCACAACAATACAAGGTGGGTCTTTAATCAAGCTAGGTACTAGCTATTTCACCATAGCATTCTAAAATAAACATTCTAGCATTTAACATACTAACATAAATGCAATATTAAAATAATTAATACTACAATATTATCATGGGTTCAACATGTTCAAGGAGTGCGACTTGCCTTGCGAGGCGAGAGGAGTCCTAGGTTGTCGTCGACGTAGTCGAACTCGGTGCCGATCGCGTCTGGCTCCTGCTCCTAAATCTTGCTCGGGGCGAGTTCCATTGATTCTTGAAGCCGGTTCTAGCACAAAGTAAAATGAGCAATAAGTAAACGAATAAAACAATAAAGAAAAGAAAAGAGAAAAACAAGAAAAGAAATGAAAAGGGATTGAGAGAGAAAGGGTCGGAGGCGAGTTTGAGGGCATATTGGGCGTTTTGGAACTTTGGGGAGTTCAAAAGGCGAAACGGAGGCCGTATTTGGACTCAGTGGCTCGAAACGCTGAAGATGGTGTATTTTGGCCATTTTTGTAATTAATAAAAGGATTTCTCGGATTAAAATCCGAAAATGAAATGAAATACCGCATTGTGCATGGGTCGCATAGCAAGGCCAAAATGGCCCATGGGCGAGTGCGGCCCAAGCGCTAACGCGTGCACGTGCGCGGCCCACGCCGCTCGGCGGCCCGGTTCGGCCGAACGAAAAAGGGGGCACAGGGGGGCGGCAACACATGGAGGGTTAGGGTGGGGGCGAGCAAAGCGGTGGCGGCTCGGGCGAGTGGGGCGGCTGGGTGTCGCCGAAGTCGGGGAACGATAAGGGCGATGGCAGCAGGGTTTGGCGGGGAGGGGCTAGGGTTAGGGTTTTCGGTGAGGATTTGGGCGAGGAGTCGAAGCGGCGGGAGACGAACAGGTGGCGGCGTGGCCTTCGGCCGGAGGGGGAGACGAAGAGGTGGGGGCGAGGTCGGAGAGGAAGACGGGGGAGTTCGGGATCTCACCCAAGGAAGAAGAAGGGGGCGAGGAGAGTGGAGCTCGGGGGCATTTATACCCAGTGAGGAGAGGGGAGAGAGAGAGGGGGGCGGCGAAGTGGAGGCCGGTATGGGCGCAGGCGAGCAGGCGGTTGGCGTGGGCGCTGAGGCGACGGGGGCCGGTGGAGGGCGACGGGAGCAGGCGGTGACCCGCGTAGAGAGGGGAGTAGGCGGCGCTGCGGAGCATGACACGAGGCGCGGGGTGATGGGGCCAGGCGAGCGCGGAGGCGACGGGAGCAGCTCGGAGGGGACGGCTCGGGCGGAGGACCGGTCTGAGCGGGAGACCACGTAAGTCTCCAACTACTCCCATCCAATCTCCCCAATTCCAAAAACCCAAAGAATCCAAGAACCGGGATTAAGAACGAAGAACCATGATTAAACTCAAATTAATCTTGCAATTAGGGTTTTGATTCGGGTTTTGAAATTTTGGGGCATTTCATGTCTGACCAGCGGTGGTATATACAGTTGAGATTATTTCTTTCGGTTGGAGCCAGATTGAGCTAGCTGCTATCGTGTGTCAAGATTTTGCACCAAGAATCCAGTAAGCGAGGAGTAGAGGTGGGCGTCGTGCCGTGCCGTGCCGGTTCGGCCCGGGCCCATCGTGCTTCGGTCCGGAACCGTGCCGTGCCACGCCGGCCCGTCGTGCCCACCGTGCCGGCCCAACTCGCTTTTGACGAGCCCAAGCCCGGCCCATTTGCGCTTCGTGCCGTGCCGGCCCAGGCCCAACCCATTTGCACTATTGCGATGAGAGAAAAGAACACAGCGACGCACGGGGCTGAGGCAATGAAGACAAATGTTGGGGGAAAATATTAAATTTTATTCAATCGTGAATATGTAAAAAGTTACTGCCTCGTTAAAAACCTTACACCCCGGTGTGGGGTATCCCCGGTAAGGAAAAGAGTACAATAACTACGTAAACATACATTAATACATAAACTACCCGATGTTGAGATTGTCGAAATCAGCAATCGTAATCTCCGGATCTTCGGGCTCATGTTGTCTCCTATCTTCTGCACGCTCCCAGTCCTTTAGGCATGTAACTGCCTCAACCAACTCAGGCCTAAGAGACAACCTCCTTGGCTCATGTACCCTTCCCACCAAACTGAAAGCGGCTTCCGACGAGACAGTGGACACCGGAACCGTAAGTACGTCCCGTGCAAAATGGGATAGCACGGGGTAAATACGCTCGTTATTCTTCCACCACAAGAGCAAATTGAGCTGATTTTCCTCGTCCACATCAAGGTCGATCTCCACGAAAGGCATGTCGAGGTAGTGTGTAACATCCTCAAATTTATAAAAGTTTAAAAATCAAATATTAAAATGTGAAATTACTTTCTAGTTGCATTTCTTGATTTTATGTGCATTTAGTGAATTAACGCTTGATTGGAAATGATTATTGGAGTTTAGAAAAGAAAGAAAAGGAGAAATTGTAAAACGGTAAAATGGTAAAAGATTAAAATGACCATAGTAAATCTTGGACTCTAGAATCCATTTTGGCTGGTCAAAAGGAAAGTGTGAACCCAATTGCAAGTTGATAAGATAAATTTAATGGAGAAGCTTATCCTTGACCAAGTGCATGTCATAATTTCTAAGAAAATCCTAGACCTTTCCAGCAACTGAAATTTTTACCATGAGCTCTCAGTAACCTTGTCATCGTCCACAAAAATTTATAAAAATAAATAACTGGTTTTTCTATTTATTTTTATTTAATCTTTTCAATCTTGAAATTCTGCAAAACGTAGTAAAAGAATTAATAGAAAATAAATAATAGGAATTTGGATCTGAAATTTTTATGGTAGATATATGGTACTAATTGAGACCTTTTGTAAAAATATAAAAAATTAATAAGTAATTTTATACTATCTGATAAATATTTTTCCGAATTTAGATTCCTGTACAATCCCCACTGTCGGAATTTTTATAAATTGACCGTAGCGTATTTTAATCTAAAAATTTTACTATAGGAACATAACTTATCCTCTAAGCTCTAAGCCATTCAAAAAGTTTCGAAAATTCCAGAGACGATCTGACCCACGAATTAAATGAATCATCGTGCTGTCTGTGGTAGAAAGCCCTAGATTTTACTTCTCTTTTCTATTACACGTGGATCCCAGTGCACCGTGGGAGCCGACCAGCTCCCTTACCCTTCTTTTCTCTACCGTGTGGGCCTTAATTCCAGCCGGCCCCACTTGTCATTCCCTCTTTCCTCCTTGTTTCTTCTCTAACCTTCTCATCACTCTGTCTTCGTTTCTAGTCAGCACGTTCTCATTTGGCTGCTACAATCCATTAAGCCATGCAACCAAGACAAATACTCCACAGCCATTAAATGCACACTAATTGCACTGCCACGGCATGAACCATGTGGCAAGCAAATTCCAGAGAAAATCCAGCCACTGGACTCCTCTCGGTTCTCTCTGAGCACAACCGAGAAAATCAAGTTTGGCAGCCATTCAGACCCCCGTTCAAACCTCTGTTCTCTGCTCCCTTGCACCCAGCCGGAAAAATCTCCTCGCACCGCCTCATTCCTTGTCGCTTCCAGCCGCAATTCGCGTGCCTCTGGAGCCTCGGCCACACCCTTGCCAGCTCCTGCCGATGCCCATACTCCACACCGCAGCTTGCAACCAGAGCGGCGCCGCAAATCAGATGAGTCTACACCCTGTGCCGACCGCCTCTTAACGCCTATATAAGTTGCTCCACACTTCAATTAGGTACCTCTTGCCATTTCACTGCCGTTCTCACCCTGTGACCTTCTCCATCTATTTGAAACGATCCAAAATTCAAAATGAATTTTATTTGGAGTTCCTTCAAATTTCAGGTTCAATTTCGAATTTGAAATTTGAATTTGTTTTGGATTTGTTTTTTTTTGGTTTTTCGTTTTGGTTTGGGCCAAATATCCCTTGCTTCTTGGGCCGTTCGGCCCGTCCCCTTCGGCCTGCTCCGCCCGGCTGCCAGCCGGACCGCCGCCTCCGCCTCCGGCGCCGCCTCGCCGCCGCCGCCTTGTCGCCAGCGTCTCCCGCCCGCGCCAGCCGCCTCTCGCGCCACCCCGTCTGCCCGATCGCCCGGCCGTGGGCCAGACGCCCGCGCCGCGCCGCCGCTTCGCTGCCAGCCGCTGCCGCTGTCCGGCCACCTCGCTGGCTATAAAAAGCCGCGAGCCTCGCAGCTCTCTCGCCCGCTCACCTCGCCTCCCTCCGCCGGTGAGCCTCCTCCTCCTCAGCTCTCTCGGCTCCGGCCGCCGCCACCTGCCGGCTCCGCCGCCGCCCTCGCCCCGTGCCCTAACCCTAGCCCTCCCCTGCCTTGCCCCTCGCCCCGCGTGGGCCAAGCCCAGCGGCCTCGCCCGCTCCGCGCGCGTGTGGGCCGTGCGGCCCAGTATTGTTGGCCCACGGCCACAGTGCTTTTTTTTCTTTCAGTTTTTGGATTATTAATTCAATTAATAAATCCAAAAAATTGATTAAAAATCCAGAAAATCCCCAGAAAATCCCGAAAATTTTCGTGAGCCCCAGAAACCCACCAAATACACTACCCGAACCGTTTCGATCCACTGAGTCCAAAAATGCCCTCCGTTCCTCAATCCGGAGTTCCCAAAATTCCGAATTGCCCAATTCGCCCTTCGTTCTCTCTCTCGGCCCGGTTCCGGTTTTCGGTTTCGTTTTCAGTTTCCGTTTCTTTTCCGTTTTTTCGTTTCTTTATTGTCGTTCGTTCTTGTCGCGCTAGATCCAGACGTTGGATAGTTCCAGGAGCAGACGCAGATCCCGAAGCAGACGTTGGACCCGACAGGAGCTCAGAACGACTACGTCAACCACAGTTCAGCCGATCCGATCGCCGAGCAAGGCAAGCCGTACACCCTTGATCATATTGATCCCAATCATGCCATGCTATAGTATTAAGTATTTTATACCGCATTATTTTACTGTATGTTAAACTATTGAAAACAATATTTTAGAATGACATGATACCTAGGTAATGCCGAAATTGCTTATGAAACCTCCTTGAATATATTGAACCTTATTATATCCTTTGTAACCCTAGATGCTGGTATTATTAGATAAATTACTGTATTCCTATAGTTAGTTCAAATGCTTTTGAAAATGGAAATAAAGTGCTGCCGAATCTCGGATTCGGGTGTTTGTGAAAGTGCTACAGTTTGGGGGACAGAATCGGATAAATCCCGGAGTGGATGTAACTCCGATCCCCGGCTAATGATTGATGCCTTGGTTTGACTGATGACCGGTTGAGTGGGATGCCGGAATAAGTGGTGAATGAAGTCTTGATCTTTGGCAGTGAAAGGTTAATGAACCCCCCTTGAGCAAAGTAAAGAACTTAGTTCCCGTTCAACCACAGGTCGGACTGGTCGATGGACCCGTATCCGACATAGCACAGTAAGTTAGTCATTCCTGAAATAATAATTGGACTTCTGGTAGTAACTATTCTCGTGGGAGAATAGGGACCGGCCTTCCCGGCAGGGAAGTATACCGGGGGAGAGGTGGAACGGGAATAGTGACATTCCTGGTTCTCACAACGGTAGATGCTAATGGGGACTGTGAGTCCAATGTAGCTGATATCTATCGATTAACAACTAAAGAACAGGAATGATTAAACGAAATGCTGTGATAATCTCGGCCCGGCCGCACGCATTTAAGTTGTGTGTTAAACTCGAGCTGGCATTAACGGTCGTTGATATCTTGTGGGTAAAGTTGAGCACCTCTGCAGAGTTAATGATGGCAATCGATTACGCCGTACTTCCGGTTAATGAAGTTAAGTTTGATTTGGGGTGATACCCGTAACCAAGCTCAAGTAATTATTTCGGAATTTGGTGAATGTGATTAAGTGGTGTTGAACTTGTGAACCCCTTACTACCTTATTTGTGGTCTGTGCTTCAAATGTAAAATGAATTGGGAAATAACACTGCATCCAGATACTTAACCCTATTGCCATCCTTTGGATACCCCTACCCGTACTCACCCTTGCAACCCCCCCCCCCCGCCCCTTTCAGAGTTTGAAGAAGCTGGAGCGTTCCAGGAGGTCGTAGATGGCGATCTTGTTTGGTTTTGAGGTCTTGGTCTTTTGCTCAGGCCTGCCTGTGCGGTGTTTTGCTTGTAAGTTATTCGGGCCCTGCTGCGCCCTCTTTTGTAAAAACCCTGGCCGTTAGGCCCTATATTGAATAAAAAGAGTTGGATTCGCTTTTGCCTGGCAATTATACTCTTGGTTTCCGGCAGCTAGTCATCCTGGGTAGCTGTCGAGGCGTACGGTTCTGCCCCTAAAAAGGCGGTCCGTCACACTATTTAAGTATTATTTGATCACCACTAGCAACCCACAGCTCACGTCGTTGTCTCCATGCCCGGCATCAAGGAGCGATCGAGGAGGATCACTGCAGTCTTGGCCAAGCCGACTGATACCAGCCGGCCTTGGTTTCCTCTCGCTCCGGCCAAGCGCACCAGAGCTGCCGCCGTAGGCCCCTGCACGACCCTGCTCTCCTCTGTTCAGCCTTCTCTTTGTTTTGGTTCTATTTCCTAACTGATCAATGGGATCAAATGCAAACCAATCTCAGTTGGGCTCCTTTGACCAATGGCAGGTGGGACCAAGTCGATTAATATCCAGTTTAAGTTGGTCCAAAGCAAATGAAGGGTAAGTACTTACAAGTCATGAATGTGTTTAGTGCAATTAACACACTTAATTTAGTTACCACCTCCAGCCTTAAGCATCTCGATTAGTTGTTTCCTCCAAGCAAACTAGCGAGTCTTGTTAAATTTTTAATTGACATATTGGAGGCCAGCTAACCTTTGGGCCAAACCATAGCTCAAATGATCTCTACTCTAATTATACAAACTTGTATATACCCTCTCGTAAGGTGTTGCAAATTAGGCTAAATGTTAAACGTAAGAATAGGAAAGCTAGTCTAATGAATGATCTGATGTAAGATGATTCTTCGATTATAATAAAATAACATGAACCAGTAGGATACTTGATTGGCTAAACCTTGGAAGCTTTACAGTCTAGTTGTATAATAGGCTCCTAATGTAAATCAACTGCTCGGCCATAAAGGAGCATAACTAATTTAGTAACCTCTAGTTCAATGTTAATACCTTAAGTTAATGAAACTATGATTAGTTCAATATTTATCTCTATTTACTCTCTTTACATATTTAACCCTCGCGTAAAATCTTACAACTAAGTCAGCGTTACAGAAATATCCCTTGCCCCAGTTCAATAATACCCTTGTTAGTTATGTAAAAATATCTTATGTTTGTGCAAATTTGAGCTAAGTCTATGTTAGACCTTAGCGATCACTTATATAGAAAACATCTCGGATAAAAGCCAAATATCGTAGAATTAACTCTTAAACATTCTTAAAGACATCCCCAGCTAATACCAGAAAAATGACAAAAAGAACATGTATAGTATAGTTACAAACTTAGAATGAAACTTGATCCGATTAGCGTTACTTTTGTGATCAACTTAGAATGAAACTTGATCCGATTAGCGTTACTTTTGTGATCATTTAAGCCTGTTCGGTAGCCCGTAAAACATCTCGTCTAAATACAAATTTTGTGAAGAATAGCCTAGAAATGGTCTTTAGGATATGATCTGCAGTAATATAGAAAAATATTCTTATTTCATCTTGCTTAGGATCTAAATCCTAATAGAGCAAAACCCGTTCATAATAAAGTTGCAAGAAAGGAATATTATGAATAGTAAGGTTTAAGAAACTTGTAACCAATGTATACTTCTATTAATCCAAACAAGTTTTGCTTCTTGAATTCGGAGTTTAACGTATTTAAATTCACAATCTTAGCTTCTTGAATTCGTAAAATAAAATAGAATGAATCATAAGGAATAGATGTTGTATGCGATGCGACCTTCAAACCCTTAAATCAGTAATAAGACTACAATGTGAAAGCAGTACGTTCGCTTATGTGGTCTCGAAACCCTAACTCAACCATGCTTGTTTTATGTATGTTTTATATTTGGTTTTTCCATCTGATTTCCTTTTGCCCTTATTGAAAGTGTTATTTGCTATTTGCTATCTTTTCTGTTATGCGACGTGTAGAATCCGACGTCTCGGACTTCGTCGTCGACAATCTCAAGATGATGTCTTCGACTTCGTCACTAAGAACAACGGATAGCAAGGCAAGCACCCCCTTGATCATATTGATCCTAATTTTTCATAATTAACTAAAATGTTAATTAAAACTTGCATGCATATGCTATGTTCCATAAAATTGTATTTGGGTACTGGTAGATATACCTTATCATTGATAAATTTCCTCAATTGGCATTGATATGTGAACCTTGATAACCCTAGCTCGTGGATAGACACTTGATGTCAAAATGGGTATATTCGATTATTACATGCATATGCTTAGCCATGCTTTAGATTGGGATACGAACAGATGGTTTTACTGTTCGTAATGAATATTTGACATATTGAATAAAAATAATGAACCTGATGAACTTTAATGTTGAACCTGATAGAATATTGTGGTTCTAATGTTTTATTCTTTCTGAAAGTCAAACTATGATTTCGACGTGGGTGATTATTGGCAATAGCCGGAAGTGCAATTAATAATGCACGTAGATAGGGGGAGTATCGTCCATGTCACTTTGAGGACCGAACGTAGTGTTGCATGATCCAAGTTTAACCGTACATCCACAAGTACTGGACTGGGACAGTCTTAACTTATTAAATTATTTGGAAATTAGCTTTGCACATTGGTAGGCAGTTGTAGCACGGGCATTCCGAATATTGGTTTGCTCAAGGGAGGTGTCATCACCGAGGTGTTGGCATCTGCCGTTGTAACGGTGTACGCCTGGCTATGAATTTGGGGCTGTTATTATTCCTGGTGGGTCACTAACTCCGGAATTTCTATTCCTAGTGGGTTACTAACTCCGGAATCCCTTTTACCTTTTTAGCTTCCATCATAATCAGGGGTAACGTCATTGGGCTAGTGCAAAGTTAAGGTCCAAGTAACAAACAGTTTCGTTATGAACTCTCTGGCGGCACACCAAAGGAAGTGTGCTAATGATCTGCCACAAAGGGAGGACATATCTTGTGGGTAAAGCTGTACAACTCTGCAGAGTCTAAAACTATTCGAATAGCCGTGTCCACGGTCATGGACGACTTGGCGAACTGACACTAGTTAGTTGTTTTATAAAATGATTTGGCGAGCTTACCCTTACAGATGATTCAATTCTTGACATTTCGTTGGCAAGGTTGAATTCAGCTGTTGTGCCTTGTGCTTGGCAAAATTAAATTGATTACAGTTATAATGGGATTGGACGCTTTATCACTCACGAAGGGATGTGGGTACTTTGGTTACATTTTATGCACGAAGGGCTGTGAGTTGTATATCTCTTCTTATTACTTTTATGTACATACTTGTTACTCTACTTATTTATGTACTTTTACAATTTTCGCTTTCAATCTATTATTCATTATTTACAATTCAAATTTCGCTTTATGCAAAACAACCGTAGAAACCCACTTTCTATTCAGCCTGCATATATTTCAGGTTTTGCAAACACTACAAGTCTTGCTGAGTACGCAACGTACTCACCCTTACTATTATTGTTGTTTTTAGACAGGAATCCTCGACAGGTAATGCGACGCAGGAAAACGGGATTGTTAACGACGATTCTTTCTAAGGCTTTACCTTGTCAGTTGCCTGTGGATTATGTAGCAAACTACAAGACTTCTGATTCTTTTGTTATGTATTTAGTCGACCTCATCGGTCATATTGTATCAATACTTCCGCTGTAATAAAATATGAAACTTTTGCATGGTTGTGATTTCCAAATTGTGTTTGTGCGCAAGAAGCATCGATCATGGATCGGCACAAGATGCACATTAGAACCTTGCTTTTATGTTTGCACTGTAGCATAAAAGTGAGGGTCTTACATAGTGGTTGAGTTCTACTCGTGGATTCCACGTCGACCTGCTCGGCGATTGGGAAGAGCCGGACGCCTTGCCTTTTAGCTTCTTCCAAATATTTGAAGCGGTCGAACTGCCTCATACTTGTTGCGTTGTTGAGGTAGATCTTCTTCCTTCACTTCTAGTGCCAAACTTGTCGTAATATTTGTCGAAAACTCTGAAAAACTCATTATAAACATGAGTATATGCCTCGAAGAAATCAAGATTGAATGCCTCACCTATTCCGTGGAAGGCACCCTGCAAGTCAGATAATTTTCTCTGAGGATCCAAAATAGTAGCAAAGCAGTAAAGATGAGGAATAGCTTGAAAATATTTTGTGAAATCATGTGCTGAAAAATTGGCTTAGAATTGAATATGCAAATGTGTGTGCATGTGGTTCTTTTAGAGCCGGACTGATTTTCACAAAAACAGTAAGTTTCACATTGGCGCCGGACCAAATCTGGAAACATAGTAAGTTTCCCTTCTGCGCCGGACCATTTCTCGAGGCTACGCCGAACCAAATTTTTGGTTCGCCGTGAATGGGCTTTTGACGACTGTTTTCGCATCTATGTCGGACCGAAGTTTTGGTCCGTCGTGAACGGCGATTTGAAGGTCTTTCTTCATATGTACGCTGGAATGATTTTTGTTTAGTCCGTCGTGAACATGTTTTGTGCCGGACCAAGTTTCACAAAAACAGTAAGCTTCTATGTTACGCCGGACCATGCACGCCGGACCAAATTCTTGGTCCGTCATGAACTCATTTTTTGCGTTGTTTTTGCATGTACGCCGGACCAAAACTTTGGTCCGTCGTGAACGTGTTTTTGAACATGTTTTCTCTGAATTGAACCGAGATTTTTGCATGTACGCCGGACCAAATATTTGATCCGTCGTGAGTTGCGCCGGACCGGAGTTTAGTCCGTCGTGAATGGTCTTTTGCTCGATTAGGGTTTTGAGAAATTTTGGAATTGAATTTTGGTTTGAATTTAAGATTATGAAATTCGTGAGAATTTCATGATGCTTGTTTTGAAGTGGACTTTATGCAATGCTCGTGTGAGTAGTTGCATGGATTGACCTTGAGTCAAGTCGTGGACTTGTGCTCGGATTCGTTTCTTGTTTGCTCATGTGCAGGTATTGCTCAAGGACGAACGTGGTCGATGACGGGACCGGAACTAGGTTCATTGAGGAACTGAGGTTCGGGACTAGGTTCAGGGAGGAACCGAGGTCTTGGTGGTCAAGGATGTCATGCGGGACGTTCGGGCTAAGAGAATGGTGCACATGAAGAATGGTTAGTCACGTGAGTATGGCATGGTGGCCATACGCGTGCAAGAGTTGTTAGTCACGTGAGTATGGCTGGGTTGCCATATGCGTGCAAGAGCTGTATTTGGCCAGGTTGGGCCAAGTGGAGTTGTGTTGAATACATACTCCTTCTAGGATTAGGAGTGGGACTCCTTCTAGGATTAGGAGTAGGAATTGTATTCAGGACTCCTTGTGTTTTGCTCCTTTAAATTGGAGGGGTTGTCTCCTGTTGAAGGGCATCAGTTAGAGCTTTAGGGTTTGTACTCTTTTGATTGGAGTACTTTAGACAAAAATAAATAAAGATCAATTCTTCCAGATCCTTTGCGTGCTACAGTAACCGCGAAGCTACAGTGCACACGTTGCTACAGTGTTTCCTGTTTTGGTTCTTGTTTGCATGCTTGTTCTAATTATAGATTGGTTTTTGTTCTTTGAGTTTCATCTTGTTCTGATCCATCAAAAACCTTTCTATGGTATTGATTTAGGGTTCCTCAAAGTTTAGTTGATTAATCTTTTGTCATTCTTGTTTAATCTTGAAGTTTTGGTTAGATTAATTCTCGTCATCTTTTGTCACAGCAAGCTTGCGAGGTTCATAACTTTTGATCCGTAAGTCCGATCGAGCTGATTCGTTTTGTGTTTGATTTGTATTGGAATCTAGTTTCTTGTGTCCAAATTTCAGATCGATCCGATGGTTGGATCTCTAGAAATTTGCATTTTACCGAACGTTTGTTAATCTATTTTTTTCGAATACGAGGCAGTTATTTGGTTCCGTTTTGGGGTGAATTTTTAATAGATCAAAAATTTGGTTTTAGCTTCCACTCAATCATTCACCCCCCTCTGATTGCTGTATTTGTATACTTCGATCCTACATATTTCAAATATTTTTTCTCCATTGATTCTATAATGGGATGTAAAATATAATTATCTCTATTTTCTTTAAAAGAATTAGCAATAGTCCAAAGCCATTCGATAACTAAGGAAGAAATTGGGTAGTACATACCGGATAAATCTTTAGATGCATTATAAAAAGTTTGTAAAAAATTACGAAAATAACAGGCAATTTGCCAATCCAAGTCAGTAACCAACGGCTCACCATTATTGCAGTTGACGAAGATAGTGATAACATGTTCATAGCCTTTGCACCACTCCAGCATAATATATGTCGAGTTCCACCTAACCTTCATATCAAGGTTAAATTTTCTTGGGTCCTTACTGTTGGCTGTGCAATACTCTGCGAGCTGTGCAAACCTTACGGGTGAAACATTAATAAATTGGATAGCTCTGCGTATATTTTCCAAACTATTTCCCATTACAGTCAAACCCGCCTGCACAATGAGATTAATAATATGGCATATGCATCTTTGATGGAGTACAAAACCTCCAACATACGTTTCTAGATACGGTGAGAGATGCTCCATAGCCGTTGTGTTAGACGATGCATTATCAAGAGTAATGGAAATAATTCTACCTTCTATTTTAAAGTCAGTAATAACCTCAAGTATATGGTTAGCAATAGCCTCTCCGGTGTGTAACTCAGACATTGACTTAAAACTTATGACTCTTTTATTTAGTAAGTAGTTCTCATCTAAGTAATGTGCAACAACACTAATAGGTTGTTCTTTGATGTTGGGAAGTCCATATATCCGATGTTAAGGCAAAGGAAAAGCTAGTTGTCAAGAAAATCTATTTTAGCATTTCTAGTTTTTTTGCAAATATTTTATAAATATCACGTGTAGTTGTTCTTCTACTGACATGTTGGTATTGTGGACAAAAACCACGTTGCACCATTCTTTCAAAATTAGAGCTCTCGCCCATTCTAAGTGGAAGATCCTCTGTAACTATGTACCGCGCAATTTTGTCTCTAGCTACATCGGCGTTGTATACCCACGTACTTACCGAACCGTCGGTGTTGAAGTTGAGCTGCGTCTGCACGCCCTCGCCCGCCCCCTGTCCATGCCTCCGCGTGTCTCTTCAGATGACCTGTTCTAGAAGATGCACATGCAGATAATTTAGTTTGACAGTATTTGCAAATAGCATACACTACCTCACTCCGTCTACAATTTTGACGGTTCTGTCCTTGTGTTGCCAGCACCACGCCCGTCGAGTGCCGGATATGGACGCCTGTCTCGGTTGCGTTGATGTCGCGGTATCGGAGCTCGGTGCTGAAAGTGCATCTAGGCCCCTCAATTTGTTTTGGTGATTAATGATGACACAATTAAAGAGATCTAATGTTTTATCCAAGAATACTGCAGAGATCGAGATCTTATCGAGCTTGGAACGACATTGGACGCCCCTACAACTACTTAAAATCAAAAGGACGGCATCAAGACCAAAGTTGTAATAATTTTATTTATTTGTGTCTTAAGGATAGCCGTACTATTAAGAGGGTATGACGAGAAATCGACTTTAGGATGTGCATGTGCTCAACATCATTTCTTGCATCTCTAATTAGCACTCCTACATTTGGTTTTGAAAAGTTTCAAATTAAAACTGACCAGGTAACCCGAGTCTCCGGTTTCGGCCGAGTCTCGGATTCAATCCGAGTATCCGGACATTTGGTCCGAGTCTCGGGTTGGACCTCTCGGTTGCCTCAGTTCAGCTGGTCCGAGTATCCGGACATTTGGTCCGAGTCTCGGATAACCCGAGTCTCCGGGTTATTTGTCCGACACTCCGGCCTGTTCAAAAGCAGGAGTAACGGCTAGTTTTCAAAAGGGTATTTAAAGCCTCCACTCCACTCCAACGGCTAGGATCTCTATTGAGCTCATTCATAGCAGCATTCAAGCCATTCCTAACCATCTCTAAGCATTCAATAGAGCCCTCACTTCCTCCCACCAATTAATTTGGTTGTTGATTCTTTTGGTGAGGAGAGGAAGAAGCAAAGTGCTAGGTGCATTTATTTCTAGTTGTTGAGCACTAGTTCATCCTCCAAGCGATTCTTCGTGGTACTTTTACTCTTGGAGGTTGAAGGTCTCCTAGACGGCTAGGAGTCACCGGAGCTACCAACTTGTGTGGTGAGCCCTGTTGCTTGTGAAGGCGAAGTCTCGCCTCCGAAAGGAAAGGGACAAGAAGTGAAGCCGGCGAGTGCATTTGTGCAACACCGGAGGAAAGCGGGTTGAAAGAGACCCGGCTCAAGTGTGACCGAGCCACCTCAACGGAGACGTAGGATTCCCTTCAAGAATCCGAACTTCGTGAAAAATCGCGTCTCTCTCTCTCTTTTACTTCCTAGTCTTGCTCCTTGGATTTGAATTTGTTAAGTTAGATCTAGCTCTTTGCTTAGCTTTAAATTCAAATCCTTTCTAAGCAATTGTCTAGGTTGTTCTTGCCTTCCTTTTCTAGTAATTTATTGTACTTGCTAGAGTAGTTTTGTTGCGCTCCGAGCCAGCTAACCCGAGAGTCCGGTCCCAATACCGGAGACTCGGACAAGCCGAGTATCCGGACCAAATACCGGACGATCCGGGTTGACACGCTTTCGGTGTTTTTATTCATTGCGTAAATTTTATTCCGCCTATTCACCCCCCCTCTAGGCGACATCGTTGGGCCTTTCAATTGGTATCAGAGCCAAATCTCCTTTATTTTGGCTTAACCGCTTGGAGAACCAAAGATGTCAGAAATAGAGAAGGTTACCGAAACCCATGGCCATGAGAAAGCCTCCGGTTAGGTATAGGGGTTGCAATTCCTTTAGATTATTCCTCTTTTGGAGTCTCAAACTCCTCATCTTATGTTTCCGTCTCGTCTGGCCGAGCGCCTCATTTCGATGGCACTCGCTATGCGGCATGGAAACACAAGATGAAGATGCATTTGAGATCACTTCACCCTTGCATTTGGAAGATTGTTGAAACAGGTTTCAAGCCCGCAAACCCCAACAATCTCACCTCCGAGGAAGACAAAGCTCAACACTTCAACGACTTGGCCGTCAATGCCTTGTTTAATGCTTTGAGCGACTCCGAATTCAACCGAGTCGATGGCCTTGACAATGCTAAGGATATATGGGAAAGATTGATGGTGTCCCATGAAGGTGTATCAAGTGTTCGTGAATCGAAGATCGAGCTTATCATTGGAGAACTAAGCCGATTCACTTTGGAAGAAGGAGAGTGCTACACCAAGATGTTTGATCGCTTAATGGTGCTAGTGAATCAAGCAAAGGGACTTGGAAGCACCGAGCTCACCGACAAAGCATTTGTCAAGATCATTCTTCGAGTGATCACCCCCACCAACCGCAATCTTGTGCAACTCATCCGCGACCGGCCAAACTTCGACACTCTCACTCCTCATGATGTGATTGGCCGGTTGATGACGGATGAGATGATGGTCAAGGAAGCGGAAGTAGTGGAGGAGCTCAAGTCCCAAGAAGAAGAAAGGCATCGCCTTGAAGGCCGTCAAGGTGGTGCAAGAAGTCGAAGAGAGCTCAAGCGATGAAGAAGAGTCGAGCGGCCCCTTGACAAATGAAGATATGGCTTTGCTCGTCAGAAGATTTAACAAGTTCTTGAAGAAGAAGGGCTACAAGCCGGGTAGCCACTCCAAGGGCTTCGGCAACAAATCAAGAGGGCGGCACTCTTCAAGAAAGTGCTATGAGTGTGGGGAACAGGTCATTTTATTGCCGAGTGTCCTCACAAAGAAAAGAAGGAAGACAAGCCCTTCAAGAAGGACAAGTTCAAGAAGAAAGACAAGGACAAGAGCAAGAGGTACAAGGGCAAGGGTCATGCTTACATCGGCAAGGAGTGGAACTCCGACTCCGACTCCGAGTCCGAGTCCGAGTCCAACTCCGACAATGAAGGAGGACTCGCCACCGTCGCCATCGCTACTCCACCGACAAAGTCGAAGAGCCTCTTCGACAACTTGAGCGACGGAGACGAAGATGCTCCAATTTGCCTCATGGCAAAGGGGCACAAGGTATCATCTAAGAGCCAAATTCCCTCTATTGTTGATTATGGCTTAGATGATTGCGATAGCGATAATGATGAAGTAGCTTTTAAGTCTATGAATGACTTTGACATTGAAAAACTAGACTTGCTACTCAAAGACATTGAAAAGTTGGAGGAAGTTGTAGAACAAAAGGAGGCTACTCTTGAAGCTCAAGAGGATCTCCTTATATTTGAAAAGGAAAAGAATCTTGAGCTAGAGAAAAGCCTAGCTTTTGAGAGAAAGAAAAATGAGGACTTAGTCAAAAACTCAAATTTGACTAAGAATGAAATAGTTAGTCTTGAGATCACCAATGCTTCACTCGGATAGCAACTTTCTCAAGCAATGGATGCTTGCAAGTCTCTTGAAGTGAAGCTTGTTGATCTCTCGAATAATGCCTCTTCCTCAATTAACAAATCCAATAGTTCAATGCCTTCAAGTAGCAATGGATGCGCTAGATGTTATAATATTGATGTTGCTACTTGTGCTACTAACCGTGAGACTTTGAAAGTCTTGGCTCATGAGAATGAGAAGCTTAAGGGGATGCTTGAAGATGGACTTCAAAAGTCCTACAAGGCTAGCAAAGGTTTAGAGGAGTATCTCGGTCAGCGCCAAGGTAATCCCAAGAAGCATGGGCTTGGATATGTTCCGCCTAAGGGCAAAAAGAGCAACATCGTGGTTGCTCCTTTAAGCAAGCCGATTCATTTTGTGAAAGGCGAAGGAACATCCAAGCACAAGGCTCACTCCGAGTTCTTTGCTTCATATGTTCTTAAGAAAACTAACATTGGTCGTGTAGTTGCATGTCATATTGGGCGCAAGCCAAAGAATGCTCCTATTATTCGCTCCATTTGGGTCCCAAAATCTCTAGTTGCTAATGTGCGTGGACCTAACCAAGTTTGGGTACCAAAGAGCAAAAACTAAATATGTTTTTGTAGGCCTATATCTCCGGTGGAACAAGTTGGATTTTGGATAGCGGTTGCACGCACCACATGACCGGAGAAAAGGCAATGTTCGCTCACTTGGATGCAAATGGATCAAATAGTGAAAGCATTGTCTTTGGAGACAATGGAAAGGGAGAAGTGATTGGTTTGGGTAAAATTTCTATCTCAAGCAATTTTCAATTAAATAATGTGTTGCTTGTTGACTCATTAAGCTACAATTTATTGTCCGTTGCACAATTATGTGAAGCGGGCTATAATTGTTTGTTTAATGAAAAGGGTGTGGATGTCGTTAAGAGGCTTGATGGTTCAATAGCCTTTAAAGGGCGTTTAAAGGGCAAGCTCTATCTCGTAGACTTCAATACGGATAGGCTTAATCTTGAAACGTGCTTAATGGCTAAATCTAGCATGGGTTGGCTATGGCATCGCCGACTAGCCCATGTTGGTATGAGGAATCTTCACAAACTCGTTAAAGGCAACCACATTCTCGGACTAACCAATGTTGTCTTTGAGAAAGACAGGATTTGTAGTGCTTGTCAAGCCGGCAAGCAAGTTGGTGCCTCCCATCCCGCCAAGAATGTAATGACGACCACAAGACCGTTGGAAATGCTACATATGGATCTTTTTGGTCCGGTCGCCTACATAAGCATTGGGGGAAGTAAGTATGGTTTAGTTATCGTTGATGATTTTTCTCGGTTCACTTGGGTGTTCTTTTTGCATGACAAAGGAGAAGTCCAAGTGACTTTGAAGAAATTCATGAGGAGAGCTCAAAACGAGTTTGAAGTCAAGATCAAGAGAATCCGGAGCGACAACGGCACCGAGTTCAAGAATATTGGCGTGGAGGAGTTTCTTGATGAGGAAGGAATCAAGCATGAATTCTCGGCTCCCTATTCTCCACAACAAAATGGGGTAGCCGAGAGGAAGAATCGAACCCTCATCGAGATGGCGCGGACGATGCTTGACGAGTACAAGGTTTCTGACAGCTTTTGGGCGGAAGCCATCAATACCGCAAGCCACAGCTCCAACCGCCTCTACCTTCACAAGATCTTGAAGAAGACGGCGTATGAGTTGCTCACCGGGAAGAAACCAAATGTCTCCTACTTTCGAGTCTTTGGGAGTAAATGTTATATCCTTAACAAAAAGGCTAAGTCATCTAAATTTGCTCCTAAAGTAGATGAAGGTTTCTTACTTGGTTATGGAACAAATGCTTATGCGTACCGAGTTTTCAACAATACCACCGGTGTCGTTGAAATCTCGCGTGACGTAACTTTTGATGAGACTAACGGTTCTCAAATAGAACAAGTGGATCTTGTTGTGATTGACAGGGAAGAACCTCCTTGTGAAGCTATCAAGAAAATGGCAATCGGGGAGGTGAGACCTCATAGTGTGGAATCTCACCCGAGCACCCCAACCCGGAGTCTCCGGCCTGAAACCCGGAGTGTCCGGATTGGTCCGGAGTCTCCGGGTCATATACCGGAGTCTCCGGATGGGTCTGGCTCGGGCGATATTCCCTCCTCGTCCATTCAAGCTCAAGATGGTTCTAATGCCACCCAAGATGATGAAGGCCCTATTCAAGCTTTGGATTCAACTGTACCGCATCCGAGAGTTCATCAAAGCATTCAAAGGGATCATCCGGTCGACAACATACTTGGAGACATTAACAAGGGAGTATCCACTCGATCTCGAGTTGCAAATTTTTGTGAATTTTACTCGTTTGTTTCCTCTCTTGAACCTCTTAAAGTAGATGAAGCACTTGAAGACCGGATTGGGTGATGGCTATGCAAGAGGAACCGAACAACTTCAAGCGCAATCAAGTGCGGGAGCTTGTCAAAAGACCCAAGCAAGCGTCATCGGCACTAAGTGGGTCTTCCAAACAAGCAAGATGAAAGCGGAATTGTGACAAGGAACAAGGCTCGCCTGGTTGCTCAAGGGTACACTCAAATCGAAGGTTTGGATTTCGATGAAACATATGCTCCAAAGAGCTAGGCTTGAATCTATTAGAATATTACTTGCCTTTGCTACTCACCATGATTTCAAGGCTGTATCAAATGGACGTGAAAAGCGCCTTCTTAAATGGACCACTCTCCGAGATGGTCTACGCCGAGCAACCACCTGGATTTGAAGATCCAAGACATCCGAACCACGTTTACTACCTTCACAAGGCACTTTATGGACTTAAGCAAGCTCCAAGGGCATGGTTCGAGTGTTCACGAGACTTTCTTCTGGAACAAGGTTTTGTAGTCGGAAAAGCCGACCCTACCCTCTTTACTAAGCATATTGATAATGATCTATTTGTATGCCAAATATATGTCGATGACATTATATTTGGATCTACTAATGAACATTTGTGTAAAGAGTTTAGCAAGATCATGACCAAAAGGTTTGAGATGTCCATGATGGGTGAGTTGAAGTTCTTCCTCGGATTTCAAGTCAAACAACTCAAGGAAGGAACCTTCATCAGTCAAACCAAGTACATCAAGGACATGCTCAAGAAGTTCGGAATGGAAGATGCAAAACCAATTAAGACACCTATGCAAGCCAATGGGCATCTAGACCTCGACAAGGAAGGTAAACCGGTCATCCAAAAGGTATATCGCTCGATGATCGGCTCTCTCCTTTATCTTTGTGCATCTAGGCCCGATATTATGCTTAAGCGTTTGTATGTGTGCACGGTTTCAAGCCGCTCCAAAAGAGTGCCACTTGGTGGCCGTTAAGAGAATCTTGAGATACTTAGTGCACACTCCTCATTTCGGACTTTGGTATCAGAAAGGATCCTCCTTTGAACTTATTGGCTATTCGATGCGGATTATCTTTGGTTGTAAAGTGGATAGGAAAAGTACCTCTGGAACTCGCCAATTCTTGGGTAGGTCCCTAGTCTCGTGGTCTTTCAAGAAACAAAATTCGTAGCCTTATCCACTTGAAGCCGAATACATAGGCTAGGGAGTTGTTGTGCCCAACTACTTTGGATGAGACAAACCTTGAGTGATTATGGCCTTTCCTACAAAAGCGTTCCACTTTTGTGTGACAATGAGAGTGCCATAAAATTGCCAACAATCTGTACAACACTCCCGAACAAAACACATTGATATTCGCCATCATTTCCTAAGAGACCACGCAACAAAAGGCGAAATTGATATCAAACATGTGAGATCAAATGAACAATTAGCCGATATTTTTACCAAGCCCCTTGACGAAAAGGTTACGTGAATTGAGAAGTGGACTAAATATCTTAGATTCTCGTAACGTGGCTTGACATGTGCTCATATTGGTTGGTGAATGAAAAATGAATTTCAAAACTTATTCATCTTTTTCTTTGAAATTATCTTGTGTTGTTGGTTCTTAATCCTCGGATCGCATCATTGCCATGTGACTATAGCCTGTTTGCTTGATTGTTAGCTAGTCACATGGTGGATGGATGCCCTAGGACTCCTCTCTATCTCTCTCCGCGGGTCTCGAAGCTTCCTTGAAAAATTCCTTTCCTAACCGAGTGAGCAACCCGGACTGTCCGGTATTCAATCCGGAATCTCGGACTGTCCGGAGTCTCGGACTAATTGTCCGGACTCTCGGGTTGGGCGGAGTCTCGGACTGAAAATCCGAGTCTCCGGTTGGGGCGTTCGGTTAAACCCCTTATCCCGCAGTTTTCTCTTTTCTTATTTCCTTCGTGGCGCCTCTCCCTCTCCGTGTGTCTCCCAAGGCTAGGGCGTGGATTCCTCCATCTTCTTGGGATCTTGGACTCCTTCTCCTTCTTGGTTTGGAGATTGTGGTAAGGATCCCTTTTGCCCTAACCTTTTTCTTTCGGGTTTGGTTCAATTTCTCGGTTCTTAGGGCTTCTCCGTGTGTTTCATCTCTCGTAGGGCGCAGTTTGTCTCGTCGTTGCCCTCAAGATCGGAGTTTCGTTCAATCCTAACCCACCCGCATTCTTGATTTCTCAATTCATCTTGAGGTGAGTTCCGTTTTGTGCCCTAACTCCGCGAAATTCCCTTTCTAGATTGTGCCCTAGTCTTTTGTTGTTCTTCCTTAAGGCACTCTAGATTCGTTTCGTGCCATTTTGGGGGTTGTTTTCCCCAAATCTCATGCGCCCGTGCGTATGCTCTGGCCGATCCGGAGTGTCCGGACTCTGGGTCCGGAGTCTCCGGGTCCATCCGGAGTGTCCGGGCTTTTTGTCCGGAGTCTCCGGGTTGGGTGGTTCGGCCAGGTTCCATTCTTCGCTGTTTCTCTTGTCGCCTCTCGGCTAATTCTATTCTTTCGCTCTATCTGGTCAGATGGATCCTCCTCCGCAGCCTTCTGGTAGCAGCGATCCTCCTCAGCCGCCGTTTGGTGGCGGTGATCCCGCTCAAGGCTCGTCTCCTCCGCGGCCTCCGCAGAAAAAGCAAAGGATTGGAGTGGCCAAAAGACCCACTTCCAGACCTCGAGGCCAGCTAGCATCAGCGTCAGGGTCAGCACCTGTCCTGTCTCCTCCTCCTCAGTCAGCTCCTGATCCAGATGAGCATCCAGCAGATACTCATGCCAGGCTGTTGAGGGTCACTCTTTGGCCCAAGGAGGGAGATGCTTCTGCCATCAGTTCCTATGGAAGGAACTTGCTGTTTCATCTCGTCGAGCGCACCCACTCGTTTGACATTGTCGATTTCATGTGGGAGACGATGAGGCAGAATGCGCAGAGCAACATGGCCAGCTGCAGCTATGCACCCTTTGTGATGACCTTGATCTCTTCAGTGAGCGGTCTCAAGTTTGTCAGAGATGAGGAGCATCTTGCTTACAAGGTTCGACCTCCTTCGCTCCTTCTCGCTTCACCGCCCTCGGTCGATTCCTCGAGGACTCGTCGTGGTCGCGCTTCAGCCTCCACCTCGCGTCTGCTCTGCTGTGCCTCCTCCGTTCCCTCTGAAAGGCATCGAGGTCCCGAGCGGCACTCTTCGAGAGGATGCTCAAGCATGTCTTCCTCCTCTGCCGTGACATCTCCGCCAGCAGAAGGTGATGAGCAGCAGATCAAGAAGAATGGTCAGGACATCCGCGACATCCGCCGCCACAATGGCGAGGCGATTTCTCCTAGCGACTCTTCCGGTCTTCCGAGGAGAGTAGCGATGCCACTTCCGCAGATCACTGTTTGGCATCACTTCTTGGTCCGCTTCTCCTCCTCCTGCGATTGACTCGGCAGCAGTATTCAGCGTCTGGCGGCGAAGGCGACGACAGTGATCTCCGTGTCCTCCCTCCTTTTGGTGTCTTGATGCCAAAGGGGGAGTGATTCTTTAGAGTCGTGTTCCTTAGTCGTCCTTTTTTTTTGTTTTTTTGTGTCGCTAGTTGAATTGTTTTTTGTTTAGAGAACTCGATTATTCCTGTAATGTCATTATTGCTTATTATGCATGATTTGTCTTCAGATACTTGTGTTGTATTCTCTCCTGCTGTGTTTGAGGGGGAGCTCTCGGTTTATTTCTCGTTAAATATGTGCATTCGATTCCACTCAATTCTTCTAATGCACACATTTAGGGGAGCTCGATTTTATCTCGATTTGCTAAAGTCTATTTCATATCCTTTTTATTTTCTTTGTTAATTGTGTTGTCATCAATACACCAAAAGGGGAGATTGAAAGTGCATCTAGGCCCCTCAATTTGTTTTGGTGATTAATGATGACACAATTAAAGAGATCTAATGTTTTATCCAAGAATACTGCAGAGATCGAGATCTTATCGAGCTTGGAACGACATTGGACGCCCCTACAACTACTTAAAATCAAAAGGACGGCATCAAGACCAAAGTTGTAATAATTTTATTTATTTGTGTCTTAAGGATAGCCAGTACTATTAAGAGGGTATGACGAGAAATCGACTTTAGGATGTGCATGTGCTCAACATCATTTCTGCATCTCTAATTAGCACTCCTACATTTGGTTTTGAAAAGTTTCAAATTAAAACCGAATGGGTAACCCGAGTCTCGGTTTCACCGAGTCTCCGGATTCAATCCGGAGTATCCGGACAGTTGGTCCGGAGTCTCCGGGTTGGACCTCTCGGTTGCCTCAATTCCAGCTGGTCCGGAGTATCCGGACATTTGGTCCGGAGTCTCCGGATAACCCGAGTCTCGGGTTATTTGTCCGGACACTCCGCCTGTTCAAAAGCAGAGTAACGGCTAGTTTTCAAAAAGGGTATTTAAAGCCTCCACTCCACTCCAACGGCTAGGATCTCTATTGAGCTCATTCATAGCAGCATTCAAGCCATTCCTAACCATCTCTAAGCATTCAATAGAGCCCTCACTTCCTCCCACCAATTAATTTGGTTGTTGATTCTTTTGGTGAGGAGAGGAAGAAGCAAAGTGCTAGGTGCATTTATTTCTAGTTGTTGAGCACTAGTTCATCCTCCAAGCGATTCTTCGTGGTACTTTTACTCTTGGAGGTTGAAGGTCTCCTAGACGGCTAGGAGTCACCGGAGCTACCAACTTGTGTGGTGAGCCCTGTCGTTTGTGAAGGCGAGTCTCGCCTCCAAAGGAAAGGGACAAGAAGTGAAGCCGGCGAGTGCATTTGTGCAACACCGGAGGAAAGCGGGTTGAAAGAGACCCGGCTCAAGTGTGACCGAGCCACCTCAACGGAGACGTAGGATTCCCTTCAAGAATCCGAACTTCGGTGAAAAATCGCGTCTCTCTCTCTCTCTTTTACTTCCTAGTCTTGCTCCTTGGATTTGAATTTGTTAAGTTAGATCTAGCTCTTTGCTTAGCTTTAAATTCAAATCCTTTCTAAGCAATTGTCTAGGTTGTTCTTGCCTTCCTTTTCTAGTAATTTATTGTGCTTGCTAGAGTAGTTTTTGTTGCGCTCGGAGCAGCTAACCCGGAGAGTCGGTCCCAATCTGGAGACTCGGACAAGCCGGAGTATCCGGACCAAATACCGGACAGTCCGGGTTGACCTGCTCGGGTGTTTTTATTCCGCTGCGTAAATTTTATTCCGCCTATTCACCCCCCCTCTAGGCGACATCGTTGGGCCTTTCAGGTGCCAATACCGACGCCCATCCCGGATACACCGATGCGGCGGTATCGGAGCTCGGTGCATCCGGAATGTACGAGGCATCCTCGATGCCGTGCGTACCATCCAGATGATGGTCATCTATGCCGTAGACTCCCATGCTGGGGGAGAGTTGGCGTGGATCGATCTCGTCATCCCTACGAGAGGGACTTGGCGAGCGAGAGCGTGCACTCCTGCTCTTGCTCTTGCGAAACATTTTGTTTCGTGGAGGAAGAACAAAAATAGAGAACGAGCGAGATGTCATAGAATATGCTAAAAAATGATAGCGCGAATGGGATGTTAAAATGAGAGCGCGTTGGTGGATTTTATAGCGATTATGAAGCTAACGACCGTCCAAATAAGCAAGCATTCAAAATTTGAAATGCATGTGCTGCACGGGTCCGGGAATCGTGCCTCTTTACATCGTGTCATGTCATTTTATGTCAAATCGTGTCATTTTACATCGCATCCAATCGTTTTATGTTAAATCATGTCACTTACTGCATGAGCGGGAGAACGAAATCAAAATTTTCGTGGCGCTTCTCCATCCCTCTCCCTCTCTTTTCAGTCTTTTGTTGCTTTTTCCATGCCTGGACGCCCCTGCCCCCCTGCCCAACAGCCCTTGGCCCAGTGCCCCCCCTTTCCCAATTCCCATGCCGCCCGGTCGCCTTGGGCAGCGGGAGCGGCCGCACGCGACATGCCCTTGCCCCCTCGATCTCTCCCCCTGGCCTCAATCTATGCTCCTTGACCCGTTCGGCCGTTCCCGTGTGAGTGTGACAGTGTCCTTCACTCCTTCACAGAATCACAGCTTTAAGCCTTCATTCAATCACTCCCTTGCCCCCCCTCGATCCCTCTGCTCTCCAGCAGTCCGGCTCCATCCTCCTACCCACACCCTCCATCTCCCTCTGAGGCGGGTGCACGGACGGGCGGGCGGCGCTGCCGAAGCGCGGCCGAGCTCTCCCACGGCGGGCACGGGCGCAAGCAGAGGCCGAGGCAAGGGCATGCACGAGGCGGCCACGACGGCTATGCAGTATCGCAGGCGGCTCGCTGGCAATGGCGAGCGACGAGGCGAGCTTCGGCAACGAGCGACGGCCACAGGAGGCGGCGGCTGTGCGAGCGACGACCGAGGCGCCGCCATGCGCGAGGGCGAGGCGTGGGCGACCACGAGCGGAGCGGGCGACGAAGGCATGAACGACGACGGTGGGCGATGAAGGCACGGACGAAACCGGGTCTGGCGTGCGTGCGTGCCGCCTGGGCATGGCGTGCCGTCTTCGGGCCGTGTCTTGCCGCCCAACGTGCCAAAGTTTTGGGCCCGGCACGGTCCGCGCTACAGGAATGGGCCGGCCTGGCACGACCCGCTACGTGCCGAGCCGTGCTTTGGACCGTGCTAGGCCGCCGTGCTTTGGGCCGGCCCACCAAAGCACGGCCCATGTGCCCAGGACTAGCGAGGAGTATGACCCACCTGTGTGGTCTCTGGTAGACTGTGGCTTAAAATAAATAAATAAAAAGAGCAAGGACGAGCATGTTCATTTCATCGCGAAAACCGTCTTAAAAATTGTGAAAATCAAAGGGCAAGGACGAGCAGGTTCATTTTACCACGAAAACCGCCTTAAAAATTGTGAAAATCAATCGTATTGAACCAATTTGAAACCCTAAGTCGGTTAGTAAACTGGTCAAATTCAAAAAATTCAAAAAAAATAAAATCACGTAAATCGATTGAAAATCTACCACAAAAAAAATTCAATTCTCTAGTCGTTTTTCATTGAAAATCGACCGGTTTCGGTGAAAACCGAACGATTATCGATTTTTTTTATTTTTTTTCAAAACGTTTGATTTTGAAACCCTTCGGTTTTTGGTGATTTTGGTAGTAAATCGGTACCACATGGACTTGATTTTCAACCCTAAATTGGTTTGATTAACCCTGAGGACGAGCTTGCGTGGTGGTTTTGGGTAGAATGGGTGCTGCCATTGTTGGTTAGAAGTCAAATTGCAGATTTTTGAGAACTATGTATAGTTCTATTGGTAAGGAGTTGGTGTTGGCTCCTCGCTCATCCGGGTTTGAATCCTAAGATTCACCTAGATGTTTATCCCTTTTTAGGTCCTATTTGGTAGAGCTTTAGATTCTAACTCTACCTCAGATCTGAAATTTGTATGTTAAAATAAAGTGAATTAAGTTTATATTTTTATTCTAAAATGTAAAAAAGATGACCCATCTAAATACTGTTAATATACCTACAGCTCCAACTCCACAAATTTGGTGGAGCTAGAAATACCCAGCTCCACCAAATTCGTGAATCTAGTGGTGCTGGAGCTCTGCCAAACACCTCTTTAGTGAATACCAGAGCTCTTGGTCAAGATTAAAAAAAAAGATTGCTCGTGGGTAGCTTGATGCTTGCTTTGACTTCGAAAGTCGAGACTCGAGACTATGCTTCTAGGGCGTAGTGTAGGTGTGCTGTCCAATCTGCTCCATCAACTGCATCAACAAATGGAAATGGGTGTGCTGCTATTATGTTGGCTGTAAGTAGGCTATAAAGGGTGTGTTTGGTTATCTGTACTAAATGATACATATATGAAATGATTTAAAAAAAGGTTATTCGTGTGTTTGGTTGCTTGAATGGAACTATCTCATTCTGGACCAAGTGATACAAATTTGAGGAATATTATCTCTAGATGCTAAACCATTTCATTCACTCAAAATAATGGAACCAAATAGTACAGGACCATCCCATCCCATTCAACCTTATCCCATCAACCAAACACACCCTAAATCATCGCATTGCAATGCACACCCGATATCTGCATGGATAATTTTGAGATCAGGCGCTCTATCTTGCTCTTTTGGAGGGTTAAAATGCATTTGACTTAAATCCAACCCACCTTATGCGGAATTAATGGGTCTTGGCTCCTTTTCTTTTAAGCACAAACCAGCTCTCTTGGGTGTTCCATATTTGGAGATCGCTTCATCTTGTATAATGCCTCTGATGGAAGAGATGATGCTCCAGGAATAAGTAGGACAAAAGAACCTCTCTAGAATGAAACACTAAATCTTTTGCTAGCCGCTTGACTGACTATTCCCCTAATGTTACTATGAAACAGTCCATTAGTTTTGTTCTCTCAACTTCTTTAGTTTTCTAATGTTATTCTATCTCAGGGCAGATGAGGAACTTGTTGGTCCAAAGATGTAGCTTGAGGAGCGTTGCAAGCCTCGGTCAGGGTTCAAATTATCGTCGAAAATCAGTCAAAAATCGTGATTATTGACCTTATTGAGCCGGTATGATATTATATACCGGTCGGCAAACCGGTTAAATTCAAAAAAATTCAAAAATACGAAAAAATTTATGCGACGCAAATATCACGATTATTAAGCGATTATCAAGGTATATCGAGCGAAAATTGCTCAAAAATCGACCGACAAGGAAGTTTGTTTGGTCGGCTGGTTTTCGAGGCAAATATCGCGATTATTGAGCCATATCGAGAGATTATCAAGGAAATATCGCGATTATCGTTTTTTTTCAATTTTTTTGTTCAAAAAATTGGAATTCGAAACTCTTCCATTTTTGAGCGATTTTTGATGAAAAGTTTGAATTATCAAAGGCCACAGGCCCCCCTCAAATACATGAAAAGCCCCTTGTCTCGACCTCGAAAACTCCTTCTATTCAAAAAGCAAAGTTGATAGAGACTACAAAGCCCCCTTGAGATTCTAATGGGTACATACATGGACAGTCTCTTATCCCTGCCAATGTATTGAATGCTCTAAGCAAGTACAATCGATTGCTCCATGGATGGTACATTGACAAGTCAAATGGGGTCGAGTGTCACTTCGATTTCAATGCGAGGTATCGAGGGGGACGTTTCCATCGCGAGGAGCATGGGACATTCCTAGTGAATTTTGAGGACCTTCTCCATTTGTACAGCCCAAAAGCTATCGATATTTCTACTGTACGATCCTGGATGCTGTGAGTATCGCACCATATGGTATGAGCCAATGACTGTTATAGGATATTATATTATATTTTTTAACAATTGACACGAATTACATGATAATGATGCAGCGAGTCTTGACGGATCAACACCTCGTTGGGTTTGTCGACCCTGAGATGGTGTTTGCGACCATAGCTAGGCTTCAATCGGAGTTCCTTGTCAACTACATCAAGCGGTCATTGCAAGCTGACACGAAAAAGGACTTCATTCTCTTCCCGTACCATAACGAGTGAGTACTACTCTAATGACTTTACCTTTTTTTTTACTTTTACGCACATAAACCTTCTATGACTTTATTTTCTTGCACTTCATACCATTTTATAAGCAACGCTCTGAGTGAAAACAAAGTCTACACTTTTAACTCACTTGAGAAGAGACCAATGGCCTACGCGATCAAGCCTGTTTTGCAGAAGTAAGTACTCTACTCTAACCTAACACTTTCTGTATTTAACTGCATTTATTATTTTTTTGCCTCAATGTCATCTCTCCAATTTATGTAGGATTTTCTTGTCTTACGTTGCTGAAGGAGGGCGACACGATGACCAACAAGGCGATCAGTTGGAGTGGAAACGCTTCAAGGTACAATTGCCTAGAATAGGATTTTTTTTCTAACATCTATTCTTCGTCTTTAAATTTAATTTTCTTTGTTCATAGTGTTATCAACAAGAGTGCGATGACCCGTGTGGCTTTTACGTCATGCATCACATGCTGATCCTGGTTGGCAGCTCACACCTTTTCCGTAAGGTATATGCATATGCGTAATACACTCAGCCTTTTACATACAAAATTTAAAACTTAAATTAGTGCACTACTTTCTATTTTGTAGAACCTCAATATCCCCTTGAAGAGCCTAGACAACAAAGATCTCAACAAAATACGAGACCACATATGCCGGTGGTACTGAACAGAAGAATATAAGTTATAGTGGAGGACGGTAGGTTTAGAAACCCGAAAGGCTTCTACTAGTCCATATGTTGTAAACAATATTATATCATAGGAATATGATGTGTACTGTGAATATGATTTGTGTACTGTGAATATGATATGCTTGTGTTGTAAATGTTATGTGCTATGTAAACAATATATTATGTATTGTGAATATTATGTGATATTGTATTAGATATCGTGAATGTAATATGCTTGTGTTGTGAATGTACTGTAATCTAGGGTTGTTTCGGGGGCATCACAATCGGTTCTAAGATAGATTGATTATGATGGTAGGGTAATCACAATCGATTCTAGCTAAGAACCGATTGTGATCGATGACCTCCATTATCATAATTGATTCTACCTCAGAATCGATTGTGATGTGGGTGTCATCACAATTAGCTCTACCTCAAAACCAATTGTGATGTGATTGTGATGACCATATTATCATTATTGGACGAAAACTGACTGTGATAGCGCCTCATCATCACTGTCTACAGACTTTGTATCATCACCAAAATTGACCGTGGTGATAAAAAAGAATCGATTGTGATATACATTCCTGTAGTAGTGAGATGGTTCATCACCGAAACAATTTTTCATTGTACGTTTTAACATCCACTTCCTACAAGTTTTTATCGTAAAACTTCTTGAGGACCATCCACTTCCCATATGTTTACATCAACTTCCTACAAGTTTTTAATCCAAACAAAAAATTATGAATATTGAAAAGAATTAAAGGTGGCACATCGATCTAAGAAAAGACAATTGAAGGTGATGCCCGTTCTGAAAGGTGGCCATGGAGCCAACGGCCAAGGTGAAGTGTAGGAACTATTTTCCTACAAAGCGGGTCCATAGGGACAGTTATGCTGTACTGCTTTTGCTGTTGTAGTACCTTTATTCACATTTGGCATATCTAACAATATTTATTTTGCGTTCATCCTAAGTTTGCCAATTGCAACCTATCATGTTCAGTGGCATGGATAAATTTTTTTTGGCACGGTATAACATATGCATTGTATTATTGTCTCAGTGATTAGTGAATGCATGTAATGATCTCGTTTGGCTTCGACTTATATGTAGGTCTAGGATATAGTCATCTAGAGTTGCTTTCCTCCAATACGATTTAGTCGTAAGATGGAAGTAGTAGTTCTTGACTTCATGTTAGAGTAGTTGGTGTTTAATAGCACACGGTTTTCAGGTACATAACGTACTTTCGTAACATTGTTGCTACTCATAGTCTCTAGAACGACACAACTTTATGACTTGACAAAATAGGTGACAATGTTGGCAGTGTCAAGATAAACAATGTCAACTAGTTGTTGCAGATCTGCCTTGAGCAAGTGGCTAGACTCGTGCCTGTGATCTGCGTGCAATTCTAGTTCCAAAAGGATAGAACCTGCAGAGCAGATCAGCAGAAACAATAAAAATGGCTAGAAATAAGTTGGATCACGCGAGCACACCAATGGCAATGAGCATCAATGTGCTTCACCTCGCTACCTATTATTTCGTAAACATAGACGTGATACAACCATCTCTATGATTGTCTAGAGGGCACACACGCAATGATAGAGAACAAAGAACATCACAGATTTTTGGTGCTTCCTCAACCGCGCAGCTTTTCGGGGTTTTCCTCTTTACTTATGTAAACTTTTCGTTTGCAGATAGAAATATACCTCTACTGCTAAATCAAAACCAACTCAATCTGAATCTAACTGAACTGCTACGACGACTTTACTGTTCACAATCTGGGAAGAACTCTTCCGACATAACACTACTGAACTCTGGACTCTTATCTAAACCTGAAACATCTTTTAAGTCAGGCTTACAATTAACAGAAACTTGCTTGCCGGATTAACATTTGTGCTGATATTCTCTCGGAGGTGCCGGACGATTCTTCCTGCTTATGATGCGCCGCGGCTTCTGTTTCTCAAAAGTAGCTATGTAGTCACTGTAAGGTGGGATGCGAGATCTCCATACCAGCACGTCAAACTTGTCTTCATCAGGAACATCACCGGTGCCCGTCAGTTGCTCTCGCGATGTCAGTTTCGGCAGCTCACCTTGTGCAGGGTCGGCCTCCCTAAGATTATACACCACACATCGCGGACCCGGAGCGCCCACCAAGGCCGTTTTAGCGAAATCGACGGGGAAATTCCTCTCGAGAAGGTCTTCAGGGTGTTCACCGAAGGAAAACAAGTGATTCTGCACCAGATCTCTGATGCTCGATAAGATGCTGCGCCAGAATTGAACATTCGGGTTGGCTCTTAATAGCTCACCAAGTATATTTGCACCAAGAAATGATCCTTTCAGTTCAGCAGCCAGCTGCATGCCCAGAGACGCTAGCCTGGGATGATCATCGGGATCCATGCTTCCAAAGGCAAGCGCCTTGAAGTAGTACCAGTATTCTTCTTGAGGCAAACTCTTCATCCTGATGGGTTGAGCTGTCCCTAACTTAGCAACCTGCTCTGCTCTGCTTATGACTACAATTTTACTTCCAGTTCCAGTGCCCGCCACCTTCTGCAAATGTGATGTGAAGTTTGCCCATGCTGCCTCATCCACATCCCAATTGAACTCGATAACAAGCAGGTGCTTCCCTGAGGCAGCCGTGCAGTTCATTGGAAATTCTCCTTTCCTTATGTCATCTCCTTTAAAGAACAAAATGTGGGAGAAACAATTGCGCACCCTCTCATCCTCGCATGCATGCTGCACAAGAGTTTTCTTTCCAATCCTGCGTGGCCCAATGATCGGAAGAATGCTCAAATTTGAACAATCAAGAGTATCACTGCATAGCAAGAAGCTGATGACCTGCTCCTTCTCAACGTAGCGCCCAAACATGCATTTATCCATGATTAGGTAAGCACTGTAAGGCTGGCGAGGCAGGCGAGGGCAGCTGCCGAGGAGCACGACAAACTCTCTCATATTTGCGATCTCAGCTTCTAATCTTTCAAGGACACCTCTCAGCTTTGCTGTGCTCCCAATACCAAATGGTGCCGGTGTGTTCTTTGTTACAGCAGCAGCAGCAGCAGCAAAACGAAGGCGCTTGGCAGTTCTAAAGGCAGGCATGGTTAAGGATTGGCTCTGAATCTGATGGCTCACCTCGTCTTCGACGATCCCTTCTCCAGGGGACTGGAGCTTAAGCCTGTCGAGCACGTAGTACCCGAGATACATGCTCTCGGTGAGCGTCTTCAGCTGTAGGAGCATTCGTCGATTTGTGATGTGCCGCCCCTCTGCCTCCTCGACAACAGCGTGCATCCTTAGCAAGACGTGTTCCAGCCTTCTGCGATCATCCCCTTGCCCCGTGTGATTGCCGTAGCTTTGCGCTAGGAAAGAGATGAACCGGCTGACAAGATCACCCGCGACTGCAGAAATCAGAAACTCCATGACGAGCTGAACCCTCCTTCTCCTTGTGAGCAAGTGATCAGATGGAAGGTTGCGGAGAGAGCCACGATTTCATAGGTGACAATGAGGTCAATAAAGACTATAGAGTATTCAGTTCTCTCTCTCTCTCTCAAAAAAAAGACTAGAGTATTCAGTTGCCTGAAGATTTTTCTAACTCTTGGAGGAAAAGTATGGAAGCACTTGTCCTGCAAAACATATGTGACAGTGACTGAAAGAAATCCACACGGTGAGTTGGCTCGCTTCAACAGTCCTACACCGGAGACCAAGTATTTTTTTTTCTTTGCTTATTTGTACCTTTATGAATATGGCTGAAATAGCAATGTAAGACTAGTAAACATTAGGAAGTCTGCATAGGACCATCAATTGTGAATTCGTGGTCACACAGGCAAATCTATGTGAACTCAAAGTAGAGGTGTATATGGATTTCAACTACAGCCCAAATATGAAAGGATTCTTGAGGATTCAGATTCTGCTGGGCTGGCAATAGCATACATTTGAGTATGTTGTATAACTCTCCAAGTGCTCCTAACTACAGAAATGGACAAACTAACCATAGCACAAAGCTTTATTTTTACAAACATATTACTTTCAGAGTATTTTGATGTTTCTCTGCTTTGTGCAGATGGGCCAAAATTATCATTAGACACTTACAATTAAATAATGACAACAGGTTAAAATTGTTTTGGAGTCACCTAAAAAGTAAAATCCATAACCTTACTTCGAGTAACTTCTGCATCAGCCAGCCTCAGTCTTCCATTTGCACAAGTTGATCACCTGCCTCATAGGAGGAAAACAATCATCAAAGATAAATCTCGAGCAGTCCTGCAGTAAAATCCACACCGCTGATATGCTGGACAACAGCAAAATTTCGTCCGTCCGCTGGCTACTTGATTCCATTCATCGCCATAAGAAGTGTTCTTAGGAGGAATCTGACAAGCAATAAGAAATAAAGAATGAGAAAGAAAACAAATAAGATGGGCCCATTAACCAATAGGTCAGTGCTATTAGTGTATAGGTATCATCCGGATGTTTTTGTTTTAGCTAACATCCAAATTTTGGACCGTTGGATACCTCACTCAGATATCATCGGGCCGTTAAATCAAATCATAGGATCGGATGTAATCGATATTCCTGAATCTCAACAATAATCCGATGATCCTAAATTTAAGTGATTTCAACGATAAAAACATCCGAATGAAATTTATCAAATCCAATGCACTAATACCATGACAACCTGAAAAGCACGTAAGAATTTGACACCGACCGAACAAAAGTCATACAACATGCCCTACCGCTACCAGAGAGGGATAAATAAATATGATGTGCACTTATCTCGTGTACAAGTTGTTCTTTTTTCGCAAGAGAACACTGTAAGGACCCACTATATTAATTAGCTAAATAATAGTATTAGTGGTTAATGAGGTTATTAATTAGTGTTCTTTGTTAGTGTAAAATTTAAAAATGCGAATAGAACGAATAGAAATAGAAAAAAGGTTTGCCGTCAGACCCGCAGGCGAGGTATTGATCACCGAGATACCAGACCCTGTTGGGGCCGTATCGGTACCTCTCGCTAGACCGGTTCATCACTCGGCAATCCGTACTTACCTGTTCGGATTGCGGGTATCCGTAGTAGCGTTTTACCCAGTAGGCAACCAGTGAAACAATGCAACACCCATTAGTTAACCAGCAGCATTGCTTTAACCAGAGAACCACCATGGAGCCAAGAGGTAACTCAGTAACTTGACCAAGTAACCACACAACCATTGGAGCCTTGCTTTACCCATTGGACACTTCAGGGCCCTTGACCATTCCACAACCAGCTCACAGCCAGCAACCACGCAGCTCTCCCAGCCAAGCACAGCTCGTAGCCAGCCAGGGGAGGGCATGGCTACAGGCCATCCTTAGCACCCCTCACTCCAGTACAAAGAGAGCAAAGCATTCACTTCTTTCCTCACTCCCAGCCGAACCAGAGAGCAAAGCACAGCAGCCATTCCCTTCCTCTATTTTCTCCAAGCGAGAGCAACACAGAGCACCAACACACAAACACCCTCACCCAGAGAGAGCGCAAGAGAGCAAGAAGCAAGAAGGAGCAAGAAGCCGGGAGGAGAAGGTCCAGGCCGAAGGAGGAGGCAATCCACAAGACGAGTAAGCACCAGGAGGAACCACAAGCCGGAGAAGGAAATCCACAAGAAGAACCAAACCTGGAGGATCCCCAAGATCCATTGAACCGAACCGAAGCAAGGAGATCCACAAGAACAAGCTGTGACGAAGAGGATCCCCCGAGAACCGAACAGCACCAACACCTCTTTTCCCTCAGCCGAACCCAGCCGATCCCCAGGTGCACAGCCATCCTCAGTAGTAATAGCAGTAGCAAAACTACTTCTTAGTGCACATTGGTAGATCAAGTAGCCTAGTCTCAGTGAAGTTCTAGGGTTGCAAGGAATTGAATCCTGCCGTCCCGCTAGAACTCTAGCTTCATTGACCCAAGAACGAAATCAAAGAGTAGAATGCCAAATCAAAAGTAAAGCAAACGTAAAATGAGGCAACCAATTAGACCGTGTATCATCTGTTCTTATGTCTGGCCACTAGGGTAGATAAGGGAGAGAGGGGAGTAGAGGAGAGCTTAAAGGAGGATTCGGCAGTAGAGAGCAGAGAGGGAGCTCGGCCATGGAGCTGGGAGCCGGTCGGCAGCAGAGAAGGGAGTGGGAGACCAGAGATGAGGGAGAGGAGGGGGATTCAAGAGAGAGGGAGAGATTTGAGAGAGAGAGGAGAGGGGGAACCGGCGGGGAGAAGTGGTGGCGGCGGTCGGGCGTAGGGAGCCGGCGGCGGTCGTCCGGAGCAGGGCGGTGGGGAGAGCGTGGTCCCAAGGAGCTCGACCGAAGGGAAAAAGAAGGAACGGGAGAAGAAACCGAGGAGATGAGCCAGTTCGGCTCGGCTAGAAGGAGAGGAAAAAGAGAGAAGGAGAAAAGGGAGAAAAGAATGAGGGAAAAGAAAAAAAAAGAGAAAAGGAAAGAAGAGAAAAGAAAAGAAAAAGAGGAGAAAAAGAAAGAAGAGGAGAAAAATAGGAGAAAATAGGAAAATGCATTTCCCATGCGATCCGCGTAGGTTAACTTGCTGTATTCATATCGTAAGAAAACTGTATTTAAATTTCTAAAAGCTGCGAGTTAGTAGTTCATAAATGTGTAAATTGTTGTATTAATTGAATTGAGGTGTTCATTGTTGCTAGAATATTAAGAATCGGGTTAAGTTAGTGGGTTTAGTTAAATAAGTGATTTCCGTAGATTCAGATAACATAAGGTTGCTGTGGGTTAATTTCCGTAGAGTTGATACGTTGTAATTGTCAGGTTCAGAACCGAACAAGTCATACCCATCACCTCTGTATTCGAGCGAGGCCGTACTTGAAAATCCTACTTCAGGCAAGATTCCTTTGAGCAAATTTCATTAAATGTTTTCAACTTGATTTCAATATAATTATCTGTATCACTCATGCATCAAAAAGTTCTATATATATATATATATTGTAAAGACTTAAATTGTGATCAGTTGGATTCGAAGCAAAGTAACTAAGTTGAAAAATGAAAGTGGTTTAAGATGAAGAAGTGATCAGTTTTGTTTTCGACTTGTGAAAGTCGGTGTTGTTGGTATCAAAAGCTTAATACTGTTTTCATTATGGCGTAAAGTTATATTCTATTGTGGTGGGTAGAGGACGCCGAGGAAAAGTGAAAAGGCCGGGGGGGTCCTCTACATAAGTTATTATATAAGGATAAACAACTAATACTCAGGCAATGAGCCGTAAATCCAGTATCAACCATAGTGTGAGTAATCATACAGAAAAGGTTGTCCTATGAACGTATTGTGATCTTGCATGGTGGTTAATTAGTAAATAGGCACCTAATCTGGGGGTGCCGGAAACCCCAGAGAGATGGTGGCAGATGGAAACCCAACATTTGTTTAAGGTTCTCCATATGGCGCTATATTTGAAGCCAGGAAAGTACTGCCACATTAGGGTGGAGTACAACTGTTAGCTGCGAGTGTAGTGGGATGGCCTTGAGAGGATCCCCCACTCGAGTAACAGGGTAAAGATCACAATTACCGGATTAGTGATAAACATTCTGGAGCCTCACTCGTGGAGGTCACTATGGGTAAAGTGGTACAAACCTGCGCAGGGTCAAATCATGAATTCATGCCTGTCTCCTGGATTGGAGGCTACGGAAGCTAAGTCTGCATCATATACGGGTGTTAGTAGTTTTTAAAATTAAAATGTATTGCATGTCTTAAAGAAAATCAAAACCTATTTCCAATAAAAATCAGATTTTGGGAAGGAGGTAAGCTGGATTTGGAAAAGAGAGGAAAAACTCATGTATTGCATTCTATACTATTACTTGCTGAGTACTCTGTACTCACTCTTGCTAACTCTCCCCCTGCTAGATATTTGTTCTGTCGATCAAGCTTCTGGTTGGGACGTGGATCCCAATTGGTCCGACCACGAGACTTGGGTTGAGGGTCACCGCAGAACCAAACCTACGAGGAGGACTACCAGGAAGAATAGATTGTTAAGTAGCGGTGGCACAACTTCGTCGGTCTTTTGTGTAATTAGTGGTTATGTCTTATGCTTTCGCTGTACTTGGATCCAATGTCTATTTATGCATTGGACATGTAGCCTGCGTGGCTTGGTTTGTAATACATTTACATTCAGTCTCTAATTATTGTTCTGTTGCAACACTCTGAACATGGTATAGTAGCTAATAAAGTACCGGGGTGCCCGATATTTTGTTAGCCACTATGCCGAGATTCGCTTAATTAACTTAGGGTAAGGCCAGCTGTTGCTAATTACCCCGGGCTAATTGGGCGGGTCGCTACACACTACTAGAAAAACGATTATCAACGACGAGAGATACGGTCGTTAAAAGTCCACATGTGGTCACTAAAAGTCATTAACGACCACAAAATTGTGGTCGTTAGCCGTCGTTAAAGGCTCCGTCGTTAATAGTATTAACAACCACATACAATTTTCCGTCGTTAATTTTTTTAACGACGAGATGGTGTGTCCTCGTTAATTATGTACTATCAACAACCATGTCGACGATTGGAGAACGGCTCCCGTCGAGCTTACTTGTTGAATGGGGGATCAACAGAGCCCCGTCGTGCGGATCGAAGAGGTCGTTCGAGTGATGTGAGGTCGGGAGAAGAAGAAAAGGGGGACACGGTGTTTATCCTGGTTCGGGCCTCCCTCTGCCGGGATAACAGCCCTACTCCAGTGTATTATGTTCTATCTCTTTTTTTCCCTCCCCTTTACAAATCTTCAGGGGGGTTTAAATAATACGACTATAGGTACCGAAAAAGGCAACTACCTCCTGGGATCACGCTATGTATCCATATCCGTGACCCGCCGTCCTTGATTCGCGCGCTGTTTTGAATTTCGGGTATGATCTCCCTTGATCTTCGGCTGATTGGTTGGCTCCTTCCTTCCTCGTAGCGTTCGCCGGGCCCCCCGACCAAACACCCGAGTAGGTCGTGGCCTCTACGAGCACGCTTGCTCGTGGGGGGGCGTGTTTGGTGCTTCTGCGAGTAAAGGTGCAGACGCGTATGCTCGGAGGAGAAGGAGGGATGCTCGTTTCATTCTCCCGAGCATCTTCTTCTAGTATTGCTTGGTCGGCGGGTTTAGCTTTTCACGGGGGTACCGTGGTCTTTTGCCAGATAGTCAATCCCCGACAGCTAGCCCCCGAGGTTCAAGCGGGGAACCCTCGGGCTTCCCCTTGAGCCTAAGAAGACTTGAGGGGGGATTGAATTTCTTTTGGCCGTGGCTCACGACCATTTTACGTCGGAAAGGCGAGCTTCTTTACCCGCCGCGTGCCTACTCCGCGCGGGCGCGTCGTTTGGTTGTTCTGCGGTTCCTTCTCAGAGAAGCCTTCCCGCTTGATGCGGCAGTTTCTCGGAAAGCGGCGCTTTCTCCGGCCAGGTGTTGCTACGTGATAGGCGGCGATTTTTATCCCGTCCCTTCACTGTCTTTTTAACCCTTTCTACCGGGAGAGGTCGGAGTTACACCGTGTCTCTTTGCTCATCTTCGGCCAAAAAAACCTTCCAAGAGCCCTAGCGCCCAAGAACCCTTTTCGCTTCTCTTCCTTCTTTGGCCATGGCGCGCTTCAAGGTCAGCCAGATGACCCGAAGGAGGCTCCAGGCGCTCACGGATGAGGGGTACGTCGACCCAAGCTAGGGTCGAGTGCCCGGGGGCGACGCGGTGCCGGCACCGCGGGAGACGGAGATCGTCTCCTGTGAGTTGTACGCCATCAACGGGCTTCGTCTGCCCGAGAGCGACTTCCTCGCCTCCGTGCTTGCCTTCTGTGGGTGCGAGATCTCTCATCTCCACCCCAACTCTATCCTTTCTCTCGCAGTCTTCTCCCATCTTTGTGAGGCGTACGTGGGTGTAGTGCCCACGGCTAGCCTTTTCTTCCACTTCTACTCCCCCTTCACTTGCCGGGATGGCTCCGCTGGTTGCGTTTATCTTCGCCTCAGCACCAACCGACCATACGAGTACCCTCTTTTTGCTTTGAAGGACTCGGTGTCGGGTTGGGCCGACCTCTGGTTCTACCAGAAGAAGGCGGAGGTGTCCCGATTGGTCTACATCGGGGAGGACGCTCCGCCCTCGAGGCGGCGCGCCGCCAGTGCAACCTGAGGAAGAGCGGGTGCTCGGGGCGATCGATGAGCTCGCCAGATGGGGCTCATTGGTCGAGATATCGCCGGGACTTTACCTTCAACCGGTGTCCCCGAGGCGCCGTGAGCACCCCTTCTTCGAGGCGACGGTGGCATGACTTCACCCGTGAGGACAACGCAGTATGTTCTGGACCTCTTTCCCGAGCATCGCTGCTTGCTGGTGATCGGTGCTATATATATATATATATATATATATATATATATATATATTGTTTTAATCTTGAGACGCAGCTCAGGACGGATCAATTTGGAGTTGACGAGAGGGTCGCCGAGATGTTCGGTGCCAGAAGGAGAAGGAGCCGACGCCAATCGTCAGATCCCCAAGAACGTTTTTGACCGCGGTGATGCGGTTAGTACATCTTCCTGCTTCCGCCCGAGGGCATGTTTTCCGAGCTTATTTCTCCCGATTTCTGTTTGCAGGAGAAGGTCGCCCTTGACCTTGCCGTGTCGAGCGCCGCAGCGCTGCCGCAAGCCAGCACCCCGGCCAGGGGTTCCCGCAAGAGGTCGGCGGGTCGAGGTCGCCAGGCATCCGCCTCGCCTCCCCGCGCCAGGCGGTCGAAGCGCCGAGCTTCGACCAGGACCACCACGCCGCACCTTGAGTACGCCGACCGCCAGGAGGTAAGCGAACTCCGAATCTGGTATGATGACTTCAAACAGAGGAGGCCGGAGCTGATGGGCCGACTGGAACAGCTCGCCGAGCAGGCGAGGAAGGCCGAGGAGGAGGCCAGGTCCCTCCCGACCAAGGAGCGGCTGGAGAGGCAGATCAAGGCCCTCCAGGACCAGCTTATTCGGGTGGTCGATGCCCCCGAGGAGGAGGAAGAAGAGGAGGCCACCTATGCTCTGGTCAGAAGGAGCAGGAGGTCGACCTCTCAAGCAACCTCGGTGCTGGAAGAGGTCGACATGGACGACGTCGACCCGGCGATGGCACGTGCCAGTGACGCCGCGGAGGAGCGCGTCGTGGTCGTGGCCGAGGCCTACGAGGCCGCCGCGGGCAGGTCGCCCATGGCCCGAGGCGAGGAGGCCGAGGAGGATGGCGCTGCTCGTCGGGCAGAAGGTAAGCTTCTACTTCATTCTCTTGTTCTATTCTTGTCTTGCGATTTTCTTCGGGCTAACCCCACCCTGTTTGGCGTGGGCGTGATAGCTCGGATGTTGCTTTTGGACTTCCGTCAGATGGCTGAGGAGATTATCGATTCTGCAGTTGACGCCGAGCTCGACCGCGTCGTCGACCAAGTGATGGCCGAGGCGGGGGAGGAGCCGGCGCCAGCTGCGGACTCGATGAGTCCGAGCTTCCTCGGCGGGACCGTGCTTCCTTCGTGGACGTGGAACCTATCCCACCGGAGGAGCAGGAGCCGCAGGGCCGAGGACCAAGAAGCCTTGGCCTTGGTCCCTTGCGAAGGGGTAAGCGCAAGCGAGCCTCAGCGACGGCTCCGGTGGTCAAGCGGTGGTGGCTTCGACCCACCGCCCTTGGTCATGAGCCAAGAAGGAGGATTCTTGCCGGCCCGACCACCTCCAATGCGGACCAAGGGGAATATGCGGTCGTGGTTGCCCGACCACTTCACCGCGGAAGTGATCGCTGAGCCCGACCAGCGGCCTCCGTCTGCGGACCACGAAGAGGAGGTGGCCGTTGATGGGCCGGAGGTGGTCGTCCTCGACCAATCGCCTCCGAGCGTGGAGCTCCCATTGCTTCCGGTCGCGGAGGTGCAAGGGGCGAAAGCGGCGGTCGGCGTCCAGTCCCCAAGCGCTGGCCGGGCGAGAGGAAGGCGGCCACGAGCCGCTGTCGGCATGAAGACCAACCTCGGGCGTCTGGGGTTGGTCGAAGGAGGAGACGTCGTTGCCCTCCGGGGAGCACCGGGTGCCCGGGAGGGCAAGATCGTGATGCGCTAGCTCGGGATCGAGGATGGCCTGCGTGGGTTAATCCTTTTCCGAAGCTGGCGCCACGACGCCTTGGCTTCAAGACAAGCTGGTCGGTAGGGCTCTTACAGTAGCGTTTTGCTCTCAACTTTTTATATGAGTCGAGCAATCTTCTAGGGGTTCTTCTTGACTTTCCTTCCCCTTTGCTCCAAGTTTGCTGCGAAGGCTATGGAGGACATCGATGCCTCCGCAGTTCCAGCAGAGGAGTTAGGGCGTACCATCGCGAGCAGACGCCAAGATCGCCGATCTCGGCGTCGGGTCTCCGAGGTGCGCGAGGCCGACTGAAGGAGCTGGAGTCGGCGAAGAGCCTCGTCGTCGGGCCGGGACCAGCTCTTTGAGAGCGAGTCGGCGAAGAACACTTCGAACAGTGTGCCGACCTCGAAGAGGAGCTGGGAAGTTGCGGCCGGAGGTCCCGACCTGCTGGCCGAACTCCAACGAGCTCGGGGCGTGAAGAGGCCCAGCTCAAGGAGGTGCGGCGCAGCCGGGACAGCGGTGAAGGTCGTCTTTGCTCGTGAAAGTTTTGGACCTGGAGGCGAGGTCGACTCCCTTAAGGAGGAACTTGCGCCCTTCAGTCGAGTGTAGGACTTAGCTCTTCTTTTATTTTTAGCTCGCGTAAATCCTGTAAAAAGAAAACAACCTTTCGGGTTAAATGAGCAAACTCGCAGTGTTTGGTTCTTGCCTGCTTTTCTCAAGTTTGCCTTCAACATATGCCTATATGATCCGGTTCTGAGAAGAAAACAAGTTCTGCATAAGAGCATATAGCATAGACATATAGCATAGATACGAGCAAAGGATCCTTGGAAGAAGGGACGGAACGTTCCTATCATCTGAGCCCTGCCATGGACAAAGGTCGTGTCCTCCTGCTATTGCGAGCACGAGTTTGTTCATGGGAAAATTTTAAGGGTCGCTTTGGTCGTGACGATTTTTTGAATGATTTAAATAGGTCGGTTGTGTCGAGAAAAAATGTGAGCACAGAGTAGACGAGCTTTAAACCAACAATACGTAGAGCCGCCATACCCGAGTGGTCACTGAACCAGGCTTAGAGTGGATGCTCGCGTACCACGCATACAAAGGAAGAGCTACCGTGGAAAGTGAACGATTGGGCAAGCATCGGCCAGGGGCCAAGGGAAATGGTGTGCACATACTTGTCGGATAAGCTCGTCTGCAAAGGTCTTTGGTAGACGACGATGCTCGTTCGACAAAGCGAGGACGAAACACGAGAAAGAGGGGAAATGTTTTATTGGAAAGAACGCAAGGGGCGCGAGGTAGGAGTACTCGTCTAAACGTAGAATTTTCGCAGTTGATCGATGTTCAGTCTTTGGTGAGCTCCCGACCATCCGGCATCGCGAGGCGAACAGCCCCCGGGCGTGCTGTAGACACAACCGTGTAGGGTCCCTCCCACCTTGGGGTCAGCTTGTTGGCTTTCGACAGGTCTTGAACTCTTCGTAAGACCATGTCGCCGACTTGTAGGACCCTAGGTCTGATCTTGGCTGCGTGCCTCACGAAGAGCTGTAGGTAAACCGCAGGCCGAGCAACGCCTGCTCGCGTGTTGCTTCGACGAGGTCCAGTCGACGAGGCGCTCAACCTCTTGATCGATGGAATCGATCGATTGCACCCTTGGGGAACCTAGCACGATTTGGCGAGCGGGATGGCCTCCGCACCATAGACGAGTTGGAAAGGCGTTTACTTTGTGGCTCGACTTCGCCGTGGTGCGACAGACCAAAGAACGGCGGGAAGCTCATCCACCTTCTTTGCTTGTCTTTGGTTGAGGGTCTTGAAGACCCTCTTTTTTATGCCCTGGACTAGCTGCCCATTTGCTCGCTCGGCTGCTCCGTTGCTCTATGGATGCGCCACAGAGGCGAAGCAGACCTTGGTCCCGACCTCTTCGCAGTAACTTTGGAATAGTTCACTGGTGAATTGGGTCCCATTATACGTGATGAGACGGCCGGGTATCCCGAACCGAGTTACCACATTGTTACGGAGGAACCTCTTGGCCGCTGGGCCAAGATGGTTGAGACGGCTCGGCCTCTATCCACTTAGTGAAAGTGTCGATGGCCACGAGCAAGTACTTGCGGCCTTCGACCTCGGGGAAGGGTCCAAGGACATCGAGCCCCTGTGTCGAGAACGGCCACGAGAGTGGTATGGTTTGCGTGGCATATGCCGGTTGACGGGCTTTTCGAGCATGAAATCGGCATGCTCGGCCAGTCATTACGACCGACCGCAAGGCCCGCCAAAGCCGTGGGCAAGAGTACCCTAGTCGGAAGGCCTTGCTCACAAGCGTTACGAAGACGAGTGAGCTCCGCACATCCCTTCATGGATATCACGAAGAAGGTCTTGGCCTTCCTCCCGAGAGACGATCTGGAAAGGATTCCTAATGCGCCTTTCCAGATAGGTCGCCCTCGATCGATCTGTCTTGAGAAGATCGCCTTATTAGCCGAACGCTCGGCTTCTTCCTCGGGCAATGTCCCATGCGCAAGGTATTGGATGAATGGCGTCATCCAATTTGCGCTTTGCTCGAGGAAGGAGACCCTACCGCCGGTCTCTGGTGCCTCCTCTTCGGAGGGAATGGAGGGCTTATGTAGGTGCTCGACAAGCACCCCACCTGAGCGGTGGTTTGAGAGGAACCGACCTTAGACATTTGGTCACCAGGAATTATCCTTCACGGGATGTAGATTACTTCAAATTCTTGAAGTATTTCTCCATCTTCCTTACTTCGCCAGGTGCAGCGCCATTGAGGTATCGGAACAACGATACTCCTTGTTGACACAGTTCACGACCAACCGTGAATCGCCCTTCACGGTGAGCCGTCGGACTCCTAGCGATTTACATGCTCAAGTCGGCCAAAAGGCTCAGACTCTGCCGCGTTGTTAGTCGCGGCGAAATGTAGTTGGATGGCGTCTTGAAGTTGCTCTCCATCCGGGAGACCAAGACGACGCTTGACCCCGAGCGCTTCGTATGCTCGGGATCCATCAAAATACAAGGTCCAGGAGTTTTCTCTCGAATCATTGGTCCTACTGGCTGGTGGTGCCGAGCCGACCATTACGCCACGAAATCAGCCAAGACTTGTGACTTTATCGCCGTGCGGCTGAGAACACCAGCTCGAACTCGGCGAGCTCCATTGCCCACTTGGCTATGCGACCACCGGGCGCCCCGATTTTTCAGGATTTCCCTGAGTGGGAAGCCGGTCGGCACCACGATCTTGTGTGCTTGAAAGTAGTGGCGCAACTTCACGGAGGCCATCAAAGAATGAGTACTGAGTTTACGGACTTCGGGTAACGCTCCTTTGGTCCATGAAGTACTTACGACGTAATAGATAGGTCATTGGTACCATCTCTCTACCGCTAACACCGAAGCTTACGCCATGGGTTGCCGCCAGGTATAGTAGCAATTCTTCCCCCGCTGTGGGTGTGACGAGGACGGGCGGCTTGGAGATGTACTGTTTTAGCTCTTTGAACGAGCGATCAGCTTCCTCCGTCCACGTGAAGCCATCATGCTTGCGGAGGGCTTTAAAGAAAGGTAGCCCTCGCTCCCCCAGCCGGGAGATGAACCGGCTTAAGGCGGCCATTCTTCCGGTCAGAGCTTGTACTTCCTTTACGCACGTGGGCGACCTCATGTTCTCAATGGCTTCGATTTTCTCCGGGTTTGCCCCAACGCCATGTGGCCCGACCATGTAGCCGAGCACCTTGCCAGCCTTCACGCCGAACACGCATTTTTCCGGATTTAGCTTTATTCGATGCTTATTGAGGTTACAGAAAGTTTCTTCCAAGTCAGCAACGTGACCCGAAGTACTCTTGCTTTTGACAACTATGTCGTCGACATAGACCTCCAAATTTCGACCTACTTGGTCTGCGAAAGTTTTCTGCATGAGGCGCTGAAAGGTTGCTCCCGCATTTCTCAGACCGAAAGACATGGTCGTATAGCAGAAGGTACCGAATGGGGTGATGAAGGAAGTCTTTTCCTCGTCCTCGCGATAAGTCGATTCGATGATAGCCTGAATAGGCGTCTAGAAAGCTCATGGTGCGTGACTCGCCGTCTGGCCCACCAGTTGGTCTATGCGAGGCAACGGATAGTTGTCTTTTGGGCATGCTGCGTTCAGACCCGTGTGATCGACGCACATGCGCCACTTGCCTCCTTTCTTCCTGACCAGAACTGGATTGGCTAGCCACTCGGAGTGCTCGATTTCTCTGATGAAGCCAGCTTTTAGGAGTTTGTCGAGTTCCTCCCGGATGATTGCCTGTTTCTCCGGGGAAAAGCGTCTAAGTTTCTGTCTCACTGGTTTTTTGTCAGGCTGAACCGCTAGCCTGTGCTCGACCACCTCCCTTGGGACCCCGGGCATGTCGGATGGTTCCCAGGCGAACACATCCGACCTTGCCCGGAGGAAGGTGACGAGCTCGAGTTCCTATTTGGGATCTAAGGAAGATCCCAAATGAACGATTTGGCCGGTTCCGACTCGTTGAGCGAACAGCCTTGGTCTCTCCTCCAGTGGAGGGCAAGTTTAGGCCGGAATGCTTCGGCTCTTGGTCGAGGGCGCGAGTGGGTAATCGACCGACCATCTCCAGCGCTCGTTCGTCGCAATTAAGTGCGGACTTGTGGTTCCCTTTGACGGTTATGACTCCGTTCGGTCCGGAAATCTTCAGGCACTGATACGCGTGATGCGAGGCGGCCATGAACTTGGCCAAGGCCGCCTGCCGAGGATGGCGTTGTAGGCCGACTCAAGTCTACCACCTCGAAGGTGATTAGCTCCGCTCTGAAGTTACTTGGGCCGCGAAACTCAGGCGGGACGACCTGCCCCGGAGGTTTGATCGAGGTGCCGGGACTATCCCGAAGAAGGGCACGGCTACACTCTTGATTTTGGAGCGAGGAATCGCATCTCGTCCAAAACCTTGGCTGAAATAAGGTCCAAAGAGCTCCGGAGTCTATGAGGACCCGACCGACAGTATTCTTGATGGTGGGGTTCACGACCATCGGAAGCCTCTGGGTTTGGTCATCCCAAGGGGACAATCGTCCTTGGAGAAGGTGAGGATATTTCGAGACCATTTCACCGCTTTGACCGAGGCTTACCCTGGGTAACATGGTGCACTTCTCTTGCGGCGTCCTTTAAGTCCCGGCGGGACTTGTAGGCGGAGGAGCCCCCGAAGATGACCGCTATGTGATTCTTTGGTTCTTGGTATTCCATGTCATCCTCACTTTCCTCGGCGGGCTGTTTACCTTTGCCATTTTCACCTGCTCGAAGCGTCGGCATGGGGCCCCGCCAGAAATCGCTTCCAGCGGTAGGTCCACGTTCGGCAATTCCGTAGGTCGTGTCCGTGCGCCTGGTGAAGCGGACATAGAGGTCGCCCCGTCGGTCCGCTTGGTCGCCTCGTTCTCGAGGCCTGTGTGGGTGTCCTCTTCCCCGAGCGTTAAACCACCGGCGCTGCGGCTGGGTTGCTCGGGGTTGTTGTTGTTCCACCGCGGCTACCATGGTCAAGTAGGGTTGCTTTTTCTTCTTCTTCTTGATCTTCTTGTCTCTGCAGTCGAGCCCTTTTGCTAGCCGAGGTCTCTAGGCCAGCCGAGGCGGCAGCTTCCCTTCATCCAAAGATTTTCTTCCATTGACGGCTTCATCTGCGTTGGCGTATCGATTGGCCATTCGGAAGAGCTCGTTCGCCGTTAGATCGGGTGGATCTCCAGGTCTGCGTGAAGCGCACGTCCTGCACCCGAACTTGAAAGCTCGGACGATGACCTCGTCCGATATGTTTGGGATCGAGTTCGGACTGGATGAACCTCTCGACGAATTGTCGCGAGGTTTCCCATCCGTCAGTATCAAGCGCCCAGGTCGCGCTCCTTTCCCGGCGGATGTAACAGCTCTGAAATTTGCTCTGAGCGCTGGCTGAGCTGCCTCAGACCGTATGGATCCTTCCTTCGATTGAAAAGCCACGCACGAGCGGCTCGGCGAACCGTCGGCAGTAATTTGCCATCACCCCTCATCGCCTCGTGGCGAGGATGGCGGTAGTATATATTGAGAGAAATTCGTCCGGGTTCTGGGTCCCGTTGAATCTTTCGACGTGGCCGGGCTTGAATCTGTTCGGCCATGCGACGTCCCGGAGGGAGCTTGTGAAGGCCTGGCAACCGAAGCTCGGGATTTCGCGGTGAAACCCTCGGTCACGGCGGCCTTCACGCGGGTCTTCCGCCCAACGCCCCGTGCGCGGGCCGAGTCGGGAGAAGACCTCATGCGACGGTCGTGCCGACGACCGCTTGGTCGTGGAGCGCTCAGAGCGCTAATCCGGGCGATTATAGAGGTACCGCCTGAGGTTGCTCTGGGATCGCTCCGGGCTTTTCCGGATCGGGTCGTGATGCAGTGCGATCTCCGAGCATGGCTCCGAGACTCACCTCTGTGCGAGCGCATGGGGGAGCGTTTGTGATGGTCCCGGGAAACACTCCGGGCATCCCGGTCACGGGGAGGATCCGAGACTTTCAGCTCGGCGGCAAGCCTTTCCAAATCTTCGGCTACGACCCTGCCCACGGCCTCCAAGTCTACTTGCTTGGGAAATCTTGAAACACGCTTATCACGCCAAGGCCTCAGAATCGCCTCGCTTCCGGCGAACTGGCGGCGGTGAGCTTTGACGGCGCTCCGGAGTGCGATCGGGAGTTCGGTATCCGCGAGAGTTCCTTTCCGTGGAAGCGCGCCTCCCCTTTGCCTGGCGGCGAATGCTCGCGAGGGTCTTTCCCAAGGACGCCTCCAGGTGGAGTCTGGCTGCCTCGTAGCGGTCGTGCTTGGCAGCGTCCGAGGATCCCTCTCCGGGCTCCGCACGGCTCCCGGCTACGTTGACTCGACGAGAGCGGGATGAAAGCGATGGGGACATCATTGTATCCCCTTGAGATGCGGTCTCTCGGTCGAGCTCTAGGTCGTCTGGTATGTCCAGGCCATCGTAGAGCCCGTCGTAGTCATCCTCGGGGTCCTCGAGGGTAATGTCTGGGGAATGGAGGCCCTGTCCTCGTATTCCCGTGTCCGGGGAAGGGCTCCCAGACTCAGTGTGACCGATAGGATCGGTCACCCTGGCCACGTTGTCGACGGCGTAGTACACATCGTCATCTTCAACGTGGTCAAAATCGCATAGGTCGCGAGTGCCTCCCGAGTCTGGCATCCTCGAGGATCTTGATCTGCGACGGAATCAAGCCGCTGCCCCCACGGACGGCGCCACGGTATCGACGATTGGAGAACGGCTCCCGTCGAGCTTACTTGTTGAATGGGGGATCAACAGAGCCCCGTCGTGCGGATCGAAGAGGTCGTTCGAGTGATGCGAGGTCGGGAGAAGAAGAAAAGGGGACACGGTGTTTATCTGGTTCGGGCCTCCTCTGCCGGGATAACAGCCCTACTCCAGTGTATTATGTTCTATCTCTTTTTTTCCCTCCCCTTTACAAATCTTCAGGGGGGTTTAAATAATACGACTATAGGTACCGAAAAAGGCAACTACCTCCTGGGATCACGCTATGTATCCATATCCGTGACCCGGCCCTTGATTCGCTACTGCTTTGAATTTCGGGTATGATCTCCCTTGATCTTCGGCTGATTGGTTGGCTCCTTCCTTCCTCGTAGCGTTCGCCGGGCCCCCCGACCAAACACCCGAGTAGGTCGTGGCCTCTACGAGCACGCTTGCTCGTGGGGGGGCGTGTTTGGTGCTTCTGCGAGTAAAGGTGCAGACGCGTATGCTCGGAGGAGAAGGAGGGATGCTCGTTTCATTCTCCTGAGCATCTTCTTCTAGTATTGCTTGGTCGGCGGGTTTAGCTTTTCACGGGGGGTACCGTGGTCTTTTGCCAGATAGTCAATCCCCGACAAACCACTTTTCTAGTATTAACGACCACTCTGTGGTCGTGTCTAGCTAACATTCAGACAGCCACTGTTGTAGCATTAACGACCACTCTATAGTATTAACGACCACATTATTAGTGTATAAGAATAGTCCCAGCTATATATATTCAGTCTTGATCATTCAGAAATAATGAACACTTCCATATTTCAAGACAACATTTTTTATGTTAAAACATCGAGGATCCACAACAATGAATAAAAATCCTTTTTATTGCAATCCAAAAGTACAATCAGAGCACACACGTTCATAGCAATTGTTAGCTCATAGACAGACAAGCTTTGCCGCAAAAACGATAAATTATATTCCTTCAAAGCAATAACCTCCTGGCGCAGTTAGCTCGCAAACAGACAAGCTTTGCCTCCTCCAATCACTGACAATGGTTACAGAACTAGACTGGTTGAGATTCTAGGATATCAGTCAAGTCATCATCTATCTTCTGAAATCAGCCAAACGGTCATGGCATAGCTTGATGTCGATGAACCTCGCCAGCCTGAAGTCACCTAGCTTGGCATTAAAGGACTCGTCCAGCATGGCATTGCATAGCTTGATGTGGTTGTGTACCACTCACTGCTCCCACTCCTCGTGGAGGTAGAGCAGTGCAGAGTCTAGACCAAGCACTATCTTGACCCTGATGCAAAATCCATCATCACAGTGAGCTTTCATCATAGCACACCTATTTCACTATTTTTTTTTGAAGAAAATGAGCAATGCTTACCTCATTGGCCATGTCAGGAGCGTGTCCTTGCTGTATAGACATGGTTCACCAACAGGGAAAAATTGGTGATCCTCCCACCCCTATTTAATAAAGAACACAATTAATAAGTACACAAGAAAAATTAGATAGCCACTAAGTACAGGATATGAGGACCAATCTAATGCTTTTGAAGACCCTACCAATGGAATACAACAATATGGAGTCCACTGTACGTGGTCTATTGTGATAGACAAATTTGTGCAACAGTCAGGGATATTTTCTTTAAGACTAAAAATCTGGCACATGGCATGCAGAAAATGCAAATTTATAATTTGATACATAGCGAGTCTTGTGCAATAAGGATGCTGGCTCTTTTGACATGCATCCTACCTTTCTTAAACCCTTAAATATCACTCTACCTTCAAACTTTCATTAAAAAGCCATGTGAAGTATGAATGTCTCATTTTACCCAACACTCCAGAATTCAAGTTGGCATTTTTGTATTCCTTGAAAACAATGAAAAATATGTCTAGTATTCATATGAAGAAAAATAATTGCTATCTTGAGAAATATCGCCTCTACTTGAGTAGGCTGCAAAAGCAGAATGAGGAAAGGATATTGAGCGCTGCTAGGCAAGATTTCAGCTATAAGGGACCATCAGAAAACCTTAACCTTCGAAGTTCCCTCCAGGAGCAAAATGTCAATTTAAATAGCAGGAGGAAGAACTTACATAAAACCTCCGCCCAGCCAACACAACACTCCGGATTTCGCTTCCAGAGGCAACATCTTCGTAGCATTCATATAGTACATCCATGCAAGGATAATATGATGCACTGTAAGCCTTGTTGAACTCCTTTTTTCCTTCCTCGGTCAAGGAGTTGTACACTTCAAGCATCCCCTGATAAAAATGGAAAAACAATCACACTCCAATAAGCAAAACCTTGTCCAGCCGCCTCGTCGAGCATGCTCCATTTCCGGTTTATGGGGAGCCGGTTTATGCACCACAAATGATCATTTGATGGAATTTTAACATGGATGCAGATTGATGGAATTCATCAAGTGCTACAAATGTTCAGTTGATGGAATTATAAAATGGCTGTAGATTATTCAACAAGCAAGCTCTACCATAATTGTTTTGGTGCAACAAGAGTGCTGCTTCGCCTACTTGGGGTTGTGGGTCTGGAACTGATAGAGGAAATGCTTGAATTGAGAAAATAAAGCCATCTTACTGTATATCGTACTGCAGCAATCTCCACTGTCCTTATCAGAGCCCGCACTGATGCTCACCTTTGTATGAGACTAACTTTTCTCAAACTATTTTAATTTTCTAGAAACAGATCGGCAATGATTCACCTAAAAAAAATGATCCAACTCATTTGTGCAGGTCATAGAGGAACAGAAAGATCATGGTGAAAATAGCTTTAATCAAGATATTTATAAACAAAGAAATATCTTCATCAAGAGAACCCCACCGTGATAAAAAAGAAAGAAAGAGAAGATATATTGCAATAGAAAGTGACTCTGAAGATGATTGCACTACAAAAAGTACATTACAAAAGATTGGCTTTCGCTCAACATGACTAAGCAAGGATGGTGACGCAGAGATGCAAAACCTATCCTTTCTTAATTATCTTTGTCAAGGGAGGCATGTCATAAATCCAATGATGGCTCAAAGTCCAAAATAGAAAATATCTTGAAGCACAAAATACATACTGTTTTGTGATCATGCAACAGTGACTGTCATTCTTGATGAAGATCCTGAATAATTGACAACACACCTGAGCCATGTAACAACATAAGTAGGTCAGAAAGAAAATGGCGACCCCAATATCATACAATCCATATACAATTCATGTATCTACACTATATTGAAAATATATCTATATATATTTATATACAATTTTTCAATATGCAGAAAAAATGAGGTAACAGTCAATAGCCAAGGAATAAAAAATTAGATCTATACACATGAACCAATCATATTCAGTAATGGATGGCTCGAAGCACGGCAAGCACATCACTGTCCAAGCAAAAATTGATTCTTGCTGTTTAAATTTAACCATGTTTGACTACATATACTCATATAGGAAGCTAGAATGTAGTACTTGTATCATGGAAGGCCTACTGTTAGCATGCATGGGAGATCAAGCCAGAAAATTGTTTTTCAGGAGCTATACAATATGCTTTAATACCATCCTTGGTTTAGTCTTTCAGAACTCGAGTAAGAAGTTATACAATATCAAGCCATATACACAATCAAGAGCTATTGAGCCAAACATGGCTTGGAGGCTTGATACAATACAATCAATCAAGAGCCACAATGTCTTTGAAGCTTTAATACCATCAGGAGCTATACAATCAAGCCACAAGTAAGAAGTTCTAGTTTCAGGAATGTGGTAACTAAAATGGCATTTAATTGAACTATCCAATCCTCCAAGACAAAGCCCAAAAGCCATCCTAACTGTGAACAATTTTTTTTCAGGCTCAATCTATTAACAGACAAAAAAACCACCATTAGCAACATGTAAAATCAATTAATTGAAGTTTATGTTTCAATTATAGAATCCAGACAAGAGACAATAGATGAAACTTAAAATTCATAGTACTAAACGAATGGCAGATAACCCAATAGATCACTTTCATTAGCATGATTTTGTGCCCTGATATCACCTAAAGTAGAAATTGGATTGTTTATATGAGGTTCCATGCTGAGCTAGGGTCAGCGGCTGCAACTAGCTTCATCAAGAACAAAAAAATTAACATAATAATCATAGATTCGATCAGAAAAACCCTAACATGAGATCATCACATCTAGATCCAAAAATCAGGGAATAGCCAGAATACGCGTACCCAATTGGATCCTTTTAACTTCTTAATACATCTCAAGCAAATCGAAGCAACATCATACCAAATAATACATCTCGAGCGAATCGAAACAACAACATACCAATTGATGTCGATCGGGCGGAAGGGCGCGTGCAGGGGAGGGGGCGCTGGCCAGGGATGTCGATCGGGATCGTGGAAGGGGTGCGCGCAGGGTAGGGGGAGCTGGGGCCAGATCGATGTTGATCGGGGGAAGGAAAGCATGCGGGGAGGGAAGCTGGCCTGGGATGTCGATCGGGATTGTGGAAGGGGTGTGCGTAGGGTAGGGGGAGCTGGGGAGGGAGAGCTGGCCTGAGGCGTCGGCGCTGGCGATGGAGCACAAGCAAAAGGCAAGGATCGATGGAGCACAGGCACATCCAAGGGAAGGAAAGGCGAGGAGGCCATACAATAGATTTTTTTTATTAGGAAGAAATCGGATGAGTCGGGAGTTTGCGCCAAAACAAATTGGCTGTCCCGTTTTTTTACTCATCTTATGGGTGAGATAACGACGGGTAAAATAGTGGTTGTTACGTGTCTATTGTTTTGGATGGGCCACTTCACAAATCAATTAACGACCATAATTTTTTCATGGTGGTTATTTATTGGTCGTTAATACTCTTAATTCTAGTAGTGACAGGTGGTATCAGAGCAATGGTTACGAGAACCACGCAAATAAATAACTAGAGACTGATAGGGATACTAAGTAAAACTAAAAAGACTCTGCTATATGGCAATAAGTATATGGAAATCCTCACCTTGTCAACTAATAAGTGTCCTGTTTAAATTATTTATTTTGTTAAGTGGCCACCTATCGTAAGTAAATCCTCTTTTAAGGGGGATAGGGCAGCGAGTGTAGTTCCTGGTGGTATGAGGTCTTGTGTGTTGTAGTTGTAATGATATTGTGGTAGAATTGCTCTCTTTATGTAATCAGCAAATTGCATTTGCATCTTTGGCATTGCATATCATCATGGTTAATATTTCTGAATATAGGATGATAGATTAATTGCATTGTTGTAGCATCGGTTCTAATCATGATCAATAAGTTAATTGCAACTACTTGTTCATCTCTTTGCATGTTATCTTGATTTATTGTTTGCATGCGTACATAGAATGGTAGGTTAGCTGCATTACATTAGCATTGTTGTTTTAATTCTTTAATTCCTACTAGTATGCATAGGATGCACTGCATAAGCATGTTAACCTTATGTCCTGCATTGCTGAGCCGTAGAAAACCAGTTGTGCAATTGTGATGTGCTTGTGTATCTAAATAGCTAAATACAGCGCATAGAACTAGGAGCTAAGGATAGGAAATGCTCCCGGATGCAGAATCCGTGGCATACTTGGATATGCGAATCCAAGCGTGGCTCGAGCACGTAGCTCGAGGAGTCCTTGGTGCTCAGACATCAAGATTCTTCGTCGCTTTCTTGCCTTAATTGATGTTGTGTTAAGCTCTTTAAGTTTCGTTGTGGGCTCGAGCGCGTCAGTCTTGAGAAGTTCTTGGTGCATGTACACCATGTTTCTTTATCATTTCCTTACTGGACTCTTGTTCGTTGTGTTGTATTGTTTCCTGGTTTCTTTTTCTTTCGCCTTAGTTGCTTCTTTATTTAGGGTTTTGTGTTTTACCCTGAGGCGATTAGGTAGATGGTATTGTATAGTTCCAAAAGGGAGTGGCGATTGAGAGCGAGTTCTCGGTTTCTTATCTCTTTGCTTAAAAACTTGGCCCTAAGACCTTCTAACTAGCACCATACCTCTTATCTTTTAATCAGACTGCTTGTAAAGGTTTTAGATCACCCTTGCCATTAACTAATCAGACTTCTTTCCATGCAAACAAACTGCTGTTCTTAAGGACATCACTCTTTCCTTAGTTATATCTATAGCTAAAATTAGGGAGACTCTTCTATTAACCAAAGGTTTGTGTTAAGGGCAAGCGTTTAATTAAGTTGCACCCTGGATTCCTGATCTTTTGCAGGATGTCGAACCGCGAAGTAGAAGAGCAAGATTTGATTCTGAGGTTAGGTGTGATCGAAAACCAACCTGAGGAAGCAGAGCCACCCCATGTGCCACCTCCAGACCTTAACCAACCCATTCCTCCACCAGCCATAGAGCCAACCTCTCCAGGAGGAGTAGCCATCACAGCTAGAACTCTAGAAAACCCAGACCCATTAACGCGAGTCCTCATGTTTTTAGAGAACTCTAGAAGAGAAGCCCAAGAAAATCAGAACCAATTTGTAGAAACCTTGCTCACCCACCTAGTTCCTGGAGCCCAGCACCCAATTAGACACCGAACCACCTTAGGGGAATTCCTGCAAACCCACCCACCTACCTTTTCTCAGGCCACTGAACCACTTGAGGCAAATGATTGGCTCCGAGAAATTGAGAAGAAGCTGAACACAATAAATTGCACCGATCAGGAGAAAGTGCAGTATGCGGCACATCAGTTAGTGGGACCTGCTGCAGTTTGGTGGGAAAATTATTGTGAGGCTCGTGCAGTAGAGCCACCTGTCACTTGGGCAGAGTTTACAACCCAGTTCCGTAGTGCCCACATTTCCATGGGAGCATTGGATATTAAAAGAAGAGAATTTTTGGATTTGACTCAAGGGAATAAGAATATCATTGAGTATTTGCAAAGATTTAATGAGTTGTCACGATATGTCCCTGATGAAGTGGATACAGATGCCAAGAAGATATACCGCTTCAAGAAAGGAATGAACCCTTACATTAGGATGCTTCTATCCACACAAGAATTTACAGAATTCCAAAGGTTAGCAAACCGTGCCATAGTCGTAGAGGATGAGCAGGACCAGGTAAATGAGGAAAGGAGAAAGAATGCCATAATTGATATTCAGACATCTACCTTCAGCCACCCAAGGTCTTCTAGACCCCCGATGCCAAACAGAAAGCCTCCACAACCATTCGAGATATCTACATCTTTCCAACATTCCACTAGCAACCCATCGAATCCCTCCCTAAAGTGTTTTAATTGCGGAGGCCCTCACTACGCTAGCAACTGCCCCCAAGCACCCATCAAGTGTTACAATTGCGGTCAAGAGGGACATAGGAGATACAATTGCCCAATTCTCATCGGTCAGTCGCAACAAAATGCTTCAGGGAGACCGCAGAGTCGTGCACTATCGGTTGGACACAGTCAAGGAGGCCCTAGTACCATGTCATCTAAAGGATCTAACAAGGGAGCACCAACAGCAAGATCTGCTCACTTAAACTTCGTCTCGGCAGAGCAAGTGGACAGAACCACCAATGCAGGTGCGGGTGTATTTCTTATTTAACCGTCCATGTGGTGCAACCTTAATTATTCCAGAAGCCCTTTAGCTAGGCGAGCCGGATTTCGGGGATGAAATCCCTTTTAAGGGGGATAGGATGTAAGGACCCACTATATTAATTAGCTAAATAATAGTATTAGTGGTTAATGAGGTTATTAATTAGTGTTCTTTGTTAGTGTAAAATTTAAAAATGTGAATAGAACGAATAGAAATAGAAAAGAGGTTTGCCGTCAGACCCGCAGGCGAGGTATTGATCACCGAGATACCAGACCCTGTTGGGGCCGTATCGGTACCTCTCGCTAGACCGGTTCATCACTCGGCAATCCGTACTTACTTGTTCGGATTGCGGGTATCCGTAGTAGCGTTTTACCCAGTAGGCAACCAGTGAAACAGTGCAACACCCATTAGTTAACCAGCAGCATTGCTTTAACCAGAGAACCACCATGGAGCCAAGAGGTAACTCAGTAACTTGACCAAGTAACCACACAACCATTGGAGCCTTGCTTTACCCATTGGACACTTCAGGGCCCTTGACCATTCCACAACCAGCTCACAGCCAGCAACCACGCAGCTCTCCCAGCCAAGCACAGCTCGTAGCCAGCCAGGGGAGGGCATGGCTACAGGCCATCTGTCGATGATCGGTTTCGCTGGCAGTAAGATTTGTGATTCTAGGGGATTTGTGCGGGATCTAAGCTTGATGGCAACACAGGATGCGAGGGCAATCTGTTTTAGACAGGTTCGGGCTCTCTCGGAGGAGATAATACCCTAGTCCTGTGTTCTTGGATATATCTGAGCCCTTTTTTCTTGTTTCTCCCTCCTCCCCTTATATATTGGGGGAAGGGTACATGACAGATGGGCGCCACCGGGCCCTCCACATGGTGGCCTTACCAACACATATTTTGTCTTCGTCGGCTATGGCGCACTACGTCTTGGAGAGGTGGTTGTGCTTTCCCCGACCCACGCCTGCCGCCCTGTCAGGTTCCAGCATCCGCAGGCTCTGCGAGTGTCAGGCTGCATGCTTCATTTTTGGCGGGTTGTTTGGGCGTGGCGCGAAGCTTCCCCGAAGGATCGGGAGTTGCCTTGGGGAACAAGTCGAAAACCTCCTCCAGGCCCGTCGTGGTGCTTCTGGGCTTTGGGCCTACTACTCCGCCCGTCTAGCCCAGTCGGGTGTAGGCCCCACTTGCGGGACCCCTGTCTCTGACATCCCACAGCAGCCCCCAAGTGCTTTAGGATCGGATTTCCGTCTCTTATCCTGTCATAAAGATTATACGGGAAAAGAGATCGTAAAGAACTTGCAATGTGAAGCCACCGTGGTTGGTTAGCTCGTGGCCGAGTGGTACCCGCGCCCGTTCACGGTGCGCGGCAACCGGCTTGTCGCTCAGCTGGCCCTCGGGGGGCGTACCGTAGTCTTTTGGCTCGTGGCCGAGTGGTACCCGCGCCCGTTCACGGTGCGCGGCAACCGGCTTGTCGCTCAGCTGGCCCTCGTGGGGCGTACCGTAGTCCTTTGGCTCGTGGCCGAGTGGTACCCGCGCCCGTTCACGGTGCGCGGCAACCGGCTTGTCGCTCAGCTGGCCCTCGTGGGGCGTACCGTAGTCTTTTGGCTCGGGGCCGAGTGGTACCCGCGCCCGTTCACGGTGCGCGGCAACCGGCTTGTCGCTCAGCTGGCCCTCGTGGGGCGTACCGTAGTCTTTTTGGCTCGGGGCCGAGCGGTACCCGCGCCCGTTTACGGTGCGCGGCGATTGGCTTGTGAGGCCCAACCGACCCTCATGGGGCATACCTTGGTCATTCAGAGTAATGCCTATGCCCGCTTACGGCGCACTGCTTCAAACCCTCATGGGGCGCATTCTCAAGACCGGTTTAATGAAAAATCCTCCCACGGTACCCAATCACGCTAAGAAGCAGTGACCAGCAATTGACCCCAAATTATGGGGCATACCGCTTGAGGATGTTCGGAAAGTGCTCGGCCCCAAGCTTCCGTGGCGGCCGGCGTTCAGGCCCATCATGGGGCGCACTTTATCCCAAACTTCGAACCAGACTTGACACCTGGTCGCGTTTTGCGCAACTCAGCTTTCGGCCCGTCATGGGGCGTGCCCTAGATCTGGCCCAGACCGAGCGCGAGGCCCTTGCTTTCCCCGCCAGAAGGCTTAAAATTAAGGCTCATTCCTTATAAATGAGGGAAAACTTGCTAGGCGAAGATACCTTTGCCCTTCCCCCACCACAGTTGAGAAATCTTTAAGTCTCTTTTGGCGATTTGGGCGACCTAGGGTTTCTGGTTTCGCGCCCAAGACCTTCGGCGGTTCCTCCCACCAGGTCTCCTTCACAGAGATGTCTTCTTCTTCGGGATCCTCATCAGCGTCGGAGGGTAGCACCGACCCTGCGACCGCGGGGTGGGAGACCTCCATCACCACGACGTCCCGCTTGGAGGAACTGGTCGCCGCTGGCGTCCTTCCTCCGCTGGTGTTGATCTCCGCCTGTCCCGCCGCAGGTGACCTTTACCCCACACCTCTAGAAAACGAGATTGTGGTGTTTGAGTCCTTCTTCTGGCGAGGATTTAGCGTTCCTGGAAGCGCCTTCTTCCGGGGGCTCCTCCACTTTTACGAAATCGAGCTAATCAATTTGAACCCCAACTCCATTCTTCACATTACTATCTTCGTTCAGCTTTGCGAGGCGTATCTTGGGATACATCCTCATTTTGACTTGTTCCGCTCCCTCTTCTTGCTCAAGCCTCATCCGAACCGGGCCGCTCCCAGCGTCATTGGGGGCGCCGGGCTCTAGCTGCGAGAGGGCTTGAAGAAACAGTATTTCGTCATCCCCCTCAAGACCTCCCTCAAAGGTTGGAGGCGGGAGTTGTTCTATTGTGCCAATATTGACCCTTTTCTCGCCCCTTTATTGCCGCGCTTCTAAAGCTTCCGATCTTTGGAGCGACGCCCCGGATGGCGGCGGTTTGTACCAAGTCTCCGAGCTTCTGGCATGGATTAACGATCTGAAGAACCGAGGGCTGACGGGCCCCGGGATCGCGATCAGCTTTGTGAAGTGCCGGGTGCAGCCCTTAAAGGAGAGAATCCATTTGGGGTTCTAGTACGGCGGGTCTCAGGATCCCACTCGGGAGACGGACACATCCTTGTCGAAGGATGCATTGGCGGCGCGGGTAGTTGACCTCTTCTTGCCTGGCACTGTGATCACCAACAGGGACTGCCCTCACAAATTTTCGGCGGCGAGGCCTCCCCCTCCCGTGAGTGCACCACTCTCGCGAAAAACTGTCCCATGATTTTTTTTCCTGATGGGTGATTCAAACAGGGTGCGATCGTTCCTTTTTCAGGAACGCACGTCCTTCTTCTCTGACGCTCCAGTTGTCGGCCTCTCTCGGCTGAGGAATGCTCAGGCCAAGCGAGCGGCTGACACCTCGGCCGATGAGCTGTGCCGGGAATCAGCGGAGGAAGCCGCTGGCCTTTCGTCAGCCGGGCCTTCGACCTCCGGCGTACCCGGATCACGGCAGAACCACGACCTTACATCCCGGGCGATCCATTGTAGTCTTTGGTCCAGCTCCTCCGAGTGGTGCTGGGTCTCGGATGAGGCCTGGGATGAAATTCAAGAAATCCAGGAGGTATTCTTTTGGGCGGTCCTTGTCTTTTTGTTATTGCCTGTGCTAAGGTGTCTTCCCTTTTTGCCGATTCAGGACTCCTACTATGGACGTCCCGGTGGAGGGGTCTCCTGAAAAGGAGCCCCAAGCACAGGCTTCTCCAAGGGGAGCCCCCCCCCCCCGCGTCGGCCAGGTCACCCTCGCCGTCGACTGCCGGGACGTCACCACCTGGTGCTGGCGGCCCGACCGTTGAACCATCAGGTGGTCCGTCCGCCGACGAGATTGACCCGGCACTGTCTCCCGAAGTGGAGGAGGTGCCTCGAGAGCCACCGCCGCTCGGTCTTCTGCCGAAGCCCCCGAATCGGACCGTATGGTGGGAGGGGGGTTCCGACTGGAACGGTATGGAAGAGGACGATGAGATGGAGAGAGCGGCTCGGACGGAGCTTTATGAGCTTACCGTCAGATGTAGCACGCTCGTCAGGGTGAGTTTTTGTCTTCAATCTGTTGCCTGTTGGCTTCTCCCTGAGATTCTGCCCTGTTACCTAGGACATGGGGGAGCGCTCGGAGCAGCGGTCGCAATTTTTTCGGAAGGTGCTCCCGAAGCTCAAGGAGCACCGTATATCAGGACAAGCTCACGAGATCAAGAAATGACAGATGGAAGGAGGTCCATGGGCTTGAGGACCAATGTATGGCGATCCGGGAGGAGAAGGCGAAGCTTGAGTATGTGCTCGAAGGTGAGATCCTCCCCTGGACTCGGTTTGGACATCTTTTTGGACAGTTGGAAAGGATGATGACGCCCTTGTGTTTGAGCGCGGTCGACCATTCTTGGTGAGAGCCCGACCGAGGCTTGAAAGTTACGGCCTCGGCTCGAGTCGGTTTGGAGAGGATGCAGCGGGAGCTGAAGGGTAAATTTCTTTGACTTGGATTGAACGTACTTGGCGTCGGGTGTGTTTTTTATGGCAGTTCGGCTTTGTTGCAGAATGCAAGGAGAAGATGGCCGCTGCCGAACGGGGCCAGACTGAGTTGCGCGTCGCCTGCGAGCCAGTTCTGCACCTTCTGCGTATTGAAGGAGTTGAGCCGGGCCATGAGTGCGAACCAGGCATTGGCCGTGGTCAAGTCTCATTATCCGAGAGTTGACCTTGAAGCTGTGAAAGAAGGTTTTGCCTGTGATGAAGACAAAGCCAACGCGCTCCTCGAAGAGGTCTCCGGTACATCGCAAGCCTTGTTAGAGAATCTTGAATTCTGACTTCGATGTGAACCTTAATGCCGAGTGCTGGCCCTCCCCTCCTTTTTTGAAATATTGTGTTTTCTCACTTGAATATAATTTGTCTGTATTGTCCTCTGCTAAGTGGGCTCCAGACCTCTTTCACTCTTTCCCCTTTATGCGAGTTGCTAGAATATAGGCCCACGGCCTTTGGCCCCTTGCGCCTTTACGGCGGCCTTGACCGGGTATGGCCGAGCGCCAGGGCCTTGGCCCGTGGCCTTTACGCCCGATCACGCTTTTAAGTGGTCGAGTGCAGCTCTCGAGCGTCGGGACTTACGTTGTGGCCACGGCCTTTTGGCCCCCGTTGCGCCTCTGGATGGCCTTCAGCCGACTGGTATGGCTCCCAAGCGCCAAGGCCTTGGCCTGTGGCCCTTTCGCCCGGACACGCTTTTCCAAGTGGCTGGAGTGCTTCAGCCCTCAGGTTTGCATTGTCGCCTCCTAGCTCGCAGCCCCCGGACTTCTCGCTTAACTGGGCGAAGTGAGCGGGAAAGCCGAACTAACTTGAGCTGCTCGTGACACGTGTCTGGCGAAATGTCCCTTAATTTTGTTCAATGTGCTGATCTTCTTTGGTATTCGCGCAGCCGCTTTGTTTTTTGCGCTTCATTGATTGCGAGGTGGCGCGTTTGATTGCCTTTGGAGACGCTTCGATTTCCGTGGCTGGGATGGTTTATAAATAGGGCGTCACCGCTGATGAGCGATCGCCCGTTTCCTCTCGTCTCCTCCCTCTTCTTCCTCTTCCAGCTTCCTTCCATGTCTAACATGAGGAGGTTCGTTGGCCCCTACACGGCATTCTTCCGCCAGCGATTCTTTGGGCTGCTCCACAGCTGGGAGGAGGCGGAGTCTTGGGAGGATCTCGACTTCGCCACTCTGGAGGCAGAGGAAGAGGAAGGGGCCGCGAGGGACGCCGCCGCCGTGGCCACCTTGCTGGAGGCTGCACCGGGGCTCCACGAGGTGGCCGAGATCATCCTCGAGATGGTTGGTCGCGAACGCCGCGACGACCTAGCCGTCAGGGCCCTCGTCCGCCTTATACCACCCCTGTGGGTGGTTGAGGATGAGATTCTGGCGGCTTCGGGTCACGTGAGTCGCGTCTGATCTCGACGATCGGCCTCCCAGCGGCAGAAGCAGCACCAGCACCAGCAGCACCAGCAGGATTGGCGGCAGGAGCCGCCTCTCCCCCCCTTTTTTTTAGCACGAGAAAATGAAAAAGAAAGTCAGTAATGTAAATTACTAATACTAAGGAACAAAATGTGAAATCTTGCCCAATCTATGCCGTCATATTTATTCCGAGTTTAGGGTTCCGCCTGATCAACCGTTCTAGTCAGTTGCTCCAGCGCCAGCAACGAGGCGTTGGGGCTCGAGCTTTTGACGGCTAGAAACTCACGATCAGGCGAATCTCGGTTAAATTCTGGCGCTGCGAATTGTAGTCCCCGAGTGGTTAGTGCTTTCAGGCTCTACCCATTCCGTTATGCGCGCTGGTATAAACCGCCGGAGTTTTGTGCTCATCGCGGTTTTTATTTCCGTGCGTTTTGTACCGGCGTGACCAGGGTTAGGTGCTACACCAGTCGGGTAATAACCACTCGGGACTAGAATTACACAGTAGAACTTCAGAAAATAAAACGGATCACCATTTTATTTAGTATGTGAGAGTCGGGTACATAACTTATGCGTAGAAGCGACGGAGCTGTTCAGCGTTCCAAGTATTCGCCAAAATCTCGCCATCTTCAAGTCTAAGTCGATAAGCACCCGGCCGGACCGTCTTCTCCACAATGTACGGACCTTCCCAAATTGGAGAGAGCTTGTGCTCGCTTTTCTGGTTCCTCCTCAGGACCAGATCTCCTTCTGAAAAGGTTCTACTTCTGACATTGCGAGAATGGTAACGCCGAAGTCCCTGGAGGTACTTAGCCGACTGGATGGCTGCAACGTTTCGAGCCTCCTCGAGTTGATCAAGCTCCACCATTCGGCTTCCCTCGGACTCGGCTTCGTTGTAGTTCCGAACCCTCGTGGATTCGAATCCTAGTTCGGTCGGTAGAACCGCCTCTGCGCCATAGACCAGGAAAAAGGGTGTTTGGCCAGTTGCTCGGCTGGGAGTGGTTCTGAGTCCCCAGAGTACCGACGGTAACTCCTTCACCCATCGGGCAACGTATGGTTTGAGGCGATCGAAGATCCTGGCCTTGAGGCCTTGGAGGACCAGACCGTTAGCCCGCTCGGCCTGCCCATTGCTTCATGGATGAGCCACCGAGGCGAAGCAGATCTTGATCCCGACGCCTTCGCACCATTCTTGAAATTCTTCACTCCTGAATTGGGTGCCATTGTCCGTGATGATCCGGTTGGGCACTCTGAATCTGACCACGATATCCTGGAAGAACTCCTTGGCCTTAACTGCAGTGATAGTGGCGACTGGTTTGGCTTCGATCCACTTGGTGAACTTGTCAATAGCTACGAAAAGGTAGGCGAAGCCACCTTGAGCCTTCTTGAGCGGGCCCACTAATCGAGCCCCCAGACCGCGAAGGGCCAAGAGATGGGGATAGTTTGCAGCTCCTGCGCCGGCAAGTGTGTCTGCCTTGCATAGAACTGGTAGCCCTCGCAAGTTCGAACGATCTCCTTGGCATCCGTTACTGCCGTTGGCCAGAAGAAGCCCTGTCGGTAGGCTTTCCCAACCAAGGCGCTTGACGCCGCGTGATGGCCACACATCCCCGAGTGGATTTCTTGGAGCAGCTCTCTTCCCACTTGTCTCGAAATGCACCGCCTGAGGACACCTGAGGCACTCCTCCGAAAGAGCTCATCGCCCACCACCACATAGGATCTGGCTTGTCGGGAGACGCGCTCTGCCAGAGCGGTTGCTTCTGGAAGTTTGTCCTTCAGGAGATAATCAAGGTACGGGGCCATCCAGTCGGGATCAATGAGCAGGACTCCGGTCCCAGGATCCTTACTTGGCTCTTGTCGTTTTGCAATGGTTGGCTCGTAAAGATCCTGGACGAAGATACCACTCGGGACATCTGCCCGAGTGGCTCCCATTTTAGCCAACTCGTCGGCTGCCTCATTATTGCGGCGGAGGACATGAACCAGCTCCAGACCGTCAAACTTGCCTTCCAATTCTCGGACCTGCTGGCAGTATGCCGTCATAGTCTGATCTACGCACGACCAGTCCTTCTGTACTTGGCTCACCACCAATCGAGTCACCCGAACCGCCAGTCGGATTCGAGTGATGTGGCGATGCGGAGCCCATGGATGAGAGCCTCGTACTCTGCGGCATTGTTCGAGGCCGGAAATGAATCGAAGGACGATTTCAACCTGTCGCCCTTAGGCGAGACAAGGAGAATTCTCGCCCCTGCCCCGCCGAGCATGAGAGATCCATCGAAGTGCATGGTCCAATATTCTGGCTCTTCTTCCGTGCGGGGAGCCTGGGATTCGGTCCACTCGGCCGTAAAATCGGCTAAAACCTGGGACTTGACAGCGGTGCGCGGCTTGAACGAGACGTCGAAAGCTCCAAGCTCGGCTGCCCACTTTGAAATTCTTCCAGTAGCTTCTCGATTATGGAGGACCTCTCCCACGGGGAAAGAAGTCACTACCGAAATCGAGTGTCCTTGGAAATAATGCTTCACTTAGTGGACGAGATCGAGTGCGTCATGCCAGCCTGGATTTGAGGGTATCGCGCCTTGGATTCGCCCAAAGACTTCGCCGATAAAATAAACCGGCGCAGACGCCGAAGCGGTGTCCAGATTCTTCCCGCTCCACAACTATCACGGCGCTGACTACATGAGTTGTTGCCGCTATGTAGAGCAGGAGAGGTTCACCTGGCACCGGCGAGACTAGAATTGGAGGGGTGGAGAGGAACACCTTGAGTTCTTCAAAGGCTTGTTGTGCCTCTGCCGTCCATTCAAATCGATCTTGTTTCTTGAGGAGCTTGAAGAAAGGCATCCCCCAAACTCCCAACCGGGAGATAAACCTGCCAAGCGCCACCATGCACCCAGTAAGCTTTTGGACATCTTTTTGGCTGGCAGGTGGGGCCATCCTTATGATGGCCCCGATTTTCTCCGGGTTTGGCTCGATCCCGCGATGAGAGACAATGAACCCGAGTAGTTTCCCGGAGGAAACTCCGAAAACGCACTTCTTAGGGTTTAGCCTCATCTGGAACGCCCTCAGACTTGCGAACGTCTCGGCTAGATCAGGGGTGAGGCTGTCTTCTGTCTTGGTTTTAACCACTATATCATCCACATATGCTTCCACATTGTGTCCGAGTTGATGGTGAAAACACCGCTGTATCGCGCGCTGATAAGTTGCGCCAGCATTCTTAAGCCCAAACGGCATGGTGATGTAGCAATATGCTCCGAACGGGGTGATGAATGAGGTCTTCTCTCAATCCTCCTCTCGAAGCTGGATTTGATGATAGCCTGAGTAGGCGTCCAGAAAACTAAGTAGTTGGGATCCAGCAGTGGAGTCTTCCACCTGATCAATACGGGGGAGACCGAAGGGATCTTTCGGGTAAGCCTTGTTGAGGTCGGTGTAATCAACACACATGCGCCAGCTTTTATTCTTCTTCTGGACAAGTACAGGGTTTGCCAACCAGTCGGGATGATACACTTCTTTGATGAAGCCTGCGGCTAGCAGCTTTGTAATCTCCTCCCTGATGGCTTGTCGACGGTCTTGGGCGAATCGTCGCAGCCTTTGCTTGACTGGCCTGGCTGATTGGTTTACATTTAATGCGTGCTCGATCACCTCCCTGGGAACTCCGGGCATGTCCGACGGCTTCCAGGCGAAAACGTCTCTATTTGCCCGCAGGAAAGTGACGAGCGCGTCCTCCTATTTGTCTCCGAGCCCTGTCCCGATCAAGGCGGTTGGCGACGGATCGGACGGGTCGAGGAGGATTCTTTTGGTACCTTCCTCGGGGCCGATCCCGGGGTTTCGCGCTTTGCGGGTAGGGACGCTGCCTTCCGGCTTGTCGGAATCCGCTTCTCGCCGAATCGCCTCCCGACCCGCTCGCGCCTCCAGGGACTCGGCCGTCTCGCAGCTTTCCTTATCACAGGAAAAAGACTGCCTCATGTCACCGCGTAGAGCGATGATACCACTCGGCCCCGGCATCTTCAATGTCAGGTATGCGTAGTGGGGTACTGCCATGAACTTGGCCAGCGCTGGTCTCCCCAAGATGGCATGATATGCTGTTGAGAAATCGGCCACCTCGAAGCCAAGGTTCTCTGTCCGGTAATTCTCCCTTGCGCCGAAAGTGACCGGCAGAGTGATTTGTCCGAGTGGTGTCGCAGAAGTTCCAGGTATGACACCGTGGAAAGGCGACGATCCGCGCTTTAGCTCCGACCGTGGAATCCCCATATCGTCAAAGGTTTTGACAAAGAGGACATTGAGCCCGCTCCCACCGTCGATCAATACCCTCTTGAGCTTGATGCCGCGGACGACGGGCGCCAAGACAAGAGGATACCTGCCGGGGAAAGGGACATGATCTGGGTGATCCGAGCGGTCGTAGGTTATCGCGACCTCGGACCAGCGTACATATTGGGGCGTCTCCGGCTGCACTGCGTAGATGTCCCGGGCGGTGAGCTTTTGCTTCCGCTTGGACTCATATGCAGCCGAGCCCCCGAATATGTAGTTGAGCTCGAGATCGACTTCCTGATAGTCCTCCTCGGCTTCGGGGGGAGGTGGCTTGTTGGCGGCGTGTCCACTCAGACCTTGTCCAGCCTGCTTCTTGCTCTCGCGGGCGAACCTCTTTAGGGTGAAGCAGTCCTTGGCGGCATGTCTCCCTTTCGGATGGAAGGGGCAAAGCGAGTTCATAACCTTATCGTATCCATCCTCCTTGAGGGCGCGAGGGTGAGTTGGTGCAACGACTGCCACCAGCTCTTCACCCTTGCGCTTCTTCTCCTTCCGCCGGGGGGGTTCAGCCTGATCCTTCCCCTCGTCACACCGTTCCGCCAAAGCCTCGGAGGCTGAAGCGTAACGGTCCGCTAGGGCGAACAGCTCCCGGACCGACGTTGGTGGCTTCTGGGACATCTTCTTGATGAGATCGGGGTCGCTGACTCCCTTCTGGAAGGCAGCTATCACAATCGCATCCGTGACATCCCGAACGGTGCTTTTTTTATGCATGAAGCACTTGACGAACTCCCGGAGGGGTTCGTTCCTCCTTTGGTGTAGCTGATATAGGTCCCAAGGGGTGCCTGGGCGCTCGTAAGTGCCTTGGAAATTTGAAATGAACTGCTCACACAGATCTCCCCAGGAATCTATAGAGTTTGCTGGGAGTCCAGTGAGCCATGCTTGGGCCAGGGGCGAGAGGGTAACCGGTAAGTAGTTTGCCATTACTTTGATCCTCTGGCGACTCATTGCCGAGCATATACCTATAGCCAAGCCTCCGGGTCCCTCTCACCGTCAAACCTAGTGATGCCTTTAGGATTAAATCCATCAGGCCAAACCATTCGGCGCAGGTGAGGGGTAAACGCGCGAACCCCTTCAATGACCCTGCGACACCCTCCGGGTGGTGATCGACGCGGAGGGGATCGCGCTTGGCGTACTTCGCGATCTCGCGGAAGGATGCCGTAGCGTTCATACTCGTCGGCATGACGGCGTTGTTCCTCCCTTTCTCGGTCGCGACGCCTAGCGTCGAGGTCTGAACGGAGGTCGCGGTTGATGCTGTGTCGCAAGTCGTCTCCGCGGGGTGGAACATGATGTGTCTGGCGGGCTTCCCGACCTGACCGGCTGCTGGCCGTTTGGGTCCTCACCGGACCACGCGACAGCTCCTTTGCCGGCTGGTCGATGCGGGCTCTTTGGATAGCCGCCGTCACCATGGCCTTTACTTGGGCCACGATCGGGGCAACTGGATCACCCACCCCCATCATAGGGGTCAGGGTATCCAGGAGTGTCTTGGAGGCGACAATATTCTGCTGTGGGGTACGAAAAACAGCTTGGTCCCCCATCTTAGCTTGCAGAATGTCTTCGTTGACAGCCCGGGCGCGTCTCGAGTACGCTAGCGTCGAGTTGATTGCTCGGCCACCTTCCAAGTCGGCGGTGGCCGTGGTGTCGAGGCGCTGCTGCGAATCTGCCCGCGAGCCCTCGATTACGTAGACTCTACGGAAATTCCAGCAGCTCACTAGGCTTTCTTCTGACTCGGCCGCTGAGCTGGGTGAACCTGAAGAAGATAACTCCAGGCGCTCGGAGGTGCCGAGTGGTTTGGCAGCGAGAACCCCCACCATTCGTACCTCGGCGTCCTCGAGTCCGACTCCCAGGCCGGAGTGGGCCTTCAGTCCCCTACTCGGCACTTCAGAGCGCGAGACAGGGGGACCCCCCGATCGGCGTGGAAGTCGTGGCGATGGCCCACCAGAGACCTCACCGTCTTGCAAAGACGGTTCCTTAGAGAGGAAAGGCTCTCGAGGTCGTTGAAATGAAGGTCAAGCCCAAAGCGGAAGATCGACCGGGAAGAAGATCGTGGAGGCTCCGCTCGTCGTAGCCATCAAGCAGCGAAGATCTTGACACAAGCCCCTACTGGCGCGCCAACCGCCGACGATCGGTTTTCGGCGTGATAAGATTTGTGATTCTAGGGGATTTGTGCGGGATCTAAGCTTGATGGCAACACAGGATGCGAGGGCAATCTGTTTTAGACAGGTTCGGGCTCTCTCGGAGGAGATAATACCCTAGTCCTGTGTTCTTGGATATATCTGAGCCCTTTTTTTCTTGTTTCTCCCTCCTCCCCTTATATATTGGGGGAAGGGTACATGACAGATGGGCGCCACCGGGCCCTCCACATGGTGGCCTTACCAACACATATTTTGTCTTCGTCGGCTATGGCGCACTACGTCTTGGAGAGGTGGTTGTGCTTTCCCCGACCCACGCCTACCGCCCTGTCAGGTTCCAGCATCCGCAGGCTCTGCGAGTGTAAGGCTGCATGCTTCGTTTTTGGCAGGTTGTTTGGGCGTGGCGCGAAGCTTCCCTGAAGGATCGGGAGTTGCCTTGGGGAACAAGTCGAAAACCTCCTCCGGGCCCGTCGTGGTGCTTCTGGGCTTTGGGCCTACTACTCCGCCCGTCTAGCCCAGTCGGGTGTAGGCCCCACTTGCGGGACCCCTGTCTCTGACATCCCACACCATCCTTAGCACCCCTCACTCCAGTACAAAGAGAGCAAAGCATTCACTTCTTTCCTCACTCCCAGCCGAACCAGAGAGCAAAGCACAGTAGCCATTCCCTTCCTCTATTTTCTCCAAGCGAGAGCAACACAGAGCACCAACACACAAACACCCTCAGTCCAGAGAGAGAGCGCAAGAGAGCAAGAAGCAAGAAGGAGCAAGAAGCCGGAGGGAGAAGGTCCAGAAGCCGAAGGAGGAGGCAATCCACAAGACGAGTAAGCACCAGGAGGAACCACAAGCCGGAGAAGGAAATCCACAAGAAGAACCAAACCTGGAGGATCCCCAAGATCCATTGAACCGAACCGAAGCAAGGAGATCCACAAGAACAAGCTGTGACGAAGAGGATCCCCCGAGAACCGAACAGCACCAACACCTCTTTTCCCTCAACCGAACCCAGCCGATCCCCAGGTGCACAGCCATCCTCAGTAGTAATAGCAGTAGCAAAACTACTTCTTAGTGCACATTGGTAGATCAAGTAGCCTAGTCTCAGTGAAGTTCTAGGGTTGCAAGGAATTGAATCCTGCCGTCCCGCTAGAACTCTAGCTTCATTGACCCAAGAACGAAATCAAAGAGTAGAGTGCCAAATCAAAAGTAAAGCAAACGTAAAATGAGGCAACCAATTAGACCGTGTATCATCTGTTCTTATGTCTGGCCACTAGGGCAGATAAGGGAGAGAGGGGAGTAGAGGAGAGCTTAAAGGAGGATTCGGCAGTAGAGAGCAGAGAGGGAGCTCGGCCATGGAGCTGGGAGCCGGTCGGCAGCAGAGAAGGGAGTGGGAGACCAGAGATGAGGGAGAGGAGGGGGATTCGAGAGAGAGGGAGAGATTTGAGAGAGAGAGAGAGAGAGGAGAGGGGGAACCAGCGGGGAGAAGTGGTGGCGGCGGTCGGGCGTAGGGAGCCGGCGGCGGTCGTCCGGAGCAGGGCGGCGGGGAGAGCGTGGTCCCAAGGAGCTCGACCGAAGGGGAAAAAGAAGGAACGGGAGAAGAAACCGAGGAGATGAGCCAGTTCGGCTCGGCTAGAAGGAGAGGAAAAAGAGAGAAGGAGAAAAGGGAGAAAAGAATGAGGGAAAAGAAAAAAAAAAGAGAAAAGGAAAGAAGAGAAAAGAAAAGAAAAAGAGGAGAAAAATAGGAAAAAATAGGAAAATTAATTTCCCATGCGATCCGCGTAGGTTAACTTGCTGTATTCATATCGTAAGAAAACTATATTTAAATTTCTAAAAGCTGCGAGTTAGTAGTTCATAAATGTGTAAATTGTTAATTGTTGTATTAATTGAATTGAGGTGTTCATTGTTGCTAGAATATTAAGAATCGGGTTAAGTTAGTGGGTTTAGTTAAATAAGTGATTTCCGTAGATTCAGATAACATAAGGTTGCTGTGGGTTAATTTCCGTAGAGTTGATACGTTGTAATTGTCAGGTTCAGAACCAAACAAATCATACCCACCACCTCTGTATTCGAGCGAGGCCGTACTTGCAAATCCTACTTCAGGCAAGATTCCTTTGAGCAAATTTCATTAAATGTTTTCAACTTGATTTCAATATAATTATCTGTATCACTCATGCATCAAAAAGTTCTATATATATATATATATATATATAAATTGTAAAGACTTAAATTGTGATCAGTTGGATTCGAAGCAAAGTAACTAAGTTGAAAAATGAAAGTGGTTTAAGATGAAGAAGTGATCAGTTTTGTTTTCGACTTGTGAAAGTCGGTGTTGTTGGTATCAAAAGCTTAATACTGTTTTCATTATGGCGTAAAGTTATATTCTATTGTGGTGGGTAGAGGATCAAACTCAAAATACCAAAAGCTAACAGATACGGACATGGTTCACCAAAAGCACCAGAAGTTGCTTCTAATCATCTTTTAGATTCCAGTAGCTGATCACACACAACTAAATCAACAATCTCATGCTCCAAAGGTATAGGTGCTTGTAGTCTTGTCTCCAAATTCTTGCAAAAGCGCTTTAGCTGTAACGTCTTCTCTTCCTTGAATAGTATACTCCAACTTCTCAGCGTAAAGAACATCTTTCTCCAAACTGTTTTGACACTTTACCAACACTGAGAATGAAAAATCATGTTATTTTTAGAAATTCATAAACTCCACAGGTTAGCAGCACAAATAGTATTCAAAACCGCATTTTTCTTATTACTCAACCAAAAGCGAGCCACAGATTCAAAATTGTAACCAATATCAATATCAAAAAAAATCTCTAATAATATTCCAAGTATTCTTAGCCACAACACACTCGAAAAAGAGATGAATAATGGATTCATTTTCATCACAGAAGCTACACGAAGTTCCTCGGTCTAAACCTCTTCTTAACAAGTTATCTCTAGTCATGATTTTATTATGAGAGAAGAGCCAAAGGAAAACATGGATATTAGGAGGGACAGTCAGACTCCAAACTGAAGGAACAAAGGCAGGAACCACACCTCTGAAATTGATAATTGCATAGAGAAATTTAACGGAATATACCCCATTACTATTATATTGCCAAACCAAAGCATCATCATTATCAACAAATCTTATACTTTTAACCACTTCCAACAATTCAAACCATCTAATCATCATACTATCAGAAAAAGTTCTTCTAAAAGAGCATTTCTGATTAATTCCATCCGAGATATCAAAGCAATAGTGACACTTTTCTCATTAGTCGGCACATACAGTCCCAAAACTGAATAGCTAAACAAGAATTGCCGAACCAAAAGTCCTCCCAAAATCTAATTTTCTTGCCATTACCTACATTCCATCTCAGAACCAAATTTGTGACTTGTCTAGCCCATAAAATGCCTTTCCAGAAAACCGAACTATGTTCAGAACTACAAAGAAATAGGTTCGGATTATTAGTTTTATATTTGTAGTTAATCAACTCTATCCATAGTTTGTGATCAGAATTATAAAGTCTATGAATCCAGGAAGACAATAAACACATATTAAGATCTCTAATATTTGGTAAACCAAGACCTCCATACTCCTTTTCCATGCAAACCAGATTCCAATTAGCTAGGTGAAGTTTATTATGACCTTCAAAATCATTCCAAAGACACCTAGCCATGTGAGAATTAATGAGATCTAACGCCCATTTAGGAAATTTTAAAAAAAGAGAGCAAGTAAAGAGGAATACTTGCAAGGCAAGATTTAATCAGAATCAACCGGCCCCCATAAGAGAGCAACTTGCCTCTCCAACCCGCAATTCTTTTCACGATCTTATCAATAAGGGGTTGAAAATCTTCTCTCATAAGTTTGTCATAGTGCAAAGGAATACCGAGATACTGTGAGGACCCCCTCTTCCTATACCGTACTGTACGCCGTCTACTGTAGCGTATAGCACCGTATAGCAACAGGAAGCCTCGACACCGAAGATCTGAACCTAAAAATTCGATCGACGGGATCGAACCCTTAGCTTCGGACCCGGTGCAGACGCATCGATCTGGATCCTGGATCAAGAGCCCAAGATCGCGTACCAACAACACGAGTACCAAGGCACGGAAGAATAAACTACGATAATTTACATAGCGGGTGTAAACCTTGAACAAGAGTATTACGAAACCAAAAGAAGTAAAGCGACAAATGAAACAAAAGAAAGACAACCAAGAAATGGCCCGACCACCCCACAAAGCTAATCGGAGGGAGGGACTACGGCCGCAACACTCGCGAGAAAAGGGGCTCGCCATCATCGAGGACATCATCATTACCTTCCTCTGTGGAAAAAGGGTTAAGCGAGAACGGTGAGTACACGTATGTACTCGCAAGACTTTAGTGTATGGAAATATAAATAAATGCAGGCTGATTCAACAGGATAAAGCTTCTACACCGGGTTAATTGCGAAAATTTGGATTTAAAATAGTTCATCGAAAAGTAATACTTAATTTGAAAGACAGCAGTTTGAATAAAACATATTTACTGATATCACGTAACAACTGAGCTCCACAGCTGCCACCATCCATGGTCGCAACTGGGATACGAATCGACATCCATACATACTCATAATCCCATCGAGAATCATATACACATATCCACAATTCCATCAAGTACCATTCCACCACATACTTTATACCGACTCCGAAATAGATTTTCGTTTTCAAAACCAAACCAAATCTCTATACTTGATATGATTAGAGAAGATTGCTCATAACCGTGAGCACGGCTAATCGATTAGAATTATTTGATACTCTGCAGAGTTTGCGCACTTTACCCAAACACAACTCAGACTTGCATCCTGTCATCCAGGGTACACGCGATACACGAGGTATCCGATATACAAGAATGATCTATTCTTTCCCATCGTTGAGGTTATAGCCACACCCCAAAGACCGGTGACGACAAATCCACTACTATGGCGATAAGAGGCCAACCACCACTCAGGCGCCACGGAATACTCATCGTGACGACGGCGAATTGTTGGCCGCGCATTACCCCATAGCAAGGCGTACACCGTTGTATCAACAAACATGAACTGGAGCGATTCCCTGCTGCAAAAGTACAAGCGCACACACGAAGCGCATACGGGTCGTGAGGACACACACACCGCGCTTGGATCAAGCCAACACAGGAAAAGGTCCACTCTTCGGCCTACCAACAGGCATGGCTATCCTCACACTTCAAGTACTAGAATAGGCTGCCCCATCCCAAAGCATTGCGCGGTTGCACGGTGTTCAATTCAAAAACCGTCACAAGTTCGGTCCTTATATTTTTGCCTAGTGACTCAAGCGGGAACTCCACTTAACTCGCCAACCAATCGCCACCATGTTTAACTAGCACATATTATACCTCCCGCCAAGTCTAATTACCAACTAGACACTTCACATTTTTACCAATATACCTTTACGATTCACATTTCCAAAACTTTTCCAAAACCAATTACATTTATCATAATTTTGAGCATTTGGTAAGGACTGACTTTGCTCACCTCTATTGCAGTGTCTAAGCGTATGCAATTACTAAATCGTTTATACCCAAGTGACATTTTATTAAATTGTCTAACCCTACTAAGGTTATCAATGATCTCAGGGAAGTAATTGAGGGAAACCACCAAATCAGGGTATATCTACCATTCCCACAAACTAGCAATTTACTGAATATAAACAATGCATATAGTTTGAGAAATCAAAGTAGACATCGTGAAATATAGGTTTCAAGATGGTCAAAGGAGGTGCTTGCCTTGTTGTTGCACTTCGGTGATGTCCGGATGATGCTCGGTTGTTCGAGGCGGCCCGACTCGCTAGCCTCTAATCGGTCAAAGCAACAAAAGCAGCGAAAGAAATACAACTTAGCAAAAGAAAGTTTTAAATGCACCATGAAGTGCATGCAATACACAAGAATGAAGTACAACCAAGAAACCCTCAAGAAGCAGCGCTTTTCGGACAACACAACACGGCCAGACGAAACGGCCCTAACCCGGACGATCGGGTTTTGCATCCGGACAGTCCGGATAGGCGGACACTCCGGACCGTTTCGTCCGGATACTCGGACAATCCGGACACTCCGGACCATATGCCGGATACTCGGTCCTAGGGCATTTGGTCCAACTCGACGAGGAGACGGAGACCTTACCACTCCCTACAACTTCACCGCGACCCGATCTACGACTTTCAGACACCTAGCTTAACCGGAAGGAGTTCGAACTAGCCGATTCTACGAGAAAACGTCGCTAACCCGCCAAACCTCTAACTCACACCAACAACTTCTTAAATCGACATTACTACTACCCGATCTACCACTCTAGCATACCACATTCACTAATCCAAATCCCATTTTCAACCCTAGAACCACTACACCCAAAACCCTAGAATCCAAGTTCAACCCTAGCCTCCCAAATCCAAACCTAAGTCCTAATCCCCCATTGAACGACTCTAGAGCCCAAGAATCCCTTGAATCAAACCCTAAGAGAAAAGCTTACCTCCAAGGAAGATGGAGGAGGAGCAACGCGGGTGGAGGATGGGGAATGACGGCTTGGGGAGGAGCACACCGAGATGGAGGAGTCACTGGGAGGGTCACCGGCCGGTGGCTCATTGGAGAGGAGCTTCGGGGTGGTGGAGAGAACACCAAGGAAGTGGGAAACCAAAGTAGAAGAAGAAAGAATGGAAGGAGCCACGAAATGGGACTTTTATACAAAACCCCACGCCAATACCGGACTCTCGGACTCAACCGGAGACTCGGGTTGGGGTCTTCAGATAACACTAACTCGACACTCCGGACATTGGTCGGACACTCCGGGTTGGACCGCTTCGGCCAGCCCAATCGGACACTCGGACTTTGTCGGACATTCGGGTTGGATCCGGATCTCCGGACATCCAGAACTTTTGAACTTGGGCCTTGACGGCTAAAGCTTCCAGGGTTGATTACTAATTGTTCCAAAGTATTTGGAAGTTAATAGGTCACGAGCACTTGCCCAACCTAATTCGAATTTACTTATTAGCGAAATTACTTAAGTTGAAGGGTTCTTCGATCCCAAGCAAGTATGTTCACTCAAGATACGGAAATACACAAGCACAGTGTATTATTGAACAGCGTTTGAGTACAAATGTACAGTGGCTTGAGTATAGAAATACTCGGGATATTACAGTCTACCCCCCTTACAAAAATCTCGTCCTCGAGATTGCTAATCCTCTCGAAGAAAGTCGGGTATTCTCGCTGAATATGGTCTTCACGCTCCCACGTGGCTTCATCTTCTGAATGGTTGCTCCACTGGACCTTGAGCATCTTGATAACCTGACTACGAGTGTGACGCTCAGTTGTCTCGAGAATACGGACTGGATACTCTCGATACGAAAGATCAGCCGCAAATCAAGATGGTCCAATTGGGTAACTTCCGATGGAACCGAAGACTCTTCTTCAATTGGGACACGTGGAACACATCGTGAATGTCCGAAAGATGTGGCGGTAGCTCAGCCGATAAGCCACAACACCAACCTTCTCAAAAATCCGAACGGACCGATGTATCGCGGGGCTAGCTTCCGCGGACTTGAAATCTGCGAGTACCGCGGAGTGGTGAGACCTTGAGATAAACAAAGTCACCCACCTCAAAACTCAACTCGCGGCGTCGACGATCAAGATAGCTCTTTCCGACGAGACCGAGCTTCTCTCGGCCGGTCTCGAATCAAGCTAACTTGCCTTTCAGCCTCTTCAATCATGGCTGGCCAGAAGAATTGCCTCTCACCAACCTCGGACCAAAAGCAGTGGTGTTCTGCACTTCTTGCCATAAAGAGCCTCGGCGACATCTCAAGACCGACTTGATGACTGTTGTTGTAGGAGAACTCAGCAAATGGCAAGCATTTCTCCCACGACTTGTCAGAGCACAGCACACAAGCCCTTAGCATGTCTTCAAGGATTTGGTTTGCCCTTTCCGTCTGTCCGTCGGTTTGGGGATGGTAAGGTATCTTGAAGGATAGCTTAGTGCCAAGAATGGACTGCAAACTCTCCCAAAATCTGGAGGTGAGCTGCGAACCACGGTCGAGAGATTATGACTTTTGGAACTCCATGGAGCCGAACAATATTCTCGCAAATAGAGTTCCGCTAGCTTGGCTCGAGAATAGGTGGTATGAACTGGAATGAAATGAGCTACCTTGGTCGACGGTCAATGATCACCCAAATAGAGTCGTGACCGGTGGAGGACCTTGGTAGGCAGAACGAAATCCATCCCAATCTCTTCCCACTTCCACTCAGGGATCTGCAATGGCTGAAGTAATCCGGTGGCCTTTGATGTTCAGCCTTGACACGCCGGGCACACATCACAATGTCGCCACATGAGCCGCGATCTCCTTCTTCATACCTGGCCACCGTAATTGCTGCGAAGGTCTGGTACATCTTGGTGCTGCCAGGATGGACAGAGAGAGGAGTATCATGAGCTTCGACAGATCAACCCCTTGATCTCAACATTATCGAGGACATACACTGCCGCCCATGCAAGATCAGCCCATTGGACTTCACAGAAAAACACGGAGATGCGCCATTTTGATCCAATCGGCGTCTAATCTCAATCACAAGCATCATCTTGTAGTTGAAATTTGCTGAATCCGAGACTCTAGAGTGGGTTGTACGGCTAAAGCGTAAAGCGTAACCATACTCAACCACTTCTAGATTGAGCTTACGAAACTCTTCAACCGGTGAGGCGGCCAATGACACCCAAGGCATTCAACGTGTGCGACTTGCATCGAGGGCATCTGCAACCACATTCGCCTTGCCAGGATGGTAATGAATACCCAAATCATAGTCTTTGATCAGCTCTAGCCATCGACGCTGTCTCAAATTCAGATCTGGCTGCGAAAAGAAGTACTTTAAGCTTTTGTGGTCGGTGTAGATCTCACATCTGCTTCCTACGAGATAATGTCGCCACAACTTGAGAGCATGAACAACATTGCAAGCTCCAAATCATGCGTCGGGTAATTGGCTTCATGAGGCTTTAGTGTCGAGAAGCATAAGCAACCACTTTGCCCTCCTGCATCAACACACAACCAAGTCCAAGGCGGGATGCATCACAATAGACATCGAAGTTCTTGTGAATGTCGGAAGGACCAACATCGGTGCGATGGTGAGTCTATTCTTGACTCAAAACTGGACTCACAATCAGGTGACCATTCATATTTCTTCTCCTTCTTGAGTAGCGCCGACAATGGTTTAGAAATTTTGGAGAAATTCTCGATAAACCGGCGATAGTATCCGGCAAGACCGAGAAAACTCCGAATCTCAGGGACATTGCGGGGCTGCTCCCAATTGAGTACGTCTTGTACCTTGCGTGGATCAACTGCTACCCCACCTTCTGACAGGACATGCCCCAGAAACTCCACTTGCTTGAGCCAGAACTCGCACTTCATCGAACTTGGCATACAGCGATGCTCGCGAAGCTTGCTAAGCACCATATGCAAGTGAAGTGCGTGCTCATCATCATCCTTAGAGTATATGAGGATGTCATCAATGAACACCACCACAAATCTATCAAGGAACTCCATGAAGACTTTGTTCATCAGATTCATGAAGGTGGCTGGTGCATTGGTGAGGCCAAACGAAACAACTGTGTACTCGTACAGACCGTAGCGAGTGGTGAATGCGGTCTTCACGATATCCTCCGGACGGATCTTGAGCTGAAAATAGCCGGATCTCAAGTCTATTTTGGAGAAAACTCGAGCTCCGCCTAATTGGTCAAACAAATCATCGATCCGAGGGAGAGGATACTTGTTCTTGACAGTGACCTCATTCAACGGCCATTAATCAACGCACATGCGAAGAGTGCCGTCTTTCTTCTTCACAAACAGAACTGGCTGCCCAGGAGAAGAAGCTGGGACGAATGAACCCCTTCTCTCGCTTGCTCCTTGAGCTGAATCTTCAACTCGATCAGCTCATCAGCAGGCATCCTGTACGGACGCTTAGAAATTGGAGAAGTGCCAGGTAAGAGATCGATGATGAACTCCAAATCACGATCAGGTGGCAAACCTGGCAGCTCATCAGGGAACACATCAGGGTACTCACACACCACGGTACTGATCGTCCGAATGTAAAAGAGCACCGAGCAAAGGCTGACCGCTTTGGAACGAAGAAAAGGTAATGCAATGCCATCGGGGTTGACTAATGAAACGGATCTCCTGGCACAATCAATATGCCTCGATGCTTGGACAGCGATCCATACCGAATCACATCAAGACTGACGTCTCAATGTTGATAAGATCACCCCAAATTCTACCCCATTGATCTCAATTCTAACCCCTGGACTCACAAGCTCGGCGGTCAAAGCGGATCCAGGCGAACGGATCAACAAGTACTTCTCGAGGTACAAAGAATGACCTCATCTTTGAACAACAAAGCGTGAAGAAATAAAGGAATGCGACGCCCAGAGTCAAATAATACTAAGGCGGAGTACGGAATGAACAGATAACGTACCCAACACCACATCTGGAGCTGCTGCTTTGCCTCCTCTGCGGTGGCTACATTCAGTGACCATGGCCCGAGCTGGCCGCACGGAACCGGGCGCCCTGACCGCCCACTCCCACGCCACCAGATCGACTGGGACGGGCTGGTGCACCACGAGCTGTTTGCCGCTGCTCGCCGGACAGCATCGGGCGAAGTGGCCCTTCCGGCCGCAGGAGAAGCAAGTGATATGGCCAAATGGATTTGGGACCCCAAGCTGCTGTCTTGGCGGCTAGGTGATCGCACGAACTGCAGGCGGGCGAGGAGGTAAGCCACGAGACCTCTGAACTGGGCGGCGCTGAAGGCTGGAAGCAGGCCCGAGTGAAGGTGCTGGTCTGGAAGGTCCGCCATTGGCCCGGCTGAGCTGCCCACTTGCGCTATGCGGCTCTCCATAAGCGCCTTGGCGCCATCCTCAATGCTAATGGCCTTGCCCACCAAGACCTGCAGGCTAGGAATGTCATGGCCGGGCGAGCCGAAGCGGATCTCCTCGGTGAGGTGCTCCTTGAACAATGTCACTCTCCTAGCCTCGGTGGTCACCTCATCGGCAACATAGCGTGACAAATGGTTGAAGCGGTGGAGGTAGTCCATCAACGCCATAGACCCTGGCGAAGGTCGTAGAACTCCGCTTCTTGATCTCGATCAAGCCCGCTGGAACATGGAAGGAGCGAAGGCGCCTTGAACTCTGCCCATGTGGTGACTGATCTGCAGGCGAGCGACCACTGAAGTTGCTCCACCACGAAGGCTGCCGGTCCCTGGAGGTAGTAGGCGGTGTCTTGAACCTTCTCCGCATCGGTGCAACCGACTAACTCCAACTTCCCCTCCATGTCGCTAAGCCAATCCTCCGCCTCCATCGGATCTCAGCTGAAGAAAAGCTCGGCGGTCGAGTTATTGGAACTCCGACAACCGAGGCTAGCTTCTTCTTGGTATTCTTGCCCACTGGACAGCTGGACCATCAGCTCCATGGCTGAGTCTGCCGCAACATGAGTGCAGCCATATCGGGAGCAGGAGGAGGTGGAGGGAGCTCCTCACTCTGGGCATGTAGCCGAGATCGAACCCGAACCGGTGACCCACCGGTAGGGACCATCGTTGGGCCTCGCTCCCATCAAGATCGCCACGCTCTCCAAAGATCATCACCGCTGGAAGCGCACGAATCGTTTCTCCTTCGGGAGGCATCTGAAATGCACAGTTGAGTCAACTAAGCTGCAAATCAAGTGAGAATGATTGATCCCAAAGGATGCACTCATAAACACAAACACACTACAAGCATTCATTCAAAGAAGCATAAGAACCAATTCAAAAACCAACTCAGTGGAAACGACAAATAACCCTAATTACAACCACAAACATCTATCCTTAACCCATTCTTAGCTAAAACCGCATTCCTCTTAATCCTTTTGAACAAGATAGAAGAAGGAAACAAATTTTTGAAATTTGGATTAAGATCAGATTCATTTTGAAGAGTAGATAAGCGAAAAGCTATAGAATGGACAAGAATAGCATTCTACACTTTGAAAATAGAGTTTTGTACTTCAAAATAAATTTTGAGAAGAAAAATCTGTCCCTAAGTCTAACGTCCAGGCTAACTAAGTCCTCCTGCAGTCAATGGCTACGATACAGTATTTGTGAGGACCCCCTCTTCCTATACCGTACTGTACGCCGTCTACTGTAGCGTATAGCACCGTATAGCAACAGGAAGCCTCGACACCGAAGATCTGAACCTAAAAATTCGGTGATACCAGCGCTGTGAGGACCCCCTCTTCCTATACCGTACTGTACGCCGTCTACTGTAGCGTATAGCACCGTATAGCAACAGGAAGCCTCGACACCGAAGATCTGAACCTAAAAATTCGATCGACGGGATCGAACCCTTAGCTTCGGACCCGGTGCCTGTACGCATCTGATACTGGATCCCTGGATCAGTAGCCCAGTATCGCGTACCAACAACACGAGTACCAAGGCACGGAAGAATAAACTACGATAATTTACATAACTGGGTGTAAACCTTGAACAAGAGTATTACAGAAACCAAAAGAAGTAAGCGGCAGCGAAACAAAAGAAAGACAACCAAGAGCTGGCCCGACCACCCCACAGGCTCACCGGAGGGAGGGACTCTGGCCGCAACACTCGCGAGAAAAGGGCTCGCCATCATCAGGACATCATCATTACCTTCCTCTGTGGAAAAGGGTTAGCGAAGAACGGTGAGTACACGTATGTACTCGCAAGACTTTAGTGTATGGAAATATAAATAAATGCAGGCTGATTCAACAGGATAAAGCTTCTACTTGGGTTAATTGCGTAAAATTTGGATTTAAAATAGTTCATCGAAAAGTAATACTTAATTTGAAAGACAGCAGTTTGAATAAAACATATTTACGATAATGTAATAATCGAGCTCCATTTGCCACCATCCATGGTCGCAACTGGGATACGAATCGACATCCATACATACTCATAATCCCATCGAGAATCATATACACATATCCACAATTCCATCAAGTACCATTCCACCACATACTTTATACCGACTCCGAAATAGATTTTCGTTTTCAAAACCAAACCAAATCTCTATACTTGATATGATTAGAGAAGATTGCTCATAACCGTGAGCACGGCTAATCGATTAGAATTATTTGATACTCTGCAGAGTTTGCGCACTTTACCCAAACACAACTCGGACTTGCATCCTGTCATCCAGGGTACACGCGATACACGAGGTATCCGATATACAAGAATGATCTATTCTTTCCCATCGTTGAGGTTATAGCCACACCCCAAAGACCGGTGACGACAAATCCACTACTATGGCGATAAGAGGCCAACCACCACTCAGGCGACCACGGAATACTCATCGTGACGACGGCGAATTGTTGGCCGCGGCATTACCCCATAGCAAGGCGTACCGTTGTATCAACAAACATGAACTGGAGCGATTCCTGCTGCAAAAGTACAAGCGCACACACGAAGGCGCATACGGCGGTCGTGAGGACACACACACCGCGCTTATTTGCTCAACACAGGGAAAAGGTCCACTCTTCGACCTACCAACAGGCATGGCTATCCCTCACACTTCAAGTACTAGAATAGGCTGCCCCATCCCAAAGATTGCGCGGTTGCACGGTGTTCAATTCAAAAACCGTCACAAGTTCGGTCCTTATATTTTTGCCTAGTGACTCAAGCGGGGAACTCCACTTAACTCGCCAACCAATCGCCACCATGTTTAACTAGCACATATTATACCTCCCGCCAAGTCTAATTACCAACTAGACACTTCACATTTTTACCAATATACCTTTACGATTCACATTTCCAAAACTTTTCCAAAACCAATTACATTTATCATAATTTTGAGCATTTGGTAAGGACTGACTTTGCTCACCTCTATTGCAGTGTCTAAGCGTATGCAATTACTAAATCGTTTATACCCAAGTGACATTTTATTAAATTGTCTAACCCTACTAAGGTTATCAATGATCTCAGGGAAGTAATTGAGGGAAACCACCAAATCAGGGTATATCTACCATTCCCACAAACTAGCAATTTACTGAATATAAACAATGCATATAGTTTGAGAAATCAAAGTAGACATCGTGAAATATAGGTTTCAAGATGGTCAAAGGAGGTGCTTGCCTTGTTGTTGCACTTCGGTGATGTCCGGGATGATGCTCGGGTTGTTCGAGGCCGACTCGCTAGCCTCTAATCGGTCAAAGCAACAAAAGCAGCGAAAGAAATACAACTTAGCAAAGAAAGTTTTAAATGCACCATGAAGTGCATGCAATACACAAGAATGAAGTACAACCAAGAAACCCTGAAGAAGCAGCCTCGGACAACACAACACGGCCGGACGAAACGGCCTAACCGGACGGTCGGGTTTTGCATCCGGACAGTCCGGATAGGCGGACACTCCGGACCGTTTCGTCGGATACTCGGACAATCGGACACTCCGGACCATATGCCGGATACTCGGTCCTAGGGCATTTGGTCCAACTCGACGAGGAGACGGAGACCTTACCACTCCCTACAACTTCACCGCGACCCGATCTACGACTTTCGTACACCTAAGCGAACCGGAAGGAGTTCGAACTAGCCGATTCTACGAGAAAACGCCGCTAACCCGCCAAACCTCTAACTCACACCAACAACTTCTTAAATCGACATTACTACTACCCGATCTACCACTCTAGCATACCACATTCACTAATCCAAATCCCATTTTCAACCCTAGAACCACTACACCCAAAACCCTAGAATCCAAGTTCAACCCTAGCCTCCCAAATCCAAACCTAAGTCCTAATCCCACCATGAACGACTCTAGAACACAACAATCCATGAATCAAACCCTAAGAGAAAAGCTTACCTCCAAGGAAGATGGAGGAGGAGCAACGCCGGGTGGAGGATGGGGAATGACGGCAGGGAGGAGCACACCGAGATGGAGGAGTCACCGGGGCGGGTCACCGGCCGGTGGCTCGCCAGAGAGGAGCTCGGGGTGGTGGAGAGAACACCAAGGAAGTGGGGAAACCAAAGTAGAAGAAGAAAGAATGGAAGGGAGCCACGAAATGGGACTTTTATACAAAACCCCACGCCAATACCGGACTCTCCGGACTCAACCCGGAGACTCCGGGTTGGGGTCTTCGGTAACACTAACCCGGACACTCCGGACATTGGTCCGGACACTCCGGGTTGGACCGCTCGGCCAGCCCAATCCGGACACTCCGGACTTTGTCCGGACATTCCGGGTTGGATCCGGATACTCCGGACATCCCAGAACTTTTGAACTTGGGCCTTGACGGCTAAAGCTTCCAGGGTTGATTACTAATTGTTCCAAAGTATTTGGAAGTTAATAGGGTCACAGGCACTTGCCCAACCTAATTCGAATTTACTTATTAGCGAAATTACTTAAGTTGAAGGGTTCTTTCTGATCCCAAGCAAGTATGTTCACTCAAGATACGGAAATACACAAGCACAGTGTATTATTGAACAGCGTTTGAGTACAAATGTACAGTGGCTTGAGTATAGAAATACTCGGGATATTACAGATACTTAATTGGGAAATAGCTTACTTTACAACAAAGAATGTTGGCATAAAGGTCAGTTTCATCTTTATCACAACCAATGGAAACCAACTCGCTTTTGTGAAAATTAATTCTCATGCCAGACATTTGCTCAAAGCAAGTCAAGAACCATTTGAGATGCAAAACATTTTTTTCATTATTTTTAACAAAAAGAAGGGTATCATGCGCATATTGCAAACTAGTGATCCCTCCCGGACAGAAATCATCACATAAACCCTTTATCAGGCCTAAACCAGCAGCTTTATGTAAAATTCTAGTGAAAACATCGACAACCAAGTTAAACAGGAGAGGAGACAAAGGATCACTAGTTTGTCATCGCGATATAGCATTTCCACAGTAAAAAAGCACTTTAGCCAAAAATTTGTCATCGCGGATTCTTACGGGTATTGCTAATTTGAGGTTACTCCCATCAATTCTTTGATGACGACACATCTAGGTGTTGTCACATGCCCCCACCCCTCCCTTTACTCTTCCCTTCTCTTCCCATTTCTAGACCTCCCTTCTCATCTAATACAAAAAAAAACAGATAAATTGAATACAAAACTTTTGGTTCAAAAACTTTCAATTCAAAAAAAATAGATTCAAAAAATTTCTGGTCCAAAACTTTTGATTCAAAAACTTTTGGTTTGAAATGTTTCGATTCAAAACACTTTCAGTTCAAAACTTTCGATTCAAGAAACTATAGGTTCAAAAACTTTCGGTTCGAAAAGTTTTGATTAAAAAACTTTAAAAAAGTGTTAAAACATACTTCCTATTAAAAAAGTTAGGGAAAAATATGAAAAAAAAAACTTGTTTGAGTTTGAGTGAAGGGAATAGGTGAGTAAAGGGGATGCCGCCAAGTATCGCGATGAGAGAGCCATTTAATGGGGAAGGGAAGCAGGAAAGAATGTAGTTGCTACCAAATGTCACCATAAGAGAACGTAATAGGATTGTTAGGAAACTCGGCCCATGTGGCCCATGTGGACTCTCCCGAAACCCTAGCAGTAGGTTATAAATAGGAGGCAGGGGGTCACCCCATTGTACACGTGGAAACAGAATAATAAAGCAGAGCAGTTTCTCCTCATATTGTGTCTCTCTCCCTCTCTCTCTATTCTCCAGTTTAGATCTATTAGGCAACCCCGGACTATTCGATAGCAAGGTTGTCTAACACATTATCAGCACAACGTTCTACCGGCGAACAGATTGAAAGGTGAGAAAAGGTGAGTACGAGGATTGATCTAATCGCTCGTTTGTATTTTTTGCTTTTAATCTACGCATCTACGTGGCACGAAGCTACGAGTTCGCGATGATTATGGTTTTCAATATACAGTGTGATTGCATACACAGTACAAATTACTGTACACAAAGTTACAGCACATATCATCCGGCACAAAGCCGGCCGGCCAAACAACCCTGCAATGGCTCGCAGCCGCGCTGGTGTGGAGCCGACCATCGAAGCACACTGCCGCCACCAGCTGCGACAACACCGCCCGCCCTGCCGCGCTGCCACAGAGCAACCACTCGAAGTGGCGTAGACCAATCCGGCCTGAAGCGCCGTCGTACCCCAGCCTCCCCGTCGCACGCACCGATCCCGGAGCGTCGCTGGCCCGTGCTTGAGCTCGCAGCCGTTCGGCCCGCACCTCAGTGCCGCCGAGCCCCGCCGACGTGACGCCACGCTCGCAGCACGCCCGTCGCCGCTCTGCCGAAACACCGTTAGCCCGTCCGCAGCGCCGCCGCGCTCACACGCAGCACGTCGGCCTCGAAGTGCCGCCGCCAAGCCCGTTGGCCCCGCACCGGATTACCGCACGAAGCGCGCCGGCCTAGCCTCGATAACGCCCGGCTACGCGCACCGCTGCCGCGCACCACCGATGGCTCCGCCCGCACGGCCCGCACCGTCGCTTACTGGCGGTGGCGCTTGATCTGCCGCCACCGCCTCGACCATTTGTTGGACACGAAGTCCAATGAACATGAACTTGAAATTATCTGTTTCAATCGGCATTGTAGCCGACCGGGCCCCAAGCAATTCTCAAAACCGGATTGAAATCGGGGTTGCGCATGGGGGGAAGGGGAAAAGACCCCCTTGCCCTCCGGTTTTATCCCTTTGTTTTTTTTTCTATTTTTCCTTTTTTCGAATTGATTGGAAATTCAGAAAATTGATCAGAAATTCTGAAAAATTGCCAGAAAAATATGAAAATTCCCAGAAAATTGAAGAAAATTTTATGGCTCTGTTTTAATTTCTGTATTTATGAATTTTTGCATGTACTTTCGCATTGATTGCCCTATTGAGAATACTGGAAATTAAAGCACGCCGCACGAAGCAGCCACCGTCGCGCTAGGAAGACCGACGCGCATGGAACTGACTGCGCCGCACGCATGGAACTGACTGCGCCGCGCGCATGAAGCCGCGCTATGCCGATCGCACGAAGCAGATCGCGCAAAAGAAACCGATCGCACAAAGCCGATCGTGCACAAGAATCCGATCGCATACATGAAACCGATCGCGCGCTTGAATTTGATCGCATGCACGAAGCCGATTACATACATGCACGAAGCAGCATTTATGAATCTTGCATTTATGAATCTTGTATTTATGAATCTTGCAATTATTGCTTTCTTTTAGTTTGCTGGAAATTCATGGAAAATCAATTATGCATTTTACTGAATCTTGCATCCACTCTCTATTAGATTACACGAAGTAATCTAATGAAAGAACCTTGTGAATATGCAAATATCTGGCATTGTCAAACGTGAGTTTGAAGAACTGACCCCGAATGGTCAAAACTATCTAACATGGGCATCAGATTTGAAAATCATACTTGCGAGCAAGAAGCTCCAAGCTGCCACCGGCCTAGGGTCCTCGACGGACGCACAACCTACTGCCGTGCAAAGTGATCAAATCTTGCCATTTTTCTCAGGCATCACTTTTACAGCCACTCTAAAAGAATAAATACATGGCTGAGGTGAATGCACTTGAGTTATGAACTGCGCTTTAGAAGCGGTTTAAGAAGCTCAAGTTCACCATCTTGCTCCAAGCACAGCAAGATTAGGTTCGCCTGAAGTTTGCAGACTACAGAACAGTGGTTGTTAGTTAATTTTTAATTGAAAGATCTAGAAGAGCATACATTTTCTCATGAATAGAATTGCTATTTATTATTTATTCCAGTATTCTATATTTGTAAGCAATGTCTGAATTATTTTACCACTGTCTGATTAGAATTATATTTCTTTTCATCTAGAAATCGGGTAACGCCCAATGGAGAAAATATGCATTGTTGATAATGGCACAACAAATACCATCTTAAGAGAGTCAAAATACTTCCAGACGATCACGAAGAACGCTGAAAGAATTACGACAATCGCAGGAAGTGATACGCATATAATAGGCTCTGTAAGAGCCACAATTATATTGCCAATGGGTACAACTTTGGTAATTGAAGAAGCCCTCCTGTACCCTGAATTAACACGTACTCTCTTAAGTTTTAAAGATATCCGCGCCAATGGGTTTTACGTAGAAACCAATGAAGAAAATGGCAAAGAGCATTTGTGCATTGTGAAGCATGCGGAATATGAAAAAATTGTATTAGAAAAATGTCCCTCATATGAATCTGGGTTGTACTACACGAGAATCAGTGCACACACAGTGTATACTTCTTTGAAGACTGTATTTAGAAGCTCTGAATTATTTTCTTTATGGCATTGTAGATTAGGTCATCCTGGTCTTAGATTGATGAGAAATATAGTAAACAACTCACAAGGTCATGACATTAATGTTAAAAATGTCCCGAATCATAAAGATTTTGTGTGCCATGCATGTGCCATCAGGAAATTAATAACAAGGCCCTCTGTTATGAAAGTGAAACATGAAATCCCTGCATTCCTGGAACGCATTCAGGGGGATATTTGCGGCCCGATTCAGTCCTTGTCAGGGCCGTTTCGGTACTTCATGGTGCTCATCGATGCTTCCTCGAAATGGTCGCATGTATGTTTGCTGTCAGCAAGGAATCATGCATTCGCAAAGTTGATCTCGCAGATCATCAGAATTAAGAGTGCTTTTCCTGATCATCGCGTAAAGTCCATTCGAATGGACAATGCCGGCGAATTTACTTCCAAGGCATTTGATGATTATTGCACAAAGAATCGAATAAGCTGTTGAGCACTGCATCGCACGTCCATACGCAAAATGGGCTAGCTGAAGCACTAATAAGGAGGATTAAGTTCATTGCCAGACCGCTCTTGTAGAGATTAAACTCGTACATTGAACCTTTTCGCACTGCAATATCGTTCTTAAATAATTCTAATCAACGAGTAGCAACATATAAGAAATATTGTATTGCAATGGATGTAAGTCCACGTATGTTTGGTTTGGATATGCCAGTTAGATAGAACTCAATTTACTTGATGCTTAAGTCACTCCTACCCTATAAGGACACATTTTATTTTTTTATTAGTACACACTATCGTAGTCGGAATGGTCAACCGCTACACACAGAGCAACATTGGTTTGTTGCTGATTACTTGTTGTTATGTTTGAAACTATTTTTATGATTCTACTATTGCTTTGTATGAAGTTTATTACTCAACCTCTCCTTTAACTCTGCATCATATTCTAGAAATTGCTACTTACTTAAGGAACCACGAAAATGTCAGTATTTTGCGTGAAACTGTTTGTGCTATAAAAAAATAAAATATTGAAATATTGAAAAGAAATTCCTATGTTATATGCATTTGCATTTATTTTAGATCGTAGAGCTAAAGTTCGAGGATTTGGTAATGTTCTCTCACTTCTAAGTGATGCCGTGGTCACTGATTATTCTGGTTATTTTTCAAATGTTCGTGCTAACGTATCTCAAACTTATGCTAAGTACGATCAGAAGTTTGGTGGAGTTTGCTTGCAGCGACCTCCACCAGGAAACACAACAGGTAAGAACAAGTTGTGTGGGGAAAGATATGGGGTGCAGATGGCTCTACCTCAAGGAGTTCAAGTACACCAACGTCAAGTGCGGACACAACAACAGATGGTGGGGAGCTAGCTGCCTATCTCAACAGCGATACTGTCAACTACCAAGAGCAACAAGAGGAGGACTTCAACATTTTGTAGTGGTGGCATGAGCACAAGATAACATATCCAGTGCTTTTCATATTAGCACGGGATGTGTTAATAGTTCCTGTTTCCACGATTCTTTAGAGTCTGCTTTCAGTCTATCTAAAAGAATAATCGAGAAGAAAAGAACAAATCTAACAAGTGAGATAGTGAAAATACTTCTCACTGTGAAAAATTGGGAACAAGCTGATCAGCGAGCTCAACACACTATAGAAAATGTTGAGCTGGCGAGACGTTTGAAAATCTTTATCTAGATAGTCAGGAAGAATAATTGTAATCTTCACATTTTTTCCTGCATCACTGAGCTACAATAGGCTATGCCTTTTTTTTTCTTTGCCATGGTCTTCTCATGTTGATTATTTACTTGGCAAAGTTTTAACAAGACAGCCAAATATTAATAAATCTTATTATTTAATTTTAATTATTTGTCTCCTTTTAATTTTATTTCATATTTTTAGATTTTTCTAATTTACAAAGATTTTCTGCATTTTTTCAAACTTTTACAATTTTCTAATTTTTCTATTTTTTTCCATTTTCCAATTTTTTGAATTGTTTTACGCCAAACGGGTCGCCTCGACCCAGCCCGTCGGCCCACAAGAGCCCGTGCCTAGCCCAACTGGTTTGTGCTTGGGCCGCGGGTGCGGCATGTGGGCCGGCACGGCACGACCGCTTGCTAGCTGTGCCTTAACAGGCGTGATGTGCCAGGCGGCCCATTTGGCTACCACTAAGAAAGGTTTCACTTCTCGACGAATTTCACTCTAAATTCGTGAAATTCGCTCGTACCACTCCGGTTTAGAAAACGATTTTGTTTGGTTTACTGTTCAAATTCAAAAACTTCAAAAAATTTGAAAAAATCTATCCAAAAGTTTCGTAAAATTAGTATTAACAGCTTTATGACCTATGGTGTGGATAATTTTTGGGAAAAAAAAAAGGAAGTTTGAAATTTTGCAATTTTTTTTGCAATTTTTTCCAAATTTTCAACTTGTCGTCTATTTTTGCCGAAAACCGCTTGAAATTCGCCGCTTTTCAAGCGGTTTTCGAACTTTTCATTTGAATTTCGCTCCAGGTTTAACAAGATTTCAAATTTATTTCAATTTTTAACGAATTTTGATACTATCGGCTTGTCAAAATCGAGGTCGAGAAGTATTGTTAACCCTGCCACTGAGCCCCTTACCGCGCAGGCGCAGCAGGGAATCGTTGGCGCGAAGCGAAGCAAAACAAGACGAGACGCTACAGAATCAGCACGTGGGAAAGCGTTTTGTGCGCGTGTGTGGTCGCCGCTTATGCAGAGTTTCAACAAGAAAACCATTCCATTCACTATAAGAACATCTTTACAGGGTAACAATTGCAGGGCAGGCAACATGTTAAACGCAGCTGTTCGCACTTCAGACTAAGGCATGATCAAGGTACAAGAATCGACTTTTTAATTAATGGCACAAAGAACAGCTAGCTACCCTACGAATGATTCATATGCATTATGGTATACATCAGCTATCTTAACAGCACCGAGTTGCAGTCGGTAAGCAGCTTGACGTGCATGCCTTTCTCCTCACATGAAATCCATGGAGTCGTTTAGGGGCTGACCGCTCAGCGACTGGCCTCCGTTCGAAGAATTCTGGGGACGACTTGGATGATAATGCTGACCCTGGTGGCCGCCTAAGTAGTGCATCTGCTGCGGTTGCGAGAAATAGGTCGGCATCTGCTGCAGCTGTAGTCCTCCGTTGATGGCGTTCCCGTTCATGTTTGGAACTTGGCTTGCCGCTATCTTAAGCCGTTGGACTTCTTCCCTCAGGGCATCGTTCAGAGCTGCATGAAACAAAAAGGGGGCTTTCAACAGGTTGCTTGCTTAACTAGATGAGTATATATATATATATATATATATATATATATATATATATATATATATATATATATATATATATATATGGTCATGACATGACTGATTCGATCTCAAATGCCTTGTAATGTTCTCGAAATAGTAAGGCTTTCTTTCTGAGCCTATATGACAACGACTAAAGAGCTTCCAAAAGAAGACTGTGACATACCATCTCGAAGTTTAGCTTGTTCTTCCATGGACTGCAACCGGAGTTTGAGCTCTCTGTTCTCCGTAGTTAAACCAGAAGTATCCCTCTGGATTACAAATAAATTTCAACACAAGAATGAAGAGTATTAGATATGCGCTGAACAAAAGGCGTTATTAACATAATCCAACAAAACATTCAATAGGTCACTCTCAAAGTAAACCAAAGTTTAAAAAAAACGCTAGCTAACAGGCCTGACGAGCAATCACAAACACAAACTTCTCAGAATGAGTACGAGTGGAGTAGCAACTTAAATTCATCCTATTTATAAAATAGCTGTAATAATAAGAAAAAAAAACGACCAACTTGCCTAAAGAAATCACCAGCTAAAATTGAATCCGGATTAACTCTTACTGAATCACTTTCACTAACTTATTTCTTTTTCCTGGCTAAATAAATCGTTCAGTACTAGCCAAGCTTTGTCAAGAAAAAGATATTTCTTCGGTTACTATCCCCGACTACCAAACCAAAGCTTCAGCATAACACCACCCATATGATTCCACATTTCCACCATCTTCAATCAAAACAGCTTTCAAATACAGTATCACTTACCCTGTTTCTGACATGACTGAACTATCAACTACAGAGGCACTTGCATCATTACCCTACTTTTAGGTGCAATAAATCCTCTAGTAGTCACATCAACTACAAGAACACTCTAAGACAAAATCATTGTGGCCACCCACATAATTAGCCCAAGTAATAATAGCAGCACCGTCATTACGTCGAGTTAATCACACGAATCTCAGCATAGTAGCTAACAAAATATTAGACGCAGCCGACACTTTATCAGATACTATACCGTGCTAAGAGCGTTGCAACAGAACAATGATTAGAGACTGAAATGGAAATATATTACATCCCAAGACACGCAAGGCTATATGTCCGGCACATAACTTGCACAGAATCCAAGTACAGCAAAAATATATTACAACGGTTTCATCCCCTGATGACCGTCCAAAATGAGAAACTTGTCTACCCAAACCTCTAGTCCTCCTTGTTGTAGTAGTAGTAATAGTAGGTGTCCTCTTGCAGGTCCTGATCTTGCATTTCACCCTCAACCCAGGCCTCATCGGCAGCTCTACAAGTCTCACCTTCTAAGCAAAGGGAGATTTAAGCAATAGTACAGACGTACTCAGCAAGTATTAATAACAAAATGCAATGACATGAATTTTTCCTCACAATTTTCACATAAGCTCACTTTCCCTCAAAATCCGTTTTTTTTTTACAGAAAATAGGTTTTCTTTAAAGGTTGTTTATTTTACATTTTCTAAAAGCAGCTCCTAACATTGTATACGAGATAGACTTAGCTTCCGTAGTCTCCAATCCAACAGACTAGCATGAATTCATGATTTTAACCCTGCGCAGGTTTGTATCACTTTACCCATAGTGACCCCATAAAAGAGGCCCCATAATGATTATCACTAATTCAGTATTTGATCTCCAACCCTGTTACTGGAGAGGGAACACCTATCCCATGATGTCTCGCTCTCGCAGATAACAGTTGTACTTCGACCTTAGACTGGCAGTAACTCTACCCATGGCTTCAAATATACCGCCACTACTTTGGCCTGCACCTCCGGGCCTACCGGGATATCCCAGAGGTACGCCCTTAAATTACTTACCCAATGTGGAGATTCTAATACTTTCACAGGACAACATTTTCTGATCGATTTCTGTAGCGACCCGCCCAATTAGCCCCGGGTAATTAGCAACAGCTGCCATTACCCCAGGTTAATTAAGCGAATCTCGGCATAGTGGCTAATAAAATAACGGGCGTCCCGGTACTTTATTAGCTACTATACCGTGTTCAGAGTGTTGCAACAGAACAATAATTAGAGACTGAATGTAATTATATTACAAACCAAGCCACGCAGGGCTACAAGTTCGATACATAATTAGACAGGATCCAAGTACAACATAAGCATAAGACATAACTACTAGTTACACAAAAGACCGACGCAGTGTAATACAGCTACTCAGCACTTTATTCTCCCTGGTAGTCCTTCGCGTAGGTTTGGTTCTGCGGATGACCCTCACTCCAAGTCTCATGGTCGGACCAATTGGGATCCACATCCCAACCAGAAGCTTGACCCTCGTAATGTATATCTAGCAGGGGAGAGTTAGCAAGAGTGAGTACAGAGTACTCGGCAAGTAATAGTATAGAATGCAATACATGAGTTTTTCCTCCCTTTTTCCAAATCCAAATTTACCTCCTTCCCAAAAATCTGATTTTTATTGGAAATAGGTTTTGATTTTCTTTAAGAGTTGCACATTTTAATTCAAGAGACTACTAACACCCGTATATGAGGCAGACTTAGCTTCCGTAGCCTCCAATCCAGGAGACAGGCATGAATTCATGATTTGACCTGCGCAGAGTTTGTACCACTTTACCCATAGTGACCCCTAGCATGAGAGGCCCTGCAGAATGTTTATCACTAGTCCAAGTATTAGATCTCCAACCCTGTTACCCGAGTCGCGGATTCCTTCACTAGGCAATCCCGGCCATGGCTAACAGCTTGTATCGAACTATCCAGGCTACCGTAGCAAAGACAAGCGATACTCAACCAAAGGCTTTATTCATATATAGCCCGAAAGAATCAACCGCATGGTGATATTCTGTGTCCTCACTGGGCCTTCAAGCATACCCGGCTTCACACGCGTATTTATCTACTCTTACCCAATGTGGAGATCATAATACCTTCCTAGGACAACCTTTCTCGTCGCTTCCACACACTATGGTTGATCTGAAAATACGGCTCATTGCCCGAGTGTAGTTGGTTATTCTTATATCATAACCTATGTAGAGGGTCCCATGGCCACATTCCAAGTACCTTGGCCCTCTACCCACCATATTAACACCACACCAACATAATAAATAACACAAGCCACCGCTCCATCAATTTGGACTTGCCAACACACTCCACACCTCATCATCATCCATACTTTCGTTTCCACCACACCACATTTCCACCCATATTCAATCGGTACTTTCAAATTATATATAAAGTGTGCAATGCATGAATGATACTCGTAATAATCGAAATCAAGTTGAAAACATTTAATGAAATTTGCTCAAAGGAAATCTTGCCTGAAGTAGGATTTGCAAGTACGGCCTCGCTCGAATACAGAGGTGGTTGGTACGACTGGTTCGGTTCTGGACCTGACAAATACAACGTATCAACTCTACGGGAATTAACCCACAAAGAACCTTACAGATCTCGAATCGGCGGACAACGCTTACTCACTAAACCCACTGACTTAACCCGATCCATAATATTCTAGCAGCAATGAACATAGCAATTCAATTAATACAACAATAAACAATTTACACAATTATTAACTACTAACTCGCAAATTTTAGAAATTAAGTAAAATTTTCCTACGATATGAATACGGTGATTTAACCTACGTTAAAAGCACGAAGAACAACAATTTCCTATTTTTCTTTTCTTCTTTCTTTTCTTCTCTTCTCTTTTCTTTTCTCTTCTTTCCTTTTCCTTTCCTTTTCTCATTCTTTTCTCCTTTCTTCTTTTCTCTCACCCCTTCCCTTTTCTTCTCTGGCGAAGGCCTCTCGCCTGGCTCCTTCGGTTTCTCCTCCTGCGCTTCTTCACTCGGCCTCCTGCTCCACTGCCTCACCGCCGCCGCTCTCCCACCCTGCCTCTCTCTCTCTCTCTCTCTCCCCTCCCCTCCCCCTCCCCCTCCCCCCCCCCTCCCTCCCTCCCTCTCTCTCTCTCTCTCTCTCTCTCTCTCTCTCTTCTGGTCCTCCCCTGGGCCGACCGCCTCCCTGCGCCAGAGCCGCCGCGACTCCTCTCCTCTACGGCTAAGTCCTCTCTACTTCTCCATCCCTCTTCCTCCTTTCTCGGCGTTACCGCCGCCTCCCCATGGCTGGCCCTCCCCGGCCATCTCCTCCCTCTACCCCTCTCTCTCTCTCCCTCTCTCTCTCTGTCAATTTGGGACGCCGAACTCCTCCCCTTAATCTCTCTTCCTCTACTCCCCTTTCTCCTTACCTGCCCTAATGGCCAACTAAAGAACAGATGCTACTTGATCTAATTGTTTGTCTCATTTTACGATTGCATTACTTTTGATTTCGCATTTGGTTAAATGGTAAGAACAGATACTACTCGATCTCTTGCGGTTTCTATTCTACCGATTGCTCTACCTTTGATTTGTTATTTGGTCGATGATGCATGCTTTAGAGGGACGGCTAGGCACGGTCTTAAGCAACCCTAGAGCTTTACTGAGACCACGGACCATCGATCTACTCATTGTGCACTGGAGGGAGTAGTTCAGCTACTGCTATTACTAGGATTGGCTGTGCACCTGGGAGATCGGTTGGGTTCTTGGGGATGACAGTGCTGGTTCGGTTCTTGGGGTACTCCTTGCTCCTTGCTCCTTTTGCGATTCAATGGATCTTGGGGACCTCCTGCTTCAGTGCTTGGGGATCCTTCTGGTTCGGTTCAGTGCTCCTTCAGACTTGGTTGGTTCTTGTGGATCCTTCTTGTTCTGGCTTGTGGTCCCTCCTGGTGCTTGCTTGGTTCGGTTCTTCTTGAGGACCTCCTATTCCTGGCTTGTCTTGGGGAACCTCCAGCTTCAGGCTCCTTCTTGCTCCTTGGTCTCTTGAGCTCTCTCTGACCGAGTGTGTTTGCTTGCTCTGGTTCTTGGTTTCGGCTGGGAGCTGGGGAAGGAAGAATGCTTACTAAAAAGGGGAAGGAAAGGGACGGGTGGCAGCCGTGCCCCCTCCCTTGTTGCCACGAGTCTTTCTGGTCGCTAGGTAGGGCATGCATTTGGGCGTTGGCTGTGAGCTGGCTGCAAGGCATGGAATGGTCAAATGCATGGAGTTGTCCAGTGGGTAAAGCAGGGCTCCAGGGGTTGTGTGGTTACTTGGTCAAGTTACTGAGTTACCTCTTGGCTCCTTTTTACTCATTTACAACACGGGCAATGCACTATTAACTGATCTACACGGCTACGGATACCCGCAATCCGACAGGTAAGTACGGATTGCCGAGTGATGAACCGATCTAGCGAGAGGTGCCGACCCGACCCTTACGGTCTGGTATCTCGGTGATCAATACCTCGCATGCGGGTCTGACGGCAATCCTCTTTTCTATTTCTATTCGCTCTATTCGCATTTTTAAATTTTACACTAACAAAGAACACTAATTAATAACCTCATTAACCACTAATACTATTATTTAACTAGTTAATATAGTGGATCCTTACAATTTCACACTATGGTTGATAATGAATTTACGGCTCATTGCCCAGGTGTTATTTGTTTGACCTTATATTATAGCATATGTAGAGGGCCCCATTGGTATGACAATCATTCTCATCGGCGCTCTCTACCCACGATAATAATCATACGCCATGACTAAATACCAGTTCCTCAACTCAACCAATTTACAAATTTTCCAATGCCAACCAAATATCATTTCTAATTCATTCACTTATCCATTTCTCAACTCAACAACCAGACCATACTCCAATCGTGTCCAATTTCACATTTTCAATTTAAACATATACTTTTCCATGCATGAATGATATAATATTATACTGAAATCATTTAAAGACATTTAATAACAATTGATCAAAGGAAACTTGCCTAGTATAGAAACGAAAGGTACGACCTCGCACGACCTTTGGGGTAGGTGGTCTGACTGGTTCGGTTCTGAGCCTAACAATTATAAAACATTAAATCTACAGGGATTAAATCTATAACAACCTTGTGATGCCCATATTTTTCATGAGTAACACCTTAACTAACCCTTCTAACTTGACCCATATTTTATAATTTTAGCAGCAATAAATACAACAATTTAATTAATGCAAATTTTACACAATTATTAACTATTAAATCGCAGCTTTTAGGAATTAAGTAAAATTTTTCCTACGATCAAAATATGGCGATTTAACCTAAGCGGATCGCACGAAAAACTAAAATTTTCCTAATCCCCCCCCCCCCCCTCTTTTTCTTTCTGTTTCTCCTCTTTTCTTTTCCTCCCTTCTTTCTTTTTTCCTTTTCCTCCTCCCTTTTCTTTCTGTTCTCCCCTCTTTCTTTTCTTCTTTCTGGCCGTAGCTGGCTCGGTTCCTTCGGTCTCTCCGCTCCTTCAAAACAAGCTCACTGACTCGCCTACTCGGCGACCGCCTCCCCTCTTGGCGCCGACTGGGCTGAGCGCCACTGCCTCCTCTCTCTGGCTGCCTCCACACCGGCCTCCTCTCTGTGGCCTCTTCTCTATTCTCACCCTCCCCCTACTGCTCTACTCCCGGCCGACTCCCTCTCCTCTTGGCCAGCTACACCTCCGGTCGATCTCTCTCCCCCTCCTGCCGGTCTTCTCTTCTCCGGCCCTAGCCAGCCGGTCACCCTCTCTTCTCCCTTCTGCCCTATTGGCTGAATCTCCCCCTCTCTTCTCTACCCTCTTCCACGGCCGGCCTTCCCCCTTCTTATATCGGCCACCGACCCTGAGCCGATCCACTCTCTAATCCCCCCTCTACTCTACCTCCCTCTATTGCTTCACTTCTCTACTGGAACTATTACTCGATTGCAAGATTTTGCTTTTATTGCACATTTTTTATTGTTGCAAGAAATTAAGCTAAGCCTAGAGCTTCCCCCTACTGAGGCCAAGAACTACTCGATCCACTTGCTAGCTACTTGATCTACTGCTTCTTAGTGTACTAGTAGTAACCTTATTGCTAATGTGCACCTAGGGTTGGTGGTTTGAAGGTGAAGAAGCTAGGTTCGATCCGGGGACGAAGATGATGGGGTGGTCGAGGTATGGTTCGGTTCCAGGCTCTACCACCGTTCTTCTTGCTCCTCGCTCGGTCCAGCTTCACTTCTGGTTCTTGGGGGTTGCTCCTGGTTTGTGGCTTCTCCTCCTGCTCTTTGCTTCTTGGTGTGCACCGGCTTGGAGGTTCCTCCTCCTTGGCCAGCTGGAACTCCTTCTGGCTCCAGTTCTTGAGGATTTCTTCTTGCTCGCTCTCGGCTGTGGTGGTTGGCTCTTTGTGGTGTTTTCTCGGTCAGCTGAGAACTGGGAGTGCTGTCTGCTGGTTGCCTTGGGTTCTCTCGGTTAAGAAGGAAGGGAGTAAAGCTGCTTGAATGCTCGGCTGCAAGTGGAGGCATGGCCTTGAGTCCTTGACTGGGTGGCTGAGCTTCCGAAGGGGGATGCACCTCCTGTGCTGGTCTTGGCTGGCTTGGTTGCTTTGCTTTGGCTGTATTGAATGGTCAAAGTTACCTCCTTGGTTCCTTTTACCAAGTTACTAAATGGGCATTGCACTACTATTTGGCTCAAAGATGCTATGGACACCCGTAGTCCGAACAGGTAAGTTGAGATTGCCGTATGATGAACCCAATTCTAGCGAGAGGTGCCGACCCGGCCCCAACAGGTCTGGTATCTCAGTGATCGATACCTCGCCTGCGGGTCTGAGGGCAATCCTCTTCTAAATTTATTCGTGCTATTCGCACTTTGAATTTTATAAAAGCAAAATACGTTAATTAATATTCTAATTATTAATTAATGCTAATATTTGTCTAATTAATACCCTAAGGAATTTCAATCATCAAATAAAGGAGTTCACAATCTATTTATTGCAATGCTCGAGCTACATTATCCTAAAACAAAAGGTTACACATATTCGTTTACTCGTTATCACTTGGCCACAGCTAACTAGGCAAGCATCAATGCTATCCATATAGAGCCAGAAGTTCAATTTGCAATTGCAATCACATAGATCAGCTTATTCTGCTCCAGAACATTCAGCTGTAGGTAAAACTGTTCTAAATTTACCCTGAACACTATGAATTTTTTTACTCAAAACTCGCACACCCTATCTTTGTGTAACTAGGAATTAGAATGCGCTGGAGTGAGAGGATGAGGTTAGCTGCTCAAGGGTTATATAGTAAAAAAGAATTATAGTATTCATAATGTAATTGGGTTTATCACATGCCACTGTATGCACATTTTTATATCCGCTGCATGCTCATTTATTAGTACACAGTACATACAGCTAGAAATTTACTTGATTTGTGATATCTTTAGTAGACTGTCATAAAAATAATAAATCAATCTTGGACAGCTAACCTAGTCTAATGCATACTGTGAAAGCAACTTGCAAACTAACCTTTTTCTCCTAATACTCATGATAATTTATATCTTCAGCACAGCAAGAAAATTTTAGAACATAGTTATGTATAAAATTTGAATCCATTACAAATACATTGAAGGTGGGTGGGCATAAAATTATTCACTATAAAGAACAGTAAGACAAGCAGAGAAATAGAAGTTCATAAAAAATTGCTAGTCCTGAGGAAGTGAAATTCGCAAGTACAAAATTACAAACAGCACTAATAAGTGAACAAAATTCAACCAAAAGGAGACTAACCCCAAAAGGATCATATCATCCAGTATTAGGGGTGAAAACGGAACGGAAAGTTTCCGACCGTTCCGAAGAAAAACGGAAACAGAAGCTCTTTTTTTCGGAAACAGAAACGGAAAATACCAGTACAGAAACGGAAACGAAAATGGGGAGCCAATTCAGGTGAAAACGGAAACGGAAACAGAAATTCCGTATAAGTGAAACCGGAATCTAAAAAAGGAAATGGGCTTTAGCCCAAAAATGAGAAGGGAGAGTTTATATTTATTTTCGAATTAAAATAATTTCATAAATACAAATGGTTTTATATAAAATAAAATTCTGCAAAAATTCTCAAAAATACTTTGGAACATTTTGAACCTAGAAAATTTATTTTCAGCATAATTTTTTAAATTTTTTGTAAATAAATTAATTTTATAAATCTAAAAATAGCAAAATGGTATTTATAAACTCCAGAAAATCCAAGATAAATCTAAGAAAATCATAAATGAACATCGAACAATAATATACAAATTCTAGGGTATTAAACCTTTGTATTTAGTGGAGCAAGAGGATATCAATGATAATTATATGAATGAGGACATGATGGTCTGATATGAGACAAATAACGTGCCTTCAGCTGACAAACTTGAGAAAAATTTTCTAGTGATACCAGTGAACATAACACTAATCTTGTGTCCAACTTGGAGGTGGAATGGGCTACATTGTTCTTGTGATCATATATATTGTGATTCTCTGCTATGTTCTTGTGGAATTTTATGCTTTCGTTTCCGCATCCGCTTCGTTCCGTTCCGCATTCGTTTCCATCACTATCCGTTTCCAGGGTTTCCGATTTCGTTTCCGTTACCAGTAAAAAATGTGGAAACGAAAACGGAACAATCATTTACCGACCGTTTCCGTACCGTTTTCATCCCTATCCAGTATGCCTGAACAATCAATCTGTTATCATATTAAAGCAGAGGCAAAAGAAGCCACCGTGTTCGCTCTCAAGGCTAGAAATTCCCACATTACTTAGAGGAAAATGAAAAAGACCTGCACCGTTAATCGTGGAGGGTCTAGATTATAAGACCATCTCCAACCATATTCCCTTCATTTTATTCCCTTCCCTGTTCCCTTCCCTGTTCCCATTCCCTTTATTTCCCCTCATCTCCAACAGATTCCCTTTAAAGGGAATTGTATAGGGAAAGGAGAGAGAATCCCTTGCTGGAGGGAATGGGAGAGAGAATCCCAGGCTGAAGGGAATGAAGGAACCCGCTGGGAGCTACCAAGAGAATGGGAATCCCTTCACGAAGGGAAAATGAGAGGGGAAGGGACATGGTTGGAGATGGTCTAACGGTCTAGATTAAAAGAAAGAGTTTGCATCACGTACAACACAAAAATAACTGAAATAACGAATAAAAATAAAACAAAATTAGAAATTTGATACGAATTCCTACATAAACCCCCTAAATAAATATAATTCGGAATAAAAATTAAACAAAAAATAGCAACTGGATTTGGATACAAATTCCTAACAAAGATAACTGAAATTCAGAATAGAAGAATAAAAATTAAATGAGCACTTTGATTTCCATACGAATTCCTAAGTGAAATTCCTAAATAAATATAATTTGGAATAAAAATAAAAATTATTAAATTGATTTCCATGAGAATTCCAACCAAATATAACTAAATTCAAAATAAAGAGTAAAATAAAATGGGCAATTAGATTTCCATACGAATTCCTAAGTAAAATCCCTAAATAAATGTAATTCGGCTAAAAATTAAACAAAAAAAGCAATTGGATTTCTATACAAATTCCAACAAAAAATAACTAAAAATTGGAATACAAAATAAAATAAAATTGGAAACTTGATTTCGATATGATTCCGAAGTAAAATCCCCAAATAACTAATTTGGAATAAAAGTAAATAAAAATCAGCAATTGGATTTGTATACAAATTCTAAAAAAATAACTAAAAATTAGGAATAAAAAAGAAATCAAATTCGCATACAAATTCGAAAGTAAAATAAATAACTAAAATTCGTAATTAATTAAATAAAAATAGCAATTTGATTTATATGAACTCTAAATAAAAAATATATGAAATTTTGAATAAAATTGAAAGTTATAACATGGATATCACGAATGTTGTTGGAGGAGACCACACAAGTGTAATGGCGTCGATATGTCGTGAAAGAAGACATTGTCTCACAGGGAAGTGAAATGCCAGAGGCATTACGTCAGAGATGAGAACAATGTCATGCTACTCACTGGAGTCGTTGAAGAGAAAGGCCAAAGTCGAAGGAGCCAAAAGCCAGGACGACAAGTGGTGAGCGTCAACATTGTTGAGGAAGTTAGTGGCCAAAGAATCTTGCTGACGAGGAAGCCCTGGAAGAGAGGAGATGAAGCTTTGCATTGAAGACGAGCTACAGATGAAATCGAGCTATTGGGTAGCTAGGGACGTGCCATCACAGGTGAGAGACACACATCACCACCGATGACCGGAAGATTATCCATATCTCCATATCGTTGGACAATGACTAAAGCATACATGCTAGCATCAGAGAAGATGGGAAGTCGCCACATTTAGTGAGGAAGCTACATCGTTAAGCTGGCCAACATCGAATAAGATAAGCGACCAACATGGGACAAACAGAAATCAAGAATGTATAACATCCTACATATGTATATACATGCATGCATTCGTACGAATAGAAACAAAGGAAAGAGCTTGGAATAGAGATGGCGTTACTACATGGAATAGGCTTGGGGCAACCGAATAGGGCGTGACATGTCCCCCCGGCAGCGATAGGTGATGGTTACACATGTATGCATGTTAATGTCGCAACGGTCAGCATTAAGTGATAAATTGCATATTAGTATAAGATAGCTATGCGGTAGAATATTGCATTGTTAAGGGTAGTAGCTAAGAGTGATCAATCAAGAATTGGGCTTGATATTGGAGGTTGAAGCAGAAAAGTTGTGGGGCGATCAAGAAGAGATAAAGACATGTAGTTCGGTGGGGCAGCTGACATGAGGAAGATAAGTTCAAGTAGATCGCCCATGGTGCATCGGTGTATGCGTGAGCAATGCACCCTAATACCATGTAAAATAATCAACGTACTACTTGAGATTAAATAGAGGTACATGTGATGCATACTTTTTGGAAGAGGAGTTACTAATGGAGAAACAATAGGGGCACACAGCTACATGATTCATGCACGATAAAGAGTTGCTATGTTTCTAAGAACTCCAACAACTTATTATGCTCAATGATTTTCTTCCATAAAAGCTCATACTTGAGGTTCTTTGTTATCTCCTTTGAGGGATTTTTAGGATCGTTCAGGCTATGTTTAGTAACTCTAGTCTATTTTGGCTTTTCAGGTCTACTTTTCTCAGGGAGATGGTTAAGGACCTAAGAGAGGAGAGATTTCCAAACGGGGAATGCTCATTGAATAAGCATCATTTTTCTAATTCCTATGATGCACTGGGACCTTATCGACATAAACGAACCCATTTAGACAATCCCTTGTGGCTCCGATGGAAACTAGATCATCACATCATTGGGTCAAGCGAAGTTCCAATTGAAGTTCAATAAGAATCTTTGGGTTCCTCAAGATGTATTTTCCTTCAAGCTTATATTGTCATTTCTAATGTTTATGATGTCTTAAAAATCTAAATAGCCTACAAGATACGTTAATATATATTCTAAAGTATATCAGTTATATCATTTGATACTATAGACTTTAAAACAAATCTAGCCACGCAAATGCGCAGGTCACCCTACTAGTTGTACCAAAAGCACTAGCAACACGAAACTTTGAACAAACTATGTGGGGCAAAACATAGCACCTATGATGCATGGACACAGATATATCGACACGACGGGATTTGTCATTTTTCCAAAAATGCCGACACGGTTATATATATTTAAATAATAATAATAACAATATACATATGTATTATTTTCTATTTTTCTACGTGTTTGTAAAATTAAAATAATATAAAGTGTAAACTGGGAATATGTACCTCAGTCTTTTCAACTTCATTTCTAAGCTGAGCAAGAACAGGTACCATCACCTTAAAACATAGCTTTCAATCACCATTAGTAATTTTTAACATGTGCACTTTGACTCTAGAGTAGCTACTAATGCCAACATATTTGCAATACTTGCATCTTCATTTCATATTTGCTCTAGGCAGACCACCTTTATCTAGAACATCAACACGGTTTCACAGTGGAGCCTTGATGTTGATGTTTTTCTCCTCTCGGGTGGCAAGGTTTACCCTTCAGGTAGCTGAGGTGGGTCGGGTTGTGTCATCATATGTGTCGCATACGTGTCGACGAAGTGTCGAAGCCGTGTCAAATATTAAAAATTATTTGCTTTTCCTATCTAATTGTCCAATATGTGACCGATATATGTCGAGCGGCGTGTCAGTGTCGTATTGTGTTGTACACCAATACGGCACAAAACCAACATGTCGGAACTACATAGCATAGCACACATTGTCACAGAATCATAAAACAGAAGACAATATACATCATCTCTTACCGAAAAGGTACAAAATCCCAAGTTCAGGTCCTTCCAAAAGAATACCCAGATTTTTTTATGATCTTATCAGAAAATGTGGGTATTAAGTGTATAATTTTTTAGTCTGAGAAAATAGTTGAATTTTAAAGAAATCCTCACAACTCTAGTATTGTGAACGCATGGAAACCCAAGTTAGGTGACCGAAATGGACAAGCTAACACAATGAACTATTACTGTGACCAATCATAAGGAGAGCATGTAAGTTTTATTCTAGGCCAAAAGCTTCCGAGTTAGTTAGGTTCGGTACATGCTACTACAGTCGTTGCCAAACTTGTCCAACACAATAAGCAAAGCAACTAAATAATCTCGACTAAATGGATAAAATACTAGCTTCACTTTTATTGCCGTCCTTGTAGGACGTGACAAGCTTGAGTCAAATAATTAGATTCGGTTCGAGCAATCAGACTACCATAAGTACCAAAGACAAGAAGGCAATGCTATTGTACGCACCTGAAGAAGCGTGAGCTGTGCTGAAAGCGTGGTCGCCTCTGTCTGCAGCGTCTGCACCTTCCTCTCCAGCTCACTGGTGTACTTAATCTTCCTATCCTTCGACCTCGCCGCCGATTGCCTGTTTGCAAGAATCCTACACACGACGGACCACCACCATTAAAATACAACTTCAATGTAAATTACAACTCGATTGCACCACAGAAAACCCTAGAAACTCAAAATAAGCACAACAAGGAGCCAGATAATAATAAATAAATAAAAAGCAGGGCACTAAAACTAGCAGTAAAAGCTAATTAGCTCCAAAACACACAGCAAGCAAACTCCCTTTGGATCTATCAAGATTACCAAGCTGCAGAAAATGAAGGGAAATAGCTTCAAGAAAATCTTCTGACCTCTTTGCGCGCCTGGGATCGAGGAGCGAGAGCTCGGCAAGCTTATCGGCGGGCATGGCCTTCTTCGCGTAGTCCGGCAGCCCGCCCGGCGGCGCGGATTCGCCCTCGAACGGTGAGGTCGCTCCATCCATGGACCCGCTCCTCTTATGCCCAGCCCCGCAACCACTCCCCGCCCCACCTCCTCCCTGCAACGCGAGGCCGTCGAAGAAGGCAGCGTCGAGCGAGAGGCTCCTCATGTGGGCCCCACCGGGAGGCCGGGGCGCCGGAGACGTCGCCGCCGCCTGCGGCAGCGGCGGGGGAGGTGGTGTGGGGTCGGAGGCGGCGGGGGAGTCGTCGGAGAGGGAGGGGAAGTCGAGGTCGGAGAAGGAGAACTCGCCGTCGGGGTTGAGCAGGAGGTCGGTGTCGGGGAACCGGATGAACGTCTCGGAGTGGGCCCGGCGGTGGCAGCGGGGGGCGCCGCCGCCGCCAACAGACGACGGCGCCGGGGGCGGGAAGCGGTGGTCCATGGCGGTCAACGCCGGCGCGGGAGGCGGCTGCGGTGGCTCGTTCGTGGGGGTTGGGTTTGCGGGGTTGCTCGGAGCCGGAGGAAATCGGGTTGGTGGTCGAGGTGGGGAGTAAGACCATCTCCAACCATATTCCCTTCATTTCATTCCCTTCCCTGTTCCCTTCCCCATTCCCATTCCCTTTATTTCCACTCATCTCCAACAGATTCCCTTTAAAGGGAATTATATATGGAAAAGAGAGAGAATCCCTTCCTGGAGGGAATGGGAGAGAGAATCATTTGAAGGGAATCTTTGAAGGGAATCAGTTGGGCTGAAGGAATGGGAATCAGCTTGAAGGGAATGAGGAGGAGGGAATGGGTTGGAGATGGTCTAAGTAGTACAAGGGAGGGGGCCGGGTGCTGCGGCTCGCATCCGCGCGGACCCGGTGTATAGGGCTCATACGAAACTACACGAATCTCTAGGTGGAATAGATGGTGTCGATGGCTTGCTGTTTGTGAGGAGGGTGCAGGGAGGAGTGGAATATCCGGCGGTGGAAATGGTAACTCGCCTACGGGGGCATCCACACTCGAGTGGACCAGGTCTACAAGATTGCAGCCTGAGGGAACAAACCTGGAGACACTACGAACGGTCAGATTTTGCTCTGGTGCGTGAGGGGGGCGTACGGGAGGGGAGAGAGGGAGCCGAGGCGAGGGGTGAAACGGTAATCTCTGGGTGGAAGAAACGCCGCGTGGTTCCGAGAAAAAGAGCAGCCTGTCGCTGTGAGTGCGGGACCGGTAACTGTTTGGCGGTGGCCTCTAAATCTGCAAATGACATGTGGGGTCGGAATCTTGAGGACCCAGTGGACAGTGAGCCACGTGGCGTTCAACGGACTGCGGGGAGAGTATCGGAGTCGTGTGTTACGGTGCTGACTTGCCGGTTGCTGCGAGAGCGGGTGGGACCACCGGTACCTCCCTCGATCACAAATAGTAGTTACTTTTCGGAAAGCTATCGAACAGCGCATACACAATCTCCTCCGTATGTAGCCATCGTGTAATAAGCAAACCTCAGTCTCTGGTTCCTCTCTCAGCACCTCATTGCTCCTCGCTGTTTAATCATTTTGTCTTTCCACTGCTCACCCCATCGATCTGTTGTGTTGCTCGTATTCTCACCGGCAACCAAATCTGGTGAAGCCGAGGCAGGAGGAGATAGGGGTTGCAAACGACGAGTATAGGTCATCGCAGTTGGGGCGACGAGGCGGTACTGTCAGGCTGGCATCGTCACACTAGATCCTTGGCTCCCGGTGACAAGATGATGGCTGAGCAGCGGCCTCCTATAGCTCACTGTAAAACTTGTTGTAGCTGGTAAGTAGTGTTGTTGCCATGGGTATTTCTGGATGTTCTAGTACCGCACTCAAATCTTGGAGTGTTCCAATGTCCTTTTTCTTTTTTGTTGCAACAAGCTTCTCTTTTTGTTGCGCTAGTTTCTTACATTTGTTGCATCAATAGTGCTTATTTATTGCATTTTTTTGTATTTTGTGTTTTGTTGCATAAGACATGGGGATTTGTTGCAACCACGGTAATTATTTGTTGCGGATCAATAGTCGAGATCAACTTGTTTGTGATATCCGATTGTGCTTTAAGGCGTACGACTTTGCCCCCGGGCTTGGCCAGGTCGCGCTCGTGCACGTCATGCCGCCCTTCTCCTTCATCACCTCCACTATAAGTTTGCTACTTCTCTTGGTCTCCTTCTCATTGATTCGGTTCATGCGGTAGTGTGGCGGTGTGAATCAACATCGAACTAATGTTTTTTCCCCATTTGCCTTCTGGTGTTGATTTTGCATTTGTGTGCATATGGAGTAAAGGTTTGTTGAAAACATTGCTGTATTTTTTTTCTCGGTGTTGCAACAATCATTGTATAATGTTGCATAATCAAAATTAGAATGTTTCATGAGCTATCTCAATTGCTACATGGGATAAGAGTGTTGTATTTTGTGTTGCAATCCTACGAATTTTTTGTTGCACTTTCTTGTAATCGAGACATTTTGTTACACATGTTGATCCCTTATCTTTTTTATATGACACGGTCCTCAAAATATGACTTAGAATGCTAATTTATTAAAACTAATAAAATTGTAATATTATCAAAGTACTTTTTGAGATACATATTTAAATATTTTAAAGATATTGACAATCAAAGTTTCAAAATTTGACTGCACCCATATCCAAAATGATAACTATTTGTGACTGGAGTTAGCACTATTTAGTAGTATTAATTACAGACATGGCCAAGATTTTTAATGTAAACTATGATTTGCTGTTTTGCTAGATTGAATTGTAGTTTGTTCCGTTGGAGTTAACTGTATCAAGTTATGGTGTACTTGGTCGGAGCACTACCTCTGGATGGAATTATATGCACACATTGTTAGATAAACTGGCACACTTGAGATACCGTTATCCTGCTGAACTTCTGCTTACTTATTACCTTGATTTCCAATTTCGAAAGCTGTCTAGACACTGAATTTTTAGCCCATAACATCATATTATACCATCTCATAGTTATGTAATTATTATTATCGATAGTTAAATGAAGTTGGCTTAAATTTCAATAGTTAAAAGTTCCGCAATTAACAATAACGATTTTTAGGTCGTAACATCAGCTTATACCATCTCATAATTATGTAATCACCATTGTTCTTATCCCAGTTCAATTTATGCTGATATTGCCGCCTGCCATTTCAGGTGCAGACGTACTACCAAATAAAAAGGTACCAGCGATGATGCTATCGATCATGGTCTTGGCTCTTTTTGAAAATTCTCTACCGTCCTTTTCAATACCTCACGTCAAGAGAGCTCTTTAGTCATCATCCTCGGCTCCTCGATCGCTTGTGTTATTTTCAGAGGCAAAAAAACAAAAAAAAATGCAAGCGAAGCAAGGGAGCTTTCCCATTGGGTAGGAGTAACCGGGAAATCCACAATATCAAATGCAGAAATTTCTTATTTACCGCTGGAAGTTTGCCGGATCACTAAAATACTATTGCAAAATTGCTCTTCCCTTATTGCCATCGAATCTTACTTCAATCCTGTTTTTGCCACTCCTGTCACTTTGCCGTAAATCAATTGTCATTTGCTCCTATCTGTGTGTGTAAGACTCTAATAGTAAGAGAGCTAAAGATGACATCCTTTCAAACTTTATACAAGTCTAGCATATAAATTGAAAGACGTGAAAGTAAATACGAAAACGTAAAAGTGACAAGAAACACAACCAATTTTTTTATCAAGGTCTAGGGGATTCAATCTTCCCTACTTCTCGTTAGAGCACTCTCACAACAGTACTGCTTCGACTTGAAACCGCGTAAAGAATCAAACCATCCACTTGTGATAATCCTTCTTCGCTCCGGATAGGTGGACTCCGAACCTTCACAACACTTTTGGTGAGGTCATCGAAAACCACGCCTCCGAGTCATTTAGGAGACCTAATCTCCAAAAAGTAATAAGCATAGACTATTACTTGAACATAAAAAGGTCAAGCAACTAGAGTGATGCACACTAAATGCATATGCTACCTCTCAAATCTCTTAAAATGCTCTTGATCTTTCTTGGTATGAGATGAACATGTAGAGTAGCCAAGAGTACTAACAAATGTGTCCATGTGTTACAGCCCATCCATCATACGACCATGTCTACATGCGTAGACGTGACAAGGCTCCGGCAAGGAACTCGGCGAGCGACAAAGAGTCAGGCGGTTCGGGCGCTGGCATGCACAATATGGCACTAGCAACGTGAGAGACCAAGTAGGAAACAATAAGTTTTAGTACTATATACTAGGAGTTAGTAGCAGTATTAATTATTGAGGTTGTAGCGTACTCGGATTGAGTTGGAAAGGTTATAACCAACTCGGTTTCGGGTTCTAAAGAGGAGAGGTGATCTCTGTTATAAAAGGGGAAGAATAATAAGAAAAGGGACAGACTTGATTTGCCCAAACTCAGTTCATAGGCGGTGGCGTCGATAACCGCCAATCTATCCATCGACTCGTCAAGACGACGAGCTCATCCACGAATAGCTTACGTTCCGGGCGGAGGCCAGGAACTAGGGCGTATTCTCGAACCCATCCAGAAGCTGCACGTATCAATTTGGTATCAGAGCCTGGCGATTCGGGAACTATGACCGCTTCAGTTGAGGATCGCGTTACGGTTCTAGAGACTGAGGTGAAGGAGATGAAGAGCATGATGGAGGAGATGATGAAGCTGCTAAGGGAGAAGAGTGGAGCCACTCAGGACCCCGAAGCGCAAAGAATACAACCGACCGAACCTGGAAAAGTTGGCGTTGGAATTATAGACCAAAGGGCAGCCACAGCTCCAAGCAAGAACTACCAAGAGAGGGGACGTGAGAAGACTGCTCTTGGCTACCAGCGCGATTCTGATCAAAGAGAGGAAGGAAGAAACCACAGATGGACACCGCGTCCACCCCGGTTTGATCTACCTGACTATGATGGTCAAGATGATCCATTAAGGTGGTTGAAACGATGTGAAAGATTTTTTCGCGTCCATCGCATCCCCGAGGAGGACTTTGTGGAGATCGCCGGCCTTCATCTAACGGGCGAAGCACAAGAAGTGTTGGACAACTGGCAACAGGACAGGGTGTGGATTCCTTGGGAAGAATTTTCTGAGGCTTTCGCCCAACGATTCTCTCGTCACTCCACGATCGGACCATTGGGAGATCTAGTGAACTTCAAGCAAGGCAGCCATACGGTGGATGAGTATGCACGGGAGTTTCAAAGGTTGTTGGCTCGAACCCCACGCATGAAGCGCAAAGACCAGATCGATGTGTTCATCGCAGGGTTAACTGTGGCGTTGGGGATTGACGTCCGACGGGAACGGCCAAGAGACCTCGCCGAGGCCGTCGCATTCGCACGAGAAGCAGAAGCACGCAAAGCAGCATGGATCACAGAGGCACTGGGAGGCTTCAATGGTATGGGACGCGGTCGCGGAAGCTTCAACTCCAATACGCCTACCACGTACGCCGGCGCCTCCACCATCAGAACGATCACCGCCGGGAACACGCTAAACATGGGCGCCGGCGGAACCACAACTGGACGCGGAACAAGCAGCGCTTCAGGGTATGGCAGGAGCATGTTACCTCCAGGCGCATCGGAAGGGGCAAGATCATCTATACCAGCGGGAAGTGGACAAGGAAGCAGTGCATCGGTTCCTAGCCGTTTGCGACTCACCGCCGATCAGCTCGCAGAACGCCGAGCAAAGGGTCTTTGTTACAATTGCGATGAGACGTACACCCGTGGCCACCGTTGCAAGCGCCTATTCCATCTAGAGGTGGCAGACTCCGACGGAGAACAAAACGAACCCACAGCGGAAGAAGATAGCGAGGCATCCCTATCAATGCTCGCGGTCATGGGTCCAAAACATGGCAGCACCATGCAACTCAAGGTACGTGTCGCCAATCAAAGCTGGTTAGGACTCATTGACAGTGGAAGCACCCACAATGTCGTGAGCACGTACGCGGCACAACACAAAGGATGGAAGACTATCGCCGATGCACAGCAACAGGTGCGCGTGGCGGGGGGGCCTACCTGCCTTGCTTGGGGACAGTAGTGGCTGGCTTCGAGATCCAGGGACAATATTTCACAGCACAATTCCTTATACTACCCATTGTCACTTTTGATGTCATATTAGGAGTGCAATGGCTTAGTACTTTAGGCGATATAAACTGGAATTTTTCAGCTCTTTCCATGGAGTTTCAGCGAGCAGGTTCAGTGGTGCAACTTCAGGGTATGCAGCGAGTTCCCAAGGTCACAACCATGCAGCTCACAGTTAAAGATCAAAACGCCATTCCAAACCTACTGCACGCATTCCAGGATGTGTTTGCCGAGCCTCAAGGGCTACCACCGCCAAGGCATTGTGATCACCGCATTACGTTAATGGGGGGCACCGATCCCGTGGTTGTCCGACCCTATCGGTACCCATACCACCAAAAAGACGAGATAGAACGGCAATGCAACACAATGCTGCAACAGGGGATTATCAAGCCCAGCCGCTCACCCTTTTCTTCACCTGTCCTGTTGGTCAAGAAAGCAGATGGGACATGGAGATTCTGTGTGGACTACCGCGAACTCAATACACGGACAGTCAAGGATAAGTTCCCCATTCCCGTGGTGGAAGAACTCTTTGATGAATTGGGCGGCGCTCATTTCTTCACCAAACTAGACCTCCGCTCAGGATATCATCAAGTGCGGATGTGGCCCAGCGATGTCGCAAAGACTGCATTCCGGACACACCATGGGCACTACGAGTTTCTCGTAATGCCGTTCGGCCTATCCAACGCACCATCGACCTTCCAAGCATTAATGAATGAGGTCTTGCAAGATTTTCTCCGCAAATTTGTCCTTGTATTTTTTGACGACATCTTGATCTACAGTCACAATGAGGAGGAGCATTTGGAGCATCTTCGCCTAGTACTTAACCGCCTCCGCCACCGCCACCTCTACCTCAAGAAATCCAAATGCACCTTCGCCCAAGAACGTGTGCAGTATTTGGGCCACATCATTTCTCCAAATGGAGTGTCGGCAGATCCAGAGAAACTCCAAGCAATCACACAATGGCCTCGACCTTCGTCCGTTTCGGCATTGCGGGGATTTCTCGGCCTCACGGGATATTATCGCCGATTCATCCGAGACTACGCCAGCATCGCAGACCCGCTCACGTCACTGCTTCGACGTAACAGTTTTGCTTGGACAGAAGTAGCCGAAAGCACCTTCCAACGCCTCAAGGAAGTACTGGTATCGGCACCGGTACTTCAAATGCCAAACTTCACGGCCCCATTTATTGTGGAATGCGATGCATCAGGTACCGGCATAGGGGTAGTGTTGCAACAAAACGGACACCCCATTGCTTATTTCAGTCGCAAATTGGCAGATCAGCATCGGAAGCTGGCAGCATACGAACGCGAGCTCATTGGGTTGTCCAAGGCAGTCCGCCACTGGAGACCATACCTTTGGGGACATCCCTTTGTGGTGCGAACAGATCATGGGAGTCTCAAGTTTCTTCTCGAGCAGGCGCTCATCACACCTCCCCAACAACACTGGCTAAGCAAGCTCATGGGGTTTGACTTCCAGGTCGAGTACAAACCGGGACGTCACAATGCCGCAGCAGATGCACTCTCACGTTTGACACAGGAGTAGGAGGACGGAGCTCATTGCGCAGCCATCTCCCAGCCGCAAGAAGTTACCAGAGCTCAGTGGCTCGATTTCCTTCGGCAGGACCCCGCCGTCCAAAGCCTAGCGGCAACACACGGTGAACAATCAAGCTCGGACACAGCCCCGACGGACGCTCCCAGCACACGCGATGCATGGCGCGTAACGGACGGACTAGTCTACAAAGGCGGACGGCTCTTTATACCACCCACATCCTCATTGATAAATCAGATCATTTCAGCGACACATGATCTCACACATGAAGGAATCCAGAAGACCTTGATGAGGTTACAAAGCACTTATTACTGGGAGCGTCAGCGTGCAACCATCGAAGACTACATCGGCCGCTGCACCATTTGTCAACAAAATAAATCCAGCACAGCATCTCCTGCCGGTCTTCTTCAGCCCCTCCCAGTTCCGCAGCAAATTTGGGCCGACGTCTCAATGGATTTCATCACGGATTTACCCAAATCACAAGGCAAATCAGCCCTCTTGGTTGTGGTGGACAGGTTATCCAAATACGCCCATTTTGTCCCCATGTCCCGGCCGGCCACGGCACCAACGGTCGCTAAGTTTTTTTTTTGATCACGTGGTGCGCCTCCATGGTCTGCCCGAGTCAATCGTGTCGGACCGTGACTCTATTTTTTTAAGTGCTTTTTGGCAAGATTTGTGGAAGCGGAGCGGGACCACTTTGTTGATGTCAACAGCCTACCATCCACAAACAGATGGTCAAACGGAAGTCGTCAACCGCACAATTGAGATGTACCTACGATGTCTCACGGGGTCCAAACCCGCAAACTGGGCTCAATGGGTTCCATGGGCGGAGTTTTGCTACAACACGTCATTCCATTCAGCGCTCCGCTTGACTCCCTTTGAGCTTGTGTATGGGCGCCCACCTCCGGCACTTACGCCATACCAACAAGGCTCCACCGTCATCAATCTCGTTGACTGCGCCTTGGTGGACCGGGACGCTATGCTCGCACAAGCCAGGGAACACCTTCTCCAAGCACAGAACCGTATGAAGCAACGTTATGATAGTCGACACCGTGAAGTAGAGTATTCGGTGGGAGCTTGGGTTTGGCTTAAACTACAGAAGCATCGATAACAGTCCCTACGGTCCGGTACTCAAGCAAAATTGGGACCCCGTTTCTTTGGGCCTTTCCGCATTGAACAACGCATTGGTCCAGTGGCGTACCGGCTACAGCTTCCTCCATCCGCACGTATACACAATGTATTTCACGTCTCCCTGTTGAAGGCATTCAAAGGTGATCCACCTAGTCATCCGGGAGTTCTACCGACAGATGCGACCATTACCACCGCACCACCACAGCCAGAGCCTCATCAAATCCTTGCTCAGCGATTCATCCATGGAGTTCGCCAGTTTCTGGTTCACTGGACCGGCGAGTCGGCGGACGAAGCTACGTGGATGGACGCCATCGTCTTGCGGCGAGCATTTCCCGACTGTCAGCTTGAGGACAAGCTGAATTTCCAAGGGGGGAGTAATGTTACAGCCCATCCATCATACGACCATGTCTACATGCGTAGACGTGACAAGGCTCCGGCAAGGAACTCGGCGAGCGACGAAGAGTCAGGCGGTTCGGGCGCTGGCATGCATGATATGGCACTAGCAACGTGAGAGACCAAGTAGGAAACAATAAGTTTTAGTACTATATACTAGGAGTTAGTAGCAGTATTAATTATTGAGGTTGTAGCGTACTCGGATTGAGTTGGAAAGGTTATAACCAACTCGGTTTCGGGTTCTAAAGAGGAGAGGTGATCTCTGTTATAAAAGGGGAAGAATAATAAGAAAAGGGACAGACTTGATTTGCCCAAACTCAGTTCATAGGCGGTGGCGTCGATAACCGCCAATCTATCCATCGACTCGTCAAGACGACGAGCTCATCCACGAATAGCTTACGTTCCGGGCTGAGGCCAGGAACTAGGGCGTATTCTCGAACCCATCCAGAAGCTGCACGTATCACCATGCCAAGTATTTTATAGCACTCTTGAAGAAACTAGCATTTGTACTCACTTTCCTGAGAAAACCAATACCTTCCTGATCATCCAAAGCCCTTCCAGATCATCATAAAACTTGAACTCCAACAATCAAAAACTAACTATTATATGGCTAAAGTATCATCATGTAGTTGCCAGATCATACTTACATCCAGATAATCATTTCAATTCTGATGTACAAAAGTTTGAACTCATGCTAAAAAACCAATTATACGTCTCAATGATCTGCTTGCTTGTTTGGTAACTATAGGATCATCTGGCATGTGTAAGTTTTCAACACATTGAAGAACACTATATTTGGCTCTAGTGATCCGTTTATTCGATAGCTATAGGATCAGTCAGAATGTGTAACTTTCTAACACGTTGAAAAACACCACCTCCGGCTCCAATGACATACTTTATTGTACAATATCTATAGTATTACCCGAAGAGAGGTGCTTCTATGCTCTCCCTCCTAATACAAGTTGCACAAATTTTGAAGCAAACGAAGGGGTAAGTAATCCTCATCTACATTTCATTCATGTTTTAATAATTGTGCAACTTTAAAAAGGAAGTGCATAGAAGCACCTCTCCCGAAGGAAATGCATTTACAATTTTTAAACTTAGTCAATATTGCTCAAACTTTGATTCCATTGCAACTACAGCTTTTTCATGGGTTTTTTTTTACTGGAGACGAACTAGATAAGCCTAGTGTGCATTACAACTAGCTACCCAATCAAAACAAGCTTAAGCTATTACCATAGTCCTCCTTTAATAATACAGCCAAAGCAAAAACAAAGGATCTATATACTACAATGATACATCCCCGACTCCCCGTATCATTTCTAAACACAAAATCCTTAATCTTCAACTAATTCCATGTTTTAACTTCAAAGATAACTTAGGGACAACACTTAGCAAAAAGTCCAAACCATCAGTGAGACCCAACCTTCAAAAAATCGTTAGACCCAACGATTATGTTATCATTAATTACCGAAACACAAATCAGACGAAATAGAGGTCTAGATACTTACAGAGGAGTGTTTGTCCTTGTCTCATCATTCCTCCACCTGGAAATCGAATTCTAAGCTCTCTTCACTTTCGCTAAGGGGATAAGATTCGTGAATGTTCCGAGGCTGTAATACCCCTAATTCTAGGGTTTACTAATTAATTATATGTATAAAGTTGAAAAAAGTCTAGTTCACACGGCCAGTTGGTTGGACTTATAAAATCATCGGTCACATCTCGAATAACTAAGGCTTCTTTAATTTAATTGGAGTCTAGTGTTATTGCACAAACCACGGACTTGCATAGCATATTTTCCTATGCTACACTATCAAAATCATACATTCATTGTAGTATAACTAGTAGCGCCAAGAAAAGGTGACCTAATTCCTAAATCAGTATGTGTTTTAAAGTTTACTAGTCTTCTTTACCTTTAGTGATAATATATATGTCGGCGTGATCACCAAATTAAACTAGCCAATGCATAGCGTATAGGCGTGTTTGTGTGAGCAGGTGAGAGAGTTTTCGCATGCGTGTGTAGATAGGCAGCATGCAGGCTTGTTACTACTGCATAATGGTACAACACTACTACTTTATCTGTTGGTTTTTATTTTTTTATAAAAAAATCAATTGTGATAGCAGATTTGGTGAAGTAAAAAATAAAAAAATAATTAACGAAAAATTATCATAATCGGTTCTTAGGATAGAACCGATTGTGATGTGCCCAATGCTACATCACAATCGATTTTATCTTAAAAACTGTTGTGATATGCATGAAAATCACAATCGGTTCTAACCTCATAATCGATTGTGATGTGAACCTTCGCAATAAAAGAAGGTGAAAGTACACATCACAATCGGTTTCAATAAAAGAATCAATTCTAATAATGTGTATTATCAATATCGGTTATTATTGAAAACTAATTCTAATGAAGTTATTATCAGTACTGGTTCTTACTGAGAACCGATTTTAATAATGTGTATTATCAGTATCGGTTCTTATTGAGAACCGATTCTAATGATCAATTATCAATATCGGTTCTTATTGAAAACCGATTCTAATGAAGTATATTATCAGTATCGGTTCTATTGAAAACCGATTCTAATGAATGTGTTATCAATATCGGTTTTTGTTTAAAACTGATTCTAATGAATTTGTTATCAGTATCGATTGTTTTTAAAAACCGATTCAGATGTCTTTCTCCATTTATTCACCCGGCCCACACTTCATCCCAAGCCACATTCTTCGGTGTCTTCCTCCCCATGCCCCTGACCTCCTCCCCGCGCCGCCTCCACCCAACGCCGCCTCCTCCCCTTGCCGCCTCCTCGTTCATGCCCTAGCTCGCTCGCACGACATTCTTGTTGCCCCCCACCGCACCGCCTCCACAAGATCGCCCTCCACCGCGCCTCCCATCCTCCTTGCTTGAGATGCAGCCAAATCACCTATGAAAGTGCATCTTGGCCCCCCTAAAGAAGTTTTGGATGATTAATGACAAATGATTAAGAGAACTAATGCGTTCAATGAGTTTGTGAACAGGTAATAGTCCCGATGTGAGATCATCTACGAACAATGGATACCCTCAAAAAGGAATTGAAAATGAAAACGGCTTCATTTCAATGTATTGTACATTTTGGGTCATAGGAATGCCGTACTATTTTGTATACACTGGGAAGTATGGCTCCAATTCATCGATACTTCTCAATAGACACAACCACGTGTTGGTGATAGAGCTACATCTATTTTTACTCATCCTTAGACAATCCACATTATTCAGCTAATAATGTTATAACTGGAGAATTTTAGGGCTACTAGAAAATTATAACCTGAATCACTCACTTCTCCATTTGAGGTCATTGTCTTTCATTTTCTTGCACATGGAAATTCATTATTCTAGCAATTTGTTGAAGACTCACCGCTCTATCAATAGATCGTGTTCTTATTTTACTCTAAATTGCCAATTATCCTTTTATGCTTCGGCAGCTTTGAGATTATCAGTGTCTTAACTTTCCCATGATTGTATCTCCACAGTGTTTCATCATCTACTTCTTGTGCATGTTAGCTACAATAACTAATCCGCACACCAATAACTTCCCTATCCATGTATGTTATATGTGTGTTTTTTATGTGAAACGACTGCAATATACAAATATATTCAATTCAAGCTTACTATCGAATCATAAAGGTTGTATTATCTTCTGCTAACTTTGCTCTTCTATCAGGTTGTTGATTTGGATAATCTTGGAGAGGACAAATTCCTTAATGCTGTCGTTAAGGTAGGCCTCAATAATATACGCACTGGTTGTCAGTGATGCTTATTCTGCTTAGTTTTATGCTTGGGTTGCCTGTCTGCCCTCTATTAGGTCTATTGCGCTTATATTGCCCCCGATTATGTCCTCACTTGATCCTATCTACATTGTGAGTAAGATGATGTGTGAATTTCAAGAGTTTAATTGCTTATAGTCCAGAAATCCTAATTTTTATCTTCTTGTATTTCTAGTAGTTTTGGTTGGGAAAACATGAAACTTTGAGCATTTCCTTCGGTATTTGTGTTTTCTTCTACCCCTAACATAGTTGGTTTATGTAAAAAAAACACATGTAATTTTTTATGGGTTTGACAAATAATTTGAGCAACGAAATGCACTATACTCAGAGGAAAATCTTTCATCCCCACTATTTAACTTGTTGCTTCTATCCAAATGCTGGTTGATGCCACCGACCTCACTACTTCGATTTTTCTTATTTTTTAGGTTTTTACTTGGTGAATCTTAATAAAGTTGGTAAATAAAGGACATAGTTTGAGCAAAAAAAAGTAGTGGATTGTGAAAGTTTTGCTCTTTGAGAGGAATAGTTTTGGTTACCAGTTCTTCCCTAAAAAGTGCATTCATTTTCCTCTCACGTATTTTCTAGATTTAGGCCCTGTTTGGCAACTTAGAACCGGACCGTTTCTACTAGATTGTGGAAGAAACCCAACCAAACGGGCTAAAGCTCGGAACGTTTCTTCTTTTTCTACTCTGTTGTTCAATCGGTCTCAACCCCGTTCCACCTGATTCACAGAATCCTACCTGAAACATTTCTACCAAGAATCTGGAACCATACCAAACAAGACCTTAATCCTTCCTTTTTCCCTATTTTATTTTAGTTTGTTCTTATGTGTACCTGGATCATGGAAATTACCCAATATAGGTCATGGTTTGCTCTTCCTGAATAGATCGGTTTTCCTATTCGTGTTCCCTTTTAGCCGTCATATTTTGTGAAGACATGCTTCCATGCATAACTAACCCATTAAAGAGGAATGAATTGGATGCCTCTCAGGCGTCCTCAGTCCTTACCTCTTTCTTTGAGAAAAAGCCCCTAACAAATCCAAAATTATAGCAAGGTCCTTTTACCTTGTGTTTTCAAAAAATTATGGTTGGACTTGGCCAAGCCTATTTTGCAAAATAGACCCTGTGGTTTCGCAAATTCGCACGAGAATATGGATCGAGCCCCTTTGCCAAAAAAATCTTGTGGTTCTAGAAAATTGCATAGATCTTTTTCTTGCAGTTGAGCACTATCAAAATTCATTCGACGCAGTAGAGCGTGTGGATCTACAAATAGCAAAATGGTATTTATAAACTCCAGAAAATCCAGGATAAATCCTAGAAAATTATAAATGAACATCAAACAATAATATACAAATTTTAGGGTTTTACACCTTTGTAGTTGGTGGAGCAAGAGGATATCGATGATAATTATATGGAGGACATAATGGTCTGATATGGGTGACAAGTAACGACCTTTAGCTGACAAACTTGAGAAAAAAAACTTTCTTGTGATACTAGTGAATATAATAGTATTCTTGTGTCCACCTTGGAGGTGGAATGGGCTACATTGTTTTTGTTGTCATGTATATTGTGATTCTGTACTATGTTCTTGTAGAATTTTTCGCTTTTGCTTCCATATTCGCTCCGTTTCATTCCGCATTTGTTTCCGTCACTATCCGTTTCCGTATCCGTTTTCGGGGTTTCCGATTTCGTTTCCGTTACCGATAAAAAATATGGAAACGGAAACGGAACAATCATTTACCGACCGTTTCCGTATCATTTTCAGCCCTACATCCAGCTGGATTTCTTCAACCTTTGGACGTACCATCACAAGTTTGGGCAGATATTTGTATGGATTTCGTGGAAGGATTACCCAAGGTACATGGCAAATCTGTCATACTCTCCGTTGTTGATAGGTTTTCCAAATATGCCCACTTCATTCCACTGGGCACCCGTACACAGCCAGCTCAATCGCTCGAGATTTCTTCGACCAAATCGTACGACTACATGGAGTACCTAACTCTATCGTAAGTGACCGTGATCCCGTTTTCACTAGCAATTTTGGTTAGAATTGTTTCAGTTGGTAGGCGTTCGCCTTCACCTCAGCTCAGCATTCCACCCTCAATCTGACGGCCATATAGAGGCTATTGACAAGGTGGTCACCATGTATTTACGTTGCCTCATGGGAGATTGACCTCGCTAATGGCTTTAGTGGCTACCTTGGGAAGAGTACTGTTATAATGCCTCTCTTCATACATCTCTTCATGCCTCATCATTCAAAGTGGTATATGGACGTGAGCCACCTTCTCTGCGGTCTTATGGCGAGGGATGTGCGCGGCTGGTGGCCGTGGAGCATTTATTGGTCAACCGCGACCGACTCCTTGTGGACATCCATGATCGCCTCCTTCAAGGGTCTGTAGCTCTACAAAAGGTACTACGACAACAACCATTGTGAGCTGTATTTTCAGGAAGGCGACTGGGTGTGGTTGTGATTGCTACAACGCACATCGTCATCTTTGGCTAACTGCGCGTTTGAACCCACACTTCTATGGACCTTATAAGGTGCTTGCATGTATTGGTGATGTGGCTTACCGTCTCCAACTACCTCCGCGCATCCGTTTGTACGATGTATTCCACATCAGTCTACTGGAGCCGTACAAAGGAGAACCACCGGTATCTCCTCCAACACCAAAGGCCGTGCTGCAAGCACGTTGTCGACGGGATGTTTGGAGAGTCCTCCTTCATTAGGCCAACAAGCCGGTAGTGGAATCCTCTTGGGAATCTCTAACTGCGTTTGGTGCTCGATATTTGTCATTCCAGCTCGAGGACGAGCTGTTTGCAAGGCGGGGAAAGATGTCATGTGGGGCCTTACCTAAAGCCGGCATAGTAGCAGGCATGTATTAACCATGGTAGCTGCGCCGGCTGTGGCAGCAATCTCCTCATCAACTTGATTAGTTGTTAGTCTTTTAGTTAAGTTGTTAGTCAGGTTGTTGCTTTGTTAGATAAGGTTGTTGGCAAATTGTTATCAAGTTGTTAGGCTAGATCTTCATTGTTATAAGAAGATGAGCTGATTATGGAATAAAGTAAGAAAAGAATTATCTCTAATCCCTCTCCCTCTCCTTCCTCTCCCTGTCTCTGGTGCACCCCCTCCTCCTGCGCACTCTCTTCCTCTCCCTCTCATTCAAACACCACCTCCACTAGCCTAAAACCACATCATCCACCAGGAAGTCGGGAATTAAGCCCCCTTCATTATTGGTCACGATCCTTGGATCGTGACAGCTAAATATTGAAACTTTCTTTGTACAACAGATGTTAATTGGATGTTGAAATCTGCTAAAACTCACACTCAAATCTCTATAAAGTATGTTTTTATACAGTGTTGCATTTGTTTCTCGCTTGCATCTGCTGAATCATGCTGGTTTTATGAGAAGCTTGTGTAATTTATGAAAAAGTCATGTACATTGAAGATATGTTGAGGATTGTAAGATATGTTGGTACTTGGTTGATGTGTTGTTCCTCTATACTATTTAAAGTTTTCATTTCTCATTAGCGGTCCATAGTATTGGCCAAGTTGATTAAAATACTAAAATTATGTTCGTTTGTTTATTTATCCTCTAGGTTACTGTGTTTTTCCCATCTTTTCAAAATGGACTCTAGTTCCGAAGAAGATTATGAAATTAGTGATTCTGAGACTGATGAGTGTGAAGCGGAGTTTTATGCGCGGCTGATATCATGATTATGCGCGGCTAATCATGTGAAATTAGTGATTCTGCAAGGGCAAAAGGAAAAAAGATTACAGCATAAAACGTGCTGAAGCTTGTGGAAGAACACAAGGTTTGTGTCTCGGTCAAATATATATTGCTTCACTTAAGCTCTTGAGAAGCTAGTTTATGTGAGTGTCTTACTTTTTGTGGAAAATGCAGAGGGAGAAACAAACTGCTCTAGATAAGATTCTCAAGTTAGAACAACAATTGAATGCCAAGCACAAGCTTGAGTTAGAAATACAACAGCTGCAGGGCAAATTGGAAGTAATGAAGCATATGCCAGGTGAGGAAGACTCTGAATCAAAGAAAGAACATAGTTGAACTTAGTGAGGAGCTACAAGGCAAGTATGATGAAATGGATGCAATGGAGTCGCTCAACCAGACTCTGGTTATCAAGGAAAGAAAAAGTAATGATGAGTTGCAACATGCTCGGAAGGAGTTGATAGATGTAAGTAACCTGATTGGTTGACCATTTATCCAGCATTATGTTATGTTATGCATTACCAATGATGACACCTGACCTATGTTTCTATTGCTTTTGCATAACATATCATTGTTCCGAAAAACACCGGTTCTTGATCACACACACAAGCTCAAAAATACAGAGAAATTTTTGTGCGGCTAGAACTGCAACTGTTTTAGACTCTATTCCTCTTTAAATAGCAAGAATAGCAACTAGTAGATATATCTTGCAAATGAACTAGGTTTGTTTACTGGTGCGCCCTATCTACAGTTCTAATTTATTGCTGCTCTCAAGCTACACTCAATACACTTTCCTAACCTGAATTCTCCCGGGCAGCTCAAAGGATGACAGGCAAATGGCGTTACGCATATTCATTTTTTTCCAAAAAAATAATCTAATTTGTCTTTTTTTTTGTTTTTGCAAAAAGGCCTCGTGATTCCGCATATTCGAGAATGAATCATCCATCTTTTTTTTTTTTTTGCAAAAATGACCCGTAGATACGCAATTTCATCAACAACTCCTACCCAGCACATTTTTTACAAAACTCTTGAGAAAATTAAAATTGCGTTTAGCTCCTACCAGTTTTTAAAATAAGAATATCGAATCAAATTTCGCACGATACAGCATCGCGCGCAATCCTATCTAGTTGCTTTTAAAATAAAAAAAGAAAGCTCAGGAGCATGGCTGATTGAGTGACTCAAAACACGTAAGATTCAAGATGTGCGCATAGGAAAAAGGTTGCTCTTGCACCCGATGCATGTGAATCCAACGTCACAATTTAGTTGTCTCTGTCCTCTACCTTTTGTTTAGTCTGATGCGCCTTTTGTTTAGTCTGATGCGTTGGCTCTAAGAGCCGGATGCACCCTGATGGACCCGTAATAATTATCGCTATTGCCCGTTAAACCAACCTCTTTTGGTGTCACACCGAATAACATGCGGGTCTGCACTCGAACACCCTGCGTGGAGTTGCCTGCAAGGGTGACTCGAGGGAACCAGTTCTTGTAACTCATTGAATAAAAAAACTGTTAGACAACCTCGCTATCGGATAGTCCGGGGTTGCCTAATAGATCTAAAGTGGAGAATAGACAGGGAGAAAGAGAAACACAATATGAGGAGGAACGGGTCTGCTTTATTATTCTGTATGCTTGTGTGTACAAAAGGGTAGCCCCTGCCTCCTATATATAGCGGTTCTGCTAGAGATAAGGAAGAGCCCATAAGGCCTACGAGGCCGGTTTTCTAACACTCCTCCTTGGACTCTTCACCGCGAGATGCATATGCCTCATTAAAACTCCATAAAAACCCAGTGGGAAAAATAATTGGAGAAAGAGTACATAGCATACGCTTGCTGTGTTGCACGGATTGCCTCATCAAAAATCTTAGGTAAGAAAACTTCAATGAAAAACTTACTTAAGGAAAAGAGTACAATCCACCCAAACTTCAATGTTAATCTTCTATATTTACGTTGGGTACTCAAAGTTCATGTTCGAGATTTATGTAGGAGTATGTGAAAATTCTTCCCCTGAAATCTGCACTTCTCTAAGTCTCATCATCCCGATTCCTCTAATGCATCTTTTAAAGGAAGATGCCGGGAGTGACTTAGTGAATAAATCTGCGAGATTTTCACACGACTTAGTATGCAGTATCTTTATCTCGTTCATCTTATGCATTTCATGGGCATAAAAGAACTTGGGGTTGATGTGCTTCGTAAGATTGCTTTTCACATATCCCATTTGCACTTGAGCAACACAAGCTGCATTATCTTCATAGATAATAGTGGGGGTTTGCTCCATGTTCAAACCACATGACTTCTGAATGTGGTGAACCATTCTTCGAAGCCATGCACATTCTCGGGAAGCTTCATACAAGGCAATTATTTCTGAGTGGTTTGTCGACGTCGAGACAAGAGTCTGCTTGGACGACTTCCATAAAATTGCTGTTCCATCGCAAAGGAAAACATACCCGGTTTGTGACTTACCAGTATGCGGGTCCGATAGGTACCCAGCATCGGCATAGCCAACCAAATTCAATTCATTGTTCCTTCTATAGAACAAACCGAGATCTTTGCTTCCTTGGGGATAACGGAAGACATCCTTAACCCCTTTCCAATGCCTTTTGGTGGGTTCTGCACTGTACCGTGCTAGCAAATTCATGGCGAACGCAATGTCCGGTCTAGTGCTATTCGCAAGGTACATGAGTGCTACAATTGCACTCAAATATGGGAATTCCGCTCCCAGGACTTCCTCCCCCTCTTCTCTAGGCCTGTATGGGTCTAGGTCTGCTTGGAGTGACCTTTCGACCATTGGGGTCTTTGCGGGGTATGCTTTCTCAAAACCAAATCTCTCCAACACTTTCTGCGTGTAGGAAGATTGGTGTACCAAGATTCCACCTTCGATATGTTTAAGCTGCAAGCCTAAACAGAACTTGGTTTTACCCAAGTCTTTCATTTCAAATTCAGATTTCAAGTATGTGCATGCTTCTTCAATTTCTTCATCCGTCCCAATGATGTTCAAGTCATCTACATAGACGGAGATTATACATAATCCATTCAGGGATCGTTGTATAAACACACATGGACAATCTTCGCTGTTCGTGTAGCTTTTCTTGCAAAGAAAGTTACTCAAGCGATTGTACCACATTCTTTCTGACTGCTTCAGCCCATACAATGATTTCTCCAATTTCACACTGTATAGGTTTCTGTTTGCTCTGTCTTGGTTCGGGATGGGGATACCTTCCAGTACTTTCATGTATATCTCCGAATCCAAGTTTCCATACAAATATGCTGTGACAACATCCATTAGCTTCATTCTCAACTTCAAGTTGACTGCCATTGAGATCAAGTATCTAAAGGTGATTCCTCCCATGACCGGAGAATAGGTTTCTTCATAATCAACCCTAGGACGTTGAGTGAAACCTTGAACAACAAGCCTTGCAATGGTTGTTGCTCTATTCATGGATTCTCCTATTGTTACAAAATTTATGGCCATTTCGTTATGGGGTGCTTCATGCACTTCTACTTGCTCTTCATTGCTATTTCCCATTCCAGGAGCAAGTTCCTTTAGTTTTTCTCCGCCAATGTGTGCGCACATATTATTTCCGGCGGCTTCTTACAACGGAAGATTCAAATCTAGAATTGCCTTTTCCATAGGCTTCTTTCCAGTGCCAGGTCTCAACTGGCTCCCCTTCTTGCTTTGGGGCACTTTTGTGATTGGCTGTGGTAAGTCCTCTTGCCCAGTTTTCCCCAGACGTCTCCGGGTACTTTGGGTTTGAGAAGCCAGATTTCCTGTTCTTTTCTTTGAGGCCTCTGAACAGGATGATGGATACCTTCTTTTGTCTTTGGTATTTCAACCCTCTCTGGTGCATTTCTTGTTGGTACATGCGACTTAACCATGCTCTTCAGATCACAAAAATGATCAGGCAGTTCATTTGCTAAATTCTGCAAATCGATTGTCTTCTTGACTTCTTGATTTGCTTCGTTAGTGCAAGGGTCATGTGCGGGGATCCCAATGGAATGCCATATGATTTCCCGGCATTTTTCATTCAATGGTTGATTCTCTCCCCCTAATGACGGGAAAACGATCCTCGTCAAAAATACAGTCAGCGAATCGGGCTGTATGCAAGTCTCTAGTCATGGGTTCCAAATACCTGATTATGGATGCACTCCCATAACCAACGTATATCCCAGACTTGCGGAGAGGGCCCATTGCAGTTCGCTGTGGGGGTGGTATAGGTATGGGAAATCTTCGGGATGACCCCTTGCACTAGTTGCATGGGTGAATGGATGTTGTAGGCCGATGGTCCGTAATTGATGAGTGCTGCTGCGTGCAGGACTGCGTGTCCCCAACAAGTGTTGGGCAAGTTACAACTCTGCAAGAGCGGTCGGGCTATGAACTTAATCCTCTTTATTAGTGCTTCAGCTAGTCCATTTTGCGTATGGACGTGCGGTACAGAGTGCTCAACAGTTATTCCAGTTGGTGTGCAATAATCATCAAATGCCTTAGAAGTAAATTCGCCGGCATTGTCCATTCGAATGGACTTCAAGCAATGATCAGGAAAAGCATTCTTAATTCTGATGATCTGCGAGATCAGCTTTGCGAATGCATGATTCCTTGTTGACAACAAACATGTATGCGACCATTTCGAGGAAGCATCAATGAGCACCATAAAGTATCGAAACGGCCCTGACAAGGGCTGAATCGGGCCGCAAATATCCCCCTGAATGCGTTTCAGGAATGCAGGGATTTCATGTTGCACTTTCATAACAGATGGTCTTGTTATTAATTTTCCGGTGGCACATGCATGGCACACAAAATCTTCATGATTTGGGAAAAAAATTTAACATTAATGCCATAACCTTATAAGCTGTTAACTATATTTCTCATCAATCTAAAACCAAGATGACCTAAATATACAATGCCATAAAGAAATAATTCATAGCTTCTAAAGAAGTATACACTACGTGTGCATTGATTCTCGTGTAGTACAACCCAAATTCATATGAGGGATATTTTTCTAATACCATTTTTTCGTATTCCGCGTGCTTCACAATGCACAAGTGTTCTTTGCCATTTTCTGCATTGGTTTCTACGTGAAACCAATTGGCGCGGATATCTTTGAAACTTAAGAGAGCACGTGTTGATTCAGGGTACAAGAAGGCTTCTTTGATTACCAAAGTTGTACCCATTAGCAATATAATTATGGCTCTTTCTGAGCCTATTATATGCATATCGCTTCCTGCGACTGTCGTAATTCTTCCAGCGTTCTTCGTGATCGTCTGGAAGTATTTCAACTCTCTTAAGATGGTATTTGTTGTGCCACTATCAACAATGCATATTTCCTCCATTGGGTGCTACACGATTTCTAGATGAAAAGAAATATAATTCTAATCAGACAGTGGCAAAGAGATACAAACATTGCTTGCAAATAAAGAATACTGGAATAAAATAAATAAATTGCAATCCTTATTCATGAGAAAGTAAAAGTATACTCTTCGAGAGCTTGCAATTCATTATGCAATCTGATGTCTGTGTGAGATAATTCTGACCATTCAGGCCAGTTCTTCAAAACTCACTTTAGACAATGCCAGACCTTTGCACATTCATAAGGTTCTTCCATTAGATTACTGCGTGCAATCTAATAGGAAGTGGCTGCCAGATGCATAATTAAATTCTCATGAATTTCCAGTAAACTAAAAGAAAGCAATAATTGCAGGATTCATAAATATAGGATTCAGAAATGCAAGATTCATAAGTACGTGATTCATAATGCAGGATTCATAAGTACAAGATTCATAATACATGATTCATAACTGTAAGATTCATAAATATTCATAAAGATTCATAAATATGCTTCGTGCATATATGTGATCGGCTTCATGCAATCGATCAGATTCATGCGTGCGATCGGCTTCATGCATATGATCGAATTCATATACATGATCGACTTCGTGCGATCTGCTTTATGTGCACGATCGGCTTCATGCGAGGCTTCGTGTGATCGGTTTAGCGCAGCTTCATGCGTGCAGCGCATTCAGTTCCATGCACGTCGGCCTTCTTAGCGCGACGGTGGCCGCTTCGTGCGGCATGCTTTAAATTTCCAATGAACTATAGTAAAACAATAAATACAATGCATGTAACAGAACAATAATTGCACAATTCATAAATTCATAAATAAGGAAAATAAATTCTTAGGAATTTTCGGTATTCTAAACAGAGCAATTATTGCGAAATTTATGCAAATATTCATAAATTCAGAAAATAAGGCTAAGTAAAATTAAAACAGAGCCAATAGAGTTTTCTGGAATTTTCATATTTTCTGGCAATTTTTTCAGAATTTTCAGGAATTTTCTAATCCATTTTCTGAATTTCTTATTCAATTACCAGGAAAAGGAATAAAGAATTGGGGGAGGGCAAAGGGGTAATTTCCCCTGCCCTCCCCGCGCGCTGTGGTTTCCAAAGCCAGATTGGAGTCCAAAAGGCTTGACATCGTGTCCACCGAATATTGGACTTCATGTCCTGGAATGAAGATGGACTTCTAGTCCTTAAACTCCATGTCCTGGAAAAAAGAAAGGAAAAGAAATTTTCGAGGGGTAAACAAGTAATTTCGTGCCCCATCCCTTCTTGTCCGGACTTGACCGTGCTTTAGGAAATCAATTGCCAGATTGATTTCATGTCCGATCGTCTCAGTGAGGAAACGGGCAGTCAGCGGGACATGGCGTCTTGTGCGGCCAGACCGCGACCACGACTTGGCCCGGCGAACTGCCGGGAACTGCTAGTGCGATCAGCGCATAGGCCCGGCGAACGCAGCGACAGTGTTGCGCCGCGGTCTGTGTATGACGGCTTCATCTGGCGGCGAATCGCTGCTATTCGAGGATGCCGGCGGCGCCATGCGAAGCGGTCAGCGCGTGAGCTCCAACAACGCTTCATGCGCATGCAACGGTGTTGGCGCCACTTCGAGCGGCGCGGCGGTATGAGCCGTCGAGCCGGCGTGGCCGTGGCGGTGCAGGTCCGTCACGCGTCAGGCGGTCGGGTTTGGCGTTGCGGCGGTGCGCCGTGTGTGGCAGCGGCCGTCCGGGTCGTCGCGATGGCGCTTGATAAGCGTCCGGCCAGGCGCAGCGGCAGCAAAACTGCCGTGCGACAAAACAAGTGGAGCCGGCGGCGCAGCGGCGGCCGTGCCGTGTCTGCGATGTGGCGAACTGCAGTTCGACCGGTTCGGTCGGTGGCGTGGTGGCGCGACTTGCGAGACCGGCGACGTCTGTGGCTTCAACGCGGGCCGAGGGACGCGACCGCTTCGGCTACGGCTTCATGCCGTGGTGCTGAGGAGGTACGGCGGCCAGTCGCGTAGATGCCAAGGGACGGCTCGCGGGCAGGCGGCCGGTCGCGGCTGCCGAGGGGGCACGAAGGCAAGTCACCGGCTTCGTGCGCGGCGACGGCAAGGCACTGTCTTCGTGCCATATGGTGTTGACTGCGTGTCGATAGGCCGGCCGACGAGCCATCGTCTTCGCCTCGGCACTTCGTGACCGGCGACGGTGGCATCATCGTTCGATCATTGCTTACACTGTAGCGATCTTTGTACAGTGGCTTCATGCCCTGATCTGTATATCGCTTTGGAATGTAGCTTCAGGAATCGCATAACGTAGCTTCGTGCTACAATTTGCGAAGAACGCTGAAAGTTGTAGCTTAGATGCATGTTCAGATTCATGCGAGAGATTAGATCAATCCTGCATATCTCACCTTTCTCACCTTTTCAATCTGTTCGCCGGGTAGAGCTTCGTGCTGATAACGTGTTAGACAACCTCGCTATCGGATAGTCCGGGGTTGCCTAATAGATCTAAAGTGGAGAACAGACAGGGAGAAAGAGAGACACAATATGAGGAGGAACGGGTCTGCTTTATTATTCTGTATGCTTGTGTGTACAAAGGGGTAGCCCCTGCCTCCTATATATAGCGGTTCTGCTAGAGATAAGGAAGAGTCCATAAGGCCTACGAGGCCGGTTTCCTAACAAAAACGACAATCTAGATCCATTCGAAGTACTAAAGCAAAATTATTATATCAATTTTGTATTGTAGCAATTGCCATAACAAATAAATTTAGATGATCTATACTATTCACTAGATAGATTTCACGCGCTACGCTGCGTGCGGCCAGTTTTGATGCAAAGAAGTATTCAGGACACACCAAGGATTGCATCATATGAAAACATCTATATGATGATCCATTCTACATCATACTGACAGAGTAATAAACGTACAGTCCAAACCCTAAGAGAGGATGACGAAATTAAACCTTATACTGCAAAAAAAAAGAATGATAGAAATAGAACCATCATCTAAGAAGCCTCTAACTGATGGCATGCAAAGGAGAAGATATGACAGATCACTCTGAAATTGCCCCAAACGGCAACGACCTTAGTGTTTACAACCATCGAGATTGAGCCATTTTCTAAAAACAAGTCGGCTTACAGTTTTTATTCTACATTATGCAAGAACAACCAGGGATAATAATATAGCTGCTTTTAATAAAATCAACTCGCTAGCAAATGAAGAGTTTTCACTCCTTATGCTCAACTCGTACCAATCTTAAGAGTTTCTCACATTTAAATGCGTGACTTCGAATATTCTTTGGAAACCACAAAAACTGGCAGCGTCATTCATGAAATAAATGAGTAGAGTACTCACGTGAGTAATAATTAAAGAAAATCACCTCACCATTTTAAATATTTGGGAGTAAGTGGCGACTAATCAATATATACCATAAAGAGTCTCCAGCATGGAGAAGCACATAAAGAGCTAGTTCAGCTCTTCTGATTTTCTTTTCCCAAACAATCGAAAGATCGGCGATTAAACCACAAGCCAATACATAAGTTTGTGATCTTTATCTGCAACTTTACGGTATAAGCAGATAATGACCTACCAATGATGCAAGAAAGGTATTAAAATCATGAAATAGTTATGCCTGAAGGAATACACCACTATTATAGATAATTACTTGGAAGAAAGAGACATACGCGAACAAAAAGGTGGTAAAACGAACTGCACCGAGAAGAGCATGCCAAAAAACTGCAGTTACCGTTATTGAAAAGGATAAACCTCAATGATGCTATCTTCTAAGATTTGAGAGATAACCTTGAAGCCTTTGATGACCCCTTTCATCTTCTACGCCATTGGTAGATGTTGTACACATGAAGCCCTTTGGAAACAAAAACATAAGAAGCAAATGTTAGAAATGAACTCTAGTCTAAAAGCGCCTACGTTCTTTGCAAGAATATGCACCAACCATATGTTATGATTTGACGCGTACACTACAAAAAACAAGTGGTCCATAGGTAAATCAGTAATGTGCATACCTCAAGATGGAAGATATTGATACCCTTCTTGGTTGTTGAATGGGAAGATTAGGAGTAAGCAACATTTCCATCACTTTCCATCCTTTATCTCTAGTATGTCATTAGCATCTATAGGAAGATTATATTTGTTAGGGCTTATAAAGCTGGAAGCACCTTTCCGGGGGGGGGGAGTTGGAAGCATGATAATTATAAGCTGAGCCCAAACAATCATAAGCATAAAATCTGATTTTGATTTAGAATGTGTGGCTCTCTCTTCCTTTGTGCAATCAATGAATAGCACAGACTCAAGCTCAATGTTAATATGCGTTAATGTGATACAAAACCAATGCTTATTGTGAAACACACAACAAAAGGATAATGGAATTTAAAAATGCACTTCAGGCAATGTCAGAGCAATAAGGAATGTGAGCTATGGATTCATATCCTTTCTGAAGCTACTCTAGAATTCACGCATAATCTGCATTCTTCGAAGAAATTTCAGTGCGAAGAAAAATGATATAGTTTAAGTAGAAACGGCAAAAAATACAACTATATTATATCAAGACAGCATGGTCCCTCTACTAACATTAATACCTACCATAAAATCCAACAATTTTTTCCAACGACATTATGCTTCCTTAGCATTTGGGGCACAGTAAGAACAAGGTCTGTATTATAGAAATGATGCAAGACTACATTGTTTACCTTTGTTGGTTGGATTTTGGGATAAGTGAGAGCTATCTTGCCGACTATCACGCATGCTCAAGCATTGGCAATGGTTATAGACTGATGCTTACCTAACAAAAACAAGAAATCTATAATTAATCATCATCTCGCCTAGCATGGAGCAAAAAATCCTAACATTTTTACCAAAACAAAAGTAAATATCAGCCTAAGCTGCAGGCACTATACGCCATCAATGAAAGGAACCCAATTACCACTTTATAACTGTCCATACCAACACCCATTCGATGAGCAAACATCAAAACAACACCAGAGGATTTGAACAAAGAAGATAGGAAATGAGTTCAACCTTAGTTGCGTAATATACCATTCGATCGGCAAACATCAAATCAATTCTTCAATGCGACTTCCTATTACAAAAATCGAAAAGAACACGAAGGTTCGGTCATAGTAAGTCCATTATCAAAGCATTGTAATAATCCTCTATACCAAACCACTTAACATCCGGAATTCCACTACGTAGGATGCATCATCAGAATATTTTTTTCAAAAATATCACAGAGGAATACACCAGTAAACCTGTAAATCACAGGCTATAACATTGAAATACTATCGAATCAACTTAAGCCAAAGGACAGGAGGTTCCCCCACAAGTTATTTTCACAAGTAGAAGCGAGTGGGAATTAGTAGCGCACGGAAACGTAGACAAATCCACAGAAGAAGACGAAAGAACTCCATAAATTCAAAGGCCCCGAGCCTATGGATCCAATCCATCCAGAGCAACAGAGAAGCGGAACGCGACAGGGAGGAACAATCTGAATGGACGGACAAGAGACGATGAACCAGAGAGGTGGTGGCGTAGTTGCGAGGGCATTCGTCCATTGGCTAGTCTCTCGATTCAGGAGGCGAGGCGGCCATGGAATGCTCACGACTCGCAGTCTCCGCTGCAGAGAGATTTTTGGGAGCTAGATTCAATGGGGTGGAGTTTTCTAAGCAAGGAGGGGAAGCGACATGGGGAGGGGAAGACCGCGGGAAGTAGGGGAGAGGGAGAGCGGGAAGAACGTGTGCGCACCTGTCGCGAGTGCCCTGCAGTTTGGTGCCGCCCCACCGGATGACCTCTAGTCCCGATGACGGCGAACCCACGACCACACTACCTGTGGGCTATCGCTGAACCAAGGCCTTGAGGCGGCGGCCTGGCCGCACCAGCGAAGCCACGACGGCGCCGAAGGCCGAGAGCGGTAGCGATATGACGTCGGGGCGAGGCGATGCAGCCTCTCGGCGAAGACGGAGCGGCCGGGATCCGGGCTGAGGAAGGCGTGAAGCGGCAGTCGGGGAGCCGCCGGCTGGGGATAACGGCGCCAGAGCCATGGGGATAGCGGACCAGCCGATCGCCGCCACAAAGAGAAGAACCCGAGGAGCGCGGCGAGCGAGGACTCGCGAGCTTGGTTCGAATAGCGGCGCCTCGCCGAGGCCCCCGAGCGCAGCCTCGAAGGCTTCGGAAGGCCCTATGCCGCGGCGAGGCGCAAAGCCTCGACCCCATCTCGGTGGAGAGCCGGGCGGAGGACGCGAGGAGGCCGGGGGGATCTGGCGTTCCTCGACGCCGGATTTCATGGCCCTTTATCAACCATCGAAAGGGCAGAGAGCGCATCGGACGGGCGCGAGGAGGGCGGAGGACGCGAGGAAGGGGAGCTGCGAGAGCGGCGAGTGGAGGACGCGAGGTGGGCGACCGGATGGGCAGCAACCGGCAAGACCGACGGACCGGACAGCAGGGGCTCGTACGCAATTTGGGGAAAGATGCGGGATTTGGACGCGAGGCACGCCGACGTGGACACCGTGGGAGGCCGGCAATTCCTTCCTCTTTAATAGAGTTAATTAATACTAGCAAGATTTGCGCGCTACGCCGCGCCGTGCGAAATTTGATTAAAAAATGATGAAAAGCGGGAAAAAACGGAAAAATGACGGGCGAAAAACGAATTTACGTTTTTTTTTGGGGAAACGGCAAAGGAAAGCATTTTTTTCATGTTCCGGAGAAAACACGGTTCACGGAAAAAAAATTTTCAAGCAAAACGAAGAAAGAAAACGGCTTTCCATATTTTTTGTGGGGAAATAGCCACCGAAAACATCTTCCTCATGCTCCGGAGGAAAAACGGATCACGAAAACATTTTTTCGGGGCAAAACGGAGAAAGGGAATGGTTTTCCATATTTTTTGTTTTGGAAAAACGGGCAAGGAAAACATTTTTCCCATGCTCTGGAGAAAAATCGGATGACGATTTTTTTTCCGGGCAAAACGGATAAAGGAAACGGTCTCCCAATTTTTTTTGGGCGAAATAGCCACGAAAACATTTTTTTCGGGAAAAACGGAGGAAAACCGATCACGAAAATATTTTTTTCGAGCAAAACGGAGAAAGGAAACGGTTTTACATTTTTTTTTTTTGGGAAAAACGGCCACCGAAAATATTTTTCGCATGCTCTGGAGAAAAAACGGACCCCTAAAACATTTTTTTGGGACAAAACGGAGAAAGGACCCGAACGTAAAGCGCGAGGACCTATTTGTTATAATTTTGGACCTGTTCGCTATTTTGAAAAATTAGTAAAGGGCTCGCTCGCGATTCATACTTTACGGGAGGTCCTAAATGCAAAAGGGCGAACCAGGGACCTAAACGCAAACCGAGAAAAATATCTTCCTCTCACAAAAAATCGCGCGAGGACCTGAACGTAATTTCGAAAAACCGAAGGGGCTTTTGCGCAAAAGCGCCGGCCGACACGTGGGGAGGCCGGTTGGCCTCCGTTCTTAGGCTCCATAAGGTGGGCTACCACTAGGTAGATTTGCGCGCTTCGCCGCGCCGCAAGAAATTTGATCCAAGTTTTTATCTCCGAAAAAGGCAGGAATATCAAAGGCTTTTTTGTTCGCTTTTTATTTTGAGGGAAAATACGCTAGGCAAGAACCGTCGAAGGATTAGAGAAACAACGGGACTTTTTTTGGGGGAAAAAAAGAATATTACTTGCTACGGGAAATATTAGATTCCGATTTGGTGGAAAAATATAGACGCTGAGTTTAACAACCCACCTGTTCAACGGGTAATAATACACGTTTCGAAACTTATTAGAGATCGAGCCGCAAAAGACTTTTTCGATGCCGTACTTAACATCGCAAACGGGGAGGAAAAAAAAATTCGGTAAAAACAAGGAAAAACGTGACACGAAAATAATTTTTCCGGGAAAAACGAAGAAAAGCGGGGAAAAAACGTAGAAACGATGGACGAAAATCGAATTTCCTTTTTTTTTGTGAAAACGGCCAACGGGAATAATTTTTTCCATGCTTTGGAGAAAAAACGGATGACGAAAACATTTTTCCCGGGTAAAACGGAGAAAAGAAACATCCATTTTTTCTTTTTTTGGGGAAAAAACGGTCAACGAAAACATTTTTCCCATGCTCCGGAAGAAAACGGATCACGAAAATATTTTTTTCGGGCAAAACGGAGAAAGAAAACCTTTTTTTTTTTGGAAAACGACAAACGAAAATATTTTTCGCATGCTCTGGAGGAAAAATGAACCCCGAAAACATTTTTACCGGGTAAAACGGAGAAAGAGAACGTCCAAATATTTTTTTTGGGGGAAAAAACGGTCAACAAAAACATTTTTCCCATACTCCGGAAGAAAACAGATCACGAAAACATTTTTTCCGGGCAAAACGAAGAAACAAAACCTTTTTTTTTGGAAAACGACCAACGAAAATATTTTTCGCATGCTCTGGAGGAAAAACGGACCACGAAAACATTTTTTTCGGGTAAAACGGAGAAAGGACACGAATGTAAACCGCGGGGACCTATTTGTTATAATTTTGGACCTGTTCGCTATTTCGAATAATTAGAAAAGGGCTCGCTCGTGATTCGGACTAACGGGAGGGCTTCTATGTAAAACGCAAAACTAGGGACCTAAATGCGAACCGGCAAAAATTTCTTCCTCTCACATAAAATCGCACAGGGACCTGAACGTAATTTTGGAAAACGGAGGGGGCTTTTCGCAAAACGGCCGGCGACACGTGGGCGCGGCGGCCGAGCTGCGTTCCCAGCGCTTATAAGGTGGGTTGATAGAACGTAATTTCGGAAAACGGAGGGAGCTTTTCGCAAAACGGCCGGCGACACGTGGGCGCGGCGGCCGAGCTGCGTTCCCAGCGCTTATAAGGTGGGTTGATATATTCACTCGATCGTACATTCATACATATAAAAACTGTTTAAATTACAGGACTGCCCACTGCACCCTTCCGACTCGAGCGGGGGGTACCGGTCCATCACCGTTAGCACGCAATCGGGCATCCAGAAGCTCTCGCCGTTGTTCTCACTGACAGGTTGGACCTACCAGTTAGTCACAGACGTTGCAGGGGCATCTCCCGAAACCCACTGGCAAGTGGGGACCACATGCCAGCGACGTGCGCGGAGCACACGAGCTCTTTCTCGTACAGAGAGAGAGGCAGGTTCAACTCGGGCACGCTTCCGGATAAAAGAAAAGAAAAAAATAATAAAAATAAACGCCGTCGAGACTCACCGTGCCGCCACCCTACCTTCTTCTTCTCCAGCGACGGCGGCTGCGAGGGCGAAACCCTACAGGAATCCCTACTCGATCCCACCGGAATCCTCCGCCGCCTTTGGGCCGCACCCGCCCGCGCAGGCAGAGATGCGGAGGGCGATGGGGAGCGTGGACGATCTGATCGAGGAGGCCAAGGTGCGCACCGTATGGTGGGCTCTCTGCGTCTTCGCCGTCTCCTACTTCCTCACCCGTAAGCACGCGCCCTCTATCTCTCCCTCTCTCATTTGCGACCCAAAATTTTGTTTCCTACATGTACGAATCGACACCACCTTGATGCGGGATTAATTGGATCTTTTATTTTGGATTACCCTGTCGTTTGATGGCTACCTTTGCTAAAAACTTGCTATTATCACCATACTTGAATATGTTGGGTAACTGCTGCTGTAGATGTTGCAATTGTGAGGGAATTCGGTGGATAATGCCTTGAAAAGGTGAGAACAATTTGTTAGTCAGGTGATTAATGCCTGTAGTTACCTGTGAGCTCCTGAATGCATCCAATAGTGAGGAGTTTTGACGGCTGCTGTGTGGGGATTTTTAGCTGTTAGGTTCTGCTTGCCTTTGATTTAGTTACTGCTTTTAGAGGTAGAGTTGAGTTCATTAGTAAGAAAACTTGCTTGGTTAAATTTGTATGTGGTACTGTATTTTAGTAAGGTATCTTGACATCTTTTTAAATGTGCCAGAATGGAAGTAGTGATTGGGTGCAAGCGGAAGTAGCATCTATTTTATGTTCTTCATCATGTAACTATGATCCCTTCATTGTTGTTTAATAGACTTGATTCGAACTTGACGAACTTCCAACTTTAAAGATCTTTTGGACCTTCATGATATCTATAGACAAGGGCAATTGAACCGACATACAGTAATAGATCAGATGGCCTAGCTTGCACGAAAAAGGATAGGCCATCTTAGTATTGACTATAGACACCGCCACTTGTGAATTATCTGTAAAATATTTCGCCAATCCAGTTGTCATTGGAAAAGTAGCTTCAAATAAATGAGCAGACTTTAGATTCACAGAGGTGGAGAAGAAAAATAAGTTAGGTCAATCTTGAGTCATGTATAATTTTATTTTGAAGCCAACCATGTATATATTTTCCCTGCAACACTTTGCTTCTCAAGATAACGTTCTTTCTTTCCTTCCTTCCTTTTTCTTTTGCTTCACTATGTGCTCCATCAATTTGTTGGCAACAAGAAGTGTTCAGTAGTTATATATGTTGTATTCCCCTATTGTTGTTCAGCTATCGATTTCTATATCCTTTGTATCTCTCATATTGAATATGCTGTCCTGTTAACATTCCTCATCACCTTTGTTTGAAATAGATACAAGTAAATCAATGTGGACAAATGTTCCCATGTCAATTCTTATACTTGCATTTCTCCGTTACCTCTCCTTCAAAGTGGAGTTCCGTTGGAGAGTTCAGCCTGTACATAAGCAGTCATATTTGTCTCAAGTGTCAAAACGGCAGTTGTCTAGTAATGATCATCGGCTTTCAACTGTGCCACCGGTTTCAAGATGGAGAAGGAAAGTTTGTTCTCCTTCTGTTGAGGCTGCTTTTGAAAGTTTCATTGATAATATTTTGCGAGACTTTGTTGTGGACTTGTGGTATTCGTCTATTACTCCGGACAGAGAGGCGCCAGAACTGATACACGGCTTAATACTTCATGCTCTTGGTGAATTATCTGGCAGGGTGAAGGAGATGAATCTAGTTGATTTGCTAACAAGGTGACTGAAGGCTTGATATATTATCCAGTATCTACTTATTTGGTCATAACTATCTCTGTTACAAGTTGAAGACTTGAAGCGTTTTTCTTTTTTCTATTTCAGGGATATGGTTGATTTGATAGGAAAGCATCTAGATATTTTCCGGAAAAATCAATCTCAAATTGGTGTTGACATCATGGGAACATTGTCTTCTGAGGAAAGAGATGAGCAATTGAAGCAGCACCTAATAGTTTCACAGGAACTTCATCCTGCATTGTTATCTTCAGAGCATGAATACAAGGTAAGGGCTAACATTTTTAACTTTGATGTTATTCATTTATCCAACAATTAATTAAAATGAGTTGTAGGTTCTTCAAGAAATTGTTGGGGGTGTTATGGCTCTAGTGTTGAGACCACAAGATGCGCAGAGTCCATTAGTTCGCTGTTTCTCCAGGGAGCTGCTGACCTGCCTAGTCTTGCAGCCGGTGATGAACTTCGCAAGCCCTATGTAATCTCTTAATACTTCACTTTGTTTTCTTTGAGCTCTAATTGAATTTTTTTTAAGTCATTGCCTTCTGGGTACATGGGATGATGAGTTCATGACATAGTTGGAAGAGAATTAATACATTTTGTTTCTCAAGTTCTGCCTGGTTAAATGTTAGCTATTCGTCTTGATAATTACAAAGTTGTGCATGTAATTAGTACATGTAAGAAGTTGTTGGGTTTAAATTGTGCTTTTGTGAAAATTAAGCGATATATTGTAGTAAAGCGGTATATCGGTTAATTACCAGTAAGTAAAACTGTTCGAATATTTTTCTTTATCTGTAACTAAACCTGTTTCAAATTTATTCTTTCTTAGTTACATGAACGAGCTACTTATCTACCTTCTAAACAACAAAGATACAAGCAGTGGAGGAGGTAGTATAGACAAGGCTAATACTGCAGTTACAGTAAAGAATGACCATTCATCTTATAAAGGAGGTTCACAGGGTTATCAAATGAAATCAAGGAAATTGTCTGCAGAATCAAGTGGCTTAGTACCAAAAAATAGTTCCGAACGCAGGTCACTTGTTACTTACGAGGGTGACAAGTCAAAAGTGTCAGAGGATGACCATGGGAGTGCCATCCAGCCTCGTCAGCCAGATTGGGCAGTGGTATTGGATGCAGCTACTAAAAGGCGATCTCAGGTTCTTGCTCCTGAGAATCTTGAGAACATGTGGGCGATTGGAAGAAATTACCACAAGAAAATGGTGAAAGTAGAACATTCATCAAAGGGAAAAAGTTTAGGAGGTGTAGATAACATTCCAAATGCAGGAGCGGTGGGAAAAGAGTTATCCCCTAACTTCAACAAGAGAATTACATCGGTTGATGACAAATATATGGTCAATTTGATGCAAGGTTCAAATAAGAATTCTCAATCTACTTTCGTCACAGGTAGTCACCCACTTCTTTCGCAAAATACGGATGAAGTGAAATCAAAAGAGGGGAGTCAAGTTAATTACAACAGCAAGGAAAAACCCTGTGAAGCTACCAACAACACAAAAGCTCAGTTAAAGCGGTCTAATAGTACTCCTGATATTGAGAAAAGATATTTGGCCAATAGTGACCAAACCGTAGTTTCCAGTCAAAGCTTAAGTGCAACGAAAAACCAGGATGACAAAGGTTCTGGTAATGCCTCACATGGTGAGGTACTATTTTATGTTCCAAAAATAAGATGTCGGGTAAGTTTTGCTGATCCTATCACTGCCACTCTTTTTAGAATCCTTTGTTTATTCAGAATTATCTGATCAGTGGGTTCTACTGAATAAACAAATTTAATATATATTATAATATTTGGTAATTGTTATTAATAACACTTGTATTCATCATGAGGCCAATGGGCCAGTATATATATATATATATATATATATATGGTTTTGTACTCCCACTCTCAATATACTATGTGGTTATACTTCTTTATCCTTTTGAATATACTCTAATACTGATTATAAGATACCCCAAAGTGAGTTCTACGAAAAATTTCATCAAAGTTCACCCTTTATAGCATAATTTGTTTATATACTCTTTTTACATATAGAAAAGGGTATATAACAAAAAATAAAGATCTCTGATGAATTTTTTTTCAACAATGTCACATTGTAGTATATTAGAATTATTATTGAAGTATATTGAAAGTGATAAATGAGTATAACACATTCATTTAAGTGGTATACTGGAGGTGGGAGTACAGAAAAGGTTTCCTATATATATGAGGGTATAGAGGGAAAGCCTATATTAGGCAATATCTATACAAGACTAACAGTCTATATACATGGTGTATCGACAACACTGAGTTTGGTGAACTCATGCTTCACTGGATCTCGAGCAATACTGATAGCACCTGTACTGTCAGATAAAACAGGAGTCGGTATAGAAGCAAAAACACCAAAATCCTCAAGTAACCACCATAGTCAAGTAACCTCTGCTGTCAAAAGAGCCATAGCTCACAACTTAGCCTCAGCACTCGAACAAGAAACTGTTGTCTGCTTCTTAGTCTTCCAAGCAATGAGAGAACCACCAAGAAAAACACAGTAAGCAGAAAGAGACCGACGATCAGAGTGATCACGAGCCCAGGTAGCATCAGAATATGCCTGGAGCTGTAAAGAGCTGGAATGTGGAAAAAAAAGACGGCGAGAGATAGTTCCATGAAGATATCGAAGAAGATGAATATAGTGGAGCTGAGTGGGAGCAGAAACGAACTGACTCAAGATATGGATTGGATACAAATGTCAGGACGAGTGACACCAAGCTAAATAAGACTCCCAACAAAATGGCGATAGCGAGTAGGATCTTCAAGAGGTTCACCATCAGTAGATTGAAGGTAAACATTGAGCTCCATGGGAGTCTCAACTGTACGCTGATCAGTAAGAGAAGCACGATTAAGAAGATCCTGGATATACTTTTCTTGGGAGAGAAAGAAGCCCTCAGATGTAGAAGAAACCTTAATCCCAAGAAAGTAGTGAGGAGGACCTAGACTGGACATGAGAAAATGCTCACTGAGACTAGCCTTTACAAAGGCAATATACTGATAATCATCTTCAGTAATGATCATGTCATCAACATATAGAAGGAGAAGAGTTCGACCACGAGAAGAAGTGTGAACAAAGAGCGCAGGATCGTGAGCACTTGCAGAAAAATCAACTGTAGTGATCACAGAAGAAAAACGCTCAAACCAAGCACGAGGGGCTTGCTTAAGCCCATAAAGAGAGCGACGAAGCCGACAAACCATGCCTTCAGGAACAGAATACCCCGGTGGTGGATGCATATAGACCTCCTCATGCAGTTCACCATTAAGAAAGGCATTCTTGACATCAAGCTGAGAGATGGACCACTCACGGACAGAGGCCACAGCAAGCAGAGTGCGAACATTGGTCATGTGAACCACAGGTGCAAAAGTCTTATCATAATCACGACTATGCTCCTATTGAAAACCACGCGCCACAAGACGAGCCTTGTAGCGTTCAAGAGAACCATCAGAGCGAGTCTTAATCTTATAGACCCACTTGCATGTAATGGGACAAACACGTGGAGGAAGTGGTAAAAGATCCCACGTGCCAGTGCGCTCAAGGACAGCAAGCTCCTCCGCCATCGCATGCTGTCATTCCTGATGAATAACATCATCACGGTAAGAAGTCGGCTCGGTCAGAGTTGCACCAACAAAGCCAAGGCGTTCGGAGGCCGAATAGACTGTCGACCGTGAAGAGCATAACGAGGAGAAACTGAAGAAGATGGCTCATCAGAAGGGGATGGCACATCAGAAGATTCCTTAGCTCGCGGACGACGAGTGTAGTATAGAGGATAGGAAGGAACAAAGATCTGAAGAAACCTTTGGAGGAGAGGTTGGTGGTGAAGGAACCGGCGATAAAGGAGACGCCGATTGTGAAAGAGGAAAAGTGACAACTGGAGTATCAGGAAAAGTCAGGAAAGACAGTGGCTCAACAAGAGATGTAGGAGAAGAAGAAGAACGAGGGTAGAAGGGATAAGACTCATCAAAAGTGACATCCCGCGAGATCCGCATCTGTCGGCCAACAGGATCCCAACAACGATATCCCTTATGCTCAGCACTTTATCCCAGAAAGATGCACTCAACAGACTGAGCAGTCAGCTTGGTGCGTTCACGAGGTGCTAGAAGAACATAGCACACACACCCAAAAAGGCGGAGTCCAGAATAATCAGGAGGCATGCCACAAAGACGTTCCACTAGAATCTCACCCTCAAGAGCAGAAGAAGGTTGGATATTGGTCAAGTAGGTGGCAGTGGAAACAGCCTCAGCCCAGAAGTGAGGTGGAATAGCAGAAGCAAGCATAAGAGCACGAGCTGTCTCAAGAAGATGACGATGCTTGCGCTCAGCCACACCATTCTGAGCATGAGCAACAGGACATGAAAACTAGGAAGGAGTGCCCTGCGTAGCAAGAAATGCTCGAAAAGCTCCTGACAGATACTCCCCTGTCGAGTCAACACGAAGAACACGAATGGGAGAATCAAACTGAGTGCGAATCATAGTGGCAAAAGTCTTATAGATGGATAGAACCTCACTACGAGAGGACATAAAATATATCCAAGTGTGGCGAGAGAAATCATCTGTGACCCCCTTGTGAAACAAAGGGAGCCGGGCCCCAAATATCAGAATGGACAAGGTCAAAAGGACGCTGGGATACAGACTCACTAGAAGGATAGGGGAGTTGTAGCTGTTTGTCAAGCTTACAACCCGTACAATGTAAAGAGACATCATCAGACACAGAGCCTAAAAGATCACGACGAGCTAAAGAAGACAGACGAGAACCACAAAGATGTCCCAAACGGTGATGCCATTGAGCAAAAGACCTGGTGGAAGAAGCAACGGATGTTGAAGCGGTGGATGAAACAGAGAGACTAGCAGAGATAGCGGAAGGAAGATGAAGCTAGTCAAGCTTCCAAAGATGCTGACAATCATGGCGGCGAGGGCCAGTCCCAACCAGAGCCCCCGTGCGGCGATCTTGAACACAACAAGAATCAGAATCAAGGATAACCCAACATCCATTATCAATAAACTGGCCAGCGGATTTGAGCTGCATGGTCAGTTTGAGAATATAAGAAACAACAGGAACATGAAAAGAGGAAGAAGAAAGAGTGTCTCGTCCTGCAACAGAAAGAAAAGTACCATCTGCGGTCTGCACAGTGATAGGAGCAACAGTAGGACTAATGGAATGTAGACCCGTGGGATCAGATGTCATATGAAAAGAAGCTCCGAAGTCAAGAATCCATGGTGTGATATCTGATGAGGAGGGTGGTTTCTCGCTAGAAGACCGAGTAGCAAAACCAGCTGAACCTGTTGGTGTAGTGGCAGCTATGCGATGCAGTAGCATAAGAATTTCCTGAGTAGAGTCAGTACCAACAGAAGTCTGCTGAGGAGAGGCGCCCAAGAGTCCAGTGCCCTTAGAAGGGCGTCCACTTCGATGAGCAAGGTCCTTCCTGTAGCAGAACTGTTTCACATGTCCGCTCTTATTGCAGTAGGTGCAGTGAAGGCCTCCACCCCCAGTAGCCGGTACTGGAGTAGGCATCACTGACGGAGGAGTAGAATGAGGTGCCGCCAAGACTGAGGGAGACACCAGCAGGCCCGCGCCACAAAGATGAGTCTCGGTAGTCGGTACGAATAGCTGCAAGAGCCTCCAACAGTCACACGAGGATGACGAGCAAGCAGCTGGGCACGAATCTGCTCAAATTCAGCCCTAAGACGTGTCAGGAAGTCGTAGATGCGGCGAAGCTCCAAATGAGAGTGTTGACGCTGACAACACTGGCAAGTTCGGCAAACCTTCGATCCTAGCGAATCAAGCTGATGTCACACCGAAGACAACTTTGCATATAACTCATTCACAGTAGAATCACCCTGCTGTAGCGACTGCTCCTGTCGCACAACAGCAAGGTACAGAGAGTCACCAGCAGGCTCATAGCGGTCGCGAAGATGCGCCCACGTCAACTGTGCCGAAGACAAAGCAACAATGTCACCAGTGAGATGCACCTCCATGCTAGCAACCAAAATAGCAGAGGCACAAGCATCTTCATCAATCCATGTCTTGTGAGCAGTAAATTGAGTTTGAAAAGACTCCATAGCATCAGCATAGTCATCGGACGCCATCTGTTGAGCAGCATCATTGGCCTCCTTAGGAAGAACAGGTGTGGCAGGAGGAGTAGGACGAGGTGGACAAGATAGCTTGCCGGTAAGAAACTCTCAAAGACGCTGACCACGCATGTGAAGACGCATATGAAGAGCCCTGTCTTGATAGTTGAGACCATCGAAAATAACTGGACACCGAGGAACAGAAACAGTTCCCGAAGAACCAGACGATGACATTTTTTTTTTGAAATCGATCGAACCAGACCAAACCAGCCAACCGAACCAGAACTAGACCGACCAAAACAGAGTCAAATAGAGGTCAGGATCGGATTCAAGTTCGATCGAACTTCTTCAGCATGCTCGGACGGGCAACGGCAACGCAAGGCGGCGGCTGGAGCTCGTGGACACGGGCGAGCGCCGGGAAGCGACGCAAGGCAGCAGCCGGAGCTTGTGGACGCGGGCGAGCTCTCGCGCGGAGTCGTCGGCGAGCACTTGCTCTGATACCATTTTATGAATAGCACTTGTATTCAACATGAGGCCAATGGGCCAGTATATATACATGTATGGCGGACCCAGAAATTTTGTAGAGCCTGGGCACGCTTAAAGAAGGACAACAAATTCACAAGTCATTTATCATTGATACAAGCGAAATTGACAATCAAAAGTGTTTTAAAGTTTAAACTAACAAGGATATTTGAATACAAGAGAGGCTGCAACTTGGCATTAGAACCAGTTCTCAAGGACAGGCCAACTGCATCGCTAGTTCTCAGAATTTGGAATGATGGTTGCCTGGCGTGCTTGATTCCTATATGGCCATAAGGGCTTTGTTACACTTACATGGGCTGAGCCCGGGCACAGGCCCAGGGTGGCCGGGCCCTGGGTCCGCCACTGCATGTACATGAGGGTATAGAGGGAAAACCTATATTAGGTAATATCTATACAAGGCTAACAATCTATATACTAAGATACTGTCTAACAGTAATTAGTACTCAGTACTCACCAATAACCTCTTGAACTATTTCTGTATGAAATGCATTTATCAATGATAGTAAGAACAATCTCATCTAAAAAAGTGTAGGAACAATCTCTTCTGAGAAAGTTTCAGACATTGATAATGATCACATGCCAAATTGATGGCTGATTTTGTTGTTTTGCATGTTGCTGTTCATTCTGTTGTGTATATGGGGCTGGTGTGATTATCTTCTCTTATTGTTGTAGATCAATCATTGCCTTTGTTCTTGATATTGTTTGCCATATGTTGCTGTTTCTGTCCTTTCATAAGAAACCTTTATTATGTGAGTCGCTTGCTTTTCCTATTTAGCATTTAATGGATAGCATGTGAACTTCCGTGGTTCTATTACTTGGTGTCCAATGAGAATCAGCATATACACAATATTTTGTTTAATTTGTATGAGATTGTTGGTAGTTTGGCCTGATAATTAGCATGCTATTTTCTATAATACGTTCCATTCTTGCATGATTACGTCTTGTCTAACTTTTCTATTTTATTTTCAATACTGTAGATGATGCAAACATGCAATTATTTATGTGAAGTTTTTTTAAGACTTTATGTGAAGTTATATCCTTCTTGGCAAAATATCCGGTGCAACCATCGTTTTCGTGCAACCACCGTGCAACCCCCTACTAAAAAAAGTTTCAAAAAATTCTGAAAAAAAATCATGGATGTACATATCAACTTACCCCATCTACGTATAAAATTTCATGATCAAATTCGTCATATACTAGAAGTTACAAAAAAGACAAATTTTCGCTTGGAATCTTGCTACAGTAGACAACACAAAATTTGTCTTTTTTGTAACTTATAGCATATGACGTATTTGATCATGAAATTTTATGCGTAGATGGGGTAAGTTGAGATGTACATCCATGATTTTTTTCAGAATTTTTTGAAACTTTTTTTAGTAGGGTTGCACGGTGGTTGCACGAAAACGGTGGTTGCACCGGATATTTGCCCATCCTTCTTAACAGTTGGATGTGACTCAAGTTCTGGTTGTTCATTTTTATTTGCAGGTTGTGGGTGCATATTTCGAGAAACTTGGTTCAAAATCTTTTGCAGTTTATTCTATTGCTGTGACTGATGCAGATAACAAGACCTGGTTTGTGAAAAGAAGGCATGCTTTTAATGGCATATTCGTGGACTTCTAACAGCATTGAAATAGTACAGTACATCTAATTATAATTTGTGGTCCTGACTTCCAACGTTGGTTTGCAGATACCGAAATTTTGAACGTCTTCATAGACAATTGAAGGAGATACCTAATTACTCGTTGCACTTGCCTCCAAAGAGTTTTCTTTCATCTAGTATTGATGATTACCTTGTGCACCAACGATGCATTCTGCTGGACAAATATCTTCAGGTATGCTTTGGTTCTCCAGCATTTATCCTCATCTTCCAAGTCAAATGTATTGACAATAATCATTTGTGTTCAATAGGGTCTCTTGTCTATAGCTAATATTGCAGAGCAGCATGAAGTTTGGGATTTTCTGAGTGCGTCCTCAAAGGTGTGTAATTTCAATCCAACCAAATCCTTATATGCCTTCTTCACAATTGAAAGAACGGATACATCTTTTTTTCACCACTTTTCTGAGGTTCTTAGCACTTCATTTTCGTTTCCACTGTAGAATTACTCTGCTGGAAAGTCCACCTCTGTTATGAAAACCTTGGCTGGTATGAATCTCTGTTCTTTTTATTTTTCTGGACAATTATGAACTTGTGTATTTAGTCTTTTCTCACTCAAGACGCTTATTTGCTTTCCATCAACAGTTAATGTTGATGATGCCATGGATGACATTGTTCGACAATTTAAAGGAGTTTCAGATGGTCTGAAAAGGGCAGTTGGCACATCAACTTCCAGCGCACCTTTTTCACAATTGGTGGAGAATAGGATGTCTCTATCTTGGAACCAGGAAGAGATAGATAACCACAATCTGCATCATCGAAACTTGGGAAGTGCTCATAGTCTTTCTGATGGTGATAGTAACTACGATGGTCACCCCTCATCTGTAAATAGTGCATGCCACTCAGACAATGAATTGAACAATAGAGAGTATGTTTCAAATGATATTAATAAGCACAACGAAGCATACTCCGGTTTCGATACACAAGTAAGCCAACAAATAGAAAAACCTGCAAGGGTGAATTCTGATTCTTCAAACATGTCATCTCTAAATTCATTTGAGGATCCAGCAGGAATTCCTCCTGAGGTACACCTTTGTACTATGTATACATTTGATCCAAATTGCAGAGGACTTCTGTTCTATTTGCTTTTCCTTTTTGCCCTAAACATCTTCTCTTTTATTTGGCAGTGGATGCCAACAAATGTGAGCGTGCCTTTGTTGAATCTGGTTGACAAGGTGTTCCAACTAAAGCAACGTGGTTGGATAAGGTTCGCTATTCCTTTTTCTTGAACTTTCTCTAATGTGTTCTTCCATAGAATTTGCCCAATAGTTTTACACTGTTTTTACATAGCAATAAATGAAGTAAATGACACATTGTAGACACCCAGAGGCGTGCAATCAAACCTGCTTGGGCCGGTTGTTAGATGTCATGATAGTTCCCACTTCACATATTTTGCCAGAATGTTCTCTTTGTATAATTTGCATGGTGAGGGAATCTGGGAGGGGTGTTGGTGCAAATACGCCATTGTTTATTCGGGGACTTTCTATATTTTATCAGATATGTACCAATCTTCATTTTTCAATTTATTTTGGCCCTCTTGTTTTCGTACCATATCCCTATGCAAGTCAGATGTATTTTCACAATTGAAATCCATTTTTTCATCTTTCAATTCAAGAATATGGTGTTTGACTTGATATTTTATGTTATCTGCAGAAGCCAAGTTCTATGGATATCAAAACAAATTTTGCAGTTAGTCATGGAAGATGCAATCGATGATTGGATTTTAAGGCAGATCAATTGGCTCCGAAGAGATGATGTAATTGTACAAGGAATACGTTGGATTCAAGATGTAAGCATACACTATCTCTTCGGGAGGTGCTTCTATGCATCACTTTTTGAAAACTACACAAATATTAAAGCATGAATGAATGGTAGATGGTGATTACTTACCCTGTGATACCTTGGCATTGACACTGCTAATTGCCTGCTGCAGCAAACCTTGTAAAAAGTTGTTCCAACTGGATTAAGTTCCACATGTATCTATAATGTAACTTGTGCAGTACAAGTACATTTTTTTTTTCCTTTTTAACCTCTCAAGCTCTATGATAGAAATGCAGCTCTATGGTACCACATCACTTTTTGCTAAATACTTTCATGGCAGGAGTATGATAGTAATTAGCAGATTGTTCTTACATGCTATGGTCCAATACAAGATGTTACTACTGTGGTAAATGAATAATAAATTTGGTCCCAAGATAAGTGATTTATTTCTATTCAGAATCAACAAGAACTAAGGGTCAAAGCTAGATTAGTTGTAACTAATGGATGCCAAATCTGTCCCCCTTCCCATGTTGTCTGCAATTAACGGAATTATCATTCTGCAGATTGTCTGGCCCAATGGTACATTCTTCACCAAGTTGGATGGATATCAAGGAAATGCAGGCGCAAGTCAATTTGGCAATCAATCATCAGGGAGTGCCAACCAGGCTATTGACAACAGAAAGAGCAGTGCAAGCTCTTTTGAGCTTCAGCTGGAGGCATCTAGAAATGCCAGCGAAGTTAAGAAACTTCTTTTAGGTGAGCCTATTGACATCTTTTGGCTCATTGCTTTTTTGGTTTATCTATTTATGAGTTTATGCAGCAAACGTTGGATGGTGTATGCGTGTAAACTTAATGATGTCATAGGAGCAACAAATTTGCAGAATTCTGGTGGCATGTGTTGCCTTAATAGTTCTGAATATCTTTAATGCCTTCGATCAAGTCATTTTATATAAAAACAAATGGATTCGAATACAATACAGCTTACTCTGTTAGGACACGGATGTGGAACTGTCACCAAGGAGTTGCAACAGTTAGGTTCCGTCTATAGACTGGTCATCAGTATCATGTACTCCAACAAACTTCTTGATTTTTAACACCCTTTCCAGGTGGAACTCCATCTACGTTAGTCAGCATAATTGGGTACAAGCAGTACCGACGCAGTGCAAGGGACATTTACTACTTCCTCCAAGTAAGTAAAATCCAAAATCCTAGCATCTAAAGAGCACGGTGATTAGCTATCATTTTCTGATTTCCATGATTCCTTATGCTGTGCTGCAGTCCAACGTCTGCGTGAAGCAGCTCGCTTACGCAATGGTAGAACAGGTGCTTGTGTCACTCTTCCCAGAACTTCATCAGCTAATAGAAGACATACATGAGAAGGGCCGCAAGGAGCAAGCCTCGTTCACTTACCAACTTTGACGCAATCAGAGGCCGTCTTGAAGAACCGGGTACTCCATAAACGGCCTTTGCATTTTAAACATGTGCCGTTTCCTCTGTGACGGAGCATAAGTATCCTGGGCTGCAATTTTTCCGCAATTTTTCGGCAAATGGATTTCGACAGCGCAAAGTTGGATCCAGGGAGCGGTCGGTGCTTATCCCACTAAGATATGTACAGATGTATATCGGAAGTGTGAATTAGGCCCCAGATGCAATCCAGAACAACAAAAACTTACGGCGAGCTCTGATAGGAGTTTGATGTATCGTGTCATTCTTTAATTCTTTTTCTTTTCCCCAAAAGGAACTTTTAAGTTAACCTCGGTCGTGCTCTCTTAAGACCTGAGGATTGTAAAATATCAAGAGATTCAAGTGTATAGCCTGTACCATCTTGCATGTGCATTGTTTTGCTGAGGAAATCAAATCATTCTCTACGATATGTATGACGACCAAGAACCTTGCATGATGATCCCCTGGGCCTGCTGCTGACGCACAAACGGTTTAAAGGACCGTCTAATTAGCATCTTGCAAGGTAAGGATTAGGGTAGGATAATCTAGATTGCAACGGGAAAATGCGTGATTGTAGTTGTTCAAAAATAAATCTAATCAAATTATTAAATAAATTGCAATGAATATACACATATACATTGAATTTTCACACATACATAAATCAATTTAGTACTCGGAAAAAATTAAAAATTTTATACCAGATTCGTCCGGGGTTGAATCGGTGCCTCTCACGAAATTAAGTTTATCATTTGGCAATTATACAAACCTGTTAATTTTATTTGCGTGCTCGAATAGTTTATTGTAGCATGATAAAATTGTTATTCCTTCCATAGTAAAGAGTAAAAAACCATAGCGTAAAGATAGAACCGTAGAACTATAGCGGTAATTAGTGCCTATCCAAAGCCATAGTTCCAAGCCCAAACCTTAAGACTTAAGGCTTCGACCACAACGCAAAGTCCCCAAACCGAGCAAGCAAACCAACCAAAGCAGCCAAGCATCCAAGCTAAGCCAGCCAACCATCTTCCATTTCCAAATCTTTCAGCCATAGCACATCACATAGCCCCCAATTCAAGCAGCCAAGAGAGTAAGTCGAGCCTCACACACACATACACACACACACTCAAACAAGGAGAAGAAAGAACAGGAGATCCAGAAGACTCAAGCAAGGAGAAGCAAGACCAATAGATCCAGAAGATCATCAAGCAAGAGGAGCAAGAAGACCATGAGGCCTCAAGCTCAAGGAGCCCGAAGACAGGAGAGAAGAAAAACCAGAGGCTAGGATGAGAAAGTGACCACGACTACTTCCTCATTCACAGCCTTCAATCCCATTAGTTCATTTGCATTCCCTCCATTTTTAGGTAATCCTCACACCCATAGCAGTAGAAGCAACATAGGATAGAAATAACAAAACCAGCAAAAGAATATCTAGAGTAGTGGTCTCAGTGGATTAATGCAACGAGGTTGCGCCGCGCATTCACAATAATCCATAAATGCTCCCTGGCGCACAATGGATTATGAGCATCGTCGCGGTGCCAACCAAACCGTGCACACACCATTAGAATCATCATAGATCAGAATAGACAATAGTTAGTGCCAACAATCAAATGGTAGAAGTAATCCATAGTCCATCAGTGCTCAACTCTAATCTTAACAGAATAATGGCAGAGGAGCTAAGATAGAGGAGGAAGAGGGAGTGTCACCTAGGTTCAATAGAGCCTGCCAAGAGGGGGACCAATAGGTTGGCGCTAGCTAGAGCAGAGGGGCGGTGTGGCTTCGCAGTGGCCAGGAGGGCGGAAGCTAGGAGGTCTTGGAGGCCGAGCGGCGGCTAAGGGTGCGGGGGTGGGCCAGGCGGCGCTGGGGGCCGGCCGAGTCAGACGGTTGGTGGAGGAAGCCCAGGACAGAGGATGGCAGTGAGAGCCTAGGCAAGGCGCAAGAAGAGGAGGCGACGGCCCATAGCTCAGGGAGGAGCCCCAGGCGGTTGACGACGGCGGGCAGCCCGTAGGAGAGGCAGCGCAGGCCCATGGGACCAAGGGCCTAGTGGCCGGGGCAAGAGGCGGGGCGGTGACCAGGCACAAGGGCAGCCCAAGGGCGTGCAGGGAGCCGGTGCCTGGGGATGGAGGCCGGGCGGCGACCAGGCGCGAGGGCAGCCTGAGCGCGTGCAGGGAGTCGGTGGCGCAGGGGAGACTGAACGGCAGGTGGCGCCAATTGGCAGTGAGGGTGCTAGAGAGGCGCCAGCTGCCGGCGATGGCTGGCAACAGCGGTAGACCAACCGCAAGCAATGGGCCGAGCCGATCAGCCAGATTGGGAGGGCAAGAGAAGGAACCGGGAGAGGCGAGGGAGCGAGGAAAAATGGACAAGGGGAGAGAGAGAAGTGAAATGGAAGGATAAGGTTGCCAGGAAGAATAAGAAAAGAAAGGGAAAGAGGAAAGAAAAGAAAAGAACAAAAAAGAAAATGAAGGGATGAAAATAGGAAATAAAAAAGGGTAATTACGATAGTGCGTAAAAATGTATGAATAGCCGCGACAATTAATAATAATTTAATTCTGATACTAGTAATTGCATAAAAAATGGTTGTAATTAAATGAATTAAAAGAAAATGAAAAAGAGAAAAGAAAAGAGAAAAATAAGAAAATTATATTTTCAGTTGAACTAATGAAATTTTGAATCAATTTGTTCCTGCGATCAATTCATATTGAAGCTTAATCAATTAAAAACCGAGTAAATCAATTAACCCAGTCGGTCGAATGTTCAACTTAAGCGCAAAGAAAGAAAATGGTATCAAGTCCAAAAAATCATAACCTAAAATTTATAAATCTTAAAATAACAAGAGAAAAGGGTTGGACACCTTAAAATATAGAAAAACTTATTCACCACTAAAATATGGCATTTATGTAATTTCAGTAATTAATTCAAGTAGTCCACTGATCTTCAGCAACAGCCGTGTGAGGACGTATATTTCCACACTATTCTAGGCAAGCTTCCTTGTTCATATTTTTGAAATCATTTATTAATTGTTTTCACAAATCATCTGCATGGAAAACTTATCTTTTAAAAAGGAAAACCCTAAATCAAATGTTATTGGAAGGATGGATAATTGTGGTCTACTGTGGCAGTGGTTGGTTGATGGTAATTGGAAGTAATAATAGACTATTGATATAGTCTATGAATTTGCTAATAGACTATCAATGCAGTCTATAAGATTGTTAATAGACTGTGGTGCAGTCGGTGAATTTGTGAGTTTATTGGTTTGGTTCACCCGACAGATGAATTCGGTGTTTTATATATATATATATATATATATATATATGTGTGTGTGTGTGTGTGTGTGTGTCTATATGTATGTATGTATGTATGTATGTATGTATGTATGTATGTATGTATGTATGTATGTATGAGGTGGGTATAGGGTACCATGTGTTGAGAATTGCTGGAGGGGCCCTCTACATAGGCTATGATATAAGAATAAACAAACTACACTCGGGCAATATGCCATATTAAACCGTATCAACCATAGTGTGTGAAAACAACTAGAGAAGGTTGTCCTATGAAGATGTTTGATTTCCACATTGGGTAATAGTAGTTACCTAGAGGTGTGAAGCTGGGATATACCAGAGCCCTAGTGAGGGACAAAAAATTAGCCGTGGATGACATGGTGCTATATTAAAAGCCATGAGATGAGTATTCCGTGGTTAGTCGGAATACAATACTGCGTTGTTAGTCAGAGTGTTGTACATTGTAAACAGACGAAGTACAATGCTGCGTTATTAGTTGGAGTGTTGTACTACGTGTTAGCTGGAATATAGTATTGTGTTATTAGTCAGAATACTATATTACGTAATAGTCGGAGTATAGTACTACGTTGTTTGTCGAAGTACTATACTGCGTAAATAGTTGGAGTACAATTGGTATGCTGAGAGTAGGTGGAAATAAGTGGAGGACACCACTACTTGTTGGCTATTAGGGTTGGAGATCTAATACCTGATTAGTGATAAACATTCTGGGTTCCTAGCTACGGGTGGGTTCGCTATGGGTAAAGTGGTACAAACCTGCGCAACGTAAAATCATGAATTCATGCCTATCTCTTGGATTGGAGGCTACGGAAGCTAAGACTCCCTTATATACGAGTGCTAGTAGCATTTTTGGATAATTAAAATCAACACCACTTTTCTATTAAAACTCTATTTTCTAAAAATGATTTTGAGGGAAGGTTACATGAGATGATTATGGAAAGTATTTGAGATGATTATAGAATGAAAATTCATATAATGCATTTTGTTAATAATGCTTCACTACACCATGTCCTATTAACACTGACGGAGCATCTGTCGGCAAAGGCACGGTACACCAACACATTATCTGTCGGCAAAAGTTTTGCCGACAGACAACTGCAGTCGGCTAAAGTCCTGCCGGTAAAGATCTTTGTCGACAGATAAAGTTTTACCGACAAATAGTCTGACCACATTAATGAGAGATATACCGACAGACCATGTTTTGCCGACAGATATTGTTTCGCCGACGAACATATCTTTGCCGACAGATGCTGTAATTGCCGACAGATGGTTTGTTGGGGAGAATAATCTTTGCCGACAGATGGTTTGTCCTGATGCTTTGTTATTATGGAAATTACTCATCATATGTAATGACAGATTAATAATAATTGACACATTACAACACATCAAACAATAAGTAATTCATCCATTCAATCACTTTGACACATCAGACACGTACATATCATATAGTAATTCATCCATTCATTCAACATATACATAGCTCAATGTTCAATCATTAAACAGGAACATAACCAAATTAAAATGTCCAAAAGCATCATCCATTCATTCAACATATACATAGCTCAATGTTCAATCATTAAACAGGAACATAACCAAATTAAAATGTCCAAAAGCTCAACGTCTTCCAAACTGACATATCAAGTTCTCTTACAAAAGTTAACCCTACTATTAGTCTTCCACCCACATCAGGTTACATGTACACAAAATGATCAGTTAGCATATATCTAACTGGACAAACTATAGGTTAGGAACCACGATGTCATAAGCATGGCGTGATAGAGAACTTGATCTGTACCAGGTTAATACACCTAGGTCCTTCCAGTTTTGCCTGCAAAAAAAATATTTTAGTAGAGAACTCAACAGCACAGCCCACTAGCACCAAAATATATCCACATCCGTAAAACTGATACATTGCACATACATAGCTGGATTAATACAAATATTTCAAACAAACTAATATGTAACTCGCTGATTCTTAAGGAACATGCCGACTTGTTACAGGGCGATACGCTCCTCCATTAGCGCCATGAACCGGCGGAAACTGTTGCAAACGCGAGGTGGCAGCTGCATTTCCAACCGAAACCTAGTTAATGACAATTACAAAGCAACAACAACACTAACAGTTCTGTCCAATGAGAGCATAACAGTAGAAAATAAAATGCATAGATCAAAGTAGTATGAACATAGCATTATATTTACATTTACAAGTTCTGTTGGCAGCACTAACAGTTACATGAACATAGAGCATAACAGTTCTGTTGGCATCGACCAACTACTTGATCAACAAGTCTTTTGTACACAATATCGGAATACAAATAACACGTCACAAATTTGCAAACAAACAACAGGTCACAAATTTGCAAACAAGATCATGAACTAGTTTAGCAAACTAATAATTAAACAGGACAGTTCAAGTACTTTTACCAATAACAGCATGCTAGATCATGAACTAGTTTAGCAAACTAATAATAAATGTAGAGCATATTTATACACCTGCATTGATTGTACAAAGCTATTTTGAGAGAGAAACAATTTAAACAACACTTAGTTATTATAAAAGTGTAAACAAACATCTGGAAGCATATGCTTGTGAAAAATATCCACAACGAAGACATTAAAGATAGTCAAAACCTACTGTGAATTTACAGAGATATTAGTGTGGGAGACATGGATATCTAGGTACAGCTAGGCTGACTAGTGAGTTGTCTTTTTCCTATTTCAGTTCAGAGCAGTAGCAGTCATTAGTGACAAACAAAGCAAGCAGGTAATGTTTGCATCCCTCTCATGCCCTGATGCCAACCATGCAATCATGTGTACTTAGAAGGCAAATAATCTGTGAAAATTGTGATGCTGCAGGGGTATGAGAACTGGGAAGGCGGCGAGAGCTGCATCTGCTGCGGGTAGTAGGTGCAGTGCTGATTCTGCATTTTCATAACCCACAGCAAAATGTAGATTCCCTTTCAGGTACGGTGCAATTGTTATGTTTTGTGCTTCAGTTAGAACACGTCACAAATTTGCAAACAAACAACAGGTCACAAATTTGCAAACAAGATCGTGAACTAGTTTAGCAAACTAATAATTAAACAGGACAGTTCAAGTACTTTTACCAATAACAGCATGCTAGATCATGAACTAGTTTAGCAAACTAATAATTAAATGTAGAGCATATTTATACACCTGCATTGATTGGTGTCGAGGATGGCTTCTTACCATGGTTCATCTGCATAATTATCATTTGTTAGTAACTCATACTCAATGCCCATTAATTAGAATTATAAATAATGTGTAGTTTAGGTTATTACTTTCTTGCATGGCCACGCAATAGACATCATATGAGCATCAGCCATGGTTTCCATACCAGAATATGGACGAGGCAAAACAACATCCCTTTTTAACACAACATTTACAACAACCTCGTAATATTCCTGTCCAAGAGGAATACCTCCCACCATGGTGTTTGGGTCAGTTGAAACAATTGTTGCCTTAGCCACAGGAATATCAGATCTCACAATAGCATATAATATGATATCTCTACCAACCTTAACCATATATTGCATTTTGGAATGTCAACAATAAAAATTTACATTGAAATCAAAAATAAAAAATTGGGACAATTATGTAATGAGAACAGTACCAGGCTTTCATATTCATTAGAAGAGGTTTCACGGTTCTTTGTTGTGTCCTCAATGTTCCTTGAAGGTACATGTCGACGATTGGAGAACAGGCTCCCGTCGAGCTTACTTGTTGAATGGGGGATCAACAGAGCCCCGTCGTACGGACCGAGGAGGTCGTTCGAGCGATGCAAGGTCGGGAGAAAGGGGGACACGGTGTTTATCCTGGTTCGGGCCTCCCTCTGCCGGGATAACAACCCTACTCCAGTGTATTGTGTTCTATCTCTTCGTCCCCTCCCCCTTTACAGATCTTCAAAGGGGGGTTTAAATACTACGACTATGGATACAAAAAAGGCAACTACCTCCTGGGATCACGCTATGTAGCCATATTTGTGATCCGCCGTCCTTGATTCGTGCGCTGTTTGAATTTCAGGTAGGATTTCCCTCGATCTTCGGCTGATTGATCGTCTCCTTCCCTCTTCGTAGCGCTTGCTGGGCCCGCCGACCAAACACCTGAGTAGATCATGGTCTCCATGAGCATGCTTGCTCGTGGGGGTGTTTGGCATTGCCGCGAGTAAAGGCGTGGATGCGTATGCTCGAAGGAAGAGGAGGGATGCTCGTTTCATTCTCCCGAGCATCTTCTTTCAGTACTGCCCGGTCGGTGGTGCTCAACTTGCCACGGGGGTACCGTGGTCTTTTTGCCAGATAGCCAATCCCCGACAGCTAGCCTCCGAGGTTCAAGCGGGGAACCCTCGGGCTTCCCCTTGAGCCTAAGAAGACTTGAAGGGGGGATTGAATTTCTTTTGGTCGTGGCCTATGACCATTTTACGTCGGGAGACGACCTTTTTTACCCGCCGCGTGCTGCTTCAGCGTGGGCGTCGTGCTTGGTTGTTCTGCGGTTCCTTCTCAGAAGCCTCCTTGTAGCGATGCAGCGGTTTCTCGGAAAAGTGCGTTTTCACCGGCGGTGTCGCTATGTGATAGGCGGCGATTTTCAACCTGCCCTTCGCTGTCTTTTAACCCTTTCTACCGAGAGGTCGGAGTTACACCGTGCCCCTTTGCTCGTCTTCGGCTAAAAAATCTTCTAGGAGCCCTAGCGCCCAAGAACTCCTTTCGCTCTCCTTCTTCCTTTGGCAATGGCGCGTTTCAAGGTCAGCCAGATGACCCGAAGGAGGCTCCAGGTGCTCACGGACGAGGGGTACGTCGACCCAAGCTCGGGCCGAGTGCCTGGGAACGACGCGGCGCCGGCGCCGCGGGAGGCGGAGATCGTCTCCTGCGAGCTGTATGCCATCAACGGGCTCCGACTGCCCGAGAGCGACTTCCTCGCCTCCGTGCTCGCCTTTTGCGGGTGCGGGATCTCTCATCTCCACCCCAACTCCATTCTCGCCCTCGCGGTTTTCTCCCACCTCTGCGAGGCGTTCGTGGGTGTGATGCCCACCGCCAGCCTTTTCTTCCATTTTTATTCTCCCTTTCGTACCGGCCGGGACGGTCCCGCCGGCTACGTCTATCTTCGTCTCCGGCCCAACCGACCATACGAGTACCCTCTCGTTGCTTTGAAGGACTCGGTGTCGGGTTGGGCCGACCTCTGGTTCTACCAGAAGAAGGCGGAGGGGTCCCAGTTGGTCTATCTTGGGAGGGCGCTCCGCCCTCGAGAGGCAGCCGCCCGCCCGTGCAGCCTGAGGAAGAGCGGGTGCTCAGGACGATCAGCGAGCTTGCCCAGATGGGGCTCACTGGTCGGGACATCGCCCGAGATTTTACCTTTAACCGGGTGTCCCCCCTGAGGCGCCGCGAGCACCCCTTCTTCGAGGTGACCGGGTGGCATGACCTCACCTGTGAGGACAACTCAGGTATGTTTTTGAACCTCTTTCCCAACCACTGTTGCTTCCTGGCAATTGGCGCTACTTTTTCTTTTAACCCTTGGTCGTGCCGCAGCTCCGAGGACGGACTGGGTTGATGAGAGGGTCGCCGAGATGTTCGGCGCCCCGAAGGAGAAGGAGCTGACGCCCAATCGTCAGATCCCCAAGAATGTTTTTGACCGCGGCGACACGGTAAGTACGTCTTTTTGCTTCCGCCCGAGGGCATGTTTTCCGAGCTTAATTCTCCCTATATCTGTTTGCAGGAGAAGGTCGCCCTCGATCTTGCCGTGTCGAGTGCCGCGGCGCTGCCGCAAGCCAGCACCCCAGCCAGCGGTTCCCGCAAGAGGTCGGCGGGTCGAGGCCGCCAAGCATCCGCTTCGCCTCCCCGTGCCAAGCGGTCGAAGCGCCGAGCTTCGACCACGACTCCCACGCAACACCTTGAGTATGCCGACCGCCGGGAGGTAAGCGAGCTTCGAATCTGGTTTGATGACTTCAAACGGAAGAGGCCAGAGCTGATGGGCCGACTGGAATAGCTCGCCGAGCAGGCAAAGAAGGCCGAGGAGGAGGCCAGGTCCCCCCCGAGCAAGGAGCAACTGGAGAGAAAAATCAAGGCTCTCCAGGACCAGCTCGCTCAGGTGGTCGAGGACCCTGAGGAGGAGGAAGAGGAGGAGGAAGCCTATGCCCTCGTCAGGAGCAGCAGGAGGTCGACTTCCCGATCAACCTCCGCATTGGAAGGGGTCGACATGGACGATGTCGACCCGGCGATGGCGCGAGCCAGCGGCGCCGCGGAAGATCGCGTCGTGGCCGTCGCTGAGGCCTACGAGGCCGCCGCGGGTAGGACGCCCGTGGCCCGAAGTGAGGAGGCCGAGGAGGATGACGCTGCTTGCCGGGCAGAAGGTAAGCTCCGCCTGGTCCTCTTGTTTGGTTCCTTTGTTTTTGTCTTGCGATTTTTTCCGAGCTAACCCCACTCCGTTTGGCGTGGGCGTGATAGCTCGGATGTCACTCTTGGACTTTCGTCAGATGGCTGAGGAGATTATCGACTCTGCAGTTGACGCCGAGCTCGACCGCGTCTTCGACCAAGTAATGGCCGAGACGGAGGAAGAGTCGGTGCCGGCTGCGGCCTCAGCGGAGTCCGAACTTCCCTCGGCGGATGCCGAGCTTCCTCCGGTGGAAGGGGATCCTACTCCAGCCGCGGAGGAGCAAGAGCCGCAGGGGGCCGAGGACCAGGAAGTCTTGGCCCTGGTCCCCTGCGAAGGGGCAGGCGCAAGCGAGGCCCAGGCGATGGGCTCCGATGGTCAAGGGGTGGTGGCTCCCGATCCACGGCCCTTGGCTGCGAGCCAAGAAGAGGAGTCGGCCGCCGGCCACCGCCTCTGCGGACCAAGGGGGAGAAGCGGTCGTGATCGACCAGCCACCTCCAGCCGCAGACCAAGGGGAAGAAGTGGTCGTGATCGACCAGCTACCTCCAGCCGCGGATCACGGAGAGGAGGTGGTTGTTGACGACCAGCTGCCTCCAGCCGCGGACCACGGGCCGGAGGTGGTCGTCCTCGACCAATCGTCTCCGGTCGTGGAGCACCAATTGCCTCCGGCCGCGGAGGTGCAAGGGGCGGAAGCGCTTGCAGTCGGCGTCCACCCAGCGCGGGCCGAAAGCGAGAGGATGGCGGCCATGAGCCGCCTGTTGACGCGGAAGACCAACCTCAGGGCGACCTGGGGTTGGTCGAGGGAGGAAACGTCGTCGCCCTCCTGGGAGCACCGGGTGCCTAGGAGGGGCAAGATCCTGACGCGCCAGCTCGGGATCAGGATGGCCCTGCATGGGTCAACCCCTTTCGAAGCCGGGCGCTACCGACCGCCAGCGGCTTCAGGACAATCTGGTCAGCCGGGCTCTTCTGGTAAGTCCTTTGCTTCTATCTTTTTCCATGAGGCGAGCGATCTTCTGGAGGTTCTTCTTTGACTTTCCTTCCCTTTTTTTTGCTCGAAGTTTGCTGTGAAGGCCATGGACGACATCGAGCCTCCGCAGTTCCAGCAGAAGAGTTCTGGGCGTACCATCGCGAGCAGGACGCCAAGATCGCTGATCTCGAGCGTCGGGTCTCCGAGGTGCGTGAGGCCGACCTGAAGGAGCTGGAGTCGGCGAAGAGCCTCATCGTCGGGCTTCGGGACCAGCTCTTTGAGAGCGAGACGGCGAAGAGCACTTCGGAACAGAAGTGTGCCGACCTTGAAGAGGAGCTGGCGAAGCTGCGGCAGGAGGTCCCCGACCTGCGCGCCGACCTTCAGCGAGCTCGGGAGCGCGTAGAGGCCCAGCTCAAGGAGGCGCAACGCCTTCGGGACAGCGCGGCTGAAGGTCGTGCTGCACGGCGGAAAGTTTTGGACCTGGAGGCAGAGGTCGACTCCCTTAAGGAGGAGCTTGCTGCCCTTCAGGCCGAGCGTAGGACTTAGCTCTTCTCCTTTTTATTTTTAGCTCGTGTAAAGCCTGTAAAAAAAAGAAAACAACCTTTTGGGTTAAATGAGCAAAGTCGCAGATGTTTGGGTACTTGCCTGTTTTTCTCGAGTTCGCCTTCAACATATGTTTACTTGATCCTGGTTCTGCAGAAAAAAACCAAGTCCCTGCACAAGAGCATATAACATAGATACGAGCAAAGAATCCTTGGAACGAGCAAAGAATCCTTGGAAGAAAGGACGGAACGTTCCTATCATACGGAGCCCCTGCCATGGACAAAGGTCGTGCCCTTACTGTTGCGAGCACGAGTTTGTTCATGGGAAAAGTTAAGGGATGCTTTGATCGCAACGATTTTTGAATGATTTAAACAGGTCGGTTGCGTCGAGAGGGGTATGAGCACGAGCATTGTTACGTGCACAGAGTAGATGAGCTTTAAACCAACAATACGTAGAGCCACCATACCCGAGTGGTCACTGAACCGGGCTTAGAGTGGATGCTCGCGCTCGACCACACATACAGTGAAGAGCTACTGTGGAAAGTGAACGATTGGGCGAGCATCCGGCCGGGGACCAAGGGAAATGGTGCGCACATACTTGTCGGATAGGCTCGTCTGCTGTGCTGGTAGACGATGATGCTCATTCGACAAAGCGAGGACAAAACATGGGAAGGAAAGGAAATGTTTTATAGGAAAAAACGCAATGCGAGATAGGGGTACGCGTCTAAACGTAGAATTTGCGCAGTTGATCAATGTTCCAGGTGCTGGCGAGCTCCCGACCGTCCTCCATCGCGAGCCGAACAGCCCCCGGGCGTGCTGTGGATACGACCGTGTAGGGTCCCTCCCATCTCGGGGTCAGCTTATTGGCTTTCGACAGGTCTTGAAGTCTTCGTAAGACCATGTCACCAACTTGCAGGGACCTTGGTCGGACTGACTTGGCCGCGTGCCTACGGAGAGCTTGTAGGTAAACCGCAGACCGGAGCAATGCCCGTTCACGTGTTGCTTCGACGAGGTCTAGGTCGAGGAGGCGCTCAACCTCTTGGTCGACAGAATCGACCAGGTGCACCCTTGGGGAACCTAGCACAATTTCGGCATGCAAAATGGCCTCCGTACCGTAGACGAGTTGGAAAGGCGTTTCGCCTGTGGCCCGACTCGTCGTGGTGCGGACGGACCAAAGAACGGCGGGAAGCTCATCCACCCACTGCTGCCTATGTTGGCTGAGGCTTTTGAAGACCCTCTTTTTTATGCCCTGAACTAACTGCCCATTTGCTCGTTCGGCTGCTCCGTTGCTCTGTGGATGTGCCACAGAGGCGAAACAGACCTTGGTCCCGACCTCCTCGCAGTAACTTTGGAACAGTTCACTGGTGAACTGGGTCCCGTTAATGCGTGATGAGACGGTTGGGTATCCCGAACCGAGTTATCACATTGCTGCGGAGGAATCTCTTGGCCGCCTGGGCCGAGATGGTTGAGACGGGCTCGGCCTCTATCCACTTAGTGAAAGTGTCGATGGCCACGAGCAAATACTTGCAGCCTTTCTGACCCCGGGGAAAAGGTCCAAGGACGTCGAGCCCCCAGGTCGAGAACGGCCACGAAAGCGGTATGGTTTGCAGGGCGTATGCTGGTTGACGGGCTTTTCAAGCATGGAACTGGCATGCTCGACAGGTCGTTACGATTGATCGTGCATCCGTCAAGGCCATAGGCCAGTAGTAACCCAATCGGAAGGCCTTGCTCACAAGCGTTCTGAAAGACGAGTGAGCTCCGCACATCCCTTCATGGATATCACGAAGAAAGTATTGACCTTCCTCCTGAGAGACGCATCTGGAAAGGATTCCTAATGCGCCTTTTCGGTATAGGTCGCCTTTGATCATTTTGTACTGAAAAGATCGCCTTGTTAGCCGGGAACGCTCGGCTTCTTCCTCGGGCAATGTCCCATGCACAAGGTATTGGATAAATGGCGTCATCCAACTTGCACTTTGCTCGAGGAAGGAGACCCTACCGTCGGACTCCGGTGCCTCCTCTTCAGAGGGAATGGAGGGCTTATATAGGTGCTCGACAAGCACCCCCGCCGGAGCGGTGGTTTGAGAGGAACCGACTTTAGACATTTGGTCGGCCAGGGAATTATCCTTCCTGGGGATGTAGATTACTTCGAAATTCTTGAAGTATTTCTCCATCTTCCTTACTTCGGCCAGGTACAACGCCATTGAGGTATCGGAACACTGATACTCCTTGTTGACCTGGTTCACGACCAACTGTGAATCGCCCTTCACAGTGAGCCGTTGGACTCCTAGTGATTTACATGCCCGAAGTCCGGCCAAAAGGCCTTCGTACTCCGCCGCGTTGTTGGTCGCGGCGAAATGTAGTTGGATGGCGTACTGAAGTTGCTCTCCATCCGGGGAGACCAAGACGACGCCAGCCCCCGAGCGCTCGTATGCTCGGGATCCATCGAAATACAAGGTCTAAGAGTTTTCCCTTGAACCATTGGTTCCGCTGGCTGGTGGTGCTGGAGCCGACCACTCTGCCACGAAATCAGCCAGAACTTGTGATTTTATCGCCGTGCGGGCCGAAAACATTATCTCGAACTCGGCGAGCTCCATTGCCCACTTGGCTATGCGACCACTGGCGTCCTGGTTTTTCAGGATTTCCCTGAGCGGGAAGCTGGTCGGTACCACGATCTTGTGTGCTTGAAAGTAGTGGCGCAACTTCCTGGAGGCCATCAGTAACGAGTACAGTAATTTCTGGACCTCGGGGTAACGCTCCTTCGGTCCATGAAGTACTTCGCTGACATAATAGATAGGTCGCTGGGAACCATCTCTCTCTACTGCTAACACCGCGCTTACCGCCTGCGGGGTTGCCGCCAGGTATAGTAGTAATTCTTCCCCCACTGTGGGCGTGACGAGGACGGGCGGTTACGAAATGTATTGTTTTAGCTCTTTGAACGAGTGATCAGCTTCCTCCGTCCACGTGAAGCCATCGTGCTTGCGGAGGGCTTTAAAGAAAGGTAGTCCTCGCTCCCCCAGCCGGGAAATGAACCGGCTTAAAGCGGCCATTCTTCCGGTCAGAGCTTGCACTTCCTTCACGCACGTGAGCGACCTCATGTTCTCAATGGCTTCGATTTTCTCTGGGTTTGCCCCGACGCCTTGTGGTCCGACTATGTAACCGAGCACCTTGCCAGCTTTCACGCCGAACACGCATTTTTCTGAATTTAGCTTTATTCGATGCTTATTGGGGTTACAGAAGGTTTCTTCCAAGTCAGCAACGTGACCCGAAGTACTCTTGCTTTTGACAACTATGTCGTCGACATAGACCTCCAAGTTTCGACCTACTTGGTCTGTGAAGGTTTTCTGCATGAGGCGCTGAAAGGTTGCTCCCGCATTTCTCAGACCGAAAGACATGGTCGTATAGCAGAAGGTACCGAATGGGGTGGTGAAGGAGGTCTTTTCTTCGTCTTCGCGTGACAGGCTGATTTGATGATAGCCTGAATAGGCATCCAGGAAGCTCATGGTTTGTGATCCCGCTGTCGCGTCGACCAATTGATCTATGCGAGGCAACGGATAGTTGTCTTTCGGGCATGCCGCGTTTAGACCCGTGTGATCGGCCTTTACGCGCCACTGCCTCTTTTCTTTCTGACCAAGACTGGATTGGCTAGCCACTTGGAGTGTTCGACCTCCCTGATGAAGCCAGCTTTTAGGAGTTTGTCGAGTTCCTCCCGGATGATTGCCTGTTTTTCCGGGGAAAAGCGTCTAAGTTTCTGTCTCACTGGTTTTTTGTCAGGCCGAACTGCTAGCCTGTGCTCAATCACCTCCCTAGGGACCCCGGGCATGTCAGATGGTTCCCAGGCGAACGCATCCGAGCTAGCATAGAGGAAGGTGATGAGCTCGAGTTCCTATTTGGGATCTAAGGAAGATCCCAAATGCACGACTTTGGCCGGTTCTGACTCGTTGAGCGGAACAGCCTTGGTCTCTCCTCCATGTTGGAGGGCAAGTTTAGGTCGGGAATGTTTCGGTTCTTGGTCAGGGCCGCGAGTGGGTAACTGACCGACCATATCCAACGCTCTTTCGTCGCAATTAAGTGCGGACTTGTGGTTCCCTTTTATGGTTATGACCCCGTTCGGTCCGGGAATCTTCAGGCACTGATATGCGTGGTGCGAGGCGGCCATGAACTTGGCCAAGGCCGGCCTGCCGAGGATGGCGTTGTAGGCCGATTCGAAGTCTACCACCTCGAAGGTGATTAACTCCGTTCTGAAGTTACTCGGGCCGCCGAAAGTCACGGGCAGGACGACCTGCCCCAGGGGTTTGATCGAGGTGCCCGGGACTATCCCGAAGAAGGGCACAGCTACACTTTTGATTTTGGAACGAGGAATCTGCATCTCGTCCAAAACCTTGGCTGAAATAAGGTCCAAAGAGCTCCCGGAGTCTATGAGGACCCGACCAACGACGGTATTGCTGATGGTGGGGTTTACGACCATCGGAAGCCTCTGTGGTTTGGTCATTCCAAGGGGACAATCGTCCTTGGAGAAGGTGAGAGACAACTCGGACCATTTGAGTTGCTGCACTGGCGGCTTGCCTTGGGTGATATGGTGCACTTCCCTTGCAGCGTCCTTTAAGTCCCGGCGAGATTTATATGCAGAGGAGCCCCCGAAGATAACTGCGATGTGGTTATGAGGTTCTTGATATTCCATGCCGTCTTCACTTTCTTCGATGGGCTGCTTGCCCTTGCCGTTTTCACCCTGCTCTGGAAGCGACGGCATGGGACCCCTGCCGCTGTAAAACTGCTCCAGGCGGTAGGTCCACGTTCGGCAATTCCGTAGGTCGTGCCCGTGTGCCTGGTGAAGCGGACAGTAGAGTTCGCCTCGTTGTTCTGCCTGGCCACCTCGGTCGCGAGGCCTGTGTGGTTGTCCTCTCCCCCGAGCGTTAAACCCTCGGCGCTGCGGCTGGGTTGCTCGGGGCTGTTGTTGTTCCACCGCGACAACCATGCCCGGTGGGAGCTGCCTTTTCTTCTTCTTCTTGATCTTATTATCCACAGAGTTCGAGCCCTTTTTACTAACGGAGGTCTCTAGCCCGGGCTGAGGTGGCAGCTTTCCTTCATCCAGCATTTTCTTCCACTGGACGGCCTCATCCGCGTTGGCATACCGATCAGCCATTCGGAAAAGCTCGTTCGCCGTCAGATCCGGATGGATCTCCAGGTCCTGCGTGAAGCGCACGTCCCGTACCCCGAACTTGAAAGCTCGGACGACGGCCTCGTCCGATATGTTCGGGATTGAGTTCCAGACCTGGATGAACCTCTGGACGAACTGTCGTAGGGTTTCTCCATCCGTCTGTATCAAGCGCTCCAGGTCGCGTTCCTTTCCCGGGTGGATGTAACATCTTTGGAAATTCGCTCGGAGTGCGGTGCTGAGCTGCCCCCAGGATCGTATGGAACCCTCCTTTTGGTTAAAGAGCCATGTGCGAGCAGCTCCGTCCAGAACCGTCGGCAGATAATTCGCCATCACCCTTTCATCGCCTCCGGCGGCGAGGATAGCGGTGGTATATATTGAGAGAAATTCATCCGGGTTCTGGGTCCCGTTGAACCTCTCGATGTGGCCGGGCTTGAACCTGTTCGGCCATGCGACATTCCGGAGAGAGCCCGTGAAGGCCCGGCAACCGAAGCTCGGGGTTTCACGGTGAAACCCTCGGTCATAGCGTCCTCCGCGCGGGTCTTCCGCCCAACGCCCCGCTCGCAGGCCGAGTCGAGAGAAGACTTCATGTGTCGGTCGTGTAAATCGACCGGCAGTCGTGGAGCGTTCGTAACGCTCATAATCTGGATGATTGTAGAGGTGTCGCCCGAGGTTGCTCTGGGGCGACCGGGGCTTTTCCCGATCAGTTAGCGATGCAGGGCGATCTCCGAGCATGGCTCCGAGATTCATCTCTGTGCGAACGCACGGGGGAGCGCCTGTGATGGTCCCGGGAAATACTCCGGGCATCCCGGTCGTGGGGAGGATCCGAGACTTTTAGTTCGGCGGCAAGCCTCTCCAGATCTTCGGCCACGACCTTGCCTACGGCCTCTAGGTCCACTTGCTCGGGAAAACTGCGTAGGTCGCGTACGACCGTCGCCAAGGCCTGTAGCCATTCGCGTTTCTGGTGAATTGGCGGCAGCGAGCTATGGCGGCGTTCCGAGACGCGATCGGGGGTTCGGTACTCGCGGGAGTTCCTTTCCGCGGAAGCACGCCTCCCTTTCGCCTGGCGGCGTATGCTCGCGAGGGTCTTTCCCAAAGACGCCTCTAGGTGGAGCCTAGCCGCCTCATAGTGGTCACATTTGGCAGCGTCCGAGGATCGTACCTCGGGCTCGGTACGGCTCCCGGCCATGTTGACGTGACGAGAGTGAGATGAATGCGATGGGGACATCATCGTGTCCCCTTGAGATGCAGTCTCTCGGTCAAACTCCAGGTCGTCTGGTATATCCAGGCCATCGTAGAGTCCGTCATAGTCATCCTCGTGGTCACCGAGGGTAATGTCTAGAGAGCGGAGGGTCTGCCCTCGCATCCCAGAGTTCGGGGAAGAGCTCCCGGACTCGGTGTGACCGATGGGATCGGTCACGCTGGCCACGCCGTCGCCGGCGTAATACATGTCGTCGTCTTCGACGTCGTCGAAGTTACAGAGATCCTGAGTAATTCCCGAGTTCGGCATCTTCGAGGATCTTGATCCGCACGGGAATCAAGCTGTCGTCCCCACGGACGGCGCCAGCTATCGACGATTGGAGAACGGGCTCCCGTCGAGCTTACTTGTTGAATGGGGGATCAACAGAGCCCCGTCGTACGGACCGAGGAGGTCGTTCGAGCGATGCAAGGTCGGGAGAAAGGGGGACACGGTGTTTATCCTGGTTCGGGCCTCCCTCTGCCGGGATAACAGCCCTACTCCAGTGTATTGTGTTCTATCTCTTCGTCCCCTCCCCCTTTACAGATCTTCAGAGGGGGGTTTAAATACTACGACTATGGATACAAAAAAGGCAACTACCTCCTGGGATCACGCTATGTAGCCATATTTGTGATCCGCCGTCCTTGATTCGTGCGCTGTTTGAATTTCAGGTAGGATTTCCCTCGATCTTCGGCTGATTGATCGTCTCCTTCCCTCTTCGTAGCGCTTGCTGGGCCCGCCGACCAAACACCTGAGTAGATCATGGTCTCCATGAGCATGCTTGCTCGTGGGGGTGTTTGGCATTGCCGCGAGTAAAGGCGTGGACGCGTATGCTCGGAGGAAGAGGAGGGATGCTCGTTTCATTCTCCCGAGCATCTTCTTTCAGTACTGCCCGGTCGGTGGTGCTCAACTTGCCACGGGGGTACCGTGGTCTTTTTGCCAGATAGCCAATCCCCGACAGTACCCTTCGGGCCACAACCTGCCTATGGACAACCATGTTCTCTTGTAACATATTATCCAGAGATGCAAACTCAGCTGCATCATGTTCCTCACCATCATGTTGTTCATGGAACCTTTTATTCTACAACAAACCACAAAAAATGAATGCTTTAGTAGAGAAATTATTACTCCTATATATTGTAGCAAAAAGAGGTAGGCAAATATTGTACCACATGTCGAGAATTAGATCCATGTTGTGATGCATGTTGTGAAGTGGCTTCCATGTTTTGCATTCCTTGAGAGGCTAACATCATTTGTTGCATTTGGTCCAATTGTTGCTGCATGTGATCCAAGCGTTGTGCTAGAGCTACAACCTGTTGGTCAGCTTGTTGACGAGCTTGCATTTCCATTTGAAGTCTTGTTGGAATTTTTCTTTGTGTTCCAGGTGTGCCCACTTCTTGAGGAGTTGGTCCTAAACCTAAAACACGAACACGTCCTCTTGGCTCTTTCTCTCCACAAACATGTGAAAACAAATCACCATCCTGAATACTCTTTTCCTTCAGTGCAGGTGGTTTGCAATTTACATCTTTAAGTTCATTCTACAAAAAGGAATATATGCATGTTTATATCTTTGCTAATGAACTAACATTGCATATGTAGGTATTGAGCACAAACTTACAATTATTGGTTCTGCTTCTAGTACAGGAATTCCATTTTTACGAGTATGTGTTTTGATAAAGATTTCATCTCTTCGGGGAGGATACCCTTGTGTCTCGGCCTACAAACATGCTTGATGTATATGAAATGCCCTAAATAATATAATGAATCACTTGTACAACTAAAAGAGGTAGTTTTGTTTACCAATTCGTGTGCAACACGGGCATAACTCTTGCTGCCAGCCGTATGTAACACGGACAACTTAGCACGATTTTCTTTACCTCTAATCATTCGAGCCTATAACATAAATGAAATGAAAAATCTTAGCTCTACCACTACAATAGCAAGTGCAATCCAAATTAAAGCAATTCAACAAAAAGTGGGCCTTACTTCAGCTTCTGGAGATCTCCAATGATCAATAAGCCACTTCCAATCATTTTCATTAACTCTATGATCACGTTTTGCCATAAGTTCCTCATCAGTCAATGTTTCATCGAAGTTCTTGCTCTTTAGTTCTGCCTTAAATTCCTTCCATTTCTTTGCTGCTGATGTTATAACATAATTGAAAGCTGTTGCATCTAGGTCATAATATTCCTATTTAACATAGAAACAAAGTAATTCATCAAAAGGATTCACAATAAGACAATTAGGATGACTAATAATCTATTACAATACCTTAACTTTAGTCCACACTTCAAACTTCTTTACGGGGTCAACAAGCCTCCAGTCATCGCATATAACAGGTATATGTTTTCTCACCATTGTTCCAACGAAATTACCAAATTCTTTACTATCATTACCAATAGGCTGACCGTATTCATTGAGGCCAATTCTAATTTTAGGCCCACCACCCCTTGAATATATGTTATGCTTTAAAGTGATACCCCTTCCTTTTCTTTTCTTTTGTTGTCCATCACTCGGATCTACATCAATTTCTTGTACAGAAAAGAGACATAACAAGCATGAAACAACATTAGAGATACAGTATGCATGCAACTCCAACATGTTGTGAGACTTCTATGGGAAGAACTGAATTACCTTCATTGTCATTTGAGGGATCTTCTAAGTCTTGGTATTCAGAATCTTCATCGCTAGATTCCTCTTGATTCTCATTAGTCCTTTCTCTTGACTTTGATCGCAAATTAGGACCTGTAATTTCTACTGTACTCGTGCGTTGAGTTGTCTACAAGAATATACAAATTGTGTAAAATAGATGTATGAATTACCTACAACCATTACATATGACAATTAAAACATACATAGATAACCTTTGCTGTTTTCTTGGGTCGATGTGATGAGTTTGCTTCATTCCCTACAACAGACTTGACTAGAGGGAGATTTAGAGATCGCATGAACTCCTTGTTTCTTGCAACGTTTGCATCCTTTTGTAGTTCATATTGGTTGACCTCTCCATTATTAACCTTTCCTCTTGCGCTTGCCATTTTTTCTCCTGAAACATGACACAGTATTAGAAGTGCACTAGAAGAGCAATTACGTAGTCGAATTTATAAAGAATTAAGAACAATACATGTAAGGCTTACTTTGTAGGTTTGTTTGCATCAACAATTGTTCCATCTATGTCTGTCCTAACATAGTTAGTATCTCCAGTGGCAACATTCAACCTTTCATTAGTACCTAGATTAGGCAATGACACATCTACTTCATTATCATGCTCTTGATTTATCTCATTTGCATCATCACACATGTCATAGAAGTCACGTGGTTTTGACTGAACAACGGCACACCACTCAATATCAATGGGATCTTTAACATAGTAAACCTGAGTGGCCTGGGAAGCTAAAATGAAAGGTTCATCTGATATATTCACACCGGTATTGAATAAATGCTTGAAATTGACAGTAGTAACCCCAAATTGATCGGTTTTCACCCATTTGTCTTGTATGCGGTTGTCAACCCAATCACATTTGAAGAGTACTACATTTCCTTTATGGTCATAGTCTAACTCAAGAATTTCCTTTATAATACCATAATATGTCTTGTTTCCTATTAGTAGGTTGTCATTGTTTCCCCTTTCAAAACATGCAGTCTGTGCAACTAGAGCTACTCCACTACATTGAACCGGCCTACCCACGTCATACGACTGTGTATGAAAATTGAGCCCATTTATTGTATAGCTATTATACTTTCGTGCAACCATGCTTGGCTCCTTAGCTAAAATTTTTATTTCTTCTACTATTTCCTCACCCATTTTTGCCACCTGTGAATATGGAAGACAAATGTTAAACTGAAATGGAACTCCATGAGAAATCACATGTTGATTAAGTTATGTGCCTACTTACATGCAACCTAAACCACTCATGGAAGGTCTCATGCTGAACACGACTGATTTCTCGTTGATTTTGAAGACCAATTGAGGAAAGATAGTCAACATGCTTACTGCAAAGAAATGATCCTTATAGCAATATATGGTATGACAGGAAAGATCTTTGTAGCAAAGAAATAATTTGGATAGCTTACTTCAAGTAAGGTTCTATATTGTCGTAGTTGAACAGGACATATCTATGTGCTTGAAGCCAGGTTTTGTGATCTAATGTCACAAAGCCCTTGCCAGCCAATCCTCGACCAATGTTGCAGAAAAATGGAGTGGTACTGATGATTTCCCTATGCAAACCATCATCATTTCTGACTCGTCGAGTAAACTGAGTCTCACCTTGTAAATAGCGAGAACAAAACGTAAGACTCTCATCAAACAAATAGCTCTCCGCAATCGATCCCTCCGGATGACTTCTAGTACGAACATAGCCCTTACACCTCATCAAATACCTGTAAAGATACCTAAGTTATTTGTAAATTTACTTGTAGTAATACATACTTTTTTTTTGCTAAGAATACTTTTAGAAATTACCTCTCTACAGGGTACATATTCCGAAAATGTACTGGACCAGCAGTTCTTGCTTGGGTAGGAAGATGAACCATCAAGTGTACCATAAGATCAAAAAAAGATGGGAGAAATATAGTCTCAAGAAGGCTTAAGGTCTCAGCTATTTCTGTTTCTAGTTTTTGCATATCACTTACGCGAATAACAGGTGAGTAGACTTTCTTGAAAAAATTGCTTACACGAATCAGTGTTGCACTGACTTTTCCTGGCAGTATCCTTCTGATGGCAAGTGGAAGTAAATGCTGTAGAAGAATATGGTTGTCATGGCTCTTTAGTCCAATTATCTTTTTCTCATTAACATGCACGTTACGACGTATATCAGATGCATAACCATCAGGAAACTTAACTCCTTTTAATACTTCACAAAATAACTTCTTCTCAGTAGAACTCATGGAGTAAGGTGCTGGAGGTAAATAAAACTTATCTTCTACTTCAATAGGATGAAGATCCCTTCTAATATCTAGAGACTGAAGGTCCAAACGAGAATTCAAATTATCCTTAGACTTCCCATCAATGCCCAAAAGTGTGTTAATTATGTTATCACATACATTCTTCTCTATGTGCATGACATCTAAATTATGTCGCAATAGTAAGTCCTTCCAATATGGCAACTTGAACCAAATAGACCTCTTTTCCAAATGATCAATGGCTCCCCCTCCTGCCGCTTCTGCTTTTTTGTTGGCTTCTTCCCAGATGGATCTTTCCCAAAAACCGTATGAATATTTTCTGTTTGCACCAAAACCTCCTCCCCAGAAAGTGGACTAGGTGCTAACCTAAGCTCAATTTTACCATCAAATGAATTAGCATCAAACCTAAATGCATGGTTTGCATGTAAGAACCTACGATGCCCCATATAGCAAGTCTTGCTACCTTTTTTCAATCGTAAAGAACATGTATACGAGTGGCATTCAAGGCATGCTCCTTCACCAGAGGTAACGCATCCAGCAACATAGCCTAGACCTGGGTAATCAGTAATGGTGCACAATATGGCAGCACGCAATTGGAAGTACTCATCTTTGGAGGCATCAAAAGTTCTAACACCTTTATCAAACATATCTACCATATCATCGACTAGTGGCTCAAGATAGACATCCATATCACTACCAGGAGCTTTTCGACCTGGAATTATCAATGAGAGAATGAAATTTGGTTGCTTCATACACATCCAAGGTGGAAAATTATATGGAATCAAAATAACAGGCCAAATGCTGTAACCAACATTCAAGGACCTGAATGGATTAAAACCATCTGTAGCTACCGCAAGTCTAATATTGCAGCTATCTGAAGCAAATTCAGGATGTCTATGGTCAAAATCCTTCCAAAGAGGAGAATCTGCAGGATGCCTAAGTAAACCATCCTTTTTGCGCTCTTCATCATGCCATCTCGTGTCAGTTGCAGTTCTAGAGGACACAAACAATCTTTGAAGCCTGCTTTTTATTGGAAAATAGCGAAGAACTTTATTAGGAACCTTGTGCACACGTTTTCCATCTAGACTTTGCTTTTCTGATTTCCATCGTCATGTTCCACATGTTGGACAACATTCAGCATTAGCATGGTCCTTCCAAAATAGAATGCAATCATTTTCACATGCATGGATACTAACATACCCAAGTCCTAGGCATTTAACCACTTTCTTAGCTTCATTGTAGTTTTTAGGTAGCACGGACCCATCAGGGAAAGCATCTTTTAGTAGATCTAGTAGTAGGTCAAAACTTTTATCAGTCCATCCTCCAAGCAATTTGAGATGAAGTAGTCTAACTAGGAAACGTAGCTTTGAGAAGTTCTTACACCCTGGATATAGATCTTGACCATGATCATCTGCTAACTTTTGAAGGGCTTCTAAAACTTCATTGGGATGCTCCAAACCACCATCGTTCTCGAAATCCCTATTATTGTCTAAACCACATGCTAAGTCTCGAAGCAAATTGGAAATGTCATCATCTTCGTCTGAATTCTCCCCAACCTCGGCCTCATTGCAGTCATGAGTATTCACAAAAGAGAAGCTTGCTTCTCCATGATAAGTCCATGTTGTGTACCCTTCTTGAAATCCCTCACATATCAAGTGCACACGCACTTCACTTGCTTCTCTCCACAAAGAGTTAACACATTTTTTGCAAGGGCATAGCATTTTGTTTCCTTTTGCTGAATTACTAAGTGCATAACCTAGGAATTTATTCACTCCGTCTAAATAGACCTTTGTGTGCCTACATATAGTATATATGCAACATGTTAGTTGAAATATTTACTATTGCTATCATCTAATAAATGTACAAAATATGATGTACCTAGGCGCATCCATCCAGTATTTATCCATGCTGCACCTCTGCTAGCAATATTGATAAGCTATCTAAATTCAATTTACATGTTGTAAGTGTCAATATATATAGCATAATAGATCAGAAGTTACTATAAACACGCATATAAATAGTAACAGTCTTACTTCATCCTAGAAACTATGCAAATAAGAAAGGACAACATAAGATAAAAACTATGCAACTGTAATGTCATTTCATACCCAAATCAATTTTATAAGATAGTAACAACATAATAAGAAAGGATAATAAGGAAAGGAAGTACGCTACCTATTTAGACACTCTTCAAAGAAGTCAAGTACTGCTAATGTTTTTGTTATCCAGATGCTAGGTCAAATGGTTTGTAGTGTGCATGCCATCCTCTCGATCCTAACAAGGAAGAAGAATCAACCTTAAGTAGGAAAGTAATAACATATCACATACATGCATGTATCTATCAACATACAGGATAACATGTATATACAGTACAGTGACATTGATCAGTGATCAGAATCAAAGAGTCAGACAATATATACATGCATGTTTTTCATATATAAAGGTTAACCAAAACATATGCTAGTCAATGGAAGTAGTAAAATCATTAAAATTTAGAGGTGTAATATCAGTATATCACTAGTAAGTTAGTGCTATGGTATAGAAACCTATTGTTCTGCACTTTCGGCTTTAATCTGAGAATAAAATATGGATTATGCTGATCTATGCTAGCTCAACTAGGTTAATACAGATTGTTCTACACTCAGCATCAAAGCCAATGTCAATACAGAAGTCTGCAGAATTGCAGAAATACAAATTTTTGTGAACTTAATTTGCTCACTACTGAAATTCTACAGATGAAAAATCACTATTTTTTCCCACCAGTCTTCTAGCTAACTATCAGTTTACAAACTTAAATTGCTTCAGTACCCAGCTGATCATATAAAAGATAGCAGCAGTGGTCATAAACTTAAACTAAACTGTCATATTTAACTCTCGATGCGGTAGCTGTGAATATTCAAGGAAGATCAAAGAGTTACACAACTTTAGTATAGGATATAAGTTTATAATGCATCCTAACAAGTAATGATCAAATCTCATTGTTTCTTTCACCCCAGGTTTCATACTATTGCATTCTTGTGTTGATCAAAAGAAACTTTCTCCAACTGAGTACTCACCACTGCATTTCTATGTGTTATGAATTTGTGTGGCTTCAGAGTTGTTTGTAGTTTCACTGCATTGCTATGTGCTATGAATTTGTCACTTTGCTCCAAGTCTTCAGAAGAAGAAAAATACCATCAAAAGAAGCTTGAGAAACCAATTGGGAACTGTCTGAAGCTTGTGAATTGGGGTACCCCAAAGGAGTCTCTTGCGATTTAGTTTCCTGAAATGGATTTACATAAATATCACAACAACAAAGAATAGTTAAGTAATCCTTTTAAATGGCATACAAAAATCGCTCAACCTATTTTACAGCATTTAAAGTAGGGATAGAGGCTAACAATATTGCAAGAACCCTATTGATTTCCTCAATTGACTTGCATTGTGAAACGATGATTCCCCATAAACCGGACTTATATTGCAAACAGAATGGAGCATAATTGACCACGAAGAAACAAATAAAATAACCAATTAACATCTCAACTTGATGTAAACACATGACTCCTATAGAAGTTTCTTATCTCTGAAGAATACTATTTAGTTGCTCAATGAATATTTGAGGAAAATCAGGGAGGACAAATCAGCAAGGACCAGGTAATGACAGCCCCAGGGAGAGTATTACGAAGGAACTGCATAAATTCGTATAAAACCTTGTATATTCAAGTATAGGTCAGTAAGCAAGGTTCAATTTATTGTGAAAACAAGCATCTCAACTACCAGCATTTCAATCGGTGCATATCAACACCAGCCACAGAACTCCCAACACAACCAGAAAATAGACTGACAACCATCTAGTTGGACTGCCAATACAGTAGCAAATTTTGTGTGACAAATTTTGGATTGCTAGCTGATAACACAGGACCATAAGAAAAGACGGGGAACTCTTTATATATGAGCCGACTTTCTTCATAAGTAAATAAGTAATAAAGGGCAAAAACCATGCATTTCATCGAAGAATTGATAAGAAACACGCAATATAATCGCCCAGATCAACCATTTTCACAGTTATTAACAATGGACAGGGTTATATGCAGACATTTACTTTATTTCATTACAAGAAAATTCACAAACTCCTGACTATCACTGACCCATCTAAGCAAACATCCCAGAAAGATCTTCTTGGAAGGCAATATATTAGTTCTTGCTTTGATTGATCCCAAGTATATGTCAGGAACAAGCATAGTAAGAGTGGGGGTAGGATACGTACCGGGAAGAAGCCCGTCAGTGTTGGCCAACTGCCAGTTGCTCCCTCCTCGCTCGCTCACGATGGCCCGAATGGGGATGCCTCCTCGCTTGCGATCCACGGCTTGATTGCTCCATCCTCGCTCGCAGCTGCTCCAATCGCAGATGCCACTGTTGGCTGGAGGGTGGAGGGCGGTGATGGGAGGGGCTAAGTTAGGGGCGGCGAGCGGTGGTGGGGCGAGCTAAGGTAGGAGCGACGGGCAGGCTGAGGTAGGGGAGGAGGGCGGCTAGGGTAGGGGACGGCGTAGCCGGTCGGAGGCGGTGGGTGTGTGGCTGGACATGGCGTAGCTGGCACGGGGGTGAGTGATTTGGGGATTTCGGGATTTTGGGAGGTGGAGTGATTTCGGGATTTTGGGAAGAGGGGCTGAGGGGAACTAGGTTACGGGAGAGAGCCTTTTCGCCTTCGCGCGTAAACTTGCCGCCAATGCGCGCCCTAATTAAATTGCCGACACATAATATTTTTACCGACTGATAGTTTGACCTACAACATGATATTTGTCGACACATAATTAGTCCGTAATACATATATAATTGCCGACAGACAATCTAACTCTGAAAGTTGTATTGCCGACAGATAGTCTGTTGCTTAATTTTGCCGACAGATAGTTTGTTGGTGATCACTGATTATTTTCAACAGTTGTCTGACGGTAATATTGGGTCATGGTGTAGTGCTTACTGAGTACTTCTATACTCACTCTTGTATAACTCCCCCTTTGCTTAGAAAACTACTTCGGTGGTTAAGCGTCTGGTTGAGACATGGATAGTAGTGGACTCACCTACGAGGCATGGGGTGAGGAGCACCCGTAAGATCAGGGTTACTACTACGAGGACTATCAGGACGGATAGGATGTTGGGTAGACTGCGCTTCAGCTTCATCAGTCTTGAAGTTGGCAAACTTTTGGTATTATATTTTATTGTACTTGGATCTAAGTATAATTAATGTACAAAACATATAACCTGCGTGGCAATGGAAGGTAATACGTTTCCATTTCAGTCTCTAATTATTGTTTCTATTGCAACACTCTGAATACAGTGTATTAACTGATAAAGTGCTGGGTCTGCTCGATGTTTTATTAGCTAATATACCCAGATTCATGTAATTATCTCAAAGTAATGACGGTGGTGACTGTCGTTACCCTAGGCTAATTATGCGGGTCGCATGATAGAGCATGATCATCCTCTACTCTTTGACCTGCAACCGACTCATAATTGGAAATATTTAATATGGGCTTTGAGATCAACAAGAAGGTCTTTGTTTTTTTTTCAAGCTCAACAAGTAGGCCTAACTCTGTTCAATTCAAAAATCCATTTGGATGATGTATCATTTGATTGATTAAACACGATAGCGTTGTACCAAAACACCAGTCGTTAATGACATAGAATGTAACGGCCCGCCTTTTTAGGAGGCACGTTTAAATACCACAACAGCTACCTAGGAAGATTAGTTGTCGGGAATCAAGCACTCATTGCCAAATAAAAGATGAATACAAACATTTTTATTGAATATAAGGCCTAACGGCCGAGTTTCTTACAAAAGGAGGCGCAGTTGGGCCCCATGTAGATTACATCCAAAACACCGCATAGGCAGGCCTAAGCAAAAGACTAAGACCTTAAAACTAAACTAGTTCGTCATCTACGATTTCTTGGTAAACACCAGCTTCTTGGAACTTTGAAAGGGGTTGGGTTAAGCAATGGTGAGTACACAACCATACTCAACAAGACGTACGAGAAATGCTGAATATTACATGCAGGGGATTAACAAATGATTGGCACAGGTTTTAAGTATTTGTGGATGCAGTTTTATTTGTAATATCATTTTACATTTGAAACACAAAACATAAATGATAGTAGGGGGGTCATTCACAAAGTTACCACCATTAAGCCACATTCTCAAATTCCAAAGAACTACTTGAGCGAGGTTACGGGAATCACCCCAAATCAAACTTAGCTTCATTAACCGGAAGCACGGCGTATTCGAATACCATTCAATTTAACTCTGCAAAGCTGCTCAGCTTTTCCCACAAGATATCAACGACCGTTAATGCCACGTGATTCACATGCAACTTAAATGCATGTGGCCGAGCCGAGATAATCACAGCCTTTTGATTGAACATCCCCATGGTAGCTCCTATCCGATAAGTACTCGGACCCACCGTCCTTGGGACCTCACTGGCCAACGCAGGAGCCGCATTCCAACATTGAGTGGATAACCTGCGTTGTGAGAACCGACAAATGACGTCTCATTCCCGTCCCACCAAACCCACCAGTCATTCCCCCACTGGGAATGATTACTCCCCATTCTCCTCGAGAATGGTACCACCAAAAATGTAGGTATTCCCAGGGGATGAACAATGTATTGAGCTATGTTTGGAAACGGTTTAACTGAGTTGACCGATCCCAACCTGCGGTTGAGCGGGATCTTAAGTTATTTACTTTGCTCAAGAGGGTTTAACCTTATATTGCCAAAGACTAAGCCATTTAACCATCCAAGAACCAATCTGGTACCCACTGTACCGGCCACCGAAACCAACCATGGTATTAACCATTAGCCAGGGATCGGACTCACAACCACCTCGTGGCTAGCCCAATACTGTCCCCATGGCCGTAGCATAATTAAATTCTCCAAGCCAACTGCTCGCCAACCTTTATTTCTCATTTAAAGATTTTGAGTGAAGCTAATATAATTAATAATTTAACTATGACATGAATAAATATCAACTAAGGTTATTCAAGGGTAATAAGGTTCATCAATATCAAGGAGGTTAATCGCGAAACTGGTTTTAGCTAAGTTGCATGTCATTTTAAACTAACAATTTTCAGTATATCAACATACAATTTAAAATAATGCAATAGAAATTAAATACTATAATATCATGACAATTTGGGTTCAACATGCTCAAGGATGTGCGGCTTCCCTTGCTGGGCTGATGGGTCGTCTAGACCGTTGTAGGATCGATATACACGGATATAGCAATTAGAGGGGGGTGAATGATTGTGCGAAAGCTAAAACCAAATTTTCAATTTACTAAAAGTTCACCCCAAATCTGAACCAAAAAGTTACTTCGTATCCGACAAAATAGATTGACAGATGTTCTGTAAAACGTGAATTCCTGGAGATCCAACCTTCGGATTGATCTAAAATTTGGACACAAGAAACTAGATTCCAATATGAATCGAACCAAAAAAGAATCAGCTCGATCGGACTTACGGATCAAAAGTTACGAACCTCACAAGCTTGCTGTGACAGATGATGACGAGAATTAATCTAACCAAAACTTCAAGATTAAACAAGAACGACAAAAGATTAATCAACTAAACTTTGAGGAACCCTAAATCAATACCCTAGAAAGGTTTTTGATGAATCAAATCAAGATGAAACTCAAGGAACAAAAACCAATCTAGAACCAGAACAAGCATGCAAACAAGAACCAAAACAGGAAACACTGTAGCTTCGCGATTTCTGTAGCACGCAAATGATCTGGAAAAAATTTATCTTTATTTATTTTTGTCTAAAGTACTCCAATCAAAAGAATACAATCCCTAAAGCTCTGCTCAATGCTCTAAACAGGAGATAACCCCTCCTATTTAAAGGAGCAACCATAAGGAGTATGCATACATGTCCACTTGGCCCAACCTAGCCCAATACATGTAAGCTACCCCAAACGACTACAACTCTGCACGCGTATGGCCCACCTGCCATACTCACGTGACTGACAACTCCTCATGTGCACCATTCTCTTAGCCCGAACGTCCCGCATGACATCCTTGACCACCAAGACCTCAGTTCCTCCCTGAACCTAGTCCTGAACCTCAGTTCCTCCATGAACCTAGTTCCGGCCCCGTCATTGACCACGTCCACCCTCGAGCAACAGCTGTACATGAACAAAAAGAAACAAATCCGAGCACAAGTCCACGACTTGACTCAAAGTCAATCCATGCAATCACTCACACGAGCATTGCATACAAAACAAACCAACCTGAGAAAATTGCGTTCACGACGGACGAAACAATGGTCCGGCGTACACAGGGAGCAAAAACCCTAGAAAATCCATTCACGACGGACCAAATATTTGGTCGGTGTCACTCACGACGGACCGAAAATTTGGTCCGGCATACATGCAAAACTTACTGTTTTTAGTCCAGCGCATATACAAAAACAAGCCTCAAAATCCCATTCACGACGGACAAAAAATTTGGTCCGGAGTGCATGTAAAAACAGGCCTTCAAAATGCTTTCACGGCGAAGCAAGGAATTGGTCCGGCGCTAATGCAAAGAGATGGTCCGGCGCAAATGCTTTGGAACTTTTTGGTCCGGGGCCAAAAGTAAAATTTGGTCCGACGCAGGTGCGAAAATCATACCTCAAAGTGCCATTCACCACAGACCAAAAGTTTGGTCCGGCGTAAACGGTCCATCGTAAAATAAGACCTTACTGGTTTTTGAAGTTTTTGGTCCGACGTACATGCACATTTTGCAACGCAAAAGCACGTTCACCACAGACCCAAAATTTTGGTCCGGCGCACATGGAATTTTCACAGTGAATCACAAGTACTGGTCATATATGCACAAGCACATGTTGCAAATTCAATTCTTAGGCCATTTTTTCAGCATATGATTTCACAATCGTAATCGACACAGTCGTACGCAACTCTTGTCTGGTCCGACTCCTATTTTGGAAACTACTCGAGCTCTGTGTACTGCGCAAACATCAGATCTAGCGCAAACGACGGAAAGCAGTAAACAAACGATAAACGAGAAGAAGACGACAAACGAGAACGAAAAAAGGGCCGGAGGAGGGTTTGAGGGTAATTTGGGTATTTTTGGAATTTTGGAAGTTTCGAATGATGGAACGGAGACCATTTTTGGACTCAGTGGCTCAAAACAATAAGGATAGTGTATTTTGGGCTTTTTGGGAATTTCGAGATTTTTCGGGGCTTTACTGGATTTTTCGGATTTAATTAAATCTGAAAAATAATAAAAAGGAAAAACGGAAAAGGGCCGCACAGTTAAATGCCTTTCGGCCCAAAGGCCCACCAGGGGGCGACGCGCGCGTGGTGCGATGGGCCAAGCCCACGGGCGCAGGCAGCCCGGCTCGGCCGAGCAAAAAGGGGGCGCGGGGGCTGCGCTAGGGTTCGAGCGAAAAGGAAAGGGGGGCGAGGGCGAGCGGCAGCGGGGCTCGCGGCAGCGGGGAGTGAGGGTGGCGGCCAGAGGGGAGGAAGAAGGGAGGCGGCGGGGAAAATAGGGGAGAGAGAGGGGTTTTAGGGTTAGGGGTTGGAGGGGGATTGCGGGCGGCGGGAGTGGGTGGCGACCGGCTCGAGGCGAGCTGCGAGGCCGGAGTGGAGGAATAAGGAGGGCGGGGGTGCTCACCAACGATGGAGAGGAGAGCGGGGTGAGGGGAAAATGGGGGGGGAGAGCCTGGCTTTTATAGCGCTCGGCGGGAAGAGAGAGGGCGGCCGGTGAGAGGACGGCGATGCGACGGCGGGATGGAACGAGCGGCCCAGTGTTTGGGTGGTGTGGCGCGGTGACATCGGCGACGCGGCGGAGTGGACGGGAGTAGGCGAGGAAGGGGCGGTCGGGGCTGGTGAGCTCGGGGTCTGAGGTGGGGTGGCGCGAGGTGACGACCACGACGCGACGAGCGGCAGCGACGGGAGCGGTTCGGGCGCGGGCAGGCGAGCGTGGTCGCCGAGTTGGGGGATGACGCGGCGACAATACGGCGGCATGGCACGGCGCTGGAGCGGGCGGTGGACCGGCCGGGCGCGGCAACGGACCGAAGGTCCGAGCGAGGATCCCCAATTCCAACCCAAATTTCAACTCCAGATTAAGATAGGGTTAACATGTGGCACTACGGGATGTCAAAACATTATAAAAATATGAAATCGGAGTTTAAAACTATACGGTATGAGGTTTAATCGCCTAAGGGGGACGAGTCGTGGGCTTTTGTGGAAGGGGTATGGGCCCATGAGGGAAGAGGGACCAGGCTAAGGGGGCTTGGTGTGCCCCCCTCCCTGCCCTAGCCGCCCCCCCACACACCCCCTCCCCCCTTGTGGCGCCTCCCTCCTCTCCCCAAGCTAGCCCCCCCATTGCCGTGCGCCCCTCCATCCTCCACCTTGCACCACCACTTCTCCCCTCCCCTCTCCACCATCCTTGCTGCCCTAGGGGAGCCCCTCACCTCGCCATCCCGTTGTTTTGACCATTGGAGCGCTCCGCGACGAGGAGATCCGGTGGATTTAGAGCGAGGAAGGAGATCGGGTGAATCCGGGAGGAGATTCGTCGGTCCATCGTTCGTCGGGCGAAGGTATGGCTAGGGGAATCCTTGGGGATGGTCTAGGTACTTCTATAGAGGGGTATTTGATGCTTTTAGATCAAGGGGTAGTGCTGTGATTTGGTAGATTAGATGAAAACTAGAGTTTGCCACGTTCTCTGTTTCGAGCAGATTGTGCAGTCGACCTAGGGTTTAGATTTTCGCCAATTTAGATTAGGAATTTGGTCGGCTGCCTGTTGAGAAAGTTGTAGGTAACTTCAATACCTTTAATTGGACATAAAGAACACATAATTCCGATAAGCCGTTTGAAAGTTATGGTCGTTTTACCGAGCCTGTTCAAAATTGTGACGTAATTGAGACAGAACATAGTTTCTTGTAGATTAAACCATTTTAGAGGCCGAATCAGCTTTTCCCAATACTTAGAAAAAGCTAGGAAATTTCCTAAGCTTCGCGATGGTGTACTCGTTTACTCGATTTGAAGTCCTAGAACCAAAGTTATGATAGTTTTAAGTCTGCTGTCCGGGCGGAACAGATTCTCTGTTTTTCGATTTTGGGAGTAGTTTGTGAAGTCGGGGTAGACGAGCTTTTGCGTTCTGTTTTGGGAACACGTTTTGAGTGTGTGGTATGTTTGTGCAGGTGGTGTGACCCCGTGAGTGCCCTCAACCTCTCGCCAATCCATCGCCCGAGGTTAAGGCAAGTGTATTGTAATGGGTAGTGTAATGTATGTTGCTAATTGTGACTAGATGCAAATTGCTTACATGTTGTGATATCTTGCCATGATTAGTGCTTGCCAATGTTATGATGAAAAAGGACTATTATGATGCTATGCCATGTTTAGTTCAGTTTGATGCAAGTTGTTTATGTTTATGGCATATGTTGCATACATGGCATGAAAGCTGGCCCGGTCGGTGAGAACGTCATAACTAGTCCGGTAAGGTCGGTGAGAAAGTTATGACTAATCCGGAGCGCCATGGTTGTAAGACCTACCTCGTGATTCCACCCACGTGGTGAGTGGAAACGATGCGTAGGCACCCTCCATCTACGGGATGGAAGGGGGGAGAGGGTGCACGCCGACGGGTGTGCACTCAGCAATACCGGTATATGCTTCCAGGAGACATGTGCACAGGGTTCACAAAATCGTGGAAAATCGCGCGGAAATCGCGATTTTCGGTCATATCGGAGGGGTAAGATATTTAAAACCGACCGATAAATCGGTTAAATTCAAAAAAAAATTCAAAAAATTCAAAAATTCAAAAAAATTTATGAGCCATAAATATCGCGATAATCGGTGAAAATCGAGAGAAAATCGGTGCAAATCGAGAGAAAATCGCTCAAGGAATCGGCTTCGAGAAACAATCAATTGGCCGGTAAAAATCGGAAGAAAATCGGGAGAAAATCGATCAAAAATGAGAGAAAACCGGAGAGAAAATCGCTAAAAAAATCGGCTTTGAGAAACTTTCAACTAAACAGTGAAAATCGGAAGAAAATCGGTGAAAATCGGGAGAAAATCGGAAAATCGGGAGAAAATCGGAATTTCTTCTTCAAATTTTTGGATTTTAAAACCATGCGATATCTAGCGATTTTCTACCGATTTTTGAGCGATTTGTTTCCGATAATCTAAAAACGAAAATCGTCCGATTTTCTTAAAAAAGAAAAAGTGAACCCTGCATGTGCATCGCATTGCATTGCATACATGATGATGAAAATGAGTTGTGAACAATGTGCTTTGTCATGGCTATGATGTTGTGGATGAAATTATGATTTGATCATGATGTTAAAGTATGGTATGTATTGTTGTTGGCCTTGATTTATTCTTTATGACCTATTGCGATATACTTGCTGAGTGATGAACTCACGCTTGTGCTTTCTTGATGTTTAGGTACCATGAAACCGGCATGCGAGGAAGGGAACTAGTCACACTTCTACACGTAGCACACGCATTTGATCCTACAATCTATTCATCTGGAGTCTTGATAATAAATTTAGTGTGTTGCAACTTGGTTTATGATTTAGTTGTGTGCTATAAGTGCCTTAATCGTTTCATTTGGCGCATGAAGAGTTTGAATGCTTAAATTGGACTTATATTGATGTTATATCATTTAGTATTGCTGTTTTAAATGTCTCGTATTATGCCATATTTTGCTATGCTATTGTTGTTGCTTCAAATCATGTTAAAACAAAGGAGATGCTGCCGAAATTTCGATTGTAGCATTTGTGCCTTTGCTGTAATTTATCTTTATTCGTAGTATTTAGATGTTGTTTAGTCTATGTTTGGTAGCATTCGGGCATACTAGATGCCGGGGTGTTACATAACATCGATTAAACTCAAATTAGGTTTCTTTTTTGAAATTTTCGGGTCATTTCATAGAAGCTTGACGCTAGCTGGAAACTTGACAGAAGCTTGCAAGATATATTATCAGACATAGACCGGTGCTTACTTGTCGTTCCTTAATCTTCCCATCCTTGGTTAACCAACTTAATTGACTCCAGATAGACTTGGTGACACCTCGATCTGAACTACGTTTGATTTCCCACGCAACACGCGTAATCGCAGATCCTTGCAAGCAAACAGCTAACAAACGACTGATCAGATCAGATCAGATCAGCACATGGAAACAAAGCTTAATTTTGGCCAGTCTTCTCCTTGGCATATGCCGTCTATTCCACCAACCTAAGACTGCCGACTATTCCACCTACCTAAGACACCCCAGAAGACTTGTTCTTCTAGCCCCTTTGCGTCATTCTTTTAAAATCTAATCCTCTTCCGATAAAAATTACAAATCTAGCCCCGTTCGGCCGGCGGCAGCAGGAGCTGGCCGACGGGCACAAGAGCGCGTGTTGCCGCAGCAGCAGTGCGCGGGAGGCGAGCGAGCGTGGGAGCACGTCAAAGGAGGCGAGATTTACAATTTCTACGAAAAAGAGATCAGATTTCAACACAAAGAGCACTATAATAAGAACCAGCTTTCAACAAACATAGGGATCCCTACCTGCCTGTAGTGGCTAGCGTGGTCATCTTAACTAAATGTTGAGCATGCAAGAGATGGTTACGAAATCGATTCCAACAGTCACTAACAACAGACTGGCCCGACATATATGTCACCTAGCCTAGTATGGTCGTCCTAGCTAAATATTGAGCATGCGAGGAATCATTATGAAATCGATACGAACAGTCACCGACAGCCTGGCCTGGCCTGTATCAATAGCTAGCGTGATCCTGGTTTAGAATAATAGAAATTTTACGGTGGATTATACTTGAAGTATAAAATATGCAGTAGAAATCACATCTAACCGTTGATTTGTTAAGTGTGTTTCTACTACTCTACTACCAGGTGTAGTATAAGTAAACTCTAGTTAATCTGATCCATTGAATCGAAAAGAATGAACGATTTATATTCAATTCAGTGTCAAGAGCCATTCGATCTCAGTTTGGACAGTACATCACAATTAAAACACGCGAGAATGACGAGTCAGATCCCACGTGGTTCGCATGATCAACATTAATTACTACAATATTAATTTACATCATGTTTCGGTTCTCTCCCCTCTGGTTGAAGGAGGCTCGATCTTACCGACGGATCACCATCGGATCTGGGGAAATCGATTCCTGCATGCCCAGCTAGCTCGGATGATATAGTTAAAATGCAACGAATTTGGAACAGCGAATGAAATGATATAACAATATATAGGGGTGGAGCCAGCTCAGGTCTATGCCTCAGACTGGACCATAACTTCTTCGGTTAAGCTATAATTTTACTAGATTTTTAACATATTTTTATATGAATTTATCGTATCCAGGCCTCGATGATCTGAGATCTGTCTCCGCCCCTGACAAGATATATGATGGCATGGTGCACTGCATCGAGCTAAATTAAGGTGATCCGATCGATTTGTGGCGTGCTGTGAGGCCGAGCCGCACTGTTCCGAATCTAAAAGCGCGATCCTGAGGTGGTTGCCCATTTGGCAGCTATAGTGACTAGTGAGTGACCAAGCCAGGGGCTTCGTCTAAAGTCACTCGATTAATTCCACATCTTTAAGTAGAGGCTAATGGGCTACCTTAATGCCTCCTTTCTAGCATCGGTGGAAAATAAAACCTCGGTGTCTATGAGAACCACTAGTTAGCTTATAGCAACTAGGTGAGTTGGAGTTGGACTACGGCTAAGTTGGCTTAATGCTCAAATCATTAGTTGCACACTTGCACTTATCCATTGCTTTTTTTTTCTTCCTCTTTCTTTATTTCTTTTTTCCTACTCCAACTAACAGCGTACGTGTCGACCCTGGAAAAAAACTTTTAAAATCTTTTGTGTATCCTTTACAAGTTACATGCCCGTGCGTTGCTACGAAAAACAAAATTGATAACAAAAAATAAAGATTAAAAAATAAAAAATTATTTCACAAGATCAAACATCTATCTTTAACGCTTCGTTTCTGGCGAAAGCTGGCTAATTAAAGCAACGCTTCGTTTCTTGCGTAGGGCAATTAAGCAGCGCAATTAAGTAGGGCAATTAAACGGCAATTAATGACGTGGGAAGAACGGATCACTGCCACCAAGTGCTGCTTTAGAATAGTAGAGATTAATCCAGAAAAAACTAGTACACACAGTAGAAATGATACCATAACATATCAAGCAAAATTTTATTTATTTAATTATCATAATTTTACAGCATAAATAACGTGCAAACCGATATAAAATAATAAAGCAAAAGTAAAATAAAACCGTAGTAGAACCCAGCAAATCTGCCACAGTCAACCGACAGGGGTAGCGGCCTAGTCATCGAGATCCTCACTAGCGTAAAATTCCTCCTCTGAATCAACATAATAAGCAATGGTGAGTACAAAAGTACTCCGCAAGTCACACCGAAAAAATACAGTATTAATGCAAAAGTGACAAAAGATAGCATAATACAGTTAGTTCGAGCAGTAAGCAACATTTCAAATAAAATAAATAATTTTGAAGGCACAATTGATTAATAAAATTGAGTTTTAAACTAATTTTCAACATGGGATGAAACTCGAAGCTTAATCCTAATTTTTCTTTCAGGTGGATCCCCTTTCCGTCTATAAATCATCTTCCTCTTTGAAATCACTTTTGGAAAACCAAAGTTTAATCTATGAAAGGCCAGCTCGGCATGTCCATAACCGCGGGCACAGCTAATCGCTTAGTTTACACTCTGCAGAGATTGTACATCTTTTACCCACAAGACATGATTCTCCCCTTGCATCGACACACTTCCTTTGGTGTGTGGTAAAGAAAATCATGACAATACCCCTATAAGGTTTCATTCCAAGTAATTATACCCGCTAAGGTTTCACCGCTGGTAGGGTTGAAACCGCCCGATTTCAGAAGTCCCCTCTTGAGCCGTTTGGCAGATTAACCATCCCCACATTCAATCGAATGGCATAATTAATAGTGAAATCACACAAAATGGACAGCCAGGTCTATCTTATACTAGACTTGTGGTAGCACTATTGCGCTTTACGTTCAGTAACTCACAGACCGGTGTTTAATTGACTAGGCAAGACTTTCCATAAACCCAGAACCATGATAAAACCATCTCACAACCATTTCTCACCCGGTCTAAATCTTATTTTCACTTTAACCAAACCGTATCATTGGAATATCAAATCATATCCTTCCATTTTAAGCGAATCTTATTTTGGCACAATTTTTTCAAAACATCCCAAGTTCAGTTCTAAGCATGTCTAAACAATTTCTAAGTATTATCATATAATAAAACATATTTTCTTAGGGTTACAATGGCATAGGGATTCAAATTTTTAATGGTGGTTTAACAATAATGGGTGTAACTATTAATTTAAATTTGAAACAAAAATAATACTTGTAAAAGTTATCCATGCAATAATTTAAATTCAAAATACAATTTAAAAACTGGGATCAACGTGATTAAGGAGGTGCAACTTGCCTTGCTCAATGGGTTGCTGCTCGAAATCGTCGCTAGCATACTCCTTAGACTCTCCGAAATCTACACACGAAAAACAACTAAATTCAAATAAAATCCAACTAAATTCAAATAAAATACCAAACTAGCATAAAATTTAAATTTAGGATTTTAGATAAATTTAGAAAGAAAAACGGAGCTAAATGGAGTTTGAACGGGCGAAGATGGGCTCCCGAAAATTTAAAAACAAATAAAAGAGGATAAAATATAATTTTCCTGATTTTTGAAATTATTTTTCAAAAGAAAATCCAAATTATTGTGCAATGCTGACATCAGTGCCAATTTTTGGATTTTCGGAGTTAATTTTGAAAAGAAAACCCAGTTTATGACAACAGCGTGACAACAGCATGACGTCATAAACGAATTTTCAAGAAATTTATTTTTGAAAACAAAAAGAGAGGGGCGGTTGACTGGTGGGCCCTGGGGTGATGGATCGGGTCCACCTTGCGCCCGGGTGCATCATGCACCTGGTGCACGCAGTCGGAGTGTTGTAGGCACGGCGCGGGCGAGCCGGCTGGCGACGGAGGTGGAGTGCACCTGTGGTGGTGGTGTGAGGTGGACCAGGGGGTGGCGGGAAGCCGGTGGGTCAGAGATGGGAGAGAACGGCGGCGTCAACGGCGTTTGAGAGTGGGGGAGGAGTGGGGAAGAGAGGAGTGGAGTACGGGGAGAGGGGAAGCCGGGAGGGAGATTTTATAGGGGGGTGAGATGGTGACGGCGGCGCAATAGCCGGTGAAGATGGCGGCAGTGGGCGCGCTCAGGCCAACGAGAAAAGAAGGGATAGGGGCAGCGGGGCAATGCGAAATAAGGGGGCCGGCGAGAGAAAATGGGGAGGGAGCTCGGCGTGCGCGGCAACAGGGAAAATGAGGGGGAGGAGAGGAGGAGGAGGCCGGGTGGGGCTTGCTGGGCTGAGAAAAAATGGGCCGGTTTCGATCGGCCCAAGGAAGAGGACTTTTTTCTTTCTTTTTTTAAAACACGGGTGTTAGTGGTGTTACAATACGCGTGTCGACACGCTCTGCACTATAACGCGCACAACACTTCGAATGTGCTTTTATATATATATATATATATATATATATATATATATATATATATATGCGCGCACAAAATGATCGATTTGTATAAAGAACTAACGTCATTTCGATCGATCCATCATTTCTAGTACCCCAGACAGAGGCCCAGAGTTAGTGAGCAGTGCCCGGTGGCACGAAAAACTACAGGCCTAGCTACACGAGCGGCCTAGTAGACATGACCTGTCCTTCTCCAAGTCTTTTCGAGCATAGACAAGCGAGCAAGCTAGGCATATATGCAGGCGTATCAGCGTATGGCCATACGACAACACTGACTTTTCTTTAGGAGATCGGCGTATGTGTGTGCACGCACGATCGATCGATCGATCACTCACATCCATGTAGCAGCAACTTAATTGCGCTGCTAGGTGTGCTAACCACATCCTAAGGCCATTCACAGTGGGAGTTTTATTTTTATTAAATGATATGACACATCATCATGTTTGGTGACATAGCAAGATAATTATGAAGAGAGAGATAGAAAGAGTTTCATAGGAGGTGAGTGAGTTTCATCAGGATGAAACTTGAGATACACTGTTACCTAGACAAAAGCTGATGTTGCACTCTTGGAAACCGTGTAATGAAACTTTCCATTGTGAATGGCCTAAGTAATTACTCCATTCGTTGTCGAATAGGACCAATCATTTTAGATTTCAAGTCTAGCTGTAAATACACATCATTCTATACTTTTGAACTGATTTTTATTTATTTTTATTTTATTTTGTACCTCTACCATTTAGCCATTTTTAATATCATTTACTGTTATAAACCAGATAATACGTATTATCTAAAGATATAATAAAAAGAAGTAATATACTAGTATTTTATAGATATATCTCGATGAAAATGCCCGAACTGTATATATATTCAGCCGCAGGGGATGACGCACCACATGGCGTCATTTGATTGACTGTCCTATATATTTCCATGCCCCCAATCTGCACTTTGATTTCGCCGGCATGAGAATCATCAGCTCTACTGCGAATTTACGATGTGCTGTGCAGCGCCGTGCAATCTGGTACGCAAGTTATCACGAGAATAGCGACAGTTACGTAGTGAAACTTTTTTTTGCTGCTATTATCGCGGAAAACTAGAGAAGCTCCAAGCTTATAGAATTAGGGTTGGGTATTCGGTTTTTTCGATTTAATGGGTTGGTTTTTTAATTTTAAAATAATTCAGTTTTTAGAAATTCGCAATTGAATTTCTTGAACCAAAATGAAAAATCGAATCGAATTAACCAAATATTTCGGTTCGGTTAATTCGGTTTTTTAGTTAACCGAAATATGAATAAACACTAGGTACATTAGATTTGATTACACTCATGTCGTAATACAGAGTAGAGATAAACCCATATAATATTCATAGGTTATTACAGTATAAGCATAGCAGAACATATGAACACACCTCACATATGCATAAAGATGTTAGAACATGAGAATTATTTGGTAGCTTTAGGAAGAACATTATAAAAGTGGTATTGTACATGGGCTATTCAGTTATTCGGTTATTTCGGTTTCTGAAAGCAAAAAACCGAACAGAATACCAAATTATACTAAAATAAAAATTAAACCGAAAACCATAAACCTAAAAAACCGAAATAATCGGTTAATTCGGTTCAGTTCGGTTCAATAATTCGGTTTCAATTTAAAAATGCCCACCGCTATATGGAATGATAAGCCAAAAGTGCTGTTGAAAAGCCATCAAGGTTCAAAATTTTGGGGTGACCGAAGTCCAAAATCTCGGTGAGATATCGAAAATTTTAAAAAAAATCTGGACGAAATTCAAAACCCAAATTTCAAATCCATTTTTTTCAAATGGGAAATCTGAAATTTCGGCCAAAATCACCGAGATTTCGATCAATTTGTTTTGACTGAAAAATGGTAAAAATACATGTCAAAATTTTTTGTGGATGGTTTTGACCCTAAATCCAATCAAATCAGGCAAAAAAAAGGAAAATTTCGTAAAATAAAAAACACCAAGATATCGGCCGAAATCACAGAGATCATGCCGAGATTTGAATGGGTACTATAGCATTTTGAATTTTTTTTACCTAGCGAGATTTAGGATCTCAAGGGGGGGTCCAAAATCATAAATCTTGCCGAAATTTGAATCCATGAAAGCCATGGCATTCGTAAATAGAGCCTTGAATAGTTAAGTTTCACCCGGTTTGATTCAGAGCTTCTAAACTCGAGTACTCTCTGTAATAAATATGAGAGAGTTCTGACTTTCCTATCATGCTCACGTGACCCCCTCGTGAAAAGCCTTCGAAGAATTCCATATTCACATTTAGATTTTTCCACCAGTTTTTTTTCAAAAAGAACCTCTTGGCTCCGTAAATTCGCAACTCCTACGTGAAAAGAGGAGGAAAGAAGTACTAAATTACGATCAAGTCCTTCCATCGATCTTTTGCTGAAAAGAACCTCATGGTTCCGCAAATTCGCTACTGAGTCCAGACTGAGCCCTTTTGCAAATGGACCCTCGCGGTTTGAGAAATTTTTGCCCAGGTACGATCATACCCCTTTTGTAAAAAGACCCCAAGTTGTTGCGTGCCGTTGCACACTTACACGGCTGTTGCTGCATGTACGCAGCTAGTTAACCTAAAACACTAGGGACATTTGACTAGAGAGGCACTAAAACACAAATTGCCAAATGGAGGGACATGACACGCGAGGAAAATAATATAGCTCTTTCACGGTACACTGAATTTAATATAGATCATTTATTTTTTGATCCAATGAATCAGATTAGTTAGTATTTATTTGTACTTCTCCTGTTCGTAAAGTAGTAGAAATACCCTTAACAAGTCAATGACTAGATCTAATTTATATTGTCCACCATATATGAAGGACCAAAAATGCGACAAGAGGGGGGTGAATAGGAGCCAAATAAAATCCTACACTAAAAATTCAAACACCAAGAGAACAGATCAAATAAAACTGTAAAAATATGAACACTTCAGGTCGAATGAACAGTACCGCCGACCAAAATGTCAGATGAACAGTACTTCGACCAAGTGAACAGTGTTTAGGTGAATAATAAAAATCAGCACGATCTCATAAACAAAAATCAATATAACTTTTGATCGGCTGGTCCAAAATTCGTGAAATTTTGTGTGCACCTTCCTATGGATGTCAGGACCCTATTCTAACCTTCAATCGCAAGGATTGATGTTAGGATCTGACCTTTTTCTAGTTTGGAGAAGGTTGCACAAAAGAACTGGTTCTTAACAAAAACTTCACTTTAAGCTTGCTCGTAGGGTTCTGTTGATCAAAAATAGATTTGAAAAACCTCCCATAAGTCATAGCAAGAAATAACACCAGATAACAACCCTTTAAACAAACAAGAATATGACCTATAAGGATCTTTCTTCTTCGTAGCACAAAAGATCGGTTTCTTATAAGAACTCAAAAGAAAAGGTTGTAGATTGCCTATATGACTGGGATATGATATAGAGAAGATTCATCTAGGCGTCTTTCTACCATGGCATAAAATCCAAAAGCATTTAGAAGGAGGGGAGACAAATCCAAAGCACGAAAAGTAAAGATGTAAGAACTGAAATAAATTTCAAAACATAAAACTAGATCGTGCAACACTTGGAGAAGGAGGATTTCCAAAACCACACAATCTGCTGGGCAAAACTTCTTTCAAGCAACCAAAAAATCCCCTCTTACAAGCTTGGGATGGGGGCATACCCCCACCCCTCTATTTATAGCACATTTGGAGCAATATCCACCATTGGTCACCTTCTTGTCCCCCAAGAAGCCTCATCAAGGGTTTAGGTTTACTCACACTCTCTACCCTTAAATGACCTTCTTGTCCCTCAAGAAGCCTCACCAAGGGTTCAGATTACTCCCTGAATACACACATGGGCTAACCCGCGACCCAACATCATAACGGGTTTTATCCACATATCCATATACTAACTTAACTACTACTCAGCATGCGAACCCTTGATCCAACGAACCTCCTTCGCTTGAGTATAGTTCAAGTTAGCATCTTAACCATCCACTTGTCGTCCTGGTTCATGCCACTCCCTTGCCTCAGTCATCTTCTAATGACGCCTTGACCGTCTAGACCTCAGCTCTTCCTGCGTAGTCCCGATCTCCTTCGCCTCACCATGACCTAGCTTCGAAGTTCTACAACCATCACAGACAAGGGAAACACATCACATAGCATTGTTCAAGATGATAAAAAATAATCAGCTGAGCAATCACAAAGCAGGATCCCATATTAGCTTAACACCACTTAAGGGTCCCCAACCTCTTAAAAGTCGACTTAGCAAGGTGTCGACCTCGTAATGCTCCGACCTCTGGTCAAAGGCTACCCGTAGCAACTCAAATTGCTCATTCCAAAGCAAACTCAAACCTGAGCACCAATAGCTCAAAATATAGTCAATTACTCATCACACACGAGTACACCTCCACATGGTCTTTCCTCTGCATATTTCATAGTAAACATAAAAGCAACCTTTATAACTATCTGGTTAAGAAATAGTGTTCAGTAACCCCAACGTAAACTATTACACATGTAGGGAATGTGACAATCTTATGTATAAGGATCATACATCTACTATGTATGAGATACACTGATAACACATAAGAATGTAACATTCTTGCAGTGTCCTATTGCAGGTCTATCTAACCCATGTTCTTCAACATGCGTTCACAATGTATTGACGATATCTCGATATCCTATGATCTATGAAACATGATCATCGATCACTACATGTGCTGATCTATTCATCGTTGTCCTATACGACAATATCCGATCAGAGATATTTATAGAATTATATCAATAAGTAAAGAGTTTTATTAGCAAGTCACATACTTGCTGATTAATATAATGATATACATTCATTGGATCAATAATCATATTATTATTTATAAATATAGTCATGCTACAATCATCTATATGACTGTCTCAAGGGCATAACACTAACACTTTTAATCTCTAGCTCCCTTGATAAGTATATTGACAAACCTCGACAAGGCACAAGATGAGTTTGAATAAAAAGAATAAAGCAATTTGATTGCAAACCATACTCGGTTGAAACACAAGAAAAAGCAAGATCATGACCAAGTAGGCTAAAATAAAATTTAGAGCAACCCAAGAGAAAGAACAAGCTTTCCACAAATGCTCTAAAAATCAATAAAAGCTCAATTTTGCAATGTTGCACACGATCCAAAGGAAAAATTCACCATAACCATGAGAGAGCATTTTTTTCCTCTAAGATGCTTTTTCTACGTTTTCTATCCCTTTTGGCAATATAGATATCAAGAGAGCATTTTTTTTTTAATAAAATGCAACCTATAAGAGCTTTGACGATTATGCAAGTGACTATTTAGACAAAGTTTGACACCAAGCTACTTAAGTTCAGATTATGTCATCCTAAGTCATATCTAATGGTATATTTCAAGTTTTGCTAACTAACTCAAAAGAAGTTATACTAATTTTGCGTGATTTCAACAATAGCAACACTTAGCATAATTTCAAGACTAGAAGCAAAGCCAACCTAAAGAGCAAATGGATATATTAGAGTTCAACCTAGTCAACACTTTGGGAAGCTACAAATCCATTAGAGAACCCACATGCTCAATCATCTTTTAAATGCAAATTTTGAAATTTAACGCTCATTGCGGTTTAGAGAGCTTATTCTAGTGAAGCACATCCTGACTAGGTGCTATCGACAAATGCCTCCCAAACTTCACTCTCCTTCACAATCTTTTAGGTTTAGAGAGTTTATCCTAGTGAAATATATCCTCGACTAGGAGCCATCGACAAAAGTCTCCTAGGCTTCACTCTCTTCCTAAATCTTGTTTGCATTTTTTAATTTTATTAACTCAAGCCCTATTCGACCATCTCAAGCAAGAAGCTTAAAAGAGTGGTCTTGGTCATACACAACACACTTCAAGTTCAATGGGAAGTAGTCTCGAGAGTGTAGAGTGTTGGGATCAATTTTAACGTAAACAAGTCATTTTTTAGCATTTTAGCACTTAGATTCATTAATGCAAGAATATCAGATTCAATAACTCCCCCTCAACATGTGAGACAACTTTTAAGCACAAATTTGATTCAAATTGAGTTAATAACAATTTTGATTAAAAAAAGGCTCAAATGAACTCAACTGAACTCAGAAGAAGGAATGATAAGAGGAAATCAAGAAACTGATAACTGGGTAATGTAAGAGTACAGATAAGATGGTAGAGATCACTAAAGCTCAGACTCGCTCTCACCTTCCCCATATGAGTTACATAAGAAAACTAGCTCTCAAACTTCAGCCCAAGAGCAAACACAGACCCTGTCTTCCTATGGGTCCCAACACCTGCTAGACCTACAAGACTGTGAGTGAGCTCAACAGAGAAAAAGAAGAGAGTAGCAACCTAAAGCATAAGATGAGAGGCACATACCGAAGCATACCAGAAGTCTATGTGAAGATGACTCAACAGAATGAAAAACAGCCCAAAGACACCCAGAAAAGCACAAGAAGGAAATGTTGAGGATATACATATAATACAAATAATACAAATCAGCTCCCCCTCAAGATATGTCGTAAGGGCTCATAATCCCAAGCTCTCCCCTCAAGGCAACAAACCTAAAGCTATCCAAAGGTTTGGTGAAAATGTCAGCCAACTGGTGATCACTCTCCAGAAACTGGAGCACTATATCACCCTTCTCCATATGGTCTCTAAGGAAGTGATATCAAATATCAATATGCTTGATCCGAGAATGCTGCACTGGGTTCTTAGCAATGTGAATGGTATATGTGTTATCACAGAAAAGTGGAACACACCCTGCTGCTAACCCATAGTCCCGCATGGTCGATCTCATCCAGAGTACCTGGCTATAGCAACTGGCTGCAGCGACATACTTGGCTTCTGCGGTGGACTGAGCAACTCCGAACTGCTGCATAGAAGACAAAGATACAAGAGAAGTACCAATGAATTGGCAAGTACCAGATGTGCTCTTCCTATCTATCCTACAGCTAGTAAAGTCTGCATCCGAAAAGGCTCTAAAGGACAGAAAGGAGGAGGAAGAGCATCAGATACCATAATGAATGGTAGCTCGAAGGTATTTGAAGATGTGCTTCACCGCCTAGAGGTGAGAGGTGCGAGGAGAAGCCTGAAATCGAGTACAGATACACACAAAAAAATGTATGTCAGGTCTCGAATAAGTGAGATATAGAAGAGAGCCGATCATGCTTCAATACTCCTTTTGATCGACTGGCTCACCATCCTCCTCAGGCATGAGGACAGCAGTGGTGGCCATAGGAGTCATGACCGGATTCCCGTTAGACATGAAAGCACTTCAGGAGATCTCGATTATACTTGCCCTGAAGCAAGAATGTACCCTTCTGAGTTTGCTTGATCTGGAAGCCAAGGAAGTAGCTCAACTCGCCTACCATGCTCATCTCGAACTCAGTACTCATCACATCTGAGAACTAAGTAATGAGCAAATGCGAGGAGCCACTGAAAATGATGTTGTCAATATAGATTTAGACTAGGAGAAAATTCAAATTGAAATATCTGACGAACAAAGTCTTGTCCACTTGACCAATATGAAAACCATAACTTAAAAGGTAGGACTTAAGCCTATCATACCAAGCTCGTGGAGCTTGCTTAAGTCCATACAAAAAGCCCTTGGATGCCGCGAATGCGAGTAGGATCCTGATGGCCTTTAGTCTAGCTACATGGGCAAAAGTCTCCTCGAAGTCGAGACCCTCGACCTGAGTGAAACCTTCAGCAACTAGCCTAGCCTTGTTCCGAACTACAACCCCATCCTCACTCTGCTTGTTTTTGAACACCCATTTGGTCCTAATGATGTTGTGACCAGAAGGGGGCTCGACAAGCTGTCAAACTTTGTACCTCTCGAAGTTTTCTAGTTCCTTATGCATAGCATTAATCCAAGATTTATCGGATAACACATGAGAAACATCCTTCAGCTCAAAAGAGGCAACAAATGCAGAATGGAGGCAGACGGAAGACAGACCCGATTTCGAGCGTGTGACACACTTGAACAAATCACCTATCATCTAATCAGGTGGATGACGCCTTTGAATATGGCGGGGAGGTTCAGAAGCAAAAGTGGCCTCTACTCCTCGCATGAGAGAAATAGGAACAAAGCCACTTGCTGCTGAAGAGTCTAAGGGTAAGGGCTGGTCTGCCTGAGTTGCACAGATGGAGACTGGAGACACCTCAAGTGCAGGAATTGAGACTGGATTAGACAAGATGACTTCATCCCCATGATCCTCATCCTCTGAGAAAATAGACTAGAAAAGAGGAGAATGGCCTAAAATATCTGGTCTAGCACCTGGACTAGCTTCATTAAATGTCACCTCACATGTCTCTATCATCCTACCCAATTCTACAGCCCAAATTATATAGCTACGGGAAGAAGTCGAGTAACCCAGAAAAGTCCCATCAGCAGAGCGTGATTCGAACTTGTCTAGGTTCCCAAACTTCAAGAAGAAACACATGCAACCAAAAACGCGAAAATGAGAGAGACTAGGCTTTCACTCATACCTCAACTCGTAAGAAGTGCGATGCAAGTGTGCCCTAAGAAAAACTCTATTGGCAACATGGCATGCCGTAACTACAACTTTAGCCCAAAACATCTTAGGAGTATTGTACTCATCTAGCATCGTCCTGGCCATCTCTACCATGGTCCTGTTCTTTCCTTCCACTACACCATTCTGCTGAGGGACGTATGGAAAGGAGAACTAATGCTCTATGCCTAACTCCTCACAGAAGCTACTAAAGTAGGAGTTCTTGAACTCCATGCCATTGTCACTTGTAAGGCACATGGGAGCTCAATAGATAAACTACAGACCAAACCCCTAAAGTGAGAGAAAGACTCATCCTTCGAGGCCATAAAGAACACCCAAGAATACCTCGAAAAATCATCGACTATGAAAAGAATTGACCACTTCCCTACCGCTGACTGCACTCGAGCCGGACCCACAGTGTCCATGTGCAACAGTTGTCCTGGTGCAACAGTCATCACTCGGGTGATTGGGGGATGAGAAGCAGCAACCATTTTGCTATGCCGGCAAGTAAAATACACGACATCTTTCACCATCTTGAGTTTGGGCAGACCACGAATGAGATCATGGTCACTAACTCGAGTCAAATGATCAAAGCCTATGTGACCAAGTCTCCTATGCTAGAAGGAAAGATCACGGGACTCTGAAGCAATAAGGCAACAAAGAGAGTCTCCAGAAGAGGGGGGAATCAACATGAAAGACTCCCCCAAAATGAGAAATCCCCCAAACCAACTCCCCAAAAGAATCGAGGATCCTACAAGTGTTACTCTTAAAGCTTACCTCGAAATTGTCATCGATAAGCTGTGAAACGGAGTAAGTTTTATTGCAGCTTATTGACTAAGGCAACGTACTTAAGAATGAAATGATCATTAATGCAAATTGTACCTTTAGAGATGACTCTACCTGACGAAACATCCCCAAAAGTGATCACCTCATCACCGGAAGCTCGGACTAGGGAAGAAACCATCGGGAGTCTCAGGTCATATGGCGTGAATGGTCGGAGTCTACGATCCAAACGTCCCCTTTGCCGTCCTACAAACCTGAATCAAATAGAGCAGAAAACAGATGGCTCAGTACCGGGGTAGATCAGTGCAGATCTAGGAACCTAAAATTGAGTCACCCGAGCAGAAGAACTAGTCAACGAAGCAGAAGTACGCACTCTAGCACCTCTTCGTGACTCTACTCTCACCAAGTTAGGAACTGCTTCTGTAGGACGTTTGGGAGCAGGTGCTGGGTTGATCCGCCGGCGTGCAAAGGCCGGACCATCCCAGTGCTATTGCCCAGACCTCCTGCTAGAGTAAGCAAATTCACTCCGCTGATATCTACCTCAATGGGAAGAATGAGGAATATCATGAGGATGGCGAAAGGACTGACTCATGACAACTCTGGGTTAAAAACCATAGGTAGAAGCTTGAAAAAACAAGCCCCGTACGTTGTCCAAAAACAGGTAACTCTCTAACATGTCTAGAAGCAGTGGTGCTTTAGGAGCACTCGGAGTCTAGGGATGACCCTGAATACCCCTAAGGGCACAAACACGCTCACGCTGAGTGATCTTGGCACATCTGAAGCAGAAATCAGCAATATGTCCATCCTTCTAATAGAAAGTGCAAGTATACATCGCCTTGGGGATTGAAGTATCAGGAGAGGCACCCTTCTTGTCAGACGTCTCATGGACAATCCTATCTAATCTAAACATAGTGGTGCTCTTCTATGGAGCAACCACAATCTTTCCTCCCTCAGAGGCACGCACAACTATAGGCGGGTGTGCCTGTGCCTGCTCGAGATAGTCAAATCTTAGACCCTGACTGAATCTGCTAATCTTGGACTAGTCTAGGATGAGATTGAGCAGCTTCTTGCCTCCTACAAATTTCTCGAGAGTGCTCATAAGATACTCACACTCTCGAAAAAGTAAGGCTCATGAAGAACAAGGGGGGAGTAGAAGAAGAGCCAAGAGAGGAAGAACAAACAGCACGTGTATATCTCTCCTTATGCACGGTTACCTCAATCTTGAGGGCCTCACAAGAAACACAAGGGATATTTCTAATTCTAGTAACCTAGGCCTCTAATTTCTTCCTAAACTCTCCATGGATTTTATCCAAATCCCCCTCAATCTCAACACACAACAAGCAACCATTTTGTGACTTGTCTAGTAAGTTCTTAGCAAGTTGAGCACACTTGACATTCAAAACATCATTGTCAAATTTTAATTGCTTACAACCCTCACATGAGCTGATTGGGTCCTTAGAAGCATGCAATTCAAGTTCATCATTCCTAACGGAAAGCTTCCTAAGGTGACAACTCATGGCATCAATATCTGTAAGTAGTTTAGGGCAATTATTACAAGATGAAGTTGTGTGAGCATGAAGAAAACTAGCATCAACAGGAATGATATTAGTAGAAACAATACTAGCATTCTTCGACCTAAGGTCCTAAAGCTTAGTAAGCACACTATCATGCAGGGTTCTTAGGTTCTCCAACTCCACAAGCATCACAGAGTGTACAACTATAAGAGTCTCAGGAGGAACATGATTTAAGTGAAGCTAACTCTCGAGACAAGGTACATACTTCCTTCTCTAACTCCACACATCTAGCTCTAGCTCTAGCATGAAATTTTCCTAACTTGCTGAACGCATCATTGAGCTGGTCATAGGAGGGTACCACATCCGTGTCGCTGTACAGCTCAGAGTCACTAACTTCAATGGCGTCTACTACCATAAAGTACATGCCCGAAAAGTCATTGCCGCCCTTTGTCTTCTCTCGCGGTTCATCCTCGCCCTCGTTGCTCCTCATCTTTGTGTCAAAGATGTCGATGTCGCTGAGCGCGGTGAGCACGCGGTGGAAGGGCTTCTTGTTCTTAGTGAATTTGCGGTACTTCTTCTCTCGAGCTGGCTCGCAAGCTGGAGGCTTCTTGTTGCGGTTCTTGTCAGTGTAGTCGTTCTTGCTCGAATCACCAGAGTCGTTCTTGCCCTTCTCCAGCTTGGGGCAGTTTGCTCGAATGTGGTTGGGGCCACCGCACTCGAAGCAAGTGACAATTCCACCTCTCTTCCTCTCTCTCACTCTTATAAATGTTGAAAAATTTGTGAGCGACAAGAGCAAACTCATTTTATAGATATTTTTTCAGAACTTCATCGCTTACGTCGCAAAGAGCAGAGAGAGAAGCCAGAAGAAAATTGAGAGAAGGACAAGAAGAAGATCCAATGAGATTGGTGACCATGGTCATCGACTAAGATTTCATCTTACGAGTCTTGAGATGGGAATAAAGTCCATCAAGAGTTAAGGTCGACAAATCAGTAGAGTCCTTGATGGTGGTCACCTTTATCTCTCAAACACAAAGATCGAGTGCTGTCAGAAAGATCATAGCATTCTCCAAGTCAGAGTATGTGCAACCAACTAATCGGAGATCGTTAAGAATCTTAGTGAAGCGAGCAAAGCACTCATCAAGACTATCGCCAGCGTGCTGTTCAAACTTGTTGTAGTCACGCTTGTACTGATCTTGCCTCACCGTTTTGATCTGGGTGGTGCCCTCATGGTAAGCATCGACGGTCACCCAGATCTGATGGGCAGACCGTAGATGAGAGATACGGTCATACTCACTGCGGATGGGTCCCTGCATGAGGATGTTCCTAGCCTTAGCATTTGCCTCGACATCAACCATATTCGCGGCATTGACGTTCTCATCGGCACGAACCTCATATGGGAGCTTCACCTTCTGCCAAATCAGGAAGCTCTAGGCAATGATGTATGACTCCATCCTCGACTTCTAGAATGGATAGTTGATTCTCATCAAGATGGGAGGCTTGGTGGTGTACTTGTCCGTCGCTATGGCTCTCGAGATCAGTCAAGATCTATAAAAGAGCAAAACCTACTCTGATACCAATTGAAGGACCAAAAAGGCAACTAGAGGGGGGAGGTAAATAGAAGCCAAATAAAATCCACCACTAAAAATTAAAACACCAAGAGAACAGATCAAATAAAAATGTAAAAATCTGAACAGTTGAGGTCGGATGAACAGTACCGCCGACCAGAAGGTCGGATGAACAGTACTCCGACCAAGTTGAGGTCGGATGAGTAGTGCTCGGTGAACAGTACTACTGATCTGGAGGTCGGATGAACAGTGTTCGTTATGAATAGTATCCCGTCCAAGTGAGGACAGATGAATAGTACCACCGACCTGCAGGTCAGATGAACAGTGTTTGATGAACAATCCTCCCTAGCCTGAAGGTCGGATGAACAGTGATTGATGAACAATGTTTTTGGGTGAATAGTAAAAATCAACGCGATCTCAAAAACAAAAATCGATATAACTTTTGATCGGCTGGTCCAAAATGCGTGAAATTTTGTGTGCACCTTCCTGTGGATGTCAGGGACCTATCTAACCTTCAATCACAAAGATTGATGTTAGGTTTTGACCTTTTCCAGTTTGGAGAAGGTTGCACAAAAGAACTAGTTCCTAATTAAAACTTCATCCTGAGTTTGCTCGTGGAGTTTTGTTGATCAAAAATAAACTTGAAAAACCTCCCACAAGTCATAGCAAGCAAAATCACTAGAGAACAACCCTTTAAACAAACATGAACATGATCTACAAAGATCTTTATTCTTCCTAGCACAAAAAATCGATTTTGTAAGAACTAAAAAGAAAAGGTTGGAGATTGCCTAGATGATTGGGATATGATATATAAAAGATTCATCCAGCCGTCTTTCTTTCTTGGCACAAAATCCAAAAGCACTTAGAAGGAGGGGAGACAAATCCAAAGCACGAAAGTAAAGATGTAAGAACTGAAATAAATTTCAAAACATAAAAACTAGATCTTGCAACACTTGGAGAAGGAGGATTTCCAAAGCCACACAATTTGATGGGCAAAGCTTCTTCCAAGCAACCAAAAAATCCCCTCTTACAAGCTTGAGATGGGGGCATACCCACACCCCTCTATATTTATAGCACACTGGGAGCAATATCCACCCTTGGTGACCTTCTTGTCCCTAAAAGGCCTCACCAAGGGTTCATATTTACTCCCACTCTCCACCCTTTGATGACTTTCTTGTCCCTCAAGAAGCCTCACCAAGGGTTCAGATTTACTCCCTGAATACACACATGGGCTAACCCGCAACCCAACATCATAACGTGTTTTATCCACATATCCATATACTAACTTAACTATTACTCAGCCTGCAAACCCTTGATCCAACGATCCTCCTTCGCTTGAGTATAATTCAAGTTAGTATCTTAACCATCCACTTGTCGTGCTGGTTCGCAGCCACTCTCCAGCCTCAATCATCTTCTGATGACACCTTGATCGTCTGGACCTCAGCTCTCCTAGCTTTGTCCCGATCTCCTTCGCCTCACCATGACCTAGCTTCGAAGTCCTGCAACCATCACAGAGAAGAAAAACACATCACATAGCATTGTTCAAGACGATAAAAAATAATCAGCTGAGCAATTACAAAGCTAGGGATCCCATCTTAGCTTAACTCCACTTAAGGGTGCTCTGACCTCTTAAGAGCCGACTTAGTAAGGTGCCAACCTCGTAATGCTCTGACCTCTGGTCGAAAGCTATCTGTAGCAACTCAAATTGCTCATTTCAAAGCAAATTCAAACCTGAGCACCAAAAGCTCAAAACATAATCAATTACTCATCACACACAAGTGTAGACCTTTACATAATCTTTCAATATACTACCGGTATAATACACCATAAAATTTCTCAAATAACATACAGGGAACAGTAGAGAGATTGGGAGACACTGGTGTCCTACCGTAACTATCGATGCTCCTAATGGTTCCTCGACAGTTGAGAATTGAGACGTCCAGTCAAGTCGATGGATCGATTAATTGCGTCAGGCCAATACAAAGTGATGGGTTCCACTTCCAGTAGTGCACCGTTGCTGTGCGCTTCATCTTTTAGGCTTCTCGGCCTGATCTCTCGTGGGGACATGAACATGTCACAATTCACAGGTCACACCACTCACAACTCACTAGTCACAATGCATGCATGATGAACACCAATATCGCACTGTAATAGAATCTACAAATTAAACGCTTTAAATTGTTTCTATTTTTTTTAAAAAAAAAAAGAAACAGGTTTTGCACTTGTGCTGAATTTTTTTATAGTCCGGAAGGGCACTTGGAGCACGGAAAGTCCGTGGGATTTTTGTTGGAAATATGCGTAATATTTTTATTCCAGATTTTATATTGAGGCAAATACTACTGATAAACAGTGATGCACACAGTAAATCTAACAGCAGGCTACACATTGTACTTCCAAACATATGAACTCAAGAAACAGAGTAAGATTAAATCGAACGTCCACTAACTGACTTACAGTTAGGCTTGATGAAGACAGAACGATACGCAGAAGAGGATGTGGAAGAAGTCGAAGTCGATGAAGCAGCGCAGGAGCGGTCGCGCAGATGCGCTGCCCAGAAACCTTATTGCCGCCCCGTGCAGGTAAACTCTGCGGCAATGGCTCGGAGATACCGCTCACCTTCCTTCACGGTGCACGCCGAGGAGGAAGGCCGGCGTGGTTCAACAGCACAACACACCAGTACAGAGTTCAGAGAGAAGAAGGAACTTCTGGAGGAGATATTCAGTGTATCAAGCCTGGACGTCTCCAGGTGTTTATATACACTCACACCAGTAACTGACAGAGTAATGTGACTAGTAACTGACTGCGTAATGTCAGCAGTTACTAGTAAATCGATCGTATAATGTCAAGAAGCATTAGAATGTTTAAATCGCATTTAAACAGAATGAACAGAGAGATAATAGCAAGATTCAGCAAAATAAAAGGTGAATTCAAAGTGCCAGGAGACACACAATGACGCGGCGCGGTCGCTCGTGTCACATTAATTAAGAGGTGGCAAAGACTCCACCTTTTAAATTGCCCTTCCTCCACTTGGCTAGGCAATATGGTACTAAATCATGCATGCTATGGAATTAAGGAAGTGGGCCACACATGGGCCAATTTCCAACAATTTTCGTAGAGTAAGAAACACTAGAAGTGTCTGTGCAGCGTCACGCTGTGCCGCATAAGCGTGTGACGTCGCGTAAAAATGTTTTTTTTTTTGTCAAAGAAAAGAAGTGCAGAAAAAAATAAATCTAAGAAGTTTGGAGGGCCATTCTATGAAAAAAAAAGTACCTAGATGTAATTTTGTAGGAACTTCGTGCAAAAAAATGTTTTGCATTTAGAATTCTCGGGGGCCTTTGTGGGAGAGAAAACAATTTGTTCAAAAAGAAAACAAATTTTGGAAGTTTTGAGGTCTTCTCGCAAAAATTGAATGTAGATATAATTTCTGAGGGCTCTTGCGCAAAAAAAAAAAAGAAATGTGATAAAAAAAACTTATTATAGAAGTTTCGAGGGTCTTTCTAAAAAAACCGGACCTATATGTAATTTTGGAGGGTTTTTTCAGCAAAAAAATGGATTCTAGAAATTTTAGGGGCCTTTCTGTAAAAAAGATGCACCTATACGTAATATCTAAAGATTTTGGGGGTGTTTCCGCAAAAAAAGGCATGCCACGCCGTAGCCCCCGCAACATCGCCACGCGTCGCACGGGCAAAAAGAACTCGGGCGAGCACACGGGGGGTTCGAAGGTGCGATCGGAGGCGTGAACGCGAGAAGCTTTACCGCAGCGCCGCGCATGCGTTGGTGAGAAGGGACAGCGCTAAAATACTTAACACATATGAACGGCGGCTTCAAGCGGCGACGTGGCGCACTGCGGAGAGAGCACGCCACCCCGAAATGGCGTGGACGGCACGAGCGATACGGAATTCTTCATGGTTTAATATACGAAGTATTCAATGGTATGGATTTTCTATTTATTCCAAAACTACGGTGTAATTTCGTGCATTCCAAACATGACCTAAGATACGATAATATATATAGTTCGGTTTTTTTGTTGTTGAAAGGACTGTTGTAATTATGTGGTCATCTATCCAGTAGCTATATTATGGAAGCACAAATAAACTGTCTAATATTACAGTAGCCTTGAATTGCCAAGCTTTACTCACCGGAGGTATCATGTGTAGCGATAATTTAGAACTTCTGTGAGAACAACAAATTAGAGCCCCATGCAAACAAAAGAAATCCCACCATGCACTGAGTTCTACATTGTCTATGTACGTAGGGCCCTTCGCATATGTACATGCATGCCCTTAATTCGGTGTCACATAAGCATCATATGATCTGAGTACAATTTGGGACGTCTCTCCCTCCTCTATTGGTGATTGCAACCACAGATAACCTTAACCTAGAGGCCCCTGTCCTACTTGGATACCTGCCGTACTGTGCCCCATCAGAACACATGTCACAATATAATCTCTGCAACTTTCATGCATGCATAGCCTCATTCCAAGGACAACACCAACCATCAACATTGGGGAATTAAATAGTAGTAGCACTTCTTAATCAATCACGATGCCTAACTTGATTCTACCAATTGCAATCCTCTGGCACCTTTCTGCCACACGCATGTCATATCCGGCTTTACAGAGCCGCACGAGTGCACCCAGAATTAATCTCTCTGAGCTTGTTTGTTTTTGCCTTTGATTCTAGATTTTATTCTTAAAAGTTGAATAAAAAACAAACAGCTCGATTCTGGAAGTCGATTCTCACAATCTAGTCCACCCATACACACTAGAATCCATAATCCATTTTATATGTGCTTTTGGATTCTAGTTTTTAGAGAATCAGCTTCTTTACGACCACAATTCAAAATTAGCTTTTAAAGAATCTAGAACAGAAATAAACAGCCCTTGACGCATCTAAGAGTTCACTCGCTAACTAAACCAACAGCGAGATGAGTTGATTAGCACCTCACCTGTCATGTATCACAATAATCCTTGCATGCTCTTTTAGCTACAAGGCTTGTCAAGTCAATGGATCCACAGTTTTAGTGGGATTTAATTTCTAGTTACCCACCGGCCACCAGTACGCCATTTAAATTTAATGTATTTATATCCGGTACGTATTAATGGAAAATGAGAGAAAAATAGGGGAATCTTGTATATAGCTAGCTAACAAAAACACCGCTAGAACCATCTTGAAATTGATTTAGTTTTCTCATGCTAGGACTAAATTAAGTAGAAGCTAACAGATCGAAATGATATGGAGCGCGACATACAAGAAAGAGATCGAGCTAGTGAGGAAAGTGGGGAAAAATGAAGAAAGAAAGAGATGTGCTTTTATGCATATCTTTTTGAAGGCTACATAAATATTAAAACATAAATGAAAAGTAAATAGTGATTATTTACCTGTTTACTTGCTTTAAAATTTGTACAGCTTGTACCGGTAGAAGATGTATAGAAACACATCTTGGAAAGAATAGGGTGCTCTTTTTTTCGTTTTAAAAAGACTGATAAAATCATTGGTCCTGTGCAGCAACATTGTGTGCAGGCAACGGCACTGTTCATGAGTGCCTTAGTAGGGTGTTCATGATTCAGTTCATTTTAGCTTTTTGATTACGAGAGAAGTTGTTTTTTATTGTGGGAGAATCTGGTCGGCCGGACGAGCTACGACTTTTAGGTTCTGAATTGGACCAGCCAGAATCAGGTTCCATCCAGATTCTGATTCTATGTAAAGTACAGCTTCTGATTATGGGAAAAGCTGTCCAGTATCCTTCCGTTCGGTAAACAATCCATTTTTTTGAAAAAAAATAAAAGTTATGCAGAAGCTGAAACGAACGACCTACCTGCCCATCTATTGGTGCATGCTCCATAACCAATCTTTTGGTGATTTCTTTTTCTTTTCTTTGGGTTGGTTTTTGAAAAACTATGTGAAGTTTTTTTTAGAGGAAACTATGTGAGGTTTGGGAGGCTTTTAATAAATTTCAGTTAAATTTCAAAGGTCACTGAACCACCGCAACAGTCATTTGGATCTTAATGAAGTAATGTATGAGTCCATGACTAGGTGCATGCATGTAGTAGAAGAGTCAGAACACGTGAGGCGTTTTCTGGACGCAACTGAGGTCCTACACATATAAGCTAGGCATATTCTAGATCAAGCTGACTCTGAACATGCTTTGGAACGAATCCACCTCTTGATGGCTATTGTTTTTTCCGCAGCGCATGGTAAGAGTGCCAATGAGGTTTCATGACTTTAGATAAAATGGCCTAGAGCTTAAGAAAACATTCAGATTAGAGCCTAGCCTACTAGTAATTTCGATGCACAATTAATTTCTATACGTCAAAACCACGTCTCTGACTCTTTGTCAATACCGGTGTTGTGAAAAATAGAACATGATTGACGGGCAGACCTGATACCGCTAAGCGATTAATTGCTATACGGATGATTAATCAGAATTTAATGGACGATTATGTGTTATTGTTAATGTATTTAATTATATTTATATTAATTAGGAATATTTTAGCTACCAAAAGTTATTGTACGTAAATGATCACTCTACAAAACATATTTTACATTTCATTGTTTATACCTGATCCAAAAATTACATACTATGAACACCACGACACAATATCACAAACTAATCTATCGTACTTAGCGAATAAAAACAAGCTATTTTGTGATTAAACCTGGAAAAAAAACGGATAATTAATCGGGAAATGACCCGTTAATCGGATTATACGGTCAATCAATCGTTCGACCGCGTCAATTACATTTCGATTAACTGTTCGTAACACCTGTCAATGGGTGGAGTCGACCGTAGGACATACAATTCTTCCTCGAAACCGGAGTTTTAACGATCAAGCTCCATCAAACCAGAAAGGCAGGGAAGCACGCGGCGAGCCGCGACAATTGGCGGACCAAGGCCCGTGGCCTCCGTCCCGCCCTCATCAGCCGACACACGGCCACACCGCTCCTGCTCCTGCTCCATCGCCCGGAATAGCCACACCACCCACACAAAAAAATCCGCGCGTGCGTGCTGCTGCTGCTGCTGCTGCTGCTGCTACCTAGCTAAGCCAAGCTAGCCGCACCGGCGCAAAGGAAAAATTAATCGAAGCCCCTCGCGCAGGCGCAGGCGCGGCAACCAGGAGCCCGTCTTGGTTTCTCTCCCTCGGCCGTCTCCGTCGGGTGGGGCCCACCCACACCCACACCCACATATTCTCCTTACCGGTGGGCCAGGGCGCGGAAGGGCCAATGGGAAAGCGGCTGCGGGGCCCACCCGGCCCGACAGCGACGTGGCCGGAGCTGCCGAGCCCCCATTGGGCGCGCCCTTGACCTCTCTCTCTCTCTCTCCCCCTCCTCCCCGGGGCCCACCAGCATCGACAGCCCGTGGGGGCCCACACCCACCGAATCCTCCCCCTCCAGCACGGGGAGATCCCCTGCGGGCGCGTCCGTCGACGCGCCGGACGGATGGGAAGTCGACACGTGTGCTATCGGACGCGTGTGAACGGCGTAAATGGGCGGGGTCGCGTGGGCCCGGCTCCGTCATGGTTGGTTGGCACGTGGGGAAGGCCACCGCGAGAAGCGTCCGGGGTATCATGACGTGTGGGGTCGGGAGAATCCGCGGGGCCAGTGGTCAGTGAGTGGGAGAGCTCAGGGGCAGGTTTTCTGAGTGACGTGTCAACGTTACAACCCCATGCCGTGCACCGCACCGGGAAGATCTTTTGTTCCTCGAGGGTTTGCATGCCTCTTCATTGGTTGCAGCAGGGTTCACAATTCCGAGCTTATCGTGCAAAAATTGTGATTTTTGGATATATCAATGGGATACGACATCTAAAATCGGTCGATAAATTGGTTAAATTCAAAATTTCAAAAAAAATTATGCGGCGTAAATATCGCAATAATCAGTGAAAATCAATTCAAACCGAGAGAAAATCGCTAGAAAATTAGTTTTTTAAAAACATTCAATTGATCGGTCAAAATATCACAATAATCGGTGAAAATCAGTGATTTTTTTATTTTATTTTTAAAAAATTGGGTTTCAAAATCATGCGTTTTTTAACGATTTTCGAAGAAAATCGGTACCAAGTTTTACTCGATTTTCTCTCTCAAAGAGGTAAGTTGAACCTGATTGCAGCAGCAGCACTATCTTGTTCGAGACTTGTAAACACATTATTTTTAGATCTTTTGTAAACCCATATTGGTACTTCCATCGTGGGGTGCAATTTAAAAATCTAACTTCTCGGGATTGGAGTTGCTCTTGTACGCTTGTAGTACCAGGTTGTCCGCAAGCAAATTAATTTTGAACAATCCTGGTGACCCCGGCCAGCTCAATTCCAAGTATTGTTCCAAAACCAATACGGCAATACCCACCGTTGTCCAATAAGTCATATTTTAGAACCTAATCTAAGAGCGGATATACTTGAGTGGATGCTCTTATCGCCTAATCTGAGAGCGGAGGAGTTGTTGAGCTCCGTAACAATGTAATTAAGAAGAAGATTGAAAGAGGGTTACGTGTCGACGGCTGACCACGGACAATTAATGCGTAACATAATGTTTAAACTAGGGTTATTGTCTTATTGAGCACATGACTCTTGAGTCCTTTTTTTGGCGACTCTAACTACAGCATGTTTCTTTTTAATAATTTTTTGTATCATTAGAGTGATATTTTTAGTGCCCTTTAAATAAGGCACAAGCCATGGCAAATCTAAGCCGCCCTACGGTACTGCAATTCAACTATATATAAACCTTATTAGAGATGGCAATGGATCTGTACCCGGCGGGTATCACTACTTCGTATCCGTGCTCGTGTTAGTAAAACTCACCGCTACAATACCTATACCCTCACGCGGGTACAAAATTTATCTGTACCCGTACCCGCGTGGGTAATGGCAACCTAGCGGGTAACCCGCACCCGCATTATGGATAGATGCCCCTACAGGCTGCAACATCATATCTTATAAGGCAATTCAATAAAAAATGCAATGGATTTCTGTATTAAAAATAAAACATTATATTATAGTGCACAGTTAGGCATTGGACAGCATATCTTATAAGGCACTTAGGGTTTAGAGATTTTGATGGGTTGACCGGCTGAGCTGCACAATTGGGCCTTGGGCAGTTGGGCCAGATCGGTAGTGGACTAGACCCACGGGTGAACGAGTACGGGTAATAGCAAAACGGACATGTACCTACTCTACCAGCTGGGTAGTAACTTTTGCCCATTAATAAACCCGCGGGTACGAAAAATAGTTCATACCCGGCCTCTAATAGAGTAAATACCTATCAGATTTCAGGTTTCGAGTCCCTGTCGCCATTTATAAACCTTATGTTAGTAATATCAACAAATATGTATACAGGTTTAGTGTCACTACATCGCGACACCCACCCCAACTAAACTGATAGAGACACCTAGAAGTCAATAGAGAATAAACCTAATAGCACGATAACAAGGCGATAAAAAGGGAATTGATCAAATAAATGATCAATATAAAGTGGTACAAAGGAGCGATAATATAGGAGGCTTCACTATGTTGCGAGTGGAAAAGGGGAAGAGTTCAGGGTTATGTGGCCGAAACTAAAGCAAATAAATATCAACAAAATGAGACGTGTGAATTGCTACAAGTTTTTTTTTTTAAAAAAAAAAAAAAACATGCATCACACAACAAAGAGATAATGCTGCACCCATTTTTTTTGCATGCTATTGTAGAGGGCCCCCCCATTTTGATTCCCCCTCCACTCTTGATAGCATCCAACATTAAAGTATTCGTACAAAGAAATAAAATGCGAGGTTTTAGTAGTCAACAGAAATAGCCACAAATGATTTTACTGCGGCATAATATGATAAAAGAAAAGAAAAAATGGTTATCAATTGTGTGGTGTACGTACTTGCTTAAAATGAACAACAATAGTGACACACAAATATCAATCGGTTATGTGTCTACTAGTTGGAATAAGCTATATACTATGCAGCGCTACATACATACATACATATATCATATATGTATGTATATATATACATATATACATATAAACCGATTGATATATATATATATACTTTCTGAATAGACTGACATAAGCAATTTTGCATGATAGCAACACGGGTGTTGCATCTAGAGATGCAGTATATTTCAACAATTTTGAGAAACTGACAGTATGTTCGTTTATTTGTGATAAACAACGTGGATAATTGGCATATAATAAATCCTCCTGACGCCATAGAGAAAAACTAGTAAGACTAGCTTGTTTTGTTTTCATGGAGCCTATTTGAAAATAAAATACAATACAAAAACGCAATCTATCGTTTTCATCATGGAGCATATACGCTTCTCTCACTTATTGCTTTTGCACAACTTTTTCTTTCTTTCAAGGCAAATTCAACAGCTAGCCACCCCCAATAAGTTCATGAAATTGAAGAATATATCGCAAAAACGCTCTTGCACAATATATATATATATATATATATATATATATATATATATATATATATATATATATATATATATGTGTGTGTGTGTGTGTGTGTGTGTGTGTGTGTGTGTGTGTGTGTGTGTGTGTGTGTGTATATATATATATATATATATATATATATGTGTGTGTGTATATATATATATATGTATATAAGTATATATATATGTATATGATTGGGAATTTCTTTTCAGTTGACCAGTCTACTTTTTAACCCTCAATTCTTCTCTTGTATACGAAATATGCACTTCCTTCCTTGTGACCAAAACATACTGATGGACAAAGACTTAACGTCCTAGGAAACATCGTGCGTAGGATGATGATGATGTTTCAACTATGACACTAGATCTTTGGTAGCTTTTTTTTTTGTGGAAATGATATGTTTCTGATATGCATGTTGTCTGAATTCTAGAATACAACAAATGTTTGTGGAATTTTTTTGTTTCTTCGACATATATATGTGCTTCATCATCAATAAGTAACCCTAGGCATGCATGATCATGGAGCATATTGGTATATATCATAACAATAGACGTTTATGCACTAGCTATCTAGCACTATATATGTAGCTAGTTGCATATTATCAATCTTGGATTCTTTTGTAAATTACTATATTTCCATCATCATTGGAAAACATATATAATGTAATTGGTTGGAATGAAATAACCAAACTGAAAATAATGGCACCTATCCTTCACAATTTTCCTGAATATGTACTATCCTCTGGAATAACAATCAATTCTTAGATGCAGGCAATTGGTTTGGGAAGCTTTGACTTTTTTGCACTCTCACATTTTTTTGGCAAATCTGGCCTCTCGTACGAACGAATTTGTAAAAATAGCCCCCTCTCCAACCGCGAAAGACGCTACAGATGACATGTGTTACATGCCGCACTCCTGTACCATGCTACCAAGCAGGGAGAGCTCGGCAGCAGCACTTGGTGAGCATCCATGGCTCGATAGGTTAGGTAAGCCACTTAATTAAGTGATTCAATTAAGTAAAACAAGTAATTAATTAAGGGATTAATTAACAGATTAATTAGCTTATTTAATCAAGTAAGTACTAAGCACCTTTTTGCGGTACCGGAGTGCGGCAGATGATATACGTGTCACTTGCCGACGTTTTCACGATAGAGGAGGAAGTTATCTTTGTAATTATATTCGTATGAAGTTAGATTTGCAAAACAAATGTGCGAGGGGCTAGAAAAACGTTGGCTTCTTGGTTTGGATTCCTGAGGTTTCAATCGCTTCACCTCCAAAGCCAGCATCTGACTAAAAAAAGAAACACCTAACAGCAAAAACGGGCTGCCATACATGCTACCTTAGAAGGAAGATGTGAAATAGACCAATATACACACAAACAAATATCCTAACAAACAAAGGGACTATACATCACGGTACATGCCCATGAAGATTGGACTTGGATAGTGACAGGGGAAAAGGGTAAGAGGAGCAGAAGCAAAGGTCGCACGGGTACATTAAAATTCCGACCTAGACATCAGCTAGCCTCCCAGAGGCCAGAAAAAAGAAGAAGAAGAAATTCTGAACTAGGCGTAGACGTGGACATTTCCTAGTTCTTCTTCTGACACGCGCATACTTGTGTCAGGCCGAGCTCAGTGTGCAGGCTGCCTGCTGCATCTATCTACGTACGCACGCAGAGAGAGAAAGAGAGAGAGGGGTTGTATCCATCTCTCACCATATCTATCTCAATTCATGTGCCCTATGACCTACACTCTTCCTTCTGTGTCAACAGTACACCGATGATATCCCTATCCAGCTCTTTCACCTTGCTTTCCAAGTCCAATCTAGTATACACTTTCACTCTCCTCTTTCACTAGAAGTAGTAGTACTGCGGCTCTGCACCACCTCCTGCAACCAATGATGAGTAGAAAAAAAAGCATGTCAAATCGCATGAAGCTTCAAATATTATTTGCCTTTCTTCTCGCAACAGGAGAAAAAACCCATCTTCAGTCAGTTTATCCACAAAATTGTGCATGGGCACACTATTCATGCTCACCTTTTCAGCTTGGTTTTTTAAAAAAAAGAGATTTTTTTTAGCAGTGCTTCTATGTTCTCCCTCCTAATACAAGTTGCACAAATCTTAAAGCAAGCTAAAGGGTAAATAATTATTATCTACCTTTCATTCATGCTTTAATATTTGTGCAACTTTTAAAAAGAAAAGCATAGAAGCACAACTCGATTTTTTTTTAGCTTTCTTACCCATTAGCCACTCCTATAATACACTCCATCTTGCTTAACAAATGTGACGCATACATACAAAAGTTGTGGTAATTAATTTCCCAATATTCCCAACCAGGTAGCTAGAGAAATTGAGGGCCCGAGAATCGGGTCGAGTCAATTGTGACTTCTAGGTTCCGGATTAGGCCAGTGAGAATCAACAAGAATCAGCGAGAATCGGGTTTCAGTCGGATTCTGATTCTATATATAAAGCAGCTTCTGATTCTCAGAGAAGCTGTCTAGAATCCTCTAGTTCGGTAAATAACCCGCTTTTTTTTAAGTAGAACCTGTGCATAAACTGAAACGAGCGGGGCCATTGGTAATTCGATGACGAATAATCCTGGCACGAATATATGTGCCAACTCTGTAACAGTACATAAAAGCCCAACATAAATATGTGAGGAAACGATAACCCCATCTTGTACTACACACTAGTCCTTTCCGATGGTCATGTTTGCTCAAACCAGTCACCTAAGGCCAAAATGGTACTAGTACAGAAGAGTTCCACACCTAGTTAGAATGCATGCTTGATGAGAGAGAGAGAAAAAATCTTCTAGCTACAGAGAAAATAAAAAGGGTAGTGGGGTTGTGAGGATAATGGCAGTGGGATGTGGCTATCCCTCCTCCACACCACACCCCTTTCATTTCCCCTCACCCCCCTCTCTCTCTCTCTTGAAGACTTAACTAAGTGGTCTCCCTCTCTATCTCTTCTTTTCCCTTTCAGCTGGAGGAGATCAGAGGAAAGATATACAGGGCGGTGTCTTCTGTAGAGAGTGAAAGGGAAAGAAACTTGCAGCTACTTAACACTGACATGAGTTATCTCATGCCCTCTTGATACCTTGGTAGTCTTACATCACTCCTCTTCTTCTTCTTGTTGTTGTTCTCCCTCTTTCCTCTCCTCCTGCCTCTTTCTAGGATCTTCACCTCTCTTTCTCCTTGAGGTTGAGAGAGAGAGAGAGAGAGAGAGAAGTTGAGAGAGAGAGAGAGGCAGCCGTATTTCTTATACGCAAGGCGCAGCACTTGCATGCAAACAGAGCTGCATCAACTCTTGAGGTAACACACATAGATGGATAGCTATATAGTGAGAGCAAGCACACTGATGTGTGTGCTTGTGTTGACATCTGTATACGCGTGTGCACCGTTTCTTTGTTAAATCACTTGATGAAGATGGGTACCTTCCTTTTCCTTATTTATATATTTCTGATACCGATGCCTATTCCATTCACATCTCTCTCTCATAATCTTCTCTTCTAGAACTCAGCTATCTTGAGTAGTAGCGGTAGTAGTAGTGTGTTCTTCCATGCATACATGCACCGCCCTACTTCTCTCTTCCTCCCTCTCTCTCCTCTCTCCTACATGGAGTCATGGATCCAATTTTACCTCACAATTCACCATCATCCTAAAATCATTGATCTGGTAATTCTTTTCCTCTTGTTATATATATGTTCTTCTTGTTCTTAATCTCTTGGCCCTCCATTTTTTACAGGCAAAAGCACAGGCTTGTGATCTTGCACTGCCTCCACAGAAGAAGCTAATCAAGGAGAGAGACACATTTTCAGGAGAATTTTAGTGCACATACATACATAGCCAAGACTTCGCCATCGATCTATAGTTGCCGGCGATCACGATGGCGGCATACTACCACGGCGGCGCCGGCACGGACATCCAGGCCGGCGCCGACGGCCTACAGACACTGTACCTCATGAACCCGAGCTACGCCGGCTACACCGACGCCGCGGGGGCCGCGCCAGTCGCGGCCAACATGATGCTCCTCAATTCGGCAGTGAGCTCCATGACCCCGGCATCCTTCAGCCACCAGGCGCCACCGTCGCCGGCGCAGCACTTCGTCGGCATCCCTCTCCAGGCGCCGTCGTCGGGCTACAATCTGTCACATCTGTGGACGCCGGCCACTACCGGAGCCGGTGACATATCGCCGCCGCCGCGAGCTCCTGGGACGGCGGGGGTCAGTGCTGTCCTCAGCCTGTCGTCCCGTGAGTCGACGCTGCCGGTCACGGTGGCCGCGGTGGCCGGCGACGAGGGGAAGTACCTGGGGACGACGGCGTCGCAGGGGCAGATGGTGATGAGCTCCAAGTACCTGAGGGCGGCGCAGGAGCTGCTCTACGAGGTGGTGAACGTTAGCAAGGGCGTGGAGGACGCAAAGGCGGCGGCGAAGAGCGTCGCGTCAGTGAAGAAGAAAGAGGACTCGGAAGGCCTGTCCGGTGGCGGCAGGGAGGACGGTGGCGGGGCGAAAAGCGTCGGTGCAGCAGAGATGTCGACGGCGGAGCGGCAGGAGCTGCAGATGAAGAAAGGCAAGCTGATTAACATGCTTGACGAGGTCAGTAAATTAAGTCTAGTTACTTTGTTCTTTTTTGTTCCTTTATTGTTAAGAAAGGTATTGCTTTATAGCAAGATTTACCATCGGTTTATGATGTTTTAAAAATGTCTCGAAAGTAATTTCCAGTTGTTGCTGAGGATTCTTAGTTTTTCTGATAAACTTTTTTTGTGTCGGGTGAAAAATTTTAATCGTTTTAGACTACAGTGTTATTGAAAGGATGTCGGTCATTTTCTTTTCGGTTATTGTTGCTTTGTTGCTTCTTTTTTCTGAAAGATCAGTGACACAGTTGTTGGGACATTACACATTTGATTTGCTGCATATTCCAAACTTTTTTCCCCCTTTCCTTTTCTTAATAAAACGTGTTTTATCACCCGGTACCAGTTATTGTCCTTGTAATCCTGTGATTTGCTATTGCTTGGTGTTTGATTCTTAGACATTTCAGCACAACTACTAGTTTTTTGGTGAGAAGCCGGGATCACAGGTATTGTTAAGGGATAGCTATTAAAGAAAAAACATCGCTCACTTATAATAGCAAAAAAAAAAAAAAAACTATGTGGTTTCTAAAACAAAAACTGAAAACTTCACGGAATAAAGTGAGAAGTAATGAGAATATGTATACTGAAACTAGCAACAAGTAACTCGTGGCTGGCTATCCACTCTTATTTCTTATAGTGAAGTAACAAGTGGCTATATGCCTGTATCTCTTCTATCTCTTTTAGTGAAACAAGTGGGTAGTCTTAACTAATATTTCAGACAAGAAGATCATGTATGTTAGTATGTATATACAAATTACAATTCTTTTGGTTGTTACTTTGTTGGTGCCAGTACAAGCAATCTTTAATTGGTTGCCTGATCAAATGTGTCGATTTTTGTTCGTAATAGGGTGCATTTTTTGAATGGTCTTGTCTATATAAATATAGAATGTATTTCATGTTCTAATGCAAATTAGTGTGATGTTCCTTTTATACTTGTAATAAATTTTTAGATTTACAGGATATTCTCGACATACATGTATTGAATATAGTGCTTAAAGATAATAATTAAGGGTAGTTTAGTCATTTTTAATAACTTTTTGATCTATGTTCAAGAGAAAATAAGTCTTGTGAACTTGGAGGAAGGGAGTAGTAGTTGTTTGTTACTAGTAATTGCTAGCACAAGCCAAAGCAGAGTGGTTATGTGGTTGTGATTAATTGCCCAGTGGTACTAATGAAGTGTTTAACGAACTGTTGTACTAGTTAATATGTATAGTAATCCCTTGGATCCTCTGCGGCGCGCGTGCAGGTGGAGCAGCGTTACCGGCAGTACCACCAGCAGATGCAGATGGTGGTGTCGTCGTTCGAGGCGGTGGCCGGAGACGGGTCGGCGCGGACGTACACGGCGCTGGCGCTGCGGACTATCTCACGGCAGTTCCGGTGCCTGCGGGACGCGATCGCGGAGCAGGTGCGGGCGGCGAGCCGCGCGCTCGGGGAGAACGCGGACGCCGCCGCCGGCGGGCGCACGGTGGGGTCGCGGCTGCGGTACATCGATCACCAGCTCCGACAGCAGCGCGCGCTGCAGCAGCTCGGGATGATGCAGAGCAGCGCGTGGCGGCCGCAGCGCGGCCTCCCCGAGCGCTCCGTCTCCATCCTCCGCGCCTGGCTCTTCGAGCACTTCCTACACCCGTACGTACTTCACTACCTTGTACATGTATACGTATACTTCATAATTATACGTACGTACGTCCACACATATATACATTTATGCATACGTACACGTAGTTCATCCTGCATATACACAGTACCTTACGTGCAACAAATTGACTGTACATTAAGGCTTAGTCATGTGCCACACACATACATACATGCAATGCTCAGTGACAATGAGCGAGCTTCATACGCATGGCATGTTAGTAGTGTTTTCAGATTAGGTTTAATTTGCATGGTGGACTAGAATGGGCAAGATGATCTGTAGTAGATGCACGCCACAATCTAAAGCAGACAGTTTATCTCCGACTAATGAATCAATGAACTAAGAGTGCCCAGCTAATACTTGATGTCTTTTTTCAGTCTCACTATACACGTAGTAGTAAAGTATTTATGAGTCTCGAGTTCAAGAAGAGAGAGAGAGAGAGAGAGTGAAGTATGATGAATCTTTCAAGTTGCAACTGATCATGCTGTACTTGAACAAGAGACACGTAGGGCCTACGTACATATGGTAGTTTTTATCATTTTCGGAAGGTACCACCGATTTACTCTTAAAACTACTGGTACCTCTGATTACCTTCACCATCTAAACTTTTAGTATCTTTTAGTTCTTGGTGCCTCTGATTACCTTCACCATCCAAACTTTTAGTATCTTTTAGTTCTTGGTGCCTCTGATTATCTTCACCATCTAAACTTTTAGCACCTTTTAGTGCCAGCTCAATGGATGCTTAGTACCTCAAAAAAATAGTAAAAAGTCTCTCTACTGTATACTGATCTCTGGATCTTGGCTAGCTTTCATGTGCATGCAGTTAATTGAAAAGCCTTCCTTCTGCATGCATGAATGCATGAGCGATGATGCATACATTTGCATGTATATATGCACACATGTTAGCGACTACCTTTGTACGTCCGCGCCCAAAATGGTGCACACTCGAGTCCTCGTGTCGGCATCTCATCGGTCGCCGTGGATCCCGTGTTGTCATGCAGATACCCCAAGGATTCCGACAAGGTCATGCTCGCCAAGCAAACCGGCCTCAGCAGGAGCCAGGTGAAAATTTTGCTGTATCTACGGCGTGCATGCTGAAGTTAATTAACTGCGTGTTCTTGTTTAATTTGGTTTTTACAATGGCTCGCATTTCTTACCGTAAAAAAAAAAAAAAAAAATTAGGTGTCCAACTGGTTCATCAACGCGAGGGTGAGGCTGTGGAAGCCGATGGTGGAGGAGATGTACCTGGAGGAGACCAAGGACCAGGACGCCGCCGGCGACGAGGGGAAGTCCGGCGGGAGCAAGAGAAACAGCACCACCGACGTCAATGGCGTCGACCCTCCCAAGCCGGACTGCAACGCCATGTCCAGAGCGGCGGCGCGCGTGGGAGGGGCGGAGAGCGGCTCCAAGGACGTCGTGGTCCATGCGTCCCTGCTCGAGCTCGCGGGAGACAACCGGGACGGATTCTACGATGATGACGATGACGACGACGGCAGCGGCGCCGCCGCGCTGCAGCACAAGCTCAAGAAGGCGAGGAGCGACGATCAGCCGGCGTTCCACGTGTCCGACGTGGCCACGCTGCAGGCGCAGGCCGCGGCTGCCGCGAGGCAGCACGACGAGGTGAGTCACCGGGAGCTGCTCATGAAATTCATGGAGAGCGGCGGCGGCGGCGCGGGCGCGAGGGGCCACCAGGACGGCGCCGGCGGCTACTCGCTGTTCGCGCCGGCGCCGTACGGCCAGTTTGGCTCGGAGCCGTTCGCGTTTGCCGGGCACGGCGGTGTGTCTCTCACACTCGGCCTCCCGCACGGCGCCGGCGAGCAGACAGCGTCGTTCCTCATGAGCAGCAGCAACGCCAGCGACAGCGGCAGCCACGGCGTCGCCTCCGCCGGCTACGACATGAACATGCAGAGCACCAAGTCCTTCGCGGCTCAGCTCATGAGAGACTTCGTGGCCTAGTACGATGGGCATACGGCGTAATTAATTAATCAAATCAAATCAAATCAATCGATTAATCGATCTAGGGCTTGTATAGAAATAAAGGGTAAAAGCCTAGACATGCTTAAGCGGTTAAGCTTGGTCTATTGGTTTTGGGAATGTAAAGAGGGGACAGTGTATATAGATGATATATAGGTTAGTTAAGTTAGTTAAAACCCAAACATTTTACAAGAGTTTATAGGGCACAGGGGTGAGGGGGTATATCATATATGAATTGGGATCCTGGAATTGTATGTGGTAGTTGGTTAATTGGTAATTTTAGTATTGGTTTTTGGGTATATTGTAATATAATGCAGCACTAGTACTTCGCTTTCACTCCTTGGTTGCATGAGGGCAAGGGATGGCATGTCTACCTATGGCACTAGTACTTCGCTTTCACTGCTTCAGTTAATGTTGGCTTCTGGTGATATTAGTGTGTGTGTGTGTGTGTGTGTGTGTGTGTGTATGGCTTCTGGTGATATTAGTGTGTGTGTGTGTGTGTGTGTGTGTGTGTGTGTATATATACATATACATACATATATATATATATATATATATATATATAGATATATATATATAGGATGGCTAGAATACTATCGATAGTAAAGTGACAGTACGATGAGGATTTCAGCAGTGCAGGAGGAGCAACCATTTCAAGCCTCTCGTCTCAGTGCAGAGATCATGGTGCTTTCCTTCCTTTCATCTCAGCATTAGGCACGATGAGTGTCACGGGGATCTGATGAAAGCAGCCTCACAAATCTGTTTAGACAGTAACATGCATGTAACTTTCCGCAGGCCAGCCAAAGCAACCACTGAATCACACAATAACAGTTCTGGTTCTAGTGAGAGGAGACTTACAAAGGAGCTAGCTTTTCAGCTTTCAGTGTCGAACAAATCACCACAAGGATTTCCATTCAGGACAACGGTAAAAAAAAAAAAAATCCATTCATATATGCCAAAACAGCAGTAACAAATAAAACTAAGATCGTACAAACAAAACACTGCCTAATGATCATTCGATGAATCAACGGCCCTCGTCTTCGACGCATCTCGCGTTGGACTCTCTCTGCGAACAGACGAAGACGCACAGTTGCGCAGCGACGTGAAGTTGGAGAGCAGGTGGTGCGCTGGCAAACTGGCAATATGCTAGTCATGGCCGGAGCGCGCGGAACTCCTGCTCTTAGCACTCGGAAGATGATTTCCTGAGGGTTCTCTGCTACTCACTGGATGCGACCTGTTGCCGGGATAACAGGTTGGTGTACCAAACCAAGAGGCATGTTCACGTTGTTAGCATTCTCCGCTGCTCCGCTGCTGTCGCAGTTGGGTTCCAATAAGCGCACGAGTGATAGAAAGATCTCCATTCTGGTCACGTCCCTGTTTGCCTGCATGAAACATACCCAGTCAGTCAGTGTTCTTTGCTTGCGGCGAGCAGCGAGCTAACAGTTTTGCAGAGAGATGCAAATGCGATACAAATCAGCGTCATTTCATAGCTGTAGTGATGGAATGATGTTTTTGTTTTTGTTGTTATTTGGTATCTTGAACTGATAGAATGTTCTGCTTAATACATTTAGTTATATTACCTCGACAGTAAAACGTGCCCAGATTTTACTTTTGCGTGCTTCCATTACACCCCTCAGAATGGTCAATCCAAGTCCTTTGATGAAGTCGGCTATCTCCAAGAAGATGCCTCTATCCTCGCAAAGCATCTGCAGAGGCACCCATGTCAACAGATCTGAACGACGGTTACATGCGTTTGCTGGTGAAACATAAGATTGCAAGGAACAAGCGACAGCAGAATCGTACAACATTACCTCCACAAGCATCTGACGAGGTCGGTCAAGATCCTCAACAATGATTGGACATGTCATAGACTGAGAGCCAACATCAAAAGCCCAGGTTGCACCACCTTCCAAGTAGTCTTTCCATAGGGGACCATTCTCACCACCAAGTATCTGTTTGAAGTAGGGCAATATAAGGAGATTTTTCCAACTAAGGACAGTTACATAAATTGCGCCACTCTACCACATCAAATAAGCCACAAGCCTAGCTCTCTTTGTCATAACCCAACGATAAAACTAGTAGGCATGCGCATACCTTAGATTCAGTAGAATCCTTGAGCTTGTCTGCATGCTTTGTCACACTTTGCAAGAAGAGCATGTGCTTAACCGTCTTCTCCAACAAAGCATCAATGCTACACTGTTGACACAAATGAGATAACAATTGATATTTGATACCACAACACTGCAACTGCTCTGAAGTTCACATGTGCAACTCAAAGTGAAAATTATCATAATAGATATTGAAAATCAGCAAGAGGGTACCTTGGCCCCGTTAGGTACCATTTCTCGGAGCTCCTTTATACGATCCTGTATCAGCTGCCGATCCTTTGGTCGTGGCCTAGGACTCTCTCCAGGTCGAGATCTCTTTCGATTTGCCTTGCTTGGGGTATCAAGACCTTTGCTGTTAGAAGCTGATGCACTTTCACATTTCATGTCCTGACCACTCTCGATCCAAAGCCGTATCTGAGATTTGTGCATTCCATTATTTTGGGAAAGGCAACCGTCCTCGTCATTGTCAAAGTAACATGGTTGCTTAACAAACTGTGCAGACTCATGCTTCATTAGCGTTGAAGGAACACCGGAGGAGTCACATTGCTTCAACTCTTTTGAACCAAGGTAAGAAGTGCTCGGAATATCCATCAATGAAGTCTTGCAAGAAGTGTTATCATCAGAACTCTGCTTACCACCTGGATTGACATTTGAGATGACAGCATCCAATAGTTGGTCGGTATCAGTTAGTGAGAAGATCCCAGAATAGGGAAACTCATTGTCTAGTGAACTGAATATCAGAGAGGAATCAAGATAAATAGAGGATTCAGGCGCATCTCTATCTGAACTCTGAGATTTTGCATCACTCCAGGGGACCAAATCAGCACCCACATTGTGGCACAACTGATGAAATTCGGGACCAAGTATATCAAACAAGTCATTATCTGCAGTAGGCTCCAAAAGCAATGAGGAAGATCTCTCAGTGGACATGCCTGGAAGCATGCATCCATCAATAGTCTTCATAACTTCTGTGCTCACGGTAACACTTGGATCATTTACTCTATTAACCTTCTGATCTAGGCGGTGATGATTTGACCTATTCAATTGATTCTCTTGTGAAATGCCTTTATTCAAGCCATTAGAAAGCCGGACATCAGATTCAGAAGATAGAGCTGCAGGAGCTTGAAATGACCCTCTTTCGGGGCTCCCCCTTTTCATAGCGAATTCAGAAGATTGGGGAACATTACATGAAACTGGAGGTTGCTTCTGCAGCAACATTCCTGAAGTGGAATAGGTTCTTCGGTCTAATACTTGACTTGATGCACTGGTACATAAGTTAGCCCTGACTACTCTGGCCCCTCCAGTGAGGAAATCAAAATTCCCACTACCATTTATCTCACTGGATACCTCATCTCTTCCATGCAATAGATTTATGTTTGTATTTTCATGGATAAAAGGGTTCTGGTATACAAACGATTTTAGCAGAACATTTCTCGGCAAATCTGCTAATGAATCTGCCCTGTTACCAAACTCTAACTGCCGAATGTTGTTCATCAACATTGGTTGCTTTTTCACTGATGTCAAGCTCGATGAGATCAATCCTGAGCTCATAGCAACACTCTGTTTATTACTTCCAAGTCGGCTGTCGCAATAAGACGCTTGTTGTGCAAACCTATCATCAGGCTTGGCATAGAGAATGTGCTCTCTAACAGCTCGACCATTCTGTTGCGCAACCTTAAGCAAAGATGTGCTACTTGAAACAGCTGCATTATCAGCACGGCTGTATTGTTCACAAGTCATTGGGAATTGACTGAAAACTTTTGAGCAATTGTCTGCACAGTGGACATTTGGGCCACCATGTAAAGGGCGTGACTGACCCTGCTGACTTGAAGCATTTTTAACTGAAGCAGATGCAGCCATATTTGATCGATTGTTCAGCTGAGAGCACAATTTCTTTGCATGCATCACAAAATTTTTGTTTTCAATAACCTGACCGAAAAATTAATTGGTTATTAACTCAAATATATAGAGAACAGAAGTGCTAACAAAGCCCCATTAATAATCATAAAACTTGAAAGCAAACCCTTTGATGCTACCCTTTCAAGATCTTTTGTTTATATAATTATATTTATCACGACAGTCTGTTAAGTACTGAACACAATAAAGGATATGTGTTATGTATTAAAAAATCGATTACATGCCAACATTTCTAGATAATCTGCTGCAAAACAGGACATGCTTATTATACGACTGCAAAACACGGAGACTTGTTTTTATGTCATTCTCTGGCCGCATAGATGAAAAGCTGCCATGAATTTGCGTGGCAAATTCTTACTTAGCATAAAATAGGTTTCCATGTTTGCAGTGGTGTAATCCAAATATTATGTTCTGCGGTGCCATATCCGAAATTTTGAACTTCTCTAGAGGCATGTACTAATATGTTCATGCATCATTGTTCTTTCCAATTCCCACTATCATCCATCACAGGAGTATCAGTTTTTTTTTTCTGAAGCCTTGTGTGACGGTTATATTCTTCACACATAAGAGATATTGGACCACAGACAACAACTTGACACACTAGTGGTACTAAATGGCTCATACAATAATGAACAGTTACCAACTCAAAGAATGGAGCATTGTTTACCCTAAATTAAATATGGGGAACAAGATTTATCTACACTCGTAGCATACTAGCGTGTATGCAATTAAAGCTTGGATATCATATTCATACCGCACCAGTAGAGCCCAACTGTAACACACCACGTGGCAGCACAGGAATAATCGCAATAGTCTGCAAGAAAGGAAACTTAAATGAACTCCCGAAGCACTTAGTGGAAATAATTTACCATTCACAATGTTCAATTCTACTCACCTGAATGCCAGCTTTGAACTGATTGTTCATCTCAGCAGCTACCTGTCATGGTGAAACTATAATATAAGATCTCCAAAACAAAACAAAAATCAAGATATGGAATTAGATTGCAATAAAGATAACTTGAAGATATTCATGCAATTAGCATTGTGGTCTACTTAACTACAAATCAGATAAATATGCACCTGTACTCTATTTCATATTACGACAGGTCCATGTGTCATGTTTGTTCATTCACAACTAGCATATCCCAGTGAACATTTATTTTGCAGAATGATACTAGTCCAGAATCAAAGCAGCCCACTAAATGGCCGAAGTTCAAGCAGAAGGCTCCCCTACAAGCCTTGTTGCGTCGGTATAAAACCCCCGACTTGATGCTTTAAATGAGGCCCCAGCAAGATTGAACCAGACAAAACTGAAATTGGTTTCCATTCATACCATTTCACAAGAAAGTAAGTACTACCTCGGATGAAAGCCCGTGATCATTGGCAGTACCATGGACGATCCATTGATGATGGCCAGTGAACGCAGCACGGCCTACGGTCCTGAAAAACACAAGCGCAGCAGCCATGAATCCAAGGAGCAACTAACCAAGAGCAGTGCATTTGCATCTAACAACGAAATGATGGAGCAACCATGAAAGTTACATCTGACCAAATGAAGAGAGAGAGAGAGAGAGAGAGAGCGCTACGCTTGCTTACCCTTGTCCGACGACATGAACCTGCGATGCCATAGCCTTCTTAACGAGCGAGCACATGGTATCAGCAGCAGCAGCAGCACACCCGACCTCGGCGCCCAGAGCCTCAGGACCACAGAAGCCGTCCTCCCACACCAAATGCCTGTTCATCTCCAAGCAAACAAAATGCACGAAAAATCACAAAATAAAGAGACCAAATTCCTGAAGCAATAAGTACATCAAGAAGCCAAATTCAGAGCACATGCATCCAAGATCAACAAACGAATTCAAGCCCTCTCGCTCCTCAAGTACCCACTCTACTTCTTTGCACTTGTTCTAGTAAACTTTGGGAATCGTAAATTCGCAAGACAAGTTAACGAACACACTCTTAATTCCTCGATTCCCAGCTCAATACTCCCTTGTTAATAAAATGAGGAGCACAGCTCAATACTTGAATCTTTCCCACGCTCGCTTCACTTGTTCTACGAGTCGACGACAATCCAGCAGAAAAAAAAAATGGACTTCGAAAAACAAACAAGCAAACAGAAGAAACACGCACACACCCACACACACAAAAAAAATAACATTTTGTGGGGGAAATGAGCAAAAAGCTGAGATTTTTACGAAACAGGAGGAGGAAGTGACGAAGGGGGTGGGAAGGTAAGAGGAGGGGGCTTACACGGGGTCGGCGGCGCCGATGGCCTTCCAGAAGACGGCGTAAGACCACCCGATCTCCTCGCACAGCCGCCGCAGCGCATCCCCGACCGCCATCTCCCTTACTCCCCCGCCAAGAACCCTAGCTCCAGAGACCGCCGCCGCCGCGAGACGAGAAGCACCAGGTGAGCGCGCGCTCGCCCGTCCCCTCTAGGCGCCGCGGCAGCTGGCGCGCCCGGCCTGCTTCGTGCGGAGACCGCCGCCCCTCCTCGCCGCCGCCGCCGGAGCACCACCTCCCCTCCTCGCCGCCGGCGCACAGGCAGCCATCACACAGCGTGTGGGGGGACCCAGCTGTCAGTCAGCCTCCGCGAGTGGGAAGCGCTAGCTTCTCAAGTAGACGACGAGACGAGACGAGCGCTCCTTGCAAGTACAGAACCAGAAGCGGCGGCGGCGGCTTGAGGTTGTGAGAGAGGGTTGCGGTGTTTGTCTTCCAAGATCGCCTTGTCGCTAGCTGCTCGTGTCTCAGCTCAGCTTTGCTCCTCTCTCTCTCTCTCTCTCTCTCCCCACTTCAGTTTTGGTTCCTCACTTCTCTCTCTCTCTCTCTGGTTCTCTTTGTGGCTCTGTTTACCCTCTCTTTTCTCCCTCTGCCTTCGCGGCTCCCGAGACAGCCATCATTCCCTCCACCGGGGGCAAAATGCGAATCTGTTCCAAGTATTTGGAACGTACAGATTTCACGTGAAACAGCTCTCGATTCTTATAAATCAGAAAATTTTAGGAAATAGTTTAATGCCTATGGAAATTAAAAAAAAAATTCCCCACGTTCCAGATGAACCTGATGTTTCTGCTAGTTTGAAGTCAACTAAGAATGTTTAACTGGGCAAAACATTTAAAAGTTGCTACTATATAACTCAGTTAAAAGGTGTACATTTGTACTATACCTTGAAATCTACATTTTTGGTGCTTTCTACTAGAATATTCTCGTGTTTTTGTTCAGCATTTGTGTTTATATATAAGAGAGGTGCTTCTGTGCCCTTCTTTTTTAAAGTTGGACAAATATTAAAGCACTAATGAATGGTAGATGACGATTACTTACCTTTTCGCTTGCTTCAAAATTTATGCAACTTGTATTGGAAGAAAAAGTATAGAAACATTGCTCTATATATAATACTTAGGCTCTGCATGACCGAGCTTTGAATCAAAATTTTTTTTTTGCTCAAGATTCAGGCTACAATAGAAGCAAGCTCCTGAGCCAAAAGGAAATAGAAGTTTTTGACCCAAATGTTGGTTCTAGCTAGCTTCTAAATTCTTCATTTTAGCAAAGTACTCCTACATCCTTATCTTCCTCCTCTCCTACGAGGACAAGGATGGCATTTCTCCTCCCAAAATCATTTGGAGCAGGTGGAGCCACCCATGCATCCCTTGCTTCTCACCTTAGCGCAAATTAGGCTCTTGTGAAGTTGAGCTCTGGACCTCAAGCGTTTGGTTCCACGGCTCAAGTTTCTCCCTGGAAGCTCAGCTCTGAGCTAGGCCAAATACTACCTTACCGTTTTAGAGTTTTGTTTTTGATCAACTTGTTGTTTTATAGTTTAGATAGCTCTCTTGAACACTTCGTGCACAATATCATTACGTTTTTTTGAACAACTTTCAACTGATGTTAGTGCCAATTTTGAACCAAACCGTACATCAATTTTCAATTGTTCTGCACTTATGCAATTGGTGCACATACACGTACGCGAATTCGAAACTGAAAAATGTATATCTACTGTATTCCATTTAGGTTTCCCTTTGTTGCGCACCCTAATTTGGATGCTTGATGAAAACGTTGGATATATTGCCGCGTGCTAGCTACACATCGGCTAGTGTCACTTTTTATTTGTCTCGTGCTAACTGAAGGCATCTACACCATGCCAGTTGCGATGACTGTAGTTTCCTTCTTTAATTCCTAAATATTTTGTTGCCATTCCATCGTCATTTTTTCCATGTTACAAACTTTTTTGCAAAGCTTTATATTATACAATACAACAACTAAAAAGTCCTTTCTAACAAGACAATCCGGACAACACAGAACAACACGTAGCAATTGGAATGTCCCAGAAACACAAACAATATCTGGTTATTTGATGAGTTATACTCAGCTATACCCTTGGCATTTGGGGGCATTTACAATGATGCCAATATGGACCTTCAAAAGGAGGGCATGGAGTACAAATTATGCGGTCGTGTATGCTTTTGAGGGGGTGGTGGGGTAGTTTCCAATTTAACAAATATATTGTATTGTTTTCCATAAAGAGAGGGAAAGCAAAGCCTAAGCCATTCAGATGGCAGAGGCTGCCTTTGATTAATTGAAACCTTTTCCAATAAAGCTGTCTTATCTGAAATGGATGTTTAGAATTGTTTAAAATTTAAATAATCCTGTCAAGTTCTCTCTCTTTTTCTTCCTCTGACAGTTGGATACTATGGATTGCATGTCGTGGTTAGCTAGGTCTGAGTGTCTGACTAACCTTCAATGTGTGTTCCAGGCCTATCTGTCAGTCTGAAAATTTTGCTTGTCTATGTAGTAGCAACTAGCAACCCTTCCTTTCTGGCTTTTGCTATATGAGATCTTTGTCGTCTGATCTTGTTTTCCTTTTGGAAAAGGGTTTGGTCTTAGTTGTCGAACGATACTGTTCTCCTCTTGCAGTTGCATGTAATAAAAATGAGCTGTTGCAAAGAACATGATGTGTTCATATTGCAATATTAATTTGCACAAGTAGCGCATGAAAATGTGAAAAAGATTTTTGTGTTCAAGATCTATCTATAAACTAACGAAGTATCCCTTTCAAGTATGATGCCAGAGGTTCAGATAAGAAGTGCTTAGTCCTTGACCAGTCCAACATATGTGAAAGATGCATATTCCAACTTCGGTTCAAGTTTTTGCTTGCTTATCCATTCAGTCAGAAACCTACAAAAGCTTTAGGTTAAAAAAAACCCTGCTTTCCTGTATATCCAAAACAATTAAAGTACGAATTTCCACTTTTTTGCGTGCAAGTCACAGAACAAAACGTGTGGCAGTTCTTTGTTTAACAAGAGATTACCTAATCCAATCCAATATATAGGTGAAGCCTTGATAATCCAAGAAAGATTGTGCTGATTCATTAGTGGAGACTTGCAAACTGATCCTACCTCTTCTCTCTTTGATGGGGAAAATGTTACTTTTAGAAGTTCAATAACATCTCATCCTCAAATAGAAAAGAAAAAAAAAATTAATCACATCTCATATGGATCCAAAGTAAATTATTTTGGTTCAGTTAACCTCATTCTTGTTGGGAAGCAGTTATAGAATATACATAAATACAATAGCTATATATTTTTAAAATTGACCAGAGCACTGGCATTCATTAAAGGATGGCAATCATCGAGCTATAAACACACGCCCACAAACACTCAGAAAAAACCTCGACTCTTTGCGAGCATCCGTGCCAAGAAGTCTCAAACCCCGGCTAACCGGGCTAGCATCTGAAGCACGAGCCAACCGAGCAAGCGCTCGGTTCACAATAGCTATATATATTCATCGTCTAGCGAATGGTCATGACTAGCCCATTAAATATGAGATGAGAGCGACACACTTTGTACAAAAACAGCATACGAAGAATGAGATGAGCTATTGGGTGCCCTGGGCAAGAGGGAAACGGGGGAGATGACGTTGAATCGGCTAGGCACCAACCCACTACAAGACATGATGATCTGTATGAGAATATTGACCTTGGCCTCTTGCAAATAATACAGGCCCTAGGCAAAAGGGCAACCAATTGTGTTGCTTGATCTGAAGGCTGCTTTGCTTTGCCTTGGTCTGCCTGCCCCCACCAAAATCTGATGGTGATATTGGCCTCAGCAAGGGGGCACAGATGGATCAGCGGTGACACCAGTGAGGTTGGCCCCCTTCCTGTATCTCTTTCTTTGAATCCCCTTGCGCGCGTGTCCAAAGAAATTTAGCCTCCATTCAAAATTATTTATAGATTTAGTCCTCCCTCCGACCGCAGAAGCAACAGAGTCGTATGCCATGTTCCGGTTCAGCGGCAAGCTACGGTCGGTAGGGGCACGCACCTTGGTAGGTAGGGTGGCAGCATGGCAAGGCGGGGCCCCACTACTACAGATCTGGCTTTCCATATCGGCCCATCAGTACCGATTGGATTTGAACCGGTACTGATAGTAACATCAATACCGGTTCATTAGCTACAGAGTCAGTGGGCTTTCGATCGGTTGGTAACACGAACAGCATCGATGTTCACATTAGTACCGGTTTGTGACACAAACCGGCATCGAAGGCACGGCATCGATCGACGGTTGGTAACACGAACCGGTACTAATGAGAGTGCATCAGTACCAGTTCGTGTTACCAACCGGTACTAATGCCTTGTTTCAGGAAAGTTCAAAAGGAATGCATATTCTATGTATATTAGTACGCGATGGTGGGTGGGTTGGTTAGAAGGGTGAGGCTGGAGTCACGAGGTTGCGGGTTCGAGTCTCGCTTCTTCCATACATTCTCGATATATTTTGAAATATTTCTAGAACTATCAGTACCGGTTGGTGGAACCGGTACTGATGCCCAATATCAGTCCCGAATGGCTGGTACCGGTTCAAAAACCGGTACTGATGACCGTTGTCAACTGGGACTGATGGTCAGATCTGTAGTAGTGCCCACTGGCCTGCCGCGCCATGCGACCGCGGCAGATTCCTCCCTAGCTCCCGTTCTTGGTAGTACATTACCGATCAAATCCGCTAATTAACCACACTTAATTAATCACTTAATTCACTAATGGCTAATTAGTCACTAAAATTGCAGCCTAGTGAGCAGCTCCTCCTCGGCAAGGACCTTCTGAGCGGCCACTCCTCGGCAGGTGCCTGCCTAGCCAGGAGTGCTCGATAGTTATGTTGAAGTGGTGGTCCAACCATAGCAGCCATGATTGCGCCGACAGTCGAGGCGTAGTCAATCTGTCGAGCTCTACGAACGCGACAGGTGACACGTATCGTCTGTCATATCCGCCGTGGTCAAGAGGAGGGGTCAAAACCGATGAATAATTACAGAGAGGATTATATTTAAAGAACAAAATATACGCAAGGCCCAGATATGCCGTGGCTTCTCTTTCTTATTTCTTAGCATGATTTGGCTAGTACCAACTGTGTAGCTAACATTTTCAATCCGGTATGGTCGGAGCATCATGTGGCACGCATGTATGCTACTGTGGACATTTCATCAGGAGTTAAAGCATTATTAATCTAAACTAGGAAACCCTGTCATTTTGACTCCCTATACTTCTTGCTGGCAATAGTTCTCCCTTAGGATAGCTTCTTGAGCAGTACTTCTATGATTTTCCTCCTAATACAAATTGCGCAAATCTTAAAGCAAATGAATGGGTAAGTAAGCATAGAAATACCTCTCTTCTTGAGGAATCGCACCCTGTTTGAAGGGAGCTTTAGCTTCCAGTGGGCAGTGGCTGCTAAGGTAGAGATGAAACTTCTCTAATAGGGCCTAAGATTATCTCCAACCGAATCCCGTCCCGACTCTTTTCCCTTCGCGATGGGAAAAGAGGGCGGAAGGGAACGAGGGCGTGTAACACCCTACAAATCTAAACTGTCGTACAAGAAAATTTCGATAAAGACATCTCTCTAAAATTAGACAAAGCAGGCGACAACAAGATTCATAATAACCATTATAAACAGGAATAACATAAAAGCATCAATACTAGAGATAACAAGTCTAAATCAACCGGAAAACAAACATAAACGTAAAATGCTCCAAAGAGGACATCAACAGTCTATGATTAATAAAATTTCAGCAAGCTAATGAATTATTAAATGCACTAGTCCATGTGATTCGTGATGACCGGAGGGTTGATTGTGCTACTAAGCCCACCCTTCAAGCTTACGACTACATGAGAACTACCCGAAAACAACAAATAACAAGGGGTGAGATTGGGTAATCTCGGCCAGTTTAACAACTTCTAACGAATAACACTACCCACAAGAAAAACTAGCATACCAAATTTCTCATGTCCAATACCACATTATAGAGTCCACACAACCTCGATAAAATGCATATGATTGTGCACATGCTTATGCCATGATCCTCCTCACCGTGCCCTTTCTAGAACACACGCGGTGTTAATACGACGGCCAAGCCTGGCAAGGGCGTCGATAAACTTCCAATGCATGATTATGCGATTAATGCTTCATGCATAAATACATTCATACAACTTCCCACTCTGAATTCACATGCTTGCATACCATCAAATAACATGGATAGAATACGAACATCATTAAGATAGAATATCTCCACAATTCATCTTGCAAACAACATCTTTCTTCATTCTTACTCATGATTCAAAAGCCAAACAACCACATCACAATGCAGGATAGGATATTGTAATCTCATAAACAAGTAGTTAAACCATGTAGGTGTGCTGCAATTAAGGTTTATATTGAAGACGAAACAAATAGCGAGTTATAGTTTAGCAAGACCGCTACTTCCACTTGCCTTTACCAACATGGATGACGAACCTAGTTGCGTCCAGAAGGGGCACCACCTGTACAAGTATTATTTCAGTACATAGCGACATCACAAATGATCACACAACTCGAACACACGCTTCCTAATCCCCGTTCCCTTCTTAAGCGCCAAAAACCCCAATCTGTCCGGGTCAAACAGCATCACCCTCTCTTCACAATTTCGTATCTTTTTTTATACAGATCATAAAAATACAAAAAAATTACAATAGCTAGATATTGACGAGATCTAAAACTTTCATGAAGATCACAAATTTCAATTCCACTGTTAAATATGCCTAAACAAACGTCCAACACAGTGGACAAAATCTGTTTCCAGATTCTGTCCGTCATCTTGCAACAGCGATAACTCTCAGACCCACGCCCCAAAAATTCTGAAAAAAAATACAGAAGCTAGATCTCGACGTTATCTACAACTTTCTAGTTATAGGTTTTTGCAGAAAAAATCGTCTATGCCACGTAAAATGCGAAACAATCCGCGCTGCACAATCTCCCCTTCCAAAAACAGCACCACGTGAACATCTACCCTTCTCCCCCATCAAGATCCATCTAAATCACTCACCACCAGATCTAATACACTCCTAATCCCTAGGTAGAACAGGGGTAAAAGATTGGGAATTTTACCTTGAGTTCTCCTTGAGAACCCATCTAAAACGCCACGATTCTAAAGCTTGAAAATCTGCTCGTCCTCCACGCCTCACGGATCCTCTTCTCGCTTGCTCCTTAGCATTTCGCGGTGGATCTTGAGCCACCACGCAAGGGGAGGAAGAGGAGGGTAGTGTGGCTGCTAGGAGGAAGGGGCGCCCTAGGGCTTTTGGGGGTGACACCTTTTATATGGTGGGCGGCCCACTAGGGGGAAAAGAGAGAAGGTGGGGAGGGATTCAGACCAGGCCCAGGTTTTCTCGGCCTTGTTCCTAGCCCGACAACTCCAAATTTAATATTAATCGCGGATAAACTTCAATTATTTCATCCCCCGACAAATCCTTCATTCCTCTCCCGAAACAAAACCAGGAAAAGGAACCCTAGAATCACTCTGACGCTCTAAGGCATCACAGGGCGAGGCTCCAGCGGCATCTCCTCCCGAGTGCTGCGTGGACGGGATAAGAGAGAGAATCCCGATCGATGGAGATTCTCTCTCCTTTCCGTCGCCTGGCCGACGAGTGGCGGAGATTGCGCGCTGGCGGAAGGGAGGACGGAGCGGCGCCGAACCGGGCACGACCAGCAGTACGCAACGTCGAGGGCCGGCGGAAGGCGGAGCAGGTAGCGGCAGTCGGTGCTGAAGAGGGAGGAGCTGGGCGTCTTCACTGGCATGCACGGAGGCGAGAACCGCGTGGACTGGAGGTAAAATTTCCCCCAAATGCTCCCCCAAAAGTTCTGCTAATTTCTGGCCGAATTTTTAGATGATTGTGCGATGGACAGCGTATTTTGGAGTGGATGGTGTAGATGTGCCGATTTAGGGTTTACCCTAATTTTCCCCATTTTTTTTCCGATGTTTTGTCGATTTGCTGCGTGCTCTGATGGTTTGTCGATTTGCTCCGATGGTTTGTCGATTTACCCTAAGGGAATGATGAGTGCTCCGATCTGTGCATCGTGCTCCATGTAGGGTCCGATCTCTCAACGATTTCCATAGTCCTCTCCTTTAAAATTGAAGCTATCCATGTGTGCTTATCTACATTTGCTAGATCTGTGGTTTGATAGATGTTATCTATCTGGAGATTACGAACTATGTGCAGATATATGAGATTTCCAGGGAAGAAGGGAAATTGCTGGACATAAACTTTGAACTTGGTATAAACTTTGTCCATATATGCTAAGTTTACCTCCTGTTCTCTGAACTTTGAAGATATATGTATTGATTATCAACTTGGTAGTTGACAGAAATGTGTGAACTACAGATGTCGTTCAGAATCAAGTAGATTAATCTGTGAACTTGCTAGCTCCTTCATTCATGGATTAATCTGTGAACTTGGTAGCTCCTTCATTTGTTATTCTGCGAACTTGCTAGCTCGTTCATCCATTAATCTGTGAACTTGCTTGGTTCTGCTCTGTGGAGGTGTCCTCCCTGCAATTGTTTAGGCATTGACGCATTTTGTTGTTACGAGTCCGAAAATGGCAATTGGCAAAGGACTTGGTTGCCATGCATCAAGATGCTAACTTGGTATTGTAGGTTTTCATGAGATAAATATGCTAACTTGGTATTGTAGGTTATGAGTCTGAAATTAGTAGAATTGTGGTTTTCTAGGTTATCAGTCTGAAATATGCTAGGAGTTGGCATTGAACTACTTGGTGACTCTATATCTGTGTTGCTCTACTCGTATTGCTGCTCATATCGTTGGCAACAAAATAAGGAATCCTACCTGCTATGCTGCTGAGAGATAGTTTTGCTCGCATTTAGTTAACAAAATGCATATAGGATACCCCAATATGACCATGTGTTACAGCAGTACGACGAAGGACATCCAAATGAGGCCTTATTTAGTTCTAGAAATTACGTGGATCAATCTTCTCTACTCATATAGCTACCAAGTAATTGTGCTGATATATACTGTTGGGTATGTAGTATGTAATAGAATTAGTTAAGCTTGGTAAACATAGGTACTGACGGACCATGTCTAATTATTTGTGTAGATGGATCATCAAGTGCTCCTAGCATATTTGCGAAGTATGAAAGAAAATGTTGAGGTGCAGGTGGAAGCTCTTAGGAAGATAGTAAATGATAATTTCAGCCCGGCACAGTGTTGCCATTCTATCGACCTCAACTATGCCCTCCTCGCTGTGGATGCCATCGCTTCTACCTTGGACGAATTGAGCTTGAAAGCTGGAGATGTTGTAGCAGCAACAGAGGATGGAGGCCATCATGGTGATGATGATCCTTCAAATGACGTCGACCGTGACGACGTTGTACCGGCTGACTGGGAGGAACCACCGGTGACTTATCAGACCGGGTGTGATGGGGCTAGCTCGGACGGATCCGACTCGGATGGATGGGAGTCCGACCGCTCGTTCCATCTGAACCGCTAATACGTGTCTTACATGTTATCTATGGTGGTGTGTCTGTAGAACTATGCTGGAATGTGACAACTTGCCATGCATAATGTTTTGTGTTCTGTGTATGAATATCTACTGTTATGGTGTAATGTGTCTACTACTCATGTCTAATTATTTGTGTGTACTACTATATTATGTTATGGTGGAATGTGATAACTTGCCATACCACCACAACTATCAATTCTAGGTTTGTGTACTTAACTTTTTTTGTCATGGAATTTGTAAACAGGGATATCATGGATCCATTTCTACAAAGTATGCTCAATGAGGACGTTAATAACATGAACTCCATTGACCTTGGAGGCGACCAAAGCCAACCATTCACACCTGGTTGGTCTGACTCCCATGTGGCAGACAGTAGTTCAGGAAAGGGTAAGAAGAGGAAGGGGGCGCCGAAGACTATGAGGAAAACATGGAAGGCAGGGGAGGAAGAGTTGCTAATGTCGGCATGGTTGAATGTGAGCCAAGACTCTATTGTTGGGACCGATCAGTCAGCCAAGACCTACTGGGGCAACATTGTGAAATACTGTGAGGATAATGCCACTGCGAACTGGACTACGAGGTCTGAGAAGGCTTTAATCAATCACTGGCAAAACCATTAGTGCAGATTCGAGCAAATTTGCAGCTTACATGGCGAAGGTCGAAGAGATTCACCCTAGCGGCACTACACTCGAAAATAGGGTAAATGAGATAATTCATTTGCAATTTCATATATATAATTTTGTCATGTCCACTTAAGCATTTCCTTATTTATCCCATTGCAAGATTGCCATGGCGATGAAGATGTTCAAGGATATCGAGGGTAGATCTTTTGGTTTTCTCCACCTTTGGTCCACTCTCAGTCAGCACCCGAAGTGGTGCGCCCATATAGATGCAAAGCGACAGAAGACCAATTATGCATCGTCGGCATGATCTAGTGCCGTCGGAGGGTCCATTCCAGGTGTCCCGGACGATGGGATGTCCGCTGGCTCTGGTGAGTTACCTAGGCCAATTGGTCGTGATGCCGCACGGAAGGGTCGGACACGGCGTGCCGGCAGCACATCTTCAGGCAGCATGGTCGGCGGCACGTACAAGGATGAGTTAACAGAGCTGCACAAGCACAAGGCAGAGTTGGTAGAGTTGTGGCGTGAGGAGGTCTCCATCATGAGGCTCAATGAGGAACATTTGCGTGAGGAGGTATCCATCAAGAGACACGCCGAGGAGGACAACATAATGGCGATGGATATCAGTACCATGGACGAGGCTTCTCGTGACTACTTCTCGTGTCGCAAGGCGGAGATTATTGCCAGGAGGTGCGGCCATGATAGCTACGCGTATGTTTTCATAGCTACGTATATGGGATTCCTACTTATGTGTGCCACGCTGTATGATTTCCTATGTTTTCGTACTTATGGCACGTTCCTATGTGTGCCACGCTCTATGTCTACTTATGTGTGCCACGCTATATGTTACAATGTGTTGCTTAAAAAATATTCGGTGCTAGTAGAAATTGGATGACTTGTTTGCCCAATCGAACTTATATATAACATTGCAACGACAACTTATAGCATCACAAGTACAACATAAAGAAAATGTAAACTAGGCCGCTCCATGAATGGACCAAAAGTGCTCGACAAGGTCCTCCATAAGCATGCGATGTTTATTCCTATCACGGATCTCTTGTGTTGCCTCGATGAAATGAAGGACAGACCTGCGCGGCGGACGTGAGATTGGGACGGGGTCATCCATGAAGTCATATATTAATTCCTGGGTGGGACCTTCCTTTTCATCCTCAATTATCATGTTATGCATGATGATACATGCAGTCATGATGTCGTGTAAGGTGGATTGGTCCCATGATCTTGCGGGCCCGCTAACAATAGCAATGCGAGATTGCAGTACACCGAAAGCTTGCTCCACGTCCTTGCGCACTGCAGCTTGCACACTGCCGAAATGGACACGTTTGTTCCCTCGAGCCGCCTGAATTGGTTTGACAAATGTGGCCCACTCGGGGTAAATGCCGTCCGCCAGATAATACCCCATTGTGTACGTGTTGCTGTTGATGGTGAAGTTCACTGGGGGGCAAGTACCATCAGTTAACCTAGAAAGCACGTTAGATCTATGGAGCACATTAATGTCGTTAAGGTTATCTGGCATGCCGAAGAAGGCGTGCCATATCCAAAGATCGTATGAGGCGACAGCCTACAAAACTAATGTGGGCTTGCGAGTATGCCCTGCAAATTGACCCTCCCATGCCTTCGGGCAATTCTTCCAATTTCAATGCATGCAGTCGATGCTTCCTAGCATCCCAGGAAATCCTCGGGCCGCCCCAACAGCAAGCAGACGGTCCGTGTCAGCCTGCGTAGGGGTTCGGAGGTACTCATCCTTGAATACCTCAACTACGGCCCGAACAAACTTCTTTAGGGCTTCAATGGCAGTGCTACCACCAATACGAACATACTCGTCAGTGGCATCGCCAGAGATTGTAATATCCCGAGTATTTCTATACTCAAGCCACTGTACATTTGTACTCAAACGCTGTTCAATAATACACCGTGCTTGTGTATTTTCGTGTCTTGAGTGAACATACTTGCTTGGGATCAGAAAGAACCCTTCAACTTAAGTAATTTCGCTCATAAGTAAATTCGAATTAGGTTGGGCAAGTGCCTGTGACCCCATTAACTTCCAAATACTTTGGAACAATTAGTAATCAACCCTGGAAGCTTTAGCCGTCAAGGCCCAAGTTCGTGTCGATGTCCGGAGTATCCTGATTCCACACTTGAGTATCCTGATCCAACTCGAATGTCCGACAAAGTCCCGAGTATCCGGATTGGGCTGGTTGAGCGCCCCAACTGAGTGTCCGACTCAATGTCCGAGTGTCCGGCTTAGTGTTACCGGACAAGACTTAACCCTGAGTCTCCGGTTGAGTCCTGAGAGTCCTGTATCGGGTGGGTTTTGTATAAAAGTCCCATTTCGTGGCTCCTTCCATTCTTTCTTCTTCTACTTTGGTTTCCCCACTTCTTGGTGTTCTCTCCACCACCCCTCGAGCTCCTTTCCAATGAGCCACCCGGTGACCCTCTCCGTGACTCCTCCATCTCTGCAGTTCCTCCCAAGCCGTCCATTCCCCATCCTCCACCTGCTGTTCCTCCTCCATCTTCCTCGAGGCAAGCTTTTCTCTTAGGGTTTGATTCAAGGGATTCTTGGGTTCTAGAGTCGCTCATGCGGATTAGGACTTAGGTTTGGATTTGGGAGGCTAGTTGAACTTGGATTCTAGTGGTTTTGGGTGTAGTGGTTCTAGGTTGAAAATGGGATTTGGATTGAGTGAACGTGGTATGCTAGGAGTGGTAGATCGGGTAGTAGTAATGTCGATTTAAGAAGTTGTTGGTGTGAGTTAGAGGTTTGGCCATGTTAGCGACGCTTCTCGTAGAATCGCTAGTTCGAACTCCTTCCGCTTCGCTAGGTGTACTAAAGTCGAGATCTGGTCGCGTGGAAGTTGTGGTGAGTGGTAACGCCTCCGCCTCTCGCCGAGTTGGACCAAATGCCCTAGGACCTGAGTATCCGGCATATGGTCCGGAGTGTCCTGGATTGTCCGAGTATCCGGACGAAACGGCCCGAGTGTCCATCCGGATCGTCTGGATGCAAACCCGACTATCCGGTTAGGCTGCTCGTCCGGCCAGGTTGGTTGTCCGAAAGGCTGCTTCTTCAGGGTTTCTTGGTTGTACTTCATTCTTGTGTATTGCATGCACTTCATGGTGCATTTAAAACTTTCTTTGCTAAGTTGTATTTCTTTCTCGCTGCTTTTGTTGCTTTGACCGATTAGAGGTTAGCAGCTCAAGCCGCCGAACAACCCGAGCATCATCCCGACATCACCGGCGCAACAACAAGGCAAGCACTTTGACCATCTTGAAACCTATATTTCACGATGTCTACTTTGATTTCTCAAACCATATGCATTGTTTATATTCAGAAATTGCTAGTTTGTGGGAATGGTAGATATACTCGATTTGGTGGTTTCAATTTAATTCCCTCGAGATCATTGATAACCTTAGTAGGTTAGACAATTTAATAAAATGTCACTTGGGTATAAACGATTAGTAATTGTATACGCTAGACATCGCAATAGAGGTGAGCAAAGTTTCTACCTACAAATGCTCAAAATTATGATAAATGTAATTGGTTTTGGAAAAGTTTTGGAAATGTGAATCGTGAAAGGTATATTGGTAAAAATGTGAAGTGTCTAGTTGGTAATTAGACTTAAGGAGGTATAATATGTGCTAGTTAAACATGGTGGTGATTGGGTTGGCGTAGTTATGGAGTTCTCGCTGAGTCACTAGGCAAAAATATAAGGACCGAACTTGTGATTTTTGAATTGAACACCGTGCAACCGCCAAGAATGCCGGACGGGCAGCCTATTCTAGTACTTGAAGTGCGAGGGGATAGCCATGCTCGCTGGTAGGTCAAGAGTGGACCTTTTCTCGTGTTGAGCAAGCCAAGCGGTGTGTCCTCACGACCCGCCAGATGCGCCTTCGTGTGGGCGCTTGTACTTTTGCAAAGCAGTGGAATCGCCCCGGGGCTTCATGTTTGTTGATAACGGCACGCCTTTGTTATGGGGTAATGCCGCGCCAACACCCGTCCGCCACGATGAGTATTCCGTGGTCACCGAGTGGTGGTTGGCCTCTTATCGCCATAGTAGTGGATTTGTCGCCACTCTGGCTTGTGTGGCTATAACCTCAACGATGGGAAAGAATAGATCATTCTTGTATATCTGGATACCTGTATCGTGGTACCCCCGATGACAGGGATGCAAGTCCGAAGTTGTGTTTGGGTAAAGTGCGCAAACTCGCAGAGTATCAAATAATTCTAATCGATTAGCCGTGCTCACTGCTATGAGCAATCTTCTAATCATATCAAGTATAGAGATTTGGTTTGGTTTTGAAAATGAAAATCTATTTCTGAGTTGTGATAAAGTATGTGGTGGAATGGTACTTGATGGAATTGTGGATATGTGTATATGATTCTCGATGGGATTATGAGTATGTATGGATGTCGATTCGATCCTGGGCCAAGTACTATGGATGGTGGCAATGGAGCTCGGCTTGTTATATACATCGTGAAATATGTTTTATTCAAATCTGGTTTTTCAAATTATGTATTACTTTTCGATGAACTCGCTTTTAAATCCAAATTTCTGCAATTAACCACAGAAGCTTTATCCCGATGAATCACCGTGCATTTATTTATATTTCCATACACTAAAGTCTTGCGTAGTACATACGTACTCACCGCTGTCGCTAACCCTTTTTCCACAGATAAGGTAATGATGATGTCCTGATGATACGGCAGCCCTTTTCTCTCGTGAGTGTTGCGCTCAGAGTCCCTCCTCCACAAGAGCCTGCGGGTGGTAAAGCCACCGCTGGTTGTCTTTCTTTTGTTTCACTGCCGCTTTACTTCTTTGGTTTCTCGTAATACTTTGTTCAAGGTTTACACCCGCTATGTAATTACCTTAGTTTATCTTTCGCATTGATACTGGGTTGTGGGTACGCGATATCGGCTACCGATCCAGTGGATCCAGATCGACGCGCATGCACCTGGTCCGGTTAAGGGTTCTGATCCCGCCGATCGAATTTTTAGGTTCAGATCTTCTGTCGAGGCTTCGTTGCTATACGGTGCTATACGCCACAGACTGCTGCAGACGGACAGATAGGAAGAGGGGGTCCTCACAGAGATACCGTATGCAAGTTGACGGATAGCTGCGGTCATCTTCTGAAGAGAAGACAAGCCCAACCTTCCGGCAGCATATCTCCTCTGCTCGAACCAATCATCATGGCCCTCGACAGCACTTGCAATCCTAACGAAGAGGTTCCTGCTCATCCGGAACCTGCAATGGCATAGCACATATCAGTGTAATAGCAGGTGTCATAGTCCAAAAGTACCTCTCTCACATACCTACGCCTGAAGAATGCGTGCCCGTACACCGGAGTGTCGGAGAAGTAGTCATTCTATAGCCTAGCAGCACCCTCGAGGTGTCCTCGGTGCACCACCACCCGGCCCCGAACTGAGCCCCCCCACCGTGGGATGCTCTCTTCTGCTGCTCTTCCTCCTCCTCAATGGCAATGCGCGCAAGCAGATCTTCCTCTTCATTCTCCAGCAACAGAGCTTGATGAGCCCGACGAGAAAAGCTTGGAGCACCGCGAAACCAACTCATGGTTCTTGGTATGACACATCTGTCATGGTTTTTGACACTACACCAAACCTCCTTTAAATAGCCAGTGTTGTATTGATGCTTCCCATGCACATGCTATTTCCTTCGCTGGTAAGCAACCCCTTCCAATAGTATTACTTCCTTCTCCGGTAAGCAACCCCATACAGAGTAATCGCTTCCTTCTTCGGTAAGCAACATATATAAATTTACCACTTGCTATAATGGTAAGTAACACATGTAAGTCATTTCATTCCGTCCAACAAACTACATTTTTATGTGCAACCTTTGGCGGTTATAGTATATTGTTATAATATTGATGAAGAGATGGGAAGGTGTGAAATCATGTGCTGAAAATTTGGCTTTGAATTGAAAAATTAGCTTAGAATTGGATTTGCAAAATGTGCTTGTGCATGTGTTTGACAATTTGACAAGAAACAGTAAGTTTCACATTGGCGCCGGACCAAGTTCTCAAGAAACAGTAAGTTCCCCATCTGCGCCGGACCAAGTTTTTGGGTCTGCCGTGAACGTGATTTTGAGTTCCTCTACGTCGGACCAAATTTCCAGATCCCAGAAGTTTTCCCATCTACGTCGAACCACTTGTTTTTTTGGTTCGCCGTAAACGTGCTCTTGATGTTCAAAAAACCTCATTTTTCCCATGCACACCGGACCAAATTTCTTGGTCTGTCGTAAACATGAAAAAGAGTCTTTTGGCGTCGGACCAACTTTTTTCGATCCGTCGTGAACGTGTTTTTGCTGGTCTGATTTCTAGAAGAGACCGAGTGTTGGACGTTTGCATCGGACCAACTTTTTGGTCCGCCGTGAACATGTATTTGAGGCTTTTTGCGTCAGACCAAGTTTCTCAAGTAACCGAGGTTTTGATGTGTACGTCGGACCATTTTCCTTTAGTCCGCCGTAAATGTGATTTTGACGTTTTTCCGCCGGACTGATTTCCTTCAAAAACAGTAAGTTTTACATGTACGCCGGACCGTTTTCGTTGGTCCGTCGTGAATAGGTTTTTGAGTGATTTTTTCATATGTACGCCAGACCATTTTTTTGGGTCTGTTGTGAATGCGTTTTTGCTTGATTAGGGTTTTGAGCAAATTTGGAATTGAATTTTGGTTTGAATTTGAGATTATGAAATTTGTGAGAATTTCATGATGCTTGTTTTGAAGTGGACTTTATACAATGCTCGTGTGAATATTTGCATGGACTAATGTTGAGTCAAGTCGCGGACTTGTGCTCGGAATCATTTTGTGGTTTGTTCATGTGCAGGTATTGCTCGAGGGCGAACATGGTCGATGACGGGACCGGAACTATGTTCATGGAGGAACTGAGGTTCGGGACTAGGTTCGGGAGGAACTAAGGTCTTGGTGGTCAAGGATGTCATGCGGGACGTTCGGGCTAAGAGAATGGTGCACATGAAGAATGGTTAGTCACGTGAGAATGACAAGAGGTCATTCGCGTGCAAAGTGTTAGTCACGTGAGTATGGTAGGGTTGCCATACGCGTGCAAGAGTTGTACTTGGCCAGGTTAGGCCAAGTGGAGTTATGTTGGATACATACTCCTTCTAGGATTAGGAGTGGGAATCCTTCTAGGAGTAGGAATTGTATCCAGGACTCTCTGTGGTTTGCTCATTTAAATAGGAGGGGTTGTCTCCTGTTGAAGGGCATCAAACAGAGCTGAGCGCATTGAAAGCTTAGAGCTTTGTTTTAGGGTTTGTACTCTTTTGATGGGAGTACTTTAGACAAAAAAAATCAAGATCAATTCTTCATACCCTTGCGTGCTACAGTAACCACGTTGCTACAGTATTTTTGTTTTGGTTCTTGTTTGCATGCTTGTTCTAATTCTAGATTGGTTTTTGTTCTTTGAGATTCATCTTGATTTGATCCATCAAAAACCTTTCTAGGGTATTGATCTAGTGTTCCTCAAAGTTTTGTTGATTAATCTTTTGTTGTTCTTGATTAATCTACAAGTTTTGATTGGATTTATTTTCGTCAAGTTCTGGAACAGTAAGCTTGCGAAGGTCATAACTTTTGATCCGTAAGTCCGATCGAGCTGATTCTTTTTGGGTTCGATTCGTATTGGAATCTAGTTTCTTGTGTCCAACTTTCAGATCAATCTAACGGTTGGATCTCCAGGAATTCGCGTTTTATCAAACATGTGTCATTCTGTTTTTGTCGAATACGAGGCAATTATTTGGTTCTGTTTTGGGGTGAACTTTTAGTAGATTAAGAATTTGGTTTTAGCTTCCGCACAATCATTCACCCCCTCTGATTGCTATATTCGTGTCTTTCGATCCTACAGAAGGGAACAGGGAAAGGATGCTGTTGGAGATGCAGTCTGGGAATACATTTCCCTTTAAAGGGAATCTGTTGGAGATGAGGGGAAATAAAGGGAATGAGAATGAGGAAAGGAAACAGGGAAGGGAATGAAATGAAGGGAATATGGTTGGAGATGATCTAAATACGGTCAGAAGTTACCTTGACAGCACTGTTCCGCCAACGGATTTCCATCTGCACATTTTACATTTCTAGTACGATAACACTATTTGTGATATATGATAGTATTTGATAGGGTTCCTTTGGCTCTTCGCAGCTTGGTGAGTGAAAAAAAGAGGAAGAAAGATAAAGGAAGTAGCCTACACGGATTCATGGCATGGGGGATCCATGTACCCACTAAATTAACGTGGTTGCTCGCTGATGGCGATCATGATGTGTCTGCTCCTCCTCTCTCTCTCTCTCTCTCCTCTGTCTGTTTTTGTTTTGTTTTTGTTTGTTATCACCTCCTATCGATTAAAGCCCTAATCATGGATGACAAGAAAGGCGGTGACACAAAAGCAGCAGCAGCAGCAGGATGAGCAGGATGAGGAGGAAGGAGGGCATGGTTGGTAACAGCAGCTACGTTCTCCGTCCCATTCCAACACGTACGGTCTTTATTCCCCTCCTGCTTTCCCTTTGTTCCCTCTTCTTTTTCGTCGATGATTTCTATCCAGGAGACTAGGACAGAAACGAAATTACAGTGGCAACCTGAACCTTCTTCATACAGTAAAAACATCCGGACAGAAACGTCGAGCTAAAGCAAAGGGATCGCAGTCTAGTCCGTTGCTTTCGACGGGTGCATACATTTGCCGGTCTCGGCAAAAAGGTAAGCTTTACCCCGTGGGTAGACCTGGTCAATAGGCCATGTTTTTCTATTAGCCCTAGCACGAGACGAATTGGTATAGTACGATTGATAGACCGGGTTGGATCTAAAAACTTTGATAGACCGGGTTGGATCTAAAAACTTGGCACGATGAGCGACATGACACGACCGAGTGGGTTGTGAGTGGATCGGCTTGATACAAAAAGCGATCATTTTGTAAAAACATTTTATCTACAGTCCAATCCATCATCAACTACCTTATCCCAATGACACACACAATCATCAAATACTACATCTTTGCTTCGCCTCCCGACTCCCACCTCTACCTTTCGGTGCAAAAAGCCAGCAAGAGCGCAGGAGAAAGAAGATAACCACAACATCCCGTCCCATACCGGTGGAACTACTTAGGCTCTGTTTGTTCGGGCTTTTTCTTCGGCATAGAAAAGGGAAAAAAAGCTAAAACAAATTGGTGACTTTTCAAATTGACTTTTTTTAAAAAAAACAAAAAAACAAAAACCTCTTATAACTATAGGTCATAAGCCAACTTAGAGGTGTTTTCCCTTACTTTTTACGGTATTAAATTAACTCTTTGTCACCACACTTCAAAGAAATTAGCCGCAGGGTGAGAGCTAGATCTCGCCACCCAATCATGGTGCTATCGAAACGCTAAGCTAAAAAAATACAAACAGGAGGAGGAGAGAAAAAAAGACGACGACAAAAAATCCGTGTAAGGTCGTCTCAAGGATCCCAGCAAATCCGGCTCCTCCCCAGCAAAAAAAAAGACAGGGGAAGGAGAAGCCGGCGAGCACAGCACACAGCACTAGTGGACATTCGCCCACTCATTGCCGCAAAGAAAAAGAGCACTGAGCTACAGTAAGCATCGCAGCTTACGTGGTACTGCCACTAATGCGACGCAGATCCTCGTCCCATCTCCGGATCCGGCTCGATCGCACGGAATCAAAGAGAGAGAGAGAGAGAGAGAGAGAGAGAGAGAGAGAGAGAGAGAGAGACCCACTCGCTCAACCAGGTTTAATAAACGAAGGGATTCCATCACGCACGGCACAGCACAGCACATGGTCCTCACATGAGCACCAGGCAATGCATTCGCCGCTGCTGCAGCCTGCAGCGCTGGTGTGCTCCTGAGGCTGACCGACCTAGCAGTGGTGGGGGGCCCAGCCAGCACGTGCCGATTGCTGGGCAGGGATGACATGGCACAGCGTAGGCCACCACTGGCACTGACCCATCGGAGGAGCAGTGCATCATCCCTAGCGTTCGGTGCTGTGCTGCACCAGACAGACATTCCGAGCTCATGAATCATGGTGCTACTGAGCATACTACATATATATACTGATAGATAAGATAGAGCCTAGAAAAAGGAACAGTACGTTGAGTGCGACAATGCAGGGGGGTGGGGGCAAACAGTGCCACCAGTGCGCATGCAAGGAGCGATGCACGGAGTAGACTCCTTTTGGTGCAAACACAAGGCCATGGCATGGGCTTTTCACACCCAGCGGCAACAGCCATCGGCCACCTTTGGTATCCATGGTAACAGCCAGAGAGAGAGAGAGAGAGAGAGAGGTAGTACCAGAAGTGCAATGCAACATGCGCGTGCATGTTTCGTCAATGCCGGTACGCCACTGAACTCTGAACAACTTTGCTTAGTATGAAGGAATGCCAGATAGAGGGCCTCTTTTATATATCTAACACCACAAGTAGTCTGTAGTTTGAACTGATGAATAAGGCGTGCCTTTCGGCATCAAGGGAAAAGAAAAAAGGAAACTAGTGTTGCAAGTTACAGAGCTATCTATGTACTAAGAGTAGTGGTGGATCTTATCCTACCAGCCGTATATAGGATTCTGTACCTGAGGCGGCAGTAGGTGCAGGTCCAAGCTATGCTGCTTGTTGTAATTGAGGGTTCCGGGTATTGCCCCGGTCGACAGCCTGAGGAGCTCATTGCCCGTGAAGCAGTAGTGGGCAAACGCCAGCCCACCGTCTACAACGTCTGACATGTTTGGCACTGAGGCTGATCTCTTCATCTTTCTGTCGATGCTTTTAACACAGCCAGTGGTGCTGGCGCAGTCGCTGTTGCCACTCAGAACCTTGTCCAGCTCAGAGTGCTCCATGAACCTCTGGGTTGCGGCCTCCCATGATAAGTCGTATCTTTGCTCGGGTGTGAGGGGCTGTGGGTCACGGGTCATTGCTTCCTTCACTTTGGCAACGAAGTCCTCCGATGTTCTGTACGTCAGGCAGTTTGGGAATGACCTGAAGAAATCGTTGGATGGGTGATCTGCGCACACAACAAACTTGCCCATTGCTAGCGCCTCAGCAGTCGCGGTGCAGAGGACATCACTAATGCTTGAGTTTATAAAAACCTTGTATCTGGAAAAAGAACAGGAGAAGCATTCGAATCAGTGACATTAGAGATGTAGAAAGATGTATATATTATATAGGAAGGCATATGCTTTCCAAGTTTTGGGTGGTTCCGGTCTTTACCCATGAAGAGAATCATCTGCATGATCTCGTCCTTTATGGAAGTTAAAGTTTAAATCCAACTTCTTGGCGGCTGATTGCACTTCATGTGAATCTTCACCATTTCCATATACGTCCAACTTGAAGCCTTCCAAATCACTCTTGTGCTTCGCAAACAAATCTATCAATTCTCTGTAACCTTTGGCCCAGACCATCTTCCCCAGAAAATAAGCTCCTTTGGAGAAGGACTGCTGGCCAGACGCCCTCTCTGCTGCTATTCTCTCTCCAACCTCAAGAAACTTGGGATTAACACCATGGACATTGCAGATGATGGACTTGGGTAGATATTGAGTAGCTCCTGACAGTCGCAAAACCTACAGAGTATCGATACCATCAACTCACAAAGGAGAAACGACCTATCACATAGTTTTTGAATATATGTACAACAAAAAGAGTTCACGCTGTGCACACTAGGATATTACAGGTGGATGTAGTAGGCCATTTTGACATTCGAGAGTTTTTAATGGGGGATAAAATCTTTCTTTTGATGTTACACTACTTGATTGGGTACCTTATGGCAATAAGCTCTGGCAACCAGGTTGTTGATGTGCTTGACAAAAAAAGCTTGAATAGCACCATTCTTCTCCCTCTTGATGTACTCCAAATAATTTGTATGTACAACACCAACAACATGATTAAATTTATCCGTCCAACGTTTCCCATGATGGTACCAGTTCAGGTGCTCAGGCTCTTCCAAAATAGCAATATCAGCTTCCTTTGATGGTATGAATTGTGAAATGTCCCCGGCAGGCATTATACTTCTCCTTTCTTTCTGAAACTATAGTGCGAATAAATTGAGATTAGACAAGTAATGAACACAGCGTTAACATATTGTGTTGAAAAAGAAACCCTACCTTTCCAGGGTAGAATGATATTTTGAAGTCTGTCCTGAAACCAACTCTTTCCTCCAGCCAATTCCTCATATAAGTTTCTTGCTCTTGCGGAGAACTGAAAGTCATGCTATTGGGATAGACAAGTTCTTGATCTGACTTGCAAAGCCATGGCACCACCAACGTCACGTCTTGCTTGGAAGATTTAGCCAAGTATGCTGCTCGAAACAAAGGATTTACAGCTGTTCCAGTCATCCAGGGAAGACTGGCTGTAGTGACTATTGCAACATTTCTCTTGTCAACTGTCTTGTACTTTTGCCCATCATTCCAAAATCCACCTTCATAATGGTGTCCTGTACTTTGTAGGACACTAGCTATTCTTAGGTCAAGCTCATCACCAACATTGTCATTTCTGAATGAAGATGGTTCGCTTGTTGGCAGCAAATTATACCCAAGGTGGTCCTTGCACTTGCTGCACAGAGACTCCAGCAACTTATCGCACACATCTATGCCGCATGAGAAAGAAAAATCAGCTCAACACAAGCTAAACATTTCAAATGGCAAAATTTCTGAAGACCCGCGATGACTAACCTAATTAAAATCATGCATAGTACCTCTTTTTATACCAAGTTGGTCGAACAATGGTCCAGATTGCTTTAGAAAATACGCAAAGAGTTCACCTAAATCCAGTGGCGGAACTTCCTGCATTACATCGATACTGATTAAAAAATGCATAAAGAAGACAAGGCTATCATCACATCAATACTAATTAACTAATGTTACCAGTACCACAGTTTGATAAGATTTAATTAGATAATGGGCAAAAAAAATTATACCGGGGATTCCGAAAAATGTTTTACAGAACAACCATATTTGACCTTTATTCTGAATGCAAATGAAATTATAACCATTTCAAAATTTAGTAGTACATAAATGAGAAACAAAATGAAGGCAACACTTATCATAATTATTTATTCTTCAGATTAAACATCTCTTGCTCGTCGCTATTAATTATAAGGCATTCATAAAGAGCAAGCTAAGTTCCTTGACCCTGAAAAGCAAACAAGTATATGGGCAAAAATGGTCATGCTTGCTTGCACAGTGGTGCAATGAATCCAGATGACTAACCTCAGATGCTTTAGGTGCAAAGCTCATGGATTTCTGCAATAAGAAGCGCAATGGTACATCAGTTTAGTGTGCTCACACACACACACACACACACACGTGTGTGTGTGTGTGTGTTCAAACGGTAGAAGTGTAGAACATTGGCTAGAACATCTGCAACATGTAAATCTCAGAACAAGATTAATTAAGATCTATGCATTTACAAGGAAGCACAAATGTAACTTCACATATATTAAATATATAGGATAGCTATGACTCGATCTCAACTGCTGAGAATTTTTGGTAAAATTTCAATGCTCCATTAGCACCACAGTTAACAAGTGGGTTATTACCCAGCTATGATTCTAGATTTCTAGCGCAGTAAATTTCCAAAATGACAAATAGAAAGTATAAATACGGCTTCAGAAATATCATTTCAAAATCTAAAGTTTCATTCTTTATATAGACTCAAACATGAAAAGAAAAGCCTAAAATTGCTTGGACTTTCAGGCATCACTACAGCATCCTCATAGCTCATTTAGTGCACAAGATGTGGTTCGAATTCTGTCAATCTCAGATTAGCTAAAAAGTAAAAACAGCAAGGCATAGAATGGTAGAACATCAATATCAATTTCAGTGTTTAGCTATAGTATGCTTAAGACTCACCTAGTGCCCCTTCTAGCCTAGTTTCTTCCAAATATGTGACCTTTCTACTCCCCTAACCTCTGAGAATCAAAATTTGATCTGATAAGACAAATTTGGGGGAGTCACTGCCAACATCAAGTCGAACATCTTTTTTGAGTTTGCTGTTTGCACACCTCAATTTTCGAACCTACAAGTACAACTATGAACCAAAAAAACTAATTGTAGCCAAGCTACTCTAGAAGATACATAGTTGCATATTTCCTAGATTTGCAGCATCCCAACCATACTTATGTCCAGCTCAGTTGACAACACAACTCAATTTCAATCACGCCGCCGAGCTTTTTCTGTCCAAATCATAAGCATAAAACTCGACCTGGGGCCCAAGAGAACAACAAAATTTCCTCAGGATAGACCTAATTTTTCAGAAATGAAGACATGCAGCATACAATGGGACATAACTATGTCCATTAATCACCCAACTCAATTTGAGTCGTATTGGAATTGATGAGCGCTGCTTCTGGTCCTAGAGGCAACTCAGACGACAAGTTGCAATTTAGTACTCCACAACGCTAACATTCGAAGTTTGGAAGCTTACCAAGCTCAGTTTGACCTTGTGTAGCACGTCGCTGGCCTGGTCCTGCCTCCTCAGCTCGAGCTCCCTGAAGCGCGCCTTGACCATCCGTATGGGCTCCCATTCCTCGGCCTCCTCCTCCCACCTCCACCTGCCCCTCGTCTCCCTCCCCACCTCGGCCTCGAAAGCCCTCCGTATCGCGGACAGGTCCAGCCGTGTCCGGGCCGAGGAGGCGGAGTACGTGTAAGCGCGGCGGAGGCGCGCGAACAGCTGGGGCTCCGGGACGGGCGCGTTGAGGAAGGTCTCGAGCTCCCCGGCGCGCGCGCGGATGAGGCGGAGGTCCTCGCGCAGTCCGCGGGAGAGGAAGGAGAGCGCGCCGCCCTCCCCCGCCGCGCCGCCGCCGGAAGCGGTTGTTGGGCGGGTGTCGAATCCGAAGCTAGCCATGGCTGGCTGGGAGGAGGGGGCGGCGCGGCTGGGTTAGGCTAGGGTAGGTTTTTGCTCGTGGATGGCGAGGAGGCGGAGGCGGTGGTCGTAGGTGTGAAGAGAGAGGAGGGAAAGGGGAAGAAGCCGTTGCGATGGAGGAGGAGTACGAGATTTCGCGGGCCCCGGCGGCGGGTAGACCCGAACCACCATTGCTGCCATCTGTGCGACGCGAAATCAACGGTCCAGATTGAGACGGAGGTGCTCGATGGTTCTAACTTGGGTTGATCTTGGCCGTTGAACGGCTGATCGGACGGCCCGGTGAGGATGGCTGGATGTCAAACTAGGCTGCGCTCTTTCCTCCAGGAGCTACTAAGCACAGTTCTTGCACGCAATTACACAAAAAAAGACTGGATTTTGCATGCCTATTGTCAAAATATCTAGCAGATTTATTTGTGCAACTGCGAGGCTAGATATTATGATACAATTGTCTTCAATATACAACTCTACTTTCAATAATTGAAATATAATTGTATTTGTTCTACACCGTTATAATCTAGCCACGTCTAAATAAGTGGTGGGAATCTTTTTTTTTCTTCCGATTAATGTGAGAATTTGTAGAGATTTTTCTTTTACTTTTTTGTACGATTATTGTGCAATTTTTCTGCCCTTAAAACGAAGGAGATATCTTAATTATCACCGGTTGCTTTTATTTATATATAGGTTTGAGTTCAGTTACAAAAAATGCTAGTACTAGACTTATCGACTACTGCTAGCAAAAGAAAGACAGGAACACATTTTGGATGTATGCAGTCAGATTGGCGCAAAGCGAAACTGAAAGCAACGGTAATTCGAGCTTTGCATGGCAGCCCAAGTTTGGAATTATGCAGACTTGCACTCAAGCTCCACCGAAGTCCCGAAAGCAACGGCCGTGTTGTTCTTCGGCGGACAACCGTCGAGCAAACGCCACTATGACACGGGGATCTGAATCTAGAACATTTTGAAAAACTGTACCTGTAACCTGTGGAAATGCACGGCTCTGAATCCTTCGCCAGAAAGCGCCATGACAATCGAGTTCACCTTCAGTATTTCCTCGGCAGATGGCCGTCGGCTGCTAACCTCTTACTGTTTCTCCATCATCTCCATCTGTCAGCATCAGTATACAATGGAAATGCATTGATAATTTCTTGCTTCATGAGTACATCAAGATTCAAGAACAGATTAAGATGTGGATGCTTCTGTGTATCTATCCCTTTCCCCAGTTTGTTTGTTTCTAGGCTGCAATTGTTTTGTCTTCTGTTAACATCAGTATCAGAGACTGAATTTCTAGGCCCAACAATGTATTTTCTTATAACCATATCCACCTTATCTGAAGGATCGCAGGAGCTCCAATCACATGCCAAGCCGATGCGTCAACTCAAGAGTTACATCGCAGCAGCTAATTTACTCAAGGCATATGCGTCCAGTATAAGTACAGGTACGGGACAGCATGCACAAGGCTACTCCAATTCCAACATCTGCTTTGTACTGTACAATGCACCATAGCAGCAAGTACAATTTACACCATGAGAGTGTCAAAACTCTGAAGCTTCTAAACCCGATCCCTGCTATCTCACCACAAGTTCTCAGAAATAACAGCTCCATTTCTTGGATTCACCCGCAACACCTCGTTTCATAGGTTATTGTGATTGTGACTTTAAGCTGTAATAGGCAAAATTAAGTAGACACACCTTCCCTGCCTTACAGCAACAAGTTCGGCAGTTTCATGGAGTTCCATTAGATCCATGTTACACAAAATTTGACTGAAAATCCACTCTTCAACAATTTACTCAAGTTTGACAGGTTCGTCACATAACTTGGCTACTTACTGCTCTTTGTGCTGCACTGCTGGCTCCAACAAGTTAATCTAAGAGCTTATGAAGTCTGGAAATGAGAAATCAACTGGCATTATACTGCACATTACTAGTATTCTCGACATCAAATCAAAATACGCGTCCGTAGAGGCAAGAAATGAAATGCATCGACGTTCATGTGGTTCATCCATTGCTAAAATACATGTCGGCCTTGCCACCCACAACAATCACCATCACCGCCCTCTCCTAATTTCAGATTTCATCAGCCTGGAGCTTGCACTGTACTGCATTACTAATGCACTTCAAGAACCAGTGAACCACCATTACCACCTTCCCATGAACTTGGGTTCATGCGATGGTCAATAGTCAGACTGCAAAGTTCATGCAATGCCATACTGGCGCATCAACCTGGCCACTCTCTCCGCCACATCGACGCACCCGTGAACCCGGCACGCGGCGAGCAGCACCGCGCAGATCACCCTGTCCGGGCGCGCCTCCATGCGCGCCACCAGCCCCTCCGCCTCCTCTACCTCCCCGGCCCGCCCCAGCATCTCCACCATGCACGTGTAGTGCTGCAACGCTGGCCTCGTCACCGTCGCAAACACCCTCCTTCCCTCGTCCACCATCCCGGCCCTCGCGCACGCCGCGAGGACCACCGTTACGGCCTTGTTGTCCATCTCACCCTCCCGACCTCGGAAGATATCGAGGACCTCCGGGCACCGGCCGTGCGCGGACATCGCGCTGGCTAGCGCGGTGCGCGCCGAGAGCGACTGCTCCTGGGCGGGCAATTCGTCGAACATGTTGCGCGCGGACGCGAGCTCGCCGCAGGCAGAGTAGGCGTGGATGAGGGAGGGGACGAGGACGGCGCCGCGGCGGAGCGCGGCGGCGTGGAGGGAAGCCACGACCGAGAGGGACGGCAGGGAGGCGGCGCGGCGGAGGAGCGCCGCGTAGTGCCGCCGCATGGCTGGATTGCCTGCAGGAACGACAAGAACGAGGCTTCTGCACTTTGCTCTGTGCAGGCTGCCTGCTGCACTTGCTTACTCGCAAGAGTTCGTGCCAAATTTGGTTTGATTTTTTTTCAAAAAAAATTGAAAGGATCTTAATGTAATTTTAATTTTCTCATGGAGTTTTTTTAAAAATGGACTAGCTCACGGGTTCCTTTTTGCAAAAATAAATAAATAAATAGCGTAACAATCTGTTCATTCGAATAATTTCAGAATTTTTGAAGGACTAAACCTCCCCTGTACGCTATTATCTTCCGCATAAGCCATAGTATATTTCACATATCAGGTATGTTATTTAGTTCCAAAATGTAAAGTAGTTATAATTACAAAACTTGGGTTTTGAAATGCAAAAAGCAATCTGTTCCATTATGTGTAAATATGAAAGGTGTGTGTCCAACGGTAGTAGATTTTTAAAAGACATTGTTGACATCTAAATATAGCACGAAGTCGATTTGGTAGGAACAGATTTGGCGTAGTTAGTTTGTCAAAGAATGTATCGAATTTAAGAGTTACAAACCAATACGATCTTATCTAATTGTGTTCAATGTTGGTCTTAGAAAGTATGAGGAAGTTGAAACCGATACAGATAAAGAGACCGGGGAGGATACGATCGGACCTGATGCTATAAAAGAAGACAGTGGACAACGTTGGTAGGACATTAAGACACACATCAAACAATACGTTCTACTTTTACTATTCGTCAAACAGGAGTAGTTTTTAGTCTTGTAGACTTTCTTTTGTAATTCGTTTTAATCGACAAAGTTGTGTATCGCCGTTGTTGATTTTATCGATATACACCAATCCAGATCTGTTTTTTTGGATCTTGTTGCCCGTCGACTTTTTTGGGAAAAACGCCCCCTATCCATCCGATCTGTCCAATCAGATTGATTAGATTTATCGGTTATCTTTTCGTCGAAATCGGCTTGAGTAACCGACTAGATCGCTTTACCACTAAAAGATTGAATCAGCTTAATAATTGATTACTTTATCCTCTTGTCGATTGCAAGATCAAATAGGCTGGCACGTCCGCTCCAAAAACAAACCCGGTATTTACGTGTGTTGATTGCGATTAACCTATCGTCAAGTTTTTTTACGCCAAACGACATAATCCATCTGGTTGATGATCTAGCCTCGCACAACTTAATTAGACCGATTTGGAGTAACATCTATGCAAACAATGACCGATATGCTCGCTTTAAATTGCAATAACAATTCGGAGAAAAACATTCCAACCAAGCACTTGTAGCGCTATCGGCTCAAGTTTGTAATCACAAAACCATAATTATCTGTGAGCTGTGACATAGATGTATCTTACGTTACTGTCACACGCTAATTTGATTGATAATGAGTTTGTCATCTTTACTTGTTATCATCGCACAGAGAAAAATTAGACCAGACGCCACCGACCATCGATCGTTTTATGTGTTATCACCACGTGGAGAAAAGCCTTTGAATCAAACACTGAAACACCATTGAGCACCGTGTACAATCTATATCGGTTGTGTTCATCTTTGCATCGAGATGAGCACATCTAGCTAGATTTGAAACTTTACTCAATAGCCCAGCACAAATCTCAATACACAATCAATGGTACAGATATGGGTTGTGAATAAAACCAGTCATACTTTTCTTACTTTCCCATTAGTTTCACGGCAAAACGAGCCATTCTTGGTGTTGTTCTCTATCGGCTCGGTGCGATGCAGCACCGGATGATGGAAACGGTAGCCGATCAATGGAGACCGTCGGATCGTTCCAATCGCACGCGTCGTGTGTGTGTGATGATGCATCAGGCGGTCCAGTGGAGCCCCATCATCCTGCGCGTCCGCGCGATGAAGAGGTCCCTGGGCTTGACGGCGCCGGGCAGGTGGCCGATCACCGTCATGAAGGGCAGCTCCGACAGCGCGTCGCGGCGGCCCAGCGTCACAGTGATGGCCGCCTTGGACGCCTTGTACCGGTGCAGCTTCTGCTCCCTGGCGCCCTTCACCAGCAGCCGCAGGTTCCGGGACACCACCATCGCGTGCCGCTGCGCCAGGTACCCCTGCTTCGCCTCCGCCACGTCCGTGATGTCGCCGACGGCGAACACGTTCTTCAGCTTGCCCACGCGCAGGTGCTCGTCCACCGCCAGCCTGCCGTCCTCGCCCACGTAGTCCCCGAGGAGCGATTCCCTCAGCCAGCCCGACGCCACGGGCCGGCCCGTGCACACGAAGAGGCAGTCGGCGGCGACCTTCTCCCCGGCCGACGTCCTGAAGACCCTGTCCTCGCTGGTGACGCCGGCGAGGTCCACGGTCTGGTCCAGCAGCACGGTGACGTTCTTGGACCGGAGCCACTCCAGCGCCTTGGCCGACGCTTTGGCGCCCATCACCTTGAGCAGCCGCGGCCCGCCGTGGACGAGGGTCACGCGCTTACCCGGGCTGTCCATCACGATCTCCGCCGCGAGCTCCACGCCGATGGGCCCCCCGCCGATGATCAGGACCGACTCGGCGGACTCGATCCGCTCCCTGTCGTGCTGGAACATCTCGAGCCGGTCCGCGCGCTTCTGGGGCCGGTTGCACATGCTGCCCGTGGCGATGACGAGGAAGTCGTAGGCGACGGCGCGTCCGACGGAGGTGAGCACGACGGAGTCGTCGATACCGACCGCCGAGGCGGTGACGATCTTGGCGTGCGTGAGGTAGTCGGAGTGCGGGATCACGGTGCGCTCCACCACCGTCGGGTCCACCTTGGCGCGCAGGTTCGCCCACGGGATCTCAAAGTACTCCTTCCTGCATGCATCCATGGCATTTCACCAAATCAAGGGCAACGCATGCATCATGCATGAACTGATGCTCACTGGCAGAGAATCCGTTATGTAGAAATTGATGCTCCAGTGGCGCTCACGGGTCGATGAGGACGACGTCGGCGTGGTTCTGGAGCGTCTTGGCGAGGAGGGCGCCGGCAATGCCGCCGCCGACGATGACCACGCGGTCGCCGCCGCACCGCAGCATGGCTGCAGGCCGGATCGATTCCTGGTTACACCAAGAGAGGTGCCTGTGCATGTGACGTGAGGGGACCGATCGATCGAGATGGCGGCAAAAACAGCTTGAGAACTGTGATCGATCGATGAGCTTAGTTATTGATTAATCTGATCGATCGATGAACTTGAGAATCGAGATTGGTTTCCTGCGCGCGTGGTTACATATATATATAGGTGGAAAATAAATATTAAGTGGCAGCTCGTTCGTTTGCTTGGCCGTTATTGCTTCTGGTCATGATTGACCTGTCAGGGGTTGGACCCACCTTTCGATGGCCTAAATCGGAAAATTACTAAAAGGAGCTTAATTCCCGAAAATAGGAATACTAATTTTTGCTCGCGGGAATTAAATGGCTCCATCGTCAATTATTTGACATGACTTCATGCACTGTATGTAAAGAATTGTTCATACCCTCTTGATTTTTTTTTCTTTTTAGACGAACCACTACTGGAATAACAGAATTTAAAGAAACCGTCAACATAGCTTACTCTCACGGCTAACCGTTGATGAACAACAACCGAGAAAGACCATCTATGTCGATGGTATAGCCGTCGACGGCTAATTTGTCGACGGCTAACCAAGCCGCCGTCAAGCGAGATCGGCAGACGACTGTTTGGCCATGACATAGCTTTGTCTCCCTCTCTATCAACGGCCTGGGGGCAGTCGAGAGATGCAAATATCACGGGAATTGGGGCCACTGTTCTTGATGGCTGAAGTGCCCCGGGTAATTAAAGGGAGTAACCACTAGTGTTAGCACTAATTAATCAAGCTGCTAAGTAATATTAACAACTAAATAATCTGCTAATTAGAATAACCGAATAGCAAAAGAATTTAAAATGCGATTAGAGTAGAGTGAGGTTGCCGTCAGACCCGCAGGCGAAGGTATTGATCACCGAGATACCAGACCCGTAGGGGTTGAATCGGTACCTCTCGCTAGATCGGTTCATCACTCGGCAGCCCGTAACTTACCTGTTCGGATGGCGGGTATCCGTAGCAGCGAACTACCCAATAGACAACCATCGAACCAGTGCTTTATCCTCTAGGCAACCAGAGATAGCGTTCTACCCCTTAGACAACTAGGAGCATCGCATTGTCCAGTGAACAACCAAGGGAGCCATTGCTTTGCCCAACATACATTCCACTGCCTTTGACTCTTCCAAGCAGCCAGTGCGCAGCCAACTCAAGGCCAGCTCTCAGCCAACTCTACATACATTCCCAGCCAAGCACTACTCCCGAGGAAGCCAGGGTGTGAGTATGGCTACAGGCCGGTCTCTCACTCCCTCCTCTCCTTCTTAAGTAAAGCAAACAAGCAGCCATCACTCCCTCCGTTCCAACCAGCCAACAGCACACACGCACAACACACTTGTCCAGAGAGAGAGAGCGCAAGAAAGCAAGGAGCAAGAAGGAGCCAAAGCCGAAGGTCCCCCAAGATCCGGTGGAACCAGGAGAAGCTCCAGAAGCCGGAGGAGGAGACAAGCCACAAGAACCGAACCAGGAGATCCCCGAGACCACTGAACCGAACAAGGAGCCAGAAGCAAGGAGGTCCCCCAAGACGAACTGAACCACGAAGAATCCCCAAGATCAGCAAGAACCGAACGACACCACCACCTTCTCCTTCCTTCAGCCGAACCCCACCAATCTTCAGGTGCACCACCATTAGTAGTAGCAAGCTACTTCTTAGTACACTGATTAGATTGATGAACTCGTGGCCTCAGTAGTGTTCTAGGGTTGCTAGACTTAATCTGCCGTCCCACTAGAACCTCTCCATCATCGACCGTAAAAACTTGCAAGCAAAACCGACGGCGACGAGTAGAACGCAAGAACCACCAAAACCAATAGTATCGGTTCTTACCATTTAACTCTAGATGCGAAATCTGAGTAGAAAACGAAAACCAACTAGAATAGTAGCATTCTGTTCTTATCATGCATCTAGAAATGCCAAATCAAAGTAAAAGAGCCAGCAAAAGTAGTAAGCAACAGATCAAGTAGTACCTGTTCTTATTTACTTTAGAAAAGAGAATAAGGGGGGATGACAGTAGAGCAGTAGAGAGGAGAGAGCAGTAGAGAGAGTGGCAGTAGAGCCGTAGAGAGGAGATAGCAGTAGAGAGGTAACAGTAGAGGCGACGGCGGCGGTGAGAAAGCGAGCCAGGGAGCTCGATCCCAGTAGTGCTAGGGAGGAGAAACCGAAGAGGCCTTCAGCCAGGCAGAGAGAAAAGAAGAGCAGAAAGAAAAGAAGAAAAGAAGGAGAGGAGAAAAAGAAAAAGGAATAAGAGAAAAGAAAAAGAAAAGAAAAGAAAAAGAGAAGAGAAAAAGAAAAAGAGAAGAGAAAAGGGAAAAGAGAAGAGAAAAGAAAAGAGAAGAAAATAGGAAAATGAGTAATCTGTTCTTTCGTGCATCTGCGTAGGCTAAAATGCTCGTATCTGAATCGTAGGAAAAATGCTATTTCAATTTCTAAAAGCCCGAGTTAATAACTAAAATTTGTAAATGGTGAAATATGGAATTAATTGAATTGATGTATTACTTGATTGCTAGAGTATTAATATTATGGGTAAATTAATGGGTTAGATTAGAAAGGGAGTTTGGGCAGGGTTATAGAATTAATGCCTTGGTAATCTGTCAGGACTCGACCAGAATCAGTCAGACCATCATCTCCCATATTCGTGCGAGGACGTACTGATCAGTACTACTCCAGGCAAGCATCCTTTGGGAAATCTTTCCTTAAAATGTTTTTAATAACTTTCCATATCATTACGATACCATCCATGCATTACAAAACTTATATATTTAAATTGGAATTGTAAACTTTGAAATGGAGGATGAAAATGGTGGTGGATGTTGGTGTGGAGATGAAAGGAAAGTTGGGAATGAATTAGGTTATTATGGAAAAATGTGTTGGCCGGGACAGCTGATGGAGCAGCTGGCCTGTGCTTATTTTAATTACTGTGTTGAGTTAATATGGTGGGTAGAGGATGCCGATGAGAAGGTGACATAGGCCGGGGGGTCCTCTACATAAGTATCATATAAGATTAACCAACTAATACTTGAAAAATGAGCCGTATCTCAGTATCAACCATAGTGTGTGCAAACAGCCAGAAAAGGTTGTCCTATGAGAGTATTGTGATCTTTGCAATGGAGGTTATGTAGTTACTAGGGCACCAAATCCGGGTTACCGGAAGACCCGGAGAGACCGTGCAGATGGGCTAAGTGGCGACTTAGTACCCATAATGGCGCTATATTTGAAGCTAGGAAAGTACTGCCACATATGTTAGGGTACAACTGTTAGCTGCGAGTGTAGTGGGATGGCCTTGAGAGGATCCCCCACTCGAGTAACAGGGTGAAGATCACAATTACTGGATTAGTGATAAACGTTCTGGAGCCTCTCCTTGGAGGTCTCTATGGGTAAAGTGGTACAAACCTGCGCAGGGTCTAAAATCATGAATTCATGCCTGTCTCCTGGATTGGAGGCTACGGAAGCTAAGTCTGTCTCATAACAAGTGTTAGTAGCTCTTTTAATTAAAATTGCAACTCTTAAAGAAAACCCAAAAACCTATTTCTAATTAAAAATCAGATTTCGGGAGGAGGTAAGTTGCATTTGGGAAAGAAAGGAAAAACTCATATATTGCATTCTATTATTCCTTGCTGAGTACTCTGTACTCACTCTTGCTTATATACCCCCTTGATTAGAAGGTGAACTATATGGATCGGCCACCGAGGCCTGGAGCGAGGGTGATCCGCAGGACCAGGACTTACCGGCGGACGACGACTACCCGAGTGTCTACGACTACTACCAGGAGTAGTAGAGTCACTAGGAGGCCGTCGTCTGATAGTTGGCGGTTCGCAGGGTATTTTGGAGTTGTAATATAATTTTGGTGGTGTATGGACCTCTATGTAAATTATGAACTCATAGCCCGGTGTGGCTTCTGGATTGTAATATATTATGTTCATCCAGTCTCTAATTATTGTTCTGCTGCAACATTCTGAACACAGCGTAGTAGTCGACAAAACAACGGTACTCCCGCTATTTTGTTGGCCACTATGATGAGACTCCGCGTAATTAGCTTAGGGTGATGACACATTGGTTGTTAATTACCCTTTGTTAATCATGCGGGTTGCCACAATGGCCACATGATATCAATGCAGTCGAGAGAGGAGAACCCTCTATCGACGATGGGACCACGGCCGTCGATAGAGTTTGGGTCCAATAGGATTTCCTGGACCCCCTCTATCTCGATGGCCTAGTCCTTGCCGTCGACAATGAGTGAATTCCAGCAAAAAAATAAGCTCCTGAAATGGCTAAAAAAAAATCACAATTTAGCAGCTGCACCTAAAACCCAAAACAGCCCGACATTTCATAATTCCCCCGCATTGCACACATATTCATCCATAATCACATTTTCAAGTAAAAAAATAAGTAATATGTCACAAAATATAATAAAATCATGTCCATCCATCACATGTATGCATGCACAATCACATATGAAGCAAAACAAGTCCATCCACAAGTCAAGAGGGCGGTGGGTTGTCCCGTAAGAAGCGTGTGTAGTCCATCGGTGTGCTCCCAGACCCATTGTCTCCCTCAACGGAGTCGTTGCGCAGAGACGGAGCTGGAGCGGCCGATCCTGAAGCAGCACCAGGTGGCCGTCTGCCCGACAAGGCCTAGACATTCGTGACACATTAGGTAAAGACTTGCACGGTCGAAAGAAACGAAATGAGGTGGTCATAGTCACTTACCCGGCAAGTCTCGACGCCGCCTCCAACGCGAGGATCCTCGAGATCATCTCTTCATGTGCCCGCCTCTGCTCCTCCTCGCACTGCCGCTGCTCCTCCTACTCCGTCCTCAGGCTCGCCTGCAGTGCCTCTATCATCTGTCGCTGCTCCCTCAATCTATCCTTGTTCTCCCTGCGGACCTGTGCCTCAAACTCGCGCCGGCTCTCGGTGGCACCCTGAGAGGCCCGAACCTCGGGCATGTAATACTGCGACCTACAATTAAGATTAAGGACCGTGGTCAGTTTCCAAAATGAATGATTTGAAACAAATGACACGTTAATAGTAATTAGCTCACCTGAGGTGGTCCCCTCCTATCGCCAGCCTCCCGTGCACCTTGCGCCCTAGGTGCTTGTTGATCACCATTGGGTCGAGGGCGCATCCTCCTGGGAGCTGTTCGTATCGTGCTCCTGAGTGTATGCTTCCCGGTAGCGATCATGCGTTGTTTCGAGTTAAACTAAGAAAAACTACAAATCTACAGCTTCTTGTAGAGCGTTCTTCAGCTTGATAGGATGCAAGAAGCTCCTCGAGTGAAATCCCAAAATCAAAAGCTAGGAAGGACGCCAAATCCTAATTCTCCACGAAGAAAACTGCAATAAATAATTACACTATTATTAATGTCATCTCATTGAAAATAATAAGAACATTGAGAAATTAAATCACTATCCTTACCTTGATTTCTTGGCGGAAGCTAGACGTCGGGTTTTGGATTTTTGGCAAAACTATTTTGAATTTTGCTAACTTATCACTAAGTGCAAAAGACTTTTCACAAGAGAATGCAGAGAAGAAACTGCAAGTTTGCTAGTGGGGAAATGAGGGAGGTGCTACCGTATTTATAGGAACATTTTGTGATTTTTCAGATTTTTAGCCTGTTTATGGTTGGGTCGTGCCTACAGTGCCGGACCCAGGGTTCACAAAACCAGCGAAAACCGCTCGAAAACCGCGGTTTTCGAGCGTACCGCTCCGGTTCGAGATGCAAAACCGCTCGGTAAACCGGTCTAATTAAAAAAGAATTAAAAAAAATTTAAAAAATTTGAAAAAATTTGTATGTTCGGTTTTTCGTGAAAAACCCGGTTTTTCGCTTAAAACCGCGGTTTTTCGCGTAAAACCGCTGAAAACCGTTTTCGAAGAGGTCGGGTTAGTTTTTCGTGAAACCCTAACGGTTTTTCGTAAAAACCGAGCGGTTTACCGTGAAAAACCGAACGGATTTCAAATTTTTTCATTTTTTTTGGATTTTCCAACTCTTCGGTTTTTGACGGTTTTTAGCGATTTTTCGCTCGGTTTTTGCGAAAACCGTACCGGTTTTCGCGGTACGGTTTTGTGAACCCTGGCCGGACCAGGCTGGCCCTTTTGGCACGCCCATTTGGCTAGGGGTGGGCATTTAGTTAATTCGGGTTTTTTGGTTTGGTTTCTTCAATTTAAAAAGATTTTGATTTTTGTGAACGGTAAATCGAACCAAACCAAACAAAATAAAACACCTAACCGAATTAACCGAATAAATTTGGTTCGGTTAATTTGTTTTTTGGTTAACCGAATTTCCTGAACCAGCACTCTTGGTCCTGCAGCACACTGCGCACGTCAAAATACTCATCCATTATGCACTTCATCCATTATGCTACACACTGACAGAAAAATAGCTACCAATACTCATCCATTAACTATTCTATACTTAATATCAATGCATCCAGCGTAAATAGCTTCTTTTAAAGAAACTAAATTGTTCATCCAGGTTTGATGGAGTACGATATAACAAGAACTATCAATTTTTTCAATGTACCAGTCAATGGAAAAGAAGATAACTGCTAAACTCTAACTATTCGAAATACTTTCAGCTTTCAAGAATAGGGAAAAAAAACCTTTGGATATATCCTCTAACCAATCATCATCATAATTAAAAGTATGAAGGGGCAGTGTCCGATATTACAGAGCAGCTGGCAATTGCCTGAACTAATTGGCACAAGTTCTAATAACTGTATCGGGTTGTCATACTATGCAAGATACAAAATTGAAAGCAATATCTAGCAAATAAATTTTGAGGAGGTGGTCAGGTGGAGTTTCAGACTTTTAGTCACGCATATACACATATGTATACAACTGGGATTTCACTGACTACTTCACAATTGGGTTTCAGAATTTTAATCACGCATATACACATATGTATGTAACTCACTAACTCAGATTTGAAATTTTGAGAAGGTGGTTAGGTGGAGTTCTACCACACCACTCACCAGTCGGAGAGTTGGAGAAACCGAGGAAACGCAGAGGTGGAAGAGCAGACGGAGCCCGGAGCCCGCTTGGGGACAGATGACGATCGATGAGGGACTGGGGAGCATATCTAACGTCGGCTAGCGGTGGCACCGCCGCACTGCGGGAAGAGACGCCGACTGAGGGACGAGCCGAGTAGGCAGCATCGAGGGAGGAGCGTCGGCGCCGAGGGTTCGCCAGCTCGAGGCGGGACCGAGGCCGATGCCGAGGGAGGAGCCAGGATGCATCGAGGGCTCGCTGGCTGCGCCGAGGGTCGAGGACTTGAGGGGCGGAGCCGCGGAGAGGGAAATTAGGGAATGATTGAATGGCCTTATGGGTTATGGATGGCCGGAAAAATTGATAAAATACCACTCTCTAGAAGTGGCTTCGCTAAAAATGCCACTCCGCTGTCGTTGACAGGTGGGACCATCTGTGTCTATGACAGTGGGCCAGAGTGGCATTTTAGCGATGCCACTTATTGAAAGTGGTATATACGCTAATGGCCAATCAACTGACGTTGGGATCCTGGTATGGACCCACGTGTCAGTGACCTAACGTCAGAGAATTCGATGTCAAATAATCTCAATACAGGTCGGGCATCTGTGGAAGCCTATTCAGGGTTCGGTTTTTTCGATTTCTAATATTAAACAATCAATCTGAGTACTACAAACCGAGTAGAGTAGAAACACAGACCAAACAACCAAAAATAAAAAACTGACTTTCTCAAATAATTCGGTTCAATTTTTCGGTTTCCATTAAAGGCACAGTTCAGGACAGCTTCTAATTGTGTAGATTACGGATTATAACCAACTGTTTGGAGAAGCGACTGCTTAGAGAATCTGGCCGTTCAACAGTCTGTTCGAGAATCTGGTTGGCGGAGGAGCCGGCGGTCAGAGGAGCGCAGCGGGCGAAGGAGCCAGTGGGCAGAGGAGCGTGGTGGGCGGAGGAGCTGGCTGGCGGAGGAGTCGGCGGGCAGAGGAGCCAGTAGCGGAGGGGCTCGGCGGGTGGAGGAGCCGACGACGAAGGGGCTCGGCGGGCTCGGGCGTTCGCCAACCCTCGTGGCTCTCCCGAAGCATTAATTCTCTTTGAGCTGGTGGCGTGCGTACGGAGAGTGGAGGAGCTCGTGCGGTGGGCGGATGGGCCTCAGGCAAGCGGCGACCGTCGGGTGGAGGGGCTGCACGAGGCGCGACAGAATGGTGGTGGGCCAACGGGCAGTCGGATAGGTGGCCAGATGCCGGTAGAGGGACGCGCCAGCCAGCCTCCTCGCGTGGTCTGTGGGAGAATCAGCTCGAAGCTGTCCAAATTCTGATTCTAATTTTATGTGTAAATGTATTTTTTGATTGTGGAAGAAGCTGTCTAAACTTCTTTCATTTGATATATAATCCGTTTTTTTAGCGGAAGCTGAAAAGAACTGGGCAAATAATGCCCACCCCTACATTTGGCCACCTCCAGGTGCTGGCTTCTATCACAGCGCTAATTGGTGTTGGTTGTATCAGGTGCCAGACTTGCTAATGCTTCGTGCCGCGCGTGAAGCAAGGCCGCCGACCGGGTGCCTCCCTTCGATGGCAGCCGCAGAGCACTCCAAGTTCTCTCGCGGCCCCCCCTACCACCACCATGGCGGTTGCCGAGGTTGAACCCATTCCCGGCCCGGCCGCCAACCCTAACTCCGACAGGAAGAAGTGCGCGAGAGCGAGCCGCGCCGCCGCCGCAAGCACAAGAAGAACAAACCCTCTTCCAACGCCGCGGATGCGGGCGGGGACACCGAGGCCGACGAGGAGATCGCCGCCGATCCCAAACCCCAGGTACGGGGAACACCTCATGCTCATAGAGCTTTGGGTTGGTGATGGTTTTTGCTTGCCTCACGTTGGAAGCCGCAGGTGGAGGTGGAGTACGTGCCTGAGGAGGCCGACCTGGACGACGGCCTCCTCGCCGACTTCAAGACCATCTTCGAAAAGTTCACCTTCAAGGACGCCCCCGCTGCCGCCGAGGTATCCGAGTATCCAACACACCCCCATGTTTTTTCCCCTACCTTTGTAATCGACGATAAGCAAAACGCTATTGAATTTATCATGCTGCAAGTTTAGCCGCTTTTCAGTGAAATCAACACTCTCGTTGCCCTGCAAATCTGCAGTAATTTGATAATTGGTGGGATGGTATTTCGCTGATAGGATGTTGAGAAGAAGGATGAGGCTGGCACTGATGCGGCAAAGAAAGGGGCAGGATCCGATTCGGAAGATGACGAGCAGGAGACCCAACATACGAAGGAAGGGGGCCTGTCCAATAAGCAGAAACAGTTCATGTATATTTTCAAGTTCAGATTTTACATTTCCATGTTGTTTCTTTCAGGGACATAGTACCTTCTCCCTTGTCAAATTGGTACCTTTAGGAGCTGTGTGTTGTTTGAATTTCATTTATATTTCATAATTTCTAAGTGGCTATCCAAATGCATTTTTCAGGCATATATTGAGGAGGATAGCAAAAACTTGAAGCAGAAGCAGCGGGAGCGTATGCAGCCCAAAATGGGTAAGATGGATATAGATTATCAGGTCAGTTCATTCCCGTTGAATAGCAGTTGTGGCTTGTTGTTGATGAGGCATTGTCGCAATACAATGTGGTAACTAATAAAATGTGACACTTCAGCAAACGCAAACAGGTAGTAAATGAAGGGTGAGCTGAGAAGAGGTAGCTGATTGCCAAATTAGTTTACCACTCTTCTTGTGTACTCTGATTTTCGGCTAGAAAACTAAAGTTAGGCCACTTGTTACATAACTTCAAAATAAACAACATGATCATCATGTTCAAGTTAAACAGGAAAGCTGTAAACTACTTTATGGGATATTGTTTTGCCTCTTGCAATCTTTTCGTACATACAGCTAGGTGGAATGTTGGAGTACGAAGCTCTGACTTAGCACTGTTCGGACTACGTTGCACTTGCTGGTGTACTAGAAATAGATAGTGATTCAGTGTTATTGATAGTTTCTGCTAAAAAAGGATGGAGCTCGTGCTTTCAATAAATCATTATTTTTTTATGAAAGAAAATGCTCTGAAAATACAGCATTACCAACTCTATTGTCATTTATTTATAGCCTTTCTTCTTTGTCTTAATCTGGCTGTTGGTCCTACTCCATTGATTGATCTGAATGTTTTTCATGCCTTCAGGATGTGCCAAAATCATCGGGCAACAACCAGGAAAACTGGTCATCATTTAGTAGTGTCAATGAAAAATTGAACCATGTTCTAACTACAGACCGTGTTGGAAATCATGAGTCCACAGGACAAAGTGTGAAGGCCTTCAGTCATCCTCCTCCAAACAATGCAGCCATACTCGACCTGTTCAAAGAAAGCGATTGTTAACACCATTCATGTTATGCAAAGTTCTGCAGAAAGTGTAGAAAGCTCTTATGATCTGTTTTCTAATAATGAAATGGTGAGTATTCATGGTCTTTTAGTTAACTGTGGATGCCATTTTTTTTTTCTTTTGACATACACTAATGATTGGTGATCAGAACTCTTCATTTGAAACAGATGAAAACCATTCAATTAAATTAACTGGTGATAGCATTTTGATTGATTTCTACCATGGGCTGAGGGAAGAATCCTTGATAGTAATATCTTGGCATGTGAATGGTCTTAAGGTCAGTCATTGACATTCAATTACAATGTTATTGTGTTCTTTTTTGCTTGCTTAATATCTCAGTAATTAATAATGTGAATTCAGGAGGCCCAAAAGGGTGATGTGCTCTGCTGAAAATAGGTGACAGCAATTGGAAAGGAGATTCAGGTGTGTCTTGATTATGTTTTTATGTAGATCAGCCTAATCTTCTGAATTTATTAAAGCTTATCTTGTTCACTAGTCACTAGTTGTGGATGTCTTGTTATTTTGATGTGCATTAGCTGCACCTTGAGTCCTATTGAATTTATTTATTGCTATGGAACATCAAGTATATTGTCAGGAACTCGGGATCATCAACTCTAGGACTCGACAATATTGATTGATGGCACAAAATTGAATTAAACATAGTCCTTGATTCCCATTATCTATACTCCAGGAAATTTATGGAAAACTACAAGATTTTTCACTTCCCAAAGGCTTTTGCATAGAGGAACACCCTTCAAGGGATGTATGTCTTGATTAGAGAGACATATCACAGACGGTTCTTTAGAGACGTATCACGGACGGTTCTTGATTAGAATCGTCTTTGATGTGTTAGTTCCAAAACCATCTGTGATACGTCATTATTATCACTAACACATGGTTACAGATGATTCACAAAACCGTCTGTGATAAGATTTTTTGTACTAGTGTGGCCACAAGAGCCTGGAAATTGCCAATGCTCCGAAATCAAATCTTTGGTCCTAGAAATTTCTTGGTGAACCATATTAAACTGATAGGATTTATTATGTTTATAGAAGTATATTTGCAAGCAGACATACATGGCAAAACTTCTCTAAGGAGAAATGGTTTAACCATTTTTTACCGAGTTATAGATTTACAAGGATGAGATATCCTCCGTTATTTTTTCGGAATTGCTAATTTAAGAGCGCCCTCACCAAACCTTTAGTGAGGATACCCTTTCATTGTGATATATGGTAGCACCTCCTTCCTTCCCCCTCAAAGGCTCTTTCACCACGACACTTTGTGGCATCCCCTTTATCCCACTTCCCTTCCCCATTAAATTCCCCTCAAAGTCAAAAAAGTTTTCATTTTCAAAATTCCTCAGTTTTTGAATAAGAAGTATTTTTGACCATTTTTGAAAGTTTGCGAATAAAAAATTTTGAACCGAAAGTTTTTTGAATTGAAACATTTGGAACTAGAAGTTTTCTGACTCAAAAGTTTTGGAACCAAAAGTTTTTCGACTCAAGTTTTCGAACCAAAAGATTTTTCAAATCTAAAGTATCGAACTGTATGTTTTTGAAGTGAAAGTTTTCGAACCAAAAATTTTTTAATCGAAAGTTTTTGAAATTTTTCGTTCTGAAATTTCCCCTTGAAAATTTTCTAATTTGAAATTTTCCTAGCTAAAAGTTCTCGATTTGAAATTTTCCGAGTTGAAATATTGGTGGTTGCAAGATTGTTGATAGATGCATTTGGTAGACATATAAATTGGTGGTCGGTCTAGGTGTTATGTTGCATCGGTGAAACTTTTTCGTCTTAATTTAGGTGGTACTTAATTATATTAAATTGATACTAGTAGTGTGTACATGTCTAAATTAATGATTATCATATAAGGTTAATTTGGTGGAATTGGCACCCGCATATTCAATCGGTGGTTGTGTGCTACTTAAGCAACACATGTGCAATTGGATTGGAGCATCATGTATATTGGAGGATGAATTGTAGTTACTAGGATATTAGACTTGCACCATTAGAGGAGGTCTATACATTTATTTTTTTTATTGACAAATGTATGATTATGGGTCAATCATTGTGGTGTAGATATGACTAAATTGGTGGATATTATGTAATAAGACATGCATGCCAAATTGATGAGTCCATAGATTATCGCACCTTGCAAATAATATGGCTTGCATAGAAGATCTGTCCTAGGAGATTGGAAGTTGGTCCTCACACCCTTCTCATATGCATAGTTCTCGTATGTATCATTCTCATATGCATGACTCTTGTATAATGTTGGCATATATGTCGTTTGTACCCGAAGAGTAGTAACTTCGGATTTATTTCCTTGTATGTGTCATGTTAGCGTTGGAGTGTACGTGCAAATCATGGGACTACATGAGAGATCTGGGACTATATAACGTAATGTAACATCCCAAAAATTCACAAAGTTGAAATACAAAGTTGCCAAGTTATTTTTTGAGTTTATTATGAATTTTAAGCATTTCTTGGATTTTCTAGAAGTTTTGACATTAAGAAAATTCTTTTCAAATGACATAGTTATGGTTTCTGATTTTCAAATTTCAAATTTAGAACATCATAAAGTCTAGTATATTTTATTTAAGTTCAAAATATTTCAAGGAGCTTCTTCAAAAATATTTATAAATTTTGGAATTTAATTGATGCTTCTAAAAAATCAAACACTAGATTTTGCATTAAAATAGAAGAACTAAAAGAATTTTTAAGACAATCATAGAACATATTATGCTTTGAATGTTTTATAGAAACATTAGTGTCGCCCCAAGATCATACCACGCAGCTACCCACACCTCTAGCACATATTTAAGGGCTCCCATGACCGCCCAAGCTCCCTCGCATTCCCTTACACCCTCTCCTGCCCAGAGGCAACACTGTTCACCGCCATGTACTGCCATTGCCGCCGAGAAGCTCTCCGAGCAGCCAAGCCCAATTGGCTCACCTGGTATGCTATTCTTCAATTCTTTCAATCCAGAGCACCCTCACAGTCCCCTAAGCTTGTTCCCCACCTTGAATGCAACTCGATCCGCTCGAAGCACCACCACCATGGTCACCTTCTCCAATCATGGTCAGCGTCGCCCGCACTCTCCGGTGATTTTTCGTTGCTGCCAAGCACATAAATGGAACCCCTTGGCCCCTAGATGCTTTCCCCTCACTTGGCCAAGCACGACACATGTGCTACTCCCTCCACTGCACGCCATTAGCGCCACTACTCAGCTTTGCCCCTAGCACGCTCCGGTCATCCCTGGCATCTACCAATGGTTCCCTTGGACTCCCCTAGGTCTCCTCTAGCTAGCCTGACCATTCACTTAGCATGATTCGCCACCATTCGCCGTCGGCGAGCTTCGCAGAGCCTTTGCCCTATTATGAGTCTATGATAGGTGGGACCTACATGTCAGGCACACACGCACAGCTCTCTCACAACACAATGAGTCACTAACATGTGGGCCTAGCTGTTAGAAATGTTATTAAGTTAGGAAATAATCTAATTTACTTGGTTTTAAAATTATGTGCCACTGACATGTGGGCTAGCCAGATAAATAAGTAAGTTTAAAACCCGAAATAGTATTTAAGAGTGATGAGTCACTGACATGTGGACCCACATGTCGTTCACTTAGAAATTAAGTTGAAATCGAGAAAAATGAGAAATATGTTGTCAATTCAAGAAAGAATACGTTTCTATTGAAAGACGTATTTTCCATAAAACACGCCTTCGATGTCACCTCTTTTTCCATTTTAGGTATTTTCCAGTAGATTAAAATTCAAATGCTCATAACTTTTGCGAATTAACTCCAAATTTAGTGAAACCAGTTTCTAAATTTTTCAAAATCTAGTTTTTCCTGTTTCTACAAAACAATTTTTTTATTTAGTCTCTATTTGAATTCATTTGCTTCTTATTATCGCTATACAATGAGCTGTGTGTAGATACGACGCTCTAGAAACTTTCATCACCGACCCTGAAACCACTCGAGAATTCAACGAGCAAGGCAAGAACCTCTTTTGACCATGTGGATCCTATTATGTCACTTAAATTATGTTGTTTTTTATCAATTTATGAATGCATGTGTGTATTTTCAGTAAATTTGCTATATTATGGGTACCAGTAGTTATTCATACTTGTTGCATGAAACTTCCTTGATAAATACGTGAATGTCAACCTTGAAAACCATAAGTTAGGGATTAGACATGCAATAACATCAAATTTGGGTATACTCGAATATGTAAATATTTGCTTAGCCATGCTTTATGTTATGAATAGCATTTGTATTCAACATGAGGCCAATGAGCCAGTATATATATGTACACGAGGGTATGGAAGGAAAGTCTATATAAGGCAATATCTATACAATGCATTAGCAATCTCTTATATTAGGTAACTAGAATATTGCCTAACACCTCCCCTCAAACTCATGGTGGATCTGCAATGAGAGTTTGGAGAGATAAAAGCTATGATGAGCTCTAGTTTGTGTTTTCGTGAAGAAATCTGCCAACTGAAGATTTGAAGGCACATACTGAAGAGTCACAACCTGATTCTTTACTTGTGACCGCATATAAGAAGCATCAACACCAATATGCTTGGTGAGCTCATGCTTCACTGGATCTCGAGCAATGCTAATAGCACATGTACTGTCAAATAAAAAAGGAGTCGGTGTGAAACATAAACATCAAAATCCTCAAGTAACGACCGTAGCCAAGTAACCTCTGCTGTCAAAAGAGCCATAGCCCGCAACTCAGCCTCAACACTTGAACGAGAAACTGCTGTCTGTTTTTTAGTCTTCCAAGCAATAAGAGAATCACCAAGACAAACACAGTAAGCAGAAAAAGACCGACGATCGGAACGATCACTAGTCCAGGTAGCATCAGAGTATGCCTGGAGCTGTAAAGAGCTGGATCGTGGAAAGAAAAGACGGTGAGACATAGTTTCACGAAGATATCATAAAACACAAAGAAGATGACTATAGTGGAGCTGAGTGGGAGCAGAAATGAACTGACTCAAGATATGAACTGAATATGAAATGTTAGGAAGAGTGACACCAAGGTAAACAAGACTCGCAACAAGATGGCGATAGCGAGTAGGATCCTCAAGAGGTTCACCATCAGTAGATCGAAGGTGAACATTGAGCTCCATGGGAGTGTCAGCTGTACGTTGATCAGTGAGAGAAGCACGATCAAGAAGATCCTGGATATACTTTTCTTGGGAGAGAGAAGCCCTCAGATGTAGAAGAAACCTCGATCCCAAGAAAGTAGCGAAGGGGACCTAGATCGGACATGAAAAACTGCTCACTGAGATGAGCCTTTATAAAGGCAATATAGTGAGAATCTTAGGCTCGATTGGCTGGTGTGAGTGCTGCTCAACTAGCCAGCCCGCGTTCGAGCGCCGCTCGATGCGGGCGCGTGAGGAGGTGAGTACTGCGCGTGTGTGCTTGTGTGGGGTGCGTGTGTGTGCACGTATTTTGCTCGTCTGTTGTTCTTCCTTCTATAATGAATGCCAGAGCTCCTGGTCAATCTTAAAAAAAACATATAGAAGGAGAAGAGTCCGACCACGAGATTAAGGCCCCGTTTGGTACGGTTCCAGATTCTAGTAGAAACGGAAACGGTTCCAGATTCTTGGTAGAAACGTTTCAGGTAGAATTAGAATCACTTTCTGCAAACCGTTTGGTACGGTTCCAGATTCTAGTAGAAACTAGTAGAAACGGGGTTGAAGGCGATTCAACCCCGGTGTGGAAAAAGAAGAAACGTTCCGAGTTTTAGCCCGTTTGATTGGGTTTCTCCCAAATTCTAGTAGAAACACCTCGGTTCCAAGTTGCCAAACGGGGCCTAAGTGTGAACAAAGAGCGCAGGATTATGAGCACTAACAGAAAAACCAGCTGCAGTGATCACAGAAGAATGACGCTCAAACTGAGCACGAGGGGTTTGCTTAAGCCCATAAAGAGAGCGACGAAGCCGACAAACTATGCCCTCAGGAACGGAACAGAATACCCTAGTGGTGGCTGCATATAGACCTCATAGAACTCACTATTAAGAAAGGCATTCTTAACATCAAGCTGAGAGATGGACCACTTACGGACAGAGGCCACAACAAGTAGAGTGCGAACAGTGGTCATGTGAGCCACAGGTGCAAAAGTTTTATTATAATCACGATCATGCTCCTGTTGAAAACCACGCGCCACAAGACGAGCCTTAAAGCGCTCAATAGAACCATCAGAATGAGTCTTAATCTTATAGACCCACTTGCATGTAATGGGACGAACACGTGAAGGAAGAGGTACAATATCCTACGTGCCAGTGTGCTCAAGGGCAGCAAGCTCTTCTGCCATCGTATGCTGCCATTCCTGATGAATAACAACATCACGATAAGAAGTCGGCTGGGCAAAAACTGCAACAGTAAAGCCAAGGCGCTCAGGAGGCTGAATAGACTGGCGATCGCAAAGAGCGTAGCGAGGAGGAGATACGAAGGAAGATGGCTTAGTAGGAGAATCCTCAACTCGCGAGCGACGAGTATAGTATAATAAGGGGGAACTATATCATGAGAAGCCTAGTGAGGAGGCACTGGTGGTGAAGAAGACACCAAAGGAGAGACCGGCGATGGAGACGCCAACCGTGGAAAGGGAAAAGTGACAACAGGAATATCTGGAAAGGTCAGGAAAGAAAGTGGCTCGACAAGAGATGCTGGAGTGGATGGAGGACGAGGGTAGAAAGGACGAGATTCATCAAAAGTAACATCCCGAGAGATCCGCATCTGTCGACCAACAAGATCCCAACAAGGATATCCCTTATGCTCAGTACTATATCCCAGAAAAATGCACTTAACAAACTGAGCGGTCAGCTTATTGCATTCACGAGGTGCAAGAAGAACATAGCACACACATTCAAAGAGGCGAAGATTAGAATAATTAGGAGGAATGCCACACAGACGCTCAACTGGAATTCCACCCTGAAGAGCAGAAGAAGGCTGAGTGTTAATCAAGTAAAAGTGCAATAGAAACAGTTTCAGCCTAGAAGTGAGGTGTAACAGCGGAAGCAAGTAAGAGAGCACAAGCTGTCTCAAGAAGATGACGATGCTTGCATTCAGCTACACCATTCTGAGTATGAGCACCAGGACAGGAAAACTGAGAAAGAGTGTCCTGCATAGCAAGAAAAGCACAAAGGGCTCCTGACAGATGCTCTCCCGCTGAGTTAGCACGAAGAACATGAATGGAAGAATCAAACTGAGTACAGATCATGGTGGCAAAATTCTTATAGATGGATAAAACCTCACTACGGGAAGACAAAGTATATCCAGGTGTGGCGAGAGAAATCATCTATAAAAAGAATATAATGTATATGACCCCCTTTTGAAACAAAAGGACCTGGACCCCAAACATCAGAATGAACAAGATCAAAGGGACGCTGGGATACAGACTCACTGGAAGGATATGGAAGTTGTAGCTGTTTACCAAGCTTTTAACCCGTACAGTCTAAAGAGGTACACCAGATAGATCTTAAAAGACCACGACGAACTAGAGAAGACAACCGTGAACCACAAAGAGTTAAACTATGCAATCAACCACACTTCTATTCACCATGAGCAGAGAATATATATTACAGCAGAGAGGAATCGTGGCCTCAACTACTGGGCGACATGCACGGCACACGCAGGAGTGGCATGCAGCCCTTGAGACCCGGTGGATGCTCAATTGAAGAGAACGTTGGACCTAGTCCTGGATCCTACAAACAAGGGCTAGCGTTGAGCAGTTCGTTAACAGCCCCCCGCAGTCACAGCATCATTTGGTGTGATGTTGAGACTGGATCTGAAATCAAGAAACAAACTCGACGGTAGCCCTTTAGTGAAAATATCTGCGAATTACAACGACGTAGGTACATGTAGCACACGAGCTTCCCCAAGAGCAACTCGATCACGGACGAAATGTAAATCAATTTCCACGTGTTTAGTGCGTTGGTGCTGCACAGGATTGGAAGATAAATACATGGCGCGAATGTTATCGCAATAAACAACGGTTGATTTGGTAGGAGGATAGTGGAGCTCAGAGAGAAGTTGGCGAAGCCAACATGATTTAGCTACACAATTGGCAACCGCACGGTATTCAGCTTCCGCACTAGATCGAGAAACTGTGTGTTGCCTTTTAGAGGACCAAGAGATGAGATTAGGGCCGAGGAATATGCAGAAGACAGAGGTAGATTTCCGCGTATCGGGGCATCCTGCCCAGTTGGCATCGGAGTAGGCAACTAGATCGGTAGAGGAGGAACGGTAAAGCTGAAGTCCGAAGTGAGAGGTGCCCTTAATGTAGCGAAGAATGCGCTTAACAAGATTGAAATGTGGTTGGCGCGGGGCATGCATGAACAAGCAGATTTGTTGGACAACATATGATATGTCGGGGTGAGTGAGGGTGAGATATTGAAGTGCGCCGGCGAGACTGCGGTAGAGTGAAGGATCAGGGAAGAGATCACCATCAGAGGCAGAAAGTTTGGAGCGAGTATCTATGGTAGTGGTGATCGGTTTGGAGTGGAGCATGTCGGCGTGGTCAAGGATCTCCAATGCATATTGTTGTTGAGAGAGGAACAGACCAGAGGCGATGCAATGAACATTGATGCCTAGGAAGTGATGAAGGTCACCGAGGTCAGTCATGGAGAACTCGGTATGGAGGGAGGATATGAGGGAAGAAAGAAGGTCAGAGTCACTAGACGTGATGATTATATCATCGACATACAAGAGAAGATAAACGAGGGAGGATCCTTGGCGAAGAACAAACAGGGAAGAGTCACTCTTAGACGCTGAGAAGCGTAAGGACAGGAGATGAGAGGTGAACCGAGTGAACCAGGCCCGAGGGACTTGTTTAAGGCCGTAAAGCGATTTGTGGAGAAGACAAACGTGTGATGGATGAAAGGAGTCCTGAAATCCGGAAGGTTGAACAAAATAAATAGTCTCATCAAGATGGCCATGGAGAAATGCATTTTTGACGTCCAATTGTCGAATTGGCCAGTTGTGTGAGATGGCGAGACTAAGAACAGTACGGATAGTTGCAGGCTTAACGACAGGGTTGAAGGTCTCGCTGTAATCAACGCCGGGAACTTGGGTGAAGCCACGGAGCACCCAATGCGCTTTGTAGCGAGCCAGGGAGCCATCCGGGTGAAGTTTGTAGCGAAAGATCCATTTCCCAGTAACGACGTTGGTGTTAGGTGGTCGAGGAACTAGAGACCAAGTGCCATTGCGCTGTAAAGCCTGATATTCCCCTGCATGGCAGCGTACCAGTTGGGATCCTTGAGTGCAGCACGGTATGAGGAAGGAATGGGTGAAATAGCGGTAGTGGTATGCATGGAGTGAATGGTTTTCGGCATGGAGAAACCAGACTTAGTGCGAGTGTGCATGGGATGGGAATTAACAGGCGGCTGTACTGGGACAGATTGAGGTGGGAGGGGAGGCGCAGGTGTCGGTGGCTGAATGGATGTGCATGGGACCTTCGTAGGGGGTGAGCTGGAGGCGATGACTGGTGAGAGTGATGACTGCATGGGTTGGCTGTCGATTGAAGGGGAGATGGATGGCGAGCCGGGAGCTGAACACGGAGTGATACTAGGTGGCATGGGAATGACGTTGCTGAAACTAGGAAAGAGCGCAGGGGTAGGCTCAGAATTGGTAGGTGTGGTCTCAGGAGTGGACACAGGCTGATAGGGGAAAACGTGCTCAACAAACGTGACATGGTGTGAGATAATGACACGACGAGTAACAAGATCCATGCAGCGATATCCTTTCTGCTCAAGCGCATTGCCGAGGAACAAGCAGCGGGTGGAGCGCGGCGCCAGTTTGTGCGCGGATGTGCTAAGCAGATTAGGAAAGCATAGGCAGCCAAAAACACGAAGGTGATTGTAGGAGGGATGGCTGCCGTGGAGAAGAAAATGAGGTGTGTGGAACCGGATGGCTTGAGAGGGACGGAGATTGAGAAGATGTGTAGCCGTGTGCAAGGCTTCAACCCAAAATGGCGGAGGGAGATTGGCCTGGCAAAGTAGGGTCCGGACGACGTCATTTGTAGTGCGAATTGCACGTTCTGCGTGGCCGTTCTTGGAGAAGTATGCGGGCAGGAGAGACGCAAGATCATGCCATGAGAGGAAAGGTAAGACCGAAGGGTGTGATTTAGAAACTCACCACCATTGTCGCTCTGTAAGCATGAGACAATGACGCGAAATTGCGTGGACACATACTGAAAGAAACGAAGAAGGGTCGAGGATGTGTCAGATTTATGACTTAAAGGAAAGGTCCAGGAGAAATGAGAGAAATGATCAATTATTATTAATACTTGTAGCTGGAAAAACTACAAACAGGTGAGGTCCAAAGATCGCAGTGGATGAGCTGAAAAGGTGAAACACTAAAAGTAGAAGACGCTGTAAAAGTAAGACGTCGATGGTGGCCTAATTGACATGCCTCACAGACAGTGGGATGGCAGACAAGTTATTACAAGAGGGAAATGGCAAATATGATGACAATTTTGAAAGTGTGGCTGCGGAGGGGTGTCCAAGCCGACGGTGCCACAATTCTCATTGAGTGGTGGCGTTGAAGGCGATGGGGAAGGTAACAGCGGAGCCATGGAAAGGGTAAAGGTCGCCATCACTAGTGGAGCGCATGAGAGTGCTCTGGGAAGCCAGATCCTTCACAGAAAAACCATAAGGGTCAAATTCAATAGAGCAGTCATTATCACGAGTGAAACGACGAACCGAGATGAGGTTTTTAACAATGCCAGGAGAGAAGCACATTGCGAAGGTGAAAAGGTCTAGCTGTGAGTAGAAGAGCCGCAGGCTGTGATAGGAAGTTTGGAGCCATTTCCAACAATGATATGCTGAGGAAGATGAAGGGAATTTAGGGAGCAGGAGGAGAGAATACAGGGTTATTTGCGATGTGGGAGGAAGTGCCAGTATCCAAAATCCAATCGGGAGTACCTGCAGTGTGTCTCTGAGTTGCTTGCAGCGGAGGTGATCATCGAGTGTTGGTCCCAGGAGAGTTGTGACGTCGGTGGCTGCATCATCTGGTAGAGCGTGGAGGGGACTGCGACGTTGGAGAAGTGAGCCGGGCCGCTGGAGTGGAAAACGGGGTAGGCCTATGTGGAGCAGGTGGTCGCGATCCGAGAACGCCGGCGGAGTTTGCTGGCACCATTGGACGGAGAGGACCTGGTGCTGGCGTGAAGTAACCCAGCATGGACTGGTGTTCTTGATGCGCCGATCCGTAGTTGTAGGAGCCGCCGAAGTTGGAGTGGATGCCGGAGTTGTTGCCATTGTAGTAGAAGAAGCCATGGCCGCGACCTCGCCCCCGGCCACGACTTCCATCGCGGCCACGGTAGCCGTCGCCGCCGCGACCGGATTGATGACCGTGACCCAGTGATGCACCCTGTTGATGAGGGTTAGGCTGGTGCTGGTTGACAGGAATGCCAGGATGAGGCAGATTGGCGACGTGGAGTGCGGCGGCAGCCTCCTGCTTGGCGCGTTTGTCGATGGAGACCACCTCTAGTTGAAGACGAGAGCGTACTTCAACAAAGGAAGGGAGAGGGTCCTAGTTTTGAAGAACAGTGGAGATCATCTTGTATTTGTCACTTAGGCCTTCAAAGAGCTGCAAGGTTAGTGTGTGGTCTGAAATAGCCTCATCAACATCAGCAAGAGAATCCGCAAGGTTCTTCAGTTTGCGACAATATGCTGTGATGCTCATGTCGCCCTGTCGGAGAGATCGAAACTTAGCGCTGATGTGAAGAGCACGGCTGGGCTTGCTGTGATGGAAGAGTTTGTACAGCTGCGTCCACACATCGTATGCAGTGGAGTTGGGAGTCATCACAATCTCCAGCAGTTCGTCAGAAATGGTGGAGTAGAGCCACAAGGAAATGGTGACGTCGGCGCGGTGCCATTCAATACTCGTGTTTGGGATCGGAAGACTCGTCGACGTGCTCACGCACCTCGTGTTTGCTCAGAATGTACAACATGAAATTGCGCCATTTTTGGTAGTTGGTCGCAAGATCTAACTTGAATGGAATGTAGCTAATGATATTCACATGATGGATGAAGAGAAAGGAACGACAGAGGTGGAGCTGTGGGGATTGGGAACAAGAGAGGTGGGGAGGGTTTACAGTCGCAGTGGGGATGCCGAAGGAGATTGCCGCATTGCGGTGAAGTTCACTGGTCTCTCGTGCTGGATCAATTGTCTCTTCACTCATGGAGGAAGGTGGAGGACGAACAACTGCTCTGATACCAAGTTAAAGCATGCAATCAACCACACTTCTATTCACCATGAGCAGAGAATATATATTACAGCAGAGAGGCAGCGGAAGGAAGGCGAAGCCAGTCAAGCTCCCAAAGACGCTGAGTCACGGCGGCGAGGGCCAGTCTCAACCAGAGACCCTGTGCGGCGATCCTGAACACAACAAGAGTCTGAATCGTGGATAACACGACAGCCATGATCAGTGAGTTGACCAGCAGATATGAGCTGTATGGTTAGTTTAAGAACATGAGAAAGAACAATAACATGAAAAGAGGAAAACAACAAATCTTCCTGCAACAGAAAGAGAAGTACCATCTGCAGTTTGCACAGTGATAGGAGAAGCAAGAGGACTAATGGAATGGAGACTTGTGGGATTAGATGTCATATGAAAAGAAGCTCCAAAGTCAAGAATCCATGGTGTAATACCTGATGAGGAAGGTGGTTTCTCACTGGAAGACTTAGTAGCAGAACCAGCAGAACCTGTCGGTGTAGAGGCAGCCATGCGACATAGTAACGTAAGAATCTCCTGAGTGTAGTTAGAGCCAACAGAGGTTCGCTGAGGGGAGGCGCCCAAGAGTCCAGTGCCCTTAGAAGGGCGGCTATCTCGACGAGCAAGATATTTTTTCTTCCGGTAGTAGAACTGCTCCACATGTCCGTTCTTGTCACAGCAGGTGCAGTGAAGCCCCCACCCCTAGTAGTCGAAACTGGAGTAGGCGACACTGACGGAGGGGTAGAACAAGGCACCTTCAAGACTGAGGGAGACTCATAGACCCGCACCACGAAGACGAGTCTCCTTGATACGAATAGCTACAAGGGCCTCCAACAGGGTCACACGAGGATAACGAGCAAGTAGCTGGGCACGAATCTGCTCAAATTTAACCCAAAGACGTGTCAGGAAGTTGTAGATGCAGCGAAGCTCCAAATGAGAATGCTGACGTTGACAGAACTGGCAAGTGCGGCAAACCTTCGGTCCTAAAGAATCAAGCTGACGCCAAACCAAAGACAGCTGCGCATAGAACTCATCCACGGTAGAATCACCCTGCTGCAGCGACTGCTCCTGTTGCACAACAGCAAGGTACAGAGAATCGCCAGCATGCTTATAGCGGTCGCAAAGATGCGCCCACATCAACTGCGCCGAAGACAGCGACAATGTTGCCAGTGAGATGCACCTCCATGCTAGCAACCAAAATAGGGGAGGCACGAGCATCTTCATCAATCCATGTCTTGTAAGCAGTAAACTGAGTTTGAAAAGACTCCACAACATCAACATAATCATTAGAGGCCTTCTGTCGAGTAGCATCATCGGCCTCCTTGGGAATAACAGGTGTGATAGGGGGAGCAACACGAGGCGGACAAGATAGCTCGCCGGTAAGAAACTCCCACAGGCGCTGACCACGCATGTGAAGGCGCATATGAAGAACCCAGTCTCGATAATTGAGACCATCGAAGATAACTGGGCAGCGAGGAACATAAATAGTCCCAAAAGAAGAGCCTGTAGACGACATCATTTTTTTATCGGAACTCAAACTTCCTTGTAACCAACCGACTGTGGGATCTACTTGAGTTCCGATTGGTCACATAGCGCATGAACACAACCCGACTTGAGGCGACCGACGACGGTTACCGGTGACGGCAGATCAAAACCGAAGGCTAGCCGGCCTGGGAGGAGCTGTCGACGGACCAAAGACGGCGAGCCGAAGATGAAGACCGACGGGCGGAGAACGGCGCTGAAGCGCGCCGATCTAGGCTGGCTAGCATGGAGACGCGCGGAACAAAGGGGGCCAGCCGAGGAATGGCACAGAGGACCAGATCTGGGCGGCCGACGACAAACACGCGAGAGCCGATGACGGGAGGACGAGGTCCAGGAGATCTGGCGGCGCAGATCGGAAGGTCGTGCGCGGAGGATGACACGCGAAGGACGGCCACCGGTTGCTGCCGCTATTGCGTCGTCCCTAGGACGATCGAGGCAACACTGATGAGATCGGGTTGGGCAATCAGAGGTGACGAGAAGAGTCGCCGAAAAAGAAACCCTAGCCCTAAAAACTTGGCTCTGATACCATGTTATGAATAACACTTGTATTCAACATGAGGCCAATGGGCTAGTATATATACATTTACATGAGGGTATGGAAGGAAAGTCTATATAAGGCAATGTCTATACAAGACATTAGCAATCTCTTATATTAGGTGACTAGGATATTGTCTAACACTTTAGTCTTGGGAGAATAAATGGTTGGTTACACTATTTGTTTAGGGAGGCGAGTTTTTGTATATGGAGAAGGTTGTCTATATTATTTTGATATAAAAATTGAAAATGAAAACTAGGTTTGACGCAGGCGAGATATTGCAATAGCTTGAAGTGCGAGGGATGTTCTTGCACGTAGTGTAGGGAGAGAGTTCTCGCTCGGGTCGACTTAAGGACCGAACGTAGTTTTATATAATCCAAGAATATTCAGTGCAACCACGTGCTATAATGTGGTAGGCTTAACCTATTAAGTTGCTTGGGTCTAGCTTTCATGTTGGAAGGTTGTAGTAGTGCGGGCAATCCGGGTAGGTTTGCTCGTAGGAGCGTCCACACAGAGGGGTGGAATCAACACTTACCAATAAAACGGTGCATGCCTTGCTATGGGGGCAATTCAGTGATTTTTGATATTTTTAAAAGGGTTGAATCGTAAATATTTCTTGGAAAAGCCTTTGTTTCAGATTTTATGTCAGCGATTGGCAATGGTTGAATTGATACTCACAATTATGGAGGACTGTGAGTTATTTATGATGCTATTCATACTTGCTATTTACATAATAGTAAAACTTGCTCTTAGAAATTTCGTTTACAACCTATTACTTGATATTCATGTTTAAATTTGCTTTATGCAAATGAACCTGTTAGCCTTTGACATAGCCAACATCTCTACTATTCTAAAGCAGCACTTGGTGGCAGTGGTCCGTTCTTCCCACGTCATTAATTGCCGCTTAATTGCCCTGCTTAATTGCCCTGCTTAATTGCCCTACGCAAGAAACGAAGCGTTGCTTTAATTAGCCAGCTTTCGCAAGAAACGAAACGTTAAAGATAGATGTTTGATCTTGTGAAATAATTTTTTTAATTTTTTAATCTTTATTTTTCGTTATCAATTTTGTTTTTCGTAGCAATGCACGGGTATGTAACTAGTATATCTAAAATTTTGTGATACACTACAAATCTTCCTGAGTACAAAAGTACTCGCTGCTGTTAATATTCAGTAGGCGAAGAAATAGAAAACCCCGACGACACACTATACCGCAGGATACGGGGGTTTTGCTGATGAGTTCTTCTAGGTCTTATCCTTGTTAGTTGCCTAAGGGATAGCTATGCGCATACTACTGGATTCTATATTTTCCGATGCACTCTGTTCGGCCCTTGTAGGTCTTATTGTATAATTACCTTCCGCTATTGTACGTACAATATTGTGTATGGATGTAATGATAATATTGTAAACGTATGTACTAGCCACTGATCATGGGATTAGTACTGTGTGCACATAGTACATTCTCGGTATTGCAAGCCAGAAGAGAGGGTCCCCACAAGATGTTAATAATTAGTGTTTATAAAGTATATTTGCAAGCCAACAAACTTAGCAAAACTCCTCTTAAGAGGGTGAACGGATTAGCCATTAGTTTCGAGATATAGATTTACAAGGATGTTAGATATCCACATTTAATTTTTCCAATAAATTACCAAGTGTAGCATATTTACAAGGATCGAGATACGAGACATCCATATTTAATTTCTTCGATAAATTCCAAATGAATCATAACAAAAATCTTTGGCAAATCTTTTCCATGCAATCTGCACATTACAGAAATAAATAATACTTCCTTCGTTTATAAATATAAAGCGTATTTTAACTTTGCACAAGGCTTAAGGTTACGGTGAAATTGAGAGACATGAGAGGAAATGACTTGCATACCCCTCTTAATTGTCTTGGAAGATGAGAGATCATACTTTGTGTGGGTGGTAATGAATAAATGCATATGGTTGAGAGAGAATAAATAGGGGTATAATAGGAAAGGCTTGTTAAATCTACATGCAAATCTTATATTTCTAAACAAGACCATTCAAACTATAGGTTTTATATTTATCAACGGAGAGAGTATATAATAGCAATTAATTTTATTTGCCCAGCCGACAACAGAAAAATTAATTGCACATCAACAAATAAAAGATACAGAAATTAAATGCACATCTGCCCCAATGCCTATAAATACCCGTTAGTCCACTACACAATTGGCTCCATCTCGTCGGGAACACATTCGTGGATAGCCAGGTCGCCGCAGCCATGGATGGACTCGGCATTCGCCCTCTCTTCCCCTACCCCTGCCCACTGGTAACAAACTCTAGCTAGCTAGCTTGGTCTCTGTTATGCATCGTCAACATATATGTGGTTTTGAGTCTAGTTCTTGCACTGTTTTGTGTGTATACGCTTTGATTTCGTTGGTGTTTGGGGTTCCTGACTTTGTAGTCGTTCTTTTCGCAGTTCTATGGAGTCGGAGCGCGAGGCGAGCTTATGGCGTCCTACATCAGCGACGAAGGGAACATGGTGGTGTGGCCGGTTTCTCCAGCCGGACAGTGGTCCTTCGTTCAGACAGGGCCGTCGCGCCCCCTTCCGGCGGTGATGTTGCAGGTGAGAGGTGACCAGCTGGAAGCAACCATATATTGCTTCTTAGTTTCTCTCCAAATTTGTTAATGCGAATCTGTAGCTCGATTTGCTTTTTAGCGAAGAGCCGATCGAGAGAGGATGAAATCTTAGTGCGAATCGAAGTTAATAAATGAAAGGAATTAATGCATATGAAATGGGGTTTCTTGGGTTGCTATTAATTTCTCTTTGATGATCATACATGTTTCTCTGGGTTACATACAGGCTGCAGAATGGATGATGATTGGTGGGGGGCCTGCCGGTGGTGCACAGATGGTTGATCCTGCCATGCTGTTCAGCGGCGCTCCGCTGCCACAGCTGAACGGCGGCACTGGCGTTTTCTTGCCAGCGCCTTGCCCTATGTCTCGTCCCACGGTGTACCAGACACCCAATTTCCCACCCATAGCCCCTGAGGAAGGTAATGCAATTCATTCCCACCCAAAACACCGATGGTTACCGCTAAACAGTTGAGCAGAATCAAAGAAACGTCCCTCAGATTATTTGGTAGGAGTATAGGGGAGTATATTTGGAATGGTGTGAGGTTTAATTGTTTTATTTATTTATTCTGAAGAAAGAGGTAGGAGCTCTACCATTCAATTGATAGGGAGAAAAAAGAGTTACCACTAAACCTGGGGAAACCGGTTAGGGGTTAAGTGGGTTACCGCATTAAGAACCGGGGGAAAGAAAAAACAAGATAACTAGGAACACGCTCCTTGTCACCAAAAGCACTCTGACTTTACTCCTCTTCCGTTGCTTTGTTTGCCACAGACTGCGCGCCGTGGTCATTTGATTTTGGAAGACACCTGTTTGTTTCCTTCCGGATGTTCCACGTGGTGTACATTGCCACACCATTAAAACTACGTTGGATCTTCAGTATAACTTTTGCGGCACCATTCTACAACGGTTTTTATTGTTTTAATGCATCCGAAACACCAAAGACTTGGCTTAAATGATACTCCAGCAGATCATGCGACCGTTTCTTGCATGCAATATAGATCCTGAATAATCTTTATACGAGTAATAGTGAATGCAGTATCACAACTCCATAGATAGCAGATTACATAGAGGATCTGATTTGATCTTAACCTGGACAGTATTGCTGTAACCTTTAATATATATCTAGCCTTCAGGTTTTCCAAATCTGACGGCTAGAAACAAGAGTTACAGTGTAGTACTGATCGCCATTAATTGCATCGATCTACATGCATCTAGCATACTTTCTACTTAAGAATTACTACTAACTACTTGAACGTACATTGTTATATATGTGCAGATGTGAGGCATGGAGCCGTTGTCAGGAAGCTGGAACTGAAGGCAGCTGCAGGCAAGGAGATGATCAAGCATGACTTGCCGATGAAGGCAGGTCCTAGCAAGCTTATGTTGAGGCAGGATAATCTGAAGGCAGGTGCTGTTAGGAAGGAGAAGCAGCCGAAGCCGCAGCACAGGAAGCCGGAGGCCACGGCGAGGAAGAAGCATCCTGCAATGGCGGCTGCACAAACGGAGCCGCTGCAGAAGGGTAAGAACAAGGTGGAGGATGAGGAGGCAACCGCCACTGAGGTGGATGACTTCCCTGAGATCGCGCTGCTGCCGGAGGAATGGACATACTGATCCACTCTGTCATCTGTCCGTGCATGCGCTATTGCAGGCTGGTAGCTAGCAGAAGGAATTGAATAAGACAGCATCAGTAATAATGCATGGTGTACCGGTTAATAATAAGCTGAGACTGGATCGGGTTTAATTCTCGTGCTTTCGTATAATTACTATCTCATGCAGACACCAAACGCATCTAGCTTGACTTTGGCATGGATAATGGCGAGCGAGTGTTACAAAAATACGACAAATGGATCACCTTGCCTCAGCCCACGGGTAAGCTTAAAGGGTCGCTCTGGTGCTCCACTGAAAATGATCGAGCAGCTGACCACAATTACACATGCAATGACGCCATTGAATCATCTTTGACAAAATCCGAAATGCTTAACTACTAGCCAGGGTTGTGCGCTATTCTGTGCAAAATTTGGTATGACAGTTATTTCTAAAAAAAATGGTACAGGGATCTTAACGTAATTTTATTTTTCTTGGGTTTTTTCTTCAAAAATATTGTGGCTAGAAGTTGTTGGTAAATTTGCGGCACCACAAGTCTTTTTTTTTTTTGGTAAAAAACCAATGAAGGATCTGTCGGTGAATTTGCGGAACTACGGGTTTATTTTACAAGAGCTAATGTGAGGACCTAAACGCAAATCTTTTTTTTTTTTGCAAAAAACAAGTGTTGGCGAATTTGTACAAAAAAACCGGTGGGAGCACCTATACGTAATTTTGAAATATTCAAAGGACTTTTAAAAGCCGATGGTGAAATAGCGGAACTACATGGTCTTTTTTTTTTTAAAAAAAAAGCTGTTGGGACAACCTAAACGCATTTTTAAATTTTTCAGAGGACTTTAAAAAACCAATGGAGGACCTGTCCGCAAATTTGTAAAAAAAGATGATGGGAGGACCTAAATGTAATTTTAAAATTTTAGAGGATTTTAAAAAACCGATAGAGAACCTATTGGCGAATTTACGGAACTACGGGGTTTTTTTTTTTACAAATAAGCTAGTGGAAGGATCTAAACGCAAATTTAATTTTTTTTTTGAAAAATATGTTGGAGAACCCGTCAGCTAATTTGCGAAACCATGTGGTCTTTTTTATTTTTTGACAAAAAAACCGATGAAAAAACCTAAACATACTTCGTGAGGAGAATTGAGACGGCACTTCTGAGGGCTTCAGTCCCTTCTAGTATAATATAAGGTATACATTTATGCATGCTGGGTCAGTTTGTGTGCTCCGAGGTGCTTGACAGGGTACATGGTAACCCGATAGATTATTCGAAAACGATACGGCACAGACGTCCGATTATGAAGGAAAAAATCGGACGCTAGTCACACTGCCCACCTATACTTCTTTTAGGGCCCTCCTTCCACGATTCATGAGTAATCATTCATTTCGCACGAAGCTTATCTACACGATCCATTCACCAGGACATCTTTTCCTCTCTCGGAATTGAAAATTCGAATTCAGATTTGAGTTGGTTTTAGACGAACTCACTTGGATCTTCTTGCTTGGACCTCCGGTTCGCCGTGTTCGTCACCGGCCGCCGTCCAATCACCCACGCCACGCATGCCTCCACCCCCATTCCCTGCCTCCGCCTACTCTCACCGGCCCTCGCGCACGTTGTCGCCCCACGTCGCGCCCACGCCGCCGCGCCCTCTCTCTCCCTCGCGCGCTCGGGTATAAGAACCCCCCGAGCTCAACTCTCCCTCGCCCCGCTCGCCTTCTTCCTCCAGTGAGTCTCCCTCCTCCACCCTCTCTTTTTCCCAGCTCGCCGTCGCCACGCTCGAGCTCCACCCTGACCGCCCCGTGCCCGGAAACCCTAACCCTAGAGGCCCCATGCCCTACCCTCACCCCCACCGAATCCCTCCCTTTCCCCTTCTCCCCCAACGCCGGCACATCCCCCCCCCCGGCCTCGTCGCTTCGCTCGGCCGCCGCCGCCCCTCCCCGGCCCGAGCCCCCGCCCACTCGTGCCCTAGCTGCTCGAGCCCCCCCTTTTTCTCGCTCGTGTTGGGCCGAAACCGGCTGGACCAGTATGGCCTGGCCTAGTTTTCTTTTCTTTTTTGTTTTCCAATTCTTTTCTTTTTTGGATTTTCCTTTTTAAATATTTCAAAAATCCAGAAAAGTCCAAAAATCCGAGCAAATTTCCCAAAAAAAAAATCCAAAAATATACCATCTTGACCGTTTCGACCCATTGAGTCCAAAAATAGTCTCCGCTCCACCTTTTGAAGCTCTCAAAATTTTTGAAAGGCCCAAATTACCCTTGATTATTCATTTTCGTTTTTCGTTTTCCATTTTCGTTCACCGTTTCGTTTTTCGTTTACCTACCATTTTCGGTTTTTGTTTTTCCATGCTAGATCCAACGTTCGTGCAGCATCCGGAGCCTGACAGTCCCAGGAGCTGGAGCAGGACCCGAGCGGAGACGCGTACGATTACATCGACTACGACCTAGCTGACCCCGCAGTGCAGCAAGGCAAGCAGCATACCCTTGAACATATTGAACCCAATTTACCATAATATTGTAGTACTTAATTTCTACTGCATTACTTTAATTGTATGTTAAAATACTGAAAATCGATAGTTCAGAATGATGCAACTTAGTTATACCCAGTTTCGCAATTAGCCTCCTTGACATTGATGAACCATATTAAACCTTGAATAACTCTAGTTAATGATAATACACACTCTAGTTAATTAAGTAGTCTCATTATCTTCACTAAAAATCTTTAAATGAGAAATGAAATATAGGCAAGTGGTTGGCTCAGTGATTTTTAAACTGTGCTATGGTCAAGGGGACAGTATTGGACTAACCACAAAGTTGATGTCAGTCCGATCCCTGACCGATGACGTAAACCATGTATGGTTCGGTGGCTGGTACGAGTAGGTACCAGATTGGTTTGTGGATGATTGTATGGCTTGGTTTTTGGCAAAATAAGGTTAAACCCCCTTGAGCAAAGTAAATAACTTAAGATCCCGCTCAACCACAAGTCGAATCGGTCAGTTGAACTGATTCCAACATAGCTCAATACATTGTTCATTTCCTGGAAAACACATACATGGTGGTACCATTCTCGGAAGGAGAATGGGGAGTAGCATTCCCGGCAGGGGAATGACTGATGGGGTGGAACGGGAATGTGTCTTGTAGCACCATTCGCTGATTCTCACAACGGTAGGTACTCGCTCAGGGCAGTGGGCCAAGAGTGAGGTGGTCTTGGACTACCGGTTAGGGTCTATCCATGAATGTTCAACAAAAGGCCGTGATCATCTCGGCCCTGCCGTATGCATTTAAGCTGCATGTAAATTTCCGCATGGCATTAACGGCTGTAGATATCTTGTAGGTAAAGCTGAGTAGCTCTGCAGAGTCTAATTAAATGGTATTCAAATACCACGTGCTTCCGTTAATGAAGCTAAGTTTGAATTGGGGTGACCACCGTAACCAAGCTCAAGTTGTCTTTGGAATTTGGGAATTTGGCTTAATCATGTTAACTTGTGGAAACCCCCTCTTTACTATTATTTATGGTTTGTGTTTCAAATGTAAAATGAACTTGGAAATAATTAAACTTGTGCCAACCTTTGAAAATCCCCTTGCATGTAGTATTCAGAAATTCCTTTGCGACTTGTTGAGTACGGTTGTGTACTCACCCTAGTTTAAACTCAACTCTCCCAGAGTTTCAAGACGCCAAGGAGTTTCAAGAAGCCGTAGATGGCTAATCTATTTGGTTTTAAGGTCTTGGTCTGTGCTCAGGCATGCCTATGCGGTCTTTTGCAATGTAGTATATTTGGGGCTTGCTACGCCTCCCTTTTGTAAAACTCTAGCCGTTAGGCCTTAATTTATGTAAAAGCAGTTGATTCGCCCTTTTGTCTGGCAATGTGCACTTGGTTCTCGACAGCTAATCTTCCTAGGTAGTTTGTTGAGGTATTTAAACGTGCCCTCTGAAAAGGCGGTCCGTTACAAGTGGTATCAGAGCCGAGGCCTGACCATAGGCTAAGACCTTAAGTTGGCTTAGGAGGATCTTTACGAAAATTAATTTAACTTACAAACAAAATGAGTTACGAAAATATAAGTATTATTGCTGTCTTCTCCCTTCTCTTTTGCCTTACCTCTCTTAGAGGCTCTTTTCTTCCTATTTTGTTTTATGATTTCCTCTACTCAACTAACTTCAAAATTTTCGTTGTCTGCAGATGGTTCACCCCGTACACCCGTACCCTGCTATCTTAGGAGGATGGCTTGACCTACTGTGGAGGATGCAGTAGTACGTTGGGGCCAGGTAGCTTGACTGCTCAGTGTTCCACGCAGAGGAGCAGTTTCACGGTGTTGTCAGGTGCTAGTGGAGGGCCTGGGTAGACGTACACCCGCTACCTGGTCACCCAGACGTCCCACGCCAATTTGTGGGACACCGTGTCCACGAGCGTGACGCCCTTCAGGATGCTGCCAGGAGGGCAGTGCCCTACCTCCGTCGCCGCTACGAGGCGCTGTTCGACAACATCCTTTTTCAAATTATTCCCCAAGCGGGGTAACAGCCTGGATAGGTTGTGGTGTCCGTCCTAGAGGACGAGGAGGACTAGCGTGTCGTAGAGATCTTGGACCACTTTCTCTGCCAGGACAACCTGTACAGTCGCTTGGTCCGAGAGTGAGACGACCTTCACCAGTAGCTTCACGCTACCTGGGCAAAGAACTAGGACTTGAGGGACGAGCTGGAGCAGCTCCATCCGCCACCCGTCGTCGCAGAGGAGCAGTCGGTGGATGGCTCGTCCGGGGTCATCGACTTGACCCACGTTGACGAGGAGGAGGATCCTGAGGAGCGGATTTTCGATGTTTCCGACGACGAGTGATCGCTTCCTATCGTAGCTAGCGCTAGTCGTAGATTTGTATCCCCTCTCTTGTACTAGTTCTTATGTAATTTTAAATGGATCGTGCGGTACCTTAAAACAGTACTATGTACAATCCATAATTATGAATGAAATACTATGTTCTCTAATTCTGTGTTATTTGTGTTTGCATTATATCCTTATAAACCCCACCTAGCTCAAAGAGAATTCCTTCCCTTCATCTAGTTCTCACCTATTCTCTCTATTCTCATCTCATGCTCTAATTCTTACTCACTTCCTGTTTCTCTAAAACCTACTGCAGATCGAGAAGAATCAAAGGAAGACCATGGAATTTGGAGAAGGATCGCATCACACTCAAAATGGTAGTGATGCCGAGTCCTCAACGAACCCAGTTGGCCTAACCCAAGTACTTGCAATGATGGAAAGAAACATACATCAGGCAGAACAGCGACAGGCCTAGATGATGGAGAGAATCATGGAACAACTAGCTGCAAGGCCACAGATGTTTCCATAGGGAAACAACAATGGATAGGATGGTGTAGTAGGAGGATCCCAATGGTCGGATTTCCAAAAGACCAGACCCCCCACTTTCTCGGCATCTACGGAACCTCTAGCAGCAGATGACTGGCTCAGAGATGTGCGAAGGAAATTATACACGGCCAGAATTTGAAGAAGCCTTCAGGAAGACTCACATTCCTACAGGGCTGATGGCCTCAAAAAGAAGAGAATTCCTTGCCCTCCCTCAGGGAGGAAGGACTGTGGTAGATTACCTTCACTAGTTCAACCTCCTGTCGCGATATGCACCTGGTGAAGTTGATACAGAAGCCAAGAAGATGGAAAGGATCTTTGAAGGCTTACAGAAGAATTTGAGATTTCACATCTCCATAATAGATTTCAAAGACTTGTCGTCCATGGTAGACAAGCTGATCATATTCGAAGAAACCTGCAATGACTTGAAAGATACCAGGAAGAGAAAAGCTTATCAACAAAAGATGCAAGCACAGATCCAGATCCGGGGCAGGGCCCCAGCCTTCACCACCGGCTTTCCCAACAAGAGGCCAACAACAAGTGCACCACGACCAAACCCCATCGCCGCTCAGCCCGGAGCTGTCAGATGCTATAATTGCAACGACAACCACTATGCCAATGTCTGCCCCAAGAAATCGACCGGATGCTATCACTGTAGGCAAACCAGACACATTCGACAAAACTGCCCAAACAAGGATCTGCCAACTGATGTGGCCAGGGCGCAGACGTCAGCATTCACATCCACCAACAGATAACCTGTAGTCCATTAGCAACAGTAGCAGTGGCCGCAACAGCCACAAGGATATTTGCAAGGACGAGTACAAGTCAAGATCGAAGGACCCACCAATAGCCGAGGACAGAACACTTCAAGAAACTTCCAAGGAAAGATCAACCACGTATCGGCTAAGAAAGCAGCTGAGGCTGCAGACGTCATCATCGGTAAGTTCCAAATCCAAGCCAAGCCAATTTTGATTCTATTTGACCCTGGTGTAATGCATTCCTTTGTTTTCATGACTTTTGCTTGCAAAAATGGTTTACTGTATCTCCCATTGCCTGCCCCCTATGTATTTCAAACACCTGGGAGCCGGTTAATGGTAAGATTTGAGTGTAAGGACTTGGAAATAAAGATCCAAGGGGTTAAGTTTAGAGCTAGCCTGCTTATGCTATAAATGGATGGTCTAGATGTCATACTGGGAATGAATTGGCTATCTAGGCACAAGGCCTGTTTAGACTATGAACGGAAATTGGTGACACTGATTAATGGCAAAGGACGGGAAGTGATAGTCAGACTGACCCAGAGCTAGCCAAAAGTAACTGAAGCAGCATTAACACCATCACATCATGAGTGGACAGGACACCCATGGTTTGAGAGTATCCATATGTTTTTTCAGAAGAATTACTAGGGAGACCTTCGAACAGAGGCATAGAACTGGCAATATAATTTGTCCGAGGGATTGTTCCCATCACCAAATGCTAGTTCCCAATGTCACCTCGGGAGTTGAAGGAACTCAGGAAACAGTTGGATGAATTATTGGAAAAAGGGTTTATTCGACTCAGCATCTCAGCTTGGGCTTCTCCAGTTTTGTTCGCCATGAAAAAAGATGGAGGCGCAATACTTTGTGTGGATTACAGGGCTTTGAATGACGTAACCATCAAGAACAAATACCCCTTGCCTCGAATCGATGATCTGTTTGATCAACTCAAGGGAGTCAAGGTCTTCTCCAAGATAGACTTAAGAACGGGGTATCACCAGTTGAAAGTAAGTGAGCAGGACAGAGAAAAGACTGCATTCACTACAAGATATGGGCTTTATGAGTTCATGGTAGTTCCCTTTGGATCACTAATGCCCCAGCTTACTTCATGAGTCTAATGAATCAAGTCTGCATGGAATTTTTGGACCGGTTTGTCGTAATCTTCATATACGACATTCTAATCTACTTAAGGAATGAAGAAGATCACAAAGAACACCTACACCTGATTTTGGGAAAGCTTAGAGAACACCAACTATATGCCAATGTGAGACCCCGGATCGGCTATCCGAAATCTCCTGTGTATTTCCGTACTAGTCCCAGATCAGTAGCTAGTACACACAGTCAACAGTGATACTTCATTGCCAAACATAACAAAAGTTGTAACATAAATAATAAAGTATGGGCCACATGGTTGCTTATTACAATACTCGGTCAAAAGACCGGAGACACGACAGCGGAAAACGAAAACAAAAACAAGCGAACACCAAAACGCCACAGGCGACGACTAGAAACGCGGCTAGTTATCCTGGCAATCCTCCTCGAACTCCTCGGGGTAGAACTCACCATCTTCAGCTGCGTCTTGATAATTTTCTGATGATGACAAGTTGATGTAGCACGTGAGTACAAAAGTACTCAGCAAGTCGGGGAAAGTATGATTATGTGGGGGCTTTCCAATGGAAGCTTAACAGGGTTCATTTGCATAAGGCCAAATTTTATTAAACCATACTTAATTAATAAGTTTTACATAGCATCTTTTTACAATTCTTTTTAACAATTGAATTATTTAATATTGCAGTGAGGTTCTATTCACCATCACTAATATAAAGGCTCTAACCGCCACCTTTTAAAATATCAAGGTTAATCATATGACTCCATCCGTCAAGTATAAAACAGGTTCTTTCCACCTGGTTGGCTCTATCCGCCATTCAACATCCGAGAGTTCTAACCACTCCCGAATCCCAAAACCAAAACATCTTTTAGTTTTTAAAACCAAAACCAAAATCTACCAATATGAAAGCATTCTTTGCTTTGCCCTTGACCGTAGGCACGGCTATTCGAATAGTTTTAACTCTGCAGAGGTGTACAACTTTACCCACAAGACATGATCATCTCTTGATGCCAAGCTATTAAGACACTTCCTTTGGTGTGCCGGCAGAGAGATCATGACAAGGCCGTTATAATGTATCCACCTAACCCGACCCACCCGCTGAGGTTTCACCGCTGTTAGGGTTCCATCCGCCTAGTACAGAAGCCCCCTCTTGCGCCGTGTGAGAAAAATGACATTGCCTCTATCTGGCACTCACATTCCACCGTGTGGTGAGTCTAAATTAGGTTTCTACAAATTAGTTGGCCAGGTCATACCATTATAGACATGTGGTAGTACGCTTATGCTTAGAATGGTCAATCACAAGCGTCGGTCCTTAATTGACTTGGGGCGGTACTTGCACAAGACAACTAGTGCTCCATCCGCACCCACCCGACAATCCAATCCGCCCAAGTCCAAACCATTTTTCCTTTTCTTTTTATTTTAGAAAAACAGTACCAAAATCATAATAATAATTTCCAAATCATACTTGAAATCATTCTTTTTGAGTAATCCCACCCATGGGTTGTTTTCATCGATAACGGTCCTAAGCAATTCTACCGTACTATTACACAAAGGGTACCATATAAGCATTAACATGGCATAGCAATTGTCCTAGGGTTACAAATAACATGGATGTCGATAACAAAGGAGGAATTTACAATTCGGATTAACTATACACTTATATTTAACATACGATGATAAACATAGCATGCAAGTTATAAAATGTTTAAAACATGTTTATAAACGTAGGTTCAATATGCATCAAGGAGACTTGCCTTCCATCATGGTGAGGTCTTCGAACGAGGAAAGTAAGGCGGTGGGGTCGGCGGTCGTGTCGGGGTCCTCGGCTACGCGCAAAACGAGGCAATAAATAAATACCAGAAAATAAATAAAATCTAAAAATTACAAAAGTAGTACTGGCAGGTAGATCTTGATTTTAGATGAATTTAGAAATTTGAACGGAGTCAATTGGAGTTCGGACGGAAGTTATGAGCTTCCGAAGTTCGAATTTTGGAAAATTGGAAAACGAGGAATATTCCGCGGAATATTCCTTTTCTATTTTCTGAATTTTGGGATTTGTTTTATTTGAATGGAAGGTAGGCCCCATTGTCATACACATCGGTCATCTTCTTGCTTTGGCCATGGCCATGGCTAGGGAAGTGGAGCTTGGGCTTGGAGGTGTGGGGGCACACGGCCGGCGAGGGGGGGCGGCGACGGGGTCGCCAATGGTAGGCTGCCGCCGGTAATGGCGGCAAGGCGACGGCACAGACGGCAAAGGCAGCGCGGCGATTATGGCGGCCGGGCAAGTGGCGGACGCCACGGCGCAAGGCGCGTCTTGGTGGCCGGGAGCGGGCGCCGGCGAACTCGGCACGCACGCACAGAGGAGCCAAAAAACAACAGAGGCTCCAAAAACTTCAAAAATCCGATTTTTCGCCCATTTTTGCATGAAATTGGACCAAACAAAAGCATGGATCCTCTAGATAACATCCTTAGGGATCTATAGGAGCAAGGAATCGCATCAAAACTCACCGGAGACGACGAATTTGGCGACGAACGCAGTTTCGACCGAAATGACAAAAACCCGAAATTCGTCTCCAAATCTTGAGGGATCCTAAAATTGATTGAAATGTTAGATGCTAGACTTCCTCACGGTCACAAAGAACCCACCGGAGTTTAGAAAAACCCACCGGAGAGAGATCTATGGCCAAGAACTTGAAGAACACCGAAAATATGATCCGGCGTTGGTTTTCTAGATCTCACGGGTGCACGAGTTGGAGAGGCTAAAGGAGGATCATACTACCGGGATGGGGACTCTTAAACGGAGAGAATGGAAGTGGAATCACGCAGAATGGAGTTGAAACGGCCGAGTTATGAGCATTAATGTCATTTTTGGTTTTTCCTTAATGCGATGGTTTCCGGCGAGATTAGCGACTAATGATGGTGGGGAATGGCAAGAGGACGTCACTACGGATTCAATGGAACTGGCCGTGATTGATTTGGAGTTGAATTGAGGGAGATGTGACCATTTAAAGAGATCCCTAGCCATGAGAGGCAAGCTTGAGCCCTCCTTTGTTCTTCCATGGCTAGAGTTTGAAGACAACACTGTTCATGCCACGTGGCAGCACACGATTGGCCGAGAATTACATAAATGAACCGCCCTAGATAAAAATTAGGAAAAATGGTCTAAAAATTCCGGAAAAATTCCTAGAACCATTTTGGAATCTTTGGGACCCAATAAAATTGGTTTCGCGGAATTTGGATGAAATTTGTGGAATTAAATATTCAGGCGCGGATTGTGGGCATTAAACAAAAGCCGCGCGAGATAAAATAGAAGCGAAGGTCCAAAAATCCGGGGAATTATTCCAAAAATCATTTTGGAATATTTGGGACATAATTGAAGTGATTTTGGGATTTTTGGAGCATTTTTGGATTCGGCTGAAATTTCGGGTACCGGCGGGAATCTGGGAATTCGATTTTTCGACCGGAAGGGAATTGAATCCCGATTTTGGATGGAAAAGGATGCCAGGTTAATATAAACACCAGGGAAACTCCAAGTTTTGAATTTAATTTATTTAAATTAGATTTTTCTCCAGAAAGCAAAACTGAGGATGTTACAGCCAAATTCTCGAAGTGCGATTTCTGGTTAAGTGAGATCTCTTTTGTAGGGCATGTTGTCACAAGAGATGGAGTAAAAGTGGATCTCGAAAAAGTAAAAGATGACATGGATTTGAAGCAACCTACCTTAGTGATGAAAGTCCAGAGTTTCCTAGAATTGGTTGGATATTACCGACGGTTTATCGAAGGATTCTCCAAAATATCAAAGCTGTTGACCCAACTCCTTAAGAAAGACAAACCTTACAAATGGACAGAGAAATATGAGGAAAGTTTTCAAGAATTAAAGACAAGACTAACATCAACACCGATTCTTGTACTCCCAGATCCGATAAGGAATTCCAGATTTACTGTGATGCATCAAAGAGAGGATTAGGTTGTGCACTGATGCAAGATGGAAAAGTGGTTGCATACGTATCTCGACAGCTGAGACCACATGAGGAGAATTATCTGACCCATGACTTGGAATTAGCCTAAGTGGTTCATGCATTGAAAATTTGGAGGCACTATCTATTGGGAAGTCATTGTGAAGTATTCTTCGACCACAAAAGTATGAAGTATGTGTTCACTCAGCCCAGCCTGAACATCCAATAGAGACGATGTGTCAGGACCCGAATCTGCAAATCCGGACCCTCTGTGTATTCAGCACTAGTCCAGGAACGCGCTAATGCACACAGTCTCAGCATTGGTAAATATCACAATCATACCACTCGATACTAATAAAGTACTTTAATTAGATAAACAAACTGGTTGCTTGACCTTAGGGTCAAGTTACAAATATACGCCTCGCAGGGCGAAACTTATTAAAAGAGAAATAATAGCAGCGGAAAATAAGATAACATCGTGGCGCCATCCAGTATACCATAGGCAACTGACTGGGCTCGCTCCCTAAGTAGACGGTTCCTCTTGCAGCTCCTCCTCCAAAGCTGGTGTAGTCTCCTCTTCAACTGGTGTTGTATTGCGGCAAGGGTGAGTACTTGGTACTTAGCAAGTCATGCACAGAATGCAAGCTAATATACTATATGCATGGCTTGATACAAAGGAATAGCTCAAGGTATATTTGCAGTAAACAGCATTTGACAAGTAACATAAGTAGATTCGAAAGCAATAGAAACAAGTACAAGATCAATAACTTTTCAAGGAGTTTAGTAAACATTGTTCCCAAACCTAATCCACATTTCCATCAACATCATTACTAATCCAACCCAACCTTTCAAGTCCAAGTTATTTTCAAGAAAGTCTAACCCTTGACTGTAATTCCCGAGCGATGTCCAATACCGCGGACACGGCTATTCGAATAGATTTTTACACTCTGCAGAGGTTATGCACTTTACCCACAAGATACAGCCAAACACCACAAAGGCGAGAGTCCATAACAAAGTCTTTCGGAAACTTCTAACATCACAAGTGAGCCTCCCCGGTTATTGCACACTAACCCTTCCCTTAGCGAAGGCGAAGTTTAGGCCAATCAACCGTTAGATGGGTACCTGGCCGCAACCCCGGTACGCTCCCCTGTACAACTACACAAAAGGTGTAGTTGACATCCTGAGGTCCCACAGGTATGTTATTAGCAACTTAATCAACTAGGTCCGTGCCATTACAGACATGTGGTTGCACATTTGACCCAGTTCAAAGGTTTGCAAGGTTAAGTCCTTAGGGTGACCAGGGCAAGACTACCCGAAGAACCAACACAACGTTCCCGGTGCCACAACTGGCCCACCCGATCATTCTTGCCACATGCCCCGGTCGAAAAGTATTTATCAAACCCCAGTTGATTACCATGCACCACGTGCCATCAACATCACATGATACCTTTCCAAAACAGGTTCAATATATCATTAAGTCAATATTAACATTTGATTGTCCAAAATCATGTCATGAGCACGTAGCAGATCTAAGCAATTATACTACAACGGTCTAAATCCCATGTTGGCAATTTAATAATGTCCAACTAATAATCAACAACTAGGGTGACAAGGGGTCATGGCACATATTTAAGTAATTAAGGTGTCATACAGCAAATTGGCATTTATCTAATTTTCCATATTTAAATAAAGTATTTTCTAATTGAACTAGCATGCAATAAATTAAATCAAAATAGGTTTCAAAATAGGATCAATATGGTCAAAGCATAACTTGCCTTCAAAAAGTACTTGTTCTTGGTCCTGAAATGGCTCTGGTCAACACCTCACCTTCGAAGCCTTCGGGCACTTCAACGTCTACTCGTAAATCGTGCAAATAGCAAATAATAAATAAACAGTAGACAAAAAGTGTCCAAACATCCAAATAAAGTTCATAAACAGAGAGAGCATAAGTTTATGAATTTTTAGAAACTGGAATCGTCAAATTCGGAGTTTAAATGCAAAAGTTATAGCATTTTGAAGTTTAAAATAATCAATTAAATAATATTACAGAGGAAAACTTTAGCCCAAAAATTAAATAAAATTCATCATTAGGTAGATCTCAATTTTATACAAATTCAGAAATTTGAATAACTCAAATCGGAGTTAAAATGCAAAAGTTATAAGCGTTTGAAGTTTGAATCAAAATCTGAAATCAATAATTAGAATTAATAAATCATTTTCTTTTTCGAAATTTCTTTTATTGCGTCAGCATGACACGTGGACCAATCCGGTGCCGCCACGTCGCCTCGGGTCCATGGACCCGGCGCACGGGCGCGGCTCGGTCCTCGGTGGACCTGGTCCACGGCTCACGTGTCTCGCTGACAGGTGGGCCCCTCGGATGACATCAGCAGTGACGTCATCACGCACGGCTGAGGACGGCTGACAGCTGGGCCCCACCGTGATGTCAGCGGTGACGTCATGGTGCACTCGGCTGAGACGCTGACGCGTGGGCCCCACTGACACGCGGGCCCCGCGTGTCAGAGACACGCGCCATCGCCAGCGCGCCGACCGCCCGACCACGACGGTCGGCCTCCGGCCACGTGGCTAGATCTCGGCCGTTGATTTGAAAATCAACGGCCCGGATTGATCTGGACTCGCGTTAAGAAACTACTCCGCCGACCGACTGCTCGATCTTGATCGGACGGCCAAGATCCAATCTAACGCCATAACGCGGCTAACCCTAATCGCTCGATCTAAATCTAACTACCGAGATCTATCCTAGCTCGGTGCGGTTTAGGCTACGTGGCACGATCTAAACCGTTGGATCTAGATCCAACGGTTGGAAATAGATCTGGGATTTCAACGTGGAACTCACCGGGGTGACGTGGCGTGATCTGGAGCGTTGGCTCTAGATCGGACGGTGGAGCGAGCTCGGGGTCGGCGACGGCGACGCGGCGGAGCAGGGGTCACCGGAGACGATGACGACGACCACGGCGACGGCGCCTCGGGGCTTCTCCGACGGAGTGGAAGGTACCTCCCGACGTGTCTTGGCCTTGTGGTTCTGGATCCGACCTCAACGGCGGCGGGGCGAAGCAAAGTCCGCGGCGGAGCTTCACGCAACTACGGCGAGCAATGGCGGGTCGACGGCGGCGGCTAGGGCTAGGGCACCTGGGGCAAACGACGCACGAGGTAAAGGCGAACCTTGGGCGCGAGTCCAGGCATTAAATACCGGCACGGACGCCGAGATCCCCGCGGAATCCGTGGCGAAACCGGTACGGGCGGCGGAGTCCGACCCGGACACGGCGAGGGCAATGTGTGTAACACCCCAAAATTTTGCTTTTCTTGAATTTATGTGTGATTTGGCACTTTGGTGAATTTTTGGAATTTTCTGGAATTTATTTGGATTTATTTGGAATTTATTTGAATTTATTCCATTTTGAAATAATTGAAGAATTTAACTTTGCAAATAAAATTTTGTTGGAAATATTTTATTTGAGTCCAAAATGCCCCAAAATATTTTCCAGAATTTTTCTGGAATTTTTCTGAGTATTTTGCTATTTTTCTTGAATTAAATGAATTTCTGGAAATTATTTTGAATATTTAAGTCGCTGGAAAATCAAACCGAGTCGGTCACTGTTCATCCGACCGAGCCCGAGTCAGACTCGAGCTCGAGTCCGACCCGAGCCAGCTGACTCGACCGGACCGCGTTTAAACCCTAATCGCGCGGGACCGTTGGATCAAGATCCAACGGTCGAGATTGAGCCGCACCGATCCAACCGGATCCGGTCCGGACCTGATCGCGCCCGAGCCAATCGTGGCCGTTGGTCGCGCCACGTGGACGGCTGTCCGTCGTCGTCTCCGCCGAATTCGAGCCGGATTCCTGCGCCGCATCGCCGCCGAGTTCGGTTAGGGTTTCGCGGATTTCGCGCACGTCGAGGCACTATATAATGCCCCGTTGCCTCCCCGTTGAAGCCCTTTGCCATGCGCACCTTTTGCCCCAACTCATCGAGCCCTAGTCGCCGCCGCCTAGCCGCAATCGCTCGCCATAGTTGCGCGCAAGCTCCGCCACGGTTTTTGCTTCGCCCCGCCGTCATCCGCCGTTCCCCGTCACCGTTGAGTCCGGATCCGAGAAGCCCCGACCAAGGCGCACCCGTGAGGCCAACTCACTTCACCGGAGCGTGCCCGAAACGCCGAGGCCGGGGTCGCCGTCTTCGTCTCCGGCCGAGCCAGCCCCGCCAGCCTATCCTCGCTTCGAAGCTCGCAAACCGCATTTATCAAGATCCGACCGTCACGGTGAGCCCACGTTCTCCCCAAACCCTAGAACCCAGATCAGATCTGGACCGTTGGATCAAGATCCAACGGCCCACGATCGGCCATGTCGCCCGTACCGTGGATAGCGTCACGGGTTAGATTCGTTTTCAATCGTTGGATCTAGATCCAACGGTCCAGATTGACCACGTTCACCCCAAACGTGCGTCACCAGATCCAATCTGGGCCGTTGATTTTCGAATCAACGGCCGAGATCGTACACGCTGGCCCCAAAGGCTGATCGCCGCGCCACGGCCAAAGACACCCATCGTGCGTGTCACCGACACGCCGCTCAGCGTGGTCACGGCCACCAAGAATCGCACTGCGGACGCCATGGGCCCACCTGTCAGCGGCCACCCCAGCCGTAAGGTGACGCCAGCAATGACGTCACCAGTGGGTCCCACCTGTCAGCAACGGGCTGAGTCCCCGCTGACGTCAGCGATGACGTCACCCCCCCGTGGGTCCCACCTGGCAGTCGCACGTGAGCCGTGGACCGGGTCCACGGTGAACCCGAGCCGAGCGTGGACCGAGTCCGTGGAAGCCGACGCCGGACCAATCAGAGACCGACACGTGTCACTGCTGACGCAATAAATCTTTTTCCAAAAAAAGGAAGTTATTTAATTAATTCGGTTTATTGATTTCAAATTTTGATTCAAACTTCAAACGCTTATAACTTTTGCATTTTAACTCCGATTTGAGTGATTCAAATTTCTAAATTTGTATAAAATTGAGATCTACCTAATTATGAATTTTATTTAATTTTTGGACTAAAGTTTTTCTCTGTAATATTATTTAATTGATTATTTAAACTTCAAAATGCTATAACTTTCGCGTTTAAACCCCGAATTTGACGATTCCAGTTTCTAAAAATTTATAAAAGTATGCCCTCTCTGTTTATGGACTTTATTTGGATGTTTGGACACTTTTTGTCTACTATTTTATTCATTTGTTACTATTTGCACGCGTTACGAGTAGACGTTGAAGTGCCGGAAGGATTCGAAGGAGAAGTATTGACCCAGGAGCCAGCTCAGGACCAAGAGCAAGTACTTTTTGAAGGCAAGTTGTGCTTTGACCATGTTGCTCCCATTTTGAAATCTATTTTGATTCAATGTATTGCATGCTAGTTCAATTAGAAAATACTTTATTTAATTCTGGGAAATTAGATAAATGCCTAATTGCTGTATGACACCTTGGTTAATTAAATATGTGCCATGACCCTTGTCACCCTAGTTGTGGTTTACTAAGTTGGACATTATTAAATTGCCAACATGGGAATTTAGATCGTTGTAGCATATTGCTTAGACCTGCTACGTGCTCATGACATGATTTTGGACAATCAAACGTTAATATTGACTTAATGATATATTGAACCTGTTTTGGGAAGGTATCATGTGATGTTGATGGCACGTGGTGCATGGTAATCAACTGGGGTTTGATAAATAGTTTTCGACCGGGGCATGTGGCAAGAATGATCGGGTGGGCCAGTGGTGGCACCGGGAACGTTGTGTTGGTTTTTCGGGTAGTCTTGCCCTGGTCACCCTAAGGACTTCACCTTGCAAGCCTTTGAACTGGGTCTAGTGTGCAACCACATGTCTGTAATGGGACGGACCTAGTTGATTAAGTTGCTAATAACGTACCTGTGGGACCTCAGGAGGTCAACTACACCCTTTGTGTAAGTTGTACGGGGGAGCGTACCGGGGCTGCGGCCAGGTACCCATCTAACGATTGGTTGGCCTAAACTTCGCCTTAGCTAAGGGAAGGGTTAGTGTGCAACAACCGGGGAGGACCACTTGTACTGTTAGAAGTTTCCGAAAGACTTTGTTACGGGAATTCGCCTTTGTGGTGTTTGACTGTATCTTGTGGGTAAAGTGCATAACCTCTGCAGAGTGTAAAATCTATTCGAATAGCCGTGTCCGCGATATTGGACATCGCTCGAGAATTACAGTCAAGGGTTAGACTTTCTTGAAAATAACTTGGACTAAAAGGTGGGGTTTGGTTAAACAATGATGTCGATGGAAATGTGGATTAGGAATGGGAAAGATGTTGATTAAACTCCTGGAAAAGTTATTGATGTTATACTTGTTTCTACTGCTTTCGAATCTACTTATGCTACTTGTCAAATGCTGTTTACTGCAAATATACCTTGAGCTATTCCTTTGTATCAAGCCATGCATATAGTATATTGTAACACCCCAAAATTTTTGCTTTTATTGAATTCATGTGTGATTTGGCACTTTGGTGAATTTTTGGAATTTTCTGGAATTTATTTGGATTTATTTGGAATTTATTTGAATTTATTCCATTTTGAAATAATTAAAGAATTTAATCTTGCAAATAAAATTTTGTTGGAAATATTTTATTTGAGTCCAAAATGATCCAAAATATTTTCCAGAATTTTTCTGGAATTTTTCTGAGTCTTTTGATATTTTTAATGAATTAAATGAATTACTGGGAATTATTTTGAATATTAAAATCGCTTCGGGTTTAGTAATGTTCCTCGGGTCCGAGTCGGACTCGAGTCCGACCCGAACCCGACCGAGCCAACTGTTTCGGTCAAACCAAGTCATCGAACCCTAATTCTCCGACCGTTGGATCAAGATCCAACGGCCGAGAATCGCCAGCACGGCCGAGCCGCGGTCCGGCCCGAACCCGTTCACGCTGCAGGCGATCCCAGCCGTCCATCCGGACACGTGGGCGGTTCTCGCCATCGCCTCCGATTCCGACTGGCACGAACGGCCCGCTGCGTGTGGGTCTTGACCTCCGGGTTCCGCGCGAACGCCGAGGCTATTTAAAGCCCCGCCCCTCGTCCGAGGATCGCCAGCTCGCCCCGCACCGTTTGCCCTAGGTTTCCGCGCTCAAGCCGCCGCCGCCGCCAAGGAATCCCTCACCGGAGTAGTCGAGGGTTGGCTACGGGTTTAGAGCGATTCCGCCGCCGTTAGCCATCCTCCGCCGCGCCTGAGGCTGGATCTGAAAACCCCACGTTGAGGCGCCCCCGAGCGTGCTCTCCTTCTCGCCGGGACACGCCCTGTACGCCGTTTCGGGTGTCGTCTTCCCCGGTTCCGGTCTGCCAGCGCCGCCACCGCGACCTTGGAGCTCCACCGGCCGTTGGATCATCATCTGACGCTTGAGACGTTGAAGTGCCGGAAGGATTCGAAGGAGAAGTGTTGACTCAGGATCCAACTCAAGACCAAGAACAAGTACTTTTTGAAGGCAAGTTGTGCTTTGACCATGTTGATCCCATTTTGAAACCTATTTTGATTTAAACTATTGCATGCTAGTTCAATTAGAAAAATACTTGGTTTAAACATGGGGGTTAGATAAGTACCAATTTGCTGTATGACACCTTGATTATTTAAGTATGTGCCATGACCCTTGTCACCCTAGTTGTGGATTACTAGTTGGACATTATTAAATTGCCAACCTGGGTTTAGACCGTTGTAGTATACTGCTTAGACCTGCTACGTGCTCATGACATGGTTTTGGACAATCAAATGTTAATATTGACTTAATGATATATTGAACCTGTTTTGGAAAAGTATCATGTGATGTTGATGGCACGTGGTGCTTGGTAATCAACTGGGGTTTTGATAAATAGTTTTCGACCGGGGCATGTGGCAAGAATGATCGTGGGCGGTGTGGCAATCGGGATGTTGATTTGGTTCTTCGGGTAGTCTTGCCTGGTCACTCTAAGGACTTAACCTTGCAAGCCTTTGAACTGGGTCATACTTGCAACCACATGGCTGGAATGGGACGGCCCTAGTTGACTAAGTCGCTAAGGACTCACTTGTGGAGCCTCAGGGTGTCAATTACACCGTTTGTGTGATTGTACGGGGGAGCGTATCGTGGCTGTGGCCAGATACCCATCTAACGGTGTGTTGGTCCCATACTTCGCCTTGGCTAAGGGAAGGGATGGTGTAGAGCACGAACCGGAGAGGACCACCTGTGTTGTTTGAGGCTTCCGAAAGGCTTTGTTACGGGAACTCGCCTTTGTGGTGTTTGACTGTATCTTGTGGGTAAAGTGCATAACCTCTGCAGAGTGTAGAATCTATTTAAATAGCCGAGTCCACGGTACTGGACAATGCTCGGGGATTACAGTCAAGGGTTAGATTTTCTCAAAAATAACTTTGGTTTGAAAAGTTGGGTTGGTTTAATAATGAAGATGATAGAAATGTGGTTTAGGATGGGGAAAAATGTTTATTAAACTTCTTGAAAAGTTATTTATGCTTTACTTATTCCTACTGCTTTCGAATCTACTTATATTACTTGTCAAAAGTCAAGCATCGCAAACATGCCTTGAGCTATTCCTTTGTACCAAGCCATGCATATAGTATATTAGCCTGCATTCTGTGCATGACTTCTTTGAGTACCAAGTACTCACCCTTGCCTCAACACAACACAGTTGAAGAGGAGACTACGCCCGGCCGGAGGAGGAATTCCAAGAGGATCCGTCTACTTAGGGATGCGAGCCCAGTCAGTTGCCTGTGGTATACTGGATGGCGCCACGAAGCTATTTGATTTTCCGCTGCTATTATTTTTCTCTGAATAAGTTTTGCCTTGCGAGGCATACATTTGTAACTTGGCCATAAGGTCGAGTAACCACTCTGGTTATTTAAATAAAGTACTTTGATAATATCGAATGGTATGATTGTGATATTTACCAATGTTAAGACTGTGTGCACTAGCGCGTTCCTGGACTAGTGCTGAATACACAGAGGGTCCGGATTTGCAAATTCGGGGTCCCGACAGAGGTGGTATCAGAGCCATACTTGACTGTAGGCTCAACCCTAAGATAGAATGGTCGTAGTGAGGATAAAACCTATTTTCTAAAGCTAAAAATTTGTGAAGACAAGAAATGACATCTCGACTTATCCCATTCTCTCTTTTCTTGTCTCTTGCTGAATTCTCCGTACCTTGTCACAAATTCAAAAATTCCGAGTTCTTACGTAAAGCACTCTTGTGACAGATGGAGGAAGAGTTCAACTACGTTGATCTGGGAGTTGGTCACGCTGCGGAACTTTGGCATATGCTACAGACTCTCGGAGATTTTGAGAAGCCCCAATACCAAGTGGAAGTGATCAGACAAGCGGGATTGATCAAGGCTTGTGACGTGAGGATTGAGGTACCTGCTAGGAAAAAGGGCCCAGGCAATCGCCCGATACATCAGACCGCCAGGAGATCTACGATGCAGATGGGTATCCAAGAAGTATCACGACGAGCAATGCGGCACATTACCCGTATCTACGCCAGAGAATTGGAGAGTACGGTGTTCCGTTACCATCCGCGCAGCGATAACCTTCTTGACCCGGCGGTTCGGGATGAGGATGCCACGGTTACACGATTGGCACGATTTGTCGCCGCCAGGAGGATGTACTAGATAATACAAGCAAGGAGCTACAGAAGGGCCGCAAGGAGATCACGACAGAGAAGAACAGATGGCGGGAAGCTCAAGAGTATGTGGCACACCTGCTACGAAGGATTGACGAGTTGGAGATGACCTTGTACGGACCAGACCCAGAGCCAGTACTCGAGCTACACGAGCCAGACCCGGAGGAGCCAGAGCTTGAGGAGGACACTGCATCTTCGACTACCACAGATGATCTGATTCTTGGACATGGCAATCGCCGCGCCTATGCCGCGACACCGTACCCAGGCCGTGGAGGTTTTCTCGATGAGTGAGCATAGGTTCTATAGTGAGACTCCTTCGCCGAGTCGCGTTATAGAATAAAGAGTCACCCTTTAGGCGTTAGACTCCAGTGTTAGTTCGATTTGGATTTTCATTGCTTGCTGAGTGTGCAGTATGTGTTGCAAGGCCCCTAGGCATTGTAAGCAACCGTACCAAGTTACTATTGATTAAAATAATAAAGTTGGACCTTAAAGCTACCCCTTTCGCCCCGCATAAGTTCCATATTACTTGCCTATTCTTGTTTCCCCCTCATCTCTAAACCTAGAACAAATCGACAGATGGTGAACACCCGTGGAAACTTTGGAAGCAATGGGAGTGGTTCTCGGCCAGCAGAAAACCCCAATGATGGAGCACCAGCACCGCCACTGGATGTGCAGAATTTCGGAGCTTTTCTTGCTGCCCAGACTCAGTTGATGCATGCTATGATGCAACAAATGCAGCACGTCACTGCTCAGGCCACTGCTAACCAAGTTAATCATGGACAACGCCAGAATACAAGACTGTCAGAGTTCATGAGAACTCACCCACCCACTTTCTCCGGGAATGCCAATCCATTGGAGGCCGATGATTGGTTAAGATCAATTGAGAGGAAGCTACACATAGCTCAATGCATAGGAAATGAGAAGGTACTCTACGCTTCTCATCAGCTGGAAGGAACAGCCGCCGAATGGTGGGAGAACTTCTGTGCCACGCAAGAGAACCCTCAAGATATCACTTGGGAAGAGTTCATAGTTGCATTCGACAAGATTATCACGTGGCCTGAAGGAATCATGGACCTTAAGAAGGAGGAGTTCGAGCATCAAGCAAGGTAATCAGCCAGGTGGCCGACTACCCGAACAAGTTCACATAGCTAGCACGCCACGCTTTGAGGATGTAGCGACGAGATAAATCCGCATACCTCGCTTTTATGAAGGGACTTAACTCAGGATTGCAAGTAGGGTTGATCACCCACACCTTTCAGATTTCCAAGAGTTGGTGAATAAGGCACTTATTCTTGAGGACAAGCGCAAGGAACCGGATGAGAACAGAAGCGCAGGATGCAACAAAGCAAGGATCACGCCAGGAACGCAATAGCGCCCGAGAGTTGCACCAAATCAATTCTTCGATTCCAACCACGAATGCAACAAGGACACCATCCTCAGCACCAAGACCTGCCAATCGAACTACTGCACCCACCCCGCTTAGAAACGCTACTCCGTGCAAAGAAGGAACAGTGAGACGCCGCTACAATCGCGAACGAGCCAGACACTTTGCCAACAGCTTGTCCAAAGAAGACCGCAGGAGTGACCCCGATTCGCTTCAATCTAGGAACCACCCCAGCTAGGACGCCAAAGACCAGAGCCACACCCTGCATCGTGGTGAGAGGCCGAGTCAACCATGTCACCGCAGATGCACTGCATAATGCTACGGACGTCAGATCGGGTAAGTTACTTGTTAACTCAAGACTGCCACGCTTTTGTTTGACTGAGCTTCAGATTCGTTTGTTTCGCAAGGCTTTGCTACTAGAAATGATTTGAGGATTGCAAGACTTAAGTGCATGCTTTTAGTTCAAACCCTGGTTCCGAACTCCGAACGAAAGTAGGATGTTCGGGGTGAGAATCTTGATAGGTGGAATAGAGTTCCTAGCAAACCTTATAATTTTGGAGACCCGGACCTTAGACGTCATATTGGGAATGGATTGGTTATCCAAGCACAAGGCCGTATTGGATTGTGGGCGAAGGACTATCTCGATTGAGAGCAGTGTGGGAAGAAAGTGGAATTTCAAGCCACTGCGATTAGAGATGGACAGATTGATGGTTAACAGTACCAAGGCAATCGGCATAGAGGATGTTTCATAGTGAATGAGTACCCAGATGTTTTTCCTGAGGATCTACCCGGTATGCCGCTTGACAGGGACATAGAGTTTGTGATAGAGCTTGTACTGCACAAAGACCGATAGCAAAGAGACCCTATCGGATGTCCACCGAGGAGTTGGTAGAAATGAAGAAACAGCTAGAAGAGTTAATGGAGAAAGGATTTATCAGACCGAGTTCGTCACCATGGGGAGCACCCGTTTTGTTTGTCAAGAAGAAGGACGGGAGTTTCAGGATGTGCATTGACTACCGTGCACTCAATGAAGTCACCGTGAAGAATAAGTATCCGCTACCCAGGATTGATGATTTGTTTGATCAGTTGAGAGGAGCCGGAGTTTTCTCCAAGATTGATATGAGATCGGGATACCATCAGTTGAAGATCCGATCAGAAGATATTCAAAGATCGCATTCTCGTCAAGATATGGACATTACGAGTTTCTGATTATGTCCTTTGGGTGACAAATGAGCCACTTATTTCATGAATATGATGAATAAGGTGTTCATGGAATATTTGGACAAGTTTGTAAATCGTGTTCATAGACGATATCCTAATCTACTCCAAGACAGGAAAGTGAACATGCAGAACACTTAAGGCGAGTTTTGGAAAAGTGAGAGAACAACAACTTTTCGCCAAGTTCAGCAAGTGCGATTTTTGGAAGGACAAGGTGGAGTTTCTTGGACATGTAATGACCGCATGAAGAGTCGCCGTAGATCCAAGCAAAGTAGAAGGCGTGTTACATTGGGAGCATAGAAGGCGTGACCCGGTCGAGTTTCCTTGGAATGGCAGGATACTACCGCCGTTTCATCGAAGGCTTCTCGACGATTGCGAAACCTCTTACGCAATGCTGAAGAAGGAAAAGAAGTTTGCATGGACGCTTGAGAATGTGAGAAAGGATTTCAGGAGTCGAAGAAGCGATTGACGTCGGCCGGTGTTAGTTCTACCGGATGTTGCTCAAAGCTTCGATATTTATTGTGACGCATCGCGCCAAGGACTTGGATGTGTGCCGATGCAGAGCGGAAAGGTCGCCGCTTATGCATCAAGGCGATTGAGGCCGCATGAGGAAAATTATCCGACACATGACTTAGAGTTAGCTGCCGTAGTGCATGCTTTGAAGATATGGCGTCACTATCTGATTGGAAACAGATGTGAAGTATATACGGATCATAAGAGCCTTAAGTACATATTCACCCAGTCGGATCTGAATATGAGGCAGAGGAGATGGTTGGAGTTGATCAAGGACTATAATGTTGGAATCCATTACCATCCCGGGAAGGCCAACGTAGTAGCCGATGCCCTGAGTCGGAAAAGCCATACCGTGAGTACGTTGCTAGCCACAAGACAAGATGAGTTATGTGAGGATTTTCAGAAAATGAGGATTGAGGTAGTACCTAGCGGATTCTTGGCCGCATTAGAAGTAAAGCCTACCCTAGAGGATCAGATCCGAGAAGGACAGAAGGATGATGACAAGATCCGCAGGATTAAGTCCATCAAGGAAGAAGGCAAGGCAGAGGACTTCAAGTTGGATGAGCAAGGCACGTTATGGATGAAGGATCGGATTTGTGTGCCTAACAAGAAGGAGTTAAAGCAACTAATTTTGGAAGAAGCCCATGACTCCAAGTACTCAATTCATCCTGGAAGCGCCAAGATGTATCAGGATCTGAAGGAGAGATTCTGGTGGCCGAGTATGAAACGTGAAGTTGCCGAGCATGTTGCATTGTGCGACGTATGCCAGAGAGTCAAGGCAATGCATCAGAGACCAGCAGGATTGCTACAACCACTGAAAATACCTGAGTGGAAGTGGGAGGAAATCGGAATGGATTTCATTACCGGTTTGCCAAAGACTCAAGGAGGTTATGACTCCATATGGGTTATAGTGGATCGCTTGACTAAAGTAGCCCATTTTATCCCCGTGAAGACCACTTACTCGGGAGATAAATTAGCAGAATTATACATGATCAGGATTGTCTGTTTGCACGGAGTGCCAAAGAGGATTGTATCGGACAGAGGTACCCAGTTTACCTCAAGGTTCTGGAATAGGTTGCATGAAGCCATGGGAACCCGTTTGAACTTCAGATCTGACTTATCATCCACAGGCAGACGGACAGACAGGCAAGAAAGAGTCAACCAGATTACGGAGGATATGTTGAGAGCTTGTGCATTAGCTTATGCTACTTCTTGGGATAAGAGTTTACCGTATGCCGAGTTCGATTACAACAATAGTTATCGAGGCTAGTTCTGAGATGTCACCTTTTGAGGCCTTTGTATGGTCGACTGTCGGACGCCATTGAATTGGAATGAGACCGGCGAGCGCCGTGTCTTTGGGCCTGATATTCTTCAAGAGGCTGAAGAATGATCGCCATGATTAGGAAAGGTTGAAGATAGCCCAATCACGACAAAAGAGTTATGGGCCGATAATCGTCACAGTGATTTGAGTTTTGAATCGAAGACTTTGTATACCTCGTGAGTTACGCCTCTCAGGGGAGTTAAGAGGTTCCATGCCAAGGGGAAACTTGCACCTCGATATGTTGGACCATTTAAGATTTTGAGTCGCAGAGGCGAAGTTGCTTATCAGCTGGAGTTGCCACAATCGTTAGCAGGAGTACATGACGTAGTCCATGTGTCTCACTGAAGAAGTGTCTCCGAAGTTCACGAGAACGGACACCGCTTAGAGTCAATTGAGTTGCAAGAGGATTTGACTTATAAGGAGCATCCCGTGAGGATTCTAGACACAATGGATCGAGAAACTAGAAACAAGTCAACCTGCTTTAGAGAGGGTTCAAAGGAGCAACCATGAAGAAAGCGGCGACTTGGGAGTATAAGAGGATTTGAAGAAAGAGTTTCCAAACCTATTCCTTAGTTAGCCTCGAATATAGGACGAGATTCTATTAAGGGGGGGAGGCTTGTAACACCCCAAAATTTTTGCTTTTATTGAATTCATGTGTGATTTGGCACTTTGGTGAATTTTTGGAATTTTCTGGAATTTATTTGGATTTATTTGGAATTTATTTGAATTTATTCCATTTTGAAATAATTAAAGAATTTAATCTTGCAAATAAAATTTTGTTGGAAATATTTTATTTGAGTCCAAAATGATCCAAAATATTTTCCAGAATTTTTCTGGAATTTTTCCGAGTCTTTTGATATTTTAATGAATTAAATGAATTATCGGGAATTATTTTGAATATTAAAATCGCCGGTTTAGTATCAGTTCCTCGGTCCGAAGTCAGTCGAACCGACTAACCCGACCGAAGCCAACCGCTTTGGTCAAACCAAGTCATCGAACCTACTGATTTCGACCGCTGGGATCAAGATCCAACGGCCGAGAATCGCCTGCACGGCCGAGTCGCGTCCGCCCGAACCTGCTTCACGCCGTGCGGCGATCCCAAATGGCCCATCCGGACACGTGGGCGGTTCTCGCCATCGCTCTCGATTCGACTGGCACGAACGGCCCGGGCCGTGGGTCTTGACCTCGGGTTCGCTACGAACGCCGAGGCTATTTAAAGCCGCCGCCGTCGTCGATCGCCCGGCTCGCACCGCTTGCCCCTAGGTTTCCTCAAGCCGCCGCCGCCAAGGAATCCTCACCGAGTAGTCGAGGTTGGCTACGGGTTTAGAGCGATTCCGCTGCCGTTAGCTATCCTCCGCCGCGCCGAGGCCGGATCCAAAACCCCACGCTGAGGCGCCCCGAGCGTGCTCTCTTCGCGGGACACGCCCTGCGCTTTGGTGTCGTTTCCCGGTTCCGGCGTACGCCGCCACCGCGACCTTGGAGCTCCAAGCCGTTGGATCATCATCCACGCTTGAGACGCTGAAGTGCCTGGGAAGGATTCGAAGGAGAAGTGTTGACTCAGATCCAACTCAAGACCAAGAACAAGTACTTTTGAAGGCAAGTTGTGCTTTGACCATGTTGATCCCATTTTGAAACCTATTTTGATTTAAACTATTGCATGCTAGTTCAATTAGAAAAATACTTGGTTTAAACATGGGGGTTAGATAAGTACCAATTTGTCAGATGACACCTTGATTATTTAAGTATGTGCCATGACCCTTGTCACCCTAGTTGTGGATTACTAGTTGGACATTATTAAATTGCCAACCTGGTTTAGACCGTTGTAGTATAACGCTTAGACCTCGTGCTCATGACATGGTTTTGGACAATCAAATGTTAATATTGACTTAATGATATATTGAATTTGCTTTTGGAAAAGTATCATGTGATGTTGATGGCACGTGGTGCTTGGTAATCAATCGGGTTTTGATAAATAGTTTTCACCGGGGCATGTGGCAAGAATGATCGTGGGCAGTGTGGCATCGGGATGTTGATTTGGTTCTTCTAGTAGTCTTGCCCTGGTCACTCTAAGGACTTAACCTTGCAAGCCTTTGAATCGGGTCATACTTGCAACCACATGGTCGGGAATGGGACGGCCCTAGTTGACTAAGTCGCTAAGGACTCACTTGTGGAGCCTCTCAGTGTCAATTACACCGCTTGTGTGATTGTACGGGAGCGTGATCGTGGCTTGTGGCCAGATACCCATCTAACAGTGTGTTGGTCCCATACTTCGCCGCTTTGGCTAAGGGAAGGATGGTGTAGAGCACGAACCGGAGAGGACCACCTCGTGTTGTTTGAGGCTTCCGAAAGGCTTTGTTACGGAACTCGCCTTTGTGGTGTTTGACTCAGATCTTGTGGGTAAAGTGCATAACCTCGGCAGAGTGTAGAATCTATTTAAATAGCCGAGTCCACTGTGATCTGGGCAATGCTCTGGATTACAATAAGGGTTAGATTTTCTCAAAAATAACTTTGGTTTGAAAAGTTGGGTTGGTTTAATAATGAAGATGATAGAAATGTGGTTTAGGATGGGGAAAAATGTTTATTAAACTTCTTGAAAAGTTATTTATGCTTTACTTATTCCTACTGCTTTCGAATCTACTTATATTACTTGTCAAAAGTCACATCGCAAACATGCCTTGAGCTATTCCTTTGTACCAAGCCATGCATATAGTATATTAGCGCATTCGTGCAGTGCATGACTGCCGAGTACCAAGTACTCACCCTTGCCTCAACACAACACCGGCTGAAGAGGAGACTACGCCACTTTCCGGAGGAGGAATTCCAAGAGGATCCGTCTACTTAGGGGATGCGAGCCGATCAGGTTCGTGGTATCTCGGATGGCGCACTAAGCTATTTGATTTTCCGCCGCTATTATTTTTCTCTCGAATAAGTTTTGCCTTATGCAGGCATACATTTGTAACTTGGCCATAAGGTCGAGTAACCACTCAAGTTATTTAAATAAAGTACTTTGATAATATCGAATGGTATGATTGTGATATTTACCATCGTTAAGATCAGGTGCACTAGCTGCTCAGACTAGTGCTGAATACACAGTAGGGTCGGATTTGCAAATTCGGGTCCCTACATATATAGCTTGCATTCTCAGTGCATGACTTGGTCGAGTACCAAGTACTCACCCTTGCCGCAATACAACACCAGTTGAAGAGGAGACTACACCAGCTTTGGAGGAGGAGCTCCAAGAGGAACCGTCTACTTAGGGAGCGAGCCCAGTCAGTTGCCTGTGGTATACTGGATGGCGCCACGATGTTATCTTATTTTCCGCTGCTAATATTTCTCTTCTAATAGGTTTCGTCCTGCGTGGCGTATATTTGTAACTTGACCATAAGGTCGAGCAACCAGTTTGACTATTTAATTAAAGTACTTTATTAGTACCGAGTGGTATGATTGTGATAATTACCGATGTTAAGACTGTGTGCACTAGCGCGTTCCTGGACTAGTGCTGAATACACAGAGGGTCCGGATTTGCAAATTCGGGTCCCGACAGAGGTGGTATCAGAGCCATACTGACTGTAGGCTCACCTATAGATAGAATGGTCGTAGTGAGGATAAAACCTATTTTCTTAAGTTAAAAGTGGTCAAGATAATGAATGAATTCTCGACTCACCCCTTTTCTTTCTTGTTCATACCCCTGCTGAGTTCTTTTCGTCTTCCACATTGATTTTTTTAAAGTGCTGCGTTCTTACGCGAGCGTCTTTTGGCGGATGATGATGAAGAACAACTACGCCGAGCGTGAAGGAGGCTATGCCGCCGAGTTGTGGCGTATGTTTCAGTTTCTTGGAGGTTTTGAGAGGCCGCTCTACCGAGGGACGACACTCGTGCAGGCAGGACTGGTCGTTGGATGGGACGTCCGGATCACGGTGTATGCCCGAGAGAAGACAAAGTTCAGCCGCCCTTTTCACTTCACCGCCAGGAGGTCTACCTTTGAGATTGGAATCCAAGAGGTGTCGCATCGAGCAATGCAGCAGATCGCCCGCACTTACTCCAGGGAGCTGGAAGGCACAGTGTTCCATCACCACCCACGCCGAGACAGCAGAACTCAACGGAAGCCGATAGAAGATGAGGATGCTACCATCACTCACTTAGCCAGATTCGTCGCCGCTCAGGAGGAGCTGATCGAAGACACAGTTCAAGAATTGAAGAAGGCTCGTGAGCAGGTCGAGGAGGAGAAAAAACACTTAGAGAATGCCCGTGAGTATGTCGCTTATGCTGCGGGAAGGATCGCAGAGTTGGAGACTGCACTGTATGGCCAGGGACCCGATCCAGTGTTGGAGTTGGACGCTCCAGACCCAGAGGAAGAACCAGAAGAGGCGCCACCTGCACCAGCGCCACAGCCACAGCAACAACCAGATCCAGAGCCAGAGGAGGACGCCGCGTCGTCAAGCACAGCTGCAGTTGTGGGGCATGGCGATTGTTTCGCGCCGATGCCGCCGCACCCGCCGTGAGGGGGCAGTGGAGGTTTTCTCGATGAGTGAGCGTAGTTGTTAAGGTTGGGACTCCTTCGTCGAGTCGCGTTATAGAATAAGAGTCACCCTTTAGAGGCGTTGGATTTTCCTTGTTTGCTGAGTGTGCAGTATGTGTTGCAAGGCCCTTTGTAAGCAACCATACCAAGTTATTACTATTATTATTAATAATAAAGTTGGATTTTGAGTTACACTTTTCCCCGCATAAGTTTCCCTGTTACTTGTCTATTCTTGTTCCCTCTCATCTCTAAGCCTTGGAGCAACCGACAGATGGTGAACACCCGCGGAAACCTTGGAGGCAATGGAAGTGGTTCTCGCCCAGCTGGAAACCCCAATGATGGAGCACCAGCACCGCTTGATTGATATGCAGAATTTCGAGCTTTTCTCATTGCTCAGACTCGCTTGATGCATGCCATGGTGCAACAGATGCAACACGCCACCGCCAGGCCACCACTAATCAAGTCAATCGGGGACAACGCCGAATACAAGACTGCCGAGTTCATGAGGACTCACCCACCCACTTTTTCTGGGAATGCCAATCCGTTGGAGGTTGATGATTGGTTAAGGTCAATTGAGAGGAAGCTACACATTGCTCAATGCATGGGAAATGAGAAGGTACTCTACGCTTCTCATCAGTTGGAAGGAACAGCCGCTGAATGGTGGGAGAACTTCTGTGCCACGCAAGAGAACCCTCAGGACATCACTTGGGAGGAGTTCACAGTGCGTTTACAAGATTATCACGTGCTGAAGGAATCATGGATCTCAAGAAGGAGGAGTTCAGAGCATGAAGCAAGGTAATCACCAAAGGGTCGAATACCTGAACAAGTTCACACGGCTTGCACGCTACGCACCGAGGATGTAGCGATAGATAAAGCCGCATAGCCTCGCTTCATGAAGGGACTTAACTCAGGACTACGGTGGGACTGATCACCCACACTTTTCCGCATTTCCGGAGCTGGTGAATAAGGCGCTTATTCTTGAGGACAAGCGCAAGGAACTGGATGAGAACAGGAAGCGCAGGATGCAGCATCAGGGATCGCGTCAGGGAGCGCAGCAACGTTTGAGGGTTGCGCCAAATCAGTTTTTCAGATTCCAGCCGCAAAATGCTACAAGGACACTGTCACCAGCACCAAGACCGATCAATCAGAACTATCAGACTCGGCCCGCCGTAAACGCCGCTTGAGGCGATCCAACAGGGGCAGTGAGACGCTGCTACAATCGCGAACGAGCCAGGACACTTTGCCATGATTGTCCTAAGAAGACGGCAGAGTGACCCCGATTCGCTTCAACTGGGATCCACACCAGCCAGACGCCAAAGACCAGGAGCAAACCGAGGACAAAGACAATGGGAGCAGCACCCCAGACCGTGGTGAGAGGCTGAGTCAATCATGTCACCGTAGATGCACTGCAGAATGCCACAAACGTCGTACTGGGTAAGTTACTTGTTAACTCAGTACCAGCAACAGTTTTGTTTGATTATGGAGCTTCGCATTCTTTTGTTTCTCAAAGCTTTGCTGCTAAAAATGATTTGGAGATTGCAAGACTTAAATGCATGCTTTTGGTTCAAACCCCTGGTTCCGAACTCCGAACGAAAGTAGGATGTTCTGGGGTGAGAATACTAATAGATGGGATAGAGTTCCTAGCGAACCTTATTATTTTGGAGACCTAGACCTTAGATGTTATTTTGGGAATGGATTGGTTATCCAAGCACAAGGCCGTATTGGATTGTGGACGAAGGACTATCTCAGTTGAGAGCCCGTGTGGAAAGAAAGTGGAAGTTCAAGCCACCGCCGTTATAGATGGACAGTTGATGGTTAACAGTACCAAGGCAATCAGCATAGAAGATGTCTCAGTGGTGAATGAGTACCCAGATGTCTTTCCTGAAGATCTACCTGGTATGCCGCCAGACAGGGACATAGAGTTTGTGATAGAGCTTGTACCTAGTACAGCACCGATAGCAAAGAGATCTTACCGGATGTCCACCGTAGAATTGGTAGAGATGAAGAAGCAACTTGAAGAGCTAATGGAGAAAGGATTTATCAGACCGAGTTCGTCGCCGTGGGGAGAGCCAGTTTTGTTTGTCAAGAAGAAGGACGGAAGTTTCAGGATGTGCATTGACTACCGTGCACTCAATGAAGTTCAGCAAGTGTGACTTTTGGGAGGACAAGGTGGAGTTCCTCGGACATGTAATGACCACAGAAGGAGTCGCCGTTGATCCAAGCAAGGTAGAAGCTGTGTCACATTGGGAACAGCCGAAGACCGTGACCCAGATCCGGAGTTTCCTAGGAATGGCAGGTTACTACTGCCGTTTCATTGAAGGCTTTTCGACAATTGCAAAGCCTCTTACGCAATTGTTGAAAAAGGAGACGAAGTTTGCATGGACGCCGGAGTGTGAGAAAGGTTTTCAGGAGCTGAAGAAACGATTGACATCAGCGCCAGTGTTAGTTCTACCGGATGTTAATCAAAGCTTTGATATTTATTGTGACGCATCGCGCCAAGGACTTGGATGCGTCTTTGTCACGAGAATGGGAGGGTCGCCGCTACGCAGCGTCAATGCAGTTGAGGCCGCATGAGGAGAATTATCCGACGCATGATCTGGAGCTAGCTGCCGTAGTGCATGCTTTGAAATTATGGCGTCACTATTTAATTGGAAACAGATGTGAAGTATACACGGACCATAAGAGTCTTAAGTACATCTTCACCCAATCAGGCCTGAACATGAGACAAAGGAGATGGTTAGAGTTGATCAAGGACTACAACGTTGGAATCCATTATCATCCCGGAAAGGCCAACGTAGTTGCCGATGCTCTGAGTCAGAAAAGCCATACCGTGAACATGTTGCTAGCCACAAGTCAGGATGAACTATGTGAGGATTTCCATAGAATGCAGATTGAAGTCGTACCAGAAGGATTCTTGGCCGCATTGGAAGTGAAGCCCACCCTGGAGGATCAGATCCGAGGAGGACAGGAGGATGATGACAAGATCCGCAGGATTAAGTCCAACATGGATGAAGGCAAGGCAGAGGACTTCAAGTTGGATGAGCAAGGCACGTTGTGGATGAAGGATCGAATTCGTGTGCCGAACAAGAAGGAACTGAAGCAGCTGATTCTAGAAGAAGCCCATGACTCAAAGTATTCAATTCATCCTGGAAGTGCCAAGATGTATCAGGATTTGAAAGAAAGATTCTGGTGGCCGAGCATGAAGCGTGAAGTTGCCGAGCATGTTGTGCTGTGCGACATATGCCAGAGAGTCAAGGCAATGCATCAGAGACCAGCTTTGGAGGAGGAGCTCCAAGAGGAACCGTCTACTTAGGGAGCGAGCCCAGTCAGTTGCCTGTGGTATACTGGATGGCGCCACGATGTTATCTTATTTTCCGCTGCTAATATTTCTCTTCTAATAGGTTTCGCCCTGCGTGGCGTATATTTGTAACTTGACCATAAGGTCGAGCAACCAGTTTGACTATTTAATTAAAGTACTTTATTAGTACCGAGTGGTATGATTGTGATAATTACCGATGTTAAGACTGTGTGCACTAGCGCGTTCCTGGACTAGTGCTGAATACACAGAGGGTCCGGATTTGCAAATTCGGGTCCCGACAACGTGGCACGCGCACAGCCATTGGATCAAGATCCAACGGTGCAAGGGCTCGCGTCTGACTCGAGCGAGCTGGCTGGCTCGGTCGGGCTCGGGCTCGGGCTCGGGTGACGTGGCTCAATCTCGGCCGTTCGATCTTGATCGGACGGTCGAGAGGGTTAGGCTCGGTTGGGTTTGAGTCGGACTCGAACTCGAGTCTGACTCGGGCTCGGTCGGTGGAACAGTACAAACCCACTCGCCATTACCAGCGATTAAATAATTCAAATTAATTCCCAGAAATTCATTTAATTCATTAAAAATAGCAAAACACTCAGAAAAATTCCAGAAAAATTCTGGAAAATATTTTGGGACATTTTGGACTCAAATAAAATATTTCTAACAAAATTTTATTTGCAAAGTTAAATTCTTTAATTATTTCAAAATGGAATAAATTCAAATAAATTCCAAATAAATTCCAAATAAATCCAAATAAATTCAAGAAAATTCCAAAAATGCACCAAAGTGCCAAATCACACATGAATTTAAGAAAAACAAAATTTTGGGGTGTTACACGATGGTTGGAGTTAATCAAGGAATATGATTTGAACATCCAATACCATCCAGGGAAGGGTAACGTGGTAGCCGACGCACTGAGAAGAAAAGCATGCCACCACTTATCCCTAACGACGGACCTTTCCCCGCAACTAGAGGTGGAAATGCAGTAGTTGAATCTGCATGTGGTAGTAGAAGGATCAGTATCTGTCAGTGTCCAATGAGCTCAAATACTCAAAAGAATTCCAAAATATGTTTTCATTAGTTGAAAATGTATTTTCCATTTTAGGGTATTTTCTAGAACCAAGAACTTTCAAATGGTTGTATCTTTTGCACCTTAACTCCAAATTAGCTCAAACCACTTCCTGGATTTGTATTAAATCATTTAGATTCTTAATATAGATGACGAGTACTCATACTATGGGTACCCCCAGCGGCCCGGGACGACGAATGGGCTGCCCCAGGCCCAGCTCTGGCCGAAGGCCTCGTTGGGCCACGAAGGACACCCGTCCCCGACCGAACTAACCAGGGGGCGATTCGACCCCCGTCATGGGTCGGACGGGCCACAAGCTCCGACCAAAGCAAAGGCGATTTCCGCCGGGGGTCGAGTCCCAGACCATCACCGGTTGTTGGCCACCTGCCTTGCGGACACGATGGCTCAGAATGATCGTGCGAGGGTAGGTGGCTCCTTCCCAAGGTGGCAGGGAGATTGCCAAAGTCAAGCACCAGTCTTATCGTCCAGTCACGCACAGTGGGAGGATGCGCTCCCTCCCGAGGCAACGCCAGGGTCAAGCGCTGCGACGTCAGCACCTGGCAAACACGCACAGGGTAGGTGCGCTACTTCTCGGCGAAACAGAAAACCATGTCACTCGATGTATCTAACAACCCAGCATGGGGTGAGCAGGCACCGATCAGTCGCTAAGGCCGAAGACCAGGACTCCCAGGCGTAGGACACCCCATCTTTTCTTTTTCCAAATTCCCATGTAACCTTCCCCCTTCATCCATATAAAGGGAGGCAGGACCCTCAGGGAAGGGGACGGGTTTTTTACGAGCAGATAGTTCTAACTCACGAACACGATCTAAGTGTCCCAAAGGCTTGGAGTCCTTAGCACCTCCGAGCTGGTGGGCTCTCCCACTCATACGAAGCGCTTGAGGCCAGTCCTCAGCCCTCGCTTGTAAACACGGTGCAATCATCTACACCCAAAGCAATACAGATCCACCACACTAACTGGAGTAGGGACATTCAGCCCGAACCAATATACTTCTTGGGCTCCTTGAGTCAGGCCATTCGAGGAGAGGGAACACGCGGCCCCTTCACTAAAATTCGTATTGCCGGTATTCGAAACACCGACAATAGACAACATTTCAAATTTGCTCAATGTACAGTATTCAAAATTCAAATTTAACTATAGTCCTAACACATGCTTAATGTAATTTTTTTGCAAATAGTCTCCAAATTTAATGAAACCAATTTTTTCATGTTCCTGATACCATTAGCACTCTGAATATATAAAAATATTTGAATTTAGACTCAGTTTGCATCAAATAAATAAATAATTTGTTCAATGTATTCAAATTTGAAATGCTTATAACTAGTGCAATAAATTCCAAATTTTGTGAAATTAGTTTATATGCTCTATTAGGATGTATATCGCATTGTTTATGCAAAAAATACTTAGGTTTAGACTTTATTTGATCATGAATGCATTATAGGATCAATTCTTGTAAAGTTTAAAACCTAAATAACCATGGTTAGTATAAATAATCTCCAAATTGCATGAAACCAAAACTTAAACTTTTGAAAAATCATAAATTTGTGCTCTATAATAGTACCTTAATGTTTTACCTCGTGTACTTTAGTTTGCCATTTATCAATATGTCTAGTAGTTTATCTAGGATTTAAGTACCAATAGCTTTGCAACCAAATTTCAAAATTGTGAAATCAATATTTTAAACCTTCTAAAATCTTAGGACCCCATATCTGCATTATTACTGTGGTTGAACCTTATTTGTGCTCATTTACCATTAAAAATATAAGAATAAATTTTAGCAAAACTTTAAAATATGAATAACCATAATTATTGCATGCAAAATCAAATGGTTAAAATGAACTCAAATTTAGCTAAAATTAGTTTGGTTACACTCCTGAGGTCACAAGGATCCCAAATGTATAAAAATATTTAAGTTTTGCCATGGTATGCATTAAATGTTCCATAGTCGAAATTTTAATACTTGAATAGTTTGAATAGTCATAACTTTTGCAAACGAATTCAAAATTCAATGAAACCAAATCTTAGGACCTTGAAAAGTAATACCCTTCCTGGTTATGCAAAAATAATTCGTGTTTACACAATGTTGAACTAAATCCATATAAGTCCTTAATGCTCATTTATATGAAAAACATTGTGGATAAAAGTGAAATATCACGGACCCAAAATTAAAACACTGTTAGAGATATCCCCTGCTAGTTCCTGAAAAATAGTTAGATAATATTTTAAGGTGCCTTGCAAACATAAAGCGAAAACTGAACCAATATCGCGTAGATTTTAGAAACACTAAGCATCTTCGGCAGCCCATAAAATATCTTGTCTAAATGCCAATTTTAGGAAGAATGGCCTAGAAATGCTCTTTATTATATAGACTATCATATTTTAGAAAAATATCTTATTTACTTCTTGCTTTGCATCTGAATCTTGCTAGTGCAATAGCCATAAGTATTATGGTCGCCAATAACACATTATATGAATAGTTGAGCTTATGAAAACTTTAGCTAAAATACTTGTGTCATAAGAATCATTGTGTAACCATGTTGATGCAGCCAATAGCCTTATTCTGTAAACCCAAGTTGTATAAATCATTAGTTTGTGCAAAACATACTTAAGGCTAGGGGTGAAAATGGTACGGATAATTTCCGACCGACCGACCGAAGCGCCTCGGATAGTGATTCGAATAATTTTTTGGATATCTGGATATTTTGTTCGGATATAGATCGGATACGGATAAAATGTCACGGATACGGATATCTCGGATAATATCCATCGGATAATATCCGAGTATTTTTTCGGATACTATCCGCCGGATAATATCCGAATTCCCGCCTCTTTAGCTTAGCCCGGCTTGGCTCATATGTCATCGGCCGACCCATCTAGACTTGAGTTGAAGTGGAACCCTAGGTCCCTAGCCGACTAGCTGCCACTTTAGTTCCCTCATTCCCTACCCGACCCTACCTATCCAGTCCACATCTCCAAGACTTCAACTCCAGGTCGTGGCGGCGGCGGCTAATGGCCATGGCCCCAAATGGCCTGACTGATGCTTAGTGCCATGCATATGCTTTGTTACATTTGTATACTTCTATGAATAGTGTGCAACTTCTATGGATGATGTACAACAGTACAGATGCAATTATGAGATGTGACTCAGTGTATTACTATAAACTGTATGATTTTAATGGTCTTGATCTCTTAATGTCCTATACAATTTATGTTGGTTTCCTATCGATAATATTCGTTGTAGTCCATCACTCCGCTTGTATTTAGTGTTTACGCGTCTTATTCAAAAAATATCCGTTCCGATGATTATCCGAACTTATTTTATTCGTATTCGTTTGAGTATTATCCATATCCGTATCCGGCACTATCCATGTCCGAATCCGTATCCGGCACTATCCGTGTCCGAATCCGATCCGATAAAATTATATGGATCAAATACAATATGAGTGGTTTTCGATCCATATCCGATCCGTTTCACCCCTACTTAAGGCTAAGTACTATTCATACAAACACCTTAACTAATGTCTTACTTCTATGAACCTAAATAATCTTAACTTCTTGAATTTGAAATAATGCATACAAACATATTTTCTTGAATTTGTTAAATAAAAATAAGCAACTTATGGATAATAAGTGGCTATGCCTTCGCCTAACCCAAAACTGCCAAAATCAAGTAAACATAAGAAACGAACTGCACCACTTGTGCAAGAAGTCATAAAACCCTAATCCTCACCAAAACCTAAAAACACACACACTCATGCACCTATTATTATAGTTAATTTTCAATTTGATGTCATTTAACTTCTTTTTGCCCCCATTTATATATGATTTCTTTTTGCCTCTTATTGTTATTGCCATTGCTTTTTTCTCGCCGAACGATGTGTAGACTCCGATGTTCCAGATACTGTTGCAGACGACCCCGACTTCACCACTGAATTCAACAAGCAAGACAACCACCTCCTTTGATCATGTTGATCCTAGCATTTCGAAATTATTTTATTAAAACTTTTATGCATACGTTATGTTATATAAACATTGCTATATTGTGGGTTATGGTAGAAATAACTTTTATTGTGGGATTTCCTTAATCATTATTGACATATGAACCTTGACATCCCTAGATAATGGTTACACATAATAATGCTGAAATGGGTATATGCACTTATTACAAGCAATGCTTAGCATGCTTTAGAAATGGTAATAAAAATGGTTGTGTTGGGGATTGAGGTACCCTGCCCGGTCAATGGCATGGTCAGCAGACCCCGGCTCGAACTCGACCTGGTGAGCCAAGCTCGGGCTCGAGCTTGTTACCACGGCCTCCAGACGTCCCCCGCTCGACCTCGAGCAAGGAACCAGAGGCCGTCACTCGACCAAGACCTGGAACTCGGGGAGGCCAGGTCAGAGGCTTGCGGTTACTGAGATCCGCAAGGGAAGGACGTGGACGTGAACCCCGGGGAGCAGTTGAGATCCGGTTGGAGAGTGCGTGGGACCACCCTTCTCCGAGAACTACTCCAGATCGTTCCCCAGTAACGGAAGGGGGGACTTTGTAAACTCTATATATATGTAAATAGACCTAGGATAGGGACAAGGCAATCGATACTCACCCACTTGTATTCACACATAATCAAACCCTCTGCCTCAGGGCAAGACTAGAGTAGAGCTTTTACCCTGCTCGGGGGCTCGAACCAGTATAATTCCTAGTGTCACTCGTCTACTACTTCGTCAGATCGTAGCTAGCAGCGGTACCGAACTCCGGGGGGACGACCCAAGCTTTCGGGTCCTCACACACTCACACCCCCGATCTCATCTCTGCGGTCAGGCGATCCCGATCGTCGACAGGTTGGTTATGCTATTGTGAAGGAAATGGAATTTTGGACATAATGGAAATTGTGGTACTGGTATTTTAGTATAAAATTAAAAAATACAACTATGATTTGACACGGGCGAGATATAGCAATAGCCGGATGTACGAGGAATGGACTTGCATGTAGTATAGCGGGAGTTTTCTTGCCTAGGTCAGTTAAGGACCGGACGTAGTGTTCGTTAAACCCAAGAAAATCCATGCAACCACAAGGTTGGTAGGGGACGGCCTTAACTTAATAAGTTACTTAGAATTAGCTTTGCATATTGGTAGGCTGAAGTAGCACAAGCATTTTCATAGGTCTGCATGTAAGGGGCTTCCACACTATGGTGTGGGTAAATGCATATCGATGCAATGGTGTACGCCTTGATATGGGGGAGAAATGGTTACCGATTTATACTGAGCCCAAAATTTTTATATAATTTATGTAAATATTTATTTCTACCATAGTAAGGGTTTGTCGTCACCCGGCTGGTGCAAAGTTAGAACTATGTAATGTAACGGTTCTGTTATGATCTCTCTGCGGCACATCAAAGGAAGTGTGTTAAATTGCAATGCAAAAAGGGTAAAAATCTTTTCGAAAAACCGTTCCCACAGTCATGGGAGTCTTGGTGTGCCAACACTTGTTATAAGTTTTAATATTTCATAAAATGGGTTGATTTGAGAATATTTGTCGAAAAAGTCTTGTTTCAAACTTTTATGCCATATGTTGACGAGGAATGGTTCGATTCTCATATTCATGAAGGAACTATGAGTTGTTATATTTATGCTATTCTTACTTGTTATTTTATATACTGTCAAATTGCTTTTACATAATTCTGCTTTCAATCTACTATTCAGTATTTACCAATCAAATTGGCCTTATGCAAAATAACCATGTAAGCGTTTTCTTCGACACAACTTGCATTTATTATAGGTGACGAATACTCATACCATGGGTATCCCTAGCGGCCCAGAACTACGAATGGGTCGCCCCGAATCTAGCTCTGGCCAAAGGCCCCGCCGGGTCACGAAGGACACTCGTCCCTGGCCAACCCAATCGAGGGGGCAGTCCGATCCCCACCATGGGTCGGACACCCCGCAGGCTCCTACCCCCCGCTACTGGACGGATGCCACACAAGCTCTGACCGGGCTAAGATAAGTCTTCGCCAAGAGTCGGCCGCCTGCCCTTCGGACACGACGGTTCGGAGCGACCGTGCGGGGGCAGGAGGCTCCTTCCCAAGGCAACGGGGAGGCTGCCAAAGTCAAAAGCTCCAGTCTTGTCTTCCCAAGGCAACGCCGGAGCCAACCACTACGACGTTAGCACCTAACAACACGCAGAGGGTGGGAGCGCCACAGCCTGACAAAGCAGAAAACCATGCCGCCCGATGTATGTACCAACCCGGCATGGCATGAGAAGACATTGGCCTGACGACCAAGGACCGAAGACCAGGACTCTCGGGCGTAGGACATTCCACCCTTCTCCAATTTCCCATGTAACCTGCCCCCTCCGACTATATAAAGGGAGACAGGACCCTCTGGAGAGGGGGGCGAGCGAAACAACGAAAGAGAGTACTCGAGGCCTATCTTCAAGTCCTCACTTGTAAACCCGCAGTCATCTGCACCCCGAGCAATACTAACCCATCACACGAACTGGAGTAGGGACATTCAGCCCGAACCAGTATACTTCTTGGGCTCCCTGAGTCTAACCATTCAAGGAGAGGGAGTTCGCGACCCCTAGACTAAAAATCATACTAGGTGGTGCTCGAAACACCGACAGTTGGCGCGCCAGGTAGGGGATTTCGCGCGTCATCACCGACATCTCTGGATTCCCGCTCGCTTCCTTGATGGCTTCCCTCACCAGCGATGGCGTATCTGCTTTGAGGGGCTGGATCCGTTTCGGCACCCTCAACTTCGTCACCACTTCGGCGGGGGAGCTCGTGCTTATCCCCGCCGCCTCAGAGTTCCAGGCATCTGCCGGGAGCCTGGACCCCATCGCCCTCCACAACCTCTGGCTCGAGGCCCCCAAGCGGACCACGACGCCGGAGCCCATCGACGGCCGCACCATTCTTGGCGGCAGCGCATCCAAGCAGGCGGTGACGTCACTCCCCGCGGGCTCGCAGCTCATGGCTATGACCGGCTACGTGCCGGCCTCCGTCCATGACTTACTGGAGGACTCCTCCAGCCACGGCTCCAGCTCCGACATGGAGCACATTGCGGATGGACTGCACTCCCGGGAATGCAACATGGTAGGAGTAACCAACCCGGCCGCGACCCCCGCAAGTCCAGGAATCCTCCCCTTGAGCACCGAAGCACATGAAACGGAGTATCAGCGTGAACGCGCTGAGCACCTGTAGGCTCGCCACGCCGAGCTTCAATGATAGAGCAATGAGCTGGAGGCTCGAAGGGCCGAGCTCGACAAACTCCAGGCCGACCTGGAGCAAAGTCAGCCCGAGCCCCTGCTTGCATCTGGCGCCGCGCGCCAGGTGTACCACCACCTCTCCCAGGGCTCCGACGGCCTTCTGTTCTTCCCCCACGCAAGCCAGAATGTTGCCGCAGCTGTGATGCTGCTCTGCGGCATCCCTTAGCTCGAAGACCCGAAGGCCAAGGCCACGTACCAGAACCTCCGGGGACTGGTGGAATGTGCTGCCGTCCAGCACATGCAGGGTTCCGGCTCCCACCACTCGGGCGCCTCCTCGAGCCGTCCGAGCTGCGCTACCGCTCTAGATCAGCGGAGCCCGGCCGCGACAGCGCCGCAACCCAACTGGCCACAGGCCTCGCGCACTCCGGTGCGCCATCGCCTGGGTAGCAACCATGACGTCCGCGCCAGTCTCGAGGCACGGAGAAGAGCGATAGGTGAAGTGGCCTGATCCCGGGTCGTGGACAACGGTCGGCATAACGACCGCAGCCCGAGCCCTGATGGTCCAGGGCCATGGGCGTTTGATTGTGCGATCCGCAACGCGGACTTCCCCGCCCGGTTCCAGGCGCTAGTCAACATAGCCAAGTACACAGGGGCAATGAACCCCAATGTCTGGTTAGAGGGCTACCGGCTCGCCTGCCGGGCGGGGGGAGCTACTGATGATCTCTTCATCATTGAGTACCTCCCCATATACCTCGTGGACTCGGTTCGAGCCTGGCTCGAGTACTTGCCTACGAACACCATCAGGAGCTGGGCTGACTTGATGAACCTTTTCGTCTGCAACTTCCAGGGCACGTACAAGCGTCTTGGGAACTCCTGGGACCTAAAGAGCTGCAAACAGCAGCCAAGGGAGACTCTCTGGGACTACATCCGATGTTTCTCCCAATAGCGCAACGAGCTCCCCGACATCCGCAACGCCGACGTCGTCGAGACGTTCATCTACAGCACAACCTGCAAAGACTTGGTGCACAAGCTGGGCTGCGTCAAGCCCAGGACCACCAAGGAACTCCTTGACATCGCAACCAACCACGCCTCCTGCGAGGAGGCCGTGGGGGCCATCTTCAAAAAGGGGAAGGCCAAATAAGACCTCGGCGCTGAAGCCGGTGTCACCTCCGACCGCTCCGACAAGCGAAAGCGGCGAGGGAAACAAGGCCGCGAAGGCCGCCTGGTCGCGGCTGCCGACCACCTTGCCAAGCAGCAGGCACGACAGGCGCTCGACCATTTTGAGAAGCTGATGGGCAGCCTGTGTCTGAACCACGGGTACCCCGTCAAGCACAAATACCAGGACTGCGAAGTCCTAAAGCGCTTCATCTCTGGAAACCCCACGTCATCGCGGGGCAAGGGGAAGAAGCGAGATTCGGCACCGGAAGCTGAGGAAAAAGGAGCCGACGCTGAGTTCCCGGAACCCACCAGCTGCCTCATGATCTTCGGTGGACCGGCATGCTACGCCGATAAACGGCGGCTCAAGCTCGCCTTCCGTGAGGTCCACACGGTGACTCTCGCCGTGCCGAAATACCTCCGGTGGTCGGAGACCCCGATCACATTTGATCGGACTGATCAAACCGACCACGTTTCACAGCCAAGGAGATATCCGCTGGTCGTCGACCCCATCGTGGGGCCGAAGCGCCTGACCAAGGTGCTCATGGACGGCGGCAACGGCCTCAACATCCTGTATGTTGAGACACTCAACGCCATGGGGGTCCCTCACTCGAGTCTTCGACCGAGCAAGGTGCCCTTCCACGGTGTCGTCCCGGGCCAACAGGCCCATCCGCTCGGGCAGGTCGACCTGCCCGTCACATTTGGGGGCCCGGATAACTTCCGCACCGAAACCCTCACCTTCGAGGTTGTGGACTTTCCCGGCTCCTACCACGCCATCCTGGGGAGGCCGTGTTACGCCAAGTTCATGGCGGTCCCCAACTACACCTACCTCAAGCTGAAGATGCCAGGACCGCGGGGAGTAGTCACCGTGGCCTCATCCTTCCAGCTTGCCTACAACTGCGAGCAAAGTAGTTGCGAGTTGGCGTCGACAGTCATCACATCCGCCGAGCTCGCCAACCTCTGGGGGAAGGTCTCCGAGTCTACCCCCGACTTTGGCAAGTCAGGGCCGAGCTCCTTCAAATCCATCGAGGATACGAAGGAGGTCGCGGTCAATCCCGAGGATCCTGCCAAGACTGTGCAGGTCGGAGCCACGCTCCCCGCTAAATAGGAAAGCGCGCTCGTCGACTTCCTCTGCGCCAATCGAGACGTCTTCGCATGGAGGCCCTCCGACATGCCAGGAATCCCAAGGGAAGTCGCCGAGCACTCCTTGAATGTCCGACCAGGCTCGAGGCCGGTCGCCCAACGCCTGCGTCACTTCGACGAGAAGAAGCACAAGGCCATAGGGGAGGAGATAGCCAAACTTTTGGCCGCAGGGTTTGTAAAAGAGGTATGCCACCCCGAGTGGCTAGCCAACCCTGTTCTTGTAAAAAAGAAAACCGGGCAATGGAGAATGTGCATTGACTACACGAGCCTGAACAAGGCGTGTCCCAAGGACCCATTCCCGTTGCCCCGCATCGACCAGGTCGTCGACTCCACCGCAGGGTGCAAATCCCTGTCCTTTCTGGATGCCTACTCAGGCTACCAACAGATAGCGATGAAGGAATTCGACTAACTCGCGACTTCTTTCATCACTCCATTCGGCTCGTTCTGTTACGTAACGATGTCGTTTGGTCTAAAAAATGCTGGTGCTACATACCAGCGATGTATGCAAACATGCTTTAGCAATCAAATAGGCCGTAACGTCGAGGCGTACGTCGACGACATCGTCGTCAAGACTAGGAAGGCCGACGACCTCATTGCCGACCTAGAGGAGACTTTTGCGAACCTCCGGGGGTCTCGTATAAAGCTCAACCGCGAGAAGTGCGTCTTCGGGGTCCCCAAAGGAAAGCTAATTGGCTTCATCGTCTCCGAGCGTGGCATCGAAGCCAATCAGGAGAAGATCTCCATGATAACGAGGATGGGCCCTGTCGGCAACCTAAAAGGAGTCCAGAGGCTGGCAGGATGCCTTGCGGCTCTGAGCCGTTTCGTGTCCCGCCTCGGCGAGCGTGGGATGCCGCTCTACAAGATACTCAAGAAATCCGATCAGTTCAGCTGGATGCAGGAGGCGCAGGAAGCCCTTAGTCGGCTAAAGGCATTCCTAACCTCACCCCCGGTGTAGGTCGCCCCGGTGCCAGGGAAACCGCTCCTCCTCTACATTGTCGCCACGACCCAGGTCGTCAGCGCGATGCTTGTCATGGAGCGAGCAGAAGAAGGCCATGTACTTAAGGTACAATGGCCAGTCTACTTCATCAGTGAAGTACTCTCCGAGCCCAAGGCTCGGTACCCGCAGGTGCAGAAATTGCTCTATGCGGTACTCATCACGAAGAGGAAGCTGATCCATTACTTCGACCGGCATCCTGTCTCCGTGGTGACCTCTCACCGCTCGGCGAGATCGTCCATAACCACGACGCCTCAGGGAGAATAGCCAAGTGGGCACTCGAGCTCAATGGCCATGACATATCGTACATTCCCCGAACGGCGATCAAGTCGCAGGTTTTGGCCGATTTCATCGCCGAGTGGACTGAAGCTCAGGATCCACCCGTGCTCGCAGACCCCGAGTACTGGAAGATGTACTTCGACGGGTCCTACACCAAGAACGAAGCGAGTGCTGGGGTCGTCATTGTTTCCCCACTAGGAAACAAGCTCCAGTACGCCATCCGACTGCTCTTCGACGCAACAAACAATGTCGCCGAGTATGAAGCCCTCATCAACGGTCTCCAGATCGCTGCCGACCTCGGCGCACGCTGACTCTACGTACACGGTGACTCCAAGCTTGTTGTAGACCAAGTCATGATGGCCACGGAGCCTCGTGACGCCCGCATGGCGGCCTATTGCCGGGAGGTACGCAAGCTCGAAGAAAGGTCCAAGGGTTTCAAACTCCACAATAGCTACCGATGCTACAACAGTGAGGCCGATCACCTAGCTAACCTTGCCTCCAGCAAAGGACCAATCCCGCCTGGGATATTCGTTTGCGACCTTCACAAACCCTCCGTCTGGATGGATTCGACGACCGAGCGCGCGACCAACCCGCCGGAAGCGACCGCTCCGACCGCCGGGCGGTTGGACGCGGAATCGTCCGGGTCGGACCGCAACGTGCTCACAGCCGACTCTGACTGGAGGCAACCCCTTATCGACCGGATGACTGACGGATCACTCCCCGCCGATCCAATCGAGGCTCGACGCCTCGCTCGGCAGGCAAAATCCTTCGTCCTGGTCGGAGAAGGCCTCTACAAGAGGAGCCCCTCTGGAATCCTCTAGAAGTGCATTCTGGCCGACCAGGGCAGACAGCTGCTGCTCGATATCCACAGTGGCATCTGTGGCCACCACGCCGCGCCACAGTCCCTCGTAGGAAAAGCCTTCCGATAAGGCTTCTCCTCCCTCCGTAAACACTACGGCGTTATCACAGTCGTCAGGTCCGTGGCCGCTCCTTCAACGTTGGTGACCTGGTCTTGCGCCAGGTTCAGTCCAACAAAGATAGGCACAAGCTCTCCCCTCCGTGGGAAGGTCTCTTCACCATCATGGAGGTCCTCTGACCCGGCACCTTTCGGCTCAAGGATGCCGATGGCAACGTCATCCCCAACGCGTGGAATATAGAAAAGTTAAGGTGATTCCAAAACTCTTTCTTATCCTCGCACCCTTTTACCCCATGTCCGAGTTCGAGTGTCGCGTGGCAACCTTGGCCTGGTCCCCACGCACCACTCGGGGGCAACCAGTTCACATACTCACACGGGTCGGTGACCCGACTGGCGGTTCTCCCTAGCGGTAACCCTCTCGACCCAAGCGCTGCAGCCTACGCCCCAGTGGCTACGGTTGCTAAGCAGCGCTTCATAGAAGAAGGAAGTGCCCGTGCAGAGAGATCCATAGCCAGTCGGAAACACTTTTCCACCGCAAAAGCAATCATTTTGAGCTTTTTGTGATACCCTAAAAAATGCTAGCACACCAACCTACGCTCGAGCTACCCCCGCGGTCTCCAAAGCTATGGTTGTAAGTGTCCATCACGGCAAGAAAAACGCAAAGAGACAAAATCAAACTTAGGTCGGCCCAACCGACCAAAACTTTGTGATGAACTTAAAATTCATTACACAAGATTATTGCACCACCAAAGAAAAACATCTAACATTTTTTCTACTCCCGGTGGAGGATGCCCCGCGGCGGTATCCTACTAGCGATCACCCGAGCATGCGGCTCGACTTGGGTCTCGAACCCGTCGATCTCCTCGTCGGTCCGATTCCCGGCGATCCCACTGCCGACGGTGTCGAGGTCAATGCCATCGTAGTGGGAGAGGGTGTTGACGAGCGCTGAAGAAACCCCGAGGACAACACCCTCACTCACCGAACTCTTGACGTGCTCGGGCACGTGAGCTAGTTCTACGGCAAGCGAACTCGGGCATGCCACCATCCCGAGCACCCGCTCGCAGACATCCCGCCCGACCCCCCGAAGGGTCGCCAGCTCAGCGTCTTGCTCGGACCGCTCCTCCTCCGCAAGCTGCCGCTTCGTCAGGGCCACATCCCGCGCTGTGATCGCTATGTTGCGCGCCTCCACCGCTAGCCTCCGCGCTTCCACAGCGTCGCTAAAGTTCTTTTGCAACTCTATAGAATCAAATCAGTGTCAGTCAAGCGACCCCAGGCCGCGATCGCAAGATCGACCAAGGATTAGTACACCTACCTACTGTGGAAGCCGTCAGAGCACGGAGATCCTCCTCGGCCTTGGCCTGGGCCTCTCGGTCATGCGCGGCATCCTCGACAAGCTTCCTCACCGAGGCCAGCTCTTCTCGAGCAGTGTTCCGCTCGGCGCATAATCGCTCGGCCTCCCTTCGGGCTGAGTCCCTCTCATCTCGAAGGCGGGTCACCTTTGATCGGGCGGTCCCTTCCGCGGCGATGGCGGCATCTTTGGCGTTGTTGGCCCCCTCTAGGGAGGACTTGATCTCGGTGGCCTCCGCCCTCAGGGTCTGGTTGGCCAGCCGCACATCAAACAAGAACTGCGCAACCTGACCCAGCTCCTGGCGGGCCTTTTCCGCCCCCGCCCGCTCCTGATCCAAGACCTCTTGGGTGTCATGCAACTCGGGGCGCAGCCGGTCGCACTCCACCTCGGCAGCCATCCTCCGGGCGTACAAACGACAGAGGAACCCGGACTTGTCCTCCGATCGGGCACGCAAGTGCTGTGAAACAGGAACACCCTATTAGCGTACGACAAACTCCCCGAAGACAACAAGGATGGGGTTTTTTCATCTGGCTCTCCGCACCGGTCCGGTGAATCCCGCCGGTAATGGCGTCAAGCGCCCTACCGGAGGACTCGAGTGCGAGGGCCAGACTCTGTCGGACCTGGGCCACCTCAGCCTCGGCAAGCCGAGCACCTTCCTGAAAGGCCTCCCACTCCCTATGCTCTGCACCGTCATCTTGCACGAGGGACAGCCTCCCGGACGGATCGATGCTCAGCCAAATCAACGTGGTCAGAAGCGACCAAGCAGATTCCCCCGGGACCGTCCCGACGGTCTGCGCTTGGGGGGGATCAGCTAGCACCCCCGACGCTTGGGCTGCTCCCATTGACGCGACACTGGGTGACGGCGGTGGGATCACTTCGGCCACTCGGATCGCATAAACCGACGGATCCCCGGCGGTAGCGGCGAGAGCTGCTCGCCTTCTTCAGCCCCTTACCGAGTCTCCGACTCGACGGGGGCCGCTGGGGGTTCTACGTGCTCCGACTCCACCGGCAGCACCTTGACTCCTTTTGGCTTCGCTGGCGGCCCCACTGGTGGCTCCAACACCACCTGCGACACCTTGATACTCACCGGCGGCGCCAGCTCCATCAGTCGCTCTGGCTCGACCAGTGGCCCCTCGATCCCCACCGGCTGCGAGGACGGCACCAGCCCTCGCAAGGCCACTACAGGGTGCACCACCGTCGCTGCCACGGCCACCCCCATGTAGGTCTTGCACGCACGACAGTCGGTCAGGAGCTATTCGAGTGACTCTAAAACAATATAACTTGAGAGCAAAGAGGACACTTACCGCGACGAGCGGGTGCGCGGCAGCCGCACCCTCTTCGATGGCCCCCCTTGCGGAGGCGAATCGGCCCTCTGCTTCCCCAGGGACACCTCCATCGAGGGCGTCTCCACCTGGGACACAACGGCGGCGGCACTCGCGCCAGCACCCTCGCCCGGGCCCCTGCCGGCCTGCAGCTTGGGGTCAAAAGCACCGTACGGGTCGCCCCCACTACTCTCGCTCGAGGTCGACCCCAAACCGACCGACTCAACAGCGGTCGTGTCGGTGACCTCCTCGCCGCGCGCTCTTGCCTTTTCTCCTCCCTCCGCTTCCTCCTCCTTTCCTCCTTCCACCTCCTACGGTCGGAGTCGTGCTGTACGGATCCCACGAGGGCCGCAGCCCTCAACTCCTTCTCCCCTGGCAGCAATGCCCGGGATACCATCCCGGCAAGGCCCTGGAAAACACAGAGACGCCAGTCGGACTGAGTATTGGGGGCAGAGGGAGAGAAAAGAGAAAGAAGAAAGGATAATTCGAGTTACCAGGTCTGGAGGATGGTGGGCCGAGAACGGCTCGGGGAAGCCGCCCGCTGCCTTGGTGGAACTCTCGCTCGTGACGGCGGACGCCCGAGCCTCAACCTCCGACGTGGGGAGCTCCAACTCCGCCATCCTCATGGGGTCGGACGCCCCCTTGTACCAGAACATGGGGCACACCCTATCCATGAGTGGTTGCACGTGCATCCTCATGAATGTGCGCACAATGACGTCATCGAAGAGGCCCCGATCCCTCTGGACCTTGATCCGATCGATGATTGCTGCCACCTTGTTCCTCTCCTTTCGGTCGGCGCCCCAAGTCCACTCGGGCCTCGCCTCGGGTAGCCGGCCGGTGAAGGCTGGGGCGCTGCCTCCCACATTCCGGACGTAGAACCACTCAGAGTGCCACCCCCGGTTCGAAGACGGTAGCTTCACCTCGATGTAGTCCGCTCCGCGGCCGCCACGCAGCTGGAAGGCCACGCCGCCGATGGGCACCGAGGCATCCATCCCCCTGTCCTTCCTCAGCCGCGCCTGAAGAAGTGCCTCTAGAGCGCCCAGTGGGGCTCGATCCCCAAGAATGCCTCGCATAACGTGATGAAGACCGCTATGTGGAGCACGCCATTGGGGTTGAGATGGTGCACCTCCGCCTTGTAGTGGTGCAGCAGCCCGCGGACGAAGGGGTGGAGTGGGAACCCGAACCCGCGCTCGTAAAATGAGGCAGGCACGACGATCTCATCATCGTTTGGCGCAGAGGCAATGGCCCCCGTCGGCACCCTCCACCTCGAAGAGCCCCTCAAAGAGAGGAACCCCTTCCTCTCCAAGCCAAGCGCACAGTTGGACTGGGCGGTGCACTCCGGCCACGACATATCCCAAAACAAGAATGGCTAAAAGGTGGAGAAAGAAGAAGGTGAGGAACACTCCTCTCTGGCTCCTTTGCTCTCCTCCTTTTCTCTCTTGTCACAGGCAAAGGAAAAGAGGCAGAGAAAGCAAAAGCGAGTGCTTGCCCTGGCACCCTCCGTGCTGAATTTATAGAAGCCAAACAGGCACCAGCTGAACGGACGCCAGTCGAATGGACACCACCTCGAACGAAGCAACGCATGCCCCGTCCCTCTGACTTCCAACCCATCCAGCTACTGGTAACACAACGGTTTCCAATTTCTCCCACTACGCATTAAATCCTGACAGGACAGCGGGAGACACAAGGACACCATTTCGATCGATACGTCCCACGACCTCTCGGTCTCCGCCTTTGGGCTAGGTCCACTGCCCCGCGACAGGTATGTAAGGCCCACTGGGCCGCTGCGGCCTCAACATGGCGAAAGAGCCCAGCGGCTCGCGCCTGGGGTCTAGCCTAGCGCTGTGGGTTCCAAAGGCCTGATTCGCCGAGCGGATTTAAGGCCGCCCCCGGCAGAAAACTGAAGAAGGGGCGAGGACAAGGCGAGCCCCCAGAGGGCCTCAAGTTGGGTCGGCTGACGACCCAATCAGCCTAACTCATGTCCGAGACCATACTTCACACTCTCCCGCAGAACCCATCGATGGGTGGCAGCCAGCTGCGCTCCGGGTCGGCAGACGGCCCGGAGTCCAAAACGAGATCGAGTAAACAAAGGTTTCTTATGGGTCGCCCCACAGCGGGCCGGACACCCTCGACGGGATTGTCCGCTAGGAAAAGATCCCCTTGGGAGGGATCTCCAGTCCCACTAGGATCACCCGTTATTAGCTCCACGAGCACGGTGTTTGAACCAACTCGATAAACACTCGTTTGCTCACCCCCTCCAGGTCCCACACCTGCGGACGGGGCGTACACGTGGGACAGACAGCGGCTACTCCTCCTACAGGTAATCTCATCAAAATGAGAAATTGGGACGGATGCCCTTCGCCTAGCTCCGGCGTAAAACTAGTCTCATAAGGCAGCGTCGAGCTACGACGTAAAACTAGCACTCGGGCACCAGAGCCTTGCTAAAGGCGTCTTGGCCCCCGCGCCGACCAAGGCGACGTCGAGCTACGACGTAAAACTAGCTGAAAGACCGAGATGGCGATCAGAGGGGGGGTGAATGATCCCAAATAAAATTTTCCCCTACTCAATGTGCTCCAAACAATCCCGCAAAGAAACTCAGTGCTCCTCAAAATCGCAAAACCCGCAAAATCGGGAACGACTACACAACTATGTGTATCCCTAGCTTACATGGATGAGAACCATGAATCATGTAAGGGATTTTTGAATCACAATCCTGGTTGTCAATTGTCCAAAGCAAAGAGAGATCAATTCAAATACTTCTTTTCAAAAAGAGTTCATGCCAAAACACAAAAGCCTCTTTTAGAAAAGCAAAAGAAGATTTTTCAGGAATTGTCCTCACTTAGAGCAGGTGGATGGTGGACTTCTGTTACTCAAAATTTTTTGAGAATTTTTCACCCTGTGAGAAGATTAGTCGTGAAGCACTCCACCAAAAATCAACACAAAAATCCTTCTCCAAAAATCAGGAAAAATAAAGAACTATGAACAGTCAGGATCTTCAATCAGGAAATTTGGGGCTCGGTTTTCACCTCACATTTCCCAAACGGTGCACTCAGTGGACTCAAAAATATTTCCACAGATGGATATATGAGTCAAGCACATTCTCCAAGAAGAATCACTCAAAAAGGATTTTTCTAGATTTTTCTAAAAATCAAAGACTGACTGCTGCGCGAAGAACATGATCAGGACAAATTTGCAATCTTGATAGAAACTTGACCTCTAGTCTATCATAAGGTGCAAGAAAGATGTAAGACTAAATGAGCGCCCTCAAGACGTCCTTGATCAATAGAATTTAGAAGGAGAGGAGGCAAGTCCAAATTGCGAGAAAGTAAATGAGAATTTACATGCGGGAAAGTAAATGCTGAATTTAAATTGCGTAAAGTAAAGACATAATGTAAATGCGGAATTTAAATTCATAAGAATGTAAAGAAAATCTTTGTATTTTCTGGTTGGAAGGTTTACAAAGCCTCACTTCATGTGGGTAAAGCTCAAAGGAGCAACTCAAACCTTCAAGTGAGGGAGGACACCCCTCCCCCTCTATTTATACTACTCTAGGGCCACCTATCACCCTTGGATGAGTCCCAAACCCTAGGGCACTCCACCAAGGGCTAGGATTAACCCACTCATTTCACCCCACACATGGGCTTTACATTGGCCACATTGGCCATACTTGGGTTTTAAATAAAACCGGTCAACCCGATGCAACAGGCCTTCATCCGCCGGACTTGACCGCTCAGTTTCCGCCTCTTCGAGCCTCCAAGCCGAACCGGAAACCTTGAGCCACCTTAATTCCATTTCCATGATGTCCAAGTGATCCTGGTTTGAGCCCAACCATCTCGTCGGCATCCTCAATTGCTTCGGACCTCGGTTCTCCCAACCTAGTCCCGGTACTCACCAACGACCATAACTGCCTCAATAACCTGTACCACAAGGACCAAACTATTTTGCACATACCACAATATACATACCTTTTTCTTCCTGCATGTTAGTCCACAATTATCATTAATTCAAACATGCAATGCCAAGTCAAATCAAACTCAAACCTGAGCATACCTTGCTCAAATAAAGTCCAATACTCATCACAAATATGAATGGACCTCCACATGGTCCTTCAATCTCCCCCTTGATGAGTATATTGACAAACCACACAAAAGGCATAAATTTGAGTTTGAAAATGAAGGAAGAAAATCAATTTGATTGCAAAATCATATTTGGTCCAATTGAAAGAGAAAGAAAGATCATGTCCAAATATATGAAAAGATTTTCGGAGCTCAACACAAGAAAGAACAATTTTTCGACAAGAGCTCCAAAAACCAAGAAATCCTCCAAAAAGCTCAAAATTGCTCATGATCCAAATGTAAGGACAATTGTTCAACATGATCATGAGAAAGCATTTTTTTTATTTTCTTCCCTCTAAGATGCCTTTTCTACGTTTTCTCCCCTTTTTTTGGCAATATAGGCATCAAGAGAGCAATTTTGAAATGAAATGCAACCTAGAAGAGCTTTGAGGATTATGCAAGTGACCACTTAGACAAAATATGATACCAAGCTACTCAAGTTCAGATTATGTCATCCTAAGTCATATCCAATGGCATATTTCAATTTTTGCTAACTAGTTCAAAATTTTATATTAATTTTGCATGATTTCGAAAATGGCAACACTTAGCACAATTTCAAGACTAGAGTCAAAGCCAATCTAAGGAGCAAATGGATATACTAGAGTTCAACCTAGTCAACAATTTGGGAAGCTACAAGACCATTAGAGTGTTGGTGATATGCCCTAGAGGCAATCATGTGAGATGATTATATCATACATCTATGTTCATGTACTTATTAGTTCCATGAATAAATGTCACTCCTTTGTTCATTGAGTACGACTTAATTGTAAAATACATTGGTTATATGATATTATTCTAAATGATCCCTGGTCACATATCATTATGTGGGACAATAGTGATTTGACCAGCACATATATTGATTGATGGTAATGTTTCACATACCATAGATATGGAGATATCAAATCAATAATGTGGGCACATGTTAGAGAACATGGGGTTGGATAGACCCGCTCCGAGACACTGCTGAGATTGTTATCTTAAGAAGTGCCATCAGGATGTAGTCTCGAGTGGTATACCGATATGATCCTTTGACCTGAGATTCTTATTGATTCTCAGCATGTGTAATTGTATACTTTGGGGCTATCAAACGCTTCACCATAACAGGGAAGTTATAAAGGTAGCTTACGGGTATGCCATGAAACATGACGTGAGATGTAAGAGATCAAGATGGAATTTGCCCCTCCTTGATAACAGGAGAGATATCTCTGGGCCCCTCGGTGTGGATGGATAAGGAAAAGTGCATGGCCATGCCAAAGTGATTAAAGAGTTAATCACGAATTATATCCATTACAATGACGAGTGAATTTGTCGAGCTATCACAAGGGTGGCACACTTCTTGCCTTGAGCTTGACTGATATCGTGTGGCAAAAGGATCCTATGTGAGTATATCAAGGTTCAGCTGATTCGATCATTGTGTACATTCGGGGGTCAATATGTGCTGCTAGGCACCGCTATTGACTTGTGGTCTGGAAAAGGGGTTCTCCGGGACCGCGGCTGACTTGTACATGAGCCTAATGGGTCACACACTTAACGGGTTGGATCATGTGTAATGGATCGGATCTATTAGTGGGTTTATGTGGATTTGGATCCTCTAGCGTCTTAATGGATTTCTATTGTAGAAGATCCATTAGTGCGAGCCCTAGTGGGCTTCTATTACAGAAGGCCCGTTAGTGCGCTCTATATAAACGAGGCGTGGGGGCGTGCGGAGTCATAGTCTCCCCACCACAAGCCCTAGCCGCCACTGCGTCCCACTAAACCCTAGCCGCATGCGTGGGTGCTAGCACACCAGCGCGCGGTGATCCCACCCCGGACGTGTGGATACCGTAGAGGCGTCATCGTTGTTGCGTTGGCGCTGATCGATTCAATCAGCTACATCAACTGTGCGACTACAACGAAGCTGTTGTGACGGCGATCCGCGACGAGGAGGAGGTGTACCACGTCATGTTCGACTACGTACTATGCTTCGGAGCACGCGGGGAGGCTTCACCCACTCTACTTCCACTGCTAACGTGCTCCAAGGGTAATGCTCCATGATCTCTGACTCGCATGTTTCCTGGGTGTTCGCGGTAGAAAAGTTTTGTTTTCGACTAGCGTAGCACCGCGTTCTCCTTCATAGAGAACCCTCATGCTCAAACAACTCTTCAAAATGCAAATTTTTAGATTAATGCTCACAAATTGGTTCAAAGAGTTAGGCCTAGTGAAGCACATCCTCGACTAGGAGCCATCGACAAAGGTCTCCTAGGCATCACTCTCTTCCTCCAGTTTATTTTGCATTTTTTGTTTTATTGACTCAAGCCATATGCAACCATCTCAAGCAAAAGCTTAAAAGAATGGTTTTGGTCATACACAATTCATTCCAAGTTCATCCCAAGTGCAATGGGAAGCAGTCTCGAGAATGAAAATTGTTGAGTTCAGTTTTAGCACCAACAAGTCAATTTTTGTCATTTCATCACTTAGATTCATGAGCATGTTGAGGATTTTGGAATGGAACAATGTAGCTAACCCAAGTTGCTCTAGGAACTCTAGTAGAAACCCACTATTTCACTAAGCATGGCATAAGCATATAGTAAAGAAATATAGCAAGTAAAAGCCAAGTTTCATTAAGTTTTGAAGTAAGCTCAATTTAAATGATGGCTAGTTTAAACATGATACATCAGATTAGATATGACCTAGACTAGCAAGGATCTTCGTGAAAGTAGCTAGGTGCAACATATCACAGTTTTATCATTTGCATAAAAGACAAAGCTCGGAAATGGAAACAAGTCTATATGCAATGCAAGAAAGTCAGTTCCAAACTCCCCCTCAACAAGTGAGTCAATTTTAAGCACAAATCTGATTCAAGTTGAGTCATTAGCAATTTTAAATTCCAAGAAAAAGAATTGAACTCAACTGAAACCACAAACCAAAAGGAAAAGAGGAAACTGACACGAGGATAATCTATAAACAAAGATAAGATGAAGAGACACAAACAATTAGACTCGCTCTCACCTTCCCCATATGACTTACACAGGAGTACTAACTCTCAATTCTCTAACTCAGGAGCAAACACAGACCCTGTCTACCCAGGGGGCCCAACCCCTGCTAGACCTACAAGACCGTGAGTGAGCTCGACCGAGAAGAAGAGAAGAATAACAACCTATAGCATAAGGCGAGAGGTCCATGCCGAGGCATGCCAGAAGTCTAGGTGAAGTGGACTCAACAAAGTGAAAACCAACCCATAGATACCCAGAATGAAGGAAATGCTGAATATACATATAAACAAATAATACAAACCAGCTCCCCCTCAAGATATGCCATAGGGGCTCATAATCCCAAGCTATCCTCTCAGGGCAACAAACCTGGAGCTATCCAAAGGCTTGGTGAAAATATCAGCCAACTGGTGGTCACTCTCCACAAACTGGAGCACTATGTCACCCTTCTCCACATGGTCACTAAGGAAGTGATAGCGAATGTCAATGTGCTTGGTCCGAGAGTTCTGCACTGGGTTCTTAGCAATATGAATGGCAGACGTGTTATCACAGAAAAGTGGAACACAATCTACTACTAACCCAAAGTCCCGCAAGGTTGATCTCATCCAGAGAACCTGGCTACAGCAACATATTCGACCTCAGCAGTGAACTGTGCAACACCGGACTGCTTCCTAGACGACCAAGAAACAAGAGAAGTGCCAATAATATTGGCAAGTGCCAGAAGTACTCTTCCTATCTATCCTACAGCCGGCAAAGTCTGCATCAGAGAAGGCTCTTAGAGATAGACAGGAGGAAGAAGAGTACCATATACCATAGTCAATGGTAGCTCGAAGGTACCTGAAGATGCGCTTCATGGCCTGGCGGTGAGAGACGCGAGGAGAAGCCTGAAATCGGGCACAAAGACACACAGAAAAATGTATGTCAGGTCTCGAGGCAGTGAGGTACAGAAGGGAGCCGATCATGCTCCGAAATTCCTTCTGATCAACTGGCTCACCATCCTCGTCAGGCTCGAGAACAGCAGTGGTGGCCATAGGAGTCATGACTGGCTTTCCATCAGACATGTCAAAGCGCTTCGGAGGTCTCGAGTATACTTGCCTTGATGCAAGAATGTACCCTCCCGAGTCTGCTTAATCTGGAAGCCAAGGAAGTAGCTCAACTCGCCTATCATGCTCATCTCGAACTCAGTTCTCATCACATCTGAGAATTAAGTAATGAGCGAATGCGAGGAACCACTGAAAATGATGTCGTCGACATAGATTTAGACTAGGAGAAAGTCTGAATCAGAATGTCTGACGAATAGAGTCTTGTCCACTTGACTCATATGAAAACCATGACTCAAGAGGTAGGACTTAAACCTCTCATACCAAGCTCGTGGAGCTTGCTTAAGTCCATACAAAGCTTTGGAAAGCCTGAAGACATGGTTTGGGTGCTTGGGGTTCTCAAATCCTGGAGGCTGTCTGACATACACCTCTTCCTCAATGAAGCCATTGAGGAATGCACTCTTGACATCCATTTGAAAAAGCTTGAAGCCCTTGGATGCCGCGAATGCGAGCAGGATCCGGATGGCCTCTAGTCTGGCTACAGGGGCAAAAGTCTCCTCGAAGTCGAGACCCTTGACCTGAGAGAAACCTTGAGCGACTAGCCTAGCCTTGTTTCAAACTACAACCCCATCCTCACTCTGCTTGTTTTTGAACACCCATTTGGTCCCGATGATGTTGTGACCAGAAGGGGGCTCGACAAGCTTCCAAACTTTGTTCCTCTCGAAGTTTTCAAGCTCCTCATGCATGGCATTAATCCATGACTCATTAGATAATGCATGAGAAACGTCCTTCGGCTCGAAAGAGGCAACAAAGGTAGAGTGGAGGCAGAAAGTGGACAAGGCTGACTTAGAGCGAGTGACTCGCTCAAACAGATCTCCAATGATCTAGTCAGGTGGATGAGCCTGCTGAATGTGGCGGGGAGGTCCAGAAGCAGAAGTGACCTCTACTCCTCGCGTGGGAGAGGTAGGAACAGAGCCACTAGCTGCTGAAGAGTCTGAGGGTAAGGGCTGATCTCCCTGAGGTGCAGATATGGAAATGGGAGGCACCTCGGGAGTAGGAATGGTGACTGGATCAGGTAAGGCGCCTTCATCTCCGTCATCAACTTCCTCTGAGAAGATAGACTGAGAAAGAGGAGAAGAGCCTGAAATGTCTGGTCTAGCACCGGGACTAGCCTCATCAAAGGTCACTTCACAGGTCTCTATGATCCTACCTAAGTCTACAGCCCAAATCTTGTAGCTACGGGCAGAAGTCAAGTAACGCAGAAAGATTACGTCAGCTGAGCGTGACTCAAACTTATTTAGGTTCCCAGACTTCAAGAAGAAGCACTTGCAGTCAAAAACACGAAAATGAGACAAACTGGGCTTTCGCCCATATCTCAACTCATAAGAAGTGAGGTGCAAGTGTGCCCTAAGAAAAACTCTGTTGGCAACATGGCATGCCGTAGCTATAGCCTCCGCCCAAAACTTCCTAGGAGTACTGTACTCGTCAAGCATCGTCCAGGTCATCTCAACCAGGGTCATGTTCTTCCTTTCCACTATGCCATTTTGCTGAGGGACGTATGGAGAGGAGAACTGATGCTCTAAGCCTAACTCCTCATAGAAGCTACTAAAGTAGGAGTTCTTGAACTCCGTGCCATTATCACTACGGATCGTTCGTAAGGCACCTAGGAGCTCAACGGACAACCTATGGACCAAACCCCTGAAGTGTGAAAAAGACTCATCCTTTGAGGCCATGAAAAACACCCAAGAGTACCTCGAAAAATCATCGACAATGACAAGAATATACCACTTCCCACCTGTTGACTGCACTCGAGCTGGACCAACAGTGTCCATGTGTAGCAGCTGTCCTGGTGCATCAGTCATCACTCAGGTGACTGGACGATGGGAGGCAGCAACCATCTTGCCATGTCGACAAGGAGAACATACAACATCTTTGACCATCTTGAGTTTAGGCAGGCCACGAATGAGATCATGGCCGCTAACTTGAGTCAAATGATCAAAGCCAATGTGACCAAGTCTCCTATGCCAAAAGGAGAGATCACGAGACTCTGAAGCAATAAGGCAATGGAGAGAGTCTCCAGAGGAAGAAGAAAAATCAGCACGAAAGACTCTCCCAAAATGAGAAATCCCGCAAACAAACTCCCTAGAAGAATCGAGGATCCTACAAGAGCTCCTCTTCAAATTGACCTCGAAATCATCATCAAGAAGCTGAGAGACAGAAAGCAAGTTGAAATGCAGCTTACTGACTAAGGCAACGTCCTTAAGAATGAAATGATCGTTAATGCAGACGGTACCTTTATCGATGACTCTACCCGACGCAGCATCCCCAAAGGTGATCACCTCATCACCGGGATCTCGGTCCAGGGAAGAAAACCAACGGGAGTTGGCGAGAACAGCCAGAGTCTACGATCCAAACCTCCCCCTTCCCTGTCCTACGGACCTGAATCAAAGAGAGCGAAAAGCAAATCTCAGTACCAGGATAGATCAGTGTAGATCTAGGAACCCAATACTGAGTCAACTGTGCAGTAGACGAAACAGTCAACGGAGTAGAAGAATGCAATCTGGCACCTCTCCATGACTCGACTCTCACAAACTCAGACTCCGCTCCAGTTGGACGTCTGGGAGCAGGTGCCGAGTTGGTCCGCCGAGGTGCAAAGGCTGGACCATCCCAGTGCTGCTGCCCAGACCTCCCGCTGGGGAAAACAAACTCACGCCGCTGATATCTACCTCGATGGGAAAAATGAGGAATATCAAGAGGACGGCGGAAAGACTGACTCGGAATAGCTCTTGGGCGAAAACCAGAAGTAGAAGCCTGAAAACCAAGCCCCATGCGCTGTCCAAAAATATGAGACTCTCTAGCTTGTCTATCCTGTCTAGAAGCCGTGTGTGCCTTAGGCACACTCAGAGTCTGGGGATGACCCTGAATACCCCTAAGAGCACTGACACGCTCATGCTGAGAGATCTTGGCGCGTCTGAAGCAGAAATCAGCTATATGTCCATCCTTTTGACAGAAGGTGCATGAATACTTCGCCTTGGGGGCTGAAGTAGCATGAGAAGTACCCTTCTCATCAGACGTCCCGTGGACAATCCCTGCTGATCTAAACACAGTGGTGCTCACTTGTGGAGCCACCACTATCTCTCCGCTCTTGGAGGCACGCACAACAGTGGGCGGATGCGCCCGTGTATACTCCAAGGCATCAAACCCTAGACCTTGATTGAATCTGCTAATCTTGGACTGATCTAGGATAAGATTGAGCTTCTTCTTACCTCCAACAAACTTCTCGAGAGTGCTCATAAGGTACTGACACTCTCGAAAAAGTGAGGCACAAGAAGAACAAGGGGAAGGAGTAGCAGGGGAAGAGCCAGATGGAGAGAGCGAACTGAACGATCAAATCTCTCCCTAGAAAAAGCAGCCTCAATCTTGAGGGACTCGCAAGAAACACAGGGAGAGTCTCTAATCCTACCCACCTGGGCTTTGAGCTTCTTCCTAAGCTCTACATGTATTTGATTCATGTCCTCTGCTACCCCAACACACAGCATGCAACCATTTTGTGACTTAGTTAGTAGATCCTTAGAAAATTTTGAGTTTTCAAGCACCAAGTCATCATAAACATTTTTTAGTTACATACAGCCCTCACATGAGCTGATTAGATCCTTAGAAGCATGCTTTTCAAGTTCATCATTTCTAGCAGATAGCTTCCTAAGGTGACAACTCATGGCATCAACTTCAGCGAGAAGCTTAGGGCAATTAGCACATGATGCATTTGTGTGAGTGTGAAGAAAACTAGCATCAACAGGAATAGGATCTACTGGACATGTACTAGCATCCTTCGACCTAAGTGACTCAAGATCAGAAACCACACTATCATGTAGAGTCCTTAGGTTCTCCAACTCCACAAGCAAAGCATCACACAAAGTACAGCTATCAGAGTCTCAGGAGGAACAAGATCTAAGTGAAGCTAACTCCCGAGATAAGGTACCTACTTCCTTCTCTAGATCCAAACACCTAGCTCTAAACTTGGAATGAAATTTTCCTAGTTTGATAAAAGCATCATGGAGCTGGTCATAAGAAGGTACCTCCTCCGTGTCACTGTACAGCTCGGTGTCGGGTACTTCCATGGCATTGGAGGCCATGAAGCACATGCAGGAGAAGTCATCGCCGCCCTTTGCCTTCTCTTGTGGTTCATCCTCGTCCTCGTCGCTCCATGTCTCCGTGTCGGAGAGGTCAAGGTCGTCGAGCACGACGAGGACGCGGTGAAAGAGTTTCTTGCCCTTGGCGAACTTGCGGTGCTTCTTCTCTTGCGCTGGCTCGCGAGCTGGAGGCTTCTTGTTGCGGCTCTTGTTGATGTAGTCGTTCTTGCCCACACCGCCTTGTTCATTCTTGCCCTTCTCCAGCTTGGGGCAATTTGCTCGAACGTGGTTGGGGCCACCACACTCGAAGCAAGTGATCATGCCGCTCCTCTTCCTATCTCTCACTCTCTTGTAAATGTTCGAAAACTTGTGAGCGACAAGAGCAAGCTCGTTTTCTGGAAATTGTTCTAGAATGACATCGCTTACGTCGCGGAGAGCCGGAAGAGAGAAGCCAGAAGAGAAGTCAAGAGGGGGTCCAGAAAAGGAAGACCCAGTGGGATCGGTAACCAATGCCATCGTTTGGGACTTCATCCTGCAAGCGACGATGTCGAGCTCATGAGTCTTGAGGCGGGAATACAACCCATCAAGAGTCAAGGTCGACAAGTCCGTATGGTCCATGATGGTGGTTACCTTCATCTCCCAAATCCTCAAATCGAGTGCTCGAAGAAAATGCCTCGCATTCTCCGAATCAGTGTATGAACAACCCACTGACCGAAGATTGCTGGGAATCTTTGCAAAACGAGCAAAGCACTCATCAAGGCTCTCACCAGCGTGCTGCTCAAACTTGTTGTAGTCACGCTTAAATTGATCCTGTCTCACGGACTTGATCTGAGTGGTGCCCTCATGGTAAGCATTGAGGGTCACCCAGATCTCGTGAGCCGATCGTATGTGAGAGACGCGATCATACTCACTGCGGCTAAGTCCATGTATGAGGAGGTTCTTGGCCTTAGCGTTTGCCTCAACGTTAGCCATGTTTGCGGCGTTGATGTTCTCATCGGCCGGAACCTCATACGGGTGCTTCACCTTCTGCCATAAAGAAAAGCCCTGGGCAGTGATGTATGTCTCCATCCGAACCTTCCAGAACGGATAATCAACTCCAGCAAAAATTGGAGGCTTAGTTGAGTACTTGTCCGTCGCCATGGCTCTTGAGACCGGTCAAGATCTAGAAAAGAGCAAAACCGGGCTCTGATACCAATTGAAAGACCGAGATGGCAATCAGAGGGGGGCGAATGATCCCAAATAAAATTGTCCCCTACTCAACGTACTCCAAACAATCTCGCAAAGAAACTCGGTGCTCCTCAAAATCGCAAAACCCGCAAAATCGGGAACGACTAGACAACTATGTGTATCCCTAGCTTACATGGATGAGAACCATGAATCATGTAAGGGATTTTTAAATCACAATCCTGGTTGTCAAGTGTCCAAAGCAAAGAGAGATCAATTCAAATACTTCTTTTCTAAAAGAGATCAAGCCAAAACACAAAAGCCTCTTTTAGAAATGCAAAAGCAGATTTTTCAGGAATTGCCCTCACTTAGAGCAGGTGGATGGTGGATTTCTGTTGCTCCAAAATTTTTGGGCATTTTTCACCCTGTGAGCAGATGAGTCGTGAAGCAATTCAAAAATCACCACAAAAATCCTTCTACAAAAACCAGGAAAAATCAAGAACTACGAACAGTCAGGATCTTCAATCAGGAAATTTGGGGCTCGGTTTTCACCTCACAGCTCCCAAATGGTGCACCCAGTGGACTTCAAAAGTTGTCCACAGATGGATATATGAGTCAAGCACCTTCTCCAACAAGAATCACTCAAAAAGGATTTTTCGAGATTTTTCTAAAAATCAAAGACTGACTACTGCGCGAAGAACAAGTCCAGGATAGATTTGCAATCTTGATAGAAACTTGATCTCTAGTCTATCCTAGGGTGCAAGAAAGATGTAAGACCAAATGAGCACCCTCAAGACGTCCTTGATCAATAGCATTTAGAAGGAGAGGAGGCAAATCCAAATTGCGAGAAAGTAAATTGCGAGAATTTACATGCGGGAAAGTAAATGCTGCATTTAAATTGCATAAAGTAAAGACATAATGTAAATGCGGAATTTAAATTCACCAGAATGTAAATAAAATCTTTGTATTTTCTGGTTGGAAGGTTTACAAAGCCTCACTTCATGTGGGCAAAGCTCAAAGGAGCAACTCAAACCTTCAAGTGAGGGAGGGCACCCCTCCCCCTCTATTTATACTACTCTAGGGCCACCTACCACCCTTGGATGAGTCCCAAACCCTAGGGCACTCCACCAAGGGCTAGGATTAACCCACTCATTTCACCCCACACTTGGGCTTTACATGGGCCACATTGGCCATACATGGGTTTAAACAAAACCCGGTCAGTTTCCGCCTCTTCGAGCCTCCAACCCAAACCAGAAACCTTGAGCCACCTCAAGTTCATTTCCATGATGTACAAGTGATCCTGGTTTGAGCCCAACCATCTCGTCCGCATCCTCGACCGCTCCGGACCTCGGTTCTCCCAACCTAGTCCCGGTACTCACCAACGACCATATCTGCCTCAATAACCTGTACCACAAGGACAAAACCATTTTGCACATACCACAATACACATACCTTTTTCTTCCTGCATGTTAGTCCACAATTACCATTAATTCAAACATGCAAAGCCAAGTCAAATCAAACTCAAACCTGAGCACACCTTGCTCAAATAAAGTTAAATACTCATCACTAATATGGATGGACATCCACATGGTCCTTCACTAGAACTCGGGTACCAGAGCCTTGCCAAAGGCATCTGGACGCCCTCGCCGACCAAGGCAATCCCCCGACCGGCTCCCCGACGCACTCGGAGGCTCGGGGGCTACACCCGGTCGGAACGACCAACCGACTACGCTCAAGCGCACTCAATCGGGCTTTGCCGACCAAGGCGACGTCGAGCTACGATGTAAAACTAGCACTCGGGCACCGGAGCCTTGCCAAAGGCATCTGGATGCCCTCGCCGACCAAGGCAACCCCCTGACTGGCTCCTCGACCCGCTCGAGGGCTTGGGTGCTACACCCGGTCGGAACGACCAACCGAGTACGCTTGAGTGCACTCAATCGGGGTTTGTTGACCAAGGCGATGTCGAGCTACGACATAAAACTAGCACTCGGGCACCGTAGCCTTGCTAAAGGCGTCTGGGCCCCCGCGCTGACCAAGGCGACGTCGAGTTATGACGTAAAACTAGCACTCGGACATCGTAGGCTTGCCAAAGGCTTCTGGACGCCCTCGCCGACCAAGGCAACCCCCAACCTGCTCGGGGGCTACACCCATCAGGTGTGCTCGCGAGCACCCGGTCGGAACGACCAACAAAGTATGCTCGCGCGCACTCGATCGGGCTTTGCCGACCAAGGCGACGTCGAGCTACGACGTAAAACTAGCACTCGCGCACCGGAGCCTTGCTAAAGGCGTCTGGGCACCCGCGCCGACCAAGGCAACACCAAGCCAAAACCCGCCGACCAAACTAACCGGCCTCTGCCAGTGAAGGCAAACCCCCCAATCGGCTCTCTGACCCGCTCGGGGGCTACACCCACCGGGTGCGCTTGCGCTCAGCCGGACGAACCAGACAATCAAATCCACTCGCTCGGATTTTGCAAACCCCCCGACCGGCTCTCCGACCCGCCCGGGGGCTCGGGGGCTACACCCTCCGGGTGCGCGCGAACCGGTCGACCAAGTTCGCTCTTCGAGCTCGGCTGGACCTTGCCGGTCCAGGCAAAACCCCTGACCTCCTCTGATGAGCTCGCTCAGGCGCTCGGGGGCTACTGACGAATACTCATACCATGGGTATCCCCAGCGGCCCAGTACTACAAATGGGCCGCCCCGAATCCAGTTCTGGCCGAAGGCCCCGCCGGGTCACAAAGGACACTCGTCCTCAACCAACCCAACCGAGGGGGCGGTCCGACCCCCGCCATGGGTCAGACGCCCCGCAGGCTCCGACCCCCCGCTACTGGATGGATGCCACACAAGCTCTGACCGGGCTAAGACAAGTCTTCGCCAAGAGTCGGCCGCCTGCCCTTCGGACACGACGGTTCGGAGCGACCGTGCGGGGGCAGGAGGCTCCTTCCCAAGGCAGCGGGAAGGCTGCCAAAGTCAAAAGCTCCAGTCTTGTCATCCCGTCACGCACAGTGAGAGGATACGCCCCCTCCCGAGGCAACGCCGGAGCCAACCACTACGACGTCAGCACCTGACAACACGCAGAGGGTGGGAGTGCCATAGCCTGACGAAGCAGAAAACCATGCCGCCCGATGTATCTACCAACCCGGCATGGTGTGAGAAGACATCGGCCTGATGACCAAGGACCGAAGACCAGGACTCCCGGGCGTAGGACACTCCACCCTTCTCCAATTTCCCATGTAACCTGCCCCCTCCGACTATATAAAGGGAGGCAAGACCCTCTGGAGAGGGGGGCGAGCGAAACAACGGAAGTGAGTTCTTTCCTTCCATGAGTAGAGGTTGTACTCGAGGCCTATCTTCAAGTCCTCACTTGTAACCCCGCAGTCATCTGCACCCTGAGCAATACTAACCCATCACACGAGCTGGAGTAGGGACATTCAGCCCGAACCAGTATACTTCTTGGGCTCCCTGAGTCTAACCATTCAAGGAGAGGGAGCGCGCGACCCCTAGACTAAAAATCGTACTAGCCTGTGCCCGAAACACCGATAATAGGTTTGCAAATACTTCAAGTCTTGCTGAGTATACAATGTACTCAACCTTGCTATTGTTGTTGTTTTCAGGTGAAGGTTCAGAAAACCCTGACAACAAAATCTATGACACAGTTATGGGGAATACCTTGACGAGACTTTCTAGGGTTTATACCTTGTCAGTTGCCTGTGGGATAATTGGGCACGGCATACTGCTAAGTATTTGCATCTTCCGTTGCACTCTATTCGGCCTTCTGGCCTTATTGTATGAAACTTAATCCTATTAATGTATTTGAGAACCCTGCATATGGATGTGATTTCAATATGTAAATGTGCGTACTAGCCATTGATCATGGAACTAGTATTGTATGCAAATGGAACCCATAGTTGGTATTTAATACCAAAAATGGGGGCCCCAAAAAGTAAGCCTCAGATCTATCATGCCAACACCAAGAACAGAAGCATACGAGTCATTCCCTATTAGGACAAAGTAAGCCCCAACTATCTGTTAAGAACAAAACAAGGAAACATCAGAACACATATGAACATTAGCACCAATACCAACCCACCAATCAGTGGATCGACATGCTGAAAAAACAACCAGAGAATTACCATACCCTCCTGAAGTCGAGGCCTCGCCTATGGTTATGTTGGCATTTTTTTTCTAGGTTCATTTGTCCTGTCTTTGCGGTAATGGCAGTCTGCCACAGATGAAATAGGTGATGTTCTTCATTTCCTTCTTCTCAATTTCCTTCTTTTTAAAGCTAGTTGTCTTGTTTGGTTTATAGACTTTGAATTTCTTGCTATATGACTTCTTCTCAAGGACATTGGCATTGTTACGACTAGTGGTGCTTGGTGCATCTTTTGCTCTTGCCTTTTCTTCCACATCAAGGGATGTAATAAGATTCGTAGCATAATTCTCTTCCTTTTTGTGCTTTAAGTTAGTGGGAAAATCCCGCTAAGATGTAGGAAGTTTGGCAACAATGCCCATAGCCACAAACTTAGAAGGTAATGCACAACCCAAGTGTGCAATCTTGCCAACTAGTAGCTGGAGGTCATGTTCTTGTGTAACAATCGACTTAGCACTATCCATGCTAAAATCAAAAAATTGCTCACACACGTACAACCAGTAACCAGCTTCAGCTTCTGTATACTTTTGCTCAAGTGCATCCCATAACTCAGTGGTAGACATGTAGTTTATATACACTTCATAGAGTTGATCCGCCAAAATGATTAGAAGACAAACTAGTGTAGTGTTGTTTGCACTGTCGAACTACATATCATGATCAACCATAAATGGATACTGCAAGTGGATCACCCACTGCAGCCCCAATACCATAAGCCAAAACTTAGCCCTTCTCTGCCATCTATGGAAGTTTTCACTAGAAACCCTCTTAGGTTTCATGGCATCAGAAGCTATTGCTGAATCACAAAAATATTTGCAATAAGGTTTCTAGATTGTTGAAAATATACATAATATTTTTATTTTAGATTTTATTTTGAGGCAAATATAACAAAGGACTATATATGCATAAATCAACAGTCAACACATTGTACTTTTGAATATGCTCAATAATTGAAAAGTAAAAGAGTTGATTAATCACAAGAACGACATATAATTGGGCCTGATGAAGAACTGGAAGCAGCGCAGATGCAGTCGTCGAAGTAGTTGTCGTCGAGGAAGAAGTAGAGAGGTAGCACGGATGCGCTTCCCAGAAACCTTATTGTTGCCCCCACCCCCGTGTAGGTGATCTCTGCGGCAACGGCTTAGAGATACCTCTCATCGTCCTTCACGGTGTACGCCGAGGAGGAAGGTTGGCAGGTTCAGCTGCTTAATCACCATAGTACAACAATCCAGAAAGAGGGAGGATGAATGGAGGCAAGATTCGGTATCTCTGGCCTGGACGTCTCCAGGTCTTTATATAGACGCACATAAGTTACTCACTAGTAATTGACGACATTATGTCCATTAAATGCAGTAATTACTCACTAGTAACTAACGACGTTATGACAATTAAATGCATCAATTATTAACTTGAAAATATGGCATTATGACGACTAAACTGAATTGAAACAGATGTTTGAATTGCATTTAAATATAATAAATAGTGAGATAATTACATGATTCAACAAAATAAAAGCTGAATTCAATGTGCCTCATTAGTTACACGAATTTTCACGTAAAAATACGCGAATGTACGCACGCACGGATGTTTAGCTAAAGTCCACTCCATGATAAGGACTGTCACATATTGGGTTGGGGGGGCAGGGGGAATGAACGCAGATGGCTTGCTGCGCATCGCACCGTGCTCCTGCAAAGCTAGCTTGCCACATGCCGTCACCACATAAGAAATCTCTCTATAATCCTCTCCAAAAGTCCAAAAACAAATCTATAAAAAAATGGAAACGCTATACATATGTCAAATCATTTTTTAGCTCTTTTACAATGGATTAAAATCAATATAAGCCATCCGTTCCTTTGAATCTAATGGTTGAAATCAATTTAGATCTAGTTATACTACCACCTGTAGTATTGGTAGTAAAATTCAGAAAATGGTAAAATGGTAAAAAAATTCTATCATATTAGGATAAAAAGCCTCTGAAGATCATCAGGTATTCGGTGAATCCAAAAATATGAAGGAATTAGGAAAAATCTAAAATACCCTTGACGAATGGATAGAAAAGGTCTAAAATACCCTTAACGAATGGATGGTTAGATTTGATTTCTATTACCACTATTTACTACCTATGTTATCCACCGTAAAATTTCTCTTTTTTTTGGGTGGTATTTTATACAAATTTATGACCTTCGTGTCACACTCGAATATTAGTGTGATGCGCCGTCATGCAACCTTGCTCTCCATCTTTAATTGTCGAGGCGGAGCTCGCATGAGTAGGGTCTCCAGAGATGTAATATCGCGATATGTTCTCCAAGTTTCGGAACTTCAGTCGGGTGGGCGTGGGTCCCTTTTTGCAGGTAATTGCTGGGGTTTGTGGACTTGACTGTGAGGGTTAGGGTTAAAGATTGGGTTGTGGGTGGCGTTTTTACCTCCCCACCAACTTTTTGCCCACCTAACCCTACTCTCTATCCCCCTTATTTTTTCTTTTTCCTCCCCTAACCCGATTGGCTTTCCCTGGTTTCCCCAGCCCGACTCTTTTTTGTTCCCCTAGCCGAGCACTCCTGGATCTCCTCCCCCCCCCCACTCGAGCACGGCGACGGACCCCCTACGCCCTTCCCTGCCGGCGATGGCCCCCTGCATCCTCTCCATGCCGGCGACGCCCTGCGCCCTGGAGACCTTCTTCCCTGTTCGCGCCACCCCTGGAGACCACCTTCCCGGCCGGCGCCGCCCCTGGAGGCCTTCTCCCCTGCCGGCGACGGCCGTCCCCCCTGCAGCACCTTCCCCTGGCCAGCATCATCTTCTCCCCTACGCCCGGCCATCCCACCCCTCCACTGCCGACGCCCCCCTCCTTCCTCTCCGGTATTGGTAAGTGAGGTGAAGTGCTAGGGGAGCTAAATGGTTGCTTTGGGACACTAGGTGTTTTGATGAAATGGCTAGGAGGTGGATGTTTCTTGCACGCTAGGTGTTTGATGAAATGGCTAGGAGGTGGATGTTTCTTGCACGCTAGGTGTTTGATGAAATGGCTAGGAGGTGGATGCATCTAGCTTTATTTCAGGGTTGGATATTTTATCTTGTGTGGAGAGGGATGAGGACTAGGTGTTTAAGGAAAGGCCGAAACGGGATGTGGTCAAGAGGTTTGGGGAATTGATCGTGCGAGTTGGTATTTTACCCGCGGTTTGGGCGAGTTAAAAGTCCTCTCTCGACAGCATTGTCCAGCGTGGACGTAGAATAGGTGTGAGTTCCTCTCTGGCATCGTTTATAGCTCATTAATGCTGAAATCCGTGCAACCGGTCTAAAATTACGTCCTTTGGAAGTCGCTATTCAAAATTGGGAGTCTGTAGTGTGTTCAGAGTTAGTTGAGTTTAGATTTCGTTTTGGGGCTGTTTTGAGAGTTGGAAGTAGAGAGGTTGTCGTTGTTGCGTTGTAGTGAGTGTGAATGTCTTTCTTTTTCAGGAGGAGTAGCGTCGGGAGAAGCGTCAACTTCCCGCCTTCCCACTCTGGGCGGTTGAAGGCAAGTGTAGTGCAAATGAGGATGTTGGTTATGAATTTCATATCAATAGGAATGATATATTCATTATTGTCTCTCTTTCTTGATTATGATTAGATAAAAATTGAATGGTTGTTATTCATACATGAGGTGTTGTTGTTATAAATGTTTTATGCTAATTCATATGGATTATTGCAATTGTTAGTATTGTTGGTTCTCATTCTTATGATGATGAGAATGGATTTCTGTTGAGAGTTATTGTTGGTAAGTTGGATTCACAGTAAGCATATTGTATAGTTGAGAATGTTGAAATGAGAAGGGTGACTGTGGGTAAATTAGCTATTTGTTAATCTCTATGTGTAGGAACAAGTGTTGTCATTATTTATGCCTCAACTTGTGAAGTTGAATTATGGTAAATGACAAGGAATTATTTATGATGTTTTTTTTAAAAGTGAATGATTAGATGGCATGCACTGAGGTGAGTTTGTTGATTGAAATCTTTAGTTGAGAATAGAAGTTGCATGTCTTGCATTCATGTCATGCATGAGATATTCGAGCCAGGACGGTGAGAAAGTCATATGGGGACATATGACTAATCCGGAGAGCTCTTGAGAAGTCCTACCTCGTAGTCTATCGATTTCATCGATTGCATTCCTGTCCTGCATGAGACAAAGCCCAGGTCGGTGAGAAAGTCATAACTAATCTGGTGAGGTCGGTGAGAAAGTTATGACTAATCCGGAGCGCCACTAGGAAGTCCTACCTTGTAGTCCCATCCGTCGTGGGGGATGGGAGCGAGTCATTAAGAGTAAGCCCCTCCACGGGATGGAAGGGAGTGAGAGGGTGCACGTCGACGGGCGCGCACTCATTATACCGGTATAATTGGTGAAAATGTGCATGAGCATGAAAGCATATCGCATTGCATTGCATCGCTAAGGTTATTTGATGAAAATGTGTTGAGCAGGTTAAGAGATTGAGACGTGGACTCAATCAAACAAATCGACTAAGTAGTACTTTTGCGAAATGAATAAGCTATTTACCGCTTTATTCTCTTGTTGAATTTTAATCAGAAGTGCAGTTATGCTAGTAAGTTAAGATATGTTAATTGGCTATATTTCTATTCTTTATTGTACTTTGCTGAGTTTTTGAACTCACGCTTGTTATTTAATGTTTGTAGGTACAGTGAAGCCGGCATGCAGGATGGGAATAGTAGCACAATCACAACTTCTATTACAAAATTTGCTTCATGTTGATCATTAGCTTTTGTCTTGGTTAGCTCACAAAGCTCTTTGTAAATGGTTGCTTGTGGTTGCGTATTAAGTTCTTGTCCTGTAAATTATTTATGCGTTGCTTATATCCGTAGTTGTTTGTGCTTGGTTGGTTATCTTAAGTTGATTATGATATTGTTATATTAAATGCTGTTTTCTGTCTGCTGAGTGGATGTCCACCAGTTTTAGGGGAGGTGCTGCCAACATTTTTATTAAGTTTGGCAACCCCTTAGTTGTTCGCTTGCTTTGATAAAATTCTCGAGTGTTTTGTAATCATCCTGCTTGAGAGTGTAACATTCAGTATACGTGGGGTGCCAGGGTGTTACAGAAGAAGCTAGATGGCTCGCCGGCGCATCATGCCACGCTCCGGTGAAGCTGGCATGCCACCATTGATGCCCAGTGCCCCTCTGCACCTCACGCCCCCCACTGAGAACTCCCCTGCCCATGGTAGATTTTTTTTTTTTTTTTTTTTTGTCTTTGTGACGGCATGCACCAGAGTCGGCGGTGCAGAAGAGAAGAACAGGGCGAGACAAGGCAAAGCAAGCAAAGTTGTTCAAGCCGTGGCATGAGCGAGGATTACGGGTGTGGTTTGGGGTCCTAGGTATGGAGGAGGTGAATGATGTTAGCATGTGTTCGGTTGATAGAATGAGATTGAAAGGGATGGAATAATTCTGTACTATTTGGTTCTATTATTTTAGATGAATAGAATGATTCAGTATCTATAGAGAATATTTCTCAAATTTGTATCACTTGATCTAGGATGAGATAGTTCCATTCAAGCAACCAAACATATAGATAACCTCTTTTTTTTGAACCATCTCATGTATGTATCATTTAGTACATACAACCAAATACACCTTAAGAGAAAAGGATATAGGTATGGTCGATTAGATATGCAATCCACGGCCCAAAATTTGACAAAAATTCAGGAAAAAAAATTCGACTGAAATTTAGGCAAATGTTACGTAAACATAAAAAAAAACTTGGACATTTACGTTCTCTAGAGGATAACGACCGTATTGAAACGATACGTGGTCGGCACGTACGTGTATTTAGCCCTATTTGACAGAGCTTTGGATCCCAGCTTCATCTCAGATCTGAAGCTTGTAGGTTAAAATAAAGTGAATTAAATTTATATTTTTATTTTAAAATGTAAACAAGATGACCCATCTAAAAGAGATCGAGACTCACACAAAAGGTAGCAACATTAAACAAGCAAGGAATTATAGACAGCAATTCAATGGGAAAAAAATATAGACAGCACAGATATAGCTAGTTTCTGAATCTGATACATTTGAGGACAACAGACAGACAAATCAGATGAACAAAAGAACACGTATGATGAAGTCGATAGATACACGAAGAACCATGGCTGCTACGAGAGTACGTACCTATGTACGTCTAGCTAGGACCGCACCGCCGATCATACACGCGTTGTCACCTCAAAAAGGTAACGGCGGCCAGGAGAGCTAAGATCATAACCGTATAGACGCTCGACGAGCCGCCGCAGCTCCTGGTGCTCCCGGAGAGGTAGAAGTAGTAGTACGGGTTGGACGACGACGGTGGAGCCGGCGGCGACGAGAAGTGCGAGGGAGCCGCCGGGGGCGACGACGACCCGCTGCCACCGCTACTTTTCGGTGGCGGTGGCGATGGTGGAGGCAACGACGGTGAAGGCGGCTGTGGAGACGGGGGAGGGTTCGTCGGCGTGGGCGGTGGGGACATGTCGTACACTTCCCCCGGCGGTGGCGGCAGAATTAACGCCAGGTACGGCGGCGGAGGCGTTGACATCAGCGGAACAATTGACGGCGTCGATGACGGCGTGGGCGGCGGCGGCGACGTGCAGATCGTCGGGCACGTCCCGCACTCGCTGACGCACAGCAGGCTAGCCTCCGGCCCTCGCGCCGCCTGCTGGCCTTGATCACCGGCGACTACCACCTGAGCGCTGGAGCACACCACCAAGATGATCACGGGCACCACCAGCACAACCAGCCCTACTCCTGCTCTTCCCTCCATTGCCGCTTAGACAGAAGTTCTCATGAGCTGTGTGTGTGTGTGTGTGTGTGTGTGTGTGTGTGTGTTTGCTTGCTCAGGTGAGATTCCTGCAGGCTTGTGGACCGCCCGGTTTATAAACGGGAGCAAGCCAAAGTACTACAGAAATGTGCCAAACTTGTGATGCAAGCTCGAACAGAATATGAGCTGCAGGGTGTAAAGGGAGATGCTCCTTAATTGGCAGCAAGGAACTGTGGATTCCTCCTCACAGATTAATCTCAGAAATCTAGCACCATATCTTTCATGGAAAAAAAACAAGTTAGAAGAATGGTGACAAGAAGCTTGTGCCTGATGCCGCAATAATGGAGTAGGAGCATAGTTAAAAGATTTCCTGTGCACATATAATGCTTTCCAGAGTACAAGGCAGGTAAAGCATCTGCGAGTCTGACTGGAAATTTTGTAGATGAGACTAGGGATATCAGGCAAGGGCATTTTGCTTGCCTGTAAACAATGAAAATGGACATGCTCCACAATGGAAAACAAGGGATGCTGAAGGGCTATTGTAAGGCTGTACAACAATTTATTACTCTATTTTACTTGCAAATGTGTAATGGCAACAAAATGAGTCTGAATGAGTTCCACAGAATGCGTGTCACGCCAGAAACGTTTGAAGTAATTATGAAAATCTGGTTATCTGCATTGATTTCCTTTCTTTTCTTGAACATTTGACAATTTGATGTACTTTACAAGATATGGCATGGATGCCAATAAACAACCGACAAAAGAGTACGCTTGTACAAAAGGCTAACCATGGAAGGAAAACTTTTGCCAGCCTTACCAGTTTACTTCAAATGGCCTACCCTGGGAAGGGAAGTATCCAAAGTACAATTATGAACTAACAACGTTACTAGCCAGTTTCTGCTTCTGTTGCTGTTGTAGCTGCCTTCAGTTTTTGGCTCACAAACTGCCCCTTAACTCTTGGTCTTTGCTCTGCAAGCTTCTTCCTGCTGTGATATCTGACCTGTAGAAATGAATGATGAACAGATAAAAGGTAGAATCATCCGAATGATCAACTATCTGGGTAACTATTTTACAAACAATAATAGCAGTATCCGTTCACTATTTGCAAACGATATACGAATGCTCATTCACTATTTGTAAACTATATAGGCTTATCAAACAAAATACCTTTTTCTCGAAGCATCTATCTTTTCTTTTCATGCGAAATTTCATCAATGCAACTTCTCGGCAAGACCGATCACTATCCAATCCATTATTACTACAGTTCTGGACGCCGCTCTCATTGCCACTTTCTAGAGCAACTACCGTATTTGCATGTGCATCAGTTTCACGGCTCCCATTGCATCCACTTCCTTTGCGGATATCCTGGCTACAACTAGCAGTCTGGTTAACATGCTCCACATGAGCTCTCGCCAAGTCAGTCGGTTGTCCTGATTCTCGGAGAATTTGTCTTGAATGATGCAGCTGCTCAATTTCTTCTAGCTGTTTGTGTTCACCAATCTGTGATGTGTTACTAAGATTTTCATGGTAATTAGGTTGACAAGAGGCATGCTGAATTGCCGTCTTGTTGATGCCAGCTGAATCACATGGCATAAAAGGAGCCTGTGGGTAGTATATTGGCTGCATAATAGCACCATAGTGGAAGGGTATACCAACACCAACAGGAATTGGAACAGGTATAAACCCATATGAAGGTTGACTCAAACTGTCCTTTCTAGGGGAGGAACTGCTTGTACCTGCATCTTCTCTTACACTACTGGAACACAGGATGGCAACACCCTCCGTGCTACTGTCCAAAGGAACCTGAGTTTGCATTGTACTCTCACATGTATTATGTCCATGGGAAGGCAATACCCCACTGGGTTCGAGATTCTTGTCATGAACGGGTTTTTCATGAGTTATCCAGAGGGAGGGGGGAAACAGCTGCTGAGCTGATGGTTCTATCCTTTTATTACCATATCTGTGTAATGTTGCAAACCATGTGATGAACATGCAAAATAAAGATAGTCAGAATTACACACCATACATGTGTAAGCAATTAGTAATATCAAACTAAGGGCTTAAAACAAACAAAACAGTGTAACCTCATAATTAAACAAATGGGCACGCCAAACAAATGCCATTCAGAAACCAAAATTGACATCAGAATTTATTTGGATTAAAATCCAAAATTAATAAAGACATGGTACCTTGAAAAGGCGGAGGAATTTGAGTGATTAAAGATATCCTTTTCCCTGAACTCTTGGTTTGTATAACCATTATGACAATGTTTCTTTCCTAAGTTGATCTCTAGAAAGTGAGAAGGGCAAGATTCAGAATGGCCTATTGCAGCACCCTTTGAATTTTCACTAAGGGCATTTTCCATGACAGCATTATTTTCTATGACTGAAAATTTGCATTTTCCGTCAGCTGTTGGTTGGGCAATAGCCAAAAGATCTTTGCCAGGATCATTTGGATGATGTGAACTTGCATCAGCAATCCTCAAGGCATTATCCATTATCTGCCCAGCAACCTTTGCAGAAGTAATACCATTAAGGCATTTGGAACACCCACTGTTCTCATGTGAAAACACTTGCAGTTTATTAGTGTCACACACATTTCCACTTGGAGCATCTACAAGAGGTAAAATCACAACAACTATCAGATGTGCAAAGTAGACACTAAATGGCTGACAACAGAGCACAACAAAAGCCAAAGGTCAGATTACCATGTGCAGATTCCTTACAATCAGTACCCTTCAATGCACATGCTTTTGTGTTTACTCCACCAAAATAACCATTATGCATTTTAAGTTCTCTGGATGAACCTGCCTCATCATCTCTAACAATCACTGGTAATTTCTCAATGCTCTGAATTTCGATCTCCCTCTTGCTACCAGAGCTCTGATCAAGGTAAAACAGCCTCCATAGTATTAGGTGCAGGGGTACTCCAATAATGAATATAAAAGAGATACCAGAATTTCATAGAAGACCGGTTATGATGAACTCTAATTGGTTTTAGTAAACAGTGCTGGTTATATTCAATGGAAGTCATGAGAAAAAACACCATCGAAAATGAAGTCTGTTTAAATACTTCAGCTTTCAGACTTTCTGTTTGTTTGGCTTTATCGACCTTAGCAGTGTCGCAACTCAACACATGCTTTGATATCAGTTAGAGATAAGGTATAAGTCAGCTCGGATGCTAACCTGGGCATCACTTTCCTCGTCACTGTTTTCTCCTGTCTTCGACCCATTGCCAGCATTGGCACTAATATGATTGCTGCCTGCATTGCTTCCCGATGCATTTGTTTGGCTATTCATCTGCGTTGGAATTTTCAAGGCCTAAGTATCCCTCATAAAACTTAAATACATAACAAATATTGCTAAAAGCTTTACATGATCTCATCAATAATATAGCACTCAAAATCTTGGACAACTGAAATTACTGCATATCAGATACAGAATTACTGCACATCCCAAAATATTTTCAAGGAAAAGCTGTCAACAATTTAAATCCAAAATTAGATTGACCAATATAAACGAAACAATACAATTGAAGAAGGTTACATTTTGCCCCATGCACCAGAAGACTGGCTGCAGAAGAAAGCATGTTCTTAAACACATGCAGAAAGAGGACTTACTGAGTCCCGCCTCCATACATGTTGCCATAAGTTACGTAACTCATTCTTTCTCACTGGTTTCACAAGGAAGTCCACGGCACCCTTCTGCATGCACTTCAGGACCGTGCCAATGGCATCTTGGGATGACATCACTGCCACAGAAAACCCAGCGAAACATCATGAAAACCCCATTAAAAAATCCAATGAATATTGAATTCATCAGTGCTCTAAATCAAGGCCTCTCAAGCTTTATATGTGTCCTTATTATTGTCAGTGCTAGGTCCATCGCTCCACCAAGCCGCTTGTCTGCTGATGTGTTTGTCATATTAGGAATACAGTAGTTACATTTCCCTAAATGCACTAATCACAGGGTGCATAGCTCTTTTTTGTTATTTGGACTTTTGGAGCATGATCCATTGATCATATTTAGTGCTTAGAGCCTTTTTTACTGTTTAGTATATACATGGCCTGTATTTAGCATATATCTGATACCATTATATACATAAATAAGCATTTAGTGTGTTAGCGATAATGCGATAGCTATAGTACTTCTTGCCACTATTTAGAGCATCAGAATTCAATCATTTAATAATTTAATTTCTAAAACTAGAATCATTCATTTTTAGAAAAAGTTCATGTTTTGCATGTGTAATAGGTAGTTAGGCACCCCATGGAATGGTATGATTTCTCAATCAAGCTATGTACTTAGACCCAAAATAACCCATGTACCTCCCAAATCCACATTAATGTAAAGCTCAACCTTCAATCACATATAATTACATATTCAACCATATTTTCAACGTCAAATTCAGCACAACAGACACATAGTTACCATTGAAATTTTGCGAACAAACTACCTCCAAGCCCATACTCCTAATACCCTGTAATGAATTGGGCCAAATAAAATTAAGATGTCAATTTATTCATCCACAGATACTCACACGGGACTAATCTGGTAGGGAAAAAGAAGCAGCGCAATACTTGGCTTATATCCATAGCAATTACTCAAAAAATAACACAAATGGAATCCAACAACAATGATTCAGTTACATTAGAGTCGCTAATAATATTAATTGATACAAGACTACAGCGCAACGCCAAATCTATTAGAAATCAGCACCAATTATGCAGTTATCCGGTGCATACGCGTGCAGACCACCATAAAAATCTAACCAAAATTAAGAAGTTAGCACACAAAATCTAACGGGAAGATCCTTGCTTAAAGTAACCGCCAGATAGTGAAATCTAATCTGTTTGCCAGCTCGGTTTGAGACACACACCACATATTCAGGTGCATCAACTCATACTAAACACTGGAGCAAACATAAGCAGGACTTAATCGAACACCGGCTTACTTATGACGGGGATGTTCTTGCACTCGTCGGCGGCGACGATCCTGGAGAGCAGCTCGATGCCGGAGAGCGTGGGCATGGTGACCTCCGTGAGCACGAGGTCGAAGGCGTACGCGCGCTTCCGCATCACCTCCCACGCCTTCATACCGTCGGCCACCGTGGCCACTGTGACCTCCGAGAAGGAAAAAAAGGCAAACAGGAAACCCCAATTCTCCTCAGAACTCAGAATTCCACGAAAGCACAAGGGTAGATAGCGCGGCGCGAGGCCAGCGTGGCAGCAGCAAACTCACCGCGGTAGCCGCACTTGCGGAGGAGGGCGGTGACGACCTGGCGAGTGGAGTCGTCGTGCTCGACCAGGAGGACGCGGAGGGAGCGGCGCGGGAGGATATGGTCCCACCCGGCCCGACCGGCCGCGGAGGCTGTGGCCGTCTCGCCGCCGCCGGCCGCGGCGGCCGCGGTGTCGGGAGACATTGGGAGGACTGAAGGAGGGGAAGGGGGAGGTGGGAAAATATCTGCAATTTTTTTATGTGGTGAGTGCAACGTCAGCGGCGGAGGGGGAGCCGTGGGGCGGAAATGAGCAAGATATTTTATTAGATTGATCTTTTTATATAATCACAAGAACAAAATATATTAGATTGATCTTTTTTATATAAGAAAATGCCTAATATATATCAAAACTAACTCTCGATAGGTTTGAATTCGCCTACTAATAGAGATAGTCCTTCTATATTTAGATTGAGATTCTATCTATATCATAACACCCTCTCTTAGACGAATACCACGTAATGCATATATCTCATTAAAAAGTTCTCCAAATAATTTAATGAGAAAAAAGGATAGAGAAAAAAGTACATTGCACCCGCACTTCATATTACACTAATTGCTTCATTAAAAGGCTTCATGTAAAAAACTTTAGAAAAAATCATTAAGGAAAAAAGAGCATAACTTATAATCTTCAGGATATAAAATATGATCTTTGTGATCATGCAAAAAGGGTCATAGTTCACCTTTGAAAAAAAAATGTCATAGTTCAGGGATTTACTCCTCTTGAATTCTGCAAATCTCTAAATCGTCACATTCCAATGCCATTAATACACATTTGAAAAATAGATTTTAGCAAGGATTCAGTGAACAAATCTGCTAGATTTTCATATTACTTAGTTTGTAATATCTTTATCTTACTATTTTTCTGGAGTTCATGTGAATAGAAAAGTTTTGTGGCAATATGCTTCGTGATATTGTTCTTTACATAATCCATTTGCATTTGTGTAACACAAGTAATATTATCTTCATAGATAATCCTAGAAGTGTCGACGGTATTAAGACCATACGACTTTCTGGATATAGTTAATCACACGTCTCAGCCAAACACACTCATGTGAGGCTTCATATAAAACATAATCACTGAGTGGTTGGTAGAAGTGACTACCAAAGTTTGCTTAAAAGACCGGCATGAAATGACCGAACCAACTCAGAAAATCACAAAACCAATCTTAGATTTGGCACAATAAGAATCAGACAGATAGCCAACATCCATATATCCCACTATGGTTAAGTCTTGGTTCTTCTAAAAAAACAATATAAGATCTTGAGTGTCTTAGAGGTATCTGAGTAAAGTCTTGACACTAGCCTAATGTCTTCTGGTTGGAACTACGCTATCTTGCTAGCAAATTTACTACGAATGCAATATCATGCCTTGTGCAATTCACAAAATACATAAGTATGGGACTTCCGATCTTAAGACTTTCTCATTTTTCATCCTTAGTCTAAAAAAGGATCTTTATCCGCTTCAAGGGATCTCACAACCATGAGGTCTTTAAAGGATGAAATTTATCCATATTAAATCTTTCCAATACCTTCTTGGTATAGGTAGACTAGTGTACAAAAATTCTTTTCTAGGCAATGATCTAGCTACAGGGTTAAGCAATATTTGATTTTACCCAAATCTTACATCTCAAACTCCGTTGTAAGGTAAAAACTTGCTTCCTTTATTTCCTTTGTGATTCTGATGACATTTAGTTCATCGATATATACTGAGATGATACAGAATCCATTTTGGGATTTTTTTTATGAACACACAAGGACAATATCCCTAGGGATGGCAATCGGGTGGGTACCTCCGGGTACCACCGTTTCATACCCAAATCCAAACCCAAACAAAGTGCCGCCCACCCAAACCCATTAAGCTTTTCGGGTACAAATCTGTACCCATGCCCAAACCCAATGTGTCAGTGTATTCCACACCAGGGTGCCCACTGCACTTTAGTAAAAGCAGCCGCCGCCGGACACGTGGCATCCAGGCCACGTCTTCGGCGGTCGACCGAGTGATCGCCAGCGGGAGGGTGGCGACCAGGCCACGCCCCCGGCGGTCGGCTGAGTGATCGCCAGCGGGAGGGTGGCGACCAGGCCACACCCCCGGCGGTCGGCTGAGTGATCGCTAGCGGGAGGATGGCGACCAGGCCATGCCGCTGGCAATCAGTTCCCGAGGACATTTAATGGCCCACGCGACCATGCGAGAGGTCAAAGACATTAAATGCATGTCGTGCGCATTAAATGGGGCTAATGAAGGCTACAGTATGGCGGCGCGTGTTCCCAACGTGCGCCATAATGGCGAGTGACGTCAGGGTGCATTTCCCCACCCCGGTGGAGCGGGCGAGGCCGGCAGGCGCGGCGCTCAAGGGCGGGGGGAGAGGATGTCTGCACCAGGGCATTAAATGTGTTGCAGGGGCATTTAATGCTAGAGAGTAGGGTAATGAGATGGCTTGTTGTGTAAGCCTCCCATGCGCCCCCGCCAGCCCGAGTATAAAAGGGAGTTGGGGTGCATGGGGGAAGGGGTTCGATCATTTTTCTCAGGCTAGACTCTCCATTCCGGGCGAGCTGATCTAAGTTGCTCTGGGTAGCTGTTCATCTTCTAGCTCCCCCCGGGCATACCATAATACAAGAACACAGGAGTAGGGTTATTACTCTGAGGAGGGCCCGAACCTGACAAAACGCCAGTCTCCTTGCATACTTCGCCCCCGGTTCTCCATTTCCCGAGTGATCTCCACGAAAGCCCCGGTTAGAACTTAATATACTCCTCGCCGGAAGGGGTCTGTTGGCTAATACGCCGACACAATGGGTACCCGATACCCAATGGGTACCCATGGCTATCTATAGCAACAAATAAATATGCCTGGCCGTAGTCGCCGTAGCCACTGGAGGGGGAGGGCATGACGCAATAGAAGGTGGAATCGGGGAAGGGGAAGAGGAGAGGGCAACCATACCTGGTTGGAGAGGGAAGGGAGCAACCCATCAGCGCCACGTAGTCACGTAGGCACGACGGTGGGATCGGCCCTCCCACCGGTAGCACTGCCATGCGGATGGCTGACCCCAAGGGAGGGAGCCGGAGGGAGCTGAGCCACCAAGGTGGGGGTGATGGGGGCCATGGGAGCGAGGAGGTGAAGAGGGTGGGGGATGAGGCCAAAGGGAGAGGCGAAGGCGGTGGCGGGAGGGAGAGCCGACTACCGAGAGAGAGGGGTGCACGAGGGATTACAGCAGGGGATTCCGAAGGAAGCGAGAAGATTGTGGCGGCAAATTAGTGAGTTAGGGTTTTGATTTTCTAATATATATATATATATATTATAAAAAGTGGGGCCCATTTATCACAGGATACCCATTGGGTACCCATGGGTATAAACTGATACCCACACCCATCCTGTGACCTTATCGGGTACCCAAACCCGAAAACCCATGGGTTTAAAATGCTACCCATACCCATCCTTATTGGGTCGGGTACCCATGGGTACTAAAACCCATGGGTAAAACTGCCATCCCTAAATATCCCTTATTTAGCAGGAACTCATTAACTCGGTTGTACCATATTCTCCTCGACTATTTTAATATCTATAATAATCTCTTCATTTTGATGCTATATATGTTGCGATTATTAGAATCCAGAATTTTAACTCATTCAGGGATTTTTATACAAATATCCATATTCAGTGACCCATATAAGTATGCGGTCACTATATCTATCAACTGCATTGATAAGTTTAAGCTTGCAGCCATTAATATTAAATTTTGGAATATTATTCCACTTATTACAGGAGAATAGGTTTCGTCGTAATTGATGTCGGGTCTCTGCGTGAACCCTTGTGCTACAAGCCTTGCTTTATATCTCACCATCTGAATATTTTCATTTCCCTTCGAGATGAAAAAACAAATTTGATCATACAGGGAACACTTTAGGAGGTGTTTGGTGAATGAGAACAAAACTTTCTTCTTATTAAGCGAGTACCGCCTCAATTGCTTCTTTTCATTTGATCTTATCTGAGCGCTTCCGGCACTCTGCCTTGGACTTTGGTTCTAGATCCAGCTTTTAGCGATTTTAGAGGTGAAATATGCGTTGACAATTGTATTCATTCTTTTATACAATTCTTCTGCATCACTTCAAGGATATCTCTTCATTAATTTCTTCCAGCTCCCCGTGATTTCCCACAACGATGGAGTCTGGGTGTTCCGACTTCCCAATGTTGGATTATGCACGCAAATATATGCTGGGGTTATCATCTTCAGGATAGATTACTTTAGGGATGTTACCATCTCCTAGATGGCTCACTTCAAGGATTTTCTCAACATAAGTTGAACTTCTTCCATTGTTACGGGTAGTATTCTCATTGTTCGGTCCTCTATTTCTGTGGACGCATCTGTGGAATTGAGTCCCGTGCACCTGGCGGCCTCCCCCTCTTTTTATCATGAGGGTCAAGAGTGGGTTCAATATCCTTCTGGGTATTTCCACTCTTTAAGATGTATTTACTGCAGGTATATGAGATTTTTTCATTCTCTTACGATAAGTGAAGGCATTTGACAGATTATTAGCTTATTTGTTACAGATTTATTATCCTTCAAACTTAAAGTTTGGTCTCTTTAGTGCATGGGTCTAAGGACTTAGCATTCTTTAATGTGATACTCATCTTCCCCTAATGCCGAAAAAAATCCTTAGTACAATTAGCGTACTGAGCCGTGCACAGATCCCCCGTCATAGTCTCTAGGTATTAAATAATTGACAAAGATTCATAACCTACATAGATCCAAACTTCCGATGAGGTCCTATGGTGGTGAGCTGTGGTGGAAAGATTGGCATGCATACAGCATAGCCAAATTTTCACAGATAGGAAATACTTAATTTTTTTCATGCACTATTTGCAATGGAGAAATTTCAAGATATGCAATTGGTCTAAGTTGAATTAATACCGCAGCATGCAGCACCACGTGGCCCCAATAGCTGGTGGGTATCCTTCTATTATGCAAAAGCGTCCAATCAATAAATTTTATTCCTTTAATTAATTACTCTACAAGGCCATTTTGAGTGTGTACATGATGTATGAAATGCTCTACATTAATTCCCAGAGCCATACAATAATCATTAAATACTTTTGAGGTAAACTCACTAGCATTGTCCATTTAAATAGATTTGATCCTTTTTTTGGAAAGTAGGCTCTTAATAATTTGGGTAATTAATTTAGCAAAAGCATGATTCCTAGTAGATAAGAAGCACACTTGGGATTATATAGTAGAAACATCTATCAGTACCATAAAATATCTCAAAGGGCCCTGCAGGGGTTGAATGGGCCCATAGACATCACATTGAATTTTCTTTAGGAAATTAAGTGATTCTTCCTTAACTTTTAGATAAAAAGATCTAACTATGAGCTTTCCTATAGCACAAACAGGGCATAAGAAATCTTCAATTCTAGAAAAGTCTTTATACCATGACTAGAAGAATTATTTAATTATTCTCATTCATATTCAACTCAGGATAACCTAGTTGATCTGCTAGATCTTAAATATTTCTGTGTTTTTATCGCAACACAAACTTTAGGTTTTATATGTGCATAGTATAATCTGGAGGAGAAAGAAGGAACTCATTAAACTTAGTTATGAGTTGGTATTATGTACCATCCTCATTATTTGTCTGCATATAGAAACCATTCAAACCAATGTCTTTAAAACTTAAGAGAGTGCAACTAGACTCAGGGTATAATATGGCATTCTTCTAGTGTCAACTATGAGATCATCGTTTATGGTGATAGTCATAATATTTTCAATTCACTTAGTGTGGTACAACTGTCTTCTAGACAATTTTCCTCATTCGCTATTGGATTATACTTTGTTCTATATTAGATGTATGATTTAACAATCATACAATTGTTGCATCAGGAACAAATTGTAGAGTATAAAACAAACATAGCACAATTAATCAAATATCTAAAAATAGACATTTATCCAATTTAAATGGTAATCGCTCAACAGGAGTGTAGACCAAATGTTCATTTAGGAACTAGGGCTAAACTGATGAGGAGACTTATAATAAATATGTGACATCTACTAGCAAAGTGAAGAAATACTTAGGAGACTAATCCATGTCTCTATATGTGTCGTAGGTGTTCTCCTGGGACTCCTCGAACTTAATAATTTGAAGAACCATATCATCACACTTCTCAGTGTTTGTGTCAACAACAGGCTGAACGATGAAGTATGATTTAACATTGTTTCCTCGGGTTTTATTGATTTTTTTAGTGGATTTCGTGTAAAGGTCTACCACATGCTTCGGGATGCAATAGTTACACATCCAATGGTCAATGCATTCACACCTAAAGCAGGTTATGTAGGGTTTGCAGCCTTGATAGTTGAGTCTTGCTTCTGGAAGCCCCCTAGCCTTTTACCTTTACTTTTCCACTATGGATTGTCTTTTCCCCTATTTGATCATCTATTCTTCCATTTATCCCCTTTATTTATTTGGCCCTTTCTGCGGCCATGGCAATTGCTAGCCTGCTGAGCATTTGTATGTGCTTCGAACATTGCATGACTCCCGTTAGGAAGTACATAATGGTTCTTCACCAGGAGTTTATTACGCTTTTTCTGCTTCTAGCAAAATGCATATAAGTTCGGAGTACTTCTGGTACTTGGCATGATGATACAATTACAGCAATATCCTCATATTGGGGTGGAAGATGCATAATATCTTATCGATCATTTTTAGCATCAGTAACTTTATGGATGCGTAATGTTAAGATCATTTGCCTCTCGACATACATTATTTTCGTCTTGTACAATCTGATCTTATTCATGGTTTTTTGGATACGATGCACATGGGAATCAGATTGTTGTTCTTAATTTGAACGCAGAGTGTCAGAACCATTGGTTGGTTTTGCTCATCGTTAGATTGATGTTCATTCTTTGATGCACACAAATTGTCCCCTGGTTGCAACAAATTTGTGATGAGCAGTGCGAAAAAATCCACTAGATTGCAACAAATTTTTTCATGTAATTTTCTTAGTTTTCCTTTTTTTTGTTGATGATTAAACCAAAATAGCATTCGAATCATGAGTATTTTGGACAATTCGACAATAAAACATAACTCAAAAGCAAAAAAAGCCAGGTTACCAAACACCTTGGCATGGCTTAAAAGCGAAGTGCTTATAATCTGTTTAAGTCAAAAAGCTAGCTTTAAGTTATAAACCGAAAAGTCTAAGCTAAAATAAAGAGAGCGTTTGGCCTATCCATGGATAAACACTTCTAGGATATGGACTTCATGTGGTTGCTGACTTGTCAAAGCTTAGTTCGTCGAAGGCTTTGCAACAAGCGTAATGGCCCACTTGAGAAAGGTGTTAGCGTAGATGCAGAGCATCTAGAAAGATTGGTTTGCTCCACTTATGTGGTGTTTGGTTGCCTGAATAAGCTTGAATGGGATATGATCATCCATGTATTTGGAGTCATCCAATAGTTTGGATGGATGGATGGATGGGGTGGTTAGGGATATTCAATTTTGAGGGATATTCCAAAAAGATGTTGGATTGCTCCATCCCACGGAAAAACTTGGACGGTCTCATCCCACGTGCAACTGGCTCCGTCCCCTCATGTTTGCTCACCTCCCTCCCGAGCCTCCCCTTGTTAGACAACCTCGCTATCGAATAGTCTGGTGTTGCCTAATAGGTCTAAACTGGACAACAGAGAGAGGGGTAGAGACACAGATATGAGGAGGGACTGCTCTGCTTTATTATTCTGATTGCATCAGTGTATAACGGGGTGACCCCCTGCCTCCTATTTATAACCTACAGCTAGGGTTTCAGGAGAGTCCACACGGGCCACATGGGCCGAGTTTCCTAACACTCCCCCTTGGACTCTTCACCGCGAGATGCATATGCCTCATCAAAACTCCAGAAAAACCCAGTGGAAAAAAATACTTGGAGAAAGAGTACATAGCATACGCTTGCTGTGTTGCACGGATTGCCTCATCAAAAACCTTAAGTAAGAGAACTTCAATGAAAAACTTACTAAGGAAAAGAGTACAATTCACCCAAACTTCAATATTAATCTTCTAGATTCACGTTGGGTACTCAAACTTCATGTTCGAGATTTATGTAGGAGTATGTGAAAATTCTCCCCCTGAAATCTGCACTTCTCTAAGCCTCATCATCCCGATTCCTTTAATGCATCTTTCAAAGGAAAATGCCGGGAGTGACTTAGTGAATAAATCTGCGAGATTTTCACACGACTTAGTATGCAGTATCTTTATCTTGTTCATCTTATGCATTTCATGGGCATAAAAAGAACTTGGGGTTGATATGCTTCGTGAGATTACTTTTCACATATCTCATTTGCATTTGAGCAACACAAGCTGCATTATCTTCATAGATAATAGTGAGGGTTTGTTCCATGTTCAGCCCACATGACTTCTGGATGTGGTGAACCAATATTCGAAGCCATGCACATTCTCAAGAGGCTTCATACAAGGCAATTATTTCTGAGTGGTTTGTCGACGTCGAGACAAGAATTTGCTTAGACGACTTCCAAGAAATTGTTGTTCCACCGCGAAGGAAAACATATCCGGTTTGTGATTTGCCAGTATGCGGGTCCGATAGGTATCCAGCATCGGCATAGCCAACCAAAGTCAATTCATTATTCATTCTATAGAACAAGCCGAGATCTTTGTTTCCTTGGAGGTAACGGAAGATGTCCTTCACCCCTTTTCAATGCCTTTTGGTGGGTTCTGCACTGTACCGCGCTAGCAAATTCACGGCGAACGCAATCTTCCCAATTGAGCCTTTTCTTGCACTCTGCGAGAGATGCGGGCTCGGGATCATGATCAATGATTATGGCAATCTTCTTTGCAAAGTATGAATCGACATTGGCTATTGCTCTATTCATCGATTCTCCTGTTATTACAAAATTTATGGCCATTTCGTCATGGTGTGCTTCATGCACTTCTACTTGCTCTTCAGTGCTATTTCACATTCTAGGAGCAAGTTCCTTTAGTTTTTCTCTGCCAATGTGTGCGCATATATTATTTCCGGTGATTTTTTCCAATGGAAGATTCAGATCTGGAATTGCCTTTTCCACAGGCTTCTTTCCAGTGCCAGGTCTCAACTGGCTCCCCTTCTTGCTTTGGGACACTTTTGTGATTGGCTGTGGTAAGTCCTCTTGCCCAGTTTTCCCCAGACGTCTCTGGGTACTTTGGGTTTGAGAAGCCAGATTTCCTGTTCTTTTTCTTTGAGGCCTCTTAACAGGATGAGCGATACCTTCTGCTTTCTTTGGTATTTTCACCCTCTCTGGTGCATTTCTTGCTGGTACATGCGACTTAATCATGCTCTTCATATCACAAAAATGATCAGACAGTTCATTTGCTAGATTATGCAAATCAATTATCTTCTGGACTTCTTAATTTGCTTCATTAGTGCGAGGGTCATGCGCGGGGATCCCAGTGGAATGCCATATTATTTCCCGGCATTTTTCATCCAATGGTTGATTCTCTCCCCCTAATGACGGGAAACGATCTCCGTCAAAGATATAGTCAGCGAATCGGGCTGTATGCAAGTCTCCAGTCATGGGTTCCAAATACCTGATTATGGATGCACTCTCATAACCAACGTATAACCCAGACTTGCAGAGAGGGCCCATTGCAGTCCGCTGTGGGGGTGGTATAGGTACATATACCATACAAACAATTTTTCTAAGATGAGAAATCTTCGGGATGACCCCTTGCACTAGTTGCATAGGTGAATTGATGTTGTAGGCCGATGGTCTATAATTGATGAGTGCTGCTGCGTGCAGGACTGCGTGTCCCCAACAAGTATTGGGCAAGTTACAACTCTGCAAGAGCGGTCGGGCTATGAACTTAATCCTCTTTATTAGTGCTTCAGCTAGTCCATTCTGCGTATGGATGTGCGGTACAGAGTGTTTAACAGTTATTCCAGTCGCTGTGCAATAATCATCGAATGCCTTAGAAGTAAATTCGCCGGCATTGTCCATTCGAATGGACTTCACGCGATGATCAGGAAAAGCATTCTTAATTCTGATGATCTGCGAGATCAGCTTTGCCAATGCATGATTCCTTGTTGACAGCAAACATACATGCGATCATTTCGAGGAAGCATCAATGAGCACCATGAAGTACCGAAACGGCCCCGACAAGGGCTGAATCGGACCGCAAATATCCCCCTGAATGCGTTCCAGGAATGCAGGGATTTCATGTTGCACTTTCATAACAGAGGGCCTTGTTATTAATTTCCCGGTGGCACATGCATGGCACACAAAATTTTCATGATTCGGGAAATATTTAACATTAATGCCATGAACTTGTGAGTTGTTAACTATGTTTCTCATCAATCTAAGACCAGAATGACCTAATCTACAATGCCATAAAAAAATAATTCAGAGCTTCTAAAGACAGTCTTCAAAGAAGTATACACTGCGGGTGCATTGATTTTCATGTAATACAACTCAAATTTATATGAGGGACATTTTTCTAATACCATTTTTCTATATTCCGCGTGCTTCACAATGCACAAATGTTTTTTGCCATTTTCTTCATTGGTTTCTACGTGAAACCCATTAGCGCGAATATCTTTAAAACTTAAGAGAGTGCGTGTTGATTCAGGGTACAAGAGGGCTTCTTCACCAAAGTTGTACCCATTGACAATATAATTGTGGCTCTTCCTGAGCCTATTATATGCGTATTGCTTCCTGCAATTGTCGTAATCTTTCCAGCATTCTTCGTGACCGTCTGGAAGTATTTCGACTCTCTTAAGATGGTATTTGTTGTGCCACTATCAACAATGCATATTTTCTCCATTGGGCGCTACACGATTTCTAGATGAAAAGAAATATAATTCTAATCAGACAGTGGCAAAGTAATTCAAACATTGCTTGCAAATAAAGAATACTGGAATAAAGAATAAATTGCATATTCATTCATGAGAAAGTGCATGCTCTTCTCGAGCTTACAATTTACTATTCAAAATTCATTTAACAACCACTGTTTTGTAGTCTGCAAACTTCAGGCGAACCCAATCTTACTGTGCTTGGAGCAAGATGGTGGACTTGAGTTTCTCGAACCGCTTCTGAAGTGCAGTCCATAACTCAAGTACACTCACCTCATCCATGTATTCATTCTTCAAAGTTGCTGAAAAGGTGATGCCTGAGAAAAGGGCAAAGTTTGATTGTTTTGCTCGGCATAGGTTGTGCGTCCTTCGAGGACTCTAAGCCGGTGGCAGCTTGGAGCTTCTTGCTCGCAAGCATGATCTTCAAATCTGATGCCCATGTGAGATAGATCTGACCATTCGGGGTCAGTTCTTCAAACTCACGTTTGACAATGCTAGGTTTTTGCATATTCACAAGATTCTTTTATTAGATTACTTCGTGTAATCTAATAGAGAATGGTTTCAAGATTCATAAATGCATAATTAAATTCTCATGAATTTCCAGTAAATTAAAAGAAATCAATAATTGCAAGATTCATAAATACAAGATTTATAAGTACGTGATTCATAAATACGAGGTAAATGGTAGATTCATAAGTACAAGATTCATAAATGCAAGATTCATAAGTATGGGATTCATAAATACAAGGTAAATAGTAGATTCATAAGTACAAGATTCATAAATGCAAGATTCATAAATGCAGCTTCGTGCATGTATGTGATCGGCTTCGTGCATGCGATCAGATTCATGCGCACGATCGACTTCGTGCGATCAGTTTCATGTGTGCGATCGGATTCATGCACGCGATCGGTTTCATGCGATCGGATTCATGTGCGCGATGCACTTTATGGAACAAAAAATAATTGCACAATTCATGAATTCATAAATGCGAAAAATAAATTCTCATGAATTTTTGGTATTCTAAACAGGGCAAACAATGCGAAAATACATGAAAATATTCATAAATACAGAAAATAAGGCTAAGAGAAATTAAAATCAGAGCCATAAAATTTCCTGAAATTTTCTGGGAATTTTAATATTTTCCTTGCAATGTTCACAATTTTCTGAAATTTTAATCAATTTTTTCTAAGTTTCTAATCATTTTCGATAAAAGAAAAAACAGAAAATGAATATGGGAAACGGGGGAGGGAAAAGGGGTAGTTTCCCCTGCCCTCCCCGTGCGCCAAATGACTTCAAAACTGCAGTGAAGCAACCGGACTTCATGTCCATGACTCTATGCTATTGGACTTCATGTTCATGTCCAAATCGATCTGGCCAAGTTGCTTCATGGCAAGTATGGGTCAAGGTGGCGTCGCCGGCTCGGCGGCGGGCAGGGCGGCAGAGCGCGCCGGTGAGGCGGCCGGCGAAGGGCGTCAGCGCGTTTCAAGCGCCGCAAAAGCGGAGCAGCCGGCGGTAGTGCAGGCCAACGGCGGGAGGCCAAGACGTCGGGCGCAGAGGCGAGGTGGTGGCCGGGATGCGCGCCGCGACGGCCAGGATGCGTGGCGGTTGTGGCCCGGACGATGCTTGCGCGACGACCGGAGGTCCAAGGCATCGGCGGCGGGCGCTTAGCCGGCGGTGAATCGCGGCGTGGCAGGCCGTCTACAAGCCGGGCAATGGAGCATCGACGGCCAGAGGTCGTCGCGCGGGCGCGGCGGCACGGCCTGCGGTGTCTTCGTGCTCGGGGCCGAGTGCATGGCCAGGCCGGCAGGCGTGCGCGATGACTTTGGCCGGCTTCGAGCCGGTGGATGCGCAAGATGGAACCGACCGGCAGCGGCGGCTTCAAGCCGGTGACCGATGGCCGGCGCTTCGTGCACCGAATGGCGACTTCGTGCCGCTGCAAGGCCGGCGGCAACAGCCGAAAAGATTTGTGTTGTATCGACAATGGCTTCGTGTCTATCGTCTCTGTGTACTGTAGCGATTCTCTTGTACAATGGCTTTCTGTCGTGATCTGTAAAACGCTATGTACTGTAGCTTCATACCACGTAACGTAGGTTAGATGCCTGCACATATTCAAACGAGCAATTAGATTCAATTCTCTGAATCTCATCTTTTCTCACCTTTCAATTTGATCACCGTGTAGAGCTTCGTGCTGATAACATGTTAGATAACATCGCTATCGAATAGTCCGGGGTTGCCTAATAGATCTAAACTGGAGAACAGAGAGAGGGGTAGAGACACATATATGAGGAGGGACTGCTCTGCTTTATTATTCTGATTGCATCAGTGTACAACGGGGTGACCCCCTGCCTCCTATTTATAACCTACAGCTAGGGTTTCGAAAGAGAACACATGGCCGAGTTTCCTAACACCCCTAACCACAGTTCACCTCCCTCTCCCAGCCGAAGGAAGCGGTGGGAGCATATCGAGCTGTCACGGCTCGGCCGGAGATAGGAGCGACACGGCCGAAGGAAGGCGCGGTGCAGCCGGATGGATCGAGGGGTGGTGAGGTTGTTAGAATTAAAGGCACAGTCCATTGTCACTGAAATGCTGGTATATTAACAGCTTTGGGAACAGGCAAGACTGTCAGTGGGACTTTGAGATCTGGTGGGGGATTGTTGGATTATTTGGGCCAAGCCCATTTGATTGAGACAATAAATCCTAGAAAATCTCAAAGGCCCACCTCATGAGGAGCATGTGCACTAGCAATAGTACCACATTGCTAGCCTAAAGTGGTGAGCACTAGTTTAAATAGTGGAGTGTGCTACACCATGGTAGAACCATGTGGAGAAAGGGAGAAAGAATACACACGCTGCTCGCCGCCTCGCCAGGGCCGGCCGGGCTCGGGCTCTGCACGGGCGGGCGGGCGGGGGGGCGCGGCGTGCGGCACTGCGTGAATGGTCCGCCGAATTCGGTCCAGGGCTTTGCGTGGGCGCAGCCTCCTTTGCAGATTACTCTTTTGCTACTCGGAATCGCGGTTGTAGTATGAGATAAGGACACCGTGAATGCATCCCGTAATGGACTCCGATCGTGGGACGCCCTCGAGTCGTGTTCGATTACTGATCGTTACTGTGGCTCCTTTATATATCGCGTCGCCGTCATCCGGGTAAAATAGAGTTTTCGCGCCCTAGCGCTTTGCCGCTTTCCTCATTGCGCCGCCATCAAGTTCGCTGCCCGTCCGTGGCGGCACACCGAACGGAAAGCAGGTCTCGAAACCGCCCGTCCTCGCGTTCTTGCACCGGAGAGGACGAATCAATTTTGGGAAGCGCTCGGCGCGATCGCTTCCACGCCACCGTCCACGGCTCGTCTTCCTCGACGTTCAGGAAGCGGTGCTAGGCATCGCTCGGCTTGCGCGGCGCTTCCGTCCTCGGCAGCATGCGGCGCTACAACGTCTCATCGCTTCCATACGCACACAAGCGATGCGTTACAATGTTTCTACTGTTTATTTTCAATCTATTGATTGTGAGCACATTAGATGGATATATGTGTAGTCTTCTAGCATATGCATTTATAGTATGATCCTGTTATACGTTACTGATATTCAATAAAAGGTTGTTCATGATTTACTTTTGGATTAAATTAAACATATATGTGACTTAAATTCTAACAATAAAAAAAAAAGAATATAGGAGCTTAGGTTTATCAATGGCTGGCTTTGACGATGCTCTGAGGCCGGAAAAATTCACCGGTGTGCACTTCAAAAGATGGCAGACAAGGGTCACCTTGTGGCTTACAGCTATGAACGTGTTCTGGGTGTCGAACGGCAAACAAGAGGATATGGAACCAACTCACGAAAAGGAGAAGGCATATCGGGATGCCAACACACTCTTTGTGGGAGCCGTTCTTAGTGTTCTTGCCGATCGTGCATGCGATGTGTATATGCACATTAAAGACGCGAAGGAACTATGGGATGCTCACGAATGCTAAGTTCGGTGCTTCCGATCTTGTGATGAATCGTATATCATGGAGTAATATCATGACTACAAGATGGTGGATAACCGTTTTGTTGTTGAGCAGGCTAATGAGATACAGGTTCTCACCAGGGAACTCGAACTTCTCAAAATCCCATTGCTTGACAGGTTTGTGGCTGGAGGCATTATTGCCAAATTACCTTCCTCATGGAGAAATTTTGCCACATCTTTGAAACACAAGAGACAATAGATTTCTGTTGAGAATCTGATTGTGTCTCTAGATGTTGAGGAGAAAGCTCGAGCTAAGGATGTACCTATGAAAGGAACTGAGGGGCAGTTTAGTGCCAACGTGGTGCAACAGTTCTCACATGGCAATAACAAAGGGAAAAATAAAGCCAAACAAGCCACTAATTTAAAAAAGAAGAAGACAATGAATAAAGATGAGAAGCCCTGCTTTGTATGCGGTGAGACTGGACACTGGGCTAAACAGTGTCCAAAACGCAAGGGCAGAAAGGCTGAGCAAGGGTAGAACTCAAAGTCTATCAACGTGATCATTGGCAATGCTGGAGAAACTTCTGGGTTTGGTAACGTGCCTATTGTTCTTTCAGTGAATCAGACCATCAATTGGTGGATTGATACTGGGGCTAATGTTCATGTGTGTCCTGATTTCTCTTTGTCTTCTTCTTACCAGGCCATCAGGAATTGCTCCGTGTTGATGGGAAACGGATCGAATGCTTCTGTTCTTGATATTGGCACGGTAGATATGAAGTTCACTTCAGGAAAGATCGTGCAGTTGAAGAACGTGCAACATGTCCCCTCAATAAATAAAAACTTGGTCAGCGGTTCCCTTCTATGTAGAGAAGGGTTCAAAGTGGTGTTTGAGTCTAATAAAGTAGTCGTGTCTAAACATGGACTTTTTATTGGTAAAGGCTATGAGTGCAGAGGCTTGTTCCGTTTTCCCTTTCCGATTTTTGCAATAAAGTTGTGAACCATATTTGTGATATTTCCAATGGAGGTGAAGCCGATGTTTGGCACTCACGGTTATGTCATTTAAATTTTGGTTGTATGACTCGGCTCGCTAGTATGAATTTAATTCCACAAATTCCCTCTTGTCAAAGGTTCTAAGTGCCAAAGTTGTGTGCAATCAAAGCAACCTCGCAAACCTCACAAGGCAGCGGAGGAGAGAAACTTGGCACCATTAGAACTCATACATTCAGATCTTTGTGAGATGAATGGTGTGTTGACTAAAGGAGGAAAAAGATATTTCATGACTACGATTGATGATGCATCTAGATCTTGCTATGTTTATCTGTTGAAAACTAAAGATGAGGCTTTAGACTACTTCAAAGTCTATAAGGCTGAAGTTGAAAATCAATTAGAAAGAAAAATCAAAAGGCTTAGGTCGGATCGTGGCGGTGAGTACTTCTCTCTGAGTTCGACTTATTCTGTAAGGAACATGGAATTATTCATGAGAGGACACCTCCCTATTCGCTGTAGTCTAATGGGGTTGCCGAAAGAAAGAACCGCACTCTAACTGATTTGGTAAATGCCATGTTGGACACTGCGGGTCTATCTAAGGAATGGTGGGGGGAGGCCCTGTTGACTTCTTGTCACGTTTTGAATAAAGTTCCTTCTAAGAATAAGGAGAAAACCTCATATGAATAATGGGATTGGAGAAAACAATCACTTTCATACTTGCGCACGTGGGGTTGCTTGGCTAAAGTCAATGTGCCCATAACTAAAAAGCGCAAACTTTGACATAAGACAGTGTATTGTGTCTTTACGGGATACGCCATCTGAGCATTGCCTATAGATTTTTAGTAGTAAAGTCTCGAGGTATCTCGACATGATCGTCGGTACAATCATGGAATCCAGAGATGCCACCTTCTTTGAGGGCATATTTCCCATGAAAGATTTGCATAAGCGTTTCTAGTCAAAATCCTGAGATAATTCCCGAACCTATTGCACAAACCGAGGATTACGAGCAGATGCAGAGCAAAATCCTGAGGAGGATGACGGTGAGGCTCCTAGGAGGAGCAAGAGACAAAGGATGGTTAAATCCTTTGGTAATGATTTCACTTGTGTACCTTGTGGATGATACTCCCACCTCTATTTGAAGCTTATGCATCTTCGATGCAGACTCTTGGAAGGAGGCAGTCAGTAGTGAGATGGATTCTATTCGTCTAACGGAACTTGGGAGCTCTGAATCGCCTTATGGTTGCAAACCTGTGGGCTGTAAGTGGGTGTTCAAAAAGAAACTAAGGCCTGATGGTACTATTGAAAAGTACAAGGCTAGACTTGTGGCTAAGGGTTATACGCAAAAGGAAGGAGAGGATTATTTTGATACTTATTCACCTGTTGCTAGGATCACAACCATCCGGGTACTTTTATCCTTGGCTGCCTCTCATGGTCTCATTGTCCATCAAATGGACGTGAAGACAGCTTTTCTTAATGGAGAGCTAGATGAGGAGATCTACATGGATCACCAGATGGATTTGTGCTACCCGGACATGAGAGCAAGGTGTGTAAGTTACTGAAATCTCTTTATGGCCTTAAACAAGCACCTAAACAATGGCATGAGAAGTTCGATAGAACATTGACACAAGCTGGCTTCGTTGTAAACGAAGCCGACAAGTGTGTGTATTATCGCCATGGTGGGGGTGAGGGAGTTATTCTGTGCCTATATGTGGATGACATTTTGATCTTTGGAACAAACCTTGATGTGATCAATGAGGTCAAGTCTTTCCTGTCTGGAAATTTTGATATGAAAGATCTCGGAGAGGCCGACGTGATCTTGAACATCAAGTTAGTCAAAAGTGAGGATGGGATTAGTCTTTCTCAATCCCATTATGTGGAAAAGGTTTTGAGTCGGTTTGGCTATTCGGATAGCAAGCCTTCTCCAACACCTTATGATCCAAGTGTGATTCTTAGGAAAAACAAGAGAATTGCTAGAGATCAAATGAAATACTCTCGAGATCATTGGATCTCTCATGTACTTGGCTAGCGCTACAAGGCTCGATATCTCATTTCTTGTAAGCAAATTGAGCGATTTACTTCTAACCCGGAGATGATCATTGGCGTGCACTCGAAAGAGTTATGCGTTACTTGGTGGGTACAAGAAATTATGGAATACACTATACCGGTACCCTTCAAGACTAGAGGGTTATAGTGATTCAAATTGGATCTCTGATGTCGATGAGATTAAGGCAACCAGAGGATATGTGTTTACACTTGGTGGGGGCGCTATGTCGTGGAGGTCTTGAAAACAGACTATTTTGACACGGTCAACTATGTAGGCAGAATTGTTGCATTGGATACGACCAACGTTGAGGCGAGAATGGCTACGTGAACTCTTGATGGATCTTCCGGTGGTTGAAAAACCAATACCGGCCATTCTTATGAACTGTGACAATCAAACAGTTATTGTTAAAGTGAACAGTTCTAAAGATAACTTGAAATCCTCAAGACATGTGAAAAGACGTTTGAAGTCTGTCAGGAAATTGAAAAACTCCGGAGTGATAGCATTGGATTATATCCAGACGGCTAAAAACCTGGCAGATCCCTTCACTAAAGGGCTATCACGGAATGTGATAGATAACGCATCAAAGGAACTAGGCATGAGACCCATGTGAGTTATACCATAGCGGTAACCCAACCTATGTGATCGGAGATCCCGTGAATTAGGTCCTGGGAAAAACAAGTACTAGTTAACTGGAGGAGAGTAATTTTCTAACTAGTTCCAAGTGAAGATGCAATACTCTCGAAATCTGTATGGCAAAGTTGGCTTTTGCCTTAATGTGTTCTCGTTGGCTTTATTTAGCGAAGATGTCATCCTACTGAGCATCTTGACAGAACACACCTATATGAGAGTGACGGTTGAAAGTCGCAGTCTATGAGACTTGGGTAATCTCTAGTAAGCTCATGAAGAGACCATGGAGTACGACTTATATGCTCCACCCGAGGGGAAGCCTATTGGCAGCCTAGTATCAGCTAAGGCTTTAAATGAAACTCAGTCACACAAAACTTGCAATTCAAGGCTTAGTCCATTGTTCAAGTTGTGGCTGAGTGTAATTTGGAGTCCTAGGTGCAATTCAAGGCATAGTCCATTGTCACTGAAATGCTGGTATATTAATGACTTTGGGAACAGGCAAGATCGGTGGGACTTTGAGATCTGGTGGAGGATTGTTGGATTATTTGGGCCAAGCCCATTTGATTGAGACAATAAATCCTAGAAAATCTCAAAGGCCCACCTCATGAGGAGCATGTGCACTAGCAATAGTACCACATTGCTAGCCTAAAGTGGTGAGCACTAGTTTAAATAGTGGAGTGTGCTACACCATGGTAGAACCATGTGGAGAAAGGGAGAAAGAATACACACGCTGCTGCCGCCGCCTCGCCGCCGGCTCGGCCTGGCACGGCCGGGCGGGGGGGGCGCAAGCGTATGCACTGCGTGAATGGTCCGCCGAATTCGGTCCAGGGCTTTGCGTGAGGCGCAGCCTCCTTTTGCAGATTACTCTTTTGCTACTCGGAATCGCGGTTGTAGTATGAGATAAGGACACCGTAATGCATCCCGTAATGGACTCCGATCGTGGACGCCCTCGAGTCGTGTTCGATTACGGATCGTTACTGTGGCTCCTTTATATATCGCGTCGCCGTCATCTGGGTAAAATAGAGTTTTCGCGCCCTAGCGCTTTTGCCGCTTTCCCTCGCTGCGCCGCCATCAAGTTCGCTTCGTCCGACGCCGGCGTGCACCAAATAACGGAAAGGTGTCTCGAAACCGTCCGTCCCTAGCGTTCTTGCACCGGGAGAGGACGAATCAGGTTTTTGGGAAGCGCCGGCGCGCGATCGCTTCCACGTCACCGTCACGGCTCGTCTTCCTCGACGTTCAGGAGCGGCTGCTAGGCATCGCGCTGATCGCGCGCGCTTCGCCCTCGGCATCAGACGCGCTACAACGCTTCATCGCTCCATCTGCATTACGAACAAGACGTTACAATGTTTCTACTGTTTATTTTCAATCTATTGATTGTGAGCACATTAGATGGATATATGTGTAGTCTTCTAGCATATGCATCTATAGTATGCTCCTGTTATTCGTTACTGATAGTCAATCACATGTTGTTCATGATTTACTTTTGGATTAAATTAAACCTAGATGTGCCTTTAATTCTAACAGTGAGGTTGGAGTTGATCGAGGCGCAACCCGGTCAAAGTAGATCGAGGGGCGGTGCGACAGATTGACCGGCGGCAGGAGGGTGGCGTGGCCTGGCGCTGCAAGAGGGCGCCTCGGCCCGGCGGCAAGAGGGCAGGAGGGCGATGCATCTTGGAGACACCCGACGGATAGGGGCAGGGGGAGGGTGACCCGACGGTAGGAGGGGAGGCCCGATATGCCCCCAAAGAATCAATTGCGTCAATATGGTATAGCGCTTCTTCCTTTGCATCAATTGTATCTAGTCCTTTGACAATATGGTATAAATCCGATTTGCCCCCAAAGATCAATCTGATGATGAACTAGTATTTAGATACAGTTAGGAACTAGAATATGCATGCTTGATTAGTTTATTAGGAACTAGAATAACTCATTACATCAATACTTAAAAAATGATTGTAGTACTTTTGGACTTGTTCTTAGCAACTATGTTTAATAATAACTATGCTTAATAATAATTTAGTGTATGTTGTGGTGACGCCCTATTATTTACTTAGAGTCCAGTCCATCTAGTTGATGTTCCATCTCCTATCATTTTTGGTAGGTTCTGCTTGACCATGATCACATTGCTGAAGTGGTCATGGAATTTGTAACTGCGCAATGTATTGACGGGCTATTCTCTAACATAAAATCATTCGGTTAAAAGCTATCATGGGCCAGTAAAATGAGCTGCAATTTATTGAGTTTCTTCTTTCAAAAGCAAGACTACTTCAAATATTTGAAGTTTTTGTACATGATGTTGGCTCAAAATATATGAACGATGTTTCTATTAAGCTAGAAAAATATAAAAAAATCTTCCTCACAACCAGAACTTGCCGTCAGTCGGTAAGCTCCCATAACATATGAAATGCTTCTTTATGGATATTTAATACATATTACTAGCTTGCACACATGAAGAGTTAAACCTCACCTAGAGGTCATCACAACTAGCCATCCATCCTTATCTATCCAACCAAACAAAAAAATAGTTTATTCCTATCCACCCAACCAAACACCTACTTGGATGGCTCGATCCCATCCATATTAGATGGCTATGTCCCATCCAACCTCATCTAGGCAATCAAACACACCCTTAGAGGATTTTATGGTTCACTAGTTAAGCGATAGTGCGTTGCAACAAAAATATATTTTTAAACCAAATAGTTAAATTATTTTATGTGTTTAAAAAATAAATTGTACTCTTAGGTTGCTATGAAGAGGAAGAAGTAGGAATGACCTAACCGGAGCGAGTGGGTGTGGGTGAAAACAGAGAGATGTTGTTGGTTTTCATTTTATTCATGAGAGGTGGGGTTGTGGCCCATTGTCTATATGTTAGCCCACTGTTTCTTTGAGAGATAAGGAGACAGAGAATGGATAACCACCGTCCACTCATATTTATATATTAACTAGTTACATGCCCGTGCGTTGCTACGAAAAACAAAATTGATAACGAAAAATAAAGATTAAAAAATAAAAAAAAATATTTCACAAGATCAAACATCTATCTTTAACGCTTTGTTTCTTGCGAAAGCTGGCTAATTAAAGCAACGCTTCGTTTCTTGCGTAGGGCAATTAAGCAGGGCAATTAATGACGTGGGAAGAATGGACCACTGCCACCAAGTGCTGCTTTAGAATAGTAGAGATGCCCGTGCGTTGCTACGAAAAACAAAATTGATAACGAAAAATAAATATTAAAAAATAAAAAAAATTATTTCACAAGATCAAACATCTATCTTTAACGCTTCGTTTCTTGCGAAAGCTGGCTAATTAAAGCAACGCTTCGTTTCTTGCGTAGGGCAATTAAGCGGCAATTAATGACGTGGGAAGAACGGACCGCTGCCACCAAGTGCTTCTTTAGAATAGTAGAGATAGAGATAAAGAAACCAGACAACACAACATTATCTGTTGAGAAATTAGACAGTTTCGAGATTAAATTCCGAATATAAATCATGAACAGCATCACATAAACTAGCATGTATTTTTCTAACATACTAGACAGCACGAACATCATGATCATCTTGATAAACATGATTAACCACGAGATTAGGGCAGATTGAACGTACTGAGCAGAAGATGCACATGTCACGGCTGGTGCAGCCGCGACGTTGACGTGGACGACATTGCTGGTGGCACGTCACAGAAGCCGATGACTGCGGCGCCTAGCAGCAGGAACAGGAAGACGACCCGTGGTGAAGATCTTGAGTAGTCGCGCAGAGCGCTTCCCAAAAACCTTATTCGCCCTCTCCCGGTGCAGGATCTCGAAGGCGAAGGGTTCCGGAGACCTGCTCTCCCGATCGCAGATGCACGCCAGCGCTCGGGATGGAGGAGGCTACGGTGGTGGCGCAGCAGCAATAGGTGGCAAAACCCTAGATCGAGATGTATTCTGGCGGCGACCGATAGGTCATTTACATAGAGAGCCGCACGATCTCGTGTCACGATCACGATCTCAAACCGTATCGGACTCAAGAATCTAACTTAAAGGCCAAGTCACCAAAAAATAAAATAGCAAAAGGATGTCGCGCCTCTGTAAGGTTAGGGACCGGATTTTGGCGGACCATTCACGCAGGTGCCGTGCGGCCGCACCAATTGCCCCATGCCCGTGCCCGTGCCCGTGCCCAGCCCGGCGAGGCGAGGCGAACAAGCGCGTGTGTGTGGATTCCTTTCTTCTCTCCCCACACCCATGACTTGGTGGGAGAGGAGAACCTCCACTTTTAGGTAGGTGTTCCTCCCCTTCCACTAGCAATATGGGACTAAAGGATTCCACCATCCTCATGCTCCCACATGGGCCTTTGAGATTTTCTCTAGGAATTAGTTGATCTGGGCCAAGCCCACTCTATTCCAACAATTCTCCACCAGATCTCAAATGCCCATTTAGAGATTTGCCAATACTCACTACTGTTTGATATACCAGCATTTTAGCAGAGACTGTTAAGTTGAACTTCTGCCTAGAGCTCCAAGCTACACCCATTCGCAACTTGAACAATGGACTATGTCTTGAATTGCAAGTTTTGTGTGAACAGGTTTCACTCAAAGTCATAACTAATACCTGGCTGCCAGTAGCCTCCTCCGCAGGTGGAGCATATGCGTCGTACTCCATGGTCTCTTCGTGAGCTTCCTAGAGATCACCCAAGTCTCATAGACTGCGACGTTAGACAGTCGAGCTCATATAGGTGTGTTCTTTAAAGAATGTTCTGTAGGACAGCATCTTCGCTAGTTAAAGCCAACAGAAACACATTAAGGCATATCGCCATCCTGCCTTATATCCTTTTGAGAGTATTGCATCTTCACTTGGAGAGGGTAACAGATTACTCTCCTCAGTTCGCCAATAGCTTGTTTTACCCAGGACCTAATTCACGGGATCTCCGATCACAAAGGCTGGGTTACCACAATGGCAACTTATATGGGTCTCATACCCATCTCCCTCGATGCACCTTCTATCACATTCCGTGATAGTCCCTTCATAAAGGGATCTGCCAGGTTTTTGTCCGTTTGAATATAAGTCACACTTATTACTCCGGAGTTTCTTATTTTCCTAACAAACTTCAATTGTCTTTTAACGTGTCTCGATGACTTCGCATTATCCTTAGCACTGTTCACTTTAGCAATCACAGATTGATTATCACAGTTCATAAGGATAGCTGGTATTGGTTTTTCAACCACTGGCAAGTCCATCAAGAGCTCACACAACCAATCTGCCTCTACAGTGGCTGTATCTAAACCAGTGAGCTCTGCCTCCATGGTTGACCTTGTCAAAATGGTCTGTTTGCAAAACCTCCATGACACTGCACCACCACCAATGGTAAACACATATCCACTGGTAGCATAGAGCTCATCAACATCAGAAATTTAGTTCGAGTCACTATATCCCTCAAGCACTGCAGGGTGCCCTGAATAGTGAATCCCATAACTCATAGTACCTTTCAAATAGCGCATTACCCTTTCAAGTGCATACCAATGATCAGAACCAGGGTTTGACATGAACCTACTCAATTTGCTCATAGCAAATGATATATCAGGTCTTGTTGCACCAGCAAGATGCATGAGCGAACCGATAATATGAGAATATCTTAATTGGTTTAAGCCAATTTTCTTATTCTTTCTCAGTGTTACACTGGGATCATAAGGAGTGGGAGAGGGCTTGCTGTCCATAAAGCCAAATCGGCTCAAGACCTTCTCCACATAGTGGGATTGCGAAAGAGTAATCCCACTCTCATCCTTAATAAGCTTGATGTTCAGAGTTACATTAGCTTCTCCCAGATCTTTCATATCAAATTTCTCTGATAGGAAATACTTGACCTCATTGATCACATCAATATTTGTGCCAAAGATCAGTATATCGTCCACATAAAGACACAATATAACTCCTTCACCCCCACCATAGCGATAGTATACACATCTATCAGCCTCATTAATGGCAAAGCTCGCAGACGTCAAAGTGGTGTCGAACTTATCATGCCATTGCTTAGGTGCTTGTTTCAAGCCATACAAAGATTTCAATAATTACACCTTGCTCTCTTGACCCTTTACTACAAACCTATCAGGCTGTTCCATGTAAATTTCCTCATCTAACTCTCCATTAAGGAAAGCTGTCTTCACGTCCATCTGATGAACGAGAAGACCATATGAGGCAGCCAGGGAAAGTAATACTCGAATGGTGGTCATTCTAGCAACAGGTGAATAAATATCAAAGAAATCTTCGCCTTCCTTTTGGGTGTAACCCTTAGCCACAAGCCGAGCCTTGTACTTCTCAATAGTACCATCAGTCCTAAGTTTCTTCTTGAACACCCACTTACAACCCACAGGTTTACAACCATAGGGCCGTTCAGTTACCTCCCAAGTCCAATTGGTGAGAATCGAATCCATCTCATTCTGGACAGCTTCTTTCCAATTGTCTGCATCTGGAGATGCATATGCCTCTGCAATGGACGTGGGAGTATCATCCACGAGGTACACAATGAAATCATTGCCAAAGGATGTTTCAATCCTCTGTCTCTTGCTCTTTCTAAGAGCTTCATTGTCATCTTCCTCTAGGACTTTCTCAGGTGGTTGCTCAGAAGACTCAATAGGTATAATAGTTTCAGGAATTATCTCAGAAGAAAATCTAGAAGTGCTATGCATATCTTTCATCGGAAACATATTCTCAAAAAATGTAGCATCGCGAGACTCCATAATAGTATCAACATACATATCAGGCACATCAGATTTAACTATTAAAAATCTATAAGCGATGCTCCGCTGAGCATATCCCAGAAATACACAATCCACTGTCTTAGGCCCGAGCTTACGCTTTTTGTTAATCGGTACATTGACTTTCGCCAAGCATCCCCACGTGTGCAAGTAAGAAAGCAATGGTTTTCTCCCAACCCACTTCTCGTAAGGGGTCTTCTCCATGTTTCTGTTAAGAACTCTATTCAGGACATGACATGAAGTCAACACATCTTCCCCCACCATACCTTAGATAAACCAGCCGTGTCTAACATGGCGTTCACCAAGTCAGTCAGCGTGCGGTTTTTCCTCTCGGCAATCCCGTTTTATCCGGGTGAGTAGGGAGGTGTCCTCTCATGAATAATACCATGTTCCGCACAAAAATCATCAAAGATTTTGGAAAAAATATTCGCCACCACGATCCGACCTAAGGCGTTTGATCTTTCTCTCTAGTTGGTTTTCAACTTCAGCTTTATAGATTTTAAAGTAGTGTAGCGTATCATCCTTAGCTTTCAACAAGTAAACATAGCAAAATCTAGTCGCGTCATCAATCAATGTCATGAAGTATCTCTTTCCACCCTTTGTCCACACACCATTCATCTCGCACAGATCAGAATGTATGAGTTCTAGAGGTGCCAAGTTCCTCTCCTCAGTCGCCTTGTGAGGCTTCCGAGGTTGCTTCGATTGCACACAACTATGGCACTTAGAACCTTTGGCAATAGTGAAATTTGGAATTAAACTCATGCTGGAAAGCTGATTCATAAGACCAAAAATAATGTGGCATAAACGAGTGCCAAATACCCGCATCATCATTAACACTGCCACAAATGTGGTTCACAGGCTTATTACTAAAATCTAAAAGGGAAAAGCGGAACAAGCCTCCGCACTCATAGCCTTTACCAATAAATAGTCCATGCTTTGACACAACTACTTTATTGGACTCTAACACTACCTTAAACCCATCTCTGCATAGAAGGGAGCCACTAACGAGATTCTTATTCATAGAAGGGACATGCTGCACGTTCTTTAGCTGCACGATCTTTCCTGAAGTAAACTTCAGATCCACTGTGCTAGTGCCATGAACAGAAACATGTGACCCATTCCCCATTAGGACGGAGGAATCCCGAGTGACCTGATAAGAAGAGAACATATTAATGTCAGAACACACATCAACATTAGCACCCGTATCAATCCACCAACTGGAAGACTGAAATACTGAAAACACAGAAGGTAAATTACCATACCCTCCGTCTCCAGTGTTACTAGCGGTTACCGTGTTGACAGCCTTGGACGCCTGTCCATTGTTGGCCTTTTTCCCTCGACGGTCTGCATGATCTGGGCAGTCCTTGGAAAAATGCCCGACTTCACCACATGCGAAGCAGGGCATCTCAGCCTTGTTCATCTTCTTCTTATTGAAGTTTCTAGTCTTATTAGGCTTGTTCTTCCCTTTGTTCTTGCCGTAGTTCTTCTGAACCATATTGGCGCTGGACTGGCCCTCTACTCCCTTACCACTGAAGTCCTTAGCCCGAGCCTTCTCTTCAACATCAAGGGACGCTATCAGATTTTCGACTGATATCTTTGTCCTCTTATGTTTTATAGTAGCGCCGAAATTCCTCCACGAGGGAGACAGTTTTGCAATGATGCAACCGGCCACAAAAGGATCAGGTAAGACACATTCCTGGAGTTCGAGTTCCTTGACAATGCACTGTATCTCATGGGCTTGCTCTATAACAGAGCGATTATCAGCCATCTTATAGTCATGAAAGTTTTCCATGACATACAGTTCATTGCCCGCATCCGATGCACCGAACTTGGCGTTCAGTGTATCCCACAGTACCTTCGCATCTGTTATGTGCATGTACACATCACACAGACGATCGGCAAGAACGCTAAGAATGCATCCCACGAAGATAGTATTTGCATCCGTGAAACTTTTTTGCTGCTCAGCAGAGAGATCACCTTCAGGCTTGCCTTTACTAACTCAGAATACATCCGTAGCCGTAAGCCAGAGCGTGACCTTGACTTGCCACGTCTTAAAGTGCACACTAGAGAATTTAATCTCCGGCCTCAGTGCGTCGGCAAAACTAGACATTGTTAATCCAGGAAGTTGTCTACAATAAGGTTTTTGGATTGTTGAGAAATTAGACAGTTTTCAGATTAAATTCCGAATATAAATCATGAACAGCATCATATAAACTAGCATGTATTTTTCTAACATACTAGACATCACGAACATCATGATCATCTTGATAAACATGATTAACCACGAGATTAGGGCAGATCGAACGTACTGAGCAGAAGAAGATGCAGATGCCGCGGCTGGTGCAGTCGCGACGTTGACGTGGACGACATTGCTAGTGGCACGTCGCAGAAACCGTTGACTGCGGCGCCTAGCAGCAGGAACAGGAAGACGACCCGTGGCGAAAGGATGCTGCGCCTCTACAAGGTCAGGGACCGATTTTGGCGGACCATTCACGCAGGTGCCACGCGTCTGCACCCATTGCCTAGCATGTATTTTTCTAACATACTAGACATCACGAATATCATGATCATCTTGATAAACATGATTAACCACGAGATTAGGGAAGATCGAACGTACTGAGCAGAAGAAGATGCAGATGCCGCGGCTAGTGCAGTCACGACATTGCTAGTGGCATGTCGCAGAAGCCGCTGACTGCAGCGCCTACAGTAGGAACAGGAAGACGACCCGTGGTGAAAGGATGCCGCGCCTCTGCAAGGTTAGGGACCGATTTTGGCGGACCATTCACGCAGGTGCCGCGCGGCCGCACCAATTGCCCTGGCCCGACGAGGCGAGGCGAGCGAGCGCGCGCGTGTGGATTCCTTTCTTCTCTCCCCACACCCATGACTTGGTGGGAGAGGAGAACCTCCACTTTTAAGTAGGTGTTCCTCCCCTTCCACTAGCAATATAGTACTAAAGGATTCCACCATCCTCATGCTCCCACATGGACCTTTAAGATTTTCTCTAGGAATTAGTTGATCTGGGCCAAGCCCACTCTATTCCAACATTATCTTCTATAGAGATTACATTAGCGGTAAGTATGCAAATGTGCTATCTTGCTGACCCTAACCAAACGACGTCTGGGCTTTGCTAGAGATTAAAAAAAAAGGAATTATCAAGTAGTGTTAATTATTCGGTTGTAACATGCTTTCGGTCCAAACCTCCTTCACCTACAATTGAGCTTTTTTAATCAATAGTCGCCTCACCTCCCAATACTTTATAGGGCAGTACTAGCAGCCGGACGTCTGATTTTTAAAAAAATTTCGGACGCCCGCGCAACATTTTTTTTACTGTTTGCAACATTTTTTTTCAATGTTTGCAACATTTTTTTCGCTTTTGAAACATTTACTGTTTGTCGAAGAAAAATGTTGCATGCGTAGGAGAAAAATGTTGCATGCGTAGAAAAAAAATGTTTCATGCATAGAAAAAAAATGTTACGGTAAAAAACAGACGTCCGAACTGTAGCATTAAGGATACTTCAAACTCACCACTGAGCTACGCTACTAATCACTCACGCAGGAAATTATATGCTTTAACTATTGGGTGGTCCTTGCCCTTCCACACTACATTATTGTTAAGCAGGGGCAGAACTAGAGGGTACCGGATATGCTCGGCGCCTTTAAAAATTTGAAAAGTGCTAAATCACCTGTTTGATGAGTCAAATTTGTTGATTGAATTGATTCAGATTTTATTGGTTTAGCATTTTTTAAGATCTTAAACTATTTGTTGTGTGTTTTTAGCAAATTTTAAATATATGTGTTAGATTTATAATGTTATGAAATAACTATAAAAGACTAGAAGGTTGTACGTGTAAAATGTGTCACTGCTGGTAAGCCCTCCACTCATCATGAGACCGAGGAGCACCTAGCACCCCAAGCCTCCACTCAAAATTGGACTTTGTAAAAGAGACTATCCCGTGATCTTGCTCGCGCTGTCTCAATTCCATACATGACCAAAGATATTCAGGAACAGGTTGGATCTTTGGCCGTTCTTTTTAGCTCTTGTTCAGTTCTTTTTAGCCTCTCGCTGGTCGCTACTGTTGGAAAGCAAAAACGGTTCATTGCAACAGTTGCTACCAAGCAGTCTTAAAGAAAATAAAAAATAGTTGCTACCGAGCAAACCTCGACAAGTAGTGCAGAAAGGGCTGCATTCAACTTAATTGTTAACGATAATTGCTCGATATTTTTTTTTTTTATCTTACCGAGCTGGTATGAAAATTTAAACTGCTTGGTAAATCGGTGGTATTTAAATTCAAATTAAAAAATTGAGAAATTTAGGAAAATTTATCAAAAAGAGTTAAATTTTTTTGTGTGAGGTCCTAAGGTGATTACAAATAATGTTGTTAAATTTTAAGATCATTATAAGACCTCTGTATATGCTCTCTATTTTTTATTTTCTAAAGGCACTAAACAAAGTCTAATATTCTTGGAAATTTTTTGTGAGGTCTTGAGGAAATGATAATGATTACGTAAAATTTTCATATAATGATCAGACATTTGTTTTTTTTTAAAAAAAAAAATCCTAACAGTGCTACTATCATTGTATATGCTCTTTTATTTTAAATTTTCTAGGGGCAATAAATGAAGTCTAACATTTATGAAAATTTTAATACATAATCCTTGGGCAATCTTTACGATACCACTAAAAGTAAAGAGCATGATCAAGCCTGCAAATTTTTATAAAAATCTAAAAGTGTCTCGGTTCCTCTTCATTAATTATTGTTTTTGATTTTCCAGAAGCACTAAATGAATTAAAAATTGATGACATTGTCCTAAGTTATTTTATAGATTAATTGGGATTTATTATGATTTTTTACAATTTTTTTCCCATTTTTCTTGATTTTTTTTAAATTTTCCATGAGTGTGATGAAAATCAAATAAATTCACTCATAAATCAAATAAAATTGCTCAAAATCATATAAAATCGCAAAAAAAAAATAAAAGATAAGTGAAAATTGCACACAAATCAGTGAAAATGGGTGAAATCGGTTGATTTTTGATTTTTTTTTTCGATGAAGTTTGACCATCGATTTTAAAAAATTTGACTTTGAACTCAGTCAATTTCTACCAATTTTTTCGATAATCAACTGGTGCTTTTCGATAATAAAATATCATTTGATTTTTTAAAAATCGATATTTGAAACTCTGCAAGCAGGTAATAGCTTCTAGAATAGATAGACCAGCCCAGACTAGCCACTTTTTTACTTTTAGCTCAAATACCATATGATGTGTTTATTTTTGCTTTTGATTCTGGATTCTAGCCTCAAAAGCTAAATAAAAAACAAATAACCCGATTATAGGAATTGATTCTCACAATTCAGCCCACCCATATACATTAGAATCCACAATCCACTCATATGTGCTTTTGGATTCCAACTTTTAGAGAATTAGTTTCTCTACAACAATAATCTAAAATTAGCTTTTAAATAATCCAAAACAAAAACAAATAAACCCTTAGTCGTCACGATCACTATCTTAGCTGTAACTTTTAAGATCACCTGCTTTTCTGTGCCAATTAAGAGACGATCACTATCTGAGCTGTAACTTTTGAGATCACCTGCTTTTCTGTGCCAATTAAGAGACACATGTTATAGACTTGTAGTGCCTAGAGTTGATACATGTTCAGAGTTTGATAGGATATGAATGGTGTGTTCAGCTTCAACCCCAGCATAAAGCCCAAAACCGGTGAGTTCAACAAAGGGCTTATGCAAATTACAAAGAGGTATAGAAAAGGGCCTCCTTATAAATATAATGATTTTTTGTATGCGATTTATAAGTTGGAGATCAGGCTAAACATTTTTTTATGGCTTATTGACAAGCATATACTCACTAGATTTAACAAATATGTGTTTTATGGAGTTTGGCTAAACATTCATGGAGGGGGAGTCTAGCTAGATTATGATTAAGAAAAATAGCTTGGCAAAGATTGTTTTCAGCTGTTGTGCTATATGTTGGCAAAGACTAGTTTTATGCCATGTGTTGGTAAGAATGGATGAGTTGTTGCTCAAGTCATGGAGGACTGCGAGTTGCTATGTTTATGCTTACATATTTATTATTATATATACTTATCAAATTGCTTTTACAAAATTCCGTTTGTAATCTATTATTCAGTGTTTACAAAATTAAATTGGCTTTATGCAAAATAACCATAATAATCTTCATGTTGTTACAACCTGCATATATTTTAGGTTTGCAAACACTTCGAGTCTTGGGTGTACGTATTGTACTCAACTTGGTATTGTTGTTGTTTTTAGGTGAAGGTACAGAAAACCCCCACGATACATTTTATACCGCATGACACGGGGAACATTATGACGAGTTTTTAGGGTTTATACCTTGTCAGTTGCCTGAGGGTTATGTGACACACTACAAGACTTTTGATTTTTTCATTGTACTCTGATCGACCTTACAAGTCATACTGTATAAATCCTTTCGCTATTATATTTAATACATTGTGTATGGATGTGATTTCAACTTTGTAAATGTGCGTACTAGTCACTGATTATGAGACTAGTACTATATGCACATGAAACCCATTGTTGGTATTTAATACCAAAAATGGGGCCCTCACAAGTTGGTATAAGAGCCATACTAATTGTAGGATAAACCCTAGATATGATGGTCATTAGTACTAGATGGACAAATTAAAAAGTTTATCTTCGAAAGTTATTATAATTGCAAAATCTAGTTAGTGCTATCGTTTCCTCCTTCCTAAGTTCTTACTCTTATCCCTATTGTCATTTCAATATTTAAACAAATTCCTCTTTTCTTAAAAATAATTCTGGTAACCAGTGAGCAAAGACCACAATGTCTACGCCAACAATTTCAAAGAAATGGAGGTGGCGAAGCATTGCAACCTCTCCAACTTCATGGAAGCTTTGGATTGTCGACATCAGCAAGTGGTGCGAAGGTTAAAAGAAACTCGCCGCCAAGTAGCCTACCTTGAGAGGCGGTGTCATCCAGGTTACAAGTAGCTTTGGCAATGCAACAAAATTCTCGTAATAAGATCATGTAGGACTAATCTAAGAAAGAACCCTAGAACCCTTATATCTCTACTACTCTAAAGCAGCACTTGGTGGCAGTGTTTCGTTCTTCCCACGTCATTAATTGCCGCTTAATTGCCCTGCTTAATTGCCCTACGCAAGAAACGAAGCGTTGCTTTAATTAGCCAGCTTTCGCAAGAAACGAAGCGTTAAAGATAGATGTTTGATCTTGTGAAATAATTTTTTTTATTTTTTAATCTTTATTTTTCGTTATCAATTTTGTTTTTCGTAGCAACGCACAGGCATGTAACTAGTATTAGCCTAAATATGTGTTCTTTTTTGCTATTGGATTTTTGTTGAAAATTTTCTATGTACAGCTTCTTGGATTATTCTCATGAACTTAACCCTTAAGTTAAAGGCTCAAATGAAATAATCCTTAATTAATATTAAAATTTTAAAAGAACAGAATGTTGCCTAAAATAATATGAATAAATGGAAGATGTTCTTGAATCAAATCATTCCCATATAACTAACCCCCTTTCCTCTAATTTGAAGAAACTCTACCCATATAAAATTTTAGTGCACGAGAAGTTACCTTCTCACCAAATTGAACTACACTATATATATTAGTCTTACCTGAATAATGTTTTAGGATGCCAGCACAAGATCTCTTAATGAGCTTTTAGAAAGCGAGTCTGCCTAGGACATTTAGCCTCCTAGGGTTGCTCTTCCTACTCTAGCCCAACCTAATCCTTTACACCTAGCAGCAAGAGCCTCCTCCTCTAACCGTCATGATTCTCCACCACCTACACAAAACCCACAAGGAGCCATCCCAGAAGAACAATTGCCAGGACCTCCAACCATGGCACAAGTGCTTACCATGTTTGAACAAGATCTCCAGACATATACCCTTCTTCTCCATCAAATGGTGTAGAACATTGCCAACCTTGGCGTAGCTATCGCCAGGGGTGGAAATGGTGGCGCTCGACACCACTCCAAGTTGGGTGAGTTTCTAAAAACTTGGCCTCAAACTTTCTCTATGTCGACGGATCCTCCGGACGTCGATGACTGGCTCAGCTCAATTGAGAGAAAACTAGCCATTGCGTAGTGCAATGACCAGGAAAAAGTCTTATACGCATCCTATCAACTTCGAGGAGCAGCAGCCGCTTGGTGGGAAACCATCAAACAATAATTCTGCAAGGCCAGGCGATCACATGGGAAGCTTTCAAAGAAGCTTTTCGTGGGGCTCATATACCAGTAAGCTTCATGGATATCAAGTGGTAGGAACTCCTCAACCTCCACCAAGGAAGCACGACAGTGATAGAGTATCTCTATTGCTTCAACTATTTGTCTCGCTACGCTACCTCCGAAGTCACCACTAAAGCACAAAGGATTGAACACTTTAGGGATAATCTAAATGAAGAAATTAAGTGGACGCATGTTGCCCACGACATTAATGGCTTCTAGTCCCTAGTGGACAAAGCAATTCAAGTGGAATACAACACTTGTGCAATTGTGGAGTTGCAAGTGCAAGTGGATAGCACAAAAATCAGTAAACACCAAGCCTTCCAATGTCTACCCACCTGTTCCTCAATCACAACAATTACATAGTCAAGCCCCTCGACCTCAACTACCTTTTGATCGTCCATTTAGCAACAACCGTAAACTGTCTTATGGTATTCTGAACCCAACAACCAAAGTCACTTCCTTCAACAGTGGTGCACGGGGACATTTTGCCAATGTCTGCGGCAAGAAGAATCCGGCTCTGCCTCAACTTGAAGGATTAGGAACCCAACAAGCTCCTAGACCAGCCTCAACCCCAGCTCAAGGCTATGATCACGGATGCCTCCATCAAGTGACAGCCAAAGGAGCACATGACACACCTGAAAAAGTACTGGGTATGTTCTTTGTGCACTCATTCCTGCCACAATTATGTTTGATTTTGGAACTTTTCATTCCTTTATATCTAAAATGATCGCCAATCAAACTAAATCAAAATTGACCTATGATAATCTCTTTCAACCACCTTAGGAAGAGAATTCCCATACCACTTTCCAGACCCTCCAAATCTTGGGGACGAGATTTATTTTAAGGGTGGTAGATTTGTAACATCTCAAAAATTCAAAGAAAGTGAAAATGGAAATTCTAAATTTGGAATGTGCTTAATTCTGAATTTTTAGGCGTTTTTTGGTTTTCTTGTGTTTTTTCTCTAAAGAAAATCTTTTTATAATGAGTTAATAAATCTCTAGAATTACTTTCCTGCAGTCAAAAGTCATGTGAACTCATTAATTAATGATAAGAAATGTATTAATGGAATTTGACTAAAAAAAGTAACTTGTCAAATTTGTGTAAAAATATAAAAGTTTATCTCGAGCTGACATTTTTACAATACCATCTCTAGAGCAATGTTAATCTCTAATAGAAATATCAAAAAATTAATACTCTCATTTAGTGCCTTTTAAAATCCTAAAACAGAAAATTAGAAAATCTAAAAATTTAAATATTAGATTTATTAGAAAATAAATAAGCAATATCTCTATATGAATTTCTTTACACCATAGAAAATCTTCTAAATTTTTTTTACCTTATTTAATCCTCAAATAAATGAAAAACAGAGAAATTAAAATGGACAGTAGTATTTGTCAGAATTAATAGATTTTTTCTACAAAATATTTTAACCTAAAAATTTTATAGAACATAGATAACTCTCTTGATACTTCATACAAATTTTTTTTAAAAAATTCAACATGATTAGAGAGCCCAATTAAATGTGCAACCACGACCTATCCAGAAGCATTGATCTAAAGCCACCCTAATTGACACTTACATGTGGGCCTGGCATTTAAATGAACCCATTGACCAGGGGGAATTGAACCGGCCTCTCTTTTCGACTGCTAGGTGGCCCCCATATCCCATGCATTAGTATTTTCTCCTCTCCTCTCTCTCCCTCAGCCGCTGCCAGGTGGGCCACCAACCCCACCTATCGGATCCCTCCCTCTCCTATCTTCTCTCTCACACCGAAGCATCGAGCCACACCGCCTCCAACTCCTCTGTTCCTAGCCAAAACCAAGCAAACCTCGTGTGAACTCAACACACCGACTTTTCTCAACACCATATTCGGCTAAGAAGATGGTCACCATCACCATTACTCCTACCAAGTCACGACAATTCCACACGAACATGGCCCAAGTGCGACGCCATTGTTCCTTCACTGGTTCACACCCCAGGTGCCCTGTTGCCACCACCTCCCCTCGCCTATAAAGGTCAGCCCAGGGCTACCCAAGACTTCTACATACTCCTCCATCCTCCCCTACCGAACCAATCTTCAATTCTCTCGACCATTACCAAGAAACAACAAGAAAGGGGGTAAAGCCAATCGGGCTTGGTGGAGTAATTTTTTGATTCAATCAAGCCATAGCACATTAAGCACGCAATGATCATACTCCCCTGCTCAATTTCAGCTTTGCCGTGCCATAACTCCACCGTGACCACTATCTTCTCCCACTGCTCCGACCACTCGATGACAGACCACATCGGGCAAGATCCACTGCAGCCAACAAGTGAAATAAGTTCCCTTCATCACCCTGGTGCTCACCCCTATATCCCTTGGGCTCGAATGCACGCCTATCACCACCACGGCTCACCGTCGTCTCCTCCACCGCATGCTCGCGCCACTGGCTCTCCTCGATGCATGCTAAGCCCCATCAAATGGTGCCCTAGGTTCCCCTAGAGGTCCTCTTGCTCACACCGTCCTCGACTGCTGACTTTCGCCCTCCTTTTGAAGCCAATGAGGTCCTTTGCGCCGCCCCCTGTCTTGGGTTGCTGACGTGTGGGCCCCATTTGTCAACCACACGAGCCCTCACACTCATGTGGTCATTGACCAGTGGGGCCGCATGGTCATCCTCCCACTCGTGTCCACACATACAGTCATAGAGGTACGAACCACATATGTTAGTATGACAGATTCAAAAGGGGTGGCCAAAAATGGAAAGGGTGTTTTTAATCAGAGAAAGCATACTTTCCCTTTTTGGAAGTTCTAAAACCTAGAGCATTAATACATGCATATCTTTTGCATCGTAGATCCAAATGAAATGAAATAAGTTTATAAATTCATGTTAAATCATGTAGATTCTAAATATACAAGAATATTTTGAATTTGGCTGTTGTATAAGTTTAAATTTCAAATTTAAAGAAAGGGCTAAAAACATGCTGCTAAAGACAAAATTTTTGCAAACGAACTCCAAATCAAATGAGACAAGTTTTGTTAGGATCTATAGATCATAAGAAACTGGAATATGCAAAAATATTTTGGTTTCAACTTGATTTCAATCCATTTCATTATAGATTAGTTTCAATATATTGAAATTCAAATATTTATAACTGAGTGTAAATAAATCCTAAACTTGGTGAAATCAATTTCCATGCCATATTAAGATGATAAACTTTCTATTGTTACAAAGATAATTAGGTTTACTTATAAATGTGTTGTAGGATGAAACTTAAGAAAGTGTAAAATTTGATTATAGTTAATAACATGACCCACTTGTAATGTTCAAGATTCTATCATAAAATGTCAAACGTACAGATAAGATAAAATTTTAGCAAGTAAAAAATGACCTTATCCCAATGAAAATCAAGTAAGCTCATAAATGTGTTCAGCTTAATTAGAATCCCTAATCTTAAGATAGCTTAATAAACTTAGTTTAATTAATCATTAAATTCAAAATGTCAAGACTTTAAATTAAAGTAAACCCTAATTATTTTAGTCTTTATCTTTATTATATTATTGCATCCTTAAGCATATATGTCATATAAAATCCTTATTTTAAGTAGAGCTTTGTACATGTAAAATCTTTGTTTAAATGTGTTATAGGTCTAGGTCATCTAATCCTATAAAAATATATAGTGCTTAACTTAGTGTAAACCAAGTTCCCGAATAGCTTTGCTTTCCATGTACAAAGCACATATAGATAGTCCTTAAATTTTCTCTAGGGCAAGACCACTTAATATTATAAAAATCATTATGGTTAGTCATAGTATATACTTGAGCCCCCTAATTGGAAACATGCTTTTATGAAATATACACATAAGGATTCAAGAAGTAAACAAACAAAATAGCACAAATAGATGTTAGTATACACACACACAATCAGTTTTTTAAATACTCTTTACGTCAAGACCACCTATTGCTGTAAAGCTAATCATATTTAATCATACTTTACATTTAATTCCTAATAGGAACCCATATTTTTATAATACAAACTTTAGGGTTTACAACATGAACAAACAAGTTTAATTAATAAGAAACCAACCCTAGAAGTCTTTTTATCACCATAACCTTCCTAAAAACATAAACATATGTTCTATAAACCAGCAACCTAAACCTTGACCTTACACGCGTTAGTCAGTTAATTATCAAGTACCTCATAGCCTATTTGAGTTAGCCATTCATAGCCTTTGGTAAGCAAACATTAAAAGTTGTAAAGATCAACGTTTAAATCTGTAGGAATCTTGATACCTTACCCAAATAATTGAGCTTGAACCTTACTTCTCCCAATTTCCTGCTAATTCCAACCTCGAGTAGAAGTTCGGATAAAGCCTAACCTGTGCAACTATCTCCGTCTACAAAAACATTTAAGTCATGCACTAATTGCGCATAACATGCTACATGATGACTTATGTCTTAAGTTTAAGTATCCAAATAATTTTGGACTCTTGAATGTGTAAATGTACACATGCATATATATATATATATATATATATATATATATATAAAAATAATTTTAGCTTTTTGAATTCAAAAAATAAGAATAAGTAATATACAGAAAACAAGAAACCATGTCCTAGAATAAACTTAAGACTTAGCTCTTGCCTAAGTGTTACTAAGAATAAGTTAAGAATTAAAAGAAAGAATAAAGTGCGTACATATAAAATCCTGAAGCCCTAACCCTCGCCAAACCCTAAACCACCCTTGATTCAATAATAGATTTCAATTTGGATTTATATCTGATTTCTTTCTGCCCTTATTGAAAAGTTGTTATTTATTATTTGCTTTATTTCTCGACGAACGACGTGTAGAATCCTACGTCCCAGATTTCGTTGTCAACAACGACAACATAATATTGTTTTTAGCTGTTGTGCTATGTGTTGGCAAAGACTGGTTTTATGCCATGTGTCAGTAGGGAATGGACGAATTGTTGCTCATATCGTGGAGGACTGCGAGTTGCTATATTTATGCTTACATACTTGTTATTTTATATACATATCAAATTGCTTTTACAAAATTCTGTTTGTAATATATTATTCAGTATTTACTAAATTAAATTGGCTTTATGCAAAAATAACCATAATAGCCTTCATGCTATTACAGCCTGCGTATATTCTAGGTTTGCAAATACTTTAAGTCTTGTGAGTAGGTATTGTACTCAACTTGCTATTGTTGTTATTTTTAAGTGAAGGTACTGTAACACCCCGACACCTAGTATGCCGCGAATGTCACCACAACCGATACTAGCAACACCCAAATCACGTATTTTACATTAAATTACAGCAACTACGCTAAATGCTTAACCAAAAATTCGGCAGCATAACCTTTGTTTTTCCATGATTTGAAGCAACAACAATATCAGCATAACATGATAGCATGATAGAGGACATCTAAAACGGTATTCAACAATAGTTCATGCCAAGAATATAAGCTTAAGCGTCTCATGAACCAATAGGGGTGAACAATTAATCATAGCCAACAATATGACATATACTAAGTCTAGGTTAGTAAAGTAAACCATCACAACTATAGAATGGTATGAATTGTTTGTTCGAGTGATGCCAAGTGAAGGCATGTATCTAGCTCCCTTTCCCATAAGCCGCATTCAATGTACCTAAAAAACATTAAACAACAAGCGTGAGTTCATCACTCAGCAAAGTGTATTGCAATGGGACAAACAATAACAATTCACACATATACATCATACCGATCACCAATCATAGAAAATAATTCTTGAAGACTTCTGTCGGGACCCCGAATTTGCAAATCCGGACCCTCTGTGTATTCAGCACTAGTCCAGGAACGCGCTAGTGCACACAGTCTTAACATTGGTAAATATCACAATCATACCATTCGATATTATCAAAGTACTTTATTTAAATAACCAAAGTGGTTGCTCGACCTTATGGCCAAGTTACAAAATGTATGCCTCGCAAGGCGAAACTTATTCAGAGAAAAATAATAGCAGCGGAAAATAAGATAACTTCGTGGCGCCATCCAGTATACCACAGGCAACTGACTGGGCTCGCATCCCTAAGTAGACGGGTCTTCTTGGAGTTCCTCCTCCAAAGCTGGTGTAGTCTCCTCTTCAACTGGTATTGTGTTGAGGCAAGGGTGAGTACTTGGTACTCAGCAAGTCATGCACAGAATGCAAGCTAATATACTATATGCATGGCTTGGTACAAAGGAATAGCTCAAGGTATATTTGCGATGCTTGACATTTGACAAGTAATATAAGTAGATTCGAAAGCAGCAGAAATAAGTAAAGCATAAATAACTTTTCAAGAAGTTTAATAAACTTTTTCCCCATCCTAAATCACATTTCCATCATCTTCATTATTAAACCAAACCAACTTTCAAACCAAAGTTATTTTTGAGAAAATCTAACCCTTGACTGTAATTCCCGAGCGATGTCCAATACCGCGGACACGGCTATTCGAATAGATTCTAAACTCTGCAGAGGTTATGCACTTTACCCACAAGATACAGTCAAACACCACAAAGGCGAGTTCCCGTAACAAAGCCTTTCGGAAGCCTCAAACAACACAGGTGGTCCTCTCCGGTTCGTGCTCTACACCATCCCTTCCCTTAGCCAAGGCGAAGTATGGGACCAACACACCGTTAGATGGGTATCTGGCCACAGCCACGATACGCTCCCCCGTACAATCACACAAACGGTGTAATTGACACCCTGAGGCTCCACAAGTGAGTCCTTAGCGACTTAGTCAACTAGGGCCGTCCCATTCCAGCCATGTGGTTGCAAGTATGACCCAGTTCAAAGGCTTGCAAGGTTAAGTCCTTAGGGTGACCAGGGCAAGACTACCGAAGAACCAAATCAACGTCCCCAATGCCACAACCGGCCCACTGATTACTCTTGCCACATGCCCTGGCCGAAAACCGTTTATCAAACCCAGTTGATTACCATGCACCACGTGCCATCAACATCACATGATACTTTTCCCAAAACAGGTTCAATATATCATTAAGTCAATATTAACATTTGATTGTCCAAAATCATGTTATGAGCACGTAGCAGGTCTAAGCAGTATACTACAACGGTCTAAACCCATGTTGGCAATCTAATAATGTCCAACTAGTAATCCACAACTAGGGTGACAAAGGGTCATGGCACATACTTAAGTAATCAAGGTGTCATACAGCAAATTGGTATTTATCTAACCCCCATGTTTAAACCAAGTATTTTTCTAATTGAACTAGCATGCAGTAGTTTAAATCAAAATAGATTTCGAAATAGGATCAACATGGTCAAAGCACAACTTGCCTTCAAAGAGTACTTGTTCTTGGTCTTGAGTTGGATCCTGAGTCAACACTTCTCCTTCGAATCCTTCCGGCACTTCAACGTCTACTCGTAAAGCGTGCAAATAGCAATGCACAAATAAACAATAGGCAAAAACATCCCAAAACTCCAAATAAAATCCATAAACAGAGAGAACATAATTTTCTGGATTTTTAGGAACTGGAATCGTTCAAATCGGAGTTAAAATGCAAAAGTTATGATTTATTAAAGTTTAAATAATCAATTAAATAATATTACAGAGAAAAACTTTAGTCCAAAAATTAAATAAAATTTATATTTAAGTAGATCTTAATTTTATACAAATTTAGAAATTTGAATCACTCAAATCGGAGTTGAAACGCAAAAGTTATAAGCGTTTGAAGTTTGAAACAAAATCTGAAATCTTTAATTCGAATTAATAAATCATTTTCTTTTTCGAAAATTAATTATTGCGTCAGCGAGGACACGTGTCAGCTCTGATTGGCTGGTGGCGTCGGTAGGCTCATGGGCTCAGCCCACGGCGCGGTTTGGTCCACGGTGGACCCGGTCCACAGCTCGGGTGAGGCTGACAGGTGGGACCCACCTGTCAGTGCGGGGTCTCACGCAAACGCGGCTGACGTGTGGGCCCTCTGACATGCGGGGCCCGCGTGTCAGGGACACGCGCTCACACGCAGCGTCTGGCCGACCGCGTCGGTCCATCTTCCCGACACGTGGCGCAATCCGTAGTTGGTTTGAAATTCAGCGGCGCGGATTAGATCTAGTGTTGACGCCGTTTGGGTTAACGCATTGATTTCGACCGTGGGACCTAGATCCGACGGTGGAGCTTCGATCGAGGATGTGCCACCGGATCTCACCGTGAGATGGCGTGGCGTAATCTGGGCCCTTGGATGAAGATCCGACTACCGAGGAAGCTTGAAGTCGGCGATGGCCTACGGCGCCGCTTGATGGAGCTGGAGACGATGACCACGGCTACGGCGTTGCGGGACCCTTCCGGCGAAGTGAGAGGTAGCTCCGGGTGCGCCTCGACACGAGGAGTCCGGTTCTGGACACAACGGCGGCGGAGGACGACGGAGATGGCCGCAATCGGCAAGGAACCGCGGCGGAGGGAAGAGACAACTCCGGCGAGCGATTGCGGCTCAACGGCGGCGGCTCAGGCGACGTTGTCTAGGGTTACGGGTGCGCTAGGTCAAGGCGATCCTCGGGGTGTGAGCCGGTCATTAAATAACCTCGGCGTCCGTGCGGAAAACGGAGACCTAGTTCTTCACGGCGGCGGGTGCGGCGGTGGAGTCCGGCTCGGACTCGGCGGGGACGAAGACGCTCAGCCGTCCACGTGGCACGATCAACGGCCACGATCGCGCGGGCGCGATCGGACCCGATCCGGTTTCGGCTCGGCCGTGCACGGTCACTGCGGGCCGTTGGATCTTGATCCGACGGTCGGGATCGATTGGGGTTAGGAGTGGGTTCGGTCGAGTCAACTGGCTCGGGTCGGACTCGAACTCGAGTCTGACTCGGGCTCGGTCGGATGAACAGTAACCGACTCGGTTTGATTTTCCAGCGATTTAATATTTAAAATAATTCCCAGTAATTCATTTAATTCATTAAAAATAGCAAAAGACTCAGAAAAATTCCAGAAAAATTCTGGAAAATATTTTAGAACATTTTGGACTCAAATAAAATATTTCCAACAAAATTTTATTTGCAAAATTAAATTCTTTAATTATTTCAAAATGGAATAAATTCAAATAAATTCCAAATAAATCCAAATAAATTCCAGAAAATTCCAAAAATTCACCAAAGTGCCAAATCACACATGAATTCAAGAAAAGCAAAATTTTGGGGTGTTACAAACCTCCCCCCCTTAATAGAATCTCGTCCCCGAGATTCAGGGCTCACTACAGAATAGGTTTGGAAACTCTTTCTTCAAATCCTCTTCGCGCTCCCAAGTCGCTTCGCTTTCTTCATGGTTGCTCCACTGAACTCTACAAAAACGGGTTGACTTGTTTCTAGTTTCTCGATCCATTGTGTCTAGAATCCTCACGGGATGCTCCTTATAAGTCAAATCCTCTTGCAACTCAATTGACTCTAGCGGTGTCTGTTCCTCAGGAACTCGGAGACACTTCTTCAACTGGGACACATGGAATACGTCATGCACTCCTCGCCAACGATCATGCAACTCCGGTGATAAGCAACTTCGCCTCTGCGGCTCAAAATCTTAAATGGTCCAACATAACGGGGTGCAAGTTTCCCTTTGGCATGGAACCTCTTAACTCCCCTGAGAGGCGTAATTCTGAGGTATACAAAGTCTTCTGGTTCAAAACTCAAATCCCTGCGACGATTGTCAGCATAACTCTTTTGTCGTGATTGGGCTATCTTCAACCTTCCCCTAATCATGGCGACCGTTTCTTCACCTCTTGAAGAATATCAGGCCCAAAGACACGGCGCCACGGTCTCATTCCAATTCAATGGCGTCCGACAGGGTCGACCATACAGTGCCTCAAAAGGTGACATCTGTAAACTAGCCTGATAACTATTGTTGTAACTAAACTCGGCATACGGTAAACTCTTATCCCAAGAAGTAGCATAAGCTAATGCACAAGCTCTCAACATATCCTCCAGAATCTGGTTGACTCTTTCGGTCTGTCCATCCGTCTGCGGATGATAAGCTGTACTGAAGTTCAAACGGGTTCCCATGGCTTCATGCAACTTATTCCAGAACCTTGAGGTAAATTGGGTACCTCTGTCCGATACAATCCTCTTTGGCACTCCGTGCAAACAGACAATCGATCATGTATAAGTCCGCTAATTTATCTCCCGAGTAAGTGGTCTTCACGGGGATAAAATGGGCTACTTTAGTCAAGCGATCCACTATAACCCATATGGAGTCATAACCTCCTTGAGTCTTTGGCAACCCGGTAATGAAATCCATTCCGATTTCCTCCCACTTCCACTCAGGTATTTTCAGCGGTTGTAGCAATCCCGCTGGTCTACGATGCATTGCCTTAACTCTCGGCATACGTCGCACAATGCAACATGCTCGGCAACTTCACGTTTCATACTCGGCCACGAATCTCTCCTTGAGATCCCGATACATCTTGGCGCTTCGAGGATGAATTGAGTACTTAGAGTCATGGGCTTCTTCCGTAATCAGTTGCTTTAACTCCTTTTTGTTAGGCACACAAATGCGATCCTTCATCCACAACGTGCCTTGCTCATCCAACTTGAAGTCCTTCGCCTCGCCTTCCTCCTTGATGGACTTAATCCTGCGGATCTTGTCATCATCCTTCGTCCTTCTCGGATCGATCCTCTAGGGTAGGCTTTACTTCTAATGCGGCCAAGAATCCCCTAGGTACTACCTCAATCTTCATTTTACGAAAATCCTCACATAACTCATTACGACTTGTGGCTAGCAACGTCCTCACGGTATGGCTTTTCCGACTCGGGGGCATCGGCTACTACGTTGGCCTTCCCGGTGGTAATGGATTCCAACATTGTAGTCCTTGATTAACTCTAACCATCTCCTCTCGCCTCATATTCAGATCCGATTGGGTGAATATGTACTTAAGGCTCTTATGATCCGTATATACTTCACATCTGTTTCCAATCGAGATAGTGACGCCATATCTTCAAGGCATGCACTACGGCAGCCTAACTCTAGGTCATGTGTCGGATAATTTTCCTCATGCGGCCTCAATCGCCTTGATGCATACGCGGCGACCTTTCCATTACGCAGACAAGACACATCCAAGTCCTTGGCGCGATCGTCACAATAAATATCGAAGCTTTGAGCAACATCGGTAGAACTAACACCGGTGGCCGACGTCAATCGCTTCTTGACTCTCAAATCCTTTCTCACATTAAAGCGTCCATGCAAACTTCTTTTCCTTCTTCAGCGATTGCGTAAGAGGTTTCGCAATTGTCGAGAAGCCTTCGATGAAACGGGCGGTAGTATCCTGCCATTCCAAGGAAACTCCGACCGGGTCACGATCTTGTTTGCTCCCAATGTAACACCGCTTCTACTTTGCTTGGATCTACTGGCGACTCCTTCAAGTGGTCATTACATGTCCAAGAAACTCCACCTTGTCCTTCCAAAAATCACACTTGCTGAACTTGGCGAAAAGTTGCTGTTCCCTCAGCTTTTCCAAAACTCGCCTTAAGTGTTCGGCATGTTCATCCTCTGTCGGGACCCCGAATTTGCAAATCCGGACCCTCTGTGTATTCAGCACTAGTCCAGGAACGCGCTAGTGCACACAGTCTTAACATCGGTAAATATCACAATCATACCAATCGATACTATCAAAGTACTTTATTAATAAAAGGGTTACTTGACCTTATGGCCAAGATACAAATATATATGCCTTGCAAGGCGAAACTTATTAAAAGAGAAATAACAAAGAATGAAAATCAAATAAACTGTGGCGCCATCCAAGATACCACATGTAACCGACCGGGCTCGCATCCCCTAAGTAGACGGGTCTTCTTGGAAATCCTCCTCCGAAACCGGGCGTAGTCTCCTCTTCAAGCTGGTATTGTGTTGAGGCAAGGGTGAGTACTTGGTACTCAACAAGTCATGCACGTAATGCAAGCTAATATACTATATGCATGGCTTGGTACAAAGGAATAGCTCAAGGTATATTTGCGAAGAAATGACTTTTGACAAGTAATAAATGTAGATTCGAAAGCAAGAGAAATAAGTAAAGCATAAATAACTTTTCAAGAAGTTTAACAAACATTTTTCCCATCCTAAACCATATTTCCATCATCTTCATTGTTAAACTAACCCAACTTTTCAAATCCAAGTTATTTTCAGAAAGTCTAACCCTTGACTGTAATTCAGAGCATTGTCCAAAGACCATGGACTCTGGCTATTCAAATAGATTCTACACTCTGCAGAGGTTATGCACTTTACCCACAAGATACACCAAACACCACAAAGGCGAAGTTCAGTAACAAAGCCTTTCTAAGCCTCAAACAACACAGGTGGTCCTCTCCGGTTCGTGCTCTACACCATCCCTTCCCTTAGCCAAGGCGAAGTATGGGACCAACACACCGTTAGATGGGTATCGGCCACGCCACGATACGCTCCCCGCACAATCACACAAAAGGTGTAATCGACACCTGAGGCTCCACAAGTGAGTCCTTAGCGACTTAGTCAACTAGGGCCGTCCCCATTCCAGCCATGTGGTTGCAAGTATGACCCAGTTCAAAGGCTTGCAAGGTTAAGTCCTTAGAGTGACCAGGGCAAGACTACCCGAAAAACCAAATCATCATCCCGGTGCCACACCGCCCACTGATTACTCTTGCCACATGCCCAGCCGAAAAGCGTTTATCAAACCCCGCTTGATTACCATGCACCACGTGCCATCAACTTCACATGATACTTTTCCAAAACAGGTTCAATATATCATTAAGTCCATATTAGCATTTGATTATCCAAAATCATGTTATGAGCACGAAAGGTGTCTAAGCAAAGATACTACAACGATCTAAACCCATGTTGGCAATTTAATAATGTCCAACTAGTAAACCACAACTAGGGTGACAAAGGGTCATGGCACATACTTAAGTAATCAAGGTGTCATATAGCAAATTGGTATTTATCTAACCCCATGTTTAAACAAAGTATCTTTCTAATTGAACTAGCATGCAATAGTTTAAATCAAAATAGATTTCGAAATGGGATCAATATGGTCAAAGCACAACTTGCCTTCAAAAAGTACTTGCTCTTGGTCTTGAGTTGGATCTGAGTCAACACTTCTCCTCGAATCCTTCCCAGCACTTCAACGCCTACTCGTAAAGCGTGCAAATAGCAAATACACAAATGAACACTATGCAAAAGATCCCAAAACTCCAAATAAAATCCATAAACAGAGAGAACATAATTTTCTCGGATTTTTAGAAACTGGAATCGCCAAATTTGGAGTTAAACGCAAAAGTTATGATTATTTAAAGTTTAAATAATCAATTAAATAATTTTACAGAGAAAACTTTAGTCCAAAAATTAAATAAAATTCATATTTAGGTAGATCTTAATTTTATACAAATTTAGAAATTTGAATCACTCAAATCGAGTTGAAACGCATAAAAGTTATAAGCGTTTGAAGTTTGAATCTAAATTTGAAATCATTATTCGAATTAATAAATCATTTTCTTTTTCGAAATTAATTATTGCGTCGGCATGGACACGTGGCAGCTCCTGATTGGCCTCGCTGACGCCACCGTCCATGGGCTCGGTCCACGCTCGGCTCGGTCCACGGTGGACTCGGTCCACGGCCACGTGGATCGACATGTGGGCTCACTCGGGTGACGTCATCGCCGACGTCGGCGCTTGGGCCGGGTTAGCCAGCGACATGCGGGCCTCCTCGACACGCGGGCCGCGCGTGTCGGGCTACACGCACGCTGCTGGCGTGGGCCAGCGCTGACCGCGTCGGTCCAACTTCCCGACACGTGGCGCAATCTCGCCCGTTGGTTTGAAAATCAACGGCGCGGATTGAATCCAGGGTTTAACACGTTGAAACTACTCGATGCTCGTGGGCCGCTCGATCTAGATCGGACGGTCCAGATCTAATCCTATAATCGCGACCGCTACGGCGCGTGGCGATTGTGAACCGCTGGATCTTGATCCAACGGCCCGATCTAATCGGGTTTGGAACACGTGAACTCACCTCAACCGTCCGATCCGATCCGACGGTACGAGCTCGCGAGGGTCGATGGCCCGTGGTGGCGCACGGCTGCGGAGTTGAAGACGACGACGAGCCCAACGGGCGTTTCGGGGTTGCTCGGCGAGATGAAGGGTCCTTCAGTGCGTCTCGTCGCGGTGAGTCCGGACCGAGGTCAACGGCGAGGGACGGCGGACGGCGGCGAACGCAAGCAAAGACCGTGGCGGAGCGGCCAGCGCAACTACGGCGAGCTCAGACGGCTAAACGGCGGCGACTTAGCCTCGGTGAAGTAGAGAAGGAGGGCGCGGAATCACGGCGGTCCTCGGGGTATGCCGGGCATTAAATAGCCTCGGCCTGGTGCGTAAAACGGAAACCTAACTTGCTACTACGGGCGGGCGCGGCGGCGTGAGTCCACTCGGACTCGGTGAAGACGACGAAATCGTGGCCGTCCACGTGGCACAACCAACGGCCACTTATCGCGCATGGCGACGTCCGGTCCGTCCGACACGGCTGGCCTGGTCAAGTGGATCTCACCGTTGGATCTTGATCCAACGGTTGGGATTGATTAGGGTTAGGAGTGGGTTCGGTCGAGTCAATCGGCTCGGTCGGACTCGAGTCCGACTTTGGTCGATTGAACAAAGTACTTGACCCGAGTTGGATTTTCCAATAATTAATATTTAAAATAATTCCTAGTAATTCATTTAATTCATTAAAAATAGCAAATGACTCGAGAAAAATTCCAGAAAAATTCGGAAAATATTTTGGATCATTTTGGACTCAAATAAAATATTTCCAACAAAAATTTATTTGCAAAATTAAATTCTTTAATTATTTCAAAATGGAATAAATTCAAATAAATTCCAAATAATTCCAAATAAATTCAGAAAATTCCAAAAATTCACCAAAGTGCCACATCACACATGAATTTAAGGAAAGCAAAATTTTGGGGTGTTACATCCTCTGCCTTGGAGTAGATTAGGATATCGTCTATGAACACGACGACAAACTTGTCCAAATATTCCATGAACACCTTATTCATCATATTCATGAAATAAGCCGGGCGATTCGTTAAATTTCAAAGGACATAATCAGAAACTCGTAATGTCCATATCTTGACGAGAATGCGATCTTGAATATCTTACGATCGGATCTTCAATCGATGGTATCCCGATCTCAGATCCATCTTGGAGAAAACTCCGGCTCCTCGTCACTGATCAAACAAATCATCAATCCTTGGTCGCGGATACTTATTATTCAAGGTGACTTCATTGAGTGCACGGGAGTCAATGCACATCCCGAAACTCCCGTCCTTCTTCTTGACAAACAAAACTGGTGCTCCCCACGACGAACTCTGCCTCGATAAATCCTTTCTCCATTAACTCTTCTATTTGTTTCTTCATTTCTACCAACTCCTCGGTGGACATCCGATAGGGTCTCTTTGCTATCGGTCTTTGTGCAGTACAAGCTCTATCACAAACTCTATGTCCCTGTCTGGCGGCATACCAGGTAGATCTTCGGGAAAAACATCGGGGTACTCATTCACTACTGGGACATCCTCTAGGCTGATTGCCTTGGTACTGTTAACCATCAACTGTCCATCTCTAACTGCAGTGGCTTGAAATTCTACTTTCTTCCCACACGGGCTCTCAACTGAGATAGTCCTTCGTCCACAATCCAATACAGCCTTGTGCTTGGATAACCAATCCATTCCCAATATAACGTCTAAGGTCTGGGTTTCCAAAATTATAAGGTTTGCTAGGAACTCTATTCCATCTATTAGTATTCTCACCCCGGAACATCCTACTTTCGTTCGGAGTTCGGAACCAGGGGTTTGAACTAAAAGCATGCACTTAAGCCTTGCAATCCTCAAATCATTTCTAGTAGCAAAGCCTTGCGAAACAAACGAATGCGAAGCTCCAGAGTCAAACAAAATCAAGCAGGTGTATCGAGTTAACAAGTAACTTACCCAAGACGACGTCCGTAGCATGCGGTGCATCTGCGGTGACATGGTTGACTCGGCCTCTCACCACGGCCTGGGGTGTGGCTCCCGTGTCCGCTGCCCTAGCTGGGGTGGTTCCTAGGTTGAAGCGAATCGGGTCACTCTGCTTGTCTTCTTTGGACAAGCTGTTGGCGAAGTGTCTGGCTCGTTGCAATTGTAGCGGCGTCTCACGGTTCCTCCGACCGCTCGAGTAGTGTTTCTAGCGGGGCCGGGTGCAGTAGTTACGATTGGCGTGTCTTGGTGCCGGGATGGTGTCCTTGTTGCATTCTCGTGGTTGGAATCAAGAATTGATTTGGTGCAACTCAGCGCCGCTATGCGTTCGGGCGTGATCCTTCTTTGTTGCATCCTGCGCTTCCTGTTCTCATCCAGTTCCTTGCGCTTGTCCTCAAGAATAAGCGCCTTATTCACCAACTCTTGGAAATCTGGAAAGGTGTGGGTGATCAATCCTACTTGCAATCCTGAGTTAAGTCCCTTCATAAAACGAGACTGTCTGGATTTATCTCGTCGCTACATCCTCAGTGCGTAGCGCTAGCCTGTGGTGAACTTGTTCAGTAGTCGACCACCGGTGATTACCTTGCTTTAGTGCTCGAACTCCTCCTTCTTAAGGTCCATAATTCCTTCAGGCACGTGATCTTGTCGAATGCGGTGTGAACTCTTCCCAAGTGATATCTTGAGGGTTCTCTTGCGTGTACGAAGTTCTCCCACCATTAGGTACTGTCCCTTCCAACTGATGAGAAGCGTAGAGTACCTTCTCATTTCCTATGCATTGAGCTATGTGTAGCTTCCTCTCGATTGATCTTAACCAATCATCGGCCTCCAATGGATTGGCATTCCCAGAGAAAGTGGGTGGGTGAGTTCTCATGAACTCTGATAGCCTTGTATTCTGGCGTTGTCCATGATTAACTTGATTAGCAGTGGCCTGAGCAGTGACGTGCTGCATTTGTTGCATCATAGCATGCATCAACTGAGTCTGGGCAGCAAGAAAAGCTCCGAAATTCTGCATATCCATGGCGGCCGGTGCTCCCTCATTGGGGTTTTCTACTGGGCGGGAACCGCTTCCATTGCTTCCAAGGTTTCCGCGGGTGTTCACCATCTGTCGATTTGCTCTAGGCTTTTAGAGATGAGAGGGAAGCAAGAATAGACAAGTAATATGGAACTTATGCGGGGCGAAAGGGGCAACTTTAAGGTCCAACTTTATTATTTAATAACTTGGTATGGCTGCTTACAATGCCTAAGGGCCTTGCAACACATACTGCACACTCAGCAAACAAAGCAAATCCAAATCGAACTAACTCTGGGGTCTAACGCCTAAAGGGTGACTCTTTATTCTATGACGCGACTCGGCGTAGGAGTCTCACTATAGAACCTATGCTCACTCATCGAGAAAACCTCCCTACTGGGTACGGTGTCTTTGGGCATAGGCGCGAAACGATCGCCATGTCCAAAGAATCGTGTCCTCTATGGTAGTCGAAGAAGCGGTGTCCTCATCGAGATCCGACTCCTCCGGATCTCGCTCGTGTAGCTCGAGTCTTGGCTCTGGAGTGCGTCCGTACAAGGTCATCTCCAACTCGTCAATCCTTCGTAGAAGGTGTGCCACATACTCTTGAGCTTCCCGCCATCTCGTTCTTCTCTGCCGTGATCTCCTTGGCGGGCCTTCGTAGCTCCTTGCTTGTATTATCTAGTACATCCTCCTGGCGCATTTACAATCGTGCCAATCGTGTAACCGTGGCATCCTCATCTGAATCGCCTTGGTCAAGAAGGTTATCGCTGCGCGGATGGTAACGGAACACCGCATTTCCAATTCTCTGGCGTGATACGGGTAATGTGCCGCATTGCTCGTCGTGATACTTCTTGGATACCCATCTCGCATTGTAGATCTCTGGCGGCACGGTGTGTATCGAGCGATTGCCTGGGCCCTTTTTCCTAGCGGTGTACCTCAATCTTTACGCCACAAGCCTTGATCAATCCCGCTTGTCCGATCACTTCCACTTGGTATTGGGGCTTCTCAAAATCTCCGAGAGTCTCAAGCATATGCCAAAGTTCTGCAGCGTGACCAACTCCCCAGATCAACGTAGTTGAACTCTTCCTCCATCTGTCACAAGAGTGCTTTACGTAAGAACTCGAATTTTTAAATTGTGACAAGGTAAGGGAAAATTTCAGCAAGAGACAAGAAAAGAGAGAATGGGATGAGTCGAGATGTCGCTTTCTTGTCTTGACAAATTTTTAGCTTTAGAAAATAGGTTTTATCCTCACTACGACCATTCTAGCTTAGGGTTGAGCCTACGGTCAAGTATGGCTCGATACCACCTCTCTGTCGGGACCCGAATTTGCAAATCCGACCCTCTGTGTATTCAGCACTAGTCCAGAACGCGCTTAGTGCACACAGTCTTAACATTGGTAAATATCACAATCATACCATTCGATATTATCAAAGTACTTTATTTAAATAACCAAAGTGGTTGCTCGACCTTATGGCCAAGTTACAAAATGTATGCCTCGCAAGGCGAAACTTATTCAAAGAAAAATAAGAGCAAATGAAAATAAGATAACTCGTGGCGCCATCCAAGATACCACAGTGCAATCGATCGGGCTCGCATCCCTAAGTAGACGGGTCTTCTTGGAGTTCCTCCTCCAAAGCCGGTGTAGTCTCCTCTTCAACTGGGTATTGTGTTGAGGCAAGGGTGAGTACTTGGTACTCAAGCAAGTCATGCATGTAATGCAAGCTAATATACTATATGCATGGCTTGGTACAAAGGAATAGCTCAAGGTATATTTGCGAAACAAAGATTTGACAAGTAATATAAGTAGATTCGAAAGCAGCATAAATAAGTAAAGCATAAATAACTTTTCAAGAAGTTTAATAAACTTTTTCCCCATCCTAAATCACATTTCCATCATCTTCATTATTAAACCAAACCAACTTTCAAACCAAAGTTATTTTTGAGAAAATCTAACCCTTGACTGTAATTCCCGAGCGATGTCCAATACCGCGGACACGGCTATTCGAATAGATTCTAAACTCTGCAGAGGTTATGCACTTTACCCACAAGATACAAATCAAACACCACAAAGGCGAAGTTCAGTAACAAAGCCTTTCTAAGCCTCAAACAACACAGGTGGTCCTCTCAGGTTCGTGCTCTACACCATCCCTTCCCTTAGCCAAGGCGAAGTATGGGACCAACACACCGTTAGATGGGTATCGGCCACGCCACGATACGCCCCCGCACAATCACACAAACGGTGTAATTGACACCCCGAGGCTCCACAAGTGAGTCCTTAGCGACTTAGTCAACTAGGGCCGTCCCATTCCACCATGTGGTTGCAAGTATGACCCAGTTCAAAGGCTTGCAAGGTTAAGTCCTTAGGGTGACCAGGGCAAGACTACCCAAGAACCAAATCAACGCCCCCAATGCCACAATCGCCCACCTGATTACTCTTGCCACATGCCCTGGCCGAAACCGTTTATCAAACCCCGCTTGATTACCATGCACCACGTGCCATCAACATCACATGATACTTTTCCCAAAACAGGTTCAATATATCATTAAGTCAATATTAACATTTGATTGTCCAAAATCATGTTATGAGCACGAAAGGTGTCTAAGCAAAGATACTACAACGGTCTAAACCCATGTTGGCAATCTAATAATGTCCAACTAGTAATCCACAACTAGGGTGACAAAGGGTCATGGCACATACTTAAGTAATCAAGGTGTCATACAGCAAATTGGTATTTATCTAACCCCCATGTTTAAACCAAGTATTTTTCTAATTGAACTAGCATGCAGTAGTTTAAATCAAAATAGATTTCGAAATAGGATCAACATGGTCAAAGCACAACTTGCCTTCAAAGAGTACTTGTTCTTGGTCTTGAGTTGGATCCTGAGTCAACACTTCTCCTTCGAATCCTTCCGGCACTTCAACGTCTACTCGTAAAGCGTGCAAATAGCAATGCACAAATAAACAATAGGCAAAAACATCCCAAAACTCCAAATAAAATCCATAAACAGAGAGAACATAATTTTCTGGATTTTTAGGAACTGGAATCGTTCAAATCGGAGTTAAAATGCAAAAGTTATGATTTATTAAAGTTTAAATAATCAATTAAATAATATTACAGAGAAAAACTTTAGTCCAAAAATTAAATAAAATTTATATTTAAGTAGATCTTAATTTTATACAAATTTAGAAATTTGAATCACTCAAATCGGAGTTGAAACGCAAAAGTTATAAGCGTTTGAAGTTTGAAACAAAATCTGAAATCTTTAATTCGAATTAATAAATCATTTTCTTTTTCGGAAATTAATTATTGCGTCAGCGAGGACACGTGTCAGCTCCTGATTGGCTGGCTGACGTCAGCCGGCTCATGGGCTCAGCCCACGGCGCGGTTTGGTCCCAGTGGACCGGTCCCACGGCTTCGGGTGAGGTGGCGGTGGGACCCACTGTCGGTCGCGGGGTCTCACGCAAGCGGTGGCGTGTGGGCCCTCGACATGCGGGGCCAGCGTGTCGGGACACGCCGCCACACGCAGCGTCTGACCGCTGGCGTCGGTCCATCTTCCCGACACGTGGCGCAATCCCGACCGTTGGTTTGAAATTCAACGGCGCGGATTAGATCTAGTGTTGACGCGTTTGGGTTAACGCATTGATTTCGGACCGTTGGATCTAGATCCGACGGTGGAGATTGGATCTAGGATTTGGAACGGGATCTCACCGTGAGATGACGTGGCGTAATCTGGGCCCTTGGATGAAGATCCGACGGCTGAGGAAGCTTGAAGTCCGGCGATGGCCCACGGCGGCGCTGGCTTGACGGAGCTGGAGACGATGACCACGGCTACGGCGTTGCGGGACCCTTCCGGCGAAGTGAGAGGTAGCTCCGGGTGCGCCTCGACGCGAGGAGTCCGGTTCTGGACACAACGGCGGCGGAGGACGACGGAGATGGCCGCAATCGGCAAGGAACCGCGGCGGAGGGAAGAGACAACTCCGGCGAGCGATTGCGGCTCAACGGCGGCTCAGCGGCGTTGTCTAGGTTACGGGTGCGCTAGGTCAAGGCGATCCTCGGGGTGTGAGCCGGTCATTAAATAACCTCGGCGTCCGTGCGGAAAACGGAGACCTAGTTCTTCACGGCGGCGGGCGCGGCGGTGGAGTCCGGCTCGGACTCGGTGGGGACGAAGACGCTTCGGCCCACGTGGCACGATCAGCGACCCGCGATCGCTGGCGCGATCGGACCCGATCGGTTCCGGCTCGAGCCGTGCGGTCAATGTCTGGGCCAGATTGGATCTTGATCCGACTGGCCGGATCGATTGGGGTTAGGAGTGGGTTCGGTCGAGTCAATCGGCTCGGTCGGACTCGAACTCGAGTCGACTCGGGCTCGATCGGATGAACGAGATTGGCTTCGGTTTGATTTTCCAGCGATTTAATATTTAAAATAATTCCCGATAATTCATTTAATTCATTAAAAATAGCAAATGACTCGAGAAAAATTCCAGAAAAATTCTGGAAAATATTTTAGAACATTTTGGACTCAAATAAAATATTTCCAACAAAATTTTATTTGCAAAATTAAATTCTTTAATTATTTCAAAATGGAATAAATTCAAATAAATTCCAAATAAATCCAAATAAATTCCAGAAAATTCCAAAAATTCACCAAAGTGCCAAATCACACATGAATTCAAGAAAAGCAAAATTTTGGGGTGTTACAAACCTCCCCTTAATAGAATCTCGTCCACAGAGATTCGTGGCTCACTCTGAGAATAGGTTTGGAAACTCTTTCTTCAAATCCTCTTCGCGCTCCCAAGTCGCTTCGCTTTCTTCATGGTTGCTCCACTGAACTCTACAAAAACGGGTTGACTTGTTTCTAGTTTCTCGATCCATTGTGTCTAGAATCCTAACGGGATGCTCCTTATAAGTCAAATCCTCTTGCAACTCAATTGACTCTAGCGGTGTCTGTTCCTCAGGAACTCGGAGACACTTCTTTAGCTGGGACACATGGAATACGTCATGCACTCCTGCCAACGACTGCGGCAACTCCAGCTGATAAGCAACTTCGCCTCTGCGACTCAAAATCTTAAATGGTCCAACATAACGGGGTGCAAGTTTCCCTTTGGCATGGAACCTCTTAACTCCCCTGAGAGGCGTAACTCTGAGGTATACAAAGTCTTACGGTTCAAAACTCAAATCCTGCGACGATTGTCAAGATAACTCTTTGTCGTGATTGGGCTATCTTCAACCTTCCCTAATCATGGCGATCTGTTCTTGACCTCTTGAAGAATATCAGGCCCAAAGACACGGCGCTCGCCGGTCTCATTCCAATTCAATGGCGTCCGGCAGGTCGACCATCTGAGGCCTCAAAAGGTGACATCTCAGAACTAGCCTGATAACTATTGTTGTAACTAAACTCGGCATACGGTAAACTCTTATCCCAAGAAGTAGCATAAGCTAATGCACAAGCTCTCAACATATCCTCCAGAATCTGGTTGACTCTTTCGGTCTGTCCATCCGTCTGCGGATGATAAAGGTATCTTGAAGTTCAAGCGGGTTCCCATGGCTTCATGCAACTTATTCCAGAACCTTGAGGTAAATTGGGTACCTCTGTCCGATACAATCCTCTTTGGCACTCCGTGCAAACAGACAATCCTGATCATGTATAATTCTGCTAATTTATCTCCCGAGTAAGTGGTCTTCACGGGGATAAAATGGGCTACTTTAGTCAAGCGATCCACTATAACCCATATGGAGTCATAACCTCCTTGAGTCTTTGGCAAACCGGTAATGAAATCCATTCCGATTTCCTCCCACTTCCACTCAGGTATTTTCAGCGGTTGTAGCAATCCTGCTGGTCTCTCGATGCATTGCCTTAACTCTACGGCATACGTCGCACAATGCAACATGCTCGGCAACTTCACGTTTCATACTCGCCACCGAATCTCTCCTTGAGATCTGATACATCTTGGCGCTTCCAGGATGAATTGAGTACTTAGAGTCATGGGCTTCTTCCAGAATCAGTTGCTTTAACTCCTTTTTGTTAGGCACACAAATGCGATCCTTCATCCACAACGTGCCTTGCTCATCCAACTTGAAGTCCTCTGCCCTGCCTTCCTCCTTGATGGACTTAATCCTGCGGATCTTGTCATCATCATACATCCTTCTCGGATCTGATCCTCTAGGGTAGGCTTTACTTCTAATGCGGCCAAGAATCCCCTAGGTACTACCTCAATCTTCATTTTCTGAAAATCCTCACATAACTCATTCTGACTTGTGGCTAGCAACGTCCTCACGGTATGGCTTTTCCGACTCAGGGCATCGGCTACTACGTTGGCCTTCCCGGGGTGGTAATGGATTCCAACATTGTAGTCCTTGATTAACTCTAACCATCTCCTCTGCCTCATATTCAGATCCGACTGGGTGAATATGTACTTAAGGCTCTTATGATCCGTATATACTTCACATCTGTTTCCAATCAGATAGTGACGCCATATCTTCAAGGCATGCACTACGGCAGCTAACTCTAGGTCATGTGTCGGATAATTTTCCTCATGCGGCCTCAATCGCCTTGATGCATACGCTGACGACCTTTCCATTCTGCATCAAGACACATCCAAGTCCTTGGCGCGTCGTCACAATAAATATCGAAGCTTTGAGCAACATCGGTAGAACTAACACCGGTGCCGACGTCAATCGCTTCTTCACTCTGAAATCCTTTCTCACATTCGGCGTCCATGCAAACTTCTTTTCCTTCTTCGATTGCGTAAGAGGTTTCGCAATTGTCGAGAAGCCTTCGATGAAACGGCGGTAGTATCCTGCCATTCCAAGGAAACTCCGAATGCTGGTCCGCGATCTTGGTGCTCCCAATGTAACACCGCTTCTACTTTGCTTGGATCTCTGGCGACTCCTTCTTCATGGTCATTACATGTCCAAGAAACTCCACCTTGTCCTTCCAAAAATCACACTTCTTGAACTTGGCGAAAAGTTCTTTGTTCCTCGGCTTTTCCAAAACTCGCCTTAAGTGTTCGGCATGTTCATCCTCTGTCGGGACCCGAATTTGCAAATCCGGACCCTTCAGGTATTCGGCACTAGTCCAGAACGCAGCTTAGTGCACACGTCTTAACATCGGTAAATATCAAAATCATACCAATCGATACTATCAAAGTACTTTATTAATAAAAGGGTTACTTGACCTTATGGCCAAGATACAAATATATATGCCTTGCAAGGCGAAACATATTAAAAGATAAATAACGGCGGAAAATCAAATAAACTTAGTGGCGCCATCCAAGATACCACAGGCAAATCGTGGGCTCGCATCCCTAAGTAGACGGGTCTTCTTGGAAATCCTCCTCCAAACTGGCGTAGTCTCCTCTTCAACTGGTATTGTGTTGAGGCAAGGGTGAGTACTTGGTACTCAGCAAGTCATGCCTGAGAATGCAAGCTAATATACTATATGCATGGCTTGGTACAAAGGAATAGCTCAAGGTATATTTGCAAAGAAATGACTTTTGACAAGTAATAAATGTAGATTCGAAAGCAGTAGAAATAAGTAAAGCATAAATAACTTTTCAAGAAGTTTAACAAACATTTTTCCCATCCTAAACCATATTTCCATCATCTTCATTGTTAAACTAACCCAACTTTTCAAATCCAAGTTATTTTCAGAAAGTCTAACCCTTGATTGTAATTCAGAGCATTGTCGATTACCATGGACTCGGCTATTCAAATAGATTCTACACTCTGCAGATGTTATGCACTTTACCCACAAGATACAGTCTAACACCACAAAGTCGAGTTCCCGTAACAAAGCCTTTAGGAAGCATCAAACAACACAGGTGGTCCTCTCCTGCTCAGGTTTCTACACCATCCCTTCCCTTAGCCAAGGCGAAGTATGGGACCAACACACCGTTAGATGGGTATCTGGCCACGACCACGATACGCTCCCGCACAATCACACAAAAGGTGTAATCGACACCACGAGGCTCCACAAGTGAGTCCTTAGCGACTTAGTCAACTAGGGCCGTCCCATTCCACCATGTGGTTGCAAGTATGACCGAGTTCAAAGGCTTGCAAGGTTAAGTCCTTAGAGTGACCAGGGCAAGACTACCCGAAAAACCAAATCATCATCCCGATTGCCACATTGCCCACCTGATTACTCTTGCCACATGCCCCGGGCCAAAATCGTTTATCAAACCCCGCTTGATTACCATGCACCACGTGCCATCAACTTCACATGATACTTTTCCAAAACAGGTTCAATATATCATTAAGTCCATATTAGCATTTGATTATCCAAAATCATGTTATGAGCACGTAAGCGAGGTCTAAGCGACATACTACAACGATCTAAACCCATGTTGGCAATTTAATAATGTCCAACTAGTAAACCACAACTAGGGTGACAAAGGGTCATGGCACATACTTAAGTAATCAAGGTGTCATATAGCAAATTGGTATTTATCTAACCCCATGTTTAAACAAAGTATCTTTCTAATTGAACTAGCATGCAATAGTTTAAATCAAAATAGATTTGAAATGGGATCAATATGGTCAAAGCACAACTTGCCTTCAAAAAGTACTTGCTCTTGGTCTTGAGTTGGATCCTGAGTCAACACTTCTCCTCGAATCCTTCCTAAGCACTTCAACGTCTACTCGTAAAAGCGTGCAAATAGCAAATACACAAATGAACACTATGCAAAAGATCCCAAAACTCCAAATAAAATCCATAAACAGAGAGAACATAATTTTCTGGATTTTTAGAAACTGGAATAAATCAAATTTGGAGTTAAAGCATAAAAGTTATGATTATTTAAAGTTTAAATAATCAATTAAATAATTTTACAGAGAAAAACTTTAGTCCAAAAATTAAATAAAATTCATATTTAGGTAGATCTTAATTTTATACAAATTTAGAAATTTGAATCACTCAAATCGGAGTTGAAAGCGCAAAAGTTATAAGCGTTTGAAGTTTGAATCTAAATTTGAAATCATTATTCGAATTAATAAATCATTTTCTTTTCGAAATTAATTATTGCGTCGGCATGGACACGTGGCAGCTCCTGATTGGCCTCTTGACGTCACCGGTCCATGGGCTCGGTCCACGCTCGGCTCGGGTCCACGGTGGACTCGGTCCCACGGCTCCACGTGGATCGACATGTGGGCTCGCTCGGGTGACGTCATCGGCCCGGCGTCGGGCCAGCTGGGTTAGCCAGCGACATGCGGGCCCTCGACACGCCGGGCCCAGCGTGTCGGCGTCTACACTGCCAGCGGCGTGGGCCAGCGACGGCCGCGTCGGTCCAACTTCCCGACACGTGGCGCAATCTCGTCCGTTGGTTTGAAAATCAGCGGCGGATTGGATCCGTGGTTTAACACGTTGAAACTACTCGATGCTCGTGGGCCGTTCGATCTAGATCGGACGGTCCAGATCTAATCCTATAATCGCCTTTGCTACGGCGCGTGGCGGTGTGAACCGTTGGATCTTGATCCAACGGCCCGATCTAATCGGGTTTGGAACACGTGAACTCACCTCAACCGTCCGATCTGGATCCGACGGCGGTACGCAGCTTCGCGAGGGCCGATGGCTTGCAGGCGCACGGCCGCCGGAGTTGAAGACGACGACGAGCCCAACGGGCGCTCGGGTTGCCCGGCGAGATGAAGGGTCCTTCGGTGCGCGCCTCGCCGCGTGAGTCCGGATCCGAGGTCAACGGCGCGCAGGGACGGCGACGGCGGCGAACGGAAGCAAAGACTGCGGGCGAGCAGCGCAAGAATTACGGCGAGCTCGCAGACGGCTAAACGGGCGGCGACTTAGCCTCGGTGAAGTAGAGAAGGGAGGGCGCGGAATCACGGCGGTCCTCGGTATGCCGGGCATTAAATAGCCTCGGCGTCCGTGCGTAAAAACGGAAACCTAACTCTACGGCGGCGGGCGGCGGCATGAGTCCAGCTCGGACTCGGTGAAGACGACGAAATCGTGGGCCGTCCACGTGGCACAACCAACGGCCACGATCATCGGCGCGACCGTCCGGTCCGACACGGCTCGGGCTCTGGGTAGGCGGATCTCGGCCCGTTGGATCTTGATCCAACGGTTGGGATTGATTAGGGTTAGGAGTGGTTTGGTCGAGTCAAGCGGCTCGGTCGGACTCGAGTCCGACTTCGATCGATTGAACGATTACTTGACCCGAGTTGGATTTTCCAATGAATTAATATTTAAAATAATTCCTAGTAATTCATTTAATTCATTAAAAATAGCAAATGACTCGAGAAAAATTCCGTAAAAATTCTGGAAAATATTTTGGATCATTTTGGACTCAAATAAAATATTTCCAACAAAAATTTATTTGCAAAATTAAATTCTTTAATTATTTCAAAATGGAATAAATTCAAATAAATTCCAAATAATTCCAAATAAATTCCAGAAAATTCCAAAAATTCACCAAAGTGCCACATCACACATGAATTTAAGGAAAGCAAAATTTTGGGGTGTTACATCCTCTGTCTTGGAGTAGATTAGGATATCGTCTATGAACACGACGACAAACTTGTCCAAATATTCCATGAACACCTTATTCATCATATTCATGAAATAAGCTGGCGCATTAAATCATTTCAAAGGACATAATCGTAAACTCGTAATGTCCATATCTTGACGAGAATGCGATCTTGAATATCTTACGATCGGATCTTCAGCGATGGTATCCCGATCTCAGATCAATCTTGGAGAAAACTCGGCTCCTCTCACCTGATCAAACAAATCATCAATCCTGGGTAGCGGATACTTATTCTTCACGGTGACTTCATTGAGTGCACGGTAGTCAATGCACATCCTGAAACTCCGTCCTTCTTCTTGACAAACAAAACCGGTGCTCCCTACGGCGACGAACTCGGTCGATAAATCCTTTCTCCATTAACTCTTCTAGCTGTTTCTTCATTTCTACCAACTCCTCGGTGGACATCCGATAGGGTCTCTTTGCTATCGGTCTTTGTGCAGGTACAAGCTCTATCACAAACTCTATGTCCCTGTCTGGCGGCATACCGAGGTAGATCTTCGGGAAAAACATCGGGTACTCATTCACTACTAGGACATCCTCTAGGTGATTGCCTTGGTACTGTTAACCATCAACTGTCCATCTCTAAGCTGCAGTGGCTTGAAATTCTACTTTCTTCCCACACGGCTCTCAATCGAGATAGTCCTTCGTCCACAATCCAATACGACCTTGTGCTTGGATAACCAATCCATTCCCAATATAACGCCTAAGGTGCAGGTTTCCAAAATTATAAGGTTTGCTAGGAACTCTATTCCATCTATTAGTATTCTCACCTGGAACATCCTACTTTCGTTCGGAGTTCGGAACCAGGGAGTTTGAACTAAAAGCATGCACTTAAGCCTTGCAATCCTCAAATCATTTCTAGTAGCAAAGCCTTGCGAAACAAGCGAATGCGAAGCTCGAGTCAAACAAAATCTGCAGTATCGAGTTAACAAGTAACTTACCCAAGACGACGTCAGTAGCATTGCAGTGCATCTGCGGTGACATGGTTGACTCGGCCTCTCACCACGGTGCAGGGTGTGGCTCCTGATCTTTGTCGTCCCTAGCTGGGTGGTTCCTAGGTTGAAGCGACCGGGGTCACTCCTGCTTTGTCTTCTTTGGACAAGCTGTTGGCGAAGTGTCCTGGCTCGTTGCGATTGTAGCGGCGTCTCACGGTTCCTCTTGTTGCACGGAGTAGTGTTTCTAGCGGGGGCTGGGTGCAGTAGTTACGATTGGCGTGTCTTGGTCTTTGAGGATGGTGTCCTTGTTGCATTACGTGGTTGGAATCAAGAATTGATTTGGTGCAACTCTCGGTATTGCGTTCCACTGGCGTGATCCTTGCTTGTTGCATCCTGCGCTTCTGTTCTCATCCAGTTCCTTGCGCTTTGTCCTCAAGAATAAGCGCCTTATTCACCAACTCTTGGAAATCCGGAAAGGTGTGGGTGATCAATCCTACTTGCAATCCTGAGTTAAGTCCCTTCATAAAACGACTGCCTCTGGATTTATCTGTCGCTACATCCTCAGGTGCGTAGCGCTAGCTGTGTGAACTTGTTCAGGTAGTCGGCCACTGGCTGATTACCTTGCTTTAGTGCTCTGAACTCCTCCTTCTTAAGGTCCATAATTCCTTCAGGCACGTGATACTGTCGGAATGCAGCTGTGAACTCTTCCCAAGTGATATCTTGAGGGTTCTCTTGCGTGGCACAGAAGTTCTCCCACCATTAGGCGGCTGTCCCTTCCAACTGATGAGAAGCGTAGAGTACCTTCTCATTTCCTATGCATTGAGCTATGTGTAGCTTCCTCTCGATTGATCTTAACCAATCATCGGCCTCCAATGGATTGGCATTCCCAGAGAAAGTGGGTGGGTGAGTTCTCATGAACTCTGATAGCCTTGTATTCTGGCGTTGTCCATGATTAACTTGATTAGCAGTGGCCTGAGCAGTGACGTGCTGCATTTGTTGCATCATAGCATGCATCAACTGAGTCTGGGCAGCAAGAAAAGCTCCGAAATTCTGCATATCCAGTGGCGGTGCTGGTGCTCCCTCATTGGGGTTTTCTACTGGGCGGGAACCGCTTCCATTGCTTCCAAGGTTTCCGCGGGTGTTCACCATCTGTCGATTTGCTCTAGGCTTTTAGAGATGAGAGGGAAGCAAGAATAGACAAGTAATATGGAACTTATGCGGGGCGAAAGGGGCAACTTTAAGGTCCAACTTTATTATTTAATAACTTGGTATGGCTGCTTACAATGCCTAAGGGCCTTGCAACACATACTGCACACTCAGCAAACAAAGCAAATCCAAATCGAACTAACTCTGGGGTCTAACGCCTAAAGGGTGACTCTTTATTCTATGACGCGACTCGGCGTAGGAGTCTCACTATAGAACCTATGCTCACTCATCGAGAAAACCTCCCCGGCCTGGGTACGGGTGCTGTGGCATAGGCGCGAAACGATCGCCATGTCCAAAGAATCGTGTCCTCTATGGTAGTCGAAGAAGCGGTGTCCTCATCGAGATCCGACTCCTCTGGATCCGGCTCGTGTGGCTCAAATCTTGGCTCCGGAGTCCGCATACAAGGTCATCTCCAACTCGTCAATCCTTCGTAGAAGGTGTGCCACATACTCTTGAGCTTCCCGCCATCTCGTTCTTCTCTGCCGTGATCTCCTTGCGGGCCTTCAGTAGCTCCTTGCTTGTATTATCTAGTACATCCTCCTGGCGGCGACAAATCGTGCCAACCGTGTAACCGTGGCATCCTCATCACTGAATCGCCGGGTCAAGAAGGTTATCGCTGCAGCGGATGGTAGCGGAACACCGTACTCTCCAATTCTCTGGCGTGAATACGGGTAATGTGCCGCATTGCTCGTCGTGATACTTCTTGGATACCCATCTGCATTGTAGATCTCTGGCGGTCACGATGTATCAGGCGATTGCCTGGGCCCTTTTTCCTAGCAGGTACCTCAATCTTTACGTCACAAGCCTTGATCAATCCCGCTTGTCTGATCACTTCCACTTGGTATTGGGGCTTCTCAAAATCTCCGAGAGTCTGAAGCATATGCCAAAGTTCTGCAGCGTGACCAACTCCCAGATCAACGTAGTTGAACTCTTCCTCCATCTGTCACAAGAGTGCTTTACGTAAGAACTCGGAATTTTTAAATTGTGACAAGGTAAGGGAAAATTTCAGCAAGAGACAAGAAAAGAGAGAATGGGATGAGTCGAGATGTCGTTTCTTGTCTTGACAAATTTTTAGCTTTAGAAAATAGGTTTTATCCTCACTACGACCATTCTAGCTTAGGGTTGAGCCTACGGTCAAGTATGGCTCTGATACCACCTCTGTCGGGACCCCGAATTTGCAAATCCGGACCCTCTGTGTATTCAGCACTAGTCCAGGAACGCGCTAGTGCACACAGTCTTAACATTGGTAAATATCACAATCATACCATTCGATATTATCAAAGTACTTTATTTAAATAACCAAAGTGGTTGCTCGACCTTATGGCCAAGTTACAAAATGTATGCCTCGCAAGGCGAAACTTATTCAGAGAAAAATAATAGCAGCGGAAAATAAGATAACTTCGTGGCGCCATCCAAAGATACCACAGTAACTGACTGGGCTCGCATCCCTAAGTAGACGGGTCTTCTTGGAGTTCCTCCTCCAAAGCTGGTGTAGTCTCCTCTTCAACTGGTATTGTGTTGAGGCAAGGGTGAGTACTTGGTACTCAGCAAGTCATGCACAGAATGCAAGCTAATATACTATATGCATGGCTTGGTACAAAGGAATAGCTCAAGGTATATTTGCAGTAAACAGCATTTGACAAGTAATATAAGTAGATTCGAAAGCAGCAGAAATAAGTAAAGCATAAATAACTTTTCAAGAAGTTTAATAAACTTTTTCCCCATCCTAAATCACATTTCCATCATCTTCATTATTAAACCAAACCAACTTTCAAACCAAAGTTATTTTTGAGAAAATCTAACCCTTGACTGTAATTCCCGAGCGATGTCCAATACCGCGGACACGGCTATTCGAATAGATTCTAAACTCTGCAGAGGTTATGCACTTTACCCACAAGATACTGATCAAACACCACAAAGGCGTAGTTCCCGTGAATAAAGCCTTTCGGAAGCCTCAAACAACACAGTGGTCCTCTCCAGGTTCAGGTTCTACACCATCCCTTCCCTTAGCCAAGGCGAAGTATGGGACCAACACACCGTTAGATGGGTATCTGGCCACGACCACGATCACGCTCCCCGCACAATCACACAAACGGTGTAATTGACACCCTGAGGCTCCACAAGTGAGTCCTTAGCGACTTAGTCAACTAGGGCCGTCCCATTCCAGCCATGTGGTTGCAAGTATGACCCAGTTCAAAGGCTTGCAAGGTTAAGTCCTTAGGGTGACCAGGGCAAGACTACCCGAAGAACCAAATCAACGTCCCCAATGCCACAACTGGCCCACCTGATTACTCTTGCCACATGCCCCGGTCGAAAACCGTTTATCAAACCCCAGTTGATTACCATGCACCACGTGCCATCAACATCACATGATACTTTTCCCAAAACAGGTTCAATATATCATTAAGTCAATATTAACATTTGATTGTCCAAAATCATGTTATGAGCACGTAGCAGGTCTAAGCAAAGATACTACAACGGTCTAAACCCATGTTGGCAATCTAATAATGTCCAACTAGTAATCCACAACTAGGGTGACAAAGGGTCATGGCACATACTTAAGTAATCAAGGTGTCATACAGCAAATTGGTATTTATCTAACCCCCATGTTTAAACCAAGTATTTTTCTAATTGAACTAGCATGCAATAGTTTAAATCAAAATAGATTTCGAAATAGGATCAACATGGTCAAAGCACAACTTGCCTTCAAAGAGTACTTGTTCTTGGTCTTGAGTTGGATCCTGAGTCAACACTTCTCCTTCGAATCCTTCCCAAGCACTTCAACGTCTACTCGTAAAGCGTGCAAATAGCAATGCACAAATAAACAATAGGCAAAAACATCCCAAAACTCCAAATAAAATCCATAAACAGAGAGAACATAATTTTCTGGATTTTTAGGAACTGGAATCGTTCAAATCGGAGTTAAAATGCAAAAGTTATGATTTATTAAAGTTTAAATAATCAATTAAATAATATTACAGAGAAAAACTTTAGTCCAAAAATTAAATAAAATTTATATTTAAGTAGATCTTAATTTTATACAAATTTAGAAATTTGAATCACTCAAATCGGAGTTGAAAGCACTTAAAAGTTATAAGCGTTTGAAGTTTGAAACAAAATCAAATCTTTAATTCGAATTAATAAATCATTTTCTTTTTCGAAATTAATTATTGCGTAATGAGGACACGTGTCGGCTCCTGATTGGCTGGTGGCGTCGACGCCAGGCTCATGGGCTCACCCACGGCGCGGTTTGGTCCACGGTGGACCGACCCGGCCCACTTCGGGTAGGCCGACGGTGGGACCCACTGTCGATCGCGGGGTCTCACGCAAACGCGGCCGACGTGTGGGCCCTCGACATGCGAGGCCCGCGTGTCCGAGGACACGCCGCTCACAGCGTCTGGCACCGCCGCGTCGGTCCATCTTCCCGACACGTGGCGCAATCCCGGCCGTTGGTTTGAAATTCAACCCGCGGATTAGATCTAGTGTTGACGCCGCGTTTGGGTTAACGCATTGATTTCGGACCGTTGGATCTAGATCCGACGGTGGAGATTGGATCTAGGATTTGGAACAGGATCTCACCGTGAGATGGCGTGGCGTAATATGGGCCCTTGGATGAAGATCCGACTACCGAGGAAGCTTGAAGTCCGGCCGATGGCCCACTACGGCGCAGCTTGACGGAGTGGAGACGATGACCACGGCTACGGCGTTGCGGGACCCTTCCGGCGAAGTGAGAGGTAGCTCCGGGTGCGCCTCGACGCGAGGAGTCCGGTTCTGGACACAACGGCGGCGGAGGACGACGGAGATGGCCGCAATCGGCAAGGAACCGCGGCGGAGGGAAGAGACAACTCCGGCGAGCGATTGCGGCTCAACGGCGGCGGCTCAGGCGACGTTGTCTAGGGTTACGGGTGCGCTAGGTCAAGGCGATCCTCGGGGTGTGAGCCTGTAACACCCCAAAATTTTGCTTTCCTTAAATTCATGTGTGATTTGGCACTTTGGTGAATTTTTGGAATTTTCTGGAATTTATTTGGAATTATTTGGAATTTATTTGAATTTATTCCATTTTGAAATAATTAAAGAATTTAATTTTGCAAATGAAATTTTGTTGGAAATATTTTATTTGGGTCCAAAATGATCCAAAGTATTTTCCAGAATTTTTCGAATTTTTACGAGTCATTTGCTATTTTTAATGAATTAAATGAATTACTAGGAATTATTTTAAATATTAATTCGCTGGAAAATCCAACTCGGGTCAAATCATTCAACCGATCGAAGTCGGACTCGAGTCCGACCGAGCCGATTGACTCGGCCGAACCCACTCTAACCCTAATCAATCCCAACCGTTGGATCAAGATCCAACGGTGAGATCCGCCTCGACCGGCCGAAGCCGTGTCCGACCGGACTCGCGCCGCGCGATCGTGGCCGTTGGTTGTGCCACGTGGATGGCCACGATTTCGTCGTCTTCACCGAGTCCGAGCTGGACTCCGCCGCCGCGCCGCCGCCGTAGCAAGTTAGGTTTCCGTTTTCTGCACGGACGCCGAGGTTATTTAATGCCCGGCATACCGAGGACCGCCGTGATCCCGCGCCCTCCCTTCTCTACTTCACCGAGGCTAAGTCGCCGCTGCCCGTTTAGCCCGTCTGAGCTGCGCCGTAATTCCGCTGCTCATGCACGGTCTTTGCCCGTTCATGCCGCCGCCGTCCCTGCGCCGTTGACCTCGGATCCGGACTCACCGCGACGAGACGCACCCGAAGGGACCCTACATCTCGCCGGAGCAACCACGGAACGCCGTTGGGCTCATCGTCGTCATCAACTCCGGCAGCCGTGCGCCACCGCGAAGCCATCAGCCCTCGCGAAGCTGCGTGCACCGTCGGATCGGTCGGACGGTTGAGGTGAGTTCACGTGTTCCAAACCCGATTAGATCTGGACCGTTGGATCAAGATCCAACGGCTCACAATCGCCACGTGCCGTAGCAGTGCGATTATAGGATTAGATCTGGACCGTCCGATCTAGATCGAACGGTCCACGAGCATCGAGTAGTTTCAACGTGTTAAACCCTGGATCCAATCCGCGCCGTTGATTTTCAAACCAACGGACGAGATTGCGCCACGTGTCGGGAAGTTGGACCGACGCGGTCAGCGCCGTCCACGCGCGCGTGCGTGTGACGCTGACACGCGGGGCCCGCGTGTCAGAGGGCCCGCATGTCAGTGGCTAACCCAGCCAAGCCGTGACGCCGGCCGATGACGTCACCCGAGCGGGCCCACATGTCGATCCACGTGAGCCGTGGGACCGAGTCCACTGCGGGATCCGAGCCGAGCGTGGACCAAGCCCATGGACCGGCTGACGCCAGGCCAATCAGGAGCTGCCACGTGTCCATGCCGACGCAATAATTAATTTCGAAAAGAAAATGATTTATTAATTCGAATAATGATTTCAAATTTAGATTCAAACTTCAAACGCTTATAACTTTTGCGTTTCAACTCCGATTTGAGCGATTCAAATTTCTAAATTTGTATAAAATTAAGATCTACCTAAATATAAATTTTATTTAATTTTTGGACTAAAGTTTTTCTCGGTAATATTATTTAATTGATTATTTAAACTTTAAATAATCATAACTTTTGCGTTTTAACTCCAAATTTGACGATTCCAGTTTCTAAAAATCCAGAAAATTATGTTCTCTCTGTTTATGGATTTTATTTGGAGTTTTGGGATCTTTTGCATAGTGTTTATTTGTGTATTTGCTATTTGCACGCTTTACGAGTAGACGTTGAAGTGCCAAGGATTCGAAGGAGAAGTGTTGACTCAGGATCCAACTCAAGACCAAGAGCAAGTGCTTTTTGAAGGCAAGTTGTGCTTTGACCATATTGATCCTATTTCGAAATCTATTTTGATTTAAACTATTGCATGCTAGTTCAATTAGAAAGATACTTTTTTTAAACCAGCGGGTTAGATAAAGACCAATTTGCTGTATGACACCTTGATTACTTAAGTATGTGCCATGATCCCTTGTCACCCTAGTTGTGGTTTACTAGTTGGACATTATTAAATTGCCAACATGGGTTTAGATCGTTGTAGTATGTCGCTTAGACTGCCACGTGCTCATGACATGATTTTGGATAATCAAATGCTAATATTGACTTAATGATATATTGAACCTGTTTTGGAAAAGTATCATGTGATGTTGATGGCACGTGGTGCATGGTAATCAAGCGGGTTTGATAAGCGGTTTTCGGCCAAGGGCATGTGGAAAGAGTAATCAGGTTTGCCAGTTGTGGCGTTGGGAATGTTGATTTGGTTCTTGGGTAGTCTTGCCCTGGTCACTCTAAGGACTTAACCTTGCAAGCCTTTGAACTGGGTCATACTTGCAACCACATGGCCGGAATGGGACGGCCCTAGTTGACTAAGTCGCTAAGGACTCACTTGTGGAGCCTCGGGTGTCGATTACACCGCTTTGTGTGATTATGCGGGGAGCGTATCGTGGTCGTGGCCAGTACCCATCTAACGGTGTGTTGGTCCCATACTTCGCCTTGGCTAAGGGAAGGGATGGTGTAGAGCACGTCTTAGGAGAGGACCACTGTGTTGTTTGAGGCTTCGAAAGGCTTTGTTACTGAACTCGCCTTTGTGGTGTTTGATTTGTATCTTGTGGGTAAAGTGCATAACCTCTGCAGAGTGTAGAATCTATTTGAATAGCCGAGTCCACGATCGACAATGCTCGGGAATTACAGTCAAGGGTTAGATTTTCTGAAAATAACTTGGATTTGAAAAGTTGGGTTGGTTTAACAATGAAGATGATGGAAATGTGGTTTAGGATGGGGAAAATGTTTACTAAATTTCCTGAAAAATTATTTATGCTTTACTTATTTCTACTGCTTTCGAATCTACTTTTATTACTTGTCAAAAGTCATTTCATTGCAAATATACTCCTCGAGCTATTCCTTTGTACTAAGCCATGCATATAGTATATTAGCTTGCATTCTCAGGCATGACTTGTCGAGTACCAAGTACTCACCCTTGCCTCAACACAATACCGGTTGAAGAGGAGATTACGCCATCTTTGGATGAGTAACTCCAAGAGGACCCGACTACTTATGGATGCGAGACCAGTCAGTTGCCTGTGGTATACTGGATGGCGCCACTAAGTTTATTTGTTTTTCATCTGCTATTGTTTCTCTCTGAATAAGTTTCGCCCCTACGAGGCATACATTTTGTAACTTGGCCATAAGGTCGAGTAAATCAGTTGGTTATTTAAATAAAGTACTTTATTGGTATCGATTGGTATGATTGTGATATTTACCGATGTTAAGATCAGGTGCACTAAGCTGCGTTCCTGGACTAGTGCTGAATACACAGAGGGTCCGGATTTGCAAATTCGGGGTCCCGACAGAGGTGGTATCGAGCCATACTTGATCAGAGGCTCAACCCTAGCTAGAATGGTCGTAGTGAGGATAAAACCTATTTTCTAAAGCTAAAAGTTTGTCAAGATAAGAAATGACATCTCGACTTATCCCCTTCTCTCTTTTCTTGTCTCTTGCTAAAATTTTTCCTTACCTTGTCACAATTCGAAAATTCCGAGTTCTTACGTAAAGCACTCTTGTGACAGATGGAGGAAGAGTTCAACTACGTTGATCTGGGAGTTGGTCACGCCGCGGAACTTTGGCACATGCTACAAACTCTCGGAGATTTTGAGAAGCCCCAATATCAAGTGGAAGTGATCAGACAAGCGGGATTGATCAAGGCTTGTGACGTGAGGATTGAGGTACCTGCTAGGAAAAGGGCCAGTGCAATCGCCTCGATACTGCAGACCGCCAGGAGATCTACAATGCAGATGGGTATCCAAGAAGTTTCACGACGAGCAATGCGGCACATTACCAGTATCTACGCCAGAGAATTTGAGAGTACGGTGTTCCGTTACCATCCGCGCAGCGATAACCTTCTTGACCCGAAGGAGATTCAGGATGAGGATGCCACGGTTACACAGTTGGCACGATTTGTCGTCGCCCAGGAGGATGTACTAGATAATACAAGCAGGGAGCTACAGAAGGCCCGCAAGGAGATCACGACAGAGAAGAACAGATGGCGGGAAGCTCAAGAGTATGTGGTACACCTTCTACGAAGGATTGACGAGTTGGAGATGACTTTGTACGGACCGGACCGAGAACCAAGATTTCGAGCTACGAGCCGAGATCCAGGAGGAGTCGATCTCGATGAGGACACCGCTTCTTCGACTACCATAGAGGACACGATTCTTTGGACATGGCGATTGGGCTACGCTTATGCCACAAAGATCCGCACTCAAAGCCGTGGGAGGTTTTCTCGATGAGTGAGCATAGGTTCTATAGTGAGACTCCTTCGCCGAGTCGAGTCATAGAATAAAGAGTCACCCTTTAGGCGTTAGACTCCAGAGTTAGTTCGATTTGGATTTGCTTTGTTTGCTGAGTGTGCAGTATGTGTTGCAAGGCCCTTAGGCATTGTAAGCAGCCATACCAAGTTATTAATAATAAAGTTGGACCTTAAGTTACCCCTTTCGCCCGCATAAGTTCCATACTACTTGTCTATTCTTGTTTCCCTCTCATCTCTAAACCTAGAGCAAATCGACAGATGGTGAACACCCGTGGGAACTTTGGAAGCAATGGGAGTGGTTCTCGCCCAGCAGAAAACCCCAATGATGGAGCACCAGCACCGCCACTGGATGTGCAGAATTTTGGAGCATTTCTTGCTGCTCAGACTCAGTTGATGCATGCTATGATGCAACAAATGCAGCACGTCACTGCTCAGGCCACAGCCAATCAAGTTAATCGTGGACCACGCCGGAATACAAGGCCGTCAGAGTTCATGAGGACTCACCCACCCACTTTCTTCGGGAATGCCAATCCATTGGAGGCCGATGATTGGTTAAGATCAATTGAGAGGAAGCTACACATAGCTCAATGCATAGGGAATGAGAAGGTACTCTACGCTTCTCATCGATTGGAAGGAACACCGCCGAATGGTGGGAGAACTGTGCCACGCAGGAGAGAACCCTCAAGATATCACTTGGGAAGAGTTCACAATGCATTCGACAATATCACGTGCCTGAAGGAATCATGGACCTTAAGAAGGAGGAGTTCAGAGCATTAAAGCAAGGTAATCACCGGTGGCCGACTATCGAACAAGTTCACACAGCTAGCACGCTACGCTTTGAGGATGTAGTGACAGATAAATCCGCATACCTCGCTTTATGAAGGGACTTAACTCAGGATTGCAAGTAGGGTTGATCACCCACACCTTCCTGATTTCCAAGAGTTGGTGAATAAGGCGCTTATTCTTGAGGACAAGCGCAAGGAACCGGATGAGAACAGAAGCGCAGGATGCAACAAAGAAGGATCACGTCGGAGCGCACGCTTGAAAGTTGCACCAAATCAATTCTTCAGATTCCAACCACGAGAATGCAACAAGGACACCATCCTCAAAGACCAAGACCTGCCAATGTAACTACTGACCCACCCGCTAGAAACGCTACCCTGTGCAACAAAGAAGGAACGGTGAGAGCATTAATCGCAACGAGCCGTGACACTTTGCCAACATTGTCCAAAGAAGACAGCAGGAGCGACCCCATTCGCTTCAATCTAGGAACCACCTCAGCTAGGACGCCAAAGATCACGAGCCACACCCTGCACCGTGGTGAGAGGCCGAGTCAACCATGTCACCGCATGAGATGCACTGCGAAATGCTACGGACGTCAGATCGGGTAAGTTACTTGTTAACTCGATGCACTGCAGCGATTTTGTTTGACTCGAGCTTCAGATTCGTTTGTTTCGCAAGGCTTTGCTACTAGAAATGATTTAAGGATTGCAAGACTTAAGTGCATGCTTTTAGTTCAAACCCCTGGTTCCGAACTCCGAACGGAAGTAGGATGTTCCGGGGTGAGAATACTAATAGATGGAATAGGGTTCCTAGCAAACCTTATAATGTTGGAGACCCAGACCTTAGACGTCATATTGGGAATGGACTGGTTATCCAAGCACAAGGCCGTATTGGATTGTGGACGAAGAACTATCTCAGTTGAGAGCCCGTGTGGGAAGAAAGTGGAATTTCAAGCCACTGCAGTTAGAGATGGACAGTTGATGGTTAACAGTACCAAGGCAATCAGCATAGAGGATGTCCCAAGAGTGAATGAGTACCCGATGTTTTTCCCCGAAGATCTACCGGTATGCCGCGACAGGGACATAGAGTTTGTGATAGAGCTTGTATCTGCACAAAGACCGATAGCAAAGAGACCCTATCGGATGTCTACCGAGGAGTTGGTAGAGATGAAGAAACAGCTAGAAGAGTTAATGGAGAAAGGATTTATCAGACCAAGTTCGTCACCGTGGGGAGCACCGCTTTGTTTGTCAAGAAGAAGGGCGGGAGTTTCAGGATGTGCATTGACTACCGTGCACTCAATGAAGTCACCGTGAAGAATAAGTATCCGCTACCAGGATTGATGATTTGTTTGATCGGTTAAGAGGAGCCGGAGTTTTCCAAGATTGATCTCGAGATCGGGATACCATCGCTTGAAGATCCGATCGTAGGATATTCAAGATCGCATTCTCGCCAAGATATGGACATTACGAGTTTGATGCTATGTCCTTTGGATCGAATGCGCCACTTATTTCATGAATATGATGAATAAGGTGTTCATGGAATATTTGGACAAGTTTGTCGTCGTGTTCATAGACGATATCCTAATCTACTCCAAGACAGAGGATGAACATGCCGAACACTTAAGGCGAGTTTTGGAAAAGTCGAGGGAACAAAGCAACTTTTCGCCAAGTTCAGCAAGTGTGATTTTTGGAAAGACAAGGTGGAGTTTCTTGGACATGTAATGACCGCAGAGGGAGTCGCCAGTAGATCCAAGCAAAGTAGAAGCCGTGTTACATTGGGAGCAACCAAGACGTGACCCATTCGGAGTTTCCTTGGAATGGCAGGATATTACCGCTGCTTTCATCGAAGGCTTTTCGACAATTATAAACCTCTTACGCAATTGTCAAGAAGGAAAAGAAGTTTGCATGGACGCCAGAATGTGAGAAAGGATTTCAGGAGCTGAAGAAGCGATTGACATCAAGACCGTGTTAGTTCTACCGGATGTTGCTCAAAGCTTCGATATTTATTGTGACGCATCGCGCCAAGGACTTGGATGTGTCTTTGATCGAGAATGGAAAGGTCGCCGCTTATGCATCAAGGCGATTGAGGCCGCATGAGGAAAAATTATCCGACACATGACTTAGAGTTAGCTGCCGTAGTGCATGCTTTGAAGATATGGCGTCACTATCTGATTGGAAACAGATGTGAAGTGTATACGGATCATAAGAGCCTTAAGTACATATTCACCCAGTCGGATCTGAATATGAGGCAAAGGAGATGGTTAGAGTTGATCAAGGACTATAATGTTGGAATCCATTACCATCCCGGGAAGGCCAACGTAGTAGCCGATGCTCTGAGTCGGAAAAACCATACCGTGAGTGCGTTGCTAGCCACAAGTCAGGATGAGTTATGTAAGGATTTTCAGAAAATGAAGATTGAGGTTGTACCTAGCGGATTCTTGGCCACATTAGAAGTAAAGCCTACCTTAGAGGATCAGATCCGAGAAGGACAGAAGGATGATGACAAGATCCGCAGGATTAAGTCCATCAAGGAGGAAGGCAAAGCAGAGGACTTCAAATTGGATGAGCAAGGCACGTTATGGATGGAGGATCGGATTTGTGTGCCTAACAAGAAGGAGTTAAAGCAACTGATTCTGGAAGAAGCCCATGACTCCAAGTACTCGATTCATCCTGGAAGCGCCAAGATGTATCAGGATCTGAAGGAGAGATTCTGGTGGCCGAGTATGAAACGTGAAGTTGCCGAGCATGTTGCATTGTGCGACGTATGCCAGAGAGTCAAGGCAATGCATCAGAGACCAGCAGGATTGCTACAACCGCTGAAAATACCTGAGTGGAAGTGGGAGGAAATCGGAATGGATTTCATTACCGGTTTGCCGAAGACTCAAGGAGGTTATGACTCCATATGGGTTATAGTGGATCGCTTGACTAAAGTAGCCCATTTTATCCCCGTGAAGACCACTTACTCGGGAGATAAATTAGCAGAGTTGTACATGATCAGATTGTTTGTTTGCACGGAGTGCCAAAGAGGATTGTATCGGACGAGGTACCCAATTTACCTCAAGGTTCTGGAATAAGTTGCATGAAGCCATGGGAACCCGTTAAAACTTCAGTACAGCTTATCATCCACAGACGGATGGACAGATCGAAAGAGTCAACCAGATTCTGGAAGATATGTTGAGAGCTTGTGCATTGGCGTATGCTACCTCTTGGGATAAGAGTTTGCCGTATGCCGAGTTTAGTTACAACAATAGTTATCGTGCTAGTTTACGATGTCACCTTTTGAGGCCTTTGTATGGTCGACCCTGTCGGACGCCATTGAATTGGAATGAGGCGGCGGCGCGTGTCTTTGGACCTGATATTCTTCAAGAGGTCAAGAGCGGATCGCTATGATTAGGGAAAGGTTGAAGATAGCCCAATCTCGACAAAAGAGTTATGGCCGACAATCGTCCGCGAGATTTGAGTTTTGAACCGGAAGACTTTGTATACCTCGAGTTACGCCTCAGGGGAGTTAAGAGGTTCCATGCCAAAGGGAAACTCGCACCCCGTTATGTTGGACCATTTAAGGTTTTGAGCCGCAGAGGCGAAGTTGCTTACCAGCTGGAGTTGCCACAGTCGCTAGCAGGAGTGCACGACGTATTCCATGTGTCCCAGTTGAAGAAGTGTCTCCGAGTTCCTGAGGAACAGACATCGCTAGAGTCAATTGAGTTGCAAGAGGACTTGACTTATAAGGAGCATCCCGTGAGGATTCTAGACACAATGGATCGAGAAACTAGAAACAAGTCAACTCGTTTCTGTAGAGTTCAGTGGAGCAACCATGCAGAGAGCGAAGCGACTTGGGAGCGCGAAGAGGATTTGAAGAAAGAATTTCCAAACCTATTCCTTTAGTAAGCCCTGAATCTCGGGGACGAGATTCTATTAAGGGGGGGAGGTTTGTAACACCCCAAAATTTTGCTTTCCTTAAATTCATGTGTGATTTGGCACTTTGGTGAATTTTGGAATTTTCTGGAATTTATTTGAATTTATTCCATTTTGAAATAATTAAAGAATTTAATTTTGCAAATGAAATTTTGTTGGAAATATTTTATTTGGGTCCAAAATGATCCAAAGTATTTTCCAGAATTTTTCTGGAATTTTTCTGAGTCATTTGCTATTTTTAATGAATTAAATGAATTACTGGGAATTATTTTAAATATTAAATCGCTGGAAAATCCAACTCGGGTCAAGGCATCGTTCAATCGATCGAAGTCGGACTCGAGTCCGACGAGCCGATTGACTCGACCAGAACCCACTCCTAACCCTAATCAATCCCAACCGTTGGATCAAGATCCAACGGCCGAGATCCGCCCGACCGACCGAGCCGTGTCGGACCGGACCGGTCGCGCCCGCGATCGTGGCCGTTGGTTGTGCCACGTGGACGGCCACGATTTCGTCGTCTTCACCGAGTCATTTGGACTCGCCGCGCCGCCGCCGTAGCAAGTTAGGTTTCCGTTTTACGCCGCAGGACGAGGCTATTTAATGCCCGGGCATACCCCGAGGACCGCCGTGATCCCGCGCCCTCCCTTCTCTACTTCACCGAGGCTAAGTCGCGCGCCCGTTTAGCGTCACGAGCTACGCCGTAATTCTTGTATTTGCTCCGCCCACGGTCTTTAGCCGTTCATGCCGCCGTCAGCCGTCCCTGCCAGATTGACCTCGGTCCGGACTCACCGCGACGAGACGCACCGAAGGACCCTTCATCTCGCCGAGCAACCCGGAACGCCGTTGGGCTCGTCGTCGTCTTCAACTCCGGCGGCCGTGCGCCATCGCTGGCCATCGGCCCTCGCGAGCTCACGTTTGCCGTCGGATCGGATCGGACGGTTGAGGTGAGTTCACGTGTTCCAAACCCGACAGATCCGACCGCTGGATCAAGATCCAACGGCCACACCGCCACGCGCCGTAGCAAAGGCGATTATAGGATTAGATCTGGACCGTCCGATCTAGATCGAACGGTCCACGAGCATCGAGTAGTTTCAACGTGTTAAACCTGGATCCAATCCGCGCCGTTGATTTTCAAACCAACCAGGACGAGATTGCGCCACGTGTCGGGAAGTTGGACCGACGCGTCGGCGCCGGCCCACGCGGCGCGTGGCAGTGACGCCGACACGCTGGGCCCGCGTGTCGAGGGCCCGCATGTCGCTGGCTAACCTACCAAGCGCCGGCGTCGCCGATGACGTCACCCGAGTGGGCCCACATGTCGGGCCACGTGAGCCGTGGACCGAGTCCACCGTGGATCCGAGCGGCGTGGACCAAGCCCATGGACGGGCCGGGCGCCGAGGCCAATCAGGAGCTGCCACGTGTCCATGCCGACGCAATAATTAATTTCCAAAAGAAAATGATTTATTAATTCGAATAATGATTTCAAATTTAGATTCAAACTTCAAACGCTTATAACTTTTATGCGTTTCAACTCCGATTTGAGCGATTCAAATTTCTAAATTTGTATAAAATTAAGATCTACCTAAATATAAATTTTATTTAATTTTTGGACTAAAGTTTTTCTCGGTAATATTATTTAATTGATTATTTAAACTTTAAATAATCATAACTTTTATGCTTTTAACTCCAAATTTGTGATTCCAGTTTCTAAAAATCCAGAAAATTATGTTCTCTCTGTTTATGGATTTTATTTGGAGTTTTGGGATCTTTTTGCATAGTGTTTATTTGTGTATTTGCTATTTGCACGCTTTACGAGTAGACGTTGAAGTGCCGGAAGGATTCGAAGGAGAAGTGTTGACTCAGGATCCAACTCAAGACCAAGAGCAAGTGCTTTTTGAAGGCAAGTTGTGCTTTGACCATATTGATCCTATTTCGAAATCTATTTTGATTTAAACTATTGCATGCTAGTTCAATTAGAAAGATACTTTGTTTAAACATGGGGGTTAGATAAATACCAATTTGCTATATGACACCTTGATTACTTAAGTATGTGCCATGATCCCTTGTCACCCTAGTTGTGGTTTACTAGTTGGACATTATTAAATTGCCAACATGGGTTTAGATCGTTGTAGTATCCGCTTAGACACTTACGTGCTCATGACATGATTTTGGATAATCAAATGCTAATATTGACTTAATGATATATTGAACCTGTTTTGGAAAAGTATCATGTGATGTTGATGGCACGTGGTGCATGGTAATCAACTGGGGTTTGATAAACGGTTTTCGACCGGGGCATGTGGCAAGAGTAATCAGGTGGGCCAGTTGTGGCGTTGGGAATGTTGATTTGGTTCTTCGGGTAGTCTTGCCCTGGTCACTCTAAGGACTTAACCTTGCAAGCCTTTGAACTGGGTCATACTTGCAACCACATGGCTGGAATGGGACGGCCCTAGTTGACTAAGTCGCTAAGGACTCACTTGTGGAGCCTCAGGGTGTCGATTACACCGCTTGTGTGATTGTACGGGGAGCGTATCGTGGCGTGGCCAGGTACCCATCTAACGGTGTGTTGGTCCCATACTTCGCCTTGGCTAAGGGAAGGGATGGTGTAGAGCACGCATCGAGAGGACCACTGTGTTGTTTGAGGCTTCCGAAAGGCTTTGTTACTGAACTCACCTTTGTGGTGTTTGGCGTATCTTGTGGGTAAAGTGCATAACCTCTGCAGAGTGTAGAATCTATTTGAATAGCCAGGAGTCCACTGTGATCGACAATGCTCGGGAATTACAAATCAAGGGTTAGATTTTACGAAAATAACTTGGATTTGAAAAGTTGGGTTGGTTTAACAATGAAGATGATGGAAATGTGGTTTAGGATGGGGAAAATGTTTACTAAATTTCTGAAAAATTATTTATGCTTTACTTATTTCTCTGCTTCGAATCTACTTTTATTACTTGTCAAAAGTCATTCTTTGCAAATATACCCTGAGCTATTCCTTTGTACTAAGCCATGCATATAGTATATTAGCTTGCATTACGTGCATGACTTGTCGAGTACCAAGTACTCACCCTTGCCTCAACACAATACCAGCTTGAAGAGGAGATTACGCCTACTTTGGAGGAGGAACTCCAAGAGGACCCGACTACTTAGGGATGCGAGCCCAGTCAGTTGCCTGTGGTATACTGGATGGCGCCACGAAGTTTATTTGATTTTCCGCTGCTATTGTTTCTCTCTGAATAAGTTTCGCCCTACGAGGCATACATTTTGTAACTTGGCCATAAGGTCGAGTAACCAGTTTGGTTATTTAAATAAAGTACTTTATTGGTATCGATTGGTATGATTGTGATATTTACCGATGTTAAGACTGTGTGCACTAGCGCGTTCCTGGACTAGTGCTGAATACACAGAGGGTCCGGATTTGCAAATTCGGGGTCCCGACAGAGCCGGTCATTAAATAACCTCGGCGTCCGTGCGGAAAACGGAGACCTAGTTCTTCACGGCGGCGGGTGCGGCGGCGGAGTCCGGCTCGGACTCGGCGGGGACGAAGACGCTCAGCCGTCCACGTGGCACGATCAACGGCCACGATCGCGCGGGCGCGATCGGACCCGATCCGGTTTCGGCTCGAACCGGTACGGTCAATTCTGGACCGTTGGATCTTGATCCGACGGTCGGGATCGATTGGGGTTAGGAGTGGGTTCGGTCGAGTCAACTGGCTCGGGTCGGACTCGAACTCGAGTCTGACTCGGGCTCGGTCGGATGAACAGTAACCGACTCGGTTTGATTTTCCAGCGATTTAATATTTAAAATAATTCCCAGTAATTCATTTAATTCATTAAAAATAGCAAATGACTCAGAAAAATTCCGTAAAAATTCGAAAATATTTTGGAACATTTTGGACTCAAATAAAATATTTCCAACAAAATTTTATTTGCAAAATTAAATTCTTTAATTATTTCAAAATGGGATAAATTCAAATAAATTCCAAATAAATCCAAATAAATTCCAGAAAATTCCAAAAATTCACCAAAGTGCCAAATCACACATGAATTCAAGAAAAGCAAAATTTTGGGGTGTTACAACTTCTTTGTTCACAATCTCATATACTTACTCACATTCTCATATGCTTCCTCATTCACATTTTCATTCATGCAATGCAATGCACCATGTCTCTTTGTTTAGCACATACCGGTATTGCCGAGTGCACACCCGTCGGTGTGCACCCCCTTTTCCCTTCCATCCCGTGGAGGGTGCCTACTCATCGCTTCCATTCACAGCTGTGGATGGAATCACGAGGTAGGTCTTTCTCAATGGCGCTCCGGATTAGTCATAACTTTCTCACAGACCTCACCGGACTAGTTATGACTTTCTCACCGTCCTGGCCAGTCCTCATGCCATGAATGCATAAATGCCATAAACATGAATAACTTGCATATAAACTCATCACATTCATCTTATGCAATATCATGGTCACATTCATAACAATAGAGCCATTCACATGCCTTTTTTTTCCTTCTTTCATGGATACTCATATATCCTATACACACTAGTGATGCCAACATAGCAAATCATGCAATAGCAATTTATAGATTAAGTTAACACGGTACTCAACTATCAATCCGAAACACAACAATCGATGCACTTGCCCAAAGTCAAACATGACAATCCAACATCTATCATCTTATAACATGCAAGAATCAAACATGGCAACTCAACATCTATCCATCATATAACATGCAAGAATCCAATATGGCAATTCAACATAGCACATCGACACAACCATCCCAATACACTTGCCTTCAACCGCGGGCGACGGATTGGCGAGAGGTTGAGGGCACTCCCGGGGTCACACCACCTGCACATAGGTACCACACACTCAAAACGTGCCCACAAAACAGTACAAGATCGAACCTCTAACCCGACTCCGCAAACTACCCCTAAAACCCGAAAATAGAGAATCTATCCCAACAGGACAACGGGCTTCCAACTAGCATAACTTGAGTTATAATACTCCAAATTAAGTAAACGAGTACATTTTATCGAAGATTAGGAAATTTCCTAGCTTTTTCTAAGTGTTGGGAAAAACTGATTCGGCCTCTAAAATGGCCTAATCTACAGATCAACACGTTCTGTCCCAATCACGTCAAAGTTTTGAGCACATTCGGTAAAACAGTGATAACTTTCAAACGGCTGGACGGAATTTGACGTTCTTGGTGTCCAATTAAAGGTAATTTAATTACCTACAACTTTTTCAACAGGCGGATGACCAAATTCCGAATCTAAAATTGCGAAAACTCAAACCCTAGGTCGGCCGCCCAATCTGCCCGAGACAGAACGTGGGACAATCATAGCAAACTCCCTAATCTCATCTAGGGGCAGCACCTAAACATGGATCTAAAGCATCAAAAACACCACTAGCACAGCACCTAATCCACCCCCAAGGATCTCCCATCACCATACCTTAGCCCGACGAACGACGAACCGACGAAAACTCCTCCCGGTCGCCCGATCTCCTTCCACGCGCCAATCCCGCTGGATCCTCTCATCGCTGAGCTTCCCAACGGAGAGATCAATGGAGGGGGAGGGTGTGGCAGCAACGAGAGGGTGGTTCCTAGCTAGGGCCGACTAGGAGGTGGAGCGGAGGTGCAAGGGAGGAAGGGGGCAAAGGGGATGGCAGCTAGGAGGGGGAGGAAGTGGGGGAAGGGTGGGTGGCGCCCAAGGGGTGGGGGTGGCTAAGGTTTGCTGCCCAAGCACCCCCCCTCTTGGGCCAAAACCAGCCCACTTAGGACCAAACCATCCCATTGAAAGCCCAATTTCAAACCCCCAAGGCCCACAATTCCCCCGGAGAAGCCCGAACACCCTGAAGGCCCAAAAAAAACATGAAATAACTCATACCGTAATGCCACATTCTATAAAGTCACATTCCATATTGTCACTTTCCATGATGTCACATTCTGGGGTGTCATAGGTACAGAAAATCCTGACGATACATTTTATACCGCAAGACATAGGGAATATTATGTTGAGTTTTTCTAGGGTTTATACATTGTCAGTTGCCTGAGGGTTATGTGGCACACTACAAAACTTTTGATTTTTTTCGCTATACTCTGATCAATCTTACATGTCATATTGTATAAATGCTTCTGCTATTATATGTAATACATTGTGTATGGATGTGATTTCAACTTTGCAAATGTGTGTACTAGCTACTGATTATGGGACTAGTACTATATGCACATGAAACCATTGTTGGTATTTAGTACCAAAAATAGAGACCTTACAACTAGGGATGGCAGTTTTACCTATCGGTTCGGGTATCCGTGGATACCCAACCCGATAAGGGCGGGCACAGGTAGTACTTCAGACCCACGGGTTTTCGGGTTTGGGTACCCGATAAGGTCATAGGATAGGCGTGGGTGCCAACTTGTACCATGGGTACCTAATGGGTATCCTATGACATTTGGGGTCCACTTTTCAGAGATACACACTTAGTTCTTCCATACTTCCTCCAGCCCCTCCACGACCCAAGCCCACTACTTACTCAATCACACCTCTCTCCTCACGGACCTGAGATCTCATTCCCCATTGAGGCATTACACAATTAGGGGTCCTAGTCGGCTAGCCGCAATCCCCCAAATTCCCGATCCACTCGCCTGATCGCCTCCTCCCTCCTGTCCAGCCATCCTACACCCCTCCCTCGCCTCCCTCCGGCTCGGTCGCCCTCCACCACCGCCTCCCAATTCCTGATCCATTCACCGGCTCACCTCCCTTCGCCGTAGTCGATACTCCGTTTGGCTCCTATCAGAACCAGGTGCTTGACAGCCACAAGATGATTGACGAGCCATCGGGTCAACTAGTTTGCTCCCGAGTCCCGTTGGCCATCGCAGCTCCCCTCGTGGCCTCCACTCTTGTTGCTGTAGCTCCCCTCGTGCCATGTAGTGGTCCGGCCTTTGCTCCCGTCTGGCGGTACCAGCTCGAAGGTATCGGCACATCCGGCCAGGGAAATGAATTTTTTTAGAAGATTTGGGGATAGTTAATGCTTTGTTCTTAGTGATGCTTTGTTCCTTTTGCCGAAATCTTTTATTATAGCCATATAAACTAATGGGCATAGTTGATGTTTTATGAATTCTTAGTTGTTGCATTCTAGCCATATGAACTAATGGGCTAGTGCATGCTCCTTGAAATAATGTATTGCATCTGATGGCATCTTAATCTATCTTTGATGTGAAGCTAATTGCAACGAAAACATAAGATAAAGTGGTTGTATGGTACTTAGAATCCTCAGGGCAAAACACATTTGATCTGGTTAATTACTCAAAAAGACAACAATACGGACTCTAGAATTTGAGTAAGCTTTGTTAATTAGGCTTACATGGCCCTCGTGGCAATTGCATTCATTATTACAAAATTTAGCATAAGATGTAACATTTATGTCAGTGTATGTTTTGAACTACCCATAGGTATCCATTGGGTTTTGGGTACCCATCGGGTTCGGGTATGGGCACAGATCTGTGCCCGTGAAGCTTATCGGGTTTGGATGGGCAACACTTAGTTCGGGTTCGGGTGTGGGTCTGAGACGGTGGTGCTCGGAGTTACCCACCCGATTGTCATCCCTAATTTCAACCAATCAGTCTCAAAAAAAGAAAAAGAGGTTGCTACCGAGAAAACCTCGCCAAGTAGTGCATTAAGTGCAGGTTATGTCCCAATTTGGAATGGCTTCAGTTTTGGCTTGTCCTCTGGAAGACAGAAGCTGTTTTAAGGCCCTGTTTGGTATGGCTGGAGCTTTTCTGAAAAGTAGCTTTTAGCTGAGCAGTATGGCTGAAGGGCTGCACGGTTGAACAGCTGGGCTGAAGAGGTTTGGTATTTGTCAGTCTGGCTTTTTAGTATAGCTTTTATGTATGAGGAATATGGGTTGGGAATGAGGGTGAGAATGGTGCGGTTTGGGATTTTATACTTGGTGGGAAAGAGTAATTTTCTTTGAACTGTAGTAGTAAAGTCATAACCCCAACCCATCGAAACCGTAGGAAGCTGCCTCATACCAACTTTCGGCTTTCAGCTTTTTCTAGTACAAATGGGCTGCTGCCTTCTGGCTGCGAAAAAGCTAGCTGTTTGGAACAGCTTCTGGCTTCCAGAGGACAAAAGCCGAAGCTGAAGCCGTTCCAAACAGGGCCTAAATGACTAGCTTTTTCGTAGCCAGAAGCCGAAAGCTTCCTACGGCTTTCGTGGGTTGGGGTTATGACTTTACCACTAGAGTTTGAAGAAAATTACCCCTTCTGTAGGCCCCCGGATCGGCTATCCGGAGTCCTCTGTGTATTTCTGTACTAGTCCCAGATCAGTAGCTAGTACACACAGTCAAAAGTGATGAATCAACAACCATATCACGAGTACAAATAACTAAATAAGAATAATACCAAATAAAAGCAAAGACCTTATGGTCAAGGTTTACCATTACGGCTGAACAGTCGAACAACTTGAACAATCAAGAATGGAAGACGAAAACGCCAATGCGACCCATCCAAATGCCCACAGGCAATCGAGTGGAGAACGCACCCTAGTCGTTGGAATTCCTTGACAGCTTCTTTCACTTCTGAGATAGGATTAAAATGTAGCACATGAGTACATAAAGTACTCAGCAAGTCTGGGAAATTATGCAAAATGTAGGCTATCCAAGGATGGCTTAATATGGTTCTTTTGCATAAAGCCAAGTTTTATCAAATCATACTTATTAATAATTTTCACAAAGCATATTTGAGCAATTATTTTTACTAATTGAATTATGTAATATTGTAGTGAAGGTTCTAACCACCACTCACTAATATACAGGCTCTATCCGCCACATCCCAACAAAATCAGGGTTCCATCCAATCACATGGCTCTGTCCGCCATGGTTCACAAAATCAGGTTCCTTCCACCTACCTGGCTTTAGCCGCCAGAAGCACACCCGAGAGTTCTAACCGCTCCCGGATCCTGTCGACGATCGGTTTCGCCGGCAATGAGATTTGTGATTCTAGGGGATTTGTGCGGGATCTGAGCTTGATGGTAACACAGGATGCGAGGGCAATCTGTTTTTAGACAGGTTCGAGCTCTCTCGGAGGAGATAATACCCTAGTCCTGTGTTCTTGGATATCTTGTGAGCCTCCCTTTCTTGTTTCTCCCTCCTCCCCTTATATATATACTGGGGGAAGGGTACATAATAGATGGGCGCCACCGGGCCCTGAACATGGTGGCCTGGCCGACATGTGCTTTGTCCTCATTGGCCCTCGCGCTCTACGTCTTGGAGAGGTGGTTATGCTTTCCCCGACCCACGCCTGCCGCCTGTCGAGTTCCAAAGATCCGCAGCTCTAGCAAAGGTCAGTCGCATGCTTCGTTCTTGGCGGGTTGTTCGGGCGTGGCCAAGCTTCCCGAAGGATCGGGAGTTGCCTTGGGGAACAAGTCGAAAACCTCCTCCGGCCCGTCGTGGTGCTTCAGGCTTTGGGCTTTCTATTCCGCCGTCCAAGCCCAGTCGGGTGTAGGCCCCTCTTGCGGGACCCCTGTCTCTAACATCCCACAGCAGCCCCCAAGTGCTTTAGGATCGGATTTCCGTCTCTTATCCTGTCATAAGGATTATGCGGGAAAAAGATCATAAAGAACTTGTAGTATGAAGCCACCGTGGTTGGTTAGCTCGTGGCCGAGTGGTACCCGCGCCCGCTTACGGTGCGCGGAAACCGGCTTGTCGCTCGGCTGGCCCTCATGGGGCGTATCTGCTTTTTCGGCTCGTGGCCGAGTGGTACCGCGCCGCTACGGCGCTGCAACCGGCTTGTCGCTCGGCCGCCCTCATGGGGCGCATCAGTAGTCTTTTGGCTCGTGCCGAGTGGTACCGCGCCGCTTACGGTCTTGTGCGCGGCAACCGCTTGTCGCCGGCCCTCATGGGGCGCATCGTAGTCTTTCGGCTCGTGGTCGAGTGGTACCAGCGCCGCTACGCAGACGCGGCGACCGCTTGTCGCTCGGCCGCCCTCATGGGGCGCATCAGTAGTCTTCGGCTCGTGGGTCGAGTGGTACCGCGCCGCTACGGTGCGCAGCAAAGAACGGCTTGTCGCTCTACCGCCCTCATGGGGCGCATCGTAGTCTTTTGGCTCGGGTCGAAGGTACCCGCACCCGCTTATGTGTGCGGCGATTGGCTTGTGAGACCCAACCGACCCTCATGGGGCATACCTTGGTCATCCAGAGTAATGCCTGTGTTACGCTTTGCCAAGATCGCCAGACCCTCATGGGGCGCATTCTCAAGACCGATTTAGTGAAAATCCTCGACGGCACTCCAATCACGCTAAGAAGCAAGTGATCAGCAATTGGCCCCAAATTATGGGGCATACCGCTTGGGGATGTTCGGAAAGTGCCCACCCCAAACTTCCGTGGCGGCGGCTGCTCGTGCCCATCATGGGCGCGACTTTATCCCAAACTTCGAACCAGACTTGACACTGGTCGCGTTTGCGCAACCCACTATCGGCCCAACATGGGGCGTGCCTAGATCCGGCCCAGATCGAAAGTGGAGGCCGTTGCTTTCCTCGCCAGAAGGCGAAAATTAAGGCTTGCTCCTTATAAATGAGGGAAAACTTGCTAGGTGAAGGTACCTCCGCCCTTCCCCACCACCGCTGAGAAACCTTTGAGCCTCTTTCGCGGTTTGGGCGACTTAGGGTTTCTAATTTCGCGCCCAAGGCCCCGACGGTTCCTCCTCCGTGTCTCCTTCACAGAGATGTCTTCCTCTTCGGGATCCTCGTCGGCCGGGAGGTAGCACCGACCGCGGCCGGGGTGGGAGACCTCCATCACCACGACGCCCCGCTTGGAGGATCGGTCGCCACGGCCCTTCCTCCGTTGGAGTTGATCTCCGCCTGCCTGCCGCAGTGACCCTTACCCCACACCTCTGGAGAATGAGATTGTGGTGTTCGAGTCCTTCTTCCGCGAGGATTTAGCATTCCCGGGAGCGCCTTCTTCCGGGGCTCCTCCACTTTACGAAATCGAGTTGATCAATTTGAACCCCAACTCGATTCTTCACATTGCTATCTTCGTTCAGCTTTGCGAGGCGTATCTTGGGATACATCCTCATTTGGACTTGTTCCGCTCCTTCTTCTTGCTCAAGCCTCATCCGCCCAGGCCACTCCCGGCGTCGTTGGGGCGCCAGGGCTCCAGCTGAGAGGGCTCAAGAAGCAGATTTTGTCGTTCCTCAAGACCTCCCTCAAAGGTTGGAGGCGGGAGTGGTTCTATTGTGCCAATGTTGACCCTTTCCTCGCCTCTCTTCGCCGTCGCGCTCCTAAAGCTTCCCGATGCCGAGCGACGCCGGATGGAGGCGGTTTGGCCCAAATCCCGAAGCTCGGCATTGATTGACGATCCAAGAACCGAGGGTCGACGGTCCCGGATCGCGATCAGCTTTGTGAAGCGCCAGTGCAGCCCTTAAAGGAGAGAGTCCATTTGGGGTTCGGTACAACGGGCCTCTGGACCCCACTCGGGAAACGGATGCGTCCTTGTCGATGGAGGCGCCGCAAAGACGGGTAGTTGATCTCTTCGTGCCTGGCACAGTTGATCACCAACAGGGGCTGCCCTCATAAATTTTCGATGGCAAGGCCTCCTCCTGTGGAGTGCACTATTCTCTTGAAAAGTCGTTCCATGATTTCTTTGATCGATGTGTGATTCAAACGAGGTGCGATCGTTCCTTATTTCAGAACGCGCGTCCTTCCTCTCTGACGCCCGGTCGTCGGCCTCTCTCGGTGAAACATGCTCAGCGGCGAGTGGTCGACACCTCGGTCGACGAGTCATACGGGGAATCGGCGGAGGAGGTCGCCGGTTTTTCGTCACCGCCTTCGACCTCCGATGCACCGGATCACGGCTACGAGCCACGCCTTCTGTCCCGAGGCAGCCCACCGCAGCGCTAACTTCCCTCCGAGTGGTCTGGGTCTCGGATGAGACACAGGATGAAATTCAAGAAATCCAAAAGGTATTCTTTTGGGCGATCCTTGTCTTTATTATCGCTGGCCGAGGTGTCTTCCCTTTTGCTGATTCAGGACCCTCGCTATGGACGTCCGGTGGAGGGGTCTCTGAAAGGAGCCCCAGTGAGGCTTCCCCAAGGAGCCCCGCCGCCGGGCTAGGTCACCTCGCCGCCGACCGCCGGGCGCCGCCACGGGCGCCGGCCCAACGGTCGAACCATCCGGTGGTCCGTCCGCCGACGAGATCGACCCGGCACCGTCTCCCGAAGTGGAGGAGGTGCCTCGAGAGCCACCGCCGCTCGGTCCTCTGCCGAAGCCTCCGAATCGGACCGTATGGTGGGAAGGGGGTTCCGACTGGAAAGGGATGGAAGAGGATGACGAGATGGAGAGAGCGGCTCGGACAGAGCTTTATGAGCTCACCGTCCGTGTAGCACGCCGTCGAGGGTGAGTTTCTTGTCTTCAATTTGTTGCTGTGACTTCTCCTTGAGATTCGCCTGTTACCTAGGACATGGGGAGCGCTCGGAGCAAAGGTCGCGGTTTTTCGGAAGGTGCTCGAAGCTCAAGGAGCGAAGCGATGCAGGACAAGCTCAGCGAGATCAGCGCGGACAGATGGAAAGAGGTCCACGGGCTTCAGGGCGAGTGTATGACGATCCGGGAGGAGAAGACGAAGCTTGAGCATATGCTCGAAGGTGAGATTCTCCCCTGGATTCGGTTTGGATGCCTTTTTGGATGGTTGGAGAGGATGATGGCGCTCGTGTTTGAGAGCGACTCGACCGCTGTCGAGGTGAGGCCCGACCGAGGCTTCAGAGAACTCTGGCCTCGAAGCTCGAGTCAGCTTGGAGAGGATGCAGCGGGAGCTGAAGGGTAAATTTCTTTGACTTGGGTTGAACATACTTGGCGTCGGGTGTGCTCTTGATGGCCGTTTGACTTTGTTGCAGAATGCAAGGAGAAGATGGCCGCTGCCGAACAGGGCCAGATCAGCCGCTGCCGTCATGAGCCGATTCTGCACCTTCTGCGTATTGAAGGAGTTGAGCCGGGCCAGGAGGACGACGCTGTTCCGCTTCTCTGGAGGAGCCGACAGGATCAGAGCTTACGCCAAGGAGTCCGCGACAATGAGTGCGAACCAGGCATTGGCGGTGGTCAAGTCTCATTATCCGAGAGTTGACCTCGAAGCTGTGAAAGAAGGTTTTGCCTGTGATGAAGACAAAGCCAACGCGCTCCTCGAAGAGGTCTCCAGTGCATCGCAAGCCTTGTTAGAGAATCTAGAATTCTGACTTCGATGTGAACCTTGATGCCGAGTGCTCGCCCTCCTTGTTTGAAATATTGTGTCTTCTCACTTGAATATAATTTGTCTGTGTTGTCCTCTGCTGAGTGGTCTCCAGACTTCTTTCACTCTTTCCCCCTTGTCTGAGTTGCTAGAATATAGGCTCATGGCCTTTTGGCCCCCGTTGCGCCTTTCTGGGTGGCTTTCAGCCGACCGGTATGGCTCCCAAACGCCAGGGCCTTGGCCTGTGGCCCTTTCGCCTGGACACGCTTTCCCGAGTGGCTGGAGTGCTTCAGCCCTCAGGTTTGCATTGTCGCCTCCCAGCTCGCAACCCCCGGACTTCTCGCTTAACTGGGCGAAGTGAGCGGGAAGGCCGAATTAACTTGAGCTGCTCGTGACACGTGTCTGGCGAAATGTCCCTTAATTTTGTTCAACGTGCTGATCTTCTTCGGTATTCGCGCCGCTTTGTTTTTGCGCTTCATTGATTAAGTAGGTGGCGCATTTGATTGCCTTTGGAGACGCTTCGATTTCCGGGGCTGGGGTGGCTTATAAATAGGGCGTCACCGCAAGTAAAGCGATCGCCCCCTTGTCAAACTTCTTCTTCTTCTTCGAGATTTCTACAGTACCGCTTCCAATGTCGGATAGCGATTCGGAGAACGCGGAGCTCTGGTTGGACCTCGACTTCGCCACGATGGAGCTGGCGGAGGAGAGGGCAGCGGCGAAAGACGCAGCCGCCGTCGCCGCTCTCATCGAGGCTGTGCTGGCGCTTGCGGAGGTGGAGGACGTGCTGAAGGAGGTTCTCGGGCGGGAGCGTCGTGACGCCGCCGCCGTGGAGGCCCTTCTTCGTCTCGTGCCTTCACTATGGGTGGTTGCGGACTTGATCCGCGAAGCCCTGGGGCGATCGCGTCGCGATTAGCCGCTTGCATCCTGCTCGCGGCACCACAAAGATCAAGACCACCAAAGAAGCACCACCAGCAGCAACACCACCACCAGCAGGATTGGGGGCGGGAGCCGCCTCTCCCCCCCTTTTTTTTATCGCGAGAAAAAGAAAAAGAAGGTTAGTAATGTAAATTACTAATACTAAGGAATAAAATGTGGAATCTTGCCCAATCTATGCCGTCATATTTATTCCGAGTTTAGGGTTCCGCCTGATCAACTATTCTAGTCAGTTGCTCCAGTGCCAGCAACGAGGCGCTGGGGCACGAGCTTTTGACGGCTAGAAACTCTCGATCAGGCAAATCTCGGTTAGATTCTGGCGCTGTGAATTGTAGTCCCCGAGTGGTTAGTGCTTTCTACCCATTCCGTAATGCGCGTTGGTATAAACCGCCAGAGTTTTGTGCTCATCGCAGTTTTTATTTCCGTGCGTTTTGTACCAGCGCGTCCAAGATTAGGCGCTACACCAGTCGGGTAATAACCACTCGGGACTATCATTACACAGTAGGGCTTCAGAAAATAAAATGGATCACCATTTTATTCAGTATGTGAGAGTAGGGTACACAACTTATGCGTAGAAGCGACGGAGCTGTTCGGCGTTCCACGTATTCGCCAAAATCTCGCCATCTTCACGTCTAAGTCGATAAGCACCCGGCCAGACCGTCTTCTGCACAATGTACGGACCTTCCCAAATTGGAGAGAGCTTGTGCCCGCTTTTCTGGTTCCTCCTCAGGACCAGATCTCCTTCTGAAAAGGTTCTACTTCTGACATTGCGAGAGTGGTAACGCCGAAGTCCCTGGAGGTACTTAGCCGACTGGATGGCTGCAACGTTCCGAGCCTCCTCGAGTTGATCAAGCTCCACCATTCAGCTTCCCTCGGACTCGGCTTCGTTGTAATTCCGAACCCTCGCGGATTCGAACCCTAGCTCGGTCGGCAGAACCGCCTCTGCGCTATAGACCAGGAAAAAGGGGGTTTGGCCAGTCGCTCGGCTGGGAGTGGTTCTGAGTCCCCAGAGTACCGGCGGTAACTCCTTCACCCATCGGGCAGCGTATGGTTTGAGGCGGTCGAAGATCCTGGCCTTAAGGCCTTGGAGGACCAGACCGTTAGCTCGCTCAACCTGCCCATTGCTTCGTGGGTGAGCCACCGAGGCGAAGCAGATCTTGATCCCGACGCCTTCGCACCATTCTTGGAATTCTTCACTCCTGAATTGGGTGCTGTTGTCCGTGATGATCCGGTTGGGCACTCCAAATCTGACCACAATATCCTGGAAGAACTCCTTGGCCTTAACTGCAGTGATAGTGGCAACTGGTTTGGCTTCGATCCACTTGGTGAACTTGTCAATGGCCACGAAGAGGTAGGCGAAACCACCTTGAGCCTTCTTGAGCGGGCCCACTAAATCGAGCCCCGCATCGCGAAGGGCCAAGAGATGGGGATAGTTTGTAGCTCTGCGCCGGCAAGTGTGTCTGTCTTGCATAGAACCGGCAGCCCTCGCAGTTCGAACGATCTCCTTGGCATCCGTTACGCCGTTGGCGGAAGAAGCCTGTCGGTAGGCTTTCCCAACCAAGGCGCTTGATGCCGCATGATGGCCACACATCCCCGAGTGGATTTCTTGGAGCAGCTCTCTTCCCACTTGTCCCGAAATACACCGCTGAGGACACCTGAGGCACTCTTAGGAAGAGCTCGTCGCCCACCACCACGTAGGACTTGGCTTGTCGGGAGACGCGCTCTGCCAGGGTGGTCGCTCCGGAGTTTGTCCTTCAGAGATAATCAAGGTACGGGTAGTCGATCGGGATCGATGAGCAGGACCCGGTCCCGAGGTTCATTATTCGGCTCTTGTCGTTTTGTAACGGTTGGCTCGTGAAGATCCTCATGCGAAGATGCCACTCGGGATATCTGCGAGTGGCTCCCATTTTAGCCAACTCGTCACCTGCCTCATTATTGCGGCGGAGGACATGAACCAGCCTGCATCACAAACTTGCCTTCCAATTCTCGGACTTCTTTGGCGGTATGCCGTCATGGTCTTATCCACGCACGACCGGTCCTTGTACTTGGTTCACCACCAATCGAGTCGCCTCGAATCACAAATTGCCGGATTCGAAAGTGATATGGCGTCACGGAGCCCATGGACGAGCCTCGTACTCTGCGGCATTGTTCGAGGCCGGAAGTGAATCGAAGGACATACTTCAACCTGTCGCCTTTAGGCGAGACAAGGAGAATTCCCGCCCGGCTCCTCCAAGCATGAGAGATCCATCGAAGTGCATGACCCAATATTCGGCTCTTCTTACGTGCGGGAGCACGGGATTGATCCACTCGGCCGTAAAGTCGGCCAAAGCAGGACTTGACGGAGGCGCGGCTTGAACGAGACGTCGAAAGCTCCAAGCTCGGCTGCCCACTTTGAAATTCTTCCAAGAGCTTCGACACGGAGGACCTCTCCCACGGGGAAAGAAGTCACTACTGAAATCGAATGTCCTTGGAAATAATGCTTGACTTCCGTGACGAGATCGTAATGGCGCATGCCAGCCTCGGATTTGAGGATATCGCGTCTTGGATTCGCCAAAGACTTGGCCCGACAAAATAAACCGGGCGTTGCATGCCGTAGCGGTGTCCAGATTCTTCCCGCTCCACAACTATCACGGCGCTGACTACATGAGTTGTCGCCGCTATGTAGAGTAGGAGAGGTTCACCTTGCACCGGCGAGACTAGAATTGGAGGGGTGGAGAGGAACACCTTGAGCTCTTCAAAGGCTTGCTGCGCCTCCGCTGTCCATTCAAAGCGGTCCTGCTTCTTGAGGAGCTTGAAGAAAGGCATTCCCCGAACTCCCAACCGTGAGATAAACCTGCCAAGCGCTACCATGCACCCAGTGAGCTTTTAGACCTCTTTTTGGCTGGTAGGCGGGGCCATCCTCATGATGGCCCCGATTTTCTCCGGGTTCGGCTCGATCCTGCGATGAGAGACAATGAACCCGAGTAGCTTCCCGGAGGAAACTCCGAAAACACACTTCTCGGGGTTTAGCCTCATCCGAACAGCCCTCGGACTTGTGAACGCGTCTCGGCGGTCGAGGTGAGGCTGTCTTACGCCTCGGTTTTGACCACTATATAATCCACATAAGCTTCCACGTTGCGTCCAAGGCGATGGTGAAAACACCGTCAGTATCGCAGCGATAAGTCGCGCCAAGATTCTTCAGCACAAACGGCATGGTGATGTAGCAATATGCTCCGAACGGGGTGATAAACGAGGTCTTCTTGCAATCCTCCTCTCGAAGCCGGATTTGATGATAGCCTGAGTAGGCGTCCGTAAAACTAAGTAGTTGGGATCCGGCGGTGGAGTCTACCACCCGATCAATACGAGGAGACCAAAGGGATCTTCGGACAAGCCTTGTTGAGGTCGGTGTAATCAACACACATGCGCCAGCCTTTTATTCTTCTTGGACAAGTACGGGGTTTGCCAACGATCGGGATGATACACTTCTTTGATGAAGCCTGCGGCTAGCAGCTTTGTAATCTCCTCCCTGATGGCCTGTCGGCGGTCTTGGGCGAATCGTCGCAGCCTTTGCTTGACTGGCCTGGCCGATTGGTCTATATTTAATGCGTGCTCGATCACCTCCCTGGGAACTCCGGGCATGTCCGATGGCTTCCAGGCGAAGACATCTTTATTCGCCCGTAGGAAAGTGACGAGCACGTCCTCCTATTTGTCCCCGAGCCCTGTCCCGATCAAGGCGGTTCGCGACGGATCGGACGGGTCGAGGAGGATTCTTTTGGTACCTTCTTCGGGGCCAACCCCGGGGCTTCGCGCTTTGCGGGTGGGGACGACGCCTTCCGGCTTCTCGGAATCCGCTTCTCGCCGGATCCTCCGACCCTTAGCGCCTCCAGGGACTCGGCCATCTCGCGATTTCCACATCACGGGGAAAAAAGCTGCTTCATGTCACCGCTACAGAGCGATGATACCACTCGCCTGGCATCTTCAATGTCAAGTACGTGTAGTGGGTATCGCCATGAACTTGGCTGGGCTGGTCTCCCCAAGATGGCATGATATCTTTGTTGCAAAATCTGCCACCTCGGCCAAGGTTCTTCGTCTGTAATTCTCCCTTGCGCCGAAAGTGACCGGCAGGGTGATTTGTCCGAGTGGTGTCGCTGAAGTTCCAGGTATGACACCGTGGAAAGGCGACGATCCGCGCTTTAGCTCCGACCGTGGAATCCCCATATCGTCAAGGGTTTTGACAAAGAGGACATTGAGCCCGCTCCCGCCGTCGATCAATACCCTCTTGAGCTTGATGCCGCGGACGACGGGCGCCAAGACGAGAGGATACTCGCCGAACGGACGTGATCCGGGTGATCCGAGCGGTCGTAGGTTATCGTGACCTCGGACCAGCGTACATATTGGGGCGTTTCCGGCTGCACCGCATAGATGTCCCGGGCGGTGAGCTTTTGCTTTCGCTTGGACTCATATGCAGCTGAGCCCCCGAATATGTAGTTGAGCTCGAGATCGGCTTCCTGATAGTCCTCGGCTTCGGGGGGAGGTGGCTTGTTGGCGGCGTGCCCACTCGGACCTTGTCCAGCCTGCTTCTTGCTCTCGCGGGCGAACCTCTTTAGGGTGAAGCAGTCCTTGGCAGCATGCCTCCCCTTCGGATGGAAAGGGCAAAGCGAGTTCATAACCTTGTCATATCCATCCTCTTTGAGGGTGCGAGGGTGAGTTGGTGCCGCGACTGCCACCAGCTCTTCACCCTTGCGCTTCTTTTCTTTCCGCCGGGGGGGTTCAGCCTGATCCTTCCCCTCGTCACGCCGCTCCGCCAGAGCCTCGGAGGCTGAAGCGTAACGGTCCGCTAGGACGAACAGCTCTCGGACCGACGTCGGTGGCTTCCGGGACATCTTTTTGATGAGGTCGGGGTCGCTGACTCCCTTCTGGAAGGCAGCTATCACAATCGCATCTGTGACATCCCGAACGGTGCTTTTCCTGTGCATGAAGCGCTGAGCGAACTCCCGAGGGGTTCGCTCCTCCTTGGTGTAGCCGGTATAGGTCCCAAGGGGTGCCTGGACGCTCGTAAGTGCCTTGGAAATTTGAAATGAATCGCTGCTCACAGATCTCCTCAGGAATCTATAGAGTTCATTGGAAGTTCGGTGAGCCATGCTTGGGCAGGCGAGAGGGTAACCGGCAAGTAGTTTGCCATTACTTTGATCCCCGGCCCTCGATCGCTGTGAGCATATACTTGTAGCCAAGCCTCAGGGTCCCTCTCACCGTCGAACCTAGTGATGCCTTTAGGATTAAATCCATCAGGCCAAACCACTCGGCGTAGGTGAGGTAAACGCGTGAACCCTTCGATGACCTCGCGACACCCCGGGTGGTGATCGACGCGAGGGATCGCGCTTGGCGTGCTCGCGATCTCGCGGAAGGATGCTGTAGCATTCATATTCGTCGGCTTGACGGCGTTGTTCCTCCCTTTCTCGGTTGCGTCGCCTGGCGTCGAGGTCTGAACGGAGGTCGCGGTTGATGCTGTGTCGCAAGTCGTCTCCGCGGGATAGAACATGATGTGTCTGGCGGGCTTCCCGACCGACGGCCGGCCTGGCCGCCTGGGTCCTCAGGACCACGTGGATGCTCCTTCGCCGGCCGGTCGGTTTGGGCTCTTTGGATAGTCTGTCGCCGTCACCATGGCCTTTACTTGGGCCATGATCGGGCAATCGATCACCCGCCCCAAAGATAGGGTCGTGGTATCCAGGAGTGTCTTGGAGGCGACGATATTACTGTGGGTACGAAACACCTGGTCCCCATCTTGGCTTGCAGAATGTCTTCATTGACAGCCCGGCAGTCCCGAGAGTACGCGCCAGCGTCGAGTTCGATTGCTCGACCACCTTCCAAATCGTGGCCGAGGTGTCGAGGCGCTGCTATGAATCCGCCCACGAGCCCTCGACACGCAGACTCTCACGGAAATTCCAGCAGCTCTCTAGGCTTTCTTCGACTCGGCCGAAATGGGTGAGCTGGAGAAGATAAATCCAGCGCTGGGTGCCGAGTGGCTTGGCGGCGAGAACTCCCACCATTCGCACCTCGGCGTCTTCGAGTCCGACTCCCAGGCCGGAATGGGCCTTCGGTTCCCCACTCGGCATTTTAGAGCACGAGACAGGGGGACCCTCCAATCGGCGCGGAAGTCGTGGTGATGGCTCGCCGGAAACCTCGCCGCGCTGCAGCACGGTTTCCTTAGAGAGGGAAAGGCTTCCGAGGTCGTTGGAGATGAAGGTCAGGCTTCCGAAACGGAAGACCTGGCCCGGGAAGAAGGCTGTGGAGGCTTCGCTCGTCGTAGCCATCAAGCTTGACGAAGATCTTGACACAAGCCCCTACCTGGCGCGCCAACTGTCGACGATCGGTTTCGTCGGCAATGAGATTTGTGATTCTAGGGGATTTGTGCGGGATCTGAGCTTGATGGTAACACAGGATGCGAGGGCAATCTGTTTTTAGACAGGTTCGGGCTCTCTCGGAGGAGATAATACCCTAGTCCTGTGTTCTTGGATATCTTGTGAGCCTCCCTTTCTTGTTTCTCCCTCCTCCTTATATATATACTAGGAAGGGTACATAATAGATGGGTGCCATCGGGCCTCGAACATGGTGGCCTGGCCGACATGTGCTTTGTCCTCATTGGCCCTCGCGCTTCACGTCTTGGAGAGGTGGTTATGCTTTCCCGACCCACGCTGCCGCCTGTCGAGTTCCAAAGATCCATGCAGCTCTGGCGATGTCGGTGCATGCTTCGTTCTTGGCGGGTTGTTCGGGCGTGGCGCGAAGCTTCCCCGAAGGATCAGGAGTTGCCTTGGGGAACAAGTCGAAAACCTCCTCCGGGCCCGTCGTGGTGCTTCTGGGCTTTGGGCTTTCTATTCCGCCCGTCAAGCCCAGTCGGGTGTAGGCCCCTCTTGCGGGACCCCTGTCTCTAACATCCCACAGATCCCAAAATGAAACATTGTTTAGTTTGAAACCAAAAACCAAAGTCTACCAGTATGAAAGCATTCAGCAAGCTTTGCCTTTGACCGTAGGCACGGCTATTCGAATAGTTTTAACTCTGCAGAGGTGTACAACTTTACCCACAAGACATGATATTCCCTTGATGCCATGCAATTAGCACACTTCCTTGGGTGTGCTTACAGGATATCATGACAAGGCCTTTACAATGTATACGCCTAACCCGACCCACCCGCTGAGGTTTCACCGCTGTTAGGGTTCTTTCCACCCAGTACAGAAGCCCCCTCTTGCGCCGTGTGAGGAAAATAACAACAACAACAACAATGCCTCTTTCCGGCTCTCACACAACCACCGAGTGGTGAGTCTAAGTTAGGTTTCTACAAATTATTCAACCAGGTCGTGCCCACTTTGACATGTGGTTGTACGGTAATGCTTAGAATGGAGACAGTCATAAGCGTCGGTCCTTAATTGACTTGGGGCGGTACTTGCACAAAAGAACCAAGGCTTGGTCTGCTTTCACCCGACATTCCATGCCGCCCGAGTCGAAATCATTTTTCATTTTATTTTTATTTTGTAAACCATTGGCAATACTCCTTGCCTATAACTTCCAATACAAGTTTTCAAGAGATAATTGAAAGTCCCACCCATAGGTGAATATTGACCGATGACGAGGCTAAGCATTTCTACCGTACTATTATATTCCACCAATAGTTTATTTTATAAAATACAAAACTCAGTGTTTGATAAAAATTATGATAATCCGTTCTATCATCTCCAAAATTCATGAGACCACCAAGACTCCCCATTATTATCATGGCACTATATAATCCAATCCAATTTAGTACTCCAACAAGTAAAATCTATACCATGTGCCATCATAACTCCAAAATCATGCTAAGCTACTGACATCATTGTATATGAAACAATCTCCTCAAAATATAAGTCTTCTTAGGGGTTACCCATCATCTATACATCGCTAAATCTTGTAATCTACTTGATCCACCGAGAATAATTCATAATCTCATCCCCCGAGCATATTTCATGAAAGATTCTACAAATCCAAGATTTCATTGATTCATTGCCTATAGCTGTTTCCCTAAACAATGACACCAAGTTGGCTAAACAACTCACATACAATCCTCATTATTCATAATCCCACCTAGATGGTTATCGCAACACCATACTTCACAAAATCATCTACTAAACTACCGAGTACGATTCTCAATATTATTCACTGAATCCATCGAGTATATTTGATCATATCATTGACTGAATCATCGAGAATACTTCACGATATCGACTCTAATCATTTAGGCTACAATCCACCGATAGCACTTCATAATGTCATGTAGTTAATCCTTCACATTATCACCTCTAAATCATCTACTTTAATCCACCAAGAATACGTAATATTATCATTCACTAAACCACCAAACATTCTGGATTATTCACAATCTTCATAAATGATTATCACATAGTATTCTTGTTAAAATCCACCGAAATATAATTCACCACTTATTCTATTTGATCCACAAGTATGCCTCCCAATATGATTATTTACTTCTACCGACTATTATTCTGGATATCATACATCTTCCAATATTCTCCGAACCCACACATGTTATATGGTGAACCACTATCACAATCCAACTCCTTAGTAATTCAACTAATCACCAATCATAGATCAATTTCATAACTACTATACCCACATCATCACTAATAATAATCTAACTCCACTTTGCATTCTGTACCCTTTGTTCCATCTAAAAGGTATTCCAAACAGTCTCTCTCCCTACTTAAAGAATATTTTATCAAAAATATTTATTATGGCGGAGTATTGTACTAGGGCGACAACGGATCATGGATAACAAATGTCAAGGAGGTATGAACAACAGGTATAACTAACAGCCTAACGGTAACATCATCATTTATATAAATAGCAATGCAATTTGCAAAACATTGTAAAACATTTATAAATCATGGGATCAACGTGCGTCAAGGAGACTTGCCTCGGTCACAGCGAGAAGGTTGAACTCTTTGAAGCCCGGCGGCGGGGTCGGCGGACTCGGCGGAATCGTCGACTACGCGCAAATCGAGGCAATAAATAAATAACAGAAAATAAAAAAATCCAAAAATTACAAAAGTAGTACTGGCAGGTAGATCTTGATGTTAGATGAATTTAGAAACTTGAACGGAGTCAATCGGAGTTTGGACGCAAAAGTTATAAGCGTTCGAAGTTGGAAAATGATGGAAAATCAAGAAAAAGAGAAAAGTTACTATTTGTTACAGTAACTCGCGAAAAATTTGGTACAGAACCTAGCAAAACCAACAGAGCCCTCTTTTGCTTCCAAAAACCAGATTTTTGCCCCATTTTCGCATGGATTTGGACCAAATAAAATCATGGATTCTCTAGATAACATCCTTAGGGACTCATAGGAGGAAGGAATTGAGTTGGTTCTCACCGGAGATGATGAATTTCGCGATGAACGGAGCTCCGGTCGGATGAACAAAAACTCGAAATTCGTCACCAACTCTTGATCAAACCTAAAATTGATGATTGGGTTAGACTCTAGACTCATCCACGGTCACAAGGAACCAAGTGGCATGAAGAATGGCTCACCGGAGAAGGAGTTACAAGCATGAACACAAAGAACACCGAAAAAGTTCAACCCAACGTCGGTTTTCTTGATCTCACGGGCGCAAGGGTGGAGTAGAGGGAAAGGGGAGCACACTCCCGGAACGGGGATACTTATACGAAGAGAATGGAGGTGGTGGTGCGCCGTTTGAAGTTGAAACGGCCGAGATAATGGCGTTTGAGTGAATTTCGGTTTTTGCTCGACGGTTCCAATTCCGGTGAGATTGGTGGCGAGTGATGGTGGGGAATGGAAAGAGGGCGACGCTACGGATTCAACGGAACCGGCGCTTCGCGATTTGGAGTTGAAATGAGGGAGTTATGAGCAATTGAGTGCAACCCTAGCCATTGGAGCACTTTGGAGCTTCTCTGTAACTTGAGTTGGCTGGAGGTTGAAGAAGGTGCCCTGTTCATAGCCACGTGGCAACGCCTCATTGGTCCTCCTTTACGTAAACAATTCGCCCTAGAGAAAAATAAGGAAAAATGGCCTAAAAATTTCGGAAAAATTCCTAGAACCATTTTAGAATATTTGGAACCCAATAAAATTTGTTCCGCTGAATTTGGATGAAATTTGTGGAATTGAATATTCGGGCGCAGATCGCAGGCATTAAACAAAAGTCGCGCGAGATAAAATAGGAACGGAGGTCCAAAAATCTGGGGAATGATTCCTAAAATCCTTTTGGAATATTTGGAACATTTTAGAAGTGGTTTGGGGATTTTTGGAGCATTTTTGGACTCGGGTGAAATTTTGGGTACCGGCGGGGCTGGAAAATCCGATTTTTCGACCGGAGGGGAATTAAATCCCGATTTTGGATAGGAATGGATGCCAGGTTAATATAAACACCAAAGAAACTCCAAGTTTTGAATTTAACTTATTTAAATTAGGTTTTTCTCCAGAAAGCGAAAACTAGGGTGTTACACCTTCCCACCATGTATAAAATCCCAAACTGCACCCCTCTCACCCTAATTCCCAACTCGCATCCCTCACACCCAAAAACTATACTAAAAGGCCTGACTGCCAAACACAAAACCTTTTCAGCCCAGTCGTTTAGACGTGCAACCCTTTAGCCATGCAGTCTAGCTAAAAGTTACTTTTTAGAAAAGCTCCAGTCATACCAACCAGGGCCTATAACTTTTGGAACATATAGATCAAGACTACACACTTTTTTTCTTCTTTTAGCGCAAAAGACCAAACGATGCTTAGTCATCACGAGTTGAGATCACCTGCTTTTTTTGTACCAATTAAGGCCCCGTTTGGCAACTTGGAACTGGGCCGTTTCTACTAGATTCTAGAAGAAACCCAACCAAATAGGCTAAAGCTCGGAACGTTTCTTCTTTTTCCACTCTGTTGTTGAATCGGTCTCAACCCCATTCCACCTGATTCACATAATCCTACCTGAAATGTTTCTACCAAGAATCTGGAACCGTTTCCGTTTCTACTACAATCTTGAACCGTACCAAACAGAGCCTAAGAGAGACGCGTTGACACATGTTTAGGGTTTGATAAGATATGAATGGTGTGTTCAGCTCAGCATAAAGCCCAAAACAGGTGAGTTAGGGCTGATGCAAATTACAAAGAGGTATAGAAAAGGGCCTCCTTATAAATAGAATGATTTTTTTGTATGCGATTTATAAGTTGGAGATCGAGATAAACATTCTTTATATGGCTTACCAACAGGCATATTACTATCATTAAGATCGGGAGAGTCCCCGGCCGGAGGGTCAGGCCATGTGTTGCCCAGCTGTTTTGCGAAAAAGTCCCTCCGTTCTTCCGAATTACAAATAGGTCCCTGCGAGTTTACGAATAGGTCCTTTATAATTTTCTGTGAGGGGAAGAAAGCTTTTCCCAAATAGCGTTTAGGTCCTCCGTTCGCTATTTTACGGAAAGAGCCTCCCGTTAAATGTAAATCGCGAGCGAGCCCTTTTCTACTTTTTCGGGATAGCGGTGAGGTAAAAAATTATAACAAATAGGTCCTCGGTTTTTACATGTAGGTCATTTCTCTATTTTTCCCGAATAAAATATTTTCGTCAATAGAAAGATGTGTGCTTTTTTCGGCTCGGTTTCTATGATTTCTCGAGCCTCCAAAAATTTAGAAAATACGTCTAGATTTATTTTTTTCTCTAAAAAAACGCAAAATTATTTTTTGTTCACACGCGCGGCGTGCGCCGCGCTTATGGCCTAGCTCCTTACTCCGTTTTCCTTGAAAAAAATATTTTCGTTAACAGAAATATGTGTAATTTTTTTCCAGCTCGGTCTCTAAGGTTTCTCGTGCCTCCAAAAATTTTGAAAAAACATCTAAGTCTATTTTTTTCTCCAGAAAAAAACACAAAATCATTTTTCGTTCACGCACTCGACGTGCGCCGCGCTTACGAGCCTAGTATACTCGGTAGATTTAACAAATACGAGTTTTATGGAGCTTGGCTAAACATACATAGAGGAGGTCTAGCTATATTATGATAGGAAAATTTGCTTTTATATATTGTTTGTCCACTTTAAGAAATAAACACTAAACCCTCATCCAACAGTGAAAGCAACATGGGTCTAGCCGGATTATGATTAAGAAAATTAGATTTTTATATATAGTTTGTCCACTTTGAGAAATTAACGCTAAACCCTCGTCCAAACACTCCTTCGTAGGTTTTTTTTGTCATAATTCTACTACATATAATAGCAGATGTACCATAGGGTACGAGGGATTAGAGCACCAGCTTCGCTTGTCTCACCTTTGTTACCTTTTTACTAACTTTGGCATTATGTGTATTACTAATCTAATTAATCTTGTTCTTAAGATTGCTACTTGTATATATTTTTGAGTTTTTAGAATGCACCATTTATTATTAAGATATTATCTTTAATTATTTGCCATTTTAACTTTGTTACTCATCGATTTATGTATCAATTTGGATTGCATATGATATTCAAATGTGTTTTTGCTATGCTCGTCTTAATAATAGCTTCACACTAGTACCCCTCCATTTTTATCTGACATACACCACTGACAATTTTTTTAAAATAATATTTTTAATTGACGACAGAGACCTATCGCCAATTCAAATGGCGACATGTGGTCATTTTTGCAATTTTTTTTGCTTTCACATACTATTTCTGCAAATTATTTTTTTTAAAAAAATTCCATCACTGACTACATATTTAATTTAACAGAAATATATGCCCCTCTCCCTATTTCCTCTTTATGCCTTCTTATTTCAGATATTGCAGCAACACTGCGGAGGGAGATGAGAAGGAAGTGCTTCTCTAGTGTTTTTTTAAAAGTTTTGTTAGGGGTGCTTCTGTAGTTGTTTGTACCTTTTAGTATATATCTATTTAACATGACAACAATATACCTATCATGTACAAAACTTAGATGATATGATTACAAAGTGAAATAACTCCCATACTACGTAGGCAATCTTCCTTCACCACTATCTAATATGAACTCTGGAGTAGGGTTGAAAACGGAATGAAAAGTTTCCGATCGTTCTAGAGAAAAACAAAAACGGAAGCCCTTTTCTAGAAACGGAAACGGGTGAGTCAATTCCAACAGAAACGGAAACAGAAATTCTATATAAGTGAAACCGAAAATTTATAGTGGAAACAGGCCGGAAAGGGAAATGGGCTTGGCCTAAAAAGGAGAAGGGAGAGTTTACATTTATTTTTAAATTAAAATAATTTTATAAATACAAATAGCTTTATATAAAATATTAAATAGAGTTCAAAAATTCCAAAAAAAAATCTCAAAAATACTTTGGAACATTTTGAACCTTGAAAAATTATTTTCAGCATAATTTTTTATTTTTAATGAATAGATTAATTTTATAAATCTAAAAATAGAAAAATGGTATTTATAAACTAAAAAAAATCCAAGATATGGAGAGGACATGATGGTCTGATATGAGAGACAAATAACGAGCCTTCAGCTGACAAACTTGAGAAAAAATATTTTAATGATACCAGTAAATATAACATTATTCTTGTGTTAACCTTGGAGGTAAAATGAGTTGCATTGTTCTTGTGGTCATATATATTGTGATTCTGTACTATGTTTTTGTGAAATTTTTTGCTTTCGTTTCTGTATCTGCCCTGTTCCGTTCCGCATTCGTTTCTGTCACTATCTGTTTTCGTATTCGTTTCCAGGATTGCTGATTTTGTTTCTATTACCGGTAAAAAAATGTGAAAACAAAAATAAAACAACTATTTACCGACTATTTTCGTACCGTTTTCCTACTCTGGGTCACACGACTCAACTCTTAAGAGTTAGCCTCCTCCATCCTCATCAGCGAAAATGGGAATATTCGAATCCTGAGGGTGCTGTTTGCAAAAATCATCTCAAAACCCTTCTCCGACAAACGCGCGGTGGACCAGGTCCACACCGCGTCACCGCCCCCGCGCTCGGCGTGTCTGAACCTCCCGTCGAACGACCGGCACCACTAAGAGCATCTCCAACAAGCCTCTCCAAATTTCACTCTCCAAATGTACTATTTGGAGAGCTCTCCAAAAATTTGACTCCCTATATCTTCTTCCTCTCCAACAGCATTCTCTATATCACACTCTCTATTTTATCTCCCCTATATTATAATCATATTCCATAACCGCCATAACAGTTATTGTAACCACCACGCTGCAACGGTTATTTTTCAACGGTTAAATTCGAACGGCTATATTATTCTTGGCGCGAATTTAAAATTCGAAATTTGTTGTAACCACCACGCTGCAACGGTTATTTTTGAACGGGTTAATTCGAACGGCTATATTATTCTTGGCGGGAATTTAAATTTCGAAATTTATTGTAACCACCACGCTGCAACGGTTATTTTTCAACGGCTATATTGTAACGGCTATATTATTCTTGGCGGGAATTTAAATTTCGAAATTTGTTGTAACCACCACGCTGCAACGGTTATTTTTTGACGGCTATATTGTAACGGCTATATTATTCTTGGCGGGAATTTAAATTTCGAAATTTGTTGTAACCACCACGCTGCAACGGTTATTTTTCAACGGCTATATTGTAACGGCTATATTATTCTTGGCCTGAATTTAAAATTTGAAATTTGTTGTAACCACCACGCTGCAATGGTTATTTTTCAACGGCTATATTGTTCTAGTCTATATATACATACCCATTTGCAGTTCAAAGTATTGCACGCTTCTTGTTGTTCACTAGCAACAATACCTCAATGAGTCATCGAAATTTAGTCTCGGAATGTCTCTCAGAAGATGAGGAGTCTGAGAGAAATAATGAGTACGTATTTCTTCTGACAACAGCATACCTAGCACACATGGAAGATCAGGATGTTAATGTTCCACGCCATGGCGGTTCTACTCCTGGCCATCAAGTCGTTCATCGCAATAGACAAGAAGGACATTCTAGACTGTTCGAAGACTATTTTGCTGATCCTCCTATCTATGGCCCAACCTTCTTTCGGCGCAGGTTTGGAATTATTCGTTGTTTATGTCTTCGCATATTATGCTAATCGTCCTGTCCGCGTCTCAACCTTCTTTTTGGCGTAGGTTTCGAATGAATCGTTCTTTATTTCTTCGCATATTGCATGCTGTAGAAGCGCATGATAACTATTTTGTTCAGAAGAGGAATTGTGCTGGAATTCTTGGGTTATCTTCTTTGCAAAAGGTTACCGCAGCATTTCGGATGCTAGCCTACGGAGTAGCAGCAGATGCTATTGATGATTACGTGCGTATTGGAGAAAGTACTGCTATAGAGAGCCTGAGAAGGTTTGTGAAAGCTATTATTGAAATCTTTGGAGATGAGTATTTGAGATCTCCAAATGATAATGACACTGCTAGATTACTTGCAAAAGGTGAGGAAAGAGGTTTTCCGGGAATGCTAGGGAGCATAGATTGCATGCACTGGAAGTGGAAAAATTGCCCTGCAGCATGGCAAGGCATGTATACTGGACATGTGCATGAGCCAACAATCATTCTAGAAGCCGTTGCTTCGCAAGATCTTTGGATATGGCATGCTTTTTTCGGTTTACCGGGGTCTCACAACGATATTAATGTTCTTCACCGATCCCCTCTCTTCGCAAAGCTAGCCGAAGGGCAAGCACCTGAAGTGAATTATACTGTGAACGGTCACAATTATACAATGGGATACTATCTTGCAGATGGAATATATCCTTCATGGGCAACATTTGTGAAAACAATACCAGCTCCCCAAGGGAATAAGAAAAAACATTTCGCCCAAGCTCAAGAAGCGGCTAGGAAGGATGTGGAATGAGCATTTGGAGTTTTACAAGCTCGGTTTGCAATTGTTCGTGGACCAGCTCGTTTTTGGTATCAAGAAGCACTAAGAGATATCATGACAGCATGTATCATCATGCATAACATGATAATTGAAGATGAGCGAGATGAAGGCCCAGTTGATTACAATTACGAAGCAATAGGAGAGAATGTTGCTGTCTCCCATGAAAGAACACCTGAGCTTTCTGAGTTTATTCAAACTCATCAATCCATCAGAAATAGAAAAGCTCACTCTCAGATCCAAGAAGATATAGTCGAGCACTTATGGCGCCATTATGGAGCGATGTAGGCGGGCGCATGATGTACTAGTTTTTTCCCTACAACTATGATGTACCAGTTTATGCATTTCAACTATGATGTACCAGCTTATGCATTTCAACTATGATGTACCTGCTTATGCATTTCAACTATGATGTACTCAACTCCCAAGCATTGAAAAACAAAAGCAGACTTATCATGATAAGGATTTTCCACAACTCAAGTTCAAGTCCATCACTTACTCAAGGATAAGCAAAATAAGGATTCCATCTAAATGTAACTAGACCTACTACATCAATAATTAGTTAATACATCAACCGGACCTATTACATCTGCGAGTGATGATATCGTTCTGTAAGGACAGGTAGTATTGTTGTTGTGGCCCACTCATGCGACTAGTGTCAACACTCATAATTCTCTTTTCTTCAACCATTCTCTTCAATTCAAACTCATTTTTCCTTATCTCAATCTTTTCTTTCTCATGAGCGATCCTCTCTTGTTCTTGCGCAAATGCTCGTTCGTACCGCTCTTCTTTCTTTTGCTCTTTAATAAGCTCAATTTCTTTCATTTCTTTCCTAAAGTTTTCTAATGCTTCCATGTAGAGTGAACCTGTTGCACCACTCTGAACCGTAGCTTTACCGCGGCGTATTCGCTCTTTCTCGGCTTTCCTACCAGTTGGCCTTCTGAGCACATCTGCTTCTACAGTTGCAGCATCCTCATGAGAATCACTTGCATTACTGCTAACAGGACTGGAACTTCCCGGAGACGCATTGGACGATGTTTTCTGCTTTTTCTGAGATAAATGACTAGTCCACTTTGGATGGTGTTGTAGTATATTCCAGCAATGCAAGTATGCAAATAATCGCCCTTCCTCTTCTTGATACAATGATTTAGCATGGACAATCTGCAGAAGGACATGCACCTTATAAACATGGACAACACACTTAAAGCTATAATGAAAAAAGGGATATGGACCAACCTTATCCTGCTCTGTTATCCCGCTTTGCCGTCTACGCTCAATGCGGTCATAACATCCGCAAAACTTGTTGACATGCTCTTGAATAGATGACCATCGGTGCATCAGTGAGTTCTGACTACGCTCTGAATCGAAATTTTTGTTCTCGTGAAAGTATTCATGTATTCTACTCCAGTATGTGGTACGAGTTTGTTGGGTGCCTTGCACTGGGTCCAAACTAACATTTAGCCATGCCGATACCAACATATTATCTTCATTCTCCGAAAAATTCTTTGATCTTTTATTTTGAGCTCTCGGCTGGGGACTGCAATGGTCAACTGCAGAACGCTTCTCCCCAATTGGGCTTTCGTCCCAACGAATTTCACTCCCCCCCTCACTCAACAGACGAGCATAGAAGTCATCCATATTGCACAAACTGTAGGCATCAATACTTCATTAAACAAAGATGAATAAAAACACATGCGAAGCGTCTTAATACGGTGAACACAAATAATACCACAGCATGGACTCAAAAGTAGATATCAAAAGTACAACACGAATAACACTAGCCACTGGACTCGATACTCTCATCATCTCTAAATTGATGATCCAGAATTTTATCCGAATCATCAGTCTCATAGTCATATGGGCGCAACTCCTCATCTACTTCTCCTTCTCCCAGTGGATCATCACCGGCTGTTCCCACCAAGTCTTCCGATTGTATGACAAGGTCATCAAGACGGCGAGCAGCGTGTTCGATCTCAAGTAAGAGTCGATTGAGTTCATTTCCAGTCTCGCATGAGCAAGGAGAAAAATTATCGTTCACTATCTTCTTAATATCAGTTGCGATTTCCTCTATGCACTTAATTGTCCAAGCATGCACTGCACCGACTTTCTTTGAATCTTTATCCATCTATATGCAAGTAAATTGTACACTAAGATGAATACATCCCAACGATCGAAGTAAATTTATTGTAAGCATGTAACTGAGATGAAATTTTGATTGCCTTAGCTAAGGACATATCCTAGAACTGTCAAATTAAGTTATTCAAGCTATTACTAATAGTGTCAGTTTGTTATTGAATTAAGTGAATAACCATAAGCACTAACAGTTCAAAATCAAACCCCCTAATCGAGTCCATTTAGAGTTGCAGCAGGCATTTCATTTCTAACTACTAATGAGAACATAGCTACAATGTTGGGTGGAAGGCTGTTGACTTCCATTAAGCATGCACATAACTATCAAGTACCACTGTGTTTGCACTGTTAGCTAAAAAAAATAGGACAGATAGCAATTACTTACCTAGAACTTGTGGCACTGTGGGAAAAAGGATGAAGCCGAGGCCAATATTCTTGCAGAAGCAGTTACCTCCCTTGCTAGGCTTCTTGCCCTTACACATATATAGATTTTTTTTATGATTGATGAAAGGTTGAAGTTGGTCAGAAAAGCACAACGATCACAGAAATTGAAGCAGATCAATAATGCAACCAGCTTTTGGGGACAATACAAACCTAAATTTTCAGTCCCAGTCTGAGAAAACATATTCAGAATCTCTACGTTTTTGTGTTCTCATATCTCTACGTTCTAGGTGTAATATGTAAGCACCACATCACAACAGAAGTGAAATTGTACACAGGTGTAATATACATCCCAGCTACCACATGACTAGAGATATCTAAGAACCTGTAAAGCCAGCATCTGGGCAGCCGGCAGTGGTCTTTCGTTTGCTTATGCCTTCGTTACATCATGTTGTATACGAAATGGTTGGACATAGTCGAAACTGAGCCAATATACGAACCAACAAAAAAATGTATAGATTGAGCTAAGGATGTTGGGATAATCTTTTTCTTCTATTATCCATGTCAATGATTATAATTCCAGTTACATATTTGCTTTCAAAAATCCAGAAAGGATTGCAATAATTAATAACCTCATTCTTCCATATAGATATTAGCATTCTCATTATACTGCAAGATTTCCTATGTATGTAAACATAAAAGTCGGGCGTACATTAGTTGAAAAAAAAGTATTACAAGGATTAGTTTGTTTCATGCTTGAATAATTGTAAGAGAGTAGGGAATATTTCACTATATACATGCATGGCCGTTGGACTCTGCGAATGGTGATGCAGAAGATATATGGATACAAACTAAGAATTAGAACATTACATTCGGGTTCTCTAGATGACTGCATGCATGCTTTTGCTACTTAGGGAAGGGGAGCACAAAACGAAAAGAGTGCATTTTTGTTAAGATCAGCCCGAGGCAATAATGCCGATACCTTCAGAACTAATCCCAACAGGTTACATTAGCTGAATTTAGCACCATGACCAAATTGATTAATCAATCCGCATCATATCGATTTCAGAGAAGACCATGGTACAATGATATAATGTCAGCTTATTGATTTCAAAATCACAGTTCATTGCTACTATAGAGAATCTGACACCACCAGAACAATCTAGGATATTGCAATAAATACATATATAAAGCTTGTTTCACTAGAGCAATCCAATTGCTATCATAAAAATTTCTACCTTGGGACAATGTACTCTCACGGGAATCTCTACAAACTAAAGGAAAAATGATGGATTGGTAAGACTAGCCCCAAGTTGAGCTGGGTATGGATCATAGAAGCCTGGGCTAAGAGGAGGCAGCATGCAAAATTTGGTCTTCGTTACGAGCAGAAAAAACAACAGATTTCTTAACCAACAATTTCTACCTTGGTTACATTATTGCTGTGCAGTGCAGGCAAGGGAAGATGAGTACTGGCCTAGCAGAGGGAGATTAATCACCTGATTCCATGGCTCCCCAATTGAGTTGAACCCCAACAATTTCTGCAAAACAACCTCAGATCTTGAAGAGCCGAATCGAACCGTGGAGATAAGCACCGGGCCGCAAAGAAATCCACCAACTGCATGGAGAGAATGAAGAAATCGGATTGGATTGCTCGCAGCAAAAAATTAACAAGAACAAAAAGTCTCGAAACCATCCAAGGAAGCTACGCTAGGGCTTAAACAATGCACAACTCGTGAGAATAAATTTCCATGGATCATAAATCTCATGAGCCAGTACCAAATCTGGAAGGCTGGCAAATCCACGCCAATAGCAGTGCCAGACCCACGTCTCAACCGCGACGACGACGATTGTGCTCGTGGGGGGTGGGGGGGTGGGGAGGGATTGGGGATCTGCAGGAGACGAAACAAAATCGGGGGGTAGTACCAGTACCAACCAAACTAGAAGAGGAAGCCAGATCCACGGTTGTACGAGTACCTGATTCGCCGGCGGATGGCTCCTGGGAGTTGCGGAATCGGCGGAAGTGGGGAGATCCGGCAAGGGCTTCGGTTGCTCTTGTGGAGGCTACGCAGCGTACACCGCCGCAGCGGTCGGTGGGCGAGGAGAGGATGAGGGAGACGACGTCCGTGCGGTCGCGCCAACGGAAGAGCAGTTGCCGATTCGCCGGAATAGCGAGCGGAGAGAGACTCGCCAAATGTAGCGAGTCTCTCTCCCCTCGCTAAATTTAGGGAGCCCTCTACCGAGTCTGTTGGAGACAGCGAGATGAGATGAATCGGTAAAATATGGAGATGGGGAGCTGAATAGGAAGTCTCTTGGAGATGCTCTAAGAGCATCTCCAGCAGAGCCCCTAAACCAGCCCCTAAACTTTAAAATAGGGGGTGTAGTAAAAAAAACAGATCCAGCAGGGCCCCAACTCAAGCCCCTAAAATTAGGAGGCCCCTAAATTTGCCTCCTCAGCCCCAATTCCCAGGGGGCCCCAACTCAAGCCCCTAAAATTAGGATGCCTCTAAATTTACCTCCTAAGCCCCAATTCCCAGGGACACGAGTACAACCTCTATTATTGAAGATAGGGAAATACATGAGAGGCTTCGAAAATTTTATCATGTTTTGAAAATTTTAAATTTAAATTTGAAATATCATGTTTTTAAATTGTAAATGTTAATATGCTTATGTTTTATGTATTACAAATATTTTTGATTGAATTTTAGTGGTGTCAAATGAAGATTATACATAGCGGATATGTCAAAATAGGAGAAAAAGTAAAATAGGGGCTGAGATTTAGGGGTTGTTGCTGGACTTGTGCTCTGAAAACAGGGCCCCAAAAAATAGGGGGAGTCCCTAAATCCAAAATAGGGGCCCTGTTTTAGGGGCCCTTGCTGGAGATGCTCTAACTCCCCTTACACCTACTCCATCAACCAAACCCATCCCAGCCGTCCGTTCCCTCCATGGGTCGCTTTTTACTTTTTACTAGTAAGGTGCCCGTGCGTTGCAACGGTATCTACATTTTGAACGGCTGTCCTGCTATTACGATAACATGAAACAAGAAAAAAATATGTTGTGCAAATAATACATTAATCAAATGTAACATAAATCATAACGATATTCTCCATTGTTTAGTGTAGCATATCATTACAAAACTCATCTACGAGGTGAGGACTTCTTTGTAGACTATATTCTTGGTTACTGTGCAGGCCGAATTGAAGCTCCCATCATTACTTGGTGCAGCAAGTATTTTAAGATTACTTCTAGCGGTTGCTCGTGATAGGGCGACATAGAGTTGACCATGGGAGAAAACCGAATTAGGAAGGTAGACCCCAACATGTGGGATTGTTTGACCTGCTTTATTGATGGTCATGGCGAAACTCAATCTGATAGGAAATTGTTTCCTCTTAAACTTAAAGGGAAACAGTTCATCGTCGACGGGCACAAAGGTATCCGTGGAAGAAAAACTCTCTTTCCAAAGATGTTGTCCCAAAGACAATTTCGGCATCGATGGTGTTTCTTTGGAATGCTCGGACTATCAACCTTGTCCCATTACATAACCCATTAGTGGATCAAGATTTCTAAGTAAAATCACAGGGCAATTAACCTTTAACTTGAGAACATGAGGTGGTAGTCCATTTGGTGTGAGAGAATTCAAGAATTACGGGGATAGTAGTTGTTAGGATCATCCTCTGCAGAATCATAGCTATGATAGACCATCTCGTCTCCAGAAAGCGTTCAATAAGCTTCATCTTTATGCCATCGACGTCCCCATTCCTCATCGACAAAAGAGCTCGTGATGTTATGTAGTCTGGATTGGACATGTTTGTTGCTAACATTGGAAAGACTCTATCAATTAGATCTTCAATGTCGATTCTACACCTTTGCAAGGCACATATATTTCATTAGGTAAGTGTATGTAATCATCTCTAACTGTTTGTTCCGTGCCATTTCCAATACGCAGTGGGTAGTCAGAAAACCATGGATCTGATTGGGCCCTCATATTACGAACAAGCCTCAGTTGTTGCATTTTTCCCATAGGTAAGATCTACGTAAAGTTGCATTTATTATTTGTGCCCTTGTCCCCTTCGTATTACAAGCTGGAAGGACCTGCCTAAAGTCACCACCGAAAACTATTGTCTTTCCTCCAAATGGTACATCAGGCTTTTCCATGATGTCTCTCATGCTATTATCAAGTGCCTCGATTGCTTGTCTTTTTGTCATGGAAGCCTCATCCCATAATATAAGTGAAGCTAATCGAAGAAGCTTAGCCGTCCCACTCTGCTTGGTGAAGTTACACACCCCGCCGTCTTGTACACTCAGTGGTATCTTAAATCTTGAGTGTGCAGTCCTGCCACCGGGCATGATGGACGCAAAGAACACCGGGATGTTGCAAGAGCAACAGCCTATCTTTCCCTCACTACGAACTCTTGCTAGCGAGCTTTGTACAGAATGTCTTTCCGGTCCCACAGGGCCATCAACAAAGAATACACCTCCACTTTATCGTTATCAACATATGATAGTATTTTGTCATAAGCATACCGTTGTTCGAGATTGAGAGATGATGCGCCGAGGCGTGCTCATGATCTACCTCAGTAGAGCTCTCTTCAAATATCTCCCTTACCTCACCAGACATGGTGTCATGTGACTCTTCGATATCAGGAAGAGGGTATGATGTTATATCCTTACCCATCGACTGTAGCATATTTCTAATATCCAACAGTACCATCTGTTCAAGCGCATGTGAATTCATTTGTGATCGTCGAAAATCATCGGACATTGCTTCTAGGTGTTTGTTCGAGTCCACGAACATCGCTAGGTTCACGAACACCAATATTGTAGCGAATAGCCTTCAAGAGACGATGGCATATGGAAGACTTCGGCCTCTGTGAGGCAATCATCGAGGCTATCGTCGGCCTCGATAAGTCCTCTTTTCTCGGCTTCTCGAAAGGTAGGGTATACAACACTATCCACAGTCCTTAGATGCTCATATGAAGTAGCACTGCCATGTGGTTTAATAGCACTCTTAGGTAATATCTCTCTCCCTCCGAGGATGTCCGAGATGATCCTCCCAATTTGTGTGCGTTGTTCTCTCACTTTCCATTCCTTCTTACATGCTTGCCAAAGCGCATATCTTTGGAAAATCCCTATATAGTATGCTTCGTGCCCACATGAAGTCTCGATTTGCCTTAAAATACTCGATCAACATGGTTTTGAGGCACCTTGTTGGTTCAAGACATGACGTACGTCTGCATTCTCTCGGAAGGACACGAGATGCATGTTCGGGAGATGAAGTTGCAGTTGTAGCACAGGCGGAGAGATCCCACTGAGATCGAATCCAAAGATTCTCCATAATGCCTCTGGTGGGGTTACCCATCTAGCTTCCCTAAAGTCATTAATCTCATCAATTTCACCACTGCTATCGGCCTCATTGACAGAAACAGATGCTCTATCATGCCCCTTGTAGATGTACTTGTAAAGATACTTGACGGCCTTAATGCTTGAGCAAACCTCAGCGTTGATGTGGCAATCATACCTTCTTAGGAGAAAAGGATTGTATGGCACGACCCACCTATTGTCCAAATCATGCCCTCTTACATGTACAGTCTGATTGTCAGCTCGTCTTCTGTAGATGGGGTAGGAGTCCCTTCCCTGGAGAGTCGTATTGGTAAACTGGCGTGGATAATAACATTTACAGCTGTTGTTTATCATGCATACATTCTTGGGGTTTAGCGAACCACACGGGCCATGCATCATATGTTTGACTACCATTGCATGAAGCTCTGGATAGCTATCCTTATTTGGAAGTTCTGCTGAGATGACTGTGTCATACTGTTCTGGACATGTTAGTTTATAGCCTGATTGCATTATAAGGAGAAGGTGAACATGTGGTAGACCTCTTTTTGGAACTCGATGACATGGACATGTGCTACCACAACACCAAGGATGTGATTATGGAATAGCTGAAACTTGAGATCCTCTAGTTTGGCTCTAAATACTCGTACAACAAGATCAGACGATCTTGTGGTGTTTGGCCAGGTTCGAGCTCCACGATTATTTCTTCCCAATTTGGGTTGCAAGTCATGGTGAGGAAGATGTCCGGCTTACCATACTTTTGCACCAAAGCCATAGCATCCATATATCGACGCCTCATATCCCTCCCACCACCAATAAACGATCTTTGGGAGGACCCATCTTTGCCCATTGCAGCCGCTCGATTTTCCCGGCAGACAAGCTATCCATTAGGCCTTGGTAAAGATCTGCGCGTATTTTTGCCTGGTTGTTTAAGATGTAGTTCAAGCGTGTTGTCTCTAGCTTTATGTAGGTATCAATCGCAAATTCTTTGGAATAAGCGCTTCCCATGCAAGACGATGTTGAAGATTCCACGACGCATTTGGAATTTATAGCAATAGTATTCTCGCATCGTAACACACAACCGGCTATTAGTGTCCGCCAAAAAGAGTAAAATGGACACACAATTAATAAATTGACTCATACCATGACAAAATGAATAAAGCGTAGTTATATCACTTCTCTAACACAGGTTGCCACCATTGCGGACTTCGACATCGATTACTTGGTTGATATCGACACCTACTTTTGGTATATCAAGATGCCAACCAAGCTCCTCGTGGGAAGAAGAGAGGATATGACAAAGGGTCATAGCACCCATGATGAGGCCTGATTGAATAATACGTGTTGTTATTACCAAAAAGAGTTATGTTGCGATCAAAATGCCTATGCAACTCGTTCCCCTCGACCCATATAGCAGCCACCTCTGATGTTATTGGTCTATTATAGGTTCTTTGGTCTAGTTTGTACTCTGTATTTAGTAGAATACGATATTCATCTATGTCTTCAACTTGCCCTAAGCTCCTGAATGTTTCGGAGTAGGGATTGTCTCTTAAGATGTTGACCAGACTTCTAATGATGTTCCTGTCTCTTGCTTTGTATGACTTATCTCTACTGCATCGAAAACGATGCAACAAGGTAGGATCATCATCATAGAAGTATAGCTGCAAGTGGCTTGGGTTATCATCTCGTTGACCGAATGAGTGTATGTTGTGGTACATTTGTCCGTGAGCTCGAAAAGTGTACACTCCATTTCTTGAACTTGCGAGGTCATGGTCAAGTTGGACACAGAGCGTGGTGAAAGAAAAATGACCATTGAAATATCTAATATTTTCCTGAAAATGCTGTGATTCAAGTCCCACACTCGTGTATAGCAGTCGAAGCTCTTCAGGTGGTTCTGGCATCTCTAATTTTACTTTCCCATTACTGCAACAAAATCCCAATGATTCATATTCAAACCTTTTTGCACCACAATGTCGGCAATCTAGTTGAGGCTTCAATATATGAGTGCTATCTGGTAGGTTGCAGTAGATAACATCTGTTGTATCAGGGTTGTTGGAGCCAACCCCAGTGCCATTTGTAGCAACAGGGATATTTGAACCCACAACACAATCTGCATTGGGAGTGATACGTCTTGTCGCATTTCGTTGGTTTTGCCGATATCTCCTTGCTACCCTTTGCTTGGGTGTCTGATTTGCATAACGATCCCTATCACGTGCCCGCTTAATTGCAACTTGCTCGGGCGTCATGCTTGCGCGGCGTGCTCTATCACGTTGTCTTCTTGCTTCTGCACGTTTCATCATTTTTTGTAGAGAGGTTAATTATGATATATTGTATTTGCACAATTAGTAAAGTAGATTTTACCATTAGAACTTTCGCCTTGTAATAACCCATCGGATGTGATCGTACTTTGTGTAGGAATTGCAAATGAGGAAGTTAGCTGGTGTGGCTCATCGTCGTCATTTGAAGAACTTTTGCTTGCAACATAGGATGTTTGTTGAATAGAAATTCCAGAAGGGGTGTATAACAAATAATCGGTGCTAGATCTCTTTCGTTTGCGATGTTCATCAACAACTATTAGAAAAACAAAAATCAAAAGTATCACACATGTTTATTAGTATATTAGTTTAATCATGTAGCATAGGACTATAAAGCAAATAATATAATAAGTAAGTTAAAATAGAAACCTTCTTTTCCTTTTCTTGTCCTCATGTTCTTATCCGGCATGCTAGCAATTTCTTTCGTCATGTGTTAAAACCTATAACAGAAATATATATACATACTCAGATGGTAGCATAAATGTAATAATAGCACTAATTTTTCAACTCAATGACAAATAACACACTCACATAACGAATTGCAGTCAATCAATGACAAATGGTTTTATCATTAAAGTTGTTAAACTTCTATTTTAAGAAAAGAGAAAAGCAAAAGAACAACTAACCAGATAAATTATCAATGCTTTATTATTATTATATACTTGTTTATGTTTCCATATAAATGTTCTGATCCCATTTATTTTATTAACATTTTTCTTAATGTTCATATAAGCATTGACCCATTATTATTTTGTCTGTTTTCTCTCCATCCCATGCCCTTGTTTGGCCCAGCCGCAGGCCCACTGGCCCGACTCACTCCCCTCCTCTACTCCTAATCCCTAATGTCCTAACCCTAAGCCTTATCCTCCCTAGCACTCTGCCGACACGCCGCCGCCCTCTCCCTCATCTCCCTCTCTCTCTCTCACGCCATGCCGCTCCCTCACTGCTCTCCTGGCGCGGCGCCTCTCCTCTCCCGACGCCTCCTCTCGCTTCCCTTCCTCCCCTCGCCATCGCCGCCGCCAGATCGGGTGGTGACCGCCCTTTGCCGTTTTCCCTTCCCCTATCAAGCGCGCCAAGGCCAGGGACACGACCAGTCCCTGGCCCCGACGCCCCCTGCTCTCCGGCGCCTCCCCCTCGCTTCCCTTCCTCCCTCGCCATCGCCGCCGCCAGATCGGGTGGCGACCGCCTTCGCCGATTTCCCCTCCTCCTGCTTCCCTTCCTCCCTCGCCATCGCGCGCCCAGATCGGGTGGCGGCGCCGCCGCCGATTTCCCCTCCCCTCTGCGCGCCAGGACACGGCGGTCCCTACCGCCAGACGCCCCTGCTCTCCCGGCGCCGCCCCCTCCTGCTTCCCTTCCTCCCCCTCGCCATCGCCGCCGCCCAGATCGGGTGGCGACCGCCGCCCGCCGATTTCCCCTCCCCCTACTGCGCCGCGCCGCGCCGCGCCAGGGACACGGCGGTCCCTACCGGCCCCGACGCCCCCCTCCGAGCTAAGTACCTCTCCCCTCTCCATCTCTCTCTCTCTGTTTCTCCTTCCTCCTCTCTACTCATCCCACCTTTTATTTTCCCTAGGTTTCCTCGACCCTTTTAATTGGTCATGATTTCATAATGCTGAACCTGGTAGCAGGTCATGGGATGGTCCGAAGCCTATCTCAATTGTTGGTTCAACTGGTTCCATAGGAACACAGGTAAAGGGATAAGTTGCTCACACCGTTGCCTTGTTAGCTGTGCAAATAATGTTGATTGTTGAGACATCAAACCTTTGGTGAATTGGTACATCTGTTTGAAAAATCTGGTTGGTTTTCGTATCGAAGGCTACGTAACCTGTTTATCTGCTGATAACAGTTGATTTTCAAATTAATCAATATGTCTTCCATTGGGCTATTCATTGAAGTTCATAATATGATTGATCGTTATGAAACCAGAGACATTTGATTTTCTTCAATATTAATGCAGTACTTATTGTTTTATCTTTCCATTTTTTGCATAACTTAAAGACATTGGACATAGTTGTGGAGAATCCTGATAAATTCCAAGTTGTTGCTCTTGCTGCTGGCTCCAATGTGACTCTTCTAGCTGATCAGGTACGATGATATTGTGAGTAGCTAGATTCTTCCCTTTCACCCTTTTTTCGAACTTGTAAGAGATCATTATTCACTCATTTGAGCATTATGTTACTATTTGATTTAACAGGTCAAAACATTCAAACCAAAGTCAAGTTCTTTGTAAGGAACGATTCATTAGTTGATGAGTGAAGGAGGCCTTAGCTGATTGTGAAGAGAAGCCAGAAATTATTCCTGGGTAGCAAGGTGTCATAGAGGTAAGACATTTCCTATGACTATGATCCTATATGTTTGAATAACTGATCCTTTGCTCTAAGTTTCGCAAATGTTCAACTCTTCAATAATTAGGTCGCTCGCCACCCAGATGTGGTTACAATTGTTACCGGGATAGTAGGGTGTGCAGGATTGAAGGTAACTTTCTTTTTTATATTGCATTATTTTTTTGTTCTTTTTTTATGTTAGGTGTTAATGTTACAAAATCGACTGTTGTTTGTCAAGTATTTTGAAGAATTTATTGAGCACAGAAACGAAGAGATATGTGCTTAAATGATACGTTCCTAGTGTTATCTCACCAAAACATTAGGCCATCCAGGCATCCATTACATGGTTATAAAAGCGTAATCTTGTACCACTCGTAATATAATTCAGACATGTCACTTGGCTGCATGAGGGTATGCACAAGTGTTTTTAAAGGGGAGTATATGTTGGAATTGGATGGACTCATGTGGGCTTTATTTTTTTATTTTGTAGAGTTAATGATTATCTATAAAATGGTCCTAGCAATTTGAACTATTTTTGGTTGTTAACATAGTTATGAGGCATTAGAAAGAAAGTTTGATATGCAACAACCTAATTGGTGGTGGTACATATATCCAATATCCTATTCTTATCTTTTTAGAACCATGGTCCATGGCCCCTTTTGTGGATTATACTGCAATATCAGGAGACCCATGATGCCTCGATGGTGCTACTTTCAGACTGCATTATCTTATTTTATTATGGATGGATGTAAGCGAATGAGATATAGCCAGTTGTTTATGAATGTAAACTAAAACTCCCTTACCTTATTTTCTTTGTTCCATCAGCCTACAGTTTCTGCAATTGAAGCTGGGAAAGACATAGCATTGGCAAACAAAGAGACACACAAACACAAAGTAAAAATACTTCCTGCTGATTCAGAGCACTCGGCAATATTTCAGGTATCACACAAAATGATTACTTGTTATTACGGTTAATTGTTTCATCATGAAGCGAGTTCGCTGTAAGGTTGGGATAGTTAGGTATGTACATGGCAGTGGGTGTTGAAACAAACTCTAATATATTAGTGGCTTCATCAGTGGAACTTGAGACATTTTGACAGTACGATTTATGTTGGTTATTGTGGTTTCGTTTGCTTATTATCATATGCTGATTTAGAGTTTGCTTCTCCTTTCCTAGTGCATACAAGGCTTATCCGAAGGAGCACCGTAGTGTTATTCTCGATTGCATCGGTGGTGGTTTCAGGTTAGTTTTCTGTCATATCTCTTCTATATTTGCATGTTGTACTTCGGAAGCATTGAACTAACATCTTCAAGTGATGATGACAGTGGGCCATTGACAGTGAAAGAAGCAAAAGTTGTCGATCTTGTAAAGCACCCAAACCGGAATATGGGGAAGAAGATCACAAGAGACTCGCTACGTTATTCAACAAGGTGTTAAGAGTTTCACGAAAATTTTGGAAATCTACTTAAATCTTATTCGGTTGTATTAAACACTAAAGTGATAACTTGGTTCTTACAGGGTTTAGAAGTTATTGAAGCACACTATTTATTTGGTGCCGAATACGATAACATTGAGATTGTAATTCACCCCCAGTCTATCATACACTCTATGGTTGAAACCCAGGTGAGTCGTACAATACGGTTATCTATTTTACTAAGAAGCAAATGTATAGGGATTCTGTTCAAGTTCACTGCTTCCTAAACTGTAACACATGCGTGCTTAATCCTTATATGGTCTGTCTTGTTGTTTTGATTTTTTTCCCCTCTAGTATTGGTGCATGTGGAACATCTGAAAGGTAATGTTAGGTTTACGGTTTCTTCATGTCCTTTAGGTTATAATATGCTAAACTGTTCCAGTAAGAGTTTACACATACAGTTTATATTATATGGTTTTGTACAATCATGCTTAAGGCATAACAAAAAGAAAAGTTTTTGCCCTTGTGTATGGTGGTTACTGGAATGTTTAGTTTACCTGAGAGATGACTAATTGTTGTAATGGGTGGTAATGTTCCAAGTCTTGATAATGGGTTGTAATGTAGTTAATATTGTGCTCTTCTCATAAGTACAAACTCCAAACAACGATAGTATAGTTTCAACATAAACAAACACAATAAAATAAAACATCCAAGAGGACAGTTAGAAAACACACTTGCAGCTAAAATAAAACATCCAAGAGGACAGTTACAAAACACACTTGCAGCTAAAATAAAACATCCAAGAGGACAGTTACAAAACACACTTGCAGCCATCACACTCAAACCACAGTTGCTAGATATGCCCATCTATTTTCAACAAATCTGGTCACAAATCCGAGATCGATAACTCCCATGACTAACGAAGTCGTAAAGTTGCATGTTACAATAGAAATGTTTTGGTTAATATATTTGGTTTACATATTACAAATTTTTAATGAGTACTTATGCTATATAGAGACTTTTATTTATTTATGATACTGCAACTACTTACTCTCGAGGTCACGTGTCTCATGATGACTTGGATTAAATGAAAATGTTGTGTGGTCTGAAGTCTCCAAGCACCCTATTATCGAGAATTGAAAATTTTTAGTTATTGCAATTAAAACAAAGTTGCTTATATAGTAGAGACATGGAATCACGTACCATGTCTGTTATTTTTTTTAGCATAGTTCCTAAGACAATGTGCTTGCCAGCACAAGCTGATTCCCAGCAGGCTGCGTGACGAGTCAAATGTTGACACCAAATGCCAACAATTAAAAGGTTGAACCTATAAATTAAACATAGAAAAATATAAAATTGTGTTATATCTACATATAATCATTGTATATTTTTGACAATGAATTGTTGCTTTCTATCAACTATAGGTACCTTGTGTCCATTAGTGTGACCTCTCTGTAAAGATTAGGTCCGAAATGCTCCAGTTGACCCCAGTGTACAGCTATTCCAGCTATGTCTACGCCAATGATTGTTAGACAAATTTAGAAATTCTCTTTTATCAATATATGTAACTAATTAAGATGCAATGTACGACAGCTTACCTACAAAAGTCTTGTTAGGACGATGGTGCACTTCAGTGAAAGACATAAGATGCTTTGGGTACCGTGGAAACTGAATTGGCACATTGTAAGGCTCAACACTTGTGTGTCGCTTGAAAACACATTCATATGGGTTTGCTATGCTTCTGAACTGAACCTCCCCATAGTTTGGTTGGAATTGCACCCGATGAATGGTATAGCTATGTCCTTCATTGAGTAGCATGTTAAAAGTATCAACACTATCCCTTGAGATGGCTTCAATCTTTGATCCCTTCAAACACAAATTCAAACAATATTAGCTTGTGATAGAATTATTTTGTTACTATTATTAGCATTCACTATTTTTGGAACTTACAGTCGTATCCATGAGGATAAATCGTTGAAGATTGCCATGATCTTCAACATGGAACTTGACGTCCACTCTAACAACAATACTCCATAATCTGTCTACGTCCCATAATTCAAGGTCGTCGAAATTTTTAAACCTTGTAAAGTAAGGAGCGCATTTTAGCTTTATATTGCTTTATGTTTTATTGTAGGTTAATTTCGATAGATCATAAACTAACATAGTCACCACCGGTTGTCCAGAGAAGCCCGCATACAATCTCTTTCGACTAACATTCGTTGGTTCCATTTATCTAAAAAATATATATTTAGGAAATATGTTAGACTGCGAAGAACAAAATATAACCAATATAATATATACAAAGTCTACTTGTATTCAACAGGGATCGAGCACATAAAAGTCTACAGTTTAACCAGGGAATGAAGAAAAGAAATGACCAAAAGCCAAAACATTGGAGTTCAACAGGGATACTAAATGAAAACAAATGTAGATGATAGTACAAACAAAATATAACCAGTATAATATATACAAAGTCTACTTGTATTTACTCTAAAAGGAAGTAATTTAAATTTAGAACATTCGTGCTGTATAAGAACCCATGAAGCAAACACTTCAAAAGTGTGCCCTATTGTGTGATAATAAGTGTGTGATGAAAATTGCAAATAATCTGGTTCAAAACTCATGTACAAAGCACATTGATATCCATCATCATTTCCTTAGGGATTATGCAAAAGGTGATATTGTGCTAAGCCATGTTCGACCCAAAGATCAACTTTTGAATATTTTCACCAAACTCTTATATGAGGCCCACATTTGTAAGTTGCAGGGTAAGTTAAATCTCTACTATATGACTCTAACGTTGGATGAACTTGTTTACTTTCTTGTAAGACATATGCTTTGCATGTGTATGCTTGTAGGTTTGGATCTTACTCGATTTGGTTTTTGTGAGCTTAAATGGGATGATCACACTTAGGGGGGTGCATTATATACCTCTCATGCATTATTTGTTTATTGGTTTTGCTCCTGCGTGCTTCCAGAATCCACACTCCTTAAAGGGTTTCCATATTCCTCCTAATGGAGCGGCTGCATTTCAGTCTTATAGAGTTTAGGAGTGATATTCTGATTGTATTCCTTAATATGCATATATCTCTATGTTGTAGTTTGTGTTTTGCTTTCCTTTGTCGATTATCATCATTTCTTGACTTATTTTGTAAGGTTTGCAGTTTCTACATTAACATTTATCCTTTTTCTGCTGCAGTTGTGTTCCTCTGTACAATTTCAGCTACATGTATACTTACTTGATGGCTTCACCTAAAAGTTTTGTAGATAGGTAAAGGAAGAAGACTATCTGTGACCTTGCAACCCTAAAACTTACCTAGAAGATGCACTGTTTCAATTTTTACTTCTCAAAATTAGTCATTTTGTCTTTTTAGTTTCATTGATAAGGCGGGAAAGCGTCATAATCCAAAAATGTCTCCTGCCATTGCAAAGGATAAATGGAGGAAAGGATCCCAGGTTCTTGTGGACATTTGTCAGCTTTCTTATTCTTACAGATTTTGCATACTTATTTAAGAGTTTTACTCTTAAGTCCATCTGCCCTCTCATTTCAGTGGGTAATGTTAATCAGAAAGCATGCAGAAGTTGTTGTTGGCGATGAACATGTCTTTCAAGTATTCAGGAAGCATTGTAAGGTATGTTGCTTTGCTGTTCATGTTGACACTGGGATGTCTGCTTAGTTTGATTTTACTATTTCGAATCCTTGACCTTCTTTAAGTTCAAGATAAATAATTGTTAAATGGCTTTTTCGATGTATCTGTTTCAGTTTCTATTCATTTCTAGAGCCTTGGGCACTGGAACTTTCAACTGGTTGAACAAAAATGTTAGCTATAGGTGTCCCTTTATTGAGATACATGGGATGAGAGACTGGCCTTTTTCATTCCCTATTCTGGAGATATGGCCTTGTTCATGGTGGCATTCATTGGACCCATTCATTTTCATCTCCAACTCATTTGGTTCATGCTCTTCAAAATTAAAAGGCTGTTGCAAATTTATAAGCATAATATACTCAATTATGCCCAAACATGTGTTTCCTTGAGTACTTTTGGTTTGTGGCATGGAATATAAATCTCAATTTATTCTGCTTTTTCTTTGCTTTTCTATATAGGCTGGTCATTTGGCTAGATCAAATAATCTAAGTGAGTCGGGTGATCCGAGGTACTCGCATCATCAAACTCACCAAATAATCGACTTATGTGGGAAACCTAATGATGTCTTATCTCACTTCTAGATATAATCTAGAGCACTGGATAATGTTTTTTTTGTCATTTTGGAGGGTCATTATGCAGTACTACTAAGCATAAGAATAATAAGAAACATTATGCAATACATTACATTATCTCTACTAAATGAAATTTCTTGCTACTAAGCAGTACATGTGTCTTATCTCACTTCTAGTCTAGATATAATCTAGAGCACTGGATAATGTTTTTTTTGTCATTTTGGAGGGTCATTATGCAGTACTACTAAGCATAAGAATAAGAAACACATTATGCAGTACATTACATTATCTCTACTAAATGAAATTTGTTGCTACTAAGCAGTACATTATGCAGTGTACTAAGCATAACCATGAAGCATAAGAACCAGCACTACTAACCTTGATTGGTTTCACCCTTGCGGTCCGTTGCATGCAGGGAGGGCGTAGATGGAAGACGTCCAGGGAGGGCGTAGATGGAGTACTTGATGCACTGTAAAGCCAACAAAGAGGTTTTGTTCACTCTCTTTCTATCAACATCATTGAACTGAGATTGTAAATTCTATAGATAGATAATCCTGTTCTGTGAGATAGGTTTGCACTTATCCTCAAACTCTGTGTGCATGGTTGATATTGGTTCATCGCAGTGTCTACATTTGTATATATCAAATTGAACTGAACTTCAGGGAGGAACTAAGCAGTACATCATTGAATTGAACTGGATTGTATATATTGGTTCATCGTTGTAGCATTCAGGGAGGAACTTCAGTTGCGAATGGTTGATATCGAATTGAACTTGCATGGGAGGAAGCATGAGGACCAACCTTGCAGGGAGGAACTTCAGTTGCGGCCAGGCAGACGCCAAGGTCTTGCTGCGGATGGAAGATGGAAGACCCCAGTTTCTTGGCTGCGAATGGTAATCTGGCCAATAGGGCACTATTTCTTTCAATCGTTGTAGCATTCAGGGAGGAACTTCAGTTGCGAATGGTTCATATCGAATTGAACTTGCATGGCAGGAAGCATGAGGACCAACCTTACAGGGAGGAACTTCAGTTGCGGCCAGGCAGACGCCAAGGTCTTGCTGCGGATGGAAGATGGAAGACCCCAGTGTCTTGGCTGCGAATGGTAATCTGGCCAATAGGGCAGGGCAGAACGCTAGAACCCCAGTGTCTTGGCTGCGAATGGAAGACCCCAGTTCTCTACTATATACGCCAGGGCAGAACGCTAGTAGTAAATGGGCAGAATGCTTCGTTTATTGTGTATGCATGATATTTCTTTCAAATCCACGCTGGAAGCGGGAACTGGGGATGGAAACTGGAATTTTTTGAATTTTCGTATGTAAATGAAAGCTAATCAGGACGCTTCGTTTCCTGTGTATGCATGATCACTAATGAAGTTGTATTTCTTTCAAATTGACGATGGAAGCGGGAATGACTTGGTTTTGAAATTTTCCTGTTTTGCATTCAACTGGAAACGAAGCTAATGAAAGCTAATAATAACGTTCAAAATGAAGTGGGAAGCTAATGGTGGGAAGCTAATGAAAGCTAATAAAAGCCAGACGTGGGAAGAAAGTCCCTCTTTATATAGTAGAGAAGCTAATAATGACGTTCAAAATGAAGTGGGAAGCTAATGGTGGGAAGCTAATGAAAGCTAATAAAAGCCAGACGTGGGAAGAAAGTCCCTCTTTATATAGTAGAGACTAGCAGTCTCCCTTCAAACGAATCTCGAGGCAACTAGGCTGCGCAACCGAGCCTTGCCGACGACCCCAAGTACGATCTGATCCGTCCGTATGGTCAACGGTCAACATCTGCACGAATCTCGTAGAAGCGTTCGATTCAACAAATCCTTCTCCCCTCCGTCCTCCCCTTCCTCCACGGCGACACAACAACACGTCGTCGCCGACGACCACCACCAAACTACGCCTCTCCATTACGACGCCGCACGGTTCCTTCCTTCTGGAAGCTTCCAGAAAGGCCTTCCCTCGGATTCTTCTCGAAGCACCGCACACATTCTCCTCGCCTCTTCGAGATCTCTCCGGCCTCCTCCCGCGAAGAGAAATATCGCGTTGATCCGTGAGGAGGAGGCTTCTGGAAGGTTCTTCGCTGTCGGGGAGGTATGGCGGTAGCGGCACCGCTGCCACAGACGATGGAGGCGCTGACGCGGCGGGCGACCATGCTGCGCGACTCGCTGCAGAAGAGCCAGGGGAACACGGAGTGCATGGTCACCATCCTGGGCTCCTTCGACCACCGCCTCTCCGCGCTCGAGGCCGCCATGCGCCCCACCCAGGTCCCCATCCCGTCCTCCCAATTTGAATCATTTCAGTTTGATTCGGCAAATTTTGAGACAGACTGATATGAATAGCCTGCATGATTCTAAATTTGGGTTACAGGTGAGGACGCACGCGATCCGGATGGCGCATGAGAACATAGACAAGACGCTCAAGGCAGCGGACGGCATCCTCTCGCAGTTTGACCTTGCCCGTCGGGTGCGTGAACTAATCCCCCGTGAAATTGCCAACATTTTAGCTTAGTTTAGTGGTGAATTTGATGTGTTTGGGTTGGAAGAGGTTGTGTCATTGTGTGGATCTGAAGGGGATTGGGTGTACCAAATGTGCGCCGGGGATTTGCACTGATTTCTTGTTAAATTGCCGAATTTTGTGCTGAATCGGGTGATGAGTTAATTAGTTTGGGTTAAAATGTGTTGCAGATTTAATCTATATAGGCAGCTAATTAGGTTCAACGCTGGCGAAACATGGTTTTTCAGTGGTAAAAAATTTACCGCTGATAAGCTTCTGTTCTTTAGGAGATTCATTGAGTAATATGCACTTTTAGGGGATTAGTTTGGGTTGCTGTTAGATGGTTGTACCATTTCTTATGAAGAGATTCTTATCTTTATATAATATTTCTACATAAAATTGGTAGCTAATTGAACTCGTTACGAATATACGAGTTTTGCACGCTACTGAAAACTGGCTTTGAGTTGGTCAAGTTTCGAGTCCTGACTCTGGAATTCTGGCAGATTTACTAAGTTTGTGTAAATGTTGCTTTCGAGCTTTAGGCTGAGGCAGCGATATTGAGGGGTCCCCATGAGGATTTAGAGAGCTACCTGGAGGCAGTGGATGTGTTGAAAGGCATCGTTCGTTTCTTTTCCTCAAATAAGAACTTCAAGAGCAGTGAAGGAGTTCTGAATCATGTCAACAATCTGTTAGCTAAGTCTGCTCTCAAGATCGAAGAGGAATTTAGGCAGCTGATGAGTACGTACAGGCAAGATAATTCTTATTGCACACCCACACTTGAACTATTTTCCTTTTATATTTCTCATATATCAGTAAAAGAACAGTTAATTTATGTTGTTTTATGTGTTCTTTCAGCAAACCTATTGAGCCCGATCGCCTCTTTGATTGTCTTCCCAAGTCTCTGCGGCCATCAAGGGATAGCCCTGAGGCTGATCGAGAGAATGCTAGCCACTCTGAGCATCCATCCAAAAGCTTGGAGACTGCTATATACAGAACCCCAACACTAATTCCTCCAAGAATATTGCCACTCATGAATGACATAGCTCAGCAGTTGGTTCAGGCTGGAAATCAGCAGTCATGCTATAAAATCTACAGGTAGGTTTGGATTATGGTTCCACATATATTTCAAGTTTTCCTACTTTCTTTATCAATTTCTGTATACATCTATCCGGAGTTATTTAACACCATAATTGTGCACAAGTCAAGCTAAATTTGTCCTCTTTCTTCAGAGATTCCCGTGCTTCAGCACTAGAAATGTGCCTTCGGAAGCTTGGAGTAGAAAAGCTTAGTAAAGAAGATGTACAAAAGATGCAATGGGAGGCTTTGGAGGCTAAAATTGGAAACTGGATCCACTTTATGCGAATTGCGGTGAGGATCCTTCTGAAAATAGGTCCGTGTGGTGCATGTTCAGTTAATACTTAAGAATCAAATTAACATATTGTGCTTTTCAAACAGGTAAAATTACTACTAGCAGGAGAAAGAAAAATCTGCGATCACATTTTTGATGGTGTCAACCTTAACAAGGACCAATGTTTTGCTGAATTGACAGCAAATAGTGTTGTGACTCTTCTCAGTTTTGGAGATGCTGTTGTTAAAAGCAAAAGGTCTCCTGAAAAGTTGTTCGTATTGCTAGACATGTATGAAGTAATGCATGAACTTCAATCTGAGGTATTCTGGAAGTTATTTATTGAGGCCTGCCTGTCAAAATTTTAACTTATTCTTTGGCTTGCAGAATTAGCTTGTGTTCTTTTCATGTTATTGTGATTTTCTTGTCAACTTTTAAAATGATGCTTTTGATGATGACTACAAAAACTTTAATGACGCCTTTATTTTATCAGATTGAGGTAATTTTTGAAGGAAAACCTTGCTCTGAGATTCGGGAGGCTGCATTGGGCTTGACCAAGCGCTTGGCTCAAACCGCTCAAGAAACCTTTGCTGATTTTGAGGAGGCAGTTGAAAAGGATGCTTCGAAGACAATTGTTCAGGATGGAACTGTGCATCCTTTGACTAGCTATGTGATTAACTATGTTAAATTCCTATTTGAGTAAGTATTTCCTTTTTCACCTGGTAGTCAAATTCATTGTCGTGTAAAACTGTACATCGTTACAATTTGACTAAGATATGGTGACCATGATGAGTCTACTGTGGTGCTATATGTTTATATCCTTTCAAGAATTATTCTGAACTTACTAATCTCCATTAAGGAGAAAGAATACATTAAGACTAGTTGTTAGAGGAGGTAGAAAGAATTTCAATTGGCAAAACTATAACAGGGAAGAATATATAAATAGTTATACTGAAATTTAGAAAAAAGATCCCCCCCCCCCCCCAACACACACACACAAATTATTATGTAAGTTATTTACACCATTTTTTGACCTTGTTTTTCTTAATAAAATTGGGGAGGTATGTGCCATTTCACTTTCTAGTATGCCTTTGTCTTACATTTTAGTTGTTCTGTATTGGTTTATTCATTAAGCAAGGTCTAACTTGTTGATAATCTTCCAGCTTTTGTTGTTCAAATAGCATACCTAACAAATGTTATTCTTGTATGAACAGTTATCAGTCGACATTGAAGCTACTATTTCAGGAATTCAAAACTGGTAGTGAGACAGAATCTCAACTTGCTGTTGTTACCATGAGGATAATGCAAGCCCTACAGAATAACTTAGACGGAAAATCTAGGCTGTATAAGGATCCTGCATTGACTTACTTATTTCTTATGAACAACATTCACTATATGGTTAGATCTGTTCGCAGGTATGTTTGCCTTTTTGTAGATATGCATCCCATAATATTCAGGCAATCTGCTCATTTAATGATCTCGTGTGTTAAATCAGATCAGAAGCGAAGGATATACTTGGTGATGACTGGATTCAGAGGCATCGTAGGATAGTGCAGCAAAATGCCAATCAGTATAAACGCGTTGCTTGGGCAAAGGTTAGTTGATCAACAAAATCTTCAGTGATTGGGTATACCATATTTCTCTTCTGTTTGGCTGCATGATGTTAGATGTATGTATCTTTTTTCCTTGATCAGATTATTATCTTTAATTATTGTTTAGCAATTAGCATGGTAATTTCTCTGAAGACAATATGGAGAGGTACCTGTTTAAGATATCAAATTATCAATATCCATAAGCACTTATGAGAGTATAATAATGCTCTACCTACTTGCATCTTAGTGCTGGCTGGCTCCAATTTCAGTTGGTTGCATTCCAATAAGAATTTTTATAACTCTAATTCTTAAACTCCAATGAGCTTGAAAAATGCAACTCTAGTAACTATGATCTAATTCTTAAACTTGAAAAATCGCAATGTCTGTCAATTCCTTTTGTGCTTCTAGTATTAAGAAACTTAATATAGACAATTGGACACACGTCATCTTTATTTAGCTCAATCTTGTTAAGTACAACATGTGACAATGCTGAACTGCAGAGAACTTAGTTTACTGTGCATTGCTGTAGTATCTATCTTTGCTGGCAAGGCTTTCTTTCATGTCCTGTGAATTCGATAGTTAATGTATTTGAAGTGCTGTAGTTACATGATTGGACATATTAAATAACAGTTGATTGTAGCTACCCTGCTATTTTTTATTATAGATTCTTCAGACACTTTCCATACAAGGTGCGGGAAGCACTGGTTCTTCAGATCTTAGCAGCAGTGGGGTTTCAAGAGCTATGATCAAAGAACGGTTGGTACCTTGGAAGTGTTTGAGATAAATCATGAATAACAAAATGATTATTTGCAAGACCTTATGCTTTTGCCTTGGCAGGTTTAAATCTTTCAACATGCAATTTGAAGAGCTTCATGCAAAGCAATCTCAATGGCTTGTACCCGATCAAGAATTGCGAGAATCCTTGAGGCTTGCTGTTGCTGAGGTTCTGTTGCCAGCCTATCGATCTTTTGTTAAACGTTTCGGGTATGTTACCTATCACTTCTCCTGATCTCCTAACTAACAGAAATCTTTGACTGTTGTGCTGACCTCCACCAGTAGCTTCCATTAGATCAATACATTGGGTACATCCAGTAATTTAAATTTGAGAATTATATAAGGCCCTAGTACCCTACATTTTACTCCAATTTGTCAACCCCCTACACGAAAAAATTATAAACTCTGGTACTCAACAGAAGATATAATGTACTGCCTCCATCCCGTTAAGTGATTCACTGACTAGTGGGGCCCGATTATCATTAACGCTTTTTTCATCTCAAGACTCCAGCCTAATTTTCTGTGCGTCAACCAGCGATTGGGCTGCATAGTGCACACCTGGTGGAATAATGGCGGGACCGTCGCCATTGATGCAACCTTTAATGTTTCCTGCTGCTTTTCTAAGGATAACGACTGTACTATCCATTTTGACATGCAGTAATCTTGTTGAGAATGGCAAGAACCCACAGAAGTACATCAGATACGGCCCTGAAGTAGTGGACCAACTTTTGGGTGAGTTCTTCGAAGGACAACAATGGGGAGAACGGAAGCGCTGAGCACTGATATTTCTGCAAAGATTTCTGTCGAAGCAATAAACTATTCTTTGCAGGACACGTTGATACACTGCCAATATAGTAACCACAGTTCGACTCAAGCGCCGCTCTGCAAAATAAACAATCTAATCCTGTTTCATTGTCGGCAAGTTAACGTCCTGTTTCATTGTCGGCAAGTTAACGGGTGGGAAGGTGTTTGTTCGCAGCATCAGTACTGATTTATATCAGATGGTTGGTGTTCTATCTTATGCTGGTATTCATAACCTGTAAACCTATTTCTGTTATTAATATTGTTTATGCTGTAAAGTATGTTTCGTTGGTGTAGAATCATCTTGTCTATTGCAATAATTAAGATTGTTGAAGATATGACCAAAGAAGCTAGGAGAGGTTATTTTCCCTTTGTGTGAGAAGGGAAAGACGGGACACGGCTTGTCTTTCCTCTTTGCTTCTTTTTTGTGTTCAAGCTCGAAGAAGAGAAGTGGCTAAGACACCTTTTTCTTTTATCGTTTGTTCACTTTCGATATCGCTAATGGCGGATTAGACAAGGGATTTGCTGGGGTTTAACAAGGTTTGTATGACTGGAACGCCAAGGGGTGAAATGCGTAGGACGGTAGGGAAGAAAAGATGAAGAGCACAGATCAATTCATAATGCCTTGCTGGATTCCTCTTCTCTCCTGAGATGAGCTTATGGCCACCAATTTGACGAGAATGAGAACCAAAGTACACATTACTGTGTAACATGAATACGTGATGTAGATTGTAGAAGACATGAGCCCGTGTATGTTGTCCTTGGACAACTCATGCCACCACTACACTTATGCTTGGATCATGCCGCGGTTCTTCGGCTAGCCAATATAGTTGACGCAAGCCTGATCCGTGGGTGTTCTATGTTCTCCTCGAGCTCATGTTCCGATGTTCCCATATTGCTGACACGTGGGCCTGCTCATGCATTGGCTCATGAGCTTGAGCACTGTGTGGTCCCTGTTTCAGGTTTTCGGCAAGTCTCGTAACAGGGGAACAAAATACGGCTTGAAGCCCTGAACCGGAAGGATCAAACAAGTTGGACCCGTTAAGTATTAACCGTAATTTTTTCCCCTAAAGTATATTGAGGATGCACACTCCGCTTATTACACCAGACGACACAGACATGTGTAAGGTTCAAATTCCCAGTGAAGTTTTAGAAAATCTTTGTTGAGATCTCGGATTTCGGATCCCGAGATCTTAAATCTCGGTTGGATAAATTTTTTTAAAACAATTCAAAATGCTACAGTAATTTTGGGCAATATCTCGGTGATTTTGGCAGAAATCTCGAATATTTTTTTTTTACCGAATTTCAATTTTTATGTGCTGCATTTGATTGAATTTGGGGTCAAGACTATCCACAAAAAAAATTTTGATCATTTTTCAGTTGGTTCAAGTTGACCAAGATATCAGTAATTTGGGCCGAAATCTCGGTGATTTCGGCTAAAATGTCGAAAGTCTCGGTTAAAAAATTCGGATTTGAAATTTTATTTTTGAATTTCGTCTGAATTTTATCTAAAACCTAAGTATTCTTTTTAGCACCCGCGTTCAGTTTTTTTATAGCTACGACGAATACACACGCATTTGGGCGCAGCTGAAGGAAGAAACTTTGTTGGGTGATGAGCTACTTTCTAGGCTATGTGGCTTGATGGGTAGTTACTTGTTGGAGGACTAATTTAACAATTGGTGGCTTTGCTTGGTGCCTGCACAACTAGACTAAACCCTAGACGCACACAGGGACCAGAGAGAGAGAGAGAGAGAGAGAGAGAGAGAGAGAGGGGGTGAGGGTGTAGCACGACACCTCTTTGCAAGGACGTGGTAGCTTATTGAGTCGGTGACACTTTACGTGTGACGTGGGGAATCGGCGATTGCGAGGGCATAATGAGGATATCGAGTGGATGCCGAGGAACCAGTGAGTGCATAGGCATGCGGACGACAAGTAGGTAGGGAAGGCGGCGCGGCGTGAGTCAACGAGTGCCTGGTCGGCTAAGTGGCCTGACCACAACAGCAAATAGGTAATGTGAACTCCTCTTCTGATTTATTTGTTTTTTTGTCAGTTATAAATGTATCAATAGGTTAAATAAAGGCAATAGATGATTTGTTTGATTAATTGATGTTAACTTGTTCATAGATTTACAAAAGTCGAACAAACGAACCTTGAACAGACGAGAACACAACATAAATTGTTTAATATATTTATCTCAATTTAACTTAATTCTAAGCCCATCCTTCATTTTTATCCTGCCATCGCCCCTGGTTCCACCTATAGTTGACTCGCTGCTGGGAGTCAAGACTTTTGGATGGAATTTACGGAAAGCAGTACTGTATCTAGTAACATTATGGTGAAATTCACCGAACATGTTTCGAAAAATATTAGAGATCGAGTTGGGGAAAAAATCTAGAGATCAGAGATCGAGCTGGAAAAAAAGTTTAGAGATAGAGTTGTACACAAATTTCTGCTGACAAAAAATATTTATTCCACGAAAAAAGGAGAAAGGACTTAGACGTAAGAAACGATGACCTGTTTGTTACATTTTTAGACCTGTTCGCTATCCTGAATAATTAGAAAAGGGCTCGTTCGAGATTTGTATTTAACGGGGGATTTTTTTGTAAAGTAATAAACCAGGGACCCGAACGCAATTTAAAAACGCTTTTCTTGCCCTCACAAAAAATCGCGGAGGACCTGTCTGTAAGTTACAGGACCTATCTGTAATTTAAAGAGAAGGGAGGAGCTTTTCGCAAATCGCCATGGGGGTGACATGGAGCCTCCATTGGCCTCCATTCTAAGGCGCTATAAGGGTGTTAATATTTAAAAACGCTTTTCTTGTCCTCACAAAAAATCGCGGAGGATCTGTTTGTAAGTTATAGGAACCTATCTGTAATTTAAAGAGAAGGGAGGAGCTTTTCGCAAATCGCCATGGGGGTGACGTGGAGCCTCGGTTGGCCTCCATTCTTAGGCGCTATAAGGGTGTTAATATTCATGATATCTCTCCACATTCCAAGCATGCCGTCAATGATCCCCTTCCTTTCACGGTACGTTATTCCAGTCCCAGTTTGTATGGCACAAACTAGAGTGAGTTGCGCCCTACACTGCACCATTATATATTAAGGAAAATATGACAAATCAGTCCTTAACTCCATGTTTTTTAGAGCATCTTCAAAGCAAAAAACGAATAGCTAAATTACATAACAATGGCTACCTCTAATCTAGCATGGTTAATATAATAGAGTGCAGAAAATAAAAGGCCATGCAGCTAATTCTTTGAGGGTCCATGTTTATAAAATTGTTCTATAATTTGGAAGAGCCTAACAAACATAAAAATTAAAAATGGTGTCCAGATTACAAGGAAAACTGGAAAACATGGGCATGAAAGGGCTGCACTTCTGATTTTTTTTCTATACCTAAATCATTTACCGTAAATATTAAATATACGTCGTGCTAGTAACTTTCCTCTGGGGCTATTTAGCTAACAGTAATCCCCCTTATCTCTACTATTCTAAAGCAGCACTTGGTGGCAGTGGTCCGTTCTTCCCACGTCATTAATTGCCGTTTAATTGCCTTGCTTAATTGCCCTACGCAAGAAACGAAGCGTTAAAGATAGATGTTTGATCTTGTAAAATAATTTTTTTTTATTTTTTAATCTTTATTTTTTGTTATCAATTTTATTTTTCGTAGCAACGCACGGGCATGTAACTAGTCTAAATCTAAGTACCTGAGAATGAATAGCAGCTGAAATCATAGAGTTTTTTAATACATAACCGAGAAACCATAAAAAATGATATCAAATAGAGCGCTTTATCTTATTTACATAGGGAACATGATAAATAAAAAAGGATAGCTAACATACAATGATGCATCCATACAACTATTAACAAATAATGCATTACTGCCAATTAATTCATTGTATAATCTCTTAAAAAACTCAATTCTATTTTCAGCATTTTGGTTTGCGGAGCTATTGCAAGGAGTCCAATAACATAATATATTTCATTTTGATTGTAGTTATTCCTCAAATAACTAATTAATTAGTGCCAAACCTGAGGGAAGCACATGTTACACTATGGCCCATGTTCCTGATGTGAAGATAAAAGAACCGAACTACAATTGACATTTGTCGTAATCAATGCTTGAATGCCAAAGATTCTACCTGCAAAACACACTACTGTGAAAACTCTCATCACAGATGGTTCACAAACGACATCACAAATGGTTTTGTGAACTGTCTGTAGCAAACTGTCAACGATGACTTATAGTCATCAAAGACGGTTTTCGAACCGTTTGTGAAAAAATTTCATCACAGACGGTTACAAATTAGAATCGTTTGTGATGAGCCCTTTATCCCAGACGGTTCTAGTTTGAAATCATCTGGGATGAGCCATTCATCACAGTCGGTTCCAAACTAGAACCGTCTGTGATAAAGGGTTCATCACAGATGATAAATAACCGTCTGTGATGTTGATTTTACATTTCTCATAGTAATTTTGATTTATTGGCTAGCCGTAGGAAATGCTAACCATGCCCTCTGAAATAAAAGATAGAACAAAGCATCACCAGTATATTATTATGACATACATTTCAGAAATGAACTCGATCGGATCATATATTACAACGTACAATGCATCCATTTTAAAAATCAACTATAATCGCACATTACAATGTACAGCGCATCCATTTCAGAAATCAACTCACATATATAAGAGCCAATTGAATTCAGAACTACAACTAACAAATTCACAACACAAGGTTCACAAATTAATCCAAATGGTATCGAACAAATTCACAACTCATCAGGCGAGGTTTGAGTGGAATTCGCCTTTTGGATTAATGACCTCACGATTCAAGAAGGCACATAGTTGTTCTCGAATACCTAGCAAGTTAGCATGTTTCAACGTAGATTTAGCACATTGCCACACCTATCGATGGGAAGAGTAAAGTCTTTGCGTGTATAAAAATTAATAAGTGAAAACAATTGTTTCAAGATTGGCAAACCTCTATGTCATTGGTCTTCTTTAAACCAACAAGGAGTTGCATGCTGTGGCAAGCGTAGAATCCACATAGGTTAGTGGGCTTTGGCTGCTAGTGGCATTGCCAAAATAAAAATAGGTTAATTAGTTCGAAGGTTTCATTATGGAGTGTGTGAAGGATTATTGCGTATTAGCGGATACCAAAAAGTTATAAGTGTGCTTCAGCTTCGTTGGGACCTTCCTGTGTGGCCCTCCACAAGCTTTGTATACAGAGAATGACGCATCGAGTAAATTTTTGATAGACACCAAGTCGTGGGTGCCATCCTTTTTGGAATCAAGGTAAATTACCCAGTTCTGTCTTAGTATAATTACAAGTACAACCCAGTGAAACCTACACAGGTATGTTGCCATGATCATTCAACCTAACTTCAAGCTGCGTTATATATAGTATAAATCAACAAGTATAGCAACTGGATGAAGCACTTACCCTAGGTTGTGGGGTAAAAGTATGAAGTTTTTATCCCATTGAGCCATCATTACTTTTTCCACGTACTCGTGGACGAGTTGTATATTTTCATTCATGGTTTACTTCGACACCATGTGTGGGTCGAAGAAACCCACGAGTTCATTCCTTGCTTTTGCCTCCATGATCATGTATCTACACACACACACACAAAAATCAAGGATCATATATATATGCCATTTGTCGGTATGACACGAATCTACACTGTAATTGCACACACTTACAATGTCCAGCTATATCAAAACTGTCTTCTCCCTCTTTACATCACAAAGAACAAATTAATGGATCTACACCAAGCTAGATCTAAAAACCATCTTCATTTCTCGCTTTACCAAGCTAGATCCTAAATATAATGCAAATTTGAACCAATTACTAACCTTAAATAACCTAGAACATAAGGATCTACAATTACGACTCTAAATCTAGAGTCACTTTCCACCAGATTGCCTCTCAATCGCAGCCACCTCAAAAAAAGCTCGGAAACCCTAAAAATACAAAGGTCGGGCCGGGCTGTCTAACCTTTTAGCTATTACAGACAATTTTCAAACAAAACCATCTGTGACGAGGCAAGTTTACAGATAGTTTTAAACAAAAACTGTATATGATGAGGCACTGGTTACAGACAGTTTTCAAACAAAACTGTTTGTGATGAGTCAATTACAGACGATTTTAACCAACAACCGTCTATGATGAGACACAATAAATTTTCTCTTAACAAGCGAGCTATCTCTTCGTTTCCCGCGCGCCTTTCGATCAAAACTCTTTGTCTTCATCAGAGAACTTTGTCTCTTCGTCTTCCCGGCCACCTATTAAACCATACATCTTCATCACCGACGCCCGTTACCTTCTGAACTTCTAACTCAATCCTAGCTAGCTCGCGCGCTCTTCTAGCTCTTCATCTGTCTTTGCGATTGTCGGCCGTCTCCTTCATGACAGCTCCTCCTTCTCCCACAATCTCTGCCTCCTCTGCCACTCCATCACCACCCCCGACACCGCTGCTGATCTGCCAATGTGATTCGTTCGTTCCCGGGAAATGCACAACGTGCCACCCTCTCACCGCCTCAACCCCCCGGCGCTTCAGCCACCACTAGTGGAATGAAGCGTGTGTGGGAGGACATGGAGGAGGATGACGAGGAGGCCACCGTCAACCGTTGGGGGAGCACATCGGAGGACAATGACTCCTCCTCCTCTGACTACAACATCAACGATGACGATGCCGACTCCAGCCCCTCGGGCAGCAGCGGCGAGTGGTAATCGCGCGCGCACGCCACTATATATTGTAATTAATATAATGTTTATGTTATACTGTCGGTCCTTCTGCATTACTACAGCTAGTCTATATTTTCAATGCTTCGCTTTCCCTCTATGATTTGTTCCGTGGTTTTAGAGCAAAACGTCCTCAGTTCCTCGATTCATTCCGTGGCGTGATCGAAATCCATCATTGGCTAAACAATCATTTGGTTATGTCATTTTGGGCTTTGCTCTCACCGAAGCTATTGCATTGTTTGCTCCAATGATGACCTTTCTAATCTCATTCATTTTACGATCGCATAAAAAGATTAAAAAAGAAATATGAGAATGTAGTTACAGATGTGAAAAAAGTCAATATCACTCAGTCTGAGTGATCACTGATGGTTTTAAATACAAACCGTCTGTGATGAGTCCCGGACATATCACAGACGGTTGTAACCACGAACCGTCTGTGATAAGGTCCCCCACATCACAAACTATTTTATCCATGAACCGTCCATCTATAGTATGGAACTCATCACAGACGGTTCGTGGATATAACCGTCTATGATATGTCCGAAACTCATCATAGACGGTTTGTGTTTAAAACCGTTAGTAAGGAGATGTCTAATATAACCTCTTTTATAGAAGTGATAGGTAACCTACAAAAGACAGCGAATACAAAAAACAAATCATGCAACTATCACAATTGCATTTCTAGACCTTGCAAACAACGTTATTCTATTGGCCATTGGAGCATATTATGGACGAATAACATAATAACTTATAATAAGAACACCTTTATAAATTAGGAAAAGTAGAAAACCTTGCCTTAATTTGGAAGGTAACGTTGGTCCAAAAAATTCATATTGTCCTAAACCTTCACAAGAAATATCAGTTCAAATGACTTAATACCGTGTAAGACTTTTCGTGGAAATGCAGGTCCTAGTTTCATATTGCCTGAAATATACGACTTTGTTTAGCTACAAAGAGGAGGCTATAGAACATATCGGTGAGGATAATGAACGGTACATGAATTACCTGAGAAGACACACTGTAAGCGAAATTCAATGTCAAACCCATTCCAATTAGCATTAGTACATAAAGTACAAACCCATCTTCAATTTTGGATACCATCTAGGCTACAATTATCTAGCGACAGTATTCTACTATGGACCTTGATTTGTGAAATTCTAGTTCTATCATCTGACTCATGTACTATTGCAATAGTAAGGCTAATGCACGAAGGCATCATTCCTATCCAATTTGTAAGTCAAAGTAACTGCTATTTCTGCACCCCCAAGTGCACACACAAAGACTTGAATAAAATAATATTTCAATTCTACGTAAACAATTTTCAACTCACATAAAAAATGGGTTTGAAATAAAAAAAATTAGGAACTTTCGCTTTAATTAAGATAATTTTCAACTCGATCCTGACAACCTTTGTCCCGAGTTTGAAATTTTCAGCCTGATTTATGAGACTATCAATATAATTTCATAAGCTTTCAACTCAATTTCAAAAATAAATTCAACTCCATTTCGAAACTTTCCACTCAAAATCTCCCTCAAGTTTTAGCCTCTACAACCCACTCTCACCTGAGATTGATGACAGAGGTTGAAGAGTGCGGTCTACAACCCACTATCACCTGAGATTGATGACAGAGGTTGAAGAGTGCGGTGGATTAATGGCACCCTACTCCTCCTTGCGAGAGATTATGGAATTCTGAATGCCAATGGCGTGGGAGGTGCCCGTGCCTTCTTCTCTCCCCTAGGGCTTTCCCCCTAGGGTGAGCGTGGTTCATGGCCGCAAGGATGCCGCCACCTCATCCCTAGGGCTTGTTCCCTAGGGCGCCACCATATCGCCTCACCCCGGGAGGTGGTGGGGAAGAAGGGGAGGCTACCAGGGTAGCAACGGCGATGCAAAAGGCAGGAGGGCAGTGGGGGTGAGGACATTGAAGAAGGAGGCGAGGATTGTCGCGGCGACATGGGAAAGGGGGAAGAGGTTAACGTGAGAGGAGCTAGCCGGGGGCGGAGGTGGTGGTGGTGAGGGCTGTGCGGGCGAAGGGGACATGCAGTTAGGGAGGAGGGCATCGCAACGGTGATAGGGAAAACGAAAGAGGCTCCTTGAGCGCTACGCGGGCCCAGATTTTGTGGCGATGCAAGGGCCTGGCTTTAGGGACGCGTGGACGGTCGGATCGATACCCATATAAAAGATGAGCAGCTCTCGCCAATGGGGACCAGTATGTAATTATGGTAAATACGAGGGCTTCTTCGCAAAATCTGGTGACGTGGTGAGCTCTGGTTATGGCTATCTCTTCCACTGTAAAGAGAAGTAATATGCATTTAGTTAGGTCAACAATACCAGAGAAAGAAAATAAAACAGTGTATGCAAGAGATATGAAAACATTGAGTTGGTCAAGATGAGGAGTCCTTGGAAAAGGTAGCATATGGCTCCCATAATATGTAGAAGGGTGAGTGTGTGTTGTGCCTAGCACATTTTTCCCATTTCCTCTCTGATATGAATGCATCTTTACATCATACTCCATTGGTGACACCATACATATCATCTTCTTAAGAATCACTGTTTCACAATGTAAGGTATGCATAATCCAATCTTATGAATTCTCTTAAATTTGGTAGCTGCACGTATAATCCAATCTCTCCTTTTTTCCTTGAGAAAAACCCAAACCAAGACGAGAATATGCACTAATTTCGTTCTCATAGATACTGTCGATGCACGAAACTCAGAACCTTCTATCGAACTTATGAAAATAATATAGAGGGCAATAACACACCCAAAGATTTTTTTGCCGGGGACATTGAATTTACAAGAGATATGAAAAAAGAATATTTTTTGTTTTGTACTTGGAAGCATGCAGGTCCCCTAATTTAGAATTTTTTTAAAATAATATTATTTTTAATCAAAATTGCAAAAGTAAACGTCGGGAAAACGAAATTATAGAAATATACGTCTGTCACCTATTAGTTGGGCGACACCACTCTATCGTCCAACCAACGGGCGACAGAATAATATCTCGTCGAACAGACGGGCGACTTAAGGAATGTCGCCATTTAAATGGGCGACAAAATAACAGTCACCATATCAATTGGCAACAAATGGTTGTTGCCCTATCAATGGGCGACACAGACCTGGGGACAATTGTGTAAGTTTTATTACGCTCCAAATTGAACGGAATAAATTTCTAAATTTATATTAAGCTATAAGGATCCAGATTATGCAATAAAAATTACTATGTTCCATGTAAATTAAAATTGTTTAAATGAAGTTTAATTAAAGATCCTTTTATGTATTATGAAGGAACCATACAAACCATGGCTCAAAAAATCATGAAATAAATATCACTTATTCGTAGGGTCTTAGATGTCCCATTTTTCCAAAAATCTTTATGAATGAAATCAGTTGAATAAACCAAATAACTATAAGAAGCCTCTCTTACATGAAACAGTTTAGCATTTTCGGCTGGCCGTAAAATATGAAGTTTAAATGTAATTTCTAGGTAGAAGGGACCAGATTTGCTCTTTGATATATGGACTACCATATTCTGGAAAAATATTTTGTTTACACCTTTCTTTGCATCTAAATTCTACTAGTGCAATTACCCTAGTCGACAACAACCCATGATATGAATAGTGTAGGCCAGGAAAACTTTAGCCAAAGTGTTTAAGTCATTACGATCATTGTGAAAAGCATGTAGATGCAGCCAGCAACCTTAGTGCGACAGATACAACGAAAGTTCAGATGATGACATAAGCAACAGATTTTATTACAAGGGCATTACAACAGTGACGACATTGCTAGAAGAACCGACGATAACACTGATTGTCATGGTGGAACAAGTGATCGTTCTGCCTATGTTCGTAGAGTGGGAATGGCGCGCCACATTTTCTACATATTACATCACCCGTCAATCTTTCGCGATTTGTTATCGGACACCGCTCAATCTCTCTTATGAAAGAGCTCCATAGGGGTGTGCAATGCTCCCAGCTGTTGCTGAATGGGTAGCCTATGCCGAACGTCTCTGGGGTATAAAACATAATTTTTTGTTTTTTATGTGGATCTCTTCCCTCCCCTATGTTAATACCACCCGGGTTCCCGGATGGTCTTTGTAATCTCTCAAGGATTTGCTACGTAGTGCGAACCTCAGACGGCTGCTTCCCCTTATCTCTTTCTCTTCGAGAGGAGGAAACCTCTTGCACTTTCGGAGACTTGCCGATATGCCTGCTCTGTTTCGGCTCGCACTCCACTATATGGTGCAACAGGAGTGTGTTGGGCTTGTTGTTATACAACCGGAAGCGTGCCCTGCAATCAATGTAATATGCCCCCTATGGTCGTTGAATAATACCGTAGGCGTACTCGGGGTCTGGCTTTTCTAAGAGGTAGTAGCACCACAGCGAGAGTTGCTCCCCCTAGTTATCCGAGACGGGAAGTTTGAGATGTGGGTGGTACGTCTCCGGGTCCACCCAGTTGAAGTACCGACACCATTCATCCTCGGGTAGAGGGCACCGGTAGAATCTTTGGTCTGCTAGATCCTCGTGGTACGTATCAACCACTGCCTGCAGGCCGTGTTCGCACAATTCGGGGCTTTCGGGGGCAGCAGGTTTCTCCTTTGACTTGAGCAATTTCGCAAGTTTCTTTTTGAAGTCCTGTATGCGATGAAGTGGTTTAGAATGACTACTTTATGAGTGAAACATGAGCATGTCGCATGAAACTCACCGATTGCTTTGTCCCTTGCCCACCGGCCCTTGCCTCCGATAGATCTAGATAGGGGACATATCCCGGCGGCCTCTCCCACCGGGTGAAGTTCTCGGGCGAAGTGGGGTAGGCGTCGTGGCAGTTGTAGATAAATTCGTAGTCACATCGTTCCGGACCGTCGATCCATTGGAAGAAGCAACACCTATCCTCGTGCTAAAAAACAAATAACGATGCATGAAATGGTAGTGTTACCCTAATTTGAATGGACACCAATTGGTTTACCTCGTAGCCACGGCCACAATAGTAGTGAGCACGGGCGACCATACCTCTATGAGTAGACTACATCATCTTCGCCAGAAGGTTACAGTCGCATTTCGGCCGGGGCAACTCTGGTAGAACTGGGACGTCAACGCTACTTGCATCCGGGTATTCGCGGGGGGTTAAGTTTCCCTTGCTGAAGAGGCAACGGTAGAACGACATCGTGCCCTAATTTGTGTAAAGTCGGATGAAGTTTATTGCTGGTCTGGGAGTGTGATGCATCTATCCCTCCCTCGGTCGGTTTTTATAGTGCTGGTGAGGGGCTTCTCCACTTAACTACAACACTTGTCTCTTTATGTATATATCACCCATCATCAAAGCTGCAGCACCTGTCACCCCCTGTGAAAGGCTGCACGGCGTGTCACCCATCATCAAAGCTGCAGCAACTGTCACCCTCTATGAAAGGCTGCAGGACGTGTCACCCATAATCAAAGCTGCAGCACCTGTCACCCTCTGTGAAAGGCTGCAGGGCGTGTCTCCCATCATCAAAGCTGCAGCACCTGTCACCCTCTGTGAAAGGCTGCACGACGTGTCACCCATCATCAAAGCTGCAACACCTGTCACCCCCCGCGAAAGGCTGCACGACGTGTCACCCATCAAGCCAGCGCGCGGTGGGCCCTTTATGGTCTAACTAAAGTGTTTTAAGTCATTACGATCATTGTGAAAAGCACGTAGAGGGAAGCACCGACGAGACTCTTTATTACGGCTAAAAACTGAAATTCGTACCACGAACCAGACTCTTTATTGCATGACATAGAAAAAAAGTAAACATACGTGGCGCAAATAGCCCGAACTAGTTCGCAATTGCAGACAAAATTATTACAAGGAGCAGATCTCAGAAAAAACAGACAACGCAGAGAAGAGAATAATCATCAAAACTGGAAGAAATCGAACCACATTTTCACTTACAGAGTAATTAGGGCATTTATAAAACACCCGACCGTAATTTATCGGCGTGGTGGAGTACAACACATTAGCTTCCACATGGCAATTAGGGCAATCGACCCGCCTTGCATTGGCAAGCGCAAGGGCTCTCCGATTTGCTGAGCTCGATGTTTGAGACATGGCCTTCACACAAGGGAAGAACGATGAAGTGGGATTAGGAATACAAGGATATGACCAAGAGGATGAAGAGGATATGAAATGCTCTTGACGTTTTAGTGTGGAATGAATATGCTGGGCATGCATCCGTATTTATAGCAAGTTTTCGATGGGAGCATGTTTTCCAATTGGTCTGAGAGAGCTGCTGGCAATGTGATGTTAATTCGTGGTTTTTTAGCTTTTTCAGCGTGTTGTCATACCCGCTTTTTTAGCGTGTTGTTACATCTGCTTTTTCAGCTTTTGTCATATCTGCTTTTTCAGCGTGTTGTCATATCTGCTTTTCCAGCTTTTGTCACATCTGTTTTTTCAGCGTGTTGTCATACCTGCTTTTTCGGCTTTTGTCAGCTTTTGTCAATGTGTTGTCATCCACTTCCTGCAGTCCATGCTTGCACAATTCTGGGCTTTCTAGTGGCCCTCCTCATTTTACTCTGTGAAGGTTGGTCGTGCTATATCCTCGTGCCAAGTTTCTTTTTTAAATCCTAAGTGAAACATGAGCAGGTCACATAAAAATCACCGATAGGTTTAACTAAGTGCGTATTTTGAAGGTTTATCTAATTACATATGATTTAAACTACCAACAATAAAAAAATATAGTACCAACAATCATCGATATGATTGAAACTACCAACAATACAAAAACATAACATAGTACCAACAATCACCGATATGATTGAAACTACCAACAATAAAAACAAAAGAAACTATGAACAATGAAAAATAAAAGAAACTAGTGCCGGCCCCTTTTTGGGGCGGCTCCTCGCGGCTCTGTAGTCCTCCTCCGAATCTGACTCCGAGAGTACGTCAGCTGCGTCGGCGCACGATGGACCCTCTGTGGTCTCGCTGGAGGTGTGGCGTACACCGGCTGGTCAGGCTACGCCGGTGGTGGTGGTGGCTGCTGCTGCGCCGACCCAGCCTGCATCGGTGGTGGTGGCTGCCACTGCGACGACCCAGGCTGCGTCGGTGGTGGTGGTGGCTACCACTGCATCGGTGGAGGTGGCGGCTGCCACTGTGCTGACCCAGCCTGCGTCGGTGGTGGCGGCGGCTACCACTGCGACGACCCAGGCTGCGTCGGTGGTGGTGGTGGTATCTGCCACTGCGTCAGTTGTGGTGCCCACTGCTGCTGTGAGGTACCAAGCTAAACTGGGTGTGGATCGATGAGGTACCTCGACACGGTGTCATCCTCTTAGTCCTCCTGATCATCACCCCGCCCATCGTAGTCATCAGCTGCAGGCGGCAACCACGGTATCCGTGTACCTGTAGGAAGTGAAGAATTGTTGAGAGCATTCAAAAAGTGAGTGCAAAACATGAAAAGTGAATGCAAAACATGAAGCAGTACACACCTCCAACACCTCCAGCGTGGAAGGCTGCACCGCCGTGTGAAGAAGAAGCACCTCTGGTGTGGAAGGCTGCACCAGCCGCAGGTCCCCTGCCTGTCCCGAGGGGCACATCGGGGCCCACACTGAGAGGCAGGGGGGATCCTGCCAACTCGAGGGAGCGTGCGGAGCCGTCCTGGAACCTAACGAGCAAGCTGGTGAGGTCCTGTCTGCTCATGACAGGCCGTTGGTCAATCGCGAGAGCATCCTCGATGAGTCCTCGTAGAACCAGCCTAGCATGTCAGTCTGAAAAAGACATCACGAATTAGTTAGCATAGATACGAAATGGTTGTGCATGAAATCGTATATAGGACATAACGTACCGCAGCGTGTAGAGCCGCGTCCATATGGGCGGGATACGTGCCTCTCGCCCTAGGGACGTGCCTACGAGGATCCGGGTCGACGCGTACTAGACGCACACATGTGCGAGAGGTGAACCACTGTCGGTACGCCCGGTATGTCTCCAGGTCGTACGGCGCATCATCAGCATGTACGTCCTCGAGGGCTCTGGCCCACTCCTCGATCCATGGCGCCATCCGTACGTGCCAGGGGGTGGCCCCATGCACCCCCTTCCTAGTCTGGCTGTGGATCAGAAATGAATATAGAAATATTAGATGGCAATACACGATAGTAATTATGGAACATCGATCGAGGGAACTTACGTGTGGGCGACGTGTGGGACCAGACGGCCGACCGGGACTGGGAACTCCTATCGTAGGCCAAACTGCCTCATCACTCGATGGACAATGTAGGCCTCAACATGGACGTCGAACACCAGTAACCGCTGTGTGCACCAGTACGCCGCGTCTCGCGTGCACAGGGTCGATAGGGCACCGCCCGTCACACGAAGCTGGACCTCTGCTTGTGTGTACGACGTCCAGCGCACGTGGTCGTCGGTGAGGTGGTCGAACGCCGTGACGAACTGCAGGTAGCCCAGCTGCACCGTCCTGTGTGCCCACGTAGGCTGTAGTGACAACAGAACATTACCGTTAGTATTCACAAATGTTGAAGCAAAAGTACCAAACTCGTAGTTGCAATATCTTACCCGTTGGTGGCACCAGATGGTGCCCATGGTTGGACCATCGATGTCGTCGTCGCCTGCAGGCTGAAGAGGCTGTAGGTCGATGTCGGGCTGCCCGATCTGGAACCTCTCGTATGCCCACAATTGTACCAGCAGCGGGCATCCTCCGAAGGTCAACTCGTCACTGATCTGGGAACACCCGTCGCAGAGGGCCTGGTACGTGCTGCAGAGGATAGCGGACCCCCAGGAGTACTGCGGCACGTCGTCAAGGGGTGCGTTTGCTATCTCCCTTGCGAACTGGACAAGGTGCCTATCCACGCTATCCCCATGGGAGCTCGTTAACAAGCACCAACCAAACAGCCACAACAGGTACACCTCCAGGTGGCGGCTGACCCTGTACTCGTCCGCTGGCTCGACGATATGCGCAGGCTGCAAAATAGAAGATCACATATTACATGTTATTTTAAGTTGTAATTCAAGAGCACTTATTTTTTCAAAGGCTAGTTGCGTACCACAGCCGCTATCGAGCCACCGCAGATGTCGAGGCCGTGTGTCTTTGGTGAAGCCGTGATACCAGGTGGTCGTAGCACACCCTGGAACCGCTGAAGTAGCTGCGGGCGCCACGTAGGGTCGATGTCCGGGGGCACCACAGCGTCACCGGCGATCGGGAGGCCGAGCAGGTATGACACGTCATGCAAAGTGATCTCCATCTCCCCCACGGGTAGATGGAAGGTGTGAGTCTCCGGCCTCCACCGATCCACCAGAGCGGTGATCAGGGACCTGTCGAATGGGAACCGGCGACCCACATCCTCCACCATCCGGGCGACTGGCAGCAATCCAGAAGCTCGAAGCCTACGAAATAAGAAACATGTAATTAATATCAGTACAACAGTAATAACGATACGACCACAGACATATTGAGAAATCCAAATGCTAATATGTTACCTGGGGATCCAACGAGGATCGAGCGCACAGGCGTACTGCGGTGTCCTCAATCGAAGGACGCCGAGCTGCACAGGATCGCCTCCCTCCTCTGGAAAAGCAGTGGCGAAGTGGGCACGGTGATGACCATCAACGACCTGATCCAACAACTCGAAGGGCCACTCATCATCTCCAGGCTGGTCAGCCATACCTGCAAATTACATAAATGAGAGTTATAATTAAAATGCATATAGAAACGAAAGTGTCTGAAAAAACATAGAAGCATCACAACATTATGTTCAAACATCATAACAATATTTTCAAACAAATACGCACATAAAACTATTCAAGCATCATAAATATAATGAAATAGTTACAATAATTTGCCAATGCACAACACCCACAGCCACATGCAACATGCTTACACACAGGGTTCACACAACACACAGTACATCGATTAAATTGCTTCTCATGTGGTACGTTGGCGTCGTGCAGCACTCCTCCCAGAGGACGATCCATCCCCTATCGTCGTATTGCCATCTCCTCCTTCATCTTCTTCGTTTTGTGCATGGCAATTCTTAAACGTATGTCCTATTTGCTCGCACAACGAACATTTCTTCACGCATTTGCCAGCTTCTGACTCATCCATGTCGTTTCTGATACGTCTTGTTTTTCGACGCCTTGCTTTCCATCTTCTTGCATTAAAATCAGGGACCCAGAACCTTTCATCAGCACTAGTAGTTGTGGTAAAAGAACCCACAAGACCATAACCATAAAACTCCTCACTCCAAGTTGCCATCACCCTTTCCTTCCTAAAATATTCAGATAGATATGTACCAGGTTGCATTCCAAATAAAGCACATGCGGCTATCACATGCGAGCACGCCCTACGTAAAAGGTGGGGCTTGTTACACGAGCGTTTGCAATCAGCCTGTATTATGCACTCCTGGATGACAACCTTCTGGTTGGTTCCACGTTGTCCTTTATTCTTGCAGATCACCTCGAAGCGCAGTGTTCGTGCACTAACTTTTATAGCTCTATGTTTGGCCGCCTTCTGACTCTTCTCATCCATGTATTTACTGATCATGGAAGAGTACAGGAGCTTCTCATCTCTCATCACTATCTCAGCAACTTGATGTCTGTCGATGAAGTATTTGGTTGTGCCTCGCAGCACTCCCTCAACAATTCCCACCAATGGGAGACACCTCATCCCTCTCATTACCCAGTTGTAAACTTCTGCAAAGTTACTGGTCATCACACCGTATCTGGCACCATGTGTGTCATGTAACAATGCCCACTTTTCTTTCGATTCGTGCTTAATCCAGTCCGAGAAACATTTGATTGCCCTTTGCCTTCGACGATGAGTAGTTGTATCATCTTCTGTTGGTAGGGGAAAGAGGCTCCGCTTCATCGTGTGTTTCGCTGCCAGTAGTCTTGTTCGCTTGCTCCTCTTTGTGTTTTCTTGTCAGCTCATCAATATTTTTCCACAGAGTCCGGAACTTGCTCTCCTGGTTCTGCTTACACAGTCTTTTGAACATGTTCATGAGTTCCTTGTTCCTGAATTGCTTGTAGAAGTTTGCGCCCAAATGTCTCATGCACCATCGGCTCTGCAAGTCAGGCCATGGAAATGGCTCCTCTACCCCTGTTTGCAACTGGTTGATCGCACTAAGCAGACCAGCATGCCTGTCGTGCAACACGCACACATCTTGACGAGTTTTGACCACCCCCATCTTCAAGTTCCGTAGGAACCATAACCAACTCTCATAGTTCTCGCTTTCTACAAAGGTGAATGCAACAGACAGAATCTGGTTGTTTCCATCAACGCCCACAGCTATCAATATTTACCCTCTATATATCCCGGTCAAGAATGTGCCGTCCACGCACAACAATGGACGACAGTGATAGAACGCCTTGATGCAAGCTCCGAATGCGAAGAACACTCTCCTCAGATGCCTTTTAGTTGGCCACTTGATTGACAGACAATCTTGATAATCATAGTAAGTGCCAGGATTTCTTCCCTGAATGCAACTGAGCAGTGAGGGCAGATTGTGGTATGAGTCTTCAAACTTTCCAAACCTCATTTCTAAGGCCTTCTGTTTCGCCCTCCATGCCTTCCCATAGCTAATTGTGTACTAATATCTGTTCTCGATAGCTCGGATAATAGCACGGGGCTCAAAACTCAGGTTCTCCACTATCTCTGCGTACATGATGTTCGCGACATACCCGGATGACAGGTTCCTGTGAGCCATCATTGTTTCCTCAATCATACAGCTGTGCTGCTCAACCTTCGAGCATAACCAATGGGTGCCCCATTTGGGCTTGTACGCATGCACTCTCCACGGACACCCATGGATCTCACACACCACGTCGTAGCAGGTCGGGGTGGATTTCTTAACCCTGAAAGTCCTTCTTAATGATAAGGCCCAATCTTTCACAGCGTCCTGTACGACCTCTTTTGTTGTGTACATACTGTTAGGTCTAACCTCATTGTCGCTGTACTGCCAAAGTATATCGTTGCTTTTATTGACAAACAACCTATCAAATTGATGTGTGCTCCACTCGGCTGGCACATGCGGCTCTGTACCACCATCTTCCTCATTTGAGTCGTCGTCTTCCACTTCTGCTATGCTGTACTCACGGTCTTCCTCTTCCATCCTAACTGTTATTTCATCAATTTGCTCACCTTCGTCTACTTGTCCCCGCGCTACTTGTCCAGCATTTTCTTCATCCTCCCCAAATTCAGATTGTTCACCACTTTGGCAAATGACGTCCTCGTTGCGTGCCTGAACATACTGCTTACGGCTAGATCCCCCAATTTCGGTGTCACCAAAACTTAACTCATTTTGAGGCTAACTACACTCACCACCGTCCAACTGATGCTGGGGGGCAACATCCTTGCCATATGCTTGCACTAAAAGCACGCGATTCCATCCCTGTTGCTCTATCCCCCTCACATATGATCTCCACGGTGAGGTTCCTTTCAACTCAACTAGCTCCCAACAAAAAGATTGTTCTGCATACTACATAGGCAAAATACCTTCAGCTGCCACTTCTCTTCTTCCATCCGAAAAGTATAATACAACCACTTTAACACTGAAGAAAATGTGCGCTCTTCGACCCTACTCAAACTTCTGTCCACATATTGGAAGTTACTTAGATCCGCACCCTCCGAACCATATTACAACCCCTTCTCCATAATATATTCAAAATAGAACTCGTTCTGCCATATCTGTAAATCCATTCATTCACCCACGAATTAATTACTTTCCGTAAAAAATACTACGACACCCAACATTGGTACATCTATATGCTACAAAAATACAAATCTATTTGTAGAAAAAATAACTACATTCCTAACAATACAGAATTTTTTTAAATATATTATATTTTATTCCAAATTGCAAAAATAAATGTCTGTCGTAAGAAATTTCAATTTTATATGTCTGTCGCCTGTCCATCGGGCGATATAAGCCTGTCGCCCGATGGACGGGCGACAGGAGACCTTTCGTGTTTTCTCGTCAGACGTTAGGCGGCGACCTTATCTCGCCGATGAACAAAGCGACAAAGATAAAAATCCTCCTTTGGACGAGCGACATATAGCATGCGGGGTTCCTGTCGCCCGATGGACGGGCGACAGGTATATTTTATAATCGCCGTGCGCGTTCAGCCGGCCGGCAGAAGCAGCAGAACGAGGAAAAGAAGAGGAGAGAAAAGAGGAGAAGAAGAGAGGAAAAAAGAGAGGAGGGAAGAAAAATAGAGCGCGATTTTTGAGCCCGTCACTTCATATTCAGGTAATTTCTCGTTCTTTAGTTTTTGTATTTGTAGATCTAGAAAATCTAGTTAAGAAATGTAGTTAGAAAATCTAGTTAAGAAATGTAGTTAGATGTAGTTAGAAAATTTAGTTAGGAAATGTAGTCAGATGTAGAAAGATTTAGCAAACCTAGTTTGTAGTTAGATGTAGTACAGACATAGCAAATCTAGTTAGGTGTAGGTAGATCTAGCAAATCTAGTTTGATGTAGGTATGCAATACTCGTTTTAATTTTTGTAGCAGTAGGTTATGATTTAGTAGAAATGATTTTAGATCTTGGTTTGTGTGCGTTGATATATCGAATATAGATACTTTGAACGGATAGAAGTATTCATTTCTTAGGAATGCAGTTGGGTACATATATCGAAAGTAGTTTGATGTATGTCGAGTAGAAATTAATCGTAGAGAATGTAGTTAGAGTAGTTGTTTAATTCTTTAGTAGTAGATCTATTGAATGTAGATATTGTATACCGATACGAATACATCCATATACATATTCAATTCTTACGAATGTAGTACGGCAGAGATAGCGATTGTTACGATCCTAGATATGTATTGTTAGAAATGTATCAAATTTTTGTACGAATAAATATGTATTTTTGTAGCATATAGATATACCAAAGCAAAGTTGGGGGTCGTAATATTTTTTACGGAAAGTAATTAATTCGTGGGTGAATGAATGGATTTGCAGATATGGCAGAACGAGTTCAATTTAGAATATATTATGGCGAAGGGGTTGTAATGTATGGTTCGGAGGGTGCAGATCTAAGTAACTTCTAGTATGTAGACAGAAGTTTGAGTAGGATCGAAGAGCGCACATTTTCTTCAGTGATGAAGTGGTTGTATTATACTTTTCGGATGGAAGAAGAGAAGTGGCAGCTGAAGGTATTTTGCCTCTGTAGTATGCAGAATAATCCATTTTGTTGGGAGCTAGTTGAGTTGAAAGGAACCGCATCGTGGAGATCATATGTGAGGGGGACAGAGCAACGGGGATAGAACCGGGTGCTTTTAGTGCAAGCCTATGCCCGGGATGTAGCCCCCAGCCCGGCCGGATGGTGGTGAGTGTAGTCGAGGCTCAAAATGAGTTAAGTTTTGGTGACACCGAAATTGGGGATCTAGCCGTGGCGTACATCCAGACAAATGAACGAGGACATTATTTGCCAAAGTGGTGAACAATCTGAATTTGGGGAGGACGAAGCAAATGTTGGACAAGTAGCGTTGGGACTAGCAGACGAAGGTGAGCAAATTGATGAAATAATAGTTAGGATGGAAGAGGAAGACCGTGAGTACGGCATAGCAGAAGTGGAAGACGACGATGAGTCCGATGAGTAAGATGGAGGTACGGAGCCGCCTGTGCCAGCCGAGTGGAGCACACATCAATTTGAGAGGTTGGTTGTTAATGAAACCAACGACATACGTTGGCAGTACAGCCCCAACGAGGTTAGGCCTGACAGTATGTACGCGACAAAGGAGGCTGTGCAGGATGCTGTGAAAGATTGGGCCTTATCATTAAGAAGGACTTTCAGGGTTAAGAAATCCACGCCGACCTGCTACGACGTGGTGTGTGAGATCCATGGCTGTCCGTGGAGAGTGCACGCGTACAAGCCGAAGTAGGGCACCCATTGGTTATGCTCGAAGGTTGAGCAAAGACAATTTGTATGATTGAGGAAACAATGATGGCTCACAGGAACCTGTCATCTGGGTTTATCGCGAATATCATGTACTCAGAGATAGTGGAGAACCTAACTTATGAGCCCCGTGCTATTATCCGAGCTATCGAGAACAGATATCAGTACACAATTAGCTATGGGAAGGCTTGGAGGGCGAAACAGAAGGCCTTAGAAACGAGGTTTGGGAAGTTTGAAGACTCATACCACAATCTACCCGCACTGCTCAGTTGCATTCAGGGAAGAAATCCCGGCACTTACTATGATTATCAAGATTGTCCGTCAATCAAGTGGCCAACTAAAAGGCATCTGAGGAGAGTGTTCTTCGCATTCGGAGCTTGCATTAAGGCGTTCTATCACTGTCGTCCATTGCTGTGCATGGACGGCACATTCTTGACCGGGAAATACAAAGGGCAAATTTTGACAGCTGTGAGTGTTGACGGAAACAATCCGATTCTGCCTGTTGCATTCGCCTTTGTAGAAAGTGAGAACTATGAGAGTTGGCTATGGTTCCTGTGGAACTTGAAGATTGGGGTGGTCAAAACTCGTCAGGATGTGTGCGTCTTTGCCACGACGAGGCATGCTTTGATACGCTTAGTGCGATCAACCAGTTGCAAACAGGGGCAAAGGAGCCATTTCCATGGTCTGACTTGCAGAGCCGATGGTGCATGAGGCATTTGGGCGCAAATTTCTACAAGCAATTCAGGAACAAGGAACTCATGAACATGTTCAAAATACTATGTAAGCAGAACCAGGAGAGCAAGTTCAAGACTCTGTGGAAAAATATCGATGAGCTGACAAGAAAACACAAAGAGGAGACGGCGAACAAGAGTACTGCCAGCGAAGGACACGATGAGGCGGAGCCTCTTCCCCATCGCCAACAGAAGATGACGCGACTAATCGCCGCCGAAGGCAAAGGCCAATCAAATGTTTCTGAATTTGGATCAAGCACGAAACGAAGGAAAAGTGGGCACTGTTACATGACACACATGGTGCCAGATACGGTGTGATGACCAGTAACTTTGCAGAAGTTTACAACTGGGTAATGAGAGGGATGAGGTGTCTCCCATTGGTGGGAATTGTTGAGGAGTCTTTGCGGGCACAACCAAGTACTTCGTCGACAGACATCAAGCCCTGAGATAGTGCTGAGAGATGAGAAGCTCTGTACTCCTCCATGATCGGTAAATACATGGAAGAGAAGAGTCGAAGGCAGCCAAGCATAGAGCTATAAAAGTTGGTGCACGAACAACTGCGCTCGAGGTGATCTGTAAGGATAAAGGATGGCGTGGAACCAACGGTGGGTTGTCATTCAGAGTGCGTATTACAGGACATCTGCAAATGCTCGTGTAACAAGCCCCACCTTTTGCACAGGCCGTGTTCTCATGTGATAGCCGCATGTGCTTTATTTGGAATGCAACCTGGTACCTATCTATCTGAATATTTCAGGAAGGAAAGGGTGATGGCAACTTGGAGCGAGGAGCTGTATGGTTACGGTGTTGTGGGTTCTTTCACCATAACTCCTAGTGCTGATGAAAGGTTCTGGGTCCGAGATTTTAATGCAGGTAGATGGAAAGCAGGGCGTCGGAAGACAAGACGTATCAGAAATGACATGGATGAGTCAGAAGCTGGCAAGCGCGTGAAGAAATATTCATTGTGCAAGCAAACAGGACATACGTTCAAGAATTGCCACGCACAAAACGAAGGAGATGACGGAGGAGATGGCAATCCGACGGTGGCGGGTGGATCGTCCTGTGCGACGAGTGCTTCACAACGCCAACGTACCACATGAGAAGCAATTTAATCACAATGTAATCGATGTGCTGTGTGTTGTGTGAACCCTGTGTGTAAGCCTGCTGCATGTGGCTGTGAGTGTTGTGCACTGAAAAATTATTGTAACTGTTTCTGAATATTTATGATGCTTGAACAATTTTACGTGAGTGTTTGTTTGAACACATTGTTGTGAGAAACCTATAGTATTCGGACGATTTTCTTTTGATATGGTTTTGAAATGTAACTCACAATTTGTTATTTACAGGTATGGCTGACCAGCCAGGAGATGACGAGTGGCCCTTCGAGTTGCTGGATCCGGTGGTCGATGGTAGTCACCGTGCCCACATCGCCACCGCTTTTCCAGAGGAGGGAGGCGAGCCGCACACGCTGGGCGTCCTTCGACCGAGGACATCGTAGTACGGCTGGGAGATCGATCCTCGTTGGATCCCTAGGTAACATATTACAATTCAGATTTCTTAATATGTTTGTGGTAGTGTTCTTACTGGTGTTGTATTGAAATAAATTACATGTTTTTCCTTTCGTAGGCTTCGAGCTTCAGGATTTCTCCATTTCGCCCGGATGGTGCGGGATGTGGGTCGCCGGTTTCCGTTCGACAGGTCCCTGATCACCGCTCTGGTGGATCGGTGGAGGCCGGAGACCCACACCTTCCACCTACCCGTCGGGGAGATGGCGATCACTCTGCAGGACGTGTCGTACTTGCTCGGCCTCCCGATCGCCGGTGACACTGTGGTGCGACACGATGTCGACCCTGCGTGGCGCCCGCAGCTACTTTAGCGGTTCGCTGGTGTGCTACCAGCACCAGACTACCGGACCTTCACCGGGACACACGGTCCTACGCTGCGGTGGCTTCGACAGTTCGTGGTACGCAACTACACTATGAAAAAACAAGTACTCTTCAATTACAGCTTACAATAACATGTAATATGTGATCTTCTATCTTGCAGCCTTCGCAGATCGTCGAGGGGGCGGACGACTACAGGGTCAGCCGCCACTTGGAGGCGTACCTGCTGTGGCTGTTCGGCTGGTGCTTGTTCACGAGCTCCCATGGGGATAGCGTGGACAGGCACCTCGTCGGTCGCGAGGAGATAGCGGATGCCCTCGACGGCGTGCGCGATACTCCTGAAGTGCGCTGTCCTCTGCAGCACGTACCGGGCCCTCTGCGACGGGTGTACCCGGACCGGCGGCGAGTCGACCTTCACTGGATGCCCGCTGCTGGTACAGCTGTGGGCATACGAGAGGTTCCAGATCGGGCGCCCCGCCATCAGCCTGGCGTCGGTTGACCCTACAGGCGATGGCGACGTCGACGGTCCGACCATGGGCACCATCTGGTGCCACCGACGGGTAAGATATTTCAACTGAAAGTTTGGTACTATTGCTTCTACATTTTTTAATACTAACGGTAACGTTCTGTTGTCACTGCAGCCTAAGTGGGCACACCAGACGGTGCGCCAGGGCTACCCGCAGTTCGTCGCGGCGTTCGACCACCTCACGGACGACCACGTGCGCTGGACGCCGTACACTCAGGCGCAGGTACAGCTTCGTGTGACCGGCGGCGCCCTGTCGACCCTGTGCACGCGAGACGCGGCGTACTGGCTCACACGGCGGTTCCTGGTGTTCGACGTCCAGGTCGAGGCCTACGCTGTCCATCGAGTGATGAGGCAGTTCGGCCTACGACAGGAGTTCCCAGTGCCGGCCGGCCGTTTGGTCCCACACGCCGCCCACACGTAAGTTCCCTAGATCGATGTTCCATAATTACTATCGTGTGTTGCCATCTAATATTTGTACATTCATTTCTCATCCACAGCCAGACTAGGAAGGGGGTGCATGGGGCCACCCCCTGGCATGTACGGATGGCGCCATGGATCGAGGAGTGGGCCGGAGCCCTCGAGGACATCCATGCTGACGATGCGCCATACGATCTGGAGACGTACCAGGCGTACCGACAGTGGTTCACCTCTCGCACACGTGTGCGCCTGGTACGCGTCGACCCGGATCCTCCCAGGCACGTCCTCGGCCCGAGAGACACGTATCCCGCGCATACGGATGCGGCTCTGCACGCTGCGGTACGTTGTATCCGATATACGTTTAACCATTTGATATCGGTGCTATCTAATTTGCGATGTTTTTTCCAGACTGACATGCTAGGCCAGTTCTACGAGGAGTCGTCGAGGATGCTCTAGCGATTGACCAGCGACCGGCGGGTGAGCAGAGAGGACGTTTCCAGCCTGCTCGGTAGGTTCCGGGATGGCTCTGCACGCGCCCTCGAGTTGGCTGGATCACCCCTGCCTCGTGGTGTGGTCCCCGACGCACCGCTCGCGCCAGGGAGGGGACCTGCTGCTAGTGTAGGCTTCGACACCGGAGGTGATTCTTCTTCACACCACGGTGCAGCCTTCCACGCTGGAGGTGCCGCAAGTGTGTGTTGTTTCATGTTTTGCATTCACTTTTCATGCTTTGCACTCACCAAGTCACTGGTCTTAACATTTCTTCCCTTCGTGCAGGTGCTGGAGGTGTCAGTGCACCGTGGTTGCCGCCTGCTGCTGATGACTACGACGGGCGGGGTGATGATCATGATGACTACGAGGACGACACCGTGTCGAGGTACCTCGTTGATCCACCCCCAGTTCAGCTTGGTACCGCACAGCAGCAGTGGGCGCCACGACCGACGCAGTGGCACATGACACCGCCACCACCGACCCGCCTGGTCGCCGCAGCGAGGTGCCGCCACGTCCACCGACCCAGCCTGGGTCGTCGCAGTGGGTGTCGCCACCTCCAGCGACCCAGCCTGGGTCGTCGCAGTTGGTGCCGCCACCTCCACCGACGCAGGTTGGACTGACGTAGCACCAGACACCCCCACCACCACCGTGCGGTGACCACTGGCACGCCACACCTCCAGCGAGACCACGGAGGGCCCACCAGCCGCCGACGCACCTGACGTACTCCCGAGGTCAGATCCGGAGGAGGACTACACACCAGCGAGGAGGCGCTCCGAAGAGGGGTCGGCACTAGTTTCTTTTATGTTTCAGTGTTTGTAATTTTTTTGTTTATTTTGGTTGGCAGTTTCGATTAGGGCGGTGATTGTTGGTACTATGTTATGTTATACCATCTATTTTGTGTACTTTCTCATATTACGTGGTTCATTACATATATTTGTCCGCTTTTCCAGCTTTTGTCATATCATCTTTTTCAGCTTTTGTTATATCACCTTTTGAAGCTTTTGTCATATCACCTTTTCCAGCTTTTGTCTTATCACCTTTTCCAGGTTTTGTCATATCATCTTTTTCAGCTACCTAAAGCTGCATGACCTAGCCTTTAGGCTGACAATGGGAGAGATTCCCGGTGTAAAGCTGTCGTTATAGCCAGGCTCATGTCCCTTCACATGCAAAGCTGCAGAAGCATCCGATGCTCGCGGATTTGAACTTCTCTTAAGTCCGCCACTCTCTCCTTTGGCTGGCCCCTCACTACCACTATAAAACCCGACCGAGGGACGGATATGTGCATCACATTGCCAAAACTACAATAAACATTAGCCGACTTTACACAGATTAGGCCACGATGTCGTTCTACCATCGCCTCTTCAGCAAGCGAAAATTAAGCCCCCCCAAATACCCGGATCAGAGTAGCGTTGACGCTGATCTTTGCCGGAGTTGCCCCGGCCGAAATGCGACTGCAACCTTCCAGCGAAGATGATGCAGTCTACGCACACAAATACGGCGGCCCGCACTCACTATTGTTGTGGCCACGGCTACGAGGTAAACCAATTGGTGTCAATACAAATTAGGGTAACACTACCAATTCATGCATTGTTCTTTGTTTTTTTAGCACAAGGGCCGGTGTTGCTTCTTCCAATGGATCGACGGCCCGGAACGATGTGACTACGAATTTGTCTACAATTGCCACGACGCCTACCCCACATCACCCGAGAACTTCATTCGGTGGGAGAGGCCGCCGGGATATGTCCCCTATATGGATCGACCGGAGTTCAGGGTCGGTGGGCAAGGGATGAACCAATCGGTGAGTTTCATGCGACATGCTCATCTTTCAGTCACAAAGTAGTCATTCTGAACCAGTTCATCGCATACAGGACTTCAAAAAGAAGCATGCGAAATTGCTCGAGTCCACGCAGGAACATCATCCTGAAGGGCCACCCCAAAGCCCCGAAGTGTGTGACCATGGCCTGCAGGCAGTGGTTGACACCTACCACGAGGATCTAGCAGACCGAAGATTCTACTGGTGCCCTTTGCCCGAGGATGAATGGTGCTGCTACTTCAACTGGGTGGATCCGGAGACGTACCACCCACATCTCAAACTTCCCGTCTGGGATAACTGGGGAGAGCAACCCTCGCCGTGGTGCTACTACCTCCCAGAAAAGCCGGACCCCGAGTACGCACACGGTATTCTTCAACCACCACAGCGGGCATACTGCATTGACTGCAGGGCACACTTTCGATTGTACAACAAGAAGCCCAACACACACCTCCTGCACCATATAGTGGAGTGCGAGCTGAAACAGAGGAGGCGTCTCGGCAAGTCTCCCGAAGGGCAAGAAGGTTCGTCCTCTCAAAGAGAAAGGGATAAGGGGAAGCAGCCGGCCGAGGTCCGCAGTACGCAACAAATCATTGAGGCATTACGAAGACCATCCGGGACCCCGGGTAGTATTAACATAGGGGGTGCCGGAAATCGGGATGGCATGCCCTTATGGGAGGGCAGAACTCCACAGAATGTACACAAACAAGTTACTTTTTATACCCAGAGACGTATGGCATAGGCTACCCATTCGGCAACAGCTGGGAGCATTGCGCACGGCCATGGAGCTCTTTCATAAGAGAGATTGAGCGGTGTCCGAGAACAAATCGCACAAGATTGACGGGTGATGTAATATGTAGAAAATGTTGTGCGTACTTCCCACTTTACGAACATAGGCGGAACGATCACTTGTTCCACCATGACAATCAGTGTACTCCGCACTTTTTCTAGCAATGTCATCACTGCTGTAATATCCTTGGAATATCATCTGAACTACCGTTGTATCTGCCCTACTGAGGTTGAGTTTGCGTAGAAAAGTTATTGGCTGCATCTACATGCTATTCCCAATGCTTGCAATGATTTTGACACTTTGGCTAAAGTTTTCTTGTGCTGAACTATTCATATAATGGAAAAATTACATACGGACCAGATATTTTACGGGCTACCGAAAAGGGTTAGAAGTAATCGTTGACAATAATACTTAGGGTTATTACGATGATCTGTTTATGCGTATCAAAGAAAGGTCTAAATAACAAATTTCTCCAGAATATGGTACTCCATATAGCAAACCGCCAACATGCTGTACTGTTCCGAAAAATTACAACCGAACCAGATATTTTACGGGGTCCCGAAAATGGTTACATGTGATCGTTGACAATGATACTTAGGGTTATTACGACAGTTTATTTGCGTATGAAAAAAAGGTGTAAAAAACATATTTCACCAGAATATGGTACTCCATAATGCAAACCGTCAACATGTTGGACTGTTGCGGAAAATTACATCCGAACCAGATATTTTACGGGCTGCCGAAAAGGGTTATAAGTTATCGTTGACAATCTTAGGGTTATTGCGATTCCTTATTTACCTACTTAATAATTTATAAATTTATTTCTTTCTAGATCATAAAAACGAAAATTTCTTGCGACAGACGTATAAAACTGAAATTTCTTGCGAGAGACATTTATTTCTGCAATTTGGAATAAAATATAATATATTTAAAAAAATTCTCATAAAAACTAACAAAAATATAAAAAATGGTATATGTCGCCCGATGGACGGGCGACAGGCTTCTGTCGCCCGTCCAACGGGGGATTTTTATCCTAACAAAAATATAAAAAAAACTAACAAAAATATCAAAAATGGTATATGTCGCCCGATGGACGGGCGACAGGCTTCTGTCGCCCGTCCAACGGGGGATTTTTATCCTGTCACCTGTTCATCGGGCGACAGAATCATGTCGCCCGTCTAACTTGCGACAGACTACACGAAAGGTCTCCTATCGCCCGTCCATCGGGCGACAGCCTTATATCGCCCGATGAACAGGTGACAGACGTATAAAACTGAATTTCTTGAAACAGACATTTATTTCTGCAATTTGGAATAAAATATAGTATATTTTAAAAAAAAATTCAACAATACATATCTAGGTATATCTAACTACAATATCTATCTCTACCCTACTACATTCGTAAGAAATGAATATATATATATGGATGTACTTGTATCAGTATAAAATATCTACATTCGCTAGATCTACGCACATAAACCTAGATAAAAAATTATTTCTATTCAATCATAATTTACTGCTAAAAAATTAAACAACGAAACGATTACTACTCTAACTACATTCTCTACGATTAATTTCTACTCTACCTACATCAAACTACATTCGCTATATCTACCCAACTACATTCCTAAGAAATGAATACTTCTATCGGTCCAAAACATCTACATTCGCTAGATCAACGCACACAAACCTAGATCTAAAATTATTTCTACTCAATCATAATTTACTGCTAAAAAAATTAAAAACGAATAGTTCATACCTACATCTAACTAGGTTTGCTACATCTATCTACATTTAACTAGATTTGCTAGATCTACAGGCACAAAAAATAAAGAACGAGGAAATACCTGCGAATGGATCGCACTGGATCGAATGCCGCTCTCCTTTTCTCCCCTCTCCCTCTTTTTCTGACGAGTACCCATACCATGGGTACCTCCATCAGCCCGAGACCACGAGCGGGCTGACATCCTTCAAGAGCCCAGTTCTGGCAAAGGTTCGTGGGCCGCGAAAAGTCGGCCTGGCACTGTTCGAAGCCAGCCCCAGGCGGTCGGCGGACTCCGACCTCCCAGGTCGAGGCGCATGGTCGGCTGGCTCCACTAACGCTCGAAGGGCCAAGACCCGCGCTGGCGAAGGGCCGACTGCTCTGTGTACGTGACGTCCTCTGACGTCCGTACCAGGGTAGGCGGACCCTTCCCGAGAATGTCAGGAGGTGCGCCAAGAAGTCAAGCCCCGGTCCCATCGTCACTGACACACCGCAGAGAAGCGCCCCCTCCCGAGGCCAAGCTGAGGTCAAATACCATTAACTGCCGGGCTGACATCCGTACAGAGTGGTGCGTCATCTCGTCAGCACGGTCGAAGACTCCCCGTCACAGGGCTACCAACCCGGCGTGGAGGTAGTCGGAGCCCGGTCGGGCGACAAGACAGGAGACCAGACTCCAAGGCATACAGTACCCCTTCTCTTTTTCTCTCCAACTCCCATTGTAACCTGCTGCCTCCGGATATATAAGGAGAGGCAGGGCCTCGGGGGGAAGAGGGAGACTGATCCAGCGAGAGAGCAAAAGAACTCACCGAGCGCAAGGGAGATCGATAAAACCCCTTGTCTCGCCTATAACCTTTGGATCATCTCTCGAATACCAAACACCCCAACGACACGAACTGGAGTAGGGACGTTCAGCCCGAACCAGTATAAACCCCTGGCTTCTTGAGCCAACCATTCGGGGAGAGGGAGCGCGCGACCCCCACTAACCAAAAATTCGTATTGCCGGTGCACGAAACACCGACACTTTCTTTCTCCCCTCTTCTTCTCTTTTTTTTCTCTCCTCTTCTTCTCTTCTTTTCTCTTTTTTTTTCCTCTGTTTTTCGGTTCTTCTAGCTGGCTCGAGCGCGGCCGGGTGAGTGCGCGACGCTTTTATATTAGCCTTTTGTCTCCCATTGATCGGGCGATAGAAACCCCGCGCCCCTTCCTGTCGCTCGTTGATCGGGGGATTTTTAATCAGTCGCCCGTTTATCAGGCGATATAAGCATGTCGCCTATTTAACTGGCGACAGAGACGCGAACGGTCTCATGTCGCCTGACTATCGGGCGACAGGCTTATATCGCCATTTGAACCGGCGATAGACGTATATTTCTGTAATTTCTGCTAGCCGACATTTATTTGTGCAATTTTTATTAAAAAATGGATTATTAAAAAAATTCCCCTAATTTATATCTATTTGAGGGGTGAAAATTAATAATGTAACATGCATCTCCTAACTTCACACATGTGTCTTCCTTGTGTCTATTGGTAGGGATGGCAATCGGGCGGGTATGGGCGGGTAGACTTTTCGCAAACCCGAACCCGAAACCCGAAATTCATACCCGAACCCGAACCCGAAATCTCTCACGGGTACATACCCACGCCCATACCCGAACCCGATGGGTACCCGAACCCGAACGGGTACCCGAACCCGAACGGGTACCCGAACCCGAAATTAAATTCACCTCGCAATCAAATTTTCAACCATCAATTGTCAATCAATTCATTTGCAATTCTATGTTTAAAGGAAAAATATATGGTGTATATAATCATGAAAGTTACCGCATCTTACATCTCGAACAATGCTTGAAAATCTTGAATTAACTTTCCATTATTTTTAATTTATATTAATTAATTCGGGTACCCATGGGTACCCACGGGTGCAGAACCAAACCCGAACCCGAACCCAAACCCGAACCCGAAATTTGAAACCCGCGGGTCTGAAATCAAACCCATACCCGAACCCATCGGGTCGGGTACCCACGGATACCCGAACCCACGGGTAATTTTGCCATCCCTATCTATTGGGTCCTTTACCAACCATCCCGTCATGTTGTAACATATGTTAACTACTCTCATGTGTTCAATTAAACTTTCATGTGGTAAATCGTCATGACTTTGACGAGTTATATGTATAGTTACTAGTTAGGGAAGTTGATTGTTACCCTTTAATGGTTGTTAATAGGTATAACTAGCTAACGACCAGTTATGTTAAGTAAAGCATATCTCTGTCTAGTTGAAAGTGTAACCAAATTTAATGGGCCTATTTAATGTATTATATGGGCCTTGGTAAAATGGTTCTAAATGAATTACTATTTTAATTTATCTCGACTGAAAATGTTGACCTAGTCAAATATGCTTGTCAAATAGTTAGGGAAGTTGATAATTACCCTTTATTGGTTATATATGGCTAACAACCAATTATGTTAAGTAAAGCATATCTTTGTCTAGTTAAAAGTGTAACCAGATTTAATGGGCCTATTGAAGGTACTATATAGACCTTGGCTAAATGATCCTAAATGAATTACTATTTTAATTTTTCTTGACTAAAAATATCGACCTAGTCAAGTATACTCATCAAATACTCTTTTTGTTTCACTATATTTGTCCATAGCATTAGGAAATATGTTCTTGAGTGTAGATATGCAATCTCTCTCTCTCTCTCTCTCTCTCTCTCTCTCTCTCTCTCTCTCTACCATTACTTGAATGTTTTGTAAGAGATTAAATGATTGTGATATATAATTTAATAGAAACATGTATACGATTATTTATTATTACGTATTTTCAAATCTAGTGTTCCTTCACATTATATCTACGCGGTAGGGGGTGGGCCAGGATAGTGCTTTCATACTTTTTCCTTCAATATAAATTATATAAATTTTGAAGCAAACGAATGGATAAATAATCAACATTTTCCATTCATTTATATATTAATATTTATACAACTTTAAAAAATAAATGCATAGAATCACTTCTCGATCTGCGCACGGCGGGCAATGACAAATATAACTAAACCAAAAACATAGGAAATCATTTGCTATTGGCATATATGCATGTAGGGCTAGCAAAAAATCTCGTTAGGATTCAAATAAAAATATCTTCAAATACAGTAGTTAATAGGTTTAAAATTTAAATAAGTATATTTCAAGCGAAAAAAATAATGAGGCTCAACTTGATAATGACTAGTTAAGTTGAATTTAAAATAACAACTTAAATAATTAATAAAATAATTTTATGTCGATCAATACAAGCTTTAAAGAAACTCAATAATATCTGTTAAGTTTAATAGCCAATCCATATGCGCGTCCGTCGTAGTGCCTCCCCGAACAGCGGGTAGTTGGAAGCGACGCACAAGTGCTCGATGCTCCCCTTCCCTCAAAGAGTTCACTGTAGTAGCCCTTGCATTTTTTTTTTGTAAAACTAGTCTCGTACTAAACAAAATTGCCAAAATAGCCTCTCTAGCCCACCCCCTACCGTGCTCAGGTAGTGTAGAAGTCACCTTCCGCGGCGGGATAGCGCGGAAGGTTGTTTCTGTGCTACCCGTGCGCAACAACACGCATGCCCGACTCCTGATTCACACGCACTCGCTTGGCCACGTGCCCTGTTTGCGAGCAAGCACGCGCTAGCCTCCCCCCACCACGCCACACGCTTGCTGACGCGGGCCGAGCAAGTGTGCGTGCATCGGGAGTCGGGCCAGCCACGTGTCCACCTCGCTCTGGTGCCCGTTAGCCCTAGCTGCCCCCCAACACACGTGCCCTCGCCACTCGTTCGCGCTCGTTGAGTTCCGTGTCTACTATGCGTGAGAGTCAAGATTTTATGGTACCCCACTATGAAAGATGCCTTCTGTGGTATCCTATCGTGGAGGGAGTAGATCGGAGACTATTTTTACAATTTTATTTAATATAAGGTTGATTTTGCAAAAAAATAAATAAATAAAAGTCTGCTACATTGAACTCTTCCCTTCGCTCCCACCCGCCGTCAGACGGACTTCTTCGGATCCCAGATCACGCATCACCTCCTCAAACATACACACACAAAAAAAAAACGGCAGCCACCCACCAACTGAGCAGCATTCCGCCACCGCCATCGCCGCCGCGTCGTCGTCTCTCCCTCGGACACTCCACGATGCACCCCTCCTCCTCCTCGTCATCCCAGCCGCCGGACCAGCCCAACTCCAAGTCCCCGCCTCCTCCCGCCCCCGCCATGGGCTACCCCGCCAACCCCACCCCTACCGGCGCCACCAACCCCGCCTACTTCGCCTCGCCTCCCCCCGCCAACGGCAACGCCGGCACAGCGGCCGCTTTCGGCGTCGCGTACCCCTACCCCGCTCCCCCTCCCCACCACCACCCGCCTCCGCCCCCTTACCACCCCTACCCGCCCCACCACCACCCCTACCCGCCCCCTCCCCCGCCGCCCACCTGCCTCCGCCGCCTCCTCGCGCTCGTCGTCGCCGCCTTCCTCCTCCTCGGCGCCGGCACGTTCATCGTCTGGCTCCTCCTCCGACCGCGCGCCCCCGCCTTCTCCCTCGCCTCACTCTCCCTCTCTCGCGTCGCCTACTCCCAAGCCAACTCCTCCCTCTCCGCTTCCTTCGACGCCTCCCTCCTCGCCGACAACCCCAACTCCAAGCTCTCCGTCTCCTACTTCTCCCCGCTCGCCTCCGTCGCCCTCGCCCCCTCCTCCCCCATCGCTGTCGCATCCCTGCCTCCCTTCGCGCAGGGGCCACGCAACACCACCACGCTCGCCTTCCGCCTCGAGGTCGACGGGGCCTACGTGGGGCCTGATGAGGCGGCCCCGCTCAAGAGTGGAAGTGCGGGTACGATGGAGGTCCAGGTCAGGTTCGTCGCCGTGGCCGTGTTCGATCGAGGGGGCTGGCGCACGCGCCGAAGGGTGATGAGGGTGATGTGCGATGGCGTGCCCGTGAAGTTCCGCGGGAAGAACGCGACGGAGGCAACTTTCGATGGCCCCGCACGGCGGTGCGACGTCGTGTTCTGAAGGTTAGTTGTGGTGATTTTAGTATCAGTTGTTACGTGTTGCTGTGCTTTTAACCTTACTTCCAGGTAGTGTAAATTTTGTATGGAAATGCAGGAGTAGCATTGTGTATGATTTGTATTACTGATGAGGAGGTTTACAACTGTGGGAAATGCGATCTTTGAAGCTATTATTTGGATTCTGATGGGCTCGCATTAGGTTTTGATTGATGTCCTTGCTTGTGCGTGCTATGGGTTCATGGGTCAGATAGTGTGTTTGGTCGTTGAAATGAGAGGGAGGAAACGATGCTGTGGCCTGTGGGATGGGCTAGTATGATAGGGAAATCACTGTGTTCAAGTCTTAGTGTAGTGTTGAAGTCAAATGTCAACAGGGGTGTGAGACTGTGAGTGTGATACTATATCCTAAGTTAGGCAATACCACAATAGAAAACTTGGCAAACCTATAATTATATTAAATTACCCATTTTCCTATTTTGTAAGTTTTTTGTGAGCATGGATAGTCAAAGGAATGAAAAAGATCTGTACACCTTAGTGCATTAGTCTACCAGGTTTCGCGTATGTGATATGAATCAATAACACTTGGGGACCCTGACTCAGCCACTCAGGTGTCATTTTTTTGTCAGCCTATTATTAACAATTTTGTTTTCTTGTTTCTAGAATGAGTAGTGAGGAACATAGGGACAGATGAATATAAACTAGGTAAGGTGAGATTTTAACCGTGGCTATAGTTTGGGCTTCAGACTTTTGACCTCCCCTACCCTAGAAGTTGTACTTGCATTCTGATTTGACCTGATGGATTCTTTGTTGTTTGGCCCAGATTTAACTATTTATAACAGTAAAAATCAACATGAGAGTTTTGTTTGAAATTTCCCATGTATAATTGATTATGGCCAAGTTCAGCTTCCGAAAAGCCAGCATGCCCCCTAAACAACTCAACTTTGAAACGGCTTTTGGTATAATCTAAAAGCAATCTATAAAAGTTGAAAGTTGAGTTGGACTTGCTTTTGCAACTTATTGCTGAGAGAAATTAGCTATTTGTCAAACAGTTTCTTATAAAAAACTATAGCTACTTTTCAGCCCATAAAGCCAAAAGGCAGTTTTTCAGGAAAGTTACAGCTCCCCCAAACAGGCCTTATAGCTGTAGAACTGCGGAACTTTTGCAAATCTTGAATAGAATAGTGGTAGCATGAAATTGATTTTAGATTTCTAGTCGAGAAGAGTGAATTATTCACACTGTATCTTGCAATGGAGCTTAGGTGCTCACTGTGAATTGTATCTTTTCATGATGTAAACCTGTCACATTGGCATGCACCTTCATGAACTTCATGTTTAGAGTGCCCCATAGTGATAAGCTGTACTGAAATGGATCAAATGATATCTTTAAGAGATGCGTCCTCAATTCAAGCCATGTATTAACACGCCCCACCTCCTCCAAAACCTGGAAGACAAAAAGAACCAATCCCATGAATCAAATGGCAAAGTATGGCACAGTTTTGGATCCTACTGCTTGCATTTTATTTATTGACAGTTCTAATGCTATTGGCATGCTCATGGAGATTAATGCCTTAAGTTCTTGTGTGTATTGTGAAATACAAGTGGGATTTGTATTGGTACTAAAATTGGACACAGACATGGGAGTTGGAATCTGACTCAGATTCAAGATGTCAGATTCAGCAAAAAAATTTGGACACTGGAGTTGGAATCTAACTCGGATTCGAGGTATTAGAATCTTGCAGATCTAGAAAAGGAATCCAAATGTTTTCATATCTGCTTCTTTTAGGAAACATGAATGATTGATCCCATGGCTAAACTGCATTCTTCGTTATATATGTTTACTGCTGTTATGGAGTACCATGAGTCATTGCCTGGGTTCTATACTGTAAGACTGGGCACCTTTTCTTTGTTTATATTTTATTAATTATTTTCTCTTCTCACTTTTTTTTGCATGTTCCCTTTATCGTCTTATTATTGTACTCTAGTTGCCTATAGTGCTTCTCCTTTCTTGTCCAAATGCTACTACTGATTCTGTTGCCTTTGTTGGTAGTGCACTCTTTTGTTGTCGGCTGTGTTACAGGTGACATTTAATGTCACCAGTACAGAGTCCGGTACTTTCATAACAAATCCAAAACTTGGTTGATTTGTTCTTTTGAATGTTACATTATTGTAGATTTGATAGCCTTACAAACACATGACTGTTAAAATTACCTTGTATTATAATCCAATATAATCTAGTATTTATACATAATTGCACACCTTTCATGTGTACTACGAGGATATCTGGACCTAGTTGACTGCTGCTCTTATCAGGATCATCATAGCGTGGTTGTTGACTACCCCAAATGCTGATCTAAGGGAGCATCTTCCATAGGTACGAGAAGTTAACTGGCACTATAAGAAGTTGATGTGGTGCTGATTCGTGAGTAATATCTGGTAACTATAGTTTACCTGCCTGTCATAGAATTCCTGACAGGGAAAAGTCCGGAATGATTTATGCTTAATGGTTATATATGACTTTTTCATCTTTCATGGCTTCAATATGAATGGGTATTGCAAATACTTGGTGAGAATGATTATACGTGGTGGTTATTTTGCTCGATAAGAGAACTTTAAACATGTATGGAGCCTCAGGGAACTTCATACTTTGAATTTCTGCTGCTTGAAAACAAGCTCTAGTCACTTCTAGATGGGTGCCTGATGTTAATCCTAAACTGTAACTTGTACTGTTCATTTATTTGTCTAGTTATTTATTTTTAGGATCTTTGATGTCATTTGTAGCATAGTTCAAACAAAAATGTTGTCAGAAAATTATGTTTCTTATTGCTGATTTAAGAGTTGGGTGAGATGGACTGCTCTGCTTTAGTTCCTTAGTTGGCTGCAGGTACATTCATGGTCCAACCAAATGCATCTCAATATGGTCTAATAAGCTTCCAGCAGTGTGATGGTTGTAGACTAGTAGTGTAACGATTTCATTTCATCTGGTCCAAACCAACTTTCATGCTGCTTTTGTTGAAGTCTTGACTAACATTAAATCAATCAATTCTCTCTTTGGATTTTTTGTTGTAGTTTTTATTTAAAAAATGCTGATCAGCCCTGCCTCTTATCCCCTGTTGATAATCTGCCGTGCAGACCAGCTAGTGTTCTCGGTGTTTTCGATATAAGTTACAATTTTGGATCCAAATAATGTTTTCTTAGCAGGCCCTATGGATTGAATGGGAGGGACATATATGGAGCCCTTTTGTTGATATTATTTGCTTCTTTTGTTAGGGAGTGTTGGCGGAGAGGAAGCGCATTCCCCAACCCAAAAAAATTTGTGCTAGTCCCTTTTGAGTTTTCAATTCACAGGCACTTGTGCTTCCTAGTTTCCAACATAAAATTGGATTAATCTTCAACAACTTGTTTGCACCACACACACACGCGCCTCGTCGCTATTTGATTTTAACCTGGCAGTTAGTAACAACTTTAAAAAAGATAAAAGTAGGTTGTTCCTGAATACAGTGCCTTTGGTTAGATGTTGAAGGTAGTGTCTTGTACGGAGCTACATTTCTTGGACACTAATACCGCATCCAACAGAGGGATACTGTTGCTTTTTAGCTTCACGGAACCACTGATGGAGCTTTGTCATTTTCACTAGTGGTTATTATGGGCTGATATTTTCTACATGTCATCTGTATCTTTCTACCGACCTATTCTTTGGCAAAGCCTGGTTGTTAATAACTGTTTAACTGTTAAAGCTGGTGCCCAAAATTATTTTGTTTGACACCTGTCTTTCTGCTTCCTGTTTGTTGTTGCATGCTTGTTGGAAATTCCATGAAAAGTATTGTTGGCATCACGTAGGGGCCTTCAATGCTTTTTAGGGAGCCAGCCAACATTACAAACTTATACAACCTGGTATGATTCATCATCTTTCAAGTAGGGTTGGTGGGCTGGCAGGCACGTTCAGATAGTGGCCCTGTTTCATTTTACCCCATGTGACATTTGGTTCGCTTCTAAACTTTGGCCCTGTTTCATTTTTCCCCTTGTGACATTTGGTTTGCTTCTAAACTTTGGCAAGATTACCTTCTCCCATGGCTCTCTAGTCCATTTTCTTGCCAATCTTTGGCCAAAACATTGGTGACCAAAATTTTGCAATGCCAAATTTTGGTAAGGTTTGAGGCAAATTTGTCATTAAACCAAACAGTCACTTAAAAACTGGGCATGTGTACAACAAAATGCTGCCTAACTGGGCCACACCATGTTTCCGTTGTCTGCATTGCCTTGCAATTTATGCTTTGATGGGAAGAATACTGCTAATCTGTTGGTTGGAAGCTGGATCATCATTGCACTTGCAGACGTGCTTTGCGAGTGGCTCTCACCTTTGGTGTGGATGGTCATGTGTACAAGCGACAGGATTGGCGAAATGCGGCCAAGGTGAGTAACCAAACGCCGATGGATAACCCCCAGGGAAGTCGATTGCGGTATTCTTCTCCTTGGTTGGTAGGTTGTCTATTTTGAAGAGGACCTAACAAGGTATGGGTACCATGAGTAGCAATGTAGGGAAGGTTCAATAGAATCTGACTACTTCCGGATTTCTCCTGTTTCGAAGATTTTGGTGTGTTGGACTACGACTTCTGCGATGATGATCGCTGGAAGTTTTCGCCGTTGAAATGGGCACAAGGAAGGGATGATAGGATTGTAGGGGTTGGTGGGGAATGGCCTCATGCTGTCCTGCAGATGATGATCTTATCTTCTGAATGGCCCATAAGGAAGGCATTGTCAAGGCAGTCTGTGGAGCACCAGTTAGTTCTCTTCAAGTTAGCATAAAAATACCATGAGGTTTGGATTTAAGAGCTCTTTTACCGTGGATTATACTTATAGTATATTATGGTAGTATAAATTAGATCTAATCATTGATTTGGTGGGGTATTATGGACTTTTACAAATAAAAATATTACATTTTAAAAGGGTATTAACGTAATTTTATCGAGTCATTGAGGTCCTCTGACGCGCGATGCACTGACGGAGGGAGGGCTTTCGATGGGGATGAAGAAATGGGCTTCGGGTGGGTGAAAAAATTCATTTACCGTTTTACCATTCGCTGTATTGAAACTTTTTACCATTCTACCCCTCATCACATTCTACTACACATACTACACATGGTAGTATAACTTGATCTAATCTATTTTTAATCTTTGGATTAAAGGCAATAAACGGTCCATATTCATTGTTGTGCACTGTAAAAGAACTTGGATTTAAGGCTTACCACATCCACGTGCGTATGTTTACCTGGGACGCCCGTCGTCTGCCTTTGCCAAGGCAAGGTATGGCACGCGTTGAGGGCCGCACGATCGGAGATCAAACCAAAAGAGAAATTGATGTCGTCCTTGAATATCTTGTGAGAAATTGAAGTCATCTAGTAGGATTAGCGTGGTGAAAACTACTAGTCAACAAATTTTTTGCTATTGTACTTCGAGTCCTGTGGCCTGTCCTATAGGTTGACGCTGGTTTGAAAACCATGCTAGTGTATGCGTGGATAGGATACGGTCCAATGGCTCAGTCTCGTGTGTTTTGCCTTGGCTAGTGAAAGCTGAAAGACGATGGTACCAGTAACAGAGCGTAGACGGTCTCTTCCCTGGTTTTTTTACCCTGTTGCTTGAGGGTACAATGAAGATATTTTTAAAATAATTTTACAAAAATATACCCCAGTCATCATTTCAATTGGTGATAGATATTTATTTTGTCGCTGATTGAATTAACCCTATCGTCAATTCAATTGGCGACAAAGTTTGAAATGGCTATAGAGGTATATGTTTTGCAAAAAAAATAAAAAACTGAAGTATTTTTTTGTAAAATTATTTAGAAAGTGCACTATTTTTTTTTTAAAAAAAAAATCGTATAATGAAGGATACAGGCAGCAGGCTACTTCAACGCATTTGCCATCCTTTTCTGTGCGAAGGGGGCGGATTGCGACGGCCACAGAGAAGGAAAGGCCCTTGTCAACTTTCCCTCTACCGATGCGCATGACTTACATGACAACATAAAGGTCCTATTCCCCCATCCCACTCACCCTCTCCTTCACTTTGTTTTCTTTCTTCTCTTCATCCAAACCAAGCATTTATTTTGAAGAAATATGCTTTCGATGATCAATTAGGTTTTGTTGGCACTATTTAGACCCTGTTTGGCGGTATTCTAGCTCCACTAAATACGTGGATCTAATAGAGCTGGGTATTCTAGCTCCATCAGATCCGTAGAGCTAAAGCTGTGGGTATATTAAGAGTGTTTAGGTGGGTTATCTTGTTTACATTTTAGAATAAAAATATAAACTTAATTCATTTTATTTTAGCCTATAAGTTACAAATTTAAGGTAAAACGCTGGATTTGCTCTACTTAGTGGACTGTGCCTAGTTTGCTTTTCATTTGACGCTGTAGTAAGTGTAGAACCCATGGCGTTCACCAACCGTGTGTTGATCACGCTGTGTAGGGAAGTGATGAGGTGTCTAGTTAAAAGGGAAAAAAGTTTAGTGTAGAATCGGATTCGAGGGCTCAGGCTAAGAAAAGCGCCCCAAGACAACACCTGAACCATGAGCAAGGTTCCTCCTAGTTTTCCCTTTTTTGTTTAAGCACAAAAGAAAAACCACTTGTGTTGTACTTCCTCCTAACTTTATTGGACGTATTTTTATTAACGATCATATAGAATGCATTTTATGTTTCTATACAAATTAGTATGATGTTTTTTATACCCTAATTAACATATAGATCAAGAAGACATTAAAAATAACTAGATTACCCCTAATTATTATCACCAAGCACTATACTTACTCTCTGCTTGTTTTTATATAAGCAAGTACAATAACAAAACCTATTACTTACTCTATCTCTCATCTATGTCATATAGAGTAAACAATAAAACCAGCTTATACAATAACAAAATCTAGGCAGTAAACACTAACTTCATCTTTGTGGCTATTGGTGAAATACTAACTTCAACACTAGGAGTCACTCGCGCTGGCTCTAACACCGGCTTTTAGCCGGTGATAGCACCTATTTTCCCGTGCGATACTTGCTACTAAATAAGAGTCGGTTCTCTTCTCTCTTCTTTTTTTTTATCACTCTTGCATATAGGACAAAACTGACGTGTACATGCTAATAGTAAGTTGATGTGATCTTATTGTACTTGCTCTAAGGCACGGTTTGACTTGATACGATCTTTAAAGTTGGAACTTTGACTATTAATTTCTTTTATAATACTTTGTTTATAGCTACAACATCATAGCCATAGAAAAATGCTTTCAAATATGAATCTAACGGTATCGCTTTTGTGTTATTTAATCTGCATATTGTTAGACTATTTGTTGGTCAAAATTTACAAACTTATAACCTTGAAATACGTGGACACTTTACAAACTTATAAATATGTATATTTATTAGGGGTATAGAGGTAATATCATATTAATTTTGTATTAGAATATAAAATTCGTATTATATTTTTGAACAAGATCATTCAAAAAAATAAATCTTATAAACATAAACGAAGGGATTATTCATATTTATTTAATATTTTCTACGTATATGCATTATAAGATTAGAAGCAGTTTAATCATTTTTAGTACCTCTATTACAGTCCACGTGTCAAAGAGAAAATTCGTCCCGTAAATATGGCCGGATTGCCGGATGGCCTAACTACTGATAGGCTAGGAGATGCCCGTTGCGCTGAGGCGTGAATGGCACAATGCGGAGCTTTCATGTCTCCTCATGTCGGACGGTTTGTTTCGTGCCTTGTTGTGTAACTGCGTCTGAGTCGTTTCAATGGCAAGTGAAGCTGTCGACGACTTGAGGTAGTAGTACCAGCTACTACAGTAAAGATGTAAAAGATGGATGTTTTATGGTGTGTTTGGTTGTTTGTACCGAGTGATATATGTATAAGATGGTGTTTCGTTATTTGAATGGATTTATCCTATTCTAGATAGTGAGATACAAATTTGTGAAATATTTTATATAAATGCTGAGCCATTTTATTCATATAAAACAATAAAACCAAATAGTATATGCCGATTCCATCTTATTCACTCTCATCCTATCAATTAAATACACCTTTAAATAGTTAGGGAACTTAGGGCATGATAACCAAACACACCCTGTGTCGTCACGCTTTTTAGAAAGGATACGTTTTTATCCTTGGAAAGCAGTCCATCTTGTAACTGAGCCGAGAATCAATGCAAATTGTAAGGACGCAGTAGTAGCTAGTGAGCAATTAGCTAGAGCGTTGGGTTTCGTTGCAGTTGCTCTACTAAATTACCTACCAATACCAGGCTGGCCCATGGATTTTTCCACCGGTTATTGACCGGCGAAGCAGAGACGATTCCTTTTCCTATGGTATGGTTTTGACGTGTATACAAGAAGCTTAGCCCCCATTAATTAGAATTATTATATCGTTTCATGTAAAATTCCAAATAGTCCTTGTGGAGACAGGGATCACGTGCAGTTAGTAGGGATCACGTGCAGTTAGTAGTATAACTACAACTTAAGCAGTTATGCGCCAGCCGTTGGATCGAAAAGCGATGGCTCAAATTGACTCCAAAGTGGTATAGCAAAACGTTGTACCAACATTTTAAGACGGTCTAGACCTTTCGATTGCTCGATCGAACGTCTCACGTCTGTGAGTACTGCTTAAGTTACAGTCACCACAGGGACTACCAAGGATCCTTCTCCTTATGGTGTCTAACTAAAGTAGTCATGAACATTGGCGACTTCACAACAACGAAGCGAAGTAGTAGTTGCTTAAGTTCCAACAAAAAAAAAGACCTAGTATTTGCTTGATGAAGTGGATACTCGAGACTTGTGAACTAATGCGAAGTAGTACAAGTTATTAGGACTGGACAATGACGGAAACTGGACAACAAGGGCAACGTACCTTTCTCGGAATTTTGCTGGATTCCTAAGGGTAATTACGTTGTTTGTGCAAATTTTTTGTTAGATATGATGAAACTATTGCATGCTACAAAAAACCTCTACATTTTTAGTCCTATGCTTACTAAGGAGAGTAGTATTCATCGATCTCTTTCTTATCGACTACTATGTTGGTATTAATGTGGCGTTTGGTTGTCTCGATGAGTCTAGATGCGATATGGCCATCTAGATATTTGGTGTCATCCAATTGTTTTGATAGTTGAATAAGTTGGATAGGGATATCTAGTTGGGGGGAATATTCCAAGAAGGTGTTGGATGGATCGATCCCACTGAAATTATCCCACTGAAATTGCCGGACGACCTCATGCACTCACGTCTCTCCCTCCCTAACGAGTTTTGTCACCTCTGTCTCAGGTCTCCCCTAGCCACAGTTCACCTCCCAGCGGCGAGCACAAATCGAGCCGTCGCACCGCGGCCAGAGGCAGGTGCGGCGTGGCCAGAGGGCGGCGACAGATCAGGAGGCCACGGCTCACCTCGTAGATGGTGGGTACAAATCGAGCTGTCGTGCCATGGCCGGCCGGAGGGCGGCGCGGCAGATCTGGAGGGTCATGGGGCAGATCGAGGGGCAGCGCAACAGATCGATGGCAAGGAGGGTGGCCGACTCGACGACAGGAGGGCGGCGACCAGGTGGCAGGAGGGTGTGACTCGGTGGCAGGAGGATAGTAGGAGGGTGGTGACTCGGCGTCGGCGGCAGGATGTAAGATCGAGGATGAGCCTAGAGGGGGGGGGGTGAATAGGCTTTTTCGAAAATTAACAGAACTAAAAACTGGATTACTGAAAGAAAAGAACAAGCAACTTAGCACAGAGCAGAACGAGTAAAAACTGAAAACAGAAATACAAAGAGGCGAAGGTTTTTCACCGAGGTAACACTCTTACGTCCCCGTTAGAGCACTTCACCAGAAGTATAGCTCCACCAAAAGCTAAACCACTAGCTTTGGTACCCACTGGGTAACTCTTTCACCAAACCGTGAGGTGAGTTCCAAACCTTTCACAATCAGTGGTGGCCTTCCACAAATTTCTTTGGACAGGTCGCACCAAGAGCCCACAAGCCGTTTAGGAACACTAAGTTCCAAGAGTAACAGACTAAGCACAATATCAAACTCTTGGTTCACAATTTTGCAATGTGTATAGGCTAAGCTTAGAGCTAAAACACTTCTGAATGTTTTATGAACAGTGAAGTTCAGTCTCTTTGAATGCTTTTGAGCTCAAGAGTGCTAGATGTCAAAGAGATGCAAAAATTATCTGAAGAATGGTCCTGGTAAGCTTATATAGCTCACAAAACGGAGAAATAATCGTTACAACATTTACTAGCCGTTGGACTTTGTCAGAATGACAAAATAAACAAATTCAATATGCCACGGACAATGATTACAAAGATTTTCAATATGATCAAGGTGCTACGGACCAAACTCAGAAAAATTCCCGTTTACGCTGGACCGAAAAACTTAGTCCGTCGTAAAAGGGCATTTGCGCCGGACCGAAAAAGTTAGCCCGGCGTACACATGCATTTGTCACAAGTTGGTCTGTCGTAAATACTCCAAAATATCAGCTTGCATCGGACCGAAAAGTTGGTCCGGCGTACATAGCAACTTAAGACTTTGAGTTTGCGTCGGACCAAAAAAGTTGGTCCGGAGGACACTTGAAAATATGGTCCGGTGTGAACGGAATACGCTCGGTTCAATTGTCAACATACTCAGATTACTGCGCCTGACCACAAAACTTGGTCCGGCGTGAACATTGTGAGAATTTTCAAGGAGAGTTTGGACTGAAAAAGTTGGTCCGGTGTGAAGCATGCTCGGTGTTGCTGAGATTCTGAGGGAATAAAGTATGTGGTGATTTTTACTCCAAGTAATCTTGACAAGATTGAAATTTAGGAATCAATGTTCTTACTTGTGCATAACCCCTCCTAATAGTACGGCTAAAAGTAAAAGACCAAGCTATATGACTTGAAACAAATTCCAAGTTTAAACTAGTGAACAGAGTCCTTAGCCTTTATCCTTTTATTCTGACAAAACTTCACTTCACAGGGATTATTGATCTTAGTCATCAACACCAAAACCAAAAGAAGCATAAATAATGAATTGGGGGGCCTAGATGGTTTCACAGGAGGGGAGGCCCGACCAAGAACTTCCTTTGCATCAAGTTCTCCTCCATAATATGATATATAAATCGATTTGCTACATTAGATCTATATCAAGTTCTTCCTCCACAATATGATATAAATCGATTTGCTATATTAGATTACTCATTTTCGAAAGCTACATCGGAAAATTTTCAATTTGCACACAAAGAATACTCATTATCAGTTCTTGCTCTTTCACTAGGGAGTTCCCTGACTCAATCAATGCATCTAGTGTCGGCTGATAAAAAAAATAATATCAGGATACTAGACATAGTATTGGTTTCTCAAATGGAAGAAAGAACAACTAGCTTAACTATTGTGCTATTGAAAGAACCGATAGCAAAATGACAAAGAAATCTATTAAGAGCATGCATGCCAGATAGGTTGCTTGAAAACTTGAATACCTTCGGAGGAATAAACTAGAATATGTATGCTATTTTAGATCAATCTCATGCTACAGACTTTGTAATGATGTGGTATGCTTGTGATTCATGGTACAAATATGTTGTTGTTTCTTTGATTGCATTATGTATAAAGTCTAGAAAAATAAAGAGAGAAAGAATTACATATGGCCCAATGGATCAAAGGGACAAGATAAGAATAGAGTACTTAAACAATAAAATCTAGAAGAATGATGTAACTTGTGTGACATGCTAAGGCTTGGAAGAGCACCTTTCTTCCGGTTGTGTACACTTTTGAGGGATTGTGGCTTGCTTCGAGGCCACGGATGTGGCCAATCACTTCCATGGATGATGGCAAATTGGTAGTTGAATGGCTTCTTTTGCTTCCAACCAAAGACATTGAACTGTGATTGCTAGTTATTTGTGTTTACTTTTGGTATCAACCGAAGCAAAAGAATCTTGTATGACTACTTAAGATCCTCGGTGTATGTTATTTGTGAAACTTGGTGTATGTTGTTGGTGAATTTTGGTATATGTTATGGAGATGAAATGTAGTGTATGTTGGCGAGGGGAATGAATCATCTTCTTTTGTAAGGTTGTAGCATTATTTATCTATAGATGTTTCATGAAGTAGCCTTTTTGTATTTTGGTGCAGAGTTACAAGCAGCATATTCTACTTCCTATTACTGATCCTACCACCCACGCACCAATACCATATGTGGTAATTAACCACACTAGTTGTTCTGATTCTATATTAGCTACTTTCTGCATTTTCCTTAATTTGCAATGCTAGGGATGCATGGGACATGGTCACATGGCTGCACCACTGCAGAGATATGCCTTTCCAAATTCCAAGCTTCCTCAATTAATTGCTGATCCCAATACATAGTTTCAGGTGTTGCTAGGTAACCTCACCCACAGATTACAACTAGTCTATCCATTCTCATCCATCCAATCAAACAAAAAATTATCCCATTCTTATCCATCCAACCAAACAGACACCTATATGACTTCATCCTATTCGGACTAGATGATCATATCTCATCTAATCTCATTCAGACAACCAAACGCACTCTAATTATACCGTACAATTATCTTGACCTAACAGAGTAGATGAGCCACTTTTTTGAGCGAGGACAACACGTACACCGTGACCATCTGGCAGGAGGGCCCCACGCATGCATGTCAGTAGGTCCAACGGATTAAGGCAACTAAAGAACGCTCTGGGCCAAAACCACATTAGCTTTTCTTTTTCTTCTGCTCTTCTCTTCTTTTTCGGGCCTATTTGTGACGGTTTTCTTAACGGTCATGGATTCGTGAAAACGGAAAGCCATACTAAGGGCGTGTTTGGATCCATTAGCTGCTAATAGTTAGCTAGCTAATAGTTCCTAGCTAATATTAGTCAGCTAACTATTAGCTAGCTAACTATTAGTTGGAGGGTGTTTGGATCCACCAGCTAATATGTGGCTAATAGATGCTATTGTCCAGAATACCCATGCTATTAAATGCTATTGGTGGTAGATGTGAAGGGTATTTTGGTTAAATGCCATCTATTAGCTGCTATTAGCTGGGTTTGGCTAGCTAATGAGATAACCATTAGCTGGGTGCCCAGCTAATAGTTAGCTGATCTATTAGCTAGGGGTGTTTGGATCCACTCCAGCTAATTTTTAGCAGCTAACTATTAGCTATATGGATCCAAACAAGCCCTAAATAGCATGCTTCTTGATGTAAATTTTGAAGAAGCCAAAAACACCTCATAACTAGAGAAAACCAAAAAGTTGTAGTCACCCTCGACTAGCTTTCCTGGCTTTTTGCGGGTTAGAATTATATCTTTACCTTTAAAAGTAAGAGTTATTTACCCACTCGATACTAGGTGTAAAAATTGCAACCCACACCTCTACACACCCCATTCAATATGTTCCCTAGTTGGTCCGAGGCACACATCTCCCCACCCCATTCAGTTTGTTCCCTAGTCGGTCCGAGTCATAAGGTGTTCCCTACCGGCCCTACCATCCGCCTCCTCCGTTCGACGCCATCTTTTGCCTCCTTGGCGATGCCAACCACCCCCTCCTATGCCTAGCATTGCCCCTGCATCCTCCACTAGGCACGACCCTCCCCCTCCTCAGATTTGTCGGCATCTTCGTCCATCTTTTGCCTCCTTTGTGACACCCCTCCGCCCTACCCGGTGCGGCCCTCCCCCTCCTTAGATCCGTCGGCGCCACCTCAACCCTTCGCCCTCGTGCTTCATTCGGCTGGTGCCGCCCCCTCCCTCCGGTTGCGCGCCTCCTCCGCCTATCGCCACCACCCGCCAATACTGTCGGCCAACTCCACCCGCTAGATCTTTATGTATGGGACGGAATCCTGATTTGCTTTTAAGTACGGTGAAATCTGTGGAATCCTTTATGTATGGGACGGAATCCTGATTTGCTTTTAAGTACGGTGAAATCTGTGTTGATTCCACAAGGAGGTTGGGGTAGTGCTTCATGCATATGATTCTTCTTTAAGTGGAGATCTAGAAATTATGGATACTTTTAGTTGCTTCAGTGTTCAGTTCTACTAATCACAAATTGTTGTGTATGAAAGGAATAGAGAAATTTTATGTTGTATTATACTGGTAGTATATAATATGTAGTAGAAATAAAATATAACTATTGATATGTTGAAGGTATTTCTACTACTATACTACCGAAGGAAGTATAAATAAGTATAAGCTGATCTGATTTATTGGATCAAAAAGAATGAATGGCCCATATTGAATTTATTGTACCTTAAAAGTGCTCAAGGAATAATCTTTTTTGTATTAATTTTGGACAGTTGAACACTCCCATGGTATATTAATGATTTTTAGAAAATTGATTCTGCACTAGCACTACCATGTTCAATCAAACCATTATTTGTTATAGTAAGATTTATTCAAATGATGAAGAGATAGCAGAAAATTATTTCTTATCAAGTAGGTCAGGAAGAAGCAATAGCAAATGTATAACTGGTTGCAAGTAGCATATTTTTTTGTAATTATGATGCTATATGAGATTACATTTACGGTGCATATCTCGAGATTTCATATAAGTTTTGGTATAGTATTATTGTTCTGTACAATGTTGTAAACCTAAGCCATCTAAAATAATTCCAGATTAATTTTTGTTTGTGTGTTCATTAAGCCTTAGCATGGAAAGTACTTGTGGCAATGGACACATATAGTTTATCTTGTGTAGTTTGTTGCATATACAATTTTATTCAGTTCATACACAAATAGTTGGTTGCATGTACTCATGGCACTTTTAATGATTTTCAGAACAAACCCATTGAGATACTCTTTGTGTGTTGTAGTTCTAAGATATTTTGTGCATGATACGAAAAACAGCTCATGACACCTGAAGTCCATGAAGATGGGGTGAAGCACTATAGTATTTGTTCTGTCCATTGGATGGGATGCAATGCTCTAGATGGATTGATGGGATGTTGTCTTTTTTGTGTGAACATAATATGTGAATGAATGATAGTAAGATGGTTGTATGCCATGTTTTTTTTTTTGTATGAATCTATAATTGTTGTGGATATAGTTCAAATTTTAGTGGAAACAAATTAGCTGTAAGTATTTAAGTTGTAATTTTGAAGCTATGTGTTGCCTGGCTGCCAATTGCATCTCTATCCAAATTATCAGCTCCATATTAATTTGTACTGGATGTGATTACCACTTCACTAAATGGTTCTTTGTATTATTTCACTACATGAAAACTTGGAACATAGATTAGGTTCATATAATGATTTTGTATGTATCATGTTGTTAAGATATTTCCATATTTATATTAATGTACTACGTTTAATGCTTAGATTTATATTTGTGTAACACATGTAAAAATAAATAAATAAAGACCACTCATATGTCCTTCAAACGACATCAAACAAGCCGTCATTTGACTTTTTCCAACTCAAAACTACCAACTAGCTTATCTAAAAGTTAGGCTGCCAAACACCAAACCTCCCCAATCTAGCCGTTTAGCCGTACAACCATTTAACCATGCAACTCAACCAGAATCTGCTAATAAGAAAAGCTACAGCTCCTCATTGTCGCCTTTCAACCAAATGCAGCACAGCCTAGAGTGGGCCGTCACCGTCGGTGGCCTCCTCATCCTCCTCTCCTTGTCCTACCTCTAGGGTCATCGTCCCTGTCACCGAGACAATATGGAACGTCGCCTCCACATCCATGGTGCGGGTGCCTCCGGCGCTCGAGCTGCCTTCTCGAGCACAGTCCCATTATCGTCCTCCTCTCCTTGGTCACCGCCGCTAGTCGATTTAGTCCCATTATCGTCCTCCTCTCCTTGGTCACCGCCGCTAGTCGATTTCTCTATGCCGTAGGTGTCGTTACCAATGTCAATCCTCATGGCCTCAGCATGGGACATGTTGCTTCTGTTCTTCCTAGGGGTCACGCTGCCCCTGCTCCATGCTCTTCAACCCCTTCGCTCGCATCAACTTCGCCGTCAAGATCTGGATCACTAGTGAGGGAGTAGGAGTAGGTGATCAGAGGTCTCCTATGGCCATCAATTTGGAGTGGCGGTGGCGTGGTGATGAGTCGATGGCCATGAATAAGGAATGATGTAGTTGGTGCAAAATTATTTTATTTACCATATATAGTTATTTCAAATTCAAGCTAACGAGCCACTATCGAGCCGAGTCTCATTATTTTTTATCGTTCGAAATAGGCTCATTTTAATTTTAAACATATTAACAACTGTAATCGAAGGGATTTTGATTCGAGGCTTAACGAACACAGTACTCGGATTACGAAGGTGAGCATAAGCGTCGAACTGCCGGGCGTAACGCTGGTGGGCGAGTTTCAGACCGGCGGCAGCTAATCAAGGCCAACCGAGCAACGCTCGTTCCTCGTCGTAAGACGAGGGTTGAACTGTCGACATTTCCAGGTAAAAGCTCCACAACGGCAACACAGTGCAGCCTAATGAAGATGAAAAGGCTCTCCATCACCCAAACCAGACACATTCCCGCCAAAGGTAAGGGAAGCCCTCGACATGGAATGGATTGGAACCCTCTCCCTCCATGACTTCAAACGTATACTCTCTCTCTCTCTCTCTCTCACACACACACACAAAAAAACAAACAAACAAAGTAGAAAGAGATATTTGAAACAAAAACAAAGTTGAAAGGAAGGAGCCATTAATTATACTCTCTCTCTCTCTCTCACACACACACACACATACACACACAAAAAAACAAACAAACAAAGTAGAAAGAGATATTTGAAACAAAAACAAAGTTGAAAGGAAGAAGGAGCCATTAATTATAAACCCACAACCCAATTTATTCACATCCCCAAACGGCCACCTCACAAGACGAGACTGCTGCTAAGTGCTAGCTAGCTAGGCAAGCCCAACGAGCAGAGGAGAAGCACACGTACGTACAGTACTCCATCGAAGGAAGGAACCCAGCCAACTCGAAGAAGCCATCAAGCAAAAGGAGCAGCCATGAGCAAGGACTGCGGCAACCACGGCCACGACGACATGCAGCAGGGGTGGCGCCGCCTGCTCGCCATCCTCCTGGGCATGGCCGTCATCGTCGGCACCATCGTGCTCATCACCTATCTCGTGCTCCGCCCCACCCACCCGCGCTTCTACCTCAAGGACGCCACGCTCCGCCAGCTCTACGTCTCCAACTCCTCGGGCCGCCTCTCCGCCATCATCCAGGTCACCGTCGCCTCCCGCAACCCCAACGACCGCGTCGGCATCTTCTACGATCGCCTCGACGTCTACGCCTCCTACAAGTTCCAGCAGATAACGTTCATCTCCTCCCTCCCGCCGGTGTACCAGGGCCCCGGCGACGTCGACGTCTGGTCGCCCGTGCTCACGGGGCCCAACGTCCCCTTCGCGCCCCACCTCGCCCGCGAGATATCCGAGGACTTCCAGGCCGGGTACCTCATCCTCCAGGTCAGGATCGACGGCCGCGTCAGGTGGAAGGTCGGCAGCTGGATCTCCGGCCGCTACCACATTTTCGTCACATGCCCGGCCTTCTTCGTCACCAACGGCGGCAACGGCGCGCTGGGGGCCAACGGGTTCAGGTTCCACATGGCCACCTTCTGCCGCGTCGAGGTGTAGGCCTATGCTCTGCTTTTGCCTCTGCCTCTGCTCCGGCGAGGTAGGTTTCTTGCCGGTGGCACGTACGTGTGTGCATAGCCAAACACAAGAGGATGGGTGGTGTAGTATGGAGGAGTATAGGGGTTAAAAGGACAGGTGTTTAGTGTGGGAATAATTAATGGATGTCGGGGTTAAGTACATGGGTTGTGTTGAGGCAGCGTTGTTTAATTCCACGTTTAACTGTTAATAAACTTCTCCTTGTGGTAAAACCAAGGTAAATTTTTCTTCCATCCTTTATTCCTGGTGGCTTAGGGCATCTCCAATGATGCCACTTCAGCTAGCTATAAGGATGCCAACTCAGCATTTTGCTTAGGTGGATGAGAGAAAAGGAAGAGAGAGATATATACTTACTACTAACTTATAAATTTATAGCTGATTAAAGGCATTTATCACCTCTTACATGTGGGCCCATATTTAATTTTGTAGACAATGCTATAGCTAGTCCATTGGAGAGGTTGTCTATTAGCTATCTATAGATGACATGTACACTTCTTATAATTAGTAGTTAACTACACCATTGGAGATGCCCTTACGTGTTGTGTTTTGCCTTTATCTATGCTGTTTTGCGGATTGATTTCTAGAAAATCAGTTAGGATTTTTTGGAATTCGACAACTTTTTGGTTGGTCGCCAGTCGATTGCAAAGCATTTGAGTTCAGGTTCACCAAAAAATTTGGAATTTTGTTGGAGGGCAAGTTTGGTGCCAACAACCCGAACTCAGGTTTAGGATTTGGTGAAGAAGTCAGCACAGATTGGACTAAGAGATCACAGATGGATGTAATGGACAAGTAGGTGATTAGTCTCTCTCTCTGAACTTGGAGATCCCAAGAAACTTCGCAAACAAAACAGACTAGCTACTCTACTAAGCAATGCAGTTTTCTTTCCTTGCGTCTCCATTTCGGAAGCATGTACACATAGAAAAAAAAAAATCATATTTTTTGGAGTGTCCAGTCCAGTTGCTTTGTTTTGTTCTAAACTGCCCCAACTTGTAGGAGCAAGTGATGAAAGGTTAAAAGTGATAGCAGTTACACAATCCATTAAAGAAACACACATGGGCTGTTTGGATGCTGCGCCGCGCTCAACCTAGCTCCGCGCGTGCGTTGACCGCGCCTCCGCGCGTGTTTGGTTCGGAGCCTGGCCCACGCGAGCCTGGCCCCGCCGATGCAAGCAAGGCCGAAACGCGCGCTCGCGCCTGCATGCGCGGAAACGGCACGCGCGGCTGTTTCCCGCGGGCCAGGCTCGTGCGGGCCAGACTCTGCCGAGCGCAGCATCCAAACAGGCTAACAGTGTTGAGGGGGTAGTTTTGAAGAGAATAAACCGAAGAATTGTCCATCTTTCCGAGTGCTTCGTGGAACTTCTAGTGTAGCTTTTTACTGCTGTAAGCTAGGGACAGAGCGCCTCCATGGTGAGTAGTGGCATTTGCATCATTGCAGCAGTCTGTGGCCCAGGTTTCCCTCTGAAACGATAAGGATTATTCATCTCTTGCTCTTTGTTTTTTTTTTTAAAAAAAAATTTTATTTGTGAGGCAGGCAGGCAGCAATGGACCACCGATTTTGTGATTTGAGTCTCCAAGTTCAGAGAGAGAGACTAATCACCTACTTGTCCATTACATCCATCTGTGATCTCTTAGTCCAATCTGTGCTGACTTCTTCATATTTGAAACCTTGACTCAAACTCCAAAGTGATACAAGGATTAGGATGTAAGTAAGCATTGGCAACACGGCCGGTTCAGGGGCATGGGCAGAAAGGGCGATCGCCTAGGGTCCACAAGAGTGAGGGGCCTCAATCCATGTATATATACCTTGTATATAACCTATGTAGACTAATAGTTAGATGTACAAGTCAAAGTACATAAGGATATGGGTCTATATCGTCAACTCACAAGCAGCCACTAGCAAGAACACATAATTAGACCTCTAGCAACAATTTTGAGAACTTGTCCAAGACAATCCAAGTGCCCAACTCGACAACTTGCCATTTAGAAATACCTGCATTTGGCATGTCACAATAAACTAAATGAATGAAAGCTCGATCACAAGATCGTTGGCTAGTTCGACACAACTCGCTTGCATCTTACTACCTACTAATTAAGCTGAGAGAGAATTTGACAATGGGTGATTCTTTATATATTCAAATTCCTTGGTTCAAGTATATGAAGAAAACATTTGATTCAAGATTTGTAATTTGGATTTCCAGTGCCTATAGTGACCGGTTGGTTGTGTTTGGTGGCTAACAGAAAGTTTCTTATCAGTTGAAGGATATGAAGAATTGTTTGGTTAAAGGTTGGTTGTAACATCTCAATGTGTGTTTTTCTTGCATTTATTGTGCCATTTGAGTTTTTGATAATTTTCTCGAATTTATTTGAATTATGACTTTTGTTAAATGCATCAAAGAGTCTAAAAAGTTTAAATAAAGTTTTATTGGAAATATTTTATTTGAGTTCAAAATGTCTTAAAATATTTTTTAGAATTTTTTTTGATATTTTTACTAATTATTTTGGCTTAAATTAATTTTTAGAATTGTTTTAAATAAGAAAAATAGTAAATAGTTAAAAGGCTTTTGGGCCGAAGCCCACCAATGCCCAACCTAGTCCAATCTGGCCCTATTTATTTTGGCTTAAATTAATTTTTAGAATTGCTTTAAATAAGAAAAATAGTAAATAGTTAAAAGGCTTTTGGGCCAAAACCGACCAAAGCCCAAGCCGGTCCGGTCCGGCCCGCACCCACCTGGCCTCCATCATGTTAACCCTAGTTGCGGAATTGTGATCGTTGTATCAAAATCCATTGTGTAGGAATCAGCCACGTCGCCTTTCATGAGAACCCTTCGATCTTTGCTGCGTGGACTGCTAGGATTACGCCATGTCACTGAGCCGTGATCTCACCAGACTTCACCTCCACCGCGAACTCTCCGCGTTTGGTTGCGTAAATCTCAAACGTTGAGGGGTATTTATTGTGCTCGGTTTCCATGTCTTGTTCCTCATTTCGCACCGCACACATTGCCCTAGGACTCAAAGGTTGAGATGCTTGTTTTGTCAGTTTTCGCCACCATCACGTCAATCTTGCCGCGACGGATTCCAGATCTGGCCTCGTTGCATCACGTCGTGTCAAAACCCTGTAGATTCGAAGCCAATTGGTCACCAGAGTGCTGCGACCATGGTCATCTTCCTCTTCTCCAGTAAGTATCACCATCATGCCTTCACTGTCATCCCGGATTGCATCGTGGCAGTTGGATCAGCAACAAACGATCCAGACTGTGCCACGTGTTCACTTCACCGTCACTGCATCGTGTGAGTCATAGCTGTTGGATCTAGATGTATCTCCGATCGTGCCACTTGTCAGCCACAGGACATGTTCCGTAGCCCCTTCGCCGCCGCTGTTTGGATCATATCTGAGCCATTTGATTTCGAACGGGCGAATTGGATTCCACTGCGCACCGCACGAATCACAGCTTGCCGCATGTCCTTGCCAGTGTCAGCCGTGTGTAGGATCGATATATATGAGTATAGCAATCAGAGGGGGGGTGAATGATTGTGCGGAAGCTAAAACCAAAATTTTGATCTACTAAAGGTTCACCCCAAATCGGAATCAAATAATTGCTTCAGATCAAGCAAAAACTGATTGACAGACATTCAGTAAAACGCAAATTCTTGGAGATCCAACCGTCGGATTGATCTAAAATTAAAAAAAAAAACTATATTCAATACGAATCTAACATAAAAAGAATCAGCTCGATCGGACTTACGGATCAAAAGTTATGAACCTCGCAAGCTTGCCGTAACAGAATATGACGATAATTGATCTAACATCAATTTCATGATTAAACAAAATCTTTAAAATATTAACCAACAAAACTTTGAGGAACTCTAAATAAAAGCCCTAGAAATGTTTTGGATGGATCAAATCAAGATGGAACTCAAAGAATCAAAGTAGACAAAGAACCAATCTAGAACCAGAACAGATGAGCAAACGAACACCCAAAACAGAGAACACTATAGCAACGCGTGCACTGTAGCTTCGAGATTACTGTAGCACGCAGAGGATCTAAAAAGAATTGATCTTTATTTCTTTTTGTCTAAAGTACTCCCATCAAAAGAGTACAAACCCTAAAACACAGCATAAGATGGTTTCCTGCGCTCTGCTCTATTGCACTATAACACACGCATAAATTGGGGACACCTCCCCCTATTTATAATGAGTAACCCTAACAGAGTATGCATGCATGTCCACTTGGTCCAACATGGCTCAATACTTGCAAGCTACCCCAAACGATTACAACTCTACACGCGTATGGCTCACCTACCATACTCACGTGACTAACCAGCCTCCATGTGCACTGTTCTCTCGCCCGAACGTTTCGCATGACATCCTTGACCACTAGGACCTCAATTCCTCCCTGAACCTAGTACCGAACCTCAGTTCCTCCATGAACCTAGTTCCGATCCCATCATCGACAACATTTGCCTTCGAGCAACACCTGCACATGAACAATCCACAAAAATTCCGAGCACAAGTTCTTCCCAATTTGACTCAATTAGTCCATGCAACTACTCATACGAGCATTGCATACAAGTCAATCCAATTTCGAAATTGCAAAAACCTAACCCTAGAAAATCACATTCACGCCGGACCAAAAACATTAGTCTGACACACACAAGGAATCAATCCTTAAAAATACCGTTCACGCCGGACCGAAACTTTGGTCCGGCGTCACTCACGATGGACCGAAAAATTGGTCCGGCGTACACGTGCCACGCTCGGTTTCAAAAGAAAACGATCCAGCGCAAAGCCCTCAAAATCACGTTCACGGCGGACCAAAGAAATTTGGTTCGGCGTACATGCAAAACTTACTGTTTTTTTGTAAAACTGAGTCCAACGCATATACAAAATCAATCCTCAAAACGCCATTCACGACGGACCAAAAATTTGGTCTGGCGCACATACGAAATCAACTCTTGAAAAAACCATTCACGACGGACCGAAACAAAAATGGTCCGGCGTAAACAAGCATTTGCTAGTTTGGTCCGGCGCAACAAGTCTCAAATTCATATTCACGGCAGACCAAAAAATTTGGTCCAGCGCAAATACGAAAAACGGTCTGACATAAAAGAAATCAAACCTCAAAACACCGTTCACGACGGACCAAAAATTTGGTCCGGCGTACATGTAAAACTTACTGTTTTTCAAGAAACTTGGTTCGACGCAATTCCCTCAAAATCACGTTCACGCCGGACTAAGAAATTGGTCCAGCGCAGATGCGAGAAAAACATATTCACTGCGGACTGAAATCTTTGGTCTGGCGCAAACAGAAAAATCTTTGTTTTTCTGAAACACCACTAAAGCATATCACAAGCATGTCAATTGATCAAATTGGTCAACACATGCACAAGCACCACACATGCCATGAGCACAACCACTTTGCAATACCAAAATCATCACCAAACCAATTTTTCATCACATGATTTCATACCGTGTGATGTCATCCCTAACATCATGCGCATAAACCCGAGGCGTCATGGACTGAGTCCAGTGTGCGCCCACATTGTTCCGTAGACTAAGTCTATTTACCGGTGACAGGTGTCACTGCGTGGTTGGGCCACGTGTCACAGTGACATCATGATGATGTCATAAATATATTTTTCATAGAAAATATACTGGCCAAAATTATTTTCGGTGTGACATCAGCATGACATCATAAATTCTATTTTTCAGCAAAAAATAATTCACAAAATTTGGTTTATTCTTTTAAATATATTTTCAAACTTTGAATAGCTCGTTCTTGCTCATACGAACTCTGTTTGAGGTGATTTTAGAGTCTAAAAATTTATAGAATTATGCTCTATTTAATGGGGAATTTATTTAATTTTTGGAGTTAAGTTTGCTATCTGTTGTTGGCATTTATTGTTATTTATTCATTACGCATAGTCGTTGAAGTGCTCAAAGGGTTAGAGAGTGAAGTGCTAATTGAAGAGAAAGGTCCAGTGCAGGAGCAAGAGCCTTTACAAAGCAAGTTGTGCTTTGACCATGTTGATCCCATATTTTAAAATTTACGTTGGTTCAAACTATTACATACTAATTCAAATTAAAATTATTTCAATTAATTTGGGTTAGTTAATCAACCTAATTGTTGTATATCCACCTTGTCATTTGTATGCCATGATCATTTGTCATGTTAAGTTGATTTAATGTAGTTGGTTGCTATTGATATACCAACATGGGTTGCTAGATCGTGACTAGTATGCTTATATATGCAACGTGTTATTGATATCATTTTGGAAATACAAAGTTAACATTGATTAATGAAATATGCAATGTGTTTCTTAAATGGTGTGCCATGTGTTGACACAAAGGATCCAAAAACGGGCGAAATTTTGGATTTTCTGGCCAAGATTTCGGACTTCGGACCCCCCAAGATCCTAAATATCAGCCGAATAAAAAAATTTAAAAAAAATTCAAATTGCTATAGTGATTTCAGTTTTCTCGGTGATTTTGGCAATTTGGTGATTTTTTTGCCGGATTTTAATTTTTGTTCATTGGATTTGATTGCATTTAGGGTCAAGATTATCCATAAAAAATTTCAAAAATTTTTGACATATTTTGGACCATTTTTTGGTCGGTTCAATTTGTCGGTTAGGACTGTCCAAATTTTTTAAAATTTCTCAAGATTTATCATCATTTGAATATTTTATAGGAATATTATGGATGTGTTAGGACCATTCATAAAAATTTTCAAAATTTTCTAAAGTGGTTTGTACTATTTTTCATTCAGGTGAATTTTGTCAGTTCATCTTTAGTAGCACTATTTGAATTTTTTAAAATTACTAAAGATTGATCATCATCTGAAAATTTTATGAGAATGTGATGAATATGTTAGGACCATCCACAAAAGTTTTCAAAAGTTTCTAACGTGGTTTGCACAATTTTCCATTAGGTAGAAATTTACTGGTCAGCCTTTTTGTAACACCCCGGCATCAAGCATGCCTGAATGCTACCAAACATAGGCTAAACAACATCTAAATACCAAAAACTATGATAAATTACAGCAAATGAGTAAATGCTAAAAACCGAAATTTCGGCAGCATCTCCTTTGTTTTAACATGAATTGGAGCAAGAGTAATAACAAGGCAAGTTATATCATAGTATAAGACATCTAAAACAACAATAACAATGAATAAAGCATCACTTATGCCTAAAAATAAGGAATTCAACCATTCCAACAAATATAACCAACCAAACGATGAACTCAAGCCCATACACCAAGATTCATGGCACTAATCATTATTTTCATGGCTCCCACTGATTAAACTGTATAATAGTGTGAAGCTACGTGTAGATGTGTAGCTAATGCCCTTTTCCCGCATGCCGGTTTCATGGTACCTAATAAAAACAACATAAACACAAGCGTGAGTTCATCACTCAGCAAGTATATTGCAATGGAACAAGAATATACATTCTAATACCTTCATCACCACTTTTCACATCAAACATCATACACATCTCATATTCATAGCGTAAGCATATCATTGACATCATCATATATCATCATCATATAACGTCCTCATATAATGCAATGCAATGAAATGCAATGCGATGCACATATCTCCTAGAAACTCATACCGGTATGGTTGAGTACACACCCGTCGGTGTGCACCCACTCCCCCCTTCCATCCCAAAGATGGAGGGTGCCTACTCCTCGCTTCCCCACACCACGGTGGATGGAATCACGATGTAGGACTTACTCATTGGCTCTCCGGAATAGTCATAACTTTCTCACCGACCTTCCCCGGACTAGTTATGACTTTCTCACCGCCCGGGCCATGTATCATGCCATGTATGCAATCATGCCAACATCATAAATAACTTGTACATTTAACACATGGCATCATAACATAATAAGCATACTCATCATATCATTGGCAATCATTAATGACATGGCATTTGAACATATTATACAACCAATTTAAATCTCAATCAATCTAGCAACTACAACCCGCTACCCATTCCAATACACTTGCCTCAACCACGGGCGACGGATTGGCGAGAAGTAGAAGGCACTGCCGGGGTCACACCACCTGCACATAGGGACCACGCACTCACAATCATGTCCACAAAACAGTACGCAAACCCTCTTCTACCCCGACTTTGCCAACTACTCGCAAAACCCAAAAACAGAGGTTCTGTCCCGTCGGGACAGCAGCCTTCCAAAAGGTATAACTCGGGTTCTAAGATTCCGAATCAATTAAACGAGTACATCCTCGCGTAGCTTAGGAAATTTCCTAACTTTTTCTAAGTATATGGAAAAGCTGATTCGGAATCTAAAGTTGTTTAATCTACAAAATACCGTGATCTGTTCCAATCACGTCACAGATTTTAACACGCTCGGTAAAACAGCCATAACTTTCAAACGGCTGATCGGAATTATGCGTTCTTTATACCCACTGAAAGGTATTGAAATTACCTACAACTTATTCAACAGGCGGCCGACCAAATTCTGATTCTAAATTAACGAAAACCCAAACCCTAGGTCGACTGCTCATGTTGCCCGAAACAAAGAACGTGGCAACTTCTAGATTTCATCTAATCTACTCAATTCTAGCACCACCAATTGATCTAAAAACTTTATAATAACCCTTAGAATAGATCCTAGACCAACCCCAAGGATTCCCATGGCCATACCTTCGCCCAACGCACGAAAACCCAATGGATCTCCTCCCGGTTCGTGCGATCTCCTTCCTCGCTCCAAATCCACTGGATCTCCTCATCGCGGAGCGCTCCAATGGATGGATCTTCGAGGTGTTGAGGTGGAGAACTCCGCTAGGGGCAGCAAGGGAGGTGGAGAGGTGGTGGAGGGGTGGTGGAGCAATGGAGAGCAATGGGGGAGGGGAGGCGCAAGCAAGGGAGAGGGGAGGTGGGAGGTGGCGGCTAGGGCATGGAAGTGGGGGCGCAAGGGCTGTATGGGGCGCACCAAAAGGGGTGGAGGAGGCACCCAACCAGGTATCCTACTCCTATTTGGACTCAAACTCTTTCCCACCAAAGCTCAGGACCCTTCCCTTTAGGCCCAAACTCCCCCGGAAAGGCCCAAACTCCCGGAAACGGCCCGAAAACGCGAATAAACCTCATAGCGTATGGTTTCAACCTCTAATTCCATATTTCATAATGTTTTTGACCTCATCATGTACATTAAATAAGGTTACGACACTCCTTGGTGTCACATTCCCCCCTTCAACAGGATTCGACCTCGAATCGAAGACATGCCACTACGCCAAACCAACAACACACAGAGACCTAATCTTCACGGTTCAAACCTGAAGAAAAGAGCTTTGGGTAAAGCTCGCCCCCGCCAGACTTCCACTCCCAGGTCGCTTCTCTAAATAAAACCACTGTAATTTACACTGATCGAGACTCGATGACAGGACGCCTAGGTTCGAAGACCAACGGCTCTAATGATAACTCGCAATCAAAATTTGCGAGAACTTTACTCAACATTGAAGCACAAAGCACTCAAACAAGGCCTCGGCATGACCCAAGCGATGGGATAAAATCTCAAACAGACCACGAAATAATACGATCTCAAACTCCTCATTCCATGCATTCCTTGGCACTAAAGTGCCCGATCCCTTTAACCAAAGCCACTCTCCAGAAGGACATGGTACCAACTTCTAGATCCATCTTCCGCTCCCACACACAAAAGTGAATCACGTCCCAACGTCTCAACTGTGGTTCGTCGTATTCGAGACGACGCAAACCAAGTGAGACACAACACTCTAAGATTACTACCACCGAAAGGAGAAGCCTATTTTATGACCAGGGTTCTGAAAAACCCGCAAAATAAAAAACAACCGAACATTCCACTTCGGTTGGCACAACAGGCTCAAGCCCAGCGACAAAAAGATCCAATACTCTTCGAAAACAGAAAACAAATTACTAGCAACCACCAAGCGGTCCACTAACAATTTGATCAGCCCCACCGAGGAACACATCGATGACACAATTCTCCAAGAAGGTTTGAATTGAGACATAGACAACCATACTTTGCTCTAAACTTCTACACCATTTACGATCAACTACTAGCCACACCAGGTTTCTCTTACTAAGAAAGTCTTGCCCTCACATCCTTCCACTTAAAGGACAAGGACAAAGAGTACCATTATTGAGTAAGCTCAACAGTAAAACATGAACCCAATTGATCCACATACAACAACTCAAACCCCAAAGCGCTAAAAACCACTTTGGGAAGAATTCGGCAACATCCAAAGAGCACTCATTTCATTTTTCTAAGCCAAATCGCAAAGAAAACTCAAACTTCCAACACCACAGCCAAAATATCACAAATTATTCATTCTTTCCTTTCATACTAGGAAGACATGGAAATCTCGATACATGACAAGAATGCACACTTTTCAAGAGCACTCCGGATTAGTCATATATCCATATATGACTTTCTCACCGACCTGGCTCATCAACTCCTTTATGATTAAATATGCATAAACAATGTTTCGTTTTCTTTTTCATCATTCATTCATCATGTAACAACGGTACCGAATAGTCATTCACCAAATGACTTCTTCCTTGGTATCAAATAATGGAAACACAGTTAACATCGAAGGTGGCGGAAATTCATATAGACTATGACGGCAGCATAGTTGACAGTAAAACACCACGTCGCATCACATCCCACATCAATTGAAAACTGAACTTGCAAAACATTGCATTTCATCCAAATTCAACATTTTGGAAGAGAACATCAAAATTTCAAGTCGAGTATCTGCTCCCACAACCGTCACAAATTTTTCACAAGGAGAGGGAAACTCATTTCAAAAAGGGAACGCCTCACTAACAAGATCACTTTATAAAACATTCATAAAATCCACCTTTTTGAAGCACTCGCAAACATCACACACATTTTGCAAATAAATCCAACTCCAGTCAAGAAGAGTTATAAGTTAAATCTCAAGAGTTTCCAACACAACCCAATATGTCCATCTGCTTCCGTTAAAAATTTATTCCAAAGATAATTCAGGGTGAACGCGAAGGAGCGCGATCCACTCAAAATCTTTTGGGTTTAAATCCATACTCATAACACAAATTAAACAAAAATAGCCAAAACCAAAGATTGGCAACAATCATTACGAGTTTTAGGGAAATTCTGAAACACAACAGAAGGAACACTTTGACCGAAAGCATTCAACCAAAATAGCAATCAACCAAACCAGTCCAAAAGGTTTTAAACACCAGCTTAGCATAAATACAATCATCTCTAGTGTTCCACTACGCTTTCCATTAAAGACTTCAAAATTCACTACTTACTCATTGAGAAAGTCCAACCGATTATTAACAAAATTTACTTAACAATTTCTTTCTCTAGTTACCATTCCCAACACTTCTAATTAAGGTTTATGATGCTTATCAAAAAGGCACCCAACCAAAACTATATTGACATGATCCCCCCGGATCACCAAATCATATAACAACGTATTCTATATTTCAAACATAGTACTTCAACAGCTACTTGAGCATGGTCAATCTATCAATTTTATACTATCCATACGTCAAAATCTTGACAATTGAATCTTGTTCAATCCATAAAATGACTTCAAAAAATAAGTAATATCTCTACAAGATAAAATTCGTAATTAGGATTCTAAGATATGCATTCATTAAGGTTAAAATCTTGCATCATGATTATTATCCATTGTTCATCCCATCACAACATGTACTCGACATAATACCACAGTTTTACACTTTTCTTCTATTGGATCAATGGTTTCCAACAATTAACAACACTATCAAGGCATCAATATCAATTCTTTGCATAATCATCAATCAACAACATTGCTTTTAGCTACCTTACACATAGGTTGCAACAAACTTGTCACTACACAACATACTCCAACTATTAAAATAGATTGAATACTAGCATTAACACTGCCCTTAACAACATCATTAACAATAAGTCTTATGTCTTCTCAATTGATATCAATACTAACATTGTAGAGACACAACTGCATACTTCCAAATATACTAGTTGTTTGCAACAACATAAATAGCAACCCTAATCAACTTCCAAATTAAAGTCACTACGCAACACGATTAAATTTCTCTATTAATCCATTAGATTAGAACATCTTTAAACAACCAGCAAAGTTTCTTTAACAATGACAGCAGTCTACATCATCTTAATGTTCTAACTATGCATCAGGGTTTAAAGCTTTCAACATTATCGGGGGTCATAGGCACTTTTAAAGCAAAGCAACACATTCTAAGCCTGTACATTAACACATTTTATCATTACCATTTACCACTATAGAGTAAACTACAACACTAGTAGTCTATTTATCCTCAAGCTAGAGATACAATCCGCATTGAATTATTTCAACTCACAAATTAACTTAACAATACGTCATCCCATAAACCACATTGTTACCTACTACATAGCACGGACATAAACTTTTCTAAACACCTTCATGGGGCACGAACCCTTGACAAACAGGATGCAACTTAACTTTTAAAGATAACCACAACTCAAGAACCAGAACGAACACCAATAGAAAATTTCTCCTTTCCAGGCAAGGAAGAAAAACAAAACTCCAATAGAAATGCAGGAGAGCTCAACTCTCAAATTCCCAAATTTGCCCACAAACTCTTCAAGAAATCTCAAGATCTATACTTCCAAGAAGGAAGAAGGATGCATCAGGGAAAATCAAATGTTCAACCAAACCTTTTCCGATAAAGATTCAAAACTTAGCTCCACCCAACCTAAGGTTGGCACTAGGAGAAGTTCAACTCTTTTCTTAGATAGGGAGGACAACAACCACCTATGTTTCCTCCCTAAGACAATCCACAATAACCAGCAAAACCGGGTGTCAAAGCAAAAATTAATAGCGACCAACAGAAGCGCAACACTAGACTCTTCTTCTTCGTCTTCAACCAAGGAAGACAAAACCACATACCGCATACGGAACAATCCGCGAAAATCCAAGACCAAACACTTTTCTTTTGATTTTAATCGACTAAAACAAAAACAAGAAGACCAACCAAAACCGACCGTCGGAAAGGTGGAAAGCACCCGAAGGATACCACCGTCAACTCTTCTATTTGTCTCCAGCCAACTACCCGATCTACGATAGAAAAGGTAAGCACTCTTTCCCCGCAAGGGATTTATAGTTCTTCAGTGATGGCTTTAACCGGCCATACCGTCAAACCACACCCTTACTATTAACAAAAGTGGTGACCGAAACCCTTCGGCACCACGACCCCACTTTATCACCACAACAAGCACAATTCAATCATTTATCTCATTATCAAATGAAGCATTCAACATCAAAGCTTAAATACAACATTTAAGCGTAAAGGAACGATACCCATACCCTTTCCTACTGTGCATCCATGTGTGTCAAATTTTCGATTAGTTATTCCACTTTTGCAAATTTTAATGTTGCTATCCTATGACAAAGTTTTAGTTAAAACCTAAGCCATGTTTCTAGGTTATCCCACATCACATTTTTAGTTGTAACCTAAGGTATGACACTAAAAATACACATTCCAAGGACCTACAGACCGCTCTGATACCAACTGTAACACCCCGGCATCAAGCATGCCTGAATGCTACCAAACATAGGCTAAACAACATCTAAATACCAAAAACTAAGATAAATTACAGCAAAGGAGTAAATGCTAAAAACCAAAATTTCGGCAGCATCTCCTTTGTTTTAACATGAATTGGAGCAAGAGTAATAACAAGGCAAGTTATATCATAGCATAAGACATCTAAAACAGCAATAACAATGAATAAAGCATCACTTATGTCTAAAAATAAGGAATTCAACCATTCCAACAAATATAACCAACCAAACGATGAACTCAAGCCCATACACCAAGATTCATGGCACTAATCATTATTTTCATGGCTCCCACTGATTAAACTGTATAATAGTGTGAAGCTACGTGTAGATGTGTAGCTAATGCCCTTTTCCCGCATGCCGGTTTCATGGTACCTAATAAAAACAACATAAACACAAGCGTGAGTTCATCACTCAGCAAGTATATTGCAATGGAACAAGAATATACATTCTAATACCTTCATCACCACTTTTCACATCCAACATCATACACATCTCATATTCATAGCGTAAGCATATATTTGACATCATCATATATCATCATCATATAACATCCTCATATAATGCAATGCAATGAAATGCAATGCGATGCACATATCTCCTGGAAACTCATACCGGTATGGTTGAGTACACACCCGTCGGTGTGCACCCTCTCCCCCCTTCCATCCCGAAGATGGAGGGTGCCTACTCCTCGCTTCCCCACACCGCGGTGGATGGAATCACGATGTAGGACTTACTCATTGGCTCTCCGGAATAGTCATAACTTTCTCACCGACCTTCCCCGGACTAGTTATGACTTTCTCACCGCCGGGGCCATGTATCATGCCATGTATGCAATCATGCCAACATCATAAATAACTTGTACATTTAACACATGGCATCATAACATAATAAGCATACTCATCATATTATTGGCAATCATTAATGACATGGCATGTGAACATATTATACAACCAATTTAAATCTCAATCAATCTAGCAACTACAACCCGCTACCCATTCCAATACACTTGCCTCAACCACGGGCGACGGATTGGCGAGAAGTAGAAGGCACTCCCGGGGTCACACCACCTGCACATAGGGACTACACACTCACAATCATGTCCACAAAACAGTACGCAAACCCTCTTCTACCCCGACTTTGCCAACTACTCGCAAAACCCAAAAACAGAGGTTCTGTCCCGTCGGGACAACAGCCTTCCAAAAGGCATAACTCGGGTTCTAAGACTCCGAATCAATTAAACGAGTACATCTTCGCGTAGCTTAGGAAATTTCCTAACTTTTTCTAAGTATATGGAAAAGCTGATTCGGACTCTAAAGTTGTTTAATCTACAAAATACCGTGATCTGTTCCAATCACGTCACAGATTTTAACACGCTCGGTAAAAAAGCCATAACTTTCAAACGGCTGATCGGAATTACGCGTTCTTTATACCCACTGAAAGGTATTGAAATTACCTACAACTTCGTCAACAGGAGGCCAACCAAATTCCGATTCTAAATTGACGAAAACCCAAACCCTAGGTCGACTGCTCATGCTGCCCGAAACAGAGAACAAGGCAACTTCTAGATTTCATCTAATCTACTCAATTCCAGCACCACCAATTGATCTAAAAACTTGATAATAACCCTCAGAACAGATCCTAGGCCAACTCCAAGGATTCCCATGGCCATACCTTCGCCCAACGCACGAAAACCCAATGGATCTCCTCCCGGTTCGTGCGATCTCCTTCCTCGCTCCAAATCCACTGGATCTCCTCGTCGCGGAGCGCTCCAATGGATGGATCTTCGAGGTGTTGAGGTGGAGAACTCCCCTAGGGGCAGCAAGGGAGGTGGAGAGGTGGTGGAGGGGTGGTGGAGCAATGGAGAGCAATGGGGGAGGGGAGGCGTAAGCAAGGGAGAGGGGAGGTGGGAGGTGGCGGCTAGGGCATGGAAGTGGGGGCACAAGGGCTGTATGCGGCGCACCTAAAGGGGTGGAGGAGGCCCCCAACCAGGTCTCCTACTCCTATTTGGACTCAAACTCTTTCCCACCAAAGCCCACGACCCTTCCCTTTAGTCCCAAACTCCCCCGGAAAGGCCCAAACTCCCGGAAACGGCCCGAAAACGCGAATAAACCTCATAGCGTATGGTTTCAACCTCTAATTCCATATTTCATAATGTTTTTGACCTCATCATGTACATTAAATAAGGTTACGACACTCCGTGGTGTCACACTTTTATTAGGACAATGGCACTGTTAGATTTTTTAAAATTCCTTATGCTCGATCATTATCTGAAATTTTTATGGGAACATTAGTGATGTGTTAGGACCATCCAAAAAAATTTTGAAATTTTTTTGATGTGTTTTAGACCATTTTTTGATTTGTTCAATGTGGGCCGAGATCTCGGTGATTTCGGCCAAGATCTCAGATTCCCCGGTTGAAAAAAAATCGGATTTGAAATTTGGTTTTTGAATTTCGTCTGAATTTTGTCTAAAATTTCGGATTTCGGTCAGTCCTGAGATAGAGTCCGAAACGAAATTTGAATCCTTGGTTGCCACACGAAGATGTTAAAATGTAAACACATGTGTTGTTCTGTATGGATGTTAACTTGTTGATGGCATGTGCTGCACAATAATCAACTGGGGTGGGAAATGATTTAGACTGGAGCAAGTAGCAAGAGGCTTTATGCCATGGTGAGCATGTGTGGCAATGGCTTGATGAGTGATGTAAGGGTTGTATGCCAATTGAGAGTTTGGACGTCTTGCCTTGGTCAATTAAGGACTTAACCTTGGAAGCCTTTGAACTGAGCCAAACATATAACCACATGGTTGGAATAGGACATACCTAGTTAAGTTACCTATGTCTTGCTATGTGATACCTCAGGGTGAGTCACACAGGGATGTGGTTATGGGGGAGGATGTCTATGCGTACGCTTGACGTCGATCCAACGGTATGTCGGTCCTATACATCGGCTATATGTGAGGGAAGGGTTAGTGAAGGCAATACTTGAGAGGTTTATGTGTTAGGATAGAAGTTTCTGAAAGGCTTTGTTATGATCACTCATCCGTATACTCTTGTGTGGCGATTCACGGCGGATGTGGTGAGTTGATTGTATGTTTGTGGGTAAAGTGTATAACCTCTGTAAACTTGTGTGCCAAACATAAAATGCAATCGATGCATCTTGAAAAGGCGGTAGAAGCAACCACCCAGCAGCCAACCCGACCGGCAGCGTCAGCTACGACACTGTGTTTGCCTCACTTCTTGTCGTGATCTGAATATGTAGATTCAGGTCCTTTGTGTATATTGCACTAGTCCAAAATCACGCTAGTGCACATAGCTGTAACATAGACATAATATCATCCATACATAGCAAATTATAAATAAACAAACCATATTTTGCCCTCTGTGTATGCTGCACTAGTCGAGGATCACACTAGTGCACATAGTGGTAACATAGATGAAATATCATCCATACACAATGAATAATAAATAAACGAGCTAGATTTAATAAATAAATAATTGTTGGTGACCTTATGGTCGAGTTTACATTTATTAGGCATTGTGTGGCTCAAGTGCTAAGTAAGATAACTACAACGGAACGAAAACAAACTCGAGAGGAATGCATCGACATTCCATAGAAAATCGACAAGGTACAAGACCTACAGTGCAACCTCCTGACAAAACTCCTCCAACAAGCTAGTTGTAGATTCCTCCATTTCTTCAATTGAATGTTGATTAATGCAAAGGTGCACACATAAAGTACTACACAAGTCGTACACACAGAATGCAGAGTCTACTTACTATATGCAAGGCTTAAACAAATGATATGACTTTGGGGTTTATTTTACACAAAAGCATCATTTATAAGAATAAGATAAATAGATTGAAAGAACAATTTAAAATGATACAATAATAATAATTTAACAAGAAGTTTCACAAAGCTTCACATAGTCAAAACCAATTATCCACACAGCCAATCTTCCCAGTTTTATTTTATGAAAACTACCCCTAGTGTGAAATCCTTGAGTATGTTTATTACCGGGTGGTACAGCTATTCGAATAGATTTTATTATCGCTCTGCAGAGGTTGTACAATTTTCCCACATGACACGATCAATCTCTTATTGTCATGCAATTAGCACGCTTTCTCAAACATGCGATAAAGAAGATCATAACAAAACATTTCAAAACTTTATCCAAACATAGACACTCTCGAAAGCCTGATCTCACTATTCCAACCTCACAAAGAGCAGAAGAATAGAAGGGATTCATCGTTGGACTAGAAACAATCACTGTTTACGATGCGGAGCCACTGCAATAGCCACTGCAACACACACCATTTCCAACAGCGTATACAGCTTGGTTTTCTACCTGAAATATCATATGTCAAGACTCTTTAACTTATTAAGTTAGGTCTATCCCAAACTAGGCATGTGGTTGTATGATTAGGCTCAGTTCAATGATGCACAAAGTTAAGTCCTTAATTGTCCAGAGCGAGAATTCCCAATACACTAAGCCTACACACAGAACTATATAATCCTACACACAATCCACCACATAGAGTCTTCCATGAAGTCATACCGCTCTCTCCAATCTAAATCATTAACCACCCTTGCTGATTATCAGAAAACACTCAGAATTTCATATATTTATTCCATAGTCATTAATCAAGTGTATAAATGCCATTTAAATGGCATCAATATCCCATTATGGCTAAACATCATACTACATTAACCATCCCACATTGATGTTACAATAGTTACCAACTAGTAATTAACCATCCTAAGTCGAGCCAGTTGGCCTTGACTGGTCATTCTGATGACTACCCCGCTTTCTCCAAGGTCCTTTGCCTTTGTTGTTCTTTAGCCGCTGCTCAATAATTGCAAGTTCACTTAAGGAGGACTTGGACTTGTCCTTTTTATGCTTCCCTTTGTATGCCTCTGGCCTGGTCGATTTCTTGGATTCCTTCTTCTTAGGTTCCTTAAGACCAGGTTGAAGTTGGGTGTGTCCATCATCAACTTGGCGATTCCACTCAATGGCTTTGTGGGGCGGCAGAATGATAATTAGCCATGTCGAATAGTTTCACCACATTTCTTGGCCGATGAATGTTGATGTCTTCAGTAAACCACTCATATCGTACCACCTGTTTGAAAGCTCAAAGGGAGTGTATAGGCATCATCCGGATGTTTTTATCCTAAAAATCATCCAAACTTTGGACCGTACGATCAAAACACACATCCGTAGGATCAACCCACCTCGAATTCAGGGGGGTGTGCATTGATCTGAAAGCAAATCCAATGACCCAGAATTTGGATGATGGTTGCTAAAGAAAACATCCGAATGAAACTTATCAAAACCCAAGCTCAAATTATAGAATCGTCAATAATATTAGGAATAGTATTGTAGACTTTTACAAATCTCTTAACAAACAGACGTAGATTTTCACTAGGGTTTTAACGTTGGCGATGTAAATAATTTTCTTTCCTTGGTTTTGTATAATAACTTTTAAAGTTATTTATATATAATATCATCGCATAAATTTTCCTAGTTATGATAGAATTCTTTGGTTGATTAAAAATCCATGTATGTGTAGAGCATTTTAAGACAATAGGTAAATAATTTGCCATTATCTTTTCATTGACGCTGAGTCTGAAAAATGGTAGTGTAAATTTGGAGGAATTCATTATCTTGACGGGCACGGTGATCGGAGCCATATGTGACGGTTATTGGAATCATTTTGCGGTATTGCTAGGGATCAAACGGCAGATTTTTTCGCAACATTTTTTTCCACGCGTGAAACATTTTTTTCTACGTATTGAAACATTTTTCATCGACAAATAGTAAAAAAAATGTTTCATACGTTAAAAAAAATGTTTCATACGTTCAAAAAAAATGTTCCGTGCGTTAAAAAAAATGTTGCACGGCGTCCGAAAAAACAAAAAAAACGGACGTCCGAGTGGAAGTTTCTCCCATCATTTTGAGATGTTGCAAACTGCGACAGGCTTTGGACTTCTGCAACAACCCCTTGGAGGTCAGTAGCTTGTTCCTGGACCTCATGTTGCTCACATTCCGCGTGCTGTTCTTAGGTCTCGCCTGCATTAATGGCTACACATTCACGGAACTCCGAGCAAATGGAGGTTGAGAACGCTTCGTCCTCGTTGTACGTACTTACCATGTACGTACAATGTGTGTGAAGCTGGGAAAATTGGTATTCTAGACAACTGTTGACCCGTATTAACAATTCTATACAACTTTTTGAAATATTTACAGAAATCTCAACCATACCCGAAATTAGGAATTTCGTTTTTCCATTCCCGAAATTAGGAATTTCGTTTATGGTGTATTTGAAATCTGGAATTTCGGGTATACTGTAAACGAAATTAGGAATTTCGTGTATAAGCTATAGCCGAAAATGGGATTTTCGGGTATGAGGTGGCACCTCATACCCGAAAATGGGAATTTCGGGTATGAGTTGGCACCTCATACCCGAAATTAGGGATTTCGGCTATGATTTTTTAATTTTTTTTTTGCTTTTTGGCTGCTTGCTCAGTTGCTTACTTCAGACGCAAAGACATGCATGCGCTGCTTTTTTTCCTTTTGCCAGCTCGAGTTTTGGAGGGATGCTGGTGCTTTGCTTCACATGCATTTGATTCCCTGACAACTTCAATGAATGACTCCATAAATTACGGCTTTTGTCTTGATCACTTGAGCTTATAAGCTCAGCTTGCTGCGCATTTGGGTGCTTCGTCCAGTCCATGCTTCATTCGTTCCCGAGAGAAGAGAGCTCTTCAGCGTTTAGTTCGTTCCCGAGAGAAGAAGCTCTTCCGTGGTTCGTTCAGCCCCGAGATAGTAGAGCGTACAGACGAAAGATCTGTTTGTTGCTGTTAATATTTTGTTGATTTTTTTTGTAAATGAAATTTTAGTCACTTCTTTCATTCGTGTTTTTTATTTTGCAGGTATTTTGCGGGTATATTTAATGGTGCTTGAGCTTCATTGACCTTTGGTAGCATCGAGAAGGTTAGTTACAAATCTTTGTGAGCAGTATTATATTATGATTATGGACAATGTAGTGTTAGGTTAGAGTTAAGAATTCATATTTGTGCAATATATTAATGTTGCATACAGTGCATTTTAGTTTTAGGTTAGGGTTATTTACGATGACAGTAGTAGAAAACCTTACTTCCATGATTAGCAAAAATAGTACGATGGTGTTAGCAGTAATTAGCAAAATTAGTATGATGGTGTTTGCAATAATTAGTAGTATGGGATTAGCAATAATTAGTAATACTGTATATGTTCTTGTATTACATGTGGCGTGGAGATAGTCATTGCAGAAATAACTTGTGGGAAGAAACATCTTCTTGTGCTGCGTTTGTACTACCATAAAAGGTATGTTTTCTTAAGGGCAGTAGCATGAAATGAGTAGCACCCTGTTAGCACGAAATGATATACTGTTATTAAATGGTGTTAGCACGAAATGATATACTGTTATTAAATGTAGTGTTCTTGAAGAAATATTTTGTGTGTAATGGCTTTGACGATATGTGCAACATGCCTATTAAATTTTACATTTGTGCTATTTACCATTGGTGTGGACAGTGTAGTGTAGTGTAGTGTTAGTCTAGAAAATGAGTAGCACGGTATCAGCAAAATAAAGTGACACCATAATAGCAATAATTAGTACGTCGAAAATTTCAGAAATTAGATGAAAAATGTTATAATGTTGATTGTGTTGGTCATTATAAACAGTATTATGACTTTAGCCCAGAATTTTAGAGGAGTGTTATGTTCATGTATCATTGATCTAGCCGTTTCAACCAAAGCTCAATTCTTTCTACCATGATTAGCAAAATTAGTACGATGGTGTTAGCAATAATTAGCAAAATTAGTATGATGGTGTTTGCAATAATGAGTAGGACGGGATTATCAATAATTAGTAATGCTGTGTATGTTTTTGTACTACATGTGGCGAGAAGATAGTCCGCTGCAAAAATAACTTGTGGGAAGAAACGTCTTCTTGTGCTGCGTTTGTACTACCATAAAAGGTATGTTTTCTTAAGGGCAGTAGCATGAAATATAATTTCTGTGGTAAATTTGTGCTATTTACCATAAAAGGTATGTCTTCTTGTGCTGTGGACACTGTAATGTAGTGTTAGTTTAGGGTTAAATGTTTGGACGGTAATAGGAAACATTAATACCATGCTATTAGGAAATATTAGGGCAATGTTAGCTAAAATGAGCACCGTGATAATATCAAAATTTGGTGGCACCATAGTAGCATTAATTAGTACATCGATATTAGCAAAGTGGTAGATAAAATATAATGAGTAGCACGTTATCAGGAAAATATAGTGAAACCATAATAGCAATAATCAGTACGTCGAAAATTTTAGAAATGAGATGGAAAATTTTAGGTAGGAATAGGGTCTTGTTCTTCCATATTTTAGTATGAGATGTTATAATGATATTTAATTAAGTGTTGTTGAACAATTATGAAATGTTGTTGGTATGGTAATGTTGCATAAAATGTTTGTTCTTTTACGTGTATTAGCATGAAATATAAGATTAGTACATTTTCCCTCCCCTCACTCCTATGAAATGTTAAAACAGCGGTGGGAACAAGGTCAAAAGAGCTATGAAATGTAGCGTAGATTTTTTCAGATTTTCAGTACAACTTTCCAACTGAGTTAGCCTGGTTCTGTAAAAATTAGAAGTGAAATTAGCGTATATTTTTTTTAATAAAATTCTGACAACAGCACAAGGTCCAATTTCATATTTCCGGTTTTCGATTTATCAGAGGGGTAAAAAGGTCTTAATAATTATTGAAATTTTTTGAGAGAGGATATCAAGACAATACTAAGTTCCAATAAAATTTTGAAGTCAGAAGGATAAGTATTTTTCTTGTAGAAATTATTTTAGTACAAATGTCAGATTTTTCGAAAATGTTTCTTTTAATCTCTAAGGGTATTAAAACACTTTTTTTTTCTGAAATTTCTACCAAAGGTAGACAGTGTTAGGTAGAGTAATTAGTAAAATTTTAAGCTCTGGACAAGGTAGCAAACTTTGGAATAAATTCTGACATTGCTGTCTTTTCACATGTTTTTAAAGAAATTTACTTTGTGTAAATTTGTAAATTACTTTTCACTGAAGTATAAGCCTTTCACAGCTCATAATACGAGATCATGTGCATTAACACGAAATATGAAAAGTTCGAATGATATTTCGTGAAATGTTATCGGAGAAATATTTTGTGTTTAGTAACTTTCAATATTATGTGTGTGCGACAGACGGACATGCCTTTCAAAATTTATTTCGGGGAACGTCCCACAGTGTTGCATGGGAGATTCGTGAGCATTGACAACAGCCTGCACGTAGATAGCAGTATAGCCACCCGAATGAACTGTGGGAGCTAAAATCACATGTCATCGCTTCGTTGCAATGCGAACCACGAGACGCACGAGTTCGTCTAGAAGGGGTTCGCCCACGATTGGTCCCCAACACCTCGACGGTTGTGCACACGCTCTTCCCGTTACGAGCGAAGCGCGTGGGCTTTGTATGTCCACAAAGCGGGTGGAGAGAATTTCGAGGTAGGAGTGTGCGTGGAGATATTGCCACGCGACACGATGCCGGAGCGGTGGCATCTACCTCCGAAGCAATAGAACATGGGATATCGCGCACACCACCCGAACCAGACATTGTGGAGGAGGGGACATCAGGGGGAGTGGAAGAAGAAGCCGAGGCGGGGGAGGTTGATGGGGAATGCATGGATAATGAAGACGGCGGAAGCGGGGATGAAGAAGCGGCGGAGAATGATGACCCAAGACCGATCAGATAAAGTGCTTCCAGGGCATGGAGTCTGAATTGTACCATGGCGGATTACAAGAAGATATCCGGCGTCGCGATCGCCCGAACCATGTCCAAACTGGACAAGTGTTCGCTAACAAGTTGGAGGCCATTCACTTTCTTAGCAACTATGCCGTCGTGACAAGACGGGAGCACACTCTTCACCGTTCGGACAGGGCCTTGATGAGGTTAGGTGCAAGAAGTATCCGGATTGTCCCTTCTTTGTGCGAGCTCTGAAGCCCAAGCACGAAGACCACTTTGAGATACGTACATACATGCCTCATACGTGCACAGAGGAGTCCATAAGGAACATAAGCGGACTTGTGGACGCGAGGTTCATAGCCCAACTCCTGCTGACCGTCGTTGGAAGCGACATAGAGATGACTCCCCGTAAAATTATGGAGGAGGTGCAGAGTAGAAATGGGATGGTCATCACGTATCATACGGCATGGAGAGTGAAGCAGAAGGCACTGAAGATGCTGTTCGGGGGTTTCGAGGAGTCTTTCAACTATGCCCCTAGGTTGCTAAGGAAGATAGCCATGACGAACCCGGGCACACAGTTCGCAGTGGCTGATGAGCCCGTCATGCTGGAAGACGGGTCCTTCAGCCCGATGGACCGGTACCTCTTCAGGGTATTCTGGTCATTCGGGCAATGCATCGAAGCTTTCAGGCACTGCAGGCCAGTGCTATGCGTGGACGGGACATTCCTGAGTGGGAAGTTCCACGGGACGCTGCTAACTGCTCTCGCTGCAGATGCAAATAACCAGATCCTCCCGGTGGCGTTCGCTCTCGTGGAGAGCGAGAACAATGATAGTTGGTTGTGGTTTCTGACTCTACTGAAGGGCCGGGTCGTCGGTCCCCGGGAGCGCGTGTGCGTTGTCTCGGACCGGAACAAAGGCCTTCTCCACGCGTTGGATGTCCTGCACGACAGCACTACCTCCGCGACGAGCTGGCCCGATGTCGAGAGAAGATGGTGCATGCGCCACCTTGGCGCGAACCTGTACACAAGGTACAAGAACAAGGCGTTGGTGAAGAGATTCAAAGCTATGTGCCTGCAGAACCAACAACACAAGTTCAACGCGATATGGACGCAGCTGAACAAGACCACACAGAAGATGATGGAGGACGACCAATCCCAGCAACAACAACTCCTTTCGCAAATGGTGGGAGGCCAGACCGTGTATTCTAGAACTCGGCCCAGCTTCAGCCAGTGGATCGCGGGGAAGCCAGCGGAGCGGTGGGCGCTACTCCACGACACGAACGGAGCGAGGTATAGACGAACCATAGATTAGCGCAGATCATCTCACCTCCTTGTTTTAACTTCCATAGAAGCTAACGTCCACCATGACAGGTACAACGTCATGACAACGAACATAGCGGAGGCGTTCAACAATGTACTGAAGGGTGTGCGCGCCCTCCCGTTGTGTTCAATCATTGAGCTCACATTCTACCGGACGGCTGATTACTTCCGAGATCGCGGAAATGTGGCCGAGGCGTGCATCACCACGTACGCACCCAGAGTGGAGAAGATGCTCGCGGAGAGGCGGAGGAAGGCGCACTTCCACCGCACAAGGATTTATGACCTGGGGATGAATAAATTTGAGGTCATGTGCAAGCGCAAACATGCATCCGGGTATCTCGCGGGGGACACTGCGGCAAAGAATGTCAGCTAGGGGCTGAGGAAGTCTCGTGCACGTGCAACAAGCCAAAGCTTCAGCACATTCCCTGCTCCCATGTGTTGGCGGCATGTCGCGATATGGGTGGAAACGATGCATCACAGTACATCTCGCCTTACTACACCGCGCATGCTTTGAAGAACACGTGGCGTCCGAAGATGAGTTCGTTCTCAATTGGAGAGAATTACAAGCTCATGGAAGGCCCAACCTGGAAACCATATCCCGCGAGTAGGCGCACACAGCAAGGTAGGCCAAGGGCCAGATTGCAAGGTGACATGGATGCGGCTGATGCGGTGGACGGTTTGCGAAAGTGTAAAATATGCAGACAACCCGGACATGACCGTAGGAGGTGCCCCAATGCACCCAGTACGTAGTCGTCTCCCCTGGATTATGTGTAATTTGGAGCTATCGAAATGTATTTGTATTTGGGAGCTATCGAAACGTACTCGTCTCCCCTGCTATGTTACGTTAGTTTTGAACTTGTATTTGTAATTTGGAGCTATCGAAATGTATCTGTATTTGTCGGGAATGCACGTATGATGCTTCAAGCTTGTGTAAATGTACTTTGATGTCATGTATCATTTGTTTCAACAGTGCGTGATGGCGGACAATGCACTTCCAGAGCTTCTCCGTGAGTCAGTAGATGCCCCACATCGTGCGAGGGCCATTTCTGCTGGAGCTATGGTAAGATGCATTACTATATTACCCGCAATTAATTTGTTCGGATATAACTAACCAACTTGTTATTAATCTTTCAGTTGCCCCCTCTCTTCTGTCGGTCGTTGCACAAGTTGAAGAAGTTGGACTATCGATTCCACTATCGACTAGGTCGTGCGGGTCTACTACCATTTGCACTTCTCATGGATGGGGCTCAGCTCGGAGGGGGGCAGACCACACCCATGCCTGGCATCGATCGTGCGCTTCTTACTGGTCTCGTGGACCGATGGCGGCCGGAGACACACACATTTCACCTACCGTTTGGTGAGATGTCCATTACGTTGAGGGATGTGGCCATGCTAACCGGCCTCCCCATCAGGGGATACCCCTTGGTTCTTCGTCGCCCCAGCAGGCAGCACTATATAACGGGAAGGTATTACAATCACTAGTTGTTTTATGTTCGTAATGTGCATGCTATTATGAAATCTCTTAATCCGGAGTTCACGCAGGTTTGGTGTCCCCTACGAACAGAAGGAAAATGGGGTGTCCATGACCTGGCTGCGTACATTGCAGGAGTACAACCCCTGCCCACCGATGCCGATTTAAGATACAAAGCTGATCTTTGTGCCACTCACGAGGTCTACCTGTACTACTTCTTTGGGTGGTGTGATGTTCACGTCCACCGCAGGAGACCTGATCTTCCCGCACATTGTGTCGATTGCTCGTCAGTTGGCCGGTGAGCTTGATGACATCCCGGCCTATAGCTGGGGATCTGCGGTCCTAGCGGACACGTATCGTGGATTGTGCGATGCATGCCATCGCCTGACTTACAGGGGCACTATTACTGGATGCCTGCAACTCCTTCAGATGTGGAGTTGGGAGTACCTGCCGATCTCTCGGCCAGAGATCCGTATTCAATATTACCCTGTTGCCGTCTACGATGCCATGCCAGATACCAATCGGCCTACAATGGGGTACCGTTGGATGCACGCACGACTTCGATGGTCGCCGAACGGTGACCATTGGAGCTACACGCGTGTTGTCGCCGATCTAGACATGATGACCGCAGCACATGTGAACTGGGATCCTTGGTCTCCGCAAAGAGCTGCAGAGATTGCGACGGACGCCCAAATATCCAGCTGGTGCACGGTGGACTACCCCCTGTGGATGACCACATGCTTCCTGCTCTACATGAACGCCGTAGAGGTGTACTCGCCTAAACGGATCCAGAGGCAGTTCGGTTTCCGCCAGATAGTCCCCGTTCCACCACCGCGGGACGCCGGGAGATTTCACGGGTATGCATTTAGTTATTTTCAATATGTGCCCTATGTATGCAAATTTGACAATGTAACGTCCGTGCATTTGTAGGAGAAGCGCGAAGGGCAGTGCGGCCGCAGTGGACTGGAGCAACGTCCATGCCACCCACATTACGCGGTGGAACGACAGTGCATTCTAGGAGGTTGTCTTACCCTCTGTGCCATACGACCCCCAGGAATATGACAACTACCTCACATGGTACCGTCCGCGCACCCGCGCCACATTGCTCAGCAACGAGGTCGACGAACGAGCAATGGCCTATCCTGAGGACCGATCTCGACAAGTCCACATTTTGGTACTAAATATTGTGCAATAATGTCCTCAGTAAATTTCTTAACCCTCTGATTCTAATACCCCAGTAATGCTATGCAGACGCAGGAGGCATCCGAGCTGTATACCGAAGCGGATCGACTTGCGGGGCAAAGTGAAGGCACCTCTGGCTCCTCATCAGCACCAAGTCACATGAGAAGGTACCTCGCATCCAGGGGGCACGAATCATGTCCGCTATCCGTGGCCTTGGAGGATGGTCACGGACACACGGCCGCAGCTACAGCTCATCTCCCATGGAACCTGCCGCTACCTCACAGCCGAGGCGATCCTGCACCATCCGTCCGGCCACTGCTGAGGGAGCCGATGTCGCTCGACGTGCATCCGTTTCCCATGCACCGAGCCATTCATCGCGACGTCATGCCGCCCCACCTGCTGAAGTACCGGCTGACGAAAGACCGGGTCCTTCACATCATGAGGACATGCCCGGTCCTTCCAGTCCTCACCCTCCCACAGGTATGCCCCATGTATCAGAGGCCTTTGGGGTAGAGGTCACTTCCAGGCCACAATGGAGCGGGCCCGAACTTTTTGACGAGGACTTCTTCAATGCGCCTACCTTCACTGGCCTATTAGGCATGCAGCTACCGGGGCCTTCGCACCAGGCGGGGACCTCACAAGCATCGACATATGTACGCCATACAGCTCCCTTAGGGCCTGTTGATCCATCAGAGTGGTTCAACGCGATCTCCGCGAGCGGAGGAGGATACTCCATCGCAACAGGCCCCCTCCCCAAGACGAGGATTTGGATGTACCAGCAGGCACGGGGAGGTTGGGTCCGTCACAAGCCGCGGGACAAAGGGAGATACATCGACCAGTGGTGTTTAGCCCTGAGGATTTGATCAAAAGGCAGGCTCAATGGCGGAGAGGGAGACAGTGACGCTTGAAGCTTATCGGTTTGTTCGCAATCGAGAAGAGGATCCGAGAAGGTGTGGAGGACGAGCAGATTTTCAGATTTGGTGTTCGTCGCGTGTTTTTCGTGGATTCTGAAGGAAGGACTCTAGGTAAATTTCCAAATTTTTTTCCACTGTTGTACTTAGGGTTGGGAGTGTTTTAGATCTAGTGGTGTTTGGTTTGGATGGATTTTGATGGGGTAGAAGGGTAGTTGTTCACGTGGTGCTGTTTCTGAATGGGGAGATTGTGCAGTGCATATTGTTTCACGTTTTACGTAACATAGATGATTTTTCCTGCAAAAACCTCTAACTAAAAAGTTGTAGATAACGTCGCGACCTAGCTTCTGTAATTTTTTCAGAATTTTTGGGGCGTCTATCTGAGAGTTATAGCTGTTGGAAGATGACGAACAGAATCTGGAAACAGATTTCGTCCACTGTGTTGGACGGTTGTTTAGGCATATTTAACAGTGGAATTGAAATTTTTGACCTTCATTAAAGTTGTAGATCTCGTCAATATCTAACTACTGTAATTTTTTTGTATTTTTATGAAGAGCAGAAAAAAAGATACGAAATTGGGAAGAGAGGGTGCTGCTGTTCTATCCGGACAGATCGGGGTTTTTTAGCGTATAAATGGGAACAGGGAGTAGGAAGCGTGTGTTTGAATTGTCCATTACAATGGTGATGTCGCTATGTACTGAAATAATGTTTGTTCAGGTGGTGCCACTGCTGGGCACAACTAGGTTCATCGTCCACGTCGGTAAAGGCAAGTGGAAGTAGATGTATTGTTAAGCTATGCATCGTTGTTTGCTTCGCCTTCATTATAATCTCCAATTACAGCAATCATACATGGTTTAATTGCTTGCTTATAGGATTGCTATATTCTGACTACCATTGTGATATTGTGGTTTGGCTATGAATCATGAGTATGGTGAAGAATGATGTTGTTTACCTGATGAATTGTGTAATTACTTCATCTCAATGTTATTTGCTTTCTATCCATGCTATAAGATGAGAGGCAAACATGTGAACTCAGTGTAGGAGATTTTGAATGAATTCATGCATGAAGCATTAACTGCATTATCATGCATTTGAAGTTTTGTCGACGCCAGCGTGCGCGACCGTACCGGTACAACACCGTGTGTTCCTGAGAAGGGGCACGGTGAGGAGGATCATGGCATAAGCATGTGCACAATCATATGCATTTTACTGAAGTTGTGTGAACTCTATGATGTGGTATTGTATATGAGGAATGTGGTATGCTAGATTTATGGTGGATGCGTTATTTGTATTAGTTGTTCCGCTTGCTGAGATTACCCAATCTCACTACTTGCTGTTTTGATGTTTCAAGGTAGCGCACGTGAGTCGTAAGCATGAAAGGTGGGCTAGCAACACAATAAATCTTCTGGTGTCATCACGACTCACATGAACTAGTGCATTAAATAATTCATTAGTTGGATGAAATTTTATTACACATAGACCCATTAGCACAGTTTCATACTAACTAATTGCTTGTAATGTTATTGAGTTTATATCTTGTAATTATTCTGTGGTACTAGCATGTAATAAGTTGGGCCATGATGGTTAGTTCGTACCATGACCCATGTTTGTGATTGGTTGGTTTTCTTAAGTTTCAATCTTATTGTCGTATTAAATGTTGTCTTTTGTCTGTGGAGTGGATGTCCTAGTTTCAGGGGAGGTGCTGACGAAATTTTTAGTAAAAGTTAGCGTTGGCAATAGCACTTAGGGTTATTGTGGCAGTATATTTGTGTAGCAAAGAAAGGTAGTCCATATATCGGACGGAGCGGACTTGCTCATCGATATAAGGACTACGATATCCATAACAAATATGTCATGGACACCTCTCCTTGCATGTAATAGGAGCTCTTGCAATACCCCTAATTATCATAGTGACGGCCGAACCGTGACAACGATGGGTTTTCGGACGCCCGTGAAAAGTAATGTTCGAACCTATTTGATGGGTCAAACGGAGCGGACTTGCTCATCGATATATGGACTACCGTATCCAGAACAAATATCTCATGGACACCTCTCCTTGCATGCAATACGAACTCGTGCAATACCCCTAAATATCATAGTCGCGGCCGAACCATGACGACGAAGGGTTTTCGGCCGCCCGTAAACATTAATGTTCGAAGCTTTTTTTTGGGTCGGACGGAGCGGACCTGCTCATCGATATACGAATCACCATATCCAGAAGAAATATCTCATGAAGACCTTTCCTTGCATGTAATACGAACTCGCGCAATACCCCTAATTGTCATAGTTGCGGCCGATGAAGGCTTTTGGGCGTCCCGTAAAAAAGCATGTTGGAAGTTATTTTTTGGGGCGAATGTAGCAGATTTGCTATTTGGTGTACGGACTACCATGTTCTATAAAAATATCTCACTTACAACTCTGTTTGCATATAAATTCTCAAACCCGAATTACCCTAAGTATTATAGTCGCGCGCGAACCCTAACGATGAAGGCTTTTGGGCGTCCCGTAAAAAAGCATGTTGGAAGTTATTTTTTGGGGCGAATGTAGCAGATTTGCTATTTGGTGTACGGACTACCATGTTCTGTAAAAATATCTCACTTACAACTCTGTTTGCATATAAATTCTCAACCCCGAATTACCCTAAGTATTATAGTCGCGCGCGAACCGTAACGATGAAGGCTTTTGGGCGTCCCGTAAAAAAGCATGTTCGAAGTTATTTTTTGGGGCGAATGTAGAAGATTTACTATTTGGTGTACGGACTACCATGTTCTGTAAAAATATCTCACTTACAACTCTGTTTGCATATAAATTCTCAACCCCGAATTACCCTAAGTATTATAGCCGCGCGCGAACCCTAACGATGAAGGCTTTTGGGCGTCCCGTAAAAAAGCATGTTGGAAGATATTTTTTGGGGCGAATGTAGCAGATTTGCTATTTGGTGTACGGACTACCATGTTCTGTAAAAATATCTCACTTACAACTCAGTTTGCATATAAATTCTCAACCCCGAATTACCCTAAGTATTATAGTCGCGCGCGAACCCTAACGATGAAGGCTTTTGGGCGTCCCGTAAAAAAGCATGTTGGAAGTTATTTTTTGGGGCGAATGTAGCAGATTTGCTATTTGGTGTACGGACTACCATGTTATGTAAAAATATCTCACTTACAACTCTGTTTGCATATAAATTCTCAACCCCGAATTACCCTAAGTATTATAGTCGCGCGCGAACCCTAACGATGAAGGCTTTTGGGCGTCCCGTAAAAAAGCATGTTCGAAGTTATTTTTTGGGGCGAATGTAGCAGATTTGCTATTTGGTGTACGGACTACCATGTTCTGTAAAAATATCTCACTTACAACTCTGTTTGCATATAAATTCTCAACCCCGAATTACCCTAAGTATTATAGCCGCGCGCGAACCCTAACGATGAAGGCTTTTGGGCGTCCCGTAAAAAAGCATGTTCGAAGTTATTTTTTGGGGCGAATGTAGCAGATTTGCTATTTGGTGTACGGACTACCATGTTCTGTAAAACTATGTCACTTACAACTCTGTTTCCATATAAATTCTCAACCCCGAATTACCCTAAGTATTATAGCCGCGCGCGAACCCTAACGATGAAGGCTTTTGGGCGTCCCGTAAAAAAGCATGTTGGAAGTTATTTTTTGGGGTGAATGTAGCAGATTTGCTATTTGGTGTACGGACTACCATGTTCTGTAAAAATATCTCACTTACAACTCTGTTTGCATATAAATACTCAACCCCGAATTACCCTAAGTATTATAGTCGCGCGCGAACCCTAACGACTCTCGTTACGGGCTGCCACGGGGCGCTTTCCGATCTCGGCCCCTCCCCTCCCTCGCTAATGTGCTGCCAATTGTTGGCTGGCCTCTGCTAGGCCAGTACCAGCTGCAGATTCGCTTCAGCTAGCAGCGCGTTGCAAAGGCTGGCACGTGCCGCTCTCCTGTCCCGGCCCCTCGCCTCGCACGCTAATGTGCCGTCAGCTGCTGGCCACTCCCAGGCTACTGCCAGCTGCAGCTAAGCTATAGCCAGGGTCGATTCCCTCCCAGCACCAGCTGCATTATTGCTGTCCTATCAAGTCTAATCGAACCACCGAAAGCAAAGGTCATGTCTCGCATGGATGCTCACAGATGCATGCATTTGTCTGGCTATTAATTAAGAACGCGAGGAGTTCGACAACCCCAAGAGGAAACGTTGAGCATGCAGGTCTCTCAGGCGATTTGGACAACACGTTGAAAAAGCTGCAAAATCTCGAATTTACATCACACTGCCACCAGCTCTGTCAGGCCACTTGGACAGCAAGCTACCAGCCAGACCCCCCCAGCGCGCTGTAAACGCTGCCATGTGGCGCTTTCCTGTCCCGGTGCCTCGCCTCGCACGCTAATGTGTCGCAAGGTGCTGGCCAATGCCAGATGCAGCGAATCTAAAGCCTGGACCCCCACCGCGCACTGCAAATGCTCCCACGTGCCACTTTCCTATCTTGGCCCCTCGCTACGAGCGCTGATGTGCCGCCAGCTGGCTAGTTTCTCCCTCGCGCCCTCGCTATAAATTACAAGGCCGCATGTATTTCTATTAGGCAATCGTGAGCCATTGTTTCGAGGTCATCAAGCTGCGAGTGAGTTGAGAAAACCCACAACGCAGAGAGTAGAACTGGTGGTTTAGCTTTCCTTTTTTCCAATATTTGATTCCGGCTTCGTGTTTCACAGGTATTATTTACGAAACTTATTTACGCCAGCGAAGCTACATTGTTGTGTTGTTGGGTCAGTGAAGTACAAGGGATATTGATTGGTTCTTGGGGGTTTTGAGGCCATCTATTTCTTTTTTATATTTTTGTTCAAAGAAATATTCCAGTTATGCTTGAATCCTACTCTTTTAGGCTGAAATATAATTGCTATCAATGTGTAGATGGACAAGGATCCGGAGCAGCTCAAGAAAGGCTTGGCCTGGACAATAAAAGAAATAGATGGTATCGCAGCTGACCTGAATAAAATTGCAAAAGACAACTTTAGTCCTGGCACAAGTTCAAGTGCCAACGAATTCAACAGCTTTGTGACTGACATCGAAGCTATAGCTAGTAGCCTCGAAATGGTTGCCATACAGTCGAACGAGTTACTGCAATCAGACCCCCCACAGCCAGAACATCCGGACCTTCAAGCCATAGCTCGCAACCGTCCGCAGGTTGCCACAGAAGAGGACATCGAAGATGCAGACCCAGACTTGTGTCTTCCATGTGACTACCAGAGTGATGAGGAGGGCAAACGCGACCGCTGGCAGTACTTAGAAGATGAGGGTATTGATATAGATAGTGATGATTCTGGATCGTTGTAATCCTGTATCGCTAGAGTCGTTGAAATAATATGTATTAGTGAGGCACCCGTCATGTACGTTGGTAAGGCTTCGTATTCCATCGTTGTTTTTCCCGCGTTGTAATGTTATGTTGTAACTTATCCATTTCAACGCTGTATTTTATGCATTTAATATGATTTGTCGTTACCATGCCTCTTAATATATGTACCATCATGTTCTGCAAAAATATTTCATATACACCTTTCTTTCCATGTAAATTATAAATCCGGAATAACCGTGAGTATCACAAGCTGCACGACCTGTCACCCGCAAACAAAGCTGCACGACCTGTCACCTGCAATGAAAGCTGTATAAAGCATTCTGGCTGACTATGGGAGATGATGGCCCTCGGGCAGGAAGTTAACAGGCTGTCGTTACGTGAATTACCGCAAGCAGACGCCGTACAGCCTCAACAAGAACATGACCCTGCAGCTTACGACCACTTCCTTCAGCGCGCCATAGAAGATAACCACGAAGCTGTAGACCGTAATCTTGTTATCCCGTGTGACTACCAGAAGGATGATGATGGCCAACGTGACCGTTGGCAGTTTCTCGAAGATGAGGGTGTTGACATTGACAGTGATGATTCCGGAAAGTTCTAATACTGTTATGAGTTGGGTGTTGTATTGTAATGAAGTTCGTACTGCAATGAAGCTTTATGTTATGTTGACCAAGTTATTTCGTGTATGGACTACCTCGGGTGCTATCCCGGACACGCTGAGAAAGGTGATATGACAACACGCTGAAAACACTCATATGACAAAATGCAGAAAAAGCTAACATGACTTGTCTTCACATGGCCTTGAATGCCTGCCTGCTCGCCAGTCTGCCACGTGCCCGGTGAGAGGGGCCTGAATGATAGCCTGGTCGCCATGGCTACACGTGGGCCGGTCGCCCCGCCGCGAGTGGGGCCTGCTCGCCCGCCTGCTCGCCTGGCTGCCACGTGTGCTGATCGCCCGAGTGAAGGCCTATATATACCCCACTCCATGACCAGCGGTCTCAAGGTCTTACTAGCTCCTGCGGACATTGCTTTTTGCCGTTTCAACTCCTCCGTCTGAAACCCTTGCTCTTGCTCCAATGGCGCAATCCTTCCCATCTTCCTTTGTCGACAGGGCTAGGGCGGCTGTGCTCTCAAGGATAGCGACCGAGGGTTCCCTCCAACTCCATCAGGGAACCCTCGCACCGCAATGCGAACCCCTGGAGATCGTCGTCTTCGCCTGGGGATTGCTGGCGGGCCTGGTGCCGCCCTTCTCCGAATTCTTCTTCACCGTCCTCCACTTCTATGAAATTAGCCACCTTCACCTCACTCCCAACTCTGTCCTCACCCTCGCTATCTTCGCACACCTATGCGAGATGTTCGTAGGGGTAACGCCCAATCTTCCACTATTCCGGTACTTCTACACCCTCCGCGGCGTCGCCGATGTTGGGGCCGTGGGGAGTTGCCATTTTCGCCTCCGCGATGGGTCGGCTGCCCGCTACATTTCGCTCCAGGCGAAATCAAGCTGGAAGGGGTGGCGGAACGACTGGCTGTATGCCGGTGATGACAGCGGGATCGATGCTCTGGCAGTGCCCAGCGCCCCGGCGGATGCCTGTGACAGTTGGGCCTCGCTTGTCGAGGAGACAACAGTCATCTTGGCGATGGCGGCCCGCATCAACCGGCTCCGAGATGCTGGCCTAACCGGGGCGCTGGTAGTTCGGGACTTCGTTGGATGGAGGCTTAGCCCCCTACGTCGACGTGCCCGCCCGGCATGGCAGTACTCTGGTGACGACGACTTCACCCGCACGCACCCGGGCCGTGAGTTTCCCAGTCTCCTTATCAATACGTATCTTCTATTGTGGTCGCCATAACCGACAATCTTGTCTTTCTTTTTTCGGCAGGTGAAGGGAATTTGGACGGTCCTGCCATCTCCAAATGGCTGACCGGACTGCTCCCGCCAATACTGGGTGGTCTGGATTTCCCCACCGGGGTACACCCTCTCTGCCATCTACAGTTCGCAGAGCGCCTCCGGATCATCAAGATGTTTCCTGCGATGGACTCCATCGGCCCTGCGGCGCTGCAGGCTCGCAATCCCTTCATAACCATAGAATCCGGCTCTGCTGATGGTCGGAGCGGCCGTAAGCAATCGGTCCCTCTGGACATCTCGGTTGCTACCCCGAAAAGGACTCGCACCGAGGACTGCACTCCCGCCGCCGCCTACTCCGCCGCGCCTACTCCGTCATTACCGGCGGGGTCTTCGTCTGCTGTTATGACATCCGCTGCCCGGGATTCGACGCCGCCTCCACCGACGCCAACTCCTTCGGTGCCGTCCTCGTCGGTGCCAACTCCATCGGCATTCGCTCTGCCCACGCCAACTCCTCAGGTGCCGACCACATCGGCACTAAAGCTCGCTGACACTGTACGTCAGGGCGTGCTTGCTCTCCCAACGGCTGCATTCAGCTTTCGGTTGCTTCCGAGGGCGGCCGCCCAAGTTGCTCCACCCGCCCCCTCCGAAACCTCCCAGGTCGACATCGTCGGCGCCAGCACTCATGCCATGCCAGCTTTTGTCAGCCCCAACGCTTCAACCTCCCGCCTTGGCATGTTGTTCGCCGAACTTGGCGAGGCACACGCAGCCACGGGAGCCCTCCTCACGGCGGCCATCCAGCACGAAGCGCAACTAGCCGAACATATCATGGCGCTGCGCAAGGAGAAGGAGAAAGCGAAGGCACTGCTAGCCCAGGAGAGGGTGAATGGGGCGGCCCTGCTCAAGCAAGCAAAGGAGGCCAAGGCGGTGCAGGAGGAGGCGGTGGGGGAGCTGCGCCGCATGCTACACAACCTCACCGTCATGCTCGGCCCAGCTTACCAGCGCATGGCGAGATGCCTAGGGCCGTTAGGGGTGGACCTTCGCGAGCCGATCGAGCCATCTGCCCTGCAGTACGCCCATAGCATTACTCGGGTCGCCGAGGCACTCGGCGGCTTGTCAGCCGCCTTAGCCGCTCGCTCCGCCCGAGAGGGGCAGGAAGTCGTGGTAGCCACAGCGACGTTCGTGCTGGCTTGCTGCGCTAGCCATGACGCCTCATTCGATCCGATGGTTGTCGCCGCCGGTATTGAGGGAGACGAGGCTCAGGTGCACGCGCGTGTGCGCGAGGCAGCGGCGCACGTGGCCGGCCTGATGGAGGTTCAAAACTCGGACATCGCCGCCGCACTGCCGGAGGACGAGGCCGAGGACACCGCAAGACAGATCCAAATCATTGACGACGAGTGACTGCCGGGGCCACCACCTTTATTTTTGTTCGCTTCTTTTGCTTGTTTTCTGTACGCGAAAGACTACATCGGTAGTATCAGTGAAATTAGCACTTAGTCTATTGTCCACTTCTCATCGCGTTCAGTTGCGTTGTGAAGAAGCTCAATAAAGTACCCATCGGTAGGCGTGTCATAAACGAATGCATCCATTAAAATGAGATAAAATAGACCACACAAACTTAACCGTTCCATTGCACAACGTAGATAAAGATGTAAACATGCATGACCCGTACATCACGGACTAGTGCACAACTGCAGAAAAAACTAACACAAGGATAACTGCATACATCATCTTTTCTAACCACTTTATGTGATCTAAAATGCGATCCACCTTAAACGTTAGCATGTTAAGTTTTTGCTCGACGTCCATCCTCTGCTCTACCCCGGCCAGGGTCCTCTCTAGTACTATCGTAGTAGCATGCTCCCTCGGTGTATTCAAGTTGTCTGCCCACTGAAAATATTGGCATCCTGTGGACTACATCACGGTGCGAACATTGTTATATTATCACCAACTCCCGCAGGAGAGTAAGCATCGAAAAACCTGAAGAAATTGAAATATATTTTCACTTACAGAGAAATTAGGGCACTTATAAAACACCCGACCGTTATTTGTCGGAGTGGTAGAGTACAACACATTAGCTTCTACGTGGCAATTAGGGCAATTGACCCGTCTTGCGTTGGCAAGCGCAAAGGCCCTCCGATTCGCTGAGCTTGAGGTCTGAGACATGGCCTTAACAGAAGAGACGATGTGGGATGACGGAGAAGAAGTTTTCAGCAAGAGGAAGAAGAGGATATGAAAATTCTCAGTGTGGAATGTATGTGCTGGGTGCCTCCGTATTTATAGCAGCCAACATGGTTGTCTATCTGGCCTATCAAAGCTGCTGCCAGTGTGTTCAATTCGAGCTGATAAATTAATACACAGCGTGTTGTCATTTGACTCTTACAAAGTTGGGCGTGCGCGTGTTGTCATCTTTTCTAGCTTTTGGTCAAATCACTTTTCCAAATGTGTTGTCATGTCAACTATTTCATCTTTTGTCATATCACCTTTTGTCATCCGCTTTTGTCGTATCACATTTTCCAGCTTTTGTCATCCGCAAAACCGTAGCAAGCATTCTAGCAGACCTTGTCGCTTTGCTCCGGGATTGCTAGTGCTTTGTTGCTTGGTGGTGTGCAAGGTGTTGTCCAATCAGTCACTTTTACTTTCTCATACGATGTCACAACACAACACAACACGTCTGCGTCTGCTTTTCCGACCTACTGTATGCACGACACATCATTGGTGTGTCATAAATGAAAGCATCCATCACCTTTGGGACAATTTGTACAAGATTCCAAAGAAAATACAGTGTACTCGGGCAGTTAAAAATAATGTGACATGCTTGTATGGGACCCCAGCAACACGATGACAACACTGGTATGATAAAAGCTGACAACACTGGTATGATAAAAGCTGGCAAAAGGAGCTCACAATTCTCCAGGATGGAAAGCGTGACATGACGGCCTATGCAGCTTTGCCAGGTGGGGTGTCAAGTCGGTCAGCTTTGGCAAAGGGGTGATAGGTATCACAAGCTGCACACCCTAACACCCTCAAACAAAGCTGCACGCCATGTCACCCTCAATCAGAGCTACACGACCTGTCACCCTCAATCAAAGCTGCATGACCTGTCAGCTTTCTCAGATTGATTGGACCACAATGTCGTGCATCCCAACGCGTGACAGGTCATGCAGCTTTGCCAAAGGCATGACAGGTCGTGCAGCTTTCGAAAAGGGGCAACAGGTCATGCAGTTTTGCAAAAGGGGTGACATGCCATATAGCTCTCCAAGAGGGACAAGTGTTGTAGTTAGGAGGAGAAGCCCCTCACCAGCACAATAAAAACTGGCGGAGGGAGGGATAGATGCATCACTCTTCCAAACCAGCAATAAACTTCAAACTCTATGTCCCTGTCTGGCGGCATACCAGATAGATCTTCAGGAAAAACATCTGGGTACCCATTCACTACTGAGACATCCTCTATGCTGATTGCCTTGGTACTGTTAACCATCAACTGTACATCTCTGACGGCAGTAGCTTGAAATTCCACTTTCTTTCCACAAGGGCTCTCGACTGAGATAGTTCTTCGTCCACAATCCAATACGGCCTTGTGCTTGGATAACCAATCCATTCCCAAAATGACGTCTAAGGTCTGGGTCTCCAAAATAATAAGGTTCGCTAGGAACTCTATCCCATCTATTAGTATTCTCACCCCGGAACATCCTACTTTCGTTCGGAGTTCGGAACCAGGGGTTTGAACTAAAAGCATGCATTTAAGTCTTGCAATCCCCAAATCATTTCTAGCAGCAAAGCCTTGTGAAACAAACGAGTGCGAAGCTCCAGAATCAAACAAAACTGTTGCAGGTACTGAGTTAACAAGTAACTTACCCAGTACGACGTCCGTAGCATTCTGCAGTGCATCTGCGGTGACATGGTTGACTCGGCCTCTCACCACGCCTGGGTGTGGCTCACTGTCTGGCGTCCTAGCTGGGTGGATCCTAGATTGAAGCGAATCGGGTCACTCCTGCTTTGTCTTCTTTGGGCAACTATTGGCAAAGTGTCACGGCTCGTTGCAATTGTAGTAGCGTCTCACTGTTCCTTGTTGATCGCCTCAAGCGGCGTTTACGGTTGGTGCCGGGTCCGATAGTTACGATTGACGGGTCTTGGTGCCGTGACGATGTCCTGGTTGCATTCTCGTGGGCTGGAATCTGAAAAATTGATTTGGTGCAACTCTCGACGCCGCTATGCGTTCCCTGGCATGATCCCTGCTGTTGCATCCTGCGCTTCCTGTTCTCATCCAGTTCCTTGCGCTTGTCCTCAAGAATGAGCGCCTTATTCACAAGCTCCTGGAAATCTGGAAAGGTGTGGGTGATCAATCCCACCTGCAATCCTGAGTTAAGTCCCTTCATGAAACGAGACTGTCTGGCTTTATCTGTCGCTACATCCTCAGGTGCGTAGCGAGCAAGCTGTGTGAACTTATTCAGGTATTCGGCCACTGGCTGATTACCTTGCTTCAGTGCTCTGAACTCCTCCTTCTTGAGATCCATGATTCCTTCAGGCACGTGATAATCGATTTAAACGCAACTGTGAACTCCTCCCAAGTGATATCTTGAGGGTTCTCTTGCGTGGCACAGAAGTTCTCCCACCATTCGGCGGCTGTCCCTTCCAACTGATGAGAAGCGTAGAGTACCTTCTCATTTCCCATGCATTGAGCGATGTGTAGCTTCCTCTCAATTGACCTTAACCAATCATCAGCCTCCAACGGATTGGCATTCCCAGAAAAAGTGGGTGGATGAGTCCTCATGAACTCTGACAGTCTTGTATTCTGGCATTGTCCCTGATTAACTTGATTAGCTGTGGCCTGAGCAGTGACGTGTTGCATCTGTTGCATCATAGCATGCATCAACTGAGTCTGAGCAGCAAGAAAAGCTCCGAAATTCTGCATATCAACTGGCGGTGCTGGTGCTCCATCATTGGGGTTTTCTGTTGGGCGAGAACCACTTCCATTGCCTCCAAGGTTTCCGCGGGTGTTCACCATCTGTCGATTTGCTCTAGGTTTTAGAGATGAGAGGGAAACAAGAATAGACAAGTAATATGGAACTTATGCGGGGCGAAAGGTGTAACTTTAAGGTCTAACTTTATTATTTTAATCAATAGTAACTTGGTATGGTTGCTTACAATGCCTAGGGGCCTTGCAACACATACTGCACACTCAGCAAGCAATGAAAACCCAAATCGAACTAACACTGGAGTCTAACGCCTAAAGGTGACTCTTTATTCTATGACGCGACTCGGCGAAGGAGTCTCACTATAGAACCTACGCTCACTCATCGAGAAAACCTCCACAGCCTGGGTACGGATGCTGCGGCATAGGCGCGAAACGATTGCCATGTCCAGCAACTGTGTCATCTGTGGTAGTCTGTCGGGACCCCGAATTTGCAAATCCGGACCCTCTGTGTATTCAGCACTAGTCCAGGAACGCGCTAGTGCACATAGTCTTAACATCGGTAAATATCACAATCATACCACTCGATACTAATAGAGTACTTTATTTAAATAGTCAAACTGGTTACTTGACCTTATGGTCAAGTCACAAATGAATGCCTCGCAGGGCGAAACTTATTAAGAGAGAAATAGTAGCAGCGGAAAATCAAATAACTTCGTGGCGCCATCCAGTATACCACGTGCAATCGATCGGGCTCGCTTCCCTAAGTAGACGGATCCTCTTGGAGTTCCTCCTCCAAAGCTGGTGTAGTCTCCTCTTCAACTGGTGTTGTATTGTGGCAAGGGTGAGTACTTGGTACTCAGCAAGTCATGCACAGAATGCAGCTAATATACTACATGCATGGCTTAATACAAAGGAGTGGCTCAAGGTATATTTGCAGTAAACAGCATTTGACAAGTAATATATGTAGATTCGAAAGCAGTAGAAATAAGTAAAGCATAAATAATTTTTCAAGGAGTTTATCAAACATCTTTCCCATCCTAATCCACATTTCCATCAACATCCTTATTAATTCAACCCAACCTCTCCAAACCAAGTTATTTTTGAGAAAATCTAACCCTTGACTGTAATTCCCGAGCGATGTCCAATACCGCGGACACGGCTATTCGAATAGATTCTACACTCTGCAGAGGTTATGCACTTTACCCACAAGATACAGTCAAACACCACAAAGGCGAAGTTTAGTAACAAAGTCTTTCGAAACCTCTAACAATACAAGTGGTCCTCCCTGCTATTGCGCACTAACCCTTCCCTTAGCTAAGGCGAAGTCTAGGCCAATCAACCGTTAGATGGGTACTGGCCTCAGCCCGAGACGCTCCCCGTACATAACTTACACAAAGGGTGTAGTTGACCTCCCGAGGTCCCACAGTGCACGTTATTAGCAACTTAGTCAACTAGGTCCGTCCCATTACGGACATGTGGTTGCACGTTAGACCCAGTTCAAAGGCTTGCAAGGTGAAGTCCTTAGGGTGACCAGGGCAAGACTACCCAAGAACCAAATCAACATCCCCAATGCCACAACCGGCCCACCTGATTACTCTTGCCACATGCCCTGGCCGAAAACTATTTATCAAACCCCGCTTGATTACCATGCACCACGTGCCATCAACATCACATGATACCTTTCCAAAACAGGTTCAATATATCATTAAGTCAACATTAGCATTTGATTGTCAAAAATCATGTCATGAGCACGAGTGTGTCTAAGCAAAGATACTACAACGGTCTAAAACCCATGTTGGCAATTTAATAATGTCCAACTAGTAAACCACAACTAGGGTGACAAGGGGTCATGGCACATACTTAAATAATCAAGGTGTCATACAGCAAATTGGTACTTATCTAATCCCCTATATTTAAATAAAGTATTTTTCTATTGGAACTTAGCATGCAATAGGTTAAATCAAAATAAGTTTCAGAATAGGATCAACATGGTCAAAGCACAACTTGCCTTCAAAAAGTACTTGTTCTTGGTCTTGAGTTGGATCCTGAGTCAATACTTCTCCTTTGAATCCTTCCGGCACTTCAACGTCTACTCGAAAAGCGTGCAAATAGCAATACACAAATAAACAATAGGCAAAAAGTGTCCAAACATCCAAATAAAATCCATGAACAGAAAGAACATAATTTTATGAATTTTTAGAAACTGGAATCGTCAAATTTGGAGTTAAAATGCAAAAGTTATGATTATTTAAAGTTTAAATAATCAATTAAATAATTTTACAGAGAAAAACTTTAGTCCAAAAATTAAATAAAATTCATATTTAGGTAGGTCTCAATTTTATACAAATTTAGAAATTTGAATCACTCAAATCGGAGTTGAAACGCAAAAGTTATAAGCGTTTGAAGTTTGAATCAAAATCTGAAATCATTATTTCGAATTAATAAATCATTTTCTTTTTGGGAATTAATTATTGCGTCAGCTAGGACACGTGGCAGCTTCACGATTGGCCCTCATCGACGTCGGTAGGTCCATGGACGTGGTCCACGCTTGGCTCGGGTCCACCGTGGACTCGGCCCACGAATCCACGTGTCGCCGACATGTGGGTCGCCTCGGGTAGCGTCGCTGCGGCGTCGGCGGGGCTCGGCCCATGGTGGCGGACAGGTGGGACCCACTGTGGACGTCATTCTTGGCGTCGGCGCTTAGGCTGGGACAGCCGCTGACATGCGGGCCCGCCATGACGTCAGCGTGACGTCATGGTGCAGTTTGGCTGGGCCGCTGACATGCGGGCCCCGCGTGTCAGCGTCACACGCACGCGCGCGTGGACGGCGCTGACCGCGGCGGTCAGGCTTCCCGACACGTGGCGCAATCTCGGCCGTTGATTTGAAATTCAACGGCCCCGAATAGATCAGAGTCACACGCGTTTGGGTTAACGATTTGATCTCGACCGTTGGATCTAGATCCGACGGCCGAGATTGATCTGGGAATCGCACGTGGTTCTCACCGGGATGACGTGGCGCAATCTGGGCCCTTGGATGAAGATCCGACGGTGGTGGAGCTCGAACGACGGCCGATGGCTTGCGGCGGCGCGCTGCTCACCGCGGGGACGATTTACCTAGCCGACATTTCGGCGCGCTCGGCGTGAGTGAGAGGTACCACGGGTGCGCTTTGGCTTGGGGGTCTCTGAATCGGGTCAACGGCGATGGAGGGCGGTGGGCGGCGGAATTTGACGAAACCGCGGCTCCTTCTCCCTACTCCGGCGAAGCTCTGGCGGCGCAACCACGGCGCTCAGCGACGTTGTTCAGGGCTACGGTGCGCAATGAAGCGGCGATCCCGACACGGGTGGCGGCGCAATAAATAGGGGCCCTCGGCGTCGTGAAACGCCGCGAACTGAGGTCCTCTCGCCGCGCGGCGAGTCCGGCGGCGACACGGTTAGGGTGACGTGGCACGCGCGGCCGTTGGATCGAGATCCAGCAGATGCGAATTTGGGTCCGGTCGGACTCGCGAACTGGCCGGCTCGGTCGGGCTCGGGCTCGATGGCGTGGCTCAATCGTGGCCGTTGGATCCGAATCCAACGATCCGCGGTTAGGGCTTTCGCCGAGTGGGTTCGGTCGAGTCACGTGGCTCGGGTCGGACTCGAACTTCGAGTCCGACTCTGCTCGATCGGATGAACAAGACAAACCCACTCGCATTTTCCAGCGATTTAATAATTAAAATAATTCCCGATAATTCATTTAATTCATTAAAAATAGCAAATGACTTTAAAAATTCGGAAAAATTCTGGAAAATATCTTGGATCATTTTGGACTCAAATAAAATATTTCCAACAAAATTTTATTTGCAAAATTAAATTCTTTAATTATTTCAAAATGGAATAAATTCAAATAATTTCCAAATAAATCCAAATAAATTCCAGAAAATTCCAAAAATTCACCAAAGTGCCAAATCACACATGAATTTAAGAAAAGCAAAATTTTGGGGTGTTACATAGTCGAAGAAGCAGTGTCCTCCTCAAGCTCCGGCTCCTCCGGGTCTGGCTCGTGCAGCTCGAGCATTGGCTCTGGCTCTGGTGCGTACAATGCCGTCTCTAACTCTCCAATCCTTTGCAGAAGGTGTGACACATACTCTTGAGCTTCCCGCCATCTGTTCTTCTCTGTCGTGATCTCCTTGCGGGCTTTCTGTAGCTCCTTGCTTGTATCATCGAGTACATCCTCCTGGGCGACAACAAATCGTGCCAACTGTGTAACCATGGCATTCTCATCCTGAATCGCCTTTGGGTCAAGAAGGTTATTGATGCGCGGATGATATCGGAACACCGTGCCCTCCAACTCTCTGGCGTAGATACGGGTAATGTGCCGCATTGCTCGTCGCGACACCTCCTGGATACCCATCTGCATTGTAGACCTCCTGGCAGTGCAGTGTATCGGGCGATTGCCTGGGCCCTTCTTCCTAGCAGGTACCACAATCTTCACGTCACAAGCCTTGATCAATCATGCTTGTATGATCACTTCCACTTGGTATTGTGGCTTCTCAAAATCTCCGAGAGTCTGTAGCATACGCCAAAGTTCCGCAGCGTGACCAACCTCCAGATCGACGTAGTTGAACTCTCCCTCCATCTGACACAAGAGTGCTCACGTAAGAACTCGAAATTTTTAAATCGTGACAAGGTACGGAAAAATTCAGCAAGAGACAAGAAAAGAAAGAATGGGATGAGTCGAGATGTCATTTCTTGTCTTGACAAATTTTTAGCTTTAGAAAATAGGTTTTATCCTCTCTACGACCTTTCTAGCTAGGGTTGAGCCTACGGTCAGTATGGCTCTGATACCACCTCTGTCGGGACCCCGAATTTGCAAATCCGGACCCTCTGTGTATTCAGCACTAGTCCAGGAACGCGCTAGTGCACACAGTCTTAACATCGGTAAATATCACAATCATACCACTCGATACTTAATAAAGTACTTTAACTAAATAGTCAAACTGGTTGCTCGACCTTATGGTCAAGTTACAATATACGCCTCGCAGGGCGAAACTTATTTAAGAGAGAAATAGTAGCAGCGGAAAATAAGATAACATCGTGGCGCCATCCAGTATACCATAGGCAACTGACTGGGCTCGCTCCCTAAGTAGACGGTTCCTCTTGGAGCTCCTCCTCCAAAGCTGGTGTAGTCTCCTCTTCAAATGGTGTGGTATTGTGGCAAGGGTGAGTACTTGGTACTCAGCAAGTCATGCACAGAATGCAGCTAATATACTACATGCATGGCTTAATACAAAGGAATAGCTCAAGGTATATTTGCAGTAAAACAGCATTTGACAGGTAGCATAAGTAGATTCGAAAGCAGTAGAAACAAGTATAGCATAAATAACTTTTCAAGGAGTTTAGTAAGCATCTTTCCCATTCTAATCCACGTTTCCATCAACATCATTATTAATCCAACCCAACCTTTCAAGTCCAAGTTATTTTCAAGAAAGTCTAACCCTTGACTGTAATTCCCGAGCGATGTCCAATACCGCGGACACGGCTATTCGAATAGATTGTACACTCTGCAGAGGTTATGCACTTTACCCACAAGATACAGTCAAACACCACAAAGGCGAGTTCCCGTAACAAAGTCTTTCGGAAACTTCTAACAGTACAAGTGGTCCTCCCCGGTTGTTGCACACTAACCCTTCCCTTAGCTAAGGCGAAGTTTAGGCCAACCAACCGTTAGATGGGTACTGGCCTCGGCCGATGCGCTCCCCGTACAACTTACACAAAGGGTGTAGTTGACCTCCTGAGGTCCCACAGGTACGTTATTAGCAACTTAGTCAACTAGGTCCGTCCCATTACAGACATGTGGTTGCACGCTTGACTCAGTTCAAAGGCTTGCAAGGTTAAGTCCTTAGGGTGACCAGGGCAAGACTACCCGAAGAACCAAAACAACATTCGGTGCCACAAGCGGCCCACGATCATTCTTGCCACATGCCCCGGTCGAAAACTATTTATCAAACCCCAGTTGATTACCATGCACCACGTGCCATCAACATCACATGATACCTTTCCAAAACAGGTTCAATATATCATTAAGTCAATATTAACATTTGATTGTCCAAAATCATGTCATGAGCACGTAGCAGGTCTAAGCGGTATACTACAACGATATAATTTCCCATGTTGGCAATTTAATAATGTCCAACTAGTAAACCACAACTAGGGTGACAAGGGTCATGGCACATACTTAAGTAATCAAGGTGTCATACAGCAATTTGGTATTTATCTAATTCCCCATATTTAAATAAAGTATTTTCTAATTGAACTAGCATGCAATAATTTGAATCAAAATAGGTTTCAAAATAGGATCAACATGGTCAAAGCATAACTTGCCTTCAAAAAGTATTTGTTCTTGGTCTTGAGTTGGATTCTGAGTCAATACTTCTCCTTCGAATCCTTCTGGCACTTCAACGTCTACTCGTAACGCGTGCAAATAGCAATACACGAATAAACAATAGGCAAAAAGTGTCCAAACATCCAAATAAAATCCATAAACAGAGAGAACATAATTTTATGAATTTTTAGGAACTGGAATCGTCAAATTTGGAGTTTAAATGCAAAAGTTATAACATTTCGAAGTTTAAATAATCAATTAAATAATATTACAGAGGAAAACTTTAGTCCAAAAATTAAATAAAATTCACAATTAGGTAGATTTCAATTTTATACAAATTTAGAAATTTGAATCACTCAAATCGGAGTTGAAACGCAAAAGTTATAAGCGTTTGAAGTTTGAAACAAAATCTGAAATCATTATTTCGAATTAATAAATCATTTTCTTTTTCAGAAATTAATTATTGCGTCAGCGAGGACACGTGGCAGCCTCTGATTGGGTGGCTGACGTCAGCCGGTCCATGGACGTGGTCCATGGTTTGGCTTGGTCCACCGTGGACTCGGTCCACGGCTCTACGTGTCGCTGACAGGTGGGTCCCCTCGGGTGACGTCATTGCTGACGTCAGCGGGGCTCGACCACGATCGGACAGGTGGGACCACCGTGGCGTCATTCTTGGCGTCGGCGCCTTTCTTGGGGACATTTGGCGACATGTGGGCCCGCCATGGCGTCGGCGTGGCGTCATGGTGCGATGTGGCCGGGCGCCGACATCACGGGCCCAGCGTGTCGGCGTCAGCGCTAGACGCGTGGGCGGCGGCCCGACCGTGGCGGTCAATCTCCGCGACACGCGTGGCTTGATCTCGGCCGTTGATTTGAAAATCAACGGCCCATTGAATCTGGACTCACGGCGTTTGGGGTGAACGCGTTTGATCTCGGACCGTTGGATCTAGATCCAGCGGCCGAGATTGAATCTCGATTTTGGATGGGATATCACCGTGAGATGACGTGGCGTGATACGGGGCGTTGGATCCGGATCGGACGGCCGAGGGAGCTCAAGTCCGGCGATGGCTCACGGCGCGCTGCTTGCCGGGTTGGGGACGACGACGACCACGGCAGCGGCGGCGCGTGTTCGGCGATGTGAGAGGTCTCCTCCGATGCGGCTTAACCTCCCGGTTCTGGATCTGACCTCAACGGCGGCGGAGGACGACGGAGACGGCGGCAATCGGCGAAGAACTACGGCGGAACGCTATGGCAACTACGGCGAGCGATTGCGGCTAGACGGCGGCGGCTCTGGCGATGTTGTCTAGGGCTACGGGTGCGCAATGAAGCGGGCTTCACGATGGCGGCGACGGCGCAATAAATAGGGGCCTCGGCTTCCGTGTATCGCGCGGAGACTGTGGTCGACACGGCTGCGGCGGCGGAGTCCGACGGCGACTCGGATTGGGTGACGTGGCGCGCGCACAGCCGTTGGATCGAGATCCAACGGTGTGTGGGTTTGGGTTCGGGTCGGACTCGGGCGAGCTGGCTGGCTCGGTCGGGCTCGGGTCCGGCGACGTGGCTCAATCGTGGCCGTTGGATCAAGATCCAACGGTCACACAGGTTTGGGCTCGGCCGAGCGGATTAATTTGGACCAAGCTGGCGTGGTCGGACTCGAGTCTGACTCGGACTCGGGTCCGGTCGGATGAACAGTAAAACCCACTCGCATTTAAATAATCCAATTAATTTCCCAGAAATTCAATTAAATCATTAAAAATAGCAAAAGACTCAGAAAAATTCCAGAAAAATTCTGGAAAATATTTTAGGGTATTTGGGACTCAAATAAAATACTTCCAACAAAATTTTATTTGCAAAGTTAAATTCTTTAATTCTTTTAAAAAGGAATAAATTCCAAATAAATTCCAGAAAATTCCAAAAATTCACCAAAGTGCCAAATCACACATAGATTTAAGAAAAGCAAAATTTTGGGGTGTTACAAACCTCCCCCCCTTAATAGAATCTCGTCCCCGAGATTCAGGGCTAACTAAGGAATAGGTTCGGAAACTCTTTCTTCAAATCCTCTTCGCGCTCCCAAGTCGCTTCGCTTTCTTCATGATTGCTCCACTGAACTCTACAGAAACGGGTCGACTTGTTCCTCGTCTCTCGATCCATTGTGTCTAGAATCTTCACGGGATGCTCCTTGTACGCCAAATCTTCTTGCAACTCAATTGACTCTAGCGGTGTCTATTCCTCAGGTACTCGGAGACACTTCTTCAACTGGGACACGTGGAACACGTTATGTACTCCTGTCAACGACTGTGGCAACTCCAGCTGGTAAGCAACTTCGCCTCTGCGGCTCAAAATCTTAAATGGTCCAACATAACGGGGTGCAAGTTTCCCTTTAGCATGGAACCTCTTAACTCCCCTGAGAGGCGTAACTCTGAGGTATACAAAGTCTTCTGGTTCAAAACTCAAGTCCCGGCGACGATTGTCAGCATAACTCTTCTGTCGTTATTGGGCTATCTTCAATCTTTCCCTAATCATGGCAATCTGCTCTTCAGCTTCTTGAAGAATATCAGGCCCGAAGACACGGTGCTTGCCGGTCTCATTCCAATTCAATGGCGTCCGACAGGGTCGACCATACAGTGCCTCAAAAGGTGACATCTGTAAACTAGCCTGGTAACTATTGTTGTAACTGAACTCGGCATACGGCAAACTCTTATCCCAAGAGGTAGCATAAGCCAATGCACACGCTCTTAACATATCCTCCAGAATCTGATTGACTCTTTCGGTCTGTCCATCTGTCTGTGGATGATAAGTTTATCTTGAAGTTCAAACGGGTTCCCATGGCTTCATGCAACTTATTCCAAAACCTTGAGGTAAATTGGGTACCTCTGCTCGATACAATCCTCTTTGGCACTCCGTGCAAAACAGATGATCCCGATCATATACAACTCGCTAACTTATCCCCGAGCACGTGGTCTTCACGGGATAAAATGGGCTACTTTGGTCAAGCGATCCACTATAACCCATATGGAGTCATAACCTCCTTGAGTCTTAGGCAAACCGGTAATGAAATCCATTCCGATTTCCTCCCACTTCCACTCGAGGTATTTTCAATGTTGTAGTAATCCTCGCTGGTCTCGATGCATTGCCTTGACTCTCCGGCATACGTCGCACAATGCAACATGCTCGGCAACTTCACGCTTCATGCTCGGCCACGAGAATCTTTCCTTCAAATCTCGATACATCTTGGCACTTCTGGGTGAATTGAATACTTGGAGTCATGGGCTTCTTCTAGAATCAATCGCCTTGACTCCTTTTTGTTCGGCACACAAATGCGATCCTTCATCCATAACGTGCCTTGCTCATCCAACTTGAAGTCCTCTGCCTTGCCTTCCTCCTTGATGGACTTAATCCTGCGGATCTTGTCATCATCCTTCTGTCCTTCTCGGATCTGGTCCTCTAGGGTAGGCTTCACTTCCAATGCGGCCAAGAATCCGCTAGGTACCACCTCAATCTTCATTCTCTGGAAATCCTCACATAGCTCATCCTGACTTGTGGCTAGCAACATACTCACCGTATGGCTTTTTCGACTCAGAGCATCGGCTACTACGTTGGCCTTCCCGAGATGGTAATCGATTCCAACATTGTAGTCCTTGATCAACTCTAACCATCTCCTCTGCCTCATATTCAGATCCGACTGGGTGAATATGTATTTAAGGCTCTTATGATCCGTATACACTTCACATCTGTTCCCGATCAGATAGTGACGCCATATCTTCAAGGCATGCACTACGGCAGCTAACTCTAGGTCATGCGTCGGATAATTTTCCTCATGCGGCCTCAACTGCCTTGATGCATAGCGGCGACCTTTCCATTACGCATCGACCACACATCCGAGTCCTTGGCGCGTCGTCACAATAAATATCAAAGCTTTGATTAACATCCGGTAGAACTAACACCGGTCTTGATGTCAATCGCTTCTTGACTCTGAAATCCTTTCTCACATTAAGGCGTCCATGCAAACTTCTTCTCCTTTTTCACAATTGCGTAAGAGGTCTCGCAATTGTCGAAAAGCCTTCAATGAAACGGCGATAGTATCCTGCCATTCCAAGGAAACTTCGATCCGGGTCACGGTCTTTGGCTGCTCCCAATGTAACACAGCTTCTACCTTGCTTGGATCAACGGCGACTCCTTCTGCGATCATTACATGTCCGAGGAACTCCACCTTGTCCTTCCAAAAATCACACTTGTTGAACTTGGCGAAGAGTTGCTGTTCCCTCAGCTTTTCCAAAACTCGCCTCAAGTGCTCTGCATGTTTATCCTCTGTCTTGGAGTAGATTAGGATATCATCTATGAACACGACAACAAACTTGTCCAAATATTCCATGAACACCTTATTCATCATATTCATGAAATATGCTGGTGCATTCGTCAGACCAAAGGACATAACTGTAAACTCGTAATGTCCATATCTTGACGAGAATGCGGTCTTTGGGATATCTTCTGATCGGATCTTCAACTGATGGTATCCCGATCTTAGGTCAATCTTGGAGAAAACTCCGGCTCCTCTCAGCTGATCAAACAAATCATCAATCCTGGGTAGCGGATACTTATTCTTCACGGTGACTTCATTGAGTGCACGGTAGTCAATGCACATCCTGAAACTCCCGTCCTTCTTCTTGACGAACAAAACTGGTGCTCCCCACGGCGACGAACTCGGTCTGATAAATCCTTTCTCCATTAACTCCTCAAGTTGTTTCTTCATCTCTACCAATTCCTCGGTGGACATCCGATAGGGTCTCTTTGCTATCGGTGCTGTACCAGGTACAAGTTCTATCACAAACTCTATGTCCCTGTCTGGCGGCATACCAGGTAGATCTTCAGGAAAAACATCTGGGTACCCATTCACTACTGAGACATCCTCTATGCTGATTGCCTTGGTACTGTTAACCATCAACTGTCCATCTCTGACGGCAGTAGCTTGAAATTCCACTTTCTTTCCACAAGGGCTCTCGACTGAGATAGTTCTTCGTCCACAATCCAATACGGCCTTGTGCTTGGATAACCAATCCATTCCCAAAATGACGTCTAAGGTCTGGGTCTCCAAAATAATAAGGTTCGCTAGGAACTCTATCCCATCTATTAGTATTCTCACCCCGGAACATCCTACTTTCGTTCGGAGTTCGGAACCAGGGGTTTGAACTAAAAGCATGCATTTAAGTCTTGCAATCCCCAAATCATTTCTAGCAGCAAAGCCTTGTGAAACAAACGAGTGCGAAGCTCCAGAATCAAACAAAGCTGTGCAGATCTTGAGTTAACAAGTAACTTACCCAAGACGACGTCGTAGCATTCTGCAGTGCATCTGCGGTGACATGGTTGACTCGGCCTCTCACCACGCCTGGGGTGTGGCTCCTAGTCTTTGGCGTCCTAGCTAGCGTGGATCCCAGATTAAAGCGAACTGGGGTCACTCCTGCTGTCTTCTTTGGGCAACTGTTGGCAAAGTGTCCGGGCTCGTTGCAATTGTAGCAGCGTCTCACTGTTCCTTGTTGATCGCTCAAGCGGCGTTTACGGTTGGTGCTGGGTCTCGATAGTTACGATTGACGGGTCTTGGTGCCGTGGTAGCGATGTCCTGGTTGCATTCGTGGCTGGAATCTGAAAAATTGATTTGGTGCAACTCTCGACGCCGCTATTGCGTTCCTCGGCATGATCCTGTTTGTTGCATCCTGCGCTTCTGTTCTCATCCGGTTCCTTGCGCTTGTCCTCAAGAATGAGCGCCTTATTCACAAGCTCTGGAAATGCGGAAAGGTGTGGGTGATCAATCCCACCTGCAATCCCGAGTTAAGTCCCTTCATGAAACGAGGTATGCGGCTTTATCTGTCGCTACATCCTCAAAGCGTAGCGAGCAAGCCGTGTGAACTTATTCAGTATTCGGCCACCGGGCTGATTACCTTTGCTTGATGCTCGAACTCCTCCTTCTTGAGATCCATGATTCCTTCAGGCACGTGATCTTGACGAAACGCAATCGTGAACTCCTCCCAAGTGATATCTTGAGGGTTCTCTTGCGTGGCACGTAAGTTCTCCCACCATTCGGTTGTCCCTTCCAAGCGATGAGAAGCGTAGAGTACCTTCTCATTTCCCATGCATTGAGCGATGTGTAGCTTCCTCTCAATTGACCTTAACCAATCATCGACCTCCAACGGATTGGCATTCCCGCAAAAGTGGGTGGATGAGTCCTCATGAATTCGACAGGTCTTGTATTACGGCATTGTCCCCGATTAACTTGATTAGCCGTGGCCTGAGCGGTGACGTGTTGCATCTGTTGCATCATAGCATGCATCAAGCGAGTCCGAGCAGCAAGAAAAGCTCCAAAATTCTGCATATCAATCGGCGGTCTTGGTGCTCCATCATTGGGGTTTTACGTTGGGCGAGAACCACTTCCATTGCCTCCAAGGTTTCAGCGGTGTTCACCATCTGTCGATTTGCTCTAGGTTTTAGAGATGAGAGGGAAACAAGAATAGACAAGTAATATGGAACTTATGCGGGGCGAAAGGTGTAACTTTAAGGTCTAACTTTATTATTTTAATCAATAGTAACTTGGTATGGTTGCTTACAATGCCTAGGGGCCTTGCAACACATACTGCACACTCAGCAAGCAATGAAAACCCAAATCGAACTAACACTGGAGTCTAACGCCTAAAGGTGACTCTTTATTCTATGACGCGACTCGGCGAAGGAGTCTCACTATAGAACCTACGCTCACTCATCGAGAAAACCTCCACGGCCTAGGTACGGATGTCGCGGCATAGGCGCGAAAGCGATTGCCATGTCCAAAGAATCGTGTCATCTGTGGTAGTCGAAGAAGCGGTGTCCTCCTCAAGCTCCGGCTCCTCGGTGCAGCTCGTCACGGCTCGAGCATTGGCTCTCGCCAGTGCGTACAATGCCGTCTCTAACTCTCCAATCCTTTGCAGAAGGTGTGACACATACTCTTGAGCTTCCCGCCATCTGTTCTTCTCTGTCGTGATCTCCTTGCGGGCTTTCTGTAGCTCCTTGCTTGTATCATCGAGTACATCCTCCTGGGCGACAACAAATCGTGCCAACTGTGTTACCATGGCATTCTCATCCTGAATCGCCTTTGGGTCAAGAAGGTTATTGCTGCGCGGATGATATCGGAACACCGTGCCCTCCAACTCTCTGGCGTAGATACGGGTAATGTGCCGCATTGCTCGTCGCGACACCTCCTGGATACCCATCTGCATTGTAGACCTCCTGGCAGTGCAGTGTATCGGACGATTGCCTGGGCCCTTCTTCCTAGCAGGTACCACAATCTTCACGTCACAAGCCTTGATCAATCATGCTTGTATGATCACTTCCACTTGGTATTGTGGCTTCTCAAAATCTCCGAGAGTCTGTAGCATACGCCAAAGTTCTGCAGCGTGACCAACCTCCAGATCGACGTAGTTGAACTCTCCCTCCATCTGACACAAGAGTGCTCACGTAAGAACTCGAAATTTTTAAATCGTGACAAGGTAAGGAAAAATTCAGCAAGAGACAAGAAAAGAAAGAATGGGATGAGTCGAGATGTCATTTCTTGTCTTGACAAATTTTTAGCTTTAGAAAATAGGTTTTATCCTCTCTACGACCTTTCTAGCTAGGGTTGAGCCTCACGGTCAAGATGGCTCGATACCACCTCTGTCGGGACCCGAATTTGCAAATCCGGACCCTCGTGTATTCAGCACTAGTCCAGAACGTGCTAGTGCACACGCCTTAACATCGGTAAATATCACAATCATACCACTCGATACTTAATAAAGTACTTTAACTAAATAGTCAAACTGGTTGCTCGACCTTATGGTCAAGTTACAATATACGCCTCGCAGGGCGAAACTCATTTAAGAGAGAAATAGTAGCAAATGAAAATAAGATAACATCGTGGCGCCATCCAAGATACCACAGGCAAGTGACCGGCTCGCTCCCTAAGTAGACGGTTCCTCTTGGAGCTCCTCCTCCAAAGCCGTGTAGTCTCCTCTTCAAATGGTGTGGTATTGTGGCAAGGGTGAGTACTTGGTACTCAGCAAGTCATGCACAGAATGCAGCTAATATACTACATGCATGGCTTAATACAAAGGAATAGCTCAAGGTATATTTGCAAAGAAACAAAGATTTGACAGTAGCATAAGTAGATTCGGAAGCAAAGAGAAACAAGTATAGCATAAATAACTTTTCAAGGAGTTTAGTAAGCATCTTTCCCATTCTAATCCACGTTTCCATCAACATCATTATTAATCCAACCCAACCTTTCAAGTCCAAGTTATTTTCAAGAAAGTCTAACCCTTGACTGTAATTCCCGAGCGATGTCCAATACCGCGGACACGGCTATTCGAATAGATTGTACACTCAGCAGAGGTTATGCACTTTACCCACAAGATACAGTCAAACACCACAAAGGCGAGTTCCCGTAACAAAGTCTTTCGGAAACTTCTAACAATACAAGTGGTCCTCCCCGGTTGTTGCACACTAACCCTTCCCTTAGCTAAGGCGAAGTTTAGGCCAACCAACCGTTAGATGGGTACCTGGCCTCAGCCCCGGTACGCTCCCCCGTACAACTTACACAAAGGGTGTAGTTGACCTCCTGAGGTCCCACAGGTACGTTATTAGCAACTTAGTCAACTAGGTCCGTCCCATTACAGACATGTGGTTGCACGCTTGACTCAGTTCAAAGGCTTGCAAGGTTAAGTCCTTAGGGTGACCATGGCAAGACTACCCGAAGAACCAAATCAACATTCCCAAAGGCCACAACTGGCCCACCTGATCATTCTTGCCACATGCCCCGGCCGAAAACTATTTATCAAACCCCAGTTGATTACCATGCACTACGTGCCATCAACATCACATGATACCTTTCCAAAACAGGTTCAATATATCATTAAGTCAATATTAACATTTGATTGTCCAAAATCATGTCATGAGCACGTAGCAGGTCTAAGCAGTATACTACAACGATCTAATTTCCCATGTTGGCAATTTAATAATGTCCAACTAGTAAACCACAACTAGGGTGACAAGGGTCATGGCACATACTTAAGTAATCAAGGTGTCATACAGCAATTTGGTATTTATCTAATTCCCCATATTTAAATAAAGTATTTTCTAATTGAACTAGCATGCAATAATTTGAATCAAAATAGGTTTCAAAATAGGATCAATATGGTCAAAGCATAACTTGCCTTCAAAAAGTACTTGTTCTTGCACTACAACATGCCACATTTTTGCCAACACAGAGTACAGTCGGCAAAAGGCACATTCGCCAACTCCAAAACTGTCGGCAAAAGTTTAGCCGACTGTGTTGGAACAGTAGCGGTAGAAGCAGTCGGCTTAAGCTTTGCCGACAGATTAAAGCTTTTCCGACAGATAAAGTGTCGGAAAAGATCTAAGTTTTGCCGACAGAAATATCTTTGCCGACAGTAGTTTCTTTTTCCGACAAGATACACGTTTCTGAAGCCAGTTAATATGTATTGCCGACACTTTACTTGTTGGCTAATCACTTTTCCCTCATAGACCAAAGCTAGTTTTCTACACAAGTTTTGTGTCGGCAAAGGTGCCAGCACACATGATACAAATTAATTAAATATGCAATATATACAGAACCAATTCCACATTATCCACCATTGAATTGACATACACACTTGTACATGCAAATGGTGGCAAACACATATATAACCATATACATACACAATCACAATTCAAATAGTCACTTCAACATGTAAATAATGCAACACATATATCTCCACCACGAGGGTTTGATAAACATAGATCCTCCAAATAAGTTAAGTTGCATACATGCCCGTCCAAAATAAGTGATCAGTGAGAGATCATTAGCCAAGTCTCGGCCTAGTAAATAATGGCTTACATTTTTACTAAAAGAGGGGATATATATGCTTCTCTAGCTACTAGTTAACATTTCTAACCATAAACAACACTACTTTCTTCTTTGCACAAAGGTTGCCCCTCCAAAAACTTGTAGCACCCCAACTACACAAAAGTTACTACTCAGAAACTAATCACCTTGTACCTATGTACCTACCATGATGAAGAAAAGGAATAATCAGCAAAAACAACGAGAAAATTAGTGTTAGGTAGCTAAGGCTGTAGGTAATCTCAAATATGTGACAAAATCGAGACAAATGGACATTTGTGGATCCACAACAATAATTCTTACTAACTGAAAATTTGCTCCCAACAAGTACCATAGTAGCACCTCAAAATTAGACATTTGTGGATCCACAACAATATCTTTATGCATAAAGCTAAAGAATGCAAGAAATGCCCTTTTCTAATATCAATCACTAGAATGTATGACAAGATCAAGTAAGAAGGAATACTCAGCAATCCTATCTATCTGTATGGCAGCAGGATCCATACGCCAATAAGTCCAAAACTTTTCTTACATACGAACAATAAATGTACAAGTCAAACTCATTTGATCCTTGCTATACCTTCATGTTTTGAACATTTGGTAATATTTTCAATCTTACCTTTCACAAATATAAGCTATCATATCAGGCAGCAACACACTAATTCTAGTAAAATTAGTAACCTCAAGAAGTCCCACACTATATACTGATTGTTGGTCGTGATTAATGATTATATGTAATCAATAGCGATGGCGTTTAATCCAAGAAAGCTAGATCTGTCCCAAGAATTGAGATCGCAAGTAGCCATTACAGGTTCACCACTAGACCCACACAAGTTCATGCGGTTCAGGAAAGCCTTGAAGTGGACTCGTCTCGTGTTATCTTCCCCCATCAAATCGTGAAAACTTATCTGAGCGTCCAACCGTACCCCGCCCGGCGGACTGACGTTGATCTCCCTACTCCTGCCTGACCACTGCGTACCGCCTTCAGCTAATCTGTCCGTCACTTGATTAGCTCATGATTTTGGTTGATTTAATATGGGGGGTTGCTGGTTTGTTACAGTCTTTCAGGGCTTAGGATGCTTCAGTCATAGAGCATTGTTTTGTTGTTAATGGAATGCTTATTAGAGAGGATTTGTTAGCAATGAGAAATTTTTTTGCTCTCGGGGAAAAAAAACAACGAGAAAACTTTGCTAGGTTAGGAAAGAAGCAGATAAGGAGAATTTGTTGGTTTTATTGTCTTTTCAAGCTTGAGGTGCATCATTTTTATTTCTCTTGGTGTTTATACCAGCTCTTTGTTCCTGCTTTGCATTAATTTTGCACCTTCGGCCACTTTTTGTCCGATTATTTGCATCTATTGATAAAGCGTTTTTTTAAAAACACCACTATTTTTATTTTCGAGATCTGAGGTAGAAAGCCAGGTCGATCATATATAGCGTGATAGCAAAATATTATAGGCCAATTCCAAGATGGAGAATGAAATGTCATGGATTTTGTCTGAAACTCTATGCCGATTTCATATAATAGAGGGCGTCTCAATGCGCAAGCGATTTGTTATCCTCACAAATAAACTAGGCCTATAACATTTAAAAAACCGAACTAGATCGAGTTTTTAAAAGAAGAAGGTAAAACAATCAAGTAAATGGCGCCCAACTAAACCATGTAAACAGATGAGAATGTCCTCCCGTTCTTTCAATGACACGCAAGAAGGAAGGAGGTACCAGGGATACTTTGCTTAGCTAACCTACCCAAAATCTTTGTACCGCGAAAGACCGAGAAAGGATTGCATAACCTGAAAGAGACTTAAAATAGGCTAGAAACAGAACTTAAGGAATCTAAATTGCCACTTGCTTCAACCATCTGCATGAGATGTCACTTTCCAACCTAAGTAACAAGTAGACAAGATAAAGCACCTTTTTTTTAGTGATTTTTTTATCCTCCTCTAATAAATTACTAAACCTCAGCTAGCAATGGCAAACAGAAGCTGTTATTCAAACACCCATTTCTTAAAAGTTCAAACTCCCAGTTTTTTTTTTTACATATTACCCCACCGAGAAGGTGTTGTTGCAAATGCAAAGGTGCATCAGCATTTTCACCACAGTAAAATATCCAAAAGAGCACCCCACCCCACCCCAACCCAAAAACAAAGTACAGGTTTTCACACTAGCTAGTAGCTAGTAGCTTGTTTCTAGTCCGTCCTCTTTCTCGGACGGCTAGAGCTAGTTGTGGCCCCGGCGTAGGCGCGCCGGAAGACACAAAAGCGAGTAAAGCAACGGCTAAAAGGCCAAAAAACAAGAAGGCGCGCAGAGAATCCCCACTTCACTACGCCGGAGTCCCTCCCCTTCCTCCTAGCGTGTTGCCTAATCAGATTTTGTTTGCTTTAGTTTTCTCTAGCGTGTTGCCTAATCAGATTTTTGACCTAACACAACGAACCTTGTAATATTCATATGCTCCTAGTACCTGATTTTCCTTAATTGACCAAGCCTTGTTGTATGTTTGACTTTTGAGCTTATAGCAATGGAGGCAAGTAATCTACTCCATTCTCAAATATAAGTTGTTTTGGGAAATGCATAGTCAAATCGTTTGAATTTTGACTATGTATATAAAAATTACCTAGATAGGTTCACATGAAAAATCACATTTTCTAAAAGACAATTTGGTGATTGAATTATTTCATCACCATCACAATGATAGTGCTACCTTAGTAAAAACGAATTATTTCATGCTTACTAAAGATGCAACACAACACATATGCCATATACATTACTACATTTACACTAGTGCCATACTGTGGTCACATAGGCCTGCAGTGCAAAAGAGTTCACTTCAAAACCCTTGGAACTTCTTTTTGTAACTAAGTACCTAACAAAGAGAAGAATTTTGCCTTTTAGAAAATGTGAAATAATCTGAAACAAGCATGAAAATACAATTTGGACTGCAAAAAAATAATAATACCAGCCCTAGGTACTTTTGACTGCCTCGAAGACTTGTTATCATCTTTGATCTGCAACAAGTTGGTATGATGTTGAGGTGATAGGCCAAAAATTCATTAGAAATATGGATGTATGCTAAGGTCTTACTCTATCATGTGGCCACGCGATGCATCTCCCACGAGCATCTCCAACGGACTTTAAGGCTCCATATTGACGAGGTAGAATGGCATCCCTCACAAAAACATGATTGACAACCACCTCACAATATTGAATGCCAAGAGGAGTTCCCCCCACAATAGATAATGGATTTGTTGTTTGAATTGTTCCCTTAGCCACAGGGAGATTATAGGGTCTTACAACATTATAAAGTATCACATCCCTTCCACCCTAGAGCATTATGTATTAAAGTTCAGCATAAGTTAGTAATTACATTCAGCACATAAGGCAAAGTATTGAGGGTTCAACATATAAGGTAAACTATTGTGGGTTCAACAATTACCTCTTCCTGTTGTTCCTCTGGAAAGACCACACTATGCCTAGTCATTAGCATGTTTTCATCATCACTTAGGTGCGTGTTCTCCATTTCATCCCCAGCATGTGACCCATTATCATCATCATGGTTTTCTTGTTCTTCTGCAAGACTAGCTCCACTATGCAAGTTCTAAACAAGGACAACAATTGAACAATTACTTCATTAAAAATAAAGTCAAAATAAAAAAGGATTAGCAATTTACCACTTGAGCTGAATTATTAGATCCATTTGGAGTGCTGTGAGCACTTTGATGTAGCTGAATCAACATATCAAGCTTTTGTTGAAGAGTGTCCAACCGATTTTCAAGAGCTTCCACTTTCTTATCAGAATGTCGACGTGCTTCAATTTCCATTTGAACCCTTGTTGACGTGCATTTTTTGGCCCCAGGCATGTCCAAGTCAGCAGGTGTTGGTCCCAAACCTACAACACGAATATATCCATTCTTCTCTGGCCCACAAACATGGAAAAAAGCATCACCATCCCCTATACTCTTCTCTATGAGTTCAGGATGATCTCTAACAGCATCTTTAATTGCGTTCTGCAGAAAATAAAATATTAGCATAATATATAGCATGTGTGAAACTATGGCATTTTATAACATACAATTGTTGTTGCAGCTCCTTTGTGAGGTACTCCATTCTTGTGTGTGTGTGTTTTGATAAACAATTCATCTCTACGTGGGGGGCGCCCTAGCTCTTCACACTGCATTCCATTCAATAGTTTTATGCAACTACAAAAAATCTAGAGAGGATTAAAGAGGACAAGAAGGATGCATACCATTTCATTACCAACACGTGCATGACTCTTACTTCCAGTTGTGTGGTTTTGTGTCAGCTTTGACCGATTTGCTTTCCCTCTCATTGAACGAGCCTATCATCAAGTATTTCGAGTGTTTATTGATTCAATATATAGTTTAAGGAGATAGGGCAGATTGTTGCTTACAGTACTCGAGACCTCCAATGATTGATTAGCCACTTCCAATCGTCCTCATGCAGTCTTTCATCACATAATGCAATCGAGTTCTTCATCTTCCATATCATCATCATACACCTTCTTTAAATCTGATTTGAACTCCTTCCATTTTGCATTCTTTGTCCTCATAAACAGGTTGAAAGCACTTGTGTCTATATCCCAATAGAGCTGCACAAAACATATGCAATAAGTTAGCGATCAATCACAAACCTAAATAGCTATGTTTGCGACTTATTTTACTACGAGCATCTGTCCATAACTTATATTTTTAGTGGACAAACCTTCCTCCAATCATCATGTGCAATCGGAAAACCCTTTGTTCTCACAAGTGCTCCAATAAAGTTAGCAAATTCGATTGCTTGAAGGACCACAAGGTGACCATATTCATTAATCTCTACTTTGAGTTTTGGCTTATTTTGTCTTGCAAATATATCAGCCTTTTAGTTGGTCCTCTAACATTTTTCTTTTCTTGTACACGCAGCTCTGCAAAATAGAGCGTATCTTAAAAATCATCAATATAAATACAAGCAAATTAGGAGTTAGTTAGCAACAAAAATACAATAGTTCATTCCAACTGCTACAATAAACTCACAAACATACCTTCATCACTTGCAGCTCTCCCACTACTTGGTTGTGGATCAGAATGTGCATCACTCCCACTCCCTTGCTGCAGATCAACACGTGTAGAATTCCCACTCCTTGGTTGTGGATCGGCATGTCTGTGATCCCATTCCACTGGTTGTACATCGACGTGCGACACTTAATCTTGCGCTTGATCGTAAGTTGTGATGCATTGTAGCTTCACTTTCCACTCTCTTCCTCTTTTTCTTTGGTTCTTGTTGCGAGGTAACTTCTTGCCCAAGCTCCCGAAGTCGCAAATAAGCCATCTTCTGCTCTGTGACTAAGACATTTGCATTCCTCCTCCTTTCATAGTCACAAATTTGTACGGCCTCTCTTTCTTCTTCTGCTGTCACCATCTTTCCTCCTGAAAATATTTAAAAATGGATTAGCAAATCATAATTCATCTTTGCCGCACATGCAAGTCTAAAGCAAGAAAATTTAGGAGCCACAGGATATAAATCATAATATTATTGCAACATACAATGGGTACTTACTTCCTCTTTTTTCAGAACAATGGTTCCATCGATATCTATCCTTATATGGACAACGCGTCTTGAAGGAAAATATTCACATCAACATTTGTATGCAAATCAGGGAATCGGAGCTGCGAAACTCGTTTTGATGCTCAATATTTTCACTATCTCTTGCGACCATATCATAAACTTCTCGTGGTTTTGATTGGACAACGACACACCAATCTCTATCAACGATCTTCAACATAGTAAACTTGTGTGGCTTGTGATGACAAAATAAAAGGTTCATCTAATAATCTTTCTCCTGTATTGAATAAATGGTTGAAATTAACGGTTGTGATCCCAAATTGATCAGTTTTCACCCATCTATCTTGAATGCGATTGTCAACCCAATCACATTTAAAGAGCACTATATTTCCCTTATTGCGATAGTTCAGCTCAATGATTTCTTTGATCCTACCATAGTATGTCTTGTTTCGTACTATTGGATTCATGCTGTTTCCATTTTCAAAGCAAGAGGTTTGGGCAACTAGAGCTACTCCACTACTTTGAACTGGCCTACCCTCATCACTAGAGTATGTATGAAAATTGAACCCATTTATAGTATAGCTTCTATACATTGTAGCAATCATGAAAGGCTCATTGGCCAAAATTTGTATCTCTTCCGGCACTTGTACACCATTTTCAACTAACCCTTCCACCTGTAATTCAGAATATTATGGTTAATTTATTGTGATTTCAGACCTAACAACATCAATATGAAGCACAAATGGTCCGTCATGTTGTGACTTACATGCTTTCTAAACCACTCATGAAACATTTCATGATGAATACGATTGATTTCTCGTTGATTGTGATGGCCAATTGAGCGAAGGTACTCAATATGTTTGCTGCAAATGTAAAGTTAAAAATCTAAGAAATATAAAGCTAAGAAGAGGAATTCAACCTATTAAAAATAGTTTGAGTAGCTTACTTCAAGTATGATTCTATGTTGTCATAGTTGGACAACACATATCTATGTGCCTGAAGCCAAGTCTTATAGTCTAACGATATAGTGCACTTGCCACTCAAACCTCGCCCAAGGCTTCGAAAGAAAGGATTGATATTGCACATTGCACTATCCAAATCCTCACCATTTCTTACTTGCCTAGTAAATCTGGTCTCACACCCTTGTAAAAATTGTGAGCAAAATGTAAGACTCTCATCAAATTTATATGCTTCACAAATTGATCCCTCCGGATGACTTCTAGTGCGAACATAACCTTTTAACCTCATCAAAAACCTACAAGACAGATTTCACTATATAAGCTTAATCAAATCTATTAGTTAAGAATATGTGTTGTTAGTGAAAATAGTTTTAGAATACCTCTCTATTGCCCACATGCTCACGGTATTGTCTTGGACCACAAGTCTTGCTTGAGCAGAAGATGAACCATCAAGTGTACCATGATGTCAAAAAGGTTGGTACAAATATAGTTTCTAAAATGCTTAATGTCTCAGCTATTTCAGCCTCTAATTTACGCATATCACTTACACGAATAGTAGGGGAGTATATTTGCTTGAAGAAATTGCTCACACGAATTAGTCTTTAGCGATTACACGTGTTGGCAGATCTCACGACTGAAGCGGAAGTAAGTGTTGCAACAAAATGTGGTTGTCATGGCTCTTTAGTCCAATCAATTTCATCTCTGTAACATTCACGTTATTGTGTATATCAGATGCAAAACCATCTGGAAATCTCACTCCCTTCAATAGTTGGCAAAATAACTTCTTCTCAATTTGGACTCATTGCATATAGTCTTTGGAGGCATGTAGAACCTATCATCTACATTGATGGGATGAAGATCATGTCTAATGCCAAGATTTTGCATGTCAAAGCGAGCATTTAAATTATCCTTTGATTTCCCATCAATGTCTAAAAGTGTATTAATAATGTTGTCACATACATTTTTCTCAATGTGCATAACATCGAAATTATGTCGTAGTAGTAGGTCCTTCCAATATGGCAACTTAAACCATATAGATTTCCTTTTCCAAACAAGCGGTGGCTCATTCCTACCCTTGCGTACAGGTTTTATTGGCTTCTTTGTAGTTGGATCCTTCCCAAAAGTAGTGTGCATATTTGCTGTCGGCTCCAAAATTTCCTCTCCACTAAGTGGTGTAGGGGCTGCCCTATGCTCCATAGTACCATCAAATGATTCATGTAGCAAATCTAAATATGTGGTTGGCATCTAAGAATCTACGATGGCACATGTACACATACTTGCCTCCCTTTTTAGTTGGAGAGAACATGTAAGTGAGTGGCATTCAGGACAAGCAACTTTGCGGAGGTAACACATCCAAGCAAATAGCCTAGACCAGGAAAATCAGAGATGGTGCATAATATGGCGACGCAATTGGAAGAACTCATCCTTAGAAGCATCATATGTCCTAACACCATCAACAAACATATCTACCATATCATCGACAAGCGGCTCAAGATAAACATCCATATCAGCCCCAGGTGCTTTAGGACCAGGAATTACTAGAGAGAGAACAAAATTTGGTTGCTTCATACACTTCCAAGGTGGCAGATTATATGGAATCAAAATAACAGGCCATATGCTATAAGTTGAATTGAAGGTCCTATAAGGATTGAAGCCATCACTAGCTACAGCAAGTCTGAGATTTCGACTTTCGAGGCAAACTCAGGATACCTAGAGTCAAAATCCTTCCAGAAAGGAGCATCTGCTGGATGCCTAAGCAGGCCGTCTTTCGTGCGTCCTTCATCATGCCACCTTGTGTTAGCAGCTGTTTTGGAGGACATAAAATACCTTTGAAACCTTTTCTTTGTAGGAAAGTACCGAAGTACTTTCATAGGAACTCTATGTACACGTTTCCCATCAGGACTTTTTTTTCTGATTTCCATCTTGAAGTGTTACACTTTGGACAAACATTTTCCTTTTCATGCTCTTTCCAAAACAATATACAATCATTCTCACAAGCATGAATATTGGTGTACCCAAGACCAAGGCATTTTACAATATTTTTAGCTGCATTGAAGTTTATAGGAAGTGATGACCCCTCAGGTAAAACATCCTTAAGTAACCCTAATAGCATGTCAAAGCTTTTATTACTCCATCCCCCAAGAAATTTGATATGCAATAATCTAATAATGAAACGTAGCTTTGAAAAGTTTCTACAACCAGGGTAGAGTTCTTGGCCAGCATCATCTACCAACTTGTAAAAGGATTCCATATCCTCATTGTGCTGCCCCTCAGTCCCTTCTAAGTCCCCCATGTCATCTAAACCCCCTGCTAAGTCCCGAAGTAAATCAGAAATGTCATCTTCTTCATTTGACTTCTCTACCTCTACCGTATCAGTCTGATGGTCATTTGCAAAAAAACTAGTGCTCGGTTCTCCATGATTCAGCCAGGTCATGTACCCTTGATAGAATCCCTCACATATCAAGTGCTCGCGTACTACATCGCCAACTCTCCAACAACAATTCTTACAAACCTTGCAAGGACACAATATCTTGTTTCCTTTAGCTGAATTACTAAAAGCAAACTCTAGAAAACTGCCAACTCCTTTTATATACTCATCAGTTTGCCTAGGCATATCCATCCATGTTTTATCCATTAGCGAAGACCACCAATAGAAGAGGCCGACTCAAAAACGACCAAGTACAACGACCTCGATTCTTGTTGGGCGTGGTGGTTGGGGAAGCGTGGTGGCGTGGGGTGGACGGCTAGGTGGCGGCGGTGGGAGGATGGCTGCCCTCGATCTGCAAACCAACACAACCAGAATTTCTTTGAGATCGTTTAATCAATGAAGCTACAATTTTCATCCAATGGTGATTAGCGGTAATAGTAAACATGGTCGTAAGTTCTTTTCGTTTTCACTTCTTTGCTAGTAAAGTTAAGTTTCATTTCACCGATTGTAATTGAAATGAGTATAAAGCACCAGAAGACAATGGAAAAGAGATTATGAATCTCACATATCATATCTCCGTATCCTAGTTAGTTAGAACCATAGAACTCGCTACTTTCCCAATCCATTTCCACGAGAATCGCTCATTTAGTCTATAGATCGATCTCGTTTTTATTGTTCTTGACAGCTAAGCCCCAAACCCAGATCCAAACCCCTAGGAAATATTTAACATGCTCAATAATTTAAAGACAACAAGAACTATGGTCTATGGAAGAAAGAAATATTACTTGTATAGAAGATCACACTTCGGACTTGATGAAAAGATCACTTGACCAATAACGATCAAGGAAAACCATTATGTTTCACCTAGAAATACAAACAAACAAGCCCATCAAAGTATAATAATCATATAAAACACTTTCTTCTTACATTTCTACATGCAAAATCATTGATAATACTATCCACTTCCAGATCATATGACTGTTTTAAAAATCAGGACAAACTCCATGACAGAATTTTAAAAAAAAAATCAACGGGGAATCAAGTACCCAGAATTTTGCATAGGAAGTTTGCAGTACATGGCATAGTATAACCAATGCAGTAAAGTGTTTACCCAGCTTACTAAACATATCTCATGATACTGAAATACATAATATCTCATCTTTCCTTAGTTAGTTTCACTTGCAAATTAAAGTAGCTTAACGAGATTCTTTTTTTTGAAATGTATCGTTCTTTTGGTCATATCAAATAAACAAGATCGTTAACATGTTCAATTTGTACATACCTCGTAAGAAAAGGACTTCTCGCGGTGAGCGTTGTCTCGGGTAGCTATTGGAGAAACGAAAACAACACGATCATAAATCGACAGGCGGGGAACCTAGAGCAGGTAACACAAGCAAATGAACAAACACTGGCGTGCACACCATGTCACCAGTAGCGAGCAACTCGAGACGAGCAATTCAAGACCTTGTTGAGCGAGTTGGGGTCCTCAAAGAAGGAGGCCGACACGGCTGTCCTCTCGACTGAGGCCGAGATCGAAAGACGCACTACCAACAACAGGCAGATCGCAAGAGAAAAACACAAGGACAAGGCGGGAATCTGAGCGCCTTACGAGTGCGTGCATTCGATCTTCTTGGAGGTGATCGAAGAAGACGGTGGAGACGCCCGATGCAGGATGTCCACTGCGAGAGGAGGGTGAAGAGATGGCGTTCGAGCTCTTCGGCGATGGGGAGTTGCGTGGCGTCAGTAGCTGCGCCGGCCGGAGAATGGGGAACCGAGAAGACCCGAGTCCGCCGCCCTCTGGGCCTTGGACCGGGGCCCTAGTTCTCGGGGGCCTAGGCCGTCACCCCTCTTGCCCTGGTCGAACGGCCTGAGCTAACCGTAGGGGAGGAGAAGGAGCAGCGCAGTCAGGAGGCCACGAGCAAGCACGTCCGCGGCCGAGGAGCGGTGGCGGTGGGTGACTCGGCTCTGCAAGGGCGGGTGGCGAGGAGCATGAGCAGCGGACGAGGCCGAGGGGGAGCAGGCGGTGGTGGCGGGGGCGTGGCTACCAAGGGCGGCGGGGAGATGCGGTGGCCGGGCACAGATGGCGAGTAGCGGCGAGTCTTGGGGGCAGCGACAAATGGAGGAGCGCGGTGGCGGGGACGAGGTGGTCAGTGGGGGCGCGGGCGGCGGGGAGGCTGGGGGCTTGGTGTCTTTAGGGTTTTGAGGAGGCGTGGGCGGCGGGGAAGAGTAATAGGGCGTGGGCGGCGGGGAGGCATGGGTGTATTTGGTCTGCGCCCGCGCAAAATTTCCTGCCCGCGCGCTGTTTTTTTGGGTCTATATCAATGCCGACCGAGTATTATGGAAAGGCCGACACATAATATGTGGGTATATATATGGCAGTTTATCGATCCGAGCGATGAACGGCAAGCCAGTTACTTGTCGACATAAGAAACTAATCCCCACAGCTTATGTGATGGCAATTGTTGGACCTTTGCCGACAGATAAATTGACGGAAATAGACCACCTTTCCCGACTAATAATTGTTGGCAAAGGTGTGGCATGGTGTAGTGTTGGTCTTGAGTTGGATTCTGAGTCAATACTTCTCCTTCGAATCCTTCTGGCACTTCAACGTCTACTCGTAACGCGTGCAAATAGCAATACACGAATAAACAATAGGCAAAAAGTGTCCAAACATCCAAATAAAATCCATAAACAGAGAGAACATAATTTTATGAATTTTTAGGAACTGGAATCGTCAAATTTGGAGTTTAAATGCAAAAGTTATAACATTTCGAAGTTTAAATAATCAATTAAATAATATTACAGAGGAAAACTTTAGTCCAAAAATTAAATAAAATTCATAATTAGGTAGATCTCAATTTTATACAAATTTAGAAATTTGAATCACTCAAATCGGAGTTGAAACGCAAAAGTTATAAGCGTTTGAAGTTTGAAACAAAATCTGAAATCATTATTTCGAATTAATAAATCATTTTCTTTTTCGGAAATTAATTATTGCGTCAGCGAGGACACGTGGCAGCCTCTGATTGGGCGGCTGACGTCAGCCGGTCCATGGACGTGGTCCATGGTTTGGCTTGGTCCACCGTGGACTCGGTCCACGGCTCTACGTGTCGCTGACAGGTGGGACCACTCGGGTGACGTCATTGCTGACGTCAGCGGGGCTCAGCCCACGGTGCTGACAGGTGGGACCCACTGTGACGTCATTGCTGACGTCAGCGCACTGCTGGGACAGCTGCTGACATGTGGGCCCGCCATGACGTCAGCGTGACGTCATGGTGCGGGTGGTCGACTGGCCGACATGCGGGCCCCGCGTGTCGGGCCACGCAGCGACGCTGCGGACGGCGCTGACCGCGGCGGTCAATCTCCCGCACACGTGGCTAGATCTCGGCCGTTGATTTGAAAATCAACGGCCCAGATTGGATCTGGACTCACGCGTTTGGGGTGAACGCGTTTGATCTGGACCGTTGGATCTAGATCCAACGGTCGAGATTGGATCTGGGATTTTGGACGGGATCTCACCGTGAGATGACATGGCGTGATCTGGGACGTTGGATCTGGATCGGACGGCTGAGGGAGCTCGAAGTCCGGCGATGGCTCACGGCGGCGCTGGCTTGCCGGGGTTGGTGACGAAGACCACGGCAACGACACTTCGGGCGTGCTCCGGCGATGTGAGAGGTCTCCTCCGACGCGGCTTGACCTCCCGGTTCTGGATCTGACCTCAACGGCGGCGGAGGACTACGGAGACGGCGGCAATCGGCGAAGAACTACGGCGGAACGCTACGGCAACTACGGCGAGCGATTGCGGCTAGACGGCGGCAGCTCCGGCGACGTTGTCTAGGGCTACGGGTGCGCAATGAAGCGGGCTTCACGATGGCGGCGACGGCGCAATAAATAGGGGCCTCGGCTTCCGTGTATCGCGCGGAGACCGAGGTCGACACGGCTGCGGCGGCGGAGTCCGACGGCGACTCGGATTGGGTGACGTGGCGCGCGCACAGCCGTTGGATCGAGATCCAACGGTGCGTGGGTTTGGGTTCGGGTCGGTTCGAGCGGTGGTGGCTCGGTCGGGCTCGGTCGGCGACGTGGCTCAATCGTGGCCGTTGGATCAAGATCCAACGGCCACACAGTTTGGGCTCAGAAGCGGGTTAATTTGGACCAAGCTGGCGTGAGTCGGACTCGAGTCCGACTCGGACTCGGTCGATCGGATGAACAGTAAAACCCACTCGCATTTAAATAATCCAATTAATTTCCCAGAAATTCAATTAAATCATTAAAAATAGCAAAAGACTCAGAAAAATTCCAGAAAAATTCTGGAAAATATTTTAGGGTATTTGGGACTCAAATAAAATACTTCCAACAAAATTTTATTTGCAAAGTTAAATTCTTTAATTCTTTTAAAAAGGAATAAATTCAAATAAATTCCAAATAAATCCAAATAAATTCCAGAAAATTCCAAAAATTCACCAAAGTGCCAAATCACACATAGATTTAAGAAAAGCAAAATTTTGGGGTATTACACCAACCCTCGCCGTGGTGCTACTACCTCCCAGAAAATCCAGACCCCGAGTACGCCTACGGTATTCGACAACGACCACAGTGGGCATATTGCATTGACTGCAGGGAACGCCTTCGGTTGTATAACAACAAGCCCAACACACACCTCCTGCACCATATAGTGGAGTGCGAGCCGAAACAGAGGAGGCGTGTCGGCAAGTCTCCGGAAGTGCATCAGGGATCCTCCTCCCGAAGAGAAAGGGATAAGGGGAAGCAGCCGGCCGAGGTCCGAACTACGCAACAAATCCTTGACGGATTACAAAGACCATCCGGGAACCCGGGTGGTATTAAAATAGGGGACGCGGTTAATCGGGAGGGAAGAGATCAACCAAAAAAGGACAAAAAAATTATGTTTTATACCCCCAAGACATTCGGCATAGGCTGCCCATTCGGCGACAGCTGGGAGCACTGCGCACGGCCATGGAGCTCTTTCATAAGAGAGATTGAGCGGTGTCCAAGAACAAATCGCAAAAGATTGACGGGTAATGTAATATGTAGAAAATGTTGCGCGTCATTCCCAGTCTACGAACATAGGCGGAACGATCACTTGTTCCACCATGACAATCAGTGTTCTCGTCGGTTCTTGTAGCAATGTCGTCACTATTGTAAGGATGTAGTTCTAGCAATTCCGTCAGGATTGTAATGCCCCTGTAATATCTATTGCCCTCTAGTTGCACTCTGTAGAAGCTAAATAAAGTACTTCGCTTTAACTCTACCGTAGTGAGGTAATGCGATCAAGAACCTTCATGTTAATTATGACCATCGTGCACGGTAAATGACAAATAACTGAAAAAGCTGATATGACAAAAGGCTGGAAAAGGTGATGTGACAAAAGCCTGAAAAAGCTGATATCAAAAGGCCGATTGGACAAAAGCGGATAACATAAGCCCCGCCCCACCACTGCCAGGCCACCGCCAGTTGCAGGTGTTATTTACGAAAGTTATTTTGTACGGTGAGTTAGATTGTTGTGTTCTTGGGTGAGTGATATACTGATGGATATTGATGGGTTCTTGGGGTTTTGTGGTCATCTATTTCGTTTTTATGTTTTTATTCGAAGTATATTCATCAGTTATGCTTCAATCCTACTCTTTTAGGCTGAAATATAATTGCTTCCAATGTGTACATAGACAAGTATCGGAGCAGCTCGGTAAGGCTTGGCCTGGAAAATCAAAAAAATAGATGGCATCGCATATGACCTTGATAAAATTGCTATAGGAGCTGTACATCACTAGTAACCGTACATCACTGGTTTATTTGTAAATACGCAAAACTGTTCTCGTAATTATGAGTTAAAACTTGTATCAAATACATTTTTTGCCATTTCGAATCACCTCGGTTTCAAATTTCAGGAGAAAAAACAATAAAACATAACTATTCGATTTTTTATTGCTTGTATGGGACTCCAGGAACCGGCCAAGCCTTCGATGGGAACCCAGGAACCGGCCATTCATGCACGGGGTACCAGAAACCGGCCATGAGTGAGAGTTTTGTAAATACGCCAAGATGTTGCACCGTTTTGAAATTATGGGTTCAATGTTGTATGAAATACGATTTTTCCCCCTAAGAACCGGGAAATATTGGAATTCTATACAATTTGTTAACCGTATTTACAAATCTAAACAACATGTTTGCGTATTTACAGAAAACTCAGTCATACCCGAAATTTGAAAATTTGTTTATTCTTTCCCGAAACTCAAATTTTCGTTTAAGTTGTATTTGAAAACTGAAATTTCGTTTAACTGGTATTTGAAAACTGAAAATTCGGGAGAGGTCAAAACCGAAATATCAAATTTCAGCAAAGACTTGAAAATTGCCTCGAAGTGCCAAAACCGAAATATGAAAATCCGGCTAAGATTTGGCAGCTCATTACCGAAAATTCAAAGTTCGGCTAAGGCAATGTAATGATGCCAAGACCGAAATATTCGCACGGTGCTTGCTGGCATTGCCGAAATAGTTTGAAGTCTTTGCCGAAATTTGAGGATTCGGTTTTGGCATTGCCGAAATTTCAATATTCCGTAAAGACTTCACCCGAATTTTCAGTTTTCAAATACAAGTTAAACGAAATTTCAATTTTCAAATATAGCTTAAACGAAATTTCAAGTTTCGAGAAAGAATAAACGAATTTTCAAATTTCGGGTATGACTGAGTTTTTCGTAAATATGCAAACATGTTGTTTAGATTTGTAAATACAGTTAACAAATTGTGTAGAACCCCAAAATTTCCTAAGAACCGAGCATGCATGAATGGAATACAAGAAATTTCAATTTAAGCCTTAGTCGAAATCCCTAATTTCGGGTATGAGGTGCCACATCATACCCGAAATTCCCATTTTCGGGTATGAGGTGCCACCTCATACCCGAAAATCCCATTTTCGGCTATAGCTTATACACGAAATTCCTAATTTCGTTTACAGTATACCCGAAATTCCAGATTTCAAATACACCATAAACGAAATTCCTATTTTCGGGAATGGAAAAACGAAATTCCTAATTTCGGGTATGGTTTAGATTTCTGTAAATATTTCAAAAAGTTGTGTAGAATTGTAAATACGGGTCAACAGTTGTCTAGAATACCAATTTTTCCGTGTGAAGCTATGTTTTTCACGTCACTTCACATCGCGCAAAGGCTAAGCTTGACTTTTCCTCTAGTATTTAACCCCTACTTCTCCTTCCAAAAGTAGGACCCGCTATAAATTAAAGTAAAATAATCATAAATTAAAGTAAAAAAATAAGAATAAATTTAAGTAAAAATAAAAATATCATCCATCTCCTGCCCTCTCTCAGAGGCTCAGAGCTCACCAAGTCATCCCGCTGGTTGGTGGCCCTGCCCATCTTTTTATTTCCTTGGAACTAAACCTCGTACATGCTGAGAGTCTAGGAATTCTTGCTTAGCTCCCGATTCGGGCTTAGGTTTGACTTTTATTTAAATTAGATTTGAATATTAAGTTCTTAAAATGATTATTGTATATTATTTTAGATATTGCTATGTGATATATTTTCTTGTCTTTAATAGTTGCAGAACGACGATGCGAGATCATAGTGAGGTGGATGATATCTGAGATTAGACAAGGTGCGTCGATGTTCAGACGGCCGAGGATCGCCCGAGGATGACCAGATACGGAATCGTTGCGAACCAAGAAGACAAAAGAATAGTTGAGATGCTAACTTGGAACTACTCGGATCAAAGAGAGCTGTTGGATCGCGATTTAGAGGATGAAGTAGCGGTTAAGTTAGCTTAGTGGGTAAAACCCGTTTGTTAGTGAGTTTCAGTTTAGCTTATGTGTGAGTGAGTGCATCTGAACCCCTGATGAGGTTTCTTGAGAGCTAAGAAAGTCATTCAAAGGTGGAGATTACTCCTAGTATTTGAATCAATCTTAGCCCTTAGTGGGGTTGTTTAGGATTGAAGCAACTCATCCAAAGGTGTAGGATGATTCATGAAGGCTATAAATAAAGAGGGAGAGGGGTGTCTCTCCCTTTAGGGTTTTTGTGCTCATTTGAGTTTTGCCCACCTTATTGTGAGGCTTTGTAAACCTTCCATTCAAGAAATAATTTTTTTTTTCTTACTGTTCTGAATTTACTTTCAGTATTTACATTATGTCTTTAATTCAGTACTTACATTCTGCAATTTAATTTCAAGCAATTTAATTTTTTCAATTTAAATTCTTGCAATTTATATTTCGCACATTTAGATTTACCTCCACTCCTTCTAAATTCTTGTAAATGTTATGCCGAGGATGAATGATTATTGGATGAATTTTTTCAGATTATATCCTAATTATCTAGGCACATCTCTTCCTGAACTTTGCAACAAACCGATATTTTTACTTAAAACAAAGACATATTTGTAGATCACGTTTAGAGTTTTTGCTTCTTGTGTTCTTACTTGCTGTGACAAGTAGGAGGATGTCCAAGATCATCTTGATCATCAAAACCCTACGAGCATGTCTAAGATCAAGATTTTAGTTTTTGTCTCCCTTTGCACTTCTCCTTTAATTTGAAAAAAGTTAGAACTTTGACATTAATCTTTATGATTAATGGTTGGAATAAGTTCTTGACATCCATAACGAGGTGTGTATCAAGTTTCAAGAGTAAGTTTTGTCTCAATTAGTTCTTTTTTTGTAGACTCTTCTTGTCCAATAGGTAGAAAAATTTTTATTTGAGATCATTCACCCCCTCTAATCGCCATTCCGGTCCTTCACCTCCCACGTCGTTCGACGAGGTGTTCCGAGTCCATGTTCGAGTACATGGACCAACTGTTCCGCATCGTCAGGCCGAAGAGGCTGCTTTACCTGGTAGCAATGGCGGAACTACAAAAATTTCTACAATGTTATACACTTCGCACGTATAACTCTCTAGTCTTGTATAATAATCTTGTAACATTATAAATCCAACATATATATATTTGAAATTTGCTAAAAGTACAATACTAATAGCTTTAAGATCTTAAAAATCATAAACCATTAAAATAAAAACTAATTTAATCGATAAATTTAACCTATTAAAGAGATAACATCGTAACGTCAGAGCCCTATAACTACCCTGCTTGGCCGTAGGTCAGTCAGTACACACGGATCATATCTCTAGAATCTAGATAGCTGCTGCTGCTGCTGCTTCTTTAGCTTCTTCGCATATGCGTTCAAGCATGTGTCAATCCTGTTGTTCGTGATTAATCTGCAGATGGCGTTGCCCCACGTGCCAAAATGAACCAACAGCGATCGAGACGCTTCAAATCTGCCAAGGCTGTTAAGGATGCGGCGAAGTCTGAACTGAATTTCATTTCCTGCATCTTCGTCGCCGTACGTCCGTGCTGGCGCAGCAGCTGATGAGAAATTCAGAGCCCAAGGGAAGGAGGTGCTACCGAAAGATACAACCGAGGTTTCCGATCCTAATGTCATCACACCATGGACGGAATTCATGGAGAAGCTTTCGGAAGCGCTCGAGTCTGGGGCGGAGCTAGCTCAGGCTCAAACCCCGGGCTGAACCAGCTGATCTTAGATTAAATATCTGTTTTTAATGATTTTTCAATAATTTTTCGTAGAATTTTAATGAGCTTTTGATACCAGGCTCCGGGGCCTGGATCCGCCCCTGGCTCGAGTACTACATCCGTGCCCGCTTCGATAGCGCCCCGGGTGGAAAAACATCAAGGTTTGCACTTTGTCGTCCTTCTCTCGCAGAAATACAGTCCATGTTCATTAATTTGAACTGTTTAATTAGCCTGCACTGTCTTATATCAAATTGTCTTAATCTTGACAATATCAATATCTTTGGTTCACTGTAAAGTATATATGTTATGAGTTACGAGGTCGCTGAATTTGGTCCGGTTTTGGTATTGCTTGACAAGCTCTCAATACGTCTGTTCTGAAGGCAATACTTTCTGATGCAAATATTCCTGGGGAAGGGGAGCACAATATCATGTCTTCCATCTGCGCCCAACCAAGCATGGATAGCTATGAATCCGAACACACGCCATTGTTTGTCTGCATGGGCTGGTATGAATTTTGAGTGCACGCTGTACCTGATCATCTCAACGTTTGAATTTTTCTGCAGCATCGAACTAGATATTTGAGATGTTCACTCTTGTCTGGTTATATTTGAGTCAACTCTAAAGTATCATTGCAGGATGCCGACCTGATAATCCTCGCTTTGGCATCTCAGGAAGTCCTCTTTTCCATTTTGGGTGAGGTCTGTTAATCCGTCCTCAATGCTAACTTCAAGCTTCAGCAAAATGTATCGCATGCTTAATACTTTATACGGTGGTAGCATATACAGAAACCACATTTAAGTGATTAGATCCAGTAAACAGCAGGTTAATTTTTACCTGTCAAGGTAGCTAGTTGCAGACTTGCAGCATTTTATTACTGTGGAGTTGAGAATACTCTTCTGTTGACATGGACAGGATTTGCCAACGTCCAAATCAGCCAGAAAATTGTGTCGCTAACTCGCTATTACCGAAAATTCTTCACAACCTAGGAGTAAGCACAAGATAAGTGGAGAGGCTGGTTCCCCGGGTTAACAGAAGCAAGTCCGAAGGGCAAGTTACCCAAGAAACCGTATCAGGTTTGTTCCCTTGAGATAATACCAAAAGTTTCTCATTTTGACTATTTGAATAACGCCATCTTCTTGCAGTTTTTGAACATATGGGTTCTGAGAGAGTACTTGGAGTTTAAAATGAAGATACTGGACCCAGTTTTCAAACCTGATATTGAGGCTTATAGATGACTTCATCTTTATCTGTTTCTTGACTGGAAACGATTTCATTCCACACTTTCCTTCACTTGAGATGCATGAGGTATGTGTATGTGTATGCTTTTAATTGGTCAATGTCAAACTGACCGTATTGTCGTTACATTGTTTCACCTTTTCATCACTGTGAAAAACGTAATTATTTATTTGATCTATGTTCCATGTGACAGTGTGCAGGTGATCTTCTCATTGAAGTGTACAGAACAACCTTCAACAAAACGGGGCCTCTATTGTCAGCACAGACTAAGTACCTGAAGAATTCCAGCATCTTATTTTCATCAATGATTATCCGTTGAGTTATTCGTTCAGGTAGTAGTTTTGTTGCTACTGAAAACAGGTCAAAGATAAACATGCTACATATCTGATTGATAGTCTCCAGATTAGAAAAACTTTTTCATGAACTGTCCATGTATGAAGAGAGGGTTTTTCTCAAAAGATAAGAACTGCGAGATGAATGTTGGTATCCTTGTCAACAGTTAGTGGATAAAATTTAAAAATAACTATACTTGTCAATAGTGTGGACTGGTGCAAATCGGAACTTGTCAATATGTTTGTTCTTTGGTTACTTGTAGAAGTTACAGCACAATATACTATGCCTCTTTTTTTTCACAAAAAAGGATTCATGTCTGTTTTTTTTCTCTAAGAATCTGATTGTCTCCCTATTTCCCAGATCACAATGAATACCTTCGAGCAAGACCTTTTCAAGAATGTAGCCTGTAAACATGACAGGGTTAGTGATGCCCATTTCAATAAATATTTCTCCTGTTGCAAATATTGACGTATTTATTGCAGATAAGACTGGGATTACCAGGATGGAAATGCCGGTTCTACAGGGAAAAGTTTGGTGTCGAAACTTCTAATGAAGTTGGAAAGCTGCTGGATGACATGGTTATGTTTTTTTTTCCTTGTTTCTTTATCCAAATGGAATCTCTTAACCTCTCTTTTTATTGTTATAATCTTGGGGGTGTCTAGGGAGCACCTGAGTGTTTTTTGGTTTGTGAGCATTCAAATTTGTAGCCTTTGGATCTAGATCTATTGATGCAATCAATTTGCCATCTCTCCCCACCACCCTTCTCTTTATAGGCCCCCAAGTTGAGTGCTCACAAATAATAAAAAAACACTCGAGTGTTACTTAGCCATTCTCTATAATCTTTCTTTTTTCCTTTGAATTTAGGTTCAGACGTATTTAGAGGGACTCTGTTGGGTGCTTCAATATTACTTTGCTGACGTACCATCATGGAGATGGTAAGAATTAGAAGAAAATATATTTTTTTTTCGAAATTTTGAGGAGCTCTGGCATTTCATTAAAGAAGAAAAGAACAACAGCCAGATTACAAACGCACACACACCATCACACACGCGCTTGCAACCGGCCCCTAGCGAGCACGCGGGTCGAGCGGGGCTCCCAACCAACAGCGCCCCCAACCAAACGCACAACAGCGCCCCCAACCAACTGAGCTTCTCTAGAAGAAAATATATACAAACTGAAAAATTATCTATGTAAACCCTCATACTGTACTAGTGTACTTTCATTGTTCTGAATTTTCATGATGAGAATGAACCAACTAAATTTGATAGATGTTTTTTTTTTTTGCGATGGAAAATTTGATAGATGTTGCAATGCAAGTGATTAACTGCTAGTTCTTATAGTTGTGTACAAGAAAATGTTTCCATTCTACGTCTAATGGTAAAATTTGTTGCAGGTACTACCCATTCTATTATGCTCCTTTTGCATCAGATCTGAAAGGCCTTTCTCGGTTCAAGAAATCTTTTACTGTGTACAAACCACTAAGACCATTTGATCAGCTCGTGGCTGTTCTGCCACCAGAAAGGCAAATTTACCATTCTTAGTTTTGCCATGCACATTATTTATTGGAATTCCATAAGAATGAATCATTTGTTTCCTTTTTGCAGCCTATGTGCTCTTCCAAAACTTTACTGCAGATTAATGGGCTGTGAAGAGTCTGCAATACAAAAGTTATTTGTTTTTGCAGAGTTCATATTATCAGAAAATTCGTGCCCTAAGTACATGCAATTATTTTTGTCAACAGAGGTGGAGATCGACACACATACCCGGGCATTTCAGAAAGAGAGTGTATATGCATCATTCGGATGTTTTTGTCCTAAAAATCATCCAAACTTTGAACCGTACGATCAAAACACACATCCGTAGGATCAACCCACCTCGAATTAGGGGGGGTGTGCATCGATCTGAAAGCAAATCCAATAGTCCAAAATTTAGATGATGATTGCTAAAGAAAACATCCGGATGAAACTTATCAAAACCCTTTCAGAAAATCCTCTGCATTCTGCAGACTGTAACTGAAGCTGACATTTCAGAGAGGCAGCTGCGGCACGCATACGCGGGCTCGAAATCTCCTGCCATGTACAAGTAAACTCCATTTCGGACACCCCGATCTCTGGTAGTCCATGGTGCATGCATGAATGTTCCTGAATCCTGACTAGAGATGAGTGTGGTGCCGTATCGGCTGGTACGGTATGAGCCTATCGGATCACCTGCTTAAACTACATTGTACCGACATGGCCTGTCGTCATGTCGTGTTGGTTTCGTTCGTCTTTCACGAGCTCGGACGTAACTTATTTGTGATTAATATTGGTTTCGTGTCATACCGGTTCAGATCAAGCCTATTTACACTATTGCGATGAGAGTACAGTAGCCAAAGACATAGAGCTGAGTAGTGAATACAAATATTAGAGAAAAGGAACTAAATTTTATTCATTCTCAAATAGGTATATAGTAATATTGTAGTGCTTTCGTGAATACACAATGCTTCTTAGTATAAAGACTTGTACCTTACGAGAATATGCTCTCTCTTGCCTGTTTCTCCCAGTCTCTCCCCTCTCTCGTCCGTCTCTCTCAGGTCTCCCTCGTTTGTTGCTCCCTCTCTCAGCCGTCTCTCTTAATCACTCTCGAATGTCACTCTTAATCTCTCTCGCCCGTTGCTCCCTCTCTCTCGCCTTTCTCTCAATCTCTTGCACCTCTCTCTCTCAATCTCTCTCGCCCATTGCTCCCTTCATTACTACAGATTATAACACCACAAACGGTTCGAAATCGTCAGCACAGATGGTTTTTCGAACCGTCTGTGACCATGTGTCAGTGATATCACAGACGGTTCTAATTAGAAATCGTCTGTGATACTGTAACATCACAGATAGAAACCGTCTGTGATACTATAACATCACAAACGGTTTCTAACTAGAAACGTATGTGATCCTTTTTTTTCCTACACTCTCAATAGAACTTCCATCATTAGTATCTGTTGATCAAAAAAAAATTTTGCTTAGATATGTATACAACGACATTTACAAGGCATAACCGGTTATAGATTTTGTAATTGAATATCCAAATATCATAGATGCATCGAGGCAACAGCTTATCTTGCCAAGATCGTCTTAAAATATGAACATTTATAGCGCTTTCATCTCTTTTTTATTATAATATTAATATTTTCTAAGGCAAAAATCATTTCATTTCATAGTTCGTCCTAAACGTTGTCATGTTCGAATTTATCACTTTTACTTCATCCTCATCCCCGAACGCGAATACCATAGGCAGTGTCGACGATCGGTTTCGCCGGCAATGAGATTTGTGATTCTAGGGGATTCGTGCGGGATCTGAGCTTGATGGTAACACAGGATGCGAGGGCGATCTGTGTTTAGACAGGTTCGGGCTCTCTCGGAGGAGATAATACCCTAGTCCTGTGTTCTTGGATATATGAGCATCTCCCCTTTTCTTGTTTCTCCCTCCTCCCCTTATATATTGGGGGAAGGATACATGATAGATGGGTGCCACCGGGCCCTCAACATGGTGGCCTCACCAACACGTACTTTGTCTTCGTCGGCTATGGCACACTACGTCTTGGAGAGGTGGTTGTGCTTTCCCCGACCCGCGCCTGCCGCCCTGTCAGGTTCCAGAGCCTGCAGGCTCTGCGAATGTCAGGCTGCATGCTTCGCTTTTGGCGGGTTGTTTGGGCGTGGCGCGAAGCTTCCCCGAAGGATCGGGAGTTGCCTTGAGGAACAAGTCGAAACCTCCTCCGGGCCCGTCGTGGCGCTTCTGGGCTTTGGGCCTACTGCTCCGCCCGTCTAGCCCAGTCGGGTATAGGCCCTACTTGCGGGACCCCTATCTCGGACATCCCACAGGCAGCCTAGCTTTTTGAATTATAGAGTTGATTAAGTCATTGTATAGAGTCTATTTCATGAATTTGGGATTGTTATTTCTTATTTTGGAATTTATCCTAAAAAGAAAATCAATATGTAATATGGTAAAAAGATAAAAAGTTAAGTTGTAAAAGTAAAAAGGTAATAAAAATTTACACCAAAGTAAATTTGATTTGGGATTACTTTTAATATAGTAAAAAATGAATGTCAAAGCTTTTATTTGAAGATAATTATCCAAAATCAATAAATTTTATTATCAAAAACAATCATAGCAGATTTATATGAAATAATTTGAACATTATCTGAAGTTGATAATTTTACCAAACACTCCTCATAGTAATATTTATCTGTGGTAAAAATCTTAGAAATTATTACTTAATTTTACTGCATGTAAAAATTTAAGATCAGAAAATATGAAAATATGAGAAATGCATGGAAAGATCTATTACAAAATAACTACTTAATAAAAAATTTGAAATTTTTACAGGAGATTACCCATACCATTATAACTTCTAACTAAATTTACGAAAACTTAATACTCTAATTTAGTCCCTTAAATAAATCATTTACAAAAAATAAAAATTTGAGCAGTCCTTGATGTCATAATTTTATGAATTTATTTAAAAATTATTTTCACCTCAAAATTTTACAGTGAAGGGACAACTCTCTGAAAACTTAAAATAAATTTGGAAAAAATATTAAATGATTTGACCCTAGAAATTAAGGTGAATTTGCCGCTATTTGAAGTGAAGTGATAAGTTAGAATTCTTCGCTCGCTTACAGGTGGACCCTACTACATGTGGAGGCCACCGACTATTGTCACTCGATCTCTTTCTCTCTTTCACTGCCGCGTGGTACCGGGGACCCACCTGTCAGCCCGGCTCTCTCTTCTTCTTTTCCTCCGCCTGGCCGACCGGAGCCGAGACAACCGCTTTTCTTCGTTGTTTTTCCTCCAATCGGTGCCGGTTCTGCAATGAATGAGATAGCTACTCATGCCCTGCCCTGACACCCATTAAATTCCTCTAACACGAGCATCATGCTCTCGCTGTAGAGACTTCCTGATTTCGCCGCCGCACCGCTTTGCTCCTCTTCCAATTGAACCACCTTGGCCGGCTATAAATTACGCTAGAAACTTTCCTTTAGCTCCTACTTCCCCTCCTGGCTTTTCCTGACACCCGCTACTACAGAAAGGTTTATATTAAACGTCTCACCATAGACAGTTTTAATAAACCATCTATGATGAGGAACATCACAAACGGTTCTATAACAACCGTCAGTGACAACATCACAAACGGTTCTATTTAGAAACCGTATGAGATATACAGCAATATTACAGTCGGTTTTAGTATAAAACCATCTGTAGTCATCACATATGGTTTTATACTAAAACCGTCTGTGATATATTATTATCACGGACGGTTCTAGCTACAAACTGTCTGTGATACGAATGATACATTATTTGTGACGATTCTAAAACTTAAAATAGCGAGAAGACTATTTGTATCGGTTCTAAATTGGAACCGAGACAAATAATCCATTTTTTTTTGTGTCGGTTCTAGCTAAAGACCGGCACAAATAGTAGTCATATTATCTGCATCGGTAAAACAACCATAATTTTTGACTCGTAACTCCGATCGGGGTGTTCTTTGGCTCGTTGGAAAGCTAACGAGAAGCTTCATTCGAAAATGCTTAATTCCAAAAATCAGTAGGTCTTTTCAATGATTATTTGTGCGCGTGCGAGCTCGGCGACAGAATTCCAAAAAAAAACATCCTTTACGGTCTCAAAACAGCCTCCGAAGTTTTGTACCCGTTTTGAAGTATGACAACACTAAAATATAGCTCAAACCGTATTCAAAGTATGAGAGCATTAAAATTGGTGTTCAGGTGCTCTGCGGGATTAAAGGGAGAGGGAAGCATTACACGTCACATGCAATCATTCTAGCACTAAAGCACTAGGTCCCATATGAATTTTGAAGTTAAGCATGCTTGGGTGAGAGTAGTACTAGGATGAGTGACCTCTTGGGAAGTTATATCCAAACCATGGTAAATTTGAAGATCTAGACCATGTATCATATATTATGTAGTGCTAAACTATGCATATCATAGATGGTTCTAAATAGGAACTGTTTGTGATGATCTTTATCATCAGATGGTTTCTATTTAGAACCATCTGTGATGCCCTTTTTTTCTTCAATTCCTTGTGTAGAATGATTCCTCATGGCTCACTGATTTCATTTCACCCACTAATTAGGATCGTTGTCTAGCCAGTGAGCTTCGCCATAATCGAAGCCGACGAACTCTGGGCGAGCTCGTCTTGACCCACTTCCAGCCACCTGCGGCCAACACTGACTATCACCCCTACACCGCCACCACCTCCTCCAGTTGACGCCAGCCCCGGTCACCAGACTCCAACCCTCTACTGCCGCCAGTGAGCCGCGCCGCCTCTCCCCTATCTTCCTCTAGCTAACCCGTGGGCCATGCATGTCATCCACACACGTGTGTACAAAACCAATGCATGTTGGTCCCACATGTCAGCATAATCTGATATGGAAACTTGCCAAAAATGAAAAGTCACTTTCAAAGCTAGAAAACTTGCTGAAAACGGAAATTTCCATATTTGGAAATTTCAGTAAACCTATAATTCAAACCTTCATAACTTTTTCATTTTAAATCCAAAATTAGTGAAATAAAATTTTAAATTCATGTTTAATCCTGTACTTCCTGATTATGCAAAAAGATTTTGAATGTAACCTATGTTTAAAATTTAATTTCAGATTTGAAGAATGGGTTTGAAATATGCTACATGTGGAATTTGAGCAAATGAACTCCAAATAAAATGAAACTAATTTTGCCAGAATCCTAAAAATGTGAGCAACCCAAATCTACAAAAAAAATATTGAAGTTTTCACTGGTTTTAGAGCATCTTCCAATTACGAACTAATCTCAATATATTGAATGTACATACATGTACAACTTCAATATGTATGCTTTAAATTGAATGTAATCACCTTCTAAATATCTTTAAAATAATAGAGTACCTATTTAGGCTAAAATATTTAAGATGATATGTTAGATTTATATTTTGATTCAACTTATAACATAATAACTTGTTATTATTAATCTAGATAATCTTCGCCTTTTGAATTTGTAATAATACATACAAACATACATAATTTTAGCATTTTGAATCTGTAAGATAAAAATGAACAATTCATAAAGAACAAGTGGTTATGCCTTAGCCTAACCCAAAACTGCTAAAATTAAGTAAAAGTTAAAAGACGAACTGTTACGCGTGCACATGAAATCATGAAAATCTAACCCTAAAAACCATGCCTGTTGTATGTAGTAAATTGTTATTTTATTTTATTTATCTGAATTCTTTTTGCCTTATTGGAGTTTGTTCTTTACTATGTTCACGTGGTACAATGAGTAGAACCTGACGTTGCAAACGCTGTTGTCGACGAACCTTATCTAGAATTTAACGACAATGAACAACAAGGCAAGCAACCCCTTGAACATATTGATCCTAATTTTTCAAAAATATTTTCATACATGCTGTATATTCATACAATGCTATATTGTAAGATGTGGTTGTTAAAACCTTCATAATGGGATTTCCTAAATTAAACATTGCCATGTGAACAGTTGATAACCTTAGACAATAGAATGACACATAAAATGTGAAATGGATATATTCGTTTAATACTGCATATGCTTAGTTATGCTTTAGAATGGAAAATAAACAAATAGAAATACTACTCACAAAAGAACTTAACATTATAGTTATGAATGGACATGTTGGGCTAGTATGATCAATGGTATGTAATAAAAATAAAAATAAAACTATGATTTGGACACGGGTGAATATTAGCAATAGCCGAATGTGCATGTGACATGCACGTAGATAGGAGGAGATTTGTTACCCGAGTCAATATAACAACCGAACTATATATGATGTTGTTTTCATACCAAGATAATTGTACAACCATAAGGACTGGCATGGGGTGGCTATAGCTGAATACTCCCTCTGTTTTGTTTATAAGGCGTATTAGGTTTCGTTAGGACAAGACTTTGACCAACGATTACTTCATTAATATACCATTTATGCAATACAAAATCATAATTATATATAAGTACTTTTGAATACAAATCTGCTAATATCAATTTTGTCATAAAAATTATATGCTAATAAAGTAATTGTTGGTCAAAGCCTTGTCCTAACGAAACCTAATACGCCTTATAAAAAAACGGAGGGAGTAAGTTACTTAAAACTGGCTTTGCACATTGGAGGGCTGTAGTAGCACAGGTGTTCCGATAGAATTGCTCGTAGGGGTGCCCACAGAGGTGTGGATCAAACATATACCAATGTAATAGTATACGCCTTACTATAGGGAGAAGTGGGACAGTGGGATGTGAACCATTTGTCGTATATCTTCTGCCACCATAGTAAGGGTTTGTCGGTACTGCTCTAGTGCAAAGTTAGAATTACGTAATTTAAAAGTTAGATATGATTTCTCTGCGGCACATCTAAGGAAGTGTGTTAAATATGCATTGTAAAAAAGATAATCATTCTTTATGGGGAAAGCTATACACCTTTGCAGAGTAAAAACTAATTGATTAGCTGTGCTCGCGGTCATTAGCACTTGGTAAAGTCATCACATAGTTAGTATTTTGAAATTTTTCCTAAAAATGAGATAGAACTAGAGAATGTGGAATTAAACAAGTTACCTTGAAGATGATTCAATCTTTATCACATGTTAACAAAGTTGTATTCAATTGTTGTGCCATGTGTTGACAAAAGAATGAAATTATGCCATGTGTTGGCTGGGAAAATGATGTGATAGCTATCTCTCTTAATCTCTCTTAATCTCTCACACCTCTCTCTCTCTCTCTCTCTCTCTCTATCCTAGCTATCTCTCTCAGTCCCGGAGGTGACGCTATGATGAAGATCACCACCACGTGCCATGCCAACTTTGGGCCCATAGGGCTTGTTTTGTTTTGTGCTAGTCCAAACACGACCTATGTAAGCATGCTGTGCTGTGTTTCCCATCGTGCCCGACTACGAGGCCCAACATGATCATGTCAGTCGTGCTATGCTGTGCTATGCTCCGATCATACCATGCCTGCTATGCCACAAGCCGACCTATAGACCTGACTTGTCCATTAATGCCACACCTTGCAGCACCCAGAGCTAGTACAGTTGCAAGCCAAACACCCTCTAGAAGATGATCACGCCAGCCCAGGGAAGATGTAATACCATCACTTTTATGCTACAGTGTAACATAAAAGAAAGGTTCTAAAGTGCATACTGTGTTAGTCCCATGATCAGTAACTAGCACGCACTTCCACAAATTGAAACCACAGCCATACAAAAGTTACATAATTTATTCCAATGGAAGTCATTATACATATAATATTACATAAGCAAAAGTAAAACAACAGTGAAAAGAAAATATTTCATCTTGTAGTATACCATTAAGCCAGTATTCCTACAGGCAACTAACAAGGTGAACCCTAGAAAAGATCATAGTTATCAAACCTGTTTCATGTGTTAAAGGGCGATTCATCAGGAATATCTGATTCTTCACCTAAAAACAACATAGATAGCAGGTTGAGTACAAAAGTACTCACAAGACTTTTACAAAAACTAAAATACATATAGGTTGAATCAAATGAAAGGCTACTACAATTATTTTGCATAAATCCGAATTTCAAATGTAAATACTAAATAATAGATTGAAAACATAAATTTAACAAAAACAATTTTGTAGATATATAAAATAACTAGTATGAATAACATAAATGTAGCTTTTACCTCACAGTCCTTCGTGAGTTATAAAGCGTCCAATGCCAACACATGGCAGAAATAAAATATAACATAAAGAAAATTTAACAATGTAATCTAATTCCATATCGAATATCCCATTTTATGAAAATAAAAACATCTAACTATATGATGACTTTACTAAGTGCTTATGACCATGAGCACGGCTAATCGATTAGTTTTAACTCTCCAGAGGTGTACTACTTTGCTCACAAGATATGTCCTCTCTTTTTTTTGCATGGCCTTTTTGCACACTTCCTTTAGTGTGCTGCAGAGAGTCCATAACAGAATCGTTACATTACCTAGCCCTAACTTTAACCAGCCCAATAATGACAAGCTCTTGCTATGGTGACAGAAATAAACTTTCACATAAATCATATAAGTTATGATTTTAATATAAACAATAACCATTTCTCCCCATAGCAAGGGCTGGTTGGTGGTGCATTAAGTGCATGGGTCCCACTTGTTGGTCAAAGGAAGTTAGCTTCAAACCAACGCAGGCAAATAGAGCAATAAATAGGCATTTAATTCAGGGTGCAAATAATCATTATTATTTTTAAAAAAAATTTATTTAATATCCGGAGTAAGTTTTCTACTTACTGTAAAAATTTTAGATAAAAATATTTGGTATATTATTTACTAAAAATCTAATATTGTGAATAATTTAAAATTTTAAATTCTCTGAATGATTTATTTGAGGGCCTAAATTATCTTAATAATTTTTGAAACTTTTGGACAGAGTTGGAAATGACCTAAGGAAACTTGCATAAAAATTTCAAATTTAAAACCTAAATATTATTTTATAATAAATCTTTTACTCAAATTTGCAGAATTTCAGATTTTCAATAAATAAATTTAAATAGGCACTAAATATTATTATTAATTTTGTAAATTTTACCAAGGTGAATGTTGGTCTAATGAACATATGGTAAAAATTTACGCTACAGTATAGTTCGGTAAAATTTTTATAAAATCATCCTTTGCATTGTTCAATGTGACATCACATAAATGAAATTGATCATTTCTTTAATTAAATGGTTTCACGCTCATTTTTTACTGCTTAGGATTGCTGTACTGCATGGAGTATCGATCTGAGTGCAGCTCATGTAAAGCTAGAACAGCAGTAGCTCTGATAAAATCATATGCAAGGCATCACAAATTTAAGGAGCTCGCTGGCCCTAGCATCTTATATAATGGCTACTAATATATGAAGAGAGATCAGGAGCATGCACGCACGTAGCTGCAGATGTCTTGGATCCCTCAAAACCATGGATGCATACCAACAATGTCATTCAAATGGGGGAAATGGTGACAAGATAGAATTGCATGATCGAGATCCAAGAAGTGGCAGCTACTAACTCCCTCTCATGCACTTTGAAGGCTAGAAAGCATTGAAAGCAAAAGTGGCCGGCCGGGTGCATGGAAGCTGCAACTGCAGGCTGCAGGAGCAATGGAATGCAGCTAGCTCTCCCCCTTTTCCTCAAAGCCTGGTGTTGTGGAAACTTTGTCCGCATGCCTTCCATTTGCAAGCAAGCATGCACTTAATTTACTCCTCACTGCTTAATTGGGGTTGCAGCAGTACTCCATAGGTGTAGGATGAAATTAAAGCAGGGCCAGGTTCAGAGAAGATGCCCCTCATTTGCATAGTGTTTGCATATTTGGGTAGCATGCATGCATACATGAATGAATGAGAAGAAGCTGATTGATTGCATCTTTGGGTAGCATGCTATTTGCATCTCTTGAAATAGCAGTACACTCACTCTGTCCCGCAATGTAAGCCCCTACTTTTGGAAGAATGTCGTCCAGATCAAAGACGTTGTTATTATTACGATATTTCTACTGTATACTCCTCCTTCAGCACTGACAAAGTAGTTAAATGTTATAGCATGTTAACTTAATAAAGATATGCATGATCCAATAGTGTTAATTTTTCTTAGATTTAGTGCATTTTTGGTCTATGCGTACAACGGTATGAGGAAGTATACGATAGATATGACTGCTACCAGAATTGAATGTCTACCAAACTCTAGTGGACAAATTAAGGACAGAGATCATTTGCAGTCTCTATAGGACTGTAACTTAAGCAGTTCCCACAGGTGTGAACCGTTGACGGGAATGTTGTGCTTCTGCTCTATCATCATGCCTAGTCTCTTCGTTATACCTGGCACTAATTTCATGTACACAAGACGTATTCGGCACCTCTCAGGCTCTCAAGCTGCTCCATTAAAGAACAAGAACATCTTGTTTGGAGCATCAACAGCTCATTTCGATAAACGTGATATCACCTGTTTTCGAGATAAACCTGATTCTGATTTGATGATAATTAACTTCAAACTTTATCAGAGCAAAGTATGTGCCATGTAGAGCCAAAAATTTTGATTTGGCAAACATCTCGATCGATCTTATCTTTCAGAAAACAGGGGAGGTTACTACTGTACTTGCTGAGTGCACTCTTGAATGAATAAATAAATAAATATCTGCATTTTACTAAACCTTTTATATGGAGATTCAGCATGCGTATACGTACTGAATTATTCGCAAAACAGGAACACATTCTGAATATATCTCTTTCCCTTCTGCGAACATTGTATACAGTAGTATTATTAAGCAAAACTATACAGTTAAAACTTAAGTTGTAGTACTATACTACTAAGTATATATATACAACTTAGAATTAACCATACGAGTTGTGCGCTCAATTAGCACGAAATACAAGAAAAGGCTGTAGATTAATCCACTTATATGATACTCACCCTGAGCATCCGATACAATTAGTGAAAGTTATAAATATATATATATACTTGGAGGCTAAGGGATTAGATTATATGCCTGATTAAATTAAAGAAGGGCTTTCAATTGGCGAATAGAACAACTAGAGAATAAGAAGCAAGCATCTGTAGCTTGCTACTTGGAACCCCACAGCCCTGTGGTAGTGTTGGCTTCCATCCTGCAAAGGGATCATCGAAATGCTTTAAGCAGCACCAATGAAGTCTACACAAATGCATATAGGCTAAGGGAAAAAAAAATGTACTGCTCCGAATAAGTTTGAAGTTTCTTGGTAAGTTTGACAGGGGAAAGGTGGCCTATCTTTGCCAAAAGCACTTGTCATGAGTTTGTAAAAAGTTGGCAGCACTTTGGAAAGGCAGGGAAAAGGCAATTTGTCATGAAAGTTGAAAGAGCCCATGCATTATCTCACAAATTGTCCTAATCCTAACCGTGAACTATTCACCTTATATGCTTGTTAGGTTCTTCAGCCACTTTGATGTGACAGCTATCACCAGGGTAATTAATAGGGTTAGCTCGTACTCCCTCCATCCTAAAATATAAGGCATAACTGTTTTTTTTTCCAAGTCCCAGAATACAGGGTGCGACGCCTCTTCGGCTCCTGTACATTCTGGCTTCTCTCACATCTCTCATGCGCATGCATGCCTGCATTAACCTTCTCTCCCATCTCTCATGCGCATGCATGCATTAACCCCCTCGAGCCCCGTGCGACGCAACTGCTTTTTTGGTCTCTGTGTTGGTAAGAGTTACGCCTTATATAATAGGATAGAGGGAGTAATTAGCTGGTTGCTTACTGCCGGTAACAGTTAATACAAATCAGTTAAAATGGGTTCCTAATGATGAAACAGTTATCTATATCTCCAAATTAATTGAAAATGGACTTGCACTTATATTTAGTAGGTCAAGTCACGCACGATGCCATGCTGTGTGAAATTTGGTCCTAGGTTTTTGTTAAAAAAATATAATATTGGTTTTCTCGGTGGTACTTTTTAAAAATTGTTTGGGAAGGAGCCGTCGGCAAATTTGCGTAACCGCAGGGTCGCGTAATCACGGGGTCATCTGTGCCAAAAACTGCTAGAGGACCTGTTTGTGAATTTGCGAAAGCAAAAAAAATGTAATTTCATTTTTCTTGGTGGTGTTTTTAAAAAAATTGGCTAGATATAAACTATCGCCGAATATGAGAAACCATAGGGAATGACCTATTCGCAATTGCAAAAAAAAAGCAACAAAGGACCTATTCACGAATTTACGAAATCAAAAATCACAATTTTGGTTTCCTTTGTGGTGTTTTTTTAAAAAATTGGATGTGAAACCATAGGGAATGACCTATTCGCAATTGTGAAAAAACCGACGGAGGACCTATTCGTGAATTTGCAAAAGCAAAAATCTCAATTTCGGTTTCCTTGGTGGTATTTTTTAAAAAATTGGCTGGTTGTGAACCATCGTCAAATTTGTGAAACCACAGGAAGGACCTATCCGCTATTGCAAAAAAATGTTGGAGGACCCGTTCGTGAATCCACAAAATTATGGGGGTCTTTTTTGCAAAATAGCTGTTGGAAGGACCTGTCCGTAATTTTGATTTTTTTCAGAGGGCCTCAATTCGATGGCGCTGATGTGGCGTCGCTAGTTGGCCGGGGATTCCATGCACTTTAATATATATATATATATATATATATATATATATATATATATATATATATATATATATATATATATATATTGTAAAATTAAGATTCAAAAGATTCTGACTATTTATTATTTCCTCACATCCCATGCATGGCAATTTTGGGGCTATGATTGAATTGAGTGTATAATAAAACTCTATAATTTTTTGTGAGGGTATTATGAACTTTTCACTTAACCTATTACTAGTCGGTCCATGTGTGTTCATTTCAAACTCAGTTGAGCAATTACAATTTTAACTTTTGTGGGATTTGTATTAATAGTATATAAGGGGAAGTATAACTTGATCCTAACTAATTTGATCCATTAGATCAAAAATATTGGATGGATCATATCTATTTAAAGGTACCATAAAAGAGCCCAAAAAAATGTGAGACTCGGCTCTAATGTGCATATTGTACTAGTTCCATGTTCAGTGGCTAGTACGCACATCCACAAATTAAGATCACAACCATACATAATATTTTATTACATGTTACAGAAGAAGCAGTTTTACACATAATATTCTTACAATCCAAAATAAACTTGAAGTGAAAATATTTTTATCTTGTAGTATGCCTTTTAACCCAATATTCCTATAGGCAACTGACAAGGTAAACCTAGAAAAACTCATCGTTGTCATCCCCGTTTCCTGCATCAAAATAAGTTTCATCGGAGAAATTTGATTCTTCACCTAAAAATAATAATAATAGTAAGTTGAGTACATTTGTATTCGCAAGACTTTTGCAAAACTTAAAATAAATACAGGATGCATCAAAAGGAAAAGCTACTACTACAGTTATTTTGCATAAACTTGACTTGAATTGTAAATACTGAATAATAGATTGAAAGCGAAACTTTGTAAATGCAATTTGACATATATTTAAAATAACAAGTATGAGTATCATAATAATCATAACAACTCACAATTCCTCCATGAATGTGAGCAACATACCATACCATTCCCCTGCCAACACATGGCACAAAACAAACTTTGCCAACACATGGCATATTATCAGAAGTAAAAATTTTCCAACTTATGTTTCCAAGTGTCCATTTTTAATTCCATTATATTTTATTAAAATATTAAAATATTTAACTCTGTAGAGATGTACTACTTTACCCACAAGATATGATCGATTCTTTATGCTAAGCTATTTACACACTTCCTTAGGTGTGCGGTAGATGATCATAACAGAACCGTTACATTATCTAGTCCTAACTTTGCACTAGCTCAGTGACGTCAACCCTTGCTACGGCGGCAAAAACACACACTGTAGGGCCTCCATTTTTGGTACAAAATACCAACAATGGGTTCCGTATGCATACTATGCTAGTCCCATGATCATTAGCTAGCACACACATTTACAAAGTTGAAATCACATCCATACACAATATTTTACATATAATAGCAGAAGCATTTATACAATAAGACCGGTGAGGTTGATTAGAATACATTGGAAGATTCAAATGTCTTGTAGTGTGCCACATAACCCTCAGACAACTGACAAGATATAATCCCTAGAAAGCTTATTAATAGATTTCCTGTATCCTGCGATACAGAAAGTATCGTCAGGGTTTCCTGCCTAAAAACAACAATAATAGCAAGGGTGAGTACGTTGCATACTCAGTAAGACTTGAAATGTTTGCAAACCTATAAAATGCAAGCTGTAACAACAGGATGGCTATCATGGTTATTTTGCGTGGAGCCAAATTAAATTAAAAGCAAAAAATTTTAAAAGTAAATGACAGAATAAAATAACACTCGCAAGTGAGGACCTCACCCCTCCTTCCTCATTTATTGAAGCTAGTAGAGTAGCTCAATCCTGGTACGAGTCAACTTCCTCAGGTCTGTCTTAAGTTCAGGAGATGCGGGTTAGCTCCAATACACCCTCTGGGGGGCTCGTGGTTGGGATGAATAGAATGCACTGTATAGATAGGCTCAAGTAAGGATAACATAAATGTAATAATTCACAGTCTTTCGAGAGTAAACTCACAATCCTTTGTGAGTAATAAAGTGTCCAATGCCATCCCATGGCATATCATCTGTAATTAAGTCTTTGCCACCACGTGGCAAATCATTGAATCTTCTATGGGGGTAAACTTCCAATACAAATTTTATCAAAACAACTAACTATGTGATGACTTTACCAAGTGCTCATGATCACGAGTGCGGCTAATCGATTAGTTTTATACTATGCGGATGTGTACAACTTTGGAATGATCAACTCTTTTTGCAGATCATTAGCACATTTCCTTTGGTGTGCCGTAGAGAGATCATACATAACCGTTACATTACCTAGCCCTAACTTTGCAATAGCCTAGTGATGACAAACTCCTGCTATGGTAGAATAAATAAACTTTCACATAAATCATATAAATCATGAGCTCAAAATAATAACTATTTCTCCTCATATCAAGGCGTACACCGTTGTATCGGTAAACATTTGTTCCAATTCACCTCGATGTGGACGTCTCTTTGAGTAAACCCACCCGGAATGCCCGTACTACTCCAGTCTTCCAATGTGCAAAGCTAGTTCTAAGTAACTTAATAGGTTAAAGTCGTCCCATACCAGCCCTCATGGTTGTACAGTTATCTTGGCCTGATAACAACACATTAGTTAGGTCCTTAACGATGGTCTCGAGATTCTAATAGGCTTAAACATACAACTTGTAAAGCTCGCATACAACAGTTATGAATGGGTAAACTTAAGTGAGTACAAGGTACTAACAATTAACAATTAATGTATACAAAGTTTTAAGTTTAGGCTACTAGTTATTGGACATAAGCTTATGACCTTAAGAAGGTTCTGGTGATAATATTTTAATCACTCATTTCTTATTAATTAAGTTCATTTATTTGTATTACAGACTTTAGGGTTTATAGTACATAGGGTTATGCTTTTAATAGGATTCAGATGCAAAGTATGTTATAATAGAATTATTTCTATAGAATAGGACAATCTTGCCTTAGGGAGTATTCTTAGGCTGGTCCTAAGGTATTAGTGCTTATCGATGAAGTTCTAAATCATTTCATAATCTTACGTATTTCTAAAGTTTACGTTATAAATGATTAGATTTTGTTTTACCTTTGCGACCGCAATCTACATAGGTATGCAACTATTTTTGTAGCATTAGTTGGTATTGACTTCAGAAGTGTCTTGAAACTGGTTTTACATACTTTTGCTTTTATTCATGAAAGTTATTAATATTTTAGTTCTCATGTATATAGAAAAATGACATCTATTATGAGCTTGATTCAATTTAGATCTTTTGTAGATTAATATTGTCTTGACTTTATGAAAGTTTTGAGACTAGTTTTATACGAACTAATATTTATTTATGTTAGTTTATTTATATTCATTTGTTTTTATATATTAGACCCTTATGTATATTTATTATACGAGAGCATATCTTGATTTAGGAACTAGGTGTATACTTTGACCAGCTGTAAATTTTTTCGCATCATTAGGTAGTCTTGACCTACAGTGCCTATACCAGCTGGTTTTACCTCTACTTTATTTGTTTGTGAAAGAAAAGCATATGCTAATATTCCGTTCATAGAAGACAAAACTATTTAGGAACTAGATTCATACTAATCGATGCCATGGGTTCTCTCGGTTGGAGCTTGGATAGCCTATGGTGGTGGCGCAATAGAGGACATGGATGGCGGCATGGAGAACATGGTGGTGGAACAGCTTAGTGAGGGATTGCTCAAATTTATTTAGGGGTTTTGATTAGTAGCTAATGGTGATGCTCTAGGCAAAACCAATTGGAAAATGGCATGGGAATTAGCAAGTTGGGCTACAACTTGGAAATTTCAGTTGGGAGCAAAATTTGCCTAAATTGAAACTTGGGAGGAAGAGTGGAGGGAATAGGGATAGCGAGGGATGGATTGGGAGCTTGGTCGGCTCTTTATAGCTGTGAAATGGTAGTGCTCATGTGAATTCCATCGTGTGAATGGCGGCTGCAATATTGGCAAAAATGGTAGCACACAGGGCATGGGGATGGTCGGTTGTAGCAGGGATGGGTGATGGTGTCCTCCCCCTTGGTTGTATACGACGTGGTTAAGTCGGTTGTGGATTTTTGTTTGATTTTTGCTTGATTTTTTTATTTTATTTGGCCAAATAATAGAGAGGAAATGATGGTGCCAACTATTTTCCTCGAGCTGGTCTTGAGGTTGAAGATAACTGGTGTGAGGGCCCAAGCACGCAGACTCCCATCCCTCTTTTTGACAAATAGAACAGGGCTTCCCCATGGAGATGAGCTAGGGTGAATGAATCCCTTGTCCAATTGCTCCCTGAGTTGCTTCTTTAATTCTACCAACTCATCCACGGGCATGCGATAGGGATGTTTTGATATCGGTGCTGTCCCAGGGATAAGATCAATAGAGAATTCCATGTCACGGTCCGGTGGCATCCCTTGCAATTCATCTGGAAATACATCAGGGTACTCGCACACCACAGGCACATGATCAAACCCTGTGGCCGTGATAGAATGAAGGTGTGGCTCCTGGACAGAAGCACCACGAATAGAAGAAAATTCTACTTGAATCCCATTGGTATTAACAAGAGAGATGGACCAGTTGGCGTAATCAATGTGCCCTTTATGCTTGGATAACCAATCCATACCAAGAATAACATCTAGCCCCTGAGTGTCTATCATTATGAGATCAGCATAGAAGATCACTCCATTTATTTCAATTATTACTCTGGGGCATAGACTTGATGTTTTCATGGTGGCACCAGGCGAATGAATTACCATATTACTTGGTAAAAGATTTACTCCAATTCTATGTTGGTTGGCAAATTCCTTTGATATAAAAGAATGAGATGCTCCAAAATCGAATAAATCCATGATAGGAATTGAATGTACAAGGAACATACCCAATACCACGTCAGGTGCATCATGCGCCTCTTCAGCGGTTACATGATGAAGATGACCACGACCAGCGCCTTGTGCTGGGGTCAGTCTAGGAGCTTGTGGCCTCACAGGTCCTTGGGGATGACCTTGGGGGCGCTGCTGATTGCCTTGAGGTTGAGGTCAAGGCAGTGCTGGGTTCTTCTTGGGACAAAAATTAGAATAATGTCCACGTTCACCACAATGGAAACAAGTGACATTAGCCATGTGGTTCTGAGCACCAAATGGTTGCCTGGCTGGGTAGGGTGGCCTAGCTGGTGGTAGCTGAGGGCGTGGAGCTTGCCTTTGGGGCTGCAGTCGCCAAGGAATAGGTGGACGGTTGACAGAAGGTTGCCTTGCTTGTGGCCTGGATGAACTGGCACATGCGGCCTTCTGTGCCAACCACTTGCGCTTGCGGCTCTCATTGACGGCACGGGTACTATACTCAACCCAAATAGCCTTGTTCATTAGGGACTGAAAGTCAAAGATATCATGAGAAGCAAGTGTCCACTTGATTTCTTCATTCAGGTGCTCTTGGAAGCGTTCAATCTTCCTAGCCTCATCAGCAAGTTCTGCCGCAGCATAGCGGGACAGGTAGTTGAAGCGGCGGAGGTACTCCATCACTGTCATATTTCCCTAGCAAAGATCATAGAACTCTCATTTCTTGATCTCCATAATGCTGGCGGGAATATGAGCCCTGTGGAAAGCTTCCTTGAATGCGGCCCAAGTAATGAGTTGGCCCTCAGGAATCATCGCCTGGTGACTCTCCCACCAAGCTACAGCGGCTCCTTGCAACTGATAGGATGCATACAACACTTTCTCTTGATCATCACATTGAGCAATAGCCAACTTGCCCTCAACGGAGCGAAGCTAATCATCAGCATCAAGAGGATCCGATGATGTTGAAAAAGTAGGTGGTCGAGTTCGCAGAAACTCGCCCAGCTTAGACTGTGGTGGAACGTCACCATTACCACCCCTGGCTAAAGCTGCACCAAGGTTGGCGGTATTCTGCACCATCTGTTGAAGTTGAAGGGTATGCGTCTGACGACCTTGTTCAATCATGGCAAGCACTTGTGCCATGGTTGGAGGTCCTGGAAGCTGTTCTTCAGGAACGGCTGGATAAGGATCCTGAGCAGGCGGTGGATCATTACGTGGCTGAGGCGGAGGATCCCTTGCAGTCGGGTGAACAGGGTTGGGTTGAGGCGGAGTAGGGATGTTGCCTCTCGGAGGCAGCGAACCAGAGGTACCATCACCCCTCATGAGCTCATTGACAGATCTAGTTGTAGGCATCCTGTAACATATTATTCAATGGCAAAGGTAAATAAGGTGGGGTATATAAATTGAGTTAGTATAGTTCCAAGGCAACATTTTGTTCACTAAAATTCTTCTTAAATTAAAGTTCTTCATAATTCAAGGGTTGCGTCGTTGTGAGAACCTTAACCTAAGGGTTAAGTATTCACGAGTGGAACCCAAATAGCAGTACAAAAGAAGTCACGACAAAGATCAACAGGATACATGATAGTCAAATACCTAGGCTAGTACATTGGAGTGATAAGGATCTTCGTCCTCTTTTCTAGCCTATTCAAAAGAACACCTCACATCTCATCAAGGTCTAGGAAATCAGCAAGCTCGCCCTCCTCAAGGGGGATGGGGATACGCTCATTGGGCTGAGCAACGTACACCGGCCTTCCTTCGAGGATGACATTATTAGAAGCCCCAGTAGATGCTTCCTCAGGTATAGCCATCTCAATTACCATGCTCCTGGTAACGGGGTGGTACCCCCTCGAGCGGCGACGAGGACCCACGGTGGACATGCGTGGTCCACGCTGATAGCTCTCAAATGAAGGATCCAGCTCTGGTAGTACTTCAGCGTCAACAAGCATGGCGTCTTCCCATAAAGGACCTCTGGGGTGAAGAGACCCATGGTAGCCCATGGAGCGAGGTTGTTCTCCAAAGTAGCAATCCTCCTGCGTGCCTCTATCGTCTCCTGATAAAGACGAAGGAGATAGTGGTCCAGTGACCTTACCAGACTAGTCGGATACTGCAGGGGTCCACGTGGCTCCAAGTGAGTGGCATGGTAGATGTTACTACTCTCACCCATAGGACGCGATGGGTAAAAGTAGAACATCCCTACCATCTCTGGGAGATCATGGCGGAGGCGAACAATTGCCACATATGCTGCATCATAAAGTGACACACGGATGCAGGATCCCCTTCCCTGGAACTGGAAAGGCCTCTCCATGGCGTGCCTCTCATGGATGAAGACCTCTGTCACATACTCTGTAGTACCTCGGTGGAGGGTGTGGAATAGGTCGTGTAGATGGGTAGGCGAGTGAAGCCTAGGTGTTGCAACATCAGCCAAAGGGTATGTGACATGGTACCCTCCTCAAAAGCGCTGGTGCGATAGCAAGGTTCCCAAAGCGTAGCCATCTACAAGGTTAGGTCAACACATAAATTATATGATGAGTTAAAGAAATAATCACTCAAAACTAAAGTGCTTGTAAGGCAAATCTCTTTTAGAAAGCAAATGTAACACCCCGGTACCTAGTATGTCCAGAATGTCACCACAAAGAATAGAAACAACCACCAAATAACATAATTAAATGCAAATTATAGCAATTACGTTAATAGATTAAACGAAATTTCGGCAGCATGTTATCTGTTTCTCCATGGTTTTAAGCATAAAAAATAATAACATAACAAGATAGCATAATGGGAGACAACAATAACATGGCAATCTAGGACTTCAGCAATTATTCAAGTCTCAAGCACAATTTAACCATCTCATAATCAATGAGGAATAACGATAAAACCAAGCACATGATATAGCATAATCCGAGCTTAGCGCAATAAAATAAAACATCACAACTACGAATGAGGGTGTGTAGTTGTCTAGATGAGTGCAACTAGGTGGAAACGTGACGCTAGCTCCCTTTCCCGTATGCCGAACTCATGGTACCTAAAAACAACATCAAACAACAAGCGTGAGTTCATCACTCAGCAAAGTGTATTGCATTGGAATAAAACAATAACATTATTCATTAACATCTTCACTAACATTACATGAAACATCTTCATTAACATCTCATAAAACATCTTCATCAACATTTTCATTCATGCAATGCAATGCACATGTCTTTTTGCTTAGCACATACCGGTATTGCCGAGTGCACACCCGTCGGTGTGCACCCTCTTTCCCTTCCATCCCGTGGAGGGGCCTACTCTTACTGACTCGCTCCCCTTCACCTCGGTGGATGGGACTACGAGGTAGGACTTTTGTTAGTGGCGCTTCGAATTAGTCATAACTTTCTCACCGACCTTACCAGACTAGTTATGACTTTCTCACCGACCTAGCCTGCTCTCATGCTATGAATGCAAAAGACGCAACATTTACCTTTCATCATTCCATTGTTATGCATCAACAACCCCAATAAGGCATTTTCAATATATGTTCAACACTAAGACATAGTAACATATCATCTCATAAGATTGTATCACAACAATAAGCAAGCATGTGGCCACCGAATCACATTCATCACAATAATAAACAAGCATATGACCACCGAACCACATTCATCACAATAATAAGCAAGCATATGACCACCAAACCACATTCATCATGATACATTTGCCTTCAACCTCGTGAGACGGAGTGTTGAGATGTTGACGGCACTCCCGGGGTCACACCATCTGCACATAGGCGTAATACACTCAAAAACATATCCACAAAACAACACAAGACCAATCAACTACATCGACTTTACGACCCACTTCTAAAACCCAAAAAACAGAATCTGTCCAACGGGACATCAGGCTTCCAATAAGAATATCTTGAGTGCTACAACTCCAAATCAGGTAAACGAGTACATTTTCTCGAACCTCAAAAAATTTCCCATCTTTTTCTAAGTATTCGCGAAAACTGATTCGGCTTCTAAGATCCTCTAATCTACAGTTGAGCTTAGGCTGTACCGTTAACGTCACAGATTGGATAGAGTTCGGTAAAATGACCATAACTTTTAAACGGCTGAACAGAATTTAGTGATTTTAGTGCCCAATTAAAGGTAATTAGATTACCTACAACTTTTGCAACAGTCGGTCCCCTTGGAAACGAATCTAGAATTATCTAATTCGCGTCCGAAGACCGACGACCTAATCTGTCCGAGGACAGAACGCATGACAGATTTGCAATCTTCCTAGATCCATCTAATCACAACACCTAAACACCAAATTAAAACATGATCTTCCCCATCTAACCAGCACCAAATCTATACAAACGAGTTCCCCAAAGCATACCTCTTCTTGACGAACCACCCGATAGACGAACGTCTCCTCCTCGCGGCCCGATCTTCCCTCCATTCGCCGGGAACGTCGAAATCACCGAAATCGCCGGATCTTCTTGTTCGCAAAGCTCCCCAACGGAGGGATCTATGGAGAGGAAGGTGTGGCAGCCAAGGGAGGGGAGGGATCCTCGCTAGGGCCGACTAGGGAGGAGAGGGAGGGAGGGGTGCATGTGGGAGAGATGGGGAGGAGGGGGCGGTGGCTAGAGAGGGAGAGGGGGCCGCACCAAGCTTGGGGGGTGGGAAAACCCTAGGGTTGGCAGGAATTCCCCCCACATGGGCCAAACCCCCCCACCAACGGCCCAATTAATTCTCCCAAGGCCCAAACTAGTTCCCTCAAGGCCCAAACTCCCCCGGAAAGGCCCAAACATCCGGAAAAGTCCAAAAACATGGTATAAATTCATACCATAATGCCACATTCTATAATGCCACATCAAACTTCTCATAACATAATCCTTCCATTACATTAACTTCTAGGGATACATAAAGGATACAAGCTAACTAGCTAGCTTTAAATACAGAAAACAATCAACTCTAAGGCTCCCACTCATACTTGGATAGGTAGGGCTCTCTAGGCTTAGGCTCAGAATCACTGTATATGGCCCACGAGTTACGGACTAGGGGAGAAGGTGGTGGAGACTCCCTAGTGTAAACTACCCCAGGGTGCTGAATTGGCGGTGGTGGTGTGAACAATGGGAGCTCCTCAACCTCTGGACTCTGGGCCTGCAGGGAGAGTGGTGTGTCTCTAACTGTAGCTGGGGTAAAGTGGCGAAGTATGCTTAGTGGTTGCCGGTACGAAGGGGGCGAGGTGCTGCAGGTGGCTCCGGAATAACTGGCGATGGAGATGGTGGAACTTCGATAGGCATGGAATTTTGGCGAAGCTGCTGGTGCCTATAACGAGTCTCATAAGCCCGGGTGAAAGCATTCACATTGATGCGGTGAAGCCTACACAACCGGTAAAAGAGCTTGCGAGCTGCCCCCTCAATTGTGGCAAAGGAAGTGAAATTGCGGTGCCTCACATAGTGTTGGAGGGTGTCGGGACCCCGAATTTGCAAATCCGACTTCTTCAGGTATTCAAAGACTAGTCCAGAACGCGCTTAGTGCAATACAGCCTTAACATCGGTATATATCACAATCATACCATACGATACTATCAAAGTACTTTTATTTAAATAATCAAAGGGTTACTTCGACCTTATGGCCAAGTTACAAATATATGCCTTGCAAGGCTAAACTTATTAAAAGAGAAATAGAAGAAATGAAAATCAAATAAACTTCGTGGGCGCCATCCAAAGATAATTACAGGCAACTGACCGGGCTCGCATCCCTAAGTAGATCGTCTTCTTGGAGTTCCTCCTCCAAAGTCAAGTGAATTTCCTCTTCAACTGATATTGTGTTGAGGCAAGGGTGAGTACTTGCACTCAAGCAAGTCATGCAATGCACGCAAGCTAATATACTATATGCATGGCTTAGTACAAAGGAGTAGCTCAGGTATATTTGCAGTGAAATGTACTTTTGACAAGTAATATAAGTAGATTCAAAGGAGAAATAAGTAAAGCATAAATAACTTTTCAAGAAGTTTAAATAACATTTTCCCCATCCTAAACCATATTTCCATCATCTTCCTTGTTAAACCAAACCAACTTTTCAAACCAAGTTATTTTCGTAAAATCTAACCCTTGACTCAGACTCCTTTGAGCATTGTCCAAAGATCGTGGACTCGGCTTATTCAAATAGATTCTACACTCGCAGAGGTTATGCACTTTACCCACAAGATACAATCCACTCACCACGTCACCGTGAATCGCCATACAAGAGTATGCGAATGAGCCGATCATAACAAAGCCTTTCGAAGCCTCAAACAACACAGTGGTCCTCTCCCAAGACGTGCCTACACCATCCCTTCCCTTAGCCAAGGCGAAGCATGGGACCAACACACTGCTAGATGGGTACTGCCACACCCACGATACGCCCCCGCATAATCACACAAACGGTGTAATCGACACTCGAGGCTCCACAAGTGAGTCCTTAGCGACTTAGTCAACTAGGGCCGCCCCATTCCACCCATGTGGTTGCAAGTATGACCCAGCTTCAAAGGCTTGCAAGGTTAAGTCCTTAGAGTGACCAGGGCAAGACTACCCAAAAACCAAATCAACACTCCCAATGCCACATCGCCCACCTGACATTTTGCCACATGCCCTTGGCCGAAAATCAGCTTATCAAACCCCGCTGATTACCATGCACCACGTGCCATCAACATCACATGATACTTTTCCAAAACAGGTTCAATATATCATTAAGTCCATATTAGCATTTGATTATCCAAAATCATCATGTCATGAGCACGAAAGCAGTCTAAGCAAGATACTACACAACGATCTAAACCCATGTTGGCAATTTAATAATGTCCAACTAGTAAACCACAACTAGGGTGACAAAGGGTCATGGCACATACTTAAGTAATCAAGGTGTCATATAGCAAATTGGTATTTATCTAACCCCTGTGCTTTAAACAAAATATTTTTCTAATTGAACTAGCATGCAATAGTTTAAATCAAAATAGATTTTCAAATGGGATCAATATGGTCAAAGCACAACTTGCCTTCAAAAAGCACTTGCTCTTGGTCTTGAGTTGATCCTGAGTCAATACTTCTCCTTCAATCCCTCCTGTGACTTCAACGCCTACTCAGAAGCTGGCAAATAGCAAATACACAAATGAACACTATGCAAAAAGATCCCAAACTCCAAATAAAATCCATAAACAGAGAGAAATATAATTTTCTGGATTTTTAGAAACTGGAATCACAAATTTGGAGTTAAAACGCAAAAAGTTATGATTATTTAAAGTTTAAATAATCAATTAAAAATTTTACAGAGAAAACTTTAGTCCAAAAATTAAATAAAATTCATATTTAGGTAGATCTCAATTTTATACAAATTTAGAAATTTGAATCGCTTCAAATCGGAGTTGAAACGCAAAAGTTATAAGTTGCCAGTTTGAATCTAAATTTGAATCAATATTTCAATTAATAAATCATTTTCTTTCGGAAATTAATTATTGCGTCAAGATGGACACGTGGCAGCTCTCTCGATTGGCCTGCTGACGCCAGCCGTGGCCCATGACTTGGTCCACGCCACTGGTCCACGTGGACTTGGCCCACTACCACGTGGATCGACATGGGGACCCACCCGCCGCCATGGGTCTCACGCTTAACACGGGCCGACGCAGTGGGCCCTCTCGACATGCGGGGGCCCGCGGTGGTCGGGCTTACACGCACGCTGCGATCGGCGCGGACCGCGCGGTCCATCTTCCCGACACGCGTGGCGCAATCTCACCGCTGGTTTGAAAATCAACCGCTGGATTAGATCCTGTGGTTAACACGCTGAAACTACTCGCTGCTCGTGGGCCGCTCGATCTAGATCGGACGGCCCAGATCTAATCCTATATTCGCACCGCTACAGCACGTGGCAATTGTGGGAACTGCTTGATCTTGATCCAACGATCCGTGATCTAATCGGGTTTGGAAACACGCGGAGCTCACCTCAACCGTCCGACCGATCCGACGGTCCTCCGAGCTCATGACGGCGATGGTTTCCACGGCGGCGCTGGCTTGACTGAGACGGGACGACGACGAGCCCGACGGCGCTTGGGGCGGTTCGACGAGATGAAACCTCCTTCGCGCGCTCGTCATGGGACTCCGGACCGGGCTCCTTCGCTGAAGACGACGGACGACGGCTGAACCGAAACCGCAAATGTGAGGGAAGAGATAATTCCGCGAGCGACGCTCAACGGTGGCGGCCCGCGAGATGGCTCGGGGAACGGTGCGCAAGGGATGAGGGCAACCTCGGGGACGCCTCACGCTTTAAATAGCTCTCGCCGTCTGCGCTCTAGATTTCCGAAACCTAGTTCGCTACGCGCGCGGGGCGGTCCGGCTCTGACCGGGCGAAGACGACAAATCGTGGCCGCCCACGTGGCGCGACGACCGCCACGATCGTGACGCAAGCGATCGATCCGGCCCGTTACGGCTCGAACTTGCGGCATTTGCCGATCTCACCGCTGATCTTGATCCAACCGCTGGGATTGATTAGGTTTAGGAGCGGGTCTACGAGTCAATCGCTCGGTTTGGGTCGGATTTTAGTCCGACTGGTCGGATGAACAGTACTTGACCGAAAGTTGATTTCCATGATTTAATATTTAAAATAATTCCCAAGTAATTCATTTAATTCATTAAAATAGCAAAGACTCAAAATTCGTAAAATTCGGAAAATATTTTGGAACATTTTGGACTCAAATAAAATATTTCCAACAAAATTTTATTTGCAAAATTAAATTCTTTAATTATTTCAAAATGGAATAAATTCAAATAAATTCCAAATAAATCCAAATAAATTCCAGAAAATTCCAAAAATTCACCAAAGTGCCAAACCACACATGAATTTAAGAAAAGCAAAATTTTGGGGTGTTACAGAGGGTATGGCCATGGATTTTAAGGGTGACATAGAGAGTTGCTATGTATCCGGTGACTTGGCCTAAAATTCTATCTTCTTTGATCATTAAGACTGGGCACTTCTTCAACCAAGGACCCTAGTCAATTCCCTTAAAGCCATGCTCCAAACAGGTTCGGGTTCATTCTCCATCTAAAACCATTTAAAAGGAAAGAATTATTAGTAGCCTTAAATAAGAGTGTAGGTGAGGTAAAGATGAATACCTAAAAGGAAAGAATAACACTATAATTATATTTTTATGTGCTTTTTAGTAGTTCTTTTTCTAACGGCCATTCTAACTATGGTTTATCCTACAGTCAATATGGCTCTGATACCAACACTATCGGAATCCTCCCTTTAATGGCGTGGAATACCAAGAGGAATTCCTATGTGCAAACAGGACTAGTCCCATGATCAGTGGCTAGTACGTACATGCACAACATTGTCATCACAACCATACAAGTTCACAATACATTAATAGAAATTTAGTCTTACAACATGGCCTATTGGCCGAATTTAAAAGTTTGCAGCGGAAGATACGTTGCTTGACAGTATGCCTTCTACCCAAAATACCACAGGCAACTAACAAGGATAAACCTTAGTAAGATTCGTTAGCAAAGTCCCCGTAATCTGCGTCAAGGTCGGGAGACTCGTTTTCTTCGTTCTCTGAATATCAACAATAGCAAGGTTGAGTACACGTATGTACTCACAAGATTTGTAGTGTATCACACTTATATAATATATGCAGGCTATATCATGGAGAAAGTTACTAAGTTCTTTTGCATAAAGCGAAAATTGAATTGTAAATACTGAATAGTAGATTGCAAGCGTGATTTGTAAAAGCAATTGATAGATATGTAAATAACAAGTATGAATAAAAGTAACAACCCACGATCCTCCATGATCGTGAGTAGAACATTGTCCATTCCCACACCATTGGTAACAAAACTGAATTAAAGATTTTCCCAACAACCATTTTCAATCCCAATCCATTTTATGAAAGTACCAAAACTCTAACTAGTGTTAGTGCACCAAGACTCCCATAACCGTGGGAACGGCTTTTCGAAAAGATTAAACTATGCAGAGGTGTACAGCATTACCCACAAGGAATGATCACCTCTTTGTGCATTGCAAAATTAACACACTTTCTTTGGTGTGCTGCAGAGAGATCGTACATGACCGTTACATTATTAAAACCTAGCTTTGCATTAGCCTGGTGACGTAAAACCCTCGCTATGGTAGAAACAACAATCACATGAAACATAACAATCATTTAATCTCAATGAAACAACAACCGTTTCTCCCCATAGCTAGGCGTACATCGTTACACCGGTATGCATTTACCCACAAGACTCATGTGGCAGCCCCTTAAAAGCAAACTCGACAGGGTTTACTGCTTGTGCTACTTCAGCCTTCCAAAGTGCAAAGCCAGTTTTAAATAACTTAATAGGTTAAGGCTATCCCATAATAGTACTTGTGGTTGTACGATAATTCTTGGATTATACAACACTAAGTTCGGTCCTTAATCCGACCCGAGCGAAGACTCCCCCTACACTACGTACAAGTTAAGGCTTGCACACTTGGCTATTGCCATAATTCGCCCGTGTCAAATCATAGTTTTATTTTTATTTTCACTAACATATCGGTATCCTTTACTTTCATATCCAACCCTTTTAAACCACATGACAACACATGTCTCTTCCCAAACATGTCCAAGTTTCAGTATTTATCACGAACAATATAACTATTCGTTCATGATCCCATTTCTAAAGGATACTAAGAATGTGCAAATAATATTCGCGTATACCCAATTGATATTATTGTATGTCTATCCATAATCAGGGCTCTCAATGTTCTCATGTCAACAATTATTGGGGAAATCCCATGAGCTAGGTATATTTCTACCAAATCCCACAATATAGCAAAGTTTATAAACATAGCGCACGCATAATAGTTTTGATAAAACAAGGTAAACTAATTGAAATAGTAGGATCAACATGGTCAAAGGAGGGTCTTGATCAGTGACTTCCTGTGTGAAGTCGGGGTCATCGACGATAGTATCCGAAACGTCGGGGTCTACACGTCGTTCATTAAAAAGCAAAGCAATAAACAAATTCAATAACAGAAGAAAGGCAAACATACATGTGGCAAAAAGAAGTCCGATGAAGTCACAAATAAAATCATTCATGAAAAACAAGTGTGAGTGTGTATGTTTTGGCGAGGGTTAGGGTTAGGTTTAACTACTACCGTAAGGCACCAAAACCACAATTTACAAAAGTGACAAATTTTTACTTTACGACTTCAAGAGGCCGAAATTTCATGTGTCTATTCATAATCTAAGTTTATCAATAATAAAAGTAATGAGAAATTAGTAATTAAAATACTTTTATCACCAAAGCCTTATTAAAACCATGAATATATGTCCTATAATAGTAGCCTAAAAACTTGTACTATATATACGTTAGTTGTTGGTTGTCGGTACATTATACCTCATTTACATTTAAACACGCATAGCCTTTGTAAGCAAACTTCAAAAGTTGAGAAAATCATTGTCAAAATCAATTAAAAATCTTGAGACCTCACCCTCATGCAAATAATTAAACTAAAACTTTATTCTTATTAAAAATAATGCTAACTTCAATTAGAAATCTGAATAAAATTTAACTCGTGCGAACAATCCCCGGAAGACGTGAAACCAATACCTAAAGTTTATAGAAATAATAATATTTCTATGCAAGATACTTAAAGATTAAACTTTGTTGCACATAAGAATAACATACCACATGATGACATTATCTTAATCCAAATAATTTTAGCCTCTTGAATTTGTAAATAAACACATACACATGCATATTGTAACACACTAAGAAAAATAACAATGAAATAAAGTAGCTCATTATGCTTTTCAGTGCAATTTTGGATTTTCCACTAAATTTATTTGAATAAAGATTTAATTCTTTAATTAAATTCATTTTCACCCAAATTTGACCATTCAAAAGGAACTCATAAAAATCCCAAACAATGCAACTTAGGAAATAATTTTATAAAATAATAAAACACTTGAAATAAATAAATATGAATTTTTCATAATTTTTGCATGATGTGTAAATGCTCTAAAAATTCAATCAACACTCAAAAGTAACAAACTTCAAAGAATTTTCATTTGAAAACACAATTGAAAACTAAGTGAGACTAGGGGCATTTGAAATCAAATTCATCGATATACGTTCATAAAATTTGCTAGAATTTTTTGGATCTATTAAGCCACAAAATGATTGTTACACCTCGGAGTGTCGCAACCTTATACAATGTGAATGTTGAGGACAAAAACTTTATGGAATGTGGAATTTAGGTTAAAACCTTTCGGCTTGAGTTTTACTGCTTTGTTGAAGCGGGTTTGAAGTGTTATGTCGCCACGGAGTGTCGTATCCTTAATTATTGCACATGATAAGGTTAAATACAGTATGAGGGGTGGAAATAAGGTTAAAACCATAGGAATTGGAGGTTAATAGCTTTTTCCGGGCCGTTTCTGGGCCGTTTTCGGGGTTTTGGGCCTTCCCGGGGGAGTTTTGGGCCTTGGTGGGCTTTGGAGGGATTGAGGAGGTGTAACACCCCAAAATTTTGCTTTTCTTAAATTCATGTGTGATTTGGCACTTTGGTGAATTTTTGGAATTTTCTGGAATTTATTTGGATTTATTTGGAATTTATTTGAATTTATTCCATTTTGAAATAATTAAAGAATTAAACTTTGCAAATAAAATTTTGTTGGAAATATTTTATTTGAGTCCCAAATACCCTAAAATATTTTCCAGAATTTTTCTGGAATTTTTCTGAGTCTTTTGCTATTTTTAATGAATTAAATGAATTAATGGGAATTATTTTAATTATTAAATCGCTGGAAAATGCGAGTGGGTTTGTACTATTCATCCGACTGAGCCCGAGTCAGACTCGAGTTCGAGTCCGACCCGAACCCGACCCGAGCCAGTCGACTCGACCAAACCCATTCCTAACCCAATCGATCCCGACCGTTGGATCGGGATCCAACGGTCCGGATTGGACCGCACCGGCTCGAGCCCGAGTCCGCCAGATCCGTCATGCGTGAGCAATCGTAGCCGCTCATCGCGACACGCGGACCGTCCCGACCATCGCCTCCGCTCCGAATCCCACCGGAGAGCTCCGCCGTGACCAAGCGACACGGTTAGGGTTCCGATTTGCGCGCACGCCGAGGCAAGATTTAAGGCGTGGACCCGCCCTCGAGAATCGCTGCTCGACGCCGCCTTTTTCCCAAGCCACACCGCCCGAGCCGCTGCCTTGGCCGAGGAATTGCTCGCCGTAGTAGGGTTAGGGCTTCGCCGGGTTCGTGCGCGCCGGCCGCCAAGCCGTCTCCGTAGTGTTGAAGCCCAGATCCGGAACCGCGACGAGCAAGGCGCATCGCATCGCACCATCCACCTCGCCGAGACCCTCGGAACGCCGCATGGAAGGTCGCCGTCCTCGTCTCCGTGAGCAGAGCCCCGCGCCGCCATCACCGATCGCGAAAGCTTACGGGCCGTCGATTCCGATCGAGCGGTAGCGGTGAGTCACGTGCTTCCAAACCCGATTGGATCTCGACCGTTGGATCAAGATCCAACGGCCACGATCACCTCAGGCCGTAGCGGTGTTATCGTAGGGTTAGATCCGACCGTCCGATCTAGATCGAACGCCCACGATCATCGAGTAGTTTTCAACGTGTTAACCTCTGGATCTAATCGCGCCGCTGATTTTCAAATCAACGGACACGATCTTGCCACGTAGCCTAGGCGCCGCATCGCAAGCGCCGTGGCCGCTGACATGCGGGCCCGCATGTCAGCCGCACCAAGCCGCGGCGCCACCACCGTGCGGGACTGCGTGTCGCCGTGGACTCAATCCATGGACCGGACACGCGTGGCAAAGACTCGAGTGGTGCCGTGGCATGATGACGCTGGCGCCGACGCCATCATGGAGGCCGCTTGCGCCGACGCCAAGCAGTCACCGTGGGACCAATCACAGGATGACACGTGTCCATGCTCACGCAATAATTAATTTCCGAAAAAGAAAATGATTTATTAATTCGAAATAATGATTTCAGATTTTGATTCAAACTTCAAACGCTTATAACTTTTGCGTTTCAACTCCGATTTGAGTGATTCAAATTTCTAAATTTGTATAAAATTGAGATCTACCTAAATATGAATTTTATTTAATTTTTGGACTAAATTTTTTCTCTGTAAAATTATTTAATTGATTATTTAAACTTTAAATAATCATAACTTTTAAGGCCTTAACTCCAAATTTGACGATTCCAGTTTCTAAAAACTCATAAAATTATGTTATCTCTGTTTATGGATTTTATTTGGATGTTTGGACACTTTTGCCTATTGTTTATTCGTGTATTTGCTATTTGCACGCTTTACGAGTAGACGTTGAAGTGCCTAAGGATTCAAGGAGAAGTATTGACTTAGGATCCAACTCAAGACCAAGAACAAGTACTTTTTGAAGGCAAGTTGTGCTTTGACCATGTTGATCCTATTTTGAAATCTATTTTGATTTAACCTATTGCATGCTAAGTTCAAATAGAAAATACTTTATTTAAACATGGGGATTAGATAAGTACCAATTTGCTGTATGACACCTTGATTATTTAAGTATGTGCCATGACCCTTGTCACCCTAGTTGTGGATTACTAGTTGGACATTATTAAATTGCCAACATGGGTTTAGACCGTTGTAGTATACTGCTTAGACCTGCTACGTGCTCATGACATGATTTTGGATAATCAAATGTTAATATTGACTTAATGATATATTGAACCTGTTTTGGAAAGGTATCATGTGATGTTGATGGCACGTGGTGCATGGTAATCAACTGGGGTTTGATAAACAGTTTTCGACCGGGGCATGTGGCAAGAGTAATCAGTGGGCCAGTTGTGGCATTGGGAGTGTTGATTTGGTTCTTGGGTAGTCTTGCCCTGGTCACCCTAAGGACTTAACCTTACAAGCCTTTGAACTGGTCTAACGTGCAACCACATGTCCAGAATGGGACGGACCTAGTTGACTAAGTTGCTAATAACGCACTGTGGGACCTCGGGAGGTCAACTACACCCTTTGTGTAAGTTGTACGGGAGCGCATCTGGGGCCGAGGCCAGTACCCATCTAACGGTTGATTGGCCTAGACTTCGCCTTAGCGAAGGGAAGGGTTAGTGCGCAATAACCGGGAGGACCACTTGTATTGTTAGAAGTCTCAGAAAGACTTTGTTACTGAACTCGCCTTTGTGGTGTTTGACTGTATCTTGTGGGTAAAGTGCATAACCTCTCGCAGAGTTTAGAATCTATTCGAATAGCCGGGTCCGCGGTATTGGACATCGCTCGGGAATTACAGTCAAGGGTTAGATTTTCTCAAAAATAACTTTGGTTTGAAAGGTTGGGCTGGATTAATAATGATGTTGATGGAAATGTGGATTAGGATGGGAAAGATGTTTATTAAACTCCTTGAAAAGTTACCTATGCTACACTTGTTTCTACTGCTTTCGAATCTACTTATGTTACTTGTCAAATGCTATTTACTGCAAATATACCTCGAGCTATTCCTTTGTACCAAGCCATGCATATAGTATATTAGCTTGCATTCTCAGGCATGACTTGCTGAGTACCAAGTACTCACCCTTGCCTCAATACAACACCAGTTGAAGAGGAGACTACACCAGCTTTGGAGGAGGAGCTCCAAGAGGATCCGTCTACTTAGGGAGCAAGCCCAGTCAGTTGCCTGTGGTATACTGGATGGCGCCACGAGCTTATTTGATTTTCCGCTGCTACTATTTCTCTTTTAATAAGTATCGCCCTGCGAGGCGTACATTTGTGACTTGACCATAAGGTCGAGTAACCAGTTTGGTTATTTAAATAAAAGTACTTTATTAGCATCGAATGGTATGATTGTGATATTTACCGATGTTAAGACTGTGGTGCACTAGCTGCTCCTCGACTAGTGTTGAATACACAGAGGGTCCTGATTTGCAAATTCGGGGTCCCGACAGAGGTGGTATCAGAGCCATACAGACTGTAGGCTCAACCCGAGCTAGAAGGGTCGTAGTGAGGATAAAACCTATTTTCTAAAGCTAAAATTTGTGAAGACAAGAAATGACATCTCGACTTATCCCCTTCTCTCTTTTCTTGTCTCTTGCTGAAATTTTCCCTTACCTTGTCACAATTTAAAAATTCCGAGTTCTTACGTAAAGCACTCTTGTGACAGATGGAGGAAGAATTCAACTACGCCGATCAGGAGTTGGTCACGGCGGAACTTTGGCATATGCTACAAACTCTCGGAGATTTTGAGAAGCCGCAATACCAAGTGGAAGTGATCGAGACAAGCGGGATTGATCAAGGCTTGTGACGTGAAGATTGAGGTACCTGCTAGGAAGAAGGGCCTGTGCAATCGCTCGATACACTGCACTGCCAGGAGATCTACAATGCAGATGGGTATCCAAGAGGTATCACGACGCGCAATGCGGCACATGACCCGTATCTACGCCAGAGAGTTGGAGAGCACGGTGTTCCGTTATCACCCGCAAGCAGCAATAACCTTCTTGACCAAGGCTTATTCAGGATGAGGATGCCATGGTTACACAGCTTGGCACGATTTGTTGTCGCCAGGAGGGTGTACTAGATGATACAAGCAAGGAGCTACAGAAGGCCCGCAAGGAGATCACGACGGAGAAGAACAGATGGCGGGAAGCTCAAGAGTATGTGTCACACCTTCTGCGAAGGATTGACGAGTTGGAGATGACTTTGTACGGACCAGAGCCGAGCGATGATCGAGCTACACGAGCCAGATCCGGAGGAGTCGATCTCAATGAGGACAATCGCTTCTTCGACTACCACAGATGACACGATTCTTTGGACATGGCAATCGTTTCGCGCCTATGCCGCAGCATCTGTACCCAGGCCATGGAGGTTTTCTCGATGAGTGAGCGTAGGTTCTATAGTGAGACTCCTTCGCCGAGTCGCGTCATAGGATAAAGAGTCACCCTTTAGGCGATAGACTCCAGTGTTAGTTCGATTTGGATTTTCCTTGTTTGCTGAGTGTGCAGTATGTGTTGCAAGGCCCTTAGGCATTGTAAGCAACCATACCAAGTTATTAATATCATTAGTTAATAAAGTTGGACCTTAAAGTTACACCTTTCGCCCCGCATAAGTTCCATATTACTTGTCTATTCTTGTTTCCCCCTCATCTCTAAAACTTAGAGCAAATCGACAGATGGTAAACACCCGCGGAAACTTTGGAAGCAATGGGAGTGGTTCTCGCCCAGCAGAAAACCCCAATGATGGAGCACCAGCACCGCCACTGGATATGCAGAATTTCGGAGCTTTTCTTGCTGCTCAGACTCAGTTGATGCATGCTATGATGCAACAAATGCAACACGTCACCGGCCAGGCCATCGCTAATCAAGTTAATCAGTGACCACGCCGTAATACAAGACTGCCGAGTTCATGAGGACTCACCCACCCACTTTCTTCCGGGAATGCCAATCCATTGGAGGCCGATGATTGGTTAAGGTCAATTGAGAGGAAGCTACACATAGCTCAATGCGTAGGAAATGAGAAGGTACTCTACGCTTCTCATCGCTTGGAAGGAACAAATTACGAATGGTGGGAGAATTTCTATGCCACGCAAGAGAACCCTCAAGATATCACTTGGGAAGAATTCACAATTGCATTCGACAAGATCACGTGCCTGAAGGAATCATGGACCTTAAGAAGGAGGAGTTCAGAGCATCAAGCAAGGTAATCACCGGTGGCCGACTACTGAACAAGTTCACACAGCTAGCACGCTACGCACTCGAGGATGTAGCGACAGATAAAGCCGCATAGCCTCGCTTTTATGAAGGGCCTTAACTCAGATTGCAAGTAGGATTGATCACCCACACCTTTCCAGATTTCCAAGAGTTGGTGAATAAGGCACTTATTCTTGAGGACAAGCGCAAGGAACCGGATGAGAACAGAAGCGCAGGATGCAACAAAGAAGGATCACGCCAGGAACGCAATAAATACCGAGAGTTGCACCAAATCAATTCTTGATTCCAACCACGAGAATGCAACAAGGACACCATCCTCAAAGCACCAAGACCTGTCAATCGTAACTACTGCACCCAGCCCCGCTAGAAACGCTTACTCTGTGCAATCGGCAAGGAATGTTGAGACGCCGCTACAATTGCAACGAGCCAGACACTTTGCCAACAGCTTGTCCAAAGAAGACAGCGAGGAGTGACCCTGATTCGCTTCAATCTAGGAACCACCTCAGCTAGGACGCCAAAGACCAGGAGCCACACCCTGCACCGTGGTGAGAGGCCGAGTCAACCATGTCACCGCAGATGCACCGCAGAATGCTACTGACGTCAGATCGGGTAAGTTACTTGTTAACTCAAGACTGCAACAGCTTTGTTTGACTCGAGCTTCGCATTCGTTTGTTTCGCAAGGCTTTGCTACTAGAAATGATTTGAGGATTGCAAGACTTAGATGCATGCTTTTAGTTCAAACCCCTGGTTCCGAACTCCGAACGAAAGTAGGATGTTCCGGGGTGAGAATACTAATAGATGGAATAGAGTTCCTAGCGAACCTTATTATTTTAGAGACCCAGACCTTAGACGTTGTATTGGGAATGGATTGGTTATCCAAGCACAAGGCCGTATTGGATTGTGGACGAAGGACTATCTCAGTTGAGAGCCCGTGTGGGAAGAAAGTGGAATTTCAAGCCACTGCAGTTAGAGATGGATAGTTGATGGTTAACAGTACCAAGGCAATCAGCATAGAGGATGTCTCAGTAGTGAATGAGTACCCAGATGTTTTTCCCGAAGATCTACCTGGTATGCCGCCAGACAGGGACATAGAGTTTGTGATAGAGCTTGTACAGTGCACAAATGATAGCAAAGAGACCTTATCGGATGTCCACCGAGGAATTGGTAGAGATGAAGAAACAGCTAGAGGAGTTAATGGAGAAAGGATTTATCGAGACCGAGTTCGTCGCCGTGGGGAGCACCGCTTTGTTTGTCAAGAAAAAGGACGGAAGTTTCAGGATGTGCATCGACTACCGTGCACTCAATGAAGTCACCGTGAAGAATAAGTATCCGCTACCCAGGATTGATGATTTGTTTGATCACCGAGAGGAGCCGGAGTTTTCTCCAAGATTGATCTCGAGATCGGGATACCATCGCTTGAAGATCCGATCGTAAGATATTCAAGATCGCATTCTCGTCAAGATATGGACATTACGAGTTTACGATTATGTCCTTTGGGTCGACGAATGCGCCACTTATTTCATGAATATGATGAATAAGGTGTTCATGGAATATTTGGACAAGTTTGTCGTCGTGTTCATAGATGATATTCTAATCTACTCCAAAACGGAGGATGAACATGCCGACACTTAAGGCGAGTTTTGGAAAAGTGAGGAACAGCAACTTTTCGCTAAGTTCAGCAAGTGTGATTTTTGGAAGGACAAGGTGGAGTTTCTTGGATGTGTAATGACCGCAGAAGGAGTCGCCAGTAGATCCAAGCAAAGTAGAAGCCGTGTGTTACATTGGGAGCGTACCAAGACCGTGACCCAGATTCGGAGTTTCCTTGGAATGGCAGGATACTACCGCCGTTTCATCGAAGGCTTCTCGACAATTGCGTAAATCTCTTACGCAATTCTTTGAAGAAGGAAAAGAAGTTTGCATGGACGCCAGAATGTGAGAAAGGATTTCAGAGTCAAGAAGCGATTGACATCGGCACCGTGTTAGTTCTACCGGATGTTGCTCAAAGCTTCGATATTTATTGTGACGCATCGCACCAAGGACTTGGATGTGTGCTGATGCAGAATGGAAAGGTCGTCGCTTATGCATCAAGGCAGATGAGGCCGCATGAGGAAAAATTATCCGACACATGACCTAGAGTTAGCTGCCGTAGTGCAAGCTTTGAAGATAAGGCGTCACAATCTGATTGGAAACAGATGTGAAGTATATACGGATCATAAGAGTTTTAAGTACATATTCACCCAAATGGATCTGAATATGAGGCAGAGGAGATGGTTAGAGTTGATCAAGGACTATAATGTTGGAATCCATTACCATCCGGGAAGGCCAACGTAGTAGCCGATGCTCGAGTCGGAAAAGCCATACCGTGAGTACGCGTTGCTAGCCACAAGTCGTGATGAGTTATGTGAGGATTTTCTTAAAATGAAGATTGAGGTGGTACCTAGCGGATTCATGGCCGCATTAGAAGTAAAGCCTACCCTAGAGGATCGATCCGAGAAGGATGAAGGATGATGACAAGATCCGCAGGATTAAGTTCATCAAGGAGGAAGGCAAGGCAGAGGACTTCAAGTTGGATGAGCAAGGCACGTTGTGGATGAAGGATCGCATTTGTGTGCCTAACGAGAAGGAGTTAAAGCAATCGATTCGAAGAAGCCCATGACTCCAAGTACTCAATTCATCCCGAAGCGCCAAGATGTATCAGGATCTCAAGGAGAGATTCGTGGCCGAGTATGAAACGTGAAGTTGCCGAGCATGTTGCATTGTGCGACGTATGCCAGAGAGTCAAGGCAATGCATCGAGAGACCAGCAGGATTGCTACACCGCTGAAAATACCTGAGTGGAAGTGGGAGGAAATCGGAATGGATTTCATTACCGGTTTGTCAAGACTCAAGGAGGTTATGACTCCATATGGGTTATAGTGGATCGCTTGACTAAAGTAGCCCATTTTATCCCCGTGAAGACCACTTACTCTGAGATAAATTAGCGTAATTGTACATGATCAGGATTATCTGCTTGCACGGAGTGCCAAAGAGGATTGTATCGGACAGAGGTACCCAATTTACCTCAAGGTTCTGGAATAAGTTGCATGAAGCCATGGGAACCCGCTTTGAACTTCAAGATGCCTTATCATCCATGCAGACGGATGGACATCCGAAAGAGTCAACCAGATTCGGAGGATATGTTGAGAGCTTGTGCATTAGCTTATGCTACCTCTTGGGATAAGAGTTTGCCGTATGCCGAGTTCGATTACAACAATAGTTATCAGGCTAGTTTACTGAGATGTCACCTTTTGAGGCATCAGATGGTCGACTCGCTTGACGCCATTGAATTGGAATGAGACCGTGGCGCGCCGTGTCTTTGGGCCTGATATTCTTCAAGAGGTCAAGAGCAGATCGCCATGATTAGGAAAGGTTGAAGATCGCCCAATCTCGACAGAAGAGTTATGGCCGACAATCGTCGCAGGATTTGAGTTTTGAACCTAAGACTTTGTATACCTCGAGTTACGCCTCGTGGGAGTTAAGAGGTTCCATGCCAAAGGGAAACTTGCACCCCGTTATGTTGGACCATTTAAGATTTTGAGCCGCAGAGGCGAAGTTGCTTATCAGCTGGAGTTGCCACAGTCGTTACCAGGAGTACATGATGTATTCCATGTGTCCCAGTTGAAGAAGTGTCTCCGAGTTCCTGAGGAACAGACGCCGCTAGAGTCAATTGAGTTGCAAGAGGATTTGACTTATAAGGAGCATCCCGTGAGGATTCTAGACACAATGGATCGAGAAACTAGAAACAAGTCAACCCGTTTCTGTAGAGTGCAGTGGAGCAACCATGCAGAGAGCGAAGCGACTTGGGAGTCACAAGAGGATTTGAAGAAAGAGTTTCCAAACCTATTCTGTAGTAAGCCCTGAATCTCGGGGACGAGATTCTATTAAGGGGGGAGGTTTGTAACACCCCAAAATTTTGCTTTTCTTAAATTCATGTGTGATTTGGCACTTTGGTGAATTTTTGGAATTTTCTGGAATTTATTTGGATTTATTTGCAATTTATTTGAATTTATTTGAATTTATTCCATTTTGAAATAATTAAAGAATTAAACTTTGCAAATAAAATTTTGTTGGAAATATTTTATTTGAGTCCCAAATACCCTAAAATATTTTCCAGAATTTTTCTGGAATTTTTCTGAGTCTTTTGCTATTTTTAATGAATTAAATGAATTATCGGAATTATTTTAATTATTAAATCGCTTGGAAAATGCGAGTGGGTTTGTACTATTCATCCGATCGAGCCCGAGTCAGACTCGAAGTTCGAGTCCGAATTAACCCGACCCGAGTTACCGACTCGACCAAACCCACTCCTAATCCAATCGATCCCGACCGTTGGATCGGGATCCAACGGTCTGGATTGGACCGCGCCGGCTCGAGCCTGAGTCCGGTCGGATCCGTTCGCGCGTGAGCAATCGTAGCCGCTCATCGCGACACGTGGACGGTCCCCAGCCCGCATCTCCGTTCCGACTCCCGGTAGGAGCTCCGCCGTGACCAAGCGGGACACGGTTAGGGTTCCGATTTGGCGCGCACATCGAGGCAAGATTTAAGGCGTGGACCCGCCTCGAGAATCGCTGCTCGACGCCGCTCTTTTCCTCAAGCCACACCGCCCGAGCCGCCGTCTTGGCCGAGGAATTGCTCGCCGTTGTAGGGTTAGGGCTTCGCCAGGTTCGCGGCGAACGCCGCCGCCAAGCCGCTCGCTGCCGTGTTGAAGCCCAGATCCGGAACCGCACGAGCAAGGCGCATCGGACCGCACCATCCACCTCGCCGGAGACCTCGGAACGCCAGACGGAAGGTCGCTGCCCTCGTCTCCGGTAGCTCGAGCCCCGCCGCGCCGCCATCACCAAGGCTGAAAGCTTACGACCGTCCCGATTCCGATCGAACGGTAGCGGTGAGTCACGTGCTTCCAAACCCGATTGATCCGGACCGCTGGATCAAGATCCAACGCCCACGATCACCTCAGGCCGTAGCAGTGTTATCGTAGGGTTAGATCCGACCGGCCCGATCTAGATCGAACGGCCCACGATCATCGAGTAGTTTTCAACGTGTTAACCTCGATCTAATCGCGCCGCTGATTTTCAAATCAACGGACACGATCTTGCCACGTAGCCTAGGCGCGCCGCATCGCGTAAGCGCGACGTGGGCCGCCGACATGCGGGCCCGCATGTCACCGCACCAAGCCGCGGCGCCACCCACTGCGTGGACCGTGCCGCGTGGACCTACCCATGGACCGGACACGTGGCAAAGACTCGAGTGGTGCCACGTGGCATGATGACGCATCGCCGACGCCATCATGGAGGCCGCTCGCGCCGACGTCAGCAGGTCACTGTGGACCAATCACAGGATGACACGTGTCCAGGCTGACGCAATAATTAATTTCCGAAAAAGAAAATGATTTATTAATTCGAAATAATGATTTCAGATTTTGATTCAAACTTCAAACGCTTATAACTTTTGCGTTTCAACTCCGATTTGCGTGATTCAAATTTCTAAATTTGTATAAAATTGAGATCTACCTAAATATGAATTTTATTTAATTTTTGGACTAAAGTTTTTCTCTGTAAAATTATTTAATTGATTATTTAAACTTTAAATAATCATAACTTTTGCGTCTTAACTCCAAATTTGACGATTCCAGTTTCTAAAAACTCATAAAATTATGTTATCTCTGTTTATGGATTTTATTTGGATGTTTGGACACTTTTGCCTATTGTTTATTCGTGTATTTGCTATTTGCATGCTTTACGAGTAGACGTTGAAGTGCCGGAAGGATTCGAAGGAGAAGTATTGACTCAGGATCCAACTCAAGACCAAGAACAAGTACTTTTTGAAGGCAAGTTGTGCTTTGACCATGTTGATCCTATTTTGAAATCTATTTTGATTTAACCTATTACATGCTAAGTTCAAATAGAAAATACTTTATTTAAACATGGGGGATTAGATAAGTACCAATTTGCTGTATGACACCTTGATTATTTAAGTATGTGCCATGACCCCTTGTCACCCTAGTTGTGGATTACTAGTTGGACATTATTAAATTGCCAACATGGGTTTAGACCGTTGTAGTATACTGCTTAGACCTGCTACGTGCTCATGACATGATTTTGGATAATCAAATGTTAATATTGACTTAATGATATATTGAACCTGTTTTGGAAAGGTATCATGTGATGTTGATGGCACGTGGTGCATGGTAATCAACTGGGGTTTGATAAACAGTTTTCGACCGGGGCATGTGGCAAGAGTAATCAGGTGGGCCAGTTGTGGCATTGGGAGTGTTGATTTGGTTCTTCGGGTAGTCTTGCCCTGGTCACCCTAAGGACTTAACCTTGCAAGCCTTTGAACTGGGTCTAACGTGCAACCACATGTCCAGAATGGAACGGACCTAGTTGACTAAGTTGCTAATAACGCACTGTGGGACCTCGGGAGGTCAACTACACTCTTTGTGTAAGTTGTACGGGGAGCGCACTGGGCCGAGGCCAGGTACCCATCTAACGGTTGATTGGCCTAGACTTCGCCTTAGCGAAGGGAAGGGTTAGTGCGCAATAACCGGGGAGGACCACTTGTATTGTTAGAAGTCTCCGAAAGACTTTGTTACGGGAACTCGCCTTTGTGGTGTTTGACTGTATCTTGTGGGTAAAGTGCATAACCTCTGCAGAGTTTAGAATCTATTCGAATAGCCGTGTCCGCGGTATTGGACATCGCTCGGGAATTACAGTCAAGGGTTAGATTTTCTCAAAAATAACTTTGGTTTGAAAGGTTGGGCTGGATTAATAATGATGTTGATGGAAATGTGGATTAGGATGGGAAAGATGTTTATTAAACTCCTTGAAAAGTTACCTATGCTACACTTGTTTCTACTGCTTTCGAATCTACTTATGTTACTTGTCAAATGCTATTTACTACAAATATACCTCGAGCTATTCCTTTGTACCAAGCCATGCATATAGTATATTAGCTTGCATTCTGTGCATGACTTGCTGAGTACCAAGTACTCACCCTTGCCTCAATACAACATCAGTTGAAGAGGAGACTACACCAGCTTTGGAGGAGGAACTCCAAGAGGATCCGTCTACTTAGGGAGCAAGCCCAGTCAGTTGCCTGTGGTATACTGGATGGCGCCACGAGCTTATTTGATTTTCCGCTGCTACTATTTCTCTTTTAATAAGTATCGTCCTGCGAGGCGTACATTTGTGACTTGACCATAAGGTCGAGTAACCAGTTTGGTTATTTAAATAAAAGTACTTTATTAGCATCGAATGGTATGATTGTGATATTTACCGATGTTAAGACTGTGTGCACTAGCGCGTTCCTGGACTAGTGTTGAATACACAGAGGGTCCGGATTTGCAAATTCGGGGTCCCGACGGGAGGACTCTTTTTGGACTTGGACAGGGTGTGGGGGCTGGTAAAAGGGGCTCCCCCTGCCCCCTTGCGCCCCCACCTCAGCCCCCTTGCGCCCCCACCTCAGCCCCTTGCGCCCCATCCTTCCCCCCCCCCTAGCCCTAGCCGCCACCTCCCCCTTGTGGCCATGCGCCCCCCCTAGCCTCTCCTCTCCACCTCTCCACCTCTCCTCCATCCCCTTGCTGCCCTAGGGTGGCCTCCCCACCCCTGCACCTCGTGGAGTCATCCCGTGGAGCGAGGAGCGAGGAGCGAGGAACGTGGAGCGAGGAGCGATTCGCGAGGGGATTCATTGGGGTTTTGTGCATCGGGCAAAGGTATGATCTTGGGGAAACCTTGGGGAAGGTCTAGGTGCTGTTCTCATGGTATATTTGTAGTTTTTAGATCAAGAGGACGTGCTGCCATGGAGTAGATCTGAAAAGAACTAGAGTTCGTATTGTACTCAGTTTCGGGCAGATTTGGAGTCCGTTTTAGGGGGTGTGATTTCGCAATTTTAGAGTCGGAATTTGGCCGACCTCCTGTTGAAGAAGTTGTAGGTATCGTCAATACCTATTTTGTATATTTTTTTGAGAATTTTTGGAGTTACGGTCTGAAAGTTATGGCCGTTTTGGTGGGCGCTGTCCAATCTGTATCGAGGTTGGGACAGTCTGTGTTCAACATTAGATTAAACTAATTTAGATTTCGAATCTGACCGTACGGACTTCTAGGAAGTTGTAGATAATTTCAATATCTTTCCGTGCATATAAAGAAATTGAAATTCCACCCAGCCGTTTGGAAGTTATGGCTGTTTTACCGAGCGCTATCAAATCTGTGACGAGATTTAGACAGTTCGTGTTCAACGTTAGATTAAACAACATTAGAGTCCGAATCAGTCTTTCCCTATAACTAGAAAAAGTTGGGAAATTTCCTAAGCTTCGCGACGGTGTACTCGTTTATTCGATTTGGAGTCCCAGAACTCAAGTTATGGCCTTTGCAAGGCTGCTGTCCCGCCGGGACAGAACCTCTGTTTTAGGTTTTGCGAGTAGTGGGCAATGACGGGTGAGATGGGGATTTGTGTACTGTTTTGTGGGCATTATTGAGAGTATGTGATGCCGTTGTGCAGGTGGTGTGACCCCGGGGGTGCCCTCTACTTCCCACAATTCCGTCGCCCACGGTTGAGGCAAGTGTGTTGTAATGAATAGCGGAATTGTAGGTTGCTTGTGGAGATTAGATGAAAGATTGAATACTTGCTATGATCACTTGCCATGCTTGCTGTTTTCCAATGATATATTGAGTATGATTATCATGATTCGATGCCATGTGTTAATATTTGTCATGATGAGATGCCATATGTTTATGTACATGTGAAATATGATAATTGGCATAGTTGCATGCATGACATGAGATAGGGCGAGGGCGGTGAGAAAGTCATAACTAGTCCGGCAAGGTCGGTGAGAAAGTTATGACTAGTCCGGAACGCCATTGAGTAAGACCTACATCGTGATTCCATCCACGTGGTGAATGGAAGCGATGAGTAGGCACCCTCCATCTTCGGGATGGAAGGGGGGAAAAGGGTGCACACCGACGGGTGTGTACTCAACCATACCGGTATGAGTTTCCAAGGAGATATGAGCATAGCATTGCATTGCGTTGCATTGCATTACAATACATATTAAATGATGAGGATGTTGTTATGTGTTCAAGTATGAGATGTTATATGTGACGTGAGGTATTATTGTCATGTAAATGATCTTGTTGTCCATTGCAATATGCTTGCTGAGTTTTCGAACTCACGCTTGTGTTTTATGTTGTTTTTAGGTACTTGAGATCGGCATGCGGAAAAAGGGTTTAGCTACACTTCTACACGTAGCTCCACCATCATAATCCATAATTACACACTTGGAGACATGATATTAAGAGTTGTGCCTTAAACTTAATGTATGGTTTAATTTAGCATGCTTGTGATTCCTTATTTGCTTCGTTATAGATTATGAAGTGGTTGAGCGTGGTATTAATGGCGTAATTCGATGATATGTCCAGTTATGTTGATGTTCTAGATGTCGTGTGCTATGATATATCTTGCCATGATTTCGATATTGTGTTAATTCATGGAAAAACAAAGGAGATGCTGCCGAAATATCGGTTTTTAGCATATATCCCTTTGCTGGAATTTATGTTTAAATGTGGCATTTAGATGTTGTCTAGCTTATGTTTGGTAGCATTCGGGCATATTAAATGCTGGGGTGCTACAATGATAGCAGTAAAGTGCCAAATTAACCAAATTAATTGAAAGGTTGAAGATTGGAAGAGCTACAGTGGACACATAGTGCGTTCGAAGTAATGCATCAATCCTGTCGCCCATGCAGTGACACGGTTGTGACCTCACCGGCTCCGCTACCCTACTGCCTCGCCCTCTCCGCAAAGCTCCACCTTAAAGGTGCACCCTGACCCCCCCACCAACCTCAATAGCTCGCACGTGCCTTGCTCCCATCATCATGCGCCCGAATTCATCGGAGCATGGGGCAAAGCCAGCGAGCATGCTCACGAAATTCCGCCGCTTGGTGAGCTCATCCATCTATTCCTTCTACCCTAAGACACCTCTCGGTCCCATGAGTCTAATGCATACCTTGGTTGTAGCTTCGATCAACTGAGTTGCCAGCACCACAAAGCCGTCTTCCCTGCCTACGGCCGCACACCGCCAGCCCATCCTACCGCACCTCCACCACTCTGTCGTATCCCATTCGGCTCTCCTCCACTTCATGGTGCTTCCCCCCCCACTCCTTAGAGACTAAGCATCTCTCCTTTTCTCCTCCGGCAGCGACCGCCGCCAAGCTCTGCCCCCCTCTCCGCGAGCTCTCCTCGTCGTCGTTTCATCATAATCGATCGCTCCCCTAGGTGGGGCCGCTTTTCAATTGGCACGGGCGATTTCAAAAATCCGTGGAAAAAGATAAATATGCTTTCCGAGTTGGAAAGCGTATTGCTATTTTAAAGGATTTTTCGAAACCAAGTCGATTCAAATTCATGTAAATTTTGCTAGGAAACTCCAAATCCAGTGAGACAAGTTTCTAAATTCGTGTAAAATCATGAGGAATCTGAATATACAAAAATATTTTAATTTGGATCATTGTACAGTAAATGAGCTCAAATTAAAACTATAGGCCAAAAATGTACTCTATATAAAATTTTCACAAATCAACTCAAAACTTGATGAGATAAATTTTATCACAATCCTGAGGTCATAAGATCTCTAAAAAGGTAAAAATACTTGGATTTGGATTTACTTTGTAAAAAAATGCTAAAATAGTTGAATTTCAGTGCATGCAAAAATTGATTTAAATGTTTATAACTTGTGCAAATAAATTTCAAATTTTGTGAAACCAATTCCTAGGGACTTTAAAAATGTTGCCCTTACTATGTATGCAAAAATATTTAAGTTTCATGCTTTGTTTGTACATGTTTAGGACTTAGAAAAATGCAAGCAATATTGAAAATAGGAATTAATTATGAGCTAATAATGCAACTAGACTTTAAGACCTTTTAAAAAGACTTTAAGACCTTTTAAAAAAAACCAAACAATTGAAAAATCATTAAATGGAGCCATATCACAGTAACTTAAACCTTAGACCTAAGAGGCCTTAACCTTTTCCTTTATGCTTAAAATCATGAATTATGCTTTATACATGTACACTACTACATGATAACTTGGTGCACGTGAAATGTCTTAAACAAACCTAAATAACTTTAGCCTCTTGAATTAGAAATTACTCATGTATATAATCATAATCTTAGCTTCTTGAATTCGAGAAGTAAAAATAACATATACATAAAAGTCAAGAAAATCATACCCTAGAGTGAACCCTAGGCCGTCTTTTAGCTTAATAGTATGAGAAAGGACTAAATCGTGAATAAGGAAAACTATTGGAACCAACACACACATCACTTTTGGTAAGCTTTAATTTGGATTTCCATTTTACTTCATTTTGCCCTATGTTAAATTTGGTTATTTTGTTGTTTTGTTATGTTTCTTCTCGAACGACGTGGAGACGCCAATGAATCTGAGTACATCGACGATATCCCACCACCGATCAAGATTATACACCTGACAATGACCAATAAGGCAAGCACCCTCCCTTGATTATTTTTATCACATTTTTACGGTGTCTATGTTATTTTATCAAATTATTATGCATGCGTATAATTTATGTAAAGTTGTTATATTGTGGGAATCGGTAGTTGTATTCCTAAAAATTGTGAGATTTTCTTAATTATATTGACATGAGAACATTGATGAGCCCTAAGCTAGGAATAAACATTCTTGAAATGTAAAATGGGTATAATCGAGTATTAATTGCATATGCTTAGTTATGCTATAGAAGTTGAAAGGATGGGTATGCTAGTTGATCAAATTTGAAATATGTTGGACATGGTTAAAGATTGTTGATATTATGGTAGAAATAAAATTAAAATTTATGATTTAGATACGGACGAGATATATTAACAACTGGTTCTACGAGGGATGGACTTGAACATAGATAGGGGGAGATCCTCACCTGAGTCAATCTAAGGATCGAACTTGATACTATCACCAAGATAAATTTGTGCAACCACATGTGCTAGTATGGATTACCTTAACTTAGTAAAGTAATTGGGGCTTAGCCTTGCATTTTGGTAGGCGAAGATGTAAGGATGAACTGGGTGTACAGTGTCGTTCGTAGTTGCTCCCTTCACCGAGGCATTGGGACTAAACTGTTCCAATACAATGGTGTATCCCTTGCTATGGGGTAAAGGATGCAATGGGGGCGTAAACCATCATTAGTACTGTGTGTACGTACGGGTCTGGATTTCCATAGGACGTGATGGGGTGTAAACCATCATTAGTACTATGTGTATGGGTCGGATTTTCACCATCATAGCAAGGGTCAGATATCACTGGAGCTGGCGCAAGGCTAGGCTCGAGCGAGTTAAATAGTTTCATCACAATCTAGTAAAGCGGGTATGGTAAGTATCACATGGCATGGTTGACATGATTGCTAGAATGTGTCATGTGGGTAAAGTGTACACTCTCTGTAGAGATTTAAATCTAATTAATTAGCCGTACTCATGATCATGAGAAACTTGGGCAAATAATGTCAAGTTTAGTTTTATTTTTGCAACGATGTTGGAAAATGTGTTATAACTAGTTGGATTGTTCATAAAGTCAAGGTTGGTTGTGTTATACTCGATGTTTGTGGCCATGGAGGGTCATGAAATGATAAAATTAAACTTTATTTACTATTATTAGTTTCATATCAAGTGCTCTTTACATTTCCGTTACTGTTTGATAAACTGCTCGCTTGCAAAAAAAATCTGCCTTATGCTAAAAATAAATTTAGTGTAGAAGCTTAATTCCTTTTGTGAGACCCCGGATCAGCTATCCAGAATCTCCTGTGTATTTCCGTACTAGTCCCAGATCAGTAGCTAGTACACACAGTCACAGTGATACTTCATTGCCGAACAAAACGAAACCTGAAATATAAATATTCAAGTATGGGCCACATGGCCACTTATTACAATACTCGGTCCAACGACCGGACACACAAAACAGCGGAAGCAAAAGCAAAATGAAACGAGCGAACGCCACAACGCCACAGGCGACGACTAGCGACGCAACTAGTCCTCCTGGCAGTCCTCCTCGAAGAACTCCTCCTCTTCCTCGGCATCTTGGAAATTCTCTGATGATTACAATGTTGGTGTAGCACGTGAGTACAAAGGTACTCAGCAAGTCGGGAAAGTATGATCATGTGGGGCTTTCCAAAGGAAGCTTAATAGGGTTTATTTGCATAAAGCCACATTTGATTAAATCATACTTAAGTAAGTAATTTCACAAAGCATCTTTTACAATTCTTTTTAATAATTGAATTTATTTAATATTGTAGTGAGGTTCTAACCACCATCACTAACATAAAGGCTCTATCCGCCAACAGTTTAAAAGATCAAAGTTAATCATGTGACTCCATCCGTCAAGTATAAAACAGGTTCTATCCACCTGGGTTGGCTCTTTCCGCCAAACAACATTCGAGAGTTCTAACCACTCCCGAACCCCAAAACCAAACACTTTTCCGTTTTAAAAACAAAATCAAAGTCTACCAATATGAAAGCATTCTTCGCTTTGCCTTTAACCGTAGGCACGGCTATTCGAATAGTTTTACTCTGCAGAGGTGTACAACTTTACCCACAAGACACGATCATCTCTTAATGCCAAGCTATTAACACACTTCCTTTGGTGTGCCGGCAGAGAGATCGTGACAAGGCCGTTACAATGTATCTACCTAGCTAGACCCACCCGCTGAGGTTTCACCGCTGTTAGGGTTCTCTCCACCAGATGTAAGCCCCTCTGCGCTGTGTGAGCAAAACAACAACCACAACAATGCCTCCTTCCGGCTCTCACACAACAACCGAGTGGTGAGTCTAAACTAGGCTTCTACAAATTAGTGAGCCAGGTCGTACCATTATAGACATGTGGTAGTACGGTATTGCTTAAAATGGCAATCATAAGCGTCGGTCCTTATATGACTTGGGGCGGTACTTGCACAAAAGGATCAAGGCTTGATCCGCTTCCACCCGACATTCCATGCCGCCCAAGTCAAAATTATTTTCCTTTTCTTTTCATTTTAGAAAACAGGACCAAAACCATAATAATAACTTTCAATTCACATTTAATATCATTCTTTTTGAATAATCCCACCCCTGGGTTGTTTTCATCGGAAAAGATCCTAAGCAATTCTACCGTACTACATAGCAACGGATACCATATAAGCATAAGCATGGTATAAACAATGTTCTAGGGTTACAATGGATATGATTAACAATGTCATGGAGGAATCAACAAGTTCGGAATAACTAGCTCTTATATTTGACATATTTAATTAAACATAGCCATGCAACTTTATAAACAATTTTAAATCATTTCGCAAACATAGGAGCAAAGTGCATCAAGGAGACTTGCCTTCTGTTGCGGCGGCGGTGTCGAACTCGGAAGGCTCGACGGCGAAATCGGCGGTCGCGGCGGGATCGTCGACTACACGCAAAACAAGGCAATAAATAAATAACAGAAAATAAATAAAATCCAAAAATTATAAAATTAGTACTGGCAGGAAGGTATTGATTTATGATGAATTTAGAAATTTGAATGAGGTCAAACGGAGTTCGGATGAGAAAGTTATGAGCTTCCGAAGTTTGAATTTCGAATAAATCGAAAACCGAGAATATTCCTCTCGGGTTTGACTGGGTCAAAGTTTGACCGAGGACTTTGACTTTGACTGGACTGGCTTTGACTAGGCTTTAGGTGTATGACAGTGGGCCCCACATGTCAATGAGTACATGGTTGTCTTCAACCTTGGTCTTCATGGCAACCATGGATGAGGAAGTGGAGCTTGGGTGGGGAAGGTGGAGCAGGGGGGCGCACGGAGGGGGCGGCGATCGGCGGCGGTGGTGGTGGCGACGGCGGCGGCGGCTCGCCCGGCGGCGGAGGAGACGCGCAGACGCTGGCAGAAGCGCACGGCGCGGCGCGGGCGAAGCGGCGGCGCGAAGGCGGCGGCGGCGGCGGGCGCGGTGGCGAGGCGCCGGCGGCAGGCGGCCGGCCGGCCGGTGGCCTTGGCCCACACGCACAGGAGCCCCAATGCAAGCCCAAAACCAAAGAACAGAGAGCTCCACATGAACCAAAGAACACACTACTTTCTAAAAACTTGATCTTTCTCCCAAATTTGCATGGAATCGATCCAAACAAAAAGCTAAAACCTCTAGATAACATCCTTAGCAACATCTAGGAGGAAGGAATTGAACCGAAACTCACCGAGCAAGATGAATTTGATGAAAAACCCGAGTTCGGCCGAAGCGAAGAAAATGCGAAATTCGTCGCCCACGGTCGATGAAACCTAAAATTGATTGATGAATTAGCAATTAGACTTCCATGCTAACACAAAGAAACGAACGGGAGGAAGAATGATCCACCGGAGTGGAAGATATGATCAAGAACACGAAGAACACGAAAGCTCCGGCGTTCTTCGCGGTTTCTTCGATCTAGCGGATGGTTTGATTGGAGAGGCTAAAGGAGAGCTCTATCCCCGGAAAGAGGATTCTTATACGGGGAGAACGGAATTGGAAACGCGCGGATCCGAGTAGAAACGACCAAGTTATGGCCTTAAACATGATTTCGGTTTCCATGCAAACCGCGTCGCTTCCGTGATTTAGGAAAAATAAATGCCTGAATGAAATCCCTCGCCAGAAATCTTTCCAACTGACCCTACTTGATGGATTTGGAGCTTTGAGTGGGAAGTTATGAGCATTAAAGAAGGTGCTAGCCATGGATGGCAACTAGAGCTCCTCCTCTGTACGTTCTCAGCCTGAGGTTGAAGATGAATACTGTAGCATCGCACGTGGCTTCATGGCATTGGCGGCTTATACGCGAAAGTTCGCCTAAAGAAAAATAAGGAAAAATGGCCTAAAAATTCCGGAAAAATTCCTAGAGCCATTTTGGAATATTTGGGACGCAATGGAATTGGTTTGGTTGAATTTGGATGATTTTTGTGGAATTGGATATTCGGGCGCGGATCGCAGGCATTAAACAAAAGCCGCGCGAGATAAAATAGGAACGGATGTCCAAAAATCCGGGGAATGATTCCTAAAATCATTTTGGAATATTTAGAACATTTTAGAAGTGGTTTGGAGATTTTTGGAGCATTTTTGGACTCGGGTGAATTTTCGGGTCCCGGCGGGACTGGAAAATCCGATTTTTCGCCCGGGAGGGAATTAATTCCCGATTTCGAAGGGAAATGGATGCCAGGTTATTTTAAACACCAATGAAACTCCAAATTTTAATTTACTTTATTTAAATTAGGTTTTTCTCCAGAAAGCCAAAATGAGGATGTTACACCTTTGGATTAAATATGCACGTATATTTATTTCTATACACTAAAGTCTTGCGCGTGTTAACATTAATTCAGATGATGAGAAAGAAAACCCTCACTTGGATACCTTTGCTTTCGGCAATGATGGCGTATAGGGTCACAGTCGCACTCAGGCTATTCCTATGGGTTTGTTTTCAATTATTGGTTTATGAGTTAATCTTTGTGCTGGTGGTCTACTACATACTTATGATTTCAGCCCATAGATCATGTATTTTTCTTTCTAACCTACTTCTGTTGTATTTTGTTGTTGTAAGCAGGTGATATACAATCTCTGTCTAAAACCGAATTCCTGTGTGGTTTCTAGGGTATGACACACACACACACAATTTTAGCTTACTAAATTCGAAAGATAAGAATAACCTGTGGGCGCCCGGGGGCGTGGATCCGAAATTCACTATTGCGCCGGACTAGAAGTGACACCCATACTCCATTTAATTATATGCTCACTGTCCTCAACTAGTCCCGTGCACATATGTTAATCAAATGGTCCTCACCCAAACAAATATGAACCATCTGATCCCATCGTACACAACTTACACAACCAGGAAAGTTTCAACCACTTTCCGGAAACCATACCGAGATTGAAATCAACCAATTGGGCACAATGCACGCTACCCGTCTGAGAACCTTAGTACCGCCCATACCCACCGAGGGGTGTGTGTTGCAATAGTTAAAGCACGACGGCCGCTCGTGTTCATGCGTCAAACGATTGAAAACAATTTCGAGCACCCGGATATGTGTCTAGTGCTAGTTCCCAGGATCAATGCCTAGCACCCACATATCCCGCATTCAAGATGAAACAAATCACATACACGAGTACTTGACATAAAAGTAGCTTAAAGCTATTACGACTATTTAATATTACAAATTCGTGGCCGACCAGCCAAATACATCACATAAAGAGTGAGAAATAGCGGATATAAATATAAGTTCAAAAAGAGACCACAGCGTGCCATCCATAACCCATAGGCAACTGACTGGGGAAAGCAACCAGTTAACCATCCAAGAAGTTGTCAGATTCTGGCATGAAGTACGAATCGTCAGGCAAATCGTCATTTCATTCGTCTAAGCAATATTAGTGAGAGCAAATGGTGAGAACACGTATGTACTTGCAAGACTTTATACCTGCGTGACCTTTCATAGAAATTCTAAATCTAGCTTAGGGTTCATCAAGGTTCTCATGTCAATGTGATTAAGGTAATCCCACCAAAGTTAGGATATAGCTATCAATTCCCATAATGTAGCAACTTTACAGAAAGAACACGCATGCATAATAGTTTGACAAATCAAAATAGACAATTATAAAATATGGGATCCATATGATCAAAGGAGGGTGCTTGCCTGTTTGCTCTTCAACGGGGAAGTTATCTGGGTCGAAGTCAGGGTCGTTGCTGACAAACCCCGAAATGTCGACGTCTACGCGATAAGACAACAAGAACCATGACAAAAGCAAATAACTGTGAATTAAATAGGGCAAAAGAAATCAGATGCACGAACAGATCAAAATTTACAGGAATAGCACAGCGATCTTGCATTAGATTTGGTGTACTGAATTTCGGAGGCTAGATTTATGTATTTTGGTATCTTACAATTCGAATCCAAGAAGTTAAGATTAATTGGATTAAATGGGACTAAGTGCTACAGGTTTCATGTCAATACTGACTCCCAAGTCATGGTACCACTGACCTCCGGCAGTATCACTCCCGAGGTCCAATAGTGCCGACTGCTGGGGACCAAAAGGGGAGCGCTCTGGAAAATAACTACCGGCGCTGTTCGGGTGGTACTACTGCTCGGGCGACAATACCAGCATTGAACCCCAGTAGTGCCGGAGTCACAGAGGCCTAAAGTGGCACTCTCTGAAAAATAACTACTAGCATTCTAATTGCGGTACTACTGCTCGGGCGGCAGTACCGTTCCTAGAACGGCGGTAGTGCCGACCTTCTAGGTTTTGATTTTTGACAACAAGGAATCTTGCGCAAACTACGGTGAAACTTTGATACGACTATGGAATTAGGATTCCTACGACCTTAGGGACCTATCTAAACTAGTTTTACCAAGTTTTGAGTTCATTTGATCTATTTTCCAACTTTTCGATCCTAAAGGCACTAAAGGCTATCTAAAATCGTTTCTCGACTCAAATCAAATCCAAACTTAATTCTTTTTGCAAGAATGGAACCTCTATAGCATTAGGGTCACAAGAGAATCATTTTCTTAATTTTTGGAACCCTAGATTGCAAAGTTCACTACTATAGATCCGTACATCACAATCGGTTCTTTTTGGTCATCACAATCGGTTTTGGTGGCGATACAAAGTCCAACGACAGTGATAAGGTAGATATATCACAGTCGGTTTTTAACCGACACTAATAATACATTATCACTGTCAGTTCTTTTTAGGAACCGACTGTGATATTACACTTATCACAATCGGTTTTCGCTTAGAACCGATTGCGATAAGTATAATATCACAATCGGTTCTTTTTTAGAACCGATACAAATGATTAAATTATCACAATTGGTTTTTTGTTGAAACCGATGGGGATAAGTATAATATCACAATCGGTTCGTTTTTAGAACCGATTCAAATTATTACATTATCACAATCGGTTTTTTATTGAAACCGATGGGGATAAGAATATTATCAAAATCGGTTCTTTATGCAAACCGATTGCGATACTAAAAATATCCCAATCGGTTCCAAAGAAGAACCGATTGTGATCAGATACCTATCCCAATCGGTTCCAACCAAGAACCGATTGTGATGATGTTATCGCCCATCGTCAGAAAATGGCCTCGCATTGACAACATGACACATTCATCACAATCCACAATATCACGTAACATATACATCACAATCTACACACATTACATTCAAATTAATATTGTTTACAATCAGAATGCATCACATTCACATTCAGATAAATTTTGTTTACACTTTATAGACTAATATTTGCTTGAATGGTCTCTATATCTACCATCATCCGTTATAACTTCTATCCAGTACCACTGGCATAAATGGTCTCGTAATTTCTTGAGATCAGCGTTGGTTAGGCTCTTCCGGATGATATCAAGGTCCTGCAAAATAGATAGTAGTGCACTAATATATTTAAGTCTTAAATTGGAACAAAAACATGCTAATAGTATTATGCTTGTAAACAAATATCACATAGACAGTAGTGCAAATAATCTGCTCTGTACCTTAGGGAAAAGATGTGAGCGACCAACCAAAATCAGCATGTGATGCATCACGTAAAAGCCACACAGATCATCGCACCCTTGTTGATGACACTGTGAACAAAGAAACTTAAATTAGGAGACGAATTAAAAATAGGTGTCGTAAAAATCCTATGATAGACACTTGTACCTTGAAGCGCTTCCACTCGAGTTTGGTGCCTTGTTTATCATTGTGTCGCCACGCTCAAAGAACGTAAGACATGAAAGCCCTATACATTGGAGAGATGCCATTGAGGTTAAAAATACCTAACGTAGTTCAATATGTAAAGTGTTAGGCTAGAGGAATGTACTTCTGCAAAACAGGCTCGATCGCATAGTCCATCGGTCTATTTTCGAGTGAGTTCAACGTGTAGACCTTGTTTTGACTCGGAACAACCACAAGTAGAACCCAATGGTTGCTTATTAAACGGTACACAATGCAAGAGAATAAGTTAATACAAGGTTGAAGTGTGTACATGTAATTGAATTGTATAGTAGTACATACTCCTGGTGGTATGGGAAGAGAATGAAGTCCTTTTTTGCCTCGTCATGCAATGCCTGCTTGATGTATCCAAAAAACGTGGACAATTCGAGACTGCTTATTTATAAATATGTCATTTTAGCATACTTATAAACAAGCACCCTCGAACGGGAGACGCATAGGTTACGCAACTAAACTCGATAATAAAGTGCGATAATATAGCATGTGTTACAACTTTCAAATTGCAATGAGAATATAATGCAAGGGAATTACTATAGAAGGGTTGCTAAATTAATTAGCCGAGGTGGATTGCTCTCAGATTGCTATAGAAGGGTTGCTAAATTAATTAGCCGAGGTGGATTGCTCTCAGATTGCTATAGAAGGGTTGCTAAATTAATTAGCCGTCCAACTTCTAGATGGCTAATATATCACCGGCTATTACATCTAAAAATTTCAGGATTACAACCCTAGAACAGCACTGCTCTAGCACAGAAAACAACAAGTACAGCATAGCACAGAATGAATATAGCACTGCTCTAACCCTACCACAATGCATTAAGAGCAAGTGCCACCAAATTGTCAGCTAAGAGCATAAAGGAATAAGCACAAAGATCAGTCGACTCCTAGAACAATGCATTAAGAGCAAGTGGCACCAAATTGTCAGCTAAGAGCAGTGTTGTTCTAGGTCTAGCAAGTTCCTTTAATGATCAGATTAATCAAGCCTCATTTTGAAGCAATCATCATCGAGCTATTTACAACCAATTACAGCCCACAGTCCGAAATGCATCTTATAGTGTGCCGAACCGAGTCAGCAATGGGGGAGGAGCCGATGGGGGAGGCGCCGATGGGGGGGAGGCGCCCACGGGGTACCCGCCGATGGGGGAGGAGCCGGAGGGGGAGGCGCCGGAGGGGGAGGCGCCGGTGGGGGAGGTGGTCGAGCTGGGTTGTGGGAGGCGCGGGAGGGGGAGGCGCCCACGGGTACTCCGCGATGGGGGAGGCGCCGGGGGGGAGGAGCCGGAGGGGGAGGCGCCGGTGGGGGAGGTGGTCGAGCTAGGGTGTGGGAGGAGCCGGAGGGGGAGGCGCCGGTGGGGGAGGTGGTCGAGCTAGGGTTGTGGAATGAATTGAAACGAAATCAGTGCGCGCCGAAATGAACTGAGTGTGCGCGCCGAAATGAAAATGCTCTGGGTTTTATCACGGTCGGTTAACCAAAGAGACCGATCGCAATATTTACTATCTGTGTCGGTTCTTTCAAACAACCGATCGCAATATGTGGAGTATCTGTGTCGGTTCTATAAAAAAACCGATCGCAATTATACTATCTTTGTCGGTTTCCTAAATGAACCGATTGTGATGACTATGATCCAATTTCTAATTTTTTTTAAAACAGAGTCTTCATTCAAAAGAGTCGAAAAGTCAAATCTTTTTCAAATTTGCTATACTATAAGATCCATTTGACATATATATTCTACAAAATGCTACATTATACAGGGAATTCTTACAACTTAATTTATTTAAAATACAACCCTTCTTGATGATCTACACGCATGTAATGTGTTCCATGTGTGCCGTCGTCACCGCTAAGACATGCCCCATGTGCAAACGGAGGTGTTTCATCAAATTGGTTGTACTCTTCTTCATCTACGACATTTTCAACTCCAACAATCCTCCTCTTGCCATGAAGTACGACGTGCAACCTCGGATTGGCCGGATCACGCACGTAGAAAACTTGAGTTGCTTGCTTTGCGAGGACGAACGGTTCATCTCTCAGTAGGCGATCTATTCAGATCAACAATTGTAAAACCTGTCTTGTCGACCTTAACTCCGTGAGGAAGTCTCACCCACTTACATCGTAACAATGGAACTTGGTATATTCCGTAGTCGAGCTCCCATATTTCTTGATCATCCCGTAGTAACAGCTCATTGCAGCTTGACGATCCTCTAATTGAGTGATCATCGGACAAAGCATCTATGCTCACACCACTGGTTTGCACTGTACTCTTTGCATCTTGACTTTCAGTATAAAATGTGTAGCCATTAATATCGTAACCTTGCCATGTCTTTATATTAAATCTTGGTCTCATACCCAACCATTTGACATCCTCAAGACTAACGGAGACCTTCACCTTTACTTTGAACCATGTGAGGAATCGATCGTTGTGTTCTCGTGTGATGGAAAGCTCATCCATAAGTGGATTCTCTTCCGTAATATCAATTTGTGCCGTTGGATGTATGGATGAACTTCATTGCTGTGTTGCAAGGCGTGTGAAATGCGCTTTACGGTACATATCAAATTGTGGGCTCATTAGATTTGACCCAATGGTTCCTTTGCCACTAAGTCTGCCCTCATGACGAGATATAGGAACACCAATCGGTTGTCTTTTACCTAGATAGTCCACGCATGAGAACTCAATAACCTCTTCAGTCCCATAACCTTCAATAATACTACCCTCAGGCTTCGACCTATTCCTCACGTATGACTTTAATATACCCATGTACCTCTCGAACGGATACATGTAACGCAGGAATGCGGGTCCACAAATCTTAATCTCTCTAACAAGGTGAACAACGAGGTGGACCATGACGTCGAAGAACGATGGGGGGAAATGCATCTCAAGCTGACAAAGAGTCCGCACCACCTCACTCGTAAGTTGTCCAAGATATCGGGATCAATAACCTTGCATGAAATCGCATTGAAGAAATAGCATAGCTTCGTGATTGCCAACCTGACGTCATCTGGTAGGATATTTCTGATTGCAACAGGGAGCATTTGGGTCATCAAGACATGACAGTCGTGGGACTTCATACCGAACAACTTCAAATCATCCATAGACACAAGCTTCTTAATGTTTGCGGAGTAGCCCGATGGAACTTTAATATCGTGGAGACACTTGCAGAGGTCTTCTTTCTCTTTCTTGGATAAGGTGTAGCATGCAGCGGGGATGTACGGCCCTTTTCCATCCTCCTCCATCACTGCAAGCTTGGGCCTGATCCCCATGTAGGTCATATCGCGGCGAGCATTCACACGGTGAAGTTCTCTCTTTTGTATGCATCCCACACCTCAACCCCCACATTCCACAATTTTACCAAATCCTCAATTAGTGGTGATAGGTACACATCAGTATCATTACCCGGCTATTTGGGTCCTGATATTAGCAACGACATCATGATATACTTCCGCTTCATGCATAACCAAGGAGGCAAATTGTAGATACACAACAAAACTGGCCAAGTAATCAGGGTCGATCGCTTCATATTACCAAACGGATTCATACCATCCGTACTCAATCCAAATCTTATGTTCCTCATCTCGGCACCAAACTCCTCATGTTGCCAATTAATGTTTCTCCATTGAGCCGAATCAGCGGGATGTCTCAACTTGCCATCTTCCTTTCGAGATTCATAATGCCAATGCAACAATTTTGCCTCTTTGGGATTTGCAAAGAACCGCTCTAAACGGGGAATGATGGGCAAATACCACAACACCTTGGCTGGTGCCCCTTTTTTCACATCTTCACCGTCGTCAATTCGGTTCTTACGCTTCTTGTCATTACGCTTATCATTTTGTTTGTATCGAGGTACACCACAAATCGACAAATGCGCACTCCTTATGGACGCTATGGTATAGTATGCAATCATTTGGACATGCATGTATCCTTTCTATTTCCATTCCCATGGGACATAATAGCTTCTTCGCTTCATAAATACTTGTTGGCAACTCGCTTCCCTCCGAAGCATATCCGATAGAAGTATTAAAAGTGCATTGAAACTTGTATCTGTCCAACGGTGTTTTGCCTTCAGTTCAAACAATGCAAGGACTGAACCCAACTTGGTGTATTCCCCTTTGCAACCTGAAAACAATGGTTTGGCATCGTCATCCATCAAGCTTTTAAATTTTTCGAACTCTCTTTCGTGTAATTTCCCTCCACATCCCGCAACATTTGATCTAAATTATCCTCATCAAACATATCACGCTCCAACTCGTGATCGGCTTCCAAAGATGTCTTCGTTGCATAGCACAGAGGTACTACCTATCTCCCCATGATGGATCCAACACGTGTAATTCCTCACGGCCACGCCGAATCAAATGCCCTTCAATTTGAGCCGAGTTGTTAAATCTCCCGAGATTGGTGCAATCAATACAAGGACAATATATGAACTTTACACCCTCATAACCATATCCACTTCGCAATTCTTATGAACTCCTTAACTCCCTCTGAAATTCAGCACTCACACGGCTTTTTGATACATCCATTCTTCACGGTCCATCTACAAGTAAACCGCAAACAATAAATTAATAATGCCCTAGTACGCACGTACTCAACGATGACTCCTAATTGCTAATTAGGTCAAGTCCTAATCCCATTCGAGGATATGTGGTTGAGCAAGTTCCTAAGATGTTGTACAAACTTTAGAGAATTTCGCAAAGATCTCCCCGCTGTTCTCCAAATACACGTATCGACAACATGTCAAGAGGATGTGTATTCGGAGAACACCGCCAGGAGATGTCGCCAAACTTTCTAAAGTTTGTACAACACCTTAGGAACTTGCCCGAGCCACATATCCTCGAATCGCCCAAAAATGTGGATACTGAGATCGCTTATTTATAAATATGCCATTTTAGCATACTTATAAACAAGCACCCTCGAACGGGAGACGCATAGGTTACGCAACCTAATTAACTACTATATCATTGATCATATTAATTATATTGAAACAATTATGACATGTAATGTACACATTCACCAAATAAAAAAAGTAATTTAAGTCCTACTGCAATATTGAAGGGATTTATAAGAATTAATGCTGGTCACCTTTCAAGGAAAACCACAAACGAGGGGAAATCTAGCTCCTGATCAAGCTAGCTAGGTTTTCAATTAACTTGAACCTTCAACGCACTGATCTCCTCCACGATCGATATTCTCAACCATACACTCTGCTAATGACACCAAATCAAAATCGAATAATGTACGTTAATACAAAATTGAAGGGATTCCAAGGAATGGGGCCCACCTTTTGAATAAAGCCACAAGTAAGCTAGGCAGGAAAATAGAGAAATCGCCTAGCGAACCAACTCGACGAGAGTTAATAAGTTCATCCCGAGTCCAGACGGTACATATAAACCTAGCGAACCTCATCACAATAGGTTCTATAGAAGAACCGTTTGTGATTAATTAGTTATCACCGTCGCTTATATGTAAAATCGACTGTGATAATTTGGATATTCAACACTGTCGGTTTCTTTATAGAACCGACACAGATAATTTATCTGTGTCGGTTCTCAAAAAGAACCGACTGCAATAACATAAGTCATCACAGTCGGTTCTGGATATGAACCGACACGGAAATTAAACCACCCCCTCGTCTTCCCGGCCAATTTGACCGTTCAAACATAGCTACCAATGTGATCGATCGCGTTCCATATAGCTCCCTTCATATAGCTCCTGATCATCGGTAGTACTCTTCCATACAGCTTGTAACACCCCAAAATTTTGCTTTTCTTAAATTCATGTGTGATTTGGCACTTTGGTGAATTTTTGGAATTTTCTGGAATTTATTTGGATTTATTTGGAATTTATTTGAATTTATTCCATTTTGAAATAATTAAAGAATTTAATTTTGCAAATAAAATTTTGTTGGAAATATTTGATTTGAGTCCCAAATACCCTAAAATATTTTCCAGAATTTTTCTGGAATTTTTCTGAGTATTTTGCTATTTTTAATGAATTAAATGAATTATTGGGAATTATTTTAAATATTAAATCGCTGGAAAATCAACTCGGTCGAGTATCGTTCATCCGATCGAAGTCGAACCCGAGTCGGACTCGAGTCCGACCAAGCCGCTTGACTCGACCAAACCAGCTTCCCAACCCTAAGCGATCCCGACCGTTGGATCGGATCCAACTACCGAGATCCGCCATACCGGCTCGAGCCGCGTCCGACCTGCACACGATCGCGCTGCGCGATCGTGGCCGCTGATCGCAACACATGGATGGCTCCTCGGCCGTCTGCCTCCGCCCGACCGAAGCCGAGAGCTCCGCCAGTGACCGAGCGGGACACGGCTAGGGTTCCGACGGCGCGCACGCCGAGGCCGTGATTTAAAGCCCTGACCGCCCCCGAGGTTGACCTCTCCTATGCGCCCGCTTGCCCCAGCTAATAGAGCTCAAGCCGCCGCCAAGCCGTGCGATTGCTCGCCGTAGTAGGGGAAGTCCTCGCCGCGTTTTGCCGATCCCGCCAGCCGCCGCTTCTCCGACGACACCGAGCCCAGATCGAGATCCCCATATCGCGCCGCGCTCGGGAGTGCCAATCTTCACGCCGAGCTACACGGACACGCCGTGTGGGAGGTCGCCGTCTACGTCTCTGGTGCTCAAGCTCGCGCGCCATCACCGGACTTCGAAGCAATCTCCGCCGTCCGATCCGGATCAAGCCGTGAGGTTCGCCCACGATTTCCTTTATCGCTCAACCCTAGATCCGTTAGCAGCCAAGTTAGATCTAGATCGAACGGTCGAATCAACCGTGTAGTCTTGAACGTGAAGTCTAGATCCATCTGGGCCGTTGATTTTCAAATCAGCAGACGAGATTGTGCCACGTGTACTTAAGCCACGCCACGCCGCGCGTGATCGCGTGTCTCGACACGCAGGCCCGCGTGTCACGGGACAACCGACCGCACCATGGCGCCACCGCCGACGCCACAGTGGGGCCCGCATGTCACGAGTAGACCGCAAGGGTTAATTGCGGCGTGACAATCGACGGTGGGGCCCACATGTCGATCTCACGTGAGCCGTGGGCCGGGTCCACTGAGACCCGAGCCGAAGGCGTGGACCGAGTCCATGGACCTACCGACGCCACCAACCAATCAGAGGCTGCCACGTGTCCATGCCGACGCAATAATTAATTTCGAAAAAGAAAATGATTTATTAATTCGAAATAATGATTTGATTTTGTTTCAAACTTCAAACGCTTATAACTTTTGCGTTTCAACTCCGATTTGAGTGATTCAAATTTCTAAATTTGTATAAAAATGAGATCTACCTAAATATGAATTTTATTTAATTTTTGGACTAAAGTTTTTCTCTGCAAAATTATTTAATTGATTATTTAAACTTTAAATAATCATAACTTTTGCGTCTTAACTCCAAATTTGACGATTCCAGTTTCTAAAAACTCACAAAATTATGTTCTCTCTGTTTATGGATTTTATTTGGGTGTTTGGACACTTTTTGCCTATTGTTTATTTGTGTATTTGCTATTTGCACGCTTTACGAGTAGACGTTGAAGTGCCTAAGGATTCAAGGAGAAGTATTAACTCAGGATCCAACTCAAGACCAAGAACAAGTACTTTTTGAAGGCAAGTTGTGCTTTGACCATGTTGATCCTATTTCGAAATCTATTTTGATTTAAACTATTGCATGCTAGTTCAATTAGAAAAATAATTTGTTTAAACCTGGGGGTTAGATAAGTACCAATTTGCTGTATGACACCTTGATTATTTAAGTATGTGCCATGACCCTTGTCACCCTAGTTGTGGATTACTAGTTGGACATTATTAAATTGCCAACATGGGTTTAGACCGTTGTAGTATACTGCTTAGACCTGCTACGTGCTCATGACATGGTTTTGGATGATCAAATGTTAATATTGACTTAATGATATATTGAACCTGTTTTGGAAAAGTATCATGTGATGTTGATGGCACGTGGTGCATGGTAATCAACTGGGGTTTGATAAACGATTTTCGGCCAGGGGCATGTGGCAAGAGTAATCAAGTGGGCCGCTTGTGGCGTTGGGAATGTTGATTTGGTTCTTCGGTAGTCTTGCCCTGGTCACCCTAAGGACTTAACCTTGCAAGCCTTTGAATCGGGTCTAACGTGCAACCACATGTCCGTAATGGGACGGACCTAGTTGACTAAGTTGCTAATAACGCACTGTGGGGACCTCGGAGGTCAACTACACCCTTTGTGTAAGTTGTACGGGAGCGCATCGGGCCGAGAGGCCAGTACCCATCTAACTGGTTGATTGGCCTAGACTTCGCCTTAGCGAAGGGAAGGGTTAGTGCGCAATAACCGGGAGGACCACCTGTATTGTTAGAGGTTTCCGAAAGACTTTGTTACTGGAACTCGCCTTTGTGGTGTTTGTTGTATCTTGTGGGTAAAGTGCATAACCTCTGCAGAGTTTAGAATCTATTCGAATAGCCGTGTCCGCTGTATTGGACATCGCCGGGAATTACAATAAGGGTTAGATTTTCCTAAAAATAACTTTGGTTTGAAAAGTTGGGTTGGACTAATAATGAAGTTGATGGAAATGTGGATTAGGATGGGAAAGATGTTTATTAAATTCCTTGAAAAGTTATTTATACTTTACTTGTTTCTACCGCTTTCGAATCTACTTATATTACTTGTCAAATGCTTTTTCTGCAAATATACCTTGAGCTATTCCTTTGTACCAAGCCATGCATATAGTATATTAGCCTGCATTCTGCATGACTTGGTCGAGTACCAAGTACTCACCCTTGCCTCAACACAACACCAGCTTGAAGAGGAGACTACGCCACTTTGGAGGAGGAGCTCCAAGAGGATCCGCTCTACTTAGGGAAGCGAGCCCACCGGTTGCCTCGTGGTATCTTGGATGGCGCCACGGTTATTTGATTTTCCGCTGCTATTATTTTTCTCTGAATAAGTTTCGCCTTAAGTAGGCATATATTTGTAATTTGACCATAAGGTCAAGTAACCAGCTTTGACTATTTAAATAAAGTACTTTATTGGTATCGAATGGTATGATTGTGATATTTAATGATGTTAAGACTGTGCACTAGCTGCTCCTCGACTAGTGCTGAATACACAGAGGGTCCGGATTTGCAAATTCGGGGTCCCGACAGAGGTGGTATCAGAGCCATACTTGACTGTAGGCTCAACCCTAGCTAGAATGGTCGTAGTGAGGATAAAACCTATTTTCTAAAAGCTAAAAATTTGTGAAGACAAGAAATGACATCTCGACTTATCCCTTCTCTCTTTTCTTGTCTCTTGCTGAAATTTTCCCTTACCTTGTCACAATTTAAAAATTTCGAATTCTTACGTAAAGCACTCTTGTGACAGATGGAGGAAGAGTTCAACTACGTTGATCTCGGGAGTTGGTCACGCCGTGGAACTTTGGCATATGCTACAAACTCTCTGAGATTTTGAGAAGCCCCAATACCAAGTGGAAGTGATCAGACAAGCGGGATTGATCAAGGCTTGTGACGTGAAGATTGAGGTACTGCTAGGAAAAAGGGCCTGTGCAATCGCTCGATACACCGCAGACCGCCAGAGATCTACAATGCAGGATGGGTATCCAAGAAGTATCACGACGAGCAATGCGGCACATTACCCGTATTCACGCCAGAGAGTTGAGAGCACGGTGTTCCGTTATCATCCGCTGCAGCGATAACCTTCTTGACCCAAGGCGATTCAGATGAGGATGCCACGGTTACACTGCTGGCACGATTTGTTGTCGCCAGGAGGATGTACTAGATAATACAAGCAAGGAGCTGTAAGGCCCGCAAGGAAATCACGACAGAGAAGAACAGATGGCGGGAAGCTCAAGAGTATGTGGCACACCTTCTACGAAGGATTGACGAGTTGGAGATGACCTTGTACGGACTGCACCAGAGCCAAGATTGAGCTACACGAGCCAGATCCAGAGGAGTCGATCTCGATAAGGACATCGCTTCTTCGACTACCACAGAGGACACAATCGGCTGGACATGGCGATCAAGCTACGCTTATGCCACAAAGACCTGCACCGTGCCGTGGAGGTTTTCTCGATGAGTGAGCATAGGTTCTATAGTGAGACTCCTTCACGAGTCGCGTCATAGAAAAAGAGTCACCCTTTAGGCGTTAGACTCCAGAGTTAGTTCGATTTGGATTTGCTTTGTTTGTCGAGTGTGCAGATGTGTTGCAAGGCCCTTAGGCATTGTAAGCGACCATACCAAGTTATTAATAATAAAGTTGGACCTTAAAGTTACACCTTTCGCCCGCATAAGTTCCATATTACTTGTCTATTCTTGTTTCCCTCTCATCTCTAAACCTAGAGCAAATCGACAGATGGTGAACACCGTGGAAACTTTGGAAGCAATGGGAGTGGTTCTCGCCAGCCAGAAAACCCCAATGAGGAGCACCAAAGACCGCCACCGGATGTGCAGAATTTCGAGCTTTTCTTGTCGCTGACTCACTTGATGCATGCTATGATGCAACAAATGCAACACGCCACCGCCAGGCCGCTGCTAATCAAGTTAATCAGTGACCACACGAGAATCACAAGACCCGCCGTGAGTTCATGAGGACTCACCCACCCACTTTCTCCGGGAATGCCAATCCATTGGAGGCCGATGATTGGTTAAGATCAATCGAGAGGAAGCTACACATAGCTCAATGCATAGGAAATGAGAAGGTACTCTACGCTTCTCATCACCTGGAAGGAACAAATTACCGAATGGTGGGAGAACTTCTGTACACGCAAGAGAACCCTCAAGATATCACTTGGGAAGAGTTCACAAATGCATTCCGACAGCCACGTGCCTAAAGGAATCATGGACCTTAAGAAGGAGGAGTTCAGAGCATCAAGCAAGGAAATCAGCCGATGGCCGACTACCCGAACAAGTTTACACAGCCTAGCACGCCACGCACTGAGGATGTAGCGATGCATAAATCCGCATACCTCGCTTTATGAAGGGACTTAACTCAGGATTGCAAGTAGGGTTGATCACCCACACCTTCCAGATTTCCAAGAGCTGGTGAATAAGGCACTTATTCTTGAGGACAAGCGCAAGGAACTGGATGAGAACAGAAGCGCAGGATGCAACAAAGAAGGATCACGCCAGAACGCAACAAATACCGAGAGTTGCACCAAATCAATTCTTCGATTCCAACCAAAGAATGCAACAAGGACACCATCCTCAAAGACCAAGACTGTCAACCGTAACTACTGCACTTCACTTCCGCTAGAAACACTACTCTGTGCAACAAGAAGGAACAAGTGAGACGCCGCTACAATCAAGAACGAGCCAGACACTTTGCCAACAGCTTGTCCAAAGAAGACAGCAGGAGTGACCCGATTCGCTTCAATCTAGGAACCACCCCACCTAGGACGCCAAAGACTCAGAGCCACACCCTGCATGCGTGGTGAGAGGCCGAGTCAACCATGTCACCGCAGATGCACTGCAGAATGCTACTGGACGTCAATCTGGCTTTGCTACTAGAAATGATTTGAGGATTGCAAGACTTAGATGCATGCTTTTAGTTCAAACCCCTGGTTCGAACTCCGAACGAAAGTAGGATGTTCCGGGTGAGAATACTAATAGATGGAATAGAATTCCTAGCAAACCTTATAATTTTGGAGACCTGCACCTTAGACGTCATATTGGGAATGGATTGGTTATCCAAGCACAAGGCCGTATTGGATTGTGGACGAAGGACTATCTCGCTTGAGAGCCCGTGTGGGAAGAAAGTGGAATTTCAAGCCACCGCAGCTTAGAGATGGACAGTTGATGGTTAACAGTACCAAGGCAATCAGCATAGATGATGTCTCAAGAGTGAATGAGTACCCGATGTTTTTCCCGAAGATCTACCCGGTATGCCGCGACAGGACATAGAGTTTGTGATAGAGCTTGTAATGCACAAAGACCGATAGCAAAGAGACCCTATCGGATGTCCACCGAGGAGTTGGTAGAGATGAAGAAACAGCTAGAGGAGTTAATGGAGAAAGGATTTATCAGACCGAGTTCACGCCGTGGGGAGCACCGCTTTGTTTGTCAAGAAGAAGGACGGGAGTTTCAGGATGTGCATTGACTACCGTGGCACTCAATGAAGTCACCGTGAAGAATAAGTATCCGCTACCTAGGATTGATGATTTGTTTGATCAGTTGAGAGGAGCCGGAGTTTTCTCCAAGATTGATCTCGAGATCGGATACCATCGCTTGAAGATCCGATCGTAAGATATTCCAAGACTGCATTCTCGTCAAGATATGGACATTACGAAGTTTACGGTTATGTCCTTTGAAATTTGACGAATGCGCCGGCTTATTTCATGAATATGATGAATAAGGTGTTCATGGAATATTTGGACAAGTTTGTCGTCGTGTTCATAGACGATATCCTAATCTACTCCAAGACAGAGAGTGAACATGCCGAACACTTAAGGCGAGTTTTGGAAAAGCTGAGGGAACAGCAACTTTTCGCGAAGTTCAGCAAGTGTGATTTTTGGAAGGACAAGGTGGAGTTTCTTGGACATGTAATGACCGCAGAAGGAGTCGCCAGAGATCCAAGCAAAGTAGAAGCCGTGTTACATTGGGAGCACCAAGATCGTGACCAGATTCGGAGTTTCCTTGGAATGGCAGCATACTACCGCCGTTTCATTGAAGGCTTTACGACAAATGCGAAACCTCTTATGCAATTAAGCTAAAGAAGGAAAAGAAGTTTGCATGGACGCTTGAGAATGCGAGGAAGGATTTCGAGTCAAGAAGCGATTGACATCAGCACGATGTTAGTTCTACCAGATGTTGCTCAAAGCTTCGATATTTATTGTGACGCATCGCGCCAAGGACTTGGATGTGTGCTGATGCAGAATGGAAAGGTCGTCGCTTATGCATCAAGGCAGTTGAGGCCGCATGAGGAAAATTATCCGACGCATGACCTAGAGTTAGCTGCCGTAGTGCATGCCTTGAAGATATGGCGTCACTATCTGATCGGGAACAGATGTGAAGTGTATACGGATCATAAGAGCCTTAAATACATATTCACCCAGTCGGATCTGAATATGAGGCAGAGGAGATGGTTAGAGTTGATCAAAGACTATAATGTTGGAATCCATTACCACCCCGGGAAGGCCAACGTAGTAGCCGATGCTCTGAGTCGGAAAAGCCATACCGTGAGTACGTTGCTAGCCACAAGTCAGGATGAGTTATGTGAGGATTTCCGGAAAATGAAGATTGAGGTGGTACCTAGCGGATTCTTGGCCACATTGGAAGTAAAGCCTACCTTAGAGGATCAGATCCGAGAAGGACAGAAGGATGATGACAAGATCCGCAGGATTAAGTTCATCAAGGAGGAAGGCAAGGCAGAGGACTTCAAGTTGGATGAGCAAGGCACGTTGTGGATGAAGGATCGCATTTGTGTGCCTAACAAGAAGGAGTTAAAGCAACCGATTCGAAGAAGCCCATGACTCCAAGTACTCAATTCATCCCGAAGCGCCAAGATGTATCAGGATCTCAAGGAGAGATTCGTGGCCGAGTATGAAGCGTGAAGTTGCCGAGCATGTTGCATTGTGCGACGATGCCAGAGAGTCAAGGCAATGCATCGAGAGACCAGCAGGATTGCTACAACCGCTGAAAATACCCGAGTGGAAGTGGGAGGAAATCGGAATGGATTTCATTACGGCTTGTCAAGACTCAAGGAGGTTATGACTCCATATGGGTTATAGTGGATCGCTTGACTAAAGTAGCCCATTTTATCCCCGTGAAGACCACTTACTCGGGAGATAAATTAGCGGAATTGTACATGATCAGATTGTCTGTTTGCACGAGTGCCGAAAAGGATTGTATCGGACAGAGGTACCCAATTTACCTCAAGGTTACGGAATAAGTTGCATGAAGCCATGGGAACCCGTTTGAACTTCAAGATACCTTATCATCCACAGACGGATGGACAGACCAAAGAGTAAACCAGATTCTCGAGGATATGTTGAGAGCTTGTGCATTAGCTTATGCTACCTCTTGGGATAAGAGTTTGCCGTATGCCGAGTTCGATTACAACAATAGTTACAGACTAGTTTACGATGTCACCTTTTGAGGCAATCAGATGGTCGACCATGCTCGGACGCCATTGAATTGGAATGAGGCCGTGAGCGCCGTGTCTTTGGGCCTGATATTCTTCAAGAGGCTGAAGAACAGATCGCCATGATTAGGGAAAGGTTGAAGATAGCCCAATCACGACAAAAGAGTTATGCTGACAATCGTCGCCGAGACTTGAGTTTTGAACCAGAAGACTTTGTATACCTTCGAGTTACGCCTCTCAGGGGAGTTAAGAGGTTCCATGCCAAAGGGAAACTCGCACCCCGTTATGTTGGACCATTTAAGGTTTTGAGCCGCAGAGGCGAAGTTGCTTATCAGCTGGAGTTGCCGCAGTTGTTGGCAGGAGTGCATGACGTATTCCATGTGTCCCAGTTGAAGAAGTGTCTCCGAGTTCCTGAGGAACAGACACCGCTAGAGTCAATTGAGTTGCAAGAGGATTTGACTTATAAGGAGTATCCCGTGAGGATTCTAGACACAATGGATCGAGAAACTAGAAACAAGTCAACCCGCTTCAGAGAGTTCAAAGGAGCAACCATGAAGAAAGCGAAGCGACTTGGGAGCCGCGAAGAGGATTTGAAGAAAGAGTTTCCAAACCTATTCTCAGTAGGAGCCTCGAATCTCGGGGACGAGATTCTATTAAGGGGGAGGTTTGTAACACCCCAAAATTTTGCTTTTCTTAAATTCATGTGTGATTTGGCACTTTGGTGAATTATTGGAATTTTCTTGAATTTATTTGGATTTATTTGGGATTTATTTGAATTTATTCCATTTTGAAATAAATAAAGAATTTAATTTTGCAAATAAATTTTTGTTTAAAATATTTTAATTTAGTCCCAAATACCCTAAAATATTTTCCGTAATTTTTCTCGAATTTTTCTCGAGTATTTTGCTATTTTTAATGAATTAAATGAATTATTGGGAATTATTTTAAATATTAAATCTCTGGAAAATCAACTCGGGTCGAGTACTGTTCATACGACCGAGTCGGAACCCGAGTCGGACGAGAGTCAGACCCTAGCCAGTTGACTCGACCAAACCAGCTTCCTAACCCTAAGCGATCCCGACCGTTGGATCGGATCCAACTACCGAGATCCGCCAATACGGCTCGAGCGCGTCCGACCCGGACACGATCGCGCCCGCGGCGATCGTGGGCCGCTGATCGCAACACGCGGACGGCTCCTGCCGCCGCCTCCGCCTCCGACTCCGAGCCGGAGAGCTCCGCCGTGACCGAAGCGGACACGGCTAGGGTTCCGACGGCGCCAAGACGCCGAGGCCGTGATTTAAAGCCCTGACCGCCCCCGAGGTTGACCTCTCCTATGCGCCCGCTTGCCCCAGCTAATAGAGCTCAAGCCGCTGCTAAGCCGTGCCGATTGCTCGCCGTAGTAGGGGAAGTCCTCGCCGCTGTTTTTCGTCGATCTCGCCACGCCGCCGCTTCTCCGACGACACCGAGCCCAGGATCGAGATCCCCATATCGCGTCGCGCTCGGGAGTGCCAATCTTCACGCCGGAGCTACACGGACACGCCGTGTGGGAGGTCGCGTCGCCTACGTCTCGGTGCTCAAGCTCGCCGCGCCATCACCGGACTCGCTGAAGCAATCTCCGTCCGATCCGGATCCGACCGAGGTTCGCCCACGATTTCCTTCTTATCGCTCAACCCTAGATCCGTTAGCGTACCGTTAGATCTAGATCGAACGGTCCGAATCAACCGTAGTCTTGAACGTGAAGTCTAGATCCAATCCGGGCCGCTGATTTTCAAATCAACGGACGAGATTGTGCCACGCGGTACTTAAGCCACGCCACGCGCGCGTGATCGCGTGTCTCGACACGGCCCGCGTGTCGGGCCGGGACAACCGAACCGCACCATGGCGCCACCGCCGACGCCACGGTGGGGCCCGCATGTCGGCGAGTAGACCGCAAGGGTTAATTGCGGCGTGACATCGACGCGGTGGGCCCACATGTCGCCTCTCACGTGAGCCGTGGACCGGTCCACTGTGAGACCCGAGCCGAAGCGTGGACCGAGTCCATGGACCTACCGACGCCAGCCAACCAATCGAGGCTGCCACGTGTCCATGCCGACGCAATAATTAATTTCGAAAGAAAATGATTTATTAATTCGAAATAATGATTTCAGATTTTGTTTCAAACTTCAAACGCTTATAACTTTTATGCGTTTCAACTCGATTTGAGTGATTCAAATTTCTAAATTTGTATAAAAATGAGATCTACCTAAATATGAATTTTATTTAATTTTTGGACTAAAGTTTTTCTCTGCAAAATTATTTAATTGATTATTTAAACTTTAAATAATCATAACTTTTGCGTCTTAACTCCAAATTTGACGATTCCAGTTTCTAAAAACTCACAAAATTATGTTCTCTCTGTTTATGGATTTTATTTGGGTGTTTGGACACTTTTTGCCTATTGTTTATTTGTGTATTTGCTATTTGCACGCTTTACGAGTAGACGTTGAAGTGCCGGAAGGATTCGAAGGAGAAGTATTAACTCAGGATCCAACTCAAGACCAAGAACAAGTACTTTTTGAAGGCAAGTTGTGCTTTGACCATGTTGATCCTATTTCGAAATCTATTTTGATTTAAACTATTGCATGCTAGTTCAATTAGAAAAATAATTTGTTTAAACCTGGGGGTTAGATAAGTACCAATTTGCTGTATGACACCTTGATTATTTAAGTATGTGCCATGACCCTTGTCACCCTAGTTGTGGATTACTAGTTGGACATTATTAACTTGCCAACATGGGTTTAGACCGCTGTAGTATACTGCTTAGACCTGCTACGTGCTCATGACATGGTTTTGGATGATCAAATGTTAATATTGACTTAATGATATATTGAACCTGTTTTGGAAAAGTATCATGTGATGTTGATGGCACGTGGTGCATGGTAATCAACTGGGGTTTGATAAACAGTTTTCGACCGGGGCATGTGGCAAGAGTAATCAAGTGGGCCAGTTGTGGCGTTGGGAATGTTGATTTGGTTCTTCGGGTAGTCTTGCCTGGTCACCCTAAGGACTTAACCTTGCAAGCCTTTGAACTGGGTCTAACGTGCAACCACATGTCCGTAATGGGACGGACCTAGTTGACTAAGTTGCTAATAACGCACTGTGGGACCTCAGGAGGTCAACTACACCCTTTGTGTAAGTTGTACTGGGAGCCGCATCGGGTTTGAGGCCAGTACCCATCTAACGGTTGATTGGCCTAGACTTCGCCTTAGCGAAGGGAAGGGTTAGTGCGCAATAACCGGGAGGACCACCTGTATTGTTAGAGGTTTCCAAAGACTTTGTTACTGAACTCGCCTTTGTGGTGTTTGACTGTATCTTGTGGGTAAAGTGCATAACCTCTCGCAGAGTTTAGAATCTATTCGAATAGCCGTGTCCGCGGTATTGACATCGCCGGGAATTACAAGTCAAGGGTTAGATTTTCCTAAAAATAACTTTGGTTTGAAAAGCTGGGTTGGACTAATAATGAAGTTGATGGAAATGTGGATTAGGATGGGAAAGATGTTTATTAAATTCCTTGAAAAGTTATTTATACTTTACTTGTTTCTACTGCTTTCGAATCTACTTATATTACTTGTCAAATCTTGTTTCGCAAATATACCTTGAGCTATTCCTTTGTACCAAGCCATGCATATAGTATATTAGCCTGCATTCGTGCATGACTTGCCGAGTACCAAGTACTCACCCTTGCCTCAACACAACACCGCTTGAAGAGGAGACTACGCCACTTTGGAGGAGGAGCTCCAAGAGGATCCGTCTACTTAGGGAAGCGAGCCTGGGCCATTGCCTGTGGTATACTGGATGGCGCCACAAAGTTATTTGATTTTCCGCTGCTATTATTTTTCTCTGAATAAGTTTCGCCTTGCGAGGCATATATTTGTAATTTGACCATAAGGTCAAGTAACCAGTTTGACTATTTAAATAAAGTACTTTATTGGTATCGAATGGTATGATTGTGATATTTACCGATGTTAAGACTGTGTGCACTAGCGCGTTCCTGGACTAGTGCTGAATACACAGAGGGTCCGGATTTGCAAATTCGGGGTCCCGACATAGCTCCTTTCTTCTCTGCAAGGTCTGACTCCTTCGGCAATGGCAGCAATGGATCCTTTCTTCTCTTTCATATAGCTCATTTCTTCTCTTTCATATAGCTCCTTTCTTCTCTGCAGGGTCTGACTTCTCCTTTCGACCGCAGCAATGGCAGCTCCTCCTTCTCCGACAAAGTCTGACTCCACGGTGGAGTCACCGTACGACTTCCATCCTCCAGCGTCCTCACCGCCACCGGCAGCGCCGCCTCAGCCTCCGGCGCCTCCCTCCGGCTTGGTGCCGGCGCCCCACCTGTCTCCCGACGTCCCTCCTGGCGCCTCACCCCATCCGGGTGCCTCCAAAGCCAGCAGGAAGCGCCCCAGAGATGATGATCAAGACAATGACGACGACGAGGAGGACGACGACGACGAGGAGGACGACGACGACGAGGAGGAGGACGACGACGACGAGGAGGACGACGACGAGGAGGAGGAGGAGGAGGACGAGGAGGAGAAGAAGGAGGAGGAGGAGGAGGAGGAGGAGGAGAAGAAGGAGGAGGAGGAGGAGGAGTACTACGCGCCGATCACCATTGGGACCGGCGCCTCGTCTAGATCTGGTTCATCATCGGAGGATGAACCACCACTACTCCGCGTAGTCTCCAGCGACACCGACTCTGGCAACTCGGATGACTCGGGCGACTCGGGCGAGAGCCGAGAGTGGTAAATTTAATATATTAGCTGTAATGCCGCCAAAATGTTAAAACTATTCTCAGTTTCATTGAATGGAACTGGGGCATCAAATGTTTGATGTCCTATTGATAAAAAAAAAGTATAATGTGTGGAATGGTATATATATTATTATTATCTGCTGCATTCATGCTACTATAATGTTATATATAATTTGCATCACTACATGTGTCTATATAAATTGTCTGAGAGTTGAACCGCGAGTTGGGATTCTAGCAGAGCTGCACTTGTTCATCGTCAGAAAAACAAGTTGCACAAATAGTAAAGCATGAATGAAGGGTAGATGAGGTCTGTGTTGGGATTCTAGCAGAGCGGTCTGTGTTGAAGTCAAAAGTTTTTTTCTTGTTCCCTGAAGGGGAAATGTGTGAGTGGAGGATCTCACAAAAACTATGTTTCTGTTGAACTGTTCTTGGTTTCACCTAATGGAACTGGGCATTCTGTTGCCCTATTGGCTATTGATATAAAAATCATCACAATCGGTTCTGGAAAAAAATTGATTGTGATAACCTCTGTGCTTATCACAATCGGTTTCTTCCCAAAACCGATTATGATAATACCTTCTCATCACAATCGGTTCTGGAAAAGAACTGATTGTGATAACCCCTGTGCTCAGCACAATCGGTTTCTTCCCAAAACCGATTGTGATAATACCTACTCATTACAATCGGTTCTAGATAAAAACCGATTGTGATAACAAAATGATTATCACCATCGGTTCTTATCTACAACCGATTTTGATTATTATCGTATCACAATCGGTTCTGAGAGGGAACCGATTGTGATAACCTGTTACCAAGATTTCCAAATGGAATATACTTATCACAATCAGTTTTTGAGTCAAAAGTTTAGAACCGACACAGATGAAGCGATAGTAATGTGTCATTCTGTAGTAGTGGTTGCTCCGAAAGTACAAAAAGGAACTTTTTAGCGAATCAACTCAAGAAATTTGATTTGCATGGAACCTCTATGTTTTCTTTGCACAAGAGGAGTCCTTAAAGCCTAACTCAAGTCTAGATACTCAATCGATGTTGATTACACTTTCTAGCACAAGATTTACACGGAAGAACTAAAAAACGCAAAAGGGGAAATTAGAAATAACGGGGATTTGAACTGGAAACCTAAGGAATCGAGCATTGAGCTCTCACCACTAGGCTAGGAGGTTGCTTGCGATAGGACGGTGTAGCAATCAACTTGAGCTAGCCCTCCTTGCTCCTTTTTGAATGCAGCTCGACTGGAGAGAAAGAAGGAGGGGCTCCGGGCAACTCCAGTTGCAACCAAAAGGGGGAAAAAGGGTGAGTAGGAGCTCGGGGATGCTACAAAGGAGACGAGTAGGAGAACTCCTTCACCACAGCACCGAGGAGCTCAGATTTCTCCTCAACTTGGCGCTCACCGACGAAAATGGAGGAGCCAGCTGGGCTGCTCAATCTCGGAAGAGGAGGAGGGAAAGGAAGGGGAAAGAAGGAGGGAGAGGATGGGGAAGGCCCTCGGGCTTAAAGGCTCAGCGACCAGGCGGCGTGGGATCACAGGCTGTGGAGAGATGGTACAGTGCGCGGAATGGCCGCACCGCAAAGAAAGCGCTGATCGGCAAGATCGCCCCGGCAAGACCGGCCCAGAGGGCGGCATCGCCGGTCCCAGAGTACCGGCTTAAGCTGGCGGTACTACCGCTCCAGCCGCAGAACGCCTCAATTTTTTCGAGGCTTCACCTCGGGGTTCGAAACCATTCCTTGGTGAATCCTAATGACTTTTCAAGGCTTCCTCACTCAAGCTCTAGCGTCTTGGATCAATTCAAAATTTAGGGTTTAGGTTTGAGTTACGCAAGAACTTAATTAGGCGATTAGACTTTGAATGCAAATAACTCCAAAATAAAATGCAACAGCAAGCATGCTTTAACATTTTAATTGATTATTATAATTCTCAGGATGTTACATAGCCAATCTATCGAAACCAAGGATTAATGTCATAAGATGAAACAAGAGCTTAATTCATGCTTTAATGCCACTGAAAATCAGTTCATGAATAAAATACTGAATAAGGCATTTACACATAAAAATCATAAGACAAAACCCTAACCCTCGCCAAACCACCTTGTTTTCTATAATAGATTTCAATTTGGTTTCTTATCTGATTTCTTTTTGCCCTTATTACAGTTTGTTATTTGTTATGTTCTCGTTGTACGACGTGTAGAACCTGATGTCACAATACTGTTGTCAACGTCCCAAACTTCGAACTTGATGATAATCAGCAAGGCAAGCACTCACTTGATCATATTGATCCCAACTCTTCAAAAATGTTTTGTCAAATTTTTCATGCATGCACATGGAACCTATTATTGGTATTATGTACCAAAAATAGGGGCCTTACAGGATGTGATGACAATGTTGTAATTGTATGTACTAGTTATTGATCATAAAACTAGTACAGATGCACATAAGACCATCTGTTATTTCACACCAAAAGTGGGGGTCTCGACAATTCGCGAGGTTGGAGGCTACCTGTTGTCACTAGTACAGGAATTTACATCCCAATCGGTTCTTTTTCATCATCATAATCGGTTTTGGTGGAGATAGAAAATCCAACGATAGTGATGAGGAATAGCTATCACAGTCGGTTTGAGCACGATAGTAATAATCAGTCATCACAATCGGTTCTTGACTAACAAGTGCTAAAGTTCCTATTGCAATCGGTACTATTTTCTTTCTAACATATATAGGGATTTTTACTCCGAAAGCGGTATGAACTAGCTATGAATGCAACCTAAACTCTACCAGTGATCATATTATAGCAACAATAATGACGTGTAACCCATTCACATGCCCACTTTTTGAAGAAAATTAACCACAAATGAGGGAAAATATACTTAAGCTAGGGTTTCAACTTTATCCTCAAACCACCATCTCTCCTCGAGGCTTTTATAATTTCTCACCAATATTGGTTTCAACCATAATAGCATTAATGATATATAACACATTCACCAAATCAAAATCGAATTTCTTAATGCAAAATTGAAGGGTTTTGAAGGAATGCTTACCTTTTAAAGAAAACCTCAAATGAAGGAAAATAGAGAGGGAATCTCCTCAAGCTAGGGCTTCAACTTACCCTCTTAACACATATCATCAAGGATTTCAGATTTTCTCCCCCAAGTCTAAGTTTCAACAAGAGTATGTTCTGTTTTTTGGCTCTAGAACATCAACAGATGAGAGTTCATCCCGAGAGAATATAAAACCTAGCGAGGCTCATTCCTATCGGTTCCGAGAAAGAACTGATTGTGATTATTTATCACAATCGGTTCTGAGCTAGAACTGATTGTGATAATTATCCTCATCACAATCGATTCTATGTCAGAACCTATTGTAATAATGTCCCTCATCACAATCGATTCTGAGAAAGAACCGATTGTGATAACCCGTTTACTCATCACAATCGGTTATGAGAAATAACCGATTGTGGTAATAGCCCCTTATTACAATCGGTTCTGATCAAGAACCGATTGTGATAAGCGAACAGATTATCACAATCGGTTCTCGGCAAGAACCGATTGTGATGATGATTCTTATCACAATCCGTTCTTTCTCAGAACCGATTGTGATAACCTGTTACCAAAATTTACAAATGGCATACAAGTACCACAATCGGTTTTTTAGTCAAAAGTTTGGAACCAACACAGATAAAGCGATAGTGATGTATCATTCTGTAGAAGTGTGTAATAGTTAGTGTGTCGCTATGTAATATTATCATTTTTTTTTAAAAAAAAAAGAAATATATCAGCAATTATTATCCTTTTAATTGCAAACACGAGAACAAATGCGTCTTCCTTTATCTCAATTCGTAGCATGTTAAAGATGCTTACACTTTATTGACGTCTGATCACTTTATCGTTGGATTGGACGAAGCTCGAGACTAATATCTCTATCGTGACAACACATGAAGCCCACTAGCTTGCTAGGGAAAAAGATAAGACCCACATTTAGTATAAATAGCTAGATAAGCAAGACATCTTAAAAGCCCTCGTCAAGAGATCAGCTGCTAGCCGGGGACTACGGCCGGGTAGTTTATTTGGTGTGTAACCATATATAGAAAAGTTAAAAGTTCTTTAGGAAAAAGGTGTTTAACGAGTTAATTGATTGATCAAAGAAGCATAACTCTAAGACACCTCTGCTGCTTTCGACGGAATCCAATGGGACCCTCATGTACCATATAGCTTCTCAACTACCGATGGCATAAAATGTTACCTTTTTGCCTAACCCCAATCTTGTTAGCAAATTCTTGCTGCGAAGTATCCCATCCGGTGCTAACACCTGAACTCTTAACACATGATATGTTGGACGTGATTTAAATGGATCAGATTTGAAGCAAAATGTGGTGGTAACCCTCATGATCAATATCTATATCCACCCATTGTAACCTTAAGGTCCTTCCCAAATAAGGATCGAACCGACTGCTACTTGGTTCGTTGGTGTCATCGAAAGCACTATACCCATGAACAGCTCTCGGCCCACCACTGTGCTGTCCTGTGTGAGCTCGGGGAGGAAGACGGGGTTTAAATACGCTGGGTGGGAAGGGGGTCTCTACAAGCGGTTCTACACACGAACCGTTTTTGATCCCCACTAGACCTCTAAAAGCGGTTCTAAACACGAACCGCTTCTAGAGTGGGGGTTCCAGAAGGGGTTCGTGTTAAGAACCGCTTGTAGAGACCCCCCCTCCCGTCCATTGCCCACGAACCGCTTGTGCCACGTAGAGCAGAAGCGGTGCGCACCTAACCGTTTGTGATAGACCGGTTGTGAAAACCGGTTCTGTAGTAGTGCCATCTGGTCTCTCGAACTTATTTAGATATCTCCTTTCTTTTTCAAGTGAATACCATAGCCTTTGGCCAATTTTTTTTTTTAAAAAAAAATCCTTTCCAAATCAGATTCGTATCCAAATCTAATCGAACATCCCGTACACATAGTTCACGAATATTGAGCAACATCGCGAGCTTCTTCACTCTTGCTAGCTTAGCTTGTTACATTATTTGCCTGAGGGTTATTGCCACCTGACGGCAGACCGTCGGCCACGTTGCATGGCATTTTCTTTTTCAAGATATGGCAGCATGGCACACCTTGGATTTGCCACTTCACGTACGTACGGCCGGTGCCCCGAGTTTGTAGGCCATGCACATAACCAGAAGCAAAAAAGACCAGCGACTGTTTGGTCGAAAAGCTAGGCCTAGTTACTGCATGCAGACCATACTATATCTATCTCTATCTGCGTCCCTAAAACTATTCCATGCATCGTATCGCAGACAGATATACCAGCTTACCTTTCTGGAGTTTGGACTGCACATGTTGGCATGCAGCTAGCACATACGAATTAACTCCCTCAACAAACCCTAGCTATCAATGACTATACATACGATGCATGCATGTATTCTAATTAACACTTAATTCGATCATTAATTGAGTGTTCAAGTCCGCATTAACAAATTATTATTATTGGTATACACACGCGTGCCAATTTCCTGTTACTTTGTGCTTCTTAATTATTTGGTGCAAGCGAGAGATCAATTATCACTAGGGGTGAATTATGTACACTCAATGCAACCGTATAGCTAGCTGAACTTTGCAGAAAAAAAAATCCACTTAACCTATGAAACAAAAATCAGGTATTAATCCCATAAACACATAAAATCAGGTCTCTTCAAACCTCAAGTCTTTGCACGATAGAAGCTGCAGGCAGAAGATATATAAAAAAGAGGGAGACTAGGAACGGTATACCGTTCCAACGGTATAGCTATGAAACTTATGAAACTTATCAGTTACAGTGCTGGTTTCATTAGTTTCAGTGTTTAGTTTCATCAGTCTCATGTTTCATCAGTTTTTAGTGCTAAGTTTCATGAGTTTCAGTGTAAAAATTCACAAGTTTCATAAGTTTCAGAGGTATACCGTTCCGTAGGTTAGTTTTTCTGTATAAAAAAAGGAAGCAGGCAGAAGGATACACACACGTACGTACGTAGGTACGTACGTAGAGAGATCGATGATATGCTCCTTTTGAGAGGAAAGTAGTATGGTTCTTCTCCCCTTTTAAGATAGAAAAGCAAATGGGACGGATAAAACCACAAAAGCATATTATGGGATAACACGTAGTAATTTAAGCGTACAGTGCTTGTGGAAAGAATAGATAAGCATGTGATAAAGATCGGAGAGATACACACATGCAGTACACAATCTCTTAGGTTTCAACAGATGTCGTCATTTTTTATCTATGAAAAGGCGCACACGACAAATTCCCTTCTTACACTTGGTTTTATGTATTTTTGGTGAGAAGATGTTGTTGATGGGTATAGATAGAGAGGAGATATATTATCTTTCCACGATTCTAAAGCACTAAACTTTAGGGTCGAATGACCAAGAGGGATGCTTACCTTTAGTTAACCTTTCTTTTTCCTCATGTTAAGCTTTTCACACTCACAACTTTTAAGATGGGAATGCGGATTTGGAAATCTAAAGCACGAAAAGGAGGATCATTTTCTTCTTCTTTTTTTCTCAAATGGCATCACCATACATTAAAAGCAAATACCTTTTGATCATCTCCTTAGTAAAGATTGCTCTCCTTGCCTTCTAAAGTGCGTCCTCCTTTCAAAGACCCCGAAGTCTTTAATCGTACCAGACGATACAATAATACATTAATTATTCGATTTATATTGATCAATCCTAGTTCAGTACGAGACAACCAGGAGCCTATTTTCTAAAATGAGCAGAGCTGAGTTGAGTCTAGCTTGCTCTAACTAGACTCGCTAATGTACAGCTCTAATTAAAAGCCATATATACTACTTTAGCAGATCGTATAACATGTAATAACAACTGTCGTATAATTACGAGATGAGAGGTGCTTCTATGCTCTTCCTTTTAGTACAAGTTGCACAAATCTTGAAGCAAGCAAAGGGGTAAGTAATCACCATCTACCCTTCATTCATGCTTTAATAGTTGTGCAACTTTTAAAAGGAAAAGCATAGAAGCACCTCTCTTAGGAGATTTGAAGAATAAATATATATATACACACACAATTCGAGGTGTTCTTTTGGTATCATATTCAGCTGCTAAGATTTATTTTGCATCACAAAGAGGTGGCAAACGCCTATCAGAATTAAGGAATATACATAGTAGAAAACGTATTGCCTCATATGCATGGACTCAGCCAGTACATTTTACGTAATTTGATTTGATCTGTCACTAGACGTCGATTGTTCCGTTGGATACTAATCCTTGGCAACACACACACACACACACACACACATATATATATATATATATATATATATATATATATATATATATATATACTAGTTACATGTCCGTGCGTTGCTACGAAAACAAAATTGATAACGAAATATAAAGATTAAAAAATAAAAAAATTTATTTCACAAGATCAAACATCTATCTTTAACGCTTCATTTCTTGCGAAAGCTGGCTAATTAAAGCAACGCTTCGTTTCTTGCGTAGGGCAATTAAGCAGGGCAATTAAGTAGGGCAATTAAGCAGTGCAATTAAGCGACAATTAATGACGTGGGAAGAACGGACCACTGCCACCAAGTGCAGCTTTAGAATAGTAGAGATATACTCCCTCCGTTTCTTTTTATAAGGCGTATTTGGTTTCGTTAGGACAAGGATTTGACCAACAATTACTCTATTAGCATATAATTTTTATGACACAAAATTGATATTAGCATATTTGTATTCAAAAGTACTTATATATAATTATGATTTTGTATTGCATAAATGATATATTAATGAAGTAATCGTTGGTCAAAGTCTTGTCCTAACGAAACCAAATACGCCTTATAAAAAGAAACGGAGGGAGTATATATAATCTGTTTAACATTTCTCAATGTACGCTTTTCAACTTTATGGTAATAAAGGAGTGATACATACATCATCTCCCCAGCCGGACTGCCCACATCTGTACCTAATTTGGTCTCCATGATAGCACCAAGCACATGACTACAGATCATGCATGCATGTCATCAACCATTGCATTGTCGTTGGCAAATATATATGTATAGGGGCAATTATTATTAGGACTACGTAACATGTAGTACTTGCTTGAGGTATTATTGTTGAAATGATTGTCAAATTGGTGATATCGATGTCCTGGCAAGCACTTACATCGATCCTAAAATTGAAGGTGTGTTGTTGGGTTTTTCTTCTCTTTGCAAAGTGGCTAGCTCCAGTAAGAACGCATGATTCCAGAATAATGCCATGGCAAAAACCAATGTTCTGCTTCCACCTTGTGGGGAGCAAAACGTTAATTACAGCATATATGGTTGGTGATTGCAGTGCATGTTTCCACAAACCACATCAACATTAAACTGCTCATATATTTGTAGTGCATCAGTTATCATGAACTACAATACGAGTGTACGAGTGTCCAATGCAGTGACCTAACTACACTTCTACCACTACTAGAAAAGTAGGCTTTACTACCGGCACATCACTACCAATTAGATATGAACCGGTACTGATAGTGATATCAGTACCGGTTCATTGGCTACAGGGTTGTAGTGGGCTTTCAGTACCAGTTGGTAACACAAATCGGTACTGAAGACACGGGGCATCAGTACCGGTTGGTAACACGAACCGGTACTAATAAGAGTGCATTAGTAACAGTTCGTGTTACCAATCGGTACTGATGAGTACCTGTTCGTGTTACGAATCGGTACTGATGAGTGCCTCGTTTCAGGAAAGATCAAAAGGAATGCATATTCTATGTATATCAGTACGCGATGGTGGGTGGATTGATTAGAAGGGTGAGGTTGGAGTCACGAGGTTGCGGGTTCGAGTCACGCTTCTCTCATATATTCTCGATATATTTTGAAACATTTCTAGTACTATTAGTACCGGTTGGTGGAACCGGTACTGATGCCCATTGGGCATCAGTACCGGATGGCTGGTACCGGTTCAAAAACTGGTACTGATGGCTGTTGTCAACCGGGACTGATGGTCAGATTTGTAGTGGTGTACAGAAAAGGCCATCACAGACGGTTCAAAAATATCATTACAGACGAAGAATCGTCTGTAAGCATTTGTCTATGATAATATGACGTATTACAGATGATTTTTGAACCGTCTATAAACACTTATCACAGATGATTCTGACCATCTGTGATAATAGGCTATCACAAACGGTTCTTGATACAAACCGTCTATGATAGTCAATTATCATACCAATGGAATGATTTACAGGCATAGCAGAAAGTTAAGTACCCCATTGTATCTGTGAGAACAAATGTTCATGAATTCCAAGGAAAAATTCAATTTCATCCACAGTTTGCCCAGAAAATTATTATGCTCTAATTTATCTTCCACTTCAACCTCATCCCCGAATGAGAATACCATAGGCAGCCTATGTTCACTCTGCTCTTATACAGAAACAGGATAATTTTGATGGTTCTCTATTTCATCAAATAGGGCGTTGATTAAATTATCGTATATATGTTGGTCTGCTCATATATGCGCTGGTCTACCTGCATGGTCTTTATGACAAAGAAAGAAACACCAACATTAGCAAATGTAAAGAGACTATCTTGTGCATACTCAACCTGACACAACTATATGGCCTAAAAGCACTAAAGGTCCAAACCTTCAATAATTCCCCTACTAAACTTCACCAACTGATGGAGAGGACCCCATGTAACACATAGAATTGCACAACTACTATTATTACCATATTAGCAACTTCACTTGGGCCTTGATGAAACGGTCCATATCAGCATCGAGCCACTGGACCTCACGGGAGATGTCATCATCCAGCATCGGTAGCAAGAGCAGCAGAGAATCGCCCAAGGAGTTCCCAGCCTAGCCCCCCCCCCCCCACCCCCACCGCCGTAGCGCCGATCCTCCAGTGAGAGTGCCAATCCCGTCGACACCGCCAAGCCCGTTTATAGGAAATCAATGTACAACATCTGTGAGTTCTCCCTAAGCATTTCTTGCTCCCGCGGCTACCTCCACCCCAGCCCCATCACAGCCATCAACTCCACTGTGTCCACCGCTAAAGAAAATAACCAAAAGCCCTCCAGAATCAACCTCAATTCAAGCAGAATTTCAAGAGGCATGGTTCACGGAGAAAGCTTACACTGTGGATGCGTGACCTGGTTCGGGAAGGCAGTAGACGGGCTGAAGAAGATGAGAGGCACTGGGATTTGGCCATCGACCGGCACCAGCAACGCGTTCCTACCAAAAATTGCGGCAATAGAAAGGGAATTTTAGCGCAATTCTTACCATAGGAAGAGGTGTAAGAAAGGTTGTGCAAACAAAAGTTGAGTTTGACACCTACATGAAGGAGGAAGGCACCAGCTACTGCTACAGTGGTGGCCCCACGGGGTGCAGCTGCTAGAGATGGTGGTGGGAGAAGAACACCATGGTGAGGAAGGTGGAGAGAGAGGGGGGGAACGGGGGCAGGTCGAAAAGAGGGGGAAGAGAGAAGGCGGAATGGGGTCTCTGCAGTAGTGGTGGCAAATAAACAGAGATAAAGGGATTTGGCATTACTTGAGCCTGGGTCATTGGTTAACTTATGGGCTCATGAACCATGGAGCCCACAAGTCAGTTGGACATTTGCTTATATATCTTGTGCTCTAGAGGTTTTCGAGAGATTTTTCTAAAGAGGAACTATCGAGGGTTGGAAGATCGTTTAGGTGATGCATATCACAGACAGTTGGCTAAAAAGCCATCTGTGATATATAGTCATAGCATAGATGGTTCATGGGACAAACTGACTATTTTCTAAAAAAAAACTATCTGTAATATGTAGTCATATCACAGACGGTTCGTGGTACAAACCATCTATGATACTTCACAGACAGTTTTTAGCATATCCTGTAACCTTGATGGTCGTGCTAGCAAAACTATCTATGATTAGCTTTAACAAAGTCGGTTTTTCAAAACCTTCTGAGATGAGACATTTAATATAAATCTTTCTATTGTAGTGCTACATGATTAATATCTCCGTTACATGGATAAAAATTTCTATCTAATTTTTAAATCCTTATATTACAGTGTTGTTTAATTAACACCATTAAAATTAAGCTACACCTACTCGAGAGTTACACATGCATGATGCTTAATACACACACACACTCTACTAGGGGTGGCAATGAGGAAAATCCCCACGGTGAGTGCCCTTTCGCCCTTGATCCACGGTAACCAAAGATTCCCCGTCCCCGCACACAGGGCTTAATTCCCCCCGCCCCCGATCCCCAATGAGGACTAATCCCCGAAAATGATGCATGAAATACCACATGCTACATGAGTGAATCACTGGAGTAATGGTGTATGTGTGATTGAACTGTGAGTGAATCACTAAAATAATAAGTGAATCACTAGAATAATTCATATTTAGCATGTTTATTAATAATGACCTCACATATATTCTTTTTCCTTTTAAAAATTTATCATTTGCTTTCACCTATTGGTGATAATGCAAGGGCGGGAAAGGGGAATAGTGGAACATCCCCAACCCCGTGATCCCCGACGGGTGCAACATTTTCTCCGATAAGCCCCGCGGAAGGAGATTTCCCCCATCCCCGTCCCTAGGGAAATTCCCCATGGGGAAACAGTATATACTACCTCTAGTAAAAAAAATAGATGTCCTTTTAACAAGTTTTTTTTTTTTTACACTTACATTGTCCTTTTGTTTTATTGGGACAACATTTTACACCAAATACCCCTTTTAATTTCTTATTGGTAGTTGTGTTATCTAGATGGGTATACCATTAATAGGTGCAAAATATTTTTAAAAATAGGCATTTAGCCATTTATTCCTTTTTCTGTCTTTGTGGATGAAGCTAAAAATCTAAAATGACATCTAAATCATACTAGAGGGAGTGATATATTAATATATCATATTTTGGTAATACTTCAAAAAAGAATAGGTTGACAAGACAAATAGAATCAAGGGAAATTATAGTGAATAAAGATTTAGCTATAACAATAAGCTAATACACATGCATGTTTGTTTTTTCTCTACATGATTTCCACAAAACCTTTGCGGTTCACATAGTAGAATCCACATTACACAAACTTAATCCTTTTACAAGACCAGGACTATAAAATTAAAATGGGGGAAAACAGAAAGAGAAAAAAAAAAAAGACCAACAACTCTAGTCTAGGTTAATTTTGTTGATCAAACTGAAACAAGGTAATGTCATAAATCATGCTTTAAGCGGAAGAAGAAAACGCCATCAACAACATTAGCAATCCCCACATCATCAACCAAATCCTCTTCCTCCTCTTCTCCATCCTCAGCGCATGCATTCAAATCCAAGCTAAAACATGAAGACTTCACTCTCTTCTCTATGCTGCTGCCATCTTCCTCCTCGCCGTCATTGCTCATGATCCGTTGCTTGATCCAGGGAGAGGAATCCCTAGACCTCGAATCAAATGCTTCACAGCTCAACACTATGATCGCATCTTCCAAGCTGATCTCATCACCGTAACAACCCCTGATTCTTCCATTTGCAATCATTTTCTTGATACCGATTTCTGAGTCATAATCCAGTTGCTCAATATCGTTGATCATTATAACCTGATGAGGGTTTTCGCGAATTGCATCATACAACCTTTCCACATAGCCAAGCTCATTGTCGGGTGATCTTTGCCTCTTGAGGGTGAGCTCGCCGGAGCTGGAATCAGAGTGAACCGGAGTGAACTCGGTTACTGAGATGGAGGCAAACTTGGTGCACGAGCCAAAGATGAGCTTTGCAATCTCCTGAGCCATTGCATTCTTTCCATCACTGTCCCTTCCTTGGAAGAGCAACCATGTCGTTGAGCTCGGCATCTCTCGCCGCCTCATCTTCCTCCTCGTCATGCCTGACCGGCACTGGAGAACGGTGCTCGCAATGTCCGGAGCCACGTCCTTGTGCTCCGGGACGCGACTTTCGAGCGCTTTACATAAGATCTTGAGATTCTCCGCGGTGAGCTCCCTGAACTTTGGCCGCTCCGTCGTGCCGCCGTCGGAGGAGTTGGACACCGAGATGGATTCTGGACTAGGGTTTGTATGCAATGGCTGATCATGTGCCTTGGCCATTATCGGACCGTCATGTCGGTGGTTCGTCCACGGTTGCCTTGGCTCGAGTTGCCATGGCTTGGATATTGTCAGGTTTGTGTTGTAACAGTGGGTAAAACCAGAGATGGAAGAAGCGGACGGAGAGGTAGTAGCTGGCGAGGCGAATCTCATTGTGATCACGGATGTGTGGTATGGTGCCGATCCATTGCATATGGGGTTCCACAGATCTTGCCACTGCACAGAAGAAAGTGGATATCTTTAGTTTAACAGAACTGTTGAATTATAACTTAGCTGTCCATATTTCCTCATAGCTTATTCAGGTTTTTGATTTGTGCATGCAAATATCAATATCAAAGCGGTCAAAGCCAAGATGTCTTGAGTTCAAAAACCATTTGGCGTAATTAAAAAATAATTACAATCTATTTCTATTTCACATCTTAGAACTAAAGGCTACATATAAAAGAAGAGTGTTAAAGTATAAGTAAATTGCTCGTCTTTCTATGTAAGCTTAGGTTTTTGGGAGAGCTGTTTAGTGCATCCAACTCATTGAAAACAACACTGCATATGTAAACCTACATGACTACATATGTACCTGCAGATTGGTGCCGCAGCTCGTCGATCTGGTGTGATCTGGATCTTGGTAGCGGCGGAGCCACGACGGTATGCTCGGAGTCGCCGTCGCCACCTCGGCGCAGCAAGTGAGCTCACTCCCGCCGGCTGCTGCGGCGTTAACGAAGGGCCAGCCCGTTCTTGATCTTGCTTGACCACTAGCTTGTGCCTCACTGCAAGAACACAGAAATTAACAGATATCATCGTCATCACCAAATTTAAATCGAAAAATTAACTACCGCTCTGAACGAATTGATGGCGCAATATCATAATCAAACTAGCCATGATCAAGATTTGCAATTAAGCACCTGGAGCAGCTGACGCTTAAGGCGAGGCCGCCGTCTGGCACGACGATGGGGTGGATCTTCCAGACGGCCTCAAGAGATGGTTGCCCAGCCCTGCACTTCATGAAAACCGGGTAGCTCCCAAACCCTAGCAGCCAAAACCTGTCGAGGCCTCTGCCGCCGCCGGACACCAAGCTGCTCACTTCCATGACGGCGTGCTCGACGGGGCAGTAGTACTGCCCGTGCACACCTCTTCTCTTCTCGGACGCGGCGGCCCAGGCCTCGGCGGCGTAGGCGAGGTCCTCCAGGACGAGCACGACGCCTTTCCCTGCGGCGCAGCCCTCGCGCACGAGCGTGCGCAGGTCGCCGGCCTTCGCCTCCACATCCTCCCTCGGCATGCGCTGGAACGACGCGACGGAGAGGGGCACGAACTGGAGGTTCTTGAGGCACTCGTGCCGGTGCTGCAGCTCCGCTTTGCTCACCCTGTCCATCACCGCCTTCACCACCCCTTCCGCGGCGGCCGCGCTCTCGCCGATGACGACCACGCTCCGGTTCCTCCCGCTCGCCATGCAGTCCAGCAAGCGCATGGCGTCGTCGTCGGTCTTGGCTTTGGGCTTTGCATGGCTGGAGTTTGCAGCGCTTGTATGGCTGCTTGTTGTGTTCGCGTGATCCAACGACGAGACGGCCTTCTCGACGTTTGCCTTGACTTGGGAGCTCGAGAAGCCGGCCTCGCGCATGACGCGGCTGACGCTGGGATCGTCTAGGATGGAGATGATGAGCTGCTCGAGTTCGACCTTGGCGGCGAGCACCGGCGGAGCCTGCGGCTGCTGCTGGCCCTCCACGGAGCCCCGGCGCTGGTGCGCCTGCGCGCGCTTGAACGCGGCGACGAGCGCGTTCGACAGCGTGGGCGCGTGGTGTGCGCCGTGGTGGAACATGGCGGCGGCGGGGCCCGCAGTCGGGAGGCGGTTAAGCGCGACGTTGAAGCAGAGCTCGAGCGCCTTGCATTGGAGCGGGTGGGAGTGGGACTGGAGGCAGGCGGCGCGGAGGAGGCCAGCGGCCGAGAGCATGGCGCTGGCGACGTGGAGCGGGGTCACCTGCGCGTGGCCGCGCCGCCGCGCCAGGGTCACCGCCTGCCTCACCACCCCCGCCGCCTCCGCCGCCAGCGCCTGCTGCACCGCGCAGCCGCCGGTTCGCATCTTTGCAGTTGCAAGAAACGTACGGCAAGTGGCTAGTACTAGTACCCGTGGTTGTTCCTGAATCCTACTGCTACCTACATGTTCTCTTCTGGTTATACCCGCTGTATCTTATACCAGTCCAACCATGTGTCATGGCAGAATGAGTAAGCTATAGTATGGGAATTTCGGGATTGTCCTTGTCTGCAGTTTGTTGTGGTGGTGTCACTCACAGATTGGGATCTCTCTCTCTCTCTCTCTCTCTCTCTCTCTCTCTCTCTCTCTCTCTCTCTCACTAGTGTGCATTGGAGAATTTAGTAATCTTCTTTACGTGTAGGGCAGGTCAAATTGGCTGGTAGTGTCCTGTGTGCTCCTGCTATGGAATGTGCAACGCATGTGGGGCTAAAAGCCATGCATACCTACACATTCCCTCCCACTCTCCGGAGCTGGATTTGGAAACGATGATGTGGCGCTACATGTATAAAAAGCATTATTTCCCGTATACAGTAAAGTCCTTTGTACATGCATGGACCTTGTCCTCATGCATATTGCAGTACTTTCATATATCGTAGATATGTACGTAGCATGGAGTTTGTTTGAGCGCTCGTTGGTAACACAGCTGACGCACAATCTGTACCTGGGTCGACAAAAAAAAGGAAAACCGCGTCAATTAATCCTTCCTTCCCATCCCAATTCCATGCTCTTCTCCCGAGAATTTTTTTTTAAAATATGCGAGAAATCATAAATTACAAAAATAATGTAAAAAAATTACACAAATATACTTCTATCGTCGTTTCAAATGTATTTGTCACTAGTGTAAATAGCGATAAAGCCTCTATCACAATTTGAAATGACGATAAATATACTTTTCGTCGCCAATTGGAATGACGATTGATATCCCACGCCCTCTATCGCCAATCTAATTGGTGATAGAAAGCAACACTTAAAGCCACCGCGTGGCTGGCTGAGGCTACTGTGGCCAAATCCAATCGCCCGAGCGAAAGAGAAGAAAAAGAGAGGAAGAAAAGAGAACAAAGCAAAGGGAAGAAGAAGAAGGTGGAGAAGAAGAGGAAAGCGAAGGGAAGAGGAGAGTAAGAAGAAGAAGAGGAAGGGAGTCACATCAAAATTTGAAGGTTCGATTTTTAATCTCGTAAATTATATTTTAAAAACTTAATTTAGCAAATCAAAGTAATTAGATTTGTAGATATTTAGTTATGTAGATATTTGAAGACTAGTAATATTTTTATAAATATATGTAGAGATTAATAGTATTTGTGTAGATATGTTTAGATTATTAAGGTTTTCGTATATATGTGTAGATTAATACTACTGATGGAGTTATGTGTAGAATTGTTTCAACCCTTTAGTTGAAAGCCACGAGAAGAGTTGATTAGTTGAAAGCTCAAATTTGTGGATTGAGAGGTTTAAACCCTTGAGTTAGAAAAACTCATTATGTCCGAGTTGAAAGTCCAAATCCACGAGTTGAAAGCTTTTCGACCTAAATGTCCATGTTTTCATCTTGAAAGCTTGAAAGTCCTCCATTTATTTTGAATTGAAATTTGGTTATTTTTGTTTGAAAGTTTGGATTTAGCTGAGTTTAGAGGAGGAGGAGGAGGGAGCAAAACAACTGCAGAGGAAGATCAGGACGAGTTGCATGCAGTCCCTACAGGAATCATTCGCATGATCAGAAACTAATGTGCATGCGCGTTTTAGCTATTTCGTTGCTTCACTCTTGGTGTGCGTGGACCTCAGCATCGATCTCAGTTGTTTCATGCATGTATGCGCGCGCGCGCGTGTAACGTGTATTAGTGCGCGCGTAGATTCAGGCCCACCTATATATAGAAAGAAGCAGTGCAGTACGTAGATACAGAGTGAGTTGCTTACTATGCAATACGTAGACCGTAAAAAAAAAAGCTCGTTAATTAGGATTGAATCAAAATTGTTTCTATTACAGGTTTAAAATTGAAATGGGTCTATCTCGAATGAAAAATATTAATGATACTCGGCTTAACAGTGACTCGTTAGCTTGAATTTAAATTTACCATTTAAACAATAAATAAATGATTTTATGTCAAATTACGTCGATTTCACCGTAATAGCACGTTAACTTAAGCTTCGTGGCCAGCCCTAGCGATGTTGCACGCATGCAACTGTTGATCAAGTACATGGTGCATGGAGCTAGCTAGCTAGCAACTGGCCCTTGGTCTGCGGCTCTGGTCTGCCACGAGATACTAAAATCGGGAACCGTGTACGGCCTTCCTCTTTTATCAACTGTCTCCGGCTCGAAAAGAAAAGGGCCGAGCCTGAGAGGAATAAAGCTGTTCCTGTGAATCTGTCATCTGTAGCTACTGTATGATCTATTCATCCTCTCGTGCTTCAGTGTTCTTGCGTAGTTGTGTTGTGCTCGGGGTTTATCTTTTCGTTCAGAGATTTTCGAATAATAAGTGAAATTTGATAATCGCTAAAATCGAGTCGAAAATCGTAAAAATCGCATAAATTTAAAACCAGATTTTTTTGAATGAACAGGAACAGCTTTATTCCTCTCAGGCCTGTGAATCTGTCATCTGTAGCTACTGCACGATCTATTCATCCTCTCGTGCTTCGGTACTGTTCTTGCGTAGTTGTGTTGTGCTGCATGCATGCAATTAAGCGAGCCAGCCTGCCAAACCCCATGGCTGACAGAAAGAAGCGATGGCATGCTAGCTAGCTTCACCTCTCAACCTCTTGGGTTTTACAGCATGCAAACAGATGCGGTGGAATAGATTGATGTGAAAAGTTTTCGAGAAAGAACTGTGCGTTTGCATATTTCGATGCAAATGATAAGTACAAGAATTTCAATAGATTACGGTATTAGTAAACTTCTATTTACTTTAATTCCAAACATAATTAATAACCAGATGGTAGCAATGTTATATAAGTATATGCATGAATACTGAAACATGATATTCCATAATATCAAAGCATAAGAGCTCGTAATCAAGTATATAGGCATGCATAAAAACAACAATGAACAGTAACAGTGCATACAACTAGCAAAAAAAGCTCAAGTTGTTTAGATATTTAATTTGTTCTTAGACTGCCTTAATTAAAAGACCTCCTCACCACTAGGAACAAATCATAGATTAATTTGTGACAACCTTCATAATCAGATTTACAAGAAACAGATTTCAATACTTGACTGTTAATTATAACTCAATCAATTGATTACCTTTGATCATGTATATATAAGAATCAAACTCAAGAAGAGACTACTGATCATGAATTTAATATTGCCAACGACAACAACTGATTAACCAAAAATAGCAAGTAAATGTGTACCGGTAAGCGGCATGAACATGCATGCAAAGTCCTACAATTAAAAAACAATCACGACTTTTGCATTGAATAGTAAATACCGAAATCAGGATACTCACAAAGCACTGATTTTGGTCAGTGTAAAAGAGACTAGACTCGTCAAAGACGATGTCCCATAAAACAATATTTTCGTTGTACTATCACAGACTCACTAGCGATTGTTTCGGATATACAAAGTAGCAAACCACCAAGTGAGACAGATCACCAAGAGGTCTCGAGATGCTGCAAAAGATGCTCAAAGCCACATAACAGCTTCCCGGTCGAGAAAGACCATGTCGAACTACCAGTAAGCCACGAATGAGTTGCTCCAAAAGCACCACTGAACCAAACAAGATCCACCACAGAACCGGGTCACCAACCAATAAGCATGGTTGGCTACCAATCCTAACAATAGAGAGCTCCTCTTGTACCTCAGCTCCCCAAGGAACCCTCAAGCCATCGGCCTTGAACACCTTTCTTACCCACCTCGGGTTACTCGCGAAAGCCGCACCCACGATATGAATTGAGCACAGATCGGTGCCATGGACCACAAGAGGATGTTGGGAAAGCAGGTACCATGCGGGAGCTCAACTGGAAGATGATGAATTAGAAATCGACCAAAGAGGAAGGTTTTGGAAACTCTATGTTTCAAAGAGGAGTACTCACCTCCAAATAAATGGAGCACAGGAGAAGGAAGCGGATGGGCAATGGCCGCCGATAACGCCGCATCTAATCACCACTTGCGGAAGGCCGGCACCGCACGAAGCGGTCATCACCGCCTCTGCCTCCCCAAGACCTATTCGCCCCCAAGCCTCGGTCTGGGGCTAGGGCACCAAGCATCGGTGACTTAGCCTCAGCTGACGGGCCGGCTGGCCCAGTTGGCCAATTCCTCTTCTTCTTTTTTTCCCTTTTTCGAAACTTGATAAAAATCGAATTACTACAACATTCACCGGTGCATATTTGCATATGCATGCCTGCAACTTTCTTTCGGTCAAAACAAGCTGGTCCTGAGGTTTTCAGTCAAAAGTCACCTTGGTCTGATCTCTACCGATGGTCCAAAAGCCACACGAAAGACAGTATTCATGATTATAACCAAAATAATTAGAAGAAAAAAAAACACCATGCAAATGCAGTAAAAAGAAGTGCCTGTAGGGAAAAGAAAAAAATAAAGATGGGGAAAAGCATCAAAAGAAAAAAGAAGAAGAAAAAAGGGAGAGATAGCGGTAAAGAATTCAGAGAGACATACATACACACTGAAGATCAGTTCCGGGTGCATCAATACTCTGCTTCTTTAAGATCTGCCCATGGCAGGTTAACGGGGGGGGAAAAAAAAGGTGTCCTCTTTCAATTCGTCTCCCTTCTTCATGATGAACGAAAGGCTTTATTGATCGGGTTTGATTTATTCGTCTTTTCATAAAGCAAAGGCATAGATAGATAGACATCAAAAGCACTTATACGGCATTTTCTGATCAGGCGCTCAAAAGCAGCCGCATCTAACTAAACTAAGCTAGCATCCATATCTCTGCTGCTCGTTTTAGGCAAAAAAAAAAAAACTTTTTGATGAACTTGTGTATGATGTCCCTTCCATTAACTCCCTTCGATCTGCTGGCAAATTGAATAAGCAAGTTTAGAATTCTACAGATACTATGCTTCTCACATAGTGTGGTCTTAGTAGAGGAAAACTCGAAAAATTCGGGATTGGTCGATGAAGAAAGTACAAACCTTATCTCAGGTTTTAAAAACCGGCGAAAACCGCTCTGATTTGAAAAGCAAAATCACTCGGTTTACCGATCAAATTTAAATTCAAAAATTTCAAAAAATTTATTCAAACATTCACTAAAATTAGTATTAATAGTTTTATGACCTTTGGCGTAAATATTTTTTGAAAAAACAAAGTTTGGAGATGTTTTTGAGACATTCAAAATGTAGAAATTAGAAAATCCAAAAAAGAAAAAAGAAATTAGAAGTGATCCAATTATATTGATTGATTTTCTTATGGATGGCCAATCTTTAAATAATAATGCTGATTTAACGTAAAAGAGCTCTTATTTGAACAGAACACAAAGCATCCCATAGTTCATAATGTATAGCAAGTTTAAGCTAGTCTTTCTGTTGAGTATAATCGGCATAACCAAAACAGCGGTACACTAAATATATAGGCAAACATTTTATGCTCCTATACTAAAACTCAATTCAGAAAGTTAAACATCTCGGCCCTCGGGCTCAAGCTAAACAGAAACAAAAGTCAGTGTCGCTTAGCACATCACACTACGATCAGGACAAAAGATCAATTAATATTGTTGCTCGAAAAATAATGCTAATGCTAAATATTGTGATTCATTTGGTGAATTGGATGCTCTGCGACAACATTGAAGATGATATAGCCTTTAATGGCTTTTTACAAATTTTACAATATTATTTTTCAGTTTTTTCTAAGTTTTTTGCATTTTTCCTTTTTAAAGGTTTTTCGCCGAAACCGCTCTAAATTCGAGCCTTTTCGAGCGGTTTTTGTCCAAAAACTACGAAAATCGCTCAGCGGTTTGACCAGATTTTAAATTCATTTGATTTTCCTTTCCAACCGTTCAATTTTCAATGAATTTCGAGCGATTTTTCATGAATTTCGATACCGTTGGGTCATCAAAATTCGAGGTCAAAACGATATTGTTAACCCTGCCCCTATCTTATCAACTGGCAAGCACAAACATTCTTTGAAAAATAGGCAAAAACAAACATTCGGTTCCAGTTTTCAACACGATTTCAACCGGGAAAAGGTCGTGCTGGGCTTGGGCTGTTCCAAAACTTTCTGTTGGGTGAAAGATTTCAGACCGTATAGAACATTCGGCCGGTTTTTACAAACGGCCAGACCAGGCTAATGTTGTGTGTGCCCACTCTGATTGAAATACTCGAGGATCCTAACGTACTGGGCCTAGGCCGACGCTCCGCTGTCACATCTTGCGACCCAAGTAGTGCAGGATGTTTTTTTACTCTTGCATGCTATTCTTCGTAGAATCGTAGATGTACATGAGGATAAAATGGCAAAAATGCATGCCAATGTAAGTTGCCGTGATTACTATTTAACACCTTGTTACTTTCTGTTTGTAAAAAAAAAAAAGAGCAACACCACCTCGGTGACTAGATTGATCTGGTTTGACTGTCGCTCTCGTCTGGCTCCTCGGTCTAGCTAGTTTGATGTCAAGCCTAGCTCATATGGTTCCCCAGCCTGCTCTGCATCGATCGACAGGTTTGCTCCTTCGCTACGTAAGTACGTGCTTAACTTGCTGGCTTGCGGCCATGCACTATCTTCTTGTGGCGTCGGTGTAAGTAGCGGCGGAAACCTACTTTCATTCTTCTTATAAGGATGCATATGTACCACAAAGTTTTCACGCCCACAGTGCAACTGCAGTAATCCGTTGTGGATCATTCAATCCACACATCTAGACATCGCTGTCCGGTACACTACGGGTGTGTTTGGTTACCTGCACCATCCTAGCTTGTTTCGTATGAACCATCCAGGCTAGCCTTGGCCTGACTGAGTGGATGCAAGTTAAGTTGTTTGGTTGCTTGTTTGTGCATCTCATGGGCCTGGATTAGAGAGAAGTCTAATTTCTATGTTTTCTCCATCCTGTATGAGTGGGTGCAATTGCATCCACCTGGCCAGGATGAACAGGAAACCAAACATGCGTCTAATAGATACAGTTGCATCCACTCATGCGATTCAGGCACCATGCAGGCAACCAAACACACCCTACATGCATGTGTGGAGATAGTTCGTGCATATTGTCATTTATATCGTAGGAGTAGCGATGCAAACATATACACCTAATGAAACCCTACACGCCATCTAATTCACACCTTCATTATGAAGTGCTACGTCAGGCTTGATATGATTTATTTAAATAAAAACCATCGCTCAATTTCCCTACGTGCATACAACAAACTCATTAAATTCTCTCTTTAATAGTTAGTTATTCACTACAAGAAACAAGAATAGTGTCCTCGGCCGAAACATTTTTATCGTCGGTAAAAAAACCGACGACACAAAGTATGCCTCTATCGACGGTTTTAACGTAACCCGACGACATATATACACCAAGCAGGCCTGTGTCCTCGGCCGCCTAAACCCGCCGATATAGACCACAGTCTGTGTCCTCGGCCACATTAAACTCCGGGCCGACACAGCACTCCGCCTCAAACAGGGAGTATCGGTAGCGCGATGAAATTTGAATTTTAGATCCCGCCAACACAGGCTGTGTCCTCGGCCTCATTAAACCCGCCCACACAGGCACTCCGCCTCACAAGCTGTGTCCTCGGCCTCATTAAACCCGCCGACACAGGCACTCCGCCATGTAGGACCAACCTGCAGGATGCTTAGGCCCACCAAAGGGCACGTAAGACTGCTTTATCGTCGGAGAGAAACAAAAGACGATAGAAATAAGTCTATGTCCACGGCATAAATGTCGCGACGACAGATTAAATTTTGTCAACCGTTTAATTTTAGCTGACGACAATAGTAATTCCAGATTAATTCAGAAAATCTTTTTGAAAATCTTTTTGTTGTTTTTAAAATTAAGAAAAATTAAATAGAGCTTTTAGAATGGTTTGTTAGGTAACATACATCTATATGACATGTAACTTTTTATTATTTAATTAATTGGTATGTTACGGCGCTATGTGTATGTCTCCGTACGTACTACGTGTCGAGTACATTGAGTAGAACCTTGTGACGATCCAACGCAGACCAATTGAAAGAGTGAGGAATGACCTGGAATAGGCTGTGAGTGTTGTAAAACCTTTAAATGACCGTACAAATGTCTCGTTCGACCCGTCGTAGGCGACAAAAATATCGAAGAACGTACGGCCGGTGGTGATGACTCTGTTACTCTCCTTGAGTTTTCAGATGAATTTGTTGTGACGATGAAATGCCGGGCGAAAGAAGAGCGAGCAATTAGCTGGAATAGGTTGTGCATGTTCTAAAAACCTTAAACTGGCCTTAAAAATCTCGGGAGAAAGAAGAGCGAGCACGACCTGTGTTCCCAGTATCTGACGGTGGGCCCATGAGTGCTGTCAGGTTCACGGCAAAAAAATGTTACCGACGACACAAGTTGAACCTGTGTCGATGGTGATCATTTGTGGCATTGTATTGGTGAATGCGAATGTGGTAATGTGTGTGAAATTATATGTTGTGATTGTTCTGGGAAATTGGGGATATAAAAATTGGGAATGGGGTTTTTGCGAGGTTAAAATTGGATTTTTTTTTAAATTCGCAGTATTTTTTTTTACAACCTGTGTCCTCGGCTCTAACCATGCCGACGACACAAGATAGCCCTGTGTTCCGCACCGTAAGGGGTCTGTGGTCGTCGGGTTACAAATTTCGTGCCGAGAACACAGATGTCCACTCTGTGTCTGCGGCTTTAACTATGCCGACGACACAAGATAGCCCTGTGTTACGGCACTGGAAAGGGGTCTGTGGTCGTCGGCTATAGCCTGTGCCGAGGACACAGATGTAGCTTCGATTGTTGCTAGCTAGTAGGTAGCTAGTTCGATCTTGGATCCAACTATTAAAATTGGACACTTAGTTAAAATTTGAAGCACCCATATCATAGTAAAATTGAACACTTAGTTGAAATTTGAAGCATCCATGCCATGATAAATTCAAAGTATAAGAATACTAAAATTAGAGTGTTGGTCATTTGTGAGGTTAAGAGGAGGGGGACACGTTATATTTCAAATGTGATCATACCAACACTCTGGTACTAGATCATATAAGAATTCTGAAGTTAAACGTGCTTGGGTGAGAGTAGTATTAGGATGGGTGACCTCATGGGAAGTGCTCATTTGCATTAAAATCAGTGGTAGAACTCACTAGTTAAGCGTGCTTAGGCGAGAGTAGTACTAACTAGGATATGGGTGAGGGCTGATCTCTTGGAAAATATCTTCGTTTTTGTGTTTCAAAATGTCAGAATATTACATAAAAGTATCAGTGTTATCAGTGGCGGTTTTTCTTTAGAACCGCCACAAATAATGCGTTATCCGCGGCTTTAACTATGCCGACAACATAAGATAGCCCCAGGTTCTGGCACTAGAAGGGGTCTGTGTCGTCGGCTATAGCCCAGGCCGAGGACACAGATGTCCACTCTGTGTCGGCAGCATTAATTAGGCCGAGGACACAGATGTCCACTCTGTGTCGGCAGCATTAATTAGGCCGAGGACAGAAGTGTCTCCTCTGTATCGGCAGCTTTAAGTTCGCCGACGACAAATGTCTGGGTGTCGGGTCGACCCGGATGGCATCTGTGTCGTCGGGATTTATTGTGGCCGTGGACATAGGTTGGTTGTGTCGTCGACTCTGTGTCGTGGGACTTGTGTCGTCGGGAGGCCGACGACAGAGCCCTGTGTCGGCGGTTTTGGCATCTGTGTCGTTGGTAAAAGTCGAGGACACTGAGCAAGATCCTTGTAGTGACTATTTTAAAACTACTAACTTATAAAAATGTCACTTTGGAATCCAAATTACATTATCAATGGTTCAAACGGTGAAAGAACTATGTTGTCATTTCAAATGACAGTAGAAGGCTATTTCTGAAATTTTTTACAAAGCATTTATTTATGTAATATTAAGTAAAACTTTTATGATGTTTTCCAACGAAGGCCCGAATCGTATAACCGGAACGTGATTGAGCTCAATCGTGCCATGAAAAGGTGATTATTGTATCTTTACATTAAAAAAATAAGATAGTGTTGCCCGTAAAACGTTTGAAAAAATGTTTATTTTTTTAAAAAAATTGTTATTCTGGGCTCTATTCTCTCTCAAATCAAAGCTTACTGAATATGAGTCCAGTTGATCACATAAAATAACACTTAGCAAATTTCGGTACTTTTAGTTTTCTGTAAACTATATTGTTTATTTAAATAAAATAAAAAACAACTATACATCTAAACAGGACAGATGGGGGCACACTGATGCAGGAGGTCCTGCGCAGTCCTATACCGTACTGTTCTGGGAGTTTCCATGGTGCCCGTGTCCTATTGCAGTAGAGGGACATGGTAGATAACACTCATCGCCTGTCATACTACGTATATTAACATCGGGAGGAAGGGCCTGCCCACGTGTCCAAAGGTGGTTTTGCAAAAAGGCCCCTATGTTTCTCTAAATTACGAATAGGTCCTTGCGAATTTACGAAGAGGTCCTTTACGATTTTTTGTGAGAAGAAGAAAATTTTCCCCAGTTCGAGTTTAGGTCCCTCGCTCGCTACTTTACGGAAAGACCCTCCCGTTAAATACGAATCGCGAACGAGCCCTTTTCTAATTTTTCAAGATAGCGATCAGGTCCAAAAATATAACAAATAGGTCCCCGCTCTTTACATTCAGGTCCTTTCTCCGTTTTTCTTGAAAAAAATATTTTCGTCAACTGAAAGATGTGTGCTTTTTTCCCGGCTCGGTCTCTGAGGGTTCTGGAGCCTCAAAAAAATTTGAAAATACGTCTAGATCTATTTTTTCTCCGGAAAAAAAACGCAAAATCATTTTTCGTTCGTGCGCGCGACGTGTGCCGCGTTTACGGGTTTCTTGAGTCTCAAAAAAAATTTATAATACTTCTAGGTCTATTTTTTCTCCGGAAAAAGACCGCAAAATCATTTTTCGTTCCCGTGCACGTCATGCACCGCGCTTACGGGCCCAGGTTCTTTCTCAGTTTTCCCCGAGAAAGAACATCTAAGTCTACGGTTTCTCGAGCCTCCAAAAAATTTGAAAATACGTTTAAGTCTATTTTTTTGTCCGAAAAAACGCAAAATTATTTTTCATTCACGTGCGCGCCGTGCGCCGCGCTTACGGGCCTAGTTGCTATTACAGTCAGGAAGAAGACTAGGTTTATATTTTTGTTTGAACAGAGGCCAAAAAAAGAAAAGAAAAAAAAAACAGATGTGTAATAGGGTGAAATATACAAGGCTTCAGTATATATGCGTGCTAGCTCATACCTAGATATTCCAGTGGCCTAATTTGTTTGATTGTGGGAGAATCGGACGACTTCTAGGTTTCGGACCGGCCGGCGAGAATCAGCAATAATCAATGAGAATCAGGTTCTAGTCGGATTCTGATTCTATGTAGAGAGTATTTTTTGATTATAGGCGAAACTATTCAGACTCTTCCTGTTTGGTAAACAATTTGATTTTCTTTAAATAGAAGTTGTGTAGAAACTAAAACGAATAGGCCTATTATCTAAGTATAGTTTTTTTCGGTGCACTAGAGTAATAATCGGAAAGCCCATACCACTCAGGCTAGAATCTTTGGCCTATTTGAAACGCGGGAAATCAATATACAACAGTTCATTTCTCACTGCTCACTAGCCACTGGTACCTTCAAAAGTTATCATGTTTCGAGACTGTGTAAGAAGACAATAAAATTGGACTCTCCTTTCATTTATTTACCGGCAAATTAAATGAGCACACACATCGTGTAGAATTCAACAACTACGCTTCTATGCAAACAAAAGCTAACCTTATTGTTGAATCGCACATCGGAGCTGAGCTGGGTTCAATTGCACTAATCTATCTAGCTATTCTTATTCTTTGTCGAGGGAGTGCCAAACAATCGTATTGTTTCTGCCGACTGATTCTGTGATGCAGAGTACTGGTTCTTATCATCAGATACAGGGCCGGGGTTAGACTATCTCCAGCAATTTCCCTTCATTCCATTTCCTTCCCCATATTCATTCCCTTTATTTCCTACCATCTCCAGCAGCATCCCCTCAAGGGATTAGTGAAGGGATTGGAGAGAGAATCCCTTTCTAAAGGGATTCACTGTTTGAATCCCTTCCGAAGAGAATCGTGAAGGGAATCCGCTGGAGCACTTAGGATCTGTTCGTGAAGGGATTTGGAGGGGAAGAGAAGCCGCTGGAGATAGTCTTAGCATTACTGACATTCATGTGGAAGACTTCTCCTAGCTTGTGTGTGTGTGATGGGACTCCCGGGAGTAAAAAGTATTTTTCATATATATATATATCCCATATATTCTGCTTATACACTTAAAGCTGTATAGCATGCGCAGTTTTATACCCCACTCTGATATGAAGCCGTTGGGCCCTTGAATTGAAACGTACGCAGCAGAGGAGGAATTATTAGGAGTTTGCACAACTCGGCACAGCCTTCTCACATAGTGAGTGACATTGTCCAAGTATCCTGTTGTAGTCGGGAGCGCAAGCACAGCCGGCAAGTGCCGTTCAGATACCTTGGAACAGTTTGGTTCTTTGCGTGTGCTCAATAAGCTTTCAGGTCAGTAGATCGGCACTACCGTCGTTTGGGTACGGTAGTGCCGCAGCCTGAGTCCATTAGTGCTATAGGTCGGAACTACTGCCCACCGGGGCCGGTAGTGCCGATTGCTGACTAAAAACTTAAATTGCTTCAATTTGAAATTTAATTTAAATCAAACTCAAACTTGAGCATTCCTAGCTCAAATATAATCAAATACTCATTACAAACACGGATAGACTTCCGCATGGTCTTTCATTTTGCCAATGTGGCTGATGATGTGGACGAATACATGGTAGTGACACAGCAAATTAAATATATAAAACTATGTGGATGTTTCTCTTACATATAGACCCATCGATCGATTTGTTGAGTCATCGCCATGTTTTTTGCCACATCATTCGTCATGAAAAAAACCACCTCCAAAATCATCCAATGGTTATTTAGACGGTTTTACATAGTCCAGGTGATTATTTGAATGGTTTTATAGCTTAAGGGTAGAGTAGATGCAGCTCGATAGTTCAGGGTCAAGTAGACTTTTCCCTAAATAAAATGATTTAGCAAGCACAGAGTAACTTAAATTTCAGGTGGCGCGCGCTGTCCAAGAGTTTACCTTGCCTGAAGCTGAAAATTCTTTTCAATACTTCAATATATATTAATTCCGGCGAAGGCGTGAAGTATGTACGTACGTACGTACGTATCACAGTTTATGCACGAAGGTCGTCTCGAAATCATGAAATGGGCGGATCGTTGCAATATTAAATCATAAAACTATATGCTATACTGGTTTGCACACTGCTAGCTAGGCAATTCCCTGATGTATACACGTCGCCTTCTCCATGATATGATCGCATTGCGTGTATCGATACAGCTTTGAATCTCGTCTTCTTTTTCTGCTTCCTTTCCGTTCACCATTGGCGCTGTTTGTTTAATTCAATACCTTATTTATAACCGTACGCATTGATACGGGATAATTGATCGGTCGTCGTTGCCAATTGTCTTTAGCTGACCAGTCGTAGATGCCACACCTTTTACACCACGTCACAGGCACTTCTCTATTCGCCTTATTATGCTTGGAAGAGCTAGCTTGTGGGCTACTGTTGTATGGCTCAACCTCACCAGCTGCCTACCGCTAGTCAAATTTTATTGTAATGTTACACAATCATTAGTTCATTAACCTGCAGCATCGCGGGACGTGCGTAAACCATGTATAATTATCTTAACAGCGATGTATGTCTGGGCCCACATTGTCTGCAACAAACTAACTACTACGACTACTGCGTGTTGTTGTTTTTGTTAGGAAACTGATTACGTATCCTATATGGACTCTACCTTATCTCTAGCAGAACCGCTATATATAGGAGGCAGGGGCTACCCCTTTGTACAGACAAGCATACAGAATAATAAAGCAGGCCCGTTCCTCCTCATATTGTGTCTCTCTTTCTCCCTGTCTATTCTCCATTTGAGATCTATTAGGCAACCCCGGACTATTCGATAGCGAGGTTGTCTAACACGTTATCAGCACGAAGCTCTACCCGGAGATAGATTGAAAGGTGAGAAAAAGGTGAGAACGAGGATTGAATCTAATCACTCGTTATATCTGTACATGCATCTAATTCTTGTAGCACGAAGCTACAATGCACAGCTAATAGCGCGATCTGTGGCACGAAGCCATTACAGTATATGAAATTACAAGATCGGCACGAAACCGTCATCAATTGCAGCCGCATCGACTCGAAGCAAAGTAACCGCGGCTCGAAGCCGCTCCGTCGGCCAAGACTGCAGCGCGCCGCCCTTGGTCCGCACCCGAAGCTTCGCGCGCCACTAGTCGCCGGATCGTTGGCCAAGGAATCCAGTACATGGCATGAAGCCGTGGCCGTCGCGCACGAAGCGCGGGCTCCTCGTCGCGCACCAGCATGAAGAAGCGTTGCCGGCACCCGGTCCAAAGGCCTTCGTATGAAGCATCACCAGCCGCACGAAGACACCAGACGACTAGCGCTCGAAGCGCCCCTAGCACTGCGCCGGAGTTCGATGTCCCCCGACGCCGCGTCGAGCTGCCACCAGGCTGATGCCAGATTGCTGCCGCGCCGGGCGTCGCGACCGTTGCTACCGGGTGCTGCCGCGTCGAGCGTTGTCGCCTGCACGTGTCAGCGCAGATGGCTACCACACCGCCGCCGCATGACGCTGCCGTGCCGAGCCGCGCTACCGACACCGCCTGTCGACCTTGCCGTGCAGCGGACGCGTCGCCCGCCGTACTCCTCTTCGGCTCATCCTCCCCACCGCGCAAGAAGCGCCTGCTGCTCGCCCCGCGTGCGGTAGTCCGCCCGAGCCGGCCGGACTGGCTCCTTTGTTTTGGATTTGAAGTCCATCTAGATCGGCAACAAGAAGAAGCCTCCTTTTGACTTGAAGTATGGACTCATCTCTGTTTGGAAAACAGAATTGAAATCAACGTGAGGTCCAATTCAGTGATGAAGCTCTGGGCCCAATCAACCGTATTGAATCGGGTTGAATCCCGTGGAGTCCGGATGAAAAGCAGAGAGGCGCGAATTTACTCTTTTGCCCCCCTTGGATTTCTATTCATTTTCTTTTCCGAAAGACCATTAGTTAATTCGGAAAATTGATTAGAAAGTCCAGTAAATTCTGAAAATTGACAGAAAAATATGAAAATTCCCAGAAAACTGCAGAAAATTTTATGGCTTTGTTTTAATTTATCTTAGCCTTATTTTCTGCATTCGTGAATATTTGCATTTATTTTTGCAATAATTGCCATGCATAGAATATCGGAAATTTCTGAGAATTTATTTCCGTATTTATGAATTTATGAATTGTGCAATTATTGTTTATTCTGAATTTATGAATTAGTCATGTTGATATTTGCTAAAATTAAAATTTTCTGTTGTACAATAATTCTGAAAATTGCTTGGAAATTAGCAGAAATTATGAAAAATACTAGGAAAATTCCAGAATATTTCATACGGCATTTTATGAGAAACTGAGTGGTTGGGATTTGATTTAGGTAATGAATAAACAGACATGTGATAATTGGTGTCTAGGAAAACACACATGAGGCTTGGTTCTTTAATTGGCACCCGGAAACGGGAAGTGCTCCCTCCCTCATGTGAGCCCTAGGGGCAGGTTGACCTGGCCAAGAGTCGAATTGACGGAGATATTCGTTACCTGTTTTCGCTCCCAACCAACGAGAGTTACATAAGTTGTAATTAGTATTACACCGCATTTAATTTATGTGGGTTTTTTTTTCCGTATTTATGAATATTTATGAATCTGTGTATATATATGAATTTTGCAGTTATGAATACTGTATTTATGAATCCTGCATTTATGAATCTCGCACTTATGAATTTTGCATTTATGAATTATGAATCTTGTACTTATGAATTTTGCATTCATCTTTGAATATATGAATCTTGATATTATTGCTTTCTTTTAGTTTGCTGGAAACTCATGAGAATTCAATTATGCATTTTATTGAATCTAGCAGCCATTTCATATTAGATTACACGTAGTAATCTAATGGAAGAACCTTATGAATGTGCAAAGGTGTGGCATTATCTAACGTGAGTTTTGAAGAAGCTGACATGAATTGTCGAATTATCTCACATAGACATCGATTGCATAATGAATAGTAAGCTCTCGAAGAGCATACTTTTTCTCATGAATAGAATTACAATTTATTCTTTATTCCAAAGATTCTTTCTTTACAAGCAATTTTTTGAATTACTTAGCCACTTTATGATTAGAATTATTTTTCTTTTCATCTAGAAATCGTAGCGCCCAATGGAGGAAATATGCATTGTTGATAGTGGCACAACAAATACCATCTTAAGAGAGTCGAAATACTTCCGCACGATCACGAAGAACGCTGAAGGATTACGACTATCGCAGAAGCGATACGCATATAATAGGCTCAGGAAGAGCCACAATTATATTGCCAATGGGTACAACTTTGGTAATTGAAGAAGCCCTCTTGTACCCTGAATCAACCCGCACTCTCTTAAGTTTCAAAGATATCCGCGCCAATGGGTTTCACGTAGAAACCAATGAAGAAAATGGCAAAGAACACTTGTGCATTGTGAAGCACGCGGAATATGGAAAGATGGTACTAGAAAAATGTCCCTCATATGAATGCAGGTTGTACTACACGAAAATCAATGCACACGCAGTTATATATTTCTTTGAAGACTGTCTTTAGAAGCTCTGAATTATTTGCTTTATGGCATTGTAGATTAGGTCATCCTGGTCTTAGATTGATGAGAAATATAGTTAACAACTCACAAGGTCATGGCATTAATGTTAAGAATTTCCCGAATCACGAAGATTTTGTGTGCCATGCATGTGCCACCGGGAAATTAATAACTAGACCCTCTGTTATGAAAGTGCAACATGAAATCCCTGCATTCCTGGAACGCATTCAGGGGGATATTTGCGGCCCGATTCAGCCTTTGTCAGGGCCGTTTCGATACTTTATGGTGCTCATTGATGCTTCCTCGAAATGGTCGCATACATGTTTGCTGTCAACAAGGAATCATGCATTCGCAAAGTTGATCTCGCAGATTATCAGAATTAAGAATGCTTTTCCTGATCATCGTGTGAAGTCCATTCGATTGGACAATGCCGGCGAATTTACTTCCAAGGCATTTGATGATTACTGTACAGCAACGGGAATAACTGTTGAGCACTCTGTACCGCACGTCCATACGCAAAATGGGCTAGCTGAAGCACTAATAAAGAGGATTAAGTTCATTGCCAGACCGCTCTTGCAGAGTTGTAACTTGCCCAACACTTGTTGGGGACACGCAGCCTCGCACGCGAAGCACTCATCAATTATAGACCATCGGCCTACAACATCCATTCACCTATGCAACTAGTGCAAGGGGTCATCGAAGATTTCCCATCTTAGAAAATTTGGTTGTATGGTATATGTACCTATACCACCCCAATGGACTGCAATGGGCCCTCTCCGCAAGTGCAGGATATCGTTGGTTATGAGAGTGCATCCATAATCAGGTATTTGGAACCCATGATTGAGACTTACACACACCCGATTCGATTGCATCTTTGGCGAGGACCATTTCCGTCATTAGGGGGAGAGAATCAACCATTGGATGAAAAATGCCGGAAATAGTATGGCATTCCACTGGGATCCCCGCGCATGACCCTCGCACTAATGAAGCAAATCAAGAAGTCCAGAATATAATTGATTAGCAGAATTTAGCAAAAGAACTGCCTGATCATTTTGTGATCTGAAGAGCGTTTTTAAGTCTCATGTACCAGCAAGTTTTGCAGCAGAGAGGGTGGTAATACCAAAGAAAAGAGAAGGTATCCCTCGTCCTGTTCAAAGGACTCAAATAAAAAGAACAGGAGATCGGCTTCTCAAACCCAAAGTATCAGGAGACGTGCTGGGAAAGCTGGGCGAGAGGACTTACCACACCAATCACAAAAGTGCCCCAAAGCAAGAAGGGGAGCAGTTGAGACTGCCTTTGGAAAGAAGCTTTGTCGAAAAGGCAATTCCAGATTTGAATCTTCAATTGGAAGAAACACTTGAGAAATAATGTGTGCGCACACATTGGAGGAGAAAAACTAAAGGAACTTGCTTCTGGAATGGGAAATAGCAATGAAGAGCAAGTAGAAGTGCACGAAGCACCCCATGATGAAATGGCCATAAACTTTGTAATAACGGGAGAATCAATGAATAGAGCAACAGCCAATGTCGATGCATACTTTGCAAAGAAGATTGCCACGATCATTAATCATGATCCCGAGCCCGCATCTCTCGCAGAGTGCAAGAAAAGGCTCGATTGGGAAGATTGGAAGAAGGCAATCACCGCAGAGTTAGTCTCTCTGAACAAAAGAGAGGTGTTTGGGCTTGTGCAGCACGCCTCCCCATATAAACCCCGTAGGTCACAAATGGGTTTTTGTTCGCAAGAGAAACGAAAACAATGAAGTTGTAAGGTACAAGGCAAGGCTTGTCGCTCAAGGTTTCACTCAACGTCCTGGGGTTGATTATGAAGAAACCTATTCTCCGGTCATGGGCGGAATTACCTTTAGATACTTGATCTCAATGGCAGTCAACTTGAAGTTGAAAATGAAGCTAATGGATGTTGTCACAGCATATTTGTATGGAAACTTGGATTCGGAGATATACATGAAAGTACCGGAAGGTATCCCTATCCCGAACCAAGACAGAGCAAACAGAAACCTATACAGTGTGAAATTGGAGAAATCACTGTATGGACTGAAGCAGTCAGGAAGAATGTGGTACAATCGCTTAAGTGACTTTCTTTGCAAGAAAGGCTACACAATGAAGATTGTCCATGTGTGTTTATACAACGATCCCAGAATGGATTTTGTATAATCTCCGTCTATGTAGATGACTTGAACATCATTGGGACGGATGAAGAAATTGAAGAAGCATGCACATACTTGAAATCTGAGTTTGAAATGAAAGACTTGGGTAAAACCAAGTTCTGTTTAGGCTTGCAGCTTGAACATGTCCAAGGCGGAATCTTGGTACACCAAGCATCCTACACGCAGAAAGTGTTGGAGAGATTTGGCTTTGAAAAGGCATACCCGCAAAGACCCCAATGGTGGGAAGGTCACTCCAAGCAGACCTAGACCCGTCTGAGGCCTAAAGAAGAGGGGAGGAAGTCCTGGGAGCGGAATTCCCATACTTGAGTGCAATTGGAGCGCTCATGTACCTTGCGAATAGCACTAGGCCGGACATTGCGTCGGCCGTGAATTTGCTAGCGTGACAAAGGCGTAACCCACCAAAAGGCATTGGAAAGGGGTGAAGGACATCTTCCGTTACCTTCAAGGAAGCAAAGACCTCGGCTTGTTTTACGAAGAAACAATGAATTGAATTTAGTTGGCTACGCCGATCTTTGGTACCTATCGGACCCGCATCTTGGCAAGTCACAACCGGGTATGTTTTCCTGCGGTGGAACAGCAATTTCTTGGAAGTCGTCTAAGCGGACTCTTGTCTCGACATCGACTAACCACTCGTAAATCATTGCATTATATGAAGCCTCTCGGGAATGTGCATGGCTTGAAGAATGGTTCACCACATCCGTAAGTCATGTGGTCAGAACATGGAACAAACCCCCACTATTATCTATGAAGATAATGCGACTTGTGTTGCACAAGTACAAATGGGATATGTGAAGAGTAACCTTACAAAGCATATCAACCCCAAGTTCTTTTATGCTCATGAAATGCATAAGATGAGCGAGATAAAGATCTTGCATACTAAGTCGTGTGAAAATCTCGCAGATTTATTCACTAAGTCACTCCGGCATCTTCCTTTGAAAGATGTATTAGAGGAATCGGGATGATGAGGCTTAGAGAAGTGCAGATTTCAGGGGAGATTTTTCACATACTCCTACATAAATCTCAAACATGAAGTTTGAGTACCCAACGTAAATCTTGAAGATTAACATTGAAGTTTGGGTGGATTGTACTCTTTTCCTTAAGTAAGTTTTTCATTGAAGTTTTCTTACGTAAGGTTTTTGATGAGGCAATCCGTGCAACACAACAGCGTGTGCTATGTACTCTTTCTCCAATTATTTTTCCCACTCGGGTTTTTATGGAGTTTTAATGAGGCATATGCATCTCGCGGTGAAGAGTCCAAGGGGAGTGTTAGGAAGCGATTACGTATCCTATATGGACTCTACCTTATCTCTAGCGTAACCGCTATATATAGGAGGCGAGGCTACCCCTTTGTATGCAGACAAGCATCTGAGAATAATAAAGCAGGCCCGTTCCTCCTCATATTGTGTCTCTCTTTCTCCCTGTCTATTCTCCATTTGAGATCTATTAGGCAACCCCGGACTATTCGATAGCGAGGTTGTCTAACAGTTTTTTTGGCTTGTTGACTCCACGCGATGCATGTTTCTTTAGGTGCATTTGTTGTTCTGATTTCCAACCAGTGTAGAAAGGTATTTAGGCCATGTTTGGATCCTGAGCTAATTGTTAGCTTGCTAAAAATTAACTCTAGTATATCCAAACAGGAAGACTAATAGGTGGACTAATTTTTAGCTAACCCTTCAGCTAACAATTAGCCCATTAGCTGATGGGTGGGAGCTAATTTGAACTAATAGCAGCTAACACGCTAGGAAAAGTCTGAAATACCCTCGCGCTGGTCTTATCCTCACTTCCTCACCGTACATCCGCTCACCAGCTGTTATGAGGGGCAGACATAACTTTTCTAAGAAATTAGCCCAACCATTAGCCATGTATCCAAACAGTCCTAGCATAATTTTAGATGGGCTAATTATTAGCTAACTAATAATTAGCTCTAGCCATTAGCCAACTAACAATTAGTTTTAGCTCATCTCAACAAGGCCTTACTCTCACTGATCATCTGACACATGGCTCGTCGAGACTTCGTGGGAGGTACGGCAGCCAGCCCCCCACGTCGTTAGCTATAGTGTTGTTTAATAATAAAATAATTCAAAACAAATTATTTTTTATGTTTAAAACTTTTAGACACAGCAGTTTCTGCGGTGATTTTATTTTTTTAATAATTTTTAAATTTTAAAAACTTTTTAGATGAATATTTTTAGAAATATTTTTACAACTTTTTAAATGAAAATCGGTTTTTGTGTTCCTTTTTATGTATTCCAAAAATTAATTTTTTGGTATTTAAAAAAAATCAAAAAAATATTTTTAAAAGAAAATCAGTATATATATATATACACTCTTGGAGAGGTATGGTGGTTGCCGCCCTCCCTGCCACATGGCACCAGACACTATAATTTCTACAGTTCTAGCTACAATACTTCCATTTTTTTAAAAAAAAACTACTGTGCTAAAGCTACAATGCTTAAAAAAATTTAGAATTTTTTTCTATCACTGCTTTTTCTACAGTACCAAAGCTACAGTTCTAAAGTATTTTTTTAATTAGATTCTTATTTCTAATCATTTTAAAGGAATATTTTTTAGAAAATTATACAAAAATTTTAGAACTTTTTTAAAAGAAAATCAGTACATTTTGTTCTTTTTTGAGGTTTTTTCAAAAAAAAATCCCTATCTATTAGAATCTCTGCTACCTCAGCACTTTCTTCCACCCGCAGCACCGCGCGGGCCGCGGAGCATCTAGTTATAATTAAGTGGACACCATGTGTCGACGATCGGTTCCGCCGGCAATGAGATTTGTGATTCTAGGGGATTCGTGCGAGATCAGAGCGAGATGGTAACACAGGATGCGAGGGAAATCTTTTTAGACAGGTTCGGGCTCTCGCGGAGGAGATAATACCCTAGTCCTGTGTTCTTGGATATCTGGATGTGGTCTCCTTTTCTTCTTGTTTTTTTCTCCTCTCCCTTTTTAGGGTTGTTCCCTCCCCCTTATATACTGGGGGAAGGATACGTTACAAATGGGCGCCACCTGGCCCTGGACAAGGTGGCTTCATGAGTATATGGTCTGTCTCTGTCTACCGAGCCCCACTACGTCCAGGGGATTTGGTCGTTCCTTTCCCGACCCAACCTGCCGATCCGCCAGGTTCTGGTGCCTACAGGCTCTGCCGGCGCCAGGTCGCAGGCTTTACTTTCGACGGGGTTGTCCTGACGCGGCGCGAAGCTTCGTCGAGGGGACAACCAGCTGCCTTGGGGAAGAAGTCGGGCCATGGGCTCTTCGTAATGCTTCTAGGCTCTGGGCCTACTGCTCCGTCCTCGGCCCGGTTGGGCATTGGCTTCTCCTGCGGGACCCCCGTCTCGGACATCCCACAGTAGCCTCCAAGTGCTTTAAGATCGGATTTCCCCCTCCGGTCCTGTTGGAGAGATTTCATGGGAAAAAGATCGTAAAGGACTTATTAATTGCCGGGATTACTACCAATGTTTTCCCCAACTCGATGTCCGAGTAGCACTTACGCTCGTCATCGATCTTTGCAAGGTATAGAGGGATGGATCATTGTGGTTGGTCGGCTCGTGGCCGAGTGGTACTCGCACCCGTTTACGGTGTGCGACAACCGGCTCGTAGAGCTCAATTGACTCTCCTGGGGCGTACGCAGGGTTCAAATTTTCGTTTTTGATCAAATCCCGGCGTCGACCGAAATCCGATTTTTCGGCGAGATCTCGTTATTTCGGACGGAATTCAAAAACCAAAATTTAAATCTGTTTTTTTTAACCGAAATTTCTGGGATTTCGTTCAAAAAACCGAAATTTCGTCCCAAATATCCGAGATCTCGGTAAAATTCGGTTGGACGGAAAATGGTTCAAACGATGTCAAAAAAATTTGAAATTTTGGTCAGACCTGGAAAATGACTTGAGGAATCCAATCCGGTCAAACTCCGGTCAAATCCGGTTAAATCCGGTCACATTTTGGACAAATTTCGGTCAAAAAACCGAGATTTCGGTCCATTTCACCGAAATTTCGCCGAGATTATAGGGTATTGTAGCACTTTTAAATTTTGTTAGGGTTTTTTTAATTTCGCCGAGATTATGGAACTCGGGGGGGTCCGAAAACCGAAATTTCGCCGAAATTTCACGGGATTTCGGTGAGAATTTGAACCCTGGGCGTACGACGATTGGTTGGCTCGTGGTCGAGTGGTACCCGCGCCCGTTTAAGGTGTTCAGCAATTGGCTTGTCGGGCTCAATTGACCCTCATGGGGCGTACCATAGGTGGTTGGCTCGCGGCCGAGTGGTACCCGCACCCGTTTACGGTGTGCGACAACCGGCTCGCAGAGCTCAATTGACCCTCGTGGGGCGTACCATAGGTGGTTGGCTCGTGGCCGAGTGGTACCCGCACCCGTTTACGGTGTGCGACAACCGGCTCGCAGAGCTCAATTGACCCTCGTGGGGCGTACCATAGGTGGTTGGCTCGTGGCCGAGTGGTACCCGCGCCCGTTTACGGTGTGCGGCGGTCGGCTTGTAAAGCTCAATCGACCCTCATGGGGCGTACCTGAGATAGGTCGGCTCGTGGCCGGGCGGTACCCGCGCCCGTTTACGGTGTGCGGCGATCGGCTTGCAAAGCTCAATCGACCCTCATGGGGCATACCTTGGTCATTCAGAGTAATGCATGTGCCGTTCTGGCGCAAGACCTTCACTCTCATGGAGCGCATTCTCAAGACCGTGTTGGTAAAATCCTCCCACGATATCCGATCACGCTGAGCACCAGTGACCAGCAATTGACCCCAAATTATGGAGCGTACCGCTGGAGGATGTTCGGAAAGTGCCCGGCCCCAATCTTCCATGGCGGCCGGCGTTCAGGCCCGTCATGGGGCGCACTTTATCCCAAACCTCGAACCAGACTTGACACCTGGTCGCGTTTTGCGCAACACAGCTCTCGGCCCAACGTGGGGCGTGCCCTAGATCTGGCTCAGAATTAAGCAGGGAAGCCCTTGCTTTTTCCCGCCGTAAGGCGAAAATTGAGAGTCACTTCTTATAAATGAGGAAACCCTTGTTGGGGTAAAGACATCTTTGCCCCTCCACCACCACAGCTGAGAAATCTTCGAGTCTCCTTTGGCGATCTGGGTGGCCTAGGGTTTCCGGTTTCGCGTCCAAGACTTGTGGCGGTTCCTCCCACAGGGTCTACTCCTTCGGGATGTCTTCTTCTTCGGCCTCTTCGTCGTCGTCGGAGGATAACGCTGGCCCGGCGACCGCGGGGTGGGAGACCTCCATTACTACGAAGTCCCGCCTGGAGGAGCTGGTCGCTGCCGGTGTTCTTCCTCCGCTGGAATTGATCTCCACCCGACCCGCCGCAGGTGAACCTTACCCTATGCCTCTGGAGAATGAGATTGTGGTCTTCGAGTCCTTCTTCTGGCGGGGGTTTAGTGTCCCCGAGAGCGCTTTTTTCTGAGGGCTCCTTCACTTCTACGAGATCGAACTGATCAACTTGAATCCCAATTCCATTCTTCACATCGCTCTCTTCGTTCAACTTTGCGAGGCGTATCTTGGGATCCGTCCTCACTTTGACTTGTTCCGTTCCCTCTTCCTTCTCAAGCCTCATCCGAACCGGGCTGCTCTCAGTGTCATAGGGGGCGCCGGACTTCAGCTGCGAGAGGGCTTGAAGAAACATTACTTCGCCATCCCCCTCAAGACTTCCCTAAAAGGTTGGAGGCGGGAGTGGTTCTATTGTGCGAATGCTGATCCTTTTCTCGCCCCTTTCACTGGCTGCGCCCCTAAAGCCTCTCGATGCTGGGGCGATGCCCCAGATGGCGGCGGATTGAGCCAAGTCGCGGAGCTTCTGGCGTTGATCAATGATCTGAAAAGCCAAGGGCTGACTGGCCCCGGGATCGCGATCAGCTTTGTCAAGCGCCGGGTGCAACCCTTAAAGGAGCGGGTCCATTTGGGGTTCCAGTATAGCGGGACTCAGGATCCCACCCGGGAGACGAGCTCGCCCCTTCCGAGAGATGCGTTGGCGGCGCGGGTGGTTGATTTCTTTGTGCCCGGCACCGAGATCACCAACAGAGGCTGCCCTCACAAGTTTTCGACGGCGAGGCCTCCTCCTCCTGTGAGTGTCCATCTTTCTCGAGAAGTCGTTCCATAGTTTTTGTCTGATTTGTGATTCTGACAATGTGCAATCATTCACCTTTCAGGGGCGTGAATCCTTCTTTTCTGATGCTCCGGTCGTCAGCCTCTCTCGGCTGAGGAATGTTCAGGCCAAGCGCGCAGCTGACATTTCGGCCGATGAGCTGCGCCGGCAATCGGCGGAGGAGGCTACTGATCCCTCACCGGCTGGGCCTTCAACCTCCAATATCCCCGGGGCACCAGACGCAGAGCCCCAGCCCTTTGGCTCAGGTGCAGCCCCGACTGCTGGTGTCGGGTCAGGCTCCCCTCCGAGTGGTGTCGGGACTCGGATGAGGCCTGGGATGAAGTTTAAGAAATCCAGGAGGTATTCTTTCGGGTAATCCTTGTCTTTTTGTTGTTACCTGTGCTGAGATGCTTCCCTTTTGACAACCCAGGACTCCTACTATGGATGTCCCAGTGGGGGGGTCTCCTGAAAAGGAGCCCCCGGAGCCGGCTTCTCCAAGGGGGACCCCCTCCTCGCCGGCTGGGTCACCGTCTCCTTCGGCAGCCGGGGCACCGCCTCCTGCGGCTGGCTCGACCGCCGAGCCGTCGAGTGGTCCGGCGGTAGATGGGTTTGACCCGGCTTCGTCTCCCGAAGTGGAGGAGGTCCATCGAGAGCCGCCGCCGCTTGGCCCTCTCCCAAAGCACCCGAATCGGACCGTGTGGTGTGAGGGGGGTTCCGACTGGAAAGGGATGGAGGAGGACGAGGAAGCGGAGGTTGCGGCTCGGATGGAGCTGTACGAGCTCACCGTCAGGTGTAGCAAGCTTGTCAGGGTAAGCCTTCTATCTTTCTTTAGCCTGTTAACATGACGAAATGCTGGCCCCCTCTGGACTTCGCTGTGTCGCCTAGGACATGGGGGAGCGCTTGGAGAAGCGATCACAGTTTTTTCGGAAGGTGCTCCCCAAGCTCCAAGAGCACCAAAAGTATCGAGACAAGATCAACGAGATCGGCGACGAAAGGTGGAGGGAGGTCCATGGGCTGGAGGCCCAGTGCATGACACTCCGAGAGGAAAAAGCGGAGCTTGAGCATACGCTCGAAGGTAAGATTCTCCCCTGTGTTTGTCATGGACACTTTCTTAAATTACTGTGAAGAATGACAGCACCCTCGTATTTCAGGACGCGACTCAACCATCGCTGAGCTGAGGGCACGACTGGAGGCTTCAGAAATTTCTAACCTCAAAACTCGGGCTGGCTTGGAGAAGACACAGCGAGAGCTGGAGGGTAAGCTTCTTTGACTTAAATTAAACGTGCTTGGCGCTGGGTGTGTTTTCTGATGGCAGCTTGGCTTTGGTGCAGAATGCAAGGAGAAGATAACCGCTGCCGAACGAAGCCGCACCGAGCTCCGCGTCGCCTGCGAGCCAGTTCTGCACCTTCTGCGTATCGAGGGAGCCGAACCAAGCCAGGGAGACGACGCCGTTCCGCTTCTCTCGGGAGGAGCTGACAGGATCAAGGCTTACGCAATGGAGTCGGCGACCATGAGTGCTAACCAGGCGTTGGCAGTGGTCAAATCCCACTATCCGAGAGTTGACCTTGAAACCGTTAAAGAGGGTTTTGCCTGTGATGAAGACAAGGCCAATGCACTTCTTGAAGAGGTTTCCGGTACATCACGGGCCTTGTTGGAGAATCTTGAATTCTAAATTTGATATGAATCTTCGTGCCGAATGCTGGCCCTCCTTGTTTGAGGCGTTGTTCGAAGTTTTCGTATGACTTGTCTCATTTGCACTTTGTTGGGTTGAATAGCGCTTGTCGCCCTCCTGGCCGAGTGGTTCAGCCCTCGAGCGTCGGGACTTAAGTTGTAGCCTTCTCGCCCTAAGCACGCTTTTTCGAGTGGCTGATGTCCTGAGTAGCACTCGGGGTAGCGCTTGTCGCCCTCCTGGCTGAGTGGTTCAGCCCTCGAGCGTCGTTGCCTCCCGCTTAATTGGGCCAACTTAGCGGGAAGGCCAAATTAATTTGAACTGCGCCTGACACGTGTCTGGCGATATATCCCTTCATCCTGTTCAGATTACGTCGGAACTGCGCCTGACACATGTTGTTCTTCTTTGTGCTTCGAGGATATCAGCAGCGTCATAACGTCGCTTCGTCTTCTGTGTCTTTAAATGGTGTCGTCTCGTCTTCGGGACCATGCATGGCCTATAAATGGGGCGTTACCGCTCTTGAGCGATCGCCCCTTTCTTCGAGTCTTTTTCTTCTTCCTCCCAGCTTTCCTCCATGTTTAATATGAGGAGATTTGTAGGCCTTTACGCGGCATTTTTTCGCCAGCGCTTCTTCGGCTTGCTCTTCAGCTGGGAGGAGGCGGAGTTCTGGGAGGAGCATGACTTCGCCATACTGGAGGCGGAGGAAGAGGCTGGGGCCGCCAGAGACGCCGCCGCCGTGGCCGCCTTGTTGGAGGTGGCGTCGGGGCTCTTTGAGGTAGCCGAGGTTATTACGGAGATGGTAGGGCACGAACGTAGCGACAACCTAGCCGTCACGGCCCTCGTCCGCCTTATACCACCCCTTTGGGTGGTTGAGGACGAGATCCTTGCGCTCGGTCACACAAGGCCTGACCTTGGTGATCTCGCTCGGCCCACCGCTGGTCGCGACCAAGAAGAAGAAGAGACTAAAGAATGGATACAAAGAAAGAAGATCAAAGGCAGCGGCACCAGCGTCCCCCTTTTTTTTTTCTTTTTTTTAGCGCGAGAAAATGAAAAAAGATTAGCAATGTAAATAAAGTATTAGTACGGTGCCGTTTATATATTTCTAAGTTTGATCGTCTTTCTGTCAATTGCTTGCCCTAGTCGATAGCTCCAGCCCCCCAAGCGAGGTGCTGGAGGGCCGAATTTCCACCGGTTAGGGACTAGTGGCTCCGACTTCTGTGTTCGGAATCGTTCAAGCACCACAGAATGCCGTTCTCGAGCGGTTAGTGTCTTCTTCTAGCTTCGTCTTTCCTTCTCTGTGCGCTAATACAAACGTCCGGATCTTGCCGCTTGTCGCGGCTTCACCCCAAACGTGCGTTTCCGCCCAATTTGTATCGGCACTATTTGGATTAGACGCTACGCTAGTAGGGTGATAACCACTCGGGAGCGACTTTGTCATAGCATAGTAAGACAGATCAAAGAACTAGATAATCTGCAGCTTTATTTAATGCACGGGAGTCGGGTACATAACTTATGCGTAGAAGCGACGTAGCTGTTTGGCGTTCCAAGTATTCGCCAGAACCGCGCCGTCTCCGCGTCTGAGTCAATAGGCACCCGGTCGAACCGTCTCCTCCACAATGTACGGACCTTCCCAAATCGGAGAGAGCTTGTGCTCACTTTTCTGGTTCCTTCTGAGGACTAAATCTCCTTTTGAGAAGGCTCTACTTCTGACATTGCGAGAATGGTAGCGCCGAAGTCCCTGGAGGTACTTGGCCGACTAGATGGCTGCAACGTTTCGAGCCTCCTCGAGTTGATCAAGTTCTACCACTCGGCCTTCCTCGGACTCGGCTTCCTTGTAATTCCGGACCCTCAAGGATCCAAATTCTAGCTCAGTTGGCAAAACCGCCTCTGCACCGTAAACTAGGAAGAAAGGGGTTTGTCCAGTAGCTCGGCTAGGAGTGGTTCTGAGTCCCCAAAGTACTGACGGTAGCTCTTTCATCCATCGGGCAGTATATGGTTTGAGGCGATCGAAAATCCTGTCCTTGAGGCCCTGGAGGACCAAGCCATTTGCCCGCTCAACCTGCCCATTGCTCCGTGGATGACCTACCGAGGCGAAGCAAATCTTGATTCCAACGCCTTCGCACCACTCTTGAAATTCTTCACTCCTGAATTGGGTACCATTGTCAGTAATGATCCGGTTGGTGTAGGACCGAGTAGGCAACTAGAGGGGGGGTGAATAGATGCCGAATAAAATTCAACTATTTCTTTCAGAAAATTAAAGACCCCTAAATAGCGGAAGAAATATTTAATATCGTAGAGATTAAAACCCTAGATTAATTAGTGAGACAAATCGAACAAAAATCAAAACTAGTTCTATCAAAACTCGAACAAACCTTCTAATCAAGAATCATAGCAAAAGAGTATGTAAAGAATTGCATAACCTTTTCTTTATTCCAAAGCCACTCCTTCCGGGAGGACACCAAAATCTCTAATCTCACAAGATTAGAAAAACCACCAAAATCTCTAATCTCACAAGATTAGAAAAACCACCAAAATCTCTAATCTCACAAGATTAGAAAAACCACCAAAATCTCTAATCTCACAAGATTAGAAAACCTCAAACAAACTAAAGAAAACACAAAATCTCTTCTTTGTTGTAGGCACCTCTTGCTTCTTGCCCTTTGCCTTGGATTGATTCACCTTTGGCTTCATTGGCTTTGTATATATACTGCAGCCCACCAATCCTTCTTGGCGTCCAAAACGGAACGTTTCTGATTCCATCCCAGCAGCTGTGTCGGACACTGATTGGTCTCCCGTCTTGGCCGTGGAGCACCCGGATCTCTTTCTTCCGAGTCGGGCGTGGAAGCGCTCTGGCGTCGAGCGCCCTGCAGCCTTGCGCCCCCTGTGCCAAGCGATGCCCTGTGCCCTGCCTTCCTTACATGCCTTGCATGCATGCTGTTTGTGCGTTTTCCTTGCATGACTTGAGCACCTTCCTTGCATGCGTGCATGCATACTGATTTGAGCACCTTCCTTGCATGTGTGCCTTGCATGTGCATGACTCGACAACGTTGTCGTCGGCGCGCTTGTGGCCTGCATGTCGGCGCTGCTCGGCTAAATCGCCATAAAGCGGCGTTGTCGCTGCCCGCCGACGTCCTCTGCTCGCTCCTCGCGCGCGCATACTCGCGTTAAGCGCTGCGGCCCGACCTCTGCTCGTTCGCCAACCTGCGCCGCCGGCCGCCATGTCGCCGCAAGCGCGTCGTCCATTGGCGCTCTTGCCTGCCCGACGCCCGGCCGCGGCGCCATTGCGGCCAGCGCTGCGTCTGCCCGGCCACCCTGCCATTCTTTGCCGCGTCGGCGCTTTATTCTGCTTGCAGCGTCGGTCTCGCTGCCATTGCAGCCGACGCCGCCCGACATCGCCGCCACCGCGCCAGCAGCGCAAAGCGTGTCGGCCGCCAGTTGATCTGAGTCAAGCCGCGCACCACCGGCCGATCGCCGAGGCCATCGCCACGCTGGCGCCCGGTCTGCGCGTCGACCTCAAGCAACACACACGCGTGAAAGAACACAAAAACAATTTCCGAGCCCAAGTCATGACTTGACTCAAGTTAATCCATGCAACTACTCACACGAGCGCATTGCATCAAATAAAATCAACCAAAAATATAATTAAAAAACAGACCAAACTCTTTTTGCAAAAACTGAATCTTTTCAAATAAACAAACTGGTTTCAGATCTTTTTCAAATAAAATAAATTGTTTCAAAATGTTCAACTCTTTTTCAAATACTGAACCAAAATCAAATCAACTCAAATCTTTTCAAATCTCTTTGAATATTCAAATACTCATCATCAAAAACACATGGATCAAAAACAATGATCCTTCAATCTCCCCCTTGATGAGTAATTTGACAAAACACAATATAAGATTTGACAAGAGTATAGAAAAAAAATGAGAGTTTGAGACCCAAAAGATTCCAAGACCAGGTAAAGACCAAGTAAATCCAAATTCTCAAACAGTTAGAATTTCTCCTCTCTTTTTATTTTTCTTCTTCTTGACTTTTGCTCTCCCCCTTTTTGACAAAATAGTCATCAAGATCTCAAAACTCCCCCTTAACGAATGCAGTATCTCAAGCTTTGAAGTATATTCAAGGTATATAAGCAAAGTAAAGCATTTGGAGAGTTTTTACGAGAGTTTTCACATTTTGTATCAATTTATCCAATGAGAAAGCAAATTGTGAGAATATGGAGGCTCTAACACATAGAATAGTTGGTGCATAAGCAGATTAGAGCAAACAAGTAAAATGTCATAAACTGATTTTGCCAAAGCTAAAAAAAAATCTATCATGAGCAAAGAGAGACTTTCAAATTCACTAATGTTTGTCTCAAGCATTTAAAAATTTGAATTCCCTTTTTCTCTTTTAGCAAGTTTGACAATTTTGCTTTGTGAACAATAGGGATGACAAGTAACTGCACACTAGCCCATACTTGTGTATGAGTAGGTAGTTCTTTCTTGTATCTTTCTCAGTTTAAATTGGCAAGTGGCTTCACATTGTTCTGAACTTTTGTTTAGACAAGTAGCCTTTTCTTGCATCTTTTGTAACTTGCTTTTAATATTAAAACACTGATTTTGCTTGAGACTCATAATGATCATTTGAAGTCCAACAAAAAGCTCACACATAGTTTCTAATCAGCTCTAGCCTTTCAACAGATGACAAGAAACTTTTAAGCCTATTTCACAAATGCAATACCATAATGAACAAGAGCCAAAATATTCTCGAAAAGCATCTCAAATTGAATTATTTTAGTCTTTTAGTCTTTTAGTGAGAAGTGAAGCAATGTAGCATTAATTTGACTATATACACAAGAATAGTCAACAAAGCTTTGTACTACATGATGCAATGAAAGCAGGGAGTTTTCTTTAAGTGTAACGACAAAATAGCTCCTTGTAGTAACCAAAGTCAAGTAACACAAATGAAAGAGTTAAAATCAAGACTCCCCTCAAATCAACCCATGGGGATGAATGATCCCAAGTTCGGCGTAAGAAAGCAAAGCGAGAAGAATCAAGCGGCTTAGTGAAAATATCAGCAATTTGAGCATCCGAATCAACAAATTTCAGTTCAATAGCTCCTTTTTCAACATGATCTCTAAGAAAATGATATCGAACATCAATGTGTTTAGTCCTTGAATGTTGAACAGGATTTCTAGCGATGTGAATTGCACTAGTATTATCACAAAGAAGTGGAACACTACTAAAGTTAATGCCGTAATCTTTAAGAGTTGAAGTGATCCAAAGAATTTGTGAACAACAACTAGCGGTACAACGTATTCAACTTCAAAGTAGATTGAGCAATGAGGACTGTTTCTTAGAAGACCAAGAAACAAGTGAAGTGCCAAGAAAATGACATGTGCCGGAAGTACTCTTTCTATCTAATCTACACCCCGCAAAATCAGCATCGAATATCCTAGGAGTGTAAGCGAAGAAGAACAAGAATACCAAATGCCAAATTCGAAGTGGAGGCGAAGATACCTGAAAATTCTTTTAATTGCTTGTCGATGTGATTCTCGAGGAGAGGCTTGAAATCGAGCGCACAAACATCTTGCAAAATGTATGTCAGGCCTCGAAGCGATCAAGTCTGAAGTGATCCAATCATGTACGTATTCTTTTGGTCCATCTCGACACCATTCTCGTCAAGATCCAAAATTGTTGTTGTGCTCATTGGAGTAGATCTTGACTTTCCTTCTCCCATGTCGAATTTCTTTAGTAGCTCCTTTGTATACTTGGATTGGTGCAAGAAGATCCCTTCTTTCGCTTGCTTGATTTGAAATCCAAGGAAGTATGTCAATTCTCCCATCATACTCATCTCGAATTCCCTGGACATCAGCTCGGAAAAGCGCAACACAAGAGAGTGGGAGGATCCTCCAAAGATAATATCATCCACATAAATTTGCACCACAAGGAATTGATCATTTGAATTTTGAGTAAGCAGAGTTTTATCAACTTTTCCCATCTCAAAATTATGTTGAAGCAAGAAGCCTTTTAATCTATCATACCATGCACGAGGAGCTTGTTTTAATCCGTAAAGAGCTTTTGATAAGCGATACACATGATTAGGAAATTTTTCATTTTCAAAACCAGGGGGTTGTTTCACAAAAACTTCTTCTTCTATAAAACCGTTTAGAAAAGCACTTTTCACATCCATTTGAAATAACTTAAAACCTTTTGAAGCTGCAAAAGCCAAGAGGATGCGAATAGCTTCTAAACGAGCAACAGGAGCAAATGTTTCATCAAAATCAATTCCTTCAAGTTGAGAATAACCTTGAGCTACAAGTCTAGCTTTGTTTCTAACAATTATTCCATCTTCATTTAACTTGTTCTTAAAAACCCATTTTGTTCCAATAATGTTTTGATTTTTAGGAGGTTCCACTAAAGACCAAACTTTATTCCTTTCAAAGTTTTCTAACTCTTCATGCATCGCATCTACCCAAGAACTATCAGTTAAAGCATGAGTAATGTTCTTAGGTTCAAAATTAGCAACAAAGGCAGAATGCATGCATAAAAGAGTTTGAGATGAATTAGAACGTGTCACCCTTTCATGAAGACTTCCAATAATTTGTTCAGGAGGATGGTTCTTCAGAACAGCAATGGGAGGTCCAGTTGTTTCAGTCGTCGTGGGAGGTGTAGGAAAATCTGAAGTAGTAGTCACATCAATTTGTTCAGAACCTCTTCCTGCTTCTGTAGGTATGAGCTCATCATCATCATTATCTTCATCATTTTCTTCGAATCTTTTATCCAAAAGATTGGCTCTAAATCTTCTCGTGAACCTGAAATGTCGGGTCTAGCTCGAGGCTAGCCTCATCAAAAGTAACATCGCATGTCTCCAACAATTTGTTAGTCGATAAATCAAGTACACGATATCCACGAGAGTGCAACGAATAGCCAAGGAAAATACCATCTGTACTACGAGCTTGAATTTATCAAGATTTCCATGTTTAAGAATAAAGCATTTGCAACCAAACACTCGTAAGTGAGAAGCAGATGGTTTACGATCAAATCTCGATTCATAAGATGTTTTACCAAGTAAAGCTCTGAGATAGACCCTATTTGATATATAGCAAGCGTAAGAAATTGCCTCGGCCCAAAATTTTCTTGAAGTGTTATATTCATCTAGCATAGTTCTAGCCATTTGAATCAAAGTTCTATTTTTCCTTTCTACAACACCATTCTCGTGAGGGAGAATATGGCGAAGAAAATTGATGTTCAATCCCATTAGTTTCACAAAAGATTTAAACAAAGGCATTTTTGAATTCTGTACCATTATACATTCTTATGGCTTTCAATGAGTTAGGCAATTCATTTATCAATCTCTTAATGAAGACATGAAAGAGTCCAAAAATCTCATCTTTTGAAGACAGAAAATGCAACCAAGAGTATCTCGAATAATCATCAACTATTACTAGAAAGTACCACTTACCTCTGGCCGATTGTACTCGAGATGGTCCTACTGTATCCATGTGAAGAAGTTGACCAGGGCCAGTGGTCATTACAGTAGAGACAGGAGCATGAGGGGCTCCAACCATCTTACCATGTCGACAGGAAGCACAAACAATGTCTTTGCAAGATTTTAATTTTGGCAAGCCACGAATTAAGTCTAGACCACTCAATCTAGATAACAGATCAAAGCCCATGTGACCTAGCAAGCGATGCCAAAAATTGAGATTTCTAGATTACGAAGCAACAAAACAATGTGAACTTGAAGCATTGCTAAAATTTGCTATGAAAATTTTTTCCAAGTCTAGATATCTCAAGAGTCAAGTTTCCAGAAGCATCGAGTACTCTACATGCATTTGGTTTAAAACTCACTTCAAAGTTTTCATCCAACAATTGAGATCTGTAAAGAAGGTTGAATTTCAGTTTAGACACCAAAGAGACATTCTTTAAAGTAAAGTGATCATTCATCTTCACAGTACCTTTTGCAATGACGCGTCCAGTAGTAGCATCTCCAAAAGTGATCGTTTCGTTCCCAGATGCTTTTGTTAGGAGGAGAACCAACTTGGGTTGCTGTCATGTGTTGGCGACATCTGAATCAACAACCCGGATGTTCTCCTTCCCTTCTCGTACCACCTACATGTTATGAGCGAGAAGATGTTGAGGATTCATTGGGGTTAGAGAAATATGATTTAGGTATCCAACCTTTGAATCACTTTCGGCGAGGAGGTGATCGTACAAAAGCTTGTGAATGCAAAGTAAATGAATTTCCAGGTATTTTGTTTGCTTTCACTAGCGGAACATGTGGAGAAATGATACGTGTTTGTCTAAAGTTAGACTTAGCCTTTGAATTTTCCTTTCTCTGTTGTTTGGCTAGTCTAAAACAAAAATTCATCAAATGACCATCTTTTCCACAATGAGTGCAATTGTACTTAACAAATGGTTTGTATTTAGAAGCAAAAGCAACATTTGCATTCATCATAGTAGAAGATAAAATTCCAAAGCAGATTTGAAGACAGTTTTCTCGAGTTCTTTGACAATTTCAAACTTTCCACTTTCAAGAGTTTTAACAATAGTAGGAGCATATGATTTGTGATGAGCATAAGGATCAAAACCTAAACCTTTGTGATGAGTGCTGACTTTTGATTGATCCAAAATCATATTTAGATTTTTCTTTCCTTTAGTAAGCGTTCTAAAGACTTTTCCAAGTAATCAATTTTTCGAGAGAGTGTTAAACAATTATTACAGAAACATCTACTTTTCTTTTTGCTTGCGACAAGTTGAGCATGAAAGAACTTCATGTGTAAGCAAATCATTAAACAATTGAGTAATCTTAGCATCTGCATCATGCAACTTCAATTCTAGTATGGGACATTTAGAACAAGAAGTTTGACCATGTAAACCATCAAGAGAGCAACCAACATTTTTCACAAGTTTTTCATTTTTGGCATAAACTTGTTCTAGTTTAATCATATGTTCCTCTTTTAGAGAGTTAATTTCAAATTTGAGATCTAAGCAAGAATCACATGTCTTTTCAGAATTTGAATTTCTAAGATCAAAGTTTTCAGTTTTCAGCATGGATAGATCTTTCTCTAAGTTTTTATTTTTGAGTGAAGATTTTCTTAAAGATTTTCTCAATATGACTAAAACTTCACAAAGCTCATCATACGAAGGTATTACCTCATCACCGTCGCTGGAGGTGCTGTCGTTGTCACAAGAATCACTAGTGTTCCCTTTCGCCATGAAGCACAGTCCGGTGAAATCTTTCTCGTTCAGCTTAGTTTGCTTCGCTTCCTTCTCATCGTCAGTTGAATCATCAATGTCGCTTAAGTCTAAGCGACCAATTGCCGCGAAGACTTTGTTGAGCATCTTCTTTGTCCGTTGCTTATTTTTGTCCTTGCTCTCTTTTGGCCGGAAGGACTTGGAGGAGTTGCTTTGCTCCTTCTCCTCTTTATCTTTGTTTTTGAAACAGTTAGCACGGATGTGCCCGGCCTTGCCGCAGTTGTAGCAGTGGATGGAGGCTCCTCTTCTCTCCCTTGATCTCATGTAAGCTGCATTGACACGCTTGGAAAGAAGAGCAAGTGTATCTTCTGGTATTTGATCTAGCTGTTCATCACTAAGAGCACTCAAAGCAGTAATGGAGTATGATGATGAAGAACTAGTAGCATTATCATTAGCATTAAGAGCCATAGAATTATCATTGGAAGTTCTTGAAACAATGTCTATCTCAAAAGTCTTGAGACTAGAATATAGTTTATCCAAAGTCATTTCACTCATCTTATGAGCTTCCCTAAAAGCGATCACTTTCATTTGCCGATTTTAAGATCAAGAGATGATAGGAAATGTCTAGCATTTTCAGAGTCAGTGTACTTTACATCTACGACTCTAAGATTGTTTAAGATTACATTAAAGCGAGCAAAACAATCATCTAGAGATTCTCCAGAGTTCATTTCAAATCTAGTGTATTCCTTTTAAATTGATCTTGCCTAGCTTCTTTTACAGAGTCGATTGCCCTCATGATAATCTTGAAGAGATTTCCAAATTTCATGAGCAGTGAGTAAATGATGAACTCTATCGAATTCTTTTCTAGCAAGTCCTTGAAGCAATATGTTTCTAGCTCTATTATTGTTTTCAACATCTTTTTCAAACTCGATTTTATCAATATCATCATTAGAAGGAAGCTCAGACGAAATTTTTACCTTGCGCCAAATCGCGTTACCTTGAGCTTGAAGATATGCGAGTCATCCGGATCCGCCCGATGGGGAAATGCTGTGCCATCGAAGATTGGCGGCTTGTTTGAATATTTCTCTGTTGCCATATCTTACCGTTTACTAATCACTGTTAAGATGGATTAGTAGAGCCTGGCTCGATACCACTTGTAGGACCGAGTAGGCAACTAGAGGGGTGAATAGATGCGAATAAAATTCAACTATTTCTTTGAGAAAATTAAAGACCCTAAATAGCGGAAGAAATATTTAATATCGTAGAGATTAAAACCTAGATTAATTAGTGAGACAAATCGAACAAAAATCAAAACTAGTTCTATCAAAACTCGAACAAACCTTCTAATCAAGAATCATAGCAAAAGAGTATGTAAAGAATTGCATAACCTTTTCTTTATTCCAAAGCCACTCCTTCCGGGAGGACACCAAAATCTCTAATCTCACAAGATTAGAAAAACCACCAAAATCTCTAATCTCACAAGATTAGAAAAACCACCAAAATCTCTAATCTCACAAGATTAGAAAAACCACCAAAATCTCTAATCTCACAAGATTAGAAAACCTCAAACAAACTAAAGAAAACACAAAATCTCTTCTTTGTTGTAGGCACCTCTTGCTTCTTGCCCTTTGCCTTGGATTGATTCACCTTTGGCTTCATTGGCTTTGTATATATACTGCAGCCCACCAATCCTTCTTGGCGTCCAAAACGGAACGTTTCTGATTCCATCCCAGCAGCTGTGTCGGACACTGATTGGTCTCCCGTCTTGGCCGTGGAGCACCCGGATCTCTTTCTTCCGAGTCGGGCGTGGAAGCGCTCGCGGCGTCAGCGCCTGCAGCCTTGCGCCCCCTGTGCCAAGCGATGCCCTGTGCCCTGCCTTCCTTACATGCCTTGCATGCATGCTGTTTGTGCGTTTTCCTTGCATGACTTGAGCACCTTCCTTGCATGCGTGCATGCATACTGATTTGAGCACCTTCCTTGCATGTGTGCCTTGCATGTGCATGACTCGACAACGTTGTCGTCGGCGCCGCAGCGGGCCTGCATGTCGAGCGCCTGCTCCAGCTCGTCGCAAAGCGCGTTGTCGCCTGCCCCGCCGACGTCCTCCTGCTCGCTCCTCGCCGCGCATACTCGCGTTAGCGCTGGCCGGCCTCGCTCGTTCGCCAACTTTGCCGCAGACGCGGCCGCCATGTCGCTTTGAAGCGCGTCGTCATTGGCGCTCTTGCCTTGCCGCCCTTGGCCGGCCATGTCGCCGTTCTGTGTAGCGCTGCGTCTGCCGACCATCGCTGTTACGCGTCGGCGGCTATTCTTTCTTGCAGCGTCGGTCTCCTGCCGCTACGGCCAGCGCCGCCCCGACATCGCCGGCCGCGCCAGCGCACAAAGCGTGTCGACCGCTTGATTGGCGAGTCAAGCCGCGCACCACCGGCCGGTCGCGAGGCCAATGCCACGCTGGCGCCCGGTCTGCCAGCGTCGACCTCAAGCAACACACACGTGAAAGAACACAAAAACAATTTCCGAGCCCAAGTCCGCGACTTGACTCAAGTTAATCCATGCAACTACTCACACGAGCGCATTGCATCAAATAAAATCAACCAAAAATATAATTAAAAAACAGACCAAACTCTTTTTGCAAAAACTGAATCTTTTCAAATAAACAAACTGGTTTCAGATCTTTTTCAAATAAAATAAATTGTTTCAAAATGTTCAACTCTTTTTCAAATACTGAACCAAAATCAAATCAACTCAAATCTTTTCAAATCTCTTTGAATATTCAAATACTCATCATCAAAAACACATGGATCAAAAACAATGATCCTTCAGTTGGGAACTCCGAATCTGACCACGATATCCTGGAAGAACTCCTTGGCCTTGACCGTAGTGATCGTGGCGACTGGTTTAGCTTCGATCCACTTGGTGAACTTGTCAATGGCTACGAAGAGGTAGGCGAAACCGCATTGTGCCTTCTTGAGCGGTCCGACCAGGTCGAGCCCCCAGACCGCAAAGGGCCAAGAGATGGGGATGGTGCGGCTCTGCTTGGCCGGCAAATGTGTCTGCCTCGCGTAGAACTGGCAGCCCTCACATGTTCGAACAATCTCCTTTGCATCCGTCACCGCTGTAGGCCAAAAGAAGCCCTGTCGGTAGGCTTTCCCGACCAAGGCGCTCGATGCAGCGTGATGGCCGCACATTCCCGAGTGGATTTCTCTGAGCAGGTCCTTTCCCACTTGTTGCGGAACGCACCTCCTAAGAATGCTGGAGGCGCTCTTTCGAAAGAGCTCTCCCCCAATCACCACATAGGACTTGGCTTGTCGCGAAATGCACTTGGCCAGAACAGGAGTTTTGGGAAGTTCGTCTTTCAAGAGATGATCTAGATATGGAGCCGTCCAATCGGGGTTAACGGACAGGACTTCAGTCTCAGGATTCTTACTTGGCTCTCGTCGTTTTGCGACTGTTGGCTCGTAAAGATCCTGGACGAAGATTCCACTCGGGACCTCTGCCCGAGTGGCTCCCAGCTTGGCGGCTAAATCTGCTTTGTTTCATTATTGCGGCGCAGGACATGAACCAGCTCCAGTCCGTCGAACTTGCCCTCCAATTCTCGGACCTGTTGACAATACACCGTCATAGTCTGATCGACACACGACCAGTCCTTCTGTACTTGGCTCACCACCAACTGGGAATCTCCGCGGACCGCCAATCGCCGGATCCCAAGCGATATGGCAATGCGAAGTCTGTGGATGAGTGCCTCATATTCTGCGGCGTTATTCGAGGCCGAAAACTGAATCCGAAGGACGTACTTTAGTCTGTCGCCTCTCGGCGAGATGAGGAGAATTCCCGCCCCGACCCCGCCGAGCATGAGAGATCCATCGAAGTGCATGGTCCAGTACTCCGGCTCTTCTTCGATGCGGGGGGCTTGGAATTCAGTCCACTCGGCCGTGAAGTCGGCTAAGGCCTGGGACTTGATGGCGGTGCGCGGCTTGAACAAGATATCGAAGGCTCCAAGCTCTGCCGCCTATTTTGAGATTCTCCCGGTAGCTTCCCGATTATGGAGGACCTCTCCCACAGGGAAAGAAGTCACTACTGAAATCGAGTGTCCTTGGAAATAATGCTTCAGCTTCCGCGACGAGATCAAAATTGCGTCTGCAGCCTTACGAACTTGAGGATATCGCGCCTTGGATTCGCCCGATTACTCGACAAAGTAGACCGGGCGTTGTACGCCGTAGCGGTGTCCTGACTCCTCCCGCTCCACAACTATTGCGGCACTGACTACGTGAGTTGTTGCCGCTATGTAAAGCAGGAGAAGTTCACCTGGCGCTGGCGAGACTAAGATTGGGGGGGTGGAGAGGAACACCTTGAGTTCTTCGAAGGCTTGTTGTGCCTCAGCTGTCCACTCAAAGCGGTCCTGCTTCTTGAGGAGCTTGAAGAAAGGCATCCCCCGAGTCCCCAACCGGGAGATAAACCTGCCAAGCGCTACCATGCAGCCCGTAAGCTTTTAAACATCTTTCTGGCTGGTAGGTGGCGCCATCCTCATGATGGCCGCGATCTTCTTTGGATTTTGCTCAATCCCGCGATGAGAGACAATGAACCCGAGTAGTTTCCCGGAAGAAACTCCGAAAACGCACTTCTCAGGGTTCAACCTCATCTGGAACGCCCTTAGACTTTCGAATGTCTCGGCCAGATCGGAGGTGAGGCTGTCCTTGGCTTGCGTCTTAACCACCACATCATCCACATATGCCTCCACGTTGCGCTCGAGCTGACGGTGAAAGCACCGCTGTATCGCGCGCTGATAAGTTGCACCAGCGTTTTTCAGCCCAAACGGCATCGTGACATAGCAATATGCTCCAAATGGGGTGATAAACGAAGTCTTCTCGCAATCCTCCTCTCGAAGCTGGATTTGGTGATAGCCTGAGTAGGCGTCTAGAAAACTGAGGAGTTGACATCCAGCAGTGGAATCCACCACTTGATCGATGCGGGGTAGGCCAAAGGGATCTTTCGGGTAAGCCTTATTGAGGTCGGTATAGTCAACACACATGCGCCAACTTTTTTTCTTCTTTTGAATGAGTACAGGGTTTGCCAACCAATCGGGATGATACACTTCTTTGATGAAACCTGCGGCTAACAGCTTGGTGATCTCCTCCCTGATGGCTTCTCGGCGGTCTTGAGCGAACCATCGCAACCTCTGTTTGACTGGCCTGTCCGATTCATTTACGTTCAGCGCATGCTCGATCACCTCCCTGGGGACTCCGGGCATGTCCGACGGCTTCCAGGCGAAGACGTCTTTGTTTGCCCGCAGAAAGGTGACGAGCGCGTCCTCCTATTTCTCTCCGAGCCCTGTCCCGATCAAGGCCATTTGAGCCGAATCGGACGGGTCGAGGATAATTCTCTTGGTACCTTCTTCGGGACCAATTCCGAGGTTCGACGCTTTGCGGGTAGGGACGCTCCCTTCCAGCTTGTCGGAATCCGCCTCTTGCCGAATCTTCTCCCGACCCGCTCGCGTCTCCAACAACTCGGCCATCTCGCAGCTCTCCCTATCGCAAGAGAAAGACTGCTTGATATTGTAACACCCCAAAATTTTGCTTCTCTTAAATTCATGTGTGATTTGGCACTTTGGTGAATTTTTGGAATTTTCTGGAATTTATTTGGATTTATTTGGAATTTATTTGAATTTATTCCATTTTGAAATAATTAAAGAATTTAATTTTGCAAATGAAATTTTGTTGAAAATATTTTATTTGAGTCCAAAATGATCTAAAATATTTTCCAGAATTTTTGGAATTTTACGAGTCTTTTGCTATTTTTAATGAATTAAATGAATTATCGGGAATTATTTTAAATATTAAATCATTTGGAAAATACGAGTGGGTTTATCTTGTTCATCCGATCGAGCCCGAGTCGGACTCGAGTCCGAGTCCGACCAACCACGTTCGAGCCGCGAACGAAGTCGGGCGGACCAGGGCACGTGGGCCGCTTGATTTCGATCCAACGGCTAAGAGCTTGCCCGCGTCGCCGTCTGCAGTGTCGAGTCGGTAGGTCATCTTAGGTTCGATCCTAGCCGTTGGTTACGAACACGTGGGCGGTGGCGGCGTCGTCTTCCGTGTCCGAGGCGGACTCCGCCACCGCGCCATGACCGAACTCCGTTAGGGTTCGAGGATTCCGCGAATCCGTGGCCTATTTAATGGCCAGAGACCCCACGAGGATCGCCATGACCTCGCGCCGCTTTTTTCCTAGCCGTCTCGCGTAGCGCCTGGCCGAGGCTGCAATCCTCGCCGTAGTTGCTTAGGGCTTCACCTCGGTCATTGTTGCGTTCCGCCGTCACCGGAGCTCCTCCGGCCCCCGCGTGGCGATTCCGAGCCCGCTGCCAAGCCGCAACCGAGGCGCGACTCACCTCGTCGGAGGGGCATCAAATCGCCGTGCCCGTGGTCGCCCCTCCACTCCGGCATTTGCACGCCGCCGCGCCACCGCCGACTTCGCAAAGCTTCTCCGCGTGCGATCTTCATCGAGCAGTCCAGGTTAGCCCACATCACACCGTAGAAAAACCAGATTAGATCTAAACCGTTAGATGGAAATCGTGCGACCTAGGTTAGATCTATTCTCAGCCCTTGGATTTAGATCCAACGGCCAGGGCTATATCGCGTAGATTGAATTCGGGTGGATCATATCCGTTCGATCGGGAATCAAGGGCTGTGATGCACCCATGTGTCACACGCCAGGACGCGTGCAGCGTGTACGGCGCATACCGCCGTGCACACACGCACGGTCGTATTTGGTCCGCGTGTCGAGAGACTTGAGTGGGACCGTGTGTCCACCGTAGACCCGAGCCAAGCGTGGACCAAGTCCATGGACCGGCTGACGTCAGCCAGCCAATCAGAGGCTGCCACGTGTCCATGCTGACGCAATAATTAATTTCCGAAAAAGAAAATGATTTATTAATTCGAAATATTGATTCAAATTTAGATTCAAACTTCAAACGCTTATAACTTTTGCGTTTCAACTCCGATTTGAGTGATTCAAATTTCTAAATTTGTATAAAATTGAGATCTACCTAAATATGAATTTTATTTAATTTTTGGACTAAAGTTTTTCTCTGTAATATTATTTAATTGATTATTTAAACTTTAAATAATCATAACTTTTGCATTTTAACTCCAAATTTGATGATTCCAGTTTCTAAAAATCCAGAAAATTACGTTCTCTTTGTTTATGGATTTTATTTGGAGTTTTGGGATGTTTTTGCCTAGTGTTTATTTGTGTATTTGCTATTTGCACGCTTTACGAGTAGACGTTGAAGTGCCGGAAGGATTCGAGGGAGAAGTGTTGACTCAGGATCCAACTCAAGACCAAGAGCAAGTACTTTTTGAAGGCAAGTTGTGCTTTGACCATGTTGATCCTATTTCGAAATCTATTTTGATTTAAACTATTGCATGCTAGTTCAATTAGAAAGATATTTTATTTAAACATGGGGGTTAGATAAATACCAATTTCTTTGTATGACACCTTGATTATCTAAGTATGTGCCATGATCCTCGTCACCCTAGTTGTGGTTTACTAGTTGGACATTATTAAATTGCCAACATGGGTTTAGACCGTTGTAGTATCTTTGCTTAGACACGCCACGTGCTCACGACATGATTTTGGACAATCAAATGATAATATGGACTTAATGATATATTGAACCTGTTTTGGAAAAGTATCATGTGATGTTGACGTGACGTGGTGCATGGTAATCAAGCGGGGTTTGATAAACGATTTCGGCCAGGGCATGTGGCAAGAGTAATCAGGTGGGCGGTTGTGGCATTGGGAGTGTTGATTTGGTTTTTCGGGTAGTCTTGCCCTGGTCACTTTAAGGACTTAACCTTGCAAGCCTTTGAACTGGGTCATACTTGCAACCACATGGGTGGAATGGGGCGGCCCTAGTTGACTAAGTCGCTAAGGACTCACTTGTGGAGCCTCAGGGTGTCGATTACACCGTTTGTGTGATTATGCGGGGGGCGTATCGTGGTCGTGGCAGGTACCCATCTAACGGTGTGTTGGTCCCATACTTCGCCTTGGCTAAGGGAAGGGATGGTGTAGAGCACGAACCTGAGAGGACCACCTGTGTTGTTTGAGGCTTAGAAGGCTTTATTACTGGAACTCGCCTTTGTGGTGTTTGATTGTATCTTGTGGGTAAAGTGCATAACCTCTGCAGAGTGTAGAATCTATTTGAATAAGCCGAGTCCGCAGTCTTGGACAATGCTCGGGAATTACAATCAAGGGGTAGACTTTACGAAAATAACTTGGTTTTGAAAAGATGGGTTGGTTTAACAAGGAAGGTGATGGAAATATGGTGTAGGATGGGAAAAATGTTTGTTAAACTTCTTGAAAAGTTATTTATGCTTTACTTATTTCTCACCGCTTTGAATCTACTTTTATTACTTGTCAAAAGCTGTTTCTTGCAAATATACCTTGAGCTATTCCTTTGTACCAAGCCATGCATATAGTATATTAGCTTGCATTACATTGCATGACTTGTCGAGTACCAAGTACTCACCCTTGCCTCAACACAATACCAGGTTGAAGAGGAGACTACGCCCGATTCGGAGGAGGAGTTCCAAGAGGACCCGTCTACTTAGGGATGCGAGCCCGGTCGGTTGCTGTGGTATCTTGGATGGCGCCACAGTTTATTTGATTTTCATTCTTTGTTATTTCTCTTTTAATAAGTTTCGCCTTGCAAGGCATATATTTGTAACTTGGCCATAAGGTCGAGTAACCCTTTGATTATCTAAATAAAGTACTTTGATAGTATCGTTTGGTATGATTGTGATATATACCGATGTTAAGACTGTGTGCACTAAGCGCGTTCCTGGACTAGTGCTGAATACCTGAGGGTCGGATTTGCAAATTCGGGGTCCCGACAGAGGTGGTATCAGAGCCATACTTGACTGTAGGCTCAACCCTAAGTTAGAATGGTCGTAGTGAGGATAAAACCTATTTTCTAAAAGCTAAAAATTTGTGAAGACAAGAAATGACATCTCGACTTATCCCCTTCTCTCTTTTCTTGTCTCTTGCTGAAATTTTCCCTTACCTTGTCACAATTTAAAGATTAGGGTTCTTACGTAAAGCACTCTTGTGACAGATGGAGGAAGAGTTCAACTACGTTGATCTGGGAGTTAGTCACGCCCGCGGAACTTTGGCATATGCTCTGAGACTCTCGGAGATTTTGAGAAGCCCCAATACCAAGTAGAAGTGATCGGACAAGCGGGATTGATCAAGGCTTGTGACGTGAGGATTGAGGTACACTGCTAGGAAAAAGGGCCAGGCAATCGCTCGATACCTTTACCTTTGCCGGGAGATCTACAATGCAGATGGGTATCCAAGAAGTATCACGACGCCGCAATCGGCACACATTACGTATCTACGCGAGAGTTGGAAATGCGGTGTTCCGTTACCATCCGCGCAGCGATAACCTTCGACCAAGGCGATTCAGGATGAGGATGCCACGGTTACAGCTTGGCACGATTTATTGTCGCCAGGAGGATGTACTAGATAATACAAGCAAGGAGCTCTGAAGGCCCGCAAGGAGATCACGACAGAGAAGAGCAGATGGCGGGAAGCTCAAGAGTATGTGGCACATCTTCTGCGAAGGATTGACGAGTTGGAGATGACTTTGTACGGACCAGCACCCGAGCCGAGATTTCGAGCTACACGAGCCGAGATCCGGAGGAGTCGGATCTCGATGAGGACCTTTGCTTCTTCGACTACCATAGAGGACACGATTCTTTGGACATGGCAATCGTTTCGGCGCCTATGCCACGACACCGTACCCAGGCCGTGGAGGTTTTCTTGATGAGTGAGCATAGGTTCTATAGTGAGACTCCTTCAGCGAGTCGAGTCATAGAATAAAGAGTCACCCTTTAGGCGATAGACTCGAGAGTTAGTTCGATTTGGATTTGCTTTGTTTCTTTGAGTGTGTAGTATGTGTTGCAAGGCCCTTAGGCATTGTAGCGACCATACCAAGTTACTAATAATAAAGTTGGACCTTAAGGCTACACCTTCGCCCGCATAAGTTCCATATAACTTGTCTATTCTTGTTTCCCTATCATCTCTAAACATAGATCAAATCGACAGATGGTAAACACCATTGGAAACTTTGGAAGCAATGGGAGCGGTTCTCGCCAAGCAGAAAACCCCAATGATGGAGGACCGGCCGCTTACTTGGATATGCAGAATTTTGGAGCCTTTCTTGCTTTGCTCGAGACTCGATTGATGCATGCTATGATGCAACAAATGCAGCACGTCCTTTGCTCAGGCCACTGCTAATCAAGTTAATCGGGGACCACGCTTGAGAATACAAAGGCTGTCGAGTTCATGAGAACTCACCCACCCACTTTCTCGGGAATGCCAATCCATTGGAGGCCGACGATTGGTTAAGATCAATTGAGAGGAAGCTACACATAGCTCAATGCATAGGGAATGAGAAGGTACTTTACGCTTCTCATCGGTTGGAAGGAACAAATTCGAATGGTGGGAGAACCACGTGCCACGCGAGAGAACCCTCAAGATATCACTTGGGAAGAGTTCAATTTGCATTAAGCGGTATCACGTGCTGAAGGAATCATGGACCTTAAGAAGGAGGAGTTCGAGCATCAAGCAAGGTAATCAGCCGGTGGCGACTACGAACAAGTTCACACAGCCTAGCACGCTACGCTTTGAGGATGTAGCGACAGATAAATCCAGGCAGTCTCGTTTTATGAAGGGACTTAACTCGGGATTGCAAGTAGGGTTGATCACCCACACCTTTCCAGATTTCCAAGAGTTGGTGAATAAGGCACTTATTCTTGAGGACAAGCGCAAGGAACTGGATGAGAACAGAAGCGCAGGATGCAACGGCAAGGATCACGCCAGGAACGCATAGCGGCGCTTGAGAGTTGCACCAAATCAATTCTTGATTCCAACCACGAGAATGCAACAAGGACACCATCCCGGCACCAAGACCTGCCAATCGAACTACCAAACCCAGCCCCGCTAGAAACACTACTCGAGCGATCGGCAAGGAACAGAGGCGTTACAAGCGCAACGAGCCAGACACTTTGCCATGATTGTCGAAGAAGACAGCAGAGGCGACCCGATTCGCTTCAATCTAGGAACCACCCCAGCTAGGACGCCCGGCCAGGAGCCACACCCTGCACCGTGGTGAGAGGCCGAGTCAACCATGTCACCGCGGATGCAACTGCAGAATGCTACGGACGTAAATCTTGGGTAAGTTACTTGTTAACTCAGTACCTGCAACCGTTTTGTTTGACTCTGGAGCTTCGCATTCGTTTGTTTCGCAAGGCTTTGCTGCTAGGAATGACTTGAGAGTTGCAAGACTTAAGTGCATGCTTTTAGTTCAAACCCTGGTTCCAGAACTCCGAGCGGAAGTAGGATGTTCGGGGTGAGAATACTAATAGATGGAATAGAGTTCCTAGCAAACCTTATAATTTTGGAGACCAGGACCTTAGGCGTCATATTGGGAATGGATTGGTTATCCAAGCACAAGGCCGTATTGGATTGTGGGCGAAGGACTATCTCGATTGAGAGCACGTGTGGGAAGAAAGTGGAATTTCAAGCCACTGCGATTAGAGATGGACGATTGATGGTTAACAGTACCAAGGCAATCAGCATAGAGGATGTCGGTAGTGAATGAGTACCCGATGTTTTTCCCGAAGATCTACGGTATGCCGCTTGAGACAGGGGACATAGAGTTTGTGATAGAGCTTGTACTGCACAGTAGACCGATAGCAAAGAGACCCTATCGGATGTCTACCGAGGAGTTGGTAGAGATGAAGAAACAGCTAGAAGAGTTAATGGAGAAAGGATTTATCAGAGGCCGAGTTCGCCGCGTGGGGAGCACCGGTTTTGTTTGTCAAGAAGAAGGACGGGAGTTTCAGGATGTGCATTGACTACCGTGCACTCAATGAAGTCACCGTGAAGAATAAGTATCCGCTACCCAGGATTGATGATTTGTTTGATCGATTAAGAGGAGCCGGAGTTTTCTCAAGATTGATCTCGAGATCGGGATACCATCGATTGAAGATCCGATCGGAAGATATTCCAAAGGCGCATTCTCGTCAAGATATGGACATTACGAGTTTCTGATTATGTCCTTTGACGATTTAATGCGCTTGACTTATTTCATGAATATGATGAATAAGGTGTTCATGGAATATTTGGACAAGTTTGTCGTCGTGTTCATAGACGATATCCTAATCTACTCCAAGGCAGAGGATGAACATGCCGAACACTTAAGGCGAGTTTTGGAAAAGCCGAGGAGCGACAACTTTTAGCCAAGTTCAGCAAGTGTGATTTTTGGAAGGACAAGGTGGAGTTTCTTGGACATGTAATGACCGCATGAAGGAGTCGCCAGTAGATCCAAGCAAAGTAGAAGCGGTGTTACATTGGGAGCGTAGAAGACTGTGACCAGATTGAGTTTCCTTGGAATGGCAGGATACTACCGCCGTTTCATTGAAGGCTTCGACAATTGCGAAACCTCTTACGCAATTCTGAAGAAGGAAAAGAAGTTTGCATGGGCGCTTGAATGTGAGAAAGGATTTCAGGAGCTGAAGAAGCGATTGACATCGACCGGTGTTAGTTCTCTGGATGTTGCTCAAAGCCGATATTTATTGTGACGCATCGCGCCAAGGACTTGGATGTGTCTTGTCTGAGAATGGAAAGGTCGCCGCTTATGCATCAAAGCGATTGAGGCCGCATGAGGAAAATTATCCGACACATGACCTAGAGTTGGCTGCCGTAGTGCATGCCTTGAAGATATGGCGTCACTATCTGATTGGAAACAGATGTGAAGTGTATACGGATCATAAGAGCCTTAAGTACATATTCACCCAGTCGGATCTGAATATGAGGCAGAGGAGATGGTTAGAGTTGATCAAGGACTACAATGTTGGAATCCATTACCATCCCGGGAAGGCCAACGTAGTAGCCGACGCTCTGAGTCGGAAAAGCCATACCGTGAGTACGTTGCTAGCCACAAGTCAGGATGAGTTATGTGAGGATTTTCAGAAAATGAAGGTTGAGGTAGTACCTAGCGGATTCTTGGCCGCATTAGAAGTAAAGCCTACCCTAGAGAATCAGATCCGAGAAGGACAGAAGGATGATGACAAGATCCGCAGGATTAAGTCCGTCAAGGAGGAAGGCAAGGCAGAGGACTTCAAGTTGGATGAGCAAGGCACGTTGTGGATGAAGGATCGTATTTGTGTGCCTAACAAAAGGAGTTAAAGCAAGCGATTTTGGAAGAAGCCCATGACTCCAAGTACTCAATTCACCCCGAAGCGCCAAGATGTATCGGGATCTAAAGGAGAGATTACGGTGGCAGAGTATGAAACGAGAAGTTGCCGAGCATGTTGCATTGTGCGACGTATGCCGAGAGTCAAGGCAATGCATCGAGACCAGCAGGATTGCTACAACCGTGAAGATACGAGTGGAAGTGGGAGGAAATCGGAATGGATTTCATTACCGGTTCTTAGAAGACTCAAGGAGGTTATGACTCCATATGGGTTATAGTGGATCGCTTGACTAAAGTAGCCCATTTTATCCGTGAAGACCACTTACTCGGGAGATAAATTAGCGAGTTGTACATGATCAGATTGTTTGTTTGCACGGAGTGCCAAAGAGGATTGTATCAGACGAGGTACCCAATTTACCTCAAGGTTACGGAATAAGTTGCATGAAGCCATGGGAACCCGTTTAAACTTGATCTGACTTATCATCCACAGGCGGATGGACAGACCAGAAAGAGTCAACCAGATTACGAGGATATGTTAAGAGCTTGTGCATTGGCTTATGCTACCTCTTGGGATAAAAGTTTGCCGTATGCCGAGTTCGATTACAACAATAGTTATCAGGCTAGTTCTGAGATGTCACCTTTTGAGGCCTTTGTATGGGCGACCACTGTCGGACGCCATTGAATTGGAATGAGACCGCGAGCGCCGTGTCTTTGGGCTTGATATTCTTCAAGAGGTGAAGAAGCGATTGCCGTGATTAGGGAAAGGTTGAAGATAGCCCAATCTCGACAGAAGAGTTATGCTGACAATCGTCGCCGAGACTTGAGTTTTGAACCAGAAGACTTTGTTTATCTCAGAGTTACGCCTCTCAGGGGAGTTAAGAGGTTCCATGCCAAAGGGAAACTCGCACCCCGTTATGTTGGACCATTTAAGATTTTGAGTCGCCGAGGCGAAGTTGCTTACAGTGGAGTTGCCACTGATCGTTAGCAGGAGTACATGATGTATTCCATGTGTCCCAGTTGAAGAAGTGTCTCCGAGTTCCTGAGGAACAGACGTCGCTAGAGTTAATTGAGTTGCAAGAGGATTTGACTTATAAGGAGCATCCTGTGAGGATTCTAGACACAATGGATCGAGAAACTAGAAACAAGTCAACTCGTTTCTGTAGAGTTCAGTGGAGCAACCATGAAGAAAGCGAAGCGACTTGGGAGCGCGAAGAGGATTTGAAGAAAGAGTTTCCAAACCTATTCCTTTAGTAAGCCCTGAATCTCGGGGACGAGATTCTATTAAGGGGGGGAGGTTTGTAACACCCCAAAATTTTGCTTCTCTTAAATTCATGTGTGATTTGGCACTTTGGTGAATTTTTGGAATTTTCTGGAATTTATTTGGATTTATTTGGAATTTATTTGAATTTATTCCATTTTGAAATAATTAAAGAATTTAATTTTGCAAATAAAATTTTGTTGAAAATATTTTATTTGAGTCCAAAATGATCTAAAATATTTTCCAGAATTTTTCTGGAATTTTTCTGAGTCTTTTGCTATTTTTAATGAATTAAATGAATTCTCGGGAATTATTTTAAATATTAAATCATTGGAAAATACGAGTGGGTTTGTCTTGTTCATCCGATCGAGCCCGAGTCAGACTCGAGTCCGAGTCCGACTCGAACCACGTTCGAGCCGCAACGAGTCGGGCCAGACCCAGGGCACGTGGACCGTCGGATTTCGATCCAACGGCTAAGAGCTTGCCACGTCGCCCGTCAGTGTCGGTCCGGCCTGACCGGGTCATCTTGGTTCGATCCTAGCCGTTGGTTACGAACACGTGGACGGCTGGCGCGCGTCGTCTTCCGTGTCCGGGGCGGACTCCGCCACCGCGCCATGACCGAACTCCGTTAGGGTTCGAGGATTCCGCGAATCCGTGGCCTATTTAATGACCGAGACCCCGCACGAGGATCGCCATGACCCCGCCGCTTTTTCCTAGTCTCGCCGTAGCGCCCTGCTGAGGCTGCAATCCCTCGCCGTAGTTGCTTAGGGCTTCACCTCGGTCATTGTTGCGTTCCGCCGTCACCGGAGCTCCTCCGCCGTCCCCGTGGCCAGTTCCGAGCCCGTCAAGCCAAGCCGCAACCGAGGGGCGCACTCACCTCGTCGGAGGGGCATCAAATCGCTGTGCCCGTGGTCGTCCCCCTCCACTCCGGCAGCTGCACGCCGCCGCCACCGCCGACTCGCAAAGCTTCTCCGCCGTGCGATCTTCATCGAACGGTCCAGGTTAGCCCACATCACACCGTAGAAAAACCAGATTAGATCTAAACCGTTAGATGGAAATCGTGCGACCTAGGTTAGATCTATTCTCAGCCCTTGGATTTAGATCCAACGGCCAGGGCTATATCGCGTAGATTGAATTCGGGTGGATCATATCCGTTCGATCGGGAATCAAGGGCTGTGATGCACCCATGTGTCACACGCCGACGCGTCAGCGTGGCACGGCCAGACCGCACCGTGCACACACGCGCGGGTTCGGCCGACACCGGGTCCGCGTGTCGAAGACTTGGCCGTGGACCGTGTCCACCGTGAGACCGAGCCAAGCGTGGACCAAGTCCATGGACCGGCTGACGTAAGCCAGCCAATCGAGGCTGCCACGTGTCCATGCTGACGCAATAATTAATTTCCGAAACAGAAAATGATTTATTAATTCGAAATATTGATTCAAATTTAGATTCAAACTTCAAACGCTTATAACTTTTGCGTTTCAACTCCGATTTGAGTGATTCAAATTTCTAAATTTGTATAAAATTGAGATCTACCTAAATATGAATTTTATTTAATTTTGGACTAAAGTTTTTCTCTGTAATATTATTTAATTGATTATTTAAACTTTAAATAATCATAACTTTTGCATTTTAACTCCAAATTTGATGATTCCAGTTTCTAAAAATCCGAGAAAAATTACGTTCTCTTTGTTTATGGATTTTATTTGGAGTTTTGGGATGTTTTGCCTAGTGTTTATTTGTGTATTTGCTATTTGCACGCTTTACGAGTAGGCGTTGAAGTCTGGGAAGGATTCGAGGGAGAAGTGTTGACTCAGGATCCAACTCAAGACCAAGAGCAAGTACTTTTTGAAGGCAAGTTGTGCTTTGACCATGTTGATCCTATTTGAAATCTATTTTGATTTAAACTATTGCATGCTAGTTCAATTAGAAAGATATTTTATTTAAACATGGGGTTAGATAAATACCAATTTCTTTGTATGACACCTTGATTATCTAAGTATGTGCCATGATCCTCGTCACCCTAGTTGTGGTTTACTAGTTGGACATTATTAAATTGCCAACATGGGTTTAGACCGTTGTAGTATCTTTGCTTAGACACGCTACGTGCTCACGACATGATTTTGGACAATCAAATGATAATATGGACTTAATGATATATTGAACCTGTTTTGGAAAAGTATCATGTGATGTTGACAAGACGTGGTGCATGGTAATCAAGCGGGGTTTGATAAGCGATTTCGGCCAGGGCATGTGGCAAGAGTAATCAGGTGGGCGATTGTGGCATTGGGAGTGTTGATTTGGTTTTTCGGGTAGTCTTGCCCTGGTCACTTTAAGGACTTAACCTTGCAAGCCTTTGAACTGGTCATACTTGCAACCACATGGTCGGAATGGGGCGGCCCTAGTTGACTAAGTCGCTAAGGACTCACTTGTGGAGCCTCAGGTGTCGATTACACCGTTTGTGTGATTATGCGGGGAGGCGTATCGTGGCTGTGGCCAGGTACCCATCTAACGGTGTGTTGGTCCCATACTTCGCCTTGGCTAAGGGAAGGGATGGTGTAGAGCACGAACCGGAGAGGACCACTGTGTTGTTTGAGGCTTAGAAAGGCTTTATTCACGAGGAACTTCGCCTTTGTGGTGTTTGACTGTATCTTGTGGGTAAAGTGCATAACCTCTGCAGAGTGTAGAATCTATTTGAATAGCCGAGTCCACAGTCTTTGGACAATGCTCGGGAATTACAGTCAAGGGGTAGACTTTACGAAAATAACTTGGTTTTGAAAAGATGGGTTGGTTTAACAAGGAAGGTGATGGAAATATGGTGTAGGATGGGAAAAATGTTTGTTAAACTTCTTGAAAAGTTATTTATGCTTTACTTATTTCTACTCGCTTTGAATCTACTTTTATTACTTGTCAAAAGTGTTTCTTGCAAATATACCTTGAGCTATTCCTTTGTACCAAGCCATGCATATAGTATATTAGCTTGCATTACATGCATGACTTGTCGAGTACCAAGTACTCACCCTTGCCTCAACACAATACAGTTGAAGAGGAGACTACGCTTGATTTCGGAGGAGGAGTTCCAAGAGGACCCGTCTACTTAGGGATGCGAGCCGATCGGTTGCTGTGGTATCTTGGATGGCGCCACTAAGTTTATTTGATTTTCATTTCTTTGTTATTTCTCTTTTAATAAGTTTCGCCTTGCAAGGCATATATTTGTAACTTGGCCATAAGGTCGAGTAACCCTTTGATTATCTAAATAAAGTACTTTGATAGTATCGTTTGGTATGATTGTGATATATACCGATGTTAAGACTGTGTGCACTAAGCGCGTTCTGGACTAGTGCTGAATACACAGGAAGGGTCGGATTTGCAAATTCGGGGTCCCGACAGAGGTGGTATCGAGCCATACTTGATTGTAGGCTCAACCCTAAGTTAGAATGGTCGTAGTGAGGATAAAACCTATTTTCTAAAAGCTAAAAATTTGTGAAGACAAGAAATGACATCTCGACTTATCCCCTTCTCTCTTTTCTTGTCTCTTGCTGAAATTTTCCCTTACCTTGTCACAATTTAAAGATTAGGGTTCTTACGTAAAGCACTCTTGTGACAGATGGAGGAAGAGTTCAACTACGTTGATCTGGGAGTTAGTCACGCCGCGGAACTTTGGCATATGCTGAGACTCTCGGAGATTTTGAGAAGCCCCAATACCAAGTAGAAGTGATCGAGACAAGCGGGATTGATCAAGGCTTGTGACGTGAGGATTGAGGTACTGCTAGGAAAAAGGGCCAGTGCAATCGCCCGATACACTGCACCGCCAGAGATCTACAATGCGAGATGGGTATCCAAGAAGTATCACGACGCCGCAATGCGGCACATTACCCGTATCTACGCCGAGAGTTGGAAATGCGGTGTTCCGTTACCATCCGCAAGGCGATAACCTTCGACCGGCGATTCAGGATGAGGATGCCACGGTTACACGCTTGGCACGATTTATTGTCGCCAGGAGGATGTACTAGATAATACAAGCAAGGAGCTCTGAAGGCCCGCAAGGAGATCACGGCAGAGAAGAACAGATGGCGGGAAGCTCAAGAGTATGTGGCACATCTTCTGCGAAGGATTGACGAGTTGGAGATGACTTTATGCGGACCGGACCCAGAGCGATGCTCGAGCTACACGAGCCAGATCCGGAGGAGTCGGATCTCGATGAGGACACCGCTTCTTCGACTACCATAGAGGACACGATTCTTTGGACATGGCAATCGTTTGGCGCCTATGCCACGGCACCTGCACCGTGCCGTGGAGGTTTTCTTGATGAGTGAGCATAGGTTCTATAGTGAGACTCCTTCGCCGAGTCGAGTCATAGAATAAAGAGTCACCCTTTAGGCGATAGACTCCAGAGTTAGTTCGATTTGGATTTGCTTTGTTTGCTGAGTGTGTAGTATGTGTTGCAAGGCCCTTAGGCATTGTAAGCAGCCATACCAAGTTACTAATAATAAAGTTGGACCTTAAGGCTACACCTTTCGCCCCGCATAAGTTCCATATTACTTGTCTATTCTTGTTTCCCTCTCATCTCTAAACCTAGAGCAAATCGACAGATGGTAAACACCCGTGGAAACTTTGGAAGCAATGGGAGCGGTTCTCGCCCAGCAGAAAACCCCAATGATGGAGCACCAGCACCGCCACTGGATATGCAGAATTTTGGAGCCTTTCTTGCTGCTCAGACTCAGTTGATGCATGCTATGATGCAACAAATGCAGCACGTCCTTTCGAGGCCATCGCTAATCAAGTTAATCGGGGACCACGCCCGAGAATACAAGGTCGCCGAGTTCATGAGAACTCACCCACCCACTTTCTCTGGGAATGCCAATCCATTGGAGGCCGACGATTGGTTAAGATCAATTGAGAGGAAGCTACACATAGCTCAATGCACGCTTCTCATCAGTTGGAAGGAACAGCCGCCGAATGGTGGGAGAACTTCTGTGCCACGCAGGAGAACCCTCAAGATATCACTTGGGAAGAGTTCACGGTGCATTCCGACAAAGCGGTATCACGTGCCTGAAGGAATCATGGACCTTAAGAAGGAGGAGTTGAGAAACCGAAGCAAGGTAATCACCGATGGGCCGAGCTACGAACAAGTTCACACGGCTAGCACGCTACGCTTTGAGGATGTAGCGACGAGATAAATCCAGCATACCTCGTTTTATGAAGGGACTTAACTCGGGATTGCAAGTAGGGTTGATCACCCACACCTTTCCAGATTTCCAAGAGTTGGTGAATAAGGCACTTATTCTTGAGGACAAGCGCAAGGAACCGGATGAGAACAGAAGCGCAGGATGCAACAAAGAAGGATCACGCCAGGAACGCAGCAGCGCTTGAGAGTTGCACCAAATCAATTCTTGATTCCAACCACGAGAATGCAACAAGGACACCATCCCCAAAGCACCAAGACCTGCCAATCAGAACTACCAAACCCACCCGCTAGAAACACTACTCGAGCGATCAAGAAGGAACAGTGAGGCTGTTACAAGCGCAACGAGCCAGGACACTTTGCCATGATTGTCCGAAGAAGACAGCAGAGCGACCCGATTCGCTTCAATCTAGGAACCACCCAGCTAGGACGCCAAAGACCAGGAGCCACACCCTGCAGGGGTGAGAGGCCGAGTCAACCATGTCACCGCAGATGCACTGCAGAATGCTACGGACGTCGTACTGGGTAAGTTACTTGTTAACTCAGTACCTGCAACCGTTTTGTTTGACTCTGGAGCTTCGCATTCGTTTGTTTCGCAAGGCTTTGCTGCTAGGAATGACTTGAGAGTTGCAAGACTTAAGTGCATGCTTTTAGTTCAAACCCCTGGTTCCGAACTCCGAACGGAAGTAGGATGTTCCGGGGTGAGAATACTAATAGATGGAATAGAGTTCCTAGCAAACCTTATAATTTTGGAGACCCAGACCTTAGACGTCATATTGGGAATGGATTGGTTATCCAAGCACAAGGCCGTATTGGATTGTGGACGAAGGACTATCTCAGTTGAGAGCCTGTGTGGGAAGAAAGTGGAATTTCAAGCCAGCTAGATTAGAGATGGACGATTGATGGTTAACAGTACCAAGGCAATCAGCATAGAGGATGTCGGTAGTGAATGAGTACTGATGTTTTTCCCGAAGATCTACCTGGTATGCCGCGAGACAGGGACATAGAGTTTGTGATAGAGCTTGTACCTGCACAGTAAGACCGATAGCAAAGAGACCCTATCGGATGTCTACCGAGGAGTTGGTAGAGATGAAGAAACTTGACTAGAAGAGTTAATGGAGAAAGGATTTATCGAGGCCGAGTTCGTCGTGGGAGCACCAGTTTTGTTTGTCAAGAAGAAGGGCGGGAGTTTCAGGATGTGCATTGACTACCGTGCACTCAATGAAGTCACCGTGAAGAATAAGTATCCGCTACCCAGGATTGATGATTTGTTTGATCGATTAAGAGGAGCCGGAGTTTTCTCCAAGATTGATCTGAGATCGGGATACCATCGATTGAAGATCCGATCGAAGATATTCCAAAGAGCGCATTCTCGTCAAGATATGGACATTACGAGTTCTGATTATGTCCTTTGGGTAACGATTTAATGCACTTATTTCATGAATATGATGAATAAGGTGTTCATGGAATATTTGGACAAGTTTGTCGTCGTGTTCATAGACGATATCCTAATCTACTCCAAGGCAGGAGGATGAACATGCCGAACACTTAAGGCGAGTTTTGGAAAAGCCGAGGAACAGCAACTTTTCGCCAAGTTCGACAAGTGTGATTTTTGGAAGGACAAGGTGGAGTTTCTTGGACATGTAATGACCATGAAGGAGTCGCCGTAGATCCAAGCAAAGTAGAAGCGGTGTTACATTGGGAGCACCAAGGCGTGACCAGATTCGAGTTTCCTTGGAATGGCGGGATACTACCGCCCGTTTCATTGAAGGCTTCTCGACAATTGCGAAACCTCTTACGCAATTCTTTGAAGAAGGAAAAGAAGTTTGCATGGGCGCTTTAATGTGAGAAAGGATTTCAGGAGTGAAGAAGCGATTGACATCGGCACCGGTGTTAGTTCTACAGGATGTTGCTCAAAGCTTCGATATTTATTGTGACGCATCGCGCCAAGGACTTGGATGTGTCTTTGTCTGAGAGAATGGAAAGGTCGCCGCTTATGCATCAAGGCGATTGAGGCCGCATGAGGAAAATTATCCGACACATGACCTAGAGTTGGCTGCCGTAGTGCATGCCTTGAAGATATGGCGTCACTATCGATTGGAAGCAGATGTGAAGTGTATACGGATCATAAGAGCCTTAAGTACATATTCACCCGATCGGATCTGAATATGAGGCGAGAGGAGATGGTTAGAGTTGATCAAGGACTACAATGTTGGAATCCATTACCATCCGGGAAGGCCAACGTAGTAGCCGACGCCCGAGTCGGAAAAGCCATCACCGTGAGTACGTTGCTAGCCACAAGTCGGGATGAGTTATGTGAGGATTTTGAAAATGAAGGTTGAGGTAGTACCTAGCGGATTCTTGGCGCATTAGAAGTAAAGCCTACCCTAGAGAATCAGATCCGAGAAGGACGAAGGATGATGACAAGATCCGCAGGATTAAGTCCGCTAAGGAGGAAGGCAAGGCAGAGGACTTCAAGTTGGATGAGCAAGGCACGTTGTGGATGAAGGATCGTATTTGGCGTGCCTAACAAAAGGAGTTAAAGCAATCGATTTTGGAAGAAGCCCATGACTCCAAGTACTCAATTCACCTGGAAGCGCCAAGATGTATCGGGATCTAAAGGAGAGATTACGGTGGCCGAGTATGAAACGAGAAGTTGCCGAGCATGTTGCATTGTGCGGCGTATGCCAGAGAGTCAAGGCAATGCATCGAGAGACCCGGCAGGATTGCTACAACCGAAGATACCCGAGTGGAAGTGGGAGGAAATCGGAATGGATTTCATTACCGGTTTGCCGAAGACTCAAGGAGGTTATGACTCCATATGGGTTATAGTGGATCGCTTGACTAAAGTAGCCCATTTTATCCGTGAAGACCACTTACTCGGAGATAAATTAGCGAGTTGTACATGATCGGGATTGTTTGTTTGCACGGAGTGCCAAAGAGGATTGTATCGGACAGAGGTACCCAATTTACCTCAAGGTTACGGAATAAGTTGCATGAAGCCATGGGAACCCGTTTAAACTTGATCTGACTTATCATCCTGCAGGCGGATGGACAGGCCAGAAAGAGTCAACCAGATTCTGGAGGATATGTTAAGAGCTTGTGCATTGGCTTATGCTACCTCTTGGGATAAAAAGTTTGCCGTATGCCGAGTTCGATTACAACAATAGTTATCAGGCTAGTTCTGAGATGTCACCTTTTGAGGCCTTTGTATGGGCGACCTGTCGGACGCCATTGAATTGGAATGAGGCCGTGGCGCCGTGTCTTTGGGCCTGATATTCTTCAAGAGGCTGAAGAGCAGATTGCCGTGATTAGGGAAAGGTTGAAGATAGCCCAATCTCGACAGAAGAGTTATGCTGACAATCGTCGCCGAGACTTGAGTTTTGAACCAGAAGACTTTGTTTATCTCAGAGTTACGCCTCTCAGGGGAGTTAAGAGGTTCCATGCCAAAGGGAAACTCGCACCCCGTTATGTTGGACCATTTAAGATTTTGAGTCGCCGAGGCGAAGTTGCTTACCAGCTGGAGTTGCCACAGTCGTTAGCAGGAGTACATGATGTATTCCATGTGTCCCAGTTGAAGAAGTGTCTCCGAGTTCCTGAGGAACAGACGTCGCTAGAGTTAATTGAGTTGCAAGAGGATTTGACTTATAAGGAGCATCCTGTGAGGATTCTAGACACAATGGATCGAGAAACTAGAAACAAGTCAACTCGTTTCTGTAGAGTTCAGTGGAGCAACCATGAAGAAAGCGAAGCGACTTGGGAGCGCGAAGAGGATTTGAAGAAAGAGTTTCCAAACCTATTCCTTTAGTAAGCCCTGAATCTCGGGGACGAGATTCTATTAAGGGGGGAGGTTTGTAACACCCCAAAATTTTGCTTCTCTTAAATTCATGTGTGATTTGGCACTTTGGTGAATTTTTGGAATTTTCTGGAATTTATTTGGATTTATTTGGAATTTATTTGAATTTATTCCATTTTGAAATAATTAAAGAATTTAATTTTGCAAATAAAATTTTGTTGAAAATATTTTATTTGAGTCCAAAATGATCTAAAATATTTTCCAGAATTTTAGAATTTTTCAGTCTTTTGCTATTTTTAATGAATTAAATGAATTCTTGGGAATTATTTTAAATATTAAATCGCTGGAAAATACGAGTGGGTTTGTCTTGTTCATCCGGCGAGCCCGAGTCAGACTCTACTCCGAGACCGACACGAACCACGTTCGAGACGCAACCAATCGGCCCAGACCCAGGGCACGAGGACCGACCGAATTCGATCCAACGGCTAAGAGCTTGCCACGTCGCCGTCTGAGTGTCCGGTCGGTGGGTCATCTTGATTCGATCCTAGCCGTTGGTTCTGAACACGTGGACGGCTGGCGCGCGTCGTCTTCCCGTGTCCGGGGCGGACTCCGCCACCGCGCCATGACCGAACTCCGTTAGGGTTCGAGGATTCCGCGGAATCCGTGGCCTATTTAATGACCGAGACCCCGCACGAGGATCGCCATGACCCCGCGCCGCTTTTTCCCTAGCTGTCTCCGCCCGTAGCGCCCTGCTGAGGCTGCAATCCCTCGCCGTAGTTGCTTAGGGCTTCACCTCGGTCATTGTTGCGTTCCGCCGTCACCGGAGCTCCTCCGCCGTCCCCGTGGCGATTCAGAGCCGTCAAGCCAAGCCGCAACCGAGGCGCACTCACCTCGTCGGAGGGGCATCAAATCATTGTGCCGTGGTCGTCCCCCTCCACTCCGGCGTTTGCCGCGCCGCTTGGCATACCGACTTCATAAAGCTTCTCCGCCGTGCGATCTTCATCGAACGGTCCAGGTTAGCCCACATCACACCGTAGAAAAACCAGATTAGATCTAAACCGTTAGATGGAAATCGTGCGACCTAGGTTAGATCTATTCTCAGCCCTTGGATTTAGATCCAACGGCCAGGGCTATATCGCGTAGATTGAATTCGGGTGGATCATATCCGTTCGATCGGGAATCAAGGGCTGTGATGCACCCATGTGTCACACGCCGGGACGTCTTGGCGTGTACGCGACCGCATGCCGTGCACACACGCGGTCGCCGGCTGTTGGGTCAGCGTGTCGAAGACTTGGCCGTGGACCGTGTCCACCGTAGACCCGAGCCAGCGTGGACCAAGTCCATGGACCGGTGACGTCGGCCACCAATCGGAAGGCTGCCACGTGTCCATCTTGACGCAATAATTAATTTCGAAAAAGAAAATGATTTATTAATTCGAAATATTGATTCAAATTTAGATTCAAACTTCAAACGCTTATAACGTTTGCGTTTCAACTCCGATTTGAGTGTTTCAAATTTCTAAATTTGTATAAAATTGAGATCTACCTAAATATGAATTTTATTTAATTTTTGGACTAAAGTTTTTCTCTGTAATATTATTTAATTGATTATTTAAACTTTAAATAATCATAACTTTTGCATTTTAACTCCAAATTTGATGATTCCAGTTTCTAAAAATCCAGAAAATTACGTTCTCTTTGTTTATGGATTTTATTTGGAGTTTTGGGATGTTTTTGCCTAGTGTTTATTTGTGTATTTGCTATTTGCACGCTTTACGAGTAGACGTTGAAGTGCCGGAAGGATTCGAGGGAGAAGTGTTGACTCAGGATCCAACTCAAGACCAAGAGCAAGTACTTTTTGAAGGCAAGTTGTGCTTTGACCATGTTGATCCTATTTCGAAATCTATTTTGATTTAAACTATTGCATGCTAGTTCAATTAGAAAGATATTTTATTTAAACATGGGGGTTAGATAAATACCAATTTCTTTGTATGACACCTTGATTATCTAAGTATGTGCCATGATCCTCGTCACCCTAGTTGTGGTTTACTAGTTGGACATTATTAAATTGCCAACATGGGTTTAGACCGTTGTAGTATCTTTGCTTAGACACGCTACGTGCTCACGACATGATTTTGGACAATCAAATGATAATATGGACTTAATGATATATTGAACCTGTTTTGGAAAAGTATCATGTGATGTTGACGACGTGGTGCATGGTAATCAAGCGGGGTTTGATAGCTTGATTTCGGCCAGGGGCATGTGGCAAGAGTAATCAGGTGGGCGGTTGTGGCATTGGGAGTGTTGATTTGGTTTTCGGGTAGTCTTGCCCTGGTCACTTTAAGGACTTAACCTTGCAAGCCTTTGAACTGGGTCATACTTGCAACCACATGGTCGGAATGGGGCGGCCCTAGTTGACTAAGTCGCTAAGGACTCACTTGTGGAGCCTCGGGGTGTCGATTACACCGTTTGTGTGATTGTGGGGAGGCGTATCGTGGTGTGGCCAGTACCCATCTAACGGTGTGTTGGTCCCATACTTCGCCTTGGCTAAGGGAAGGGATGGTGTAGAGCACGAGCAGGAGAGGACCACTGTGTTGTTTGAGGCTTAGAAAGGCTTTATTACGAGGAACTCGCCTTTGTGGTGTTTATTGTATCTTGTGGGTAAAGTGCATAACCTCTGCAGAGTGTAGAATCTATTTGAATAGCCAGGAGTCCACTGATCTTGGACAATGCTCGGGAATTACTGATCAAGGGGTAGACTTTACGAAAATAACTTGGTTTTGAAAAAGATGGGTTGGTTTAACAAGGAAGGTGATGGAAATATGGTGTAGGATGGGAAAAATGTTTGTTAAACTTCTTGAAAAGTTATTTATGCTTTACTTATTTCTCTTTGCTTTCGAATCTACTTTTATTACTTGTCAAAAGTCATTTCTGCAAATATACCTTGAGCTATTCCTTTGTACCAAGCCATGCATATAGTATATTAGCTTGCATTACATGCATGACTTCTTTGAGTACCAAGTACTCACCCTTGCCTCAACACAATACCAGTTGAAGAGGAGACTACGCTGGTTCGGAGGAGGAGTTCCAAGAGGACCGTCTACTTAGGGATGCGAGCCCGATCGGTTTCTGTGGTATCTTGGATGGCGCCACGAAGTTTATTTGATTTTCCGCTGCTGTTATTTCTCTTTTAATAAGTTTCGCCTTGCAAGGCATATATTTGTAACTTGGCCATAAGGTCGAGTAACCCTTTGATTATCTAAATAAAGTACTTTGATAGTATCGTTTGGTATGATTGTGATATATACCGATGTTAAGACTGTGTGCACTAGCGCGTTCCTGGACTAGTGCTGAATACACAGAGGGTCCGGATTTGCAAATTCGGGGTCCCGACAGATATCACCGCGCAAAGCGATAATACCACTCGGCCCTGGCATTTTCAGTGTCAAGTACGCATAGTGGGGCACTGCCATGAACTTGGCTAGCGCTGGTCTCCCCAAGATGGCATGATACGCTATCGCGAAATCAGCCACCTCGAAGCTAAGGTTCTCTGTCCGGTAGTTTTCTCTTGCGCCGAAAGTGACCGGCAGAGTGATTTGTCCGAGTGGTGTCGCGGACGTTCCGGGTATCACGCCGTGAAAAGGTGACGACCCGCGTTTAAGCTCCGACCGTGGAATTCCCATGTCGTCGAGAGTTTTCACGAAGAGGACATTGAGCCCACTTCCACCATCAATCAATACCATCTTGAGCTTGATGCCGCGGACAACCGGCGCCAAGACAAGCGGATATCTACCGGGGAATGGGACTCGATCCGGGTGATCCTAGCGGTCGTAAGTTATTGCGACCTCGGACCACCGTACATACTGGGGGGTCTCCGGCTCTATTGCGTTGATGTCTCGGGCGGTAAGCGTTTGCTTCCGCTTGGACTCGTACGCGGCCGAACCCCCGAATATGTAATTGAGCTCGAGATCGACATCCTGATAGTCTTCCTCAGCTTCGGGAGGAGGCGGCTTGGTGGCATGTCCACTCGGACCTTGTCCAGCCTGCTTCTTGCTTTCCTGGGCAAATCTCTTCAAAGTGAAGCAGTCCTTGGTGGCATGTTTCCCCTTCGGATGGAAGGGGCAAAGCGAGTTCATCACCTTGTCATACCCATCCTCTTTGAGGGCACGAGGGTGGGCATGCTCAGCGACTGCCACTAGCTCTTCACCTTTGCGCTTCTTCTCCTTCCATCTGGAGGACTCGGCCTGATCCTTCCTCTCGTCGTGCCGTTCCGCCAAGGCCTCGGAGGCGGAAGCGTAGCGGTCCGCCAGAGCGAACAGCTCACGAACCGAGGTTGGCGGCTTCCGGGACATCTTCTTGATAAGATCAGGGTTGCTGACCCCCTTCTGGAAGGCAGCTATCACGACCGCATCCGTGACATCCCGAACAGTGCTTTTTCTGTGCATGAAGCGCTTGACGAACTCCCGCAGGGACTCATTCCTCTTTTGGTGCAGGTGTCTGAGTCCCGAGGGTGCCAGGGCGCTCATAAGTGCCTTGGAAGTTTGAAATAAACTGCTCACACAGGTCTCCCCAGGAATCTATAGAGTTCGCTGGGAGTCCGGTGAGCCAAGCTTGGCCCAGGGGCGAGAGGGTAACCAGTAAGTAATTTGACATTACTTTCTGATCCCCCCTGGCAGCCCTGACCGCCAGAGCGTACACCTGTAACCAAGCCTCCGGGTCCCTCTCACCGTCAAACATAGTGATGCCCTTGGGATTAAACCCATCAGGCAAAACCACTCGGCGTAGGTGAGGGGTAAACGCGCGAACCCCTTCGATGACCCCGTGGCAACCCCCGGGCGGTGATCGACGTGGAGGGGATCACGCTTGGCGTGCTTCGCGATCTCGTGGAAGGATGCCGTAACGTTCATACTCGTCGGCGTGGCGGCGTTGCTCCTCCCTTTCTCGGTCGCGGCGCTTGGCGTCGAGGTCGGAGCGGAGGTCGCGGTTGAGGCTGTGTCGCAAATCGTCCCCGCGGGGAGGGACATAACATCCCCCTGGTGGGGGGCTTTCCGACCTGGCCGACTGCTGGCCGTCTGGGTCCTCGCCGGAGTGCGTGATTGCACCTTTGCCGGCTGGTCGGTTTGGGCCTGCTGGATGCTGCCGCCGTCACCATGGCCTTTACTTGGGCCACGATCGGGGCGGCTGGATTGCCAGCCCCCAGCATGGGGCTCAAAGTATCCAGGAGTGTCTTGGAGGCGACGATATTCTGCTGTGGAGTATGGAAGACCGCTTGGTCCCCCATATTGGCTTGCAAAATGTCTTCATTGACGCCGCGGGCGCAGTCTCGCAGGGCACGCGCCCGCGCGTCCGGCTCTGTTCTTCGGCCACCTTTCAAGTCGGCGGCGGCCGATGTGTCGAGGCGTTGCTGCGAATCCGCCCGCGAGCCTTCGATCACGCAGACTCTACGGAAATTCCAACAACTCTCCAGGCTCTCTTCTGACTCGGCCGCTGAGCTGGGCAAGCCTGAAGGGGATAGCTCCAGGCGGCTCGGAGGTGCCGAGTGGTTTGGCAGTGAGAACCCCCACCATTAGTGTCTCGGCGCCCGTGGGTCCAACTCCCTGGCGGGACCGGGCCTTCAGTCCCCTACTCAGTGCTTTAGAGCACGAGACAGGGGGACCTCCCGATCTGCGCGGAAGTCGTGATGATGGCTCGCCGGAGACCTTGTCGTGCTGAAACGCGGCCTCCTCATAGAGGGAAAGGTTCCCGACGCTGTTGGAGATGAAGGTCAGGCTTCCGAAGCGGAAAACCTGATCCGGGGAGAAAACTGTGGAGACTCCGCTCGTCGCAGCCATCAAGCTCGACGAAGATCTTGACACAATTCCCCTACCTGGCGCGCCAACTATCGACGATCGGTTCCGCCGGCAATGAGATTTGTGATTCTAGGGGATTCGTGCGAGATCAGAGCGAGATGGTAACACAGGATGCGAGGGAAATCTTTTTAGACAGGTTCGGGCTCTCGCGGAGGAGATAATACCCTAGTCCTGTGTTCTTGGATATCTGGATGTGGTCTCCTTTTCTTCTTGTTTTTTTCTCCTCTTCCTTTTTAAGGTTGTTCCCTCCCCCTTATATACTGGGGGAAGGATACATTACAAATGGGTGCCACCTGGCCCTGGACAAGGTGGCTTCATGAGTATATGGTCTGTCTCTGTCTATCAAGCCCCACTACGTCCAGGGGATTTGGTCGTTCCTTTCCCGACCCAACCTGCCGATCCGCCAGGTTACGGTGCCCTCTGAGCTCTGCCGGCGCCAGGTCGCAGGCTTTACTTTCGACGGGGTTGTCCTGACGCGGCGCGAAGCTTCGTTGAGGGGACAACCAGCTGCCTTGGGGAAGAAGTCGGGCCATGGCCATGGGCTCTTCGTAATGCTTCTAGGCTCTGGGCCTACTGCTCCGTCCTCGGCCCGGTTGGGCATTGGCTTCTCCTGCGGGACCCCCGTCTCGAACATCCCATACCATGGCGCCTGGGACACCACATGATCTAAAACAAGTATTTCCTGTATGTATCACGTGTGAAAAAGTTTGAAAATATTTGGATATTGAATTTTAGTAGTTTACTAATTAGTTCAAATAAGTTTGAACTTAAATTTAAACTAGAGTTGTCTTTTTATGGTAGTTTGATTATAGGTATGTACTAATTATTTGTATATAAATATGTAAAGCATGTGATCTTAATTCGTTTAAAATCTTTGAGTTCGAGTTTTTTTAAAAAAAAATTGTACGCGTTCCATTTGAATTGTTCACTACTACAAAACCAGCTTCTAGAAGCGGTTCGAAACCACTTCTAGAAACGGTTTTACAACCGCTTCTAGGCAACCGATTGTGATACCTCGAAGGGTATCACAAGCGGTTCTAGGAACCGCTTGTGGTGGTGCGACACCAAGCGGTAAAAGGCAGTAATAATATCGTGGGAACGGGATTCGAACCCACGACCAGCACTCCATCCTCGTGACTCGTCTCATCCATCTAGCTAACCCACCCACGCGTGCTCTCTGATAGAGTAGGGCACGCATTCCTTTTATTATTTCTAAAACTGGGGTTCTACAAGCGGTTCGTGACACGAACCCCTTCTGAAAGGGGTCTTTAGAAGCGGTTCGTGTCACGAACCCCTTCTAATGCCCCAGTTTTAGAAGCGGTTCATGACACGAACCCCTTCTAAAGCTTTAGAAGCGGTTGGGGACACGAACCGCTTGTAAAGACCTTTAGAAGGGGTTCGTGTTACGAACCGCTTCTAAAGGTGAAGCTTTAGAAGGGGTTCCTGCTACGAACCGCTTCTAGAGATCCCCTCCGGCCTGTTGCCACGAACCGCTTCTGGTGCGAGCATTACAACCGGTTCACACCAAACCGTTTCTAATAGGCCGGTTGTGATGCCCGATTTTGTAGTAGTGGTTATAGATTGGTATATACCTAAAACTGAAACTTTTAAAAATAATATACCTCAATTTGGATAGGATTCTCGTATTTGAAATGACGGTGTCGTGGCAACTGAGCTACTTGTCTTGTCTGTAATTAAGCGTGCATTATGCATGCCAATTAAGCCGTGGTGCAATGGCACAACATTAGCCGTGCATGTAGGAGGAAAAGATGGGCTGTGTCCCTGCTTTGGTTACCGGCTACCTGCTCCGCTAGAGACACAACTTTCTATCAGATCGATGCCAGATCGATGCCTCGCCGCAGAGGTCGAACCAAAGATGAACCGACGATGATGCAGCTCGACCTTTTGGAGCACGTCTCGACTCCACTTTGCTGCAAAATGTTGGTCGCTTTTTGACAAAAACCACCGCTTGATTCCCTCCAAATGGCCGACCGATGCATCTACTTAATTGGTCATAGAAATCCGTGTCATGATTTGTTGAAGCAGTGGTGATGAGCCAATGTTAATCGCATGCACATCCTCTTGTCGTTACAAACTAATTACTGCCCATTTTTTAGCTCTTCAAATTAAGGGGCTTGGTTTAAGTAAAAGAGAAAGGATACGGGACCTAGAAAAGGTTTAGAAAAATATGGTGGCCAGAGAATGTGCGCTAGCTCACATTGACCTAGATTCTAGTTAATCCTTCCACGTTATTACATGAGTATAAATTTCCCACAGTACTGGACTACTAGTAGTAAACCCCAGAATCTTACACCATGTATATACGCCTTAATTAACCGAATCCTACCTGTCCAAAAAACTGACCTTCTCGTCCTAGTATATATATCCAACTTTGAAAGAGTTATTAGCTTCATGAGTGCACATATAATTTATCTTATCAAACATCCAAAATGGAAGTGCTTACACCTTAATTAGGAACAATTGATGATTTGCTCTCATTTACTTGTGCCATTATTCATTTGTCCCATGATGTCTGTTGATATGCGGGTTCTAGGGCCATATATCAGTGAGATATATGAAGCAAATGATCAATTGCACCAACTAAAACGGGGCAAATTATCAATTCTCCCTATTAATTATTATTATTTTAAAATTGTGCTTATACATAAAGACACGTGATGGTGGAACAAAGAAATGCAAAAAAACCCATGGAGGAGGAAAAGGTATGCTACAAGCACATGCAATATGATAAGAGGGATGACACATACAGAATTACAAAACATCGAAAAATAATGCAAAGAAAGTAGTAAGTGAGGCACAGGGCAAGGCTTGTGAGGATTTTTGTCAAAAGCTGAGTATGTAGGAGGGTGAGAAGGACATCTACAAGATGGCTAAACTTCGAGAAAGGAAGATGACATATTTCAACTAAGTTATATGCATCAAAGATGATACAAATAGACTTTTGGTAAAAGACGACGAGATCAAGAATAGGTGGAGGGATTACTTCGATAAGTTAAACATACAATAGAGACAACAGGTTAGCATGATTGAACTTGATAATGCTTTTTACGATACCAATAGGCGGTTCGTTCGAAGAATTTAAAAGCCTGAAGTAAGAGAAACTTTAGAAATGATAAAAGTAGGTAAGCCGTTGAGACATGATAACATTCCTATGAAGATATAGAAATGACTTGAAGAAATGACGGTTGTTTGGTTAACTAAATTATTTATAATATTTTTAGGTCGAACAAGATGCCTGATAAGTGGTGAAGAAACACATTAGTGTCAATTTTCAAGAATAAAGGAAATATTCAAAGTTATACTAATTACAGATGAATTAAGCTCACGAGCTACATAATAAAGCTTTGGGCGCGAGTGATTGAGCATCTTTTAATAAAAGTGGCTAGTGTGATTAAAAACTAAATTGGTTTTATGCTCTGGAGGTCGACCATGAAGGCAATATTCTTAACACGATAGTTGATGGAGATGTATAGGAAGGAAAAGAAGAATCTACACATAGTGTTTATCGACATAGATAAATCTTATGACAATGTGCCAAGAATGGTTATGTGGTGAGCGCTTAAAAAGGAAAAGGTCCCAACAAAGTGCGTTAACTAGTGAAGGATATGTACAATGATGTTAATTGTGACTAATGTCACAGCATATGATAGCTATACTAGTAACTTTCCTATTAAGATAAGACTACATCGAGGATCAGCATTGGGGCCCTACAATTTTGCCCTAGTGATGGACCAAGTCTCGCAGGATATACAAGGAGAGATTTCTTGATGTATGCTTTGTGCTGTTGATGTGGTGCTAATTAATGGGAGTAGGGTAAGTGTTGATTGAAAACTAGAGCTGTGGAGAAAAACTTTAGGATCGTATGGATTTTGATTTAGTAGGACTGAAATGGAGTATATGAGGTTCATTTTTAGATGTGCTATGGCAGATAATAGAGACGTTAATCTTGAAAGAAAAGTAGTGCTCTTGACGAAAAAGTTTTGATATTTAGGATCGATGCTACATAGTGACGGTGGGATTGGTGAAACTGTGAGTCACATGATATAAGCGAGTGTGTGAAATAGCACCAAGTATCTAGTGTCCTATGTGATAGAAAAGTTCCTCAACACTTAAAGGGTAAGTTCTATAAGTTAAATGGTAAGTTCTATAGGACGATGATCAAACTTACGATGTTGTATGGAGCCAAATGTTGGGTGACAAAAGGACAATATGTATAGAAAATAAGTGTAGCAGAGATGCAAATGTTGCAGTGGATCTGTGTCATACAAGGTAAGATCAAATCTGCAATGATGATATACGTGATAGGGTTAGGGTAGCACCAACTAAAGAAAATATTGTCCAACATTGTTTGAGATAGTTTAGAGATATCCAACAAAAACCCACTGAGGCACCAGTGCGTAGTAGAAAGTTAAGCCATCTCGAAAATATAAGAACAGGTAGAGATTGACCTAGAACGATGTGGAAATAAACAGTTAAAAGAAACTTGAGGGATTGAAATGCATCCAGTGAGTTGGTGTTGGATACGAGTACATGAAAGTTAGCGATTCACATACCGAAATTATGACCTAAGGTTGAAGGTTTAAGGGCCTTTTGACCTTGATTGAATTTCATTTGTAGCCCAACTTAACTTGTTTGTGGTAAAATGCTTGGCTACTGCTGTTGTTATGCTTACACCTTGATTAACTAATAGAACATCAGTAAGAAGTGGCAAGCTAAACAAAATTCCAAAGGGGAACGATGAGTTGGACCGATATTGATTGGGTTCCATCATGCAGGCCCCACGGAGGGAACTGGAACGAGAAAAGTATACGTTTATGAACTCATGAGCAAACTATGGCCACGTCTCTCGCTTCAACCACAATTTCTTGTCACCTTCTGCCACCGCAGTGGTGGTGGGCAGCCACTAACCCCGATCAAATCCTGGCCATTTGATTTCGCAGGAACGGCTGGTGATTGCTTGCTCCCCTACCCTGGTATGAAATATTATCCGTGATGGCCCTTTTGACTCGTGAGAGATCTGCGATGAGGTTTGACCATTGCTTTGCCTCTTTTCTACGTGGTTATTAGAATAAACTTAACTGTGCTCCCTAATATATAGACTGTTACATTCCTTCGAATGTCTAGCCTATCTGAAGAGTTTTGCCATCGACTTGATACAGATTGTAAAAGCTGTTACATATTTACTTATATATTATTTATGTCAAATTTTATGACATCCTAATACAATTAGTCGTGCAAATCGACCGGATCGAAGTTCGAACACAATAAGCCGTGGGCAGAGATGACGTGGACCCAATAATTTGCTGCGGGACCCACCCCAGCATCGCCGCTCACCCAGCGGCCTGACGAGCCGTCTCGTTTCGCTTCTCCAGATTTTTACTCCTTTTTCTTTCCGTAAAAACACTTTCGCGCCGCAATATTTCCCCACCCACTGCCATGTGGGGTCACCCCGCCTTCGATGTCGTATTTCACATTTTTTTTAAGCTGCACGTTTATACAGTGACCCACTCTCGAATTATTCCTCTTCGAGTCGTCTCTTCTCCACCTCCGGCTCGAGCTCTCTGTGATTTGATTCCCTCTTCCACGACAAGAAAGAAACCACTGACTTATTGGTCTTGCCATGGTGACGGCGGTGGCAGCCGTGCTGGAGTCGCCGTCGCCGTCGCGGCAGCGCCACCGGCTGGCCAATGGCGCGAGTACAGGCGATTCCGAGCTCCGGCACTGGCGCCCGGCCAAGCGGGTGTCGTCCGGGATGCGGGGGCGGTGGGCGCCGCCGGAGATCGGGATCCCCAACGGCGGCGGGCATGCGGGCTACACCAGCCTCCGGGACATCCTGTCCTCGCCAGAGTACGCCGCCGCCACCGCGGTCAGCTCCCCCGCGGCCGCCGCCGTCTGTGGAGGCGGGAGCTGCGGGGACGTGCACATGATACGCCACCCGCTGGTCAAGCACGCGGCGTACGCCTACCTCCAGCTGACGCCGTCGGCGAGGGAGGACCCCGGCAGGATGCTACGGAGGAGGCAACGCCCGCTCTGCCGACTCCTCCTCTGCTGCCTCGGATTCATCGGAGCGCTCATCGGACGGTGACGTCTCCGGCGAGAGCCGCACGGTTCTTGGTTGCATTTGATTTTGCTTGCCTTTTTTTTTTAAAAAAAAAAAACTTTCTTGCTCTTTTTCAGGTGTATTTAGAACAGACTTGAGTTTTGTTTTGGCTTGTAATTTGTGTAAATATTTTGGTAGGATTATAGAGAGATATTAGCAACAAGAGAAAGGCCAGAAGATTAATTAGCTTTCAGGCTTTCTGAGTTTTTTTAGTTGCCATGAACTCATGCTAATAGGCGCAATTATGGCAATGAAATTAGAGAACAAATCATGCTAAGGGAAACGAGGTAGAACAATGAAAGAAAAAGGCAATTTCTATCATCAGTTCATCACAACATGCTTCATACATATCTGTTCACTTTCACATTGGATTGCTGGATTTTGCTATGTATTCGCCTTCTTCTTTTTTTTTTTTTGCCTTTCTTTGATATTCGATCCATTGTATGTACAAGATCATCTCCTAAAAATTGGTTAAATGCTGATCCCCCTCAATGCTTGCCATTGTTCTGCCGCCGAGGCTTGGCGCCGACCGAGGCACGAATAACGTCGGCCACGGCGGCGGCGTCGAGGTCGGCGCCGTCAAAGATGGTCTGCTGAGGCGGTGGAGACGGCGGCCGGCGTTTGGTGGTGGCGAAGGGGCTCCAGCCGGAATTCTTGGTCCTCTGGTGCACATGCAAACAAGAGAAGGAACAACTAATCGTTGTATATTGTCGATAAGTGCATCGCATCTAGTGCATCAAGATTCGTGCACATGGAAGCACATGCCTCCACCAATCACCGTGCAGCTCAACGCCCACGCGCCACACGAAGACAAGTTCTCAAGCGCGCCCCTAAATCGCACGGCTGCTGGTGACTATGCTCTCACGTGCGTTACCTGTACGTTAGGGACTATATATGAGCTTAGATTTCTACCGTGTTTTGGTAGCATCGGAGCTGCTAAGGATCACACGGACGGCCATGATCAGAACAGGATGACGCACAGGCCAACAGCAACTGCGAGACAATCCATCGCAAACTGACAGAACTCAGGCACAGGCGCAGGCAGTGGGTATGTGGAAGGGAATGGTTTGCTTTGGTTGGCTCTTGGCCGTGCTCGCCGGAACATCAGGCACGTCGTGCGCACGGCGCCTTTCCTTGTTGCTTGCACTGCGGCCGGTCGCCGTCGCTACCCGGAGGGGCCAGGACTAAACCAAAGCAGTGAGAACTGACAACGGCAGGGGGCTGCATGGGCCAGATGTGCGCCCGAGTTTAAGATAGAGGTGAATTAGGAAGAGGAGGCATTCTGGACTCGGCAGTTGGCACAGGCATGGACGTCCTGTCTGCTTTGCCAAAGTGGGCAATGAGTGAGGGAGAGGGAGCTGGGAAAGGTTGATTTGGCAGAATGGGGAGCGACCCTTTAATTGATGTAGAATTTTGTTTGATGGCAGTTGGAGTTTCTTCAGATTGGATGAAAACAGGTGGCGTCAAAGGTTCGTGGAAAATTGTTTGGCTAAGCTCTACCATGAACGCTTCGGTAGTACAACTGTACAAGGGAGCGGTAATCTGGACTCTTTTGGTTGGAGATTTCTGACAGTAGAATTTGATCAAGATGGACTAATGATACTAGGGAATACGGACACATGAGGAAATTGGCGGTCTCTGGACTAAGGTGGGATTTTATGGGCTCACACTTGTGACCTTAACCGGTAAGAGCTTTATCACAATGGTAATCGGTATTTTCCGAAGATGGAAGGAGTTTATTCAGATCAGAAACTAGATTCTTTCATGGATTAAATTTGATGAGACGTTGCTAAGGCTTATGAGAATAAGCTAAACTAGTTCTATAATTTAGGACTTGTGAGTCTTTTCCGGGTTCAGAACTATATAATGCCTGATAGGCGAGCAATTTGGAGTGGTGCTGACTTTCTTGGTATGATTTCTGGTTGTGGCATTTGATGAAGAGCAGAGCAACTGACGAGGAATGAAAATAGTTCTGGAATGTTACACTCTGATGACAGACTACTAACAACAAAATCTGATTCTCACTACTAACAAGTAAAATCCGATTCTTAGAGAACAGCTCAATACTATCCTATCCTTAAGTAGAAACTTATTCGCAAAGAGGTACCTTGAGAGATGAATCTTTAATATGATGTATGCCATTTTGACAGAGCAAGAACGCATTACCTCTGAATTTGATGCTTCGGGTTTGTCAGAAACAACATAACGCAGGACATCCATGAAGAAAGCTGTCCCTTTGTCGGCGAAATTCTTGATGTAGAATGTAAGCAGCTGCCCAGATTTAGCTCTCAGATGCAGTAACCTTTGCTCAATATTTGGTTCATATTGCATCACAATAGGCCGAAGGAAGGTGTCGTACACAACATCACTGCCCTGCCGAAACAATTACTCTCCAAATAAGAAAACAATGTAATTTTGCTATTTTTGCTAGCTAAAACAAAGACATCATTTGTGGGGGAAACAGATAATGAACAGATGTACTTTCTTACCTTTGTTTTGGGGTACCACAGGTAAACAAAGAAAGCTAGCTTAATTTCTCCATACATTGGAATCCTGATATGGACAAATTATAGTAGACAAACATAAATGAGAAGTGAACTTTCAAACAGAAAGGGAAAACCTTGTAGATGGAATTTAACTAACCATGAGATGAGGCTCTCAAGGGCTATCACCATGGCCACTATTATCCTGAAAAGTATGCAACAACTGAATTTTTAGGAAGGCTAGAAACTTGAGCTTTAGCACAAGAAGTACTGACAAGCTTTAGCCGAAAACTGTTGGCTAATATGCAGTGCATAACAAATTCTTTCTATATATTAAAAAACTCAACAAGTTTGGAAACAATAGAAGTTTTAAAACCTTACAGTTTACTATATTATAATTCTCAAGCTACTTTGGCTATTTAGCCAATTGTAGGTATTCTTTACCTAGATCGGCTCTTACGTGTTGAAACCATTGGAAAATCATGGGCATATCAGGAGTAGGACAGCCGAACTAGTAACTAGTCGAAAACATTTACACCAGGCTCCTTGTCAGGTGAATTATTTGAGCTTTTTTCCTATGATATTCAATTAAAACAAATATATTGCTATCTACCAAGATGAATTTTACCAAGTTTTAGAGTTAAGGGAAAACACCTATCACCACCACAAAGCATCTCATTTTTCTCTTATCAATCCCTTTTCACTTTTTTTTAACATCAATCACTGGTTAGTACCAGGAAGCCTCTTTATGTGTTTATTTGAATGTTCATGTGCTAAAGTCAGATGTAAGTTAGGTAAGGACACCAAGTTGTGTTTTCCATGTCCTTCCTATCATCTGAATTAGTCTCCCCAATTATAGATTAAAGTAAACAAATGATCGCAAATAGAAGTTTTAAGAAACTTCCCATATTTTAGTTGACCATTTATGCAGTGTAGTCATGCTCAAGTCTTGACAATATAATTAAAATAATATGCGTAGAAGCATTCCCCTTATAAAAAAACAAATCATCTAATGTCACTGACAGAGAAAAGTACTACATGCAAAATTGTTAAACAGACCACGAGGTTTGATGAAGCTACCATCTTTTTCATGGAAAGTAATGCTGCCCTTTCAACTAGTTATTTGCATGGATCTGAGCATAAAAAATTGGCACGCTAATCATACTGATGTAATCTGAAATACAAACACATATTCAAGTAACAAATGCAAACCAGAAATGTTTGAATTGCATACAAATGTTCTTGAAATGCTTTGTCCATACATATATCAAGTACATCCAAGGTGAATAGGTAGGAAAAACACGAAGTACGTGATACAAAAGTTTAAGGGTCTTTACACTGATTTATGTTTCTAGCAACAGGTCCAATTGCTTGCAGTTAACAATTCAAAGTTGCAAAAGACATCAGAAGAAATCTGATATGGGTGATCTCGCTCGTACGCCCGAGTGCCTGGACGAAGGCCGGACTTGGATGTGGAGGGCGCGAACGGGGGACGCCGGCGACCTATGGTAGCTAGTTGTGACGGAGCCACCGGCCGGTTATTGACGGCAGCGCCTAGACTTGAGTTGTGGTACAAAAACGTACCTTTTCTGTTCTCTCTTTATTTCTTTATATAAGGATTCTCAGTGTCCGTATTACAATCCATGACTCTAATACGGCAACAGATCTTATCTGACTCGATTACCTAACTAGCCTAATTCTACTCCAATACGTAAGGAAACCAAATCTCCCTTCAAGTTCCTACGCTGGCCGACCGACCGGGATTCTCCGCTCCTGTGCCGGACGTCAGGCCTGGTCCGGCGCAACCTTGCTTGACTTCACGTGTGCCTGCGCCGGACGTAGATCCGGTCCGGCGTATCAATACTCCCCCCCTCGGGACCAAGCTTGTCCTCAAGCTTGAAGGTGGGGAAAGCGCGATGAAACTCCAATGCATCCATCCATGTGGCGTCCTGCTGCGATTTGCCGCCCCATTGAACTAGGAACTGTCGACGACCGCGGACGAAGCGTTGACGGAGGAGTTGATGAGGAGTCAGCTCCGTCGGTGAAGGGGTTGGGGTGGCATCGTCAGGAAGCTCGGGTGGTTCGGGTGGTGGTGTCCCCTGGAAGGGCTTGAGAACGGAGACATGGAAGACATTGTGTAGCCGGGCCGATGCTGGTAACTCTAAGCGGTAGGCGACCTGTCCAATTTTAGCCTCCACTTTGTATGGACCGAAGAAGCGCGGAGATAGTTTATGGTGCTTGCAGGGTCGAAGTGATATCTGTCGGTGGCGTTGGAGGCGCAGCCACACCCATGATCCCACCTCAAAGGTCACGGCCCGATGGTGTTTGTCGTATTGTTGCTTCATACGGTTTTGCGCACTGATAAGATGCTGTTTGGCCTGGTCTAGCAAGTTGTCCCTGTCGACGAGCTGACAGTCGATGGTATCAATGGGTGACGCCCCCTCGGAATAAGGTAGGAGGCTGGGGGGTGGTCGCCCATATACCAACTCGAAGGGAGTCATGCGAAGAGCGGAGTGGTAGGAGGTGTTATAGCAGAATTCGGCCCACGGCAGCCATTGTGCCCATGAAGAAGGGTTATTAGCTGCCAAACAACGGAGGTACATCTCAATGGTGCGGTTGACAACTTCGGTCTGACCATCGGTCTGTGGGTGGTATGCTGATGATGTCAGAAGCTGAGTGCCACAGTGTTGGAAGAGGTCTTGCCAAAAAGCACTGGTGAACACTGGATCCCGATCTGAGACAATGGACGCGGGCATCCCGTGCAGGCGGACAATCCGATCAAAGAAGAGGTTGGCAATGACTGGGGCGGAGGAGATGCGCTTGAGGGCGATAAAGTGCGCATATTTGGAGAGCCGATCGACGACCACCATGAGTGCTGTCATTCCATTTGATTTAGGAAGACCTGTGATAAAATCCATGGAGATATCCATCCAAATGTGGTGAGGTATCGGAAGAGGTTGCAATAATCCGGCAGGCGCCAATGTGGGTGACTTGTGTTGTTGGCACACTGGGCATCGTTTGATGAAGGCGGCGACAGTGTCGTGTAGGTGATCCCAAAAAAACTGTTGTTTGATGCGATGGAATGTCTTCTGGATGCCCTCGTGCGTCACGTCATGGAATGCGGCCACGATTTCGTTGCGGAGGTCTGAGTTGTCTGGAATGAACAATCGGCCGGACCGGTATACTAGTCCGTCTCGCTTCGCCCAAAGGGGCTGCTGTGCGGCAGACACTGGCACGGCTCTGTGATCCGGAGCGGTGGCCACGGACTGTATTGGCGGAGGGTCCGACGTGACTGGGGCTGCTTGGCCGTCCGAGACGGTCAACTCTGCGTATCGTCGGCGCACCTCCGGGTCTTCGCGTAGGAGCGTGTGCCACTTTGACCAGATGGAGTCGACCGGAGCAGAGATAGCGGTGCACTGTATGGGTGGTCCTGGTCGGCGGGATAAGGCGTCGGCAACGCGATTGGTTCTTCCTGGTTTGTACTCCACACTGAAGTCGAATCCAAGGAGCTTGCTTACCCAGTGCTGTTGAGGAGGTGTGATCAACGCTTGCTCCAGTAAGTACTTGAGGCTGGCGTGGTCTGTACGGACAATGAAAGGTCTGCCCCACAGGTTCGGACGCCAATGGCGGATTGCCTTGGACAGGCCAATGAGTTCCCTTTCGTAAGCTGCGAGCTTGGTATGCCGAGCAGCGAGTTGTCGGCTGAAGAAGGCTATGGGGTGGCCCTCTTGCTGAAGAACGGCTCCCACCCCCTGACTCGACGCATCACACTCGATGATAAACTGTTTGTTGAAATCGGGTAGACTGAGTACGGGGGCGGTCTGCAGAGCAGTTTTGAGGCGTTGGAAGGCATCGTCCTGTGCCACCGTCCACTGGAAGGCGTGCTGGCGGAGAAGGTTGGTCAGCGGTTCGGCGATCGCTGCATACTGGCGGATGAACCGGCGGTAGTACCCGGCGAGGCCCAAGAAACTGCGGACGTCGGTAGCCGATGATGGTGTCCGCCAAGTAGCGATGTCCTGCAGTTTGGCCGGATTTGTTGCCACGCCCTTGCCCGAGATGACGTGCCCGAGGTAGGCGACGGAGCGCTGGCCGAAAGCACATTTAGATTGCTTGAGGTACAATTGATGGAGGCGGAGTTGTTCTAGAACGAGTTGCAGGTGGCGCCAATGCTCTTCGCGAGTCTTGCTAAATATGAGAATATCATCGAAAAACACCAAGACAAACTTTCGAAGGAACTTGGCAAGAACTGAGTTCATGAGAGCTTGAAAAGTTGACGGGGCATTGCATAAACTGAAAGCCATGACTAGACTTTCAAAGTGACCATGATGTGTTCGGAAAGCCGTCTTCTCAATATCTTCTATGTGCATTCGGATTTGGTGATAACCTGAACGGAGATCCAGTTTGGAGAAGAAGGTGGCACCGTGGAGTTCATCCAATAATTCTTCAATGACTGGAATTGGAAATTTGTCTTTAATAGTCTTGTCGTTGAGAGCCCGGTAATCGACGCAAAACCGCCATGAGCCGTCTTCTTTCTTGACTAAGAGAACTGGTGAGGAGAACGGAGACTGGCTAGGCCGGATGATGCCCTGCCGTAACATCTCATCACACTGCCGTTCGATCTCATCTTTTTGGTGGAATGGATAGCGGTATGGCCGGACCACCACCGGGTCGGTTCCCTCCTTCAGACAGATCCGATGGTCACAAGCCCGGGAGGGAGGTAGAGATTGTGGTTCTTTGAAGAGGTCCGCATAAGCTGTCAGTAGAGCGGCAATTTTTGCGTCCAGTGGTTCAATCATCACAAGATGTGAGCGCTGATCGACCCTGCGAATAAGGCCTTCAAATACGATCGGCTGTCCGCCACGGACAAAAGACATGCGAAGAGAGTCGAAGTTCCATTGAATATCCCCCAAAGTTTGTAACCACTGGACTCCCAGAACTATATCGAATCCATCCAAGGGAATCACCAGGAAGGGTGCTGAAAACGTGTGCTTGCCGATGGAAAATGTCTCGGCTGGAACATGTCCCAAGCATGGCAATTGTGCACCATTAGCTACCCGTACCTGCTGGGTGCTGGCCGTCTCCTGGAGGGACCCGATTTTGAGGGCTGCATGGCTCCCAATGAAATTGTGGGTGCTCCCACTGTCAATCAACCCTCTCAACTGCTGGCCGTTCATCCATAGATTAACTTGCATGGTGCTTCCTGCCTTTGGGCCCTTGACGGCAAGTGCTGACAACGCAGGCTCCTCTTCCTCCTCCGTCTGGTGCTCGGCATACTCCTCTTCCTCCATGACTTCCAAGTGAAAAAGTCGCTTACAACGATGCCCTCTAGAAAAGATTTCATCACAATTGTAACATAAACCTTTTTCCCTGCGTTCGGCCATCTCAGATGGAGACAAGCGACGGTGGTAAGGTGAGGATGCCGCCGTGGTCGTCAGCGAGGGTGCCGGACTGCTCTTTCGACCTTCTACTGTCGGCGCCGAAGCCTGTGTTGGAAAGGAGGACGAACGGAAGCTCTGGCCTGCGGAATCTGCTCCGCTGATTGGCGTCGACCAGGGTGTCGCGGAAGACTGCGACGAAGTCGCTGCAATTCCTCGGCTAAATGCTGGACGGGGTTTTGCTAACGGAGCCAACCCTTGTTTTGCTTTTGCAATCCAGACGTCTTCCCGCCGTTCTGCCTCTCGAGCCAAGTAAATGGCGTCGGCCAAATCTCTCGGACGATCCCTCCGGACGTCCGCTGCTAGTGTTGCTGACAGTCCTGCTGAGAAAGTTTCGATCTGTATCTCCCTCTTCATGCGGGGCGCTCGAGAGAGTAATCTCTGGAACTGTCGGGCGTAATCATCCACACGAAGCACGCCTTGCTTAAAATTGATCAAGTCACCCAAGGGGCCCGCGCTGGCCTGGCGCGTGAAACAGTGGATGAAGACTTCGTGGAATTCCTGCCATGTGATATTCCGGTCTTCGAGTTCCCAATTGTCGAGGACCTCCTGAGCCTCTCCTCTTAGATGAAGTCCCGCCATCTCCACCCAATCTGACTCGGGTACGCGGTATGCGCGCGCGAATCTCTCGCACTGTCTAAGCCAGAGGAGAGGATCCTCTGAGCCATCAAACAGCGCAAGCTCATAACGGGGTGTACGAGGAAGCCAACGCCGCTCATAGCCGCGAGGTTCCCAGTCGTCCGGATCGCCCCCTTTTGAACGAGCCGGAGGCGGATGAAGGAGTTCCCGGATGTGAGCGTCGCTGGCGTGGGAGCCGCCTGGACCACCACCTGACGCCAGCCCTTCGCCGATCGGTTGTTTGCCTAACACCCGAAGCAGCTCTTCCAATTTCTTCTCTACGCCGGCCACCGAAGACCGGAGTTGATCCGTGGCTTCCTCCAGTTGGGTGAGACGATCATCGCTTGCTGCCATGGGAGGATCGGATGGCTCTGATACCAGTTGATATGGGTGATCTCGCTCGTACGCCCGAGTGCCTGGACGAAGGCCGGACTTGGACGTGGAGGGCGCGAACGGGGGACGCCGGCGACCTATGGTAGCTAGCTGTGACGGAGCCACCGGCCGGTTATCGACGGCAGCGCCTAGACTTGAGTTGTGGTACAAAAACGTACCTTTTCTGTTCTCTCTTTATTTCTTTATATAAGGATTCTCAGTGTCCGTATTACAATCCATGACTCTAATACGGCAACAGATCTTATCTGACTCGATTACCTAACTTGCCTAATTCTACTCCAATACGTAAGGAAACCAAATCTCCCTTCAAGTTCCTACGCTGGCCGACCGACCGGGATTCTCCGCTCCTGTGCCGGACGTCAGGCCTGGTCCGGCGCAACCTTGCTTGACTTCACGTGTGCCTGCGCCGGACATAGATCCGATCCGGCGTATCAAAATCAGTATTCATGCGTTGTTAATTCATTTCCTAAAGTACAGACTAACGAAGGGATGTGATTCATAATTCCACCATCCACATCACAGGTCTTTACTCATTTACAACGGCATGCATAAGGGGCCAACCTTGCAAATTGAAGTACACTGTGGATATTTCTGGTGAAATGGCTGAAAAACTCCCAAGGGGAGTATTTGGATCCTCTACCTTCAGTTGTCACGGCAGGAAGCATTCCATTTCAGACAGAAATATTTTTTATTGAAAAACGAACGGTAAGATGAACGTGAGTAAGACAACCCATGATATTTGTTACTAATTACTAAATCCGACATGATTTGAGGTGCTTATAGCTTGTAATGGAACTGTCGGAATTTCTTCGGTCCATTACTACATTGCCATTTTTATCGATTTTCATAACAATGTGAAAACTAAATCAGGTTTGATTTGGGAACTTTAGATTATGTTACCTGCTTTCATGCACAGGACACAGGAGTCAGAATCAAACTCGGATTCGGGGTGTCCGATTCAGCAAAAAAATTTGGACACGGGAAATGTTACTCGGAAGCAGACATATGTGTCGGAATCTAACTTGGATTCGAGATGTCCGATTTAGCAAAAAAATTTAGACACGGGTGTCCGAGTAACACTGCTGGGCCGGCTCATCTTGGGCTAGTCCCTCTATACCTTCCAATGTTCTTTCTAATTTCTCAAGAGAAGTACCGTTGGCTTTTGGGCCTAGGCCTAGGCCCTGGGACAGAGGAAATAAATCTGAAACAGCACTAAAAAGACTCCCCTTTCCAGCCAAATATCATATAACTGCCTAACATAATACAACAGTGTCAATAGATATCAATACCATAACGGTACTGGCCAGTATGTCCGGTATGTACTATTTCATCATCTAAACCGGTACAAAGTAGCCATATGTACCTTATCGGCCTCGATACCGGCCATACCAGTGTCGATACCAGTAATACCAGTATCGACACCATGCAATACCAGTCATACCGGCGGAATTAATAACATTGTCTATTGAACTATATGTTATATTTGATAATACTACTATGTATTTAAATTAATATTATCAGTGAAATTTAGTGTACATATAATTAAACGTGTATACTTATAAATATATATTATATATTATATTGAAACGGTACGCTGGTATGGACCGGTACAACAATGTATAATTCCAAGAACCAAACCGGTATAGCCTTTGGTATGGTATTAGCAAGTATCTTAAAAGTATCATCATCCACCTAACAGCCACAAACATGCGTCCTCCTACCCATAGAAAAATTAAAGGGGGGCAGAAATGAAGTTGGAGTTATCGCCGCACGTGAACTTTAGCCGAGATAGATAGACATAAAAATGCCACGCTATCAATGGAAAGGCTAAAGGGAGAAGAACTGAAGTCGACATCACAGAAAACCATGCTATCGGAGTTTTGAATCTCAGGGGAGAGGAACAAACACACAATTCACAGCAACTGAAAGATGAGGCAAACATGGAAGGAATCGGGAACAAACATGCAAACAATTCAAATCAAAATCCATCGCAAGTTCCTTGCTCCGTTTTCAATTCCTTGCTCCGTTCCTAGTTGAGCAAACTCACCAGTACTGGCACCAGAAGCGGAGCATATGTGCGTCGTTGGGGCGCGCCTCCACCGTCTTGAAGCACTCGAAGGCCGGCATCGCGTACCCAAACAGCAGCCTGCGTCGCCACGGACGATGGACGAATCATGCATAAGTATGACCCCCAGTCCAACACAGGCTCACAGCAAGAAGGAATCAAGACTCGGACACAAGAATACCACAACCGATTCATCCAATCCAATCCAATCCAATCAAAACAGGAAGCATCCGGGTCGACTTACAGCAGGATCTTGGAGAGGAGGTCCCCCAACATCGATCCCTCCGCCGGATCGGAATGCTGTAGCGGCTCTTGGACGGATGTTCCGGCCGGCGGTGGCCTTCGGGACTGCGGTGCTTGGGATGGTTGGGGATTTTTCTTGGAGTAGAAGAGGGGAAGAGAGGAGGAAGCTTAGGGGGGAGAGAGACGACTCGCGAGTTGGGAGAATTTGGAGGCGGGAGCGAGCAAGAGAGGACGCGACTGCGAGTCGGAGGCCGCTGCGCACAGCGCACGGGTTTGATTCGAGTTGCAGTCCGGCTTAGACCACTGCAAGGTGGGCCTTACGCCACCCTGCATGGTGGGCCTTACCCCCACCCGATTTGGATCCGGCGGTCGGTACTACAGCCGGTTAGGTTGTACTTGTACCACAGACCGCATTGAAAGTCGTGCCGGCCGGTATAGATTAGAGATTGTCTGTCTGCATTAGCAACTGTAGCAACTGCGACTGCAATCTAAGGGGGTGTTTGGCAGAGTTCCAGCTCCATCAAATCCGTGGAGTTAGCTGGAGCTGTGGGTACATTAAGAGTGTTTAGATGTGTCATCTTATTTATATTTTAGAATAAAATTATAAATTTAAGTCACTTTATTTCAGTCTACAAGTTTCAACTCTAAGGTAGAGCTGAGATCTAGAGCTCTGCCAAACAAGGTCTAAGAATCGTATGCAGTCTCAACCATCCATCCTAATAATAATCAGCTGTTTAGATCTAGTACATATGCTATAATGATATATTGATACTGCTATAGCTGCATGATGTACGTAGTGTCCGAATTAAGTTAGATCGTCCTATTTGGATCTAACAATCACACTACATTAAGGAATGCACAGCCGTGTCCGGCCAGAATATTATATCCATCCAGTTACGTACGTTTGCCACCGGGGCTGAGTTTTCTGTGTCGATTATTAGCTGCAGCGGTCTTTGATCCTTTTCTATCTCTAGCTAATCTTTTTCTTCTTATTCTACCTCTAACATGAATTTTTTTTTAGCTTTTGTGATGCGATGGTGCCTCACGGTGGGTTAGAGTGCCAGAGAATACCTATAATTTCGTTGAGAATAAGTTGTACTGTAGTCTCCCTGGACCATGCTGTTTTTTTTTTGACGGGAATTGGACGTCTAAGAAGAAGATGATTCCAAGAATGCATACATAAAGCCATCGACACGGCGCAGCGTATTCGGTGAAAAACAGGTATTGATTTAATTAAACTAGTCATCGTCGACCAATGCATCTGCACGGCTAGCAATTTCTATAAATAGATCTAAACCATGAATAAAAATATTTAGAAGATTGAACGACTAAATTTTTCACTTTTAAAAAATATTATGGAATTTTCTATTATTTTTTGTTTTTCTCAGATTAACATTTAGAAGTTCACGGCCTCCCATCCTCCAATCAGGGAATGTGATTTGACTATTAGTTACGACATGAGAGAATCAAAACTAAAAAAAACGAAATGGGGAAGTACAAAGAGTAAACAAAAAGGGGATATGCATATGATGCATCACAACGATGAACTATCAATTATTAGCAAGATGATTAGCAATTAAAGATTGATAACTTGTCAGCGGAGACCATATATATATATAGTCGAGTTTGGATTTCATTAGCACCCCGTAATGAAATCTAAACTCGCCTATATATCTCTGAAATTCCTAAGGATTGATATGTAGGCGTTCACTCGCTTTCGAGAAAACAAAACAAAAGCGAATTTGCAATGGAAAAAATATATACTCCTGCTGCGAGTGTTTTATGGTCAAAAAGCAGCAGATTAAGAGCATCTTCCAAGAGAGATCCCTAAAAAGAAGCTCTAAATTTCAATATAGGATCCCAACTAATTAGATTTAAGGCTCCAAAGAAATGTTTACTCTAGTAATTAGGTCCTAAAACTCAACTACCATCTAATTAGATAGGGCCAAATCATAAAGTTGTTAAATATAGCTACTCGTCCAGGGGTCCTAAAATAATTTGCTAAATTTTAACAATTTAAGGCTCTTGCTGGAGTTGATCTTTTCCTCTAAAAGCCCTATAATTCAAGTTAGGGCCATATTTAGGACCCCTCTTGGAGATGCTCTAAGAAGCTTCACGACCTCCTTCCTTCATATCACGGAATATGATTTGACTATTAAGAAAATTTAAAGATAAGGAACGCAAAACTTCCTATCCATATAGGACTTCTCTGATTTACCATATATCTCTTATAAATAGATAAATAGATCAAAGCCGTGGATAAAAATGATTAAGGAGATTGGACGATCAAGATTTTCTCTTTTTTAGGATAATGTGGGATTTTCTATCAATTTTTCTTTTTCTTAGATTAATGTGGGAATTTCAGGATTAATGTGGGGGCTTCTAGGAGGGCCTCCAATTAGTATATATAAAGATATAAAGATTACAACTTATAATTAATTAAAATTCAAAGTAAGCTTTAATTAATTCAAGAAAATTTCAAATGATTTTTTTTTAAATTTAAAACGTTTCAAAAGCTTAAAAATTAGGATGCTACAAATCTCTCCCCTTAAATGGAATCTCGACCTCGAGATTTAGGTTGACTAGGGAATAGGTGGGGAAACTCGGCTTTTAGACCCTCTTCACATTCCCAGGTGGTTTCCTCTTCTGAATGGTTGCTCCACTGCACTTTACGAAAGCAAATTATCTTACTCTTTGTGACACGCTCTACCACTTCTAAAATTTTTCACCGACTGCTTCTTGTAGGTAAGATCCTCTTGTAAATCAATGGCTTCCAAAGGCATATATTCCTCTAGCACTCGCAGACACTTTTTTAATTGCGACACATGGAACACATCATGGATCCCGACAAAAGGCTGAGGCAATTTAAGTTTGTAGCAACCTCTCCTCTTCATTCTATGATTTTGCATGGTCCAACATATCGAGGGGCAAAATTTCCTTTCACTTGAAATATCTTTAACTCCTTTGAGAGGGGTGACTATGAGATACACATAATCATTGGGCTCAAAACTCAAATCTCAACGACGATTATCTACTAACTCTTTTGTCTGCTTGGAGCTATCTTCAACCTTTCTCAAATTAACTGAACTTGTTCTTCGGCTTCTTGAAGTATGGCATGACCAAACAGAAAAATCAAATAAATTCAGAAAAATCCTAAAAAATACATAAAAATTCCTTGAAACACAAGAAAAATTCCTTGAAGCACAAGTTCATCATTTCTAGCAGAAAGCTTACAAAAGTGACAGTTCAGATCATCAATCTCAGCTAGCAATCTAGGGTAGTTTTCACAAGATGCATGAGTAGGAGCATGAAAAAGATTAGCTTTAGTAGAAATATCATCAGGAGTGCTAGAGTTAGCATTCTTCACCATAAGAACCTCAAGTTCAGAAAGCACACTATCATATAGGGTCCTCAGGTTCTCCAACTCCACAAGCAAAGCATCGCAAAGAATACGATCATCAGTCTCAGGAGGAACAAGAATTATGTGAAGCTAACTCTCGAGACAGGGTACCTACTTCCTTCTCTAACTCTGTGCACCTAGCTCTAGCTCAAGCATAAAATTTTTTGAATTTACAAAAAGTGTCATTGAGATGGTCATAGGAGGGTACCTCATCCGAGTCGCTGTAGAGCTTGGAGTCATTGATGCCGTTGGCGTTGGCCATGAAGCACATGCCAGTGAAGTCCTCACTGCCCTTGGTCTTCTCTCACGAATCATCCTCGCCCTCGTCGCTCTAGCTCTCCGTGTCGGAGAGGTCGATGTCGTCGAGTGCGGTAAGGACATGGTGGAAAAGCTTTTTTTCTTGGAGAAGTTGTGGTACTTCTTCTCACGCGTTAGCTTGCGAGCCGGAGGCTTCTTATTGTGATTCTTGTCGGTATAGTCACTCTTGCTGGAACCGCCATAGTCATTCTTGCCCTTCTCCAGCTTAGGGTAGTTTGCCCGAATGTGGTTAGGGCCACCACACTTGAAGCAGGTGATCATGCCACCTCTCTTCCTCTCCCTCACCCTCTTGTATGCATTTGAAAATTTTCTAGCCAAGAGGGCAATGTCACTCTCTGGGAACCTATCAAAACTAATCATCACTCATCTTACAAAGAGCAAATAGTGAAAAATTGAGAGAGATCTCAGAACTGGATCCAGTGGGATCGGCGACCAAGGCCATCGACTGCGACTTCGTCTTACAAGAGACGGCATCGATCTCATGAGTCTTTAGTTGGGAATAAAGCCCACCACGAGTCAGAGTAGACAGGTCGGTAGTGTCCTTGATGGCGGTCACCTTCATTTCCCAAACCCGAAGATTGAATGATGTCAAGAAATGACGAGCATTATCCAAGTCTCAGTATGTGCAAGCAAATGCATGGAGATCATTCAAAATCTTTGTAAAGCTGCCAAATCACTTGTTTAGGGTCTCACCCGTGTGTTGTTCAAACTTGTTGTAGTCACGCTTGAACTGATCTTATCTCATTGTCTTGATCTGAGTGGTGTCCTCATGGTATGCATCGAGGGTCATCCAAATCTGGTGAGCAGATCGTAGGTGAGAGATCCTGTCATACTCACTGTGGCTAAGTCCCTATATGAGAATGTTCCTTACCTTAGTGTTTGCCTCAACGTCAGCCATATTGCAGATCGTGACGTTCTCATCAGCAGGAATCTCATACGGGAGCTTTACCTTCTGCCAAATCAGGAAGACCTAAGCAGTGATGCATGACTCCATTGGGATTTTCAAAAATAAAAATCAACTCCAGAAAAAATCGGTGGCTTGGTGGAATACTTGTCTGTCTCCACGGCTCTTGAGACCGGTCAAGATCTATAATAGAGCAAAACCGGCTCTGATACAAATTGAAGGATCGAAAAGGCAACTAGAGGGGGTGAATAGGAGCTAAATAAATTTTCCCCCCTAAAATTCAAACCACTAAGAAAACAAATTGAATAAACTGTACAATCTGAATAGGTGGTCGGATGAACAGTACCCCCCAATCAGGGGGTTGGAAGAACAATACCACTTCTAGTTGAGATCGGATGAACAGTACCCGTTCAGTGGAGGTCAGATGAACAGTGTTTGGTACGAACAATGCTCGAATGAACAGTACTCCAAAATTGGTCATATCAACAGTGTTTTGATGTGAACAGTGCTTGGGTGAATAGTAAAATCAGCACGATCTCAAAAACAAGAATCATGAAAACTTTTGATCGGCTGATCCAAAGCTTGTAAAACTTTGTGTGCACCTTTCTATAGATGTCAGGAACCTATTCCAACCTTCAATCATAAGGATTGATGTTAAAGTTTTGACCTTTTCCAGTTTAGTGAAGATTGCACCAAAACCGGATTAAATACAGAAACTTTACCCTGAGCTTGCTCGTGGGGTTATGTTGATCAAGATAGTCTTGAATGACCTCCCACAAGTCAAAGCAAGCAAGAACACTAGAGAACAACCCTTCAAATAGACAAAAATACGATCTACAAGGATCTTTCTTCTTTCAGGCACAAAGATCGGTTTGTTACAAAAACTGAAAACAAGAGGTTGTAGATTGCCTAGATGACTTAGATATGATCTATAGAAGATTCATCCAGCAATCTTTCATCCTTAGCACAAGATCCAAAAAGTACTTAGAGTGAGAGGAGGCAAATCCAAAGTGTAATAAGTAAAAATGCAAGAGCTAAAATAAGTTTCAGAACATGAAAAATAAAACTTGCAACACTTGAAGAAGGTGGATTTCAATGCCACACGTTCAGGTGGGCAAAGCTTTTATTAAGCAACCAAAGAATCCCCTCTTACAAGCTTGGGGTGGGAGCATACCACCACCCCTCTATTTATAGCACAATAGGAGCAATCTCCACCCTTAGATGATCTTCTTGACCCTTAAGAAACATCATCAAGGGTTCAGTTTCGCTCCCTCATACATACATGGGCTAACTTTCAACCCAACAATATAATGGGTTTTATCCACATACACACACACACACACACACACACATTAACTTAGCATTACTCCACCCGTGAACCCTTGATCCAACATCATCATTCGTTTGAGTAGGGCTCAAATTAGCATCTCAACCATCCACTTGTCATCCCGGCTGGCAGCCACTCCCTAGCCTCAGTCATTTTCTGGCATCACCTTGACTGTCTAGACCTTAGCTCTCTCAGCCTAGTCCTGATCTCCTTCGCCTTACCATGACCTAGCTCCAAAGTCCTGCAACCATCACAGACAAGGGAAACACATCACATAGTATTGCTCAAAATGATATGCAAATAGTAATCTACTGAGCAATCACACAACTAAAAATCCCACCTTAGCTTTACAAACACTTAAGGGTGCCCAAACCACTTAAGACTATGACCGCTTAAGGCCACGACCAGTCAAGCCCCGACCACTAAAAGCTCTGACCTCTCAACGCCGCGAATTGTCGAGGCTACAACTAGTCAAGGCTCCGACCGCTGGTCCTGGGCAACTCACAACAACTTAAATTGCTTATTTCAAAGCAAACTCAAACCTGAGCACCAAAGGCTCAAAAGATAGCTAATTACTCATCACAAACATGAGCAAACCTCCCCATGGTCTTTCAATATGTCAAAGCCACCAAGTCAGTCAAGCTTTTTTAATAGAAATATTAAGTTAGTCAATGGACCTTTCTTATACAGTGCCGGCAGATTTATTCAGATAGCCTCGTCGAGCTAATCCATGGTCATAGTCTCATAGATATGGACACATACATGTAAGAAGAAACACCCGACAATATGTAATATGCTAACTAGCTAGTCAAACACATCTATCACAAACAATACCATGTGCATGTAGTACTATACAGGGTTTCATATTTCAGTTTCAAAGCAGATCTCAGAGGCGAACAAAATCTGAAATTTTGACCAAATTTGGAAATTTTGGACAAATATCAAATGAATTCAAAAACAAAATTTGAAATTTGGCTTTTTAAACTGAGAAATCCGAGATTTTGGGTAAAATAACTGAGATTTCACCTGAAATCCCCAAAATTTCGATTGAAAATGAACTGACCGCATATGGTCTAAAACAAGTCAAAAAAATTTGTAATGTTTTTGTATGATTATTATGTATTAATAATATTCCCATAAAATTGGTAGATGATGATCAAGCTTGTGGAATTTCAAAAAAAATGTGCAAGTGGTAATGTCGTGTAAAAGTCTTATGTAAAATGTGTTTTTGATTTTTCAAATGTAACATATGAAGTTGAAGTTATTTGGAAAGGTTTCTATAAGTTCCTATGTATTATAATTTATAATGCAACATATGAAATATTTTAAAAGAAAAAACTGCAAAGTTAGAAATTTTGGCAGCATTTTGACAGTAACAATTGGCAACAATCAATATATATTGTCACAACAAATGATATACATGAAACAAAATTAACTCACATGACAATTGAACAGTCAACACATATAGCAAGAAGATGTAAAAAAATAATTACAACTCATGTAGCAAGATGTAAAAGAATAATTACAACACATATAGCATTGCCATACCTACGAGTAGTAGTATGATGATGGCGAAAACTGGATTTCCACATTATCAATAATGATCTCGCAACGCTTCCTCTGGTGTTGTTGCTTGTACTCTTCCCAGCTCATGTCCTATGGAAGCTGGATGGACTTTCAATGTTCATAATGTGACATTCAAGTCGAAGGATTCTCTGACTGGTATAGGTACCTGATAGCCGTGTGTTGTGCGTACGGATCGGCGTAGGGATCAGTGTAGTCGAATAATGATGACATGCTCGATTTGTCATAGGATGAATGCATGTGACTGTACTCATCCATACCCCCTCCGTAGGGCATCGAGCCATACACTAAGTTGGGGTACCTAGGGTGCCCATTGGGGAAACCCCAATGGCTGGAAGATTGGCTACTAGACCATGAGCCCATGTCATCCTGTGGCTGTCCTACCTGCCGCCCACCCCCACCACTCGTAATGCTATGGGTCTGTCTCTGTGAACCCTTCCTCAGGGCACTTCCCCTGTGTTACAATCCTACCGGTGAGTGTGGCTATGAACGGGATCGGAGGATGTAGCGGCCGTCGTCGCCTCCAGATTCTGTCACTGAGCTGCTATCAACGTTCAGCTTCTCGGGGGTTGTCTCTGTGTCATCATCGCTGTCCACATCTGGCTCCTCATCACTTGCGTCCTTTGCATGCGCCTTCCCACGTTGGTTGGGCGACAACTTTGCCAACCCACCTAAAGCACCCGCTAGCGTGTCATCGTCGGTACCACGCTTCCTCTTGTCTATGTGGGTGTAGCCGATCGTGACCTTGGTCCAATCTGGGATGCTCTTCCCACCTATGGCTAGTTTGAACAAACATTAACACCTTATGATAACCAAGTAGAATCAAAATAATTGCACATTACCTGTGGTCTTGTTGAGCTCTTGTAAGGGGATGCTGTCAACCATGATATTGCATCATCACACCACTGATTGTTGGTAACTTGTCTTGATCGGCGAACCTCAACATCTTGTACAAGGGTTCGACAGCCTGCACATATCACTCCAAAAGGTCCCACCAATCCCTATCGATGAGGTGGTCGTATGCAAACTTGCCCTCGTCCATCCCAGCCCACCTGCTACCTGCCCATTCCAGATGTGTCATCCACTGCTGAAACTTCTCCTTCTTCTTCCAAAAGCTATCAAAGAACACAAAGGTCATGCCAAACCTAGTGGCATTTGACCTCACCAACTCTCCACCTATGTGGCCCTTCATCTGCGTAAGCAGATTCTTATGGTTGTACAAGAATTGACAAATCATCTTCGCCTCTCCCACGACCCCTTTGATCTCTGGGATCTCTGACATGCTTTCTTGAAGTTGGCTACATTGTCAGTAACCACTTGCACCATGTTATTGGCACCAATTTCCTCAGAAACCACTTTCGTTATCTCGCGTAGCAGGTCCCTGTGCTCTTGGATCTTACATGTGGCATCGACGATCTTATGGAAGAACAGTACCCCATTACAGTACACCATGAAGTTGATGATACTCTACATTGTAGGTCTAGTCCATGCATCACACATGATTGTCACACCAAATGTGGCCTAGTGTCCCTGAACTTCTGAAGGCATTCGATAATCTTCTTCTCGTTCTTGTCCAGATACTTCCCGTTGATCTTGTGACCCTGTGGTGCACGAACCTCTAGGCCTAGCTCCTACGTCATCTAAGTGCACCTGAAAACAGCAGCCATAAGAGTTTAGTCCAATGATGACAAGAATTTTAACTTATAAACCTATTATCTTTGCATACCTGTGAAGTACGGACACTCGGCCTTCCTTCTTGGAATTGATTTTTGCATGGAACCACTTAGAACATGCCCTCCCAAGCCTCTGCCTCACCCCTACCAAAATGCAGTGTCAATCTAGGGTTGACGTAGGGTACCACTCCGTGCAAGGTCAACATCGATGGAGGCCTGGCTTGACTTTGTTGATTTGGACATGCCAAACATTTTGCTGATAGTGGATTGGACTGGGGGTCTCACTGCACCACTCCTAGACCCCGATCCTGGAGTCAAACCTTGGCTCCTAAGGTAAGCCTCTTCTTTGGAGGCCCTTATGGCCATCTTTAGTTGCTCCTACTTCGTACGGTAGTCACTCGCCAACGATGCCCAGTCGTCGTAAGCCTCCTCCTTACGTAGGCGTTCCACTTTTTTCTCCTTCTTCATTACCCAGCATCCGCGGAGGTCTGTGAGCATGGCCTGCCTAACCACTTTAGACACACTAGGGTAAGCCTTCACCTCACTGGATCGACCAGCGAGATGTTCCTTCAAATGGGTCGCACCTCCCCCATTCATTGCATGGGGACAATACTTGCACTTCAACCCTTGCCCAACATGCTCCCTATGCTCCCAAATAGTATCCATCACGAAAATCTACAACAAATATAATAATTAATAACCCATGCTGCATACAATATACATACAACAGTTAATAACCCATGCCATAATGCAGTGCATGTGTTATACATACAACCGGTATATACGGGTAGTGATAACTATGGGTGAGTCCATTCTTTCAATCTCGAAATAGGTCATACATTTCAAACTTCTTTCTAATTGTCTGTTAGTTTTTGTAAGAATATTTTATTCACCATTTACATTAAGGATCATTATTGGGATTGAATTTTAACCACAATATGGATTGAAGTTGAATATTTTAAAGATACCGCAAAAAATTTTGCAAATCTTGCATTATCATGTTGTAACAAAGATAAGAATTACATTGCATACACGTGAGGATGCTATTTTCGATTTTTGTTATTCCTGGTCTTGTCAAATACTACTCCACAAGTAATATGTATTGCTCTCTCAAGTAAAACTGAGAATATTTTCAAGGACAAATAGGTCCTCCACACAGTATCTTAATAGTACTGACGTACTATTGTAGAGTTGTTCACAATTAGATTTCAATTTTTTTGCTTATGTAATCCCCTAGAATTCTGGCTCTTTCACTGGCATAAGTTGTATATCAAAGTGAATTTGTATTTGGTAGTCTAGAAGTTCGGCCATGGAGACTTTAATAAAGGTTGTGCTCTAATCTGGAAGAAAATAATACACTATGTGCATATGGTTCGAGATGATTCAGATCAATACTAAATGGGGTATGTTGATTGTTGATGGCTAACATTTCAAAGGATATTGTTGAAGAAATCATCATGTACTTGGTCTAACTACACTCTACTCTTCCTAATAGATGTAGTTGGCAAAGATTGTAATCTTGCTTTAAGTCAATAAAGCTCTCGAAATTCGCACTTACCTCCGAGATCTCGCCCCGAAGACCCGAGATCTCATCTCCGGCTGCCGAGAAGATGCTCAAGCCTCGCCGGAGATGACCGGATTTCACTGGAGATGCGCGAAGTGTGGAGGAGCTAGAACTCGGCTATTCTCTATACCAGAGTGAATGAGTGAAAGAAGCAGACAAGGAAAATGGGGAAAGTTGTTTTCTATAGTGGTTACAAAATGAGGCATATATAGCTTAGTTATCTATCCTAATCAAGTAGCACTGCTGGGCTGAGTTGGTCACTGGCATTGGAATAAGGTTTGGGCGAGATAGACTTTAGGTTCAAATCCCGGGTACAACAAATATTTTGTCCATTTTTTTCACTTTTCCGCACATAGGTTGCTCATACAAGTCATTAAGATGCTCCACAAAATTTTTTTGTATAAAATCCAATACAAATATAGCGTCATCCGGTCAAAAATATTCAAATTTTGGCAAAATATCTGAGATTTCGTCCATTTTGAACTAAATTTCGCCTGAAATATCAAAAATACTATAGCAATTTGAATTTTTTTGCAATTTTTTTGTATTTGGTCGGGATTTGTAATTTCGTCCCCTCACGAGATCCAAAATTTCGTCCGAGAATTTCGAAATTTCGCCGGAATTTTGAACCATGGTACTATATACTAACATCTTCGAATTCAGATAGAGGCATCTCTGATGGTTCTTCAGCATGATTGGTTGGTTAACAACAGTAATCGCCAAAGCTTGGGAAGGAGGTTTAGTTGGGTTGGGTAACCTCACCCATCTTTGCTTCCTTCCTTTGGTGATTTGACCTGGACATGCACGCTGTCTTCACCAACCTTACATTATTCTTTCATCATACAAAAAGTCCAAATCTTCGCAATTAACAATCTCAAAAACTACATGAATGGCGAAGCATCATCCATGGGCCGTTTGCGCGCGCGTAGGCAGTGCAGGCCGGGCCGGGCCAAGCGAGCAATCATGGGCTTTCTCTAGACTAGGCCTACCGAGCAATTCCATGGGCTGAAGTGAACTTATGTAGCAGCCTATCTTAGCCCGGAATTGTTCTAGGACGGCCCGGCCTGGCCCGTTCCATCCATGTATGGCTGGGAAGAGTCAGAATTCAGAAACGTTCAAGTCGCCATGGACAAGGATGATCCATCCACATGCATCCAATTCAAGTAAATAGATTTGCCAAGTCACATTCACTCGTCGTCATCACTACGCCATGAATGAAAAACTGTCCTAGGCTGTCAAGCATTTGCTAGCTCCTGCTGCTGCTAAGCATTTATCAGTTTGGCAAATGTAGGCCGTGCATGGCACAGTAACACTAGTAATTCTCATTCAAGCCATTCATCAGTCAATTTACGTAGTAGTAATAGCAACCGCAGAAACCATTCAAATCGAGCCGAGCTGTGCACTGACCTGAAGGTCTAGTACCATTAAGGATCAACATTGCCTTCACGAAAAATATCTCCGTATCTAGTACCGGTGTGTCATGGTCAATTTCAGTCTCTGTTGCTCTGCATACTGCAATATGTTGAATTGACGAATCTGAATGAAAACAAACACATTATAGAGCTAACTAGAATCAGCACTGAAATTCACAGCAATGCTGGCACATAAATCGACGGTTACTAGAGCCAGATAGATCCTAGATTAGCAGGTTCATAGAGCTACCGAGGTTTGAAATTTCGTTTTTGAACCCATATCGAAGATGACCGAAATATAGACAAAATTCAAAAGCTAAATTTGAAAATTGGTATTTTTTTTAGGGCGGTAAAACCGAAATTTCGGCCGAAATCACCAAACTTTCGGCGAAATTGACTGAAATTTCAGACCTTTTTAACCTATGTGAAATGGTGAGGATGGCCGAGTGTTCTAAGGCGTCATCTCACATCGGAGAGATCTCAGGTTAAAATGCCACTTATTTTTTTAGATTTCGGATGCGTTACCCGTGGTCGAAAAAAATGTTGCCTTGATTCGGAATCGAACGCGCTCTACCATCTAAGCTACATCCAATATTGTCATATTATGTGTGCACAATCTGATGAGCATATCTCTGTTATATATAAAAAAAAATTCTATTATCGGGACTCGAATCCGAGAGATAGATCCCACACTCATAACCAACTAGTTCACAATGTATTCTGGTTCAAATCCGGTCAGCTTTGTAGCAATTTCGGTTCGAACGGGCGAAATTGAACGAAATTTCGCTGGCGATTTGAAAAGTTTTCAAAAAAATTTATTCCAACATAATTTACAATCTTGCCATGCTCTGATGAGATCCGATATTTCATGGAAATATTCCGAAATTTTGCGGGGAGTTTGATCTACGAGAACCACTGATAGCTACAAGTACCAACTGCACGCTAAACTGGGCAGGCAAAGAAATAATAGTACTGTCAGTGCACAGGAAGCACAGCTGGATGCATCAAATTGTTGCACATAACGGTAGCTGAGGGGGGGGGGGGGGGTGGTAAAAGACTGAAGAGTTGTCTTTCGCGAGCATTGAACGAGGAGCCTGAAGATGCTGCACAAAGTTGCATCACCCTCACTGACCGGTTCATAATTCGGGCTGCAGGGAGGCAGGCCCAGAATCTTTGGACAGATTTTATAACCCAAGCTGCAAAGCTCTGAATCTCTGCTCACCCCTCTCCTATATCCCATGCCCTCCTCCTCCTCAGCAGCTACAAGCCTACAACACACACATGCAGGCTCACCTGACGAGTCATGAGACCAGGAAGAAACGCCATCATCTCAGGCTCAGATGCGCCCGGGAACGCTTGGTCCAGAGGGAGCGGCAGAAATATTTATTTCCTATTCAATGATAAACTACAAGCTTGGTGGCTGTTCACGCTGTCATGAGTCGAGTCACCGAGAGAAATCGGCCAATTTTACGCTGCGTAAGCTGTACGTACGGATGCAGTCTACAGAACATATGCAGCTATGCAAAGGCTTTCGCATGCTTTCAGCTTATGTAATACCCTAACAGTAAACCCAGCATGGTTCACCATTTCTATCCTTTGCTAGTAGCATGGTTTACCATTTCTATCCTTTGCTAAGGGGCGGAGCTAGTCCAGGCCCAAGTCTCGGGATGGACTAGCTGATCTTAGATTAAAAATCTGTTTTCAATGATTTTTCAATAATTTTTCGTAGAATTTTAGTGGGCTTTCGGTACAAGGCCTCGAACTACAGCCTACTCTGTCCGGAGCCTGGATCCGCCTCTGCTTTGCTAGTAGCATGGTTTTGTACATGGAAAGGCTAACCAATAATTCGCTGGGCCTACTCGTGTCGTGCGAGCAACCAGGAGCAAGAACATCCGAGATCGACGCCGGTCCCTTGTGGGCTTTCCCTCGAGGAGAATGTTCAGCGGTTTGCACGCTGCGAGGGGGATAAACCTCGAAAGCTGCAAGCATGTGATGCGAGCCTCGTTTCGCAAAACCGCAATCATTGCGTCTCCTCGATCTCCGGCCGGCCGGCCGGCGCACAAAAAGGATCGCAGAGATGACATCCATGGCCTGCACAAGAGCTGCCTCCTGGACGTAGCAGCTAGCTTCACGCGATGATGGCTCTTAGCTGAAGGGAGCATGCATGATGGTAGTACGTACATGGCTCCCAGGCCCCAGCCGCGTGTTTGATCTGGCACCGCGCGCGTGTCCTGTCGAATTACCGGGTAGCAACGCGGTAACATCTCCGAGGCTTAGCCATGATCTTGCTTCTTGCACGCACTTCGAATGCTTGTTTGTACCGGCAAGAACCATGATTAAGGGTAAAAGAGACACGAAGATAGAGTAAGATATATCAAGGAGCATGCACAGTGCTAGCGTACTGGTGGTCTAGCACTACTCCATTCCATAGATCGAGTGGCTCGGTGCGTGCTGGTGACCGTGAAAGTTAATCGCGTGCGGTAACTAATGATAATTAATCACCTAAGTCCTTCGCTCCGTTTTGACTATTGACCGCAGGTTAGGCTTGGTCGGGGTGGGCCTGGGCCTGGGCCTGCTGGTCCACCACCATCAGTGACTGTGGCAGAGCTTTTCGATCGGCTGGATGATGGAGTTGGAGCCTCGAAAACCCCTCTGCCGCTGCTGCTGCTGCTGCCTGAATCTGATGAATGCAGCAGCAGCACTGCACTGCAGTCTGCAGTCTGCGGCTGGGGACGGAGGCCCACTGACATGTATAATTTGACCACTGGTCCAACATTTTAATTTTGTTTACGTTACGTCCTTGCCTGCTTATGTATGAATACCCAACAGTGGGCACGTACGTACCGAGGCATCGATCTTTGCATGCACTGTGTATGCATGTGTGCTGTTTGTGCTACCCGATCACCCCGATGAAACAGAGTTGGATCGCCGGTACAAAATTTTTTTAATTTGCTAACTAATGGAGTAGTAGAGGTAATTAGTATCGCATTGCATACCTTCTTTTGCTGCTAGTTACCAAAATGATATGCGCTAGCTCGTGTTTAGTGGCACAAGCGTACACAAAGCTACTCCCTCCGGTCAAAAATTGGATACAGAAAGATCACAAACATATAGTATAAAACTTGTGTTTTGCGGGTCGTGTTGATATTAAAAACAACAACTATTTATGATCGGAGGGGATAATATACGGTGCGCGCGTGCCAGCTACCATGGACCGAAGCGCAGCTCGCAAGCCTAGGGTAAGCTGTAGTTGCATTGCATGTCTAAGCTTTGGAGGTGAGCCTTTTCGCTTTATATGTTACCTGCACCCTCCTGCTAGTACCATACTTGGATTTGTTCGAAGCTAATTGCTCCACACTGTTGGTCTGCATGCGGTATCCGAGACGGGGAATCGGATTCGATTCCGCTCTCCCCTCGGATCCCGATGGAATCCCCATGCCTGCACCTCTGCTGATATCTAGCTGCTCTGCTGCTGTTGCTGTTATGTGCAGAGGCGCAATCGGACCGGATAATATTTGTCGTCTAACTGATCGATCGTATATTTTTAGATCTGATTCAGTTCGTTGATTCGGATATTTATCGGACTCGGATTTGGTTTTCGGATATTTTGATTCAGATTCAGTATCGGATTCGGGAGAATACTATCCATCGGATTGAAATTTTCTGAGAATATTATCGGATATTTCAAAAAATCTACGTATCGGATATCCCAACACAACATGACTCCTGAGTGGAGTGCCTCTCCTCCTCAATCCGAGTCCCGAACCCAAAAGGCCAGAACGGGAGAAACCTAACCTAAGTTCATACGCTGCCTTCTCCCAGATCTCGACTCCACAGTCTTGCCGCCACTGCAGCCATCGCCGGCTACTCCTCTAGCTGTTGCTCTCCCGCGGTCCCGGTAGGTCACTGCCCTCTTGGCTCCAGCCACCCTCCCTCCCCTGGGCTTGCCAGGTCCTAATCGTTAAACTACGCTCCTAATCGTTATCAATCGTGCCAAGACATGGATGACCTGACCACGAAGGTCTATTCTTGGAAGCAATTGAAGAACTAGCGAGAATAATGATAAAGCACACACACACAAGTTGGGGTTTGAACTTGTTTACTGCTGCTCTAGCCGAGTTAGGAGAACACGGATAAAGTTCTACACATGGGAGCAACTAATCTTAACAAAATATAAAGAGAAATGGAAGGGATTTGTCCAATATACAGCCAAGGAGGTGCTCTCATGAAGCAATGGGGACACAACCCAAAATTAATGGTGGCGCAGCACCCGAAGAGTTGAAGAATGGATCTAACTACCAAATGTTTTTGACTGCTGCGCCCAGCTCAAGATGGATTTGATGATGAGGCTAGATCCATTGGAAAGTGTACGTGATAAGCTTTCAATCAAGTACTCACTCCCCCCGAACGGACTCCGAATGCAAAAGTTATGGCCAGTTGAAAGTGGACTACTCCTGGGTTGACGATTCGGCTTCCACCTCGGGAATAGCTTGTATTCTAGCTTGTCTTGATGAGGAATGGCGTCCTTGCTAATCTAAGTCTTGATTTCTAAGCACAAGCACCTTATTAGTCAACGGTCTATCCTCTAAAATACAATTATGCAACCCGAGAAATGAGCTCACCTGTTGATTTAACTGTTGTGCACGTGCCCTTGTGATAGGACCTTGCAAAGGGAATGGTGGAGTTGAGGTCATGGGTGCATCCGGTATAGTGATGTTCTCATCATTATCGACTTGTCTTATTGTCTCTTTCATGAAGACATGAAGTCATAGTCATGTTATCGTGATATTATTTACGTATCGTTCTATGTTTTGTAACTTTTCGTATATATGTGTACCATTTAAATTGAATATACTTTTGCAATTTTGTTGAATTACCCAATAAAATGACTTGTTAGAATGTGATAATCTTGTTGCATGTTAAACTCATACGGTGGTTAATCAGTGTTATATGAGTGATTTATGTAGTATATGTTTTCGCGCGTTATCCGACAAAAATTATCCGGTACCGCATCAATTTCTATCTGTATTCGATTCGAATCCGTGGCTGATATTATCCGTGCCATATTCGTATCAGGCACTATTCGAATCCGACTCTAAATCCGATAAAAAATATGATTTAGAATACGAAAAGAGCAAATATCCGACCGAATCCGAACCGATTGCACCTCTAGTTGCATGCATGCTATCTTGACCGAGCTGTTCGGTCCATGTCCGATTCTATACAGGTTAGCAGTGCCTCCGAACATATCTATTTCAACATTCTTGTTCACAAATATAAGATGTATTGTACATTCTAATAAAAAATTAGTGTGATGTTCTCTTTACACCTTTAATAAATATTCAATTTCACTCTACATGTATACATTGAATATAGTGCTTAGAAATAATAATTAGAGATAGTTTAGCCTTGTTCATTCTATCCTTATACTATATGTTAAAAAAAATATGCCTTATAAATTTAGATACATGGACTAAAGGGCACTACTATACTTTTACAGTTACAGAGTTGCTGTCCAATTAAACCTAGAGCATGGATAGTATGGTACTGCCGTTCTTTGATCTAGTCAGTCAATCACTATAGATATACTAAGACTACTGGTGCACGTACTACGGGACGAGCATGGATTCTGTACAACCCGTCGTATCTACCACCGAAATTTATACTGTTGAAGGCTGCACTGAGATTTGTGCACACGGGGAATTGAAATCGAAATGCCTCGCACAATAGTTACTCTACCTCTCATCCGTATCATTCAGAGTAACTAAAAATCAGTTTATACAATAACTATCTCTAAAGATTATTTCTAAATACTGTATCATAATTATCTTTTTTTGTTGTATATAAATAATCTACACTACTACAAAACCGGGCATCACAAGCGGCCTATTAGAAACGGTTTGGTGCGAACCGGTTGTAATGCTCACACCAGAAGCGGTTCGTGGCAACAGGCCGAAGGGGATCTCTAGAAGCGGTTCGTGACACGAACCCCTTCTAAAGATCTTTACAAGCGGTTCGTGTCCCCAACCGCTTCTAAAGCTTTAGAAGGGGTTCGTGTCCCCAACCGCTTCTAAAGCTTTAGAAGGGGTTCGTGTCACGAACCGCTTCTAAAGGTGGGGCTTTAGAAGGGGTTCGTGACACGAACCGCTTCTAAAGACCCCCTTCAGAAGGGGTTCGTGCCACAAACCGCTTGTAGAAGCCCAGTTTTAGAAATAATAAAAGGAATGTGTGTCCTATTCTATCAGAGAGCACGCGTGGGTGGGTTAGCTAGATGGATGAAGCGGGTCACGAGAATGGAGTGCTGGTCGTGGGTTCGAATGCCATTCCCACGATATTATTATACCGTCTTTTATCGCTTGGTGTCGCACCACCACAAGCGGTTCTAGCAACCGCTTGTGATACCCTTCGGGGTATCACTCGCGGTTGCTTAGAAGCGGTTGTAAAACCGTTTCTGGAAGTAGTTTTGAACCGCTTCTGGAAGCCATTTCTGTAGTAGTGCTAGCTATGCTCTCATACAAAGCTGGCTACTATATAAGAGCTAGCTCTTTTCTCTCTCATTTTTTCTCACTCTTTCACATAAGATAAAGCTAACATGTACAATAAATAGTAAGCTGAGATGATTTTATTGTACTTGCTCTTAATGTCCTATGACAACAGTACATACGGTGGGCCCATAGTACACTAGAGTACCAAACAAATCCCACCTTCCACCGACGGCAACGAGAGGTTAGTGGTGGTTAGAGTTGAAAATAGATCATATATGGATAGATAATAACTTTACCATATTTATTTATATATTTTTTTTTCTCGGATGTAGATATGGATACGGATAGCCCAGATAAGAATAGAATACAGATATTATCAAATACAAATACAAATTGAATCAGACATGGTTACAAATATTTATCGGAACATGATAACACATTAGATTGTACATAAAAAATCAACAAAAACACATAACTAGTTGATTTGATCAAAATATTATTAAAAATAAAACAAATGTAAGCATTTTCATTCAGTTAGAAAATAGTTAGATACCATATCGCAAACAAAATTACGTAAGATTTAGTTCATCACACATATACGATTAGTTCATCATAGATGCAGATCAAAACACAAAATGAATATGATCCTTGTTCAGAGATACAAATAGAAGCATACACAAAATACACTAAAAGTTTGATAATACTTATATACTATATCTCTAAAAAAAGTATATAACACTCACATATAATGACCCAAGATTTATATTCTTTGTTAAATTATATTTAAAATAATAAATGATGTATTTATGAGTTTTTATACATTTTTATTTACTTATTTAATTTTTTTCTATTAAAGACAGCAGGTTTGATTTTTTTTAAAAAAAAAGTAAAATCTGATAAAATATTGAATTTTTTAAAAAATGATAGATTGTGTCAGATTTTTTTTCAAAAAATTTCATATTTTTTGAGCAAGTTTGCCAAATTTAATAATTAAAACTTAATTCATCGATTAATTAAATTAGAAAACGATTTTAAAATTTAGAAACTTGCTTGAATCAAAAGGGTAACTTTGGCCTAGCCCACATACGTATATGAATATTTGACCCATCAATATCTGAATTATTTAAATCCGTATGCATATCCGATCCGAAAAATATTCGAATCGGTTGAAAACTAGTTCATCTATTTTGATCCTATGCGACGACCAGTGGGTTGAATCCGACGGTGAGAAAGCCAGCGATGCCGAGGACCGGCGGCGCAGATGTCTCTGAGGTCGGTTCTGGTGACGAGCGACGGCACATCAATGACAGGGGAAACGATGCTTGACTCACTGCCCTCCCGCTACCACTCCGATCTTGCCGCCTACCATGGACCTTGATCACTACATCACCGGCGTCGGATCCAGTTGCCCCTCACCATGCCCCCGCTGGATCCAGCCTTCCAGCACCGCGCCAGCGCCGTCGACGACCACCTGCATGCTTCTTCCCTCAAGTCGGCTCCACCACATCTCGTGGCCTCTTCCTCGCGTCCGGCGCTGTACACCCTTGTCACCTTGAGCACATCATCATGGCTGTCAGCCGACCTCAAGTACTAGAATACTACATTTGTGCGTTTCATACTGCAAAATTCAAATGTGGTTGGAGTCACTACTATGGAGAGGGACATCAGTGGCGGTTCGGAAGAGACATCAGTGGCGGTTTTTGAACCGCCACAGATTAAGCGCCACTGATAATCGGAGAATTTCAGTGGCGGTTTGAAAACCGCCACTGATAATACTCATTAGTGGCGGTTCCAACTAAAAACCGCCACTGATAATGATAATATCAGTGGCGGTTCCAACTAAAAACAGCCACTGATAATTCCATATCAGTGGCGGTTCCAACTAAAAACCGCCAAGGATATTATCATTATCAATGGCGGTTTTTAGTTGGAACCGCCACTGGTATGGCATTATTAGTGGCGGTTTTTAGTTGGAACCGCCACTGATAACCCCGTCCGACAATAAAAAAAACCCTCATTTCAGGCTAGCCTCAGGAAAGTGCTAGCCATGCCCTCTAAAACAGCACACAAATAACATAGCCAGAAATCTATGGGTATCAAGTAGATTTACAGAGTAAACAATCTATACGAGCAAGGCAGGATCAACATACTCATTTTAAAATGAACTACAGATATAGTATCAAAACTACATGTCAGTCATTCTAGTTTGTACAACCTGTGAACTTTATGAATTGACAATATGGAGGTAATACCACGAATCATGTCTAGTTACTGGCTTACCTATTTTTTTGTTTGAAACAGGACGTTGGTTTTCAGTTGCTTGTTAAGTTCCCCAAGCTGGAGCTCCTGCAAGCAGCCCAAAGCGAATTTTCAGGATGCTTAGTCAAATAATCAAATGATGCAATAGTATAGTGAATATCGGATGCTTAGTCAAATAATCAATCAACTAGTACTAGAAGATTTAAATTATACTAGAATCAATTTTCAGGACGATGTGATGCAATGATATGTGTGAATCTATTGATACCGCATGTGCATCAATTCAGTCTCATGCATACTATGTTTTGCTTAAGCTTGAAAGTCCATATATACGTATAATGTGATATATGTTACACAAACTAGCGATATTAATGAACTTTACTGCTAAAATTAAACCAGAAAAAGTTGCAAACTGCGTCAATCTTAATTATTTGCAACCAAAGTACTGTTTCCAAAAGGGAATCGAATGATGCAATAGTACAGTGTTGTATTAATGATTCAACAATTTGCTTTTTGAATCAGGATGAAATTGTCTTAAAATGCAAGATCGATGTAGTTATCATTTGAAATAACAATACTATCGCATTAACTCAATATCTCGCCACTTTCTTAGAACAAGTGGCTCAACTAAGATATACCTTCCGTGAAGCTCGTCCAATTGCTCCATCATGATTTGTGTCTCAAATAAAGGTAAAGAATTCAACTAGTAATGTTTTATATGGAGGAACAAGAAAATTAAATCAAGTATTTGAATTAGTAATACGCAGATGTATATGAACACACAATTAACCAAATCAAGTATCATTAATAACATGCAAGCGACTCAGCTTCCCTATAAATCAAGTAATCGTTAATAACATGTGGTTATCAGATAAAGGTAATCATTATCCACTTACTTGAATATGTGGTGCCTGAAAGACTTCTAGAATAGCGACTTCTATATCACCCATGCAAACAACACCATTTCCTACAAATATTAGATCAAAGTTTAATGGGCTATATAGAATTTTGGATCGAGTTTAAACAAATGGAGGGATAAAATTTTACAACCAAAGTACATGGCAAATTGGTACTAACAGTAAAGTTGAATATAAGCATAAAGATATAATAAACCCAAAGTACAATGTTTTAGTGAATATGTGAATACAATTACAATACATATATGGATGGTACCTCTATTCGCAAAAGAAAAAGTCTGTCCAGACTGTTTAATACGGAATAGAAAAGTTAATTAGTAGAATATTTTTTACCATCTTGGCGGGAAATGAAGGCCTAAAAACGACAAAGTTAAATAAAATGAACTCAAATATCATGCAAATAACAAATATTTGTATTTTTGTCTTTCAGTCTAGCTACTAGGATACAACAAGCTGATCAAGGTCTCAGCAAATAATGCATGGCTGCAGCATCTATATTAACTGTTGGAGAGAGCATCTATATACACAATTTATTCATGAAAATGTTGCTCTTTTCATTTCTAGTAAAATTAATTTATCCAAACATACGAAATACTACAAGTCTAACCAGGTGGACTTGGGAGCATTAAGTATGGGATGTAATCACAAATAGCATATCAAGTTTGAAAGAATCATCAGCAATATTTTAAATAGCAGTAAGCAATTGACAAGCAGGTTCCCCACCTTGTAGCGTTATTGTTGTATGTGGCCTTTTAAGTGGTTCAAGGATATAAAAGTATAAATATTCATATGGTGCAACAAGAATGATAAAGAAAAGGGCAGAAACGGTGAAGTATAGTGGAGACTTACAGAAAATTGATTTGGCAGTACAGGGTTATCTAAACAAACTCCCGGGAATAATTGCCAGCGTTGGAAGCCACCTTTGTAGCTTCTTCCGATACTTCCTGCACTACAGTTTATATAAATTTATTCTACATTTCATAGTAAACCACAAGATGATACATTTCTGTATTAACTCAACTGCATGCTCATATAACGCTTGGAACCGCCACTGATACCCCCCCCCCCCCGCATTAAAAAAAACCAATCAGCTTAGTAGTGGAGGGAGGGAGGCACACGATGGCGCTGATGCGAGGAGTTCGTGATGCGATGATGCAGGTGAAGGAGGAGTTCACGATGAGACGAGAGAATAATTATATCACAAAAACCAATCAGCATTACAACATTCCGGTGTAATAGATCGATAATTATATCACACACATTGTAATAGATCGATAATAAATAAGATTAGTCATATTGACCAGTAGAGTATCTTCTCGTTTCTAAAGTTTGTCATGCTCTCGTTTACAATTTACAAGTCCACATCCAAGACCTAGTATCTTCTCACACAATCTTAAGCCTACGAGCCTGTAGGGTTCTTTGGAGGCGAATGACGTTTAACAACAGCATGGAGCAATTGATCATTGTTGTCTTCATCATAAAACTCGCCCTTTTTGTTGATGACTTCCTTCATGATGAAGTAAGCGAGCTGTCCCTGAATGGCTTGGATGTCAAGAGGATGTAGTCCTGTCGTAGGCAATTTGAGGCGCTACAAGTACGAAAAATAAATCTAAGAGTATATATAGAAATTGAGTGGTGCGAATAAATTTGTAATGTTAGCATGACAAACCTCTACGTCATTGTCTATTATTGTAGAAGATAAGATTTCGCTCATGTATTGGCACACGAAGTACCCACATAAATTTGTGCCTTGCGACTGCTTGTGACACTACAAAAATTGAATAAACTAAAATGTCATGGAAGGAGTTATTTACTATGAAATGCGATATAAGAATATTTCTTGCGTGCGTCTAGGAAATTTAGTTCGGACTGAAAGGGATTTACGGAATGGGCGGTATCTCAAGCTCTTTGTACAATATCTTTTGAACGCCGCATTCATTACACTTAGCGACTCTTCGTAGTCTTTTTATCTTTGTCCATCAAATCCATGACCAAAGAACTTGCTCTTTTCTGGAGTCACTACTACAAGAATCCAGTGGAACCTACATATACATGTATGATGCTATAGTCATTAGCCCTAGGATAAGAGAAATGAGCGAATTCAACAAGTGGTTTAACTAGCCAGTGAGAAACTTACTTAAAATTGTATGGAACAAGTATGAATTCCTTGTCTTGTAGTTTTAGCAACGCCCTGTATATGTATTCCTCAACCTCATTTGGTGCTCTTAAGATTTTGATCTGGCACACCGTTCCTGGGTCGAGGAATCCCACTGGGCCCTTGGTTCTTCTCAATTCAATAGTCTCGTATCTAGATAAGGAAAAAGTTAGAAAAGACATTTATCGGTATTACGTGAATGTAAACCATGATTTATATAGTAGACACTTACAGTGTCCAGCATCGCAAAAAAGACACGTCGAGGGCGTCATGATAGAACAAGTTGTGCAAGTTATCGAATTCTATCATGAAGTAGCCAGCCCCCTCATGGTGAAAATGTTCCTCTCCGTAAATGGCAGTGATCATCTTCGGGAGTATATGTTGATTGGATCGCATCATGTACCAGTCATGTAATCGCTGCATCATGAGTGTTAGGCTCTTCAACTTCGATTCGGTGACTAATGGCTTTCCAAGCTCGTATTTCAGCCTTTCGTGATTATCTTGTACTTGAGATTTCGCTTTGCCCTTTCCTTTTCCTTTGATGACATCATACTGCATTGCAGCCGCCGATCTAAGCGATATGGCTTGTCTAACGGGCCATTTCTTGGATCAGTGTTGTACCTTCGTCTTTTGAAGTAGTCACACTAAGCTTTTGATGTTGAGGCGTTGGTGACGAATGGGCTCCTAGAGCAGGCTCCTTTATAGTGGGCGCACTAGCCATTTGACGCCTTTCAGTGTTGGTGATGAATGGGCGAGTTGTACTGCAGAGAGGTGGCGGTTGTCTTGCAGGATAGGTGCGGTTCATGATCCAAGATGATGTCACGCTTACGCCATCGGATGAAAGTGTGAACGGCACTTCCTAGAGTTGTGACCTCATCATTGCAAGGCATTTCCAGTCCAACCTCAAAGAAGCTGTGGAAGCACCGTGTCCACCTGGACCTTTGCATAACACGGAGCTATCAGAGAGTTGTGCAAAACATCCCTTGTTGGTATGGATAAGCTATCCTGTAGCGACTGTAAAAATATGTTCATGACAGGCACATTGAGTGGCGAGTGTGGGGTCTTGTATGTCGTCCACAGGATAATGCGTGTTATCCGGTTGTACCAATGGTGTGGACGCGCAATCGCTACTGGCGATTCGTAGAAATGGCGAGAAACGATGTTGTGTCCTTGCGGCGGCTCATGGCTTCTTGTACTTTTTGTTGAACTTGTTGTTCTATGGTGCTTTGTAATTCTTCAAGCATCTTTTGCTTCATCTCCTCCATAGCCCGTTCCGCACGCTCTTCTTTCGCTCTCTTGCGACTCACTGACGAGTCTCCGTGCTCGGGAAACCAATCTTCCAGGAACCTTGACCCCTACGCCTCGTGTCCGACCAGGATGCTCTTTATTTCCCAAAGGCTTTGTTAGTTCGTCCTTCTCCCTATCTGCGTGAAAATTTCCTTGGGTGGACTCGGCGTGCGGCTCCCGAATTCGTTGGGAGATTGCTTCATCATCGTTGCTTTTGAATGATAAGCCCCCACTAGGCATGACAGATGCCCTTGCTAGCACATAATGCTTAACTCGGTCCGGTAGTCCCGCCAAGGGACTTGTGCCCGGCCGATCGGATTGCATCCAATTCTTGCCTCTCCCGGTGAGGAATCTTACCCGCGTACTCCACTCGTGCCTAGTCTGTGGGGTGAGTGTTCATCCTTGCGATCTGGCGGTGGTCCTCACTGGATTTTATTGCTGCCGTCTTGCTTCATCGCAATAAATTCATCCCAATATGGCTCTACTTTAGGATAATCTCGATGGTCGACCGATTTTTCATCACATATTGCGTATTCAGCTTGGACTTGAAGTTCCTCCATGCGACATCCATTGACATCAATGCATTGCGACGCACGAGCTCTTCACTCCTTCAGAATTCGAAAGTTTCTTTCACTCTGTCCATAGATCCATTTTGATGGCGTCGGGCACTTTGTGCCAATCCAAATAAGTGATTGGCACTTTATCCCTTGCGATGTACCCGCATGTTGACCTATATTTTCTTCTTTGTTTTTGCCGGTTTAACCGAACTCCAGATCTCGAGACCTCTGAGATGGTATGCCGGCCTTGAGCTTCTTAGTTTTCCTCGGCCTCGACGTCTTGCAACGGGAGCATCGGCATCTCCGGCAGCGATGGAGGCCTCGGCACCTTAGGTGGTTGGATGGTCCAACAGTATCCGCTCGGGCTTGAGTTCGGGGGCGGGTTGGAAGCATCCTCCAACCCAGTGGGCCTCAGGCTCCATAAGAACTACATTTCAAAGTAAACATAGTCATTTGAAGATAATGTGAACAAGAGGTCTTATTGTGTAGAGAGATCAACCGATGTGATAAATAATGTTGAGAAATCCTAACAAGCGAGGTAAAACTACTCTGGCAGCTATAGAAGGCAACTAAGACCGGACTAGGTAGGTTTACACGTTGCGTTGCGTCGGATAAAAATATGTAGTTAAAAGCAAGGCGGCTAAGACCAGAATAGGTACATCCTTAAGAACAACAATTTGATTAAAAGAGAAGAAGTCTTGTAATAATTAGGTCTTATGGCCAAGTTCTTAAGCAATGAGGTAAGAAACAAGAATCTTGGTGTCCGAGCACCAAGAACTCCTCGAGGTCTACGCGCCTCGAGTCGCACCTATTGCTACTGAAGAACATGAACACCATAAGATGCAAATAAGAGAACAATAAAAACCCTAGTGTCCGAGCACTAGGAACTCCCCGAGATTAACGCACTCGGGCCGCCCTACTAAAGACTACTTTAATATCGCTGTCTACTGGTTGCAACGCACGGGCACCTTACTAGTATATACTAATACTTGAGTAAAACTTAGATAGGTTCAAATGATTCATGTTTCAGGAAAGGTTAAACTAGTACGCATAGTTAACTCGAATCTTTATTCAAAAGATAGAACTTTATTCAAAAGATAGAGCCAAATCCCAGAAGCAAGAAGGAGAAATCAAGTTCAATATATATATATATCCATTCATCCAAGTAAGTTTTCCAAAATTTGATTCTATTAGAATCATCATATCTTACCCAATAGAAATAAATAAATATGAACCAGAAATAAAGATGGGTAGTAAGAGATTTAAATTAGTAGTAGTAGAATCGGTGGCCTCAGACTTTATGCAAATCAAAGTTACGAGGGTTGCGTCATGTGTCCCCTTTAAGTTGCAAGTACTCCCCCGGCGTATTGCAATCAAGGTTTCGCTATGACGCCATCCAACCCGTAAATATGAAAATACATGAATCATCATAGACCCATGAGAAATAGCCGACATGGTATCAGTCTATCATCTACCATGTAAATCCATTGATACTAAAGCCATTATCAATATCCCCTCATTAGATATTCAAGTACCTTTAAGCATAACTTAGTGTCAATTTCTTTATCAGTTACTAAGTCAATTTATCCATGAGTCAAGCACTACAAAATACCCCGCAAATATTTTCAGAGCATAATATCAAGTCATCATATACCATGTAACCCCAACCAGTACCGAAACCATGATTATCATGCCATAACTGAATACTTGAGAACATCATAGCAGAGCATAGCATCAATTTCATCATCTGCTATGCTTGTTTGTGTAGGGTTTACTTTTTCATGTGGGATATTCAGATCATTCTTAATTCTTATGATTGTGCAGGTGTTGAAGTTTCTACGGCTTCATGCTCAGCTTCATGACAGGTTGCTACGTTCTACAATCTGTTGTCTTCCTGAGATACTGAATACAAAGCTTTTTCAGTTCACAAGATATGCTTGGAAAAATATGGTCCTAGCAATGCTCAAACTTAGCATAAATTTATTTCATTGGTTATTTTTCAAGACATGATCCTACAGGCTCAGAAGAGCAAACTATACCCATTTGGCTGCACCGTGATTGAGAATTACAATGAAAAGATCCAGAATAACATGCACCATCTAATTTCCTCCCTAATCTCAGAGAGATGTCTCTGAAATATTAGTGAAGTAGTCTCTCTTACAAATAAATAGGTGATTCTTTTCCTCTGCAGACAGTAGTATTTCTCAACCTCTAAATTAAGCAGTAACATAGAATGATAAGTGCAACTATGTCTCAAAAGATATCTTTCAGCTTAAAATTTTGGTTCCATAACTATAGCAATGCTCCTTTAAGATTTTGAGATGTAGAAAAATAAGTGCAGTAATGTTTCATTGGTTTTGTGACAATACATAGTGATATACGATTCAAACCTGGATGAAAGGAGATCTCAAACCCTAGTGCCGGGTGGGGGCGCCAGGCGGGGACGGGCCGGGTGGGGCGCCAGGGACGGGCCGGACGAGGTCGCCGGGGCGCGGGAGGAGGCGGCGAGGGCCAGGCCGGACGAGGTCGCCGGGCGCGGGAATGAGGCGGCGGGGTCGCCGGGCGCGGGAGGGAGGCGGCGGGGTAGGGTTCAAAGGTAGTGGTGACTGACCACTGTGGCGTGGTTTATATTGGGGGACATATCAGTGGCGGTTGTAATTAAAAACCGCCACAGATAAGGTTTATCAGTAGCGGTTGTAATTAAAAACCGCCACAGATAAGCATTATCAGTGGCGGTTGTAATTAAAAACCGCCACAGATATGAATTAATGTATTAGTGAACCTACCATATATATTAACTACTAATTATTCATAATTAATTTATCTATGATATATAAATTAATATAAAGCATATTTTTCAGATTTCCTTCCATTACTCGACATAAATGCATTTATAACACTATATATTAACGTACCTATCATATATATTAATATAAAGCCATGAATTAATATAAAGCATATTTTTTAACAAAAAAATGCCATTACTCCACATAAATGCATATTTCTGACATTACATTTCTATTACCCCACATAAATACACACATTTTGCCATTACTCCTAGCTAATTATTTTCTTTCACAATTTGGCCTTCTTCATGATCATCACGATGATAGGTGGCTTCCTAAGTGGTTGCTTCCTCGAGCCTGATGCTGCCATCTACGAAAGGAGGCAACTCATCAAACTGGTTATACTCTTCCTCATCCACGACATTCTCAACTCCGACGATCCTTTGTTTTCCTTGAAGAACTACATGACGCTTCTTATCTGCCGGGTCGATTACATAGAAGACCTGTGCAACTTGCTTCGCAAGTACGAATGGTTAAATCTCTATATCCGACTTGCTCGATGTCCACAGTAGTGAAGCCATATTTGTCCACCTTGACACCCTTTGGGAGTTGGACCCAACGACACCGAAACATCGGGATCTTGAAAATGCAGTAGTCGAGCTCCCAAATCTCCTCTATAAACCCATAGAAGCTGCTCTTCTTCTTTGCTGTATTGTCGTAGGCATCTATCACGGACACCACTTGTTTTGGTAAGTACTTTTGCTATCCCGAGCTCTCGTGTAAAATGTATACCCATTTATGTCGTATCCTTGCCATGTCACGATTGTACTGATGGCCCTTTTGCCAACCACCTCAACGTAACACTCTTTTCTTCACCAGACATGTGCTCCTTGAACCAATGATTGAACACACGATTGTGCTCTTTTATTATCCAAACCTCTGATCGTCCACGATTTTCCCTCTGTAGCTTTTCCTTGTGCATGTCCATAAACGGGATACCTCATTGGCTTCGCAAGACTGTGAAATGAGCTTGTTCGAACAAAAAATTATCGTAAGAATTTGTGGATTTCTTTCCGATTACTCCTTTGCCAGCTAGCCTCCCCTCATGGCGTGATACAGGCACTCCTACCGGTTCAACCTTGTCCATGTAATCGACGCAGAACTCAATAACCTCCTCAGTTGCATAACCTTCTACAATGGAACCTTCCGGTCGCGATCGATTACGTACATATTTCTTCGTAACACCCATGTACCTTTCGAGCGGATACATCCGATGCGTGAGAATCTTGGCCCACAAATATTTATCTCATTCACTAGGTGAACAATGAGATGAACCATGATATCGAAAAATGATGGAGGAAAATACATCTCTAGCTGACACAGAGTGTTGACCACATCAGCCTGCAGTTCATAAAGTCCAACGGGATCGATGACCTTCTGTGAAATCGCGTTAAAGAAGAAACACAACCTCATGATTGACTCTCGAACCTTGTCAGGCAAAATACCTCTAATTGCAATAGAGAGCATTTGTGTCATCATCACATGACAATCATGAGACTTCATAACAGTTAACTTCAAATCTTTCATCGATACCAGTTTTTTGATGTTTGCGGAGTAACCGGACGGAACTTTCACACTACGCAAGCACTTGCAGAGGTCTGTTTTCTCTTTCTTGGACAGAGTATAGCAAGCTGGGGGAAGGTAAAGTCGGCCTTTCCCGGTGTCTTGAGGATGTAGCTCGGCTCTGATCTTCATATCTTCCAGGTCCCTTCGTGCCTTCAGTCCATCCTTTGTTTTGCTAGAAATATTCAGTAAAAGACCAAGCACGCTGTCACATACATTCTTTTCTACATGCATGACGTCGATGCAATGTCGAACTTCTAAGTCCTTCCAATAGGGCAAATCCCAAAATAAGGATCTCTTCTTCCACGTGGTTTTCTCAGTACGGAACCTCGATGTATCCCCTTTCCAAGTACAACATTAATATCCTTAACCATATCATATACCTCTTCCCCAGTAAGAGGCCTTGGAGCTGAACCGTCCTCCTTTGTACCGTCAAATTGTTTTTCATATTACGGCACGGATGATTCTTTCCGAAGGAACCGACGGTGACGCATGTAGACTATTTTCCTCGAGTTGTTAAGCCACACGCTACTAGTTTCATCCAGGCATTGGGGGCAAGCTTTAGCTCCTTTTATAGTCTGGTAGGACAGGTTACCTAGGGCTGGTAAATCATTGATGGTGCAGAACAACATTGCGGCGTAGAGTGAAGTACTCCCGCTTGTACTCATCCCATACCTGTACACCTTCATTCCACAAGAGCACAAGATCTTTCACCAATGGTTGTAGGTATACATCAATATCGTTTCCAGGTTGTCTCGGCCCTTGGATAAGCGACATCATAATGTATTTTCGCTTCATACACACCAAGGAGGAAGGTTGTAGATACAGAGAGTCACGGGCCAAGTGCTATGAATCTTGCTCATGTTACCGAAAGGATTCATTCCATCCGTATTCAACTCAAACCTTATATTCCTTGGCTCATTTCCGAAGTTCTCCCTAAAGAGCCTATCAATGGTTCTCCACCGGCGTAATCACAGGGTGCCTCGACTTTCCATCCCTCTTTCGCTCTTCCGAGTGCCATCGCATCAGCTTGGCATGCTTTTTATTTGCAAATAAACGCTTTAGACGAGGTATTATTGGCAAATACCACACCACTTTAGCGGGAGCTCCATTCTTCACTTCTATGCCTTCGTTTTCCTCGCCCTTACGCTTTTATCGCGATGCTTTGCACACGGACATACATGCGTATGCGCATAGTCTTTGCGATAGAGTATACAGTCGTTTGGACCCGCGTGTATTCTTTCTACCTCCAATCCCAAGGGACATACAACCTTCTTGGCAAAATACGTGGTCTTAGGCAACAGGTTGCCCTCTGGAAGCATGTCCGCTAAGAGACGTAGCAACTCCGTGAAACTCTTGTCGGACCAACCATTGCTTGCCTTCAATTTCAGTAGTGAAAGCACAGTGTGCAACTTTGTGTATTCCTCCTTGCAACCCGGGAACAAAGGTTTCTCCGAGTCCTCTATCAAACCCTTGAACTGATTAAACTCTCTCTCACCGTTGTAGTTTCCTACGCATCGCGCAACATTTGAGCCAGATTATTGTCATCGTCAACGACCAACCTATCCTCATCGGTTCCATACCCGATGTCACCGCCATATTGGCGGCCGTCGTCGTCGACATTATCACATTGAAGTATGATGTCCTCTTCACCGTGCCTTGTCCAACAGGTATAGCTAGGTACAAAGCCCCTCCGAATCAAGTGCAAGTGGATTTGGTCTTTGTCGAAAACATCTTCTCATTCTTGCAATCAATGCATGGACAATGTATGTACTCCGTCTTCTTTTGCAATCTGTTCTCCTCATTGCTCAGAGAAAGCGGAATACGCCATCGATGTATTCTCATAGCAGTTCGCATTGTACATCCATCTCAGGTCCATCTACAATTAATTAATGTAACAATTAATAATATGCAATAATCTTAATTACATAAATCATGAATCCATTATTTGTTACTATCCAATAACCTTAATTAAATAAATTTAATATATGCTCAATCATAATTTATCATCCAAAAAGGTAGACAACTTAATCTAATAGAGCAAGGTAGTAAATTCATCATCTCACTAACGGTAAGAAAATTAATGGTAATTAGAAACAAATCTTAAGTACTATGCATAGCCAAAATTAAATTTATCCTCTCAAAGAGGTAGATAATTCATCATCTCAAAATGCAAGGCAACTTCATGATCACCTCTATACCATATACATTAAATTTAATGTGTATTAATATCCAACAATCTTAATTAAATAAATTTAATATATGCTTGCCATATTTTGTCATCTAAAAAAGGTAGACAACAAATAATCTAATGGAGCAAGGTAATAAATTCATCATCTAGATATAAATTAATCTAAAAAATGCTAGGTAAATAAAAAAAATTGAATCTAAGCTTTGCCATTGAAGAAAGGAAAATCTTAAATAAACTAGATCTAGCCATTAAATTGCAACTACATCACCACAAATGAAGAGAGGAGAACAAATTACTCACCTTGGAACAACCCTACGAAGTAAAAACTCAAGTTTCTTTGCAAACAAAATCTCAGATCTGAAATTTTGCTTTTCTTCTCGGGAGGAAGATGACCATGAGCTCTGTAGAGAGTCTTTGTAGCGACTAGTATATATAGGGGGTTTTATTTGTGGCGGTTCTAAACAAAAACCGCCACAGATAACTGTATTTGTGGCGGTTTTTGTTTAGAACCGCCACAAATAAGCTCATTATCAGTGACGGTTTTGTCCTCCAACCGCCACTGATAATACCTACATATCAGTGACGGTTTTTCTTACGAATTGCCACAGATAGTGGACTATTAGTGGCGGTTTAGGGTTAAAACCGCCACTGATAGTTGTCGCAATATTTCTGGCGGTTATAACCACAAACCGCCACTGATAGTCCACTATCTGTGGCGGTTCGGAACAAAAACCGTCACTAATGATCCTGGCACCGATTTGCACTTAAGAACCGCCACTGATACTCATATTAGTGGCGGTTCCAAACAAACCGCCACTAATAGGGCGTCTCCTATTTGCAGTTTTGTAGTAGTGAGTACAACACATATTTGAATTTTGCAGTATGATACGAAACGAAATTCAAATTGTGAACCGAAGGGATGTGCAATCAATTAACAGTTCCTACTATTGGTCCCACTGTATGTCAAATCATTGTCCAAATACAACAAAATACAGCCAACTAAAAAGCACACATTTAAATATATACCATATACAACCGGTCGGTCGTAGATCCTACTTTCCGAATATTTCTAGTCTTTCCATACATTTTTGTAGTGTAGTATATAAGCTTGCTGGATCAAGAATTAAAGATCGACCTACCTATTACCTAAAGTTTATTGCCCTGAGATCGATGATCGATGGCCCTCCTTACCTGGGTTACCTCCTTATTTTACCCATCGATGTGATGATTGTGAGAGGCCGACGTACGGCCTAGCTCAGTGGCTGAGACTTGCGGTTGGCAAGCTAGCCACCCGGGTTCGAGCCTTGGCTCGGCCCGGGTGCTCACCGGCTGAGTTGCTTTCGCGTGTGTGTGGGTGTGGGTGTGGGTGCGTGTGTTCGTGTCTGTAACTCAGCAGTTGTTCTCTCCTTCTTTACTGTAATGCCAGAGCTCCTGGCCTAAAATTCGAAAAAAAAACGGATCACATACAGATAATATTGTTTTCTTTATTTTAATTTTTTTTTAAAAATAAACTGAATACGAGCTAGTCGGATACGGATATGAATCCAGATTATCCGGGATATAGATACGAGATGGATATGCGATGTACTCGAATAAAAACGGATAAAGATATACGGATAATGTACGCATATATAGAATAATATATGTTGAATTAAAACCATATAAGTACATGATCATAGTAGCAAGTTATATACCAATCAAACCCAATAGATATCATAGAAAGAATATGGTACTTGAGGATCAATAAAGTCAATTAGCTGTCAATATAAATGGGCTGTCATAGAACAAATATGATGAAAATAGATAGAATTTTGCTGATATCCGAATAGAAAAATGTAGATATCCGAATTTCATCCCGTATTTTCCATGTCTCATATCTCTGATCAGATAGTTAAATCCAGTTTCAAATGAGAAGGAAAATATTTAATACGTTTTCATCTCTATCCGGCATTCATGTCAACATCAAATTAAACCAAACTAGCTGGTCAAAAGAAAATTTATCCAAACTGACGCAGCCTAACATCAATCAATCACTCAACCAGTACACGTACGCATGACTCGATCGTGACTCCGTTCTGTAAATATGAGTACGTTGAACATAAGCACGTTCGTACGTGACATGCATACATGTTCTATGTATTAAAATAGTTATAGTCTCTTCGTAAATTGAAGTACATATAAATATAGATTGAAGATCTTTTTTAGAAATATAAATTATATATGTAAATTTAATGAGATTTTTTACTATTATTTATTTATTTTTTTCTTAATTATATGTATTTATTTATTATCATCCACGTAAAAGTTATCTCTATCTTATAAGATAATTAAGTAGGGTATTTAAGCTATTTTCTCTCGTATCTTTCTAAATTTTTATATAAAATCAAAATGCAACTTATATTTCTAAGAGAGGGATTAACTACTGCAGTAGTAGCTGATAGTGTTTATTTGACGTACAAAAGGTTGCCCAAAGATCAAGTTTCCATAGGCCCAGTTAAATAATGAACTAATAGTACATTAGTACGTGCGGTAATTTAGACGGTATCTGCCAGATTGAATAATAATATAATTCTGGTCTCTCCTCTTCATCTCTCGTGGGTATATGCGCATGCTTTGCGTGTGATTGCAACAATATTAACGATAGATCAAAGTCTCCACTCTCCAGGATGAAGAATCGCGACGTGCTGTGCCATCTTGCATCGCAGACGTATACTGCTGCATGCATAGAGGGCATGCATGGCTTGCCAGGAATAATTTGTTGTCTCACCATGTACCGAATACCATGCAGTTTTTGAGGCCGTAGCGTGTAGGCAATGCCATCGTTTCGTTGTCGTCGTCGTCGTCGTCTTAGGCCCCGTTTGGCAACTTGAAACCGAGGTGTTTCTACTAGAATCTGGGAGAAACCCAGCCAAACGGGCTAAAACTCGGAACGTTTCTTCTTTTTCCACACCGGGGTTGAATCATCTTCAACCCCGTTTCTACTAGTTTCTACTAGAATCTGGAGCCGTACCAAACGGTTTTGCAGAAAGTGATTCTAATTCTACCTGAAACGTTTCTACCAAGAATCTGGACCATTTCTGTTTCTATTAGAATCTAAGACCGTACCAAACGAGCCTCTTACGCGTATGCATGCATCATATGCCCGCGCGCATGATAAGTCTACGAAAACGGTGAGTTCGCATCTGCTAATCGGATCATATATATTCCCCTGGCTACTAGTTTATTTGTGGCCGGCCTTATCAATTGCTGATTGATGTGGTGCTTGTTCACGGTTCCAATTTCCAAAGCCATGCATGTGTACAATGTGTATGTATTCTTCAGCCAAATTTCTTATTAAGAATTCAAGGAGGGAAGGAAAACTTCCCGTGTAAAGAAAACAAATAGTGAGTGCAGGGGCGGAAGTACATGTGCTGACCCGGTGTCACAGGACACCGGGTCAAAAAAAAAATTAGTGTATGTTAGTCTATATATAAAAAAAAATTATTGTATATTAATATATATATATATAGTATATGTGAACCCCCTTGATCTAAATCTTGTGACACCGGAAGGCAAATAACAAGCAAATAGTAAGAAAAATAAGTTGTTATCACATATATGATGAAGTGGTGAATCCCGATGATTTTTCTCTAGTTCCGCCCCTGAGTGAGTGCATTTTTCACACCACTGCGAAAGCAAGATTTGAGCACATGTACATGGGTGTAGTTCACAAAGGCTGTGCACGTCATCGATCCATTTCCAAAACCCAACAAATTATTATTGATTTTTTTTTTTTGAACAAGGGACTAAGGCCCCCGGTTTTCTACTATTAGAAACCACTAGTATTGGTAGAAGAACTGAAACAAAATCAAAACATTGGATAATCCGGTATCAGAAATTATACCTGAAAACTGGAAAGAAACTTCAGAGTTTACTTCTAGATTATCTCGTTTGGCAACTTGAAACATGGTCGTTTCTACTAGATTCTGAAAGAAACCCAACCAAACGGGCTAAAGCTCGGAACGATTCTTCTCGGATCGTTTCTTCGTTTTTCACTCTGTGACTGAATCGGTCTCAACCCCGTTCCAGCTGATTCACGGAATCCTACTTGAAACGTTTCTACCAAGAATCTAGAATCGTTTTCATTTTTACTAGAATCTGGAACCGTACCAAACAGGACCTAACTTGAAACGTTGCCAAGTGCAATGCAAGAGCTAGCAAGAGACAAGGACGGTCAAAGTCAGGAAGAGGAACGATGATGAGCCCCACCATGGGTGAAGGCTCCCCACATGGCCAAACTAAACCCCACCAATCCCCTAATTAACTAACCCCTCCTCCTCTTAGTCAAATGAAATGTATATAAACTAGATGCCCCTCATCACCATCACACGCAAGAAAATACCCCTACACTACTTGCATAGCTGCATGTGAAGTTGCGAGTTGCGTCTTGCGAAACACCACACACACGCACAGACACAGAGTACCGTGCAAGCAATTAATCGCTCCCCATCTACAAAGCAGATCCTTGCGAAGCTACCTATCCCTGGTATACCTATCGTTTCTGTCCATCTCCCAGCTGCCGGTGATCAGCTCGCGATGTCGACCAGAGCGCGCCGGAGCAGGCACTTCCCGGTGGGCCGGCGCCACCACGTGCCGGTGGTCGACACCGGGTGCAGCTGCCGGCCGCGCCGGCCGAGGCTGCTCAGCCTGCCGTCCTTCCTCAAGCCCTCCCTGAGTAAGCCGGTGCCGGCACGAAGCGCCTCGCACTCGTCGTCGTCCTTCTTCCCCTCGTCGTCCTCCACCGCCTCCTTCTCCTCCTCCTCCGCCGCCACCTACACCACCAGCTACTCCTCCTCCTACTCCTCCTCCAACTACCCCAACTACTACTACTCGCATGGCTACGGGGCCGCCAAGAAGCAAGTGCAAGATCCTCCCACGAAGGTGCCGCCTGCGGCGTCGCCGGTGCAGGCTTCGGCGCCGGTGGCCAAGAGGCAGCTGAGCACGAAGAAGAAAAGGTACATGGAGAAGGCCGAGGCGGCGTCGGCGGCGGCGGAGGAGGACGTCGGGGTGGCGGTCGAGAAGGAGTCGTCGGACCCGCGCGCTGACTTCCGGGAGAGCATGGTGCAGATGGTGGTGGAGATGGGGCTCTGCAACTGGGACGACCTCCGCTGCATGCTCCGACGCCTGCTCGCCCTCAACGCGCCGCGCCACCACGCCGCCATCCTCACCGCATTCGCCGAGGTCTGCGCCCAGCTCGCCGCGCCCCCGGCTCCGCCTCCGGCGTACCACCAGTACCGGCTCTGAGTACCAGTACTATAAAAAGCTTAAAAAAAAGAGAGAGGAAGTAGTAGCAGACTAGTTAGTAGTCAGGTGCTTGATTTCAGCAGTTGAGTTCTTGTTGGGTTAATTTCTTTGATTTTGTTTTTCTTGTGAGTTTTCTTAGTGTTCTAGTGTGTTTCGTGCAGGAGTGTGCTAGCTTACTTGTGTCAAGTGCATTGGCCTTTGGTTTTGCATGAAGGTCCATGGCGAAGTGCTGTAATTGTTACTAGTTCACAAGTAGAGTTTATGGCCAAGTAACTATATATATAATATATGTACGTGATGTGTGTTCGTGTGATATGAGACTTTGCTAATCAATGTTGAGACTGCTGCATATACGTGAGACTTCTGCAGGTTTCAGGGAACGTAATTGTGGCCTAGTAATTGTAATGTGGTGCCTGTGTGTCCGTGATGCTGAGGTGTAGCCTGTAGGTATTGAAACTCGAAAATTTTCGTATTTAGTACAACTTTTGACTCGTATTTACAAAACGATACATATTTATAAAAAAAAATCAGTGTTGTCCGGTATCTGAAAAACCGAAATTGCATGTTCGGTTCGCCAAAAACCAGATATAGCGTATTTGGTTTACCAAAAACCGGACAAGAAATTAAAAAAAATGGAAATACTCCATGTCCGGTTTTTGGAGAAACAAATATACCATGTCCGGTTTTTCAGGTACCGGACATGCAATTTTAGTTTTTTAGGTACTAGACATCACTGATTTTTTTTTTTGTAAATACGCGAAATTATTGTATCGTTTTGTAATTACGAGATAAAAAGTCGGAGAGAAGACGAAATTTTCCGTTGAAACTTCGTCTCTGAAACATTATCATCACGTACGATCTTCAGGTGTTTTCCCAGCAACTTTTTCACACCTAGGTCAAGCTGTCCGAAGAGTTTGGGAGTTGCGAAAGCGTGTAGAAGCCATGCTAGCTTTTGTAACGTGACAAAGTTGCAGATCTCATTGTTAGGAAACGGATTCGTATCCTGTTAGGAAACAGATTCGTATCCGATATGGACTCTTCCTTATCTCTGCCAGAATCGCTTATATATAGGAGGGGCTACCCCTTTGTACAGAGAAGCATATTGCACAATAAAGCAGCCTGGTTCCTCCTCATATTGTGTCTCTCTTTCTCCTCGTCTATTCTCCACTTGAGATCTATTAGGCAACCCCTGACTATTCGATAGCGAGGTTGTCTAACACGTTATCGCATCTAAGCTCACGAGATCGATTGAAAGGTGAGAACTGGTGAAGAATTGGAGTGATTGAATCTAATCGCTCGCTTGTATTTTGCTTCTAATCTACAAGTTTGCAGTGATTGTTTACGGATCGTAAGTATAAAATTACTGTACAAGAAGTTGCAGTACAGAAAGCTACATGTTGGCACGAAGCCACCGCTGTTACAAAGACAAGATGGTCGATCACCACGAAGCACCAGCTTCTCTGGCCGTCGACCACCCGATGCGCTCGATCGCCGGTACACCGCCTGACCGGCCTCCGAGAGGTTGAAGATCGGCCGCGTTCACCACCGGTGGCACCACCGCTTGGACTCGCTTGAAGCCGATCGCTAAGAAGACTGGGCAGACGCCGCCACTCACCGCGATAATAGCGCTCGTGGATTTGGCGTGCCGGCGACCAGGCGTCCACTGAAAGCCGCTCCGCGCTTCCATGACACCGCCAAGCAGTCACCTGCGGCTCAAAGCTGCCAGCCGCCATTCGCCGGAACGCTTCCTCGCGATCGTGCGCGCCGGCCGACTTTCTCGCTGCCAAAGCTTTGCGCTGAAAGGCCGTCGCCAGGCTGCCGCCACGCCACGCTGCCGCTAAGAGTTGTCTGGCGCCATTCGCTGCGCCCAAAGGCTCGGGTGAGCGCTTACCCGCCGCTGGGCATTGGTTCGCCTGGCTCACAAAGACCGGGCCGTGACGCTGCATGAAGCTCGCCTCGACTGCGGCCAGTGCATGCCCGAAGCTCCGTGACGCCGCTACCACAAGCCGCTTGCGACATTTTTTTCCTTTCCTGGATAGACGTGTAGTCCAAATCCATGGACTTAAAAGTCCTAAGCCAAAAAAGGTGCATGGACATGAGTCAAGAAGACTCAATGCAATTCTGAAATCAATCGGGCTACCGGCTGGACCGACCGCTCCTAACCGTACATGAAGTCCTCCCCTTTTCCCCATCGGAAATTGAATGGACATTGAGTCCAACGCCTGGAGGACAAGAAGTCCAATCGGACTTAAAGGCTTGGAGCCAAATTCCAATTGGGCTCTGGAAAGGATCATGCACGGGAGGGCATGGGATATTACCCATTTGCCCTCCCCAATTTTCTTTTCCTATTTTACTGTTTTTCTTTTTCTGAAATTGCATTAAAATTCAGAAAATCAATTAGAAAATTCCAGAAAATTCTGAAAAATTGCCAGAATATCTAGAAAATTGCAGAAAATTCTATGGCTCTGTTTTTAATGTATACTTAGCCTTATTTTCTGTATTTATGAATATTTGCATGAATTTTTGCAATAATTGCCTTATTTAGAGCGTCGGAAATTCCTAAGAATTTATTTTCCGCTTTTTTGAATTTATGAATTATGCAATTATTGTTTATTTTGAATTTATGAATTATGTCATGTTGATATTTGCTGAAATTAAAATTTTCTGTTGTACAGTAATTATGAAAATTGCTTGGATATTAGCAGATATTATGAAAAGTGCTAGGAAAATTCCAGAATATTTCATATGGCATAAAATGAGAACATGAGTGGTTGGGATTTGATTTTGGTAATGAATAAACAGATATGAGACAATTGGTGTCTAGGAAAACACACATGAGGCTTGGTTCTTTAATTGGCACTGAAATCCGGAAGTGCTCCCTCCTCATGTGAGCCCTAGAAGCAGTTGACTGCCAAGAGTCAAATTGATGAGATATTCATTAATTGTTGCCTCGACCAACAAGAATTATATAAGTTGTAATTAGACTTATGCCATGTTTAATTCATGTTGAAATTTATTTTCTCATATCAAGTGATGTCGGAAAATTGCCGATAATTAATGTAAAATTGCCAAATACTAAGAAAAAATTCTGAAATTCATGAGAGTTTACTTTCCGTGATTTTATGAATTATGCAATCACACTTTATTAGATTACACGCAGTAATCTAATGTTGGAATCTTGTAAAAATGCGTATGTCCGGGCATTGTGAATCGTGAGTTCAGTAATTGGCCCAAGACGGCCAAAACTACCTCACTTGGGCATCCGATGTGAAGATCGCATTTCTGCGGGCAAGAAGCTCCGAGCCGCCATCGGCTTTAGGGTCCTCGAAGCGACGCACCACCCACGCCGAAAGCGTAACGATCAAGCATTACACTTCCTCGAGCACCATCTCTCAAACCCACCAAAAATGAATACATGGTCAAGAAAGTGCAATTGAGCTATGGACTGCACTCGTGGCGTTCGAGAAGCTCAAATACACAATCTTGCCCTGGCACAAGAAGATTGGGTGCGTCTGAGGTTTGCGGACTACAAAAATGCTGGCCGAAGTACAATTCCCTTTTGCGTAATTTGTACTAATCTCTCCTATGTGGCAAGAAGATCAATGAGGAGGAGAAGATTGAGAAAACTCTTTCCACTTTTCACCCCAATGCTATCCGTAGTGCCCGCAGGCTATCGCCGGACGATACAAGGAGTATAGCGAACTGATTGATGTTATGCAAGTTATGGAGTCACAAGACGGCTCTCCGAAGAACTTCGCCTCACAAACGCTGGAAGGAGCATTGTACCAAATCAATGCCAACACTATAAGGTGAAAAGCCCGCCACATGAAGTGGGTCAAGAAGGGTGGAAAAGAGAAACATCAGGCCAAAGGAAAGTCCATAGCCCAAAGAAGAAGAATGACAAGGAAAAGCCAGGGCAAGCCGTATGGACAGCAGAACCAAACGCGTGCTTCAAATGCGCACTTGGGGCATTGGTCAATCGTAATATGCCGAGAATCCAAAGAAGTGATCAATGCATATCGCCAAGAAGAAGGCCAAAGGAAATGCCGGCAGAGGCACATTTTGCGAAGTAGGCAATGATGATGTCATGGAAGTTGACACCCACATGCTTCATCCTCGCTCACCAGACATCAATGATGCAGCCAAGCCCTTGGCCAATGAAGAAAACACTTCGTGGATAACATAGAAGGTAAGTGAATGCATACTTTACAGATTCCGCTTAGTGCATGAATAGCATTGTGAGCACTTTCTTTTAGATTGTGGTTGATTAGTTAATATTGAATAATTGTAAGCTCGAAGAGCATACTTTTACTTTCTCATGAATAAGAATTGTTATTTATTCTTTATTCCAAGATATTCTTTACTTACAAGCAATGTTTGAATTACTTTTACCATCGTGATGATTAGAATTATATTTCTTTTCATTGAGAAATTATGTAGCTACCAAATAGAGGAGATATGCATTGTTGATAGTAGCACAACAAATACCATCTTAAGAGAGTCGAAATACTTCCAGGCGATCACGAAGAACGCTGAAGGATTACGACTCATCGCGAGAAGCGATACGCATATAATAGGCTGTGAAGAGCCACAATTATATTGCCAATGGGTACAACTTTGGTAATTGAAGAAGCCCCTTGTACCCGAATCAACCCGCACTCTCTTAAGTTTCAAAGATATCCGCGCCAATGGGTTTCACGAGAAACCAATGAACAAAATGGCAAAGAACACTTGTGCATTGTGAAGCACGCGGAATATGGAAAGATGGTACTAGAAAAATGTCCCTCATATGAATCTGGGTTGTACTACCACGAAAATCAATGCACACGCAAAGCTGTATACTTCTTTGAAGACTGCCTTTAGAAGCTCGAATTATTTGCTTTATGGCATTGTAGATTAGGTCATCCTGGTCTGAGATTGATGAAAAATATAGTTAACAACTCACAAGGTCATGGCATTAATGTTAAGAATTTCCCGAACTACTTAAGATTTTGTGTGCCATGCATGTGCCACCGGAAATTAATAACTAGACCTCTGTTATGAAAGTGCAACATGAAATCCCTGCATTCCTTGAACGCATTCAGTGGGGATATTTGCGGTCCGATTCCAGCCCTTGTCGTGGCGCTTTGATACTTTATGGTGCTCATTGATGCTTCCTCGAAATGGTCGCATACATGTTTGTCGCCAACAAGGAATCATGCATTCAAGAAAATCGATCTCGCAGATCATCGTAATTAAGAATGCTTTTCCGATCATCGGCGTGAAGTCCATTCGAATGGACAATGCGGTGAATTCACTTCCAAGGCATTTGATGATTATTGCAAAGAACGGGAATAATCGCTTGAGCACTCTGTGCCGCACGTCCCATACGCAAAATGGGCTAGTCAAGCACTAATAAAGAGGATTAAGTTCATTGCCGCATCGCTTCTGCAGAGTTGTAACTTGCCCAACACTTGTTGGGGACACGCACTCTCGCACGCAGAAGACTCATCAATTATAGACAATCGGCCTACAACATCCATTCAACCATGCAAACTAGTGCATTGGGGGTCAACTCAAGAATTAAATGTATGGTATATGTACCTATACCACCCCACAAAGAACCGAAAGGGTCCTCTCCGCAAGTCTGATATACATTGGTTATGAAAGTGCATCCATAACTGTGTATTTGGAACCCATGATCGGGATTTGAATATGACCGATTCGATTGCATCTTTGACGAGGATCGCTTTTCCGTCATTAGGGGAGGAAATGAACCATTGGATGAAAAATGCCGAAATCATTCCATTGGGATTCCATTGGGATCCCTGCATGACCTCGCACTAATGAAGCAAATCATGAAGTCAAGAAGACAATCTTTAGAATTTAGCAAATGAACCGCCTGATCATTTTTGTGATTCAAGAGCATGGTTAAGTCGCATATACCAGCAAGAAATGCACCAGAGAGGGTGGAAATACCAAAGAAAGTAGAAGGTATCCTCATCCCGTCTCGAGGCCTCAAAGGAAAAGAACAGAAATCCGCTTCTCAAACCCAAAGTACCCGAGACGCCTGGGAAAAATGGGCAAGAGGACTTACCATAGCCAATCACAAAAATGCCCCAAAGCAAGAAGGGAGCCGCTTGAGACACACCGAAAGAAGCCTGTGGAAAAGGCAATTCCAGATCTGAACCTTCCATTGGAAGAAGCCGGAAATAATGTGTGCGCACACATTGGCGGAGAAAAACTAAAGGAACTTGCTCTGGAATGGGAAATAGCAATGAAGAGCAAGTAGAAGTGCACGAAGCACCCCATGACGAAATGGCCATAAATTTTGTAATAATAGGAGAATCTATGAAAAGAGCAACAACCATTGCAAGGCTTGTTGTTCAAGGTTTCACTCAACGTCCTAGGGTTGATTATGAAGAAACCTATTCTCCGGTCATGGGTGGAATTACCTTTAGATACTTAATCTCAATGGCAGTCAACTTGAAGTTGAAAATGAAGCTAATGGATGTTGTCACAGCATATTTGTATGGAAACTTGGATTCGGAGATTTATATGAAAATACCTAAGGTATCCTATCAGAACCAAGACAGAGCAAACAAAAACCTATACATTGTGAAATTGGAGAAATCACTATATGGGCTAAAACAACAGAAGAATGTGGTACAATCGCTTGAGTGACTTTCTCTGCAAGAAAGGCTACAACAAATGAAGATTGTCCATTTTTATTTATACAACGATCCACGAATGGATTTTGTATAATCTCCGTCTATGTAGATGACTTGAACATCATTGGGACGGATGAGGAAATTGAAGAAGCATGCACATACTTGAAATCTGAGTTTGAAATAAAAGACTTGGGTAAAACCAAGTTCTGCTTTAGGCTTGCACTTGAACATGTCCAAGGCGGAATCTTGGTACACCAAGCATCCTACACGCAGAAAGTGTTGGAAAGATTTGGCTTTGAAAAGGCATACCCGCAAAGACCCCAATGGTCGGAAGGTCACTCCAAGGCAGACCCGCACTGCAGGCCTAAAGAAGAGGGGGAGGAAGTCCCGGGAGCAGAATTCCCATACTTGAGTGCAATTGGAGCGCTCATGTACCTTGCGAATAGCACTAGGCGGACATTGCGTCAGTGAATTTGCTAGCACGATGCAAAGGCGTAACCCACCAAAAGGCATTGGAAAGGGTGAAGGACATCTTCCGTTACCTTCAAGGAAGCAAAGACCTCGGCTTGTTTTACGGAAGAAACAATGAATTGAATTTAGTTAGCTCGTAGATCTTTGGGTACCTATCGGACCCGCATCTTGGCAAGTCACAAGCTGGGTATGTTTTCCTTTGCGGTGGAGCGGCAATTTCTTGGAAGTCGTCTAAGCGGACTCTTGTCTCGGCGTCGACTAACCACTCGAAAATCATTGCATTGTATGAAGCCTCTCGAAATGTGCATGGCTTCGAAGAATGGTTCACCACATCCAGAAGTCATGTGGTCTGAACATGGAACAAACCCCCACTATTATCTATGAAGATAATGCAGCTTGTGTTGCACAAGTACAAATGGGATATGTGAAGAGTAACCTTACAAAGCATATCAACCCCAAGTTCTTTTATGCTCATGAAATGCATAAGATGAACGAGATAAAGATACTGCATACTAAGTCGTGTGAAAATCTCGCAGATTTATTCACTAAGTCACTCCCGGCATCTTCCTTTGAAAGATGTATTAGAGGAATCGGGATGATAAGGCTTAGAGAAGTGCATATTTCAGGGGGAGATTTTTCACATACTCCTACATAAATCTCAAACATGAAGTTTGAGTACCCAACGTAAATCTTGAAGATTAACATTGAAGTTTGGGTGGATTGTACTCTTTTCCTTAAGTAAGTTTTTCATTGAAGTTTTCTTACATAAGGTTTTTGATGAGGCAATCCGTGCAACACAGCAAGCGTGTGCTATGTACTCTTTCTCCAATTATTTTTCCCACTGGGTTTTTATGGAGTTTTAATGAGGCATATGCATCTCGCAGTGAAGAGTCCAAGGGGGAGTGTTAGGAAACGGATTCGTATCCTGTTAGGAAACAGATTCGTATCCGATATGGACTCTTCCTTATCTCTAAGCAGAACCGCTATATATAGGAGGCAGGGGCTACCCCTTTGTACAGAGAAGCATACAGAATAATAAAGCAGGCCTGGTTCCTCCTCATATTGTGTCTCTCTTTCTCCCTGTCTATTCTCCACTTGAGATCTATTAGGCAACCCCGGACTATTCGATAGCGAGGTTGTCTAACACTCATAACGCTTTCGTACGGTTGCACGTACAACTTGCGACTGTTCACGTTTATGGGCACGACCGTGACGTTTAGGCTCTGCGTGCTCACTATGTGCGCGTCTGGTGTCTGTGCGCCCCTGTGCTAGCTAGCCCTTGTGTCTGCGGCTCCTCTATTTGTTTTTAGCGAACGTTTCAGTGTACCGACCTGGTATATATTAGGGATGCAAATGGGCCGGCCCAAGGGTCTTCTTTGACCCACTCTAGTTCATTTGTTTGCACTAAAAACTTAATTTTTAGTCCACCTTTTAAGTTTTAGTGCAAACAAATGAACTAGAGTGGGTCAAAGATGACCCTTGGGCCGGCCCATTTGCATCCCTAGTATATATGTACTGTCTTGTTTGCATCACCGGCATCCTTCTATATATATATATATATATATATATTACTGCTCAACTGACGAATGGATCCTGATGTGCACACGGGTGCCCGATCTTTCAGTGAGGGGATAACTTCGATTTGACGGAGAATGACTTTGACGATCCGGCTACGAACCACGTAAGGATAAGTGCCCGCAATCGCTAAACCACGCTCCTAATCGTTATCAACCATGCCAAGACACGGATGACCTGACCACGAAGGTCTATTCTTGCAAGCAACCGAAGAACTAGCAAGAAAAAGAATAAAGCACACACATAAACTGAGGTTCTGAATTTGTTTACTGCTGCTCTAGCCGAGTCAGGAGAACAAGGTTAAAATTTCACACATGGGGCAACTAAACTTAACAAAACCTAAGGAAAATAAGATGGATCTGGTCCAAGATACATATACCCACGAGTTGGCCCAACATTACTTTAAGTTACATGGGAACTTAGCCCAACATTACTGGTGGCACAACAACCGAAGAGTCTGAGACAGCCGGAGTGTTTTGCTTGCTGTGATTGACTCACGTGGAATTTTAAAGTTGGGCCGGATCCATTGGAAAGAGGACGAAATTATCTTTTGATCAAGTACTCACACGCCCCAATCGGAGTCCGTTTGCATTTTCTATAAACGTTTAAAGTCAGACTGGTCATTGGAGGCCGAGCTGAAACCTTTCGCACTCCCACATTGCTTTATGACTTGTGCTCCCTTGATGATCCTTGCCCAGGTTCCTAAGCATAAGAATATTATTAAGTAGCGGTCTATTCTCCAATGTAAAATTATGCAACCCGAGAAACGAGTTAACCTGTTGATTTAGCTGTCGTGCACGTGCCCTTGTGATAGGACCTTGCATAGGGGATGGTGGAGTTGAGGTCATGCGTGCATCCAGTATAGTGATGTCCTCATCAGATCCCATATACTCAGTATGCACTCTTCTTGCTCTACGTTTATGTGTCGACAGCAATGGCTATCATCGTCCAAATAAGCCGGTGTTACCCAACCCATCATAGGTGAAGAAATCTGGTTGAAAGCTCATCATAGAGAAAGCAAGACTAGGAAAGCTAATCTTTAAAGTCTTGATTGGCAGGGTTCTAGATCGCAGATCCACACTAGATCTGAAATTTGTAGGCTAAAATAAAGTGAATTAAATTCATATTTTTATTCTAAAATATAAACAAAAATACCCAGCTAAACACTAATATACCCACAGCTCCAGCTCCACGGATCTGGTGGAGCTAGGAATACCCAGCTCCACCAGATCCACGAATCTGATGGAGCTGGAGCTCTGCCAAACAGGGCCTAAATAGATTTAAATTTTTTTAAAGATGTGCTTCTATGATTTTTTTTTTTAAAAAAATTATATAAATATTAAAGTATAAATGAATGATTGACTTACTCTTTCGTTTGTTTTAAGATTTACACAACTTATATTAGGAGAGAAATCATAGAAACTACTTCTGCAAAATGGAAATCAACCGGACCATACCCACTCACCACAGGGGAGAACGCTGGAGAAAGGGTAGAGTGGCCGGCCTCCGCGGACCGACGGATGAATTGCCACCGGCGACCAGGGTTCCCGGTGGCGGCCGCCGCCACTCCGTTTCCTCCCTGGCCGGTAGCATTTACGGCGGATTTCTTCTCGGCCAGCAGTGTGTGGATAGAGGCCATGGCTCACTCACGTTGGGCCTTTCAGGGTGCAGTTCAACTTTCCCTTCTCGTTTTCGTCGGATCGTTTGTGTGGCAGGGTCGGGCCGGATCCGGCCGGTCCATCCACGTGTAGTTCAGTTCAACGCGGTCCGCCCTCCAGGCCTGGTTGAACATGTTAATCCCAAATCAATCGAGTTGCGTTCGTTGATTTCAACATGATCGCTGCGTTGACTTTTATACTCACGATTCCAATTTGTGGAGATCTGTTCACATGGATGCACGCATAGTTTGTGCAAACCATGCCGCCATTTTTAAAAGCTTAATTTGCATGTGCATGTAGTTTTCCCACGATCCACGGTGGCAGTCCTACCCCAATACGGTTTCCAAGAGTCGTTTCAATTCGAGCTGGGGGTTATAAATTTGAAGTGGCCGTACTTGGTATCCGAATGTGTGAATTTGAACTCTCTGTTTGTACTGCGCTAGTTTAGGATCACGCTAGTGTACACAGTAATAATATAGATATAATATCAACTCCACACACAATAAAATATTAATGAATGACTATATTTATTAAATAAATAGATAGTATGATGATTTTATTGTCAACTGTAGAATTATTAGGCCTTACAGATCTTATTCACTGAAGAAACTTCAGCAGACAACAAGGCTATACTCCTAGTAACCTGCTTCCTCCTGATAGTACTCCTCCAGAGATGGTGTTGATTCATTTTCAACTGATTGATTTATTGTGGCAAGGTAAGTACATAAAAATTGTGCAAATAATGCAAGTCTAATACGATTATATGCCATGCTTAATCCAAAAGAATAGCAGATATGGCTACTTTACAATAAAGCAATATTTACAAGCAAATACAACGGTTAATTGAAAACAAAAGGCAAAACAAATAACAATATTAATAAGATTATCATATATTTCTCAATTTTAGCCTAATCCAATTCCTTTACTTTAATTGTATGAAATTCCCGAGCGTTATCTATAACCGAGGATATGACTATTCGAATAGGTTGTACAATATGTAGAGGTTATGTACTTTACCCATAATATATGATCAATCTTATAATGTTAGCCATAACACGTACCCATCAACGTGCGACTAAGAAATAACAAAACTTTTCAAAAACTCTATCCGAATATAGACACTCTCGATAAACCTGATCTTACTATTCCACCCTCACAGTGAGAAAAAATAAGAGAAACTCGTTATTAGACTAGAAACAGCAACTGTATATTCAAGATGTGGAGTCACTGTAACACACAACAACCATTCAAAATATGGAGCCTCCTAAGATATCAAATGTCAAGCCTCGATAACTTACAAAATTAGGTATACCCCATTACAGACATGTGATTGTAGGTTTTAGCCCAGTTCAATGTCTTACAAGGTTAAGTCCTTAACTGACCAAAGCAAGACTTTCCATTAATCTTAGTAACTATTATCAATTGATTCATATAGAATCGCTAACCCAATGTCACATAGACCCACAATTATGGCACATAGCCTTTTGCCATTTACCTCAATCTAAATCATTTACTACTCCAGTTGGTTATTATGCAACACATACCATCATCAACAACAACATCATGTGATAACATATGACACACCCTTTTCATAAACATGTCCTATAGACACAGTAGTAATATAGATATAATATCAACTCCACACACAATAAAATATTAATAAATGACTATATTTATTAAATAAATAGATAGTATGATGATTTTATTGTCAACTGTATAATTATTAGGCCTCACAGATCTTATTCACTGAAGAAACTTCAGCAGACAACAAGGCTGTACTCCTAGTAACCTGCTTCCTCCTGATAGTACTCCTCCAGAGATGGTGTTGATTCATTTTCAACTGATTGATTTATTGTGGCAAGGTAAGTACATAAAAATTGTGCAAATAATGCAAGTCTAATACGACTATATGCCATGCTTAATCCAAAAGAATAGCAGATATGGCTACTTTACAATAAAGCAATATTTACAAGCAAATACAACGGTTAATTGAAAACAAAAGGCAAAACAAATAACAATATTAATAAGATTATCATATGTTTCTCAATTTTAGCCTAATCCAATTCCTTTACTTTAATTGTATGAAATTCCCGAGCGTTATCTATAACCGAGGACATGACTATTCGAATAGGTTGTACAATCTGTAGAGGTTATGTACTTTACCCATAATATATGATCAATCTTATAATGTTAGCCATAACACGTACCCATCGACGTGCGACTAAGAAATAACAAAACTTTTCAAAAACTCTATCTGAATATAGACACTCTCAATAAACTTGATCTTACTATTCCACCCTCACATTGAGAAAAAAAATAAGAGAAACTTGTTATTAGACTAGAAACAACAACTGCATATTCAAGATGTGGAGTCACTGTAACACACAATAACCATTCAAAATATGGAGCCTCCTAAGATGTCAAATGTCAAGCCTCGATAACTTACAAAATAAGGTATGCCCCATTATAGGCATGTGATTGTAGGTTTTAGCCCAGTTCAATGTCTTACAAGGTTAAGTCCTTAACTGACCAAAGCAAGATTTCCCATTAATCTTAGTAACTATTATCAATTGATTCATATAGAATCGCTAACCCAATGTCACATAGACCCACAATTATGGCACATAGCCCTTTGCCATTTACCTCAATCTAAATCATTTACCACTCCAATTGGTTATTATGCAACACATACCATCATCAACAACAACATCGTGTGATAACATATGACACACCCTTTTCATAAACATGTCCTATAGACATTTAGTCAAGTTTGAATTTGCATTTTCAAATACACCAATTATTCGTTCTATGGCTAAGAACAATACTTATGATCTAACCAACCCACGTTGGTATTATATTAGTAACCAACTAATAATTATCCATCCTAGGATGATGAATAATTATGGCCTAGCAAATGACAAGGTATGTATAATTCAAATGGGTTGCCTAACAAATTCCCAAACTATTTAACAATTGATAATTTAAACTAGCATGCATTAATTTGAAGCAAAATAACTTTTGTAAAATTGGGTTCAACATGATTAAAGCACAACTTAACTTGGAATAAGTACTGATCTTGAATCAACTCTCACTACTACAGAAAAGCCCATCAGAGACGGTTCACAAATATCATCAGAGACGGCTTTGTGAACCGTCTCTAATAATGGGTCAGTGATAATAGAGCCACTTCACAGACGGTTTTATTAACCGTCTGTGATAATAATTTTACAGACGGTTCTTATTTAGAACCGTCAGTGCTATATTAAATCTACTGACGGTTTGTAATATGAACCGTCTGTGATATAAATCCTATCACTAACGGTTCCTTATACCAACCGTCTGTGTTAGTGTATATCACAGTCGGTTTAGTGTATGAACCATCTGTGTTATACAAACTATCACAGAAGGTCCACATGTATGAACCGTCTGTGATATTTATATCACAAACGGTGCTTAGTTGTGAACCGTCTGTGATATGGTTTTCATACATACACCTTTTTCTGTTTATTGGCTAGCCTCAGGAAATGCTAGCCATGCCCTCTGAAACAGACATAACACAGAAGCTACATTGCAGTTATTAGACAGAAGTATTATTTCAGCGATCACAGATTTGAGATTCATTTAGCAATTGTTCCAAGCTGATTATAGCACTATCATTACATCCATGTCAGCAAATAAACTGAAAAAATATCCACGCAAACTGCAATGTAGCTATATATACTACGCAAACTGCATTTATTTGGCTTTCCCTGACCAGATCAAGATGCATCTTAATGTCATCACGTAGCTCTTCCATCTCCTTCACTGCTAATCCCTTCAATTTAGCATATTACATATGCTTCAGCAAGTTTTAAAGGAAAACAGGTCTCTCTCAAATGTGGGTGAGAATAAGGAGAAACAAGACATATATGAAAGCCATATACCTTGAACACTAAGTAGGGCTCATTTAACTCAACATCAAATTCTTCTGTGAAATTAAGATTCTTAAGGAGAACATCAATAGGTTTTGTATGTCCCTCCCGTAACCTGATCTCAGACCTAACTTTGCTTTCATCAAAATGAACATGCATTCCAACATGAAAACTGTTAGATTAACAATGGATCCATGTTAATGCAATGATAATTACATGTCGTTTGTCAGGTTGTACAATACAAACCTCTTCCTCTTTCTTCTCCCAATCTTGAAATTCAGCACGTGCTCTTTCTCTGGCTAACAATGCCTACAAAATACGAAATTAGACCTTTTGTTCCACAAGCAATATTACTTGAAACTAATATATGATTTATGATAACCAGGGATATATACATACCATTTCCTCCTCATGGTGTGCTTTTTCAATTGCTCTTTCCTCTCTTCTTTTCTTAACCTTCTCTATTTCAGCCTGTATTTGATCGTGCAAGAGCAGGGATTAGGCACTAGAAGAAAAGCATAGACTTCAACATTTTTTAGAAAAAAGAAGAAGGTTGCACACTAGTGACCTATTAGGGATATGTATCTGAAAAAGAAAGCACAGATATACGGCAAGATATATGTCCGCACTAGTGGTAAGATATAGTATGGCATATGTATACTTGGAAAATCCTATGTATTACCTGAAGATGGCTCTTGATATGAGATATGTTGACTCCCTTCATGCCCATCAACTGAAGATCAGCACAGAAGCATTATTACATCCATTTCATCGATCACAGAGACATTACAAGCATCATTACATCCATTTCACAGTTCATCAGAGACAGAGACATTACATCCATTTCAGCGATCACAGATCATCACAAGCACTATCCGTACATCCATTTCAGCAAATAAACTGGAAAATTAGAATTGCTTTGACTAATGACAGTACAAGTGGCAATACAGAGATAAACCTAACTCTTGCAGTTAGGCACCTGCGTAGAACTCGCCTTTTTTACTAATGACTTCAGTGACTAGGAAAAAACAAAGTTTTCCTCGAATGGACGCCAGATCCTTGTCTTGCAACGAAGTTTTATCCTTACTCATTTGTGTTGCATTGACGAGGAGATGCATGTTATGGCAAACGTAAAATCCACATCGGTTATTGCCCTGTCCTTGTTGGTGGCACTGCAAAAATAGAATTGCTTAGTTCGAGAATCATGGCTACGGAGTTTGAAATAGGATTATACTGTATAGAGGATACCGGAAACTTGAAATCATGCTGCAACGCCTTATCCCCGCCTTGAACAGAAGGATCTCGCAAAGCTTTGACCATCCTACGTGATTTCGAAAGGTTAGCCTCAGCTATTCCAGGAGCAACAAGCTCCTTAAACAACGTGGTTACCTGGTGATTAACCGTGCGATAGGGTTCAAGTCGTGGTTGCCGGTATGTGAGGAATCAACGTAAATAACCCGGTTCTTGGCCAGATGAATTACAATTAGAACCAGTGAAACCAGCATAGGTATGTTGCCATGGTCAATTAGCACCAAAGTATTATGTGCACATTACAAAAGAGAGTATACCAAGTCGGGCAGCACTTACCCTGGGTTAAAGGGTAAAAGTATGAAGCTTTTATCTTTACGAGCATCCAAGGCATGTAAATGCGTATTCCTCTCGCTTTTGCATCTTGGTTCATTGTTGGCTGCGAGACTAAGAGTGGGTCGAGGAAACCCACCGATGTATTGTTCGTTCTCGCTTAGCGTATCATGAATCTATATATACAAAAGTTAGGCAAAGGGTCACTTCAAATATATATATATATATATATATATGACATTTATCCGTATTACAGGAAGACACACTCACAATGTCCACATCTTAAGAGCGAGGCGTCGAGGTTGAAGAGATCGAACAGTCTGAAGCCGACCGCGAAGTAGCCCCCCGCTGACTCGTTGAACAGATGCTTAGGCTTGTAGCGGACCATGATACTTGTTGTACGTTCGTTCTCTGGCTTGTTAGCTTGTCTCATGTAGTATGTATGCAGGCTTTTGCAGCAGTAAATCAATGTCTTCATGCGATCTTCCGTTAATAAAGGCTCTCCTAGCTTGAATACCCAGGCCAACGGGGCCATCGGATAGTACTCCAAGGCCTTCGCTATCTTTTTCGATTTGCCCTTCCCTTTCTTTGTTGGAACGGAAATCTTCGGGGGAGACGAGGGGAGTAGAGAGCAATCATAGTCAAAGTCAATATCAAACTCACTGTCAATGTTTTTGGGTGGGGAGGGCACGATAATTGATTTGGGGGAGTGGATCAACACGGCGGAGGAAGTAGAGGTACTTACGGTGGAGGATGGATGTCTAGAGATATGTCATTTCTTTGGGCCACTTTGGATGAATGTGCCGATGACATCCCCCAGTGTCTGAAGCTCGTCATTTGGAGGCAATTGTAGCGTGATGATCTTGAAAATGTCATGAACACCGTCCACATTGACCTTCGTGAAACCCGGCGCTAGCAGGGTACCGTGCACCATCGCCCCTTCAATGGATGGATACGCGAGGCCCCAAGCAGCCTGTATAGGAAGGGAGCAATTGGCAACTCTCACCTGGAGATTGCACCGCGTGGGCTCCTACACAACGGTACCCAATTAGCTAATGTGCCAAAAAGATATATCTATGGAGCATTCAAGGGATCATACTTAGTATACCTTGATGTCACAGACAGGGAATCTGCCGAAGTGTTTACCCTGGTCAGGGGCGGACGCACAGCTACTCTTACGTGTAGTGGGGCTGAACCCTAGGCCTTCCACAGGATTTGTGTTTTGAGCATTGAGCCTTTCCTCGAGGCTTCTTATCTTATCATTGAATTCTTCTCTCAGCCTGTCCTCAAGATCCTTCACGATCTTTTTCTCACGCTCGTCTCTACCTCTCTTCTTACTCCGGTACATGTCGGTGTCTTCGAAGCCCGTCTTCCAGGGAACGAAAACCCCTTTGCCTCGCGTGCGACCAGGGTGTTCCTTGTTTTCCAATGCCGTGGAGAGTGCATCTCTCTCCCTGTTTGGGACAAAAGATCCACCGGAAGATTGTGCACTCAACTCTACCTGCAAGATCCCAACAAGTTATTTCACTTATGAAGTTAGGAACTAAATACATACCAAAATGGTGGTTCGATATCTTACCAAACGTTGGCAGACTTCCTCGTCCGCAGGGTTTGTAAAGGGTATGGTGCCAGATGGTGTGGCACATGACCTCGTTCTTAGCCAATCTCTGGCGCGCTGGTCAACAATCGATTCAAATGGCGCGGAGTCCCCCTCGTCCTCCCTGTCCCATTGCATCCTCTTCCCCGCGTAGCCAGCGGTGCCGAGTCTGTGGGGGTGGGTGTTCCTTGCCTGCAGGGCCTTGTGGGCTTCGCTTTCAAGCACGAACTGATCTGTCGTCTTCATCTGAACAAAACGTCGCCATGAATCCTCAGTAATGAACCCGTACTTAGAGTAGGGAGTCCTGTCCATATTGACGTATTCCTTGACAAGTGTGCTCTTAAAGGTCTTCCACGCCTTTCCTGCCACTAGCAGTGCATACCGTCGCACTGGGGCCTCGAGTTCTTCTGGGATATCGAAGGAGGAAAGGATTTCTGTAAGCAGGTCGTTGCGGCCCTCGTCAGTCAGTGACTTCCAGGATACAATTGTGATGGGAACCCGTTCGCGAACAACTATCCATACATTGTTCGTAATGCATTCACTACCTTTTTACATCCGGTAGGGACCCATCTTTCGGATCGATCGCCGTGATGCTATATCGGCTGTTGGCCTTTTGTTTGCTTATCTTGGAGCGCGACTTGTTATGACTTGACTAGGCTGATCATATCCTTAAGTTGGTACTAAGGTGTATAGAAAAAATTGAAATAATGTTATTCCATCATTATTTCGATGGGAACTGTTTGTATGTGATCATCACATGAAAATAAGAAATGTCCTTGTTCTTGAGAAAGAAAAGAAAAGAAAAGAAAAGAAAAGACAAAATATGTTGTAGCAGCCTACGTTCATCTAAATCTTTTTGTTTCTACATAGCCTATTACATCTAAACATCCAGTTTCTTATGACTAAGGGTACTCTATAACAGCATGTTAAGATTCTCATGTCATGATTACATGGCAGAGAGAGAGAGAGAGAGAGAGAGGCTACTTTAACTCATTTTGGCGGATTCTTGTCGGGTGCTGCTCTGCGCATCAACGCTGACCGCCTGAAACCTCTGATGCTACTACATTGGATCATAGCGAGATCTTTCTTTTCTTCTAGGTTTGCGCGCGCTTGCTCACGACGGAATTGAAGGGCATGGACGACAGATTGACCGGTATTAGAAATTGCTCATCGTGAGAGAGAGAGAGAGAGAGAGCTGTGAATTGTGATGGAGTGAGTACTCGCTTGGCGGGGAACGACAGACTTGCATTTTCCATCTCATTGTAGAGCCAAATCGAATCCAAGGATTTTGTAGAGCCATCACACAATTCCTCCAAACGAATTGCAGCGAGATCACCCCGTCAATCTTCCAAAAAATATTGCCAAAACCGGGAAAGTAACGCCTCCATTTCCCGTCCAACACCCATTCGCATCAATCTAGTGTACCCAAATAGAATCAAACAGAGAACTCTTTTGTAGGTTTAGTCGTTGTATTAAGTTTCAAGATGATGGAGACATAGGTCGGCTAGCAAGACCTTAGGCGAAAAAAATCATGTACTAATAGTTCCATTGTTTTAGGTGAATAAAATAGATTAGCATCTATAGAGAATATTTTTCAAATTTGTATTCCACCATTCAGGATGGGATGGTTCCATTTAAATAACGAAACACATAGATGATTTTTTTAAAACCATCTCATAAATGTACCCCTTGATACAAGCAACTAAACACACTCCAACTGAATGAAGACATACAGATAGGCAACCATGGAGTGTTAGTGCAATAATTTGTAGCTAATGTTTGGACAACAGTGACGCAAATTGGAGCGCATAAGCACATTATCGCTTTTATCTTACTACACCATAATGTTGCAACAACTAGGAGTTAAAACTACAAGAAAATCCAAACATTATGTTCTAGTGAAAGGCTTATAAAAGAACACAACATTTTCACCCGAAATGACCACGGAGGGTCACATTAGTCATTTACCTTGTGGGGGAGGAGCAGACGTCGCCGGGGGAGGAGGAGACGTCGCCGGGGGTGGAGGAGGCGCAGCCGTCGGGGGAGGAGGAGGCGCAGCCGCGGCGGGCCTCGGGGAGGCGGCGTCGGGGCTCGGAGGCGGCGCCGGTCTCCATCGGCGTGCTTTCGGCGGCGGCGGGGCTCGGGGAGGCGGCGGCGGGGCTCGGGGAGGCTGCGGCGGGGCTCGGGGAGGCGGCCGCGCTCGTTAGGGTTTGAAGTGTGCGTGCGTTTGAAGTCTGGTAGAAAACGTTTCAAGTGAAGAAGTTTTATAGGGTTTGAATATCACAGACGGTTCTAAACTAGAACCGTCTGTAATATTAATATGCAGACGGTTATTAAATATAACCGTCTGTGTTACTATATATCACAGACGGTTCTAGTTTAGAACCGTCTGTAAGATTACCATATTGCAGACGGTTCTGGTATAGAACCGTCTGTGTTATGGTATATCACAGACGGTTCTAGTTTAGAACAAATGCGTGATCTGACATGCCATTCCTCTGGAGTATATATACTCATGCAAGTTGAGCTTCAGAGCATAGAACTTAGCAAGACATTCGCTGCTAGGGTACGTAATTTAAACTCCATGAAGAAAAGAAGCGGAAATAAATCTATGGAACTTGCCCTACCTGCACCGAGCCCATCGGCGACATCCATGAAGAAAAGAAGCGGAGATAAAATATTACTTTATTATGCGGCATCCCCATGGGCTACCTCCGTGGCTCAGCGAACTGCTATCTCAACATGTACCGAACATGCCCTACCTGCTGATGTCTGCAAGTTTACGAAGCTTGGTTGCTAACAGACCACCATGCACAGCCACAAGGCTAGGGTGCCCGTACACACCGTTCCACTATCCATTCGACGGCTTACATTATGGCCTACTACTCTACAACCATGCGTGCAATAACATAAGTACTGTAAATATTACTTTATTATCCATACATGCATGCTCCTCGCTACAAATTAACATTGTAATTATACAGTGAAAATTAGCCCTTCACAATGATCGACGCGTGTGTAGGTGACTTCCTCAATTTGTTCCTCTTGGACCATCTTTGGCATTTCCGATAGGAGGCAAATCATCAAATTGATTGTACTCTTCCTCATCTACTACATTCTCAACTCCGACAATCCTCCTTTTTCCCTGAACAACTACGTGGCGCTTCTTGTCGGACGGATCGGTAACATAGAAGACTTGAACAACTTGGTTTGCGAGCACGAATGGTTCATCTTTGTATCCGACACGTTTGAGGTCCACAGTGGTGATGCCGTACTTGTCAACCTTCACGTGCTGGAGGTGGACCCAACGACACTGAAATAGTGGGATCTTGAAAAGTACATAGTCAAGCTCCCAAATCTCCTCTATGAACCCATAGTAGGAGCTCCTCGTTGACCCAGCGGTACTAAACGCATCTATGCGGACCCCGCTGTTCTGGTTTGTGCTCTTCAAATCATGATCTATCGTGTAAAATGTGTATCCATTTAAGTCGTATCCTTTCCACGTGACAACTGTAAAAGCTGGGCCTTTTGCCAACCATTTCAGGGTGTCATATGACGAGCTCCCAGTGATGGGTCGCTCTTTGAACCAATTGTTGAACTGAAGGTTATGTTGTCTTATGATCCAAGACTCTGTCGTCTTTGGATTCTCTTGCCTTAGCCATTGCTTGTGCTCGACGATGTACGGGGACACTACAGTCATGTGTTGTAGAACCGTGAAATGGGCTTGAGCACACACAACTGGATCAGGTGTGATTGCTTTCCTTCCGATGGTCCCGATACCCTGGAGCCTCCCCTCATGGCGAGATCGAGGCACACCTATTGGTTGGGCCTGAGCCATGTAATCGACGCAGAACTCGACGACCTCTTCGGTTGCATAACCTTCGACAATGCTACCCTCCGGACGAGATCGATTTAGTACATAAGACTTAAGAATTCCCATATACCTCTCGAGCGGGTACATGCTACGTAGGAACACAGGCCGCACATCTTTATCTCTATTACAAGGTGAACAATGAGATGGACCATGATATCGAAAAATGACGGAGGGAAATACATCTCAAGATTACATAGAGTCATCACCACCTCACTGCAGACCATCTAGTCCTTCGGGATCGATGACCTTACGGCGATTGTGTTAAATAAATAACACACCTCGTGATTGTCTCTCGGACCTTCATTGGCAAAATACTTCTAATTGCAATAGGGAGCATTTGTGTCATCAACACATGACAATCATGAGACTTCATGCCAATTAATTTTAAATCTTGCATTGAAACAAGTCTCATCATGTTGGACGAGTAGCCGGACGGAACTTTCACACCATGCAAGCACCGCAAAGTTCGATTCTTTCGGCCTTTAATGAGTGTAACAAGCTGGTTCGCAATACGTACCACCTTTAACGGTCTCTTTTGGTGCTAACTCAGGTCTTATGCCCATATCGACTAAGTCAAGTCGTGCGTTGATACCATCCTTTGTTTTGCCCTTAATGTTTAGTAGGAGACCAATTAGGCTATCACAGACATTCTTCTCCACGTGCATGACATCGATGCAGTGGCGAACTTCTAGGTGCTCCCAGTAAGGTAGGTCCCAAAAGATTGATCTCCTCATCCACAAGCTCTTCTCACGGGTCGACCTTGCTTTACGTCCCTTTCCATACGTAACATCCAAATCCTTTACAAAGTCATGAACATCTCTCCCGCTAAAAGGCCTTGGAGCTGAACCGTTTTCGTTCGTCCCGTTGAATAGTTTCTTCATCCTGCGGTATGGGTGTTTCCTCCCAAGGAACCTACGGTGACGCATGTACACGGTTTTACGCGAGTGATTCAGCCACACACTCTCAGTATCGTCTAGGCAGTGAGTGCAAGCCTTGGCACCTTTTGTACTACGGCGACAGGTTAGCAAGTGCAGGGTAATCATTTATGGTGCAGAACAACAAGCAGTGTAAAGTGAAGTTCTCTCGTTTGTATGCATCCCAAACCTGTACCCCAGGAACCCACAATGTTTTTAGATCTTCCACCAATGGAGCTAGGTACACATCAATATCGTTCCCAGGTTGTTTCGGTCTTTGGATAAGCACAGACAATAAAATGTACTTTCGCTTCATACACAACCAAGGAGGAAGGTTGTAGATACAGAGATTCACGGGCCAAGTGCTATGCCGGCTGCTCATGTTACCGAAAGGATTCATTCCATCTGTACTCAGTCCAAACCTTATATTCCTCATCTCCGCAGCGAATTCTTCATACCTCCTATCGATGTTTCTCCACTGGGTGGAGTCAGCAGGGTGTCTTAGCAATCCATCGTTCTTACGCTTCTCGGAGTGCCAACACAGCAGTTTTGCCTCCTTTGGGTTAGCGAACAAACGCTTCAATCGGGGAATTAGAGGCAGATACCATGCCATCTTAGCAGGAGTTCCTTTCTTCACCTCCTCATCTGAATGACTCTTACGCTTGTACCGGGATGCGTTGCACACCGGACATACATGCAAGTTTGCATACTCTTTGCGGTATAGGATACAATCGTTCGGACATGCATGTATTCTTTCTACATCCATTCCCAAGGGACAAAGAACCTTCTTGGCTTTGTAGGTTGTTGTCGGCAACTCATTTCCCTCTGGAAGCATGTCTGCCAATAGACGTAACAGCGCTGTGAAACTCTTGTCTGACCAACCATTGCTTGCCTTCAATTTCAGCAGTTCAAGCACGGACGACAACCTTGTGTATTTCACCTTGCAACCAGCAAACAAAGGTTTCTTCGAGTCCTCCATCAGACCCATGAATTTTTCATATTCCCTTCCATCACGGTTCCCTTCTGCGTCGCGCAGCATCTGGTCCAGATTGTCATCATGCAACATATCATCGTCGGAAGCAGAATCAATGTGATCATCCGGCACATCGTTGACTTCGTCGAAGATGTTAACAGTACCACCTGCTTCTTGTATATTCTGCTCTTCGCCGTGACTGGTCCAACATGTATACCCCTTTTTGAAACCTCGCATAATCAAGTGTGCTTCGATCTGCGCTGAGTTTCGAAACATCATCATTTTCTCGCAATCGATGCATGGACAAGGCATATACTGCACTCCCTTATTAAACATGTCCTCCTCTGCAGCTCTTCTAAAAGTGGAGACGCCATTAATGTACTCCACACTCGTACGGTCCTCAGCGTACATCCAGCTTCGATCCATCTATGCTACACATGTAATATTCGATCCAATTAGAACCATCTTTTGAACTGATTAAGTACAATTTCCTTAACAAGTTAAAGCTTGAAAAATAATATTGCAATTATAACATCCAATTACTAGCTAGCTTAGATCACCACCAAAACATGGATCTACAAGCTAGATCTAAACAATCTTAAATTTCTTACACAACCAAGCTAGATATTGAATTAATATATATAAGGCAATTTTATATCCATTACTAACCTTAGATCTGAATTAATATATATAATGCAATTATCCATTACTAACCTTAATTAGATCACAAGAATCACTTATTATATAAGCTTACAGACGGTTCTATTGCCAAACTGTCGGTGATATAACGGTCTTAGCATTTCATCCCAGCCAGGGACCACAAACTCGAACTTGCGCTCGGGCCTATATATAGGCAAACTTTATCGCAGACGGTTCTATAAAATAACCGTCCGTGATATAGGGAAGATTACAGACGGTGATGTGTACAAACCGTCGGTGATATATTACAGACGGTTATATACACTAAACCGTCTGTGATAGTCAAGTATATCACAGACGGTTATTTCATAAAACCGTCTGTGATAAATTCACAGACGGTTTTGTATTCAAACCGTCTGGGATGGCAGACGAGGAATGGTCTGTGATAGTTTCACTGATGGTTGGTTTATAGAATCGTCTGTGATGTTCTATATTACAGACGGTTTTTTAAAACCGTCTATGATGGTGAGTCTAATATAAGCATTTCTGTAGTAGTGTCTTCACCTTCGAACACTCCTAGCACCTCAACGTCTAAGCGAAATGAACGGCAAAAACATAAAATAAATACCAAACAGAGACAAAAGCAAATCCAAAAATCAAATAAAATATAATAAAATGTAGGGCTTGATTTTATATGAATTCAAGAACTTGAATAGACTCAATTGGAGTTCGTATGAAACGGAACAGACTCTCGAAAGATTTATCAAACAAATAAATCCTGAAAATAGGGAGAGAAAGAAGAATATTTTAAGAATAGTCCTCTATGAGAGACTGACAAGTGGGCCTAGGTGAATTTATGTGAGGCCTCCATATTTGGTATTGAATACCAATAATGGGATCTATGTGCATACGATACTAGTCACATGATCAGTGGTTAGTACACACATTTACAAATTGACATCACATCAATACAATATTATTCCATATGATAACGGAAGCAATTTAAACATAATATTCTTACCGACCAAAATAAATATGCAGTGAAAATATTATTATCTTGCAAGTTGCCTTAGCCATTACTCCCACAGGCAATTAATAAGGTAGACCCCAGAAAAATTCGTCGTTGAAATACCCATAACCTGTGTTATCATATGATTCATTGGGGTATTCTATTTCATCACCTAATAAACAACAATAATGTCAAGTTTGAGTACATTGCGTACTAAGCAAGACTTGTAATGTATGCAAATATTTAGTAGATGCAGGCTATATCAAATGGAAGGTTACTAAGTTCTTTTGCCATAAGTAAAATTTGATTTTAAATACTGAATAATAGATTGCAAATGGGATTTATAAAAGCAATTAACTGATAAATAAATAATAAATACGTAATCATAAATATAACAACGCAATCCTCCATGATTAAGTTAACAATTCGTTTCTAGCCAATTGTTGATACCAAATCGGAAATAAAGACTTTCCAATAATAATTTCCAAATTCCAACCTATTTTATGAAATTATCAAAATTTCTAACTATATGATGAATTTACCAAGTGCCTTTAACCGTATTCGTGGCTTTTTAAAAAGTTTTAACACTCTGCAGAGGTGTAATGCTTTACCCACAAGATATGATCAATCTTTTTGCCAAGCTATTAACACACTTTTTAGGTGTGTGGCAGATAATCATAATATAACCGTTACATTACCTAGTCATAACTTTGCATCGGTCCAGTGATTATAAACCCTTACTATTGTGGCAGAAGATATTTGTACACTCTGTACTTTTGTTGGACCCCGGGATTAAATCCGTGAAATCGTCTGTGTATCTTATACTAGTCCAAGAAAAGCTAGTACACACAGTAGAAATGTTATTACAATATATCCAACATACTTTATTAATTAATCATTCTAGTTTATAAAACGAGTGGCACACAGGCTAAACAATAAAGCGGCGGAAATAAGGTAAATAAAAGTAAAGCTCAAAAGATTTGCCATAGGCAATCAACTCGGAAGCGGCCTGGTTCGTTTGGTCCTCACCATCAAAGAACTCCTCCTCTAAATCAACAGAGTAAGCAAGGGTCGGTACAAAAAGTACTCCGTAAGTTACGCAGGAGATGCAATAATAATGTAAAGGATACAAAGGAATATTATATGGTTAAATTTAGCGTAAAGCAAAAAGTTTTCCAATATTGTAAGAATTTTTAAAGGCATGTTTTAAAGAAAGATGTTCTTTTTAAACCAGTTTTAGCACAGAAATCCCTCCTGGAGGTAACTCAACTTTTCCCAATCAATGGAGTCACTCCATTGGAAACCGAATTTTTAAAGTTATTTTTAGAAACATTAAAATCTAATCCATGAAAGGCTTGCTTGGCATGCCCATGACCATGGGCGCGGCTAATCGATTAGTTTTACACTCTGCAGATGATATACAACTTTACCCACAAGACATGATCATCTCTTTGCGCCAAAAACACACTTCTTTGGTGTGCAGTAGAGAAAATCAAGACAAGACCCCTATAAAAATCCATCCATACAGTCATGCCCGCTAAGGTTTCACCGCTGAAAGAATCAATCTAATCAGAAGCCCCCTCTTGCACCTAGTGATAGCTTCACGCTTTCACCACACCACTTTCACCTAATGGCATGACTGTCCATGGTATATTTTAATACGGTCTGTCCCATTCTAGACTTGTGAAAGCACTGTTGCACTTTACATTCAACAGCTTACAAACCGGTCCTTAATTGACTAGGCGAGCTTTCAACAAACCCAACTCTCATGCATCATGAACCAACCATTCTCGCTTGGTCTAAACCACATTTTTAATTTTTATTTTTGACATCACAAGTGATGATAAAAACATAGATTTCACGTGAAATGATAAAGCATTTAATTTGGACCTTTGCAAAATCTGGCGAAACGAAGACGATGGAGCTCTCATGAGGTGGAAAAGAGGATTGGTGACGGTAAGTGGCACACGATGCTCCTTTTTATAGTGCGAACGGAGGCCTGAGGAGCGAGAATTGAAGGTAGATTTCGTGGCGTTTGGAAGGAAAGAGACGTGATATTTGCTCGAATTTTGGGAGAATTAAGGTCACGAATGGAAGGAAGAGGTTAACTAGATTCCACTGCGAAAATTTGGAAGGTTTTTGTCGCACGAATCACTAAGATTTGAAGCTTATTTGAAGCTTCCATGGAGGACAGAGGAAACAAGCTCTCCTCTGAAAGTGACTAGGGGTTGAAGAAACATATGACAGGTGGGGTCCGGTCCCACATGTCATTTTCAGATTAAAATGGGCTGAGAAGAAAAGCGCTTGGGATAAAATAGTAAAATAACTCTAAAAATATTGAAAAAAATTCTTATTTTTCTAGTTTTTTATTTTTGTATAAATTCTTTTGATAATTCTGTGAATTATAAAAAGAATCAATAAAATCCATAAAATTCATTTAAAATTCCAAATTAAATAAGATGCAAATTTTGAGGGTATTACAACTTCTCACACAGTTTAACTCTTGTGGAGCCCTACTTCTTCCCATAGCAAGGCTTGTGTGACACCTCGGAGTGTCGTAACCTTATTTAGCAGGCATGATAAGGTTAAGTACAGTATGAGATGTGGAAATAAGGTTAAAACCATAAGAATTGGAGGTTAATAACGTTTCCGGGCTGTTTCTGGGCCGTTTTCGGGGTTTTGGGCCTTCCCGGGGGAGTTTGGGCCTTACGTGGGCTTTAGTGGGGAGGTGTTTGAGTCCGTATGAGCGTAGGTTTCCTTGTTGAGGGCTGAAAGGAGGCCCTCCCTGCCTTATATGCCCCCTCCTCTATTGCGCCCCACCTCCCCTCTTTGCGCCTCCCTCCACCCCCCCCAAAGCCCTAGCCGCATCCACCCCTCCCTCTCCCCACCGTGCGCCCCCTCCACCCCCCTCTCCATCTCCACACCACCTCCCCTCCACCCCTTGCTGCCCTAGGGTGGCCACCCCACCCCTGCACCTCGTGGATCCATCCCGTGGAGCGAGGAGCGAGGAGCGATTCGCGAGGAGATCCGCGGAGATTGATTGGAGTTTTGTGCTTCGGCCAAAGGTATGATCTTGGGGATCCTTGGGGATGATCTAGGTACTGTTATTAGGGTGTTTATCAAGTTTTTAGATCAATTGGAGGCGCTGGATTGAAGTAATTTGGGTTAGATCTAAACTTGTCCACGTTTCTGTTTTCGGGCAGATTGAGCAGTCGAACTAGGGTTCGAGTTTCCGTTGATTTAGAGTCCGAATCCGACCGTACGGACTTCTAGGAAATTGTAGATAATTTAATTATATTTCCGTGGACGTAAAGCACGTTAAATTCCGATCAGCCGTTTGAAAGTTATGGCTGTTTTACCGAGCGCCTAAAAATCTGTGACGTAATTGGAACAGATCTCGGTAATCTGTAGATTAAACAACCTTAGAGGCCGAATCAGACTTTCCTTATACCTAGAGAAAGTTGGGAAATTTCCTAGGCTACGCGAGGGTGTACTCGTTTAATTCATTCGGAGTCCCAGAACTCAAGTTATGCCTTTTGCAAGGCTGCTGTCCCGCCGGGACAGAACCTCTGTTTTTAGGTTTTGCGAGTAGTTGGCAATGTCGGGTTAGATGGGGGTTTGTGTACTGTTTGGAGGCTATGATTGTGAGTGTGTGATGCCTGTGTGCTGGTGGTGAGACCCCGGAAGTGCCCTCTTCTTCCCGCCAATCCGTTGCACGTGGTTGAGGCAAGTGTGTTGTGATGGATAGCGAGTTGTAGGTTGCATGTTGAGATTAGATGGAATTGTTTACATGATATATGTCCACTTGCCATGTATTAATGAATGATATGATATGATGAGCATGTTTAACATATTATGATGCCATGTGTTAATATGTGAATTAAATATGATAATTGGCATGGTTGCATGCATGTCATGAGATAGGGCGAGGGCGGTGAGAAAGTCTTAACTAGTCCGGCAAGGTCGGTGAGAAAGTTATGACTAATCCGAACGCCATTGAGTAAGTCCTATGTCGTGATTCCATCCACGTGGTGTTTGGAAGCGAGTAGGCACCCTCCATCTTCGGGATGGAAGGGAGGAAAGGGTGCACACCGACGGGTGTGTACTTCCCATACCGGTATGAGGTTCCAGAGGGTCAGGAGCATTGCATTACTGCATACAAATTGATGATGATATTGATAAGTAATCATGAATGAGATGATATACATGATGGAAGATGTTATTGCCATGTTGTTATGCTTGTTGTCCATTGCAGTATGCTTGCTGAGTTCGAACTCACCCTTGTGTTTTCTTGTTGTTTTAGGTACCATGAGAACGGCATGCGGGAAAGGGGAATAGTCACACGCTCACACGTTGCTTCACCTTAATGTTTCCCCAAGTCAATTCATTTAGTTTGATAATAAATTGCGTGTGATGGTCTTTAAAATTAAGTCTTAGCTTGGTTAATGAGAGTTCTATTGTTTGTTTGACACTTGGAACCTTAAGAGCTTAATGTTAGTCTCTTATTGTCGTTAAGACTTTATTTATTGCTGTTTTAGATGTTTCTCTTATTGCCATATAATGCTATATTGTTGCTGTTCCTTAAATTCATGATAAAACAAAGGAGGTGTTGCCAAAATCTCGGTTTTTAGCCTATGCACCTTTGCTGGAATTTTATGTTAAATGTGGTATTTAGTTGTTGTTTAGCTTGTGTTTGGTAGCATTCGGGCATATTAAATGCCGGGGTGTTACAGTTGGTATCAGAGCGGGCTGTAGGTCCTTGGAATATGTATTTTTTTTTAGTGTCATACCTTAAGTTGCAACTAAAATATGATGTGGAATAACTTAGAAACATGGCTTAGGTTCTAACTAAAACCTTGTTATAGGATAGCAACGTTAAAACTTGTAAAAGTGGTATAACTAATCTAAAATCTGACACACTTGGATGCACAGTAGGATGGGTTTTGGTTCGTCATTGCATCGCGCTTGATTATGTGATAAGGAATATGCTTATGATGATGTTTGATCTATGATCTTGATTGTGTGCTTTCGTGTTTGGGTGGTTGTCTGTCTAAAGCAGCCATGCCGAGGGGTAGAGGCCGTGGACGCCGTGGCCGTGGAGGCCAGGGGCGAGGCTCCCAGGAGTTGAGGAGTGCATTCTTTGAGGGTAGCGTTTCGCTTAATGCTTGTGGGCCAGCTCGGGAGGAGCTTCGGCTGCAGTCGGGGCGGGGGTGCCCGCCGCAAATGAAGATTTAGTTCGAGGCTCGCAAGGAGATTCAGGAGCTGCGCCCGGCGGTGCGGGCAGCCTCGCTGTTGTGCCTCCCCTGCAGTGGCCCTGTTGTTGCCCCGCTGCTGGAGCCGAGGATGAGTCTCGGGAGTGGATGTCCCTCCGTCTTGACACTTTCGACGGAGCAGCACGCCGATCGATCCAGATTGGCTGCGGTACATGGAAAGGCGCTTTGAGGTCCTAGATTTGACCTCGGTTCGCAGGACTCGCTTTGTGGCTTTTCATTTGAAGGGCCAAGGCGATATCTGGTGGGAGGGGTTCTGGCCGCTAGATCCCCGATCTGGGTCGATGACCTAGGAGGACTTTGTGGCTCGCCCGAGCCAAGTTCCATCCGAGTCTTTCCTTGAGAGGATGGAGCTTACTCGACCACTCTTTCCCGAGGAAAGAGGTCGGTGGCAGTATGAGAAGGAGTTCAACGGCGTGGTGCGCCCGTCTGTGTGGCGGCCAAACGATCGGGAGAAAGCTAGGAGGTTCCGTAGGGGCCTCAACCAGGAGTTCAGAGTTGTCATGGGGGCGATCTGCCTCGTGACTTCTGCTCTGTGGTGGAGCAAGCGAAGGGCATGGAGCTCGAGTTGGAGCTCTCCGGGACAAGCGTAACCGGGAGGTTCGGGGGTTCCTGCGGCCCAGCGGGGCCGAAGAGGACCTTTGGTGGAGGAGGTGGGTCCTCTCGACACCCACCTTCAAGAAGTTCAAGGGAGGACAGGGCTCCTCCTCGGGGGGCTAAGATGGGGCCGCCTTGATGCGTCTTCTTCGTGAGCGATTGTTAGTCTGTGCCGGCAGGCATGAAGTGCTTCAAGTGCGGTGGCGAGCACCGTGCTTGAGTGTGGTTGGACCGGGAGTTGCAACCACTGTGCAAGCCCGGCCATATGGGGCGAGTCTGCCGGATGAACCCGGTAGCATCATCAAGTGGGAGACGGTGCCTTCTCCTCCCACTCGGCCAGCGTCTTCGGAGGATCGGTGCACATGATGGCTGCTCTGTCTCTCGGCCACCCTTTGCGTGGGCGCCACCAGCGTCTTGGTGCCCGCGGCCGTCTGCTCCTCCTCGATTGCCTCCTCCGCCCCAGCCTTGTTGGGGCATCGGCTGAGTCGGGGCTCCTTCTTTCCGGCGCCACCAGAGTGTACGCTTTGCCGACCGCCGAGTCGGTAGGGCATCCAGAGGTGGTTTCAGGTACTCTGCTCGTGGATTCCGTTGATGCCTTTGTTCTCTTTGATTAGAGCATCCTACTCTTTTGTGTCGTCGGAGTTTGCTAGTAGAGCTAAGTTGGGAGTTCGGATTTACGAGTCCGTGTTAGTCGATTCTCCTAGGGGTTGATTGCTAGTTCTTTGGTTTGCCACTGGTTGCACCATTGCCATTGATGATGAGGTTTTCTTTGCCAATCTCATGGTGATCCAGTTGGCTCCTTTTGATGTCATTTTGGGCATGGGTGGCTGCATCGATGCCGTGCTAAGATCTGTTGTTTACGGAAGACAGTTGCCTTCCAGGCCCGTCGAGGAAGAGTTGACCTTCAGGGTGGTATACTCTCGATTCGTCTTTGCTTTGACTAGTTTGTTTTACGGTCGGCGTTTGAGGTGTTGGGCTTCCTCATGACTTTGTCTCGAGAAGCCATCTTCCTCGATTCCCATTGAGGAGATTTACGTAGTGAAGGAGTTCGTTGATGTGTTCCTGACGAGTTGCCTGGTCTACCTCCTGTGAGGAATGTGGAGTTTCGTATGGACCTTGTTCACGGCACTCGACCTATTTCTATCTCTCCATACCGCTTGGCTCGTCCTTTTCAAGACGAGTTGAAGAAGCGATTGGAGGATCTGTTGGCCAAGGGCTTCATTCGGCGTAGCGTTCGTCATGGGGAGCACCGTCCTCTTCGTCTCGAAGAAGGATGGAAGTTGGCGTATGTGCATTGATTATCGTGTTCTTAATCAAGTGACAGTCAAGAACAAGTATCCTTTGCCTCGCATCGAGGATCTGTTTGACCAAGCGAAGGGAGCAAAGGTGTTCTCCAAGATTGATCTTGATCGGTACAATCGAGATCCGTGTGAGGAAGCGAGGACATTGAGAAGGCGCTTTCTCCACTAGGTATGGGCATTATGAATTTAAAGTTATGTCTTTTGGACTAACTAATGCCCCTATTTGTCTTTATGGAGGCGATGAGCAAGATGCTACACAAGTACCTTGATGAGTTTGTGGTAGTGTTCATCGATGACATTACGATTTACTCTAAATCGGAAGAGGAGCATGAGCGACACTTGAGGCTTGTCTTTGAGTACCACGAGGGAATCAATTCTTTGCTAAGCTGAAAAAGTGCGAGTTACGGATTTGAAGTGGGTTTTCTTGGCCACATCATCAATCTAGAGGGCATATCTGTAGATCCTAGCAAAGTCTCGTGATTTTGGATTGGAAGAGGCCTTCCAATGTCAAAGAGGTGCGTAGTTTCCTTGGGTTGGCTGGCTACTATCGGCGTTTTGTGCGAGATTTCTCTATCATTGCCAAGCCACTTTCACATCGACTCGAAAGGGATGAAATTCCAAAGGATCGCAGAGTGTGAGCACTTTCGCACTTTGAAGGAGAAGTTAGTGATCGCTTCCTGTTCTTACCCTTCCCGAGCCTGGGAAGCGCTTCACTTGTTTATTACGATGCTTCTCGATTGGGACTTGGGTGTGTGCTCATGCAAGAGGGCAAGGTGATTGCTTATGCTTCGAGGCGGTTGAAAAAGCATGAGCAGAATTATCCCACGCATGATCTTGAGCTAGCCGCCGTGGTGTTTGCATTGAAGATATGGAGGCATTACATGCGGTGAGTCTTGTGATATTTTCACTGATCACAAGAGCCTCAAGTACATCTTTACTCGTAAAGATTTGAACTTGAGGCGAGAGGAGGTGGCTAGAGTTGATAAAGGATTATGACCTCACGATCCAAGTATCATCAGGGAAAGCAAATGTGGTGGCCGACGCCCTCGATGCAAGACAATGCCCCTGTTGTTGATTGTCTTGTTGCTGATTTTGAGCATTTGGGAGTCTCCTATTGCTTTGCGGGGACCGTGCAGGCTGAAACTCAAATGATTCTTGAGTCGGGCCGATTCTCGAGCGTGCAGCGAGAGGCACAAAGAAGATGATCGTTTGCTCCAGCAAGTGAGGAAACGCCTTGGGAAGGCAAGTCCGGAGAGTTTCTTGTTGATGATGCGGGAGCTTTGAGGTTTCAGGGCCGTGCATGCGTGCCCAGAAATCTCAAGTGAAAGAAGACATCTGAAAGAAGCTCATCGCACCCGTACACGGTCCATCCTGGGAGACCAAGATGTACAGGACTTGAAGAAGAATTTCTGTTGGAAAAGGATGAGAGTGGATATTGCCAAGTATGTGGCGTCTTGTGGGATTTGCGAGAAGATCAAAGCTGAGCATAAGCGTCCGTGGCTTTATTCTGACCTTTGGAGATTCCTGTGTGGCCATGGGATGACATCTCTATGGATTTTGTGGTCGGCTTACCTCGTACTCCTCGAGGAAGGATGCTGTTTGGGTTGTGGTGGACCGTCTCGGCAAGTCTGCGCATTTCATTCCCATCCGCATACGACCAATTCAATGAGCGAGTTGGCTCCCATCTATGTGCGGGAGATTGTGAGATTGCATGGTGTACCCAAGACCATTATCTCTGATCGGGATGCGAAGTTCGTCTCCAAGTTCTGGGAGAGTTTGCAGAGTGCTTTGGAGTGCAGCTTCGCCTTAGTACCGCTTTTCACCCTCAGACAGGATGGGCGATCTGAGCGTACCATCCAAACTTTGGAGGACATGCTCGGGGCCTGTGTGATGGCTTGGAAGGGTAGCTGGGAAGACCATTTGCCCCTTGCAGAGTTTGCTTACAATAACGGCTATCATTCCAAAGATCCTGGTCCGCTCCTTATGAGGTCTTTGTATGGCGGAAGTGCAGATCGCCACTTTGTTGGGATCTTGTGGCGAGAGAGCTATTCTTGGACCGGATTGGGTGCAGCAGATCGTTGATCGTGTGTCGGAGGTTCGGCAGAACCTTATCGCAAAGACAGAGCGCATGAAAAGCTATCTTGATGTGGCGGCGAGACTTGGAGTTTGAGGTGGGTGATAACGTACTCTTGCAGTATCTCCCACCAAGGGTGTGGTGCGTTTGGCACGAAGGGAAAGCTCAGTCCAAGGTATGTTGGGCCTTTTCCTATCCTCGCCCGAGTTGGCAGGTTGGCCTATCGCCTAGAGCTACCGGAATCCATGCAAGGTGTGCATAATGTGTTCCATGTCTCGATGTTGAAGAAATACTTGCATGATCCGGAGTTGGTGGTTCCATTGGAACCATTAGTGCTTCAGCAGGACCTCACCTTCGAGTCCCGTCCTGTGGAAATTCTGGGGACTTCAGAGCGAGTGATGAAGAACAGGACGCTTAAGTTTGTCAAGGTCCTGTGGTCACATCAGACCGAGAGGGAAGCGACTTGGGAGCTGGAATCTCGCATGCGCGAGAAGTATCCCGATCTTTTTGCCTCAGGTATGTGATGTGAAAACCTAGCTATCTTTGGTTTTGCTGGGTTTCGTGTTGGTGCGTTTAGATTCGAGGTCGAATCCTGTTGAAGGGGGGAAGAATATGACACCTCGGAGTGTCGTAACCTTATTTAGCGGGCATGATAAGGTTAAGTACAGTATGAGATGTGGAAATAAGGTTAAAACCATAAGAATTGGAGGTTAATAACGTTTCCGGGCTGTTTCCGGGCCGTTTTAGGAGTTTTGGCCTTCAGGAGTTTGGGCCTTACGTGGGCTTTAGTGGGGAGGTGTTTGAGTCCGTATGAGCGTAGGTTTCCTTGTTGAGGGCTGAAAGGAGGCCCTCCCTGCCTTATATGCGCCCCCTCCCTCTGTGCGCCCCACCTCCCCTCTTTGCGCCTACCACCACCCCCCAAAGCCCTAGCCGCATCCACCCTCCCTCTCCCCACCGTGCGCCCCCTCCACCCCCCTCTCCATCTCCACACCACCTCCCCTCCACCCCTTGCTGCCCTAGGGTGGCCACCCCACCCCTGCACCTCGTGGATCCATCCCGTGGAGCGAGGAGCGAGGAGTGAGGAGCGAGGAGCGAGGAACGTGGAGCGAGGAGCGATTCGCGAGGAGATCCGCGGAGATTGATTGGAGTTTTGTGCTTCGGCCAAAGGTATGATCTTGGGGATCCTTGGGGATGATCTAGGTACTGTTATTAGGGTGTTTATCAAGTTTTTAGATCAATTGGAGGCGCTGGATTGAAGTAATTTGGGTTAGATCTAAACTTGTCCACGTTTCTGTTTTCGGGCAGATTGAGCAGTCGAACTAGGGTTCGAGTTTCTGTCGATTTAGAATCCGAATCCGACCGTACGGACTTCTAAGAAGTTGTAGATAATTTAATTATATTTCCGTGGATGTAAAGCACGTTAAATTCCGATCAGCCGTTTGAAAGTTATGGCTGTTTTACCGAGCGCCTAAAAATCTGTGACGTAATTGGAACAGATCTCGGTAATCTGTAGATTAAACAACCTTAGAGGCCGAATCAGACTTTCCTTATACCTAGAGAAAGTTGGAAAATTTCCTAGGCTACGCGAGGGTGTACTCGTTTAATTCATTCGGTGTCCCAGAACTCAAGTTATGCCTTTTGCAAGGCTGCTGTCCCGCCGGGACAGAACCTCTGTTTTTAGGTTTTGCGAGTAGTTGGCAATGTCGGGTTAGATGGGGGTTTGTGTACTGTTTGGAGGCTATGATTGTGAGTGTGTGATGCCTGTGTGCAGGTGGTGAGACCCCGGAAGTGCCCTCTTCTTCCCGCCAATCCGTTGCACGTGGTTGAGGCAAGTGTGTTGTGATGGATAGCGAGTTGTAGGTTGCATGTTGAGATTAGATGGAATTGTTTACATGATATATGTCCACTTGCCTTGTGTTAATGAATGATATGATATGATGAGCATGTTTAACATATTATGATGCCATGTGTTAATATGTGAATTAAATATGATAATTGGCATGGTTGCATGCATGTCATGAGATAGGGCGAGGGCGGTGAGAAAGTCTTAACTAGTCCGGCAAGGTCGGTGAGAAAGTTATGACTAATCTGGAACGCCATTGAGTAAGTCCTATGTCGTGATTCCATCCACGTGGTGTTTGGAAGCGAGTAGGCACCCTCCATCTTCGGGATGGAAGGGAGGAAAGGGTGCACACCGACGGGTGTGTACTTCCCATACCGGTATGAGGTTCGGAGGGTCAGGAGCATTGCATTACTTCGCATACAAATTGATGATGATATTGATAAGTAATCATGAATGAGATGATATACATGATGGAAGATGTTATTGCCATGTTGTTATGCTTGTTGTCCATTGCAGTATGCTTGCTGAGTTTTCGAACTCACCCTTGTGTTTTCTTGTTGTTTTAGGTACCATGAGAACGGCATGCGGGAAAGGGGAATAGTCACACGCTCACACGTTGCTTCACCTTAATGTTTCCCCAAGTCAATTCATTTAGTTTGATAATAAATTGCGTGTGATGGTCTTTAAAATTAAGTCTTAGCTTGGTTAATGAGAGTTCTATTGTTTGTCTGACACTTGGAACCTTAAGAGCTTAATGTTAGTCTCTTATTGTCGTTAAGACTTTATTTATTGCTGTTTTAGATGTTTCTCTTATTGCCATATAATGCTATATTGTTGCTGTTCCTTAAATTCATGATAAAACAAAGGAGGTGCTGCCGAAATCTCGGTTTTTAGCCTATGCACCTTTGCTGGAATTTTATGTTAAATGTGGTATTTAGTTGTTGTTTAGCTTGTGTTTGGTAGCATTCGGGCATATTAAATGCCGGGGTGTTACAGCTTGCACCGTTGCATTGGTATGTGTTTCACCCACACCTCTGTGTGGATACTCCTGCGAGAAATCTCTGTCTGGAAGCTCGTGCTACTATAGCCTTTCAACGTGCAAAGCTAATTATATGTAACTTAATTGGTTAATACTATCCCATACTAGAACTTGTGGTTATACGATTATCTTGACCTGAAAACAATACAATAGTTCAGTCCTTAACTCGACTCGGGAGAGAAAAATCTCCCCTAGACTAAGTTCAAGTCCATCCCTCACACATTTAGCTATTGCCAATAACTCATCGGCCCGCATCAAAATCGTAGTTTTATTTTTATTTTTACCAATATACCATTATCCACATTTTTCATCAAGTCCAATATTCCATTTTAAATACGAATTAATAGAATATGTAGCCGTTCGTGTACCCATTTTCTAAAGCATACTAAGCAAATAGACGTATAAACAAGTGCACCCAGTCTGACATTATTATTTGTCTAACCATATCCTACGGATTATCAAGGTTCACATGGCAATATTAATTAAGAAAAAATTAAACAAGTTATGGAATACTTCTACCAGTACCCACAATATAGCGGTTTTTATTAAACATATTATTAGCACCTAAAAATTAGTGACTAAAGGCTAGCCGGCGCAAATGTGGATTTGGCACGAGTTCAAGGAGACGGTGTACTTTCGGGTTTGTGGAAGCCGACACAGTGTCAGATTGGGGGTCGCAATTGTATAGTAAGGGTCCGTTAGAAGGAAACTAATGCCGATACGATTAGGATCGGGTACGATTTTGTCGAAGATGGAATGAAGGATTTGAAGCTGATACGAATGACCGGAGAGACCAAGACGGACACGATCAGGCCAAGGGTTATAAAAGGGGATGACGAACTACGTCGGAGAAAAAAAAACAAATCAACTATCAACACAACCCAGCATTACTTTTATTTCTTCTGCATTGGAGTAGACATCTAGTTTGTAATCTTTCCTATGTAATACACGTTGATTAATAAAGTTGCGCGTCGCTGATTGTTGATCATTGTTGCATTACGCCAAAAATCAGGTTTAGCTTTTTTTTCCGATCTTGCTATGCATCGCCTTTTTCAGGAAAAGCGACCTTTACCCCTCTGATCAACTCCCACGAGTTGATTGGATCTATCCTTTAGGATGATCTGCCTCGATCCATCTTGGTCGATCAGATCCGGTTACTATCGGCAACCTAGATCAGTTTCCTGGCCGATCCACTGCCAAGCATTTCCTTCTTGCCGATTGCAGGATCAAATTGTCTGGCACGCTCGCGACCCAAAATTTGAACCCAGCGCTCGCGTGTGCTGGTGGCAATTAACCCATCATCAAGTTTTTTGCACCAACACATACGCATGCACAATAGTTTTTATAAAAAATATAAAAACCATAAAATACTAGGATAAATATGATCAAAGGTGGTGTTTGCCTTGCTGATCATTGTCTGGCATGTAGTCTGGATCGTTGGTGAGGTCGTCGTCAACAAATATTGAAATGTCGCAATCTACTTGTCATCCAACAGGAAACACGGCAAATAACAAATAGCAAGTTTTCAATAAGGGCAAAAAAAATATGCTAAAAGAAATGAGTGTGGTTTTAGGATTCTCGTGTTACCATATTATGCATATTGGTTCAATTAGTCCTTTAATCGTCCTTTGGTCCTTTGTAACATTCGATTACGAGAAAAATCCTTAAATTAATTCCAAGACATGACTTCAGATTCTTATAGATTTATTATTATTATTATTGTTCAAATTTAAGAAGATAAAATTATATTTATATATGTGCATAATTATGAATTCAATAGGCTAAAATTATTCGGATTTACACATATGATATAAAGTCAGCAAAAGGTGATGTGAGTGCAGAAACATTTCTCGACAGGTTTAAACAAAAAGAACATATTAATACATATAAGACCTAGTCTTAAGATACTATCACAGAGCATAAATTCATAATTTTTTAGTGATTTATGTTCTGATTTCAAAGGTTTTAGAGACTATTTGCAGTAGTTATGATTATTTCATTTTTCAAACATTACTATGATCAATTCTAAGACACAATCAGGAATAAACATAGCTTAATACCTAAATATTTTTGTATAAACATAAAAATTATCATTTTTACATAACAAAGGATTTGGTTTTTATTAAATTTGAATTTTGAATGCATTGAAATCAACCTATGTATTCAATTGATAAAAACTATGTCTAAATCTAAATATTTTTAGATATTTGGAGAGCTTATAATATGAGGAACATAATAAAATTGATTTCCTTATTTTTGAAGTTATTTTTCATAATTTTATTATAGAGCACATTCTAGGTTCTTACTTGAATTTAAATTTACATTCTTCCCAGGGAGCAAAAGTGAAACATTTATTCACATTTGAATTAGGTCGGTATGGGAAAATTAGCAAAAATAGAAAATATGCTTTCACTACTGTGAAAGTTGTAACATCCCAAAATTTTGCTTTTCTTAAATTCATGTGTGATTTGGCACTTTGGTGAATTTTTGGAATCTTCTGGAATTTATTTGGATTTATTTGGAATTTATTTGAATTTATTCCATTTTGAAATAATTAAAGAATTTAATTTTGCAAATAAAATTTTGTTGGAAATATTTTATTTGAGTCCAAAATGATCCAAAATATTTTCCAGAATTTTTCTGGAATTTTTCTGAGTCTTTTGCTATTTTTAATGAATTAAATGAATTACTGGGAATTATTTTAAATATTAATTCGTTGGAAAAGGACCGACCGGTCGGTTAAGCATCGTTTCATCCGATCGAGCCCGAAGTCGACTGAAGTTCGAGTCCGACCCGAGCCACGTGATTCGACCGAACCCACTCCTAACCCTAATCAATCCTGCAACCGCTGGATCAAGATCCAACTACCGAGATCACCAGACGGCTCGAGCCGCATCCGCCCGGATCCGATCGCTGCCTGCGCGATCGTGGGTCTGCCGATCGTGCCACGGACGGCCACGATTTCGTTGCTCGCCGAGTCCGAAGCCGGATCGCCGCCACTACCGCCAGAATTTAACTAGGTTTCCGCCTAGGCAACTTAACGCCGAGGCTATTTAAAGCGTGAGACGCCCCCGAGGTTGCCTCATCCTTGCGCACTGCTTTCCTCGAGCCATCTCGGGCCGAGCCGCCGCTGAGCCGCAATCGCCGCCGGAGTTGTCTCTTCCTCCGCCGCGTTTGCGCTGCCCGCCGCCGCCGCCTTCCGCCGAAGGAGCCTGTATCCGAGTCCCCGACGAGACGCACCAAGGGAGGGTTCATCTCGCCGAGAAGCCCCGCGGGCGCCGTGAGTCGTGGTCATCGCTTCAGCTCCGCTGCCGCCCGCGGAAACTATCGCCGCCTGGCATGAGCTCGGAGGACCGCCGATCAGATCGAACGGCCGTGAGTGAGATCACGTGTTCCAAACCCGACAGATTCGGACCGCTGGATCAAGATCCAACGGTTCACACCGCCACGCGCCGTAGCAAAGGCGATTATAGATTAGATCTCGACCGCCCGATTTGTGATCGAACGGCCCATGATCATCAGTAGTTTCAACGCTGCTAACCCTGGATTCAACCGCGCCGCTGATTTTCAAACCAACGACCGAGATTGCGCCACGGTTTCGAAGTTGGACCGACGCGCTGGGCCGCCCACGCGACGCTGCGTAGTGACGCCGACACGCGGCCCGCGCGGTCGAGGGCCCGCATGTCCGTGGCTAACCCGGGCCTAAGCGCCGACGCTCACCCATGACGTCACAAAGGGGACCTCCCAATTGCCGCCACCATGGGCCGAGCCCCGCCGACGCCGATGACGCCACCCGAGTGGTCCCACATGTCGGGCCTCACGCGAGTCGTGGACCGAGTCCACGGTAGACCCGAGCCGAGCGTGGACCGAGCCCATGGACGGGCCCGACGCCAAGGCCAATCGAGGTCACACGTGTCCATGCCGACGCAATAATTAATTTCCAAAAAGAAAATGATTTATTAATTCGAAATATTGATTCAAATTTAGATTCAAACTTCAAACGCTTATAACTTTTAAGTGCTTTCAACTCGATTGAGCGATTCAAATTTCTAAATTTGTATAAAATTGAGATCTACCTAAATATAAATTTTATTTAATTTTTGGACTAAAGTTTTTCTCTGCAAATTATTTAATTGATTATTTAAACTTTAAATAATCATAACTTTTAAGTGCTTTAACTCCAAAATTGATTTATTCCATTTTCTAAAAATCCGTAAAATTATGTTCTCTCTGCTTATGGATTTTATTTGGAGTTTTGGGATGTTTTGCCTATTGTTTATTGGGTATTTGCTATTTGCACGCTTTTACGGTAGACGTTAGCCTCAAGGATTCTGAGGGAGAAGTGTTGACTCGTGATCCAACTCAAGACCAAGAGCAAGTACTTTTTGAAGGCAAGTTGTGCTTGACCATATTGATCCTATTTCAAATCTATTTTGATTTAAACTATTGCATGCTAGTTCAATTAGAAAATACTTGGTTTAAACATGGGGGTTAGATAAATACCAATTTGCGTATGACACCTTGATTATCTAAGTATGTGCCATGATCCTCGTCACCCTAGTTGTGGCTTACTAGTTGGACATTATTAAATTGCCAACATGGGTTTAGATCGTTGTAGTATAACGCTTAGACCGCTACATGCTCATGACATGATTTTGGATAATCAAATGCTAATATTGACTTAATGATATATTGAACCTGTTTTGGAAAAGTATCATGTGATGTTGATGGCACGTGGGTGCATGGTAATCAACGGGTTTGATAAACGCTGATCGGGCATGTGGCAAGAGTAATCAGTGGGCCGTGGCATTGGGAGTGTTGATTTGGTTTTTCGTAGTCTTGCTCCTGGTCACTCTAAGGACTTAACCTTGCAAGCCTTTTGAACTGGGTCATACTTGCAACCACATGGTGAATGGGAATGGGACGGCCCTAGTTGACTAAGTTGCTAAGGACTCACTTGTGGAGCCTCAGGGTGTCGGCCATAACCGCTTGTGTGATTGTACTGGAGCGTGATCGTGGTCGTGGCTGTACCCATCTAATCGGTGTGTTGGTCCCATACTTCGCCTTAGCTAAGGGAAGGGATGGTGTAGAGCACGAACCTGAGAGGACCACCCGTGTTGTTTGAGGCTTCCGAAAGGCTTTGTTACTGAACTCGCCTTTGTGGTGTCCGATCGTATCTTGTGGGTAAAGTGCATAACCTCTGCAGAGTGTAGAATCTATTTGAATAGCCGAGTCCACTGTGATCGACAATGCTCGGAATTACATAGTCAAGGGGTAGACTTTCCAAAATAACTTGGTTTTGAAAAGATGGGTTAGTTTAACAATGAAGATGATGGAAATGTGGTTTAGGATGGGAAAAATGTTTGTTAAACTTCTTGAAAAGTTATTTATGCTTTACTTATTTCTACCGCCGAATCTACTTATATTACTTGTCAAAAGTCGCTCGCAAATATACCCGAGCTATTCCTTTGTACTAAGCCATGCATATAGTATATTAGCTTGCATTCGTGCATGACTTGTCGAGTACCAAGTACTCACCTTGCCTCAACACAATACCGCTTGAAGAGGAGATTACGCCAAATTTGGAGGAGGAACTCAAGAGGACCCGACTACTTAGGGGATGCGAGCCCATTGCTACGCTCGTGGTATACCCGGATGGCGCCAACAAGTTTATTTGATTTTCCGCTTATTTCTCTTTTTAAAGTTTCGCCTTGCAAGGCATATATTTGTAACTCGGCCATAAGGTCGAGTAACCCTTTGATTATTTAAATAAAGTACTTTGATAGTATCGTTTGGTATGATTGTGATATATACCGATGTTAAGACTGTGTGCACTAGCGCGTTCCTGGACTAGTGCTGAATACACAGAGGGTCCGGATTTGCAAATTCGGGGTCCCGACAGAAGTGCCATTTCCTTTTCATGGGATTTTAAATAAATGTGCCCGACTGATATGTGGGGCCCTCTGGGTTAGTGAGTGTGTTCAGCCATGAGAGGTGTGGAGGCTGACACGGCGTGCCCACGTGTTGGTGTCATGGCAGGGGAGCACTTCGGCTCGGCTCATCGCTTGCGAGGGAAGGGCAGCACCAACCTGAAGGTGGTGCGGAGAGTTTTAGGAGACCAAGGCACACCCAAGGCAAAGTTTGGTGGTGGCAATGGCTGGCCGGATGTGGCTGCGAGGAGCGCCTACGGTAGAGGCGGCGATGCTGAACCACGACAGTGGTAGAAGGCTGTTCGAGGTTGATTGGTCTTAGTTCTAGCATCAAGGGACCAAAAGCATCCGATTTTACCTATCATAACAGTTGGAAATGGTTCGATTTGAGTTAACACCATGCGCCAGCTTTGGATAAGAAGGGTTGTAGGGGCGGCGAGGTTCGAGGCGACGAACTCTGAAATCAGTTGAGGGGTTTTGATTGTTAGTGGTTCTAGATGGTAGTGTTCGAAGCAATTTGAAAATGAACTAGTATACCATCTTTGGTCTTGACCCGAGCTAAAAGCTCTACGGCTATGGTGGCAGTGCGAGAAAATGGGGGCTTCTCAGCGGAGGTGAGTGAAGGGAAGGTGGTGTGCATGGCTATATGAGCTTTGGGTGGCTTTTATAGCCGAGAACATGGTGTAGTGCAGCTCATCCATGGTGTGAACTCGGCGAGGTTTTTGTGGTGCTTGCACGAGAGATGGCATGGCCGGAGCAACATGAAATGCGGGGAGGGTAGCAGCGTGACATCGACGTAGCCTCGGGACGCTAACAAGAGGAACAAAGGAGGAGATCAGCTATGAAGCTCCGGTGTGCAGAGGAAGAAGAATAAGAAGAAGAGAAGCGCCGGCTGACATGTGGGCGCAAACAGTGGCAACAGCTCACCTGTCAATCACAGCAAGGAAGAACTCAAATTATTGCATGTGGACAAAGTCGGATTAAGTCCATTAATTGTGCTAGCTAACTTGTCCCATAATTAATGAATTATTTCATTACAATGGTTAGATAATGTTTGTTATTTTATAAAATTTTTAGGTTGAAATATTGTGTATAGATTTTATATAAATTATGACAAACTATTGTGCCTATTTTCTTTTTTTATTTTAATTTATTTGAGGGCTGAAATCTTGTCAAAAATTTTTGAAACTTTTTATAGAGGTTTCTTATGGTTGTAGTACTATTTTGTAAAAATTTCAACTTTAGATCTTTTATATTTAATTTATAATAATTCTAATATTGGAAATTTTGAAATTTCAAGTTTTTTGTTTTTAAATTTTGAAATGCTTTAAACTTGATTATTTATTTTTTATATTTTTACTGTTGATTGGTATATCCTAACTTAAGAAGAAAAGGTGAAATTTTTAGCTCTATGTAAGTTCTAGGTATTTTTAGATTAATCTGATAATCATACTGTTCTTAGTCAAATTCCATCATTTTGTATTTACTTTCATAAATAAATGTGTTCACATGGCTTTTGAACACAAAAAATGAGGTTCTGGAGATTTCACTACAGGAATCAGGGGAAAATTCGTGGGCCAGAAACCCACGAATTTAGGCCAAAACCCACGAATTTACTATAAATTCGTGCGCAAACCGTCGAATTTAGGCCACGAATTTAACTCGACGAAATTAATCAATTAAATTCGTGGGTGCTTTAATTTAAGTTAAATTCGTGGGTTTCTGCCGCCCACGAATTTAATCGATAAATTCGTGGGTTTCTCCGCCCCATTAATTTAATTAGTAAATTCGTGGGTCAGAAAACCCATTTAATTTAACTTAAATTCGATAAAGAAACTCACTTAATTTAACTTAAATTAGTGGCCAGGAAAACTCCAAATTTAACTTAAATTCAGGCAGAAACCCACGAATTTAACTGACGCTTAATATATATATATATCCATATGCATCACACTCAATACATTCAATCAAACTTATTCAACATTCAATCAAACACTCAATATATCGACCACGCATATATATGGATCGATATGCATGTCATTCAACACAAGCATCTTCACATTCAATCTTATTCAACACATCACAATAAGTCCATCACAAGATTCAAATATATATCGATCAAATATATGTACTCAAATATATATCGATCAAACATTCAATCAAACTTATTCAACATTCAATCAAACACTCAATATCTATATCGATCAAACACTCAATATATATCGATCGGTATGCATCTCAACATTCAATCAAACACTCAATATCAATATCTATACATTCAATCAAACATTCAATCAAACAATCAATATATATTGATCGGTATGCATCTCATTCAACATTCAATCAAACACTCAATATCAATATCTATACATTCAATCAAAACTCAATATATATCGACAACTCAAGATTCAAGAGTATTACGAACAATTCAAGAGTATTACCAACATGATTCAAGAATCAAACTCCACAACGAATAACTAAGTCACCGAAATGTACAAAATTTCGGCATGACCTCTCTAGTAAATAGGACATCCACTCAGCAGACAAAAAAAACATTTGCAGTGATAATATATATATCAATCTCTCAAACCAGAAGGAGACATTCTAGCAGATCCTTAGATAACCAATCACACATCCAACGACAATTTGTAAACTACGCATTACAATCCACATTACAATCTATCCATCACAATACAAATCCGACAACGAAGTCATAAAGTCCAACAGTAATACACCAATCCAGCTCACAATGCAATTCATGTCTCGGGGTTGTTGGAGTTGTGAGCGCTACCACCACCGCCGGAGGGCGAGACTATGACGTCTTCTATGATGTCGTCGTTAGTACGTGCTGGAGGGCATGACCTAGAAACCTGCAAGTTCAAGACTAGGTTGTGTTACAAGTAACATATCGTCGAACTTAGCAAATATCGAAATGATTTGTGCTAAATGTCCTAGGATCGAATCAGTTTTGCACGAATAAGGCAATTTCGTCAAGTTGACTAAGTTTGGATCACAATTGATAGAATTACCTTGTTTCGCAAACTTAGCAACCACTGAGATGAATTTGATAAGATTTAAGCTATATTTGGCTAAATGTGGTAGAATCGACTCAGTTTTGAACGAATGCCTCAATTTGACTAGGGTTTACATGTTAATTATCAATTTGATAAGAATCGAATAATTATTGCATAAATACCTCAATTTGCAGGATTTGACTAGTCTTGACTCACAAATAACAAATTTAACTCAATTTGCAAACTTAGCAAACATTGAGATGATTTGTGCAAGGTTTAAGCATGAGTTGCCTAAGTGTCGTAAAATCGACTAAGTTTTGCACGTATATTTGAATTTGCTCAAGTTGACTAAGTCCGGCTCAACTTTGACAGAATTGAGTTTTATTTGCCTAAATGTGATATAATTGACTAAGTTTTGTGAAGGTAGCTCAATTTACTCAATTTGACTTGGTTTAGCTCACAATTGACAAACTTAGCTCGTTTCGTAAACTTAGAATGTTTTTGACATACATACCGTGGTGTCGTGCGAGGTGGCTGCATGGCCCAAAGGATGAAGTAAATAGGCATTCCTAGTCATGGCAAACGTGGTGGGTACATGTAGAACGGGTTTGGAGGCTGGGAGCCCTGTAAGGCATAGTTAGGTACATTATGCCACATTTAAATCTTTCGTTCAAATTTTGAATATCGAATTGAACCGATCCATCTTTACCTGTGGTGCCTCTCCTACAGAAGGTAGCTGCATCTGTGGGGTGAACATGTAGAAAGGACGAGGAGGCTGGGAGCCCTATGGCTCATAGTTTGTGATATCAAGTATACAGAATAGAGTTTTTTAAAAATAAAGAATGCATGAGGATTTCATATAACCTGAGGTGCATCTCCTAGGGGTGGTGCCTGCATCCCAGTAGGGTTTATGAAGGACGCCGGGGGAGGTTGAGCACCCTGTGATGCTTCTCCTTGTGGTGGTGGCTGCATGTGAGGAGAAAACATGCAGAAAGGAGGTGGCTGGGAGGCCTATGACATAATAGTCAAGTTAGGCATGAACCCGTTTTTGCAAATGTGATACTGCACTATATCCTTGCTGTAGTAGCTGTTATTCTCGCAGAGGGTACACGGGCAATACACATATTCAGCTCCTCGAGCGAATGCTTGCTTCAAGAAAGCATCCGTGATCTGCCCCCATTCCCTTGAGTGGCCCCCATCACTCCTCCATCCGTCATACATCGCCCTTCGATCGTCACCCATTCTCAAAGCTAAACAAATGAAATGATGTCAACGTACAACCGTGGCTTAGGTGACAAAGACAACCCTGTTAGGAAAGATGTGTTCTAAACTCACCCAAGAATGGAGGCCGTTGCATGCGACTGTGGCGTCTTCTGAACGAACGAAATTTGGCGGCATAAGATTTGTTCTCCAAACGCACGCGCGATCTTTGGTGCGTCGGAGAACAACAGGGTTATGTGGCCAAAATCACATTCGGATCGCTGACACGTCACAGGTCCCATGCAACAACCAACATTCTCGGGCTGTCCAAAATACGCTGGACAATTCTGGAACCGCGCACCTCACAAGTAAATGTGATATGCGCCGTTTCGAAGCAGGTGACGCCTAGGCTCTCTCTTGTTCGACGCAAACCCTAAATCTAACGTTATATACAATGGCAGCGAAAGAATAAAAATATATAAAATGAGATGAAATAACTTCAAACGAGCACATGTTTTTCGAGATAAGTGCAACTTGTGCAAATACAAAAAAATGATATATTGATCGGCTAGATGATGAGCATAGCATAGTAACTCAATTACATGGCCAATGTAATTAAATAACACTAACACATGTTTTTCAGATAAGATCTGTTTAGCCTAACTTGGGCTTCTTGAGTTTATAAGCTTAAGAAAAGGTTTAAGTCACATATCTGGATTTTTTCTGACTATCCTCATAAGATTAAGTCCCACCTCCAAATTGAAGCTTATACGAGGAGATGGTACATTATCCATCTTGTAAATTCACAACTTAAAAGTGGGTTAACCTAAAAAGACTTTTAGGCTTATCGATTGGTAATTCATCACAGAGATGAAAAGAATGCTCCATTGGAGCATTCAAAACTCCTCTGTGAGCATCCTAATTTGATATTAGAAAAATAGCTCAGTACATTTTAATTTTATTTTCCCTTTAGAATACCATTGAATCATCACAAAGTTAACATGAAGGGCAAATTGGAGCATAAGGTTATCCCAACTAAACATACTAGTAGATAATCTTTAGTACTCTTTTAATCCTTGTTGGTGATGGCCTAATAGGCAATGAGTTTAGATAATTACTAATGGCCTTACTAAATTAATGTTGTTCAAGCAAGTCGAGTTCTTCTCTCTGCCAAAAAAACAGCGCAATACCAAGACATTTTCTTCATATGAATTGAGAACGGAAACAATAGATATGATGAAGATTGGAATTTTAAAAAATCCACGAATTTTTCACTGTTTCTTGTAGTGCACATTGACTAGAACAATTTTGTCAAGAGCTCTTCTGAAAGCAGCCATTGAAACATGGAGCTTTCACATGCCTAACTGAACAAAAACGACTTTGACTTAAAGCGAGATGTATATAACACATCAATAAGTTGAACACACCACTTAGAATTGACAAGGAAACAAAGCACATAAATAGATTAACACAACACATCAATGTGGTAATTCAAGACTAATTAGGTTGAACACAAATAAGATTAATTCTTCGTAATGCAATAGTCTATACTTTGGTAAACATTCCTAGGCTGATTATAGTAGTACATATTATGGAGAGGGTCTCTGGACTAGGCTTTAACATCTAAAGCACATCTAGCACATATGGAGGAACGGCAACAGTTCAATAATACATCTTAAGTATTTTTGTACAATCAGGTTCTATTCATCAAAATAAACACACAGGAACTAGTTTCATTTCATTTGAACTGGATCCTTATCAAAATACTTATTCAAAAAAGACACTTAGTAAGTCACACATAGATCATGAATCACACACAGATCATGAATCGTTTGAACTGGATCCATCCTGCCGGCAGGTCTTTCTTAGTCACACATGAATCAATTTGTTTGGTTTATTGTCAGCAACTGGATGATCGATTAATTGTTAGTCATGTCGGTTTGAGGCGCAATGATCCACCTTGTACTAGCAAATAAGGTGTTCAATCTTAGCAATTCAAAAGATTTTAGAGCAATGCAAAATAATAGGAATGAGCAAATAAGACTTACTACCAAAATAATAGGAATGTGCAATGTCGTGCAGAGAGCATTGGGTCTTGACACTAATTTTACCGAGCAGAACACATCACGGCGTTATGATTAAGCATGCATAGGAATAAGTAGAAACCACTGAAATTTAACAAAGCAGTGGACAAACTTGCCATTTGCATTTTCAGGAATAATTCAAGTGGTGTTCATAGAGTAGATGCAAAAAAAAAGTTGAATTACAAAGTGACACACCCAGTGCCCAACTACAATGCCCTCTTCACACAAGTGACACACCCAGTGCAGAGGCAAACCTCAATAATAATCAGCCAAACAAACATGACTTTCCAATTCAGTTTCCTCCTGATTCAAACTCTTGGTTCATAAGGACGAGCAGTAAACACAACAATTATAGAACTGTGATGATCAATGCATAGGAATAATCACAGGACCGAATTCCTTAGTGCACAAGAGGAATCTCAGAACTGAGCTCTCCGGCACACAAGAATATGCACTAAACTAAGTTCTCCTGTGCACAAGAACAAGTCCAGAACCGAATCTCGGAGGCTAGAAGTTCATCGGCCAATCTCACACGCAAATCACACCAAGAAAACAGGAGAAAAACCAAGACTAAGGAGCTATGGAAATCAAATCTGAGTTTTTCTTCACACTTTGAGAGGAAGGACACTAACCAAAATATACTGATATTAAAATTTACATCCATCCCGAACGTTGGTACTACTACTTCCAAAGATACTACTATCTACTAGTAAGTTGGTGCTACTAGTACTACAATACTACTGCTTGCTTTGCTACTACTACTACTACATCTATGAGAGCAAAGCAGAGAAGATAAGCAAAGCAGGTAGCAAAAGAGAGAAAAGGGAGAGAAACCTGGAGGTGAAGGTGCCGCTCGACCGCTGGCGCGCCTCCGCCCACGTTAGCGGCGTGCCCTCGATCGCACGGCGGGGCGCCTCCTTGGGGCGCGCGGGCGCAAGGCGTATGAGCTGCAGCGGCGAGCGTGACAGCGTCTTGGCCGGCGGGGTCGAGATGGGGCGGCTGGCCGGCAGTGGGGAAGTCGGCGCTGGCGCGGGGCGGGCCGGGGTGAGATGGCGGGATGGCCGGCGGTGGCGCGCGTGGCAAGCGCGACGAGAGGGGTAATGAGGGCACGTATGAGGCGCGAGGGGGAGAGGGTGCGTGTGGGTGAGAGGAGCGAAGAGAGAGACGACCGTGTGGGTGTTTACCCTCTGTTATATTCGTGAGTCTTCCTTGGCCCACAAATTTAATTAAATTTGTGGGTTTCTTTACAAACCGACGAATTTAAACATTTAAATTCGTGGGTTTATTGTTAGCCCACGAATTTAATTAAATACGTGGGTTTTTTAATAACCCGACGAATTTAAAATTTTAAATTCGTGGGTTTATTTTTGCGCACGAATTTAAAAAAAACCCACGAATTTTTCACTGTTTCTTGTAGTGTTTCCTTTAGTTAAATATGATTTTTTCACATTTTATTACTATAGGTCTTTTATTTCTATTTATTTATCTTTCACTAATTAAATATTAAAAAATGTTTTTCCTTTAAAGCAAAAAACCAAGAAAAACTAAAAAAATGCCCGAAAATGCAGTATTAAAATACATTCAAAATTTTAAGTTTTAATTCTCATTTTATTTGAATTTTGAGGATGTTACAATTTCTGATTTTCCAATTAATTTCCAAAATTCTAGAAATCAATCAGAGGCTGACATGTGGGTCCTTGGTCTATAGACCAAGTCCATGGACATAGTGCATGGTCCACGGTGAACACGACACACAATCTGACTCACTAACATGTGAACCCCACACGTCATACACATGGCTCACAGTAGACCTAATCTATTTTGGATCTAATTTGGCTCATAAGCTTGCGTGGCGCTAATCTGGCACTAACATGGCTGCCACGTTGGTATCTTCGTTAGTGAAGACGATGGCAATGATGTCGAACGGTGATGTAATTATGACGAACAACTGTCTAGCGAATGGCAGCACGGTTAAGCTTCCAGGATAGTGCAAACTGACGCGAACAAGAGTGCGAACATGATGCCCACCAGCATGGGAACCAATGGTCACCATCGGTGTGGATACGACGACAAAACCATGGCAGAAAACTCCGATGAACCGCGAAACTTCGCCGGCAGCTCCTCTTGATCACCGGGTCATACCCTTAGTACGAGCTCGATGCGGGTGAAGAAGATGACATGAACGTTGCGACCAATGACGATCTCTAGTGACAGTGAAGATCACGAAAGCGGCGGCGGTGACAACCTCTAAGGCGACCACGATCTCAAACAATGAGAAGGTGAGTACTAGATAGAACACAACAAGGCGAACCTAAGGATGTAGACCAACAGGACAAGGACTCACCAACAACGGCAGAATTCGGCGAGAACCTCGGCGGTAGTGCTCACGGAATACGTTGAATTCTGGTGAAACAACAGCAGGATTTGGTGGCTAGGGTTAAGCTTTGGATGAGGATATCTAGTCAGTGCACGGCACGAACATAGTGTCCAGGTCAGAGACGAAGAACAGTGTTTCCAGACAGATGGGCCCACCTGTCAGCGATACACACCTCGTGGGCTAGCGGGGTGTGTTGCATGTGAAGGTGGGCTGTGGATTGGGTTGACTAGACTGGAACCTTGAGCCGCCTGGGCTGGGTTTCGATTCAAATACATTTATAGTATTTTAATTTAGCTTTTCATTTTAGAAAATACAAAAAATGCAAAATACCCCAAATAAAATAGCAGATGTAATAAAAAAATTCCCAGAAAAATCTGAGAAATACTCCCAAGCACATGGAACCAAAAATAAAATAATTTTGATAATTATCCAGTTAAGCATTAATTATATTAAATTATTTTTTATTTTTGAAAGTCTTATATTAAGCTTTAATTATCAAATAAAATTATCCAGTTAAGCTCTAAAAAAAGACTTTTAAAGATGAAATTTTTGGATGTTATGTTACACAGCAGCCTCGATCTCTTTCCTTTTGAGCTCGACGGTTTTAAATGTGCCACCGAAACCGATGCTTTACAAAATTCAAGTGGCTGTGATCACCAGCAATTACTAGTAGATGTCAGATTGTCAGCCCTTGAAAGGCTCAAATGCGCTAAATCCGATGCAAGGCAGCCCTCACTTACACACGGACAGTGAGACAGAGAGGGCAATTACTCCTCTGCCCGGCCGCCCCTATTTAATTCTACTATTTACCGCCGTTTTTCTAATTATACTAACTACCCCTGCAGGTTTTTCCCCTGGTCAATTCTTATTTCTCAAATGGAATAGTGGAAGGTGAAGTGGTAGTGTACTGCTCCCACCATCTAAATTTATAAAAGGTATATTTGGAATGGCGTTGTACATAAACACAAGTTATATTTCATATTTTAATACAAAAGTAGTGTGATATTCTCTCTATAACCCTAATAAATATTCAATTTTACTTTATATTCTCTACATACATGCATATAACATAGTGCTTAGAGATAATATTTCCTCCGGTCATAAGTAGTTGTCGTTTTGAACTTTGATCCCTAAGTTCTATTATAATATATTTATAAAACCTAACAAAATTGTAATATTATAAAAGTATTTTCGAGATAAATCTACACATATGATATTCGTGTATCTAATTTAAATATTTTTAGAAAAAATATTGACAATCAAAATTGTAAAAGTTTAGATACACCTATGTCCAAAACGACAACTATTTATGACCGAAAAGAGTAATTACAAATAGTTTAGTTATTACCAATATCTCTTTCGTCTATGTCATAAGAGAAAATATATACTATAAATTTAGATGGAAACTTAGACTGAAGGAGTAGAATGGTCTACTACGTACGGAGTACTCTGTATGTTCTTCAAGCTTGAGTACGTACTAGTAAATTACTAGCTGTATAATGGAAAATTTCGACCAGTCTTGAACGATGTAAAATAAGTAGTAAAAGGAACGGGTACCTTAAAATGAGAGAAAAGCAGGCGTGCATCCACTCAAGATTACACCCACAAACGTATATACGAATCGATCGAGGACGACGAGACAAAAAATGGCGCACATACAGATGCATGCAGTGACTGGTTTTAGAAGCTTCACCCCGAGAGTCATAAGCTAGCGGCAGTGCAGCTGCAATGGAAGCGTGCGTTATCCATGGAAGAATCTTTTCCATCTCTTCCATCCACTGCACGGGGATCGGAAAGCGAAGAGAGCCAGCAGCTTATTGTTTGACCATTTCGGCATTCCCAACAAATATGCATGGATTTCCTAGCAAACTTACAAAATAAACTATACTCTATACTGGCCTACCGGTACGTTCAATTTTCAAAACGATTCGGGCCTTTTGAGGACGACACCATTTAAAAAAAGGGGGGATTCAAAAATCAAAACCGATCACGGTACAGTTTGCAAATGAATTAACTTGAAAATGTACTGCATGCACTAGGTACTTCCAGCAGTTTGGGCGTACCGGTACTAGTACAAGAAGGCAGAAAGGCCATTGAAGAACCACATCTAGCTATGGTCACGCTCATACACCAGTACTACTAGGCTACTAGCTAGCTAGCAAGAACATGTACAGCCATCACTCACAACGACGACGACCTGTCATCAACGTAACGTCGGATTCTCGCCAACTAATTAGATCATGCATGTACTGGTATGGCTTGCTACTGTACAAGCATAATGCGCAAGTACTCCATCTAATCACATCACTAATTAATCCATTAAATTTGTTGGTAATGTACCAGGCGCATACATACAGGCACATGAAGCTCTACATTGATGGTACTGTGCATTAAATATGTCTGGTAAACACGGGTCGGATATTTCCCGTCTAATCCGGAGTTGGATCCGGTTGAGATCGGACTCAGGAAGGGATTTGACTATCCGACTGGATTCGAGACGGGATCCGGATACTTGAATTCGGATTCGGGATCAGATTCGGAACAGTCAATATCCAGCAAATACGGGACGGGATCCAGATATCGTTTTTTTTTTCTATTCAGATATTCGGCAAGACCCAGCTCATTCATTTCATATTTTTCATAGTAGCCCATTTATCTTGACAAGTAGTTGGTTCTATTGATCCTCAAGTACGTAGCATATTATTTCTAATATATATGTCTATTAGGTTTAGTTGATACGTAACTTGCTATTATTGTAATGTACTCGTATGGTTTGATTCAGCATATATCACTCTATATATGTATGCATTACCCGTATATCTTTATCCGTTTTCGATTTGAATCCGTCACGTATCCGTTCCGCGTCTGTATCCCAAATAATCCCGATTCGTATCCATATCTGATTCCGAATCCGAGAAAAAAAAATGTTAGAATACGGAAAGAGTAATATTCACCCGTATCCAGGCCAATTTCACCCCTAGTCCTACCTGACTAAACCTTAACTTTTTAATTAGCCCCGGACAAACTTTTTTTTATATATATAAATATGATCTCTATCAGATAAATTTACAGAAATAACCTCTTTTTAATTACGAAAGACGCGCTACCTGCAGTATGCGTGAATCTCGGTAGGCTTTCCAACCCACCGCAGGGCGACCGACAGTCGCAACAACGCCGGGCCACCACGGCACCGCTCTCCCCGGCTCGGAAGGAGGTCCCGGAAAAGCGAACGGCTCATACCTACCTACCTACCAGCCGGCCGGTCAAGTATGCCGCTGTGTCTCCGCGCGTATGTATTCACAGCGGGAAATAGGCGACTGTGTGTGAGATTGACGTAACCGGCACTAATAACCAGCGCGCGGTCGGTGATCAGGCATGTCAATGTAGTAGTCGTAATTAGTCGGTGGAGTACTAGTACTGTATCGCGACAATTGTGATTAAAATTAAGTAGAAGGATGATTAAAAAGGAGTTCACTGATCTAAAAATGGATGTACTCTAATTAAGGGCATATAGAAATATAGAATACAAAATGCTTGTATAAGAGTGTTTAAAGATAGAGACTATAGCCACGCTATTTATAGTTGGTTAGATGCATGATAGATTATATGTTAATTACATATAGTTATATATATGTAAGTATATGCTAAGTACCAGTGCTTAATGAAGCGTAGATGCTTTAATGTAAACACTAGCTTTATCTATCAAGAAAAATCAGTACTCCCTCCGTTTCTTTTTATAAGGCATATTTGGTTTCGTTAGGACAAGACTTTGACCAACGATTACTTTATTAATATATCATTTATGCAATACAAAATTATAATTATATATAAGTACTTTTGAATACAAATCTGCTAATATCAATTTTTTGTCATAAAAATTATATGCTAATAGAGTAATTGTTGGTCAAAGCCTTGTCCTAACGAAACCAAATACGCCTTATAAAAAGAAACGGAGGGAGTATTTCGTTACTTTATACTACATATATACGTTCCTTGGACACATGGTACTGACAGTTTTCAGATATGGTGTCTATACTAGATATGTGCCCCCAATTAGCAGATATGCAACAAGTAAAACAGAGTAGCTGTGGTACTACTACATGAAAGACCGTGCATACGGGATAAATGCCGGAAAGAAGCTTTTTTACGTTACACCAAATACAATATAGATGGTTCTTTTTTGATATAATGAATGAGATTAGTTAATATTTATTTATACTTTCTAGTAATAAAGTAGCAAGAATATTCTTAACAGATCAATAGCCAGCTGGATCTGATTTCCAATTTCTACTTTTCTACTGCTCAGAGCGTAATGCACCGTCAAATTTGAGTTGCAGAAACATTCTGATGAATTGCTGTCTAAGCTAGTAGCTACCACTGGATTGAAGTGTCAAAAAGGTGGTAGCTACCATGGATTGGATTGAAGTGTCAAGCGAACTATCTCATATGTAGAGCCCTACAATTAATGTCCTATCATGCATCGGATCCCTCCAACCTACCGCAGGCTGTAAATATATATATATCCTGGTAGCAATAAATTAAAGAAAAATAACCTGAAAAAAAGGAGAGAAAAATTACGATACACCATGCATGTATATTACACCGGGTCACAGTATATTAATTAATCTCAGATCGATCTAATTTCAATCGTTGCTTGATTGATCCAATTGATCATTAAGCATGCAGAACATCAAGAAGCAAGTGTGTTGCTACTCCGATGATGATCAGCTGCCTTCTCCTCCCCGACGACGGCCTCCTCTTCCTCCTGATCAGACGAAGCAGACGAGCACGAAACATCGTTGCCATTACCGCCACCGCATTGCTCCATTGTTGCGGTGGTAGCTGTGACATCACCACCACAGGTACTGCTCGTGCTAGTACTAGTAGTACTCGCGCTGCTGCTGCTGCTGCTCATCGTCGTTGTGGTGGTTGCTGCGGCGGACGGCGACGTGGCGAGGCCGACGAGCAGGTCGACGAAGGCGCCGACGATGAGCGCGTGGTTGTGCTTGCCGTTGATCCGGAGGTACCACACCAGCATCTCCTCCAGCGCCTCCCAGCCGCGCAGCCCGTGCGCCGCCACCATCTCCTCCATGGACGCCCGGAAGTCCCGGTATGGGTCCTCCGAGTCCACCGCCACCGCCACGCTCTCCTCCACCAGCGAGGTCGAGGGCTCCTGGAGCTTGTCGTCCTCGGACAGCATCGCTGCCTTCGCCTCCGCCGGTGCCTTCCCCGGCGAGGCCACCGCCAGGATGGAGTTGGACGGCGGCCCCGGGTCGAAGAAGAAGCGGTCGGTTGAGGTCCGGCCGAGGCTGCGGATCACCGCCTCCGACCACTCCTCGGACCCGGTCGTGGTGGAGAAGCAGCTGTCGTCGTCCAGCACCCCCTGCCCCTCCTCGTCGTCGCCGTCGGCGGAGTAGTCGAAGTAGATGGAGTTGACCGTCTTGTACATTTCGCCGGCGGCCTTGCGGAGCCTCGTGGCTGCGGTGCTCCTGACGGCAGCAGCAGCAGCTGCAGTGGTGCAGGGCTGGTCGTCCGCACGGAAGGAGTTGGTCTGGGGGTTCCGGCAGGACGGCCACGCCCACGGCGGGGAGGGCGAGTCGGCGGCGGCGGCGGCACTGGGGGAGTCGACGAGCCTGGAGAAGATGGAGGTGAGGCCTTTCTTGCCCATTGGAACTGGATCAACCGGGCGGAAGGAATGGATCGATCAGTGAGCGAGTGGATGAATGAGCTCGGACAGGCAAGAGCGGGAGATGGAAGGCGTGTAGAGAGAGAAAGGTGGTTGAGGAGATGGAAGAGAGGGAGAGCGAAGAACATGGAGGATGGGGCCGTCGCTCATGTGCCTGCCCGTATTTATCTTCTCCAATCCTCCTCTCATCCTCTGTAGGTTGGAAAGAGAGATGTGTCACTCCCATGGGGACCTGCCGATCGAGCGGGTGTAGGTCAGTAGGTGTAATGCAATCGCCAAGTCTCTTTCTACTGTGCCGTGTACTCGTGTATACCGGAGTATCTTACGATCAGTATTTAAATATATAAAAAAAAATTATAGCATATTTATTTAAATAGTATAGTAAGAAGGTGAGGATACATATATGAGGAAGTATACGATGAAAGTAGATATACGGTGAAATCATAAAAAGTAGACAAACAAGAGCGTTGGATTGAACTTAACGGTTGAGATCTAGGTGGAACTCACCTCCTCCGCTTAAATACGTTTTGGATATAATCCCTCTAGAAAAATTACAAAATTCCACACTTCAGTGGAGATAGAATTCTACCCAGATCTGAACGATTTAAGATCGACACACCTATAAATTCCATCGCAAAATTTGACAGAATTGTTCTGTTTTCCACCAACTCTGTGAAGTTCTGGTTCCGGAGAAAACAATGATCGACACACGTATATAGTATATATATATATATACAGAGGCGGAGCTGCCGCCGGGGCCTAGGTGGGCCTGGGCCCCGGTCGGCACGATTAGCGATCATCTCCTCATATTCCTGCAATATTGCTCTATTTATTCGGCTAAAAGGGTTGCCAATAAATAATAATACTTGGATTCTATACCACATATATGCGGAGATTCTTTGCTGTATTAGAAATTAGGAATTACGCACATCGTGGTTCTTCTCGTCATCTCTTGATTCATTGTAGGTAGGTTGGTTGATTGACTTGATTATGCTATTTTATCCTATGTGTATTAGATGAAGAGATATAGCCATTTGCTGGTAGGAATTACGGTTGGTTGAATGATCTCATAATTTGTTATATTGAGCAAGATTTGTTTGCAAAGATAGACATGGAAGATATTTTACAGCATTTTCAGAATATGAGGACTCGCAAATATCAACTATCGCCTCATGTGAAATTGTTAGTGGTATGTTGTCATTCATAAATTCTTGCAAATTACAAGTGTTACATATTGTACTTATTATATAGTGAATTTGTAGAGGTTCACTTCATTCTTGGCCCCCTCCTTTAGAATTTTCTGGCTCCGTCACTGTATATATACCAAACTCCTGCAACTGAACTTTTTACTCGTATCCAGGGTTTTGTTTGCTAGTGCGACAGTACCCCCTCCATACAGCCTGGTCTGTGTGCCATGGTGACAACGTAGTTAAGACAATCTGACTGGTTGGTGAGAAACAGTAAATATTACATTAGAACACAGTACAGTACTAGTAACGTGCAAAAGATAGCCAATCAAGCCGAGCTGACGCTACGTGCAGACAAATCTATGGGCCGACGACTGCATGCCCAGGGTTGTAAAACGACGGAAGCAAGAACGGCAAAGAGCTAGCTAGGATGGCAACGTGTACTGCTGAAAGGAGATTCCCATGTTCCAATCCAGGGCCTGAGATGGACTTAAACCCAACCACAAGTACTACATCCAGATCGATCCAGGTGCGTGTGTTACATTTTTTATTTTTGTTTATGTACTGAAATTTATATTAAGGTACCGATATAAATTTTGCTACCTCAATCACCAAAATGTTTAAAAATGTCTCGTGCATATCTCTACTATTCTAAAGCAGCACTTGGTGGCAGTGGTCCGTTCTTCCCACGTCATTAATTGCCGTTTAATTGCCCTACTTAATTGCTCGCTTAATCGCTTCACGAAAGCGAAGCGTTGCTTTAATTAGCCAGCTTTCGCAAGAAACGAAGCGTTAAAGATAGATGTTTGATCTTGTGAAATAATTTTTTTATTTATTAATCTTTATATTTCGTTATCAATTTTGTTTTTCGTAGCAACGCACGGGCATGTAACTAGTTACTAGTATACTCTAATTGAGAGGTTGCATGCATGTGTGCTTCGCTTTGCATATGTAGTGTGTGGTGGTTTTGTCATGGCAAGCATATACATAATACATTCTGGGTTTTGACTTAGCTCGTAGTTTATGCATGCTTTGCTAACTTCGATATATTCCCTTCCGATCTTGATCCTTGCTTCATCGATCGTTCAAAAATGTCTAGAAGCTGTGATTGTCCTCCAACGGGTAGAGCTAGCTCAGACAAGCCAACGACGGCTAGTAGTAGTAGCAGCAGCAACATTTATGAACAAGATGCAAGCAAGAGAGATATGACGTTGTTTCTTTGAATCCTTTTGTCCACTTCTAATTAGGGGTGAGTATTTTTTAACCGTAACCGAAAAATCTGTTGGAATAGTCCCACATTGGTTGTGGGGAGGGCTTGAGCATGGTTTATAAGGGTGAGGGAGCATCTCCTCATTGAGCTAGCTTTTTGGGGGAAGATGGCCCAAGAGACCTTGGCCCGCTGCTCGGTTGGGCCTAACCTGGGATCCGGATGCGCTAGGTGTGGCGGTCCGGCTAACAAGTGGTATCAGAGCCCAGGGAAAGCCCAGGGGGCTCCAGGGGGCCTAGGTGTGGCCCGGGGAGCCTAGGTGTGGCCCAGGGGGCCCAGGGGTGGCCCAGGTGTGGCCCAGGTGGTTCCTAGATAATCTCGGCCCAATGTGTGAGGGGGGAGATTGTTGGAATAGTCCCACATTGGTTGTGGGGAGGGCTTGAGCATGGTTTATAAGGGTGAGGGAGCACCTCCTCATTGAGCTAGCTTTTTGGGGGAAGATGGCCCAAGAGACCTTGGCCCGCTGCTCGGTTGGGCCTAACCTGGGATCCGGATGCGCTAGGTGTGGCGGTCCGGCTAACAAGTGGTATCAGAGCCCAGGGAAAGCCCAGGGGGCTCCAGGGGCCTGTGTGGCAGGAGCCTAGGTGTGGCCCAGGGGGCCCAAGGGTGGCCCAGGTGTGGCCCAGGTGGTTCCTAGATAATCTCGGCCCAATGTGTGAGGGGGGAGATTGTTGGAATAGTCCCACATTGGTTGTGGGGAGGGCTTGAGCATGGTTTATAAGGGTGAGGGAGCACCCCCTCATTGAGCTAGCTTTTTAGGGGGAGATGGCCCAACAGACCTTGGCCCGCTGCTCGGGTTGGGCCTGACCTGGAATTCGGACACGCTAGGGTAGCGGTCCGGCTAACAAGATCAAACCAAATTAAGTGTAAAAATCAGTTTTTTTTTTTCAATTTTCGATTTATGCTTCGGTTTTTATTTTGTCATTATTTGGTTTTTGATTTTTTATTCTGAAAATGAATTAACCATACAAACCAACTAGTCAATTCCTATTACCCGTTTGTCCGTTCCCCATTCCCCCGTTCTTTATTCCCCATTCGCCATCCTCATTCCACGTTCCTTCACTTTCTCAGCACGTAGCCACCAACCCGACCTCCTCAGTCCCGACCAACTAGCCTCCACTAGACCACCCGCATCTCCACGCAGTGCGCCACCTCCCTCGCGGACTCCGCCCACACTGGGTTAGGCCACGGCGCACGACAATGGGGAGGGAGTGGAGCGCGGAGGAGGGGAGAGACTTGATGTCGTCAGGAAGGTCGGCGAGGAGGCGGTCAAAGGCGAGGGAGATGGAGGGGTAGGGGAACGCGGGAGGTGGAGGCGGTGCTCGTAGTGGCGAACAGAGGCGGTGCTAAAAGAGGGGGGATGGGTGCTCTATTAGCGAATGTCTCTGGCTTTGAATCCAATACGCACGGGGGAGAAAGCAAGAGGATCGAGGCGCTAGCATGATGGAGAAGGGAGCAAGCATGCCGCACGTGAGCAAGATTTCAGGTGTGGCGGCCGACAGCGAGAAGCCCCCGTGGCACCCCGCCGCTAACCTCTAACCCCCCGTTTAGTTTAACTCCTAATCTCAGAAACCGGATGAATATTTTGTGAATTGATCTTCTACAACTGGGCTGGGTCCACTCTGTAATTCACTTGCATGCCCACAATCTCACCCAATTAGATGTGGTGAATGGCGAGCAATCCAGTTATTGGGAGGAGGGATGGGTGTTGATAATTCGATTAACCGAAAAACCAAATTAATTAACCGAACCAAATTTTTTTAGCTAAATCATTTCGGATTTAGAATAGTCTATGATATGCATAATTCAGCACTACATAAATGATGTCTTGGATTCTAACGGGATTCCGCGTCAACCTCACGTGGCTCATCCTACTACTACTCTCGCCCAAAGCACACTTAACTTCAAAATTCTAACGGGATTCAGCGGATTTAACTTCCCGAAAGGTCATCCATCCTAGTACTACTCTCACCCAACCATGCTTAACTTCGAAGTTCTTATAGGATCCAGTACTTTAGTGCTGTTACGATCGCATGTGATGTGCAACACGTCCCTCTCCCCTTAACCCCGCAGAGCACTCAAACACCGATTTTAATGTCCGTACTCCGAACATGATTTGAGCTATATTTTAGTGGTGTCATACTCTGAAACGGGTACAAAACTTCGAAGGCCGTTTTGAGGCCCTAAACGATGTTGTTTTGGAATTCTGTCGATGCACCCGCACTCGCGCAAACCATCATTGAATGACCTTCTAATTTTCAAAGAACGCCACAATCGGAGTTACGAGTCAAAAGTTATGGCCATTTTACCAAACGTGTTCAGATTTCCTATTTGCAAACCGAATCAGGCTTGTTGCCCGAAAGTACAAGAACACTCTGATCAGAATTACGAGTCAAAAGTTATAATGTTTTTACTAATCGTGCGAAATATCTACAGGCGGTTTTATACTAAAACCGTTTGTGATATTGCTGATATCACAGACGGTTTCTAAATAGAACCGTCTATGATGACTACAGGAGTCATCACAGACGGTTGTATACTAAAAACGTCTGTGATATTACTGTATATTACAGACATTTTCTAAATAGAACCATATGTGATGTTCTCACTGACGGTTGCACTATAGAACTGTCTGTGATATTTTTTATCATAGACGGTTTATCAATGCTGTCTGTGATAAGTTGTCTAGTATAAACCGTTTTGTAGTAGTGATTATATTCTTTTAAGAGCAGAAGTCGATGGAATCTAGAACCGAAGACAAAAGCTATCACAACACATTGGTTAGAACGTAGCAGCTAGTAGTGTTAAACTGCTGCCTAGCGTGAGAGGCGCTACGAAGGAGCATCTTCATGCGGAATAGACGCGATGTCGCATGTCATGCGATTCCCCTGAATTTCTGGCAAGGATATATACATACAAACAAACGAGGTATCCGCACCTGACGACGTACTCGGCTGCTACTGCAACTCTGCATGTGCTAAACTGCTGCCACTAATGCTTTTCGCGTCTTCTGCTCGGTTTCTGTTCTCTCCATTAATTGTCTATATGGACACTTTTAAATGATTTATATAGTCATATATCGAAAGATCATGCATGTAGAGGTCAACATATAAATGTTCGTAAGTATTTGAGATTTGTTAGACTTATGTCCGTTTGTGTGAGTTATCCAAGAGCAGTGGTTGGGGTTTTGACTGGTTGTTGCCTTAAGTGATCGGATCTTGATTGGTCGTAGCCTTAAGTGGTCGGACATTGACTAATCGTAGCATTAAGTGGTCGGGACTTAACTGGTTAGATCCTTTAGTTGTTGTCACTACTACAGAATGACACATTACTATCGCTTCATCTGTGTCGTTTCTAAACTTTCACTACTACAAAACTGCACATAGGAGACGCCTATCAGTGGCGGTTTGTTTGGAACCGCCACTAATAGAAATATCAGTGGCGGTTTTTTAGCTCAAACCGATGCCAGGATCATCAGTGGCGGTTTTTATTTCGAACCGCCACAGATAACCGAGTATCAGTGGCGGTTTTTGGTTAGAACCGCCACTGATACTTCGAGCACTATCAGTGGCGGTTCTAACCACAAACCGCCACTGATACTCGGTTATCTGTGGTGGTTCGGAATAAAAACCGTCACTGATACTTGGGAACTATTTGTGGCGGTTCAATGTAAAACCGCCACCGATAATGGGCGATTTGTGGAGGTTTTATGTTAGAACCGTCGCAGATACTGTTATCTGTGGTGGTTTTTTGATAGAACCGCCACTGATAACTATAGTTACCTAATTTGAGTACTCTAAATTTCAACTAAGTGCTTGATTTTACCATGACATGGGTACTTCAAATTTCAACTAAGTACTTGATTTTACCGTGACATGGATACTTCAAACTTCAACTAAGTGCTTGATTTTACCATGACATGGGTACTTCAAATTTCAACTAAGTGCTTGATTTTACCATGACATGGATATTTCAAACTTCAAATTTCAACTAAGTGCTTGATTTTACCATGACATGGATACTTCAAACTTCAACTAAGTGCTTGATTTTACCATGACATGGATACTTCAAACTTCAACTAAGTGCTCTATTTTACCATGACATGGATGCTTCAAACTTCAAATTGGGAGCACTTAGTTAAAATTGGGAGCACCCATGTCATAGTAAAATCAAGTACTTAGTTGAAATTTGAAGTATCCATGTCATAGTAAAATCCATTGACAAGCACTTAGTTGAAATTTGAAGTATCCATGTCATAGTAAAATCAAACACTTAGTTGAGGTTTGAAGTATCCATGTCATGGTAAAATCAAGCACTTAGTTGAAATTTGAAGTACCCATGTCATGGTAAAATCGAGCACTTAGTTAAAATAGAGCATGACAAATTCAGAGTATGAGAATACTAAAATTAGTGTTCGGGTCCTTTGTGGGGTTAAGGAGGGGACACGTTATATTTCAAATGTGATCATGCCAACACTACGGTACTAGATCACATAAGAACTACGAAGTTAAGCGTGCTTGAAATTTGGAGTAGTACTAGGATGGGTGACCTCTCGGGAAGTGCTTGTATTTGTATTAAAATCGGTGGTAGAACTCATTAGTTAAGCGTGCTTAGGTGAGAGTATTACTAATTAGGATGGGTGAGGGGTGACCTCTTAGAAAATATCTTCATTTTGTGTTAAAATTGCCGGAATATTAAATATAATTATTTGTAGCGGTTTTTCTTCAGAACCGCCACAAATAATGCATTATCAGTGACGGTTTTTCTTTGTAACCGCCACTGATAATATTATCAGTGGCGGTTCAAAAAACCGCCACTGATGGCAGTTACGAACCGCCACTGATGTCTATTTTTCTAGCAGTGTTTTGACTTCAGAACCGATTGTGATAAGCATATTCCATTTGGAAATCTTGGTAACAGGTTATCACAATCGGTTCTGAGAGAGAACCGATTGTGATACGATAATAAGCCCAATCGGTTCTAGATAAGAACCGATTGTGATAATAATTTTGTTATCACAATCGGTTTTTATCTAAAACCGATTGTAATAAGTAGGTATTATCACAATCGGTTTTGGGAAGAAACCGATTGTGATGAGCACAGGGGTTATCACAATCAGTTCTTTTCCAGAACCGATTGTAATGAGAAGGTATTATCATAATCGGTTTTGGGAAGAAACCGATTGTGATGAGCACAGGGGTTATCACAATCAGTTCTTTTTCAGAACCGATTGTGATGATTTTTTGGCAACACCACGTGCAACCAAGAACGTACAGTTCATTAGAAACATAGTTTTTGTGAGATCCTCCACTCACACATTTCCCCTTCAGGGAAGAAGAAAAAAACAAACTCCAACACAGCCCGCTCTGCTTGAATCCCAACACAGACCTCTTGTGCCCTTCATTCATGCTTTAATATTTGTGCAAAACTTGTATTTTCGGACGATGAGCGATGCAGTCTGCTAGAATCCCAACTCGCGGTTCAACTCTCGACAATTTATATAGACACATGTAGTGATGCAAATTATATATAACATTATAGTAGCATGCATGCAATGAGATAATAATAATATATATACCATTCCACACATTATACTTGTTTTTTATCAAGAGGACATGAAACATTTTGACTTGGAACAACGAGAACATTAGAAAGATACAATGCACAAAAATATAAAAGAGATTCAAAATAGTGTAAAGGCAATAGAATAGATTTCATCTGCACTAGGCCAACAACCCTAATATATTAAACAAGTCTGTATTTCATTACAATATATCACCACATCCATTGTTTATAATTAGTAAACATATAAAGGGGTGCATTACACCTAATATATTAAATTTACTACTCGCGGCTCTAGCAGAGTAACCCAAGTCAACAGGAGTCATCCGAGTGACCCGAGTCACCCGAGTCGCCAGAGTCGCCGGAGACTACGCGGACTAGTGATGGTTCATCCTCCGATGATGAACCCGATCTAGACGACGCGCCCGGTCCCTATGGTGATCGGCGGCGTAGTACTCCTCCACCTTCTCCTCCTCCTCCTTCTCCTCCTCCTCCTCCTCCTCCTCGTAAAGTAAGTAAATCGTCGTCCCCTCGTCATCCTCCTCGTAAATGCCGTCGTCCTCCTCGTCGTCCCCTCGTAGTCGTCATCCTCCTCCTCCTCCTCGTCGTAAATGCGTCATCTCTGGGCGCTTGCTGCCTTTGGAGGCGCCGGATGGGGTGAGAAGCCGGGAGGGACGACGGATACAGTGGGCGGCGCGCTGTGAGGCGCCGGAGGCCGAGGCTGGCGGCGCTACTGCGGCGGTGAGGCAGTGGAGGAGGATGGAAGAGAGCGACTCCACGAGTCGTCGAACTTCTTGAGGAGATGGTGGTGGCGCTGCCATTGCCGGTCGAAGATGCAGAGAACGAAAGGAGGAAGACTTGTACCGATGTGACCAGGATGCAGAGAACGAAAGGAGTTATATGGTGTACGTGGTCCTGACTGATCATAGTATTAAGTGATCGGGCCTTGACTAAATGGTCGGAGTCTTAAGTGGTCGTGGCCTAGGATAGTCACAGCCTAAATAATCTAAGGTGGGATCTTTAGATGTTTGACTAGTCAACGAGCCTTGCCAGATTACTGTTGCATATTATTTTAAGCAATGCTATATGATGTTTTACTTATATAAGATGCTTGCAGGACTTCAAAACTAGGTCATGGTGAGGTGTAGGAGACCAGAACTAGGCTAAGAGAGCTTAGTTCCATATGCCAAGTTGACGCAAGAAGATGACTAAAGCCAAGGAGTTGTTGCAAACCGAAATGACAAGTGTTTGGATGATATTCTAACTTATGCCCTACTCATTGCGAGGGAGGATTCATTGGATCAAGGGTTCACGGGTGGAGTAGTAGTTAATCTAGTGTTAACGGTTAAAATATCCGTTATATTGTTGGGTCGTGGGTTAGCCCATGTATGAGTGGGGAGTGAATCTCAACCCTTGAGGTTTTTTGAGGGCCAAAAATATCATCTAAGGGTGAATGTTGCTCGTAGTGTGTTATAAATAGAGAGGTGGAGGGATGCCTCCACACCAATTTTTAGTGAAGGATTTTTTGTTTCCTTATGCTACATTGAGCTTTGCCCACCATAAAGTGTAACTTTATAACTATTCCTCTCTAAGCAATGCAAGATTCAAATTCATCCATATTCTAAAATTTATTTTATTTCTTGCATTTTTGCATTGTTTTTTCATGCAACTTGAGCTTTACTTCCCTTCCTTCTACCTTCTGTAGTTCTATTGGATCCAGGATGTGTAAGAGGTTGATAAACTTATCTAGATTATATCTCAACCCAGCAAGATCTATTAGAATGTATTCTTGCTCAAGTTACGCTTTGAACATCGTGTTCTTGGTGATTTTTGAATTTCCTCTTCTTCTATGTTCTTGAGTGGGGGGATGGCTATACGATTGATCGATGCAAATGTCGTGAGAAGGTCTTGTTCTAATCATTCGAGCATCATTTCACTTCCTCTTTGAAGATTTCTCAAGAAACCCGGTTTTTGGCTTGAGGAGGAAACCTTTTAAAGATCTTGTTTCTAAGAGTTTTGAGTTTGTTCCTTTGATAGTTTAACTTGGTATGACTTGTGGGATATCATTCATGATCATATTTAGTCCACAAGCAAGCCCAGATTGATGTTTGTGTTTTTGACCCGTTTTTGGTGCACCTTCCTTAAATTTGAAAAAGATTGAAATTTTAAGGTCAATGCATGCAAAGTTTCATTGATTTTGGATTAGCTGATCAAAAGTTACATAATTTTTGGTTTGAAATCGTGCTAATTTTACTGTTTATCTCGAATTTACTGTTCATTCGATTTTGCTAAGCTTTTGGTTGGCTCTTTTAGCTAGATAAGTTGTTTGAATTTCGGTCTTACATATATAAAAGCATGCACATCATCAATAAATAGTACTAGATACTACCCCTCCAACCCGTAGTATCTTAAGATATACATAGAGAACATCAAATAAATACATACAAGACATAGAATGTAGTTGGATACAACTCTCCTCCAGGGTTTCAAATTTCGTTTTAGGGTTTCATTTCGGCACCCTTTGAAATTGAAATTTCGGTGAGATCTCATTGTTTCGGATGAAATTCAAATGAAATCCAAAAAGCAAAATTCAAATCTGATTCTTTTTTGACCAAGATTTACTGAGATCTCGGTTATTTTTAACCGAATGAAAATTGGTCAAAAAATCATCAACAATTTTTGAAATTTTGGTCCCACATGGAAAACGGCGTGAACAATCCAATCCGGTCAAAAACCAAAATTTTGGTCAAATTTACCGAGATCTTGCCGAGATTTTAGGTTACTGTAGCGCTTTGAATTTTTTTTTAGAGTTTTCTTAATTTTGTCGGGATTATGAAATTGGGAGGGGTCCGAGATCCGAGATTTCGCCGAGATTTCACAAAATCTTGATTAGATTTCATTCCCTGCTCTCTTCTCAACAATGCTTTTGTTGTCCTTTGGTTTGTAATAAATAACTTATATCTCTCTTTTCTTTAATATTCTCTCCATTTAAATATTAATTTTAAATGATATATTAAAGAAACTGTTGATATAGAAATATTAGAAACATTAATTATAGATGGTATGTTAAAAAAACTACTGATAAGTGGCGTACGATTCCCTTCCGAATGGATTCAAACAGTGAATCTCTCTAGAAAGATATTCTCTCTCCAATCCCTGCACAAATTCCCTTGAGGGGATGCTGTTGGAGATAGTAGGAAATAAAGGGAATGAATATAGGGAAGGAAATGGAATGAAGGGAAATTGCTGGAGATAGTTTAACTACTTTTAGTCGACGGAAAGTAAATAAAGTAGAAGCGAGTTGATTGATTTGTCGTGTGTCCTTTCGTCTTACCCACTCTTGCAAACACATGATTCGTATCAGTCTCAATTTCTAAAAGATAAATTTTACGTACTTTGAACCAATGTTGGTTAAGACTATTATCCATGTTTTAACCTTATCTTCCTAAATTGGTTACACCTAGAAATCTTGGTGTCAACAGTTGGATTCACATTATCGACTGCTATCTCCATTTGGAATACATATCTCTACTATTATAAAGCAACAGTTGGTGGCAGTGGTGAGTTCTACCCACGTCATTAATTGCCCTGCTTAATTGCCCTACGCAAAAAACGAAGCGTTGCTTTAATTAGCCAGCTTTCGCTAGAAACGAAGCTTTAAAGATAGATGTTTGATCTTGTGAAATAAGTTTTTTATTTTTTAATCTTTATTTTTCGTTATCAATTTTGTTTTTCGTAGCAATGCACGGGCATATAACTAGTCATCCTAACTTTCAAATTTTGTTCTTAAATACTATCATTCTACAATTTTCAGTAACTTTATATCGCTCTTTGAGACTCAACCATCACATAATTATCGAGTTGAGGACCAAATTAAGTAACCATGCTAGTCTTGCAGCACATATATATGATCGAGAGCAGATGCATCATCATTTTGAGATGGATGTCTCCCGAACACCCAACAGGCAAGGCACCGTGATCACATGGCAGTTGACCATAAGTATGTATTGATCGGAGTATATGTAGCAGCACGCATGGGATATCATTTTCGTGTGTGCAGGAAGGGAAGAGGTACCAGCATTTATCTAATCATCCTGCGAAGGGGTTAGAAAGAGGGCAGGAAATATCAGTTTTGTGGTGCTACGAGATAATTGGCTATTTGTTCATCTCATGTCTATTAATAAGATTCATTTGAAATACGGTGAGATATATTTTTGGTTTGAGATGTTTACCTATTAATGTTGAACACCTATTTGGTAATTGATTGATTTGATTCAGGGGCCAATCCAAGAAGATATTGTTGGTGGGAATTCCAGCATTGTTGTGGGCTATCTGGAAAGTGCGTAATATAAGCGTGCTTCAAAAATGAATACTATGTCACCTGTCAGTCGCTGCCACGTGGCGCGACTGATCCATTTCGCTGCCACGTGGCGCGACTGGAGGCTAGTTTTGTAAATTTTTTTATTTCGGATATATTCTTGAAATTTAAAAAAAAATATCGTAAATTGGGAGGGTTGTTGCTTTCTTGCAGTGGACTTCTTCTTGGTTGATAAAACAAAACTGAATGATTGTAAGCGCGATGTTGATAGGAATGAATTGTTTGACGTGGCCAATTCATGGTTGTTCCCCGTATATCATTGCATTTTGCTCGTTTCTTTCAGTCGAGCGCTGTGTATTATATATAGATAGGTGCTTGATTTGATCCGGCCGGGTTGGTACCACGTTTTCGTCGCGCATGTATACGTAGCACGCATGTGCCTACATCGATCGAATGGTCCAAGAATTAATTCCTGCACACGACGTCCGCTTCAAAGAGATGAAAAATCGAAGTCACGTATACATGGACGTCCATGTACCATCTACATCGCACATTTTCTTCGAGATCTGTGTACAAGGGAGAGGGAAATACAAAACAAAAAATTCTTACGAGTGAAGTACATGTTTCTTCTATTTTTTTTAATAATATATTCTTGTAAATAATTTTACAAAAATAATACGTCGAAAAGGAAAATAATAAAAATATTCCGTCGCCATTTTAATTGACGACGGAGGTCTGGTTTGTCGTGGATTAAATTTGGTGACGTATTATTTTACCATGGATTCATTATTTTGTTGACAAATTAAGCTGAGGTCTTTGTCATCATTTGAATTGGCGATATGCTTTATTACCATTTTAAATGGTAGATATATTTTTGTAATTTTTCTTCTCGACGTATTATTTTTGTAAAATTATTTTAAAAAATATATTATTTTTTATATAAAAAAAATCCCATGTCTATCTCTCCACCCAATCCCTCTGCCTCCCTCGCCTCCGGCGGACGAGCGGTGGTGAAACCGGCGAGCCGAGGACGGTGAAACCGCGCGCTACCGAGGAAACCGAGGAGAAAAGCTGATAAAACCTTCCTCCATGCCAGCTTCGCGGTGGTATTCTCCGTCACCGACCGGTAGCCCCGGCGACGAAACCGCCGGATCTGAGCTTGGGGGACGCGGATCTGGTGCCGGCCGTCGCCTGCGGAGTCGGGGAGCAGGAGAGGGAAGGCCGCCGACGGTGGAGGGGTTGGTCGAAGGAGGTGCATCCAACGCCGCCGCCCGTTGCTTGGGACCACACGGGAGAGATGGAGAGAGATGCATGGACGTTACGTACGCAATTCGTATATACAGATGTATTTGGTCCCCTCCTCAAGTCCTTGCACGAATCTTGGAATGCATCAACAGTTGAAGATGTGCATGGACACCCACGCATACACGGGGAAAAAAACCACTCTCTTGAATCTACTGCGATTTTATCAGACAGCGATCGACTTCGCAGCGAGATATGACTTAATTTTCTGACAAATCAGTCGTCCTGATTACAATACTTAGATTCCGTTTGGGCTAAGAATCGAACCGAAAGCTTTACTGTAATCCATAAAACCCAGCCAAACGAGCTAAAACTCGGAACGATTCTCCTTGGAATGTTTCTTCTTTTTCCACGCCGTGGCTGAATCACCCTCAATTCTGTTTCTACTAGTTTCTACTAGAATCTGGAACCGTACCAAATGGTTTGCAGAAAATAATTCTGATTCTACCTGAAACGTTTCTACCAAGAATCTGGAACCGTTTCCGTTTCTACTAGAATCTGGAACTGTACCAAACAGGGCCTTAGCGAACGGCACGTACCGGATACGGCTAACCCTATACAATACTGGCAGCGTGCGTGATTTTATTCGCTCTGCTGCCAGGTAGAGCTCAGCTTTCGTGTGGCGTAGGTAGCACATATTCGACGATTATTTTTGCTTATTAGTTCTTTTTGGAGAATACATTCGACGCGACGCTGTGATGCGCGCAGCATGTACGTATGGAGTCTCTATTAACTCTCCAGTCACCGTCGCATGGTCGGTCGTACTAGTAAGAGCATCTCCAGGAAGGGCCCCTAAAACAGGGTCTCTATTTTGGATTTAGGGGCTCCCCCTATTTTTTGAGGCACTGTTTTCAGAACACAAGTCCAGCAACAACCCTTAAATCTCAGCCCCTATTTTACTTTTTCTCCTATTTTGACATATCCGCTATGTATAATCTTCATTTGACACCACTAAAATTCAATCAAAAATATTTGTAATACATAAAACATAAGCATATTAACATTTACAATTTAAAAACATGATATTTCAAATTTAAATTTAAAATTTTCAAAACATGATAAAATTTTCGAAGCCTCTCATGTATTTCTCTATCTTTAATAATAGGGGTTGTACTCGTGTCCCTGGGAATTGGGGCTGAGGAGGCAAATTTAGGGGCCTCCTAATTTTAGGGGCTTGAGTTGGGGGCCCCTGGGAATTAGGGCTGAGGAGGCAAATTTAGGGGCCCCCTACTTTTAGGGGTTTGAGTTGGGGCCCTGCTGGATCTGTTTTTTTACTACACTCCCTATTTTAAGGTTTAGGGGCTGGTTTAGGGGCTCTGCTGGAGATGCTCTAACGCCCGGTGCCGTGTCGCGTGTGCATGTTTACGCTGTTGTACCGACGCATCCATAACGTCTCTCCAATTTGGAAAACAACTTGCACTTGGACGTCACTCGCGGTTAGAGGTGGGCACTTGGGTCGGACTCTTTTGGGCCGGCCCGAAGCACGATGGGATGGCACGGTGCAAAGCACGGCACGGCACGGTTCCGTGCCGGGCCGAAAGACGCATGACCGGTGTCTTGGACCGGAACCAGGCACGACGGGTGGCACGGCGCAAGACGGCTTGATTTAGTAGGGCCGTCTTCGGCATGGTACCTAACGAACGCGAAATCACGGATTTAGGCCTAAAAGTTGGCATATATTGTTGATTCAGGGCATCTTCAAGCATTGCATTTATGTTTGACATTTTGTTGATGTGATTAGTCTCTTATGTAATTAAAATAGGTAGTTTAATAGTAGTGATTTGTTTTATTTCTTTGTTCGTCACAATAGTAAAAATGAGTCGGGCTTGGGCGACAGACGGCACGGCGAAGCGTAAATGGGCGGGTTTGGGCTCGCCAAAGGTGAGTCGGTCAAGCCGCGACGGCTAAGTGACGGCACGATGGGCCGTCGTGGCACGGCACGGTTTCGGCTCGAAGCACGATGGGCCCGGGCCGGGCCGGCACGACGCCCACCTGTACTCACGGTCAAGGCAAATGCATGCGGCCGAAATGCTTGCCGGATAGATACTACTAGTTCATAAACCTGGTGAAGGATTTTTGCACTATATTTTGGTCACTGCACTCTCTCCCTTGGTAAATAATTACTTCAACTTACATAGAGTTTTGAATACTGTTTGCACCAAAATTCGGCATGTATTGAAATCGGTCTAAAAATAGAAAGAAAAAGTATTCGTACAGAAAGGAATCGGTAAACGACTCGGAAAAGGAATCCGTTCCTAAAAAAGGAAAGGAAATCGGATAAGAGGCCGATACGGGTAAATACGCCGTATCCATGTGCGACTCGGATCGGCCAGGCGTGTTATAAAAGGGGGTGGGCGCCAAGCAAAGAGAATCAATCAATTTTCCAACAAAACCTACTTTTACAAGTCTTTTCTTTTACATTACTTTAGCTTCATAGATTTCTCTGCAAGTCGACGGAATCAACATAGTCAAGATCGCCGATTGTTGGTTTTTGGCCGATTTCACCCAGGTTTGATTTGCTTCGTTTTGTTGCGCATCGCCTTCCCGAAGCCGATTTTACCTATATCCGGATCAACTGTAACCGGTTGATCTAGTTATCTCCTAATCGGTTCTTGCCGACTAGCGAAAAGCCGATAGATCTTTGTTTATCGGCTTTGATCGAATTACAAATTCTACCTTGTCGATTTCAGGTCAAATCGACCGCACGCTCTGCAAACCGGTGTTTGTCTTGTGTGTTCGAGGCCTAAAACCCCTTCACGCTTTTGGCGCGAACATATTTTGGCACGCTTTGGTGGGACCAACAAAAGAATGTCGCCAACCGACAAGCCCGGTCACCGCCGATATCAACATCGATGCTATAATCGCGCGCCTCGGATGGCCGATTTAACCCACGAGCAACGGAAAGAAATCGAAGACCGAAGGCGGCTCGAGGAAATGATGCTACGGTGCTTCGAAAAACGCGCCGTGGCGTTACTCAAAAGATTGCACTCCCAAGCATCAATATCGGAGATTCGTCATCTGAATCGATGGCCGATACGCACTCCGCTCAAGCCGATTTATCAAGTATGATCGAGCAATCTGTCCATCACGCATTGATTAACCGGTCATCGGCTCTAGTATCCACATTAAAGCCAATGATAGAAAATAGTGTGAAAACAATTGCTCAGGAATTAGCCGCTGCCTGGAAACACCGCTAGATCCACCACAAACCATCCCTACGCACCAGTATATTCCATAACGCCCAACACCAACACAAGAACGTGTCGGCTCATGCACCTATTATGACGCCGACTCGACCGACTGTTTTGAAACCAAGCATACAGAGAGATGGATTCACACACTACCATGGGCACACGGATGGGGCCAAAATAAGCGCATCAAATCAATCAGATGGACCCTCCAATAGCATCGGGATATCGGCCTATCAGCCGATCGAAGCAGATGTGTTCATTTGTCACGGGGAGCCACAACCATGAAACAAGCGCCATATAGAGTAGTGCCATACGCACCCATACCCGATGCATTAGGTTTTAATCGTGATTATGACACAGTGCCAAGACCTCCTGAGGTGCGATTCGGACAAAGACCCGAGTTTGCACTCGGGGGGCAGGGCACGAATGAGAATGGGCAATGTCCGGCTGCACCGCAAGCCGACAATGTTAATTGGGCAGAACAAATCGCCAATGTTTTGAGAGAACAGTTTGGCTTACAGCCCAGAGGAAGGGTAATCGGCTATAGGAAGCCGTATCCCGATTACATAGACCGAATGCCATACCCCCACAACTTTAGGATACGGACTTTGCTAAATTCTCAGGTGATGATTCTGTTACCACAATTGAGCATATCGGACGGTTTCATGGCTCAATGTGGGGAGGCGCTGATCCGATGGGTTAAAAATTAGATTGTTTCCTTTATCATTATCCGCCTTTGCATTCACTTGGTTCACAAATCTACCACCTAATTCAGTTCATATATGGAGCGATTTAGAAAGCCGATTCCATGAGTACTTCTTTTCGGAACTATGGAGCTTAGGATTTACGATCTTAGTTCGATCCGGCTGTAATGGCGAATCGGTCTCGATTATATCAAGAGATTTGGGCGTCTGGAATAGGTGCTCTGATGTAACATTACCCGACGATCAATTGGCCGACCTAGCGTTCCAAGGGTTAATCCCTCCATTAAAAGAGAAGTTGTCAGGCCAAGAATTCCCGACCTAGGCCACCTTACTCCATCGCGTATCGGCACATGAGAGCCGGTATCACGAGAAATCAAAGGGTTTAAAGATAGATTTAAACCAAACAAAGAACGAAAAGGCCAAAATAAACATGATAGAATATAGTTCGAGCGATACCTCCGAGGACGAAGCAGAGGTGAACATAGCCGAAGTGGGCCAAAGGTTCTAAAAAGCCACTCGTATGCTCTCTACTTAAGCCGACAAAGAATAAGGCGGAAGTCAAGTACTCGTATGATGTGTCAAAGTGTGACAAGATATTTGATTTATTACTACAAGAAAAACTCATAAGGTTACCAGAAGGGCACATCATACCATCTACGAGGAGATTAAAAGCGAAGGTATTGCAACTGGCATCATTCATTCTCCCATAACACTAACGATTGCAATATTTTTCGACAACAGATTCAATCGGCCATCGCCGATGGTAGGCTAAAATTTGCGGAAGAATCGGCTATGCAGATAGATATGAGCCCTTTTCAAGTCAACATGGTTCAATGTTCACTTAAAAGAGAGGCCTTGAAGAAGATAAGCCAGGTTAAGGGAGTTGTATCGCGAGACGAGGCAAGGCAGATCACTATCGGTTCTATACAAATAGAAGCCGATAGGAATGGACAGAACTCGAGAACAGTAAAACCAAGAGGGGACTTGGAGGTCGGCAAATGGTATCGGTGAGAGGGCTCCAAGAAAAACCGATTTCAAACCAAAGCCGACCTTCTCACAACTCCCGGGAAGTATGAAAGGGTAAGTCGAAGGTGTGACCCTCAACGCCACCGTAACTTGCATCAACTAAGGCAAAAGAGGGACGGCGTTGGCGGCCAGATATGTCATATCGGCCAGCTACTGAGGAAGAGAAACATCGACAATGTCCCTTTTGGCAGTTTTGCTGGGAGAAAGGGATGACCTTACCAACAGTAGTGTCTTGTCCTATGCAACACTCAGCTGCATATCGGCCAAACCGGTCTGTAAAAGATAGGTTGTCTAGACCGATATACAGTCATCCAGATATGAGCAGTAGGCCGATCCATAGAAGGTTGTCAACATCAGAGCAAGGCGAGTCCTCCCAAAATCAAGAACTATCGGCTAACACGGGTAGAATGGAATCCGACAGCGAGATGAGCAATTTAGCTGGAAAGATACGAAAGCCGATAGAACCTAAACCTAGGTGGTGCCCTCAGGTCTTAGCAAATCACAACGCTGAAGGCTTCAAATGATTGAAAACACAAGAAGAAAGGGAGGCCGAAAAGGAGAGCGAGAGGGATCGGATGTTCAACAAATTAAGACCGGTACCAATTTTGAAAAAGGAGTGGAGAAAAAAGGAACAAATCGATAGTGATTCAGACCAATCGATTGAATCCGGTTCTCCGATGATCCGGGATGATACACCACCGATGGACATAAACATGGTATTCGCTCTACCTGCCGAGTTCAAAACCGAGGAATCGGCTGAGGAAGTGTTCGCCCAGTTATGTCTCGGAGCACCAGACGCTGTGTTCGAAAAGCCACAAGATATGCATCGGCATCTGAAACCATTATATCTAAAAGGGTATATTAATGGCCGACCGATATCTCGTATGTTGGTCGATGGCGGGGCGACAGTCAATCTGATGCCGTTAAGTACTTTCAGAAAGTTGGGTAAAGCCGATGAAGACTTGATCAAGACCAATATGGTGCTAAATGACTTCACGGGAGATCCAACCGAAGCTAAAGGCGTGATGGTGTCAGAACTGACAGTCGGTAATAAAACTTTGCCGACTGCATTTTTTGTGATTGAAGCCAAAGGCAATTACAGCGTGCTCCTTGGGCGGGACTGGATCCATGCCAATTGTTGTATACCATCAACTATGCACCAAAAATTGGTGCAGTGGAACGATGATACAGTAGAAGTCGTACCGGCCGACACATCGGCTCACATCGCCATGGCTAGCCCTGATACCAATTGGCCACACGAAGAAGCCGAGTGTATATCAGGAAAAGCCTTGGACAATTGCGATTTTATCTGCGTAGAGAAGTCAGGATTCAAGCCGATCAGCGTCAAACCCAACACGTTTGATCGGACAGACAAAGTAGTAAGAAGATGGAGTACAAGACACTAGCAAAGCTACAGGAAAAGGGCAGGAGCTATCGGCAAACAGAATACGAAGAAGCTGTTGAGGATTTTGAAGAAGAAAGAAAAGGGTTAGGATTTACTTCTGCCGATTTGCTCGAAGAGATTGATATTGGGGAAGGTGATAGCAAAAGACCAACGTTTGTAAGTGCTAAACTAGAACCCAGTTATAAAGCAAAGTTGGTCGAAATACTCAAGAAGTATAAGGATTGCTTTGCATGGGAGTATTATGAAATGCCGGGTTTAAGCCGACAGCTAGTCGAACACCGGCTGCCTATAAAGCCTGGATATCGGCCGTTCAAACAGTACCCTAGGCGGTTCAATCCTGCATTGTATGGCGCTATAAAGGAAGAAGTAGGACGATTGCTAGAGGCAAAGTTTATCCGGCCTTGCCGATACGCTGAGTGGGTCTCAAACATCGTCCCTGTAAAGAAGAAAAATGGCAAACTTAGGGTATGTGTCGATTTTAGAGATTTAAACAAAGCTACACCAAAAGACGAGTACCCAATGCCTATAGCCGATATGCTTATCGATCTTTGCATCCGGGAATAAAATCATAAGCTTTTTGGACGGAACGCCGGATACAATCAGATATTTATGGCGGCCGATATATCCAAGACGGCTTTCGATGTCCAGGAGCTTTAGGGCTATATGAATGGAAAGTTATGACCTTCGGTTTAAAAAATGCGGTGCTACTTATCAACGTGCTATGAACCATATTTTCCATGATTTGATCGGCAATACTGTGGAAATATACATTGACGATGTAGTAGTAAAGTCCAAAGAAGGCGGCAACATTTAGCCGATTTGGAAAAAGATGTTCGAAAGCACAAGGGTGCATGGGTTAAAAATGAACCCTCTCAAATGTGCTTTCGGGGTATCTACCGGGCAATTTCTTGGGTTTACGATTGCATGAAGGAGGAATTGAAGTAAACGAAGCCAAAGTAAAAGCCATAGCCGATACTAAACCGCCAACAAGCAAAAAGGAGTTGCGGTATTGATTGGAAAAATCAACTACTTGCGACGTTTCATCTCAAACTTGTCGGGCGTATTCGGTGCTTTCACACCGCTGAAAATTAAAGACAACCTAGAGTTCAAATGGGGAGCCGATCGACAAAGAGCCTTCGGCGACATAAAAGGTTATCTGATGAGTCCACGGTATTGACCGCGCCAAAACGCGGTATACCTTTTAGACTATATATATCGGTGAAGGTGATTCGATTGGAGCAGCTTTTAACACAAGAAGCCGATAGGAAGGAACGAGCAATATTTTACTTAAGCCGACGTCTTACGGATGCGTAAAACCAGGTATCCCTAGTAGAAAAATTATGCTTATCATTGTATTTTGCTTGCACCAAGTTAAGACATTATATGCTAGCTTCCAAATGCGTCATAATATGCAAAACCGATGTAGTTAAATACATATTATCAGGCGCCAATCCTGTGGTCGGCTTGGTAAGTGGGCATATGCCTTAACAGAGTTCGAGTTATCCTATGAGTCGGCTAAATCTGTGAAAGGACAAGCTGTGGCCGATTTTATCACAGGAAGTGAAACATTAGTGGGAACAACTAGTGTAACTCCTTGGCAGCTGTATTTTGATGGATCTGTGTGCCAAGAAGGCGAAGGCATCGGTGTGATATTAGTTTCACCTAGGAAACAAGAGTATGGCTTCATGTATCGGCTAAATAGCCGATGTTCAAATAATCAAGCAGAATACGAAGCATTACTAAGGGGTCTACAACTGTTAGATAGCATCGGAGTGAGAGACGTCGAAGCTTTTGGAGATTCGATGTTAATTGTACAGCAAGTCAGAAGAGAATACCGATGCAATGATGATGCACTAACCCAGTACTTGCATCAATGCCTCGGATCATCGAGATGTTCACTACATTTTCCATAGAACATATCCCGGAGAAGCTAATGATAAAGCAAACCGATTGGCACAATGTGCATCAGGGTACAAGATTGAAAGCCGACAGGGACCAATCGAGCTAAACGTTTGGCCGATTTTATGTGTTCACCCTGTCGACTGGAGAACAGAGATAAGGGATTATTTGTCAGATCCGGCCAAGCCGACCGAGCAAAAGGTCAGGCGCAAAGCACTCAAATATGTGCTACTAGAAGATGTATTGTACTTTCGGACTATGGAAGGTCTGTTGTTAAGATGTCTGGGAACCGAAGAAGCCAAAGTGGCGATGGGTGAAGTCCATGAAGGCATTTGTGGATCACATCAATCGGCCCATAAGATGAAATGGATACTGAGGCGAACAGGATATTTTTGGCCGACGATGTTGGAAGACTGCTTCAAATACTATAAAGGGTGCCAAACGTGCCAAAAGTTTGGTAACATCTGATCGATAGACATCGGCTTTGCATCCGATCATCAAGCCATGGCCATTTAGAGGATGGGGTATAGACATAATCGGCCAAATATTTCCATCATCCAGCAAAGGACATAAATTTATCCTTGCAGCCACAGATTATTTCTCAAAATGGGTTGAGGCTGTACCACTCAAGAAGGTTACTAGCAAAGAGCTAATCGAGTTTGTAAATGAACACATCGTCCATCGGTTTGGAATTCCACTGAGACAATAACTCTTGATCAAGGGACCGTGTTCATGTCCAACGAGTTCAAAGGTTTTGCGGAAAGTCTTGGGATAAAATTACTCAACTCCTCCCCTTATTACGCTCAGGCCAATGGACAAGCCGAGTCGTCGAACAAGACATTGATAAAACTAATAAAAGAAGAATTGAGGAAGAACCAAGGAAATGGCACTCAATACTATCAGAAGCTTTATGGGCTTATCGGCTATCTCAAAGACGGATCAACTAAATTGTCACCTTTTAGGTTGGTATACGGACAAGAAGCCGTTTTACGTGGAAATCAACATCGGCTCAAGAAGGCTATATGAGCAAGATAAGGCATCGGTAGATGAATACAAGCAGGCAATGTTCGACAATCTGGATGATTTGGTTGAACTAAGGCCGATCACACTAGATCGGCTTAAAAGGAACAAAGAGATGGTTGCCAGGTCGCATAACAAAAAGTGATTTTAAATCATTCAATCAAGCCGATTTAGTATGGAAAACCGTGTTGCCGATTGGGTCTAAGGATAACCGATTCGGCAAATGGTCTCCAACATGGGAAGGGCCTTATAAGATCAATCAGTAGGTTGACGGGAATTCATATATATTGGAATCCTTAGAAGGGTTCGTCCTACCTAAAGCAATCAATGGAAAGTATCTCAAGGCATATCACCCAAGCATATGGGTCGGGTCCTAACTACAGAGAGGAAGGCATCAGGGATCAATGACAAGCACATGCATATAAAATCGGTCATACAAAGACCGAGTCGATTTAAAACATCCATCCACAGTTAAAAGTTTACAAAATCGGTGCACGGTAGATCAAATAAAAGTTCAAAAGACGTCATCTCAAGTTTAAAGCAATATTATAGAGATTGGCCACAATCGATCAAGAAATCAAAGACTAGTGTAGTCAGGCCGGGCAAATGGGCTCCCAAAGCCGATAGGGCACGCCGCCCTCTACCGATGGTAGCTTGAATCTTTGTCTATTAATTGTTGATCAGCCCTTGCATCGCCGGAGGCCAGGACTATTTTGGCCGATTGGGTTTTGACTTGTGCAAAGACCTCGCCAATCTTCTTCCTCTCGGGCGGCCGGTGAAGATGTAGATCTGTAATGCCAATCGGCATTCAGCAAGTTCTTTGTGACCAAGGCCAACTGTTCTTCAAGTTTGATCTTGGTCGACTCAGCTCTTGAGCCTGCTCTTGGCCGATTTTAGCACTGAAGACTGGTCAAATGCACTCTTTCGAGACTTGGCGTCCGCTATGAGCTTGTCCAAAATCTCTTGATCGGCTTGTTGAGTCTTCCTCTGTTCAACCTCGGCTTGGTGATGCTACGCCCCGACGAGTGTCCAAGTGGCATACCTCTAGCGAAGGCGTTCATAGCCGCAGGAGGAAGATCGGCTTGCACGGCCGCCATAGCATTCCTCGAGAGGTTGCGTATTGGCGGAAGAGCTGCCTCCGGCTGCAACACTTCATCAAGAAGACGATTGAGACGTTCTTGCATACGGTTCAGCGATGACGCGGCAGATGCCGGGCGCAGAGGCAGCAATGATACGTTGAATGTCGGTAGGATAGTCGTCGATGGCCAACATACGGGTCGTCGAGCTCATCCAAAGAGAAGCCTAAGAGATCGGCTAAGTCCATCGGCCGGGTCGGGTCGAAGCGAGTTTGGAGGTGACGGAGCAGGAGCCAGAGCCCGGCAAGACCAAAGACATCCGTCTGGGTCTTCTCTGCATCGGCTTCTAACAACTGAACGGAAGGAGTTTCCTGAGGAATGCGTTACGATAAGATGCGTTACGATAAGATAAGGAACGAAAACAAGGGTCAAGATAAGGATCGGAGCTAACCGCGATGAGCCGATCGATCGGGGATCTTTGCCGCATCACGACCGCAGTTTTGGGGATCGCTTGATGGCGACTCTCACGGCTCTTCTTCTGCGAAAATTATAAACATGGGGTTAGCCGACACAAGCATGAAGACTTCGCCTACAAAAGAAGTGCAGCAGAATTGACGATACTTTTGGTGCATTTGGGCGGCAAGGTCAGTGATGATGGGCTATTAACCCCAACGTGCGGAAGATAAACCGGCAAGAGGGTCGATGACCTTTGCCGTTTTAAGCGATCGTCGGCCGATGCGACTTGCTTGGCTGAGGTTGATCTCTTGCTGGTGCGAAAAGGATAAAAATATGGTTAAGCCGATGAAAATCTTATTCCAATAAAACATCAAAATGAAAATACCTCTAAAGACGAGTTAGCATCACTCGAACTCGAGCTAGACCAGCGATTGATCTCAGTCGGCTCTCGAAAGCCAGGAAGAAAAGAGGACAGGACCTCGGGAATGGTACGCCTCCGCAAGAGTGCCTCGGCTATGGAAGCCCACCATGTGGTAAATTGGCCCGATCGGCGTGTGTTTAACACGAGGAATGGCAAGTCTACCACATGGAGTTCATCGGCTAGCTCGATAATAAGCTCCGCCGCAGTGATGTTAGTAACTTTGTTTCGTGGCTTAATCATCCTAAGCAGAGGAAAGCAAGGACTGGTTTGCAGAAACCCGGTGGCGTGCATAAACTGAAGGATGATAGAACTCATAGGTCGGCTGAAATGTTCTATTTCGAGTACTTAAGCCGACATGGAGGATGCAAGGAGAAATCAGCAGGGGAAGCAGATCAAGAGTAGATTGGGGCATTAGAGAGCTATCAGAATTTAAACGAAGAAAAGAAGGCCACGGGAGATCGGCTAATTGGCTATACGAAAAGAAATCTCTACGGTTAAAAGAGGCTTGGTTAAGATTTAGGAAAAAGGACAAGTATTTATGAAAGCCGTAGAGAGATTTTTGTTCATCAGACGAACACATGATGAATTTTTCGCCTGGGGATCGGCTAGGTTGAAATACGGGGATGGCGCCCTCAGGAAAGTCTTCCGTTGGGAAAGCCGATTCTTCCGAAGGGTCCGGGATAATGAGGCGGCCGAAAACGCAGTAAAGCCAAATCTGGATAAACCAAAGAGGGCCGCCAACATTACCCACGACATAGGAACCATTGCCGTGAAAAGCCGACTCGGATGATATGCATCATATGGTATACGGCGCCACCAAAGAAGGACTTCCCTAAAGCTAGCCGATGACCCATAACTAGTTGCTCCGAGCATAAATTGATAGACCTGTGTTGGTCCTAGGGAAGCGCCACAGAAGAGGAATCGGTCTAACCATAAGTTGATGAAAGCTACGTGTTCTTCATCTGATACAGGGCCGGTTACTTTGTTGTTATTTTGGATATATCTAGACCAACCTTCTCCCTTTTTTCTGGTCAATTTGAACTGAGGTTTACCACTAAAAGCCGATATTTGATCTCCATCAGGCCTAAGACAACATAATTCAGCCATGTCTAGAAGGGTTGGGCCGATGGGACCGGTTGGGAAAAAGAAGGCGTTAAAAGAGTCCGACCAAAAATAGCAGGCAGCGGCTACTAAAGATTCATTGGGCTCTGAGCGGCTAAGGACATGGGGATACACTCAAGAATGCCCATACCCTCCCACTCCGCTCTCTTTGGGCCGATACTCTAATGTACCAGGACCTCCAGCCCTTGAGAGCTGTCGGCCAAGCCCTAAAACTTTTGGACCACTCGTTGATATTGTAACCAGGAGCCGATAAAGGGAGTCTAGGGATTTCATCTCCAATGACAGTATCGGGTTCTATGGTTCCTATAGGACCTAGGAAATCTTGATGATCGCTATCTGGGATCGGGACAAGTACACGAGATGCGTCCATTTCAGCCGATGCTATGAGAAGAAGGGTTGAAGCAGAGGAAAGCCGATTTCGTGGTTAACGAGCACGCCAGGGTGAAAATGACTGCAGGGGGCCTCATATTTATACCTCGGTGAAAAGGTGAAAAGGCGGGAAACGATTCTTTGCATTGAAAACGCACCGAGAGCATTGGCGCCATTAATGGGGAAGTTACCAAGGTGAATCCTAAGCGACAAGCCGATCACGGAAAAGGCGAAGGATTTTTGAAAGATAACAAGTTACCTTTCAAAATGGGGGCATATGTTTGCACCAAAATTAGGCATATATTGAAATCGGTCTAAAAATAGAAAGAAAAAGTATTCAGACGAAAGGAATCGGTAAACGACTCGGAAAAGGAATCCGTTCCTAAAAAAGGAAAGGAAATCGGATAAGAGGCCGATACGGGTAAATACGCCGTATCCATGTGCGACTCGGATCGGCCAGGCGTGTTATAAAAGGGGGTGGGCGCCAAGCAAAGAGAATCAATCAATTTTCCAACAAAACCTACTTTTACAAGTCTTTTCTTTTACATTACTTTAGCTTCATAGATTTCTCTGCAAGTCGACGGAATCAACATAGCTGCGCATCGCCGATTGTTGGTTTTTGGCCGATTTCACCCAGGTTTGATTTGCTTCGTTTTGTTGCGCATCGCCTTCCCGAAGCCGATTTTACCTATATCCGGATCAATCAGAATCGGTTGATCTAGTTATCTCCTAATCGGTTCTTGCCGACTAGCGAAAAGCCGATAGATCTTTGTTTATCGGCTTTGATCGAATTACAAATTCTACCTTGTCGATTTCAGGTCAAATCGACTGGTACGCTCTGCAAACCCGGTGTTTGTCTTGTGTGTTCGAGGCCTAAAACCCCCTTCACGTTTTTGGCGCGAACAAATACTATCAATGGACAATTTATTTTCAAATAAAGAACTTATTCAGGCAATGAGCTAACGAATCCACAAAACTGAGTGTGTACCTGTTGTTTCAGAGATGGGCGATTTCAAAAGTAATTGAAACTTACTTCAAGCAGAGCATTCCTTTACAAAAGCATGGGATGGTACCTGACTACAGCTTCTCCTTTGCTATGTCTTCTTGCTTGATTGCAATGCTGCCAGAAGGGTTTTATGACCGGGTTGATGAAGGCAGCATTATTCTCAAGAAATCCAAGAGGTTCAGCTTCTCTAATGATGGAATTATCCTGGAGGATGGAAAGGAACGCATAAAGAGTGACATTGTAATTCTAGCAACAGGATTTAGAGGAGACGAGAAACTTAGGGACATCTTCACAGCAAACTGGTGCAGAAAGATAGTGGCAGGGTCATCAGATACAACAGTTCCTCTATACAGGTACATGTTGGTCATTTTTCTTTTTCTTTTTTGGGGGTGGGGGGGGGGGGGCGCATATTTGGATAACGCTCAACACTATTTCCTAGTATAGCTGCCAGGGCCTATGGAGAACATTTTCTCTACAAAAACGGACACCGCTTAAAAATTTTAACATGAAAGTATAAGCAAAAGGAACAATGAATTAGCAACGCAGTGAGAAAGTAGGAAACCACTTTGCAAATGTTTCCTAAAATGAAATCTACATATAAGATGATAATTATTCACTAAACAAACAAATATTTTCTGCATTATTGCAATATTAACTAGCAAAGTATATATCAACAACATGTATCCACTGTTGATGCTATTAACTAGTTTTTGTATAGAGTGCCTCTAACACCATGACGAGCACAGTAGGTATCTTCAGCGTAGGTTTGGCAAAAATGAACCAGTGGTTAGTATAACTGGAGATAATGACAACCTCAATAAATTCGAAATGCTAAGTTAGGTGAAAGTAAATTTTTAACGTTTACTTGTTAAAGCCTGTATGTTGGGTTTTTAGTAATCTCATTTGTGAAAATGATTGTAATTAACAGAGAATGCATCCATCCCCGGATTCCTCAGTTAGCAATAGTCGGATACTCTGAGAGCCTTACCAACATATATGCCTCAGAAAGGATGGCCAATTGGGTAGCCCATTTCCTGGCCGATGGCTTCCAATTGCCAAGCATAAGATGCATGGAAGAGAATGTAGCAGAGTGGGCGAAGTACAAGAATATTTACAATGGAAAGTATTTTCGCAGGTCCTGTATAAGCACCATTAACATTTGGTTCAATGATCTGCTGTGCCAAGACATCGGATGCAACCCTAAAAGGAAGAAAGGATTCCTGGCTGAATGGTTCCAGCCATATGGACCTGGTGATTACGCAGGTCTTCAATGAAGACAATAGCATCTTCCTCACTAGCATATTCATAGAAAAAGAAGAGACAAGAGTTATTACCTCCAGAGCTCTATGGATGATTTTTAGAAAGGCTTTAGCTTTGCAAATTTATTGTTACCATTACTAGCAGAAAAATAGTTTTAAAATGCTGTGCATATAGTTTTAATTTCAAGCAAGGAAAGAAGAAAGTGAAATGAACACTTACCAGCTACGGACCATAACTACAAGCAAACTTCGACTGATGTATCTTTACTCGTTATCTTTAAGTTCTAAATCTACCAAATCTATCTGCTAGTCCAAATACACAGAAATCAACATAACGCTAAAAACACAAACATCAACTTGGTTTGTTGAGTTTAATGCACCTTTTATCACTTCCCTTCTCCATCCTATCTTGCCATTTGGCTTACTCACTTCCTGACATCAACATGATCTTTTGAGTGTAGCCTGCATAAAAGTGTTGAGCACCCTCATAAATGTACTATTGTTATTAGTCACTACAAAATATGTTATAAACATTAATAATCCTAGAAATTAAATTTTAGAAGAAAATAAACCGGACTGAATCCAACCAACTTCGAAGAAAATAAAAATAAGAAGGGCCCAGAATTGGAGAAATGTGGAAAGGACATCGGGTTTTAGAAAAATCATGAGAAAGTTTTGGGTATTACGAAAATTTGTAGAAAACCCTAGGAATCTCAGGAAATCATGGCTCACTGTGGGGTTCACGGTAATTTTGCATAAAAGACCTTTGGGTTTGGGATTTCGCACCAATACAATGTAGTTCTAAGGAATTTTATAACTCATTTTTGGTTAATTACTTTAACCTTTATTTAATTTATGTTATAAACATTAATAATCCTAGAAATTAAATTTTAGGCATATCGGCTTTTATAAAATTGTGAAACTTTGGACTTAGTACCCCTTTGAAAGCACCATATTTTTATGGTTTCTTTCCTGGCAGTTAGGGTAATTGATTTTTTTTTTTTTTTTTTTTGCTCTCGGACGTATGGTACTGGGTGTTCTTGGACATGAGGTCCCGTGCATTCTTGGGAGCGTGGTCCCAAGTGTAGGTTTAACTAGTGTGTTGTTTTTAGATTGTTATTTATTTACGTAAGATATGTTTGCTTTCGATGCGAATTAAATTTTGGCATAGGGTAGATTAATAAAGAAAAGAGGTATGTTAAATTGTTTCTGTATTTTAGATCGGAAGAACAAAATATGTATCACTGTGTAATGTGGAGGCTGCATGAATAAGTGGGGCAGATACTGAGTTGTGTGGGCACTGTGAGACCTTACGCCAGGCACAACGATGCGGGCTTTGATGTCGGTAGATCCATTGTTGGATCCAGTAGGAATCAGCTGAGCTGTTTGCGTGTACTCTGTTCAGATTCTAGTTGTTGCTCCGACTGTCGTTCTTGTTGATCAGCGGGCGCAAGCTCGTTGAGGGGAAAGGTATACTGATCTGTCTTCTCCCTAGTATTAGATTGTTCCGTACCTGATGTAGTATCCTGCATATAGAATGAAAGGAACAGTTGAGCTATCCGAATTCAGATAAAGATATGAGAAAAAGAAATAGGTAAAAAGAGGGAAATGAGTGTATTACAGGAAGGGAATTTATCTGCGTTTGCAGAACGGAAGAAGGAAGTTGTATCAGGTGACGTTGATGTTAGCTGCGGCAGGATTTTCCAGTGGGGTGCTCTCCATTTCTTTTTTTGGTCAGCAATCAAACGTGATAAGATAACGAAATACTGCATGCACAGCGATGATCATCTGTACTTCTGAACTGCGACAACGAAATACATGCGCAAATCGTTGAGCTGCAAAAGGACATATGGAGTTGCTAGAAGGAAATTCGGCATGAAACAAACGAAGGGCAAAATGTATACATGGATAACACAATTACTGGAATATAGACGCTATGGCTATGCAGGGCTGCTGTATCATGCCTTGAGTCCTAATTCTTGTGAGTAGCAGAATATCATAGGAGGGGAAGAAAGAAGGAAGCTATAGTGATGTTATACTGGGGATGAAGGACCACCACGCACAGAAGGCGAAGCAATCGGGTCAATGTCAGAACGCCGCCGTGGTACCAGCTGGGAAGAGCACGAACAAGATCGTGAGCATCAGAACGAACACAAGAACAACGAAAAGCGAAGAAATACGTGCATTCGAAGCTGAGCGGAAAAGCCCGGCCGGAAAGCTAAGAATCAACGAGACCAGGCACAACGGTAAATCAATCGGCTCAACGGCAGAACACCGACGGGCCAACGATTGGGAATACGGTCGAGCGAGCACTGGGCATCAGAACGGCAAGAAACGGAGGGGAACCAAGAACCAGGATTGTCTAGCATTCACCAACCGGAGGCAATGATGCAACGCCAGCCGAAGGAAATGGAGCATGGCTAAACCCGAGGAGCAAACGCCGAGGGACAACGACGCACGGACGCCAACGAAGAGAAGGCGCTACGCGTCGCTGAAGAACGGGGAAGCAAAGGCGGAGAGCACGAGGAAGGAGAGACGGCGCGGACGACGTTAGCGGCGCGAGCGAGGCAACCAACGCAGCACAGAGGTCTCACGAGTCCCCAGGCGAGGCGTGTGACCCGCGGCCGCGATGCGCAAGGGCGGACGTGATCGAAGCCACGCGTAGCCGGCCCGAGACACGGCCCGTTAACGGCACGGCCCGAATGTAAATGGGTCAAGACGGCAAGACGCCAGCCTGGCCGTGCTTAGCCGGGCTGCAAGACGACGGGCCGCAAGACGACGGCCCGCTTACTGGTCGGGCCAAGACGGCACGCAGTAGGCACGGCGAAGACGATTAGGCACGGCACGGCCCGTTTAGTCCGTTTATTTGAAATATAGTCGTTTTATAGCCATTTCTAGCCGTTGGAGGCTTAAAAAAATCAAAACAATTCCGAAAAATCCCAAATTTTTTCCTATAAATAGGGTAGCACCTCCCCCTCATTTCCCCACCAGCACACTTGCAATTTCTTCTCTTCATTCTCTTGTCAAAATTCTTGTGCTATTAGTGATAATTTGGCAGAATTCAAAATTGTTTTGCCAAAAATCCGAAATTCGGATTACGGTTCCTGTCAAGAAAACAAGGTAAGAATACTGATTTAATTTTTTAATTTTTTATTTTCAATGATATGAAATTAATAATATTGCAATTATTTCTTGCAGTTTTCTTAATGGAGAATCAGGATTTTCCGTCCTTCCCAGCTTTTGATTTCGGGATTTCACCCGAAGAGCTTCTTGCATCCTATCAATCTGAAGAAGCTGCAGCACATGTACCATCCTCAGGCTCTACAAGTGCTACTGCGTCGGCAAGCACTGGGGCAAAAAGAACAAGACGTAGTACATCCGAAGTTTGGGAAGAGTTCGACCAGATCTTCGAGACATCAGCCGGCGTTCAAAACAGGTATGCTGTTTGTAAACATTGTAAGCACAAATTAACTGCAAAATCTTCAGGTGGAACAGGACATTTGAAGAGGCACGCTGAGAGTTGTAGAAAAAAAGCGGGATTGGCTATGAGACAGACACAACTGCAATACAACCCCGATGGTACAGTACGTCACTGGGACTATAATCCTGAGGTAGCTCGTGAAGCTCTTTGTCATTTAATTGCTTCCCAAGATCTACCTTTAAACTTTGGTGAGTCATCAGCATTTGAAAAATATATTAAGACCGCTCATAATCCGAGGTTTTCTTCAGTTTCTAGACAGTCAACAACTAGAGATTTGATTAAGTACTACAATAATTGTCGTGATAAGCTAAAAGAGCTCTTTAGTACTTGAAAGTGCATCTAGGCCCCTCATTTTATTTTGGTGATTAATGATGACACAATTAATGTGATCTAATGCTTCAACTAAGATTAATGCAGTTATCGAGATCACATCAAGCTCGGAATAAGATTGGACCGTCCTAAGCGCGTCAAATTTCGACAAAACGGCATCAAGACGAAGACTTGTAATTTTTATATTACTTTGAGTCTTAAGGATAGCCGTACTATTAAGAGGATGCGACGGAAAATAAATTTTAGGATGTGCATGTGCATGTGCTCAACATCAAAATTTGCATTCAAACTAGCACTCAAACACTTGCATTTTCCAAAAACTGGAATTCTTACCGAGCCCCTAAACTCGGAGAGTCCGGACATTCGATCCGAGTGTCCGATTCAATCCGAGTATCCGGACATTATGTCCGAGTCTCCGGTTGGACCCTCGGCCACTTTGGGTTCAGGTGTCCGAGTCTCGGACAACCCGAGTCTCCGGGTTGTTTGTCCGACACTCCGGTCTCATACAAAAGCGAGTAACGGCTAGTTTTTGAACTGACTATTTAAAGCCCCCACTCTCTCCCAACGGCCAGGAACAGTATTGAGCTCATTCATTGCAGCATTCAAGCCCTCTCTAACACTTCTAAAGCATTCAATAGAGCCCTCACTTCCTCCCACCATTTAATTTGGTTGTTGATCCATTTTGGTGAGGAGAGGAAGAAGAAAAGTGCTAGGTGCATTCATTTCGAGTTGTTGAGCACTAGTTCATCCTCCAAGCGACTTCCGTGGTGTTATTACTCTTGGAGGTTGAAGGTCTCCTAGACGGCTAGGAGTCACCAGGAGCTACCAACGCGTGTGGTGAGCCCCGGTCGTTTGTGAAGGCGAGTCTCGCCTCCGAAAGGAAAGAGACAAGAAGTGAAGCCAGCGAGTGCATTTGTGCAACACCGGGAGGAAAACGGGTTGAAAGAGACCCCGGCTCAAGTGCGACCGAGCCACCTCAACGGAGACGTAGGGTTCCCTTCAAGAACCCGAACTTCGGTGAAAATTCGTGTCTCCCTTATTCTCTCATACTTCCTAGTCTTGCTTGTTTGGATTTGAATTTGTAAAGTTGGATCTAGCTCTTTGCTTAGCTTTAATTCAAATCCTTACTAGCAATTGTTCTAGGTTGTTCTTGCTATCTATTTCTAGTGGTTTATTGTGCTTGCTAGAGTAGTCTTAATTGCGCCCCGAGCCAGCCTATCCGGAGAGTCCGGACACAAGACCGACACTCGGACAAGCCGAGTATCGGACCAAAACCCAGAGACTCCGAGTTGACCTGCCTACTGCTTTTAATTCCGCTGCGATTTTTTAATCCGCCTATTCACCCCCCCTCTAGGCGACATCGTTGGTCCTTTCAATTGGTATCAGAGCCAAATCTCCTTTAGTTTGGCTTAACCGCTAGGAGAAACAAAGATGTCGGACATAGAGAAAATTATCAAACCCATGCCCAAGACAAGGCCACGGGTTCCTAGATAGGGGTTGCAATTCCTTTAGATTATTCCTCTTTTGGAGTCTCAAACTCCTCATCTTATGTTTCCGTCTCGTGCAGTCGAGCGCCTCATTTCGATGGCACTCGCTATGCGGCATGGAAACACAAGATGAAGATGCATTTGAGATCACTTCACCCTTGCATTTGGAAGATTGTTGAAACAGGTTTCAAGCCCGCAAACTCCAACAATCTCACCTCCGAGGAAGACAAAGCTCAACACTTCAACGACTTGGCCGTCAATGCCTTGTTCAATGCTTTGAGCGACTCCGAGTTCAACCGGGTCGATGGCCTTGACAATGCCAAGGATATATGGGAAAGATTGATGGTATCTCATGAAGGTGTATCAAGTGTTCGTGAATCCAAGATCGAGCTTATCATTAGAGAACTAAGCCGATTCACTTTGGAAGAAGGAGAGTGCTACACCAAGATGTTTGATCGCTTGATGGTTCTAGTAAATCAAGCTAAAGGACTTGGAAGCACCGAGCTCACCGACAAAGCAATTGTCAAGATCATCCTTCGAGTGATCACCCCCACCAACCGCAACCTTGTGCAACTCATCCGCGACCGGCCAAACTTCGACACTCTCACTCATGATGTGATTGGCCGGTTGATGACGGATGAGATGATGGTCAAGGAAGCGGAGGTGGTGGAGGAGCTCAAGTCCGGCAAGAAGAAGGGCATCGCCTTGAAGGCCGTCAAGGTGGCACAAGAAGCCGAAGAGAGCTCAAGCGATGAAGAAGAGTCGAGCGGCCCCTTGACAAATGAAGATATGGCCTTGCTCGTAAGAAGATTCAACAAGTTCTTGAAGAAGAAGGGCTACAAGCCGGGAAGTCACTCCAAGGGCTTTGGCAATAAATCAAGAGGGCGCCACTCTTCAAGAAAGTGCTATGAGTGTGGGGAACCCGGTCATTTCATTGCCGAATGTCCTCACAAAGAAAAGAAGGAATACAAGCCCTACAAGAAGGACAAGTTCAAGAAGAAGGACAAGGACAAGAGCAAGAGGTACAAGGGCAAGGGCCATGCATATATCGGCAAGGAGTGGAACTGCGACTCCGAGTCCGAGTCCGAGTCCGAATCCGACTCCGACAATGAAGGAGGACTTGCCACCGTCGCCATTGCTACACCACCGACAAAGTCAAAGGGTCTCTTTGACAACCTAAGCGGCAATGAAGGAGATGCTCCAATTTGCTTTATGGCAAAGGGGCACAAGGTATCATCTAAGAGCCCCATTCCCTCTATTGTTGATTATGGCTTAGATGATTGTGATAGTGATAATGATGAAGTAGCATTTAAGTCTATGAATGACTTTGATATTGAAAAACTAGACTTGCTACTTAAAGACATTGAAAAATTGGAGGAAGTAGTAGAACAAAAGGAGGCTACTCTTGAAGCTCAAGAGGATCTCCTTATATTTGAAAAGGAAAAGAATCTTGAGCTAGAGAAGAGCCTAGCTTTTGAGAGAAAGAATAACGAGGACTTAGTCAAAAACTCAAATTTGACTAAAAATGAAATAGTTAGTCTTGAGATCACCAATGCTTCACTCGTAGAGCAACTTGCTCAAGCAATGGATGCTTGCAAGTCTCTTGAAGTGAAGCTTGTTGATCTCTCGAATAATGCTTCCTCCTCAATTAACAACTCCAATGTTTCAATGCCTTCAAGTAGCAATGGATGCGCTAGATGTTATAATGTTGATGTTGCTACTTGTGCTACTAACCGTGAGACTTTGAAAGTCTTGGCTCATGAGAATGAGAAGCTTAAGGGGATGCTTGAAGATGGACTTCAAAAGTCCTACAAGGCTAGCAAAGGTTTAGAGGAGTATCTCGGTAAGCGTCAAGGTAATCCTAAGAAGCATGGGCTTGGATATGTTCCGCCTAAGGGCAAAAAGAGCAACATCGTGATTGCTCCTTTAAGCAAGCCGATTCATTTTGTAAAAGGCGAAGGAACATCCAAGCACAAGGCTCACTCCGAGTTCTTTGCTTCATATGTTCTTAAGAAAACTAACCTTGGTCGTGTAGTTGCATGTCATATTGGGCGTAAGCCAAAGAATGCTCCTATTGTTCGCTCCATTTGGGTCCCAAAATCTCTAGTTGCTAATGTGCGTGGACCTAACCAAGTTTGGGTACCAAAGAGCAAAAACTAAATATGTTTTTGTAGGCCTATATCTCCGGTGGAACGAGTTGGATTTTGGATAGCGGTTGCACGCATCATATGACCGGAGAAAAGGCAATGTTTGCCCACTTGGATGAAAATGGGTCAAATAGTGAAAGCATTGTCTTTGGAGACAATGGAAAGGGAGAAGTAATTGGTTTGGGTAAAATATCTATCTCAAATGATTTTCACTTAAGTAATGTTTTACTTGTTGATTCATTAAGCTACAATTTGTTGTCCGTTGCACAATTGTGTGAAGCGGGTTACAATTGTTTGTTTAATGAAAAGGGTGTGGAAGTCGTTAAGAGGCTTGATGGTTCAATAGCTTTCAAAGGACGTTTGAAGGGTAAGCTCTATCTCGTAGACTTCAATACGGATAGACTTAATCTTGAAACGTGCTTAATGGCTAAATCTAGCATGGGTTGGCTATGGCATCGCCGACTAGCCCATGTCGGTATGAGGAACCTTCACAAACTCGTTAAAGGCAACCACATTCTTGGACTAACAAATGTTGTCTTTGAGAAGGATAGAGTGTGTAGCGCTTGTCAAGCGGGCAAGCAAGTTGGTGCCTCCCATCCCGCCAAGAATGTGATGACGACCTCAAGACCATTGGAAATGCTCCACATGGACTTATTCGGTCCCGTAGCTTACATAAGCATCGGGGGAAGTAAGTATGGTTTGGTTATTGTTGATGACTTTTCTCGATTCACTTGGGTGTTTTTCTTGCATGACAAGGAGAAGTCAAGTGACGTTAAAGAAATTCATGAGAAGAGCTCAAAATGAATTTGAAGTGAAGATCAAGAAAATTCGAAGCGACAATGGTACCGAGTTCAAGAATATTGGCGTGGAGGAGTTTCTCGATGAAGAAGGAATCAAGCACGAATTCTCGGCTCCCTATTCTCCTCAACAAAATGGGGTAGCCGAGAGGAAGAATCGAACCCTCATCGAGATGGCGCGGACGATGTTTGACGAGTACAAGGTTTCCGATAGCTTTTGGGCGGAAGCCATCAATACCGCATGCCACAACTCCAACCGCCTCTACCTCCACAAGATCTTGAAGAAAACGGGCGCATTTGAAGTTGCTCACCGGGAAGAAACCAAATGTCTCCTACTTTCGAGTCTTTGGGAGTAAATGCTATATCCTTAACAAAAAGGCTAAGTCTTCTAAATTCGCTCCTAAAGTAGATGAAGGTTTCTTACTTGGTTATGGAACTAATGCTTATAAGGCATCGAAGTTTTCAACACTACCACCGGTGTCGTTGAAATCTCGCGTGACGTAACTTTTGATGAGACTAACGGTTCTCAAGTAGAACAAGTTGATCGTGTTGTGATTGATAGGGAAGAACCTCCTTGTGAAGCTATCAAGAAAATGGCTATTGGGGAGGTAAAACCTCAAAATCTGGAATCTCACCCGAGCACCCCAACCCGGAGTCTCCGGTCTGAAACCCGGAGTGTCCGGGTTGGTCCGGAGTCTCCGGGTCAAAAACTGGAGTCTCCGGATGGGTCAGGCTCAGGTGATGTTCCCACCTCGTCCAAGCAAGCTCAAGATGGTTCCAATGCCACCCAAGACGATGAAGGCCCTATTCAAGCTTTGGATTCAACCGTTCCTCACCCAAGAGTTCATCAAAGCATTCAAAGGGATCATCCAGTTGACAACATTCTCGGAGACATTCACAAGGGAGTATCTACTAGATCTCGAGTTGCAAATTTTTGTGAATTTTACTCGTTTGTGTCTTCTCTTGAGCCTCTTAAGGTAGAAGAAGCACTTGATGATCCGGATTGGGTGATGGCCATGCAAGAGGAGCTCAACAATTTCAAGAGAAATCAAGTTTGGGAGCTTGTTCAAAGACCAAATCAAAACGTGATCGGCACAAAATGGGTCTTCCGGAACAAGCAAGATGAGAAAGGAATAGTGACAAGGAAAAAAGCTCGTTTGTTTGCTCAAGGGTACACTCAAATCGAAGGTTTGGATTTCGGTGAAACATATGCTCCAAAGAGCTAGGCTTGAATCTATTAGAATATTACTTGCCTTTGCTACTCACCATGATTTCAAGCTTTATCAAATGGACGTGAAGAGCGCTTTCTTGAATGGACCACTCTCCGAGATGGTCTACGTCGAGCAACCACCCGGCTTTGAAGATCCAAAACACCCGGACCACGTCTATTACCTACACAAAGCCCTTTATGGACTTAAACAAGCACCAAGGGCTTGGTTCGAATGTTTAAGAGATTTCCTTCTCGGACAAGGTTTTATAGTCGGAAAGGCCGACCCTACTCTCTTTACTAAACATATTGATAATGATTTATTTGTATGCCAAATATATGTCGATGACATCATATTTGGATCTACTAATGAGCATTTGTGTAAAGAGTTTAGCAAAATTATGACAAAAAGGTTCGAGATGTCCATGATGGGAGAAATGAAGTTCTTCCTCGGCTTTCAAGTTAAACAACTCAAGGAAGGAACCTTCATCTGTCAAACCAAGTACATCAAGGACATGCTCAAGAAGTTCGGAATGGAGGATGCCAAGCCTATAAAGACACCTATGCAAGCCAACGGGCATCTAGACCTCGACAAAGAAGGTAAACCGGTCATCCAAAAGGTATATCGTTCGATGATCGGTTCTCTCCTTTGTCTTTGTGCATCTAGGCCCGATATCATGCTTAGCGTTTGCATGTGTGCACGTTTTCAAGCCGCTCCAAAAGAGTGCCACATGGTGGCCGTTAAGAGAATCTTGAGATATTTAGTGCACACTCCTCATTTCGGACTTTGGTATCCGAAAGGATCTTCCTTTGAGCTAGTTGGCTATTCCGATGCAGATTATGCCGGCTGTAAAGTGGATAGGAAGAGTACCTCGGGGACTTGCCAATTCTTGGGTAGGTCTCTAGTCTCGTGGTCTTCCAAGAAACAAAACTCAGTAGCCTTATCCACTGCCGAAGCCGAATACATAGCTGCCGAGAGTTGTTGTGCCCAACAACTTTGGATGAGACAAACCTTGAGTGATTTTGGCCTAAACTACAAAAGTGTTCCACTACTGTGTGACAATGAGAGTGCCATAAAAATTGCCAACAATCCCGTCCAACACTCCCGTACAAAACACATAGATATTCGCCATCATTTTCTAAGAGATCACGCAACCAAAGGCGAAATTGATATCCAACATGTGAGTACAAATGATCAATTAGCCGATATTTTCACCAAGCCCCTTGACGAGAAAAGGTTTTGTGAATTGAGAAGTGGTCTAAATATTCTAAATTCTCGTAACGTGGCTTGATAAGTGCTCATATATTGGTTGGTGAATGAAAAATGAATTTAAAAAACTTATTCATCTTTTTCTCTGAATTTATTCTGTGTTTTTGGCTTTTGATCCTGCGATCTTGTCAATTGCTATGTGACCATAGTCTGATTGATTGTTTGTTCACTGGTCATGTATCAAGTTGACATCTTAGGGTCTAGTTCTCTCTCTCGTTCCGCCAAATTCCTTGTTTCTTCGTGCGTTTTCCCTTACTCCTAACCGAAATGGGAACCCGAGTATCCGCTTTCCATCCGGACTCTCGAGTTAGCCGGAGTCTCTGGATCGTTAGTCCGAGTGTCCGGTTGGGCCGAGTATCCGGATCGTGTCCGAGTCTCCGGGTTGGGGCGGTCGGTTAAACCCCAAATATCCTGCGCGGTTCAGTTTCTTTTTCCTATTCCCACCGTGCATCTCTCCCTCTCCCGTGATCCTCTCGTGGCTAGGGCTTGCTCCTTCCTTCCTCTCCTTCTCCAAGGGTTTGTGGACTCTTCCTCTCCCTCGGTTTGGAGATCTAGGTAAGGAACTCGTGCTCTAATCTCATTCCTTCCGGGTTTGGTTCATTTCTCGTGGTTCTTAGGGCCTCTCCTCGTGCTTCTTCTCTTCTAGGGTGTGGCTTGAGTCCTTGTGGCCCTTAAGATCAGAGAATCACCCTCCCTCACTCACCCGTGTTCTTCGTTTCAAATCTCTTGAGGTGAGTTCAAACTGCGTTCTAATTCCGCGAAATTTACTAGCTACAATGTGCCCTATTCATTTTATGAATATCCTAGTGTCAATATAGATTCATTTCGTGCAATTTTTATGGATTAGATTCCAAAATCTTTGGGCCGCCTGCGGCGCATGTTCATGGATCCGAGTATCCGGACTGTTGGTCCGGAGTCTCCGGGTTTGTCCGGAGTATCCGGACATTTTGTCCGGAGTCTCCGGGTTAATCCGGAGTATCCAGACGATATGTCCGGACTCTCCGGGTTGAGTGCTTCGGCCAGAACGTGTTTTTCTTTGCAATTCAAGTCGCCGCGGCTTAATCTTTTCCTCGCTTTGTCTGGTCGATGGATCCTTCTCGTGGGTCTTCACCGGTGGTGGTGGTGATCTTCCCAGTGGACTCTCCGTCTCCGGGACAGTCCCTCCGATTCTCCGTCTGCTCGTCCGGCGCCCAAGAGGCCGCGTCATGCCGTGGCAAAGCGACCCACCTCTATTGGAAGAGGTGCGCTGAGGTTTGGGACCTCATCCGGTCCACAGACTGCTCACCCATCTTCCCAAATTTCTCCACCAAGAAGAAGCAGCCTCTGTGCTCGGCCCCTCCGCTCACCACTGATCCAGATGAACATCCTGCAGACACTCATGCCAGCCGAGAGATCGAAGAGGAAAGAATTCCGTGCTTCGTGTCACTTCATTGGCCCCTTGGCCAAAGCCAAGCCTGTGTGGAGGTACCCCATGTCGGCTTAACCCCATGAGAGTGATTGACTACGGACGGAGTTACGGCAAGGGGAAGGCAATAGTAGAGCAAAGAAAGAAAGATCCGCCAGCCTTTCATCAGGATGAGTATGTGGACCGCCGGTTCGGAATCGGTTTCGATCAGACTTCTATGAGACGGTCCTCTACCCACTTGAGCACCCAAAGTGGTCGTGATGAAGACCTTCGATCGGGAGTATATGGCAGCGGTGAGCATCCAGCTTTTCACTGCAGATTCTTGATATCCGTGGAGTCGCATGAGGTCAAGGACATCATGTCTTTTAAGTGTGATTGGAACAATGAGACAGTCATGCAGTTCTACGCCACCCTGTACTCTGACAAGACTGAGGATGCCATCTGGTGGATGACTGACAGGGTTTGGTACAAGGCCAACAAGAAGAGATTTGCTAGAGTCCTCAGCCTTCGGTACAATGACAGTCCGAAGCTTCATGAGAAGAAGGTTCTGACTCCTGAGCAGATTGAGTCCTTGTATGACACTTCGAGGAGTTTCACAGTGGGGACCATCAAGGGTCTGAAGGATGTTCCTGCTGTACTCAACAGGATGCTGAGGGTCACTCTTTGGCCCAAGGAGGGAGATGCATCTGCCATTAGTTCCTATGGTAGGAACCTGCTTTTCCACCTCGTTGAGCGCTCTCACCCATTTGACATTGTTGATTTCATCTGGGAGACGATGAGGCAGAATGCGCAGAGCAACATGGCCAGCTGCAGTTACGCTCCTTTTGTGATGGCTTTGATCACTTCACAAGAGTTTGAAGTTTGTCGTGACGAGGAGCACCTTTCTTACAAGGTTCGTCCTCCGATCGCTTCCAAATTGCTCACGCCCCTGGACTCGCTGCTCCTAGGACTCGACGCAATGCCGCTGTTCTACTTTCGCCTCCTCGCTCCCGTCAGGCCTCCAGTCACCCCTTTCCGAAAGGGGCCGAGGTTTCGAGTAGCGTGGCTTCAGAGGATGTTGAAGCATGTCTTACATGCGTCAGGCCGCGACATCTCCACCAGTGAAGGTGATGAGCAGCGAGATAAAGAAGAATGGTCAGGACATTCGCAAAGATCCGCCGCCACAATGGCGAGGCAGCCTCTCCCAGCCGACTCCTCCCGGTCTTCCGAGGAGAGTAGCGATGCCACTTCCGCAGATCGCCTTTTCGGCATCACCTCTTCGCCGCTCCTCCTCCTCCCGTAGATGATCCCGACAAATGAGTATTCGGGTCCGACGACTAAGGCGACGACGACGAGTGATCTCCGTGTCCTCCATTCCTTTTGGTGTCTTGATGCCAAAGGGGGAGTGATATCTTTAGAGTCGTTTCCGTAGTTGTGCCTTTTGTTTTCTGTCGCTCGTGGACTTGTTTTGTGTTGCTTTTTATTATTATTGTTTTATGTCAGCCGTAAACTCTATTATTTGTTCTCTATCCATGTAATGACATTATTGCTTATCTTATGCATGGATTGCTTTCAGTTACTTGTGATGTATTCTCTGATGCAAATGTTTGAGGGGGAGCTCTCGGTTATTTCTCGTTAAATATGTGCATTTGATTCCACTCAATACTTCTAATGCACACATTTAGGGGGAGCTCCACCTTTTGTTTGAATTGTTAAAGTCAATTTCATATCCTTTTATTTGCTGTTAATTGTGTTGTCATCAATTCACCAAAAAGGGGGAGATTGAAAGTGCATCTAGGCCCCTCATTTTATTTTGGTGATTAATGATGACACAATTAATGTGATCTAATGCTTCAACTAAGATTAATGCAGTTATCGAGATCACATCAAGCTCGGAATAAGATTGGACCGTCCTAAGCGCGTCAAATTTCGACAAAACGGCATCAAAACGAAGACTTGTAATTTTTATATTACTTTGAGTCTTAAGGATAGCCGTACTATTAAGAGGATGCGACGGAAAATAAATTTTAGGATGTGCATGTGCTCAACATCAAAATTTGCATTCAAACTAGCACTCAAACACTTGCATTTTCCAAAAACTGGAATTCTTACCGAGCCCCTAAACTCGGAGAGTCCGGACATTCAGTCCGGAGTGTCCGGATTCAATCCGGAGTATCCGGACATTATGTCCGGAGTCTCCGGGTTGGACCCCTCGGCCACTTTGGGTTCCAGGTGTCCGGAGTCTCCGGACAACCCGGAGTCTCCGGGTTGTTTGTCCGGACACTCCGGTCTGTACAAAAACGAGAGTAACGGCTAGTTTTTGAACTGACTATTTAAAGCCCCCACTCTCTCCCAACGGCCAGGAACAGTATTGAGCTCATTCATTGCAGCATTCAAGCCCTCTCTAACACTTCTAAAGCATTCAATAGAGCCCTCACTTCCTCCCACCATTTAATTTGGTTGTTGATCCATTTTGGTGAGGAGAGGAAGAAGAAAAGTGCTAGGTGCATTCATTTCGAGTTGTTGAGCACTAGTTCATCCTCCAAGCGACTTCCGTGGTGTTATTACTCTTGGAGGTTGAAGGTCTCCTAGACGGCTAGGAGTCACCGGGAGCTACCAACGCGTGTGGTGAGCCCCGGTCGTTTGTGAAGGCGAGTCTCGCCTCCGAAAGGAAAGAGGCAAGAAGTGAAGCCGGCGAGTGCATTTGTGCAACACCGGGAGGAAAGCGGGTTGAAAGAGACCCCGGCTCAAGTGCGACCGAGCCACCTCAACGAAGACGTAGGGTTCCCTTCAAGAACCCGAACTTCGGTGAAAATTCGTGTCTCCCTTATTCTCTCATACTTCCTAGTCTTGCTTGTTTGGATTTGAATTTGTAAAGTTGGATCTAGCTCTTTGCTTAGCTTTAATTCAAATCCTTACTAGCAATTGTTCTAGGTTGTTCTTGCTATCTATTTCTAGTGGTTTATTGTGCTTGCTAGAGTAGTCTTAATTGCGCTCCCGAGCCAGCTATCCCGGAGAGTCCGGACACAAGACCGGACACTCCGGACAAGCCGGAGTATCCGAACCAAAACCCGGAGACTTTGGGTTGACCTGCTCGGCCTGTTTTAATTCCGCTGCGATTTTTTAATCCGCCTATTCACCCCCCTCTAGGCGACATCGTTGGTCCTTTCAGTACTTGCACTTTTTCTGTGTCTTTGACATCAGATATATGGAGTGGTAGGGCTAAAGAAGATTATCTTAGTGTAGTTGCTCATTTCGTAAACAATGGCTGGCAGCTAGAGAAGAGAATTATAGGATTCAAATTAATTGACGTAGCACACACTGGTGAAAAATATTGCTGATTGTATTATAAAAGTTGTGGAAGACTTTAGCCTCACAGATAAAATTTTTGCAATAACATTAGATAATGCTGCAGCAAACACTTCTGCAATGAATATTCTTACTCCACTTTTTAGTACGTATGCCCAATCTTTCTTGTTACATCAGCGTTGTGCTTGTCATATTATTAATCTTATAGTTAAATCTGGTTTAAAGAGGTTAAAAACGTACATTGAACCTTTTTGTGTTGCAATATCTTTTATTAATAATTCTAATGTACGAGTAGCATCATATAATAATTATTGTCTTGCAATGGGTGTACGCCCACGTAAATTTGGTGTAGATATGCCAATTAGATGGAACTCTACTTTCTTAATGCTTAAGGAACTCATACCCTATAAGGACACATTTTCTGTTTTTATTAATACGAACTATCGTAGTCAGGATGGTCAACCGCTACTCACAGAGCAACATTGGTATGTTGCTAATTACTTGTTGTCATTTTTGGAAATTTTTTATGATGCGACTTGTTCTTTATCTGGAGTTTATTACTCAACATCTCCTTTAATTGTGCATAATATTCTAGAAATTGCTACTCACTTAAAGAACTATGAAAATGATAGTATTTTACGTGAAATTGTTTTTTCTATGAAAACTAAATTTTTGAAATATTGGAAAGAAATTCCTATGTTATATGCATTCGCATTTATTTTAGATCCTAGAGCTAAAATTCGAGGATTTGGTAATGTTCTTTCACTTCTAAATGATGCGATAGACACTGATTATTCTAGTTATTTTTCACATGTTCGTGCTAACTTATCTGAAGTTTATGCTAAGTACGATCAGAAGTTTAGTGGAGTTCGCCTACAGCGACCTCCACCACCACCCACAACAGGTAAGAAAACTGCGTGGGGAAAGATATGGGGTGTAGGTGGCTCTACCCCAAGAAGTTCGAGTACAACAACGTCAAGTTCAGACATAATAACAGGTGGTGGGGAGCTGGCAGCCTATCTCAATAGCGACACTGTTAACTACCAAGAGCAGCAAGAGGAGGATTTCAGCATTTTACAGTGGTGGCATGAGCACAAGATAACATATCCAGTGCTTTCCATATTAACACGGGATGTGTTAACAGTTCCTGTCTCCACAATTTCTTCGGAGTCTGCTTTTAGTCTATCTGGAAGAATAATCGAGGAAAGAAGAACAAATCTGACAAGTGAGATGGTGGAAATACTTCTCACTGTGAAAGATTGGGAACAAGCTGAACAACGAGCTCAACACACTACGGAAAATGTTGAGCTGGCGGCAACGTTTGAAAACATTTATCTTGATCAGGAGGAATAATTGTAATATTCACTTTTTCCCTGTACCATTGAGCTAGGTTGTACTCTTTTTCTTTGCCAAGGTTTTCTCATGTTGAGTTTTTACTTGGCAAAGTTTTTAACGAGGCAGCCAAACATCAATAGAGCTCATTATTTTATTATAATTATTTAGCTTATTTTAGAATTTATTTTTATATTTTTAGCTTTTTCTCAATTTATATATATTTTTTATAGTTTTCCTACATTCTTGAGTTTTTCTAATTATTCTAACTTGTTTCATTTATTCTGATTTTGTTTTCAATTTTTTTCATTCTTTTTTGATTTTCTGATTTTTTTCAAATTTTTATTGGATTTTTTTCAATTTTTTTTCCAAAATTTCAATTTTGGTGCACTAACGGGCCGACCCGGCCCGTTGGCCCGCGTAACAATGGGCTGACACGGCACGGCTCGTTTGGCCACCGGATCGCGTTTGGGCCTAAGACTTCAAGACATGGGTCGCAAGTAAGACGAATTCGCTTATTAGCCAGGCCTAAACGAGCCGTGACGTCCGTTAAACGGGCTGGGCCGTGCCGGGCCGCCCGTTTGGGCATCTCTAGCCACGCGTGCAGCCGGATGGAGCCGAGCGCTGCCACTTGCACAAGGCCGGCCGCGGCCGATCGAAGGCACGCACGCAAGCCCAGACGCGGTCGAACGGAGGAAAGGAAACCAAAGCACAAATACAGGAAACGAAGAGGGGCTGGACGGGAGCCGAGCCTACGTGGCACAGCCGAGCAAGCGGCAATTCCTTCGTTTATAAGGAAGGTAATATTAAGTAAAACAGTAGTTATAATGCGTCGAGTGAATTTTGATAGAATGTTTCTGAAAATTTATGAGTTTTTTTTTTAAATGAGGGTACAATTTTCCAAAACCCCGGGACGTGCTTGCGATTGCGAAGACCAAACATAGAACATTATAAAGAAAATCACAATAATGACGAGTTTAGAATTCGAGGAACCTTTTCACATGAAAGGCGAATGAGAAAAAGATATCGAGAATGTATGAATTTTTTTTCTCACAAAAGCAAAGATGCAATTTTCGGGAAACAAAGTGTTTTTTCTAAAAAAAAAGGGCCTGCTCCGGTCCGAACGTAGTTTATCGGAAGTTTTTTTTTTGTAAAATGAGTCTGTCGAAGGGTACTGTAAATCTGCGAAACAGAGAGATTTTTTCGCAAGAGAGCCACAAAAGGGTATAGATATAATTTAAGATTTCGAGAGGTACGTTTCCGCGAAATCGGCGATGTGTCGGGCTGGCTGCCAGGAATCTCTTCCCGTTTAAGAGTTAAGATATGTTGTGTATTAAGATATGATCCATCACGACTAATATATACATAGAGACTTTACTTTCTTTAGAGGTACCGTAAGGTACCACTGGCACTAAATTATCTCTAAATTTTTATATCTCGTTGCATCCACTATTTAAGCTTTTGGTATTTCTTGATACTAATTCAACATATAGCTCAGTATCTTCCAGAAATAATAAAAATTCTCATATATAAGATGAGGAGATTTTGTACCAACCTCTTAGTACTAGCTCAATTTAAACTCTGGTGCTTCCCAAGACTGGCAAAACGTTTCATGTAAGATAAGTGAGTGCAACGTTGTTTTATTTGTAGCTAGCTTGGAGGAGCTGCTGGTAGGGTAAGCTGGAATGAAGCTGTCGAATTGCATCACAACTCGTAGCCGGCCGGCCGGCCGACCGGTGGAGCGCAACATCGATCGATCTTTCTGAGGACCGCGGACGACGGCCGGTACAATTAATACTCCCCACCAGTTCACAAAAACTCATCGGTTTGGATACGTTCAGTGTCCCTACCGTCATCTCTCCACTTCAGGCTCTCCGGTTTGCATTGCTCTGTTCGCAATTTACGAGGTACAGTGATCCATCGCCCGGCAATTGCTCATCTTGGCAAAGAACCTTCCAGCTCTTTAAAGTCGATGCTATTCTCATCGAAACAACCTGCACATCAAACCATTTCTTATCCTGAAAATAAACTTCATTTCTTTCTTTGCAAATGCACCAAATAGTTGAAGAGGTAAGCATATTCAGGATAACATGATTCTTACAACAGACCCACCATATGGCCAGAGACTCAAAGTTGGCTCCTTTTTTTATCAGTCAACTCAGAAATTATAGTCCAAATCTGCTTAGCAATAACATATTCAAAAAATAAACAGATAATTGATTCATTTTTACAACAGAAAAGACAGGTCTTATCCTCTGTATTCTGTCCTTTAGCAAGGTTGTCTCTTGTCAAGAGTTTATTGTTGGCAAGCAACCACAAGAAAATATGCAATCTTGGGGGTACATTCAGTTTCCACACTACAGGAGTATAGATTATCCCCCTGAAATTAATCACAGAATAGAAAGTCTGGACCTCATACACCTGTGAAATTTTCTCACAGTACTACCATTCTCACCAGAAAAAGTAATAGACTGCAATGTTAATAAGATCAAACTACAGTTGCATACCCTTCAGATCAACACATCTAGTAAAAGTGCACTTAAGGTTCTCACCATCCCAAGCATCTGCTACTGTAATACTCTTTTCATTAACATGCACATATTACTCCTAGAATTGAATAGCTAAGCTGGAAGAGCCAAACCAATGGTCTTCTCAAAACCCAACTTTATTGCCTTTGCCAATCCCCCACATATACCCCATTTTTTCTGCTTGGCAAGCCCACATAACCCTCTTCCAAAAAGGGGACACATTATCATTAGTGCAAGCAAAAATACTAGGTTCAAGCCTATACTTGTAATCAATAATTTGCCTCCAAATTTTATGCTCCTCTAAGTGATACCTTTTTATCCAGGAGGCTAGCAAACACAGATTAAGCTCTCTAAGGTTAGGAATCCCCATTCTCTCAAAAATTTTCTTTTGGCAGATACTATGTCAGTTAGCAAGATGACAATGATGGCTTTCACTGCTGTCATTCCGCAAACAATTAGCCATTTGAGAATTTATAGATTCAGTAACCCATTTTGGAAATTTCATAGCAGAAAGCAAGTATATAGGTATGGTGGCCAGACAAGATTGAATTAAAATCAGTCTGCCCCTTGGAGATAGAAGCCTACCTCTCTAGCCAGCCACTCTCTTGATAACTTTGTCAACTAAAGGTTGTAGATCCTCCTTTTTTAGCTTACCATAATGAAGAGTTCTCCTAGGTATTTAATGGGGAAAGCCCCAATATTACAGCCCAAAGCTGGATCAAAACAGTTACCACCATGCTTCACTAGATTCATAGGAATCATATCACTTTTATGGGCAACCGAGCTGTTGCTCAGTTGGTTGGCGTGCGCGGCACGCACCCGTGTGTGGGGGGTGTGGGTGTGCGTTTGTAGCTCGACTATTGTTCGTATATAGTGAATGCCAGAGCTTCTGGCCAATTTTTTTTAAAAAAAAATCACTTTTATGGAAGTTGATCCTCATCCCTGATATTTGTTCAAAGCAGGAAAGGATCCATTTCAAATTCTTGGCATGGTCTAACGAATTACCTAGAAAAAAAATAGTGTGTCATCTGCATCCTGGATGCTAACAATACCTCCAGGGTAGCAAACATCAAACAGCCCCTTAATATGCCCCTAGCAACTTTGATCAACATTATAGTAAACACATCAGCTACTAAATCGAATAAATTTTTTATTTTATTTTTTTTTTGGGGGGGGGGGGGGGCGGGGGCGGCTTCCTTGTCTAAAACCTTCGCCTGTTAAACAATAATCACTCTCAATATCATTAACTACACCTACAGAACCTTGATGCAAGATACAACTCACCCAGCGTCTTCATTTGTTCCCAAAACCTCTTTTCCTCAACTTCATCCAGAAATTCCCAACTAACCCTGTCATTCGCTTTTTCATAGCTTAATTTAAGGACTATGCCACTTTTACCCACCTTCATCACACCATGGATAATTTTATGAGCCATCACTACACTTTCTAAGATATATCTTCCCATGGTAAGTGTCACGGACAGAGGAAGAGGGAAGGTAATAGTTGTGAGAGGTGGCTTGAAACAACCTAGATTATTAAATAAATAATTACGAGTATTAGAAAGTAATTAGTATAGTAATTAGCGTATTTTGATTTTAAAAAAAATAAATTTCGATTAGAACAAATAGAAAGAGAGTGAGGATTGCCGTCAGACCTGCAGGCGAGGTATCGATCACTGAGATATCAAACCCGTTGGGGTCAGGTCAGCACCTCTCGCTAGTTCGGGATCATCACGCGACAATTTAACTTGCCTGGTAAGGATTGCGGGTGTCCTTAATGTTCATAAGCCAAATAGCAAAGCCAACCATTAAATTAGTAAAAGGAGCAATAGTGGGCAAAGTAATTTTGACCAAGCCATACAACCAGCCATCAAGACCAATAGTGGTGTAGCCCCCCTTGAACTCATAGCCACCGAGGCAAGGGCATGGAGCCATGCCTTCACTGCCAACAAGGAGAGCAAGCCACACCTTCATTTATTCACAGACCAGCCGAAGGGAGCAAGGCAATGCCTCTCTTTTTCTCCAACCAAGACAACTCAAGGCAGTAGCATCACTCCCATTCCTCAGCTCACAACCCAAGCCTCCAGAGGGATTCCAAACCGAAGGCAACAAACACACAATCATTTCCTCCGTCCAGCCGAGCCAACCAAGCCAAGAATCATAGCAAGAGCAAGAAGAAGAACAAGAAGAGGAGCAAGAAGATGAGGAGCCCTCAAGCCAGAAGACCTCAAGCAAGGAGGTCCCCCAAGCATGAAGGACATCACCAACCTCACTAGCACATCGACCAACTCTCCTCCATTCCCGAACTACAACCCCAGGTGCACATAGCAGTATGGCTACTACTTGTAGACAGCTTAGAAGAAGTAGATCAAGCAGCTAGCAAGTAGATCGGGTAGTTCTTAACCTCAGTAGGGTTGAGCACTAGGAGTGGCTTAGCTCGTCCCCAGGGCATCCATTGCTGGCACAATAGGAACTGCGGATCTCGTCGCCAAACCTTCCCCCTAGAGCCCAAATCATCATTGGCTAATTCTTGATTTCAATCAAAAGAAGAAAATGCGAGCTAGAACTTGAAATCATGCAAACCAAGTAATAAGGTTCTAGTTGAGCAGTTCGGTCAGGTGAGGAGAGGAAGTAGAAGAGGAGAGAGCAATCGGCCGGTAGGACAGGAGAGAGCAATCAGCCAACAGTAGAGGCCGGAGGGAGTGAAGTCGGCCAGTAGAGAGATTTGGGGGAGGAGAGGGATTAAAGAGGAAGAGAGACAGAGGGAGAAGTAGAGAAAGAGAGGGAGTAGAGGGAGAGAGATAGGCGAGGCCGGGTTAGGGTTCAGCCGGCCGTAGGGGAGAGCGGCGGCGAGCTAGAGAGGCAGTGACGACGGTCAGTGGCTGGTGCGGCGGTGAGGGGACCGGAGGGGATTCTATCCCGGGGAGAGGATGAGGAGGAGCTGAGGTGAAGAACTGAAAGAAGGAGAAGGGAGCCAGTGTGTCGGCCGAGGGGGAAAAGAAGAGAAGGGGAAAAGAGAAGAGAAGAAGAGAAGAAGAGAAGGGGGAAAGAGAAGAGAAGAAGAGAAGAAGAGAAGAAGAGAAGGGGAAAAGAGAAGAGAGAAGAAAAGAAAAGAAAAAGAAGAGAAGAAAAGAACAGAGGAGAAAAAGAAAGAAGAAGAATAGGGGAAAAGAGGGAAAAGTTAAAAATGTTGTTCCCCATGGGATTCACATAGGTTAATTTACCGTTTCTTGACCGTAGGGAAATTTTAAAATGAATTTCTAAAAGTCTCGATTAAATAGGTAGCAAGGGTATAAAATTTCAAGTATTGTACTAATTAAATTGTTGTGGCTATTACTATTAAAATAATGAATTTCGGGGTCAAATTAGCAGGTTTTAGTTAAGGGGTTAGCTCCCCTTTTATTACCCTGATCAACCGTAGAAAGTTTGGTCACCGTAAGGTTGTTACAGATTAATTCCCATAGATTTAATACTCTACATTTGTCAGGGCTTGAATTGAATCCCTCAAGAGACCACCTTCAGACTCCGGGTAAGCCCGAGTATTATAATCCAAATTTAGGCAAGCTTCTTTTGACCATCTTTGTAAATTTTCTTTTAAATGCTTTCAAATGTCATCAATGCATGGGAAAAAATATCTTGTCAAATAAAAACCTCAAATTGGTTGTGGATAGAAAGATGGTTGTCGTATCTTAAGTTTGTGAAGAAAAATTTGAGGATTAAATAAATGGTGAATGAGTTGGCAAGTCCAGCTGATGGAGCAGTTGGCTTGCGTTTATATTAATATGAACGGTAGAGGGTGCCGATGAGAAGGAGCATAGTTATCACGGTGGTCTGGCTAGGTGTGGCGACCCGGAGCACCAGGACGCCTAGGCGCCCACCTAGGCGATGATTAGACGATGATAATTTAGAAAGAAACCATGTTCATGATAGAAAAACTAAGAACTGCAGAAGGTGTAGCTCTTCACCTCCAGTCAATGCATGCGGTGGTTATGGCACAATGCAAGATTAGTCGTTATATAGTAAAAGGCCAACTGATTCAAGCAAGGGCGAAAAAGTATCTTTAAGCGTAGCTAAGCAGAGCAGAGTAGAGCTCGCCTCTCCCTATCCATCCCCAATCCCCCACCTCCCACTCCAGCTCCACCTCCGCCTCCAGGGAAGGAAGCCATGCCCTCCCTCACCTCCGCTTCAGCCTCCAGGGAAGGAAGCCATGCCCTCCCTCGCCTCCGCCTCAACCTCCCTCCTCGCCCCGCCCTCTACCTCCTCCAAGGCCTACCTCCCGTTCTCCACCTCCCTCAGCGAAGGCCCGCACAACAGCAGGGAGACGCGTGCGACGGCGCTCTAAGACAGGGAAAGGCCGAATCGTCGGTGAGGAGAGGCGCGCGACGCCGGTAGAGGAAGATTCGACGGCGGATCTAGAGGCGGGGACGGACAATCTTGCGGCGGGGATGGTAGATCTAGGCCTCCTCCTCCAATCCATCGCCCACCTCGTCCGTCGCCGCCCAAAGCCCCGAGGGACTTGCTCGGTCACCGCCCGCCCCTCGCTTCCTCTGTCGCCGAGCGCCGCTCGTCGGCCGCCGCCTCCACTCCAGTCGAGACGAGCTAACCTGGCGACCCCCTCCGACCGCCACGACGACTAGGCGTCGCCTAAGCGACGCCGTGACAACTATGAGAAGGAGTTTGGCCAATGGGGGTCTTTACATAGGCTATGATATAAGAACAAACAACTACACTTTGGCAATGAGCCGTATTTTATAGTACCAACCATAGTGTGTAAAATCGGTCAAGAAAGTTTGCCCTAGGAAGGTATTCTGGTCTCCACATTGGGTAAGCCCAGATAATTAGAAGTGAGAAGCTGGGTATGCCAGAGGCCCAATGAAGGACACAAAGTGAGAAGCTGGGTATACCGCGGGTTCCAGTGGAGGACACAGGTGTGAGAAGCTGGGGATGCCATGAGTCCCAGTGAAGGACACAGAGTGAGAAGCTAGGTATACCACGAGTTCTAGTGAAGGACACAGGAGTGAGATGCTGGGTATGCCGTGGATTCTAGTGAAGGACACAGAAAATCAGCTGTGGTTGATTCTTTCAGGCTATATAAGTATAAAGCCTTGGGTTGAGTATTAGTGCTGCCGCGGTAGCATGATACAACTGTTAGCTGCGAGTCGAAAGGACGACCTAGGGAAGGTGTCCGCCCCTCGAGCAATAGTGTTGGAGATCTAATATTGGACTAGTGATAAACATTTTAAGGCCTCTCTTGTGGAGGCCACTATGGGTAAAGTGATACAAATCTGCGCAGGGTCAAATCATGAATTCATACCTATCTCCTGGATTGGAGGCTACGGAAGCTACGTCTGCCTCATATACGAGTGCTAGTAGCATCTTTGGATAATTAAAATCAACACATAACTTTCTTAATAAAACTCTATTTTATGAAAAATAGATTTGGATGGACATGAGAGGAATGATATGTGGAAATTTCATCTATTGCATTTTGCTATTAATGCTTGCTAAGTACTTTTGTACTCACTCTTGCTAAATCACCCTTTTCTAGATAATCATCTTGGTTGTCAAGTGTTGGGTGGGGTTATGGATCCCAGTGGACTCGCCTATAAGGCATGGGTTGAGGAGCAACCGCAATATTAGCGTTATGAGGAAGGGGACTACTAGGAGAACTAGATTAATGGATAGATTGTACTCTAGCTTTTGTTGGTTGTTAGGTAGTTAGAACTTCTGTATTATATTTTTGTTGTACTTAGATCCTATGTATACTTATTGTACTGGACTTATAGACTGTGTGGCATGAAATGTAATAAAGTTCCATTTCAGCCTCTAATTATTGTTCTGTTGCAACACTCTGAATACAGTGTACTAACTAATAGAATATCGAGTGCGCTTGATGTTTTAATTAGCTAGTATGCTAAGATTCGTATGATTATCTTTACCCCTTTATAATTCACCAGTTAATTTTTTTCTACATGCACACACTATTTAGCCCCCACAGAGGATACATTTACTTTGTTCACCCTAACACGTGCACCCAGAAATTCCCCTTCCTCAAAATCAAGCGCTAAGATGCTTTATCACATCACTTCATCAAATCTGATGGACCAAATCATCCGGTTCATCCCAATAGCCGTGTGGCCCCCAAACGCCCCAAATCGCCCGCCCCCAATCGCCCGCCCCCGATTCCCGCGTGCCCCCCAAACCGTGCGCCGCCCCTAATCGCGCCCAAACCCCGCGTGACTCCTTCATCGGCGACGCCATGTGCATGAGCTCGTCGGGCCGCCGCAGTCCCTGTCGCCTCCCAGCGCCGCCGTGAGGCCCCTTCGACTCGCGAGATTACCCGCAGCTTCGTCGTCCGCGCGGGAGGCGAGGCCGCCGCAGTCCCTGTCGCCTCCCCGCGCTGCCGTGAGTCCCCTTCGACTCGCGAGATCGGCCACGACCCGCAGCTTCGTCGTCCACGCGGGAGGCGAGGTTCGATTCGCTACTTTGGGCGGTTGGTGTGGGTTAGATTTGATTGGTGGAATCGTGTTTGTGTGCACAGGACACCTACCGCTGGTGGGGAACAAGGCGCCGGATTTCGAGGCGGTGGCCATGTTCGACCACGAGTTCATCAAGGTATGCGAGTTTGACCTGCATTCTGATTTGTAGTATTTCAATCCATCCGCCCAGAGTCCTGCATTCTGATTCAAATGTTTCATCCATCTGCCCAGTGAGCTCGTGCGCCGGGAGCTCGACGCCATGGGGATCCCCTACAGGCACCCTTTCGCCGTCACCGGCGTCGTTGCCACCGGCGGCACCGGCGGCCCGCCCTTCGTCGCGCTCCGGGCCGACATGGACGCGCTCCCCATGCAGGTCGCTGCCTTCTTCTTTGGCTCTCCCTGTCCTTTTACTGTTAGGATTGTTTTTTGATGTTGTCTCGGGCCACCGCGCCTTGGCTTCGCTGCGGGTGAGGACAATTTTCTTGCTCGGGATATCGGATCCATCACAATTGTATTTCTGAGCTCCTAATTGCAAGTTCTCTTGAGTAAAATTGCAGTCTGTTATAATCTAGACGAACTCTGCTGGTTCCAGTACGGCATGTGAAAACTTGTGTCTGAGATGTCATGTTTCAAATTTGGAGGATTCAGAAGATGGGAGAGGAACAGCACAAATTTGGAGAACTTGCGCTGGACTTTTGAACGGTATAACAGTAAGCAATCCATATCTCAAGGGTGTGCAGTGCTTGAAGTCAGAAGCATGTGTATCTTTGAAATTGGGAGCAGGGCAATGCAAACTAAGTGTCATCGGGTCTGGATATGAAAATGGTTTATTAAAAATTTGAGTCTGGATAGATGGCTTGAGGAGGGACATACACTAACCTAAGCCTAGGTGGTTTCCTAGCCTTCTGACTAGGGACGCACAAGAATACGTTTTAGCTTATTATGGGAATGAATCGCATTAGTGGCCTATGTGCATGTGTTGCGGTAAAGCTAGGCCTGAACGTTGTCGCCAATGGTGATGAGACAAATATGTGATATTGTTATATAATTAAATAGTAATGGCTCACATGATTTATTATCTGCTTATATGAGAACCTGTTCACTGTAATTTTATAATGATTTACACACCATCATGATTTTTTGCTCTTGGGTAGTATAGAAATACATAATTACATATAATAACTTTAGAATTTTTGGACAACCTGCTTTTAATTTGTACTTGATACATTGTTTTGCAGGGAATAATACGATTTCTATGTGTCTGTGTCTATCACCCTATCTATTTGAAAAATCCATATTAATTACAAGAATGTGTCGCCGTTCTCAGCCCCAGATTTATCATTCTAATTGTCCTAAATAGTACTGCTGCCACCGTGGAAAGAACTAAAGTTATTGTAGTTTGTGTTCTCTTGATCAAAGCTAGCTTGCCTGCTTTCCATACCCTTGATGTTGTGTCCACCAATTCCAGCATCTGGCAACCCTTCCCCAGGAAAATAAAAGGGATGATCTTCAGGTCTTCCATTGTTGCTTTCTTTCTCGGATGAATCATTGAAATACGGAGGCTCAGGTGAACGAGGACGAGGTCGTTCAGTTGGCCTGCCATATACATCAGTATGACTTTCAGGACCATAAGAGTGGAAATGAGTTGAGTAAGGAGTTGATATATTCTGACTATCCACATGGTTTGTTTCTCCACTTTCCACGTCTTCTCTTGCATTACTTGATATCACCCTTGGATCATTAATAGCTGCACTTTGCTCATTAAAACTCCTCTTATCATCCTTCATTAAATGTTCAGTTTGTTGCTTCCTGGGTGTAGTTTCATGACTGTATGCAGCTGATTCATAAGCTCCAGTATTTTGCTCTGCAGAAAAGTTTCCACGGCTAGCAAGTTGGGCTGCAGCTCTAGCAGCAATGCTTGCCATCTCTGCAGACTCTGCTGCTGCCTGTGCTGCAGATGTTGCATCCTTGAATTCGACATTCCAGTTGGAACCACTAACTGAAGATTTTATTTCCCTAGGTTGATTGATCTCTTCACCCCTAGACATTGTGTCTGCAAAGAAAAATAAATTAGTAATTCAGAAAATGAATAAGAAAGCATTAAAAAGTGCTGATATTTAAATAATAGAATCTGCATCTGTACCTGGAATTGTTGCACCATATTGGGACAAAGGTCTGGAAACACTTGAACCTCCAGTAGTTTCATGACAGGAAGTGTTAGAACCAGGAATCTGTGCTGAATAATAAGTAGTTGCACCATGCTAGGAGCCAGGAGGCACTGAAGCATCAGAGCCCATTCTGTTCTCTTGTGAGAAAGCATTAACATTGGCATTTCCATATGGAGTTCTATTTTCTGAAACCTCAGCAGATAAATAAGAAGGTGCTGTAGGCATACGAGAAGTGGCCGATTCCACAGATGTATAAGGCGCTGTAGTCTGTGGAGTTGACATGCTAGAAGTAGATGATCCTGCAGTTGGGATGTTTCCTCCAGAATATGTTCCAGAATATGATGTCCAACGATTGGTAAAATTATTTGAATGTTGGCCTAACATGGAACATGACATTTCACAATGCAACAAGGTAAGCTATGTGTGGCGACCCGCATAATTAGCGTAGGGTAATTAACCACCTCTTGGTCATCACCCTAAGTTAATTACGCGAAGTCTCAGCATAGTGGCCAACAAAATAACGGAAGTACCGGTATTTTCTCGACTACTATGCTGTGTTCAGAATATTGCAGCAGAACAATAATTAGAGACTGAACTGAAATACATTACATTTCAGCCACGCATGGCTTACATAGTCCAACTTAACTAGGCATTGGTTCCAATTACAACAAAATCTATAATACAACGGTCTCATCCCATGACGACCGTCCAAAAGTAATCCTTTCTACCCGATCATCTATTACTCCTGATTGTAGTAGGCGTAAGCATCCTCCTGAAGCTCTGAGTCCTGCACGTCACCTTCGGTCCACGCCTCAACGGTGGATCCATCAAGCTCGCCTTCTAAGCAATAGGGGATTTAAGCAAGAGTGAGTACAGAGTACTCAGCAAGTAATAGTAGAGAATGCAATACATGAGTTTTTCCTTCTTTTTCCAAATCCAACTTACCACCTCCTTCAAATCTCCTTTTATTGGAAATAGGTTTTGATTTTCTTTAAGAGTTGCCAAATTTAATTAAAAGAGCTACTAACACCCATATATGAGGCAGACTTAGCTTCCGTAGCCTCCAATCCAGGAGACAGGCATGAATTCATGATTTAGACCCTGCGCAGGTTTGTACCACTTTACCCATAGTGACCTCCACGAGTGAGGCTCCAGAATGTTTATCACTAATCCGGTAATTGTGATCTTTACTCTGTTACTCGAGTGGGGGATCCTCTCAAGGCCATCCCACTACACTCGCAGCTAACAGTTGTACTCCACCCTAATGTGGCAAGATTTCACGGCTTCAAATATAGCGCCATATGGAGAACCTCAAACACATGTTGGGTTTCCATCTGCCACCATCTCTCTGGGGTTTCCGGCACCCCCAGATTAGGTGCCTATTTACTAATTAACCACCATGCAAAGATCACAATACATTCATAGGACAACCTTTTCTGTCTGATTACTCACACTATGGTTGATACTGGATTTACGGCTCATTGCCTGAGTATTAGCTGTTTATCCTTATATAATAGCTTATGTAGAGGACCCCCCGGCCTTTTCACCTTCTCATCGGCGTCCTCTACCCACCACAATAGAATATAACTTTGCGCCATAATGAAAACAGTATTAAGCTTTTGTTACCAACAACACCGACTTTCACAAGTCGAAAATAGAACTGATCACTTCCTCATCTTATACCACTTTCACTTTCCAACTTAGTTACTTTGCTTTGAATCCAACTGATCTCGATTTAAGTTTTTGCAATATATATATAGAGCTTTTTGATGCATGAGTGATATAGATAATTATACTGAAATCAATTTTAAAGGCACTTTAATGGAATTTGATCAAGGAAAGCTTGCCTGGAGTAGTACTGATCAGTACGTCCTCGCACGAATATGGGAGATAAAGGTCTGACTGATTCTAGTCGAGTCCTGACAGATTACCAAGGCATTAATTCTATGACACTGCCCAAACTCCCTTTCTAATCTAACCCATTAATTTACCCATAGTATTAATACTTTAGCAATCAAGTAATACAACAATTCAGTTATACCAGATTTAACCATTTACAGATTTTAGTTATTAACTCGGGCTTTTAGAAATTGAAATAGCATTTTTCCTACGATTCAGATACGATCAAATCAACCTACGCGAATGCACGACTTAACCAAATTTCTGATTTTTCCTATTTTTCTTCTCTTCTTTTTCTCTTTTCTTTTCTCTTCTTTTCTTCCTTTTCTTATTTTCCTATCCTTTTCTTCTTTTCTCTCACCCTTTCTTTTTTTCCTCTTCTGGCCGAAGGCCTTTCTGGTCTGGCTCCTTCGGTCTCATCGCCTCCCCCCTACTCAGCTCGGTTCTTCCTCTCGAGCGCCCCCGGGACCGGGCGCTTCCCTGGCGACCATGCCTCCCCTGCCGCCGCCGGCTCCACACCACACCGGTTCCTCTCCTCCCCTACCTTCCTCTCTCTCTCTCTCTCTCTCTCTCTACTCTTCCTCCGGTTCGTACCCCTGGCCGAACTCCCCTCGGTTTTCCCTACTGCCTCCCTCTGCTGCTGCGTCGGCTGGCGCGAGCGCCGCCGCCACGCGACTCCCCCTCGTCGCCGGTTTCCCCTTCTACCACAGATAAGTCCCCTCTCTACTGCTACTCTCCCTGCTACTCTCCCTCTACTCCCTTACTTGTCCTATTGGCCCAGATAAGAACAGATACTGCTTGATCTATTCAAGTTGCCCCATTTTATTGGTTGTTTTACTTTTGATTCGCATCTAAGGTTACTGGTAAGAACAGATACTGGTTTTCGCATTCTACTCGCTGCTTTCGGTTTTGCTTGCAAGTTTTAAGGGTCAATGATGCTAGAGTTCTTAGCGGGACGGCAAGGATTGGTCTTGCAACCCTAAAACTTACTACTGAGACTACCACTACTCGATCTACTCAATGGTGCACTAAAAAGAGTAGCTTGCTACTGTGATGGCTGTGCACCTGAAGCTTGGTGGGGTTCGGTTCTGGGGAAGGTGGTGTTGGTGCTGTTCGGTTCTTTGAGACCCTTCTGGATCCTGCTCGGTTCGGTTCACTTGATCTTGGGGATCTCTTTGTGGTTCGGTTCTTGTGGATCACCGGGTTCGGTTCGTCTCGGGGATCTCCTTGTTCAGTGCTTCTTGTGGCTTGTCTCCTCCTCCGGCTTCTGGCTCCTCTTCCTGCTTCTTCGTGCTTCTTGCTCCTGTTCTTGGGGGAACCTTCGGCTTCTTGTCTCTTGAGCGCTCTCTGGAGTGGAGGAAGGTGTGGATGTGTTGGCTCACGCTTGCTCTCTGTGTTGGCTGGAACTGAGGAAGGAATGGCTGCTTGCTTGCTTATATGAAGGAGAAGGGAATGGGTGAGACCGGCCTGTAGCCATGCTCACACCCTGGCTGTCTTGGGAGTAGTGCTTGGCTGAGAATGGCTCTGCGTGGCTGCTGGTTGAGAGCTGGCTCCGAGCTGGCTGTGGGCTGTGCATGAGTTGGAATGGTCAAGGTTACCATACTACCTCTTCAGGCTCTTTACTGAGTTACTGCAAGGGATGGCTAATATTTGGGTTTCTAAATACTACGGACACCCGCAGTCCGAACAGGTAAGTCGCGGTTGCCGAGTGATGAACCGGGTCTAGCGAGAGGTACCGATTCGGCCCCTACGGGTCTGGTATCTCGGTGATCAATACCCTTCGCCTGCGGGTCTGACGGCAATCCTCTTCTATTTCTATTCGCTCTATTCGCACTTTTAAATCTTTTGCAATTAGTTTACGTTAATTACTGTTCTAATTACTTGATTGCGCTATTATTGCTTAGTTGATTTTCTAGGTTCTTACACTATGTTTCTTTGTCAACGTTCGCAAAAATTGTTTGAATCATTCATTATGTTTTCCTTACATAAATTGTTTGCAGATTCTATTGCCTTATTCTTTCCTCGGTCACTTCACATTGTTCATACTACACATGAAGGATAGAAGTGTATCTATATTGGACCCACAGCCTATACCGACCTGGTTTAAGGCTCAGCATCCTACCATGTACTACATTCACAAAATATATAAGATTGCCAATAACGTGAAGCTAGCCATGGAAGTAGCCAACCCTACGTGGAATGACGATATTTATGTATGGCGTCGCATATTACCGATATGTGTTCCAGAAACAGAAGACATGTAACTTGCTTATAAATTACACTTAACAAGTTTGTTTGTCTACATAGATGAAACTATGTGTCCTTTTGTAGGGACATCACTGGATATTTTGTAATCAACTTCATGCGCTCTTGGGACGGTATAAAATTACCATCAATTTGCACTGTGAGTACTATTATTTATTAATTATAATTTGTCTTACCGTAGCACAATTAATATTTTCTGATGATGGTCCATAATAATTCATGTATAGGATGGGAAGCTGTTGAGGGCTAAGTTTCTCATGAGCCTATTGAACTACAATGAAAATGAATCGAAAGATAACATTCTTTAAGTTATACGGGAAATCCTTAAGCGTATCAGGGATTAGATAGCTATTAATGATAAACAGTTGTTATGTTACTTTATGCACTTGCTTATGTAATAACTCTTTGTATCTTTCTTTTGTGCACATCTTACTACACTTTTGCTTATAATACCTTTTGCTTATTTGAATTGTATTACCAAATATCGCCGTAGCGTTAGCACGGGCAATATACTAGTCTTAAGAGTAATGGTGGTGGTTACTGTTGTTACCCAAAACTAATTATACGGGTCGCCACATGGCTGGTCATGGCCTTGACCTCCTGATGCGCGACAGGGAAGCCGTGATGAGGCTGCCACGCTGCAGGTGCAAGGCGCTCGTCCTGAGCAAGGAGATGTGAATTGGGGCAATTTTCTCTTGATTGATTCTCATAGCATGTGCCTGATATCTTTATATAGAGATGGGCACTAACAATATTTAGCTAAACAAAGTAACTAATCTCTAGATAACTTAAAGATCAAGAAACAATCCTAACAAAATGAAATACTCGATTTTCTCAAATAGAGGTTATCTGTTTCTACCCTAAACAATGCAGAGTCCTAATTGTATACGAAACCAACTGAACAAACAAAACAAACTGAATTGGAAACTTAATGCAACAGAAATAGATAAGGTCTAACGGCCAGCTTGATATGCATGGGGGTTAGTTGCGCCGGTTGGCTTGGCCCTCCTAGTGTATACTATGCCCCACATGACACTTTCATTCTATCACACTCCTTTTCAGATAAGGGGGTGCTGTTCCAAAAATACATCAAGGACACCAAATTCCTCAATTAGATCTCTCTTAGTTTTATGAAGCTCAGACTCAACAGTTATATTTCAGCCCTTTAAGTTTTTTCTATGTAGCCTAATTTTAAACTGCCACACATCAATAGAATTTTCAAACTTACAAGGGGTATTCCAATCTTTTCAAGTAAAGCACAAAATTCTTTTTATTTTCCAGCTACCACTTTTCAAACCTAAATGTCTTTTTCTTGGGTTGTGAAGATTCTCCAGAATCAATGAGAAGAGAGGTATGATCACTACCCACACTAGGAAGAGCTTTCATATAGGCTAAAGGGTGTATCCCCCAATCAATAGAGTTAAACACTTTATCAATAATTAAATTTTCCTGGTTATTTGCCCACGTATAGCATCTACCAGCACTCTTGAGTTCCACTAGACCATTCTGGTTAATCCAATCATTGAAGCTGGTTAACAACTCCATTACTTTTATCTTGTTCAGAACAAACTAAATTAAAATCCCTACCAATTATGGTGGGGGCGTGGGGCCATGCCACAAATTAATGATGCATCTTAGATCATCACAAACTCTATTATGTTCTTCATACACAGACCCATAAAAAACTATCAATCTCCACCTATCCTTTATTAGCCAATATCAAAGACATAGAGAAACAAGTACAATTAATAGGGCTGGAAAATAAGCTCGTGGCTCGTGGCTCGGACCGAGCCCGAGCTGAGCCTATTTTTCAGGCTCGTTAATGAACCGAGCCGGCTCGGCTCGAGCCACGAGAGGCTCGGCGAGCCAGGGATTCGCACGTCTGAGTTTGGACTCTGGACTTAATCTCGAGTTTTATCCTCATTCATTGCCTCCTTGGGCTTGGCTCTGGTCCTCTGGACTCTTCCACTCTTCCCAGATCTACTCCCCATTTCGGCACTTCCCGATCGCTTCGACGGCCACCGGTTCCGTTCATCGACTGCCGGCGCCTTCCGTCCAGCCTCTCCTGGCGCCGCCCCGGCGCCGCCGTCCGATCTCCCCCCGGCGCCGCCCGATCTCCCCCCAGCACCGCCCCATCTCCCCCTGGCGCCGCCCGCCCGACCTCTCCTCGGCGCCGCCCCATCCGACCTCTCCCTGGGTTTCTTCCCCTGTTTAAGCAGGCTAGTCTGGTTCTTTGCCGCTACCACCGCCGGCACCATCTTCTTCTTGATTCTTGGCCATCTTCTTCCGGACAATTTCACTTTCTGCGGCAACGACGCCTAAGAAGCAGCCGAGCTGACGGCAAAGTAGTAGAAGCAGAAGAGCACAAGAACGACGAGCGGGAGCACCGGACTATGCTATCGGTACGACGGTGTCCAAGATGCCATGATCAGCAAAGGTAGATCCAAGAGCAGCAATGGACTATGAAGAATGTGCAAAAGGCACTTGGAGTAGCAATCGATTTTTTTCGTTGGTCTGCATTGGCCTGGCTCGGCGAGCCAACGAGCCGGCTCGCGAGCCAGGACTGAGCCGAGCCGAGCCGCCCTTTCAAGCTCGTCGCTTCACCGAGCCGAGCCCAACCGAGCCGCCTGGCTCGGCTCGTTTCCAGCCCTAACAATTAACATCTATAATGTCAAAAATATCATCTCTAATTCCTATTAGGATGCTACCAGCAGTGTCCCTAGCAGGAAGCCAATTCCACTCATAAGAGTTTTTTTTCCAAAAATAGACTTTAGGAAGGCATCAATAAAAAAAAAATAGTCTCAGAAAAACCTACAAAGTCTGGTTTATGCTGACACATTACATCATTAACACATTTACTTTTGCCAGCCTTATTAAGGCCTCTTACATTCCATATTACTCCTTTCATTGGAAATATTTTTTACTACTAGATCTACTATTCTTTCTTTTTACAACCTCTACCCACGGAGAGTTTGTTTTCTCAACAGAAGCAATACCTACCAGATATTCTTCTGATTCATTCTCCATTAACACTTTTTCTTGTGTAGTCACACCCGACAGGTGTTCATCCACACCAATATCTATGTTTTGGGGTAAGAAAATATCTGGATTTTTTTGGTGCAAAATCACATATCCTTTCATCTGCGACATATCTAATGTGATAAATGTTCACACAAATATCTTTTTCAGACTCCCCCATAACAATACCCACATCTTGTGCAATATCAAGTAAATCATCATTTTGTAGGACAACAAAAGAGTTAGATAAAAAGTTTTTACCTGCTCCTTTGAAGCTTTTCTTCTCCAGATTCTTTTGTTTTTGAATTTCTTGAGCCCTCTCCAAAACTGATTTTTCCACTGTCTTGCATTCTTTTGCTTTTTCTCACAGCTTGAACTGGTCCTTACTTCTGCTTCTTAGGCTTGTGTTTAGTATCACCTTCTTCTTCTAGTGAAGCTTCATTGATTCATTGGCTTGAGTCACCTTCCTGCACCCCATGTTTCTTACTGCACTCATAAGCTTGGCACTCAGTAAAAGCATGCAGAAGATCTGTAGCCACCAACTGTTTTTCCTCCTGGTGCTGATTTAAGACTATGCCAGTTACCCCAATTATATCCTCCTCACTAGGACATGTTACTTCATTATCATCCATTGGGTCTTGATCTGAGTCCACAAGTTCCATGCTCCTTAAAAACTTGCTACATTCTGGCTCATCTACCCCCTTATGTGACATGAACAGGTCCTGTACCCCAAAGCAAACATCACTCCATGTCCTGGCTCCTTTGTTTGCATCAGACTTATCTTCTTGTTCTGACCTACCCCCCAGCTTTGGTGTGTGTGCAGAGGGGTTTGTATCTACCTCATCCTTGTCTTTGTTCGTTTCCATGTCCTCCTTTTCATTCTGGTTATAGGAGTGATTATCCTCTAAGTCATCAGCTTCATCATCTTGTCATCATCATCAGGTGGGATGCCATATTGCCATTATCATCATTCATCTGGTTCACATTTTCTACATCTATTGTTACCATGTACAACTTCTTTTCCATTTCAATCAACCTCTCAAAAGGAATCCTAGCTGGATCCCTACAAGCCGTTTTCACTCTAGCAAATTCATAAAAAAAAAAATCTGAACATTCCTGCCCAATCTACCTCCACTAAGATCCCAAAGTAAGATGCTGTTTGAGCCAAAACTTTCCAAATACACCATTTATGTGGAGCCGCTCTTATCTGAAAATTTCTTGTGTGGTGGAAATCTGACCAAAAAGTTGTTGACATCTAGCAGCCTAATTTGCCAAGGCCATTCTTTACTGAAGATATCAGATAAGTTTTGCTTCAATTCTGTTAGGGATATCTCTCCATTTATAACTACTACATCACTGCACGATTCCTGAAATTCAGCCACTGGTTCTCATCCATATCTGGAACATCAGCATGGTAAAAACCTAAGTCCTGATTGGCACTCCCAAAGTATGCATCGGTAGGGTGAAGATTAGACCACTCTGGACAGGTGTTAATGTGATGACCAATCGTGTTACAGACAAAGCAGAGTTGTGGTTTCGTGCAATTCCCCACCAAGTGCCCAGACTCTGCACAATTATGACATTTATGTACCTCTGATGAGGAACAATAGCAACCTCACCTTGATTTTGAGCTTGTGCATTCTGTTGCCTTGGCTTTGTTGGTTCGGTTGATTCTGTTGGTTCTGCGGTTGCCTGTGGTATTGGTTTGACCCTGGAACTCAGGAATCTGCCGTGGATTGGGATATTGTCCTCGTGTTGGCGGCAGCTAGAAGGGAGCTTGATGTTGATTACCCTGGAAGGGGAGGCGTCGTCTCCTGAACCTCCGCGGAGGCTGCCAACCACGGCCGCCGCCGCTGCCTCCAGAGAAACCTCCTCCATACCCACCATTGCAGCATCCTCCGTATCCTCTACCCCAATTCCCGTCTGCCATATGAACACCTTTGACGATTTGGGCAAAAGTAAATCTCCCCAAATCTCTCTGGCGAAGCTGATCTTCTTCGGATTCGGCAAAATCTGACCTTATCTAATCTAACAACTGGGTGGCAATTCTCCGACTTGAATGATTTGGCTTCCATTAGATCTCTCCGAACCCAGACCAAAATCGACTCAAAACAAAAGAGCTCGGATTCGGAACCCTAGTCTTGGAGTTGCCCGAAGAATTCCTCAATGACAGGACATTGACCTCCTCGGATTTGTCCACTGTTGCTGTTCGGGTCGGATCCGCCTTCTCCGCCCGCTCCAAATCTAGTGTGCCGCAGATGTCAACAGATGGCTTCCATCGGCTGGACGAGCAAGGCGAGACGCTTCTTGTGGGGACGCTAGATTCAAATCGCGCGCCTCGCACTCGGGCACAAACGGTTAGAAACTCAGTCTATCGTGGTCTACGTGGATTCTTTCGAAATCGTAACTGTAGGTTATAAATAGGAGGCAGATGGTCACTCTATTGTAGATGTGCAATAAGAATGATAAAGCAAAGCAGTCTCTCCTCATATCTGTGTCTCTCTTTCTCCCTCTTTGTTCTCCACTTTAAATCTATTAGGCAACCCCGAACTATTCGATAACGAGGTTATCTAACACGTTATCAGCACAAAGCTCTACTGAAGAATAAATCGAAAGGTAAGAAACGGTAAGAATCGGAGGATTGAATCTAATCGCTCGTTTTTGCATCTAATCTACGCATGCATCTACGTGGCACGAAGCTACGAATTCGCGTTGTTTTTAATTTCCAATATACAGTATGAATGCATCTACATACACGGAGCATCTAGTCGGCCCGGCCGCGCACGAAGCGCCGCCGTCGACTCGACCTCCCGCGCACGAAGCGCCATCCGACCCGGCGACCAGCTTGCCTTCGTGGCAGCTCGCACCCACGCCGCTCGGTTACCCACCACCGAAGACGCAGCGTCGCCAAAGACGCTGACCGCTGCGCCGCGACCGGCCTCGGCAAGCCGCCAAGACGGCCGAAGCCTGCCGCCGGTTGACCGGCCGGACCCCACCGATTGGCACGAAGCCATGACTCAAGACTAAGGCACCGACTGGCGCCGCCAAAGCCGGGTCATCGGCCACGGCGCGCTGCGGGCTTGCTCGGCCGGCGCAAAGACACTCATGAAGTCCAGCTCGAAGCCACCACCTGAGCGTCGACCCGGCCACGCAGCGTCACCAGCCAAAGCCACCGTGGTCGCCTCCCTCGACCCGTGCAACTCGAAGTCGCTGGCCTGGCTCCACGCGCCACCACCCGAAGCCGACACTGCCGCGCCTGCGCCGCCAACACGAAGTGACCTCCGAGCGCCTCGTCGGCCTCGCTCCGGCCAGCCTTCACGAGCACGAAGCCCGGTCCGCCGACCACCCGCATGGGCCCGCCTAAATTGTCATCGGATCGAGGACAACCAGTCGCACGGCTTGAAGCGACGCGCCGTGCCTGGCCCTTTGCCGAGCTCGCCGTGCACCACCGCCAGCCCGTCCGGCCTCAGCCTCATGCGGCCGATGCGATCGCGACTGCGTGCGCGCCATCCGGAGCCGAGCATCGCCGCCGATGCTGCGCGCCCCCATCGCTACCGTGTGCGATCCCTTTCTTCGTTCGGCTGGACATGAAGTCCAACTTCATGGACAAGAAGTCCAGAGGCCTCAATTTGGCTATGAATCCATTTGGCTATGAAAATGGCTAGAAAATCCTGAAATTACTTAGCTCCAATTTCTAATTTTCTTAGCATTATTTTCTGCATTTATGAACACATTTATGAATTGCGCAATTATTGTTTTGTTTCATAAATTGCAACGCGCGCACGAAGCAACGCCATGCAGCACGCACGAAGTCGATCACACGAAGCTGATCACGTGCACAAAGTAGCGTCGTGTGACATGCACGAAGCCGATCGCGCACATGAAGCCGATCGCACGAAGTCGATCGCGCACATGAAACCGATCGCACGAAGTCGATTGTGCGCATGAATCCGATCATGCGCATAAAGCCGATCGCACTAAGTCGATTGCGCACATGAATCTGATCGCATGCACAAAACCGATCACATACATGCATGAAGCTGTATTTACGAATCTTTATGAATACTTATGAATCTTGTATTTATAAATCTTGCATTTATTTATGAATCGTGTACTTATGAATCTTGCATTTACAAATCTTGCATTTATGAACTTTGTATTTATGAATCTTGCAATTATGACTTTCTTTTAGTTTACTGAAAATTCATGAGAATTTATTTTATGCATTTATGAATCTTGCAACCACTCTCTGTTAGATTACACAAAGTAATCTAATGAAATAATCCTATGAATATGTAAATACTTGGCATTGTCGTATATGAGTTTTGAAGAACTAGTCCGAATGGTCAGAACTATCTCACATAGGCATCAAATATGAAGATCGTGCCTAGGAGCAAGAAGTTCCGAATTGCCATCGGTTTAGGGTCCTCGAAGAGCAAAACGATCAAATTTTGTACTCCCTTAGGTATCACTTTTCAACCACTATGAAGAATAAATACATAGCTGAGGTGAGTGCACTTGAGTTACGGACTGCACTTCAGAAGCAGTTCGAGAAGCTCAAGTCCACCATCTTGCTCCAAGCACAGCAAGATTGGGTTCGCCTGAAGTTTGCAGACTACAGAACAGTGGTTGTTAATGAATTTTGAATAATGAATTGTAAGCTCTCGAAGAGCATACATTTTTTTCTCATTAATAGAATTGCAGTTTATTCTTTATTACAGTATTCTATATTTGTAAGCAATGTTTGAATTACTATACCACTGTCTGATTAAAATTATATTTCTTTCATATAGAAACTGTGTAGCGCCCAAATGGAGGAGATATGTATTGTTGATAGTGGCACAACAAATACCATCTTAAGAGAGTTGAAATACTTCCAGACGATCACGAAGAACGCTGGAAGGATTACGACAATCGCAGGAAGCGATACGCATATAATAGGCTCCGGAATAGCCACAATTATATTGCCAATGGGTACAACTTTGGTAATTGAAGAAGCCATTTTGTACCCTGAATCAACACGCACTCTCTTAAGTTTTAAAGATACCCGCGCCAATAGATTTCACGTAGAAACCATTGAAGAAAATGGCAAAGAGCATTTGTGCATTGTGAAGCATGCGGAATATGGAAAAATGGTATTAGAAAAATGTCCCTCATATGAATCTGGGTTATACTACACGAGAATCAATGCACCCGTAGTGTATACTTCTTTGAAGACTGTCTTTAGAAGCTCTGAAATATTTTCTTTATGGCATTATAGATTAGGTCATCCTGGTCTTAGAATGATGAGACATATAGTTAACAACTCACAAGGTCATGGAATTAAAGTTAAAAATTTCCCGAATCATGAAGATTTTGTGTGCCATGCATGTGCCATCGGGAAATTAATAACTAGACCCTCTGTTATGAAAGTACAAAATGAAATCCCTGCATTCCTGGAACGCATTCAGGGGGATATTTGCGGCCCGATTCAGCCCTCGTCGGGGCCGTTTCGGTACTTCATGGTGCTAATTGATGCTTCCTCGAAATGGTCGCATGTATGTTTGCTGTCAACAAGGAATCATGTATTTGCAAAGCTGATCTCGCAGATCATCAGAATTAAGAATGCTTTTCCTAATCATCGCGTGAAGTCCATTCGAATGGACAATACCGGCGAATTTACTTTCAAAGCATTTGATGATTATTGCACAGCAACTGGAATAACTGTTGAGCACTTTGTACCGCACGTCCATGCGCAAAATGGACTAGCTGAAGCATTAATAAAGAGGATTAAATTCATAGCCCGACCGCTCTTGCAGAGTTGTAACTTGTCCAACACTTGTTGGGGACACGCAGTCTTGCACACAGCAGCACTCATCAATTATAGACCATCGGCCTACAACATCCATTCACCTATGCAATTAGTGCAAGGGGTCATCCCGAAGATTTCCTATGTTAGAAAATTTGGTTGTTTGGTATATGTACCTATACCACCCCCACAGCGGACTGCAATGGGCCCTCTCTGCAAGTCTGGGATATACGTTGGTTATGAGAGTGCATCCATAATCAGGTATTTGGAACCCATGACTGGAGACTTGCATACATCCCGATTCGCTGATTGTATCTTTGACGATGGTCGTTTCCCGTCATTAGGGGGAGAGAACCAACCATTGGATGAAAAATACCGGGAAATAATATGGCACTCCACTGGGATCCCTGCGCATGACCCTCGCACTAGTGAAGCAAATCAAGAAGTCTAGAAGATAATTGATTTGCAGAATTTAGCAAATGAACTGTCTGATCATTTTTGTGATCTGAAGAGCGTGGTTAAGTCGCATGTACCAGCAAGAAATGCACCAAAGAGGGTTGAAATACCAAAGAAAGCAGAAGGTATCCCTCATCCTGTTCAGAGGCCTCTGTAGGGTCGAGGATGCACCTAGAGGGGGGTGAATAGGCGTTTTAAAAAACTTCTACTCGCTAATCGAAGATTGTCCCTAATTACCCCTATGTCAAAATCTACACAAAGATTACGCGCAAGCGAAAGAATAAGGTTTTGACAATTAAAGCCTAAATCAACTAGGTTCACTAGTGCACTAACTAAATTAATCTCTAAGCTAGAATTGCTATGACGATCAAGCAAGATACAGTAAGCAATTCTATTCACAATCAAGCAATCAATAATATGCAATGAAGTAAATGCTTGAATGTAAAAGAGACAAGGGACACATTACTTTTTACCGTGGTTCGGAGACTTCTCTCCTACTCCACGTTGAGGAAGTCCAACTAACTTTGGACCGGCTCACTCACTTGAGCCTTCCACCTCGAATCCACTAATGGTTGTTTTTTACCCCACCGGGTAGGCTAAGCACCAACATTCACAAACTTTGTTGGGGCTTCTCACAAACCTTGAGAGCTCCCGCGCACGACGCACCTACGCCGTCTAGGAGGCACCAACCTCCAAGAGCAATAGGTTGAGCACTCCGCTCAAGCTTCACTGATCGCACCTCCGCGTCTCCGGTGATCACCTGGTGCAACTCATGCAACTAGGATCCTCTCAATCCTCACTAAATGCAACTCATGCAACTAGGATCACTCTTGAGCTCAAAACCAATTTGGAAGAAGTAAAACCATGCAAACCCTCCCACAAACCCAAACTAAGCTCAAGAACACTCAAGAGTGCAACAACACTAGTGCTAATGCCCCCCAAGGGGGTCTTATATAGCCCTCACTCCAAAACTAGCCGTTGGAGGGGCAAACCCTGAAAAATCAGTAAATGCGGTAGTACCGGCGGCAAACTAGTGGTACTACCGCCCCTCAGGGCAACGGCTATAAAACTAGTCGTTACACAGCAAACCCGGTACTACCGCAGGGAAAAGCCCGGTAGTACCGCTTCTCCCAGCGATCGCCCTCAACCCGCTGCATCGCCGCTCCAAAGAACAACTCTAACACACCGTTCTGGTAAAAAGCTACCGCTATTCAAAATCCAGTACTACCGCAAACCCAGTAGTACCGCAATAACACCAGCGGTAGTGCCGGACTCCAGAAACTCAGAAACACTCCAGAATACACCTCTCTGGAAAATAAGTACCAGCACTAAAAACCCGGTACTACCGCAACCCCGGTACTACCGCTCTTTACACAGCGGTAGTGCCGGCCTCAAACTTCAGAAAAACTCATTTGCGCCGGACCGAAAACTTGGTCCGGCGTTAACACAATTTGCGCCGGACTAAAACTTGGTCCGGCGTAAGCGTACTTTTAGCAAATAACTACCGCACAACAAATACCAGTACTACCGCACCTACGGTAGTACCGCCAATAAACCCGCGGTAGTGTTGGACTTCAAACACTTCCAGAAAAACACCTGATTCTGGAAAACAACTACCGTTTCACAAATAGCTGTAGTACCGTCCGAGCGGCAGTACCGATGCCCATACGGCGGTATTGCCGACCTCACGGTACTACTGGCATTAACACTGTGGTAGTGCCGGCAAAACAGAGAAAACAGGGTTTAAACTCCAACCTTTTCTCTGAAGCTTCAACAACTATTCTTTAAGCCAAAAGGTGATCAAACCACGACCACACTGAGTTGCAAAACACTTTTGCAACACCTCTAAACCATGCTCAAAGAATTTCAACCAAACTCCAAATCGTTTGCGAAAAACACACTTCACAAACGTCTCAAAGATTATATTTGCAAGAATATTAAGCAAATAAATCCCAGAGTTTATAAGGTTTATCCTCTTAGCCATGTGATGTTCAAACCACAACCAAACGGACTTGTAAAAACCATGGTTAGTATCAACAACTGGCGTGGCCGCCAATTGGACGAAGGGGAAGGAATTCTCATCGATGTGACATGTCGGGAGATGATGACCCGGTTGGAGCTCATGTCAAGGCACCGATAACCCTTATGCTCAGAGGAGTAGCCAAGAAAGGTACACAGCGTGGAACACGGTGAGAGTTTGTTGGCAACGGTAGCAGAAAGGTTTGGGTAGCAGCGACAATCGAACACACGAAGGTGAGTGTATGAGGGTGGAGATCCATAAAGGACTTGGTGAGGGGTGGAGAACTAAAGGGTTTTGGTGGGGTGTCTATTGATGAGATAGGTGGCGGTGTGGAGAGCCTCAACCCAGTACTGGGGAGGCATGCCAGCCTCAATGAGGAGGGTGCGGACAACATTATTGATGGTCCGAATGGAACGCTCAGCCTTGCCATTTTGCTGAGATGTGTAGGGACACGACATGCGGAGGGAAACACCATGGGTGAGAAAGAACGAACGACCCGAGAGGTTGTCGAACTCACGGCCATTGTCGCATTGGATCATTTTAATGGTGGTGCCAAATTGTGTGTGGACATGCGCAAAAAAGTGGGAGAGAGTGGCAAAGGTATCCGACTTTAAGCGTAGAGGAAAAGTCCACAAAAAATGAGAGCAATCATCAAGAATAACTAAATAATACTTATAACCGTAGACACTAGCAATAGGGGAGGTCCATAGATCATAATGTATTAAATCGAAATTCTGAGTAGCACGAGAGCTAGACGGAGTAAAGGGTAAACGAATGTGGCGACCCAACTGGCAGACATGACATAGAGTGTCAGTGGGGCCATGATGACAAGGAATAGCTGTGGAGCAAGCTAAATGATGAAGGGCGTCAGCACCAAGGTGACCAAGACGACGGTGCCAGAGGGTGGGGCTGGTGGTGAGCATGGCGTGTGGAGCAGTGGATAGAGATCGCCCGAACTATTGCACCTGGCTATCACGCTCCTGGTGCAAAGGTCCTTCACAGAAAGGCCATATGGGTCAAACTCAACGGAACACTTATTATCAATCGTAAAATGACGAACAAAAAATAGATTTTTGATAATTTGTGGAGTGACTAGCACGTGGCGAAGTGTGAGAGGACCGTGTGCGGCGGGAATGTGAGTGGAGCCAACTGAAGTGATAGGAATCAAGGAACCGTTGCCAACGACAATGCTAGAGGGAGAGGAACACGAGTGATGGGAGATGGAAAGGTTACCAGCGTCAGACGTGAGATGATTACTGGCGCCTGAGTCCATGCACCAGGTGGTGAAGGGCGGTGGAGTCAGCTGCATCGTGCTAAATGTGCCGGTGAGCACATCCTGATCCCATCCGCCGGGGCCGCCCATGGCAAGGGCGGGATGTTGCTGTGGCACGCCGGGGAAGCCCATGGGGTAGCCATGCGGTCCCTGCATGGGACTCGACAGGATGGCGTCGTATGGAGCTCCGTAGGAGGTCACAACACTACCAGCAGGGGAGCCGCTGTACCCAGCACCGAGAGCAGTGAGGGCACTGGGTGCGGGCAGGCCCTGCTGGAAGGGCTGGCGAGGCACAGGACCACCAGGTCCCTGGGGCGACGTGCTGGTGGGCCAGACCTGCACAGTTCCCGTCCAGGGATTGAAGAAGGAGGGAGGCTAGCCACCTTGCAGTGCTCAGTTGTCGCCACTGTTCTGATTGTTGTGGCATCGACGATTGTTGGTGCGGTTGCCGCCCCCGTGGCCTGACTGCCGCCGCCGCCAGTGGTCATGTCGCGCCTGGCGCCCTGTGGGTTGGGCGCACCAGCTGCAGGACTGGGGGCACCACTGGTGGAGGCAGCCAGCGTGCCACCAGCGAGCGGGCAAGCGCCTGTGGAGAGGAGAGCCGTGGAGGGCCCCTTCGCCTTGTCGTTGAGGGTGACCTCCTCAAAAAGGAGATTGTTGTGGACTTGGTCGAACGACGGGAACGACGTTTGGTTCTTGGTGAAGGACGCCAAGTTCTCGAACCGTTCGTTGACGCTGCGGAGAGTGGTCAGAACGAGAGTTCGATCAGGGACGGGTTCGCCGAGGCTGCCTAGCTGATCTACCATGGATTTAAGGCGATGACAGTAATCAGAGATGGATAGATCACCTTGGGTGAATGTACGAAACTCCGTGTCGAGCAACAGGGCCCGTGTTTCCTTGTTGCCAAGAAACATGTCCTCGAGAGCGAGCCAGACGGCCCGGCTGGTGGGCTGATGATCGGGGTTGCTGGAGGTCATGACAATCTCAAGGAGATTGGCGGAGATGGTGCCAAAAATCCAGGAGATAATGACGCAATCCATGCGATGCCAGGGTGCGATGTCGGGGTGGACGTCGTCAGAGAGTGCGTGGTCGGTGAGGGCATACTTCCTGAGGGTGATGAAGTGGAGACCGCACCACTTGGGTAGGAGGTGGAGGCGACGTCAAGGACCATGGGAACAAGGGCCTTGATGTTCGTGAGGGCGACCGCCTGGGCGTGAAGGCCGGCGACGAGGATGGCGTCGGCTTCAGCATCGCGGTGAGCGCACTCGACAGCCTCGTGCTCGGCATCAAGATGACGACGCTCGGCGGCAGCCTCGGCGCGGCGCTGGGCTTCATTAGCGATGCGCTGATCTTCCAGGGCGCATTGGGCAGCGGCAGCACGCAAGTCCGCAACCTCCTTGCGGAGTTGCTTGAGCTCGGAGGCAGCGCCGGTCATCAGGGCGACGACGCTTGGCGGCGTTGGTAGATGGGAAGGGAGGAAGTGTTGGGTCACAGGAAGAACCAACCGACTGATACCATGATAGCGGAAACTATCTCATGCAATGATGATTGTATTGGCCAATTAGGCATATAAAGGAGAGATGACAACCAAATCAAAGGATTACACGGGATTGTATCTAATCCTGGCATGCCTAATATAACCTGACCGGCCTAATACAGAGGCATGCCGGCCGGGCTACTGCTACCCGTCTGACAAGGCACAAGGTGCGCTACGTGCATGGCTAACAATGCCTTCACCCCACGTGTTGACTCTCAGCCATCACCACATAATCCTCTTCCTCTCGCACACATAATTATCCGGCTACTCCACTCAAACTAGAAACATGTTTGAACTGAGTACCTATTGTTCCTTCCTTGCCTATCTCTCTACCTATCCCTCCTCACCGCACATGGCTGTGGCCTGTAGTAAGCCACTGCTTCTCTCTCTACGTCCTCCTCTTTATTTGTGTATGTCATCGTGTTCAGCTTTGTGCCCACGAGAAGAGGGCATCACAACAGAGTGCTGCTAGATGGGGCGGAAGTTTTGATGGCGACGCACGACGAGTGAAGCAGTGGGAGTGGTGCAAGCCTAACGCAATATCCCGAACCTTGAGGCTAAGCATGCTACCTCGGTCGAGGGCTACTGTTATAGAGAGCCCAGCCTCTAGGATCGTTGGGATACCTAGAGGTCATAAGGAATATGTATGAATGTATATGTCGATTTTCATATCGTATTAAGGAGAAATATACCAAAATACCCTTTTCTATGTCGTAAAATCGAAGGGCATTTTAGGGAATGCCTCCCTCTACCTCTCTTCTATATAAAGCACCCTTAAGGCCCTGAGGGAGGGGATGGGGGCTCTCTCTCATTTTTTTACTACTCAATACGTACATGATGATTTTGCCTTCTCTTCCTCTCAGTCAGTCCTCTAATGAGAAAAAGTACGAGAATAGCACTGTTTAGTCCGGGTGATAGTGTGCAAAGCTACGCAAGAAACAGGAAAAGATCAGCTTATGCGTGTCGCCCCGAGCCCAGGTCGGCCTTCTCGCATCCGGCTTTGGGCCTCGTCCCTACCAGGCTTGCTTGGCACAACTGGCAGCTGTGTCCAGCTCCTGCTGTGGAGCTCGGCACTTGCGTCGGTATCGATCCGGCTCTAGCCTTCGTCATGGACGCAACAGCTTCGGCGCATGACGTTCCGGCTCAACCTTAACTTGGCTCGGCCTTTATTCCGGCTCCGACTGACCTTGTGTGCCACACCTTCGCGCCAAGCGTGGCTGTGCAAGTGGAAATCATGCTAAATCCTTATTTTTTTGAGTTTTTTTTTCTAAAATTGATATAATTTAATTTAATATCATTTTATTTATAGTTTGAAAGTGTTTTTAGAATCGAGCTAACGAGCCGAGTTAGAGCAAAATATAATTTCATTAGAAATTAACTTATTCAATATTTAATTATAAACCTAGGCAACGAGCTTTTTTTCGGTCTGTTCGCGCAAAAAACGTGAAGTAGGATTTTTTGCTTCAAACACACAAGACAAACACCTGGTTTGCAGAGCGTGCCAGTCAATTTGACCTGAAGTTGACAAGGTAGAGTTTGTAATTTGATCGAAGCCGATAAACAAGGATCTATCGGCTTTTCGCTAGTCGGTAAGAACCGATTAGGGGATAACTAGATCAACCGGTTACAATTGATCCGGATACAAGGTAAAATCGGCTTCGAGAAGGCGATGCGCAACAAAGCCGGGCAGATCGAACTTGGTGAAATCGGCAAAAATCAACAATCGGCGATGCGCAACTATGTTGATTCCGTCGACTTGCAGAGAGATCTATGAGGCTAAAACAATGTAAAAGAAAAGCTTGTAAAAAGTAGGTGTGTGTTGTTGGATTGATTGATGTCTTCTTCGCTTGACGCCCACCTCCTTTTATAATACGCCTGGCCGATCCGAGTTGTATATGGTTACGTTTTTAATCCGTATCGGCCTCTGATCCGGTTTCCTTTTAGGAGCGGAGTTTCCTTCCGATTCGCCACTGATCTCTTTTCGCATTTAAGCGCCTTTATCCGACTCAAACGGATTCCACTACCGAATTCTGGTGCCAACATATGCCCCCTGTTTTTGGAAGATAGCTTGTTATCTTCTAAAAAGAATATATCAGCTTTTTATTCGTATCGGCTTTACAGAAGAATCTTCTTTTTTGGGAACCACCCCATTAACCGCGCCGTAAAAATCTCGGTGCGTTTTAAATGCTCAACTGCTCCCACCTGCTCTCCTCCTTTCATCGCGGTATAAATATGGGGGTCCCCCCACGGTCATTTTCACGCTTTCAAGCTCTCGGATCACGCACCATCGGCTCTCGTCATCTTTCTCTTGCTCTTTCAAAATCGGCTGAAATGGACCCTTCACAAGTATTCATTCCGATTCCTCAAAGTTCAGATCAATTCTACTTAGGACCGATAGGTAGCATGTCGGCAGACACAGTTATCAATGTCGAGATCCCTAGACTCCCCTTGTCGGCTGCTGGGTATAATATCTCCTAGTGGGGAAAAAGTTTTAGGGCCTGGCCCACCAACCTGAAGGGATGGAGATCTTGGTTTATTAGGGTATCGGCTCAGAAGAGGGTAGAATGGGAGAGGATGGGCATAGTCGAGTCTTTATCTTTGAGTCTAGCCGACCCTGAAGCCAATGAACCCTTGGTAGCTGCGGCATGTTATTTTTGGTCGGATTCTTTGAATGCCTTTTTATTTCCGTCCGGCCCAATCGGCCCTACTTTGCTTGACGTGGCCCAATTGTGCTGCCTTAGGCCAGATGGTGACCAGCTATCGGCTTTTAGCGGAAAACCTTCTTTCAAATTAATCCGCAAGAAAGGCGAGGGCTGGCACAAATATATCCAGAATAACAATAGGGTTCTTGGGTCCCAGATCGGCCGAAGAGCATGTTGCTTTTCTCAATCTTTGGCTAGACCGATATCTTTTCTGTGGTGCTTCCCTTGGCCCCACCCAAACCTTTCAGTTAGTGGCGGAACGTTTGCTGGAGGGGCGTCGGCTTTCCCTTGGCAAGATATTTCTAGGGGCGGTATACCAAATGATGTATGTGATTCGTAGCCGACTTTTTTCCGGTTTTGCCAAACACGTCGTCGGTAATATAGGGGGCCCTCTGTGGTTTATTCAAACATGGCTCCATTGTATGTTCAGCCGATCCATCTTATCCGAACCCTTGGGGAATTCCACTTTCCCTCGGGAGGACTATCCGGAACATGTTGTCCCACAGTACAGAGTTAGCCGATCCTATGGTGAGAGGTTTATCATGTCTTCGGCTGGCGAGCTAAAAATGGACCCAGTCGGCTTGCACAAATACCTCAGCTTCTTCCTCACCCTAAATAGGACTTCCTTCGGCCAACAAGACTTCTTCCGATATACTGATGTAGCCGATTTCCCATACCCAACATTCCTTCACCTTGATGCTGATAGTTCCTCGATGCCCCAATCTACTTTAGATTTGTACAAAATCATCCTCACCCCTTGCATCTTTCATGTCGGCTTGAATACCCGCAATCGGACATTTCAGCCATCTTACGAGTTCTACCACCCTTCGGTTTACGCTCGTCAGCTAGGTTTTGGGCAAACCATCCCATCCTTCCCCCTACTATCCTGTCAGGGCCCCCAAGTTCCAAAATTCTGGGATAGTCGGAGTATCCGGATCAACATCCAGAATGTCCGGACATGACCCGGAATGTCCGGACATATTGTCCGGAGTGTCCGGATTAGCCTGACCGAGCGCCTCAACCCGGAGTGTCCGGACCAATTGTCCGGAGTGTCCGGGTTAGTGCTACCGAAGAACCCAACCCGGAGTCTCCAAGAAGGCGTCCGGAGTGTCCGGTATGAGCGGGGGGTTTTGTATAAAAGTTCCATTTCGTGGCTCCCGTCCATTCATTCTCCTCCATGTTGTTTCCCCACTCCTTGGTGCTACTCCCCTCCACCCTGGCTTCACTCCGGTGAGCTTCCCGCCGGCCGGTGACCCTCCGTGGCTCCTCCCCGGTGACTCCTCCATCCCCGGGAACTCCTCCTCACGCCGACTTCTCCTTCCTCCACCCGGCATTGTGTCTCCTCCATCATCCTTGGAGGTAGGCCTTTCTCTTGGGGGTTGATTCGTGGGATTCTTGGGTCATAAGGCCATCCATGGGGGTTTAGGGTTTAGGTTTGGATTGGGAGTTTGGAGTTGAATCTTGAGTTCTAGGGTTTTGGGTGTATGATTCTAGGGTTGGTTGGGGCTTGGATTGATGAATGTGGGTACTAGACGTTTGGAGTTGGCTAGTGGTTTCATGGGCTAGTGTCGTTCCTCGTGGAGTTGGGTTAGCTATAAGCTTCTTTGGCCTTGCCGCGTGTAGAAAAGTCGTAGATCGGGTTCTAGCGGTGTCATAGGACTTGGCGGCACCTCGATCCGTCGAGTCATTGGGTAAAACTCACCAGGCTCGGAGTGTCCGGACTAAAAGCCCGGAGTATCCACCCTAGACCGGAGTATCCGGACACAAGGTCCGGAGTATCCGGGTTATCCGGACTGTCCGGATCAAATAACCGGACTGTCCGGGTTAGGCTATTCTGTCCGGTTTCGTTAACCTGTCCGGTCGCGTTGTTTCGTTGGGATTTTTCCTTTTGTGTTCATTTCATTTGCATGGCATGTATCTCATTATGCATTGTACTCGTGTAGGGAACGATCCCGCGGAGACTGACGCCGCGGTGACCGAGGGTGTTACCGGAGAGCCGACTGTTGCCGACCCACAGGCAGAAGAACAAGGCAAGCACCTATGCATCTTGAACCCATATTAATTGTATTTTTGTGAATAAATTGCTTAATTGGTGAAATAAGTCTGCATTAGGAGTTGAATTGGGTTAGGGTTAGATCCTATTTGCTGCACATTCGTCCCTTGGATTTGTGAATACTTCCGTTGGAACTAGTATGGGTATTAAATGAGTCACTGCTTAGAATTGCTTAAAGGTCGGGATTTGGGCCAAGTAGCGGAAGGTTCCGTCGCTTGAGGTCGTTACCTTACCCATGATAAAAAGAGTGGGCATGGATGGGTGGTTGGAAAAGAAAAGACGAATTGGAGACCGGGCGGGAAGGTTGGGACATTGGGTAAGGAGACCCGATGTGGTAGTTCCCGTCTGTGTCAGTTAACGACCGATTCGATGGTTGCCCTTTGATTGAGCACACCCCGGTTGGTCGCATGCCCGATTATGGTACGGTAAGCCACTCTATCTCTCATACGGAATCGATGGGCCGTAACTTCCTCGTGGTTGGACGTGGTTGAGGGCGCAGGCTTAGGCCGACTCTCGAGCGCCAAGCCGGGCTTGGGGCTGCTCGAGGGGGTGCTAGGTTTTCGGGCCACAGGAGGACGCTTCGGCGATTGGGTATGATTGGGAGGGGGTTGACACTAGGCCCTTGTGGTAAGTGTCGATGCGATCAATGCTTCCTGCAGGTTAATTAAGCGATTCGAATTGCCGCGCCTCGGATATGAGCAAGCTCTTTCATCGCACAGTCACGTAGTAAGAACTTGAACCGAGGTTCGCCGTCGAGCTTGAGCCCAAATAAATTGGTGGTGAGATTAATTGTTGTGAATTAATGATTGCACTTCATTTTTAGAAGTAGGCGCCGTTAAAACTGCTTAACTTGTGAATTGAGTAGTTGAGTGACTAAATAATAAACCTAAGCATTTCCGCAAATGTTACCTCTAGCTTATTCCTTGCTACATCCAATTGCATGTCCTTTGGAGTCGGTCATATATGGACCACGGGTAAGACTTGCAGTACCTTTGTACTCAGGCTTACGCTTTGTGGTTTTGCGGTGAGGATCCAAATGGTGCGAGTTTTGCCCCTCGCCTATCGGTGGCCAAGCGGGCACCGAGTAGAGGCTGTCGACGTTAGACGCCGGAAGTGTTCAGGGCATGACACTTCGAGGTGTTTTACTTTTGTTTGTATAGAGTGGGTGGTCTTGCTTTTGTGAGCGATTGTCGCTTGTATTTCGTAATGGACTAAATGCGCACCGTTGGTCGTCTTTGTTGGTTGTCTTTGTTGGGCCTCTTTGTGCCGTGTGGTGTGTTTGTTGCTTCCGCGTTTTTCTTTGCGTCTCTGGTAGTGATCTTGGGGGCTCGATGCCCCTTTGTGCGAATTGATGTTTGATATAGCATTGGGAACCGGTATGTGGGGATCCTGGGCGAGTTTCGGATCACATACCGGGGGAATACCGGGGTTGTTGTCGAGTCGTTTGGATGTTTGTAGAGTTGTCTCGTTGGGCTTGGTTGTTAGCATCGAGATCACCTCCGGTGGTCTGCTGCTAGGATCCAAATCCGACGGGAACGACTGTTCATCCAACAACTTGAGGACGATCTGGGCGGCTCCTCTCAGGGCTGGTATCAGAGCAAGGCGCACAAAGACGGACCCCAACTTGACGACTAGATTAGGAAATTGTTTAGGATTGTCATACTGCATTAGGTAGGGAGTAATACCGTCCCTGCCCTAGGTTGTAGAGGTGAGAGTGAATTGCGTTGGAAGTCGTGCATGTCATCTCATCTCATACCGCGCATGTGTCATGCTGCCTAGCATCAAAGTTGTGTTCTGGGTGTGGCGGACTTGTGGGACCCAGTACGGGGTGCTGCAGTCTAATGTGGGAGTTAGTTCGGGGTTTTTCTGCGTTTAAGGCTTGTTTTCCCCGTGGGGTCCCTAACCTTTGCTGCCTGACTCTATTCGATGACAGAATGCGGACCCGCGGGGCTTCCACTTCTGGGGGTGATGGAGGTGCGGAGCGACAGCAGTGAGAGGGTGCTGTTCCGCCGCCTCCTCCCAACGTGTTGGATATTCTGCAGTGGACCGAGCAGCACCAGGAGGCGACAAATCGGATCCTGGAGATGCTAGTCCAGGATCGGGTCCAGCATGGTGGCCGCGGTGATGGGCGAGGTCGGCCCACCAGCTATCTCGACTTCCTGCACACGCAGCCACCGGTCTTCTCACGGGCCACCGATCCGTTGGAGGCCGACGATTGGCTGCGCACGATGGAGCAGAAGTTTGCTCTTATCGACTGTGGGGAGCTCGAAGGCCCACTTCGGCGCGGCAGCTCTAGGGCTCACGGTGCTTGGTGGGCCAATGTGCGGTGATGCGACTGCCGGCACCGATTTACTTGGGCTGAGTTCCGTGAGGCGCCGGGCGTACCACATCCCGAAGGGCCTCATGGACATGAAGAAGCAGCTGATTTCGCTCTCCGAAGCAGTTCGGCAAGTCGGTGGTTGACTACTCGCAAGAGTTCAACTACCTGGCGCAAGACGCCGGAGGAGGTCGACACCGACTGTAAGAAGCGGTCGGTTCGTGAGTGGGTTGACAAATAAGATGCAGGACAAGCTGTCCGTCTGCGACTTCGCCGACATAACGACCTGGTGAGCCGCGCGATCATCGTTGAGCTCAAGATGCGGGCCCATCAGGAGGAGAAGAAGAGGAAGCGACGACGCCAGATTCAGGGGCGCCCGGCTCGCGGCAGGCTCGGGCGGTCTCAGATCGGCCGCCGAGGCCGCTCGCTTCCTGCCTCGATCGGTCGCGACAAATGACCGTCGGTTGCCGCTACCCGGCCACGACCACCACTACCGCCACCGGCAGAGCAAAGGCGGGTCGGTCCCGGCCGTGCTACAATTGCGGATGCGGGCCACTTCATCCGGATCGTCCATTCCCACGTCGGGCAGCAAGACGGCGCTCCACGGCCAGGGCGCGATGGCACCACCGCCGTTGCTCACGTTGAGCCGAGGCGTCACCTTCGCCGACGCCGAGGCGGTTCTGAGGGCTCCGCCGTGCTAGCCGGGTAATGCGTTCCTTGTTGAGAGGCATGAGGCTAGGGTGTTATTTGATTCGGGCCTCCCATTCTTTTATTCGCACGGGTTTATGAGCGGCATCGATGAGGGTCGATGCAGTGTCACCTCCTTTACGATTGAGGCACCGGGTCGAAGATCACGGTTAAGCGAGATGGTTCGAAGGCGAGTTCAGATTCAAGGGATTCCGTTCACCGCCGCCTTGTCGCTTCTAGACCTTCGGGGGATAGATGCCATCCTGTGGATGAGTTGGCTGACACGACAACAGGCTGTTTTGGATTGCGGTAGTCGTACCTTGTCACTCCGGAATCCGAAGGGCGGCCGACTCACTCTACTTCTTAATGAGAACAAGGCCACCTTGTGTTCTCTAAATGGGACAGCAGTTGAAGAGCTGGACTCGATTCCCGTGGTGTCTGAGTTTCTCGATGTGTTCCCGTGAATTACAGGAATGCCACCTGATCGAGACATTGAGTTCGTCGTTGAGCTTGACCAGGGATCGCTCACGGTATCCAAGCGGCCGCACGGATGCCGCCAAATAAATTGGCCGAAATGAAGACCCAAATTGAAAGGATTGATGGACAAGGGGTTCATCCGACCGAGCTCCTCACCTTGGGGCTGTTCGGCTCTGTTTGTGACCAAGAAGGATGTCTCTCTGCGCCTCTGCGTTGATTACCGTCCCTTGAATGCTGTTACTATCAAGAACAAGTACCCTCTGCCTCGGATTGATATCCTGTTCGATCAGCTTGCTGGTGCACGGGTATTCTCTAAGATTGACTTGAGGCTTGGGTACCATCAGATTAAGATCCGGGCCGAAGACATCCCGAAGACAGCCTTCTCCACTCGGTATGGGCTATATGAGTACACCGTCATGTCGTTCGGTCTGACGAACGCACCGACGTACTTCATGTACCTAATGAACTCCATATTTATGGAAGAGCTGGATTCTTTTGTCGTCATCTTCATTGATGATATTTTGATATATTCAGCCAGTGAAGAAGAGCACGCCAGACACCTTCGCATTGTTCTCGGGCGACTCAGGAGCATCGATGCGTATGCGAGTTCAGCAAGTGCGAAGTTACGGTGAGGAAGTGTCATTCTTGGGACACGCCCTTTACGAGCGAGGCGTGGCGATTGACCCGAGCAAGGTACAGGATGTACTCAAATGGGAGCAGCCCAAGATCGCCACGGACATCCGCAGCTTTCTTGGACCGGCCGGGTATTATCGCCGCTTTATCCAAGATTTCTCAAAGATTGCGGCCGATGATCGAATCGCTCAAGAAGGGAGTTGAGTTCAGATGGTCGTAGTGCGAGAGCGCCTTTCGTTTCTTGAAGCAACGTCGACTACGGCTCCTGTCCTCACTCGGTAGGATATTCACTGTGTCTTTTGATGTGTATTGCGATCGTCAGGCATTGGGCTTGGCTGTGTGCTTATGCAAGAAGGCCGGGTCGTTGCTCACGCATCTCGTAGCTTGAAGCATCATGAGGAGCAAGACTTCACCCACGATTTGGAGCTTGCTGATGGTGCATGCATTGAAGATCTGGCGCCACTATCTCCTGGGGAACAAGTGCAATATTTATACTGATCATAAAAGTCTCAAGTACATCTTCACCCAAGCAGATCTGAACATGAGGCAGCGGAGATGGCTTGAGCTGATCAAAGATTACAGTCTGGAGGTGCATTACCACCCGGGGAAGGCGAATGCGGTAGCTGACGCGTTGAGTCGCAAAGCCCAATGCAACTACTTTACTCTCCAGTCCCCGAGTGTCTCTCTCTCAGGCCGAATTCCGGAGACTCGGTTTGGAGATGGGCGGCAGGATTCATAGCTAATCTCGAGTTGAGATCTACATTGCTCGATCAGATTCGAGAGGCAATGCAAAGGATGAAGAAGTTGCTCAAATCCGGAATAAATTGAATTTGGGGCAAGCCGCTGAGTTTCACTGGATGACCAGGGAACCTTGTGGTTCTAAGAATCGCATAGTTGTCCGGATGACCAGGAGTTGAAGCGAAGGAGTTCTCGATGAGGCGCATAACTCCTTGCTTACCATTCACCCGGCAAAGAACAAGATGTATCAAGACTGAGGCGGCAGCTTTTGGTGGACTCGCTTGAAGCGCCGAAGTCGCCGCTATGTGTCTGAGTGCGACGTCTGCAAGAGGGTGAAGGCCGAACACCTCAAGCCAGCCGGTACCCTTCAAATTCTTCCTATTCCAGTTTGGAAGTGGGAGGATGTTACCATGGACTTCATTACCGGCCTGCCGACCACTTCCTCGAGCCATGACTCGATTTGGGTAATCATCGATCGACCGACGGTTCTGCGCACTTCTTGGCCGTTTGCGCCAAGTATCGAGTCAAGAAGTATGCGGACTTGTATATCTCCTGATCGTAAGTCCGCATGGAGTGCCCAAGCGGATAGTTTCGCAGAGGCTCTCGATTCACTTCTCACCTCGAGAAGCTCGCATGAGGCCTTGGGCACGGCCGCTTATTCGCCAAAGATACCACCCTCAGACTGACGGTCAGACCGAGAGGGTCAATCAGATCCTTGAAGACATGTTGAGGGCTTGTATCTTGTCCTACGGGAAAAAATGGGAAGAGTGTCTTCCGTATGCTGAGTTTGCGTACAACAACAGCTACCAAACCAAGATATCAGATGTCTCCGCTCGAGGCGCTTTATGGTCGCAGATTATCGAGCGCCGAACTGGGTCGTAAAGTGGGGAACGCTCCTTGATTGGGCCTGAGTTGGTTATGGAGGCGGAAGACAAGGTCAGGACTATCCAGAAAATTCGAGGATAAGCGCGATCGCGATAGAAGAGTTACGGCCCGATCGCCGTAGGAGACCCTCTCCTTCGACATCGGGCGACTTCGTCTACCTGAAGGTTTCTCCTCCGTGGCACCCGTCGATTCGGAGTTAAAGGAAAATCGGCACCTCGCTACGTAGGGGCCGTTCAAGATCCTTGGAAAGCACGGCCAAGTAGCATATCGACTAGAGCTTCCTCCTTCGCCGGAATGGTTCACGACGTGTTTCACGCCTCCCACCAAGAAGTGTGTTCGTACTCCTTCGAGCAGATTGCGGTGGATGAACTCGAGGTTCAACTCGAACCCGATCTGTCTTATCAAGAACATCCGATTCGGTGTTGGAAGAAGCGAACGCAAGACTCGACGGAGAACTCTCAAGTTTTATAAAATTCGGTGGAGTAATCATACCGAGGATGAGGCCACTTGGGAGCCTCAAGATCGTTTAAAGACCGAATACCGGAATTCTTCAATGCCATGTAAGTGACTAGTAAGCAAACTCCCGCAATCTCGAGTTTGTTATTCGCGTGTTCCGCCTGTTTGTGCGTTGTCACGAATCTCGGGCGAAATTCCCTTAAGGGGAGGGTTTGTCGTGGCCCCCAAGTTCCAAAATGCAGGATAGCGAGTATCCGGATCAACATCCAAAATGTCGGACATGACCGGAATGTCCGGACATATTGTCCGAGTGTCCGGATTAGCCTCGACTGAAGCGCCTCAACCCGAGTGTCAGGACCAATTGTCCGAGTGTCCGGTTAGTGCTACCGAAGAACCCAACCCGGAGTCTCCGGGTTAGCGTCCGGAGTGTCCGGTATGAGCGGGGGGTTTTGTATAAAAGTTCCATTTCGTGGCTCCCCTCCATTCATTCTCCTCCATGTTGTTTCCCCACTCCTTGGTGCTACTCCCCTCCACCCTGGCTTCACTCCGGTGAGCTTCCCGCCGGCCGATGACCCTCCGTGGCTCCTCCCCGGCGACTCCTCCATCCCCGGGAACTCCTCCTCACGCCGACTTCTCCTTCCTCCACCCGGTATTGTGTCTCCTCCATCATCCTTGGAGGTAGGCCTTTCTCTTGGGGGTTGATTCGTGGGATTCTTGGGTCATAAGGCCATCCATGGGGGTTTAGGGTTTAGGTTTGGATTGGGAGTTTGGAGTTGAATCTTGAGTTCTAGGGTTTTGGGTGTAGTGATTCTAGGGTTGGTTGGGGCTTGGATTGATGAATGTGGGTACTAGAGATGTAGATTGGGTAGTGGTAATGCCGATCCAAGGGTCGTTTGGAGTTGGCTAGTGGTTTCATGGGCTAGTGTCGTTCCTCGTGGAGTTGGGTTAGCTATAAGCTTCTTTGGCCTTGCCGCGTGTAGAAAAGTCGTAGATCGGGTTCTAGCGGTGTCATAGGACTTGGCGGCACCTCGATCCGTCGAGTCATTGGGTAAAACTCACCAGGCTCGGAGTGTCCGGACTAAAAGCCCGGAGTATCCACCCTAGACCGGAGTATCCGGACACAAGGTCCGGAGTATCCGGGTTATCCGGACTGTCCGGATCAAATAACCGGACTGTCCGGGTTAGGCTATTCTGTCCGGTTTCGTTAACCTGTCCGGTCGCGTTGTTTCGTCGGGATTTTTCCTTTTGTGTTCATTTCATTTGCATGGCATGCATCTCATTATGCATTGTACTCGTGTAGGGAACGATCCCGCGGAGACTGACGCCGCGGTGACCGAGGGTGTTACCGGAGAGCCGATCAAGGTCGACCCACAGTGTAAGAACAAGGCAAGCACCTATGCATCTTGAACCCATATTAATTGTATTTTTGTGAATAAATTGCTTAATTGGTGAAATAAGTCTGCATTAGGAGTTGAATTGGGTTAGGGTTAGATCCTATTTGCTGCACATTCGTCCCTTGGATTTGTGAATACTTCCGTTGGAACTAGTATGGGTATTAAATGAGTCACTGCTTAGAATTGCTTAAAGGTCGGGATTTGGGCCAAGTAGCGGAAGGTTCCGTCGCTTGAGGTCGTTACCTTACCCATGATAAAAAGAGTGGGCATGGATGGGTGGTTGGAAAAGAAAAGACGAATTGGAGACCGGGCGGGAAGGTTGGGACATTGGGTAAGGAGACCCGATGTGGTAGTTCCCGTCTGAGTCGATTAAGGACCGATTCGATGGTTGCCCTTTGATTGAGCACACCCCGGTTGGTCGCATGCCCGATTATGGTACGGTAAGCCACTCTATCTCTCATACGGAATCGATGGACCGTAACTTCCTGTGGTTGGACGTGGTTGAGGGCGAGGCTTAGGCCGACTCTCGAGCGCCAAGCCGGGCTTGGGGCTGCTCGAGGGGGTGCTAGGTTTTCGGGCCACAGGAGGACGCTTGATTGGGTATGATTGGGAGGGGTTGACACTAGGCCCTTGTGGTAAGTGTCGTGGCGATCAATGCTTCCTGCAGGTTAATTAGCGATTCGAATTGCCGCGCCTCGGATATGAGCAAGCTCTTTCATCGCACGATCACGTAGTAAGAACTTGAACCGAGGTTCGCCGAGCTTGAGCCCAAATAAATTGGTGATGAGATTAATTGTTGTGAATTAATGATTGCACTTCATTTTTAGAAGTGGGCGATTAAAACTGCTTAACTTGAGAATAGAGAAGTAGAGTGAATAAATAATAAACCTAATCATATCCGCAAATGTTACCTCTAGCTAATTCCTTGCTACATCCAAAAGCATGACCTTTGGAGTCGGTCATATATGGACCACGGATAAGACTTGCGAGTACCTTTTGTACTCAGGCTTCTGCTTTGTGGTTTTGCAGGTGAGGATCCAAATGGGTGCGAGTTTTGCCCCTCATCGCTTATCGGTGACCCAAGCGGGGCACCGAGTAGAGGTCAGCCGACGTTAGACGCCGGAAGTGTTCAGGGCATGACACTTCCGGAGGTGTTTTACTTTTGTTTGTATAGAGTGGGTGGTCTTGCTTTTGTGAGCGATTCTTGCTTGTATTTACGTAATGGACTCGCCTCGCTGCTGGTCGCCTTTGTTGGTTGTCTTTGTTGGGCCTCTTTGTGCCGTGGTGGTGTGTTTGTTGCTTCGCGTTTTCTTTGCGTCTCTGGTAGTGATCTTGGGGGCTCGATGCCCCTTTGTGCGAATTGATGTTTGATATAGCATTGGGAACCGGTATGTGGGGATCCTGGGCGAGTTTCGGATCACATACCGGGGGAATACCGGGGTTGTTGTCGAGTCGTTTGGATGTTTGTAGAGTTGTCTCGTTGGGCTTGGTTGTTAGCATCGAGATCACCTCCGGTGGTCTGCTGCTAGGATCCAAATCCGACGGGAACGACTGTTCATCCAACAACTCGAGGACGATCTGGGTGGCTCCTCTCATATCCTGTGTCGAGCCCCGAGCTCGAGTGACCAACAGCGTCGCCTCGGAGGTTATTCTCGAAGTAGCCGACGGGTTGCAAATTCTCTCAATGCCGCATTTTGTTCTTAATTCTCGCCGGTCAGCTGCATTCTCGCAGTGGTGGACCAGAATATCGGAAGCCGTACTTATGGACAGGACTCCATCGGCCATAATTTCCTTATTTCTTCCCGATTTTCATGAGCCGAGGGTAGTTTCTGGGTCCAGCGCGAGCTCGGGTTATAGCGACTCCTCAGTAGCTGTAGAGGTACCGGTGTTTTATATCCTTCTATTCTTTACGCTGGCTATCGTCTTTTATTTAAAATGTCTTTGATCTTTCTAGGGCGGCACAGATGCTGGTGAGCGAACAGCCGATCCCCATGTTTCTGCGAGTAGTGGCCGACAAATGACGCCCGTGTCAATCATTTGGTACTACGGGATATACTTCAGGTAACTTGGATATTCAAGGTCCATCATTATCGGACTTAGCTCGCCCGCGCGCCCCAAGTAAGTTACTTTCTCGCATTCAGCCACTATATCCCTTGCTTTGATAATTGCTAACCCGAAGTCACTGCAGAGAGGAGGAAGAAATCAGCCAGGCGCTCGCCCAGACCCGTGAGGCATCAACCCGATGGTTCCCCGGAACATTCAGCTACTGATGTAAGTTTTACTCCCTGCTTAATATTGCTTTTATGTTTATTTACTAACTTTGTTTTTATCCCCTAGCAATCTCCGTCGGTGCAAGTAGTGAGGGTTGAAGCCGATACTCAAGGTGCTATATCGGCTACTCCCCCATTGCTACCGGCAGTACCGCCTCCGACGATTGATATATCCGATCTTGACCCCAAAGTGCTGTTGGCGGACCCGGCCGATCTCCTGGGCTTTACTTTGGATGAGCTGGATGACCCGGAAGTTCTAGCCACTGACGACTACCCAGCCGATATTCAGCGCATCATAGCGGCCTCCGCGCCAGCATCGGTTGCCGTCACCGCTGAGCCAGGCATGCAGGAGCGACTCAACCGTCTTCTGGATGAAGTGATGCAATGAGGCGCTCTTCCGCCAACACCCAACCCTTGAGAAATGCTATGGCGGCCATGCAAGCCGATCTCCCTCCTGCGGCCATGAATGCTTTGCTAGAGGTATGTCATTTGGATGCTCGTCGGCTGGACGTGGAATTAGCCAAAATAAGAGTTGAACAGAGGAAGGCCCAGCAAGCCAACCAACAGATCCTGGACAAGCTCATAGCAGACGCCAAACTCCGGAAGGGAACGTTTGACCAGGGTGCTGCTGCGCTGAAATCGGCTAGGAATAAGGCCCAAGAGCTGGAGTTATCTAAGAAAAAACTTGAAGAACAGCTGGCTTCAGTTACAAAAGAACTTGCAGATTGCCAAATCGGTATTGCCAACGCGACGTCTTCGCTTACGGTTCAGAGGCAACAAATCGGTGAAGTTTTTGCTAAAGTCAAGAACCAATCAGCTAAGATGATCCCAGTTCCGGGCGATGCAGGAGCCGATGAACAACTAATAGATAGCGTTCAAGCTACTATTGGTAGGGCGGCAGCAGCACTATCGGCTTTGGGAGCCCATCTGCCTGGTTCCGGGCTTCATTGAAGACAGCCTTGTTCTTTAAACCGATAAGTAGTATCGGCCGTGTAGCCGATTTTTGTAAACAATTTAATCTGGTGGATGTTTGTTTAACTGACTCGGTCGGCTGTATGACCGATTTTATATGCATGTGTTTTTGTAATCGATCCTTATGTTTTTCTTCCTGTAGTTAGGTCCCGATCCATATGCTTGGGTGATATGCCTTTAGATATTTTCCATTGATCGCTTTAGGTAGGACGAACCCGTCTAAGGACTCCAGTATATACGAATTCCCGTCAATCGGCCGATTGATCTTATAAGGCCCTTTCCATGTTGGTGACCATTTGCCAAATCGACTATCCTTAGACCCGATTGGCAACACGGTTTTCCATACCAAATCGGCTTGATTGAACGATTTTAAAATCACCTTTTTATTATACGACCTGGCGACCCTCTCTTTATTCTTTTTAAGCCGATCTAACGTAATCAGCCTCAGTTCGGCTAGGTCATCTAGATTGTCAAGCATTGCCTGTTTGTACTCATCGGCTGACGCCTCATCTTGTTTAAATAGCCTTACTGAGCCGATGTTGATTTCCACGGGTAAGACGGCCTCTTGCCCATATACCAACTGAAAAGGTGATAATTTAGTTGATCCATGATGGGACAACCGATAAGCCCACAAGGCTTCCGATAGCGTTGAATGCCAATTTCTCGGTTTCTCCTCGATTTTCCTTTTTATTAATTTTATTAATGTCTTGTTTGACGACTCGGCCTGTCCATTGGCCTGAGCATAATAAGGAGAAGAGTTGAGTAATTTTATCCCAAGACTTTCTGCAAAACCTCTGAACTCGTTAGACATGAACACAGTCCCTTGATCAGTAGTAATCGTCTGTGGAATTCCAAACCGATGGACGATGTGTTCATTTACAAAGTCGATCAGCTCTTTGCTAGTAACTTTCTTGAGTGGTATAGCCTCAACCCATTTTGAGAAATAGTCTGTGGCTGCAAGGATGAATTTATGTCCTTTACTGGATGACGGAAATATCTGGCCGATTATATCTATGCCCCATCCCCTAAACGGCCATGGCTTGATGATCGGGTGTAAAGTCGATGCTGGTGCCGACTGTATGTTACCAAACTTTTGGTATGTTTGGCATCCTTTATAGTATTTGAAGCAGTCTTCTAACATCGTCGGTCAAAAATATCCCGTTCATCTCAGTATCCATTTCATCTTATGGGCCGATTGATGTGATCCACAAATTCCTTCATGGACTTCTCCCATTGCTATTTTGGCTTCTTCAATTCCCAGGCATCTTAGTAATAAGCCTTCCATGGTTCGAAAGTACAATACACTTTCCAGCAGAACATATTTGAGTGCTTTGCGCCTGACTTTCTGCTCAGTCGGCTTAGATGGGTCTGACAAATAATCCTGTATTTCCTTTCTCCAGTCGACAGGGTGGACGCATAAAATCGGCCAAACGTTTAGCTCGATTGGTTCCTGTCGGCTTCCAATCCTATACCCCGATGCACATTGTGCCAATTGATTTGCTTTGCCATTAGCTTCCCTGGGGATATGTTCTATGGAAAATGTGGTAAACGTCTCGATAATCTGGAGGCATTGCTGCAAATATTGGGTTAGCGCATCATCATTGCATCGGTATTCACCCTTGACTTGTTGTATAATTAACATTGAGTCTCCAAAAGCTTCAACGTCTTTTACCCCGACGCTGTCCAGTAATTGCAGCCCTCTTAGCAACGCTTCATACTCTGCTTGATTATTCGAGCATCGGCCATCCAACCGATACATGAAGTTGTACTCTTGTCTTTTAGGTGAAACCAATATTACACCGATGCCCTCACCTTCTTGGCAGACGGATCCGTCGAAATATAACTGCCAAGGGGCTATATCGGTCGATCCTGTTAATGTCTCACTTCCCGCGATAAAATCGGCTACAGCCTGCCCTTTTACAGATTTAGCCGATTCATATGTCAAGTCGAACTCAGTCAAGGCGTATGCCCATTTACCAAGCCGACCCCGCAAAATCGGTGCGGATAGTATGTACTTGATTATATCGGCTTTGCAGACTATGACGCATCTCGATGCCAGCATATAATGCCTTAATTTAGTACAAGCAAAATACAAAGATAGGCACAATTTTTCTACTAGGGGATACCTGGTTTCTGCATCTAAAAGGCGTCGGCTTAGATAAAATATCGCTCGTTCTTTCCTATCGGCTTCCTGTGTTAAGATCGCTTCCTATTGTGTCTCCTTCAGCCGATATATATAGTCTGAAAGGTATACCATGTTTTGGTGCGGTCAATACTGGTGGGCTCATCAGATAACCCTTTATGTCGTCGAAGGCCTTTTGTTGATCGGTTCCCCATTTGAACTCTTGGTTGTTTTTAATTTTCAGCAGCGGTGTGAAGGCCCGAATACGCCCTGACAAGTTCGAGATGAAATGTCGCAAGTAGTTGATTTTTCCAATCAATACATGCAACTCCTTTTTGCTTGTCGGTGGTCTAGTATCGGCTATAGCTTTTACTTTGGCTTGGTTTACTTCAATTCCTCCTTCATGCACTGTAAACCCAAGAAATTGTCCAGCCGATACTCCGAAAACACATTTAAGAGGGTTCATTTTTAACCCATGTAACCTTGTGCTTTCGAACATCTTTTCTAGATCGGCTAAATGTTGCCAGACTTCTTTGGATTTTACCACCACGTCGTCAATGTATATTTCCACGGTATTGCCGATCAAATCATGGAAAATATGGTTCATAGCACGCTGATAAGTAGCACCGGCATTTTTTAAACCGAAGGTCATAACTTTCCACTCATACAGCCCTAAAGCCCCCGGACATCTGAAAGCCGTTTTGGGTATATCGGCTTCAGCCATGAATATCTGATTGTATCCGGCGTTTCCGTCCAAAAAACTTATGATTTTATTTCCGGAGGCAGCATCAATAAGCATATCGGCTATAGGCATCGGGTATTCATCTTTTGGTGTGGCTTTGTTCAAATCTCTAAAATCGACACATACCCTAAGTTTGCCATTTTTCTTTTTCTTTTACAGGACGATGTCTCGAGACCCATTCAACAGATCGGCAGGCCGGATAAACTTTGCCTCTAGCAATCGCCCTACTTCTTCTTTTATAGCGTCATACAATGTAGGATTAAATCGCCTAGGGTACTTGTTTGAATGGCCGATACCTGTGTTTTATTGGTAGCCGATGTTCAACTAGTCATCGGCTTAAGCCTGGCATCTCGTAATACTCCCACGCCGAAGCAATCTCTATATTTCTTGAGTATTTCGACCAACTTTGCTTTATAACCGGTTCTAATTTAGCACTTACAAACGCGTTGGTCTTTTGCTATCACCTTCCCCAATATCGATTTTTTCGAGCAAATCGTGTATAAATCCTAACCCTTTTCTTTCTTCTTCAAAATCCTCAACAGCCTTCTTCGTATTCTTCTTGCCGATAGCTTCGGCCTTTTCCTCGCAGCTTTGCTAGTGTCTTGTATTCCATCTTCTTACTACGCCTGGTCCGATCAAACGTGTTGGGTTTGACGCCGATCGGCTTGAATCTCGACTTCTCGATGCAGATAAAATCGCAATTGTCCAAGGCTTTTCCCGATATACATTCGGCTTCTTCGTGTGGCCAATTGGTATCGTGGCTAGCCATGGCGATATGAGCCGATGTGTCACGGTACAATTTCTATCAGTATCATCGCTCCACCGCACCAATTTACGGTGCATAGTTGATGGTATACAGCAATTAGCATGGATCCGGCCCCGCCAAGGAGCACATCGTAATTGCCTTTGGCTTCAATCACAAAAATGCAATCGGCAAAGTTTTATTACCGATCGCCGCTTCGACACCATTACGCCTTTAGCCTCAGTTGGGTCTCCCGTGAAGTCATTTAGCACCATATTGGTCTTGATCAAGTCTTCATCGGCTTTACCCAATTTTCTGAAAGTACTTAACGACATCAGATTAACTGTCGCCCCACCATCGACCAACATACGAGATATTGGTCGGCCATTAATATACCCTTTTAGATATAACGGTTTTAGATGCCGATGCATGTCTTGTGGCTTTTCGAATACAGCGTCTGGTGCTCCGAGGCACAATTGGGCGAACACTTCTTCAGCCGATTCTTCGGTTTTGAACTCGGCAGGTAGAGTGAATACCATGTTTATATCCATTGGTGGCGTATCATCTCGGATCATCGGAGAACCGGATTCGACCGATTGATCTGAATCACTATCGATCTGTTCCTTCTTTCTCCACTCTTTTTTCAAAACAGGTACTGGTCTTAACTTATTGAACATCCGATCCCTCTCGCTCTCTTTTTCGGCTTCCCTTTCTTCTTGTGTCTTTAATCGCTGAAGCCTCCTGCGTTGTGATTTGCTGAGACCCGAGGGGCACCACCTAGGTTTAGGTTCTATCGGCTTTCTTATCTTTCCAGCTAAATTGCTCATTTCGCTGTCAGATTCCATTCTGCTTGCGTTAGCCGATAATTCCTGATTTTGGGAGGACTCGCCTTGCTCTGATGTCGACAACCTTTCATGGACCGGCCTCCTGCTTCTCACTTCTAGTCGATTGTGTATCGGTCTAGACAACCTGTCTTTTACAGATTGGTTTGGCCGATATGCAGACGAGTGTTGCATAGGACAAGACACAACTGTTGGTAAGGTCATCCCCCTCTCCCAGCAAAACTGCCAAAAGGGACATTGCCGATGCTTCTCCTCTTCAGTAGTTGGTCGAGGTGGCATATTTGGTCGCCAATAATAGTTGTCTGTCTTCTGATCTGTTTGATGAAAACTCTGGTGTTGTTGAGTGTTACATCTCCGACTTATCCTCTCATACTTCCCCAGGAGTTGTGAGAAAGTCGGCTTTGGTTTGAAATCGACTTTTCTTGGGGCTCTCTCAGCTCGATACCATTTTCCGATTTCCAGGTCTCCTCTTGGTTTTACCATCCTTGAGTTCTGTCCATTTTTATCGGCTTCTATTTGTAGGGAGCCGATAGTAATCTGCACTGTTTCGTTTCCTTTTGTCGGCTTAACATCTTTTATAGGTCCCTTTCCTTTTTGTGAGCACTGCACCATGTTGACCTGGAAAGGATTCATATCTATTTGCATAGCCGACTCTTCCGCAAACTTTAACCTGCCATCGGTGATGGCCGATTGAATCTGCTGTCGAAAAATATTGCAATCATTAGTGTTATGTGAAAATGAATGGTGCCATTTGCAGTACCTTCATTTTTTAATTTCTTCGGCTGACGGGACGACGTGCCCTTCTGGTAACCTTATGAGTTTTTCTTGTAACAATAAATCAAATATTTTATCACATTTTGAAACATCATATGAGTACTTGACTTCCGCCCTATTTTTCGTCGGCTTAAGTAGAGAGCATACGAGTGGTTTTTTGGAACCCTTAGTCCACTCGGCTATGTTTATTTCTACTTCGTCCTCAGAGGTATCACTTGAATTGTAATCTACCATGTTTACTTTGGCCTTTTCATTACTGTTTGGCTTAAATCTATCTTTAAACCCTTTGCTCTCTGCATATCGGCTTTCATGTGCCGATACGCGATGGAGTAGGTGGCCTAAGTCGGGGAATTCCTGGCCCGATAGTTTTTCTTTTAATGGCGGGATTAATCCTTGGAACGCTAGATCGGCCAATTGATCATCGGGTAATGTTACACTGAAGCATCTATTCCGTATGCCTCTAAATCTCTTGATATAATCGGAAACCGATTCGCATTATATCGATCGAACTAAGATCAGAAATCCTAAGCTCCATAGTCCAGAAAAGAAGTATTCATGGAATCGGCTTTCTAAATCGCTCCATATATGAACTGAATTTGGGGTAGATTAATGAACCAAGTGAATGCTGGCGCTTGAGACAATGATAAAGAAAACAATCTAATTTTTAATCCATCTGATCGCAGCCTCCCCACATTGAGCCATAAACCGCCCGATATGCTCAATTGTGGTAACAGAATCATCACCGAGAATTTAGCAAAGTCCGGTATCCTAAAGTTGTGGGGTATGGCATTCGGTCTATGTAATCGGGATACGGCTTCCTGTGAGCCGATTATCCTTCCTCTCGGTCGTAGTCGAACTGTTTCTCTCAAAACGTTGGCAATTTGTTCTGCCCAGTTGACATTGTCGGCTTGTGGTGCAACCGGACATTGCCAATTCTCATTGTTTGTGTCCTGCCCCCCGAGTGTAAACTCGGGTCTTCGTCCAAATCGCGCCGCAGGAGGTCTTGGTACTTGGTCATAATCGCGATTGAAAACCAACGTATTGGGTATGGGTGTAAGGGGCTCAGCGTACGGCATTACTATGTATGGCGCTTGCCTCATAGTTGTGGTTCCCCGTGATTGTGGAGCCTGGTTGGTTTCAATCGGCTGATAAGCCGATAGACCATTGCTACTGGAGGGTCCGTTTGCCGGGTTTGGTGTGTTTACCTTAGCCCCATCCGTGTGCCCGTGGTAGTGTGTAAACCCACCTTTCTATATGCTTGGTTTCAAAACAGTAGGTTGAGTTGGCATTATGACAGGTGTTTGAGCCGACATGTTTATTGGATTGGTGTTGGGTGTTATGGAATATACTGGGTATGTAGGGATGGTTTGTGGTGGATCTAGCAGGCTTCCAGACACAGCCAACTCTTGAGCAATTGTTTTCACGCTATTTTCTATCATTGGCTTTAATGTGGATACTAGAGCCGACGATTGGTTAATTAATGCGTGATGAACAGATTGCTCAATCATATATGATAGATCGGCTTGAGCGGGTGCGTATCGGCTTACCGATTCGGATGACGAATCTCCGATAGGATTGATGCTTGGGAGTGCAGTCTTTTGAGTAATGCCACGGCGTGTTTTCTGGAAGCACCGCAGCATCATTTCTTCCAAAGCTGCCTTTCGGTCTTCGATTTCTTTTTGCTGTTCAGGGGTTAAATCGGCCATTTGAGGCGCGATTATAGCATCAGTGTTGATATCGGCGGTAGCCGCAGGCTTATCAGTTGACGACATGATTGATTTTCTTTGGTCCCACCGGGCGTGCCAAAATATGTTCGCGCAAAAAACGTGAAGCAGGGTTTTTTGCTTCAAACACACAAGACAAACACCTGGTTTGCAGAGCGTGCCAGTCAATTTGACCTGAAGTTGACAAGGTAGAGTTTGTAATTTGATCGAAGCCGATAAACAAGGATCTATCGGCTTTTCGCTAGTCGGTAAGAACCGATTAGGGGATAACTAGATCAACCGGTTACAATTGATCCGGATACAAGGTAAAATCGGCTTCGAGAAGGCGATGCGCAACAAAGCGAAGCAGATCGAACCTGGGTGAAATCGGCAAAAATCAACAATCGGCGATGCGCAACTATGTTAATTCCGTCGACTTGCAGAGAGATCTATGAGGCTAAAACAATGTAAAAGAAAAGCTTGTAAAAAGTAGGTGTGTGTTGTTGGATTGATTGATGTCTTCTTCGCTTGACGCCCACCTCTTTTTATAATACGCCTGGCCGATCCGAGTTGTATATGGTTACGTTTTTAATCCGTATCGGCCTCTGATCCGGTTTCCTTTTTAGGAACGGAGTTTCCTTCTGATTCGGCCACCTGATCTCTTTTCGTACGAACGTCTTTATCCGACTCAAACGGATTCCACTACCGAATTCTGGTGCCAACACGGTCCTATTTAATTATAAGCCTCCTCACAACAGGTAAGTGCATGCTCGCGTTACAAAAAAATCTAGCTGACTTGGCAATAGGATTCGATCCAGGGGGCTCGCAGGGTAGCAAACCACTGAAATCTGCTTGCATAGCCATGTGCTCATCTTTACTTGGTCGACTCGGGGCATGTGTATCTGGTTCGCTCTACGCTAGTAATACCATGCGGGGGTTGTTTGGTTGTCTGGTTCCACGCGTCCAAACTCGTAGGAGCCAGGGAACTAGCTTTGGTTACTCTTTGTATCGCATGAGTCTACACCCACGCATATAAGATAGCTATTTGGTTGCATGCAAGTCGGTGCAAGAGCCAGACCAGCACGATGCACAAAGCACTCATAACCAGCCTCGTGAAAAACGAGATTCATAACCGTTTCTTCAGAGCTAGATTAAAACGATATAAACTCTCACGACCAGACTCCTACGAGACGCAACCAAACAGCCTCTAAAGAAAGGGGCACATCGCCGCACCGCCTGCAGTTGGCGAGCTTCGCTTTGTAATCGCGTGGAAGGCCGATGAGGGGCTTTCTACCTCGTTTACAGCCCATACCGCTTCGGCCTAATAAACGATCTGAGCGCCCCCGCGCACAGATCAGGCTTGAGCGGGGGTTGGACAGAGCCTTAAACTCAAACCACATCGACGCTCTCTGTTTCAACCCATATAACCCACTTAGTATATAAACATATAAATCCTTATCAAAAACTACATATTAGGATATATACAATAAGACCATCTCAGTATTTCTTAATCTGTACACATCAGTTTTAATCTATATGAAAGAGTGAGAAAAAGAGAGAAGAGAGCTCACTCTTATTTAGTAGCCAGCTTTATACGGGAGTATAGGTAGATTATTTATGTACAAGAGAGAAGGGATATTTATTGCACAACATCTAGAGATAACTTTTAGAGACAGTTATTATACAAACAGACTTTTAGTTTACTATTAGCTTACAATGAACTTTGCTATTGTACTTGATAAGTGGCTTTCGGCCGGCCGGTCACCCTGTACGGCCTCCCAAGCACTCCGAACAATAAACCACCTCGCACGGCTGAAAGTCGTGGGAACGCGATCACGCAACCAATGAGGGGGTGTAAGCTGTGGAAGCCCGAGGCTTCGCTGTGGAAGCCCGAGGCGCACCTTGAGCGGCTGGACCCACATCGCGCACAGTCATGTTCGTGTGAACTTCATGAAACACCACCTCGCGTGTAGGCCTAGGCCCCCCCACCCACCCACCCACCTACAGCACATACCTCACGCATAAAAGCAAGTACAATAATAAAGTCTACTACTTACTTTATTTTTTATGTATATCACTTAGAGTAAGTTAAAAGCCAATTTATATAATAACCGTCTCTAAATGTTGTCTCTAGGTACTGTACAATAACTATCTCTTCTCTCTTGTATATAAATAATCTACTTATATTCTCGTGTAAAGCTAGCTACTAAATAAGAGACAGCTCTCAGCTCTTCTGTCTGTTTTTTTATCTTCCATATAGAACAAAACTGATGTATATATACTAATAATAAGTTAAAATGACTTTATTATGCTTGCTTTAGTATACGGGCTTCTCAACCCTTGTACGCGCGGACTGCGTACATGCCTCGATTGAGCCGAGCGGCCCCGGCATGCATGGAACCAAGTAGCACGCCCATGTCCGAAATAAGGCAAAGTGTTCGGCAAGAAACAGCCAGCGCATGCTGCTCCACCTAGCCGTCATTTCATGTCATATGTTCGCCCATAGACGAGCGAGCGGATTTGCTTATCCAACAATTTCCAAGGGGGATAAGCGATGTGTGTTTAGCTTCCAATCAAGGCGGCAGTGACTCCGCACTAGCTACCACCACATGCGTACGTTGTTCCAAGTTACATATACATGTATGTGTATGGCATGAGGCAAGTGAAATAACCCCAAATTTTTTTTAAAAAAAAATAAATTTATTTGTTTTATTTGACTTTATTCTAATTTATTTGATTTTTTCAGATTTATTTTATTCGTTGTTGGGCCTCCTTTTTGCTTTCGGGCCTCCCGGCCCGCTTCTCCGGCCTTCCGGCCCGGCCTCCAGCCACATCCCGCGGCCTAGCCATGCCCCGTCTCCCTCCGGCCTTCTGGCTCGCGCTCGCATAGCCGCCTCCAACCCAGTCACGCTTGGCCCAGCCGCCCGTCCCCTCTGCCTCCGACTCCGCTCGAGCACCCTTGCGCCCGCCGCCTCGCGTCGTCCGCGCCTGGCCGCCTCCCGTTGCACCCGCTCCACATGCCGATAGCGCCGCTCGGCCGCCCCGCTGTCGCCACCGCGCCTGGTCGCCCTAGCTTCTCTCTCTCTCTCTCTCTCTCTCTCTCTCTCTCTCTCTCTCTCTCTCCCTCCTGTCGGCTATAAAAGCCGCCCCGCTCCCTCCTTTGCTCCTCGCCCCAAACCTCCCCGCTGCGGTGAGCTCCCTCCTTTCCCGCTTCCCTTCTCTGGCGACGCCTCACCGCCCCGCCGCCGTTCGCTCCCCCGCGCCACCTCCTCCTCCCCGCTCCTCGGTCAAACCCTAGCGCCCTTGCTCCCTCACCCACTCCGCCCCGCCCGGTCCCACCGGTCAGCGACTCCACGCCCCGGTCCCGCCTGCTAGCCTCTGTCCCGCCCGGGCCCGCTGTCAGCTGCCTCCCTGCTCGGCCCACCTATCAGCCGCGCCCCGCGCCATGGTCAGATACTGTTCATCCGAACACCTATTTGGATTGTGCTGTTCATTCGATCTGTTCTTTTAATGATTTAAATTTTAGAAGAAAATTTTGTTTGACTTGTATTCAAACTCCCCCTCCCTCCTTTCCGGTCGTCGTTTTCGGTCCTACAGTAGCTCCATTTTAACTTGCAGAGAGAGGCAGAGGTCGCCATTACTCTGTAGGTGGCACCAGGCTCAGCAGAGTCCGCAGAGCTAGGGTATATATGTATGTCCAATTGTCCAGTTGACATTATGGTGCATTTGCAAAGCTTTGCAGATGCAGAGTGCAGGCCGGGAGTGAACTGATGAAGTGATCGATGGAAATAAATCTCTACACTGCTACTCTGGGCATCACTAGACTAATCTCTGTCACGCGACGCCATTACTACTCCCCACTCCAACTGCATCCTGCATACATTCATGTGGGTTTGCTACGACGGCTACTTGCCTGGCCGGCTACTTCAATCCTTCAACAGCAATAGCATCTCTCTCTCTCTCTCTCAAAGACGACGTCCTCCACATAGGTGGTTACTGCCCTGTCCCCTTCGCCGCGTCTAGGTCTCTGCAACCGCAAGCCATTTCTGATCCAGCTGCAGAGATTTCCCTTCTCTGGCCCTTGTTGCCTCAATGCCTGGGCTCAGCTTCTGCCTGCACTTGACGTCAACATATAATTGAGTAATGATGCCCTCATTTTTCGAAATTTTATTTTCTCTTCCCACGGTTTGTGTGCGTCTGCCCGTGTGTGCATCAAGGCTTTCACTTCAGGGACAGTTGATCGGAGTTGTCAATTTCCTGTCGGAAAGTTTTACTCCCTCTGTCTAGAAATGATCTACGTTTAAGCTATAGACACAAAGACCAACGTAGTCCAGTTACTCCATATCATGTGAGTTGTGCATCGTTTCGTGATCCCCACATGCATGCAAGCCACCAATAGTGGCCAAGCATTACTTTCCTAGTTGCATGCTGGCACATTAAATGTGCATGATATACGAAGATGCCACTTGTTACTATGGAGATCATTTTTGGATTTCTTTATTTTGCTAATACGAAGATCATTTCTGGACGGAGAGAGTAAAGCATAAGCATATTGCACGCTTTTGCTTAGCAGAGCTTACGCGTTTAGGTGATTTGGTTGGTACATGAAAGTCAGAAGACAACTTGGGGAGCATCTTAGCTGAAGTTGACTAGTGGTTTTCAAAGGATTAATGTACTCCATTGGACTAGTTGAATGAATGATTACGGCCGGCATGTATGCCTGCGTCCTTTGGTTTGGCAAATCTAAATGCGGCGAGTACACTGCAGTTAACAGTTTAAATCTGTTATGCTTACACACAAAAAGGGAAAGCTAAATCAAGACAAGAACGAGCCTCATGGACATCGATTATGTTATTTCCCCCCCTGTATGTGGATGATCAGTACAGTTAGGAATCCATACTGTCAACAGTGCCAAAATAAAAAAGGTCAAAGCACATATCAACAATTCTCGAGTGACAGCACCAATACTAACTGAGAAATGTCATGTGCTTCTTGGATCATTTTCTTAGTTCAGCGGGACCAAACAGATGCAAGAACCCTGAAAACCAAGGTTGCACTATATGTAAAAAAGAAGTGTTCAAGAACAATGCCATCATCCCCTTAATTAGTTAAGGATACCCTTGCATTTCTTCAGCTAAATAGAGGATTACAACTAAAACCACAACTACAAGAACCAGCCCCAATATTAGCCGAGAGGTACTTCTATGCTCTTCCTTTTAAAAGTTGCACAACTATTAAAGCATGAATGAATGGTAGATGGTGATTACTTACCCCTTCGCTTGCTTCAAGATTTGTGCAACTTGTATTAGAAGGAAAAGCATAGAAGCACCGCTCATATTAGCCACCACATACCCTTACTAATCATACCAGCAACATAAAGGGAACTAACTAAGCTAGTATTAGCTAGCCTACTGGCTACTGCTGAAGAAACCCAACCCTGTCCAGTGGATGATCCAACGGCAGTCACTCCCCCACCCCCAGCCTCAAGATCCGTGCATCAGTCCTGAGCTAACCATCCGTGTGAGCATCCACTGGGCGGGCACACACCGAACTCGTCTTCTTCACTTGCGCTTGCCGCGCTTCTTGTCGTCGTCGTCGCCGCCGTCCTGGAGGAGGTCCACGAGGCATGGCTGCTTGCAGTTGATGCAGGTCGGGTAGTCCTTCTTGGCCACCATGCAGTACATCAGGCACCGCGTGCAGGCCCCGATCACCATCGGAGACTTGCCGCCCGGGCTGCCGCCGGTCGAGCTGCGGCGTCCGTCCGACGACACGCACGAGCTCGGCGACGACGAGTCGCTGTCGTCCTGTCCGTCCACCGCCATCCGCTCGGCGGCCGCGGGCGGTGGCAACAGGTTCAGCTGCAGCTCCAGCCTTGCGCTCCTCGTGTCGCCGCTGCTGCCGCTGCCGTTGTTGTTGCTTCGGTTCATGGCTCAACTCACACTGCACGGCCAAGATCAACAGACCACAGCAGATCAAATGGTGTTTGGTACTATGCAGAACACAAACAAGAAGATCGAAGTATATATGTTACCTGAAGGCTGAGAAGACGAGGAAGGAGATGCGCCTTGCAACCTTGGTATGTTCTGGCTTTGGGGCTTTGAGAGGTTCCACCTTTCCAGGGTCTTTTATATAGGGAGGTCGAGGGAGAGGTCAATGATTGTCTTTACTTTCGTGTTAATGAACAAAGTCTCTCTTCTAGTCCTTGCTCTCTCCCCCCGCCTCTCTCTCTCTCTCTCTCTCTCTCTTTCACATCATCTCTTCATTTCTTCCTTTCTCTCTCTATGCGATCTTGCAGTGTGGTTCATGGTTCGAAGTTCATAAATTGAGCTTTTAAGAGGTTCAGATGTCCTACAACATCATGTTTTAGTATCCGGATTGTAGAGGTTTAAGTCAAGAAATCAGGTTACTCAGTATTGAGTATTGACCAATCTATGTAAACTCACCCTTGACAGTGGATAATGTTGTCAAGCTACTCCCTCCAGTCTGGTAATATCTGTCGTTTTGAACATTGGCACGGTCTTCAAAACACAACTTTGACCGCTATTTTTTATTATAATATATTTATAAAACCCAATAAAATTATAATATTATGAAAGTACTTCTCGAGACAAGTCCACTCATATAATTTTTATGTATCCAATTTAAATATTTAAAAATATATTGTTAATCAAAGTTTCGGAAGTTTGACCATCACTATGTCCAAAACGACATGTATTACCAAACTGGAGGGAGTAGTTCCTATTCCTATTCCTATTTGTGAATCCAATTTTAATCTTCCTTTTTGCGCTTCCTCTCTAATTCTAGATACAGTATCCTCTCTTCCGTCACAAATAGTTGTGGTTTTGGATATCGACACGATCTCTAGAACACAGTTTTACCACTAATTTTTATTATAATATATTCATAAAACCCAATAAAATTGTAATATTATGAAAATACTTTTGAGACAAATCTACGCATATGATTTTCTTGTATCAAATTTAAATATTTAAAAAGATATTGACAATCAAAGTTTTAAAAGTTTGATTATACCTATATCCAAAACGACAGCTATTTGTGGCTGGAGAGAGTATCACAGGGCTGTCGCCATTAGCTGTGAATGATCTTAACACCTTGAATGCCCTTTATGAATCGAATTTATGGCCACAGCAGGCCAAAGGATTCTTCTTAGCAAAAGTAAATGTGCATCAAATGTTCACTGGTTTTGTGAATAAATAGATATTAAATAGGAGATGTGCTACTTTAGGTAAATATGTGCTTTAATTGAACGGCGAAGTCGTACATGTCTTTGCAGCCTAATCTTCAATGCCCTTTGCTGTCAATGAGATTATAGGAATCCAGCAATCCATTTACTTCACTACTTCATTTGATGTTTCACAAGTGCAACCTTTACACTTCAAAAAACAAAAAAAAAAAGAAGTGCAACTTGTGAAATGACATCTCACCAACAGGCTTTTACTTAGAAACCCATTGCATCTTTATTTCATTTAGCGTACAGCTACTTTTTCTTTTGTTGATCAAATGGGAGGCTCAGCTCGTTTAGTCAAATAGGAGTTTACTCTTGCCAGTTTGATCTGACAACAAGCTTTATGGCCCCGTTCGTTTCAGCTTCTGGACAGCTTCTGCTTTAAAAAAAAAAGCGGATTTTTTGCCGAACGGAAGGATTCTGGACAGCTTCTCTGAGAATCAGAAGCTGATTTCTATATAAAATCAGAAGCTGTCTAAAACCTGATTCTCACTGATTCTTACTGATTCTCACCGGTTTGGTTCAGAATCTAGAAGTTGTAGCTAGCTTGACCCGATTCTTCCATAATCAAAAGCAGCTTCTCCTATAATCTAGAATCCATAATCCAGAAGCTGAAACGAACTAGGCCATATCATTGTAGAGTTGACTCAGAGTAGTTATGCCTATCCAGTAAAGAAAAATAACACATATAATAATAGATTCTACAACTTACGTTGTGGACTTGAATCTTGATGCAACATGCATATGCTAAAAAAAGAGTGGAAAAGACACACCAACAACAATTAAAAAAGAGGTAAGTACATTTAGGCCCTGTTTGGTACGGTTCTAGATTCTAGTAGAAATGGAAACAGTTCCAGATTCTTGGTAGAAATATTTCAAGTAAGATTCTGTGAATCGAATGGAACGGGGTTGAGACCGAGAGTGGAAAAAGAAGAAACGATCCGAGGAGAATCGTTCCGAGCTTTAGCCTGTTTGGTTAGGTTTCTTCCAGAATCTAGTAAAAATGGTCCGGTTCCAAGTTGCCAAATGGGGCCGCGAGAACATTAAAACCTCCCACTCTCCTAGTCAGCTCAAATTTAATATAACAGAGAACCGAGTATAGCTCGGTTGGCACGGAGCAGACGTCGGCCCGTCGCCCACACGGGTTTGATACCTAGGATTCATCCGGGTGCTCATCCCTCTTTAGTGAATGCTAGAGCTTTTGTCCAAATTCCAAAAAAAAAAAATTAATATGAGAACTGGAAACAATAATAAAATCCTACCCAGAACAGATTTGCTTATTTGCTAAACAGAACACTAATATTTGTTAGGAAATGCACTAACGGAATACAATTCAAGAGATTAGGTGATTTACCTAAGTTTACAATTTAGCCACAAAGCATCGCGACCTTATGCATCTATAAATAACAGGGAGAGGTGATTTTGCAGCATAAATGGGCGAACAGCCGAATATGCGAACATGATATGCTCCATGAATGTACATATATCCACAAGCACTTTGCAAGCTAACGTAATGGTCCAATAGTGGAGTACTTCTGTGCAGAAAAAAAGCAGATTACATGGAGCCCTGTGCGCATTTTAATTTTAGCATCTGGGCAGTTAGGTGCTCAGGTGACTTAATTACTGTATTTACAGACTAAGGCTTGGGGTTTTAATATGGATTACTATATTGTACTATACTCCTATGTCTGTATGTGCCAACTTCAATTGCCGGTTGTATTAATTTTAAATGTAGTTAGTATTCTATGTTATCTGAGCTGATCTTCATAATATAGACTCCAGTGTTCTGTTACTTGCCACACTTTAGATTTGTTCTGCAATGTACAACTATTCAACTAACGAAACATCATACACTATACTCAGAATTTTCTAAGTGCAGTGAGCAAGCCGCTTGCTAAGTGATGTGAATGTTTAGTTTAGAATATGAAATAATAAGCAAAATACTTAGTTACTCCCCACTTCATTAGTGTGCATATACAAGTCAAATATGGGAGTAAGTGATAGTTCATAGGAATAATAGAAAAAGGGAAAACAGAAAGGACAAGAGAAATATATTCTCCAAGGAAATTGGACCAGCAAGATCCTTAACTTGCAAGTTGCAATATCTTGCACAACTTTAGTTGCTAAATTCCTCCCAGCTGGCTTTGGAGATTTTCTTTCACAAATAAGACAAGGGAAACATTGGATCTTGGAATCAATTATGGACCGGCAAGATCTAGTCTTGTCTTTAGCCATTTTTGGGCCATGATATTTCATTGCATATAAGAGTAAAACAGAACATGACTGCATAATGTAGGCTGCAAAAAAATATATACACTAAATTCACTATATAATTCGGTTGTAATGATTTATTTTCTAGAGTAAATTTCAATGATAAGAACAACATTAATAGAATCAGACCCAGCAAAAAACCTAAAGACCTGCCTCAGACTCCCATTGTACTTAAGTCGGAGTCAGGACCAATTAAAGATATCAACAGTGAGAAGGTGTACATCCAAACTGACCATCAATTGGACCAGCACAAGGCAATACAATAAATCTGTTAGCCCTTGGATATGGCATTCGACGACAATGATTTTGAAATCGATACCTCACACCAGTTCCTCTTTAATTTTCTGAGATGAAACTATTGTAAACCTATTAAAGGGCAATCAAAGCTTGCGCCTCTTATGTATTAAATTCAACTACAGTTGCAAAAGAACTGTTGCAAATCAGAATGCTTTATTGCTCCCACTTGGTTTCTTTGAAGTTCACATCACGAGCGCATAAGATTTGCACATGTACAAAACTTCATGTATATTTAGTGGCATAAAGTACTTCACTTATTTCAATGCAGCGGCTTAAAAATGTAGATTAGTTGTGCAAGGGAAGGATATGATACTACGATGTAGCCAGTCTTTTAAATAGTTGAAGGAATGTTTAAAAATATTGAAAACTTGTACATATAGTTTCGCGGAGTTTACACTGGATATGCTCCCATTAGCATTATGCCATCATCCACTGACTTTAACGCACCGTCACTTAAGATGAGCAACCTTTACGAGCTCAGAGCATTAAAATCATGCGCCAATAAAGAAACAGTAATCTGTTTAGTAGTCGTTTGCCTGGAAAGGAAATCGTTGACCAGAAAAGCTTTTAACTCATCAAGCAAGTAAGCACAATTGCGAATGAACACAGTTAGGCCATGTTTGGATGGGCTAAAACTAATTATTAGCTGACTAATGGCTAGAGCTAATTGTTAGTCAGCTAATAATTAGTCCATCTAAAATTAGCCTGGGGCTGTTTGGATACATGGCTAATAGTTAGGCTAATTTCTTCGAAAAGTCATGTTTGCCCCTCATAACGGACTGGGGAGTGGACGCACGAGTGAGGAAGTGAGGATAAGGCCAGCGCGAGGGTATTTTAGACTTTTTTCAGCGTGTTACCTATTATTAGCCCAAATTAGCTCCCATTCACCAACTAATGGACTAATTGTTAGCTGAGTGGTTGGCTAACAATTAGCCCACCTATTAGTCTTCCTGTTTGGATAGACTAGGACTAATTTTTAGCCAGCTAACAATTAGTCCTGGGATCCAAATATGGCCTTACACATGTATACCAAGAACTGAATAAAGCAATCAGTACACTAACAGGCCAGCACTAATAAACAGCATAGGAACACTTGACAGCAATGGTACGGCAACATCGCAGCAGAAATGAATCTTAATAATTTGGTTGGATTTGGTTGGGTGCAGTTACTGAAAATCATTGGGTGAGCTTGTAGCCTTGTTACCCTTGCATGCACAACCACAAGAGCCCATTCCACCCTGAAACCTGCGAAACAGTGAGAAATCCAGTCGTAATGCAGCATATACCAGGGGGTGGGGCATCAGGAAGTAAATAATCTCTTGCACCAAACGAAGAAGGCAATTTACCTCGATCATGGACAGACCGGGCGCTTACGCCGTGTTCTGAGACTCCCATGGCGGCGGCGGCGGCGGCGGCGGCAAGGGTGAAGACAGCTACCGACTCTGACGTGTGGGCCCACTCCCGCTTCGTCCACTCCTGGCCGGTAGGTTGATAGGCGGTGAGCTGCGCAAGTCTGCGTCTCTTCTGGGCTTCGGTCGGCCCATTCAAGTGCACCATCTTCTTAGGCTTAGGAAAGTATGGGCACCCATGCGTAAGTTGGGATGGGCTTGTACAGCCCGCAAGTCAAAGTTGAGAAAATCCAAAAGCCCTCAGGTGCCGCGAAGGCCCATCCGGGTCGAGCCGCTGATCAGGGTGACACGTTATTTATCTACAATCTTTAACGTAAAAGCTACTTACTTACAGATCCTGTATATAGTTTGACTGTTGCTTTTCTGAGAAATAATTTTCAACCAGGTTGTATGGTTGGATGGTTAAATGGAAGAGATTTAGTGTTTGATAACCTAATTTTTAGATATGAAAGATGCAGAACAGGGTGAGAGGGGTGGGATTTAAGATTTTATATTTGGTAGGAGTAAGGTAATTTTCTTCAACTTACCTTGTCGTGGGAAGCTACCTTGTACTAGCTCTCGGCTACCTTGTACTAGCTCTCCCCCCAAACCAGAATCCCAATCCATTAAAATCGTGGGAAGCTACCTTGTACTAGCTCTCAGCTTTCAACTTCTCGTAGAACAATGGCTACGAAGAAGCCAAATGTTTGGGATAGCTTCTGAGAACAAAAACGATTTCTGGCCTCGTAGCACTCTTTTTTGTTGAAAGTAGCGCCCGTTGCTCACTTTTTCCGGAAATGGCTCCCTGGCCGAGTGGTGCAAAGAGATCATGAAGGCCGCAAATGACTGGCACTGAAGGCATGCGCTGCGCAGCCACCGGTGTCATGAAGCGCTGCAGGAGCTGCAGCAGACTCCCACGCTGCACGTCGCCCCGGCCGGCCCCCCCAGGCCACTGCGCTCGCACGGTGGAGGCTGCTGTCGCACGATGGAGGCTCCAACCCGTCCCGATTTGGCTCCATCCTTCATGCTCTGCCACTTGTTGCATTTGCTGGTCATGCCCCCCCCCCCGCGTTACAAGGTAGAATGCTGCCACCTGCTGCCTGCTACATCCCATCCAACCACCGAAAGCAGCTACGGTCATCCGTTTTTCTGATTCTTTCTCACACGGTCACGCTATAAATCACAAGGCAGTTGAGGAAAGCAGCGAGCGGTGAGAAAAGCGAGCGCGAGAGAAGCTGAGGAAGTGAGTAAACTGAGGATATCGGAAAAGCTGAGAAAACCAATTTCGTTGGTGGTTATAATTTCTAGAATTTAGTTAGAGGTAACTAATTTTTCGAGTGTTTAATTCCGTATTTGTATTTTTGCAGGTGTTCTTGACGAAGGTTATTTTGCACGGGGCTAGAGATTTACGAATTTTCGGTACATCTTCGGAGAGGTTAGTTGGAAATATACTGGACGAGTAGTATAATATTGTTGCTCAATTAGTATGATCGTTAGAATATTAGTACAACCAGCACAACATAGAGCTCAAAATTAGTAGAACAAGCAGTATAACTAGCTATAGAGTGAGGTAATGAGTTGTGGGCTAGTAGAACAAAAAGTATAATCTTCTGGACTAGTAGTATAATATTGTTGCTAACATGGCTGGCGTGATGTTTGTGATAGTAGTAATATGTGAATTTGGTATGTGAACTTACTATATTGGCATCATGAGCAGTTGGACTAGTAGTAGGTGAAAATACTGTTGTCGTAATGAGTAGTTAATGAAATGAGGACGAATGCGTAAGTAAATAATAATAGTGTGTAGTTAACGTGATTTTATTGCAGTTAATAGGACGGTATTGGCAACTGTAGTAACAATATTAGTACGATTGCCTAATGTTGGCTTAATGTGTAGGTGAAAATACTAGTAGTAGGTGAAAATAGCAGTACATGAAATACTAGTAGTAGGTGAAAATAGCAGTACATGAAATAACGGAAAATGGTGTAAATGATGTCGTAATGTTAATGGAATATTAGTACGATTGCACGCTAGTTATTGCAATATATTGTACTTGTTATATAATTCTATTGCATTTCAAAAATATAACTGTATATGTTATCCAATTATAATAGTTGTAATATGTATACATGATTAATCTGAACCATTATAATATGATGACACAATGTGATACCACGGGATGGCAAAGACATTATAGAATGTGAAATGGAGGTATTAAACTTTACGGCATGAATTTTGGTCACGTTTCGGGCTGTTTTCGGGTGTTTGGGCCTCTCCGGGGTTTTTTGGGCCTAAGGGGGATCCTCACTTGGGCCGAGGGGGGGATTTCTGGCCCATGAGGGGGAGGAGTGCAGCAAGGGGGGCTCCCTTGCGCCAGCCCCTTGCCCCCATGCGCCCCCCACTCCCCAAACCCTAGCCCCACCTCTCCTCCAACCCTTTGCCTCCTCCTCCTCCTCCCTAGCCGCCACCCCTCCCTTGTCCTTGCGCCTCCTCCCCCACCACTAGGTGCCCTGATGCGTCCCCATCGCTGCCATGCCACGCCTCGGTGCAGCCCTCGTCGGTGGTAGGATCCACGACGAGAAGAAACGGTGGAAGGAAGAGATCGGGTGGAGATCGCGCGAACGGAAGCGGTAGATTGGTGGATCTTCAAGAAGGTAATGGGGAAAACCTTTGGGGATCAATTAGATGCTGTGTAGGGGTGGTTTACCATGTTTTTAGATCAAGGGAGGTGCTGCCATGGGGTAGGATTGATGAAAACTAGAGTTGTATTCACGTTCTGGTTCGGGCAGATTGGGAACCCGAACTAGGGCAGGAGTTTTGGCCAATTTAGAGATTGAATCTGACCGTACGGACTTTTAGGAAGTTGTAGATAATTTCATTATCTTTCCGTGGACATAAAGAAATTGAAATTCCGCCCAGCCGTTTGGAAGTTATGGATATTTTACCGAGCGCTGTCAAATCTGTGACGAGATTGAGACAGTTCGTGTTCAACATTAGATTAAACTAATTTAGAGTCCGAATCAGTCTTTCCATATAACTAGAAAAAGTTGGGAAATTTTCTAAGCTACGCAAGGGTGTACTCGTTTATTCAATTTGGAGTCCTAGAACAGAAGTTATGCCCGTTGGAAGACTGCTGTCCCGAAGGGACAGATTTGCTGCTTTCTGGTTTTAGGAGTTGTGTTTAAGTCGGGGTAGTGGGATTTATGTGTGTTGTTTTGTGGACTCGATTTGAGTGTATGGCACGTGTTTGCAGGTGGTGTGCCCTCGGAGTGCCCTCGACCTCTCGTCACTCCGCTGCCGTGGTTGAAGGCAAGTGTGTTGCGTGGATTGTATGTTATATGCGTTGCTAGATTTGCTAGATAGCATTCGGAATAGATAACATGTTGTCTTGCCATGAATTACATGTTATAATTGATATGACGTCCTTAGGCCATGATTTAAAGGTTATCTATGATATGGTGTCCACATGCCATGATTAAAAATGTTTGTTGTTGATGAATGAATCACATGCCATGTTTTGAATGGTTACCGTCGATTGTTGAGTACGGACCTACATGTTTCGACGCCAAGTGTTGATATGCAATAGTTCTATTCATGTATATGTTGCTGTCCGTTTTGCACACATGGCATATTTTTCATGGTCGGCGGTGAGATAAGTCATAACTATTCGGTAGGGTCGGTGAGAACTGTTATGACTAGTCCGGGGCTATTCTTTCGAATAAGTCCTACATCGTGATTCCTTCACCGAGGTGAATGGAAGCGAGTGATAGGCACCCTCCATCTTCGGGATGGAAGGGGGAAAGGGTGCATGCCGACGGGTGTGCACTCAACCATACCGGTATGAGTTTCCAAGGAGACATGTGCATTGCATTGCATTGCATTGCATTAATGAAATATGTATATGATGATGTTTATGAGATGACGATGTGAATACTTATGAGTTACTCATGAGATGAGTACATGGATGCTTAAAAGATGTTTGGAATGCTAACCATGTTGTGTTATGATGTGCTTTTGGAGATTGGTGATGATGGTTTGTTGACTTGATCTTTGTTTTTCCATTACAATACACTTTCTTGAAGTTTTGAACTCACGCTTGTGTTTTATGTTGTTTTTAGGTACCTTGAGATCGGCATGAGGGAAAAGGGGAATAGTCACACATCTCCACGTAGCTCACGTAATTGATTCCACAATGGAATCATTTGGAGTCATGACAATAAACTGAATGTGATACCATTGATGTTTATGGTTTAGATGTGTGCTAGTATTGCTTTATTCGTTTCATTTGGCTAATGATGACTTTGGGATGCTTAAAGTGGACTTATATTGCTTCCGTGCCGCTTATTATTGCTGTTTTAGATGTTTCATATTATGTCATATTCTGCTATGCTATTATGGTTGCGCGAGATCATGATTAAACAAAGGAGATGCTGCCGAAATTTTCGGTTCTAGCAATTGGTCCTTTGCTGTAAGTTTCTTTTATTTGTAGTTTTAGATGATACATAATCGATGTTTGGTAGCATTCAGGCGTATTAGATGCCGGGGTGTTACACCAACATAAGTGCTGTAAATCTTCTCTTTTTCTATGGATTGACGAGAAATTTTTATTTATTTAAGACTACTCTACACCGTTGTAATGTGATCTTACCAAAATAAGTGGTATAGGTCTTCCCTTTTTCAATTGATTAAGGAGAGAATTTCTATGTTTTTTCTTTTTTATTTAATAATTATTATTGGAATTTCTATGTACCTTAAATATCAGTGCACAGTTATAGGTATATAGATGATTTATTGTTTTATTTAATTCTGCCTAAGTACCTAAAACATTTCACTTGATTTAAGCTGCCTTAAGATTAGCTAAATATGAATCATTGGACTATCCGTAATCATTTTTTTTACAAAAATTCTTTTTGTTGAAATTTCTATATCGTGCATTGGATAATGCAGCTAATTAGTAGTACGTGAAATAACGTTAAGTGTGTAAATATTAATTAAATGAAAACCGTTTTTTTAGAGCTACAACAGAAATAATTTATTATCACAACTAACAAAGATAATGTCACATAAGATCAGACAGTGCATCACAACATATAACCTATGCGGGGATCCTTGCCGGTTCCAAAAGGCTTTAGACAACTCGTACACCTACGGTATGAGGTACTGGAGCTGCCGCAACTACGACTCCGAGCCAATGCTGGAGACGCGGATGCGACGGAAAAGCCCGGTAAGTTCGTACTCGCATTTGATGTTACATCAAACCGTGCAAACCTTAATACTGTAATACCATCTGCTGTCACCAATCGCAGCTTCCATTGTGCGAGTTCATCAAATTCTACGACGCGGAGCAGACTCCTGAGATGGAGAGGATGCGGAATTGGGAATACTTGCATCGTAGAGCTATGGTAGAGCAGCAGTGGCGTGAGCAGAACGAGGAGGAGAAGTGCATGAAACATCACGAAGAAATGCGTGCAAAGAGGGAGGCCAAACGGCAGCGCCTTGAGGTAGAGCGGGAGGCCGAGTGTGAGAGGAAGCGCAAGAGGGCGGCTAGGGCCAGGGCGGCAGGCACCGATGGGTTGCGCAAGGGGAAATATCCCCGGTGCACTCAGTAGTGTACCAGAAGGGCCCTTGTTGTTTCGTTTACCTAAAGCATGTTCAACTTTAAGCCATTATTGCCGCCCATCTGTAACCCCGATGTTTGTTTCCCGTAATCTCTCAACTATCATATGGAGCGATATGTAACGGTTATTTGCATTTCAATCAGCTCCGGTTATATGCATTTCAATCATGCGATATGGAGCGGTTATTTGCATTTGAATCAGTAAACAATTTCTAAATTTTACAGAGAGAAATATAACTAAATCGGTCATTTCCATTTGAATCAGCTCCGGTTGAAAAATCAGAAAAAAAAAAACAACAAAAAATGAAAAAAAAATCCTTAACCGATGTTTTGGGGTTTTGGGTATGCCATACAGGTATAGGGTAACCCAAAATTCTAGGTTTCGAACACCAAAATTTTCCAAAGTTTGGTTTCTTGAGAAGCGATTTTCCAGATAATTCATCACTGCTTTTTTTTACAACGTGAAACTATTATATCATTTTTTTGAAACCAAAAAGATACAAAAAATACTAACCAAAAACTGTTATATCATATTGTAAATATCCAAAACCGGCAAACTCAGTGCCCTCAAATACGATTTTTTCCTTTAATTTGAAGTTGTACATCGAAACCTATTATCCGATCGAGTTTTAAAAATTAAACAACAAATAATGAAAAGAAAAAACAAAAAAATACGATTGCAGGTCGCAAGCGCGGTCGCTGCAGGTGGGCCAGGCGACGTGGAGGGACTGTTACCGGCAATGAGCTACGACTGCAAATAAGACGGTGAGAGCTGCAGCGGCTCGCGGCGCACGGCCGCAGTCCCCGCAAAGAACGCCCTCCGCCGCAAAGACCTTGCCAGGGGGCCACATCCGTAAAAACGAAGCATGCATGGCTAGTTCCAGAAAAAATTGAACGCAAGGGGCTGATACAGTAATAATTTCAGCTTCTGATTTATAGATAGAAGTTGAAGCCGAAGTACTATATACTTATTTGTTGAGTTATTAATATGAATTGAAGGATTTTTTATTTTAAAAAAAGAAATTGTGTTCTCTCAAACGAGCCTATTTTTTACTCACCTCATCATTAAGGATGTGTTTGGTTGGTGGGATGAGGTTGTATGGGATGGGATGATTTTGTACCATTTGATTACATTGTTTTGGGTGAATAAAATGATTTAGTATTTATAAGGAATATTCTTCAAATTTGTATCGCACTATCTAGGATGGGATAATTCCATTCAAACACATGAATAATTTTTATTTTAAACTATCTTATACATATATCACTTAATATAAACAACTAAATACACTAAAAGTCTAAAACAACCCACGTAGACATCCGTTGGCTGGTTAAAAGCATGGCTCATGTCTTGTGGCTAATGGCAACCGTTAGAATTCCACTGACTAAAGTGGAAACGAATTTATTTGTGGTTTTTGTTGGGATTTGACCCCATTACCTCTTCTTTGCTGGGTCTTAATAATGGTACGATGACAGATGCCACTAGAGATATTAATCTGCATTATTGTTGGTACGGAGATACTACCTCTCTTCAGAAATACAAGGCGTATTTTAATTTTGCATAAAGTTAAAAGTTATGATAAAATTGAAAAAAGTACGAGAGAAAATGACTTAGATATTTCACTTAATCGTCGTGTAAGATGGAAGGTAATACTCTATGTGGGTGATAATGAATAAATACATAGGTCGGAAGAGAATAAATAGAAGTCAGCAAGAAAAAACTCATTCGATTTATATGTAACATTTATATTTCAAAACAAGGCTACTCAAATGTAAACTTTATATTCATGAACTTTATATTTATGAACAAGTACAACGGTGTGCAAGCCTCGTCTCTCACCCGCCTTGCCACCGCAAACTCCATGTTCTTCCCGAAACAATGAGCTCTATGCACGATTTCGCACTCTTCTCCTTCCTGGCGAGGGCCCAAGAGGTGGCAAAGTGTCAGGCGAAGGTTAGGGAACAGCGGGGTGGGGTAAGGAGTTGGAAATTATATTAGCATGGATTTTTTCTTGGGGTGGTATTAGATTTACATAATTTGAGCGATTCATTTCAAGAAGATCAGTTGGAATGATATTAGCACTGAACAATATTTTTGTAAATTCGATTACTCATTATGAAAAACTTGGATCCGCCACTGGATGGAGCTGCCAGGTGTGCACGGAGACGATCATGATGAGCTACGGCGTCCCGCCGGAGCCGTTCAGCTTCACCGGCGTCGTCGCCGACCGCCGCGCCTCCACCGGCCTGCCGCCCCGGCCCTACTGTCTCGAGACGGAGTTCGGTGGCTTCGTAAGCTTTACCTCGCATTACCAGCTGGGCCGTATGCGGCCGGGATATCTTACTTACATTTTTACATTGGGTTGGGCTCAGCTTAATTGGGCGTATATGTTTGTTTCCTCAAACTGAGCCAGCTAGGGTCATGATTTGGTCTGAAAATAGATAGGCACAGTCTCTAATGGTTTTCATTTAGAAAGGTGCTTTTTATGCTTTTTTTAAGAAGTTATATAAATATTAAAGCATAAATAAATAGCAGATGGTGATTACTTACATTTGTTTTCCTTTGTTTTTGGGCCTCTTCACGCGGCCCACTCTCGACCCGACTCGCGCCGCCGCCTCCGACGCCGCCCCCTCCCTCGCGCCGTTCGCCACACGCCCTGGCAGCACCCGGTCGCCCCGGCCACCTCTCTCCTCCCGCCCCACGGGTATAAAACCCCCCTCCCCCTCCGTTCTTCCCCACCCCTCCCCGTCGAGGTGAGCCCCTTCCTCCCCTGCTTTCTTCCTCTCCCCCGGCGTCCCTCGCCGTGCTCGACCACCGCTGCCGTCGCCCCGCCCCGGCAGAACCCTAGCCCCGTTAGCCGCTCGCACCTTGGGTCCTCACCCGTCAACCGCTCGCCCGCCCGGGCCCCGCCGTCGCCACCCCCATCTAGGGCCCCACCTGTTAGTCGGCCCAACCCACGTGTGGGCTAGCCCCCCCCCCCCAGTGTGGGACGGATTTGCGGCGCACTGTGTGGTCCAATTAATTTTCTTTTCTTTTTCTTTTTCAGATTTAAATAATCCAAAAATTCCAAAAAATCCCCAAAAATCCCAAAAATACATATTCTTGATCCGTTCGAGCCACTGAGTCCAAAAATAGCCTCCGTTCTGCCAAACAAAGTCTCCAAATTTTCAAAATGATCAAAATGCCCTCCGACTCCTCCAGCCCTCGTTCCGACTTTCATTTCTGTTTTTTCTTTTCCTGTTTTTCTTTTGTCGTTTATTTATTCGATTTTGTTTCTTCGTGCTAGATCTAACCATCGAGCAGTATCCAGAGCAAGAGCAGGACCAATCCAGAGCCGAGCATGACCCGTCAGCCCAACAAGGCAAGCTGCACCCCTTGAACATGTTGAACCCAGTTTGTCAATAATATAGTAGTAATTACTTTTTAATGCATTATTTTACTTGTATTTTAAATACTGCAAAGATAATTTAGAATGACATGATGCTTAGCTACAACCGATCAATTGCTTTGCCTTCCTTGATTTTTGAGCCTTATTAACCTTGTATAGCCTTAGTTTCTAATTATAATTTCCCCGTAGTTATTATTAACTATTGTTCCACCCTTAGTCTTTAAAACTGGCGAGCCCTGAGCTTGCTGCCTTTCAAAAAGTGTTGCTACGGTCTGGGTGACAGTGTTGGGCTACCCACGAGGTGGACGCTAGTCCAACCCCGGTCGATAACGAAAGCCATGGTTGGTTTGGTGGTTGGTACAGTTGGTACCAGGTTCCTCACCGCGCCGCTAGCCTCCAGATCCAGGGGATCTGGCCATCCTCCCCGATGCCAATGACACATTGGTTGGTCCCCCCCCCCCCCCCGACGCCGAGCTAAGTACTCGACTCACTCCCTTCTTACTTCCCTTTTTTACTCATTATACTTCTTCTCACCCTCTTTTCTTTCTTCTCCGGTTGCCTTTCACCTTGGTGCCGTCGGATCCAAGGTCCCCAACATCGGCGACCACAGTGGCCACACCGCCTCGACCACTGCCCGGCCATGGCTAGGGTTCATCCTCCCCTTAAGCTAAGTATTGGTCTCCCTCTTTATCTTCCATTTATGGACCAAATGCTACTAGCATTTTTTTGATTGTGCTGTCCATTATCAATAGTCTACATGCTGTGATTGATTCCCCAAATTTGGTTGTGTGTTGAGGGTCTTAGCATCAGGTTCCATATGCACTTATTTTTAGTCTTTGTGAGTTGTGATTCAGTCATGCATGTCAATTAGCCAATAGGTTGTAATCATGATACAACTTCTTGCGATCAAAAATATGTATGGCTCCATGATTGATCCTTGCTGTGACGAAATTAACACAAGCATGGGTATTTTAGGTACATTTTTATGTGGGCATATGAGTTTTATTAAACTGTTGCAGCCTTCAGCAATATGAGTTTTATTTATTTTGGAATGTAAGGTGTCTAACACATCTTACTGTACTGCACAATCAATAGGAACACTGTTCTGGCGTATGTTTATATGGTATGTTCAACCTTGAGGAATTCCATCCCGAAATCTATTTATTGTCAAGTCCGGGAGGCAAAGCGCTCACTGCTCGATCACTTCTTTACTGAGTTGGGAGCAAGAGGTGAGATTCTCGAAACACGTGAAATGTCTTCTGGGATATCTTAACATATCACATATATGCGGTACCTTATAGGTCATGTTACTATAGATTGATCTAGGGGTCTATTACAATGTAGTGTTTTTACTTAAAAGTTTTTGCTTGCTTCATCTTCTGTCTATACTTGTCACTAGCAACTTGCCAGTCCATTAGCCAATTGGTCTTGTCAGTCTTAGGTGGATATTTTCATTTCCTATTTTTTACAATGTAGTGTTTTTACTTAAACTTATCCTGCTCTTATATGTTCTCCTTTACTCGTTTGGTGATTCTCTCCCCTGTTCTGGGGCATATATAGTTGATTTCTTTCTTCCGTTCTAGTCCATTCATAGATCACCGCAGCTCTAAGGGTGTCATTTGGTTTGTTCTTTTTTGTTCCTTGTGCTTGGGGATCGAGGAGACACCTGGCTGCTGTACTTTTGTATGACGAACAAGTTCATGAATTGTGCTTTCTACCACTGCCCATTCTTTTGTTCCATTTGTTTGCAGTTTCATTTACCGGGGTTGTTAAACGTGTGCATTCTGATGCATTGGAACCTGGAAGTTCAGTATTGGCACAATAAAATGGAGATGCGAAACTGAAAAATTAGCAAGGACGATTCGTATTGGTGGTCACTGATAATATGAGTATTTGTGGCGGTTTTAGAAGAAGAAAAACCGCTATTATAGTATTATTTGTGGCGGTTTTAAAACTGTCACTAATGACGGTTACTGTGACGGTTTGAAAATCGCCAATGATGTCAGTTAAAAACCGTCACTAATGACGGTTACTGTACTAGTGTCATAGGCTCATAGCGCATTGGCTCAGACTAATTGCGGAGCTAAGATTTTAGATAAGGTTGGTCCAACTTTAATAGAGATGAAATATCTTCATTCCTTTTCATGTTTCAACAATTCTACAATATTGTTGCACAATGCATCAATTCTCCATTTCATATGGCTATACCTATTGTTAATTTGATAAAAAAACCACAAATCAAAGGCACTAGCCATTAGCCACTAGGGAGAAAGACAAGGATGGTATGTTTCACCAGGGAGCCGGGGCACCTAAGCGACGATCGCGTGCCTCTGATGGCTGTTTGTGTGTACCTGAGGAGATGGACGGTCGGACGGGCACTTGACGGAATCACTGAATGACTGGGTCAGAGCATTGGTTAGACTGTGGTCCAACGGTGCCAACCACTAGCTCCGCCTATGGCTCAGACAATGCTACAATGATGAGGCCATAGCTTGAACTCCTATATATGCATGCCCTATGTAGTAAGAGGATTGGATTCTATCTTCTTCTTTTTACCCTTTCTATTATTCAAAGATTAAGACCAGAAAGTAATAACATACGTTAGACGCTAATGTATGTCCACTTCATGTTTGAGTTGTTGGTCAAAAGGGTGGAGTTGAATATATATATATATATATATATATATATATATATATATATATATATATATATATATAGGAACAGAGGATAGTGATGAAACTGATGGAGCAACCAACTATAAATGGCTCAAGTGTTCGCGGCTGCAATTTATTCGGAAATACACAAAAGAAAGACGAGAAGTGAATTGCATTGGAGCTCCCATCTCGAAACATGTAAGTACCATGCATATCTGGCCGAAAGCTATCAATTTTTTGTGACGTCAATCTGCAATCAAGAAAAATAAATAAAGTGGCGCCACAAGAAATTAAAGTTCTTTATCATGTGCAAGAAAGTTGCAGTGCATGTGAGATTTATCACGAAAAGCTACTTTTGATCCATGCCAAGTTCTTCCTCCAGCTGCTAACCTTGAAAGACAAGAATGTGAAAAACAAAAACAAAAGTTTTAATCATAATCTACATCATTTGTGCTCTCATGGCGCGTGAAGCTGGTCATAGGCAACAGTAATTCTAGCAGTGGATGAACACTGAAACTAGGTCCACTAGTTGCATATAGTTCAGTCCAATCCGACCTATCTTTTCAACCATCACCGGATCTAACGCAAGCCTCATTAAGAAGCAGACCCACCACATTAAGGTTTCGATGAGCTTTTTTTATGGTCATTTGTCTTCTTTCTTCCTTTTTTGAAAACATCTGTCATTTGTATTTTTGATCTCTATTCTATACATGCCGTAGGGGCGTGGCCAGTCCAGGCTCAAGCAGTCAAGCCTCAGCTAGATCAACCGTTTTTTAGTTTTCTCTACTGGATTTGAAAAACATCATCCGGATGTTTTTGTTTGCTAAAATCACCTAAGTCTGGGAGCATTGGATCATTGTTGTGATTCGAAAGTATCGATTACATCCGATCCTATATAATTACATTGGAGAGCGAGAGAGAGAGAGCGCTTGCCACTTAATCGGTCCCCTTTCTCATCCCATCTTTCACTCGTCCCATTTTCTCTACTCCATGACCGCATGAGTGAGAATGTGAGATAAGATGGCAACAATGTACGTACGTTACGTATATACGTACGTACGTACGAGTCAGTGTGTCTGAAAAGGCGATCATGGCCAACGTAGCACGCGGGCCTGACAAGGCGATCCGTAGGGGCAAAGGGCCATGCAGGCCCACGCGGGAAATCCGGTGACGTCACCCCCCGCCCGCCTGATTGGCACACGAGTTTCACCAGCTTGGAGGGGGGGGGGGGGGGGGCCGCCGCAAGTGCCGCTGGTCACAACACATGCATGCGTTCGAGGTCAGGTTTTCCAGATGGGCGTGCAGTGCGATGCTCCAGCCGACGCATCCAAGTAGTTGTAAAAATGAAATGATGGTGCGTCTTGCAACGTGCGAGCGTTGGCGGCCACCCAAAGAATTTGAATGTCCTGCATGATCATAGCGCAGGTTTAGGAAGTCCAGATAGATGCTCACGCATCGTACTGCTGTCTCGGCCGATTCGCTGTATTTTTCTATGAAGACGGGAGTAGGGCTGTAAAAGCGCCGAACTCGAGCGGGCCTAGGGCTTCCGGGCTCGAGCTGAGTTTGAGTTGGGGTCCGAGTCTTGATCCAGGCTTGAGCTCGGCTCGGTCCAAGCTCGAGTAGGCTCGCGTAAGCTCAGTAAACTTGGTAAACTCGGTAAGTTCGGTAACAAGCTCGAGTAAGCTCGGTTCACAGAGGTTCAAGCTATTCGAGCTTGGCTCGGTGAAGCTCGCGAGCTCGAGTTTGGCTCGTTTGGAGCTCGAACCGAGCCTGGACCGATCTGAGCTCGAGTAGTTCGCGAGCTCGAGTTTTTTTTTACAGCCCTAGATGGTAGTATTCGTTCAATATATTTATCTATCGAGGGAATCTAGAGTGTAGTTACTATGGTTTAGAAGAAGACCATATAAAAATTCAAGCTTTGATCGAAAGCTCGTCCGACACCATGAATTATGGAACCAGGCATTAATTTGTCCCCCAAACTTTGTAATCCAGGTCAAACAATACCTTGCACCGATTTCGTATAGTGGTATTGCCCGTGTGGCGTAATGAGTGGGCGGTCTTGCCATATAGGATGACACGTTGGCCAAGTTAGGTCAATGACAGGTTTCTTCCTCGTTGAGCTCCCAATCATGCTTCTATGGCTACCATCCCCTGTAGGTTCCTCTCTCTATTTCGATTTGGAAGAGAAGCCCTTGTGAGCATCTGTTAATCACCTAAACTTGTCTAGCTTGTCATCCTACGTATTCTAAAATGATATGTATTTGTGACCGGATAAATGACCGGATAAAGTACCAAGTATATCAGAAAGCTACTATGCATTCTTAGATAAGCTTTCACTCTTCAGTAGTATCAGAAACCCACCCACAGTAGACGACATTCACACAGTAGCCAGTAGGAATCAGATCAGAAGTCCAGGCATACTGCAAGCAATGCGTTCTTGCCAAGTTCAGATCTGGACAGGCTATAATATACAGTAGTGTATCCTCACCATTATTTATGGTCCATAGGCTAATTGCACTGTTCATGCCTGTTGATCTGCCGGCTGCCATGCATCATACATGGACCTGGACCTGGAGGTAGGGGAGGGGACCCTGCCCTGCCCCCGGAGCGCAACACGTAGGGGGGGGGGGGCTTCAGTTCGCCGGCCGGCCGGCGGGGCCCGCCGCGGCGCGAGAACAGCAGCTCGATCGCATGCGCTGCCGCCCAACAATGGCAGGGGGACCAACTGCGTGCGGCGACTGCGCCGAATTATTCGAGTGGGGGAGGAGAAAGGAAGGACCAGCTAGCTCCTGCTGCCGATGAATGCTGATGGCGTGCAGCATGCACTGGCACAGTGCGCGTGGCACCTGCCTTGCGTTGCGTTACACACCTACACTAGCTTGGTCGATCATTCACTGCGGTGCCGTGGCTGGGTTCGTTCTGTCGTAAATCGACACGTACACAAGAACGAAGTAGATCAAAACAAAACAGATCGAGACACAAGATTTAACGTGGAAAAAACCCCTCCAATGCGGAAGGGAAAAAAACCACGGGCGCCGGCGGCGAAACTTCACTATTTTGGAGAGTGTTTACAAAACGCCAGAAGATTACCGGCGGCTTACAAGATGAATATATAAGGCAGTGACCTAGGTCTACCAAATAAATAAGTTAGCCCCTTTTCTTGAATTTGGATCATAACTCAACAAACTCCACCTTGAGACAAATTCAGTCTTGAAGCAAGAATGATGTAAACTCTTTCCTGGATAACAAAGAAAAACAATGCCGACACCCAAACAGCCACTAGGGCTAAGCGGTAATATCAATTAAGTTTGAGCAAAGCTCAAACTTAGCAAAAGGAACTGGCTTGGTCATCATATCAGCAGGATTATCATGAGTGCTGATCTTGCATACCTTTATGTTACCTTGAGCCACAACATCACGAACATAATGATACCTGACATCAATGTGCTTTGATCTCTCATGAAACATTTGATCCTTTGTAAGGCATATAGCACTTTGATCAAGCCGTAAAATAAATTTATGCAAGATGTATCTCCACCAACCTCAGCATATAAACCTTTCAACCAAGGAGCCTCCTTGCATGCTTCTGCAATAGCCATATACTCCGCTTCGGTGGTAGATAAGGCAATCAAGCCGCCGCAGACTTGCCTTCCAACTCACGGCACAACCACCAATAGTGAAAACATAACCTGTAAGGGATCTTCTTTTGTCCTCGATCAAGAAAGATAATCAGAATCCACGTATCCAACAAGTCCTTCTCCAGTTTTGCCGAACTGTAAACAAGCATTGGAAGTACCTCGCATGTACCTGAAAACCCATTGAACAGCCTTCCAATGTTCTTTACCAGGATTAGCCATGTATCTACTTACCAAACTCATAGCATGAGACAAATCAGGACGGGAACAAACCATGGCATACATTAAAGAACCGACAGCATTAGAATAAGGTATTCTGGACATATACTCAATTTCTTCATCAGAATCAGGACATTGAGAAGATGACAATCTGAAATGAGGAGCAATGGGAGTGCTTACTGGTTTTGCTTCATGCATATTAAAGCGATGAAGGACTTTATCAATGTAACTTGCTTGGCTAAGGAATAATGAACCAGACTTTCTATCCCTGATGATTTCCATCCCAAGTATCCTCTTAGCCGCACCGAGATCCTTCATGTCGAACTCACTACTTAATTGTGCCTTTAAGGTAGTGACCTCTTTCTGACTCTTGGTAGCAATTAGCATATCATCAACATATAAAAGCAAGTATATAGGTGACCCATCAACAAATTTCAAGTAAACACAACTATCAAATTCAGATCTCTTAAAGTTGTGTGAGAGCATAAATGAGTCAAATCTTTTATACCATTGTCGTGAGATCGCTTCAAACCATAAAGGGACTTCTTTAATCTGCAAACCAAATTTTCCTTACCAGACATGACGAAACCCTCAGGCTGGTCCATATAAATTTCTTCCTCCAGTTCACCATGTAAGAATGCTGTCTTCACGTCTAATTGCTCAAGCTCAAGATCATGCATAGCAACAATACTAAAAAATGTACGAATTGAAGTATGCTTTACAACCGGAGAAAACACATCGTTGTAATCAATGCCTGGTATCTGACTGAAACCTTTAGCGACTAACCTTGCCTTAAACCTCCTGGGTTCACTAGGAGACACACCTTCCTTTATTTTGAAGATCCATTTGCAACGAACGGTCTTCTTTTCTTTAGGCAAGCGAACAATGTCCCAAGTGCCATTCTTCTCGAGGGACTGCATCTCTTCATGCATGGCGGACATCCACTTGTCGCGTTCACTACAAATGATGGCTTCAGTGTAAGTTGAAGGCTCTGCATTACCTTCCACCTCCTCTGCACAGCTCAGGGCATGACCAACCAAATTACACTCTTCAATCAGACGAGTAGGGCGAACTGTGTTTCTCCTTGGCCTGTCAACTGCAATAGTCTGTTGTGGAGGCTGCACAACAGGAGAAAAATGCTCAACAACAGGTGAACCAACAGCAGAGGGAACAATATCAGAAACCTGTGTATTTGGGATAGCATCATCATCATTATCAATCACGTGATCTCTATCATCCAAGTGCTCCACCTGCATGCTTACTTTCTGTTGTCCTTCATCAGAGGCATTAGTGGACAGATTCACATGATACATAGCAGATTCATTGAAAACAACACTTCTACTCATTAAAGTCTTTTTGGTTTCAGGGTTCCACAACTTATATCCCTTTACCCTCGAATCAGAATTCAAGAAATATGCACTTAACTGCTCTAGGTTCAAGTTTTCCATTATTCACATGTGCATATGCAGTGCACCCAAAAACCCTCAACTGTGAATAATTAGCAGGTGTGCCTGACCATACCTCAATAGGAGTTTTCTTGTTCAGAGCTCTGGAAGGTGACCTATTTACTAGGTAACAGGCGGTGGATGCTGCTTCTGCCCAAAAGTGTCTGCTCATAGCAGCGTTGGACAGCATGCAGCGAGCTTTAGAGATGATTGTCCTGTTCATCCGTTCGGCTACACCGTTCTGTTGAGGAGTGTACGGAACGGTATAGTGCCTGATGATGCCTTCTTTTCTGCAATAAAACTTAAATGCAAGTGAACAGAATTCCATCCCATTATCAGTACGAAAGACTTTCACCTTTCTTTCAGTTTGCCTTTCTACCATGACCTTCCAATCTTTAAAAGCAGCAAATGCATCATTTTTATGTTTCAAGAAATAGGGCCACACCTTTCTAGAGTAATCATCAATGATAGTAAGCATATAGCGAGCACCACCAAGAGAAGGTTCACGGGACGGTCCCCACAAATCAGCATGCACATAATCTAATATACCTTCAGTTGTATGAACAGAGGTGTTGAATTTTACCCTCTTGTGCTTACCAAATATGCAGTGCTCACAAAACTCCAACTTGTCAATGTTGCACCCATCGAGAAAGCCTCTCTTACTCAATTCTGCCATGCCAAGTTCACTCATATGCCCGAGGCGTATATGCCAAAGTTTAGTATTAGCAGAATGACCAGAATTTGCAGCAGCGGAAATAACAGCAGCAGTACCGGTGACTGTATTGCCTCTAAGAACATATAAGTTTGCAGATTTCATATCACCTTTCATAGTAATGAGAGAACCTTTCGATACCTTCAAAACTCCACCTGAAGCGGAGTACTGATACCCTTTGAGATCGAGCGTACTCAGCGAGATGAGATTCCTGGCCATGGTTGGAACATGTCTCACGTCTGTCAAAGTTCTTGTCATACCATCATGCATCCTGATCTGAACGGAGCCGATACCTATAATCTTACATGCGGTGTCATCTCCCATCCGCACAACTCCTCCATTCTGCACAAGCTCATAAGTATTGAACCATTCTCTATTAGAGCAAATATGATATGAGCAAGCAGAATCAAGTATCCATTCAGCATTCATAGAGACACAACCAGCAAAAGCAATAAGAGCGTCACCCTGGTCGGAATCATCATTAGAAGCAACAGATGCCTTACCATCATTCTCGGATTGATGTTTAGGTCGGTATGTACCGTTCCTCTTTTCTTTGTTCTGCAGTTTCCAACATTCAGTGATATCATGGTTATTTTTCTTACAGTACCTGCAGAACTTTTCTTTGCCTCTTGACTTGGAACGGCCCTTGCCGCGGCCGGCTTTTCCTCTGTTGCCGTTGTTTGATTTCTTACGCTCGGACCGCCACGCATCGACAACGCCTCGCCGTTGGAGGTTGATTCTTCCAAGTGTACCATCTGTTTCATCTTTTCTTTACGTTGAAGGGCCTCATATACTTCATTCACGGTTAGTTCATCACGGCTATACAATATGGTATCTCGGAAATTTGCATATGAACTAGGCAATGAGCACAAAAGAAGCTGCACCTAAGTCTTCTTCATCATAGGTTATGTCCATAGATTGTAAATCAGAAACTATTTCTTTGAAAGCAGATAGATGGTTAAGGACTGAACCACCTTCTTGCAACTTGTGCGTAAACAACTTCATCTTCATGTGCATCTTCTTTGGTGAGATCCTTCGACATGCAGATTGATTCCGATTTCAGCCACAAGGCGGCGTGATTTTCTCCTGCAACACCTCCTGCAGAATATTATTAGAAAGATGAAGATGAATCTGAGACAAAGCCTTACGGTCCTTTCTCTTCTCCTCGGCAGACCATGACTTCGAATCCTTCTGGCCAAAACTCTCCAGTGCATCATCCAGATCCGTATGTGCCAAAGATCGCCCGCATCTTGACTTGCCACAACGAGAACCTTGTATCCAGATCCAGCAACGGTAGATCGTACTTCAGGGATGCCATGTCGACGTAAACCCTAGATTTGAACGGGCAAAAGAAACGTGGCTCTGATACCACTTGTCGTAAATCGACACGTACACAAGAACGAAGTAGATCAAAACAAAACAGATCGAGACACAAGATTTAACGTGGAAAAAACCCCTCCAATGCGGAAGGGAAAAAAACCACGGGCGCCGGCGGCGAAACTTCACTATTTTGGAGAGTGTTTACAAAACGCCAGAAGATTACCGGCGGCTTACAAGATGAATATATAAGGCAGTGACCTAGGTCTACCAAATAAATAACGATCCGTACCGCGGGTGGGCTTCGCCCCCCCGCACCCCCCAGGCGTCCCTGGTGGCGGGCCGAACTGATGTGGCCTCCGCTCCGCTCCGACAGAAGTTAGCCCCTTTTCTTGAATTTGGATCATAACTCAACACGTTCCCGCGAGACGACGGTGATATTATAATCTAGCCTCGTGACGAAAGCTCCGCTGCGTGATCTCAACGAGTTGTATCTTCTGCTAACTTCCACTCCACCACCCGGCCGGCAGCTTCTTTCGAGACCGTCTGGCTATTCCTTCCTGGCTCCTTTCTTTCCATGATATGGTAGTGGCCGGTAGCTTCTCGACTCTGTGAGGCACTCCTTTGAGCCCGACTTGGGATCAGGTGCGGCGTAACCTGCACTATATAATCTAGCATTAGGTTCATTAATGCTTTAATAGTTGTGCAACTTTTAAAAGAAAGAGCATAGAAGCACCTCTCTCCTTAGAAACGGTATAGAAAAGAAAAACGAAATACGTTGAAGATGGTGTTGGTACGGTCATTAGTTACCATATTAGAAAAGAATCAATGTTTCGAGAAACAGTAGCGTGAGCTGTGTTAAGGGTATAGATAATTGTCTTATATAGACTATTCATATATAGGATTTTCCTACATAAGTTTTTCTTCTATAGGTATTGTCGTATATAGATTTTCCTTTTGTACCCACTTGTACATCTATATATTCTGATCTGTTAGTCTCTTATTGAATACAAGTGTTATTCATAACATGATATCAAAGCAAGGTTTTTGGGGTTAGAGTTTTACCGGCATTGTACTTGCGCCATCCCTAGCCGCCACCTCGTTCTTCCGCTGTCATTGTCCCCAGGAGAAGAAATCTCCACTCTCGGGGGCGGACACCTCTTTAAGCTGGGACAGGAGGAGAAGCCGACTGCCGAGGGACGAGAAGGGGGGATACGGCTACTCTGCGCTTCCTCCAGCTGGTGACTGGCGAGGTAGAACAGCACCTCCTCAATCCTCATAAAATTTCAAATATGAGTTGTATTTAGTGCGTATATGTTTTGGATTGCATTGACCAGTACCCAGTGGAGCTCATCGACGCCTGCCCCGCGCATAAGCAGTGCAATAGCATCCACACGATCACATCCATTGCCATTGGTGCTCCAAATACAGTAATATTTAGCATGGATCAAATCAAATCAAATCCACATATGGTTAGTGAGTGACATAATGGGAGTATGGGGCTACTTTTTTAGGACATGATTGCATTGGAAAAATTTCTAGGCTTGCTGCAAGCCTGCTCTGTTCTGTAACTCTGTTCATCTTCATCATTGGATTGAAGGTCTGTACTTCATGGATCATCAGCATGGTTATCATTGCGCCCCAGCAAGGCGAGTTGCCTTCGGGGCGCTTGGACGCCTAGGCGAGTATTAGGCGACCAAAAAAATCCATTAATATTACTATATCACCAATACATATATAGCAATATCGGTGTATCCTCAATCTTAAATCCCCTGGCCCATTCGTCGACCCACCTGGCTGGCCCAGTCGAGCCTGCTCGGTCTCCCTAAGCACCCCACCTCTCTCTCTCTTCCCCCCTCTGGTCCCTCCATCTTGCCCCTGAGCGCCGCCTTCCTCTCCACTCCCTCTATCTCACACCTAGGTGCTCCCTAACGCCAGCAGCTTCCTCTCATACGCCGCCGCCACCTCTCCCAAATTTGGCGACTCCATTGCCCCAGACCTCAGGTTGTCACCTAGATCTACCCGATCCAACAGCGATTGCGATGGCGGTAGTAGCAGTGACGCAGAGGAGCCGATAGTGGAGGTGACGTAGAGCAGGCGGTGGAGGCGATGGAGGTGGCGATGCCGCGGCGGATCTCCCTCAGCCTCTCCTCTCAACGCGCTAGGTACGGCGACACTTCATCTTGACTTTAGTCCCCATCCCCTTATGCCTTCTCCCGACGCCCTCCTTTCCCGGCTAGGTAAGGCGAGAGGCCATGACAGGCGGTCGTCGGTGACTAGACGCCTAGGCATCGCCTAAGCGATGCCTTGATAACCATGATTATCAGGTTAGGGAGTATTGTGTATGGCTGATGAGGATAGCCTATTGTTGTATGTATATTTATCTCTTTAGCCCTTGCTGTCGATTGTCATTTACTACTCCCTCCGATCACAAATAGGTATACCAATGTTGTTCTTTGTATGTATATTTGTCTCTTTAGCCATTTCTATGAGATGAATGATGTTTTTCATATTTTGGTAATTTTGGTTTGGTTTTTTATGTTGGTATGAGAATTTCGATAGCCAGTTTGCAAAAACCAAAATATTTTTAAATAAAAAAACCGAATGCCCACCCCTAGCCTCTTCGGCTTCCTCCGTGCCCGACGCTTCATCTTCAGTCGACGGCCCGTCTTCCACCGGCCCCGCCTCTGGGGCCCATCACTCCGGCTAACCTCAGTGCCTCGAACGTCGTCTCAGCTCCGACCTCCGTCACTGCTCAAGATGCCGCTGGCTACTTCCGCCCCGACTACCGCGTAGACCAACCCCACCTCGGTTGCCGCCCTGAGAACCGCCGACACTAGCCTCGATAAGAACTCCCTCCCAATCGGACTTGAGTCTTGAATAGATCGGACTTGAAACAAATCCCAAAAGCTCAAGTTAAATCCGATCCGGCTCCAGCTTGTGGTTTTGGCTCCAGTTTTTTCGGCTTCTAGCTCTGGCTTGTGGTTTTCAGTGCCAACTTCTCGGCTATTTTGGCTTTGTCTCTTTTGAACGGTTTTTTGGCGTTCGGCTCTTTTTTAGCCAGCTTCTTCGGCATGGCTCTTTTTGCTAGCTCCGGCTCTCCGTTTTCGGCTCTTCGGCTCCCCTTTGAGTCTTTTATTCTCAGCATCATTGCTTTCGTGAAACACCCTAGATGATTAATTAGCTAACTAAAGATATTAAGTGATAATTAGAATAGCAATTAAAATATTTTATTTATAAAAACCTAAAATGCGATTATAACGAATAGTTTTAGATTGAGGATTGCCGTTAGACCCACAAGCGAGGTATCGATCACTGGGATACCAGACCTGTTGGGGCTGGGTCGGCACCTCTCGCTAGATCGGGTTTATCACCCGACAATCTTAACTTACCTGGTAAGGACTGCGGGTGTCCTTAGTGATTAGAAGTCAAATAGCAAAGCCACTTTAGTAACTCAGTAAAAGCCCAAGGGAGGAGCCAAGTAACTTGGTAACTTTGACCCCTCATGCCAACCTTGGACTAGCACAGGGAGTGCAGGCCCTCTTGAGCCATGGCGATTGAGGCAACAAGGATCGAAGCCATGCCTTCATTAATAGCCAATAGAGCCAAAGCAACCCATTTATTCCCCAGTCCAAACCGAAGCAAAGGCATCCAACACACTCCATTCTCCAGTCAACTAGAGAGCAACCAAGAGCACTCCAAGACTGAAGGCAAGAGCACCAGCACGGCCAAGAGGAGCAAGAAGTCGTCCCAATTCAGAGCAAGAAGAGTGACTTGGAGGAACTCTAACCGAAGCAAGAAGAGAAGCCAGGAGGAGGCGAACTGAGTGAGGAGCAAGAAGACCCAAGAAGGAGCCAGCACTGACCACCTCATCTTCCTCACATCCGGCAACCACATCGACCATTTCCACACCCCCGAACTTCATTCGATCAGGTGCACATTAGAGTAGTAGCACTAGCAGTAGGAGTACTGCTAGTAGATTGCTTTGGATGAGTAGATCGAGGGAGTACCAAAGAGGTCTCAGTAGGGGAAGAACCCTAGGGGCTGCAAGGAGCATCCTGGCTATCACCGGTGTCGTCACCTCACCTCCAAGCCTAGAATCCTACCCCTAAAGTCATCATTTACCGTTGAGCATCTCAAAAAGATAAAATCTTGCAATAAAAAATAAAACCTTGGGTTGTCTGTATGGGTGGAGCTCAGCCATGTGGGTCGCCCGGGTAGAGAATAGAGAGGAGTTCGACCGGTAGGGGGAGGAGAGAAGAGAGAGGGAGACAACGCTAACCGGAGGGAGATGAGGCTAGCAAGGGGAGGACTGATGGCTAGGAGGGAGAGGGGTAGAGCGAGAGCGAGAGGTAGAGGAGAGGGGAGAGAGGAGCGGCGGCTGGGCTAGGGCTCGGCCGAAGGAGAGAGTAGAGAGAGATGGGGGAGGAGGACGGCCGGCGTGATGAGGGAGGCCAACGGTGATGGCGGTGGAGGCGCCAGTGGGGAGGAGTCGCCAGGGGAGAGGCGAGTCGAGAGGAAGAAGGAGCCAGAAGCGTCGGCCAGAAAGGAAAGGGAGGAGAGAAGGAAAAAGAAGAGAAGGAAAAGAAGGAAAAGAAAAAGAGAAAAGGGAAGGGAAGAAAAGAAAGAAAAATGAGAGAAGTTAGAAATTTTTTCCCTATGTGATCCGCATAGGTTAAATTACCGTATATTGGTCGTAGAAATTTTTTTAATTAATTTTAGAACCTGCGGTTAAATAGGTAGAAAATGTTTAAAATTATAAAAATGTATTAATTAAAATTACTCTTTTGATTACTGCTAAAATATTGAAATTGAGGTCGAACTAAGGTAGTTTAGTAAAGGGGGCAGCACCCCTTTATTTGTCTATAGCTTTCCTGTAGAAAAATTGGACGTTGTAAGAGGCTGTTGTTTAATTATTGCCATAGTTTAATGCATTTTATTGTCAGGTCCCAAAACGAACCTACCAGACCTTCCATCACACATTTTGAGCGAGGTGCACCTTTTAGTTCTATACTAGGCAAGATTTTCTTTGATCAATTTCATTAAAAGTTTTAAAACTTGATTTCAGTATATCTATGTGTATCATTCATGCATGGAAAAGTATTTATTTAAATTGAAAATTTTAAATTGGACACGGATGGAAATGTGGTTTGAGGAAACTGGAATTGATGATGTGATATGTGGATATTGATTTAATGAATTGGCTCATCCAACGAAAGGAGCCGTTGGCGTATAAATTATTATGGTGGGTAGAGGGTGCCGATGAGAAGGATTGTCATGCTGGTGATATCCTCTACATAGGCTATAACTAGTTATATGCCCGTGCGTTGCTACGAAAAACAAAATTGATAACGAAAAATAAAGATTTAAAAAATAAAAAAATACTATTTCATAAGATTAAACATCTATCTTTAACGCTTCGTTTCTTGCAAAAGCTGGCTAATTAAAGCAACGCTTCGTTTCTTGCGTAGGGCAATTAAGCAGGGCAATTAATGTGACGTGGGAAGAAACTCTCACTTATATAGTAGAGATATATGGGCAAGCAAACTACACTTGGGTAATGAACCGTAATTACATTATCAATCAGTGTGTGAAATTGGTCAAAAAATATTGTCCTATAAAAGGTTTTGGATCTCCATATTGGGTAAGATTTACATTAGGGCACCCCTATGTGATATGCTGGGAGGTCCATAGGGGTTCGCCAAAAGGTGGCGGTATATTTGAAGCCATGAACCGAGTTGTTGTTAACGACTGACTGTCTGAGTACAACTGTATCTGCAAGTCCACGGGGCAGCCTGAGATAGGTGTTTTTGACTTGAGTACAGGGTTAGAGATCCAATACTGGAGTAGTGATAAACGTTCTGGGGCCTTTCTTGTAGGGGTCACTATGGGTAATGTGATAAATCCTGCACATGGTGAAAATCATGAATTCATGATTGTCTCCTGAATGGAAGGCTACGGAAGCTAAGTCTGTCTCATATACAATTGTTAGTAGTCAATTTATTAATTAAAATGGTCAACCTTTAAAGAAAACCAAAAACTTAATTTAATAAAAATCCCAATTTGAGGGAAAGTGAGTTTCTGTGGAAAAATGAGAGAAAAATTCATGTCATTGCATTGTTATTAATGCTTGCTGAGTATCCCTGTACTCAGTCTTGCTTAATCCCCCCCTTTGCTTAGAAGGTGGGTCCTATAGATCCACCGATGAGGCATGGAGTGAGGGTGATCCGCAGGACTAGGATATATCGGCGGACGACTATTACTACTAATACTTCTACCAGGAGGAGTAGGAATTCTCGGAGACCGTCATCTAGTGTTAGACGATCATTGGGGTAAATTAAATATTGTAATATATTTTTATTGTACTTGGATTCGATGTATAATTATTGTACTGGATATGTATCCCTGCGTGGCTTTTGAATGTAATATATTTTTATTCAGGCTCTAATTATTGTTTTGTTGCAATACTCTGAACATTGTGTAGTAACTGATAAAGTATCGGGTCGTTCGATATTTTGTTAGCTACTATACTGAGATTCATGTAATTAACCCGGTGTGATGACAGTGCTACTATTGTTACCTTAGGCTAATTATGCAGGTCGCCACATTTCGTTTTCTAGTTCTACTTTGTGTCTGGCTATTGATGTTGCTAGTATCTACTATTAGTGTTTCTAGTATTTTCTTGAGTCTTATATTGCGTCCATCTAAGTTCTTAGCATCTTGGTTCTTTCGTCGATTCGGCTCTTTTATCGGTCCGGCTTATTCCATCAACTCCGATTTCCGACTCATTACCTCGGCTCAGCTAGGCGTCGTCGGCTTTCCTTTGTCATTTTTTTGCTTATTATGCCAGCCGGTTTCAGCTCGGCTCATTCTGTCGGCTTCGTCGGCTTTTTTTCGTTGATTCGGCCCCTTTGTCAGCTCGTTTTTTCAAGAGTTGGATGCTACAACGACTACTTAAAAACCACGACTTTGAATTTTTCATATTTTAGTGTCAACCCTTCCGAATGCAATGCTATTGCATACGCTTTGCATTTGTGGTGTGTGTTAAGGGTGGACATTGCCTTATATAAACTCTCTATATATAGGTTTTCCTTATATATATTTTATTTGTATAGGTATTGCTTTATATAGACTTTTCTTTTATATCCGTTTGTATTTCTATATACATATACTTCAGTATATTAGCCTCATATTAAATATAAATGCTATTCATAACAAACAGAACCTTTTAGGTGTGTTTTTCTCCGGACATTACAGTGTCAGTCGTAATGCATATGGATACTGTTGAAACGGTCACACCTGTGTTTACTTGGTGGTATCAGGAGCGCTTGCTTCCACTTTGTCTCCCTTCACTAAAGTCCTCTTTATGCTGACAGAGAGGGGGTACTAACATGACAGCATGCAGGCCCTGCCTGGGTAAAAAGGCATCTGAAAACATACCAGTTTCTCTCCCCATCATCTCCTCCTGGCCTTCTCTATCACGTCAGTCTTCAGTGCGCAACAAAAGCTCCAATTTAGATCATCTGCACCTCTCCTTTACGCATTCCCACACCACGCACAAAGATCTGCTCAAAAGATCACAAATGTAGTTGCACACTTGCACCTGGTACAAAAATTTAGGCAGCCTCACAGAAACCACAACTGCAAAATGGTAACTGCACACATGGCCCCAACACCCAACAGCTAGCTTAGCCTGATTTATAAATCCTAGGCCACATTTGTTTCGAACAGCTTATGCTAAAAAAAACGGATTATTTATCGAACGCGAGGATTCTTGACAGCTTCTCTGAGAATTAGAAGCTGATTTCTATATAGAATCAGAATCTGGCTGAAACCTGATTCTCACTGATTCTTGCTGATTCTCGCCGGCTCGGTCCGGAACCTAGAAGTTGTAGCCGGCTTGACCCGATTATCTCATAATCAGAAGCAACTTCTTTCATAATCCAGAAGCTAAAACGAACTGGGCATTGCAAAATGAGCTCAACAGTTGTGCAAGATTCCAGCATTAGTTTTCCAAAACACAACCATGACAAATTTTTTTTTGAAGAACAAAATCATAACAATTTCGCTAGACCAAACAGAATCAGCAGTTCATGGCAACTTAGCATTCGCCATGATACTCATAGAATGCTCACCGTATAAACACAAGAACCAGAGACAAGCCACCATATAAACACTTTTTTTTGAAAGCATACCATATAAACACTTTGAACTTCGAACTTCGTGCATCTTAAACTAATACCATCTTAATGATGTACTCTTTAAGTTCAAATACTCCAAGAATTGATTTTTAACCATTAGTTTTGTAATAATTCATCAGCAAACAACTACCATGCTGTACTATTTTGTGAAATTATTTTCAACAACAGATTTACTGGTACCGTTTTCATTTTACTAATATATATACTTCAGATTTTTCCTATATTAAAGGTTCAAGGTTGGAAAAGTTTAATGGCACCCTTCGCATGGTGACATGTTTTTGTGAATGGATGAGAGTAACATGCCGCTCAAGGCTTGTAGTCCTAGATCTTCATGAACTTGGCAAATCATGCATGGCCTTAAGTGAAGGAACCGAGACAACAAGAATAACAAAACTAGGAGCATTAGCATGTGCCCCTTTATCTTCAGTTTTCTTGTATTCAATTCCCTAGGATACCAATTCATTCATGTGCATGGAAAAACCAAACCTGCATTACCAAAAGATTGGGCAGGTGAGCTGCATGATTGAGTTAAGAAAAGGACCTGCTGCGTGGTTCCCTACTCATGATCATGTTTAAATATAACTAGATAGGATCTCACACTATATCGTTTGGTGTAAAATTTGATTCTTATTTTTTTTTGCAAAAAAAGACAGTAGAAGAACATTAAAGTAATTTCTGTTATCTAGAGAGGTTTGTTAAAAAAATAGGGTGGCTAGGAGCTGACGGTGAACTTGCGTTACAACGGGTTTGTTTTGCAAAAACGATTGGTGGAGGACCTGTTTGCGATTATATGGAACCACGAGGCCTTTTTTTTTTTTACAAAATTACGATCTGGATGATTGGATGTAATTTTGGATTTTACAAAAACAAACGATGGACGACCCGTTCGTGAATATGTGGAACTATGTGCCTTTTTGCAAAATTACCGATGGAAGGATTGAACGTAATTTCGGAATTTACAAGGGACTTTTTTCGCAAAAAGTGTTGCGACACATGGCATGGCTGGTTACTCCCTATTTTCTCTGGCTTTAATAGATAAGATATATACGCTTAGTCAAAATTCACAACCCGTGCGTGCGCCGTGCACTATTCCAATGTAGCAAATGAGTACCAATATCGTAGTTACAATCTAGTACATTCTGCCACTCTTTAACAAATACACAATAAAATCAAGTTAAAGGTACTAGACTGTTTCCTGATTGTTGACTAAAGTTTAGACATCCAATTGTCAACGGTTTAATACATACGTTTAACTATGGTCCCTCACCAAATACCCAACTTAATTGTGATCCTAAATTCTTACACACTGCTTCTATTTGTTTCAAAATTTTCCCAAGATAATTGCAATTCTTTTACGTTTTTCAAGAATCTTGCATTCCATCAAGTTATATGCACCTATTCAACTTTTACAATTGAGGGCCCATCACTTGCATGGAGCTGCCAATCGAGTAATATTCACGGCTTTCCTTCTGACAAGATACTAATTAAACTTAATTGAACAACTTGAACGTAGTTGTGTATGTTTCATGCTGCAGCCTGCAGGTGATGTTAAACATATATGACTTATAGTTTAACCAAGTTTATGTATGCCACCAAGTACAGATACTCTTTGCAGCACACATGTAGCAAGTGAGCCTCAATTTCTTTATTGCATATTTCTGTGTGCATGCACATAGACAACAACACAGAGCAATTTCTGGGGATTTGCATCAAATAGGAGTAACTATGAGCGCTGGGAGTTGTACACGCAATAGTGAAGAAGGCATTGGGGACAAAAATCTTATCACCTGATTCATGAACTTGTTGGAAGTTGGAGATGGGGGATCTCTGTGCAGGCCCAATCTTGATCCTGGTGTTTGGGAACTTGAAGCCCCATGAACATGAAGCTGGGCAGGTAATGACAAGGCCACGTGATATTATAATCACGTATTCCAATTTTTCTGGTGCAGGATTAGCAATAATCAAGGGCAGAAGGAAAGATAATTGTGATTAACAATATATCGACAAGTGGTCTATTATTGTTAGAGAAAGAACCAAGTAGTGAAATAAACGGCGAGATTATTTTTTTAGACCCGTTAAATCTCCATATGATTGGATTCTCGACAGGCTGCTAACATAAATATGACCCCTCATGTCCCCTCCGGTTTCTCCAAAGGTTGACAAACTGAATAATACTTAAGCATGTATTAGTCAGCACACGATGTATCCAACCATAGCCGCTTCCATCAAAACCATGTGATGGAGTACTTGTCTCCAAAGAAGCAAGCAAAGCGACATTGCTGATTTTGTCCTCAATACTTTACGGAATCTAATACAGATCTGTCATTAAAAACATAACAAACAGATCATCTAATGTCCTGCGTTCCAATCCTCCAGCGACAATAGGTGCTCCCCAAATGCCTTATGCATGCCAAGACATAAGAGAGCCACTAATCTACAAAGGTCATTTAACACAAGAAATAAAGTAATGCCCAATCGCTTTACTTCCATGCAAGTCCCCTCTTCGGTACCCCCAGTGTCCTGAATAGGCAGGTTGTCCTACACCGATGGCTTGAATGACAATAATACTGTCTTACAGCCAATTCAATTCATTGTGTAAGAATCCAACCAAAACCAGCTCGTTACCTGGAAGTCTTGCCTTGTTAGGTGGTCAGCCAAACATTCAATGAGACAGGCCTGACAGAGCCCTTGATTGTGTTGAATGTGAGATAAAAAAAAATGGCTGGTACTAGTACATGATAGTGCATACTAATTAAATCACACAGCCCATACGCCTCAAATGTCACATCCTGCGAGATGGGTACCCTGAACAAGTAATTGCCTACCAGCTATTCCAAGCGGACGACAGGGATAAACTGCTATTACTAATTCCATCTCTTTTAGTTAGGGTGAGTGTTTGGTTAATTTGGTTTGATTTATTCGGTTTAAAAATATTTTAGTTTGTATGAACTGTTAATCAAACCGAATTAATTTTCGGTTTTTCGGTTAATCATATTCAACCAAAGCCACACAAACATCTCATCCCTCTCTGCTGCAGTTCGGCTCTCACTCTGCTCACCTCCACCGCCGCCTTCTCCTCGTCGGCATCCTCCTCCGAGTCCTCTCCACTGTCGTCCTCTCCTTAGTGGTTGTGGAGGTCGAGGACCACCGAGATCTGGTGGCCGAGAAGACCCACCACCTCGCTGTCGTCCTCTCCTCGGTGGTGGAGGAGGAGGACCACTGGGATCTGGTGGCCGAGAAGATCCCTTGCGCCACCACTGTAGCTCGAAGCGTCACCCCAATGGAGGCAACCGAGGAGGACTACCGCAACACCTGAAGGAGGAGGAGGCGATCAAGGACTGCCGCAGCGCCTGCAGAAGGAGGATGCGGCTGAGGACTGCCGCAACGCCTAGGAGGACGCGACCGAAGAGGAGGAGGACGAGGCGGCGCCCAAGGACTCGAGGAGGAGGATGCCAGCATGCAGCCAAGGAGGAGGCCTGGAGAACTGCCCAGGATGGCGAGGAGGAATGCTCTCTGTGGCGACTGGCGTGGGGATTTCGGAATGTTGAATGGATTGGTCGATTGTATCTGGGGATTTCAATATTGAGTGCGGACCGCAGCGGAAGTAGGGAACGGCCTCCGACTCCCCGTGAGTCCGGACGCTATTTGGTTAAGTAATTTCGGCCTATACGGTAATTCGGTTTATGGGATCCAAAAACCGAACCGAAAACCAAATACAATCTAAATAAAAACCAAACTGGAAACCAAAAACCAAAAAAACCGAATTATTCAATTAAATCGGTTTGGTTCAATTTTTCAGTTTCCATTTAAAAATACCCACCCTACTTCCAGCTAATCTATCCCTAGGGTACTACTCCATGTCTCCACAAGTTACACAACCTTGTTCAGTACCAAATGCACAGTGGAATGGACTCATTGGCAACTGAGTTCCACCAAACCAGGACACACTATCTTTCACCGTCACAAATCCAGAGAGAAGTGGAATGCCCTGCAAGACCAGAAACCTGGACCTCTCTACAGGTTAAAACGGGGAGTTAATCGACAGTGGTTACACACAGGCTTCAACTACCAACGCACATGGAAAGCAGCGGTACGGCCTACTCTACTCCGCCTCCTAGATGGCTGTGATTAGGCCACAATGGCAAGGCACCAACTTTGAAGTACCACCACCTGATCATTCCTCTTCAGCAGCTACGCTGAGACTACATATTCCAACCTCAGCACCTTTGAAGCCCTTCACTTTGATTCCTCTTGTCTATCTGGATTAAAATACTCTCCTCTCCCAACATCAAATGCACTCGCTAGTACAGAAAATCTCATTACAGACGGTTCACAAACATCATCACAGAACCGTCAGTAACAATGGGTCAGTGATGACTCGTAATCATCACTGACGGTTTTCTAACCGTCTATGCTGTTATCACTGACGGTTGCACTATATAACCGTCTGTGATGTTCGTTATCACAGACGGTTGTGATGAGATAAACCGTCTGTAATAAGGAGTCTAATATAAGCGTTTCTGTAGTAGTGACTAAGCCCTCACGTACCAGCGAAATATCAATACATCGTATGGACCCCTCCCCCCCTCAAAGTTCACCTTGGTAGGCTATAAATGACTGTCCATGACATCTGCATGGTCCTCTACACTAGACACCATCAACACTACTGCTGTTCCTCTACACTAGCAAGCTTTTGCAAGGGACAAGGATCTAACAAGCTTGTTTGTCTCAGCTCTTGCTTTCCTCAAGCAGGATGGCCATGAATCCCCTCTCGCAGGAGCACCCTCATGCCTGGCCTTGGGGGGTAGCCATGTACACCAACCTACAGTATCACCACCACCACTACGAGAAGGAGCACCTGTTTGAGAAGCCCCTAACACCGAGTGATGTGGGCAAGCTCAACAGGCTGGTGATCCCCAAGCAGCATGCAGAGAGGTACTTCCCCCTGAGCGGCAGCTCCGGGGATAAGGGCCTGCTCCTGTCATTCGAGGACGAGGCCGGCAAGCCGTGGCGGTTCCGGTACTCGTACTGGACGAGCAGCCAGAGCTACGTGCTCACCAAGGGCTGGAGCCGGTACGTCAAGGAGAAGCACCTCGACGCCGGCGACGTCGTGCGCTTCGAGAGGGTGCGCGGCCTTGGCACGGGCGACCGCCTGTTCATCGGCAGCAGGCGCCGCGGTGACACCGCACCGACGGCAGTAGCGCCACCGCCCGCTGTGCTCGTAGCGGCGGCTGGGCAGAATGCCTGGCCGGAGCAGCAGCCTTGGAGCCCAATGTGTTACAGCACATCGGGCTCGTACCCTACCAGCCCCGCTAACTCCTACGCCTACCGTCGCTCAGCAGACCATGATCACAGCGACATCCATCATGCAGGTAAAAACCATGAAGAACGAACTGAAGAAGAAAACAAAACACGAAATCACTTCACTTCATACCTCTACCTTGCACCATTTCTGGTGAACGACTGCAGGAGAATCTCAGTGGGAGACGGACACCAAGAGCTGCGGTGCAGCCTCCGCACCGTCGAGGCGGCTCAGACTGTTCGGCGTGAACCTCGACTGCGGGCCAGAGCCGGCGGCAGCAGCAGCAGGCACAGCGACGGCGACAGCAACGTACGGCTACATGCACCAGAGCCCCTACGCCGCCATGTTTCCAGTGCCCAGCAACTGGTCAGGACCGCAAACATGCATGATTGAATTTGAGCTAGATGCATCATGAACATTTCTTTCCCTAGTTAACGAAATCAGAACTTAACATGGCAGGGGCAGTTCATAAGATGACGATGACAATGATGATGATGAGATCTGAGGCCATGCTTGCAGGATGGATCCTAACAACCGACAGTGAAACTAGTTACTACCGGCCTACTACTACTCTGCACTAAGTGACAGGTCTGAATTGACCTGTGGAAGGAAAAGGAAAGAAGTGGGGGGAGATCCCTTGTTTCCCGGGCAATCTTCCTTCCATCCCCAGAGTGCCCTTTTTCTGTTCTTCCCCCCTTCCTTCTTGTCTTCCAGAAACCCTACTTACTGTACCGGGCCCTGGCAGCAGGCATGGGTGGGTGGGGAGGTTTCAGAAAACATCAACTTGAAAAGGAGATCAGGGGGGGAACTGGACAGGCAGATGTGTATGTATGTATGTATGTATATGTCATCTACTCATCCGTACGTACGAAGAAGAAACTCTGAAGTTGATGTATCCACTCGATCATGCCTCCTCGAGAAACAAAGTAATATTCCCATGGGGATTTTGTTCTCTCCCCATCTTCTACTGTTCTTCTACTGTTCTAGGGCTCATGCAACCAATTGGTGGTGCAGTGCTGCTTTCACTTCTTGCAAACGATAGCTAGCTAGGTTCAATGTTTTCAGTAGCTTTTACCTGAGGAGGTGAGCAAGGGGTGCATGTGCGATGTATTCCACCACCTTCTTTACGCATTTAGAGTGGCAATGTTTTACTGTGAGGCATCAGTAGTGTGTAGTAGTGTGTAATGCTATGAAAGTAAAAAACTTTGCAAATTAACGCCCAACATTGATGTGGCCGAAACGATGCCGACACCTGGGGATTTTCATGTCGATCTTTTATGGCCGATGGAGTCCCTCGGGAAGGAAATGCTGAAAAAAAAGGGATAGGTGTGCAAGTGGGGCTCAATTTTCCCTAATAGGATACTAAGAAAAGGCTGCCTAAGTTGATGGTCTAAGAGGCAAGTTCAAGACATAAAAGGCCACTAAACTCCAATAACCAGCAAGATTCCTCACAGAATGTATCAAAAGAATAATAGAGATATGTCTCCTGCTTTTGTTGCCTATGTGAAAAAGCTTGTACGAGGCTAACAACAGGTTATTATTCTGGCCAGTCAATGTTTCAAAGTAGATGCCTAGAGAAACATGACCTAACTAAACTGACGTGGTGCTATGGTGCTACTGCTACCTGCTCTTAACTGAGGGCAAGCCAAAGCTAGCTGTAAAAGAACTACTGTACTGTCAACTTGTGAAACACGCCAAAGCTAAAACAAAGTACCTGGAGAATCTAGATTAAAAGCCTAATACCTAGGTCACCAAATATGGTGTGAGCACTTCTTGTAAAGACTGTGTAACTGTAATGCAGTTGCCTGAGAAGTGGGTCTTGCTAAATGCAGTACTGTAGGAACTGAGACAAACTATTAAAACAAAATCCTAAAGCATTCAATTAATTAGGGGAAAAAAGAATGAGTATGCAGGTTCAGATTCATCTGAATAACAGTTGCATCAACTGTGGTAATGATGGTTAAACTAGCAGGTTAATTACCGTATCAACAACAAGATTTCATGTCTGCTTGCTAGAATACGAGCCATGTGCAGGAGGAAGTTTTCCCTAATGGCAAAAGATGAACCTTATCCCAGGGTAACACGATTAACACTTTTGAACACCAAATAATTTATCTTAGCATTAGTGCAAATGGGTCATGTGAGTGCCATAATGATAAAGTAGACTCTCACTTGCGCTACGTAACGCATACCGAGTAAAAGGAGTAAGCAAGGGGTGCAACTACAAAGTACAAACTAATCACATCGTCCACGTAAAAGTGTACAGCTAAATCTGCACTTTTTATCTGGGACCAAACCTTTTGGTGCCCTACTGATGAGTAGTGTTATTTCAAGGTCAGAGCATTTCCAGCAGAGCCCCTAAACCAACCCCTAAACTTTAAAATAGGAAGTGTAGTAAAAAAAACAGATCCAGCAGGGCTCAACTCAAGCCTCTAAAATTAGGAGGCCCCTAAATTTGTCTCCTCAGCCCCAATTCCCAGGGACATGAGTACATCCCCTATTATTGAAGACAGAGAAATACATGAGAGGCTTCGAGATGATCTTATTGAGCATTTGTAGGCAATTCACAGCGCTTCATAGTTTGATTCATTATTCGGAGTTTCTATTTATCTATTTATCATGTTTTGAAATACAGAGCTACGAAGGAAATAGGAAGGCAAAACATGAATACGTATGACAATGCCATGATGGTGAAGGCATTGGAAGTTAGCCATCACAAGGTTGAACTGCCACCCGAGATAAAGATGCATCTGCAGATAAGTGAATGCATGGCCCCCGGGCAAAATGCTGGCCATGATACACCCATCAGGCATCAGCCACTTGAACTCCTAGCCTTCCAAGAAGTCACAGCCTTCATGAAGCTCATGAAACGGCTAGCAAGATGAATGGTCATCTCTTATATGTATTGTTTGCCGTTTTCCTCAGTCCCCGGAAAAAAAAATCATATTTAATACAAGTTTTAACTCGTATTTACAAGATGATACAACAGTTTCGGATATTTACAAAAAAAACCCGTCATCTCCGGTTCCCCGTAAACCGACGAAGCATGACCGGTTCCCCAGGAACCGGCCAAGCCATCTACGGTTCCCAGGAACCGGCCATGGCAATTTTTTTTTTTTTCTAATTTTTGAAACCGAGTTGATTCAAATGCAAATAACTTTCGCGCTTTGTGACCGTGACCTGAACATTGTTTGCTGCACAATAATCAAAACTAAAATATTTTTGCATTTTCATAATCTAAATGACTTTACAAAAATTTAGAAAGTTGTCTCATTGAATTTGGAGTTATATAGCAAAAGTTATTTGCATTTGAATTAACTCGCTTTCAAAAATTAGAAAAAGGAAAAAAAAATAATTTTTTTTTGCCATGGCCGGTTCCTGGGGAACAGTAGATGGATTGGCCGGTTCCTGGGGAACCGGTCATGCTTCGCCGGTTTACGGGGAACCGGAGATGACGGTTTTTTTTTTGTAAATACGCGAAACTGCTGTATCATCTTTTAATTCGAGTTAAAACTTGTATTAAATACGATTTTTTTCCCGTCCCTGCTATTGGTTCTAGACGACAGCTGTTTTAGTACATAAACAGTACTTTCGTTGAAAAACATTTGTGACATGCGCAGATGGTGGACCGATCGATGGGGGTCTCTGTAAGGACCTAAGACATGTCTGGTTGTACTAGGAAACTATGCATAGCTATCAAGTTGTTAATGGTAACAAATGGCAAGGACAGACATCTAAGTTGTATTGATATTCCCTCCCGTGTCTTACTGTGGTATAGAGAGAATAAATCGAAATGTTGAGAAATTGTTTCAAGCCCTCAAAATAGCTACATCCTAGCACTACTATATAATAATACAACACCATCTTTTTATCTAGATTGGTTCGTAATTTTTCACGAAAAAATCGATATTGATAGATGATTCGGCATGGTGGGAAATATGGTGCAAACATCACTATGGGTTCTGACATCAGAACTGATAGCGATGAAGATGATCATCATGATCAATTTCTAAGGTTATAATTGATCGTGATAGTACACATTACGGTTGGTTCTGATAGCGAAACTAACCGTGATGTGCTGTGCCTTTCATTAGGTTATAACCTTTGGGCCGAACCCTTACTACTACAAAAAGGTTTATATTAGACCCCTTATCACTGATGGTTTGGAAAAACTGTCTGTGATAACCACTCATCAGTAACCCTTCTAGCTAAAAACTGTCAGTGATGATTACGATGGTCTTCACAGACGGTTCTTGGCTAGAAGGGTCAGTGACCCTCATCAATAACCCTTCTAGCCAAAAACCGTCTGTGTGGCTACTGTGGTCATCACAGACGATTCTTGGCTAGAAGAGCCACTGATGTGAACACTCATACTGACCCTTTTAGAAAAAAACCGTCTGTGATGATCAATAACCACTGACCCTTCTAGCCAAAAATTGTCTGTAATGATCAGTGATCATCACATACGGTTTTTGGCTAGAAGGGTCAGTGATGAGTGTTCACATCAGTGACTCTTCTAGCCAAAAACAAACCGCCATGGGCGATTTTTAGCTTTATAAATAAATAATGAGATGTATGTATTATAAATGAATAATGAGATGTATGTGTTACACATGAATAAAGAGGTGTGTGTTACAAATGAATAAAGAGATGTGTGTGTTACAAATGAATAATGAGATGTACGTGTTATAAATAATGAGACGTACGTGTGTGTTATAAATAATGAGACGTATGTGTTATAAATAACGAGAAGTATGTGTTATAATAATGAGTTGTATGTGTTACTATAAATAAATAATGAGACATATGTGTCATAAATATTAATGAGACGTATGTGTTATAAATAATGAGATGCATGTGTACAAATAAAGATGTATGTATATGTGTTATAAATAAAGAGATGTATGTGTTATAAATAATGAGATTATAAATAAATAAATAATGAGATGTATGCATTACACATGAATAAAGAGATGCAGGTGTTATAAATGAATCAAGAGATGTATGTGTTATAAATGAATAATGAGATGTATGTGTTATAAATGAATAATGAGATGTATGTATTACTATAAATACATAATGAGATATATGCATATGTGTCATAAATAATGAGATGTATAATAAGATGATATGTATTAATAATAAGATTATAAATAAATAAATAATGATATTATAAATAAATAAATAATGAGATGAATATTTTAGTCATCAGAGACGGTCCTATTTGGGAACCGCCTCTGATGTTCTTGCACGGGTTAAGAGGGGGAGGTAGTGCTGGTCATCGATTGGTTCATGAGTTCAACTCGGCGGCAACTCTAACCCATTCTCCTCTCCCCCTCGACGCCGGCAACCCTAATCCGTGCTCCTCTCCCCCTCCCTCGGCCCCCCTCCCCCTCGACGGTGGCACCCTCCCTCGGCTCCTCTCCCCCTCTGCGGTGGTGCCCTCCCTCAGCGGAGCTCTCCCCCGTGCCCCCCCGCTTCAGCGGTGACCCCTACGACGACATCCTCCACCGCCACGAAAACCCAACCCCACCGTCGGCGTTGTCCTCCTCGTCCTGAACCAAATCCAGTACGTGACATGCCAGATCTTTGCTTCTTGTTCATGCTATTGCCGTTTCAGGAATTTTAGTTGCTGCGGTTGCTCCAGCAAGGGCTGGTGGCTGCTGCGATTGCTCCAGCTAGGGTTTGTTTAGTTTGCTTGTTGTGAACTCAGTTGCTTGACTGATCCAATGGAGCATTTCTACCTCACTTGCGAGTTGATCAAATTGAGATGCTCTTAGCAAACGGAATTCCAATCTGATTGCACTAGGACATTGTCGACGGTTGGTATCGTCGGCAATGAGATTTGTGATTCGTGGGGATTCGTGGGAGATAGAGCTCAAATGGTAACACAGGATGCAAGGGAGATTTTTTAGACAGGTTCGGGCTCTCTTGATGGAGATAATACCCTAGTCCTGTGTTTTTGTTGATTTGAGTTTCTTTTCTTCCCCCCCTTTTACAGGGTTGTCTCCTCCCGCCTTATATACTGGGGGGGCATGTTACAATGGGGTGCCACCTGGCGCTGGCCCAGGTGGACTCATGAGTGTCCTGTTTGTCTCTATTTGCCGAACCCAACTGCCACCAAGAGATTTGGTCGCTTCCTTTCCGACCCGCACCTGTTGATTCGCCGGGGTTTGGTGGCTGCAGGCGCCAGGCTGCAGGCTTTGCTTTATGCAGGGTTGTCTTGGCGCGAGACGAAGCTTCGTCGGGGAGGTAGCGTGCTGTTGTCTTTGAGGGGAAGTTGGGCCCTGGCTATATCCTCCTCGTGGTGTTTCCAAACTTACGGCCCAGCGCATTGTTCAGACGGGCCGACGATCGGCTTCCTCGCGGGACCCTGGTCTTGGACATCCCACAGCAGCCCCCAAGTGCTTTAAGATCGGAATACTTTGTCCTATCATGTCAAAGACGCTTCTGTAGGTAAGAAGATCATAAAGGACTTGTTAGTATTCGGGATTACTATCGGCGTTTCCCGGTTCATGTCTGAGTAGCGCTTATACCCATTTATTTGACCTTCACGAATATATCAAAAATAGGCCGGCTCGAGGCCGAGTGGTACCCGCGCCCGTTTTCGGCGTGCGGTAATTGGCTCATGAAGCACAATTGACCCTCTTGGGGCATACCTAAGGTAGGTCGGCTCATGGCCGAGTGGCTCGTGGCCGAGTGGTACCCGCGCCCAGTTATGGCGTGCGGCAATCGGCTCATGAAGCACAATTGACCCTCTTGGGGCATACCTAAAGTAGGTCGGCTCATGGCCGAGTGGTACCCGCGCCCAGTTATGGCGTGCGGCAATTGGCTCATAGAGCACAATTGACCCTCGCGAGGCATACCATGGTCGTTCAGAGTAATACCCGTACCTGTTTACGGTGTACAGCTTTTGACTCGCACGGAGCGTATCCTCAAGACCGTTTTGGTTAAATCCTCCCGCGGTACCCAATCACGCCGTACAACAATGACCAGCAATTGACCCCAAATTGTGGGGTGTATCGCTAGAGGATGTTTGGAAAGTGCCCGGTCCCAATCTTCCGTGGCGACTGGCGTTTGGGCCCATCATGGGGCGCACTCTATCCCAAACTTCGAACCAGATTTGACATCTGGTCGCGACCTGCGCGACACAGCGAATGGTCCAGCGTGGGGCATGCCCTAGATCTGGCCCAGCATTAAGTACGGGAGCCACTACTGTTTTCCCGCCACGAGGTGAAAACCTAGCCCCACTTCCTATAAACAAAGAATCCTTCATCGGGGGAAAGACGTCTTTGCCCCTCCATCAACTCAGTTCCGAAATCTTCGAAGCCCTTTAGGCGACCTTGGTGGCTTAGGGCTTCCAATTTCGCGCTCAAATACCCTCTCCACCAGAAGCTCCCCTCCCCCAAAATGTCTTCTTCTTCATCGCCGGAAGCGGGCACGAGTCCGGCGGCCGCAGGATGGGAGACCTCCGTATCTACGGAGGCTCGTCTGGAGGAACTGGTCGTCGGCGGCGTTCTCCCTCCTCTTGAGTTGATATCCGCCCGATCCGCAACAGGTGAACCTTATCCCACTCCTCGGGCTAACGAAATTGTAGTCTTTGAGTCCTTCTTTTGGCGGGGGTTTAGTGTTCCTGGGAGAGAACTGATCAACCTAAACCCTAACTCCATTCTTCAAGTCGCCATCTTTGTCCAACTCTGCGAGGCGTATCTTGCGATTCGTCCTCATTTTACCTTGTTTCGTTCCCTTTTTCTGCTCAAGCCTCATCCAAATCGGAACGCTCCCAACGCCATTGGGGGAGCCGGATTCCAGCTGCGGGAGGGCCTGAGGAAACATTACTTCACCATCCCCTTCAAAACCTCCCTCAAAGGTTGGAAGCGGGAATGGTTCTATTGCGCCAATGTCGATCCTTTTCTTGCTCCCTTCACCGGCCGTGCTCCTACAGTCTCTCGATGTTGGGGCGATCCCCCAAAGGATCGTGTGTTGGACCAAGTCACCAACCTTCTGGCGCTGATTGCTGACTTGAAGGGCCAGGGTCTGACCGGCGTTGGGGTCGCCATCAGTTTTGCCAAGCGCCAAGTGCAGCCTCTGAAGGAGCGAATCCATTTGGGATTCCAATACAGCGAGGTTCAAGATCCCACCCGGGAGACGAACGTACCCCTTCCGAGAGATGCCTTGGCTGCGCGGTTGATTGATTTCTTTGCTCCGGGAACCGAGATTACCAACAGAGGTTGCCCGGGCAAATTTTCGGCGCAGAAAGCACCCCCCAAAGTGAGTGTTCCCTGCCTCTGAGAATTCGCTTCATAGTGTTCTGCCTAGTTCGCGACTCTGACAATACGCGGCCGTTCATCTTACAGGGGCGTGAAGCTTTCCTTTCTGATGCTCCAATTGTCGGCCTATCTCGGCTGAGGAACGTTCAGACAAAACGGCCGGCTAATTCTCCGGCAGAGGAGCAGGGAGCTTCTAAGAAGGAGAGATCATCAACGAAGGGGCCTTTGCCTCCTCCCTAGCAAGGCCATCGACCGTTGCTAACCCCGGGGAGCAGGAATCAGGGTCTCAATCTCCCAGGCCGGCAGCAGCCCCGAAGGTTGGAGTCGACGTGGGCTCCCCTCCGAGTGGTGCTGGAGCCTGCAGAAAGCCCGGGATGAAATTCAAGATGTCCAAAAGGTATTCTACCTATTGACTCTCGTTTTTGTCCCTTCACGTCCCGACACGCCTTTTTTTTTGATGAATCAGGGCTCCCTCTACGGACGTTCCATTGGAAACATCTTCCGAGAGGGAACCTCCAAAATCAGCTTCTCCAGAAAGGGTTGCTTCACCCGTCGCCTCACCGACAGAGGGAGGTGCGGTGCCGTTGCAGGGAACGCCCCTTCGGGCATCATCTCCTTCACCGACGGGTTCGGCCGTCGAGCCACCTGTCGGGCCCAAACACGAGGAACCTGCCAGTGCTTCATCCCCTCAAGTGGAGGAAATTCATCGAGAACCCCCACCGCTCGGTCCTCTCCCAAAGCCCTCGACTCGGACAATGTGGTGGGGAGGGGATTCCACTTGGGATGGAATGGAGGACGATAAAGCGGAAGTGGCGGCTCGAATGGAGTTTTATGAGCTTACAGTGAAGTGTAGCCGGTTGGTCCGGGTAAGCCCTCCAATCCCCTCTTCTTTTTCAGTGTGTCTTTGAAGTGCTAACCTCTTCCCGGCACTCTGCTATGATGCCCAGGATATGGGAACGCGCTCCGAGAAGAGATCCGACTTCTTCCAGAAAGTGTTGCCCAAGCTCAAGGCTCACCAGAAATATGAGGACGAGATAAACGAGCTCAGCCAGCAAAGGTGGAAGGAAGTTCACGCACTTGAAGCTCAATGCCTTGCCCTTCGTGAAGAAAAGGCGGAACTTCAGGAATCGCTTCGAGGTATGAACCTCCTCAGGCTCGGCGCGGATGCTTTCTTTTTGAGTGGTTGGAAGCGTGACTGACTTCCCGCGTTTCAGCGCATGACTCGACAATTACTGAGCTCAGGGCGCAGCTGAAAGCTTCAAGAGATTCCGATCTTCAGACTCGGACTAGCCTGGAGAGGGCTCAGCAAGAACTGAAGGGTAAGCTACCGAATACCGCTTCAGCTTATTTAAGTCGTACGCGCCTTCTTGTGACAGCCTGGCTTTTGCGCAGAGCATAAAGAGAGGACGGTGGAGCAATTCGACGTCTTGGACAGGCAAGCGAAAACTGCCGAACAAAGACGTTCTGAGCTTCGTGACGCCTGCGAGCCAGTCCTACGCCTTCTGCGTGCTGAGGGAGCTAAAAACGATCAGGGGGACGATGCTATTCCACTTCTTCTGGCAGGAGCCGACAAGGTCATGTCATATGCGAAGGAGTCGGCTACCATGAGTGCAAATCAAGCACTGGCAGTGGTCAATTCTCACTATCCGCGGGTTGACCTTGAAGCTATTAAGGAAGGTTTTGCCTGTGATGAAAACAAAACCAAGGCTCGACGAGGTCTCCAGCACATCGCAGGTTTTGCTGGAAAATCTTGAATTCTGACTTTGATGTAAATTCTCATATCGAACAGCAACTTTTGTCTGAGATGTTGTTCAATATTCCCGCATGACTTGTCCCCTTTACTCTTTGCTTGGCTGAATAATCACTCTAGCGCTCTACCCAGCTAATCCAGCCCTTGGGCGCTGGGATTTGGCTTATTGCCTTTTCATCCCAGACACAGTTTTCCGAGTGGCCGGGACTCGCCGTCCTGGCATCGCGGACAGGCTTTTCCGAGTGGCTGAGGCTCGCCGATCTAGTCGACTGGTTCAGCCCCCGAGCGCCGGGACTTGGCTTATTGCCTTTTCATCCCAGACACACTTTTCCGAGTGGCTGAGTCTAGTCGACTGGTTCAGCCCCCGCTTCGTTGCCTCGCCAATCTAGTCGACTGGTTCAGCCCCCGCTTCGTTGCCTCTCCGATCTAGTCGACTGGTTCAGCCCCCGAGCACCGGGACTTGGCTTATTGCCTTTTCATCCCAGACACGCTTTTCCGAGTGGCTGAGTCTAGTCGACTGGCCCCCGCTTCATTGTCTCGCCGATCTAGTCGACTGGTTCAGCCCCCGAGCGTCGGGACTTGGCTTATTGCCTTTTCATCCCAGACACGCTTTTCCAAGTGGCTGAGTCTAGTCGACTGGTTCAGCCCCCGAGCGCCACAGGGTGTCACGCTTTATTCCATACTTCTTTTGTTTTTGTGATCTCTGGAGTGCCGCAGGGAGTCACGGGACAGAGCACCTGCTGCCCACCAAGTGTCGCTACCTGCCAGGTGTCGTGTGTTGTTCAGCCCCCTGGCTTGCCGCTCAGTTGATCCAAGTGAGCGGGAAGTCAAATTTGCCACGTGTCTTGCAAAATATTTTTCCACCTAGGTCAACGTGTTAATCTTTTTTTGGTATTTGCGAAGCCGCTTTGTATTCTGTGGCTCATTTATAGCGCGACGCTTCGCTTGAATCGCCGCGACGCCTCGATTTTTTGGAGCCGAGGTTGGCTTATAAATAGGACGTTACCGCTCATAGAGTGATCATCCTTCCCTCAGGTCTTCGCCTCGATCTTCTTCAAGAGAGTTTTCAATGTCGTTTTCTGGACATCACCACTTCCACGACATGTATAGCGATCCAGAGGATGTGGAGCTCTGGGAGGATTATGACTTCGCACTGATGGAGCTGGCGGAGGAGGCGGCGGCGAAAGATGCTGCCGTCGTCGCTGCCCTCGTCGAGGCTGTACCGGCGCTCGGTGAGGTTGCTGATGTTTTCAAGGAGATACTTGGGTGCAAGCGTTGCGATGCCGCTGCCGTCGAGGCCCTTGTTCGGCTCGTTCCACCCCTTTGGGTGGTTGCCGATGGGATCCTCGAGGCTTTGGGCCGCGTGCGCCGTGCCTAGTCTCCTCAGCACCGGACTCCCCGACACCTGGCTCCCTCAGCTCCTGGCTCCCTCAGCACCTGGCTCCCCGGTTGCTGATTTTTTTTTGCGCGAAAAAGAAAGAGAAAAAAAAAGTTCAGTGATGTAAATTACTAGTATGGAATAAAATGCGAGTTCTCAGGCAATCGTGTGTTGTTCAGATTTTCTTGGGCTTTAGTGTCTTCGCCTTCGTCGTTAGCTCTAGCTGATCGCTCCAGTCCCCCGCACGCGAGGCGCTGGAGGGCTGAATTTGTGACAACCAGGGACTAGCGACTAGGTCTTTCATGCCCAGAAATATCTTGGAACTACGAATCATTGCGCTCGAGTGGTTAATAGCCTTTTCTATTTTCGTCTTTCCTACTTCGTGTGTTGATACAACCGTTCGGATTTTGTCGCTTGTCGCGACTTCACCGCGAATATGCATCCCCGCATAATTTGTACCGGCACGGTTCGGATTAGACGCGGCGTTATTCGGGTGGTAACCACTCGGGATTGATTTGACTACACCGTAGTTAAGACAGATCGTAGAACAAAGCAGTTTACAGTTTTATTTAATGTATGGGAGTCGGATACATAACTTAAGCGTAGAAGCGGCGTAGCTGATCGGCGTTCCAAGTATTCACCAAAACCGCGCCATCTTCGTGCTTGAGTCGGTAAGCTCTCGGACGAACTACTTCCTCCACAATGTATGGACCTTCCCAGATTGGGGAGAGCTTATGCTCGGTTTTTTGGGTCCTCCTGAGGACTAAATTCCCCTTGGAGAAGGTACGACTTCGAACATTGCGAGAATGGTAGCGCCGGAGGCCCTGGAGATACTTGGCCGACTGGATCGCTGTGACATTTCTGGCTTCCTCGAGCTGATCAAGCTCTACCAATCGGCTTTCCTCCGACTCGACCTCCTTGTAGTTCCGATCCCTCGGGGATCCGAATTCTAGTTCTGTTGGCAGAACCGCCTCTGACCCGTACACCAAGAAAAAGGGGGATTGCCCGGTTGCTCTACTAGGAGTGGTTCTGAGCCCCCAGAGCACTGACGGCAACTCTTTTACCCATCGCGCGGCGTACGGTTTGAGGCGATCGAAGATCCTGGCTTTCAGACCTTGAAGGACCAAGCCATTAGCCCGCTCGACTTGCCCATTGCTTCGTGGATGACCCACTGAAGCGAAGCAAATCTTGATTCCCATATGGTCGTACCACTCTTGGAACTCTTCACCTCGGAATTGAGTTCCATTATCCGTAATGATCCGGTTTGGTACACCAAATCTAACCACAATGCCTTGGAAGAATTCCTTGGCCTTAACCGCTGTGATTGTGGCAACTGGTTTGGCTTCAATCCACTTGATGAATTTGTCAATGGCAACGAAGAGGTAGGTGAAACCACCTTGGGCCTTTTTGAGGGGTCCGACTACATCGAGTCCCCAGACTGCGAAGGGCCAAGAGATGGGGATGGTTTGCAGCTCCTGCGCCAGCAAATGAGTCTGCCGAGCGTAGAACTGGCAGCCCTCACACGTGCGGATGATTTCTTTCGCATCCGTTACCGCTGTAGGCCAGAAGAAACCATGCATGTAGGCCTTCCCAACCAAAGCACTTGACGCAGCATGATGGCCACATACTCTCGAGTGGATTTCCTTGAGCAAGTCCCTTCCCTCTTGCCCTGAAACGCACCGCCTAAGGACGCCGGAGGCGCTCTTTCGAAAGAGCTCTTCTCCGATCACCACGTAGGACTTGGCTTGTCGCGAGATGCGCTCGGCCATGGTGCCAGCTTCGGGGAGCTTGTCCTTCAACAGATAATCCAAAAATGGGGTCGCCCAGTCGGGATTAACGACTAGGACTTCCGCCTCGGGGGCCTTACTCAGCCCTTGTCGTGTGGTTGCCGTTGGCTCATGAAGCTCCTGGACGAACACGCCACTCGGAACCTTCGCCCGAGTGCCTCCCATCTTCGCCAACTCATCCGCCACCTCATTATTGCGGCGCAGGACGTGAACCAAGTCCAATCCATCAAACTTGTTCTCCAATTCCCGGACCCGCTGACAATACGCCGTCATGGTGTGATCGACACATGACCAATCTTTCTGTACTTGGCTCACTACTAACTGCGAGTCCCCGCGAACCGTCAATCGTCGGATTCCGAGCGATATGGCGATGAGGAGCCCGTGGATGAGTGCTTCATACTCCGCAGCGTTGTTCGAGGCCGGGAAATGAATCCGAAGGACGTACTTGAGCTGATCGCCCTTCGGCGAGATGAGTAGAATTCCAGCTCCAGCGCCGCTGAGCATGAGGGATCCGTCGAAATACATCGTCCAATACTCTAGCCCTTGTTCGACGAGGGGGCCTGGAACTCGGTCCACTCGGCTGTGGAGTCGGCTAGGACCTGTGACTTGATGGCGGTGCACTGCTTGAATGAAATATCGAAAGCTCCAAGCTCGGCCGCCCATTTTGAGATTCTCCCAGTAGCTTCTCGATTATGGAGAACCTCTCCTACCAGGAAGGAGGTCACTACTAAAATCTGGTGTCCTTGGAAGTAGTGCTTTAATTTCCGCGACGCAACCAACACGGCATACAACAACTTCTGGACTTGAGGATACCGTACCTTGGTTCGCCCAATACTTCGATAATGAAGTAGACCGGACGCTGCACTCCGTAACGGTGTCCTGGCTCCTCCCGCTCCACGACTATCGCGGCGCTGACTACATGAGTCGTCGCCGCTATGTAAAGTAGGAGAAGCTCCCCTGGCATCGGCGAGACCAAGATCGGAGGGGCGGAAAGGAATGCCTTGAGCTCTTCGAAAGCTTGTTGTGCCTCGGTCGTCCACTCAAAACGATCCTGTTTCTTGAGGAGCTTAAAGAAGGGCATCCCCCGAGTCCCTAGTCGGGAGATGAACCTACCGAGTGCCACCATGCAACCAGTGAGCTTCTGGACATCCTTCTGACTAGAAGGTGTCATTCTCATGATGGCCTCGATTCTTTTCAGGGTTTGCCTCGATAACGCGGTGAGAGACGATGAACCCGAGTAATTTCCCGGAGGAGACACCGAAAACACATTTCTCCGGGTTCAGCTTCATCCGAAACGCCCTTAGGCTTTCAAATGTCTCGGCTAGGTCTGAGATGAGATTCTCCCTCACTCGCGTCTTAACCACTACATCATCCACGTATGCCTCCACGTTGCGCCCGAGTTGGTTGTGAAAACATCGCTGTATCGCGCGCTGATAAGTCGCGCCAGCGTTTTTCAGCCCGAACGGCATCGTAACGTAACAATACGCCCCGAATGGAGTGATGAACGAGGTCTTCTCACAGTCTTCATCTTGAAGCCGGATTTGGTGGTAGCCGGAGTAGGCGTCTAGGAAGCTGAGGAGTTCGCACCCAGCGGTGGAATCTACCACTTGGTCGATTCGAGGTAACCCGAAGGGATCCTTTGGGCACGCCTTGTTGAGGTCGGTATAATCAACACACATGCGCCAACTTTTATTCTTTTTTGGACAAGTACAGGGTTCGCCAACCAGTCGGGGTGATACACCTCTCTGATGAAACCTGCAGCTAACAGTTTTGTGATCTCCTCCCTGATGGCGTCTCGGCGATCCTGGGCGAACCGCCTCAACCTCTACTTGATGGGCTTGGCCGCTTCGTCCACGTTCAGCGCATGCTCGATCACCTCCCTGGGAACTCCAGGCATATCGGACGGCTTCCAAGCAAAAATGTCCTTGTTTGCCCGAAGGAAGGCGACAAGCGCGTCTTCCTATTTGTCTGCAAGCCTTGTCCCGATCAAGGCCGTCTGAGCCGAGTCGGACGGGTCGAGGGTAATCCTCTTGATGCCTTCTTCGGGACTGATCCCTGGCTTCGGCGATTTCCAAGTCGGGACGCTTCATTCTTCCCTGTTGGATCCTGCCATTAGCCGGATCTTTTCCCGGCCGGCCTGTGCCTCCAGCGTCTCGGCCATCTCGCAGCTCTCCCTGTCGTAGGAGAAAGACTGCTTGATATCACCACGCAGCGTGATAATACCACTCGGCCCCGGCATCTTCAATGCCAGGTACACGTAATGGGGCACCGCCATGAGTTTGGCTAGCGCCGGCCTGCCCAAGATGGCGTGATACACCGTCGCGAAATCGGCCACCTCGAAGCTGAGGTTCTCGGTTCGGTAGTTCTCCCTCGTGCCGAAAGTGACCGGCAAAGTGATTTGCCCGAGCGGTGTCGCCGATGTCCCGGGAATCACTCCATGGAACGGCGACGACCCACATTTCAGCTCCGAGCGCGAGATCCCCATATCGTCGAGGGTTTTGATGAAAAGGACGTTGAGCCCGCTTCCCCTGTCGATCAGCACCCTCTTGAGCTTGATGCCGCGAACGACTGGCCCCAAGACAAGAGGATATCTGCCGGGAAATGGGACCCGGTCCGGGTGATCCGAGCAATCGAAAGTGATAGCAACCTCGGACCACCGTACATATTGGGGGGTCTCCGGCGAGATCGCGTTGATGTCCCGTGCGGTAAGTTTTTGCTTCTGCTTGGACTCATACGCGGCCGAGCCCCCGAAGATATATTTGAGCTCCAGCTCTACCTCTTGATAGTCTTCCTCCACTTCGGGAGGAGGTTGCTTTCCGACCGCCTCACTTTGACCCTGCCCGGCTTGCCTCTTGCTTTCCCGGGCGAATCTTTTCAAAGGGAAGCAATCTTTGGCGGCATGCCTTCCCTTTGGATGGAAGGGACAAAGCGAGTTCATCACCTTGTCGTATCCATCCGTTTTGGGTGCGCGGGGCTGACCACGCTCAGCTGTTGCCACTAGCTCTTCACCTTTGCGCCTTTTCTCCTTTCACTTAGAGGATTCGGCATGATCCCTCTTCTCGTCGTGGCGTTCGGCCAAGGCCTCGGAGGCCGACGCGTAGCGATCCGCTAAGGCAAACAACTCGCGGACCGAAGTTGGAGGCTTCCGGGACATCTTCTTGATGAGATCAGGATCGCTGACTCCCTTCTGGAAGGCGGCGATCACGACCGTGTCCGTGACATCCCGAACTGTGCTCTTCCTGTGCATGAAGCGCCTGACGAACTCCTGCAGGGACTCATTCTTCTTCTGGTGTAGTTGGTACAAGTCCCAGGGGGTGCCAGGGCGCTCGTACGTGCCTTGGAAATTTGAGATGAACTGCTCACACAGATCTCCCCAGGAATCTATGGAATTTGCTGGGAGTCTGGTGAGCCACGCCTGGCCCCGGGGCGAAAGCGTGACCGGCAGGTAATTAGCCATCACGTTCTGATCTCCCCCGGCCGCCCTGACTGCTAACGCGTATACCTGCAGCCAGGCCTCTTGGTCCCTTTCGCCATCGAATTTGGTGATGCCCTTGGGATTAAACCCGTCAAGCCAAATCACTCGGCGAAGGTGGGGGGTGAACGCACGATCCCCCTTGACCCCATCGCGCCGCCCGGATGGTGAGCGACGTGGGGGGGATCAGGCTTGACGAGGGCCCTGATCCCCTGGAAGGATGCCGAAGCGCTCGTACGCGTCGACGTGTCGGCGTTGCTCGTCTCTTTCGCGGTCGCGTCGTCTTGCGTCGAGGTCAGAACGGAGGTCGCAGTTGAGGCTACGGCGTAGGTCGTCCCCGCGGGGAGGAATGTGGTGTCCCCGGTGGGGGGCTTCACGAGCCGACCGACTGCTGGCTGTCTGAGTTCTGGCCGGGACGCGTGAGTGCGCCCTTGCCGGCTGGTCAGTCTGAGCTTGCTGGATCGCTGCCGCTGTCACCATGGCTTTTACTTGGGCCACGATCGGGGCAACCGGACTACCGGCCTCCAGCATTGGGCTCAAGGTGTCAAGGAGCGTCTTAGAGGCGACGATGTTCTGTTGTGGGGTATGGAAGACAGCCTGGTCTCCCATTTTGACTTGCAGAATATCTTCATTGGTATCTCGACCGTGACCTCGAAGGGCTCGCGCGCGCGTGTCAAGCTCCTCCTTACGGCCGCCGTCCTGCTCGGTGGCCGCGAGGTCGTCGAGGCGTTCCTACGATTCCGTACGCGAGCCTCCGATCACGCAGACTCTACGGAAGTTCCAGCAACTTTCCAGGCTTCCTTCCGACTCGGCCGGCGAGCTAAAAGAGCCTGACGGAGATAACTCCAGGCGATTGGAGGTCCCGAGTGGTTTGGCTGCAAGGACCCCTACCATCCGTGACTCAGCGCCTGTTGAGTCGACCCCCTGGTGGGACCGGGGTTTCGGCCCCTCGCCTGGTGCTTGTGAGGATGGGACGGGGAGACTCCCCGATCCGGGCAGTGGTCGCGACGATGACTCCCCAGAGGCCTCTCCGTGCAGCGGCGCTCCCGCCTCAAAGAGAGAAAGGCTCCCAAGGTCGTCGGCGACGAAGACCAGGCTTCCAAAACGGAAAATCTGATCGGGGAGGAAAACTGTAGAAACTCCAGTCGTTGCAGCCATCAAGCTCGACGGAGATCTTCACACGCCTGGCCCCTACCTGGCGCGCCAACTGTCGACGGTTGGTATCGTCGGCAATGAGATTTGTGATTCGTGGGGATTCGTGGGAGATAGAGCTCAAATGGTAACACAGGATGCAAGGGAGATTTTTTAGACAGGTTCGGGCTCTCTTGATGGAGATAATACACTAGTCCTGTGTTCTTGTTGATTTGAGTTTCTTTTCTCCCCCCTTTTACAGGGTTGTCTCCTCCCGCCTTACATACTGGGGGGAGGGTATGTTACAATGGGGTGCCACCTGGCACTGGCCCAGGTGGACTCATGAGTGTCCTGTTTGTCTCTATTTGCCGAACCCAACTGCCACCAAGAGATTTGTTCGCTTCCTTTTCGACCCGCACCTGTTGATTCGCCGGGGTTTGGTGGCTGCAGGCTGCAGGCGCCAGGCTGCAGGCTTTGCTTTATGCAGGGTTGTCCTGGCGCGAGATGAAGCTTCGTCGGGGAGGTAGCGTGCTGTTGTCTTTGAGGGGAAGTTGGGCCCTGGCTATATCCTCCTCGTGGTGTTTCCAAACTTACGGCCCAGCGCATTGTTCAGACGGGCCGACGATCGGCTTCCTCGCGGGACCCTGGTCTTGGACATCCCACAGACATGATTGACTAATCATGTGCGTGGCCTCCAGAAATCTTGTTGACATTCTTTTGAAGCGGTGACACATAAGTAGTGCTTGCTTCAAACTTGTAGGTTTCTTTTGGTGTAACATTAAGAAATCATATTGGTGCATTTGAATTTAGCAACTTGTCGTCAATTTTCTAGTTCATAGTTCACATATGATCCATGAGGCTTCGTTGAAGTTGGCAATTTAAGTTCTGAGTGGAGAAGCCGAGACTTCAATGTTGTTCTAACTATGTATATAACCTACTCAGCACACTTAAAATTGTTCAAAATTTCGAGATTTAGCCTCTGGTAGAAACTATGTTGTCTGTTCTGATTCTTAGAGAAAACAAATACTAGAACCATATACTGTCAGGTTGCTACCGGATTCTAGAGTTGCTGATAAGCAACATTGTGTTATACCCGGGATCGCGATGTAAGGGCATGAATGCAGAAGACAACGATAGTGAAGGATGGGGAGTTCTGAAGTTCAAAGAATTATTTTTGTCGGATGAGATAGTGTTTCGTGTTTTGTGCATTTGTGCGTTTCTTTGCGTTTGAGTTTGGCTAGGGCTTTTAGAGGAGGGTCCACCTGTAAGTAAGATGGGAAGAAGAGGGTCTTTTAAAGAGGAGAGAACAGCTGTAACGAACTGTCTTTGGAATGATGATACTCTGAACATTTCTGTTTCTTTCTTCTTCCCTACTTTTATCTTTTCTCCCTGTTGTCTTCCTCCTCTGCCGATCAGATCGATCTCACGCCGTGAAACCATACCTCACCGGCAAAGGGACATAACAGTTGGTATCAGAGCCGTAAACTCCAGAGGAAGGTTTGGGCAGACCTTAGGTGATCGGTGGATTGCTTCGTCGGCCCAATAAAATCCCTGATTCCGGTTGGCTAGATCGAACCTCCAGCGCGATGGCACCTCCAAAGCCACCGCCGCAGACCCAATTCGTCCTGGAGGCGATGGGTGAAGTCGTCAATCAGGCGGAGGAAAGGTGGGAGGTCATGCCGCAGAACTTCGAGCAGATATTTGTGAAGATTGGAGCTAACGAGTCTACCCAGCAACAAATGGTGACGCAAATCAAGTTGGCGGCCAAGGTGACCGAGAATCAAGCGCGAGAGCATCTATTGATGGCAAAAAAGCTGGAAGCGACCGCGTAGGCCGTAGCCAGAATTACGGTGGAAAGGCAACAGAACACATTTGAAGGGGAAAGGCGTGGAGTGTTGACGCCGGCTCCGGGAGCAGGGATCTGGGCGAATCCAGCAGCATCGGCTTCGGCGAGCACAGGGGCTCGTGCATCAGGGCTTTTAGAAGGGCGATCGAGCCAGACACACGGATCGTCCCGAAATGAAGAAGAGCAAATGGGAACATCACGACACTCTCTGCCGAAGTTTTCTTTTCTGAGGTTTGAAGGGGAGAATCCACGGATTTGGAAGGATAAGTGTGTTGATTTCTTTAAGGTGTACAAGATACCGGAGGCTATGTGGGTGACCGTGGCCACAATGCACATGGAAGGGAGCGCGGCAAAGTGGTTACAGGCGTACAAACTCCAGCAGGAGTTGGGTGATTGGGAACACTTCATGTCAACGGTGGAGAGCAAATTTGGGGCATACGACCACCGCAGATCATCGAAGGATCTGTTGGAGCTCTGACAAACCGATTCGGTGAAGGAGTATCACCGAAATTTTGAAGAAGCCATGTATTAAATATCCATGTTCAATCCTCACTATGGCGAAGAGTTCTTTGTTTCGCAATTTATCAAGGGGCTTCGAAGGGAGATACGGGGAGCAGTGCAAGGACAAGTTCCTGAGACGGTGGAACGGGCGGCTATGTTAGCTCGGGTCCAACAGGAAGTTCAAGACCGGATGAAATTTGGGAAAATGAAGGATGCAAGAGGACGAGATAACCCTAAGGAAGGAAAGGGTGAAGTAGTCTGGAATACACTCAAATTGGGTTAAGGGGAGCTCTAGAAGGCATGGCAATTGAAGGAGTACCGACGTGCTAATGGGTTATGTTTTCAGTGCAGGGACAAGTATGAGGCAGACCACCAGTTCCAGTGCAAGAAGCGTGGAACACCATAGGTTCAAGCTATGACGGTTGAGGACCAAGAGGAGTGGTTGTCTGACGGTGTGCTAGACATGTTAGAAATGGCAGAGCTCGGCACAGAGGAGATCTGTAAACTGTCGTTGAATGCTATTGATGGAAAGGATGAAACAGAAACCGTGCGGCTGAGGGCCTTAGTCAAGAATCAAACTATGCTGATTTTGGTGGATTCGGGCAGCACACATAATTTTGTGAACGCAAGTTTCTTGCAGAAGTTGGGGTATGAACCAGAGAGGACAAAATTAGTGCAAGTGAGAGTGGCAAATGGAGAAGTGTTACACTGTGCATATCGGGTTCAAGGAATGGAGTGGTGGATACAAGGGCACACTTTCAAAACTGATTTGCGTGTGTTGGAGTTAGGGGCGTATGATGCCATTCTTGGAATGGACTGGCTGAAGGGACACATTCCTATGGTTTGTGATTGGAACACAAAGACCCTAGAGTTTGATCATGGAGGCCGAAGTGTGAAACTACAAGGAATACATACCGGGATAATGGAGGAACTGTCGGAGTTGACCGTAGAACAATATGTCAAATGGCAAAAGGGAAATGAGATTTGGGCAGTGGCCCTGATTGAGGAACAACAAGGGAAACCAGATGAGGAGGTTCCTGCAGAGGTGGAAGAGCTGCTGAGTAGGTACCAAACCGTGTTTGGAAAACCGGAAGGACTGCCACCCATTAGGGAATATGATCATGCCATTGCATTAGTGCCAAATGCCACTCCAGTGAATGCTAGACAATATCGTTACTCCCCTTTGCATAAAGATGAGATCGAGCGGCAAGTACAAGACATGTTGCAATCGAGAATTATCAAAAGAAGTACCAGTCCGTTTGCCTCGCCAGTTTTATTAGTACAAAAAAAGGATGGAACTTGGGGCTTTTGTGTGGACTATCGACGCCTTAATGACCTAACAATCAAGAATAAATTCCCAATGCTGGTCATAGATGAACTATTGGATGAATTAGCCGGAACCAAATATTTCTCCAAACTTGATTTGAGGGCGGGCTACCATCAAATCCGCATGAAAGAAGAAGATGAAGAAAAGACTGTGTTTAAAACGCATCACGGGCATTATCAGTTTCGTGTGATGCCCTTCGGGTTGACTAATGCACCAGCGACCTTCCAATGCGTCATGAACTCGGTTCTCAATCCCTATTTGAGGAAGTTTGTATTGGTGTTTATCGACGACATCTTGGTGTATAGTCCCTGTTTGATACAACATGTTGAGCATTTAGAAATGGTGTTGGAACAACTGAGAAAGCATCAGTTGCTAGTCAAGAGATCGAAGTGTTCTTTTGCCCAACGGCAGCTAGAGTACTTAGGGCATGTGATCTCAGACCAAGGAGTGGCTACAGACCCACACAAGACCAAGGTTATGGTGAACTGGCCGACGCCCACAACGGTTTCTGAGCTGCGAGCATTTTTGGGTCTAACCGGGTATTACCGGAAATTTGTTTGCAAATATGGAGTGATTGCCAAACCTTTAATTGATTTGTTGAAGAAGAAAGCTTTTCAGTGGACTCCAAAGGCTGAGGAGGCTTTCAATCGATTGAAACAGGCAATGTCTTCAACTCCTGTGTTGGCTCTTCCGGATTTTCAGAAAACCTTAATGGTTGAAACGGATGCCTGCGAGAATGGGATAGGGGCGATATTGATGCAAGACGAACACACAATTGCGTATTTGAGTAAAGCTTTGGGAGTAGTACACCGGAACCTCTCCATTTATGAAAAGGAGTTCCTTGCACTGATCATGGCAGTGGAGAGGTGGCGCACTTATTTGGAAAGGAAGGAGTTTGTTATCCGTACAGATCACCACAGTTTGTGTTATCTGGAAGAACAACAGCTGCATACTCCTATGCAAAGGAAAGCAACGGCACACTTAATGGGGTTACAGTTTAGGATAATCTATCGCAAGGGCAAAGAGAACAGGGTGGCAGATGCACTTTCAAGGATTGGTCATTTGATGGAGTTGACTACAACCACTGAAATCAAACCGGCATGGGTCCAAAAAGTCCTCAACTCTTATGTGACCGATCCAGAGGCCAGGCATAAGCTCTCACAGTTGGCGTTGCACAGTCCAGATGAACACGGATATGAACTTATTCAAGGTCTGATACGATACAAGGGTCGTATTTGGATAGGAGCAAATTCAGCCTTACAAACTAGATTGATTGACAATTTTCATTCTAGTGCGGTTGGGGGCCATTCAGGGGTACAAGCTACTTATCAGCGAATTAAGAGGCTGTTTATGTGGACCGGAATGAAGTTGGCAGTGGAGAATTATGTGAAGCAATGTACAGTCTGTCAACATGCCAAGGGGGAACACACTCGCACGGCCGGTTTGCTGCAACCCCTACCCATTCCGGTTGGGGCATGGCAAGACATCACTATGGATTTTATGGAAGGGCTTCCCAAATCGGAAGGATATGAGGTGATTATGGTTGTGGTGGTTAGGTTCTCGAAATATGCACATTTCTTGCCATTGAAACACCCTTTCACAGCTCACAAGGTCGCAAGGATTTTCTTGGACAATGTGGTTAAGTTACATGGAGTACCCAAATCGATTGTATCCGATAGAGACAAGGTGTTCACCAATCATTTCTGGAAAGAATTGTTCCAATTGATGGGTACAAAGTTGCAGTATAGCACCGCATACCATCCACCGACCGACGGACAGAGCGAACGAGTTAATCGGTGTGTGGAGATGTACTTGCGCTACGCTGTTCATGATTCACTGTCCAAGTGGAAGGGATAGTTGTCTCTAGCAGAGTTTTGGTACAACACAAATTTTCATTCCTCCTTGGGTTGCTCACCTTACCAGGTTTTGTATGGAAGTGAACCTAATTATGGCATTCTACCGCAAGGAGAGTTGACTGCTTCATCATCAGCAGAAGAGGTGATGAAAGAACGACAGGCTCATACCGAGTTGGTGAAACAACATTTGAGTAATGCACAAAACCGTATGAAGCTAATGGCAGACCAGCATCGACAAGACCGGGAGTTCCAAGTAGGAGAACAAGTGTTATTGAAATTGCAGCCATATGCTCAGCACTTTGTGGTTAATCGACCTTTCCCTAAGTTGGCATTTAAATTTTTTGGACCCTATACGGTTTTGGAACGGATTGGTGCAGCGGCCTATAGGTTGGACTTACCGGCAGATGCTCAGGTTCATCCCGTTTTTCATGTGTCCCAGTTGAAGCCTTTTGTGCCGGATTATACTCTAGTTTTCAAAGCCTTGCCACGAATTGCTGAGTTGGATGCAGCTGACACTGAGCCGGAACAAATACTGGAACGGAGACTAGTGAAGAAAGGCAATGTGGCAATACCACAGGGGTTGATTAAATGGTCCGGAATCCCTCGCGAAGACGCCACCTGGGAGGATCTAAATGTGTTGTTTCAGCGTTTTCCTCACTCAATTGCTTGGGGACAAGCAAGTGCTTCAGGCGGGGGTAATGTTATACCCGGGATCGCGATGTAAGGGCCTGAATGCAGAAGACAACGATGGTGAAGGATGGGGAGTTCTGAAGTTCAGAGAATTATTTTTGTCAGATGAGATACAGTGTTTCGTGTTTTGTGCGTGTGTGCGTTTCTTTGCGTTTGAGTTTGGCTGGGGCTTTTAGAGGAGGGTCCACCTGTAAGTAAGATGGGAAGAAGGGGGTCTTTTAAAGAGGAGAGAACATCTGTAACGAACTGTCTTTGGAATGATGATACTCTGAACATTTCTGTTTCTTTCTTCTTCCCTACGTCTATCTTTTCTCCCTGTTGTCTTCCTCCTCTGCCGATCGGATCGATCTCACACCGTGAAACCATACCTCACCAGCAAAGGGACATAACACATTGGTGTTATACTGTGCCTCAGTCTGTGATAATTATATCTTTCAAATTCATAAAAATATTGTATGATGTATACCATTGTGTAGTATTATTAACATCAGTAAAAGACAACTACTTTCCTTTGCTTAAAACAAAACTGTATTATTAACTTTCCTCTGCTTAGCATTAAAGTTAAATTCAAAAATTGAAACCACTCATCAGAGATGGTTCTAACCTAGAATCGTCTCTAATATTAATCTTCACTGATGGTTGAAAAACCGTCTGCGATGTACCCTTCTCATCACTGACACATGTTTAGAGAATGTTCACAAAACCGTTTGTGATGAGGTTTTTAAACTGTTTGTGATGAGCTTTTGTGTAGTAGTGCTTCCTCTATTGTTGTTCAAAATTTCCCAGCGCGCCTTTTCACCCACGCAATGTCTCCCAAACCCTAGCCCCGTATCGGCGCCCTCCCCCTCAGCGACCTTTCCAGGCGTCGACATCCTCCTCCACCGGCGTCCTCCTCCTCGGCGACCTCCTCCCCCGGCGTCCTCCTTCTTAGTGTCCTGTAGCAATGCTATGTCAATTTGTTTTTCTCTTTATGTTGAAGATTCTCAGGCTTGGAGCCTCAAGCTGAAGATTCTCATTGGTGCAGCTCGTGGCCTAGCCTTCCTCCATTCATCAGAAAGACAAGTCATTTACAGGGACTTCAAGGCTTCCAACATATCATTAGACTCTGTATGTATTATTTCGAGCATTATTAATAACAAATATATTGCCTGAATAAACTCTAATCAGCCTGCAACCATGTCATGTCCAACACTTCAATGCAAAGCTCTCAGTCTTGGGATTGGCCAAGCATGGCCCAGATGGTGGAGTCTAATGTGACAACACGAGTCATGGACACGTATGGCTATGCAGCTTCAGAGTATGTTGTTACCAGTATGTTTATCGGTTAATCCCTTATATTTGGACAGTTTGCACTCTGCACTAGCAAGCACATTAACACAACATATGTTGATAGTACTAAATATTGATTGAGTGTATCCTTCATGTAATGCTAGGCCACATGTATGTGAAGTGATGTATGGCTTCAGTGTTGTACTGCTTGAGATGCTCTCTGGCCTGGGGTGCCGGACCCGAGGTTATCACAGTGGGAAGCTGAACTTTTATCGGTTCCACGCTCGGAACGAACAGAGATCAAGCAGACTTCCCTCTATTGGTTCTCAAAACCGATAGAAATAAGTTGTCTTCTGGGTCGATTCCAATCTGGGAACTGGCCCGAATAATTCTATATCTCTATCGGGCAAAAACCGATCGTGATAGCCGCTCGTTGTCACTGTCTAAGGACTTTTTATCGCCATCAAAACCGACCGAGACGACAAAAAAGAACCGACCTAGATGATCATTTCTGTAGTAGTGTAGGCTAATTCATAATCATCATGAAGAGGATATCTCAATACGAATTAGATCAATGTTTAGTTGTGGGCAATGAAAGTGACAAGATTTTCCAAAAGGAAAAGGTAGAGTATTGGACAGCAGTTTTTTTAAGTAAAAAAAGAAGACGTGTCTGCAAAGAGGAAACAACTGCTTGTTATTATATAATGAAAATGGGAGCTAAGAGTGTTTGACTTTATTTTAAGATATTCAGTACCTTACTTCTTGGCATGCTGGTGCCAAGCCCAGATGGTAGACAAAGACGAGAACTGTTGAACAATGAAAGTTTGGATCACGTCCAAGCATGTGATCAAAGCTTCAGGGAAACTTGGTTGCCAATTGTTTAAGTCAGAAGAGATGAATCACAAAATCATATGAATCACAAAATCAAAGCTACAATCAATAAGGATTAAAATGTAAAAACCTACATGAGTAGGTTTATGTTAACAATTTTCCAATAAAAAATGATGTGCAATGCAACATAACCAAATATAGTATAACAAATGAAATAAGTGTTAACTAATTGCAAAGCACATGAGAGGAGCAACGCATGAGGAAAGGAGAATGGAACATACCATTTTCCAGAGCTCATCATTTTAGGAGTGGAAATAATGATGAAGATGAAATAGTAGGGGAGCTATCCAGTATGTGCATTGATTTGTGCAGTTGATACTTAACAGTAATTTACTGCACTACACTAATAGTGTCCAGTAAGTAACACTGAACACTTCCTCAGAGACTCAAATCAACAAAAGTTTAGGGAAGAAGAAGAAATCCACTTCGCATGTATATTTCTACGATAACAAATCCTGCATAGCTAAGAAAACATTGGCTTATGATGTATGACACAACTACTGTACATGATAGAGCTCCGAAGGTCATTTTCAATCTGTTCAGATGATCAAGTACCCACGCCTGTGCTTCCATTTGCTATGCACAGTTCGGATGATAGTGCTGATATTACACCAAATGGGGCCAGCAGCATGACATTATTGACTTGAATGACGAGTCTATCAATGTAAGTCCTGACATAGATCTTTAGAGCAGCAGTGCCACTACTCACAGGACAATAATTTGCTGCATGATAAGAGTACCTCTGGAAGACGATTGCTATTCCTCATTCAGTCCTCAATCACCAGAAGTCCCCACAAGAACATGAGCCATTCTTAAAATGGTGAAATCTATTGATATCTCTGACAATGACTAGACGTTCAGTAATACAGGTAGCAATCTTCATGAAGGAATGGCAGTCTCCACAGATCCTAAGGTTCTTGTATATTGTAATTGGTATATTAGGTGGCAAGCTTATTAAACCAAAAGCAAGAGCTAACTTCTCACTGTGGTGTTTAAGCAGCTCCTCCTTTTGGTAGTCATGAACATCATGCAGATCACATTGCGTGTTGGTCCTGTGAGAAAATCTTATCATCTCACGATAAATTTCCTCTAACTTACTATACACATCCATGATTCTCGGGTGCTCTCTTTCTCCAACAACAAAAACATGAATTTTACCCTTTGCCTCGATCCAACTCCTGCCCATCACTCTCTTTGCTCCACTATCCTTCAAACATTTCCTTGCCATCACAACTTTCTCCCAGTTTCCACTGGCAGCATATACATTTGAAAGCAAGACATGGTTCCCTCCATTGTCAGGTTCAAGCTGGAAAAGGTGCTTGGCTGCTATTCTGGCTAAGCTAACATTCCCGTAGTTCCTGCATGACCCAAGCAACGATCCCCACATAGAAGCAGTTGGTTCAAACGGCATTTTTTTAAGCAACTCCCAAGCCTCATCAATCTTTCCAGCTCGTCCCAAAACATCAACCATGCAAGAATAGTGAAGGACATTAGGCTCAACAGTATGATCGGTCATTAGCAGTGTGAAGTAGTGACGGCCCTCTCTAACTAAGCCTGCATGACTGCACACTGACAGCACAGAGAGATAGGTAACTTCATTTGGAAAAATCCCTACCTGTTGCATTTTCTGAAAAAGAATCATAACTTCCCAAGAACGGGCATGCCTAGAAAAACCAGCGATTATTGCATTCCATAGGACAACGTTCTTATCTTCCATATCAGTAAATACTGCATAAGCTTTATCGATCTGCGCGCACCTTGCATAGATATCCACAAGAGACGTTGCCACAAAGACGTTTCCATGAAAACCATACTTGACAATAATTGCATGAAGCTTTGTCCCTTCAATTATCAATGCTAAGCTTGCACATGTACTAAGAATAGCAGAAAGAGTGAATTCAGTCAATTGTACTCCTTCCCTCTGCGCTCTCTGAAATAAATGCAATGCCTCCTCATGAAGACCATTCTGCACATATCCTGCAAACAGAGAACTCCATGTAACTGCAGTTTTCCGTGGAATCTTTTCAAAAACACGGCATGCATCCTTAATCATATTACATTTTGCATAAACATCAAGAACTGCCGTTCCAACAAAACTATTGGAGTCCAGTGCAAGCTTGAGGGCCATTGTGTGTAACTGTTTGCATTCTGTGATAGCATATTTTGCAGCACATGCACAGAGAGTGCTGGATAAAGTAAATTCACTCATATGCGTCCCTTCTCGGTGCATCATTGAAAAAAGGTTCAGAGCTTGCATACCCTCTCCATTCTGAGTATACCCAGCAATCATGGTATTCCATGAGACTATGCTTTTGACAGGCATAGTATCAAAAACATGACGAGCACAATCATTCTGGCCACATTTTGTGTACAGGTTGATGAGAATATTGCATGTGAGAGTATCTGTTACCAGACCAAAATGAATGGCTAACCCATGACAGCTTTTCCCAAACAAGAGGGACCTCCTCTTTGCACATAGCTGCAAACGTTCATGCAGCAAAAACACGTCAATCAAATTCCCGTCAATCCTAACAAGCTTTTTATACTTTAGGCCAATGCCATTGTTCAGCTTGCTACAGAAAGAAGAAGCGGAAAAATGAAGTCCAGAGCGTGCTACAATAAGAGACTTGGTACTCTTATTTATCAAATGGTAATTAAACCACAAGCCCATCCAAGCAAGTTAGCTGCCCACAAGCTCATAAAATTACTAAAACGCAAATTTTGCCAATTCACAGAAAGGGAGAACTAATGAGAGAAGTGTTTGAACTATTGCTCACTATTCAGAGCTTGAGATATCTCTTCAGCTTGACAGAATTATCTTCCTTCTTGTTCATCTGCCTTCTAAACTTGTTGGATGGTTTAATGGCATCGCTGGAAAAAGTATCAAGACAACAACAACCATGTGATATTCATTTTTTGGGAACACGCAAAAGCTATGTGCATCTTCGTATTAAGTCAACGAGAAAGAACAACAGGAAATCTGAGTTACTTACTTACAGACCGAGGAAAGAAAGAAAAAAGGAAAGCAAAAACAAAACAGAAGGAGTTTTACTAAAGGGAACTCCCACAAACTATGCAGCTAAACCATGTGATATTCATCTTGCTGTGTTGCATGACTTGCATCTTTCGATAGCAATTAAGTCTGTTATCTGAATGAGAGGTGCTTCTATGCTCTTCCTTTTAAAAGTTGCACAACTATTAAAGCATTAATGAAGGGTAAATGGTGATTACTTACCCCTTCGCTTGCTTCAAGATTTGTGCAACTTGTACTAGAAGGAAGAGCATAGAAGCACCTCTCTGAATGAAATCCATTCAGAAAAAAAAGGATACAACTTCCTGGTCCCCTCTCGATTTCTCCCCCTCCTCGATCGACTCCCCCTCGGCCGACTCCCTCTAGACCATGGTTATCAAGACGACAAGACGACAAGACGAGGTAAGGCGCCAGCCAAGCACTTGGACGCCTAGACGCCTAGGCGGGGATTAGACGACCAAAAATAGTCTAGCAATATCAGTATATAGCCAATACATATATAACCAATATCAGTATATAAGTAATATCAGTATATCACCAGTATCAGCATATCACCAAAAAAAGATCTAGCTCCACCCCTTTTCTCTTTTCTTCCTTTTCTTTCCTTTCCTTCCTTTTTTTTCCTTTTTCTTTCCCTTTTCTTTCTTTTTTTCCTTTTTCTTTCTTTTCCTTCCTTTTTCTTCTTTCCTTTCCTTCCTTATTTCCCCTTTTCATTCCCGGCTCCTCCACTCCGCGCCTTGGCAAGCCACACCCGGCTCATTGGCCACGCGCCTCCTTGCCTTCGTCCCCGACGCCGCATCTCCTCCCCCTGCGCCTCCTTGCCATCGCCGCCGACGCCTCCTCCCCTGCGACCAGATCGGGGACGACGGGGATGGCGGCGACGTGATGCCGGATCCGGTCGGCTGGAGGCGAGTGGGCGACGGAGGTGCTGGCGAGTGGTGACGACGGCGGATCTCCTTCTCCCTCTCCGTGCCAAGCTCTACACCCTAGCCACACCGCCTGACCTCACCAGCCGTCAGAGGTGGTGGCGCGATGGCGGATCTCCTTTGGTTCTCCCTCTCCACGCCAAGCCTCTAGAGTCAGCTTTGAAGTCGGCGTCGCGGAGTAAGTTGCTAGGTTATTAGACCCACTGCCAGCCCTAGTCGCGCGCCGCTTAGCGACGCCTAACGCGCTGGATGTCCAGCGGCGGCGACTCCCAGCGTCCTTCCTCCGTCGCCCGGATACCTGCCATCGCCGCCGACGCCGCCTCTCCTCCCCCCGCGCCTCCTCCCCTGCGGCCAGATCGGGGACGACGGGGATGGCGGCGACGTGATGCCGGATCCGGTCGGCTGGAGGCGAGTGGGCGACGGAGGTGCTGGCGAGTGGTGACGACGGCGGATCTCCTTCTCCCTCTCCGTGCCAAGCTCTGCACCCTAGCCGCACCGCCTGACCTCACCAGCCGTCAGAGGTGGTGGCGCGATGGCGGATCTCCTTTGGTTCTCCCTCTCCACGCCAAGCCTCTGGAGTCAGCTTTGAAGTCGGCGTCGTGGAGTAAGTTGCTAGGTTATTAGACCCCCCCCCCAAGCCAGCCCTAGTCGCGCCGCCTAGCGACGCCCGGCAACGCCTGGGATGTCCAGGCGAGGCGACGACTCCCAGCGTCCTTCCTCCGTCGCCCGGATACCTAGGCGACAACTTAATAATAGTGCTCTGGACCGAGCTCCCCTCAGCCCTCTACCTGCTGGCTCGGCGCCGGCCGCTCCTCTCTACGCGGCTCGGCAGCGCCTGCCTCTCCCCTGACCCGCCGGCCTCCAGCCCTGCCGGCTCTGGTTAGCCCTTGGCTTGCCGACCCCAGATCCGCCGCCTCCTCTCTCCTCCGTGGCTCTGGCCGACCCAGCACCCCTACTGGTTTTATTCGGTTTGGTTTCTAGGGTTCCTACTGCCTTAATGCTTGGATTTGGGCCTTTGCTTGGCCAAGGGTTTTGTTGGTTGGTTAAAAAGGCTGAGGTGAGTTCTTGAATGGTGCATGCTGTGATTTTGAGGTGAGATGGGTCTGTGATGAATCTAGGGTGAGAAATCCTAGGTTTGGGAGGCGAGGTGTCAATGATAGCCATGCCTTGTACGCCAAGGAGTGGATGGCAAGGCTAGGACGCTCCACACGAGCCCCTAGAGAGACTCCCCTACTAAGACCATAGTGATTTTCCCCAATCTATTGCTACTCAACCCGGTCTATGTATCTCGCATACTACACTGCTCTACTGCTACTCTACCACCTTACTCGAGCTCCTGCGGCTTGGTTCGGTTTTGAGGAAGAAGATGGAGTTGGTGAGACTGCTGGGGTTGGGGTGGAGGTGGCCGAGGTCTTGGTGCTTGGTCTGGGCTCCTCCTTCGGTTGCTCTCCTCCTGGGCGTCTCCTCCTTGCTCCTGGCTGCTGGTTCCTTCCTCCTCTTCTTGCTTGGTCTTCGGTGGAGTTCTTGCTCTCTCTCTCTCTCTCTCTCTCAGCTTTGAGCAATGGCAGTGAGAAATGAGCTATGCTAGGTTGGCTTGGGATGGCTCTCGGCTTTTAACAGCAAGGGCATTGATCTTTTCTCTTTTCACTGTGCCACATTTACCTTCCTACCCCTGGGTCAATTACTGTTTACTCAAGGGCACAAGGGCACAATAGTCATTCCTTAATCCCAAGCATAAGGCTGGTTCTCTCCTTTAATTGCTTAGCATGCTATTCATTAGTCACTTAATGACTTGATTTGCTAAATGGATTTTCAGGGTCCTCATATTATTTAACAAAAAATCGCATAGCAGATCACAGAACAGGAGGGGGATTTATTTACACTCATTTGAAATAACAGAACAATAGCATAAAAGGAAGAGAAGATGTAGTGCCAACTAAATACTGCAAGCTTTCATTCAGTATGGTATGGGGCTATTTGGCTGTACAGATAAGCCCATCATGCATCTGAAATTCTGCAAGGTGCCATTTGCCCATTGGAACAGAATAATTTAGTCAAACAATGTTATCTTAGATACCCTCAAAATTTTCAATCTTTGCAGCAGCATCTCATCTTGGATCTCTGATCCAATCTCAATAATCCTGCACCGTCCCCATCATGTAATGTGCTCATTCCTGGGACCAACAAACCCCTATATGTGCACCTACCACATCTAAAAAGAATATCTAAAAAATAATTAAAAAAGGAGATAAGGAAAATGTCAAGCATTCAAAAATATGATGAACCTATTCTTCGAGTCTATATGAAGCAAAATAATATATCTTAACTCCAAAGTCCAAATCTACACAGAAGTAACACTAGGGCCCTGTTTGGCATGGCTGTAACTTTTCTGAGAAGTAGCTTTTGGTTGGGCTGCAAGGCTGAAGAGCTGCACGGTTGGGCTGAAAAGGTTTGGTGTTTGGCAGCCTGGCTTTTAGGTGTAAAAGGTGCGGGTCAAGAATGAGGACGTGGGATGAGATTTGAGATTTTATACTTGGTAGGAGGGAGGCAATTTTCTTCAACTCTACTAGCAAAGTCAGTGCCCTAACCCACCAAAGCCGTGGAAAGCTATCCCAAATCAGCTTTCGGCTTTCAGCTTCTCCTAGTACAAATAAACTACTGGTAGCTGGTTTTTGGCTTCCATATGCGGAAAACCCACCCGTTTGGGACAGCTTCTGGCTTCCAGAGAAGAGAAGCCGGAGCTGAAGCCGTCCCAAACAGGGCCTAGAACACATGAGATTCAACAGCGGCTAAAAGTAAAAACAACAAAGAAGTGCTGATTGATTATAAAGATATTTTATATGCTGATTGATGAAAAAGATATTTTACAGATATTAAAGTTGTTCTTGTTTGCTCATGCATCCCATGCAACAGATGCCAAACAAAAGAGGTTTGAAAACAGAAGAAAACTAATAGGACGTCCTTTTCATCATTTTGTACGCCATTGCCCATTTCACTTAACAGACAGTATTTTTTGGTGCAACAATGGCAATAATGGAAAACACCGTCTAAACCCACTATCAAATTCTTTTGTCTCCCTAAAATCATTCCATCAAGTGCCATAATACCATCCACAAAATGTAGCAATGCCACAACAAAAAAAGGTAATGATTCAGGGAACTTTCCCAGTCCAGTATTATCCCCCTTAGTTAGCATGCTGCTAGATAACAGCATGTACCATGAACACACATACAAACTCGTCCATGCAAATATGGAGATCAACATAGAACATACACATCACCACCATTAGCTCTACCGGCACAACAACATTTTAGCAAAATCTAAACACCATAACAAATTTAAGTAACTGATACCTAATTAGGCAATGAAGATTTTGCTTCCTTCAACACTGAGACCATCTCTAAAGCATAAATACTTAAACGGCAACAGAAACAGATATTACATACTTCAAAAGAACCCCTTAGGCCCCTACCAACACCTACCTAGCAATTTGCAGAACACGATGCTGTTGTAGCCTAGGTGAATTCTGTAGGAGGCATGCAAACGCGGTTCAAAGCATCATGACTAAACTACCCCGAACAACGGAGTCCATCACAAGACATTACCATCAGTTCACCACAAACAGCTAGACTTTTACCAACTCATACTAAGACCCCCTCGTGAAGAACTCTACTTTGATAACCAGAACAATAGCGTCAAGAAGATTGACCATCGTGTCTGACAAGTTATTAGAATCCCATCCACCATTTCGTTGTCAGGTACAATTTCTTATACCTCCCCCGAATTCTTACCTTAACAACTTAAAATTAGCGTATAGGACTTACCGAATTGTCACGATAGGCAACAGCGCAAGCAACAACACAAGACGCACTCGGAGGCATCTAGTACAATCTACAACCAGCGTCACCAACCTCATCGAGGCGAATCATCAAAAGCTACCAATTAACTCCCTTACGCCTGGAACACAATACAAGGGGACGAGAGCGCAATCTACAAAAAGCTGCGAGGTGAAACAGGTACCTCTCGGTGGGGCATTCCGTCGAACACTGTCGGCGCACGCCGCGCGCAAGATCGCCCTCGGCCTGAGGTGGAGCCACCAGCGAGGGAAGCAACCACCGCGAGCGGTGACACGATGAGTAGGAGGAGGTGCCGGCGGCAGGGGCGGAGGAGGAGACGGCGGCGAGGAGTCAGTGGAGGATACGAGGGAACGATCGGGAAGGAAGACGAAGAGAACGAGGCGAGAGGAAATGGCGGGCTTGATTGGGTCTTTGGGCTTGAGGCAATTTCTTTCTATTGGGATTTGGGCCTTAAGGCCCTAATAAAATACAGCTCAGGTTCCGTATATTTTTCCCACTAGTATTCACATGAGAGGCCCATTAGTATTGGCCCGGTAGTTCACAAGCCTTTAAGGCTTTTGTCTCATTTTTCTATGGCGATGGCACAAAAGTGAAAGAAAAAAAACCATACAATATACTAGTTGCGCTGATCTTGGTTTAAAATATTGAAACCATGAAAATCATTTCACAAATGCCAGGCTGGTTCATGAAAAGGGTATTTTGCCATTTTTTTTTTAATCAAAAGGACATCAAAGAAACCGGAAAGTATGATTACAGTTCATATAACAAGTTCTCAACACAGCAAGTTCCAAAACAACTCAAACATAAGGAGATAACAGATTACTTCTTGCCATCCACCCAATCACCAAAATAAGCTGAAAACGATTTCAAGTCATCTGATATAGCATCTTCCTCTATAACTTCATCCGCACCAGTTTCCATCGTGCTCAATTGATCCCGAACTCCAGCGGCAACGGCGCATGAATTTTGGCATCCAACCAATTGCAGAACAGCTCCATACGTGTTAGCATCACTTCCTTGAACAATGGACTCTAATTCCTTAGTGATAGGGGTATTTTTCCTCCAAATTGTTTTCACACTTGACCAATTCTGAGAATGAAAAATCATGTTATTTCTAGTAATCGACAAGCTCTATAAGGTAGAAGCACAAATCTCCACTATATAAAGTGAGAGTTTCTTCCCACGTTACATTAATTGCCCTGCTTAATTGCCCTACTTAATTGCCCTGCTTAATTGCCCTACGCAAGAAACGAAGCGTTGCTTTAATTAGCCAGCTTTTGCAAGAAATGAAGCGTTAAAGATAAATGTTTGATCTTATGAAATAGTATTTTTTTTATTTTTTTAATCTTTATTTTTCGTTATCAATTTTGTTTTTTGTAGCAACGCACGGGCATATAACTAGTAGTATTCAAAACTGCAGTTTTCTTATTCCTCAAGAAAAAGCGAGCTACAGATTCATAGTTATACCCAACATCCACATCAAAAAAAACTCACAAATTATATCCCACGTATTCCAAGCTACAACACATTTGAAAAAAAAAGTGATTAATAGATTCAGTCTCATCATAGAAGCTACAAAAAACTCCTCTGTCCAAACCTCTTTTCAACAAATTGTCTCTAGTCATAATCTTATTGTGAGAAATAAGCCAAAGAAAAAATGGATTTTAGGGGGAACGATAAGATTCCAGATCGTAGGAATAAACATAGGACACCCCCCTAAAATTGATAATAGCATAAAGAGATTTAACAGAATATATTCCATTGCTATTGTATTGCCAAACTAAAGCATCATCATCATCTATGAATCTTATGCTATTAACCACTTCCAACAGCTCGAACCATCCGATCATCATTTTTTCAGAGAAAGTCCTTCTAAAAGTGCACTTTAAATTAATATCATCCCAAATTTTGGCAATCATAAAGCCTTTCTCATTGACTAACACATAGAGATCCCAAAATTGAGTAGCTAAGCAGGACGTACCAAACCAAATTTTTGCCCAAAATCTAATCTTAGTACTATTGCCCACACTCCATCTATAACCAAATTTGGTAGCCTGCATAGCCCACAAAATGCCTTTCCAAAAAAATAGAAATATGATCCTGATCATAAAGGAAAATGTTCAGTTTATTTGTTTTGCATTTGAATATAATCAAATATTTCCACTGATTGTTCTCAATATTACAGAACCTTTTTATCCAGCAAGCCAACAAACACATATTTAAATCTCTAATATTAGGAATGCCAAGACCACCATACTGCTTCTCCATACAAACTAAGTTCCAATTAGCTAAGTGAAGCTTATTGTGACCTTCCAAGTCATTCCAAAGACAATTTGCCATATGAGAGTTAATAAGATCTAAAGCCCACTCAGGAAACTTAAAAAAGGAAAGTATGTAAAGAGGAATACTAGCTAGGCAGGATTTAACAAGGATTAACCGACCATTGTAGGAAAGGAGTTTGCCCCTCCACCCCGCAATTCTTTTTAGAATCTTATCAGCAAGTGACTGGAAATCTTATTAAACACTGATCCCTTTCCTTTTTCCTCTCAAAACGTACGATCCGCTTTGTTTCAAGGCTGAGTTAGAAAATCAATCTAGACACCAGAACATAGCTCGAACTATCATTAGACCTTGCCATTAAACACCCAAAAAATTTCAAACAATAAGAATCTTCAAAAAAAAAAAAAAAACTTCAAACCCACGTCAGACCGAATCTCCGAAACAATAAAAAAAAAGTACGATCTCAGTGTCCTACTGTCCTTACGTTTGTGATCCTCTGAAAAAAGAGTGGACACCGTAACACAAGTAGCCTCCTCCTCCTCGTGGTCCTCCTCAGATTCTCCGATTCCCATAGCTCGATCCCCTCTCTTCCTATTCCATCTTTCGCACGCGTGTGATCGATCTTCCAAGAACACGCATAAAGGCCACTCATTACCGGCAGTCGCCAATCTCTTCTACTTTAAGCCGGCACTGATCACATCACATCAGAATTCAGATGATTCACAATGCATTCTTCATCAGTTGATGATAGGTATATCACTAGCCATTGCTGGCTCCTCCCCTGTCCTCCACAATCCTCCACGAGAGGTTAGCCGAGAATCTTGCCTGCTTTTGTGCTTCCCTCCTTTCCATTCCATTTCACCTTCCCCAAAGGCGTGCCTTTTCTTGCGTTGTTTATTTCTCTCATGCTCATCTGGACTTCACGAAGACGATCTTTCCTGCGGTTTTCCACATCGCGCTTTTCGATCTCAGAAAGAGACGGCCATCTCGCACGCGCCGAGTGCTGGATGAAGCTAGCTAGCTCTGGTTTTACCACTGCCACTCACTGAAAGCCTGAAGCTTGGTACGCCCACGCGTAATTCCTTGCTTTCGTGTGACGGAGACGTAAACACCTGATAGACGGCATGGTTGGGTTATTTTATTGATGAGCGAAAGGGAAATCCATTGCACAGACATTATCTTCGCTGCAAGTCAATATGGAAATATTGGAAGCAGCCATAGCCCATAGGTACTACTACCTGTTCTTGGGTAATTAACAGTTTGCCGGTTACCAAGCAGTAAGCATTTGTATTTTTTTTTTTTCTTGGGTAAGAGTTTAGCAGTTACCAAGCAGTAAGCGTTGGACTTCAATACTACAAGAGAGAGATAGACATAGATAGAGAGAGAGACAGAGAGAGAGAGAGCTGATCTAGTTACAATATTACCGTGAGTCTGTAACAGCACCACAGGTCAGCGAACTAGTTACATAGGTGAAGTTCAGAAACGAGTTAAAAGTTCTTACTTGCTTAAATACTTGTTTGGAGTTAGGTATGACTATTTGAGCACTTAGATAGTTTTCTCGATGTATTCCTGACTTGGAAAGTAAGTGCGTCCTTGCTCACCGCTATAATGGCATTGTGTGGGATCTGGTTGTGATTGCAGAAACTGTTAGACCTGAGAAAACTGCAAACATGCATGGCAAATAGGCCTTCGAGTTGTACAGCACATTTGGCACCTCCCGTAGTTGTTTCTACTTCAAATACATTGTGTATCTTGCTTAGTCTTCAATGTTGACATGTAAAACTCAATGTTAAAACCAGTGCATGGCTATGAGAAAGTACTTGATTTGGAATGTGCCCATCCTTCGTCCTTCACCCAAGAGGCTAAGAGTGTCGATTCTTTCTGAAGGTGTGAGGTAGTACACTGGAATAAATATGCACTCACTAACAACCGGCTGCATTATTGCATAGGCAGGCCATGAGATTTGGTCTAAAGCAAAAGAGGTGCACACAAAAAGGCGTCGATCACTTGCCAGAAATGGTACAAACCCCTCACCAATTACCATTGTCAACGCTTAGATGAACCCGAAAACTGAGTGTCGGCAAACGGAATAAACGAACCAAAATCTGGGACAAAACAGAGCCCGTGTACCGTAGTAGTCGCACTGCACTTTCGGGGTGGTGAATGTGATGGAGGCGGAGGGAAAATTTTCTCCAGCCGCCCTCTTCTGCTTAGTGGATGCTGGATTTGATTCTTGCACCGATCATTTTGGAGACAAAGAGGAAGGACGACCAGGACATCTGCATCTTTCTGGTTTTCTCAAGAGCACAAAACAGACACAAACAGAGTCACAGGATGCAAATGAAACTTCTGTATCAGTAAATTATTATCTACAAGATGTAAGTAGTGGTTTATGCACAAGGAATGCAACAAACTTGATTCAATCTTCATCGCAAGATAATACCTTCAGTATTTGTTCCCATAACATGATGACTCACCTGGCTTAGCGAAGCCAGAACTAAATTAGAGGGGGGCTAAGCTAAACATTTCAACTACTAGTAAAAGTCAAATTCATACATAAATAACCATTTAACAAGTGAAACAAAGTAGAAGTTTATAAGATATCACATAAATGAGGTTGCTAGGCACACTAGCTACGAGTTGGATTTGGAGGCGACAGGCAAGCACATTCTACGGGTTTTCATCCTTTGAAAGCAGTCCATAATTGCTTCATCATCAATGGATTTCTCGGTGCAACACACTATTAAGTCATTGAGCCAATCATCGGAAACTAACCTCATCGTATGCACAAGTCACTGCAATTGCATCACATGTAAATCGTTCTCTTCTCACCGAGTCAAAAATTAATGAGTACAGGACTAAAGGTAGTAATTAATTCGTTAAAAGAATAGTTTGATAATGTTGATTTGTAATTTGTGTGTTGAGTGTTTTGCTAAGTAATAATAGTTGTAATGGTTTAATATAAACATTGATAAAAAATAGAGTGTTGTTTTTGGCTTTTGTTTAGCTAATGACAAAAAGTGGAATGAATAGAATCAAGTATGCGCATGGGCAATGCACATCATGTGCAGACCATTGCTAGTGACTACAAGTTAATGAAGATTTCATGCAACAGCTTCATGCGTTAATTAGTAGATGGAACGGATCAAACTAGTGGATTGGTTATCCGCGTTGCAGCAGGAACGCACGCCCCAGTGCACCCCGCTGCTGGCCTCGCCAGTGCCTGGCTAAGAAAGCTTTCTGATCTCGAACTTTTGGAGAATTCTTGCCACAAATATCAACTTCTGTACTGGTTACGATGACAAGACAACCTGTCGACATCTCCAATCTTGCTCGCCGGAGTTATCCACGGTTTTTAATGGAGGTTTATAAAGCAAAGCAGCAGAAATCGAACAATGCAAGCATCTGTTTCACTTTGAGGATTGGTACCTGTCAGATGATCCAAAATGTTTCCATTTCCCAGGGATTTTGTTTCCTTTTGGATTATTCACTTCAGCTTTCATGGCCACTCTCCATTTCTGTTGTCGTAGCGCATTTCTGTACACGTAATGTGCGCAGTTGAGATTACGACGCGAGCATAGCAATTCGTCCCGTTTTCCACGAGCGTTGTTAGCTAGCCAGCATAGTAACATCCAACTTGTAAAAGAAAGTGGCTCCATGAGTGCATGCAAATTATCACATCGCCTCCGCTGACTATCTCTACAAGATTAGCATCCAAAAAAGAACATGCCTGATATAATAAAGATACGATCGACATTGTATTATCCGATCTATTTAATTTTTCCATTAGCAAAACTAGCCAAATTACCCGCACACTTATTGTTACGCTTGGATATAAACTTATAAGGAGCAGCTCTTCGAGCAAAGTTCTTCGATGAAGAAGAAGAACATTGCTTTCAAGACCAAAGTGGAATCAAGCGAATAAACGCTTGACGATTCCGAGGAAGAGATGGTCCTCCTCGTGAGAGGAATGAGGAAATTCATGAAGAGGCGCTCAAACTCTAGCGTCCTACAAAAATACAAAAAAAGGGAACACTTAAACAACAAACGATTTGCCAATGTTCGGTGCTTCGACTGTAATGAGAAAGGGCATTTCGCATCTCATTATCCCAAGAAGAAGGAGAAGGATGATAAGAACAAGTCATCAAAAAAGAAGCAATTTCACGGTAAGAAGAAGCTCTTCAATAAGCTTCATAAGGACGGCAAAGGTAAGGCTCATATCGGGGAATGGGACTCCGAAGAGTAATATTCGGATTCCGTCTCCTCCGATGAGAACTCCTTATCGAAGAAGAAAAGCCTTGCCAGGGTTGCAATTAGAGAGGCTTCATCACCATTCGCCACTCCCTTATGTCTTATGGCAAAGGGAGATAAGGTAAAATCTAACGATGATGATAATCCCTCGTATGATGAACTTCTAGATATGTTTGTAGATTAAATGAGTATCTTGGCAAGGAGAAGAACAAACATAAAGCTTAGAAAAAAGAATTCACTTCTGTCAATGACTGTTATGAGGAGCTAAAAGAAACTCATGAGTCTCTCCTTCTTAAGGATTATTCTAAATATAAAATTGACATAGGAGTCATTTATGATTTAATTAATGCTATTCCTAGAATAGATAATTTTTCTAGCACTATTTCTAAATCTAGCATAGCTACTTCATGTAATGACTTGATTGCCATGCCCTCTAGCTCTAGCTTTAGCTCATGTTCTACTGATATTAGCAATGATTTAATTATTGTGAACAATGAGCTCAAGGAGCAAGTTCCTAAGTTAAACAAGAGCTTGGACCGATGTTTCAAGTGTAAGGAAACGCTTGATAAGATCTTGAGTAGCCAACGTTGCTCATACAATAAGGAGGGACCTAGGTCCATCCCTAAGAAAGGTAAGAAAATGAGCAACAAGGCTCCAAGGTTTGTAAAATCCAACGGAAGATTTTGCTATAAGTGCCACGACGTGGGACATTTAGCAAACGATTGCCTGTTGGGTAAAGCTCCTAAAAATAATATTTATGATTCATGCTATGTTCTTAGGAAAGATAGAAATGGTAGAATATTAGCTAAATTTGTTGGCAATCCAATACTTAGTCGTAAGAAGAATATCATTTGGGTGCCCAAAGCTTTAGTTACTAACCTTCAAGGACCTAAACAAATTTGGGTACCTAAAAGGGTTTGATTTTCTTTTGTAGGTGAACTATAAGACCGGTGGACGGCATTGGGTGTTGGATAGACGTTGCACCCAACACAGACCAAAGACCGGAAGATGTTCACCACATTTAGGAATGGAGGTGAAGATCATGACAAAATCACTTTTGGTGACAATAGCAAAGGAAAGGTATTAGTTTGGGTAAAATTGCTATTTCTAACGACCTTTCAATTTCTAATGTTTTATTAGTTGAAACCTTGAATTTTAACTTGCTATCCGTCGCTCAAATTTGTGATCCTGGCCTTATTTGCTCCTTCTCTCAAAGTGGTGTTGAAATTACAAAAGAGAATGATAAATCATTGCTTTTCAAAGGTTTTCGGTTTAGAAATATTTATTTAGTTGATATCTCCTCAAATGAGTCTTGTCTTTAAACTTGCTTAATTGCAAAGACATCCTTAGAATGGTTATGGCATAGAAGACTGACTCATATTGTGATGATTCAACTCAAAAGGTTTTTTAAAAATGATATAGTTGTAGGCTTGAAAGATATGAAGTTTGAGAAAAAAAAATAAGCTTTGTAGTGCTTGTCAAGCCTGCAAGCAAGTTACTGGCGCTCATCCTTCAAAAAGTATCATGTGCACATCTAGACCTTTAGAGCTCTTACATATGGATTTGTTTATCCCAGCAACCTATAAGAGCATCGGAGGAAATTCTTATTATTTGGTGATTGTAGATGACTACTTAAGATTTACTTGGATTTTTTTCTATATGAAAAATTCGAAGCCTTCGATATTTTCAAAAGTTTTGCAAAAAGGATTCAAAATAAATGTGATTTTAAAATAAAAAAATTTTGTAGTGATAAAGGTTCTGAGTTCAAAAATACAAAAATTAAGGATTTTTGCAATGAACTTGGAATAAAACATGAATTTTCCACCACTTATACTCCCGAGCAAAATGGAGTAGTTGAACGAAAAAATCAAACATTAATTGAAATGGCAAAAACAATGCTTGATGAATATAATACTTTCGATAATTTTTGGGCGGAAGCTATTCACACCGCTTGTCATGCCACAAACTGTCTTTATTTGCATTGGCTATTGAAAAAGACCTATTATGAGCTTTTTGTAGGTAGGAGACCGAACATTTCTTATTTTTATGTTTTTGGTTGCAAATATTTCATCTTGAAAAAGGGTGTTCAGCTCTCAAAATTTCAAAGCCGTTGCAATGAAGGTTTTCTACTTGGTTATTCTTTAAATAGTAAAGCATATCGCGTCTTCAATAAAAACTTTAATTTAGTTGAAGAAACTTGTGATGTTGAATTTGATGAAACTACGGCTCTCAAGCGCAAGAAAATTTGGATGATGTAGGCGACGAAGCTTTGAGGCAAGCAATGAAGAACATGACAATTGGAAACGTCAAGCCAAAGGAGGAAGATCATGACGATCAACCACCCTCTACTCAAGTTGAACCATCTACCTCGGCCACGCCAAGTCAAGTCCAAACAATTGAGGTAGAAGACAATGTAGAGGATCAAGCTCAAGGGGTGCCTCCAAGGATCCACAATCAAATCTCAAAGGATCACCCAATCGATCAAATCTTGGGTAACGTTAGTAAGGGAGTTCTAACCTTCTCATGTCGCTTCATTTTGTGAGAATTACTTGTTTGTGTCTTATTTTGAACAAACCCATATAGATGAAGCTTTAGAAGATCCGGATTGGGTGAACACCATGCGTGAAGAACTCAACAACTTCGCCCGAAATGGTGTTTAGACGCTTGTTGAAAGACCCAAAGTGTACAACGTCATAGGCACAAAATGGGTCTTCTGAAACAAGCAAGACGAAAATGGAATTGTGGTAAGAAACAGAGCAATGTTAGTTGTACAAGATTTTACTCAAAATCGAATGTTTCAATTTTGGTGAAACCTTTGCATCCGTAGCAAGATTAGAAGCTATTTGCATCTTGCTAGCTTTTGCTTCTTGCTTTGATATCAAATTATTTCAGGATGTGAAGAGTGCATTCTTAAATGGATAAATATCCGAGTTGGTATTTGTAGAACAACATTCCGGTTTTGAGAATCCTAAAAATCCTGATCATATCTACAAACTCTCTAAGGCACTATACGGATTCAAATAAGCTCCTAGAGCATGGTATGAGCGACTTAGAGATTTTCTAATTTCAATAGGATTCAAAATTGGAAAGGCTGATACAACATTCTTTATAAAAATTATTGATAGAGAATTTTTTGTATGCCAAATTTATGTTGATAACATTATATTTGGTTCAACTAATGAAGATTTTTGTAAAGAATTTGGAGATATGATGTCTAGGCAGTTTGAGATGTCCATGGTCGGGGAGCTAAGCTATTTTTTTGGACCTCAAATCAAGCAACTCAAGAATGAGACCTTCGTGAGTCAAACAAAGTACGTGAAGGATGTATTCAAGAGGTTTGGCATGGAGGACGCGAAGCCCATCAAGACTCCAATGGCTTCAAACGGGCATTTGGACCTCAACAAGGGAGATAAACTGGTAGATTTAAAGCTTTATCATTCTATGATTGGTAGTTTACTTTACCTTACTGCATCTAGAACGATATCATGTTTAATGTTTGCATGTGTGCATAATTTCAAGCTTCTCCAAAAGAATGCCATTTGGTGGCTATTAAGAGAATTATTAGATATGTAAAGCACTCCTCAAATATAGGTTTACGGTATCCTAAAGGTGCAAAATTTGATTTAATTGGTTATTCAGATTCGGATTATACAGGTTGCAAAGTGGATAGAAAAAGCACATCAGGAAGTTATCAATTCCTAAGTAGATCTCTTATTTCTTGGTTTTCTAATAAACAAAATTCCGTTGCCCTATCCAACGCCGAAGCCGAATATATTTTTGCCGATAGTTCTTGTGCTCAATTACTTTGGATGAGGCAAATTTTGATGGATTACGGTATAAATTTCAAAAACGTGCCTCTTTTTGCGTGATAATGAAAGCGCTGTAAAAATAGCCAACAACCCAGTTCAACACTCAAGAACCAAGCATATAGATATCCGCTATCATTTCTTGAGAGATCATGTGACTAAAGATGATATTACTATTAGCCACATTAGAACCGAAGATCAATTAGCGGATATCCTCACAAAGCCTTTAGATGAAACCCGGTTTTGCAAATTGAGGAATGAGTTAAATATCATAGACTTCTCTAATGATGGTTGAGTTTGTGCACCATGGTTGAATCTTATTTGATATTTATTCACTCTTATTCAAATTTCATGTATTTTTGAAGTGCCAACACATTTAGGGGGAGTACTATACTTTTCTATGTATTCTACATCCCAAAATGTGGAAATATCAAATAGTGCATATAAATCTTCAAAAGAGAACTCTAACTTATAATAGACAAAAACTACTTTAAAATATTGTATTTTTGGTGTTCTCACAAAACTCTTGTTGAAAATTTTATTTTCAAATCTATTTATACATATTTCGCATCTTCTTCTATATAAATATGTATGAAAACTCTTCTTATCTTGAAATAGAAAATGAAAAGCCTTTTGGACAAAAATTTGTTCTTTTAACTCACCCAAAATCCAAATTTGATCTATATTGATCTAAATAATGCACTTCTTGAGTCATTACTCTTAGAACTAAAATCTTGACGTTTCTAGTCGTCTAAAAGTATTTTTGGACTCAAACAATTCAATTAAATTTAATTCATACTTTTCTTGAGTTTCTTCTATCAAAAGTTGCTTTCCTTGCTCCGAAAATCTAATTTCAACAAAATCTAGTTTAAACTTGAGCTCTTGATTTTTGTTGGATTGGAAATACTCATATATGCTATTCACTATTATATGAAAGCATTTGAGTAATTTGCAATCTTTGGATTTGCTGTTTACGCAATTCTGCCGGTAGGCGATACAGTAGCTATCGGCGGTAGCTCTGGGCGGGGTAATCTGCGATGTGTTTCTACGGTACCTCCGGGTGCCGATAGTACCAGCTCAGTAAGAGCAGCACTACCGCACTTAGGGTAGTGGGACCATTCAAGGCTTTTTTTCTTCTTCTCTCCCCACCGATACTATCGCCTCATACTCATTTTGTTTTCCTCCTGCGAGCTCGCTCCCCCCCATGCCCCATAGTCTCAAAAACCCTTTTGCCTTCGTGGATTCTCGTCAAACTTCATTAAAATCTTTTCCTGGAGCTCTTCTCCAAAAGTTGAGTTCTTCCGCAAATTTATCATTGTTTTTCGCTTCTAAACCCCTATTCCTCTCAATCTCGGGATAGATGCAAATGTGGCAAAACTAGTGAATTTTTGCATGAATAAATTGTTGAATCTAGTAATTTGACTCCTGTATATACTCTCTTGAGATATATTTTGGAACAAATTTGTCGATTCAATTGTTTTCCCTAATTTAGGGTTGATAAGTTCAAAAACACGGTACTATTGCGCTCAACTCGCCGGTAGCACCGACGACCGGTACTACCGCACTTTTCTCTGTGGTAGCTCCGATCTGTGGTACTACCGACGCAGTATATGCGGTACTACCGTGTTTTCTGAACTTGCAAAAATTCAAATTTCATTCTTTGCCACATTGTCTAATATCTTGTTTCGCTTCTCCTTGAAAATCCTCGCTCACTTAGACTCCTTTCATTCTCACTCGCTATGCCAAGGACTAAGAACCTCGAAAAGGCTCCTGCACCTCGTGGAGGTGACCAGATTCAAAAATCCACTAGAGGGGCTGGAGTGTCAGCTGGAAGGGTTTCATCTCCAGGAGATGACTCCAGCAGCGATGATTCCTTCATGGCACAAATGAGGGATCGAGATATCAGAGAAAAGGTTCAGGATGTTCTGGCATGACCTTCTCGGTCCAAGGGGAAAAGCCTGGCTGTTGAGTCAAAGGAGGAGGAGGAGGTTGAGTATGAATCAGAAGGTGAGGAGGTGGAAGAGGACAATGAGGAGGAGGAAGAAGTTCCTCAAAATTCCTCAAAATGTGCAAGATCTCTACTCACTATCTAGATGCACATATTTAGGGGGAGTTTTCATCTCTATATGCTTGCTTTAATAGAATTTTACTTCAACTATTCATCCACTCAAACTATATTGAAGAAAATGCTTTTAAAGCAAAACCCTAGAGTATAAATTTTATCTAAAGATAAATGTGTACTCCAAATCATTTCATCAAATTCTATTTATTGAGGTTGTCATCAATTACCAAAAAGAGGAAAATTGAAGCATCTAGGCCCCTAAATTTATTTGATTTTGGTAATTAATAACAATCACATTAATGAACTAACAATTCTCTTGAGTTTGTGAGATTAGGTTGGTTAACTTTGAGACATATGAAAGATGAAAAGGATCGTGATCTAAAGGAGTCAAGAAAATAAATTCAAAATACCCGAGGTACGTAAAGGTACAAGAGTAGTTAGAATTCTTTTATGTTTTTACCGATCTCAGAGTTAGAAGAAAAAGATCGGATTAATAGATTAGATTCTGTACTATAAAGAGGGAGCAATGACTAGTAGCTTGAATTTGATAAAGGTTTAAATTGACTCAAATTTTTTTGAACTATTTTTAAAAGCACTTGGATTTAGTTTAAATTTTAATTCTTACATTCTTCAGAGTTTCCGGCAATACCGTCGTGCATATCGCGGTAGTGCCGCAAGGCGGTACTACCGAGTTTATTATAGTGGTAGTTTTTTTTCTAGAGAAGGTTGTTTTCTAAGTTTTTCATATTTTCTCTGGGTTGAAGCTAACAACGTTGTTAACGCGGTACTACTGCTCAGCGGTAGCACCGACTTTTTGAGCGGTAGCTAAATAATAGAGACACCTTTTCTGATTTTTTTCTGAAAATGGTACTACCGCTGTACAAAATGCGGTACTACCGGAAGTCGATAGTACCAAAGTTTTTAAGCGGTAGTTATTTTACAGAAAGGGTGTTTTGAGTTTTTTTGCTCTATTTCGAGTGTCGGCACTGCCGTAGTGTAAAAAAGCGGTACTATCATAGATTGATCGTGCCGCGTTTAATATACCGATAGTTATTTTTATAGAGGAACCAATTTTTTTTTAGCAATTTTTTTTAGCAAGATCGCATATTAATTGTCGATACTACCGCACATTGAGTGCTGGTAGTACCGAACCTCTGTAACGGGCAAAAATGTCAGAGCATTTAATGCGTGCAGTCGACCGTTGCGGGCAGATTTCCATGAAGCAGAACTATCGGACTTTATCTTGCGGTAGTACCGCAATTGCTGAAATTCTCAGTATTTTCCCCCAATGGCTAGAATTGTTGGTGGAGGCTATAAATACCTTCACATCTGCATTCATAGAGTCTCTTGGTGACTCATTGAATACTCTTGAGCTCTAGCAAGTTTTCTTTCTCCCATTTGCATTAATTTCATCTCTTGAGAAGAGTTTGAAGCATTTGAGTGCATTAATAGTTTTTTGAGCCAATTGCAAACTCAAATCAACCTCAAGCGAGCATCAATTCTCTATTCTCTTGGAGGTTTCCGCCTCCTAGATGGCTTGGAGGCGTGGAACCAGTGATCTTCTTAATGGAGCTACCCTGAGTAATCGAGGAAGGCTCAATTGTGAAAACGAGCCGCCTTAAAGTGAGTCAAGCTACCTTAACATGTATTAGGGGAGCCAGCAAGTTTCCTATACCATGGGATAAATTCGTGCGTCATCTCTTGTGGTTTGCAAATTTTCTTGTGCTCAATTTAATTACTAGCAAGTCTAATATACCTTAGTGTGATCATTTGTTTAGAATTGTTAGATTGCTTAGACTTAGCATCATTGGTGCACTTTAGCGAAACCAAGAAGTTTCATGCTTTGATTGTCAAAATTCTCTTTTCTAGTACTATTAGCTTCTTAGTGTAATTAGAGCCGAGAAATTTAAAAAACCTCCTATTCACCTATCTAGTTGGTTACCCTTGATATTACAATGCCCACCACGACTCTTGATGCGCTCTGATCGGGAGCTCCTCAACGCAAGTTTGGTTTGGTTCCTATAGCTAGCACCAAATAAATAGGGAGACTGGCACTCAAGATTTTTTTTGTTTTTGATCTCGATTTTTGTCATCTCTCCTGACACACCGAACGGATCCGGGTTTTGGTGCTGAAGCTATTGAAGGCTTTACCATCACCGAGTAGATCTCGGTAATCCCTTTTCTTCATCACGCAAGGTCACAGTGGCTTCTTCCTCACCGACACATCAAGAACATCAACCGACAACCTCTAATGGCATCTTCATCTTCTCCGGGTCAGTTTAACCTAATGCTTTTAATTTCCGCATCTTGTGATCATGTTTTTAGACTAGCTAACAATAATGTTCATGTTTAGTTCATCTTAGATCTAACATCTATGGCCACTAGCCTCACTACGACCACCATTTTCGAGAAGGACGATGGACCCAGGAGGGCCACTCCACAATCGACTCGCCCCTTGAGCTACATGCAGCGACGCTATCATCAGGGATGAGCGGATCTGGTGGCGGCGCAGTTCGGAAAGGGTAGATCTGACGACGGGCATGGCTGTGGTACATCAAATCTAGCCACCAACAGAGGGAGGACGTCAGATCTGACATTGCTTTCACCGGAGAAGAAGCACAGCCGGAGCAATGCACTCAGCTAGTACACTATATATAATATAAGACTAGACACGAAGTCGCAACACCACGCCGCGGAAGGGCAACGGCCAATAGAGCGCTTCGTGCAGCGTGCTAACATGTCGGCACACTCACGCTGGTCGGGCGAGCAACGGGTGGATGCAGGGGCGGCTAGACGAGCGACGGCCGGATGCGCACGCACGACGTGACTTGCTAACAAGGCAGCAGGAGCGGGCAAACGCGCTTGGGCCAGGGAACTCCCCAAGGATACGGTGAAGCGCGTGGAGAGAAGCTTCTTTTCTGTTTGCACACAAATCTGGACGAAAGCTTTCCTTTCCTCCGATTGTACTCGCTGCCCTCCAGTCCGGGATCAAACACGCACGCATGCTTCTGCATCTGCCCACGCGCGCGCGCCTCCTCTTCATCTTTGTTGGTTTCAATGAATTGCCTGCAATGTGTTAACTGGGTAATAATACATATTCCAAAAAATATTAGAGATGTCGACCTTTTTTTATCGAGTTTAACACTCTATACGTTCACCAAGTAATAATACATGTTTCGAAAAATATTAGAGGTCGAGTTGGGAAAAAAAAGTCTAGAGATTAGAGTTCGAGTTGGAAAAAAAAGTTTAGAGATAGAGATGTACACATATTTCTATTGGCGAAAATATTTTTTCTGGGAAAAAAGGAGAAAGGACCTAGACGTAAGGGACGGGGACCTATTTGCTAATTTTTTGGACCTAAGCGCTACCCTGAAAAATTAGAAAATGGCTCGTTCGAGATTTGTATTTAACGGGAGGTTTTTCATGTAAAGTAACAAACCGAGGGACCTAAACGCTATTTGAAAACGTTTTTCTTACCTCACAAAAATCGCAAAGGACTTATTTATAATTTACAGAGACTTATTCGTAATTTGGAGAAAATGGGGGAGTTTTTTTGCAAAACGAGGAGGGAGTGACGTAGAGGGGCGGAACTCTCTCCAAATCTTCCCCATATATAATAGAGTTGACATGTCATAAAACAACCCTTAAAACACTAGCAGAAGGGTGCAGGGATAGAGCCAACTCAACACTGCATATTCTGCAAATTATTGGACGTCTCTGTCTGCACAAGGTTGGGTTAGCCAAATCGATCTACGCGTGGCGACTATGCGTATGCCCGGTGCAGCAATCATGGGTTCCCTATTAGGATTAGGATTTGCCATGGGAATCGATACGATCTGAGGCATGATTCGGTGAAACGCAGGTCAAGATTCCTTCACCGGCTGTGGAAAACTTTCTGGCGGCTGGCTGCGGTTTTGTTGGCGAACTGGTTAATTTCAGTGCTTGATAGTGGCCGCATCGAGGTCAACGAGGATCGGAGTCGCGAAGGAGATTGTAATGCGGTGTGCTTTCACCACAATTCCATGATGCTGATTTGCCTTTGGTAATTTAGCAAGCAGCTCTCGTTGTGACAAGAATAGGAACATGCATGTACAAGTGCACTTGTTTTCTCTTTTTTCTCCCTGTTTTCTTTGGTTTTGTTTCCCTTCCCCATGTTAGATCCTTCTCCATTAACTTGATAGTCATAATCTAACTAATTCAAGAACCAAACCTAAAAGAGAGAGAGAGAGAGAGAGAGAGAGAGAGGCGGTAGATCAAGATTGAGCTTTGTGGATGTCAGCCACCCTGCCACTACACCTTGCAGTCCTCGACCTGCACCTTGGCGCCGTCGAGCTTGTGGCCGCTGCTCTCCTCGGCGTCGTAGCTGGCGTGCACGCTGTAGAGCACGTACACCATCACGGCGGCGGCGGAGAAGAAGCCGAACCGGACGTAGGACGGCCGGTCCAACGAGCCGAGCAGGAACACGTTGAGGAACACGGACGCCGCCGGCACCCACGGCATGCCGGGCACGCCCCACAGCTCGGGCTCGTGCGCCTGCGGCACGAGCGCCTGGAACGCGCCGACCGTGGCCACCGCCCCCGCCGCGCACGCGGCCAGGAGCCCGGCCTTGACGCCGCCGCGGGGGGCGAACTGCCACAGCAGCGTGAAGGAGAGCGCGATGAGTGAGAAGGCGAGGATGAACGCCAGTGTCGGCCAGGCCTCGGCGCCTCGGCGCCGCCCGCCGCCTTCGCCGTCAGAGGCCACGTAGCGACGGTACACGACGGCGTTGCTCACCATGTAGAAGACGAAGAGCGTGCCGATGGAGACAAGGTTGAGCAGCACGTCCAGCTCCGTGAAGAGCGCGAGCGCCGCCGTGAAGAGGCCTGAAGAATCCGTCAACAACCGAAAAACCCGAAGTGGTTAGTGTCAAATCGCAGAGGAGGGGACACTGTTGAAGGACTAGTTTTAGCTTTTAATCACACACGACGTGTCACCGTCTCGCCGCCGATCAGAGCCGTGCGACTCTTGCGACGAGCGTGAGGTGATGACGAAACATGCACGCGCGAGCAAACAATGCTGTCGATCCACGTGATTCGTCGCTGATGATATCGATCAGGACACAGAATAGGAGCAGCACTAGTACCAGTGGTACTAATCCGGTTCTTCTTTTGCCTGCTTATGTGGTCTTCACCAAATAGGAACCCACAAACCTGCGTCTTGTCATCACTGTTTATCCCGCGATGCAATGCGAATGCGAGCCTCCCATGAAAGCAGCTCCCAGCCCAGGCCGCCAAGTCTACGAAAAGCGAGGAACGCATTCGTTGCGGCGTCTCGTCGCTTTCGCCTTTCGCCCTCCCCCATTATATTGCTCGCGGAAAGCGATCGGTTTCGTTGTTGATTCATAGGTCAAAGGGTTCGTTCATTCATTCGTTTTTTTTTGTTCTGAAGTGCCAAATGCCGCAAACTACTCCCAAAAACATAGCACCCCTTTGACTACTAATTTTTATTGTAATATATTTATAAAATCTAATAAAATTATAATATTATAGAAATACTTTTTGAGATAAATTTAGCGTATATGATTTTTATATATCAAATTTAAATATGTTTTTAAAAAATATTGCTAGTCAAAGTTTTAAACGTTAACTTTACCTATATCTAAAACAATAAGAGAGAGAGAGAGAGAGAGAGAGAGAGTACTTTCCGGTCTACGAAATGGCTATGAACTGTTAGTGACAAACGGAGGTCAGCGAGAGGACGAAGAGAGAGTATGTACTACGTACGTACCGAGGAAGGCTGAGGCGTTGACGGGCGTGGCCGTCTTGGGGTGCACCTTGGCGAGCCAGGCGGGCATGACGCCGGAGCGGCCGATGACGCAGAGGTACCTGGCCTGCCCCAGCATCGCCACCATCAGCGACGTCAGGATGCCGAGGCTCGCGCCGGCGCCGATCACGTTCGACACCCACCCCCACCCCGAGCTCCCCTTGAACGCGCCGGAGAAGGGCGCCTCCGTGTCGATCTGCAGCACGACAAACCCCCCAGAAAACAACATAAGCTCAGGTGAGCAAAAATTCTGCAGGATTTTTACCAGTTCAGTGTCAGTCGTCTGTTCATGGTCCACAGGAAGAAAAAAAAGCATACAGGAAAGGTGAATTTTTAGATGCCTTGTTCTCCTAGAAAGTAGGTTCCGGGCCGTCCTCCGATGGGGACAGCAGATTCATCGCGAAATCACACGACCAACATCCCAAAAAGTGAGAAGGAAAAACAAGAGGCGAATAAAGGCGCTGCACATACTGGAATCGTATCGTATGCCAGTGGCATCAACTGTGAGCACAGCACCTACTGTTCTTCTACTGAACTATAGCCACTTGACCTTCTCCTAGGCAACATATCTCCAGAATTATCCTGATCCCCTCCAACACATCTAAAGATGAGCTCTCTTGTAGGTGAATATTACAATCTAATATATATATATATATATATATATATATATATATATATATAAAATATCGATTTTGCTGTAGTTGGAATCCTGGGAATGGCAGGATTTGGTTCTATTCAAAGTTTGCATATTCGCCAGCGAGGCAACAATTAACTAGGCTGAATCAAGAAGCTGTGGCGATGACGCGTGGAAGCGGTCAAGGCAGAGCAGAGGAGGTGCGCAGCGCGCGTACGTACCACGTCGTAGGGGAGGAGCATGGACATGGAGGCGGCCATGAGGCAGTAGAGCGCGGTGACGACGACGACGGAGCCCGAGACGCCCACGGGGATGTCGCGCGCCGGCTGCTCCACCTCCTCGGCCATGGTGGACACGGCGTCGTAGCCGATGTAGCTCAGGTACACCATGGCGGCGCCGTTGAACACGCCGCCGACGCCGTGCGGGAAGAAGCCGCCCGGGTGCGCCGGGTCGGCGGGGCGCGTCAGGTTGCGGGCGTCGCCGCGCCAGAAGCCCATGACGATGATGAACAGGATGAACGCCACGTGGATGGCCGTCAGGGCCATGTTCACCACCGAGCTCTCCTTGGTGCTGCCATTGCAGAGCGCAGGAGAAAAATCTTTGTCAAAAACATTTGGAATTCTTTGCTCAGCAACTACTGTATTTTTTTTCAAAACCAAAAATATGGTTTTCAAATGAGAAATTAACAAATGGGCATAGGATTAGGATTCGCGAAAGGAATTATGCCAAAAATGGTTGCTTCAGCCTTTTGATAAACCATCCTCCAAATATTCGCTTGGGGCAGAATCGACAATAAGACTGGAGCAATTTAGTTAGCTCCACTTGTTCTGAACATTTTGGAATGTAGCCGTAAGGTTTACAAGAGCAGTTGGCTGCAGAGCAAGGAAACAAACAGCGACCACCAGAAGCACCTACACCCGTAAGCACGAAAACCCACAGATGATCCACACTTGCAAGATCAAATAATCAGAAAACTGTCCAAAATGGATAGAATATGAATTATAAACCCCCATTTGATCTGGAGTTTGGAGTCTTGCCGAAAAGAACTCCAATAAGGTCAAAAAGCTCTGTGACAACAAGTACAGAAGAGACAACGAAGAGTCCACAGCAAGCGACAACAAGACTGACACTCGCAAGGAAAGCCAAAAGATTTTTTTTTTTAAAAAAAAATGTTTTTAGTGGCAAAATATTTTTTTTGTAGACTTCAATGCTAGTGACGAAGCGTTCGACATTTGAGAGTCCTAGCCTGCTTGCACGATCTAGCGACGGACGTACCTGTAGCAGATGCAGACGGAGATGAGGAGGATGACGCCGACGGCGACGAGGTCCACCTCGTTGAACCCCTTGGGGAGGCCCGGCACGACGAGGCGCCACTTGCTCGGCGCGTCCACGCCGACCGCCGTGCCGAGGTACGCCGTGAAGCTGCGCGCCACCGCGGCGTTGGAGAAGACGTACTCCATGATCAGGTTCGCCCCCGTAAGGAAAGCCGCGAACTCCCCTGCACGCACACAACAACCAAACGCAACAGCACGTCACGGCGTGTCAAGCTGTGCACAGGAGGTGTGATCTTGTTGTACTCCTAGTAACATACTAACATGTCAAGCAAGATTGCCAAGCTATCGATTAAGAGAGAGAGAGAGAGAGAGAGAGACCACGATTTGTGATGATCCAGCCGGAAAGATTGCAAAGTGACAAACAGTTTGTGTAAAGAATGTCAAATGTTACATACAAGCTAGACGCCTAGACAGATAAGCATGATGCCCTGTTGCATACTTGCATGCAATGAAAGGAAATTACATGCATGGTGAGGAAATTGAACACAGCCTGGAGAATGTGTATGTATCAGTGTATGTGAAATGTCAATGCTAGATGTAGGGAGTTACATGCTAATTACAAGGAAGATGATGGTTTTTTTTCTTGGTGATAAGGAAAATGTTGGTTGTGAAAACGAGTGGAACCTTTTCTTTCAAGAAAGTTTAGGTCCCATTAGGACCAAAAAAGCAAACCTTTGGGAGATGCAAGAAAGGGACTTCCAACATTATTTGGATATGGATTAATGGATATGTGTGTTTAATACAACTTGTTCAAAGTCACACTCCAACCTTTTTTTTTCGAGGAGTATATAACCTTTTTTATTGTCCATGTTAGTAGCTCCTAGCACAAAAATATTATCTAACACCAACATAAATGTACAAAGTTTGGAAAATTTAGGTTCTCTGCATATTTTTTATGGATATGTGTGTGTAATAAAATCTGTTGATATGTGTGTGGCCGGACTTCTCTGGCTTCTACCCTTTGAAATGCTTGCTCTACTCCAAAATGGAATCTTTATCACAATTTGATTAGTTTGGAAGAGCAGTAAGGGTACAAAATAAATAAATTCGTTAAATACATTAAAAAAAGCTTTTGAGAAACATAGATAAAATCCAATAAGCCGGCAAAGCAAAACATATCTTTTTGAAAGATGAAAAAGGGGAAAACAAATCTAACCTTAAAGAAAATGAGGAGCCAAAGAATCCAAGAAAAGGAATATCAAAGGGACGCTCTCCTGCTCACATATATATCTAACCAAAAAAAAAACGGCAGTTTTTTTTCTCACCCGAAAACACAAATAACAACGACTACATCACAAAAACATCAGCAATCAATAACATCACAGCTGCACAAGTACTCTAAATTTTATCAAATAACATATCGAAAGGACAAGATGGCATCCACCTCTCACATATACACATAAATGCATATAAAAGAATGCTACTTTTGAGCAACTAGACAAGCGGAAGAAAGGGAAAAGATGCAATATTCAAGAAAGAAGAAACCTTTTTTGCCCGATATGTGCGTGTCATCAGTCACCATTCCCAATGCCGTGAATTGCACGAACAAAAACCAACCGAAACAAAATTTTAATGGCCTAAAAAATATATTTAATTCGAGGGGAGCAGTAGAGGTCATGATGTTGGCATGAATGGGGCCAGCTAGCTCACCGAAGGTGACGCGGAGGTAGCTGAAGGCGCCGCCGGCGACGGGCATGTCGACGGCGAACTCGGTGTAGCAGAAGGCGGAGAGCAGCGCGCACAGGCCGGCAATGGCGTACGACACCACGACCCCGGGCCCCGCGTACAGCCGCGTGGCGCGCCCCGTGGTGACGAACACCCCTGCGCCGACCATGCCGCCGAGGCCGAGGCCGACGAGGTCCGGCCACCGCAGCGCGCGCGCCATGTGCGCCCCGGACCGCGCGCGCACGCGGCTCATCTCCTCGGCCGGCACCGTCGCGGCGCACGCCCGCCGCGCGAGACGGTGCGGCGTCTGCCCCAGCGCGCGGCCGTAAGCTCGCAGGCTCGAGAACGAGCCGCCGCCACCGTTCGAGTCCATCACCAACGCGTCCTTGTCCATGGCGGTGTCTGAATCCCACGCCAGAAGGAGACGTGCGATCTGTGTTCGTCCAAGAATTGGGTGGGGTTCTTTGGCGCGGTTCCCTTCTCGTGGGCTTTGGAGAAGAAGCGGAAGGAGCGGCGAGTGAAGAAGGCGAGGAGGGAGGGAGGCAGGTATATAAAGAGATGGAGGACGCGGTGGTGGGGAAGGGAGAGGTAGAAGTAACTTCTCGTGGTGATTCGGTGAAAGGTAACGGTAAATGCCTTAAAATGAGACGGATATATAGACACAGTGACGCGTAGCGTAGGCGCAGCGAAGTTTCGAGGGGAGGTAATTAGGCCAAGGGGGATCTGCATGCAAAATCCTCGGCATGAATTTATTGTGATTAATTTAGTTCTAGCAACGTGTAGATATAAATTATTCAATGCATTTTCTTTTAGTATAGTTTAAAAAATATTAAAAACAGCTAGACTACCTCTAATTATTAATTTAAAATACTATAGTTAATGCGTGCATGGTAAATAATATAAAGTAAAGCTAAATATTTATTAGAGGTATGAAAAACATCACGCTAATTTCGCATTGAAATTTAAAACACGCACTTTATTTATGGGCAAGATTAAAAATACAACCTATAAATCTGGACCCAGAGAGTAACTTTTTCTTTTAGAAAAACTAGGATAGGAGACGCCGCCGTTCAATTAAAAACGAAGAAAAGTTTTACACTCCGAAGGCAAGAGAACGAATGGCCTTAACAAGTTGAAGGAAAAACCTAGAGCCCAGAAAGAGAGCACAAGTGACACAACCTGCTGGATGAGATCAGGCTATGGATTGAGCAAGCGCCTTGTACGCAATCTCCTGCTGGATGAGGTGAACAACATGTTTGATGTTTGATAGTCTGATTTTTTAGTATAGCTTTTAGGTGTAAGAGATACGGGTTAAGAATAAGGATGAGAAGAATTCGGTTTGGAATTTTATATTTGGTGGGAATGGGTAATTTTCTTCAAACTCTGGTGGTAAAATCATAACTTCAACCACAACAACCGTATGAAGCTATCTCAGACTTTTAACTTTCAGCTTCTTGTAGTACTAATGGACTACTAGTTTTTTACTACGAAAAAGCTAACCGTTTGAAACAGTTTTTGGCTTTTAGAGGATAAAAACCAAAACTGAAACCATTCTAAATAGGGCCATATTCTATGAATTGCTTCGGGAAAAGGTGCCGCTGAAAGCCATCAAATGCGTGAGATCCGGCCGCTGGAGAATCGTGCCGTCCGTTAATGAATACTTGGCTTTTAAATTTTATTTTTAAATATATATTATTCAATAATTTTGTGATGTTTCTTTTTTTTTTCCCTTATGTTCCCGTTCCTTTCGGCTATTTTCAAGTGGTGATGTGTTACATTGCCTACCTACCTGCATCATCGGTGGTGCGTTATGATGTGAACATGTCATTTAATGGCCCATACGCCTATGGGGGTGTTTGGCAGAGCTCCAGCTCCACCAAATTCTTGGAGTTGGTGGAGCTAGGTATTCCTAGCTCCACCAAATTCGTGGAGCTGGAGCTGTGGGTATATTAAGAATGTTTAGGTAAGTCATCTTGTTTATATTTTAGAATAAAATTATAAACTTAAGTCACTTTATTTCAGTCTACAAGTTTCAAATTGAGGTGGAGTCGATCTGAGCTCACAAGCAGGGCCTATATTTACTTTGATGTTAGCGCACGAGAATAATGCAAATAAAGCAAATAAAAAACAGTAACCAAATCTTATTCGTGAAGTGATAAAAAAAAACAAGGAAATCAAAGTTTGTGCAATGGTCGGTCGATTTAGTATAGTAGACTATACCTTTTACTCATCTAATGACAAATCTATATATATATATATATATATATAGTCAAATTTTCAAACTTTGACTGTCAATATCTTTTAAAATATTTAAATTGAATATATAAAAATCGTATGTATAGATTTGTCTTAAAAAGCACTTTTATAATATTATAATTTTATTAGATTTTGTAAATACAGTATAATAAAAATTAGTAATCAAAATTGTGTTTTAGAGATGGTATCCATACCCAAAACGATAACTACCTGCGACCGAATCGAGTAGTTAGGATACACTTGGTTTTAAAATACAAGCAAATCAAGGCACCATTTCGGACATGCGATTTTTTTTTTATCTCAGCAAAAAGTCAAACTAATAATCCCTATAAAATTCCTGCGTTCTCCAAGCACACACTCAAACGGTCCTTTATCCTGAAGGAAGGAAAGGCCGTTGGAAATCCTTTTCTCACCGTGTCCACGGGAGCACTTTGTCCGCTGCGTTTTAGGGCATGTCCAATGGTAGAGCCAACTACTGGCTATAAGAAAGCTCCATATCACTTATAGCTAGCTTAAAGACAAGATCTTCAATGGGTTGGCTATAACATATTCTCCAATATTAAATGTGGGTCCACATGTAATTGTCTTTTATTGTTCTTAGAAAACACTATAGCCTGGCTCTTAGTTAAGAGCCAGCTCTTGTCTCTCTCCTCTACTTCTCTCCTCCACATAAGCAAAAAGATGAGATGGACTCCTTATAGCCTGCTGACATGTCTCCATTGGGGATGCTCTTATGGGATGGGCGGCGCGAGTTCGGAGTATACGTGGGTCCCGCTTGGTAGTTGCAAGGCGTGCGTCTGTATATCCTCGTCTTTGTCGTATTCCGCCCTCGTTGCGCATTGATTGCTCCCATGATCTTGTTGCTAATCCTTTTCTTCTCCATTCGGTTTAGAAGTTTCCTTGCCTTGCCACTCCATTATTACTGATATATCAGATATTTGTACTGGCAGACAACACCGGCCGTTTTATTGGGGGGGAAAAAGAAACAAAAGAAAAAGCTAGTGATAGAATCAAAAAGTATATATATGTATAAAAAAAACTCTCTTTGGAAAAAAGGACACTAGCATTAGGTGATTGATAGAATCAAAAAGTATATATATATATATATATATATATAAAAAAAAACTCTCTTTGGAAAAAAGGACACTAGCATTAGATGAGTTACATAGAAACATCAGAGGCGATTGCTCCTCTAACAATCTAACAGTTGGCCAGTTCGTCGATGTCTGGGTGGTTGTAGGGAAATCGCATGTAGCGTGGTATTATATATCACGCGTCGGTTAAATTGGCAACAAGAGAGATTGAAGTTCAAGTGGAAGCCTGGAATCAGGTGGGGGTAGGGCCATTGCATTTTAGGAAGGTCTCGATTTGTAGGCAAAGCAACAACATGGAAGGGCTCCACGTACGTAATGCTTTTAATTGGGAGAGGAGCAAAATATAGACTCTTATTATAGCGGGACAGATTGAAGGCAAATGCCCATGCTCACGTGTCCCAGGCACATTTGCCAAAAAAAAACTCATATTTCATCAAATTACAGTTGGTCCTTGTAAATTACGAATAGGTCATCCGCGATTTTTTGTGAGTCCAAAAGCGTATCAAACAGGTCCTTGCTCCTTACATCCATGTCCTTTCTCCTTTTTTCCCGAAAAGATGTTCTCGTCAGCAGAAATATGTGTACAGCTCTATCTCTAGACTTTTCCCTAGCTTGATTTCCCAACTCGATCTCCAATATTTTTCAAAGCATGTATTATTACTCGGTGTGCGCATAGAGTGTTAAACTCAACGGAAGAAGGTGATCGTCTCTAATAATTTTTTGGGGTTTTTTTCCTAGACTTTTTTCCCAGCTCAGTTTTCCAACTCGATCTCCAATGTTTTTCAAAACATATATTATTACTCGGTAAACGCAAATAGTGTCAAACTCGATAAAGGAAAGTTGGTATCTCTAAAAATTTTTTCTCTATTTTTCCCGAAAAAAATGTTTTCGTCAACAGAGATATGTGTGCAACTCTACCTTTAGACTTTTTCCCCAACTCGATCTCTAATCTCTAGACTTTTTTCCCAAACCCGATCTCTGATAATTTTTTAAACATGTATTATTAGTTGGTGAACGCATAGAGTGTTAAACTCGACAAAAGAAGGTGACCGAAATCATAGAGTGTTAACTAAATTCGTCAAAAGAGATATTTGTGCAGCTCTATCGCTCTATTTTTTTTGTAACTCGATTTCTAATATTTTCCCAAGTGAGGAATATGTGCACAGTTGTATCTTTATATTTTTTTGGTAATTCAATCTATAGTATTTTTCTAAGCATGTATTATTGACGGGTGAATGTATAAAGTGTTAGATTCGACAAAAGATTATCCTTTTCACGTTTTTCCCGAGAAAATATATACTATGTATTAAAGTTGAGAGGTTTGAGGACCTTGGAGAGTGTCCAAGTGCCATCGCAAAAAAGATCCTCCGAAGATTTGGGAGCTATGCCTTTGTCTATGTTTTGGTCCCGATCCATTCCACCCCCCACCAAAAAAAGGTGAAAAGATCCGACGAAAATAAAAAAAATGCCTTCTTCCATTTTCCCAGAAAAAAAAATGAAAGACTCTTCAAAAAATTAAAAAATACATGTCGATCTATTTTTTCTCCGAAAAAACGCAAATTCGTTTTTCGTTTACGTGCGCGGCGTGCGCCGCGCTTATATCTTCCTAGTAGATAGTAAGGAGGGTGGGGTGGGGTAGGCCGTAGGCCCTTGGATAAACAAAATGGGCAACGCTGAGGCTCATTGCTAACGCACACGACCGTCCACACCAGCATAGTAGCATTCATACACGTGAAGCGCCTTTCTTTCTTTCTTTTAAAGTATTTCATCTTGTGCTTCCCCTTTCCCGCTTTTCTGCTATCTTTTTCCATGTATGTGTAAGAGTGTTCCTTGGAAGAAACCGTACAAGCTATATCAATATACAAGTATACACGTGACTTCAAGAAATATTTAGTAATATATAAATATGTGTTGGTGGTGTTGGTCCGTCCTTACTCTTCTTCTCTCAAAAAAAAAAAAAAACAATATGCCGATATATGGGCCGCGGGATAAGAAGAAAATCAATCGTATCTCTCTTTTTTCCGCCCACCCCTCTCGGGCCATTAACTACTTCTCCCTCCTCGTGACAACTCAAGTTTCCACATTTTATTTTTTGAAGCATGTGTCGTGATTTGGTTATGTAATTAAGAAAATGAGTTATATTGCAACACACGGATACTTGACTATTTAGATGAATTGTATGTACGAATGTCTAGAGTCGATTTGAAACACGAGAATTCTCTCTTATTCACGTGAAAATTAAAATCGTTTTTCGCCTGCGAAACCAGCCATCGGTCATCTCGGAAAGAGAACATTGTTAAGCCCTATCTGTTAGGCTTGAATTTTTTGGCTTATAGATTAAATCCATTTTTTTTTTTTGACTTAAACGGCTTAAAATGAGTCTATTTTTACACTTAATAGATGTGGATAATTTTACCCTAACTTCAATTACATTGGTCTAAAATTAATCCTCAATAGGCCAAAACACATCTCTTAGATAGCTTTTGGTGTTTAGTTTATGGGGTCTTGCGACTTATGAAAAAGCCTAATTACAAAGTCACATATTTACATTTTGACATTTTGATTCTAAAGTTAGTGAAAAAGAAAACAGACAAACAGGACTCTAGTACCAACTTTCTCTCGTAGTGCACAAGCAATTGCGCGGGAACTTGCCTTTCATTTGGGGAAAAAAAATATCAGAGTGGAGTGGATTGGCCTAATGGGCGGTGGATAAGGGTGGAAGCTGAAGCCCATAATCCACATGGGCCTATCGACTAGGCTGCGTCGATGACAGGTGGACCTCGCATGCTGACATCTACGCCTCGACTCGAGCGGTGTGCCGACCCAACTGCGTTCATCTATATTCCGAAAGGGCAGTACTAGCGGCCGGACGTCTGATTTTTTTTAAAATTTCGGACGCCCGCGCAACATTTTTTTTACTGTTTGCAACATTTTTTTTCAACGTTCGCAACATTTTTTTCACTTTTGAAACATTTACTGTTTGTCGAATGAAAATGTTGCATGCGTAGGAGAAAAATGTTGCATGTGTAGAAAAAAATGTTGCATGCGTAGAAAAAAATGTTGCGGTAGAAATCAGACGTCCGAACTGTAGCATTACCGATTCCGAAAACGCCCTCCAAGCGATAGCTCGACTGGCAATTTGTACTCGGCAGTTGTGGAGGGCACTTTGGTAAAAGAGGCACACGAGCGCCCTCTCTTTAAGGGCAGTGAGTGATGTCGGGGGCGAGACGGGACGTGACGAGCAGTAATACCAGCAGCCACGTATCAAGTCCCGGAAGAAGCCAACGCTTTTGTAGTCCCCTTGCATTCTTCGCAAACCAATCTGTCCGGATTACTTGTAAAAATAGTCTCTCTTGAATCTCTGTCATGCGGTAATAAAATTCATTACTTACCCTATCTCTCGTTCGTATTATTTAGAGTAAGCATTAAAGTCAGTTTGTGCAATAACTACATCTTCTCTCTTATACATAACTAATCTACTTATATTCATGTGCAAAAATGATTACTAAATAATACTCCCTCCCTCCGTATTTGATCAGCGTATAGTATGTGTGCACAGTGACCAAGAAGAAAAAAGCTCTTGCGTATAATCTACGAGTGGCACAATAAACCGCTTGCCCCGCCGCAGATACTCCTGCATGCTCGCGCTAATCAGCCATGCATGCGGAGGAGATGGTGTGACGCATTAAAGCCAGCATGGAACCTGAGACGCCGCAGCCTTCATACGCTGATCAATATTGGAAGTGTATAGTTTGTTTATACGCTGATCAAATACGGACGGAGGGAGTAGCTATCTCTCCTCTCTCTCTTTTTCTAACTCTTTCATATAGGTCAAAGCTGATATGTACACTAAAAACTAGTTGAGATGATCTTATTGTACATACTCTTATACACCGTAATAGATCCTATCGAGCTAAAGCAAAGCGACAACCATAGGCCCATATGCCTTCCCAGCTTTTAAGTGATCAAGAGCACCCGTCGAGCTAGTATGCTCGGCAACTCTTAGGTCCTGTTTGGTACGGTTTCAGATTCTAGTAGAAACGGAAACGGTTCCAGATTCTTGGTAGAAACGTTTCATGTTGGATTCTGTGAATCGGGTGGAACTAGGTTGAGATCGATTCAGTCACGGTGTGAAAAAAAAAGAAAAAACGATCCAAGGAGAATCGTTCCGAGCTTTAGCCCGTTTGGTTGGGTTTCTTTTAGAATCTAGTAAAAATAGTCCGTTCCAAGTTGCCAAACAGGACCTTAATCACCCGTGATTACTCGAGTGATTATGATTTAATTAAGTGAGTTAATCGAGCAATTAATTAGATGCATCATCCCGAGCACCCAAGGCTCGCGAGATGCTCCCGAGCACCCAAAGCTTGGTATACCAATGGTTCTACGGGCCTGTTTGCTTCGGCTTAGGTTTTTTGACTTTTGGCTTAAAGCTAGCTTTTTGGTTTAATGAGTTTTTAAGTCGTCTGCTTTTAAACCGAGACATGTTGTTTGGTATCTTGGCTTATTAATGGGTTAGATAGTACATCTTATAGATGAAAAGTCTAAAATACCCTAAATGAGATGGTGGATGAATTCTCAATTTATATGTGATAGCATTTGGTGGGTAATTTTGGAGACTTTTAGTAGTAAAGGGTTATTTCATTCAAAAAAGCCCCAAAAAGCTTCTCTTATCTGGCTTTTGGCTTATAGTTATACAGGGGCTTTTGGCTTTTTTAAAGCCTGGCTTAAAAGCCAGTCGTTTGTTTCGGCTTAAGCTTTCTGGTTTTTAAGCCGATGAAAAAGCCGAAACAAACAGTGCCTACAGCTATTGAAGCTCAATAGGATCTGCCGTGATACATGAGCACAGTGGGTAACACATCACCTATGAGGGCTTCTGTAACGGGAGAGCGGACTATTTTGTAGTTGTTTTTGGATAGAGACTAGTCCTTTCGTTCACTTTTAGAAGGTTTATTTTCTGAATTATCTTGTTCATAAATATAAGGTTTGCATGTAGATTTAATGAAGCATTTCCTTTTATATCTCTATTTATTCCCTCTCAACCATATGTATTTATTCATTACCACTCGCACAAAATATATCTTTCATCTTTCAAAACAATTAAATAAGGGTATCTAAGCTATTTTCTCCCGTACCTTTTTTAATTTCAACGTAATTTTAAGTACAGTAAAGTCAGTTTGTGCAATAACTACATATTCTCTCTTATACATAACTAATCTACTTATATTCATGTGCAAAACTGGTTACTAAATAATAGCTATCTCTCACCTCTCTCTTTTTCTCACTCTTTCATATAGGCCGAAGCTGATATGTAGAGACTAAAAACCAGTTGAAATGATCTTATTATACATACTCTTATGCACTGTAATAGATCCTATCGAGCTAAAGCAAAGCGACAACCATAGGCCCACATGCCTTCCCAGCTTTTAAGTGATCAAGAGCACCCGTCGAGCTAGCATGCTCGGCAACTCTTATGTCCTGTTTGGTACGGTTCCAGATTCTAGTAGAAACGGAAACGGTTCTAGATTTTTGGTAGAAACGTTTCAGATTGGATTATATGAATCGGGTGGAACTAGATTGAGATCGATTCAGCCACGGTGTGAAAAAAGAAGAAACGATCCAAAGAAAATCGTTCCGAACTTTAGCCCGTTTGGTCGGGTTTCTTTCAAAATCTAGTAAAAACGGTCCGGTTCCAAGTTGCCAAACAGAACCTTAATCACCGGTGATTACTCGAGTGATTATGATTTAATTAAGTGAGTTAATCGAGCAATTAATTAGATGCATCATCCCGAGCAATTAACACGAGTATATTAGAAAAGAAAAACAATCGGGATAGAGAAGCTTTGTCCTCGTTCTGACAAGAACTCACCTCACTGACACATGGCCCCCTTGTCGCCGCGGCCGACCATGCTGTCGCGCGCCGGACGGGGCCAAGGGCAGGAGGCGTGGGGCCACCTGCCACACTTTCCGAGGCGAGGCGGCGACGACCTCACGTCTTTTCATCGCCGCAATGCGCTGTTGACCGATCAACGCAGTTGCAGCCTTGCAGACGCAGTACGAGTACTGACAGCAGTGAAAAAAAAAGTCGCGGTTTCCAAAACATACAGCGACGTACTGCATGCGTACTCGCATTGACTTGGCAGTTGGAGCCGCTTCATGCATCGAGAGGCGAAAGCGATGCTTCCTTCCTCTGCCCCCTCGATCACAAGGCTACAGTCCGTTTTTTTTTTTAAAAAAAAATGCTTTAGCTACTAATATATTTTTTATTATTTAGATTAAATATACAAATAATATATTACATTTGTTCCAGTTTTTATATAAAATTTAATTTTATTAGATTTTGTAAAGCTACAGCAATAAAAATTAATAGTCAAATTACGCTCTAAACATCATATCTATATCTGAAACATATCCTTTCTGCGAACAAGGGAGTGTACAAGGAAATTAAGTACGAGGCACTGGAAAAGGGTCGTTTGGTACGACTGTTACTGCTGCTTCAACTTCGTTTATTTTGCCTAATAGACTTTCGCTTTACCTTGCGTACAGGCCTACAGGGTGTACGTAAAATCTCGCCTACTCTACAAACAGAATAAAGCAAAGACGGCCTTCAGGAAAGGAAAGAAATGAAAAGAAAATCCGGTGTGTTTTGCAGTGTTTCTCCCTCCGTAACAAAAGGTTGGTCAAATTACGCAAGATTCGATGCATCATGTCCTGATTATACTACTCTCCTACAAATAATTAAGTTGTAACCGCGTGGGCATGTAAATTGTGACTTTGAGGTGACTGTGGATGGAATTGAATTTTACTTTGAAATTCATCAACATTTGTTCTTACAAATGAGATGAGGTATTTAACTTTGCTGTTGGATATTCCTTAAAAGTAAAGCCCAGAGCATAAATAGTATTATGTGGTAGTTCCCTATGCCTACTAGCTAAGAACTGTCTAAAATACAAGAGAAAATATGGACATCACTGAATAGTATCATAGGATGAACATAAAAAAGAAACATAACTAAAGTGAATGTGAATAACCGAATGGCCATCGTTTTCAGCCACCTTGGTAAATTTTGGTGCATGGACCTCGCAACGAATCAATCGGGCTCTTGTGGCAGGCCACAATTTTTGGCTTTTCATGGCATTTCGATTTTTAGCTAATGTTGTGCTCTTGAGGTATGAAGGCAACATAGTGTTCGAAATTAAAGTGATAGTTGAACTAGGGATGAAAACGGATTGGATAGTTTTCGACCGATCTGGATAAATTTCTGATATGGATTCTGTCGGATTGGGGACTGATACATATTTTTTTTGTCTGATACATATACGGATTCGGTAGCTCACTATCCGTCGAATAAAAGGTTTTGTAAATTTAAAATTATTTTCTAATTTAATTAATCCATAAATCAAGTTTTAATTATTAAAATGGGTAAATCAGCACAAAAATTACAAATTTTTTTGAAAAAAATCCTGACATAGTATATAATTTTTTTAAAAAAAACTATTTTAGAGATTTTATTAGATTTTAAATTTTCTAAAAAAATTCAAAAATTGTTGTCCTTACTGGAAAAATATTTTAAATAAGTAGCTAAAATGCATAAAAACTCATAAAAATACATAATTTATTAGTTTAAACATAATTTAACAAAGAATACCAATCTTGGGTCATTACATGTAAGTGTTATATTTTTTTTTTCCTAGAGACATGGTAGTTAAGTATTATCAAATTTTTAGTGTGTTCTATATTTGATTCCATTTGTATCTCTGAGCAAGGATCACATTCATTTTGTGTTTTGATCTATATGTATGATGAACTAATCGTATGTGCATGATGAACTAAGTTTTACATAAATTTGTTTGCGATATGGTATCTAACTATTGTTTAAGCGGATGAAAATGCTTATTGTTTAATTTTCAATAATGCTTTAATCAAATCAACAGTTATGTGTTTTTGCTGATTTTTTTATGTACAATCTAAGGGGTTATCATGTTCCGATAAATATTTATAACCGTATCCGATTCGTATTCGATCTGTATCCGTATTCAATATTATCCATATTTGTATTCGTATCCGGACTATCCGTATCCATATTCGAGAAAAAAAAAGAAAACAAATATGGTAGAGCTATTATCTATCTGTATCTGATCCGTTTTCACCCCTAAGTTGAACACCATGTTACCTTCATAAATACCTCAAGAGCACAACACCACCTTTAGAAATGCAATAAAACAACAAAAAAATGTGACCAGCCAACAGTAAAGAATGCATGCTCGATTGATTGATTCCTCTTGAGGTCCATTCGCAAAAATTTACCAAGTGGGCTAGAAATGATAACCATCTGGCTGTTCACGTTCGCTTAAGCAATGTAAAAACAATGGTATACAACTAGCATCTATTGCTCAAGTTGATATAGAAATTATTCTCAGATGTCAAGCTATCTTAATTAAAATACTTTCTCACCACAAGGGATATGATCATAGATTAATTTGTGACAACCTTACCAATCATATTTATAAGAAATAGATTTCTACACTTAACTGTTACTCATAACGCAATCAATTGTTTACCTTAGATCTCATACACACACAGAGATATTGCTGAAAAGTTTAGAAGATTGCCTAGAGGGGGGGTGAATAGGCTAATTTTAAACTAGAACAATTTAAAGCAGCGGAAAGGGGTCGGATATTCCGAGTTAATATCGGAACTTCCGAATATGTCGGAACTTCCGTAATTGCTTCGAACTATCCGATTAGCACTTGACAGAAAATCAATAAGATTAATCAAACAGCTAGAGACAAGAGAGAACACAATAGTTTGATTCCCGGAGTTCGGATCTTTGAGGGGATCGTACGTCTCCGTTGAGGAGGCTCCAAAGAGCCCGGGTCTATTCCAACCCTTTCCTCCCAAACCTCGGTCGCACTTGAGGCTTGGTTCCACTATTTGGTTCCTTCCCTTTCGGAGGCGGAGCCGGCCTTCACAAACTTCTCACGGCTTCCCACAATCGTTGGGGGCTCGTGAGCGACGCCTAGCCGTCTAGGAGTCCTTCAACCTCCAAGAGAAATAAATGCACTCGAATCTCGATCTTGGAGAGGTTCTCTACTTTCTCAAGATGAATACCAACTTAGCCCTTGACTTTCGATCACACTTGACAAACTCTCACTCACTAAATGATCCCTAAGATCAAGGAGGAGAGAAAGCTCAAATGAAGCTCTAAAGAATACACAAGAAGCTCAAGTGAATAGCCCAAGCAAGTGTGTAACCAGCAAAAGGAGTGAGAGAGGGGTATTTATAGTTTTGGATCAAAACTAGCCGTTACCCTACTTTTCAGCCTCACATCGGAATGCCCGATAAGAACTTCGGAACATCCGATGTGTGCAAACTACCAGACTTGGAAAGCTTCCAACGGTCGAAAACAACACGCATCGGAAAGTCCGATAACAACATCGGAACATCCGATGACTCTCAGAGAGGGAACCCAACAAAACAAGCTAAGTCCACATCGGAACGTCCGAAAATAGACATCGGAACATCCGAAGAAAACAGTGGGCTCCCAAACAGGAAAACAACCACTTCGGAACTTCCGAACAATCAACTTCGGAAAGTCCGAACTAGACAGAGAGCACCTTTACACAAGAAGGCACACATCGGACCTTCCGATACTCAATATCGGAACATCCGAACCAAACAGAGAGCTCCCAATCTAAAACACAACAGGTATCGGAACATCCGAAACAGTACATCGGAATGTCCGACCCAAACAGAACACAACGGACTAAAGCACAACTACACTTCGGAACTTCTGAAACATCGGAATGTCCGATACAACATCGGAACATCCGACTAGAAATTTTAACACAAACTCATTCCGAAGCTAGAGAGAACACTTCTAGCCCTTGAGAGACTCGCCTAAATTCATCTTGAGTGAGGAGAACATCTCTAAGTCAATTTCAATGCATCCCTCTTAATAGTACGGCATTCCTATGACTCAATAGATTAAAATTACAAGCTTAAATACCGTTTTTCTTACTCAACGCTACTAGGGGACACTTCACGTACATAGACGATCTCTTCTTGAAGCATTTGCCTGTTCATAAACTAGTTGAACACATTAGTTTCTTTAATCGTTTGTCATTAATCACCCAAAACAAATTTAGGGGGCCTAGATGCACTTTTAATCTCCCCCTTTTTGGTGATTGATGACAACACGATTAAGGACAAGTTTATAAAGCATTAAAAGAGAATAAATATAGACGGAACTCCCCCTCAAAATGTGCATTGAGAATGTATCTTGAAAACAAATGCACTTTTCGAGAGAAAAAAAAGATGGAGATCCCCCTATATCCTTGCATAGGAGATCTAACACAAGATAGACAGGATAAACAGTATGGATAAATAATAACCATCAAGTTAGCAAAAGATCTCCATGCAAAAACAATAAAGAGTTTAAAACGATAATAACATTCAACAACGAAGTTTTAAACCAAATAAACTAAGTTCCAAGTTCACGAAAGTTCCAAGTTCACGGACTCAACGACTTTGAACCAGGGATAGATAGATAAATTTGTCATCTCTCCCCCTTTGGCATCAAGCACCACAAAGGATAGAGAGAGAGAGATGGGGAGACTAATCAGACTCCTCTGATGCAGCTTCATCTGACCCAGATTCTTCGTCGTCATCCTCAGACTCTGACTCATCAGGTGCTGGAGCAAAGGGATCCTCGATCTCTTCTTCACTTTCCTCGTCCTCTGAGCACTCCAGATTCAGATGCCTTTGGATATCCTTGAGTCGCTTGGCATTCTTCTTCTGCTTTTCTGAGTTGCTCTTGCAAAGAACAAATATTGACTTCAAAGCTCGCAGAATAGGTGAAGAAGATCCGGGAGCAGGCGAAGGAGTAGCAGAGAAGAGGTAGGCCTCTGGTGGAAGCCACAGTGGCTCGAGGCCGAGACGGGCCTTGATTGCCCTGACTTGAAGCGCCACATGCTTTCCATCACACTCAAACTGTTGCCCAGTCACTTGTTCAATCAAATGCATGATAAATGGAGCATATCCACAGCTCCTTCTGGGCTCCTGTCCAATGAGTATGATCTCATTCCAGATGAAGTCAAAGACATCGAAGGGTCTCTGACCATCTTGCATTACCTTTCGAGGAGATTTCTGGTGAAAGACAGGACATGAGAAGCATCACCTTCTTTAGGAGCCAAAGTCTTCCTGAAGTCTGTTCAGAATGGCAAAGAAGGGCTTCATCCCCTTGGTGTCACCTGGCTCGAACTCTGCATTATCCTCATACAAGAAATTTAGGTTTGATGCACCAAGAGAGACCTCATTGTGGATCTGATCTTTGTCCCTGGAGTCTGCCTCTGTGAAATCAAGTAATCTGGCAAACTGAACATATGTAGTTTCATACCAAGTTCCCTCAGTCATCCAGTGAAGAGTAGAGACTCGATCCCTGGAGACATACATTGTAGCAAAGAACTGAGCTATGATCTCTACATTCCAATCGTGCTGAAAAGCCATGATCCTTTTGGTGTTAGTTCTTTCACAGGCTGCAATAACTTCATTGAATGTAGCATCATCTGCTGCAGCCATATACTCCCAATCAATCCATTGCATTTGGATTACCGGATTCTTTCTAGGATAAATGACTGAAGCA